>OY776122.1:49968808-59968808 GCA_963675135.1 Galeopsis tetrahit
CATTTATGTGATATTTTAGACAGAAACAAACTATCGCAGGACATCGACGACAGCTGGAGCTGGGAATTAGCACCACATGGAGCGTATTCCACCAGCTGCGAGGCAGAAACAAACGCGTCCAAACCTGAGTACACTAATCTGTGGGGCTGCTATGCACCAAAGAAAGTAAAACTGATCGGGTGGAAGGCCTTAAAGGGCAGACTTGCCACCACCGATAACCTGGGTAGAAGAGGCGTTGCAATTGTGGAGGAGGAATTGAGATGCAAACTCTGCAACGAAACAACAGAGTCGAACGCGCATTTGCTTTTGGACTGTAATTTTGCTAATTCGATCTGGCATAATTGTTACAAATGGCTAAAAGTGAATATGGTACCACAGAACAACATTAAGGAACATCTTCTGCAGCACAGCGAAGTTCTCGGATCCGGCAAAGTAAGAAGAAAATTCATGTCGAGCCTTTGGGTTTGCGTTATCTGGGAAATATGGAGATGTCGTAATGCTAGAAGATTTAACAATGAACGTCGGGATGCAAAGAAGGCATTAGACAATATTAAGATCAGTTTGTGGTCGTGGATGGGAGGAAAAAACCTGGTGGCACCGAATTCTTCAATCTCGGCTTGGTGTAGTGACCCGTTTCTTTGTATCATCGAATAATTAACTCAATCGAGGTCTAGGCGGATATTACAATTATGTGCATATCTTAGGCTTTACTTGTAAAAATATGGGTTGAGTACCCCCATGTACTCGGGTGATATGAGAATTCTAATTTTTACTGTTAAAAAAAAAAAGTTAACATCTTGTAAACTACCATCAAAAATCTTTTTTTTAGTGAACAAGTTAGTATTTGTAACGAAGCTAAGTTTTCCTAGCTTCAAAAAAAAGTTTTTTTTTTAACCCAAAAAAAAAAAAAGTTAGTATTTGTAAAAATTGGCAATCTTACATGCAATATTGCATCATGCATCTCAGCCCATTTAGTTCAAAGTCAAAATTTTAAGTCCATTTAGTCAAATTAAGGCAATTTAAAAAAAATTAGCGGGTCATAATCCTGAATTCGAGTTGCCCAGAAAATTTGCGGGTCGCAAACAGGTGGTTTACTACATGACCAAAATATTATCACTATAAGACCAAAAGTTTACTACTATATGTCTAAAAATATTCTGGCAAATTAGTTTTAATCATGTAGTAGCAAAATATTTTTGACTTCAAAAATATTCTAGTAATTTCGTCCAAAAAAATAAATGTCCAGAATATTTTTGGACTTGTAGTAATACATTTTTTGCCTAGTAGTGACAAAATTTTGGTCTTGTAATAATATAGTTTTGGTCATGTAGTAAAATAATATTTGGGAGTGAAAAAAATATTTTAATTAAGGTTGATCCGCGTTGACCCGCGCGCCCACAAATTTTGACCTAAATTTACCTTAATTGTTCAATATTGCATACAAGTTTTTGTATTGTAGAAAACTCATGCAAATATATATAGGGATAATTAGTATATAGGACATTTCACCTATAGAAACTAGAAATAAGGACAAAAAATTTTAAAGTTAGGGAGAAGGACAATTTGATTTATAAAAGTACACTTTTAACCTCAATTTATAAATAAAATAGAAATTTGAATATTCAATTAAAATAGAATACAAAATTCAAATTTGAGCTGAATATTAAATGGCAGGAAATCCCGGACATAATTTCGTTCGAAATTCAAACCTTCCTAAATATTAATGATTGTCATATTAATTATAATTGTAACTTCTCCATTAAATTAAAATGCCTTAATGTTATTAATGTTATTGGAACTAAAAAAATGGTTTATGCACCCGAATAGACAATCATAAAAAAGCTGGATGGAAAATCGTAGCAAAAAAAAAAAATACCTATGATGTAATTAATTCAGAAACGTGACACGTTTTCTATGGAATATATGCGCACATATATGCTAAACAAATATGCACATTGAGAGATGTGCAGTATGGAATGCAAAATACACCATTTATTTTCTATATTTATGATTACTGCGATAATCATAGTATTATTACGTGAATCATTTGGTTATAGATATTAAATATAAAAATTATTATTATAATATTGACGTGTACATATTATGCAAACGTGGATATGAAAATAAAATATTCATTTTAAAAATTGTAATTATAATATTATTTATAGAAAAAAATTACCATTGAATATCAGTATGTTTGAAAATGTCAAAAATATATTGTTGGTTTGGATTACGTGAGATAATTGTGGGGAGTATTGGATATATTCTAAATTTAATTATCAAAATGATAATATTTTAACATTATTTTATTCGATGTCATAGAAAACATTATATTATGTCTTGAGTTAGTTATATCTGGCCCTAAGACAAGTAATTAATGAATACATATCTATTTACTGCATATATTGTAATATATGCTAAATATGTAATGCACATGTGCAAATATAAGTTGAATATAAGCTAAAACTGAAAATCATATTCAAAAAACCAAAATATTCTCTAATACAAAATCAGAATAAGATGATAAACAACAATTGTTTATGCAACCAACAGAATAACACATGCCTAGATTAGAAGAAGACAATATGGGCCACATACCGATTACTTCATTAACAATGTCTTCGAACTTTGAAGATTGTTGAACACGGATCAACTTGGTTTTCTCCTCGAATTCGAACTTTAAAATCACAGCATAATCCATCTCTGATTCTGCAAATTAGCTTCTCCAATTAACACGATCAATGTAGCCCTAAATCGCATAAATTAAAACAGGGTAGAATTAGAAAAAATCGATGATCGAATCGGACATGGTATAAATTGGAATAACAATGAACCAATCGAATTATTGATTATTGAATTAAAACAACCCGGAATAAAATTGCATACCTAGATAATGTAATGGAATTACGCCTGTTTCATACCTAGATGATTCTGGAATATGTTCGAACATAATTCATACCTCCAAAATGGAATGATTCTGGTATAGAAGATAGCGCAATTGGGATTTGCAGATCGATGTATTGATTATTGAAGATGGGATTTGCAGCAAAATGGAGGTGGTTCGGTGATGATCGAATATCGAGGATGGGATTCGAAGATCGAACAGAATTCGTACCTCCAGGGATTTGGAGATCGATTTATTGATTATACGCAATTGGGATTTGGAGAACGATTTATTGATTATTGAAGATGTGATCTGCAGATTGGATTTGCAGCAAAAGGGAATGTTTCAATGTTGACGATAAAATGCTTTAAATTTAAAATATAATTTTAATTTACATTGATTTGAAATTTAAATTAATTTAAATTATTGTTTTAATTTAATATATTGGTGTGATGAAAGAGTAAGGGCATAATTGGTCATTTGGTTAAGAATTTGACCTTAATCCTAATGCTATAATTTATTGTCTCTTTTCCTAGTTGTGTCTATAGGATTGTCCCTAATCTTAATTAAACTCATATATATACTAGATATCAACTACTTCCTCTTTCTGTCTATAAGCTTTCAATTTGTAATTTTGGTCCGTCCATTTATATACTAGATATTTTTTAATTTTATATTTTACTCCCTCCGTCCACGAAAAGTAGTCCCATTTGCCCTATATTCTTTGTTCACAAAATGTAGTCCCATACCCTTTTTTAAAACTATCACCCTTCAACCATCACTTAATTATTCAAATTGCCATCAACTTTATTCACAAACAATCACTTTATTCAAAATGGACCCCACAATACCCTACAATACCCTTACTTTATCTACCTTCTTCTTAAAACATGTGCCCCATCCCCATGTCCCTACTTTTCATGGATGGAGGGAGTACTTTATATTTTTTTTTCTATCTTTTTCAATTACATTAATTATATTATATTTATTATTTAATAACTTTTTTTAATATTTATACGTTCAAAAGTAAAGAAAAAATTTCAAATGGAGGGAGAGAGTAATACGTAAGAAGCTAGATATTGTACGCACATTTTACATTAATAATGAACAGTTAAAAAACTGTTGTTGATCACTTATTGGAGAAAAGATGTGTACGATACTATATAACCCAACTTTTTGTGCTGCCAAAATTTGGTCTCTGGTTGAGAATATATTTATGCAAGCAGGTCGGCATAAATATTTTAATAAAAGCCTACTGTCGAGGCACCATCATCTCCTTCATTTCTATGGTTATGTTTCTTTTAAAATTTATACGGTTTAATTTAGAATCTTACTGTCTCCGTTCCATATAAGACCATCTCCAAATGAGAGGCTAATGAGCACTTTCCATGGCAAATATGGTATAAGTCATCTCCAAGGGGAACTCTAAAGTGGTGGCTATTTGCCACAAATGAATAGTGTCCGGCAAATTTGCTTGCCTCCACACTATTCATGGTGGCAAACATATTATATATATTTTTTGATTTAATTTTTAATTTTAATTAATAGTTATTAAGATTTTAAAATTAAAAGTATACAATTTAATTTTAAGACAACATGAATAATTTAAATTACCAAAATAGAATAGGAAATAAAATATAATTGAGTGTTTGTGTGAAATCAATTTGAGTTTTTTATTTTGTATGGAATGAATCATTTTGTTGCTTAATTTATTTAATTTAAATTTAATCGTAATAAAATTCAATATTTGATTATAAATAAATATTTGATAAAATGGAATATAAAAAAGATAAAATTAAGAATATTCTAAGAGAATATTCCTATTGAGTTAAAATTTGAGTTGAATGGTTGGAGATGATTTTACTGTTTGACTCAAATTTGGTGGCAAATTGGAGGTTTTAGTGGCAAATTTTGCCACCAGCGTTGGAGATGCTCTAAGAGATCTTAAACCTCACACTTATATTCACACTTAAAATTACGTATCTATAAAAATATTATTTTCTTCTGTCTCATTATTACTTAAACATTTATAAAAAAAAAACTCATAAAATTTTGTGATAAAAAAAAGTGATAAATGAAGTTTTGAGAGGACATTAATTATCAAAATCTCAAAATAAATACACTTATACTAATTACAAATTGAATAATTTTAAAGTCATGACTTTCACACCCACCTAAATTTCAAATGAAACATACTACTCCCTCGGTTCCTTACTTAGGAATCTATAGCTTTTCGAGTTTTAATATATGAATTATTTATTAGTATTATGAAAAATAAAAGTGTGTGTAGTAAAAAAAATTCAACTTTATGAATAGTAAAAACGTTTTTAGTGTGAATAAAATGATGGCATTTGATGTAATATTTAGATGTTTTGAGTGAATAGTTAAAATGTTCTTTTACTATTTTAAGTATGAGTCATTAAGTAAGGGACATAAAAAATGTCAAAATAAGTCATTAAGTAGGGGACGGAGGGAGTATTAAAGAATTAATATAAATAAATTAATTACACATTTTTTTACAAGTTCGAACTTTTAAATGATACTCCCTCCGTCCATGAAAAGTAGTCTAATTTGTCTTACTACATGTTTGGATTACGAATGGATTTCAAATACTTAGATTTGTGTTAACACGTTTTTTAGTTAAAATTGAGAGAGATTTCAAATCCTCACTAAAACCATGTCATTTGAAATTCATTATTTTTAACTCCTTTCATTTGAAATGTCTTCTCAAATCAAATTCCCCCATCCAAACACAACCTTATATTCTTTGTCCACCAAATGTAGTCTCATACACTTTATAAAAACTATCACCCTTCAACCATCACTTAATTACTCAATTTGCCATCAACTTTATTCACAAATAATCACTTTATTCACAATGGACCTCACAATACCCTACAATACCCTTATCTGGATTCAATTTTTACTAAAAGTATTTTCACTCATAATAAATTGTTCACTTGATGGATTCATAATAAATTGTTCACTTGATGGATTTATAAATAAATTGATTTCACATCATTCCTACACGTTCCAACTTTTAAACATACTAGTAAAGTTTTGAGATGAAAAATAAAAAAGGAGTGCCAGGAATAAGCATATATGTTGTCCCCATTCTTTTGCCAGTTAAAACCCTCCTTTTCTCTATGTATACATAACAACATCAAATGCATGTCTTTATATGGAGAAGTGGAGCCCACTTGGATGAAAGTTTTCAATCTCATGCAACTCCGTTGTCTCTCAATTAATGGATATTTGAAACTACTAGGATGTAGGTACTTGCATTAGGTGCCCAAAGAATCTACCCTAAATTATAACAATAAAAATAATTATGAGTAAAGGTACATCCCACAAACGTATGTGTAATTGTCTTTGATTTTCTACCGCTCACGGAAATATTTTCAAAAGACAATTACTTCCTTCAATTCGTCCCGAAATTATTTACACAATTTGATCGGCGTAATTTTAAAAAAAATAAATTTAGTGATTGGTGATGTAAAATAAAAGAGGAGTATTTTAAGTGATTTGGTGATGTGTAAAGTAAAATGTATGTAAAAAGATGGTGATAATTTAAAAATAAAATGATATTGAGAGAGTATTAATTTTATAGGATATTTCCGGCCATATTAAGAGTGTACAAATAATTTTGGGACGTCCAAATAAAAAAAGTGTGCAAAGTAATCACGGAACGAATGGAGTATATTTTTCCTTGAATTAATATTCTTTTAAGGTTGAATTTGATATGGTAGATTAAACGAAAAAACATGTCCAATACTCAAAAGTATACTTAATTGTGACGTGATTCTCAAATGATCGAAATATACATCATTTGTGATTTAAATTAGGCAGTTGAGACGAAAAGGAAGGTTAAAATAATACTCTGTCTGTCCAATTTCATTATTCCCACTTTTCTTTTTTGGTTATCCTATTTTATTATGCTCATTCCCTTTTTTAAAATAATAGTATTCACACTACTTTATCTCCACCCTCCAACCATTATTTATTTACTCAAATTCCCACTAACTTTATTCATAAACAATCATTTTATCTATAAATGGACCCCATAACATCCCATCATACCCTCAACTTATCTACTTTATACATAAACTAATCAATATTAATTAAAACTCGTGCCCGAAAAAATGGGCATAATAAAATTGGACGGAGGGAGTATTATTTTATCTTTATAGAATATAAATGTGCCCCACCCCCAATATAGAATTTATGTCTCCGTCACTAAATTTTACAATATATAATCACAAAATATGAACTTCCTCCGCCTAGCATATAAGCTTTTCATTTTGTCATTTAGATTTGTCCGCTTTTAAACTTTTTATACTCTATTTGGTAAATATCTTTTAATTTTTACACTTCATTTTATATCTTACTCCCTCCGTCCTTCAATTTTTTGCATACATTCCTTTTTAGTTTGTCCCAAAAAAATTTTATACAAAAAAAAAAAAAAAAAAAAAACAATCATCACAGTCCTCACCATCACAATTAGGGGTGGGAATGTGTCAGGCTACCCGACAGGGGCCTACGGTTCCGCCTGTTAAAACTCGGCTCGACTCGTTTAATAAATAAGTCGGACTCAAGCTTTTTTGAAAGCCTATTTAATTAAATAGGTCGGACTTGAGCTTTTTTGTAGGCCTTTCAAGCCCAACAAGCCGATCTATTTAATTTAATATATATATATATATATAATATACTCCTTCCGTCCAATTTTATTATGCTCACTTCTCCGGACACGAGTTTTAATGAATATTGATTAATTTATTCATAAAGTAGATAAGTTGAGGGTATGATAGAGTATTGTGGGGTCCATTTATAAGTAAATGATTATTTATGAATAAAGTGAATGGCAAAGTGGGTAAATAAGTGATGGTAGGAGGGTGGAGATAAAGTAGTATGAATAGTATTGTTTCTAAAAAGGGTATGTGCATAATAAAATTGGACAACCAAAAAAGGAAAGTGGGAATAATGAAATTGGACGGAGGGAGTATAATATATAAAATATCTTAAATAGGAGTATCTAATATAAATAATTTCTAAAACATTAAGCAATATAATTCGTGATTTTTTATGATTTGATGAAATAAAGTGTTGTAGGAATTTTTTTTAAATGTACTAATAGGATTAAAAGGTCTTTAAAAGGCTTTCGAGCCAGATCTATTTATTAAAAAGGTCAGGCCAAACCTTAAAAAAAAGGGCTAGTCTTGTATGAAATATTGCATATATGCATTTCAGTTATTCACACACATGATCTTTATAAATACACCCACAAGCTTAATTCACACACACATTTTTTATAAATACACCAACAAACTTAATTCACACACACATTTTTTTATAAATACACCCACTGACAGCTTAATTCGAAATTTTTAATCCGTTTATTTTACTCGTTTCTGTGATTTTTTTATCTTTTATTTTATTGTCAAACGCGGGATATTAAATGTAGTAATTCAAATTGTAATATGTACTAATACACATTATTTTATGTAGTAATAACACAAACTATTTATATAATAATACAAATTCTTTTATTTAGTAACACGTTTTTTCTAGTGTTTTTTATTGATGTAGTAACTCACATTATAATATGTAGTAACATATATTATCGAATGAAGTAAACACAATAATCATGTTGTAATACAAAATGTTTTATTGTAGGATGATACGAAAAATATTAGATCATTTGATAAAGTTACCTATAGTAACAAACGTCTATTCAATGTAGTAATTCAAACTGTACTATGTAGTAACATATAAATTTTTATGTAGTAAAACAAATTATTACATGTAGTAATAACACAATTTTATATAGTAATACTGATTCTTTTATATTTTTATATTTTTTTTATTGATTAAGTAACCCACATTATAATATATAGTAACATATATTATTGCATGTAGTAAGATATATTATTGCACGTAATACAAAATAACATTGACTCATAATAATTAGTATTAAAGAATATTTAAAGAAATATAAAATATTTAAGGATTAAGGTCATCGTAAATTGCAGCGTCCGACCGCGGCCTGAGGTGACCGGAAACTGCTCGGAGAAGACGACCATGTTCAATTTCTGTCAGTGGGTGCATTTATAAAAAATGTGTGTGTGAATTAAGCTTGTGGGTGTATTTATAAAAATTGTGTGTGTGAATTAAGTTTGTGGGTGTATTTATAAAAAATGTGTGTGAATTATGCTTGTGGGTGTATTTATAAAGAACATGTGTGGAAATGACTGAAATGCATGTATGCAATATTGCATATAAGTTTTTGTGTAAAAAAAAAAAACTATGACAGGCCATGGTCAGGCTCGAACCTAAAAAATATTTAACAGGTTAGTTTTTTTTTATAAAGCCTACCTATGCATGACTCATTTCCACCCCTACTTACAATATACACGACATTTTTACCCTTCATGTCATTAGTTTTAGAGTTCAGCATACACTCAATTCAACTACTATTTATTTTATATATAAAAATTTATAAGATTATTTCTCTAACACTCTAATCATTATATTTTTTTCTTAAATGATAAAAATTGTACGCATGTTTTTTAGTTAGGGAGTGAGTAAAATAAGTAGTCTTAATTTTAGAGCAAGATCATACTCCCTTCGTTCCACAATTGTTTGCACACTTGTTTTATTTGTTCGTTCCACAATTGTTTGCACACCTTAATAAAGAAACTCCTCCATAAACTTCACTCTCACAAAATTCACATATTTACACAAAATGTCATTTATTTTACACTTATTCCAATCACTCACTTTATTCATATAAATTTATAAAATTACCCTCAACACTCCACTTGTTACACTTTTTTCTTAATAAATGTGTCCATTTTGTAGTGCAAACACTTCGAGGACGGAGGGAGTACTATATTATAGTAGAGGCTAGTCTTGGGTGAGACCATCTCACAGAAAGAGATCCGTGAGACGGACCTCATATATAAAAAGTGATAATGTTTGAGCAAAAAATGATAGTGTTTAAATAAAAGTGACAGTCACTTTTGTTAGAAATATTATCACTTTTTACTTAAATATTATCATTTTTTTTACAAACTAAAATCTGAAAAACAATATGGGTTATCCTACCCAAAATTTTAAAATATAAATTAAAAGGAATCCGACTCACAGAAAATGATTTGTGAGACGGTCTCACACAACTTTTTACCTTACTGGAGAGCAAATGCACGTAGCAGTTAAAGTTGACTTTTGGTAAAACTAATTTCAGCTCAATCTAGATCAATAAAACGATAGTTAGTCGGAGCATTTAATTTATAGAACTGAAATGACAAGACTAGAGTAGTTTAACATAATAAAGTCACATGGCTCCTCGTGATTAATTTAATACAGTACATTATTAAGTTTATTTATTTATTTGTAATTAATTTTGAACTATATATATATGTTGGACACCACCCGTGTTTTAATATATTGATTGTCATTGACCCATTTGTACTTGAAAGAATATTAAAGATGACAGCACGAATATATATATATATATACAGTAGAGTTAATTTGCACAAAATTTCAATTCGTCTCGTACTTTCGAATTTATTGCAAAATTATTGCATGATTTGAAAATATATGATAAAAACTCTCCAGTATAAATTAAGTGATTTTTTTAGAAACAATTTATTGATTTGAATCCATTTTTCGTTATTTCATGTTTATGTACTTCAGAATGTCAAAATTTAAATATTAATTTGAAATATATATATATATATATACAAAAAATAAAGGGAATATAACTCATTAATTCGGAATACAAAATGAAGAATTCACTTTAATTTAATAAATCAGGTGTGACTTTCATGGAATTTTCGAATCAAGAAAATTTTGTCAACATTGATCACTAAACAATGAGTTAAACTTTATCAGTTTTGTGTGCAATGTATGATGATGGTATGAAAAGAGTTATTGATTTTATCTATTAATTTTCCATTTTTTCATGTTATGCCCTTCACAATGTTAAAATTTCAATATTTGAAAAAAAAATACAAAAAGTAAAGGAAATATAACTCATTAATTCGTAATACAAAATGAAGAATTCACTTTAATTTAACAAACCAGGTGTGACTTTCATGGAATTTTCGAATCATGAGGAAATTTTGTCCAACATCACTAAACAGTAAGCAATGAGTTAAACTTTACCAGTTTTGTGTAAAGTGTACTAGAACTATAAATTTCTAAGGATTAAACATTTTGAAGAAGTGCTCTTTGATCAGTGCACTTTGACACTCTAAAAAAACTAATTTCAAAAGATAAAGAATTATCATGTTGAATTAGAAAAAGTGGATGTAGGAGTTTGAGTCTTTGAACCACCATAATGGTGAAGTGCGATCGCACATGGCAAAGCGAAATGATGTGTCAACTTTTAATTGGACACATATTATAAGACAGGGCGAACCCCATATCTCACGGTAGAAAACCTCTTAAAAGTTACTCCAATTTATTATATGTGAAAGAAATAAATTAAATGAATTAAAAAAATGGTCAAAAGAATATTCACATACAATTAATATTAAAAAAAAAAAAAAAACACACACACACACACAAAAGAGTTATTTGTGAAAGTGACGGGTGCCTAGCAATGGGCGCCTACCCACCTTGGTTCAATTTCCACATAAACAAAATAAATGACCATTTAAATAGTTGGGGAGAGGGTGGTTGCGGGGTGTGGTGGATATGGGGAGAGGGTTCGATCGGTGGTTGTGGGTCGGACGATGGGTTTGGGTTCGGTCGGTGGGTGTGGGTCGGTGGGTTTGGGTTTGGTCGGTGGGTGTGGGTCGGTGGGTTTGGGTTCGGATCGATGGGTGTAAGCTACATATTTAGAGTCGGCAAAATGTTGTTTTTAATTAGAAACAAAATTTGAAACAGACTCTTGACCCGGATGTAAAATGGGTCGTTCATAGGGTTGGGTCTGTGGGTGTGGGTGTGGGTTGGTGGGTTTGGGTTCGAATCGGTGGATGTAAGGTACAAATTTAGAGTCGGCAAAAATGTCGTTTTTAATTTGAAACGAAATTTGAAACAGATTCTTGACACAAATGTAAAACAGGTTGTTCATAGGGTTCGATATGTGGGTTGGTGGGCTTGGGTTCAGATCGGTGGGTGTAAGCTACAGATTTAGAGTCGACAAAACGTCGTTTTTAATTAGAAACGAAATTTGAAACAGATTCTTGATCCGGATGTAAAACGGGTCTTTCATCGTTTAGGTACGGAAAAATGAATTCTTGATTCGAATGTAAAACGTGTCGTTTATCGTTTAGATTAAAAAAAACAGTTTCAAATATGTCCCTTGTTAGAAACAGAATTTTCTAAACTGTTCCTAACATTAATTAGATGGTTTTAAAATCCGTTTTCTAACTTATTTAGAGACAAACTTTATAGTATCTAATTCGTCTTTAAATCTCAATTTTTTTTGTAGGAATATAATTTGTCACTAAAAGTCAATTTATGTAATAAACAATCTATGTGTTACATGTGTATGTGCATGTTTAATAAATAGATTAGAGAAGTTTGGTGGAAGCAAAAGAGAGGTGCATGATAGTAACTAGACGCTACTATATTCCTATGGAATTGAATGAAGTAAATGGGTGGGACCCTCTCCTTTGTTCCGCAGATATTCGTACATGCATATGCATATGCATCATGCATGAGAGAGAGAAAGAAGAGTAGGTTTGATGTACATATATGTTAGCTATAAGCTATGAATGCAGTGTAATGTGAACAGTGAAGGCAAGGGACAGTCTCTCATTTATCTATGCAATTGCCGGCATCCCCTTTCATACTACACTATTTGTTTCCCGAGATATGCACCAAATTACGTACACACACACCCCCTCTCACTTTTTTTGTTACTTGAAGTGGTTGAGTGGGAGAGAGACAACACCCAACCCTAATTTCCTGCCTACCCTTGTCTTGCCCCTCTCATTACTACTACAATAATAATAATCTTTTAATTACTTTGACTTGTCTAATATTTTTCCGTGGTGCAGGTAGATGGATAAACATGTTAAAAAAGTGAGTAGAATTTTGAAGAGTAATTTTTTTTGTAAGTATTTATATATAAAGTAAATAAATTAGTTAACTTGTGTACGCATGAGTGGACTCAGAATGACATTTTATGTAAAATTGAGGTGTGAAAGTTATTGTGAGATGTTTTGAAAAAAAATATGTGAAAATTATTGTTGGAAAGAGGGTAATATATTTTTAAATTACATGACATGTGTGGGGTAATATTTTATTTAACTTTAATTTAATCCATGTTGAAAAGGGGCTTGTTGTTTTTTCAAGGTCCCGAGACAAACATATGAGATCTTGTGTTTCTTCTTACAAATTCCATTCAACCTTTGTTGTTCTTGTATGACTTTGAATATTCCTGTCTTTGTTTTACTTATTTATACATCCTCCCATTTTTAGTAAGTGATATTTTGACATTTTAATTTTATTTATAAATTAGATAACATTTTGCTATTTTCAATTAATGTAAAATAAGTAATAGTATTTCTTCGAAATAAAATGTTTATACGTCCCGCAATTAACTTTCTAATATTCTCAAAATGGTCTCTAAAAAGATAAATGTACGAATTTCGTCTCAAAGTTGCTGAAATTCTCAGAATTGACGTCGTTTTTAATTTTTCAGCAATTTTGCCAGAATCGACCGTCAAGCGTGCCCATGGCAAAAAACGACTTTGTTCTGTGATTACATGTACGTACATTTTTCTTATTGAGACGTGCTAAAATTACTTGCACACTCTTAATATGGAAATACCCCACAAAATTAATACTCTAGTCTCTTAACATCATTTTATTTTCAAAATGGACACTCATTTTTTACATACATTTTACTTGACAGTTGACACCTCATCAAATCATCGAAAATACCCTTCATTTATCTTACATCATCAAACATTAAATCTCATTTTCTTAAAAATTGTGCCGGTCAAACCGTGCAAGTTATCCGGGGAAGGAGGGTGTAGCTCTTTGTTTTATTTACATTCCAAAAATTAATTAATACTCCATCCGTTCCACAATATCTTTCACACTTTCCTTTTCTGGATATTTACCTTTCACACCTTTAAAATGAAAAAACATTTATAAACACTACCCTTTCAATATCCACAATTTATGTACTTTTGAACTCAAACATACACACAAGTTAATTTTTTTATTTACTTTATACATAAAAGTTTACAAAATTACTTCTTAATTAAAAAGTGTTGTCACACTTACACGTGGAAAAGATATTTGAGGGTGAGAGGAAGTAACCTTTAATTAATTTGAGTAGCTAGCTAGCTCATCTGATTCTCCTATATATACGTGTGTAATCTTATGGATGAACATGAGATAGTAACTAGTGCTTAGCTTTTTTACCATATATAATTAGCAATAGCAAATGATGATGAAGTAGGTATATTAATCTCTTCCAAGAAACCAGGCTAGCTAGCTAGGGTTGGTTCAGTCCAAGTACTTTTGTTTCTTCAACTTTTTGTTCATTTGGTATTTATATTTCTTCTTCTCTCCTATTTCTTAATTTGTCCAATTTCCAGAATTTTCATCATGGCAGATCCCTTCTACTTGAATAACAACATTGGATTTGATTGGTTCAATCTCAACAACTTTCCATCTTCTTCGTCAGCTTCTTCTTCTTCTAATTCCACTGCAGTACCATATTATAACTTCAATTCTTTGTTTATGTCTCCCCCTTCTCCCCCTCTAAAAGAGGCTCTCCCCCTCCTTAGTTTGAGCCCCACTAAAACAATGAATATGAATCAAGAAGAAGAAGAAGAAGATGATGAAGACGAGGACGAAGAAGACGAGGAAACAGTACTAACCCTAAATCTAGGGGTCTCTGCTAGTACGGATGTAGTCTCCACCACTGCAGACTCATCATCATCAGCTGCAAATTACAAAGAAGAAGATCTTGCAAACATAATTAGTAGCCCACTTAATAAAGGGCAGTATTGGATCCCAACCCCATCTCAGATCTTAATTGGCCCTACCCAGTTTTCTTGCCCTCTTTGCTTCAAGACCTTTAACAGATACAATAACATGCAGGTACTTACTTTTATTTTCTCCTTCCTTAGGGTTAATTAATTTCTTGATTATTTATTAATTAATTATAAAAATGAATAAAAAAAATATGGGTTTCTGGGGATCTGCTGCTGCTGCTGCCTGGTCCAAAGGTATAGACTATAGTCACAGTCTTTATTTGATTGAACAACCAACAGATGAGAGGAGAGGCATTATGCTTTTTTGTCCTAGAAGTTTGTACCTTTTGGTCATTGGTCAGCAGCAGCAGTCTGTCACTGAAAACATTTTTCTTTCCCTGTTCAAATTTAAAGATATATGAGAAAGCTGATTTCATATCTGCACGCTCAATCAACCTTAACACACCTGATCCAACGTGCCTACCTATTTTCAGTTTCACAACTTTTACATCTTTGAAATTAAAAATCATTTATAAACTTTTACCCCAAATTTCATTACTTTTTTTTCATACATACACATAATTCAATTAATTTTCTTTTACCACGAGAGAGTACAATTCAATTTCAAGACTTTTTGATCAAAACTGATATTAAAATCAAATGGAACAGAAAATCCCTGACACAATGAGATGGACATAGTATATGCTTTGTTCGTTTATGTTTTTTCTTTTTTTTTTTTTCAATTTTGTTTTGGGCTTATTTTTAATTCCAGTCTGTTCATATTTGTGAGTATATATATATATATATATATTGTATTTTTAATACTCTTTCCATCCATAAATATTGTGTTTGTACGTTATTGCACAAATTTAAAAAAGTATTATTTATTTAAGAATAAAATAGCTAGCCAATTGATAAGTTAAATGTGGTGATGTATATATTTTACAAAATATAAAATAAGCACACTAGCTTTATGTGAGAATCAAAAAGGAAAATAAGTTTATGTTAAGGAAGGGAGTATTAAGTTAGTGTTAATTTTGTATCGTCAAACTCAACTGAATAATAAGAAATCCTTCGCTCTGCTGTGACTGTAACTAATTTAGTTAGTGAATCACGTAATATAAGCCTAATAATTAAGCATGTTTTCTAGCTTCTTGTGAATGTAGCACACAATTTCTTAATTATATTCTTATTCATGGATTTATAAATAAAATAAAAATGGCCGATGCAGATGCATATGTGGGGACATGGATCTCAGTACAGAAAAGGAGCAGAATCACTTCGGGGGACGCAGCCGACGGCGATGCTGAGGCTGCCGTGCTACTGCTGCGCAGTGGGATGTCGGAACAACATCGACCACCCGAGAGCGAAGCCCCTGAAAGACTTCCGAACCCTTCAAACACACTACAAAAGGAAGCACGGGATAAAGCCGTTCATGTGCAGGAAATGCGGGAAGGCGTTTGCGGTGAGGGGCGACTGGAGAACGCACGAGAAGAACTGCGGGAAACTGTGGTACTGCTCGTGCGGGTCGGATTTCAAGCATAAGAGATCGCTCAAGGACCACATCAAGGCTTTCGGCAATGCCCACACAGCTTATGGGATTCATTGCTTCGACGACGAGGAACCAGCTTCTGAAATTGAGCAAGATCATATAAATCATTGAATAATTAATTAATTAATTACTTGATCAATTCCATCTCGTCTACGCTAGCTACTTATGATCCTAGCTCTACCACTTTTGAATTACTAGTTTATTCATTTATGTACGTTTCTTGAATTCATCTCAATTTCACGTAATTTATATAAATATATCAACCTACCGTCACATTAAGTTCGTTAATTGCAAAAAACAAGAACAAGTTTATTAACAATGAAGATCAACACCAAAAATAGATGAATTTGATTTAGAATGACTAGTTTTTCAACGGCTAGTTTGTTCAAAATTCACTATAAATACAAGACATCATCCTCAGTGATGATCACAGAAACTTTGCTATCGAGAACTCAATCAGACGAGTAGCCTGCATAACACGCGTTCAAGCAAGATATTCAAGAGTTCATATCCAGAGTCAATTCGATTCTTAGTAATCCTTAGTGCTCTATTAAGTTTCCCTCCTAAGCCATATTTAGATCCAAATCTTAGGCTTAAAAAGTGTTTCAAACTTTTTTTGATTCACTAGTTGGATATTCTACTTCAAACCCACTTGCATACTAAACCTTAGTTTGAACCCAATTTGTTGCTATACGATATTATAAAAAGTAGTACTTGTCCTTATAATAGCAAATATAGTTATATATCTCAAAAGATATTGTGCTCAAGACTTATACTTGGAACTTAAAATTACAAGCTTTTAGGTAAAAGATTGATATCACAGAAAGTGGATGTAGGATTGAAATTCCAACCACTATAAATACGTGTGTATTGTTTATTCACTTTTTATCTTACTTTGATGATCATTTTTGTTGTTATTATAAACTGTCATTCATATTTTATAAATCAGTGTTCGAGTAATTGTTAAAATTGCACATGTTCCCGATCAGTTGATATCAAATCAGCTGATAAGCATAATCTTCATATATAAGCACAATTTTCCAAGAATTTTCATAAACCACTAGTTGCTAAGTAGATAGCTTAGGAAATTAATATAAATAACACCTTTCTACAAGTTCAAACTTTTAGATGAAATTAAATTCTTTCATTATTTGATTGATTCAAACAATTTTTGCAAATTACAGGAGTATTAAGAAATCGATGAGATTAGGTGTTATTGATGGACTACCTAAATTAACCACACATGAAGTCAAAGTTTATGGACCATGCAAAAAATGAGTAGTGCAAGATGAAAAGTTTAGAGAGGAGGGGTGAATATATAGATTTTTAAACTTTTTAAAATCTTTTTGTTCTATCAGTTGAGTGACAACATAGTGAAATATTAAGTCGTCTGCAATTAGGATATATGAGTTGATATACAAGTGCGAGTGTAAAACAATTAGGGTAGATATTTAACGTATTGATTTCTTATTCCTGATTATCACCTTTACCCTTTGAAAAGAAGGACCATCGAGTGAACAATTTAATATGAGTGAAGTTGCTTTCAATGTGATTTGGACCAATGGACGTGGGGGTGAGCCTGAAGGCTCTAATATTAATTTTCTAATACTCCCCCTTACTCGTGGGCCGGATTACCTCATCTACCCTTTGGGGAGGAAGTCCATTGAGTCGACAATTTAATATAAGTGGAGTTGCTTTCAGTGAAATGTGCACCTAGAACGTGCAGACGTGAACCTAAAATTTTGATACTATGAAAGTATTATGTCCCATTTAAAAGTCTGAATTTGTAAAGAATTGTTAAACTAATTCATTTATATTAATTTCCTAACAAATAACAATTATCAACTAACCAATTACAGTCAAGATATTCATTGTTGTTGTTTAACATATATCATGAATTCCTATCAAATTTCAAATACAGTTTCTCATCACACATTAATTGACCAATACTAATTAAGTTTGCAACCAAACCATCAACATGTAACACTTTTGGTCAATTATGAAAACCTTCCACATTTAGTGCACCCTTACCAATGATTTTTTTTTTTTATCTATCACCACGAGTAACATTACCACCATTTCACAAAATTAAAAAGATAATTAACCTGCTCAATCATATACTAAGAACAATCACTACCAAAATACCATAAAATATGTGTACATGCCTTTAAAGACAATATATTTCAAATCTATCTTCAATTTTGAACAATATGATTGAAGGTAACCTTTGACTTGTTACATATTTTTCACAATTTAAAGCAACAATACGATCCCCGCAAGTGTGTGGTTTGATTGTTGTATGAAAATATGACCAAGTAGTTTTTCGTTCCAAGGAACTAATTAGTGTAAGTGAAGCTCCAAAGTTACAAGTTTTCATGCTATTGTAATAACTAAACAGTTATTTTTTATTTTTTTTAGAAAAAACTAAGATAAAACGATAATCGAAACTCAAATTAGAATTCAAATATAACTATAATTAAGCTAAGCAACAAACAATTTAAACACGATTAAACTAATTTCGAATAAAGTTCAAGTGAAGTTGTAGATGTTGTGAATTCTTAAATGTATCAACATTCTCAACAACATCTTAATTTGACCTTCCGAGTTTTTTTCTAAGTCTTTTATGAAATGCTACATTAAACGTTGATCTAAATGTTGTCGCATTTCTAGCAGGATCTAGAAGCTTCTACAAGGACCTGGAACCTGGAAGATTCCAAAACATTGCAGAACGTGCTAGACCAACTTGGAACCTTATAGATCGACCTGGAACATGCAAGAAGGATCTAGAAAGATCATGGAAGTTGAGTTCCTAAAAAATAGGATCTCAAGATGGAAGCCTCTAGAATTCGTACCCCACTTTATAAATACCGAAGGAAGGCTCCACAATTTAGTGTATTCTATTCGATCAATCTCCTAGACTGAGTGTTCATCCCTGTTAGGAATTGTGGCCAGTAGTTATACATTTTAGTTCATACGAAGTATCCCACCCGTATGATTGTGTGCTTTTCTTTATCTATTGAGAGAGTAATCATAGATAGGACTAGAATTTCGACAGTGTATACTTTATACACTTAGTTCGTTTTCAAAACAAGGCACCTGCCTCATTTGTAGTTTTAGTTGTGAAGGTTATTGTTGTAACATTTCACACAACATTTGTACTTGAAGATAAGTATTGATATTTCGCCATAAGGCTCACATAGATTTTTATTTATAAAATCTATGTGAAAAATATTTCAATTGTGTCTCATTGTTTTTAGTGTTTCAAGTCTTCTGTTGTGTGTCATTATTTCTGATATTATGTTAGAGTCATTGTTGCACTATTTGTCTCAACATTATGTGCAACATTAATCTATTTTTACTTAAACACTATACAACACACTTTCAATTGGTATTAGAGCCGATACCTGACGACACTAGATTTAGATCCATGTTATAAGTGTGTTTTTAGTTTATGTTAGCAATGGAAACACATCACCTATCCACGACACTTAGGCCACCCATATTAGATGGTTCGAATTATGCTTATTGGAAGCCTAAGATGCGTATGTACATCAAGTAAATTGATGAACGTGCTTGGAAGACTTTACTTATAGGCTGGGAAGCTCCAAAGAGACCAGTAGATGCAGATGGTGAAGTTCAACTCAAGAGAGAAGTTGACTGGTCGGCTGATGAAATAATAACAACAGGATACAATTCTAAAGCTCTAAATGCTATTTTTACATCCGTTGATATTTCAATGTTTCAAATTATAACTAACTGTTCTACTTCTAAAGATGCATGTGACAGGTTGCAAGAGCATTGTGAGGGTTCAGACAGTGTTCGAAGAACTAAGCTTCGAATGTTGGGGACAAAGTTTGAGAATCTCCGAATGAATTAAGGAAGATGAAAGTATTTCATCTTATAACGAAAGGTTAAGTGAGATAATCAATGAATCACATTCTCTTGGTGACCCTATTTCTAATGTTAGATTAGTTCATAAGATATTAAGATCTGTTCCTAAAAGATTTGATGCTAAAATTTGTGCTATTGAAGAGGCAAAAGAAACTGATAAGTTAAGTCAAAATGAATTAGTGAGTATTCTTAGAACCTATAAAATAAACACTAATCAAGTTGATGAAACTAATAATGATGATAAGAAAGTTGTTGTTTTTAAAGGGGAAACATCAAACAAATCTGAGTATCAACCTATCATTACTGAGGTTGATTCGAATGAAGAATTGCTTGATGAATGCCTTAACAATCCTAACAACACTGCCTTACTTACAAAGAACTTAAATAAATTTTTTAAGAAATCTGTGAGCAAATGTAGAGGAAACATTCAGCCTAAGATTCAAACCAATACATCAACACCACAACCAAAAAGGAGGAGAAGTCAATTCACACCAACACTATCGAAAAGTGAAGGTAAACCAAGGTATGATCCTGAATTTAGAAAATCAGTTCAATGCAATGCATGTTCTGGATATGGCCATTATGCAAATGAATGTGTCAATACCAAACTTAAGCAAAAACTGAATTTTAGTGCTACCTTGAGTGATGATTCAAATGATGATGATCTTGATGAGTTAAATGAAAATGAATATTCTCATTTTACCCGAATTGATTATAATGATTCCTCAGATGATGATTTGGATGAAATAGATTCTGATGTTGCACCTGATGCCTTAACATCTATAGTAACATCAGAACAGAGTCACACAAATTTGAACTGTTTTAATGGTTTGGTTGATGATACAGGAAAAAGGATTGATGACAATGCATACCAAAAGTTGTTAGATGATTGGAATAATCAGAAACTCACTCTTAATTCCTTGAATAAAGAGAATGAGGATTTGAAAGACACAATCACCAAGCTAGAAGTTATACTTACCGAAAGAGATCTTGAAATCTGTAACTTAAAGGAGGAATTAATCAATTCCACTTTATGTTTTAAGAAATATTCCAAGAGTGTTTCTGAGGTAAATGATGTTATAGCTACTGGTAAGTCTAATAATCATGGTCTAGGTTATGATGGTGTAACTGCTTCTATTTCTGAAAAATTTAGAAGACTTGTGAAATTTGTGGAGGCAAATGTTAACATATCTGATGTAACATCTGCACAATAAGATCCTCACAAGGTTAAAAGGAAGTATATATGTCATTACTGTTGCAAAGTTGGTCATATTCGTCCTTACTGTATAAAATGGTTTGAAGAACTGAAAAATTTGAAAATGCTGGGTAAAAACTGTCACATCCTGGTAAACAGTTTTTGAAATCTGCATGGAAATCGAAAGCTACCTGTAATGTTGTTCATACCTCCTTAAAAGCATGTCTACCTGATCTATGGTATTTTGATAGTGGTTGTTCTAGACATATGACAGGTCGAATAGACTTCTTATCTGATTATGTGACCTTGAATGGTGGTAGTGTTATATGTGGTGGTGGTTCTAAAGGACAGATTACTCAATTTTACCATTGATTTTGATATAAAATTACAAATCATATTCAAAATTTCAAACTATATATCAGAATTTAAAAATTAAGATATTTTTATTTCAAAAAAAAAAAAAAGATATTTTCATCCGAATTTCCCCACGTGACTCCTATGGGCCCACAATATTTGAAGTAGAAAGCTAAGACCATCTCCAACCACAAACTCTCAAATGAAGATCTCTGAACTCTAAAATACACTTTTTCATACTCTATTTTAAAAACATTCTCCAACCATGAAACTCTATATCTTACTCTATTTATTATTTTAATAATTTTCAATATATTACAAACATTACATTTAACAAATTGTTAATATAGAATTTGATGCGGCCTAAAAATGTCATCCGATAAGAAGTCGACACGTGTATGGAGGATAGGATAAAAGTGGAAGTATTGGATTATGGAATACTCTCTGGATAAAGAATCTCTCCTGGAAGTCCCTCTTGAGGGAGCTCCACCTGGAGAGAAACATCAGGAAGACTTAGTCTTGATATGAATTGGTAGACCGAGAATATAGGAGAACTCCGCAAGAATCAGACTAAGATTGACCAAAGAAAGATTCTTCTCTCCTTCATTGTAGTGGAAAGAGTCCACTAGGGAGAGTGGCCCCGGTCTTTCCGGAAGTGGAGGAATGGAAGACCTTGTCAACCTACCCAGGCTGGGTCCAAGAGGTGGCTCCGAAACAGAAGGAAGCCTTGACTTCCTCTCGGGAGGGAATCTCTATAAATAGGTAAATCCAAAGATGTTTTCAGGTTAATGGAACTTTGAATGTTGAAGGTTTTCCTAAGCTTAAAAATGTCTTGCATATTGATGGCTTACTTGCAAATCTGATTAACATTAGTCAACTTTGTGATGATAATTTGCATGTGAAATTTGACAAAGATTCATGTTATGTTCTTAATAAAGATGAAGTTTGTGTCATGACTAGTACTAGGTCAGCAGATAATTGTTATCTTATTGGAACAAATATGTGTAACTTGTCAAAACATGATGAAAATATTCTATGGCATCAACGATTGGGACATGCAAATTACAGACACTACAAGAAACAGGGGGAATAGCGACGAAAATTTTGCGACAAATCTAAATTTCATCACTAAAAACAATTTTTAGCAACGAAATAAAAATTTTCGTCGCTAAATTGTTAGATTTAATATTTGCAACAAAATTTATATATTTCGTCGCTATATTAGCAACAAATTGCTTCATTTTGTTGTTAATAATCAAAACAGCAATGAAAATTATATTTCGTCGCTAATATTTTGCGATGAAATATAAATTTTCGTGGCTAAATTCTTGAAATTAATTTTTGCAACAAAATTTATATATTGCATCGCTATATTAACAACAAATTGCTTCATTTTGTTCTTAATAATCAGAACAATTAACAATGCAAATTATATTTCGTTGCTAATATTTTGCGATGAATTAGAAATTTTCGTGGCTAATTTCTTGAAATTAATTTTTGCAACAAAATTTATATATTTCATCGCTATATTAGCAACAAATTGCTTCATTTTGTTGTTAATAATCAAAACAGCAATGAAAATTATATTTCGTTGTTATTATTTTGCGATGATATAGAAATTTTTGTGGCTAATTTCTTGAAATTAATTTTTGCAACAAAATCTATATATTTCATCGCTATATTAGCAACAAATTGCTTCATTTTGTTGTTAATAATCAGAACAACAATGAAAATTATATTTCGTCACTAATATTTTGCGATGAAATAGAAATTTTCGTGGCTAATTTATTGAAATTAATTTTTGCAATGAAATTCAAATATTTTATCGCTATAATAGCAACGAATTGCTTCATTTTGTTGTTAATAATCAGAACAACAATGAAAATTATATTTCGTCCCTAATATTTTGCGATGAAATATAATTTTTTGTGGCTAATTTATTGAAATTAATTTTTGCGATGAAATAAAAAAAATTCATCGCTAAACTAGCAACAAATTCTTTTATTTTGTTGTTAATAATAAGGACAACAATGAAAATTATATTTAGTCGCTATTATTTTACGATGAAATATATTTTTTGTGGCTAATTTCTTGGAATTAATATTTGCAACAAAATTAAAATATTTCATCACCACACTTCCAACAAATTATTTTATTTTGTTGTTAATAATAAGAACAAAAATTAAAATTATATTTCAAAATTGAAATTTGCATGATTAATTTTGTGGATTTAATATTGGAGAGAAAATTAAAATATTTCATCACTATATTAGCAACACAATATTTTATTTTATTCTTAATAACTAGAACAATAATGAAAATTATATTTCGTCTCTAATATTTTAGTGATGAAATAGATTATTTCATGTTTAATTCTAATGAATTAAAAATGGTTGTCGTTTAAATATAATAAAGGAAAAAAGTTTGAGTGCATGCACAATGTGAAATAATAGAGACGATTCCAACACTATGATATTTGAAATAATAGGATCAATATAATTTCATTTACTTTTACTCATTAATTTGACATATTAAGTTTTTTATTTTATTTATTTTGGGGTATAATTTTTTGATTTCATTCTGTATAATTTGTTTTATGTTTTTCAGTTTTCTTGATTTCATTAATTATTTATTGTTATTCCCGCTAAGAATGAGGGAAGAGTACCACCTCAATTATGCATATTAAATCAAGAAAATCGGTTTATATAATTAAATGTTTAATAATTCTCCATATTTTGTGTCTTATAAATCAGTTTGAATGTTTATAAAAATATTTATAAATATGATGATGCAAATGAAGATGGACATAAAGATGAGAGGATGAAGAATGGATGTAATATTTATTATTTTTTTGGAATTGTTAAAGTAACATTGATTTTTTACAATTGGAATTGTTTTAAAAATTACAATATATATACAAAAATATATACATATATACAAGTTAAAAATTAATCAATTAATATATGTGAAATAAATTATTAAATAAGTAAATTAACTAAATTAGTAAAAATTGAATACATATATAATTAATATTAAAAACTGAACCAAACAGTTGTCTGCCCGAGTGGTGGGCGCCCAGCTATGGGCGCTCACCCACCCGGGATCGATTCCCATCAAGACTAAATAAATATTCATTTAAATAAAATGGGGGATCGGAGGTGGTATGCGGGTGCGGATTGGGTTGAGTTAGGGTTGGGTGAGGGTGCAGTACGGGTTGGGGCGGTTCGGGTGTGGGTTGGGGCGGTTCGGGTGTGGGTTGGGTGCGGGTCGGTTGGGACGGATCGGGTGTGGATGCGGTACGGGTTGGGTTGGGACGGGTCGGGTGTGGATGCGGTACGGGTTGGGTTGGGGCGGGTAGGGTGTGGGTTTAGAGAAGGATTGGGTTAGGGTTAGTTGGGGCGGGTCGGGTGTGGTTTGGGTACGGGTTGGAGCGGGTCGGGTGTGGGTGCGGGTTGGTCGATTGCGGAAGTGGGCTTAGAGAATAAATTCGTAAATCGGATATCCATAGCCAAATATTAGCGACAAAAATATGGGTTTCATCACTAACATTTGCAACGAAATTAAAATATTTATCGCAAAAAAATTAGCCACAAAGTAAGGAGCTACTATTTTAGACACGAAAAAATTTATCGCTAATTCTAATATTTTCGTCGCTAATGTGAGTTAGCGATGAAATAATTTCGTCGCGGGATTTGTTGCTATACACCCGTCGCTAACGTGTTTGCGACAAATATTTGATTTTCCTCGCAAACATTTTGCGATGAAACTCATATTTTCGTCGCTAATATTTTGCGATGAAACTCAAATTTTCGTTGCTAATATTTTGCGATGGAACTCAAATTTTCATCGCAAACATTTGCGATAAAATTAATTTTTTTGTCGCAAACACGTTAGCGACGGGCGTATAGCAACAAATCCCGCGACAAAATTATTTCGTCGCTAATTCACGTTAGCGATGAAAATATTATAATTGGCGACAAATATTTTCACGGCTAAATCGCAGTTTTCTTGTAGTGAGAGCAATGAAAAGGCTAATCAAAGCAGATGCAGTAAAAGGAATTCCAAAACTGAAGTTTCACAATACCACTATATGTGGACCATGCCAAAAAGGTAAGCAGGTAAGAATGCCGCATAAAATGCTGTCACATTGTTCTACACATCGATGCTTTGAATTACTGCACATGGATTTGATGGGTCCTATGGAAATTGAAAGCATTGGAGGAAAGAGATATTCCTTAGTTGTGGTAGATGATTTTTCTAGATTTACCTGGATTGAGATTTTAAGAGACAAATCTGAAACATTTGCTGCATTTAAAAAAATTTATAAGAGGTTCAAAAATGTGTTTAACTTGAAAGTTGGTCGTATTAGAACTAATCATGGTAGAGAATTTGTAAACAACATGTTTAATGATTTTTGTGATAAAAATGGTATTTTACAAGAATATTCATCTCCTAAAACTCTACAACAAAATGGAATTGTTGAGAGAAATAATAGAACTTTACAAGAAATGGCAAGAGTCATGCTTACATCCAAAAGTCTTGCTAAGAAATTTTGGGGAGAAGCATTGAATACTGCATGTCATATTATTAATAGAGTTTATATTCGATCTGACACTAATCAAACAACGTATGAGATTTTTAACAACAGAAAACCTAATGTGAAATATTTTCATATATTTGGTTGTGTGTGTTATATTCTGAATGATAGAGATCAACTTCATAAGTTTGATTCCAAAAGTGATAAAGGTTTCTTTTTAGGCTATTCTAGAAATAGTAAAGCTTATAGAGTTTATAACCTTAGAACTAACACTGTTCAAGAATCTGTTAATGTTGTGTTTGATGATGATAAAGGTCTTGCAGATGACAAAGACGAAGAAAGATGTATCACAAGTCACTGACAATTCTGAGAATACACTGAAGTCTGAAAATGTTGTACCGAATGCTAACACATCTGGATCAACATCTACAGAAAAGTCAGTTGTAATCTCACAGAATGATCAGTATATTCCCAAAACGAATCCTTCTTCAAGAATAGGTAAAAGTCATCCTTCTGACCAGATCATAGGTGATGCTACAGTTGGAGTGCAAACAAGAGAAAGAGTAAGATCAAATAAGGTAGATGTGGTAAGAACAATATGCATGTCTTCTATGTGTAATGTTGTAAATGTTGAATGCTATTTATCTGAAATTGAACCTAAGAGTGCTAAAGAAGCCTTAACTGATGAAAAGTGGATTAATGCTATGCATGAAGAACTTGGTCAGTTTGAAATAAATGAAGTGTGGACACTTGTTCCAAGACCTAGTCATACTAATGTCATTGGGACAAAGTGGATATTCAAAAATAAAACTGATGAATCTGGTAACATTGTTAGGAACAAGGCTAGGTTAGTAGCACAAGGTTACACCCAAGTTGAAGGTGTTGATTTTAATGAAATTTTTGTACCTGTTGCTAGGATAGAATCTATTAGATTATTGCTAGCAATTGCATGTTTTATTGACATTAAACTTCATCAAATGGATGTAAAAGCTACATTTCTAAATGACATATTGAATGAAGAAGCATATGTTGAACAACCTAAGGGATTTGAAGATCCACAATATTCTGATCATGTATATAAACTTAAGAAAACTTTGTATGGTCTTAAACAAACTCCTAAAGCATGGTATGGTAGGCTTACTGGCTTTCTTCTAGAATATGGTTTTATTAGAGGAGAGGCCGATAGAAATTTGTTTATTAAGCACACTGAAGGAGATTTACTTATTTCTCAAATATATGTTGATGATATTTTGTTTGGTTCTACTTATGATAAAATGTTAAGCAAATTTGTTGAGGCAATGACTGCAACATTTGAAATGAGTATGGTTGGAGACTTGAATTACTTTCTAGGTTTTCAAATCAAACAATGCAATGATGGTATTTTCTTCTCCCAGAGTAAGTATGCTAAGAATTTGGTTAAAAGATTTGGTCTTGAGAATTAAAAAACGATGAAAACTCCTATGGGATCTATTTTGAAACTTTGCAAAGATAGTGTTGGAAAAGATGTTGATCCAACACTTTATAGATCAATGATAGGTAGTTTACTTTATCTAACCTCTAGTAGACCATATATTATGTACAGTGTGTGTGTTTGTGCTAGGTACCAAGCTAATCCAAAGGAATCTCACATGAATGATGTATGTTGCAGGTACAAGTGAACTTGGAATTTGGTACACTAAGGACTCCAACAACATTTTGATAGGTTACAGTGATGCTGATTGGGATGGAGATATAGATGATAGAAAGAGTACGAGTGGATGATGTTTCTACATGGGGAACAATCTTGTATCATGGCACAGCAAAAAACATAATTGTGTTTCACAATCCACAACTGAGTCAGAGTACATAGGTGCAGGAAGCTGTTGCACACAACTCTTGTGGCTAAGTAAGATGTTCCATGACTATGGCATTGAGAATGGTATACTTACAATCTTTTGTGACAATACTAGTGCTATAAACATTTTTAAGAGTCCTGTACAACACTCACTCACTAAGCACATTAGCATAAGACATCATTTTATGAGAGATTTAGTAGAGAAGAATATTGTAAAGTTGGAGTATATACCTACTGAAAAACAGAATGTTGACATTTTCACTAAGGCTTTAGACCATGAGAGATTCTCAACTTTGAGGAAATCTCTTGGCATGAGCACTATCTGAAAAATCTTAAATGGACGTTGTCACAAATGCGTCAGCATTTGGGACAACATCATGGGTTGTATAAATTTTATAAGTTGAATTTATTTCTTGCTTAGTTAAATAATTCCTTTGTAAAATATCTTCGAATCTAAGAATCTTGGAGTGCAAAAATAAACATGTCTCATACCTCTCAAATGCATAAAAATAGAATGTTATTAGCATACTAAAAGATGTATCAAATCACTGAGTAACTATGGAGCACGGAGTTCACTACTACAATGCCTTCTTTTCAAAAGGTGATTTTTGTTAAAAACATCAAGAGATTTGTAATCTATTAAGTAAGTATGGGGCACAGAGTTCGCTACTACGATGTACTCTACATGAAAAATGGATCAATACAAATTAGATGTTATAACACAAAAAGAAAAAAAATTATGGTGCAACTCAAATGAAGAAAATTCATGTAAAAACCGTGTTGAGGTGTTTGTAACAATTCTGAGCACAACATTGCCTGATTCAAATTTATTTTTATAAGTTGTAATTATTTATTGAGATTTATTTTATTTATTTAAATTAAATACTGACTCACGTTTTTATTTTTTCAGATTATGCTTGGACTTATTAAAATTCTGGAAACTTCTTAATTAATTAATTAAATTAATTTACCCACTAATTACCCATGATCACGGTTGTGGCTAAAAATGTGGTGCACTATCGAATTAATTTTGGAATAATCTTTTCAACCTCCAACTACATATGTTTCTCTCTATAAAATCAATTAATTGTGATTTATTTTTGCTAAGTGTTTTTATCGAGTTTTTGTCAAGTATTGTATTTGCAGAATTGTTTTGGCCGTGTATCTCTCAAAGCTTGTGTATACACTTCTCAAACCTGCCTTGAAAATCCAACCGCCCTCTTAAATGGCTGGAAACCACCCTCAATCTCAATCTCAATCTCACTCTCACTCTCACCCTGGTTCTGATTCCACTACACAAACTGCCCAAAACTCTCTCCAACTTCTTGCTTCCATGGCTTCGTGTAACACCCGTAAATTATATATATATATATATATATATATATATTCAATTATTCACTTAATTTGTTTTAAGTTTATATTATAATTTCTAGTTTTTTTTAAAAATAATATTTAAAGCACATTTAAATTTAGGCCATTGAGATTTTAAACCCTTGACTCTCTATATATATTATTCTTGCCCTAAATTTTACACACCTCAAATTTCAAACCAAGCTGCCTCACAGGAAACAAATACAAGATACTTCTTTCTCCTATGTAAATCTCATTGATTTATATTACAAGATTATTGTAAATTTTTCAAAGCAGGCTGAGACATTTTCTTAAATATATCAAGCCACTATATTTATTTATTTACAAAACTGATTTTAGTACCCACTAATTTAATTCGAAGCTTTTTAATGTAGAAGACCCCATTGTTATCGAGAATTTCCGTATTTTTGCATGTTCTGAAAATGTATTTAGAATTTCAATACCCTATTTTAATATGTCTAAATCATATGTTTTGAATTATAGCTTCGATGTTTGTCAATGGTTAATAGTCTAAATCTATTCCTTAAACCTAAATCATTTTTTTCTACTAATCTTTAGCAGCAGATTCTTTAATTTTGCAATTGACCAAAGATCATTTTTGTATTGCTAAAATTCCTAATTTTTAAGCCACGTTAATCTAGTATACGCATGTGCTGATTTATTTAGAATATTATGAATTAATAATTTAATAGTATGATTATGTGATATCTATTAGTATAGATGTAAATAATTTAAGATTACCTTATTATTTTTAGGCGACGAGTGATTCTTGCATTATTTCGAGCTATACATTTATGAAGCTAATCAAGACCATTTAAGGTGGGGATTTCTATTTATGTTTGTCTTTATTAAATGCATTGAATGTGAATTGTTATTGTCTAAATGCGACATTCCATAGTCAACAGTCAACAGGTACAGTTATATGATATGATATGTTCAACAGTTTTATAGTAGTTTGGATCACTTTTGGGTCCTTGCTAAATTTACAGTGTGTTGTATTATTCGATGATATTTTGCATGATTTGTATTTAACATTGACAAGCATGTCCCCACTGAGCTAGTTATTTTGCTCACCCTTCATGAAATTAAATATTTCAGATTAAGGAGGCTTGGACGTAGTGGCGAGGCGGTGGAGACTAGTAGCTTAATATGGAATTTAATGAACTCAACATGGTCATTTTAATGTTCATTTAATTTAGTGTTAGGAAAACTATTTCATTCTTTATTGTTCAAGTGATTTATTGAACCATTTTACATTGTGGTTGAATTTAGTTCTTTTAAGATAAATTGTCTTTTATCAGTAACCAATATTCTCTTTTATTTTAAAGTGAATGGTCTAAGCAGGATTTTATTGAGGAAAATGTATTTGATTTATGTCGCTTCCACCAAGTTTTATTTTAATTAGTCTAGTTGACAGTTAAAAGGTAAACAAATGGTGATTTCTTCTAGGCCCTAATTTTGGGATGTGACAGAGTGGTATCAGAGCAGGTCTACGTTCTTGTAGACTTGTTAAAAAAAAATTCCCTTTCTTTTAGTGTGTCAATAATTTTTAAAATTTTCATTTTGGAAAAAAATTTTTTTTTTTTTTGCAAAAGATCATGCATTATCAAGTATAAGTTATGTCATCCACCACCTCCCACCGCTTCAACTTCAAGGTATGACATGTTATTTTATGCTATGCTACTTGTCGATCATGGAAAGATGATCGCATGATACACGATTATTGTTAATATTGATATTAAGACGGTTATTGATAATTACTAACACAAAAGTATGATATATTAGTTTGGATATATGATTATCTACTTTTTCTAGAAACTATGGAGATTGATAAGCAAGATGGACTTAAGACTAGATGACATTCCTTAGTTCTAAGGTCATTGGGACTTAATGGTACGTTACTAAATTTCGAGGACGAAACTTTATTTAAGGGTGGTAGGATGTAACACCCGTAAATTATATATATATATATATATATATATATATTCAATTATTCACTTAATTTATTTTAAGTTTATATTATAATTTCTAGTTTTTTTTTAAATAGTATTTAAAGCCCATTTAAATTTAGGCAATTGAGATTTTAAACCCTAAGCCCAATTTCAATCTCTATATATATTATTCTTGCCCTAAATTTTACACACTTCAAATTTCAAACCAAGCTGTCTCCCAGGAAACAAATACAAGGTACTTCTTTATCCTATGTAAATCTCATTGATTTATATTACAAGATTATTGTAAAATTTTCAAAGCAGGCCGAGACATTTTCTTAAATATATCAAGCCACTATATTTATTTATTTACAAAACTGATTTTAGTACCCACTAATTTAATTCGAAGCTTTTTAATGTAGAAGACCCCACTATACTATATGTTCAACAGTTCTATAGTAGTTTGGATCACTTGTGGGTTCTTGCTAAATTTACAGTGTGTTGTAGTATCTATATTATATATATTTGCAAACTTTTTAACTGCCACGTGTCGCAACATGATTCGTCTGACACAATCTCTCTCTTCTCAATGGTCTCCATTTCAAAAATCCTCTCCTCACCTCATTTTTCTCCTTTTCAATGTAATCTAATCCATCTATTTAAACAAATTAATCCTAACCGTTCAATCTTTATATAATCTCCTATATAATAACTCTCTTACTTTCATTTTCAACATTCATTTTTAGAGAACTTTAGAAACGTCCACAATTTCAAACAGAGATTGTTGGGAATAAAATGAGCTATGTTTTGATTGAATACCAAAAACCCCCTGAGACATGCCTAAGTCAATATAAATATGTTCTAAGAATGTTAGAACATATAGATTATAGGCTAGATGAGAAGCTGAAATGTTAGGCAGCTCTTAGACAATTAGATGCACAATTTGAGGGGGAACCTATGCTTTGAAGATGATCAAGATTAAGTTCCCCTCAAGGCTCAAAATCTGGAACAATCACTTAAGAGCAAGGACACTCTATGAAATCTAAGATGTTCTTATCAGGAGAGTTGTCCAGAGAAAATATTCATAAAGCTCTGATCAGGAGAGTTGTCCAAAGAAGCTAGCCCTATGCAAGAACAAACCTACCTAGCTCAAAAGGACAAGACTACTCAAAGGTTTTGGTCAGGAGAGTTGTCCAGATAAGCCAACTCTAAAGTATAAAGTGCTCTGATACAAAAAGACCAACCATGCTGATCAGAAGAGTTGTCCAGAGGAGTTGTCTCAGCTAAATTGATAAAGATCAAGTGCTCTGAAAGTCTGAGATCAACTATGCTGAAGAGATTGAGACAACAAGTCCCTAAAGGTCCTCAAAGGAATGAGCTAAGACCATACTCAAGAGAAATAAAGGGAAAGAGCCAAGTCATCTGAAGAAGAGCAAGCCAACCATGCTGAAAAGCAAAACTGCTGATAGTGATAAGGAGAGTTGTCCAGATGATAAGGAATGTTGCCCTATCATTGGATCAACCTTCAGAAGCCATGTCCAAGTCCTAACAAGAAGTCAAACATTGGGAAAAGTGCTGCAGAATGAAGACAAAACTGTTACAACCGTTTATTACCCAAATGAGGACATGTCACTATCAAGAATCTGTCTTCCAGTTTGAAGAACTCAAGGAAGACATTTATAGCAATTTGGGGCTGCCTCTCCAACGGGCAAATCCTCCATTTTGTCTATAAATACAGAAGTGTGAAGACCATTTGAGAGCACCTCAACACAATCCAACTAAGCTCAAAGTTCTTACAAGCTAGAGTGCTTTCAAAGCTTTCAAAGACTATCTTAGTCTTCAAACACTTCTTCTAAGCTGAACCCAATTGTATATTCATACACAAGCTTAGAGAGATATCCTATCCTTATACACTGATCTTCATTGTAAAGGATATCTCATTAGTTGGAACCTTACTTCAACCCTTATATCTTTCAAGAGTGAAAGTGAGAAGGTTGTAGTAGTAGAAGTGGTAGGAACTGACTGTTGAGAGAAGAACAGTTCAGTTCTGAGTTGAGAAGAGGGTACTAGGACTCTAGACATCCTAGGGATCAATTCACCAAGGAGTGGTGTTCTTGATCAAGTGCACCTTGGCACTATAAAACAAGTTAATTCCAAGAGTGAAGGAATTATCCTGTTAAATCAGGGAAAGTGGATGTAGGAGCTTGAGTCTCTGAACCACTATAAACTCTTGTGTTGATTTACTTTACAAGTACTTACATTCATTCAACACTGCACACAAAACTGATCTTTCAAAGATACATATTCAAAGACTGTGCAAAACTGATTTGGACAAGTTCCCTGAAGCTTAACTGAACTGTGTTACATTGACTAAGTGATTTCAGAAATTAAAGGAGTCTAAACTTAAAGGGCCAACCACTATTCCGCACATATAACTCCCCTAGATAGTTATTCAACTAAGTACTCAATAGTACTTAGTAGATTGATTATCTTAGAAGAGTTAATCTTCTTCAGCAGAGTTGTCCAAGACAACCTTGCTGAGTTCTGGTTTGATCAAAGTTGAAAAAGAATTTGCATACAAGTGTATTCCCCCCCCCCCATACACTTGTTATCTACTCCTTTCAGGACCAACAAGTGGTATCAGAGCAGGGGTTCATAGACCACTGCTTCTGAAAATCCATCTTGATTTTCAAAACTCACATATTTGGTGTGGTCACTGAACTGATCTCTATCTGAAATCCATTATTTGTTGATTGATTGATTCTTATTGAGATATGGCTAACAACAATGCTGTCCCTCCACCTGCTGTTCAAGGTTTGGACAATATGGCCACAAATCCAGTCAATCACATTTCTCATCACAAACTGCCCATGTTTTCAATAGACAATTATGATTTCTGGAAAATTAGAATGAGGGCTCATCTTGCATCTCTTCATACTGATATGCTTAGAGTAATCACAAGAGGACCTTTTGTGTTTACTCAAACTAACCCCAGATTGACAGATGAGCAAAGAGCAGATATAAGGGAACTGATTCCCAAAGATGAGGATGACTTCACTGCTGATGAAAAGAGGAAAGATAATTTGAATTATCTTGCCATGAACACCCTCTATCAAACAATTCCAGATGCAGTTATGGGTAGAGTCTACCACTGCACCACAGCTAAAGAAATTTGGGATACCCTTGCTGAAATGTGTGAGGGTACTGAAAAGATCAAGGAGAATAAGCTCCAAGTTGCTGTGCAGAAATTTGAACAGTTTGCAATGGATTCTGAAGAGTCCATTGATAAATTTGCTGGTAGATTCACTGATGTGATGAATGAGATTAACTCATTGGGCAAGGTCTACACCAAGAGAGAGGTTGGACTGAAAATCCTAAGGAGTCTCACTCAAAAGTGGGATGTCTATGCTGTGATGATGCAGAATACCAAGGATCTCTCCACCATGCCCATGCAACAAATATTCTCAGAACTCAAAGCCTATGAGTTTGACCTCAATAGAAGAAAGCCTGTTGAGGAATCTTCAAATCCTACTAAGGGAGTGGCATTCAAAGCCAAAGTTGCTGAACCAGAAATACAACCCACTCCCAGATCATCAAAGTCAGTCTCTAAGACTGAAATGAAGGAAGAACTAGCCTTGATGGCTAGAAGGTTTGACAAGCTCAACACAAGGTTTGGTAGATACAAAAAATTCTACCAAGACAACAAATTCAGGAGAAGATACAATTCCCCTGAAGATCAGGCTGAGGACAAAAAGCCTGAAGAGAAAAGATCAGAGGACAAGTCCTCTGATAGGAGAAGATCCAGTAGAGCTGAACCCTCATCATCTAAGAGAAGAGATGAATCCAAGAAGGATGATGATGAAGATCTGTGTTACAACTGCAAAAAGAAAGGGCACTTCCAATATGACTGCCCTGGACTAAGCTCTAAAGAAAGAAGAGAAAGACAAGCAAAAAGAGACAGAAAATTCACCAATAAAAAAGCCATGATGGCTGGTGAAGAATCTGATAGTGCTGAAAGTTTCAACTCTTCTGATGGATTGTTCTCCAACAGTGATGATGATGATGATGTTTGTAACATGGCTCTTGAGGATGATGAGGTATCCTCTACTTCTAGTTCACCATCATTCATTTCACAAAACACTAGTGAGGTTAACCTGAAACTTTCCTTAGGAAAGTTGATGGAAGATTTCACTAGATTACAAGAATTTCATGACAATTGTGTGAGAGAAAATGAAAGATTAGCTACTGAACTCACCATGAACTCTGAGGTAGCTGTTGATGTCAAGTCTACTGAGTTATATCAACAAGTCTTGAGAAAGCTTGAGGAAGCAAATCTCAGGATAGTTGACCAACAAAAGGAGATTGATGATCAACTTCTCTCTCAAAAAAGAAAAGAATTTGAACTTAAAATTCTAAATGCCAAATTTGAAAATCTCTCACATGAGTATGATATTCTTAAATCAAGTGAAGAGAGCCTGAAATTAAAGATGTCTGCTTTGAACAAATCCTCTAGAGCAATAGAGGAAATTCAAAGTTATCAAAGACCTATGGCTCAAAGAAGTGGATTAGGTTTTGATCCATTTGAATCTTCACCTTGTCTTAGTGTTGCATCCACAAGTAACACTAAGAGAATCTTTGTTAAGTCAGTGGCACAACAAGCTGAAAATGAAGTAATTCAGCCACTGAACAAAGGAAAGGGCAAATTGAATGAAATGCCTACTCAAGTGATTCAGGAGAATAGGCCAAAACCTAAGGAAATGGCCAAAGCTCCTGAGCACAAGAGGAATATTGGTCAGCAGAGTAGACCCAATGGAAGGGCAACCCTCCTGAACAATGTTCAGAGGAATTATCCAAGGTATAATCAGCCTAGGCCAACTCATCTGAGAGAGCCTCAGCTGAATAGACCTAAGGACAACTACCCTCACAGGCAGAATAAAATGAGACAACCAAAACCCTTCATGCCAAAGGGTAATGGTCATAAAAAGGCCTTTCCTCAAAGATTTCCTCAAGCTGCACAAAGAACTCATAAGTTCAGAAAAGTGGACAACTCATCTGAAACTTACAGAGTTAACACATTCACACATACTTTCCCAAAGGGATTTAAGGGAAAGACAGTGTATATTGATGCACTAGGAAATCAACTTAGCCACCTTGAATCAATCAGGGTTATTAGGCAAGTTTGGGTTCCCAAAGGTACAGCTAACCTCTCAGGACCCAAAACTCAAAGGGTACCTAAACCTATCTAATTGCAGGTACCATTGGGCCACAAGAAGAGGAGCATGAACAAAAAGACAGCATGGTACCTTGACAGTGGATGCTCAAGGCACATGACTGGAAACAAGGAACTCCTCTCTGATTTTATTGAAAAAGAAGGCCCAAATGTCACCTTTGGAGACAGCTCACAAGCAACAACAAAAGGTTATGGTACTTTGATGATTGGTAACATCAAAGTAACCAATGTATCTTATGTAGCTGGTCTCAAATATAACCTCCTGAGTATCAGTCAATTCTGTGATAAAGATTTTAATGTTGAGTTCTCAAGTGGAAAGTGTCTAATTAAGGATAAAACTCAACAAACCCTACTGACTGGAACTAGGAAGGGAAATGTGTATTTTGCAGACTGGGACAAGTCTACTGATGCTGCATGCTTTATTGCTAAAAGTTCTAGTGAACAAAGTTGGTTATGGCATAAGAGGCTAAACCACCTGAACTTTAAATCTATGAATAAACTTGCTAGAAATGCATTAGTTAAAGGACTACCTAATGAGGTTTTCATTAAAGAACATGTGTGTAAACCATATCAAGAAGGAAAACAGATTAAAGCCTCATTCAAAGGAAAACCAGTGATTTCCACTGAAAGGGTACTTGAACTTCTACATATGGATCTGTTTGGACCAATTACCCCTTCAAGCATAAATGGTAGAAAATACACATTAGTGGTAGTAGATGACTTCTCTAGGTTCACATGGGTAGTATTTCTCCTTAATAAGAAGGAAACACAAGTCAAACTACCTAAACTTCTCAAGAGATTGTCAAATGAGAAAAGCCTTAGCATTATCAAGATAAGATCTGATAAAGGCACTGAGTTCATTAATTCATACATCAATGAGTACTGCACATCAAATGGAATAGCTCATGAAACCTCAGCAGCTAGAACTCCCCAACAAAATGGAGTTGCAGAAAGAAGGAATAGAACTTTAAAAGAAGCTGCTAGAACTTTAATTGCTGACTCAAATCTACCTAAGAGGTTTTGGGCTGAAGCTATAAACACTGCATGCCATACTCAAAATAGATGTTTGATCACTAAGGGGCAAGGCAAAACCCCCTATGAACTCTGGAAAGGAAGAATGCCTAAAGTGTCATATTTTCATATATTTGGTTGTAAATGTTTCATTCACAATAATGGGAAAGAAAAGTTGAAAGCCTTTGATAGCAAAGCTGATGAGGGAGTATTTCTTGGATACTCTCAAATCAGTAGAGCTTTCAGAGTCTACAACAAGAAAACCCTTATAGTGGAAGAAACACCTCATGTTGTGTTTGATGAATCTATCTTTGAGATCAGGAATGATCATTTGGAACCTGAAGAAATCACACAGAGGACAACCAGATTAAGCCTAAAAGACAAAGACACTGAACTCATAGAAGTTGTCCAAATCAACCTACCTGAACATACAACATTGGACAACCATCCTGAAGGCAACCTTCCTGAGACAAATCCCACTGATGGAAATGATGAACTGAATGATCCAATCCCAGTTCACATCCAGGTAACAACTACCAATGAAGAAGCAGTTCCTGCTGAGGTAGTTAATGGGTCAAATAATCAAGGGGGAACTCAAAATGTTGAAAATGCCAATGTCCCTGACATTGAGGACAACACCCCTGATTATGATCCTGGATTAGATCCTGCATTACATTATCCTGAATTTTATGATCAAAATGACTCACCCTCAGTAGAGGACAACTCTACTGAAGAGATCAGGAAAAGAAGGACCTGGTTATCTGATCATCCTACTGATCTGATACTTGGTGATCCAAGTATAGGAGTCAGAACCAGAAAATTTCATGGTGAAAGTGCTATGTTCTGTTGTTTCTTGTCAGAGCAAGAACCAAGTGATATTGAGGAAGCACTTCAAGATGCCAATTGGATCACAGCCATGCAGGAAGAACTGAACCAATTCACCAGAAATGAAGTATGGGAGCTGGTGGACAGACCTTCACATCAAGATGTTATTGGAACAAAGTGGGTGTTCAAGAACAAGAAAAATGAAAATGATGTGATTGTCAGAAACAAAGCAAGACTAGTGGCAAAAGGATATTGCCAACATGAAGGCATTGACTATGATGAGACTTTTGCACCTGTGGCAAGGCTAGAAGCAATAAGGCTCTTTCTAGCCTATGCAGCCCACAAGAGGTTCAAAGTATACCAAATGGATGTCAAGAGTGCCTTTCTGAATGGAGTCTTAAAAGAAGAAGTCTATGTGGAGCAACCACCAGGTTTTGAAGTTGGAAACCAAGTTTACAGACTCAAGAAAGCTCTATATGGACTCAAACAAGCCCCTAGGGCTTGGTATGATACACTGTCACAATTCCTCTTGGATCATGGATTCACCAAGGGAACTGTGGACAGAACTCTCTTCAGAATCTCTGAAGGAGAGGACATCCTGCTTGTCCAAATTTATGTAGATGACATAATTTTTGGATCCCCTAATGAGAAGCTGTGTGAGAAATTCTCCAAGCTCATGCAAAGCAAGTTTGAGATGTCCATGATGGGGTTGATGAACTTCTTTTTGGGTCTACAAGTCAAGCAATCTAAAGAAGGAATCTTCATCAACCAAGCTAAGTACACCAGAGAAATGATCAAAAAGTTTGGGTGTACAACTAGCAAGCCAGTAAGGATCCCAATGAACACAAATTGGAAGATAGATCCTGATGAGAGTGGTATTCCAACCAACTCTACTGAGTATAGAGGAATAATTGGTTCACTCCTCTATCTCACTGCCAGCAGACCTGATATCACCTTTGCAGTAGGTGTTTGTGCAAGATTTCAAGCAAATCCTAAGAAAAGCCACCTTGAGGCTGCAAAAAGGATTTTAAGGTATCTCAAAGGCACTGAGAATCTAGGCCTTTGGTACCCTGCTGATGACAATATTGAGCTAACTGGCTACTCAGATGCTGATTATGGAGGATGTAGGATTGACAGAAAGTCCACTTCAGGGACTTGTCAATTCTTGGGCAACAAGCTTATTTCATGGTTCTCCAAGAAGCAGAACACAGTGGCCACTTCCACCACTGAAGCTGAATATGTTGCTGCTGGAAGTTGTTGTGCTCAAATCCTATGGTTGAGACAACAACTAAGAGACTACAAGGTCAACTCTACTGAAGTGCCAATTTTCTGTGATAACAATAGTGCCATTGCTATATCACAAAATCCTGTCTTGCACACAAGATGCAAGCATGTGGACATCAAGCACCACTTCATTAGAGACCATGTGGAGAAGAAGGACATCAAGTTGGTCAAGATCCACACTGATCATCAAAAAGCTGATATTCTAACCAAACCACTTGCAGAGGCAAGATTTCTGGAGCTATCAGCAGAGTTGGGATTACTTGATCCAGGGAAGTTGGACAAATAAGTCCAAAGAAGCTCATTGATTAAGGGGGAAACAAACTCAAGCTTCAGCAGACTTGGTCAAGTCTACTGAAATTCAGAAACATGACCTTACCTCTTCAGGACACTTGTCCACAGTTCTTCAGGACACTTGTCCATGTAGGGTCAGATAAGTTGTCCTGGCTATCAAACCAAATCTTGGTATGATAAGCACCTATTTTTGGTGATCAATACCTATTTCGAAATCTGTCCCATTGAAATACAGTTTTCACCTTTCTGGGATTTAATTTGTCTCCCACCCAAAAGGTCACTTTCCATGCATTAAATGCCAAGATTTAACTCTTGTTTGCATTAAACTTTTTGGGACATGATCTATCTCGAAAAATCCCCAGCCTTAAACAAACATTTAAAACCACCCACGTTTTGAATAAAACAGTTATTTCACTGTTACATTGGTTTTTGACCATTGGATCAAAAATGGACAACTCCCCTGAAATCAATCCTAGCCGTCCATTTTGGATTTCCATTTTTGTTCACCTTTGAATTATCTCAAGACCTTACCAACTCATTGACAAACATTCTTTTTAGAATATTCACAAGTCTTAAGATACCCACAAACACTTCTTCCCCAAGTATTCGAAACCCTAACTCAAAATTTCTTCAAACTCTCTCATTCTTCATCAAACTTCTCTCTGTAAATTTCAATGGCCCCCAAGGTTAGACCTGAGATGCTTGTTGATTTCTCCAACAAAGATCTAGACCTAGATTTTGGCTATCTAAGCAACAAGAACAATCTTCACTTTGAGCCAATTATCTCTTTTGAAAGTGAAGATCTTGAGGTTACTCCAACCCTGAGATGGTTGAGAAGGGCTGGTCTCCAAAAGTTCTTGGAAGAAAGACCAAGCTCTTGCTTGGAGAGTTACATGGCAGAATTCTTTGCCTTCCTCAAGTGGAGAGGCAAGCCTGAAGATGGTGAAGTATCAACCAGGCTATCCTACACAGCTGAAGGAGAGGAAGAGGAGAGATTCCATAGAGTTAGATTCTCCTCAGAGGATCTGGAAGGAGCCTTTAGATTGCCTCATGAGGGAAGGAATCCAGAAGTATATGGCACTGGACATGAAGAGGAAATAGCCCAAGAATGGCTATTAGTTCCAGGCCCTCTCTCCTCAACTCAAAACAAGAAAACTCTCAAGCCAGAGTTTCTTAATCTCTTTGAGGTAGTTGCTAAGAGCCTCTTAAGCAACACTGGAAGCCTAGAGCAGGTCAGCCAGCCAAGGATCAGAATCATGGCTGCCATTATTGATGCCAGTGATAAGGGCATCAAGTTTGATTGGAGGACCTTCATCATGTCTGAGATGATGAAGGAGAAGGCTAAATTTAAGGTGAAAGCCCACAACAAGGTGGTGCTAGAAGGGAAAATCAAGTATTGCACCAGGGCAAGCTTGTTGATTGAGAGGTTTTCCCACTATTCCCAGATGCAGACCTTTGCAAAGCCCCTCCCAGCCCAAAAGATCCTGTTCAGAAAGCTCAGTAAGAAAACTGAGAAAAGAAGGATGCTATTGGCCAAGCCTGCTGAAGAACAGGAGGAAGAGAAGCCTAAGATGAAAAAGAGAACAAAGGCCAGGGCTGTAAAGACAAGGAAAATGTCTCAGAGAATCTCAGAAGAGAATTCAGATGCTTCAGCTGAGATTGAAGAAGTTGCTAGAGAAGGTGTACAAGTGCCATCTGATCATTCAGAAGAACTCAGGCAAAAGTACAATGAGACTAGACAAAAGTCTAAGGGTGATAAGAGAATCAGGGAAGTTGTCCCTGAGAAGGAAGGAAGTGGAAGTAGCAGGGCCAGCAAGAGAAGGGCCAAACCTACTGAGAAGGTGTTGGAATTTCAAGAAGAAAGGTCTCTTCAATTGGCTCTAAGGGAGAGCAGAGCTGAAAGCAGGGCCAAATCCATGTCAAGGACCAACTCATCTGGTTCTAGAACTCCAGAATCCAAAGTCCCTGAAGATCAACCCATAGAGGCCAACCTCCCTGAAATTCAATATCCTGAGCCCAACTCCCCTGAAACCCATGTTACCCCTTCCAACCAACCCATTACCCCTGTGAATCTCACTAAGAGATACTCTCCTGAAGGAAATGTGCAAAGAAGTGGCATAGATGTGCTTGCTGACTTAGCAGTAGATGAGACAAGACTCCTGTCTCCCCTTGACTCATCCATGCTGAATTACTCAAAGCTCTTAGAGCATGCACTCAATGAGCCAACCCCCCTGAGTAAAGCCCCTTCAGATTCATTGCTCTCTAAAGCAACTGAAGTACCTTCACTTGAGCCCAACCCTTCTGAAGCCATCATCCCTGAACTTAATTTGCCTGAACCCATAATAGGAGAACCCAGAGCCAACTCCCCTATAACCCAAAGTCCCCATTCAAGTGGAGATGAGGAGGAGTATACTTTTGAAAGTATGCTCAGAGGAGGAGCCAAGGCTACTGTGGACAGTTTGTATCCACAACTTGCTGAATTTCCAAGAATTCAGAAGGCCTTTCATGATCTAAGGATGCTTGTTGATGTGAAAGATAAATCTATGATGGAGATATCACAAGTCATCCAAGATAAGGGTGCAAACTGGTGGCAGATTGAGGAGAATAGATTGCTACACTTTGCTGGAGTTTCAAAGACAAGATTCCTCATAGATGAGGAGATTTTTGCAAAGGTGGTAGCTGATAAGATTGAAGAGGAGAAAGAAAGAAAAGCCAAGGGAATCAAACACCCTGACAGTGACTCTAATGATGATGATTCCCCTGATGATCCTTCAAACCCTTCAAATCCCAACCCTCCTGAAACCCCTCAAGCCAACCTCCCTGAAACCTTTCAACCCAAGTCTTCTGTAGCAGATAGACTTTCCAATCCTCCTAGAACCTATCATAGGAAAGGCTCTGTAACTTCAGAGGTGTTGACCAAGGGTGGCAACACAACCAAAGACACATCTGCCAATGAAGGTTCTTCTGAACCCAAGGCACAGCCTAAAGATGTTGAGGTTCCTGTACTAGAGGCTAGCTTGATTAAGGCCTATTCAGTGTCAGAAGAGTTGGACATTGATCAGCCCTTAATCATTCAGGATGACTCAGTGGCTGCTGATATAAGCACTGTGATCTCCCCACAACTGCCATTTTTGAACCTTGTTGAAGGTGGAGATGCTGCAGGATTAGGAGAAGGAGTTGAAAAGGAGAAATTAGTTGAAAAATCAGAGGGAGTTGTGGATGAAAGAGAAGTAGTCATCACTAAGATAGTGAGTGTACCAACAAATGAGGGTGGAATAAGTGAGGAAGGACAGGTTATTCTTGAAGTCAAATCTGAACTTCAGGAATCCCTTGATGAGAGGAGGCCTGATTCCTTGAGTGAGAACATTTATTATGAAGGGAGAAAAGAACAAGTTGAAAATGAGAAGAAGACTGCTGATGTATCAGAGTCTTATGCAAAAGAAATTGAGGGTGATGAGTGCTTATTTCCTAACTTGTTTGATTTATCTGATGCTGCAGGTATTTCTCTTGACCAAATTTTTGCAGATGAATTCCTCACAGATGCACCTATCCAAGTTGATACAGGCTCAGCTCAAGCCTTACTTGGAATGCAATCAGAGAAGTTGGACTCCTTGGCTCATCAAGTCCAATCTGCTCATGCTGAAACTTCAGGAGCATTGAATGAGCAAGGAAGAACTCTAGCATCTGTAGAAATGAGGCTCACTGGCTCTGAAGATGTTGTGTTACCCACCCTTGAGGCAAGAATCAGTGGTGTGGAATCTGGTCTTCAAACCATCTCCACTGAAGTTCAAAATGCCAAGTCTACCATGGAAGCCATCTCAGAGGAGGTCAAGAAAGAACAGAAGCTGCTGAGAGATAATCACAATGCTAATGTCAAAGCTCTCAGGCTAACTGTCAAGCAAGCTCTTGGAAAGAAGACAGCACTACAAAAGAGAAGAGCTGAAGAGCAAAGACTAGCTATGGTCAAAGCTGCCTCAGAAAAATTCTCCCAAGATGTATTGGCCAACATTGCTGAAGGTGCAGTGGCCAACCTCACTGAGCTCTTAAAAGCCCAACTGGATGCATCTCTGAAAACAGCCATGGAAGAGGTTGTCCAACAAAAGATGAAGCCTGTTCTAGCTTTCCTTAGCTTGAGCAGTGATAGGATGCAGAATATACATGATGAGAATGTATATTTGTTGGAAGAGATGAAGTCCCTAAACCAGGCCCAATCCCTGATGGCCTCAACAATGAGTGACCTCAAGCCCCAGTGCTTTGATGCTGCCAAAAAGGGGGAAAGGGAAAGAGCTAGAGCAAAAGGTGCCTTGGTGATTGGGAGTCCAGTGAAAGGGAAAGACAAAGTCCCTGAAGGAAAGGGAAAAGAGCCAGAAATGCTGAACTTGGAAGATTTAGATGAAGAGGAGCAGTTAGCATTGGCATTGAAAAACTCAATGGCCTCAGCTCAAGAGGAAAGAGTAAGGCTACAGCAAAGACCAGGTGTTGAAGTGTCAGGTTTGGACAAAGATGCTGAAGGTGTCCAAACCAGAGGAAAGATCAAGAAGGCCCAAGGAAAGAAGAGACAAATTGAGAAATTCACTGATTTTCCTAGCAGCCTTGATCTTCCACCTGAATTCAGAATTGATGAGGATGAGCCTACATCAAAGAAAGCCAAAACTACTGAAGAGGACAAATCTTCTGAATCTGGCAAAACTGCTGAAGGTACCAAGTCCTCTGAAGACATAGAAGAGCTATTTGCTGAAGGATTTGGACCTGAACCTAAGAAGAAGACAACAGTCCTAGCTCTTGATCCATCAAAACTGTTTCATGAAGGGTATGGCAAAGACCCTGAAACACAACAAAAACTGGCCATGATGAGGGCCCAAGAGAAAATGGATCTGATGGAAGAAGCCAACAGAGCAAGAAATGAAAGGAGAGCAAACTTTCAGAAACCAAGAAGGAGAAGAGCAACTTACAGCAAGATGAAGCCTCAGCTTCTAATCCCAATGGACACCAAATATCCACACTTGGATAAATGGGTGCCAATTCAACTGAATGACACATGGGAAGAAGCCAAAAGGGAGTTTGTCTATGACTATTATGTCATTGACAGATGGAATGGAGGAGATGCAAACTCTGCCTTCACTAAGTTCATGCTAGAGTACTACAGAGAGTTGTATCAACAACTACTTGCAGCTGCTGACATTGCAAGATTTGAACTCACAGCTCCCAAGCCAATCATATACATGCCTCCAAAGCTTGAAGGATGGATTGACCAAGCAAGAATTCTGAGGGAATTCACTGAGATCCTTAAGCTGAACAAGATGGTTCTTGGACCTAAGGGAACCAACCAAGAAGCCATGGCACTGAAAAGAAGAGTGTGGGCACAGTATGGAATGCTGCCACCTCCTGAGGATGATCTTTGAAATGGCTAAGTCTTCTGACCTTACTTGAATGATCAACTATGCTGAAATATGGTCAAGTTTGCTGATGTGTTAATCTGGTTGCTCTGATCTGTTAAAGATTGCTCTGATAACAAGCTCTGTGCTCTGATGCTGAAAATATTAGTTTTGTCTTGAATTATTAGAATGAAATGCTCTGATGTATTTAAGTGCTATTGATTCATGCTCTGATATGTTAATTTCAACTATCAACATGCCTGTAATGATTTTTTTTAATGAATGATAGTTGAACTTATTTTGAATCAAGAAACACAAATCTCTCTATGCCTATCTTAAAACCTACTTGCAACCAAAAACAGTGAATACACTAACACATTACTTTTCAGGAATATTGACCTCAGTCATGTCTTCTGAAGATACATGTAATAGGTGTAGACAAGTCACTTTTGCTTAAGTTGTATAGGTTTTGGCATCATCAAAAAGGGGGAAATTGTTGGGAATAAAATGAGCTATGTTTTGATTGAATACCAAAAACCCCCTGAGACATGCCTAAGTCAATATAAATATGTTCTAAGAATGTTAGAACATATAGATTATAGGCTAGATGAGAAGCTGAAATGTTAGGCAGCTCTTAGACAATTAGATGCACAATTTGAGGGGGAACCTATGCTTTGAAGATGATCAAGATCAAGTTCCCCTCAAGGCTCAAAATCTGGAACAATCACTTAAGAGCAAGGACACTCTATGAAATCTAAGATGTTCTTATCAGGAGAGTTGTCCAGAGAAAATATTCATAAAGCTCTGATCAGGAGAGTTGTCCAAAGAAGCTAGCCCTATGCAAGAACAAACCTACCTAGCTCAAAAGGACAAGACTACTCAAAGGTTTTGGTCAGGAGAGTTGTCCAGATAAGCCAACTCTAAAGTATAAAGTGCTCTGATACAAAAAGACTCATCCATGCTGAATTACTCAAAGCTCTTAGAGCATGCACTCAATGAGCCAACCCCCCTGAGTAAAGCCCCTTCAGATTCATTGCTCTCTAAAGCAACTGAAGTACCTTCACTTGAGCCCAACCCTTCTGAAGCCATCATCCCTGAACTTAATTTGCCTGAACCCATAATAGGAGAACCCAGAGCCAACTCCCCTATAACCCAAAGTCCCCATTCAAGTGGAGATGAGGAGGAGTATACTTTTGAAAGTATGCTCAGAGGAGGAGCCAAGGCTACTGTGGACAGTTTGTATCCACAACTTGCTGAATTTCCAAGAATTCAGAAGGCCTTTCATGATCTAAGGATGCTTGTTGATGTGAAAGATAAATCTATGATGGAGATATCACAAGTCATCCAAGATAAGGGTGCAAACTGGTGGCAGATTGAGGAGAATAGATTGCTACACTTTGCTGGAGTTTCAAAGACAAGATTCCTCATAGATGAGGAGATTTTTGCAAAGGTGGTAGCTGATAAGATTGAAGAGGAGAAAGAAAGAAAAGCCAAGGGAATCAAACACCCTGACAGTGACTCTAATGATGATGATTCCCCTGATGATCCTTCAAACCCTTCAAATCCCAACCCTCCTGAAACCCCTCAAGCCAACCTCCCTGAAACCTTTCAACCCAAGTCTTCTGTAGCAGATAGACTTTCCAATCCTCCTAGAACCTATCATAGGAAAGGCTCTGTAACTTCAGAGGTGTTGACCAAGGGTGGCAACACAACCAAAGACACATCTGCCAATGAAGGTTCTTCTGAACCCAAGGCACAGCCTAAAGATGTTGAGGTTCCTGTACTAGAGGCTAGCTTGATTAAGGCCTATTCAGTGTCAGAAGAGTTGGACATTGATCAGCCCTTAATCATTCAGGATGACTCAGTGGCTGCTGATATAAGCACTGTGATCTCCCCACAACTGCCATTTTTGAACCTTGTTGAAGGTGGAGATGCTGCAGGATTAGGAGAAGGAGTTGAAAAGGAGAAATTAGTTGAAAAATCAGAGGGAGTTGTGGATGAAAGAGAAGTAGTCATCACTAAGATAGTGAGTGTACCAACAAATGAGGGTGGAATAAGTGAGGAAGGACAGGTTATTCTTGAAGTCAAATCTGAACTTCAGGAATCCCTTGATGAGAGGAGGCCTGATTCCTTGAGTGAGAACATTTATTATGAAGGGAGAAAAGAACAAGTTGAAAATGAGAAGAAGACTGCTGATGTATCAGAGTCTTATGCAAAAGAAATTGAGGGTGATGAGTGCTTATTTCCTAACTTGTTTGATTTATCTGATGCTGCAGGTATTTCTCTTGACCAAATTTTTGCAGATGAATTCCTCACAGATGCACCTATCCAAGTTGATACAGGCTCAGCTCAAGCCTTACTTGGAATGCAATCAGAGAAGCTGGACTCCTTGGCTCATCAAGTCCAATCTGCTCATGCTGAAACTTCAGGAGCATTGAATGAGCAAGGAAGAACTCTAGCATCTGTAGAAATGAGGCTCACTGGCTCTGAAGATGTTGTGTTACCCACCCTTGAGGCAAGAATCAGTGGTGTGGAATCTGGTCTTCAAACCATCTCCACTGAAGTTCAAAATGCCAAGTCTACCATGGAAGCCATCTCAGAGGAGGTCAAGAAAGAACAGAAGCTGCTGAGAGATAATCACAATGCTAATGTCAAAGCTCTCAGGCTAACTGTCAAGCAAGCTCTTGGAAAGAAGACAGCACTACAAAAGAGAAGAGCTGAAGAGCAAAGACTAGCTATGGTCAAAGCTGCCTCAGAAAAATTCTCCCAAGATGTATTGGCCAACATTGCTGAAGGTGCAGTGGCCAACCTCACTGAGCTCTTAAAAGCCCAACTGGATGCATCTCTGAAAACAGCCATGGAAGAGGTTGTCCAACAAAAGATGAAGCCTGTTCTAGCTTTCCTTAGCTTGAGCAGTGATAGGATGCAGAATATACATGATGAGAATGTATATTTGTTGGAAGAGATGAAGTCCCTAAACCAGGCCCAATCCCTGATGGCCTCAACAATGAGTGACCTCAAGCCCCAGTGCTTTGATGCTGCCAAAAAGGGGGAAAGGGAAAGAGCTAGAGCAAAAGGTGCCTTGGTGATTGGGAGTCCAGTGAAAGGGAAAGACAAAGTCCCTGAAGGAAAGGGAAAAGAGCCAGAAATGCTGAACTTGGAAGATTTAGATGAAGAGGAGCAGTTAGCATTGGCATTGAAAAACTCAATGGCCTCAGCTCAAGAGGAAAGAGTAAGGCTACAGCAAAGACCAGGTGTTGAAGTGTCAGGTTTGGACAAAGATGCTGAAGGTGTCCAAACCAGAGGAAAGATCAAGAAGGCCCAAGGAAAGAAGAGACAAATTGAGAAATTCACTGATTTTCCTAGCAGCCTTGATCTTCCACCTGAATTCAGAATTGATGAGGATGAGCCTACATCAAAGAAAGCCAAAACTACTGAAGAGGACAAATCTTCTGAATCTGGCAAAACTGCTGAAGGTACCAAGTCCTCTGAAGACATAGAAGAGCTATTTGCTGAAGGATTTGGACCTGAACCTAAGAAGAAGACAACAGTCCTAGCTCTTGATCCATCAAAACTGTTTCATGAAGGGTATGGCAAAGACCCTGAAACACAACAAAAACTGGCCATGATGAGGGCCCAAGAGAAAATGGATCTGATGGAAGAAGCCAACAGAGCAAGAAATGAAAGGAGAGCAAACTTTCAGAAACCAAGAAGGAGAAGAGCAACTTACAGCAAGATGAAGCCTCAGCTTCTAATCCCAATGGACACCAAATATCCACACTTGGATAAATGGGTGCCAATTCAACTGAATGACACATGGGAAGAAGCCAAAAGGGAGTTTGTCTATGACTATTATGTCATTGACAGATGGAATGGAGGAGATGCAAACTCTGCCTTCACTAAGTTCATGCTAGAGTACTACAGAGAGTTGTATCAACAACTACTTGCAGCTGCTGACATTGCAAGATTTGAACTCACAGCTCCCAAGCCAATCATATACATGCCTCCAAAGCTTGAAGGATGGATTGACCAAGCAAGAATTCTGAGGGAATTCACTGAGATCCTTAAGCTGAACAAGATGGTTCTTGGACCTAAGGGAACCAACCAAGAAGCCATGGCACTGAAAAGAAGAGTGTGGGCACAGTATGGAATGCTGCCACCTCCTGAGGATGATCTTTGAAATGGCTAAGTCTTCTGACCTTACTTGAATGATCAACTATGCTGAAATATGGTCAAGTTTGCTGATGTGTTAATCTGGTTGCTCTGATCTGTTAAAGATTGCTCTGATAACAAGCTCTGTGCTCTGATGCTGAAAATATTAGTTTTGTCTTGAATTATTAGAATGAAATGCTCTGATGTATTTAAGTGCTATTGATTCATGCTCTGATATGTTAATTTCAACTATCAACATGCCTGTAATGATTTTTTTTAATGAATGATAGTTGAACTTATTTTGAATCAAGAAACACAAATCTCTCTATGCCTATCTTAAAACCTACTTGCAACCAAAAACAGTGAATACACTAACACATTACTTTTCAGGAATATTGACCTCAGTCATGTCTTCTGAAGATACATGTAATAGGTGTAGACAAGTCACTTTTGCTTAAGTTGTATAGGTTTTGGCATCATCAAAAAGGGGGAAATTGTTGGGAATAAAATGAGCTATGTTTTGATTGAATACCAAAAACCCCCTGAGACATGCCTAAGTCAATATAAATATGTTCTAAGAATGTTAGAACATATAGATTATAGGCTAGATGAGAAGCTGAAATGTTAGGCAGCTCTTAGACAATTAGATGCACAATTTGAGGGGGAACCTATGCTTTGAAGATGATCAAGATCAAGTTCCCCTCAAGGCTCAAAATCTGGAACAATCACTTAAGAGCAAGGACACTCTATGAAATCTAAGATGTTCTTATCAGGAGAGTTGTCCAGAGAAAATATTCATAAAGCTCTGATCAGGAGAGTTGTCCAAAGAAGCTAGCCCTATGCAAGAACAAACCTACCTAGCTCAAAAGGACAAGACTACTCAAAGGTTTTGGTCAGGAGAGTTGTCCAGATAAGCCAACTCTAAAGTATAAAGTGCTCTGATACAAAAAGACCAACCATGCTGATCAGAAGAGTTGTCCAGAGGAGTTGTGTCAGCTAAATTGATAAAGATCAAGTGCTCTGAAAGTCTGAGATCAACTATGCTGAAGAGATTGAGACAACAAGTCCCTAAAGGTCCTCAAAGGAATGAGCTAAGACCATACTCAAGAGAAATAAAGGGAAAGAGCCAAGTCATCTGAAGAAGAGCAAGCCAACCATGCTGAAAAGCAAAACTGCTGATAGTGATAAGAAGAGTTGTCCAGATGATAAGGAATGTTGCCCTATCATTGGATCAACCTTCAGAAGCCATGTCCAAGTCCTAACAAGAAGTCAAACATTGGGAAAAGTGCTGCAGAATGAAGACAAAACTGTTACAGCCATTTATTACCCAAATGAGGACATGTCACTATCAAGAATCTGTCTTCCAGTTTGAAGAACTCAAGGAAGACATTTATAGCAATTTGGGGCTGCCTCTCCAACGGGCAAATCCTCCATTTTGTCTATAAATACAGAAGTGTGAAGACCATTTGAGAGCACCTCAACACAATCCAACTAAGCTCAAAGTTCTTACAAGCTAGAGTGCTTTCAAAGCTTTCAAAGACTATCTTAGTCTTCAAACACTTCTTCTAAGCTGAACCCAATTGTATATTCATACACAAGCTTAGAGAGATATCCTATCCTTATACACTGATCTTCATTGTAAAGGATATCTCATTAGTTGGAACCTTACTTCAACCCTTATATCTTTCAAGAGTGAAAGTGAGAAGGTTGTAGTAGTAGAAGTGGTAGGAACTGACTGTTGAGAGAAGAACAGTTCAGTTCTGAGTTGAGAAGAGGGTACTAGGACTCTAGACATCCTAGGGATCAATTCACCAAGGAGTGGTGTTCTTGATCAAGTGCACATTGGCACTATAAAACAAGTTAATTCCAAGAGTGAAGGAATTATCCTGTTAAATCAGGGAAAGTGGATGTAGGAGCTTGAGTCTCTGAACCACTATAAACTCTTGTGTTGATTTACTTTACAAGTACTTACATTCATTCAACACTGCACACAAAACTGATCTTTCAAAGATACATATTCAAAGACTGTGCAAAACTGATTTGGACAAGTTCCCTGAAGCTTAACTGAACTGTGTTACATTGACTAAGTGATTTCAGAAATTAAAGGAGTCTAAACTTAAAGGGCCAACCACTATTCCGCACATATAACTCCCCTAGATAGTTATTCAACTAAGTACTCAATAGTACTTAGTAGATTGATTATCTTAGAAGAGTTAATCTTCTTCAGCAGAGTTGTCCAAGACAACCTTGCTGAGTTCTGGTTTGATCAAAGTTGAAAAAGAATTTGCATACAAGTGTATTCCCCCCCCCCCATACACTTGTTATCTACTCCTTTCAGGACCAACAGAGATTTTTACACTTTTTTGTTATTTCGTACGATCTTCTTTCTATATGATTCTGTTTCTTCTTATGTTTATATATGCAGTATTCTGATCTGATCACATAGTTTTTTTTTTTTTATGCACCATAGTTTTTTTTCCGTACGCCTTTGGTGGCCAATGTCATTTATTCTTTATGTGTATCCGGTGATTCTAATCAAATGTCAAATTCTATCACAAGTGCTTCTAGATTATATAAGAGCCTTTACTGTTGGGATGCTTCTAGATTATATGAGAGCCCTTACTTACTGTTGGGATGATTCGCCTGACTTTGTGGCCGAACTTCCCCAAACACATATTCTTGCAATGAATAAAAGAGTTGGTTATCAATGGTATACCATATAATCTTGCAATTGTTATACTATTTTTCATTTATTCGATTTAATTGATTCTTAATTATAATCTATAATTAAGTCCATATAAAATAATTCTATATAATGCATCCATAATCCATTATGTACCATATAATCATTTGTCTTTATTATCAATTGGATCTCAGTAATGATGATATATATATTTATGTTTTTAAAATTGTTTAAATTCTTTATTTCCACAATAGTCAAACACTATTTATTACTTAACTACTTATAATATATACACATTAAAGTTGTATGTATATATATATGATATGATTATACTCCATTAATCACTTATATTCCTGATTAGGAGTACAATATTAATTATCTTAATTTCATAAATTAAGTGTATTTCATAATAATAGGGAAGATTAGACGTTTTTACATAATAATATGTGTTTGGTAATTATAACAAATTAAGGAACGTTTTGTGATTATAATTATAATAGATCTTAATTATTACACTTAATGTTCGGTTTTAATTTAAATTTAGTAAACCGATAATTTAACTTTAATGTAACAACTAAAATTTAGCAAATTCTATATATAAAATTTAGTTACCTCAATTTATAGTAATTAAAATTTAAAATTTTATAAATTACTCTCGATATTTAACTTATACAATAAAATAAGTCCACCATTAGCTTATTTTAGAAATAAGTAGTATTCCGTATTTAATTTAAATTTAGTAAACCGATATTTTACCTATACAATAAATAAATTCATTAATGTATATATTTATAATTTTAAAATTGTTTAAATTTTTATTCATATATATCTCTGTAGTTTATCCTTTCAATTTAAATTTAGTAAACCGATAATTTAACTTTAATGTAAAACCTAAAATTTAGCAAATTCTATATATAAAATTTAGTTACCTCAATTTATAGTAATTAAAATTTAAAATTTCATAAATTACTCTCGATATTTTACTTATACAATAAAATAAGTCCACCATTAGCTTATTTTAGAAATAAGTAGTACTCCGTATTTAATTTAAATTTAGTAAACCGATATTTTACTTATACAATAAATAAGTTCATTAATGATGTATATATATTTTTTTTCGAGCATATAATGATGTATATATTTATAATTTTAAAATTGTTTAAATTTTTATTCATATATATCTCTTGAGTTTGTCCTTATAATTTTTCCATTCATCTCTTATAAAAGATTTTGTCAAGAAAGGATTTAATCTCACTCATTTTTCATGGGCTCGCGCTTCTCCATTGATCTGCATTGTCAAACATCATTATCTAAATTTATTTTTTAGTTTTTTTGAAAGAATTACAATTTTTTAAGTTTGACCAAATTTCATATTTTAGAAATTGAACCCTTTTTAAAGTTTTCAAAAAAAAAAATACGGAGTATATATATGATATGATATTGGAGTTTTTTAAATAAATTTGACAAAATTTTAGAAACATTTAATTAAATGTGTTGATTGTATTGTTTTCTAAATTATTGATTAGTCATTAATTATTTCCAATATACTGTAATAGGCATAATTGTATATATATATATATATAATATTAATCTATTAATTGATTTTGAACAACGTTATTTCAACAATCATCATTAAAATCAAATTAAGTAATTAATTTGTTGTTAAAAAAGTTCTAATTGATTATTGTTTAAACACGCTTTTTTCATAATATGAAATATTTGTGTTTAATAGTGTTATTTGGTAATTAACTTTTTCTTAAATTATTTATGTATATATTTAAATTAAATTGCAGATTTGTAGATGATTGACTTTAATGGTGATGGCTTATATATAATCCAAATATGCTAAAAACTTAAATTAATTGGTGCATAATTTACTCAATTAAGTGTTACAGTTATAATATTAATTTGGCATGTGGTTTGTGCACATTTAATTATTTTTTAAGTTTATTCTATTATTTAATTATATTATTATGAATACGGACGTTACAGTTTACATAACAATGTTACTTTCCACACAATCTTTTAATTGAATTTAATTTTATATTTGTACCCATTTTCCAATGGTACCTCTAAAAAATACATTGCTCTTATGTTAGTAACATAATTGGCAAATTTAGAGTGAAGATTCATTTATATGAATTATTTGCCAAAATGAATACTGTTATTTTAAAATATTGTCAACGAATATATGGGTGTATTTTGGTGTATGTGAAAATTCAATTTATATAATTGACGAAATTTAAACTTAAAGGACTAAATTGAAATATTTGACCGGTCAGAATCTCAATTCATTCCACACATGCGCGCTGCATGCTCACATTTTCTGTGAGTTTGAAAATTTCTGGCCAAATAGATGTAAATTGGACAAAAAATGATGTAAATTAAAAAAGCGAAAATTTAAAGTATATAAACTGGATTAGACATAAGTTACATGGCGTAAAGTGAAATTCTTTGAGAAAATCGTGTGTCGCTTTGCATTTACCAAATGCCCAATTCATTAAAGTGAATGGGAGTGGGTGTTATCATCCACGACAATAAGGGTAATTTCTTACGGTGGGGTCATATGTTATTTTAGGACTTTACCAAGTGAATGAGGGCGAAGCCATAAGGCTGGCCGAAGCCTTTTCTTGGATAGAGTATTGTGGTTTGGAGCGTGTAGAGGTTGAGGTGGATGCAAGTGATTGCGGATGCATTGAACTTCAAAGAGTCATAATTTTTAGTTTTTGGAAATTTTATTTCGGAATGAAAGAGAATTTAACTTTCTATTCCATTTTGTACCATGAAATATGTCAATTGTGTGGCCAATACTAAGGCAAACAATCTAGCTAGAGTTGTTATGAACTTTACAAGTCATCATGAATGGAATGACCCTTTGACTCTTGTGGTGGGCATCCATACTGACATTTGTAGTTATTAAATAATTTTTTTAAAAATAAATCGTCCTTGAATTGATTATATAAAACAAATTATTGTGTGAAAATATTAAAGACAAGATTTTATTTTATAACAATAAAATTTATAGAAAAAATTATTTGTGTTATTATTTTTTACTCCATCTATCCTATACTAATTTATATATTTTACTTTTCGGGATGTTCCACAATAAGTTTTACAATTTTCTTTTTCAGGACGTCCCATAATAACTTTCACAACAGCAACCCTTTATAAATTTTACTTTCACAATATTTTCAATTTTACACAAAAATGTAATTACTTTTGGTCACATTAATGATCATGAATATCCTAGAATAAATTGTACTTTCACAATATTTTATTTTATGACGTAATTCATATTACTACAACATTTTTATCTTTTTAACCGAATAATATTTTACAAATTTATACATGTTTAAATGATTATTTTTTAATTAATAAATTAAAATTAAAATATATTATAAATTTATTTCAATCCCGCGTAAAACGCGGGTCTTACACTAGTTCGATGATATTTTGAATGATTTGTATTTTACATTGACAAGCAGGTCCCCACTGAGCTAGTTGTTTTGCTCACCCTTCATGAAATTAAATATTTCAGATTAAGGAGGCTTGGACGTAGTGGCGAGGCGGTGGAGACTAGTAGCTTAATATGGAATTTAATGAACTCAACATGGTCATATTTAATGTTCATTTAATTTAGTGTTAGGAAAACTATTTCATTCTTTATTGTTCAAGTGATTTATTGAACCATTTTACATTGTGGTTGAATTTAGTTCTTTTAAGATAAATTGTCTTTTATCAGTAACAAATATTCTCTTTTATTTTAAAGTGAATGGTCTAAGCAGGATTTTATTGAGGAAAATGTATTTGATTTATGTCGCTTCCGCCAAGTTTTATTTTAATTAGTCTAGTTGACAGTCAAAACGTAAACAAATGGTGATTTCTTCTAGGCCCTAATTTTGGGATGTGACACTTCGCAACAATCAAACTCCCAAAATGCCGACTCTAATGTCTCGGCAACACCATCAACAACTTAAACCACTCCTATTCCACAAACCACTCCACAAACTACCCACATTCCACAAGATTCAACCGTCGAACAGTTTACTAGGGCTGTTGAAGAAGTGTCTGATACTCTTCGAGCTACTGGTCATCTGCCCGTGATGACATTTGGAGATATCACGGTGGATATCTCAAGCTATCTAGCTGAACAAACTACTCAAATGGCTGCTACATCAAAAAGCCCCAAATTGCCTAAACCTACTGACCTTATTTCAACGGAAGGGAATGTTGAGGCCGTTGCTGAAGGAGAAGCTGTTGCTGCATCCGGTTCTAAGGATGTCGAAATGGAGGACGCACAAGCTTCTGATAATGGTACAAACTCTTCTATCTCTGCTTCTGATGAGTCAGCCCCTGTTCCTCTTAAGAAAACGGTGCCGAAAGGTAAAAGAAGAAGAAGCCCTGTCCAAAGGAGGAGGTCGAACCGTGTCTTCTCTCGAGTGGATTATTCTGAATCCATGAGGAAGAAGAAAAAGGCTGGACACGATGTTGATGAACCCATCCAGGTGTTTACTGAAACCGAGGAAGAACCTGAAGTTGTTGTTGCTGAGAAAACAAAGAAGAAGAAGGTTGCTGCTAAACCTAAAGGAAAAGGGAAGGCTAAGATGATCCCTGAGGAAGAACCTGCTGAATCAGATTCTGATTCTGGTTTTGATGTTTTCCTAAGAGACATTCAACAGTCTCTTAAGAAGAAGGCTGGGACTTTTGCTGCTGCAAAAGAGTCCACACCCGAACCTGATGTTGATGGCAGTGGAGACAACTCATCTTCTGAGACAAAGAGCTCGTCCAAAAGCTCTGAACATGAAGGAGGTTCTGACCCTAGTGAGGAACTACCATCTGAGGAAGATGAAGGTATATCTGATCCCTCTAATTACTTAGAGAAAAGACTAGAAATTTACTCTAAGAGGAAGTTATTGATTGAGAAAAGAATTAATGTGCCTGACTTTGATAGTAAGGGGATGGTCAAGTTTTTAGAGGATAGAAACTTGTTAACTGCTGTTACATTTGGTGATGTTTTTCTTACAAATTGGTCATATGAGTTCTATGCATGTATGAAGAAAAGCACTGGTAGGAGAAGTTCTAGATGTTATGGTATTGTGAATTTTAGGGGGAGGGATGTGCCATTCACTCCAGAATTGATTAATGAGTTCTTGCACACCCCTAATGTTGATGAAGATGATGATCCATACATGGATGTGGTGATTACTGCAATCACAGGGGGTAGAAAAACTAAGTGGACTAGGAAGATGCTTGTCAGACACTTAACCTCCCTACATTCTGTTCTTTATAAGCTTATCATTTATAACTGGATTCCCACTACCAACACCACTAAAATTACCAGAGATCAAGCCATTCTTATGTATATGATCTCTATACTTAAGAAGTTCAATCTAGGTCACACCATTTTTTCACCACATGAGAAAGTTTACTTGGAAAACTTATGGGAAAAGTAATCTGCCCTATCCAGTCTTAATTTCTAACTATTTGAAGCACCATGGCTTCACTGCTAAGAAGACTGATGTTTTGAGGGGGAGAGTGCCACTGCTGGCTATTGCTCCTGCCTTATTGATTGGGGACAGAGTGATTGACTTGCCCCTGAATGCTCCTGGTACTGACAGTCAACAAATATCTTCCTGACCAAGACAGAAGAATGCACACCCGAATGTTGAGAACATTCATATTAACATTTCTGGGAATGTTTATGTTTCACATGAATTTATCAATCTTCAGTTACAGCACTTGCAGGAATCTATTGAAGAACTCCAGTTCCTGAAGGACGGGTGGACCAATATGTTTTCCACTACAATAGGGTGAGTACCACCACCATCTAACTCCAATGTGGTAATTGAAGAGATGACTGAGGGAGTTACAGATGCTGTTGATGTAGCTGGTGGAGGACCTGATGTTGAAGATGCTGCAGTGACTGATGTAGTTGCACACTTTGCATCTACTTTCTTTGTTCAAGAAGCTGAGGATGATGATGATGCTGCTGAGATGGAGACCTTATATGGTGATCTCCATTGATGAACAGGAAGAAGCTACAAGACAGGGGGAGATTTGAATTCAAAATGGCAAATTGTGCAAGAATCTGATGTTGCAGCTGTTACCACAGCAATTTATGCCATTTTTTAGTTTCAATCTCTGTAATTTGTGTTTAAGTTAAAAAAAATTGTTATTCTGATACTATATTTATATTTTCCAGGTGATAGGAAGTTCTTTTTGTTTCTGCCTACTTGATATATAACTTGCTTAATTTCGGTTTATATTTGATAATATGCTTACAGGTTATTAATTGTTTACTGCTGATTATTTATTTTGTTCTGTTTTTATTCTGTTATTTTTTTATTTTATCTCTTGCTCTGATTTATATTCGTTTTTGTGTCTTACTTAAATCTTAAGTTTTTCTTCCAAACCTAACTTATGATTTTAGTAAATTACTTATGTTGTGAATAAGTGTACCGTTTATACTTGTTTTGTTTTTGATAAAATTATCTTGATCTTATGGCACAGATCATTGTAAGATTATCCTTGATCTTCATTCGATTTGATCCAACGATTACAACAGGTATTGTCTTGACTAGTATTTAGCAATTATGTTAACCTCAACTAAATACATAAAACTGAGTATGTAGAAATGTATGTGCATCAGGTGTGTTGTAGTCGAAAGGTCGAATTGGGGGAGATTGTAGATGTTGTGAATTCTTAAATGTATCAACATTCTCAAAAACATCTTAATTTGACCTTTCGAGATTTTTTCTAAGTCTTTTCTAAAATGCTACATTAACTGTTGATCTAAATGTTGTCGCATTTCTGGCAGGATCTAGAAGCTTCTACAAGGATCTGGAACCTAGAAGATTCCAGAACATTGCAGAACGTGCTAGACCAACTTGGAACCTTATAGATCGACATGGAGCATGCAAGAAGGATCTAGTAAGATCATGGAAGTTGAGTTCCTAAAAAATAGGATCTCAAGATGGAAGTCTCTAGAATTCGTACCCCACTCTATAAATACCGAAGGAAGACTCCACAATTCAGTGTATTCTATTCGATCAATCTCCTAGACTGAGTGTTCATCCCTGTTAGGAATTATGGCCAGTAGTTATACATTTTAGTTCATATGAAGTATCCCACCCGTATGACTGTGTGCTTTTCTTTATCTATTGAGAGTGTAATCATAGATAGAACTAGCATTTCGACAGTGTATACTTTATACACTTAGTTCGTTTTCAAAACAAGGCACATGCCTCGTTTGTAGTTTTAGTTGTGAAGGTTATTGTTGTAACATTTCACACAATATTTGTACTTGAAGATAAGTATTGATATTTCGCCATAAGGGTCACATAGATTTTTATTTATAAAATCTATGTGAAAAATATTTCCATTGTGTCTCATTGTTTTTAGTGTTTCAAGTCTTCTGTTGTGTGTCATTATTTCTGATATTCTTTTAGAGTCATTGTTGCACTATTTGTCTCAATATTATGTGCAACATTAATCTATTTTTACTTAAACACTATACAACACACTTTCAGAAGCGATTGCTTTGGGTGCTTCCGTTTTGTGGGCTTACTAACGAATTAACGAACTAATCACAATAATTAAGCCTAATGTCTTGAAATTATGCTACAGGCTATGATGAGTCGAGATTATTGCATATTTTTGTGGTTTAATTAGATATTATTTGAGAATTAATTTGAGATTTTATTGTGTTTCTCGATTTATTATTACATGTCCTTCAATTACCTTGATATTTAATTTTCTTATTTAATTCAGGTAAATTTGGAGCATTTTAAGAATATATAGATGAGCTCGTTTGGCATAAAGTGGGCCCCCAAAGATATTGGACCGCAACTTAAGAAAGTCCAATTAAGGAAAAGAGGATTAGGCTTTGTTTTTAGTTGGGCCGTGAATGTTTTTATTTGGGCTTTTGGTGTTAGAAAAGCAAGCAACAACCATATATATATATATTACTCAGCCGAGTTTAATGAGGGAAGAAGCAGGCAGGAGGCGGCTGTGAATTGATCTGGGATTGGAGGCAGGAGGCGATCGGCCGTGAGCATCTGGAATTGGACAGACGCCGTGATGAGTTTGATTTTATTGTTTATTCTTCTTTTAATTATGTTTAGTAGGTAGATTGTATTCTAGCCCGAGGATGTGAAACCTGGATTTAATTATGCATTTTTGATTTTATGATTCACGGTTTATCTCAATCCCTATTTCGATTTCGTTATTATATGATTTTATGCGAAGCATGTTTTGATCAATAGATTTATTAGGACTGGCCATCCGAATTTATTTGTTATCGATTCTAGTTAATTCACAATTTATAATCTGTAATTGTTATATTATTGTGGATATCCGTAGCAACTAAGGCAGAACACCTTAGGGGATAATAACGTCTAGGTTGCATGAAACGAGCGTCTCGTATTCATGGTCTAGTTTATTCTATTGTTTTAGCTCTTTAATGCGTTCCTCGAGTTGAACCTTAAATACATGTTTTAGGGTTATTCGTAGGGATAGATTAATTGGGGGTCGTACTTTCTAATTAATTAAACTTAAGAAACAATTCGAACTAGTTTGGTCGTACCACTGGTTTAGGGATAAGATTTGAGATTAGATTGAGATTACCGGGTTCACTAATTAAATTGGTTAAATTATTCAAGGGGAAGCAATCCGAGGGCTAGATCGTTCTTTCTTTATATTTGATTCGTATTTATTTCTATTGTTTTTATTTTTCATACTTTCTAGTAGTTTGTTAGTCAACACCAATCCAACTCCCCCCATTTTTATTGCTTTTATAACACGAATTTATTCAATTGAGTTTCACCATTCCTTGTGGGATCGACCCTTACTTCCCTACTACATAGTGGGTATTTAAGGTAATTATTTTTGGGTACCGGCGACAGCACACCAAATTTTGGCGCCGCTGCCGGGGAATGGTTGTAAATTTGATTGAATTTTTTGTGTTTTTAATTTCTGTCAAAAAATTCTGAAAAATTCCAAAAAAATAAAAAATTCTGAAAAAATCCAAAAAAAAAATATTTCACGTTACTGCTGTTTTGTGCTCTTCTGCAATTAGTACTAACACTGACCCCTTCAGTGTCTTCTTGTTCAAGTTCTAGAAATTGTTTGCAGGTTTATTCTCTCCATTCTTTCTGCTATGTACAATTTCAGGTATGAGGACTATCAAAGCACTTATTCGGTTCATAAGTCAAAGGATGATCCATTGGAGAAAATTGCAAGTATGATGCTAATGATGATGAAGGGAAAGACTCCAGAAATCCGACCATGCCGAATTTGCTCCACCACTGATGATTGTCAGATTTTAAATGATGCAATAGGACAGCAATACCATGATTATAGGCCTCGACCATTCAGAAATTATGAGAGGACTTATGATAATGGTGGATGGACTGCCTCAGAGCAAAAGTCTGAATCCGCATTGAAAGATATGGTGAAATCTTTGGCTTCGAGCATATTGAGTTATCAGGAGACTCTCCAGTTAAAATTTAAGATCATGGCTGATGAACAAAAGAATATGGAGTCTAGCCAAAAGCGTATGGAAGTGCAACTGAGCCAAATGACGAATGTCATAAGCCAATTGCAATCACAATTGGGTGAAAATCTAGTGGAAGATGTTGTTGAGCTTACCCAAATCGACATAGAGGAAAGTCTCGAGGAACTTAGTGAGCAGATTGAGACACAAGACGAGCATGTTGTTACTGAAAAATCAGTAGAGAAAAATCTGGACGCAAAAGCAGACACTGACCCCCTCAGTGTCAGCGTACCAGAACAAAAAAGTAAGGCAAAATCTTGTGCATCAATTCCTGTTATTACTAATGTAGTTCTCTTTTCCTCCAGGCTCAAAAAGGTGGAGAAAGATGCTAAGGAGCAGCAACTTGTCGATGTCTTTCGAAGGGTTGAGAACAACATACCACTAGTTGAGCTGATAGAGCAAAATCCTAGATATGCCAAAGTATTGAACGAGCTTTACCCTGACAAGCAAAGGATATTTTGGAATGAGAACTTGATTGGAGAGAACATTGTTTCGCAATGTAAAATGCCACTACATAGAGAAGATTATTTTACTCCGATTACGTGAAAGAGAAGTCGATTGTCGAGCCAACGACGTTAAGAAAAGGCGCTTATTGGGAGGCAACCCAATGTTTATTTAGTTTTTATTTTGCTATTTTTGCTTTTAATTTTGTTTTTTTTGTGTGTTTGTGTTTAAGGAGAGGATTTAAGATAAGGCGTGGGCACGCCTTAATGAAACACTCCTCCTGGAATTTTATTTGCATTAATTTCTTTTGCTTGATTTTTTTTTAGTTATTTTATTTTTTTAGTTATCTTATTTGATTTTATTATTTCTTTTCTCTCATCCTTCTCGCAGGCCCATACTAGAGCCCAATACACTATTTTTGGCTGCACAGAAACCCTACCCCACGTCGTACACTTGCCGTTCCACACCCCCTCTCGCCGGAAACCAGCAGCAGAACTACTCCAGCGGCGGCCTAACCTGAGTAGCAGCGGCACCATCTCGCCCCTTTTCACCGGCGCCGCGCGACTCCACCGCCGCGTCGCACACTGCTCATCCACCGGAAACTCTCTCTCGCCGTCGGACCACTTGGACACAATTCCGTCGGAATTGCAGCGGCATGAAGCCCAGCTCCGCGCGACTCCTTCGCCGCGCCGACGTGCCCAATTCCAGACCCGCTGTTGAGGACGCCACCCTCCCAAATTTTTTTGCCCTAATCCGAAGGCAGGACTGCACATCAAGCTTAAGCTTAACAGGACCGATTGCCGTCGCCTCCAGTAGCAGATCTCCTACGCCTCCCCGTTCGAAAAAAAAAAAGGGGCAGTATGGCTCATCCTCTCGAGCCCTAGTTCTAAATGATTCAATGGAGCCCGAATCACCTCCTGTGGACGACACCACCTTAAACTGGTACCCCCGTTCCACTCTATTTTTATTTTTATATTGTGTTTGCCTTTTGTACCTCTTGCTTAAGTACTAAGAGACTAGCACTTATTTAAGTGTGGGGGATGATTCATTGTTAGAGTATTTTATGCGGAGATTGAAATTATGCGATGTGTTTGTTGTTTGAAGCATGTTTAATTGGTTACTTGACTATATTCTTAATTATTGGGTTTTTGTTAAATTGTTAAAATCATGAGTTGTGAGTCTTGATTAGTAGCCCGATTGATATTCATATCTTATGCCTTGAAATTAAATTGGTTCTTCGTCTATTCATGCCCTGAAATGATGTACTTGATTGTTTGATTTTGGTGAACTTGTATTAGTTTTCTTGAGAAGTGAAGAATCTTATTTGGTATCCTAAGTTGAAAAAAAGTAATGAGAAAAATGAGGGGCTGAAACAGCTGCCTACTGTAGGGGGCTCAAGTGTTCGTAAACGAATAAACTTAGCTAAAACCCGAAAAGTAGAGAGGAGCTGCGGACCTCATTTGAAAAAAAAAAAAAAAAGGCAGAAACAGCTACCTACTTCAGGGGGCTTAAGTGTTCAAAAATGAATAAACTTAGCTAAAACCCGAAAAGTGGAGAGAAGCTGCAGACCTCTAAAAAAAAAAAGTTGAAAAATTCCAAGGTGGAATTAAAGTTGCAAGAAAAAAAAAATGCAGCTCTTAAAAAAATAAATTTGGAGAAGGATACCATAGGATTTGAACTTCGAAGGAGAATTGAGTCGAGTGATCTGAAGTTAAAGTTTTTAGAGGATCATGAATGTGGTGTGAGTAACCTAGAGTTGATGAGATTTTGTGGTTAAGTGTGAATTGAAATTTGTGGTTTATTGAGATAGGCAAGCAACTTATGAATTTGGCTCAGAAATCTAGTTTTGAGAATCATAGAAGAGTAATCTAATTTTTCTTGCTTTGAATTCTCAAGTACATGCAATTTTCATGATGGTTTTCTTGAGTTGGTTGTCCATTGAAATTATCTCTTGTGTGCTTTAATTCTCTTTGCTTGAGGACAAGCAAATGTTTAAGTGTGGGGGGATTTGATGAGTCGAGATTATTGCATATTTTTGTGGTTTAATTAGATATCATTTGAGAATTAATTTGAGATTTTATTGTGTTTCTCGATTTATTATTACATGTCCTTCAATTACCTTGATATTTAATTTTCTTATTTAATTCAGGTAAATTTGGAGCATTTTAAGAATATATAGATGAGCTCGTTTGGCATAAAGTGGGCCCCCAAAGATATTGGACTGCAACTTAAGAAAGTCCAATTAAGGAAAAGAGGATTAGGCTTTGTTTTTAGTTGGGCCGTGAATGTTTTTATTTGGGCTTTTGGTGTTAGAAAAGCAAGCAACAACCATATATATATATATTACTCAGCCGAGTTTAATGAGGGAAGAAGCAGGCAGGAGGCGGCTGTGAATTGATCTGGGATTGGAGGCAGGAGGCGATCGGCCGTGAGCATCTGGAATTGGACAGACGCCGTGATGAGTTTGATTTTATTGTTTATTCTTCTTTTAATTATGTTTAGTAGGTAGATTGTATTCTAGCCCGAGGATGTGAAACCTGGATTTAATTATGCCTTTTTGATTTTATGATTCACGGTTTATCTCAATCCCTATTTCGATTTCGTTATTATTTGATTTTATGCGAAGCATGTTTTGATCAATAGATTTATTAGGACTGGCCATCCGAATTTATTTGTTATCGATTCTAGTTAATTCACAATTTATAATCTGTAATTGTTATATTATTGTGGATATCCGTAGCAACTAAGGCAGAACACCTTATGGGATAATAACGTCTAGGTTGCATGAAACGAGCGTCTCGTATTCATGGTCTAGTTTATTCTATTGTTTTAGCTCTTTAATGCGTTCCTCGAGTTGAACCTTAAATACATGTTTTAGGGTTATTCGTAGGGATAGATTAATTGGGGGTCGTACTTTCTAATTAATTAAACTTAAGAAACAATTCGAACTAGTTTGGTCGTACCACTGGTTTAGGGATAAGATTTGAGATTAGATTGAGATTACCGGGTTCACTAATTAAATTGGTTAAATTATTCAAGGGGAAGCAATCCGAGGGCTAGATCGTTCTTTCTTTATATTTGATTCGTATTTATTTCTATTGTTTTTATTTTTCATACTTTCTAGTAGTTTGTTAGTCAACACCAATCCAACTCCCCCCATTTTTATTACTTTTATAACACGAATTTATTCAATTGAGTTTCACCATTCCTTTTGGGATCGACCCTTACTTCCCTACTACATAGTGGGTATTTAAGGTAATTATTTTTGGGTGCCGGCGACAGCACACCAGGCTATCACAAATATGTGTAGACCAATCCCTCGTGAGAGTGAACACGTGCACCAATTAACAATTATGTAGTTTAATTAGTACCATAAGCTACTAGGATGGTGACCCGTAAACACTTTCAGCATGTTTACTAATGTTTACGACTCACCCTCTCACTAATCTCCTGGACGACCTTTATTCGATTAATGTCTAATGTTGTCGATCTAAACAATCAACCCTCTCTCGGTTAAGCTAATCACTATGTAACTTTAATTAATTAAGAGGCTTACACCCACACTCCAATCATGCAAATCTAACTCTCGTTGCAATTAATATAATCGAAAATACTAGCTAATATGATTGATCAACTAATTAAATCATACAAATTACAACACTAGAAATAGTATACCAACAAGACATAGGTTAATCATGTAATTATTTCATTAATCCACTTATGAACCATCAAGACCAATGAAAACTCCTATGGGATCTTCTTTGAAACTTTGCAAAGACAGTGCTGGAATAGATGTTGATCCAACACTTTACAGATCCATGATAGGTAGCTTACTGTATTTAACCTCTAGCAGACCAGATATTATGTACAGTGTGTGTGTTTGTGCTAGGTACCAAGCTAATCCAAAGGAATCTCACCTGAATGCTGTGAAGAGGATTATCAAGTATATTGCAGGTACAAGTGACCTTGGAATCTGGTATACTAAGGACACCAACAACCTTTTGATAGGCTACAGTGATGTTGATTGGGCTGGAGATATAGATGATAGAAAGAGTACGAGTGAAGGATGTTTCTACATGGGAAATAATCTTGTATCATGGCACAGCAAGAAGCAGAATTGTGTTTCACAATCTACTGCAGAATCTGAGTATATAGCTGCTGGAAGCTGCTGTACACAACTCTTGTAGCTGAGCAAGATGTTCCATGACTATGGTATTGAGAATGGTATACTTACAATCTTTTATGATAATACTAGTGCCATTAACATTTCTAAGAATCCTGTACAACACTCACTCACAAAACACAATAGCATAAGACATCACTTTATGAGAGATTTAGTAGAGAAGAAAATTGTGAAGTTGGAGTATATACCTACTGAGAAACGAAATGCTGACATTTTTACTAAAGCATTAGACCATGAGAGATTCTCTATCTTAAGGAAATCTCTTGGCATGAGCACTATCTGAAAAACTCGGATGGATGTTGTCACAAATGCGTCAGCATTTGGGACAACATCATGGGTTGTAAAAATTTTATAAGCTGAATCTATCTCTTACTTAGTTAAATAATTCCTATGTAAAATATCTACGAATCTAAGAACCTTGAAGTGCAAAAATAAACATGTCTCACACCTCACAAATGCATAAAAATGAGAATGTTATTAGCATACTAAAAGATGTACCAAATCACTGAGTAATTATGGAGCACGGAGTTCACTACTACGATGCCTTCTTTTCAAAAGGTGATATTTGGTAAAAACATCAATATATTTGTAATCCATTAAGTAAGTATGGGGCACGGAGTTCGTTACTACGATGTACTCTACAGGAACAATGGATCAATACAAATTAGATGCTATAACACAAAAAGAAAAATATGGTGCAACACAAATGAAGCAAATTCATGTAAAAACCGTGTTGAGGTGTTTGTAACAGTTTTGAGCACAACATTGCCTGATTCGAATTTATTTTTATTAGTTGTAATTATTTAATTATTAATTGGGATTTATTTCATTTTATTTAATTACTGACCCACATTTTTTATTTTTCAGATTATGCGATTTTAATTATTCTGGAAGCTTCTTAATTATCTAGTTTAATTTAATTAAATTTCCCCACTAATTACCCATGATCTACATTGTGGCTAATTATGTGGAGCATGATCGAAAAACTTCTGGATTATTTTCTTTACTCTCCAACTACATAGTTCCCTCTATAAATATCACTCATAAGATTAAATTCTAATGCTAATCGTGATTTTTGATCTTGTTGAGTACTAAGTTTTGCAGAATTGTTTATTGGTCGTGTATCTCTTAAAGTTTGTGTATACACTCCTCAAACCTACCTTGAAATTCCAACTGTCCCTTAAATGGCTGGAAACCAACCTCAATCCCACTCACAATCTCACTCTCATTCGAAGAACTCATCCCACTCTCGCACAAACCCTCTCGAAATCCTTGCTTCCATGGCTTCACAGAACTCAACCTCGTCAAATGCTGACTCAAATGTTTCTGCAACACCATCAACAACCGCTCCTACTCCTCAAACTGCTCCTCAAACCGTTCCACCAACAACCAACATTCCTCAAGATGCAACTTTCGAACAGTTCAATAGGGCTATCGAAGAAGTGTCTGACTCTCTTCGAACTACTGGTCATCTGCCCGTGATGACATTTGGAGATATCATTGTAGATATCTCAAGCTATTTGGCTGATCAAACCGCCCAAATGGCTGCTGCTTGAAAAAGCCCCAAATCACCTACTGTTCACGACCCGCAAACTGAAAATGAGGAGGTTGTTGCTGAAGAAGAAGCTACTGCTACTTCCGACCCTGAAGACATTGAAATGGAGGATGCAAACATCTCTGAAGACGGTACAAACTCTTTACTCTCTGTTTCTGATGAATCTGCTCCCATTCCGTTCAAGAAGAATGCGCAGAAAGGAAAAAGACAGAGAAGCCCTGTACAAAGAAGGAGATCATATCGAGTGTTCACTCGTGTGGATTATTCTGAATCCATGAGGAAGAAAAAGAAAGCTGGAGCTGATGCCTGTGAACCCATCCAAGTGTTCACAGACTCTGAAGAAGAAACTCATGTTGCTGTTGAGAAACCTAAGAAAGTTGCTGAGAAATCCAAGAAGAAAGCTGTTGTTGAAGTGAAAGGAAAAGGAAAGGCTGTTGCTGATCCCAAAGGCAAAGGGAAGACCAAAATGATTGCTGAAGATGAACCTGCAAAATCAGATTCCAATTCTGATGTGTGTTTAAGAGATATTCTGAATTCTCTTAAGAAAAATGTTGAGCATTTTGTTGCTGCAAAGGAAGCTGCACCAGAACCTGAAGATGATGGCAGTGGTGATAGCTCTTCCAGTGCAGAGAGCAGCTCCAAGGAAAGCTCTGCTAAAGACTCCACATCAAGCTCTAATGACCTTGCTTCTGAAGAGGAAGGTAATTCTAATTCTCTTGAGACTCTAGAGAATAGGTTGGCTATTTATTCTAAGAGGAAACTGCTGATAGAGAAGAGAATTAATATACCTGATTTTGAAAGTAAAGGCATGATTAGTTTCTTAGAGGAAAGGAATTTGATGCATGCTGTGAATTTTGGTGAATCATTCTTAACAAATTGGGCTTATGAATTTTATGCTTGCATGAAGAAGAGTACTGGTAGGAGATCATCTAAGTGGTATGGGACTATTAATTTTAGGGGGAGGGATGTACCTTTTACTCCTGAGTTGATAAATGAGTTTCTGCATATTCCCAATGTTGAGGTGGATGAAGAACCTGACATGGATGTGGTAATTGCTGCTATAACTGGTGGTAGGGTAGTTAAGTGGACTAGACAGATGCTAGCCAAAGACCTCACTTCCCTACATTCTGTGTTATACACACTCATTATCTACAACTGGATTCCCACCACAAATACCACTAAGATCACAAAAGACCAAGATGTTCTTATGTATAGGATCTCTGTGCTTAAGAAGTTCAATTTAGGCCTCACAATTTTTCACCATATGATGAGATTTACTGGAAAAGTTTCTGAAAAAGGCAACCTACCCTATCCTGTTCTGATTTCAAATTACTTGAGGCATCATGACTTTGTTGCCAAGAACACTGATGTGTTGAGGGGGAGAGTACCATTACTGGCCATAGCTCCTGCCTTACTCACTGGGGATAGAGTAATTGATCTGCCTTTGACTGCTCCTGGTACTGATCATCAGCACAGGCCTTCAACTACTGAACATCAGCAAAGACCCTCAACTTCTGATCATCCAGAATCATCCAGATCAAGACAGAGAAATGCACCCCCAAATGTTGAGAACATCCGTATCAACATTTCTGTTAATGTGTATCTTTCACAGGAATTTATCAAACTACAGCTCAAACACTTGCAGGAAACAATTGATGAACTCCAGTTCCTGAAGGATAGGTGGACCAGTATGCTTTTACCTACAACAGGGGGAGTACCACCACCATCAAACTCCAATGTGGTGATTCAAGAGTTAAATGATGATGGAGTTCCAGCTGCTGGTGATGGACCTGATGCTGGAGATGCTGCAGTGACAGATGTAGTTGCACACCTTGCATCTACTTACTTTGTGGATGAAGCTGATGATGATGCTGCTGAGATGGAGACCTTGTATGGTGATATCCACTGATGAACAGGGACAAGGACAAGCTACAAGACAGGGGGAGATCAGATTTCATAATGGCTGTTGTTTATGCCATTTATTCAGTTCAATCTCTGTAGTTAATGTTTAAGTCTGAATTCAGAAATTCTGATACACTCGTTATTTATGTTTTTAGATGATATGTTATTTATTGTCTGCAACTTGCTTAAATTATGGTTACATTTGGTGATATTTGTTTACTGCCCTTGCTTAATTTGTTTACAAGTTACCATGTGTTTACTGCAGGTTGTATAGTATTAGTTTCTGTCTATTTGTTTTGTTTATTCTTTTTGTTCTGATGTTTGTCATTTTTTTATTTTTGTTAGTGTCTTACTTAGATTCTAAGTTAATTCTTCCAGTTCAACTTATGATCTTAGTATAATTACTTATGTTGTGAGTAAGTGTATTGTTTATGCTTATTCTATTTTGGATAAAATAGTTTTGATCCTTTGGCACGGATCATTATGAAATTATCCTTGATCTTCATTTGATTTGATCCAATAGTTACAACAGGTATTGACTTGACTAGTACTTAGCAATGATGTCAACCTCAACTAAGTACATAAAACTGAGTATGTATAGAAATATATGTGCATCAGGTGTGTTGTAGTCGAAAGGTCAAATTGGGGGAGATTGTAGATGTTGTTAATCCTTAAATGCCTTAACATTATCAACAACATCTTAATTTGACCTTCCGAGATTTTTTCTAAGTCTTTTCTGAAATGCTACATTAAATGTTGATCTAAATGTTGTCACATTTCTGGCAGGATCTAGAAGCTTCTACAAGGATCTGGAACCTGGAAGATTCCAGAACAATGGAGAACATGCTAGAGCAGCCTGGAACCATTTAGAACGACCTGGAGCATACAAGAAGAATCTAGAAAGATCATGGAAGTTGAGCTCCTAAAAAATAGGACCTCAATGTGGAAGCCTCTAGAATTCGTATCCTCGCATCTATAAATACCGATTGAAGGCTTCATAATTCAGTGTGTTCTATTCGAGCAATATCCTAGACCGAGCATTCATCCCTGTTAGGATTTGTGGCCAATAGTTCTACATTTTAGATCATACGAAGTATACCACTAGTATGGTTGTGTGTCTCCTTATCTATTGAGAGTGTAATCATAGATAGACTAGGAATTTCGACAGTGTGTAATCTTATATACTTAGATCGTTTTCAAAACTTGGCACCTGCCTCGTTTGTAGTTTCGTTGTGAAAGTTATTGTTGTAACATTTCACACAACATTTGTACTTGAAGATAAGTATTGATTTACGCCATAAGGCAGACATAGATTTTTATTTATAAAATCTATGTTAAAAATATTTCCATTGTGTCACGTTTGTTTTTAATGTTTGAAGTCTTCCGCTGTGTATCCTAATTTCTGATATTCTGTTAGAGTCAGTGTTGCACTATTTGTCTCAACATTCTGTGCAACATTTATCTACTTATACTTAAACACTTCATACACCCCAGCACACTTTTAATTTTCACCCAGCCATTTGCCTATGACATAAAAGTCATAAAAAAAACTCCTCTTGGCCTCCTCCCATGCATCATTCAGTTGAATTGACACCCACTTGTCATGGTGAGGGTATTGGGTGTCCCATCTTTGAAGCATTTGAGGCTTCAACCTTTTGTAGGAAGCTCTTCTTCTTGGAGCTCTGAAATTTGCCCTTCTCTCATCCCTTGCTTTGTTGGCCTCAACCAACTGTTCCATTCTTTCCTTGGCTCTCTGAAGAGCCAGCCTTTCCTGAGTTTCAGGATCCTTTCCAAATCCCTCCTCAAACAGCTTTGAGGGATCATCAGCAAGCTTGTGCTCTCTCACTTCATGCTCTTTGATCTGTTAAGCTTCTTCAGTTTCTTCTTCTTCCAAAATTTCAGGCAAGTTGGCTGTTCTCCTCAGCCTCTTTGACTTTCTCAGTGGGGTTGTCTTAACAGCTTGAAATTCAGATGGTAGATTCAGGTTGGTTGGGAAGTTAGTGAAAGTTTGCTCCTTTCTCTTCCTATCAGTGGCTTTGGCAACTTTCCCCCTTACTTCAATCATCTTGTCCTTGGGGTCCAAACCTGCAGATTCACCTCCAGGCCTTTGTTGCCATCTAGCTTGATCTTCAACCACAGAAGCCATGGACTCCTTCACTACTATCTGAATTTGCTCCTCTTCAGTAAGATCTTCAATATTCATAGGGCCTTTGCCTTTCCCAATGTCTACTTCTTCCCCTGTCGATTCAGGCACCTTATCCTTTCCCTTGGATTCTCTAATCTTCAAGGTTCCCTTTGCCCTGGCTCTTTCTCTTTCCCTCTTTTTGGCATTATCAAAATACTAGGGCTTTAACTCACTCATTGCGACAGAGAGATGGGAATGGGCATGAGTATGGGACTTCAATTCTTGCAGTAGATAGACATTTTCATCGTGGATATTTTGCATCCTATCATCTGCCATGCTGAGAAAGACATGGAATGGTTTCATCTTCTGAGCAACAATTTCATCAAGTGTAGCTTTCAAGGATTGGTCAAGCTTGGCCTGCAACTGGTCAGTGAGGTTGGCCACAACTTGATCAGACACTTTGGCCATTAGTTCCACAGTGAACTTTTCAGCAGCTTCTTTCACCATTGCAGCTTTAAGCTCTTCAGCTTTCTTTCTCTGAGCTGCTGTCCTTTGCCTCAAGGCATCCTTGATTGTTCTTTTCAGGGTCAAAACATTATGCTTGTAACTGTCCCTTAGGTTTTTTTGTTCTTGCTTCACAGCCTTTGTAAATGTTGCCATTGCATCCTTAGCTTTTGTGACCTCAGTTGAGACTGTTTGCAGACCAGTCTCAACTCCACTGATTCTGGCATCCAAGGTGGGCAAGACTACTTCTTCAGATCCTGTGAGCCTCATTTCAATAGAGGCTAATGTCTTTCCTTGGCCATCAAGGGTGTCAGCAGTTTCTGCATGGGCTTTCCCAACTTCCCTGACCAAAATGTCCAACTTCTCTGACTACTCTTCAATGGAAGTTGCAGTCTGTGTAGCAATTTGCAAACCAGCCTCTGTTGCATTTGCTTGTTCAAAATAAATTTTTTTTAAGGTGGACACATTTGCTGAGATTGCTTCTAGGTCAACATCAGTGTCAACTGGAATGTCAGTTAGGGAAGCATCTGCAAAAAAAATTTCAATTGTGATAGCTACAGAATCTGCAAAACTCAAAGGGTTAAGTAAATCTCCCTCAACACCCTTTTTCTTTTCATCTCCCAAAAGGTCTGATACATCAGCACCTTCTCTCTCATTTTCAACTACATTCTTTTCTTCATTCAAATTTGATGGACTCACATACACTGGAGAATCAGGCCTCCTTTCACCAAGTGATTCATCAAGTTCAGATTTTACTTGAAGAATAGCCTGACTCTCATATTGAGCTTCACTGAATATTTCAACTTCATCACCCTCTCTTTGTGGTGCACTCATACTACCAACTATCTCACACTCACCACCTTCTCCCTCTGATTTTTCAAGACTACTCTCCTTTTCAACTCCTTCAGGTCCTAAACCTGACACCTCCATATCCTCAATAGGATCCACAGAGGGCAGTTGATGGGAGATCACAGTGCTTGGGCATCCCAAGTCCACTGAGTCATCCTGAATGACTAAAGGCTGGTCAATGTCCAACTTCTCTGACACTGATAAGGCTTTAGTCAAACCAGCTTCTCCTATGGAAGTCTCAACATTGTCAAGCTTTGCCTCAGGTTCAGAAGAACCATCCTTGGCCAATGCATCTTGGACTGAGTCACCATTCTTGGTCAACTCCTCTGATTTATCAGAGTCTTTAATTGAAGAGTAAGTCAAGTAATGTACCTGAGCAGAGTTTAATCCAGGAGGGTTAGGGTTGGTGTTATCATCATCATCATCATCAGCATCATCTGAGGTGTTGTCAGGGTGTCTGATCCCCTTTGCTATTCTTTTTCTTTCAGCAAGCACTTTCTCAGACACAATTGTGCAGAACAGGGCCTCAGTAGTCAGCACACTGGTTTTCTTTACATTTGCAAAATGTAATAGTCTGTTCTCCTCCAGCTGCCACCAGCTGGCACCCTTATCCTTGATAGCCTGAGCTATCTCCACTATTGTTCTATCTTTGATATCAACAAGGGCTCTGAGATCATAGAATTGTTGCTGTAATCTTAGATAATCCTTTAAACCAGGATAAAGCTCATCAACATTAGCTTTGGCAATCTGCCTTAGCATCCCCTCATAAGTGTACTCTTCTCCACTTTCATCTTCATCAGAAGAGTTGGCTTGTGATTCAGAGGGGTTGGATTGGGATTCAGGTTGGTTGGACTGGGGTTCAGATGGGTTGGGTACAGAGGAACTTAGAATGATTTGGGTCTCAGGTGCTGTAGAGAGCAATGTTCCTGAGTGGGTTATTGGAATGACTTGAATGGGTGGTAGAGTAAGTTGATCACCTTCTTGAAGAGCAGTTTCAAGAAGTTTGGTATATGAAAGAAGTCTAGGATCAAGGGGGGAGAATGGCTTATCTTCTATATCAGCCAAATCAGCCAATACATCAATACCTGTCCTGTCAGGGGCACCTTCAAGAGAATAGGTCTTTTTGGCCACAATGGGAGCATCTTCAGGAGTCTTGCACTCCTCTTCTTCAGGATTTGGCTCATCATGAGTTGGTGACATTCTCTGAGATTGAATATCAGGGGAATTGGCTCCAGGGCTTTTCGATTTAGACCTTGACTTGGAGTTAGACCTACTGGCTTGTCTAATCTCCCTGAAGAACTCCTTTCTTTGTTTCTCCTCCTCCATCAACTTCTGCTTCTTAGAAGTTTTGATTATCCTTCTTCTTCTTTCAGACCTTGTTGGTTTCTCAAGATCCCTGTACTCAGTTGCAGTCTCAGGTTGAAGAGGGACAATCTCCCTGAACTCTTCTCCCTCTTCAGGAGGGTTGACTCCTTCTTCCTCAACTCTATCAATCTCCTCAGAAGAGGCACCTCCACTTCTAGACTGGCTTTCTGGTGAGGATTCACTGAGAATCTGCTTCATTTTCTTCATTTTGGGCTGAGATTTCACTGTCCGAGCCTTCCTTTTCTTTGGAGAAGATCTGGTAACACGTGCAACTGTGAGGGCTTGCTTTGCTGTTGCCCCTTGCTTCCTATTTTCTGTCTTAGAGGACAGCTTCCTGTACATAATTTTCAGGGCTGGAAATGGCTTTGGTTTGGCTTGAAGGTGGGTATAGTGAGCAAATCTTTCCAAGAGCAAGCTAGCTCTTGTGCAGTATTGAAGTTTTCCATCCACCACAACTTTATGGTGCTTCACCTCATTGAATTTGTACTTTTCATTCATCATCTTCCCTAGAATTAAAGTCTTCCAATCAAATTTGACTCCTCTCTCAGCAGAGTCAATCACAGCAGTCATCACTCTCAATTTGGGCAAACTAATTTGCTCAACACTTCCAGAATGGCTTAGCAAACTCTTTACCACAACATCAAATAAGTGCTCATATAATGGTTTCAAAGTTTTCTTGTTTTGAGCACCTACCAGCTTCTTGGGAACTTTCATCCATGGATTTGAAAATTCCTGCTCCTCTCCTTCTTTGTACAATTCAGGATTAAGACCTTCTAAGGGTAGCCCAAAGCTTGCATCCAAGTCTTCTGAAGTGAAGATGATGGTGTGTTGGGTTTCTTCCTCTTCATCCTCCTCTGCATATGTAAGCTTGGTGCACACATCACCTTTCGTACCCTTCCACCTTATATAGGCAAAGAATTCAGCCATAAATGGATTGAGGCATGAGTCAGGCTTGGTGCCTAGGAATTGTTCGAGCCCTGCATCCTTCAGCCATTTAAGAACAGGATGGACTTCCTCATCTGGGCAAGCTTTTCAAACCATAGGGAGTTTATGTTGCTTAGATAATTAAAATCAATGTCTAAAGATGGATCATTGAAGTTTACCAATTCTTCCTTTTTGAGTTTAGGAGCCATGGATGTTTTCTGAGATGAAATGAATGGAGAGTTCGAAGGTTTTTCAGAATTTTGCTTAAGGGTTTGAAAATATGGGTGCGTGAGAAATGAGGGCAAAAACTGAATGTTTTTATATGCAAGACTTTTGTTAACCGTTGGACAAAAGGTATTGAGGGTGGAAAAATCATAAAAACAAATGGATAAAGTGGGGTAGTGGGCTGTGAAACGGTTAGATGAAGGTTTAATGTTAATCAATGGCTTTGATGATAGCACAGTAATTAATGCAATCTTAAAAGAGATTTTGCATTAAATGCAAATTTGCCATTTGGGGGCTAAAACTTTAAAAGCACACGCCATCCTAAAAATAGACTACTCTTAGCCCAAGAATTCTTTTAAATGTCCAATCAATGTTAAAAATAGCAATTATCACTTTATCAACTTGGATAAACGTCCTGATAAGTGTTTTGACCTCTATTTTGACCAAAACAGCTGACCAATATTCCTGAGTGGGTCCCAACAATGCTGACTGGGTCCCACATGGTCAATCATCTTGATCAACATTGCTGAAGGTGATATGGACAATTCTACTGAGTTTTTCTTTTAGCCAGAAAACTTCAGTGAGATTGGTCAACTTTGCTGAAGTTCAACTTAATGAACTTCCCCCTTCATTTGAGCATCCTTCTTCATTTCTCCATCTTCCCTGGTTCAAGTAAGCCCAATTCAGCTGAAAGTTCCAGAAATCTTGCTTCAGCTAAAGGCTTTGTCAAGATATCAGCCTTTTGCTTATCAGTGTGAATTTTGACAAGCTTGATATCTTTCTTCTCCACATGGTCCCTTATGAAATGATGCTTGATATCAACATGTTTGCATCTGGTGTGGAGCACTGGATTCTGTGAAATAGCAATTGCACTATTGTTGTCACAGAATATGGGGACTTCATTTGTGATGACTTTGTAATCTCTGAGTTGTTGTCTGAGCCAAAGTATCTGAGCACAGCAACTTCCAGCTGCTACATATTTTGCTTCAGTTGTTGATGTTGCAACTGTATTCTGCTTCTTTGAAAACCATGAGATCAGCTTGCTGCCCAAAAATTGACATGTTCCTGAGGTGGATTTTCTGTCAATTCTACATCCTCCATAATCTGCATCTGAGTATCCAGTGAGCTCAATGTTATCATCAGCTAGATACCATAGCCCAAGATTCTCAGTTCCCTTGAGATATCTTATAATCCTCTTGGCAGCTTCAAGGTGACTCTTCTTTGGATTTGCTTGAAATCTGGCACATACTCCAACTACAAATGTGATGTCAGGCCTACTTGCAGTGAGATATAGTAGGGATCCAATGATGCCTCTATATTCAGTGGAATTGGTGGAAACTCCACTTTCATCAGGATCCATCTTCCAGTTTGTATTCATGGGAATTCTAACTGGTTTGATTGAAGCACAACCAAACTTTTTGATCATGTCCCTGGTGTATTTGGCCTGATTGATGAATATCCCTTTCTTTGATTGAGTGACTTGAAGTCCTAAAAAGAAATTCATCAATCCCATCATGGACATCTCAAATTTGCTTTGCATGAGTTTAGAGAATTTCTCACACAATTTCTCATTTGGAGATCCAAATATAATGTCATCCACATAAATTTGGACTAACAAGATATCATCTCCTTCACAGATTCTGAAAAAGGTTCTGTCAACAGTGCCTTTGAAAAAACCATGATCTAGAAGAAACTGTGATAAGGTGTCATACCAAGCTCTTGGAGCTTGCTTTAAGCCATAGAGTGCTTTCTTCAATCTGTACACCTTATCTCCTTCTTCAAAGCCTGGGGGCTGTTCAACATACACCTATTCTTTCAGTATCCCATTGAGAAATGCACTCTTCACATCCATTTGATACACCTTGAATCTCATGTGAGCTGCATATGCTAGGAAGAGTCTGATTGCTTCAAGTCTGGCCACTGGTGCAAATGTCTCATCATAATCAATCCCTTCAGATTGACAGTATCCTTTGGCCACCAGTCTTGCTTTGTTTCTCATAATGATGTCATTTTCATTCTTCTATTTTTGAATACCCATTTGGTTCCAATGACATCTTGATGAGTTGGCCTATCCACCAGTTCCCACGCTTCATTCCTGGTGAACTGGTTCAGCTCTTCTTGCATGGCAATAATCCAGTTGGTGTCTTAAAGTGCTTCCTCAATGTCCTTTGGTTCCTGTTCTGAAAGAAAACAACAAAACAAAGCACTTTCTCCATGAAATCTTCTAGTTTTGATCCCTTCACTTGGATTACCAAGTATCAGGCTAGTTGGGTGGTCATGCAACCAAGTCCTTCTAGACCTGATCCCTTCAGGAGGATTGTCCTCTTCTGAGGTTGGATCACTAGATTCATTAAATTCAGGAAAGTTAATTGAAGGATCAAGTTCAGGATCATATTCAGGGGTGTTGTCCTCATTGTCAGATAGATTGACATTTTCATTGGTTCCCCCTTGAATATTGGATTTATTGACTACCTCAGCAGAGCCTGCTTCTTCATTGGTAGTTGTTACCTGGTTTTGAACTGGGATGGGGTCAGTCGGTTCAATTTCTCCTTCAGGTTGGTTGTCCTCTAGTTGATTGTCATCAGGTAGGTTGTCCAGTTTCTGATTTTCATGGAGTTTAGGCTGGGCAACATCTACAAACACTGTTTCCTTGCTTTGAAGCCTTAATCTGGTTGTTCTTTGTGTTATCTCATCAATATTCAGGTTTCTATCCCTGAACTCATTAATATATTCATCAAACACAACATGAGGTGTTTCTTCCACAATAAGAGTTTTGCAATTGTAGACTCTGTAAGCTTTACTGACTTGTGAATATCCAACAAATATTCCCTCATCAGCTTTGCTGTCAAAAGCTTTCAATTGCTCTTTCCCATTATTGTGAATGAAACACTTACAACCAAATATATGAAAGTAAGCAACAGTGGGCAATCTACCTTTCCATAGTTCATATGGAGTTTTACCTTGTCCTTTAGTGATTAAGGACCTGTTTTGAGTGTGGCATGCAGTGTTGATGGCTTCAACCCAGAACCTTTTAGGTAATTTGGATTCAGCAATTAGTGTTCTTGCTGCTTCTTTCAAGGTTCTGTTCCTTCTTTCTGCAACACCATTTTGCTGAGGGGTTCTTGTTGCAGAGGTCTCATGAGAGATGCCATTTTTACTGCAATACTCATTGATGTATGAGTTTATGAATTCAGTGCCTTTGTCTGATCTGATCTTGACAATACTTATGCCCTTTTCATTGCTTAGTTTCATCAGCAGTTCAGGTAGCTTAACTTGGGTTTCCTTTTTATTCAGAAGAAATACCACCCAAGTGTACCTGGAAAAATCATCAACAACTACTAAAGCATATTTCCTTCCATTTTTGCTTACTGGGATGATTGGACCAAACAAGTCCATATGCAGTAGTTGGAGAAGTCTTTCAGTAGAAATGACAGGTTTTCCTTTGAATGAAGCTTTGACTTGCTTTCCTTCCTGACATGGTTGACGTACATGTTCCTTAGTGAACACTTGATTTAGCAGCCCTTTCACTAGAGAGTTCCTTGCCAGTTTGTTGATGGTTTTGAAGTTCAGGTGATTCAGTCTTTTGTGCCACAGCCAGCTTTGCTCATTTGTGCTTTTGGCAACAAGACAGACTGCTTCAGGGGTTTTGCTCCAATCTGCAAAATAGACATTTCCCTTTCTCACCCCTGTTAGTAGCACCTGTTGTGTTGATTTGTCTTTGATAATGCATTTATTAGGTGCAAATTCAACAATGTATCCTCTATCACAAATTTGAATTATAGATAGTAAGTTGTATTTTAGGCCTAGGAAATATGAAACATCAGTAATTTTTACACTACCAATATTTAATGTACCATAACCTCTTGTGATTCCTTGAGAGCTATCTCCAAAGGTTACTGAGGGACCATTTTTTTCAATGAATTCTGAGTGAAGCTCCTTGTTTCTAGTCATATGTCTTGAACATCCACTGTCCAAGTACCATGCTGTTCTCTTGTTTATGCTTCTCTTCTTCTTGTGGTCTTTGCAGCCCTGCAAAGTCAAACTTTAGGTACCCTTTGAATGTTGGGTCCTAGGGGGTTAGCTGTACCTTTTGGAACCCAAATCTGCCTAATTACTCTGATTGACTCAAAGTGACTGACTTGGTTTCCATTTACATCTACATACACAGTCCTACCCTTAAATGCCTTGGGTAATTTCTGTGCATCAGTGTTAGTCTTGTAAGGTTCGGGAGTGTTAGTGAACTTCTTTGGGGCATGTCTCCTGAAATTACTAGACTTAGGTGCAGCTTGGTAAGACCTTTGAGGATATGACCTAGGATGGCCTTTTCCCTTTGGCATGAAGGGTCTAGGCTTCCTGAAGCTGTTATACCTGTCAGTGGGATTGGGCCTCAATCTGTCCAGTTGAGGTTGCCTCATTTGAGTTGGCCTCTTCTGAACAGTTCTTGGACAATTCCACTGATGAGTGTTCAGTTGGGTTGGCCTTCCATTGGTTCTCCCCTTCTGAACCTCATTCCTCTTGTATACAATGTTCTCAACCTTTTCCTTAGGTTTGGGTTTAGAAGCATTGTTTACTTGAGTAGGTATAAGAGTTTATTTACCCTTACCCTTGATCAGTGGCTGGTTCACTTCCATTTCATTTTCTTTTTGCTAAGCCACTGACCTTACAAAGGTCATCTTAGTATTGCTTGTTGAAGCAATGCTAAGACCAGGTGAGGGTTCAGATGGATTGTAGCCTAATCCACTTCTTTGAGCCATTGGTCTTTGAAACCCTTGAATTTCCTCTATTGCCTTAGAGGATTTGTTCAAGGCAGACATCTTCAGTTTTAGGCTCCCCTCACTTAATTTAAGAGTATCAAATTCATTTGAGAGATTATCAAATTTATCTTGAAGAGTTCTAAGGTCAAAATCATTTTTCTTCAGAACCAGATTTTGTTCATCAATCAACTTTTGTTGTTCAGAGACTTTGAGAGACATTTCACTATGTTCTCTCACAATCTGCTGATACAACTCAGTTGATCTAATGTCAACCTCAAATTCAGGAAGGTTGGAGATTTCGACTTTAGACCTCAATTGTTCATTTTCTCTCAATGCCATATTGCATACTTCTTGCATTCTGGTGAAATCTTCTAATAACTTTTCAAAGTTAAAGTGGATTTCACTAGATTCATGTGTGTTATTAGAAGAGTTGGAAGATGAACATACCTCTTCATTTTCAAAGGCCATTTGACAGTCTTCTTCACTGTCACTGTTGGAGAACAACCCATCATCAGATGAGTACACACTTTCTTCACTTGCTGATTCTCCAGCTACCATAGCCTTCCTGTTGTTCAGCCTCTTGTCTCTTTTGTTCTGCCTCTCTTTCCTTTCTTTTGAACTTAAGTCAGGACAGTCATACTGAAAATGACCCTTTTTCTGGCAGTTGTAACACACATCTTCATCATCATTTCTCTTACTTAAGGGCTCCTTCCTCCTGGATGATGATGGTTCACCTTTGTTGTACTTCTTTTTGTCAGCATATTTGTCTATCTTCTTTTCATCAGAAAGTTTGTCCTCTGATTTGTTGTTAGGAGAACTGAATCTTCTTCTGGTCCTGTTGTCTTGGTAGAACTTTTTTGTATCTACCAAATCTGGAGTTGAGCTTTTCAAAGTCTTCTGGCCATGAGTGCCAGCTCCTCCTTCATCTCAGTTTTGGAGACAGTTTGAGATTATTTCTGTGCATTCTTCTTTTCTGACTCAACAGCTTTGAATGCAACACCCTTGCTTGAGGAAGATGGCTCTTCATGTACCTTCTTCCTGTTTAGATCAAACTCATATGCTTTGAGTTCAGAGAACACTTGCTGCATGGGCATGTTGTCAAGATTGCTGGTGTTCTGCATCATGACTGAATATATGTCCCATTTGGATGTGAGACTTCTTAGAATTTTCAGTGCAACTTCTCTTTTGGCATAGAACTTGCCAAGAGAGTTCATCTCATTCATGATGTCAGTGAATCTGCCATAAAGATGATCAATAGTTTCATTGGGCTCCATCGTGAATTGTTCATACTTTTGGATGGCCACTTGAAGCTTGTTTTCTTTGATCTTTTGGGTACCTTCACACATAAGTGCTAGGGTATCCCAGATCTCTTTTGCTGTGGTGCAGTGATACACTCTTCCCATCACTGCATCTGGAATAGTCTGGTACAAGGTGCTCATGGCAATGTAGTTCAGATTGTGCCTTTTTCTTTCTTCAGCTGTCAGTTCATCCTCATCCTTTGGCAGTAGTTCCCTTGGGTCTGCTTTCTGAGCATCAGTGACCTTGGGATTTAGCTTGGTGAAGGTGAATGGTCCTCTGGTGATGACTTTGAGCATCTCATCATGCTGGCAGGCAAGATGTGCTTTCATCCTGATCTTCCAGAAATCATAGTTCTCTATTGAGAACATTGGCAATTTATGGTGAGAAATGTGATTCACTTGATTTGGACCCATGTTGTTAATGGTGTTGACAGCATCTCCTGGAACTGCATTGTTTGCCATGTCTAGAAAAATAGGTTAGATAAACACAGATAAGTTTTTCAGAAATTTGGATCAGTTCAGTGACCACAGAAAATTGTGATTTGAAAAACCACATGGATTTTCAAAGGCAGTGGTTTTTGAACCCCTGCTCTGATACCACTTGTTGGTCCTTGATGGAGTATGACACAAGTGTATGGGGGGAAAATGCACTTGTGTATGCAAATTCTTTGTTTCCTTTTAAAAAAAACAGTTTGAATTGATCAGGAGGGTTGTCTGATAACTAGCATGAGTGAGCTTCTCTATATACCTGTCCTACTGAAAACTAGAAAGTGATCAGTTGGATAAATATCTAAATGAGTTGTTAAGTGCGGAATGTGGTTGGCCTTTTCTTTGAAAGAATACTCCAAGTTAATTTCTGAAAATAAACAGTTGATCAGGGACTTTGTCCAAACCAGTTTTTCTTAACTTACTGAATTACCCCTTTTTGAAATGAATGATGTAAGTAATGCAAGCAATAGGATGAGTGCAGTAAGTAAGTGACACAGCAATTTATAGTGGTTCAGAGTCTCAATACTCCTACATCCACTTTCCCTGATTTAACAGGATAATTCCTTAACAATGGAATTAGCTTGTTTTATAGTGCTAAGGTGCACTGATCAACAACACTTCCTTAGTGCTTTGATCCCTAGGATAATCTGAGTCCTAGTGCTCAAACTCTCTGAGTTAAGACTGTGTTTCTCAATAACAGTCCTTAACTTCTCACTTCTACAACAAACACTACTTCACTCAATGAGGTAAGGGTTTGAGTTTTGGTTCCAACTAATAGAGATATCATTTACAATAAGAACAGTGTAAAGGCTTAGGATATCTCAATGCTAAGCTTGGGATTTTACAAGAAATTGCTTAGCTTTTGAAGTGATCAGGAAACTTGGGATTCTTGAGAATAGCTTTGGTTTCCTTTGATTGCTTGATGATAGTTTGATAGCAAGTAGTTGGATACTTGAATCCTTGGATCACTTCTGAATTTATAGAGCAATTTGAGCAACTATCCGTTGGAGGGATAACATTTCAAATTGTCTATTTGCAGCTTCCTTGAAACGGCTATGGAGGGCAACCTTCTATTATCCAGTGAGTAAAAGGTTCTTTGTTGGTTGCTTGAATGAATGTGTTGACTTCTGAAAAATGCAACTATAAAGACTTGTGTCAGTTTCCATATTTGCCCATTTACCAATGTTGATTGTGGCAGACTTGTATTCCACCAACAGTCAGATGGGACAAGTTCCCTGAACATTCCTGCTGCAATTTGGAATGTTCCAACATTCATTCACTCCTTTAGTCTTTAATGCTTCTATGTCTTCAATGCTTGTTCAGGCTTGTTGATAATAAATGCTTCAATAAATATGTCTTCTGAGTGAGCAGCATTTAATGTTGAGATCTTCAATCTTTTTACAGGCTGATCTGATATAGCTCTTATCAGTATGGTGCAGCTTTACTTCATGTCTTTGATTACTCAGCCAGATTGTCCTCTTCAGCCTACTTGTCAATGTTGTATCCTTCAGCAGACTTGTCCTAAAGTACTTACACTTAACAAGCTGTCTATCATTCCAGCTTTGGACAACTATCCTGAACTATAAATCTCATAACACTACTGAGATTTAGACTTAAGCATTCTTACTGTCTCAACTATCCTGAGACAACTAGACTGATGCTTTCCATGATTGTATCTCAACTAATATGATCATCATCAATCAGGGGTTTTGGTATCTGAATCAAAATCATTTTATTTCCCAACAAAGGGCAATTTTTTAATATTGGAATGATATCAGTAGAATCTTAATCCTAATTAATCTCTAAATATTGAAATACCTATGATATGGAAGGCAAAAATCGGAGGATTGATGTCGACGATGCATTGATTCCCACGATCTGCAGCTTCAATCGAGATTCTATGTAAATTTGGTAACTGATTGTAAAATGAATGTCAAATGTTTCAATTCGCAATTACTAAAATTGATGGATTTATGGAGCCACTTAATTAATTATATTTTTTATACGGAAAGGGCATTTATAGGGTATCCAAATCAAATATTATTTTAAATTATTTAAGGGTCTTATAGAGTGACTCTAAATGTATTTATTCCTTTTAAATTTGATCCTGACGGATTACGTATTTTAATTTCAGTCCAATAAGTATGCTTACATTTTAAAGATAGCCATTTTATCTATAATAACAGGTCACCAAACAACTCAACATATTATTTTTTTTGTAATATGTGACATTAATATATATATATATTTATACCAATTACAAACTTATTTTATATTTATTAATTCAGAAAATTATGAATATTAGTTAAAATATTTTGAAAATTTTGAAAATAAATTATGAATAATATTTAAAATAATAAATACAGTAATTTTTTTATAATATATGAAAATTTTTAATATAAAAAAGTAATAAATAATTCATTCATAAATTAATTAATTATTAGAAAAATCAATCAACTTACCTAATTAATTATTAGAAAAATATTAACTTATCTAATTAGAAAAAAAAATTATAATTACAAAATAAGTATTATGAAATTATTTATTATTTAAAAGTAATCAAATAAATATAAAAAATCATCTGAGTATTACACAAAGTGAATCCGTATATTTTTGTACGAACTAATATCAAATTAAAAATTATATAATAAAAATGAAAAACAATAAAATTAACAAATTGTTAAAAATAATTGTTCATCATCATCTTTCAATTACCATGGGCGGAGGGGTGAGAATTTTAGATATATTTGAGTACTTTTAATTTATTTGTGGATTTTTGTATTTATTTAAAATATTAAAATAATTGTTAAGTTTTAATAAGAGTTTTTGAAAATTTTATTAAAAAATATTTTTGAGAGTTTTATTATTTTAAGGGAAATTAGTTCTAGTAGCCTCTTCCACTTAAAATTTTATTTAAATAGTCTTTAACTAATATTAATGAGAAGCCCCTCTATATCCCTTCACAAGACATCGCAGAAAACCCTCATGAATTTGAAAAAAAAAGTCATTTAAATAAAAAATTAAGAAATGGACCTTTTAAATGAGGTTTTAAGTTGACCAGACCCTTTTAATAAAGATCCCTTATTTTAAAGATAAATTTTATATTTATTTGAGTATGTTAATTGCTTTTTTTAATTATATATTTTTAATTAGGTAAGTTAATTGAGTTTTAAAATAATTAATTAGGTAAATTAATTGATTTAAGAATAAATCTAGTTGATTTTTTTTTTCATATTATAATTTTTTAAATTTTATGAAAATTATTTACTTATTTAAATATTATTCTCAATTTATTTTTAGATATTTAAAAATATTATTTAGTACTCCCTCAGTTTCGGTATAAGTTTTCCTTTTCTTTTGAGTGTTTTGATTAAGGAATATGATAAAATAATAGATGTAGTATAAATGATGTGATGGTGAAAGAGAAAATAATAGATTAGTATGAGATGAAGAAGTATAAAATAATACATAAAGTATAAGTGATGTGATTGAGAGAGAGAAAATAATTTGATAAAAATAGAATGAGAAACTTATTGTGTGACATCCAGAAAAGAAAAGTGAGAAAACTTATAGTGGGACGGGGGAAGTATTTTAACTATTATTTATAATTCTTTTGTATTAATAAATATGAATTAGTCTTTAATTGATATAAAAAATATAAAAAGAAAAAAAAATGAAAGTTGACCTGTTTGGTGACCTACTGTTGTATGTAAAAAGACCGTTTTCAAAATTTGAGCATACTTATTCAACCGAAATCAAGATGTGTAATCCATCGGGACCAAATTCAAAATCAGTCCAACTTATTGGACTAAAAATTATTTAATCCCTAAATTAAATATATTAAACCTCCCAATTCACATTTAGAATCTGTATCGCGGATTCATCCTCAATTCGAAGAAAGACCAATCTCTAAATTTGAAAAAAAAAAAAAAAAAAAAAAACTAGCGCTAGCGGCCAGCCTCGATTTACTGAAGAACAATGTGCAAATTAAAAGTCGTCGCCACCGCTAACACCAACAAATGAGAGAGTTTTAGTTAGAATAGTTGTTCCAGTTATAATTTCTATATTAAAATTTTATAACAAGTTTTAGTTAGAATAGTTGTTCCAGTTATAATTTCTATATTAAAATTTTATAACAAGAAAAAATTGAATAAGTGAAATTTCATAACACAAAAAAAATGAATATAATGCATGTTGAAAGTACGGGTGTGCACCGGTTCAAAATTGGACCGGACCGGAACCGATTTGGACCGAGACCAAAATCCACCAAAATGGGTGGACCGGAGACCGGACTTGAATCAATCTGGTCCAAATCGGACCGGAACGGTAAATTTCGGCCCGGGTTTGGACCGTTTCAGACCAAAAAAAAAATCCCAATTTTTTAGCTCATACGTACATAAAATTTTGACGTCCAATGTAGGGATGGCAAAATGACATGCCCTGAAGTCGCTCCGCCCTACCCCGAGAGATTTGGACTTGCCTTGCCCTGCCCCATTTTCAGAATGGGGCAAGTCAGCCCCGTCCCGCGCGCAGAGCAGGCATGGTTTTCATATTTATTGTTTTGCCCTGCCCCGCCCTGTTCCGAATATATATATATATATATATATATATATATATAATAATTTAATTAAGTAAACTAACCCTAATTTATACCAATATTTATTTTAGTTTAATGATGAATATATGCGCGGGGTAGATTTAGATATTGAGATACCCGCCCTACTCTGCCCGATTTGTCATCCCTAACGCTGGTTGCACTTTTAACTCTTCTATAAGCATGAGTTACACTCGTGCTTATGCTTAATTCCATAAAGGCAAAAACTTGTGTGAGACCGTCTCACGAGAAGTTTCCAGAGTTTTGCACACATTGCCACATCATTGGACACTCTCTAGATGTTTGCAGGAAATCGATGAGAGAGGGACAGGGTCGTCAGGACCGTGAGGTACAGGGTCACCAGGACCAGAAGGATCAAGATCGTCAGGACCAGCAGAGGAGGAGAAGTCGTCGTCGTACTCGATCCCAAGGTCATCAGGACCAGAGGAGGAGAGGTCGTCGTCGTACTCGATCTCGCTGCCGCCAGGGCCCTCTTTCCCCTGCAGGCACTACTGACCCCACTTCAGCTCTAGTTACCACTACCCTGCCTCCGGAGGCCTACTTGGAAGGGGAGAGGAGGACCATGCAACAGAGGATCAACAAGATCCGACTATGGGGAACACCTACTCAGTTCCGTTGGACAACGCTTTTGGGCCACTCTCAGAGGAGAAGTTAGACGCGGCGGTGTTGGAGGATGCTTTACTGAAGGAAGGGGGTCACCCGAACCCTACTGGGGCATCAACCTCCAAGGGTCAGCCTTTCACAGAGAAGGCTCCATCTTTGGTCGTGGCAGCTCGGAAGGCCGCCAATAGAGTGAAGGGTTCCACCACCACTAGGGTGTTTTTCCAGCCGAAGCGTACTATTAAGAAGACTCATGAGCCTCTCACACACCTCCGGGAATGAGCCACTCAGGACATCACAAATTCTAAGGTTGCTCACTTAGATGAGCTGAACAAAGGACGAAGTGCTCCAGATTATGACTCTTTTAGGTACACATCCAATGCGTCATTTATGGTAGACAATTCTAGGTTAACGGAGCTAGCAGGTGTTAGCCAACACACCAGACGTTGGTCTGGGAAGGATCCGCCTCAGCAGCCGCCGGATGGTTCAGCTGACTCTAGCACTTCAGAGTTTATGCAGGTGTCCCTTCACGATCGTTGGTCGGATATGCTAGATGACACGGATTGAGGGTGTTTCAAGGAACACTTATATTTGTCATACTTTCACTATTATACTTTAGACTTTGTTATTTAGAGGAGTGTACTTTTTCCCTTGACCTCGAGTTTTGTCCCTAAGGAGGGTTTTCCCAAGCAAGATTTTAACGGCACTTCGACCTCTAGCTCAACTTGTGAGCTTATGGTTTTAGGTTTTCTTTTTCTTTTATATTCCATACCTTTTAATTGGTCGTCTCACGGATCTCATTCTGTGAGACGGGTCTTTCATTGACCCATTAATATATAAGTTGGGCCCAGCCATCTTTCCTCATTTTACTCCAGCCCATCCCACTCCCTTCAACTTCAACAAACACAGCCCGGGCAACATTAGACATGTAGCTTCACTTTCCAAGCCCATTATTAACCATAAATTTATAGTTTATACCACTGTCGAAAAAAAAAACCATAAATTTATACCATTATTTTTTTAATAAATTAATTAAAAAATATTTTTTTCTCCAAAACTATTAAAAAAAAAACGATATTTACAAACCAATGAAGGGTGAACTTTTTATAAAGAACTGATTAAAAAAATTGATACACGATCGACAACGCATTTATGACTAATTTTTTAGTGGTCATGATTATTTTTACTAATTACATCGATTTTCTAAGTTCGTTGTCATTTTTACTTGAAAAAATATAATTATTAAAAAAAAGTGATAACAGTTTAGTGAAATGGTGATAATGTTTTTATGAAAAGTGACTATCCTTTTTCACTTAAACATTATCATTTTTTGTATAAACATTGTCACTTTTTAAATCTAAGTTACTAAATGAGATTTATTGACATGATTATTACTCAATACGTTCACAAAAAGTGAGTTTTTTTTTCGCATATGTTTTTAAAATAATAATATTTTAATTATAAAAAAATATGTGGGGTAAAGAGTAAATGGTCTTGTTGTTAGATTATCAACTTTGTTATAAAGTAAAAAATATACTTAAAAGTTAAGTACTTAAATAGAATGAACATATTCTTTGTGGACAAAAAATAAGGAATGAACACATTTTTGGTGAACGGAGGGAGTAATTGTGTTAGTTTTAAGAGTTATTTTGTTGTAACTTTTTATTTGATATAATTATTTCTATTAAAAAAGTGATACGACTATCAATTTTTATCTAAACAACATCACTTTTTGAAAAGGGATTTAATTTTTTTTAATCCATTATGTTGCCATGATTTTGAAATTGGTCCAAACGTTTTCAACTTTTTGATTTTGATCCAGTAAATTTACACAAATTTTGGTTTTAGTCCATGTGACCTGAAGTAGCAGGTCACCAGCATGTCGTTGTCCAAATATATTATTATTCTTTTCTTTTATGTATTATGTAGATTTAATTATATTTTTTTAATATTGTATTAGTAAATAAATAAAATCTTGTAAAATAATTATAAAATCAGAATATAAAATTTTAAAATAATTAAGAGTGTAATTAAATTATTTAAATCAAAACAATTTTAAATTTTAAAAATGTCAAATAATTATAAAATTAAAATTTAATTGCACTCTTAGAATAAATTGTTTTATATAAATAAAACTAAGTAAATAATTAATTATCAAACATTATAATACATTTAAATTTAATTTAATTTCAATTTTTATAAAATCATTCAACTTTTATACGTATAACATAAAACTAAATAAATAAAATATGCAAAATATTATAATATTAATAAATTATAATAAAAATTGAAATCTTGTATAAAAAAATTAAACAATTTTTTTATATAACTTAAACTAATAAAATATTACAAAAAATTTAATAATAAAAATAATTTAAATCTTACAAATCATAAAATAAACACATGAAAACTAAAAGAAAAAAACTCATTTTTTAAATTTGAATCTTACAAATTATAAAATATGAAAACTAAAAAAAAAAACTCATTTTTTATTAATAATAAATAATAATTTTTTATAATTTTAGAAATTATATTTTATAATTTTAAAAAGCTTTTAAAAAATCACGAATTTTTATTGTGTATTCAAAATTTTATGATTATTTTATTTATGAAATGTATACCATTAATTAATTTATGAATTTTTTATTTATATAATAATTCAATTATACAATAATTAGAATTTTTAAAATCTAAAATTTATTTTAATTAATTAAATGCACTTTTAATTACTTTATTCTGATTTTACAAGATTTTAATTATTTATTGTTATAATATTAAAAAAAAATTAAAGCCACATAATGTCTTAATACATAATATAAAAAGAAAGACATTTGGACAATGACCTGCTACTTCAGGTCACATGGACTAAAATCAAAATTTGTGTACACTTATTGGATCAAAATCAAAAAATTGAAAAGTGTGGACCAATTTCAAAATCATACCAACATAATGGACTAAAAAAAATTTAATCCCTTTTGAAAAAATATTATCACTTTCTAGTTATGAGTTAATGATTGAGATTATAGGTTAGAATACATGAGTATCTTTACTAATTGTTTTAATTTTCAGAGTTAATTGTTGTCACTTTTTACATGATATAATTATTTTTATTCAAAAGGTGGTAATAATTTTATCAAAAATGACTATCACTTTTTATTTAAACAATATCACTTTTTAGTTATGATATTTACTAATTGTTTTAGTTTTCAGAGTTAATTGTTGTCAATATTTGATAGAATTATCAATATTTTTAAAGAGTGATAATATCTAAGTTAAAAGTAACAAATATAAGTAAAAAGTAATAACTCCTATTTAATTGATAATATATCATTTAAATTTGGCATAAATTCAATTAATAAGTACACAAAAATATTATTTATATTTTAAGGATTTTATTTTTGTAGAAAATACTTTATTTTATTTGATTTTTTTTTGACAAGTTATTTTATTTGATTCATGAATCTTTTAATTTATAGAAAAAAATAAGTCTTAACATTTTTTTTAACACCCACGTGTGGGGCCTGTGGGCTTGAGAACCACATTTTTGTTATCGTGTGGGCCTGGGCTTGACAACCCCATTGTTGCTTGTGTGGGGCTGGGCACCTGAAATATGAGGTGGATTAAAAAAAGGGTTTGACTATATGCACCTCCATTTCGGAGGGATGCACTCCCCCGATTTATACACACACAAAAATTTAGGTCACACCCCCCTAAAATGTCATAAATACCCCTACACACACCCCAACCCTAAATTCTTCATCTTCCCCAACCCAACCTCCATCTTCCCCCTCCCCTCTTCACCCCGTCGCCGGCCACCCCCTACCTCCGCCTCGCCACGGCCGCGACCGCCCCCTCCTCCCTCCCATCCGACGCCAACCCCAACCCCCAGGTTTGCCCCCCTCCCCTCCTCCCGTTCGGCGGCACCCTCCCTCGCCCCGCCACCGCGTTTCCTCGCAGCCTCCGCCGCCCTCACCCTCTCTCGCCCCACCACCCGATCTCTTCTCTCCCCTCCACCCGCCGCCGGATCTGTAAAAAAAAAAAATTACAGCGGCCGCGCGCGGCCGCCCTCTCCCCCCTCTTCTCTCCCCTCCATTCTCCCCCCCTCCCCCCCCTCAAACACCACCCCGATCTGTAAAAAACAAAACTAAAAAAAAGTTTCAGAGGCCGCCCTCGTCCATCGGACGCCGCGGTCGCCCCTACCTCTCTTTTCTCTCCCTCTCTTCACCGGCATTGGCCCACGCCGCTCCGTCCACGGCGTTAGCCCACCCCGATTCGCCGGCGTTAAACACCAGGTTTTTTTATTTTGTTTCGACACTGTAATGTCGACCACATTCACTCTCGTCGACACCCCGTTGTCGACGAGAGTGTATATGGTTGACATTACAGTGTCGATCGACATTTGTTGGTCGATCATATATCCTTCCGTCGAGAAAATGTGATCGACGGGGAAGATATATGGTCAACAAAATGTGATCGACCGGAAGATATATGGTCGGCTCTGGTTTGACGAAATTTGTTAAAAAAAATTGTTAGTTTTCTAAGTTTTGTTTTGATAATGGTGTTTGACGAAATTTGTTAAATTTTTTTTATGTTTTCTAAGTTTTGATAATGGTAATTTGTGGATGAATATGGTTGATTTGTTGAATTTTTTTTTTATTTCTTGTTACCGGAAAAAATAGTGGCCGTGGCCGGAAATTTGGGTTAGGGTTAAGATGAAAGAAATGATAGTAGGGGTGCGTTTAGTAAAAGGGGTGCATCTAGTACGCTGTATTTAAATGAAGGGCATTTTTGACTTTTTATTCTATTATTTTATTAATAAATTAAAAGGGGGAGTGCATCCCTCCGAAATGGAGGTGCATATAGTCAGACCCTTAAAAAAATGTGGCCGTTAGTAATGTATTCGAGATTTGTTAGTTAAAAAAGAGGATCCGTCTCACGGATCTCACGGTCTCACCCAAGATCTTCCCTTCCATAAATTCTACAATTTTCCCTACAAATTGAATATCTCATTTCAAATTTTCAATATATAAATAAATATACTAGAACGTCGAACTAAAAAAAATATATATATATGTCAGTTGGTAGACTTTTATGTGATGTTGTTTACTTTGAATTTTGTTGTGTAGTTTTGAAAACCAGTTTTTGAAATTCTGATTAATAGTGATATTTGTGTCAAAAACTTTATATCTAATAAATGTGTAAAATTAAATAAAATTGTATTATTATGTTATTGTTGAATTTATTATATTATTATAGTTTTATTATATAATTATTGAAATAGATTATAATGATTAAAATAATATTATAAAAAATCAATTTTATGTTAAATTAATATTTTTGTTAGAAATGATTTTAAAAAATCAATTTTTAAATTAAAAAAGGTGTAGAATCTTTCAAAGTAAACAAGTTAAAAGTGAGCTGAAAAATAAATGGATGGACCAATTATAGTAACGCATTTTTAGGCCCTGACTATATACCCCCAGCTTTGTTAAGTCTACTCCCCCACTCATTTATTAATTTAATAAATATGTAAAATACCCAAATTACCCTTTTAATAAACTTGATCTAATTAACACACTTCCCAATTTTAAACCCTAACCTAATTACACCAGCAGCCCTCAGGCAATCACCTCAGGCGCCGCCCCGGCGCCATCACCATCTCCGGCAGCCACCCACCACCCAAACATAACCAAAAAAATATTTTATCAACAAAACTAATATAAAATTATTTTCACTCACAAATATTTTACTCACAAATCAACAGAAATTCCACTTAAAATACTTTCACCTAAATTTCAAAACTAATCCGGACAAAAGAAATTTCAAAAAAATTTAAAGCACATTTTCGACAAACCAGTGTCTATAGTATGCATTCCTGTCGACAAATTGTTGTCGACAGGAATGCATACTATCGACACATATTTGTCGAAACAATTTCAAAAAAAAAAATCAACTTTTTTTTAAAACTTTCGACAAACCAGTGCCGAGTAGATGCACTATTGTGGACAACTTTTTGTCGAATATAATGCATCTACTTGATACTGGTTGGTCAAAATTGAAAAAAAAAAAAAAACATACTTGGACACCGAAGGGAGACGGCGGCGATGGGGGAGGGTTAGAGGCGCGCGGCCAAGGTCGAGAGAATGGAGGGGGGAGGCAGCCACCGCCACGAGAATGGAGGGGAGGGCGGCGACGACCGATTTGTGGCGCGGGGGCAGCCGCGAGAACGGAGGGAGAGGGGGAGGGAAAGGCAACGCCGATTTTCAGGGAGGGGTGGGGGCAGCAGCAAGAACGGAGGGAGAGGGGGAAGGGAAGGCGGCGGCCGATTGTTGGGGTGGGGAGAGGCGACGGCCGATTTGTGGGGTGGAAGGAGGCCGCGATAATGGAGGAAGAAGGTGAGGCGGCCGCGGCCGGCCGCGATAAGGTGAGGCGACCGCAAGTTTGTCTGGGTGGGAAGGTAGCGGCGACCGATTAAAGGTTGGGACGACGACGACGGCGACAGCCGATTAAAGGTTGGGACGGCGGCGGCAGCGTGGCGGCGTGAATTGGGGAAGGGGAGATATGAAAGAGACAGAGGTGAGAAGAAATAGGTTTAGGATTTTACATTTAAATGGGGGAGTGTATCTATAATATAAATTAAATGTGTAGAAGGGTATTTTAGATATTTTGTGGGGGAGTACATTTAACGCAGGTCATTTTGAGGGTGGTGTATGTATCGGGGAGTATACTTAACAGAGCTGGAGGGGTATATAGCCAGGGCCCATTTTTATTCTTATGTGGGCCTCTTTTCACTATATGCACCTCCAATTATAGAGTAAAAAATAAAAAATACCCTTCATTAAATACAGCATACTAGATTTCACCTTCCACCTAAACCACTACTTCCGACTGTCGACACCATTTCCGGCAACTATCAAATCAAAAAAAAAATCATAAATTCCAAAATATACTTTAAAAAATTACATTTTTTTTTTATAAATTTCGACCAACCAGTGTCGATCATATTCACTTCCGTCGACACATCGTTGTCGACTGGAGTATATATGGTCGAAAAGATTGGTCGAATTTTTTTTTTAAATTCAACCATGTAATGTCGGCCAAATACACCCTCGTCGACAACAATTTATCGACGAGAGTATATTTGATCGACATTACATAGTCGGAAAAAAAAAAGGTTTACGCGGCCGAGGGAGGAGCCGCTCCGGTGATGAGATGGAGAGAAGAGAGAGGGAGGGGGCGGCCGCAGCAATTTTTTTCTGGTGGGCGCCGCGAGGGTGAGCGGCGTCGTGGACGGCGGCGGCGGGTGGTTGTAAGAGAAGAAACACTTGCCCAAAATAACAAATTGGAAACTTCTACCTGGTTTATAGATTTAATCCTCAACAAATGAAATATACTGAATATAGTCCTCTGAGGTGTTTCACTAAAAATAAAAGACTCCAAAACTGAAACATAAATATATATGTCGTCAAAATAAAGAAAAATGATGTGGAGCACAGGGTACAATCCATCACAGCATCTGGTTAGTATGACAGCACAAGATTACAAAAACCCAACAGAAGCCAAGATCATAAATATTGCAAGTACCTAATCAAATAATCTGGGCAGCCGTATTCAGCTTTTCAGCTATGCTCAGTTGTGTTCTAGTAATGCTTGACAAATACAGCATCAATAACTGATCCTGCAAAAAAAATATATATATTATATACAGAGTGCACGACAAAAAGAACAACTCCCACGAGCATCTAACCAATTTTAAACTTAACTTTCCACGTCTATCACAACTCACGAGACTCCTTAAATTACCAACAGTTGATAATGTAAAATTTACTGAAAATTCTAACTTGTTTTGCATCAGATTCAAATCAACTATAAACACATTGTAATGGAAACACATAATATAATACTGTATAACTGTTCCGTTTGTTTTTCGAGAAAGTCAATTCTTGATATGAGAAAACTACACTTGGTAAGACTTTCACATTCAGGCTGTCTGACCTTACTAAGGACTAGTATCTGCAATATATGCCAATGAATCGGTTGTTATCCTTATCCCGGTAATTTATCGCTAAGTTTGTTTCTTTCTGACATGCTTTAAGTTTAAGTATTAGAGGGGTTCTAGAACTTTAGTGATGGAAGTATATCCCTGAGCAAAAGTGAACCAAATACTGAAAATCCAAGATTCAATTACTAATAAATGGCCCTTAAAGTGTATGGATGAAGTTCATACCTGCAAACTGTCATTCACCAACTTATCAAAAGCATGGGGTAATAGCTTCGGTAGAGATGCCACTGTATCCGATATAAATCTTCCAATTTTATTATCGGGAGCAGTACGTTTTTCCTGAAGGGGGAACAGGTATTATTCAGAATCATGAGAAAAGTATGTATATACAGTATCCAAGACCATATAGACAGATATTTATCTCACCACGACATCATCAACATATTTATAGATATCATCAATCAGAGCAAGCAACCGTTCCATCGAGGCTTCCATTCCTTCAAGATCACTGGGAAGCTTGTCAACGTTTGTTGGCTTCAGTACATCAACTGCAAAAACAAAACCCAATGAGACTTCACAAAAAACACTCATAGAAAAACATGAGACTTCAGTAGTGTATCTGAATAAAATAACAAAGTTAAGATGAAAACAAACATCCAATTTTCTCTGCCTCAACCATGCGAAGGTCCAGTGGAATTTCTTGAAACTGTGCAGCAAGTTGTTGATCTCCAATAGACAGACCAACAGATACAAACGCCTTAATTGAAGCATTCCCACTTCTGAATTCAGTGTCAACAGTCAAATGAATAGGATTGTTAACTTCTCTAGAGTAGAAGTCATGGATTAAAGCACTGCCACCAGTGACTCCACCAGTTGAAAACCTATATCAGAAACTTATCAGTATCTATATTATCAATTCTTTGATATCAGTGAGTCCTAAGCATATAAAAAAAACCTATCACTGTTTCTATATTTATTTATTTAATTAATTGATGAGGCTAGAAAAAGAAACATAAGAGTACATGAAAATAAAATGTTAGTATATGGCTTATAAATTGGTATCAAAAGAACAAGTATCACAGAGTTCATCATAAATTCATAATATAAGAACATCAGAGTTTCCAACTCCTACAACTGAAGAGAAAAGCCTAGGCTACATGATCTCTCTTAAATTAACAAAAAAAAGGTGCATACTCATCACTCTGATTTTGTAGTACTACTCCTGTTTATATAGTAAGAACTAAAAAGCCAAGGCTACCATCTTTTAACCAAAAAAATGCATATGGTGACATCTCATTCCAGTCAAAGATAATAACAATCCAAGAATAACCCAAAATTATGCAAACTATGAGCAATGTACATGTAGATTATGCACTAAAAAAATACTTCATTAACATATATATTTTGACAGAACACACAAAAGTAAAATAGAAAAAGTAATTGCGTGAAAAATCTGAATTTACCATCCAACAATAACTTCCTTCGGGTTCACCTTCTGCTGTGATGCCAACATATTCTGATGATAATCAATATCCAGTGCAACCTAAAACCGTCTCAAATTAATTAAGATCGGAAATCCAAGTAAAATCAATATTCTAGACCCTTTATAAGAACCCAAATAACCCACTCCAAAAACTTTTCAATTAACTACAAAATAACAAAATAAAATTAAAAAAACCTAAATATCTCAAACCTGATCGGAGGACTCATTGTGGGGAACGGCATAGGAATTGCGAATGTCGACGGTGCCGTCAGGTGAAACAGATCCGAGAAGCGTGCCGATGACGCGCTCAGCTTGGTCGGGGCGTCTTACATAAAAATCGCAGATATTGAAAATGACGAGGGGATGAACCTTAGCCGAAACGCTAGAAGGCGATGGTATGAATTGCAACACCGTTGGTCCGCTTGATGCCATGTTCCGATGCGCAGTGAGATCGAGAGAAGTGATAAATTTCTAGGATTTTAGAATGTAGCAATTTGAGAAAGACGAACAGAACGCTTGATGAAGTGTACCCCTCTTATTAATCATACAAAATATAACACAATTAATCATGATTTACACCTCCCCATCCCTAAGTATAACTAATAGGGAGTTTAAATTGATGATGTGTCATTTTGTGGTTAATTTGACTTATGTGTCATTTTGTGGTTGATTAATGAAGTTGTTAATTTTAAAAAGTATGATGTGTAATTAAGTTATTGGTTGAGTAAGATATGATTAATAAACTCTTTCCAAATATTATATTCTTATTATTTTAACATTGACTAATTAAATTAAATTTTATTTTATTTTATTTTATTTTATTTACTTAACTTTATTTTAGTATTCATTTTATTCTTTAGTTTAATTTATTTTAGAACTATTCAATGTTTTTCTGAGTAAAATACATTAATCTAAAATTTATTTTTATTGGGGTGTACAATTCCTTATTTAATTAGTTATTCAATGGTATTTTATAATTACTTTTATCTTATATTTCAAGTAATTTTTTCTACAATTATTTTAAATTTATTATAAGTTTAATGCATTTAAAAAATAGAGCTCGAAAATATATATGTAAAACTTATTATATAATTTTATACATAATATTTATTATATAAATAATTATATTATTTTACAAGATTACCAAATTTGTTATATATACATAATACACTACTTCTATAGTATATAATCCCCTTATATACTAATAGGGAGTTTAAATTGATGATGTGTCATTTTGTGGTTAATTTGGCTTATGTGTCATTTTGTGGTTGATTTGGCTTATGTGTCATAATTTAATGAAGTTGTTAATTTTAAAAAGTATGATGTGTAATTAAGTTATTGGTTGAGTAAGATATGATTAATAAACTCTTTCCAAATATTATATTCTTATTATTTTAACATTGACTAATTAAATTAAATTTTATTTTATTTACTTAACTTTATTTTAGTATTCATTTTATTCTTTAGTTTAATTTATTTTAGAACTATTCAATGTTTTTCTAAGTAAAATACATTAATCTAAAATTTATTTTTATTGGGGTGTACAATTCTTTATTTAATTAGTTATTCAATTGTATTTTATAATTACTTTTATCTTATATTTCAAGTAATTTTTTCTGCAATTATTTTAAATTTATTATAAGTTTAATGCATTTAAAAAATAGAGCTCGAAAATATATATGTAAAACTTATTATATAATTTTATACATAATATTTATTATATAAATAATTATATTATTTTACAAGATTACCAAATTTGTTATATATATATAATACACTACTTCTATAGTATATAATCTCCTTATGTTTTGATTAAATACCAAAACCCCCTGAGACATGCCTAAGTCTAGATGACTGTGTTCTAAGATTGTTAGAACACATAACATAAGGCTAGATGAGAAGCTGATATGTTAGGCAGCTCTTAGATGACTAGATGCACAATGTGAGGGGGAACCTATACTTGGAAGATTATCAGGAACAAGTCCCCTCAATGCTCAAATTCTGGAACAATCACTAAAGCAAAGGAAAACTCTATAGAACATCATATGCTCTGATCAGGAGAGTTGTCCAGAAGAGCTATTTCTATGCAAGAACAAGATTGTAAAGCTCAAAAGGACAAGATTAGTCAAATGTTCTGATCAGGAGAGTTGTCCAGAGATGATAACTCTGTGAGAAAACAAAAGCTCAGAAGCTAAAAGACCATATATGCTGATCAGGAGAGTTGTCCCAGAAGAGTTGTCTCAGCAAGTTTGAACCAGAACAAAAGTTCTAATGTTTGAAGGTCAACCATGCTGAAGAATTAGAGACAACCATACCCTAAAGAACTTCAATACAACATGCTAAGATCACCTTGAAGTGAAGCAAAGGGAAAGAGCCGAGTCATTTGAAGAAGAGCAAGCCAATTTTGCTGATAAGCAAAACTGCTGATAGTGATAAGGAGAGTTGTCCAGTTGATAAGGAATGTTGTCCTATCATTGGATCAATCTTCAGAAGCCATGTCCAAGTCCTAACAAGAAGTCAAACATTGGGAAAAGTGCTGCAGAATGAAGACAAAGTCTTACAAGCCGTTTATTACCCAATTGAGGACATGTCACTATCAAGAATCTGTCTTCCAGTTTGAAGAACTCAAGGAAGACATTTATAGCAATTTGGGGCTGCCTCTCCAACGGGCAAATCCTCATTTTGTCTATAAATACAAGGAGTGTGAAGACCATTTGAAGCATCCATTCTACATCCAACTGAGCAACCATTCTGAAAGCTTCAAAGTCTTCAAAAGACATTCTTAGTCTTGAAACACTTCTTCTAAGCTAAACTCACTGTATATTCATACACAAAGCTTAGAGAGATATCCTATCCTTATAAACTGATCTTCATTGTAAAGGATATCTCATTAGTTGGAACCTTACTTCAACCCTTACCTCTTTCAAGTGAGAAAGTGAGAAGGTTGTAGTAGTAGAAGTGGTAGGAGCTGACTGTTAAGAGACAGAAAGTTCACCAATAGAAAGGTCTTGATGGCTGGTGAAGGATCTGATAGTGCTGAAAGCTTCAACTCTTCTGATGGACTGTTCTCAAACAGTGATGATGATGATGATGATGTGTGCAACATGGCTCTTGAGGATGATGAGGTATCCTCCACTTCTAGCTCACCATCATTTTTATCACAAAACACTAGTGAAGTTAACTTGAAACTTTCCTTTGGGAAGTTGATGGAAGATTTCACTAGATTACAAGAATTTCATGATAATTGTGTGAGAGAAAATGAAAGACTGGCTATTGAACTTACCAAAAACTCTGAGGTAGCTGTTGATGTCAAATCTACTGAGTTGTATCAACAATTCTTGAGAGAGCTTAAGGAAGCAAATCTCAGGATAGTTGACCAACAAAAGGAGATAGATGATCAACTACTCTCTCAGAAGAGAAAAGATTTTGAACTAAAAATTTTGAATGCCAAATTTGAAAACCTCTCACATGAATATGATATTCTTAAATCAAGTGAAGAAAGCCTGAAATTAAAGATGTCTGCTTTGAACAAATCCTCTAGAGCAATAGAGGAAATTCAGAGTTATCAAAGACCTATGGCTCAAAGAAGTGGATTGGGTTTTGATCCATTTGAATCTTCACCTTGTCTTAGTGTTGCCTCTACAAGTAACACTAAGAAAATCTTTGTTAAATCAGTGGCACAACAAGCTGAAAATGAAATAGTTCAGCCACTGAACAAAGGAAAGGACAAATTAACTGAAATGCCTACTCAAGTGCTTCAGGAGACTAGGCCCAAACCTTTGGAAAAGGTCAAAGATCCTGAACACAAGAGGAATGTTGGTCAGCAGAGTAGACCCAATGGAAGGGAAACTCTACTGAACAATGTTCAGAGGAGTTATCCAAGGTATAATCAGCCTAGGCCAACTCATCTGAGAAAGCCTCAGCTGGATAGACCTAAGGACAACTATCCTCAAAGGTAGGATAAAATGAGACAACCAAAACCCTTCATGCCAAAGGGTAATGGTCATAAAAATGCCTTTCCTCAAAGATTTCATCAAGCTGCACAAAGAACTCATAAATTCAGGAGAATTGACAACCCCCCTGAAACTTACAGAGTTAACACATTCACACATACTTTCCCCAAGGCATTTAAGGGAAAGACAGTGTATGTTGATGCACAAGGAAAACAACTTAGCCACCTTGAATCAATCAGGGTGATTAGGCAAGTTTGGGTTCCTAAAGGTACATCTAACCTCTCAGGACCCAAAACTCAAAGGGTACCTAAACCTATCTAATTGCAGGTACCATTGGGCCACAAAAAGAGGAGTATGAGCAAAAAGACAGCATGGTACCTTGACAGTGGATGCTCAAGGCACATGACTGGAAACAAGGAACTCCTCACTGATTTTATTGAAAAAGAAGGCCCAAATGTCACTTTTGGAGACAGCTCACAAGCAACCACAAAAGGTTATGGTACTTTGATGATTGGTAACATCAAAGTAACCAATGTATCTTATGTAGCTGGTCTCAAATATAATCTCCTAAGTATCAGTCAATTCTGTGATAAAGATTTCAATGTTGAGTTCTCAAGTGGAAAATGTTTAATCAAGGATAAAACTCAACAAATTCTATTGACTGGGACTAGGAAAGGAAATGTGTATTTTGCAGACTGGGACAAGTCTACTGATGCTGCATGCTTCATTGCTAAGAGTACTAGTGAACAAAGTTGGTTATGGCACAAGAGGCTAAACCATCTGAACTTCAAATCAATGAATAAACTTGCTAGACATGCATTAGTTAAAGGACTGCCTAATGAGGTTTTCATTAAAGAACATGTGTGTAAGCCATGTCAAGAAGGTAAACAGATTAAAGCCTCATTCAAAGGTAAACCAGTCATTTCTACTGAAAGGGTACTTGAACTTCTACACATGGATCTTTTTGGACCAATCACCCCTTCAAGCATAAATGGTAGAAAATACACATTGGTTATAGTAGATGACTTCTCTAGGTTCACATGGGTAGTATTTCTCCTTAATAAGAAGGAAACACAAGTCAAACTACCTGAACTCCTTAAGAGACTGTCAAATGAGAAAAGCCTTAGCATTATCAAGATAAGATCTGATAAAGGCACTGAGTTCATAAATTCATACATCAATGAGTATTGCTCATCTAATGGGATAACTCATGAAACCTCAGCTGCTAGAACCCCTCAGCAAAATGGTGTTGCAGAAAGAAGGAATAGAACCCTAAAAGAAGCTGCTAGAACTTTAATTGCTGATTCAAATCTACCAAAGAGGTTTTGGGCTGAAGCTATAAACACTGCGTGTCATACTCAAAATAGATGTTTGATTACTAAGGGGCAAGGCAAAACCCCCTATGAACTCTGGAAAGGAAGAATGCCTAAAGTGTCATACTTTCATATATTTGGTTGTAAATGTTTCATTCACAATAATGGGAAAGAACAGTTGAAAGCCTTTGATAGCAAAGCTGATGAGGGAGTATTTCTTGGATACTCTCAAATCAGTAAAGCTTTCAGAGTCTACAACAAGAAAACCCTTATAGTGGAAGAAACACCTCATGTTGTGTTTGATGAATCCATCTTTGAGATCATGAATGATATCTTGGAACCTGAAGAAATCACACAGAGGACAACCAGATTGAGCCTAAAAGACAAAGACACTGAATTCATAGATGTTGTCCAAGCCAACCTACCTGAAAAATTCACATTGGACAACAATCCTGAAGGCAACCTTTCTGAGACAAACCCCACTGATAGAAATGATGAATTGAATGAGCCAATCCCAGTTCACATCTAGGTAACAACTACCAATGAAGAAGCAGTTCCTGCTGAGGTAGTTAATGGGTCAAATAATCAAGGGGGAACTCAAAATGTTGAAAATACCAATGTCCCTAACACTGAGGACAACACCCCTGATTATGATCCTGAATTAGATCCTGCACTCAATTATCCTGAATTCTATAACACTGGTGACTCAACCTCAGTAGAGGACAACTCTACTGTAGGGATCAGGAAAAGAAGGACTTGGTTGTATGACCATCCTACTGACCTGATACTTGGTGACCCAAGTATAGGAGTCAAAACCAGAAGGTTTCATGGTGAAAGTGTTATGTTCTGTTGTTTCTTGTCAGAACAGGAACCAAAAGACATTGATGAAAAACTTCAGGATGCCAATTGGATCACAACAATGCAGGAAGAACTCAACCAATTCACCAGAAATGAAGTATGAGAACTGGTTGATAGACCTTCACATCAAGATGTTATTGGAACCAAGTGGGTGTTCAAGAACAAAAAGAATGAGAATGATGTGATTGTCAGAAACAAAGCAGGACTAGTGGCAAAAGGTTACTGCCAGCATGAAGGCATTGACTATGATGAGACCTTTGCACCTGTGGCAAGACTAGAAGCAATAAGGCTCTTCCTAGCCTATGCAGCACACAAGAGGTTCAAAGTGTACCAAATGGATGTCAAGAGTGCCTTTCTAAATGGAGTCTTGAAAGAAGAAGTCTATGTGGAGCAACCACCAGGTTTTGAGGTTGGAGACCAAGTATACAGACTGAAGAAAGCTCTATATGGACTCAAGCAAGCCCCTAGGGCTTGGTATGACACACTGTCACAATTCCTCTTGGATCATGGATTCACCAAGGGAACTGTGGACAGAACACTCTTCAGAATCTCTAAAGGAGAAGACATCTTGCTTGTCCAAATTTATGTAGATGACATAATTTTTGGATCCCCTAATGAGAAGCTTTGTGAGAAGTTTTCCAAGCTTATGCAAAGCAAGTTTGAGATGTCCATGATGGGGTTGATGAACTTCTTTTTGGGTCTACAAGTCAAGCAATCAAAAGAAGGAATCTTCATCAACCAAGCCAAGTACACCAGAGAAATGATCAAGAAGTTTGGGTGTACATCAAGCAAGCCAGTAAGGATCCCAATGAACACAAATTGGAAGATGGATCCTGATGAAAGTGGTGTTCCAACCAACTCCACTGAATATAGAGGAATAATTGGCTCACTCCTCTATCTCACTGCCAGCAGACCTGACATCACCTTTGCAGTAGGTGTTTGTGCAAGGTTTCAAGCAAATCCTAAGAAAAGCCACCTTGAGGCTGCAAAGAGAATCTTGAGGTGCCTCAAAGGCACAGAAAACCTAGGCCTTTGGTACCCTGCTGATGAAAATATTGAGTTAACTAGCTACTCAGATGCTGACTATGGAGGATGCAGAATTGACAGAAAATCCACTTCAGGAACTTGTCAATTCTTGGGCAACAAACTCATATCTTGGTTTTCCAAGAAGCAAAACACAGTGGCCACCTCCACCACTGAAGTTGAATATGTTGCTGCTGGAAGTTGTTGTGCTCAAATCCTTTGGCTAAGACAACAACTCAAGGACTACAAAGTCAACTCTACTGAAGTGCCAATATTCTGTGACAATAACAGTGCAATTGCTATATCACAGAATCCTGTATTGCACACAAGATGCAAACATGTGGACATCAAGCATCACTTCATTAGAGATCATGTGGAGAAGAAGGATATCAAGTTGGTGAAGATCCACACCGATCATCAAAAAGCTGATATATTGACAAAGCCACTTGCAGAAGCAAGATTTCTGGAATTATCAGCAGAGTTGGGTCTTCTTGATCCAGGAAAGTTGGATAAATAAATCCAAAGGAGTTTACTCATTAAGGGGGAACCAAGTTCAAACTTCAGTAGACTTGGTCAAGTCTACTGAAATTCAGAGAAGTTGACCTCATTTCTTCAGGACACTTGTCCACAGCTCTTCAGGACACTTGTCCATGTAGAGTCAGATAAGTTGTCTTGGCTATCAAACCAAATCTTGGTCTGATAAGCACCTATTTTGGGCAATCATTGCCTATTTCGAAATATGTCCCATTCCAATTACAGATATCATCTTTTTGGGATTTAATTTGTCTCCCACCCAAAAGGTCACTTTCCATGCATTAAATGCCAAGATTTAACTCTTGTTTGCATTAAACTTTTTGGGACATGATCTATCTCGAAAAACCCCCAGCCTTAAACAAACATTAAAAACCACCCACGTTTTTGAACAAAACAGTTTTTCACTGTTACATTGGTTTTTGACCATTGGATCAAAACTGGCCAACTCCTCTGAAATCAATCCTAGCCGTTCATTTTGGATTTCCATTTTTGTTCACCTTTGAATTGCATCAAGACTTCACCAACTCATTGACAAACATTCCTTTTAGAATACTCACAAGTCTTAAGAACCCCCACAAACACTTCTTCCCCAAGTATTCGAAACCCTAGCTCAAAATTTCTTCAAACTCTCTCAATCTTACTCAAACTTTTCTCTGTAACTTTCAAATGGCCCCCAAAGTTAGACCAGAGATGATCATTGATTTCACCAACAAGGCCCTAGACCTTGATTTTGGTTATTTGAGCAACAAAAACAATCTTCACTTTGAGCCCATAGTATCCTTTGAGAGTGAGGATCCTGAGATTATACCAACCCTGAGATGGTTGAGGAGAGCTGGGATACAAAAGTTTATGGAGGAAAGACCAAGTTCATGCTTGGAAAGCTACATGGCTGAGTTCTTTGCCTTTCTCAAGTGGAGAGGTAAGCCTGAAGATGGTGAAGTTTCCACCAGATTGTCATATGTTGCAGAGGGAGAGGAAGAAGAGAGATTTCATAGAGTGAAATTCTCTTCAGAAGATCTTGAAGGAGCTTTTGGATTGCCTTTTGAGGGAAGAAATCCAGAAGTTTATGGTACTGGACATGAAGATGAAATAGCTCAAGAATGGCTATTAATACCAGGACTTCTCTCTTCAACACAAAACAAGAAGACTCTCAAGCCAGAATTTCTCAACCTCTTTGAGGTAGTTGCTAAGAGTCTCTTGAGCAATACTGGAAGCTTGGAGCAGGTCAGTCATCCAAGAATCAGAATTATGGCTGCAGTAATTGATGCTAGTGACAAGGGCATCAAGTTTGATTGGAGAACCTTCATCATGTCTGAAATGATGAAGGAAAAGGCAAAATTCAAAGTGAAATCTCACAACAAGGTTGTGCTAGAAGGGAAACTCAAGTATTGCACCAGGGCAAGCTTGTTGATTGAAAGATTCTCCCATTATTCTCAGATGCAGACCTTTGCCAAACCCCTACCAAAAGATTCTGTTTAGGAAGCTCAGCAAGAAAACTGAGCAAAGGAGGATGCTTATGGCCAAACCTGCTGAAGAACAGGTTGAAGAAAAGCCTAAGATGAAGAAGAGAACCAAAGCCAGGGCTGTCAAAACAAGGAAAATGTCTCAATTATCCTCAAGAGAAGCCTCAGGAGCATCAGCTGAAGTTGATGAAGTGGCAGAAGAGGGAGTAAGTGTGCCTTCTGACCACTCAGAAGAGTTGAGGCTGAAATACAATGAGACAAGGCAAAAGCTTAAGGGTGATAAGAGAATCAGGGAAGTTGTCCCTGAGAAGGATGGTGAAGGCAGTGGGAGCAGTAGGGCCAGCAAGAGAAGGGCAGAGCCTACTGAGAAAGTGTTGGAGCTGCAGGAAGAAAGGTCTCTTCAATTGGCTCTAAGAGAGAGCAGAGCTGAAAGCAGGACCAAATCCAAGTCAAGGACTAGCTCATCTGGATCTGGAACTCCAGAATCCAAAGTCCCTGAAGGTCAACCTAAAGAGGCCAACATCCCTGAAACCCAGAATCCTGAGCCCAACTCCCCTGAAACCCATGTTACCCCTTCCAACCAACCCATCACCCCTGTAGATCTCTCTAAGATATATTCTCCAGAAGGAAGTGTGCAAAGAAGTGGCATTGATGTGCTTGCAGATTTAGCAGTAGATGAGACAAGACTTCTGTCTCCCCTTGACTCATCCATGCTCAATTACTCAAAGCTTTTAGAACATGCACTCAATGAGCCAACTCCCCTAAGCAAAGCCCCTTCAGATTCATTGCTCTCTAAAGCAACTGAAGTACCTTCATTTGAGCCTAACCTTTCTGAAGCCAACCCTCCTGAACTTAACTTGCCTGAAGCTGCAATTAGAGAAACCACAGCCCACTCCCCTATAGCCCAAAGTTCTCCATCAAATGAGAATGAGGAGTATACTTATGAAAGTATGCTCAGAGGTGGAGCTAAGGCCACTGTGGACAGTTTGTATCCACAACTTGCTGAATTTCCAAGAATTCAGAAGATGTTTCATGATTTGAGGATGCTTATGGATGTTAAAGATAAAACCTTGATGGAAATATCACAAGTCATCCAAGATAAGGGTGCAAACTGGTGGCAAGTGGAGGAGAGCAGATTGCTACATTTTGCTGGAGTGATGAAAACAAGATTCCTCACTAATGAGGAAGTTTTTGCAAAGTTGGTAGCTGAAAAGATCATTGAGGAGAAAGAGAGAAAAGTTAAGGGCATCAAACACCCTGACAGTAGCTCAAATGATGATGATTCCCCTGATGATCCCTCAAACCCTTCAAATCCCAACCCTCCTGAAACCCCTCAAGCCAAACTCCCTGAACCCTCTCAACCCAAGTCTTCTGTAGCAGATAGACTCTCAAACCCTCCTAGAACCTACCATAGGAAAGGCTCTGCCTCAACAGAGGTGTTGACCAAGGGTGGTAACACAACCAAAGACACATCTGCCAATGAAGGTTCTTCTGAACCCAAGGCACAGCCTAAAGATGTTGAGGTTCCTATGTTAGAGGCTAGTTTGGTTAAGGCCTATTCAGTGTCAGATGAGTTGGACACTGATCAGCCCTTAATCATTCAGGATGACTCAGTGGCTGCTGAAATAAGCACTATGATCTCCTCACAACTGCCATCTTTGAACCTTGTTGAAGGTGAAGATGCTGCAGGTTTAGGAGAAGGGGTTGAAAAGGAAGATAGAATCAAAAAATCAGAGGGAATTATGGATGAAAGAGAGGTAGTAATCACTAAGATTGTGAGTGTACCACCATATGAGGGTGGAATAAGTGAGGAAGGACAGGTTATTCTTGAAGTCAAATCTGAACTTCAAGAATCCCTTGATGAAAGGAGGCCTGATTCCTTGGGTGAGAACATTTTAAAAGAAGGGAGAAAAGAACAAGTTGAAAATGAGAAGAAGACTGCTGATGTATCAGAGTCTTATACAAAAGAAATTGAGGGAGATGAGTGTTTATTCCCTAACCTGTTTGATTTGTCTAATATTGCAGGTATTTCCCTTGACCAAATTTTTGCAGATGAGTTCCTAACAGATACTCCTATCCAAGTAGATACAGGCTCAGCTCAAGCCCTGCTTGGAATGCAATCAGAGAAATTGGACTCCTTGGCTCATCAAGTCCAATCTGCTCATGCTGAAACTTCAGGAGCATTGAATGAGCAAGGAAGGACTCTAGCATCTGTAGAAATGAGACTCACTGGCTCTGAGGATGTGGTGCTACCCACACTAGAAGCAAGGATTAGTGGTGTGGAAACTGGTCTCCAAACCATTTCCACTGAAGTACAAAAAGCCAAATCCACCATGGAATCCATATCAGAAGAGGTCAAGAAGGAACAAAAGCTGCTGAGAGACAATCATAATGCTAATGTCAAGGCTCTCAGGCTTACTGTCAAGCAAACTCTTGGAAAGAAGACAGCACTGCAAAAGAAGAGAGCTGAAGAGCAAAGGCTAGCAATGGTGAAAGCAGCCTCTGAAAAAATTTCCCAAGAGGTATTGGCCAACATTGCTGAAGGTGCAGTGGCCAACCTCACTGAGCTTCTTAAAACCCAACTGGATGCATCCCTGAAAGCAACCTTGGAGGAGGTTGTTCAACAAAAGATGAAGCCTGTTCTAGCTTTTCTTAGCTTGAGCAGTGATAGGATGCAAAATATACATGATGAAAATGTATATTTGTTGGAAGAGATGAAGACCCTAAACCAGGCCCAATCCCTAATGGCCACAACAATGAGTGAGCTAAAGCCCCAGTGCTTTGATGCTGCCAAAAAGGGGGAAAGGGAAAGAGCTAGAGCAAAAGGTGCCTTGGTGATTGGAAGCCCAGTCAAAGGAAAAGACAAAGCTGCTGAAACAAAAGGAAAAGAACCAGAAGTGCTGAACTTGGAAGAATTGGATGAAGAAGAACAATTGGCACTTGCATTGAAGAATTCAATGGCTTCAGCAAAAGAAGAAAGGATGAGGCTACAGCAGAGACCAGGTGGTGAGGTGTCTGGTTTGGACAAAGATGTTGAAGGTGTCCAAACTAGAGGAAAGATCAAAAGGGCAAAAGGAAAGAAAAGACAAGCTGAGACATTTACTGACTTTCCCAACAGTCTTGATCTTCCACCTGAATTCAGAATTGATGATGATGAGCCTACATCAAAGAAAGCCAAAGCTGCTGAAGAGCCCAAAATTGCTGAAAAGGAAAAGTCTTCTGAAACAGTCAATGTTGCTGAAGGTCCCAAGTCCACTGAAGATATTGAAGAACTGTTTGCTGAAGGATTTGGACCTGAACCTAAGAAGAAGACAACTGTCCTAGCTCATGATCCATCAAAGTTGTTTCATGAAGGGTATGGCAAAGACCCTGAAACACAACAGAAACTGGCCATGATGAGGGCCCAGGAGAAAATGGACTTGATGGATGAAGCACAAAGAGCAAGAGATAAGAGAAGAGCAAATTTTCAGAAACCAAGAAGAAGGAGAGCAACTTACAGCAAGATGAAGCCTCAGCTACTAGTCCCAATGGACACCAAATATCCACACTTGGATAAATGGGTGCCAATTCAGCTGAATGACACATGGGAAGAGGCTAAAAGGGAGTTTGTCTATGACTATTATGTCATTGACAAATGGAATGGAGGAGATGCAAACTCTTACTTTGCTTAGTTCATGATAGAATACTACAGAGAGCTATATCAACAATTACTTGCAGCTGCTGATATTGCAAGAATTGAACTCAATGCTCCCAAGCCTATCATCTACATGCCTCCAAAGCTTGAAGGATGGATTGACCAATCAAGGATCCTGAGGGAGTTCACAGAGATGCTCAAGCTGAACAAAATGACTCTTGGACCCAAAAGAACCAATCAAGAAGCCATGGAACTCAAGAAGAGAGTGTGGGCACAATATGGGATGGTGCCACCTCCTGAGGATGATCTCTAAGAATGGCTAAGTCTTCTGACTCTTTCTGGATAGAAAACTATCTTATCTGAAGATACTTTTGCTATGTGGTCAAATCTGCTGAAATTTGGACAAGCCTGCTGATGTGATGTGCATTGATATGCTGTTTGCTCTAATATGATTTGGATTGATCTAAAACAAGAATTGGTGTTGATATCCAACATTCTACTCTGATACTTGAAGTAGTTTATTTTTGCTCTGATCCTATGTTTAGTATTTAGTTGTAATGAAATGTTAATTTGTAATGATGTCTTGAATTCATGCTCTGATAAGTTACTTTCAACTATCAACATGCTTGTAATGACTTTTATATGAATGATAGTTGAACACCTTTGAATCAAGATACATTGTTGCAGAAATCTCTCTATGCCTATCTTTGGAACCTACTTGCAACAAAAACAGTGAATACACTAACACATTGTCTTTTCAGGAATATTGACCTTAGTCATGTCTTCTGAAGATATATGTAATAGGTGTAGACAAGTCACTTTTGCATAGAATGTGTAGGTTTTGGCATCATCAAAAAGGGGGAAATTGTTGGGAATAAAATGACATATGTTTTGATTAAATACCAAAACCCCCTGAGACATGCCTAAGTCTAGATGACTGTGTTCTAAGATTGTTAGAATACATAGCATAAGACTAGATGCGAAGCTGATATGTTAGGCAGCTCTTAGATGACTAGATGCACAATGTGAGGGGGAACCTATACTTGGAAGATTATCAGGAACAAGTCCCCTCAAGGCTCAAATTCTGGAACAATCACTAAAGCAAAGGAAAACTCTATAGAACATCATATTCTCTGATCAGGAGAGTTGTCCAGAAGAGCTATCTCTATGCAAGAACAAGATTGTAAAGCTCAAAAGGACAAGATTAGTCAAATGTTCTGATCAGGAGAGTTGTCCAGAGATGATAACTCTGTGAGAAAACAAAAGCTCAGAAGCTAAAAGACCATATATGTTGATCAGGAGAGTTGTCCCAGAAGAGTTGTCTCAGCAAGTTTGAACCAGAACAAAAGTTCTAATGTTTGAAGGTCAACCATGCTGAAGAGTTAGAGACAACCATACCCTAAAGAACTTCAATACAACATGCTAAGATCACCTTGAAGTGAAGCAAAGGGAAAGAGCCGAGTCATCTGAAGAAGAGCAAGCCAATTTTGCTGATAAGCAAAACTGCTGATAGTGATAAGGGGAGTTGTCCAGTTGATAAGGAATGTTGTCCTATCATTGGATCAATCTTCAGAAGCCATGTCCAAGTCCTAACAATAAGTCAAACATTGGGAAAAGTGCTGCAGAATGAAGACAAAGTCTTACAAGCCGTTTATTACCCAATTGAGGACATGTCACTATCAAGAATCTGTCTTCCAGTTTGAAGAACTCAAGGAAGACATTTATAGCAATTTGGGGCTGCCTCTCCAACGGGCAAATCCTCATTTTGTCTATAAATACAAGGAGTGTGAAGACCATTTGAAGCATCCATTCTACATCCAACTGAGCAACCATTCTGAAAGCTTCACAGTCTTCAAAAGACATTCTTAGTCTTGAAACACTTCTTCTAAGCTAAACTCACTGTATATTCATACACAAAGCTTAGAGAGATATCCTATCCTTATACAATGATCTTCATTGTAAAGGATATCTCATTAGGTGGAACCTTACTTCAACCCTTACCTCTTTCAAGTGAGAAAGTGAGAAGGTTGTAGTAGTAGAAGTGGTAGGAGCTGACTGTTGAGAGAAGAACAGTTCAGTTCAGAGTTGAGAAGAGGGTACTAGGACTCTAGACATCCTAGGGATCAATTCACCAAGGAGTGGTGTTCTTGATCAAGTGCACCTTGGCACTATAAAACAAGTTAATTCCAAGAGTGAAGGAATTATCCTGTTAAATCAGGGAAAGTGGATGTAGGAGTTTGAGTCTCTGAACCACTATAAACTCTTGTGTTGATTTGATTTGCAAGTATTTACATTCATTCAACACTGTACACAAAACTGATCTCTCAAAAGATACATACTTAAAAACTGTGCAAAATTGTTTTGGACAAGTTCCCTGATAACTGGACTGTATTGACAAAGTGATTTCAGAAACTTAAGGAGTCTAAACTTAAAGGGCCAACCACTATTCCGCACATATAACTCCCCTAGATAGTTATCCAACTAAGTACTCAATAGTACCTAGTAGTTTGATTATCTTAGAAGAGTTAATCATCTTCAGCAGAGTTGTCCAAGACAACCTTGCTGAGCTCTGGTTTGATCAAAAGTTGAAAAGAATTGCATACAAGTGTATTCCCCCCCCCCCATACACTTGTTATATACTCCTTTCAGGACCAACACCCTTATATACTAATAGGGAGTTTAAATTGATGATGTGTCATTTTGTGGTTAATTTGGCTTATGTGTCATTTTGTGGTTGATTTGGCTTATGTGTCATAATTTAATGAAGTTGTTAATTTTAAAAAGTATGATGTGTAATTAAGTTATTGGTTGAGTAAGATATGATTAATAAAGTCTTTCCAAATATTATATTCTTATTAATACATATATTGTTAGATTTTGAGAGTGATCCGGAGATGGAGGTGGATAGAGATGAAGACACAATGTCTGTTTCTAGAGGTAAATTTAATTATAGTTTTAATCTGGATTGTTGTTTTTATTTTTATGTGTATTTAGTTCCATATCTTAGTTATCATTCAATATTATATGGGTTGACGTGAGCAATTCGTAATTCAGATTCTGATATCGGAGAATGCAGCAGAAACAAACGTAGACAGACGAAGTTGAATATAAGAAAAAAAAAGAAAAATAAAGGCAAGTGATGTATATTACACCATTTTATTTTGTTTTTGTAATTATGCATAACTATTTTAACTCAATTTTGATGATCAACATTTGCTGAGGGTGATAGAGGTGGAGAGTACTATTTCCGTTCAAATATGCGTACCTGCTTCAAAGAAATGTTGTGTTTCAGGTTTACAGATATGCATTATCAAGAAATGAAACTGACACCTTTCTGGTTCTTAATGGAAGCAATTTTAAAAAATGGAAGTGAGGAGATGGTCATTAAATGTACTAAGTATGAGGAAGATGTGAGACAAATTGTTTCAAAATATGACAAGGTCTCTGGTGGGTTTTTAATTGGGGGAGAGGAGTTGGATTTGAGTAGAAGTGATGCAGAGTTAATCTTGGGATTAACATCAGGTAACGAGAAGTTGCCATTTCGAGTTGATAATTATAGGCATCCCGCATGGATCAGAAGATGCATCGCACTGATAAAGAATCGTTACAGGATGTTGCGAGACTATTGAGTTGTTATGTTATGTGTGGTATTCTATGTCCGGTTAAGAGTGGTGCTTTACCATGGTATTTGACATTATATTTGGAAGATTTTTATGATGTATGCAAGTACGATTGGAGTACGTTTGTAGTTGAATATCTGAAATATCATGTTAAGAAAAGTAAGGATACGAAGTCCGGTGGTTGTGCTGTATTATTACTGGTAAGCATTTACTTCTATATTATATTGTACCCAGTAAATTTGTGTGCAACATTGATATATACTTACAGAGCATAATTTTTTTTGGTATGCAGTTTTGGCTTTGTGAACACTATTCCTTAATAGATCCGTTGAATGAGAGAGCTTTCCCAAGATTTTTGAAGTGGGATTTAAACGCTCTTAATGCTTTTCTAGACAGGGGGATTTTGAACAAACATTCTAAGGTAATATTAAGGTTGCATATTTTACAATCACAAATATTATTGAAATACTTAATTTTAAGAATTTGTTGAATATATTATATGCAGTTTACACTGTCAACCAATTGTTTGAAGATAAATTCTTGGGAGGAAGAACAGTACAATATACTGCATGCATTCAGGGATAATGAAAGGTCAAATAGGATAGCAAGTGTTGACAGTAATCCTGGGGATTTTATGAATGCTCATGGATAATCATGCGCAACTGCTGAAGTAAATGCAAATGCTGAGTCTGTAGACAGGCAAGGAGTTTTGCCGGGTAAAGAGCCTGTTGTAAATTTGGACGTTGGATCGAGTTCAAAATTGAAGGGTTTAAGCATGGAGGACGGTCCTTCTTTTGATATAGGATTTAATAATAATAATGAACTGGTTGGTATGGACGTTGAGAGAACTGTAATGAGGGTTTGCAGTGATTTGAAAAAATCGTTTGTTGAAGATCAGAATGAAGTTGGTGTGATTAAAAAAGGGGTAAGTATTCCAGTTGATAAGGTAGTACAAGATAAGGTTGAGACCAGTATGGATGATATTGTTCATTTGAGAAGGTGCAATGAGAAGCTGGAACTTGAAATAAAGAAGCTCAAGGAAGAGTTTGAGAAGGAAATAGCTACATATGCACTGGACACGAAGGCGAAAAATGACATTATTTTAGGACTGGAGTTTGAAATAGAAGTGCTAAAGGGAGAGATGGGAATGCTAAACAGGCCTTTGGGAAAACTCACAAAAGATGAGTTAATGTTAGAAGAACTAGATAGAGTTGAAAAAGAAGAGTTGGCTAAAAATTCAAGTAGTAAGGTTGGGGAGGAGAATGTTTTGACAGCATGACCTGTTGTTGCTACAGAATTTTTGGCAACAGCTTCGGTTAGTAATGTTCAGTTGGGGAGTGAATGCGAAAGGGAAATTAATTATGAGAGTCCACAAAGACCAGCTGTTAAAGATGGAAGAAAGAATAAGTTTATTCGCTCTCCTAGTTCTATGGTTGATCGAATCAAAGGGAGAACTGTTGCAAATAACAGGAAGCCTATTCTGATGTCTCCTCAAGTTCTGACCAAGGAATTAGATTTGGTACATGAGTTAAGTGACACTGAAGATTTGAAAGAGGAGGGCAAAAAAATAGACCATACAGGACAAAAGATGATAAAGACTCCATTCAACGGTTCCCTGCAGACTGTTAAGAATGCTCCTTCAGGGTTGAAGCATCAATTGTTTAACGAGCTTTATGATTAAGGAGCGAGGTAAGTTGAAACTTTAATTATATACAGCTTTGCATATTTAGGATGTGTCTTTTTTTCTCAATGTGTGTTTATTAAAATATTTTTGTTATATTTGTTTATACATTTTCAGCCATTCAGTGTACGTCGGGAATGGTCCATTAACTCATGTCACCGTTCAAATGCTGATAAACTTACTAAATGAGATGACAGTTGACAATCAGGTTAATAAACATTAGATCATTCAGTAAATTGTTTGTTGGTTCTGATAAAAATCGATGCATGGTCTGACATCATATGTCATTCACTATGCCAAATTCTGCTTTTAACAGCAGGTGAATAACAGCGGTTTTTTTAAAAACCGCTGTTAAATCTTTAAAAACCGCTGTCATAAGCTTATTTTTTCAGAACCGCTGTCATATGTATGATTTGTGCGCTGATAGATAGCGGTTTATAGTAACCGCTGTCATATGTTTTAGTTTAGCGCTGTAATAGCTAAAATCGAAAAAATCTAATAAAATTAAATAAAATTTGAAATATATTATCAATATTATCTAAATTATAAAAAAATTAAAATAAAAAAACTTTAAAAAATCAATTAAAATCTATTTTAAAAAAATTCAAATAAATCTTCAAAAGTAATTACTCAAAATTTTATTTGATTATTTGATATTTTTAAAATTTTATTTAGTTTTACTTGATTCTTAAAGAATTTATTTTTTTAATTTATTTAGTGTTACAGTTTTTTTTTTATTGATTAGTTTTTATATTTTAATTAGTTTTTATTTATATATATATATATATATTTTAAGATTGAGTGGATTTTTATAATATTTTAAGTTTTTCCTATATATTAGCGTGTATATATATATATTAATATTAACCAAAATTAAGAAACCTAATACTAGCCCACTTCGCCCACGTTCTGTTGATAATTTATAACTCCATTGAATTTTCCAATATTTTGAAGTAAAATATTCTGCTCCCTCTTGCCAATAATCTCTCCTATTATACCGAATTCGCCTCCACCGCTACTCGCATTCTCGCGTCCCTTGCAAGATTTTATCCATTCTTATTGCAGCTGCTAGATCCTCCATTTTTCCTTCGGTACTAAATTGCACCACTCATACGTTTCGATTCGCGGTTATATAATTATAATTTATAATTGGGATTGCATTGTTGAGAAATTCAGTTTTAACCCTATATATGCAGGAAAGATGAGGGGGTTTTCATTGTTTTTCTTTCCCTGTAGTTCGAACGTGAAAAGTACGTGGGAGACATGGAAATTGTGTAAACGCGGCTGTTTTTCGGGAATAAGGAAGCTCGGATCCTCGTTTTGGGACTTGACAATGCCGGGATAACCACAATTATTCTTTGGATGTTTAAGTCATTTTGGCCTTCCCATTTTATGTAATTGTGTCTTATTGATTGTTATGATCTTCTTTTTCTCAATTTATATTTTTCACAGATGGGTGAAGTAGTCTCCACCATTCCAAGTAAGTACTATTTGTTATTTTTAGTTTCCACTTTTTTTTGATATTATAAATATAATCTATCTTGATAATTGCATTTTAATGTCAAACTTAATTTATTAGCCAGTCACTTTGAAGAAAATGCAGGACTATATATTTTAGATCATTCTTGTTCTCTAATGGTTATTTGAGTTTGCTCCCTATTCTTAAGTTTATTTTGTGTTGCTACTTTTAGCTGTAAATTTTTTGAGTTAATGGAATTGTGTTGACAATGCGCCATACTAAACCGTCTATACCTATTTTCAGTAAGGGAAAAAACATATTTTATTTTTCTTTAACATGCCTTTTTTTCTTACAGCAATTGGGTTCAATGTGAAAACTGTGCATCATAACAACATAAAGTTTTTAAAGTTTGGAATCTAGATATACCTAATGTCTACATTTCCCAGGTTAATACTGTTGTATGTTATTTGATTAGATTTGTTGCATATTGTTCTGTCAATAATTGTTGCTTCTCATTTTCTTGTCTTTGATATTTTATGAATACTGATATTATCATTCTAACTAACAAATGAAATTTATTATAACTACGTATAACTACGTGGAAATTGAAATACTTAGTGCTAGTCCCCATTAACCATTTACATTAGTTCAAGGATTTGAGTTGAAGCCTAGATAACACTTAAAGTTACTTGTTGCGACCTTCTAATTTTTCTACCAATGCCCCTAGCTAGTTGCAGTAATGCATTATATTGGTTCTTTTCTATTTTATCTTGTGTTCTAGCTTTCAACTAGCTATAGAAGTCTTAATTCAGCTATTAATAATTGAATATTGTGCGTGCAGTGCTAATATATTAATCTATTTTAGCTGGAGTTTTTTTGTTTGAAAAATTGTGTTTTATTTTTATGAATTTAGCAAACAAAAAATTTAGATTTTTTTTTAAATATTGGATATTTATAACAGCGGTTAAAAACCGCTGTCGTAGCTAATAAAATCGCTGTCATAAGTAATAATAGAACATCGGTTTTGAAGGAATCACAGCAGTTAAAAACCGCTGTAGTAAATCCAAACAACAGCGGTTCATAACCGCTGTCATAGCTAATAAACCCGCTGTCATAGCTACTAAACCCGCTGTCATAGATATAATAAGGGGTTAAAACTGAGCACATACAACATCGGTTTTGAAGGAATAACGGCGGTTAATAACCGCTGTTGTATATAGATACAACAGCGGTTCATAACCGCTGTCTATCAGCGCACCCCTTTTACAGTGCTTTGTACCACAGCGGTTGCTGATATCCATTTACAGCAGTTAAAAACCGCTGTCTATCAACTTATTTGGCATAGTGATTTATCATATTTTTTGTTGTTTATAAAATAAACAGGTTATAGATGCATGGTCTGATTGCACACGTTCAAGTGCATTGGAACAATATCCTTCTTCCGGCGGTGTCACGATATTGACTTCATCATGTTGGGTAATAAACTACTTAAATCATCCAATTATTTTCTTATTTTAGAGTTTCAGTTCATAATTTTTTGTTTGTTTTTTAGTCAATGATTTCAAGGCGCGATATCTCCCAGCAACTAATATTTGGAAGTATGATTGAAAGAGTTCTTGAACAAAGTTTTGATAAAAATACACTTCTCTTCCCTATTATCATAACCGATGTTGGTAGAAGAACGAGATCAAATGTTACAGGGCACTGGACACTATTGAAATTGGACGTGAGGAGTAGATAATGGACATTCTATAACTCACTTCGTCCAAGGAAGCTTACATCTCCTGATCCATACTTGAAAGAGGCTATGCACGTGGTATGTTTTTCTTTTCTTATAATTAAATTGTAAAAATTATTTTATATGTTCAATATCCCCTGTTATTAATATAGATTTATCATTCATTTGTCAAAATTAATAGGTTAAGTATGTTGAGGCGAAGTTGACGACGGTGTTCATCAAATCAACACCTAATCATCCATTTTTAAAGATTAAATCATCAAATCCTATTCAATCTGAGATTATGCAGCAGGTACTTGGTTCATTATATTGTGGGATTATAGTTTGCAAATTACTTGAATGTTTTGTAAAAGGTGAAGAACCCCCGAAAGGTGCTTACAATGCCGATGCTGCAAGTGCTATGCGTGTCTGGATGGTGGGGACATTTCTGAATCCGTTTATTTACAATTAGTTATGTGTGTTTATTTTGAACAATGTTTGAAGTTGATTGTACTAATCTTCTACGAATTCAACTCCCTGTCACTCAGTCGGTTTGATATTTTGGTTTTTTAGATGTTGACAACTTTTTGAGTTCATAACTTATGAATTGAATGACATTGTTCATTTTCATCTAGGAATTGTCTTGATTTTTTTATTAGTAAAATATATGTATATATTCAGTGATATTATTACATAAATTATATACGAATTGTATAATATTCTATATATTATATATGTATTACGTTGAAAACTAGTTTCAATATAGAAACTTGTGTTAATTGATTATTTCCCTATTACAGTTTGGTACTTATTAATTGAATATAAAATTAATATATTTGTTATTATTGCGTTTCTAAAATTAGGGTTAATCACCATTACTCTACAAATTCCCCTATTTATTTAGATACCTAAGCCTTACATAGGACAGAAGCGAACGATTTTCCCCTACTTTAGTAGATTATTCATTCGAATACCTATACACGTTGAATATTCATATTTAAGAGATATGAATCGTGAGGATAATTGGGATGGGAATGGAGTGCATCATCTAAGGTGCTATTGTGGAGTCGATGCTAAAATCGTAACATCCTGGAAGAATCAGAATGTGGGGAGGAGATTTTATGGTTGTGAATCGTACCCGGTTAGTTGTTCGTTTTAATATTTTGGATTTTTATTAACAATGTTCACCAGGTATAATATACGCATATATGTCAATATTAACTTTTACTGCAAATTAATTTATAGAAATCTAGATTCTGCAAGTTTTTTAGATGGATTGATGATCCATTGTGTGCACGAGGACAACATATTATACATGGACTGATTAAGAAATTAAATGATGAGAGAAATCAAGCCAACGACTTTCAGATTAATTTCAAGAAGTTAGAAGATGAGATTGCTTATTTGAAGTTTGAGAATGCACAGATGTTGTCGGCTTTGATTGTTGGGGGGAATACTATTGACAAGAAGACTAAAAAAGGATCACTCAATTTATCTGCAAGTCGTGTTAAATACACGTTGATTATATGTTTATTTTTGGTATTATGGTATGTATGGATGAAATCAATCTCGAAGTGAAATGTGATATGCTTATGATAGATTAAACCTTGTACGATATTGAATTCCTGCAATAAACACTTTCAATTTAAATTGGTTTTTATTGTGTATTATTGTTGTTGTAATGAAGCTTTTATGATATATATATATTTTTTTAATGCATACATAGATTGCATTATTTCGCATAATAAGAATAAAAATATGAGATTGTTCAGAAACAACATTTACATAACATATTTCACAATAATATAACTTACATAAATAAATATTGTAATACATATCACTATACATTTTTGGGGAATGGAGAAATAAGGCTATGCAAAACACTATATGTACGGTCGACCCCAGGGGCTGCATCTAACGAATCCAGACCCTAAAATTCTCTTTTTTGTATATCATAAGAGCAAAATTTACCATTTGGCTCTTCCTTGAACATAATTAGAGTCTTCGTAAAATTCAAATAGCAAATCGGGTTGATAGTGAACATAAAAGGTAAAACTTCTTCTTTGTATATTGTCAAGCTTGACCATGTAGATTGATCGTTATGATATGTTAAGATGTGCATCTGAAGAAAGTATCTATTCACTAGGTCCACTTCTGGGCTAAGCTTGCTGGAATAAACAGCAATAGTAGTCTCGTCCAAAGCACGAAATTCCACATACCATGTCGGGAGTATAAAATTTGGAATATCTATTAGTTCATAAACAGACTTTTTTTCATCGTACGATACAATTTTATATACTCCACCATCAAGTTTTACCTGCCAATGAAATCGACCACCAACGAAAAAACCATTTGCAATAGGAGGCCTATCATACGGATACGATTCAACAAAACCCCAAGAATTTGAATTATGTGAATATAGCTTCACCTCATACTGATATCCTTGTAACGACCAAAATCTAGCTATTCTCATTATCTTGAATTCATTTAGATCAATGTCAAAACCTATACAAAAAAAAACCCATGCTTCCCGAAATTGAGGAGGTATTGATATAGGGTCATTTTTTATAAAAAATGTTTCATTTGAAGATGGATTGACAAGAGAATACTGATCATCAGTGTTGGAAAAAAGAACTAACCCATCGTATGTACCAAGTATTTCATAATCTTCATCTTCAGAACGAACAAACCTTCTATATGATGGAACAGCAAGAGGCACGAATTCATAACATATAGGTGGGTTAGCCTCCTTTACTTGATTGAAGATTGAGAATCTATTATCTTTTTTCATTCTACGGAGGTGCCTTTGAACAAATCCCTCTGTTGAAATCAACGACTCCCATATGCGAGAAACGCATTTGAATCTGATGATTGATTTGGGAAGTAGTTGCTCAAGTATTTCAAATGAAATGTCTTCTGGTATTGTTTCACTCATTTTTTCAGAAATGTTTTGAAGAAAGATGTTAAACTTATCAGACTAGAGATGTTCCTATTCGAAAAAATGATAATGGAGATTGTGTGTTATTTTGGTTTAAGAAGCCTCTTAAATAATAGTTAATGCATTGCATCCTTTTGTTTCAATAGTTGGTTTTTGTAACATTTAAAATTGAATAAGAATTTATTTAAACTCTTTAACTTCCATATGTTAAACTGAAACGACGTATTATATGAAGCATTTATCTCGTCCAGTTCATTCGTTGAAGCACATCTCAAAAAAATGAAACAACTGAAAGAGGTTTGTCTAATTAACAAGGTAACTGTTGCTAACCCTCCAATATGTTATATTACTGTACCTTCAGAGGATCCGCCAATAAGAAGATCGATTTCAGAGCATAATGAAGAATATGAAATTCTTGGAAGTGATAATGGTTTGATTTTAATTGGTGATGTTCATGACAGATTTTTTTTTAAGAATCCATTGTCAATGGAGTCATTTTTTAATTGAAAAAGATACCCCTGTTATTCCTCATGGATATGCTGAAGCGTGGGTGTTTTATGGTTTTGGTTATAACATTGAGAGTGATGATTATATGATTATGAGGGTTGCAAGATTTTATGATCTAGAAGGAATACTTTCAGAATCTAAATTATACTCAAGGAACTCAAACAGTTGGATTAGTATTCCACCTTTTCCATTTAATAACCCACCTGTTGATAATGCCTGTTTCGTTGGTGGTCTTTTCCATTGGAAAGTATATACAGGTCACGGTGAAACAAAGTTTATTACTTTCGACCCTAATTGCTTAACATACAGTAATTTTGATGCTCCATTGTTTATATTGTCATCGTGGTTTTTATCAATTATTATTTTGGACGAATCCAGTATTGGTATTTATGCATGTCAGCTTGGTCCTGAAGACGAGGATGGAAGTAGTTATTTCTTTGAGATGCATATACTCACGTATGCAACAAGGCGTCGTCGGTCGTGGTCTAGAGTGGTAATTTTTAAGGAAGAGATACTATCTAATTATTATAAACTAGTACCAATATGTTTCAAAACCTCGAAAAAAAGAATAGTGTTCAGGGAAGAACCTTTTGGGAGATTCTACATTTACGATGTAATGAAGAAAGAATTTGAGCCGTTGATGGATATGGATGATCAACCTCATATTGGGTGCTCGTATTGGTACATTCCTAGTCTAGTGAAGCCATTTAGAAATTAGTGTCTTAAACACTTACTCCATTTGTTTTAACTATTTTGATTTTATTTTTGAACACTGTTTGGTTGTTAAATTGTTTAACACTTTTGTTTAAATATTGTTATATTTGAAAGTGTGGTGTGGGGTGTATAGAAGTGTTTAAGTATAAGTAGATAAATGTTGCACAGAATGTTGAGACAAATAGTGCAACACTGACTCTAACAGAATATCAGAAATTAAGATTCACAGCGGAAGACTTGAAACACAAAAAACAAACGAGACACAATGGAAATACTTTTAACATAGATTTTATAAATAAAAATTGTTGGTCCCTGAACGAGTAGTGAATGGGATTAAAGTCTAGAGGGGAGGGGTGAATAGACTTTAAAACTTTTTCAAGAGAGTTGGGAACCTCTTCTGATTGTTATGTCTGCTGGACTACAAGTCTGCTGGCCCAGATGACTATAGTGATCTGATAGAGGAGGTTATATGCGGAATTATGGTAGGCCTTGTTTAAACTCGTTCTCTTAGTTTCTTTTGAAAGTTCCAAGTTATTTACTTAATAGAAATACTCAGCTGATGCTGGTTTGAAGGTTGTGGCCTTGTTTTGAAGACAGTTAAAACACAGTATGCACTATATAAGATAGATGAAATGACAGTAAAGTAAAGTGCAGAAAGTAGATAACACCAGGTTTATAGTGGTTCGGATATACGATCCTACGTCCACTCTCACGTCCTAACGTGAAGTTTAATCCCTTTAATTTACCGCAAATTACAAGGGTCTTGACCTTTATAGTCCCAAGGATAGGACTTTGAGATCTGAGCCGTCCTAACAGCTACGGTCTCCACAAGTGATTGTAAGCACTTGCACTTTGAGGGTTTCAAAAACTTTAACCTTTCGGAGAGGGTTTGGGGTTTTTGAAGAGTATCCAACTAGTGATTCAAGCTTATAATTTGCTTAATCACTTTGCCTAAAACAAATGATAAACAATGTGAAATAGGTTTCAGGTTCTTAAGGGTTGGATAGAAATCACTTAAGAGCTATGGATAATCTAATGGATTCTGGCTCTTTGAGAATTCTTGAGACAGTACAACTTTAGCTTAATTGCTTGCTGGAAATGTTGAATTCTCTTGTTGTGACTTCGTCATTTGTGATTTCTCATCCTCTTGTATTTATAGTGGTGATTGCTTGCAACTAGCCGTTGGAGTTGACTAGCCGTTGGGGCAATCTTTCCATAATGGCTTGATTCCTTGATTCCAGCCGCTTGATTGCTTCAATCCTGGGATCATGTCAATCTTCTAAATAAGGTAGGTCTCTGTTTAAATTGCAAGATGACTTTGGAATCAGCCGAGTCCTGAAAGATCACATAGTCGTCTGATCTGAGCTTCTAGTCTTCTGACTACTCTTCTGGCCTTGAGTCTTTTGTCTTCTGATATCAGCAGAGTAAAACTCTTCTGATCTGGCAGTTCTTATGTCCTGCTTTAGGCCATCTTCAATCTGGGACTCCATCAGTTAAGTAGGTATACAAGCACCTTTCTTAACTGGTCTTCAAGGATCTCCTAGTCTTCATGTCTTCTACTCTTCTCATCTTGAGGGAGCGCATGTAAGCCGGGACTGTGCTGATCAACTGATATCTATACAGTCAATCACACAAGACTAGTCTAAGCTGTTCTATACAAAGTCAGCTGATCCTATTACATTTATAAACTCTAAGTGTTTTGGCCATCAAAACTATACTAACATCAAGTGGGGCTTAGGGTGAATTTATATCCCAACAATTTCCCCCTTTTTGATGAAGCCAAAACTATATATATGATAAATGCTCTTAATAAGATAAGATAGGAGTTTATAAACTTCATAGAAACTGAAGTATCTGATGAAGACAATGAGAGTTTGTCTTGAAAGCAAAGAGAACTAAACTTGAATATATAGAACTTTTACAGATTACAAGTAATAGTTTCTTAAAGCTTTGAAAGTGGTCTTCATCAGGTCTTCTGATCTTCAGATGCGGAAGGCAAGGTACAGACGAGATCGAACTTCTTCCATGTGCTGCAGGTCTGTAACATTCTCCTCTTCATAGATCTTCTCTAGGATCCTTTTGACTTCAATGAAGTCTGTTCTTCCAGAATCCAGAGTGGGAGGATCCCATTTGGGTTCTTCAGGAGTTAGGATTCTGCAGTTGTCAAGTTCTTTGGCTGTCTTGACTACTTCTTTCCAGAACTCTGGATCTTCAATGTTCATGAATTGATTGAACTGGAAGAATTCATCTTCATAGGTTGGGAGAGGGCCAAATTTTCTTACAATGTGGTGTTGAATTTGCCATTTCTTCTTCAGAGGGTACCACCTTGGTAGCTCATCTTGAAGGGCTAGATAATCCACATAGTTGCTATCAAACACCAGAACTTTATCTTTCTGTGCCAGAGCATTTTCTTTCAGTGCTTTCTCCTTGAGAGCTTTCCTGAGTTTGGCTATCTTCCTGTCAAATTTGGCTTTGACTGCTTTCGCATCTTTTAGCTTCTTTTGTTTAAGCTCTTGATCTTCAAGCTCTTTTCTTTTCTTCAACTCTAAAGCCTCTTTCTCTTCTGCAGTAGGCTCTGCTGGAGTTGACTTCTTGCTTGACTTCTGAGCTTGCTCATCTGTTTGCTCATCTGCCTTCCTTTTCCTAGTCATCCTTCTCTCGGAAACTTGTTCTGTAGAGGCAGTGATCTGCAGACTTTTGGCAGTTGCTTGAGTGGGAGCTTGGATGTCTTCTTGAGCAATTTCTTTGCCTTTGCCTTTCTTGCTCTTGATTTTGCTTGATAAACCACCCAAGGTTTCATTCAGCTCATCTTGAGATACTACCATTACAGCTTGCTGTGCAGTAGTCTTCTCTAGAGCTTTTATCAATACATCTTCCCCCTTTTTGGCTTCAGCAAGTGCAGCCGCAAAAGGCTTCATGGCATTCAGAATCTCCACTCTAAGAGTTTGTTAAAGAGCCATGGCGTTGACTCTGCCAACATGAGTCAGATGAGTGATGCTATGTTCTAGAATCTGAGCATGAGAGTTGGAGGAGGAGGCAGCTTCTAGTTTAGCTGTAATTGCTTCCAATTTGGTTGCTGTCTCCTTCAGCTGAATCTGAAGTTTTTCATTCTCTGCTGTAGCTGATTGGAGAAGAGCTCGACCTTCAGTAGCTCTTGCTTCAGCATCTTCAATTCTTTTGTTGTAGGTGTTTTCCATGCGGTTGACCTCATTAGTGTAGAGATCAGCAAACCTGGTGGAATGGTCACCTGCCTTCTTCAGAATGCTGGTCAGATACTCACTTATCTGATTGTGAAGAGATTCTCCAAACTTGTCTTCAATGTCAATGATCTGGTCATGAAGACGAGTTCTCTGCTCCTTGACTGCCTTTTCAACATATCTTCCAAGCTGTAGGCCTAAACCCTTTTCAAAGTGTAGGTCTATAGCAGCCTTGACCTGTGAGCATATGTCTGCTGTATAGTCAGCTGTTGAAGTAGAAGTTGAGGCAGTACCTTGAGGCTTTGGATGCACTGTCAGGGCTTTGCCTCTTTCTTCAGCTGAAAGGTACTCTTCATTGAGAAATGAGGTAGTGGCCTTAACCAGGTGGGACATGATGGTGTCTCCTTTGTCAATGAAGTGAGGTAGAGTATCCTTAGGCATGAAGTGATCAGGAATAGTGATTACTTCTCTTTCAATCTCGGTTCTGTCAGCTGGTTCAGCTGAGTCTTCCGCAGGAACAGACGCAGCTGAGTCATTCATTTTTGTTGTGCCAACTGTCTGCTGACCTGATATGCCTTCTGGGATAGAGGCATCATTAGGTGGAATTCCTAGAATTCTGTGGCATACTGCTGTAAAGGCTTCTTCGGGCAGCAGTTGAGCAAAAGATGTAACTTGAGCAACTTCTTTTTGCTCCATTTCCCAGTCGAGGAAATTAGCTTTTCCTCCCATTCCTTCCATGACCTCAATAAGGTCATCCACATCATCTCTCCTGAGTTTAATCCAGGTGCAGATTCTGAGAATTTGTTCGAACTGAACTGATTCCTTATCAATACCAGGAATAGTAGACTTGAGCAGGTTTGCTATCTTCATCCGCATTATCTTCTCCCTTGTGCACATAGGATAGTGTACCATTCTGTACTGAGGTCGAGAGGGACCAGCTTGAGCAAGGTCTGCTGGTGCCATGTCTTCTGGAACAGAAGAACCAATGATGATAGGAGTTTGTGTATGTGGGGTAGTTTCCTCTGCTGTGTGAGTATCAGCAGGGATTTGGGAAGTGATATGGTCTTGATCTTCAGTTGTCTGTTCATCAGCAGGGATTTGGGTCTGCTGGTCTGGTATAGTACCTTCATGAAGATCAGTAGAAGGTTGAACACGTAGATCTTGAACATTAGCAGGGGTAGGCAATAGGGTTTCAGGGGTTGAGGTAGGTGGAGCTTGTTCCTCTGCTGTGTGAGTATCAGCAGGGATTTGGATATCAGTGTTTGAGTGGTCAGATGGGTTGGAGTCATCAGAAGGGTTGAAGGATGCAATCGGGGCTATTAGCATGGGAGTAGGAAGCCTCGATTTCTTGGACTTTTTGTTGAAAGAAGAATTATTCTTCTTTCTCTTCTGACCCTTCGACAATTTAGAAGGAGTAAAAGAGGGAGAGGATTTAGAGGTACCTGCCTTCTTCAAGGGAGAGGCAGTGGGAGTGGCATCTGAATCAGATGGGGAGATGAGCCCAGATCTGATTAGATATCGTCTTTGTGCTAAGGTCTGATTGTCATCATCATCATCCTCAGCAACCTTCTTCTGAACCTCTTCTTTGGTTGGCTCCTCTTCTTCTTCGGCAGAGTTATGATCAGACTCTTGTGCTGCCTTCTCAGCCAACAGCTTCCTCTTCTCTTCTTTTAACCTTTCTGCCTCAGCAAGAGCTTCCTTTCTCAAATAATATTTGGAGATGTGAAAGGTCTTATGAGGTCCCATCTTGTACTTCTTTGGGAGAACATCTGGAAGGATGATGCTCAGCTTGTTGACAAAGCTGACTGTAGTTGCTACCTTCCATACCTTCGATTGTAAGTCCAAGGTGACTTTCTTTGCCTCAAGAGCAATTCTTTCTAAGAATAGTCCTTGCCAGTCTCCATCGATCTGATCCCAGATTGCAGCCATTACTCGAACCTTTAAAGTAGTAACAGCATCATGACTGAATGTGTTACCAAGTAACATCTTTCCTGCAATATCCAACAAGGTTTGGAATTTTGGTTCAAGTTGGGATTTCTTTAGCCCAGTTGCATCAGTAGCCTTGATTTTTCCACCAGTAAACATCTCCATATACTCCTTTTCTCTATTCATGATGTAGTTGGAGATATTTATTTTCCCCCTTGACAGGCCAAACAATTCCTGAAGGATTTCCCTTGTAACCTTGACTTTGTGTCCATTCATGACACTTTCAACATGAGAACCCTTCATCACGGCGTTTGCATAGAATGCCAGTACGTCTTCTTCATAAACATTAGTTGGAGCTGCTTCCAGAAAGTCTCTGAGTTTAAGATTGACGCACCGAAGCAATATCTCCTTGTTCTCATCTGAGTGTTTGCCTTTGAAGAACAGAGCATTCTCCGTAAAAATCTTCCCTTCCTTGGACCACTTTGCAGCATCCAAGGTGCCAGTGTTCTTGGTCTTCTCGTCGTAAATTTCAATGATTGCCATAGTAGAGTCTGAGTGTTAGAGTTTGAAGGCTTGAAAGAAATTTGCAGAACGAGAGAGAGTAATGTGATTAATTGAGTAATATGAGCGACAGGGATTGGAAGAGGTTTTAGGGGTGTGAATATATACTCCAGAAAATCTTGATCTAACGGTCAGATTTGGGTTTGATTTTGGAGTAGAGCCCAAGATTTCCTTCTTTGATTTCTTAAATTTACCGGCTGGTTATGCCATTTGGCAATATTTGATTTGCGGGCAATATGGTACTTGAGTATTAATGACATCATTACCAAAAATAGCCGTTGAGACTAATTTATGGTAAGAATTGATCATCAAGGCCGTTTTCTATAAGAAAATTGCATTCCTTATATAAGCCAATTTGTTTAATTACATTCAGGAATAAATCTAGAATGAATTACATGATCAAGACTAGTCATTATACTCTAAATTGGAGTGATTTGGTCAGCAGAGTGAGGTCTTCTGAGTTCTTCAAGATGTCTGCTGATTGTCTTTGAAAAGTCTTCTGGTCAGCTGAGTTGGTCTTCTGATCAGCTGAGTAGAGGAAACGGTGTTTGCTGTGATGATCCAACCTGGATGGATCCTTCCAGCTTTATTGTGAGTGATGATCCAACCTGGTTTGATGGATCTTTCAGCTCCTTCTTTAAATCAAGTGGAGCTAGTCTAGACATAGTCCCACTGATTTAAATGTTTCTCACCATCGGATGTTCCTCATCATCAGATGAAATGTGCTCTTGTTGAATTTCTTCGCTTCTCTTGAAGGGGAAGGAAGGTTGAGGGGTGCTTCAATGGAGTTGAAGAGAGGGCCATGGACGCAGCCTTCATGTTCTGTTTAGACACAATAGCTTTTGATAACAAGCTCTTCTTGTAGAACTTCTCCCTGGAGAAGAAGCTCTGCTTGCTTGCTACTTTGTCCTCTGCATCTCTTCCTCCTTTAGCTTTCAACAAGAACGTCTCTTCTTCCTTTAGCTTTCATGAACATACTCATGTTGAGTAAGCCATGTATATGGATCTGCATCATCTTCATTTTCTGGACAAATCTTCATCTCCTTCACCCAAGATTTTGGTTGAAGAATGATCTCCGTTCCATCTCTTCTTTCAATTGTCTCCATACTGTTGAGTCGGTGAGGATGGTGTATTAATCCAGCCAAGTATGACTCAGTTAGTATACTGTATTTATGTATATGAATAAAGTATTTTATGAAGAATAGTTTATTAATATACATAGTTATACATTGCTTAGAGTAAAGAGATCAAATAGCTTTGTTCAAGTCTGCTATATATATGTATATGTATACTATGCAATGCAGATTTTAGAGTATTTCATCAAGGATTCTTAAGGTATCATTGATTCCCCCTTGATTAGATAACTCTATGTTTTCCCTCAGCTCTATCTGTCTTCATTGGGAAAGAACTTACCTGAAGATGAGGGTGTCTATTCACCTCATCTGATCCTCCTAGTCTGCTGCAAAATGTATCAGCTGAGGTCTTCAGCTGATCTTGTGCTCTTCATGTGCTTGGGTCCAAGAGTCCTAAGCTATAGCATAGGGTCTTGAATCTTTCTTCAGCTAGGGGCTTAGTCAAGATGTCTGCTCTTTGGATATCTGTGTGAATTTTCTCCATCTTGATGTCCTTCTTTTCAAGGTGGTCTCTTATAAAATGGTGTCGAATGTCGACATGCTTGCACCTTGTGTGGAGGACTGGATTTTGAGTGATGGCAATGGCACTGCTGCTGTCACAAAAGATAGGGACTTCTTTTGCCTCTACATTGTAATCTTTGAGTTGTTGAGCTAGCCAGAGTAGCTGGCTACAACAACTTCCAGCTGCCATATATTCTGCTTCAGTGGTGGATGTTGCAACTGAGGTTTGTTTCTTAGAGAACCATGATATCAGCTTGCTGCCTAGAAATTGACAGGTTCCTGATGTGGATTTCCTATCAATTCTGCATCCTCCAAAGTCTGAGTCAGAATAGCCACTTAATTCTAGATTGTCATCAGCAGGGTACCATAGACCTAGGTTGACTGATCCTTTTAGGTACTTGAGAATCTTCCTCGCTGCTTCTAGATGACTTTGCTTTGGGTTTGCTTGAAACCTAGCACATACTCCTACAGCGAATGTTATATCTGTTCTGCTGGCTGTAAGGTATAGTAGAGATCCAATCAGTGCTCTATATTCCGCTTGATCAACTGCCTTTCCGGACTCATCTGGTTCCATTTTGAAAGATGTCATCATAGGAATCCTTGCAGTCTTGCTTTGTAGAGCTTTGAATCTTTCTAGCAGACTCTTGGTATACTTGGACTGGTTGATGAAGATCCCTTCTGGACTCTGCTTGACTTGAAGTCCTAGGAAATAATTCATCTCACCCATCATGCTCATTTCGAATTTTCCTTGCATGAGTTCAGAGAACTTCTTGCACATTTCTTGGTTGGGTGATCCAAATATAATGTCATCTACATATATTTGTACCATTAAAATGTCTTCTCCTTCTTGTATTCTGAAGAGAGTTCTATCAACTTTGCCTTTTGTATATCCATTGTCAAGTAGGAATTGTGACAATGTGTCATACCAAGCTCTAGGGGCTTGTTTTAGACCATAGAGAGCCTTCTTCAGTCGATATACTTGATCACCTTTTTCAAATCCTGGAGGCTGCTCTACATATACTTCTTCTACCAGAATACCATTTAGAAAAGCACTTTTGACATCCATCTGGTATACTTTGAAGCCCATAAATGATGCATAGGCTAGAAATAGTCGAATGGCTTCTAACCTGGCTACTGGAGCAAAGGTTTCATCGTAGTCAATTCCTTCAGATTGTGAATATCCTTTTGCAACTAGCCTTGCTTTATTTCTAGTTATTACATCATGTTCGTCCTTCTTGTTCTTGAATACCCACTTTGTTCCTATTACATTGTGGTTTTCAGGTCGATCTACCAATTCCCAGACTTCATTTCTTTCGAATTGGTTTAGTTCCTCTTGCATAGCAGTGATCCAATTGCTATCGGTCATTGCTTCTTCTATGTCAGCTGGTTCAATGTTGGAGAGGAAAGCACACCAGCAGAACATAGATGATTGAGAATTCTGATTCAGCTGTCTTCTTGTCTTGACACCTGATTCTGCTCCTCCTAAGATGAGATTTGATGGATGATTGTTCCTCCATGTATGTCTTACAGGAGTACCTGCATTAGATGAACTTGGATTCTCATCTGTTCTATTGTCATCAGGAGGGTTGACTTGATTTGGTCGATCATCATCTGTATCTTGAGTATCAAAGAGATCATTCCCCCTTGCATTTGGGATTGTTGCATGTTGATTGTGGATAGCTTGTTCAGCTTGAGTTTGAGATCTAGTGACTGGTCTGTGTGTTTTATCTTCCTCTGGTTCTTCAGGGGATGGTTCATTGACTTCAATAAATTCATCAGACTTCTTCTTGATCACTAGTTTCTTCATCTGTTCTGCAGCTGAGGTTGTTTCTACTGCATTCTTTTCACAAGATTCATCAAAAACAACATGTGGTGTTTCTTCCACAAAAAGGGTGTGTTTGTTGAATACTCTAAATGCTTTGCTAGTTGAGGAGTATCCCAAGAATATCCCCTCATCTGCTTTGGCATCAAAAGCATTCAACTTACTTTTCCCATTGTTGTGAATGAAACACTTACAACCAAATATATGAAAGTAAGATACTCTAGGTTTTCTTCCTTTCCACAGTTCATATGGGGTTTTCTCATGGATTTTGTGAATACCTGACCTGTTTTGAGTGTGACAAGCTGTGTTAATAGCTTCTGCCCAAAGTTTCTTAGGAGTAGAGAATTCAGCAAGGAGTGTTCTTGCAGCTTCTTTGAGTGTTCTGACTCTTCTTTCAGCTACACCATTTTGTTGTGGTGTTCTTGCTGCACTTGTTTCATGCTGAATACCATTAGAAGTACAATATGCAATAATATAAGAGTTAATAAATTCAGTGCCTTTGTCACTTCTAATTTTCACAATAGGTTCTCCTTTCTCTACTTGGATCCTCTTTAACAGTTCAGGAAGTTTCTGCTGAGTTTCACTCTTCTTGTATAAGAAGATAACCCAAGTAAACTTGGAGTAGTCATCTACAACAATAAGAGTGTATTTTCTTCCTGTTAAAGTGGTTGGAGTGATTGGTCCAAAGAGATCCATGTGTAACAGTTCAAGAGCTCTGTTGGTTGATGCTGTCTTCTTGGTCTTGAAAGAGACCTTTGTTTGCTTTCCTTGTTGACATGCATCACAGACCTGATCTTTACAGTAGAGTTCATTAGGTAGACCATCAACTAAGGATTCACTTGCTAACTTGTTCAAAGTCTTAAAGTTCAGATGACTAAGACGTTTGTGCCATAGCCAGCTGACATCTTTAGGGCTTTTCACAAGCAGACATGTATCCTTAGGACAACTGTTCCAATTTGCAAGATACATACTTCCCTTTCTAGATCCTGTTAGAAGGTTTTGTTTTGTTCTTTTATCACTTATGAGACATTCATCTTTAGAGAATTTAACTGAATAACCAGTGTCACAAAAATGAGAAACAGATAATAGATTAAACTTAAGACCTTCTACATATGATACGTCATGTACCTCAATGTCACCATTTCTAAGGGTGCCATATCCTTTTGTGTTACCGTGCGCGTTATCACCAAAGAAGACTTTTGGACCTTTCTTTTCTGTGTAGTTGGTCAGCAGGTTTTTGGTTCCAGTCATATGGGTTGCGCATCCACTATCTATGTACCATATCTCTCCTGCTAGGCCTCCTTTTCTGTATAGGTCCTTCCTTTCCTGCAAGAAGGGTTAAGTCTTAGGTACCCATTTTGTTTTGGGTCCTTGGGTGTTAGTACTACCCTTGGGAACCCACATATACATTGGTCGTTTGAACAACCTTGAGCACTTGAGTTGTTTCCCTCGGGCATCACATAACCAAATCTTACCAGTTAACACCTTAGACTGATTTGATTTGTTGTTTGTGTCAGCTAAGTAATAGTCAAATGGTTTTCCTTTATAGGAGTGAACATACAATATCTTTTGACTAGTTACATTCGGCCTGGGTGCATTAGCTGGTCGATGCACACGATTATATGGACCATACTCTTCTGTTCTCACAATATCATAAGAGATAGGGGGTGCAAAGAGAACAGATTTGTTTGAAGAAGATTTCTTCTTCTTGACTGGAGCAGCATACAGCTGAGACTGTCTCAGACGAGATGGTCTAGGCTGTTTGCTGTTCCTCTGTATAGGTTTGGGGTTAACTTTTCTTTTACCATTTTTGGTATTGGAATAGTTAGCCTTAGTTGGTACAGATGCCTTTTGGTTCATATTGAGTTCATTGTGTTTAGAACACTCACCCTGTTCATGTGTCTGAGTAGTGCACTGGTTAGGTGTACTACCCCCAGCTGGAGAGGATGTTGATGGATTAAGTTCATAGCCTAAACCCATCTTATTGCCATTTGATCTATAATATTCAGAGATACTTTCAATAGTAGTCGAGGCTTTATTGAATTCTGATATCTTTTGATCTAGGCATTCCTTCTCCTTTTCTAAGAGCTTGTATGATTGGAAGAGATCATCGAACTTAGATTGTAGTATACGAAATTCTTTGGTTTCTAAGGCTTGAGTTTCTAACATCCCCTCATACAACTGAGTTGTTGTGGTATTTTCTTCCTTAAGAAGTTCCACTTCTTTGGTCAACCTTTCATTCATGGTGACTAACTCAGGGGTGTTATCAAACTTAACCTTTTTTAACCTAGCAATTTCTTTCCTTAAATCCTTATTCTCCTCTTCCACTTCTATAAAGGCTCTAGTGGCAATATCCAGATCACCTTTTACCTTTCTTAAAGATTGATAATAGGTGTCTTCTGATTCGCCTTCAGATGAGTTTATGTCATCTGTTTGTGAGAAAATAGGTGAATGGAAAGTAGTAGTATAAGAGTTTACCTCATTTTCTCCTATGGCCATCATAGCTAGATCGTCTGAATCATCTGAGTAGATTTGACAGTCTGGTGATGTAGGAAGTTCATCACTTTGATATTCAGATTCTTCAGTCAGCATTGCTTGCTTATCTGAATTTCTTCTCCTAGGCCTTCTTTCTTCTTTGTCATCCAGCTCAGGGCATTCATAGACATAGTGTCCTAGTTTACGGCAATTGAAGCATGCTCCAGGCTTTTGATTTGAATTGCCTTTCCTTGGAGGTGTGGCATCTCTTTTTCTGGAGCCTCGGCTGTCAGATGACTCCACATCCTTTCTAGGATGTCTTTCTGGTGTTCTTTCTCTGGAACCTCTGGAGGGTGATCTTGCTCTTCTATCTTTGTAGTTTCTATAGAACTTTCTATATTTGCTGTTGAGAGTGTTCATCCTTTCGAATCTCTTGATCATAAGAGCCATTTGTTCCTTCAGACTCATGTCTGATCCTTCACAGTCTTCTGTTTTCAGAGATGTCTTGCCAGATGAGGTGCTTGCAGCTTTTGTATTAGCTGCCTTGAAAGCTACAGTCTTGGATGTAGGTGGAGCAACAATAGGTTCATCATTTTCTGAGTTTTCTTCTCTTTCAAGATCATATTCATGGGCTTTTAGATTCTGAAATAAAGTCTGTGCAGACCACTCCTTGATATCTTGAGTATCTTTGATGATGGTCTTCTTGAGTCTCCATTTCTTGGTTAGAGAGTCTAATATTTTTAGATTTTTCTCTCTATTTGTATATTTCTTGCCCAGAGATTCTATCTCATTGATGATCTTGGTAAATCTATTGTCTAATTGATCAATAGACTCTTCTGGTTGCATTTTGAAATGCTCAAACTTCTTGACTGCTGTTGTCAACTTGCTCTCCTTGATCAGCTCGGTTCCTTCACAGAGGAGTGCTAGAGCATCCCACATTTCCTTAGCTGTTTCACACTTGAGTACTTTTGCAATGTACTCATTTGGAAGAGTTTGCATGATGTAATCTTGAGCAATGCTGTCAAGATTTGACTGCTTCATCTCTTCTGGTGTGAGATCCTTCATCGGCTTGGGGGCTAGTTCTCCAACTGGAACTTCTGGATCACCATTTGCAGTGTTGACTGCCATGATGGTGATTGGGCCTTCAGTGATTACTGACCACATCTTGTAGTGGACTGATGTGAGATTCTTCCTCATCCTGATCTTCCAGTAATCATAATCCTCCACTGAAAACTTAGGCAACTTACGCATATTAGCACTCATGCTGTATGAGTTTTCGAAAGCAAGTTTTTCAAAAGAAAAAAGATCTGTTCAAGAGGACTACAAAAAGACTCCCTCAAGTCTTCTGATAATCTAGAGACAGTAGTCCGTTAGAACCACTGCTCTGATACCACTTGTTGGTCCCTGAACGAGTAGTGAATGGGATTAAAGTCTAGAGGGGAGGGGTGAATAGACTTTAAAACTTTTTCAAGAGAGTTGGGAACCTCTTCTGATTGTTATGTCTGCTGGACTACAAGTCTGCTGGTCCAGATGACTATAGTGATCTGATAGAGGAGGTTATATGCGGAATTATGGTAGGCCTTGTTTAAACTCGTTCTCTTAGTTTCTTTTGAAAGTGCCAAGTTATTTACTTAATAGAAATACTCAGCTGATGCTGGTTTGAAGGTTGTGGCCTTGTTTTGAAGACATTTAAAACACAGTATGCACTATATAAGATAGATGAAATGACAGTAAAGTAAAGTGCAGAAAGTAGATAACACCAGGTTTATAGTGGTTCGGATATACGATCCTACGTCCACTCTCACGTCCTAACGTGAAGTTTAATCCCTTTAATTTACCGCAAATTACAAGGGTCTTGACCTTTATAGTCCCAAGGATAGGACTTTGAGATCTGAGCCGTCCTAACAGCTACGGTCTCCACAAGTGATTGTAAGCACTTGCACTTTGAGGGTTTCAAAAACTTTAACCTTTCGGAGAGGGTTTGGGGTTTTTGAAGAGTATCCAACTAGTGATTCAAGCTTATAATTTGCTTAATCACTTTGCCTAAAACAAATGATAAACAATGTGAAATAGGTTTCAGGTTCTTAAGGGTTGGATAGAAATCACTTAAGAGCTATGGATAATCTAATGGATTCTGGCTCTTTGAGAATTCTTGAGACAGTACAACTTTAGCTTAATTGCTTGCTGGAAATGTTGAATTCTCTTGTTGTGACTTCGTCATTTGTGATTTCTCATCCTCTTGTATTTATAGTGGTGATTGCTTGCAACTAGCCGTTGGAGTTGACTAGCCGTTGGGGCAATCTTTCCATAATGGCTTGATTCCTTGATTCCAGCCGCTTGATTGCTTCAATCCTGGGATCATGTCAATCTTCTAAATAAGGTAGGTCTCTGTTTAAATTGCAAGATGACTTTGGAATCAGCCGAGTCCTGAAAGATCACATAGTCGTCTGATCTGAGCTTCTAGTCTTCTGACTACTCTTCTGGCCTTGAGTCTTTTGTCTTCTGATATCAGCAGAGTAAAACTCTTCTGATCTGGCAGTTCTTATGTCCTGCTTTAGGCCATCTTCAATCTGGGACTCCATCAGTTAAGTAGGTATACAAGCACCTTTCTTAACTGGTCTTCAAGGATCTCCTAGTCTTCATGTCTTCTACTCTTCTCATCTTGAGGGAGCGCATGTAAGCCGGGACTGTGCTGATCAACTGATATCTATACAGTCAATCACACAAGACTAGTCTAAGCTGTTCTATACAAAGTCAGCTGATCCTATTACATTTATAAACTCTAAGTGTTTTGTCCATCAAAACTATACTAACATCAAGTGGGGCTTAGGGTGAATTTATATCCCAACAAAAATCTATGTCTGCCTTATGGCGTAAAATCAATACTTATCTTCAAGTACAAATGTTGTGTGAAATGTTACAACAATAACTTTCACAACGAAACTATAAACGAGGCAGGTGCCAAGTCTAGAAAACGAACTAAGTGTATAAATTATACACTGTCGAAATGCCTTGTCTATCTAATGATTACACTCTCAATAGATAAGAAGACACACAGTCATACGGGTGGTATACAACGTATGAACTAAAATGTAGAACTATTGGCCACAATTTCCTAACAGGGATGAACCCTCGGTCTAGGATATTGATCGAATAGAGCACACTGAATTATGAAGCCTTCAATGGGTATTTATAGTGTGGGATACGAAATTCTAGAGGCTTCCACATTGAGGTCCTATTTTTTAGGAAACTCAACTTCCACAACTTCCATGATCTTTCTAGATCCTTCTAGCATGCTCCAGGTCATGCCAAATGTATCTAGGCTGTTCTAGCATGTTCTCCAATGTTCTGGAATCTTCCAGGTTCCAGATCCTTGTAGAAGCTTCTAGATCCTGCCAGAAATGCGACAACATTTAGATCAACATTTAATGTAGCATTTTAGAAAAGACTTAGAAAAAATCTCGGAAGGTCAAATTTAGATGTTGTTGATAATGTTAAGACATTTAAGAATTAACAACATCTACAATCTCCCCCAATTTGACCTTTCGACTACAACACACCTGATGCACATATATTTCTATACATACTCAGTTTTATGTACTTAGTTGAGGTTGACATCATTGCTAAGCACTAGTCAAGACAATACCTGTTGTAATCGTTGGATCAAATCAAATGAAGATCAAGGATAATTTCATAATGATCCATGCCAAAGGATCAAAACTATTTTATCCAAAATAGAATAAGCATAAACTATACACTTACTCACAACATAAATAACTATACTAAGATAATAAGTTGAACTGGAAGAATTAACTTAGAATCTAAGTAAGACACTAACAAAAACAAAATAATAAAAAATCAGAGCAAAGAGGAGTAAACAAAACAAATACTCAGCAACCTGCAGTAAACACATGATAATCTGTAAACATATTAAGCAAAGGCAGTAAACAAATATCATCAAATGTAACCATAATTTAAGCAAGTTGCAACAAATAAACAAACTAACATCTAAGAAATAAATAACAAGTGTATCAGAATTTCAGAATACTTAAACATTAGTTACAGAGATTGAACTGAATAAATGGCATAAACAGCAGCCATTATGAAATCAGATCTCCCCCTGTCTTGTAGCTTGTCCCTGTTCATCAATGTTCCTGTTCATCAAATTCATCCACAAAGTAAATAGATGCAAGATGTGCAACTACATCAGTTACTCCAGCATCAGCAGCATCAGGTTCACCACCACCAGCAGCAGCAGTAACTCCATCATCATTTAACTCTTCAATTACCACATTTGAATTTGATGGTGGTGGTACTCCCCCTGTTGTAGATGAAAGCATACTGGTCCACCTATCCTTCAGGAACTGAAGCTCATCAATGGTTTCCTGCAAGTGCTTGAGCTGCAATTTGATGAATTCCTGTGAAAGATACACATTACCAGAAATGTTGATATGGATGTTCTCAACATTTGGGGGTGCATTTCTCTGTCTTGATCTGGATGATTCTGGATGATCAGAAGTTGAGGGTCTTTGCTGATGTTCAGTAGTTGAAGGCCTGTGCTGATGATCAGTACCAGGAGCAGTCAAAGGCAGATCAATTACTCTATCCCCAGTGAGTAAGGCAGGAGCTATGGCCAGTAATGGTACTCTCCCCCTCAACACATCAGTGTTCTTGGCAACAAAGTCATGATGCCTCAAGTAATTTGAAATCAGAACAGGATAGGGTAGGTTGCCTTTTTCAGAAACTTTTCCAGTAAATCTCATCATATGGTGAAAAATTGTGAGGCCTAAATTGAACTTCTTAAGCACAGAGATCCTATACATAAGAACAGCTTGGTCTTTTGTGATCTTAGTGGTATTTGTAGTGGGAATCCAGTTGTAGATAATGAGTTTGTATAACACAGAATGTAGGGAAGTGAGGTCTTTGGCTAGCATCTGTCTAGTCCACTTAACTACCCTACCACCAGTTACAGCAGCAATAACCACATCCATGTCAGGTTCTTCATCCACCTCAACATTGGGAATATGCAGAAAATCATTTATCAACTCAGGAGTAAAAGGTACATCCCTCCCCCTAAAGTTTACAGTCCCATACCACTTAGATGATCTCCTACCAATACTCTTTTTCATGCAAGCATAAAATTCATAAGCCCAATTTGTCAAGAAAGATTCACCAAAATTCACAACATGCATCAAATTCCTTTCCTCTAAGAAACTAACCATGCCTTTACTTTCAAAATCAGGGATATTAATCCTCTTCTCTATCAGTAGTTTCCTCTTAGAATAAATAGCCAACCTATTCTCTAGAGTCTCAAGAGAATCAGAATTACCTTCCTCTTTAGAAGCAAGGTCATTGGAGCTTGATGTGGAGTCTTTAGCAGAGCTTTCCTTCGAGCTGCTTTCTGCACTGGAAGAGCTATCACCATTGCCATCATCTTCAGGTTCTGGTGCAGCTTCCTTTGCAGCAGCAAAATGCTCAGCATTTTTCTTAAGAGAGTTCAGAATATCTCTTAAACACACATCAGAATCAGAATTGGAATCTGATTTTGCAGGTTCATCTTCAGCAATCATCTTGGCCTTCCCTTTGCCTTTGGGATCAGCAGCAGCTTTCTTCCTTCTTTCAACAACAGCCTTCTTGGGTTTCTCAGCAACAGTCTTTTTAACTTTCTCAACAACAACAGCAGTTTCCTCTTCAGAGTCTGTGAACACTTGGATGGGTTCAGCAGCTTCAGCTCCAGCTTTCTTCTTCTTCCTCATGGATTCAGAATAATCCACACGAGTGAACACACGGTATGATCTTCTTCTTTGAACTGGACTTCTCTGTCTTTTTCCTTTCTGCGCATTCTTCTTGAAAGGAATGGGAGCAGATTCATCAGAAACAGAGAGTGAAGAGTTTGTACCGTCTTCAGAGATGTTTGCATCCTCCATTTCAACATCTTCAGGGTCGGAAGTAGCAGTAGCTTCTTCTTCAGCAGTAACTTCCTCATTTTCAGCTTGCGAGGTGTGAACAGTAGGTGATTTAGGGCTTTTTGAAGCAGCAGCCATTTGGGCGGTTTGATCAGCCAAATAGCTTGAGATATCCACTGTGATATCTCCAAATGTCATCACGGGCAGATGACCAGTTGTTCGAAGAGAGTCAGACACTTCTTCGATAGCCTTATTGAACTGTTCGACAGTTGCATCTTGAGGAATGTTGGTTGTTGGTGGAACGGTTTGAGGAGCAGTTTGAGGAGTGGGAGTGGTTGTTGATGGTGTTGCAGAGACATTTGAGTCAGCATTTGACGAGGTTGATTTCTGAGACGCCATGGAAGCAAGGATTTCGAGAGGGTTTGTGTGAGAAGGGGATGAGTTCTTCGAATCAGAGTGAGATTGTGAGTGGGATTGAGGTCGGTTTCCAGCCATTTAAGGGACGGTTGGAATTTCAAGATGGTTTTGAGGAGTGTATTCACAAAATTTGAGAGATACACGGCCAGTAATCAATTCTGCAGAAGCTTAGTACTTAACAAACTCAAAAATCACGATTAGCAACATAAGTCACAATTAATTGAGTTTTATAGAGAGAATGTATGTGTAGTTGGAGGTTAACATGAATAATTCCAGAAATAATGTGATAGTGCTCCACATTTTTAGCCACAACCTTGATCATGGTTTAATTAGTGGGAAAAATCCATTTTATTAATTAATTAAATAATTAAGAAAATTCTAGAATAAAGACTAAGTCCAAGCATAATCTGAAAAATAAAAAAAAAACGTGGGTTAGTAATATAATTTAAATAAATAAAATAAATCTCAATAAATAATTAAATAATTACTACTTATAAAAATAAATTCGAATCAGGCAATGTTGTGCTCAAAACTGTTACAAACACCTCAACACGGTTTTTACATGAATTTGCTTCATTTGTGTTGCACCATAATTTTTCTTTTTGTGTTATAGCATCTAATTTGTATTGATCCATTGTTCTTGTAGAGTACATCGTAGTAGCGAACTCCGTGCCCCATACTTACTTAATGGATTACAAATATATTGATGTTTTTACCAAAGAATCACCTTTTGAAAAGAAGGCATCGTAGTAGTGAACTCCGTGCTCCATAGTTACTTAGTGATTTGGTACATCTTTTAGTATGCTAATAACATTCTCATTTTTATGCATTTGAGAGGTGTAAGACATGTTTATTTTTGCACTACAAGGTTCTTAGATTCATAGATATTTTACAAAGGAATTATTTAACTAAGTAAGAAATAAATTCAACTTATAAAATTTTACAACCCATGATGTTGTCCCAAATGCTGACGCATTTGTGACAACATCCATCCGAATTTTTCAGATAGTGCTCATCCCAAGAGATTTCCTCAAGATTGAGAATCTCTCATGGTCTAATGCTTTAGTAAAAATGTCAGCATTTTGTTTCTCAGTAGGTATATACTCCAACTTAACAATATTCTTCTCTACTAAATCTCTCATAAAGTGATGTCTTATGCTAATGTGCTTTGTGAGTGAGTGTTGTACAGGATTCTTAGAAATGTTAATAGCACTAGTATTATCACAAAAGATTGTAAGTATACCATTCTCAATACCATAGTCATGGAACATCTTGCTCAGCCACAAGAGTTGTGTACAGCAGCTTCCAGCAGCTATATACTCAGATTCTGCAGTAGATTGTGAAACACAATTCTGCTTCTTGCTGTGCCATGATACAAGATTGTTTCCCATGTAGAAACATCCTCCACTCGTACTCTTTCTATCATCTATATCTCCAGCCCAATCAGCATCACTGTAGCCAATCAAAATGTTGTTGGTGTCCTTAGTATACCAGATTCCAAGGTCACTTGTACCTGCAACATACTTGATAATCCTTTTCACAGCATTCAGGTGAGATTCCTTTGGATTAGCTTGGTACCTAGCACAAACACACACACTGTACATAATATCTGGTCTACTAGAGGTTAAATACAGTAAACTACCTATCATGGATCTATAAAGTGTTGGATCAACATCTGTTCCAGCACTGTCTTTGCAAAGTTTCAAAGAAGATCCCATAGGAGTTTTCATTGGTTTTGAATTCTCAAGACCAAATCTTTTAACCAAGTTCTTAGCATACTTACTCTGGGAGAAGAAAATACCATCACTGCATTGTTTGATTTGAAGACCTAGAAAATAGTTCAAGTCTCCAACCATACTCATTTCAAATGTTGCAGTCATTGCCTCAACAAATTTACTCAACATTTTATCACAAGTAGAACCAAACACAATGTCATCAACATATATTTGAGCAATTAGTATATCATTTTCAGTGTGCTTAATGAACAAAGTTCTATCTGCCTCTCCTCTAATAAATCCATATTCCAAAAGAAAGTCAGTAAGCCTACCATACCATGCTCTAGGAGCTTGTTTAAGACCATACAATGCTTTCTTAAGTTTATATACATGATCAGGATACTGTGGATCTTCAAATCCTATAGGTTGTTCAACATATGCTTCTTCATTTAATATGCCATTTAGAAATGCAGCCTTTACGTCCATTTGATGAAGTTTAATATCAATAAAACATGCAATAGCTAGCAGTAATCTAATAGATTCTATCCTAGCAACAGGTGCAAAAGTTTCATCAAAATCAACTCCTTCAACTTGGGTGTAACCTTGTGATACTAACCTAGCCTTGTTCCTAACAATATTACCAGATTCATCAGTTTTATTCTTGAATATCCACTTTGTTCCAATGACATTAGTATGACTAGGTCTAGGAACAAGTGTCCACACTTCATTTCTTTCAAACTGACCAAGTTCTTCATGCATAGCATTAATCCAGTTTTCATCAGTTAAGGCTTCTTTAGCACTCTTAGGTTCAATTTCAGATAAATAGCATTCAGCATTTACAACATTACACATAGAAGACATGCATATTGTTCTTACCACATCTACCTTGTTTGATCTTACTCTTCCTCTTGTTTGCACTCCAACTGTAGCATCGCCTATGATCTGGTCAGAAGGATGACTTTTGCCTATTCTTGAAGAAGGATTCGTTTTGGGAATGTACTGATCATTCTGTGAATTTATAGCTGACTGTTCTGTAGATGTTGACCCAGATGTGTTAACATTTGGTGCAACATTTTCAGACTTCAGTGTATTCTCAGAAGTGTCAGTAACCTGTGATACATCTTCTTCATCCTTGTCATCTGTAAGACCTTTATCATCATCAAACACAACATTAACAGATTCTTGAACAGTGTTAGTTCTAAGGTTATAAACTCTATAAGCTTTACTATTTCTAGAATAGCCTAAAAAGAAACCTTTATCACTTTTAGAATCAAACTTATGAAGTTGATCCCTATCATTCAGAATATAACACACACAACCAAATACATGAAAATATTTCACATTAGGTTTTCTGTTGTTCAAAATCTCATAAGGTGTTTGATTAGTATTAGAACGAATAAAAACTCTATTAATAATATGGCATGCAGTATTCAATGCTTCTCCCCAAAATTTCTTAGCAAGACATTTGGATGTAAGCATAACACTAGCCATTTCTTGTAAAATTCTATTCTTTCTTTCAACAATTCCATTTTGTTGTGGAGTTTTAGGAGATGAATATTCTTGCAAGATACCCTTTTTATCACAGAAATCATTAAACATGCTGTTTTCAAATTCCCTACCATGATCAGTTCTAATACGGCCAACTTTCAAGTTAAACACATTTTTGAACCTCTTATAAAGAATTTTAAATGCAGCAAATGCTTCAGATTTGTCTCTCAAAGACTCTACCCAGGTATATCTAGAAAAATCATCTACCACAACTAAGGAATACCTCTTTCCTCCAATGCTTTCAGTTTCCATAGGACCCATCAAATCCATGTGCAGTAATTCAAAGCATCGATGTATAGTACAATGTGACAGCATTTTGTGTGACATTCTTACCTACTTACCTTTTTGGCATGGTCCACATACAGTGGTGTTGTGAAACCTCAGTTCTGGAATTCCTTTTACTGCATCTGCTTTGATTAGCTTTTTCATTGCTCTGTAATTTGCATGACCCAATCTTTGATGCCATAGAACATTTTCATCATGTTTTGACAAGTTACACATATTTGTTCCAATAAGATAGCAATTATCAGCTGACCTAGTACCAGTCATGACACAAACTTCATCTTTATTAAGAACATAACATGAATCTTTATCAAATTTCACATGCAAATTATCATCACAAAGTTGACTAATGTTAATCAGATTTGCAAGTAAGCCATCAACATGTAATACATTTTTAAGCTTAGGAAAACCTTCAACATTCAAAGTTCCTTTACCAACAATCTTTCCTTTAGAACCTCCACCATATGTAACACTACCACTATTCAAGGTCACATAATCAGATAAGAAATCAATACGACCTGTCATATGTCTAGAACAACCACTATCAAAGTACCATAATTCAGGTAGACATGCTTTTAAGGAGGTATGAACAACATTACAGGTAGCTTTTGGTTTCCATGCAGATTTCAAAAACTGTTTACCAGGATGTGACAGTTTCTTATGCAGCATTTTCAAGTTTTTCTGTTCTTCAAACAACTTTATACAGTAAGGACGAATGTGACCAATTTTGAAACAGTAATGACATATATACTTCCTTTTAACCTTGTGAGACTCTGTTTCTGCAGATGTTGACCCAGATGTGTCAACATTTGCCTTAACAAATTTCACAGGTTTTCTAAATTTATCAGAAATAGAAGCAGTAGTACCATCATAACCTAAACCATGATTGTTAGACTTACCAGTAGCTATAGCATTATTTACCTCAGAAGCACTCTTGGAATATTTCTTGAAACATAAAGTAGAATTTATCAGTTTCTCCTTTAAGTTACAGATTTCCAGATCTCTTTTGGTAAGAATAACTTCTAGCTTGGTGATTGTGTCTGTCAAATCCTCATTCCTTTTATTCAGAGAATCAAGGGTGAGTTTCTGATTCTTCCAATCATCTAACAACTTTTGGTATTCATTGTCATCATTCCTTTTTCATGCATCATCAACTAAACCATTAAAACAGTTCAAATCTGGGTGACTCTGTTCTGATGTTGTTGTAGATGTTGAAGCATCAGGTACAGCATCAGAATCTGTTTCATCCAGATCATCATCTGAGGAATCATTATAATCAATTCTAGTAAAATTAGAATATTCATTCTGATTTAATTCATCAAGATCATCATCAGAATCATCACTCAAGGTAGCACTAAAATTCAGTTTTTGCTTAAGTCTAGTATTGGCACATTCATTTGCATAATGGCCATAACCAGAACAAGCATTGCATTGAACTGATTTTCGAAATTCAGGATCATACCTTGGTTTACCTTCACTCTTTGATAGTCTTGGTGTGAATTGACCTTTCCTCCTTTCTGGTTGAGGTGTTGATGTGTTGATTTGAATCTTAGGCTGAATGTTGCTAGATTTGTTCACAGATTTCTTAAGAAACTTATTAAAGTGCTTAGTAAGTAAGGCAATGTTGTTAGGATCCTTGAGACATTTATCAAGCAATTCTTCATCAGAATCAACTTCAGTAATGATAGGTTGAATCTCAGAAATGTTTGATGTTTCTCCTTTAAAAACCACAACTTTCTTATCAGCATCATTTTCATCAATTTGATTAGTGTTTATTTCATATGTTCTAAGAATACTCACTAACTCATTTTGACTTAATGTATCTGTATTTTTTGCCTCTTCAATAGCAAAAATTTTAGCATCAAATCTTTTAGGAACAGATCTTAATATCTTATGAACTACTCTAACATTAGAAATAGGGTCACCAAGAGAATGTGATTCATTAATTATCTCACTTAACCTTTCATTGTAGGCTGAAATGGTTTCATCTTCCTTCATTCGGAGATTCTCAAACTTTGTCCCCAACATTCGAAGCTTTGTCCTTCGAACACTGTCTGAACCCTCACAATGCTCTTGCAACCTGTCCCATGCATCTTTAGAAGTAGAACAGTTAGATATAATTTTAAACATTGAAATATCAACAGAAGTAAATATAGCATTCAAAGCTTTAGAATTGTAGCTTGCTGTTGTTATTTCATCAGCCGTCCAATCAACTTCTCTTTTGAGTTGAACTTCACCATCTGCGTCTGCTGGTCTTTTTGGAGCTTCCCAACCTGTAAGTACAGTCCTCCAAGCACGTTCATCAATTGACTTGATGTACATACGCATCTTAGGCTTCCAATAAGAATAATTTGAACCATCTAAAATGGGTGGCCTAAGTGCAGTGGATATGTGATGTGTTTCCATTGCTAACCTACACTAAAAACACACTTGACCAAAGATCTAACCTAGTGTCGTCAGGTATCAGCTCTGATACCAACTGAAAGTGTGGTGTGGGGTGTATAGAAGTGTTTAAGTATAAGTAGATAAATGTTGCACAGAATGTTGAGACAAATAGTGCAACACTGACTCTAACAGAATATCAGAAATTAAGATTCACAGCGGAAGACTTGAAACACTAAAAACAAACAAGACACAATGGAAATACTTTTAACATAGATTTTATAAATAAAAATCTATGTCTGCCTTATGGCGTAAAATCAATACTTATCTTCAAGTACAAATGTTGTGTGAAATGTTACAACAATAACTTTCACAACGAAACTATAAACGAGGCAGGTGCCAAGTCTAGAAAACGAACTAAGTGTATAAATTATACACTGTCGAAATGCCTAGTCTATCTAATGATTACACTCTCAATAGATAAGAAGACACACAGTCATACGGGTGGTATACAACGTATGAACTAAAATGTAGAACTATTGGCCACAATTTCCTAACAGGGATGAACGCTCGGTCTAGGATATTGATCGAATAGAGCACACTGAATTATGAAGCCTTCAATGGGTATTTATAGTGTGGGATACGAAATTCTAGAGGCTTCCACATTGAGGTCCTATTTTTTAGGAAACTCAACTTCCACAACTTCCATGATCTTTCTAGATCCTTCTAGCATGCTCCAGGTCGTGCCAAATGTATCTAGGCTGTTCTAGCATGTTCTCCAATGTTCTGGAATCTTCCAGGTTCCAGATCCTTGTAGAAGCTTCTAGATCCTGCTAGAAATGTGACAACATTTAGATCAACATTTAATGTAGCATTTTAGAAAAGACTTAGAAAAAATCTCGGAAGGTCAAATTTAGATGTTGTTGATAATGTTAAGACATTTAAGAATTAACAACATCTACAATATTAGTTTTTCGTGATTTTGCATATGGTTGTGTATTTATTTATTTATTGAGTTGGATTTATATGTATTGTGATTGTTGAAAGGCAGAAAAAACTAGTTGAAACTACAATGATACAAATGCACTAGAATCTGTTAATGCATGGATATCAAGGAATATGCATTGTCACTTGATATATGCGCTGTCATTGGATATATGCGTTGTTATTTAATATATGCATTGTCATGTGATATATTAGTATTATTGGGATTTTTAATATGGATTGGATTTATATGTTTGTATGTTATCAGTTTTGAATTTCATAAATATGTATTTTGATTGTTTAAAATCACTAAAGAATACAACAATACAAACGTAATATAATCTGTTAATGCATGAATACCAAAGAATATGCACTGTAATTGGATATATGCAGACTTTGTCGTCATATGCATGACATATATGCGATGCAGACAATGCAGTATTAATGCATATCTGAGTTTATTTAAACATCTGGTTGTTCAAGGCCATTAGCTTCAAAACGTTGATGTGATCATATAAATGTATTTAGAAACTTTAAATCCATCTTTCAGAATAACGATTTATTTTATCTGATACGGGTATGTGACACGTATATGCGTAGCATAAAGTTATATGGTAAAAAACTGATGGTTTTTTTCCGTCTGATGGGACCGAACAGTATGATACACAACGCTGATGTGATCAATTAAATATATGATATACATAATTGATTTGATCATTTAAAATGTTTAAAAAATATTTAACTATTTTCATATTTATTATTTAGTGTTTCTAAGACCGGTATGCCTCTAAATATGCATGGAATAATGGTTACAAATGAGATATGATATTGTATACATAAATTTTTCTTCAATGTAAAACAAGTGGAATAATGATATAAAATGTTGGAGTTTCTTGCACAATAAAACTATTACAGAATCATGCATTAATAAACAAATGTAGACAATAGTTTATTGAGCAATAAACTAAACCTAATCTAATTGCAATTCAATGTTACATATTTGTCATATCATTCCCAAAAACTGCAGCACACATTAAAGGATCATGTCGACCTTTCTTCCCACATATAGAGCAGTTTGTAGGCTTAACACGACGAAACTCTCCATACGAGGTAATTCGTTTTTTGTCTTGGTCTACCAGGAGGTTTATTCAGAATAGGTGGAAGTACTTTTTCACTGTCCATCGTCGGCTTCCATTCATATTTCTCAGTTTCTGGAACTGGCATTAAATCAACCTTATAGCATTGTTTATAGTTTGATACCATGAAGCAGCCTTCAACAACATTGTTAATAGAGGAACAATACCTCTTAATAACAACCACCGCATGAGCACATGGAAATCCAGTTACTTGCCATTGAAAACATGAGCAGAATTTCTGTTCTAGATCAACAGTTACAGAGGTCTTTGAAGCTACTTGAAACTGTCCATTGGGGTAGACTGTAACCCTCCACGATGCACTGATTTTTGCATGTTCGTTCCAGAGGTCCTCCTTCGAAGGAACCAACAAACCAGACCAATTACTACTGGCTATTCTCCTATCAACAAACCACTGGGATAATTTTGACCTTATTGAGTCAATCATATGAGTAATGGGTAATCCCCTGGACTCCCGTATCCAGGAATTGAAAGATTCAGCTGCATTTAAAGTTATTTCACCATATCTCTTGATGTTAGGTGAATGAGAAACAGCCCAGTGTGAATAAGGCAAGTCCTCAAACCATATTTCTGCAATTCGACCACCAACTTCTTTGAATTTCCTAAGCTTATCGTCAAATATGCATACAATGGGTGCGTATGCACACTGCTTGAATAAGTCAGCCATAATTTCTCGGTGCTGCGTATTCCACCCCCCTCCATATCTGACCTTGAGATTCATTATCAGATGGAATAAACAGTAGAAATGTGGAGGATGATCCCATACATCATAAAAAGCTGACATGAGACCCGTGTTGCTATCAGATATAAATATAACCTGTTTCGGATGGAATATGCAGTCCTTAATTTTGGTAAAAAACCATGCCCAGTTACTTTTATTTTCAGCAGATACCACAGCAAAGGCAACAGGGAATAATCCTACATTGACATAAAATGCATTTAATATTGGCAAGTAAAGAAATGAATAATATATAATGAGCATAAAAATATATGTTTTAGTATTAGACTGATTTAAACATACCATTATCTCCATTTTTAGCAGTGGCAACAAGTAACACTCCTTTTGCCCTCCCTTTCATGAAAGTACCATCGATAAACAGCATAGGTCTACAGTGTTTAAATCATTCTTTACAAACATAGAAAGAAATGAAAATCCTTTCAAAATGGTGAGTAGTACTATCTATCTCTAAATCAACTATACTACCAGGATTTGTACGTTTAACTGCTTCACCATACCAACGAAGTTGATCATAGGATTCATCATAACTTCCGAATATGTCATCCCTCGCAGCCTCTATACCGCGCCAAGCTTTACAGTAAGGAATACAAAAACCGTAATCCACGTTAATTCTATCTATAATATTCTTACCTCTAATGTTTGGATTGGATTTAACACTCTCAATTACAAGTTCTTTAATAATCTTAGTGTCAAACCTACCATTCTCACCATCTAATAGATTTCCTACACATGTGTGCACTAGGTTAGCTTTGTGAACAATGAATCCATTTTTCAAAGGAGACTGTTTAGCTTTAATAAACCAGGAACAATTGAATGATGCCTTCTCACTACATTCTGCATATACATACCTTGGGCAGTTTTTTAGGTATGTAAACTTGAAATTCAGTTTTGTACAATACTTTATGAGTTCAACTCTGAACTCAGGAGCACCACCAGAAAATGTAGCTCCAACTTTCATCAAATCGATCCAGTGATCAGATAAATAGGACTTCTTCTTCTCAGATGGGCATATATCAAATAGAGGTAATCTACCCAATCCAACAAATTCATTAGACACAGAAGTTTGAGACTCAGTCAAAATAAAATCCTTATTAGACAGATTGTTTGGAGTTCTATCTAAAGATGAATTCTGGGAATTAATATCACCTATATTTGCATTCCCATCAAAACCTAACATAGAATCGCCTGTTAAGGATTCAATAGCATCAAATTGATTGACATCTACAACATTTTCAATATATATATTCACTAATTGTTCTGATGTCATTCTGCAGTAATCTTTCAGACCATCAAAATCTGAATCACAGTCTAAACAGCAATTCTTAATTCCCCCCACTGAGTAAACAAATGAATATTTACCTGGGGATATAGAAGGCCACTTCCTATTAATTGCATCAGTAATATGTTGAAACGATGTGGCTTCTGTAATTGGAATGAGTTTACTCCGACCATCGAAATCGATCTTCAATATTATTGATGACTCCATTGTTTTGTAGATTTCGATGGATCTTTTGCCCGAAATGATTTTCAGAAATTAATATATCAAACCATCAAAAAGTCGGAATACCATATGCAGACTAAAATTCGAAAATGATGAAGGGTGTTTTACGAAAATTATGACTGCAGAATTTCAAAATGCAGTTTCTAACACAGTTCCAAGAAAATTCTCAAATTCAATTGATCAAAAAATGCAGAAACTCAATGAGATTCATGAAATTTCATTCGCAAAAAATTTTTGGTTGTAATTTTGGAATTTTAGAAAATTATCAATTGAAATTTCTCATATTTTTTGAAAATCTTTGACTGCAGGAAAGAAGAGACAATTCTATTTGAATTCAATTGAATTCAAATTAGATTGATTTCAAAAATTGAAACTTAAGCGAAATTTTTGGGATATTCTTGAACAAGCCTGACTTTTCGAATTATATGGAAATAAGGGCAGAATGGGGAAATTTTAGGCTAATTTGTCCTAAATTGTTTTACTAAAAAAATTTGTCTTGAATCTTAAACTCTTAGGGTGAATTGTCCTATTATGTTTTTTCCCCTTAATTATTTTCTTGTAGTGGACAAGGGGGTGTGCGTCGCTTCTTCTTCGTGGTGGTGGCGGCGGTGATCGGCCGCGCTAGGGACGGGAAGGTGAAGGGGCGGCCGCGCGCAGGACGGCGAGGAGAGGGGAGGCCTCGTGCAGGACGGGGAGGAGCTTCTGCCGGCGAATGGAGAGGAGAATAGAGAAGAAGAGATAAAAATTAGAGTGGGTGTACCTAAAAATGAAAATAGGGTTTAAGATGAAAGAAGAAGGGGTATTTTGGATTTTTACACGTGGGTGTCCTCATCTTACAGTGTGTGTTTATCCAGTGGGTGTCCTCAATAGGTCGGTGTGTGTGTTTATCCAGTGGGTGTCCTCAATAGGTCAGTGTGTGTATAACCGGGCCCTTAATTAAATATACATGTTAAATACTCAATTTACCCCTTTATACAATACTAGTGTAAGACCCGTGTTTTACGCAGGGTTAAAATAAATCTATAATATATTTTAATTTATTAATTAAAAAATAATCTTTTAAATATGTATAGATTTGTAAAAAAATTATTCGGTTAAAAAGATAAAATAAAATGTTGTATAGATTAGGAAATAGGAAGATAGATAAGATTAAATTTATTAATTTTATAGAGGATTGTTGGAATTATAAAATATTATTGTTTCTTGGAGAAATTTTAGGAAAAAAAATATCAAATCTTATTGTTGGAGTAATTTTAGAAATAAGATTAAAATTAAATTGGGGTAATATTATTAAGATAGTGACAATTAATTAATTGTTTGTTGGAGTAATTTTAGGAAAAGAATTATAACAATTAATATGTATTTGTTGGATTAAAAAAAGTAAAAAGATCTCAATATCAATATTAAGATAGATAAGATAAGATTAAATTTATTAATTTTATAGATGGATTGTTGGAATTATAAAATATTATTGTTTGTTGGAGTAATTTTAGAGAAAAAAAAATCAAATCTTATTGTTGGAGAGTAATTTTAGGAATAAGATTAAAATTAAATTTATTTAAATATTATTAAGATGGATTAAATAGGGAAAAAAATTAAATCTTATAGTTGGAGTAGTTTTAGGAATAAGATTAAAATTAAATTTATTTAGATATTATTAAGATATATTAAATTTATTTAAGTTAGATTTATAAAAATTAAAGCCAAACAATGGATTTATAAAATTTGATACATCAAGCTAGACGAATTGTTGAATTATGACAATTAAGATGGATTTGTTGGATTTAAAAAAGTAAAATGACAAATTGTTGAATTTGTTGGATTGAAATATTAAATTTTTGGATTTATAAAATTTGATACATAATAAAGATGAATTATTGGATTTCTATTGAGAAGATGAGAGACAATCATAAATTAAAAAAAATCTTCAAATGTAAGAAGAAATATACATAAATTACAAAAATCTTCAATCTTCAATATTCAAAATTTCTCTACAATTTTCAAAGTCACAATCTTTAAAACATGATATCATTGAGTAGACAGAATTGTTGAATTTCTATTGAGTAGACCATCTTCAAAATCCAAAATCTTTAATAAATTGATTATAATACATAAAAACTAAAATTGAGAATGAATGAGAAATTAGGGATTTTTTCTATTGAATAGGACAATCTTCAAATCTTCAAAATCCAAAATCTTCAATAAATTGATTATAATCAATGGACGACATAAAAATAAAACGTAAAATTGAGAATGAATGAGAAATTATGGATTTTGAGAAGAGATGAGAGGGATTTATATAGAAAATAAGATTAAGAAAAGTGTAGAATGAATGAGAATTCAGGGCTTTTTTTGAAATATAGTGATTTGAGAAGAGAGAAATTGAAATAGACCAATGAATTAGCGCCACGTGGCTGTAAAAAATGTTTGCAAATATATATTATAAAGATTTATTAGATAGATAAACCCCCTAAATCCTAAAAATTTAATCATAACTCTAATCCTATTTTTTTTTTTGCTGTCGCGGACTATACCAATACCAAAAATCACCAAAAAAATAAAATAAAAAATTCGACAAACAAGATCGTCGAAAATAAGGTATATGGTCGACGACAATATGTCAAAAAAAAAAAAAAAAAAACCAAATCTGCAATTAGGGTTTAGGCGAGGAGATTTAAAAAAAAAAAAAATTAGGTCTCGATATGTATCTATAAATTTACAAAATTATTTTTTAGAAACAAAAGATTTAAAATTCCATAGGTTTAGAATGTAAAATCGAGGTCTTGTAAATTTGAAATGAGATGTTCAAATTGTAAAATGGGTTGGTCTGCTATGGACTCGAGTGCATGTTGTGCACCCTAGTCCATGTTGCATTAATGATTTACACTTTTTTGTAAATGATGTTGCACTTTTTAATTATTAAACTGTATAATAATAGTTTTAGTTATAATTGAAAAGTGCAACACCATTTACCAAAAAGTGTAAGTCAGTAAAATTGAAAAGTGCATATGGACTAGGGTGCACAACATGCACTCGAGTGCAGGCTAGATTTTACCTTGTAAAATTTATGGAATTAAGTAGAGCCGCAGGTTGCACTTATAAGACTACATTTATCAACAACTTTCCCACGTCCCCAACCTTCTAATAAATAAATAATTTCTCTCTCCTTCACATATATATTCTTCTACTTTTTCTTTTTTCATATTTTATCAATAACCCAAGCCAACCTTTAATTATATTATTTTTTAATTATATATTATTTATAATTAATTTTTATTATATTTAAAAGATGTAAAAAATTTATTAAATTATTTAGGATTAATAATTTATAATTTATAAATTATAATAAAAAAATATTTTATCATACAATAAAAATAAACTACAATCTCAATAATAACATTAAATTACAAGAGTTGAAATTTTAAAATACAATAGTAAATAAACAAATTAAGCTACAAATAGATGCATAAAATACAAGAAAGCAAAAAATGAAAATTACATATTTAATTATCAATGTCGAATTTTTGTCATATGTGCTCAATCAAGTCATTTTTAAGAGTCATGTGAGTTTCTCTATTGCGAAGTTGAATCTATTAGTCATATAAGTGGATAGGCTTGCAATGCGCTCATTAGAGTATTGAAAACGTTGACCATCACCTGTGGGATCATCCATAAAAAATTAAGTGGGATCATAATAAGTTTGGTATGTGTCTCGTTCATTTGTCTAACATATATATCACATTTGTTTAACTTATCTATCATATTTGTCTAACCTATATATCACATTTGTCTAACCTATCTATTACATTAAGGCTACATCTTCTTTTACACAAAGTTTTTTCGCACCTTTGTTTTGTATTTCGAAACAAAGTGCAAGCGATATTTTGTGAAATTAGGTAGAAATTTGGTTCATATTTGGAGAAAATTGAGAATTTTCATAATCTTGGGAGTTTGGATAATCTTCCGTATTAAAAAAAGATTGAAATTAGGATAATTTTGAGAGTTTGGATAATTTGAAGAGTTTAAAAACAATTTGGATGACTTGGATCCATAATAGAAAATGATAGAGTAAAAATTTGGAGATTTTTTTTTGAAAAAAAATATAAAATTGTGATTCAAAATCTATTAATATTGATCTCTTTTTATAGATAAAAAAAATTATGAATTTTAATATAATATATATATATTATTAATAATATTATAAAATTAAAATTATAAAATCTATCCAAAACAATTTTAAATAATCAATTGAATGTTGACACATGGCAAAATTTAGTTGGAAGACCTGGCCATGAAATACATTTTGATTTTGATTTTTTTTTTATGTTTTTTTTTGTCTTCTAGTTGGCAGAGGGCTTACGTCCGTGCCGATAAACATAGTATTATAAAAAGTTGCAATTGCATCTATTAAATTAAAATTTTAAATTCGATAAAATATGTATATGCGAGAAAGAAAAAGAAAGAAGAAGCTGGTTAGGGATGACAAAATGACATGTCCTGAAGTCGCCCCGTCCTGAGAGATTTGGACTTGTCATGTCCTGCTCTATAGCCTCTATTCTTAGAATGGGGCAAGTCAGTCCCGCCTCGCGCGCAGAGTAGGACAGACATGAATTTACATATTTATTGTTCTGCCCTGTCCCGAATTTTAATATATATATATATATATATAATAATTTGATTAAGTAAACTAACCCTAATTTATATCAATATTTATTTTAATTTAGTTTATTGATGAATTTTAATGTTTATTTTATATCATTTTAAATATTTGAAATAATTTATATACATATAAAATGAGACTTGGGGCTGGGCAAGACTCAAAATGCTGCCCCATATCAAGCGTGTCCCAACGCATAAAATGCTGCCCCGTAGAAGATCATGGGGCAGGGCAGGACATATACATATATGCGCAAGATAGAGCAGGATATTGAGATACCCGCCCTACTCTGTTCCATTGCCATCCCTAGTCCAATGTAACAAATAAATACAAGATATTCAAAATCAATACTAGTTTCATTGTAATTAATACAATTCTAAAGAAAAATACTTTAGATACTCCCATGAAGAAAAAAATATATATTATGTTATGCCGATTCATTTAAAAATCTTAAATTTATTAATGTTTAAATAAGAAAATATATAAAATTTTTGAGAAAGTTTAATAATAAAAAAAATTCGGTATCCGGTCCGAATTGTAAAATTTGGGTTTTAGATCGAACCAGAACTAGGAATTCTAAAATTTGATGGACCGGAGACCGAAGACTAACCGATCCGGATCGATTCCAAACTTTTTTTGCACACTCCTTGTTTAAAGAATTGAAAAATGTAGAATCGATATTGACTTAATTGAAAAGAAATTAGATCATTAAATTGAATTGAGAAAATGATTTCCATCCCTTCACTATATAAGAATCAGGTTTACAAGAGATGTTACAATTACTAAAAAGTCTAAAATAGAAGTTATAACTAGAATAACTATTATAACTAATACTTTCTCATTTATTGACTTAACTTGTTATTTTTCACACTGGCTAGCGTGCTTTTCCTATGCCTAGTCGTTCAGTCGCTCACTTTTCTCTCCATCGTCTCGCACACACCTTCCTTTTTTCTCCTCCATCTTTTCTCGCTATTAATTCCTTGTTTGTTTAGATTGTGTTCAAACTTTTGTTTAATTGTTGTGGGTTTGAAGTTGGGCCGAACAAGTAAGCTTAACGCGTGGGTTATATACCCCTCCAACTATGTTAGATACACTCACTCAATTTCTCCCACAATTTATTAATTTAATAAGTATGCAAAATATAAAAATTGCCTCTCGCTTAACATTTAAATTTTAATTCATAAATGTAGTAGCAACGCTGCCACCATCCACCCCGGCATCCGCTAACTCCACTCAAACAATGTTAAAGTCTCATAAAAATAAAAAAATTCCAAAAAATCTTAAATACCTTAGAAAAAAATTGACATAATTTTTACGAATCAGTATAAAAAATATACACTACTGTCGACAAACTGTTGTCCATAGTAAATATTTTTTATCCTGATTTATCAAAAATTTATAAAAAGAAAAAAGAATAACAAACATATTCGCGAAAACCCTCTTCTGCGAAGGCCACCCATACCTCTTTAATGGGAGATCCCGGGCAGCGGGGTGGGGTTGGGGGCGATTAAAAAAAAATAAAGAGGGTGAGATGACAACGGCTGATAGGCATGGGAGGGATGATTGACGTGATGGACAGGGTGGGGGGAGGGGAAAACATTTTTCTAGAAGAAGAAAATGGTGAAATGAGTAACATTTGCACAAAATTAGAGTTTTAAAGGTGTATTTACTATGAAAATTTTTAGAGAGAAAAAGATACTTTACATAATTTAATTTAGAGGGAGTGCATCTAACATTAGTCTTTTTTAACTGAGTATTATATTTTTCAACATCTCATTAGTTAAACAATACACCAATTTGAAATGGCTAGAAAAGTTCAATTCAATTGATATTTAATTTTTATGTTTTTTCAGTTCGATTCAGTCTTAATTTCTAATATTAAGCATTTCGGTTAAATCGATTTTTATATGAGTACTTTGGTACGATTGCTGAACCAACCAATGCTTAGCAACATCAAAATTGAAATATATGACTACACAATGATGCCAGAATCGGATTCTTGGGGGGAACGCTTTAATATATTCGAAAATTCAAAAAGAGGGGTGGTCCCACGCACAACTCCAATGAAACAAGCAGCTATAAGCCTATAACACAGCACAGTGGAAGGAAGGAGACTTTTTTGTCTCTCTACAGAAACACCACCACCATTGCATATATATACACATATATATAGATAAGACTTCAAACTTCCAAACATTCCCCCAATTTTGCAGCGGCAGTGGCAACAACGCCCCTCTCTTTCTGATCGACAAACCACCGCCTCTCCAAATTTCTCCTCCAATATAGCGGCCGGCAGTTTATTGTACCGAATAAACGCTTTTCGGGAAACGAGCGGATGATTTTCCTGCGCAGGAAAGGAGCCGAGTAAAGAAGAATCTTCTTTCATCCGATCGTCGAACTGGTACACCTTTTTCTATTTTTGATATTGTTTTTTATGAATACCATTCACCCTTCCCCTTTCGAAGTAATTATATATTTCCCGAGTCCACCAATTTGGTTTTGCATCAGAGTGGAGACAAGTTTTTTTAAAAAAGTAGACAAAAGTAAGGATATTGTGGTTACAATACGAACAAAGTGATTATTTGTGAATACAATTGAATAAAAATTTGAGCAATTAATGATGGTTGGAGAGTGAGGTGTGGTTTTCATAAAAAGTATGAGAACAAATTTGCTGGACAATGAATAAAGTAGTGAGGTTTCAATCGGAGACACTCAAATTGATGAATTTCTTGCTCAAGTTCTATGCTGAAGCAGGGGACTTAGGTTTATTCTCCGCTAAAGGTGTTTTGGGGATTAATAGCTACCTCCTTTAGCTCTCGTTATGCGTTCGATTGATAAACATACGATGCGTATTTCATGTATTGGTATCTAATGCCATTTGCTTGGTCGCTGAATTGTCAACGATAATCTGATGGTGCTTGCTTACTTATTTTATAATAATTTTCTTAAAAATCATAGCTGTGGATGAAGTTTTGGATCATCTGATCTCATAGACAGTGCTAGAAAGTTCGTGATGGATGTTTTTGATTTGATATTTAATTAAGTTGAATTAGCTTCTTGGGTGGCAGATTTTATACCTGAAATAACCAATTACAGCTCCAAAACTGCTGCATACTAATGATAACCCATATGCCTAAGCATATCCTATTCTTAGTTAGAGTTCCAAACAAAGCTCTCTTTTTTTTGTTTGAACAGGATTTTGCAGATCAATATAGTTAATTGCACTTAGATTGTCGTTTGCACCATCTTCCAGGTTGCTGAAACTGAATTTCATCAGAAGAGAATATGGAAATAAATGGGAAAGATGGTTTGAAGTCACCACTTTTGCGACATGAAGACAATGTTGCTATCACTATTTCAGACCCAAAACAAATTTCTAATAAGAGAATTAGGACACTGGTTTTCAAGGTATTGGGCATAACATGCTCATCATGTGTATCTTCAATAGAAGCTGCACTTGGTAGACTGGATGGTGTACAGAATGTAATGGTGTCTGTAATTCAAGGCCAGGCTGTCGTGAAGTATGTGCCCGAAATAATCAGTGTAAGCCAACTTTAAAAATATGTTACTCTTTATGCTGCATTAAGTGCCACTACTGCGGGACATTTTGATCCAAAATTTACTTACTTTCTGATTTTCTCAAAACAAGCTTTTGTAACTGTGGTTAGGGTGGGAGAGTGGGAATCTTAATATTGGGGAATATCCTTTCCTGGATTTTAAAGAGAGGGAGAGAGTGAGAGAGAAAATGACAAGAAAAAAGTGGACAGCAATCCTTGGTTAATCTTTAGACATATTGTATTCCTGATGCTAGCCACTTATCAATTATCATCCTCTCAATGAAAGAGGGAACTGAAGTAGATAGTGATTTTTCTATGACGACTGACAAGAATGACATTTTTCAACATAAAAGGATTTTTCTATTTGTTCACTTTCTCACATTTGTTAGTAGCAATGTGTCGAAGATTTGAATTCCTCCCAAATTCTGTATAAAGTTTCTGTATAAATAATTATGCCATTAGAGCCTTACCAAATTGTCTCTGTTTTAGGCAAAACTGATAAAAGAAGCAGTGGAAGATGCAGGTTTTGAAGTTGCAGAATTTCCCGAGCAAGACATGGCTATGTGCAGGGTTAGAATAAAAGGAATGGCATGCACAAGCTGTTCCGAGTCAGTAGAACGTGCTTTAAAGATGGTGAATGGAGTAAAAAAAGCAGCGGTTGGTTTAGCTCTTGGGGAAGCTAAAATCCATTTTGATCCAAATCTGACAAATACTGACCGTATCATCGAAGCAATAGAAGAAGATGCAGGCTTTAGAGCTGATCTCATAAGCTCAGGCAATGACTTGAATAAAGTCTATTTGAAGCTCGGAGGTATCACTTCTCCAGATGAATTTTCTATTATTGAAAACTCACTTCAGAATTTGGAAGGTGTAAATCTTGTTGAAATCGATGTTGAAGAGCAGAAAGCAATCATAAGTTATGAGCCAAACATTGTCGGTCCAAGATCTCTAATAAAGTGTATTCAAGAAGCTGGCCATGAACTCAATACTTATCAAGCAACTTTGTACACTCCTCCAAGAGGAGGAGAAACAGAAAGGCAGCATGAAATCCTAATGTACCGAAATCAGTTCTTTTGCAGTTGCCTATTTTCAGTTCCCATATTTGTTTTCGCTATGGTACTTCCAATGCTTACTCCTTATGGAAATTGGTTAGAGTACAAGGTTATCAATATGCTTGACATTGGGATGCTTTTGAGATGGATCCTTTGCACGCCTGTGCAGTTTGTCATTGGCAAAAGGTATTAATGTCGGTTTTCTCTTTGCTGAAGATGATTTCCTAAAGTTCTCTAGTTAGGGTGCGTTTACAAGTAATTCTGTGTTTGATGAGGTAATATAAATTAATTTATGCTGGATCACCAATGGTGGGTAATGTTTGAAAAAATTAAGTGTTTTAGGTCAAATTTCGAAACATTGGAAACATTTGCTAAAAATCTTTTTTTTTAACTAAAACTAGTTTTAAGCGGCTTTATGATTGTCTATTGCAGCTTCTCTGAATCAACATATAACTAATCAGTTAACAGCAACACAGAGTTTATTTAAATGAAAAAAAAGTGTGATTTTAAGCCCTTTCATGAGTTTGTAAAAACCCGCTTGATATGATTTTTGATGCACATAATGTTGAGGAGTCACATAATGTGTAGGTTGTAATCACCTCATCAGGTTTTATGCAGGATCATATAATGCCCTGAAACGAAAATCTGCAAATATGGATGTTTTAGTTGCCTTGGGTACCAATGCTGCGTACTTTTATTCTATATATGTAATGATAAAGGCATTAGCTTCAGACTCCTTTGAGGGTCAGGACTTCTTTGAGACCAGTTCCATGTTGATATCTTTCATTCTTTTGGGGAAATACCTTGAGGTTTTGGCAAAAGGGAAGACATCAGATGCTTTAGCAAAGTTGACAGAACTAGCACCTGAGACGGCATGCCTTTTAACCCTAGATGCTGAAGGAAATATTATATCTGAAACTGAAATTGATACACAACTTATAGAAAAGAATGACATACTAAAGATTGTTCCTGGGGCAAAAGTTCCTGTTGACGGACTTGTTGTTGATGGTGAATGTCACGTGAATGAAAGCATGATCACAGGCGAAGCTATGCCAGTTTTCAAAAAGCCTGGTGACAAGGTATGATAAATCATATGTCTATAAAATTCGTAGCCACTGTCTTAATATGTAAATGGCAATGCTCTATCAACAGGTGATTGGTGGCACAGTTAATCAGAATGGGTGTATACGTGTTAAGGCTACTCATGTTGGTTCAGAAACAGCACTTTCACAAATTGTAGAGCTGGTTGAAGCTGCTCAGCTTGCTAAAGCACCTGTTCAGAAATTGGCTGACCAGATATCTAAGATCTTTGTTCCAACTGTGAGTTTCTGTGATTTTTTTTTTATTCCTAAGGGTATGTTTAATTTGGGATTTCAAAATCTAATTTCGATTCCACTTTTGGGATTTTAGAATCCGGTATTTAAAAACCCATACCAGCTACCCCTAGTGTTACCTATAAACCCTATAAATACCATTTGTTTTCTACACCACTCTCTCCAATGATTCACTAAGTCAAATATGGTTTTTTTATTCTCGCTATTATTTTATTTATCACTTTTCACACCTTTTATTCCCACTTTTGCAACTTCCAACAAACTACACTAATTATTAAGCAATCATTCAATCATTACAATTAAAATAAACATTGATATAATAATCATACGGAATCGGGTGCTAGAGGAGATGGGTGTTCTCTGGGTCATTCCTGGCTCGATGTTAGAGTTGCTTTAAAATTAATATGGGGGGATCTTTAAATTAGAGAATGAAAACCTTTTGTAGGAATGTTGTGTCGGGTGTTAATTGGTCTATTTGGTTAGAGAGGAATAAGAGAATTTTTGAGGATGTTTATGAATCTGTAGATGAGGTTTGGGATATGATTAATATAGAGTTGCTTTGTGGTCCGTGAGTCACAGCTTGTTTAAGGGTTTGACCTTGGCTGATGTAGTTAGGAACTGGTGTTTAGCTTTCTAGTTTTGCTTTTATTGACATTGCCATTGTATTATTGTTGAGGGATTCCTCATCCCTAGTTTTTCTAAAATATATTTCTTATAATAATATGTTTTTACTTTAGGTTTTGGGTGGTTTAGAAAATCGATTTTTTAAATCGTGGGTTTATGAAATCTTGATGAATATATGTGCGTTTCTTTTGAGTTTTTGAATACGATAGAGTTTAACTTTATGTCGAATCAATGTGTAAGATTGAATGAAATTGTATTATTATATTATTGTTGGGCGAGATTATAATGATTAGATGATTGTATAACGATTGGATTTATTATATTATTGCATTTTGGGAATTAGCATTTCGAGAAAACATAAAACAATCTCTTTCCTATGAATGAGAAATAAATCAAGATATATGTTTAGATGGGTTTGCTTTTACAGTTATGACATGGGATCTGGCCTTGTTTATTTGGAGATAGTTTTAACTGGACAAGTATATTTAATTGGCATATCTTACATAAATTTCTTGGACATTTGTTGTAAAATGAAAGAACATATTTTATTCTTAGATTTAAAACATTATTGATGCCTAGAATATCATTTTGTGCATGTCTTATATTATGAGTCATAATACAACATGAAATTTTATTTTATTCTGTTTATTTATTACATTATTTTGTGCCTCACTTTTAAATGACATGCACCAACTCACCCTGCACAGTTGTACCTATGCTTCAATTACCCTTTGCACTTTGTTGTACCCTTAATAACAAGGGCCTTAGCTGATAGATAAGCACAACCAGCCTATGTCACACAGCTAGTTCACCTCAGTTATGTAGACATCTTTAACTTATAGCATGTTTATGATGGTTTTTTTCTCATCTTTGGCAATTGGTATATACTCCCTCCGTCCCAGGAATTTGTGCATGGTTTGACCGGCACGGAAATTAATTATATGATTGTATAACGATTGGATTTATTATATTATTGCATTTTGGGAATTAGCATTTCGAGAAAACATAAAACAATCTCTTTCCTATGAATGAGAAATAAATCAAGATATATGTTTAGATGGGTTTGCTTTTACAGTTATGACATGGGATCTGGCCTTGTTTATTTGGAGATAGTTTTAACTGGACAAGTATATTTAATTGGCATATCTTACATAAATTTCTTGGACATTTGTTGTAAAATGAAAGAACATATTTTATTCTTAGATTTAAAACATTATTGATGCCTAGAATATCATTTTGTGCATGTCTTATATTATGAGTCATAATACAACATGAAATTTTATTTTATTCTGTTTATTTATTACATTATTTTGTGCCTCACTTTTAAATGACATGCACCAACTCACCCTGCACAGTTGTACCTATGCTTCAATAACCCTTTGCACTTTGTTGTACCCTTAATAACAAGGGCCTTAGCTGATAGATAAGCACAACCAGCCTATGTCACACAGCTAGTTCACCTCAGTTATGTAGACATCTTTAACTTATAGCATGTTTATGATGGTTTTTTTCTCATCTTTGGCAATTGGTATATACTCCCTCCGTCCCAGGAATTTGTGCATGGTTTGACCGGCACGGAAATTAATTATATGATTGTATAACGATTGGATTTATTATATTATTGCATTTTGGGAATTAGCATTTCGAGAAAACATAAAACAATCTCTTTCCTATGAATGAGAAATAAATCAAGATATATGTTTAGATGGGTTTGCTTTTACAGTTATGACATGGGATCTGGCCTTGTTTATTTGGAGATAGTTTTAACTGGACAAGTATATTTAATTGGCATATCTTACATAAATTTCTTGGACATTTGTTGTAAAATGAAAGAACATATTTTATTCTTAGATTTAAAACATTATTGATGCCTAGAATATCATTTTGTGCATGTCTTATATTATGAGTCATAATACAACATGAAATTTTATTTTATTCTGTTTATTTATTACATTATTTTGTGCCTCACTTTTAAATGACATGCACCAACTCACCCTGCACAGTTGTACCTATGCTTCAATAACCCTTTGCACTTTGTTGTACCCTTAATAACAAGGGCCTTAGCTGATAGATAAGCACAACCAGCCTATGTCACACAGCTAGTTCACCTCAGTTATGTAGACATCTTTAACTTATAGCATGTTTATGATGGTTTTTTTCTCATCTTTGGCAATTGGTATATACTCCCTCCGTCCCAGGAATTTGTGCATGGTTTGACCGGCACGGAAATTAATTATATGATTGTATAACGATTGGATTTATTATATTATTGCATTTTGGGAATTAGCATTTCGAGAAAACATAAAACAATCTCTTTCCTATGAATGAGAAATAAATCAAGATATATGTTTAGATGGGTTTGCTTTTACAGTTATGACATGGGATCTGGCCTTGTTTATTTGGAGATAGTTTTAACTGGACAAGTATATTTAATTGGCATATCTTACATAAATTTCTTGGACATTTGTTGTAAAATGAAAGAACATATTTTATTCTTAGATTTAAAACATTATTGATGCCTAGAATATCATTTTGTGCATGTCTTATATTATGAGTCATAATACAACATGAAATTTTATTTTATTCTGTTTATTTATTACATTATTTTGTGCCTCACTTTTAAATGACATGCACCAACTCACCCTGCACAGTTGTACCTATGCTTCAATAACCCTTTGCACTTTGTTGTACCCTTAATAACAAGGGCCTTAGCTGATAGATAAGCACAACCAGCCTATGTCACACAGCTAGTTCACCTCAGTTATGTAGACATCTTTAACTTATAGCATGTTTATGATGGTTTTTTTCTCATCTTTGGCAATTGGTATATACTCCCTCCGTCCCAGGAATTTGTGCATGGTTTGACCGGCACGGAAATTAATTATATGATTGTATAACGATTGGATTTATTATATTATTGCATTTTGGGAATTAGCATTTCGAGAAAACATAAAACAATCTCTTTCCTATGAATGAGAAATAAATCAAGATATATGTTTAGATGGGTTTGCTTTTACAGTTATGACATGGGATCTGGCCTTGTTTATTTGGAGATAGTTTTAACTGGACAAGTATATTTAATTGGCATATCTTACATAAATTTCTTGGACATTTGTTGTAAAATGAAAGAACATATTTTATTCTTAGATTTAAAACATTATTGATGCCTAGAATATCATTTTGTGCATGTCTTATATTATGAGTCATAATACAACATGAAATTTTATTTTATTCTGTTTATTTATTACATTATTTTGTGCCTCACTTTTAAATGACATGCACCAACTCACCCTGCACAGTTGTACCTATGCTTCAATAACCCTTTGCACTTTGTTGTACCCTTAATAACAAGGGCCTTAGCTGATAGATAAGCACAACCAGCCTATGTCACACAGCTAGTTCACCTCAGTTATGTAGACATCTTTAACTTATAGCATGTTTATGATGGTTTTTTTCTCATCTTTGGCAATTGGTATATACTCCCTCCGTCCCAGGAATTTGTGCATGGTTTGACCGGCACGGAAATTAAGAAAATGAAATATAGTGATATGTATGGTAAAATAAAGAAGGGGTATTATTGGTAATTTATTGACTAAAGTGGGTGTAGATTTGACTAAAGTTATAAATTGAGTTAAGTTGTGGGCCCAAGTAAAATAAAGGAGGGGTAATATTGGTAAAAATTATGTGAGTTATTTCCTTTTTTAGAGTGTGCAAATAATGTTGGGACGTCCGTTAAGGAAAGTGTGCAAATAATCACGGGACGGAGGGAGTATTAATTGTTGGACAATCAAAGAAAGGAACTTTATTTCAACCATAAATATGCTAAGTACTACGTTATGTCTACACTCCCAGTGAAAAATGAAAAGATGTCTTCTGATAGACGACCGCCTATCTTGAAAGTATACAAAAGGAGAGTCAAGGGAACATAAGGGTAAATTAGGTATTAGGATCCAATGTAAACCTTTCTATAAATATAAGGAGAGGTAGTTACTAGTTGGTTATCAAGAATAGAATTGTTAACATTGCAGCCTATTGGCTTGTGGCAGAAGAGCAATCTTTCTGTGGCCCTCTTGAGGGATTTGTATCTTCGAAACACCATTACAATCCCAGTTCTTGCGTTCTTTAATTGCATTCTTCCTCTCCTCCCTACTATCGTCTATCATCTTCAATCTTCATAAAAAGGAGTTTCTATAGCCCGTGAATTGTGTAATGAAGCAGGACAGGAGTTTATAAATTTTGAGAAGGACTTCTTGCTTTGCTGAAGTTACCTTTTACTAAAACTGGCTGTGCAATTACTAATTCTAACATATATTTCTTGTAACGAGAATTGATTATGCTCCACATGCTAATTATTGAATAACATTTAACTATTCTGATTCTGCCAATTATCTGGATTTTGTCTAGAAGAGTTGCATATCCTATTTATGAAATGAGGGAGTCTTGTGTGAGACGGTCTTATGCATGAGACAGAGCTCCACTTTAATATTTACACCTTGTTCTGCTTGAAAATATGATTCGGGTAGCGTCATAACTCATAAGCACACGAATCATATAATATATATTTGATGGGAACCTGTCTCATGTATGACAGTATGAGACCATCTTGTACAAATTTTTGTCTTATGAAATATGTTCAATGAACCAAACATATTTTGTAGCAGCAAAATATTAGGTTTAAGATTTTTAGTTTGCTTCTGTCTTCATGTGAACAATACAAATTAATGCATAAATGATAGCTCCTGAATTTGTATCTTTAAGAAATTAACACTTTTCTTTCTCTTTATTAGGTCGTTCTAGCTGCTTTTGTAACATGGCTGGGATGGTTTATTCCCGGAGAAGCTGGGTTATACCCTATATCTTGGATACCTACATCTATGGATGCCTTTGAGCTTGCCTTACAGTTTGGTATTGCTGTATTGGTTGTAGCCTGCCCGTGTGCCCTGGGATTAGCAACTCCTACTGCAGTGATGGTTGCCACCGGCAAGGGTGCTTCACTAGGTGTGCTAATTAAAGGTGGAAATGCCCTTGAAAATGCGCATAAGGCAGGCCCTCTACTTATTTTCGACGACTTAGTCTATCTTTACTTGTTGATGTTTGTGCCGTACACTCTTTCATGTGTTGCATGTACTCCTTTTTTAACTTATGTGCTGCAGCTGATAACTCTAGCCTTTATTATTCTTTGAGATTTAAATTGAATATAAAACAAATTAGGTTTTCACTTCAACACTTGGTATGTAAAAAGTTGCCCTTCACATAATGTACATCTGCTGCTTATTATCTCAATTGAAACTTTTTACTGTACCTGTGGTTTTTGTGATACAATACTCTTTTGATCCTCTTACGTTTGGAGTGGATAAGTGTTTTGATTCTCCAGAAAACGAAAACACTATTATATGGTCCAGCCTTCCTATTTCATGTTCCCGTCATTATATCAGAGTCTCAAATAGAGGGTACACAAGCATTATGGTACCAATGTTAAGTAGATGATACTAAAACCACAATGTGTTTATCTTTTTTCATTCGGTGTTATTTTTGTTTGTTCAGCAGAGTTGCTGCATTGTTTCTGTCACTATATAAAAATGAGTTTATGTTTTGATCTTGCAGGTCAAGACTGTTGTTTTTGATAAAACTGGAACACTAACTGTTGGAAAACCAGCTGTAGTTAGTTTTGAGCTCTTCTCTGCAGTTGCTGTGGAAGATTTCTGCGACATGACAATTGCCGCAGAAGTGAGTTTTCTATCATTGGTTTTTCTATAGATTTAGAATGTATTTGCTAAACTTGAAGTATTGAATTTGTACTAAAAGTAAACATATAGCTTAAACAAGAAGTGTTAGCGCAAGGAAACAATGAATTCTGACCATGTATATTCCAGCTCCAGAGAATGAATTCAAGATTTATGTTTGAATAATTCAAAATTTAGGAATGCATATTATATTATGAACTTCATATCTGCATACAGCTGAATGTGTAATTCAAATAGGCCATGCTTGGGTAACTCTGATATATATTATATATGTATCCTGTATACTTTCAGGTAAATAGTGAGCACCCAATAGCAAAAGCTGTTGTGGAGTATTCCAGAATGTTACGTGAGAAGCATGGGTCCCAGAGTGATCGATTCACAGAAGTGACGAATTTTAAGGTTCATCCTGGGGCTGGAGTGAGTGGAAATGTTGGAGAAAGAGCAATTGTGGTTGGGAACAGGAGGCTCATGCAAGAGTCTAATGTCCCAGTTGGCAGTGAGGTAGAAAGATACGTTTCGGAAAATGAGCATCTGGCTCGTACTTGTGTGCTTGTTGCTGTTGAAGGAAGGGTTTCAGGTGCATTTTCTGTAACTGACCCAGTGAAGCCAGAAGCCGCTCTCGTCATATCTTATCTGCACTCCATGGGCATCACAAGTGTCATGGTTACAGGTGACAACTGGGCTACAGCTACTGCAATAGCTAGTCAGGTCGGCATAGATAAGGTGTTTGCTGAGACGGATCCACTTGGGAAAGCTGACAAGATAAAAGAGTTACAGGTAATGAGCTTAATATCCACTCTTGTGTTCCTAAGTAAATTTGTTTAGATTCGGAAATAAACTATATGAAAAAAGAGAGTTAATTGCGTAAAAAATCACTACTTTTTCACGTTTTCTCAGTTACAACATGTGTTATTCTAATTTTGATGCATATTTTTAAATTTTGCAATTTTATAATAGGACTATTTTTTGGCAAGTTATGCTGACGTGTCAGTCAGATTTCTTTTGAAAAAATTGCAAAAAAATCCATGACCTTTTTCGTTTTGTTTCAATTTAATCACATCCTTTCAACTTTTTTGCAATTTCATACACTGTCAGGTCAGCCGGACTTCCTTAAAAATAGTCATGTGATAGAATTGCAACAATTTATAAAGTTGTGGTCGTGTATCTAATTGCAAATATTATTATATTATTGAAAAAAGTTGGAAAGATAGTAATTTGTTTTGCAATTAAATTAACCCATGAAGAAATAAATGCTATATTCCAAGGCAAAAACTATTGCGATAAGGATATTCAAATATTTGTCCTCGTTATTAATCTTTGTTGGTATATGTAGTTGCAAGGCACAAGCGTAGCAATGATAGGAGACGGGATCAACGACTCACCAGCTTTAGTGGCAGCTGATGTTGGGATGGCAATTGGGGCGGGTACTGATGTGGCTATAGAAGCTGCTGATGTTGTCCTAATGAAGAGCAACTTGGAAGACGTCGTTACAGCTATACATCTCTCACGAAAGACAATGTCAAGAATCCGTATCAACTATGTATGGGCACTTGGATATAACATCCTGGGCATGCCTATTGCTGCTGGGATTTTGTACCCATTCACAGGTGTTCGTCTACCCCCTTGGCTTGCAGGAGCTTGCATGGCTGCTTCGTCCATAAGTGTTGTTCTTTCGTCCCTCCTGCTGCAGAATTATAGTAAGCCTTTGCATCTTAACACTGCCGCGCATAACTGAAATTGCTTCCCAACTTACCTTACGTTTAGCTCTTCCGAAATGTCGCCTGGAAAAGGATTGCGATTCTTCTTAACTGAAGCGAATTTAACTTCATTTTTTATGGTGAATAAATAATGCCTTTCCTCGATTCGTTTCGAGTTTATTAAATTTTGAATTTAGTTTAGATTGATGAAGTTTGTATAATTGTATTTGGGCTTTGTACCAAAAATATAATTTCTCTCCAACTGCAATTTTAGGTGGTGGTTTTAGTTTTTAAGACTTTACACTAGTTTTATTTTGGAATTTAAAAACCAGTATTAAATGTATATATTATAAATTTATAAAATGTATGCATAATATATATCATGGAGTATAAAATAATAAATATATAAATATATAAACTATAAATATTATTTATAGAATTGAGAGAAATAAAAATATTACAAAGAAAGGCTAGTTTATGTGAAATATTTCATACATGCATTTCATCCCAATTAGACCAAGTTAAAACTCTAAGTTCATTTAGTCTAAAAGTTAAATTAAGATAATTTTTAAAAATTCGCGGATCATAAGCCTGGATCCAAGTTGTCAAGAAAATTCGCGGGTCGCAAACAGGTGGTTTACTGCATAACCAAAATATTGTTACAACAAGGTCAAAAAATTACCAGTACAAGACCAAAAATTTAATACTACATATCAAAACATTCTGACAAATTCACCCAAAAAATTAATTGTCCAAAATATTTTTGAACATGTAGTAATACACTTTTGACCTTGTAGTGATAAAATTTTGGTCTTGTAGTAACATTGGTTTAGTCATGTAGTAGCCGAATAAGTCAGAATTATTTTAGTAATTTTGCTCAAAAAAAATAAGTGTCCAGAATATTTTTGGACTTGCAGTAATACACTTTTGGTCTTCTAGTGACAAAATTTAAGTCTTGTAGTAACATAGTTTTGGTCATGTAGTAAGATAAGTATTTTAGAGCGAAAATAAATATTGTAATTAAGGTTGACCCGTTTTGACCCGCATTTGACCTACGAATTTTGACTTAATTTATCTTAATTGGTCAATATTGCATGTATACATTATTACATATAAGTTTTTGCCTACAAAAAATAACACTTTGAATCAAAATAGCACTAGAGAATTGAGAGAGGTGAAGAAAAATTGATCAATTTTGTTGGGATATGAACTCTTAGATTTATATTTTAGGAACAATTGGAATTTTTTTTAATATACGGTAGTTTTAGTAAAAATTGGGATTCTTTTCAAAATAAGTATAGACGCGGTTGCAACCCGCACTTATTGAAGAGTCACAAGTGCGACCCACACTTGTAGAATGGATTTACGAAAAAAAAATTATATATACATAGGTGCGTCTGACAGTCGCACCTCTGACACAAATCTGAAGTACGCAAAATGATTTGACAACACGAGTTTGTCTTATAGCATAGCCAGGCGCACCTATGTCAGAGTGTTATCTGGCATGCATGGAACACATAATATTAATGTAGAGTGATTTGACAACACACGTCGTCCTTTAGTATAGGCGCGCCTATCAGTGTCAGACGAAATTTTCTTTCCCGTTGTTTTGACGCCCACTATCTCTTTCCTTAATAATAATACCCCTCCCTTCCCTTCATAATTTACCCCCTCCCTCACATAAAACAATGGTTAATTGCAAATTAAATCACAACCTTTCCCTAAATTGCAATTTAATCTAAACTTTTGAATAATTGCAAATAAAATTACCATATTTAAATATTGTTGCAATTTAGATTTCAAAACAGCTTCATTTGCACTCAAATTTGATGTTTCGAGATTAGATCGAAATAAAAAACAATGTTGTTTCATTAAGGAGGTGTCACATCAGCTAGCCACGTGAAATTTGAGCATAAATAAAGTTGTCTTGAAGTCTAAATTGCAACAATATTTAAAAGTAATAATTTTATTTGTAATTATTCAAAAGTTTAGATTAAATTACAATTTAGGGAATGGTGGTGATTTAATTTGCAATAAACCCTAAAACAATCTGCTCTCATTCATCTTTTTCTTTTTTCTTTCATTCTTCTTCTACCAAATTCTTAAAATACTCATCACTCCCCTTTTAAAAAAAAAAAATCTAATAAAACTCCTCTCCAATACGTACGATGGAAAAAAAATCTTCAAGGTATTAGCCTTATAGTCTTATGAATTTACTTATGAACTCTCTCGTCTTCTAGTCTTCAATCTTCTACTTTTTAAGTCTTAAATATACGCGTGTTAACCAAGACATGGTATCAACTGATATACCTACAACTGATTTCATATACCTAAGACTAAGACTTAGACTATTCTCCTAAGTTTTATATGAACAGTTTAGGTAACCTATACTAGATTACAAATTATATTTCTAACACTAGATTATATGATATGTTTTGGCCATCAAAACTATCATATATCTAATCAAATCAGAGGGTATGATGAATATTCCAACAAAAAGCCGTCGTGTATTTGAAGAATTGAACAACACTCAACACAAGGTATATTCATTTTTTTTTTTTGTAATATATAATAGTATTGTTTTTTATTTATTGTTGTGCTTAATTTGGTGAAGCTAGAGTTGTTGCTTTAAGATTAATTCGTGAGTTGTATTGTATTAGCGATAATAATGAATGATCAATTATATAGTACTAAATATGATTAATTTAATATTTGAGTGTTTAGGTTAATCAAATAGTAAAATAAAACGAGTATATTTCTTACTCAGATCTATAGTTAGGTAGAATTAGTGGATTTGCTATTGAAAATAACATATATTTAGGTGGTAATATTTAGGTGAACTTTATGATATCTTTTACGTAATAATATTTAGGTAGTAGAGAGTTTTAAGTTAAATTAATTATTAGTGTTTTTTCATAATATTAAGTATTTTCACTCTTTAAGTTAAATTAATTATTAGTGTTTTTTCATAATATTAAGTATTTTTTATGATGTATTAAGAATATTGATGTATTTAAAAGTAAAATGTCTCATAACTATAAAATTAATCAGTAGATGAATAACAAGTATTTAATTAACTTAATTAATTTAAAGTATTCAATAATTCGTATTTAATTAAAAACACTTTGTGAAAAATTTAGATAGTAAAAATAAAAAAATTATACCATATGATTCCATCGTACTTCATACGCATATGGCATAAAATAAAATAAAGTAAAAATACTCTTCCAATTATAGTAATAGATATAGCAATATAGAATCCTTTTAAAAAAATAAAAATAAATAATAGCATTATAGATTGAAACATAATAATCTTATTATATAAAAGGAAGATATTTCTCTCAAGCTGCTGCCATGTGTTACTCAAGCTTTCGACATGTGGCAATGTAAAAAATAGAGAAGCAAAGGAAATAAAGGGAAATGCAGAAGAAGAAATGCCCGGAAAGTAGAGAGACGCGTGGGAGAAGAAACGCCCGAAGGAAGAGTTTATAAATTTTGTTACTACATCTCCATGTTCTCTTTGGATTTTCAGCTTCTGCCCTCGGAGTAAGCGTTAAAGTCTGGGCAGATCGCCACTTCTCTTCTTTGCCTTCCCATTCAGACCACGTTAGTAATGCCACTTTAATCCTACATGCTATGTTCAGAACCCGTGTTGTAATTGTTAGTTAGAGTAGTTAGTTAGTTATTATCTCGTCTTAAAACTACCTCTTGTACACTCTCTATATACCTCTCAATATACTCTTTACTCTCAATTGAGAGAGTCTTTCTATTCTACATGGTATTAGCCTAAACACTTGGGCCAATCTCTTCTTCTCCCCCTCCTTTTCATTCTTGCTCGTCTGCTCCTCTCGTTCCGATGGCAGATCCACCGGCCACCGCCACATCTATCTTTGATGCCACTCTTACTCTTCATGCAATGACACATCTTGTTACGATCAAATTGAAACCCACAAACTATCCTATGTGATATCGTCAAGTTTTCCCGCTTCTTGTTACTCAAAAGTTCTTGCCATATGTTGATGGTTCAACGCCGGCTCCCCCCGCTACCATCACCACTGCCGGGGCTTCCTCGCCTAATCCTCTTTACACTTCTTGGTACACTCGTGATCAAACAATGAGTGTTTTCTTGACTTCTACGCTTACCGAGGAGGCCATGGAAGTCACTGTTGGCTGCTTGACATCATTAGAGATTTGGAAAGCCCTTCCCAAGGCATTCAATCAGCTCTCCAAGGTCCGTGAGTTATGCCTAAAGGATGAGTTACACCTAATCAAGAAAGGATCAAGATCCGTTTTAGAATTTGGGGTTATTTTCAAGAATCTATGTGATCAACTATCTTCAATGGGATGCACCATAGACAACACCGATAAGTCTCATTGGTTTCTTCGTAGCTTAGGTTCTGGTTTTTCTACTTCTCAAATAAACCTCTCTCCTCTCCCTTCCTTCTCGGATCTTCTCGCCAAAGTAGAATCTCATGATCTGTTCACAAGATCACTTGAGAATCCGTCCTCCTTGTCCCAGACCCCGACCTTTTTTGCTCGCTCCTCGGCTCCCTCTGTTTTGGTTCGACCTCCTCCTGCTCGCCAGCAATATGACCGAGGTCAGTCTACCTCTCATGGAAGGGGTCAGTTTGGTCATGGTTACGAACGAGTTCGATTTTCTCCTCGTTGCCAAATCTATCACTTTGATGGTCACTATGATTCCTCCTATCCTCAACGTTATGATTCCCAACCTGGTCGTCAAGCCAATACAATTGATTCTCTTTCTCACACTGATTACTCCCGAAACGTCAATCTCTCAGATTGGTATGTTGATACTGGTGCCTCCTCGCACATGGTCCCCCCCTCGGCATCTCTTGATTCTTGCTCGCCATACACAGGATTTGACAAAGTTGTTGTGGCAAATGGTAATATCCTTCCAATCACTCATACTGATACTCATTTTCACAATTCAAGCTTATCCTTTTCTGATGTTTTGGTAGTCCCATCTGTTGGGATATGAATCCTAATATAAGTCCTAATTGATGAAAGAAGTAGTTTTGATAAGCCAAAAGTAGACTTGAATATATTTCTAAGTGTTGACTGATCTAGTTTTGGAAGTCGTCTTGTGACAAGATCAGTAGAGTACAAAGTACAAAAGGAAAGATAAGAAGAGTATATAAGAAAGAAAAGACAAGTACGAATTATAAGTACTATGTGAAAAATAAACTAAGTATTGAAGTTTTATATAGGATTTATGATGAGTATATAATTGTTGTATAGAAGCTCATAGTTTATATTCATGTTATATTGATGTATAGTTTATAGGATGACTAAGCTGGATTTATAAAGCTTAATGTAATGTAATAGTATTGATATGATTAGTTGATAGGAATAGTATAGTTCTATATAGAAGTCTACTAGAAGAGAAGTCTACAACAAGACAAGACAAGTGCTGTGAAGACTGAAGAATTGTCTAAGTGTTGGAAACTAGACAAGTCAAGTTTGCACAAGAAGTCAAGTACGCGTGAAAATATCTGAATAAAGATAAGGTCATATATTGAAGAGCTAGTTATGGAATAACTAATTCACTGAAGAAAGGTGTGAAAGGATAAGAAGAAGCTGTTACAAGTTAGTTATCAAGAAAAGGTTGTTGGAATAACAAACTTATCTTGAGAAGTGAAGTCTATAAATATGTGAAGACATTCTACGTTGAAGACTACTGTTACTACTGAAATTCGAAATACTGAAGCAATTATTTTTATATTCAAAGCAAGAGAAAACTCGCAGAGTTCAAGCAAGTTTGAAGCTAGAAAACAAGTTCATATTCAAGAAGGCTACTACTGCAAATTAGAGAAGTTTTCTTTAGAAATTTCTGTTGTTAATCAAGTTGCTAGTTGCTTGTAAAATATCTAGTTGTTAGATCGAAGATATACCTGGTGGTATAATCGAAAAGATCGAAGTCTTAGTTCTTGGGACTTAAAGCCACAAGAAGAGTTTAATAAAAATTTCACGACTGGAGTTGTGAGAGTGGATGTAGACAAGTTGTTGAACCACTATAAAATTTGTATGTTGATTTACTTTACTGTTTTATTTGTGTTTAATTGATTACTTGTTTAATTGATTAATCTACATAGGGCATGATTGGTATGATGAAATGAATTTGAGGCTGAATGGAATGAACTAAGAATGGAATGAGGTCTGAATGACTATTCCCATGATTGGTATTGATTAAGAATGGAAAAACAATTCCTTGATTGATTCCATTCTCATGATTGGTATACTAAAATGAAATGCAAAACAATATATATATTTTATTTTAAATGACTAAAATACCCTCTACTAATAATATAAATTAATAAATATAAAATAATTAAAATATAAGAAAAGTATCATTTTTATAGCTCTGTATATCTCTTTTCTGATTTGAATTAGTCAGTAATTAATTAAAAGTAAAAATAATTAAAAGTAAAAATAATTAAAAATTAAGTAAATTAAATAAAAAAAAAACACGGTTCTTCTTCTCTCTCAAATGTAACTGCACCGTCGTCTCCCATCTTTCTGCCGCCGACCTTCATGCCGTCCCCTACTCCATATTTAATTCAGATTTGAGGATTTTTTTAAAAATGAAAATCAGTTTATATCTATAGAGGACATCGATTGTTCAATTAATTTAACAAACATGAACAAGAGTGACAATATCTTCTCTTTGCACATATATAGAGAGAAACAATACAAATTTTATATTCTCAGCGTCTTCTCTCTTGAATTAGGGTTGAAGAATATTGACTAATAAATGAAGTATGTAATTGTGAATTAGAGTTGGAGAAGTGGGTTAATGGTTGAAAAGGATAATTATGTAAAAATAAATTAGAGTGATTATTTTAAAAAATAAAATAAAATATAATTCGATTCCATATAGAATGGAATGGGGAAAGACAGGGGGATGGAGAGAAATCAAAATTCTTTATTTTTGGGAATCACCATTCCTTAATGAATTGGGATTCCGCGTAAAAAAATATACCAATCGTGAGATTAGGAATGGGCCCATGAATGCTCATTCCATTCCAAGCCTATTACTGCGTACCAATCATGCCCATATAGAATAGACAAGTTCAGTGTTCATTCGAAATAGTTGAGTATATTTAAGGGCTCATTTATTAATTCTGATATTCCGCATTGTGTACTTTGATATTTTGAAAGACTTTTAAAAGTCTATTCACCCCTCCCCTCTAAACTTTTACTAGCTTACTCAATCTTACACTCAACTAGGGACCTACACCATCCATTACTAAAAATCTTCTATCTGTTAGTAAACTAACAAATGATTTCCTTGTTCTTCTTATATTCTCTAACGATTTCTTTGAAATTCAGAATCAAAATACATGTATGGTTCTAGCTCGGGGCAGACTTGATCATGGCTTATATGTTTTGGATAAATGTCATTCTGTTTTTTCTTCCTCTTTACGTGCTCGCACCTCTTGTGGTTATTTTGAATTGTGGCATAATCGGTTAGGACATGTAAATATTTACATTGTACATATTCTTAAAAATAAAGGTCTCCTTTCTGTTACTTTTTTACTTCCTCGTCCTATTATTTGCTCGCTATGCTAGAAAGTAAAAAGTGCTCGCCTTCCCTTTGTCATTAATAAAAAACGAGCATTGCATGTTCTTGACCTTATCCATTGTGACTTATGGGGACCCTCTCCTATTAAATCTTCCGATGGCTTCTCTTATTATGTTTTATTCATAGACGAACACTCTCGCTTTACTTGGTTTTATCCGTGTTGGTCCAGAAAGGAGTATATAACAAGTGTATGGGGGGGGGGGAATACACTTGTATGCAAATTCTTTTCAAACTTGATCAACCCAGAGTTCAGCAAGGTTGTCCTGGACAACTCTGCTGATGAGATTAACTCTTCTAAGATAATCAAACTACTAAGTACTATTGAGTACTTAGTTGAATAACTATCTAGGGGAGTTATATGTGCGGAATTAGTGGTTGACCCTTAAGTTTAAACTCCTTTTATATACTGAAATCACTTAAGCAGTTTATCACAGTCTATCAGGGAACTTGTCCAAATCAGGTTTTGCACAGTTTGTGAAATGATTCTTGAAAGTTCAGTTTATGTGTGCAGTGTTGAATGTATGAAAGTACTTTTAATGTAAATCAACACAATGGTTTATAGTGGTTCAGAGACTCAAGCTCCTACATCCACTTTCCCTAATTTAACACGATAATTCCTTCACTCTTGGAATTAACTTGTTTTATAGTGCCAAGGTGCACTTGATCAAGAACACCACTCCTTGGTGAATTGATCCCTAGGATGTCTAGAGTCCTAGTACCCTCTTCTCAACTCAGAACTGAACTGTTCTTCTCTCAACAGTTAGTTCCTTCCACTTCTACTACTACAACCTTCTCACTTTCTCACTTGAAAGGAATAAGGATTGAAGTAAGGTTCCAACTAATGAGATATCCTTTACAATGAAGGTCAGTGTATAAGGATATGATATCTCTTCTAAGCTTTGTATGGATGTACAATAAAGTTCAGCTTAGATGAAGTGTTTGAAGACTAAGAATGTCTTTTGAGGACTTTGAAGCTTCAGAGTAGATGTTCAGTTGGATGTAGATTGGATTCTCAAGGGTTTTCTTCAAATGGTCTTCACACTTCTGTATTTATAGACAAATTTGAGGATTTGCTCGTTGGAAAGGCAGCCCCAAATTGCTATAAATGTCTTCCTTGAGTTCTTCAACTTGGAAGACAGATTCTGATAGTGACATGTCCTTGTTTTGGGAAATAAACGGCTGTAACAACTTTGTCTTCATTCTAAGCACTTTTCCCAATGTATGACTTCAAGTTTCACTTGGTCAAACATGGACATCTCTTCTTATCAACATTCCTGAGATAGGGACAAACTTCCTTATCACTTGGACAACTCTGCTTATCAGATTCAGCAGAGTTCATTCATCAACAGTGTTGGCTTTTAAGCTTCTTTAGATGACTTGGCTCTTTCTCTTTTCACTTTTTCTTTGAGTTGTCATTTAAGCATATATGACTGGGAAAGATGGACTTGACCTCTTCAGCATAGTTGTCTTGGAGACAGATTTAGTTCAAGTGTGCTGAGACAACTCTTCTAAGCTTTGTATGATGCAGTAGATTGGTGCTTTGATGATGCATCTTAACTTATGTTGGCATTTACTAGGTTGTCTTTTGACTGATTCCACATGATCAGCATACTTGTCCTTCAGCAGACTTGAGATCATTCCATAACTGCGCCTTGAGGGGACTGATATGGCTTTAAGCAATCAAAGCAAGTGTTCCCCCTCAACTAGTGCATCTATTCTTCTAAGAGCTGCCTAACGCATCAGCTTCTCTACCTGTCTTAGACTACATGTTCCAACATTCCTGAAACATGTTCATTATAAAAGACTTATCTACTTGGCATGTCTCAAGGGGGTTTTGGTATATTCATCAAAACTCATTTTATTCCCAACAATTTCCCCCTTTTTGATGATGCCAAAACCTATACAATCTGTGTAAAGGTGACTTGATTACACTTATTACATTTTACTTCAGTGAAGATGAATGGAGTCAAGTTCCCAGAAAGAAAATGTGTTAGTGTATTTTCTGCTTTTCAGTGCATAGAGGTTGTTGGGATATGAATCTGTGAAACAATGTTCTAGTTGATGATTGTATATTTTGATGGCCAAAAGCAACTTGAAGTTAATGGCATATGTGATTACATGTTGATATAAATGTGTTATATGGAATATGTTTACTGATCTTAATGAGATATTGGTAATTGAGTTACTGATCTTATGTATGTTTACTGATCTTAGTGTGTTACTGATCTGATATAAGAACTGTTATGAACTAAGCTGATGTTTTGTATTGTATAGACAACTTATAGTATAGGACTTAAATGTACTCATCTGTATGTAGTTCAGTTGATGTATATATAGGTTTTATATATGTAAAGTTGTATTGTGTTCATCATTGTAATAGTTTAGAACAGTAGATTAGAATTAGATTATGAGAAGATCAGAAGTTTAAAGAAGACTCAGAAGACTACTTCAGAATAAGAAGACTTTGAAGAGTTGAAGAGAAGCTCAGAAGTTCGAGAGAAGTATTCTGGAGAAGTGCATAACAGTTTTTGAGAACTGTGCTGACTGACTAAGAACAGTAAGACTAAGAATAGTAGTTTACTATGCTGAGTTAGTATGATTGGAGAATAAGTTTGGAAAACTTATTTAAGGTGTAACTGAAGATTTATTGAAGATATGCTGACTTGGAATTAGTTGAAGGAAGTTACAAAGTCGGTTACAAAAGGAAGTTACAAAAACAGTTTTAGAGTTAGTTGAGAGTTAGTTCACAAACTGCTAACTGTCATACTAAGTTTTATAAATACTGTGTGATCTCCTACTGCTAAATACTACTGAACAATTACTGATCCTAAAGCATTCAAGAGCAAGTCTACAAAGCATTGAAGAACTCACAGAGTTGAAGAGATCAAGAAAACTGAGAAGAAGCCACCGAATTGAAGAGAAGAATCAAAGGCTATTCAAAGAGAAGTTTTACTTTTCATTTTAAAGTTTGTATTGTTGTAAACAAGTGTGCTAGTTACTTGTAGAGAATTACTAGTCGATCGAAGATACACTTGGGAGTGTAATCGAAAAGATCAAAGTCTTAATCTTGGGACTTTAAGCCACAAGAAACTCAAGGAAGAGTAATAAAACATCACAACTGGGATTGTGAGAGTGGATGTAGACTTTTTGGTCGAACCACTATAAATCTTGTGTTCTTTACTTTCTGTTTGGTATTTTCTGTTTGATATTTGTTTAACCAAGAACAGTAAAGTTGTCTAAGTAAAGATCTAAAGAAAAGTTGAGTATAAAACTGAAACTGGAAGTACTGATCTGACCCAGTAAGAACAGTACTGTTCAGAACACATTTCTGCATTAAAACTCTGATATTTTGAAAGATTTTGAAAAGTCTATTCACCCCTCCCCTCTAGACTTTCTTAGCTTAATCAATCTTAACTCAACTTGGGACCAACAAGTGGTATCAGAGCAGTAGTTCTTTGGACTGCTTTTTCTTGATAACCTTGTAGATCTTGAGGGAAATCTCACTGATCTTGCTACTATTTCTTGATATTTGTCACTATTTGAATACTTGAAAATTATCTGCTATACTACTGATCCTAATTTGCTGATCAAACATGGATGGCACTAATGTGAACAAACTTCCTAAGTTCAAGATTGCAGATTATGACTACTGGAAGCTTAGGATGGAGGCCATCTTTAGCTCAACCCATGATCTAATGGTTTCTGTGATAACTGAAGGACCAATTGTTACCATGGTGGAAAACACTGCTGTTCTGGATCCTTCTAAACCTGTTGGAGCACTAGTCCATAAACCAAGGTCAGAACTGACTTCTGAAGAAATGCGACAAAACAATTTGGATAGTCTTGCTAAGAATTATATTTTACACACCTTGCCAAATGAGTATCTTGGTAAAGTGTTAAAATGTAAGACTGCAAAGCAAATGTGGGACAAATTAGCTATTCTTTGTGAAGGTACTACTCTGATCAAAGAAAGCAAATTATCCACAGCTGTCCAAAGGTTTGAAACATTTAAGATGAAGCCAGGTGAAACAATTGATGAACTGGATACTCGATTTACAAAAATTATGAATGATCTTGATGTGTTAGGAAAGACTTATACTGAAAGAGAGATTAACTTGAGAATCTTGAAAGCTTTGGATGAAAGGTGGAAAATGGTCAAGATGATCATTAAAACCACACAAGACATTGACTCTTGGCCAGCAGAAACTATGTTCCAGACACTTAAGGCACATGAGTTTGAGTTAGATGAAGAAGATCCTATTACTGTAAGTCATAAGGATAAGGATGCCTCTAAGGACATATCTTTTAAAGCCTCTACCTCTAAGGGGTCTAGATCATCCAAGTCTAAGGCCTCAAGCATAAAAGATGAACTAGATAGTTCTGATCTTAGTCTGAAAGATCAGATGAGCCTTATGATCAAAAGATTTGATAGATTAAATAAGAGGTATGGCAGATACAAGAAATTCTATAAGGAAACCAAGAGTTCTGGTAACAGGGACTCTTCTGGGAACAGAAGGGATCAAAACTCTTCTGAAAGAAGGGATGAGATCTCTAATGAGAACAGGAGAGATAGGAACTCATCTGATAAGAGGGATAGAAAGTATTCTGATAAGAAAGATAGGAACTCTATTGACAAACATGACAGGAACCGAAATCATTCACCACCTAAAAGATCTTCTAACAGTCCTGTTTGCTATAATTGTGATAAGCCAGGTCGTTATGCTTATGAATGTCCTGATCTGAGTTCTGAAGATCGAGAAGAAAGGAAAGCCAGAAGAGATCGAAAATATGCCAAGGGTAAGAAGGCAATGATGGCATACAATGAATCTGATTCGGAATCAGAAGAGTTGCCATCGTCTTCATCTGAATGCCCCTCTAGCAATGAGAATGAAGCTTTCATCGCAGATGATGGACTGGCAATGATGGCTAAAATAAATGATGAGGTATCATCTACTAATTCTTTTCAATCTTGCAAAAATTCTGACACTAATGAAAGTGATGCTGCTGATAGTAGTGTAGGAAGTAGTCTTCATCATTCCCAAGGAGTGACTGAAGAAGACCTTCTACAAGCTAACAAAGCATTCATTGAAATCAGTGATGAGAATATAACTTTAAAGCAAGAAATCATTAATCTGAAAGAAGCTCAGTTGAAAGTGGATCCTAATATAGTTGTCATAAATGCACGACTATCAGAAGAGTTGTTCCAACTCCAAGAAAAGTATGCATCCATTGACAAACTATATCAGGGTATGCTTAAAACTCAAGCCAAAGAGACTAATGAATTCAATGATTTAAAGATTAAATGTGAAAAACTTGAGGAGCGCAATAGATTCTTAGAATCTGAAGTAGTGAGCCTAGATCGAAAGCTATCTGAGATGATTAACTCTACCAAGATTAATCAAACAATCTCAGACAGATATAGAGCTCCAAATGATAAAAGTGGAATAGGTACTGATCTGCCTAGTTCCTCTGCTTCAGGCCCTAAGAACACTAATGGAGCTAGTTCAAGTTCTTTGCAACTAGATAAAGGAAAAGAACCTATGACTTATGATAATGATCGAAAACCTAAAGTGCAGTCTAAGTACATTCCTCCTACTACCAAGAATGGTAAAATGAAGAATGTATTAAGACCAGTACAGTCAAGACCATACCAGAAGAGTTATACTCCTCTGACCAGAACAGAACAGTCCTGGTATCAGAAGAGACAAACTCAGAACAGTAGGTCAAGACAAGCACAGGCAAGTTGGGAACAGCCTAGACCTCCTTTTATAAGGCAGTCTCAGCTGTATTCAACTAAAACTAGGAAATTTGTGCCTCATTATCATAACAAACCTATTCTTTATCCTCCACCTTTATCTTATGATACCATTGGAGAGGAAAGACCAAAACGCATTTATAAGCCGTATGGTCCACATGCTTTCAGACCTTATTCAAACTATTACAGGCATACTGATCTTACTGAAAAAGGGATAGAACCAAGGAAAGGCTATCTTAGAAAAATAGATCCTAAGTCTGCTGATAGTTCTGAAATGGTTAACAAAGTACTATTTTGTGATAAATATGGAAGGAAACTGAAGAGGTCCCATCTATTCAAATCCTCAATGTTTATTTGGGTACCTCTCCCTACTAACCTCCAAGGACCCCAATAAACTAGGGTACCTAAATTATTAAGATCACTACCTTGCAGGATCGACTGGACCTATACAAGAAAGGTGGTTCAGTGGGTGAGACCTGGTACATAGATAGTGGGTGTTCACACCACATGACTGGTACCAAGGCCTTACTTACTGACTATCATGAGAAGAAAGGACCAAAAGTCATCTTTGGTGATAGCTCAATGGCAATCACAAAAGGATTTGGATTCATCAAGAATGGAGATGTTGAAATCCAAGATGTCTCCTATGTTGAAGGTTTGAAATATAATTTGTTATCTGTATCTCAATTCTGTGACAGGGGATACAAAGTTCAGTTCAAAACCAGAAGATGTGAAATAATAGACAAAATGACTCACAATGTTTTACTTGTTGGCACAAGACAAGGAAGTGTATACATTGTGAATTGGAATAGTTGTCCTAAGAATGCTTGTCTTATTACTAAGAGTCCTAAAGAGAATAGTTGGCTCTGGCATAAACGCCTCTGCCATCTAAACTTTAAGATAATCAACAAGATTGCAAGAGAACATCTTGTTGAGGGCATTCCTAATGAAATCTATTCCAAATCACAAATGTGTGACTCCTGTCAAAAAGGTAAACAGGTAAAGGTTTCATTTAAATCCATACCAACTCTTTCAACCAGCAGAGTCTTAGAACTCTTGCATATGGATCTTCATGGTCCTATCAAACCTCCTACATTGAATGGAAGAAGGTATACTCTGGTTGTATTAGATGATTATTCTAAGTTTACTTGGGTAGTCTTTCTACACAAAAAGAGTGATACACAAACACTTCTTCCAGATCTATTAAAGAGGTTGCAGGTTGAAAAGGGTCAACCCATTGTCAAGATAAGAAGTGACAAGGGGACTGAGTTTATTAATTGTTACATCTCTGACTACTGTTCTAAGTCTGGCATACAACATCTAACAAGTGCAGCCAGAACCCCCCAACAAAATGGTGTTGCAGAAAGGAGAAACAAAACACTAAAAGAAGCATGTAGAGCAATGATTGCAGAATTCAACACACCTCAGAAGTTTTGGGCTGAAGCCATTAACACAGCTTGCCACTCCCAAAACCGAAGTGCTCTTAATAAGGTGCATGGTAAAACACCTTATGAGGTATGGAAAGACAGAAAACCTAGAGTTTCTTATTTTCATATCTTTGGATGTAAGTGTTTCATCCATAACAATGGTAAAAGTAAGCTAAATTCTTTTGATGCTAAAGCTGATGAAGGGATATTCTTGGGATACTCTTCAGTAAGCAAAGCATTTAGAGTGTTTAACTACTCTACCCTATGTGTGGATGAAACACCCCATGTAGTCTTTGATGAGAATGTGCAGGACTCTGCTGATCATCAGCTCAGTAAGAAAATTGACAATCTAAAGCTACAAACCAACAATGAGGATGATGATGCAGAAATATATGAATCTGTACAAGCATATAATCCTTTCCTGAATGTCCTAGATCATGAATCTGAAAAAGAAAAGGTAAAAGACAAAGGTAAGTCATCTAAAACTTCTGATATGCCAGAATTGAATGACTGCTCCCCTATGAACAAATCTGCCGATTTGATGCAAAAAAATGATACTGATCTGCATGATGATTTGCATGATATAAATGATGATAGTATTTCTGTTAAGAATAGAAGGACATGGAAGTCTGCTCATTCTACTGATCTGATTCTAGGTGATTCCAGTAAAGGTGTTAAAACTAGAAAACAATTGTTTGATTCCCAGGAAGAACCTAGTAAGTCTCTATTTTGCTGGTGTTGTTTTCTATCCTCTATTGAGCCTAAAACTGTGAATGAAGCTTTAAGTGATAGTAACTTGATTATAGCCATGCAAGAAGAACTTAATCAGTTCACTAGAAATGAAGTTTGGGAACTTGTTGATAGACCCAGTGATCATAATGTTGTAGGCACTAAGTGGATTTTCAAGAATAAAAAGGATGAAAATGATCTTGTAGTTAGAAATAAAGCTAGATTAGTTGCTCAGGGCTTCTCTCAAGCTGAGGGTATTGATTATGATGAAACTTTTGCTCCTGTAGCCAGACTTGAAGCTATAAGATTGTTCCTTGCTTATGCTGCACATATGAAATTCACTGTGTATCAAATGGATGTGAAAAGTGCATTTTTGAATGGTATACTTGCTGAAGAAGTTTATGTGGAACAACCACCTGGTTTTGAAGTGAATAGTCACCAAATATACAGGTTAAAGAAAGCACTCTATGGACTGAAACAAGCCCCAAGAGCCTGGTATGATACTCTTTCTCTATTCTTACTTGAAAATGGTTTTACAAAAGGCAAGGTTGATAGAAATTTGTTTCGAAGACAAGAAGGTAATGATATATTACTTGTTCAAATTTATGTGGATGACATTATTTTTGGATCACCCAACAAAACCTTGAGTGAAAGTTTTTCTACACTCATGCAAAGTAAATTTGAAATGTCTATGATGGGCGAAATGACATATTTTCTTGGTCTTCAAGTAAAACAAACCCCAGAAGGTATCTTTATAAATCAAGCAAAATATACTAAGAATCTGCTAGATAAATTTGGTATTAAAACCTGTAAGACAGTTGGTGTGCCCATGCAACCTACATACAGAATGGATCCTGATGAAGGAGGTAAGTCTTCTGACCAACCTCATTATCGTGCTTTAATTGGCTCTCTACTCTACTTAACTGCCAGCAGACCTGATATTGCTTTTTCTGTTGGTGTGTGTGCAAGATTTCAAGCAAACCCCAAAGAAAGTCATCTGGAAGCTGCCAAAAGGATATTGAAATATCTAAAGGGGACCATTAATCGAGGATTATGGTATCCTGCAGATGATGATGTATCCTTAAGTGGTTATTCAGACCCTGACTTTGGAGGTTGCAAAATAGATAGAAAATCTACTTCAGGTTCATGTCAATTCTTAGGAACTAAGCTCATTTCATGGTTTTCAAAGAAACAAACAAGTGTGGCAACTTCTACTACTGAAGCAGAATATATGGCTGCAGGTAGTTGTTGTAGTCAGGCTTCTTTGGCTAATACAACAACTCTGAGACTACAATATTGTAGAATCTAATGTACCTATATATTGTGACAGTAATAGTGCCATTGCCATCACACAAAATCCCGTTCTACATACTAGATGCAAGCATGTTGATATTAGACATCATTTTATTAGGGATCATGTGGAAAAGAAAAATATTAGGATGGAAAAGATTCATACTGATATTCAAAGAGCTGACATTTTTACAAAACCATTGGCTGAAGTGAGATTTAGAGAGTTATGCATTAGCTTAGGGTTGATAGATATGGATTCTATATGTATATAGAACTGTACTAACATTTCAGGTACTGATCTTATACCAAAAGGAGATAAAGCAGAAACTAAGAGCAGTACATCAAAAGCCTAAAACTCAGAAGAGACAACCCTATGTCAGACCACTACATTTAAAACAGGTAACAAGGTTACTAAAGTGACCTTAATCCCGATGAGGAAGCTGGTAAAGCTGAGGGACACTGAGAACACACATTAAGGGGGAATCTGTGATTTCTTAAAGATCCTTTTGTTGACTCAGAACACTAAGTCACTTTAGCATAAACCTTGATATGATCATTGATTTAACTAACACTCATATATGATGAACTAACACTTCTACCAAGGTGAAACAGGCACAGAAGAGGAGTTCTCCACTGAAGGGGGAACTGATCTGATTACAGATTTGATATGTCTACAAATCTGATCTGATTACAGGCTATATCAGTCTACAGACCTATTCTGATTAATAAATTGACTTGTCTACAAAACTGATCTGATTACAAAGTTTCTTTGTCTACAGAACTGATCTAACTACAAATTCAATTATTCTACAGAACTAGTCTGACTACTGATTAAACTGTACAGAAAGATTTGATTACTATTAATCTGTCTACAGAAGAGAGAATTGATCTGACACACAGTACTAATCTGAGGATTACTGTGCTGATATAAAAAATGTGAAATCAGGAAAGTTGGGAACTGATCTGAGTACTACTGTGTTGACCCCAACAACTGATCTGATGTTCAAAAGGTTACTCAGCTGATCACAATACTCAGCTGATCCAGATAAGTAAAAATTTCTTTATATACAAGTAAGAGAATGAAGTGAAATATTTTTGGAAACTACTGTGCTGATATGCATCAGAACAGTATTTTGCCTTAGAATACTCTAAGTCAAAAACTGCTCGTCTTTTAGATTACTAATAGAGAAGATTAGTACACTCCTCTATTTTTAACCTAATTGCTACGGTGTATTTATCAAACACAAATTGGCTCCAAGAAATAAGAATGGTACTAGAATATGAACAGTTTGATTAATCACTAATTTCGAGACTAAATCTCAACCATTCATCGTAAAAATAAATTCAATCCACGCCCTAGATTGGTTTTGAATTTATCAAACACGATCACTTTCATCTTCATCTTCCTTACGAGTTCATTTCTGGAAAATGAATAACTCAAAATCTACCGCAAAGCCTAAATTACTCTATCTTCTACATTTCTACAAATGGCAGTTATCAACGTTCTTAGTGAATCTAATGAAGTTGTAGGTACTTTTGATTCTGGATTTTGGATGCGTGAAAAGGGCATTTTTGTAGAAAATGCAGTCTACTTTAATGGTCGACATTGTCCAGAAAATCAAGCTATTCTGACCATGTGTGAAGAAAGTGGTCTCATGAAATTTCTGGAATCGTACCCACTCAATGTGTATGAACCCGAAGCAGTGGAATTCTTTTTACAGCTTGAAGGTGACAACAATGGTGTGCGTTCAATGCTATCCGGGCACAAGGTCGAAATAACTCGAGAGATTCTTGAAGTTATGTTGGATTTACCCCAAGGACCTGTTGATATTCTAAACTACAAAGCCGGAGAAGAAAAAGAGTGTGTGGGTAGATGGACGAGTGAAGAACCAGAAACTCTACTCAATCTGAAGAAAGCTGTGCTTCCCTCTGTACTTCAATTTTTGATGGATATTGCTGGAAAGTGTTTGTTAGGGCAACATCACAGTCAAGATGCTCTATCAAATTTGAAAATTTGAATCATGGCAGCAATAATTGACCGTGTTCAAGGTGATTGGCAAGGTTTCTTTCTTGAAAGATTGCTAAGTGAAAAGGAAAAGATTATGTTTATGAGGATTCCGAAGAGTTTTCAATCAAATCGAAATTAGGGTTCGGGAACAAGCTGAGCATTCTGTTGCCTCAGATTGCTGTTAAGAAAGCATATTGTAGTAATCCTAAGAAGTTCCATCAAGGGAAATTCTTAATGAAAAAGGAATCTGTTCGTTATGAACAAGAGAATCCTTTGGTGCTACCACTTCCAGAACTAGAAGCTCAAGAATCTGGTGCTTCTATGTACAAGTCTGATGATGATCAACCAGAGAAAAGGACCAAGGCAAAGCATGATCCTAGTGGTTCTGGATTAAGAAGAGGAAGGTCTGCTAAAGCCTCAGCAGAGCACACAGTAAGGTTTCTTGAAACTGTGGTAAGAGACAGCTCTGAAGATCAAGAGGTTAGTACTTCTAGACCTAGAGGAATTCTTGATTCTAATCCTACTCCATCAAATTATGTTCCATTTCAAACCCATCCCATTGATCGAGATACAACTTGTTCTGAGGAGTCAGTACACTACTCTCCTATTAGACAGAACACTCCACCCTCACCCACTCAGAACACTTCTTTTCATACCACTTCTCTTTCTAGTCCTCAACATGTTTCCACTCCTCATTTTCCCCCTGAACCAGTTCATGATCACTCTACTGAGCATGAACATATGCCTTCCTCTGAACCTATTGAAATCTTATCATCTCCAGAAACTGAGGTTATTCAACCACATTCGGTGTTTTTGATGGATTATCCTGTCTGTGATAAGGAAGAAAGGATTAGGTTTAGACTGAGAAATGCACTTCTGAAATGTTTTCATGGATTAGATGACAGCTCTATGGTGTTTGAACAACTTCTAAGGATAGGTACGTGGGTATATCTTAGAAGGATTGGATTGAAAGAGTTGTTAGTTGTTGCAGAAGGCATGGGAGGTTTATCTGTTTTTCATGATTGGGAACAAGAGCAGAGAGAAGCTGCTGGTGTTCAATCTTGTTCAGAATTATTCACATTGGATTCAGTTGTTCAGTTGATTGAAAGGTTAACAGGATGTAAGTATTCTATGGCTAAGTCTGCTGATGCTAATGTTGATTCTGATATCAATTTGGGTGCTGAGGATGTTGGTGCTGAAGAGTTTGATAATCAAGCTGATATGGAAGCTGATTATGAAGCTGATACCAATGCAACTGAGGTGTTTGAGAACACAGTTGTAATTGAAGAAACTGAGGTCATAGAGGAACCAACTTTGGGTGCTGATGAGTTGGAAAGCACATCAATTGAAGTTGCTGGAAATACTGTGCTTGATGATGTTCAAGAAACAGTAAGATCTGTTCCTACTGACACAGTTCCAGATAGTTCAAGCTTTGAGATGTTGAAAAAGCTTAATGAAGAGTTGCAAAGCAAGCTGGAAGCTACTTTGAAACAATTTCAAGAGGCTATTGAGAAATTGGAGAAGTTAACTGCTACAAGTTCGTATGAGCAAGTGATAGATCACACAATGTCTAAAATCTATGATCTGCATAGATTACAAGAAAAGAAATTGTCTGCTGATCTGCAAAGGAAAGTTGAGCTGCTCATAACACCCTTGAAGGAATGGCAGGATGAAGCCAAAAAGGGGGAAGTTAAGGTCATGAAGGTCATGGAGCAGACTCAAACTCAGCAAGCTCAATTAGTTGTAAGTCAGGATGAATTAAAAGAAAGTATTGATGATCTGAAAGAAGAGATCATTAGTTTGAAGAAGAGAATAAATCTCAGAAATCATGAAAAGTCTTCTGAAGCTGAAACTCAAGTCATAGCAACTGTTGAAAAGAACATTGCTGAAACTTCATCTGGAAAAAGAAAAAGAAAGTTAGTTTTGAGTGAAGATGAAGAGTCTGGGAGAGTTACCAGATCTAAGAGTAAGCTGAAGCATGTTATTGCTAGCAGTAGGCCAAGTGATTAGAAGATGGCTGAAGCTGTTGAGAAACATAATGAGTTGCTAGCTAAGAAGAAAGCTGAATTGTTTGAGAAAAGAAAAGCTGATGAGCAGATTAGAAAACAAAAGTTGAAAGATGCAGAAGCTGCAAGAAAGAAGTTTGATAATCGAGTTGCTGCATTAAAGAGGAAAATGAAATCTAAGTCTGCTGTTGGAAGTCTTAACATGAATTACATAGAATTTATTATTGATGATGAAAATTTGGAATATTGGAATAATCTTAAGAAGAAGTGGCAGATTGCAAATTTTATTGTGAAGAAGTTTGGTGACCATCCTACCAAAGAGGATGAGTATGCTGATTTTGAAGACTTTATGATGAATGTTGCAAGAATCTTCTGGGAAGATATTCTGTTGTTAGCTGCTGGTGCAAACATTCAGATTTTATGTCCTGAAGAACCAGTATGGGAACCTCCGAGATTAGAGAATGGAAAACCTGATCTAAAAGAGGTTGGAAACATCATTTAAAAAATTATTCAAGATGAAGGTATTACAGATCACAAGCACATGCTGGAAATCAAGAACCGGATGTATTTGGCATTCAGAATACCAAATGAAGATTGAAGGACTAAGCTCACAAGATAACATTTCTTAACCTTATCTTTAGTTTCTTTATTTTGATATTTTTGTGACTATGTGAAGTATGTGTAATATTTGGTTTTATGTGAAAACTATTCTGATGTTGAAATTGATGAATTGTTATGGTTAACCATATATCTTAACTACTGATCTGATTATTATATAAGTAGTTTTGGCTTCATCAAAAAGGGGGAAATTGTTGGGATATGAATCTGTGAAACAATGTTCTAGTTGATGATTGTATGTTTTGATGGCCAAAAGCAACTTGAAGTTAATTGTATATGTGATTACATGTTGATATAAATGTGTTATATGGAATATGTTTACTGATCTTAATGAGATATTGGTATCTGAGTTACTGATCTTATGTATGTTTACTGATCTTAGTGTGTTACTGATCTGATATAAGAACTGTTATGAACTAAGCTGATGTTTTGTATTGTATAGACAACTTATAGTATAGTACTTAAATGTACTCATCTGTATGTAGTTCAGTTGATGTATATATAGGTTTTATATATGTAAAGTTGTATTGTGTTCATCATTGTAATAGTTTAGAACAGTAGATTAGAATTAGATTATGAGAAGATCAGAAGTTTAAAGAAGACTCAGAAGACTACTTCAGAATAAGAAGACTTTGAAGAGTTGAAGAGAAGCTCAGAAGTTCGAGAGAAGTATTCTGGAGAAGTGCATAACAGTTTTTGAGAACTGTGCTGACTGACTAAGAACAGTAAGACTAAGAATAGTAGTTTACTATGCTGAGTTAGTATGATTGGAGAATAAGTTTGGAAAACTTATTTAAGGTGTAACTGAAGATTTATTGAAGATATGCTGACTTGGAATTAGTTGAAGGAAGTTACAAAGTCGGTTACAAAAGGAAGTTACAAAAACAGTTTTAGAGTTAGTTGAGAGTTAGTTCACAAACTGCTAACTGTCATACTAAGTTTTATAAATACTGTGTGATCTCCTACTGCTAAAGACTACTGAACAATTACTGATCCTAAAGCATTCAAGAGCAAGTCTACAAAGCATTGAAGAACTCACAGAGTTGAAGAGATCAAGAAAACTGAGAAGAAGCCACCGAATTGAAGAGAAGAATCAAAGGCTATTCAAAGAGAAGTTTTACTTTTCATTTTAAAGTTTGTATTGTTGTAAACAAGTGTGCTAGTTACTTGTAGAGAATTACTAGTCGATCGAAGATACACTTGAGAGTGTAATCGAAAAGATCAAAGTCTTAATCTTGGGACTTTAAGCCACAAGAAACTCAAGGAAGAGTAATAAAACATCACAACTGGGATTGTGAGAGTGGATGTAGACTTTTTGGTCGAACCACTATAAATCTTGTGTTCTTTACTTTCTGTTTGGTATTTTCTGTTTGATATTTGTTTAACCAAGAACAGTAAAGTTGTCTAAGTAAAGATCTAAATAAAAGTTGAGTATAAAACTGAAACTGGAAGTACTGAACTGACCCAGTAAGAACAGTACTGTTCAGAACACATTTCCGCATTAAAACTCTGATATTTTGAAAGATTTTGAAAAGTCTATTCACCCCTCCCCTCTAGACTTTCTTAGCTTAATCAATCTTAACTCAACTTGGGACCAACAGAGGTTAATAAGTCAGCCAAGTTGTAGCTTGGTAATGTTTGATTCAAAATGTGTTCAACTATCATTCAAATAAGAGATCATTACAAAGCATGTTGATTGTTGAACAAACATATCAGAGCATGAACATTACATCAGAGCATAACATTTTCTACATCACATATTCAGAGTAATAAACTATCTATTGATCAGAGCAATATAGATAAGATAGTCTATCAGAGCATTGATCCTTAAGCATCAGAGCAAACAATCATCAGCAAAGGCACATCAGCAGTCTTGACCAATTCCAGCACATCAGTAATCAAGATAATCAGATCAGCAAAAAGAAGGGTCAAGAGGACTTAGCAAATTTAGAGATTATCCTCAGGAGGTGGCACCATCCCATATTGTGCCCACACCCTTTTCTTCAATTCCATGGCTTCTTGATTTGTGCCCTTTGGTCCAAGCACCATTCTGTTCAGTTTCAGGATTTCAAAGAACTCCTGAAGGATTTTTTTCCGATCAATCCATCCTTCCAGCTTTGGAGGCATGTATATGATTTGCTTTGGTGCAGTGAGTTCAAATCTTGCAATGTCAGCAGCTGCAAGCAATTTCTGATATAGCTCTCTGAGATATTCTTTCATGAACTCAGCGAAAGTGGAGTTGGCATCTCTTCCATTCCATCTATCAATGACATAGTAGTCATAGACAAACTCCCTTTTGGCCTCTTCCCATGTGTCATTCAGCTGTATTGGCACCCATTTATCCAAGTGAGGATATTTGGTGTCCATGGGGATCAGTAGCTGAGGCTTTAGTTTGCTGTATGTTGCTCTCCTTCTTCTTGGTTTTTGGAAATCGGTTCTTCTTTTGTCCCTTGCTCTGTTGGCTTCCTCCATCAAATCCATTCTTTCTTGGGCCCTCATCATGGCCAACTTCTGTTGTGTTTCAGGGTCCTTGCCATACCCTTCTTGAAACAACTTTGATGGATCATTTAGTAGGACTGTTGTCTTCTTTTTAGGTTGAGGTCCAAAGCCTTCTTCATATAGCTCCTCAATATCTTCAGCAGCTTTGGCACCTTCAGCAGCCTTGTCAGTTTCAGCAATCTTGGTCATTTCAGCAGATTTGACCTTCTCAGCAGCTTTAGACTTTTCAGCAGTCTTGCTCTTCTTGGAGGTAGGCTCTTCTTCCTCAATTCTGAACTCAAGAGGAAGTTCTAGGCCGTTGGGGAAGTCAGTGAATGTTTCAGCCTTTCTTTTGTTCCCCTTGGCCTTCTTGATTTGACCTCTTGTTTGGACACCTTCAGCACCTTTGTCCAAACCAGATCCTTCTCCTCCTGGCCTCTGCTGAAGCCTAGCTCTCTCTTCTTGTGCTGATGCCATAGAAGCCTTCATTGCTATGGCTAAATGCTCTTCTTCATCAAGATCTTCTATGTTCAAAACTGCTTGCTCTTTGCCCTTATCTTCAGCAGCCTTTTCCTTGCCCTTGTCTGAACCACCTATTATCAAGGCACCTTTGGCCCTTGCTCTTTCTCTTTCCCCCTTTTTGGCAGCATCAAAGCACTGAGGCTTGAGCTCACTCATGGTTGTTGCCATCAGGGAGTGGGCTAGGTTCAGAGATTTCATCTCTTCAAGCAGATATACATTTTCATCATGTATATTCTGCATTCTATCACTGCTCAAGCTAAGGAAAGCTAGAACAGACTTCATATTTTGCTCAACAACCTCTTCCAAGGTTGCTTTCAGAGATGTATCTAGCTGGGCTTGGAGAAACTCAGTAAGATTGGCCACTGCACTTTCAGCAATGTTGGCCATCACATCTTGGGAAAATTTTTCTGAGGCAGCTTTCACCATGGCTAGCCTTAACTCTTCTGCTCTTTTCTTTTGTAGAGATGTCTTCTTCCCAAGGGCTTGCTTGACAGTTAGTCTGAGAGCTTTGACATTGGCATTGTGATTATCTCTGAGCAATTTTTGTTCCTTCTTGACTTCTTCTGAGATAGACTCCATGGTGGCTTTAGCTCTTTGAACTTCAGTGGAAATGGTTTGAAGGCCAGATTCCACACCACTTATCCTTGCTTCCAATGTAGGTAGCACTACATCTTCAGAGCCAGTCAATCTCATCTCCACAGATGCTAGAATTCTTCCTTGCTCATCTAAAGCTCCTGAAGTTTCAGCATGAGCAGATTGGACTTGGTGAGCCAAGGAGTCCAACTTTGCTGATTGCATCCCAAGTATGGCTTGTGCTGATCCAGAATCCACTTGGATGGGTGCATCTGTTAAGAATTCATCTGCAAAGATTTGGTCAAGAGAGATACCTGCAATATCAGACAAATCAAATGGGTTAGTGAACAAACACTCATCACCCTCAATATTTTTTGCATAAGACTCTGATACATCAACAGTCTTCTCCTCATTTTCAACTAATTCTTTTCTCCCTTCATAGATAATGTGCTCACTTAAGGAATCAGGCCTCCTTTCATCAAGGGATTCTTGAAGTTCAGATTTGACTTCAAGAATAACCTGTCCTTTCTCACTTATTACACCCTCATATGGTGGTACACTCACTATCTTAGTGATGACTACCTCTCTATCATCCAAAACACCCTCTGGTTTTTAAATTCTACTTTACTTTTCAACCCCTTCTCCTAAACCTGCAACACTTCCACCCTCAACAGGGTTTAAAAGTGGCAGTTGTTGGGAGATCACAGTGCTTTTCTCAGCAGCCACTGTGTCATCCTGAATGAGTAAGGGCTGATCAGTTTCCAACTCACCTGACACTGAATAGGCCTTAACCAAACCAGCTTCTAAAATAGGAGCCTCCACATCTGTAAGCTGTGCCTTGGGTTCAGAAGAACCTTCATTGGCAGATGTGTCCTTGGCTGTGTCACCAACTTTGGTCAACACCTCTGAAGAGACAGAGCCTTTCCTATGATAAGTAACAAGAGGTTCTGAGAACCTGCTGGTTTCAGAAGGTTTGGGTTGAGAAGGTTCAGGGAGGTTGGTCTGGGAGGGTTCAGGAGGGTTGTCTGAAGGGTTTGATGGATCATCTTTGCCATCATCACTTGAGCTGCTATCAGGGTGCTTGATCCCTTTAGCAAGCCTCTCTTTCTCCTCTTCAATCTTGTCAGCAACTAGCTTGGCAAATACTTCCTCATCAGTGAGGAACCTTATTTTTTTTACTCCAGCAAAATGGAGTAATCTGCCCTCTTCAATTTGCCACCAGTTGGCACCTTTTTCAAGAATGACTTGTGCAATCTCCATAATGAACTTATCTTTCACTTCTACCAGCATCCTCAGATCATGAAATGTAGCTTGAAGTCTTGGAAATTCTGCAAGCTGAGGATATAAGCTGTCCACAGTAGCCTTTGCTCCACCTCTGAGCATACTTTCATAAGTATACTCCTCCTCATTCTCATTTGATTGAGAACTTTGGGCTATAGGGGAGTTGACTCTTGTTTCAGGAATTGCAGCTTCAGGTAGGTTTAGTTCAGGAGGGTTGGCTTCAGAAGGGTTGAGTACAACAGAAGGTACTTCAGTTGCTTTAGGGAGCAATGATTCTGAAGGGGCTTTGCTCAGGGGGGTTGGCTCATGAAGTGCATTTTCTAAGAGCTTTGAATAATTGAGCATAGATGAGTCAAGTGGAGACAGGAGTCTTGTCTCATCTACATCTAAGTTTGCAAGCACATCTATTCCACTTCTTTGCACACTCCCTTCTGGAGAATATCTCTTTGTAAGATTGACAGGGGTGATGGGTTGGTTAGAAGGGGTAACATGGGTTTCAGGGGTGTTGGGGTCTGGATTCTGAGTTTCAGGAGGGTTGGCTTCTAAGGGTAGGCCTTCAGGGATTTTGGACTCTGGGGTTCCAGAACCAGAAGAGTTGGTTCTAGACTTGGATTTGGTCCTACTTTCTGCCCTGCTCTCCCTTGGAGCTAATTGGAGAACCCTTTCCTCCTGAAGTTCCAGCACCTTCTCAGTGGGCTTGGCTCTCCTCTTTCTTGCCCTACTGCTTCCACTTCCTTCCTCTTTTTCTTTCTCAGGGACAACTTCCCTGGGTCTTTTATCACCCTTTTTCTTCTGCCTTGTCTCATTATACTTCAGCCTCAACTCTTCTGAGTGGTCAGAAGGCACATTCAATCCCTCTTCTGCCACTTCATCAACTTCAACTGAAGCTCCTGAGGCTTCTTCTGATAGTACTTGAGACATCTTCTTTGTTTTGACAGCCTTGACCTTTGTTCTTTTCTTCATTTTGGGCTTCTCTTCAACCTCTTCAGCAGGTTTGGCCATCAACATCCTCCTTTGCTCAGTTTTCTTGCTTAGTTTCCTGAACAACACTTTCTGGGCAGAGAGGGGCTTTGCAAAGGTTTGCATTTGAGAATAGTGGAAAAACTTTTCAATCAACAAGCTTGCCCTTGTGCAGTATTTCAATTTCCCTTCCAAAACAACCTTGTTGTGAGCTTTCACTTTGAACTTGGCTTTTTCCTTCATCATCTCAGACAGGATGAAGGTCCTCCAATCAAACTTGATGCCCTTATCACTGGCATCAATTACTGCAACCATAACTCTGATCCTTAGAAAGCTTACTTGCTCAAGACTTCCAGTGTTGCTTAGCAAACTCTTTGTAATTACCTCAAAAAGATTTAGGAACGTTTGCTTGAGGGTTCTCTTGTGTTGTGTAGATGAGATTGGTCCTAGAACAATGAGCCAATCTTGTGCAATCTCTTCCTCCTGGCCATTGCCATAAAATTCTGGATTCCTCCCTTCAGAGGGCAATCCAAAAGCAGCATCTACATCTTCCTCAGAGAATTGCACTCTGTGGAATCTTTCTTCCTCTTCTCCTTCAGCCCTGTAGGATAGCCTTGTGGTGACCTCACCATCTTCTGGCTTTCCTCTCCACTTCAAGAAGGCAAAGAACTCAGCCATATATGTTTCCAAGCAAGATCTGGCTTTTCTTGCATGAACTTATGGAGTCCTGCTCTTCTCAGCCATCTCAAGGTTGGAGTGATTTCTGGGTCTTCACTCTCAAAGGATAGGATGGGCTCAAAAATTAGATTGTTTTTGTGGCTAAGGTAGCCAAAATCAAGGTCTAACTCCTTGTTTGTGAAGTCAACAATCATTTCTGTTCTAACCTTAGGAGCCATTGAAGAACAATGAAGAATTTTGAGAGTTTGAGAGAGTAAGAAAGCTAGGGTTTCAAGAGAGTTTGAATGCGTGGGAAGAATGAAGTGTTGTATGGCTTCTTAAGACTTGTGAATATTCCAAAAGGAATGTATGTCAATGAGTAGGTGAGTCTTAAGGCAATTCAACGGTTTGCAAATGAGGAAATCCAATTTGGACGACCAAGATCAATTTCAGGGGAGTTGGCCAGTTTTGATCCAATGGTCAATAACCAATGACACAGTGAAAAACTGTTTTATTCAAAATGTGGAAGGTGTTTTATTGTTTGTTTAAAGCTGGGGGGTAATCAAGGTAGATCATGTCTCAAATTGTTTAATGCAAACAAGAGTTAAATCTTGACATTTAATGCATTGAAAGTGACTTTTTGGGTAGGGGACAAATTGAATCCTTGAAAAGGTGATATCTTTAAAAGGAATGGGACAATTATTGAAATAGGCAATGATTACCCAAAATAGGTGCTTATCAAACCTAGATTTGGTTTGATAGCCAAGACAACTTATCTGACCCCACATGGACAAGTGTCCTGAAATCTTGTGGACAAGTGTCCTGAATTTCAATGGACAAGTGTCCTGAAGATTTGAGGTCATCTCTTCTGAGTTTCAGTAGACTTGACCAAGTCTGCTGAATTTTGATTTTAGTTCCCCCTTTATGAATAAACTCCTTTGGACTCATTTGTCCAACTTTCCTGGATCAAGAAGACCCAACTCTGCTGATAGTTCTAGAAACCTTGCCTCTGCAAGTGGTTTTGTCAAAATATCAGCCTTTTGATGATCTGTGTGGATTTTCACCAATTTGATATCCTTCTTCCCCACATGGTGTCTAATGAAGTGATGCTTGATGTCCACATGCTTGCATCTAGTGTGCAATACAGGATTCTGTGATATTGCAATAGCACTGTTGTTGTCATAGAAGATTGGCACTTCAGTAGAGTTGACATTGTAGTCTCTTAATTGTTGTCTTAACCAAAGAATCTGAGCACAACAACTTCCAGCAGCTACATATTCAGCTTCAGTGGTGGAGGTTGCCACTGTGTTCTGTTTCTTAGAGAACCAAGATATGAGCTTGTTTCCTAAGAATTGACAAGTCCCAGAAGTGAACTTTCTATCAATTCTACAGCCTCTATAATCAGCATCTGAGTAGCCAGTTTGCTCAATGTTGTCATCAGCAGGGTACCAAAGGCCTAGATTCTCAGTGCCTTTGAGATACCTCAAGATCCTCCTAGCAACCTCTAGATGGCTTTTCTTAGGATTTGCTTGGAATCTTGCACAAACACCTACTGCAAAGGTGATGTCAGGTCTGCTGGCAGTGAGGTAGAGAAGTGAACCAATGATTCCTCTATACTCAGTAGAGTTGGTTGGAACACCACTCTCATCTGGATCCATTTTCCAATTTGTGTTCATTGGGATCCTTACTGTCTTGCTGGTTGTACACCCAAATTTCTTGATCATTTCTCTGGTGTACTTGGCTTGGTTGATGAAAATTCCTTCCTTTGATTGTTTGACTTGTAAGCCCAGAAAGAAATTCATCATCCCCATCATGGACATCTCAAACTTGCTTTGCATGAGCTTTGAGAATTTCTCACACAGCTTCTCATTGGGAGATCCAAATATGATGTCATCCACATATATTTGGACAAGCAAGATGTCCTCTCCTTCAGTGATTCTGAAGAGAGTTCTGTCCACAGTTACCTTGATAAAACCATGATCCAAGAGGATATGTGACAGTGAGTCATACTAGGCTCTTGGGACTTGCTTCAGTCCATATAGAGCTTTCTTCAATCTATAAACTTGGTTTCCAACTTCAAAACCAGGTGGTTGCTCCACATAGACTTCTTCTTTTAAAACTCCATTCAAGAAGGCACTCTTGACATCCATTTGGTACACTTTGAACCTCTTGTGGGCTGCATAGGCTAAGAAAAGCCTTATTACTTCTAGCCTTGCCACAGGTGCAAAAGTCTCATCATAATCAATGCCTTTTGATTGACAGTAGCCTTTTGCCACTAATCTGGCCTTGTTTTTGACAATCACATCATTCTCATTCTTCTTGTTCTTGAACACCCACTTGGTTCCAATAACACCTTGATGTGAAGGTCTATCCACCAACTCCCATACATCATTTCTGGTGAATTGGTTCAGCTCTTCCTGCATAGCTGTGATCCAGTTTGCATCTTGAAGTGCTTCCTCAATGTCACTTGGTACCTGTTTTGATAGGAAACAACAAAACAAAGCACTTTCACCATGAAACCTTCTGGTTTTGACTCCTATACTTGGATCACCAAGTATCAGATCAGTAGGATGGTCAGACAACCAAGTCCTTCTTTTTCTGATCCTTTCAGTAGAGTTGTCCTCTACTAAAGTTGAGTCACCATTTTCATAGAATTCAGGATAATTGAATGCAGGATCTAATTCAGGATCATATTCAGGGATGTTGTCTTCAATGTCAGGGACATTGGTATTTTCAACATTTATGGTTCCCCTTGGAATATTTGATCCATTAACTACCTCAGCAGAGCCTGCTTCTTCATTGGTAGTTGTTACCTGGGTGTGAACTAGGATTGGGTCATTCAGTTCACCATTTCCTTCAGTGGGGTTTGCTTCAGGAAAGTTGCCTTCAGGATTGTTGTCCAGTGAAATAATTTCAGGGAGGTTGGCTTGGACAACATCTATGAATTTAGTGTCCTTGTCTTTTAAGCTCAATCTGGTTGTTCTTTGTGTGATTTCTTCAGTGTCCAGGTTTTTGTTCCTGACTTCAAAAATAGATTCATCAAACACAACATGAGGTGTTTCCTCCACAATTAGGGTTTTGCAGTTGTACACCCAGAAAGCTTTACTGATTTGGGAATATCCAAGAAATATCCCCTCATCAGCTTTGCTGTCAAAAGTTTCAACTGCTCTTTCCCATTGTTGTGAATGAAACACTTACAACCAAATATGTGGAAATATGACACTTTAGGCATTCTTCATTTCTAGAGTTCATAGGGGGTTTTGCCTTGACCCTTAGTGATCAAACATCCGTTCTAAGTATAGCATGCAGTGTTTATAGCTTCAGCCCAAAACCTCTTAGGTAGATTAGAATCAGCAATTAAGGTTCTAGCAGCTTCTTTTAGAGTTCTATTCCTTCTTTCTGCAACTCCATTCTGCTGAGGATTTCTAGCTGCTGAGGTTTCATAAGCTATCCCATTTAGGGTGCAATACTCATTGATGTATGAATTAATGAACTCAGCGCCTTTATCAGATCTTATTTTGATAATGTTAAGGCTCTTTTCATTTGACAGTCTCTTTAGTAGTTCAGAGAGTTTGACTTGTGTTTCCTTCTTATTAAGGAGAAATACTACCCATGTGAACCTAGAGAAGTTATCTACTACAACCAATGTGTATTTTCTTCCATTTATGCTTGAAGGGGTAATTGGTCCAAATAAGTCCATGTGTAAAAGTTCAAGTACCCTTTCAGTAGATATGACTAGGTTTCCTTTGAATGAGGCTTTAATCTGTTTTCCTTCTTGGCATGGTTTACAAATATGCTCTTTAATGAAAACCTTATTAGGTAGTCCTTTTACTAATGCATTTCTAGCCAGCTTGTGCATTGATTTGAAGTTCAAGTGATTTAGCCTTTTATGCCATAACCAACTTTGTTCACTAGAGCTCTTGGCAATGAAACATGCAACATCAGTAGACTTGTCCCAGTCAGCAAAATACACATTTCCTTTCCTAGTACCAGTTAGTAGAGTTTGTTGAGTTTTATCTTTAATTAATCATTTTCCACTTGAGAACTCAACATTAAAACCTTTATCACAAAACTGACTTATACTTAACAAATTGTATTTGAGACCAACCACATAAGATACATTGGATACCTTGATATTACCAATTATCAAGGTACCATAACCTTTTGTTATTGCTTGTGAGCGGTCTCCAAATGTGACATTTGGGCCTTCTTTTTCAGTGAAATCAGTGAGGAGTTCTTTGTTTCCAGTCATGTGCCTTGAGCATCCACTATCAAGGTACCATGCTGACTTTTTGCTCATACTCCTCATCTTCTTCTGGCCCATAGGTACCTGCAATTAGCAAACTTTAGGTACCCTTTGAATTTTGGGTCCTGAGAGGTTAGCTGTACCTTTGGGAACCCAAACTTGCCCAATTACCCTGATTGATTCAACGTGGCTAAGTTGTTTTCCTTGTGCATCAACATACACTGTCTTTCCCTTAAATGCCTTTGGGAAAGTATGTGTGAAAGTGTTGACTCTGTAAGTTTCAGGAGAGTTGTCAAATCTCCTGAACTTATGAGTTCTTTGTGCAATCTGAGGAAATCTTTGAGGGAGGGCATATTTATGACCATTACCCTTTGGCATGAAGGGTTTTGGTTGTCTCATTTTATTCTGCCTTTGAGGATAGTTGTCTTTGGGTCTGTTCAGCTGAGGCTCAGTAGAGTTGGCCTAGGCTGATCATATCTTGGATAACTCCTTTGAACATTGTTCAGGAGAGTTGCCCTTCCATTGGGTCTACTCTGCTGACCACCATTCCTCTTATGTTCAGGAGCCTTGACCTTTTCCAAAGGTTTGGGCCTAGTCTCCTGAGGCACTTGAGTGGGCATTTCATTCATTTTGCCTTTCCCTTTGTTCAATGGCTGAATTATTTCATTTTCAGCTTGTTGTGCCACTGATTTAACAAAGATTTTCTTAGTGTTACCTGTGGAAGCAACACTAAGACAAGGTGAAGATTCAAATGGATCAAAACCTAATCCACTTCTTTGAGCCATAGGTCTTTGATAACTTTGAATTTCCTCTATTGCTCTAGAGGATTTGTTCAAAGCAGACATCTTTAATTTTAGGCTCTCTTCACTTAATTTAAGAATGTCATACTCATGTGAGAGGTTTTCAAATTTTGGTTGAAGAATTTTTAGTTCAAAATCTTTTCTCTTCTGAGAAAACAGCTGATCATCAATTTGTCTTTGTTGGTCAACTATCCTGAGATTTGCTTCCTCAAGCTCTCTCAAGACTTGTTGATACAACTCAGTAGATTTAACATCAACCACTGTTTCAGCAGGTTTTGAAAGCTCAATTGAAAGCCTTTCATTTTCTCTCACACAGTTGTCATGAAATTCTTGTAATCTAGTGAAATCTTCCATCAACTTCCCAAAGGAAAGTTTCAAGTTGACTTCACTAGTGTTCTGTGATAGAAATGATGGTGAGCTAGAAGTGGAGGATACCTCATCATCCTCAATGGCCATGTTGCACACATCATCATCATCATCACTGTTTGAGAACAGTCCATCAGAAGAATTGAAGGTTTCAGCACTATCTGATTCATCACCAGCCATCATGGCTTTTCTACTGGTGAACTTTCTATCTCTTTTAGATTTCCTCTCTCTTCTTTCCTTAGAGCTGAGTTCAGGGCAGTCATACTGAAAGTGCCCTTTCTTCTTGCAGTTGTAGCACAGATCCTCATCATCATCTTTCTTTGAATCATCTCTTCTTCTGGATGAGGAGGGTTCAACTCTGTTGGACTTTCTCCTTTCAGAGTACTTATCCTCTGATCTTTTCTCTTCAGGCTTTTTGTCCTCAGCCTGAGCTTCAGGAGAGTTGTACCTTCTCCTGAATTTGTTGTCTTGGTAGAATTTCTTGTATCTACCAAACCTTGAGTTGAGTTTGTCGAACCTCCTAGCCATGAGGGCCATCTCTTCCTTCATTTCAGTCTTAGAGACTGACTTTGATGATCATGGAGTGGACTGCATTTCTGGTTCAACAATTTTGTCTTTGAATGCCACTCCTTTGATTGGTAGGGAAGATTCCTCAACTGGCTTCCTTCTGTTGAGATCAAACTCATAAGCTTTAAGTTCAGAGAAGATTTGTTGCATGGGCATGGTGGAGAGATCTTTGGTGTTCTGCATCATCACAGCATATACATCCCACTTTTGAGTGAGACTTCTTAAAATCTTCAATCCAACTTCTCTTTTGGAGTACACCTTGCCCAAGGAGTTGATTTTATCTATCACATCTGTGAATCTACCAGCAAACTTGTCAATTGACTCATCTGTCTCCATTGAGAATTGCTCAAACTTCTGCACAGCCACTTGGAGCTTGTTCTCCTTTATCTTTTCAGTACCCTCACACATTTCTGTAACAGTATCCCATATTTCCTTGGCAGTTGTGCAGTGGTAGACCCTTCCCATGATTGCATCTGGAATTGTTTGATAGAGAGTATTCATAGCTAGATAATTCAGATTATCTTTCCTCTTTTCCTCAGAGGTGAAGTCTTCTTCATCTTTGGGAATCACATCCCTTGTATCTGCTCTTTGTTCATCAGTCAACCTGGGGTTAGACTGAGTGAATACATATGGTCCTCTTGTAATCACCCTTAGCATATCAGTGTGTAGAGATGCAAGATGAGCTCTCATTCTGATTTTCCAGAAATCATAATTATCAATTGAGAACATGGGTAACTTGTGATGTGATATATGGTTTACTGGATTGGTAGCCATATTGTCCAGCCCTTGAACGGCAGGAGGAGGAACAACATTCATATTTTGTTCCAGATTTTAATTCTGGTTCTGGTTTTGGTTTTGATTCTGTTGCTGATTCCTGTTATGGCCTCTTGCCATAAACCTTCAATATAGAGGTTAGACAATAGATATGCACGATTTCAGAGAGATCAGTTCAGTGACCACACACAATATGTGATTTTGAAAATCAAGAAGGATTTTCAGAAGCAGTGGTCTTTGAACCCCTGCTCTGATACGACTTGTTGGTCCAGAAAGGAGTATATAACAAGTGTATGGGGGGGGGGGAATACACTTGTATGCAAATTCTTTTCAAACTTGATCAACCCAGAGTTCAGCAAGGTTGTCCTGGACAACTCTGCTGATGAGATTAACTCTTCTAAGATAATCAAACTACTAAGTACTATTGAGTACTTAGTTGAATAACTATCTAGGGGAGTTATATGTGCGGAATTAGTGGTTGACCCTTAAGTTTAAACTCCTTTTATATACTGAAATCACTTAAGCAGTTTATCACAGTCTATCAGGGAACTTGTCCAAATCAGGTTTTGTACAGTTTGTGAAATGATTCTTGAAAGTTCAGTTTATGTGTGCAGTGTTGAATGTATGAAAGTACTTTTAATGTAAATCAACACAGTGGTTTATAGTGGTTTAGAGACTCAAGCTCTTACATCCACTTTCCCTGATTTAACAGGATATTTCTTCACTCTTGGAATTAACTTGTTTTATAGTGCCAAGGTGCACTTGATCAAGAACACCACTCCTTGGTGAATTGATCCCTAGGATGTCTAGAGTCCTAGTACCCTCTTCTCAACTCAGAACTGAACTGTTCTTCTCTCAACAGTTAGTTCCTTCCACTTCTACTACTACAACCTTCTCACTTTCTTACTTGAAAGGAATAAGGATTGAAGTAAGGTTCCAACTAATGAGATATCCTTTACAATGAAGGTCAGTGTATAAGGATATGATATCTCTTCTAAGCTTTGTATGGATGTACAATAAAGTTCAGCTTAGATGAAGTGTTTGAAGACTAAGAATGTCTTTTGAGGACTTTGAAGCTTCAAAGTAGATGTTCAGTTGGATGTAGATTGGATTCTCAAGGGTTTTCTTCAAATGGTCTTCACACTTCTGTATTTATAGACAAATTTGAGGATTTGCCCGTTGGAAAGGCAGCCCTAAATTGCTATAAATGTCTTCCTTGAGTTCTTCAACTTAGAAGACAGATTCTGATAGTGACATGTTCTTATTTTGGGAAATAAACGGCTGTAACAACTTTGTCTTCATTCTGAGCACTTTTCTCAATGTCTGACTTCAAGTTTCACTTGGTCAAACATGGACATCTCTTCTTATCAACATTCCTGAGATAGGGACAAGCTTCCTTATCACTTGGACAACTCTGCTTATCAGATTCAGCAGAGTTCATTCATCAACAGTGTTGGCTTTTAAGCTTCTTCAGATGACTTGGCTCTTTCTCTTTCCACTTCTTCTTTGAGTTGTCATTTAAGCATATATGACTGGGAAAGATGGACTTGACCTCTTCAGCATAGTTGTCTTGGAGACAGATTTAGTTTAAGTGTGCTGAGACAACTCTTCTGAAACATTCAGATGGACAACTCTTCTGAGCTTTGTATGATGCAGTAGATTGGTGCTTTGATGATGCATCTTAACTTATGTTGGCATTTACTAGGTTGTCTTTTGACTGAGTCCACATGATCAGCATACTTGTCCTTCAGCAGACTTGAGATCATTCCATAACTGAGCCTTGAGGGGACTGATATGGCTCTAAGCAATCAAAGCAAGTGTTCCCCCTCAACTAGTGCATCTATTCTTCTAAGAGCTGCCTAACACATCAGCTTCTCTACCTGTCTTAGACTACATGTTCCAACATTCCTGAAACATGTTCATTATTAAAGACTTATCTACTTGGCATGTCTCAAGTGGGTTTTGGTATATTCATCAAAACTCATTTTATTCCCAACAATCCGCTTCGTCAAAAGTCTGATTTCTTTTCTACTTTTGTTATCTACAAAAACATGGTTGAAAATCAACTTACATGCAAAATAAAACGATTTCAATCTGATGGTGGAACTGAATTTACTAACCATAAACTTCAAGATCTTTTTCATTCCTCGGGTATAGTCCACACTATGTCATGTCCCGACACTCCGGCTCAAAATGGCCGAGCAGAACGTAAGCATAGGCACATCACTGAAATGGGACTCACTCTTTGTTTCAAGCCTCTGTTCCTACCAAGTTTTGGACAGAGCCATTTGGAACAACTGTCTATATACTATATTATCAATAGACTTCCTACTTCCTTTCTGGAAAATAAATCACCTTATGAAATACTTTTTTCCTCCCCTCTCTCTTATGAAAACTTCCGTGTGTACCCTTGTCTTCGAAACTATGCTGCTAACAAATTCTCTCCTCGCTGTCTCCCTTGCATTTTTCTAGGATACAGCTCGCGCTACAAAGTTTTTTGCCGCCTTGATGCCCACTCACAACGCATGTACATCTCGCGTCATGCTCGCTTTGATGAGATACTTTTTCCCTTTGATGGAAACAATCCTTGCTCGGTGACCACTCCTCTTAACATCTCTCTCTTTGACACCTCGGTGCCATATCCTGTTTTCTCGCTCTCTCCTGGTCGCCCTGAAGACACATCCACCATGCTCGTTATGTCTCCATCCTGACACTACTCAAATTCCCTTGCCACTTCCTCCGTCAAATCCGGTTCCTCTAGTTTCTCATCCAACCGTCCGCCCACCTGCTCCTCGCCCGTCGCGAGCACCATCTCCTACTCCTCGTCCTCGTGTCTAGCCAGCAGCCACTCTCACTCATACCATGCAAACACGATCCAAAGATGGCATCTTTAAAGTCAAACACCCCTAGGTACTTCCCTTATTATGACCACTTCCCTGCTCGCAGTTGTCCATAATAATTCTGAACCTAAAGGCTTCTCCTCGGCTACAAAATCTCCTCACTGGCTGGCCGCGATGGATGATGAACTTCAAACCCTCCATAAAAACAAAATGTGGGCTTTGGTTCCTCTTCCACCAAATGCAAATATAGTTGGCTCTAAATGGGTTTACCGAACAATATTTCTTGCTGATGGATCTATTGATCGTCACAAAGCCCGCTAGGTGGGAAGAAGCTTAGAGAGAATTTTATTATGACTTCTATGTCACAGGCAAATGGCTAGTGGAAGATGTTGAGGAGGTGTTCACTCAATATATGTTTGACAACTTCAGAGAGTTGTATCAAGCTGTATGCTGCAGTTGACATGGCCAAAATTGAGTTCAAGGCATCGGACCCAATCCTCTACATTCCACCCAAGTTCAATGGGAACTTAATTGATGAACAGAAAATTCTGGAGGAGTTCATCACTATCATGAAGATGGAGAAGCTGAAAGTTGGACACAAAGGAACCAATAAAGAGATATGGGACCTGAAGAAGAAAGTGTGGGCTCAGTATGGAATTGCCCCACAAAATGATGGTTCTCTTTGAAGGATAAGTGTTCCTAACTTTTGTTAATCTATATATTTTCTGCAAACATCAAGATAGTTAGTCTTTTCATGTTTTCAAGCTTTGTAATGCCTTATATCATGAATGAAAAGATTACTATTGTTTTGAAGAAATAACAACTCATTATCTCAACTGACTTGAACTAACCTATGACTTATGAACTATTCTGTGCTAACATGTTTTTTCAGGAAGTTTAATCTGATCAACCTTGAAGACAAGTTTCTAATAGTCAAGTCACCTCTGTAATAGGTTTTGGCATCATCAAAAAGGGGGAAATTGCTGGGAAATGAAATGATTTTTATTAAAATACCAAAACCCTTGATTGATGAATGTTCAGGATAGTTGAGATATAAAATGATCAGCCTAGATGTCTCAATAAAGTTGAGATGTGTATCAGACTAGATGTCTCAAGTTAGTTGAGACAGAGTTGTAAAATGGCTAAGTATATAATATCTCAGGAAGGTTGAGATCTTAGCTAGTCAGGTTAGTTGTCCAAAAGCTAGTATGTTAGACAGCTTATATTTTTGTTTTAGTTAGTTCAGGGGGAACTCAATTTATGAAGACAAAGTCACTGAAGATACAAGACAATGGACAATCCTGTTGATATGACCTAAGTAAGCCGATCAAGATGAAGATAAGCACTGTCTCATATCTATAAGCATTTATGAAGTCTCTGCAAGAAGAATTTAATTCAAGGCTGAAGCACAAGGAGTTGTGAGCATTAAAGGCCAAACAACCTGAGAAGCATTAAAGGCTCATAAGTGAAGTCAAGGCAGAAGACACAAACTGAAGACAATTGATGTCAAGAAGAACATTACAACTGTAGCTCAGAATGTTTCAAAAGAATTGGTCATTCTAACCGTTTGAAAAGAGTTAGATTCTGATACAATCTACCTTGGAAAATGTGCCTAGAACTGTCACAAGCTGAGTAGTCAATTGTATAACACCCATAAAATTCTAAAAGTTATATAAAAAAAAAAGGTAAGATCTTATTTTATAAATAAATTAAGACAAATACATATATATATATATATTATATTGCTTAAGATATTATCTTAGTATAGAGATTTAATAATATGTATATAAACGCACATATAAATATATGCATTGTTTTCTTTATATACACGCCCATATATAGATTTTCCTTATATAAATATGTAAACCAAAATTTAAAACATATGACTTTCTATAAAATCATTTCCCTGATTTTTCTCGAGGTTATTTATTTATTGATCAAAATTTAAATACTCAAAGCGTCAAATCTGGGGATAATTTATAGACCATAATCACTGATTTTTCTCAACTAATTATATATGTCAGCCTGTTTCATATTGTACACGGTATTCTCTCGAATTGAGGCACATAAAATATTTCTTCACGGTAAATTTGAGTTGAGTTTTCTCTACACTAGGAAGTACGTCGGTAGGATCCAATTTCTTCAAAGCAGTAATGTTTTCTCCCTTTATTTTTTGTTATAAATTTGATTTTCTGACTACAATATGTCTCATACTAGTTGAGTAGCTATTTGACGAGAAATTTTAATTAGCAAACCCTTGATTAATTCTCCTAACATTCTCACATTAATAGATTGTTTTGATAATACATCTTTGAGTTTGAAATTATTTTTCAACTACTGAAACTATATTTCTTTTATTAGCCTATTTACAAAACTCTTCAATTTCTAAACCCATTGTTTTCTAATAAGTATGTATTAATATTGGTTACTTGTTTTCGAAAGGTGGATACATTTTAATTTCTTCCCATTTTTCCCTTAAAGATAAATTGACAAAAGTTAATCCTTAATACTAATTCATGTGCTGTAATGAACAAAGCATTCTAATACTAAGGGGGTGTATTGGTTGTGGATTCTGTAAGATTTTTTTGGACTTTCAAAGTCTGGGGGTATTCAATTCGGATTTTAAAAAGTCTTTTAAAATTTTGAGGTATTCAATATGGATTTTAAAATGTCTTTAAAAATCTTTAGGTATTCAACAGTCTATGGATTTTGTTGGATTCTGCCCCAAAAATATAAATAAATTGCACTATCCAAAATCTCTTCTAAAAACAAGAGATTTCAACGGATTCTCTCAAAGAACTCTGAAGACGAAAGATCAGAAGTAGGAATGACAATATTGACCCGACCCGTAGATACCCACCCCACCCGCGAGCTTTGGATCAGGTCAGATTCGCCAAGTTAAGTATAGTATGGGTCGGGTTAGGGTCTTATGCCCGACCCGCAAGTATCCGACCCGCCCGAATTAATATATAAATTATATATATATATATATTTTTTTATTTTATTAGTAAAATACTTTATTTATATATATATATATATATATATATATATATATATATATTATTGATAAAATATTTTATATAATATTAATTTTTTAAAAAAAACACTTCATATTAAAAAAAACTCTTTGCATCAATATCGGAGTTTATGTAAATCAATAAAAAATTATATTCCACAATCCTGTCAAATCTATGAAAATCCATATAAATCAATAAAAAAAGTCAGGCAAACTCTGTATGGACTCTTTGGATTTTATAAATCCACCTACTTTTTAAAGTCCAAAAAAATCCAAAAGAATCTCAATTGAATACACCCTCCTAAATTAAGTTCTGTAATTCGGGTGTTATATCGGTTTATACTGTTAATTTATTAAACAATTTTAGTGTATATTATATATACAATGTCCAAATAGTAATAATAATTCTAAGGCTCCTATTTAATTATTGTTATAGGAAATTCAGAAAACGAGACACATCCGTAGTAGGACTGCATTGCATATTTTCTAGTGGCATTTGAGGTGGGGATTTTTATTCAATACGTTTGTCTCTATTAAATGCTTTAAATGCGACATTCCATAGTCAACAGTCAACAACTACAGTTATATGCTATGATATGTGCAACAATTTCTATAGTAGCTCGAATCACTTGTGGGTCCTTGCTAAAATTACAGTGTGTTGTAGTTTTCGATGATGATTTTGCATGATTTGTGTTTAACATTGAAAAACGGATCCCCACTGAGCTAGTTGTGTTGCTCACCCTTCATAATTATCAATATTTCAGATTGAAGAGGCTTGGATGTGGTGGCGAGGCGGTGGAGACTAGTAGCTTAATATGAATTTAATGAACTCAATATGGTCATGTTTATTTAATTTTGTGTTAGGAAAACTATTTCATTTTTATTTGTTTAAGTGATTTCATTGAATCGTTTTATGTTATGGTTGGATTAAAATATTTTGGTTCTTTAAAAATAATTGTCTTATATCAGTAGCAAATATTCTCTTTTATTTTAAAGTAAATGGTCTAAGCAGTATTTTATAGAGGAACATGTGTTTGACTTATGTCTCTTCCACCAAGTTTTATTTTAATTAATTTAGTTGATAGTCAGATAGTAGAGTGTATGGTGATTTCTTCTAGACCCTAAATTTGGGATGCAAATTGTTCATTAACCGTAAATATCCAGCCACTCCATCCTACCATTGAAGAAACTTTCTAACCACTACAGGAAATCACACATTTCGTGACGATTTTTTTTGCGACGACACAAAATTCGTCACAATTTCTTACTTAAACATGACGAAATTTATTTTTCGTCATTAAAGTACTAAAATTGTGACAAGATTTAAATTCGTCACCAATCACAAATTTTTTTCGTCACAAATTTGTTTATTTCGCGACAATGTTGATAAATATGTCACAATAATACTATGTGACGATTTTATTATTAAATGGTGACGAAATTTGACGTCATGGAAAATAGTTTTTCTTGACAATGCTAAACTATCGCCACAATAATAATTGGTGATGATTTTAATAATAATTGATGATGATATTCGATGTCATAAAAAGTATATTTTCATGACGATACTATTTTTCGTCATTAATTATTCGAAATAGTTAGAGACAAAATATGTCTCGTCACAATAATAATTGGTGACGATTTTAATTATAATAGATGACGATATTTGACGTCATGAAAAATATTATTTTATGACAATATTATTTTTCGTCATTAATTATTCGAGATATTTAGTGACAAAATATTTTCGTTACACAAATAATTGGTGACGATTTTCATAATAATTGATGACAACAGTCAACGTCATGAAAAATATATTTTCATGACGATATTATTTTTCATCATTAATTATTCGAAATATTCAGTGATAAAATTATTTCGTCACAAAAATAATTAGTGACGATTTTGCTAATTATTGATGACGATATTCAACGTCAAAAATATACATATATTCATGACAATACTATTTTTCGTCATAATTATTTGATATATTTAGTGACAAACTTTTTTCGTCCCGAAAATAATTGTTGACGATTTGAATAATAATTGATGACGATAATCAACGTCATAAAAATATATATTTTCATGACGATGTTATTTTTCGTCATTAATTACTTGAAATATTTAGTGATTTTTTTTTATTGTCACTATGATAATTGGTGACAATTTTAATAATAATTGATGACGATATTCAACGTCATAAAAAATATATTTTCATGCCGAATTTTACCCGTATCGTCCCGCGTAATTTTTTTAATTTTTTAAAATTAATTTTAATAAATACAATATATTTATTTTGATATTATATAATTCAAATTAAATATATAATTGTTTAAAATAACATTTCCTATTCATTTTATACTAAAAAACTAAATAAACAATATTTTTACAAACATATATATAAATTTAAATTTTAACATTTTCATTTTATATGACATATTATTATAACATTTACTTAATTTAAATTTTAACATTTTCATTTTATATGACATATTATTATAATTATATTATAATTTTTTTTTCGCATATAATTCTAAATACGTTTGCGAAAATTTTATTTAATAGTACTATATTAACTGTGATGATGTAGATGTAGATGTAAATGTAAAAAATTGAATGTTATTATTTTGTACCATTCATAAAAAAAAAAAAAAAAAACAACAACAACACTCCTCGCTCCAATTTTATAATTTCCACTTTTTCTTTTTAACTATCCAATTTTATTATTCTCATTCCTTATTTGGATATTCACACTATTTTATCTTCACCCTTCTATCATCACTTGTTCAAATAGATAGAACATCTTAATCATCGGATTGGAGTAGAGCTATAGAGGAATGTTTATGGGTCAATTTCTAAGTATTTTCAAATTAACATGACTACATATATAGTGATCCACTCCAAAAAAAAAAAAAAAAAGAACCCTCGGAAAAAACACTTCTAGAAAGCCTTCTATGATGATTGGACTTATGTTGCATAATGTCACGAAAACTATAAATCAAATTTTAATCCACCATTCCTGTCAACCTTCATCATCGACAATTGAACATCCAAGTAGAAAATTTAAAGAACTCAACAACAAAATCATCGACAATTGAACATCCAAGTAGAAAATTTAAAGAACTCAACAACAAAAAAATTGCAAAATTTGCAGAACACACATTCTGCATTGTAGAAACACATTTCAGATCATTAGCAACAAATGATGTGTTGCATATTTATGCAAACCACACAGTAAAATAAAATATTAATTCAAGTTGCATATTTCAGAAAACCAAAATACTACCATAATTACTCGAAAAAAAAAAATATATATATATATACAAACCTAATTTGCCAAATCGAACCATAATTGAATAACTAATCCCCTTCAAAGAAATTAAATTCATGCTGCATATGACATCATAATCCAGAAACTACAAATTCATAAAGAATATTAATTAAACAAATCATCACCATCCAATCCAAAAACCAGCAGCTATGAATAATCGAAAGAAAACTCATTCAATTACAAATTAAACATCGAGAAACAGAACAGCAAAACACCACCATATAAGCAAAGAAAGCAAGGGAAACATTCCAAAATTTTAATCTAACCTCAGCTGCTAAAAAAAAGTTTTCTGCTGTCAATAATAATTTTACTGCTGTTAGAAACAGCTCTTTATATATAACATTGGCATTGCATACATTCTGCTGTTAAAAAACAGCACATTCTGCTGTTAATCAGGGTATGCAATGTACACCAAAATTTGTCTCAAGCACAAATCATACATCAAATACCAATCATACATTAAGCGATGAAATAAAATAACACAAAAAGGAAAGATAATACCAATCATGCTTTTAGTCAAGAATTCCAAGAATTTTTTACATCCAAGCACAAATGAGAATATTCCAAGAATTCCAAATTATTGGACCAAACTCGAAGAAAGGGAGGGGTAGTGTTTCAAGATTAGCTAGTGTAATTACAAATCTTTTTTTTTTGCAAACACAAAACGTTTTTAGATTCTGAACACAATTCGAGTATTACAGCTAGAACAAGATTGCTAGGGGCAATCGATAAATGTTAAATTTGACCTAGACAATTTTCCAACATAACAACAGATACAATGCAAGTCAATCACTCTGAATTGACCTCCAAACATAAGAACTCTTTAAAATGTGTAATTACGAATCTTATTTATATGATTTGGTATTTTTCTACCAATGGCTGCCTGTTGTATTTTTTTAACCATTACAAGGTTGAAAATATCATTCTAAGAAATCATGATGATGGTAAAAGATAGTGGCCAAATTATGAAGAATTCAGAGTTTAGCAAGTTCATCCTTCATTATCTAAAAGGAGCCACATTATTGCTGGAAAATATATACACTCTGCCAATGAAGGCCATTACCCATCCTTCATCTTCACTTTTCTAATTATTTCATAAATCATTTCAGGTCAAACTTTCTCTATTTTGGATCATTATTATACTGTTTCTGTTTAGTTTTATTTTCTCTAATATACATGTATGTATTAAAAGACAATTGAAAAATGTGCGATTCATGGAATTTCTCTTTCAAATTTTATTAGAATTTACTATAAATTCCAGCAATTTTTCTTAAAAATTTATGGCATCTTATAAAATGAAAAATCAGTAAGAAGGACAACTAAGTTTTGAAACCACCAGTAATTACTAATTACCATGGGTCCGAACAGTAGAAAATATAATAAAAGCAGCTCACTGTAACAAAACGAAAATGACAAGTTTTCCTGTCACTGTAGCAAAAATAAAACAAATTAATTTGTTATAGATCATAACCTTAATTCGTTGAATGAATGTGCAATATGACTTTCGTGAAAGCACACATAAATCTCAGTATCAAATTCAAGATAAACAGCTCTTTATTTTCAGCCAACCAAAAAATTCAAATCAAATCGTTATGACACATGTTCAGTAAACACCCCGGGAACAACAGAACAGAGCATCACGGCCCTAATATTTACCGCCTAAGAAACAACTTGTCTTTAACCAATCATAAAACGCTTTATTCACTGTAATTCATCATGAATTGACCAAAGATTCAGAACAACAAAAAACCAAAAACCAAGTAATTCAATTAGCGTGTGATAGCATAATTAGAGAAAGAATGAGCAAATCCATACACAGATTCGGGGAACACCAGGCGCGTTCAACATGAACTCAAATTCGGGGAACACCAGGTGCGATCCTTCAGCAATACTTATTCAACATGAACTCAAATTGAATAGAAGGGTTTGTTATATTTAACGTAAATGCGTGATTGTGGTCGGCGAATTGATCCGCGCATAGGAGAGTCGAGGGTTCTAAGATTTAGGTCTTGTGACTGAATTTATAGGATTAGGGATTTGGATTTACCCGCTCCGCTGCTAGCGCCAAATTTTCCTGGCAAAAAAATTAAAGATAAAATCGTATTATATTTAAATTGTTTTCCTTTATATAATAATTAATTTAAATTATTTATATCTTTCAAAATTGATTAAGTGATATTTGGTGCAATAATAAGGAAGAATATTGATATGAAAATATATTCTTGGAGTATATATTATTATCCGAGGACTAAGGAGAATATTGATATGGAAATATATTCTTGGAGTATATATTATTATCTGAGGACTAAGGAAGAATACTGATATGGAAATATGTTCTTACGTATATTATTATGAAATATATTATTAGCATCTAAAAAATCTAAATCTTTTGGCATTTTTCTAATTAAAATTTGAATTATTTATGTCTATTTTGTTGTATTTATACCATTGAAATTAGACTTCAATGAATTGAGTCAAAATGTTTCTTTAAAATTAAATTGAACATTAAAATTCAAGTGTATTTATACACTCGATTACATGAGAGAATTTGTCAAGTACATAAGTATATAAATTTTGTTTGTGAATATTTATAAACATTAGTTACTTATGATAATATGGGATTTATATGCATCTTTATACAAAAATCTTTTTTTAGAACAAGCACCTTTAAAATTAATATTGTGTATTAGTTTTAATTATACTTTTCAAATTTAACAATAATAAATTATTTGTTTCTCATATAATGTAATATTTTAATTAGAGTATTAATCTATGAGATCGGACATTGAAGAAGTTTGATATATACGAAGAGTAGTGAAGAATTTAAATCTAACTAATTTTTTGATCTCAACTCTTGTTTTATTATGGTATACTGAAATAGTGAAATTTAAAACTACTAATACAAAAGTTTTTATTTGAGAATATGTGTGTATGCAATCACATGGCTTCGGGTTTCCCAAAATCTCAATACAATTCGTCAGCTGATCATAGAAGTTATCATCTGGACATCTTTCTCGTTTCTTTGATTTTGGTCGTGAAAAGCCTTTGCATTGAAATTGTTCATGTGCATTTTGTGGCATCGAGTTCTGATCAATTTAACTAACTTTATTACTCCCTCCGTCCCCTACTTGATGACCCATTTTGCCATTATGGGTGTCCCTTACTTGATGAGACATTACCTAAAATAGCAAAAACACTTTTAAATAATCCCCTTAAAACATCACACTACTTTATTACACTAAAAATTAACTTATTACTATTTATAAAGTAGAAAAATATTTACTACCCTCACTTTATTTTTCATAATACTAATAAACAATTCATTCCTTAAAACTCGTGGCCAATAGGTTTGTGTCATTAAGTAGGGGACGGAGGGAGTAATATTTATAAAGTTGAAAAGTCTTTACTATCACTACTTTATCTTTTGTAATACTAATAAACAATTCGTTCGTTAAAACCTGTGCCAATAGTTTTGTGTCATCAAGTTGGAGACGGAGGGAGTATCACTTATTAACCGAAATAATTACATTTATAAACTAATATCATATCACTTATTAATCGAAACTATTATACTTATAAATTTGTACTTTAACTTTTGTGTCCAGTTCAACATGTCAGTGTGTAAATGTTATTGTATTAGTTTATAAACGTAATTGTATCATTGAATTTAGGGTACATGAACAAATTTTCCCGAAAGAATTTACATTTTTTTAACACACTAGTAAGTAAATAGTGATGCTACTTAGTAATATAATACAAAAATATTTTAGTCAAAGAAATGTATTTTTTTTTATGTGTTCAAATTAAATAATTAAATAAATTAAGAAATTTGAGCCAAAAGAATTTTGGAATTGGAGCCAAATCAAAAGAATTTAGAGCCAAAAGATTTCAGCGGATATTTCAAAATTCTTTTGAAGATTTTTTTTAAATTTTAATTAGGAGAATCCCAAAATATTGAATTATTTTATCCGGCCAATACCATATACAGTGTATATTATATTAATTAATATTAAAAAATTTGAAGATTATTTCAAATTTTACTTAGGAAAATTCCAAAAGATTTAAATTTTTTATGCCGCTATTACCATATATCATAATAATATACTCCAAGAATATATTTCCATATCAATATTCTTCCTTATTCCTCGCATAATCATTTAATTCATATTAATCTTCCGTATTCCTCTCGGCTCTCACCGCGCAAGACGGTATTTTTTTCTCTCTAAATTTCATATACAGCGGGATTCTCAAAATTTTTATTAGGAATATTTCAAAATTTGATTTTATTCAATCACCCACAAAAATATATATTTACTTTAAATTCGCATGCCTCCATGAGTTTATTAAGGTTCTCTTACTTTTTTTCACATATCCAAATCACTCTCAACCCCTACACTCCATTGGTGTGTTCTTATTTCGGTTCTTGTGCTGATACTGATTTCTTATCGTGCCCTAGGTGAGTTTTCTATATATATATATATATATATGTGCGTGCGCTGTGCGTATATATATAGTTATATGTGTATGACTTGTCTGAGTGTGTATATATAATACCTATGTACTGTTGATTTCCAGTAATATTGTTTGCGTAATTTTGTTTCAATTTGAGTACAATTTATATATTTCTTCAAACCAAATAATAATTTAATGTAAATTCTAAAATTATTCTAAATAATCTATGAATTAAAAATCTACATTAAAACTTAAATTTAAGGTTCTCAAAAAAAGAAAAAAAAAAAAGCCAAAATAAAAAAAATATGAAAAGCGGTCTGAGATGATATTAAAAAAATCTGGAGATCGATTAAAATATCAGTAAAAAAAAATCTCTTAACCCATATCCTTCCCAAAATTAAAACACCCACCCACCTGCCTTATAACCCATGTACTCTCAGCGTGATTCATCTAAATCATAATAACAAAACACGTCTAATTCCGCGGCGGCGCAAACAGAGGCAAGGACGATGACCACCATCGACGAGCAGGGTAGCACCACCGTGGAAGAGGATCGGCGACGAGTAGCGTATTCATATTTTTTTCTAATTGAGAGGAATACGGCGGCAGGCATAAGGCGGAGGTAAGGGTGACGACTACCATCGGCGCGGAGGGTTTCTCCATCTTGGTGAACCTTCAATTTTTGGTACCCATCATCCTCCCTCCCTTTGCGATTTTCTATTTTCTCCAGTTAACCACTTTTTTTTTTGGCGAAGAACCCTAATTCACAGTCCCTTCTTCTACCGCTTCTATTTAACATTCACGGCCCCTTCCCGGATCATGTATTATTGATGTTCTTCATACTACTTTATCCATTGAATTTTGGGTTTGATTTCTTGTGATTTTCGGGTACAATTCTGTGGTGGATTTTGGGTTTCATTTTTTTGTTATTTTGTTGGTGATTTATGTGAAGATTTTGTTAAATATGTTATTAGGCATTTATTTTTCTTTGTATGTTCTAACGGCTGCGTGTATGACACACACATTAAATCTGTTAAAATTAACAGAAAATAACTATGGGACTACAAGTGTAGAAAAAAAGACCAAAATTGATTTTTACTATATTTTTACGGAACTAAAAGTGCAATTTTCCCATTAAAAGGTCATCCACTCCCAGGGGACCATAATAGGGTTTTACCTCTTATATGCCATGTCTCACATGAATATTTTTTTTAATGTAACTATTTTCATCGATATCTAGATAATGGCTCTTGGAGGTATGACAAGAAAACGCAATTTTATTTCAAGGGAAGGTATTAGAGAATATGAAAAGAAATAAATAGAATGGCAACAAGAGAAACATATCATCCTTCAAGTGAAGAAACATATCATCCTTCAAGTGAAGGAAACATATCATCCTTCAAGTGAAGACACATATCATCCTTCAAGTGAAGGAAATCAACAGGGTGGTGTTTTTGCGCCAAATTTGGCAACCGAAAGTGTTGAATTATTGAGGCATGGCACCTCTGAAGTTCCATCAACAGAAGATGAAGCTGCAACAATAGGTAAATTTATCATTTTAATTATTGTTATGTTTACTTGACTATCTATATATTATAACAAATGTTTAATGTCCACATGTAGGTGTTGAGTCTAAGAAAAAATGTCGAGGTCAAACACTTGGGAAGGGAATACTGAAGTACTTTACAAATACTGGAAATAAAATGAAGATTAGAGTAGATCCTACGGTTGGAAGACCTTTAAACGGAGACGAGTCTGCAAAGCTTGCATCCCAAATTGGGATAGTGACTCGGGATGTTCTTCCAATTCCGAAAAAGTGGAAAGAAGAGGATACAAAAGATGGGTTGGAGCCGAAAGATGGGTTGGAGCCGGGATTCGATCATTTGAAGGTATGTGTATAAATTGATCTCATTTATCTTCACATTTTGTAATTAATCTGAAGTGTTTACATTAAATGTAGATCCACATGGATGTCACATGGATGTCAATATTGATGAGCCTGGTGTGAGACAAGCTCTAGTTGATAGGTTGAAAATTAGTAGTCGAAACCAACGTCACAAGTTGCATAAGCATTTTGTTAAATATGCAACTTTGGAAGAAGCAAAAAATAACAAACCCGATTTATGTCGTACCCAAGAACAATGGGAAGAGCATTGTGATCTTTTTTCATCAGATAACTACAAGGTAATAATTCTTTTTAAAAAATTATGCTTAAATGTTATGATAAATTTATTAGTATAATTTTATATATTAAAGTTGTATTGTTTTTCTAGCGTGAGTCAGGTGAATAAAGAAAATAGGAGCAAGTTGAAATGCAAGCTTATAAGCTTATTTCGGGAAGAAAGGCTTTTGTAGTTAAGTTCCATGAAATTGTAAGTAATTTCTTACTCATGTTTAGTAATGTTTAATTATTGGTTGATGGTTGGATTTTGTTTAATTAATTAACTTTAAATATATTTGTGTTTTTTTTTTTTGGATAGTTGTGGTGTTATTGATTTTACGATCAATTCATTTGAGCTAGGTAAATATGTTAATTTTTTATTAATTTTTTACAGTCTAAACATGAGTTAAATGGTGAAGAGTGTGATAAGATTGAATTGTATGTCCGTACACATTCTTCAGAGAAAGATGGTTGGAAATCCAACGAGGCTAAAGAAAATTGGGTAAGTCATGTAGGCATGTACAAATGAGATTTCATTTTATTACTAAAATTGATGCTAATTTTTTTTGTCATAATTAATGACCACATAGGAGAAAATGGTAAAGAAGCGAGAAGAATATGTTGAGCAAGGAATTGATAAAAGTTCTGCTGAAATTGTTCTTGAGGTCCTAGGCCATGGGACTGGTTATATAAAAGGGTTTGGTTATGGTCCAAAGCCAGTGTTTCAGATGCTGCTTCTAACCAATTGGAAATGGAGTTACTTGAGACAAAAGAAAGTTGGAAGCGTCTGAAACCAATTGGAAATGGATCGAGTTACTTGAGACAAAAGAAAAGTTGGAAGCGTCTGAAACTCGCGTAGGTGCACTCCAGGAAGAAGTGAGTGATATAAAAGGCACCATGAACAAACTTATGAATTTCTTGGCCGAGAGAGGAATAAGTCTTTAAGATTTAGGAGAATCTTCCTTATAATTATGTTTATTCATATGTTTGTTGCTTTTAACTTTTGAAACAATTAAGTTCATTGTATTTTTTTTATCTTATCATACAATTTAAATTTATTTATCATCTTTAATTTAGTGGTCAATCTAAATATTTATTTATTATAAATTATTAATTAAATTAGTTCATTAAAAATGCAATTAATGACAAAAAAAATTGTCATCGTACACTAATTAGTATTGACGATAAATATTGTCACTATATATATATGTATATATTTATGACGATTGTTATTTTGTCACTAAAATATTACTATTTAATGACAAATTGTGTTGTCATTATATATATGCACATATGATGACAATAAAAAATTCGTAACAATACAATTATCATATTCGTCACTAAATAATATTTCTTATGACAAAAATGTTTCGTCACTAAATAATATTTCTTATGACAAAAATGTTCTGTCACTAAATAATATTTCTTATGACAAAAATGTTTCGTCACCATTTCTATGCTATTTAGTGATCAAAAATATTTTGTCGCTGAATATTACCCTTTCGTGCATGACGCATTGTGTCGTCATTATAAATACATATGTATAACAACGATTAAAATTTTGTCACTAAAGTGTTATTCTTTGATGACGAACTATATAAAAGGTGACGAAATTATTCATTTAAATTGTGACGATAATATTGTTACTAAAATTTGACAAATGCGGTAGAAAATGGAAAAAATCGTCACTTAAAATTATTATTTTAGTGAATCGTCATGTAAAGTTGAACTATTTGGTGACGAACTCTATAAATTACGACGAAATAATTAATTTATTTGTGACAGAAATTTCGTCATTACAATTTTAAAAGGTTGATATGAAATGAATAATCGTCGCTAAAAATTAATATTTTAGTGACAATAAATAAAAACGTCATTTAAAGTTAAACTTTTAGTGACGAAATATCATATTCAGCGATAAAATTTAGTGTCAAATGTGATGATTTATTCGTCACCGTAGATGGAATAATATAGCGACGATGAACTTTAGTGTCGCCAAAAGATGATTGTTGATGACGAATTCAAATAAAGTCACGTTTACCTAATGCGACGCACCTACGACGACCTTCTTTGCGACGGAGAAAAATCGTCGTCAAACACATTTCGTGACGAAAATTGATGTTTTTATGACGAATTGTTGTCGTCGCGATTTCTCAAATTTCCTGTAGTGACTGGTAGATAAATCAAGAAACTAGTCCATGGTAGCTGCAGATAGGGAATTTGAACGTTGGCTCCTCCAACGGTCAATTTTTCAAATTCTCCTATAAATACATAAGTGATTCAAGATGCAAATTATATAACAATCACAGGAAACACAAGCATTAGCAAGCACTCAAGCGCACAATCTTTCTAGCATAAATCCTAAGTTTCCTGAATCACTTCTAGTTAAGCCCTATTGTATTATCCTCCTTTACATTGATCTCAATTGTAAAAGATATCTCAACTAGTGGGAACCAAACCTCAAACCCAAACCTTTCAAGAGAAAGTAGTAGAGTTTGTTGTAGAAGTGAGGAACTAAAGGCTATTAAGAGAAAACACAACTTTAGTTTAGAGAATGGCACTAAGAACTAGTGTGGTTGATCAGTGCACCTTGGCACTATAAAATAAATTAATTCCAAGAGTGAAGGAATTGTCCTATTAAATCAGGGAAATTGGATGTAGGAGGTTGAGTCTCTGAACCGCTATAAATTGTCTGTTTTATTTACTTATTGCATTACTTTCAATTGATTACATTCATACACAACACACACAATTGTTCTTAAAAGATCTTATCATTAAAAGTGTGAAAAACTGTCTTTGGACAAGTTCCCCGATAAACTGTTTTCAGAAATTAAAAGGAGTTTTATTTAAGTAAAAGGGCAACCACATTCCGCACTAAATAACTTATTTAGATAGTTTACCAACTGATTAATTCATAGTTTTCAGTAGGTTGATTATCTAAACAAAGTTATCACTCAGAGAAGTTGTCAGACAACTCTCCAAATAGGTCAAAACTGTTTGAAAAAGAAAATTTGCATACACAAATGCGTTCACCCCCCAAACACACTTGTGTCATACTCCTTCAAGGACTAACAACATAGTGTTACTATATTAAACACTTAAGATGTAGGCTTAAAATAGTAAATTTTGGATTTATTTTTTTGTTGTAGGTCCTCAGAAAAGTTATGGACATCTTGGTATCTAAGAGTCTTTTATTGAACGATAATATTTTTGCCAAGTAATTAGCACTCTCCTTTTATTCTGAGCTTTTTTTTAAAGTTAGTTTGAGAATTCACATATTGTTACCGTATTGGGCAGGCTTTATAATGAGCTTCTTCACTGTCTTCACGGAGAGGATATCTAACATATCATGTTAGAAACTGTGTCTTTCAAACTGGTTGAATATGCAATAATGCACCCCTACGATATGTTATATTCATATGTCTTGATATTTTTAGGTTGTTGTCTTTGTAGTAGATTTGATAAAAAAAAATTTGTTATGGTCTTGTAAACAAGCCTCATGTTATGGATCATGCAACTAATCACAACAAGGAAGTAGGGGTGCAAACTCATCTAAAGCACACTCTGAATCTGGCCTACATGGGTTGATTATTGAAACAGACTCTGAAATATTAGAAAACTCGCTTCGTGGTGACAAAGCAGTCGAGCCTTATGCAGATTTAATTGTGGAGGACATTAGGGGTATGGCAAATGAAGTAAACAAACTGCCTCAACTTTGTTGCTGTGAAGAGAGATGCAAACTCAGTTGCCCATGAGCTTGCACATATGGGAACAGAGGCAGGTTTTGAGGAAATTTAGATGGAGGAAGTCCCAAATTGTTGTAATATTATTTTTCTAAAAGATGTACAACAAGAACCTATTTCTCATTAATATAATTTCTACCTTTTGATTGTACGACAAAAAAAGATGTACGACAAAAAAAAAAAACCCAAAACTGCCTTTTGAAGGATTAAACAAATGAAGAAGGGGGGCCCTTATAAACCTCTACCCCGGCGGAGAAAAGTTACACGAAATCAACAACATAAAAATAAGGAGCGGCTGGTTTCACCTAGATATGAAATTATATTAAATTCACATTTCAGTGATAATGAAGAGGAGAATGATAAACCTTCATGTACAAAATATTTCATATAAAGTTTTATCAAATAGAACTTAACATTTGTTAGTCCAATAAAAAGGTATGGAATATAAAAGAAAAAAGAAAACCTAAAACCATAAGCTCATAAGTCGAGCCAGAGGCCGAAGTGCCATTAAAATCTTGCCTGTGAAAACCCTCCTTAGGGACAAAACTCAGGCGAAGAGAAAAGGTAAACTCCTCTAACAATCAATATTTGTAAAAGACAGTATACAAATTTCTATGCAAGAAAGTAAGTAAGAAATCTGGAGGATAGCCCCTCCAAATTCAGTTGAGCTTTGTCTTGGCCACTGCTTCAACCGCCTGGTTGACCTCTCTAAAAGTGTGAGAACCGAATGTGCATGTCTGTGGTAAGAGGATGGACCTGACACAAGAGACCATACAAACGCCAAGGGACAGTAGGTGTAAAGCTCATCAAAGTGCTAATTGTCAGACTGGAGTCAGACTCGATCCATAAGAACCGCCAGGCTTGGGCATGGGCATACTGAATAGCAATGAGAGCCGCAGCTAACTCCGCCTCAAAAGGAATACCCCAACCAACCTCTTGGGCAATAACCGCAACAAAGAACTCCCTGAAGTTCCTAAACACCGCCCTTGTATGAAAATTACCTGGAGAGGATGTTGCACTGCCGTGTGTGTTGATCTTGTACCAATCCGGATCCGGAGGGATCCATCTAACAGACAAACCCTATCGAGTCGGCTTGTGCCTGCCTAAAACACCAAGAGACCTAGCAAACAAGAGATCCCAAACTGGACCATCTGCTTAACCCCGAGAGATGCTATTGGCTTCCCTAATACCAACAATGATCTGCGCCATAAACCGTCTAACTGAGGGGGAGACCCCATCTAAGACCACCCTGTTCCGCAGAGCCCCAATAGCCCAAACTGTAGTGACAAATGCTGCTCTCCATAACTCCAAAGACTGCGGACCCAACCAAACTCTAGTGGCCTGGAGTAAGATACCAAGAAAGCTGAGTCAAATGCTGAAGAACCTCCAGAGTGAATGGATAGTGAGCTAATAAGTGGTCTAGAGACTCAGAGTCTCTACAACAGAGCATACACATCGAAGAACCGTGAATCCCAAAATACAGCAACCAATCAGATGTAGGGAGCTTGCCCCATATTGCCCTCCAAATAACCGTAGAACGACACATCAGAATGAAGAAACTCCAAGTCTAAGACGACCAACCAAGACAAGGGAGAGGAGATCTGAGCATGTCATAAGCCACACGAGAGGTTAGCTCCCCTGAGGTAGTACCTTCCCAAATACGTTTGTCAGGGCCACGAAGAACCCTGATTTGAAGGATGTCTCTAACGATATTAGTGAAGTCCGTTACAAAGCACTCCTCAAAGTGCTAATAATCGTCATAGAAGAAGTCCCCAACCGTGCTCTTCAGGGTAGCCGCAAACCAATCCGGGAGGCCAATCTTATTAGAAATAGTGTATCCCAACTAGTTATCATGCCAGAAGCTGACTGTCGAACCCTTACCAATCAGCCATCTTGACCCATCAGAAAGCCTCAAAATATGAGGATGAATACCTGGCCTAATAGATGAGATCCTCCCATGGGGACGCAATCTGCCATCCGAGGCAAAGTGCCTCTTGTGAAGCAGAGCTGTATTTAAAGATCTGTGCTGAAAAATGACCCAACTCAACTTACAGAGAAAGGAGGCATTCGCCAATCTAATGGAGGGAACCCCCATCCCTCATTCTCTAAAGGGTGCACAGACCCTCTTCCACGAAACCAAACAAGCTCCACTCGTACGATTCACGTCTCCCTTCCAAAGAAAGTGGCACATAGCTGATTCCACCTGGCGAAGTAGTGAACTGGGCCACTTGTAGACCATCATAGAGTGGACCAAAGATCCCGTGATAACCGAGTTAATCAAGCATCGTCTTCCTACCAAGGAGAGGGTGCTACCCTTCCCACGACTAAACTTAGCAATAACATCGTCTACCACAGGATGTAAATGTGCTTTCTTGGGGCAACCACGAAATATCGGAACACCTAGGTAGGTGAAAGGAAGGGAAACTTCTACGATGCCTGTGACCTTGAGCATCCGACGACGAAGCCTTTGGGGAACAGCACACCCAAAGAAAATCCTGGACTTCGGAGGACTATAGATCTGACCTGAAAGACGACAATACCCTTGTAAAACAACATGCAAGTTCCTGATATTAGACTCTGTAGCCCTAAAAAATATCATGATATCGTCCGCATAGAAGAGATAACGAGGGACATATCGGATGGGACGAAGTCGACCTCTATCGATCTCCCAAGCGCCTCCTCCGCAATACAAAATATCAATGGTGATAGAGGATCTCCCTGACGAACACCCCGGGAGCAGGAAAAATGCCCCTTCGGCTCCCCATTGATGAGAACTGAAATCCTAGCCGAGTCTAGGGCTCCTCTCACCATAGATATGAAAGTAGTACAAAAGACATCCTAGCCATGACAGCCTCCAGAAACCGCCAAGAAATGGTGTCAAACACTTTGATCATGTCAATCATCAAGGCCATATGTCCGTGAACTCTTGGGTAGTCCAGGGTATTAATGGCGCCAGATGCCAAAGTGATGCAGGTGTGAATCCGCTTGCCAGGGACGAAACCAAACTGATATGCAGAGAGACAGCTACTAACAAAAGTGCCCAATCTCGAAGACAAAACTCTGGTCATGACCTTGAAGATGAAGTTACCCATCTCAATCGGATGGAACTCCTCCACTTTACGGGCCCCCTATGTCTTGGGAACAAGCATCATGAAACAGAAGTTCAGCCCAGATGGTAAAAGTCTGAAAAGAAAGTAGTGTCTGACAGCATCAACCACCTCTTAGCCCACAATGTCCCAACATCCCTGATAAAAGCAGCCCCCAAAGCCATCCGGACCCGGAGCGCTCGAAGCATCCATATTAAAGACAACCCTTCGAACCTCTTCCGTAGAGGGAACACTCATAAGGACACCATTATGGGCATCAGTAACAACGGTATCCATAAAGCTATCCAGAATACTAGCCTCGAAAGGAGACGACTGATCATCCACAAACAGTTGAGAATAATAAGTAACCACATGGGAACTAATGGATTCCAAGTCTGTAGTAAGGATATCCTCAATGAGCAAAGACGTGATACCCCCCTAGTGATCCTAATCTGCAGAGAAATGTGAAAGAATCTGGAGTTTCTGTCTCAGTCAGTCAACCACTGAGTGTAGTATTCTTACCTGCCGTCAACGACCCATCAAGATCAACCTGCGCCTGAATCTCTTCTGCAAAGGCGGCCTCAAAATCACTCTCCAACTCAATACGGTGTTGAATGTCATCTAGGTGACAGGTGGCAGACTTGATCTGAGTGAATACATTTCTGAATACAATCCTGTTCCAAATCTTCAATGCAGACTTGGGCCTCTTCAACTTCCATATAACATAGAAAATAGGGTTCTGGTGCATCAACGGTTGGGTCCATGAAGACTTTACAACTGATCTGAAGGAATCATGCTGACACCACATACTGGGGAACCGAAATGGATGACGAACCTGAACCCAGTCTGATCACTAAGTATTTGTAGGGGTAAAAAAATAGAATTTTCGTTTACTTGATTGAGTTCACTAAGTTTTGTATGAATATCAAATTTGAAGCAAACAAACTATAAAAACAATGATATCAATATTAACTTCAAACTCTTTCCATAAGAATTTTTTAATATATTTATAGAAGATGATTCATGTATTCTTTTACATTAAAAATTAGAACTACAATGCACGGGCAAACAATCTATTAATAATAAATCTCAAATATCAATTCCGTATAATTTATAGACCATCTAAACATGGACCAACATGTATCTCCTCGATCCCCTTGAATTAGTATTATAACATGGACCACATACTTTTAAAATTTTAGAATTTTCTAAATAGTTTTAATATTTAAAATAATTGCTAGAAGTTGGATGTAAACTGTTTTTTATTAAGTTGTATAACAGATATTTTATGAATACTTATTTTCGTACATTTGTATATGTCAATCTCATGTGATATTTGTACACATATACATAACAAATTTTATCCATGAGACGGCCGCACACAAGTTTTTGCCAATTTTATATGTATTATTATCTTCAAGGAACACATATAGTTAGAATTTTCTAAATAGTTTTAATATTTATAATAATCGTTAGAAGTTGGATGTAAACCATTTTTTATTAAACCGCATAACAATTTTCATTTTATATGTTTTTACCCAATTTTATGTTTTTGCGCTAGATACTTATATACACAATTTTTCAGAATGGAAAACGAATGCATATGGGGCCAGATGATAATTCAGTATTGAATCAACAAGCGTCACATCGTTCTAGCACAATTTATGTCAACACATTCTGTTGGGAATAAAATGAGTTTTGATGAATATACCAAAACCCCCTTGAGACATGCCAAGTAGATAAGTCATTTGTAATGAACATGTTGCAGGAATGTTGGAACATGTAGTCTAAGACAAGTAGAGAAGCTGATGTGTTAGACAGCTCTTAGAAGAATAGATGCACTAGTTGAGGGGGAACACTTGCTTTGATTGCTTAAAACTATATCAGTCCCCTCAAGGCTCAGCTATGGAATGATCTCAAGTCTGCTGAAGGACAAGTATGCTGATCAAGTGGAATCAGTCAAAAGGCAACCTAGTGAATGCCAACATGAGTTAAGATGCATCATCAAAGCACCAATCTACTGCATCATACAAAGCTCAGAAGAGTTGTCCACTAAATATTTTAGAAGAGTTGTCTCAGTAAACTTGAACTGGAATCTGTCACCAAGACAACTATGCTGAAGAGGTCAAGTCCATCTTTCCAAGTCATATATGCTTAAATGACAACTCAAAGAAGAAGTGGAAAAAGAAAGAGCCAAATCATCTAAAGAACTAAAAAGCCAACACTGCTGATGAATGAACTCTGCTGAATCTGATAAGCAAAGTTGTCCAAGTGATAAGGAAGTTTGTCCTTATCTCAGGAATGTTGATAAGAAGAGATGTCCATGTTTGACCAAGTGAATCTTGAAGTCAGACATTGGGAAAAGTGCTCAGAATGAAGACAAAGTTGTTATAGCCGTTTATTTCCCAAAGCAAGGACATGTCATGTTGGTCCTTGGTGGAGTATAACATAAGTGTATGGGGGGGGGGGGGAATGCACTTGTGTATGCAAATTCTTTTTCTTTTTGACAAACTAGTCTTATCAGGCAAGTTGTCTCACAACTAGCCTGAGTGAGAACTTTGATAGATACTTGTCCTACTGATTACTATTGAGTGATCAGTTGGCTAAATATCTAAAAGAGTTGCTAAGTGCGGAATGTGGTTGGCCTTTGACTCAAAGAAATACTCCTAATTGATTTTTGAAAAATACAGTTATCAGGGACTTTGTCCAAAACAGTTTTTCTTGACTTACTGAGTTTTGCTCTTTAAAATATGTTAGAATGTGAGTAAATAAAGAGTATAGTAAGTAGATGGCACACAAGTTTATAGTGGTTCAGAGACTCAAGCTCCTACATCCACTTTCCCTGATTGAACAGGATAATTCCTTCACAATGGAATTAGCTTGTTTTATAGTGCCAAGGTGCACTGATCAACAACACTCTCTTAGTGTTTTGATCCCTAGGATAACCTGAGTCCTAGTGCTCAATCTCTCTGAGTTAAGACTGTGTTTCACAATAACAGTACTTAACTCCTCACTTCTACAATAAACTCTCTCTTCACTAAATGAGATAAGGGTTTGAGGTTTGGTTCCAACTTATAGAGATATCCTTTACAATAAGAACAGTGTAAAGGCTTAGGATATCTCAATGCTAAGCTTTGGATATTCTACAAAGTTTGGCTTAGCTTGATGAAGTGATTCAGGAAACTTGGGATTCTAGAGAACAGCTTGGTTTCCTTTGAAAGCTTGATGATAGTTTGATAGCTTGTAGTTGGATGATTGAATCCCTTGATCACTTCTGTATTTATAGGCAAATTTGAGCAGCTAACCGTTGGAGGGATAGCAATTCAAACTTGTCTATTTGCAGCACCATTGAAACGGCTATGAAGCTTGGCATCCTTTTATCCACTGTGTAAAAGGCCTCTTCAATGGTTGCTTGAATGAATGTGTTGATGTTGGGAATAAAATGAGATATGTTTTGATCTAATACCAAAACCCCCTGAGACATGCCTAAGTCAAGATAAATATGTTCTAGGAATGTTAGAACATATAGATTATAGACTAGATGAGAAGCTGAAATGTTAGGCAGCTCTTAGACAATTAGATGCACAATTTGAGGGGGAACCTATGCTTTGAAGATGATCAAGATCAAGTCCCCTCAAGGCTCAAATTCTGGAACAATCACTTAAGAGCAAGGACACTCTATGGAAAACCAAATGCACTGATCAGGAGAGTTGTCCAGAGAAGATGTTCTTATGCAAGAACAAAATTGTAAAGCTCAAAAGGACAAGTCCAATAAGATGATCTTATCAGGAGAGTTGTCCAGAGAAAGTGTCCATATGCAAGATTGGTAAAATCAAAAGGACAAGCTTAATAACTCTGATCAGCAGAGTTGTCCAAAGAAGCTAGCCATATGCAAGAACAACTTTACCTAGCTCAAAAGGACAAGGCTACTCAAAGGCTTTGGATCAGGAGAGTTGTCCAGAGAAGCCAACTCTATGTGTAAAGTGCTCTGATGCTAAAAGACCAAAAATGCTGATCAGAAGAGTTGTCCAGAAGAGTTGTCTCAGCATGATTGAATCAGAACAGATGTTCTAAAGGTTGAAGGTCAACTATGCTGAAGAAAAAGAGACAACCACACCCTAAAGATCACCAAAGAAACAAGCTAAGATCAACTTGAAGTGAAATAAAGGGAAAGAGCCAAGTCATCTGAAGAAGAGCAAGCCAACCTTGCTGAAAAGCAAAACTGCTGATAGTGATAAGGAGAGTTGTCCAGATGATAGGGAATGTTGTCCTATCATTGGATCAACCTTCAGAAGCCATGTCCAAATCCTAACAAGAAGTCAAACATTGGAAAAAGTGATGCAGAATGAAGACAAAGTCTTACAAGCCGTTTATTACCCAAATAAGGACATGTCACTATCAAGAATCTGTCTTCCAGTTTGAAGAACTCAAGGAAGACATTTATAGCAATTTGGGGCTGCCTCTCCAACGGGCAAATCCTCCATTTTGTCTATAAATACAGAAGTGTAAAGACCATTTTGAAAGCACCTCAACAATCCAACAAAGCTCAAAGTTCTTACAAGCTAGAGTGCTTTCAAAGCTTTCAAAGACTATCTTAGTCTTCAAACACTTCATCTAAGCTGAACTTCATTGTATATCCATACATAAGCTTAGAGAGATATCCTATCCTTATACACTGATCTCCATTGTAAAGGATATCTCATTAGTTGGAACCTTACTTCAACCCTTACATCTTTCAAGAGTGAAAGTGAGAAGGTTGTAGTAGTAGAAGTGGTAGGAGCTGACTGTTGAGAGAAGAACAGTTCAGTTCTGATTTGAGAAGAGGGTACTAGGACTCTAGACATCCTAGGGATCAATTCACCAAGGAGTGGTGTTCTTGATCAAGTGCACCTTGGCACTATAAAACAAGTTAATTCCAAGAGTGAAGGAATTATCCTGTTAAATCAGGGAAAGTGGATGTAGGAGCTTGAGTCTCTGAACCACTATAACTTCTTGTGTTGATTTACATTTCAAATACTTTCATACACTCAACACTGCATACAAAACTGATCTTTCAAGGATAAACATTCAAAGACTGTGCAAAAACCTATTTGGACAAGTTCCCTGAAAACTGGACTGTGTTGCATTGACTAAGTGATTTCAGAAATCAAAGGAGTCTAAACTTAAAGGGCCAACCACTATTCCGCACATATAACTCCCCTAGATAGTTATTCAACTAAGTACTCAATAGTACTTAGTAGTTTGATTATCTTAGAAGAGTTAATCTTCTTCAGCAGAGTTGTCCAAGACAACCTTGCTGAACTCTGGTTTGATCAAATTAGCAAAAGAATTGCATACAAGTGTATTCCCCCCCCCATACACTTGTTATATACTCCTTTCAGGACCAACAAGTGGTATCAGAGCAGGGGTTCAAAGACCACTGCTTCTGAAAATCCATCTTGATTTTCAAAACTCTCATATTTGTGTGGTCACTGAACTGATCTTTATCTGAAATCTATTACCTGTTGACTAACTGATTATTCTTGAGAAATGGCCAACAACAATGCTGTTCCTCCACCTGCTGTTCAAGGATTAGACAACATGGCCACAAATCCAGTCAACCACATTTCTCATCACAAACTGCCCATGTTTTCAATAGACAATTATGATTTCTGGAAAATTAGAATGAGGGCTCATCTTGCATCTCTCCATACTGATATACTAAGAGTAATCACAAGAGGACCTTTTGTGTTTACTCAAACTAACCCCAGAGTGACAGCCGAGCAAAAAGCAGATATAAGGGAACTGATTCCCAAAGATGAAGATGACTTCACTGCTGATGAAAAGAGGAAATATAATCTGAATTATCTAGCAATGAACACCCTTTATCAAACAATTCCAGATGCAGTCATGGGAAGAGTCTACCACTGCACAACAGCCAAAGAAATTTGGGATACTCTTGCTGAAATGTGTGAGGGCACTGAACAGATCAAGGAGAACAAGCTCCAAGTTGCTGTGCAGAAGTTTGAACAATTTTCAATGGAAACTGATGAGTCCATTGACAAATTTGCTGGTAGATTCACTGATGTGATGAATGAAATTAACTCATTGGGCAAGGTCTACACCAAGAGAGAAGTGGGATTGAAAATCTTGAGAAGTCTCACTCAAAAGTGGGATGTCTATGCTGTAATGATGCAAAACACCAAAGATCTTTCCACCATGCCCATGCAACAAATCTTCTCTGAACTCAAAGCCTATGAGTTTGATCTAAATAGAAGAAAGCCTGTTGAGGAACCTTCAAATCCTACTAAGGGAGTGGCATTCAAAGCCAAAGTTGCTGAACCAGAAATGCAACCCACTCCCAGATCATCAAAGACAGTCTCAAAGACTGAAATGAAGGAAGAACTAGCCTTGATGGCTAGAAGGTTTGAAAAGTTGAACTCAAGGTTTGGTAGATACAAGAAATTCTACCAGGACAACAAATTCAGGAGATACAACTCTCCTGAAACACAGGCTGAAGTCAAAAAGCCTGAAGAGAAAAGATCAGAGGACAAGTACTCTGATAGGAGAAGATCCAGTAGAGCTGAACCTTCATCATCAAAAAGAAGAGAAGAATCAAAAAAAGAAGATGATGAAGATCTGTGCTATAACTGTAAAAAGAAAGGGCACTTCTAGTATGACTGCCCTGAATTGAGCTCTAAAGAAAGAAGAGAGAGACAAGCTAAAAGAGACAGAAAGTTCACCAATAGAAAAGCCATGATGGCTGGTGAAGAATCTGATAGTGCTGAAAGCTTCAACTCCTCTGATGGATTATTCTCCAACAGTGATGATGATGATGATGTTTGCAACATGGCTCTTGAGGATGATGAGGTATCCTCTACTTCTAGTTCACCATCATTCATCTCACAAAACACTAGTGAGGTTAACCTGAAACTTTCCTTAGGAAAGTTGATGGAAGATTTCACTAGATTACAAGAATTTCATGACAACTGTGTGAGAGAAAATGAAAGATTGGCTACTGAACTAACCAAGAACTCTAAGGTAGCTGTTGATGTCAAATCTACTGAGTTGTATCAACAAGTCTTGAGAAAGCTTGAGGAAGCAAATCTCAGGATAGTTGACCAACAAAAGGAGATTGATGATCAACTTCTCTCTCAGAAGAGAAAAGAATTTGAACTTAAAATTCTAAATGCCAAATTTGAAAACCTCTCACATGAGTATGATATTCTTAAATTAAGTGAAGAGAGCCTGAAATTAAAGATGTCTGCTTTGAACAAATCCTCTAGAGCAATAGAGGAAATTCAAAGTTATCAAAGACCTATGGCTCAAAGAAGTGGATTGGGTTTTGATCCATTTGAATCTTCACCTTGTCTTAGTGTTGCATCCACAAGTAACACTAAGAGAATCTTTGTTAAGTCAGTGGCACAAACTGAAAATGAAATAATTCAGCCACTGAACAAAGGAAAGGGCAAATTGAATGAAATGCCTACTCAAGTGATTCAGAAGAATAGGCCAAAACCTAAGGAAATGGCCAAAGCTCCTGAGCACAAGAGGAATATTGGTCAGCAGAGTAGACCCAATGGAAGGGTAACTCTCCTGAACAATGTTCAGAGGAATTATCCAAGGTATAATCAGCCTAGGCCAACTCATCTGAGAAAGCCTCAGCTGAATAGACCTAAGGACAACTACCCTCACATGCAGAATAAAATGAGACAACCAAAACCCTTCATGCCAAAGGGTAAAGGTCATAAAAAGGCCTTTCCTCAAAGATTTCATCAAGCTGCACAAAGAACTCATAAGTTCAGGAGAGTGGACAACTCCTCTGAAACTTACAGAGTTAACACATTCACACACACTTTCCCAAAGGCATTTAAGGGAAAGACAGTGTATGTAGATGCTAGAGGAAGACAACTTAGCCACCTTGAATCAATCAAGGTTATTAGGCAAGTTTGGGTTCCCAAAGGTACAGCTAACCTCTCAGGACCCAAAACTCAAAGGGTACCTAAACCTATCTAATTGCAGGTACCAATGGGCCACAAGAAGAGGAGCATGAACAAAAAGACAGCATGGTACCTTGACAGTGGATGCTCAAGGCACATGACTGGAAACAAGGAACTCCTCACTGACTTCATTGAAAAAGAAGGCCCAAATGTTACTTTTGGAGACAGCTCACAAGCAACTACAAAAGGTTATGGTACTTTGATGATTGGTAACATCAAAGTATCCAATGTATCTTATGTAGCTGGTCTCAAATATAATCTCCTAAGTATCAGTCAATTCTGTGATAAAAATTTTAATGTTGAGTTCTCAAGTGGAAAGTGTCTAATTAAGGATAAAACTCAACAAACTCTATTGACTGGAACTAGGAAGGGAAATGTGTACTTTGCAGACTGGGACAAGTCTACTGATGCTGCATGTTTTATTGCTAAAAGTTCTAGTGAACAAAGTTGGCTATGGCACAAGAGACTAAACCACCTGAACTTCAAATCTATGAATAAACTTGCTAGAAATGCATTAGTTAAAGGACTACCTAATGAGGTTTTCATTAAAGAACATGTGTGTAAGCCATGTCAAGAAGGAAAACAGATTAAAGCCTCATTCAAAGGAAAACCAGTCATCTCCACTGAAAGGGTACTTGAACTTCTACATATGGATCTGTTTGGACCAATTACCCCTTCAAGCATAAATGGTAGAAAATACACATTAGTGGTAGTAGATGACTTCTCTAGGTTCACATGGGTAGTATTTCTCCTTAATAAGAAGGAAACACAAGTCAAACTACCTGAACTTCTCAAGAGATTGTCAAATGAGAAAAGCCTTAGCATTATCAAGATAAGATCTGATAAAGGCACTGAGTTCATTAATTCATACATCAATGAGTACTGCACATCAAATGGAATAGCTCATGAAACCTCAGCAGCTAGAACTCCCCAACAAAATGGAGTTGCAGAAAGAAGGAATAGAACTTTAAAAGAAGCTGCTAGAACTCTAATTGCTGACTCAAATTTACCTAAGAGGTTTTGGGCTGAAGCTATAAACACTGCATGCCATACTCAAAATAGATGTTTGATCACTAAGGGGCAAGGCAAAACCCCCTATGAACTCTGGAAAGGAAGAATGCCTAAAGTGTCATACTTTCATATATTTGGTTGTAAATGTTTCATTCACAATAATGGGAAAGAACAGTTGAAAGCCTTTGACAGCAAAGCTGATGAGGGAGTATTTCTTGGATACTCTCAAATCAGTAGAGCTTTCAGAGTCTACAACAAGAAAACCCTTATAGTGGAAGAAACACCTCATGTTGTGTTTGATGAATCTATCTTTGAGATCAGGAATGATCATTTAGAACCTGAAGAAATCACACAGAGGACAACCAGATTAAGCCTAAAAGACAAAGACACTGAATTCATAGATGTTGTTCAAGCCAATCTGCCTGAAAAACCCACATTGGACAACAATCCTGAAGGCAACCTTCCTGAGACAAATCCTACAGATGGAAATGGTGAACTGAATGAACCAATCCCAGTTCACATCCAGGTAACAACTACCAATGAAGAAGCAGTTCCTGCTGAGGTAGTTAATGGGTCAAATAATCAAGGGGGAACTCAAAATGTTGAAAATGCCAATGTCCCTGACATTGAGGACAACACCCCTGATTATGATCCTGAATTAGATCCTGCATTAAATTATCCTGAATTCTATGATCAAAATGACTCACCTTCAGTAGAGGACAACTCTACTGAAGAGATCAGAAAAAGAAGGATTTGGTTGTCTGACCATCCTACTGATCTAATACTTGGTGACCCAAGTATTGGAGTCAAAACAAGAAGATTCCATGGTGAAAGTGCTCTTTTCTGTTGTTTCTTGTCAGAGCAAGAACCAAGTAATATTGAGGAAGCACTTCAAGATGCCAATTGGATTACAGCCATGCAGGAAGAACTGAACCAATTCACCAAAAATGAAGTATGGGAGCTGGTGGATAGACCTTCACATCAAGATGTTATTGGAACAAAGTGGGTGTTCAAGAACAAGAAAAATGAAAATGATGTGATTGTCAGAAACAAAGCAAGACTAGTGGCAAAAGGGTATTGCCAACATGAAGGCATTGACTATGATGAGACATTTGCACCTGTGGCAAGGCTAGAAGCAATAAGGCTCTTTCTAGCCTATGCAGCCCACAAGAGGTTCAAAGTATACCAAATGGATGTCAAGAGTGCCTTTCTGAATGGAGTCTTGAAAGAAGAAGTCTATGTGGAGCAACCACCAGGTTTTGAAGTTGGAAACCAAGTTTACAGACTCAAGAAAGCTCTATATGGACTCAAACAAGCCCCTAGGGCTTGGTATGATACACTGTCACAATTCCTCTTGGATCATGGATTCACCAAGGGAACTGTGGACAGAACTCTCTTCAGAATCTCTGAAGGAGAGGACATCTTGCTTGTCCAAATTTATGTGGATGACATAATTTTTGGATCCCCTAATGAGAAGCTCTGTGAGAAATTCTCCAAGCTCATGCAAAGCAAGTTTGAGATGTCCATGATGGGGTTGATGAATTTCTTTTTTGGTCTACAAGTCAAACAATCTAAAGAAGGAATCTTCATCAACCAAGCGAAGTACACCAGAGAAATGATCAAGAAGTTTGGGTGTACAACTAGCAAGCCAGTAAGGATCCCTATGAACACCAATTGGAAGATGGATCCTGATGAGAGTGGTGTGCCAACCAACTCTACTGAGTATAGAGGAATAATTGGTTCACTCCTCTATCTCACTGCCAGCAGACCTGATATCACCTTTGCAGTAGGTGTTTGTGCAAGGTTTCAAGCAAATCCTAAGAAAAGCCACCTTGAGGCTGCAAAGAGGATTTTGAGGTACCTCAAAGGCACTGAGAATCTAGGCCTTTGGTACCCTGCTGATGACAATATTGAGCTAACTGGCTACTCAGATGCTGACTATGGAGGATGTAGGATTGACAGAAAGTCCACCTCAGGGACTTGTCAATTCTTGGGCAACAAACTCATATCTTGGTTCTCCAAGAAACAAAATACAGTAGCCACCTCCACCACTGAAGCTGAATATGTTGCAGCTGGAAGTTGTTGTGCTCAAATCCTTTGGCTAAGACAACAACTCAGAGACTACAAAGTCAACTCTACTGAAGTGCCAATTTTCTGTGATAACAATAGTGCCATTGCTATATCACAAAATCCTGTCTTGCACACAAGATGCAAACATGTGGACATCAAGCACCACTTCATTAGAGATCATGTGGAGAAGAAGGATATCAAGCTAGTGAAAATTCACACAGACCATAAAAAAGCTGATATACTAACTAAGCCACTTGCAGAGGCAAGGTTCCTGGAATTATCAGCAGAGTTGGGACTTCTTGATCCAGGGAAGCTGGAAAAATGAGTCCAAAGAAGTTCATTGATTGAAGGGGAAATAAACTCAAACTCAGCAGACTTGGTCAAGTCTACTGAAAATCAGAAATATGACCTTACTTCTTCAGGACACTTGTCCATTAACTTTCAGGACCCTTGTCCACTTTTCTTCAGGACACTTGTCCAAGTGGGGTCAGATAAGTTGTCTCAGCTATCAAACCAAATCTTGGTATGATAAGCACCTATTTTTGGTGATCAATACCTATCTCGAAATCTGTCCCTTGAAATACAGTTTTCACCTTTCTGGGATTTAATTTGTCTCCCACCCAAAAGGTCACTTTCCATGCATTAAATGCCAAGATTTAACTCTTGTTTGCATTAAACTTTTTGGGACATGATCTATCTCGAAAAACCCCCAGCCTTTAACAAACATTAAAAACCACCCACGTTTTGAATAAAACAGTTATTTCACTGTTACATTGGTTTTTGACCATTGGATCAAAAATGGACAACTCCCCTGAAATCAATCCTAGCCGTCCATTTTGGATTTCCATTTTTGTTCACCTTTGAATTGTCTCAAGACCTTACCAACTCATTGACAAACATTCTTTTTAGAATATTCACAAGTCTTAAGATCCCCACAAACACTTCTTCCCCAAGTATTCGAAACCCTAACTCAAATTTTCTTCAAACTCTCTCAAAACTCTCTCTGCAAATTTCAATGGCCCCCAAAGTTAGACCTGAGATGCTTGTTGATTTCTCTAACAAGGATCTAGACCTGGATTTTGCTTACCTAAGCAACAAAAACAATCTTCACTTTGAGCCAATAGTCTCCTTTGAAAGTGAAGATCCTGAGATTATTCCAACCCTGAGGTGGTTGAGAAGAGCTGGTCTTCGAAAGTTCTTGGAAGAAAGACCAAGCTCTTGCTTGGAGAGCTACATGGCAGAATTCTTTGCCTTCCTCAAGTGGAGAGGCAAGCCTGAAGATGGTGAAGTATCAACCAGATTATCTTACACAGCAGAAGGAGAGGAAGAGGAGAGATTCCACAGAGTAAAATTCTCCTCAGAAGATCTGGAAGGAGCTTTTGGATTGCCTTATGAGGGAAGGAATCCAGAGGTTTATGGTACTGGGCATGAAGATGAAATAGCCCAAGAATGGTTATTAGTTCCAGGCCCTCTCTCCTCAACTCAAAACAAGAAAACTCTCAAGCCAGAGTTTCTCAATCTTTTTGAGGTAGTTGCTAAGAGCCTCTTAAGCAACACTGGAAGCTTAGAGCAGGTCAGCCATCCAAGGATCAGAATCATGGCTGCCATTATTGATGCCAGTGATAAGGGCATCAAGTTTGATTGGAGGACCTTCATCATGTCTGAGATGATGAAGGAGAAGGCTAAATTTAAGGTGAAAACCCACAATAAGGTGGTGCTAGAAGGGAAAATCAAGTATTGCACCAGGGCAAGCTTGTTGATTGAGAGGTTTTCCCACTATTCCCAGATGCAAACCTTTGCAAAGCCCCTCCCAGCCCAAAAGATCCTATTCAGAAAGCTCAGCAAGAAAACTGAGAAAAGAAGGATGTTACTGGCCAAGCCTGCTGAAGAACAGGAGGAAGAGAAACCTAAGATGAAAAAGAGAACAAAGGCCAGGGCTGTCAAAACAAGAAAGATGTCTCAATTGTCTTCAAGAGAAGCCTCAGGAGCATCAGCTGAAGTTGATGTAGTGGCAGAAGAGGGAGTGAGTGTGCCTTCTGACCACTCAGAAGAGTTGAGGAGGAAGTACAATGAGACTAGGCAAAAGAAGAAGGGTGATAAGAGAATCAGGGAAGTTGCCCCTGAGAAGGAAGGAAGTGGAAGCAGTAGGGCCAGCAAGAGAAGGGCCAAACCTACTGAAAAGGTGTTGGAGTTTCAAGAAGAAAGATCTCTTCAATTGACTCTAAGGGAGAGCAGAGCTGAAAGCAGGACCAAATCCATGTCAAGGACTAATTCTTCTGGTTCCGGAACTCCAGAATCCAAAGTCCCTGAAGGTCAACCTATAGAGGCCAACCTCCCTGAAATTCAGTACCTTGAGCCTAACTCCCCTGAAACCCATGTCACCCCTTCCAACCAACCCATTACCCCTGTAAATCTCACTAAGAGATATTCTCCAGAAGGGAATGTGCAAAGAAGTGGCATTGATGTGCTTGCTGATTTAGCAGTAGATGAGACAAGACTCCTGTCTCCCCTTGACTCATCCATGCTCAATTATTCAAAGCTCTTAGAGCATGCACTCAATGAGCCAACCCCCCTGAGTAAAGTCCCTTCAGATCAATTGCTCTCAAAAGCAACTGAAGATCCTTCTACTGTACCCAACCCATCTGAAGCCAATATCCCTGAACTTAATCTGCCTGAAGCCACATTAGGAGAACCCAGAGCCAACTCCCCTATAACCCAAAGTCCCCATTCAAGTGGAGATGAGGAGGAGTATACTTTTGAAAGTATGCTCAGAGGAGGAGCCAAGGCTACTGTGGACAGTTTGTATCCACAACTTGCTGAATTTCCAAGAATTCAGAAGGCCTTTCATGATTTGAGGATGCTTGTTGATGTGAAAGACAAATCTATGATGGAGATATCACAAGTCATCCAAGATAAGGGTGCAAACTGGTGGCAAATAGAGGAAAACAGATTGCTACACTTTGCTGGAGTTTCAAAGACAAGATTTCTCATTGATGAGGAGATGTTTACAAAGCTGGTAGCTAACAAGATTGAGGAGGAGAAAGAAAGAAGAGCCAAGGGAATCAAACACCCTGACCGTAGCTCAAATGATGATGATTCCCCTGATGATCCCTCAAACCCTTCAAATTCCAACCCTCCTGAAACCCCTCAAGCCAATCTCCCTGAACTCTCTCAACCCAAGTCTTCTATAGCAGACAGACTTTCAAACCCTCCTAAAACCTATCATAGGAAAGGCTTTGTATCTTCAGAGGTGTTGACCAAGGGTGGCAACACAACCAAAGACACATCTGCCAATGAAGGTTCTTCTGAACCCAAGGCACAGCCTAAAGATGTTGAGGTTCCTGTACTAGAGGCTAGTTTGATTAAGGCCTATTCAGTGTCAGAAGAGTTGGACACTGATCAGCCCTTAATCATTCAGGATGACTCAGTGGCTGCTGAGATAAGCACTGTGATCTCCTCACAACTGCCATCTTTGAACCTTGTTGAAGGTGGAGATGCTGCAGGTTTAGGAGAAGGAGTTGAAAAGGAGAGTAGTTTTGAAAAATCAGAGGGAGCTATGGATGATAGAGAGGTAGTTATCACTAAGATTGTGAGTGTACCAACATATGAGGGTGGTATAAGTGAGGAAGGACAGGTTATTCTTGAAGTCAAATCTGAACTTCAAGAATCCCTTGGTGAGAGGAGGCCTGATTCCTTGAGTGAGAACATTATTAAAGAAGGGAGAAAAGAACAAGTTGAAAATGAGAAGAAGACTGCTGATGTATCAGAGTCTTATACAAAAGAAATTGAGGGTGATGAGTGCTTATTTCCTAACTTGTTTGACTTGTCTGATGTTGCAGGTATTTCTCTTAATCAAATTTTTGCAGATGAGTTCTTAACAGATGCACCTATCCAAGTAGACACGGGCTCAGCACAGGCCTTACTTGGAATGCAATCAGAGAAGTTGGACTCCTTGGCTCATCAAGTCCAATCTGCTCATGCTGAAACTTCAGGAGCATTGAATGAGCAAGGAAGGACTCTAGCATCTGTAGAAATGAGGCTCACTGGCTCTGAAGATGTTGTGCTACCAACCCTTGAGGCAAGGATCAGTGGTGTGGAATCTGGTCTCCAAACCATCTCCACTGAAGTTCAAAATGCCAAATCAACCATGGAAGCCATCTCAGAGGAGGTCAAGAAAGAGCAAAAGCTGCTGAGAGACAATCGCAATGCTAATGTCAAAGCTCTCAGGCTAACTGTCAAACAAGCTATTGGAAAGAAGACTGCACTGCAAAAGAGAAGAGCTGAAGAGCAAAGGCTAGCTATGGTCAAAGCTGCCTCAGAAAAGTTTTCCCAAGAAGTGTTGGCCCACATTGCTGAAGGTGCAGTGGCCAACCTCACTGAGCTTCTGAAGTCCCAATTGGATGCATCTCTTAAAGCAACCATGGAGGAGGTTGTTCATCAGAAAATGAAACCTGTTCTTGCTTTTCTTAGCTTGAGCAGTGACAAGATGCAAAATATACATGATGAGAATGTGTATTTGTTGGAAGAAATGAAATCTCTAAACCAGGCCCAATCCCTGATGGCCTCAACAATGAGTGACCTCAAGCCCCAGTGTTTTGATGCTGCCAAAAAGGGGGAAAGGGAAAGAGCTAGAGCAAAAGGTGCCTTGGTGATTGGGAGCCCAGTCAAAGGGAAAGACAACATTGCTGAAGGAAAAGGCAAAGAGCCTGAAGTACTGAATTTGGAAGAATTGAATGAAGAAGAGCAATTGGCACTTGCTTTGAAGAATTCTATGGCCTCAGCTCAAGAAGAGAGGATGAGGTTACAACAAAGACCAGGTGGTGAAGTGTCAGGTTTGGACAAGGATGCTGAAGGTGTCCAAACTAGAGGAAAGATCAAGAAGGCCCAAGGAAAGAAGAGGCAAGTTGAGAAATTCACTGACTTCCCCAACAACCTTGATCTTCCACCTGAATTCAGAGTTGTTGATGATGAGCCTACATCCAAGAAAGCCAAAACTGCTGAAGAGCCCAAAGCTGCTGAAAAGGACAAGTCTTCTGAATCTGGCAAAACTGCTGAAGGTACCAAGTCCACTGAAGACATTGAAGAGTTATTTGCTGAAGGATTTGGACCTGAACCAAAGAAGAAGACAACTGTTCTAGCCCATGATCCATCAAAGCTATTTCATGAAGGGTATGGCAAAGACCCTGAAACACAACAGAAACTGGCCATGATGAGGGCCCAAGAGAAAATGGATCTGATGGAAGAAGCCAACAGAGCAAGAGATGAAAGGAGAGCAAACTTTCAGAAACCAAGAAGGAGGAGAGCAACTTACAGCAAGATGAAGCCTCAGCTTCTAATCCCAATGGACACCAAATATCCACACTTGGATAAATGGGTGCCAATTCAACTGAATGACACATGGGAAGAAGCCAAAAGGGAGTTTGTCTATGACTACTATGTCATTGACAGATGGAATGGAGGAGATGCAAACTCTGCCTTCACTGAGTTCATGCTAGAATACTACAGAGAGTTGTATCAACAACTTCTTGCAGCTGCTGACATTGCAAGAATTGAACTCACAGCTCCCAAGCCAATCATATACATGCCTCCAAAGCTTGAAGGATGGATTGACCAAGCAAGAATTCTGAGAGAATTCACTGAGATCCTTAAGCTAAACAAGATGGTTCTTGGACCTAAGGGAACCAACCAAGAAGCCATGGCATTGAAAAGAAGAGTGTGGGCACAGTATGGAATGCTGCCACCCCCTGAGGATGATCTTTGAAATGGCTAAGTCTTCTGACGTTTCTTGATTGATCAACTATGCTAAAATATGGTCAAGATTGCTGATGTGGTGTGCTAATCTGGTTGCTCTGATTTGTTATGGATTGCTCTGATACAAGCTCTGTGCTCTGATGCTGAAAATCTTATTTATGTCTTGAATTGTTAAAATGAAATGCTCTGATGTAGTTAAGTGTTATTGATTCATGCTCTGATATGTTAAATTCAACTATCAACATGCTTGTAATGATCTTTGAATGAATGATAGTTGAACTTATTTTGAATCAAGAAACACTAATCTCTCTATGCCTATCTTGAAACCTACTTGCAACAGAAACAGTGAATACACTAACACATTATTTTTTCAGGAATATTGACCTTAGTCATGTCTTCTGAAGATACATGTAATAGGTGTAGACAAGTCACTTTTGCTTAGATAATGTAGGTTTTGGCATCATCAAAAATGGGGAAATTGTTGGGAATAAAATGAGATATGTTTTGATCTAATACCAAAACCCCCTGAGACATGCCTAAGTCAAGATAAATATGTTCTAGGAATGTTAGAACATATAGATTATAGACTAGATGAGAAGCTGAAATGTTAGGCAGCTCTTAGACAATTAGATGCACAATTTGAGGGGGAACCTATGCTTTGAAGATGATCAAGATCAAGTCCCCTCAAGGCTCAAATTCTGGAACAATCACTTAAGAGCAAGGACACTCTATGGAAAACCAAATGCACTGATCAGGAGAGTTGTCCAGAGAAGATGTTCTTATGCAAGAATAAAATTGTAAAGCTCAAAAGGACAAGTCCAATAAGATGATCTTATCAGGAGAGTTGTCCAGAGAAAGTGTCCATATGCAAGATTGGTAAAATCAAAAGGACAAGCTTAATAACTCTGATCAGCAGAGTTGTCCAAAGAAGCTAGCCATATGCAAGAACAACTTTACCTAGCTCAAAAGGACAAGGCTACTCAAAGGCTTTGGATCAGGAGAGTTGTCCAGAGAAGCCAACTCTATGTGTAAAGTGCTCTGATGCTAAAAGACCAAAAATGCTGATCAGAAGAGTTGTCTCAGCATGATTGAATCAGAACAGATGTTCTAAAGGTTGAAGGTCAACTATGCTGAAGAAAAAGAGACAACCACACCCTAAAATCACCAAAGAAACAAGCTAAGATCACCTTGAAGTGAAATAAAGGGAAAGAGCCAAGTCATCTGAAGAAGAGCAAGCCAACCTTGCTGAAAAGCAAAACTGCTGATAGTGATAAGGAGAGTTGTCCAGATGATAGGGAATGTTGTCCTATCATTGGATCAACCTTCAGAAGCCATGTCCAAATCCTAACAAGAAGTCAAACATTGGGAAAAGTGCTACAGAATGAAGACAAAGTCTTACAAGCCGTTTATTACCCAAATAAGGACATGTCACTATCAAGAATCTGTCTTCCAGTTTGAAGAACTCAATGAAGACATTTATAGCAATTTGGGGCTGCCTCTCCAACGGGCAAATCCTCCATTTTGTCTATAAATACAGAAGTGTAAAGACCATTTTGAAAGCACCTCAACAATCCAACAAAGCTCAAAGTTCTTACAAGCTAGAGTGCTTTCAAAGCTTTCAAAGACTATCTTAGTCTTCAAACACTTCATCTAAGCTGAACTTCATTGTATATCCATACACAAGCTTAGAGAGATATCCTATCCTTATACACTGATCTCCATTGTAAAGGATATCTCATTAGTTGGAACCTTACTTCAACCCTTACATCTTTCAAGAGTGAAAGTGAGAAGGTTGTAGTAGTAGAAGTGGTAGGAGCTGACTGTTGAGAGAAGAACAGTTCAGTTCTGAGTTGAGAAGAGGGTACTAGGACTCTAGACATCCTAGGGATCAATTCACCAAGGAGTGGTGTTCTTGATCAAGTGCACCTTGGCACTATAAAACAAGTTAATTCCAAGAGTGAAGGAATTATCCTGTTAAATCAGGGAAAGTGGATGTAGGAGCTTGAGTCTCTGAACCACTATAACTTCTTGTGTTGATTTACATTTCAAATACTTTCATACACTCAACACTGCATACAAAACTGATCTTTCAAGGATAAACATTCAAAGACTGTGCAAAAACCTATTTGGACAAGTTCCCTGAAAACTTGACTGTGTTGCATTGACTAAGTGATTTCAGAAATCAAAGGAGTCTAAACTTAAAGGGCCAACCACTATTCCGCACATATAACTCCCCTAGATAGTTATTCAACTAAGTACTCAATAGTACTTAGTAGTTTGATTATCTTAGAAGAGTTAATCTTCTTCAGCAGAGTTGTCCAAGACAACCTTGCTGAACTCTGGTTTGATCAAATTAGCAAAAGAATTGCATACAAGTGTATTCCCCCCCCCCATACACTTGTTATATACTCCTTTCAGGACCAACAATTGACTTCTGAAAAATGCGGCTGAGAAGAGTTGTGTCAGATTCCAAATATGCACATTTCCCAAGGTTGATTTGTGGAAGAAGCTACACTCAACCAACGGTCAGATGGGACAAGCTCCCTGAACATTCCTGCTGCAATTTAGAATATTCCAACATTCATTCAATGCTTCACTCTTTAATGCTTCAAGTCTTCAATGCTTGGTTCCGGCATGATTGGCAATAAATGCTTCATTGATTTTGTCTTCTGTGAGCTTTGGCATTCAATGCTCTTGATCATTTGCATTTATGAGCATTGCCTTAACATGCTTGATCTCTTCAGCTTAGTTGTCCACTCTGATAGCTTGTCTTGTAAGTTCAGCAACTTTGGCTTAGAAACTTAATACATATCAAGCTGCCTAACATTCAGCTTTGGACAACTATCCTGAACTCTAAAATCTCACAACATTTCTGAGATTTTTGACTTAAGCATTCTACTTACTCAAGTGTTCTGAGACAACTTGTCTGAACTAGACTTCAGCATATCTCAACTAATCTGAACAACATCAATCAGGGGTTTGGTATCTAAATCAAAATCATTTTATTCCCAACAATTTCCCCCTTTTTGATGATGCCAAAACCTATTACAAAGGGAACTTGACTTATACTATACTTTACCTTCAGGAAGAATGAGCTGGTCAACTTGCCTGAAAGAAACTGTTAGCACAATAAATCAAGTATGATATGCTATGATAGGTTAGTTGAGATAATGAGTTGTTATCTCATGATAAAAACATAGTGATCCTTTTATATAAGTCAAAGAGCATTACAGGGCTGAAAATTAAAAGGACTCACTAGTCTAGAACTGCAAAATAACAACAATCATAAAAGTCATAACAGCAAATAGGAAAGAAGTGAACTTATCCATCAGAGAGTTCCATCATCTTGAGGAGCAATGCCATACTAAGCCCATACTCTTTTCTTCAATTCCCAGATCTCTTTGTTGGTTCCTTTAGGGCCAGGCTTCAACTTCTCCATCCTCATGATGTTGATGAATTCTTCTAGTATCTTTCCCTCATCAATTAAGTTCCCATTGAACTTAGGAGGCATGTACAGAATAGGACCAGGGGCCTTGAATTCAACTCTGGCCATCTCAGCTGCTGCAAACAGCTTTTGGTAGAGGTCCCTATGGTTCTCAAACATAAACTGCACAAAGACTTCATCTACACTCTCTTCAAGCCACTTTCCAATGACATAAAAGTCATATACAAAACTTCTCTTGGCCTCCTCCCATGCATCATTCAGTGAGATTGGAACCCACTTATCATGGTGAGGGTACTGAGTGTCCCATCTTTGCAGCATTTGAGGTTTGAGTCTTCTGTAAGAAGCCCTCCTTCTTGGAGCTTTGAAGTTTGCCCTTCTTCCATCTCTTGCCTTGTTGGCCTCAACCAACTGATACATTCTCTCTTTAGCTCTTTGAAGAGCTAGCTTCTCCTGTATCTCTGGATCCTTTCCAAATCCTTCTTCAAATAGCTTAGAAGGATCATCAGCAAGCTTGGGCACTCTTACTTCAGGCTCTTTGTCCTGTTCTACTCCTTCAACTTCTTCTTCTTCAATTACAGGCAGCTTGACTGCTTTCTTCAACCTCTTGGATTTCCTCACTGGAGTTGTTTCTTCAGACTGAAATTCTGATGGCAGAGTCAGGCTAGTTGGGAATTCATTGAAGGCTTGCAGTTCCTTCCTCTTTCTTTCAGATACTCTTGTCACTTTCCCCCTTACTTCACCAGCCTTTTCTTTGGGGTCAAGTCCTGCAGACTCACCACCAGGCCTTTGAAGCCTCCTTGCCTGACTTTCCATGGCTGACATCATAGATTCCTTGACAGCAATTTAAATTTGCTCTTCTTCAGTCAAGTTTTCAATGTTCATTGGGCCTTTGCCTTTGCCAATGGATTCACCAATAACCAAGGTTCCCTTTGCCCTAGCTCTCTCTCTTTCCCCCTTTTTGGCATTATCAAAACACTGAGGCTTCAAGTCACTTATAGTGACAAAGAGATGTGAGTGAGCATGAGTGAGGGTCTTCAACTCCTGCAGCAAATAAACATTCTCATCATGGATGTTTTGCATTTTGTCATCTGCCATGCTCAAGAATGTGTGAACATGTTTCATCTTTTGAGCAACAATGGCATCCAAGGTTGCTTTCAGAGATTTATCAAGTTTGGCCTGAAGTTGATCAGTGAGGTTGGTCACAACTTGATCAGACACTTTGGCCATAAGTTCAACAGTGAACTTCTCTGCAGCCTCTTTCACCATTGCAGCTTTCAATTCTTTAGCTTTCTTTCTCTGTGCAGCAGTCCTTTGCCTTAATGCATCTTTGATTGTCCTTCTCAAGGCTCTCACATTATGCTTGTACAAATCTTTGAGGCCCTTCTGCTCTTTCTGCACAGATTTTGTGAACTTCACCATCTCCTCCTTTGCCTTTGTTACTTCTGTTGAAACTGTTTGCAGTCCAGTTTCAACACCACAAATCCTTGCATCCAGTGTTGGCAAGATTACTTCCTCTGAGCCAGTAAGCCTCATCTCCACAGAGGCAAGAGTTTTGCCTTGGTCATCAAAGGTGTCTACTGTTGCAGCATGAGATTTCTCAACTTCCCTGACCAAAGTATCCAACTTCTCTGACTGTTGCTCAATGGATGTTGCAGTTTTTGATGCAATTTGCAAGCTAGCTTCAGTTGCATTTGCTTGCTCAAAGTAGATCTTGTTCAAGGTGGACACATTTGCTGAGACTGCTTCTAGGTCAATGTCAGCATCAACTGGGATATCTGTAAGAGAGGCATCTGCAAAAATTTGCTCAATGGTGACAGCTACTGAATCTGCAAAACTAAGAGTGTTAGTAAAAACTCCCTCAACACCCTCATTCTTTTTATCTCCCAATAGGCCTGATTCATCAGCACCTATACTCTCATTTTCAACTTCTTTATTTTCTTCATTTTCAATAGATAAGCTCACATTCACTGGAGAATCAGGCCTCCTTTCACCAAGGGATTCATCAAGTTTAGATTTGACTTGAAGAATAGCCTGACTCTCATATTGGGCTGCACCCAATATTTCTACTTCATCTCCCTCTATGATTGGTGCACTCAGGGAACCAGTAATCATACACTCATCCTCACCTTCTCCTTCTGATTTTTCATCACTATTTGCCTTTTCAACTCCTTCTTTTCCTAAACCTGACACCTCCATATCCTCAACAGGATCCACATAGGGCAGTTGTTGGGAGATCACAGTGCTTGGGCATCCCAATGCCACTGAGTCATCCTGAATGACTAAAGGCTGGTCAATATCCAACTGTCCTGACATTGATGAGGCTTTAGCCAAACTAGCTTCTCCCATGGAAGTCTCAACATTGTCAAGCTGTGCCTCAGGTTCAGGAGAACCATCCTTGGCCAATGCATCTTGGACCTGAGCAGAATTGAGGCCAGGAGGATTGGGATTGGTGTTGTCATCATCATCATCATTGTCATCATCAGAAGGGCTGTCTTGATGCTTGATTCCTTGTGCAATTCTTTCTCTCTCAGCAAGCACCTTTTCATGAACAATGGTGCAGAATAAGGCCTCAGTGGTTAACACACTGGTCTTCTTTACATTTGCAAAATTTAACAGCCTATTTTCTTCAACCTGCCACCAGCTAGCTTCCTTATCCTTGATAGCTTGTGCTATCTCCACAATTGTTCTATCCTTGATCTCAACAAGTGCCCTGAGATCATAGAATTGTTTTTGCAGCCTAGGATATGCCTTCAATCCTGGATATAACTCATCCACATTGGCTCTTGCAATCTGCCTCAACATCCCTTCATATGTGTACTCTTCACCACTTTCTTCTTCATTAGAAGAGTTGACTTGGGATTCAGGAGGGTTGGTTTTGGATTCAGGTATGTTGGGATTGGGTTCAGAAGAGCTTAGGACAAGTTGGGATTCAGGTAAGTTGGGATTAGGTTCAGAAGAGCTTAGGACAAGTTGGGATTCAGGTGTTTTTGAGAGCAATGTTCCTGAAGAGGTAATTGGAATGGCTGGAATGGGTGGGAGAGTAAATTGATCACCTTCTTGAAGAGCAGTTTCAAGAAGTTTGGTGTAAGACAAAAGTCTGGGATCAAGAGGGGAGAATGGCCTATCTTCAATGTCAGCTAAATCAGCTAACACATCAATTCCTGTCCTATCAGGAGCACCTTCAGGAGAGTAAACTTTCTTTGCAATAATTGGGGCATCTTCAGGAGTCTTGCACTCCTCTTCTTCATGCCTTGATGGAGATATTCTTTGAGATTGAATATCAGGAGAGTTGGTTTCAGGGCTGTTGGGCTTTGATTTGGACTTGGAGTTAGACCTACTTGCTTGTCTAATCTCCTTGAAAAATTCCTTCTTTTTCTTCTCCTCTTCCATCAACTTCTGCTTCTCAGAAGTTTTGATGATTCTTCTTCTTCTTTCTGACCTTGTTGGCTTATCAAGGTCCCTAAACTCTGTTACAGACTCAGGTTGCAAGGGGACGACCTCTCTGACTTCTTCACTTTCTTCAGGAGGATTGACTCCTTCTTTAGCAACCTTTTCAATTTCTTCAGAAGTGGCTCCTCCACTTCTTGACTGGCTTTCTGGGGGAGATTCACTCAGAATCTTCTTCATCCTCTTCATCTTTGATTGAGCTTTTGGTGGTTGAGCTTTCCTTTTTCTTGGAGAGGCTCTGGTTGCTGGTACAACAGCACCTGCTTTCTTTGAAGCTGCATCCTGCTTCCTCTTTTCTGTCTTAGAAGACAGCTTCCTAAACATCACCTTTTGAGCTGGAAAAGGCTTTGGCTTGGCTTGGAGGTGGGTATAATGTGCAAATCTTTCTAAGAGCAGGCTAGCTCTTGTGCAAAATTGGAGTCTCCCATCAACTACCACCTTGTGGTGCTTCACTTCTTTGAATTTAAACTTTTCATTCAATATCTTGTCTAGAATGAAGTTTTTCCAGTTGAACTTGACTCTCTTCTCAGCAGAGTCAATCACAGCAGCCATCACTCTCAACTTAGGCATACTGATTTGTTCAACACTCCCAGAGTGACTTAACAAACTTTTTACCACACAATCAAATAAGTGCCTGTATACTGGTTTCAAGGTGTTCTTGTTCTGAGCACTTACAACTTTCTTAGGTTCTATCATCCACGGATAGTAGAACTCCTGATCATCTTCCTATTTATACATCTCTGGATTCTGGCCTTCTAAAGGTAGCCCAAAGCTAGCATCCAGATCCTCAGCAGTGAAGATGATGGTGTGTTGGCTTTCTTCTTCTTCTTCTTCCTCAGCATATGTCAGTTTGGTGAATACATCACCCTTTTTGCCCTCCCATCTGAGATAGGCAAAGAATTCAGACATGAAGGGATTCAGGCAGGAATCAGGCTTGGTGCCAAGAAATTTCTCAAGCCCTGCCTCCCTTAGCCATTGGAGGACTTGATGAACTTCTGTGTCTGGGTTGTCAAAAGCAACTAACTTTTCAAACCAAAGTGAATTTGGATTGCTAAGATAGGAGAAATCAATGTCTAAGGAGGAGTCATTGAAATCTACAAGTTCTTCTCTCTTAATTTTGGGTGCCATGGATAATTTTGAGAGTTAGAAAGGTTTTGGAGAAAAGTTGCAGGTTTTGAGAGGTTTTCAAAAGAACTTTGAGAGTTTGAAATTATGAGTGCGTGAGGAAGAAAGTAAAAATCGAGGAGTTTATATATGAAGGGATTTTATTAACCGTTGGCTAATAGATAATAACCGTGGGTAATAATAAAAAAATTTGGATAAAGTGGGGTAGGCGGTTAAAAGAATGTTTAATGCAAATCAATGACCTTGATTATGGCTCAAGAATTCATGAAATCTTATTGGAGATTTTGCATTAAATGCTGATTTGCCATTTTGGGGGCAAAGATCTTAATATCTCACGCCATCCTGAAATGGCCTATTCTTAGACCAAGAAACCTTTTAAATGTCTAATCAATGCTAAAAATAGCAATAATTATCCAATTTACTCAGACAAACATCCTGAGATGTGTTTTAACTTCTCTCTTGGTCAACCTGTCTGACCAACATGTCTGAGTGGGTCCCAATATTGCTAACTGGGTCCCACTAGGAGAAAGCTCCTGACCAACATTGCTGAACATCATAAGGAAAACTTTGTTGATTATCCCCTTTTTTACAGATTGCTTCAGTGAGGTTGGTCAACCTTGCTGAAGTTCAATTTAATGAACTTCCCCCTTCTTATGAGCTTCCTTCCTTCATTCCTCCATCTTCCCTGGGTCAAGAAAGCCTAATTCAGCTGATAGTTCTAAGAACCTTGCTTCAGCTAGTGGCTTGGTCAAGATATCAGCTTTTTGCTTATCAGTGTGGATCTTGACAAGCTTGATATCTTTCTTTTCCACATGATCCCGTATGAAGTGATGCTTTATATCCACATGCTTGCATCTGGTGTGGAGCACTGGATTCTGTGAGATAGCAATTGCACTATTGTTGTTACAGAATATTGGCACTTCATTTGAGATGACTTTGTAATCTTTCAGTTGCTGCCTGAGCCAAAGTATCTGAGCACAGCAACTTCCAGCTGCTACATATTCTGCTTCAGTTGTTGAAGTTGCAACTGTATTTTGCTTCTTGGAGAACCATGAGATAAGCTTGCTGCCCAAGAACTGACAGGTTCCAGAAGTGGACTTTCTGTCAATTTTACATCCTCCATAGTCTGCATCTGAATATCCAGTGAGCTCAATGTTGTCATCAGCTGGATACCATAATCCAAGATTCTCAGATCCCTTGAGATATCTTAGAATTCTCTTGGCAGCATCAAGATGGCTCTTCTTTGGATTGGCTTGAAATCTTGCACACACTCCAACTGCAAATGTAATATCAGGCCTGCTTGCAGTGAGATATAGCAAGGATCCTATGATTCCTCTGTAGTTAGTGGAGTTTGTTGATTCTCCACTTTCATCAGGATCCATTTTCCAGTTAGTATTCATAGGAATTCTGACTGGCTTGCTTGTAGCACATCCAAATTTCTTGATCATGTCCCTTGTATACTTGGCCTGATTGATGAAGATTCCTTTCTTAGACTGTGTGACTTGAAGTCCTAAGAAGAAGTTCATCAATCCCATCATGGACATCTCAAATTTGCTTTGCATGAGTTTGGAGAACTTCTCACACAACTTCTCATTTGGAGATCCAAATATAATGTCATCCACATAGATTTGGACTAACAGAATATCATCTCCTTCACAGATTCTGAACAAAGTTCTGTCAACAGTGCCTTTGACAAAACCATGATCTAGAAGAAACTGTGATAAGGTGTCATACCAAGCTCTTGGAGCTTGCTTTAAGCCATAGAGAGCTTTCTTCAATCTGTACACCTTGTCTCCTTCTTCAAATCCTGGGGGCTGTTCAACATATACTTCTTCTTTGAGCACCACATTGAGAAATGCACTCTTCACATCCATTTGATACACCTTGAATCTCATGTGAGTTGCATATGCTAAGAAGAGTCTGATTGCCTCAAGTCTGGCCACTGGAGCAAAAGTCTCATCATAATCAATTCCTTCAGATTGACAATACCCTTTGGCCACCAGTCTTGCTTTGTTCCTTACAATGATGTCATTTTCATTTTTCTTATTTTTGAACACCCATTTGGTACCAATGACATCTTGATGAGTTGGCCTCTCCACCAGCTCCCACACTTCATTTCTGGTAAACTGGTTCAGCTCTTCTTGCATGGCTATGATCCAGTTGGTGTCCTGTAGTGCTTCCTCAATATCTTTTGGTTCCTATTCTGAAAGTAAATAGCAAAACAAAGCACTTTCTCCATGAAATCTTCTAGTTTTGATCCCTTCACTTGGATTTCCAAGTATCAGGCTAGTTGGATGGTCATGCAACCAAGTCCTTCTAGACCTGATCCCTTCAGGAGGATTGTCCTCATCTGAAGTTGGATCACTAGATTCATTAAATTCAGGAAAGTTAATTGAAGGATCAAGTTCAGGATCATATTCAGGGGTGTTGTCCTCTTTGTCAGATAAGTTGACATTTTCATTGGTTCCCCCTTGAATATTGGATCCATTAACTACCTCAGCATTGCCTGCTTCTTCATTGGTAGTTGTTACCTGGTTTTGAACTGGGATAGGGTCAGTCAGTTCAATTTCTCCTTCAGGTTGGTTGTCTTCTGGTTGATTGCCATCAGGTAGGTTGTCCAGTTTTTTATTTTCATGAAGTTCAGGCTGGGCAACATCTACAAACACTGTTTCCTTGCTTTGAAGCCTTAATCTGGTTGTTCTTTGTGTTATCTTATCAATATTCAGGTTTCTATCCCTGAACTCATTAACAGATTCATCAAACACAACATGAGGTGTTTCTTCCACAATAAGGGTTTTGCAATTGTAGACTCTGTAAGCCTTGCTGATTTGTGAATATCCAACAAATATTCCTTCATCAGCTTTGCTGTCAAAAGCTTTCAATTGTTCTTTCCCATTATTATGAATGAAACACTTACAACCAAATATATGGAAATAAGCAACAGTGGGCAATCTACCTTTCCATATTTGATATGGGGTTTTTGTTAGTGTATACTGTAAAGCAAACTTTTAGTGGGCTTTTGTGACGTATATTTGATTTCCTTTTTATCTGAAATAAATGGTTTTTCACATTATCGCATTCTTTGTGATTACTTGTATGTCTGCTTATCTTGCATTGTAGACGATGTGGTGGGTTTGTAGTCACACAGAAGATCACATTGTCAGTTCCTTGTAAGATATAAAATGTATTCACAACTGAGATAGTTATGGACAAAACTATTGGTTTAAGTTGTAGTGTAAACTTGTTAGTGGTTTGTCTTGGCCATTAGTTTATACTAGTGCGCTGTGGCGTATTGAATGGATCACAGATAAGACATGTTCTTCTGTTCTGACTGTTATGAAGAACTAGAGGTCTTGGTGACTTTTATGATTCTTAACCCTAAGTGTGATATTTAGATGTGTGGGGTGTTTGTTCACTACTTTGATGTACCATAGGTGAGAATCTTGTTAGATTCTTCACGCTCCGTATTTTGGGTAGTGGCATCGCTCGCATGATGTCTACTTATTGGCATTAGGGCACCGTGTCCTGTACATCCAGGCTGATGACGTCCCCTTGAGGAAACTCATAAAGGATTGTCGTACTAAACCCTGCAGGTGGATTTAATCCGTACGACAACGAGGTTGAGTGGTACTACTCAAAGGAATTATAGAGATTAATTATTTAAAGAAGTCAGAAGCTTTAATAATTAATGGACGTGCGATATCTTTAACACGGGGAATTATAAAGTCTAATAGAAGCCCTGATTCAGTTTGGGATAGGACGGGAGTGCAACATTAATTCTCTAGTGGAATTAATTAATGTTCTCGGGCCAAATTATATGTTCTGGGCTGAACATAAGAGTATTTGGGCCTGTAAGAAGCCCAAGCCCTATACCTTCTAATGGATCCCTAGTCTGGCCCATGAAACTTATGGAAATTATAAATAGGAGCCTCAATTCAGTTTTGAAACCCTAGCACACACGAAATTAAGAAAAACGGCTAGGGTTTCAACGAGACGAAACTGAGGCACCTTCTCCACGTTTGATAGCGCGCCGTCCACCCGGTGTTCGAGCGAGGTTGGGAGACAGGCTAGAATATCCGTAGATTGGAATCAACGTCTCGATCCTCAAGGGTAACGAATCTAAATTCTGCTTTAGATGCATGTTTAGGTTTTAATTCGTTATTTATACGTTTGGCATCCGACAACGATCCCGGTGATGGACCGCCTTCGCCGGCGCGTTCCAGCAATTGGTATCAGAGCCTGGATTCGTAGATTGTTGGCTCTGCCTGAAACGTACTGTTGTATGATTCAATTTTTTTCTGTTTCATGTATGGATTCGTTTCTGTCATTTATTATTTAAGGTTTTTATTCTATCGCAACCCTTGTGTGATGTTGTAATCGTTTTTCCCACCAGATAATAAGTGTGGGTAGTATAGAATTTTTTCATAGATCACTGTAGTAGGGTTTTGCTCGTTTATATTGTATTTTTTGATCGTGAGAATGGGCGGTGTCGATGGAAGATCTGAAAACAGTAATCTGAGTTTTTCGGGTTATGGCCTTGGACGGTGAAAACTGTTTTGGCCATAACTTTTGACTCGGGTGTCCGTTTTCAGCCCACAAGACCTTTTCGGAAACGTCTCGACGAGATCTACAGGAGTCACAGCTATGCTGTGACGACGAGTGGCGAGGCCTAATTCAAAAGCCTTGATGAATATTTCTGCCAGTTTTTGTCGGTGGACGAGAATTCGAGGTTTCTGCATTGCGTGAGAGGCCGATGCGAGGCATCCGTCCGCGCCACTGTTTTTTTTTTAATCATTGTAATAGCTTATAGTAGGCTGTTTTTGATAGGTTTTCAAGGGGTTGCGATAGATGTGCATTTATTTATTTTTGCCTATGTTTATCGCATCTTGTATTGTTATGGCATGCATGTGTTAATTTTTGTTAATTTGCTATGCCAATGAATAATCTTCATGTTAAAATGACTAAGTGAGATAATTGAATTTTAATTAATTTATAGGCCTCCACAATTGGTCTTTAAGTAAGGTGTATGTTGCTCGTGGGACCTTGGGAGTCTTCCCCTAACGGGTGCAACATTCACGAGCTTATTAGTTAAGACTTCTAATAAAACTGTTTTAATCTTTAGATGAAGTGTGTGATCTTTCCTAACGGATGTGTCATCCATGAGTTCATCAGTAATAATAATTCAAGATAACTGTTGTTAAATTGTGGTCATCACTTAGATGTGAATTTTAATATAACCCCCCAACGAGGTCACTGTTCTAGTTCACATGGCCAGTTAAAGTTCGACTGTTAATTTCATTTGTCATAAGGATAAGTTGACGTGATATTGAAATTAAAGACTAAATGTCTGGTCGATGAATACATGTGTAAACGACCACCCTAACGTGGCTTGCATATGTGTTTGTTGGGCTGTTGGAGGTTGTGTTGAATATTGGTTTTGAAGGTTTCCAATGTTTTATGCTTCAAACTTATGTGATTTATTGCTTGCATTTTATTTATTTCAGATACATTATGGTGACATTCAACCCACTTATGGTTATCTTAAATCAAAATAAGCTTATTGGTCAAAATTACTTGGATTGGAAAAGAAATTTGGACATTGTCCTAGTTGCTGATGAGTACAAGTTTGTGCTCGATACACCTGCTCCTGCCCCTTTGGGAGCCGAATCTACTGAAGAGCAAAGGGAGGCTCATAAGAAGTGGCACAAGGCTGATGATATGGCTCGTTGTTACATTTTGGCCTCAATGTCAAATGTTTTACAACAGCAGCATCAAACTATGCCTAGTGCCGCAGCTATGATGTTAAGCCTCAAAGAGCTTTTTGGTGAGAAGGATAGGGCTGCCCGCTTTGAGGCTATGAGGAAGATCATGTCAACCTCTATGCCAGAGGGAGCGTCCGTGAGGGACCACGGTCTCAAGATGATGGAATATCTGAATGAGATTGAGGTCCTCGGAGGGTAAATCGATAATGACACCAAGATCGATATGATCCTACACTCGCTCCCAAAGTCTTTTGAGAACTTCCGTGTAAACGCAATCATGAGTAAGAAGGATTATACTTTAACCGAGCTTCTTACAGAATTGGTCGCGGTGGAGGGTCTCATGGGTAAACGACCACAGGCCAATGTTACTGTTCAGGCTGGACCTTCTTCGTCTAATGGCAAGAAGAAGAAAAAGCCTTTACAGAAAAAGAGTGGTGGTGAAAGCAGTGGGAGCAAGAAACTAGCGCCTTCTGGTGGCGTGAAAAAGCCGAAGGGCAAATGTTTCAAGTGCAACAAGACGGGACATTGGAAGTCTGATTGTCCTCTCCTGAAAAAGGACAACTCTGGTACGTCTCTCGCTTTAGTTGTTGAAACATGTTTTGCGGCTTGTTCTGCCTTTTCTTGGGTAGTAGATACAGGAGCCAGTGACCATGTTTGTTACACCTTGCAGGGGTTTCTGCAGACAAGGGAACTGAGTGAGGGCGAGATTACTATTAGTTTGGGCAATGCTGCGATAGTATCAGTGGTTGCAGTGGGAGACGTGCACTTATGTTTTTCTAATTCTGTTTTAGTATTAAAGAACGTTTTATACGTGCCGAATTTTCGGAGAAATTTAATTTCTGTTTCGAAGTTGTTTTTGGATGGATGCTCAGTTGTTTTTAATGACAATGTTGTTATTATGAGAAATGACTCTTTAATCTGTTCTGGCACGTTAGAAAACAATATTTATACTATTACGTGTGCATATCATACTGTGACTGAAGCTCATTCATCATCATCATCAAATAAGAGAAAGGAACCTTCTAAGTTGAATCAAACATACCTTTGGCATCTAAGATTGGGTCATGTCAACCTAAGAAGGATTCAAAGACTAGTAAGTAGTGGGTTTTTGGAGTCTCTCCAAGTGGAACCATTCTCAGTCTGCGAATCCTGTTTGGAAGGCAAGATGACCTCGAGGCCTTTTAAGGCCAAGGGAAATAGGGCTAATGATGTGTTGGAATTGATTCACTCTGATTTGTGTGGGCCTATGACTGTTCAAGCTAGAGGAGGCTTTGAGTACTTCGTCACTTTCATTGACGATTACTCAAGATATGGATACATCTACCTGATGCGCCACAAGTCTGAATGCTTTGGCAAGCTCAAAGAATTTAAGGCAGAAGTGGAGAACCGTCATGGTAAGAGTATCAAGTCACTGCGTTCTGATCGTGGTGGCGAGTACCTTAGCAATGAATTTAGGCAATACTTATTAGATAACGGGATTAGATCCCAGCTCTCCGTGCCTGGTACTCCGCAACAGAATGGCGTGGCTGAGAGAAGGAATAGGACTCTATTAGATATGGTGAGATCGATGATGAGTTATGCTTCATTACCTACCTCTTTTTGGGGTTATGCCTTGGAAACAGCAGCGTACCTTCTAAATTATGTACCTTCTAAAGTGGTTCCAAAAACCCCGATTGAATTGTGGTCTGGGCGAAAGCCTAGTCTAAACCACATTCGGATTTGGGGTTGTCCAGCACATGTGCTGAACAAGGAAGCTGATAAGTTGGCACCTAGAACTAAAGTACGGTTGTTTGTAGGATACCCTAAGGGAACGAGAGGTGGTTATTTCTATAGTCCTAATGATCAGAGGGTGGTGGTGAGTACCAATGCCTGATTTTTAGAAGACTATATGAATGAGCATAAGTCCAATACTGAGATTATTCTAAATGAGTTGAGAGGAGACAATGGCACACCGAGTGTGCAAGGGGAAATACCACAAGAGACTGCACAACGTGGCGACTCTAATGAACCTTTGTATACATTGCCTCGTCGTAGTGGGAGGGTTGTTCGCCAACCTGATCGTTTCATGTTTGTGGGAGAGTCTATGGACTTGATTCCAAGCGATGAACATGATGATAACGACCCCTGGACATACAAAGAGGCAATCAAAGACAAAGATGCAGAGTCTTGGCACAAGTCCATGGATTCAGAAATTGAATCTATGGATGCTATGGAAGTGTATGACCTAAGTGAACTTCCCCACGACAAGAAAGCCGTTGGGTGTAAGTGGGTCTATAGACGTAAGAGAGGGTCTGATGGGCAGATTACTGCTTTTAAGGCACGGTTGGTGGCAAAGGGTTTTACCCAGAAAGAAGGAATCGACTATGACGAGACCTTCTCACCAGTAGCCATGCTAAAATCGATCCGGATTCTCTTATCCATAGCTAATCACATGAACTATGAGATTTGGCAAATGGATGTCAAGACAGCTTTCCTTAATGGAAATTTGGATAAGGACATCTATATGCAGCAACCCGAGGGTTATGTGAAGAAAGGCCAAGAGCATCTAGTCTGGAAGTTGAAAAAGTCTCTTTATGGGCTAAAACAAGCTTCCAGGTCTTGGAACATTCGTTTTGACTAGGTGATCAAATCTTTTGGATTTGAACAATGTCAAAATGAAAGTTGTGTGTACAAAAAGAGTGACGGAGACGTAGTGGTATTCTTAGTACTATACGTAGATGATATTCTTCTTATTGGCAACAATGTGAAAGTATTATCAGACGTAAAGGTGTGGCTTTCAGAACAGTTTCAAATGAAGGATATGGGAGAAGCATCGTACATTCTTGGTATTAAGGTCACTCGTGATCGAAAAAAGAGAATGTTGTGTTTATCTCAAGCGTCTTACATTGATACTGTGATTGCTCGTTTTGGCATACAGAATTCCAAGAAGGGTGTGCTACCTTTCAGACATGGAGTCCCTCTATCTAAAGATATGTGTCCTAAGACACAGAAGGAGATAGAGGAGATGGCTAAGGTTCCTTATGCTTCGGCTGTAGGAAGCCTTATGTATGCGATGCTGTGTACGAGGCCTGATATTTGTTATGCAGTCGGCATGGTAGCAAGATATCAGTCTAACCCTGGTCAAGGACACTGGACTGCTGTTAAGCATATTCTCAAGTACTTGAAAAAGACTCGAGATTATATGCTAGTATACCAGTCAAATAGTTTGATTCCTTTGGGTTATACCGATTCAGATTTCCAAGCTGATCGAGATGAACGGAAGTCAACCTCGGGTTATGTGTTTATGCTGGGAGGCGCAGCCATATCTTGGAGAAGTGTGAAGCAGAAATGCATCGCGGACTCCACTATGGAAGCCGAGTACGTAGCTGCCTCAGAGGCCGCAAAGGAGGCTGTCTGGCTGCGTAATTTCTTTCTGGAATTAGGGGTATCTCAGAGTATGCCGATGTGTATCACTGTTTATTGTGATAACGCGGGTGCAGTGGAAAACTCGAAAGAACCTAGAGCCCATAGAGCAAGTAAACACATAGAGCGAAAGTACCACATTATACGAGATATCGTAAATCGAGGAGACGTGGCTGTAGCTAAGATTGCGTCGTTGGATAACTTGGCTGATCCTTTCACAAAGACGCTGGCAATAAAAGTCTTTGAGAAACATGTATAGGGTCTTGGTTTACGATGTATTACAAGCTAGACTTTCAGTATAAGTGGGAGAAATGTTGATGTCTTTATGTGTATACTAAAAGTTAAGCTTTAGTATAAGTGGGAGATTGTTAGTGTATACTGTAAAGCAAACTTTTAGTGGGCTTTTGTGACGTATATTTGATTTCCTTTTTATCTGAAATAAATGGTTTTTCACATTATCGCATTCTTTGTGATTACTTGTATGTCTGCTTATCTTGCATTGTAGACGATGTGGTGGGTTTGTAGTCACACAGAAGATCACATTGTCAGTTCCTTGTAAGATATAAAATGTATTCACAACTGAGATAGTTATGGACAAAACTATTGGTTTAAGTTGTAGTGTAAACTTGTTAGTGGTTTGTCTTGGCCATTAGTTTATACTAGTGCGCTGTGGCGTATTGAATGGATCACAGATAAGACATGTTCTTCTGTTCTGACTGTTATGAAGAACTAGAGGTCTTGGTGACTTTTATGATTCTTAACCCTAAGTGTGATATTTAGATGTGTGGGGTGCTTGTTCACTACTTTGATGTACCATAGGTGAGAATCTTGTTAGATTCTTCACGCTCCGTATTTTGGGTAGTGGCATCGCTCGCATGATGTCTACTTATTGGCATTAGGGCACCATGTCCTGTACATCCAGGCTGATGACGTCCCCTTGAGGAAACTCATAAAGGATTGTCGTACTAAACCCTGCATGTGGATTTAATCCGTACGACAACGAGGTTGAGTGGTACTACTCAAAGGAATTATAGAGATTAATTATTTAAAGAAGTCAGAAGCTTTAATAATTAATGGACGTGCGATATCTTTAACACGGGGAATTATAAAGTCTAATAGAAGCCCTGATTCGGTTTGGGATAGGACGGGAGTGCAACATTAATTCTCTAGCGGAATGAATTAATGTTCTCGGGCCAAATTATATGTTCTGGGCTGAACATAAGAGTATTTGGGCCTGTAAGAAGCCCAAGCCCTATACCTTCTAATGGATCCCTAGTTTGGCCCATGAAACTTATGGAAATTATAAATAGGAGCCTCAATTCAGTTTTGAAACCCTAGCACACACGAAATTAAGAAAAATGGCTAGGGTTTCAAGGAGACGAAACTGAGGCACCTTCTCCACGTTTGATAGCGCGCCGTCCACCCGGTGTTCGAGCGAGGTTGGGAGACAGGCTAGAAGATCCGTAGATTGGAATCAACGTCTCGATCCTCAAGGGTAACGAATCTAAATTCTACTTTCGATGCATGTTTAGGTTTTAATTCGTTATTTATACGTTTGGCATCCGACAACGATCCCGGTGATGGACCGCCTTCGCCGGCGCGTTCCAGCAGTTTTACCTTGTCCTTTGGTGATTAAGGACCTGTTTTGAGTGTGACATGCAGTGCTAATGGCTTCAGCCCAGAACCTTTTAGGCAATTTGGATTCAGCAATCAATGTTCTTGCTGCCTCTTTCAAGGTTCTGTTTCTTCTTTCAGCAACCCCATTTTGTTGAGGTGTTCTTGCTGCTGAAGTTTCATGAGTAATGCCATTTTTGCTGCAGTACTCATTGATGTATGAGTTTATGAATTTTATGCCTTTGTCAGATCTGATCTTGACAATATTTAGGCCTTTTTCATTGCTCAATCTCATCATCAATTCAGGTAGCTTGACTTGGGTCTCCTTTTTGTTTAACAAGAATACTACCCAAGTGTACCTGGAAAAATCATCAACAACAACTAATGCATATTTTCTTCCATTTAAACTTACTGGGATAATTGGACCAAATAAATCCATATGCACTAGTTGAAGAACTCTCTCAGTTGAGATGACAGGTTTTCCTTTGAATGAAGCTTTGATCTGCTTTCCTTCCTGATTAGGCAGCCCTTTAACAAGAGAGTTTCTTGCAATCTTGTTGATGGTTTTGAAATTCAGATGGTTCAATCTCTTGTGTCATAGCCAGCTTTGCTCATTTGTGCTTTTGGCAACAAGGCAAACTGCTTCAGGGGTTTTGCTCCAATCTGCAAAATAAACATTTCCCTTTCTCACCCCTGTTAGTAGCACCTGTTGTGTTGAATTATTTTTGATAATACATTCATTTGGTGCAAATTCAACACAATATCCTTTATCACAAATTTGACTTATAGACAGCAAGTTGTATTTTAGGCCTAGGACATATGAGACATCAGTAATTTTGACATTACCAATGTTTAATGTACCATAACCTCTTGTGATTCCTTGAGAGCTGTCTCCAAAGGTTACTGAAGGACCATCATTTTCTATGAATTCTGAGAGAAGCTCTTTGTTCCCAGTCATGTGTCTTGAGCATCCACTGTCCAAGTACCATGTTGTTTTCTTGTTGATGCTTCTCTTCTTCTTGTGGTCCTTGCAGCCCTGCAAAGTCAAAATTTAGGTACCCTTTGAGTGTTGGGTCCTAGAGGGTTAGCTGTACCTTTTGGAACCCAAATCTGTCTGATTACTCTGATTGACTCAAAGTGACTGACTTGGTTTCCATTTACATCTACATACACAGTTTGACCCTTAAATGCCTTGGATGCCTTCTGTGTATAAATGTTGGTCTTGTAAGGTTCAGGAGAGTTGGTGAATTTCTTTGGGACATTCCTCCTGAAGTTACTAGACCTAGGTGCAGCTTGGTAAGACCTTTGAGGATAGGATTTTGGATGGCCTTTTCCTTTTGTCATGTAAGGTTCAGGCTTCCTGAAGGTTTTATACCTGTCAGAGGGGTTGGGCCTCAATCCATTCAGTTGAGGTTGCCTAATTTGAGTTGGCCTTTTCTGAACAGATTTTGGACAACTCTTCTGATGAGAATTCAGATAGGTTGACCTTCCATTGGTTCTACCTTTCTGAATCTCATTTCTCCTGTAAGCAATGCCTTTAACCTTTTCCTTAGGTATGGGTTTAGGGACATTGTTCACCTGAGTTGGTATAAAAATTCCTTTACCCTTATCCTTGATCAGTGGTTGATTTACTTCCATTTCATTTTGTTGTGCCACTGATCTTACAAAAGTCATCTTAGAATTGCTTGATGAGGCAATACTAAGACCAGGTGAGGGTTCAAATGGATTATAGCCTAATCCACCCTTTTGAGCAAATGGTCTTTGAAACCCTTGAATTTCCTCTATTGCCTTAGCAGATTTGTTCAAGGCAGACATTTTCATTTTTAAGCTCCCCTCACTTATTTTTAGAGTATCAAATTCACTTGAGAGATTGTCAAATTTAGCTTGAAGAGTTCTAAAGTCAAAATCCTTTTTCTTTAGAGTCAGAGTTTGTTCATCAATCAGCTTTTGTTGTTCAGAGACTTTGAGAGACATTTCTCCAGGTTCTCTCACAATCTGCTGATACAACTCAGTTGATTTAATGTCAACCTCAGATTCAGGAAGATTGGAGATTTTGCTTTTAGACCTCAACTGTTCATTTTCTCTCAATGCCATATTGCATACTTCTTGCATTCTGGTGAAATCTTCTAACAACTTTTCAAAGTCAAGATGGATTTCACTAGATTCATGTGTGTTAATGGAAAGGTTGGAAGATGAGCATACCTCTTCATTTTCAAATGCCATTTGGCAGTCATCATCACTGTCACTGTTGGAGAACAGTCCATCATCAGAAGAGTAGACACTCTCTTCACTTGCTGATTCTCCAGCTACCATGGCCTTCCTGTTGTTCATCCTCATGTCTCTTTTGTTTTGCCTTTCTTTTCTTTCTTTGGCACTTAGGTCAGGACAATCATACTGAAAGTGACCCTTTTTCTGGCAGTTGTAACACACATCTTCATCATCATTTTTCTTGCTTGAGGACTCCTTCCTCCTTGATGATGATGGTTCACCTTTGCTGTACTTCTTTTTATCAGCATATCTGTCTTCTTTCTTCTCATCAGAGACTTTGTCCTCTGATTTGTTATCAGGAGAGCTGAATCTCCTTCTGGTTCTGTTGTCTTGGTAGAACTTCTTGTATCTACCAAATCTGGAGTTGAGCTTCTCAAATCTCCTTGCCATGAGTGCCAGCTCCTCCTTCATTTCTGATTTTGAAACAGATTGAGAAGATCTTTGAGTATTTTTCTTCTCTGTGTCAGTGGCTTTGAAAGCAACACCTTTGCTTGAGGAAGATGGCTCATCATGCACCTTCTTTCTGTTGAGATCAAACTCATATGCTTTGAGTTCAGAGAATACTTGCTGCATTGGCATGTTGTCAAGATTGCTGGTATTTTGCATCATGACAGAATATATGTCCCATTTTGATGTGAGACTTCTCATAATCTTCAAAGCAACTTCTCTTTTGGCATAGAACTTGCCCAAAGAATTCATCTCATTCATGATGTCAGTGAATCTGCCATCAAGATGATCAATAGTTTCATTTGGCTCCATAGTGAATTGCTCATACTTTTGGATAGCCACTTGAAGCTTGTTTTCCTTTATCTTTTGGGTACCTTCACACATAAGTGCTAAGGTATCCCAGATCTCCTTTGCTGTGGTGCAGTGATACACTCTTCCCATCACTGCATCTGGAATAGTCTGGTACAAGGTGTTCATGGCAATGTAGTTCAGATTGTGCCTTTTTCTCTCTTCTGCTGTCAGCTCATCCTCGTCTTTTGGCAAAAGCTCCATTGGGTCTGCTTTTTGAGCATCAGTGACCTTGGGATTGAGCTTGGTGAAGGTGAATGGTCCTCTAGTGATGACTTTGAGCATTTCATCATGCTGGCAGGCAAGATGTGCTCTCATCCTGATCTTCCAGAAATCATAATTCTCAATTGAGAACATTGGCAACTTGTGATGAGAAATATGATTGACTTGGTTTGGACCCATGTTGTTGATGGTGTTGACAGCATCTCCTGGAACTGCATTGTTAGCCATTCTTATACAAATAGACAAAGGAAAATATAAATAGATTTTTCAGAAATTTGGATCAGTTCAGTGACCACAGAAATAATGTGAGTTTTTTAAAGTCAATTTGAATGTTCAGCAGCAGTGGTCTTTGAACCCCTGCTCTGATACCACTTGTTGGTCCTTGGTGGAGTATAACATAAGTGTATGGGGGGGGGAATGCACTTGTGTATGCAAATTCTTTTTCTTTTTGACAAACTAGTCTTATCAGGCAAGTTGTCTCACAACTAGCCTGAGTGAGAACTTTGATAGATACTTGTCCTACTGATTACTATTGAGTGATCAGTTGGCTAAATATCTAAAAGAGTTGCTAAGTGCGGAATGTGGTTGGCCTTTGACTCAAAGAAATACTCCTAATTGATTTTTGAAAAATACAGTTATCAGGGACTTTGTCCAAAACAATTTTTCTTGACTTACTGAGTTTTGCTCTTTAAAATATGTTAGAATGTGAGTAAATAAAGAGAACGGTAAGTAGATGGCAGACAAGTTTACAGTGGTTCAGAGACTCAAGCTCCTACATCCACTTTCCCTGATTGAACAGGATAATTCCTTCACAATGGAATTAGCTTGTTTTATAGTGCCAAGGTGCACTGATCAACAACACTCTCTTAGTGTTTTGATCCCTAGGATAACCTGAGTCCTAGTGCTCAATCTCTCTGAGTTAAGACTGTGTTTCACAATAACAGTCCTTAACTCCTCACTTCTACAACAAACTCTCTCTTCACTAAATGAGATAAGGGTTTGAGGTTTGGTTCCAACTTATAGAGATATCCTTTACAATAAGAACAGTGTAAAGGCTTAGGATATCTCAATGCTAAACTTTGGATATTCTACAAAGATTGGCTTAGCTTGATGAAGTGATTCAGGAAACTTGGGATTCTAGAGAACAGCTTGGTTTCCTTTGAAAGCTTGATGATAGTTTGATAGCTTGTAGTTGGATGATTGAATCCCTTGATCACTTCTGTATTTATAGGCAAATTTGAGCAGCTAACCGTTGGAGGGATAGCAATTCAAACTTGTCTATTTGCAGCACCATTGAAACGGCTATGAAGTTTGGCATCCTTTTATCCAATGTGTAAAGGGCCTCTTCAATGGTTGCTTGAATGAATGTGTTGACTTCTGAAAAATGCGGCTGAGAAGACTTGTGTCAGATTCCAAATATGCACATTTTCCAAGGTTGATTTGTGGCAGAAGCTACACTCAACCAACGGTCAGATGGGACAAGCTCCCTGAACATTCCTGCTGCAATTTAGAATATTCCAACATTCATTCAATGTTTCACTCTTTAATGCTTCAAGTCTTCAATGCTTGGTTCAGGCATGATTGGCAATAAATGCTTCATTGATTTTGTCTTCTGTGAGCTTTGGCATTCAATGCTCTTGATCATTTGCATTTAGGAGCATTGCCTTAACATCCTTGATCTCTTCAGCTTAGTTGTCCACTCTGATAGCTTGTCTTGTAAGTTCAGCAACTTTGGCCTAGAAACTTAATACATATCAAGCTGCCTAACATTCAACTTTGGACAACTATCATGAACTCTAAAATCTCACAACATTTCTGAGATTTTTGACTTATGCATTCTACTTACTCAAGTGTTCTGAGACAACTTGTCTGAACTAGACTTGAGCATATCTCAACTAATCTGAACAACATCAATCAGGGGTTTTGGTATCTAAATCAAAATCATTTTATTCCCAACATGTCACTATCAGAATTTGTGTTCCAGTTTGAAGAACTCAAGGAAGACATTTATAGCAATTTGGGTCTGCCTCTCCAACGAGCAAATCCTCAAAATTGTCTATAAATATAGAAGTGTGAAGACCATTTGAAGCACCTCAACCTTGACAAGAATATCCAACTATCCTACAAGTCAAAGTGCTTTCAAAGTATTCAAAGAGACTATCTTAGTCTTCATAACACTTCATCTAAGCTGAACTTCATTGTACATCCATACAAAGCTTAGAAGAGATATCCTATCCTTGTACACTGACTTTCATTGTAAAGGATATCTCATTAGTTGGAACCTTACTTCAACCCTTACCCCTTTCAAGTGAGAAAGTGAAAAGGTTGTAGTAGTAGAAGTGGAAAGAACTAACTGTTGAGAGAAGAACAGTTCAGTTCTGAGTTTAGAAGAGGGTACTAGGACTCTAGACATCCTAGGGATCAATTCACCAAGGAGTGGTGTTCTTGATCAATTGCACCTTGGCACTATAAAACAAGTTAATTCCAAGAGTGAAGGAATTATCCTGTTAAATCAGGGAAAGTGGATGTAGTAGCTTGAGTCTCTGAACCACTATAAACCACTGTGTTGATTTACATTCAAAGTACTTTCATACATTCAACACTGCACACATAAACTGAACTTTCAAAGAATCATATCACAAACTGTGCAAAACCTGATTTGGACAAGTTCCCTGACAGACTGTGATAAACTGCTTAAGTGATTTCAGTATATAAAATGAGTTTAAACTTAAGGGCCAACCACTAATTCTGCACATATAACTCCCCTAGATAGTTATTCAACTAAGTACTCAATAGTACTCAGTAGTTTGATTATCTTAGAAGAGTTAATCTCATCAGCAGAGTTGTCTAGGACAACCTTGCTGAACTCTGGTTTGATCAAGTCTTAAAAGAATTTGCATACAAGTGTATTTCCCCCCCCCCCCATACACTTGTTATATACTCCTTTCAGGACCAACACATTCAAATTGAGAACGTATTGACGCTCTATCAAGGAGTTGGTCACATTTTCCGAACCAATAGGGAAAATCCTGATCTAGAGGACGTACTACTTCACCCTCTAGTGATAGACGTGTTAGAGCGAATGGGCTATTACGGTCCTTTTAGGTGTGAACTAGTGAAATTGGATCGTCATCTTATCACTGCACTAGTGGAGAGATGGTGCCTACAGACACACACCTTCCATTTTTTGATCGGGGAGGCCACTATAACATTGCAAGATGTGACTATTTTATGGGGGTTATCGGTCGACGAAGAGCACGTTATATGTCCAGATCTGAGACGCTCATCAACAGAATGGCGGACATATATTCAAACATGGCTAGGGTTCTCGCCAATACTCAGAGAGATGAGGATTAACAATGCGATTAACTTGAGTTCAATTACAGAGCATCTCAGACGTCAGCATATTGACTGGGATACACCACAAATGCGTGTTGATCAGTATGCATGAGGATGCCCACTTACATTGTTGGGTAGTTTTATGGTGCCCAACTCCTCTCGGTTTTATGTTCGATTGTTATATTTATCTTTCTCAGAGAATATGACGAGAGCTGGAACCTATAGCTGAGGAAGTGTAGTATTGGCCTTCCTATATAGAGAGCTCTATAAGGCAACATGTGCTGATGTGGGTTCTATTTCTGGCGCATTACCCTTATTACAGGTAATTGTTAATATATAACAACTTTTTAAATATTCATTGTTATATTGTACATATTTGTTAAAACATTTCATTCTTATAGTAGATTTTGGCATAGACAAGAATAAACGTTATTCAACCTTTGAATATATGTAACATGGTTGCAAATGGTGTCAATGTTAGGATACCACCTTCTTAGTATTGATTAGAATATGTATTAGTTTTGATGGCAAAAACATATGTAATTTGTTAGAAGAGTAATTCTCATCTGATAGGTTTATAAGTTGAATGATGTATATATCAGCTTATGTTCTAAGTCTTAGTTGTATGAGATCACCTGAGACCATACTTAACTAGAAGACTTTGAAGATGAAGTCCATAAGTGAAATTAGATGACAAGACCTTTGTATGCCTTAGTCAGCTGATGTTCACATCATGCAATTAATCGATAGATCGATGCAACTAAACTGATCTGCCCTACTACTTATCAGAACTGCTCATCCCTATGCCAAATGAACAATACTTATCAAAAAGGGAACAAAAGACAACTCAAAAGATAAAGAGAATGTAAAGTCTGCTAATTTGACAATCTCATCTGAAGACTCGTTGAAAGTCTCAACAACTCAACTTATGTGGACTAATGAGAAGATGTCAACACAACTATTGAGTTGACTTGACTAAAGAAAGTCATATCAAGTATTGTGCAAGTACAAGAGCATTAAATGCACAATTAATGCAAAGTTGGATATAACAACCTAATACCATGGACGATCAATTCATGAAGATTTACACTCTTCAAATGGAAGATTTGATGCAGCGACTAGTTTTTCAAATCTATCCTATAAATACAAGACATCATCCTCAGTGATGAGAGACGGAAACTCCAAGCAACAACTTGTCATCAGATGTGAAAAGTTCATACAAGCATTCTGAAAATTCCAAAATTCTTAAGAGCCCAAATTGATCTTTGTATCCAATAGCTCTAAGTTACTGATCCTAAGCCTGCATAGAGTATTCATATTTTAAGCTTAAATAGTGTTGTTCAAACATGTTTTTTGAAAATGTAACGCCCCAGTTTTTCAAAAGTGGAATTCCACCACTCCTGAAAAATCGATCGTTACATTGTGACCAAAATAACGGACTGGAAATTTTAAAAGTTGAAATGAGGTAATTCTCTCACGTAGCACAACGGAAAATCTAAGCAATTTAAATTTAAATTTGAGCGTAGCGTGCAGCCCTTTTGAAATATGTGTATAAGACAGGCAACAAGATCTTTAAGTTAAAAGTTTGGCAAAACCTTTCATGCATGTTACACGTTCTCGAGTAGCCATGAGAAAATGTTTGCTACTCGACATCAAATTTAAACATCTAATCATAATCGTAAATGGTAAAGTAGCCAAGTTCAGTAGTAGTATAAAACCGTAAACAGCTTATGCTCATATGCGTTAATGATCAACAATAACAATTATATTTCTAAGTAGGCACATAAATAGGAAAACTTGTATCACACATCCCGCCGCACGAACTCCTTGCCATATGTACCTAAAATATTTAATTGGTGAGATTTGAATTCTCAGTGTGGGTGACCTGCACGCTATTACCCAATATAGCAATAAGCTATAGTAGTGATATTCGACGTTATGATTATATTTTGCTTATGCCCTAATTTCATGACATCTTAATATTATACTATTCCATGTTTCAGACATTTGGTACTCATTCATAATAATTGTATCGTGTCATCTTTCAAACATCTGATACACATAATTTTATTGTGCTATATTTCAGACATCTGATCGATACACATTCATAATAATTGTACTTTACCATCTTTCAGACATTTGATACTGAAAGCGTGGTATCTAGTGTTTAAGTAAAAATAGAACAATGTTACACAAAATGTTACGATAAAAATAGAACAATGTTTCAGACACCTACTCTAACAAAATATAAGAAATATAAAGACACACAGCGGAAGACTAAAACACTAAAAACAAAACGAACACAATGGAATACTTTTTAACATAGATTTTATTTAATAAAATCTATGCGAGCTTTATGACGAAAATCATTACATAACTTGTAAGTACAAATGTTGTGTGAAATGTTACAACATTAACTTTCACAACTGAACTACGATCTAAACAAGTTTACAAGTGTAGAAACACTGCCAAAAGATTAATCCCTATCTATGATTACACTCTCGATAGATAACAAAAAAGTATTGTTAGTTGCACGACAAGTTGGTATACTTCGTACAAACTAAAAGGTGTAACTACAGGCCACAATTCCTAATAGGGATGAACGCTCGGTCTAGGAGATTGATCTAATAGCACACACTGAATTGTCAAGCCTTCCTTTGGTATTTATAGAGGTAAAACCGAGTTCTAGAGACTTTTATATGAGATCCTACTTTTTAGGATCTTAACTTCCATGATCTCTCTAGATCCTTCTTCAATGTTCCAGGCTGCTCTAACACGTTCCAGGTTCCAGTCTCTTGTAGAAGCTTCTAGATCGTCACATCAATGTGATAACATTTAGCTCAACATTTAATGTAACATTTCAGAAAAGACTTAGAAAAAATCAAGGAAGGCCAAATTAAGATGTTGTTGATAGTGTTAAGACATTTAAGTGTTAACAACATCTACAATCTCCCCCAATTTGACCTTTCGACTACAACACACCTAATGTACATATATTTCTATACATACTTAGTATTATGTATTTAGGTGAGGTGAAATTAAGTCTAAATACTAGTCAAGTCAATACCTGTTGTAACTGTTGGATCAAATCAAAAGAAGACCAAGTATAATTTCACAAAGATCCGTGCCATAAGATCAATGCAATCTCATCCAAAACTAAAATAAGCATAAACAATACACTTATTTACAAAACTTATAAAAATCATAAGTTTAATCCGAGCATATAAGTGCTTAGATTATTCTTAAGACTTAAGTATGACTCAAGACAAAACAAATCAAAGCAAAAACATAAAAAGAAATAAAACAATCAGAGCAAGAAAAATAATAAAAACAACTAACTAAGATCTAAAACCCGCAAGCAGTAAGCAAACAAGATTAATTCTTTAAGACAAACAATTTTAAGCCATTTGTAGCAGTAAGACAATAAGAATAAATTTTTAAGACAGACATTTTAAGCTAACTAAATATAGATTAGAGTTAGGGAAAAATCAAAATGCAATAAACAACTAACATATTCAACATGCAGTAAACATATAATGATAAGTGTGAAAACAATGTAAGCATAAAAGCAGTAATCTATTATCATTAATGCAAACAAATTAAGCAAGTTGAATAAAACAACCTATCAACTAGGAATATGTTGGGATATGAATCCTAAGACAAGTTCTATTTGATGATGAGATGAGTTTTGATAAGCCAAAAGAAGACTTGAATATATTCTAAGTGTTGATTGATCTGTTATGGAAGTCGTTTGGTATAAGACAAGATCAGATGATTAATAAAGTAATACTGAAATATGGTTAAGTATAAATGATAAAATAGGTTTATAAGATAAGCTTTAATTTTTATATAAAAGCTTATATATACATTATGTTATAATAGTCTTTAGGATGACTAAGCTGATCTATAAAGCTTAAAATAATGTAATAGGTTAGTTAGCTTAGATAGGACAGAAGAGTTCTGCAGAGACAAGAAAACTATGAAGACCAGAAGACTTAAACAAGACCAGACGAGATATGAAGAAGTCAGAAATATTCTAAGTATAGAATATGCTGAAGACTAGACAAGTCAAGACAGAAGAAAAAGTGAAGTCTTATGGAAGTTATTAAAAAGGAAGTTGAAGTTAGTTATAACTGAATAACTAAATAACCGTTGTATATGCAACATACAATTCAAGAAGCGGTTACAAGAGTTTGTTAGGAGAAGTTATTAAGAAAGTTTGTTGGATAACAAACTGTTCTTGATGAGGAGATGTCTATAAATAGATAAAGACATTCAACGTGAGAAGACTACTGAAACTACGCATACTGAAGGAATCAAAACAAGAAGTCTAAACACTCACAGAGTTCGAAAGAAGAAGAAGCCCAGAATAGCAGAGTTGATTCAAGAAGGCTTATTCGAAAACAGAGAAGTTTTATTTTAGTTTTATTGTTTTAAGTTTATAAACAAGGGTGCTAGTAACTTGTAAAATTGCTAGTTAAGATCGAAGATATATCTGGTGATATAATCGAGAAGATCTAAGTCATATATTGTGGGACTTAAACCCACAAGAGTAGATTAATAAAATATCACGAACTGGTGTTTGTATGAGTGGATGTAGACAAGTTGTTGAACCACTATAAATCTTGTGTTTGATTTACATAAAGTATATATTTGTTATTGTTCTTATTGGAATTCGTATAATCAACAAGATTGTGAAATCGAGTTGAGTAGACAAGTTAAGACTTGATTGCAGAATAGACTAGTAAAGTTCATAATCGATAGTTTAGTATAATCTTGTTAAGGGATCATAAATCTGATATTCTGCATAGTTAATCTCTGATATTTTAGAAAAGTTTGAAAAGTCTATTCACCCCCCTCTAGACTTTTAGGCTTGTTCTACTCTTAACACTCAACTACTTGGGACCAACAGAATATATAAATAGTGTATAAAAAAATAACAGAGTTGTTGGGATATGAATCCTAAAACAAAGTACTAAGTGATGAAAGATAAGTTTTGATGGCCAAAAGCAGACTTGAATAAAAGTTAAGTTAAAACTTATATTGTTATGGAAGTCGTCTATTACAGACTGAACATAAAAAGTGAAAGGCTAAAATGAATATGATATATTGTAATAGGATTACAAGATAAGCTTAAATAATTGTATAGAAGCTTATACATGTTGTAATATAGTCTTAAGGTGACTAAGTTGATTGAAAGCTTAAAGTAATGGTTAGTTATAATAGATTAGTTAGGATATAAAAGCTATGTTAGATAGACTAGACCAGAAGAAGCAGACAAGACCAGAAGACTTTTGACCAGTCAAGACAGAACTGAAGAAATATTCTAAGTACATGAGAAAAGAAGAATTCGTACTTAAGGAAATTAAGGATAAAGATGAAATAGTTATTGGATATAACTATATAACGAACTAACTGAATAACCGATTCAAGAAGTTATTGGAGGTTAAAATAAGTTACAAAATTAGTTATTGGAAATTATGGAAGTTAATCTAAGAATGTAGTTACGTTAACAAACTATCTTGAGGATTCACATCTATAAATAAGAGTCGATCTTCTACATGAAAAGACTACTGAAACTACAATTACTGAAAGAGCTATCAAAGTCTAAAGTAATCAAGCAAAGAACTCGCAGAGTTGAAGAGAAGATCACACAAGAAGATCAAGCCTAAATTTGAAGAAGAACATTTAGAGGCTTACGTTTTATAGAGAAGTTTTACTTTTAAGTTTGTATTCATTGTAAACTAGTTTGGAAAATCAGCCAAGATCAACTCAGCTGGTCCGACCAGATCAGGTAAGACACCAGCAGAGGTACACTCAGCCAATTAGGCCTAGGCAAGTACATACAAGTTGGAACTAGCCTAGACCACCTTACATGAGGCAGTCTCAGTTGTATTCAACTAAACCCAGGAAGTATATATAACCTAAAAGAAATCAATATATTCTCTATCCACCACCATTATCTTATGACATTGTAAGAGAGAATGGACCACACCACATTTACAAACCTTATAGTAATCAAGATTTTAAACCCTATTTGAACTATTAGAGACCAAATGTCTATACTCACAAAGAGGTCGAACCAAGAAGAGGTTACCTCAGACGAGTAGACATTAACTTTGCTGATTGTGAACAACAAGGGTAAGTATACTTTACCTGATAATATGCCTGCTCTTGTTGACTCATCTCCCCCACTAGATAAGTCTGTTGAAACTGGAGATATAGATTTGCATGATGCTCTAGATGATATTGATTCCACTAGTGTACCTGTTAAGAATATGAGAAACTGGAAATCAACTCACTCTACTGATTTGATTATAGGCGATTCCAGTTGAGGTGTTAAGACTCGCAGACTGCTCTTTGGGTCACAAGAGGAGACTCGTCCTTCTCATTTCTGTTGGTGTTGTTTCCTTTATGCTATTAAGCCTAAGTCTTCAAAAGAGTCTTTGGCTAATAATAACTGGGTTATAGCCATGCAAGAATAGTTAAATCAGTTCACTCGAAATGATGTATGGGAGCTGGTAGATAGACTACCTAGACATAATGTTTTAGAAACTAAGTGGATTTTCAAGAATTAGAAAGATGAAAATGATTTAGTAGTTAGAAATAAGGCTAGACTTATTGCTCAGGGTTATTCCCAAGATGAGGGGATAGATTACGATGAAACATTTTCACTAGTAGCTCGTCTTGAAGCTATCCGTTTATTTCTTGCTTATGCATCTTTCATGAGATGTCAATAGTGCTTTTCTTAATGGTGTACTTGCTGAAGAAGTCTATGCAGAGCAACCTCCAAGCTTTGAAGTTGAATGTAACCAAGTATACAAGTTAAAGAAAGCTCTCCATGGTCTAAAGCAAGCACTGCGAGCCTGGTACGACACACTCTCTCTCTATATTTCTTTTAGAAAATGGTTTTACTAAAGGCAAGGTCGATCGTACCCTTTTTAGAAGACAAGAAGGCAAGGACATCTTGCTTGTCCAAATTTACGTAGATGACATAATTTTTGGGTCACCTAACAAAAGCATGAGTGAGAGCTTCTCGAAGCTCATGCAAAGTAAATTTGAGATGTCCATGATGGGCGAGATGGCTTACTTTCTTGACCTTCAAGTAAAACAAACACCAGATGGCATCTTTATAAATCAGGCAAAATACACAAGAAATCTACTTGAAAAGTTCGGCATCAAGACCTACAAACACACTGGCATTCCTATGCAAACTGCATTCAAGATTGAACCAGACGAGATGGGTAAATCAGTTGACCAATCTCAGTATCGTGCACTTATTGGATCTCTTCTATATCTTACTGCTAGTAGACCTGATATTATATTTGCAGTAGGAGTATGTGCTAGGTTCCAGGCCAATCCTAAGCAATCTCATTTAGATGCAGCCAACAAGATCTTGAAATATCTTAAGGGGATTATTAACCTAGGTTTATGGTACCCTTGAGATGATGACATAGATCTTAGTGGCTATTTTTATTCAGATTATGGAGGCTGTAGAATACATAGGAAGTCTACATCTGGATCATGTCAGTTTTTAGGGAATAAGCTCATTGCATGGTTTTTAAAGAAATAAACGAGTGTAGCTACCTCTGCTACTCAAACAGAGTATATGGCTGCAGGTAGTTGTTGTAGTCATCTGTTATGACTAATGCAACAACTCAGGGACTACAACATTGTAGAAACTAATGTACCTATATACTGTGATAGTAACGGTGTTATAGCTATCACTTAAAACCCAGTTTTACATACTAGATGCAAGCATGTAGATGTTAGGCATCATTTTATTAGAGACCATGTGGAGAAGAAAAAAATTAGAATGGAGAAAATTCATACTGATCTCCAAAGAGCTGACATTTTTACTAAGACTCTAGCTGAATCAGACAGTTATGCATTAGTCTAGGATTGCTAGATACAGATCCAAGTTGCATGTAGGACTGTGCTAACATTTCAGGCCCTCTGCTGATACCAAGAATAAACTAGTACAACAAATGAGTTAAGAAGACAAGACAAGTAGACTTCACCAGATGAGTTGTATAGCCACACTCATCACTCAGGTAACAAGGTCGATCACCAAGGTGACTACTCGATGAGAAAACTGGTAAAGCTGAGGGATTATAAGAATATACAATTAAGAAGGAATATATGATTTCTTAAAAATCCTTATGTTGACTCAAACATTATAGTCATCTTGTTGAAACCTTTTACGAATTATGTGTAAAATTCATTATTAGACTATATATATATATATACTATATGTCTACTCCAAGTACCTAGAACTAACACTTCTACCAAGGTTAATAGGTACCAGAAGACGTATGCTCACTAGATGAGTTAGCACAACTGAAGGGGGAACTCAGTCGGTGCACTATGGTTTACTCAACTATTCTGATGAACACAGCTGAAGAGATAAGTCAACTTGATATCATATATTTTGACTAAGTGTTGTATTGACTTAAGAAAATAATGTTATTTAAATGTGGAAATTAGGAAAACCTAGATTGGATTTATACACTCCATTTAATAAGGTGTATGAACCCAGTTTCCCGCCTAATATTGGGGCAGATTTATACACTTCCCTAAAACCAACTAATTGAAGGCTTGGATTTCAAAATTCCCAAAATTGAATAACATAATATTCTCGGGTACTGTACCGAATGCCAAAAGTCTCTCATCGATCGTTCGATCAAACTAAAATTCATCACATCTGTCCATTCAAAAACCCAATTTGATCAAAACCCTTCTTCCTGAAACTTACTCCCCACGATTTCATTCTTACAAAAAATTACTCAACTGCATTTACTCTCACATATTGTGTTCTTTGATTTCTACTAATCATCTAAAAATGACATTTGTAACCATCTTCGATCCTGAAACCAGGATCAACGCCGCTTTCGATGCTACCAGATGGGTAGGCGAGGGAAAGGTTAATTTTAGAAAATGCATTTTACTTTAAAGGAAGGCATTCAGAGGCCAATAAAGAAATTTTGATGAAATGTGTGATGTGTGGGCTAAGACTGTTCTTGGAGGCAGTTCCAGAGAAGGTCTATGAAGAAGAGGTTCTAGAGTTCTTTACTCAGGAAAATATCAGTGATGATTATGTCGAGGCATTCGTGGGTGATCGACGAATTAAAATCATAAGAGAATTGTTGGATACTGAACTTGGATTGAAGAGAGGGCATGTGGATGTTGAAAAATACGGTACTGGTCATGAAAAGGAAATTTTGGAGATTTTCACAGGTACCAAGATCAAATTGAGGGAAGGAAAGCTACCTGCGACCAAGAAAAATCAATTGAAGGATAAATTCAAAGTGTTGCTAGATATTACAAGTAAGATGTTGTTAGGAATAACTTTGAGTCATGATGCAGTTACTCTTCAGAAGGCAAGAGTAATGGGGGCGATCTATGACGAAGTTAAAGGTGATTGGCAAAGACTATTTATGGAAAGATTGGCATACTTTGCGAAGAATGTCAAAGTGGATACTGAATGAAATGAATGGGTGGTATCTGCCAGTGTTAGCTTCTTGAACAAGCTAAGTATTTTGTTGCCCAAATTGTTACCCACCAGAACAATTTGGAGCAAGGCGAAATCGTTCCATTTTTCAAAGTTTTATTTGAAAAAGGATGCAACAGAGCGAGCTGCCAGGGGAAGAGAAGAGGCTCGCAGGATGCATGTTAATCCTGAAGATACTGTTGAGGACAACTCTTTTGAGGAAGAAGCTGGGTCAGAGGAAGAGGAAGAAGAGGTGCCAGAGGCTGGACCTAGTGGATATTTTGAACCAGACGACACTGTAATCGCGTCTGATGAGGATGATTCTGAAAGAACTGCTTCGGCAGATGAGTCTGCCCAACCAGCAGAGTCAAAAGAAGACCTTGAAGAGAGGATGAAAGTGTGCTGGGTGTGTATGAATATGAAGTGTTTAAGTTTAAGTAGAATAATGTTGTACTAAATGTTGTGACAATTGGTACAACACTGGCTCTAACAGAATATCAGAAATTATGATTAACACAGCGGAAGACTAGAAACACTAAAAACAAAACGTGACACAATGGAAATAATTTTTCACATAGATTTTATAAATAAAAATCTATGCTAGCCTTACGGCGAAAACCAATACTTATCTTCAAGTATAAATGTTGTGTGAAATGTTACAGCATTAACATTCACAACAGAAACTACAAACGAGGCAGGTGCCTTGTTCTAAAAACGAACTAAGTGTATAATGTATACACTGTCGAAATGCCTAGTCTATCTAAAGATTACACTCTCAATAGATAAGAAGACACACAGCCATACGGGTGGGATACGAACGTATGATCTAAAAGGTAGTTCTACTGGCCACAATTCCTAACAGGGATATACGCTCGGTCTAGGAAATTGATCGAATAGAGTACACTGATTTGAGAAGCCTTCCATCGGTATTTATAGTAGTGGGGTGCTGATTCTAGAGGCTTCCACAATGAGATCCTATTTTTTAGGAACTCAACTTCCATGATCTTTCTAGATCTTTCTTGAATGCTCCAGGTCGTTCCAAATGGTTCCAGGCCGTTCTAGCATGTTCTCCAATGTTCTGGAATCTTCCAGGTTCCAGATCCTTGTAGAAGCTTCTAGATCCTGCCAGAAATGCGACAACATTTAGATCAACATTTAATGTAGCATTTCAGAAAAGACTTAGAAAAAATCTCGGAAGGTCAAATTAAGATGTTGTTGATAATGTTAAGGCATTTAAGGATTAACAACATCTACAATCTCCCCCAATTTGACCTTTCGACTACAACACACCTGATGCACATATATTTCTATACATACTCAGTATTATGTACTTAGTTGAGGTTAACATCATTGCTAAGCACTGGTCAAGACAATACCTGTTGTAACCGTTCGATCAAATCAAATGAAGATCAGGGATAATTTTACAATGATCCGTGCCATAAGATCAAGATAAATTTTATCCAAAATAGAACAAGTATAAACACTACACTTATTCACAACATAAGTAACTTTACTAAGATCATAAGTTAAATTGGAAGAAATTAACTTAAAATCTAAGTAAGACACTAACAAAAACAAAACAAACAAAAAAAATCAGAGCAACAAACAAGGAAAACAAAAACATAAACAAAAAAAAAAAAAACTACACTATACACAACCTGCAATAGTAGACACATGACAATCTGCAAACAACTTAAGCAAGGCAGTAAACAAATATCAAGTGGAACCATTAAGCAAGTTGCAGTAATAAACATCCTATAATCTAGACAATAAAAAACAATTGTATCAGAATTTCAGAATTCAAACTTAAACATTAATTACAAAGGTAGAACTGAATAAATGGCTTATATTGCTGTGGAAACAGCTGCAGCATCATCTTCCTGCACCATAGCCATTGTGGAAATCAGATCTCCCCCTGTCTAACAGCTTTCTCCAGGTAGATCACCATACAAGGTGTCCATCTCAGTAGTATCATCATCATCTCCTTCATCAACAAAGTAAGTAGTTGCAAGGTGTGCAACAATATCAGTAACAGCAGCATCTTCTCCAGCATCAGGTCCATCACCAGCATCAGCAGCAGCTGGAACTCCATCATCATTAATCTCCTCAATGACCACATTGGAGTTGGATGGTGGTGGTACTCCCCCTGTTGTAGGTGAAAGTAGGTTGGTCCACCTGTTCTTCAGGAACTGAAGCTCATCTATTGTGTCCTGCAAGTGTTGGAGTTGGAGTTTGATGAATTCCTGTGAAAGATACACATTACCAGAAATGTTGATACGGATGTTCTCAACATTTGGGGTTGCATTTCTCTGTCTTTGTCTGGATGATTCAGGATGATCAGTAGTAGAGGGTCTGGTTGGTTCTGGTTGAGCAGAAGTAGAGGGTCTTTGCTGATGTTCAGTACCAGGAGCAAGCAAGGGCAGATCAATTACTCTATCCCCAGTGAGTAAGGCAGGAGCTATGGCCAACAGTGGAACTCTCCCCCTCAACACATCAGTGTTCTTGGCAACAAAACCATGATGCCTCAAGTAGTTAGAAATCAGAACAGGATAGGGTAAATTGCCTTTTTCAGAAACCCTCCCAGTAAATCTCATCATATGTTGGAATATTGTGAGACCCAAATTAAACTTCTTAAGCACAGAAATCCTATATATCAAAACAGCTTGATCCTTAGTGATCTTGGTAGTATTTGTGGTGGGAATCCAATTGTAAATGATGAGTTTGTATAACACAGAGTGTAGGGAAGTGAGGTCTTTGGCTAGCATGTGTCTAGTCCATTTAACTACCCTACCAGCAGTTATAGCAGAAATGACCACATCCATGTCAGGTTCTTCATCAACCTCAACATTGGGAATTTCTAAAAAGTCATTTATCAACTCAGGAGTAAAAGGTACATCCCTCCCCCTAAAATTAACAGTTCCATACCACTTAGAAGATCTCCTACCAGTGCTCTTTTTCAAACATGCATAGAATTCATATGCCCAATTTGTCAAGAAAGATTCACCAAAATTTACAGCATGCATCAAATTCCTTTCTTCTAAGAAACTAACCATGCCTTTACTATCAAAATCAGGTATATTGATCCTCTTCTCTATCAGCAGTTTTCTTTTAGAATAAATGGCCAATCTATTCTCTAGTGTATCAAGAGAATCAGAAATACCTCCCTCTTCAGAAGCAAGGTCATCTGAGCTTGGTGTAGAGCTTTTAGCAGAGCTCTGTTCAGGGCTGCTTGCGGCACTGGAAGAGCTATCTCCACTGCCACCATCTTCAGGTTCTGGTGCAGCTTCCTTTGCAGCAGCATAGTGCTCAACATTTTTCCTAAGAGACTTCAGAATGTCTCTCAAGCATCTTTCAGAATCAGAATTGGACTTTGACTCAGCTGGTTCATCTTCAGTGATCATCTTTTCTTTGCCTTTTGGTTCAGCAACAAACTTTCCTTTCCCTTTTTCTGCAGCAACAACCTTCTTTTTGGATTTTTCAGCAACAACAGTCTTAGTTTTCTTTGGTTTCTCAGCTACAATAGGAGCTTCATTTTCAGAATCTGTGAACACTTGAATTGGTTCACCAGCATCAGCTCCAGCTTTCTTCTTCTTCCTCATGGATTCAGAGTAATCCACACGAGTGAATACACGGTACGATCTCCTTCTTTGTACAGGGCTTCTCTGCCTTTTTCCTTTCTGTGCAATTTTCTTGAAAGAAATTGGAGCAGACTCATCTGAAACAGAGAGTGAAGAGTTTGTACCTTCAGAAATGTTTGCATCCTCCATTTCAATGTCTTCAGGGTCAGACGTGGCAGTGGCTTCTTCTTCAACAGAAGCTTCAACATTCTCAGTTTGCAGTTCGTGAACAGAGGGTGATTTGGGGCTTTTTGAAGCAGAGGCCATTTGGGCAGTTTGCTCAGTCAAATAGCTTGATATGTCCACCGTGATTCCTTCAAAAGTCATCACGGGCAAATGGCCTGTAGTTCGAAGAGTATCAGACACCTCATCGATAGCCCTAGTGACCTGTTCAACAGTTGCATCTCGAGGGAAGTTTGTTTGAGGAGCAGTTTGAGGAGTGGTTTGAGGAGTGGTTTGAGGAGTGGGAACAGTTGTTGATGGAGTTGCAGAGACATTCGAGTCAGCATTTGAAGTGCTAGAGTTTTGTGAAGCCATGGAAGCAAGCATTTCGAGAGGATTTGTGCGAGAGTGAGATGAGGTTTTCGAATCAGAGAGAGATTGTGAGGAATTCGAGTTTGTTCCAGCCATTTAAGTTAGGCGGTTGGAATTTCAAGGTAAGGATGGAAATTTGCACACACTTCTTTGAGATATACACAACCAAATAACAATTTTGCAATCTTAGTACTCAACACAATCAGAAATCACAATTTAGCAAATAAATGGCATCTTATGTTCGATATTTATAGAGAGAGTAATGTAGTTGGAGGTTTAAGAAAATACAACAGAAGAATTAATCTAGAATTTTCGAAAGTGCTCCACATTATTAGCCACAACATAGATCATGGTTAGTTAGTGGGAAAAAATCAATTAATTAAATTAATTAAATTAATTAGATAATTAGGAAGATTCCAGAATTAATTTCGCATAATCTGAAAGAAATAGATACGGGTCAGTAATTAATTAAATAAATAAACTTAATTTCAATAAATAATTAAATAATTACACAGATAAAAATAAATTCGAATCAGGCAATGTTGTGCTCAAAACTGTTACAAACACCTCAACACGGTTTTTACATGAATTTGCTTCATTGATGTTTTTACCAAATATCACCTTTTGAAAAGAAGGCATCATAGTAGTGAACTCCGTGTTCCATAGTTACTCAGTGATTTGGTACATCTTTTAGTATGCTAATAACATTCTCATTTTTATGCATTTGAGAGGTGTAAGACATGTTTATTTTTGCACTCCAATGTTCTTAGATTCGTAGATATTTTACAAAGGAATTATTTAACTAAGTAAGAAATAAATTCAACTTATAAAATTTATACAACCCATGATGTTGTCCCAAATGCTACCGCATTTGTGAAAACATCCATCCGAATTTTTTCAGATAGTGCTCATGCCAAGAGATTTCCTCAAGATAGAGAATCTCTCATGGTCTAAGGCTTTAGTAAAGATATCAGCATTCTATTTTTCAGTAGGTACATACTCCAACTTAACAATATTCTTCTCTACTAAATCTCTCATAAAATGGTGTCTAATGCTAATGTGTTTTGTGAGTGAGTGTTGTACAGGATTTTTAGAAATGTTAATGGCACTAGTATTATCACAAAAGATAGTAAGTATACCATTCTCCATACCATAGTCATGGAACATCTTGCTCAGCTACAAGAGTTGTGTGCAGCAGCTTCCAGCAGCAATATACTCAGATTCTGCAGTGGATTGTGAAACACAATTCTGTTTCTTGCTGTGCCATGATACAAGATTGTTTCCCATGTAGAAACATCCTCCACTCGTACTCTTTCTATCATCTATGTCTCCAGCCCAATCAGCATCACTATAACCAATCAAAATGTTGTTGGTGTCCTTAGTATACCAGATTCCAAGGTCACTTGTTCCTGAAACATACTTGATGATTCTCTTCACAGCATTCAGGTGTGATTCCTTTGGATTTGCTTGGTACCTAGCACAAACACACACACTGTACATAATATCTGGTCTACTAGAGGTTAAATATAGTAAACTACCTATCATGGATCTGTAAAGTGTTGGATCAACATCTGTTCCAGCACTGTCTTTGCAAAGTTTCAAAGTAGATCCCATAGGAGTTTTCATTGGTTATGAATTCTCAAGACCAAATCTTTTAACCAAGTTCTTAGCATACTTACTCTGGGAAAAGAAAATACCATCTCTGCACTGTTTGATTTGAAGACCTAGAAAATAGTTCAAGTCTCCAACCATACTCATTTCAAATGTTGCAGTCATTGCCTCAACAAATTTACTCAACATTTTATCACAAGTAGAACCAAACACAATGTCATCAACATATATTTGAGCAATTAGTATATCATTTTCAGTGTGCTTAATGAACAAAGTTCTATCAGCTTCTCCTCTAATAAATCCATATTCCAAAAGAAAGTCAGTAAGCCTACCATACCATGCTCTAGGAGCTTGTTTAAGACCATACAATGCTTTCTTAAGTTTATATACATGATCAGGATATAGTGGATCTTCAAATCCTATAGGTTGTTCAACATATGCTTCTTCATTTAATATGCCATTTAGAAATGCAGCCTTTACATCCATTTGATGAAGTTTAATATCAATAAAACATGCAATAGCTAGCAGTAATCTAATAGATTCTATCCTAGCAACAGGTGCAAAAGTCTCATCAAAATCAACTCCTTCAACTTGGGTGTAACCTTGTGCTACTAACCTAGCCTTGTTCCTAACAATATTACCAGATTCATCAGTTTTATTCTTGAATATCTACTTTGTTCCAATGACATTAGTATGACTAGGCCTAGGAACAAGTGTCCACACTTCATTTCTTTCAAACTGACCAAGTTCTTCATGCATAGCATTAATCCAGTTTTCATCAGTTAAGGCTTCTTTAGCACTCTTAGGTTCAATTTCAGATAAATAGCATTCAGCATTTACAACATTACACATAGAAGACATGCATATTGTTCTTACCACATCTACCTTGTTTGATCTTACTCTTCCTCTTGTTTGCACTCCAACTGTAGCATCGCCTATGATCTGGTCAGAAGGATGACTTTTACCTATTCTTGAAGAAGGATTTGTTTTGGGGATGTACTGATCATTCTGTGAATTTACAGCTGTCTGTTCTGTAGATGTTGACCCAGATGTGTTAACATTTGGTGCAACATTTTCAGACTTCAGTGTATTCTCTGAAGTGTCAGTAACCTGTGATACATCTTCTTCATCTTTGTCATCTGTAAGACCTTTATCATCATCAAACACAACATTAACAGATTCTTGAACAGTGTTAGTTCTAAGGTTATATACTCTATAAGCTTTACTATTTCTAGAATAGCCTAAAAAGAAACCTTTATCGCTTTTAGAATCGAACTTATGAAGTTGATCCCTATCATTCAAAATATAACACACACAACCAAATACATGAAAATATTTCACACATCGTTTTCTGTTGTTCAAAATCTCATATGGTGTTTGACTTGTGCCAGAACGAATAAAAACCCTATTAATAACATGACATGCAGTATTCAATGCTTCTCCCCAAAATTTCTTAGCAAGACATTTGGATGTTAGCATAACTCTAGCCATTTCTTGTAAAGTTCTATTCTTTCTTTCAACAATTCCATTTTGTTGTGGAGTTTTAGGAGATGAATACTCTTGCAAGATACCCTTTTTATCACAAAAATCATTAAACATGCTGTTTTCAAATTCCCTACCATGATCAGTTCTAATACGGCCAACTTTCAAGTTAAACACATTTTTGAACCTTTTATAAAGAATTTTAAATGCAGCAAATGCTTCAGATTTGTCTCTTAAAGACTCTACCCAGGTATATCTAGAAAAATCATCTACCACAACTAAGGAATACCTCTTTCCTCCAATGCTTTCAGTTTCCATAGGACCCATCAAGTCCATGTGCAGTAATTCAAAACATCGATGTGTAGTACAATGTGACAGCATTTTGTGCGACATTCTTACCTGCTTACCTTTTTGGCATGGTCCACATACAGTGTTGTTGTGAAGATTTAGTTTTGGAATCCCTTTTACTGCGTCTGCTTTGATTAGTCTATTCATTGCTCTGTAATTTGCATGACCCAATCTTTGATGCCATAAGACATTTTCATCATATTTTGACAAGTTACACATATTTGTTCCAATAAGATAGCAATTATCAGCTGACCTAGTACCAGTCATGACACAAACTTCATCTTTATTAAGAACATAACATGAATCTTTATCAAATTTCACATGCAAATTATCATCACAAAGTTGACTAATGCTAATCAGATTTGCAAGTAAGCCATCAACATGTAAGACATTTTTAAGCTTAGGAAAACCTTTAACATTCAAAGTTCCTTTACCAACAATCTTTCCTTTAGAACCTCCACCATATGTAACATTACCACTATTCAAGGTCACATAATCAGATAAGAAATCAGTACGACCTGTCATATGTCTAGAACAACCACTATCAAAGTACCATGAGTCAGGTAGACATGCTTTTAAGGAGGTATGAGCAACATTACAGGTAGTTTTTGGTTTCCAAGCAGATTTCATAAACTGTTTACCAGAATGTGACAGTTTTTTATGCAGCATTTTCAAAGTTTTCTGTTCTTCAAACAATTTTACACAGTAAGGGCGAATATGACCAACTTTAGAACAGTAATGACAGATATACTTCCTTTTAACCTTGTGAGGATTTGATTGTGCAGATGTTGCATCAGATGTGACAACATTTGCCTTCACAAATTTCACAGGTTTTCTAAATTTCTCAGAAATAGAAGCAGTAGTACCATCATAACCTAAACCATGATTATTAGACTTACCAGTAGCTATAGCATTATTTACCTCAAAAGCACTCTTGGAATATTTCTTGAAACATAAGGTGGAATTTATCAATTTCTCCTTTAAGTTACAGATTTCCAGATCTCTTTTGGTAAGAATAACCTCTAGCTTGGTGATTGTGTCTTTCAGATCCTCATTCTCTTTATTTAAGGAATTAAGAGTGAGTTTCTGATTCTTCCAATCATCTAACAACTTTTGGTATTCATTGTCATCAGTCCTTTTTCCTGCATCATCAACTAAACCATTAAAACAGTTCAAATCTGGGTGACTCTGTTCTGATGTTGCTGTAGATGTTGAGACATCAGGTACAGCATCAGAATCTGTTTCATCCAGATCATCATCTGAGGAATCATTATAATCAATTCTGGTAAAATTAGAATATTCATTCTGATTTAATTCATCAAGATCATCATCATCAGATTCATCACTCAAGGTAGCACTAAAGTTCAGCTTTTGCTTAAGTCTAGTGTTGGCACATTCATTTGCATAATGGCCATAACCAGAACAAGCATTGCATTGAACTGATTTTCGAAATTCAGGATCATACCTTGGTTTACCTTCACTCTTTGACAGTCTTGGTGTGAATTGACCTTTCCTCCTTTCTGGTTGAGGTGTTGATGTATTGATTTGAATTTTAGGCTGAATGTTTCTAGATTTGTTCACAGATTTCTTAAGAAACTTATTAAAGTGCTTAGTGAGCAAGGCAACGTTGTTCGGATTTTTGAGGCATACATCAAGCAATTATTCATCAGAGTCAACTTCAGTAATGATGGGTTGAGCTTCAAAAGTGTTTGATGTTTCCCCTTTAAAAATTACAACTTTCTTATCAGCATTAGCTTCATCATCTTGATTAGTGTTTATTTCATATGTTCTAAGAATACTCACTAACTCATTTTGACTTAACTTATCTGTATCTTTTGCCTCTTCAATAGCACAAATTTTAGCATCAAATCTTTTAGGAACAGATCTTAATATCTTATGAACTACTCTAACATTAGAAATAGGGTCACCAAGAGAATGGGATTCATTGATAATCTCACTTAACCTTTCATTGTAGGCTGTAATTGTTTCATCTTTCTTCATTCGGAGATTCTCAAATTTTGTTCCCAACATTCGAAGCTTAGTCCTTCGAACACTTTCTGAACCTTCACAATGCTCTTGCAACCTGTCCCATGCATCTTTAGAAGTAGAACAGTTAGATATAATTTTAAACATTGAAACATCAACAGAAGTAAAAATTGCATTTAAAGCTTTAGAATTGTAGCTTGCTGTTGTTATTTCATCAGCCGTCCAGTCAACTTCTCTCTTGAGTTGTATTTCACCATCTGCGTCTGCTGGTCTTTTTGGAGCTTCCCAACCAGTAAGTACAGTCCTCCAAGCACGTTCATCAACTGACTTGATGTACATACGCATCTTAGGCTTCCAATAAGCGTAATTCGATCCATCTAATACGGGTGGCCTAAGTGTCGTGGATATGTGATGTGTTTCCATTGCTAACCTACACTAAAAACACACTTGACCAAAGATCTAACCTAGTGTCGTCAGGTATCAGCTCTGATACCAACTGAAAGTGTGCTGGGTGTGTATGAATATGAAGTGTTTAAGTTTAAGTAGAATAATGTTGTACTAAATGTTGTGACAATTGGTACAACACTGGCTCTAACAGAATATCAGAAATTATGATTAACACAGCGGAAGACTAGAAACACTAAAAACAAAACGTGACACAATGGAAATAATTTTTCACATAGATTTTATAAATAAAAATCTATGCTAGCCTTACGGCGAAAACCAATACTTATCTTCAAGTATAAATGTTGTGTGAAATGTTACAGCATTAACATTCACAACAGAAACTACAAACGAGGCAGGTGCCTTGTTCTAAAAACGAACTAAGTGTATAATGTATACACTGTCGAAATGCCTAGTCTATCTAAATATTACACTCTCAATAGATAAGAAGACACACAACCATACGGGTGGGATACGAACGTATGATCTAAAAGGTAGTTCTACTGGCCACAATTCCTAACAGGGATATACGCTCGGTCTAGGAAGTTGATCGAATAGAGTACACTGATTTGAGAAGCCTTCCATTGGTATTTATAGTAGTAGGGTGCTGATTCTAGAGGCTTCCACAATGAGATCCTATTTTTTAGGAACTCAACTTCCATGATCTTTCTAGATCTTTCTTGAATGCTCCAGGTCGTTCCAAATAGTTCCAGGCCGTTCTAGCATGTTCTCCAATGTTCTGGAATCTTCCAGGTTCCAGATCCTTGTAGAAGCTTCTAGATCCTGCCAGAAATGCGACAACATTTAGATCAACATTTAATGTAGCATTTCAGAAAAGACTTAGAAAAAATCTCGGAAGGTCAAATTAAGATGTTGTTGATAATGTTAAGGCATTTAAGGATTAACAACATCTACAGAGGATAAGACTGATTACGTCTGGAAGCCTACCTCTTCAAGATGATTCAGACTCATCTCCTTCTCCCCCACCAGCCCAGAAAAAGAAAAAGGTTAGATCAAATCCTATAATTTCTATTCCTATCTTTTCTCTTACTTCTATCCCAATCCAAACCAAAGCTAGATCGAAGCGATCTCGATCTAAACCAAGTCCTCAAACCCCACATATATTTGCACAACATTTAAGTGCATTACCTCAGCCAGACACTACCATATATATATATATATATATATATATATATATATATATATCAGCTGATACTCGGACAGTTGATGACCAAAACCTAGCTACATCATTGCCAATTGAAACCACCAACCAAATTCTAGCCTAACCCTCACCCTCACTTGTTGAGACAACCCCAACTCTTTCTGAAACCCGACCAGCTGACTCTTCCGCTGAGATGAGTATCCCATCTACTCAAACACCTCAAACATCCCAACCTAATATTTCATTTCTAACCATGGTACATTATCCTATCTGCATGAGAGAAAAGACGCTTCGAGCCAAGCTGACTCGAAACCTGAAGAAGCAGTTAAAAGATGTAGAGGTTGACACGAGCATAGAAGAGTTTGAGAGAGTGTTGTGTGTTTGTACATGGGTTGCGTTAAGGAATGGCCCAACGGAAGATATGTTTGAAGTTATAGTTGGAATGGGAGGCATAGCCAACTTTCAAGACAGGGAACTACAACAAAAAGAAGTCAGTGGTGTTAAGAGATTTGCTGATCTTTTACCATTAGAAGCATTATCTCGACTGGTAAACAGGTTATTGGGTTTACCAGAAGAGGTCACTGAACCAGAAGTTGTTGTTCAAGAGCAAGATGTGCAAATGAAGGATGCTGAACCAGTTGAAGTGAAGTGTTCTGATCCTGTAATTGACTTGGACAACCCATCTGATCACTTAAAAGGGTTAGTTTTTAGATTCCAAGTGGAGCATGCACATGGACCGAGAATGAATGTGAAGTAGATTTCGATACACAAGGAAAATGACTTTTTGCAATAGACGAATGCTTATGTTGTAAAATTGGTGCAAATGGTTCAAAAGGATATTGAAGCTACTGAAGAGAGAGCTAGAGAAGCTAAGCTTGCTATCATTCCTTACACTGAATTGAACTTAAGAGCCATCGCAACTAATGTAGAACAAGCTAGTGAAGATGTCATAGCTGATAAGGAGATGTTTGTAGTTGCTGTAGCTGCTGAACAAGTTCAAATGGATGTTGAACCTGTCGCTCAAATTGTTCAAAACCTTTCAATCGACCAATTGAAAGATGATCTTAAAGAGGTATTAAAATCCTTTCTTGATTCTTATGTGAATTTCTGGAATCATACAACAACTATTGGAGCAGAATAGTCAACTTGTTGAAGATCCGAAGAAAATGATTTGTGAGGAAGTTAACCAAATGGATGTCGATTATAAAACTGAGTTGTTTAATCAAGTGGAGACGTTTTTGAAAGACCACCGGCCACCCCCCAATTTTTTCATTAAAATAGATTTTACGAAATAATTGGCAATTTAAAAGTAAAAGGGCATGAACCAAAATTTATACTTAAGAAATAAGACTTACAATTTTATTTTACAAGCTTAAAAAAATAAATAGCAACTCAAATGACAAGAAACCATAACGTCTCAGTATTTCATGAAAAGTTTACTAAATAATTGAACAAGCTCAATTCGTTTTATTAAATGAGTAATAACTTTGTCATCCACCGCTCCTCCTCGCCACCAACTCCTTAAATCTGAAATGTTTAAATGAAGGGGTGAGCAAACCACAGCTCTGTGGGGACAAGCTTGTCAAAAGTAAATACAATAAGTAATTAAATTATCACAAACGTAAACATGTATTGCCACTTCTCTGTTGGACTTGTGCTAAAATAAAAGGAGGTCGAAGGAAATTCTTAGAATGTGTGATTCTAAGTGTTCTACTCACATGGTGGAGTAGGTGTTCTCTGTTTTGAGAATGTTGGTTCTTTGGTTTAAAGAATCATGTTTGTCGGTGAAGACAATTGAGCTTTCTTTTATTTTATCAAGGTGGAGTTTGTTGGGGTTGGGCTTGTGCTAAAATAAAAGGAGTTTTTTGTCCCACATCGGATGTGAGGAAAGAAGGGAGGACTTCCTAATCCTATATAAGGAGTCCTTAGGTCTTTGTTACAAGTGCACCAATCAATACACTTTAGTCTTGTATTTGATTCTAGTTTAAAGTCCTTTCTTATATTCTCTTGTAATAGAGTCTCGTGAGAGAAAGGTGAGAGTCATTGTAGACTTGAAAGAGTGTAGGAGGGTTGAGTGTCAAAAGAGAGGAATTCTGTGTGATTGTAAAAATTTATCATATAGTGATCTCTTTGGTGGGTCGTGGTTTTTCTCCGGTTTTGGAGTTTCCACGTTAAATTCTTGTGTTGTTGATTGTATTCTCTCTCCATTTTATTTCTTGTTTATTTTTCGTCTGCCCTTGGGGGAATTAATTTCCCAACAAGTGGTATCAGAGCCCGGGTTTGGTCTCTATTTATTCTTAGTATGCTCTGTGGTTGCAGCGTAGTCTGATCTTCCACATCAGAAAAGATTTTTTAGAGAGGTTCGGGGGTCTCTTTTGAGACGGTTGTTTAAGGGCGGAGAAAAGGTATGTCAAATACTTCGAGGCAATGAAGTATGACATGGAGAAATTTGATGGAAGAATCAGTTTTAGCTTGTGGCAAGTGCAAGTTAAGGATATGATGATACAATCTGGTGTACACAAGGTGAAGTTAATCAAGGTGGAGCGGTGGCGGCAAATGGCTCCGAAAAAGTTGCTAACGTTGTGATAGTACCTCTGATTGAGGAAATGAACATCCTTATGGCATGTCCAACTGTCATGAAAAAGGATGTGATGACGTTAACTGGACCACATGTGCATTGGTTTGGCAAGGATGCAAGGTGTGTGGTGAAAGATGTCGATGGCTGAAGGACTTCTAGGAATGCCAAACGTTAGAAGTTGCACCATAAATTTCAGCAGGTATTTTTCGACATGTGCCGAAGAAAATTCTTAGAATGGGTGATTCTAAGTGTTCTACTCATATGGTGGAGTAGGTGTTCTCTGTTTTGAGAATGTTGGTTCTTTGGTTTAAGAATCATGATTGTCGGTGAAGACAATGGAGCTTTCTTTTATTTTATCAAGGTGGAATTTGTTGGACTTGTGCTAAAATAAAAGGAGGTCGAAGGAAATTCTTAGAATGTGTGATTCTAAGTGTTCTACTCACATGGTGGAGTAGGTGTTCTCTGTTTTGAGAATGTTGGTTCTTTGGTTTAAAGAATCATGTTTGTCGGTGAAGACAGTGGAGCTTTCTTTTATTTTATCAAGGTGGAGTTTGTTGGGCTTGGGCTTGTGCTAAAATAAAAGGAGTTTTTTGTCCCACATCGGATGTGAGGAAAGAAGGGAGGACTTCCTAATCCTATATAAGGAGTCCTTAGGTCTTTGTTACAAGTGCACCAATCAATACACTTTAGTCTTGTATTTGATTTAGTTTAAAGTCCTTTATTATATTCTCTTGTAATAGACTTGAAAGAGTGTAGGAGGGTTGAGTGTCAAAAGAGAGGAATTCTGTGTGATTGTAAAAATTTATCATATAGTGATCTCTTTGGTGGGTCGTGGTTTTTCTCCGGTTTTGGAGTTTCCACGTTAAATTCTTGTGTTGTTGATTGTGTTCTCTCTCCATTTTATTTCTTGTTTATTTTTCGTCTGCCCTTGTGGGAATTAATTTCCCAACATTCTCAACTTCTTGTTTATAAAGGCCAGAAGACATACTTCTCAACTTCTCGTTTATATAGGTCAAATGACATGTTTGTCTCAACTTCTCGTTTATAAATAAAGGTCAAATGACATGTTTTTCTCAACTTCTCATTTATAAAGGTCAAATGACCTGTTTGTCTCAACTTCTCGTTTATAAAGGTCTGAAGACCTATAATTCTCAACTTCTCATACATAATTCACATGAGTAACAATAAAATTACAAATCGCATTTAATAATGACAAATAAATAAAATAGAAATTCCCACCTCGATAGATGAACGTATACGTGATACGTAAAATCTTCGTATGAATTAGTCCTCACTTAAAATTGGGATTAACATCTCTCGTAACTGAGTGGCATGATAACTAGGAGGATTGTTTACAAGTTGATAATTTGAATAAGAATATAGAAAACTATTTTGAATTCATTTTGTATTGGTTAATACGAGAGCATTATTTATAAGAGTGAGGGTGGAGAACTTTTAAAGAAGATGAATGGGTTTATATAAATTAGCTACTAATCTACCGTGCATACCTGATATATATATATATATATAGTATTGGTGTGTAGTTGAGGGAAGCAAACATGCGTATGTTACAATACTTTAATTCATGCATGGGGAGAAAATGAGGGGTCATGTAATTAAAACATATATGAAACATTTTTATGAAAATAACTAACTTTTTATATATAATATATTTATCACTACACACGTACTATACTCACATAATATATAACATTTGCCTGAGAGATTAATTACTTTTGACAACCCGTTAACAATCATTACTACTATTCATGAATTATAATAATAAAAATGCATGGCGGAAAATGACTGGCCAAGTAACTGAAATGTTAGAGAGTTATTCAAATTATTTAATATAATTTCTTGTGACAATAATAACTTATGTATTTATTAAAAAAAAAATTTATTATTATTATTATAAATTTTTTGGGTATTACACCACCTAGCTTATGCTGAAAGGAGCTCAGTCGATTTTGCTTGTAAGTTGGCTACTGAAACAAGGAAATTGGAACGAGTCTATCGAACCAAGATAAAAATAGCACATGAGTAGAGGCGAGAAGCTTATGAACAACTTGTGGAGGCCAAAGCTCAGCTTCAAGCTATGAAAGATCAAAATTTATAATTGAAGAGGTTAGCTACTCATTACAAAAATAAATTCTCTTTCACTTCAAGGAAGTTGGAATTCACAGTAGACAGATTGGAGAAATTATCTGTTGACACAAGCTGCCAGAAGATTGTTGAGAAGGTTGTTGATCTGATGAAGAAACCAATGCAAGATGGGTTTATCAGATTTTCTTCAAACTTAACCTCTAAGGCATATGAAGCCAAAAAGAGGAAAGATGAGTTAGAGAAACCAACTCAGAAAAGAAGAAAGCTTGTGAAGAAAGTTGTTGAAAATATTGATACAAAAGTTGAACAGATGAGAAAGGTGAAAGGAAGAGAAAAGATGATTGAACAAGAGGATGTTCAAGTTTAAAGAAGAGTAAGCAAGAGAAAATTGAAAATCAATGAGCCAACTGCTGAAACAAAAGGTCAGATTCTTGAACAATTAGATGAAGAAGCTGCTCAGAGGAAACAAAAACTTGAAGATGCTGATATATCGAGGAGAAAGATCTTAGCTAGGCATATGAAATAATTTAAGGCGAATAGAAGAACTCAGGATTTTGATGCTATGGAAGATGCATATATTGATACTCTTGTAGATCCTGAAAATAGAGCAAAGTGGATGGAACTTAAAGAGAAATGGGAAACAACTCATTGGATCGTAAGAAGATATGGAGAGCTTCCTACAAAACAAGAAGAGTTCATCTAGTTTGAGAAGTTTATGGAAGCAGAAGATAATCAGTTATGGAAAATGATCACAAGGATTGCTACATCCACAGGGTATAATATTTTATCTCCTGATGTACCTAAGTGGGATACACCTATATTAGCATCTGGAAGACATGATTTCAATGCTATCAAGAAGATTGAAGAAAAGATCCTTCTAGATGAGAATAGAACATATGAAGATCATATGGGAAAAATTCATAGAAGACTTCTCATCGCACTACAAGTTCCTAATGAATATGATGAAGATGGAGATATAGTGTGAGAAGACCCTACCTTATCTTACTTATATTTTTGTTTATATTTTCTAAGTAAATGTAATCAATCTGATCTGATTTCATTTCAATATAAACTTGAACATTTTGATGATTACTTTATTAGATACTCCCTCCGTCCGCTTATAAGTGTTACGTTACTTTTTGGCACAGAGATTAAGAAAAGTGATTAAATAATAGATATAGCACAAGTGATGTGATTGAGAGAGGAGAGAGATAGAGAGAAAAAGTAAGATATAAAGTGAAGTGTAAGAAAAAATAATTACCAAAAAAGGTATGGGAAGCTTATAGGCGGACGGACCAAAATGGTAAAATGGGAAGCTTATAGGCGGACGGAGGGAGTAACTATTTAACTGATCATATGAAACTTAATAAATTCAAGTAGTTTTGGCTTCATAAAAAAAGGGGAAATTGTTGGGATATGAATCCTAAAACAAAGTCCTAAGTGATGAAAGATAAGTTTTGATGGCCAAAAGCAGACTTGAATAAAAGTTAAGTAAGAACTGAGCTTGTTATGGAAGTCGTCTATTAAAGACAGGACATCAAAAGTAAAAAACTAAAATGAATATAATATATTGTAATAGGATTACAAGATAAGCTTAAGTAATTGTATAGAAGTTGTTGGTCCTGAAAGGAGTATATAACAAATGTATGGGGGGGGGGAATACACTTGTATGCAAATCTTTTTCAAACTTAACCAAACATGACTTCAGCAAGGTTGTCCTGGACAACTCTCCTGAGATGTATAACTTCTTAAAGATAACCAATCCACTAAGTACTATTGAGTACTTAGTTGAATGACTATCTAAGTGAGTTATAAGTGCGGAATTTGTGGTTGACCCTTTAGTTTAAACTCCTTTTAAGTCTGAAATCACCTTAACAATTTATCCAGTTTCAGGGAACTTGTCCAAATATGTTTTAGCACAGTCTTATGTATATATCTTTGAAAGTCCAATTTGTGTGCTGTGTTGAATGAATGTGAGTACTTGAAAGTAAATCAACACAAGAGTTTATAGTGGTTCAGAGACTCAAGCTCCTACATCCACTTTCCCTGATTTAACAGGATAATTCCTTCACTCTTGGAATTAACTTGTTTTATAGTGCCAAGGTGCACTTGATCAACCACACCACTCCTTTGGTGCCTTGATCCCTAGGATGTCAAGAGTCCTAGTACCCTTTCTCAACTCAGAATCAACTTTTCTTCTCTCAACAGTTAACTCCTTACACTTCTTCTACTACGACCTTCTAACTTTCTGTCTTGAAAGGTATAAGGGTTGAAGTTTGGGTTCCAACTGTGAGATATCATTTACAATGAGGTTCAGTGTGTAAGGATAGGATATCTCTCTAAGCTTTGTATGGATATACAATGAGGTTTAGCTTAGAATGAAGTATTTTAAGACTAAGAATGTCTTTGAAGATCTTTGAGGCTTCAGAGTAGTTGTTTGAATGTTGGATAGTTGGAATACTTCAAATGGTCTTCACACTTCTGTATTTATAGACAAATTTGAGGATTTTCCCGTTGGAGAGGCAGCCTCAAATGTCTATAAATGTCTTCCTTGAACTCAGCAACTGGAAGACAGATTCTTGATAGTGACATGTCCTTAACTTGGGAAATAAACGGCTGTAACTACTTTTTCTTTACTCTGCAACACTCTTCCCAATGTTTGATTTCAAGATTCACTTGGTCAAACATGGACATTACTTCTTATGATTGATCCTTGGATAAGGACAACCTTCCTTATCACTTGGTCAACTCTTCTTATCAAGATCAACAGATTCTGCTTATCAGCAGTGTTGGCTTCAGCTCTTTAGATGACTTGGCTCTTTCCCTTTCCATGACTTCTTGGAGTAGATATTTGAGCATTCATGGCATTGGATAAGTGGTCTTGGCCTCACCAGCACAGTTGGGCTTGTTTTTCAAAACCTATTCTGGTTCAAGTGTGCTGAGACAATCTTGCTGGACAACTCTTCTGAACTTGATCTTCATGATCTATTCCACTCAGTTGATCTTTAGATAGGTTGTTTTGTATTGAACTTACTTGATCAGCACAGTTGTCCATCAGCAGACTTAAGGTCAATCCAAAACTGAGCCTTGAGGGGACTTGGACTTTATAAACTTCTAAACATGTGTTCCCCCTCAATTTGTGCATCTATTGATCTAAGAGCTGCCTAACATATCAACTTCTCAACTAGTCTTAAGCTACATGTTCCAAAAATCCTGAAACATGTTCATGTAATCTAACTTATCTAATTTTCATGTCTAAGGGGGGTTTTGGTATCATAATCAAAACTCATTTTATTCCCAACAATTTCCCCCTTTTTGATGATGCCAAAACCTATATAATCTATGCAAAGGTGACTTGACTACACTTATTACATTTTTCTTCAGTAGAGGTGACTTAGGTCAAGTTTCCTGAAAGAAAATGTGTTAGTGTATTTACTATTTTTATTGCATATAGGTTGTTAAGTCAGGCAAGTTGAGATCATATAATGTTGTTTCTTGATTCATAAACATGTTCAACTATCATTAATAATATCATGGATCATTACAGGGATGTTGATAGTTAAACAAACATATCAGAGCATGAATCAACAATATTACATCAGAAATTTCATATCATAGGCTAACTAACAAAATGATCAGAGCAAATGGATGGCCATCAGAGCAAAAAACATTTCAGCAAACTTGAGCAACTTTCAGCAGACAAGATCATATCAGCAAGACAGCAATCAAGATCAAGTATTCATCCAATTCAGCACATAAGGGTCAAGAGGACTTAGCCAATTCAGAGGTTATCTTCAGGAGGTGGCACCATCCCATATTGTGCCCACACTCTTTTCTTCAACTCCATGGCCTCTTGATTTGTACCCTTTGGTCCTAGCACCATCCTGTTCAATTTCAGGATCTCAAAGAATTCTTGATAGATTCTTGACCGATCAATGAAGCCTTCCTTCTTGGGAGACATATAAATGATTGGCTTAGGGGTTGTGAGTTCAAATCTTGCAATATCAGCAGCTGCAAGAAGTTGTTGGTACAGCTCTATGTGGTAGTCAATCATGAATTGAGTAAAAGTGGAGTTAACATCTTCATCATTCCATCTGCTAATGACATAATAGTCATAGACAAACTCCCTTTTAGCCTCTTCCCAAGTATCATTTAGCTGAATTGGGACCCATTTATCCAAGTGAGGATATTTGGTGTCCATTGGAATCAGCAGCTGTGGCTTCATCTTGTTGTAGGTAGCCCTTCTTCTTCTGGGCTTCTGAAAGTCAGCCCTTCTCTTGTCCCTTGCTCTGTTTGCTTCTTCAATCAGATCCATCTTCTCTTGGGCTCTTATCATAGCCAACTTCTGTTGTGTTTCAGGATCCTTGACATATCCTTCAACAAACAGTTTGGATGGATCTAGCACAATTGTCTTCTTCTTTGGTCCAGGTCCAAAGCCTTCTTCATACAATACTTAAATATTCTCAGTAGCTTTGGGACCTTCAGCAGATTTAGCCTCAGAAGATTTAGCAGTCTCAGTAGACTTAACTTCTTCAGCAGTTTTAGCCTTTTTGGAGGTAGGCTCTTCTTCTTCAATCCTGAACTCAAGAGGTAAATCAAGGCTGCTAGGAAAATCTGTAAAAGTTTCAGTTATCCTCTTGCTTCCTTTAGCCTTTCTAAGTTGGCCTCTTGTCTGGACTCCTTCAGTGGATTGTCTAGTCCTGATACTTCTCCTCCAGGCCTCTGCTGAAGCCTTGCTCTTTCTTCTTGAGCTGATGCCATTGAATTTTTCAATGTTATGGCCAGCTGTTCTTCTTCATCAAGTTCTTCCAAATTCAGCACTGCTTGTTCCTTTCCCTTACCTTTAGGCACCTTGTCCTTGCCCTTGTCTGAACCTCCAATTTTCAAGGCACCTTTGGCCCTAACTCGTTCTCTTTCCCCCTTTTTGGCAGCATCAAAGCATTGGAGTTTTAGCTCACTCATTGTAGTAGCCATAAGCGATTGGGCTTGATTCAGGGACTTCATCTCCTCCAGCAGATATACATTCTCATCATGTATATTTTGCATTCTATCACTGCTTAAGCTTAGGAAAGCTAGAACAAGCTTCATCTTATGCTCAACAACCTCCTCCATGGTTGTTTTGAGGGATGCATCAAGGTTTGCCTTCAAGAGGTCAGTAAGGTTGGCCACTGCACTTTCAGCAATTTTGGCCATCACTTCTTGGGAAAATTTTTCTGAGGCAGCCTTCACCATTGCTAGCCTCATCTCTTCAGCTCTCTTATTCTGAATAGCTGTTTTCTTGCCAAGTGCTTGTTTGACAGTCAATCTCAGAGCTTTGACATTGTTGTTGTGATTATCTCTTAGCAGCTTCTGCTCTTTCTTGACCTCTTTGGAGATGGATTCCATGCTTATTTTAGCTTTCTGGACTTCAGTGGAGATGGTTTGCAACCCAGATTCCACTCCACTGATTCTTGCTTCTATTGTGGGCAACACCACATCTTCAGAACCAGTAAGCCTCATCTCAACAGATGCCAAAGTTCTACCTTGCTCATCCAAGACTCCTGAAGTTTCAGCATGAGCAGTTTGAACTTGATGAGCCAAGGAGTCCAACTTTGCTGATTGTTCACCAAGAATAGCTTGGGCTGAGCTGGAATCCACTTGAATGTGTGTATCAGTGAGAAGATCATCTGCAAATATTTGATCAAAAGAGATACCTGCAATATCAGAGAAATCAAAGGGGTTAGAAAATAAGCACTCATCACCCTCAGTATTTTTAGCATAAGACTCTGATACATTAGCAGCCTTCTCATTTTCAACTGATTCTTTTCTCCCTTCATTGTTAATGTCCTCACACAAAGGAACATGCCTCCTCTCCTCAAGGGATTCTTGAAGTTCAGATTTGACTTCAAGAATAACCTGTCCTTCCTCACTTATTCCACCCTCATTTTGTGGTACACTCACTATTCTAGTGATCACAACCTCTCTATCATCAACTACTCCCTCTTGTTTTTCCATTAGGTTTTCCTTTTCAACTCCTTCTCCTAGACCTGCAACATCTCCACCCTCAACAGGGTTCAAAAATGGCAGTTGATGGGAGATCACAGTGCTTCTTTCAGCAGCCACTGAGTCATCCTGAATGATTAAGGGTTGATCAGTGTCCAACTCTCCTGACACTGAATAGGCCTTAATTAAACCAGCTTCTAAGATATGAGCCTCAACATCTGTAAGTTGTGCCTTGGGTTCAGAAGAACCTTCATTGGCAGATGTGTCTTTGGCTGTGTCACCAGCTCTAGTCAACACCTCTGAAGATACAAAGCCTTTCCTATGGTATGTCAAGAGAGGGGTTGAAGGCAGTTTGGTTTCAGGAGGGTTGGGATGAGAGGGTTTAGGAGGGTTTGAAGGTTCATTTTTGCCATCATCATCATTTGAGCTGCTATCAGGGTGTTTGATCCCTTTAGCCAGTCTCTCCTTTTCTTCAGCTATCTTGTTAGCTACTAACTTTGCAAATGCTTCCTCATCAGTGAGGAATCTGGTCTTGTTCACTCCAGCAAAGTGAAGTAGTCTGCCCTCTTCTATCTGCCACCAATTTGCACCCTTATCTTGGATGACTTGTGCAATTTCCATGATTGTCTTGTCTTTGACATCCACCAATGTCCTCAAATCATGGAATTATTGCTGCAATCTTGGGAATTCAGCAAGCTGTGGGTACAAACTGTCCACAGTAGCTTTGGCTCCTCCTCTGAGCATACTTTCATAAGTATACTCCTCCTCATCCTCACTTGACTGAGGGATTTGGGCTATGGGAGAGTTAGCTCTGGGTTCAGGGGAATTGGCTTGAAGAGTGGCTTCAGGAAGGTTAAACTCAGAAGGGTTGGCTTCAGAAGGGTTGCATACTTCAGTTGCTTTTATGAGAAATGGATCTGAAGAGGCTTTGCTCAGGGGGTTGGCTCTACAAGTTCATGTTCTAAGGCTTTTGAGTATTTGAGCATTGATGAATCAAGTGGAGAAAGAAGTCTTAATTCATCCACAGCAATATCAGCCAGCACATCCATTGGCCCTCTTTGTGCACTCCCTTCTTGAGAATATCTTTTGGTGAGATCAACAAGGATAATGGGTTGGTCTTGGGGGGTTACATGGGTTTCAGGGGAGTTGGGGTCTTGAGGTTGGGTTTCAGGGAGTTTGGACTCAGGGGTTCCAGAACCAGAATAGTTGGTTCTGGACTTTGATTTAGTCCTACTTTCTGCCCTACTCTCCCTTAGAGCCACTTGGAGAGATCTTTCCTCCTGAAGCTCCAGTAATTTGTCAGTAGGCTTGGCCCTTCTCTTGCTAGCCCTATTGCTCCCACTTCCTTCCTTCTCAGGGACAACTTCCCTGGGCATCTTATCACCCTTCTTCTTCTGCCTGGTTTCATTACATTTATGTCTCAACTCTTCTGAATGGTCAGAGGGAACTTGTACACCCTCATTTGCAACTTCATCAACTTCAGTTGATGCTCCTGAAGTTTCTTCTGAGGGAAGTTGAGACAGCTTCTTTGTCTTAACAGCCCTGACCTTAGTCCTCTTCTTCATCTTTGGCTTCTTTTCATCCTCTTCTTCAGCAGGTTTGGCTAGTTGCATCCTCCTTTGTTCAGTTTTCTTACTCAGCATTCTGAACATCACTTTCTGGGCTGGGAGAGGTTTTGCAAATGTTTGCATCTTAATGTAGTGAGCATACTTCTCAATCAGTATGCTTGCCCTTGTACAATACCTCAACTTTCCTTCCAACACAACCTTGTTGTGAGATTTCACCTTAAACTTTGCCTTTTCCTTCATCATTTCTGACAGGATGAACTCCCTCCAATTAAATTTGTTGCCCTTATCACTGGCATCAATCACTGCGGCGATAATCCTTATCCTTGGAGCACTCACTTGCTCCAAGCTCCCAGTGTTACTCAACAGACTCTTGGTTATTACCTCAAACAGGTTGAGGAACTTTGGCTTGAGAGTCCTCTTATGCTGAGTAGAGGAGATTGGTCCTTGAACAAGGAGCCATTCCTGAGCAATTTCTTGCTCATGACCATTCCCATAGAACTCTGGATTCCTCCCTTCAGAAGGCAATCCAAAAGCTGCTTCCACATCCTCCTCATAAAATTTCACCCTGTGGAATCTCTCATCTTCTTCTCCTTCAGCTATGTATGACAATCTTGTTGTCACTTCACCATCTTCAGGTTTGCCTCTCCATTTGAGAAAGGCAAAGAACTCAGCCATATAGGTTTCAAGGTAAGAACTTGGCTTTTCTTGCATGAACTTTTGTAAGCCAGCCCTTCTCAACCACCTCAAGGTTGGAGTGATTTCAGGATCCTCACTTTCAAAAGAGAGGATTGGCTCGAATGTGAGATTGTTTTTGTGGCTGAGGTAACCAAAATCAAGGTCTAGATCCTTGTTGGTGAAATCAACAATCATTTCTGGTCTAGCTTTAAGAGCCATTGAAGAAACAATAAGGTTTTTGAGAGAGTTTGAGAAGATGAAAGCTAGGGTTTCAATAAAGTTTTGAATGCGTGGGGAAGAAATGAGCTTTTTGGGCTTCTTAAGACTTGTCAATATTCCAAAAGGAATGTATGTCAATGAGTAGGTGAGTCTTAGGGCAATTCAACAGTTTACAAATGAGGAAATCAAGTTTGGACGACCAAGATTGATTTCAGGGGAGTTGGCCAGACTTGATCCAACGGTTATTAACCAATGGAACAGTAGAAAACTGTTTTTATTCAAACGTGGGAAGGAGTTTAATATTTGTTTAAGGCTGGGGGGTTATCAAGGTAGATCATGTCTCGAATTGTTTAATGCAAACAAGAGTTAAATCTTGGCATTTAATGCATTGAAAGCGACTTTTTGGGTAGGGGACAAATTAAATCCTTGAAAAGGTGATGGCTTGAAGAGGAATGAGACAGCCATCGAAATAGGCAATGATTACCCAAAATAGGTGCTTATCAGAACAAGATTTGGTTTGATAGCCAAGACAACTTATCTGACCCCACATGGACAAGTGTCCTGAAATGACATGGACAAGTGTCCTGAATTTCAATGGACAAGTGTCCTGATCAATTGAGGTCATTTTTTCTGAATCTCAGTAGACTTGACTAAGAGGGTGTTTGGCTCAGCTTATAAGTTACTTAAAACAGCTTATAAGTTGTTTAAGAGCTTATAAGCTGTGTAAATGTGTTTGGCAAATTTTTTTTTTAAACATCTTATAAGTTGTATAAATAAGCTACTTGAAGCTTATAAGCTCCAAAATAAAAAGTAGGACAACCCCAACTTATTTTTTAGAAACTTATAAGATATATGTAAATTACAAAAATATACATAATACTTTTAATTATTTACATGAATATTAATACAAAAAATAACAATTTCATTAATCATAATTTTTTTATTTTCTCTCTCCCCTCTCTCTCCTCACGATCTCTCTCCCCTTTTCTCTCTCAAAACCCTAATCCCCAATCGCACGATCTCTCTCCACCTTTTCGAGTGACAATCGTTAACCGTTTTCGAGAATTTTAGCAGAGTGAACCGTTTTCGAGTGAGGTTGGGGTTTAATAGAGTCGCCGATGCAGAGTACGGTTTCTCCGTCGACGGTTACGGTGATGTGGAATCCGGATACGTATTTGGCAGAGGAGAGATCCCAGAGGATTGTTGCTTGTTTGTTGATGGCGATGAGGTTGATTTTTTTGGATCCTTTTTTGTTGCGGAAGAAGGGGAAGGATTTGATTTGGAGATTGAAGAATTCGTGGTGGTGGTTGTGGAGGTGGAGGGAGCGGCCTAAGCGGTTGCGACACCAGGAGAGGGCGAAGAAGCCTACATCGGTGTTGTAGATGCAGGTTGTGAGGTTGGGGTTTGAGGCGGCGGGGGGCGGCGGAGACAGGACGGGAGGGGGAGGAGCGGTGGCGGTGCAGGTTTTTTTTTTAATGGGGGAGATATAGGGAGGGGTTTGTAATTATTAAAATGAAAAATTAAGGGGAATAAATAATTGAGAAAATGAGTTGAGAGTGGAGTTGGGAGAGAATCTAGAGTATTTAATTAATTGAGAAAAAATTAATTTTTTGTCATAAATTGTTTAGTAGTATTAAAAAAAACAAGAATGATAATAAATTCAAAAAAAGTTGCGTTAACAAATTTTGTTTAAAAAAAAAAGACTATTTGCATTTTTCGAGAAAAGAAAAAATGAAAAGACTATCTAAAATTATTGCGTTAACAACAGATTTTGTTTAAAAAAAATTGCATTAACAAAAACATGGAGTAAACATGTCCTTTTTGGTAATTACAATACTAAAAATAGCTTATAATGCCAAACACATCATCATCTTATAAGATTGTATAAGAACTTATAAGTTCCATTAGCCAAACACTTTTATAACTTATAAGCTACTTAAAAATTACATCTTATAAGTTGTTTTAAGAGCTTATAAGATGTTATAGCTTATAAGCAATTTAAAATAAGTTGAGCCAAACACCCCCTAAGTCTGCTGCGCATCACTTTCAGTTCCCCCTTGATTAGTTAACTCTTTTGGGCTTACTTGTCAAACTTCCCTGGATCAATTAGTCCCAATTCTGCTGATAGTTCCAAGAATCTTGCCTCTGCAAGTGGCTTTGTCAAGATATCAGCTTTTTTTATGATCTGTGTGGATTTTCACCAACTTGATGTCTTTCTTCTCCACATGGTCTCTGATGAAGTGATGCTTGATGTCCACATGTTTGCATCTTGTGTGCAAGACTGGATTCTGTGATATGGCAATGGCACTGTTGTTGTCACAGAATATTGGCACTTCAGTAGATTTGACATTGTAATCTCTTAGTTGTTGTCTCAACCAAAGAATTTGAGCACAACAAATTCCAACTACAACATATTCAGCTTCAGTGGTGGAAGTAGCCACTGTGTTTTGCTTCTTGGAGAACCAAGATATGATTTTGTTTCCCAAGAATTGGCATTTCCCTGAAGTGGACTTTTTGTCAATTCTACAGCCTCCATAATCAGCATCTGAGTAGCCAGTTAGCTCAATGTTATCATCGGCAGGGTACCAAAGGCCTAGATTCTCAGTGCCTTTGAGATACCTCAAGATCCTCTTAGCAGCCTCTAGATGACTTTTCTTAGGATTGGCTTGAAACCTTGCACAAACACCTGCTGCAAAGGTGATGTCAGGTCTGCTAGCAGTGAGATAGAGAAGTGAACCAATTATTCCTCTATACTCAGTAGAGTTGGTTGGAACACCATTCTCATCTGGATCCATCTTCCAATTTGTGTTCATAGGGATCCTTACTGGCTTGCTGGTGGCACACCCAAATTTCTTGATCATTTCTCTGGTGTACTTAGCTTGGTTGATGAAGATTCCTTCTTTTGATTGCTTGACTTGTAAGCCCAAGAAGAAGTTCATCATCCCCATCATTGACATCTCAAACTTGCTTTGCATGAGCTTTGAGAACATTTCACACAGCTTCTCATTGGGGGATCCAAATATGATGTCATCAACATATATTTGGACAAGCAAGATGTCATCTCCTTCAGTGATTCTGAAGAGAGTTCTATCCACAGTTCCTTTGATAAATCCATGATCCAAGAGGAATTGTGACAGAGTGTCATACTATGCTCTTGGGGCTTGCTTGAGTCCATATAGAGCTTTCTTCGATCAGTAGACTTGGTTTCCAATCTCAAAACCAGGTGGTTGCTCTACATAGACTTCTTCCTTCAAAACTCCATTCAAGAAGGCACTTTTGACATCTATTTGGTATACTTTGAACCTCTTGTGGGCTGCATAGGCTAGGAAGAGCCTTATTGCTTCTAGCCTTGCTGCAGGTGCAAATGTTTCATCATAGTCAATGCCTTCTAATTGACAATAGCCCTTGGCCACCAATCTGGCCTTATTTCTGATTATCAAATCATTCTCATTCTTTTTGTTCTTGAACACCCACTTGGTTCCAATAACATCATGATGTGAAGGTCTATCCACCAGCTCTCATACATCATTTCTAGTGAATTGGTTCAGCTCTTCCTGCATTGTTGTGATCCAATTTGCATCTGGAAGTGCTTCATCAATGTCACTTGGTTCCTGTTCTGATAGGAAACAGCAAAACAAGGCACTTTCACCATGAAACCTTCTAGTTTTGACTCCTACACTTGGATCACCAAGTATCAGATTAGTAGGATGGTCAGATAACCATGTCCTTCTTTTTCTAATCCCTTCAGTAGAGCTGTCCTCTACTAAGGTTGAGTCACTTGCATATTAAAATTCAGGAAAGTTTAATGCAGGATCTAATTCTGGATCATATTCAGGGGCGTTGTCCTCAATATCAGGGACATTAGTATTATCAACATTGTTGTTTCCCCCTTGAATATTTAATCCATTAACTACCTCAGCAGGGCCTGCTTCTTCATTGGTAGTTGTTACCTGAATGTGAACTGGGATTGGGTCATTCAGTTCACCATTTCCTTCAGTGGAGTTTGCCTCAGGTAGATTGCCTTCAGGATTGTTGTCCAGTGTGATGTTTTCAAGAGAGTTGGCTTGGACAACATCAATGAATTCAGTGTCCTTGCCTTTTAGGCTCAATCTGGTTGTTCTTTGTGTGATTTCTTCAGTGTCCAGGTTCTTATTCCTGATCTCAGAAGTAGATTCATCAAACACAACATGAGGTGTTTCTTCCACAATAAGGGTTTTACAGTTGTAGACCATGAAAGCTCTGTTGATTTGGGAATATCCAAGGAATGTCCCCTCATCAGCTTTGCTATCAAAAGCTTTCAACTGCTCTTTCCCATTGTTGTGAATGAAACACTTACAACCAAATATGTGAAAATAAGACACTTTAGGCAATATTCATTTCCAAAGTTCATAAGGGGTTTTCCCTTGTCCCTTAGTGATCAAACATCTATTCTGAGTATAGCATGCAGTGTTTATAGCTTCAGCCCAAAACCTCTTAGGTAAATTTGAATCAGCAATTAAGGTTCTAGCAACTTATTTTAAAGTTCTATTTCTTCTCTCTGCAACCCCATTCTGCTGAGGGGTTCTAGCTGCTGAGGTTTTATGGGCAATACCATTTTGTGTGCAATAATCATTGATGTATGAATTTATGAACTCAGTGCCTTTATCAGATCTTATTTTGATTATATTCAGGCTTTTCTCATTTGACAGTCTCTTAAGTAGTTCAGGGAGTTTGACCTGTGTTTCTTTCTTATTAAGGAGAAATTCTACCCATGTGAACCTAGAGAAGTCATCTACTACAACTAATGTGTATTTTCTACCATTTATGCTTGCAGGGGTAATTTGTCCAAATAAGTCCACATGCAATAATTCAAGTACCCTTTTGGTAGAGATGACTGGTTTTCCTTTGAATGAGGCTTTAATCTGTTTTCCTTCTTGGCATGGTTTACAAACATGCTCTTTAATGAAAACTTCATTAGGTAGTCCTTTAACTAATGCATTTCTAGCAAGTTTGTTCATTGATTTAAAGTTCAGGTGGTTTAACCTTTTATGCCATAACCAACTTTGTTCATTTGAGCTTTTGACAATGAAACATGCAGCATCAGTAGACTTGTACCTGTCAGCAAAATACACATTTCCTTTTCTAGTTCCAGTCACTAGGGTTTGTTGAGTTCCATCTTTGATTAAGCATTTCCCACTTGAAAACTCAACATTAAAACCTTTATCACAAAACTGGCTTATGCTTAGGAGATTATATTTTAGACCAGCCACATAAGATACATTGGATACCTTGATATTACCAATTATCAAGTTACCATAACCTTTTGTTGTTGCTTGTGAGCTGTCTCCAAAACTGACATTTGGGCCTTCTTTTTCAGTGAAATTAGTGAGGAGGTCTTTGTTTCCAGTCATGTGCCTTGAGCATCCACTATCAAGGTACCATGCTGACCTTTTGTTCATGCTCCTCACCTTCTTGTGGCCCTTAGGTACCTACAATTAGCAAGCTTTAGGTACCCTTTGAATTTTGGGTCCTGAGAGGTTAGTTGTACCTTTAGGAACCCAAACTTGCCTAATTACCCTGATTGATTCAAGGTGGCTAAGTTGTTTTCCTTTAGCATCAACATACACTGTCTTTCCCTTAAATGCCTTTGGGAAAGTGTGTGTGAAAGTGTTGACTCTATAAGTTTCAGGAGAGTTGTCAAATCTCCTAAACTTATGAGTTCTTTGTGCTACTTGAGGAAATCTTTGAGGAAAGGCATATTTATGACCATTACCCTTTGGCATGAAGGGTTTTGGTTGTCTCATTTTATTCTGCCTTTGACGATAGTTGTCCACAGGTCTGTTCAACTGAGGCTTCCTCAGTGGAGTTGGCCTAGGCTGAACATACCTTGGGCAGCCTCTCTGAATGTTGTTCAGATGAATTACCCTTTCATTGGGCCTAATCTGCTGAACACCATTCCTCTTGTGTTCAGGTACTTTGGCCTTTTCCTTAGGTTTGGGCCTAGTCTCCTGAATCACTTAAGTGTGCATATCATGCATTTTGCCCTTTCCTTTGTTCAGTGGCTGAATTATTTCATTTTCAGCTTGTTGTGCCATTGATTTAACAAAGATTTTCTTAGTGTTATTTGTAGAAGCAACACTAAGACAAGGTGAAGATTCTAATGGATCAAATCCTAATCCACTTCTTTGAGCCATAGGTCTTTGGTAACTTTGAATTTCCTCTATTGCTCTAGAGGATTTGTTCAAAGCAGACATCTTTAATTCCAGGCTCTCTTCACTTGATTTAAGAATATCATACTCATGTGAGAGATTTTCAAATTTTGCTTGGAGAATTTTAAGTTCAAAATCTTTCCTCTTCTGAGTAAGTAGTTGTTCATCAAGCTGCTTTTGTTGGTCAACTATCTTGAGAGTGGCCTCATCAAGCTCTCTCAAGACTTGCTGATGCAACTCAGTAGACTTGACATCAACTACTGATTCAGAAGGTTTTGCAAGTTCTATTGAAAACCTTTCATTTTCTCTCACACAGTTGTCATGAAACTCTTGTAGCCTAGTAAAGTCTTCCATTAGCTTTCCAAAAGAAAGTTTCAGGTTAACTTCACTAGTGTTTTGTGAAAGAAATGATGGTGAGCTAGAAGTAGAGGATACCTCATCATCCTCTATGGCCATGTTGCACACATCATCATCATCACTGTTTGAGAACAGTCCATCATCAGAAGAGTTGAAGCTTTCAGCAGTGTCAGACTCATCACCAGCCATCATGGCTTGCCTCTCTTTTCTCTCCTTTGAGCTGAGTTCAGGGCAGTCATACTGGAAATGCCCTTTCTTTTTGCAGTTATAGCACAAATCTTCATCATCATCTTTCTTTGGATCATCTCTCCTTCTAGATGATGAAGGTTCAGCTCTGCTGGACTTTCTCCTATCAGAGTACTTGTCCTCTGACCTTCTTTCTTCAGGCTTTTTGTCCTCAGCCTGGATTTCAGGAGAGTTGTACCTTCTCCTGAATTTGTTGTCTTGGTAGAATTTCTTGTATCTACCAAATCTTGAGTTCAGCTTGTCAAATCTTCTGGCCATCAGAGCCATTTCTTCCTTCATTTCAGCCTTAGAGACTGACTTTGATGATCTAGGAGTGGACTGCATTTCTGGTTCAGCAGTTTTGGCTTTGAATGCCACTCATTTGGTTGGTAATGAAGGTTCCTCAACAGGCTTTCTTCTGTTGAGATCAAACTCATAGGCTTTGAGTTCTGAGAAGATTTGTTGCATGGGCATGGTGGAGAGATCCTTTGTGTGCTGCATCATTACTGAGTATACATCCCAATTTTGAGTGAGGCTTCTCAGGATCTTAAGTGCAACTTCTCTCTTGGAGTACACCTTGCCCAATGAGTTGATTTCATTCATGATATCTTTGAATCTACCAGCAAACTTGTCAATGGACTCTTCAGGCTCCATTGTGAATTGCTCAAACTTCTGCACAGCAACTTGGAGCTTATTCTCCTTGATTTTGGTAGTACCCTTGATAATAAGAGATGTCCATACTTGACCAAGTGAATCTTGAAGTCAGACATTGGGAAAAGTGCTCAGAATGAAGACAAAGTGGTTACAGCCGTTTATTTCCCAAAACAAGGACATGTCACTATCAGAATCAGTCTTCCAAGTTGAAGAACTCAAGGAAGACATTTATAGCAATTTGGAACTGCCTCTCCAACGGGCAAATCCTCAAATTTGTCTATAAATACAGAAGTGTAAAGACCATTTGAAGTAACTCAAGAATATCCAACTATCCTACAAGTAAAAGTGCTTTCAAGCTTTCAAAGAGACTATCTTAGTTTTCATACACTTCATTCTAATCTGTAATCCATTGTGTAAATCATACAAGAGCTTAGAGAGATATCCTATCCTTACACACTGATCTCCATTGTAAAGGATATCTCATTAGTTGGAACATTACTTCAACCCTTAACCCTTTCAAGTGAGAAAGTGAGAAGGTTGTAGTAGTAGAAGTGGAAGGAACTAACCGTTGAGAGAAGAATAGTTCAGTTCTGAGTTGAGAAGAGGGTACTAGGACTCTAGAAATCCTAGGGATCAATTCACCAAGGAGTGGTGTTCTTGATCAAGTGCACCTTGGCACTATAAAACAAGTTAATTCCAAGAGTGAAGGAATTATCCTGTTAAATCAGGGAAAGTGGATGTAGGAGCTTGAGTCTCTGAACCACTATAAACCACTGTGTTGATTTACATTAAAAGTACTTTCATACATTCAACACTGCACACATAAACTGAATTTTCAAGAATCATTTCACAAACTGTGCAAAACCTGATTTGGACAAGTTCCCTAATAAAACTGTGATAAAACTGCTTAAGTGATTTCAGAATATAAAAGGAGTTTAAACTTAAGGGTCAACCACTAATTCCGCACATATAACTCCCCTAGATAGTTATTCAACTAAGTACTCAATAGTACTTAGTAGTTTGATTATCTTAGAAGAGTTAATCTCATCAGCAGAGTTGTCCAGGACAACCTTGCTGAACTCTGGTTTGATCAAGTTTGAAAAGAATTTGCATACAAGGGTATTCCCCCCCCCCCCACACACTTGTCATATACTCCTTTCAGGACCAACAGAAGAAGTCTATGTTGAGCAACCACCTGGTTTTGAAATTGGAAACCAAGTCTACAGATTGAAGAAAGCTCTTTATGGTCTTAAGCAAGCTCCAAGATCTTGGTATGATACACTGTCATAGTTTCTCTTGGATCATGGATTTGTCAAAGGAACTGTGGACAGAACTCTATTCAGAATCTGTGAAGAAGATGACATATTTCTTGTCCAAATATATGTTGATGACATCATATTTGGATCCCCAAATGAGAAGCTTTGTGAAAAGTTCTCAAAGCTCATGCAAAGCAAGTTTGAGATGTCAATGATGGGCATGATGAATTTCTTCTTGGGTCTTCAAGTCAAGCAATCAAAAGAAGGAATCTTCATCAATCAAGCTAAGTACACCAGAAAGATGATTAAGAAATTTGGGTGTTCTACTAGCAAGCCAGTGAGGATCCCAATGGACACTAATTGGAAGATGGATCCTGATGAGAGTGGTGTTCCAACCAACTCTACTGAGTATAGAGGAATCATTGGTTCCTTCCTCTATCTCACTGCCAGCAGACCTGACATCACCTTTGCAGTAAGTGTATGCGCAAGGTTTCAAGCAAATCCTAAGAAGAGCCACCTAGAGGCTGCTAAGAGGATTTTGCGGTATCTCAAAGGCACTGAAAACCTAGGCCTTTGGTACCCTGTTGATGACAACATTGAATTAACTGGATACTCAGATGTTGATTATGGAGGTTTCAGAATTGATAGGAAGTCCACTTCAGGAACTTGCCAATTCTTAGGAAACAAGCTCATTTCTTGGTTCTCAAAGAAGCAAAACATTGTGGCCACCTCCACCACTGAAGCTGAGTATGTTGCAGCTGGAAGTTGTTGTGCTCAAATCCTATGGTTGAGACAACAACTTAGAGATTATAATGTCAACTCTACTGAAGTGCCAATCTTCTGTGACAACAACAGTGCAATTGCAATTTTTCAAAATCCAGTACTGCACACAAGATGCAAGCATGTATCAAGCATCACTTCATTAGAGACCATGTGGAGAAGAAGGATATTAAGCTGGTGAAAATTCACACAGATCACCAAAAGGCTGATATTTTGACAAAGTCATTGGCTGAAGCAAGGTTCTTAGAACTTTCAGCAGAATTGGGACTTCTTGATCCAGGGAAGTTAGACAAGTAAGCCCAATGGAGTTCAACAATCAAGGGGGAATTTAAAGTGATCTTCAGCAGACTTGGTCAAGTCTACTGAAATTCAGAAGAGATGACTCTAATCTCTTCAGGAATAATGAGCAGGACACTTGTCCATGGGAATTCAGGACTCTTGGTCCATATAAGCTCAGGACACTTGTCCAGGGAAGTTCAAGACACTTGTTCATGTGTGCTCAGATAAGTTTTCTAGGCTATTAAACCAAATCTTGGTCTGATAAGCACCTATTTTGGGTAATCACTGTCTATTTTGATGGCTGTCCTATTCCCACATTAAGCCATCACCTTTTCAAAGATTTAATTTGTCCCCTGCCCAAAAAGTCACTTTCAATGCATTAAATGCCAAGATTTAACTCTACCTTGAAAACACCCCAGCCTTTAACTAATATTAACTTCTTCCCACATATTGAATAAAAACAGTTTTCAAAACCGTTCCATTAATTTCAGCCGTTGGATCAGTTTTTGGCCAACTCCCCTGAAATTAATCCAGGCCGTTCATTACTTGATTTCCTCATTTGCCAACCTTTGAATTGCCTTAAGACTTACCTACTCAATGACAAACATTCCTTTTGGAATATACTCTAAGTCTTCAGAAGCCCCTAAGTTTCCACTTCTTCCCCACGCATTCAAAACTCTCTTGAAACCCTAGTTTTTCAAAACTCTCTCAAAGTTTCTTATTGTTCTATCAATTGCACCCAAAGCAAGACCAGAGATGATGGTTGATTTCACCAACAAGAAACTGGATATTGATTTCAATTATCTCAGTCACAAAATCAACCTCATTTTTTAGCCCATAATCTCATTTGAGAATGATGATCCTGAAATCACTCCTACACTGAGATGGTTAAAGAGAGCAGGTCTTCAGAAATTCATGGAAAGCAAGCCAAGTTCTTGCTTAGAGCAATATATGGCATAATTCTTTGCCTTCCTCAAGTGGAGAGGAAAGGCTAGTGAGGGAGATGTGTGAACTAGGTTGACATATGTGGCTGAAGGTGAAGAGGAGGAAAGGTCCCACAGAGTCAAATTTACAGTAGAGGATTTGGAAGGTGCTTTTGGATTGCCTTCAGAGGGAAGGAATCCAAAGAACTGTGGAAATGGGCATGAGAAGGAGATTGCTCAAGATAGGTTGTTGTCTCCAGGCCCTATCTCCTCAACACAACACAAGAAAACTCTCAATCCTGAGTTTCTCAATCTCTTTGAGGTGGTAACAAAGAGTTTGCTGAGCAATACTGGGAGTTTAGAGCAAGTGAGCTTTCCTAGAATCAGAATTATGGCTGATGTCATAGATGCCAGTGACAAGGGGATTAAGTTTAATTGGAGGGACTTCATCAGGGAGGAGATGATGAAGAAGAAAGCAAAATTCAAAGTGAAAATCCACAATAAAGTGATGATGGAAGGCAAACTCAAATATTGCACAAGAGCAAGTCTGCTGATAGAGAGATTTTCTCACTATTCAGAGATGCAGACTTTTGCCAAGCCTCTACCAGCTCAGAAGATAATGTTCAGGAAGTTGTCAAAGAAATCTGAACAAAGGAGACAACAGTTAGCCAAACCTGTTGAAGTAAAGGTTGAAGAAAAGCCTAAGATGAAGAAAAGGACTAAGGCTAGAGCTGTAAAGACAAAGAAGTTGTCTCAAATCTCTTTAGAGGAAAAGTCAGGTGCTTCAGCAGAGGTGGATGAAGTTGCTGAAGAGGGAGTGTAAGTGCCCTCTGATTATTCAGAAAAGGTAAGGGAAAAGTTCCCTGAAGTGAGGAAGAAGAAGAAAGGAGAAAAGAGGATCAGAGAGGTTGTCCCTGATGAGGAAGGAAGTGGGAGTAGTAGAGCTAGCAAGAGAAGGGCCAAGCCTACTGAAAAGCTATTAGAGCTTCAGGGAAGACTTTGCAAGTTGCTCTAAGGGAGAGTAGAGCTGAAAGCGGAACTAAGTCAAAGTCTAAGTCTAGAACCAACTCTTCTGGTTCTGGTACTCCAGAATCCAAAATCCCTGAAACCCAAACCTTAGATCCCAACTCCTCTGAAACCCACATAACCCCCCAAGATCAACCCATTATTCCTCTGAACCTCACAAAGAGATACTCCCCTGAAGGAACTTCTCAAAGAAGTCCAATAGATGTATTGGCAGATATTGCAGTTGATGAATCAAGATTGTTGTCCCCTTTTGACTCATCCATGCTTAACTTCTCCAAACTGCTTGAAGATGTATTGATAGACCCAACTCCCCTAAGCAAACCCACTTCAGAACCATTTCTCTTAAAAGCAACTGAAGAAACAATTGCTGAAGCCAATCCTTCTGAAGCCAATCTCCCTGAAACCAACATTCAAGCCAACCCTTCTGAACCCAGAGCCAACTCCCATATAGCCCAAAGTCCCCAATCAAGTTGAGATGAGGAGGAGTATACCTATGAAGGTATGCTCAGAGGTGGACCAAGTGCTACTGTGGATAGTTTGTACCCCCAACTTGCTGAATTTCCAAGGTTGCAAAAGCAATTCCATGATTTGAGAACTCTAGTAAATATGAAAGACAAAACCATCATGGAGATTGCTCAAGTAATTCAAGACAAGGGTGCAAACTGGTGGCAAATAGAGGAGAGCAGACTGCTACATTTTGCTGGAGTTACAAAGTCTAGATTCCTCACTGATGAGGAAATATTTGCAAAGTTGGTGGCAGACAAAATTGCTGAAGAAAATGAGAGAATTGCCAAAGGACTTAAACATCTTGAAAGCAATTCTAATGATGATGACATCAAAGATGATCCCTCAAACCCCAATCCCCCTGGTCCCAATCAGCCTTCAACCAATCTTTTAACCTATCATAGGAAGGGTTCTGTTTCATCAGAAGTGTTGACCAAAGCTGGTGACACAGCCAAAGATGCATCTGCCAATGAAGGTTCTTCTGAACCCAAGGCACAACTTAATGATGTTGAGGCTCCCCACTTAGAAGCTGGTTTGGTTAAGACCTCATCAGTGTTAGGAGAGTTGGACACTGCCCAACTCTTAACCATTCAGGATGACACAGTGGCTTTAAAGCCAAGCATTGTGATCTCCTAACAACTGCCTTCTTTGAACCCTGTTGAGGGTGGAGAAGTTGCAGGTTTAGGTGAAGGGGTTGAAAATGAGATATTAGATGAAAAATCAGAGGGAGTAGAGGATGAGAGAGATGTCATCATAACTAAGATAGTAAGTGTACCACAAAATGAGGGTGGTATAAGTGAGGAAGGGCAGGTTATTCTTGAAGTCAAATCTGAACTTTAAGAAACCCTTGAGGAGAGGAGGCCTGACCCTGAGTCTGAGGACATTATTACTGAAGGGAGAAAAGAACAAGTTGGAAATGAGAAGAAGACTGCTGATTTATCAGAGTCTTATGATTTAGATTTTGAGGGTGATGAGTGCTTATTTTCTAACAAATTTGATTTGTCTGATATTGCAAGTGTTACTTTTGACCAAATTTTTGTAGATGATCTCCTTACAGATGCTCATATCCAAGTTGATTCCAGCTCAAGCCATCCTTGGAGAGCAGTCAGCAAAGTTGGACTTGTTGGCTCACCAAGTTGAAACTCCACATGCTGAAACATCAGGAGCTTTAGATGAACAAGGTAGAACCTTGGCATCTGTAGAGATGGGGCTAACTGGCTCAGAAGACATTGTGCTTCTCACCATTGAGGCCAGAATCAGTGGAGTTGAATCTGGTTTGCAAACCATCTCCACTGAAGTCCAGAGAGCAAAGTCCAACATGGAATCCATATCAAAAGAGGTAAATGAGGAAACTGCTCAGAGACAACCACAACAAGAATGTGAAAGCACTAAAATTGGTTGTTAAGCAAGCAATTGGTAAGAAGAGTGTCGTTCAGAAGAAGGGAGCAGAGGAAATGAGGCTGGCTAGGGTGAAAGCATCTTCAGAGAAGTTTACTCAGGAGGTCATGACCAAGATTGCTGAAAGTGCAGTGGCCAACCTCACTGAATTCCTTAAGGCCAACCTTGATGCATCCCTCAAGTCCACCATGGAAGAAGTTGTTGAACAAAAGATGAAGCCTGTTCTTGCTTTCCTAAGCTTGAGCAGTGACAGAATGCAACACATTCATGATGAGAATGTTTACTTACTCGAGGAGATGAAGTCTTTGAACTTAGCACAGTCCCTAATGGCAACTACTATGAGTGAGCTCAAACCCCAATGCTTTGATTCTGCCAAAAAGGGGGAAAGGGAAAGAGTAAGGGCAAAAGGTGCCTTGACTATTGGTGGAGGAAGCAAAGGCAAAGACAAGGAACCTGAAGGCAAAGGCAAAGAGAAAGCAGTTTTGAACTTGGAAGAGTTAGATGAAGAAGAGCAACTGGCTATAGCTATGAAAAATTCCATGGAACCAGCTAAAGAAGAAAGGGCAAGACTTTAGAAAAGGCCTGGAGGAGAAACAGCGGGAGTGGACAAGACCTCTGAAGGTGTCCAAACAAGGGGAAAGATCAAGAAGGCAAAAGATAACAAGAGGAAAGTTGAGACCTTTACTAAGTTCCCCAACAGCCTAGATCTACTTGTGGAATTCAGGGTAGAAGAAGAAATGCATGTTGGTCCTGAAAGGAGTATATAACAAGTGTATGGGGGGTGAATACACTTGTATGCAAATCTTTTCAAACTTAACCAAATATGACTTCAGCAGGACTATCCTAGACAACACTGCTGAGATGAATAACTTCTTAAAGATAATCAATCGACTAAGTACTATTGAGCACTTAGTTGAATAACTATCTAAGTTAGTTATATGTGCGGAATTAGTGGTCGGCCCTTTAGTTTAAACTCCTTTTTAATTTCTGAAATCACCTTAACAGTTACACAGTTTCAGAGAACTTGTCCAAATCTGTTTTGCACAGTCTATGGTATATGTCTTTGACAGTACAGTTTGTGTGCAGTTTTGTATGAATGTAAGTGTTTGAAAGTAAATCAACACAAGATTTATAGTGGTTCAGAGACTTAAGCTCCTACATCCACTTTCCCTGATTTAACAGGATAATTCCTTCACTTTTGGAATTAACTTGTTTTATAGTGCCAAGGTGCACTTGATCAACCACACCACTCCTTGGTGCCTTGATCGCTAGGATGTCAAGAGTCCTAGTACCCTTTCTCAACTCAGAACTGAACTGTTCTTCTCTCAACAGTCAGCTCCTTCCACTTCTACTACTACAACCTTCTAACTTTCTTTCTTGAAAGGTATAAGGGTTGAAGTTTGGTTCCAACTATGAGATATCCTTTACAATGAGGTTCAGTGTATAAGGATAGGATATCTCTCTAAGCCTTGTATGGATGTACAATGAGGTTCAGCTTAGATGAAGTGTTTGAAGACTAAGAAAGTCTCTTTGAAAGCTTCAGATTTGTTGCTTGTTGTTGGATAGTTGGATAGATAATGGATGCTTTCAAATGGTCTTCACACTTCTGTATTTATAGAAAAGGATTTGCCCGTTGGAGAGGCAGCCTCAATTGTCTATAAATGTCTTACTTGAACTCTGCAACTGGAAGACAGATTCTTGATAGTGACATGTCCTTAATTTGGGAAATAAACAGTTGTAACTACTTTGTCTTCACTTTGCAGCACTCTTCCCAATGTCTTACTTCAAGATTCACTTGATCAAACATGGACATCACTTCTGATGATTGGTCTTTGGATAAGGACAACATCCCTTATCACTTGGACAATTCTGCTTATCAGTAGAGTTGGCTTTAGCTCTTCAGATGACTTGGCTCTTTTCCTTTCCATGAAATCTTAGAGTAGGTCTTTGTGCATTCAAGGCAATGGATAAGTCTCCTTATCAGCATAGTTGGGATGTTCTTGTCATAAATCTGGTACAAGGTTGCTGAGACAAACTTGCTGGACAATCCTTCTGATCTTGTATGCTTCAATAGACTAGGTCTTGATGATGCATTCAACTCACTTGAACTTAAGTTAGGTTAGTCTAACTTCGATCAGCATAGTTTTCCTTTAGCAGACTTAAGATAAATTTGATTCTGAGCCTTGAGGGGACATGTTCTTGAATACTTCTAATCATGAGTTCCCCCTCAACTTGTGCATCTAATTTTTCTAAGAGTTGCCTAACATACCAGCTTCTCAACTAATATAAATTTCATGTTCCAACATTCCTGAAACATGTTCATGCAATCTGACTTATCTAGTTGGCAGGTCTAAGGGGGGTTTTGGTATCATAATCAAAACTCATTTTATTCCCAACAATTTCCCCCTTTTTGATGATGCCAAAACCTATACAATCTATGCAAAAGTGACGTGACTACACTCATTACATTTATCTTCAGTAGAGGTGACTTAGGTCAAGTTTCCTGAAAAAGAATGTGTTAGTGTAATTACTATTTCTATTGCATATAGGTTAAAAATCAGGTATGTTGAGATCATATGAAGTTGTTTTTTATTCAAAAAGATGTTCAACTATCATTCATTCATGGATCATTACAGGCATGTTGATAGTCAAACTAACATATCAGAGCATGAATCAACCAACATTACATGTGGAATATCAGAGCATAAACTAACATAGTACATAATCAGAGCAAATAAAAAGTCATCAGAGCAGAAACATATCCAGCAGACTTGAGCAACTTTCAGCAGATAAGGTCATATCAGCAAGACATCAATAAAGATCAAATGTTCATCTAATTCAGCACATAAGGGTCAAGAGGACTTAGCCAATTCAAAGATTATCTTTAGGAGGTGGCACCATCCCATATTATGCCCACACTCTTTTCTTCAACTGCATGGCCTCTTGATTAGTTCCCTTGGGTCCTAGCACCATCTTGTTCAGCTTCAGGATTTCAAGGAACTCTTGAAAGATTCTTGACTGTCTATGAAGCCTTCTTTCTTGGGAGGCATGTATATGATTGGCTTTGGGGCTGTGAGTTCAAATCTTGCAATATCAGCAGCTGCAAGGAGTTGCTGGTACAGCTCCCTGTGGTAGTCAATCATGAATTGTGTAAAAGTGGAGTTAACATCTTCATCATTCCACTTGCCAATGACATAATAGTCATAGACAAACTCCCTTTTTGCCTCTTCCCAAGTATCATTCAACTGAATTGGAACCCATTTATCCAAGTGTGGATATTTGGTATCCATCTTTATCAGCAACTGTGGCTTCAGCTTGTTGTATGTTGCTCTTCTTCTTCTGGGCTTCTGGAAATCAGCCCTTCTCTTATCCCTTGCTCTATTTGCTTCCTCAATCAAATCCATCTTTTCCTGGGCTCTCATCATAGCCAACTTCTGTTGAGTTTCAGGATCTTTTCCATATCCTTCCACAAACAGCTTGGATGGATCTAACAGAGTTGTCTTCTTCTTTGGTTCAGGTCCAAAGCCTTCTTCAAATAACACTTCAACACTTTCAGCAGCTTTGGTCCCTTCAGCAGGTTTAGTCTCAGAAGACTTGACAGTCTCAGTAGACTTGGCTTCTTCAGCAGTCTTGGATAATTCAACACTTTTGGTTTTTTCAGCAGTTTTAGCCTTTTTGGAGGTAGGCTCTTCTTCTTCAATCCTGAATTCAAGAGGTAGATCAAGGCTGTTAGGAAAATCTGTAAAAGTTTCAGTTTTCCTCTTGCTTCCTTTAGCCTTTTTGGTTTGGCCTCTTGTCTGGACTCCTTCAGTGGATTTTTCCAATCCTGACACTTCTCCTCCAGGCCTCTACAGAAGTCTTGCTCTCTCTTCTTGAGCTGATGCCATTGACTTTTTCATGGCTATGGTCAACTGTTCTTCTTCATCAAGCTCTTCCAGGTTCAACACTACTTCTTCTTTGCCTTTGGATTCTGGTACTTTCTCCTTGCCTTTGCCTTCTCCAATGTTCAAGGCACCTTTTGCCCTTGCTCTTTCCCTTTCTCCCTTTTTGGCAGCATCAAAGCATTGGGGCTTCAGCTCACTCATTGTAGTTGCCATCAGGGATTGGGCTTGATTTAAGGATTTCATCTCCTCAAGTATGTAGACATTTTCATCATGGATGTTCTGCATCCTGTCACTACTCAAACTTAGAAAAGCTAGAACAGGCTTCATTTTTTGTTCAACTACAGCTTACATGGTGGACTTGAGTGATGCATCAAGGTTGGCCTTAAGAAGATCAGTGAGGTTGGCCACTGCACTCTCAGCAATTTTGGCCATCACTTCTTGTGAAAAAATTTCTGAAGCAGCTTTCACCATTGCTAGCCTCATCTCTTCAGCTCTCTTCTTCTGAATAGCAGTTTTCTTGCCAAGTGCTTATTTGACGGTCAATCTCAAGGCTTTGACATTGTTGTTGTGGTTGTCTCTAAGCAATTTTTGCTCTTTCTTGACCTCTTTGGAGATAGATTCCATACTGGCTTTTGCTTTCTGAACTTCAGTGGAGATGGTTTGCAAACCAGACTCCACTCCACTGATTCTTGCTTCTATTGTGGGCAGCACCACATCTTCAGAGCCAGTGAGCCTCATTTCAACAGATGCCAAGGTTCTACCTTGCTAATCCAAGGCTCCTGAAGTTTCAGCATAAGCAGTTTGGACTTGATGAGCTATAGAATCCAACTTAGCTGATTGCTCTCCAAGAATGGCTTGGGCTGAGCTGGAATCCACCTGAATATGAGTATCAGTGAGAAGATCATCTGCAAAAATTTGGTCAAATGAGATTCCTACAATATCAGACAAGTCAAAGGGGTTAGAAAGTAAACACTCATCACCCTCAGTATTTTTAACATAAGACTCTGATACATCAACAGTCTTCTCCTCATTTTCAACTGATTCTTTTCTCCCTTCAATATTAATTTCCTTACACAAAGGGACGGGCCTCCTCTCCTCAAGGGTTTCCTGAAGTTCAGACTTGACTTCAAGAATAACCTGCCCTTCCTCACTTATTCCACCCTCATTTGGTGGTACACTCACTATCCTAGTGATTATAACATCTCTCTCATCTACAGCTCCCTCTGATTTTTCAACTAGATTTTCCTTTTCAACTCCTTCACCTAGACCTGCAATATCTCCACCCTCAACAGGGTTCAAAGATGGCAGTTGTTGGGAGATCACAGTGCTTATTTCAGCAGCCACTGAGTCATCCTGAATGATTAAGGGGTGGTCAGTGTCCAACTCTCCTGACACTGATGAGGCCTTAATTAAACCAGCTTCTAAGGTAGGAGCCTCAACATCTGTAAGTTGTGTCTTAGGTTCAGAAGAACCTTCATTGGCAGATGCATCTTTGGCTGTGTCACCAGCTCTGGTCAACACTTCTGAAGATACAGAACCTTTTCTATGATAGGTCAAGAGAGGGATTGAAGGTACATTGGTTTCAGGAGGGTTGGGATGTGAGGGGTTTGAGGGATCATCCTTGCCATCATCATCATTTGAGCTGCTATCAAGGTGTTTGATTCCCTTAGCAAGCCTCTCTTTCTCTTCAGCAATCTTGTCAGCTACCAACTTTGCGAACACATCCTCATCAGTGAGGAATCTTGTCTTGTTTACTCCAGCAAAGTATAGTAGTTTGCTCTCCTCTATTTGCCACCAATTTGCACCCTTATCTTGGATGACTTGAGTAATTTCCATGATGGTTTTGTCCTTAACATCCACCAATGTTCTCAGATCATGGAACATTTTTTGAACTCTGGGAAATTCTGCAAGTTGTGGATACAAGCTGTCCACAGTAGCTTTTGCTCCTCCTCTGAGCATACTTTCATAAGTATACTCCTCCTCATCCTCATATGATTGAGGACTTTGGGCTATAGGGGAGTTGGCTCTGGGATCAGGAGAATTGGCTTGAAGAGTGGCTTCAGGAAGGTTGAACTCAGAAGGGTTGGCTTCAGAAGGGTTGGGTGCAACAATGGGTTCTTCAGTTGCTTTTGAGAGCAATGGATCTGAAGTGGCTTTGCTCAGGGGGGTTGGCTCTAGAAGTGCAATTTCTAAGAGTTTTGAATAATTTAGCATAGATGAGTCAAGTGGAGACTGAAGTCTTGTCTCATCTACTGCTAGGTCAGCTAGCACATCTATTGGCCCTCTTTGTGCACTCCCTTCTGGAGAATATCTTTTGGTTAGGTTCAAAGGGGTGATGGGTTGGTTTTCAGGGGTTTTGTGGGTATTAGGGGAGTTGGGCTCAAGATGTTGGGTTTTATGGAGTTTGGACTCAGGAGTTCCAGAACCAGAAGAATTAGTTCTGGACTTGGATTTGGTTCTGCTCTCTGCCCTACTTTCCCTTAAGAATTGGCTCCAAAATCTTTTCAGTGGGCTTGGCCCTTCTCTTGCTAGCCCTGCTACTGCCACTTCCTTCTTCCTCAGGGACAACTTCCCTGACCCTCTTATCACCCTTCTTCTTCTGCCTTACTTCATTATATTTTTGTCTCAACTCTTCTGAATGATCAGAAGGAACTTATACTCCTTCTTCTGCAACCTCATCAACTTCAGTTGATGCTCCTGAGGTTTCCTCTGAGGGAAGTTGAGACAACTTCTTTGTCTTGACATCCCTTACTTTAGTTCTCCTCTTCATCTTAGGCTTCTCCTCAACCTTTTCTTCAGCAGGTTTGGCCAGAAGCATCCTTCTTTGTTCAGTCTTTTTGCGCAGCTTCCTGAACATGACTTTCTGGGCTAGAAGAGGTTTTGAAAATGTTTGCATCTCAATGTAGTGAGAAAACTTCTCAATCAGTAGGCTTGCCCTTGTGCAGTACCTCAGCTTTCCTTCCATCACAACCTTGTTGTGAGCCTTTACCTTGAATTTTGCCTTTTCTTTCATCATTTCAGATAAGATGAACTCCCTCAAGTTGAATTTTATGCCCTTGTCACTAGCATCAATAACTGCAGCCATAATCCTTATTCTGGGAGCACTCACTTGCTATAAGCTCCCAGTGTTGCTTAACAAGCTTTTTGTTATAACTTCAAACAGATTGAGGAACTTTGGCTTGAGGGTTCTCTTATGTTGAGTTGAGGAGATGGGACCTGGAACAAGCAACCATTCCTGAGCAATTTCTTTCTCATGGCCATTCCCATAGAATTCTGGATTCCTTCCTTCTGAAGGCAATCCAAAAGCTGCATCCACATCTTCTTCAGAGAATTTCACTCTATGGAATCTCTCCTCTTCTTCTCCTTCAACTATGTAGGCCAATCTGGTTGTCATTTCACCATCCTCTGGTTTGCCTCTCCATTTGAGGAAGGCAAAGAATTCAGCCATATATTTTTCAAGGCAAGAGCTGGGCTTCTCCTGCATGAACTTCTGGAGACCAGCCCTTCTAAGCCATCTCAAGGTGGGGATGATCTCAGGGTCCTCACTCTCAAAGGAAAGAATTGGCTCAAAAGTGAGGTTGATTTTGTTACTGAGATAAGCAAAATCAAGGTCTAGATCCTTGTTGGAGAAGTCAATAACCATCTCAGGTCTTGCTTTAGGAGCCATTGATGAAACAGTAAGGTTTTTTAGAGAGTTTGAGAGATGAAAGCTAGGGTTTCAAGAATGTTTGAGTGCGTGGGGAAGAGTTGAGCTTTGTGGGCTTCTTAAGACTTGTTAATATTCCAAAAGGAATGTATGTCAATAAGTAGGTGAGTCTTAGGGTAATTCAACGGTTTACAAATGAGGAAATCAAGTTTGAACGACCAAGATCAATTTCAGAAGAGTTGGCCAAACTTGATCCAACGGTTATTAACCAATGAAACAGTAGAAAAACTGTTTTTATTCAAACGTGGGGAGGAGTTAATATTTGTTTAAGGCTGGGGGGTTTTCAAGATAGATCATGGCTTGAAATGTTTAATGCAAACAAGAGTTAAATATTGGCATTTAATGCATTGAAAGTGACTTTTTGGGTAGGGGACAAATTAAATCCTTGAAAAGGTGATAGCTTTAAGAGGAATGAGACACCATCAAAATAGACAATGATTACCCAAAATAGGTGCTTGTCAGACCAAGATTTGGTTTGATAGCCAAGACAACTTATCTGACCCCACATGGACAAGTGTCCTGAAATGTGATGGACAATTGTCCTGAATTCTTTTGGACAAGTGTCCTGAGTTTCAATGGACAAGTGTCCTGCTCAATTGAGGTCATCTTTTCTAAATTTCAGTAGTCTTGTCCAAGTCTGCTGAACATCACTTTCAGTTCCCCCTTGACTCATTAACTCATTTGGACTCACTTGTCCAACTTCCATGGATCAAGAAGTCCCAATTCTGCTGATAATTCCATGAATCTTGCTTCAGCAAGTGGCTTTGTCAAAATATCAGCTTTTTGGTGATCTGTGTGGATTTTCACTAGTTTAATGTCCTTCTTCTCCACATGTTCTCTGATGAAATGATGCTTGATATCCACATGCTTGCATCTTGTGTGCAAGACTGGATTCTGTGATATTGCAATGACACTGTTGTTGTCATAGAATATTGGCACTTCAGAAGAGTTGACATTGTAATCTCTTAGTTGTTGTCTCAACCAAAGGATCTGAGCACAACAACTTCCAGTTGCAACATACTCAGCTTCAGTGGTGGAAGTAGCCACTGTGTTTTGCTTCTTTGAGAACCAAGAAATGAGCTTATTTCCCAAGAATTGACATGTCCTTGAAGTGGACTTTCTGTCAATTCTACATCCTCCATAATCAGCATCTGAGTAGCCAGTTAGCTCAATGTTGTCATCAGCAGGGTACCAAAGGCCTAGATTTTCAGTGCCTTTGAGATACCTCAAGATCCTCTTAGCAGCCTCTAGATGACTTTTCTTAGGATTAGCTTGAAACCTTGCACAAACACCTACTGCAAAGGTGATGTCAAGTCTGCTGGCAGTGAGATAGAAAAGTGAACCAATGATTCCTATATATTCAGTAGAGTTGGTTGGAACACCACTCTCATCAGGATCCATCTTCCAATTTGTGTTCATGGGAATCCTTAATGGCTTGCTGGTGGCACACCCAAATTTCTTGATCATTTCTCTGGTGTACTTTGCTTGGTTGATGAAGATTCCTTCTTTTGATTGCTTGACTTGTAAGCCCAAGAAGAAGTTCATCATTCCCATCATTGACATCTCAAACTTGCTTTGCATGAGCTTTGAGAACTTTTCACAGAGCTTCTCATTGGGGGATCCAAATATGATGTCATCAACATATATTTGGACAAGTAAGATGTCCTCTCCTTCACAAATTCTGAAGAGAGTTCTGTCTACAGTTACTTTGACAAAACCATGGTCCAAGAGGAATTGTGACAGTGTGTCATACCAAGCTTTTGGGGCTTGCTTGAGTCCATATAGAGCTTTCTTTAATCTGTAGACTTGGTTTCCAATTTCAAAACCAGGTGGTTGCTCTACATAAACTTCTTCCTTCAAAACTCCATTCAAGAAGGCACTCTTGACATCCATTTGGTACACTTTGAACCTCTTGTGGGCTGCATAGGCTAGGAAAAGCCTTATTGCTTCTAGCCTTGCCACATGTGCAAATGTTTCATCATAGTCAATGCCTTCTGATTGACAGTAGCCTTTGGCCACCAATCTGGCCTTGTTTTTTACTATCACATCATTTTCATTCTTTTTGTTCTTGAACACCCACTTGGTTCCAATAACATCTTGATGTGTAGGTCTATCCACCAGTTCTCATACATCATTTCTGGTGAATTGGTTCAGCTCTTCCTGCATTGATGTGATCCAATTTGCATCCTTAAGTGCTTCCTCAATGTCTCTTGGTTCCTGTTCTGATAGGAAACAACAAAACAAAGCACTTTCACCATGAAACCTTCTAGTTTTGACTCCTACACTTGGATCACCAAGTATCAGATCAGTAGGATGGTCAGATAACCAAGTCCTTCTTTTTCTGATCCCTTTAGTAGAGTTGTCCTCTACTTAGGTTGAGTCACTAGCATCATAGAATTCAGGAAAATTTAATTCAGGATCATATTCAGGGGTGTTGTCCTCAATGTCAGGGACATTGACATTATCATCATTTTCAGTTCCCCCTTGAATATTTGATCCATTAACTACCTCAGCAGGGACTGCTTCTTCATTGGTAGTTGTTACATGAGTGTGAACTGGGATTGAGTCATTCAGTTCACCATTTCCTTCAGTGGGGTTTGCCTCAGGTAGATTGCCTTCAGGATTGTTGTCCAGTGAGATGTTTTCAGGAGGGTTGGCTTGGACAACATCTGTGAATACAGTGTCCTTGTCTTTTAGGCTCAATCTGGTTGTTCTTTGTGTGATTTTTTCAGTGTCCAGGTTCTTATTCCTGATCTCAGAAGTAGATTCATCAAACACAACATGAGGTGTTTCGTCCACAATAAGGGTCTTACAGTTGTAAACCCTGAAAGCTCTACTGATTTGGGAATATCCAAGAAATATCCCCTCATCAGCTTTGCTGTCAAAAGCTTTCAATTGTTCTTTCCCATTGTTGTGAATGAAACACTTACAACCAAATATGTGAAAGTAAGACACTTTAGGCAATCTTCCTTTCCAGAGTTCATAAGGGGTTTTCCCTTGTCCCTTAGTGATCAAACATCTATTCTGAGTATAGCATGCAGCGTTTATAGCTTCAGCCCAAAACGTCTTAGGTAAATTTGAATCAGCAATTAAGGTTCTAGCAGCTTCTTTCAAAGTTCTATTTCTTCTTTCTGCAACCCCATTTTGCTGAGGAGTTCTAGCTGTTGAAGTTTCATGGGCAATTCCATTTTGTGTGCAATACTCATTGATGTATGAATTTATGAACTCAGTGCCTTTATCAGATCTTATCTTGATTATATTAAGGTTTTTCTCATTAGACAGTCTCTTAAGTAGTTCAGGGAGTTTGGCTTGAGTTTCCTTCTTATTAAGGAGAAAAACTACCCATGTGAACCTAGAGAAGTCATCTACTACAACCAATGTGTATTTTCTACCATTTATGCTTGCAGGGGTAATTGGTACAAATAAGTCCATGCGCAGCCGTTCAAGTACCCTTTCAGTAGAGATTACTGGTTTTCCTTTGAATGAGGCTTTAATCTATTTTTCTTCTTGGCATGGTTTACAAACATGCTCTTTAATGAAAACCTCATTAGGTAGTCCTTTTACTAATGCATTTCTAGCAAGCTTGTTCATTGATTTAAAGTTCAGGTGGTTTAGCCTTTTATGCCATAACCAGTTTTGTTCATTAGAGCTCTTGGCAATGAAACATGCAGCATCAGTAGACTTGTCCCAGTCAGCAAAATACACATTTCTTTTTCTAGTTCCAGTCAGTAGAGTTTGTTGAGTTCTATCTTTAATTAAACATTTTCCACTTGAAAACTCAACATTAAATCCTTTATCACAGAATTGACTTATGCTTAGAAGATTATATTTGAGACCAGCCACATAAAATACATTAGATACCTTGATATTACCAATTATCAAGGCACCAAAACCTTTTGTTGTTGATTGTGAGCTGTCTCCAAATGTGACATTTGGGCCTTATTTTTTAGTGAAATCAGTGAGAAGATCTTTGTTTCCAGTCATGTGCCTTGAACATCCACTGTCAAGGTACCATGCTAACTTTTTGCTCATACTCCTCATCTTCTTGTAGCCCAATGGTACCTGTAATTAACAAGTTTTATGTACCCTTTGAATTTTGGGTCCTGAGAGGTTAGCTGTACCTTTAGGAACCCAAACTTGCCTAATTACCCTGATTGATTCAAGGGGGCTAAGTTGTTTTCCTCTAGCATCTACATACACTGTCTTTCCCTTAAATGCCTTTAGGAAAGAGTGTGTAAAGGTGTTAACTCTGTAAGTCTCAGGAGAGTTGTCAAATCTCCTGTACTTATGAGTTCTTTGTGCTACTTGAGGGAGTCTTTGAGGAAAGGCATATTTATGACCATTACCCTTTGGCATGAAGGGTTTTGGTTGTCTCATTTTATTCTGCGTTTGAGGAAGGTTGACCATGGGTTTGTTCAGCTGAGGCTTCCTCAGTAGAGTTGGCCTAGGCTGATCATACCTTGGATAACTCCTCTGAATGTTGTTCAGATGAGTTACCCTTCCATTGGGCCTACTCTTCTGAACACCATTCCTCTTGTGTTCAGGGACTTTGGCCTTTTTCCTTAGGTATAGGCCTAGTCCCCTGAAGCACTTGAGTGGGCATCTCATTTATTTTGCCATTTCCTTTGTCCAGTGGGTGAATTTCATTTTTAGCTTGTTGTGCAACTGACTTCACAAAGACTCTCTTAGTGTTACTTGTTGAAGCAACACTAAGACAAGGTGAAGATTCAAATGGATTGAAACCCAATCCACTCTTTTGAGCCATAGGTCTTAGAGAACTTTGAATTTCCTCTATTGCTCTAGAGGATTTGTTCAAAGCAGACATCTTTAATTTCAGGCTCTCTTCACTTGATTTAAGAATATCATACTCATGTGAGAGGTTTTCAAATTTTGCTTGAAGAATTTTGAGCTCAAAGTCTTTTCTCTTCTGAGTAAGTAGTTGTTCATCAAGCTGCTTCTGTTGGTCAACTATCTTGAGAGAAGCTTCATCAAGTTCTCTCAAGACTTGTTGATACAGCTCAGTAGACTTGACATCAACTACTGATTCAGAAGGTTTTGCAAGTTCTTTTGATAATCTTTCATTTTCTCTCACACGGTTGTCATGAAATTCTTGTAACCTAGTAAAGTCTTCCATTAACTTCCCAAAAGAAAGTTTCAGGTTGACTTCACTAGTGTTTTGTGAAAGAAATGATGGTGAGCTAGAAGTGGAGGATACCTCATCATCCTCTATGGCCATATTGCATACATCATCATCATCACTGTTTGAGAACAGTCCATCATAAGAGGAGCTGAAGCTTTCAGCAGTGTCAGACTCATCACCAGCCATCATAGCTTTTCTATTGGTGAATTTTCTGTCTCTTTTTACTTGTCTCTCCTTTCTTTCCTTTGAGCTGAGTTCAGGGCAATCATACTGAAAATGCCCTTTCTTTTTGCAGTTGTAGCACAGATCTTCATCATCATCTTTCTTTGGGTCATCTCTTCTTCTTGATGATGAAGGTTCAGTTCTGCTGGACTTTCTCCTATCAGAGTACTTGTCCTCTGATCTTCTTTCTTCAGGCTTTTTGTCTTCAGCCTGGGCTTCAAGAGAGTTGTACCTTCTCCTGAATTTGTTGTCTTGGTAGAATTTCTTGTATCTACCAAACCTTGAGTTCGGCTTGTCAAATCTTCTGACCATCAGGGCCATTTCTTCCTTCATTTCAGCCTTGGAGACTGACTTTGATGATCTAGGAGTGGGCTGAATTTCTGGTTCAGCAGTTTTGGCTTTGAATGCCACTCCTTTGGTTGGTAATAAAGGTTCCTCAACAGGCTTTCTTCTATTGAGATCAAACTCATAGGCTTTGAGTTCTAAGAAGATTTGTTGCATGGGCATGGTGGAGAGATCATTTGTGTTCTGCATCATTACTGAGTATACATCCCACTTTTGAGTGAGACTTCTTAGAATCTTAAGTGACTTCTCTCCTGGAGTACACCTTGCCCAATGAGTTGATTTCATTCATGATATATGTGAATCTACCAGCAAACTTGTCAATGGACTCCTCAGGCTCCATTGTGAATTGCTCAAACTTCTGCACAGCAACTTGGAGCTTATTCTCCTTTATTTTGGCAGTACCCTCACACATTTCAGCAAGGGTGTCCCAAATTTCTTTGGTTGTTGTGCAGTGGTAGACTCTTCCCATTACTGCATCTGGAATAGTCTGATAAAGTGTGTTCATTGCAAGATAATTCAGATTATCTTTTCTTTTCTCCTCAGTGGTGAGATCATCTTCATCCTTGGGGATTTCTTCCCTTATGTCAGCTCTTTGTTCTTCAGTCATCCTGGGATTGATTTGAGTGAACACAAAAGGTCCTCTTGTGATCACTCTCAGCATATCATTGTGCAGGCATGCAAGATGAGATCTCATTCTGATTTTCCAGAAGTCATAGTTCTCAATTGAGAACATGGGCAGTTTGTGATGAGATATGTGGTTGATTGGATCTGTGGCCATGTTGTTGATTCCTTGAACAACATCATGTGGAACAACATTGTTGTTGGCCATATCTCAACCAAGATGAGTTAGTTACATATATGATAAGATTTCAGATAAAGATCAGTTCAGTGACCACACTAAAATGTGTCTTTGAAAATCAAAATAGATTTTCAGAAGCAGTGGTCTTTGAACCCCTGCTCTAATACCACTTGTTGGTCCTAAAAGGAGTATATAACAAGTGTATGGGGGGAATACACTTGTATGCAAATCTTTTCAAACTTAACCAAATATGACTTCAGCAGGACTGTCCTGGACAACACTGCTGAGATGAATAACTTCTTAAAGATAATCAATCTATTAAGTACTATTAAGTACTTGGTTGAATAACTATCTAAGTTAGTTATATGTGCGGAATTAGTGGTCGGCCCTTTAGTTTAAACTCCTTTTTAATTTCTGAAATCACCTTAACAGTTACACAGTTTCAGGGAACTTGTCCAAATCTGTTTTGTACAGTCTATGGTATATGTCTTTGACAGTACAGTTTGTGTGCAGTTTTGTATGAATGTAAGTGTTTGAAAGTAAATCAACACAAGATTTATAGTGGTTCAGAGACTCAAGCTCATATATCCACTTTCCATGATTTAACAGGATAATTCATTCACTCTTGGAATTAACTTGTTTTATAGTGCCAAGGTGCACTTGATCAACCACACCACTCCTTGGTGCCTTGATCCCTAAGATGTCAAGAGTCCTAGTACCCTTTCTCAACTCAGAACTGAACTGTTCTTCTCTCAACAATCAGCTCATTCCACTTATACTACTACAACCTTCTAACTTTCTTCTTTGAAAGGTATAAGGGTTGACGTTTGGTTCTAACTATGAGATATCCTTTACAATGAGGTTCATTGTATAAGGATAGGATATCTCTCTAAGCCTTGTATGGTTGTACAATGAGGTTCAGCTTAGATGAAGTGTTTGAAGACTAAGAAAGTCTCTTTGAAAGCTTCAGATTTGTTGCTTGTTGTTGGATAGTTGGATAGATAATGGATGCTTTCAAATGGTCTTCACACTTTTGTATTTATAGACAAAACTGAGGATTTGCCCATTGGAGAGGCAGCCTCAATTGTCTATAAATGTCTTCCTTGAACTCTGCAATTGGAAGACAGATTCTTGATAGTGACATGTCCTTAATTTGGGAAATAAACGGTTGTAACTACTTTGTCATCACTTTGCAGCACTCTTCCCAATGTTTGACTTCAAGATTCACTTGATCAAACATGGACATCACTTCTGATGATTGGTCTTTGGATAAGGACAACATCCCTTATCACTTGGACAATTCTGCTTATCAGAATCAGCAGATTCTGCTTATCAGCAGAGTTGGCTTTAGCTCTTTAGATGACTTGGCTCTTTTCCTTTCCATGAAATCTTAGAGTAGGTCTTTGTGCATTCATGGCAACGGATAAGTCTCCTTATCAGCATAGTTGGGATGTTCTTGTCATAAATCTGGTACAAGGTTGCTGAGACAAACTTACTGGACAATCCTTCTGATCTTGTATGCTTCAGTAGACTAGGTCTTGATGATGCATTCAACTCACCTGAACTTCAGTTAGGTTGGTCTAACTTTAATCAGCCTAGTTGTCCTTCAGCAGACTTAAGATAAATTTGATTTTGAGCCTTGAGGGGACATGTACTTGAATACTTCTAATCATGAGTTCCCCCTCAACTTGTGCATCTAATGTTTCTAAGAGCTACCTAACATACCAGCTTCTCAACTAATATAAATTTCATGTTCCAACATTCCTGAAACATGTTCATGCAATCTGACTTATCTACTTGGCATGTCTAAGGGGGGTTTGGTATCATAATCAAAACTCATTTTATTCCCAACAGTGCCTACCTCCAAGAAGGCTAAAGCTGCTGAAAAGGTCAAGATTGCTGAAGAAGACAAGTCTGCTGAGACTGCCAAATCTGCTGAACTTGCAAAGACTGCTAAACCTCAAGAGAATGTAGAGGTTCTGTTTGAAGAGGGTTTTGGAGCAAAACCAAAGAAGAAGACATTAGTGCTGGATCCATCAAAGCTATTTGAAGAAGGCTATGGCAAAGATGCTGAAACTCAGCAAAAGCTAGCTATGATGAGAGCCCAAGAAAAGATGGATCTAATGAAAGAAGCAAACAGAGCCAGAGATAAAAGAAGAGCAGACTTTCAGAAGCCTAGAAGGAAGAGGGCTACCTATAGCAAAATGAAACCTCAGTTGCTGATCCCAATGGACACCAAATATCCACACTTGGATAAATGGGTCCCAATCCAGCTGAATGACAACTGGGAAGAGGCCAAGATGGAGTTTGTCTATGATTACTATGTCATAGGCAGATAGAATGAAGAAGATCCCAACTCCACATTCACTCAGTTCATGATTGACTATCATAGGGAACTCTACCAACAACTTCTTGCAGCTGCAAACATGGCAAGAATTGAGTTCAATGCCCCTAAGCCAATCATCTACATGCCTCCCAAGTTAGATGGCTTCATTGACCAATCCAAGATTCTTCAAGAGTTCTTTGAGATCCTTAAGCTGAATAGGATGGTGCTTGGGCCTAAGGGTACAAATCAAGAGGCTATGGAGCTGAAGAAGAGAGTGTGGGCACAATATGGGATGGTGCCACCTCCAGAAGACAACCTCTGAAAATGGTTAAGTTCTTCTGACCCTTACTTGCCTAAGAATGCTGAATTGGATGAGTACTTGCTCTTGATTGCTGATTTGGATGATATGGTCATCTCTGCTGAATATGCTCAAGAATGCTGAATCATGATTTTGCCCTGATCACATGTTCTATTTGCTCTGATTATATGTTGTACAATTAGTTTTGCTCTGATCAAATGTTATGTAATTTTCCTGATTCATGCTCTGATATGATTATTTAACTATCATCATGCCTGTAATGCAAATGACTTTATGAATGATAGTTGAATCTTTATGTGAATCAAGAAATAACATCTCATTGTCTCAACTTGCCTGACTTAAACCTATATGCATTTAAACAGTGATTACACTAACATATTTCTTTCAGGAAATTTGACCTTAGTCACATCTACTGAAGATAAATGTAATAAGTGTAGTCAAGTCAACTTTGCATAATTTGTATAGGTTTTGGCATCATAAAAAAGGGGGAAATTGTTGGGAATAAAATGAGAAGTTTTGATTAAGATACCAAAACCCCTTAAAACATGCCAAATAAGTTAAGTCAAAATGAAATGAACATGTTTCAGGAATGTTGGAACATGTAGCTTAAGGCTAGTTGAGAAGCTGAAATGTTAGGCAACTCTTAGAATGATAGATGCACAAGTTGAGGGGGAACACATGCTTAGAAGTCTACATGAATCTAGTCCCCTCAAGGCTCAAAGTCAAAACAAGATCTTAAGTCTGCTGAAATAGCCAAGTAGATAACTGTACTGAACAAGCCAAAGTCAATTACATGACAACTTCACTGAGAATAAAGTCAATGGAATACATCAAGAAGACCAAATCTATGGATACACAAGTCACAAGCTCAGAAGAGTTGTCTCAGCACAATTGAACCAGAACAGTTTAAAGAACAAGCCCAACTGTGTTGATAAGGTCAAGGCTGCTGATCGAAAGCCATGAATGCTCAAAGATCATCAAGAGATGCACATGTAAAGAGACAGAGCCAAGTCATCTGAAGAGCTAAAGCTAACAATGCTGATAAGCAAACTCTGTTGATTCTGATAAGCAGAATTGTCCAAGAGATAAGGAGTGTTGTCCTTATCATAGGACCAATCATCAGAAGTGATGTCCATATTTGAACAAGTGAATCTTGGAGTCAGACATTGGGAAGAGTGCTTCAAAGTCAAGACAAAATGCTCATAGTCGTTTACTTCACAAATTAAGGACATGTCACTTTCAAGAAACTGTCTTCCAGTTGCAGAGTTCAAGGAAGACACTTATAGCCAATTGAGGCTGTCTTTCCAACGGGCAAATCCTCAATTTTGTCTATAAATACAGAAGTGTGCAAACCATTGAAGACATCCAACTACAAGCCAACTATCCTACATTGCTGGGGAAACTTAAAGCCTTCAAGCTTTCTTAGAACATTCACAGTTTCCAGAATCACTTCATCTAAGCTACTCTTCATTGTATATCCATACAAAGCTTAGAGAGATATCCTATCCTTTTACACTGAGCTCATTGTAAAGGATATCTCAACCTAGTTGGAACCAACATCAACCTTTATACCTTTCCAAAAGAGAGATAGAAGGTTGTTGTAGTAGAAGTGGTAGGAATTGACTGTTGAGAGAAGAACAGTTCAATTCTGAGTTGAGAAGAGGGTACTAGGACTCTGATATCCTAGGGATCAAGGCACCAAGGAGTGGTGTGGTTGATCAAGTGCACCTTGGCACTATAAAACAAGTAATTCCAAGAGTGAAGGAATTATCCTGTTAAATCAGGGAAAGTGGATGTAGGAGCTTGAGTCTCTGAACCACTATAACTCTTGTGTTGATCTACTTTCAAGTACTTTCATTCAAACAACAAATACATACACAACACACAAAGTAACCTTTCAGAGACATATACCTAAGACTGTGATTAAACTGATTTGGACAAGTTCCTTAAAACTGTATAACTGTTAAGAAGATTTCAGAACATAAAAGGAGTTTAAACCAAAGGGCCAACCACTAATTCCACACATATAACTCAATTAGATAGTTATTCAACTAAGTACTCAATAGTACTTAGTAGTTTGATTATCTTTAAAGAGTTATTCATATCAGAAGAGTTGTCCAGGACAACCTTGCTGAAGTCTGTTTTGGTTAAAATTGAAAAAGATTTGCATACAAGTGTATTCCCCCCCCCCATACACTTGTTATATACTCCTTTCAGAGGACCAACACCTTTATTTTGTTGTAAGAAACCATTGTAAAGGGTACTTGTTCTCTAACCAACAAGTAGACCCGTATACACAAAAGGTTGTGTATCTTGATCAAAAGTCTTCTCTTGGGACTATAAAGTTAGCAAGAAATATAATTTCACTATCTGATTAGTGAGAGTGGACGTAGAACAAGTTGTTCGAACCACTATAAATATTGTGTTGTTTACAACTTTATTATTGCCTATATTGATATTCATATTTGGTTAAAATCATAAGTTTGCAAAAGAGTCAAAACTCACAAGTATAGATTTTATAAATCAGTAGATACCTTGTATCAGCTGATATCATTCATTAATTTAAAGTCATTCTTTAATCAAAGGTTTTCATTTCAACCCACGTGTCTAAATATTTAAGGGCCTACACATTTCAGCGCTAATAGATGTTGAGATTACTTTCCAACTGACCAGCTGATTTAAGCAATCAGTAGGTTTGTTATATTGATTTGCTATTCACATTAGCACTCTACATCAGATCATATATTTGCATCAGACGATAGAGTATATAGCTCTTTTGATCGTCTCATCTGATCAGCACACAAAAAGTTTATAAAATTAGAAAGTCTATTCACCCCACCCCCCTCTAGACTTTCTCATCATTGATACTCGTTTTGGGACCAACACTAATATTAACTAACTACTAAGATGAGCAAAAGTGAGAAGGAACACACTGAACACATAATTAATGGATATGATCACACTCAATAATCATATGAATGCATCAACATGATGACCAAAGAGAAAATAACAAAATTGATGCAATATTATGTTGGTTTCTACCCCAATCCTCTACTCATTTAAGTTTCTAAATATAAATTTTAATCTCCAAGTAGATTATATTATTGAGTCTGAATGGTGGCGATGGTGCGAATTGGCACTCATTGTCACGACGACGTTTAGGCTGGAACAACCACGCCTGATTGCTAGCAGAATAGCGTGTCCTTGGAGTCTTTTCGCACTCATTGTCACGACGACGTTTAGGCTGGAACAACCACGCCTGATTGCTAGCAGAATAGCGTGTCCTTGGAGTCTTTGAGACCGCCGGTGGCGGTACCCAACCATAAGCCAACTGTTGGAACATACGACATCACCGTGGAGGCCGGATTCACACCGCAACAACAACAATTCTATCTCAGGCAAGTGAAGATACATGTAGAGTTTGTGTTTGAGGATTTAGATTGTGAAAGGGGAAAACTCCTTATATTTTGCACCTAAGAGTAATGTTCAAAATGTTTTGAACCTAAATGCTCTAGGTACTAGTGAAATGAACTTATAAGTAAATAAACTCTTGGGAGTAATGTTCAAAATGTTTTGAACCTAAATGCTCTAGGTACTAGTGAAATGAACTTATAAGTAAATAAACTCTTACATTTATACCCACGTTAAAACAGGAGAAACAATGTTTTTTCTTCTATTTCCATTTCCTCACCAATTTTTGTAGAAAATAAATTTGATCTAGCTCTTTGAGAAAAAAAATCATCACTTGAGGAGGTAGACAATTTTTTTTTTTTTTTTATGGAAGTTAAATACCCATCCCTTTTTTCCCCTCCCCATGACTCGAACCCAGGCCTAGGTAGTGGTGCTCTAACCACTTGAGCTATCCCACTTTGTCTTGAGGAGGTAGACAATTGGTTCTCTATATAAAAAAAAATGCAAATGACTAAGGAAAAAAAAAAGTGAACACTCTGAGTACCTTGAATCGCTCAATTCAAGTGTTAAATCATTGATTTGTCCTTGATAGTCTAATTGCAACCACTGTATCGAGAGCTCCTCACAAGCAAATCATCATATCAATCTGTCATACTTTTATCAACGTTCTCTAAATTTTTTTTTGGAAAAAAGACTAGATGAGTTGTTTTTTCCGAATATTTGTATTTTTCGGAAGATTTTTTTCAAAAAAAAAAAAAAATGAAAATTTTAGTTTTGAGATTCATATTTTTTTCAAGTAATTTTTTTTTCAATATTTATAGTTTTTCCCGATAATTTTTTCGTAAATTTTAAAAAAACTATATAATATATGACTCAATGATAACTCAACGGTGATTCGTTGGTGATTCAGTGGTTGATGTAAAATATGAATTTTAATGAGTTGTAATTTAATTTAATTGATAATAGGGTAATATAATATTGATAAAAATTGGGGGCGAACTCATAAAAAAAAGGGGGTAAATAACTATGATATATCTGAAAATTTAATCCATAGACCATGGATATCATCCAACCCATTAAATTTTTTGGATCCAGTTAACTGTGACTTATTTGAAAATTTAGCCAATTTACAATATATAATCATTATCCTTATTTTTGCAGCATAAAGCTAAGATGCATTTAAAAAAAAAAAAAAAAAGAGGAGCGCTTAGTCGCGCCTAAGGCGCTAGGCGGTCCCTAACCACTCGGTTAATGATTTCTAATTTCTTCAACCTTGCATCTATTAATACGTGTTGCATACAAGTATTTGTCACATAACAATGATTGTTTACAAATAATTTTTTTCTTAAATTGTAAATTAATATAAACATATATTTTTACATTGAATAATATTTTATTCAAAATTGTCAAACAATAATTTTAAATATTATGTGACTAATAAATTTCTTTTATTAAATTTAAAATAAAATAATATAAGTTTTATTTACCGATCGCGTAATACACGCACGCTAAGTAATAAATAAAGAATAAAATGATGTAATAACACATTTTAGGTGATCTATTAGCATCATATTTAAAAAATTAAAATGACAAAGTGGGATAGCTCAAGTGTTTAGAGCACACTACATAGGCCTTAGGTCATGGGGAAGGGAAAAAAGGGATGGGTATTTAACTTCCATAAAAAAAAAAAAAAAAAATTTAAAAATTAAAAGCAATGTAGTAGCATATGTTTAGATGTAAGAGTAACACATTTTTATTCATCCATAAAAAAAAAAAAAATTTAAAAAATTAAAAGCAATGTAGTAGCATATGTTTAGATGTAAGAGTAACACATTTTTATTCATCTAATAATACATTATTAGATGTATAACATGGTATTTCCATTATTTCCTTTATTAGATTTTACATTTTTTTAAACGCTTCACAATAAAGTTCACAATATCGACAATTTTACACAAAATATCATGACTTTAGGGCTCATTATACATAAAAGTTTATAAAATTATCTCTCAAAATCATACTCATTATTAGGGATGGACATTCGATTGATTCGATTTATTTTGGTTTTTTTTCTTCAACCGAACCAAAAATAACCGAAATATTATAAAATAAAATATAAATCGAACCGATTAAAAGTTTGGTTGGTTCAGTTTGGTTTAAATCAAAATTCTTGCATAAAATATTATTTTTCAACAATTAAACATTTTCGAAGGATTTTTTACACTAAAAATCAAATTCAAATTACAAGTTCAAGATTTCAAAATCCAAACTAACAAGTTCATCAAAGATTCAAATTACATACCATACAAATCTCACACAAAAAACTAATCGTTTACTCGTTTAGTTGCATTTTTTTTCACAATAAAATTAATCTTCACGAGAGATAATTGTTTTTTCGTATGGACATAAAAATACAATAACCAAATAAATCGAAAATCGTCGTTTGGTTCTAAATTTACGTGTTTAGTTATATGCAAAAGTTATTCTTAGACTGATGAAATATTTAATAAATAAGAAAAAGGAAAAATGCAACGTTCTACATGGAAATATTTAATAAATAAGAAAAAGGAAAAATGCAACGTTCTACATGGACCGCGATGCAGTATTGTATGGGCCTTAAGAGAAATTAGTAAATTTACTGCTCTTAGGTCAGGCCTGCGAGCAGCTACTATAAAAGCGGAATTGCAGACTCCTCATTTCCTCGTTCTTCTCTCCTCCGTTCCTGATTCTCTCCCCATTTTTGAGGCGAGTCGAGCGCAGAGGTAACATTTTCGTCCCGATTTTAACCATCTAATTCTGTCACATTCATATTTATTTTTTGGTTTTATTTTCTGAGGATTCAGCATTGTTTTCGCATTTCTACGACTCTCAGTCGTTCGCTTTCTATTGTTTCTCTGATACATTTAGTTTTCATAAGTATTTATCAGTGTTTTTCTTGCTGCTGCTTTGGATCCGTTTGAGATACATTTTGTGATTTCTGTAAATTTAGATAAAGAAGGTTCGTAGTTAGATCTGGAATTCTATATGCGATCGCGGCTTTTTTTCTTATTCGTGATGTTATTCACCCAGATCTGATTTATATATATGCATTTGTGTGAACGAAGATTTTATAATAATTGGTCTTTATATGCTCATGTTAGTATTTTGTCAGCTGCAATTTTTTGTGATTTTTCGGATCTAGTTGGATTGTGCTTACATTTTCTGTCGTGTGCTTATGTTTTATTAATGTGCTATGAAACTCTCTGATCTGTACGAATACATTTCTCATGTGGATTTTGTTATCTGTATGTTTTTTTTTTTTTACTTGAGCTTCGTCGATCAAGCCTGTACCACTGAAGATTTAAGAAGTCATGTTGTGTGTGACACTTGTACTTATGTGACGCTCTAGTTTATTCTAGGAAATAAATTGGGTTCATGGATTCATATTAAGTTTTTTGTGTGATAGGCTACACATTGTTTTGTAATTCATATATGTTGTTGATTCTTGTACATTTTGCATCTGATCATTGAATTCTTGTGTGTTTGCGGTGCATGCTCTGCTGGAACTGGTGTCATTGTTAGTAGAACTATGTTTCATGCTCATTTATTGTGTCCTGCAGGAGTTTTTTTAAGAGTAATACACAATGGCAGATCAACGCCAGTACCCAACTATTTCCCAGAAGGTTGCAAATCAGCTTCATCTGAGATCCAGTCTCTCTCAGGATGTTCAGTCTCGAATTGGAGGGACCCACCTTTCAGGTGTATATCAGAGGAGGTTTGCTTATGGCAATCACACAAATCCAGCATTGCAATATCCTCCTACTTGCAGAGCTTCCCAGGACCTGTCATTGGTTTCTGCACATGCTTCACCAGTGTTTGTTCAGGCCCCCCAAGAGAAGGGTTTGGCTAGCTTTGCAATTGATTTTATGATGGGAGGAGTTTCAGCTGCTGTGTCGAAAACAGCTGCTGCCCCTATTGAGCGTGTGAAGCTTTTGATTCAAAACCAAGATGAGATGCTTAAGGCTGGCAGGCTTTCTGAACCATACAAGGGCATTGGAGAGTGTTTCAAGAGAACAATTGCGGAGGAAGGATTTGGATCCTTATGGAGAGGGAACACGGCTAATGTTATCCGTTATTTCCCGACGCAGGTTCATCCAATCTCTCATTTATAGAATGCATAATCAAATGGTTTCAATTAGTGTATTATTTTTGTTTACTGAATGTTATTACTTGTTGCCAGGCCTTGAACTTTGCATTCAAGGACTATTTCAAAAGGCTCTTTAACTTCAAGAAAGATCGTGATGGTTATTGGAAATGGTTTGCCGGAAACCTTGCATCCGGTGGTGCTGCCGGTGCTTCCTCACTCTTCTTTGTTTACTCCTTGGATTATGCTCGTACGCGTCTTGCCAATGATGCCAAGGCTGCAAAGAAAGGAGGAGGTGGTAGGCAATTTGATGGTTTGGTCGATGTTTACAGAAAGACAATGAAATCAGATGGCATTGCTGGTCTTTACCGTGGATTCAACATCTCTTGTGTTGGAATTATCGTGTACCGTGGTCTTTATTTTGGAATGTATGACTCTTTGAAGCCAGTGCTCCTAACTGGTTCATTGCAGGTTAGTATAGTCTTTTCAGTATAGTTATTGTTCTTACCATTTAAAGTTTTGTAATAACTGAAATGGTCTGTTTATGATTGCAGGATAGCTTCTTCGCTAGTTTTGCCCTTGGTTGGCTCATCACAAACGGTGCTGGTCTTGCCTCTTACCCGATTGACACTGTTCGTAGAAGAATGATGATGACATCTGGTGAAGCTGTAAAGTACAAGAGCTCAATGGATGCGTTTACCCAAATCCTTAAGAACGAGGGTGCTAAATCTTTGTTCAAGGGAGCAGGTGCGAACATCCTTCGTGCAGTTGCTGGTGCTGGTGTGCTTGCTGGTTATGACAAGCTTCAGGTGATTGTTTTTGGAAAGAAATACGGGTCTGGTGGTGCTTAAATAACCATCACCACCTTCTTTAGATAATAGATGGTCATGAAAATCTATTTTTGTTATCTGATATGAGAATTTGTTGGCGGCAAAATTTCAGCGCTTATAAATAATTTTAGGCGGGTGTTCAACCCAAACAAACAATCTTCCCCTTGATTGGGTGTTTTTTTCTTCCTGCGTTGTCCAGGAAGACCCCAAGTTTAGTTTTACTGATGAATCGTATTTCCAATTTTGTTTTCCAATGTTGTTGATTTAGATAGATGCCTGCTTTTTGGTGTGAAAAATCATATCTGAATGCATGGTTTTTTTTTGCTTGATTGATTGAGTTTGTTCAATAACTTAATGAATGCCAATTAAGTTTTGATGAACGCTTTTATAATTTGATACAAGTATTTTATCCCTCGCACGAAGGTTTCATGACATATGAAATTCCGTGCTGAAACTTTTTTAATATTACTTTTTTTTTATTGTAAAAAAGTTCTTCCAATTGACAAGTCTGAATAAATGTGTTGGTAGTGAGGCAAATTCTTGTGTTGAACTGGAATCTTGGAGATAGAGTTTTGAAAAACAGATTTTCTATTAGAAAAATTGTAAACTTCAATCAAGTCGTGTGATGGAGTTTTGAATAATAGATTTTCTCTTTCTAGTTTCTAGTATAAAAATGGTTGGCCTCCATTGAGTTATTTTAATGGTTACATTTGATTTCAGATGGTAAAATATAGAATTTAAAAATTATATGAATATTACTTGTGTGCATTTGTTTTGAAATTTTGTCCAAGATAAATGTAATTTTCTGTAAAATTTTGTCCAGGGATTAGATGTAATTTATGTAAAACTAAGTTTGTGAATATAAATAGATATAAAATTTTGTCCAGAGGCTATAACACGCTAAAATATTCTTAACACACATAAAAAGCCCCAAATCACATAAAGGAAAGAACCCCAACTCAAGTCCATACACCGCCTTCCCCTCAAAAAATAAAATAAAAAGTCCATCCCCACCCTTTGAAAGGGTCCGACTATTTACACCTCCATTTCAGTTGAGAACACTCCCCACCCCCTAAAATATGTCAGGATTGATTTACCCCTCTTAAATTGTCTTAAATACCCTTTTATCTATAAAAAGAGTTGGTCTCCTGTGCACAGTGTGCACATGCACACTAATGCACAGGGCAACCCTTATCAAGTCAGAAAAACGAAATTAATAATAAGATGGTTGTTGGTCCAATGGTTACAACAAGCAAAGATAAGTATCAGGTCACAGGTTCAAAACTCGTAACCTTTTTTTTTTTTTAATTCCACCACTTTTCAATAATAAAAATTACACTTTTCAGTCCACCACTTTTCAATAATAAAAATTACACTTTTCAGTCCACCACTTTTCAATAATAAAAATTACACTTTTCAGTTAAAATATCCACCACTTTTCAATAATAAAAATTACACTTTTCAGTTAAAATATCCACCACTTTTAAAATATCCACCACTTTTCAATAATAAAAATTACACTTTTCAGTTAAAATATCCACCACTTTTCAATAATAAAAATTACACTTTTCAGTTAAAATATCCACCACTTTTCAATAATAAAAATTACACTTTTCAGTCCACCACTTTTCAATAATAAAAATTACACTTTTCAGTTAAAATATCCACCATTTTTCAATAATAAAAATTACACTTTTCAGTTAAAATATCCACCACTTTTCAATAATAAAAATTACACTTTTCAGTTAAAATATCCACCACTTTTCAATAATAAAAATTACACTTTTCAGTTAAAATATCCACCACTTTTCAATAATAAAAATTACACTTTTCAGTCCACCACTTTTCAATAATAAAAATTACACTTTTCAGTTAAAATATCCACCACTTTTCAATAATAAAAATTACACTTTTCAGTCCACCACTTTTCAATAATAAAAATTACACTTTTCAGTTAAAATATCCACCACTTTTCAATAATAAAAATTACACTTTTCAGTTAAAATATCCACCACTTTTCAATAATAAAAATTACACTTTTCAGTTAAAATATCCACCACTTTTCAATAATAAAAATTACACTTTTCAGTTAAAATATCCACCACTTTTCAATAATAAAAATTACACTTTTCAGTTAAAATATCCACCACTTTTCAATAATAAAAATTACACTTTTCAGTTAAAATATCCACCACTTTTCAATAATAAAAATTACACTTTTCAATAAAAAAAAAAAGAAATTAAAATTAAGCAACAACTCGCACCGCCTCCATACACCATACATTTTTTTCTTCTGCGATTCAACCTCTGACCAAACAGAGACCACCGCCGATTTCTTCGCATCGTTGCAGATCAACGATGTTCCTTTCTCGCTGTAGGCTTGCGCGATGTATTGATTGATCGCCCTTGATTCTGTGCACAGAAATTAGTTAAATCGTGTGAATGATTATGAATTTATGAAATTGTATATTGATTTTTGTACCGAAGAGCTTTAGATCTCCGTCGTCGAAGGCTGGGACTTGGCCGAAAGGCTGCAAAGCGAGATTTGGAAATTAAGTTAGTTTATGAATGAATTTTGAATTTGGGGAAAAGGAATTAGGGCTTACGTTGAGGGAAAGGAAGGGGGGTTGCTTGTGCTCGCCGACGGAGAAGTCGATGGGGATGAACTGGAAATCGATGTCTTTCTCGTAGAGAGAAAGAAGGCGTAAAGTGAAGAAGAAGGTTAGAAAGGGAAAAACCGTGTGTGTGCACCTGCACGCGTGTGCATATGAGATTTTTCCCTATAAAAATTATTTACTAAACACACACCCCTTCAAACCCTAATTTCTCACACTCTCCTTCCCCCTTTCTCTTCCTCCGCCCCACCTGCCGCCTACCACCGCCCCCTCCTGCCGCTTGCCCCCCGCCACCGCCCCTTCTGCCGCCTGCCTCCAGCCACCGCTCTCCCCCTTTCGCTCTCTCCCCCATTCTCTGTAAAAAAAAAAAAAACTCATAAGTTGCGCCGCTCGTCCGTCGGCCGCCTACCGCCGCCCATCCATCGGCCGCCTCACTGGTGCCCCGCCGCCGCCATCCCCTTCTCTGTTAAATTAAAAAAAAACAGAAGCAGCGGCCGCAGCCGGCGCCCCTGCCCATCGACCGCCGCACCCGTCCATCGCCCCCGTCCGCCGCCCCCACCCGACCAGCGCCGCGGCCGCCTTCCACCGCCCTTCTCTTTTTTTTCTTTATTTCCCGTCGCCCCCACCGGTGGCACACAGGTTTGTTTTTTTTTTTTTTTTTTTTTTCTTAATTTCGATCAATCTAGGTCGATCCAAATACACTCCGTTGACAACAGGGTGTCGACGAGTGTATTTTTGATCGACCTAAAGTTGTCGACGAGTTTTAAAATTTTTTTTTATTTTTTTTCGACCAACAAATATCGACCATATTCACTCTCGTCGACAAACCAGTGTCGACGAGAGTGAATATGGTCGACACTGATTTGTCGAAATTTAAAAACAAAATTTGAAATTTTTTCTAAGTTCTGAATTTGTTGTTTGTTGTTTGTCGTTTGTCGTTTGTCATTTGGTGTTGGTGGTGGTAGCGGCGGCGACGGCTGGATAAAATTATGTTTAGGGTTTAAAAGGTGAAGGAGGGGTGCAGTTAGCAATAGGGGTAAATTTAGTAGTGTAATATGACTTAAAGGGTATTTTTGGTATTTTACGTAATTATTTTATTATTAAACTCATAGGGGGAGTGTTCTAAACCGAAATGGAGGTGTAAATAGTCCCACCCCCTTTGAAATCATGTTTCTGCCGCAATATATGTGATTTTAGCAAATCTGAGAATCCACTGGCACATTATGCACAAAGAGTGAGTTTGTCCTTTTATTTTTTGGTTCGCCTTCAGAACTTGTACCACAACAGCATTCATTATTTTTTTTAGTTCTTTTTTCAAACTAATGGCAAAGAAGATGGATATGATGCTCCCTTCCTACACTTGCTATTAAAGATAATGGAGATGAAACTCATTCACTTCAAGTTTGAAAAATCGATAGTTGAATTAAGGAAAACTAGTGAACTTGCTACGAATGAATATTGGAATGGAAGCATCAGCATGTGGCAGATACATGATTTGTTAGGGTGGTGTATGATTTTTTTTCTTAGTGGGTTACAAGAACAATATAACAAGATCAATACAATATAACCTACAAGATCATCTTCAATCTAGAATGATCCAATCGAAAGCTGCCAATCGTGAGGAAGTAGAGAGACGAGTGCAACCTATGCCCACAGATACGCCCAGATCTCCATTCTCAAAACGAGAAAAATACCCCACACTAAGGTATTCAGTGTCAAAAAATACAGAGAAAAAAAAGAAAGAAAGACAAAGATCCACCTAAAAAAAGACCCAAACGCCATGAACCAAACGAATAGGCCCAGAAAAGAAACCAACAGAACTGCACAAGACGAGGGAAAACTCACAACTAGAAAAACTAGCGGAGGAGAAAATAGAAAACAAGAGCAAAGACAACCGAAACTAAAAACTTGAAAACAGAAAACAAGAGCAAAGAGAACCGAAACTAAAAACTAGAAATCTAAGAACAAGGAAAAAACAACAAAACGAAAAGCTAAAAAGGGGTCAACGGATCGATCTACCAATCGGTCACTACATGAGCGGTTCCGTTGGGAAGACCGAACCGTTGGCCTGAACACTTACACCAAGGAAAGCTCCTGGCGACTTTGCTACCGAGAAGAGAAGGGAGGGGAGTGGTGTTGAAAGTGGTGGTGGAGAGGTGGAGGTAGTGGGGTAAGGTAGAGAAAAAAGTGTATTGAGTAAGTTTTTAGGGAGAGGTGGGAGTCTCTTTCTCTAAGTTGTCCCCTTCTAACCATTAACGATTTTAGTGTGTATTTTTTTTTTTTCGAGGGGTGGGAGGTCTATGGACTTGAGTTAGAGTTCTTTCCTTTCTGTGATTTTGGGCTTTTTAGTTTTTAGGTCGATGATTAGAAGCGTGATATTTTTTTTTGAATGATTTTATTTTTTTTTAAATACAAAAGCTTGAGTGAGTTTGAGAAGTGGAGAAAAAATATGGAGAAGAAGAGTGTGTTTTATTTTTATAAAATGTTATTGAATTTGTAATGTGATGTTGAAAATAAAAAAATATATGTAATCTGACGTGACGAGCTTCGACAAGCAACATCACCGATTGCTGGTCGGAGAAAAAAATTGTGTATCAAATTGCAACACAATGAAATGTTAGAATTTTTTATAATAATTGTAAAGGTTGTGATTAAATTGATATTGAGATTAAATGTGACGTGTTTATTTAGATTTAACCCTATATAAAATGACTAAGTAACCCACATAATAAATAGAGTGAGAAAGTAATTTTTTTTTAAATATGTAAAATAATGTAACTACAATTTGAAAAATATTTTAAAAAATCCACTAAGTCTTTAAAGATAATTAATTTAAATAAATAAATAAAAAATCTGAGACAATTATATAAAATTTGAAAATATTAAGAATATTTAAAAATTAAAAAAATAAAGTTAAATAAAATTGTGAAAAAAAAAACACGAACATTAAGTAATATGATTTTGGAGATGAGCGGCGATTGCGGGTTCTGTTAAACTTTTCTTCATTCCTTCGACCATGGAGATATCGGTTACCAATCTTGATCGTATCTCCTTGTTTGTTGCTCTATGCGACTCCCATCCATGGCTAAAGGAATTCCTCAACGTTTGATCTATCCCACACGAACCGATATCGATGCCAACTGCACGAAACCCTGAAAACCCTAGCGCCCCATCTAGGGTTCGGGCTTCATTCAAGGGGGCCTTAATGGCGAATTCGGATCCACCGATCGTCGATTCGAGTACTGCCGATCATCTTATGGATAATCCAATTCACATGACTATCAAGAAAGAAGATTTTATGTCCATCACTGTGGACGAGAGATAATACGCGGATCGGGTGGCCTAGTGTCGCAATTCTCTTATTGGCCGCCTCACCAACGCCCACCGAGATAAGCCATGGGCCCTGGCGCCGCTCAAGGAGGCGCTTGCGAAGGCGTGGGGTTTACGTGGCAATTGGAAGTTGATCCCCCTGGGTCTTGGATACTACAACATACATTTTGATCAAGGATTTGATAGGGATTTGGCGATAAAGAGAAACAGTTGGTTTCTGAATCCGGGGGTATTTAGACTCTCAAAATGGGTTAATGACTTTAATCCATACAAGGTGAACACGTCGATGACACAGGTTTGGGTACGTATATATGAACTTCCGTTTGAATATTGGATGAAATCATTAATTACCGGAATGGCACACGCAATGGGCACTCCAATTAAAATTGATGAACGCTCCCTCGACGGCTCCATGGGGCATTTTATCAGAGTACTTATGGAAGTTGATTTTTCTAATGAAAGAGATGGCATGAGACCCAACATTTGGGTGCTATGCAAGCCGTACCTGAAGACTAATTCACATATATGTGGTGTATCAGACCAAGTTATTATTTTACGCACAATGGTGCACAATCGGGCCTTCCATCTAGGCATAGTTCGTGCTGCATCAGACCACATTCGCAGACGAATTCTTTGGCAATATGTGATTCAGTTACATCTTCATCCGCTTTTCTTAATGGGCGACTTCAACTCAGTTTTGGGGGCACATGAGCACTGTGGCGCAGTAGCCCCTCTTCGGGTAGCGTGTCAAGATTTCTGGGTTTTCATATCTGACGCCAAACTACTGGACTTGGACATATCCGGACCTAACTACACTTGGGCTGTTCGTCGCAAAGATGGTTCATTAGTGGCATCACGTCTAGACAGAATTTTAGCGTCCACTGATTTTTTGGAGCACTAGACAGTAGTGTCGGTTGCGGCTCTTCCTAGAATTGGCTCAGATCATCATCCAATTCGATTGGAATGTACAAGGGGGGCACGCTCTCGGGGCTCGAGTTTTCGATTCCTTAACATGTGGCTGCACCATCCAGGTTGTATGGAGTTGATTCGGACATCGTGGGCTCCTTTTCTCATCGCCCCAGACCCAATCACTTTGGTAAAATTAAAGCTCAAACGCCTCAAATTGGCTCTGCGGAAATGCAATGTAGAGGTTTTAAAGAATGTGCAAGATCGGATTTCGAATGCCAAGGACCGCCTTCTTTCAGTCCAAAATGAAATCTGTATGCGCGACTATAATTGGGGACAATACACAACGTGAAATGGGGGCCAAACAGGAGCTCAATACTGTGTTACGCCAACAACATGCTATGTTTGCTCAACAAAATAGAATCGCTTGGCTCATAGACGGCGAACGCAATACTAAATTTTTCCATAGGCTTAACCAATTAAGGAAGGTCCGTACACCGCTAGAAACCATGAATATTAATGGCACAAGCTGCACTGACCAGGAGGCCATAGCTTCGCATATCTCGGGTTTCTACACCAACCTTTTTTCGGAACAAAACCCTGCTGGCCTAGAGGACGATAATACGATGTTGATATCATTGATGCAGCCTTTTGTCACCCGCGAGGATAATGATGCCCTCTCGCGTACCCCATCAGCAGCCGAAATTAAAGCAGATTTTTTTCGATTTATCGGCAGATAGCACACCGGGGCCGGATGGTTTTGGGGGTGTATTCTATCAAGCAGCTTGGGATATTATAGAGGCGGATGTGACTAGAGTGGCACAATACTTCTTTGTTGGTCCCAAGTTGAGTTAAGATTGATTAAGCTAGTAAAAGTCTAGAGGGGAGGGGTGAATAGACTTTTAAAAATCTTTCAAAATATCAGAGTTTATAATGCGGAATAGTGTTCTGAATAGTACTGTTCTTACTGAGTCAGATCAATACTTTTCAGCTTAGTTTATACTCAACTTTTATTCAGATCTTTTACTTAGACAACTTTACTGTTCTTGGTTAAACAAATATCAAACAGAAAATACCAAACAGAAAGTAAAGAACACAAGATTTATAGTGGTTCGACAAATGTCTACATCCACTCTCACAACTCCAGTTGTGAAGTTTTATTAACTCTTCCTTGAGTTTCTTGTGGCTTAAAGTCCCAAAATTAAGACTGTGATCTTATCGATTACACTTCCAAGTGTATCTTCGATCTACTAGTAATTCTACAAGTAACTAACACACTTGTTTACAAAACACAAACTGTAAAATGAAAAGTAAAACTTCTCTTGATTAGCCTCTGGTTTCTTCTCTTCAGATCAATGGCTCTTCTCAGATTTTGATCTCTTCAACTCTGTGAGTGTTGGTCCCAAGTTGAGTTAAGATTGAGTAAGCTAAGAAAGTCTAGAGGGGAGGGGTGAATAGACTTTCAAAAATCTTTCAAAATATCATAGTTTATAATGCGGAAATGTGTTCTGAATAGTACTGTTCTTATTGGATCAGATCAGTACTTCCAGTTTCAGTTTATACTCAACTTTTATTTAGATCTTTACTTAGTAAATTCTACTGTTCTTGGTTAAACAAATATGAAACAAATATTTAGATCGAAGATACACTTAGTAAATTCTACTGTTACTTAGTAAATTAGTACTGTTCTGAAAAGTAAAGAACGCAGAATTTTATAGTGGTTCGACCAATAAGTCTACATCCACTCTCACAATCCCAATTGTGATGTTTTATTAACTCTTCCTTGAGTTTCTTGTGGCTTAAAGTCCCAAGATTAAGACTTTGATCTTTTCGATTACACTCCCAAGTGTATCTTCGATCGACTAGTAATTTCACAAGTAACTAGCACACTTGTTTACAACAATACAAACTTTAAAATGACAAGTAAAACTTCTCTTGAATAGCCTTTGATTTCTTCTCTTCAAATCTGTGGCTCTTCTCAGATTTCTTGATCTCTTCAACTCTGGGAGTTCTTCAAAATGCTCTGCAGACTTGCTCTTGAATGCTTTAAGATCAGTAATTTTTCAGTAGTCTTTAGCAGTATGAGATCACACAGTATTTATAGAACTTAGTATGACAGTTAGCAGTTTGTGAACTAACTCTCAACTAACTCTAAAACTGTTTTTGTAACTTATCCTTTTTGTAACAGACTTTGTAACTTCCTTCAAATAATTCCAAGTCAGCATATCTTCAAATATATCTTCAGTTACGCCTTAAATAAGTTATCCAAACTTATTCTTCAAACTTACTAACTCAGCACAGTAAACTTACTCTTCTTAGCTTTACTGTTCTTAGTCAGTCAGCACAGTTCTCAAAACTGTTCTGCACTTCTCCAGAATTCTTCTAAGCTTCTCTTCAACTCTTCTTGAAAGCCTTCTCATTCAGAAGTAGTCTTCTGAGTCTTCAATAATTTTCTGATCTTCTTCTAATCTAGTGTTCTAAACTACTGTTTTGAACTTTTACAATGTTGAATACAATATAATACAACTTTACATATATAAAACCTATCTATACATCAACTGAACTATACACATAAGAGTACATCTAAGTCCTATACTACAAGCTGTCTATACAATACAAACATCAGCTTAGTTCCTAACAGTTCTTATATCAGATCAGTAAACACACTAAGATCAGTAAACATATATAAGATTAGTAAACATATATAAGATAAGTAAACTTAGTTTTCAATATCTCTTAAGATCAGTAAACTTATTTCATGTAACACAATTATATCAACATATAATCACATATATCATTAACTTCAAGTTGCTTTTGGCCATCAAAACATACAATCATCAACTAGAACATTGTTTCACAGATTCATATCCCAACAATTTCCCCCTTTTTGATGAAGCCAAAACTACTTAAGTATAATCAGATCAGTAGTTAAGATATATAGTTGATCATAACAATTCATCAATTCAAACATCAGATTAGGATTCATATAAGATCATATATTACACATACTTCACATAATCACAAAAATATCAACATAAAGAAGATAAAGATAAGGTTAAGAAATGTTATCTTCTTCAGCATAGTCCTTCATCTTCAATCTTCATTAGGAATTCTGAATGCCAAGTACATTCGGTTCTTGATTTCCATCATGTGCTTATGATCTGTAATACCTTCATCCTTAATGATTTTAGTAATAATGTTTCCAACCTCTTTCAGATCAGGTTCTCCATTTTCTAATCTTGGAGGTTCCCACACAGGTTCTTCTGGACATAGGATCTGGATATTCGCACCAGCAGCCAACAACAAAATATCTTCCCAGAAGACCCTTGCAACATTCATCATAAAATCTTCAAAATCAGCATACTCATCCTCTTTACTTGAATGATCACCAAACTTCTTTACAATGAAATTTGCAATTTGCCATTTCTTCTTCAGATCATTCCAATATTCCAAATTATCATCATCAACAATAAACTCTATGTAGTTCTCATTAAGAACTCCACCAACAGACTTAGATTTCATTTTCCTTTTTAATGCAGCAACTCGATTATCAAACTTTTTCCTTGCAGCTTCTGCATCTTTCAATTTCTGCTTTCTAATCTGTTCATCAGCTTTTCTCTTTTCAGACAATTCAGCTTTCTTCTTTGCTAACAATTCATTGTGTTTCTCAACAACTTCATCCATCTTTTCATCACTTGGCTGGCTGCTAGCAACTACATGCTTCAGCTTACTCTTAGACTTGGTAACCCTTCCAGTCTCTTCAGCCTCTTCTTCATCATCCAAAATCAATTTTCTCTTTATCTTTCCAGAAGAAGATTCAGCAATGTTCTTCTCAATTGTTGCTATATCTTGAGTTTCAGCTTCAGAAGCCTTTTGTTGTCTTCTGAGATTGATTCTCACCTTCAAACTAATGATCTCTTCTTTCAGATCATCCTGACTTGCTTTCAGTTCATCTTGACTAACAACTAACTGAGCTTGCTGAGTTTGAGTTTGCTTCATCACTCTCATGACCTTATCTTCCCCCTTTTTGGCTTCATCTTGCCATTCCTTCAAGGGTGTCACAAGCAGCTCAACTTTCTTATGCAGTTCAGCAGACAATCTCTTTTCTTGCAATCTATGCAGATCATAGATCTTAGACATTGTGTGTTCCATCACTTGCTCATATGAACTGGTAGCAGTCAATCTCTCCAACTTCTCAGTAGCTTCTTGAAATTGTTTCAAAGTAGCTTCCAGTTTGCTTTGTAACTCTTCATTATGCTTTTTCAACAATTCAAAGCTAGAGCTTTCTGGAGCTGTGTCAGTAGGAACTGTTCTTACTGTCTCTTAAACATCATCAAGCACAGTATTCTCAGCAACTTCAATTGGTGTGCTTTCCAACTCATCAGCACCCAAAGTTGGTTCCTCTATGACCTCAGTCTCCTCAAGTACAACTGTGTTCTCAAACACCTCAGTTGCATTGGTATCAACTTCATAATCAGCTTCCATATCAGCTTGATTATCAAAATCTTCAGCACCAACATCCTCAGTTGCATTGTTTTTCAAATTTGATAGAGCATCTTGACTGTGATGTTGCCCTAACAAACACTTTCCAACAATATCCATCAAGAATTGAAGTCCAGGTGGAAGCACAGCCTTCTTAAGATTGTGTAGAGTTTCTGGTTCTTCACCCGTCCATCTGCCCACACACTCTTTTTCTTCTCCGGCCTTATAGGTTAGAACATCGACGGGGCCTTGTGGTAAATCCAACATAATCTCAAGAATTTCTCGGGTTATTGCAACCTTGTGCCCTGACAGCATTGATCGAACGCCATTGTTGTCACCTTCGAGCTGTAAAAAGAATTCCATTGCTTCAGGCTCATACACATTGAGTAGATATGATTCAAGATATTTCCTGAGCCCGCTTTCTTCACACATCGTCAAGATAGCTTGATTCTCTGGGCAATGGCGACCATTGAAGTAGACTGCATTTTCTACAAAAATGCCCTTTTCTCGCAGCCAAAATTCGGAATCAAAAGTACCTACAACTTCATTAGCTTCACTTAGAACATTAATAATTGTCATTTGTAGAAATGTAGAAGATATAATATTCAGACTTGAAGCAATTTGGTGTTATGAGTTTCCAGAAATGTAATCGTAAAGAAGATGAAGTTGATAGTGATCGTGTTTGATAAATTCAAAACCAATATAGGGCTCGGATTGAGTTTATTTTCCACGATGAATGGTTAAGATTGATTCTCGAAATCCGTGATTAAAGAAAACTTTCCATATTCTAGAACCATTCTATTTCTTGGAGTCAATTTGTGTTTGATAAATACACCATAGCAATTAGGTCAAAAATAGAGGAGTGTACTAATCTTCTCTATTAGTAATCTAAAAGTCGAGCAGTTTTTTTTGACTTAGAGTATTCCAAGGCAAAATACTGTTCTGATGCATATCAGCACAGTAGTTTCCAAAAACATTTCACTTCATTTTCTTACTTTTATATTAAAGAAATTTACTTATCTGGATCAGCTGAGTAACCTTTTTGAATCATCAGATCAGTTGTTGGGGTCAGCACAGTAGTACTCAGATCAGTTCCCAACTTTTCTGATTTCACATTTTTGATATCAGCACAGTAATCCTCAGATCAGTACTGTGTGTCAGATCAATTCTCTTCTGTAGACAGATTTTCTGTAATCAAATCATTCTGTAGACAGTTTAATCAGTAGTCAGATTAGTTCTGTAGAAAGATTGACTTTGTAGTCAAAACAGTTCTGTAGACAAAGAAGCTTTGTAATCAGAACAGTTCTGTAAACAAGTCAATTCAGTAATCAGAACAGGTCTGTAGACTGATATAGCCTGTAATCAGATCAGATTTGTAGACATTTCAAATCTGTAATCAGATCAGTTCCCCCTTCAGTGGAGAACTCCTCTTCTGTGCCTGTTTCACCTTGGTAGAAGTGTTAGTTCATGAGATATAAATGTAAAACAGTACAGAGTAGTAATAGTATAATTAAATCAATGATCATATCAAGGTATATACTAAAGCGACTTAGTGTTCTGAGTCAACAAAAGGATCTTTAAGAAATCACAGATTCCCCCTTAATGTGTGTTCTCAGTGTCCCTCAGCTTTACCAGCTTCCTCATCGGGATTTAGGTCACTTTAGTAACCTTGTTACCTGTTTTGATAAATGTAGTGGTCTGACATAGGGTTGTCTCTTCTGAATGTAGACTTTTGATGTACTGCTCTTAGTTTCTGCTTTATCTTCCTTTGGTATAAGATCAGTACCTGAAATGTTAGTGCAGATCTATATACATATAGAATCCATGTCTATCAATCCTAAGCTAATGCATAACTCTCTAAATCTCACTTCAGCCAATGGTTTTGTAAAAATGTCAGCTCTCTGGATATCAGTATGAATCTTGTCCATCCTAATATTTTTCTTTTCCACATGATCCCTAATAAAATGATGTCTAATATCAACATGCTTGCATCTAGTATGTAAAACGGGATTTTGTGTGATGGCAATGGCACTATTACTGTCACAATATATAGGTACATTAGATTCTACAATATTGTAGTCTCTGAGTTGTTGTATTAGCCAAAGAAGCTGACTACAACAACTACTTGCAGCCATATATTCTGCTTCAGTAGTAGAAGTTGCCACACTAGTTTGTTTCTTCGAAAACCAGGAAATGAGCTTAGTTCCTAAGAATTGACATGAACCAGAAGTAGATTTTCTATCTATTTTGCATCCTCCAAAGCCAGAGTCTGAATAACCACTTAGGGATATATCATCATCTGCAGGATACCATAATCCTCGATTAATGGTCCCCTTTAGATATTTCAATATCCTTTTGGCAGCTTATAGATGACTTTCTTTGGGGTTTGCTTGAAATCTTGCACATACACCAACAAAAAAAGCAATATCAGGTCTGCTGGCAGTCAGATAGAGTAGAGAGTCAATTAAAGCACGATAATGAGGTTGGTCAGAAGACTTACCTCTTTCATCAGGATCCATTCTGTATGTAGGTTGCATGGGCACACCAACTGTCTTACAGGTTTTAATACCAAATTTATCTTGCAAATTCCTTGTATATTTTGCTTGATTTATAAAGATACCTTCTGGAGTTTGTTTTACTTGAAGACCAAGAAAATACGTCATTTCACCCATCATAGACATTTCAAATTTATTTTGCATGAGTGTTGAAAAGCTTTCACTCAAGGTTTTGTTGGGTGATCCAAAAATGATGTCATCCACATAAATTTGAACTAGTAATATGTCATTACCTTCTTGTCTTCGAAACAAAGTTCTATCAACCTTGCCCTTAGTAAAACCATTTTCAATTAAGAATAAAGAGAGAGTATCATACCAGGCAATTGGGGCTTGTTTCAATCCATAAAGTGCTTTCTTTAACCTGTATACTTGGTGACTATTCACTTCAAAACCAGGTGGTTGTTCCACATAAACTTCGTCAGCAAGTATACCATTCAAAAATGCACTTTTCACATCCATTTGATAAACAGTGAATTTCATATGTGCAGCATAAGCAAGGAACAATCTTATAGCTTCTTGTCTAGCTACAGGAGCAAAAGTTTCATCATAATCAATACCCTCACCTTGAGAGTAGCCCTGAGCAACTAATCTAGCTTTGTTTATAACTACAAGATCATTTTCATCCTTTTTATTCTTAAAAATCCACTTAGTGCCTACAACATTATGATCACTAGGTCTATCCACAAGTTCCCAAACTTCATTTCTAGTGAACTGATTAAGTTCTTCTTGCATGGCTATAATCCAGTTACTATCACTTAAAGCTTCATTCACAGTTTTAGGCTCAATGGAAGATAGAAAACAACACCAGCAAAATAAAGACTTACTAGGTTCTTCCTGGGAGTCAAACAATTGTTTTCTAGTTTTAACACCTTTACTAGAATCACCTAGAATCAAATCAGTAGAATGAGCAGACTTCCATGTCCTTCTATTCTTAATAGGAATACTATCATCATTCATATCATGCAAATCATCATGCAGATCAGTATCATTACTTTGAGTTAAATCAACAGATTTGTTCATAGGGGAGCAGTCATTCAATTCTGGCAGATCAGAAGTTTTAGATGACTTACTTTTGTCTTTTACCTTTTCTTTATCAGAATCTTGATCTAGGACATTCAGGAAAGGATTATATGCTTGTACAGATTCATATACTTCTGCATTATCATCATCATTGTTGGTTTGAAGCTTTAGGTTGTCAATTTTCTTACTGAGCTGATGATCAGCAGAGTCCTGCACATTCTCATCAAAGACTACATGGGGTGTTTCTTCCACACATAGGGTTGAGTAATTAAACACTCTAAATGCTTTGCTTACTGAAGAGTATCCCAAGAATATCCCTTCATCTACTTTTGCATCAAAAGCATTTAACTTACTTTTACCATTGTTATGGATGAAACACTTACATCCAAAGATATGAAAATAAGAAACTCTAGGTCTTCTGCCTTTCCATACCTCATAAGGTGTTTTACCATGTACCTTATTAAGAGCACTTCTGTTTTGGGAGTGGCAAGCTGTGTTAATGGCTTCAGCCCAAAACTTCTGAGGTGTGTTGAATTCTGCAATCATTGCTCTGCATGCTTCTTTTAAAGTTCTGTTTCTCCTTTCTGCAACACCATTTTGTTGGGGGGTTCTGGCTGCACTTGTTAGATGCTGTATGCCAGACTTAGAACAGTAGTCAGAGATGTAACAATTAATAAACTCAGTCCCATTGTCACTCCTTATTTTGACAATGGGTTGACCCTTTTCAACCTGTAACCTCTTCAATAGATCTGGAAGTAGTGTTTGTATATCAGTCTTTTTGTGTAGAAAGACTACCCAAGTAAACTTAGAATAGTCATCTACAACAACCAGAGTATACCTTCTTCCATTCAATGTAGGAGGTTTGATAGGACCATGAAGATCCATATGCAAGAGTTCTAAGACTCTGCTGGTTGAAAGAGTTGGAATGGACTTAAATGAAACCTTTACCTGTTTACCTTTTTGACAGGAGTCACACATTTGTGATTTGGAATAGATTTCATTTGGAATGCCCTCAACAAGATGTTCTCTAGCAATCTTTTTGATTATCTTAAAGTTCAGGTGGCAGAGGCGTTTATGCCAGAGCCAACTGTTTTCTTTAGGACTCTTAGTGATAAGACAAGCATTCTTAGGACGACTATTCCAATTCACAATGTATACACTTCCTTGTCTTGTGCCAACAAGTAAAACATTGTGAGTCCTTTTGTATATTATTTCACATCTTCTGGTCTTGAACTGAACTTTGTATCCCCTGTCACAGAATTGAGATACAGATAGCAAATTATATTTCAAACCTTCAACATAGGAGACATCTTGGATTTCAACATCTCCATTCTTGATGAATCCGAATCCTTTTGTGATTGCCATGGAGCTATCACCAAAGATGGCTTTTGGTCCTTCCTGCTCATGATAGTTAGTAAGTAAGGCCTTGGTACCAGTCATGTGGTGTGAACACCCACTGTCTATGTACCAGGTCTCACCCACTGAACCACCTTTCTTGTATAAGTCCAGTCGATCCTGCAAGGTAGTGATCTTAATAATTTAGGTACCCTAGTTTATTGGGGTCCTTGGGGGTTAGTAGTGAGAGGTACCCAAATGAACATTGAAGATTTGAATAGATGGGACCTGAAAGTGTGCTGGGGTGTATAAAAGTGTTTAAGTATAAGTAGATAAATGTTGCACAGAATGTTGAGACAAATAGTGCAACACTGACTCTAACAGAATATCAGAAATTGAGATACACAGCGGAAGACTTGAAACACTAAAAACAAACGAGACACAATGGAAATACTTTTAATATAGATTTTATAAATAAAAATCTATGTCTGCCTTATGGCGTAAAATCAATACTTATCTTCAAGTACAAATGTTGTGTGAAATGTTACAACAATAACTTTCACAACGAAACTATAAACGAGGCAGGTGCCAAGTCTAGAAAACGAACTAAGTGTATAAATTATACACTGTCGAAATGCCTAGTCTATCTAATGATTACACTCTCAATAGATAAGAAGACACACAGCCATACGGGTGGTATACAACGTATGATCTAAAATGTAGAACTATTGGCCACAATTTCCTAACAGGGATGAACGCTCGGTCTAGGATATTGCTCGAATAGAACACAATGAATTATGAAGCCTTCAATCGGTATTTATAGATGTGGGATACGAATTCTAGAGGCTTCCACATTGAGGTCCTATTTTTTAGGAACTCAACTTCCATGATCTTTCTAGATCCTTCTAGCATGCTCCAGGTCGTTCTAAATGGTTCCAAGGTGGTCTAGTACGTTCTGCAATGTTCTGGAATCTTTCAGGTTCCAGATCCTTGTAGAAGCTTCTAGATCCTGCCAGAAATGCGACAACATTTAGATCAACATTTAATGTAGCATTTCAGAAAAGACTTAGAAAAAATCTCGGAAGGTCAAATTAAGATGTTGTTGATAATGTTAAAGCATTTAAGAATTAACAACATCTACAATCTCCCCCAATTTGACCTTTCGACTACAACACACCTGATGCACATATATTTCTATACATACTCAGTTTTATGTACTTAGTTGAGGTTGACATCATTGCTAAGTACTAGTCAAGTCAATACCTGTTGTAACCGTTGGATCAAATCAAATGAAGATCAAGGATAATTTCATAATGATCCGTGCCAAAGGATCAAAACTATTTTATCCAAAATAAAATAAGCATAAACAATACATTTATTCACAACATAAGTAACTATACTAAGATCATAAGTTGAACTGGAAGAATTAACTTAGAATCTAAGTAAGACACTAACAAAAACAAAATACAAAATATCAGAGCAAAAAGAATAAACACAACAAATGAACAAAAATGAACACTAAACAACCTGCAATAAACATATGGTAACCTGTAAACAGATTAAGCAAGGGCAGTAAACAAATATCACCATAATTAAGCAAGTTGCAAACAATAACAACCTATCATCTAGAAAATAAATAACAAGTGTATCAGAATTTTAGAATTCAAACTTAAACATTAATTATAGAGATTGAACTGAAATAAATTGGCATATATTGTTGTGGTAACAGCTGCAGCATCAACTTCCTACACAGTAGCCATTATGATATATTCAGATCTCCCCCTGTCTAGCTTGTCCCTGTTCATCAATGGTGTCCATCTCAGCAGCATCTTCATCAGCTTCATCCACAAAATAAGTAGATGCAAGATGTGCAACTACATCTGTTACTCCAGCATCAGCAGCATCAGGTTCACCACCAGCAGCAGCAGGAACTCCATCATCATTCAACTCTTCAATCACCACATTGGAGTTTGAGTTTGATGGTGGTGGTACTCCCCCTGTTGTAGGTGAAAGCATACTGGTCCACTTATTCTTCAGGAACTGCAGTTCATCAATTGTTTCCTGCAAGTGGTTGAGCTGTAGTTTGATGAATTCCTGTGAAAGATACACATTACCAGAAATGTTGATGCGGATGTTCTCAACATTTGGGGGTGCATTTCTCTGTCTTGATCTGGATGATTCTGGATGATCAGAAGTTGAGGGTCTGGAAGGTCCTGGTTGAGCAGAAGTAGAGGGTCTGTGCTGATGTTCAGTACCAGGAGCAATCAAAGGCAGATCAATTACTCTATCCCCAGTGAGTAAGGCAGGAGCTATGGCCAATAATGGTACTCTCCCCCTCAACACATCAGTGTTCTTGGCAACAAATCCATGATGCCTCAAGTAATTTGAAATCAGAACAGGATAGGGTAAATTGCCTTTTTCAGAAACTCTTCCAGTAAATCTCATCATATGTTGGAAAATTGTAAGGCTCAAATTGAATCTCTTAAGCACAGAAATCCTATACATCAAAACAGCTTGATCCTTTGTGATCTTGGTAGTATTTGTAGTGGGAATCCAATTGTAAATAATGAGTTTGTATAACACAGAATGTAGGGAAGTGAGGTCTTTGGCTAGCATTTGTCTACTCCACTTAACTACCCTACCACCAGTTATATCAGCAATAACCACATCCATGTCAGGTTCTTCATCCACCTTAACATTGGGAATATGCAGAAACTCATTTATCAACTCAGGAGTAAATGGTACATCCCTCCCCCTAAAATTAACAGTCCCATACCACCTAGATGATCTCCTACCAGTACTCTTTTTCATGCAAGCATAAAATTCATAAGCCCAATTTGTCAAGAATGATTCACCAAAATTCACAGCATGCATCAAATTCCTTTCCTCTAAGAAACTAGTTATGCCTTTACTTTCAAAATCAGGTATATTAATTCTCTTCTCTATCAGCAGTTTCCTCTTAGAATAAATATCCAACCTATTCTCTAGAGTCTCAAGAGAATCAGAATTACCTTCCTCTTCAGAAGAAAGGTCATTAGAGCTTGATGTGGAATCTTTAGCAGAGCTTTCCTTAGAGCTGCTCTCTGCATTGGAAGAGCTATCACCACTGCCATCATCTTCAGGTTCTGGTGCAGCTTCCTTTGCAGCAGCAAAATGCTCAGCATTTTTCTTAAGAGAGTTCAGAATATCTCTTAAACACACATCAGAATCAGAATTGGAATCTGATTTTGCAGGTTCATCTTCAGTAATCATCTTGGCCTTCCCTTTGCCTTTGGGATCAGCAACAACTTTCTTCTTCCTTTGAACAACAGCAACAAATTTCTTCTTGGATTTCTCAGCAACTTTCTTAGGTTTCTCAACAGCAACAAGAGCTTCTTCTTCAGAGTCTGTGAACACTTGGATGGGTTCAGCAGCTTCAGCTCCAGCTTTCTTCTTCTTCCTCATGGATTCAGAATAATCCACACGAGTGAACACACGGTATGATCTCCTTCTTTGTACATGACTTCTCTGTCTTTTCCCTTTCTGCGCATTCTTCTTGAAAGGAATGGGAACAGATTCATCAGAAACAGAGAGTGAAGAGTTTGTACCGTCTTCAGAGATGTTTGCATCCTCCATTTCAACATCTTCAGGGTCGGAAGTAGCAGTAGCTTCTTCTTCAGCAGCAACCTCCTCGTTTTCATCTTGCGGGTTGTGAACAGTAGGTGATTTAGGGCTTTTTGAAGCAGCAGCCATTTGGGCGGTTTGATCAGCCAAATAGCTTGAGATATCCACTGTGATATCTCCAAATGTCATCACGGGCAGATGACCAGTTGTTCGAAGAGAGTCAGACACTTCTTCGATAGCCTTGTTGAACTGTTCGACAGTTGCATCTTGAGGGATGTTGGTTGTTGGTGGAACGGTTTGAGGAGCAGTTTGAGGAGTGAGAGAGGTTGTTGATGGTGTTGCAGAGACATTTGAGTCAGCATTTGACGAGGTTGATTTCTGAGAAGCCATGGAAGCAAGGATTTCGAGAGGGTTTTTGTGAGAAAGGGATGAGTTCTTCGAATCAGAGTGAGATTGTGAGTGGGATTGAGGTCGGTTTCCAGCCATTTAAGGGACGGTTGGAATTTCAAGGTAGGTTTGAGGAGTGTATTCACAAACTTTGAGAGATACACGGCCAATAGACAATTCTGCAAAAACTTTAGTACTCAACAAAATAAAAAAATCACGATTAGCATTAACATTTAATCTTATGACTGATATTTATAGAGAGAATTATGTAGTTGGAGAGTAAATCCAGAAGTTTTTCGATCATGTTCCACATAATTAGCCACAATGTAGATCATGGGTAATTAGTGGGGAAATTTAATTAAATTAAATTAGATAATTAAGAAGCTTCCAGAATAATTAAAATCACATAATCTGAAAAATAAAAAAATGTGGGTCAGTAATTAAATAAAATGAAATAAATCCCAATTAATAATTAAATAATTACAACTAATAACAATAAATTCGAATCAGGCAATGTTGTGCTCAAAACTGTTACAAACACCTCAACACGGTTTTTACATGAATTTGCTTCATTTGTGTTGCACCATATTCTTTCTTTTTGTGTTATAGCATCTAATTTGTATTGATCCATTGTTCCTGTAGAGTACATCGTAGTAGCGAACTCCGTGCCCCATACTTACTTAATGGATTACAAATATATTGATGTTTTTACCAAAGAATCACCTTTTGAAAAGAAGGCATCGTAGTAGTGAACTCCGTGCTCCATAGTTACTCAGTGATTTGGTACATCTTTTAGTATGCTAATAACATTCTCATTTTTTATGCATTTGAGAGGTGTGTGACATGTTTATTTTTGCACTACAAGGTTCTTAGATTTGTAGATATTTTACATAGGAATTATTTAACTAAGTAAGAGATATATCCAACTTAAAAAAATTTTACAACCCATGATGTTGTCCCAAATGCTGACGCATTTGTGACAACATCCATCCGAATTTTTCAGATAGTGCTCATGCCAAGAGATTTCCTCAAGATAGAGAATCTCTCATGGTCTAATGCCTTAGTAAAAATGTCAGCATTTTGTTTCTCAGTAGGTATATACTCCAACTTAACAATATTCTTCTCTACTAAATCCCTCATAAAATGATGTCTTATGCTAATGTGCTTTGTGAGTGAGTGTTGTACAGGATTCTTAGAAATGTTAATGACACTAGTATTATCACAAAAGATTGTAAGTATACCATTCTCAATACCATAGTCATGGAACATCTTGCTCAGCCACAAGAGTTGTGTACAGCAGCTTCCAGCAGCTATGTACTCAGATTCTGCAGTAGATTGTGAAACACAATTCTGCTTCTTGCTGTGCCATGATACAAGATTGTTTTCCATGTAGAAACATCCTCCACTCGTACTCTTTCTATCATCTATATCTCCAGCCCAATCAACATCACTGTAGCCAATCAAAATGTTGTTGGTGTCCTTAGTATACCAGATTCCAAGGTCACTTGTACCTGAAACATACTTGATAATCCTTTTCACAACATTCAAGTGAGATTCCTTTGGATTAGCTTGGTACCTAGCACAAACACACACAATGTACATAATATCTGGTCTACTAGAGGTTAAATACAGTAAACTACCTATCATGGATCTGTAAAGTGTTGGATCAACATCTGTTCCAGCACTTTCTTTGCAAAGTTTCAAAGAAGATCCCATAGGAGTTTTCATTGGTTTTGAATTCTCAAGACCAAATCTTTTAACCAAGTTCTTAGCATACTTACTCTGGGAGAAGAAAATACCATCACTGCATTGTATGATTTGAAGACCTAGAAAATAGTTAAAGTCTCCAACCATACTCATTTCAAATGTTGCAGTCATTGCCTCAACAAATTTACTCAACATTTTATCACAAGTAGAACCAAACACAATGTCATCAACATATATTTGAGCAATAAGTAAATCTCATTCAGTGTGCTTAATGAACAAAGTTCTATCTGCCTCTCCTCTAATAAATCCATATTCCAAAAGAAAGTCAGTAAGCCTACCATACCATGCTCTAGGAGCTTGTTTAAGACCATACAAAGCTTTCTTAAGTTTATATACATGATCAGGATACTGTGGATCTTCAAATCCCTTAGGTTGTTCAACATATGCTTCTTCATTTAATATGCCATTTAGAAATGCAGCCTTTACATCCATTTGATGAAGTTTAATATCAATAAAACATGCAATAGCTAGCAGTAATCTAATAGATTCTATCCTAGCAACAGGTGCAAAAGTTTCATCAAAATCAACTCCTTTAACTTAGGTGTAACCTTGTGCTACTAACCTAGCCTTGTTCCTAACAATATTACCAGATTCATCAGTTTTATTCTTGAATATCCACTTTGTTACAATGACATTAGTATGACTAGGTCTAGGAACAAGTGTCCACACTTCATTTCTTTCAAACTGACCAAGTTCTTCATGCATAACATTAATCCAGTTTTCATCAGTTAAGGCTTCTTTAGCACTCTTAGGTTCAATTTCAGATAAATAGCATTCAGCATTTACAACATTACACATAGAAGACATGCATATTGTTCTTACCACATCTACCTTGTTTGATCTTACTCTTCCTCTTGTTTGCACTCCAACTATAGCATCGCCTATGATCTGGTCAGAAGGATGACTTTTGCCTTTTCTTGAAGAAGGATTCGTTTTGGGAATGTACTGATCATTCTGTGAATTTACAGCTGACTGTTCTGTAGATGTTGACCCAGATGTGTTTTCATTTGGTGCAACATTTTCAGACTTCAGTGTATTCTCAGAAGTGTCAGTAACCTGTGATACATCTTCTTCATCTTTGTCATCTGTAAGACCTTTATCATCATCAAACACAACATTAACAGATTCTTGAACAGTGTTAGTTCTAAGGTTATAAACTCTATAAGCTTTACTATTTCTAGAATAGCCTAGAAAGAAACCTTTATCACTTTTAGAATCAAACTTATGAAGTTGATCCCTATCATTCAAAATATAACACACACAACCAAATACATGAAAATATTTCACATTAGGTTTTCTGTTGTTCAAAATCTCATAAGGTGTTTGACTAGTTCCAGAACGAATAAAAACCCTATTAATAATATGGCATGCAGTATTCAATCCTTCTCCCCAAAATTTCTTAGCAAGACATTTGGATGTAAGCATAACTCTAGCCATTTCTTGTAAAGTTCTATTCTTTCTTTCAACAATTCCATTTTGTTGTGGAGTTTTAGGAGATGAATATTCTTGCAAGATACCTTTTTTATCACAGAAATCATTAAACATGCTGTTTTCAAATTCCCTACCATGATCAGTTCTAATACGGCCAACTTTCAAGTTAAACACATTTTTGAACCTCTTATAAAGAATTTTAAATGCAGCAAATGCTTCAGATTTGTCTCTCAAAGACTCTACCCAGGTATATCTAGAAAAATCATCTACCACAACTAAGGAATACCTTTTTCCTCCAATGCTTTCAGTTTCCATAGGACCCATCAAATCCATGTGCAGTAATTCAAAACATCGATGTGTAGTACAGTGTGACAGCATTTTGTGTGACATTCTTACCTGCTTACCTTTTTTGGTATGGTCCACACACAGTGGTGTTGTGAAACCTCAATTCTGGAATTCCTTTTACTGCATCTGCTTTGATTAGCTTTTTCATTGCTCTGTAATTTGCATGACCCAATCTTTGATGCCATAGAACATTTTCATCATGTTTTGACAAGTTACACATATTTGTTCCAATAAGATAGCAATTATCAGCTGACCTAGTACCAGTCATGACACAAACTTCATCTTTATTAAGAACATAACATGAATCTTTATCAAATTTCACATGCAAATTATCATCACAAAGTTGACTAATGCTAATCAGATTTGCAAGTAAGCCATCAACATGTAATACATTTTTAAGCTTAGGAAAACCTTCAACATTCAAAGTTCCTTTACCAACAATCTTTCCTTTAGAACCTCCACCATATGTAATACTACCACTATTCAAGGTCACATAATCAGATAAGAAATCAATACGACCTGTCATATGTCTAGAACAACCACTATCAAAGTACCATAAATCAGGTAGACATGCTTTGAAGGAGGTATGAACAACATTACAGGTAGCTTTCGATTTCCATGCAGATTTCATAAACTGTTTACCAGGATGTGACAGTTTCTTATGCAGCATTTTCAAGTTTTTCTGTTCTTCAAACAACTTTATACAGTAAGGACGAATGCGACCAACTTTGAAACAATAATGACAGATATACTTCCTTTTAACCTTGTGAGACTCTGTTTCTGCAGATGTTGCACCAGATGTGTCAACATTTGCCTTAACAAATTTCACAGGTTTTCTAAATTTATCAGAAATAGAAGCAGTAGTACCATCATAACCTAAACCATGATTATTAGACTTACCAGTAGCTATGACATTATTTACCTCAGAAGCACTCTTGGAATATTTCTTGAAACATAAAGTAGAATTTATCAGTTTCTCCTTTAAGTTACAGATTTCTAGATCTCTTTTGGTAAGAATAACTTCTAGCTTGGTGATTGTGTCTATCAGATCCTCATTCCTTTTATTCAGAGAATCAAGGGTGAGTTTCTGATTCTTCCAATCATCTAACAGCTTTTGGTATTCATTGTCATCAGTCCTTTTTCCTGCATCATCAACTAAACCATTAAAACAGTTCACATCTGGGTGACTCTGTTCTGATGTTGCTGTAGATGTTGAAGCATCAGGTACAACATCAGAATCTGTTTCATCCAGATCATCATCTGAGGAATCATTATAATCAATTCTGGTAAAATTAGAATATTCATTCTGATTTAATTCATCAAGATCATCATCAGAATCATCACTCAAGGTAGCACTAAAATTCAGTTTTTGCTTAAGTCTAGTATTGGCACATTCATTTGCATAATGGCCATAACCAGAACAAGCATTGCATTGAACTGATTTTCGAAATTCAGGATCATACCTTGGTTTACCTTCACTTTTTGACAGTCTTGGTGTGAATTGACTTTTCCTCCTTTCTGGTTGAGGTGTTGATGTGTTGATTTGAATCTTAGGCTGAATGTTGCTAGATTTGTTCAAAGATTTCTTAAGAAACTTATTAAAGTGCTTAGTAAGTAAGGCAATGTTGTTAGGATCCTTGAGACATTTATCAAGCAATTCTACATCAGAATCAACTTCAGTAATGATAGGTTGAGACTCAGAAATGTTTGATGTTTCCCCTTTAAAAACCACAACTTTCTTATCAGCATCATTTTCATCAACTTGATTAGTGTTTATTTCATATGTTCTAAGAATACTCACTAATTCATTTTGACTTAATGTATCTGTATTTTTTGCCTCTTCAATAACACAAATTTTAGCATCAAATCTTTTAGGAACAAATCTTAATATCTTATGAACTACTCTAACATTAGAAATAGGGTCACCAAGAGAATGTGATTCATTGATTATCTCACTTAACCTTTCATTGTAGGATGAAATGGTTTCATCTTCATTCGGAGATTCTCAAACTTTGTCCCCAACATTCGAAGCTTAGTCCTTCGAACACTGTCTGAACCCTCATAATGCTCTTGCAACCTGTCCCATGCATCTTTATAAGTAGAACAATTAGATATAATTTTAAACATTGAAACATCAACAGAAGTAAAAATAGCATTTAAAGCTTTAAAATTGTAGCTTGATGTTGTTATTTCATTAACCGTCCAATCAACTTCTCTTTTGAGTTGAACTTCACCATCTGCATCTGCTGGTCTTTTTGGAGCTTCCCTGCCTGTAAGTACAGTCCTCCAAGCACGTTCATCAATCGACTTGATGTACATACGCATCTTAGGTTTCCAATAAGAATAATTCGAACCATCTAAAACGGGTGGCCCATGTCTGCCTTATGGCGTAAAATCAATACTTATCTTCAAGTACAAATGTTGTGTGAAATGTTACAACAATAACTTTCACAACGAAACTACAAATGAGGCAGGTGCCAAGTCTAGAAAACGAACTAAGTGTATAAATTATACACTGTCGAAATGCCTAGTCTATCTAATGATTACACTCTCAATAGATAAGAAGACACACAGCCATACAGGTGGTATACAACGTATGATCTAAAATGTAGAACTATTGGCCACAATTTCCTAACAGGGATGAACGCTCGGTCTAGGATATTGCTCGAATAGAACACACTGAATTATGAAGCCTGCAATCGGTATTTATAGATGTGGGATACGAATTCTAGAGGCTTCCACATTGAGGTCCTATTTTTTAGGAACTCAACTTCCATGATCTTTCTAGATCCTTCTAGCATGCTCCAGGTCGTTCTAAATGGTTCCAAGGTGGTCTAGCACGTTCTGCAATGTTCTGGAATCTTCCAGGTTCCAGATCCTTGTAGAAGCTTCTAGATCCTGCCAGAAATGCGACAACATTTAGATCAACATTTAATGTAGCATTTCAGAAAAGACTTAGAAAAAATCTCGGAAGGTCAAATTAAGATGTTGTTGATAATGTTAAAGCATTTAAGAATTAACAACATCTACAGGACCTCTTCAGTTTCCTTCCATATTTATCACAAAACAGTACTTTATTAACCATTTCAGAACTATCAGCAGACTTAGGATCTATTTTTCTGAGATAGCCTTTCCTTGGTTCTATCCCTTTTTCAGTAAGATCAGTATGTCTGTAATAGTTTGAATAGGGTCTGAAAGCATGTGGACCATACGGCTTATAAATGCGTTTTGGTCTTTTCTCTCCAATAACATCATAAGATAAATGTGGAGGATAAAGAACAGGTTTGTTAAGATAATGAGGCACAAATTTCCTAGGTTTAGTTGAATACAGCTGAGACTGCCTTATAAAAGGAGGTCTAGGCTGTTCCCAACTTGCCTGTGCTTGTCTTGACCTACTGTTCTGAGTTTGTCTCTTCTGATACCAGGACTGATCTGCTCTGGTCAGAGGAGTATAACTCTTCTGGTATGGTCTTGACTGTACTGGTCTAGATACATTTTTCATTTTACCATTCTTGGTAGTAGGAGGAATGTATTTGGACTGTACTTTAGGTTTTGGATCATTATCATAAATCATAGGTTCTTTTCCTTTATCTAGTTGCAAAGAACTTGAGCTAGCTTCATTAGTGTTCTTAGGGCCTGAAGTAGAGGAACTAGGCAGATCAGTACCTATCCCACTTTTATCATCTGGAGCTCTATATCTGTCTGAGATTGTTTGATTAATCTTGGTAGAGTTAATCATCCCAGATAGCTTTCGATCTAGGCTCACTACTTCAAATTCTAAGAATCTATTGCGCTCTTCAAGTTTTTCACATTTAATCTTTAAATCATTGAATTCATTAGTCTCTTTGGCTTGAGTTTTAAGCATACCCTGATATAGTTTATCAATGGATGCATACTTTTCTTGGAGTTGAGACAACTCTTCTGATAGTCGTGCATTTATGACAACTATATTAGGATCCACTTTTAACTGAGCTTCTTTCAGATTAATGATTTCCTGTTTTAAAGATATATTCTCATCACTGATTTCAATGAATGCTTTGTTAGCTTGTAGAAGGTCTTCTTCAGTCACTCCTTGAGAATGATGAAGGCTACTTCCTACACTACTATCAGCAACATCACTTTCATCAGTGTCAGAATTATTGCAAGATTGAAAAGAATTAACAGATGATACCTCATCAGTTATTTTGGCCATCATTGCCAGTCCATCATCCGCGATGAAAAATTCATTCTCATTGCTAGAGGGGTATTCAGATGAAGACGAGGGCAACTCTTCTGAATCCGAATCAGATTCATTGTATGCCATCATTGCCTTCTTACCCTTGGCATATTTTCGATCTCTTCGGGCTTTCCTTTCTTCTCGATCTTCAGAACTCAGATCAGGACATTCATATGCATAATGACCTGGCTTATCACAATTATAGCAAACAGGATTGTTAGAAGATCTCTTAGGTGGTGAACGATTTCGATTCCTGTCATGCTTGTCAATAGAGTTCCTATCTTTCTTATCAGAAGACTTTCTATCCCTCTTATCAGATGAGTTCCTATCTCTCCTGTTATCATTAGAGATCTCATCCCTTCTTTCAGAAGAGTTTTGATCCCTTATGTTCCCAGAAGAGTCCCTGTTACTAGAACCCTTGGTTTCCTTATAAAATCTCTTATATCTACCATACCTCCTATTTAGTCTATCAAATCTTTTGATCATAAGGCTCATCTGATCTTTCAGACTAAGATCAGAACTATCTAGTTCATCTTTTATGCTTGAGGCCTTAGACTTAGATGATCTAGACCCCTAAGAGGTAGAGGCTTTAAAAACTATGTCCTTAGAGGCATCCTTATCCTTATGACTAAAAGTAATAGGATCTTCTTCATATAACTCAAACTCATGTGCCTTAAGGGTCTGGAACATAGTTTCTGCAGGCCAAGAATCAATGTCTTGTGTGGTTTTAATGATCATCTTGACTATTTTCCACCTTTCATCCAAAGCTTTCAAGATTCTGAAGTTAATCTCTCTTTCAGTATAAGTCTTTCCTAACACATCAAGATCATTCATAATCTTTGTAAATCGAGTATCCAATTCATCAATTGTTTCACCTGGCTTCATCTTAAATGTTTCAAACCTTTGGACAGCTGTGGACAGTTTGCTTTCTTTGATCAGTGTAGTACCTTCACAAAGAATAGCTAATTTGTCCCACATTTGCTTAGCAGTCTTACATTTTAACACTTTGCCAAGATACTCGTTTGCCAGGGTGTGTAAAATATAATTCTTAGCAAGACTATCCAAATTGTTTTGACGCATTTCTTCAGAAGTCAGTTCTGACCTTGGTTTAGGGACTAGTGCCCCAACAGGTCTAGAAGGATCCAGTGTTGCAGTGTTTTGCACCATGGTAGTGATTGGTCCTTCTTTGACCACAAAAACCATTAGATCATGGGTTGAGCTGAAGATGGCCTCCATCCTAAGCTTCCAGTAGTCATAATCTGCAATCTTGAACTTAGGAAGTTTGTTCACATTAGTGTCATCCATGTTTGATCAGATAGATAAGATCAGTAGTATAGCAAATAATTTTCAAGTATTCAGATAGTGACAAATATCAAGAAACAGTAGCAAGATCAGTGAGATTTCCCTTAAGATCTACAAGGTTATCAAGAAACAGCAGTCCAAAGAACTACTGCTCTGATACCACTTGTTGGTCCTAAGTTGAGTTAAGATTGAGTAAGCTAAGAAAGTCTAGAGGGGAGGGGTGAATAGACTTTCAAAAATCTTTCAAAATATCAGAGTTTATAATGCGGAAATGTGTTCTGAATAGTACTGTTTTTACTGGATCAGATCAGTACTTCCAGTTTCAGTTTATACTCAACTTTTATTTAGATCTTTACTTAGTAAATTCTATTGTTCTTGGTTAAACAAATATGAAACAAATATCAAACAGAAAAGTAAAGAACGCAGAATTTTATAGTGGTTCGACCAATAAGTCTACATCCACTCTCACAATCCCAGTTGTGATGTTTTATTAACTCTTCCATGAGTTTCTTGTGGCTTAAAGTCCCAAGATTAAGACTTTGATCTTTTCGATTACACTCCCAAGTGTATCTTCGATCGACTAGTAATTTCACAAGTAACTAGCACACTTGTTTACAATAATACAAACTTTAAAATGAAAAGTAAAACTTCTCTTGAATAGCCTTTGATTTCTTCTCTTCAAATCTGTGGCTCTTCTCAGATTTCTTGATCTTTTCAACTCTGTGAGTTCTTCAAAATGCTCTGCAGACTTGCTCTTGAATGCTTTAAGATCAGTAATTTTTCAGTAGTCTTTAGCAGTATGAGATCACACAGTATTTATAGAACTTAGTATGACAGTTAGCAGTTTGTGAACTAACTCTCAACTAACTCTAAAACTGTTTTTGTAACTTATCCTTTTTGTAACCGACTTTGTAACTTCCTTCAACTAATTCCAAGTCAGCATATCTTCAAATATATTTTCAGTTACGCCTTAAATAAGTTATCCAAACTTATTCTTCAAACTTACTAACTCAGCACAGTAAACTTACTCTTCTTAGCTTTACTGTTCTTAGTTAGTCAGCACAGTTCTCAAAACTGTTCTGCACTTCTCCAGAATTCTTCTAAGCTTCTCTTCAACTCTTCTTGAAAGCCTTCTCATTCAGAAGTAGTCTTCTGAGTCTTCAATAATCTTTTGATCTTCTTCTAATCTAGTGTTCTAAACTACTGTTTTAAACTTTTACAATGTTGAATACAATAGAATACAACTTTACATATATAAAACCTATCTATTCATCAACTGAACTATACACAAAAGAGTACATCTAAGTCCTATACTACAAGCTGTCTATACAATACAAACATCAGCTTAGTTCCTAACAGTTCTTATATCAGATCAGTAAACACACTAAGATCAGTAAACATATATAAGATCAGTAAACATATATAAGATCAGTAAACTTAGTTTTCAATATCTCTTAAGATCAGTAAACTTATTTCATATAACACAATTATATCAACATATAATCACATATATCATTAACTTCAAGTTGCTTTTGGCCATCAAAACATACAATCATCAACTAGAACATTGTTTCACATATTCATATCCCAACAGTGAGTTCTTTGCTTGAATACCTCAGTGCACTTCAGTTTTTCAGTAGTCTTTTCAAGTAGGAGATCACACAGTATTTATAGACATTAGTATGACAGTTAGCAGTTTGTGAACTAACTCTCAACTAACTCTAAAACTGTTTCTTGTTGTAACTTCTTTTTGTAACCGACTTTGTAACTTCCTTCAACTAATTCCAAGTCAGCATATCTTCAGTTACGCCTTAAATAAGTTTTCCAAACTTATTCTTCAAACTTACCAACTCAACACAGTAAACTACTGTTCTGACTTTTACTGTTCTGAGCCAGTCAGCACAGTTCTCCAAAACTGTTCTGCACTTCTCCAGAATTCTTCTAAGCTTCTCTTCAACTCTTCAAAGCCTTCTTATTCTGAAGTAGTCTTCTGAGTCTTCTTTAAAACTTCTGATCTTCTTCTAATCTAGTGTTCTAAACTACTGTTCTGAACTTTTACAATGCTGAATACAATAGAATACAACTTTACATATATAAAACCTATATATACATCAACTGAACTATATAAACAGATGAGTACATCTAAGTCCTATACTATAAGCTGTCTATACAATACAAAACATCAGCTTAGTTCCTAACAGTTCTTATATCAGATCAGTAAACACACTAAGATCAGTAAACATATATAAGATCAGTAAACTCAGTTTTCAATATCTCTTAAGATGACTTAGTTAAGATGACTTAGAACCACATATATCATTAACTTTAAGTTGCTTTTGGCCATCAAAACATACAATCATCAACTAGAACATTGTTTCAAGGATTCATATCCCAACATTCTTCAAATTTTATTTCCAACCACACGGCCTCAACTATAATTTTGTCACGCTCTTTCCCAAGTATAAGGGGATTGATAAGTTAGAGGATTACAGACCAATTGTATTGGAAACTTTCATTTACAAAGCCTTCTCCAAGATTCTTGCCTCGCGGCTAAGGCCGATTTTTGAAAATAATTTTTCACCATTTCAGTTTGGCGTCATACCTGGTCGCAACATCCACCATGGAATTTTTTTAGCGTCGGAGGGGATAAACTGCCTCGACAGAACACAAGTTCATGGAAATTTAGCACTAAAAATTGATATCATGAAGGCATTCGACACAGTTCGTTGGGGTTTCATGCTAGATGTTATGAGAATTTTGGGCTTCGACAACAACTTCAGACAATTGATAAGCTGCATATTGGAGTCGGCTCGCCTATCCATTCTCATAAATGGTAGTCCACACGGCTACTTCAAGTGTACTAGAGGGGTAAGACAAGGAGACCCGTTGTCACCGCTCCTCTATTGTTTTGCTGGGGAAGTTCTCATCAAGTTACTAAAGACGGAAGAGCGCAACGACTGCTTGTAGCCGGATTTCATCCGGCGTGGATTATCGTGCCCCCCTCACTCATTTATGTGGATGACATTTTAATTTTCTGTAGAGCCAGTAGATCAAACATACGGTCGATCAGAAAGGTGCTTGACAATTATGGAGAGATGTCGGGCCAAATTTTTTAATCCGAACAAGTCAAACGCATTTGTGGGAAAGTATGTTACCTATAACACTAAGAGATATTTGAGAGAGACGCTGGGCATGAAAATGGGAGGCCTTCCTTTCAACTATCTGGGCATTCCAATTTTCAGAGGAGTGCCAAGGGCAGTGTATCTTGGACCAATCATGGACAAAATTTTGATCAGATTCAGTACATGGAAGGGATCATCCCTTTCTTTAGCAGGTCGTATTTGCTTAGTCAACCACGTCATAACTTCCTCCATGGTTCACACTATGATGGTGTACAAATGGCCAAGGGGTTTGCTGCAGCGTGTGGAAAGAGCAATGCAGAACTTTATATGGACATGACACATCAACCGTCGCGGTGCGTGTTCGGTGGCTTGGTCCAAAGCAATCACACCGAAGGCTGAAGGAGGCTTGGGCATTCGTTCAATAGTCTACGCTAATGAGGCATACATCCGTAAACTAGCGCGTAAAATATTAACCAACTCCGGAAAGCCTATGGATTTTCTAAGAGAGCACTTCTGTCTAGAAAATTCTGTGAGGCGCACCACTCTTTCCTCCACGGTCTGGAGAGGATTGCGACCTCAGGTTATGGAGTTGAGGGCACGGGCACGATGGGTGTCGGGGGCCCACTCAAAAGTCAAGTTTTGGTTGGATAATTGGCTTGGCTACATCATTGCGGATAGAATTGGCATGCCTCACAGTATAAGGAAACATTTCCAGGATACAATCTCAGACTACTTGGGCGCTAATGGGTGGAATTTGGAAGCAAACTTTGTTGAAAAAAACTTTCAAGAAATTATCGCGGACATTGCTGATATGGTAAGTGCATTAGGAGAGGATATTATGGTTTGGCCGCATTCAACGCAAGGCTTCTTGACTCCATCGATCGCCTATGATAAAATACGACCTCATTATCCGGAGATCATGAATTGAGGTAAATGGATATGGGCATCGTTTATTCCACCCCGTACGTCAACGATCATATGGAGAGCCATACACGGACGACTACCATCTTGGGACAGATTGCATACTATGGGTATCGAGGGACTAAGCGTTTGCTTCCTATGCCACGCGAATGAAGATAATCTTGACCATCTCTTCGGCCACTGCGAGGTATTCACATACATCGATAATAGGATTTTGGAGGTGATTCAGATCCGGCTAAGGCTCAATGAAGGTTTTTTATCATGGATCACCCAAGCTATGGTGATCAACTTCAGCCCACAAGTCTTAGCGCTATGGAGACTAGCATGGGTTAGAAATGCAGCAATCTTTGACAACAAAAACACCTCGGCAACAGGAGTCTACACCTCCGTCTGGGCATTAATGCGAGAGGTGAACAATGAGAAAATGGGTAATATCTTTAACTCGCCGTACGACTTCAGTATCATCAAAGAATTTCAACAAATTTGTAATCCTCGCAAAGCCCCGAAGATCATTCATGTTCGATGGAAGTGCCCACCTCGGGGAACGGTGAAATGTAATGTGGACGGGTCTGCAGTAGGAGCCCATGGACGCTCGGCGGGTGCAGGACTATTCCGAGATAACAACAATACTTTTTTTGGGAGGCTTCGCAATCAGATATGGCAATGGATACGCTTTCGAGGTCGAGCTCCTAATGGCGCTGCATGCGATAAGGTTGGCGTAAAGTAAAAATTGGAATACACTTTGGCTGGAATCAAATTCGGAATATGTTGTACAAGTTCTTCAAGGGAAAGCCCAACGCATTCCTTAGAAATGCACTTCCCTATGGCAGCACACTATGGACAGTTACGAGGCATGACATTGACAATGTCGCACATATATAGAGAAGGCAATGCGACGGCGGACAAGCTAGAAACTATGGCGGAAAGAAGGTTCAAATGGTGGAATGACCCCCCGGATCAATTGCAAGACTATTTATTTAAAGATTTGTACACTGAATTTTACAAATTCACTTGATTACTAGAGAAGTTCCCTTTTCCTTCGCTGCAGCTTTATCCCTAAGAAGGGTTTTCCGCAGGAAGGTTTTTAATGGGGCTTCGGTCTCTTGAGCGGATTGTGCTCATATGACTTTAGGTTTATTCGGCAATAAAAGAAAAAAATTATATATAAAATTGTGAAAAAAAATTCAAGGGGCAGTTGCATTTAGGTGCCATTTGGACCTTTCCACTACCATTTGGCGCTACCTTTTTTAAAAGTTTCATTTAGGTGCTAAATTGGTGGTAAGATTTCATCCTTGCCCTTATAGTGTAGAAAGTAATGTTGATGTCCCGTCGTATCTTTTTGTAGTCTTGTCAAACTTTTTCCCAAGTCCCTCCTAAAACACATTTACACTCTTCCCCATTCCATCAACAATATCATTTTTCCTTTCAGAGAGACTAAAAAAGGCGATACACCATCTTGCAAGCTACCTTCTACCTCCATCTCCGAACGACGATCTTCCTTCTTTGAAAGGTGAAGCTGTTACATTATTTCATCTCAGAAGTTAAAAAAGAGGTAAAAACGTTTTTTTTTTTGTGGGTTTCCTCTTTTTTTCCGAAAAATCAGAAAGGACTAACATCTAATCTTCTTTTAAAGGTGAAGATGTAACATTATTTCATCTGCTGTTGAAGGTAAGGGTCTTGTTTCAATTTTTTTTTCATTTTTTTTACTACAAGATCATCGTTTTTTGTGCATGCTTGGCTCTGTTTTCTGTCTACAACAGATGATGGGTGTTTTGAATTTTTTCTATAATTTTGTAGTGTCTGTTCGATTCTTGGGTTTTTAGTTCTTCGATTTTCAAAATTTCAGAGATTTTTTTTTGAGTTTTTTGTCCGTACAATCGATTTTCTAGGGTTTTTGGTGAAAGGATCTAGTTTATTTTTATGGTTCAGCTCCTTAAATTTATTTTGCCTGCATAACTGTGCTCGTTTTTTTACTGAAAACTAAATTTTTTTGACTTTGTGGAGTTTACTTTTGTTGTTTGTGTTAATGGATTTTGTTTCCATATATTTGTTAATCAGATTCTAAGACATGCAAACGTGTGATGTCCTTTTTTTTTAAAAAATTTTTTTTTCTTAGATGGGATGAGAATAAAAAAGAAAGGTGAAGTACGTCGAGGATAGTTCCTCAGATGAAAGTGATGAGAGTCCAAGGAGTAGCAGAGGTACAAGGTTTATGAAGATCCCTATCCCCTATTTGAAAAAACACGCACAAGATCCTTTAATTAGTTATTTGATAATGTTGAAAAATTGAATTTGAACCATTCGAATACATAATTGAACCTAACACTAAATTAATTGAAGTATTGTCGATAATAATTGCACCAGTCAAGAAAAACGAGTAGAGCTGATGATTAATGATAGCCCTTAATTTATTCCATCTACTGAAATTGAATTTGGTTTTATGAACTGAAGGGAGGAAGCATATTAAACCGAAGGAAGTTTCCAGGAGACGAAAAAAAGGTATTCGTAAATTTATTAATATAATATATTACAACATCCAAAGTGACTGGGAGAAAATGAATGTTGTTAATTTTGATTCCTGTAATGTTCATTCAGGTAAGAATGTGAAGTACGTATACGAGTCTTTGGAAACTGGTTAGTGTTTGGTATTTAAAACATACAAAAAAATGACTTCCTAAATATGTATGTATATGTATATGTGTTCGTTTTAAACTCATTAAGTTCCGTCCTTACACAGGATCTGATAGCGAAGAATCCAGTGAAGAAGAAGTTGTTATAAAGGAACAGAGGAAGAAGTCAAAAAGGAAATCTACAAGCAGTGACTCTGGAGAAGGTATTTCTTTTTTTACTTAAACTTAAACTTGATTATGAATGTAGTAGATCTTCCTTCTTAAACACAAAAAATTGAATGATTTCTTTAAGGTGAGGAATGCAAGCGTAAGTATAAGGGCTTGAAGATGAAGGATGTTATTTATGAAACACCTGTTGAATACGATAAGAAAGATGCGAAGAAGAAAGATAATAAGCCGATCAATTGTTTTTGTAAGAATATTTTTTTTGTTGGTACAATTCAAAATTTTTATTACTCTAAAAACCTTATGATTCTATAATGTGTTAATCTATATAAATTATGAATCTGTCAGCTTTTTTTGAAGTGGCACAATGATTTGTTGCAGAAAATGTGTCCATTAAAGAGAAAGAAACACACTACCGATCAAACTTACGAACTGCTATCAAGGAGATAAATACATTGGTTTTTACGGAAAAGCATCTGAATGAGATAAAGAGGACCCCATTCTGGCTGATGTTCGAAGCCATATACCGGTGAGGTGACGAAGAGATGATGAAGCGTTGTCACAAGTATGAGGGGGATATCTGCCAAATCCTACGGCGGTTTGAATTCGATAATGAATGTTTTGTGATTGGAGGTGAACGTGTGCCTTTATTAAACCGAGATGCACAACTCATATTTGGATTAAGCGGGGGATTCGAAGTAGTGAGCTTGAAACTTGAAGAATACCAAGTCCCAAGTTGGGTGAGGCGTTGCTTTGAGGCAGAGTATGCGTCCAACAATGGTGTGCTTCCCCTTACTAAACCGCTTCTGTTTGAAAGAATAAAGACAACATTGGTCTTTAACATTGTGGAGTCGTATTGAGATGTTGCAAGGCTGGTCCAATGTTACCTTTTGGCAGCAGTGTTATCTCCTTATCAGAGTGGGGTAGTTCCAATGTTTTTAGAGTTTATTAACAAACTAAGACAATCCATAAGTCATTTAAACAAAGTAAGACAAAAAAATTCAGTAAAACAATTAGGACCAAAATCAGTTACAAAATTCCTATTATGACATTTCTTTATTAAATTAACAATTAAATATACTCCCTCCGTCCCACAACTGTTTGCACACTTACCTTATTTGTCCGTCCCACAATTGTTTGCACACCCATAAAAGGAAAGTTCTTCATAAACCCCACCCTCACAATATTCACATATTTACACAAAATGCCATTACTTTTACTCTCTTTCCAATCACCTTTTTACTTTATTCATATAACTTTACAAAACTACCCCTCAACACTCCACTCATTACACTTTTTTTTTAAAAAGTGTGCCCTTTTGTGGTGCAAACACTTCCGGGACGGAGGGAGTAATAATATAGTCTTATGTCATTTCTCATTTCAAAACTCACCCCTTCATATTCAGAATCCTAAAATGGAGGCGGCATTAGGGTTTTTTGAGGTTGCAGTCGTCACCAACTACACTGCTCGAAGAATCGAGACGCTGGCCTCCGTGTGAGTGGAAGAGATCGATGAGGATGGTGGCGCCGACGATTTGACCGTTTCTTTTTGCGATTTGTGATGATGAATTTGATCCGTTCTTTTTGCAATTTTTACCTCGTCGGCGATTGATTCGCGATGGATCCAGATTTCCTAGTAATTTTTACCTCATCGGTGATGAAAAACAATTATATATTTTTACTGGTAATTTTACCAATAATTTCTTCCCTGAGAATTTCCATATATTCTTGATTTAAGGATAAACTATTTGGTGTTTGCGTAGTAATTCGTAGGTTCTCCAGAGCAAGAAAATGTAAAAGATTCCAATTTATGAGCATTAATGGTTCAAAACTGGGATAGATTTTTTGTTTTGCTGAGTCCTGCTTCTTTTTAAAATTAATAATGTTTTCTTTTCAAAACTGTAAAGCGAAACTTGTATTCTGCCTCATTGGGTATGCCTTAGTACCTAATGACTTCTTTATTAATGAATTTCGTTGATTGACCAAAGAAAAAAATGATTTATGCTATAATTTTTCTTCTGTTGTAATATTATAAAGTGAGTATCTCTGCCTTTTATTCATCATGTTTTTGCTGAATGTGTGCTATCAAGTTAGGCGAATGCAAAATTATTGCTGGACTTGTTTCTATTCATCCAGTTTTTTTGGGTTAGATCTGTTATTTTTTTTGGGTTAGATCATAAACTAAAAATTATATTTTTGTTGCAGAAAGCTGATGTTATGAGAAACATATTCTAGGAAGCTAAGATAGTGATTCTTGATTCTTGTTGTTGAAGTTGGGTTTTGCTGATAGTGCAGTTTCTGCAATTTTCGTTGCATATATAAACTCAATTTACTACATATATTTGTATGTATAATACATATTTCGTGTATTTTCGTATAATGTAATTTTTATATTCAATAGTTTATTTACTTCATGAACTAAGAAAATCATAATTATTGTAGAATTTATGATAAAGTCTTATATTATTATTATGCAATGCATATATTATATATATGCATGTACTGAGAATATGCAACAATTTTTTATATGCAAAGATATTACCCAATATATTTATGACTATTTGATAATTTCCATAGATAAAATAACACATGCACATATTAAAGTATATGCATATAAAAAACGTATGTATATTTAAAAGTATATGCACTTATCGGTTGCATTTAATAAAATATGTGTATATTCATCATGCAAACATATTATGAGTGTTATTCAACAAGTATTTGTTAGTACAAGTTGTTCATCAAATTAATTTAAACACTTTTAGAGGTGTATGGAGTAAAATAATTTTTTTGAATGTATTAAATTTATTAAGTATTTTATAATATAATTTATATTTTAATAAAGATATGGTATGCAAAATAATAACTATATGAATATTTAATTAATTAAAGTATATTTTCGATTAATAAGAAAATTATTGAATATATAAAAATATGAGTGTGGAGAGACAAAAAGTATGATCTCGAATTTTAGGAAAATTTGTTTAGTTGCAATTAGCGCTAAAATCGAGGATAATTAAATCATTTGAAAATTCGAAATTAAAACCAGCGCTAGAATCGAGGAGAATTATCTCCCAGCTTAATTTAAAATTTAAATGTTTGACTTTCCTAAATTTCGATTAACATTATTAATTGTAGTTGAAATTCTTAATTAATTAGAAAACAGGGGCATAATCGACTATATAGATTGGATTTTGTCCTTAATTGTTTTACTAAATAAAATTAGCTTAAATCTTAAAGTCTTAGAGTGGTTTGGTCTATTCTGTTTTTTCCCCAGGTTTTTAACGACCTATGTCGAGAATCTAGCTGATGTATGTCGTTATGACTGGAGCACATTTGTGGTTGACTTCCTGAAGAAGTAAATGAAGTCCAGTAAACAGTTGAAGGATGGGCGATGTGCGATTATCCTGCCTGTAAGCAAAGGCCCAATTATATATTTCTTGTTTTTGTTAAAGGTATTTTAGAATTTTACACAAAATTTGTAACACAAACCTCCAATGCAGTTTTGGTTGTGCGAGCACACGCGATTGGTTGAGCCCCGAGAGTGTGAATCATTTCCTCGATTTATGAAATGGGACATGAATGAGCTTCATACAGAGCTTGAAAGTGTGGAATTGGTTAAATATCAATACGTAAGAATGCTTTTATGTTGACATCTGAATGACATTTTGGTCCTAAAAAATTAAAATAGTTTTTTCTGACTCATTACTAATACGCCCATTGTTTTTTGTGTTTTTTAGTTTAGGAAGACCGTGTTAAGGGGGACTGCGGCTGAGAGGGAATTTTTTTTGCAACTACAAAGTTTTAGGGAGCTTGAAAAAAAGAACATGGCGATGGGAGTGGTAACTCCGCTGAGGTTAAGGAGACGGATCAGGACAACCTTGGAGAAGATGAACCTGTTGAGCCAACCGCCAAATGTGCTGCTGCGGGGGTTACAACAGAGGAAAATGCTCCTAGTCGGGAGAACAGTGCTCCAGGAGAGGCTGCAGTTGGTGAAGACTCAACCATTGACCCCATGACGTCACCAAATTTTGGTGTTGGGTCAAATTCTAATTTTGACTCTGGGTTGGTTCAGACTTCTCCTACTTTTAACATTGGTATAACACAGTATCTGAATCAAGAGTGTGCAAATGACAAATTTGTTAAGGGCATTTGGAAAATCTGTGAAGAGATCAATCTGGCTGATGCTGTAAAAGGCATGGTTAAACTGGAGGATGATCATTGTAACGAATTCGATGTGTATGCTCTGTCGTAGAGACTCTGAGTTTTTAGACCACTTATTAGCTCACTGTGCATTCACTCTGGAGGTTCTTCAGCATCTGACTCAACTTTTTGGAGTCATGATCCACACGGGGATCAGCTTTCTTGATATCTTCCTCCAGGCTACTCGAGTTCGGTTGGGTCCGCAGTCCTCCAGGCTACTCGAGTTCGGTTGGAGTTATGGAGAGCGGCATTTGTCACTACAGTTTGGGCTATTTGGGCTCTACGGAACAGGGTGGTCTTTGATGGGGTCTCCCCTTCTGTCAGACGATGTATGGCGCAGATCGTTGCTAGTATTAGGGAAGCCAATAACATCTCTCGGGGTTATGCTGACGGTTACAGTTCGGGATCTCTTGATTGCTAGGTCTCTTGGTGTTTTGGGCAGGCACAAGCCGACTCGACAGGGTTCGTCGGTTAGATGGATCCCCCCGGATCCGGATTGGTACAAGATCAACATAGACGGTAGTGCAACATCCTCTCCAGGTAGTTTGCATGCAGGGGCGGTGTTTAGGAACTTCAGGGGGTTCTTTGTTGGGGCTATTGCCCAAGAGGTTGGTTGTGGTATTCCTTTTAAGGCAGAGTTAACAGCGACACTCATTGCTATTCAGTATGCTCACGCCCAAGGGTGGCGGTTCTTATGGATCGAGTCGGACTCCAGTCTGACAGTTAACACTTTGATGAGCTCTACTCCTTCTGTCCTTTGGCGTCTGCAGGGTCTCTGGAGTCAGGTTCATCCACTTACTACAGAAATGCACATTCGGTATTCTCACACTTTTAGAGAGGCCAACCAGGCGGCTGACGCAGTGGCCAAGACGAAGATCAATTGCATTTGGAGGGGCTATCCCCCAGATTTCTTACTTTCTTTCTTACATAAAGATTTGTATACCGTCTTCTACAGACATTGATTGTTAGAGGATTTTACCTTTTTCCTTCGCCTAGGTTTTGTCCCTAAGGAGGGTTTTCCTAGGCAAGGTTTTAACGGCACTCCGGCCTCTGGCTCGACTTGTGAGCTTATGGTTTTAGGTTTTCTTCTTTTTTCTTTTATATTCCATACTTTTTTATTGGATAAGTTTGGTTAATGATGATGGAGTTAAAGATAGTTTGGTTGAAATAGTTGATTGAAAGGAAGCTGGTGATACTATGGGATCATCTAAGCAATCAGAGAATAAGGAAGGGGATGAATCAGCAAGGACCAAGTTATAAGTGCCTTACGCGCTGAAAAGGAGATGTTAGAAACAAAAATAGGGGAACTGACAAATCCGACAATAACTCAGATATTTGAGAATGCTGCCAACATGTCGCATTTGGAAGCCGTTGAGAAAAGCTTTGTTGAAAAAACTAAGGAAGTCGTGTGTGAAGACAAGAAAGCATGTGCAAGTGTTGTGGGGGATGCTGAAACTTCAAAGACCCTTTGCGCTAAGGTAAGACAGAACGTCAATCACCCGGAGCCAAGCTCTCTTGTTCAGAGGGTAAGGAACAGGACCTTGAATGATGGAAGGAGACATATTCCAGTCTCCCCCCATGTAAATACAAATGAACTGATACACATTAACGAAGGGGGTGATGAAACGATTGCTGAAGCTGAAGCACGGGCTCGAAGAATGAAAGATCCGTTGGAAGAGAAGCACTTGGCTGTAAGAAAGTTGGATGATTATATCAGAGCACAAATTGTTGAGTTATTCAACGACGAGGGGCTGAGGTAAGACGGTAATTCTAATTGTTTATGATATATTTTTTTTGTTTAATGTTATGTTTTGTTTTTTTTGTTTCAGCTACTTTGTGTGGACGGGGGACCAACCGTTGTCTACGGTCAGCTTAAGTGATGTAATTGAAACCCTGCATCACAAGCAACTTTCAACTCTGGTATGCATCTTCGAATTAGAGTTATTTTTTCATATAATGGTGTTCTACACTCGTGCATCGCCAAATTTGGGTTCTGATAATTAATGGCCCAAAAAAATGGAACCATTTTAATACAGGTGATCAATTCTTGGTCAGACATTATATCGCATAAATATTATAATTCATCACCTGGATCCAAGAATGTTAAAATCTTCCCTTCAAGTTTTTTGGTATGTTGTTGAATATTGATTGAATTCTAATCATTAGGCTGTATTTTATAAAGAGGTTGATTAGAGACCGAGCAACATCATGCAAGGCACCGTTTGTCCGGATGTTTGAAAAACGACTGGAACAGTGTATGAATGAAGATATGTTGTTATTTCCAGTGATATACGGTGGCGCTGGGGGCAGTACGAGGGCCAATGGAGACCACTGGTGTCTTTTGCGTTTCAATATGCGTACAAGTAATTGGAAGTTTTATAATCCAATTCGACCAAGGAACGTTGATCCACATTTGAATGAAGTTATTGTCGTGGTAAATTTTAAGTTTATGTATTAAATGAATCATGAATTCATGGGACGATGCATATTTAAAAGTTGCCCCTAACTTATTATACATTATATTAACAAGTTAGATACGTGGAGGAGAAGTTGCGTGATGTTTTCAAGGGGTCGAGGCCAAGCCACCCTTTCTTTCGAAGGCCGTTTATTCAACCAGAATCTGAGGATTGCTTGCAGCAAAGTGCCGATTCTCTCGATTGTGGGGTTGTTGTTTGCTACTTAATGGAGAACATTGTCCTGCGACGTACTCTAAAGAAGGGGAACTTGGGAAAACTGCATCTAATAATTATTGGGCAAAGATGGTTAAGTCGTTTATGGATCTGCTTAGTGTGGAAGTTTGATTATAGCAATAGTTACCTTGAACTGATTAATATGTTGTTGGGTATTACTGTTTATTTGGGTGGTTGGGGGACATAATTATGACAACTATTATGTGTTTTGATGACTTATTGCATTATGATGTTTATGGATTTAGCTTTTGATATTAGGACAACTATGTCATGCATTCCGGGGGGAATTGGTATGTTGTTTTTTTGGAAGTATGGAATGTGTTGATGGGCAATGATATGTTTTGGATTTTGTAATTTTGGGGTTGCCAATTAGAATGACAATGATGTTTGAAACAAGTGTTTGGACTAATTCATTTTGTATGTGCCTTGGGCTCTTTTTCTGCATGTGCTCTTTTTTGCACCATCTCTGTTACTATTTGCATCCGTTGATGGGACTTTTGCATTTGAAGGTATATTTTTTGAATTATACAGGAGGAATTTTGCATCTCAAACAAAAAATGATATGTTTTGAAAAAATGTCTTACACTATAAGGGCAAGAATGTGATCTTACTCAACATGTTTGCTTTTTATTTGTTATTGTAGAATTTAATATTGCAATGCGCTTTTGTTTTCTAAAAAATGGAATGCACATTTGCACCAGCAAGTTTGATAATTGCATTGCTGTATGGTTGTTTTGCATTTCCATAAAATCATTTTTTTAATGTTATGAGTGTACTTATTGAATGAATTATTGCAGTTTGGATAGCAAATGTTTTTATGAAAACCCCCCGATTTTGAAAACAAAATTGGAAGTTTTGGCACAAAACTTAATTTGCTTACCCCAAAAGGCCAATGGTTGTCAGTATGATCAACTCGTTCCCTATATTGTCATCTAAAAGAATATATATTGAATTAAGTACAACTTGAGTTTAACAAAGATTGTTGTTTTAGAAAATTATGAGCCATTAAGTACATATGATAAAAATAGAAAACACAAAAACACAACTTCACCTATTGAGATCCCAAACCACTGTCTACATAACTCCAAAGCACAAATCTTGAACAAACTAATGATCTAAAAAAATTAACACTATTTCCTAAACAATTAATTAAAATCTAATAAAAACAAAACACAATTTTATGATCTAGAAAAGGATTTATTGAATTAGCTACAAATTGAGTTTAATAAAAATATCCTTGTTTTAGGGGTTATGAGCCATTATGCACACAACTTCAAGGTAGAAAACACAAAAACACACATTCAAATATTGAGATCACAATCCACTTGATGCAAAACTTCATAATAACAATTAACACTACTTACAAAAGAGGTCCAAGATAAAGCACAACAATTTTTTATGTCAAAGAATATAGACTTTTGGAGATTATGAGCCATTAAGTTCCCATCATAGCATTTATCATCACAAAAAACAAACCTTCACCTATTAAGATCACAATCCACAAAATGCTACACTACAAAACACAATCTTGTACAAACTTCAAACACAAATTGACACTACTTAGAAAATATTCCAAGAAAAGCATAGCAACTTTGATGTCATTATGGTCAACTTATGACCTATAAAAAACAAACTCAAAATTTGTGATCTAAAGAATGATATAAAGAAATTAGCCACATATTGAGGTTAACAAAAGATGCTTGATTGGAGATTAGGAGCCATTAAGTACCCACCATAAAAATATAAAACACAACACACATGTACAACTTTTTAGTTGACAACCTACTAGATACAAATCTTCAAAACACAACTTTGTTAGATCACAACCTTGTACAAACTCCAAACACATAATAAACACTAGATACAAAATAGTACTATCACAACCCCCACGCAAAAGGTACAAAATTATACTTATAGTATGCTAACACAAACTTACACCAGAAAATTGGTGGTACATCACCCAAGCTACTGCAAAAAAAGAGGAGACTCCAAGCTTTCCACATATTTGAATGCATTTACATAAGAATTCTTTGAGTTGATATCATTCAAGGTTTTGAACCTGTCTTGATTTAAATCGTAGTTAATGAATTCTCCTCCGGGCTGTTGACGGAACATAACTTTGTCTCTCCCCGGTTTGACGAATGATATAGGAAGCAACTGAATGGAGCTTTCCGCTGTACCCGTTTTGTAGAGTGTGGTGCTTGACCACTGTCTGTGTCCACCAGAGTATGTGAGCACGACCATGTTGAATGTACCCTGATACATTCTAATGCCAATCCTTGTAACCTTGTTGGAGAAGATGGCAATGCTGTCGTCATCCAAATCCTCGATATGTTCCATTTCAGAGATATTGAACTCTTCGGGGGGGGGGGGGTAAGGGGTAACCATTGCATAACTACCATCTTTAATGTTAAAATTAGCAAGACCAAAATCACGATTTTCTGTCCTAATATTCCAAATTCCAATACAACAATCCCCCAACAAAAATCGCTTTATTGTAAGGGGGAGTTTGGAACGGAAACTCTGCCCCCGTTGCCAATGAGTTTTCATTCCTTGAGAATATTTTAACATCGGAACGGAACTCATCGTTGTTAACAAAACTTGCTATTCTAACATATTTGTAGTCATCTAGTTCCTCATCATGCCCTAACCCCCAAAAAACAAAGCATTCACTAAAGTTGGGAGGAAATAAAATTGGCTTTGAAGGGATTTTTACAGTTTGGCAAGTAGATGGATTTTGAATGCTGAACTCGTCCTGAAGGTTGCAGCATAAGATTAGACCGTTGGCACTTCCCAGGTATTCAACTTCCTGATCGCCATCCTCTATCACTCTTTGCACAGTAGTCTGAAAGGGGTCAGGGGATAACTCATACAACATAAGAGGGATGATGCACCTTTCTTGGTAGATGTAAGTTCTCCGATTTACCGCCTTCACCCTCTCCAGAAACCCCTTTTTGAAAGCTTTAGAACACAAAAAGACATTCCAACTTTTGCTCAGAAGCTTGCATCTTCCGGTCATCTTCGCTGGCAGCCTGGTGAGAATCTCTGTTGTAATTTCATCTGGAAACACGTTACAGAGCCTTGGGATGATCTTCATTTCTGGATGTTTGATTTTTTTGGACATAGGTTCCATGATTCTCTTAGAAAACGAGATTGATTTAGAACAGAGTATGATGGTTTGAGTTTTTTAGCCTAACTTTTGATCAAGTGAGGGTTTAGAAGAAATTGAATAGATGATGCATATTTCTATGTGATTAGATGAGATTATGTAGTAAACCAAAAGTTACAAGTTAAAGCTATGTGGTCTTGGTCCCAAGTTGAGTCTAGGATTAGAATAAGCCTAAAAGTATAGAGGCAAAGGGTGAATAGATTTTTAAAACTTTTCCTAAAATATCAGAGTTATATGCGGAATTTAGTGTTCTTATGTAGTACTGTGCTAATACAGACCACCTTAGTACTTTCAGAATTAATGTGAGCCTTTACAGTTTATACTCAACTTTGATTATATGAATTTTACTTATTAAACAATTAAACAAATATCAAATAGTAAGTAAATGAACACAAGATTTATAGTGGTTCGACAAATGTCTACATCCACTCTCACAAACCCAGTCGTGATGTTTTATTAACTCTTTCTTGAGTTTCTTGTGGCTTAAAGTCCCAAGACTAAGACTGTGATCTTATCGATTATACCACCAGTTATATCTTCGATCTACTAGTAAGTTTCACAAGTTTACTAGCACACTTGTTTACAACAAATCACAAACTAAAAATAGTAAAACTTCTCTAATTGTAGCCTTTGAATATTCTTCTCAAATCTGTGGCTTCTTCTTTGTGTTGATCTTCAAACTCTGCGAGTTTTCTTGAATGCTTCTTGAATAGCTCTTGAATACTTTAATCTCTTGAATATCAGTAGATCAGTAGTAATATCAGTAGTCTTTTCAAGTAGAAGATCATACGGTATTTATAGAACTTAGTATGACAGTTAGTAGTTTGTGAAACTAACTCCAACTAACTCTTAACCGCTTTCTTGTAACTTCCTTGTAACTAACTTCATATCTTTTAAAGTCAGCATATCTTCAATATATTTCGGTTACTCCTTCAAAATAAGTTTTCCAAACTTATTCTTCAACTTCGACCTTAGCACAACAAAATTACTCTTCTCAGATTTTACTGTTTCTTATTCTGATTAAGCACACTTTTGACTTCTGCACTTATACTTCTTCAGAATATTCCTTTTAATTTTTCTGAGCTTCAATCTACTCTTCATAACTTGAAATTCTTCTTCTTCAGAGTAGTCTTCTGTTCTGACTTCTAGTCTTTTGATCTTTGCTCTAGCCTTCTGTTCTGAACTAACTATGCTGATTTACATTACAATACAAACTTACAAATATAAAACCTATCTATACTTCAATTGAACTACATACAGAAGAGTATATCTAAGTCCTATTCTATAAGATGTCTATACAATTTCAACATCAGCTTAATTCCTAACAGTTCACAATATATTCACATATTTCACATATAAAATCAGTAACTCAGATTATATGACTCATCAAGATGACTTAGTTAAGATGACTTCTATCAACATATATTATTAACTTTAAGTTGCTTTTTGGCCATCAAAACTTAATCTCATCAACTAGGACTTGTTTCCAGGATTCATATCCCAACATATGGCTATTAGGTGGTTTTTTGAATAGACACGACTGAATCAAAATTTAGATTGTTACGTCCCAAAGTTGATTTAGATTGTTTTTTTTTTTTTTGCCTAAATCAACAACTGTTGTTGGTCCCAAAGTTGAGTGTTAAGATTGAGTAAACTAGAAAAGTCTAGAGGGAGGGGTGAATAGACTTTTAAAATCTTTCAAAATATCAGAGTTTATATATGCAGAATTAACAATTTATGAGCCCTTATGATTATACTCAACTATATACAAAAAATATTATACTCGTTTATACTGCAACTCTATCAACTTATCAATTCAATTCAATTAAACAATTAATCAATCAAACATAAATAAATGCAGTAAGTAAACAACACAAGATTTATAGTGGTTCGACAACTTGTCTACATCTACTCTCACAACTCCAGTCGTGAAATTTTATTAACTTGTCTTGTGGCTTTAAGTCCCAAGAAATAAGACTTCGATCTTTTCGACTATATCTCCAGATATATCTTCGATCTTCTTCTTCTTCTTCTTCTTCTTCTTCTTCTTCTTCTTCTTCTTCTTCTTCTTCTTGAACTTCAAAACTTGCTTGAACTCTGCGGGTTATCTTTGCTTTGAATCTCTTCAGTAAACGCTCATTATTTCGATTTTCAGTAGTCTTCAACGTTTGAATATCTTCAATTATTTATAGACTTCACAACTCAAGATAAGTTTGTTATCCGACAACCTTTTCTTGATAACTAACTTTGTAACCGTTTCTTCTTGATATGTATCTTCTAATACGTCGGTTATTCTGTTATGATATGTAACAAACTTCATATCTTCCTTCAAATACGCATATCTTCTATCTTCACTTTTGACTTGTCTTCTTTCTGTACTTAGAATATTTGAGCTTCCTTCTCAGTACTTTCTTGTCTTGCACAAGTCTTCTTATCTTCATAGTCTTCTCTTCTTGTAGAACATCAACTTGTCCTCTTAACTAACCTATCTAGACGTTTACATTACTTTAAGCTTTATAACATAATTTAGGCATCCTATAAACTATTACATCAATTATAAATCATAAACATAAGCTTCTATACAATGTTTCAAGCTTATCATAAAATCCTATGGTAAACTGTTCTTTTCATACTTAGTTTATTTCAGTATTACTTCAACTCATCCGATCTTGTCACATACAAGACGACTTCCATAACTAGATCAGTCAATACTTAGAATATATTCAAGTTCTCTTTTTATCTTATCAAAAGTATACTTTCATCAATTAGGACTTGTCTTTAGGATTTATATCCCAACAATTTTCCCCTTTTTGATGAAGCCAAAACTACTTGAATTATTTTAAGTAAATAAATCAATTAAGTAGTTATCTCATATCAAAATAGTTCATCTTTTCATTCATAAGATCAGATCAATTACAATTACTTAGAAAATATATCAAAATGAAATAAGTAGAGTAAACAAAATCTTACAGTCTTCATCTTATGCTTCCACCATTGTCTGTTTTTGCTTCCTCATCTGGTACCTGGAACGCATCTAGAAACATTCTATGAATCTCATAGATATGATCTTCATTCTCGATCTTCTCATCTTCAAGATCTTTCTCTTCAAATTTCTTGATCGCACTGAAGTCGATTCTTTTTCCAGATCCAAGCATTGGAGTTTCCCATTTAGGAAATTCTAGTGACAAAATGTTGTAACCAACAGGACTAGTAATTCGCATTATCAAATTCCATAGATCAATGTCTTCTGCTTCCATGAACTTCTCAAAATCTACGAGCAACTCATCTTTCACAGACATTTCTCCATATCTTCTTATAATCCAATGAGTAATCTCCCATTTCTTCTTAACAACTTTCCAAATCTCACTATGCTCAACATCAATGAATTTGTCTATGAAAGCATCTTCAATCTCGATGGGATTTACTTTGCTGTCTTGCAACTTCTTGATGTGTTTTCCTAATACTTTCTTATTTGCATAATAATCATCTTCAATCTTTTGCCTTTTATGAATTTCACCTTCATCAATATCAGCTAGAATCTGACCTATTGATTCCTTCACTTTAGGTTCTCTGATTTCAAGCTTTCACTTTACTCGCCTTGTTTGAACCTTTTCTTCACTGACCTTGCCTTTGCCTTTGGCAATTCTCAATTGGTCTTCAACACTGATCCGTTCTTTCAAATGAGCCTTCACTAGTCTTCCTCTCCTAGGTCGACTTTGCTCTTGCTGAATTTATGTTTGTTCACCTTCAACTTCTTATTGCTCATTTACTTCTTCCCCCTTTTTGGCTTCATCACTTGCCTTCAAGGTGAATAAAGAAGTAAATCGAGTCATCTCTTCATGTACTGCCCGCTCCATCAGATTTGTTGCTTTCTCAATCTGCTTTTGATGACTTCCATCTTGACTTAACTTCTCAAGACGATCAGCAGTGTACTCAAGCTTTTTCGAAGTTAAAGTAAATTCATTCTTGAACAACCTGTTCTGGTCTCTCATTTCTGTCAGTTGTGATCTGGCCTCTTGCAATTGAGCATACGCCTCTCGTCTTTGCTCATCTGCAATCTCGATTTTAGTCCTATAGACTCTTTCCAATTTCCAGGACTCAGTAGCCAACACTTTCACAAAATCAACTGAACTCTTCTCTGCATACTCAACTTGATTTTGAATGAACACTTCTAGTTGGTTAAACATCTCTTGTCTAAACACAATATCAAGTTGATTAACTTCATTTATGATCATTTTCTTCGAATCAGTTACTAGAGAACTGTTCTGGTCTTGCAACACTTTCTTCACGTCTGACTTCAAGAACTCATATATTGCTGTCTTCACCACCTATCTTAGATCATCTTTCAACTGATCAAAAGACACCTCTTGAGCAACTGTTGTCTGATCCATCTCTTCAGCAACAATATTTTTTTCAATCTCAGCAGCAATAGGTACTTCAACCAATTTCATCTCTAACTCAGTAGACAACTTATCTTCTTCTACTGGTAGCACACTTTCTGCTAATGCTTTCAAATTGATTGGAGGAGAGTAGGGTACGATAGCTAACCTTGCGGCCTTGGCTCGTAGTTTAGCTTCGTTTGAGTCCTTCTTGACTAACTCCAATAACTTCGCAATATAAACACACGCCTCTGCTTGGAATGTTGGTTCGACTTGTCTGGTGATTTACCCAACATCTTTTCTAGGGCTGTGAGCATGTTCAACTTGGAATTTGAACACCAATCCTCTCAACTGATCTGACGGATTGTCCAACTCACTTCTTGGATCAGTAGACACCAACACTTCTTGTTCTGCTTCCAGCATCAATTCATCTTCAGAGACTTGAATGCATCCACCATTTCACTTGACTTAGTCGATTCTTCAATTTCTTTCATTGGAATGACTTCATCTGGAACATTTAGCATCCTCTTGACAAGAGCAGCCATTGCTTCATGAGAGAGTAAATCATTGTGGCTCTTCACTCCACTGTTCTCCTTTTGTTCCATCTCCCAATCTTGAAAATTCGAAATTCCACCCATGCCTAAGATCATCTCAAACATGTCTTCAGATGGGCCATTATTCAATGCAACTCATGTGCAAATTCGGATCAACTTCTCATACATTTCCGAACTTGTATCAATCTCAACTGTTGGTAGAATTTTCTTCAGGTTTCTGGTCATCTGTGCACGTAATCTCTTCTCACGCATACACATCAGATAATCAACGATGTTGGGAAATCTATTTTTGGAAGGAGTCTGAGTGAGTGGGGTCCTCAGCTCGGTAGCCGAAGTGTCAGCTAGTGGGGTTCCCAAAACAGATGGGTTAGGTGGGTCAACATTTTCTGTTGTGGGTAAGGGTAAATTTTGGATTGTGGTTTCTGGGGGCTGTGATGTGGTTTGGTTTAGTAGACCAGCTGTCGAAGTATCAGCTGATGCAAATATGGTTGTGTCTTGGGTTAACAAGGAGCTTAGGTTTTGCACAAATTTCAGAGGGGCTCTAGGATCAGGTTTGGCACGAGAACGAAGCGTTCTTGCCTTGGTTTTGACAGGAATAGAAGGAGGAGAGAGAATAGGTGCAGAAACGTTAGATTCAGCCAACAGACGAGAAGGAGGAGGAGGACCAGATAAGTCACCCCTTGGAATTTTTCTTATCCTTAGTCTGTACTCTTCTTCCGTCTCCAGTGCTTCATCTGAAGACTCATCTGATTCCGTTTCTTCAAAATCTTCATCAGGATCTATCTGTGCTTCATCTGAAACATACTCAACTAGTGCTCCACTAGTTCCACCTTCTTGAGCTTCCTTGTCTGATGCCTTAAACTCTTCACTAGAAGACTCAGCTTCTATCATTGCATCCTTCAGATTGATTCTGTACTGCTCTCGCTCAATCTTTCTTTCCTTTGTTTGCCTATCCAAAGCATCTTTCTTCAGGTAATGCTTCAGCACATGGAATGGCTTGCCTTTACTCCAATCATTCTTATTTGGCAACAAGACGGTTAGGAGAATACTTAGCTTGTTTCCAAAGTTAACAGATGCAGTAACCGTCCATTCTCTTGTGTCACTGTCCACCTTGACATATTTCGCAAAATACATCAATCTATCCATGAACAACTTTTGCCAATTTCCTTCAGTGATCCCATCATAGATCGCTGCCATCACTCTTGTCTTCTGTTGAGTGACCGAATCATAACTTCCAGTGACACCAAGCAACATCTTGCTTGCAATGTCGAGTAGAGTCTTATACTTTGGCAACAACTGCTTCTTCTTCGTAGCTGGCACCTTACCATCACTGTTCAGCTTCAGTTTCTTGCCACAAAAGATACTAAGGTATCTAAGCTCTTGACCAGAAGCGTAGAGTTCCACATCGATTGAACCTTGCTTCAAGTCAAACACCTCACCAAGCATCTCCTTGGATAGCTTGACTCGTTTTCCACCTACAAAGGCTTCAATATACTCGCCTCTGTGAGTAGCAATAGCATAGAATTCCAACACCTCCTCTTCATACACCGTTTCTAGAACAGCTTCCAGAAATGACTTCAGCCCACACCTAAAATATTTTATTAGGATCTCTTTGTTGTCTTCAGTGTGCCTTCCTTTGAAGAACAACGAACTCTCCCATGCACCTTGCCTTCAGTGGCATACTTTCTGAGGTCAAACCTAGCTTGCATGTTAGTGTCAGCATCGAAAATAGATACGACAAACATTATCGATTGAATGTGTGTGAAATTAGACTAACACAGAGGAATAGTAGGGTTTATAAAGATTTTAGGATCTTGAAAGTAGGAAACTTGAGTAAACGTGGGGAGTGAATTACGGAGTAAGGGGTTTTATGAATTTTGGGTTTTTTGAATGAGTGGTGTAGATCGAATCAAAGTGATCTAACGGTAGGATAAAAACCTTTGGAATTCATTGCTGTAATTTAGAATATTATGTGATTTGGTATTGTAAAATTTGGAATCCATATTTTCTATTGGTTAGGATAGAAGAGTGTATTCATCTAACCTAAGGTAATAGGTTTAGGTGGGAAACTGGGTGTATGCACCTCATTAAATGGGGTGTATAAATCCAGTTCTAGGTTTTCTAAAATTTCGCAAATCAAATTACATTTATACCATTAATTATCTTTAAAACACTTAGTGAAATACACAATATGTATGATCTTATCTGATCTATTCGAGTTCATCAGAACAGTTTGAGTGTTCATAAGTTGCACTTGGCGAGCTCCCCCTTCGACTGTGCTTTATCTATCTGATGAGCGAACACCTTCATGTACCTGTCTACCTTAGTCGAAGTGTAAACATAGATACAAGAGGTAAAGTAGAATAATTATATTGAATATCAATAATTGATTGTAACCAAGGTTTTGATCAAGATGACTTGACTAACTAGGAAGCAACATAATGATATTTAAGAAATCATAGACTCCCCTAGTATTACCCTCAACTTTACCAGCTTCCTCATCGGGTTGTCCGATCATCTTGTCTGACCTTGTTTACCTAGATCAAGTCGAGTCTGAAGGAGTATGTTCTCGTTTATGTTGAACTCATGTGTTCTGCAAATCTCTTACTATGGTGTACCTGTCTTGTTAGTACAGTACTATGTAGAAGTAGGGTCTAGATCAATCAATCCTAAGCTAATGCATAACTCTCTAAATCGTGCTTCAGGTAATGGTTTAGTAAGAATATAAACTCGCTGTATGTCAGTATGTATCTTTTCCGTGCAAATGTTCTTCTTCTCAACATGATCACGTATAAAATGATGTCTAACATCTACATGCTTACATCTAGTATGCAAAACAGGGTTTTGAGTGATAGCAACAACACTATTACTGTCACAGAATATTGGCATATTAGATTCTACAATGTTGTAGTCTCTGAGTTATTGCATTAGCCATAGTAGCTGACTACAACAACTACCTGCAGCCATGTACTCTACTTCAGTAGTAGAGGTTGCTACACTTGTCTGTTTCTTTGAAAACCATGAAATAAGTTTAGAACCTAAGAATTGACATGAACCGGATGTTGATTTCCACTTGTTGGTCCCAAAGTTGAGTGTTAAGATTGAGTAAACTAGAAAAGTCTAGAGGGGAGGTGTGAATAAACTTTTAAAATCTTTCAAAATATCAGAGTTTATATATGCGGAATTAACAATTTATGAACCCTTATGATTATACTCAACTATATACAAAAATTACTATACTCATGTATACTGCAATTCTATCAACTTATCAATTCAAGTAAACAATTAATCAATCAAACACAAATAAATGCAGTAAGTAAACAACACAAGATTTATAGTGGTTCGACAACTTGTCTACATCCACTCTCACAACTCCAGTCGTGAAATTTTATTAACTTGTCTTGTGGCTTTAAGTCCCAAGAAATAAGACTTCGATCTTTTCGACTATATCTCCAGATATATCTTCGATCTAACAACTAGCTATTTTACAAGTAACTAGCACCTTGATAACAACAAAAACCAATAAGATAAACTTCTCTGTTTTCAGTAAGCCTTCTTCTTCTTCTTCTTCTTCTTCTTCAGTAAACTTGTCTTTTCTGGGCTTCTTCTTGAACTCCAAAACTTACTTGAACTCTGCGAGTTATCTTTGCTCTGAATCTATTCAGTAAACGCTCAGTATTTCGATTTTCAGTAGTCTTCAACGTTTCAATGTCTTCAACTATTTATAGACTTCACAACTCAAGATAAGTTTGTTATCCGACAACCTTTTCTTGATAACTAACTTTGTAACCGTTTCTTCTTGATATGTATCTTCCAATACGTCGGTTATTCTGTTATGATACGTAACAAACTTCATATCTTCCTTCAAATACGCATATCTTCTATCTTCACTTTTGACTTGTCTTCTTTCTGTACTTAGAATATTTCAGCTTCTTATCTTCATAGTCTTCTCTTCTTGTAGAACTTCAACTTGTCCTATTAACTAACCTATCTAGACTTTTACATTACTTTAAGCTTTATAACATAGCTTAGTCATCCTATAAACTATTACATCAATTATAAATCATAAACATAAGCTTCTATACAATGTTTCATGCTTATCATAGAATCCTATAAACTGTTCTTTTCATACTTAGTTTATTTCAGTATTACTTCAACTCATCTGATCTTGTCACATACAAGACGACTTCCATAATTAGATCAATCAACACTTAGAATATATTCAAGTTCTCTTTTTGGCCTATCAAAACTATACTTTCATCAATTAAGACTTGTCTTTAGGATTCATATCCCAACAACTGTTATGATTAACTCCCCTACATGAAAGGTGATATCGCTATTGAAATGATCGAACATTGTTTCATAAAAAAAATGAAAAATAGAAATTAACATAATCAATTTTTATCTTCGCGTGGTCCGAATATTTTGTTTGGATGTATCGTCTTAACTCCATAAGGATAATGGTTTCCAAACAATCTCTTATATTACAAATTAGACCACAAGGTTCGAAAAAAATATATGGTGCACCGGATAACGATTTTGAACAAATAGTTTGTTATGTATCTACACAACTTAAAATAAGGGGGGCAAAATTTTTACAAAATACCCTTTATATTTCAATGTGGTTTTACAAAAATTATGGAAAATTGCATCACACATCTTTAACATTTGCACCACTCGCCTTAAATTTTGCATGAAATTAATTGTCGTTTGCACCAGTTACCCAGTTTTTTGCAGTATGTCTTCCACGAATCAGACTATTTCCTTGGATGATCAAAATGTTACCGTTGACATCTTGAGAAAGTTAAAAAATAACAGTTGGGTACAGTTTACAAGGAAATAGCCGTTGGCTAAGCATTATATATATGTATGAGGGGGTTTCTTCCAAGATTTAAAGTATAAGGAAATCAAAAACCACATTTTACACCATATCATTCTTGTTGCACAGAATCTGGGAACAAACAACATCCTCGAAGGCCCAACAAATGTCAACATCGAGCTCAAGGAACGGTGGGTCTGTGTCGTATGCAAGATATGCACGATCCTACTGCCGTACATGTCGCTGTCCCGCTACAATCATGGTGACCGAATCGCTTCCAAATCGGGGCAGGTTATATTATAATTGCGAAGTACATGGCTTTTCACACTGGTGCATACCAATTCAACCACTATGAGCCATCGGGCACTAGAACTCTTGCGATGGATTTTACGGTAGGGGAAGGGGCAGATAGGCAACAACATAATAGGGGATGTAGTTATCAAATAACACTAACAACACTTTTGTAGCAAATTTGGTGACTGTATGTACAGTTGTTGTACTTGGGGTCTTCATCCAGATTTTTTTTTATGTAAGCTACAACATTATGGGCCACTACTGATGATATCCACTTTACTGTTTATGTAATGTTAACTGCAGTACTATAATCAAATTAAAGTTTGGATTTTCGATTGGTATTTATAGAATTCATGACTAGATCTTAGCATTTTAGATCAGGTGGGACAGGCAGCAAAAACATGATAACAGCAAAACAGATGCTTCATATGAATTAAAAAACATAAGCCACATTTGGAGTAGTTGATCAACCATATCAAAAAGAAACTTATCAAGAAACAAGACAGAAAAAAACTCCAATATGAGTAAGAAGTAAATAGATCATCAGGGCTATAAAATTTCCGAAAAATCACAAAATAAAATATCAAGAAACAAGACACAAAAAAATCCAGTTCTGAGTAAGAAGTAAATAGATCATCACAAAAATCACCCCCACATACATTTTTTTACTGAAACTCACATAACTGAGATAGTACAACGAGTTTTCAGGGGACTGATTAGCAACCTAGGCCTAGACAAAATAAAAAATATAGGTTTAAAAAAAAGATAAACCACAAGTGCATGCTCAAGAACCTCTTAAAAACATTCAAAAAATAAGTTACCTGCACAAAATACACCCTCCCAAATATATGCACCTACTCGGAAAGACGAATAGAATCAACTTTGTACGCTGTAGCACACGTGACAGATCGTGCCTTCCAGTCTTGTTGCACCACGGGCAAACACAAAAGGTTTCACCCTGCGCCATACCCCATATGAATTCTTCCTTTTTTTTCTTTGGCCGCCCGGGAGGATTATTCAATTCTGGAGGTATAATTCTTTCATCTTCAAACCTAGATTGGCATTCAAGCATTTCCGATTCAGGGACTGTGTTTAAGTCTTCCTTGTAACACTGTCGGTAGTTGTCGGTCAAGAAATAATTCTCCACTATATTGAAAACAGAAGTGCAGTGCTTCTTAATTACAACAACTGCATGGGCATAAGGGAACCCTCTGATTTGCCATTGGAAACATGAGCACGTTCTGGCTAAAACATCGACTGAAACAGAATGCGACGAATATACCTCAAACCAAACTGGCCATTGGGGAACTTGCTCACAAACCAGGAGTCGCTAATGTTAGCCTGGTGGTGCCAAAGTGCTTCCTTGGCGGGAACAAGGGAACCAGTCCAGGTTGAGCTTACTTCCCTCCTAACAACGAACCATCTAGCAATCTGTTTCCGGATTGAGTCAATAATAAAGGTTATAGGGAGTGATCTTGCTTCCCGGATCCACGAATTGAATGACTCTACAGCATTTGAATGTCATCTCCCCGTATCTTCCAATATGGGGTTAATGGGCTACATCCCATCTCTCAAATGGTAAATCTTCCAGCCATTTTTCTGTGATCGGACCACCTACTGCCTTAAATATATCAATCTTGTCATAAAAAATCCTGATGTTAGGGGCATAAGCACATTCTTTAAAGTGTTCAGCCATTTTTTCCCGATGATCGGTGGACCAAACTTCTCCGTATCGGCCCTTAAGGTTATCTAGCAAGTGGTAAAGACAGTAAAAATGGGCCGGATGCTCCCAAACCTCGTAAAAGGCAGACATCAACCCAATGTTCCTATTAGAAATGTAAATGACCTGTTTTCCATGTTGTATTTGGTCACGAAGCTTTCGGAGGAACCATGCCCAATTGTCCTTATTTTCAGCCGAAACAACAGTGAATGCAACTGGGAACAGGCCTGATACACACAAAAAACAAGAATGATGAACATTTTTTTTATCCAAACATTAGTGTAACAGTTAAGTTGGTCCTGTTATAAAAGGGAAACATTGTAATAAATAATTGCATTTTAAACAACACTTATTACCATTCTCTCCGTCCTTTGCCCCAAACAACACACCCTTCACCCTGCCCATCATGAACGTTTCATCCATAAACAACATCGGACGACAACTTTTGAATCCCTCCATGCACGCTTTGAACTACACAAAGATCCTTTCCAACTGGGATGTATCGCTATCCTTCTATAAATCAACGATACTGCCAGGATTTGTTTACCGGACAACTTCTGCATACCATCGGAGTTGGTCGTAAGACTCGAGGTACCCACCAAATATCTCATTCCTTGCAGCCTCGACTCCACGCCAAGCCTTACAATACGGAATATCAAAACCGTAACCTTTTTTAATAGATTTGATGATCTATTTCCCACTTATATTTGGGTTGCCCCTTATGTCTTCCATAACTAAATCCTTTATGATCCTTTTACCAAACCTATTGTGTTTAGCCAAAAGCAAGTTCCCCCCACAACTGTGAACTAGATTGGCCTTGGAAATTATAAAACTACGATTAATTGGTTGCCGTTTAGCTTTTATAAACCAACCACAATCCCCGTCCTTAGTGGCATTACAAGCAGCGTGAACATATCTATCTGTATTCTTCACATACCTATACTTAAACTTGATCAACTCTCTCCGAAATTCTGGAGCACCCCCAAGAAATACTAGACCAACACCATCCCTCATTATATCTTCCCAATGATTAGACAGGTAGGATTTAGGCTTCTTTGGGGGACAAATATCAAAGTTTGGAATGCTAACAATCCCTTCAAACTCGTTTACTTTGGGGGTGGAATGCGGATAATCTTTCCCTAAACTACGTAATGCATACTAGGAAACAGGGGAAGGGCAATTAGACATTGGAGGCGGTGCATACTTGGAAACAGGTGAAGGGCAAGTAAACATTGGGGGAGCAGACGGGGTAGGGGATACAAATAGTTCAGAATTAGGGCATGGATTATCCGCTAGATTTATTACAATAGAGACAATCTTCAAATTTGAAATTTCAAAAAATTCAACCAACATATTAAGATTAGAATCGAAACCCAAATCACAATTAAGGAGCTATTTAGCTGAAAATGAACATGAAAATCCACACGAAAGAAGTTCGGACCACGTACCAATTATTTGGTCAAGAAAATCTTTGAAGGATGACGAAGCTTTAACACGAACGAACTTGCTCCTGCCACATAAATTTACCGTCAAAATCAGTGAATTTTCCATGTTGTATTGGGGACAAGATTATTTTTTTGAATCGATGGTCTATTCAAGAAATTTTGCAGACGAGAATCCCTAAACACGATTATCCCACCGCCTCGACTAGTTGAGAAAAATGAAATCGATCGATCAGATTATTGGAAGGGAACTTCGAAGAAGAAATGGTCATTCTGGAAGCTTTGATGAAATCGAAAAGTTTGAAGGATGTGGTGACTGAATGTTCTTGATAACTTGAGGGATAAATTGGATACATAAATAGTAAGAGTGTTTTTTAAATTCAAATTGCATCCTTGATAGAGAGAAAACATGATGGGACATCTTCAAAAATCAAAGAATGTGTAAGGAGAGAGAAAGATGTCCTACAACATTAGAAAGTTTTAGTAAGGAACATTGAATGCTCAATTTAACTCGAAGGCGAATTTTCTCCAAGATTCCAAGAATGGTGTCTTGAATTGATTCTTCGCATCCATCAATTCTAATCGATCTTCAATACCTAATTCCTTCCTAGTTAGGTGTTGATTATTACTGTGCTTCGAGAATTCAGAATTATTTTCGACTATCCTCGATTTCTTCTTGAAATCGAGGGATTCTGGAATTTTCCGTATTTGCTGCTCGTGTAATCATTCGATTCAGGTCTGTGCTCGAGGGATAGAGTTTCAATCCAGTGGGTTGCGAGTTCTTGAGTCTTGGAATTTCTATGGGAAAGGCCAGGCGAATCCAAGATGACAGAGAAACTGCCTCAACCGCTGTAACTGCTTCCCCTGGTATGACCGCGCGCCTTTCTTCTCCGATGAAAAGGAGGAAAAAATCTGGTGATTCCCCAAGAAACAATAACAAAAGATTAATCGAGAGGGCTTTTGCGAAGGAGTTCGTGGACGAATCTATGGAGCAGGAGGCGAGGAGAGAATATCATGCCCTACTCGAAGCTGAGAAAGTCGATGAAAAAACAGAGCATGTTCTTGAAGTCATTGAAAACAACCAAGAAACCGTTTCTGGGACAGAGGAGGACAATAAAGATGAGAGGCCGAACAACGATGATAAGGAGGGGGAGAAATCTACTACTAATATGGAGGAGACCCATCGTTTGCCGCTTCTAAAAATCGCGAACAACAACAGAAATTTCCTCGATAATTCTGGAAACGAGGAAGCCCAGGTTAGTCCTTCTGAAAATAATAAATCTCCTAATGAGGGTATGGTTGAATGTGCAGGTGGGGCGCTGGAGGTAGATCTAGACATGGGCACGGAGGCGGAGCCGTCTGAAACTAAGGAAAAATCGATCGAGAAACCAAAAGTGTGGGGGAAGGGCAATGTTCCAGACAGTGTTCGTGGAAACAGAGCATTAAAGGAGGAGTGTCGTCTTAACTATATCCCTCTTACAGCCAATAAAGCCTACATTTCGGTGGAGCTTGCAAGGAAGGACTGGGATTTCATGTTAATCGGCTATTTTATGGGCCGGTTTCTGGGATTCCAAGCTTTGAAGAGGTTGTGCAACGAATGGAAAGTCCCCCACCAAATTAAAAGTCATGATAGTGGGTGGCTCATTTTCAAATTTGAAAACGAGGCAGATATGAAGCAGGTCCTAAATGGTGGTCCTTACAGCATGTGGGGCAGAACACTACTCATGAAACGGATGCCGGAAGCCTTCGATTTTGGAGACTTCGAAATTAGTGTAACACCCATATGGATCAAGTTAGTAAATCTTCCCATATGTTGCTGGAGTAGTAGGATAATTGAGATTATAGCCTCATTTGTTGGAAGACCATTATACACGGATAACATGTCTAGTACTATGGAAAGAATTTCCTATGCGCGAGTATTGGTGGAAGTCGATGCAGCCAAACCACTTATTAGGCAGGTGGATGTCAACTTTGGAGAGAATCGAGAATGGATCCAAAAGATCGAATTCGAGTTCGAACCAAGGTATTGTAATAAGTGTCGGAAATTCGGGCATACCAATGGTAATTGTCCGCCAATTCAGCAGCTACGTTCTGGAAATAATGAAAACCAAAAGGGCACTATGGATGGAAAACAGGGGGCTGTAGAAGAGAACCTTGAAGATCAATACCGTGTGGACAGTATGGGTTTCATTAAGCCTAGATTTCGGAAAAGGAACAATAAAAAGAATTTTGGTGGCGATGTCTATAATTTTGCTGCTAAAAATGTTGTGGGAAAGGAGGAAGATGTTGATAATGGGGGTGAAGAAGAGGAGGTCACAAGTGGCAGATTCGACATGCTTCGAAATCTGGATGAAGAAGGTGATGTTACTGTTGACAAAATGAATGAGGAGTATGAGGAGGAAAGAGAGTCCGATGAAAATATGGAAGTGGCGGAAAGAATTGAGAAATTCGAAAAACTCAAAGATGGGAGATTGGTTCAAAAAGGTCCAGATATTGGAAGCGGCAATTCAAGCAAGGATATGAGAATGGTTGAAAAAGGGGAAACCTCTAAAGCTGCTCAAAATAATAATAGGAAAAATTCTGGTGGCAAGTATGGAAATGGCAAGAACAATGCTAGGGCGGAAAGGACTGGAATTGATAACTCTGATAATAGAAAGGAGAAAAGCAGCGGGGGTAACCCCTTGGTTCGTCAATGATTATTTCTTCATGGAATGTGCGTGGGTTAAGGGTCGATGCAACACTTAACAAGGTCAGAAGTGTTATTCGCAATGATGAAGTTGATATCTTCTGTTTTGTTGAAACTAAACTAAAAATTGAGGAAATTGATGATTGGTTCCCAAAATATTTTGGGGCTGAGTGGAGCATGTCTCATAATTTTGAGACATGCCATATGGGGAGAATTTTGGTAATTTGGAAAACGCAAAAGGCTGGAGTGGTTCTCATCGAGAAAAATGACAAGGTGATGCATTTCCATGTTACGTGTTTTATTTCATTGAATGCTTTCACCATGTCCGTTGTTTATGGCAGGAACACTGCTCGCGAAAGAAGGCCCTTATGGGATAATTTGATTAACTTCAGCGAACAAGATGATCAGCCGTGGATCGTGGTTGGTGACTTTAACAATATATTGGTCGCTAGTGAGAAACATGGTGGGGTTGTTGGGTCTATAAACACCCTCGAAGACATACAAAACTGCATGGCTAGTACGGGTTTGGTAGATACACATTCATCGGGTTGTTTCTATACTTGGACGAATAACACGGTTAAGTGCAAACTGGATCGTGTTATGACGAATAGTGCATGGCGTGTAAAGGGGTGGAATGTTCTTACGGAGTTTAGGGCTGTCGGGATTGAATCGGATCATGTGCTTGCTGTTTCTAGGGTTTTCGATAACAATAAAAAGGGCAAAGAGCCGTTTAGATTCTTTAACATGTGGTGTGAGCATCATGAGTTTTTGGACGTCATCAAGAAGCATTGGGATATGGAGGTGTATGGTACGAAGCAATACCAGTTGAGTATGAAATTACGTAGATTGAAAAATCCGTTGAAAACATTGCATAAAAAGGATTTTCAACACATTTCTGAAAGGGCGGATCGGGAGGATAAAGAGCTCATTGGGTTGCAGCAGAAATTCATGGAGGAGAGTAGGGGTGATAGGCAGAATATGGTGGAGGCAATCAAAACCAAGAAGAAGGAGGTGGTGAAGCTTAAAGGGTTCGAGAGGAGATACTTAAGTCAACTAGCCAAATCGAAATACTTGGGTAACCAAGACAAGAACACTAAGTATTTTTATGCCTTAATCAATAAGAATAAGAAACGCAACTACATCACGCATTTGAAGGTGGGGGAGGGTCGAACTAAATCCATTGAGGAGGTGGCCTGCAAGTTGGAGATTTACTATGAAAACTTGCTAGGTACTTCTGTCCAGGTTGAAGACATCGACGAGCAGGTTATCAACAAGGGTAGACGAATTGAGGATGATATGGGGCAGTGGCTGTGCAAAGATGTCGAGGATGATGAAATTAAGAAGGTCATCTTTGCCATGGGGAACGATAAGTCGCCAGGTCCGGATGGGTTTACGGCAGCGTTCTTCAAAAAAAGCTGGGAGATTATTAAGAATGACGTGTGTGAGGCAATTAAGGAATTTTTTCGGAGTGGGTTGTTATTGAAGCAATTAAATTGTACATTCTTGACGCTGATCCCGAAAACTAGCCATGACCCTTCGGTTGAGGACTTCCGGCCCATTGCTTGTTGCAATGTCATCTATAAAGCCATATCGAAGATCATTGCCAATAGACTGTGTGCAGCGCTGAAGGACATCATTAGTGAGACTCAAGGCGCGTTTATCCCAAGTCGATCTATTACCGAGAACATCCATTTAACGCACGAGTTGGTGAGGCACTATGGCAAGAAGAATAAGTCGCTTAGGTTGTTTATGAAGATAGACATCAAGAAGGCTTATGACTCCGTTTCCTGGAATTTCTTGGAAAGTCTCTTGTACGGTCTGAATTTTCCTAATAAGTTCGTCAAATGGATTACTCAATGTGTTGCGACCCCTATGTATTCTATCCTTATCAACGGGCTGCCACATGGATTCATCAAAGGACAACGTGGCATTAGGCAAGGTGACCCACTAATGCCTTTTCTTTTTGTAGTGTGTATGGAGTACCTTAGTCGTTTGATTAAGTCGCGAACTGAAATTAGTAATTTTAGACATCACCCTAAGTGTGGTAGTTATAGAATTACTAATCTCATGTTTGCGGACGATTTGCTTATCTTTGCTAGAGGTGATATTAATTCGGCTAGGACCATTTGTGACATATTGCATGAATTTGAGATTACTTCGGGTTTGGCCGTTAGTCCGCATAAATCTAAAATCCTTATGATGGGCATTAAGGAAGATGATAAAAGGCACATTTTAAGTATAATGGGATTTGGAGAGGGTAGGTTTCCCATTAAATACTTGGGTGTACCTCTTTCATCGGTTATACTTAAAACGAGCCATTTTGATCCTTTAATCACTAAAATTAGGGAGAAAATTGACAGGTGGGGCTCTAAGACTCTATCTTATGCGGGTAGACTAGAGCTTATTAGGTCGGTTATTCAAGGGATGTGTGCTTATTGGCTTGGGGTGCTGCCTATTCCGAAATTGGTGATTAACTGCATTAATAACATGTGTAGTGCGTTCTTATGGGGGGTAAACGACATTTAGTTGCTTGAAAGGAGGTGTGTAAGCCGAAAGATGTGGGGGGGGGGGGGCTGGGCCTTAGGAACCTTAAAGATTGGAATAAAGTCCTCCTTGGTAGGAAGTTATGGGATATTCATCATAAAAAGGATTGCCTTTGGATTAGATGGGTTGATAAATATTGGAATAAGGGAGGTAGTGTGTGGGATATGGAATGTAGCCAGAATGGGACTGCCCTTCGTAAGTATCTTGTGAGAATAAAAAATGAGATCGTCCTTAAGTGTGGTAGTGTGGAGGGGGCGATTGAGCTCTTTAATTCTGTGGCTACGGATAAAGGGGTGAATGTTGAATTGTTGTATGCGAAGTTGAACCATCACATTAACATGTTTGGCTTTCGTTTTGATGATATTTGGAAGGGGTGCCTGCCTCCGAAATACTGTATGATTGCTTGGCTTGTTGTTCGTGGTAGATTAGCCACGAAGGATAGGTTGTTTATGGTTGATGATAAAGCATGTAATTGGTGTATTAATGCTAATGAAACTATAAATCACTTGTTGTTTATGTGTCCGTTTGCTGTGAACATTTGGAAATGCCTTTGGGGGTGGGTTGGTATTAGATTGGAGGCCAATTCCATTTCTGATATTTGCAAAACTATTAGGAGAACTAGGGTTGTGAAGAGGAACAAAAAAGATCTTTTGTTGTTTATTATGTGCTCTACAATTTATCATATATGGATGGCTCGTAATTGGCACATTTTCCAGAATAAGCGTTTCAATGTTGCTGAGGTGACCCGTAGGGTTAAAATCAGTGTCTATCAATATAGTGATGGTTTTAAAAATCTAGATGATTGTTTTCCTAAGTTTGGTAACATGCGTGTGCATAATGTTAGATTGCCTCCTTGATTGTGGGTGCATGATTAAGGTGGGTATGTTGCTAGATGGCTGCAATGTGTTTGTTGTTGGGTTTTGGAATTGGTACTGTTGTTTGCTTATGATTAATGCAGGTGATGAGGGTACAACGAATTATGCGATTTATGATAGCTGTAATGTTTGCGCTGGCGAAGATATGGATTGTTGCCAAGCGAGGGTAAGGGAGGAGTTTATTGGCAAAGGCTGTTGCAAGGCGAGGATTAGGACCAGTATTGATTCTGTTTGCTGGGCTAGAATAGGCAGGCGCGGTCAGTATTATAGCATGGCGAGGAAAGGACCATTTTCGATTTTTATAATTTTCTTGTTGTAAATTTCGTCATGATTTGGTGTTGTAATAGAACTAGTGGAATAACTTATTTGGGAGGAGTACTCACTTGGATGACGGACCACGGTTTTCCCCTATTTGGGTTTATCCCAAAGGGTTTACCAAGTGGGGTTTTTAATCCGGAGTCCCGATGGGTGAGGAAGTCGAGAGTTGAGAGAATTGTATCGTTGGCGTCTTCCCTTAGGGGTTGAGCGTGTTTTGGGCAATAAAATTTTTAACCTTTTGCTCAAAAAAAAAAAAAAGTTTTAGTAAGGGCAATCTGGGTTTTTCAGATAGGATTTTGCACCTAATGGATATATACTTTTTAAAAACTTGGAACCTATTGGTAGATGGGACGTGAAAATGGCACCTAAGAGCAAATAATCTCAAAATTCAATAAATCGTCAATAATAATTAAATTATAAAAAATAAATATACAAGTTCGAATTAATTTGAAAAGATAACAAACATCTAAAAATATATTTAAAAAAATCACCTAAAATAATAAAATAAAATTAATTAATTAAAAATATAATTCTTCAAAATCTAATTAAAGCCGAGGTAAAAAATATTAAACATATTCAAAAAATTCAGACATATAATAGTAAACTTTTGGCCTTGCAGTGGTAATACTTTGGCCTTGTAATAACAATATATTGATCATGTAGTAAATCATATGTTCGCAACCCGCAAATTTTCTGGGCAACCCGAATCTGGGCTTGTAACCCGCAAATTTTTGTGAACTTTATTAACAGAACTGATTGAGACCTGCAAGATTTAGCTTAGAGTTTTGACTTTTGACCTAAATTGGTTTATGGTTTTGACGAGAAAATTTCATTTTACGTCATGTAACTTAGGCCTAATCCATTTTATATACTTTAAGTTTTCATTTTTTCAATTTATGTTCTAGGGTGTCCAATTTATGTCCTTTTAGGTCCAATTTATGTCCTTTTCGTCGAAAAATTTGAATTCCGATCAAATAGTCAAATTTACGTCCTTTAAATTTGAAAATTAGAAATTAATAATTAAAAAATTCAGAAAAAAATAAAAAAATAAAAAATCTCATTCAAAACTAAAAATATCATTAAAATTTATAAATTGTGTAAAATAAAAATAAAAAATTCTAAAATTCTGAAAAAATTAATAATTCTACAATTCTAAAAATTTGAAAAATCTGTAAATTAAAAATAATATTTTTCTAAAAACTCATAAAAACATAAAATTCTAAAAATAAAAAATCGATAAATTAAAATTTAAAAAATGTTTAAAATAAAATAAAAAATTATACAATTCTAAAAACCTCATTAAAATGAATTTGACACGGTTCAACAATCAATCAAGGCGTGGAATGCAAAAAATTGTAGGAGTTCGAGAAAAACTTTAATGAGTCCTAATCAAGTTTGATTTTTAAGGAAATATTAATAATTTTTATTATTCTTATTGAGTTTTTAGAATTTGTAATATTTAATCTACACATTTTTTGAAAATTAATGAGATTTTTAGAATTTTTAATGAGATTTTTTAATTTTTAAATTAAACATTTTCGATTTTTTGAATTGTGGAGTTTTTTATTTTTATTTTACACTTTTTATAATTTCTAATGAGATTATTAGAAAATTTAATGAGATATTTTGAATTTTATTTTACACATTTTATAGTTTTTAATTTTAATGATATTTTCATTTTTTTAATTTTTTTTAATTTTTTTTTAGAATTTTTAATGATGTTTTTAGAAAATTTATTTATTAAATTTTAATTTTCAAACTTAAAGGATGTAAATTGGACTATTTGGTCGGAATCCCAATTTATTCCTCACATCCAGTGAGTTTGAAAAATTTCCGGTAAAAAGGATGTAAATTAAAAAAGTGTAAACTTAAAAGATATATATTGGATTAGATCTAAGTTACAGGACGTAAAATGAAATTTTCTCTGATTTTAACTTTAGGCCTAATTGAGTTGAGATACAACATACAACACTGCACAAAAGATCGCCCCAACTTTAATTTGTTTTTGAAGATTTATAATTTCTTATTGTATATTTTAATTTAGTAATTTATAAGATTGGTTTTTTTTTTACATATACTCCCTCTGTCCCACAATTGTTTGCACTTCTTAAAAAAGAAACATTTTTTTAAACCCCACCCTCACAATATTCACATATTTACACAAAATGTCATTACTTTTACCCTCAATTCAATCACCTTTTTACTTTATTCATATAACTTTACAAAATTACCCCTCAACACTCCACTCATTACACATTTTTCTTAGTTTACGTGCCCATAAAGTGGTGCAAACAATTCCGGGACGGAGGGAGTATTTTTTTGTTTTATTTAGTTTTTCAAAATTTTGAATTCTATTGTTTTTAATTTTATTTGATTTTTTTAAAAATAATGACGCATTTTTTCTCATATATATTTAATTTTATTATTTTTATTCCAATAAAATCTCTCTACCCATAATTTAATTTATCTCTATGAAATATTAGTAGATCATCTTAATTTTAATATTCTATATTTTTTAATCGACACTCGTAATCTTAATATTTTATATTTGTAAAATTATAATGAGACACTCGTAATCTTAATCTTAATATATTCTATATTTGTGAGATTATAATATAAAATTTTACCACTCTTCTACAATCTCTATCATCCTCAAATTCTTTTATTTCAAACCTTTCCCCCCGTTCTTTAACATGCTTAATTATTCTTCTTACTGTACAAATAATCAAATTCTTACCGCAGTCTTTTGAGAACCAAACAAAAATTTAGGGGAGGCAAATTTTAGACAGAGTTCTCGTTCTAAGTTAAATTATAAATGAAGAAAAAAGATAAAGTTTGAAAGACTTCTATTCAAGATTATTTTGCAAAGGCCTTTGACTCGGTTAATTAGAGTTTTTTTTGGATGGCATAAAGATAAAGTTCGATCTAACTTGGCGTAAATGGATTCGAGAACCTCTACTTTGATCCTTGTAACCCCCATGAATGAATTTAAGCCTAAACCTTATTCTTATTTATTAATAATGTGTCTTTAATTATTGAGTCATTAGTATGTGGTATTAGGTTTTGTGCATGGGCCCAGAGATAAATAGGGAATTAATTCCCTAATTGGTTATCTTGTTTTTGAGTCCGAACAAAACGGCGCTTGCGCTTGGAAGTGGAGAATTGTATCTCCGAGTAATATTTAGTTCTTGTGTCTTTGGAATAAAGTATTCATTTATTGTTATTCTCCATTACTTCAACACATTGACATCCCCGTTGAAATGGTTATCAACCGGAATAGGACTTTGAAAGAATGTTATTTTCTTTTGATGATTCTATTAATAAATTACATTATTGGTAATATACATGTATTACAATCCTAATTCTAGGCTATGATAGAGGAGACTAATGACAAATTATATGCCTAACAATAGAAGGGGATTTAATCCCTTGGAAATAGCAAGGGAAAGGGGACTCGAACATATGGGCGCCCTCGATCTGTGTCGTTGCGCTAGAAACTATTTTCGTTATATTTTGAATGCAATTAATATATATGTTATATTTCCAATTTTTTTCCTTTAATTTATTTAATTTAAAATTGATTTCTTATTTTTTTATAATTGGTAACACACCTATATTTATATTTTTTCAATACAATTATTATAAAATATTTTATTATCAATAATTATGTTTAATTTTTTTCTCCTCCACATATATATAGATTAATTAACTTTTTAATGTATTAACAATCAACATTATAATTGTATAATTCTCTTTCCTAATTTTATAATTTGAATTGTATAATTCTCTTTCCCAATTAAAAAGGATAGTAAATTATTTAAAATAAAATCCTAAACTTCCGAGGGATTTATGCAAAGACGGTAATCAATCTTATTTTAAATATATCAAACTAATATATACCATTAGCCAAGGGCATTATCAAGGGCCCACTAACCCTCAATAAATTTTAAATGACGTGGCCGAAAACTGAGGGACCATCCCTCAGCAATTTTTAAATTTTGAATCCCTTACCAAATCCATCAGTAAATGCTCAGGGATTTGATTTCCCTAGGCATTTAACAAGGGTTTTTTCTTCCCTCAATATTTTCCCTCACCCATTCATTCCCTCAGCCAATCTCTCACCTTTTGTGAGGGATTTTTTCCCTCGGTAATTTCGCTCGCGATATGGGGCAAATTTTGTAGTGTGAGCCCACCCTGAAGAAAGGAGTGCCATTGCTAGATGAGATTTTCTTTGTTTTATTAAACAACTCTCAAACACACATATAAAATATGTCTAATTGAAATAGTTTTTAAAATTTTGTTATTTAAATGTGAATTTTTGCCTCATTATACCTCTTTTAACTATATTTTATGTATGAAATATTGCATATAAGTTTTTTTGAAACATTAGTTACTCTCACCATAATTCTCACTCTTCTTCCCGTGTTAACTACCATCTTTCTTATTGACATGTAATATCTACCAGTATGTCGTCGATCATACACCGGTCATGTCGCACCTACCTAGCTGCTGGTAACTTAGTCAACCTTTTTATTTTTCTTGTTTTCTTTTCCTCTATCCTTTCCCTAGTGTCTTCTACCCACCTCTCCCCCAATCCTTTTCTTTCTCAGTCCGGATCTGTATATCCCTAGGTGTCAAGTCTTCATCGATGTGCTTGTTGGTCCTGAAAGTAGTATGACACAAGTGTGTGTGTGTGGGGGGGCGGGGGGGATGCACTTGTGTATGATTTTTTTTTTCTTTTTCAAGCAGTTTGCCTTTCAAGAGAGTTGTCTGACAACTTCTATGAGTGAAAACTATGAAGTAATCAGTTGGACAACTATCTAAGTAAGTTATTTAGTGCGGAATGTGGTTGGCCCTTTAACTTAGAAAAACTCCTTGTTAATTTCTGAAAACGTACAGTTTTATCAGGGACGTTGTCCAAAACAGTTTTTCTCAACTTTTATGACATAAGTCTTTTGTGAATGATATTGAGTGTTGTGTATGAAGGTGATCAATTCAGAATAATGCAATAAGTAAAAGACACATCAACTTATAGTGGTTCAGAGGCTCAAGCTCCTACATCCACTTTCCCTGATTTAACAGGATAATTTCTTAACTCCTGGAATTAACTTGTTTTATAGTGCCAAGGTGCACTGATCAATAACACTATCCTTAATGCTTTGATCCCTAGGATTTCAGAGTCTTAATGCTCAAATTCTCTGAGTTAAAGACGTGTTTTCTCTTAACAGCCTTTAAATCCTCACTTCTATAACAAACTCTACTTCTCTAGGAAGGTAAGGGTTTGAGGTTTGGTTTCAACTAAATGAGATATCCTTTACAATGAGAACAGTGTGAAAAGATAAGATATCTCTTTGCTAAGCTTGGGATATTACAGATGGGCTTAGCCAGAAGTGATCATGAAACTTGGGATATTGATTTTGAATGATTGAAAGCTTTAGTTTCCTTGTGATTGCTTGATTGTAGTTTAATAGCAGTTGGTTGGATACTTGCTTCCTTGAATCACTTCTGTATTTATAGACTACTTTGAATATCTACCCGTTGGAGAGGCAAACATTCAAACTGTCTATTTGCAGCTCCATTGAAACTACTACTTGAGCTTTCTTTTATTAACCAGTGGGTATAGAAGGTACTTTAGACAATCATTTGATCTGAAAGAACTCTTATCACTGTTGTCTTCAAAAGATCAGATTACTTGTTCAGTTCTTATGCTATCAGCCATGTTGTCCACTTCAGGTAAATTGTCTTCATATGATCAACTTCTTTAAACTAACTAAGACAAAACCTTTTAAGCTGCCTAACATTCCAACTTAGACAACTATCCTGAACCTATGATCTCAACATTCCTGAGATTCTTGACATAGACAATTTTCTAAAACTGTCTCAACTTTCCTCAGACAACTAGACTGAATTACAATCTCAACTAAGCTGACTTACATCAATTAGGGATTTTGGTATCTTAATCAAAATCAATTAATTTCCCAACAATTTCCCCCTTTTTTGATGATGCCAAAACCTATATACAGAGGTGACATGACTTATACTAAAACTTATCTTCAAAGAAGATGAGTTGATCAAATTCCCTGAAATGAAATGTTAGCACAATAATAGTTCAAGTACCATAGGTTATGTCAGGTTAGTTGAGATAATGAGGTGTTATCACTCATAGAAAATAGTTATCCTTTTCATTTTAATCAAGCATTACAAATCAGAAATCTAAAGGATAAACTGTGCTGAGCAGAATTAAAACAACATGATAACAAAAGATATAAAGGAAACACTTATCCTCAAAGAGATCTGTTGGTCCCAAGTTGAGTTAATAATATTGAGTAAGCTAGTAAAACTCTAGAGGGGAGGGGTGAATAGACTTTTAAAAATCTTTCAATATATCAGAATACGTAATGCGGAATTAATCAAAGTAAGAATGAGCCCAATCAAATTTATACTCAACTTATATTCAAAATTCGAACTTCTGTATGAACACTCTACTTGTCTTGTTTATATAAGCAATTAATCAATTAAACAAACAGTAAATTAAATCAACACACAACGATTTTATAGTGGTTCGACAACTTGTCTACATCCACTCTCACAACTCCAGTCGTGAAATTTTATTACTCTTCCAATCGAGTAGTCTTGTGATTTTAAGTCCCAAGAAATAAGACTTCGATCTTATCGATAACACTTCCAAATTGCTTCTTCGATCTAACAACTAGCTAAATACAAGTAACTAGTGACTTGAAACAAAACCGTAAAAGTAAAACTTCTCTAAGTCCAGTAGCAGCCTTCTTTGAATTCTTCACTTGTCTTCTAGCTTGAACTTTCTAAACTTCAACTCTGAGAGTGTGTTTGCTTTTTAATATCTCTTTGAACACTTCGATTCTCTTGGTAACAGTAGTCTTCAAATGTAGAATACCATGGGGTATTTATAAGCTTCAACTTCAAGAACTTTCTGTTATGTAACTAACTTTTCTTGAAACTAAATTCTAACTGTTTAGCTTTATCCATCCACGCGTTTCTTCAGTTAATTAGTTATTCCTTAACTAACTCTTCAATCTTTATCTTTAATACGCGTTTCTATAACTAACTTCTGTCTTCTTGTCTTGTCTTGTTGCGCACCTGTCTTGTCTCCAACTTGACTTATCTTGCGCAGGTGTTCTGTGGATTTCATCATAGAACTAATCTAGTCCTATCATCTAAACTTAACAAGACTATTATATTACATTAAGCTTTATAAATCAGCTTAGTCAACTTAAAAACTATACAAAGTTTATATCAATTAATAATGAAAATTATGAGCTTCTATACAATGTTTAATATAGCTCAATAACATCCTAAACAATTAATACAATATATTCATATTATAAGTACTTGTCTTTTGTTATCTTGACAATACTTGTCTTGTGAACTAGTACTTGTCTTGTGAACTCTACTGATCTGTTCAAGATGACTTCTCTTAACTAGACTAGGTCAGTCAACACTTAGAAAATATTCAAGTCTACCTTTTGGCTTATCAAAACTTATCTCATCTTTTCATCATTTAGGACTTGTCTTAGGATTCATATCCCAACAATTTCTCCCTTTTTGATGAAGCCAAAACTACTTGAATCTTTTCTCAATAGTAGACTAGTTAAGTAAATATCTTGTCTTTAAACATCAAAATAGTACTTATGTTTTCATTCATTCAGATAAGATCAGTAGATATTACACATACTTAATAAAAATTAAAAAAACTAATCTGAGAGTATACCTCCTTCTGGATTAGGAACACATAACGCATCCAGAAGTCTCTTGTGTATCACCGAAATATGATCTTCAGTTTCTATCTTCTCTTTATCTAGTAACTCCTCTTCAAACTTTTTGATATGATTAAAATCAACTCTCTTTCCAGAACTCAGCATCGGTGTAGTCCATTTTGGAAAGATAGGTACTAGAATATTAAAATTCACAGCAGCAGCTATCCTCATAATTAGATTCCATAGCTTCCTGTCTTGACCTTCCATGAACTTGTCAAATATAGAATAAAGTTCTTCAGAGCTTTCTGAATCTCCATACTTCCGAACTATCCAGTGATCTAACTCCCATTGCAACTTGACTTTGAACCAATCTTCACGATGTTCATTGTCAATGAAGTTGTCAATGAATGCATCTTCAACTAGATCTGGATTTGCCTTTAACTTCTGCAACCTTCTTATATGCTTTCCAACTTTCTTCTTACTAGCATAGTGAGATTCATCATCACTCTTCTCAACTATCTTTTGCTTTTTCACGATTGCAGTTGTCTCTTCTTCTGGTTCTTCAATCACCAGCTTCCTTTTAACTTGAGGTGACTGAACTTCTTCTTCAGGTAGAGCAATACCCTTGCCCTTTGCCTGTCTCTTCTGCTCTTCTGCTTCTAAATCAGCTTTCTTAACAAGCCTTCCTCTCTTCGGCCTTCTTAACTCTTCTATAGCAGTAGCAGCATCTTTCATTTCAGGTTCAGCACTTGACTTCTCTACCACTCTACTCGTCTCTTCCCCCTTTTTGGCTTCATCACTTGCCTTAAGAGTGAAAATAGAAGTAAAGCGAGTCATCTCTTCTTTAACAGCTTCTTTCATTGCTTCAGCAGCTAACTCAATTTGCCTCTGATGCGTCTTATCGCGATTCATCTTGTCAAGACGATCAGTAGTAGATTCCAATTTCTTTGAATTAATGACCAATTCGTCCTTGAAATGAGTAGCAGTCTGTCTGAGCAGTCTGTTCTGTTCTGTCAACTCTGTTAGAACAGCTCGAGAACGCATCAACTGATCTTGTGCTTCTCGTCTCTGCTCATCAGCAATTTCAATCTTAACCCTGTAGAGTCTCTCCATCTTACCTGACTCTTCAGCTAAAGATCTAGCAAAGTTGATTGATCTCTTCTCCGAGTAGTCAACTTGCCTTTTCAAGAATTCCTCAATCTGAGCATACATTTCTTCTCTGAAAGACGAGTCCATCTTGTTGACCTCACCAACTAATAATTCTCTTGAGCTATCAACAAGTGACTGATTCTGTTCAACTAACACGTCTTTCAACTTCGAGTGTAAAAACTCATCTATAGACGACTGAACAACTTCCTTCAAGTCCGTCTTTAATGTATCTAGATATCCTTCAGGAAACACTTGAGTAGATCGAGTTTCAGATACCTCATCATCTTTGATAGCGATCTCATCTTCATAAAAAATGAATGCTTCTACAAACTCATCATCTTCTTCGCCAAGTTCGATCAAATCGACTTCTTCTTTAGCACTTTCAGCTTCCTTTTCAAAATGATCAGGGTCATTCTCTTCAAGAGGTTCTGAAGTCTGAATAGCAGCATCAATGAACTCAGCTTTCGACTCTTCTTCCAGTATATCAGTCTGAATACCAACATCAAACTTGAATTCCGAACACAACACCTCATCAGGAATGTTGAGCATTCTCTTCACAAGAGCAGCTAGGGCATGGGCAGGAGATAACTCAGCATGGTCTTGAACTCCACTGTTCTCCTTTTGCTCCATCTCCCAATCCATAAAATTGGAGATTCCTCCCATTCCTAAGATGACTTCAAAAAGGTCGTCTGTTGGGGACTTCTTCAATGCAACCCACGTGCAAATCCTAAGAAGTTTCTCATACTGCTCTGTCGACGTGTCTATCTAAATAGTCGAGAGCTTCTTCTTCAGATTGTTGCCCACTTTCGCACGAATTCTCTTCTCTCTTAAGCACATAGGATAATAAACCAGGGATTCGAATCTAGTTTCAGAGGGATCTGAGCAGGTGGGGTCCCTGCTTCAGTTGTTGCAGTGGCAACTGGAGTCTTTTCTGAAATAGATGGGTTAAGGGGTTCAACATATTCTGTTGTGGTTGAGGGAATTTAGATTGTGGTTTCTGGGGGCTTTGATGAGGTTAGGTTTGGTGTGACAACTGTAGGAGTATCAGTTGTATCAAATATAGTAGTGTCTTGGGTTATGTTGGCTCTCAGTGGTTGTACTGCCAACACAGAAGAGGATTTGGGTACAGGCTTAGCACGAGATCGGAGTGATCTTGCCTTGGTTTTAACAGGGAGAGATAGAGGAATTGACAAAGTTCGAGAAGAAGTACCAACCTTTTCTTCAGTCGACTTGTCTGGTGAAGGACTCGACTCGACTCTCACCAGTCGATAAACTTGCAACTCTTCATCTTTCTCCTTAGACTCCTTGTCTGATTGAGTTTCCTCAGAATCCTTTGCAGCTTCAAACATAGCTTCTTCCGGCACATACTGAACTAGCCTTCCACTAGTTCCAGCTTCAGTTACTTCATCAGATTGTTCATCATCTAACTAATCTTCCTCAGAACTAGACGAGGCAACATCATACATTGCATCTTCAGGATTGATTTCGACCTGTCTGGGGGCAGTAGCTCTACCAGCAACTTGCTTCGCAAGAGCCTCCTTCTTCAGATAATGTTTCAGTGGATGAAACGGCTTGCCCTTACTCCAGCTCGTCTTGTTTGGAAGTAAGATCGGTAGCAAAATGCTAAGTTTGTTTCCAAAGCTTACTGCAGCAGATACGACCCAGTTGACTGTGCTAGTGTCAACTTGAACATTCTTCTTGAAATGCATCAACCTATCCAAGAAGAGCTTAGTCCAGTTCCCTTCAATGATGCCATCATGAATTACGGCCATCACTCTTGCTTTTTGAAGTGTCACAGAGTCAAAACTCCCAGTGACTCCAAGCAACATCTTTGAGGAAATATCTAACAAAGTCTTGAATTTATCAAGTAATTGATTCTTCTTTACTGCTGGGATCTTTCCATCACGATTCAATTTCAGCTTCTTTCCACAGAATATGCTTAGATATTTTAGCTCCTGACCTTCAGCATATCTTTCGATATCAATCGATCCGGATGGTAGCTTCAAAGCTTCAGTTACTATCTCACGAGTAATTTCTACTCGCCTTCTACCAACAAAGGCTTCAATGGAGTCGCCTTGTCTAGTAGCTGTGGCGTAGAATTCCAGGGCTTCTTCTTCTAAAACCACCTCTGGAAATGCTTCCAAATACGGTCTTAAACCACATCTCCAATACTTCATGAGGATCTCTTTGTTGTCGTCAGTGTGATTTCCTTTGAAAAACACAGATCCTTCCACATGCACTTTTCCTTCTGTGATATATTTCCCTAAATCAAATCTTACCTGCATGTTAGTGCGAGCATCAAATATCGAAACGATTGACATAATGAAGGAGTTATGAAAATCGAGAATATTTGAGAGTGTTGAATGCTTGAGAAGTTATGAAAATCGAGAAGTTATGAACTTGTGAGAGGTTGAAGAATGAAACAGTTTGGGTTTTGTTAAACCTTGAGCTTTGAATTAATGGATAAGATCAAAAGGTTTGATCCAATGGACAGATATGAAAGTCCTTTGAAATTCAGTTTACGGAATCGAGAATATTACGTGATTTGATATTGTAAAATTTTGAAATCCGCCTTTTCTATTGGTTAAGACAGAGGAGTGTACTCATCTGACCTAGCATAGTAAAATTTAGGCGCGAACTGGGTATATACACCTCATTAAAGGGAATGTATAAATCCATTTCTAGGTTTTTCAAAATTTCATATTATCACATCACATTAATGCCTTTCATTCGTTTTTATTAAACACTTAGAGTATTTAAATCGTAAGAACACTTATCTTGTCTGTTCGAGTCTATCCAAAAGAGACGAGTAGACTAATGCGCACTAGACGAGTTCCCCCTTCGACTGTGCTTGTCTGTTCTGAATGTCGAATGACTTTTCGTACCTGTCTTATCTTGTGCTATACATTTGATAAGATACATATCGTAGAGTAGAATAATTAATTTGAATATCAGTATAGTATAGTAATCAAGGTTTTGAACAAGATGACTTTTAACAAACTTAAGAGTCAACATAAGGATATTTAAGAAATCACAGATTCCCCCTTAAATGTTTATTCCCTTAGTATTACCCTCAGCTTTACCAGCTTCCTTATCGGGTTGTTTGGTCATCTTGTCTGACCTTGTTTACCTGTCTGTAAGGCGAATAGACGAGTGCTCTGCTTTTTGTGTTAACTTGTCTGTTTCTCCTTTCTTCTTAGTGATGTACATGTCTAGTTAGTACATTGCTACATACTAGTAGGGTCTAGATCAATTAGTCATAGACTAATGCATAATTCACGAAATCTAGCCTCAGGTAATGGTTTTGTAAAAATATCAGCTCTTTGAAAATCAGTGTGAATCTTTTCCATGCGAATATCCTTCTTTTCTACATGATCACGTATGAAATGATGTTTCACATCAACATGCTTACATCGTGTGTGTAACACAGGATTTTGTGTAATGGCAATAGCACTGTTACTGTCACAGAATATGGGAACATTTGATTCACAAATATTATAATCTCTAAGCTGTTGAATAAGCCACAATAATTGACTACAACAACTACCAGCAACCATGTACTCGACTTCTGTAGTAGAGGTAGCAACACTTGTCTGCTTTTTCGAAAACCATGAAATGAGTTTTGTGCCTAAGAATTGACAAGAACCAGATGTAGATTTCCTATCTATTCTACAACCACCAAAATCAGAATCAGAGTAGCCACTTAGGGATAAATCATCATTTGAAGGATACCATATACCACGATTGATGGTTCCTTTCAAATATTTAAGAATCCTTTTAGTGGTTTCCATATGACTCTCTTTTGGATTAGCTTGAAATCGAGCACATACGCCAATAGAAAATGCAATGTCCGGTCTACTAGCAGTCAAGTACAATAATGAACCAATAAGACCACGGTAATGAGTTTGATCAGCACACTTACCATTCTCGTCTGGATCCATCTTGTAGGTAGGTTGCATAGGTACTCCAGAAGATTTACAAGTCTTAATACCATACTTGTCTAGTAGATTACGAGTATACTTTGCTTGATTTATGAAAATCCCATCAGGGGTTTGTTTTACTTGAAGTCCAAGAAAATAGGTCATCTCTCCCATCATTGACATTTCAAACTTACTTTGCATGAGTGTAGAAAAACTTTCACTCAACTTTTTGTTGGGTGATCCGAAAATGATATCATCCATGTAAATTTGAACAAGTAGGATGTCCTTACCTTCTTGTCTTCTGAACAAGGTTCTATCGACCTTGCCCTTAGTAAAACCATTCTCTAATAGAAATTGAGAAAGAGTATCGTACCATGCTCTGGGAGCTTGCTTTAATCCGTATAAGGCTTTCTTCAATTTGTACACTTGATTGCCTTTCACTTCGAAACCTGGAGGTTGTTCAACATACACTTCTTCCACAAGAATACCGTTAAGAAATGCACTTTTAACATCCATTTGATATACAGTAAACTTCATATAAGCAGCATATGCAAGAAACAATCTTATGGCTTCTAGTCTAGCAACAGGTGCATAAGTTTCATCATAATCTATGCCTTCAGCTTGAGAATAGCCTTGAGCAACTAGTCTAGCCTTATTTCGAACGACTAAATCATTCTCATCTTTCTTGTTTTTGAAAATCCATCGCGTGCCTACTACATTATGATGTTTAGGTCTATCGACAAGTTCCCAGACGTTGTTTCGAACAAACTGGTTCAACTCGTCTTGCATAGCAATGATCCAATTACTATCAGCCAATGCCTCATTAATGGTCTTAGGCTCGATAGATGAGAGGAAACAACACCAGCAAAACAAAGATGGACTAGGTTGTTCTTGCGACTCAAAGAGTTGTCGTCTAGTCTTCACACCAATAGTAGAGTCACCAATGATATTTTCAGTATCATGAGCAGATTTCCATGTTTTTATAGTCTTAGCATGCATACTATCATCATCTAGATCAACTATAACATCATGCATTTCAATATCATTTGCATCAAAAGATTTAATAGGAGTAGACGAGTCGACTAGTTCAGGCATGTCAACTGGTCTAGTATATTTACCTTGAGCACTTACCTTCTCCTTATCATCAGACTCGAGGGCTTTCATGAATGGGTTATAGGCTTGCACAGATTCATAAATTTCTGATTCTTGGTCAGTTTGGATCGATAGATCAGTTACCTTTTTACTGATCTGGTCGGCAGACGAGTCCTGTAGGGATTCATCGAAAAATACATGTGGTGTTTCTTCCACACATAAGGTAGAGTAGTTGAATACTCTGAATGCTTTGCTAGTCGAGGAGTATCCTAAGAATATCCCCTCGTCTGCTTTGGCATCGAATGCATTCAACTTGCTTTTCCCATTGTTATGGATAAAACACTTACAACCAAATATATGGAAATATGAAACTCTGGGTTTTCGACCTTTCCATACCTCATAGGGCGTCTTACCTAGTGCTTTATTGATAGCACTTCTGTTTTGGGAGTGGCATGCAGTATTGATTGCTTCTGCCCAAAACTTCTGAGGAGTGTTATACTCTGTCAGCATGGTCCTGCAGGCCTCCTTAAGGGTTTTGTTCCTTCGTTCTGCTACTCCATTTTGTTGTGGTGTCCTTGCTGCACTAGTAAGATGCTGGATGCCACGCTTAGAACAAAATTCTTTAATATAGCAGTTAATGAATTCAGTACCCTTGTCACTACGGATCTTGACAATGGACTGATTCTTCTCAACTTGTATCTTCTTCAACAGATCAGGTAGGAGAGTTTGTGTATCACTCTTCTTGTGTAAGAAGACTACCCAAGTGAACTTAGAATAGTCGTCTACCACAACAAGTGTGTACCTTCTACCGTTCAATGTTGGAGGAGTAATTTGGCCATGTAAGTCCATATGTAGAAGTTCAAGAACTCTACTTGTTGAGAGGGTTGGAATAGATTTAAAGGAACCCTTTACCTGTTTACCTTTCTGACAGGCATCGCATACATGTGACTTGAAATAGATTTCGTTGGGTATACCTTCAACAAGGTAATCTCTTGCGATCTTATTAATCACCTTAAAGTTCATGTGGCAAAGGCGTCTATGCCAGAGCCAACTGATCTCTTTTGGTGTCTTAGTAAGAAGACAAGTGTCCCGCGGACAACTATTCCAATTCACGATATACACAATGCTTTGTCTTACGCCGACAAGTAGTACGGTATGAGTCCTCTTGTCTATGATTTCGCACCTTTGAATTTTGAACTTCACTTTGTAACCTCGATCAAAGAACTGTGAAACAGATAATAGATTATATTTCAAACCTTCTACGTATGATACATCTTGTATCTCTACGTCGCCATTTCGGATATAGCCAAAGCCTTTTGTGATGGCTGTAGAGCTATCACCGAATATAACCTTTGGTCCTTCTTGCTCATAGTAGCTTGATAGAAGTGCCTTGGTACCAGTCATGTGGTGCGAACAACCACTGTCTATGTACCAGGTTTCTCCTACTGAGCCACCCTTCTTGTATAGATCGAGTCGACCCTGCATTAGATGATATTCCATAATTTAGGTACCCTCCTTATCTATTGGGGTCCTGGGGGGTTAGTCGAGTTCAATGGAATCCAAATATACATTGGAGTCCTGAACAAGTTTGATCTTCTAAGCTTTCGACCATATTTGTTGCAAAATAAGACCCTGTTGTCCGATCGATCCTTGTCTGGTCTATCAGCAGTTCTTGGGTCTACTCGTCTGAGGTAGCCTTTTGACTTAACCTCTACTTGAGTAGGCATATGCCTGTGATAGTCAGAGTAGGGCTTGTATGCATTGGGGCCATACGGTTTATAGACATGTTTAGGTGTTTCTTCTCCTTCGATATCATATGATTCAGGCGGAGGATGTAAGACGGGTTGAATACGATATTTGGGAGCCACATTCCTAGGCCTAGACGAGTAGAGCTGAGACTGCCTTATGAAAGGAGGTCTATGCTCTTTCCATCTAGTCTGTACTTGTCTAGTACTCGTCTCCTCAGGATACCAATCCTCGTATCTGACCTGGTTTGGTCGTCCACAATTAGAGGTCCTTTTTCGACTTGTCTTAGAATGAACAGGTCTGTTGTTAACATTCTTTTTACCACCTTTGGTAATCGGAGTGTTAGCATCAGTCTGCTTGAGTGCAGTGCCTTGGAATGTTGTTCCAGTATCGTATTCCATTGGTCTTTTGCCTTTATCATGTGCCAAGGAGCTTGAACCAACATCAATAGGGTTCTCAATGACTCGAGTAGGCGAGTTAAGTGTTTCAGCACCCAACCCTGTCTTATCATTTGGAGCCCTATACCTATCTGACAGTTTTTGATTAGTCATTGAAGATTTAATCAAGTCAATAAGTTTAAGGTCCAAATTTACGACCTCAGTCTCTAAGAACTTATTGCGTTCTTCAAGCTTATTGCACTTATTTTTTAAAACATTGAATTCATGTTTCTCAGTAGCATGTGTCTTAAGTAGGTCTTGATACAACTTGTCTGTCAATGCACACTTGTCTTTGAGTTGTCTCAACTCTTCTTGCAAGCGTTCATTTAGGACTGTTATATTAGGATCTAATTTAGACTGAGCTTCCTTAAGATCAATGATTTCTTGTTTTAAAATGATGTTTTCGTCACTGACTTCCATGAATACCTTATTAGCAAGTAGGAGGTCTTCTTCAGTCACACCAGTAGAGTGATGAAGACTACTCTCTACACCACTATCGGCTGTATCACTTTCATCAGAGTCTGATTCATCACATGATTGAAATGAAGTTGCAGATGATACCTCTTGCTCAATTTTAGCCATGCAGCAGAGTCCATCATCAGCTATGAATGCTTCATCATGATCAGACGGGTAGCTAGATGAAGACGATGGTAACTCGTCTAAGTCCGTTTTAGAGTCATTATTAGCCATCATTGCCTTCTTACCCCTGTTGTATCTTCTTTCCCTTCTTGCCTTGCGTTCTTCACGATCATCAGTGCTCAGGTCTGGACATTCGTAAATGTAGTGACCTGGTTTCTCACAGTTATAGCATAAAGGATCGTTAGTAGACTTTTTAATAGGATATTTATCCCTGCGCTTATCACGTCTATCAGAACGCTGAATCTTCCTATCATCGGACTCTCTATCTCGTCTGTTACTTTTCGAGACTTCGTCTCTCCTTTCGGACGAGTTTCGGTCTCATCTGGTCTCAGACGAGTTCTTAGAAGTAGTACCTCTATAGTCTTTATAGAACTTCTTATATCTACCATAGCGCTTGTTTAGTCGGTGGAACTTCCTAACCATAAGGTTCATCTGATCTTTCAGACTTAGATCAGACTTGTCTAGCTCGTCTTTTATGCTAGCAGGCTTGGACATGTCTACTCTAGAGCTCTTAGACGTAGTAGACTTAAAGGCAACATTCTTCGACACGGCTTTCTCCCTATCACTACTGGCAATTGGTTCTTCCTCATCTAATTTGAACTCATGCGCCTTAAGGGTCTGGAACATGGTTTCTGAGGGCCATGAATCAATATCTTGTGTGGATTTAATGATCATCTTGACCATTTTCCATCTTTCATCCAAAGCCTTCAAGATTCTCACGTTAATCTCTCTTTCAGTATAAGTCTTTCCTAGTACTTCAAGATCATTCATGATTTTAGTAAATCGAGTATCCATTTCATCGATGGATTCACCTGGCTTCATCTTAAATGTTTCAAACTGTTGGGATATGAATATCCTTAGTTTAGTTTTGATAAACCAAATCAAACATGTAATAGGATAAGTTGTATTGTATAGACAACTTTATTATACATCTTGTAATAGATAGGACTCTAGTTAGAAGAGAAGACATGCAAATGCTCAAGAAGAGAAGAGAAGACCAAGACCAGAAGTCTCCTGATAAGATGAGTTGAACTCATCTTATAAGATAAGAAGAGTAAGAGTAAGATGAGTAGAAGTCTTCTTACCAGCAGAGTAGAAGTCTTCTTACCAGCAGAGTCGAAGTCTTCTTACAAGCTGAGTAGAAGTCATCTTACAACCAGCTGAGTAAAGACAACAGCTGAGAAGAGACAGCAGCTGAGTAAAGACAGCAGAGTAAAGACAGCAGCTGAGTAAAGACAGCAGCTGAGTAAAGACAGCAGCTGAGTAAAAGGCAGCTGAGTAAAGACAGCAGCGGGGTAAAGACAGCAGCTGAATAAAAGACAGCAGAAGCCTAAAAGAAAGATCAGATGAGTACCCAATTAAAGGAAGGCCAATCAGAGTTGAAGTCAAGGATTGACAAGATACGCACAAGAAAGGAAAGTCAAAGATATGATTGAAATTACATGACAATGGTAATATTCAATCATATCATATCAAGAGATTGCCAATTCCTCAATTAGTGGAGTTTTGAATGTCATCATCCAACGGTAACATTCAAACTCAACACTATATAAATGAGTTCAGTTCTTACATCATTTGGAGTGAAGAGGTGTGAGATGCAAAGGTCGAGCAAAGGTCATAAACTCCAGAAATAAGAAGAGCTCAAGAAGATCATTAAAGAAGATTCAACACGCATCACCTCATCCCCAGTGAGTGAACTCATACCATCTAAGCCAGTGCAACCGCTCATATATATCCATAGCTTAGAGAGAATTTCCCAATCCTAGCATGAGGCTAAAACAGATTGTAAGGGAAATTCTCACCTAGTTCATATACACAAAACCCACCTTCTACCATAAAACCTTAGAAGCCAAGTTGAGTGTTCATCACTGTAAAGAGTCCAAGTGCTCTATAATCACTTGTGGAGTGCAAGTGCAAGTGCTTACAATCACTTGTGGGGAAGTGCAAGTGCTTACAATCACTTGTGGAGACCGTAGCTGTTAGGACGGCTCAGATCTCAAAGTCCTACCCTTGGGACTATAAAGGTCAAGGCCCTTGTAATTTTGGGTAAATTAAAGGGATTAAACATCACGTGTGGACGTGAGAGTGGACGTAGGAACGTATATCCGAACCACTATAAATCAATGTGTTATTTACATTTCTGCACTTTACATTTCAAGTCTTTACATACATATTTGTGCATAAACTGTTTTACACACTGTATTTATTAAATAGACGAGTATAATATTTATGGGCACACTACAATTCCGCACTTAACTCCGATAAGTAATTAATCAGTCGACTAACTAGTCCTAGGCCCCTAGTGAAATCAGCGGACTAGTTACTTTGAAGAGTTAGTTTATTTTCCACACAATCAGCAGACATCAAGTCAGCTGATCTTACACTCGTCTCAGGGACCAACACAAACCTTTGGCCAGCTGTGGACAGTTTGCTTTCTTTGATCAGTGTAGTACCCTCACAAAGAATAGCTAATTTGTCCCACATTTGCTTTGCAGTCTTACATTTTAACACTTTACCAAGATACTCGTTTGGCAAGTGTGTAAAATATAATTCTTAGCAAGACTATCCAAATTGTTTTGACGCATTTCTTCAGAAGTCAATTCTGACCTTGGTTTAACAATCAGCTCGCCAACGTCTTTAGTTGGATCTAGTGTAGCAGTGTTTTTGATCATGGTAACGACTGGTCCTTCTTTGATCACAGAGACCATCAGATCATGAGTTGAGCTGAAGATGGCTTCCATCCTCAACTTCCAGTAGTCGTAGTCCTGAACAGAGAACTTGGGAAGTTTGTTAGCACTTATCTCAAGAGACATGATTTAGTAGTTTGGTCAGATAGGATAATAGCAAGAAATCAAGATATAGATATATCAAGAAAGTGTAGTATGAATCAGAACAAACACGAACCAAGACTTCACCCAAAGTCTTTAAATGTTATCAAGAAACAGCAGTTCGAAAACTACTGCTCTAATACCACTTGTTGGTCCCAAGTTGAGTTAATAATATTGAGTAAGCTAGTAAAACTCTAGAGGGGAGGGGTGAATAGACTTTTAAAAATCTTTCAATATATCAGAATACGTAATGCGGAATTAATCAAAGTAAGAATGAGCCCAATCAAATTTATACTCAACTTATATTCGAAATTCGAACTTCTGTATGAACACTCTACTTGTCTTGTTTAGATAAGCAATTAATAAATTAATCAATTAAACAAAAACTAAAGTAAATCAACACACAACGATTTTATAGTGGTTCGACAACTTGTCTACATCCACTCTCACAACTCCAGTCGTGAAATTTTATTACTCTTCCAATCGAGTAGTCTTGTGATTTTAAGTCCCAAGAAATAAGACTTCGATCTTATCGATAACACTTCCAAAGTGCTTCTTCGATCTAACAACTAGCTAAATACAAGTAACTAGCGACTTGAAACAAAAACGTAAAAGTAAAACTTCTCTAAGTTCAGTAGCAGCCTTCTTTGAATTCTTCACTTGTCTTCTGGCTTGAACTTTCTGAACTTCAACTCTGAGAGTGTGTTTGCTTTTTAATATCTCTTTGAACGCTTCGATTCTCTTGGTAACAGTAGTCTTCAAATGTAGAATACCATGGGGTATTTATAAGCTTCAACTTCAAGAACTTTCTGTTATGTAACTAACTTTTCTTGAAAACTAACTTCTAATTGTTTAGCTTTATCCATCCACGCGTTTCTCCAGTTAATTAGTTATTCCTTAACTAACTCTTCAATCTTTATCTTTAATACGTGTTTCTATAACTAACTTCTGTCTTCTTGTCTTGTCTTGTTGCGCACCTGTCTTGTCTCCAACTTGACTTGTCTTGCGCAGGTCTTCTGTAGATTTCATCATAGAACTAATCTAGTCCTATCATCTAAACTTAACAAGACTATTATATTACATTAAGCCTTATAAATTAGCTTAGTCAACTTAAAAACTATACAAAGTTTATATCAATTAATAATGAAAATTATGAGCTTCTATACAATGTTTAATATAGCTCAATAACATCCTAAACAATTAATACAATATATTCATATTATAAGTACTTGTCTTTTGTTATCTTGACAATACCTGTCTTGTGAACTAGTACTTGTCTTGTGAACTAGTACTTGTCTTGTGAACTCTACTGATCTGTTCAAGATGACTTCTCATAACTAGACTAGGTCAGTCAACACTTAGAAAATATTCAAGTCTACCTTTTGGCTTATCAAAACTTATCTCATCTTTTCATCATTTAGGACTTGTCTTAGGATTCATATCCCAACAAGATCTATCATCCTGTGGGGCAATGCCATACTGGGCCCACACTCTCTTCTTTAATTCCCAGATCTCCTTGTTAGTTCCCTTGGGTCCAATCTTCAGCTTCTCCATCTTCATGATGGTTATGAATTCCTCCATGATCTTCTGCTCATCAATCAAGTTCCCACTGAACTTGGGAGGAATGTACAAAATGGGGTCATGTGCCTTGAAATCTACCCTTGCAATGTCAGCTGCTGCAAACAACTTCTGATACAACTCCCTGTAGTTGTCAAACATGAACTGGGCAAAAATTTCTTCAACATGAAGTGGGCAAAAATTTCATCAACCTATTTGCCTATGACATAGAAATCATAGACAAAACTTCTCTTTGCCTCTTCCCATTGATTATTCAGCTGAGTGGGGACCCATTTATCATGATGAGGATATTGAGTATCCCTTCTCTGCAACAATTGGGGTTTAAGCTTCCTGTAAGAAGCCCTTCTTCTTGGAGCCTTAAACCGTGCTCTCCTCATATCCCTTGCCTTATTGGCCTCAACCAATTGCTCCATCCTTTCCTTAGCTCTCTGAAGAGCCAATTTCTCTTGGGTTTCATGATCTTTGCCAAAACATTCTTCAAATAGTTTGGATGGATCATCAGCAAGGATGGGTTTCCTTACTTCAGGCTGGTTGATCTGAATTTCTTCTTCAGCAACTTCCTCTTCTTCTATTTCAGGCAATTTGGTTTCCTTCTTGGCTTTCTTTGTCTTCTTTGCTTTGGGATCCCCATCTGTCTGAAATTTTGTAGGCAAGGTTAGGCTGGTTGGGAATGAGGTGAAGGTTTGTTCTTTCCTCTTGCTTCCTCTTGTCTTAGAAACCTTCCCCCTCACTGGAATGTCCTTCTCCTCAGGATCCAATCCTGCTGACTCTCCTCCAGGTCTTTGTTCCCATCTAGCCTGATCTTCATATAATGAGGCCATAGATTTCTTCATGGCAATCTGAATCTGTTCTTCCTCAGTCAGATTCTCAATACTCATCTTGTCCTTGCCTTTTGCAGATCAAAACACTAGGGCTTAAGATCACTTATGGTGACTAAAAGTTGAGCCTGTGCTTGATTGAGGGACTTGATTTCCTCCAAAAGATATACATTTTCATCATGAATATCCTGCATCTTATCATCACTCATACTTATGAAAGCATGAATTGGCTTCATTTTCTTTACAACAATGGTATCCATGGTGGTCTTCAAAGATTGGTCCAATCTGGCTTGCAACATTTCAGTGGGGATTGCTCACCACACTTTTAGAGACTTTGGCCATAAGTTCAGTGGTGAATTTTTCTGAGGCTTCCTTGACCATGGCAATTCTTAACTCTTCTGCTCTCTTCCTTTGTGCTGCAGTCCTTTTCCTTAGAGCATCCTTGATTGTCCTTTTCAAAGCTAAGACATTGTTATAGGTTTTCACCAAAACCTGCTGCTCCTTCTTGATTATTTTGATGAACTTGGACATCTCTTCCTTAGCTTTAGTGACTTCAGTTGAAACTGTTTGCAGTCCAGTTTCAACTCCACTGATTGTAGTTGAGCATGGACTATGCCAACCTCTCTAACCAAGGTGTCCAACTTCCTAACTGTGCTTCAATTGTTGTGATAGCCTCTGTGGCATTGACTTGTTCAAAGTAGATCTTGGACAATGTGGACATGTTTGTTGAAATGGCCTCAAGATCAATATCAGTCTGTACTGGAGTATCAGTCAATTTGTCTGATTCAAAGATTTGATCAAGAGTTACTGCCTCAACATCTGCAAAACAAAAAGGGTTAGGTAAAACGCCATCATCACCCTCTTTCTTTGTATCTCCCAAAGGTTCTGACTCATCGGCAACCTTACTCTCATTTTCAACTACATTCTTTTCTTCCTTTTATCAATTGAACTCACAAACTCAGGAAATCCAGGCCTCCTTTCACCAAGGGATTCATCAAGTTCAGATTTGACTTGAAGAATAACCTGACTCTCATGTTGGGCTTCACCCAACATTTCACTTTCTTCTCCCTCTTTTAGTGGTGCACTCACTACACCTATAATCTCACAATCTTCATCACCTCCCTCAGATTTTGTATCACTAAAATCCTTTTCAACTCTTTTTGATCCAAAACCTGACACCTCCATATCCTCAACATGATTCATAGAGGGCAATTGTTGGGAGATCACAGTGCTTGGGCATCCCAAGTCCACTGAGTCATCCTGAATGACTGAAAGCTGTTCAGTGTTCAATTTAGTTGATGCTTCAGAGGTTTCAGCCAAACTAGCCTCTCCTATGGAAGTCTTAACATTGTTCAGTTGTGCCTCATGCTCAGAAGAACCATCCTTGGCCAATGCATCTTCGACTGTGTCACCACCTTTGGTCAACACCTCTGATTGCTCTGAGTCCTTAAAAGCAACATAGATAAATAATGTACCTCAGCAAAGTCGGGACCAGGGGGTTTGGGATTGGTGTTGTCATCATCATCATCATCATCAACATCATCTGGGGTGCTGTCAAGGTGTTTGATACCCTTAGCAAGTCTTTCCTCCTATTCTCTTACCTTTTCCATGACAATGGTGCTCAACAAGGGTTCATGGGTCAGGACACTTGTCTTTTTGACATTGGTAAATTGCAACAACCTGTTTTCTTCAATTTGCCGCCAACTTGCTCCTTTGTCCTGAATAACTTGAGCTATCTCCACAATAGTTCTATCCTTGATCTCAAAAAGGGCCCTATGAATGACATCTTCTTGGATTGTAGCACACGACAAAGTCTTCTATGTCAGAAGGTAAGAAATTAGTGGATCAAAGAGGGATGTGCCAACACTAATTTTTTTCGCAGATGTATTAGTGCTAGGAAGAAATATAACAACTTGGCAAATCTCTACTTCAATGGAATGTGGCTTTCTTACATATTAAATATCAAATCACCAATATTCAAGCATTTCAAGAAACACTTCCAGGCCCCTGCCACATTTTGACCAATTATTTCCCCCTCCCCCCCAATTTTGTACAACATAAAGTTAGTAATTCAAATAACTCCATGCTCACGGACCTGTTTCAACACAAGAAATTTGATATGCTATGTGGAGTTGCGAACCTTCCAAAAGCACAAGGCCGGACGATTTCACTTTTGCCTTCATTAAAGAAAATTGGCAGCTTCTGAAAACTAATTTCTAGAATCTTTTCGAAGAATCAATTCCACAAGAATGGAAAATTTGTCAAAGGCTTCAATCCAACATTCATTGAATTAATTCGTAAAAAGCAGAATACCTCTAGCATTGGAGATTATTGTCATATCTCTTTGATCAATTGCTACTACAAAATTGTTGTCAAGGTGTTACCTCGAAGACTTTAAAAGGTCATCGATCAATAGCGTGATTTCTCAGAACCAAACAAAAATTTAGGGGAGGCAAATTTTAGACAGAGTTCTCGTTCTAAGTTAAATTATAAATGAAGAAAAAAGAAAAAGTTTGAAAGACTTCTATTCAAGATTATTTTGCAAAGGCCTTTGACTCGGTTAATTAGAGTTTTTTTGGATGGCATAATGAGAAATATGCGCTTCGATCTAACTTGGCGTAAATGGATTCGAGAACCACTACTTCGATCCTTGTAACCCCCATGAATGAATTTAAGCCTAAACCTTATTCTTATTTATTAATAATGTGTCTTTAATTATTGAGTCATTAGTATGTAGTATTAGGCTTTGTGCATGGGCCCAGAGATAAATAGGGAATTAATTCCCTAATTGGTTATCTTGTTTTTGAGTCCGAACAAAACGGCGCTTGCGCTTGGAAGTGGAGAATTGTATCTCCGAGTAATATTTAGTTCTTGTGTCTTTGGAATAAAGTATTCATTTATTGTTATTCTCCATTACTTCAACACATTGACATCCCCGTTGAAATGGTTATCAACCGGAATAGGACTTTGAAAGAATGTTATTTTCTTTTGATGATTCTATTAATAAATTACATTATTGGTAATATATATGTATTACAATCCTAATTCTAGGCTATGATAGAGGAGACTAATGAAAAATTATATGTCTAACAATAGAAGGGGATTTAATCCCTTGGAAATAGCAAGGGAAAGGGGACTCGAACATATGGGCGCCCTCTTTGCCGTTGCGCTAGAAACTATTTTCGTTATATTTTGAATGCAATTAATATATATGTTATATTTCCAATTTTTTTTCCTTTAATTTATTTAATTTAAACTTGATTGCTTATTTTTTTATAATTGGTAACACACATATATTTATATTTTTTCAATACAAGTATTATAAAATATTTTATTTTCAATAATTATGTTTAATTTTTTTTCTCCTCCACATATATATAGATTAATTAACTTTTTAATGTATTAACAATCAACATTATAATTGTATAATTCTCTTTCCTAATTTTATAATTTGAATTGTATAATTATCTTTCCCAATTAAAAAGGATAGTAAATTATTTAAAATAAAATCCTAAACTTCCGAGGGATTTATGCAAAGACGGTAATCAATCTTATTTTAAATATATCAAACTAATATATACCATTAGCCAAGGGCATTATCAAGGGCCCACTAACCCTCAATAAATTTTAAATGACGTGGCCGAAAACTGAGGGACCATCCCTCAGCAATTTTTAAATTTTGAATCCCTTACCAAATCCATCAGTAAATGCTCAGGGATTTGATTTCCCTAGGAATTTAACAAGGGTTTTTTCTTCCCTTAATATTTTCCCTCACCCATTCATTCCCTCAGCCAATCTCTCACCTTTTGTGAGGGATTTTTTCCCTCGGTAATTTCCCTCGCGATATGGGGCAAATTTTGTAGTGTGAGCCCACCCTGAAGAAAGGAGTGCCATTGCAAGATGAGATTTTCTTTGTTTTATTAAACAACTCTCAAACACACATATAAAATATGTCTAATTGAAATAGTTTTTAAAATTTTGTTATTTAAATGTGAATTTTTACCTCATTATACCTTTTTTAACTATATTTTATGTATGAAATATTGCATATAAGTTTTTTTGAAACATTAGTTACTCTCACCATAATTCTCACTCTTCTTCCCGTGTTAACTACCATCTTTCTTATTGACATATAATATCTACCAGTATGTCGTCGATCATACACCAGTCATGTCGCACCTACCTAGCTGCTGGTAACTTAGTCAACCTTTTTCTTTTTCTTGTTTTCTTTTCCTCTATCCTTTCCCTAGTGTCTTCTACCCACCTCTCCCCCTATCCTTTTCTTTCTCAGTCCGGATCTGTAGATCCCTAGGTGTCAAGTCTTCGTCAATGTGCTTCTTGGTCCTGGAAGAAGTATGACACAAGTGTGTGTGTGGGGGGGGGAATGCACTTGTGTATGAATTTTTTTTCTTTTTCAAGCAGTTTGACCTTTCAAGAGAGTTGTTTGACAACTTCTCTGAGTGAAAACTATGAAGTAATCAGTTGGACAACTATCTAAGTAAGTTATTTAGTGCGGAATGTGGTTGGCCCTTTAACTTAGAAAAACTCCTTGTTAATTTCTGAAAACAGTTTTATCAGGGACGTTGTCCAAAACAGTTTTTCTCAACTTTTATGACATAAGTCTTTTGTGAATGATATTGAGTGTTGTGTATGAAGGTGATCAATTCAGAATAATGCAATAAGTAAAAGACACATCAACTTATAGTGGTTCAGAGGCTCAAGCTCCTACATCCACTTTCCCTGATTTAACAGGATAATTCCTTAACTCCTGGAATTAACTTGTTTTATAGTGCCAAGGTGCACTGATCAATAACACTATCCTTAATGCTTTGATCCCTAGGATTTCAGAGTCTTAATGCTCAAATTCTCTGAGTTAAAGACGTGTTTTCTCTTAACAGCCTTTAAATCCTCACTTCTATAACAAACTCTACTTCTCTAGGAAGGTAAGGGTTTGAGGTTTGGTTTCAACTAAATGAGATATCCTTTACAATGAGAACAGTGTGAAAAGATAAGATATCTCTTTGCTAAGCTTGGGATATTACAAATGGGCTTAGCCAGAAGTGATCATGAAACTTGGGATATTGATTTTGAATGATTGAAAGCTTTAGTTTCCTTGTGATTGCTTGATTGTAGTTTAATAGCAGTTGGTTGGATACTTGCTTCCTTGAATCACTTCTGTATTTATAGACTACTTTGAATATCTACCCGTTGGAGAGGCAAACATTCAAACTGTCTATTTGCAGCTCCATTGAAACTACTACTTGAGCTTTCTTCTATTAACCAGTGGGTATAGAAGGTACTTTAGACAATCATTTGATCTGAAAGAACTCTTATCACTGTTGTCTTCAAAAGATCAGATTACTTGTTCAGTTCTTATGCTATCAGCCATGTTGTCCACTTCAGGTAAATTGTCTTCATATGATCAACTTCTTTAAACTAACTAAGACAAAACCTTTTAAGCTGCCTAACATTCCAGCTTAGACAACTATCCTGAACCTATGATCTCAACATTCCTGAGATTCTTGACATAGACAATTTTCTAAAACTGTCTCAACTTTCCTCAGACAACTAGACTGAATTACAATCTCAACTAAGCTGACTTACATCAATTAGGGATTTTGGTATCTTAATCAAAATCAATTCATTTCCCAACAATTTCCCCCCTTTTGATGATGCCAAAACCTATATACAGAGGTGACATGACTTATACTAAAACTTATCTTCAAAGAAGATTAGTTGATCAAATTCCCTGAAATGAAATGTTAGCACAATAATAGTCAAGTACCATAGGTTATGTCAGGTTAGTTGAGATAATGAGGTGTTATCTCTCATAGAAAATAGTTATCTTTTTCATTTTAATCAAGCATTACAAATCAGAAATCTAAAGGATAAACTGTGCTGAGCAGAATTAAAACAACATGATAACAAAAGATATAAAGGAAACACTTATCCTCAAAGAGATCTATCATCCTGTGGGGCAATGCCATACTGGGCCCACACTCTCTTCTTTAATTCCCAGATCTCCTTGTTGGTTCCCTTGGGTCCAATCTTCAGCTTCTCCATCTTCATGATGGTTATGAATTCCTCCATGATCTTCTGCTCATCAATCAAGTTCCCACTGAACTTGGGAGGAATGTACAAAATGGGGTCATGTGCCTTGAAATCTACCCTTGCAATGTCAGCTGCTGCAAACAACTTCTGATACAACTCCCTGTAGTTGTCAAACATGAACTGGGCAAAAATTTCTTCAACATTCTCATCAAGCTATTTGCCTATGACATATAAATCATAGACAAAACTTCTCTTTGCCTCTTCCCATTGATTATTCAGCTGAATGGGGACCCATTTATCATGATGAGGATATTGAGTATCCCTTCTCTGCAACAATTGGGGTTTAAGCTTCCTGTAAGAAGCCCTTCTTCTTGGAGCCTTAAACCGTGCTCTCCTCATATCCCTTGCCTTATTGGCCTCAACCAATTGCTCCATCCTTTCCTTAGCTCTCTGAAGAGCCAATTTCTCTTGGGTTTCATGATCTTTGCCAAAACATTCTTCAAATAGTTTGGATGGATCATCAGCAAGGATGGGTTTCCTTACTTCAGGCTGGTTGATCTGAATTTCTTCTTCAGCAACTTCCTCTTCTTCTATTTCAGGCAATTTGGTTTCCTTCTTGGCTTTCTTTGTCTTCTTTGCTTTGGGATCCCCATCTGTCTGAAATTTTGTAGGCAAGGTTAGGCTGGTTGGGAATGAGGTGAAGGTTTGTTCTTTCCTCTTGCTTCCTCTTGTCTTAGAAACCTTCCCCCTCACTGGAATGTCCTTCTCCTCAGGATCCAATCCTGCTGACTCTCCTCCAGGTCTTTGTTCCCATCTAGCCTGATCTTCATATAATGAGGCCATAGATTTCTTCATGGCAATCTGAATCTGTTCTTCCTCAGTCAGATTCTCAATACTCATCTTGTCCTTGCCTTTTGCAGATCAAAACACTAGGGCTTAAGATCACTTATGGTGACTGAAAGTTGAGCCTGTGTTTGATTGAGGGACTTGATTTCCTCCAAAAGATATACATTTTCATCATGAATATCCTGCATCTTATCATCACTCATACTTATGAAAGCATGAATTGGCTTCATTTTCTTTGCAACAATGGTATCCATGGTGGTCTTCAAAGATTGGTCCAGTCTGGCTTGCAACATTTCAGTGGGGATTGCTCACCACACTTTTAGAGACTTTGGCCATAAGTTCAGTGGTGAATTTTTCTGAGGCTTCCTTGACCATGGCAATTCTTAACTCTTCTGATCTTTTCCTTTGTGCTGCAGTCCTTTGCCTTAGAGCATCCTTGATTGTCCTTTCAAAGCTAAGACATTGTTGTTATAGCTTTTCACCAAAACCTGCTGCTCCTTCTTGATTATTTTGGTGAACTTGGACATCTCTTCCTTAGCTTTAGTGACTTCAGTTGAAACCGTTTGCAGTCCAGTTTCAACTCCACTGATTGTAGTTGAGCATGGACTATGCCAACCTCTCTAACCAAGGTGTCCAACTTCCTAACTGTGCTTCAATTGTTGTGATAGCCTCTGTGGCATTGACTTGTTCAAAGTAGATCTTGGACAATGTGGACATGTTTGTTGAAATGGCATCAAGATCAATATCAGTCTATACTGGAGTATCAGTCAATTTGTCTGATTCAAAGATTTGATCAAGAGTTACTGCCTCAACATCTGCAAAACAAAAAGGGTTAGGTAAAACGCCATCATCACCCTCTTTCTTTGTATTTCCCAAAGGTTCTGACTCATCAGCAACCTTACTCTCATTTTCAACTACATTCTTTTCTTCCTTTTTATCAATTGAACTCACAAACTCAGGAAATCCAGGCCTCCTTTCACCAAGGGATTCATCAAGTTCAGATTTGACTTGAAGAATAACCTGACTCTCATGTTGGGCTTCACCCAACATTTCACTTTCTTCTCCCTCTTTAAGTGGTGCACTCACTACACCTATAATCTCACAATATTCATCACCTCCCTCAGATTTTGTATCACTAAAATCCTTTTCAACTCTTTTTGATCCAAAACCTGACACCTCCATATCCTCAACAGGATTCATAGAGGGCAATTGTTGGGAGGTCACAGTGCTTGGGCATCCCAAGTCCACTGAGTCATCCTGAATGACTGAAAGTTGTTCAGTGTTCAATTTAGTTGACGCTTCAGAGGTTTCAGCTAAACTAGCCTCTCCTATGGAAGTCTTAACATTGTTCAGCTGTGCCTCATGATCAGAAAAACCATCCTTGGCCAATGCATCTTTGATTGTGTCACCACCTTTGGTCAACACCTCTGATTGCTCAGAGTCCTTAAAAGCAACATAAGGTATATAATGTACCTCAGCAAAGTCGGGACCAGGGGGTTTGGGATTGGTGTTGTCATCATCATCATCAACATCATCTGAGGTGCTGTTAAGGTGTTTGATACCCTTAGCAAGTCTTTCCTCCTCTTCTCTTACCTTTTCCATGACAATGGTGCTCAACCAGGGTTCATAGGTCAGGACACTTGTCTTTTTGACATTGGCAAAGTGCAACAACCTGTTTTCTTCAATTTGCCGCCAACTTGCTCCTTTGTCCTGAATAGCTTGAGCTATCTCCACAATAGTTCTATCATTGATCTAAAAAAGGGCCCTGTGAATGACATCTTCTTGGATTGTAGCACACGACAAAGTCTTCTATGTCAGAAGGTAAGAAATTAGTGGATCAAAGAGGGATGTGCCAACACTAATTTTTTTCGCAGATGTATTAGTGCTAGGAAGAAATATAACAACTTGGCAAATCTCTACTTCAATGGAATGTGGCTTTCTTACATATTAAATATCAAATCACCAATATTCAAGCATTTCAAGAAACACTTCCAGGCCCCTGCCACATCTCGACCAATTATTTCCCCCTCCCCCCCCCCCCAATTTTGTACAACATAAAGTTAGTAATTCAAATAACTCCATGCTCACGAACCTGTTTCAACACAAGAAATTTGATATGCTATGTGGAGTTGCGAACCTTCCAAAAGCACAAGGCCGGACGATTTCACCTTTTCCTTCATTAAAGAAAATTGGTAGCTTCTGAAAACTAATTTCTAGAATCTTTTCGAAGAATCAATTCCACAAGAATGGAAAATTTGTCAAAGGCTTCAATCCAACATTCATTGAATTAATTCCTAAAGAGCAGAATACCTCTAGAATTGGAGATTATTGTCATATCTCTTTGATTAATTGCTACTACAAAATTGTAGTCAAGGTGTTACCTCGAATACTTTCAAAGGTCATCGATCAATAGCGTGATTTCTGAGAACCAAACAAAAATTTAGGGAAGGCAAATTTTAGACAGAGTTCTCGTTCTAAGTTAAATTATAAATGAAGAAAAAAGAAAAAGTTTGAAAGACTTCTATTCAAGATTATTTTGCAAAGGCCTTTGACTCGGTTAATTAGAGTTTTTTGGATGGCATAATGAGAAATATGGGCTTCGATCTAACTTGGCGTAAATGGATTCGAGAACCATTGCTTTGATCCTTGTAACCCCCATGAATGAATTTAAGCCTAAACCTTATTCTTATTCATTAATAATGTGTCTTTAATTATTGAGTCATTAGTATGTGGTATTAGGCTTTGTGCATGGGCCCAGAGATAAATAGGGAATTAATTCCCTAATTGGTTATCTTGTTTTTGAGTCCGAACAAAACGGCGCTTGCGCTTGGAAGTGGAGAATTGTATCTCCGAGTAATATTTAGTTCTTGTGTCTTTGGAATAAAGTATTCATTTATTGTTATTCTCCATTACTTCAACACATTGACATCCCCGTTGAAATGGTTATCAACCGGAATAGGACTTTGAAAGAATGTTATTTTCTTTTGATGATTCTATTAATAAATTACATTATTTGTAATATACATGTATTACAATCCTAATTCTAGGCTATGATAGAGGAGACTAATGATAAATTATATGCCTAACATATACAAAAGATAATATGCCTAAACCGATTTTTGAAATTCTGGATTTTTGAAACCCGTATGAATAGTAATACGTGTTTCTTTTGAGATTTGGAATATTATAAGATTTTAACTTTATGTCAAATAAATGTGTAAGACTGAATGAAATTGTATTATTATATTATTGTCGGGTGAGATTATAATGATTATTTGATTGTGTAATGATTGAATGTATTATATTATTATTGAGAAAGATTATAATAATTGAAGTTATATTATATACATATAACTTTATGCCAAATCAATACTCCCTCCGTCCCATAAGAATTTGCACACTTTCCATATATGGATGTCCCATACCAATTTACACACTCCATAAAAGGAAATATTGTCATAACCCTCACCCTCAAAATATATACATATTTACCCATATGCTATTACTTTTTCACACTCAATCTACCTTTTACTTTACTTTATTCATAAAAGTTTACAAAAATACCCCTCAAAACATCACTCATTACACTTTTTCTTACACATTTATTAAAATGTGTGCCATCCCAGAGGTGCAAGTTCCTCTGGGACGGAGGGAGTATGTTTTATAAGGGTAGTTTTGAGTGGATTTTGAAAACCGGTTTTTAAATCCTGAAGTAAAACAGGTATATGATCTTAAAATCCAAAACCTGGTTTTTAAAACCAAAAGTAAACATCACCTAAATATTCTTTCCATATTTACCTATATTCTATCACACCCCCGCAGTTGAAGCGGGAGCTTGTCACACGCTGAGACTGTCCCAAAAATCTACAAATAGAATTTGTGGAAGACCTTTAGTAAAAATATTAGCATTTTGATAGCGCGACGGAACATGTAAGACACGTACTTGTCCACGATCAACCTTTTCGCGAACAAAGTGAATATCCATCTTGATATGTTTAATGCGCTGATGGTTAACATGATTTCCGGAGAGATATATTGCACTAACATTATCACAATAGACCAATGTAGCCTGAATTTGAGAATGAAGCTCTAAAAGCAGGTTACGTAACCAATAAATAGAATATCAAGATGAATTTGGGAGCATGCAGGTTACGTAACTAACATTGGTGACCCCTCGATATTCAGCCTCCGCACTAGATCGAGATAAAGTAGTTTGCCTTTTTGAGGAACAAGAAATAAAATTATCACCAAGATATACACAATAACCAAATGTCGAGCGTCTAGTCTATGGACATCCACCACAATCTGCGTCTATGAAGGAAATGAGTGTGTGTGTGTGTCGAGAAAGGATTAAATGCAAACCATGATCTATAGTCCCATGAATATACTGCAAAATGCATTTGAGAGAATGCATGTGTTCCTCCATATGGTTATGCATGTATAAATAAATTTGTTGCACATCATAAGAGAGGTCGGGTCTTGTGAACTTGAGATATTGCAAGGCTCCTACAAGGCTGCAATAATGTGATGGATCATCATATGGTGTGCTAGAATTAGCGCTCAGCTTCGGTTTAGTATCAACTGGAGTGGGACTAGGCTTACAAGATGACATATCAGCCCGTTCTATGATCACTTGATCATACTTCTTCTGAGATAAAAATAGACCAGTTGCATGGCGAGTGACGACTATTCCCAATAAATATCGTGGTGGCCCCAAATCTTTCATAGCAAATTCTGAACTGAGAAGAGTCAAGATTGACTTGCGAAAAGTATCAGTGGAAGCGGTTAAGATTATTTCATCCACATACAAAAGAATATAAGCCATATCAGTTCCCTTACAATAGAATAAAATAGAATGATAAGATGTGTTTTGAGAGAACCCAATAGTGGAAATATAATCTGCAAAGCGATTGTACCATGCTCTCTGAGCTTGGTTGATCCCATACAAAGACTTCTTCAATAAATAAACATAGTTAGGATGTGTCGGGTCTCGAAAACCCATGGGTTGATGCATGTAGACAGTGTCCCTGAGTTCTCCATGTAAGAAATCATTTTTAACATCAAGCTGATGAATATGCCATGCTTTAGAAAGGGCTAAACTAAGAACATTGCGAATAGTTGCCGGTGTGACAATCGGGCTAAAAGTTTCACTATAATCCATACAAACCTGTTGAGCTCTGTCATCACCTATAAGACGGGCTTTATGCCCCCCAAAAGAACCGTCATAATTTTCTTTATGTCTAAAAATCCACATAGATCGAATCACATTAACATTAGGTGGACGGGGCACTAAATCCCACGTCTTATTTTTAATAAGAGCATTAAATTCATCATCCGTATCCTTTTTCCGATTCGTGTCTTTAAGGGTAGACCTACGGTTACGAGGTAGAGGGGATTTATTAGCATGTGTAAGAAAATCATACCTTTTGTTAGGTTTAAAAATCCCATTTTGACTCCTAGTAACTAGTCCCTGGGTTGGAATTGGGATAGCTAGGTTGGATATATAGGAGAGTGGGTATATATAGCTGGGTCTGAGGTATGTGGCCTAGCAATAGGAAGAGAGGAATGCGCGCCGGCTCGACGTGTACTGGGATGTCGATTGTGGGTGAGCTAGATGGAAAGGGTTGTGTTTGGAATAGTTGATGCATAGAGGATGGAGGAGAAGTAGGCGAGTTGGTCACTACTTGTGTTGGGATGCCCTGTGAAGCTAAATGATGGACAACATAGGGAGACAAACTATCATCCAATAAATCATAAGTGTGACGTGATGGAGGATGAACTTTAGAAAATGGAAATTGGGTTTCATAAAAAATTACATGGCGACTAATAATAATTTTGTTTGAGGACAAGTTATAACACTTATAGCCACGATGATAAGACGGATAACCCAAAAACACGCACGGAGTAGAACAGGCTTGTGACTTGTTAATAATAGTAGACGGAAAAAGAGGATATCATAAACAAACGAACACCCGAAGATGAGAGTAGGATGGGTCTTTTTGATAGAGAATTTTGAGAGGAGATTGCTAGTTTAATTGTCTAATGGGAAGGATGTTGAGAATGTAGGTTGCCATTTGTAATGCATGATGCTAAAATGATGATGGTACAGAAGCATGGGCAAGTAAAGTGCGAATAATGTTGTTATTGGTTTGATTTTTTCTTTCGGCCTTTTCATTTTTTGATGAAGTATGAGGACAAGAAAGACGAAAAGATAAACTATTAGCTTTACATAAATCCCAAAACATCTCATTATCAAATTTCCTACCATTATCACATTGAAAGTTCTTTATCTCTCGTTCAAACTTGGTGCAGATGAAAGCTCTAAATGTTAAGAAAGTGAAAAAAACCTCAAATTTTTTATATAAGGGAAATCTCCATAAAAAAATAGAGTAATCATCGAGCAAGAGAATACAGTATCGGTGGCCCGAAGAGCTCAAAACGGGAGACGTCCAAAGATCACAATAGATAATATCAAATGGCATAAACATGCAAGAAATAGAAGTAACAAAAGGCATCTTAATATGTTTTCCAAGTGGGCATGAATGACAATCAAGAGAACGATGAAGTTCATTACAATCAATAAATTTATTACGCCTAAGTGAGTAAAAAACAGGTGCACCTGGATGACCCAAACGAATATGCCATAAAGATGGTGCTAAAGCTGTAAAAGTTGATGGCGAGGTAGCCTGCATTTTAGTGATGGGATATAATGCGCCCCGACTATCACATCTCATTAGACACATCCTCGTCTAAAAATCCTTAACAAAAAACCTAAGAGGATCAAATTCAATAGAAAATGAGTTATCAATAATAAATTTCCTAACTGAAACCAAGTTTTTAATAAGTTGAGGAGCATGAAGGACATTTTTTAAGTATAAAGGTGGGTTCGGGGGAGACAAGGTGGTATGACCATAACCATGAATAGGAATAGAATAAGCATTTCCGACAATTATTGCTCAAATTAAAATAAGACGAAAGATCACCTAGGTGGGATGTCATGTGAGAGGTGGCTCCGGTATCCACGTACCAATTTTCATCTAGAGGAGTGAGTCTTTGTGTGTGCATCGCAGCCTCAATGTCGGTTGGAGTAGGTTGTGCTGCTGTAGAATAAATTTGTTGTGGGCGTAGGCCCAGAACTCCAGCATGTCTATGTTGTGTGTTGGGCCTAACCCAAGGTGTTGTTGGGTAAGGACAAGGAGGAAAAACCCTTGGCATGAAAGACTATGGCCACTACTGCTACCCATTTCTCATCCACGGCTGCTACTGCTGCTGCCCATTGTCGAGACCACCTCCGGTGCCACTGCTAAAATGGCCACCACCACTTCTACGGTTTTTATAACCATTATTGCGGTTTTGACTCTTTTACCACTACGATAGTTGCAGTTTTGAGAGGGATTTTCAGAGAGGGAATTATTTGTGGATTCTCTTGCAACCATGGCGGCATTCAACCCCATAATGATTTGTTTTGCCATTACTGCCTCTTCAAGAGTGAGCATGGATCGAGCTTGATAAAATGGTGGAAGAGGATCACTTTGAAGAATAAGCATGCCCACTCCTTTATATGCTTCGGTAAGGCCGACAACCATTTGAAGGATGAGAAGGTTGTTGGAGACTAGAGCTCCGATATTCTTGACTAGATTCGACAAAACTTTGAGTCGTTGACAACACGTAGAGGCGGTAGGGAAGTCCTCCATGTTTGTGTGTGAGATTTCTTGTTCAAGAGTCACGACACGTGAAGTTTTGTTGTCTTGGAATATATCACGCAACCTATTCCAAGCATCCAAAGTCGTCGAGTTGGGTTCTAAAATCGTATGTAATAAATCAGTCGAGATTGTTGAATAGATCCATTGAAGGACTATAACATCAAAGGTCGACCAAAGTTCTTTTCTATCGTCGGTTGTAGGCTCCTTTTCCTTGCCTGTCTCCAGTGGAATGATGTGGTTTATGAACTGGTGAGATCGTGCGTGAATTTTGAAGAGTACCATCCACGTCGCATATTGGCGGTTTTCCATCTCTTGAGTGATGGATATATGGTTCTTGATGTTGGAGACAACAAGAGCCGGGTGGAAAGAGGATTTTGAATCAAACATGGTGGCTTACGGGAAGAGATTAGTGGTGAAAAGGAGAGGGGAAACAGAAGTACAAAGCTTAGATCTGAAATTGGCTGATATGATTAAATCTTCCAAGATTAATCAACAATTATCAGATCAATACAGATCCCCAACTGATAAAAGTGGGATAGGTGCTGATATACCTAACTCATCTACTTCTGTAATCAAGAACACGAATACAGTTCAGAACAGTTCTGAAATTCTTGATAAGGGTAAGAAACCCATGGAACCCGTAAAATTCATAATCTCCAAGACTAATGGACCAGTTCGAACTAATCTTGTCCATCCTAATACCAGAAATGGTAATAAGATGAATAAGGTAAGAACAAAACAATCTAAGTCATATCAGAAGAGTACCAATCAGCAGAGTATAACTCATCTGTATACGTCTAGACCAGTCCAACCTAGATGGACACAGCCTAGACCAGCAGTCTCATCTGTATGCAATAACTCATATGTATACGACTAGACCAGTCCAACCTAGATGGATACCGCCTAGACCAGCCTATCTAAGGCAGTCTTAGTTGTATGCATCTAAGCCTAGGAGATATAACCAACCTAATCATATAAAACCTATTCTCTATGCACCTCCATTATCATACGGCATTGTAAGAGAGGATATACCATACCGTAAGTTGGTGGTTACCTCAGAAGAGTAAATGTGTGAACTCTACTGATAGTCAAGAAAAGGTGAACAAAGTTTGGTTCTGTGACCATAAGGGCAGGAAACTCAAACGTTCTCAATTGTTTAAAACTTCTATGTATATTTGGATTCCTCTTAATTTTACTGACTTTAAAGGACCCCAAGTATAGTGGGTACTTAAAGTTCTGTTGATACCGAGAGCAGAACAGTAAAACAGATGAGAACAGTAGACCAGATGAGCAGACTATATCAGAAGTGTAGTATTTTCCACATTCATCACACAGGTAACACGTTCACCAAGGTGAATACCCAATGAGGAAGCTGGTAAAGCTGAGGGAAAATGAGAATATACATTTAAGGGGGAATCCTTGATTTCTTAAAAATCCTTATGTTGACTCAAAACAATAGTCATCTTAGAATGAACCTCTTTAAACCTTGGATTTAATTATTCTTTACTCGTCTATGTGGTATTTCACCAGTATTTCTTGAACTAACACTTCTACTAAGGTGAAACATGCACAGAAGAAGTTCTCAGCTGAAGGGGGAACTCAGCCGATGTTACTCTTCTGATCCAAGAAAAAGATCAAATCACCGAGAAATTTATACTCAGCTGATCACAGTACTCAACTGAACCCAGATAAGTAGTTCTCTATATTGGAATTGTGATAAAATGATGTAAAAGAGTGGTCGACTCAACTATGCTAATAAAGATCAACAAAGTATTTTTAACCTAACTTGGTGTTGTATCTACTAAAAAATATGCTCATGAACTTACCCAGACCTTGAAGGGTGAAATCATGCAACAACTGAAATCTTATTAGGGAGTTGTATGATGAAGCCAAAAAGGGGGAAGGAAAAGTTATAAATGTTATAGAGAAGATCATTTCAGATGAAGGAATTACTGATCCACAACATAAGATTGACATTCAGAATAGAATTTGAAGATGAAGGGGTCTGAAGAAAGAAGATGAAGGACAAGCTTGAAGATAACATTTCTTTACTCATCTTTATTTCTTAATTTTCATATTTTGTGATTATCTGTAATCACTGTCTTATCTGAAATATGAATGAATATGACATTTTGACTTGATGAACTGTTATGATTGACTGTTTGATAAACTACTGATTTATTAACATTAAGTAGTTTGGCTTCATCAAAAAGGGGAAAATTGTTGGGATATGAATCCTAGAAACAAAGTCCTAGTTGATGATTATAAGTTTTGATGGCCAAAAAGCAACTTAAAGTTAATAATATATATGTGGAAGAAGTCATCTTAACTAAGTCATCTTGAGAAGTCATAATACTTATCTTATGTGATATATGAAGTTAAATATTCTAACTGTTAGGAACTAAGCTGAATGAATGATTGTATAGACAGCTTATAGTATAGGCTTAGAAATGCTCTATTGTATATAGTTCAGTTGAAGTATTGATAGGTTTATATTTGTAAGTTTGTATTGTATTGTATTGTAAACAACAAAGTTAGATATGAGAAGACTAGTTGAGATCTGAAGACTACGGACTCAGAAAACTACTCTGAAGCAAGAAGACTACAACTTAAGAAGAGTAGAATGAAAACTCAGAAGTATTGAAGAATTGAAGCTAAGAAGTATTCTGAAGTTGTACGTGAAGAAGCTAAGTACAGAAGTTGAGCAGAGTGCATGAGAACAATAAATATGAGAAGAGTATTTTACTGTGTTGAAGATTAGTTGGAGAATAAGTTTGGAAAACTTATTAGTTGAAGGACGTAATTGAATAACTATTTGAAGATATAAAGACTGACTTAAACAAGTGAAGTTAGTTCGAAAACAAGTTACAAGAAATGGTTAAGAGTTTGTTATGAGTTAGTGTCACAAACTGTTAATTGCCTAACTAAAGTCTATAAATACCATAAGATCTTTTACTTAAAAGACTACTGAAAGTACAAGCATTGAGAGAGCAATTCAAGTCTTAGAAGTGATCAAGAAACTCGCATAGTTCAAGAAGAGAAGATCAAGAAACCACGTTTGAAAGAAGCAAATTCGCAAGGCTACTCAAAGAGAAGTTTTACTATTTTAATTTGGGATTTCATTTGTAAACAAGTGTGCTAGTAAACACGTGTGAATTACTAGTAGATCGAAGATATACCAGGTGGTATAATCGACAAGATCAAAGTCTTAGTTTTGGGACTTAAAGCCACAAGGAACTATATAAAAGTGTATTTTTTGCTCGTCTTTTGTTGGTTGTTATCAGCCCTAATGCGGCCTTTTTGTCTTTTTATAATTTCTTTTTGGCTAAACTTCAATTATTGGTTTTGCTTTAAATAATGATAGCCTGATTTGGTTACCCATTATGTAGTGGACAAATAAAAAAAGGACATGATTTATATATGCTCATACACTCAGCCTCCTTTAGATTCCCGTGGAATACTAGGTTGCTTAATTATATATATATTCTATCAGACTTAAATCAAAAGGACTGATTCGATTTAAACCATAAACCCAGGGGAACAACCCGTAGTATGGCTTATTGATCGATTGTAGGCGAACACAGCATGAGCCAATAAATTTTGCCACTCCCGAATATTCTTCTTCACCAAGGATCTGTTAACAACTTTTGTTTGTCTTGCGAATTTTCTGAAGATCAAGAAACCATGTTGATTATCTAGAACAAGGTTATACATACTCAGAAAAGTTGTCCAAGACAACTCTGCTGATAGGTTGTTTGATCAAAACTGAAAAAGATTTGCATACACAAGTGCATCCCCCCATACACTTGTGTTATACTCCTTTCAGGACCAACAAGTGGTATTAGAGCAGGGGTTCAAAGACCACTGTTTCTGAAAATCAATTTTGATTTTCAAAACCAAATTTTAGTGTGGTCACTGAACTGATCTTTCTGAAATTCTTAACACTTTGTGATCTACTCCTCTTATCTGAGATATGGCAAGGAACAACAACAACAACAACAATGCTGCTGTTCCACATGATGCTGTGGAGACCATCAACAATATGGCTCCAGATCCAGTCAACCATATCTCATCACAAGCTGCCCATGTTCTCAATTGAGAACTATGACTTCTAGAAAATCAGGATGAGAGCTCATCTTGCATGCCTTCACAATGAAATGCTGAGAGTCATCACAAGGGGTCCATTCATATTCACTCAAGCTAACCCCAAGGTTACTGGAGCTCAGAGAGCTGACCCAAGGCAAGAAATCCCCAAGGATGAAGATGACCTCACCACAGAAGAGAGAAGGAGGCACAACCTCAACTATCTAGCAATGAACACTCTCTATCAAACAATTCCAGATGCAGTAATGGGAAGAGTCTACCACTGCACAACAGCCAAAGAATGGATATATAAAACAAGGTTGATCGGTAGGGGGTGACGTGAATTTCTTGTTGAATGGATATATAAAACAAGGTTGATCGGTGAGAGGCCCGTGGTATTTTCTACAAAAAAAAAAGATACGACATGAGCATGTAAGTTACACCACATCTTTGCTGCATTTTAATTTACTGTTAAACAAGGGCTTTAGTTTCGAACAAAAATTAGTACAACAATTGAAGTTTGTAATAGACTGATCATAAATAAAAAGAAAAAAAGAAAACATGGGTGATAGGGTAAAATTGAAGGGAATAGCCAGAATTAATATACACTCCAAGGACCTATTTGGATCAAACATTTTAATCTTTATTTAGTTGGGCACATAAGTCAGCAAACAGAAACTCATACTCACATCCCCTATCACTCATCAACACTTTAATCTTTCAATTAAGTTGATTCACAACTTCATTTTTATAAAGAACGCGCGGACTTCTCAAAAGTCTAGTATTTACGCTTTAATTAGAAGATACATAAAACAAAATTTTATTCTATTGTCTACAAACGTGATGAAATATTTATTTCAACCACCGGTTTGTATAGTTTTTAAATCACATTGAGTTTAAAGCAATTGGCGTCTAAAGCAGATAGACATTAATAGAAGCATTATTATTCATGTTATTCTTGATTGTAATTACATTGAGTTTGAAAAGTCCATTACATTCATACCCTTTTCCCAACAAACACAATGAATGCAAAGATCGTATTTTTTCAACAACGAACAAGACACTAAATTCTTCCGAAACATACAACACATTGTCAGGGCCAGCTCCTTTCTGGAGGTAAACTTCAGGACCACCTCTCCTTTGCCGTTGACGTTGGAAGTGGCTGAAATTTCCATGAAGAGTTTTTCTTCATTTAAATTTTCAACAAGGACGTTATTACGCTAAACAACCCCTTAGACGAACAAATATGTTGGGTTGCACTTGAATCAATCCCCCACTCATGTGGATTTGAACCCCAAGTTCACCTCGGACACCACAATCGAGAAGTGGGTTTTCTGATCACTACAAGAAAAAGGGTTTTTAGCATCAAATTTTTTTTTGACATCGTGCTAAAGATAACAGGGCATCCTATGAAAAAATATACAGGAAGGTCTGCAATTTTGACAATCACTTCTCTCTCCCTATCCATTACTGATGTGACATAATGGTGCAGGTCCAGAAAGGAATAGCTACTGGTTGAGACCAAAATAAAAGCTGATCACTTCCTTTCAGGACCAGGATCAGAAAAGTCACCACCCCTGACGAGGATAATGACCTGATCAGATCCTTCAAAGATCTGATCTGACAATTAATACTCTCATCCAGGATCAGGACGATAAAGGGCCTTGGTTAAATGAGAAGAAGCAAAAGAATCTTGGTGTGTCAGAATATCTCTGAGCATACCTGCAAATGTATGCGCATTATCATAACAATTGGTTATGTGTCAGGTAGTACAATGACGTGGCACTGCTTGTAACAAACCCTAGAGGTAAAATTACTTCCCTACCCCTCCATTACAAGGTATAAAAACATCCCTTTTTCATTTCAATGTTTTTTCCTAAGTCATTCTATCCATTTACAGCATACACACAAACACGAAATACTCTTATTTTCCTCCATCTTCTTCATCGAGCCCAACTGACTTGAGCGTCGGAGGTCCGTCGCCGGACACTCCTCCGGCCCGGTTTTGCGTGCAGGTCCTCGGGCATACTAAGGCGTGCATTGCTACCAAATATTCAAGGATTTATCAAGGGCTCATTTGGGTATTTCTTGTCTTTATTCTCTTTTTGATTGTGTTCCTTATCATTCACTCCTATGAATTCGATAAGGTCACATCAAATGGCGCCGTCTGTGGGAAACTCTGAGCTAAGGCGTGAGGGTTTCCAAATTCTAGGGATATACAATGTTGTTCCCAAATTTTTTCAAGAAACTGAAGAAATCAATTTTGTTTACACGATACTGCAAATGCCCCAAATCCCATATCTGAAAACTCTGTTGGAGCATCAAAGCCATAGCAGCCACCAACTAAGCACCTGCAACTTCGCCATCGACAAACCGACCATCATTTCTCTGGTGCGGCGTGCTCTTTGCCGCTGTGTAACGATGTCGTCAAGCCTAAGTCCTAGCTTGCCACCGCAGTGTTGGCGGAAAAGACAGCGCAACCGCCATGTCTAGTCCATAGCCGAGCACTGCCTTTGGGTTTGTTGGCGCTTGAATTCGGCGCCGCATCACGCACAGGCCGTTGCCGCTGTATCGCCCAGAATCTCCGTCGGGGATCGACTCCGGCTTGAAGCATTTCGATCTGAAACTCACCGAGTCAACTTGTTGAGTCAGCTCACCATGAGTCGAACCACTACAGATCCTCTATCTGTGGCGCTCTCCTCATCTAGCCAGCAGCACTTCACGCTCGATAAGAGGAATACTCGATTACCCCAAAGCAGAAAACCCCCAATTTTGAATTTTATAATCTAATTAAACACGCAAATTGCAAATTCGCAATCGGCATTCGTTCATTTCTTCTTTCTCCTCCAGGCTCTAATTTGTTGCTGGTTTTGATTGTCATCTCCCATTTTAATTACCTCCCACTTCATAAATGGAGCTTCTCATCGCGAGGTCTCTATTCGTACCGCGCGATGTTAATAATAAGGATATGTGAGTGAATGAGCAGTTTCAGTGTTGGGCTACGTGTTCGTGATGAAAGAGAGGATGAGGTACGTATATAATATGCTATACAATGTGCATAAAACACTGATTAGCAGAAGGCTCTAACAACTGTTTTGATGAATTGCGAGATGTTTCTCGAGAAAGGCATAAAACACTTTAGTAATGAACGTATAGCACTTTAAAATGTCTTTTTTGGTATGCAGTTTGATAGTTACTTAGGAATGAACGTATATCACTCTATTGCCTGGTTTGCTGATCTGAGTTTCTAGGTTTCAGTATAATTTTTAACTTGTTGATGTCACTGCATTTTGTCAAAGAAAAATGGATGGCATGAAAAAAATGAAAAATACTGGAAGAATTTAAGTCATAGCAAAAGTTTATCCCTGGATTGTGAAATCTGGCACTTGATTTGTATTATTGGACCTCATTTTCCAAACAAAACAGTTATGTGAGGAATTGGGCTCAGAACTGATAATTAAATGTTCTAGTTCCAATTTAGCAGCAAATCTTGACACTCCAATTCATATTGGAGCCTATGAGTAACTGCACCTATGAGATTGCTATTTCTCGTTGCATATATTCCTTCATATTTAGTGGATGCTATTTGGTAAAATAATGAATGAAATGCTGATACATTGCGCCAGTACTTTTCATACAGTACATGATCTATGTACACCCTCTTTACATGAAAAGCCCACGAGTTATTTGAATAATGATTTCTGAATAACTTTTGCTCTGTTTTCTGCTTCTTGAATTAGTATTTCATCTCTTATTTGTGTTTCTGCATTTTTTTTTAAAGCATTAAGTATCTCCTTGTACTCACTTGGAAAGCCTTTCGCTGTTTATTGTTCAACCTGAGAACAGATTGTGTCCACCGGTATCTTTTTTTCTTTTCTTTTTGCTCATCTTATAACCAGCCTCTGCACTCGGACTTCTTACAGAAAGATATGAATATTTGGAGTATTTATCACCAGTTTTGTGGGAAGCTCTGAGATTCATTTTGTGTTTGTTTTTGGGCACTACACGTTTGAGAGAAATTATAAAAATTAAAGTGTGTGATATTGGAAAAGGAAAATATGAGAGGCAAAGTAGGCATTATAGATTTGGATTTGGATTGTTTATAATTCCGAACTATAGCGCCAGGATTATTGAATCTTCATTTCTCATAAGAAATGATAAATTATAAAATGTGAACTGTCATTATTAGAAAACAAAATTGAGACTTGTTTGCTGCTCTAATAATTGCTAGCATCCTATTTTGAACAATTTGTTAACCACACCTTGCCACTAGCATAAGGGATAATTTTCCACATACATGAGGCATGATAGTGTTTACCATGAATTATCTTAAAGGCACTCTAAATGTAAGGTCACAGTTGATTGAATATCCTATTTGGCCGAAGATTTGAATTTTGTGAAATTGAGGTAAATTTTCCCGATGACAAAGGAATTTAAATGGTGAAATACTTGTTGAAATTTGGGAATGATATTTGCATGAATATATGATTTATGTTCGGAAGTAAGATGTGATTAATCTATCAATTATCAAGTTTGAACAAAAATGATTTGGGGTCTAATCATTTGTTTGTTTTGTTGTTGAGGAAAATACATGTGAATCACATCCTATTAGCCTCAGTACGAACTGAGTCCGGATCAGAGAAGAATCGATGGATTTCATTACAAGAAGAACTCTCCGGAGTATAAATAACTCCCCGAGGAGTATAAACAACTCATATAAGAGTATAAAATAGAACTCTGAATGAGCAAGTACTGCTCCTTATATTCAGAGTATAAACAACTCCCCGAGGAGTATAAACAACTCATATAAGAGTATAAAATAGAACTCTGAATGAGCAAGTACTGCTCCTTATATTCGGAGTATAAACAACTCCCCGAGGAGTATAAACAACTCATATAAGAGTATAAAATAGAACTCTGAATGAGCAAGTATTGCTCCTTATATTTGGAGTATAAACAACTCCCCGAGGAGTATAAACAACTCATATAAGAGTATAAAATATAACTCTGAATGAGCAAGTGCTGCTCCTTATATTCGGAGTATAAACAATAAGAGAACTCAAGACCCGAGTCCGAGATCAGAAATGTTTATGTACTTAGAGATCTCAGGACCTGAGTCCGAGATCAGAAATATTATTTTATTTACTTAGAAAAAATTCAAATTTTTTCTGAGGATGAGAAGAGATCTCAGGACCTGAGTCCGAGATCAGAAATATTATTTACTTAGAAAAATTTCAATTTTTTCTAAAGATGAGAAGAGATCTCAGGACCTGAGTCCGAGATCAGAAATATTATTTTATTTACTTAGAAAAATTTCAATTTTTTCTAAAGATGAGAAGAGATCTCAGGACTTGAGTCCGAGATCAGAAATGTTTATGTACTTAGAGATCTCAGGACCTGAGTCCGAGATCAGAAATATTATTTTATTTACTTAGAAAAAATTCAAATTTTTTCTGAGGATGAGAAGAGATCTCAGGACCTGAGTCCGAGATCAGAAATATTATTTACTTAGAAAAATTTCAATTTTTTCTAAAGATGAGAAGAGATCTCAGGACCTGAGTCCGAGATCAGAAATATTATTTTATTTACTTAGAAAAATTTCAATTTTTTCTAAAGATGAGAAGAGATCTCAGGACTTGAGTCCGAGATCAGAAATGTTTATGTACTTAGAGATCTCAGGACCTGAGTCCGAGATCAGAAATATTATTTTATTTACTTAGAAAAAAATCAAATTTTTTCTGAGGATGAGAAGAGATCTCAGGACCTGAGTCCGAGATCAGAAATATTATTTACTTAGAAAAATTTCAATTTTTTCTAAAGATGAGAAGAGATCTCAGGACCTGAGTCCGAGATCAGAAATATTATTTTATTTACTTAGAAAAATTTCAATTTTTTCTAAAGATGAGAAGAGATCTCAGGACTTGAGTCCGAGATCAGAAATGTTTATGTACTTAGAGATCTCAGGACCTGAGTCCGAGATCAGAAATATTATTTTATTTACTTAGAAAAAAATCAAATTTTTTCTAAGGATGAGAAGAGATCTCAGGACCTGAGTCCGAGATCAGAAATATTATTTACTTAGAAAAATTTCAATTTTTTCTAAAGATGAGAAGAGATCTCAGGACTTGAGTCCGAGATCAGAAATGTTTATGTACTTAGAAAAATTTCATTTTTTTCTAAAGATGAGAAGAGATCTCAGGACTTGAGTTCGAGATCAGAAATGTTTATGTACTTAGAAAAATTTAAATTTTTTCTGAGGATGAGAAGAAAAGATCCCTAACGCGGATCAGAACCCAAGATGTGGGTCTGAAACTTAAATATTTTCAAGAGAAAATATTGAGAAGAAGAGATCCCTAACCGGGATCAGAACCCAAGATGTGGGTCTGAAACTTAAATATTTTCAAGAGAAAATATTGAGAAGAAGAGATCCCTAACCGGGATCAGAACCCAAGATGTGGGTCTGAAACTTAAATATTTTCAAGAGAAAATATTGAGAAGAAGAGATCCCTAACCGGGATAAGAACCCAAGATGTGGGTCTAAAACTTAAATATTTTCAAGAGAAAATATTGAGAAGAAGAGATCCCTAACCGGGATCAGAACCCAAGATGTGGGTCTGAAACTTAAATATTTTCAAGAGAAAATATTGAGAAGAAGAGATCCCTAACCGGGATCAGAACCCAAGATATGGGTCTGAAAACTTAAATATTTTCAAGAGAAAATATTGAGAAGAAGAGATCCCTAACCGGGATCAGAACCCAAGATGTGGGTCTGAAACTTAAATATTTTCAAGGGAATATATTGAGAAGAAGAGATCCCTAACCGGGATCAGAACCCAAGATATGGGTCTGAAAACTTAAATATTTTCAAGAGAAAATATTGAGAAGAAGAGATCCCTAACCGGGATCAGAACCCAAGATATGGGTCTGAAAACTTAAATATTTTCAAGAGAAAATATTGAGAAGAAGAGATCCCTAACCGGGATCAGAACCCAAGATGTGGGTCTGAAACTTAAATATTTTCAAGAGAAAATATTGAGAAGAAGAGATCCCTAACCGGGATCAGAACCCAAGATGTGGGTCTGAAACTTAAATATTTTCAAGAGAAAATATTGAGAAGAAGAGATCCCTAACCGGGATCAGAACCCAAGATGTGGGTCTGAAACTTAAATATTTTCAAGAGAAAATATTGAGAAGAAGAGATCCCTAACCGGGATAAGAACCCAAGATGTGGGTCTAAAACTTAAATATTTTCAAGAGAAAATATTGAGAAGAAGAGATCCCTAACCGGGATCAGAACCCAAGATGTGGGTCTGAAACTTAAATATTTTCAAGAGAAAATATTGAGAAGAAGAGATCCCTAACCGGGATCAGAACCCAAGATATGGGTCTGAAAACTTAAATATTTTCAAGAGAAAATATTGAGAAGAAGAGATCCCTAACCGGGATCAGAACCCAAGATGTGGGTCTGAAACTTAAATATTTTCAAGGGAATATATTGAGAAGAAGAGATCCCTAACCGGGATCAGAACCCAAGATATGGGTCTGAAAACTTAAATATTTTCAAGAGAAAATATTGAGAAGAAGAGATCCCTAACCGGGATCAGAACCCAAGATGTGGGTCTGAAAACTTAAATATTTTCAAGAGAAAATATTGAGAAGAAGCGATCCCTAACCGGGATCAGAACCCAAGATGTGGGTCTGAAACTTAAATATTTTCAAGAGAAAATATTGAGAAGAAGAGATCCCTAACCGGGATCAGAACCCAAGATATGGGTCTGAAAACTTAAATATTTTCAAGAGAAAATATTGAGAAGAAGAGATCCCTAACCGGGATCAGAACCCAAGATATGGGTCTGAAAACTTAAATATTTTCAAGAGAAAATATTGAGAAGAAGAGGTCCCTAACCGGGATCAGAACCCAAGATGTGGGTCTGAAACTTAAATATTTTCAAGAGAAATTATTGTGAAGTAAAGAGATCCGTGATCAGGATCTGAACGAAAGAACTCAAGATTTGAGTTCAGGATCTGAAAAATATTTTCAAGAGAAAATATTGTGAAGTAAAGAGATTCGTGATCAGGATCTGAACCAAAGAACTCAAGATTTGAGTTCAGGATCTGAAAAATATTTTCAAGAGAAAGTATTGTGAAGTAAAGAGATCCGTGATCAGGATCTGAACCAGAGAACTCAAGATTTGAGTTCAGGATCTGAAAAATATTTTCAAGAGAAAATATCGTGAAGTAAAGAGATCTGTGATCAGGATCAGAACCAGAGAACTCAAGATTTGAGTTCAGGATATGAAAAATATTTTCAAAAGAAAATATTGTGAAGTAAAGAGATCCGTGATCAGGATTTGAACCAGAGAACTCAAGATTTGAGTTCAGGATCTGAAAAATATTTTCAAGAGAAAATATTGTGAAGTAAAGAGATCCGTGATCAGGATCTGAACCAAAGAACTCAAGATTTGAGTTCAGGATCTGAAAAATATTTTCAAGAGAAAATATTGTGAAGTAAAGAGATCTGTGATCAGGATCAGAACCAGAGAACTCAAGATTTGAGTTCAGGATCTGAAAAATATTTTCAAGAGAAAATATTGTGAAGTAAAGAGATCCGTGATCAGGATCTGAACTAGAGAACTCAAGATTTGAGTTCAGGATCTGAAAAATATTTTCAAGAGAAATTATTGTGAAGTAAAGAGATCCGTGATCAGGATCTGAACCAGAGAACTCAAGATTTGAGTTCAGGATCTGAAAAATATTTTCAAGAGAAAATATTGTGAAGTAAAGAGATCCGTGATCAGGATCTGAACCAGAGAACTCAAGATTTGAGTTCAGGATCTGAAAAATATTTTCAAGAGAAAATATTGTGAAGTAAAGAGATCCGTGATCAGGATCTGAACCAGAGAACTCAAGATTTGAGTTCAGGATCTGAAAAATATTTTCAAGAGAAAATATTGTGAAGTAAAGAGATCCGTGACCAGGATCTGAACCAAAGAACTCAAGATTTGAGTTCAGGATCTGAAAAATATTTTCAAGAGAAAATATTGTGAGGTAAAGAGATCCGTGACCAGGATCTGAACCAGAGAACTCAAGATTTGAGTTCAGGATCTGAAAAATATTTTCAAGAGAAAATATTGTGAAGTAAAGAGATCCGTGATCAGGATCTGAACCAGAGAACTCAAGATTTGAGTTCAGGATCTGAAAAATATTTTCAAGAGAAAATATTGTGAAGTAAAGAGATCTGTGATCAGGATCAGAACCAGAGAACTCAAGATTTGAGTTCAGGATCTGAAAAATATTTTCAAAAGAAAATATTGTGAAGTAAAGAGATCCGTGACCAGGATCTGAACCAGAGAACTCAAGATTTGAGTTCAGGATCTGAAAAAAAGGTTTTGAAAAGAAAATATTGTGAAGTAAAGAGATCCGTGATCAGGATCTGAACCAGAGAACTCAAGATTTGAGTTCAGGATCTGAAAAATATTTTCAAGAGAAAATATTGTGAAGTAAAGAGATCCGTGACCAGGATCTGAACCAGAGAACTCAAGATTTGAGTTCAGGATCTGAAAAATATTTTCAAGAGAAAATATTGTGAAGTAAAGAGATCTGTGATCAGGATCAGAACTAGAGAACTCAAGATTTGAGTTCAGGATCTGAAAAATATTTTCAAAAGAAAATATTATGAAGTAAAGAGATCCGTGATCAGGATCTGAACTAGAGAACTCAAGATTTGAGTTCAGGATCTGAAAAATATTTTCAAGAGAAATTATTGTGAAGTAAAGAGATCCGTGATCAGGATCTGAACCAAAGAACTCAAGATTTGAGTTCAGGATCTGAAAAATATTTTCAAGAGAAAATATTGTGAAGTAAAGAGATCTGTGATCAGGATCAGAACCAGAGAACTCAAGATTTGAGTTCAGGATCTGAAAAATATTTTCAAGAGAAAATATTGTGAAGTAAAGAGATCCGTGATCAGGATCTGAACCAGAGAACTCAAGATTTGAGTTCAGGATCTGAAAAATATTTTCAAGAGAAAATATTGTGAGGTAAAGAGATCTGTGATCAGGATCAGAACCAGAGAACTCAAGATTTGAGTTCAGGATTTGAAAAAAGGTTTTGAAAAGAAAATATTGTGAAGTAAAGAGATCCTTAATCAGAATCAGAACCCAAGATGAGAATTCGAAAAGACTCTATTCTTAACTATTTCGGCAAAAGGTTGTCATAGTCAAGAATAGGGGGGAGTGGATGATGTGACATAATGGTGCAGGTCCAGAAAGGAATAGCTACTGGTTGAGACCAAAATAAAAGCTGATCACTTCCTTTCAGGACCAGGATCAGAAAAGTCACCACCCCTGACGAGGATAATGACCTGATCAGATCCTTCAAAGATCTGATCTGACAATTAATACTCTCATCCAGGATCAGGACGATAAAGGGCCTTGGTTAAATGAGAAGAAGCAAAAGAATCTTGGTGTGTCAGAATATCTCTGAGCATACCTGCAAATGTATGCGCATTATCATAACAATTGGTTATGTGTCAGGTAGTACAATGACGTGGCACTGCTTGTAACAAACCCTAGAGGTAAAATTACTTCCCTACCCCTCCATTACAAGGTATAAAAACATCCCTTTTTCATTTCAATGTTTTTTCCTAAGTCATTCTATCCATTTACAGCATACACACAAACACGAAATACTCTTATTTTCCTCCATCTTCTTCATCGAGCCCAACTGACTTGAGCGTCGGAGGTCCGTCGCCGGACACTCCTCCGGCCCGGTTTTGCGTGCAGGTCCTCGGGCATACTAAGGCGTGCATTGCTACCAAATATTCAAGGATTTATCAAGGGCTCATTTGGGTATTTCTTGTCTTTATTCTCTTTTTGATTGTGTTCCTTATCATTCACTCCTATGAATTCGATAAGGTCACATCAATTACCATGGAAAAACAAGTATCAAATGTCTAATATAAACTCTGGCACGCCCTTATATTGTAGTCGGGGAACAGAATAAATTACTCACAACAGAACTTACCCAGATAAAGAAGAATATAACTTTTTCTTCAAACATGATATATTACACTAAGTCCATATATAGAAGAATACATCTAAGAAGTAATCTATCTCATTTGATGTCTTCTAGGAGCTGAAATATCTGGTCTTGTTTTGTTTAACAATACAGTAGTTCAAAACCAACAAATGTGCTCATCCTTAACTAAAAATATATATAAGGAGGTCGGCCGGATTCAGTGGAGGTCAACTCTTAAACACAAACGCACGCACAGTGACAGTGAAAACTTTTCGATTAATTAGGCTCTTATTGTCCTCTTCAATTCGAAGACGAACAACAAACTCTTTCCATCGTAGAGTACGTACAACTTGCAAGGAATGTGTTTAATGTAATGCCTAATGGAAATGGGGGAAATGTTATTGACTAGAAGAATTGTTAGGAAATCAAGTACCAACGTAATATTTCTGGTGGAACAAACAAAACAAACTAATATTTAAAGAAAAGAGATTAAAACGAAATCACCGGGCTCAGCGCTTAGATTCAAGTGGAACGTCACACGATGCAGGGGAACAACCTCTAGGCCTTCCTCTTTCACCGAATTCTCACTCTTGATAGCTCTTTCTCTTTTTTCACTCGTACAATATTAAAAACTGTATTGTAAACCACACTTTTCACCAAAGGACCAATGCCCTTTATATAGTGAAGGCCACCCACGATTTCCGGGCCATTAGCCAAAATTCTCAATGAAGAGAAAGGAAGGTAAATCGCAGATTGATACAATTACAGATTTGGTTGGAGAAGGAAAGTTAGACTTTTACATATGGGCCAAAGTATATAATTAGGTCAATTGAGTTAGTGGGGCCAAGAAGCCATATCCACTAAAATAGTGGGGCTTTACAAAAAGCGCAATAAGAATATAGACTAGAGGTCCTCAAGTTGAAAAACAATGCATTCACACGATTAATGCTGATGGTGATATTCTTGCTCATTGTGGATGCATGTGGATTTACTTCTTTGGACATTGAACATCTTCGAAAATAAGCAGTCGACTCTGCCAGGAAATTAAGAATGTGCAAGAAAAACAAAAATCTAAATGGGAGCTCCTATTCAAGCTCCACATAGGTCGTGGATCGATGTGATGGAGCACACAGACGCATTACTTTCTTGTTTATACTTTGATTTGTTTTTCGCAGTTTCTTCGCCACAGCTGGTTTTATCCCTTCCAGACAAGGTTTTAATAGTTGTGATCATTAATATCACCAGTTTCAATTCACTAACTTTTTGTGTGTGAGAATTCCTTACTTTTTGTTGTGGAATATCATTTTTGCAGATATATATAGTTGCTAAATGCATGTGTTTTCTTGTTAGATATCGCTTGATCCGATACTCTCTATTTTTTGTTAGATATTATTGGCCTAAGTCCACTGATTTTCGTTTTTACAACTTCAATTCAGTCGCATTTGTTTGACTCGCTATAATCTTGAATGCATATTGAACAACTCGACTTCACAAGAATTGCAGCTTTCGTTAAAAGGAATGATATAAAAACATATATCACGACAGCAACAATATTAAATTTTCAAAACTCCAACGACAAATATTTTTTTATTAGATTGTAGGCATAATACGGGTAACATAGTCGACTAAAAATCCCCTACTTCTAGCAAAGTAATGTTTCTGAAAAGGAAAATTATATGAGGTCAACCCTTTGAATAGCTACATCGATCCGTTGAAAAAAAAGCTCTAAGTGTTGCCACCAAATTTAGTCCGGCAAAAACTCTTGCTGCATCATTAATATACCTATGTTAGTTTCAAGATTAAATGAATTAAAATCTCAATATATATATATACTACCTGTATTCTTCCTGAATTTCTTGCCACTTAGGATCCAAATCAATAGCCTTTGCAAATGCTTTCATCGCCATATTGTCTCTCTTCACAATTACAACAAACACATTAACCCTGCAGATTCATCTTAAAATTATATAAGACATTTACATACCCCGAGTAGGTTCCAAGCACGACCAAGTCTGAAGTGAGCCGCGGCAGAATTTGGACTCAGTTTAACACATGCGTTTGCATCAGCTAAAGCAAAGACACTTTCGCCCATCTCCGTCCAACAAAAACTCCGCATCCCCCAATGAGATTCATCTTTTGGATTTTCATATATAATCTGCAATGCGCCATTATATATAATTGACGTCAGATGTGATTTGATTATGTATGAGACTTTAAAGACTCATCTGATTACCTCACTGTACCATTTGACTGCATAATCGTAATCCTTGTTGCCACATTTTTTCATGCATACCTTCCTCACACCGCCCCACTTCCAATTCCTTAGTTCGTTTATCTGCAAGAAATCATACTAATGTTATTCAAGATAAAAATGACAAAATTATATATTGATGCAGAGGAGACTCAGTAGTTCAAACATATTCTCGATAGCTTTCTGAATGAATATCCTTCATTATGTAATCAATGCTCCATTCAGGATAAGTACTAGTACTCCTAGTCAATGGAAACAATCTTGCAACAGCTTCGTGATTATTCGCCCTAGCAGCATGCTCAACAGCTCTCCAACCATACTGAAAATAGATTCCGATATTATTTGCATAACAAGAAGAAAAATGAATGGAAGGTCGTATGCCAAAGGACTAACCGTGTTAAGTGCATTCACATCTGCTCCTTTATCAAGCAAAGAATTGATACAATTTGTTTTGTATATTACTGCGTATGCCAAAGGACTTAAAGTAAACACTTGCTCATCTGGTTTAGCCCCAGCCTAGATGGAAAAAATCATTTAAAACAGGGGAGAATTCATTTAAAAGAGTAGTAACATTACCACAACTTACATTCAGTAACTCATCCACACATTCAGCTGATCGAGAAATGATTGCGCGTATGAGAGGGGTGAACCCATTTCGTCTGCAGAATGAATTTACCTACAAACAGATGGAGGTTTGGTTTGTCACTAAATTCAACATTCAAACTATATAATACTAGTATTTTAAGAAATAACCTCAGCATTATTTTTTATCAGGAATCTCAGACTCTGAATCTTTCCTCTTTTTGCAGCATAGTGCACGGGTGGTCCGCTCACAGATTCAGCTGCTATATCGGCTCCCTTCGTCAGCAACAACTCCATAATCTCGGGGTCTTCTGAAGAAAATTAGAGTTTGTTAAAAAATCTTGAGAATGAAATTAATTAATGAACAAGCAAGCATATATGTATAAAGGGAGTGACAACCATGTTTAACAGCAACATGCAATGGAGTGTATCCCCTACAATCAGTTATCGCTATATCAGCACCACTCTCGATTAGATATTTCGCGGTATCTCGATGATTCTTTTTCAGAGCAAATAGCAGAGGAGTATTCCCTAATGACGACAATGAAAAAGAATTTCACTTCAAGAATATTCGCATTCATAACAGAAAACAAATTAAGAGATCGAGAGCTAGACGGACCGTTGAAAGTTTTTGCGTCAATGTCGACTCCCACTTCCTTAATCAAGAAAGTGCACATGTCAATTAGGCCATTTTTAGCAGCATAATGCAAAACTCCAAGTCCTGCATCGTCAGTTTCTTTATCACATCTCTTGCGGAACTCTGAATCATCTCCAATTTCCTCCTTTATCTCTGCCAAAATGCATCATAACAAACCCAAATTAATTATAAAATCTAATCAAATAACTACAAATTAATGCGTTTACTTTTCAGGTATTCAACGTCTCCCGAAGCCGCAGCATGAATAAAACGCCCTGCCATTATATAATCCAGAAGATCAGTTCTAAAATTTGAAGGTCTAATCATATAAAAAAATGCAGAAAAGTGAAATTGAAATCAAGAACATCTTCAAAGTGTTTTCTTGAATACCTCGAACTAAGAAAGAAGACGGAGGAGAGGAAGACGAAGAAGACGAAGGAGAAGAAGCCATGGCGTTGATCGAACTGTTGAAAATAGAGAAAAACTGAGTATACAAAGACCTGTTTATATTATGTATTTGGCGGTTATCTTTTGCAGATTTTAGTTGGAGAAAAAAAGGTAACGGTATTGTTTGCAAATTATATAAAAAGGTAACGGTATTTTAGTTGATTTGTTTAAGTCGACATAGGTTATTGGATAAAAGTACGAAAATTGTGTTCAATTTACGTCATTTTTTGTCCAATTAACATCTTTCCTCTCGGAAATTTTCAAACTCACCGGAAATGTGAGAATGCGGCTCTCGCATGTGTGAAGTAAATTGGGATTTCAGACAAATAGTTTAATTTACGTACTTTAAGTTTGAAAAAATAAATATTAATAATTAAAATATTCTAATCCCAATAAACATTCTAAATGTCCTATTAAAAATTCTAAAAATATGAAAACTCGTTAATATGTATAGAATAAAAATTTTAATTTAAAAATTAAAACTTCAAAAATATTATAAAAATATCTAAAATGTGTAAAATTTTGAAAATCATAAAAACAAAAACTGTACAATTCTAGAAATTGAAAAATGTGTAAATTAAAAATAAGAAATTCTAAAAACCTATTTAAAAATTCTAAAAAGACTTTAAAAAAAAAATCTCATAATTAAAAGGTAAAGTCTAGTATGCACTCGAGTGCATGCTATGCACCCTAGTCCATGTGCACTTTTCAGTTTAGTGACTTACACTTTTTGGTAAATGGTGTTGCACTTTTCAATTATTACTAAAAATATTATTATACAATTTAATAATTGAAAAATGCAACACTATTTACCAAAAGTGTAAGTCAATAAAATGAAAAGTGCAACATGGACTAGGGTGCACAACATGCACTCAAGTCCATAACAGACCAACCCTAATTAAAATTTTGTAAATGTTTAGATTATAAATTACAAATTCTAAAAATGTTATAAGAATAATAAAAATTATTAATGTGTCATTAAAAATCTCACCTGATTCGAACTCGTCCGCCATTAATATTTTGCTTGAGCTCATGAGTCTTTTGGTTCCCACGACGTTTTCTGACTCGTCGCAGAGGTTGAGTGGAAGCTCCACACCTAGATTAACTGCGAAGCCGTCTCAAATTCAATCTAATGAAACACTACAACAAAAACGCGTTTTACCGACGGAATATCCGTCGCCCGCCGAGGTTACCGACGGAATTACCGACGGAAAGTTGCCCGTCTCCTTTGTCGGCGTCGCCATTTTTTGCAGACGGATTTTTGAATTCCGTCGGTATTCCCGACGGAAATGCCGAGGGAAAATGTCCGTCATCTTTTTCCGACGGAATGTCCGTCGGTATTCCGGACAACCCGTTTAACAAACCGGGTCAACATTCCGTCGGTAATTCCGTCGGAAAGAATAAATTAAAATAATTATAAAAGAAATTAGAATGAATTAAAATAATTATAAAAGAAATTAGTTGCCGTCGGAAATACCGTCGGAAATGCCGTCGGAAACCCGACTGAATTAATTTTGAATAAATTGATTTCGAAATTCACATATCGATGGAATATCCGTCGGCATTTTACCGACGGAATATCCGTCACTAAAACAAAATAGTATTAAAAAAAAATGGGTGGCCGGGGAGACCACGACCAGAATTACATTTTCCGACCAGAATTTCAGTTGGTCTGAAGCAATGGATGATGATGAACAATGGAGGATAACAGTGGAAAATATTATGGTAAGAAAAAGTGCAAGGGAATGTGAAGAAATTGCCATTGTTTTGCTTACAAAAAATATTCATTGCCAATCTTCAAAATGTATTCATTAATCAAATCAAATCAACACTAGTAATTAATTAATCATCATCATCATCTAGTACTTCCAGAAATTGACGGTGGCTTCGTCTTCTTCCAGTCTCCGGTGAAGGGCGGCGACTTCATCTACTTCAAGGAAACAACCAAAAAATTAAAAAAAAAATCGATCTTGAAGTTCAAAATTTTTCAATCTAAACTCAAAATGACTTACGTCGGAGTCGCCCACTTATTCAAACGCTGGAGAAGCAAGAATGGAGTCGGAGTAGGAGTCGCCCGGAGGAAATCGGAAGGTCGGAGTCGGAGTCGGAGTCGCCCACGAGGCAGTGGAAGCGGAAGGTCGGCCGGAGGAGATTGGGCGGCGGCCATGCTTCACGGTGGAGAGAAATCGGCGCGGGAGAGACTGAAATAGAGAGAGAAGAGTGAAAGAAAACACTAGGTTGAGGTTTTATATAAGGCCTTAAATTCCGTCGGCATGTATAAATACCGACGGATAATCCGTCGGTATTTATCAAATGGTTAATTCAGACGGACATATATAAATACCGACGGATAATCCGTCGGCATTTTTCAATTTTTTTTTTTTTAATTAATTCAATTTTTTCTATATACTAGACCTACTAAAATATTACCAAAATATTTTTAAAAAAAATCACAAAAGTCATTTCTTCCACATATATTAATATATATATTGGTTGTGACTTATATTTATAGTAAATTTAATTTTTATAATTTGTACCTAAATGATAAATAATTAATTAACTTTTATAAAATAAGAAATAAATACATTACATTAATTGAATTAATTTTCATCTTCATCGTCTTCATCCTCCTCCTCATCATCATCTTCCTCATCCTCCTCATCATCATTCTCCTCCTCATCCTCATCTTCTTCATTCTCCTCTTCATCCTCATCTTCATTCTCCTCTTCATCTCCCTCCTCTTCACCTTCCTCTTCACCTTCAATTTCGATTAATTGGGGATTTGCAGTCGTCAAGGATACAGAAAGATTGAAATCTCCCGTAAAGACTTCAGTTGGAGTCTCTATTTGTTCTGTTTGAAATGGAGATTCATCTTCAGTATTTTTGTCCTTTTTAGGGACTTCTACCATTGACCTTGCCTTTACTTTGCAAACAGCGTGCCATTCATAACCACGTGGAGCTCCCGGATATGTGCAGTAGTATACTTGAGATACTTGATGGGCAAATACAAATGGATCATCCCCAACATACGTCCTTTTCGAACTAACATCAACGAGCTTGTACTCCGGGTGAATTCTTGTTCCTAAATGGCCTGAATCAAACCAATGACACTTGAACAACACTACAGTCTTTGCTGGATATCCTGGATATTCTACTTCGACGACTTCCCGTAACACCCCAAAGTAATCACTTGCATCTGCATTGTAATTCGCACTGCTAACGCAGACGCCACTGTTGGTAGTTGCCTTTGTCGATGCATACCCAGACGTATGAAATCTGTAGCCCTTCACAATATAACTGTTGTAAGTCTTTACACGACGTAGTGGTCCCTTGCTGAGATCTCGTAAGAATCGACTGTCAAGAGCGTTATCCCGTCCCTATACGGCTCAATTTAAAATTAATTAAAATAAATATTAATTTATTTACGTAAAACATAATTAAATGGTACTCACATGACGTTCGAACCATCGGGAAAATTCACGTTGAATACGAGCATCTATATATGCATCTGAGATGTTTGGTTCTGCTCGTCGTAGTTCTTGAGTGTACATCCTAATTCACAACATTCAAAAACTTGGTTAATATTAAATGACATAAATGAAGTGGTATTTAAATAGACGATTTATATATGAAATACTTACTCAATGTATGGCTGAACTTCATCACAATTCAATAACACATACGTTTGTGCTATTTCCGCCTCCGAGTTCGTCTCCCAATATCGTTTAGTGGGTTTTCCTATTGGTCGTCCCTTAGACTTGAATATGGAGAGCATTCCATCGACCTCTTCACTGATATCGTCAGCGGATGTACCACCGAAGTTACGTGGAGCACTTCTTAACTTTGTGTTGACGTGATCTTCAAAGTAATAAGAACAAAACATGCCAACCTCTTCATTCAAATATGCATTCACAATCGATGCTTCAACGTTTGCCTTTTGTTTAGCATTGCGTTTCAAGTTGTGGAGATACCTAATACACACACACACACACACACATATATATATATATATATATATAACTTATAAGAATACATGCATGTGTAATTGTAATGACATAAAATAAGTAAGATTTTACCTTTCAAATGGGTACATCCACCTGTATTGCACCGGACCACAAATTCTCGCTTCATACGCTAAGTGAACGGGTAAGTGTTCCATCGAGTTAAAGAAGCTAGGTGGAAAAATTTGTTCCAACTTACACAAAATCACTGGAATGTCTTCATCTAAACGAATCATATCATCGATCTTGATCGTTGTAGCCGTTAAATCTCTAAAAAAGAGACTTAATTCAGTGATAGCCCTCCACACATTGTGAGGAAGAAGTTCTCGGAACGCAATCGGTATCAAGCGTTGCATAAATACATGACAATCATGACTCTTCATCCTTGTAACCTTACCCGTTGTTGTGTCTACGCATCGACTCAAGTTCGACACGTAGCCGTCCGGAAAGTTCAACTCTTTTATCCACCTACACAATCTTTGTTTTTGTGGCTTATCCAGTGTGTAGCTAGCCTGTGGAAATTTACCTGTACGCTCATCCTTTTTCAACTCTGGACGGCGACAAAGAGTGTCCAAATCCTCCCGAGACTTTGGAGTGTCTTTCGTCTTGCCTTCCGTGTTCATGATTGTGTGGAACACATTGTCAAACACATTCTTTTCAATGTGCATCACATCCAAATTGTGTCGTATCAATAGTGAACTCCAGTATGGTAAGTCCCAAAAAATACTCCTTTTGTTCCAACCACCCTCAATTCCTCTGTTGTGTTCCGCTGCATTTTCCTCAGTACTTTTTTTCAACCCCGTCCACTGAACCTCATATAACAACCTACGTCCTGTACGGAGAGTAAATTATAAGTGACACTAAAAGCAATAGATAAATATACGTTTAGTACTCGATCATTAAATAAATGTATAAAATACCATCTCGAAGTGGAGGTCGATTGTTTGTGACTGCTCTGTTCTTTACGAAGTTCTTCTTATTTCTTCGAAACGGGTGACCTTGAGGTAAGAACCTATGGTGATTATCGAACCATGAAAGTTTTCTACTCACCGGGAGACTGAAAGCTTCAGAATTCTCCATACAATACGGACATGCTTTCTTTCCGGCCGTACTCCACCCGGACAACATACCATATGCAGGAAAGTCGCTAATGGTCCATAAAAGAGCAGCACGCATCGTGAAGTTCTGCTTTCTAAAAACATCGTATGTTTGGACTCCATTCTCCCATAAGAAGATCAAGTCTTTTATAAGAGGTTGGAGATAAACATCCAGTTTGTCCTTTGGATTCGTTGGTCCAGGCACCAATACAGTCAGAAACATTGTTTGAGGTTTCATGCACATCCACGGAGGAAGATTATATGGAGTCAGTATCACCGGCCACAAAGAATACTGCTTCCCATGCATCCCAAACGGTGCAAAACCATCAGTACACAAACCTAATCTCACATTCCTCGGTTCACAACCAAAATCTAGAAACACGTTGTCAAGATGTTTCCAGGCCTCTGAGTCTGCCGGATGTCACATCTCCCTCGACTCAGCCGAAGAGGAATCTGTAGCATGCCACATCATGTGTTGTGCAGTGGCACTTGATTGATATAATCTCATCAAACGGGGAATGATAGGAAGGTAGTACATCTTCTTATATGGCACTTTCTTCTTTGTCTTCTTCGATTGACCACCAGGTCCCTTTCGACGTGCCTCTTTGTACCGGGGATGGCCACACAATCTACACATATTCAGACTGCTATCTTCGTCACCCCAATATAACATGCAACCCTTCACACAACAATCAATCTTCTCAACCGGCAAACCAACATTCTTCAACATTTGTTTGCTTTGATGAAACGTCGTAGGCACCTTATTATTTTGAGGACAAATTTCACTGCATAACTGTGTCACTTGCTCATATGCCCTGTTAGAAAGCTTGTTCTCGGTCTTAATGTTCATGAGTCGTGCATTAAATGACAACTGTGAGTGAGATTCACAACCCGGATATAAATCTTCTTCGACTAATTTGAGCATCTCATAAAACCGAAATGCCTCATTCGTCGGCTCCTCTTCCATGTTTGAAAAACCAGCTTCCCTGATCATTGTTTGATACATATTCGGTTCTTCGTCCTCAAACTGTTGTTCTTCGTCCCCAAACTGTTGTTCTACCTCGTTACTAGTGCCAACATGATCGAAATTTGCTTCTTGTTGATAGATTCCAACAGTGTAATAGTAAAACACTTCATCAAATCTATAAGGCCAACGTGTTTCGCCATGACTAGTCCAATTATAATAATTATCAACGAAACCATTCTTCACAATATGTACTAAGACCTCATCAATCTCTTTATATTGCTTATTCTGACATTTCTTAGCATTACACGGACACCTAATGCAATTTCCACTCATGTAATGCGGATGGCTTTTTGCAAATTCAACAAATAACACGAGTTCATTATAAAATTCCACATTCACATTTCCTCTAATCATTCTAGGAGTACAGTACATCCAACGACGGTCAGGCAAATCCATCTGCTAAACATTTAAGTGGAGCAACACATTACTAACTAAACTTATAATAAATTCAAACAAAACTTATGATATATATAAAACATGTAATTACATTATATTTAATTTTATGTATAGAGTAAATTAAAAATGGTAGAAAATGTACCGTAATCGTAATTTGATGTTTCTGGGGACCCGAGCATGAGCATAAAAAATTTCGCAGTATAAAGTTTTTGTGTAAAAAGTGGGAAAGAATTAGACAGTAGAAAGTTCTGGGGTAACATTTCCCGACGGAAATGCCGACGGACTTATCTTTCCGTCGGCATTTCACCCGCCCAAATTTCCGTCGGCAAAGATAAATGCCGACGGATTATCCGTCGGCATTTATCAAATGGTGAATTCCGACGGAAAGATAAGTCTGTCGGCATTTCACCCGCCCAATATTCCGTCGGCATAAATAAATACCGACGGAAAATGTATTCCGTCGGCATTTGGTGGTTTTTTTTTTTTAATTAATTCAATTTTTTTGTATATATAGCACACACAAAGCGCACACCATATTCGATTTTTTCTATTTTGCAAAGAAATATCATGTCTTCTTCGTCTTCTATTCGATTTCAGCAAGGCCTTGTTTGTTATTGTGGAAAGGCATGTCGTACATATGCTTCTAAACAACCTAGAAGTAAAGGGAGGATATTTCATAATTGTCCTGACTCCCTAAGTGATGGTGGTGGTGGTGGATGTGGTTTCTTTGTATGGGCTGATACTCTAGAAAACTGTGGTGTTGACAAGAATCAAGGATCTAATCAAAGTGACAAAGAAACTGAAGACATGAAGAAAATGACTCAAGAGATGAAGAAATTGGTTATAGAGATCAAGAATTTGGCTGAAGAAATCAAGGATTTAATCAAAGTGAACAAAATCATTTTGATTGTGCTAGTTGTCATGGTTGCATCTACCACCTTCAAGTGGTTTGGTTAAATATATGTATAATGCACTCTGTATGAGGCTATTTTGTACTAGAATGCACTGTTATTTGTACTCAATGAATTATTCCTAATGAATGCAACTTATTTTCATCTATACACCAAATGCATTATTCCACCAATAAAATACACAAATAAACTGCAATATATAGTTCAACATAAAGATAAATATATAGATCAACATAAAAATAAATAAGTTCAACAGAAAAGTAAATAAGTTCAACAGAAAAATAAATTAGTTCAACACAAAATTAAATTGTTCAACCACGATAGTTAAAAAACTGATCAACCACATCGTCAGTACCCAAGTTAACGTCGTCATCGTCGGCCTGAGCTTGATCTGGAACTTGATCTGGAGCTGGAGCTGGAGCTGGCGGGGCTTGCCCCATCGTCTGTTGATAGATGGCCTCGATCTGCTCAGCAGACATCCCCAACGTCCGACCCGCGTTGGCACTCCAGAGGCGGAAGTAGTTCTCGAACGTTGCCATGACGTTCGGATCTGGGACGGCAGTGGAGGATACGGACGCCTGCGATGCACTCCGGGCCGACCGACCACTTGGTGTCCTCACGGCGTTGCTCATCCCACCAAGGCCAAGGACCCTTCCCTTGGAGGTCGGGGCAACGTCAAGGTAAAGTTGGTCCACGTCAACAGCCGAAGGGGGACCGCTGCTTCCGGATTCTGCAGTAGTCGCCGCGGCTTGCGTCTCGGCCTCTTCAATCCTCTGTCGGACGCTCAACTACATAATTAAAAAATTAAAATTAATTTAATTATCTATATATATAATTTAATTAATACATAAATTTAATTAAACTTACGTGGAGGTCAGTAGTGCGCCCGTAGGTGGACGTCAGTGTATCGGCATTAAACGGATGAATAAGACTCATCCGATCCAAGTGGGTGTGTGAACGTCCAGTTGCCCGCTCCTATTACGTATCCAATAAACATATACAAATTAATTTATATAACTAATATAAAATAATTAACTATAATTATTTAATTTTTAAAATTAATGAAAACTTACGATAGCAAGTGATTGCTCGAGAACGGACCGAGCTCCCCCCCGATGCACTGCCATCCCGCCTCCAACGTCGGTTCTGCGGTTGGCCCGAGCTTTCTCACACTTCTCTTGGTAAGCCGGGTCCATCCACTTCTCAACCAACGACTCCCACAGGTCAACACCATCCTCGTCTTTCCCCAGATCAAGATTCGTGTCACTATCACGCCAGGCCATTCTCCAGTCGTACATCATGTTCGTGTACCGAGTAGAACAAACACCGTACCACTTCTGGTAAATAACGTCGTCCGAGTAGATCGCCGTATCCCAACGGGCCTTTTTCTATACAAATATTCAACATATTTATCAAATAATATGTATAATTAGTTATTTAATAAACTTTTATTATTGTAATTATATACCTGGAACTCCTCGAAGTATTCATTCTTTTTAGTTTGCGACACCGCCAACCAAGTGATAGCACCCTTAGAAATCTTGCACTTCTTAAAGGATTGTGTGCAGATCCTGGACACCTCATTACCGGGCAACAACCTGTAAAATTATTAACAAATTTATAAACTAACACATTATAAATAAATAAATAAAGTTAATCATTATTGAATACTGTTAAACATTAGAATTATTGACTTACGATCCTTGAACGATTTCAACGGGTTTCCTTTTGTCTCGAACAGGATGCTGACGAGAAGAGGATCCTACGGCTGTCGACGAAGTAGACGACATCGTAGTCGGCGATGGGGACACTGCCACAGGAGGAGGAGGAGGTGCCATCACAGGTACTGATTCACCCCGAGACCTCCTTGAACGTGACCAAAATGACCTACGTGAACCAGAACCCTGATTCGGTACTTGTTCACTCATCTGTTTCAATCAATAAAAAATACATAATTTTACTAATTATCAATTTAATGAACATATTGCTAATTTAAAAATTTTACTAATATAGCATATTCCTAATTTAATCAATTCTTAATTTAATCAACATATTCCTAATTTAAATCAAAACAATATATATATAACCTAATTACAACGTGATACCACCGTCGAACCATCTAATTAACTAATAATTTAAACAATTGATTGAAACATGCATCACCTACATTAAAAATATTTCTAAATTAACATATTCCTAAATTAACAAATCTAAACATAATTAAAATAATAGTTTTCTAATTGAAGTTTTCTAATTATCAATTAAATGAACATATTCCTAATTTAAATTTTTTACTAATATAGCATATTCCTAATTTAATTAATCAACATATTCCTAATTTAATCAACAATAACCTAATTTAATTATTATTTTTCTAATTATTATTTTTCTACCTAACTTAATCAATAATAAAAAATTGAACATATTCCTAAATTAACAAACCTAAAACTAATTAAAATAATAATTTTCTAATTGGGTCAATAATTATAAATTTAATGAACATATTCCTAATTTAAAATTTTTACTAATATAGCGTATTCCTAATTTAATCAACATATTCCTAATTACAACGTGATCCAACGGTCGAACCACTATATCTAAACTAATTTAAACAAATGATTGAAACATGCACTACCTACATTAAAAATATTCTATATCAAAATTACACCATTAAATTAAACTAGTAATTAACTATACATGCATATAACAATTAATTAATTAACCTTAAAAAACTACTCTATCAAAATTATTCTAGCTTAATCAACAAATTAAATAACATACGTACTAATTAACATGATCATAATATTTTAACAACTAACCAAATCAATAACATGCAAATCAAAATTAAATTATTCATATTTACATATATCCATGCATAAACATATATAAGTATTAAAACTAAGTAATAGAACTAATTAAGAAAACGTACCGTATCAATGTAATCGGAGAAATTTGCTTCAATAGCCTCGTCCTCGTCTTCGTCTTCCCCCCCGAATCGACTCACTCACGCACCCCTTTTTTTTTTTCTAAAACGCATTCTGTGAGGCCCTTATATATATAAAAAAAAAATACCGACGGATATTCCGTCGGCATTTCACTCGGTAACCGCCCACTTTTAATGGTAACAGTTACCTTTTTGGAAAACGAGGCGGTGCAAAATTAACGTGTCCGAAGCCGACGGATTATCCGTCGGCATTTTCGTCGGCATAAAAATTTCAAAAAATCCGTCAGCATTTTCCCTCGGTAAATGCTGACGGAACGGAAATCCGTCGGCAAGCTTGTTGACTTTTCAATCAACAGTAATCCGTCGGCATTTCCGTCGGAAATGCCGACGGAATAGTATCCGTCGGCATGTGTCTGTCCCTATGACGCGCGTTTTTTGTAGTGAAATTTTTAGACACATATTAAGATTTTTAGAATTCCAGAATTTAAAATTTCTAGAATTTTTTATTTTTTTTTAATTTTAAGATATTCTTAGAATTTCAAAAAACTTTTTTTACACATTTTATAATTTTTTTTAATGAGATTTTAAGAATTTTTAATGGGATATTTTCAAATATAAAGGACGTAAATTGGACAAGTTGATGTAAATTTGATCAAAAAGCACGTATATTGGACACCCTATAACGTAAAATGAAAAAGTGAAAATTTAAAGGATATACATTGACAAATAAAGACAACGCATTTTTTATGGTCAAAAAGGAGGTTCGCCCTTCCTAACAATAGGAAACCTATTAAAAGGTGACATGTCGTCCACCTACGCCAAAGGGCGATACAGTTTTGTCATGTGATAAAATAATTAATTTTAAAAACCCCAAAATTATCCTTGTAATAATCCTTTTAAAAACCCCAAAATTTCATTTTAAGTAATTTAGTTTAAGTCCTTTAATTTTTTTCTTCATTTTACGCCTTTTTTTATTTTAATTATTTACTTTGTTTTGTAATTATAATAAATCAGATCATTTTGCTCGATGGTCCGACAGCCCGTACAAAGACTAGTGGGCTCATGTTGGGCCAGCCCGACTTTGCCTGAAAAATACTATGACGGGACAGCCTTGGCCCGGCCCGACATGTTTGATAATCATAATTGTATATATTATTTTATTATTAAATATTTTAAAATATTTAAATTTAAAAGGATATTATTGTCATTCTATATTTATTAATTTAATTTATTAGTAGGATCAATGTGCAATTACACTTTTACAAAGTGCAATCATATACAAATAATTATATATGTTGTATCAATCATCCAATGGTATTTAATGTGTTTCCTGTTATCAGGAAGGGCGAATCCTTCCTAACTATAGAAAGACCCTAAAGACTATATATTAAGAAGAAAAAAAGAAAAAACCTAGAGCCATAAGTTCACAAGTCGAACTAGAGGTTTGGGCGCCACTAAAACTTTTCCCTGAAAAAAACTCCTTAGAGACAAAACTCGGGTATAAGGAAAAAGGTACGCCTCTCTAAGAAACAGAAGTACAAAAGTTAAAATATTCCTTATTCGTGTCACTATACATAAAAAGCAGAAGGAAATTTGGGCATTGACCTCTCCAAACAAAGGCCTCCTGAGACTTCGCCACAATATCTGTAGCCTGATTCGCCTCCCTATAGGTATGGGTGAACCGAACTTTCATCACACACAACAAATGTCGAACCGTACTCTAGAGAGCCTGAAGACGCCAAGAGACGATCAGGAGAACCCTTTGCCGAGTCCTGACTGCCATTCCTAATCCGACTCCACCCAAAGACGAGATTAACCTTTTGAATAAGCAAAGACAACAACATGAAGACCGGTCGCAATCTCTAACTCCAAAGGGAACCCCATCCTACATCCCAAGAAAAAACCGCAACGAAAAAACCCTTAGAGTTCCGGAAATTAGTCAATCAAACAAAGAACAAGGGGAGGAAGAACAATTGTCCTCCACATTAACCTTGTACCAACCAAGGTTTAGAGGTGATTCACATATTCTACAACACTAGAATAAACGACCGCAAGTATACGACGTCTATCGTAGAGAAGTAAGTACGAGGTCGATCCCACGAGGAGGTATAGTATAAAAGTGTAGTTTGTTGACAGAATTCTAAATAGACGGTGATTGATTAAGTGAATGGTGTGATTACCCCTAACATTGCCTACCAAGTTGTCACAAATAGACAATGAAAAGAGTAATATAGAATCGATCTAATAACATGCAAACCAAAGAAACGAGAGAAATATGATTTAAAACTCAAAGAAAGAGAGGGAGGTTCCAATGCATATGTCACACTAAGGAGTCAATATATGATTAAAAGCCTAATTAAGTGATGATGTGTTGATTACTATATGGTTGATCACGAAATAATGAATTAAAAGTTCTCTCGATCCAATTAATCCAAGAGGAAAATCACACAAACTAGTATCTCTACCTAGCATGCATAATAAACCTCCAAAAAGGTCCTAAGATAATCTAATACCCTCTCGGCTCCCAATAATTGATCCTCTCTCGAGCTCACAATAATATTGGGTCGAATGCTTAAATACAATTAATGAAAGAGATTTCTCAATCCAATTTCAATTAATAATGAATCAAACACATTATCATGGCCATTGACAACATGTCTTGCAATGAAAGTTAAGCATTCAAATAGAAATAGCAACACAACCACCAAATAAACAAGAGATTAATTCATAAACATCATCCAAAGTATAAACATAGCCCTAGAACCAAAATTGTTCTAGCCAATAACTAGCATAATCAAATTAACAAAATCCAAAGAAATAGCTAAATAAAAAGAAAGAGAAATCTTAGTCTAGAATGTGATGGGGAATGAAAATTACAAGCTATTGATGCCTTCCTTGCTTGATTTGATGGAGAATTGAAGAAGAAATGACCCAATCACCTCAAATTGTGTGTAACTATGTGTGGAATTTGAGAATTTGGGGGAGAATGTCCATTGAATTTAAGAATGGAGGCTTATATAGTGTTGGGATAGGGTTTGGGTGCAAGAATTGCAAGTTGGTCCCTAAAAAATGGCCAAATTGGACAAAATGCACCGAAAATGGGGTAGCACGGTCGTGCACGGAGCACGGCCGTGCAAAATCAACTTTTAGCCTGATTGGAGCTCGGTCGTGGCCTTGTCTCGGCCGTGCCTTGGCATGGCATCAAGTTGCTGTATCGAGGAGCTCAATTCCGAGCATGTTGCACGACCGTGGCCTTGATTTTGGCCTGAAAAGTGGCTCGGCTGATTAGTGTGAAAATTGCTTGAAATTCATGTATTTAATTTGCATAATTTTATAGGATTTCATGCATTATTTACATTAAATTAACTAACTATACTTGAAATGAGAAAGGTATGTGTTTTGTTCATTTTATAGGAAAATGAGCATTTTTGGAGCAAAACACGTCTCAATTATATTGTGAAGTCAATCGAAGGAATAATATGAGAAGGAAGAAATAATAACTGAGATTAAGAATTAAAAGCAAGGAAAAATATATTGAGGCCCAATTTAGCAGCCCATTTAACCTTAATTTTGAAGAGGTGGCCTATCCCTAATTTGAACTAGGCTGGGTGTCCACATCCTCGGGAAATTCCCATGCCAAAAGTTTACTAATATGGCTATGGCACTTGAGCACAGGACGCTCTTCACCCTTCCAAATAAATTTGGCCACATGAGTTTGGAAAGAGGTCAACAGTGGAGGATTCACCTCAACACCTTCGTTTGCTTCCACATCCTCCGGTATATCATCATCTCTATCATCGTAATCATCATCATCATCGTCGAAAATGTCTTCAGATACTTCCTCATCTTCAGATTCTTGAGATGTAAATGTGATTTGTTGTTGAGGAGAGGCGGGTTGTGCTTGCGGAGGAGCGAGAGGTTGAACTTGTGGAGGAGCGAGAGGTTGAACTTGTGAAGAAACAACAGGTTGTGCTTGCGGAGGAGCGACTTCTTCTCTTGGTGCACTTTCATCTTGAGGTGCAACTTCTTGAGGTTGAGGTGCGACTTCTTGAGGGGGCTCAACAGTTTCATCCTTATTTTTCTTCCTGTTGGACGCAGTTGGCCTTACTCTCTTGTTATACACTGATAAAATGAAAAATAAAATCAATAAACCATATGGTAGACATTTATACATATACATGGTCGACAATTTTCAAAGTGGTCGACAACAAGTGGTTGACCTATTTTATTCTCGTCGACTCTGATGCATCGACGAACTCTTTTTCGGTCGACGTCGCGATGTCGACAAGAGTTAATTGTGGCCGACACTGACGCATCGACCAAATTCTTCCTCGTCGATGTCGTGACATCGACCAAACAAGGCCTCGTCGACGAACCAGAGTCGACGACTCCTACCCGACGCGAACGATTTTGATTGATTTCACACTACTTTCCCCCCCCATTTTCTATTAATCATACAACAACAACCAACAAAAACCAAACAATCAAACAAATAAACAACAAATCCATAAAAAAGCCCTAAAATCTAAAACCCAAACCATGACTAAAACCATCTTCAAATTATGTTATAATAGCATTACAAAATCACCATTCTATACATAAGAAACCACCATTAACAACATACATTACATTTAATTTTTTAAAAAAACATAAAACAACAAAACCACCATTAACAACACACCATAACATAAAGCTTTAAACTACATACATTTATGTGAGTCCATGACTTCGCGGTGTGAGGGAGCGCGTTGGTTTGTGGTGGTTGGAAGCGGCGGCAGGGCACGGCGAAGGGAGGCGCGGGACGGGACGGGAGTTTTTGAAGAGGAAGAGGGAGGGTAATAAGAATGTGGGGTGCATTTAACATGAGGTGTGTATGTAGTAATATGCAATTAATTGGTGTAAAGGGTATTTTGGGTTTTTCGCCATATTATTTTAATAATTTAATGAAAAGGGGAGTGCATCAAACCGAAATGGAGGTGCATATAGTCAGACCCTTCCTAAAGAGAAGTGTTGCAGGCAGCAGAATTCTTAATAGTTAATGGGCCTAAGCCCATTTCACCATCTCCATTTAAGCAATTGGGGCGCAACACTTACAGCTGGAATTGATAGGCATATGCATCAAGGGTTGGGGTATATACCCCTCCAGCTTTAATAGATACACTCCCCCTCCCATATATTAATTATAAAATATATATAAAATACCATATTTACCCTTTAACAAATCCTATACATACATACACTCCCCCTTAAAACCCTACCCCTAACCCTTCTCCTTCATTCTTCCCCCTTCTTCTTCCCAAAACTTCTTCTTCTCCATACTTCTTCTTCTTTTCTTCATTTACTTTTTCTTCCCTCAACAATCATCTTGCCGCCGCCTCCCTCCCTCCCACCGCCGCTAGCGGCCCCCAACCACCTGCCCATCGCCGCCTACCACCGCCTCGCCTTTTACCTCCATTTTTTTCTGCATCCTCCCCCCGTCGCCGACTCTCCCCCTCCCTCTCAAGGTCGCTGCTCCTCCACCCCCAGCGACGCCGCCGCCCCCTTTTTTTTTCCTTCTCTGCAACATCAACAGGCGGCGCCGCCTCCTTTGTCGAGCGACGCCGCCGGATCTTCCCCCAAGCCAGCCGCGCTCCCGCCGACTCCCTCCCACTTTCAGCCGCCGGCCGCCGCTTCTAGTCCAGGTTTGATTTTGGTTTTTTTTTTTTTTTTTTGTAAAAAATCGACCACAAATACTTTCATCGACAATAAAGGGTCGATGAGAGTGTTTTTGGTCAATCGTTTATTGTCGAAATTTAATTTTTTATTTTTTAAGTTCTTTCAACGAACGAGTGTCGATTGGGAGATGTTTGATCGGCAAACCAGTGTCGACGGGAAGATGTTTGATCGGCAAACCAGTGTCGACGAGAATGTTTTTGGTCGACACTGGTTTGTCGAAAATAATTTTTTTTTTTAATTTTTAAGTTTTGTTTTTTAATTTCTAAATTTATTTCTTTGCCGGAGGTGGTGGCTGCCGGAGGTGGTGGCGGTGACGGATCTCTAATTCTAGGGTTAAGGTTTGTTTAAATTGGAAGGGAGTGTATGTATCTAACATGATTTAGTAAAGGGTAAAATTGGTATTTTATAAAAATATTGAATTAATAAAAATGAAGGGGAGTGTATTAAACAAAGCTGGAGGGGTATATACCCCAACCCATGCATCAATTAATCAATTAAGCCCACGTGTTTTTATTAAGCAAGCTGGTGGCCTATTTCCATTTTAATTCAGAAGCCCACCCTCAATGTTTAAGAGGCAGCGGCCAATTCAGAAAAGAGGGTGGCAGTAGGCATAATTGGAACACGGAGAAACAGGGGAATTCTCCATTGGGGGAGAAATCTCTTCTCCTCCCCACCACTGCACTCAATAGATTAGTTAGTTTTAATTGTTCTTTCATTTCTTAGCTAGTGTTTAATTTAATATTTTATTTTATTGTAAGCATTGGAGGATTTGAAGACAAATGAGGTGATATTTTTCTATTATTGCAAATTTAATTTGGTAATTTCAATTTCATTAATGTTTTGTAGTTTAATTTACATTAGTTTTATTCTAGTTGTTAATTTAGACATGGGTTAATCTCCAATTGTCTTGGGTGTGGATGTTTTGATGGGTGTTTAGTGCAATTGTGGATTAATTGCATGATTAGCTTATAATTTGGGTTTTTATGTTTCTAGAGTTGTACTTTGATTGATTAATTTGATTGATCAACCCTATTAGCGAGCATGTTCGATTATGTTTATTGCAACGAGAGTTGGGTAGCATGATTGGGAGTGTGAGTGTGAGCTTTGGTCAATTGAATAGAAGTTAATTAGTAATTAGTTAACCGAGAGGGGGGTTAATGGCTAGACCGACAACTTTAGACACTAAACAAATAGAGGTCGTCTAGGAGTTTGGTGAGAGGGCGTTTCATAAGCATTAGTAACCGTGTTGAAAGTGTTTATGCAACACTATCTTAGGAGCTTATGGTATTTGGTTAGATCCTATAATTGCTAATCAATGCACGTTGTTTACCTATGCCTTTCGAGGGGGTTTGCACACATTTGTGATAGCCTTTAGCTTAACCTGAATTCGTAGTAAAATCATGTAATTGGTTCACTAATTCACTTAATTGCTCACAAAACGGAAACACCCGAGGCAATACTTTCTCACCTTGCACTTTCATTATTGAGAGTTAGTTTAGTTGTTTGCATTATTGTTTCTTTTTCTTATTGATATTTGCTTTATCCTCACGTTTAGCTTCTATAACACCATTTTAACTTATAGTTTTGGGGCTCCACGCTCTCTCTAGGTCCTTGGACGATAACTACTAGGTCGTATACTTACTCAACTATAACGAACCCATACGCTTGTGGGGATTGTTATTGTTGTACTAAAAAGTGTGCAAAATACGAACCAAGTCAATGGCGCCGCTGCCGGGGATCTAGTTGAAAGGGGGGGATTTCGTGTGTTTACCTTCATTTTTATTGCACCATTTGTCCTACTATATTGTGTAGCTTTTTGGATGAGATTTATTGTGGATGGTTGGTATTTGAGGCTTAATTGATAGTGATTGTTGGTTATTGAAGTTTGGTTGAGTTTGTTGGTATTGATTGATGCTTGCTTGTTCACTTGATTTTGTGACGATTTGTGCTTGAGTTGGTGCTCTCAATTCATGATTAGACAAGCTTGTGAGCTTTAGAGCCTTTAGACTTTCATATATTTTGGTCTAATTTTCTTCTTGTAAGTATCATTCATGCTTGTGTGCTTTATAACTTGCCAATTGTCTTGTTTGAGGCTACTTTTTGTGTGAAATCTTTGGAAGTGATATAAGGCCATCTTTGTTTTGAAAAGTCACTTGGCCAAATTTTCCATACCAAATGAAATTTTTCCGTAGTTAGCCACTTTGAGCCTATTGACTTATATTCTTTGGCAACCTACATATTTAGCACATTGTCCATCTTTTATGAGCCTAATTTTCCTATGAACTAGTGGAGCTTGAATGTTGAAAATGTGGTTGAATTGAGGTGAAATATGAATTTGGTGGATTTGTTTGGTTGGAAAGTGAAGAGATTGAAAAGAAAAAAAAAAGATGAATTGTGAGTTGTGCAAAAAAAGATTGAGTTGATGGGAAAAGAAAAGAAAAATCGAAAAAGAAAACTCTCTTGTGCACAAGAATTTGGTAGAGCTTGAAGTTCAAAAGTGTTGATTGGTTGATTGTGAAGAATGAGCTTAAAAAGAAAAGGAGCAAGTAAATTGTGTGGGATGTAGAACTTTGAATTGAAACTTGATCAATTGCAACTTTCATTTTTGCTCCACTAGTTTATGAGTCACTTTATCCAAATCTTCCCTACCTTAACCAAAAAGCCTATATTACAACCAAATGTGAAGTCCTTATTGATTCATTGATTGAACACTTTCATGTGGTGGAGAACTTAGACATTTGACAAGCATATGGTAGTGCACTTGTGTGATTTGATGTTGAGAGCATACACTTCTTTGATATACACTTTGAGTGATGAGAGATACACTTACTTGTGAGGAAATTATGAATTGAGCACTTGATCTTGCATGGATTTGAACATAATTTGTGAACTTGTTTGTTGATTTTTCTACCTCTTGGCTTGACTAGATGGAGATAACTTGACAATTACTTATTCTATTTTGGCTTGAATGAATTCCTTCGCAATCCTCCCACTTGTTCTATTTTTCTTTCGTTGCTCGAGGACGAGCAACACCTTAAGTTTGGGGGAGTTGATTAGTGTGAAAATTGCTTGAAATTCATGTATTTAATTTGCATAATTTTATAGGATTTCATGCATTATTTACATTAAATTGACTAACTATACTTGAAATGAGAAAGGTATGTGTTTTGTTCATTTTATAGGAAAATGAGCATTTTTGGAGCAAAACACGCCTGGTTATATTGTGAAGTCAATCGAAGGAATAATATGAGAAGGAAGAAATAATAATTGGGCTTAAGAATTAAAAGCAAGGAAAAATATATTGAGGCCCAATTTAGCAGCCCATTTAACCTTAATTTGAAGAGGTGGCCTATTCCTAAAGAGAAGTGTTGCAGGCAGCAGAATTCTTAATAGTTAATGGGCCTAAGCCCATTTCACCATCTCCATTTAAGCAATTGGGGCGCAACACTTACCGCTGGAATTGATAGGGGTCTGACTATATGCACCTCCATTTCAGTTTGATGCACTCCCCCATCAATCCCCCGATTTATACACTCCCCAAATTTAGGTCACACCCCCCTTCAAATGTCATAAATACCCCTCCTCTCATAACATATATATTACTACACACACCCCACCCTTCCTCTTCTTCCACCCCATTTCCCCCAACCCACCTCCTCCTCCCCATTTCCTCAACAGTCGCCGACGACGCCCACCCCACCCCCCGTCGCCGCCGCCCACCCCCACCCACCCTCGCCGCCGCCCCCTCCCCTCCCTTCCCACTCCCCCGTTGTAAAAAAAAAATTGAAGCTTTGCGGCCGCGCGGCCGCTCCATCCCCCTCCCGTCCGACGCCGACGCAGGTTTGCCCCCTTCCTCCCGCCTCCCCCTCCTCCTCCTCCCATCGGTAAAAAAAAAAAAAAAGAAGATATGCGGCTGCCCCATCCCCCTCCCGTCCGACGCCGACGCGACCCCCAGGTTTGCCCCCTTCCTCCCTCCCCCTCCTCCCATCTGTAAAAAAAAAAAAAAAAAGATTGCGGCCGCCCCCTCCCCACCCCCTCTCCGACGCCGACCCACACCCAGCCCAGATTTGCCCAACTCCCAATTCCAATGTTAGGGTTTTCTGCAAAAATGCAGAAAACCCTAATTTTTTTTATTTTTTTTTTCATTTTCGACTATATAATGTCGATTAAATACACTCTCATCGGCAAATTATTGTCGACGAGGGTGTATTTGATCGACATTACGTAGTCGAAAATGAATTTATTTATTTTTTTTAATAATTTTCGACCAACCAGTGTCGACCACATACACTCCCGTCGATAACTCGTTGTCGACGGGAGTGTATGTGGTCGACACTGGTTGGTCGAAAATTAGTAAAAAAAAATTGTGATTTTTTTGAGTGTATGGTTGATTTCTGTATTTTTTTTTGAGCTTGATGGTCGCCGGCGACCGGAAGTTGTGGGTTAGAAAAATGTGAAAGAAATGAAGGGGGGTGCATTCAGTAGGGGATAGTACTGTATATTTAATGAAGGGTATTTTGGGTTTTTTACCCTATTATTTTATTAAAAAACTGAAAGGGGGAGTGCATCAAACTGAAATGGAGGTGCATATAGTCAGACCCAATTGATAGGCATATGCATCAATTAATCAATCAAGCCCACATGTTTTTATTAAGCAAGCTGGTGGCCCATTTCCATTTTAATTCAGAAGCCCACCCTCAATGTTTAAGAGGCAGCGGCCAATTCAGAAAAGAGGGGGGCAGTAGGCAGAATTGGAACACGCAGAAACAGGGGAGCTCTCCACTCCTCCCCACCACTCCACTCAATAGATTAGTTAGTTTTAATTGTTCTTTCATTTCTTAGCTAGTGTTTAATTTAATATTTCATTTTATTGTAAGCATTGGAGGATTTGAAGACAAATGAGGTGATAATTTTCTATTATTGCAAATTTAATTTGGTAATTTCAATTTCATTAATGTTTTGTAGTTAATTTACATTAGTTTTATTCTAGTTGTTAATTTAGACATGGGCTAATCTCCAATTGCCTTGGGTATGGATGTTTTGATGGGTGTTTAGTGTAATTGTGGATTAATTGCATGATTAGCTTATAATTTGGGTTTTTATGTTTCTAGAGTTGTACTTTGATTGATTCATTTGGTTGATCAACCCTATTAGCGAGCATGTTCGATTATGTTTATTGCAACGAGAGTTGGATAGCATGATTGGGAGTGTGAGTGTGAGCTTTGGTCAATTGAATAGAAGTTAATTAGTAATTAGCTAACCGAGAGGGGGGTTAATGGCTAGACCGACAACTTTAGACACTAAACAAATAGAGGTCGTCTAGGAGTTTGGTGAGAGGGCGTTTCATAAGCATTAGTAACCGTGTTGAAAGTGTTTATGCAACACTATCTTAGGAGCTTATGGTATTTGGTTAGATCTTATAATTGCTAATCAATGCACGTTGTTTACCTATGCCTTTCGAGGGGGTTTGCACACATTTGTGATAGCCTTTAGCTTAACCTGAATTCGTATAATCAATGCACGTTGTTTACCTATGCCTTTCGAGGGGGTTTGCACACATTTGTGATAGCCTTTAGCTTAACCTGAATTCGTAGTAAAATCATGTAATTGGTTCACTAATTCACTTAATTGCTCACAAAACGGAAACACCCGAGGCAATACTTTCTCACCTTGCACTTTCATTATTGAGAGTTAGTTTAGTTGTTTGCATTATTGTTTCTTTTTATTATTCATATTTGTTTTATCCTCACGTTTAGCTTCTATAACACCATTTTAACTTATAGTTTTGGGGCTCCACGCTCTCTCTAGGTCCTTGAACGATAACTACTAGGTCGTATACTTACTCAACTATAACGAACCCATACGCTTGTGGGGATTGTTATTGTTGTACTAAATAGTGTGCAAAATACGAACCAAGTCATCGGCCGAGCCATGAGCTCGGTCGTGCTCGTGCTCGACTTCGTCTCTTCTCATTTCGTGCATATCTTGTGCCTCGGGTGTCCGATTGACTCGATTATTTTGGCTATTCCACTCCCTTTTTCGAGACGAACCCAGCGGTGCACTCCTATTCTTGATCCAGTGAAGTATGGTTGGTGTTTTGCTCCAAATTCCATCGTATTTCCTACAAAATCGACAAAACACAACCTTTCTCTCATTTTGGCTCAAATCATCATAATCAATCCATAATTCAATGAAAAACTCATCGAAATACGCTTCACATGTGCCTCTAAAGTGTGTAAATTCCACCCGAATCAAACCCCCCCAAACTTAAAATGTTGTTTGTCCTCAAACAACTAAGCACTTAAAGCAATGAGTGTGGAATGATCACAATGGAATATTCAATGTAAATCACACATGCAAAGTAATCTGTAGTGATATCTCTTTCTCAAAGTGCTTTCTCAATGAAGATCATAGGCTCATTATTGCAATTCACACTTATGGATCAAGGAATGCACAAACACACAACGCATTTTGAATGGGAGACATAATCTAAATGCTCAAGTCCTCTACTCACATGGTGGAGTGTTTCTCTCAAACACACAAACAAATTGAGGATATGAATGCACTCAACAACCAAGTTATGTTATGCAATCACCATAAGCTTGCCCACATTCTACTTTCTACACCATTCAAGTGTTCAAGATTGTGATCAATAGGACTTAATCAAGGATGTGACATTGGCTCTTTGGACAAGGTAGGATGAATTTGGGAATTGTGACTCTTCTAGTGGAGGACAAAGCTTGTTGTTTTACAATGTGTGCTTTCACTTTCAAAGTTTACAAAAACTCCATCCTCACTTTTCCTTTTCTTTTCTTTTCTTTTTCAAGCATTCATAACCTCATCTTTTTGAACCATTTTTTTCTTTTCAAGCTTTTGGGGCTCTTTGTCCCTCTTTTCTTTGCCATTGATTTTCTTTTCATCTTTTTCAACTTTTTCTTTCAACTCTTTCAACTTCTCCTTTCACCAAAGATATTCAAGCACATGTTTATCCACTTTGTCTTTTATCCCCCACTAGATGTAGGTATCAAAGACTCAAAAAGGCTAAGTGGTTAACATTGTAGTTTACCAAGAAAATGAGGAATTAAGCTCAAAGGGGCTAACTACGGAAGATTACTTCGGTTTTAGGAAATTTTGGCTAAGTGACTCTTTAGAACAAGATGGCCTATATCATATCACAAAATTTCACACAATCATGCTTTCAAACAAGAACTTGGGCAAGTTCTAGGATTACTAGCAATAACCTAATCCACTCTCAAATGAACTAAACCAGATTATATGTTCGATTTATGGCTCAATTCTCACCGGTTTATTCAATAGGACTCTCATATTCATCAAATGTTCCCAAATAACAACACATCATGTATTCATGCCATCAAAGATCACAAATATGAACACAATATGATACTATTCTCCAACACCAATTATGCATACATTCAAAGCAAATAGACATCACCACAACTACTCAACCATGGATTCCAATGATTATTCATGCTCACATTTCACCAAAGATCCACTACCCAACATATGATCAAAACCAACTTAAACAAAAATAAGCATATAAAAACAAAGTGTGCGCCGATGTAAAATGTAACACAAGTAGAATGACGAACCGGTGCAAGAGTAACAACTAGTAAAAAAAAATAAAAAGAAAAATAACTCCCCCAAACTTAGAATTTTACTATGTAAAAATTCTAACTTTGGGGCTACAAGTTGTTACCTCCCTCCTTGCACATCCAATGCTCTTCAAAGATCACCATTGTAACACTTGCTTCTCCTCTCCAAAGTTGGTTTTGCTTCCTTCTTAATTCTTCAAGCTATAATGTCCAAAATGCTTCTCATCCATACCTACAAAAGAACTAAGCTATTAAAACTACTAAAGCAATAAAAACATGAAAGCAATAAAACCTTGGGTTGCCTCCCAAGAAGCGCTATTTTTAACGTCCTATGCCGGACGGTTCTTCCTTAAGATGGTTTATCAAGTCACCCCATCATCATACTTGTTCTTGACCTTCTTTCCACATCCAACCTTCTTAAACCCATTGAACCATCCACAAGCTAGCCCATCCGGCTCTTCAATCATGTCATAGGAAGTTGACGCCTCATTCACTCCCAAGCTTTCACAAGTAGCTTTTCTTGATTTGGGGGAGTTTTTAAAAAAAAACTCCCCCAAACTTGGCCTTCTTGCCCATCTTCAATTCACTTTCTTCCACTTTGGGGTCTTCTTTCAAAAAATTTACCTTCAAATCTTCTCCCACCTCCTCTTTCATGGGCATTGGAGGGTGATCTCCCTTAGAATACCCATACTCTCCATCCTCATCATCCCGGACTTTGATAGCTCTATAGATGTTGAACATTACTTTCTCATCGTTCACTTGAAGTTTTAGCTCTCATTTCCTTACATCAATGATAGCCCCACCGGTTGCCAAGAATGGCCTTCCCAAGATTAATGGAATATACTTATCTTCCTCCATATCCAACACCACAAAGTCCACCGGGAAAATGAATTTGTCGACTTTAACCAACACATCCTCTACTATACCCAAAGGATACGTCATGGATTTATCCGCCAATATAAGGCTCATTGTGGTTGGTGTAAGCTTTCCCAAACCAAGAGATTTGCATATAGACAAAGGCATAAGATTAATGCTCGCTCCCAAATCACACAAGGCTCGAAATGTACGTCCATCCCCGATGACACATGGCAAGGTGAAAGATCCGGGGTCTCTAAGTTTTTGAGGCAACTTAGCTTGAATAATCGAACTACACTCCTCGGTCAAATGCACAGTTTCGTACTCCACCATCTTCCTCTTGTTTGACATGATTTCCTTTAGGAATTTGGAGTAGTGGGGCATTTGCTCAAGTGCTTCGGCAAATGGGATGTTAATATGAATCTTCTTGAACATTTCCACAAACTTGGCAAATTTGTGGTCCAAACCCTTTTTCTTCAATCTTTGGAGGTATGGGAGAGGTACTTCACTTTTGACTTTGTCTTGAGGAAGGATTGCCTCCTCACTCTTCTTTTCCTCTTCTTTTTCCTCTTCCCTTACCATCTCTTCTTGCCCTTCTTTCTCATGCCCTTCTTCTTTGCCAACACCCTTTGGTGCACTCACCATTTCATCATCTTGTGGCATCTTTGGCCTCTCATAGCTTGTCCCACTCCTTAGTTTGATAGCTTTGCAATGTTCCTTGGGATTAAGCTCCGTGTTTGAAGGGAATTGCCCCAGAGTATGTTGGCTTCCAATGACATTAGAGAGTTGGCTCATTTGCTTCTCCATGGCTTTCATGTTGTTTGCCACATTCTTGATCATTTCACCTTGCTCATCAAGTCTTTGCCAAGTCTTGGTCGCATTATTCCTAGTCTCTCTCATGAAATTTTTGGTTTCCCCCATAAATGCACCAAACATGTCTTCCAAGGATGGCTTTGGTGAGGAGTAAATGATCATCTCATCCCTTACATTGAAGTTTGGTGGTGGTTGAATAGCATTCCTCGGATTGGCATAAGAGAAGTTCTCATGATGCCTCAAATTCGGATGGTATTGGTTTGGATTGGGAGGACTCTCACGGGCTTGCCTCTTGTTCCAACCCCTTTCTCTAAATTGCCTATCTCTTGGATTGTTCATGTAGTGGGCTTCTTCATATTTCTCGTCACTTGGCCCCACTAAAGCTTTAGCCGTCATAAGAGATATCAATTTATCCACATTGTTGGATAATTTAGCATTCTCCTCCGAATCTTGTGTTGAAGCAACCGTTCGGTTTTGCCTTCTTTCGGATGTCCATTGATGTCCATTCTTTGCCATCTCTTCCAAGAGAATATAACCCTCATCCGTTGTCTTGCCCAACAAAGAACCTCCTCCGGTCGAAGCATCCACCATACCTCTTGTACGGTGGTCCATCTCGTTGTAGAAGTAGCATATCAATTGGTCTCGTGAAAAACCATGTTGAGGGCAACTTCTTATCAAATCCTTAAATCGCTCCCAAGCTTTGGCCAAGGACTCATCATCGTCTTGCCTAAATGAAGAGATCTCCCCTCGGATTTGGATAGTCTTGCTCGGAGGGAAGTACTTCATTAGGAATGCATCAACAAGGTCGGCCCAATTTTCAATGCATCATTAGGAATACCATTGCTTTGCTCGGTCCCGGAGTGAGAAGGGGAAGAGTTGCAATCGAATATAATCTTGAGGAACACGGTTGATCTTAACCGTTCCACTTATCTCAAGGAATTGAGATAAGTGGAGGTTAGGATCCTCCTTGGATAGCCCACCAAATTGGTTATTTTTAACCATGATTATCAAAGCCGGCTTGAGTTCGAAGTTGTGTGCATCAACGGGTTCTCGACCCGCTCCTCCATAAGGCCTTGGAATGGGACGAAAGTGGTCTCTCAAGACTCTTTGTGGTTCCTCATCCTCCCTTAGCCTACCATCTCTTTCCACACCAACATTTTCTCCAACTCTCCAGTGAAAGTTGTCCATTAACACTCTTTGAGGTCGATTGTCTCCATTCCCATTCGGTTCCTCAACTCCTTCAACCCCTTGGTTCTCAACTTCCTCCTCGACCTCTTCAACAATCGGATTTTCCCTTTGATTCATACTTTCTAACTCATTTCTTCTCCTTTCGGCGTTTGTTCTTCGACAATTGGCTTCAATCTCCGGGTCTAAGGGTAACACATCTTGTTGGTTCCTCCTAGATCGTGTGATCATAAACCATGTCTATCAAAAGATCAAACGAGAGTGAGAATTGCAAATAAGATCAAGATGACAAACACGAATATTTTTGGAATTTTGAGAATAAGGAAAGCAAGTAAAAAGTCTAAACTAAAACTCCATCAACCTACATTCAAGGACTATAAAACCTCCCCGGCAACGGTGCCATAAACTTGATTCACGTATTCTACAACACTAGAATAAACGACTGCAAGTATACAACGTCTATTGTAGAGAAGTAAGTACGAGGTCGATCCCATGAGGAGGTATAGTATAAAAGTGTAGTTTGTTGACGAAATTCTAAATAGACGGTGATCGATTAAGTGAGTGGTGTGATTACCCCTAACATTGCCTACTAAGTTGTCACAAATAGACAATGAAAAGAGTAATATAGAATCGATATAATAACATGCAAACCAAAGAAACGAGAGAAATATGATTTAAAACTCAAAGAAAGAGAGGGAGGTTCCAAGGCATATGTCACACTAAGGAGTCAATTTATGATTAAAAGCCTAATTAAGTGATTATGTGTTGATTACTATAGGGTTGATCACGAAATAATGAATTAAAAGTTCTCTCGATCCAATTAATCCAAGAGGAAAATCACACAAACTAGTATCTCTACCTAGCATGCATAATAAACCTAAAAAAAGGTCCTAAGATAATCTAATACCCTCCCGGCTCCCAATAATTGATCCTCTCTCGAGCTCACAATAATATTTTGAGTCGAATGCTTAAATACGATTAATGAAAGAGATTTCTCAATCCAATTTCAATTAATAATGAATCAAACACATTATCATGGCCATTGACAACATGTCTTGCAATGAAATTTAAGCATTCAAATAGAAATAGCAACACAACCACCAAATAAACAAGAGATTAATTCATAAATATCATCCAAAGTATAAACATAGCCCTAGAACCAAAAGTGTTCTAGCCCATAACTAGCATAATCAAATTAACAAAATCCAAAGAAATAGCTAAATAAAAAGAAAGAGAAAGAGAAAGCTTAATCTAGAATGTGATGGGGAATGAAAATTCCAAGCTATTGATGCCTTCCTTGCTTGATTTGATGGAGAATTGAAGAAGAAATGACCCAATCACCTCCAATTGTGTGTAACTATGTGTGGAATTTGAGAATTTGGGGGAGAATGTCCATTGAATTTAAGAATGGAGGCTTATATAGTGTTGGGATAGGGTTTGGGTGCAAGAATTGCAAGTTAGTCCCTCAAAAATTGCCAAATTGGACAAAATGCACCGAAAATGGGGTAGCACGGCCGTGCAAAATCAACTTTTGGCCTGACTGGAGCTCGGTCGTGGCTTTGTCTCGGCCGTGCCTTGGCATGGCATCAAGTTGCTGGATCGAGGAGCCCAATTCCAAGCATGTTGCACGGCCGTGGCCTTGATTTTGGCCTGAAAAGTGGCTCGGTCGAGCCATGAGCTCGGCCGTGCTCGTGCTCGACTTTGTCCCTTCTCGTTTCGTGCATATCTTGCGCCTCGGGTGTCCGATTGACTCGATTCTTTTGGCTATTCCAGTCCCTTTTTCGAGACGAACCCAGCGGTGCACTCCTATTCTTGATCAAGTGAAGTATGGTTGGTGTTTTGCTCCAAATTCCATCGTATTTCCTACAAAATCGACAAAACACAACCTTTCTCTCATTTTGGATAAAATCATCATAATCAATCCATAATTCAATGAAAAACTCATCGAAATACGCTTCACATGTGCCTCTAAAGTGTGTAAATTCCACCCGAATCAGGGGGGAGCAAACGGACTAAAACCGGGATACGAATAGAGGGCGGACGAGACTGAATACCCAAGGTCACCTACCGACCCACCCATATAGCCAAGTACCAAAGGAGTCACCTTAAGAAATCTAGAAAATAACCATAGCAAGACAACGCCGCACTGATGATGTCAACCCCTGAATAACTTCCTTGTTCCGGACTTCACAAATAGTACAGACAGTAGTGACGAATGCCACTTTCCAAAACTCCAAGAGTTGCTTACTAAAATACTTCCCAAAGGCCTGAAGAAAAACATCAAGAAAGTGATTACCCATAATAAAGAAAACTCGGCGAGAGAAAGCACAATCACAAAGGATATGGTCAAGCAACTCATCATCTCTGGTCCCTACAAACCGGACACATGTAGGGGCCCAAAACCCCAAATGTGTGTAGCCAATCAGTAGTAAGGAGGTTCTCCTAAATAGCTCTAGATAGTAGTCGAACAACATGGGGCTATGAAGCTGCCCCAGATCCAAGAAGCCTAGTTGACCCGGGGTATAGGCTGACGCAAGAAATCCAAGGCCATACTCCATGTCATTTCCCCCGAAACTGACACTGCCTAAACCATGCGATCCAGTCCGGCCCTTGATGGCCAGGATATCAGATATAATCTTAGAAAACCTCAACACAAATGATATGTCAAAGTGCCAACAGTCTTTGAAGAAGAAATCCCACACCACACCCCGTAAAGTAGACACAATGTGTATAGGTATCCCAATCCTAACAGAAATGACAAACCCAACCAGTTTTCATGCTAGAAGCTAACCCGAGAGTGAAGACCCGCAATCCAACGAGCACCCTCTAGAAGACGGGGAAAAATGTCGCATGATCCCCGACCTCAAGTACGAGGATGACCACTTAGGGTGCTGAAGCGAGAATGAAGTTAGGTTATACCATTGACTACTTTTGAAGAAGAATATCCCATATGAGCTTAAAAACGAAGGACTCATTGGCAATCTATAGGTAATGGATCCACATACCCCCCTTCCCAATCCAAAATGCAAGAATTATTCCTTCTATTGACATTCCCTGCTCAAAGTAGGTTCTTAATTGCCCTCTCAATAGTCTTCAATATAGGCCTATGCCACATATAAATATTCATTGAGTGGACCAAAGAGGCTGTAATAATGGAGTTGATAAGACATCGCCGACCAGACAATGGTAAATAATTACCCTTCCACCAACCAAACTTGCTAATAATTGAATCCTCCAACTGCTAAAGATGGACCTGTCTAGGGGCACCCCGAAAGATGGGGACCCCAAGATACGTGAAGGGCATAGAACCAACTATAACCCTTGTCTCCCGAGATATACATCTCTAAACTGCATGAGAGACAGGCGACCAATAAAAGACCCTCGACTTGGAAGGACTATAGATTTGAGAGACTGTTGCCTTAGCATATATAGATCATAATGTCATGTCCATAAAGGAGGTAGACCTCATAATAACAGCAATTTAACCATGTTGTACCTCTAAATCAATCCATAGACCCAGAGCTTCCTCAACGATATAAAAGAGAAGTGGAGATAGGGGGTCACCCTGATGAACACCCATCGAACAAGAATAGATAACCTCTTAGAAGACATAATCGAATCACTATTTGAATATATGAAGGGCTCTCAAAATCTCATCCCACGCAACATAGTGAAAAGGAAAGGCCATGAGACTTTATCATAAGCATTGATCATCTCAATGTTCAAGATCATGTAACCCATAACCCTAGGGTTTTTCAGAATGTTAACAGTTTCTGAAACTAATGCAATGCAAGAGCAAATACATTTGCTTGAAATTAACCCGAACTAAAAATGGGTTAAGCAAGAACCAATAAAAAACAAGAGACGGGTGGCCAGAATATTGGTGAAGATCTTATAGATGAAATTTCCCATTACAATTGGCCTAAAATCCTCCAACCAGTCAGTCCCCATCTTTTTAAAGATAAGAGTTATGAAACAAAAGTTGAGGCCAACAAGAACCGAACTAGTCCGAAAAAAACAAAAGTCGACGATTAAAGATGAATGTCAATAGTGAAATATCCCTTGCTAATGGGAACCAATCTGAAACCAAAGTCAACCCCCAAATACTGCATAAGGTAGAGTGTAAGCGCTGGCGTTCATTATCATATGTCAACCCCCAAACTGGATGATAACCCTTCCAATAAGAGAGTGGGCATAAGAAGCTACCCCTCTTTGATATACAGATTCATCTATATTAACCACGAAGAATTCACCATTCCTAATTCAATTCATGGACTATGAAATACAAAACCTGTAAGGGGTGGCAGCTAAGGAGCCGGTTATCGACAAAGAGCGCATCAGTAACATGACTATATAAAGTAGGAAACTCGGTAAGCGAGTCTAATAACATACTACGTGGGCCGGATACAAGGAGACGTGTCTAAATCGGCCAAAGAAGAGCTAATCTGCATGAGAGCATAAATGAGGCCAATGGCCTATGGACGAGGGTAGTGTCAAAGATCATCCATGTTCCGAGTATTATGAGATTGTAACATATCAAAAAGAGTAGCATGAGACATGTTTTGGACAATTAAACGATTAAGAGCAAATAAGGAGTCATGTGACATGCAAAAAGATGAGAAAAGTCGTTGTTTCCTGTCGGGAGAAAGCCAAGCTACCTAGTGACAGCAGCAAGAGGTGAAGCCTCATGGGTCGTCGCCCCTTGCGAGAGAGAGGCCATGAGCTCTGACCCATGGGGACCGCACACATGATAATCTGACGCATGAACGGGTTGCCTAGGGCCACCGCGCACATCACAAGTCGATGGAGAAGCAGCAACTTGCAAGGGGGGTAATCCAAAGCAATTTTATGTCTTTTTTTATTATAATTATTTACTTTATTTTTTAGTTATAATAAATCGGATCATTTTGGCTCGATGGTCCGACTACCCGTCCAAAGACTGGCGGGCCCATATTGTGCCAGCCCGACCTGGCCCGAAAAATGCAATGATGGGTCAGCCTTGGCCCGGCCCGACATGTTTGATAACTATAATTGTATATGTTATTTTATTATTAAATATTTTGAATTATTTAAATTTAAAAGGTTATTGTTGTCATTTAATATTTATTAGTAGGGCAAAGCTGTGCGATTACACATTACATAGAGAAAACACATTATTGCAAAGTGCAATCATATAAAAATAATTATATACGTTGGATCAATGATCCAATGGTATTTAATGTGTTTTCGGTTATCAGGAATGGCGAAGCCTTCCTAACGATAGAAAAACCCTAAAGACTATATATTAAGAAAAAAAGAAAAAACCTAGATCCATAAGTTCACAAGTCGAACTAGAGGTCTGGGCACCATTAAAATCTTGTCCGGGAAAACACTCCTTAGGGACAAAACTCGGGTGTAAGGAAAAAGGTATACCCCTCTAAGAAACAATAGTACAAAAGTGAAAATATTAATTACTACAAAATACCATATATGGTGATGCCTAGTTTGTGATGCTTTTAAGTAATGAACACAAATTATATATATGATCATGCACGCTTTCATATTTTAATTAATTATAGTGACGCTAAACTTTCCTTCTATTCTTTATCTCCACACCAATTTCACACACCTTCATCGTGGTAGCCCTAAAGTTCTAGATTGTCCATACAGTCCCCACCCAAATAGTAGCAGCCACCCTTTCCAATTTGTCCGATCCTGACAAATTAAGCATGCACATCGCATTGAGAGAAATTAATAATTGGTTCATAGAGACATTTTAGTACTAATATATAGGTTTGAAGGAACTAGTGCAACTGCTTCTTACACCTATGAGATTTCACATTGGTTTTTCTATCTGGCTTAATATGTTACAGATGGGGATGTATGCGTCTAATACATTCATTAAATTACTAAGACAAGCAGGAAATGTTACGAAATGCGGACTTCATCTTCTTGTATGAATTGCCAATTGTTATTCAAGTTTATTATTAAACTACAGTTATTCTAGTATTTTAAGTATAGAATTCGAGGAAATACGCAGTTGTGGCCTTCTGATTTTTTAGGAATAAAACTAAATTTTATTAAGTAATATAATTTATTCAACGGGGTTTTGAAAACCTCTCTCTTATAATGGTCAACTCAATCAGGGTAGTTTGATTACTTATCTTCCTTATTGTCCTATGCACTTTGTCATGCAAAACTGAGAGCCACTCTGCTGGAAAGGTCGGTGTTTTGTGTAGTTATGAAGGCGTCGAAAAGTGTTCTACTACTACTTTCAACGAGCTAGTGATCTGTCCTGTGTTCGTGACTCAAATTGAATATTTAATCTGCAGCCTTCAAGCCCTCGTGGAAGGCTTCCAAGTACCAACTTTTGAAAGTGTTGTCTCTGAAGCAGATATCAAGAATACCTTCAGGTACCACCTCATTTGATATTAGGTGAGCTAATTACTGATTTCAACATGCGTTAATGATTTTATTTTATTTTAGTAGCGCCATATCTGATATGGAGAAGGAAGGTGTTGCATTAGATTACACATACTTGAACTCCAGGTCTTATTTAACAATTTTTCGCATCAAAATTTCTTGTGCTAGATTTGTTCGAACTATGTAAGGTTGTGTTTGGGTGAGGGGATTTGATTTGAGAAGGTATTTCAAATGAAAGAATTTAAAAATAGATGGATTCAAATGACATGGTTTTAGTGAGGATTTAAAATCCTCTCAATTTTAACTAAAACTTGTGTGGGCAAAAATCTAAGTATTTGAAATCCATTCATAATCCAAACAAGTGGAGTGGATTTGGATGGTGGATTTAAAATCCATAGGTCAAATCCCTCCATCCAAATGGAGCCTAAAGGTCTGATGACTGCTATTTACTTCGTTGTGTACTATTATTTATATATTTTGGCTTATTTGCTTAATTTTGATTTTCTATATATAGTTTACTGAATTAAGGCATAATGCTCCTGGAGTAAACTACATAATACTCAGACGGAGGTAATTACTACATATTTGAATTCTTTTATTGTGATTTAGAGTGAGTGTCAAGTGAATCCGTCTTCTTCACCTTTGCATAAAATATGATCCTCCCCTATATTCATTTAGATCTGCTTTCATAAATCCTTATCAAAGAAACCTTTCTGGCCTCCTATACAATATATGGACTCTTATCACATGAAAACTGTTGGAGTTCATACAATTCCATGATAAATTTTAATACTTTTGGACACCTATTATGCAGTCGTCTTGCAATGCAGAGGCTCACTTTTTTCAAGCGAACACATACCTTTGCCCCATCTTTGCAACTTCATTCTAATTATATGTGTTTTTTGTGCATTTGCATGTGATGTGGTCTGATTTTGGTATTTTAACACAATTTATTGTATTTTTTACATTGTTTCAAGCATCCTTTGTTGTGTAGTTGTTACATATAATTGGATTATATAGAGTTGTGTGATACATTTGAAGTAAATGATGATTGGTTGGTATTGTATAAAATTTTAATGTACTTCAAATTATTTAATTATTGAATCATATTTAAATGAGGTTGTTATAACTTTTGTGTGATGACAATTGAAGTAAATGATGATTGGTTGGTATTGTGTGATACTAAATTCATATTTACAAGTGATGAGAATTTATTGTTATATTTTTAGTTATTCTTGTTTCAGAAGTGTGATGATATTTTATTACTATAATATAAATGGATAAAATTATTATATATGCTTGAGCAAATGGACTGAAACCGGGAAACGAATAGTGGGCATACGGGAATGAATACCCAAATAGTAACATATTCCAAGGTCACCTACCGACCTACCCATATAGCTACGAGCCAAAGGAGCTGCCTCACGAACTCCGGAAATAACCATAGCAAGACAAAGTTGCACTGATGATGTCAACCCCTAAAAAACTGCCTTGTTCGGAACATGACAAATAGCCCAGACCGTAATCACGAAAGCCACTCTCCAAAACTCTGAGAGATGCTGACTAAAAGACTTCCCAAAGACCTGAATAAAAACATCAAGAAATTCCAGCAGATCAAATGTAAAGGATACATGAAAGTGACTACCCATAATAGAGAAAATCTGGCGAGAGGAACACTACAAGAAACAGGAGGAATAACGACGGAAATTTTGCGACAAATCTAAATTTCATCACTAAAATCAATTTTTAACAACGAAATAGAATTTTTCGTCGCTAAATTGTTAGATTTAATATTTGCAACAAAATTTATATATGTCATCGCTATATTAGCAACAAATTGCTTAATTTTGTTGTTGATAATCAAAACAGCAATGAAAATTATATTTCGTCGCTAATATTTTGCGATGAAAAAGAAATTTGCGTGGATAATTTCTTAAAATTAATTTTTGCAACAAAATTTATATACTTCATCGCTATATTAGCAACAAATTGCTTCATTTTGTTGTTAATAATCAAAACAACAATGAAAATTATATTTCGTCGCTAATATTTTGCGATAAAATTGAAATTTTCGTGGCTAATTTCATGAAATTAATTTTTTCAACAAAATTTATATATTGCATCGATATATTAGCAACAAAAAACTTCATTTTGTTGTTAATAATCAAAACAACAATGAAAATTAAATTTAGTTGCTAATATTTTGCGATGAAATAAAAATTTTCGTGGCTAATTTCTTGAAATTAATTTTTGCAACAAAATTTATATATTTCATCACTATATTAGCAACAAATTGCTTCATTTTGTTGTTAATAATCAGAACAACAATGAAAATTATATTTCGTTGCTAATATTTTCACTAATACAGATTTGGCTTTGCACAGCGCTTAAAAGGGCCTTAGACAGCGGTTTTACCAGCTCTCCAAGTAACATATGTGTAAGCTTAGACAGCTGTTAAAGAACCGCTGTCTAAGAAAAGCACTTGGACAGCGGTTATTAACCGCATTGCAAGTGTTACACTTGGATAGCGGCTCATAATCGCTGTCTAATGTATATATATTTTTTAATTCGTTTCACTTAGACAGTGGTTCATAACGTTGTCTAATATATATTTTTTTTAATTCGTTTCACGTGGACCACGGTTTAAAACCGCAGTCTATATATATATATATATATATATATATTTAAATATATATATATATATATTTTTTTTTTTTATATTTTAAAAATAATGTTTATGCAAAACCAAAACTTATACCACTACAATATATATACGTCAAATACCAAAACATCAAATACATAAACATACACATACATACGTCCAATATACACCAAAAACATGAAATATCATCACAAATATATAAGTTAATTACATGCTACCAAAAGTTATACCAATTTAAGTATAAATATACAAAAATCGATTGTAAAGGTACCCCGTCCAATCTCTTTTCCATTAATCCATTCTTTTGTCGCTGTAAGTCTTGAGCGAACGTTGATAGAAAAATTAACTACAAACAACGATCGATCAATATAGTTATATATCTAGTATATGAATTTTTATTCAATCAATAATAATTTAAATAAAGCGATAAATTGACTTACATTGTTAGCAATCGTCGTTTGAGAAGTGAGGATTATATCTTCAATATAACAACACATAAATGTCCACAATGGTCACCATCTCGTTGCCTCAGAACCTGTTATGATTAGCAATTATAAGCACGCATTACAATTGTGATTATTTTCTATTAATTTGATAACTTACTAAATTAAATTTACCTTAATATTTGTCCAGCTCACTTTATTGAAATTAGATCTTGAGCCTTGATTTGAAAGGCGACTCCGAATCATCGTCATCACACTATTATTATTATTAGAAAATAAAGATAGATTAAATATGCATAATTTTAAAAGTAAAACAAATCATTATATTAATTAGAATATTAAAAATGAACTTACGCTTCCATGTATGACATTAGATCAGGGCGATTTGCAACCACCCCATCCACAGCTGGGTCCATAAAAAATACACTTAATGTATTCATATTTATGGCGACCAACACCCAATGGACCCTATATTATATTAAGAATATTAAAATTAACTGCAAATTTAGCAAATGTGCAAATATCATATTATGAATACAAATTTTAACGAAATGTTTATTGTACTCACCCCACATTTGTTGGCCAAAAAATGAGATGTTCTCTCCCAGTATGACTCAACATATGTTCGACTATCCCCTCCATGCCCTGTGCCCTATCACCCATTGAGCAAGACACATAGAGGGAGACGAAGGAATACATTCCACATGCATGCTCGGGCATCTCTAGAGAGATATACCTCACCCAAATATCTTTAACCAACATATATATGTTAATTAATATTTAAAAAGAAAATTAAACTATATAGAAAGTAAATACTGATAATTAATAAACACATACTTGAGATAAAGGTTATGGTGGTTGCACTCAACCACTCGTCGTTCAAGACTTCAAGCACATGGTCCTTAACGATGTATTCTTCAAAAGAATTCTGATGAAAGCGAGCACTCATCGAAATTGTGAGGTTATCGAAAGCATTGGACTCCACTATCGTGCTCACCATAGTCTGTACGACGCAATCGTGATCTAGGTCTTCAGGAATTGAATAACCAAGTCTGCGCGCACCAATAGTGGAGTCCCTCGTTCTCTCCCTCTGACTGTCTACGACACCTCTTGATTTCTCTTTAGCCTTTTGTGGTGATTTATGTTTAGGCTTTTGTGGTGTCGACAGATTCTACAATAAATTTTCAATATTATTTAGAACAACAAATAAGATAATAAACTTTAATAACATATATTTTTTACTTTCATGGTGCGAGAGACCAAGTTGCTCGTCCATTCGATGAAGTGCCCGACCGTTGTTCCGACAGTGACAGCATCATATATTGGTTTCGGCACGGGTGAAACTTCTTCTCTGAGTACGGGTACATCTAGTGTGACCCTCATGAAACCACACTACAAGAAACAGGGGGAATAGCGACGAAAATTTTGCGACAAATCTAAATTTCATCGCTAAAATCAATTTTTAGCAACGAAATAGAAATTTTCGTCGCTAAATTTTTAGATTTAATATTTGCAATAAAATTTATATATTTCATCGCTATATTAGCAACAAATTGCTTCATTTCGTTGTTGATAACAAAAATAGCAAAGAAAATTATATTTCGTCGCTAATATTTTGCAACAAAATAGAAAATTTCGTCGCTAAATTCTTAGATTTAATATTTGCAACAAAATTTATATACTTCATCGCTATATTAGCAACAAATTGCTTCATTTTGTTTTAAATAATCAAAACAACAATGAAAATTATATTTCGTCGCTAATATTTTGCAATGAAATAGAAATTTTCGTGGCTAATTTCTTGAAATTAATTTTTACAACAAAATTTATATATTTCACCGCTATACTAACAACGAATTGCTTCATTTTGTTGTTAATAATCAAAATAACAATGAAAATTATATTTCGTCGCTAATATTTTAGCGACAAAATAAAAATTTGTATGACTAATTTTGTGGATTTAATTTTGCGAGAAAATTAAAATATTTTATCACCTTATTACCAAAATAATATTTTATTGTCAATAATAAGAACAACAATGAAAATTATATTTCGTCTCTAATATTTTAGTGATTAAATAGAAATTTTCATGTTTAATTCTCTTGAATTAAAAATGGTTGTCGTTTAAACATAATAAAGGAAAAAAGTTTGAGTGCATGCATAGTGTGAAACAATAGAGAGGATTCCAACACCATTAGGTTTGAAATAATAGGATCAATATAATTTCATTTACTTTTACTCATTAATATGACATATTAAGTTTTTTGTTTGATTTATTTTGGGGTATAATTCCTTGATTTCATTTTGTATAATTTGTTTTATGTTTTTCTGTTTTTCCGTTTTTCTGTTTTCTTGATTTCATTAATTATTTGTTGTTATTTCTACTAAGCATGATGGAAGAGTACTACTTCAACTATGCACATTAAATCTAAAAAATCGTTTAAATGTTTAATAATTCTCCAAAATTTTCTGTCTTATATAAATCAGTTTGAATGTTTATAAAAATATTTATAAATATGAATATGCAAATGAAGATGGACATAAAGATTAGAGGATGAAGATTGGATGTAATATTTATTATTTTTTTTGGAATTGTTAAAGTAAAATTGATTTTTACAATTGCAATTGTTTTAAATATTATAATATATATATATAATTGTTACAAGTTAAAAATTAATTAATTAATATATGTGAAATAAATTAATTAAATAAGTAAAATTAACTAAATTAGTAAGAATTGAATACATATATAATTAATATTAAAAACTAAACCAAATATTTGTCTGCCCGAGTGGTGGGCGCCCAGCTATGAGCGCCCATCCACCCTGGATCAATTCCCACAAAGACCAAATAAATAGTCATTTAAATAAAATGGAGAGGGTATGCGGGTCGGGTTGGGTGCGGGTCGGTTGGATTGGGTGCGGGTGTGGGTTCGGGTCGGGTTAGGTTGGGTGCGTGTGTGGGTGCGGATCGGGTTGGTTGAGTGCGGAAATGGGTTTAGAGAACAATTCGTTGCAAAAAATTAGTCACGAAGTAAGGAACTACTATTTTAGACACGAAAAAAATTTGTCGCTAATTCTAATGTTTTCATTGCTAATGTGAGTTAGCGATGAAATAATTTCATCTTAGGATTTGTTGCTATACACCCGTCGCTAACGTGTTTGCGACAAATGTTTGATTTTCCTCGCAAACATTTTGCGATGAAACTCATATTTTAATCGCTAATATTTTGCGATGAAACTCAATTTTTCATCGCTAATATATGCGACAAAATTGATTTTTTTTGTCACAAACACGTTAGCGACGGGTGTATAGCAACAAATCCCGCAAAAAAAATTATTTCATCGCTAACTCACGTTAGCGACGAAAATATTAGAATTAGCGACAATTTTTTCGCGGCTAAATTGCAAATTTTCTTGTAGTGCCAGGAGTGAGTGGACGACCATGAATCATTCCATGGGAGCTGTTGTGCAACGATCCTATGGCCACCAACCGAGTAGAATCCTCCAAATAAAGGTTAGCAAAGGGTCGGTGGCTGTTCGAATAAGATATTTAGTTAGAAAATTTTAATACACTAGTCTTTAATTAAAACAAAGGTGAGACATGCACATTTTGATACCTAAGAGATGTTTTGAAGTGCCTCAATAATTAAAGTTGTTCCTATCATCAGCCGAAAACCTAACATCAGCGACACTATTTTCACAACTTGCTCCACTCGACGACATTCTGTGACTCGATCTCCTCTCGGAACTCAAACGTTCCACATGTTTAGTCAACCTGGCAACCTGTTCCGAAAGTATACCCACCATATTCATGGCTTGAAGAGCAGGTGTCATCGCTAATGATGTCTTCGTCACGTCATATCCAAAACACCGTAAGGGGCCGAGATGCTCTTGGCGACCTACAACCCGTCCAAGCAGATCATCAATACCGATAATGCGGATGTCGTCGGGCATCATGGTCTGAGATATACGCTCCTGAATCACAAAAAAATATTATTTAATTATTTGTTTAGAAATAATAGTTTGTAATTGAAAGATAAATTAATGGATAAATTGCCGCTTCATCGATGATACGTTGTGCACTGGAATCGGGAATACGCCCGTCTCGAGTCTTTCTGGTACTCTAAAATAACTCGAAACGGGTAACAAAAGGCTCACTCTCTCCAGCTTTCCTTCTTTCTTCATTCTACGATAGTGATGAAAGTATCCCTATATTAGATATATTAAAAGTGAATATGTAAAAAAAAATTAAAAGTTAGGATTTTGATCTCACCATGTCTTCTCTTATGCGTGCATAACCTTTGTTTGATCCACGATATCGAGCCTCCATCGCCTTGGCTTGTTGGCGATTTTTCTTACTTCGGTTCTACAGTGTAATAGAAATACGATAAACACTGAAAAGCATAGGGCATTAGGAATTGAGGAAAATGACATTGATCATCCATAGCTTTACGCACAAACTCCTCCCAATACGGGGCCACCGTAGGGAAATTCTGATGCGCTGGAGGCGGACTAGGCGAGTAAAGTCCAGTGTCCGGATCTCGTGTGTTACTTCTCAGCCAAGCCCGAAAATTCTTGGCCATTACTCCATCTTGCGACAGTATTTACTTCTTCTTGGAATAATCAAGGCCGATGAATGTAGTTTATACGCATATAACATAATAATTTAGTAAATTTAGTAATTATACAACAACTTTAAATAAGCATATAATTAACATACCGAAAGTTTGTCCCATAATCTTTCCTTCAAAGGAGTCAGTAGGTTGCTACGCCAGTCCTTGTATGGCAACACGATAGGGATTACGCTCCTGACTGCATCTCCAAAATAGAAGGACAACGTCTCACTCTCTTTTCCTATTGCATGTCCATACTCATTGAACGATAACTGCAATAACATAGTATTTAATTAGGTTCAACGATCAGTCAATATAATTACAATTTCAACTGTTCAATTGTAATAAAAATACCTTAAGTATTTTCCCTTTGCTGCGAGCGCTCTTAATAGAAGACATCGTGACTATACCCCTCGCGCGCTTCTCCCCGGAGCTGCTACTGGTGGGAGCATCAGTGTCACCCGATCTCAAGTCACCAGTATGCTGTCGATCATATGCGCCATGATCTCCATCATAATCTCCATCAGAATCTCCATCATCTCCGAGATGTTGCAAATAAGACATGATCTTGTAAAGCAGAAGAAACAACATTTAATAAAAAAACAAAACAATAATCAATAAAGCAGAAGAAACAACATTTAATAAAGCAGAATAAACAACATTCAATAAAGTAGAAGAAACAACATTCAATAAAGTCGTACATTTCTTTTTAGCACTTGTTTTCTTTTTCATTTTTTGGTTGACTTTTCTCGTTCATGACCATAAATGTTAACAAGATCTGGATTGCCATATTCATCCTCATCTCTAATTATTCTCTAGTACGGGCGTGGATTAGCAGGATCATCGAAAGAGGGTGCAAATGAGTGAAGTTCTAAAAAGGATCATCCATTATATTAACATCTTCATCGACGTGGTCGCTAATCTGGTAACTATTGTTAAATTTGTTTGAAAGAACCACAATGGACCATTTCTTATTAATTGGGTCGGGGATATAGAAAAATTGTTGAGCTTGACTGGCCATTATGTAAGGGTCATCTTTGTATCCCACATTCTTCAAATCAACGCGTACGAACCCAGAACTTTCAATTTGGACCCCGTTAGGGATCCTCACCCAACCACACTCGAAGATTGGTTAGCGGTGAACAACATAGTCGAGTTTCCAAATGTTGACAATCTGTCCAAAGTAAGTAGCAGTCGATTGGTCCCCTGCAGTTGCAGTAATGGACACACCGAGTACATTCTCCTGAATCTTGGTATTATTGGAAAGTACCACATCACCTTTGCGGGTGATTTATTTTTTTATATCGCTTCTTCCCACACTTGGGACATTCATCGAGGTCTGCATACTCCTTCCAAAATAAGATACAATCACCCGGACAAGCATGAATTTTCTGATGTGTTAACCTGATGGACTTGAGCATTTGTTTAGCATTATATGCTCTCTTAGGCAGTACATTTCCATCAAGCAATAGACCACTAACTACTTCCAGAATATTTGTGAAGCATGCATTAGATGACTGGTGAGCTGCTTTTAAGTTCAACAATATCAACACCGCTAACAATTTTGTTTCCTTCTTACACCCGGGCCAAAGGGGTAATCCAGTAGAATCCCTTAACTTCTCTAACATATAAGGGTGATCTCGCAGATCATCATCTTCCCCACTCGATGTATCAACAGTAGGTACATCTTCTAAACTATCCGCATCTATTGTGTCTTCAAACCTAAAGTCAGTTCCTAGGTTGCTTGAGCTACATCTATCTCTTGTCTCACCATGAGATGTCCAAACGGTATGCTTAATCAATACCGTGAATCATCAAGTGGACGAACAAATTTTCTCAACCTCTAACAGTATTTCCATTCATACATTTCCAACAAGGACATGGAATATACCGATGGTCGGTGCAGTGTCTAATTGCATGATTACAAACTCTTCCACCCCATTCCTATACTCCTCTGATTATCGATCTGCTCGAACCCACTTTCGATCCATATAGAACTATAGATGCCTATAGGAAAGACAATATGAAGTGTTTCTCAAGACAATGTATCTTAAAGTATTAAACCTAAAAGTATTAAACTTAAAAGTCAACATTTTAAAAATTATTGATCTCTCCAACTTACGTTTCAATGGTGTATGGCTGACCTTCCCGGCGGAAATCAAAAATGCAGTCGCGGAACATTTTAAAAACCACTATCAAGCGCCCAAGATCTCTAGGCCGACGATCCCTCCAGACTTGGCATTCCATAAAATCTGTGCAGCGGATAATTTATCCCTCACATCAGCCTTCACAGCCGAGGAAATTAAAGAGGTTGTTTGGTGTTGTGAACCCTCGAAGTCGCCCGGGCCGGATGGATTCACGATTGCATTTATCAAAGCAAATTGGGAGATGTTGAAGGGTGATTTCCATAATTTATTTAACGAATTCCACTTAAACGGGAAATTCGTAAAGGGCTTCAATCCATCTTTCATAACCCTCATCCCGAATAAGTAGAATGCGGAATGCATTAATGATTATAGGCATATCTCGATGATAAACTGTTACTACAAAATTATAGCGAAGGTGTTGGCAAGAAGGTTATCAAAGGTTATTGGGTCGGTGATCTCGGAAACGCAATCTGGATTTGTTAGTGGGAGGCAGATATTAGACGGAGTACTTGTGCTTAATGAACTTATAGACGAAGCTAAAAAGAGGAAGCTAGAAAGGCTATTTTTCAAGATAGACTTCGCTAAAGCCTTTGATTCGGTGGACTGGAATTTTTTGGATGATATGATGAGGAGTATGCATTTTGCTCCTAAATGGCGAAAGTGGATTCGGGAGTGTGTTTCGTCGGCCTCCGCTTCCGTCCTTGTAAATGGCAGCCCATCAACCGAATTCCACCTCGAGCGTGGGCTTCGGCAAGGAGACCCTTTATCCCCGCTACTCTTTATCATCGCGGCTGAAGGCTTAAGTGCCCTCATTCGCAAAGCCACTTCAGCAGGTCTCTACGATGCTATAAAAGTAGGGAGAAAGGAGATTTCGGTAACTCATCTCCAATATGCCGATGACACTATTTTGGTGGGGGAAGCGACTACAAAAAATATCTGGGCTCTCAAGTGTTTGCTGATCAATTTTGAAAGATTATCTGGGCTGAAAATTAATTTTTCTAAGTGCAGCCTCGGCCTTAATGTGGATTCGGAGGTCCAGCAAGGAATGGCAGCGTTCTTGGGATGCCGTGTGGGGTTAATTCCTATGAATTTCCTCGGGATTCAGGTGGGAATTAACCATCATAGGACAGACGCTTGGAAAGGGGTGGTGATGAAGGTGAAAAACAAAATTAAGTTGTGGGAGGATCGACAAATCTCTTTCGGTGGAAGGATCACACTACTCAATGCGGTTCTCGTTTCGCTGCCTATCTATTATCTATCTCTATATCGCATTCCTAAACAAACCTTGAGAGAGTTAGTTAGATTACAACGTAACTTTTTGTGGGGGGGGGGTGTGTGCTCTACAAAAATTCCATGGGTCTCATGGAATGATATTTGTAAACCTAAACAAGTCGGGGGACTTGGAGTTCGAAATCTCGATTTATTTAACATTTCTCTTCTTGGCAGGTGGGCGTGGAGGCTCTACACGGAACCAAAAGCACTATGGGTCAAAATTTTGGACACTAAGTACAATATTCATTTGGCAGGTACCCCAGAAATTCAGGCGAGCAGAAATCAGTTTTCAAGTTGGTGGAATATGTTTAGAAATTTGTTCCTGGAAAATGCACAATGTTCTTAGTTTAGTAATAACATGGTCAGGATTCTAGGGAACGGTAATGACACGTCTCTGTGGCGAGATAGGTGGTCGGATGAACCTGCCTTAAAAGACCAGTATCCAAGGCTTTTCTTACTATGCGCCAGCAAGGAGGCACGAATCAGTGAATCGGGTCATTGGGTTAATGGTAGATGGTATTGGGATATTCAATGGAGAAGACCTCTATACTCCTGGGAAGAGCAGCTCGTGGGTCAGCTGGACAGATCACTGGAGGATTTAAATTTGCAGGTTTCAAATTTGGATGCTTGGCGCTGGAAAGCTTCTACCGACGGTAAATACAGCCCCAAATCAGCATACAGCGGATTCGAGTTGGCAGCGCAATCTCAGGTACTTAGTGTAGAGACCCAAGCTGCAATTAAATTAATCTGGAATAAAATGACACCTCCAAAATATTCGGGGTTGGCTTGGAAGGTATTATGGGGTCGGATCGCCACTCGAAGTGAACTTAGCAAGCGGAAAATTTTGGGTACTGGGGCCGACTTAGGATGCGCTCTATGTGGAGTCAACGAAGAAACTCCCCAACACTTGTTCGTTGGCTGCGTTATGGCAAATAAAATCTGGAGGCTGATCTTATCATGGTTCGACAATAGGTCGCCGATGCAGAATTGCATAACCTCACACTTTCATCAATTCTGTGGTGTTGCCGGATTCAAGCGCAAAAAGTTCATCTTGGAATGCATTTGGTGCTTGACGGTTTGGTTTGTATGGAACGCTAGGAATAAGAAGATCTTCTCAAATGAGGAGCCGAAACCCGAAAAACTGTTTGACGAAATTAGAGCAAAAGCCTGGAGTATTCTCAGTCAACATAATGTATGCTCTAGCGCGACGACATTTCACGACTGGTGTGCCAGCCCGAGAGAAGCCTGTGCATAAGTGGTCATTATTTAGATAGTAATCTGGTCTGGTATTTCATTAGTTTGGTCTGGTTTTTCATTACTCCTTAGTCTGGTCAGGCGTTTATTCATCTCCTTGTAATGAATTTTAAGAGTACCTCTGGTGCTCCACAATTCTCTCTATATAAGTTTTTCTTTTCAAAAAAAAAAAAAAAGTCAACATTATTTTTTGACTGGAATGGGTTGTGCCGTATTTAGCTTAAAGTTATATAGAATGGCAAAGTGCTCATTATGAAGCAACATGTAATACTACAAACTTAGTTACTTAATCAGGCCAATAGATGATAAATCAAAACAATTCTATATTAAGTGAGGCACGGCGTTCATCTTTTGCCCTAAATTTAGGGGTAAGCAAACATTAACCAAAATAAGATGAATTTGGAGGTATAACAAGAGATTACAACCCCTAACCTATTCCAACAATTTTCGAAGAATGGTGAACTTGTCAGACTCAGATATGTGCTAACCGAGTTGGTTAATATCGATGTTAATCGGTTTTTGAGGTAACTTCGTATCTTCAAGTTTCCGGCAACTCTCGCCAGAGTTAGTGTTATGATTTGACCAAGCTGCTTGGGCCAACAGGTTTGAGCCAATGTTATGCACTCGACCCGACTTTGATTGTTCATCATTTCGGCGATGGCGCGCGGGTGGGAGAGGAGGCCAGCAACGGCGAGGGCGGGAGAGGGAGGCGACGTCGACTAGGGATTTTAGGGAGACGGCGAGTTTGGATATTGAATCGAATTTGGGGGAGATCGATAATGCTTTTGGAATATTCACGCATTTGGGTTTGACCTAAACAAAGCTCTTGGAGAGCGGTTCTAAACCGCATTCCAAGTGTTTACTTGGACAGCGGTTTTAAACCGCTCTCCAAGTGAGTTTGCATAGCGGTTTATAACCGCTCTCCAAGTGTAATTCTTGGACAGCGGTTATAAACCGCTGTCTATTATTATTTATTTTTTTAATAAAACCGCTCTCCAAGCTTGGATAGCTATTTGAAAAAAAGATTGTCCAAGTGCAGCTGTGCAAGCTTAAATGTGTAGTAGTGTTTGCGATGAAATAAAAAAATTTGTGGCTAATTTCTTGAAATTAATTTTTGCAAAAAAATTTACATATTTCATCGCTATATTAGCAACACATTGCTTCATTTTCTTGTTAATAATCAGAACAAAAATGAAAATTTTATTTCGTCACTAATATTTTGCGATGAAATAGAAATTTTCGTGGCTAATTTATTGAAATTAATTTTTGTGATGAAATTAAAATACTTCATCGCTATACTAGCAACGAATTGCTTCATTTTGTTGTTAATAATCAAAACAATAATGAAAATTATATTTCGTCGCTAATATTTTGGCGATGAAATAAAATTTTTTGTGGCTAATTTATTGAAATTAATTTTTGCGATGAAATAAAAATATTTCATCGCTAAACTAGCAACAAATTCTTTTATATTGTTGTTAATAATGAGGACAACAATGAAAATTATATTTAGTCGCTATTATTTTGCGATGAAATATATTTTTTGTGGCTAATTTCTTGGAATTAATATTTGCAACAAAATTAAATTATTTCATCGCAACACTTTCAACAAATTATTTTATTTTGTTGTTAATAATAAGAACAACAATGAAAATTATATTTCGTCGCTAATATTTGTTGGGAAATGAATTGATTTTGATTAAGATACCAAAACCCCTGAATGATGATAGTCAGATTAGTTGAGAAAGATAGACAGTCTAGAATCTCAGGAATGTTGAGATCTTAGTTTTTCAGGATAGTTGTCCAAGCTGGTATGTTAGGCAGCTTATAAGTTTTTGTCTTTAGCTCAAGTTTGCTAATCACATGAAGACAAAGTGACTGAAGAGGACAACATGGTTGAATGAACAAAGCTCAAGCAAGTAGCCTGATCTGGTATTTAAAACAGCAATGATAAGAGCTGCATCATATCAAGAAGATGTGTTGAAGATCAGATGCATTAAAGGCTTCTAACTCAAAAGACAACATTAATGAAGCATTAAAGTCATCAAGCGTGAACCAACATTAAAGACTTAGAAGCATTAAAGACTGAAGAACTTGAATGAATTGAAGAACAAATAACCTGCAGCAAAAGATGTTCAAAGAACTTGTCCCATTTGACCGTTGAAGATGTACAAGTTTTGACACAATCATTCTTGGAAAATGTGCAAGCTTAGAAACTGACACAAGTCTGCTCAGCCGCATTTTCAGAAGTCAACACCATTCATTCAAGCAACCATTGAAGAACCTTCTTACACAGTGAATAATAGAAGGATGCTCTATTAGCCGTTTCAAAGGAGATGCAAATAGACAATTTGAATGTCTATCTCTTAATGGATAGATGATCAAATTGATCTATAAATACAGAAGTGATCCAAGGATTCAAACATCCAACCATCTGCTATCAAACTACTATCAAGCATTCAAGGAAACAAAAGCTTACAACTTAGAATCCTAAGTTTTCTGATCACTTCTAGCTAAGCCATCCTGTAAAATCCAAGCTTAGTCAAGAGATATCATATCCCTTTACACTGTTCTTATTGTAAAGGATATCTCACTTAGTTGGAACCAAAACCTCAAACCATTACCTCTTAAGTGAAGTAGTGTTTGTTGTAGAAGTGAGGAGTTAAGAGCTGTTAAGAGAAAACACAGCTTTAACTCAGAGAAGTTGAGCACTAGGACTCAGATTTTCCTAGGGATCAAAGCACTAAGATAATGTTGTTGATCAGTGCACATTGGCACTATAAAACAAGCTAATTCCAGGTGTTAAGGAATTATCCTGTTCAATCAGGGAAAGTGGATGTAGGAGCTTGAGTCTCTGAACCACTATAACTTACAGTGTTATTTACTATTTGCATTCTTTCATTATCACACATTGCACACAAAGCTTTTCTTGAAAGTGTTAACTTCAGCAAAACTAAGTAAAACAGATTTTGGACAAAGTTCCTGATAACTGTGGTTTTTCATAAATTAATCAAGGAGTATCTTCAAAGAAAAAGCCAACCACATTCTGCACTTAATAACTATTTTAGATAGTTGTCCAACTGATAACTTCATAGTACTCAGTAGGTTGATTATCTATCTAAGTTTACTCACTCAGAGAAGTTGTCAAACAACTCTCCTGATAGGTCAAACTGTTTGAAAATGCAAAATTTGATTACACAAATGCATCCCCCCCCCCATACACTTGTGTCATACTCCATAAAGGACCAACAATATTTTAGCGACAACATCGAAATTTGCATGACTAATTCTGTGGATTTAATATTCGAGAGAGAATTAAAATATTTCATCACTATATTAGCAACTATATTTTATTTTATTGTTAATAATCAAAACAATAATGAAAATTATATTTTGTCTCTAATATTTTAGTGATGAAATAGATTTATTCATGTTTAATTCTCATGAATTAAAAATGGTTGTCGTTTAAACATAATAAAGGAAAAGTTTGAGTGCATGCACAGTGTGAAATAATAGAGTGGATTCCAACACTATGATGTTTGAAATAATAGGATCAATATAATTTCATTTACTTTTACTCATTAATTTGACATATTAAGTTTTTTATTTGATTTATTTTAGGGTTTAATTTCTTGATTTCATTTTGTATAATTTGTTTTATGTATTTTCGTTTTCTTGATTTCATTAATTATTTATTGTTATTCCCACTAAGAGTGAGGGAAGAGTACTACTTCAACTATGCATATTAAATCAAGAAAATCGGTTTATATAATTAAATGTTTAATAATCGCCAAATTTTATGTCTTATAAATTAGTTTGAATGTTTCTTGTTGGGAATAAAATGAGAATTTTGATTAAGATACCAAAACCCCTTAAGACATGCAAAATACATAAGTCAAAATGATATGAACATGTTTCAGGAATGTTGGAACATGTAGTATAGGCTAGTTGAGAAGCTGGAATGTTAAGTAGCTCTTAGTACATAAGATGCACAAGTTGAGGGGGAACATATGCCTAGAAGATTACAAGAATCAAGTCCCCTCAAGGCTCAAAATCAATTTGACCTTAAGTCTGCTGAAGTACCAAAATGGACAACTGTGCTGATCAAGTCAGCTCAGTAGAAAGACAACCTCTCTGAAGATCATTTCAATGGAATACATCATCAAGATCAAATCTACTGATGTACATGTCAGGCTAAGAAGAGTTAATCAGCAAAGATGTCTCAGCACACTTGAACCAGAACAGTTCAATGAAGGGCTAACTATGTTGATAAGGTCAAAGTCTCTGATATGAAGTCATGAATGCTCAAGAACCATCAAGAGACGTGAATTGAAAGAGAAAGAACCAAGTCATCTGAAAGAGCCTAAGCCAACATTGCTGATAAGCAAAGTCTATTGAAAGGGATAAGCAGAACTGTCCAGATGATAAGGGAAGTTGTCCTTATCATAGGACCAATGATCAGAAGTGATGTCCATGTTTGATCAAGTGAATCGTCAAGTCAGACATTGGGAAGAGTGCTTCAAAGTCAAGACAAAGTGCTTACAGCCGTTTACTTCCCAAATTAAGGACATGTCACTTTCACGAAATTGTCTTCAAGTTGCAGAGTTCAAGAAAGACAAATATAGACATTTTTAGGTTGTCTTTCCAACGGGCAAATCCTCAATTTTTTCTATAAATACATGAAGTGTGGAAACCATTGAAGTAATAAAAACTGCATCCAACTATCCTGCAATCTAGAGGAAACTACAAGCTCATAAGTCTTCAAGCTTTCATAGAAAATTCTTAGTTTCCAGAAACACTTCAACCTGAGTTGAACTTCATTGTATATCCATACAAAGCTTAGAGAGATATCCTATCCTTTTACACCGAGCTCATTGTAAAGGATATCTCAACCTAGTTGGAACCAACATCAACCCTTATACCTTTCCAAAAGAGAGATAGAAGGTTGTTGTAGTAGAAGTGTAAGGAATTCACTGTTGAGAGAAGAACAGTGCAATTCTGAGTTGAGAAGAGAGTACTAGGACTCTGATATCCTAGGGATCAAGGCACCAAGGAGTGGTGTGGTTGATCAAGTGCACCTTGGCACTATAAAATAAGTAATTCCAAGAGATAAGGAATTATCCTGTTAAATCAGGGAAAGTGGATGTAGGAGCTTGAGTCTCTGAACCACTATAACTCTTGTGTTGATTTACTTTCAAAGTACTTTCATTCAAACACACATTGAAACACTGCACACAAATTGACCTTTCAAAGACATATACTCAAGATTGTGCTAAACTGTTTTGGACAAGTTCCCTGAAAACAGACTAAGTGTTAAGAAGAGATTTCATAACTAAAAAGGAGTTTAAACATAAGGGCCAACCACTATTCCGCAGATACAACTCATTTAGATAGTTATTCAACTAAGTACTCAATAGTACTTAGTAGTTTTATTATCTTTTAAGAGTTAATCATATCAGAAGAGTTGTTTAGGATAACCTTGCTGAAGCCAATTTTACTTAAGTTTAAAAAGATTTGCATACAAGTGTATTCCCCCCCCCCCAATACACTTGTTATATACTCCTTTCAGGACCAACAAGTTGTATCAGAGCAGGGGTTCAAAGACCACTGCTTCTGAAAATCCATCTTGATTTTCAAAAACATATTTTAGTGTGGTCACTGAACTGGTCTTTCTGAAACTCTTTACATTGTATTATCTAACCCCTATTTCTGAGATATGTCAAGGGGCAATCACCACAACCAGAACCAGCATCAGAACCAGAACCAAAATTAGAACCAGAACCTTAATGTTGTTCCACATGATGTTCTGCCCATTAACAACATAGCCACAGATCCAGTCAATCACATATCTCATCACAAGCTGCCAATGTTCTCAATAGAGAACTATGATTTCTGGAAAATCAGGATGAGAGCTCATCTTGCATGCCTACATACTGATATGCTAAGAGTCATAACAAGAGGACCATTCATCTTCACACAAGCAAATCCCAGAGTTACTGATGCTCAAAGAGCTGATACAAGGGATGAGATTCCCAAGGATGAAGATGATCTTACCACTAAAGAGAAAAGGAGAGATAATCTCAATTATCTAGCAATGAACACTCTCTACCAAACAATTCCAGATGCAGTAATGGGGAGAGTCTACCATTGCACAACAACCAAAGAAATTTGGGATACCCTTGCTAAAATGTGTGAGGGCACTGAAAAAATCAAGGAGAATAAGCTCCAAGTTGCTGTGCAGAAGTTTGAACAATTCACAATGGAGCCTGAGGAGTCCATTGATAAATTTACTAGTAGATTCACTGACATAATGAATGAAATCAACTCATTGGGCAAGGTGTACTCCAAGAGAGAAATTGCACTGAAGATCCTAAGGAGTCTCACTCAAAAGTGGGATGTATATTCTATAATGATGCCCATGCAACAAATCTTCTCAGAACTCAAAGCCTATGAGTTTGATCTAAACAGAAGAAAACCTATAGAAGAATCTTCCTTACCTACTAAAGGAGTGGCATTCAAAGCCAAAGTTGTTGAACCATAAATGCAGCCCACTTCAAGATCATCAAAGTCAATCTCCAAGGCTGAGATGAAGGAAGAGATGACCCTAATGGCAAGGAGGTTTGACAAAATCAACTCAAGGTTTGGTAGATACAAAAAATTCTACCAAGACAACAAGGTCAGGAGAAGGTACAACTCTCCTAAAGCCAAGGCTAAGGACAAAAGGCCTAAAGAAAGAAGATCAGAGGACAAGTACTCTGACAGGAGAAAGTCCAGCAGAGCTGAACCTTCATTATCCAAAAAAAGAGATGAATCTAAGAAAGATGATGATGAAGACCTGTGCTACAACTGCAAGAAGAAAGGGCATTTTCAGTATGATTGCCCTGAACTCAGCTCTAAAGAAAGAAAGGAGAGGCAAGCTAAAAGAGACAAAAAGTTCACCAACAGAAAAGCCATGATGGCTAGTGATGAAAGCTTCAACTCCTCTGATGATGGACTGTTCTCAAACAGTGATGATGATGATGTGTACAACATGGCCATAGAAGATGATGAGGTATCTTCTACTTCTAGCTCACCATCAATTCAATCACAAAACACTAGTGATGTCAACTTGAAACTTTCTTTTGGGAAGTTGATGGAAGATTTCACTAGATTGCAAGAATTTCATGATAACTGTGTGAGAGAAAATGAAAGGTTATCCATTGAACTTGCAAAAACTTCTGAATCTGTGGTTGATGTCAAGTCTACTGAGTTGTATCAACAAGTCTTGAGAGAACTTGATGAAACCTCTCTCAGGATAGTTGACCTACAAAAGCAGATTGATGATCAACTGCTTATTCAGAAGAGAAAAGATTTTGAACTTAAAATTCTTCAAGCCAAATTTGAAAATCTCTCACATGAGTATGACACTCTTAAATCAAGTGAAGAGAGCCTGAGAATTAAAATATCTGCTATGAATAAATCCTCTAAGGCAATAGAGGAAATTCAGAGCTTCCAAAGACCTATGGCTCAAATGAGTGGGTTAGGATATGACCCATTTGAATCTTCACCTTGTCTTAGTGTTGCTTCAACAAGTAACACTAAGAGAGTCTTTGTTAAGTCAGTGGCACAACAAGCTGAAAATGAATTAATTCAGCCACTTAACAAAGGAAAGGGCAAAATGCATGAAGTGCCCACTCAAGTACTTCAGGGAACTAGGCCCATACCTAAGGAAAAGGCCATAGTCCTTGAATACAGGAGAAATGGTGTTCAGCAGAGTAGGCCCAATGGAAGGGTAACTCAACTGAACAACATCTAGAGAAGTTGTCCAAGGTATGTTCAGCCTAGGCCACTCCCCTGAGGAAACCTCGGTTGAATAGAAGGTCAACTCTTCTCAAGGGTACAATAAAATGAGACAACCAAAACCCTTCATGCCAAAGGGTAATGGTCATCAATATGCCCATCCTCAAAGATTCCCTCAAGTAGCACAAAGAACTCATAAGTTCAGGAGAAATGACAACTCTCCTGAAACTTACAGAGTCGACTCTTTCACACATTCTTTCCCAAAGGCATTTAAGGAAAAAACTGTGTATGTTGATGCTAGAGGAAAACAACTTAGCCACCTTGAATCAATCAGGGTAATTAGGCAAGTTTGGGTTCCTAAAGGTACAGCTAACCTCTCAGGACCCAAAATTCAAAGGGTACCTAAAGCTTGATCATTGCAGGTACCAAAGGGCCACAAGAAGCTGAGGAGCATGAACAAAAAGTCAGCATAGTACTTGGACAGTGGATGTTCAAGGCACATGACTGGAAATAAAGATTTTACTAAAAAAGAAGGCCCTAGTGTCATATTTGGAGACATGTCACAAGCAACTACAAAAGGTTATGGTACCTTGATAATTGGTAATATCAAGGTATCCAATGTATCTTATGTGGCTGGTCTCAAATACAATCTCCTAAGCATAAGTCAGTTCTGTGATAAAGGATATAATGTTGAGTTCACAAGTAACAAATGTTTAATCAAAAATAAAACTCAACAAACCTTACTGACTGGAACTAGAAAAGGTAATGTGTATTTTGCTGACTGGGACAAGTCTACTGATGCTGCATGCTTCATTGCCAAAAGCTCAAATGAACAAAGTTGGTTATGGCATAAAAGGCTAAACCATCTGAACTTTAAATCCATGAACAAGCTGGCTAGAAATGCATTAGTTAAAAGACTGCCTAATGAAGTTTTCATTAAAGAACATGTTTGCAAACCATGTCAAGAAGGAAAACAAATTAAAGCTTCATTTAAAGGCAAACCAGTCATCTCTACTGAAAGGGTACTTGAACTATTGCATATGGACATATTTGGACCAATTACCCCTGCAAGCATAAATGGTAGAAAATACACATTGGTTGTAGTAGATGACTTCTCTAGGTTCACATGGGTAGTATTTCTCCTTAATAAGAAGGAAACACAAGTCAAACTCCCTGAACTATTAAAGAGACTGTCAAATGAGAAAAGCCTTAACATTATCAAGATAAGATCTGACAAAGGCACTGAGTTCATCAACTCATACATCAATGAGTATTGCACTGAAAATGGAATATCCCATGAAACTTCAGCAACCAGAACTCCTCGGCAGAATGGAGTAGCTAAAAGAAGAAATAGAACACTTAAAGAGGCTACTAGAACCTTAATTGCTGACTCTAATTTACCTAAGAGGTTTTGGGCTGAAGCTATAAACACTGCATGCTATACTCAGAATAGATGTTTGATTACTAAGGGTCAAGGCAAAACCCCATATGAACTCTGGAAATGAAGATTGCCTAAAGTATCTTACTTTCACATATTTGGTTGTAAGTGTTTCATTCACAACAATGGGAAAGAGTAGTTGAAAGCCTTTGATAGCAAAGCTAATGAGGCGATATTCCTTGGATATTCCCAAATCAGTAGAGCTTTCAGAGTCTACAACCGTAAAACCCTTATTGTGGAAGAAACACCCCATGTTATGTTTGATGAATCTATCTTTGAGATCTGGAATAAGAACCTGGATACTGATGACATCATACAAAGGACAACCAGACTGAGTTTAAAAGACAAAGATACTATGTTCATAGATGTTATCCAGGCCAATCCTCCTGAAAACACTAGACTGGACAACACTCCTGAAGGCAATATTCCTGAGGTAAATCCCACTGAAGGAAGTGATGAACTGAATGACCCAATCCCAGTTCATAATCAGGTAACAACTACCAATGAAGAAGCCGGCTCTGCTGAGGTAGTTAATGGATTAAATATTCAAGGGGGAAACAATAATGTTGAAAATACCAATGTCCCTGACATTGAGGATAACACCCTTAAATATAATCCTGATTTAGATCCTGCATTGAATTTCCCTGAATTTTATGAAGCTAGTGACTCAACCTTAGTAGAGGACAACTCTACTGAAGGGATCAGGAAAAGAAGGACTTGGTTAACTGACCATCCAACTGAACTGATACTTGGTGATCCAAGTGTAGGAGTCAAAACTAGAAGGTTTCATGGTGAAAGTGCTCTTTTTTATTATTTTCTATCAGAACAGGAACCAAAGGACATTGATGAAACACTTCAAGATGCAAACTGGATTACAGCTATGCAAGAGGAGCTGAACCAGTTCACAAGAAATGATGTATGGGAACTAGTTGACAAACCTTCACATCAAGATGTTATTGGAACCAATTGGGTGTTGTTCAAGAACAAGAAGAATGAGAATGATGTGATAGTCAGAAACAAGGCCAGATTGGTGGCCAAAGGTTATTGTCAATCTGAAGACATTGACTATGATGACACTTTTGCACCAGTGGCAAGGCTTGAAGCAATAAGGCTGTTCTTAGCCTATGCTGCCCACAAGAGGTTCAAAGTCTATCAAATGGATGTCAAAAGTGCTTTCTTGAATGGAGTACTGAAGGAAGAAGTCTATGTTGAGCAACCCCTTGGTTTTGAAATAGGACACCAAGTTTACATATTGAAGAAAGCTCTTTATGGACTCAAGCAAGCTCCAAGAGCTTGGTATGATACCCTGTCACAGTTTCTATTGGATCATGGTTTTGTCAAAGGGACAGTGGACAGAACCTTGTTCAGAATTTGTGAAGGAAATGACATCTTGCTTGTCCAAATATATGTTGATGACATCATATTTGGATCCCCAAATGAGAAGATGTGTGAGAAGTTCTCAAAACTCATGCAAATCAAGTTTGAGATGTCAATGATGGGGATGATGAATTTCTTCTTGGGTCTTCAAGTCAAGCAATCAAAAGAAGGAATCTTCATCAATCAAGCTAAGTACACCAGAGAGATGATCAAAAGTTTGGGTGTGCTACTAGCAAGCTAGTGAGGATCCCAATGAACACTAATTGGAAGATGGATCTTGATGAGAGTGGAGTTCCAACCAACTCTACTGAGTATAGAGGAATCATTAGATCTCTTCTATATCTCACAGCTAGCAGACCTAACATCACCTTTGCAGTAGGTGTATGTGCAAGGTTTCAAGTCAATCCAAAGAAGAGCCACTTAGAGGCTGCTAAGAGGATCATGAGGTATCTCAAAGGCACTGAAAACTTAGGCTTTTGGTACCCTGCTGATGTCAACATTGAGTTAATTGGCTACTCAGATGTTGATTATGGAGGATGCAGAATTGATAGGAAGTCCACTTCAAGAACATGCCAATTTCTAGGAAACAATCTCATCTCTTGATTCTCAAAGAATCAAAACACTGTGGCCACTTCCACTACTGAAGCTGAATATGTTGCAGCTGGAAGTTGTTGTGCTCAGATCCTTTTGTTGAGACAACAACTTAGAGACTACAATGTCAACTCTATTGAAGTGCCAATTTTCTGTGATAACAACAGTGCTATTGCAATATCACAAAATCCAGTGTTACACACAATATGCAAGTGTTGGGTTTTGAGGTACGAACACCATGCTCGTAGCAACGGAAGTGGAAAATATTGTTCACCAACACAGATTCCTGATATTACTGTATAACATAATTGAAGGATAATTAAAGCGTTAAATAATCCTTACAGTAATTTGTATGCGAGATTCTCTACTACGGTATCCACGTAATCCTCGTCTACGAACTTGTGATCCAGATTGGAATTCTCTAAAAGAACTCGCTAGGAGAATTCTATAGAGAGAACCGGAGAAATATTATGAGTGATAAAATTGTTACGACTCAGAACCTCTAACCCTAGAGGTATTTATATAGTAAAACAGAAACCCTATCTGTGCACATAGGCTTGAGCCCAAGTATATACTTTACCATATTTATGATATACCTAATATATCATCTTATTAATTAAATCTAATTTAATTAAATAAGTTATAATTCTATCAAATAGAATTATTCTATATTTCTCAATAAATTAAATATCTTGATCAAATCAAATAATTAATTCATCCAAACTTTAATTCGTAAATTAAGACTACTTGTTGTGTGACTCATAGGCCCTCACATATCAAACAATTAGTCAAACTAACGGTCTTAGCAGAACCTAGACAGTGAACCAGACAATCTCAATATGTGAGGTACGTTGCGAGGAAATAGCAACAACCTGTAATATGAAGCTCTCAATGATACGATCCTTTCATTCACGAATATTCTGATTAAATCTAGAACATGATGATGTGTCTATTCCAATAATTTAATCATGTTATCTCATTCTACTAAAAGATCACATTGTCGCATTTGAACACCATTCCAAATGTGACGTGCATTGGCCAATGACTAACGATCCAATTAGTTATGAGAAGACGAGTATTCTCTCTAAATTTATTTGAGGAATGAATCATATTCTTGGCTCAACTACCGCGCACATGTACTTTATGGTGTACCCAACACATGCCTAATCTACCCCGTTAGGAGTGCAAGCGTCAGTCATGGTGAAAGCCCTTCACGCCATACATGTCGCGTGTATTGACCTCAAGTTGAAAGACATTACATTGCTCCACAAATCGATATTCCCGTAGACACGTAAATAGAATACACCAAAGGGTTTCTCGATTGGGCAAGTCAATACTCTCAAAGTATCCGTGCATCCATCATGAGATACCTAGTATCTCGTAGTTGTGAGAACCACTACATCCTTTAAGGATATGATGCAGATCGCACAACAATCTCAATCGCATCATCGATATCCCAATCTCGATGATCCTTGATTGGGGCTACTTTAAGAACCATGATATAGTCAATCGAGATCTCACATCTCAATGACATCATTGGTTCATGGGAACACATATAATAATAAATGCAAACAATCAAACATAATATTTTATAAGTGTATTACCGAATATTATTAATAAAGTCAATAATACTTAAGTAACTGAATATGATCAAGTACAATGTCCTCATAATGATTGTCTCTAGGACATATATACTAGCAATCTCCCATTTGGCCTAGAACCAATCGCCCATATGTCTAACACCTAGACTCTTAAAGTGTCTGGGGTGTACATGACCACTAAGGGCCTTAGTGAAAGGGTCTGCCAGGTTTTCTTCTGTGGGAACACGTTCCAATTCTATTTCTCTTCTCGTTATGATCTCTCGGATCAAATGATAACGCCTAGGTACATGCTTGTTTCTGTTATTGGATCTTGGTTCCTTTGCTTATGCAACCGCACCAGTATTGTCACAATACAACTTTATTGGACGACTGGCACTCGGAACTACCCCTAGTTCTTTCAAGAACTCTAAAATCCAGACAGCCTCTTTCGCGACTTCTGATGCAGCAATGTACTCAGCTTCAGTTGTTGAATCTGCAGTGGTTTCTTGCTTGGAACTATTCCAGCTCACCGTTCCACCATTGAGTTTAAATGCATACCCTGACTGTGACTTGTAGTCATCGCAGTCAGACTGGAAACTAGCATCAGTGAATCCAGTCACTACTAGTTCTGGTTGTCCGCCATAGACTAGGAAACATTCCTTAGTTCGTCTAAGATACTTAAGGATGTTCTTAACAGCAATCTAGTGACTTTCACCTGGATTCTGCTGGTATCTACCAGTAATGCTAACAGCGTAAGCCACATCGGGCCTCGTGCAAGTCATGGCATACATGATTGACCCAATAGCCGATGCATATGGGACACTTTTCATGCACTCGATTTCATCTTTCTCAGAAGGACAATCCTTCTTTGAAAGTTTAATCCCATGATTCGCAGGCAGAGAACCTCTCTTAGAGTTCTCCATAGAAAAACGCCTCAACACCTTGTCTATGTAGGTGGATTGTGAGAGCCCCAACATCTTACTAGATCTATCTCTATAAATCTTTATGCCAAGGATGTAACAGGCCTCACCCAGATCCTTTATCATGAAGGTCTTGGACAACCAATCTTTTACGGACTGCATTAACGGGATATTGTTTCCCAAAATCAATATGTCATCTACATATATGATGATGAAAACAATGTCATTCCCGCTGCATTTCCGATAAACGCAAGGATCTTCCTTGTTTTAACGAAATCAAACGATTTGATGGCTTCGTCAAAACAGATATTCCAACTCCTAGAGTCTTGCTTCAATCCATAGATGGATCTTTGTAGATTACACACCATATTCGGATTTGACTTGGATATAAAACCTTCCGGTTGTGTCATAAACACCTCTTGCTTGAGGTTTCCATTAAGGAAAGTTGTTTTGACATCCATCTGCCAAATCTCGTAATCATAGTATGCAGTTATTGCAAGTAAAATCCGAATAGACTTAATCTTTGCAACCGGTGAAAAGGTCTCGTCATAGTAAATACCCTCTCTTTGACTATAACCCTTTGTCACCAACCTAGCTTTATAGGTTTGCACCTTGCCATCTGCATCAGTCTTTCTTTTGAAGACCCACTTGCAGCCAATGGGTCTAACCCCTTTAGGCAATTCCACCAAGTCCCAGACTTGATTAGTATACATCGAGTCCATTTCAGATTTCATGGCTTCATGCCACCTCACTGAATCAATATCTAATATCGCTTTAGAATAAGTCTTGGGGTCATCCTTGTCCGAGATTTCCACGTCATCATGCTCCTCCAAGAGGACACTAAATCTAACGGGTGGACGACGATTCCTAGTAGACTTGCGGAGTTCTGTTTGTGCAGGTTGTATATTGTGATCGTGAGGAGGTTCTTCAACAATGATCTGATCAATGTTTGGAGAATTCTCAAGAGCTCTGTTTTCTAGCGTCTCCTGAGCAGGAGATTAAACGATGTCTAATCTTTCTCATTCAGCCTATTCGAGATTTCTTGCGTATGCGAGATATCCCTAATTACGCTCCTACTGGCTGGAAGACGATCACCTAGTGATAGGCTCCCACCATGAGAGTCACTGAATGCTCCCACTGATTCCTTGTCGTGGTTCTCCGACAAGTACTCAGCCTCAATATTAGTTTGTGGTTCTTAAATCTCTTCAAGTTCTATCTTTTTACGACCTTGTTCCTTAAAGACATAGTCACTTTCAAGGAACGTCGCCTGTCTAGAAACAATAACCTTTTATTTCTCAGGGAGATAGAAATAATATCCTCTTGTTTCTCTAGGATATCCCACAAAATAACACTTTTCACCTTTTGATTCCAATTTGTCAGTGATCATCTTCTTCACATACGCAGGGCAACCCCACGTCTTGATTTGTGAGAATGATGGCTTCTTTCCACACCACAACTCGTATGGTGTCCGATCAACTAACTTAGATGGAATCCTATTCAGAATATAGATTGAAGTTTGAAGTGCGTAACCCCAAAGAAATGTTGGAAGAGAGGAGAAACTCATCATGGATCTCACCATGTCTAACAGGGTTCGGTTCCTCCTTTCAGACACATCATTCATCTGCGGTGTTCCGGGAGGTGTCCATTGTGATTTGACTCCATATAACTTTAAATAATCCAGGAACTCATGGCTAAGGTATTCACCTCCTCGATCTGATCGAAGAGTTTTAATACTTTTACCAAGTTGTTTCTCTACTTCCACTTTATACTCCTTAAACTTTTCAAAGGCCTCAAATTTGTGTTTCATGAGATACACATATCCATACCTAGAAAGGTCGTCAATAAAAGTTATGAAGTATCCGAAACCACCCCTTGCTAGAGTCGGTAGCGGTCCACATACATCACTGTGAATCAACTCTAACGTTTCTTTGGCTCGTATCCCTTTCCCAGAAAAAGGTTTATTGGTCATCTTTCCTTTGAGACAAGATTCGCAATTACCGTATGACTCCAAGTCAAACAGGGTTAAGTAGTCCAACTTTCTTAACCTTGCAATTCTTTGCTCATTTGCATAACCAAGTCTACAATGCCACAAGAAGGTAGTGTTTTCCTGATTAGTAAGTTTAAGTCTCTTATTTTGTATATTAAAAACATCATGTCGTCAATTCTACAAATATAAACCATTCACAAGAGAAGCGTTTCCACAAGTAACACCATTTAACGTAAAATAGCAACTACTATTAGAAAAATGGAATGAGAAACCTTCAATGTCTAACATCGGAATGGAAATAATGTTTCTAGTAATAGACGGAACAAAATAACAATTATTAAGTTATAGTCTAAAACCACTAGGTAAGTCTATACTATATATATCCCTACGCGCTCGGCAGCAACTCGTGCTCCATTTCCCACGCATAGGGCGACTTCACCCGGTCTAACCTCTCTGCTTTCCGTGAGACCTTGCACATTCATACAAATGTGTGATCCACATCCGGTATCTAATACCCAGCAGTTAGAATTGTTAGTGGACATGTTTATTTCAATAACAAACATACTTGTTCCACTACTAGAAGCACCTTGTGCATTCTTCTCGGCAGTCAGAACCTTTCCTGCATCATCTTGATGCTTCTTCTGAGCAGCAACGTCAAACGTAGCAAGCTCAGCAGAACCAGGTGCTAGGGTTATTGGGATTGGCGTGTCTAACACATATTCAATCTTTTCTTGCCTTAGCACCAAACACATATTTCGGTGTCAATCCAGAAAATTTGGCCCAGTCAATCTGTCAGATTCCAGTGCGAATCTCAACAGTAAATCATTCATTTCCACTAACCTAGAGAAATAATAGAACGGGAATTAAAACACATAACTCCTATGATCAATATTCAGCAATCAAAATAAACACGGTTTTTATATTTATTTTATCTCCATTATTTTCACATACTCAACGACCTCATCGGAAGAGTACGAATTTACATCGAATATAAATCATAATGGACTAGGATCCACATTCCTACTATCACAACAACTGCTTGGGCTGAATACTGTAATGGCAGAACTGGTAGGTCTCAATACTAATTGCACTTTCTGCAATTCCTAGTTGATTGAACCTAGTTCAATCGATGTCCCCTCGTTGTTCCCTTGCTTGGGCTAGTGAAAAAACTTAGGTGGTTTACAACCATCACACGGCGACATCACATGTCCCTATAAAAGTTCCGTTAGACGTAACTCCAAGCAAAAGACCTAGTCTTAAATACTCATTTGAATGAAATCTCCGGTCTCCTTTTAATTATGATGGAAGACATCTTTCATTCTAAATGAAAACCATATTTAGTTGAGGAACATTTCAATGCGGGGTATTTAATTCCTTAAACAAGATCCAATTATACATGCTCAAACAGATAAGAGCAAATACTGGGCGCCGCCTACCCAAATATAAAATACACGGTCCGACAAGTATTGGGCACCGCCTACCCAGACAATAAATGTTGTCCGACAAATACTGGGTGCCGCCTACCCAGACAATAAACGCGGACTCTAACTAATAATGTAAATTCAATTTACATAAACAGTTAAACAAATAAGAGCAACCATCAAGTTCTCATGCTTTATTATAAAATTCTAAATATTATAAATAAGGCAAATAATAGGATTTAGCACATAAATCAAATAAACGTGCAAGTAATAAATATTCGTAGGTAAAATATTGCTAAAATTAAAAATACTAACCAGCTCCAAGCTCTTAGTTAATTCTAAAATTATTCTCAAAATTATTTTGCCCAAAATTTTATTTTATAAGAAATTTCTGAATTTTGGTCTAACCAAACAGTCAAAACAGTCCCTTATTCAATTTCAGAAAAATCATATTTAAATCAGGGACCAGTCTGTAAATTCCAGAAAATTATATAATTACACATAGGCCCCTGGGGAGAATCAAATTCTCCAACCAGAGGCCTAGGACTGTACGCTGCCAAGCAACGATACACCCTTAAACAACTACCATCGGCTGCTTCCATGGTCGATAGACCACGATGTCGATAATAAGACAGCAGTGGAGCCACGCCTTACGCCCAAGGTTGGGCGCTCTAAGCGCCGGCGATTCAGAGGCGCGATTTCAGTCCATACGATGGCACGAAATCGTCGGTCGTTCCTTGAAGGATTTACTCGCCCAACGAGCATTCCGACGACGGCGCGAGAGATGGAGGATCAAGGTTTGCCCAGCAACCTTGTCCTCCAATGATGGTGTGCTGCTAGGGCTCTGCGTTTTCTGTTTCAAAACAGATAGGCCACTTTTTGATTTTTTTTGTTCAAAGTCAAACTTTGAATCAAATTTAATTTGATTTCCAAAATTTTAAAATTCAATGTTGATGACGTGTATATTGAATAGTTTTCCCAGAAACTAAATATATACACACGGTAATCTTGATTTAAGGAATGAAAGATTACGGGGAAAAATAAATTGAAAATCACGCATAATTTTAATTACGAAAATATAAAATTATGTAATACAGACATTAAATCAGCCTGAAGCTTTGATACAAATGTTGGGTTTTAAGGTACGAACACCATGCTCGTAGCAGCGGAAGTTGAAAATTTTGTTCACCAACACAGATTCCTGATATTACTGTATAACATAATTGAAGGATAATTAAAGCGTTAAATAATCCTTACACAGTAATTCGTATGCGAGATCCTCTACTACGGTATCCACGTAATCCTCGTCTACAACTTGCTAGGAGAATTCTATAGAGAGAATTGAAGAAATATTATGAGTGATAAAATTGTTACGACTCAGAACCTCTAAACCTAGAGTTATTTATATAGTAAAACAGAAACCCTATCTGTGCACATGGGCTTAAACCCAAGTATATATTTTACCATATTTATGATATACCTAATGTATCATCTTATAAATTAAATCTAATTTAATTAAATAAGTTATAATTCTATCAAATAGAATTATTCTATATTTCTCCATAAATTAAATATTTTGATCAAATCAAATAATTAATTCATCCAAACTTTAATTCGTAAATTAATACTACTTATTGTGTGACCCATAGGCCCTCACATATCAAGCGATTAGTCAAACTAACGGTCTTAGCAGAACCCTAGACAGTGAACCAGACAATCTCAATATGTGTGGTACGTTGCGAGGAAATAGCAACAACCTGTAATGTGAAGCTCACAATGATATGATTCTTTCATTCACGAATACTCCGATTAAATCTAGAACATGATGATGTGTTTATTCCAATAATCTAATGTGGATTTCACGTTTTAGGTCTTTCCACCTAGTGTTTTTTTAAATAAGGACCTGGTTTAAAATAGTTTCAAATTAAGGACAAAATGTAACATAAATGTACCATCATGCCCTTACTATCAAATTTCGGAATTAATATGGAGAAAATCAATACATTTTTTGAAATTTAAAGTCGTGTCTATCAGCTCCTCGTTAATTACGCACATAATTAACACCTTCCAAAATTAAAACCTCTCAACAGCTCTGGTTAATCAATTAAATGATTTGCAGAATTTTGGGGAAGAAATCTTTGTATGATTATTCTACATCCCCAATTTTAGGACTTTCCCAAAGATATGGTATTCAATTCTTCCCTAAATCTCTGATATTCAAAGCTCTGATATTCAATTTCATTGTCAGACTTGAAGATCTGCACAAAAATCGTCAAATCAAATTAGATATTTTCTCGAGAAAAATCTCTGACTTGATTATGCAGAAACATCTGCAGGAAAATCGAACAATGCAGAAAAAAAAAACTAAAATTGCAAGAGCATATAAATAATGCAAAATTAAAGTTGCATCAACATATAAATAATGCAGAAGTGTGCAGTACATTATGTGCATATACAAATATCATTATGCAGAAAAATGGATTTAATGCAGAAAAAAGAATTAGTATAATTAGAGAATTTTTAGGGCAAAACTCTTCATCTCACCGGATTAAGACGCCTTTTCGGCAGAGAAGAGCGCGAGAACCTCCGCAATTGGAAACGACGATATGATGAGGTGAAACCACCGCCACGACGGCGGTGAATCCGACGAATTTGCACTCTGGAGATACCATCTCGCATCGGCATTTGGCGGCGGCGCTACTTGACCACTCTGTGTTATCCTGATCCATTTTTAAGAAAAGTTTACGCATTATATGCTCCCACGAAGAATCGACGCCGTTTTCCATTTCGTATTTCACGATTTCGTGCATTCGACCTTTGCATCTGGATGCAACCTGCAATAGATCGCTAAAATCAATAAGAAAAAAACATCAAAATACTACTACTAATTTAATGGCGAGGTGCTTACATGAGAGCAGCCATGGCCGTCGAAAACTCCGAAGTAGTCAGAAAATTAGAAAAAGAAGGGTGAATCGCAATCTCGTCTTCCATATCTTTTCTTAGTCCGCAAACAGTCGTTATCCCGAACTTCGGGCCTTGCTGAGAAGTTTCTGGCCCCGTCGACGGCTTTATTTCCGGCGATTATTTTATTCACAACATCTGCATACAGTGAATATCGACTAACACGAACCAACTTAGTCTTCCCATTGAATTCGATTTTCAGAATCACCACACAGTCCCGAATCTGAATAAGGAAAGTCCTATTATGATTTGAGAATTCCACAGCTACCTAATTAAACGAAAGGAAATTTATTTTGAAAGAATGTGGTTGATTATAAGGCGATAAAGTAGGAATACGAATACTTGTTCTTTATTATATAAATTAATTACCATAATTATAAATAAGGGCATAAAAGGTTATTAACATGGGTTTTTGGCCTTTTTTAAAAAGATTATATTTTAGGTCTTTATTAAAAAAGGTGAGGCTATGAATGACCTTTTTTATAAAAAATCTCTAATTTAATCATGTTATCTCATTCTACTAAAAGATCACATTGTCGCATTTGAACACTATTCCAAATGTGACGTGCATTGGCCAATGACTAACGATCCAATTAGTTATGAGAAGACGAGTATTCTCTCTAAATCTATTTGAGGAATGAATCTTATTCTTGGCTCAACTACTACACACATGTACTTTATGGTGTACCCAACACATGCCTAATCTACCCCGTTAGGAGTGCAAGCGTCGGTCATGGTGAAATCCCATCACGCCATACATGTCGCGTGTATTAACCTCAAGTCGAAGGACATTAAATGCTCCACAAATCGATATTCCCGTAGACACGTGAACAGAATACACCAAACGATTTCTCGATTGGGCAAACCAATACTCCCAAAGTATCCGTGCATCCATCATGAGATACCTAGTATCTCGTAGTTGTGAGAACCACTACATCCTCTACGGATATGATGCAGATCGCACACCAATCTCAATCGCATCATCAATATCCCAATCTCGATGAAATTTGATTGGGGGTACTTTAAGAACCATGATATAGTCAATCGAGATCTCACATCTCAATGACATCATTGGTTCATGGGAACACATATAAGAATAAATGCAAACAAGCAAACATAACATTCTATAAGTGTATTACCGAATATTATTAATAAAGTCAATAATACTTAAGTAATTGAATATGATCAAGTACAATGTCCTCATAATGATTGTCTCTAGGACATCTATACTAACAGCAAGCATGTGGACATCAAGCATCACTTCATTAGAGACCATGTGGAGAAGAAGGACATCAAATTGGTGAAAATTCACACAGATCACCAAAAAGCTGACATATTTACCAAACCTCTTGCTGAAGCACCTATTTTAGGTCAGATAAGTTGTCTTGGCTATCAAACCAAATGTTTGTCTGATAAGCACCTATTTTGGGTAATCATTGTCTACTTTGATGGCTGTCCCATTCCTCTTAAAGCCATCACCTTTACAAAGATTTAATTTGTCCCCTACCCAAAAAGTCACTTTCTGTCACATCCCGATTTTAGGGCCTAGATGAAAACATACTTTGAATGCTAATGTACTTCGAATTTACAAATTTATAAAAAGATTTGCAGCGGAAGATTTAAATAAAACTCAAATTACTTAAAGAAACTCAAATGTTTGTTTCAAAGAAAATAAATTAGTGCGTTCATGAAAATTTTGTCTAACTCGAGATGCAACTGAATTCAAGAAAAAGTAATATAAATAAAACTTTGCATGGCATGAACATCCTCATCCACCGTCCCTCCACCGCAACTTCGTTAAACTGTAAAATGTTAAATAGATTGGGGTGAGCAAAACAACTAGCTCAGTGGGATTAACTTTGTCACAATTAAATATAACATATGAACAAAACCATCAGCTCACGAACATGTATATTAAAATACTTATTCTTCATTGGCTATACCAATGGTGCGCTGGCTATACCAACGATGCGCTGGCTGAACCAACGATGCACGGTTTCCCGCGAATAAAATACTTTTTTTCATTGGCTATACCAATGATGCGCTGGCTGAACCAACGATGCACAGTTTCCCGCTAATAAAACATGCGTTAACAAATAACTTGTAAAGTCATAACATGCGTTAACGATTAACTTGAAAATCATGTAGCAAGTAACAATATCACTCAAATGAACATTTAAAGGTGACAAAGTATATCCAATCAAATAGTAAGAAAATCCCACCTCTTAAGTCTGGATTAATCTCGTAATGTGTAGAATGAATTAATGTGAGGGTCTTGATCACCTAAAACAATAATAAATAATCTGTCTTAAAATCTATACGTAAACTATCACGAAATCTATTATAATTACTGAATTAATATAACATTAAAATTATCATATCAATACGTATATATATATTTAAAAATCTGCCACTTCTAATTAATATGATAGATCCGTGAATAAACAATTCAAGAAAGATATTTATTTAAATTATTAATCATTCCTAATCAACCAAAAAAATGCATTAAAATAGTTTGAGTTACTCTGATACACCAAAGTATATAAAGTGAGATAATTTTAAAACTAAATAAAATAAGGTTGAAGATGTGAAGAATCAACTAACGGCAGAGATGAAAGTACCGTGTGTTTCTTCGGGAGGCCACTCAATTTGGAACTTGAGGCGTGTAAAAATTAGGATAAGAATTATATATATAGAGATTAAAATTGGGCTTGACATAAGGATTAGGGTTTAAAATCTTAAAGGCCTGAATTTAAATGGACTTTAAATATTATTTTAAAACACTAGAAATTATAATATAAATTTAAAACAAATTAAATTGATAATTGAATATATACTTATATATCTATATTATAAAATTTACGGGTGTTACACTTTCAATGCATTTAATGCAAAGATTTAACTTTTGTTTGCATTAAACAATTATAGCCCACTATCTACCTTGAAAACCCCCTAGTCTTTAACAAACCTTAACTCCTTCCCACGTTTCAAATAAAAACAGTTTTCAAAACTGTTTCATTAATTTCAGCCGTTGGATCAGTTTTTGGCCAACTCCCCTGAATTAATCCTGGCCATTCAAAATTTGATTTCCTCTTTTGCCAACCTTTGAATTGCCTTAAAACTTACCTACTCAATGACAAGCATTCCTTTTGGAATATACTCCAAGTCTTAAGAAGCCCCCAAGGTTCATTCCTTCCCCACGCATCCTATCACCCTTGAAACCCTCATTTTCAAACACTCTCAAGCTTCTCACTGTTCTATCAATGGCACCCAAAGTTAGACAAGAGATGATTGTAGATTTCTCCAACAAGGAATTAGACCTTGATTTCAACTATCTCAGTCATAAAAACAACCTTATTTTTGAACTCATAATCTCCTTACACTACAAGAAAAACTGTTTTTAGTGAGAGTAAAAACTGTGGTTAAAAGTTGAAATACTCTCACTAATGACTTTTAATGACGGGAAATTTACTCTCATGGCCCCTAATTACTGCTTCTCTAGTTAAATGTCAATAGTGACGGGATAGGGTCCCCTCACTAATAAGTATATAATTAGAGTAAATTTACTCTCACTAAATTATTTTTAATGATGGAAATTAGTGTCACTAAAACATCATTTTACTCTCATTATAAATAACAATTAATTACAGAAATTCCCCTCATTAAAATTCAACCTCCCGTCACTAAACGTCATAGTTTAGTGAGAGAAAAATCTCTCATTAAATCTAAAATTAGTTTGTCACTAATTGATATTTCTAACAAAAAATTGACTAGTTAAAAAATAAAAAGCTAATAAAACTATTATAAGCTAATTATAAAGATAAAAGGTATATGATCAAAAATTGTGTAATCGAAAGATACGTGCTTGTTCAAAAGCATTCGACATACAAATATCTAGATTAACATTCCAAAAAAAAAAAAAACACATTACCATTTTGCTTGAAAAAAACACACTATCAATATTGTTTCTTTAGGTATGCTTATTTTTCATCGACACCTCTGTCACCTGTTAATAAAATGAGAAACGAAATATAAGCTAATGTGGAAACAACAGTTTTATCCTAAAAAAAAAGAACAACAAACAATTGCACATCAATATTTTTCATCGACACCTTTGTCATCTCTGTCTGCAGTTTATGCCTTTCTTAACTGCTGCATCCATAACTTGACCTATCAAAAACATAATAGCCATATTCATTTAAAGAACCAGAAGTATAATTAGTTCATAGTAATGATAAGGAAATAAATTAGTTCAGATTATCCATTACAAAGAAGAACTGTTGTTAAAGAAGAACTGTTGTTTGGAATTAGTTCAATAAGCCACTGTATCAACAAGCCACTGTGTCTTAATCTATGTCATCTATCGCACTAGAAACAAATCTATTTCACACAAATTGCATTGCCCATGCCAATAACAGAAGCAACCAAAGGCTTAATAAGCCTTCCAATAACAGAAAGTAGATACTAGATTAAAGTAGTCCAATAGCTAGAAAGGGAAAATACTTGTTTCTTTAAAAATTGAATGCCGGCCGTGAGAAAGGGATGGTAATGTTAATTCAACACCATCAAGAATTTTGAAGCTGGACAATGGTATTATAGGCAACAGGGAAAATGAGGAGATTCACAAGAGACTCAATCACCTCAGCAAAGTTGCCTCATCTCAATGAAAATCACAATTTTTAACAATAGTGACGAATTAAAAACCTTGAACACAAAACAGGGGATTTAATATCAACTAACTGCAGCTCCGAATAATCTTAAAACATTGATTTCAAAGTGTAAATATTTCTTATAAATATTTAAAAAATAACTCAAAGCAAATGAGACTACTAACTCTCTGATGAAAGAATCTCCATCTCTCATAAAGGTCAAAAAACTTAGCATTCAGTTTGAATTCAGAAGCACCAATTGTAGTGCCTTAAACCTAATTGTTCACGATTTAAGCGGCGAATTTGTATTCGGTTAAAAACAGAAGCTAAGATCGCTCCAAAATTGAAAGAAGAATTTGAATTTGAGAAACCTAGGGCAAGACGACGCTTCAATGTCAATTAAAACAGAAGCTATAAACTAATAAGAAATTAAAACAAAAATCAGATCAAAAAAGAAATTATGCAGAGCTAGACATAGGAGATGTAGCAAGAGTTGCAGACTTAGGTGGACTAATTACCCTTTTACCAGGAGGACAGATTGTGTTATTAGGCTTGTAATAATGTACATTGAACTCACTTTTGTACGACACAGACATAACAGACACACAAACCACTATCATGTTTTTTTCCACCGAAATGCTCAAGGCATTTAGCTATATGGAGCTGCAGATTCCTAGTGAAGTTGGAAATACAGATTAGTCAACAACATTTTTTTTAAAACGCCATAACCAATTAACCCAACAACATGGTACACTCATTAGACCATCAATTCAAAGTTGATTTAATTGTTGATAATGAAACAGCCTTGTATACATACCTGTTGTCTCATAGTTGAAAATTCAGAATGATTTACAGCAATTACGGACTTGAACATACGAGGAGGAATTCCTTCTTATTTCTGAAAGTTGCAGCAGATATGTCAAACACTTGAATATAGGGAAATAATGCATCTTACAGAAGCAGTGCAACAAACATCTTAAAGCAATAAGTAATGCTTTAATAAACTTCAGTGTACCATGTTAGATCAGTTACCTGGCCAGGATTTCAAAAATAATTGGTCAAATTGATTTTCTTTTTCTTTTCCTTTTGATTGTTGATGCTCCAACTACCATTGGCTCCACATCGGTTCTTATCCACATAATCACCATACAGGTTAGCAATTGTTAGAATTTTGAAGTAATTTTTTCCCTGTATTTCACAATATTTATACAGTTGTTAATTGACCATTTGATAAAATTAAATTATAATTAATTAAGTCCTATAACTACATGCATTGATATCATTGCTATATATATACTCACAAATTAATTGAAATATATATTATGAATAAATGTTGGAGTATTAAGAAAATGAATTACCTGTTCATCTTGGAATGATTGATGAGCTTCAAGATGACTGTAGCTGCTTCTGTGATATCTCTCCAATGTCTTTGTTATACTAATAATATCAAACAAACGCATCAATCAATCAATAAGCATCCTCATTTTCTCTTTATTAATAATTTCAGATGGCCTTCAAACTTTGAAATAGCAGACCTGGTTATTAAAACTAAACCCTAGCTAATTAATAGAGTGTTTTCTAATAGGACTAATTAAGGGTATATTGGACAATTTGAAATTTTACAGAGAAACATATAGACTGTAAGATATTTGAATCATAATATAAAACCCTTTTCCCGAATTGAAAGTTTACTTCTTTCACATAAAAGATCCAAAAATGTAAAATTAAAGGTAAGATAATTTCAAGATTCGATTGTAGACGACAATTCTATTTGCATCCACACAATATTTGTTATAATTATCATTTAGCAAATTCGATTGTTGAGTCTTATTGAGTGAGACGAAAGCTCAATGCCCTAATACGTGTGATGAATTTTTTACCCTTCGATCCTAAATTAAATGTCCCCAAATGGATAGAAATTTGTAGTAACCTTCAATATAAAGCCATTACCAATATAAGGTCCTCAGAATCACTGATTTGTTTTTTAAAGCAAACACCATACAGATAGCTAAGGCAAGTACCTTTAGATTGATTGCTCATAGCTGAGGATCAATTGGGGGAAGGGCATTCTGATGATACTTTCCTTCTAAATACTGGTAGGGTAGAGAAAAGATGTTTAACGATTAAACAACAAATTAATTAACAGAACTGAATAATCGTATGTTTGGAGCAAGTAACGAACCATTAAAATTGCATAGGAATCTGAAACAATTACATCTCCATCAACCAAAACTAGGACATAGTGAAGGGGATTTAATCTCTCAAATTCTGTGTGTCAAATCCTAAAACAAAAAGAGGTTTCATTTCATATATAAGGTATTCGGGCAAACAAGGATAAAGTCATAAACAAGAGTTTCTACATTGCTGCAACTAATGAACAGAAACTTAGAGATTGGCTGTATTTAAAATTCACAATTAGATCAAGATTGCCCTACTCTACCCGTAGTCAATCAAACTAACTTATTTCATTCTCCAGTAGTCAATCAAACTAACTTAGTGATACTGTGATACCAAAAAAAAAAAAAAAAACAGAGCATAGATTAGAATGATATTCATGAATTCTACCAATTACAATTTAAACAATAATGGAAAGTCAGATAAAAAACATCTGCAAGACACCTCCATCTTCAGAATTAGCATCTTCTTAGACTACTAACATCACATAGACACAACTTGAATGTATATATATATGCCTTTAGAGAAACTCATAAACCAAATAATATCTCAAATAACTATAAAAAACTAATGAATTGTAGATATTAAATCAAAGTATTGGACTTAAATTTTAAGCAAGGAGCTAGCCCTAGCCCCTAGGTTGAGCACAGTACTCTTAGAAAACTTAATCAAAGTTTAGACAAGCCTTGAAAATGCAGTAACATTAACCAAAATAAATGTCCCCAAATTAAATAGAGAATAACATAAGGAGAAAGAAATATTGATCGAGAAGAAATGGAACCTACGCTGCTGCCAATCTCTAATTCAGAAAGTTATGGAGCTCAGCATTAAAGTAATTTCCACTAAAATCAACAGATTTCAACATCAGACAGTTACCAACATTTTCAGGTAACCAGCCAATAAAACTGTTCATACTTAAACTAACGACTTTCAATTCAGATAAACTCTCGATCCCTCCAGGAATCTCACCGTCTAACATATTATCAGATAAATCGAGTGATCGAAGCGAAGTGAGAGACCATAATCCAAAGAATAACTGACCTGTAAGGCGATTGGACGAAAAGTTCAGCCTCTGTAAATTGGAGCATGAAGCCAATGTCTGCGGGATTGAGCCCGTGAGATTGTTCTTAGCTAGTGAAATCACTCAAAGGAACAATGGTATGATCTTCGATGCTAAAATCATGAATTGGAAAAAAAATTTAAATGTTAATTGCTGCAATCTGAACGGATGAATTGAATTGGGGATAAATCTGTTCTTCTTTTCTTTTCTTTTGTGCGTGTGAGTGTGAGTGTGAGAGGTATGAGAAACAATTTCCTTTTTTGCACGTAATTAATTGAGGGGGTCTGATATTTTTATAAATAATTTTTTATTTATGATATAAATAAATATATGAATTTTTAAGTTAAAAATATATAAAAAAAAGTTTAAAATATAAAATTATTGAAATACAGTATTTATATTTTTTATATTTTATTTTATCACCTTTTATTATATTTTTTATATTTTATTTTATCACCTTTGATTATATATATATTTTTAATTATTTTAATGAGAGTATTTTTTACCCTCACCAATGCTAGTAAATTTTACATTTAGTGAGGGTACATAAAATTTTCATACCAATATTAAGATTTTGATAAGAGTATTATTCTACCCTCATTAAAAGTAAACAATTATCACATTTAGTGAGAGTTTATCATACCCTCACCATTTTTTTTGTCACTAAAAGTGATATTTCTTGTAGTGTTAGAGAGTGAAGCCCCTGAAATCACTCCCAATTTAAGATGGCTAAGAAAGGCTGGACTTCAAAAGTTCATGGAAAGCAAGCCCAGTTCTTGTTTAGAACAATACATGGCAGAGTTCTTTGCCTTTCTCAAATGGAAGGGCAAGGCAACTGGAGGTGATGTGTCAACATGGTGGACATATGTTGCTGAAGGAGATGAAGAAGAAAAATCCCATAAGGTCAAATTCACAGAAGATGATCTTGAAGATGCCTATGGACTGCCCTCAGAAGGAAGAAGCCCAGAATCCTATGGAGCAGGGCATGAGCAAGAAGTTGCTCAAGATTAGCTTCTTGTTCCAGGCCCCATTTCATCTACTCAGCACAAGAACACACTCAAGCTAGAGTATGTCACACTGTTTGAAGTTGTTGCAAAGAGTATTCTAAGCAATACTGGAAGCTTGGAGCAAGTAAGCTCCCTAAGAATTAGAATTATGGCTGCAGTAATTGATGCCAGTGACAAGGGCATCAAGTTTAATTGGAGAGATTTCATCATGGGAGAGATGATGAAAGAAAAGGCCAAGTTCAAAGTGAAAAATCACATGAAGGTGGTGTTGGAAGGCAAGTTGAAGTATTGCACAAGGGCAAGTCTGCTAATAGAAAGGTTCTCTCATTACTCAGAGATGCAGACCTTTGCCAAGCCCCTTCCAGCCCAAAAAATCATGTTTAGAAAGCTATCTAAGAAGTCTGAACAAAGGAGGCAGCAGATGGCCAAACCTACTGAAGAGGAGGTTGAGAAGAAACCTAAGTTGAAGACTAGGACAAAGGCAAGGATGGTGAAAACAAAGAAGGTGTCCAAAATCCTTGTAGAAGATGACTCAGCAACTTCAGCAGAAGTGGACAAAGTTACTGAAGAGGGTGTAAGTGTGCCTTCAGACTCAGGAGAGATAAGGGAGAAGTTTCCCATGGTGGTAAAGAAGAAGAAGGGTGAGAAAAGAGTCAGGGAAGCTGTCCAAGAAGAGGAAGGAAGTGGAAGCTCAAGAGCTAGTAAGAGAAGGGCCAAGCCTTCTAAAAAGATGCTAGAGCTTCAGGAGGAGCAGACTTTGCAAATAGCTCTAAGGGAAAGTAGAGCTGAAAGTAGAACAAAGTCTAAGTCAAAGTCCAAATCCTACTCTCCTGAATCTGGAACTCCAGAATCCAAGCTTCCTGAAACTCAAACCTTTGAGTCCAACTCTCTTGAAACCCATATAACCCCACAAGATCAACCCATCATCCCTCTAAACCTAACCAAGAGATATTCTCCTGAAGGAGCTGCTCAAAGAGGCCCCATAGATGTGCTAGCAGATATTGCAGTTGATGAGTTAAGACTGCTATCACCTCTTGACTCATCCATGCTAAATTATTCCAAATTTTTAGAAGCTGCCCTATTTGAGCCAACTCCCCTTATCAAAACCCCTTCAGGACCATTGCTCTCAACAGCACCTGAACAAACCATTGTTGAACCCAACCCTTCTGAACCCAATATCCCTGAAATCAATCTTGAAGCCAACCCTACTGAACCCAAAGCCAACTCCCCTATAACCCAAAGTCCCCAATCCAGTGGAGATGAGGAGGAGTATACCTATGAAGGTATGCTCAGAGGTGGAGCCAAGGCTACTGTGGATAGTTTGTATCCCATTCTTGCTGAATTCCCAAGGTTGCAAAATACCTTCCATGATTTGAGGGCTCTAGTTGAGGTTAAAGACAAGACAATCATGGAGATTGCTCAAGTTATCCAAGATAAGGGAGCAAATTGGTGGCAAATTGAGGAAAGTAGGCTGCTACACTTTGCTGGAGTTACAAAGACAAGATTCCTTACTGATGAGGAAGTCTTTGCAAAGCTGGTAGCTGACAAGGTTGCTGAAGAGAAAGATAGGATTGCTAAAGGGATCAAGCATCCTGATAGTAGTTCCAATGATGATGACAGCAAAGATGATCCCACAAATCCCAACCCCCTGGTCCCAAACAGCCCACAATCCATTATTTAACCTATCATAGGAAGGGCTCTGTATCTTCAGAGGTGTTGACCAAAGATGGTAACACAACCAAAGATGCATCAGCCAATGAAGGTTCTTCTGAACCCAAGGCAAAGCTTAATGATGTTGAGGCCTCCCCACTAGAAGCTGGTTTGGTTAAGACCTCATCAGTGTCAGCAGAGTTGGACACTGACCAGCTCTTAACCATTCAGGATGACTCAGTGGCTTTGGAACCAAACACTGTGATCTACCAACAACTGCCTTCTTTGAACCCTATTGAGGGTGAAGAAGCTGCAGGATTAGATGGTGGAGTTGAAAAGGAAGAATTAGTCAAAAAATCAGAGGGAGTTGAGGAGGAGAGATATGTGTTCATCACTAGGATAGTGAGTGTACCACAAAATGAGGGTGATATAAGTGAGGAGGGGCAAACTATTCTTGAAGTCAAATGTGAACTTCAGGAATCCCTTGATGAGAGGAGACCTGACCCTGAATGTGAGGAAATTAATGAAGAAGGGAGAAAAGAAATAGTTGAAAATGAGAAGAAGACTGCTGAAGTATCAGAGTCTTATGCAAAAAATATTGATGGAGATGAGAGCCTTTTTGCTAACAAATTTGATTTTTCTGACATTGCAGGTGTAACCCTTGATCAAATTTTTGCTGATGACTTGTTTACAGATGCTCCTGTTCACATTGAAACAGGTCTAGCACAAATTGCTTTTGAGAAACAATCAGCAAAGTTGGACAACTTGGTCCATCAAGTGGAATCTGCCCATGCTGAAACTTCAGAAGCCTTAGATGAGCAAGGTAGAACTCTTGCATCAGAGGAAATGAGGCTAACTAGTTCTGAAGAGGTGGTGCTACCCACCATTGAGGGAAGAATCAGTGGAGTAGAATATGGATTGCAAACAATCTCCACTGAAGTTCAGAAAGTTAAAGCCATCATGGAATCCTTCACCAAGGAGGTCAGGAAGGATCAGAAATTGCTTATGGACAACCACAAAAAAAATGTAAAGGCTCTGAAACTGGCTGTCAAGCAAGCAATACGCAAGAAGAGTGTCCTTCAGAAGAAAAGGGCAGAGGAGATGAGGCTAGATATGGTCAAAGCAGCCTCATAAAAGTTTACTAAAGAGGTGATGGCCAAGATTGCTGAATCTACAGTGGCCAATCTCATTGAACTCCTAAAGGCAAACCTTGATGCATCCCTCAAGAAAACTATGGAGCAAGTTGTAGAGCAGAAAATGAAGCATGTTCTTGCTTTCTTAAGCATGAGCAGTGACAAGATGCAAAATATACATGATGAGAATGTATATTTGCTTGAGGAGATGAAATCCATAAATCTGGCACAGTCCCTGATGGCCTCCACTATGAGTGATCTCAAGCCCCAATGCTTTGATGCTCCCAAAAAGGGGGAAAGATAAAGAGCAAGGTCAAAAGGTGCCTTGACCATTGGAGAACGAAACAAGGGAAAAGACAAAGTGCCTGAAGCCAAAGGGAAAGGAAAAGCAGTCCAGAACTTGGAAGATTTGGATGAGGATGAGCAATTGGTTATTGCTTTGAAAAATTCCATGGCATCAGCTCAGGAAGAATGAGCAAGATTTCAGCAAAGGCCTGGAGGTAAAGTGTCAGGATTGGACAAGTCTACTGAAGGTGTTCAAACAAGAGGTCAAATCAAGAAGGCCAAGAAAAACAAGAGAAAAGCAGAAACCTTCACTGACTTTCCTAACAGCCTAGAACTCCCTGCTGAATTCAGATTGACTGAAGAGCCCACTCCAAAGAAGGCAAAAGCTACAAATGTACAAGAGCCGGATTCCAGTCCCTCCTGGCTTAGGGTTTGTAGTCTCCTCGTGAGGCGGTTCCGTATTCAACTTTGAATCTGGTGGCCCTTTTGCCGGCCGACTCTTTTACCAGTCAAACTCCCACCTACCCCCACCTACCACCCATCTCTCCTCCACTCCGCCCCAGATCTTTCCCTTTCCTTTTCTTTTTCAACTTTCACTCACCACTTGTCAACTGTCTTGTCTTGTCTTGCAGGTACACCGAAGGAACTCAAGGGCCTTGCCCGGTGGATTCCGCCTCGGCCCTCTTGACGGAGGGCTGGTTTTAGTCCTGCAACGGCTTCTCTTCTCTCGCTTGTAACCGGAGGATTTCTGCAAACTCTCTGGGCCGATGCATAGTAGCACGTTTCTAACAGGGAAAGAACCGATGGACAAAGACCTGGGGAAAAACGACTCAGTTCAAATTGAAGAGGAAGAAGGAACCAATGAGCAACCAACACTATGCCTGATTGGGAAAGTCATGACAGCAAAAAATTTCAACGGATTCGGTCTCCTCGAAACCATGAAACGGGCTATGAACCCTCCGATGGGTTTTACAGCAGCTGAAATTGGCAAAAACCTTTTCTCGTTCCAGTTCAGATCTAGCTCAGACATGGACGAGGTGCTGGCTCGTGAACCATGGATGTTCGACAAAAACGTCCTCGCCCTTCGTAAACTTGGACACGGCGAGCAACCGTCCTCAGTCACTTTCGACAAAGTTCCCTTCTGGATCCGCCTCTACGACCTCCCGCCGATTGCCCGCTCGGAGAAGTACATAGAACTGATAGCCGGAAAATGTGGCGAAGTGCTGGAGATAGATAAACAATCACTGAAGGGCTTCTCCCGTAGCATTCGGGTGAAGGTGGCACTCGACCCACAACAACCTCTAAAAACAGGAACAAACCTCGAGCGAAACCGCCTTAACCCAGCTTGGGTCGACTTCAAGTATGAACGACTACAGTCCTTCTGCTACATTTGCGGCACCCTGGGCCACATGAGACGAGAGTGTGACCTGGCAGCGGAGGATGAACATATATCCTCACTCCCAGAGAGCAAATTGCCCTTCGGCGACTGGATGAGAGCCTCGCCTCAGAAACTGAAAGCTGTTACAGTCGAACGAGAACAGAAACCAAGAGAACCTACCAGCCTCAGGAGACAACTCTTTGAAAACTTCAGAAATAACATAATAAAAGGAAAGCAAGAAGAGGATGGAGACGAGCAAAACTCAACTGAGGAACACAGGCCGGAGCCCCCAGAAATTGTGGATGCGAGATCGAAACTAGAAGAAATCAAAATGGAGGAAACTACATCAGATATGCTGGAAGACAAAGGTATGGAAAAACCCTCAAAGTGGAGAAAGAACTATGAACAACAAAACACCACATCAGCCCCTTCCCCACCACTAAATAACCCTAGTTTTATCCCAATATCCCACCTACCACCAAACTCCATTAACTCTTCAAACCAAAAATCCACACCCAACACGTGTCCCCCCCACCCCACCACCAAACCCCCTGCCATCAATATACCCGACATCCCACTCATGAGAGCAACAAACCCAATAAACCTGCTCCCCGGTAACAACCCCCCCATCCATAACCCCGTAACCTGTAACCCTCAGAATATAAAACCCAAATCTAATCCCCCAAAACCCACACAGGAACCTCTCCCCACTCTCAGACATAACGATACCCTAACCCCAATCCAAACTCTGATCAACATGTGCAACCTTAAGAAACCCCAAACCACACACACCCTCGGGAGAAGTACACCACAAACAAGAAAACCTAAACCAACCATAAGACTAAAGAACCCTGTGAGAGCTACCTGTATCCCGGAGAGAACACACCACCAAATCGGAAACAAAAGGAAATGGACCAAAGAGGAACCAACTGAGAATTTTCAAGGAGAAAGAAAGATGAGGAAAAAGGAAGAAACCCCCAACTCTTACCCAACAACGGCGGCGGCTGCCCAGCAGCCCCGCCGAGGGCCATGAATGCTATCAGCTGGAACTGTCGCGGGCTTGGGAACCAAGCGACAGTTCGGGCGTTGAAAAAGCTCCTACATGAGAAGGACCCGGGTATCGTCTTTCTTATGGAAACAAAACTCACGAGTACCCAGATGAATCGTGTCAACACAACAGCTCTCCACTTTGATGGATGCCTCCCAGTGGACTGCCAAGGAGAGGGCCACGAGAGACGTGGGGGTCTTTGCCTTCTTTGGAAGGCCCATATTGATGTTACTCTCTCAAATTTTTCCCAGAATCACATTGCGGCTATGGTGATAGGTACTGCGAGCAATGAAAAATGGTTAATCACCGGAATTTACGGGTGGCCAACCCGTGAGAATCGACACAAAACTTTCACCCTACTGAGACAGCTCGCCCCGGTGGATGACACCCCTTGGTTATGTGTGGGAGATATCAACGAAATCATGTGGTCTTGGGAACAAAGTGGTGGAAACCCACAGCGAACAAATCACATGGATCTCTTTCGGGAAACAGCCTCTGACCTTCAGTTACAAGACTTGGGTTTTTCCGGACACAAATTCACATGGAGTAATGGTAGAGCCGCCAACGACAATATCCAAGTCCGCCTCGATCGGGCCCTCGCAAACCCTACATGGCGTCAAATTTTTCCAGGATCGAGGGTTTGTCATCTCCCCCGATTCCGCTCGGATCATGCACCCCTTCTTGTTATGGTCCTCTATGCTGCCCCGTTACCCCGTGGTGGCCACCGTCGATCCAAACTATTCCGGTTTGAAAAGATGTGGCTAGAGAAAGATGGCTGTAATGAGATCGTACACCAAGGCTGGAATCAAAACTCACCAGAAACCCCTCTTGCTGAGCGCATCAGAAGCTGTAGTCAACGCCTGAAAATCTGGGATAAGCAACATTTTGGTAATCTGCCCCTGAAAGTTAAAAAGCTCAGTGCTGAAATTGAGAGTCTCCAATCACAGGAACAAAGTGATGAAGTCCTCCAGGCCACCCATGCTAAGCAGGCCGAAGTTGAGGAAGCTCTGAAGATGGAAGAAATTTGGTGGTACCAAAGGTCTCGGGCGCTATGGTTAAAAGATGGGGACCGTAACACATCGTTCTTCCATTCAAAAGCAAAACAGCGGAGAAGACGCAACACTGTTTCCCGAATCTTGAACAAGGATGGTGAGTGGGTCGAGGGTGATGAGGCAGTTGGCCACGTTATGAAAGAGTTCTTCGTGGAACTCTTCTCCTCTGTTGATACAAGCTCTATGCATCGGGTCGTTGAGGCAGTGGAACCTAAGGTTACAAGGGATATGAACGAGTTTCTTTTGCAGCCCTACACCGCAGCCGAAGTCAAGAGAGCCTTGAAGCAGATGCACCCGGCAAAAGCCCCTGGGCCCGACGGTATGCCTCCTTTATTCTTTCAAAAATTCTGGCCTATTGTGTGTGATTCCTTTGTTGACACTTGCTTGCAAATTCTTAATTTTGGTGCTGACCCTACCCCCTTAATGCCACTTTCATTGTGCTTATCCCAAAAGTAAAATCCCCAGAAAGCCCAAAAGATTTCCGACCTATCATCTTGTGTAATGTGGTCCTTCGTGTCATCACTAAGGTTATAGCAAATCGCCTTAAACACACCCTTCAGGAAGTGATATCCCCAAACCAAAGTGCCTTCATCCCGAACCGCCTCATAACCGATAACGCTATGGTTGCTTTCGAAATCTTCCACTTCCTAAAAAAGAAAAAGAAAGGCAAGAAAGGCTTTGTGGCTCTCAAACTTGATATGAGTAAGGCATACGATAGGATTGAGTGGTCTTTCTTAAGGGCCATGTGTTGTAAGCTAGGCTTTAATGAGAGATGGATTGATTTGGTTTTGCGTTGTGTCACTACTGTGTCCTACTCTTTACTTATCAATGGATTCCCTACGGAATCTTTCACCCCCGGTAGGGGTCTCCGACAAGGGGACCCGCTATCCCCTTATCTTTTCCTCCTTTGTGCAGAAGGATTTTCCTCCCTTCTTAGGCAAGCGGAGGTCCGTGGAGAGCTCACAGGAATCAAAGTGGCAAGGCATGCCCCTCCAGTTTCCCACCTTCTTTTTGCTGACGATAGCATCCTCTTCTTCGAAGCAAAGCAAAATGTGGTGGCATTGATCACAGATATTGTTCACACCTATGAGCAAGCATCCGGGCAGCGCATTAATATGGAGAAATCGGAGCTTTCAACCAGCCGCAATATTGGAAATGAGGAGGTGGCAGCCCTTGAGGCGCAGCTGGGGGCGAAAACAGTGCCCTACCAAACAAAGTACCTGGGGCTTCCAACAGTTCTTGGCAGGAGTAAAAAAATTGTCTTCCAGTCTGTGGTGGACCGTGTGATTGATCGATTAAAGGGATGGAAAGAGAAGAGCCTTTCGAAGGCGGGGAAAGAGGTCCTCATCAAAACAGTTGTCCAAGCAATACCGAACTACGCAATGAGTTGTTTCCTCTTCCCGAAATCTTTATGTGAGAAAATCGAAAAGGCGGCTGCCCGGTTTTATTGGGGGTCATCTCCGGAGATGAGGAAAATCCATTGGCTTGGTTGGGAGAAAATCTCAAGATCGAAGGAACAAGGAGGATTGGGTTTTAGAGAGATGTACTTTTTCAATCTAGCCATGGTTGCGAAGCAATATTGGAGACTCTTACATAATGAGAATTCCTTGGCGGCAAGGATTCTCAAAGCCCGCTACTATCCTAGAGGCAACATTGTTTCGGCAACCATAGGGTACCAACCTAGTTTCTTGTGGCGGAGCATCCTTAATTCAAGAGATCTAATTGAAGAGGGGACAGGATGGAGAGTGGGATGTGGTGACCAGATTCGATGCTTTGCCGATAAGTGGGTTGGCATGGAAAAGATCCCACTCCCAGTGGATCACTTCTTGGACGAAAGTGAGCTGCGAAATTTAAAGGTCTCTCAACTTATCGATCCGGAAACCTGCAGCTGGAATCCTTTTGAGCTGGAAAGATTTTTTGAGCCGAAATTCTGTGAGAAAATCCTGGAGCTCCCGATCAGCCCCCGATTGCCCGCGGATCGCCGCATTTGGTTGCTCAGCAAACATGGGAATTTTACGGTGCGCTCTGCTTACTACCTTGCTCTAAACAAATTGTCTCCATGTGGACGCCATCTCCCCTCGTCAAGTCGGAGCATATTCCCATGGAAGAAAGTGTGGAGATGTAAAGCCCCTCCTAAAATTCTTCATTTTCTTTGGCGAGCCTGTACCGAGTCGCTCGCGACCTCTGAAAATATGGTCAAGCGAGGTCTGCCAGTCGACCCGATCTGTAGTGATTGTGGCCTTGCCCCGGAATCGGCTATCCATGTCCTCATCTCCTGTCCGACTGCCATTCACACGTGGGGCCAAAGCCCAGTTCGTCTTCAGGCGTTCCTCGGAACGAATCACGGCCTTAAAGAAATTGTGGGGTTCCTCTGTGAATCGCTCCCGGAATCGGGCTTCACTCTGTTTGCGTTCATTTCCTGGAACTTGTGGAAGAATCGGAACTCTCGGCTTTTCGAGGAGAAGAAGCTGAACCCAGCGACGATTGTCCATAGGGCAATGTGTATGGCAGCGGAGTTCCTGCAATCGTCCTCCCGGGCGCCGAAACACCCATCCTCTAACCAGCTCTCACATTGGAAACGGCCCCCTTCTGGAAGACTCAAACTGAATTCAGATGCGGCTCTCTCCTCGGACGGTAGAATTGGTCTGGGTTTTGTTATCCGAGATGATCGTGGCAAAGTGGTGATGGCCGGAACGAAGAGGACGAGGGCAGCGGGAGACAGCACCAGAATCGAAGCTCTTACACTCTGTTTTGCTGTGAGGAAGGCCCTCGCGCGGGGTTTTAAGGATCTTATACTCGAGACGGATTCACAGATCCTCTGTCGAGCCTTTCACGGGGATCTTGAACCCGACCCCTACACCCAGATGCTTATCGAGGACCTCCGTGACCTTGCTTGGATGGAGGCTCTCAGCTCCTGCGGCTTCACGCGTAGAACTGCCAACCGGGTGGCCCATTTCTTTGCTCACTTTGGTGATGACCAAATTTTTGAAAAACTCTGGTTTGATGATTTCCCTCTTGAATGTAACAGTTTGATTCGAAACGATGTAAGGCTCAGTGCCTCTATTTCTGAGTAATGAAAAACTCTTTTGCCGTCAAAAAAAAAAGAAGGCAAAAGCTGCTGAAGAAGACAAAACTGCTGAAAAAGACAAATCTGTTGAAACTGAAACTACTGAAAGCCCCAAAGATGCTGAAACTCAAGAAGATGTTGAGAAATTATTTGAAGAAGATTTTGGAGCTGAACCAAAGAAGAAAGTCCCAGTGTTAGCTGATGATCCATCCAAACTCTTTGTGGAAGGTTATGGAAAAGATGCTGAAACTCAGCAAAAGTTATCTATGATGAGAGCTCAAGAGAAAATGGATCAATTGATGGAAGCTAACAGTGCAAGAGACAAGAGGAGAGCAGACTTTCAGAAGCCTAGAAGGAAGAGAGCATCCTACAGCAAACTGAAGCCCCAGCTGCTGATACAGATGGATACCAAATATCCTCACATGGATAGATGGGTCCCAATTCAGCTGAATGACAATTGGGAGGAAGCCGAGAGGAAGTTTGTCTATGATTACTATGTCATAGGCAGATGGATGGAAGAAGATTCAAACTCCACTTTCACTCAGTTTATGATTGATTATCACAGGGAACTCTGTCAACAACTACTTGCTGCTGCAAACATGGCAAGGATTGAGTTCAAAGCCCCTGAACCAATCATATACATGCCCCCAAAGAAAGATGGCTTCATTGATCAAGCTCAGATACTTCAAGAGTTCATCCAAATACTGAAGTCGAATAGGATGATACTTGGGCCCAAGGGAGCAAACCAGGAGGCTATGGACCTAAAGAAGAGGGTCTGGGCACAGTATGGGATGGTGCCCCCTCCACCAGATGATCTCTGAATGGCTAAGTGTTCCTTGTTCCTTTTGAATGCCCTTATCTACTGAACTAGATGATTACTTGCTCATGGCTGCTGAGATGATTAACTGAGTTGAAATCTGTTCAAGTCTATTGATCCATGCTTTGCTCTGATCACATGTTTTCTATGTAATTTGTTGCTTTGACAAAATGATGTTATCTTGTAATTGCTCTGATTCATGCTCTGATAAGTTTATTTGACTATTATCATGCCTGTAATGCTCAATGATTATATGAATGATAGTTGAATATTTTGTGAATCAAGAGATAACATCTCATTGTCTCAACTTGCCTGACTTAAACCTATATGCACTTAAACTGTGATTATACTAACATGTTCTTTCAGGAAATATGACCTTAGTCACATCTACTGAAGTAATATGTAATAAGTATAGTCAAGTCACATTTGCATAGAATGTATAGGTTTTGGCATCATCAAAAAGGGGGAAATTGTTGGGAATAAAATGAGAATTTTGATTAAGATACCAAAACCCCTTAAGACATGCCAAATACATAAGTCAAAATGATATGAACATGTTTCAGGAATGTTGGAACATGTAGTATAGGCTAGTTGAGAAGCTGGAATGTTAGGCAGCTCTTAGTACATAAAATGCACAAGTTGAGGGGGAACATATGCCTAGAAGATTACAAGAATCAAGTCCCCTCAAGGCTCAAAATCAAATTGACCTTAAGTCTGCTGAAGTACGAAAATGGACAACTGTGCTGATCAAGTCAGCTCAATAGAAAGACAACCTCTCTGAAGATCATTTGAATGGAATACATCATCAAGATCAAATCTACTGATGTACATGTCAGGCTCAGAAGAGTTAATCAGCAGAGATGTCTCAGCACACTTGAACCAGAACAGTTCAATGAAGGGCCAACTATGCTGATAAGGTCAAAGTCTCTGATATGAAGTCATGAATGCTCAAAAACCATCAAGAGACATGAATTGAAAGAGAAAGAGCCAAGTCATCTGAAAGAGCCTAAGCCAACATTGCTGATAAGCAAAGTCTGCTGAAAGTGATAAGCAGAACTGTCTAGATGATAAGGGAAGTTGTCCTTATCATAGGACCAATGATCAGAAGTGATGTCCATGTTTGGTCAAGTGAATCTTCAAGTCAGACATTGGGAAGAGTGCTTCAAAGTCAAGACAAAGTGCTTACAGCCGTTTACTTCCCAAATTAAGGACATGTCACTTTCAAGAAACTGTCTTCCAGTTGCAGAGTTCAAGGAAGACAAATATAGACATTTTGAGGTTGTCTCTCCAACGGGCAAATCCTCAAATTGTTCTATAAATACATGAAGTGTGGAAACCATAGAAGTAATAAAAACTGCATCCAACTATCCTGCAATCTAGAGGAAACTACAAGCTCATACACTACAAAAAAATAATTAATTGGCTAGAGAATATTTTGTAGGCAATAATTCCAATTTTGTAGGCATTTATATTTACCTACGGAATACCAACGAAAACCATTCGTATGGAATTCGCTCGTAGGTAATTCGGTTGCCCACGAAAATTTAATCCGTAGGCAATTACCTACCACATTTTTGTAGCAAATCCATAACATTTCGATAGGTAATATGATTACCATAATAAATGAAATTCCGTAGGTAAATATCAACTACAAAACATTTTGTTGGTAATTCCGTAGGCGAATTTGGCAACAAACATTTAAGGGGAAATTTTTTTAATATATATATTTTAAATTTTTTATTAATAAATTATATTTTTAGCCTCAGCCTACAAAATAAATTCATTCAAAATTGGACCAGTCGGTTCAACTGGTCCAACCATGAATCGATCATAAAACCTATTAAAAAAGTGTTAAAATATGTAAACATTTATTAAATACAAACTTAGGTGCACATTAGGACCCTTTTATAAATTTTTTCTCTCATGTTTCTTGTACTCCTTATTCGATGTGGGACAAAAAATTTATGTTTGTTGATTACTAACTTATTAATACTACTACTTTTATATTGTTTTTTCTCTTATATTTTTTCTACTCTTTCGATGTGGGACATACTAAAGTTCATATGTTTATTTGTTAAAACACTATTACTTTTCTAAGTTCCTAGCTAAATTTGTAGGTAATACAATTAAATAATTTATACATATAAATAGCTAGGAAAATTTTCGTAGGTAAATAAATAAACAAATCACCTACAATCATTTTAGTAGGGAAATGCTATTTTGCCTACGAATTATTTTGTAGATAAATCAATATTTTCTAAGTTCCTAGCTAATTTTGTAGGTAATACAATTAGATAATTTATACATATAAATAGCTAGGAAAATTTTCGTAGGTAAATAAATAAACAAATCACCTACAATCATTTTGGTAGGGAAATGCTATTTTGCCTACGGATTATTTTGTAGGTAAATCAATATTTTTTAAGTTTCTAGCTAATTTTGTAGGTAATACAATTAGATAATTTATACATATAAATTAAATAGCTAGAAAAAATTTCATAGGTAAATAAATAATCAAATCACCTACCATCATTTTGGTAGGGAAATGTTATTTTGCCTACGGATTATTTTGTAGGTAAATTAATATTTTTTAAGTTCCTAGCTAATTTTGTAGGTAATACAATTAGATAATTTATACATATAAATAGCTAGGAAAGTTTTCGTTGGTAAATAAAAAAAAATCACCTACAACCGTTTCGGTAGGGAAATGCGATTTTACCTACGGATTATTTTGTAGGTAAATCACCATCAGATTTTTCCTTGGTAATTTCGTGGGTGAAAATGTGTAAAATAATTTATAAAGATCCGTAGGCAATCTGTAGGCAATTCTCAATATTTAAAGACGAAATTATTTTCGTTGGAAAATTTTGTAGGTAATTCAACAATTTCTTGTAGTGATAAGCCTTCAAGCTTTCATAGAACATTCTTAGTTTCCAGAAACACTTCAACCTAAGCTGAACTTCATTGTATATCCATACAAAGCTTAGAGAGATATACTATCCTTTTACACTGAGCTCATTGTAAAGGATATCTCAACCTAGTTGGAACCAACATCAACCCTTATACCTTTCCAAAAGAGAGATAGAAGGTTGTTGTAGTAGAAGTGTAAGGAATTCACTGTTGAGAGAAGAACAGTGCAATTCTGAGTTGAGAAGAGAGTACTAAGACTCTGATATCCTAGGGATCAAGGCACCAAGGAGTGGTGTGGTTGATCAAGTGCACCTTGGCACTATAAAACAAGTAATTCCAAGAGATAAGGAATTATCCTGTTAAATCAGGGAAAGTGGATGTAGGAGCTTGAGTCTATGAACCACTATAACTCTTGTGTTGATTTACTTTCAAAGTACTTTCATTCAAATACACATTCAAACACTGCACACAAATTGACCTTTCAAAGACATATATTCAAGACTATGCTAAACTGTTTTGGACAAATTCCCTGAAAACAGACTAAGTGTTAAGAAGAGATTTCATAACTAACAAGGAGTTTAAACTTAAGGGTCAACCACTATTCTGCACATACAACTCATTTAGATAGTTATTCAACTAAGTACTCAATAGTACTTAGTAGTTTGATTATCTTTTAAGAGTTAATCATATCAGAAGAGTTGTCCAGGACAACCTTGCTGAAGCCAGTTTTACTGAAGTTTAAAAAGATTCGCATACAAGTGTTCCCCCCCCCCCCAATACACTTGTTATATACTCCTTTCAGGACCAACATTTATAAAATTATTTATAAATACGATGATGCAAATGAAGATGAAAATAAAGATGAGAGGATGAAAATTGGATGTAATGTTTTTTTTTTTTTTTTGGAATTGTTTAAGTAACATTGATTTTTTTACAATTGAAACTGTTTTAAAAATTACAATGTCTATACAAAAATATATACATATATATATAATGGTTACAAGTTAAAAATTAATCAATTAATATATGTGAAATAAATTATTAAATAAGTAATATTAACTAAATTAGTAACAATTGAATACATATATAATTAATATTAAAAACTGAACCAAATAGTTGTCTACCCGAGTGGTGGGTGCCCATCCACCCAGGATCAATTTCCATGAAGACAAAATAAATAATAATTTAAATAAAATGTGGGAGGGGGTATGTGGGTGAGGGTTGGGTCGGGTGTGGATCGAGTACGGGTTGGGGCAGGTATGGGTGCGGGTTGGGTTGGTCGAATGCGGAAGTGGGTTTACAGAATTGGGTTGGGTGTGGGTTGGGGCGGGTACGGGTGCGGGTTGGGTTGGACGAGTGCGGAAGTGGGTTTAGAGAACGATTCATAAATCGAATATCCATAGCCGAATATTAGCGACAAAAATATGGGTTTCATCACTAACATTTGCAACGAAATTATAATATTTACCGCAAAAATATTAGCCACGAAGTAATGAGCTACTATTTTAGACACGAAAAAATTTGTCGCTAATTCTAATATTTTTGTCGCTAGTGTGAGTTAGTGATGAAATAATTTCGTCGCGGGATTTGTTGCTATACACCCGTCGCTAACGTGTTTGTGACAAATGTTTGATTTTCCTCGCAAACATTTTGCGATGAAACTCATATTTTCATCGCTAATATTTTCCAATGAAACTCAAATTTTCGTAGCTAATATTTTGCGATGAAACTCAAATTTTCATCACAAAAATTTGCGACAAAATTAGTTTTTTTGTCACAAACACGTTAGCGACGAAAATATTAGAATTAGCGACAATTTTTTTCATGGCTAAATTGCAGTTTTCTTGTAGTGGAAGCACAATCACAAAGGATATGGTCAAGCCAGCTCCCTTACAAAGCGGACACATGTAGTCAAATGACATGGGGGTATGAAGCTGCCCCAGATCGAAGAAGCCCAGCTGACTCAATGTCATACTCAATGTCATTTCCCCCAAAATCGACACTGCCCGAACCATGCGATCTAGTCCCCCCCCCCCTCCCCCAGTTGTCATGCCAGAAGCTAACTCGAGAGTGAAGACCCACAATCCAATGAGCACACTCGAGAAGATGGGGAAAATGTCGCCTGACTCCCGACCCAATAGAGGAAATACAACCATAAGTACGAGGATGACCACTTAGGGTGATGAAGCGAGAATGAAGTTAGGTAATACCCTCAGACTGCTTCTAAAGAATATCCCATATGAGCTTACAAACGAAGGACTCATTAGCAATTTGTAGGGAACGGAACCCTAAACCCCCCTCGTCCAAAATGGTACAACAACGCTCCCAACTGACGGCAAGGCTTCTTTAAACGGCGAGGCAATTGATAGACGACCCCAGACTACAATCTATCAGGAAGTTTTTACCTTTCAATACAGTTCTTGTTCTTGTTCTTGAGAAGAGATCTTTTGCTCTCTCTTGATTTCCCATACTACGGTCTATCAGGAATGTTGGCATTCTACAAAAGTTGATAATGCTGATATTCTGCAGATTTTGACTAAAAAAAATGTTGAAGTTTAAACCAACATTGCTTAAAAGACTAGTCATGTATTTTGTTTCTTTTTCACTTTTTCATTTTTGTCCTTTTGATTTCATGGTATGTTATTTGTATTCAATTTTAGTCCTTTGAAGTCTTTATTTTTTTCAATTTGACCCAAAATTAATACAATAAGGATCAAAAAGAAAAAAAAAAGAAAAAACGTACATAACTAATATTGTCAATCCTGTGCTGTCTTGGGTAATCTTGAAGCTATTTGGGTTATCTGTCCTCTTCTGAAGTTTTTTTTTTTTCGCATCAATGTTGTTCCAAGCTTGAGTCTTCAAGATTTAATTTGTTGTTTGGGTAGCTTAAGGATAATCGGAGAGTGGTCGGAAAAAAAATTTCTCTCAAGGCCATAATGAGGCCACTGCACCATCCATTTCTTAGAAAGGAAAGAGTGGTCCAATCTGCTACACTACCAACCATTATTTCTTAGAAACGAATATCAGTCCTGAGTCTGTATCACTTGAACCAAATGTCGGATTAAAATTTATGTCCTACAATGCAAAGGTGCCCTTAATTGAAATCTGGCATCATACAATTGTTGCACACAAGAATTTGGTCAAATTTGTCATTCCAAAACAGAATGGTTGCTATTTGGAGTTCAAAGGGTTCCCCTTAACGATTTCAGTTTTTTCTTGGAGGATGGTTCAGGACAAAATTTTCGAAAAAGAGGAGCACACAGCAACTGTTTTTCTCCTTTGTGCCGTCTTTGTGGAATCCACAAGGAAGATACAAATCACTTGTTCCTTATATGTTCGTTCGCGAAGAATGTATGGAGGAAAATATATAGTTGGTTTGGCATTCTGAGTAACAACTCAGGAACTAGGATGGACCAAATTCATACACACTTCAACATGGTAGATGAAATTTGTAAATTGGGTTATAATACTGTTTTACAGATCATTTGTCACAGGAACTGGATCAAATTAAGGAATGATAATACGGGTAACATAGTCGACAAAAATACTTTTTCACCAGATTGTAGGCATAATACGGGTAACATAGTTGACAAAATATAGTTAAAAGGGATGATAAAAAAACATATATCACGACAGCAACAATATTAAATTTCAAAACTCCAACGACAATTATTTTTTACCAGATTGTAGGCATAATACGGGTAACATTTGGTTCATTAATACGGGTAAAATCCCTACTTGGTAGTAGCAAAGTAATGTTTCCGAAAAGGAAAATTGAATGAGGTCAACCCTTTGAATAGCTACATCGATCCGTTGACAAAAAAGCTCTATGTGTTGCCACCAAATTTAATTCGGCAAAAACTCTTGCTGCATCATTAATTTACATATGTTAGTTCCAAGATTAAATGAATTAAAGAACTCAAAATATATACCTGTATGCATCCTGAACTTGTTGCCAATTAGGATCCAAATCAAGAGTCTTTTTAAACGCTTCCATCGCCATATTATGTCTCTTCACAACAACAAATACATATGCACATTAATTAACCCTGCAGATTCATCTCAAAATTAAGGCCAATGCATACATTTACATACCCCGAGTAGGTTCCATGCACGACCGACTCTGTAGTGAGACGCGGCAATATTTGGACTCAGTTTAACACATGCCTTAGCATCAGCTAAAGCTAACACACTCTCGCCCAGCTGCATCCAACATAAGCTCCGAATCCCCCAAAGTATATAATCAGTTGGATTTTCATATATAAGCTGCAGCCATTATATATAATTGAGGTCAAATGTGATTATGTATGAGACTTTTAAGACTGATCTGATTAATTACCTCACTGTACCATTTGACTGCAGTATTGTAATCCCCCTTGTCACGTAATATGCTGCATACCTTCTTCAGGCCGACACCCTTCCAATTCCTTAGTTCGTTTATCTGCAAGAAATCATACTAATGTTATTCAAGATAAAAATGACAAAATTATATATTGATGCAGAGGAGACTCAGTAGTCCAAACATATTCTCGATAGCTTTCAGAATGAATATCCTTCATTATGTAATCAATGCTCCATTCGGGATAAGTACTAGTACTCCTAGTCAATGGAAACAATCTTGCAACAGCTTCGTGATTATTCGCCCTAGCAGCATGCTCAACAGCTCTCCAACCATACTGAAAATAGATTCCGATATTATTTGCATAACAAGAAGAAAAATGAATGGAAGGTCGTATGCCAAAGGACTAACCGTGTTAAGTGCATTCACATCTGCTCCTTTATCAAGCAAAGAATTGATACAATTTGTTTTGTATATTACTGCGTATGCCAAAGGACTTAAAGTAAACACTTGCTCATCTGGTTTAGCCCCAGCCTAGATGGAAAAAATCATTTAAAACAGGGGAGAATTCATTTAAAAGAGTAGTAACATTACCACAACTTACATTCAGTAACTCATCCACACATTCAGCTGATCGAGAAATGATTGCGCGTATGAGAGGGGTGAACCCATTTCGTCTGCAGAATGAATTTACCTACAAACAGATGGAGGTTTGGTTTGTCACTAAATTCAACATTCAAACTATATAATACTAGTATTTTAAGAAATAACCTCAGCATTATTTTTTATCAGGAATCTCAGACTCTGAATCTTTCCTCTTTTTGCAGCATAGTGCACGGGTGGTCCGCTCACAGATTCAGCTGCTATATCGGCTCCCTTCGTCAGCAACAACTCCATAATCTCGGGGTCTTCTGAAGAAAATTAGAGTTTGTTAAAAAATCTTGAGAATGAAATTAATTAATGAACAAGCAAGCATATATGTATAAAGGGAGTGACAACCATGTTTAACAGCAACATGCAATGGAGTGTATCCCCTACAATCAGTTATCGCTATATCAGCACCACTCTCGATTAGATATTTCGCGGTATCTCGATGATTCTTTTTCAGAGCAAATAGCAGAGGAGTATTCCCTAATGACGACAATGAAAAAGAATTTCACTTCAAGAATATTCGCATTCATAACAGAAAACAAATTAAGAGATCGAGAGCTAGACGGACCGTTGAAAGTTTTTGCGTCAATGTCGACTCCCACTTCCTTAATCAAGAAAGTGCACATGTCAATTAGGCCATTTTTAGCAGCATAATGCAAAACTCCAAGTCCTGCATCGTCAGTTTCTTTATCACATCTCTTGCGGAACTCTGAATCATCTCCAATTTCCTCCTTTATCTCTGCCAAAATGCATCATAACAAACCCAAATTAATTATAAAATCTAATCAAATAACTACAAATTAATGCGTTTACTTTTCAGGTATTCAACGTCTCCCGAAGCCGCAGCATGAATAAAACGCCCTGCCATTATATAATCCAGAAGATCAGTTCTAAAAACTTGAACGTATAATCATATAAAAAAATGCAAGAAAAGGGTTTTTATCAAGAATATCTTCAAAGTGTCTTCTTGAATACCTTGAACTAAGAAAGAAGACGAAGGAGAGGAAGACAAAGACGAAGGAGAGGAAGATGAAGACGAAGAAGATGAAGGAGAGGAAGATGAAGGAGAGGAAGACGAAGAAGATAAAGGAGAAGAAGCCATGGCGTTGAATTGTTGAAAATAGAAAGAACCTGAGTATACAAAGACCTGTTTATATTATGTATGTTAACGGTTATCTTTTGCAAATTTTAGTTGGGGAAAAAAACGGTAACGGTATTGTTTGTTTAAGTGCACACCATCACTTATTTAAGTCACATATAAACCATTGAATAAAAGTATTTTAGGTTCCACAAAAGTATTTAAAAAATGTATTTTATTTTTCAACTTCTTATTTGAAAAGGTTTCAAAACTAAGCTGGAAGGAAACTAACGTCTATTAACCATACTAAAAAGGCCATCGAACAAAATGTTGCTACGCATGGATCTAAGAATGTATTGGTGATAAGAGAAACTCACTTGTTCTGGTTGATGATTACTCTAGTTATACCTATATTGAGTGTTTCAAATCGATCTTTTTTTTTAAATGTTTATAATTATTTTTAACTTAAAAGTCAGCAAAATTAGATTTGATCGTTATAGTGAATTTGAAAATAAGAGTGTCATGCAAGTGTTTTTTTTACCTCGTTGAAAGAAAGAATATAACTCTACAAAAATTAAATTGCGGGACCGTGCTCGTAAACCATGAACTTCTGCAATGATTTTTTTATAAGTTAATTACCTTACCCTCTCCTCCCAATTCTGAACGTTGATGTTTAGAAGTCAATTTAGTCTCATAATTTTTTACTTTTTTTTAAATGGTCCCAAAAAAGTTAAATGGTATCAATTTAGTCCCATTTTTTTACAATTAGTTTTGTTTTGGGACTAAATTGGTACGTTTAACTTTTTTGAGACCAAAACAAAACTAATTGAAAAAAAATGGGACTAAATTGATAAATTTAACATTTTTGGGGGTGGGGGAATTAGCTGGCCATTTATGTGGCCCAATGGTGAGAGTGGGGTTTGGTCAGGCTTGTGGCCCAAATTCCAAACTCAGGTCATGCATTTTCTAATCAATTCAGCAAAATTTCTCGCTGTCGAAATTTCTTCGTTATTAATTTATCGAGGAGTAGTTTGGTGAGGACTTAAGTCCCTCACTAAATCCCTAGACATTTAATTTAGCGAGGGAAAACAGATGATGAAGCACAAGAGAAAATTCACATGAACGAGAGCATAGAGAGTACTCGTACGACAAGACTCATAAGGTCATGTTTGATAGCTTAGATTAAATCTAGATTAACTATATATCATTTTTATTGGTTGTTTGATAACTTAGATTAAGGATAGATTATGCTTTAAAATTTATAAAATTTAGTTATCATCCTAATCTTAGATAATCAATCTTTACTATCAAACATGCCCTAAGTGACCAAGCAAAATAGAATGCACACTCTAGCCAGAGACAATAAGTTTAGAAGATATATTCTTCTCATTTCTCTACACTTTCCAACTATGCAGAAAGGCTCTTGGCAGGACCGCGCTTGTAAACCATGAACTTCTGCAATGATTTTGTTGAAAGTTGTGAGTGTTATATCATAATCTCACAGTCAGCTGATATGGGTCAGGCAAGATGACTTAGGCCAAGTCAGATGAGTTGAGTGTGCCAGTCAGCTGATGAGGAGTTGCTTAGAAGTCAGCTTAAAAACTATTTACGTCCCGTAACTTTTACCTATTTTGAAAAATGTCCCAAAATAGTTAAAATTTTAATTTACATCCCATAACCTTTTTAATTGCTTAATTTTAGTCCAATTTTGCCGGAGTTGAAAAAATTTGTCGGAAATCCCCAAATTTAATATAGAAACGACGTCGTTTTGGTCACTCCACTACTACACATTTAAGCTTGGAGAGCTCTTTTTTCAAAGAGCTCTCCAAGTAACACTTGGAGAGCCCTTTTTTCAAACAGCTCTCCAAGTAAACACTTGGAGAGCGGTTTTAAAAAAAAAAATGTTTCACTTGGAAAGCGGTTCATAACCGCTCTCCAAGCTCAAATTTTTGGTCAAAGCCCTCAATCCCCCCCCCCAATTCAATTAATTCGACGCGTTTTCTCCTCCAACATACCCAACCTTGCCCTCCCCCATACTTGTTTTTTCGTTTTTTGAAAACTAAAAACACACCCCTTTGGTGTTAAAAATATATTGAGAACTAAATTGGGGCTTTTCTCGCCGTCGTTAGAGGTTCAATTTTGGGACGCTGCTCGCTCGGCCACCGCCGCACCTCTGTTGTTTCACACATACGCCCCGCCGCCGCGAGGGTTAGGTATTCATCACAATTATTTGGATTTTAATCCGGATTTGTTTGAATTTGTCGCGAAAACCCTCAATCTGGTTTATGTTTTAGGGAATATTTTAAGGTCTACAAATTAGAGTTGCTCCAAGTACCGTTTTCAGAATTAACATTGTAGTCCAGTTTTGACTTGTAGGTTCTATTGCTTAGTAGCAATGTTAACGAATTAAAGTGTAAACAGAGGGGGGATTGGAGAAGTGTTCTCCCCCAAATCCACCGTCGCCGTCGCCTCCCTATCCCTCCTTGCGCCGTCGCCTCACTCCCTCTCACTCCTCGTCGCTGTCGACTTCCTCTCCAGCCGTCGACGTCGCATCGCCTCCCTCTCCTGCGTGCCGTCGCCGTACAACGGCAAAAGAATGGAAGTGGAAAAACCAGTAAGTTCTCATCGTTGTAGTTGCGATTAGGAGTTTGGATTAGAATTGAGAACGCTGTGTTGATTGATCCTAATAAAACTTCTGGTGGAACTTCTTATCATGATTTGCCTCTTTAGCGATTCATATTTTGAAAATTGTTGTGTTTTCGAGAACAGAGTTTTTGCTCATGAAGTTCATTACTAGCAACATGTTAGGACAATACTTGCTAATTTGACAAGTTTTTCCTTGACGATGGATTATTAAATGATCTACTGAAATTTGATAGCTAAAATTCTCAATATAGTATCACTGAAACAGAATAAATTGTAAATGAAAGTAAGTTGAATTGAGATTTGCTAAATAATTTACTAATATGTTCAAGTCATATACTTTTAACATTTTAGTAGATGGGTGCATGAGCACAAACTGAAGGCTTGTTTATGCTCATAAAATTTCTAAAGTTTTTATATTCTTTCTAAAATTTAAGTTAGAAACCAGTATATTGTATATTATGTGAGAGTCATTAATGGAGACTAAAAGAGGAAATGTGAAACATAAATGCTGAGTGACGGCCTATTATTGATTACATAGAAAGGAAGATTTTATTCCTTTGTGAAGCTCTTTCTGTTTTGCAATTCAAACAGAGTCAAACTTTTTTCTGCTTCATCTCTTTTGTCACTTAAAGGTTGGAATTTAGGTTTGTCGATTAAATCTCTTTAGCGTGATTTTCATGGAATTAAATTATGTATGTGTAATAATTTGTTTCATATATATGATCTTTAATTACTTGTTACGCTTGATGATTATATTCACTCTCTTCTTTATCATGATTTTTTTAGTTAGTAAATTTATATGGTGTGCAACAATAGAGTTAGATATGTAATCACATTGTGTTTTGGATTGAATAACCATTTTTTTTCTTTAAATTGAAATTTCTTATAGTTTTCGAGTTTCAAGATTTTGTGTACATTCACTAGTAATCTGATAAATCAAGTTATTATCCTATGAAGTTTATAAATTTTAATCTGGCATTATCAATCTTATTCAAATATTGCACTGGTTTTGTAGGTATATATATAGTCTACATCAAGAAGTGTATTCTTTTGGTGTTGTACAATATATGTGAGAAGGAATATCTTTTATGGGACAAAAAATGAAGCGATTGTTAGAAGTTTGTGCGTGCATTTTAACTGTTGTGGCTTCCTATAATGTCGTCATGATGATCGTACATGACGAAAACACCAGTCCTAGAGCTGATGTGAGGCGTGCGTTGGCCTTCAATCCTGTAATCAAGATTCCGGAGAAATCAAAGAAAATGAAGAGTGAAAGGCTATTGTTTCATGTTGCTGTGACAGCTGAGGATTGGGCTTACAGCAAATGGCAGTGTCGAATTATGTACTATTGGTATAAGAAGAATAAGGACTTGCCTGGCTAATCAAAATAATACTAAATTTCAACAATTCCGGCTAATCTGAAGGTGGAGAGAAGATGATGGCGGAGGATCTAGGTGTGGAGGCGAAGGAGGCGGCGGTGAGAGAGGTGGTGAAGCTTCTGCTGTTGCCGGAGCTTCTACAGTCCATCGCTTCGATCAAAGCTGATTATATTGCCCGTCAACAGGTTACTTCTATTGAAGTTTAGCTGATGAGATGTGCAATTTCTGAATGAATTCATGTTTTTATTGGTCTTTAACTTTTGTGTTTGTGCTTATTGCATTTGAACTAGTGTAACTGAGATTTATGGAAAGTGTTTGTAAACTGTGTTGGAACATGCTATTTTATATTGGGGATTTTAATGGTGTGAAGGCTTCTCATTTCGAGAACTGGGACCAGGGTGTAACTGATATATGATATTGCCTCATGGGTCATCCAGGCCATTTTAACACTCGTTGTTGGTAGTCAGTTGTTCGTTTGATTTCTCTATGATGGCCGATGCTCTCTTAGCCTTTGAAGGGAAGGAATTTAGACAATGATCGAATTATTGTTTATGATAAACTGTAATTGAGGTTGCATTTGCAGTTCGTACTAAATTTTCTTGGAGCTAATGTTCATGATATCGATGCTGATGTATTTTTCCATTGATCCTAGCTGAAGGATTAGATCTTGGACTAAGGCAATTAGTTTAGGTATACATGAATATAGTATTATAGTTTTCATGTTTCAATTTTATATTTTTAGTAATACTATGCTACTTTATAGTTTTATAAGGTGAAAATGTGAATTGAAGGACACTGAGGAATCAATTCTCTATGGAATTTACCTTCAACAATTTTAATAATGCAAAAACTTGAGAGTCCTAATATTAATGTGAGAGTCCTAATATTATGTGTTTATGCAATACTGCAGCTGCAGCCTGCAGGTAGCTCAAGAAATTCAGACGGAAGCAAAATATCAAAATGATTTCCTGAATTAGCTGGTATGTCATAAACCACACTCGCCTATACATAGAGAAAGTTAGTTTTTTTGTTGTTAGTTACATTGCCCCAAAACTGGTGCTTAGTTTTCATAATTTTATCTTTTCATAGTAGAAGTTTATAATTACCTATGTGACTCTTAAAAAAGTGTAAACCTTCTGGACCTAAGTATAATGAGCTATTAAACTCTTTGGGGGTAAAGAACTAACCTCGCTTAATTTCTTGTGTTTGTTTAGCAAATGGATAGAGATGAAGATCAAAATAAAGCTGCAGCAGGAGCAAGTGTTGATTGGAGAGGGAGACCTTGCAAACCTAATAAACATGGCGGAATGACTGCTGCTATCTTTGTATTAGGTCTCCATCTCTTTACTCTCATTCTTTAAGCTCTCTGTTTTTTTTTTTTTAATTATTGATCATTGATATGATTTTTTATTTTTTAATCTAAAATCAAGGTAGATGGGGCATATACATATACTAGTCTTGTTATTATCCCTTCATTCATCATTACTGTTTTATTATTGTTAATCTGGCTGGAGATAATGGAGTGTACTGTAGTAGTGAGTGCTTAAACTGTTTCAAACTGTTTTATACTATTGGTTTTTTGGGGGGCAGCAGAGAATAATGGTTAATTCTGATTTGTGTGACATTCATTTCATTTTGTTGAAGGATGAACTAGTGAACATCTAACATCTTTAAATATTGACACTGTGTGGAGTATATATACCGCCCATAGTGGTTATTACTATGCATTGTCCGTTTACAAAAAAATGATAGTATCACATAGGTATAGAAAGTATTGTTTGACAAGAGTCGTCTATTTTGAATTTTCTACTCTTGATTGATGTATTTCAACTATTATACTTACTTTTTTAATTTTGTCATTGGTGGGACATTCTTCTAGATGATCGATAACTTTCAGGAGAAAGTTGGTCTCGGCGATGGAACTCCCAAAATGTATGCAACCATTGATTTAGAAAAGGCTAGAGTTGGTATATTGAAGATTTAATCCTCGCTTCTCAAACGACGATTTGGTCTCGGTGATGGAACTCCCACAATGTAAGTCAATTTATCGATTTATTTAAATTATTATTGATTGAATAAAAATTCATATACTATATATCTAACTATATTGATTGATCGTTGTTTGCAGTTTGTCTATGGTCGTCCGCTCAAGACTTACAACGATAAAAGAATGGACAAATGGAAAAAAGATTGGATAGGGTACATTTACAATCGATTTTTGTATAGCTATAATTAAAGTAGCTAGTATAACTTTTGGTAGCATGTAATATATTAACTTATACATTTGTGATGATATTTAGTTTTTTGGTGTATATTGGACGTATGTTAGTGTACGTTTATTTATTTGATTTTTTGGTATTTGACGTGTATATATATATATATATATATTTATTGGTATATAAATAAATTTTGGTTTTGTATAAAATGAATTTTTAAAATATAAAATAATTATTAAAAAAAAAAATAAAAAAAAATTAAATATATTACTTAGAGAGCGGTTTTGAACCGCTCTCCAAGTGAAATTAATAAAAAAAAAATTAACATAGAGAGCGGTTTTGAACCGCTCTCCAAGGTCTTTTACTTACAGAGCGGTTCATAACCGCTGTCTAAGGTCTACACTACACCGCTTTCCAAGTTCTTTTACTTAGAGAGCGGTTTTTAACCGCTCTCTTAGCTTGGAGAGCTGTCACTTGGAGAGCGGTTTTAAAAGCTCTCCAAGGCCCTTTTTCAAAGCTCTCCAAGCTCAATTGTGTAGTAGTGCTCCGACGTAAATGGGACGTAAATTAAATTTTTAACTAACACGGGACGTTATGCGAAAAAGATAAAAATACTCCGTATAATTTTCAGATTAATTAATTAACACACGCACACACAAAAAAAGAAAAGAATAGAAACTACAGTGTTATTTGTTTAATAAATATTAAAATGTTAGATCAATTTTATAGTGAAATGTACACATTTGTTGAGTATTTTTATCTTTTTCGCATAACGTCCCGTTTTAGTTAAAAACTTAAGTTACGTCCCATAACTTTTTAAATTGCTTAATTTACGTCTCATTTACGTCGGAGTGACCAAAACGACGAATTTTTTATATTAAAAGTTATAGGACGTAAATTAAATTTTTAACTATTTTGGGACGTTTTTCAAAAAAGGTAAAAGTTACGGATGTAAATAGTTTTTTTCTCGCTTAAGTTGGTCAGATCAGAAAGGCAGGAGCAGGGTTGGAGTCTATCAGCAAAGTTAGTCTTTTGACCAAAACAGAAGAGTTGGGCATCAGATGAGTGGAAGTCATCTGATCTTTATGGGCAAGTCTTCTGATACGGAAAGTTAGTCAGTTACTAATTGAATTACAGTTTCAACTACTTGAGGGCATAACTACCATTTCGGTTGGGCTTAACAGAGCATTGTTACAAACGGATGCTAACTACTCAACGATTCCTAACTGCTTCAATCACCTTGGTCTTTATAAACTCTTGTAATTGTTCATTGTGATTTGATGCAAGTACGATTGTTATCTTTGAGTTGTGTGAGTTCACGAGTGAAGAGAGGAAATATCCTATTTTGAGTGAAGAGTGTGTAAACATTCTTTATCAATCAAATAAATAGTCGTCTGGTCCAGTGGATGTAGATCACATTGATCGAACCACTTAAATCTTTTGTGTGTTGTTTATCTCGTTGATTACTTTTCGAGTTACTATCTTGGGTAATTCTCACGGTAGTCAAATTTTACAAAGTGACTACATAGTCATTTTGTCAAATCGCGCCACGTGGCGTCATAAACGTCGTAACGATCTGCTACCTGTTATACAGGTTTAAGTTATTTATATCATTTTTTAATTTGTATTTTGTTATTTACAATATTACCCTTATTTTATATAAATTAAAATATTTTAAGAGAAATTAAGAAACAAATTAGATTATTTTGAAATCATAATTAAAAAAATTTAATTGAAAATTGAATCGTGATTTTAGATTTTTCAAGAACGCGCTTTTTATTTTTTTGCACAAATTCTTCCCGCGCAGGTTTTCTCAAGTAGTGTGATGGCCGCCGGAGAAGGGGCGTAAACCTAGCCGCGCGTTAACTCTAGATTGACCGCCCACCTCTGTGTGCAAAGGAATTTTCGAAACATTGTCACCGTTTCTGTGCAACAGATGGAGCGCCGAGATTCCGGATCGCCACCGTCGGATGTTTGCAGTAAGCAGAGACTTATTCTTCCCTCACCACGTCGCTGCTCAGCCGTGCTTCTAGAAAGCGTCGTCGACGTGAGATCGGTGTCATCGCGGGCGCTCCTTACCGCCGCGAAGCCCTAAGGATTTTTTTTCTCCAATTTCTTTATTTTCGCAAATTACCTTAAGAATTGAGGATATTTTTCTGAAATTTTTGCATTCTTTGAATATTAGGATTTTATACTCGAATTTCCCATCTTAATTCGATTAACGATTCTGTGCATTCTCCTATATTGTGAGTAATATCCGTCTTCTTCCGACTATTTTTTCTTCCGGTAGTCTAAGCTTGGGTCTCTATCTCAAAGGATTAGGTTTGTGATTCTTCTTCTTTTTAGAAAATTAATATGTTTACGAATAGATCATTATGAGCAATATGGCAAAATTATACTAGATTTTTTTACAAAACCTTGAGCTCTCCACTTAACTCACCTCAATGCCTTCCCCTGTTTCTCCCTTTTCTGTAGTTTTGTATAGTCTAGTATTATACACTAAGCAGCTAGAATAAATCAGATATCCTAAAATGGGAAGTGCTTATTAGTTTTGGGGATGTAGATTCCATTTTCTCTCTCGATGCCCAAAATCTGGTCTTGAGGAGTTTTGAGTTAATCTCTCATTTAAATTGAGTTGGCCTCGATCTCGACTTTGATCTTTAAATATTTAGTGATCTAACCAAGAGTTGTGCTTGGGCAAAGTGTTTTATTTGTGGCATTATTAGCATCAGGAGTTTGCCAATATGATGCAATCCTGTGAATGGGAGAGTTTATTTTAAAGTGTTATTGGAAACACTTTTTTATAACTTAGCGTGTATGTTGGGGTTACCAGCTGTTGTGAAGGTCAATTCAATTTATTTTTTATGCAGTTGGTGCTTTGAAGATGGGAGATCTTGTTTTTCTTATACATCCACAAAAGCTTTTAAGTTCCAAGACAAAATCATAATTTTATATTGAGGCTTGTAAGTTCTAAGATTTATGTTTCTATACAGGATCATTTAATATTGAATACACCAATTCTTATGCCCCATATGCTTATTTTGGTGTGTACTGTGACTATAACCTATCGTGTCTTCTTGGTTCTAATTTCATTACTATAATTATTATATAAAACCTGGATAAAAAATATAAATAAAAACATTAAAATATTAGAAAATAAAACAACTACTTGTATGACGTTTTAAAGAAACGTGAGACGTTATCGACACTAACGACTATATATTCACCATTCGCTCACCTTCACGTGCTCGTTACTATGAAAATTGTATAAAACCTAGATAAATTTGGAACATGGGTCGTTATGTGTACAAATAAACTCGTATATATTGTATAACCCTCATATAACCTCCATCACCCTATTTTTGATATATTTAAAATATTTTAGTGCAATTTGAATGTCATGTTCATTGTGCAATACACAATTGAACAATCTTTCACATTATAACTTTATTGTACAAGTAGTGAAATTAGATATATATTTTTCAGTCAAATTCAGTCTCACTCTCAAACAAACTTGTTACTATGACTAATGTATAAAATGTAAATAATGACATTAAAACACTAGAAAATAAAATAACAACTCGTATGATGTAATAACGGAACGCGGGTCGTTGTGGACACTAACAACTATATATTTATCATTGACTCATCGCTACGTGTTCGTTACTATGACTAGTGTACATGTAAAGTGTGGATATAGATTATAAGAGGAGGCTTGAAAACTTAAGAAAATTGAGCAATGACGTGTACAACATTATAACGGAATGTGGGTCATTATGAGCAATAACAACTATATACTCACTATTCGCTCACCTTCACATGCTCGTAACTACAACGATTAGGTAAAACTTGGATATGGACATAAAACAAGGCCTGAAAACTCAAGAAAATATAATAACGACATGTGTGACATTATAACAGAGTGTGGGTCGTTTTGGGCATAGCGGTTATATACTCACCATCCACTCACCTTCGCATGTTTGTTACTATGACTAATGTGTAAAACATGGATATGAACATAAAATAAGACTTGAAAACTCAAGAAAACAGAATGACGACATACGTGATGTTGAGTGCAGGTCGTTATGGGCAGTAACGACAAGTGTGTCGTTATGACCATGTACGATAATAAATTCATCATTCGTCCACCATAACATGTTCGTTACTATGTTTAAGATATAAAATGTGGATTAAAGCATAGATAAAGATTTAAAAACACTAGAAAATTAAATAATGACTCATATGGCATTATAATGAAATGAGGGTCGTTATGGATACTAATGAAAATATATTCACCAATTCGGTTACCGTCACATGCTCGTTACTATAACTAATGTATAAAGTGTGAGACGTGTCAAGGTTGGGACAATTTTGATTCTCTAATTCAATTTGTGTTCATATTCTATAATGCAGGTAGTTATAAGCACTAACAACTCCATACTCACCGTTTGGTTTGATGTTGTCAGTGAAAAGAGAGTGACTTATTATATTATGATGATGCACACAATGTTTTATTATACGACAAATTACATCTTCTTTACTTTTTAGTTTGATGTGATTTTCTTCAACAATATCTTCAAATTTTTTTATTTTTTTTTTGATGGAAAGTTAAATACCCATCCCTTTTTTCCCTCCCCATGACTCGAACCCAGGACCTAAGGCCTAGGTAGTGGTGCTCTAACCACTTGAGCTATCCCACTTTGTCTTCAAAATTAGTATGAATTAATTTATCCATCAATTTTGTTATGAATAATATTTATATGGTGTGAATGTCCACAATGTGACATTTGAAGTACATTGTTGGTTCATGTACCAACATTAATGTTTGACCTTTCATTTCATCTTCTTCAACTTATATTGTTCCCTATAAATAGAGTTGCTAATGTTTGTAATACACACTTAGAGGTGGAATAAGAGATTTCTATATTATCTCTACATCTTGTTCACTTATGTAATATATGGAGTTATACTTTTAAGTTGTTTCACAACACGTTATCAGCACGAAGCTCGTAAAACATTTCTACCGACGAAATTCAGATAGTGATAAATTTCAGGTATTGTACGGAGGTATGTATTGAAATGTTTAGAATATATTATCTTACAATATTTATTTGTCATATCTTATTTCATTACTATTTTGATGATTATGTTATTTTTCAATTAATCAATCTCTTGTTTATTTTATAGTTTCCAACATGTCAAACTTGACAAAACTTAAATTTGTGGCTCTTGATATTACTGAAAAAAATTTGTAATGAATTCTTGATGTTGAAATTCATTTGGATGTCATGAGTCTTGAGAATTCTATAAAAGTGGCAAATCAATCATATAATAGAAAATAAGGCCCGAAGCCATGATTTTCCTTTGCCACAATCCTGATGAAGGATTGAAAGTTGAATATACCTCACGGTGAAAGATCCACTTTAATTGTGGACAAATCTTAAAGAAAGATGTGATTATAAATTCGTGAGTGAGTACAACTCAACTATGTTCAGAATCACTTCTCAATTAAAAATATGTGGAGAAAATATTAGTGAAGATGATATGCTTGAAAAGACATTCTCCACATTTCATGCTTCTAATGTGATTTTGCAACAACAATATCGTGAGAAGAATGTTACTAAATATTCTGAACTAATTTCATGTCTTTTAGTGGCTGATAAAATTAATAAGTTTTTGATGAAAAATCAGGCCTCGAACGAGGGTGTGATTTTGATCGAGGCAGATTTCAAAATGATTATAATACATGTCCGAATTTTAAAGGCCCTAAAAAGGGCAAACAAATTTCTGAACATTAAAGGAAAAGAGAAAAGAGTTGAAATAAATTATGTGAATATTGAATTCGATAATGAGATGTTTGACATAACACAATTGGATGTTGCTGATTACCTTACCCACCCTGAAGGTGGAAATTAGATAGTTCTAATACTCAATCATAATTTCCTTTCAATAATTTATTATGTAATGTTTGTTTTCTTATGTTATGCAATGTCTTAGTATTTCTTATCCTTTATAATATGAGTGACTATTACATTTTTATTTACCTTAAAACAAAATAATTAGATTGTAAATTTCTTAATTTTGCATTTTTTTTAAATGGAAAATGGTATGGCAACATCAACATTCAAGAAAGAATGTGTAGATTTATGTCTCGTGGATAGTGCTATTATGCACACTATATTCAACAATAATAAATTATTCTCACATATAAAATGTGGAGAAGCCTATGTAAATACAAAACTTGGTTGTACAAAAATAATTGAAGGTTTTGGAAGAGCCACTATTCTATAACTCGGTGGGACAAATTCATTCTCAATGATGCCTTGTTCTCTGGAAAGTTTCAAAGAAATTTATTAAGTTTTAAAGATATTCATTGGAATGGATATCATCTTGAGACTACAAATGAAGGCAATATTGAGTATTTTAATATTACTACAATTGTTGCGGGAAAGAAATGTATGTTGGAGAAGTTACCCGCTTAATCCTCGGATTAATTTATACGTATTGCATGAGTATAAGAACAATTGAAATTTATGTCGTAGTAAATCAAAAGGTTACTACCGAATTTAATGATTGGCATGACCGGTTGGGCCATCCCGGTTCCATAATGATGCGAAAAATTGTAGAAAATTCATGTGGGCAATCATTGAAAAATAGAAAAATGCTATACCCCAATGAATTTTCATGTGCTACTTGTTCACAAGGAAAATTAATTATAAGGCCATCACTAGCTAAAGTTGAGCATGAAAATTTTATGTTCATGGAACGAATTCAAGGGGATATATGCGGACATATACATACGCCAAGTGGACCATTTAAAAATTTAATGATTTTGATTGATGCATCGTCTAAGTGGTCACATGTATGCTTATTGTCATCTCACAATTTGGTTTTTACAAAGTTATTGGGACAAATAATGCAATTGTGAGTACAATTTCCTGATAATGCAGTTAAGAATCTAAGACGATTCGTCTTGCAAATGCTGGTGAATTTTTCATCTCATGCTTTCAACGTTTATTGTATATCAATTGAAATACATATTTAACATATGGTTGCTCATGTTCGTACATAGAAAACAGTCTTGTTGAATCACCTATAAAGCACATTCAATTGATTGTCCGACCAATATTGATGAAATATAAACTCCCTATTTTAGCTTGGGATCATTTTATATTGTATGTGACAGCACTTGTGCGCATCATGTCAACAAGTTATCATAGCATTTTTCCCATACAAATGGTTCAAGGTCAGGAACCAAACATATCCCATCTAAGAACTTTTGGATGTGTTGTATATGCATCGATTGCTCCACCACAACGCACAAAGATGGGTCCCCAAAGAAGAATGGGGGTATATGTTGGATATGAATCTCTGTCTATTGTTAAATATTTAGAACCATTGACCAGAGATCTATTCACGAAAATGTTTGTTAATTGTTATTTTGATGAAGACAATTTTTCCAACATTAGGGGGAAAAAGTAAGCAGCTGGAAATGAATATTTATTGAAATGAATTATCATTGAATTGCATGGATCCTCGTACAAAGTAGTGTGAACTTGAAGTTGAAAAAATAATTCATTTGCAAAAGATTGTGAATAAACTGCCAGACACATTTACTGACCTTAAAAGAGTTGCAAAATCTTATATTCCAGCTGCTAATGCTCCTAACAGCACTGATGTCCCTGAAGGACCGTCTTCCATAGAAAATGAGTCTACGGCACGCCTGAAGCGTGGTAGACCTCTCGGTTCCAAAGAAAAAAAAATTCTCAAAAAATAAAAGGAGCAAATATTGAAGATGGTCATAATGTGAACATTCTTGTTGAAAAATCTAACATACTACTTAAAGTCCCAAAAAATGATATTTCAGGCGCCCGAAAATGATGAATTATCGATAAATTATGTCAGAACAGGAGAAATATGGAACCGAAATGAAATCGACGTCGACAATATCTTTGTATATAATATAGCGCTTAATATGATGGAAGATGATGAGGATCATGAACCTACATCTATTGACGAATGTAGAAAATGAGATGATTGACCAATGTGGAAAAACGCAATAAATGCAAAATTACAATCTCTTATTAAACGAAAAGTTTTCGGACCTTTTGTCCGTATACCTAATGGTATAAAAGTTGTGGGTCATAAATGAGTAATTGTGCGAAAAAGAAATGAGAAAAATGAAACTGTGAGGTATAAAGTGCGACTTATTGCACAAGGTTTTACCCAAAGACCAAGTGTTGATTATGAGGAGACTTATTCTCCTGTGGTGAATGCAATAAATTTTCGTTATTTAGTAAGTCTGGCAGTGCAAGAAAAACTTGAAATGCGTCTATTAGATGTCGTTACAACCTATTTGTACGACTCATTAGAGAAAGATATTTATATGACAATCCCCGAGGGATTAAAGGTACCGATAATGAAAAACGAGAATTCTCAAAACATGTATTCAGTCAAGTTGAGCAAATCCTTATATGGATTAAAGCAATCTGGTCGCATGTGGTACACTTGTTTGATGCATTCTTGATTAAGAAGGGATATAACAATGATCATATATACCCTATGTTTTTATTAAAAGATCTGGATGTGAATATGTGATGATCATTACTGTATATGTTGATAATTTGAATATCATTGAGACTCCTACAGAGTTATCAAAGGCCGTGGCTTCCCTCAAGAGGGAATTTGAAATAAAGGATCTGGTAAAACAAAATTTTGTTTGGGTCTTCAAATTGTACAAATTTATAAATTTTGGTGCATCAATTTAAGCACACATATGGTTGTGCGTTCACTGAATGTAGCGAAAGATCCATTTCAACCTCGCGAAGAAAATGAAGATCTGCTTGGTCAAAAAGTACCATATTTGAGTGCAATAGGTGTGCTAATATATCTTGCTAGCAACACAAGGCTTGATATATCATTTGTTGTTAATTTATTAACAAGATATAATTCTTCTTCAACTCATAGGCATTGGAATTGTGTTAAACATGTTTCCCGATATCTTAGATGGACAATGGATATGAATTTATATTTTTCAAACTCATTAGAACCTCGTTTAGTTAGTTATGCAGATGCATGCTACTTATCAGACCCGCACAAAGTCTGATCCCAAACAGGTTATTTGTTCACATATGGAGGTACAACTATTTCATGGCGTTCTATTAAACAAACTTTAGTTGTTACTTCATTTAACCATGCATAGATCCTAGCAATTCACGAGGCAGATCGTGAATGTGTTTGGTTGCGTTCTGTCACACAACATATTTTGGACAGTGTGGATTAAACTCAGTGAAAGATAATACAACTGTGATATATGAAGAGAATGTTGCATATGTTGTCCAACTAACAAAAGAATTTATCAAAGGTGATAGAACAAAGCATATTGATCCTAAATTCTTCTTTACTCACGATCTTCAGCAAAAGGGTGACATCAGTGTGTAACAAATTTGTTCAAGTAATATTTTGGTTGATTTATTTACCAAGTCTTTACCTACTTCAACGTTTGAGAAATTGAGATACAAAATTGGAATGCGACATCTTAAGGATGTGAAGTGATGTAATCATCAGGGGGAGTTAATGCGCGTTTCTTCTCATTGGATTTTAACGAGACATAATCTTATATAATGGACATTCAAGGGGGAGTGTTATGAATAATATTTATATGGTGTGAATGTCCATAATGTGACATTTGATGTACATTGTTGGTTCATGTACCAACATTAATGTTTGACCTTTCATTTCATCTTCTTCAACTTATATTGTTCCCTGTAAATAGAGTTGCTAATGTTTGTAATACACACTTAGAGGTGGAATAAGAGATTTCTATATTATCTCTACATCTTGTTCACTTATGTAATATATGGAGTTATACTTTTAAGTTGTTTCACAAAAAATTCATATATGTATCACTTTTTTATATTTTACTTTACTGTTTCATTTAATATATACATAACAATTAGGGGTATAAATGAGCCGAGTCGAGCTAAGTAGTGTTGAGCTCGAAACTCAACTCGATTACTATATTCAAAAACACGACTCGGTCGAGCCTAATTTTTTTTTAAGTCAAGCTCGTCTCAACTCATCATAATTACTTGTATAATTTTAAAATTAAATGTAAAACACATTTTTTCTAATATAATTAAATGTAAAACATATTTGTTCTTACTTTTTTTTAAACCCTTTGTTCTTACTTCTTAGTGACTGGATTTTTAACTTAAAAAAAATCTTGTCACAAATATCTTATCTCGTGTTTTATTCATGAATGAATCTATGATACACATCTTGATAACATTAAAGAAGATTATTCACACCCGCCTGCTACTCATACTTGTTGTCTAGCATTTTTTTTCTTCAGAAAAATGTAGCTACATGTGATCTCTTGGATTGTCCATTATGTGGCAAAAATGTGTTGCACACAATACAATACAATGTTGTAATACGGGTCTTGCTTGCTCATTAATTCCTCTAATATTCTTTCGGGTCTTGCTTGCTCATTACGAAAAATACAAGCGTTTCTTGCCTTCCAAACCAGCCACGAGGTACATTCCCAAATACACGTCGCTGCTACTCTGCCCTTCTTGCCTTTCAACAACCCAATAAAATATAACAGATTCGATGATATATCCAATTGCAATGTCGTTTCAACACCCATCCACTTTATTACGCTCATCCACACTGCGATTTACATCAGAGAGTTAGAGGACGTCTTGTAGATTTCATCAGCATGAGTATGACCATACAAAATGTAGACAAGTAGCGCAAATGCCAACCAAATTTAGGCGATGGTCCAAGTAGCAGCACTGCATATTTGGATGGACGGATAGAGAGAGACTTGTGAGGGCGATCAATAATTGGTTCAATGGAAATCAAGAAACAGTCAATTTTGTATTAAACTCAATGCTCAAGAATAATCAAAACCTCAAAGAGAAAAACAATTAAGTTAGTAAATGAATATCCTATTAAGAGAGAACTAGATCCAACTTATAAACCCAAAGTACAAGCAGCCACTGAAACTCAATTAATAAAGCCCGATAATTCTCTTTTGGCAAATGCTACTATGAAACTTATCTGTTCAAAATGAAAGCATCCACATACGAAACCGCTTCTCTTTGAGGCCTCTTCATCCATAGGCAAGAGACTAACTCCATTTTCCCAAACACTTCACATTTACTTTACTAATCTCAGATTTTGTAAAACAAACTGTAGAACAATTAGCTGCATAACGCACGTTCACTAACGAGGCAAGGCTGATTTTTTTTGCATTTAGAAAATTAGACCAGACTCGAGGAATATCACATATACAGCTTGTCGCAATTCTAAAGTCGTCAAAAAGGAAAAGTAATCTATGGAAACCAAAACAGAACTATCTTCTGGACTTGAGTTTCTACACAAGTTTGAGTTCATCAACACCCTAAAATACTTAATATTTTCAAGCAATGGAAGCACATAATAAGAATTTTGAGAACATGGAAATTCTTTATAAACATTTCAATCATTTGCTCTTATTAGTTATATGACCGAAAAACAAGGTTTTGTTATGCTACATCCTAACTGCAAGGATATGACTAATGAAACCATACATATCTCTAACACGTCAAACAATTAATTAACTGTCACAAGTAGCAAAAGATTATGTCCACTTTGGATTTCTCAAACACAACAATGTTAAGAATAAATTAATTTCCCAGATGTTATTGATCCCAAAATTCATGAAGCCATACATGACATGATTTGTTAGAATCAAAGAGAATGGATACACACCTCACTGAGAGTATACGTAATGAAGACTTAATATATTGAAAGGAAAAAACAAAAAAACACCTGAAATAATTCCGTCCAAACCCGATGGCCGATTCACATACGAGAAATATCTCATCTCAAGCATAAGCCCTAAACGGTGATCTCTAAGATAATTTCACTAGGAGACCCAAAGATTAATATATAGACTTAATAATCATAACCCTAACTTAATCTCTAAGCAACAAAGACCACAACCAATCTTATTCAATAACTTAAATTAAGAACCCTAAACAATAATCATAAAATAAGCTGCGTATCATGATTTCATCCGCTTCACATATATAATGTTAAGATCAGCTGCCAAACACGTAAACCGCTAAATTGTTAAATTCAGTTGCAAATTTTCTTTGAGGCATTTTGTCGAACACTTGTTGATCAATCAAGTTTTTATTTAATTTGAGTCAATTTAAAAAACAATTACTACTAAACAACTCAACCTCAACAATCCCAAGTTTGAGTGTAGAACTCAAGAAATCGTAAACAAAATCAATCAGAGAAAATCGAAAATACTAACCAGATTTTCAAAATCAGTGCGGCTGACAGGCGGCGGCGGCGGAGGCTAATGGTAGCAGACGCGGATGGTGGATCACTAAGTAGACATGGGCAACGGTTACAAACCGCCGGTTTCGGGTTAGAAACCGGCGGTTACGGTTTGGGGTTTCGGCGAACCGTAACCGAACCACGAACCGCCGGTTACGGTTACGGTTTTCAAACCGGCGGTTCGGTTTGAAAACCGCCGGTTTGGCGGTTTAGGGTTTTTTTTTTTTTTAAATATTATCTTCGTTTTCGCTCGTTTTCACTCCGTTTTCGTTCATTTTTTATTCGTTTTAACTCATTTTTTAAAAAATACATTACTAGAATTGAATAAAAATTATATAACTTAAATTTATACATTAAAAATAGAATAATTGTGTATTAAAAAAATTATTATTATTATTTTTTTTAATAAAAAACCGCCAAACCGGCGGTTAACCGCCAAAACCGGCCAAACCGCCGGTTTGCGGTTTGTCAAAATGCCGAACCGTAACCGAACCGCCATTTTTCGGTTACGGTTCGATTTGTAAACCGTAACCGGCGGTTTGGCCGGTTTGGCGGTTCGGTTTTGCGCGTGTCTATCACTAAGGCAGGAAAAAAACCTATGAATTGAAAACGCATGAAATAGTTAGATTCTAATGAATTTAATTCCCTTTAAGTTTTAATTTGATTTGTTTTTTTTAATTAATTGATTTAATTTATTCTTTGTTATTAATTTTATTAATAACATAAGAGTAAATTTGTAATTTTAATATTTCATATTTTAATTACATTAACAAAAATATAATAAATTATTTTATTGTATAAGGATAAAAATGTAATTTTACAATAATATATTTTAATTAATTTAATTTAATAGAAAATACAAATTTATGACACATTACGACAATACATACAGTAAAATTTACAAAAGGTAATCGGTCATCAAATTTAAGCCTTTAGATTAGATTTTTAATGGCTTAGATTAATTGACTACGGTAGTCATTACGACACCTTACGACACCCTGACGACATGTAGGAGGTCCCTACTATCTTAGCAGGGTTATTTCTTATATAATCTGATTTCTATTTGATTGGAGACATCTAATCGACTAGATTTTTTGATAAAAGTGTTTTTCTCTTTCTAAATTTTTTATTTGTGTTTTTCTCTTTCTAAATTTTAGTCTGACTTTTAATTGATGTTTGTTATGGGTTTTAAGTTTTCCTCTTTCTAAATTTTAGTCTACTTTTAATTGATGTTTGTTATGGGTTTTAAGTGATTTAAAAAAATAAATTTCTTTTTAATCTAGGGAAATTTTAAAATCTCAATAAATGGTAAGTTGTGTGTTTATTTTGAATTTTAAAATATGGTAGAATTTTATTTTAATTAGTGTAATAGTGGTTTTTTAAACTCGATTTACAAAATGCCAAACTAGAACCTGTTTTTAAATTTTAAAGTCCAACTTATAGTTTTAAAACCAAAGACATAGAGTAGATATATATTATGCAACGTCCAAGAATCTATTGACCTACCTAATATATCTATAGTAAAAACTCTCAAAAAGAATACTCTATTAAAGAATAAACTCTCTTTAGAAATAAAAATTCATGGTCACAACTTGGGACCAGTTATAATTTGGAAAAAACTCCATATTGTCATAATTCATATTTTTTCAAGTCCCAACATAAAGAAATACACCTCCATTTAGGAATAAATCATAATAATATATATAATTTTACAATAGATTTAACACTACAAAAAACACGCGTTATAGGGACGGACAAATGCCGACGGATTATAGTCCGTCGGCATTTCCGACGGATATGCTGACGGAATGCCGACGGATTGGAAAGTCAACATCAATGCTGACGGATTTCCGTTCCGTCAGCATTTACCGAGGGAAATGCTGACGGATTTCCGTTCCGTCAGCATTTACCGAGGGAAAATGCTGACGGATGTTTTGAAATATGTATGCCGACGGAAATGCCGACGGATAATCCGTCGGCATCTGACCCGTTGAATCCGCACCGCCTCGTTTTCCAATAAGGTAACCGTTGGCATTAAAAGTGGGCGGTTACCGAGGGAAATGCCGACGGAATATCCGTCGGTATTTGTTTTTTTTTTTTTATATATAAGGGCGATGATCAGAATGCGTTTGGTAAAAAAAAAAAAAGGGAGTGCGTGAGTGAGGATTCGGTGGGGAAGACGAAGACGAGGATGAGGCTATTGAAGCAAATTTCTCCGATTACATTGATACGGTACGTTTTCTTAATTAGTTCTATTACTTAGTTTTAATACTTATATATGTTTATGCATGAATATATGTAAATATGAATAATTTAATGTTGATTTGCATGTTATATTGATTTAGTTAGTTGTTAAAATATTATGATCATGTTAGTACGTATGTTAGTTAATTTAATTTGTTGATTAAGAATAATTTTGATAGAGTAGTTTTTTAAGGTTAATTAATTAATTAATTGTTATATGTATACATTAATTAATTGTTATATAGTTAATTACTAGTTTAATTTAATGGTGTAATTTTGATATAGAATATTTTTAATGTAGGTAGTGCATGTTTCAATCAATTGTTTAAATTAGTTTAGATATAGTGGTTCAACCGTTGGATCACGTTGTAATTAGGAATATGTTGATTAAATTAGGAATACGCTATATTAGTAAAAAAATTAAATTAGGAATATGTTCATTAAATTGATAATTATTGACCCAATTAGAAAATTATTATTTTAATTAGTTTTAGGTTTGTTAATTTAGGAATATATATGTTCAATTTTTTATTATTGATTAAGTTAGGTAGAAAAATAATAATTAGAAAAATAATAATTAAATTAGGTTATTGTTGATTAAATTAGGAATATGTTGATTAATTAAATTAGGAATATGCTATATTAGTAAAAAATTTAAATTAGGAATATGTTCATTAAATTGATAATTAGAAAACTCCAATTAGAAAAGTATTATTTTAATTATGTTTAGATTTGTTAATTTAGGAATATGTTAATTTAGAAATATTTTTAATGTAGGTGATGCATGTTTCAATCAATTGTTTAAATTATTAGTTAATTAGATGGTTCGACGGTGGTATCACGTTGTAATTAGGTTATATATATATTGTTTTGATTTAAATTAGGAATATGTTGATTAAATTAGTAATTGATTAAATTAGGAATATGCTATATTAGTAAAAATTTTAAATTAGCAATATGTTCATTAAATTGATAATTAGTAAAATTATGTATTTTTTATTGATTGAAACAGATGAGTGAACAAGTACCGAATCAGGGTTCTGGTTCACGTAGGTCGTCATTTTTGTCACGTCGTTCAAGGAGGTCTCGGGATGAATCAGTACCTGTGATGGCTCCTCCTCTTGTGGCAGTGTCGCCGCCGCCGCCGACTACGATGTCGGTCGGTTCGTCATCCTCTTCTCGTCAGCATCCTGTTCGAGACCAAAGGCAACCCATTGAAATCGTTTCAGGAAGGTAAGTCAATAATTCTAATGTTTAACATTATTCAATAACGATTAACTTTATTTATTTATTTATTTATAATGTGTTAGTTTATAAATTTGTTAATAATTTTACAGGTTGGTGCACGGTAATGAGGTGTCCAGGATCTGCACACAAGCCTTTAAGACGTGTAAGATTTCTAAGGGTGCTATCACTTGGTTGACGGTGCCACAATCTAAAAAGGATGAATATTTCGAGGAGTTCCAGGTATATAATTATAATAATTAAAGTTTATTAAATAACTAATTATTCATATTGAAAGTGTGGTGGGTGCGGGGTGTATGTATGAAAGTGTTTATGTATAAGTAGATAAATGTTGCACAGAATGTTGAGACAAATAGTGCAACACTGACTCTAACAGAATATCAGAAATTAAGATACACAGCGGAAGACTTGAAACACTAAAAACAAACGAGACACAATGGAAATACTTTTAACATAGATTTTATAAATAAAAATCTATGTCTGCCTTATGGCGTAAAATCAATACTTATCTTCAAGTACAAATGTTGTGTGAAATGTTACAACAATAACTTTCACAACGAAACTATAAACGAGGCAGGTGCCAAGTCTAGAAAACGAACTAAGTGTATAAATTATACACTGTCGAAATGCCTAGTCTATCTAATGATTACACTCTCAATAGATAAGAAGACACACAGTCATACGGGTGGTATACAACGTATGAACTAAAATGTAGAACTATTGGCCACAATTTCCTAACAGGGATGAACGCTCGGTCTAGGATATTGATCGAATAGAGCACACTGAAGTATGAAGCCTTCAATGGGTATTTATAGATGTGGGATACGAATTCTAGAGGCTTCCACATTGAGGTCCTATTTTTTAAGAAACTCAACTTCCACAACTTCCATGATCTTTCTAGATCCTTCTAGCCTGCTCTAGGTCGTTCCAAATGCATCCAGGCTGTTCTAGCATGTTCTCCAATGTTCTGGAATCTTCCTGGTTCCAGATCCTTGTAGAAGCTTCTAGATCCTGCCAGAAATGCGACAACATTTAGGTCAACATTTAATGTAGCATTTCAGAAAAGACTTAGAAAAAATCTCGGAAGGTCAAATTAACATGTTGTTGATAATGTTAAGACATTTAAGAATTAACAACATCTACAATCTCCCCCAATTTGACCTTTCGACTACAACACACCTGATGCACATATATTTCTATACATACTCAGTTTTATGTACTTAGTTGAGGTTGACATCATTGCTAAGCACTAGTCAAGACAATACCTGTTGTAATCGTTGGATCAAATCAACTGAAGATCAAGGATAATTTCATAATGATCCATGCCAAAAGATCAAAACTATTTTATCCAAAATAGAATAAGTATAAACTATACACTTACTCACAACATAAGTAACTATACTAAGACAATAAGTTGAACTGGAAGAAATTCACTTAGAATCTAAGTATGACACTAACAAAACAAAAAAAACAGAGCAAAACATAATGTAAAAAAAAACAAAAACAGACACTAATACTATACACAACCTGCAATATTAGACACATGATAATCTGCAAACAAATTAAGCAAGGCAGTAAACAAATATCAAGTGGAACCATTAAGCAAGTTGCAGTAATAAACATCCTATCATCTAGAGAAAAACAACAAGTGTATCAGAAATTCAGAATTCAAACTTAAACATTAATTACAAAGGTAGAACTGAATAAATGGCTTATATTGCTGTGATAACAGTTGCAGCATCATCTTCCTGCACCATAGCCATTGTGGATTTCAGATCTCCTCCTGTCTAGCAGCTTTCTCCAGGTAGATCACCATACAAGGTGTCCATTTCAGCAGCATTATCATCATCTCCTTCATCAACAAAGTAAGTAGATGCAAGGTGTGCAACTACATCAGTAACAGCAGCATCTCCTCCAGCATCAGGTACAGCACCAGCATCAGCAGCAGCTGGAACTCCATCTTCATTTATCTCCTCAATGACCACATTGGAGTTGGATGGTGGTGGTACTCCCCCTGTTGTAGGTGAGAGGAGGTTGGTCCACCTGTCCTTCAGGAACTGGAGTTCATCTATTGTTTCCTGCAAGTGTTGGAGTTGGAGTTTGATGAATTCCTGTGAAAGATACACATTACCAGAAATGTTGACACGAATGTTCTCAACATTTGGGGGTGCATTTCTCTGATGTGTTCTGGAAGGGCCTGGTTGAGCAGAAGTAGAGGGTCTAGAAGATCTCTGTGGACTATCAGTACCAGGAGCAACTATGGGCAGATCAATGATTCTGTCCCCAATCAATAAGGCAGGAGCAATAGCAATTAGTGGCACTCTCCCCCTCAAAACATTAGTCTTCTTAGCAGTGAAGCCATGGTGCTTCAGATAATTTGAAATCAAGACTGGATAGGGCAGATTTCCTTTCCCAGTAGTTTTCCCAGTAAATTTTCTCATATGGTGAAAGATAGTATGTCCCAGATTGAACTTCTTAAGTATAGAAATCCTATACATAAGAATGGCTTGGTCTCTTGTGATCTTAGTGGTGGTGGTAGTGGGAATCCAATTGTATATGATCAGCTTATACAAAACAGAATGTAAGGAGGTTAAGTGTCTAGCTAGCATCTTCCTAGTCCACTTAGTCTTTCTACCCCCTGTGATTGCAGTAATCACAACATCCATATCTGGATCATCATCCTCATCAACATTAGGAGTGTGCAAGAACTCATTAATAAGTTCTGGAGTGAATGGCACATCCCTCCCCCTAAACTTAACAGTACCATAAGACCTAGAACTTCTTTTTCCATAACTTTTCTTCATACAGGCATAGAATTCATAAGACCAGTTTGTAAGAAAAGCTTCACCAAATGTAACAGCATTCAACAGATTTCTATCCTCTAAAAACTTAATCATCCCCTTACTATCAAAATCAGGCACATTAATTCTTTTCTCAATCAACAGCTTCCTCTTAGAGTAAATTTCTAACCTTTTCTCAACATAATTAGAGTGATCAGAGATACCTTCACCGTCTTCCTCAGAAGGTAGTTCCTCATCAGGATCAGTGTCTCCATCATGTGCAGGGGAGCTTTTGGATGAGCTCTTTGCTTCAGCAGATGAGCTCTTTGCCTCAGAAGATGAGTTGTCCCCATTTCCACCATCATCAGGTTCTGGTGTGGACTCTTTTGCAGCAGCAAATGACTCAGCATTCTTCTTAAGAGATTCTTGCATGTCTCTTAGGCAAACATTGAAATCAGAATCAGAGTCTGATTCAGCAGGTTCCTCTTCAGGGATCATCTTGGCCTTCCCTTTGCCTTTGGGATCAGTAGCAGCTTTCTTCCTTCGTTCATCAACAGCTTTCTTTGGTTTCTCAGCAACAGTCTTTGGCTTCTTTGCAGCAACAGTGGCAACTTCGGTTTCTTCATCAGAATCAGTGAACACTTGAATGGGTTCACCAGCATCAGCTCCAGCTTTCTTCTTCTTCCTCATGGATTCAGAGTAATCCACACGAGTGAATACACGGTACGATCTTCTTCTTTGTACAGGGCTTCTCTGTCTTTTTCCTTTCTGTGCATTTTTCTTGAAAGGAATAGGAGCAGACTCTTCAGAAAGTGAGAGAGATGAGTTTGTACCAGAATCAGAAGCTTGGGCGTCCTCCATTTCTTCATCCTCAGAATCGGATGCAGCAGTAGCTTCTCCTTCAACACCGGTTTCGACATGTTCCTTCGTTGAAACTGGAACAGTAGGATTAGGGCTTTTTGTTGCAGCAGTCATTTGAGCAGTTTGATCGGCCAAATAACTTGAGATATCCACAGTGATATCTCCAAATTGCATCACGGGTAGATGTCCGGTAGTTCGAAGAGTTGCAGACACTTCTTCGACAGCTTTCGTGAACTGTTCAACGGTCGAATCTTGTGGGATTTGGGTAGTTGTTGGAACAGGAGCGGTTGTTGATGGGGTTGCAGAGACATTAGAGTTGGCATTTGAGGAGTTGGATTGTTGCGAAGCCATTGAAGCAAGAATTTCGAGAGAGTTTTGGGCAGTTTGTTTGGAAGTTTCAAAAACAGAGTGTGAGTGAGAGTGAGATTGAGGTTGATTTCCAGCCATTAAAGGGACGGTTTGAATTTCGAGGCACGAGGTGGGAGAGTGTATACAACAATTTTGGGAAATACACGGCCAAACACAATTTCTGCAAGAAGTGTACTTAACAAAGCTCGACAATCAGCAAATTAGCAACATAAATCACACTTAATTGAGTTTTATGGAGAGAATGTGTGTGTAGTTGGAGGTTAACACGATTAATTCCAGAAATAATGTGATAGTGCTCCACATTTTTAGCCACAACCTTGATCATGGTTTAATTAGTGGGAAAAATCCATTTTATTAATTAATTAATTAAATAATTAAGAAATTTCTAGAATAATGACTAAGTCCAAGCATAATCTGAAAAAATAAAAAACGTGGGTTAGTTCTATAATTGAATAAATAAAATAAATCTCAATAAATAATTAAATAATTACTACTAATAAAAATAAATCCGAATCAGTCAATGTTGTGCTCAAAACTGTTACAAACACCTCAACACGGTTTTTACATGAATTTGCTTCATTTGTGTTGCACCATAATTTTTCTTTTTGTGTTATAGCATCTAATTTGTATTGATCCATTGTTCCTGTAGAGTACATCGTAGTAGCGAACTCCGTGCCCCATACTTACTTAATGGATTACAAATATATTGATGTTTTTACCAAAGAATCACCTTTTGAAAAGAAGGCATCGTAGTAGTGAACTCCGTGCTCCATAGTTACTCAGTGATTTGGTACATCTTTTAGTATGCTAATAACATTCTCATTTTTATGCATTTGAGAGGTGTGAGACATGTTTATTTTTGCACTACAAGGTTCTTAGATTCGTAGATATTTTACAAAGGAATTATTTAACTAAGTAAGAGATAAATTCAACTTATAAAATTTTACAACCCATGATGTTGTCCCAAATGCTGACGCATTTGTGACAACATCCATCCGAATTTTTCAGATAGTGCTCATCCCAAGAGATTTCCTCAAGATTGAGAATCTCTCATGGTCTAATGCCTTAGTAAAAATGTCAGCATTTTGTTTTTCAGTAGGTATATACTCCAACTTCACAATGTTCTTCTCTACTAAATCTCTCATAAAGTGATGTCTTATGCTAATGTGCTTTGTGAGTGAGTGTTGTACAGGATTCTTAGAAATGTTAATAGCACTAGTATTATCACAAAAAATTGTAAGTATACCATTCTCAATACCATAGTCATGGAACATCTTGCTCAGCCACAAGAGTTGTGTACAGCAGCTTCTAGCAGCTATATACTCAGATTCTGCAGTAGATTGTGAAACACAATTCTGCTTCTTGCTGTGCCATGAAACAAGATTGTTTCCCATGTAGAAACATCCTCCACTCGTACTCTTTCTATCATCTATATCTCCAGCCCAATCAGCATCACTGTAGCCTATCAGAATGTTGTTGGTGTCCTTAGTATACCAGATTCCAAGGTCACTTGTACCTGCAACATACTTGATAATCCTTTTCACAGCATTCATGTGAGATTCCTTTGGATTAGCTTGGTACCTAGCACAAACACACACACTGTACATAATATCTGGTCTACTAGAGGTTAAATACAGTAAACTACCTATCATGGATCTGTAAAGTGTTGGATCAACATCTGTTCCAGCACTGTCTTTGCAAAGTTTCAAAGAAGATCCCATAGGAGTTTTCATTGGTTTTGAATTCTCAAGACCAAATCTTTTAACCAAGTTCTTAGCATACTTACTCTAGGAGAAGAAAATACCATTGCTGCATTGTTTAATTTGAAGACCTAGAAAATAATTCAAGTCTCCAACCATACTCATTTCAAATGTTGCAGTCATTGCCTCAACAAATTTACTCAACATTTTATCACAAGTTGAACCAAACACAATGTCATCAACATATATTTGAGCAATTAGTATATCATTTTCAGTGTGCTTAATGAACAAAGTTCTATCTGCCTCTCCTCTAATAAATCCATATTCCAAAAGAAAGTCAGTAAGCCTACCATACCATGCTCTAGGAGCTTGTTTAAGACCATATAATGCTTTCTTAAGTTTATATACATGATCAGGATACTGTGGATCTTCAAATCCTATAGGTTGTTCAACATATGCTTCTTCATTTAATATGCCATTTAGAAATGCAGCCTTTACATCCATTTGATGAAGTTTAATATCAATAAAACATGCAATAACTAGCAGTAATCTAATAGATTCTATCCTAGCAACGGGTGCAAAAGTTTCATCAAAATCAACTCCTTCAACTTGGGTGTAACCTTGTGCTACTAACCTAGCCTTGTTCCTAACAATATTACCAGATTCATCAGTTTTATTCTTGAATATCCACTTTGTTCCAATGACATTAGTATGACTAGGTCTAGGAACAAGTGTCCAAACTTCATTTCTTTCAAACTGACCAAGTTCTTCATGCATAGCATTAATCCAGTTTTCATCAGTTAAGGCTTCTTTAGCACTCTTAGGTTCAATTTCAGATAAATAGCATTCAGCATTTACAACATTACACATAGAAGACATGCATATTGTTCTTACCACATCTACCTTGTTTGATCTTACTCTTCCTCTTGTTTGCACTCCAACTGTAGCATCGCCTATGATCTGGTCAGAAGGATGACTTTTGCCTATTCTTGAAGAAGGATTCGTTTTGGGAATGTACTGATCATTCTGTGAATTTACAGCTGACTGTTCTGTAGATGTTGACCCAGATGTGTTAACATTTGGTGCAACATTTTCAAACTTCAGTGTATTCTCAGAAGTGTCAGTAACCTGTGATACATCTTCTTCATCTTTGTCATCTGTAAGACCTTTATCATCATCAAACACAACATTAACAGATTGTTGAACAGTGTTAGTTCTAAGGTTATAAACTCTATAAGCTTTACTATTTCTAGAATACCCTAAAAAGAAACCTTTATCACTTTTAGAATCAAACTTATGAAGTTGATCCCTATCATTCAAAATATAACACACACAACCAAATACATGAAAATATTTCACATTAGGTTTTCTGTTGTTCAAAATCTCATATGATGTTTGATTAGTATTAGAACGAATAAAAACCCTATTAATAATATGACATGCATTATTCAATGCTTCTCCCAAAAATTTCTTAGCAAGACATTTGGATGTAAGCATAACTCTAGCCATTTCTTGTAAAGTTCTATTCTTTCTTTCAACAATTCCATTTTGTTGTGGAGTTTTAGGAGATGAATATTCTTGCAAGATACCCTTTTTATCACAAAAATCATTAAACATGCTGTTTTCGAATTCCCTACCATGATCAGTTCTAATACGGCCAACTTTCAAGTTAAACACATTTTTGAACCTTTTATAAAGAATTTTAAATGCAGCAAATGCTTCAGATTTGTCTCTCAAAGACTCTACCCAGGTATATCTAGAAAAATCATCTACCACAACTAAGGAATACCTCTTTCCTCCAATGCTTTCAGTTTCCATAGGACCCATCAAATCCATGTGCAGTAATTCAAAGCATCGATGTGTAGTACAATGTGACAGCATTTTGTGTGACATTCTTACCTGCTTACCTTTTTGGCATGGTCCACATACAGTGGTGTTGTGAAACCTCAGTTCTGGAATTCCTTTTACTGCATCTGCTTTGATTAGCTTTTTCATTGCTCTGTAATTTGCATGACCCAATCTTTGATGCCATAAAATATTTTCATCATGTTTTGACAAGTTACACATATTTGTTCCAATAAGATAGCAATTATCAGCTGACCTAGTACCAGTCATGACACAAACTTCATCTTTATTAAGAACGTAACATGAATCTTTATCAAATTTCACATGCAAATTATCATCACAAAGTTGACTAATGCTAATCAGATTTGCAAGTAAGCCATCAACATGTAATACATTTTTAAGCTTAGGAAAACCTTCAACATTCAAAGTTCCTTTACCAACAATCTTTCCTTTAGAACCTCCACCATATGTAACACTACCACTATTCAAGGTCACATAATCAGATAAGAAATCAATACGACCTGTCATATGTCTAGAACAACCACTATCAAAGTACCACAAGTCAGGTAGACATGCTTTTAAGGAGGTATGAACAGCATTACAGGTAGCTTTTGGTTTCCATGCAGATTTCAAAAACTGTTTACCAGGATGTGACAGTTTCTTATGCAGCATTTTCAAGTTTTTCTGTTCTTCAAACAACTTTATACAGTAAGGACGAATATGACCAATTTTGAAACAGAAATGACAGATATACTTTCTCTTAACCTTGTGAGACTCTGTTTCTGCAGATGTTGCACCAGATGTGTCAACATTTGCCTTAACAAATTTCACAGGTTTTCTAAATTTATCAGAAATAGAAGCAGTAGTACCATCATAACCTAAACCATGATTGTTAGACTTACCAGTAGCTATAGCATTATTTACCTCAGAAGCACTCTTGGAATATTTCTTGAAACATAAAGTAGAATTTATAAGTTTCTCCTTTAAGTTACAGATTTCCAGATCTCTTTTGGTAAGAATAACTTCTAGCTTGGTGATTGTGTCTGTCAAATCCTCATTCCTTTTATTCAGAGAATCAAGGGTGAGTTTCTGATTCTTCCAATCATCTAACAGCTTTTGGTATTCATTGTCATCATTCATTTTTCCTGCATCATCAACTAAACCATTAAAACAGTTCAAATCTGGGTGACTCTGTTCTGATGTTGCTGTAGATGTTGAAGCATCAGGTACAACATCAGAATCTGTTTCATCCAGATCATCATCTGAGGAATCATTATAATCAATTCTGGTAAAATTAGAATATTCATTCTGATTTAATTCATCAAGATCATCATCAGAATCATCACTCAAGGTAGCACTAAAATTCAGTTTTTGCTTAAGTCTAGTATTGGCACATTCATTTGCATAATGGCCATAACCAGAACAAGCATTGCATTGAACTGATTTTCGTAATTCAGGATCATACCTTGGTTTACCTTCACTCTTTGATAGTCTTGGTGTGAATTGACTTTTCCTCCTTTCTGGTTGAGGTGTTGATGTGTTGATTTGAATCTTAGGCTGAATGTTACTAGATTTGTTCACAGATTTCTTAAGAAACTTATTAAAGTGCTTAGTAAGTAAGGCAATGTTGTTAGGATCCTTGAGACATTCATCAAGCAATTCTTCATCCGAATCAACTTCAGTAATGATAGGTTGAATCTCAGAAATGTTTGATGTTTCTCCTTTAAAAACCACAACTTTCTTATCAGCATCATTTTCATCAACTTGATTAGTGTTTATTTCATATGTTCTAGGAATACTTACTAACTCATTTTGACTTAATGTATCTGTATTTTTTGCCTCTTCAATAGCACAAATTTTAGCATCAAATCTTTTAGGAACAGATCTTAATATCTTATGAACTACTCTAACATTAGAAATAAGGTCACCAAGAGAATGTGATTCATTAATTATCTCACTTAACCTTTCATTGTAGGATGAAATGGTTTCATCTTCCTTCATTCGGAGATTCTCAAATTTTGTCCCCAACATTCGAAGCTTAGTCCTTCGAACACTGTCTGAACCCTCACAATGCTCTTGCAACCTGTCCTATGCATCTTTAGAAGTAGAACAGTTAGATATAATTTTAAACATTGAAATATCAACAGAAGTAAAAATAGCATTTAAAGCTTTAGAATTGTAGCTTGCTGTTGTTATTTCATCAGCCGTCCAATCAACTTCTCTTTTGAGTTGAACTTCACCATCTGCGTGTAACGCCCCGAATCCGGAATGCAGCCCTTGAGGCTCAAACACTCTAAATTCGAGTCGCCACTTAGTTACCGAAAATCCGAATCCTAAAAATTTCTCTTAAAAATACAATAACCCAAGGAATATGATAAGAGTTTTACAGCGGAAATAATTAAAGACAAATATAAGTTGCAATAAAATCAGTGTGGGCCCATTTATTAAAACTTAGAACATGATAAGTAGCAGCCGTTTTAAAATAGCATACATATGGTTATCGAGTAACTTTAAGAAAGCTGTCACTTGACATAAGAATAACATCGTCTATCATAAGACATTTCATTTATTATAATATGTCTTAAATATATGTAATATTATAACATCTTAATGTGGGGAAACTCTGTGTCATCCCTGCTGCAACACCGGCCCCTCTCGATCATAACCTGAAAATATTAGTTTTGGGGTGTGAGATAAAAATCTCAGTGGATGTCTTATACGCTGCTATACAGATTGGCAGTATGCCGAAAATAGTTTATCTTAACATTTTATCGTAATCATTTCTTATTATTTTGCGTAGTGAAATTTTTCGTTCACTGAGGATTCATAATACATTCTTATTCATGACTTAGATTCATAGTATATCGCTATTCATGATTATCATAATCATAAAAACATAATTATCATATGGGACACTGGTAGCGTCTCTACCACATGCTACCCCCTAAACTCTTCCACCTCCTTCAAGTATGTTAATCATACGGGACACTGATAGCGACTCTATCACATGCAATCCCCTAAACGCTTCCACCTCCTCCTTGTGATTAATATATCACAGATTACAATATCATAAAATAATATATCATAATTTATTCTTGTATTCTTGTATTCTTAGTTATATGTTGATGTTTGTTTAGTTTAGTTCAGAATACACCAACAGTCCATATAACATTTACATCGGCAATGCAGTAGTGACACCCATCTCTTTAACTTTTAAGAAAAGCTACAAACTTCTTGAATATATAATTTTAGCAAGCGTAACACAGGGACCGTCCGAGCTCCGATTAGGCCACACTTCGCCTAACACGTTTTCTTGAATATTTAATTGTTTATCAGAACTCTTGTTTCTTAATTTACTTAACAATTTTCCTTCCCGAGTAAATCCTATAATCACATGATAAGTAATATCAAAATAATAAATTCAAACAAATACATTTTAACATTTAGCAATTGGCAATGCTTCAACAAATAATAGCAAATTATGGAGCAACACATATATAATTTAAACACATGCTTCATTTAATAATTTAAAAGAAGCAAAATATAAAATAAGATAACTAACTCGAGTTTATATAAATATATATATATATATATATATATTTGAATTAAATGACTTTTGTAAAATCAACAACATTTTAAAAACTTTAATAGTGTTTAATTAGCATATACACAAAAATGATACTAATACTCAAATAATAAATAATGTATTATAATAGTCGTAATAAAAATAATACTAACACACGTTTAATTTAAACATGTTCCTCACTTAACAATCACATACGAGCAACTTATAAAATAATGCAATTAAAGTAGGTTATAGTTTAATTTTATTTAAAACACTATTCTTATTTTATTAGCACAAATAATGATAGTGATAATAAATTAATATATTAACATTGTATTTACACTTGACACACAAATAATCCACAAATCAAAAAGCATCCATTCGGCACATATATTATGAAATACACAATTAATTAAAGTTACTTATAACAAAAAATAGAAACGTCAGTTAAGATAGATAGAGTTCTAGTTTTGCATTTTGTATTGTCCCTACGATCTAGTATCGTTGTTTGCAAAAAAATTGTTTAACTATAAAGTAGACGTTTAGATCTTTAAGAAACATTTTAATAATCTGTTTTAAAAATATTTAACATATGCCGAATATTTTTTATGGATTTGGGTACGATTACGCCTGTTTCAGTTTTGATCCTTTTTACTCAGAAATTTAAAATAAAATAGCTACAGCTGTTTAATTCCAACAAAATTTGTTTCCATAGCCTTTCAATATATTTCTATCAACGTAGATATTTTTCCAGAATTTAACCGTGGCTCCGAAGATAATATTTTGAAATTTTGCAAAATTGGACATCCTTTAAAACTGTGAATTTTTGCATATGTTCGTCAATCATTTCTCGTCAAACGAATAATTCAATTAACATGAAATCTTGGGGTAAATAAACTATACTATATCAAGTTTATTGAAAAGGAAATGGTTTGTGAAAAACGCATCTCGAAGTCGAGTTAAAATGAGTCCGAAGTTTTGAACTTGAAATGATGCTCTGTTTTTCCCAGATTTTTTCCAGCATACTGCCCAATTTTCAAAATCGAATATCTCTCATTATACCTTATCAATTCATGTCATATTTTATATTTAGACTCTCCACTGTACGAAGATTATTCCCTCTTTGGTTTTATGTCAAAATCAATTTTCTATTGAAAGATATGCACTCCCAAAGTCACTGCATTCAACACAAAATTCCAGCTTGTATTGTAAACTTTGAAAAATCATTTTATACACTTAAATCACGTTTTCAACCAATAAAACACACCTAAAGTATAACATGCATATTATAAAACATATATATCACAAGTTCCACAAGATTCGAGTACCGAGAATCATAAACGGAAATCGAAATTCACACAAATAGCATATAAATGTTTGTGTGTTAAAACCTGTGTAGTTTTCTCGATTTAGGCTGTGATATGGATTCGAATTCATGTGGGAACCTGGGGGATCGATCAAGGATGAAGTTGGCTCGAGTTCTTCAAGGATTGAGCAAGAAAATTGAAGAACAAGTTAACAAACAGAATCTGAAAAATAAAAGACAGCAGCAAATTAATTAAGAAGAAGGAAGTGGTGTTCTTTACTTTCCTTGGATCTTATGGACTGTTCTTCAACGAAACGACCAGAATCATCTCGTGTGCGTTACCGGATTTCGAAGGCTGTTATAAAGTTTGAAGAATCAACTTGCTTCCTATTAAAGAGGAAGAAGCCTATCAAAAAGTAGAAAAGGGGATTGGAAGAAATGAGTTGTTCTTCCTCTTGATTGTGTAGCTGCTTGCTTTCTATTTCTGCAGAGGTTGGACTTGTATTTTGGAGTAGCCGGATGAAGAAGAGTTTGGAGTGATGGAGGGTTTATATAGAAGAAGGTGGGTGAAACTCAAGTGGTTTAAGGGAGGGATGTGGATCAAAATTGACCACATGAGATTTGTGGTTAAAAATTAAAGTTGTAGATATTTATTTACCACGATATTCGTTAGTACTCGGTATTTACTACAAAGTCGTTACTTATTTTTTTGTGTTAGTTTTTTCGCGGAAAATTACACGAGAGCTATAAACATTTATTTAGGATTTATGGCGATAAAATCGTCGCGCTTCGAGACAAAAATTATTTAATTATAGCATTCAACTTAAGACTTTTTATATTATTTCTATTTTAATTCTAGTATTAATTTAATAGCGAATTATCACAATGAGTCGTACCATAAAATAAAATCAGATAAGACAAACGTTATATCACATAGACACGCAAAGCAGGACAATCAAAGAAATGTAATTTTCACATATGAGATGTTGTATCTATGATCAAGCAAGTAAATATTTTGTACTAAAACTGAGATAACAAGGCATTATTAGTTATTTAGACATATTATGCTTTGTTTAGTCTTTTATCATGAGCTTTCATAAAAATAATTTGTAAAGTTATTAATTAAACTTCTTTCATTATAAGAGTATGCATCAAATCATATATTTTATTTATTTCTTTATTATGTGCTAGGAGTGCTCCCGGATCAGAATGCTCGTCGGTCTTCCTGAAAATCAAATCTCTTCATAACAAATAACGATGTTAATATAGTTGAAAACTCTTAAATAATTTATTCATTTATTTCATATTAAATTTTGGGACGGGGTGTTACATCCTTACCCCCTTAACAGAATTTCGTCCCCGAAATTTCGCTTACCCGAATCTCATAGTTACTACGAATATTTCACTACAATGTCATTTCTCTTACCCAAGTAGTAGTTCTTATTTTCCATGTCTACTCATAAACTAACTAAAAGTGTTTCTTGATTTCTTAAAATTTGAGTCCTCCTTCCTAAGTTTAGCCATAGTTGCTTCTTAACAAGTCGGATCACTTCTTATATCTATGTCCCAAAAGTGATAATATAATCTAAGTTACCTAAATATATTTTTCCTCGCCTTCTAAATATAGGAAACATGTTGTGTTCAAGGGATATTTTGGTTGGTAAAACTAAATGACGGGCTACGCCTCTAACTAATCAAAATATAAAACGTCCCTATGTAGTGAGGCTTCAACTTGCCTTTCTTACTAGAGCGAATCAACCACTTTTTCCTGTGTAACTCTTTAAAATCTGTCTTTGTCAATCTTTAAATGTAAGTCCTTTTCTTCGGGTGTCGGTATATGGCTTCGGACGATCTTGTGCCGCTTTGGTCATTTCCTTGATATTTGAAACAATTTTCACGTACTGATCTCTCTACAAGTTCTAGTCCTTGGATAAAAAAAAAACTATAATTTCCTTTCTTCAATTTTGGTGATCCGCACTTCTTTCCATAAAGTCTTCCAAACAGTGCCATCGGTATCGTAGTTTAGTAGTTGTCGTTGTAGTTGGTGAAATCCATGAGTTGAAATCAGGTTTCTCAAATCATGAGTTGGGTAAATCTATTGGTGTGGCTTTGACCTTCGTGACATATACGAAAAGACTTACTCTGTTGCATAAGGGCGTCCCTGTCTAGGTTTAGGTGCATTGTTGTCGTACCCTCCTCCGCTCAAAAGAATTTCGTCCTCGAAATTCACTTATACTAAACCTTGCCTATTGGTTCAAAAGAGGTGTTCAACGTTGGAGAAAAGTCAAATTCTATCCCTACATCAGTTGACTTTACTAAAAAACGTCATAATCGTCCCTTCTTGAGGGTCCCGGACAGTGGTTGTCTCCTCTTGGTGGAAATATTACTTATTTGCTCTCCATCTTCGGTCGGCTACCCAGTGCTTCAGGACAATCAGTAATTTTGTGCCCGGTTAGCGACACCAATAACATTAATTCCTTGATCCAAGTAGACACATTATGAGGTGTTGCTTGACGCAAGTAGACTGATAGTGAGGGCTCATAAAAATGTTCCCTATTGGATGTCTTCAAGTATTCGATTCAGGACAATCAACGGTCTGGATTGGCAGTGACATTTGTAAGATGTCATTTTTCCCTCTTCAAGCATATCCTTCCATGCCACGCGAGGGACATGGTCGAATGACATGTGGTCCTATGGACTTGGAATGTTGGTTTGCAATCTTCTTTGGTTTTTTCCTTCTGGTCATCAACTTCCATTGTAGTAGCATGCCTGGACATGTAGTTGAAATGGCGCTCGCATTCAATCTAAGTATGCGTTTCCTGGCAAGGTTTGACGATTTCCAAATCTTCACGGACATGTAGAGTTTGAGGAAAGTAATGTTCCAACAAAGTTCCTTTGAAGTCTTCTTAATTTAAGGATTGTATCTCATCTCGTCCAAACGTATGCTCACAAGATTTCCACCATGCTTCCATTGCGTTCTCTGATAGTTGGCACCAAGCATTAACGACCTTTTCTGCTTTAGTTATATCCGTATATCCAAAATTTGGTCGATCTTAGCAGTCCATTCTTCTATTGCAACTGGTTATTCATGTCCGTTAAATTAGGATGGTCGTAAACACCTAAATCGTTCGATGGCTTCTATAATTCTAGAACAAGGTTGAAGCGCTGACACAATTGATGGTGGGAATTGATATGTACGAGGTTGTGCAGGGCATGAGAATTCCTTAACCATTCAACTATGGGAGTTACGTTCTAAGGTTTCTAGTCCTATTGTACCTCGATCATAAAGGTTACTGGTCTTATCACGTGGCGTTCCTATTGATGTCATCTAAAAGGTATGAAAGAAAAGAATATTAATATATTACTATTTCATATATAGGTATGATAAAACGTTCAAAAATAGAACCTAAAAATCGTAACGACAAGGTACTAGCACCAGATCTACATTAGGAGTACGCGGTACATTGGAACACATTGTGGCCACAATGGCACAATGACGGAACTCAAAATTTGTATGTTAGGGACCATTGATCGCATGTCATTAAAGCGATAGTTAGGTAAAAGTAACAGATAGAATAATACAATCTCACTTGAAGTAAGTTGCATAACAGTATATATATATATAGTTTAAAACATGGAGTGACCTTCCCCATTGAAAAAGAACAACAGTCCCGATAAGATAAAACAAGATCATAAGCATCTATAGTTTTCTAGCCTATATAGTGAGATGAGATAGGGACTGGAGTCAAAGTAAATTGTGGCTTTTAGGTCAGCCTTTTTATTTTGCACAAAACGAAGAGGTCTAATTGTCTATAATAAATGCGGGGGAATAGTATCATAAGTATCGTGAACGCATATAAAATATTTTCATAAACTTCCACTTGTACCATAGGACACAAAAAAATCATTTCATAACATTCCCCTTTTCATTGCCATAAACATTCTCGTATTAAACCATAGTTTATCATATCATAACTTCCGTAATTTATGCGAGTCAAAGTTCTTGTATTGTTTTGTATTATATTCAACCCTTTTTACTTAAAACAATAACATACCTCGAGGTGCTTCGGCTGCGGCAGGAGACACATTTTCCCCTTAGTAACATGATATAAGTACCCTTCATAGATCTTAGTACAAGGTTTTAATAATCATGTTATACTTAGGATATAAATATTTTTCTCTTTAATCCTTTAAAAAAAAAAAATTATATTATGAAAAGCTTTTATGAAAAAGAGTTTACTTATTTTTAAAATTTTGAATACTGAAAATAATATTTTAATTTTTGTCCGAAGGTTTGAACCTAGGCTCTGATACCACCTGTAACGCCCCGAATCCGGAATGCAACCCTTGAGGCTCAAACACTCTAAATTCGAGTCGCCACTTAGTTACCGAAAATCTGAATCCTAAAAATTTCTCTTAAAAATACAATAACCCAAGCAATATGATAAGAGTTTTACAGCGGAAATAATTAAAGACAAATATAAGTTGCAATAAAATCAGTGTGGGCCCATTTATTAAAACTTAGAACATGATAAGTAGCAGCCGTTTTAAAATAGCATACATATGGTTATCGAGTAACTTTAAGAAAGCTGTCACTTGGCATAAGAATAACATCGTCTATCATAAGACATTTCATTTATTATAATATGTCTTAAATATATGTAATATTATAACATCTTAATGTGGGGAAACTCTGTGTCATCCCTGCTGCAACATCGGCCCCTCTCGATCATAACCTGAAAATATTAGTTTTGGGGTGTGAGATAAAAATCTCAGTGGATGTCCTATACGCTGCTATACAGATTGGCAGTATGCCGAAAATAGTTTATCTTAACATTTTATCGTAATCATTTCTTATTATTTTGCGTAGTGAAATTTTTCGTTCACTGAGGATTCATAATACATTCTTATTCATGACTTAGATTCATAGTATATCGCTATTCATGATTATCATAATCATAAAAACATAATTATCATATGGGACACTGGTAGCGTCTCTACCACATGCTACCCCCTAAAGGCTTCCACCTCCTTCAAGTATGTTAATCATACGGGACACTGATAGCGACTCTATCACATGCAATCCCCTAAACGCTTCCACCTCCTCCTTGTGATTAATATATCACAGATTACAATATCATAAAATAATATATCATAATTTATTCTTGTATTCTTGTATTCTTAGTTATATGTTGATGTTTGTTTAGTTTAGTTCAGAATACACCAACAGTCCATATAACATTTACATCGGCAATACAGTAGTGACACCCATCTCTTTAACTTTTAAGAAAAGCTACAAACTTCTTGAATATATAATTTTAGCAAGCGTAACACAGGGACCGTCCGAGCTCCGATTAGGCCACACTTCGCCTAGCACGTTTTCTTGAATATTTAATTGTTTATCAGAACTCTTGTTTCTTAATTTACTTAACAATTTTCCTTCCCGAGTAAATCCTATAATCACATGATAAGTAATATCAAAATAATAAATTCAAACAAATACATTTTAACATTTAGCAATTGGCAATGCTTCAACAAATAATAGCAAATTATGGAGCAACACATATATAATTTAAACACATGCTTCATTTAATAATTTAAAAGAAGCAAAATATAAAATAAGATAACTAACTCGAGTTTATATAAATATATATATATATATATATATATATATATATTTGAATTAAATGACTTTTGTAAAATCAACAACATTTTAAAAACTTTAATAGTGTTTAATTAGCATATACACAAAAATGATACTAATACTCAAATAATAAATAATGTATTATAATAGTCGTAATAAAAATAATACTAACACACGTTTAATTTAAACATGTTCCTCACTTAACAATCACATACGAGCAACTTATAAAATAATGCAATTAAAGTAGGTTATAGTTTAATTTTATTTAAAACACTATTCTTATTTTATTAGCACAAATAATGATAGTGATAATAAATTAATATATTAACATTGTATTTACACTTGACACACAAATAATCCACAAATCAAAAAGCATCCATTCGGCACATATATTATGAAATACACAATTAATTAAAGTTACTTATAACAAAAACTAGAAACGTCAGTTAAGATAGATAGAGTTCTAGTTTTGCATTTTGTATTGTCCCTACGATCTAGTATCGTTGTTTGCAAAAAATTTGTTTAACTATAAAGTAGACGTTTAGATCTTTAAGAAACATTTTAATAATCTGTTTTAAAAAGATTTAACATATGCCGAATATTTTTTATGTATTTGGGTACGATTACGCCTGTTTCAGTTTTGATCCTTTTTACTCGGAAATTTAAAATAAAATAGCTACAGCTGTTTAATTCCAACAAAATTTGTTTCCATAGCCTTTCAATATATTTCTATCAACGTAGATATTTTTCCAGAATTTAACTGTGGCTCCGAAGATAATATTTTGAAAATAAACTTGGGGTAAATAAACTATACTATATCAAGTTTATTGAAAAGAAAATGGTTTGTGAAAAACGCATCTCGAAGTCGAGTTAAAATGAGTCCGAAGTTTTGAACTTGAAATGATGCTCTGTTTTTTCCAGATTTTTTCCAGCATACTGCCCAATTTTCAAAATCGAATATCTCTCATTATACCTTATCAATTCGTGTCATTTTTTATATTTAGACTCTCCACTGTACGAAGATTATTCCCTCTTTGGTTTTATGTCAAAATCATTTTTCTATTGAAAGATATGCACTCCCAAAGTCACTGCATTCAACACAAAATTCCAGCTTGTATTGTAAACTTTGAAAAATCATTTTATACACTTAAATCACGTTTTCAACCAATAAAACACACCTAAAGTATAACATGCATATTATAAAACATATATATCACAAGTTCCACAAGATTCGAGTACCGAGAATCATAAACGGAAATCGAAATTCACACAAATAGCATATAAATGTTTGTGTGTTAAAACCTGTGTAGTTTTCTCGATTTAGGCTGTGATATGGATTCGAATTCATGTGGGAACCTGGGGGATCGATCAAGGATGAAGTTGGCTCGAGTTCTTCAAGGATTGAGCAAGAAAATTGAAGAACAAGTTAACAAACAGAATCTGAAAAATAAAAGACAGCAGCAAATTAATTAAGAAGAAGGAAGTGGTGTTCTTTACTTTCCTTGGATCTTATGGACTGTTCTTCAACGAAACGACCAGAATCATCTCGTGTGCGTTACCGGATTTCGAAGGCTGTTATAAAGTTTGAAGAATCAACTTGCTTCCTATTAAAGAGGAAGAAGCCTATCAAAAAGTAGAAAAGGGGATTGGAAGAAATGAGTTGTTCTTCCTCTTGATTGTGTAGCTGCTTGCTTTCTATTTCTGCAGAGGTTGGACTTGTATTTTGGAGTAGCCGGATGAAGAAGAGTTTGGAGTGATGGAGGGTTTATATAGAAGAAGGTGGGTGAAACTCAAGTGGTTTAAGGGAGGGATGTGGATCAAAATTGACCACATGAGATTTGTGGTTAAAAATTAAAGTTGTAGATATTTATTTACCACGATATTCGTTAGTACTCGGTATTTACTACAAAGTCGTTACTTATTTTTTTGTGTTAGTTTTTTCGCGGAAAATTACACGAGAGCTATAAACATTTATTTAGGATTTATGGCGATAAAATCGTCGCGCTTCGAGACAAAAATTATTTAATTATAGCATTCAACTTAAGACTTTTTATATTATTTCTATTTTAATTCTAGTATTAATTTAATAGCGAATTATCACAATGAGTCGTACCATAAAATAAAATCAGATAAGACAAACGTTATATCACATAGACACGCAAAGCAGGACAATCAAAGAAATGTAATTTTCACATATGAGATGTTGTATCTATGATCAAGCAAGTAAATATTTTGTACTAAAACTGAGATAACAAGGCATTATTAGTTATTTAGACATATTATGCTTTGTTTAGTCTTTTATCATGAGCTTTCATAAAAATAATTTGTAAAGTTATTAATTAAACTTCTTTCATTATAAGAGTATGCATCAAATCATATATTTTATTTATTTCTTTATTATGTGCTAGGAGTGCTCCCGGATCAGAATGCTCGTCGGTCTTCCTGAAAATCAAATCTCTTCATAACAAATAACGATGTTAATATAGTTGAAAACTCTTAAATAATTTATTCATTTATTTCATATTAAATTTTGGGACGGGGTGTTACATCCTTACCCCCTTAACAGAATTTCGTCCCCGAAATTTCGCTTACCCGAATCTCATAGTTACTACGAATATTTCACTACAATGTCATTTCTCTTACCCAAGTAGTAGTTCTTATTTTCCATGTCTACTCATAAACTAACTAAAAGTGTTTCTTGATTTCTTAAAATTTGAGTCCTCCTTCCTAAGTTTAGCCATAGTTGCTTCTTAACAAGTCGGATCACTTCTTATATCTATGTCCCAAAAGTGATAATATAATCTAAGTTACCTAAATATATTTTTCCTCGCCTTCTAAATATAGGAAACATGTTGTGTTCAAGGGATATTTTGGTTGGTAAAACTAAATGACGGGCTACGCCTCTAACTAATCAAAATATAAAACGTCCCTATGTAGTGAGGCTTCAACTTGCCTTTCTTACTAGAGCGAATCAACCACTTTTTCCTGTGTAACTCTTTAAAATCTGTCTTTGTCAATCTTTAAATGTAAGTCCTTTTCTTCGGGTGTCGGTATATGGCTTCGGACGATCTTGTGCCGCTTTGGTCATTTCCTTGATATTTGAAACAATTTTCACGTACTGATCTCTCTACAAGTTCTAGTCCTTGGATAAAAAAAAAACTATAATTTCCTTTCTTCAATTTTGGTGATCCGCACTTCTTTCCATAAAGTCTTCCAAACAGTGCCATCGGTATCGTAGTTTAGTAGTTGTCGTTGTAGTTGGTGAAATCCATGAGTTGAAATCAGGTTTCTCAAATCATGAGTTGGGTAAATCTATTGGTGTGGCTTTGACCTTCGTGACATATACGAAAAGACTTACTCTGTTGCATAAGGGCGTCCCTGTCTAGGTTTAGGTGCATTGTTGTCGTACCCTCCTCCGCTCAAAAGAATTTCGTCCTCGAAATTCACTTATACTAAACCTTGCCTATTGGTTCAAAAGAGGTGTTCAACGTTGGAGAAAAGTCAAATTCTATCCCTACATCAGTTGACTTTACTAAAAAACGTCATAATCGTCCCTTCTTGAGGGTCCCGGACAGTGGTTGTCTCCTCTTGGTGGAAATATTACTTATTTGCTCTCCATCTTCGGTCGGCTACCCAGTGCTTCAGGACAATCAGTAATTTTGTGCCCGGTTAGCGACACCAATAACATTAATTCCTTGATCCAAGTAGACACATTATGAGGTGTTGCTTGACGCAAGTAGACTGATAGTGAGGGCTCATAAAAATGTTCCCTATTGGATGTTTTCAAGTATTCGATTCAGGACAATCAACGGTCTGGATTGGCAGTGACATTTGTAAGATGTCATTTTTCCCTCTTCAAGCATATCCTTCCATGCCACGCGAGGGACATGGTCGAATGACATGTGGTCCTATGGACTTGGAATGTTGGTTTGCAATCTTCTTTGGTTTTTTCCTTCTGGTCATCAACTTCCATTGTAGTAGCATGCCTGGACATGTAGTTGAAATGGCGCTCGCATTCAATCTAAGTATGCGTTTCCTGGCAAGGTTTGACAATTTCCAAATCTTCACGGACATGTAGAGTTTGAGGAAAGTAATGTTCCAACAAAGTTCCTTTGAAGTCTTCTTAATTTAAGGATTGTATCTCATCTCGTCCAAACGTATGCTCACAAGATTTCCACCATGCTTCCATTGCGTTCTCTGATAGTTGGCACCAAGCATTAACGACCTTTTCTGCTTTAGTTATATCCGTATATCCAAAATTTGGTCGATCTTAGCAGTCCATTCTTCTATTGCAACTGGTTATTCATGTCCGTTAAATTAGGATGGTCGTAAACACCTAAATCGTTCGATGGCTTCTATAATTCTAGAACAAGGTTGAAGCGCTGACACAATTGATGGTGGGAATTGATATGTACGAGGTTGTGCAGGGCATGAGAATTCCTTAACCATTCAACTATGGGAGTTACGTTCTAAGGTTTCTAGTCCTATTGTACCTCGATCATAAAGGTTACTGGTCTTATCACGTGGCGTTCCTATTGATGTCATCTAAAAGGTATGAAAGAAAAGAATATTAATATATTACTATTTCATATATAGGTATGATAAAACGTTCAAAAATAGAACCTAAAAATCGTAACGACAAGGTACTAGCACCAGATCTACATTAGGAGTACGCGGTACATTGGAACACATTGTGGCCACAATGGCACAATGACGGAACTCAAAATTTGTATGTTAGGGACCATTGATCGCATGTCATTAAAGCGATAGTTAGGTAAAAGTAACAGATAGAATAATACAATCTCACTTGAAGTAAGTTGCATAACAGTATATATATATATAGTTTAAAACATGGAGTGACCTTCCCCATTGAAAAAGAACAACAGTCCCGATAAGATAAAACAAGATCATAAGCATCTATAGTTTTCTAGCCTATATAGTGAGATGAGATAGGGACTGGAGTCAAAGTAAATTGTGGCTTTTAGGTCAGCCTTTTTATTTTGCACAAAACGAAGAGGTCTAATTGTCTATAATAAATGCGGGGGAATAGTATCATAAGTATCGTGAACGCATATAAAATATTTTCATAAACTTCCACTTGTACCATAGGACACAAAAAAATCATTTCATAACATTCCCCTTTTCATTGCCATAAACATTCTCGTATTAAACCATAGTTTATCATATCATAACTTCCGTAATTTATGCGAGTCAAAGTTCTTGTATTGTTTTGTATTATATTCAACCCTTTTTACTTAAAACAATAACATACCTCGAGGTGCTTCGGCTGCGGCAGGAGACACATTTTCCCCTTAGTAACATGATATAAGTACCCTTCATAGATCTTAGTACAAGGTTTTAATAATCATGTTATACTTAGGATATAAATATTTTTCTCTTTAATCCTTTAAAAAAAAAAAATTATATTATGAAAAGCTTTTATGAAAAAGAGTTTACTTATTTTTAAAATTTTGAATACTGAAAATAATATTTTAATTTTTGTCCGAAGGTTTGAACCTAGGCTCTGATACCACCTGTAACGCCCCGAATCCGGAATGCAACCCTTGAGGCTCAAACACTCTAAATTCGAGTCGCCACTTAGTTACCGAAAATCTGAATCCTAAAAATTTCTCTTAAAAATACAATAACCCAAGCAATATGATAAGAGTTTTACAGCGGAAATAATTAAAGACAAATATAAGTTGCAATAAAATCAGTGTGGGCCCATTTATTAAAACTTAGAACATGATAAGTAGCAGCCGTTTTAAAATAGCATACATATGGTTATCGAGTAACTTTAAGAAAGCTGTCACTTGGCATAAGAATAACATCGTCTATCATAAGACATTTCATTTATTATAATATGTCTTAAATATATGTAATATTATAACATCTTAATGTGGGGAAACTCTGTGTCATCCCTGCTGCAACATCGGCCCCTCTCGATCATAACCTGAAAATATTAGTTTTGGGGTGTGAGATAAAAATCTCAGTGGATGTCCTATACGCTGCTATACAGATTGGCAGTATGCCGAAAATAGTTTATCTTAACATTTTATCGTAATCATTTCTTATTATTTTGCGTAGTGAAATTTTTCGTTCACTGAGGATTCATAATACATTCTTATTCATGACTTAGATTCATAGTATATCGCTATTCATGATTATCATAATCATAAAAACATAATTATCATATGGGACACTGGTAGCGTCTCTACCACATGCTACCCCCTAAAGGCTTCCACCTCCTTCAAGTATGTTAATCATACGGGACACTGATAGCGACTCTATCACATGCAATCCCCTAAACGCTTCCACCTCCTCCTTGTGATTAATATATCACAGATTACAATATCATAAAATAATATATCATAATTTATTCTTGTATTCTTGTATTCTTAGTTATATGTTGATGTTTGTTTAGTTTAGTTCAGAATACACCAACAGTCCATATAACATTTACATCGGCAATACAGTAGTGACACCCATCTCTTTAACTTTTAAGAAAAGCTACAAACTTCTTGAATATATAATTTTAGCAAGCGTAACACAGGGACCGTCCGAGCTCCGATTAGGCCACACTTCGCCTAGCACGTTTTCTTGAATATTTAATTGTTTATCAGAACTCTTGTTTCTTAATTTACTTAACAATTTTCCTTCCCGAGTAAATCCTATAATCACATGATAAGTAATATCAAAATAATAAATTCAAACAAATACATTTTAACATTTAGCAATTGGCAATGCTTCAACAAATAATAGCAAATTATGGAGCAACACATATATAATTTAAACACATGCTTCATTTAATAATTTAAAAGAAGCAAAATATAAAATAAGATAACTAACTCGAGTTTATATAAATATATATATATATATATATATATATATATTTGAATTAAATGACTTTTGTAAAATCAACAACATTTTAAAAACTTTAATAGTGTTTAATTAGCATATACACAAAAATGATACTAATACTCAAATAATAAATAATGTATTATAATAGTCGTAATAAAAATAATACTAACACACGTTTAATTTAAACATGTTCCTCACTTAACAATCACATACGAGCAACTTATAAAATAATGCAATTAAAGTAGGTTATAGTTTAATTTTATTTAAAACACTATTCTTATTTTATTAGCACAAATAATGATAGTGATAATAAATTAATATATTAACATTGTATTTACACTTGACACACAAATAATCCACAAATCAAAAAGCATCCATTCGGCACATATATTATGAAATACACAATTAATTAAAGTTACTTATAACAAAAACTAGAAACGTCAGTTAAGATAGATAGAGTTCTAGTTTTGCATTTTGTATTGTCCCTACGATCTAGTATCGTTGTTTGCAAAAAATTTGTTTAACTATAAAGTAGACGTTTAGATCTTTAAGAAACATTTTAATAATCTGTTTTAAAAAGATTTAACATATGCCGAATATTTTTTATGTATTTGGGTACGATTACGCCTGTTTCAGTTTTGATCCTTTTTACTCGGAAATTTAAAATAAAATAGCTACAGCTGTTTAATTCCAACAAAATTTGTTTCCATAGCCTTTCAATATATTTCTATCAACGTAGATATTTTTCCAGAATTTAACTGTGGCTCCGAAGATAATATTTTGAAAATAAACTTGGGGTAAATAAACTATACTATATCAAGTTTATTGAAAAGAAAATGGTTTGTGAAAAACGCATCTCGAAGTCGAGTTAAAATGAGTCCGAAGTTTTGAACTTGAAATGATGCTCTGTTTTTTCCAGATTTTTTCCAGCATACTGCCCAATTTTCAAAATCGAATATCTCTCATTATACCTTATCAATTCGTGTCATTTTTTATATTTAGACTCTCCACTGTACGAAGATTATTCCCTCTTTGGTTTTATGTCAAAATCATTTTTCTATTGAAAGATATGCACTCCCAAAGTCACTGCATTCAACACAAAATTCCAGCTTGTATTGTAAACTTTGAAAAATCATTTTATACACTTAAATCACGTTTTCAACCAATAAAACACACCTAAAGTATAACATGCATATTATAAAACATATATATCACAAGTTCCACAAGATTCGAGTACCGAGAATCATAAACGGAAATCGAAATTCACACAAATAGCATATAAATGTTTGTGTGTTAAAACCTGTGTAGTTTTCTCGATTTAGGCTGTGATATGGATTCGAATTCATGTGGGAACCTGGGGGATCGATCAAGGATGAAGTTGGCTCGAGTTCTTCAAGGATTGAGCAAGAAAATTGAAGAACAAGTTAACAAACAGAATCTGAAAAATAAAAGACAGCAGCAAATTAATTAAGAAGAAGGAAGTGGTGTTCTTTACTTTCCTTGGATCTTATGGACTGTTCTTCAACGAAACGACCAGAATCATCTCGTGTGCGTTACCGGATTTCGAAGGCTGTTATAAAGTTTGAAGAATCAACTTGCTTCCTATTAAAGAGGAAGAAGCCTATCAAAAAGTAGAAAAGGGGATTGGAAGAAATGAGTTGTTCTTCCTCTTGATTGTGTAGCTGCTTGCTTTCTATTTCTGCAGAGGTTGGACTTGTATTTTGGAGTAGCCGGATGAAGAAGAGTTTGGAGTGATGGAGGGTTTATATAGAAGAAGGTGGGTGAAACTCAAGTGGTTTAAGGGAGGGATGTGGATCAAAATTGACCACATGAGATTTGTGGTTAAAAATTAAAGTTGTAGATATTTATTTACCACGATATTCGTTAGTACTCGGTATTTACTACAAAGTCGTTACTTATTTTTTTGTGTTAGTTTTTTCGCGAAAAATTACACGAGAGCTATAAACATTTATTTAGGATTTATGGCGATAAAATCGTCGCGCTTCGAGACAAAAATTATTTAATTATAGCATTCAACTTAAGACTTTTTATATTATTTCTATTTTAATTCTAGTATTAATATAATAGCGAATTATCACAATGAGTCGTACCATAAAATAAAACCAGATAAGACAAACATTATATCACATAGACACGCAAAGCAGGACAATCAAAGAAATGTAATTTTCACATATGAGATGTTGTATCTATGATCAAGCAAGTAAATATTTTGTACTAAAACTGAGATAACAAGGCATTATTAGTTATTTAGACATATTATGCTTTGTTTAGTCTTTTATCATGAGCTTTCATAAAAATAATTTGTAAAGTTATTAATTAAACTTCTTTCATTATAAGAGTATGCATCAAATCATATATTTTATTTATTTCTTTATTATGTGCTAGGAGTGCTCCCGGATCAGAATGCTCGTCGGTCTTCCTGAAAATCAAATCTCTTCATAACAAATAACGATGTTAATATAGTTGAAAACTCTTAAATAATTTATTCATTTATTTCATATTAAATTTTGGGACGGGGTGTTACACTGCGTCTGCTGGTCTTTTTGGAGCTTCCCAACCTGTAAGTACAGTCCTCCAAGCACGTTCATCAATTGACTTGATGTACATACGCATCTTAGGCTTCCAATAAGAATAATTCGAACCATCTAAAACGGGTGGCCTAAGTGCAGTGGATATGTGATGTGTTTCCATTGCTAAACTAAACTAAAAACACACTTGACCAAAGATCTAACCTAGTGTCGTCAGGTATCAGCTCTGATACCAACTGAAAGTGTGGTGGGTGCGGGGTGTATGTATGAAAGTGTTTAAGTATAAGTAGATAAATGTTGCACAGAATGTTGAGACAAATAGTGCAACACTGACTCTAACAGAATATCAGAAATTAAGATACACAGCGGAAGACTTGAAACACTAAAAACAAACGAGACACAATGGAAATACTTTTAACATAGATTTTATAAATAAAAATCTATGTCTGCCTTATGGCGTAAAATCAATACTTATCTTCAAGTACAAATGTTGTGTGAAATGTTACAACAATAACTTTCACAACGAAACTATAAACGAGGCAGGTGCCAAGTCTAGAAAACGAACTAAGTGTATAAATTATACACTGTCGAAATGCCTAGTCTATATAATGATTACACTCTCAATAGATAAGAAGACACACAGTCATACGGGTGGTATACAACGTATGAACTAAAATGTAGAACTATTGGCCACAATTTCCTAACAGGGATGAACGCTAGGTCTAGGATATTGATCGAATAGAGCACACTGAATTATGAAGCCTTCAATGGGTATTTATAGATGTGGGATACGAATTCTAGAGGATTCCACATTGAGGTCCTATTTTTTAGGAAACTCAACTTCCACAACTTCCATGATCTTTCTAGATCCTTCTAGCCTGCTCCAGGTCGTTCCAAATGCATCCAGGCTGTTCTAGCATGTTCTCCAATATTCTGGAATCTTCCAGGTTCCAGATCCTTGTAGAAGCTTCTAGATCCTGCCAGAAATGCGACAACATTTAGGTCAACATTTAATGTAGCATTTCAGAAAAGACTTAGAAAAAATCTCGGAAGGTCAAATTAAGATGTTGTTGATAATGTTAAGACATTTAAGAATTAACAACATCTACACATATTATTTGATAAATATGTTGAATATTTGTATAGAAAAAGGCCCGTTGGGATACGGCGATCTACTCGGACGACGCTATTTACGATAAGTGGTACGGTGTTTGTTCTACTCGGTACACGAACATGATGTACGACTGGAGAACGGCCTGGCGTGATAAAGACTTAAATCTTGTTCTGGGGGTAGAGGATGGTGTTGACCTGAGGGAGTCGTTGGTTGAGAAGTGGTTGGACCCGGCTTACCAAGAAAAGTGTGACAAAGCTCGAGCCAACCGCAGAACCGACGTTGGAGGCGGGATGGCAGTGCATCGGGGGGGAGCTCGGTCCGTCCTCGAGCAATCACTTGCTCTCGTAAGTTTTCATTAATTTTTAAAAATTAAATAATTATAGTTAATTATTTTATATTAGTTATCTAAATTAATTTGTATATGTTTATTTGATACGTAATAGGAGCGTGAGACTGGACGTCCACACACCCACTTGGATCGGATGAGTCTTCTTCATCCGTTTAATGCCGATACACAGACGTCCACCTACGGGCGCACTACTGACCTCCACGTAAGTTTAATTAAATTTATGTATTAATTACATTATATATATATAGATAATTAAATTAATTTTAATTTTTTAATTATGTAGTTGAGTGTCCGACAGAGGATTGAAGAGGCCGAGACGCAAGCCGCCACGACTACTGCTGAATCCGGAAGCAGCGGTACCCCTCCGACTGTTGACGTGGACCAGCTTTACCTTGACGTTGCCCCGACCTCCAAGGGAAGGGTCCTTGGCCTTGGTGGGATGAGCAACGCCGTGAGGACACCAAGTGGTCGGTCGGCCCGGAGTGCATCGCAGCCGTCCGTATCCTCCACTGCCGTCCCGGATCCGAACGTCATGGCAACGTTCGAGAACTACTTCCGCCTCTGGAGTGCCAATGCGGGTCGGACGTTGGGGATGTCTGCTGAGCAGATCGAGGCCATCTATCAACAGACGATGGGGCAACCACCGCCAGCTCTAGCACCGCCAGACGACGTCAACTTGAATGACGATGTGGACCAATTTTTTAGCAACTATCCTGGTTGAACAATTTAATTTTGTGTTGAACTAATTTATTTTTCTGTTGAACTTATTTAATTTTCTGTTGAACTTATTTACTTTTCTGTTGAACTTATTTATCTTTATGTATATATTTATCTTTATGTTGAAATATATGTTGAACTATATATTGCAGTTTATTTGTGTAGTTTATTGGTATATAGATGAAAATAAGGTGCATTCATTTGTTTCATTGAGTACAAAATAATCTCATTTAGAGTGCATTCTAGATAGATTTAAACCACTTTAAGGTGGAAGTGAATTTTAGTACAAAATAGCCTCATATAGACTGCATTATACATATATTTAACCAAACCACTTGAAGGTGGTAGATGCAACCATGACAACTAGCACAATCAAAATGATTTTGTTCACTTTGATTAAATCCTTGATTTCTTCAGCCAAATTCTTGATCTCTGTAACCAATTTCTTCATCTCTTGAGTCATTTTCTTCATGTCTTCAGTTTCTTGGTCACTTTGATTAGATCCTTGATTCTTGTCAACACCACAGTTTTCTAGAGTATCAGCCCATACAAAAAAACCACATCCACCACCATCACTTAGGGAGTCAGGACAATTATGAAATATCCTCCCTTTACTTCTTGGTTGTTTAGAAGCATATGTACGACATGCCTTTCCACAATAACAAACAAGGCATATGTACGACATGCCTTTCCGTCGGAATTCACCATTTGATAAGTGCCGACGGATAATCCGTCGGCATTTATCTTGACCGACGGAAATTTGGGCGGTTGAAATGCCGACGGAAATATAAGTCCGTCGACATTTCCGTCGGGAAATCCCTAAAACTTACTACTACCTAATTTTTTTCCACTTCACTTTCGTATTGCAAATTTACACCAAAACTTTCTACTGCCTAATTTTTTATGCTCATGCTCGGGTATTCAGAAACATCAAATTACGGTACATTTTCTACCATTTTTAATTTACTGTATATATAAAATTCAATATAATGTAATTACATGTTTTATATATATCATAAGTTTTGTGTGAATTTATTATAAGTTTAGTTTAGTAATGTATTGCTCCACTTAAATGTTTAGCAGATGGATTTGCCTGACCGTCGTTGGATGTATTGTACTCCTAGAATGATTAGAGGAAATGTGAATGTGGAATTTTATAATGAACTCGTGTTATTTGTTGAATTTGCAAAAAGCCAGCCACATTACATGAGTGGAAATTGCATTAGGTGTCCGTGTAATGCTAAGAAATGTCAGAATAAGCAATATAAAGAGATTGATGAGGTCCTAGTACATATTGTGAAGAATGGTTTCGTTGATAATTATTATAATTGGACTAGTCATGGCGAAACACGTTGGCCTTATAGATTTGATGAAGTGTTTTACTATTACACTGTTGGAATCTATCAACAAGAAGCAAATTTCGATCATGTTGGCACTAGTAACGAGGTAGAACAACGGTTTGGGGACGAAGAACAACAGTTTGGGGACGAAGAACAACAGTTTGGGGACGAAGAACAACAGTTTAGGGACGAAGAACAACAGTTTGGGGACGAAGAACAACAGTTTGGGGACGAAGAACCGAATATGTATCAAACAATGATCAGGGAAGCTGGTTTTTCAAACATGGAAGAGGAGCCGACGAATGAGGCATTTCGGTTTTATGAGATGCTCAAATTAGTCGAAGAAGATTTATATCCGGGTTGTGAATCTCACTCACAGTTGTCATTTAATGCACGACTCATGAACATTAAGACCGAGAACAAGCTTTCTAACAGGGCATATGAGCAAGTGACACAGTTATGCAGTGAAATTTGTCCTCAAAATAATAAGGTGCCTACGACGTTTCATCAAAGCAAACAAATGTTGAAGAATGTTGGTTTGCCGGTTGAGAAGATTGATTGTTGTGTGAATGGTTGCATGTTATATTGGGGTGACGAAGATAGCAGTCTGAATATGTGTAGATTGTGTGGCCATCCCCAGTACAAAGAGGCACGTCGAAAGGGACCTGGTGGTCAATCGAAGAAGACAAAGAAGAAAGTGTCATATAAGAAGATGTACTACCTTCCTATCATTCCCCGTTTGATGAGATTATATCAATCAAGTGCCACTGCACAACACATGACGTGGCATGCTACAGATTCCTCTTCGGCTGAGTCGAGGGAGATGCGACATCCGGCAAACTCAGAGGCCTGGAAACATCTTGACAACGTGTTTCCAGATTTTGGTTGTGAACCGAGGAATGTGAGATTAGGTTTGTGTACTGATGGTTTTGCACCGTTTGGGATGCATGGGAAGCAGTATTCTTTGTGGCCGGTGATACTGTCTCCATATAATCTTCCTCCGTGGATGTGCATGAAACCTCAAACAATGTTTCTGACTGTATTGGTGCCTGGACCAACGAATCCAAAGGACAAACTGTATGTTTATCTCCAACCTCTTATAAAAGACTTGATCTTCTTATGGGAGAATGGAGTCCAAACATACGATGTTTTTAGAAAGCAGAACTTCACGATGCGTGCTGCTCTTTTATGGACCATTAGCGACTTTCCTGCATATGGTATGTTGTCCGGGTGGAGTACGGCCGGAAAGAAAGCATGTCCGTATTGTATGGAGAATTCTGAAGCTTTCAGTCTCCCGGTGAGTAGAAAAGTTTCATGGTTCGATAATCACCGTAGGTTCTTACCTCAAGGTCACCCGTTTCGAAGAAATAAGAAGAACTTCGTAAAGAACAGAGCAGTCACAAACAATCGACCTCCACTTCGAGATGGTATTTTATACATTTATTTAATGATCGAGTACTAAACGTATATTTATCTATTGCTTTTAGTGTCACTTATAATTTACTCTCCGTACAGGACGTAGGTTGTTATATGAGGTTCAGTGGACGGGGTTGAAAAAAAGTACTGAGGAAAATGCAGCGGAACACAACAGAGGAATTGAGGGTGGTTGGAACAAAAGGAGTATTTGTTGGGACTTACCATACTGGAGTTCACTATTGATACGACACAATTTGGATGTGATGCACATTGAAAAGAATGTGTTTGACAATGTGTTCCACACAATCATGAACACGGAAGGCAAGACGAAAGACACTCCAAAGTCTCGGGAGGATTTGGACACTCTTTGTCGCCGTCCAGAGTTGAAAAAGGATGAGCGTACAGGTAAATTTCCAAAGGCTAGCTACACACTGGATAAGCCACAAAAACAAAGATTGTGTAGGTGGATAAAGGAGTTGAACTTTCCGGACGGCTACGTGTCGAACTTGAGTCGATGCGTAGACACAACAACGGGTAAGGTTGCAAGGATGAAGAGTCATGATTGTCATGTATTTATGCAACGCTTGATACCGATTGCGTTCCGAGAACTTCTTCCTCTCAATGTGTGGAGGGCTATCACTGAATTAAGTCTATTTTTTAGAGATTTAACGGCTACAACGATCACGATCGATGATATGATTCGTTTAGATGAAGACATTCCAGTGATTTTGTGTAAGTTGGAACAAATTTTTCCACCTAGCTTCTTTAACTCGATGGAACACTTACCCGTTCACTTAGCGTATGAAGCGAGAATTCGTTGATGTTATTTCGAAAAGGGCGTATGTTGGGGATGATCCATTTGTATTTGCCCATCAAGTATCTCAAGTATACTACTGCACATATCCGGGAGCTCCACGTGGTTATGAATGGCACGCTGTTTGCAAAGTAAAGGCAAGGTCAATGGTAGAAGTCCCTAAAAAGGACAAAAATACTGAAGATGAATCTCCATTTCAAGCAGAACAAATAGAGACTCCAACTGAAGTCTTTACGGGAGATTTCAATCTTTCTGTACCCTTGACGGCTGCAAATCCCCAATTAATCGAAATTGAAGGTGAAGAGGAGGGGGATGAAGAAGAGGATGAAGAGGAGAATGAAGAAGATGAGGATGAGGAGGAGGATGAGGAAGATGATGAGGAGGAGGAGGAGGATAAGGACGAAGAGGAGGATGAAGACGATGAAGATGAAAATTAATTCAATTAATGTAATGTATTTATTTCTTATTTTATAAAAGTTAATTAATTATTTATCATTTAGGTACAAATTATAAAAATTAAATTTACTATAAATATAAGTCACAACCAATATATATATTAATATATGTGGAAGAAATGAATTAGTAGGTCTAGTATATAGTAGGGTTTAGGGTTTTGGTAATTTATTAGGTCTAGTGTATAAAAAAAATTGAATTATTTAAAAAAAAATAAAAAAAATCGACAAAATGCTGACGGAATTAACTTTCCGTCGGTATTTAATTTTTGAAAAATACCGACGGATAATCCGTCGGTATTTACTTTTTGAAAAATACCGACGGATTATCCGTCGGTATTTATATATATCCGTCGAAATTCACCATTTGATAAATACCGACGGAATATCCGTCGGTATTTGTACATGCCGACGGAAAATAAGCCCTTATATAAAACCTCAACCTAGGGTTTTCTTTCACTCTTTCCAAACTTTCCTCTTTACAATCCCTACTCCTCTTCTCCAACCAACTCTTCGGCGACAACTACCTCACCTCAGAATCGGCGACAACTACCTCACCGGCCCTATTCCCGCCACCCTCGGCACTCTAACCAATCTTCCGCGCCGATTTCTCTCCACCGTGAAGCATGGCCGCCGCCCAATCTGTGCTCCTCCGGCGTTTTAATAAGTTGGCCGACTCCGACTCCGACGTAAGTGATTTTGAGTTTAGATTGAAAAATTTTGAACTTCAACATCGATTTTTTTTTAATTTTTTGGTTGTTTCCTTGAAGTAGACGAAGTCGCCGCCCTTCGCCGGAGACTGGAAGAAGACGAAGCCACCGTCAGTTTCTGGAAGTACGTATTAGATGATGATGATAATGATCAAGTAAGCTACTAATTAATTTGATTTGTTAAAAACAATGCCAATTTCTTCACATTCCCAACATAATATTTCATGTAATATTATTGTTTCATTACATAATATTTTAATTTTTACATAATGACATTTTTTACGAAATTTCTTCACATTCCCAACCTCTCGGAAAATGTAATTCTGGTCGGGGCCTCCCCGGCCACGCATATTTTTTTTATTAATATTTTGTTTTACTGATGGATATTCCGTCGGTATGTGAATTTCGAAATTATATTTTTTTTATTAATATTTTGTTTTACCGACGGATATTCCGTCGGTAAAATGCCGACGGATATTCCGTCGGTCAAATGCCGACGGATATTCCGTCGATATGTGAATTTCGATTATTCAAAAATTAATTTCTTTTATAATTATTTTAATTCATTCTTTCCGACGGAATTACCGACGGAATGTTGACCCGGTTTGTTAAACGGGTTGTCCGGAATACCGACGGACATTCCGTCGGAAAAAGATGACGGCCATTTTCCCTCGGTATTTCCGTCGGAAATTCCGAGGGAATTCAAAAATCCGTCGGCAAAAAAAGCTGACGCCGAGAAAGGGGACGGCCGACTTTCCGTCGGTATTTCCGTCGGTAAATCCGTCTATAAAACGCCCTTTTTTTGTAGTGTAAGTTGATTTAAAATACTTGTTCAAGGTTGATTGTGACCATAAATTTTTAGAAAGAGCCTGTTGGTCGTCATTGTTGATTGACCTCTTGAACGCCTTCGATATCGCTGATTGCGATAGCTTAAGATTATGAGTATCCTCCAACCACTTGGCAAAATCTTTTTGCTTCCAACCTGGATGTAGTTCTTTCATTTTGCACATCTCCACACTAATGTTTTCACTCATTTGAGTTCTCTTTTCTATTTTTGGTGCCATTTTATGCGTGAAGAAAATGTTGATTTGATGTAATTGATAAAAAAAAATGTATTATACATAGTATTTATAGATAAAAAACTTAAAGCAATCAAAAGCAAGTACATGCATCTATGGTGGGTGACTCTTGAGTATTGTATTTTCATATTACGTGAGTAAATTAGTTCAATTAAGTTCAACACATTACATCATGTATATGTATCTACTAATTATACCATTAATATACATGCATTAAAAAAAAAAAAAAAAACCTTATAACTCTATTTAGGAATAACCCCCATTTAGAAATATTTTTTTGTGGTCTCAAGGATATGACTATAGAGAGGTTTTACTGTAATAAGTATTACACCTTAAAAAATAGGTATAATTTATTAAGTTGGGGGTCTTTCTATCGTCAGGAAGGCTTCACCCTTCCCGATAAGAGAAAAAAGATTAAATATCACTATATTATTTATTCAAATGTATATAATTATTTGTATATGATTGCACTTGACAATAGTGTGTATTTGTATATTATTTGTACAATCGCACGGCTACGCCCTAGTAATAAATTAAATTAATATAAAATGAAAACAATAAATATTTAATAATAAAATAAAATAACATATACAATTATGGTTGTAAAAAAGGTCGGGCCGAGCCACACTTTTTGGGCCTTGATTGGCCCCTCATAGCATTTTCCGAATCGAGCCAACAAGGGCCCGTTAGGCTTTGAACGGGCTATCGGACCATCGATTCAAAATGATCCGATTTTTTATAATTAAAAAATAAAATAAATAAATGTTAATATTAATTTGTAATTAAAAAAGACATAAAATGAAAAAAAATATATATTAAATGGACTTAAACTGAATTAGGTCTAAATCACGGGATGCAAATTAAATTATCCATTTATAAATTGTGGGGCTTTTAAAATAAATATTATAATACAAGGATATTTTTATAATTTTATATATTTATTTAAAAAATTAATTATTTTATTACATGACAAAACTAGATCGCACTATGGCGAAGGTGAACGACATGTTACCTTTTAATTGGTTTCATACTATCATGAAGAGCGAACCCCCTTTCTTACCATAGAAAATCCCAATTAGGTATTTTTAGGATAATAACAATAATAACTTTTTTTCCTTAATAGGCTATTGAAATTTGAGTTTATTTGTTCTTTTTTTGCCATCTACACCTCCCATTTTCATTTAGGTGCTACTTTTTTTTAGTATTAACTTTCATATGTAGGTGGAAACGTAAATTAAGAAAATGTAATAATGAGTGGGTCAAAGTCTTGTATACACTCAAGTACATGATGTACTTGAGTGGACTTTGACCAGTCAACTATTGAACGTTGACCGGTCAACGGTCAAACTTTGACTTTTTATTTATTTTATTTTTTTCGAATTTTTTTTCGATATTTTTTTTTTCAATTTTTATTTTAAAAAAGTGTATGTTAGTATATTGAAAAGTGCGTCTTTGTTTTTTAAATGAAAAGTATATGTTACTATATTGAAAAGTGCAACATTGTTTTTAATGAAAAGTGTATGTTCTTATAACTGAAAAATGTATGTTATTATAACTTAAAAATGTATGTTATATTACTGAAAAAATATACTATTATAACTGAAAAATGTATGTTATATTAATAAAAAATTTATGTTATTATAACTGAAAACTGTATGTTATTATAACTGAAAAATGTATGATCTATTAATGAAAAGTGTAAGTTATATATTAATGAAAAGTGTATGTTATTATAACTGAAAAGTGTATGATCTATTAATGATTATAACTGAAAAGTGTATGTTCTATTAATGATTATAACTGAAAAGTGTATGTTCTATTAATGAAAAGTGTAAGTTATATATTAATAAAAAGTGTATGTTATTATAACTGAAAAGTGTATGATATTATAACTGAAAAGTGTATGTTAATATAGGTGAAAATAACATTGAAAAATGTAAATTTTCTGTATAAAAAAAATCGAAAAAAAAATTGAAAAAAAAAATTGAAAAAAAAAAGTCAAAGTTTGATCGGTCAACGGTCAACAGTTGACCAGTCAAAATCCACTCAAGTACACCATATATTTGATTGCACAAGAGACACACCCAATGAGTGGAGTTTCAAGGGGTAATTTTGTAAAATTTTATGTATAAAGTAAAGAATGAGTTGACTTTTGTGTATGTGTGGAGAAAAAGTAATGACATTTATGTAAAATTGAGGATATTTTAAGGGTGTAGTTTATAAAAGGTTTTCCATTTTAAGAGTGTGAAAGTTATTGTGGGAGGTCTCGAAAAGAAAATTGGGAAAGTTATTGTGGACGGAGGTCATTTTTTCCCCTCATTTTTTCAAAACTCTAATCCTAGTCTCCCTCCCCACTTTGGCCGCCGCCGTCCAGCACCCCACCACGAACGTCTGTCGCCGATCGGCCCACTGCCGCGACCCCCTTGAAGAAGACAAAGTCGCCGCCGTCCGACGCCGCGCCGCCCACCACTGGAAGTAGGCGAAGCCATGGCCGTCGCCGCCTTAAAGAAGACGTTGTCGATCTGCTTCACACGAAGCTCCTTGAAGAAGTCGAAACCTTGCCGCCGTCCGAGCACCCAACCTCTCTCCGAAACGACGTCCCTCAGCTTCTTCTTCGCCGCTGGACTTCGTAGGTGATGGTGACCTTCGACCGTCGCGGCACAGATCAAAAAGGCTGGGCTTCGTCGTTGTCGATATTTGTGAACGACGCCCCTCTGTCGCTTCTCCTCCGCCGTTGGAATTCGTAGGGGAGGATTTTTATTTTGGATTTTTTAAGACGATGTAACTGTTTTGGATCTGTAACTGTTAACTAGTTTTTTATTTTGGTTTTGGATTTTTGAAGACGATGGTGAGGTTTTTTATTTTATCTGTAAATGGTTTTTTTGGCCGTAGAAGACGATGGTGAGGTTTTTGAAGACGATGGCGGCCGATGAAGATGGAGACGAAGGCTGGATTTTTACCCACCCCGTTGCCAGAATTTTCTCAGGCGGCGGCTAGGGCAGGGCTAGGGTTTTCACACCCCCACTTGGGCCTGCTAGTGGGCTAGGGTTTCCCACCCCTAATGTGCACCCACCCTTTGAAGACACTTGAATTGTTTTTTTTTTTTTTTTTGTAGATGAAATAGAAATGTTTTTGTTGGGATATGAATCCTAGAACAAGTCCTAAATGATGAACAAAAGATAAAAGATAAAGTTTTGATAAGCCAAAAAGAGAACTTGAATATTTTCTAAGTGTTGACTAATCTAGTCTAGTTGAGTTGAAGTCATTTTGTACAGATCAGTATAATTCAAAAGACAAGTATAGTTTAAAAGAAAAGTATTGTTAAAAGATAAGTACGATTTATAAGTACTTCATATATGTGTTAGATTGTTACTGAGCTATGTAAATGTTGTATAGAGCTCATGTTTTTGTATGTAATAGATTAGATTTTTTTGTATAGTTTATAAGTTGACTAAGCTTATATTATAAAAGCTTAAAGTAAATGTAATAGTCTTGATAAGATTAGTATAGTCTACTTTACTGTTTGAAGAAGGAAGACCAGACAAGAAGAGTCGAAGTCTACTACTCAAGATAAGAAGACTACACAAGACAAGTCAACTTGAAGGTAGTTACAAATACGCGTGAAGAGATAAAGATATAGAAGTTAGTTATGGAATAACTAAATCATAACAGAAACGCGTGGATTGATAAGAAGATTCAGTTGAAGGTAGTTATCAAGAAAAGTTGGTTACAACTTACTAAGTTCTTGAAGATTGAAGTCTATAAATACTTCATGATGGTGATCAATTGACTACTACTGATATACTGACGTTCATACTCAAGTGAAGCATTATCAAAGATATATTTGAAGTTTACTCTCAGAGTTGATTGAAGTTCAGAAAGATAGCCAGAAGACAAGTGAAGAATCAAGAAGGCTACTACTGAAGAAAAGAGAAGTTTTTAGTTTTTGTTTGTTATTTTCAAGGTGCTAGATACTTGTAAAATTTCTAGTAAGATCGTAGACATATCTGGAGGTATAGTCTGTTGAAGATCTAAGTCTTCTTCTTGGGACTTTAAAGACAGGAACATACACTTGTACTCGATTGGAAGAGTTTAGTGGAAACATCACAACTGGGTTTGTGAGAGTGGATGTAGACAAGTTGTCGAACCACTATAAATCTTGTGTTTGATTTACTTTACAGTTTTGATTGTTTAAATTGCTAAATTGGTTTAACTACTTAACTGATCTAGACTAGTTGAGTATAGAACAGAGTTCTCGAATATAAGTTGAGTATAATCTTGAATTTGGCTCATTGATAATTTCGTATTCCGCATATTGTACTTTGATATTTCGAAAGATTTTTGAAAAGTCTATTCACCCCCCTCTAGACATTTTCACTAGCTTACTCGTTATTAACTCAACTTTGGGACCTACAAGTGGTATCAGAGCAGTAGTTTACGAACTGCTGTTTCTTGATAACCGACTCAAGACTTAGGGTGAAGTCTTGGTCCTTGACTGTTCTTGTATACGTGTTCTTGATCATATTCTTGTATCATCTGTTTTTCGTGCTCCCTGTTCTTGACTTATCTGTTGTTCTTGATCATAACTCTACTTAGCACTTATTTCTTGAAATCATGTCTCTTGAGATAAGCGCCAACAAACTACCTAAGTTCCAGGTACAGGATTACGACTATTGGAAGCTAAGGATGGAAGCCATCTTCAGCTCCACTCATGACTTAATGATCTCTGTCATCACTGAAGGTCCAATTGTGACCATGATCCCAAACACTGCTGCCCTCGATGCAAATCAACCCGTGGGTACTCTCGTCAAGAAACCAAGGTCAGAACTTACATCTGAAGAAATGAGACAGAATAATTTGGATAGCTTGGCCAAGAATTACATCTTACACACTCTTCCTAATGAGTATCTGGGAAAAGTGTTAAAATGTAAAACTGCCAAAGAAATGTGGGACCGCTTAGCTATCATTTGTGAAGGGACATCCCTAATCAAAGAAAGCAAGCTTTCCACTGCTGTTCAAAGATTCGAATCATTTCATATGAAAGCTGGTGAAACAATAGACCAGTTGGATACTCGTTTTACTAAAATCATGAATGACTTGGAAGTCCTTGGTAAATCTTATACTCCTCGTGAAATCAATCTTAGGATTCTAAAAAGCCTTGATAGTCGATGGAAGATGGTAAAAATGCTTGTTAAGAATACCCAAGATATAGACGTATGGACAGCAGAGACTATGTTTCAAACTCTAAAGGCTCATGAGTTTGATCTAGACGAAGATGAACCCATAGTAAGTAGTGACAGAGAACATGCTGTATCTAAGAACGTTGCATTTAAGGCTAGTTCGTCTAAGATAGACAGGTCTAAGACTAAGACTAGGTCTGCTTCTGTGAAAGACGAGTTAGATACTGATCTTAGTCTGAAGGATCAGGTAAGCCTCATGGTTAGAAAGTTTGATAGGCTGAATAAACGTTTCGGAAGATATAAGAAGTTCTATAGAGAACATAGAGGGTCTGCTTCTAAGAACTCGTCTGAGACCAGACGAGACCGAAACTCGTCCGAAAGGAGAGACGAAGTCTCGAAAGGTAACAGACAAGATAGAGAGTCTGATAGTAGGAAGATTACTCGTTCTGATAGACGTGATAAACGAAGGAACAACTCTCCTATTAAAAAGGCTACTAATGATCTTGTGTGCTATAACTGTGAGAAACCAGGTCACTACATATATGAATGTCCAGACCTGAGTACTGATGATCGAGAAGAATGCAAAGCACGAAGGGAAAGAAGATACAACCGTGGTAAGAAGGCAATGATGGCCAATGATGACTCTGATTCTGACTCAGACGAGTTGCCATCATCCTCATCCAGCTACCCGTCTGAACCAGATCAAGATAAAGCTTTCATAATAGATGATGGTCTATGCTTCATGGCTAAAATCGACCAAGAGGTATCATCTGTTACTTCCTTTCAATCATGTGATGAATCAGACTCTGATGAAAGTGACACTGCCAGTAGCCAAGTAGGGAGCAGTCTTCAGCACTCTACTAGTGCAGTTGAAGACGACCTCCTACTTGCCAACAAGGCATTCATTGAAGTCAGTGATGAAAACATCATTCTAAGACAAGAAATCATTGATCTTAAGGAAGCTCAATCTAAAGTAGATCCTAATACAACAGTCCTAAATGAACGCTTGCAAGAAGAGTTGAGACAACTCAAAGTCAAGTGTGCATTGACAGACAAGTCGTATCAAGACATACTTAAGACACATGCGACTGAGAAACATGAATTCAATGTCTTACAAAGCAAGTTCAAAAAGCTTGAAGAACGTAATAAGTTCTTAGAAACCGAGGTTGTCACTCTAGACCTTAAACTTACTGACCTGGTTAAATCTTCTAAGGTTAACCTTGAATTGTCAGATAGGTATAGGGCTCCTGCTGACAAGACAGGCATAGGTGCTGAGACACCCAGCTCGTCTACTCAAGTTCCTAAGAACCCTACTATCTTCATCTCAAGCTCTTTGACTAATGATAAAGGAAAAGAACCATTGATATACGATATTGACACTCCATCAAAAGGTACTGTACCAAAACAAGCTCGAGTTAACATTCCAATTACCAAAGGTGGTAAAAAGAAAGTTAACAACAAGCCTGTTCCGTTTAAGACAAGTCAACAAAGGACTAGGAATCGTGGACGACCAAATCAGGTCAGATACGAGGACTGGTATCCTGAGGAGACTAGTACTAGACAAGTACAGACTAGACGACAAGAGTCTAGACCTCCTTTCATAAGGCAGTCTCAACTCTACTCGTCTAGACCTAGACAGGAAGGTCCAAAATATCGTACACAAGCTGTTCTATATCCTCCACCTTTGTCATATGATATCAAAGGAGAAGATAGACCTAAACATGTCTATAAACCGTATGGACCTAATGCATATAAACCCTATTCTGACTATCATAGACAAGTGCCTGCTCAAGTAGAGATTAAGTCAAAAGGCTATCTCCAAAGAGTAGACCCGAACTCGACTGATAGGCCAGATAAGGACAACAAGGTCTTATTTTGCAACAAATATGGTCGAAAGCTTAGAAGGTCAAACTTGTTCAGGACTCCAATGTACATTTGGATTCCATTGAACTCGACTAACCCCCAAGGACCCCAATAAAACAAGGAGGGTACCTAAATTATGTATTATCATCTATTGCAGGGTCGACTCGATCTATACAAGAAAGGTGGCTCAACAGGAGAAACTTGGTACATAGACAGTGGCTGTTCGCACCACATGACTGGTACTAAGACTCTCTTATCAAGCTATCGTGAGCAAGAAGGACCAAAAGTGATATTTGGTGATAGCTCCATTGCTGTTACTAAAGGATTTGGTTACATTCGGAATGGTGACATAGAAATTCAAGACGTTTCTTATGTTGAAGGCTTGAAATACAATTTACTCTCTGTTTCACAATTTTGTGATCGTGGATACAAGGTGCAGTTCAAGAGTCAGAAATGTGAAATCATCGACAAGAAAACACACACAGTCCTACTAGTCGGCATTAGACAAGGAAGTGTGTACATAGTGAACTGGAACAGTTGTCCGAGGGACACCTGTCTACTTACTAAGAATCCTAAAGAACTTGGCTGGCTCTGGCATAGACGCCTTTGTCATCTAAACTTTAAGGTTCTTAATAAGATAGCCAGAGACTACCTTGTGGAAGGTATTCCCAATGAAGTCTACTATAAGTCACATGTATGCACCTCCTGTCAAAAAGGTAAACAGGTGAAGGGCTCTTTTAAATCTATTCCATCCCTCTCAACCAGTAGAGTTCTTGAACTTCTACATATGGACTTACATGGCCCAATAACTCCTCCAACTTTGAACGGTAGAAGGTACACACTTGTTGTGGTAGACGACTATTCTAAGTTCACTTGGGTAGTCTTCTTACACAAGAAGAGTGATACACAAACACTTTTGCCTGATCTATTGAAGAAGTTACAGGTTGAGAAGAATCAGTCAATTGTCAAGATCCGTAGTGACAAGGGTACTGAATTCATTAACTGCTATATTAAAGAATTTTGTTCTAAGCGTGGCATCCAGCACCTTACTAGTGCAGCTAGGACACCACAGCAAAATGGAGTAGCAGAACGAAGGAACAGAACTCTTAAGGAGGCCTGCAGGACCATGCTGACAGAGTATAATACGCCTCAGAAATTTTGGGCTGAAGCTATCAACACTGCATGCCACTCACAAAATAGAAGTGCTATCAATAAAGCACTAGGTAAGACGCCCTATGAGGTATGGAAAGGTAGAAAACCCAGAGTTTCATATTTTCATATATTTGGATGCAAGTGTTTCATCCATAACAATGGGAAAAGCAAGTTGAATGCATTCGATGCTAAAGCAGACGAGGGGATATTCTTAGGATACTCCTCGACTAGCAAAGCATTTAGAGTATTCAATTACTCAACTCTTTGTGTGGAAGAAACACCACATGTGGTTTTCGAAGAATCTCAACAGGACTCGTCTACCAACAAGATCAGTGAAAAAGCTACTGAGCTATCTGTCAAATCTGACAAAGACTCAGAGATATATGAATCCGTTCAAGCATACAATCCATTCATGAACGCTCTCGAGTCAGACGACCAGAAGAAGGTGAGTGCTCAAGGTAACTCTACTAGACCAGTTGACATACCCAAACTAGTCGACTCGTCTACTCCTATTAAATCTTCTGATGATAATGATGTTGACATGCATGATGCTGTACATGATATAGATGATAGTATTTTTGTTAAGAATAGAAATACATGGAAATCAGCGCATAATACTGAAAATATTATTGGTGACTCTACTGTTGGTGTTAAGACTAGAAGACAACTCTTTGAGTCGCAAGAACAATCTAGTCCATCTCTGTTTTGCTGGTGTTGTTTCCTCTCATCTATCGAGCCAAAAACCATTAATGAGGCATTGGCTGATAGTAATTGGATCATTGCTATGCAAGACGAGTTGAATCAGTTTGTTCGAAACGACGTCTGGGAACTTGTTGACAGACCAAAACATCATAATGTAGTTGGCACCATATGGATTTTCAAGAATAAGAAAGATGAGAATGATGTAGTTGTTCGTAATAAGGCTAGACTAGTCGCCCAAGGCTATTCACAAGCTGAAGGCATAGACTATGATGAAACTTATGCTCCTGTTGCTAGACTAGAAGCCATTCGATTGTTTCTTGCATATGCTGCTTACATGAAATTTACTGTATATCAAATGGATGTTAAAAGTGCATTTCTTAACGGTATTCTTGTGGAAGAAGTATATGTTGAACAACCCCCAGGTTTCGAAGTCAAAGGTAATCAGGTATACAAATTAAAGAAGGCCTTATATGGACTAAAGCAAGCTCCAAGAGCCTGGTACGATACTCTTTCTCAATTTCTATTAGAAAATGGTTTTACTAAAGGCAAGGTAGACAGAACCTTGTTTAGAAGACAAGAAGGGAAAGACATTTTACTCGTCCAAATTTACGTAGATGACATCATTTTTGGTTCACCTAACAAAGAGCTGAGTGAAAGTTTCTCAACACTCATGCAAAGTAAATTTGAGATGTCTATGATGGGTGAAATGAATTATTTTCTTGGACTCCAAGTAAAACAGACCCCTGAAGGGATTTTCATAAACCAAGCAAAGTATACTAGAAATCTTCTAGACAAGTATGGTATTAAGACATGCAAGTCTGCTGGCGTACCTATGCTACCTACATACAGAATGGACCCAGACGAACAAGGTAAGTATACTGATCAAACTCATTATCGTGGTCTAATTGGTTCATTACTGTACTTGACTGCTAGTAGACCTGATATTGCATTTTATGTTGGTGTATGTGCTCGCTTTCAAGCTAATCCAAAAGAGAGTCATATGGAAACCACTAAAAGGATATTGAAATATTTGAAAGGAACCATCAATCGTGGTATATGGTATCCTTCGAATGATGATTTATCTCTAAGTGGCTACTCTGATTCTGATTTTGGTGGTTGTAGAATAGATAGGAAATCTACATCTGGTTCTTGTCAATTCTTAGGCACAAAACTCATTTCATGGTTTTCGAAAAAGCAGACAAGTGTTGCTACCTCTACTACTGAAGCCGAGTACATGGCTGCTGGTAGTTGCTGTAGTCAATTATTATGGCTTATTCAACAGCTTAGAGATTATAATATTTGTGAATCAAATGTTCCTATATTCTGTGATAGTAATAGTGCAATTGCCATTACACAAAATCCTGTTCTGCACACACGTTGTAAGCATGTTGATGTGAAACACCATTTCATACGTGATCATGTAGAAAAGAAGGATATTCGCATGGAAAAGATTCATACTGATTTTCAAAGAGCTGATATTTTCACAAAACCATTAGCTGAGGCTCGATTTCATGAATTATGCATCAGTCTAGGACTTATTGATCTTGATCCTACTAGTATATAGCAATGTACTAACCAGACAGGTACAATCCTAAGAAGAAAGGAGAAATAGACAAGTTACTACAAAAAGCACAGAGCACTCGTCTACTCACTCAACAGACAGGTAAACAAGGTCAGACAAGTTGACCATCCAACCCGATGAGGAAGCTGGTAAAGCTGAGGGTAATACTAAGGGAATAAACATTTAAGGGGGAATCTATGATTTCTTAAATAACCTTATGTTGACTCTTAAGTGTGTTGATAGTCATCGTGTTTGATCCTTGACCATTGATTTAGATTGATATTCATTATAATTATTCTATCCTTCTACCTGTACATTTAATCTGTCGCACAAGAAAGGACAGGTTTTGTAGAAGTGTTCATGTTCAAAGAATACAAGCATAGTTGAAGGGGGAACTCGTCTTGTGTGCTTCAGTTTACTCGCCTGTTCTGAATAGACTCGAACAGACAAGATAAGTGCTTACTTAAACCCTGAAATACTCTAAGTATTTAACAAAATGAGAATTAAGAATATTATAGTATTTTGATATTTTTTTGGAAAATCCTAGAACTTGATTTATACACTCCCATTTTAATGAGGTGTATACACCCAGTTCGCGCCAAATTCTATTATTCTAGGACAGATAAGTTCACTCTTCTGTTTTAACCAATAGGAAAGGTGGATTCCAAATTGTACAATATCAAAACACATTATTGTCTCGATTCCGTAACTGAATACCAAGAGTCCCAACCGTTGGATCATTTGGTTTCAATCCTCACCATTGATTCAAATATTCAAGTGTTAACAAAACTCAACACTTACACACTACTCATCTCACGATCTCTTACTTCTGTAACTCATCCTTCTCGATTACTTGTGATTCTTGATTACTTGTGATTCTCAATATTTGATTATTACTCAAACTATCACTATGACAATCATCTCAATTTTTGATATAAGGACTAACATGGAAGCAAGGTTCGATCTCGGCAGATACATATCTGAAAATAAAGTGCATGTTGAACCTTCGGTGTTCTTCAAAGGGAAGCATACTGATGGAAATTTGGAGATCTTAACCAAATGCAGTCGATGTGGCTTGAAACCCTATTTGGAGGCTTTTCCTCAAGTCGTCTTGGAGGAAGAGGTCCTAGAATTCTATGCCAACGCCACTAGACAAGGAGATATGATTGAATCGTTCCTTGGACGAAATCGGGTGGAAATCACTCGAGAAGCATTGTTTGAACATCTGAGGTTGCCTGTTGGAACTATTGATGTGGAAAATTACGCTGCTGGTCAAGAAGCAAGATATCTAGGTATTTTTTTGTGGAAGAAAATTGAGGTTAAAACCGGATGGCAAACTCCCCGCAGTTAAGAAGGTGGATCTTCTGGAGAAGTATCGCACTTTACTGGACATAGCCAGCAAAATTCTGCTATGTGCCACTGGTTCGCATGATTCTGTTACTCTTGTTAAAGCAAGGGTAATGGCTGCTATTTTTGATGGGATCACGGAAGGAAACTGGTTTAAGCTGATCGCAGACCGAATGATGTACTTTGAGAAAAGTGTTCGAGTTGATACTGACACTAGAAATTGGGTGGTGACAAATGTTGTTGGATTTGGAAACAAGTTAAGCATTCTTCTTCCTTTGTTGATGCCAAACAAGACAGAGTGGAGTAAAGGGAAACCGTTTCATCCGTTGAAATTTTATTTGAAGAAGGAAGCGATAAGGAAGCAAGCTGCTGCTAGGCCATCTGCTCCTAGGCAAGTTGAGGTAAATCCGATGGATGTGATGCCATATGGTGGGTCATCTAGTTCTTCAGAAGACGAGTCTAATGATGAAGAATCGGAAGAGGTTGAAAAAGGAGAGTCCAGTGCAGATGACTCAGAAAAGACTCAGTCAGATGAAGAGTCGCAACAAGAGAAGGAGTCGCGTGAACAAATTCCCGAGATGTACACTCTAGTACGAGTTGACTCGCCTACTCGACCAGTCGAGTTGAGTACACAGGTTGGTACTTCTACTCAATCTGTTTCAATTCCTCTCTCTCTCCCGTCTACTTCTGTTCGAACCAAGGCAAGATCACGTCGATCTAGGCCTAGACCCATTCCCACAACCTCGCAAGTGCTGCCAGCATATCCGCTGAGGGTCAGCCTACCTGAAAACACTCCTAAAATAGATACAACTGATACTCCTACAGTTGTCATACCAAACCAAGCCATATCAAAGCCCGTTGAAACCAGTGCTTTCACTCCCTCTCCCTCACCAGAATATGGTGAACCCCTCAACCCATCTACTGCAGACAAGACGCCAGTTGCCACTGCAACAGCTGAGTTAGAGACCCCATCTACTCAGGACCCGTCTGCTGTTAGATTTAATTCCTTGGTCTATTATCCTATGTGCTTGAGAGAGAAGCGTATTCGATCCCGAATGACCAGAAATCTGAAGAGGACGCTCTCAACTATCGAAGTTGACTATGAGTCCGAACAGTTTGAAATTCTTGTAAGGATATGCACCTGGTTTGCTCTTAAGAAGTCCTCCACTGATGATCTGTTCGAAGTTATTCAAGGAATGGGAGGAATCTCCAATTTTTTGGATTGGGAGATGGAACAAAAGGAGCATAGTGGTGTGAAGGATCATTCAGAACTATTTCCGCCGAGAGCCTTAGTTGATCTTGTAAAGAGGCTATTAAACATTCCTGACGGAATTCTGGTTGAAGAGTTTTCATCTGATATTGGAACTCAGACTGATCTCCTGGAAGAGGAGTTGAGAACTGTAACTGTTGAAGCTGGAGTCCAAACTTCAGATCAGTCCGAAGATGAGTCTGCAAACTCTGATGCTGATACTTTTGATTTTGGAGTAGAAGATGATGAGTTCATGGATGCCGAAATGTTTACAGAGGATGAACTTGTTGAGAAAGTTCAAGAAAAGGGTGTTACTGAGGCTCAGTCATCTACTCATGGTGTTTCTGAAGGATATCTTACAGAATTGAAGTCAGATTTGAAAGATGTGGTGCATTCCGCGATAGACGAGTTTTTGCAATCCCAAATGAAGGATGTGTTGCTAGATCAGAACAAATCACTCGTTGACGGTTCCAGAGATTTATTTGTTGAAGAGGTCAACAAGATGGATTCTACTTTCCGAACAGAATTGACTGCAGAAGTTGGAAGATTTTTACAGAAACAAGTTGAAATTTCTGAAAAGAGGTCTATTTCATTTGCTAGATCCTTGGCTGAAGAATCCGGCAAGATGGAACGCTTATATCGTGTGAAGATTGAAATAGCTGATGAGCAAAGGAGGGAAGCACAAGCTCAGTTGGTGAAGTCTCAAGCTATTCTCTCTGAATTGTCAAATCAGAACACTCTACTACGTCAGTCAGCTACTCACTTCAAAGACGAGTTGGTCATTACTTCACAGAAGTTAGAAGCTGCTGGTGATCGCCTGGACAAGATGAGTCGGGATCACACTCATCAAAGGCAGATAGAGCTAGCTACTGAAGCTATGAAGGATGCTCTAAAGGAAGAGATGACTCGCTTTACTAGTCTGTTTACTCTTACGGCTCATGATGAAGCCAAAAAGGGGGAAGAAGCAAGTAGAGCAGGGCAGGTCAGCTTATCTAAGCTGAGTGCTGAACCAGAAGAAAAGGATGCTGCTACTATTATGCAAGAGCTAAGGAAGCCAAAAAGGAGGCTAGTAAAAACGGCAGAGCTAGAGCAAAATGAAGCTAATGAACTTAAAAGACTGGAGAAAGGTAAGAATATTGCATCTCCAGAAACTGAAATTCAAACTAGAAGAGTGAAGAGGAAATTGAGTATTGAAGAACCTACTGCTGCTAAAGTTGAGAAGAAGCAAAAGATTATTGATCCTAATGATGAAAGTCATTATGCAAGCAAGAAGAAAATAGAGAAACATATTGAAAGACTGCAAAAGCTGAAGGTGAATGAAGAAGAGATGGAAGATCAGTTCATTGACTACTTCATTGACAAAGAGCATCGACAGGAATGGCTTAAAGTGAAGAGACAGTGGGAACTTGATCATTGGATTGTTCGAAAGTATGGAGAGTCTGAAAGTCCAGATGAGTTGTATGTCATGTTTGACAGATTCATGGAAGGACAAAACAAATTGCTTTGGAATTTGGTTATGAGAATATCTGCTGCTGCAAACTTCAATATCTTGATACCGACCTTTCCAAGATGGAAGACTCCTATGACAAGCTCAGGAAAAAGAATTGATATTAATCAAATCAAAAAGTTTGAAGAAGAGCTGCTAGATAAGGAGAAGATTGAAGATGAAGATCAGATCAGTCTAATTCACAAGAGACTCCTCGATGCATTCTGTGTTCCTAACCCAGAAGGAGGTAATCTTTCAGATTAGTTTTGTTTGATTAGTTTTTTTGCTCTGATGTTTTTTTGTAATCTACTGATCTTATTTCTGAATGAATGAAAAGATAAAGTATTATTTTGATGTTTAAGACAAGATAACTACTTAACTAGTCTACTTATGAGAAAAGATTCAAGTAGTTTTGGCTTCATCAAAAAGGGGGAAATTGTTGGGATATGAATCCTAGAACAAGTCCTAAATGATGAACAAAAGATAAAAGATAAAGTTTTGATAAGCCAAAAAGAGAACTTGAATATTTTCTAAGTGTTGACTAATCTAGTCTAGTTGAGTTGAAGTCATTTTGTACAGATCAGTATAATTCAAAAGACAAGTATAGTTTAAAAGAAAAGTATTGTTAAAAGATAAGTACGATTTATAAGTACTTCATATATGTGTTAGATTGTTACTGAGCTATGTAAATGTTGTATAGAGCTCATGTTTTTGTATGTAATAGATTAGATTTTTTTGTATAGTTTATAAGTTGACTAAGCTTATATTATAAAAGCTTAAAGTAAATGTAATAGTCTTGATAAGATTAGTATAGTCTACTTTACTGTTTGAAGAAGGAAGACCAGACAAGAAGAGTCGAAGTCTACTACTCAAGATAAGAAGACTACACAAGACAAGTCAACTTGAAGGTAGTTACAAATACGCGTGAAGAGATAAAGATATAGAAGTTAGTTATGGAATAACTAAATCATAACAGAAACGCGTGGATTGATAAGAAGATTCAGTTGAAGGTAGTTATCAAGAAAAGTTGGTTACAACTTACTAAGTTCTTGAAGATTGAAGTCTATAAATACTTCATGATGGTGATCAATTGACTACTACTGATATACTGACGTTCATACTCAAGTGAAGCATTATCAAAGATATATTTGAAGTTTACTCTCAGAGTTGATTGAAGTTCAGAAAGATAGCCAGAAGACAAGTGAAGAATCAAGAAGGCTACTACTGAAGAAAAGAGAAGTTTTTAGTTTTTGTTTGTTATTTTCAAGGTGCTAGATACTTGTAAAATTTCTAGTAAGATCGTAGACATATCTGGAGGTATAGTCTGTTGAAGATCTAAGTCTTCTTCTTGGGACTTTAAAGACAGGAACATACACTTGTACTCGATTGGAAGAGTTTAGTGGAAACATCACAACTGGGTTTGTGAGAGTGGATGTAGACAAGTTGTCGAACCACTATAAATCTTGTGTTTGATTTACTTTACAGTTTTGATTGTTTAAATTGCTAAATTGGTTTAACTACTTAACTGATCTAGACTAGTTGAGTATAGAACAGAGTTCTCGAATATAAGTTGAGTATAATCTTGAATTGGGCTCATTGATAATTTCGTATTCCGCATATTGTACTTTGATATTTCGAAAGATTTTTGAAAAGTCTATTCACCCCCCTCTAGACATTTTCACTAGCTTACTCGTTATTAACTCAACTTTGGGACCTACAGTTTTTTTTTTTGTGTAAATAATTTCTTCGTTGATGCAAATAATTTCTTCGTTGATGCAAAATAATTTCTTTGTTTATGTAAATAATTTCTCCGTTGATGCAAATAATTTCTTCTTTAATGCAAACTATTTTTCGTCGTTGATGCAACTTTATCTTTCCTTGGGATTTTTCTTCGTATTTTTTGTGAATTTAGATTCGTATTTTTTTTTTTAAATTGAGTTTATTTTGATTATTTTGGTTGAATTGTGAAATAAAAATAATTAAAATAATTGTGAATTTGTTGATTTGGTTTTTTTTTTTTTTTTGTTATTCTTGTTAATTTATGAAAGAAGGAAAAATTAAAATTATTATGAATTTTATTGATTTTGTGAATTTTAAAATTATTTGCTAAAGAGAAATGAAAATTGGACTTGACGAGACAAGAAAAAGTTATCTTCTATTCTATAAGGGTAATAATCTTATCTTCTATCCTATAAGGGTAAGAATGTAATCTTACAACCCATTTGACACCTAATGGAAACTATTTAAAAAGGTAGCACCAAATGGTTATAGTCAAGTCCAAATGGCACCAAAATGCAACTTCCCCTTGAAATTTTTAAAAATAATTCAAAACTTGTATTCAAATGAACGACTAGGATTCTCAATTCCATACATAAATTTAAATTTATTTTACAAGACAATAAAAGGTAGATTAAATAAAAGAAGAAAACATAGGACCATAAGCTCACAGACCGAGCCAGAGACCGGAGCGCCATTAAAACCTTGCCTGGGAAAACCCTCCTTAGGGACAAAACCCAGATCAAGGGAAAAAGGTACACTCCTCTAAAGATCAATGTCTATAAAAAACTGAATACAAATCATTGTGCAGAAATGAGAGTAAAAAATCCGGGGGGTAACCCCTCCAGATACAGTCAAGGCCAGTCTTGGCCACAGCATCAGCAGCCTAATTGGCCTCTCTGAAGACGTGTGTGTATCGAATGTTCATTTCCTGCGTAAGAGGATGGATCTTGCTCCAAAGACCTTGCAGACGCCAAGGAATGGAAGGTTTGGAGCTCATAAAAGTGTCAACCGTGAGTACTGAATCCGACTCTATCCAGAGGAAGTGTCAACCCTGATCATGTGCATACTTGATGGCCATAAGTACCGCTGCCAACTCAGCCTCAAGAGGGAGGCCCCAACTTACCTTAGTAGCAACCGCAGCCACGAAAAATCCCCTGAACGTCCTGAAAACCGCCCCCGCATGCAGACTACCCGGGGAAGAAGAGGCACTTCCGTCCGTGTCAACCTTGTACCAACCCGGATCAGGCGGGAACCAAATCACAGATGAACCGTGTCTCGTCGGCTTATGTCTGTTCAAAACGCCAGGAGCCCTAGCAATCAGTAGATCCCGAATTGTGCCATCCGAATATCCCCTAGCTATGTTGTTGGCCTCCCTGATGCCCGAAATGATCTGAGTCATACATCTCCTAACAGAGGGTGAAACCCCATCAAATATCACCTTGTTCCGCAGATTCCAAACGGCCCAAATAGCAGTGACGAAGCCCGCCCTCCACAACTCCAAAGACCGTGGATCCAACCGAACTCTAGTGGCCTGGAGGAAGATATCTAGGAAGCTGACCCCAGTGTGAATCATGACCCCAAACATGTGAGTCAAGTTGCGCAGAATCTCCAATGTGAACGGACAATGGGCAAGAAGATGGTCAAGCGACTCAGAATCCCCGCGACAAAGCACACAGATCGACGGACCCTGAATCCCAAAAGATGAGAACCAGTACGCTGTGGGCAGCTTGCCCCAAACCGCTCTCCAAATCGCAGTAGAACGACACATGGGCATGAAGGTGCTCCAGATCCATGATGCCCATCCAAGCTTGGGTAGGGGTGATCTGAGCATATCATATGTGGATCCATGACTGGCGCTCTGCCGCCTCCGGTGGCCGCTCTCATGCCACCGCCATAGTCAACTCCCACATTTATAGTAATCTGGTGAACTTATGTGGATTAATTCGCACACGTTCACGATATTGCTCATACTATTTCAAAATTAGGAAAAATTAGATAATTGAATTTTAGGTAAGGCTAAATGCACTTATATACTTGTATAATTTGATATAAACAGTTACAATGCATATGAAGTACATAGTAGAATGTGAATTGATATATAGAGACTGAAGCTGCATTTTAAATTTCAAGCATACCTGTCTTCTATTTGTTCTCAGTTGCATACGTTTTGGAATCATACTTCGTAGTATAATTGTTTTGCCATAAAACATGAGAAAATCCTGGGTAAGACTTAAGGGTGAGAAGGAAATAGCTTTTATTTTGTGGCCTTGTAACTCTCGTTTAGGAAATTTAAATAGCTGCCGCTAATGTTTTTTGTTTATTGAAATATTGAATGCCATGACTTCTCTTTTGTTGATTGAGTCCATTATCCATTTTTAATATTTACAGGTATATGGATGGAATGGACTTTGGTGTGTTGAGTGACATGCCTAATATTGGGAAAAAAGCTTCTGCCAAATTAATTGTTCAAGCAGCAGGTTTCATCTAGCTCTTGCCTTTTCTTTTTTCCTTGACTAGTAGGGAGGTTTGCCTTATCTATAACAATATATTGCAAGTGCTCTCTGTCTTTTCTTGCAAGGCCTATGTTTCTAAATATGGCATGTTTTCTTTTCACAGGAGCTTCATAGAGGTAAACTATTGTCATCTTACAAAGACATGGTAAGCATAAATTTTTCTGGTGATTGAGTATCATCTAATATAAGCCTTTTTCTGCCCTGTTTTGAAATGCTATTGGATGAACATATTGATCCAATCATGAAATTTTCTAGTTATTTCGTCTAACTTCAGGCAATATCAAACTGAAATGAGTTTTTCATCACTCATGAATTTTTAACCCATTCTGGGAAATTTTTCGAATTAAAGTAAGTGTTTTGTTTCGCTAATTCTAATCTGCATTCCCCAACCTGCCAGGTCAAGTATCTAATTCCAAATTTCATTACGAATCTAACATGCCTAATTCAATCAGACCTTTAAGTCGTAACGAATTGAATTTTGAGGGGAAAATATATACATCTTTTGTGTATTTCTACATACACAACAGCATGTTCAAAATGATCCAAGATACTAGGAACTTATCAATATTCACTGCCATATTACTTGATTGAGTATGCTACTGTTTATTTTTCCCATAAACCTTAACTTGAATTACATGAGCAGTTTTTCACTTACCGCTTGTTGATGTATTTGTAGTGAATCATCTGGAAGTGAATTCACATTTATATATTTGTTTAACATATTTACAGGTAGCAATTGTGGCACGTATGGTTAATACTTGTAAATCTATGAGATGCTATTCTAGAGGGACAAGCAGTAGTCCAATTGCTCAGTTTTCTTTCACCTCGGAAGTGGACAGTGATAGCGGCGACTGTGGTGGAATTCCTGTTTTTACATTCTGTTCAATTTCTTCTTTTGGTAAGTGTATTCTAGTTTCAGCCTGCCCATAAATGTTTCAATCTCTTTTATTTTATTGTTCCCAATACTAGGTCAATTAAATTTTAAGGTTCAAGGTAAATAAAAGCAACCATCCAAGGGATCATGAGAAAGAGAATTGAATTTACATTATGTTATCTTTAGTTAGTACATTTTGATGCCCAGGAATGCTCGGTATTTATAGTAGAATTATATAATTTCTCGTTTTCATTTTGAGTTAAAACGTCTATTAGAAGTCAAAAAGAACAAAGATATTACCATACTTTAGTTGTCGACTATTTGCTGGTTGCAATTTGTCTTCAAAAGTAATCTAAAAAACTTATATAGTTGGTTTGTTTTCATACCGTATCTCGCTATGTTATGTGCCAGAACTGTTCTGTTCAGCTCATAGTTCTTTTTATTTTCTTTTTACTTGTTTCCTGACCCACTTTTATGTTCTTTTGCCAAGTTTATGTACAATTCTAAACTTGAATTCAAATATTTATCTTCAAATCGTGAACTATTTTAGAAACCTTGTGATGATTCTTCTGAAGTCAATATCATAATCAACGTTATTTTGAATGATTCCAGAAGAACTAGCTTGGGAGATTGTTCAAATGTTCATATCAGAATTAAATTTGAAGGTGAAATGAACTCTTGTTGACTGCTTTGAAGGATTTCTACTGAACTTGTTTTGGTCTTACCTTGTTATCTCGAATACCTTGCTACAGCGGTTGCTTGTGATGGAATTGCTCTCCATATGTGATGAAAAATTTGCTGAAGTAATGGGATTGCACTGGTCTGATGAGTTCTATGAGGGAGAATTCAATGATCTGAGTGTATTCAGTTTCTATTCAAAAGAAACTCATGCACCACTACTGCCACACCTAAGAACTTGCAACTCTAGTACTTCAACTGTTGAATCTAAACAGCAGCGAGACAGCAATGTCTTACAGGTACTTGATCTAATTGAAGTTGAATGTAAAAATCTGCAGCAAAGAACTGCTTGTGTGGTAATCTATTCCCGATCCCATTACACAGCGGATCATCGAAAAAGCGGTAATCTATTCATTAATTTATCTTTCAATTACAAACTATTATTTCTATACAAAGAATTAAATAATATTTTTTTGTGATTTAGGAGCGCTTATCTCAGACCATGACGCCCGAGGACATTCGCACTATCGTAGTTGATGATTTGTATGGACGGGCTATCGGTCGTGAGGAGCATCACGGCCGCTTACGGAGTTTGGGATATGGCGTGACGAAGACCTCGTTAGCGATGGCACCTGCTGTTCAATCGATTTTTGTATAGGTTTAATTTAAGTAGCTAGTATAACTTTTGTTGCATTTAATATATTAACTTATACATTTGTGATGATATTTAATGTTTTTTGGTGTTTATATTAATTGAATCGTACGTTAGTGTACGTTTATTTATTTAATTTTTTGGTATTTGACGTGTATATAAAATGGATTTTTAAAATATAAAATTTATTTATTGGTATATAAATAAATTTGGTTTTGTATAAAATTGATTTTTAAAATATAAAATAATTATTTAAAAAAAAAATTCACTTAGACAGCGGTTATGAACCGCTGTCCAAGTCAAAAAACAAAAAAAAAAATACACATAGACAGCGGTTATGAACCACTGTCCAAGTCAAAAAACAAAAAAAAAATTACACATAGACAGCGGTTCGCAACCGCTGTCTAAGACCTCTCTTGCACAGCCTTTAAAAAGAGCTCTACAAGTGCAATTTCACTTGCATAGCTCCCACTTGGAAAGCTCGTTTAAAAGCTCTACAAGACCATTTTTTAAAGCTCTACAAAGCCAAATGTGTAGTAGTGTCCAGTTGTGAAGTTTTATTAACTCTTCCTTCTTGAGTTTCTTGTGGCTTAAAGTCCCAAGATTAAGACTTTGATCTTATCGATTATACCACCAGGTATATCTTCGATCTACTAGTAATTCTCCAAGTAACTAGCACACTTGTTTTACAAAATACAAACTTAAACTTGAAAAGTAAAACTTCTCTTTGAATAGCCTTTGATTCTTCTCTTCAATTCAGTGGCTCTTCTTCTTCTTTAATCTCCTTCAACTCTGTGAGTTCTTCTTATGCTCTGTAGACTTAGATTGCTTGTAAACGCTTTAAGATCAGTAGTCTTAGCAGTAGGAGATTACACAGTATTTATAGAACTTAGTATGACAGTTAGCAGTTTGTGAACTAACTCTCAACTAACTCTAAAACTGTTTTTGTAACTTCTTCTTGTAACCGACTTTGTAACTTCCTTCAGCTTCCAAGTTAGCATATCTTCAATATATCTTCAGTTACACTTTAAATAAGCTTTCCAAACTTATTCTTCAATTTCACCAAATCAGCACAGTAACTTACTGTTCTGATTCTTACTCTTCGGATTTTTACTCTGCTGAGTCAGTCAGCACAGTAACTTAAAACCTTTCAAAACTTCTCCAGATTTCTTCTAAGCTCTTCTTATTCTGAAGTAGTCCTCTGAGTCTTCTTTAGTCTTCTGATCTTCATCTAATCTAGTTCTAATCTACTGTTCTGAACTTTTACATTGCTGAATACAATAAAATACAACTTTACAAATATAAAACCTATCTATACATCAACTGAACTATATACAGATGAGTATATCTAAGTCCTATACTATAAGCTGTCTATACAATACAAAACATCAGCTTAGTTCCTAACAGTTCATATATCAGATCAGTAAACAATAAGATCAGTAACTCATGTAAGTCCAATAACTTCCATATAAGATCAGTAAATACTAAGGTCAGTAAACACTTAAGATCAGTAACTTACATATAAGACCAGTAAGCATATAAGATCAATAAGTATATCAGATCAGTAACTCAGATTCAAATATCTCATATAAGATCACTAAAATTATTCTCAGTTTCCATACTCAGATCAGTAATCTTATTCCAAATAACTCAGTTAAGATTAGTAATTTTACTCTTACTATTACTTAATAAGATCAGTAAACTTATTTCAGTTAGCATTAAGATCAGTAATCTCAATTCAAGTTTCTCATCAGATTAGTAAGCTTATATTCAGATGACTTGGTTAAGATGACTTAGAACCACATATATCACTAACTTTAAGTTGCTTTTGGCCATCAAAACATACTTTCATTAATTAGAACATTGTTTATAGGATTCATATCCCAACAGATGATCTAGTCATTACTTGGATTTTGAATTGTGTATTGAAGGATATAGTAAATTCATTAATTTTTGTTGATACATCAAAGGAGTTATGGGATGATTCAGCTCAACGTTTTGGTGAGAGTAATGGACCTCGAGTCCATCAATTACGTAGGGAGATTCATAGTATTTAACAAGGAAATGATATTATTGCAGTATATTATACTAGGCTTAAAGTTCTTTGGGATCAGTTAGCTTGTTTGAAGCCGCTCGTTGGCTGCAATTGTGCTATTAGAAAGGAGATTATTAAGAATGATCAGGAGAATAAGGTTTTTCAGTTTCTGATGGGTCTTAATGACACGTACTTTTGATTTTATTAGAAACTAGATTATGGTTATGGAACCTATGCCTAATGTTCACAAAGTTTATTCCATGTTGGTGAGGGTTGAGAGACATAGATATGTTGGAATTCAATTTTTTGAACCTATTGACAATGCTGTTATGATGATGAAGATTGGAGGTGTTGCTAGGGGTTTTGCTTCGGGTAATCATTCTTTCGGTTCAAAATCTGGAGGTCGTGGAAGGGGATTTCATAAGCTGACTAAAGAGGTGAGGGTTAAGTTAACTTGTGATCATTGTTCTGGTACTAGTCACGAGTCTATTACTTGCTTTAAACTTCATGTAATTCCTGATTAGTATAAGAAACACAAGGAGCAGCATGGAAGAAGTTTTGCTAATAATGTTGATACAAGGGAAATCAATGCTTCCTCTTCCCACAGCTCAATTCCTAAAGGAGGGTTAGTGGACATTTCTACTCTTTTCCAAAAAGAATTAACTTATAAATTCTTTGGTTCTAAGGAGAATTCTCCTTCTGGAGATAGTACTGGAGAAAACAATGAGGATTATGTTCACTTTGTGAACTCAGCAGGTAGTTATGATCCTTTAATAATTCACACTGAATTATCTATCGTGCATGGTTGATATGAATAAATCTACTTGGATTATAGATACCAGTGCAAGTAGGCACATGTGCAATGGTATGTCTTTATTTTATTCCATTACTCCTATTTCTTGTCCAATTTATGTTCTTCTTTCTGATGGATCTACCAAACTTATTACTCAGGTTGGGCAAGTTATCCTAAATGACATATTCACTCTATATAATGCTCTGTTGGGAGATATGTGCAAAGAATTCTCCAAGCTGATGCAAGGCAAGTTCGAGATGAGCATGATGGGTGAAATGAACTACTTTCTAGGTCTTCAAGTCAAGCAGAAGTCAGATGGGATTTTCATCAATCAGTCTAAGTACACTAAGAACATTTTAGAGAAATGTAAAGTTCAGCAGTGTAAGCCAGCAAAGATTCCCATGATAACATCCTTTAAGATGGAACCAGATGAGCAAGGGAAATCAACAGACCAATTATAATATAGAGCCCTGATAGGATCCCTTCTATATCTTACAGCCAGCAGACCAGATATACCTTTTGCTATAGGAGTATGTGCTAGGTTCCAAGACAATCATAAACAAGGTCATCTAGAAGCAGCAAAGCAGATACTAAAATACATGAAAGGCACAATCAATCTAAGATTATGGTATCCAGCTGATGATGGCATAGATCTGAGAGGATATTCAGATTCTGACTATGGAGGATGTAGAATAGATAGGAAATCTACTTTTGGCACATGTCAGTTTCTAGGAAATAAGCTAATTTCTTGGTTTTCAAAGAAGCAAACATTTGTTGCAACATCTACAACAGAAGATGAATATATGGCAGCTGATAGTTGTGTAGTCAGCTGTTATGGTTAGTTCAGCAGCTTAAAGATTATAATGTTGTAGCAAGAGAAGTTCCTATCTTCTGTGATAGTAACAGTGCTATAGCAATCACTCAGAACCCTGTTCTCCATACCAGATGCAAACATGTGGATATAAGGCATCGCTTTATAAGAGATCACTTGGAGAAAAAGGACATTAGGATGGAAAAGATTCATACAGACTGTTGGGATATATATATATATATCCCTAGTTTAGTTTTGATAAACCAAATCAAACATGTAATATGATAAGTTGTATTGTATATACAACTTTATTATACATCTTGTAATAGATAGGACTCTAGTAAGAAGAGAAGACATACCAATGCTCAAGAAGAGAAGAGAATACCAGGACCAGAAGTCTCCTGATAAGATTAGTTAAACTCATCTTATAGGATAAGAAGAGTAAGAGTAAGATGAGTATACATAAGTTGAGTAGAAGTCATCTTACATCAGCTGAGTAGAAGTCATCTTACACAAGCTGAGTAAAGACAGCAGCTGAGAAGAGACAACAGCTGAGTAAAGACAGCAGAGTAAAGACAGCAGCTGAGAAGAGACAGCAGCTGAGTAAAGACAGCAGAGTAAAGACAGCAGCTGAGAAGAGACAACAGTTGAGTAAAGACAGCTGAGTAAAAGGCAGCTGAGAAGAGACAGCAGCTGAGTAAAAGACAGCAGAAGCCTAAAAGAAAGATCAGATGAGTACCCAATTAAGGGAAGAGCAATCAGAGTTGAAGTCAAGGATTGACAAGATACGTGCACAAGAAAGGAAAGTCAAAGATATGATTGAAATTACATGACAATGGTAATATTCAATCATATCAAATCAAGAGATTGCCAATTCCTGAATTAGTGGAGATTTGATTGCTATCATCCAACGGTAACATTCAAACATCAACACTATATAAATGAGTTAAGTTAATACATCATTGGGAGTGTGAAGAGGTGTGAGATGCAGAGGTCGAGCAAAGTTCTTAAAGTCCAGAAATAAGAAGAGCTCAAGAAGATCGTTCATGAAGATTCAACACGCATCACCTCATCTCCAGTGAGTGAACTCATAACATCTAAGCCAGTTTAACCACTCATATATATCCATAGCTTAGATAGAATTTCCAAATCCTAGCATGAGGCTAAAACAGATTGTAAGGGAAATTCTCATCTAGTTCATATACACGAAACCCACCTTCTACCATAAAACCCTAGAAGTTAAGTTGAGTGTTCATCAAAGTGCTCTCAACTCACTTGTGGAGTGCAAGTGCTCTCAACTCACTTGTGGAGTCCAAGTGCTCTCAACTCACTTGTGGAGATCGTAGTTGTTTGGAACTGCTCAGATCTCAAAGTCCTTCTCTTGGGACTATAAAGGACAAGCACCTGTTAATTTTCGGGAAATTAAAGGGATTAACATCACGTTTGGAACGTGAGAGTGGACGTAGGAACGTATATCTGAACCACTATAAATTATGGTGTTATTTACATTTCTGCACTTTATTTTCAAGTCATTTCATACATATCTGTGCATAAACTGTTTTACAAACTTTATTTAAGAAGTAGACGAGTATAATTTTTATGGGCACACTACAAAATTCCGCACTTAACTCCGATAGGTAATTAATTAGCCGACTAACTAGTCCTAGGCTGTTGGTCTTGAAAGGAGTATATAACAAGTGTATGGGGGGGGGGGGAATACACTTGTATGCAATTCTTTCTAACTTTGATCAAACCAGAGTTCAGCAAGGTTGTCTTGGACAACTCTGCTGAAGATGATTAACTCTTCTAAGATAATCAAACTACTAAGTACTATTGAGTACTTAGTTGAATAACTATCTAGGGGAGTTATATGTGCGGAATAGTGGTTGGCCCTTTAAGTTTAGACTCCTTAAGATTCTGAAATCACTTTGTCAATCCAAAACAGTCCAGTTAAGTTTTAGGGAACTTGTCCAAATCAGTTTTGCACAGTCTTTGAATATGTGTCTTTTGAAGATCAGTTTTGTGTGCAGTGTTGAATGAATGTAAGTACTTGTAAAGTAAATCAACACAGGAGTTTTATAGTGGTTCAGAGACTCAAGCTCCTACATCCACTTTCCCTGATTTAACAGGATAATTCCTTCTCTCTTGGAATTAACTTGTTTTATAGTGCCAAGGTGCACTTGATCAAGAACACCACTCCTTGGTGAATTGATCCCTAGGATGTCTAGAGTCCTAGTACCCTCTTCTCAACTCAGAACTGAACTGTTCTTCTCTCAACAGTCAGCTCCTACCACTTCTACTACTACCACCTTCTCACTTTCTCACTTGAAAGGGTTAAGGATTGGAGTAAGGTTCCAACTAATGAGATATCCTTTACAATGACGATCAGTGTATAAGGATTAGGATATCTCTCTAAACTTATGTATGGATATACAGTGAGTTCAGCTTAGAAGAAGTGTATGAAGACTAAGATAGTCTCTTTGAAAGCTTTGAAATCACTTTGACTTGTAGGATAGTTGGATATTCTTGTCAAGGTTGAGGTCGGTGCTTCAAATGGTCTTCATACTTCTTGTATTTATAGACAAAATGGAGATTTGCCCGTTGGAGAGGCAGCCCCAAATTGCTATAAATGTCTTCCTTGAGTTCTTCAAACTGGAAGACAGATTCTTGATAGTGACATGTCCTTATTTGGGTAATAAACGGCTTGTAAGACTTTGTCTTCTTTCTGCAGCACTTTTCCCAATGTTTGACTTCTTGTTAGGACTAGGACATGGCTTCTGAAGGTTGATCCAATGATAGGACAACATTCCTTATCAACTGGACAACTCTCCTTATCACTATCAGCAGTTTTGCTTTTCAGCAAGGTTGGCTTGCTCTTCTTCAGATGACTTGGCTCTTTCCCTTTTCTTTCACTCCAAGTTGATCTTAGTATGTCTCAATGAAGTTCTTTAGGGTATGGTTGTCTCTAGCTTCTTCAGCATAGTTGACCTTCAACCTTTAAAGCATCTGTTCTGATTCAATCTTGCTGAGACAACTCTTCTGGACAACTCTTCTGATCAGCATACTTGGTCTTTTAGCATCAGAGCATTGTTTTTCTCATAGAGTTGGCTTCTCTGGACAACTCTCCTGATCAAGACCCTTTGAGTAGCCTTGTTCTTTTGAGCTAGGTAAACTTGTTCTTGCATATGGCTAGCTTCTTTGGACAACTCTCCTGATCAGAGTCATTAAGCTTGTCCTTTTGATTTTACCAATCTTGCATATGGACAACTTCTTTGGTCAACTCTCCTGATCAGAACATTTTATTAGATTTGTCCTTTTGAGCTTTACAATCTTGTCCTTTCATAAGGACATCTTCTCTGGACAACACTCCTGATCAGAGCATTTGGTTTTCCATAGAGTGTTCTTGCTTTTAAGTGATTGTTCCAGAATTTGAGCCTTGAGGAGATTTGATCTTGATCATTTTCAAAGCATAGGTTCCCCCTCAAATTGTGCATCTAATAGTTAAGAGCTGCCTAACATTTCAGCTTCTCATCTAGCCTTATGCTATGTGTTCTAACATTTTTAGAACACTATCAATTTGACTTAGGCATGTCTCAGGGGGTTTTGGTATTAAATCAAAACATATCATTTTATTCCCAACAATTTCCCCCTTTTTGATGATGCCAAAACCTACACATTCTAAGCAAAAGTGACTTGTCTACACTTATTACATATATCTTCAGAAGACATGACTAAGATTAATATTCCTGAAAAGATAATGTGTTAGTGTATTCACTGTTTTTGTTGCAAGTAGGTTTCACAGATAGGCATAGAGAGATTTCTGTAAAGAATGTATCTTGATTCAAAAGTGGTTCAACTATCATTCATATAAAAAGTCATTACAAGCATGTTGATAGTTGAAGATAACTTATCAGAGCATGAAATCATTACAAATCAAGATATACATACTAAACATAGGATCAGAGTAAAATAAACTACTTCAAGTATCAGAGCTATCAGGTATCAGAGCTAACTAATACAAGGTATTCCAGATATCAAAGTAGAATGCATCAATTCTTGTATCAGATCAATCTAAACCATATCAGAGCAAATAGCATGTCAATGCACATATCAGCAGGCTTGTCCAAATTTCAGCAGATTTGACCATATAGCAAAAATATCTTCAGATAAGATAATTTTTCATCCAGGAAGAGTCAGAGGACTTAGCCATTCTTAGAGATCATCCTCAGGAGGTGGGTTCATCCCATATTGTGCCCACACTCTCTTCTTGAGTTCCATGGCTTCCTGGTTAGTTCCTTTGGGTCCAAGGGTCATCTTGTTCAGCTTTAGAATTTCTGTGAACTCCCTTAGGATCCTTGCTTGGTCAATCCATCCATCAAGCTTTGGAGGCATGTAGATGATAGGCTTGGGAGCATTGAGTTCAATTCTTGCAATGTCAGCAGCTGCAAGTAATTGTTGATACAATTCTCTGTAGTATTCCAGCATGAACTCAGTGAAGGCAGAGTTTGCATCTCCTCCATTCCATCTGTCAATGACATAATAGTCATAGACAAAATCCCTTTTAGCCTCTTCCCATGTATCATTCAGTTGAATTGGCACCCATTTATCCAAGTGTGGATATTTGGTGTCCATTGGGATTAGAAGTTGAGGCTTCATCTTGCTGTAAGTTGCTCTTCTCCTTCTTGGTTTCTGAAAATTTGCTCTTCTCTTATCTCTTGCTCTGTTAGCTTCTTCCATTAGATCCATTTTCTCTTGGGCCCTCATCATGGCCAGCTTCTGTTGTGTTTCAGGGTCTTTGCCATACCCTTCATGAAACAACTTTAATGGATCATGAGCTAGGACAGTTGTCTTCTTCTTGGGTTCAGGTCCAAATCCTTCAGCAAATAGTTCTTCAATGTCTTCAGTGGACTTGGGACCTTCAGCAGTTTTGGCATATTTAGAAGACTTGTCTTTTTCAGCAGCTTTGGGCTCTTCAGCAGTTTTGGCTTTCTTTGATGTAGGCTCATCCTCATCAATTCTGAATTCAGGTGGAAGATCAAGACTGCTAGGAAAGTCAGTGAATGTCTCAACTTGTCTTTTCTTTCCTTTTGCCTTCTTGATCTTTCCTCTAGTTTGGACACCTTCATCACTTTTGTCCAAACCAGACACTTCACCACCTGGTCTTTGTTGTAACCTCATCCTTTCTTCTTGAGCTGAGGCCATAGAATTCTTTACTGCAAGTGCTAATTGGTCTTCTTCATTCAATTCTTCCAAGTTCAGCACTTCAGGCTCTTTTCCTTTACCTTCAGCAGCTTTGTCTTTCCCTTTGACTGGGCTCCCAATTACCAAGGCACCTTTTGCTCTAGCTCTTTCCCTTTCCCCCTTTTTGGCAGCATCAAAACACTGGGGCTTTAGGTCACTCATTGTTGAGGCCATCAGGGATTGGGCCTGGTTTAGGGACTTCATCTCTTCCAACAAATATACATTTTCATCATGTATATTCTGCATCCTATCACTGCTCAAGCTAAGAAAAGCTAGAACAAGCTTCATCTTTTGTTGGACAACCTCCTCCAAGGTTGCTTTTAGAGATGCATCCAGTTGGGTTTTAAGAAGCTCAGTGAGGTTGGCCACTGCACCTTCAGCAATGTTGGCCAATACCTCTTGGGAAAACTTTTCAGAGGCTGCTTTTACCATAACTAGTCTTTGCTCTTCAGCCCTTTTCTTTTGCAGTGCTGTCTTCTTTCCAAGAGCTTGCTTGACAGTTAGCCTGAGAGCCTTGACATTGGCATTGTTATTGTCTCTCAGCAGCTTTTGCTCTTTCTTGACCTCCTCTGAGATGGCTTCCATGGTGGATTTGGCATTTTGTACTTCAGTGGAAATGGTTTGGAGGCCAGTTTCCACACCACCAATCCTTGCTTCAAGGGTTGGTAGCACAACATCTTCAGAGCCAGTGAGCCTCATCTCTACAGATGCTAGAGTCCTTCCTTGCTCAGTCAATGCTCCTGAGGTTTCAGCATCAGCAGATTGGACTTGATGAGCCAAGGAGTCCAACTTCTCTGATTGCATTCCAAGTAAGGCCTGAGCTGAGCCTGTATCTACTTGGATAGGTGCATCTGTTAAGAACTCATCTGCAAAAATTTGGTCAAGAGAGATACCTGCAATATTAGACAAATCAAACAGGTTAGGAAATAGACACTCAACACCCTCAATTTCTTTTATATAAGACTCTGATACATCAGCAGCCTTCTTCTCATTTTCAACTCTTTCTTTTCTCCCTTCTTTAATAATTTCCTCACTTAAAGGAACAGGCCTCCTCTCATCAAGGGATTCCTGAAGTTCAGATTTGACTTCAAGAATAGCCTGCCCTTCCTCATTTATGTCACCCTCATTTGGTGGTACACTCACTATTCTAGTGATCACCACATCTCTCTCATCTACTGCTCCCTCTGATTTTTCCTCTAATTTTTCCTTTTCAACTCCTTCTCCTAAACCTGCAACATCTCCACCTTCAACAAGGTTCAAAGATGGCAGTTGTGGGGAGATCACAGTGCTTATTTCATCAGCCACTGAGTCATCCTGAATGATTAAGGGCTGATCAGTGTCCAACTCTTCTGACACTGAATAGGCCTTAATCAAACCAGCCTCTAGTATAGGAACCTCAACATCTTTAGGCTGTGCCTTGGGTTCAGAAGAACCTTCATTGGCAGATGTGTCTTTGGTTGTGTTACCACCCTTGGTCAACACCTCTGAAGATACAGAGCCTTTCCTATGATAGGTTATAGGAGGGTTTGAAAGTCTTTCTGCTATAGAAGACTTGGGTTGAGAAAGTTCAGGGAGGTTGGCTTGAGGGGTTTCAGGAGGGTTGGGATTTGAAGGATTTGAGGGATCATCAGGGGAATCATCATCATTTGAGCTACTGTCAGGGTGTTTGATTCCCTTGGCTTTTCTTTCTTTCTCCTCCTCAATCTTATCAGCTACTAGCTTTGCAAAACTTTCCTCATCAATGAGAAATCTTGTCTTTGAAATTCCAGCAAAGTTTAGCAATCTGTTCTCCTCTATTTGCCACCAGTTTGCACCCTTATCTTGGATGACTTGTGATATCTCCATCATAGACTTGTCTTTTACATCAACAAGCATCCTTAGATCATAGAATATCTTCTGAATTCTTGGAAATTCAGCAAGTTGTGGATACAAACTGTCCACAGTAGCCTTTGCTCCTCCTCTGAGCATACTTTCATAAGTATACTCCTCCTAATCTCCACTTGAATGGGGACTTTGGGTTATAGGGGAGTTGGCTCTAGGTTCTCCTAGTGTGGCTTCAGGCAGGTTAAGTTCAGGGATGTTGGCTTCAGAAGGGTTAGGCTCAAATGAAGGTACTTCAGTTGCTTTAGAGAGCAATGAATCTGAAGGGGCTTTACTCAGGGGGGTTGGCTCATTGAGTGCATGTTCTAAGAGTTTTGAATAATTGAGCATGGATGAGTCAAGGGGAGACAGGAGTCTTGTCTCATCTACTTCTAAATCTGCAAGCACATCAATGCCACTTCTTTGCACATTCCCTTCTGGAGAATATCTCTTAGTGAGATTTACAGGGGTAATGGGTTGGTTGGAAGGGGTAACATGGGTTTCAGGGGAGTTGGGCTCAAGGTTCTGAGTTTCAGGGAGGTTGGCCTCTATAGGTTGACCTTCAGGGACTTTGGATTCTGGATTTCCAGAACCAGATGAATTAGTCCTTGACATGGATTTGGTCCTGCTTTCAGCTCTGCTCTCCCTTAGAGCCAATTGAAGAGACCTTTCTTCTTGAAGCTCCAACACTTTCTCAGTAGGCTTGGCCCTTCTCTTGCTGGCCCTACTGCTTCCACTTCCTTCCTTCTCAGGGACAACTTCCCTGATTCTCTTATCTCCCTTCTGCTTTTGCCTAGTCTCATTGTACTTCCTCCTCAACTCTTCTGAGTGGTCAGAAGGCACACTTACTCCCTCTTCTGCCACTGCATCAACTTCTGCTGATGCTCCTGAGGCTTCTCTTGAAGACAATTGAGACATTTTCCTTGTTTTGATAGCCCTGGCCTTTGTTCTCTTCTTCATCTTAGGTTTCTCTTCTTCCTGTTCTTCAGCAGGTTTGTCCATAAGTTTCCTCCTTTGCTCAGTTTTCTTGCTGAGCTTTCTGAACAGGATCTTTTGGGCTGGGAGGGGCTTTGCAAAGGTCTGCATTTGAGAGTAGTGGGAAAACCTTTCAATCAATAAGCTTGCCCTGGTGCAATACTTGATTTTCCCTTCTAGCACCACCTTGTTGTGGGTTTTCACCTTGAATTTTGCATTTTCCTTCATCATCTCAGACATGATGAAGGTCCTCCAATCAAATTTAATGCCCTTATCACTGGCATCAATAATGGCAGCAATGATTCTGATTCTTGGATGGCTGACCTGCTCCAAGCTTCCAGTGTTGCTTAAGAGGCTCTTAGCAACTACCTCAAAGAGGTTAAGAAATTCTGGCTTTAGAGTCTTCTTGTTCTGTGTTGAAGAGATGGGGCCTGGAACCAATAGCCATTCTTGAGCTATTTCATCTTCATGGCCAGTGCCATAAGCTTCTGGATTCCTTCCCTCATAAGGCAATCCAAAGGCTCCTTCCAGATCTTCTGAAGAGAATTTCACTCTATGAAATCTCTCTTCTTCCTCTCCTTCTACAGTATATGACAATCTGGTGGATACTTCACCATCTTCAGGTTTGCCTCTCCACTTGAGGAAGGCAAAGAATTCTGCCATGTAGCTTTCCAAGCAAGAGCTTGGTCTTTCTTCCATGAACTTTTGAAGTCCAGCTCTCCTCAACCATCTCAAGGTTGGTGTAATTTCAGGATCCTCACTCTCAAAGGATACTATTGGCTCAAAATGAAGATTGTTTTTGTTGCTTAAGTAGCCAAAATCCAGGTCTAGAGCCTTGTTAGAGAAATCAACAAGCATCTCTGGTTTAACTTTGGGGGCCATTGAAATTTGCAGAGAAAGCTTTGAGAGAGTTTGAAGAATACTTGAGTTAGGGTTTCGAATACTTAGGGAAGAAGTGTTTGTGGGAATCTTAAGACTTGTGTATATTCTAAAAGGAATGTTTGTCAATGAGTTGGTAAGGTCTTGATGCAATTCAAAGGTGAGCAAAAATGGAAATCCAAAATGGACGGCTAGGATTGATTTCAGGGGAGTTGTCCATTTTTTGATCCAATGGTCAAAAACCAATGTAACAGTGAGAGAACTGTTTTATTCAAAACGTGGGTGGTTTTTAATGTTTGTTTAAGGCTGGGGGTTTTTCGAGATAGATCATATCCCAAAAAGTTTAATGCAAACAAGAGTTAAATCTTAGCATTTAATGCATAGAAAGTGACCTTTTGGGTGGGAGACAAATTAAATCCCAGAAAGGTGAAAACTGTATTCCAATGGGGCAGATTTCGAAATAGGCATTGATCACCAAAAATAGGTGCTTATCATACCAAGATTTGGTTTGATAGTCAAGACAACTTATCTGACCCTACATGGACAAGTGTCCTGAAAAGCTGTGGACAAGTGTCCTGAATTTCAAGGGACAAGTGTCCTGAAGAAGTAAGGTCGTCTTTTCTGAATTTCAGTAGATTTGACCAAGTCTGCTGAAGTTTGAATTTATTTCCCCCTTAGTCAATGAACTTCTTTGGACTCATTTGTCCAACTTCCCTGGATCAAGAAGATCCAACTCTGCTGATAATTCCAGGAACCTTGCCTCTGCAAGTGGCTTAGTTAGTATATCAGCTTTTTGATGGTCTGTGTGAATTTTCACCAACTTGATATCCTTCTTCTCCACATGATCTCTAATGAAGTGATGCTTGATGTCCACATGTTTGCATCTTGTGTGCAAGACATGGTTTTGTGATATAGCAATGGCACTATTGTTATCACAGAATATTGGCACTTCAGTAGAGTTGACTTTGTAGTCTCTGAGTTGTTGTCTTAGCCAAAGAATTTGAGCACAACAACTTCCAGCAGCAACATATTCAGCTTCAGTGGTGGAAGTGGCCACTGTGTTTTGCTTCTTGGAGAACCAAGATATGAGTTTGTTGCCCAAGAATTGACAAGTCCCTGAGGTGGACTTTCTGTCAATCCTACATCCTGCATAATCAGCATCTGAGTAGCCAGTTAGCTCAATGTTGTCATCAGCAGGGTACCAAAGGCCTAGATTCTCAGTGCCTTTGAGATACCTCAAGATCCTCTTTGCAGCCTCAAGATGGCTTTTCTTAGGATTTGCTTGAAACCTTGCACAAACACCTACTGCAAAGGTGATGTCAGGTCTGCTGGCAGTGAGATAGAGGAGTGATCCAATGATTCCTCTATACTCAGTGGAGTTGGTTAGAATACCACTTTCATCAGGATCCATCTTCCAATTAGTGTTCATTGGGATCCTTACTGGCTTGCTTGATGTACACCCAAATTTCTTGATCATTTCTCTGGTGTACTTAGCTTGGTTGATAAAGATTCCTTCTTTTGATTGCTTGACTTGTAGACCCAAAAAGAAGTTCATTAACCCCATCATGGACATCTCAAACTTGCTTTGCATGAGCTTGGAGAACTTTTCACACAGCTTCTCATTAGGGGATCCAAAAATTATGTCATCTACATAAATTTGGACAAGCAAGATGTCCTCTCCTTCAGAGATTCTGAAGAGAGTTCTGTCCACAGTTCCCTTGGTGAATCCATGATCCAATAGGAACTGTGACAGTGTATCATACCAAGCCCTAGGGGCCTGTTTGAGTCCATATAGAGCCTTCTTCAGCCTGTATACTTGGTTTCCAATCTCAAAGCCTGGTGGTTGCTCCACATAGACCTCTTCTTTCAAGACTCCATTCAGAAAGGCACTTTTGACATCCATTTGGTACACTTTGAACCTCTTGTGGGCTGCATAGGCTAGGAAAAGCCTTATTGCTTCTAGCCTTGCCACAGGTGCAAAGGTCTCATCATAGTCAATGCCTTCATGCTGGCAGTAACCTTTTGCCACTAGTCTTGCTTTGTTTCTGACAATCACATCATTTTCATTCTTTTTGTTCTTGAACACCCACTTGGTTCCAATAACATCTTGATGTGAAGGTCTATCAACCAGCTCCCATACTTCATTTCTGGTGAATTGGTTGAGCTCTTCCTGCATTGCTGTGATCCAATTTGCATCCTGAAGTGCTTCATCAATGTCTTTTGGTTCCTGTTCTGACAAGAAACAACAGAACATAGCACTTTCACCATGAAACTTTCTGGTTCTGACTCCTATACTTGGATCACCAAGTATCAGATCAGTAGGATGGTCATACAACCAGGTCCTTCTTTTTCTGATTCCTTCAGTAGAGTTGTCCTCTACTGAGGTTGAGTCATTTTGATCATAAAATTCAGGATAATTTAGTGCAGGATCTAATTCAGGATCATAATCAGGGGTGTTGTCCTCAATGTCAGGGACCTTGGCATTTTCAACATTTTTAGTTCCCCCTTGATTATTTGACCTATTAACTACCTCAGCAGGAACTGCTTCTTCATTGGTAGTTGTTACCTGGATGTGAACTGGGATTGGCTCATTCAGTTCATCACTTCCATCAGTAGGATTTGTCTCAGGAAGATTGCCTTCAGGATAGTTGTCCAATGTGATATGTTCTGGTAGATTGGCTTGGACAACATCTATGAATTCAGTGTCTTTGTCTTTTAGGCTCAATCTGGTTGTCCTCTGTGTGATTTCTTCTGGTTCCAAACTATCATTCCTGATCTCAGAGATAGATTCATCAAACACAACATGAGGTGTTTCTTCCACTAAAAGGGTTTTCTTGTTGTAGACTCTGAAAGCTCTACTGATTTGAGAGTATCCAAGAAATACTCCCTCATCAGCTTTGCTGTCAAAAGCTTTCAACTGTTCTTTCCCATTATTGTGAATGAAACATTTGCAACCAAATATATGAAAGTATGACACTTTAGGCATTCTTCCTTTCCAGAGTTCATAGGGGGTTTTGCCTTGCCCCTTTGTAATCAAGCATCTATTTTGAGTATGGCATGCAATATTTATAGCTTTAGCCCAAAACCTCTTAGGTAAATTTGAATCAGCAATTAAAGTTCTAGCAGCTTCTTTTAAGGTTCTATTCCTCATTTCTGCAACTCCATTTTGCTGAGGTGTTCTAGCTGCTGAGGTTTCATGAGCTATACCATTAGATGTGCAGTACTCATTGATGTATGAATTTATGAACTCAGTGCCTTTATCAGATCTTATCTTGATAATGCTAAGGCTTTTCTCATTTGACAGTCTCTTTAGAAGTTCAGGTAGTTTGACTTGTGTTTCCTTCTTATTAAGGAGAAATACTACCCAAGTGAACCTAGAGAAGTCATCTACTACCACTAATGTGTATTTTCTACCATTTATGCTTGAAGGGGTAATTGGTCCAAACAGATCCATATGTAGAAGTTCAAGTACCCTTTCAGTAGAAATGACTGGTTTACCTTTGAATGAGGCTTTAATCTGTTTTCCCTCTTGACATGGCTTACACACATGTTCCTTAATGAAAACATCATTAGGCAGTCCTTTAACTAGTGCATTTCTAGCAAGTTTATTCATAGATTTGAAGTTCAGGTGATTTAGCCTCTTGTGCCATAACCAACTTTGTTCACTAGTACTTTTAGCAATGAAGCATGCAGCATCAGTAGACTTGTCCCAGTCTGCAAAATACACATTTCCCTTCCTAGTTCCAGTCAGTAAGGTTTGTTGAGTTTTATCCTTAATTAGACATTTTCCACTAGAGAACTCAACTTTAAAATCTTTGTCACAGAATTGACTAATACTTAGGAGATTATATTTGAGACCAGCTACATAAGATACATTGGTTACTTTGATGTTACCAATCATCAAAGTACCATAACCTTTTGTTGTTGCTTGTGAGCTGTCTCCAAAAGTAACATTTGGGCCTTCTTTTTCAATAAAATCAGTGAGGAGTTCCTTGTTTCCAGTCATGTGCCTTGAGCATCCACTGTCAAGGTACCATGCTGTCTTTTTGTTCATGCTCCTCTTCTTGTGGCCCAATGGTACCTGCAATTAGATAGGTTTAGGTACCCTTTGAGTTTTGGGTCCTGAGAGGTTAGCTGTACCTTTAGGAACCCAAACTTGCCTAATCACCCTGATTGATTCAAAGTGGCTAAGTTGTTTTCCTTGTGCATCAACATACACTGTCTTTCCCTTAAATGCCTTTGGGAAAGTATGTGTGAATGTGTTAACTCTGTAAGTTTCAGATGAGTTGTCCACTTTCCTGAACTTATGAGTTCTTTGTGCAGCTTGATGAAATCTTTGAGGAAAGGCATTTTTATGACCATTACCCTTTGGCATGAAGGGTTTTGGTTGTCTCATTTTATTCTGCCTTAGAGGATAGTTTTCCTTAGGTCTATTCAGTTGAGGCTTTCTCAGATGAGTTGGCCTAGACTGATTATACCTTGGATAACTCCTCTGAACATTGTTCAGGAGAGTTGCCCTTCCATTGGGTCTACTCTGCTGACCAACATTCCTCTTGTGTTCAGAAGCCTTGACCTTTTCCAAAGGTTTGGGTCTAGTCTCCTGAAGTACTAGAGTAGGCATTTCATTCATTTTGCCCTTTCCTTTGTTCAGTGGTTGAATTATTTCATTTTCATCTTGTTGTGCCACTGATTTAACAAAGATTTTCTTAGTGTTACTTGTAGAGGCAACACTAAGACAAGGTGAAGATTCAAATGGATCAAAACCTAATCCACTTCTTTGAGCCATAGGTCTTTGATAACTCTGAATTTCCTCTATTGCTCTAGAGGACTTGTTCAAAGCAGACATCTTTAGTTTCAGGCTCTCTTCACTTAATTTAAGAATATCATATTCATGTGAGAGATTTTCAAACTTAGCATTTAGAATTTTTAGTTCAAAGTCCTTTCTTTTCTGAGAGAGTAGTTGATCATCTATCTCCTTTTGTTGGTCAATTATCCTGAGATTTGCTTCCTTAAGCTCTCTCAAGACTTGTTGATACAACTCAGTAGATTTGACATCAACAACTACCTCAGAGTTTTTGGCAAATTCAATAGCCAATCTTTCATTTTCTCTCACACAGTTATCATGAAGTTCTTGTAATCTAGTGAAATCTTCCATCAACTTCCCAAAGGAAAGTTTCAAGTTGACTTCACTAGTGTTCTGTGATAGAAATGATGGTGAGCTAGAGGTGGAGGATACCTCATCATCCTCAAGAGCCATGTTGCACACATCATCATCATCATCATCACTGTTTGAGAACAGTCCATCTGAAGAGTTGAAGCTTTCAGCACTATCAGATTTTTCACCAGCCATCATGGCTTTTCTATTGGTGAACTTTTTGTCTCTTTTAGCTTGTCTTTCTCTTCTTTCTTTAGAGCTTAATTCAGGACAATCATACTGGAAATGCCCTTTCTTTTTGCAATTGTAGCACAGGTCTTCATCATCATCCTTCTTGGATTCATCTCTTCCTTTTGATGATGAGGGGTCAGCTCTACTGGACCTTCTCCTATCAGAGTACTTGTCCTCTGATCTCTTTTCTTCAGGCTTTTTGTCTTTGGCCTGATCTTCAGGGGAGTTGTATCTTCTCCTGAATTTGTTGTCTTGGTAGAATTTCTTGTATCTACCAAACCTTGTGTTCAGCTTGTCAAACCTTCTAGCCATCAAGGCTAGTTCTTCCTTCATTTCAGTCTTTGAGACTGACTTTGATGATCTGGGAGTGGGTTGCATTTCAGGTTCAGCAACTTTGGCTTTGAATGCCACTCCCTTAGTAGGATTTGAAGGTTCCTCAACAGGTTTTCTTCTATTGAGGTCGAACTCATAGGCTTTGAGTTCTGAGAAGATTTGTTGCATGGGCATGGAGGAGAGATCCTTGGTGTTCTGCATCATCACAGCATAGACATCCCACTTTTGAGTGAGGCTTCTCAATATCTTTAGTCCAACTTCTCTCCTGGAGTACACTTTGCCCAATGAGTTGATTTCATTCATCACATCAGTGAATCTACCAGCAAACTTATCAATGGATTCATCAGCTTCCATTGTGAATTGCTCAAACTTTTGCACAGCAACTTGGAGCTTGTTCTCCTTGATCTTTTCTGTACCCTCACACATCTCAGCAAGAGTATCCCAGATTTCTTTGGCTGTGGTGCAATGGTAGACTCTTCCCATGACTGCATCTGGAATTGTTTGATAGAGGGTATTCATGGCAAGATAATTTAGATTATCTTTCCTCTTTTCATCAGAAGTGAAGTCATCCTCAATCTTGGGAATCAGTTCCCTTATATCTGCTCTTTGCTCATCTGTTACCCTGGGGTTAGTTTGAGTAAACACAAAAGGTCCTCTTGTGATTACTCTTAACATATCAGTATGAAGAGATGCAAGATGAGCTCTCATTCTAATTTTCCAGAAATCATAGTTGTCTATAGAGAACATGGGCAATTTATGATGTGAAATGTGATTGACTGGATTTGTGGCCATGTTGTCCAATCCTTGAACAGCAGGTGGAGGAACAGCATTGTTGTTGGCCATATCTCAAGAATAACAAGTAATAGATTTCAGATAGAGATCAGTTAAGTGACCACACAAATATGTGAATTTTGAAAATCAAGATGGATTTTCAGAGGCAGTGGTCTTTGAACCCCTGCTCTGATACCACTTGTTGGTCCTGAAAGGAGTATATAACAAGTGTATGGGGGGGAATACACTTGTATGCAATTCTTTCTAACTTTGATCAAACCAGAGTTCAGCAAGGTTGTCTTGGACAACTCTGCTGAAGATTATTAACTCTTCTAAGATAATCAAACTACTAAGTACTATTGAGTACTTAGTTGAATAACTATCTAGGGGAGTTATATGTGCGGAATAGTGGTTGGCCCTTTAAGTTTAGACTCCTTAAGATTCTGAAATCACTTTGTCAATCCAAAACAGTCCAGTTAAGTTTCAGGGAACTTGTCCAAATCAGTTTTGCACAGTCTTTGAATATGTGTCTTTTGAAGATCAGTTTTGTGTGCAGTGTTGAATGAATGTAAGTACTTGTAAAGTAAATCAACACAGGAGTTTTATAGTGGTTCAGAGACTCAAGCTCCTACATCCACTTTCCCTGATTTAACAGGATAATTCCTTCTCTCTTGGAATTAACTTGTTTTATAGTGCCAAGGTGCACTTGATCAAGAACACCACTCCTTGGTGAATTGATCCCTGGGATGTCTAGAGTCCTAGTACCCTCTTCTCAACTCAGAACTGAACTGTTCTTCTCTCAACAGTCAGCTCCTACCACTTCTACTACTACAACCTTCTCACTTTCTCACTTGAAAGGGTTAAGGATTGGAGTAAGGTTCCAACTAATGAGATATCCTTTACAATGAAGATCAGTGTATAAGGATTAGGATATCTCTCTAAGCTTATGTATGGATATACAGTGAGTTCAGCTTAGAAGAAGTGTATGAAGACTAAGATAGTCTCTTTGAAAGCTTTGAAATCACTTTGACTTGTAGGATAGTTGGATATTCTTGTCAAGGTTGAGGTCGGTGCTTCAAATGGTCTTCACACTTCTTGTATTTATAGACAAAATGGAGATTTGCCCGTTGGAGAGGCAGCCCCAAATTGCTATAAATGTCTTCCTTGAGTTCTTCAAACTGGAAGACAGATTCTTGATAGTGACATGTCCTTATTTGGGTAATAAACGGCTTGTAAGACTTTGTCTTCTTTCTGCAGCACTTTTCCCAATGTTTGACTTCTTGTTAGGACTAGGACATGGCTTATGAAGGTTGATCCAATGATAGGACAACATTCCTTATCAACTGGACAACTCTCCTTATCACTATTAGCAGTTTTGCTTTTCAGCAAGGTTGGCTTGCTCTTCTTCAGATGACTTGGCTCTTTCCCTTTTCTTTCACTCCAAGTTGATCTTAGTATGTCTCAATGAAGTTCTTTAGGGTATGGTTGTCTCTAGCTTCTTCAGCATAGTTGACCTTCAACCTTTAAAGCATCTGTTCTGATTCAATCTTGCTGAGACAACTCTTCTGGACAACTCTTCTGATCAGCATACTTGGTCTTTTAGCATCAGAGCATTGTTTTTCTCATAGAGTTGGCTTCTCTGGACAACTCTCCTGATCAAGAACCTTTGAGTAGCCTTGTTCTTTTGAGCTAGGTAAACTTGTTCTTGCATATGGCTAGCTTCTTTGGACAACTCTCCTGATCAGAGTCATTAAGCTTGTCCTTTTGATTTTACCAATCTTGCATATGGACAACTTCTTTGGTCAACTCTCCTGATCAGAACATCTTATTAGATTTGTCCTTTTGAGCTTTACAATCTTGTCCTTTCATAAGGACATCTTCTCTGGACAACACTCCTGATCAGAGCATTTGGTTTTCCATAGAGTGTTCTTGCTTTTAAGTGATTGTTCCAGAATTTGAGCCTTGAGGAGATTTGATCTTGATCATTTTCAAAGCATAGGTTCCCCCTCAAATTGTGCATCTAATAGTTAAGAGCTGCCTAACATTTCAGCTTCTCATCTAGCCTTATGCTATGTGTTCTAACATTTTTAGAACACTGTCAATTTGACTTAGGCATGTCTCAGGGGGTTTTGGTATTAAATCAAAACATATCATTTTATTCCCAACATAGGCCCCTAGTGAAATCAAAAGACTAGTTACTTTGAAGAGTTAGTTTATTTTCTACACCACCAACAGACATAAAGTCAGCTGATCTATACTCGACTCCTCTTTTTTTTTAGGGACCAACACAGACATTCAGAGGGCTGATTTTCTCACTAAGCCTTTAGCAGAGTTAAGGTTTAGAGAATTATGTATCAGCCTAGGTCTATTGGATCCTGAGTTCTGAAGAAGACTCTATCAGCTCATATCATGATTTAGAAGGAATCAACAAAGTAGACCATGAAGACGTATCAGATAAGGTGAATTGACAACCTTATCAACATATATGTCTTTCCCGATGAAGAAGCTTGTAAAGCTGAGGGAAATTAAGAGTTACTCACTCAGGGGGGAATCTATGATTTCTTAATCATCCTTAGTGATGACACTTTTCCTGTATATATGTATATACTGTATGTAAATATTTTTTTTTTGTTTGTACTAACAGATTTATTGAGATTTCTGTTTCATGAAATCAACTAGTTTGTATCAGGACACTCAGCTGATTAAGCAGCTATGATACCTAACTCTGATATAAACTTAGAAGACTAGCACAAATGAAGGGGGAACTCTGCTGATGTATACTCAGAAGTGAATTTAGAAGAATATATTCAGAAGACATTTATTAGTTGTTCACAGTACACATCTAATCGGGTTTTTAATTTCAAATTTTATCAATTAAGAATTAATTTATGAATTAGATTGAGTGAATCTTTAATTTCGGAATGTAATTAATAGTGATTGAATACTTAGAAGACTCGCTCTTTGTAAAATAGTCTATCTAAGGCATTCTCGCTCATTTTTGGAAAAGATTGGAATGATTTATACACGTCCAAACTTACCAAAACGTGGGCAACTAAACCTAATTACGGACGCGAAATTTTAGCATTTATTAATTAAGTTTTGTCTTAAGTCCAAGGAAGGAGATCAAACATTTTCAATCTGGACCATTAGATTAAAACCTAATTAATAATCCACACCACTCATCTAATTAATGGAAGTCATCTTGGCCCCTCATCTAAATTACTATCTGAGTATAAATTCAGAAACCCTTCTTCCTCACCATTACGTTTTCAAAATTCTCAGAGCAGTTTGCAATCAAAATTTTCTAAGTCTTTCATCTTTGTTCTCACACTCTTTGCAATGGTAGGCATTAAAATGATCGATGTTGAGACTAAGATGACAGGGACTTTTTATCCCAAGAAGTGGGTCGAGGGCCTCGAGGCTCAGAAGCTGTACACAAAAAGCGGAGTCCAGTTCAATGGAAAGCAGGACGAAGACAACAAGGACATTCTCCATCGTTGTATCAAGGATGGACTTAGGGGATATTTGGACTGTGCTCCGACAAATATCTTCGAGGAGGAAGTTGTTGAGTTCCTTGCCCGGATTGAAGAAAAGGGCAATTTCATCATGTCATATGTCGGAAATCATAAGGTGGAAATAACCAGGGATCTGTTGAAAGATGAATTTGATCTTCCTGGTGGTAGAGTAACAATTTCGACCTATATGGAAGGGAAATAGAAGAAGTATATCGAACTCTTCTCTGGTGGAGCAGTTAAGGCGAAGGATGCACTCAATGCCAAGAAGGGCATGTTGACTGATAAGTTCAAAGTACTAATGGACATAGCATCAAAAGATTAGGATTATGGCAGCAATCTTCGACCAAGTAGATAGAGATTGGCAAGGTTTCTTTTTCGAAAGAATGTTGACTAAAAATCAAAGGGTGATTTTCAACAAGAAGACTAGAGAGTTCATTGTAAGAGGGACTCTTGGATTTGGGAATAAGTTAAGCATTCTGCTAACTAGGGTTCTGACCAAGAGGAAAGACGTGGTCAGCACCTGGGCCCTTTCACCCCTCTAAGTGGTTACTTAAGAAGGAGTCAGCTGACTATGAGAAAAAGCTTAGAGATGAGAAGAAGTTTAAGAAGAGTCAGAAGTCAGCTGAGGAGGTAGTAGAGGAGGAAGAAGAAGTGGATGAGGAGCGTGAAGCAGCTGAGGAAGCTTCACATGAGGAGTCTGATGCTGTAGACGAGGAAGTGTAGGAAGACTTTGAGCATAGAGAAGAGGAGATCGAGCCAGCTGTTGAGATAGCTAAGGAGGTTGAGAAGGAAGTTGGAGCCTCACCTCCAAGGAAAAGGACCAGATCTGTTTCTGCAATGGAACTTGCTGGAGAGCTAAAAAGATCAAGAAGGGCAGATATGTTCCTTTAGAGTCAGAAGAGTCCACCCCATCCGCCTCTCCTAGCAGACAAGTAAGTATTTCTAAACCAAAACTTACAAATACCAACCCTACTTCTTCTACTGGTACGAAGAAGAGAACCAAGGTCAGAGTTGCTTCAAACCCAAGGGTTTAAACTTTGATTCTCTACCCACACCCTCATCTGATCCCATTGCAGCTATCCCAATCCATGCCAAGCCAACCTCTCCTGAGCCAGAACAAACTCAAACATGAGCTGATACTCACACAGCAGATGATACACACCATATAAAACCCCTCATTGATCCCCTAGAAGATGCCCCACAAATATTGCTAAGACTTATCTCGAAGACCCTCTTCTAGAACCCAACTCTCACCTCCCACTCAATCAACCAGATGAGACTGTCCAGCCAGACCCAGTTGAGTCAGCTCCTACTAAGATTCCAATGATTGAGTACCACATCTGTACAAGGGAAAGGATGATCAAAGTCCAACTTGCCAGGATGATCATACTTAGATTTCCAGAGATTAATGAACTTTCCACAACCTTTGAGGAAGTTCTCATAATTTGTACATGGGTGGAGGTCAGAAGAGGAGAGATTGATGACCTGCTAGAAGTCATCAGAGCAATGGGAGGAGAAAAGACTTACTATGACTGGGAGCAAGAACATAAGGAATCCGCTCAAGTAAGTTCTTTCACTCAGCTACTATCCGACGACGCACTGGCTAAGGTGATGGCTAGAAATTTTGGAAAACTTTCAAATCCATCACCTCAGCACACTGCTGAGGATGATAACAATAGTGATGATGGAAATGATTCCAGAGTCATGAGTGAAAACCCCAACGGCCAAAATCCTTCCAAGGATGAGGCTGGAGGACCACTTGAGGGAAAGACAGTTGATCTTAAACTTGACTTAGATGGGAGTTCATCTATACAAGTGGGCAAGGAGGTTGAGCAATCGGCTGAGCCTGAGATTGAAACTGAGCAATCAGTAAAGATCACTGCCAAAGATGGTTCTTTGGAACCGGAGGCATTAGGAGAAATTCGAACTCAGAGTGAGGTGATGGAAACCACTCTAAGTGAGGATATTACTCCCTCCAACGTTCACACCAGTCATCTTCCAGAAATGGTTGCAACTGAATCATCACAGCCCCATGTCTCAATTATTCAGGGACTTCAATGTGTTGAACGGCCAGCTGATACAGCTGAGGATGTATAGGTTCAAGAACTGATGGTTTGCCAGTTTATGGACCAGAAGAGATGCCAGCAGGATGTGTAAGCAAGGCTGAGATTGAAGGAGGAATTCGCTTCTCCAAAGAGATGAAGCTCTATTTTGATGTTGAGGCGGATATGTCCTTGACAAAACAACTTGGGGTTGTTGGCGGAAACAGTATAGTTCATGGTTATGTTATGAACATTGTACGAGATTATCTTCAAAATCTTCCCCAACCAGCTGATAGTGTAGGAAAAGAGTCAATGTCTTATGTTCAACCCAAAAGGCCATCTACATCAGTTGAAGCATCATCTTCTTCGACTTCTACATCCCTAGTTTCATTGCCAGTCCTAAGAGAAGAGATATTCCCCATTGCAAGGATGGCTATTGATTCCTACTTGGAATGGGGAATGGGCTTGAAACTTATGCAGATTCAAGAGAAAGTCATTGGTGAGCACAGAAGAACTCTTCTGAATCAGATCAACGAGATGGAAGATACCTTCAGAGCAGAGTTATTAGACAAAGTAGATGAATTTATGATCTCTGAAACAACTGAGGCAGTTCAGAGAACATCTCAATTTTATAGACTGTATGCGTCTGAGACAACCAGACTTGAAGGGATATACAACTTGAGGTTGAGAGAAGAAGCTCTGAAATTACTTCAGGATCCTCATGAGAGAAATGGAAAACTGCAGGACAGACTGGATGTAACCACAACCAAGCATGAAGCCATTTATGATAGGATGACACAATTGATAGCAACATCATCCTATGACTCTCTGATCCAGCATACCTTATCTAAGGTTAGTGATCTGAATGCAGCACATGCCACCACTTTGAAGAAGGAAATTAAATCGGAAATAAACAATGCTTCAAAGGGCTTCTTTACCATTCTTGATGAAGCCAAAAGGGGTGAAGAGAGAATGAAGAAGATTATGGAAAGCACTGCAAGTCAACAAGCTCAACTAGTTGTATCTCAAGATGAATTAGCAGAGAAGATTAAGGATCTGAACAGCAGATTCAGACAGAGAAAACAACAGAACTTGACCTCTCAAATTGCAGAGTCAAGTGGTAAAGCAATTGTTCCAGTTACTCCAGCAGAGCCAACAGCCCCTGAGGCCACTGTAGCCAAACCAACTGAGAAGTAGAAGAAAGCTGAAATTGCTACATGGACATTGACCAAGAAGAGGAAGGCAGCTGAGATTGTAGATCCTGAAAGAGTTAAAGAAGAAGATCTCAGACAAAAGAAGCTGACGGATGCTACTAGAGTAAAGAATAAGTATGAAAAGAGACTAGCCCTACTGAGAAAACAGAAGAAAGCTGAATGGATTGTTGAAGACACCTTCATGGACTTTGTTGTGGACCCAGAAGACTTGCCAAGATGGCTAGACATCAAGAAAAAGTGGTGCATTGCGCACTTCATCGTTCAGAAGTTTGGACCACTACCAGACAAACAAGACGAGTTCTTACAGTTCCAAAAGTTCGTGGAAATAGAAGATAAAGAACTCTGGAATGCAACTATCAAGACAGCTACTGATGTTGGGTATAACATCATAGTCCCAGAAGAACCAGTATGGGAAGCTCCACTGACTCCATCTAGAAGAGTTGACTACATGGAGGTCAAGAAGATTGAAACTAGAATAATAGAGGAGGAAAATGTTACAGATCTTGATCACATGAAAGCTATACATGATCGTCTGTACCTTGCATTCCGAATCTAGATGAATAAGCAAATGAAGACCAAAAGCGGATGAAGACTTTTTTTAAGCTGATAGGAAAAACTTGTAATTTGTACTCATTGATATTTTCAATAAAACAAGTATTTTCCTTGGCTTACTAGACAACATCTCATTGTCTTCATCTAAGCCTTCTGTGTGCAAAATTATATAAAACCGTTTAATTTATCTTGCTTTAATAAGTTAGATAGATTAGATTAAGTGGTTTAGGCTTCATCAAAAAGGGAGAAATTGTTGGGATATGAACCCACCCCTTAGGTGTGATTTGATTATAATGTAATTAGTTTTGATGACCAAAACACTTAATCAATTTAGTCATCTGATAGGATAAGCTGAGATGTATAGAACAACTTATAAATTCTTAGTCTAATCTTAATCAATTGTATGTATATCAGCTGATATCACATTAGGTTTAACGTGCGCTTGCTCAAGATTTGAAGAGAAGAAGAAGACAAGAAGACTAAGAAGACCTTGAAGATTGAAGGAAGACCAAGTTTAAAGAATCAGATGAGAAGATTCATGTATGCCTTATCAGCTGATATGGACTTCCAGAGATGTCTACTGATCTAAGTTCTCAAGACTTAAAATGACACAGATCAAATAAGAAGACAAAGATCAAAATCAGATGAGTTAGACTCAGCTGATTATCAAAATCAGATCAGAAGACTACTTCATGACAAATAGGCTACTGAACTTACAAATTTAGATCAGATAAGTATCAGACGAGATTAAGTACTAAATCAGATGAGTACTAAGATCAGCCGACTAGAAATCTGCATAAAAGCTAAGTGTAAATCTCAAAGGCATTGACTTTCCATATCTAAAGAAGGCAAATCCCAGATTTGGAGGAATTAGTATCAATCATGATGCAATCAAGGATAATCACAACGGTTAGTCCCTCCAACGGCTAGTTAATTGAAGATTAGTCCTATAAATACAAGATCAACTTCAAATGTGAAGACACGGGGAGAAAGCGGAAGCTATACACAATCACCAAGCTATAACGAAAAACACACCCAACTAAGTAAAGCAAAGTTCATTCAAAAGAAGTTCTTCTAGCCAGTTTAGATTTATTAAGCTTCCTCGCCAACTAGAAACCAAACCACGTTTATCATTCGATACATATAATGGTTTAGGCATAGTGGTTAAGCAATCTATTGCTTGAACCATTAGTTGGAGATAGATCAAAACAACCCAAACCCAAATTGTAAGAGTACAAGTGCTCATAAACACTTGTGGAGACCACAGCAATTTGGTGATTGCTCAGAGCTCAAAGTCCTCCACTTGGGACTCTAAAGGACGAGACCCCTTTGATTTGGTGATTAAAGGAATAACATCACGAGCAGATCGTCAGAGTGGACGTAGGATGGTATATCCGAACCACTATAATTCTTGGTGTTATTTACTTTATTATCATTTCAATTCCTACATCTTTATTATTATTATTATTCATACTGCATCTTATTTTTACACTGATTTAGAAAACAAGGCCATATAACGAAGTATTCAAAAAAAAAAAAAAAAAAAGCAGACATCAAGTCAACTGAATAGCTTTTAATTTGATTAAAGGGTTTTTCATTATACAAGAACGAGTCTAAACAAAGGGCCTACACAAGACTACTGAGAAAGTTGGATCAGCACACTAGCCAATCCAGCAGACTGAGTAAATCAGTTGAGTAACTTGTAACTCTGTTTAGAAAAGTTTTCAAGTCTATTCACCCCTTCCCTCTAGACTTTAAACCCATTCACTACTCGTTCAGGGACCAACACGTTCTTTTCATTCCTTCCTTCAAATATAATCTTCTTTCAGTTTCTCTGTTGACTTTTGAGTCGACTGTGAAGTGTATTTTTACACCCTCTACATGTTTTATACATGACCTAAAGAGTGGTAATCATTTAGTTTTTGGAAAGCTACATCACAAGCTTTATATTCTTGATCCTTTGCATGCCTTTATCTCTTGCAATTCTGCCATTGATGATGGCATCAGGTGTTAGCACACTAAAACACTTATCTTTTCTGAAACATTTATGTATTGATTCTCATTCAATAAAATCTTATGATGCATGCTTCAAAGCTAAACAGTCAAGATCACCTTTTCCACAATCTGAAGTGCAGTCTTCTGTTTTATTTGAGCTCATTCATATTGATATTTGGGGTCCTTATAGGGAAGAATCTGTAACAAACACGCCATTTTTCTCACTATAGTTGACGATTTCAGCAGGGGTATTTGGGTATGTCTTATGACTCATATATCCCAAACTTTCAAACTTCTCAAAAATTTCATTCATATGGTTCATACACAGTTTCACAAATCTTTGAAAATTATTAGAAGTGACAATGGTTTTGAATTTCTTACTACAAAATGGTCAAAATTTTCTTTCTTTTCTTGGCATTATTCATCAGACTACTTGTGTTCATACTCATCAACAAAATAGAGTTGTTGAGAGAAAGCATAGACACATTCTTGAGATGGCTCGATCCATAATGTTTCATTCCCACCTTCCAATCAAATTTTGGTGTTATTCCATCCTGATTTCTGCTCATATTATCAATAGGCTTCTCAGTTCTGTTTTATCTTGGAAAACTCCATTTAAAATCATTTTTTATCACACCCGTGATTATTCAAGGCTTAAACCTTTTAGGTGCCTTGCCTATGCTACAAACACTGATCCAAAGTCTTCTAAATTCAGTCCAAGATCTCACAAATGTGTGTTTTTGGGTTATATTTTTGGGAAAAAGGGTTCCACTTATATGATATTGAGTCAGAATCCTTTCTTGTTGCAAGGGATGTCAAATTTTTGAACACATTTTTCCGGTCATTACTTCGTCTTCTTTTTCCACTCAAATACTTATACCTTTTCCTTCTCTTGATATTCCTAATTCTTCAGAAAATATTCAGCCTCATTTCCATGATGATACATAGTTTATTTCTCCTCCTATTCCTACTGCTTTTTCTCTATTTTTAAGAAAAGGTCACCGGACTCGAGTTCAACCTGCATGATTACAAGATTTTGTTTCCCATACTACAATAGTTCATCCTTTCTCTTATCCTCATACTACTCATATTGACTATAACATTGCATATGTTTCCTTCTTAAATCAAATATTTGTGGTAAAATAACCTTGTTCATATGAACAAGCTTGTAAGTATAAGGGGTGGCAGGATGCCATGAATAAGGAGTTGATGGCTTTGGAGGCAAATAAGACCTGGGAGCAAGTTACTTTGCCTAAGGAGAAGAAATCAGTTGGTATTAAGTGGGTTTTTAAGGTTAAACTTAATCATGATGGTAGTATTGAGAGGTACAAGGCACGATTGGTTGCCAAAGGTTTTTCTCAAACCTTCGTAATTGATTACACTGGGAGCTTTTCTCATGTATCTGAAATAGTTACTGTGAGGTTGTTTATATATGTTGCAACTATGAAACAGTGGCCCATATATCAATATGATGTCACTAACGCATTTCTCCATGGTTATCTTGATGAGAAGGTACATATGAAGATTCCACAGGGATATGTTGCTACAAGACTTTCAAATATCTCTCAAAGTGAAAGTAGGTTTTGTTCTTGTTTACGAACTATAATGCAATATCATTTACAATTAAGAGCAAAGTAAAGGCTAGTATATCACTTTCTAGGCTTAGGATAATAGTGTATTTCTGCCTAGAAGGAACTATAGAAAACACTCAATGATTTGCTTAAAATCTTATTACGAATGCTTGAGTGTTTGATTGTTTTTTATTGCTTGTAGACTTCTTGCTATAATCTCAGCTTGTATATGTTCCCGTAAAGTTGAAAGAATTCAAGTTTTGGCCTATTTATGGAATTAGGAAATTATCTGTTGGTGGGGATAGAACCTTATTCCATAAGTTTGAGCGTTTGAATTGTTCAGGGCCTGTATGCAATTTGTACATGCATTCACGTCCAATTTAGAAAACTTCAGTATGAAATCAGAGTTTTTTATGCGTAGTTGACATGTGTCAATTGATCATTGGCCTTCATGGAATATTTATGACACTTCAAATAACAGCTTAATCTTGTCATAGGTTGGCTTTTAGTGCTTCATGGTAATTCATCCTCCTTGACCATTAGTAAGTTAATCACAACCTTTTTTGCATAAGTCTTTGAACTATGTTAAACACCTCTAAATATCACTTCAGACTTCTTGACACTTGATTCATTTGAAATATGTCTTGAACCTTCATTCATGTGACTTGGTAATTCCTTTGACTTGCCAACAACTCTGAGTCTTCAATTATGTGGTACTTGTCCATTGTCTTACTTGCAAAGAATTTTGGACTCAACTTCATGTACCTTGATCAATATTATGACTAACAAAGTCTTCTATAACTCCATTCATAGCTCTTGAACTCTTGAATCTTACAAAGTCTTGTGTAGGTCAACTTCTCTGAAAACATTTCTGGACAGCCACTTTGTGCATTTAATCTTTTTGTATTCATGACACTTGTCTTCATAGCTCTTGGTTCTCAGGTCAATTGACATATATTTTTCAGAAATCTATTCTAAGTAAAATAAAGCTCTCTAACATGTATGAGCTTTCTAACCTGGAAAACTTAACTTGACAATTCATCATACTTGGGATTTTCTAGGGTTTTGGTATCTAATCAAAATTAAATTTTCTCTTTATTAATATAAATCATATCCCAACATAACACACTGCTTACTTTATCACTTTAATAAAGTTGAAATATTCAAATGTTACAGTACAAGATATTACACCACAAAATCAGCTCCACAATTCAAGGATTGAATTGAAGACACATCACACAACTCATTCTCCTAAAATCCATCGGAATCAATCACGTTAGTTAAGCAATCTTGAAGACCTTCAATTGAAGCTATCAACCAAGAATCATGCTTAGAATCAAGATTGACAGTATACTCTTGTAATACTGGCACAAATAATCACAGTGCCTATATAAGCCCCTCACGGCCAAACTACGATTTCATCAATGATATTACATTTTCCATTTATTTTATCTTTTTCAATTTGGTATCAGAGCCTCAAGGCTCACGCCCATGCGTCCTGGGTTCGATTCCTATTGAAAGAAAATCCACCCATTTAATTGTCCACTCGATGGCCCTCCTCCCCAAAGGGTAAGATGTGATAATCTGGCCCACGAATGAGGGGAGTATTAGGAATTAATATACAAGAATTAATTTTCCACCTCTCTATTGGGAATAGGAGTGAACTTTCAATTAAAGCAATCGGAGCTACACAAATAAGATGTGGTGACAAGTGCTTAAAATTGTGTGATGTTCTTCTTGTTTCATCCTTAGTTAGAAATCTTCTTTCTGTTAGCTACAGACCAATTTCCTTTAAATTGTGAATTTTCTAACTCTACTTTTTGCATCAAGGAACGAGAGACAAGTCGAGTATTGATGACGGGCCAACGCAAGGGTAATCTTTATATGGTATCACCACCCCATGATGCTCTTTTCTCACACAGATTTACTAAGACAATAAATGAAATTCGACACAAGAGACTTGGTCATCCAAACGTTGCTGCATCAGTATTTTTGAGTTTAGTGGTTTGATTAATGGTACCCGTTCAAATAAAATAAAAACTTTATGTGAGAGTTGTCAATTAGGAAAGTTATGCAAATTTCCTTTTATCAATCTCAGTCTGTTAGTTTTGAAAATTTTGAAAAAGTTCATTGTGATATTTGGGGTCCTGCCCCCGAGTTAACACTGGCAAATTTCAAATACTATGCATGTATTGTGGATGATTATTCTATGTATTATTGGATTATTCCAAGACGTCTCAAATATGACTTTTCTAATGCTTTTTATTGCTTTTGAACGATATGTGTACAGGCAATTTGATAAGAAAATTAAAATATTTCATTCAGATGGCGGAGGAGAATTTATTAACTCTACATTAACATCTTTCTTTCAAAATGAAGGAATCATTCATCATATTTCATGTCCCCACACTCGGCAGCAAAATGGTTCAGTTGAACGCAGACATCGCGTGATAAGAGAACTTGGCATGACCATGTTATTCCGTAGTGGTGTTCCAAAGAAATTTTGGGTAGAAGCTTTACATACGAAAATTTCCTCATTAACAGATTGCCAAGTTCGGCAATTCATTCCCACACTCCTTATTTTAAATTCCTTGAGCGACATCCCGACTACTCATGCTTAAGAGTTTTTGGTTCATGTTGCTATCCTTACACTTGGGATACCTGTCAAAACAAATTTGATCCTAAAACTATTCCTTGTGTTTTTGTATAATGTAGCGATAACTACAAAGGTTAAAAATTGATTTGTCGTAATATTGCTTGAATTCGCGGGTTAATTATGCTTTGAATGTCATTTTAGGCTTGCAAAAATTGTGTGAGTGTGGCTTAATTGTCCAGTTATTGATGCACAGTAATTTTTGCTTGATTTATAGGACAAACGAAGTGTTTTGAAGCATATCCCGTAGCATTAAGTGGATCGATCATTTCAAAGTGGAGATCATAGGAAAGACATCGAAGAGAGGGTCAAAATTCAATGAGAATCAAGCCGATCAGAGTTCGAGATCGAAAATTACGCACCAAACAAGGCAAAGAGGTGCCTCGGCCCAGTTTGGTACCACGGTCGAGCGTTCAGACCAGAGACCATGAAGGAGGTGCCACGGCCGAGCTCTCAAACTCGACTGATTGTTCAGGACTACGAGTGTGCAAATGAGTGCCACGGTCGATGCCCTAGCTCGGCCGAGTTGTGCCAATTTTGAAGCCAATGTGCCACGGTCGAGCTCTTAGACTCGACCGATCTCCTGTTGTGATTAAAGTGCGTGCACATTTTCATTAAAGCCAACTCTGACGAGTCAACTCGGATTTTGCCCAATTCTTCACTTTTGACCTAGGGCCACATGCCACACTAATGGGGAATGGTATAAAAGGCCACATTTTCGGTTTTTGAAGGTGTTCCACCCACTTTTGTGAGAAGAGTTCATATAGTTCACATAGTTAGTGGTGTTCTTGATATTTTTCATTTCAAATTCATAATATAGCTTATATTAGTGATCACAATTACATTTCAAGCAAGGATTAAGGTTGGGTTTTGTTGTTTACTCCAAGTTGTAGCTAATTTTTCACAATCAATGTGATATTTATCTTAATTGCAAGTTAATTTTGGTAATTTCTTCCAATTTCTTGCTATTCGTTGCGAGTTTGATTGATTGTTTTATTTTAGTCATGGGATTCTCTTCTAGAACCATGGGGGTAAGCTCTTACAGCATGATTGGTATGATGGAATGAAAATATGGCTGAATGGAATGAAGGTGGGAAAGGAATAAAATAGGAATGATAATTGTTATGATTGTTATGAACAAGGAATGAAAAATTGGTGTTGTGTAAAATTACCTAAATTATTATTAATTATTGTTAATTTTTGTTGTTGTGATAGTTTGTTATTATTACTATTTATTATTTAAAAATTATTATTATTATTAAATATTATAGTATTATATATAAATATATATTATTATTAATATATAAAAATATTATTGTTGAGTGTTTAAATTACTATTATTAAATAATAAATAGTTTTTAATTTAACGGTATGCATTATTAATATTTTTATAACTATTACTATATATTAATGTATATTAGTATTATTTAATTTTTAAATTTATTATTGATTTTCAAATTTTTATTATGAATAATAAATTATTATTTATTTAATAGTTATAATATTAAATATTAATTTTGGGTGTGGAAGTTTTGTTGGGTAATTAGTGAATTAATGTATTAATTTCATGATTAGCCTAAGTTTTGGTGGTTTAATATTTCTATTGTTGTAATTGGTGTGATTCAATTGATTAATTAATCCTATTAGCTAGCATTTTCGATTTTATAAATTGCAACGAGAGTTAGGTTTGCGTGATTGGGGTGTGGGTGTGAGCCTTGATTAATCAATTGAAGTAAAATAGTAATTAGCTTAACAGAGAGAGGGTTAATTGCTAGATCGACAGCAATAGACATCAATCGAATAGAGGTCGTCTAGAAGATTGGTGAGGGGCAAATCGTAAACATTAGTAACAGTGTTGAAAGTGTTTAGAGTCACTATCTTAGGAGTTTATGGTAGTAATTAGATGAGTTAATTAGTACACGTATTCACATAAGCCTCAAAAGGGATTCGTCTACACATATATGTGATAGTCTTTAGCATACGACAAGACATTAGGCTTAATTATTGTGATTAGTTTGTTAGTTCATGAATAGACCCACAAAACGGAAACACGTGAAGCAATCTTCTCATCTTACACTTTCACATTGAAAGTTAGTTTAATAGTTATTTCACTTGTTTCTAGCTCTTAGTTTTAATACTAGTGTTAATTTTAGAGTAATCTTGTATGCAATTTGTGTTCCAATTATAGCCTTGTGTGTGTTTTGAAAAATCCAAAAACAATTGTTTCGTTACTACAATATCATGACAACTTTCTCTCCTAGGTCTTTGGAAGATAACTACTTGGTCGTATACGTGTCCAACTATAATGAACTCATACGCTTTTGGGGAAATTGTTATTGTTGTTCTTAAAAGTGTGTAAAATACGAAAAAGTCAATGGCGTCGCTGTCGGGGATCTAGTCGAGAGTCTTTAGTAAACCTTGAAGTTTGTTGAGTGTTGTTGCTAGTGACATTTACTTTTCGTTTTTTTTTTTTTTTTTTTCGTTTCTCTTTTAGACTTTGATACTTGTCTTTTGTAGGTGTTTATGATCACCTTGAGATCGAAGCACACGCAAGAAGAAGGAAGCTAAGTAGAAACCGAAGAAGAGTTTTGGAGATGGAAGCTAATCAAGATAATGATAATACTCCTCCACAAGAAGAAGTGGAAGTCCAACATATGAACAATCAAAGAGAAAATCCTGAAGGGGGAAATCCACAAGGAGAAAATCCACCCCACTTTCCCCACTATCCTCCTCAAAATGCTCAAGAAAGGGTATTCTACCAAGGGTATTATCCTTATCCTTACCCACTTCCTCCACAAGGGTATTATCCTCCACCTCCTCCACATCAATACCATCTGCCTCAACACCCATATCCACCTTATTAATATCCTCCTCACCCACCTCAAGATGAATATCTTCCACCTAGACCTATCAAGACGGTCTAGCGGGGCGAGGCGGGCCAAAACCGCAAAAGCCCGCCATTTGGCGGGGCGGGCAAGCCCGTTTGACAGGCGGACTGTCAAAACCTCAACCCAACCCAAAAATGGGCGGACTGCGGGTTTCGGCAGGCTAGTTTTTTTTATTTTACATATTCATAATTCCTAGAAATAAAACTCATAATTCTGCAATAAATTCCTTCATCTTCCCACAAATGAAACAACAACAAAAAATATCGTTTATCTATCAACATTAATTAAAACAATAACCTAATCTTAATCAAATTTTCCCAAAATCAGAGCTCAAAACATTGAAATCAAGTTTACAGCTACAAACATTAGCAGCTCAATGCCTTCGAATTTGGACCAATTAACTAGATTTAAATTTTTTGATTTTGAACAGTAACAAAACAAGTAGCACATCATCTCAATATCCACGATCTAAATCAAGAATTAATTGAGGTTGAGGGAATTTTTTAATTAAAAACCCCACATAACCAAGAATCAACCTAAATCAATAATTAAGAAATTGTATCTCTTCACATTCTCGATGTTGCGTAGGCAGTGGTCCTTGGAGCAACAGCAAGATTATTCAAGGGAGAAGAATAGATTAGGAAATTTTAAAAAATTGCGGCTGCCTCTATTCTTATTTACACTAGGGTTTTACACTCTTACTTTAGATATTATATATTTTTTAATTAATTATAATTTATAAAAAAAATTATAAAATGGCGGGCCAGCCCGCTAAAGACCGCCCCAACCCGCCAAAGCCCGCTGCCCAAACGGGACAGACCGTTTGGGCCCGCGCTCCTGACGGGCTTGGAAAATCCTAGACCAACCCGCTATTTTTAGTAGCGGGGCGGGCTGGCCCAACGGGCTCAGTCCATTTTGACGGCTCTACTTCCACCTATGGAGGAACCTCGCCAAGTTCACTATGGAAGACCAATGAGGGAATATTTTTAACCTAAACTGAGGGAATATTTTTAACCTAAACTGAGGGAATACTATGATGGCTTAGCAAGGCCACAGGTGGAAGTAAACAAATTTGAGATAAGTGAATCGTTGCCTAAGATGATGAGAGAGAAGCAATTTGAAGGACGCATATAGGAAGGCTTTGAAGAGGACCACAACGATCATTTGGTTAAATTCTTGGAGATAGACGATACTCTTAAGCAAAATGGGGTATCGGAAGATGCCGAGAAGTTAAGATCTTCCCCTTCACACTTTTAGGAAAAGCAAAAACATAGCTACAACCTAGCATTCCGACCGGAGAGGTGAGGATATGGGAAGATTGAAGAAGAGATTCCTCTTGAAGTATTATCCACCCTCGAAAACCATGGAGGCCAAGCAAAATATCTTCCAATTTAAGCAAGGAATCAATGAAAAACTCAAGGAAGGAAAGATTCACAAATCTCCTCATAACTTGCCCTCAACACGGTTTTCCGTTGGAGCAAACCACTTGTTGGTTCTTTTGTGGGTTGAGGGAAGAGGATCAACAACATTTTGATGCTTGTGTGGGAGGATCAATTTGACTTAAATCGGCGAAGGAGATGATGGTCCCTGTACCCGGGGTATCAGAAAAATAAACTAACACTTCAAGACAACTAGTCTGCTGATTCTTCTAGGGGCCTAGGACTACTTTAGTTAGGTGATTAGTCATATGTTAGAGTTACGTGCGGAATTGATGTGCCCATAAAATTATACTCGTCTACTAGTGTCAGTTGATCATGATAGTTCGAATAGCAAAACAGATTAATGTGTATCCACTGATTTGATATCACCGGATACAATACATTTTCATTTAAAACATATGCTCTGTAATATGCATGTATGATGGTAGTTAATATAAAGCATGTAAACATCACATAATGGTTTCTAGTGGTTCGGATCTAGTCCTACATCCACTGTCACGGTCCAACCGTGAAGTTAATCCCTTCCTCGGGCTTGTAATCTTTAATGTGCCAAGAGTAACACGTCTTGCTACTTTATAGTCCTAAGAGAAGATTTTAAGCTCGGTGCACTTCCAAAGTACAACTGGCTCTACTTGTTATGTCGAGAACAAGTACTCATTACAGTGATGAACACTAACTTGGCTTCTAAGGGATTATGATAGAAGGTTGGTTTAGTGTATATGAATTAGGTGAGATTTTCCCTTACAATCTGATTTAGCCTCATGTTAGGACTGGGAAAATCTCTCTAAGGTTTGGATATGTATATGACAATACAGGTTTAGGATGAATTCACTCACTATTGGAATATGACACTTGTTAAATCTTTATTGAAGTTCTTTTAAGCTTTTCTTGTTGTCTAATCTTTAAAGTTTCATGCTCAACCTTGTATCACCTTCACTCATAGTGAGATTATGAGTAATGAACTCATATATATAGTGTAGATTTGAAATATTATTGTTAGAGTATAATTTCAAATCTCCATTATTTTAGAAAATGCAATCCTTTGATTGATACTCTAAATCAGACATGCGCAACGGTTAGAAACTGTCGGTTACGATCGATTTTGGAAAATCGGTAACCGTAACTAAACCGCCGGTTATGGTTACGGTTACGGTTTTGAACCACTGGTTTAGTTAAAAACCGTCGGTTTAGCGGTTTTCAATATATATATATATATAAATAAAATATATATATATATATTATCTCCGTTTTCGTTCATTTTTTATTTGTTTTAACTCCTTTTTTAGAAAATACATTACTAGAATTGAATAAAAATGAATGTTTTATAACCAAGGTCACCATTTCATTTTGTATAGACAAAAATTTTAAATTAATGCATCTAGGCGGGAATGATATAATGCACACAGGTGGGCACAAATTTTATGCCCACCGCTTACGTGGCAGTGCCACATAATATATTTTTTATTCCATATTTTTAGATTATTCCTATTTTACATGATAAATCTTATATTTCCATTTTACATTATAAATCTTATCTTTCCATGTAAATAGGATTAAAAAAACATAAACAAAAATTATATTCCAAAAAATTAATCGATGTTTAATAAATAAAATTATATTAAATCAATTTTAAAGTTATTTTGAATATTTATTAATAATTAAATACAATAATTATTATTAAAAAAATTAAAAGTTGTTTTGAAAAACTAAAAAATATTTTTAAAAAATGATAACCATTCCAAAAGTATTTCCAAATTTATTTTAAAAAAACTTGAGTATATCATTTTTAAATGAATAAGTTTACAATATAAATTATATTGAAATATTTTCCTTCAAATAAATTATGTATTGGAGTATTAAATTTTTTTTTTTCACAAAATTAAATTATTTACGTTTACAGTAAAAAAATTATTATGATAAAATGATTTATTTCATACATTGTTAAAGTTGTTTATTTTATAAATCATGTATTATTATTATTTTTATAAATTTTTATTTATTTTAAAAATCATGTAATTTTCTTTTTAGGTATGATTTTTTTTAATCATATTTATATGGAAAGATAAGATTTATGATGTGAAATGGGAATAATTTAAAAATATGGAATAAAAAATAGATTAAAAAAATAAACAAAAATTATATTCCAAAAAATTAATCGATTTTTAATAAATAAAATTATATTAAATCAATTTTAAAGTTATTTTGAATATTTATTAATAATTAAATACAATAATTATTATTAAAAAAATTAAAAGTTGTTTTGAAAAACTAAAAAATATTTTTAAAAAATGATAACCATTCCAAAAGTATTTCCAAATTTATTTTAAAAAAACTTTAGATTAGAGCATATCATTTTTAAATGAATAAGTTTACAATATAAATTATATTAAAATATTTTCCTTCATATAAATTATGTATTGGAGTATTAAATATTTTTTTTTCACAAAATTAAATTATTTACGTGTTTACAGTAAAAAAATTATTATGATAAAATGATTTATTTCATACATTGTTAAAGTTGTTTATTTTATAAATCATGTATTATTATTATTTTTATAAATTTTTATTTATTTTAAAAATCATGTAATTTTTTTTAGGTATGATTTTTTTTTTTAATTCTATTTATATGGAAAGATAAGATTTATGATGTAAAATGAGAATAATCTAAAAATATGGAATAAAAAATATATTATGTGGCATTGTCACGTAAGCGGTGGGCACTATATCTAGGTACACAAATATAGGTTAACTTCCCAATTTGCCCTTTTCTCCCTCACGCGCCTTTACAAAAGCAGAAAACACTGCTTATGACTGTCATCATACTCTCTCTCTCTCTCTCACTCTCACTCACATGTCCCTCTCTCTTCTCTCTCTCACACGTCATCATACTCTCTCTCTCTCTCACAAATGGCTACCGCTTCTCTCTCATATTCTCTGTCTACTTTCCACTCCCAAACTCCATCACCCACTACTTCAACAACCTTCAAAAGATATCCACGAACCATCATTAAAGCAACCATCTCTGAAATTCCACACATTTCCCGATCTCCACCGCTTACTACAGCAGCGCCGCCCTCCTGCTGGACAGAACCGCCACTGGTAAGAAAATTTATGTTTCTCCCTTTTTGGTCTTGGGCCCGTGTTGCAAAATTTCTGAAGCCCTTTTACTGTTTTTTTTCATTAGGTAATTTTTTATTTTTTCTGAAGCCCTTTTACTCGAGTTTTTGTAAACTGAAGCAAAATAGGGTTTATAAGTAGGGAAATGAGTTTTCAGAAACGTCTGAATCCGAGCAAATTATGGCTGGTTATGAAAATTTATGTTTGTTCTTCTGTGATTTAATTTTTTTTAATAAATTGGTGCGGTTTTTAGCTGATGTTTTTGTCCATGTGCTCATTTTTTATTTTTGCTAGGCTTGCCATTTATTATGCTTCTTATCTAAAGATATCTTGGGGGATTTTGAGGCATGTGCTGAGATGTTTATTCCGGTAAGAACTGTTCCTGTTTGTAGCTGTAATGATTCTCATAAATATCCTTGCCTCTCACTTTTTACCCTGTAACTTAGGTCCTTTTCAAGCTTGTTGTCATAACAGTGTGCTTGTAATTGTAGAGTCTGCAGCTAAAAATACATTATTTTTTTGTTTTTGTTTCACTACAAAAAACGCGAGGTATAGGGACGGACATATGCCGACGGATTATAGTCTGTCGGCAATGCCGACGGATTTGCTGACGGAATGCTGACGGATTTGGAAAGTCAACATACATGCTGACGGATTTCGGTGCCGTCAGCATTTCCCTCGGTATATGCTGACGGATTTCGGTTCCGTCAGCATTTACCGAGGGGAATGCTGACGGATTTCCATCCGTCGGCATTTACCGAGGGATAATGCCGACGGATATTTAGAAAAGCGTATGCCGACGGACATGCCGACGGATATTCCGTCGGCATCCGACACGTTGAATCCGCACCGCCTCGTTTTCCAAAAAAGGTAACGGTTACCATTAATATAGGGCGGTTGGCGAGGGAAATGCCGACGGAATATCCGTCGGCATTTTTTTTTTTTTTATATATAAAGGCCTGATATCAGAATGTTTGGCGAAAAAAAAAAAAAAAAGGGGAGTGCGTGAGCGAGGCTTCGGTGGGGAAGACGAAGACGAGGACGAGGCTATTGAAGCAAATTTCTCCGATTACATCGATACGGTACGTTTTCTTAATTAGTTCTATTACTTAGTTTTAATACTTATATATGTTTATGCATGAATATATGTAAATATGAATAATTTAATGTTGATTTGCATGTTATATTGATTTAGTTAGTTGTTAAAATATTATGATCATGTTAGTACGAATGTTAGTTAATTTAATTTGTTGATTAAGAATAATTTTGATAGAGTTGTTTTTTAAGGTTAATTTACTACTTAATTGTTATATGTATACATTAATCAATTGTTATATAGTTAATTACTAGTTTAATTTAATGGTGTAATTTTGATATAGAATATTTTTAATGTAGGTAGTGCATGTTTCAATCAATTGTTTAAATTAGTTTAGATATAGTGGTTCGACCGTTGGATCACGTTGTAATTAGGAATATGTTGATTAAATTAGGAATACGCTATATTAGTAAAAATTTTAAATTAGGAATATGTTCATTAAATTGATAATTATTGACCCAATTAGAAAATTATTATTTTAATTAGTTTTAGGTTTGTTAATTTAGGAATATATATGTTCAATTTTTTATTATTGATTAAGTTAGGTAGAAAAATAATAATTAAATTAGGTTATTGTTGATTAAATTAGGAATATGTTGATTAATTAAATTAGGAATATGCTATATTAGTAAAAAATTTAAATTAGGAATATGTTCATCAAATTGATAATTAGAAAACTCCAATTAGAAAAGTATTATTTTAATTATGTTTAGATTTGTTAATTTAGGAATATGTTAATTTAGAAATATTTTTAATTTAGGTGATGTATGTTTCAATCAATTGTTTAAATTATTAGTTAATTAGATGGTTCGACGGTGGTATCACGTTGTAATTAAGTTATATATATATTGTTTTGATTTAAATTAGGAATATGTTGATTAAATTAGTAATTGATTAAATTAGGAATATGCTATATTTGTAAAAATTTTAAATTAGCAATATGTTCATTAAATTGATAATTAGTAAAATTATGTATTTTTTATTGATTGAAACAGATGAGTGAACAAGTACCGAATCAGGGTTCGGGTTCGGGTTCGGGTTCACGTCGTAGGTCGTCACTTTGGTCACGTGCAAGGAGGTCTCGGGATGAATCAGTTCCTGTGACGGCTCCTCCTCCTCCTCCTGTGGCAGTGTCGCCGCCGCCGCCGACTACGATGTCGGTTGGTTCGTCATCCTCTTCTCGTCAGCATCCTGTTCGAGACACAAGGCAACCCGTTAATATCGTTTCAGGAAGGTAAGTCAATAATTCTAATGTTTGATGAGATTCAATAACGATTAACTTTATTTATTTATTTATAATGTGTTAGTTTATAAATTTGTTAATAATTTTACAGGTTGATGCCCGGTAATGAGGTGTCCAGGATATGCACAAAATCCTTTAAGGATTGCAAGATTTCTAAGGGTGCTATCACTTGGTCGAAGGTGCCACAATCTAAAAAGGATGATTATTTCGAGGAGTTCCAGGTATATAATTACAATATTTAAAGTTTATTAAATAACTAATTATTCATATTATTTGATAAATATGTTGAATATTTATTTGTATAGAAAAAGGCCCGTTGGGATACGACGATCTACTCGGACGACGCTATTTACCAGAAGTGGAACAATCTTTGTTCTACTCGGTACACGAACACGATGTACGACTGGAGAAAGGCCTGGCGTGATGAAGACAAAAATCTTGATCTGGGGAAAGACGAGGATGGTGTTGACCTGTGGGAGTCGTTGATTGAGAAGTGGATGGAGCAGGATTACCAAGACAAGTGTGACAAAGCTCGGGCCAACCGCAGAACCGACGTTGGAGGCGGGATGGCAGTGCATCGGGGGGGAGCTCGATCCGTCCTCGAGCAATCACTTGCTCTCGTAAGTTTTATTTAATTATTTAAAAATTAAATAATTATTGTTAATTATTTTATATTAGTTATCCAAATGAATTTGTATATGTTTATTTGATACGTAATAGGAGCGGGAGACTGGACGTCCCCACACCCACTTGGATCGGCTGAGCCTTCTTCATCCGTTTAATGCCGATACACAGACGTCCACCTACGGGCGCACTACTGACCTCCACGTAAGTTTAATTAAATTTATGTATTAATTACATTATATATATATATATATATATAGATAATTAAATTAATTTTAATTTTTTAATTATGTAGTTGAGCGTCCGACAGAGGATTGAAGAGGCTGAGACGCAAGCCACCGCTACTGCTTCATCCGGAAGCAGCGGTACCCCTCCGGTTGTTGACGTGGACCAGCTTTACCTTGACGTTGCCCCGACCTCCAAGGGAAGGGTCCTTGGCCTTGGTGGGATGAGCAGCGCCGTGAGGACACCAAGTGGTCGGTCGGCCCGGAGTGCATCGCAGCCGTCCGTATCCTCCACTGCCGTCCCGGATCCGAACGTCATGGCAACGTTCGAGAACTACTTCCGCCTCTGGAGTGCCAATGCGGGTCGGACGTTGGGGATGTCTGCTGAGCAGATCGAGGCCATCTATCAACAGACGATGGGGCAACCACCGCCAGCTCCAGCACCGCCAGACGACGTCAACTTGAATGACGATGTGGACCAATTTTTTAGCAACTATCCTGGCAACTATCCTGGTTGAACAATTTAATTTTGTGTTGAACTAATTTATTTTTCTGTTGAACTTATTTAATTTTCTGTTGAACTTATTTACTTTTCTGTTGAACTTATTTATCTTTATGTATATATTTATCTTTATGTTGAAATATATGTTGAACTATATATTGCAGTTTATTTGTGTAGTTTATTGGTATATAGATGAAAATAAGGTGCATTCATTTGTTTCATTGAGTACAAAATAATCTCATTTAGAGTGCATTCTAGATAGATTTAAACCACTTTAAGGTGGAAGTGAATTTTAGTACAAAATAGCCTCATATAGACTGCATTATACATATATTTAACCAAACCACTTGAAGGTGGTAGATGCAACCATGACAACTAGCACAATCAAAATGATTTTGTTCACTTTGATTAAATCCTTGATTTCTTCAGCCAAATTCTTGATCTCTGTAACCAATTTCTTCATCTCTTGAGTCATTTTCTTCATGTCTTCAGTTTCTTGGTCACTTTGATTAGATCCTTGATTCTTGTCAACACCACAGTTTTCTAGAGTATCAGCCCATACAAAAAAACCACATCCACCACCATCACTTAGGGAGTCAGGACAATTATGAAATATCCTCCCTTTACTTCTTGGTTGTTTAGAAGCATATGTACGACATGCCTTTCCACAATAACAAACAAGGCCTTGCTGAAATCGAATAGAAGATGAAGAAGACAAGATATTTCTTTGCAAAATAGAAAAAATCGAATATGGTGTGTGTGAGCTTTGTGTTGCTATATATACAAAAAATTGAATTAATTAATAAAAAAAAAACCCGCCCAATGCCGACGGAATATGTTTTCCGTCGAAATTCGGAATTTGATAAATGTCGACGGATATTCCGTTGGCATTTATCTTTACTGACGGCAATTTGGGCGGGTGAAATGCCGACGGAATTAACTTTCCGTCGGAATTCACCATTTGATAAGTGCCGACGGATAATCCGTCGGCATTTATCTTGACCGACGGAAATTTGGGCGGTTGAAATGCCGACGGAAATATAAGTCCGTCGACATTTCCGTCGGGAAATCCCTAAAACTTACTACTACCTAATTTTTTTCCACTTCACTTTCGTATTGCAAATTTACACCAAAACTTTCTACTGCCTAATTTTTTATGCTCATGCTCGGGTATTCAGAAACATCAAATTACGGTACATTTTCTACCATTTTTAATTTACTGTATATATAAAATTCAATATAATGTAATTACATGTTTTATATATATCATAAGTTTTGTGTGAATTTATTATAAGTTTAGTTTAGTAATGTATTGCTCCACTTAAATGTTTAGCAGATGGATTTGCCTGACCGTCGTTGGATGTATTGTACTCCTAGAATGATTAGAGGAAATGTGAATGTGAAATTTTATAATGAACTCGTGTTATTTGTTGAATTTGCAAAAAAGCCAGCCACATTACATGAGTGGAAATTGCATTAGGTGTCCGTGTAATGCTAAGAAATGTCAGAATAAGCAATATAAAGAGATTGATGAGGTCCTAGTACATATTGTGAAGAATGGTTTCGTTGATAATTATTATAATTGGACTAGTCATGGCGAAACACGTTGGCCTTATAGATTTGATGAAGTGTTTTACTATTACACTGTTGGAATCTATCAACAAGAAGCAAATTTCGATCATGTTGGCACTAGTAACGAGGTAGAACAACGGTTTGGGGACGAAGAACAACAGTTTGGGGACGAAGAACAACAGTTTGGGGACGAAGAACAACAGTTTGGGGACGAAGAACAACAGTTTGGGGACGAAGAACCGAATATGTATCAAACAATGATCAGGGAAGCTGGTTTTTCAAACATGGAAGAGGAGCCGACGAATGAGGCATTTCGGTTTTATGAGATGCTCAAATTAGTCGAAGAAGATTTATATCCGGGTTGTGAATCTCACTCACAGTTGTCATTTAATGCACGACTCATGAACATTAAGACCGAGAACAAGCTTTCTAACAGGGCATATGAGCAAGTGACACAGTTATGCAGTGAAATTTGTCCTCAAAATAATAAGGTGCCTACGACGTTTCATCAAAGCAAACAAATGTTGAAGAATGTTGGTTTGCCGGTTGAGAAGATTGATTGTTGTGTGAATGGTTGCATGTTATATTGGGGTGACGAAAATAGCAGTCTGAATATGTGTAGATTGTGTGGCCATCCCCAGTACAAAGAGGCACGTCGAAAGGGACCTGGTGGTCAATCGAAGAAGACAAAGAAGAAAGTGTCATATAAGAAGATGTACTACCTTCCTATCATTCCCCGTTTGATGAGATTATATCAATCAAGTGCCACTGCACAACACATGACGTGGCATGCTACAGATTCCTCTTCGGCTGAGTCGAGGGAGATGCGACATCCGGCAAACTCAGAGGCCTGGAAACATCTTGACAACGTGTTTCCAGATTTTGGTTGTGAACCGAGGAATGTGAGATTAGGTTTGTGTACTGATGGTTTTGCACCGTTTGGGATGCATGGAAAGCAGTATTCTTTGTGGCCGGTGATACTGTCTCCATATAATCTTCCTCCGTGGATGTGCATGAAACCTCAAACAATGTTTCTGACTGTATTGGTGCCTGGACCAACGAATCCAAAGGACAAACTGTATGTTTATCTCCAACCTCTTATAAAAGACTTGATCTTCTTATGGGAGAATGGAGTCCAAACATACGATGTTTTTAGAAAGCAGAACTTCACGATGCGTGCTGCTCTTTTATGGACCATTAGCGACTTTCCTGCATATGGTATGTTGTCCGGGTGGAGTACGGCCGGAAAGAAAGCATGTCCGTATTGTATGGAGAATTCTGAAGCTTTCAGTCTCCCGGTGAGTAGAAAAGTTTCATGGTTCGATAATCACCGTAGGTTCTTACCTCAAGGTCACCCGTTTCGAAGAAATAAGAAGAACTTCGTAAAGAACAGAGCAGTCACAAACAATCGACCTCCACTTCGAGATGGTATTTTATACATTTATTTAATGATCGAGTACTAAACGTATATTTATCTATTGCTTTTAGTGTCACTTATAATTTACTCTCCGTACAGGACGTAGGTTGTTATATGAGGTTCAGTGGACGGGGTTGAAAAAAAGTACTGAGGAAAATGCAGCGGAACACAACAGAGGAATTGAGGGTGGTTGGAACAAAAGGAGTATTTGTTGGGACTTACCATACTGGAGTTCACTATTGATACGACACAATTTGGATGTGATGCACATTGAAAAGAATGTGTTTGACAATGTGTTCCACACAATCATGAACACGGAAGGCAAGACGAAAGACACTCCAAAGTCTCGGGAGGATTTGGACACTCTTTGTCGCCGTCCAGAGTTGAAAAAGGATGAGCGTACAGGTAAATTTCCAAAGGCTAGCTACACACTGGATAAGCCACAAAAACAAAGATTGTGTAGGTGGATAAAGGAGTTGAACTTTCCGGACGGCTACGTGTCGAACTTGAGTCGATGCGTAGACACAACAACGGGTAAGGTTGCAAGGATGAAGAGTCATGATTGTCATGTATTTATGCAACGCTTGATACCGATTGCGTTCCGAGAACTTCTTCCTCTCAATGTGTGGAGGGCTATCACTGAATTAAGTCTATTTTTTAGAGATTTAACGGCTACAACGATCACGATCGATGATATGATTCGTTTAGATGAAGACATTCCAGTGATTTTGTGTAAGTTGGAACAAATTTTTCCACCTAGCTTCTTTAACTCGATGGAACACTTATCCGTTCACTTAGCGTATGAAGCGAGAATTTGTGGTCCGGTGCAATACAGGTGGATGTACCCATTTGAAAGGTAAAATCTTACTTTTTTTTATTTCATTACAATTACACATGCATTCATATAAGTTTTATATATATATATATATATGTGTGTGTGTATATCAGGTATCTCCACAACTTGAAACGCAATGCTAAACAAAAGGCAAACGTTGAAGCATCGATTGTGAATGCTTATTTGAATGAAGAGGTTGGCATGTTTTGTTCTTATTACTTTGAAGACCACGTCAACACAAAGTTAAGAAGTGCTCCACGTAACTTCGGTGGTACATCCGCTGACGATATCAGTGAAGAGGTCGATGGAATGCTCTCCATATTCAAGTCTAAGGGACGGCCAATAGGAAAACCCACTGAACGATATTGGGAGACGAACTCGGAGGCGGAAATAGCACAAACGTATGTGTTGTTGAATTGTGATGAAGTTCAGCCATACATCGAGTAAGTATTTCATATATAAATCGTCTATTTAAATACCACTTCATTTATGTCATTTAATATTAACCAAGTTTTTGAATGTTGTGAATTAGGATGTACGCTCAAGAACTACGACGAGCAGAACCAAACATCTCAGATGCATATATAGATGCTCGTATTCAACGTGAATTTTCCCGATGGTTCGAACGTTATGTGAGTACCATTTAATTAATTATGTTTTACGTAAATAAATTAATATTTATTTTAATTAATTTTAAATTGAGCCGTATAGGGACGGGATAACGCTCTAGACAGTCGATTCTTACGAGATCTCAGCAAGGGACCACTACGTCGTGTAAAGACTTACAACGGTTATATTGTGAAGGGCTACAAATTTCATACGTCTGGGTATGCATCGACAAAGGCAACTACCAACAGTGGCGTCTGCGTTAGCAGTGCGAATTACAATGCAGATGCAAGTGATTACTTTGGGGTGTTACGGGAAGTCGTCGAAGTAGAATATCCAGGATATCCAACAAAGACTGTAGTGTTGTTCAAGTGTCATTGGTTTGATTCAGGCCATCTAGGAACAAGAATTCACCCGGAGTACAAGCTCGTTGATGTTAGTTCGAAAAGGGCGTATGTTGGGGATGATCCATTTGTATTTGCCCATCAAGTATCTCAAGTATACTACTGCACATATCCGGGAGCTCCACGTGGTTATGAATGGCACGCTGTTTGCAAAGTAAAGGCAAGGTCAATGGTAGAAGTCCCTAAAAAGGACAAAAATACTGAAGATGAATCTCCATTTCAAGCAGAACAAATAGAGACTCCAACTGAAGTCTTTACGGGAGATTTCAATCTTTCTGTACCCTTGACGGTTGCAAATCCCCAATTAATCGAAATTGAAGGTGAAGAGGAGGGGGATGAAGAAGAGGATGAAGATGAGGATGAAGAGGAGAATGAAGAGGAGAATGAAGAAGATGAGGATGAGGAGGAGGAGGAGGAGGATAGAGACGAAGAGGAGGATGAAGACGATGAAGATGAAAATTAATTCAATTAATGTAATGTATTTATTTCTTATTTTATAAAAGTTGATTAATTATTTATCATTTAGGTACAAATTATAAAAATTAAATTTACTATAAATATAAGCCACAACCAATATATTTATTAATATATGTGGAAGAAATGAATTTCGTGATTTTTTTAAAAAATATTTTGGTAATTTAGTAAGTATATAGAAAAAATTGAATTATTTAAAAAAAAAAAAAAATCGCCAAAATGCTGACGGAATTCACCTTCCGTCGGTATTTACGTCGGTATTTACTTTTTGAACAATACCGACGGATTATCCGTCGGTATGTACGTCGGTATTTACTTTTTGAACAATACCGACGGAATATCCGTCGGTATTTACTTTTTCAACAATACCGACAGATTATCCGTCGGTATGTACCCTTATATAAAACCTCAACCTAGGGTTTTCTTTCCGAATTTTCGTCTCTCCCACCTCGCCAAAAGCTCCACCACCTCGCCTCCCTCCACCACCTCGCCAAAAGCTCCACCACCTCGCCGAAATTCACATGGCCTTCTGCTCCTCCCTCGCATTCGCCGCCGTCCGCATCTTCAAACTCGTGGAGCCCGCCGCCCTGACCCGCCGCATCTACCTCTCCTCCGTCGTCCCAATCGGCGCCCTCTACAAGTTCGTTGTCTTTTGTTCTTATGCATTTTCTGAGCATAGTTTTATTCCTTAGGCTTTATCATATTGATTTCAAAAGTATTCTATTGAGCATAGTATTCGTTTTATTTATTGAGATTGATGTAATGTTTACTACTTTATAACATACATGAATTTAGTATCTTTTTGGACGTTTATATAACAAGTAATTGAGTACATTCTTGATTTCTTTTTATGAATTTGTTTGCTCTTTTCTATCTAACAGTAATATGATGTAATTTTGAAAGATGTAATATGATTTCTTTTTATGAATTCGTTATCCTTGTTATATATCGTGCTATATCTTTTAAAATTAGTCGAACAATATAATCAAACTTTATGATTCTGAGAGAGGTGTGATCACTATTATATTTAATTTTAAAAAGTATTTCGACAAACCAATGCCAATTAATTGTGGTCGGAAAATGAAATTCTGGTCGGGGCCTCCCCGGCCACCCATATTTTTTTTTATTAATATTTTGTTTTACTGACGGATAATCCGTCGGGATATTCCGTCGGTATGTGAATTTCGAAATCATATTTTTTTTATTAATTATATTGTTTTACTGACGGATATTCCCTCGGTATTATGCCGACGGATATTCCCTCGGTATTATGCCGACGGATATTCCGTCGGCATGTAAATTTCGAAATCAATATTTATTCAAAAATTAATTTCTTTTATAATTATTTTAATTCATTCTAATTTATTTTATAATTATTTTAATCCATACTTTCCGACGGAATTACCGACGGAATGTTGACCCGGTTTGTTAAACGGGTTGTCCGATATACCGAGGGAATATCCCTCGGTATATCCGTCGGCATTTCCGACGGACTATCCGTCAGCATATCCGTCGGACATCCCGACGGACTGCAAATATCCGTCGGTAAAAATACTGACGATGAAAAAGGGGACGGCCGACATTCCGTCGGCAAATCCGTCGGTATCATCGGCGGCCGACGGAAATTCCGTCGGGAAATCCGTCTCCAAAACGCCCTTTTTTTGTAGTGTTTTGATGCTAGGTAATGAATGATGAAGATGGAGGAATGCATAGAAGACATGATTCTCCTTCTATTCGTGATAGAAGTTCAAACATGTCCTTTACCTCTAGAAAACACCTTAATTCAAATATACCTGGCTTTCTTGTTTCTTTGGAATGTGCAGATTTGAGATGTTAGACCTTCATGTGCCATGTAATACTAATAGAGATATTTATTAGAATATCTCATGTGAAGACCCTCATTAAGGTACAAATCGTTTTCAAATAGTTAGAGAAATGTTGTATATATATAGTTGATAAATGTGTGAGTTATTCATTCCCTAAACTCATTTCCTTAAGAGACTTATCTAAATTGGTTTTGGGAACTTATATAAACATTTATAAAATAATTAAACTTGTCTCTGAAAACCATCTGCAACATCCTCTAACTTAAAAATTATATGGCTCCAACTATACAACATTTGTCATTTAAGAGTTTAGACCTCCATGTGCTTTGCTTCCTTATTTCCTTTTTAATAATGCTTATGTTCCCGTTATTAAAAGTTTATATTTCATTACAAACCTTTTTCATGTATCAAATAGTCTTACTCACATCATTTTTTATTATCTCCAGGGAAGAGGGCATTTATTGCTGATATATAGTTGATGATATATGTCTATGGATGGGCAACTGTGAAAATGTAATTTTTTAACTATTTGTAATTACACTACGAAATGAAATTGGATACTGCAAACTCTCCCAAGTCAATGTAAATGAATTTTAAGTTCTTTCTATTTTAGCATCATTTTTTAACTATTTGTAATTACACTACGAAATGAAATTGGATACTGCAAACTCTCCCAAGTCCCAAGGATGTTCCTGAAGATGGTTTAATTTTTTTTTACTTGCAAGTATTCATCATTGATGTGATAAACACATGAATTATCGATTGTGTTATTATTATAAAGTTTTATTTTGCTTGAATGACTACCATTTTCTGAGAATATATGCCTTTTTGTAAAGTATATGATTCATTATTAATATGTTATATTCATTATATAAATAAACTGTGTTGATCATTATAAATATTTTATGTTCATTATTAATGTACTATGTTAAATTTTGTAACGAAGTTGATAAACAGGCACTCAAAATAAGTATATATTCAAGCTTCATTAACCAACTCCTTTTTTATTCATTTTTAATCTGAACAATAATTCAATCGATTCGATTAATTATTTTACACTATTTCACTTTGTATAACCTAATGCCTTACCAATTTATACTACTAGACAATCTCCCAATGAATGATGGAGATTATTTTGATTTTCATTCTCTAAAACTTAATAATTCTCTACATATTTGTAACTAAGTCGATGTTTACTTTGGATTTTGAGATTTCTTTGCTTCAGATTTTGTAACCTTGCAATTTATTTTTTTCAAATGGTAATCAGGTATCCTTCTCTTCACCGCTGTCATGAATAAGATACCCCTAATCTTGGAACAATCAGATCCCAATAAGGTGTGGTGTATTAATTGAAAATTTGGAACCCTAGCTCATTACTAGACCCAATGAAAAGGATAAAATCCTAGCCTAATATACTGAGTGCGCATTCAATTTTAAATATTAAACCTATGTTTTCCCGAAATTTTATCTCTTCTTAATCATCCTTAATGTTATACTATTATACATTTCCAAAAACAATTAATAATTAGTTTAATTATTTTACAAAAAAAAAAAAGGATTAACTATTTTACACTATTTCACTTTGTATAGCAACCTAATGCCTTAAGCCAATTTATTTAGACAATCTTCCAATGAATGATGGAGATTCATTTCATTTTCATTCTCTTGAACTTAATAATTCTCTACATATTTGTAAATATTTTTGAAATTATTCTAAAATATTTTAACAAAATAAAATTACTCCATACACGAAAAGACTGTATGATCAATAACATTAAAAAATTAATTTCCATTTTAATAGATGCACCCCTAAAAAATTGTAGCCGTATTTTTATCAAACATCGCAAGTCGAACCCAAAAAATTAGGAAGGTGAGGGCAGGGTTTGATAGAGACCCTAAATCCTAAACCCTATTAATACCATAAACCCTAAACCCTAAACCTTAACCCCAAACCATAAAAACTACACCCTAAACCCTGAACTCTAAACCCTATTAATAAACCCTAATCCCTAAACCTAAACCCTAACCCTAAACCTTAAACCTGAACTCTAAGTGTAAACCCTAAAACACTAAACCCTAAACCCTAAACCATAATCCCTAAACTCTAAACTCTATTAATAAACCCTAAAGTCTAAACACTAAACTCTAATCCCTAAACACTAAATCCTGAACTCTAAACCCTATTAATTGAACATAAAATATTAATAATGAACATAACGTACATATTAATGATTTACATAAACCCTAAACATTATTAATAATACGACAACTTTAATTATCTTACATAAAAAAATTGGATTAATTAATTTACATAAAATATTTTACCTAAACCACATAAACCCTAAACCCTAAACATTGAAATCTAAACCCTAAACTCTGTACCCTAAACATAAACCCTAAACTCTGAAACCCTAAACCATAAATACTAAACACTGAACTTTAAACCTTGTACCCTGAACCCTAAACTCTAAACCTTATTAATAAACTTTGTACCGTAAACATAAATCATAAACCCTAAATATAAACTTTAAACCTTATAACATCCCTAAACCGTAAACCCTATTAATAAACCCTAATATAGAAAAATTGTAAAAAATCATTTAAAAATACAAACAAAATACTATAAGTCAATTATATTTGCAGCGCCGTAATATACAAATAATACAATTTTCATTTTTTTCTATCGTTCACTAAAAAAATGATATGTTCATTGCGAATATGTTATGTTCAATTTTATAAAGTATGTCGATCATTTTAACATTGATTGTGGTGTGAACCATTTCATTTCAAAGGTTCCGTTGACAAGTTAAATTGAGTTATCTGATATTTGATGTATAAAGACTTGATTCTCTCATATATGTAGAAATCAACGTGTAAAAGGTTATATTGCAACTTATTTTTTTTCATTTAGAGTTCAGGTTTATGTTTAGAGTTTATGATTTTTTTTTTAGGGTACATGTTTTAGAGTTTCAGGTAGGATTTTTGTTTAGGGTACATGGTTTAGAGTTCCGGGTTTAAGGTTTAAGATTTATGGTTTATGTTTAGGGTATAAGGTTTATTAATTAGGGTTTATAGTTCTGTAATTTAGGGTACAATGTTTATTAATAGAGTTTAAAGTTCAGTGTTTAGGATTTAGTGTTTAGAATTTATGTTTAGTGATTTAAGGTTTAGGGTTTATGTTTAGACTATAGGGTTTAGAGTTTAGGGTTTATGATTATGGTTTAGAGGGGTTTAGAGTTTATGTTTAGGATATAGGGTTTAGAGTTTATATATGTTTAGGATATAGGGTTTAGTGTTTATGTGGTTTAGGTAAAACATTTTATGTAAGATAATTAAAATTGTTGTATTGTTAATAGTGTTTAGGGTTTATGTAAAATAATTAATTCATTTTTATATAAAATAATTACTTGTCGAATTATTTAAAAAAATTAGAAATGTATTAGTATAACATTAAGGAAAAAATTTCACATCAACTTAGTTACAAAATTTAACATAGCACATCGATAATGAACATAGCATATTTACAATGAACATAGTTTATTTATAATGAATATAGCATATTAATAATGAACCACGTACTTTACAAAATGAACAACGAATTATAACTTTGGAATATAACAAGAGATACTTTGTCACGGGGGATGTTGAAGCCATGACTCTTCATGAACTGTAATTAATCACGCTAAATATTATTAACATTTACAGACATAAATTTGAAGAAAAGTACTCCCTCCGTCTCATATTAATCTTCATAAACTTAAGAGATGATAGAATAACAAACTACTGCAAACCTAATATACTAATTCTGAACATTTTAAAACTAAAAAACTGATTAATTAACTAATTAATCAGTTAAGCTAATAACTACTTTAAAGAATGAATAAGTGAGAGTAGCAATTCTTCATAGTTCTATTTAACACTTTTTCATTCCTTGAGATATATTTACAAAAATATGTTGGCATTGGACTTAAATATGATACATTTTTGCATTTAAATATGATACTGTTCCCTTCTGGTCTTAAAGAATATCATAAATTTGGCCATAATTTCCTCTTTAGTTCAATACAATTAGATTGCCGAATAAGAAATCAGGTTCCACGTAATGCTTTCAGAATACTTACCATATCAAAAAAACAGTGCTTTTGTGTACATTGAATTGTTTCTCCTAAGAAACAGCTATACATAGTGATTAATTGAGACATATTGTACTTTGTCTCAACAACAAATCAGTTTATACGTAGAGTGAAACATCACTACAAAAAATGCTTCGATTAGAGACCAATGTTTTGAGACCGACATAAATCAGTCTCAAATAGAGACTGATTTGAGACTGATCCTAAAAAAATCCGAGTTTTGAGATTGTTTTCAGTTCGGTCTTTAATATTATGTTTTCAGACCGCTTAGAGACCGAATTTCGGTCTCTAAACCAAAATTCAAAATTTTATTTTGAATTTTGTTTAGAGACCGACAATTCAGTCTTTAATTGATATAAAAAATTCTGAATCCCAAAATTTTAATTGACTACCAATTTTAACCGCTCAGACTGTTTTCAGTTCGGTCTTTAATATTATATTTTTCAGACCACTTAGCCACCGAATATCAGTCTCTAAACCGAAATTAAAATTATGATTTTGAATTTTAATTGGAGACCAAAAATTAAGTCTTTAATTGGCATAAAAATTTCGACAGGTTGTTTTATATGTATGTGAATCGATCACTTACCTTCGGAATCGGGAAAGAATCCATTAAGCCTGGACAAATTAAAGTATCCACATCCGAAAAAGAATCTAAATTCGTGGAATCTTTCACTACATCCTCTAAATCAACTAAAGCAGACACTACGATCTCTAAATATTGAATCAGGCACTATGATCTCTAAATCAATTGAATCGAGCACTACAATCTCCACTTCCGACGAATCTGGCTCTATGACTTTGTTCGAGATGGAGGAATCGAATTTAGGAGAAGAGGAATATTTGTTCATAGTTGGGAGAGACATATCAGATTAGCGATTAAAGAGATATGAATAATATTTAAAGATACAAATCTTTAAAATATTATCCCTAATATTTTATATATAAATAATTTTAAGTAGTAGAGATCGATTTTTCGGTCCCAAATCAGGCGGTTGTGTTTAGAGACCGGTTTTTGCGGTCTCAAATTGGTATCAAATCAAGTTGTTTGTTTTCAAAGACCGATTTTAGCGGTCTCTGAACACTCCGGAAGAAAGACCAGCCCATGCCCCATTCTTGCGAATAAATAGCCCATATATATCACATGTCATTCTCTTAATTTTAACCCACAAACCACCTTCTAAATAGGTCATTCCTTGATTTTCCTCTCCAATATCAGTTTGAAGATCTCGTTTCGAATTCAACGTAAGGTTTCTCATTCCCTCTTCGTTTAAATTAATGTTTTCTCATATTTCTCAAATTAATTAATTTATGAAGTGTTCACATTACGGTAATTTTGTTTTAATGTATATTACATCATATAATAATATATATGTATAATAGTAGTAAATAATATAGACCAGGGACAGTGTTATCTTCATAAATCAAATACTAGTACTAATTAAAGTTATTTATTCTGAAAAGTATCATGATCATCTTCAAATTACTAATAAATTGGAACGACTATGAAACATGCTGATGTTGACCCATATTTCTTCAAAGACCAAATATACACCTTTATTTTTCCGATAATTTATTTATCTTCGATTTAATTGATTTTTCCGCTTTGAAAATTTAAGTTCTTAATTATGTTTAACTGTTTTTCGTGATTATAAATTATACTCATAAAGTAAATCATACATCGTAATTCTTGATATAATTATTGTTATTCGAATTATGTTTTAAAGTAAAATAATTGTCAAATATTAAAATAAACAATGTCAAAAAATCACGATTGAATCGGATTAATGACGTCGGTATCAAATGATTGTTATATAACAATATCTATCTTGTACACATATGTCAATTATATATTTCCTTAAAATTTTGATTATAAATGGAACTACCGGATCGTTGGTGGATGTATTATACTCCTCAATTCGTTGATGGATGTACGAACAGTGAATTTTACATTCAAGTTCGCAAATTCATTGATTTTGCGAAGATGAGGCCACAATATATGTTTAACGATAAAATCAAGTGTCCGTGTACTTTGAAGAAATGTCGGAATAAAACATTTAAAAGTGTTGAGGAAATGTCGGAATAACTATTAGTTTTAAATAGTTATTAATATTATTTTGGAGTTTTTAAAGTAACATTGATTTTTTACAATTAGTTGAATAATTTTTATCAATTAATATATGTGAAATAATTTAACAAATGAAGCTTTGAAAATTTATTACTTATATCATATACAATAAAGAAATTAATTATATATGTATATAATTAATTTTAAAAGTTACACGAGACAATTACTTGTCAAAGTGGTAGGTACCCATTACTGGGCACCCATCCACCAGGGATCAATTCCCACAAAGGCCAAAATAAAATGGTCATTTAAATAAAAAGGGGGTGGGTATGGGTAAAAAAAGAGGGTATGGGTGTCGGTTGCTGGGTCGGGGGTCGGGTCGGGTGTGGGTGTCGGTTGTTCGGTCGGGTATCGGGTCGGGGTAGGGGTAGGTGTGGATAAATAAAGAGGGTGTGGGTGTTAGTTGCAAGGTCGGGTATCGGGTGCGTGTGGGTGTATATTACTCCCTCCATCCAATTTTATTATGTCCACTTCTCCGGCCACAGGTTTTAATGAATATTGATTAGTTTATGTATAAAGTAGATAAGTTGGGGTTATGATGGGTTTACGTATAAAGTAGATAAGTTGGGGTTATGATGGAATGTTGTGGGGTCCATTTATAGGTAAAGTGATTGTTTATGAATAAAGTTAGTGGCAATTTGAGTAAATAAGTGATGGTTGGAGGGTGGAGATAAAGTAGTGTGAATAGTATTATTTCTAAAAAGGGAATGGGCATAATAAAATTGGACAACCGAAAAAGGAAAGTGGGAATAATGAAATTGGACGGAGGGAGTATTATTTAGAGACCGAATATTCGGTCCCGGTTGCTGGGTCGGGGGTCAGGTCAGGTATCGGGTCGGGTTAGGGGTGGGTGTGGATAAATAAAGAGGGTGTGGGTGTCAGTTGTTGGGTCGGGTATCGGGTGGGTGTGGGTGTATATTATTATTTAGAGACCGAATATTTGGTCCCTAATTATAGAATATAGATCGCGATTTGTGTCTTAGGGCTGAAAATACGTCGGGCTGACTCACATTTAGGGACCGTTTTAAGACCGAATTGTCGGTCTCTAATTTGAGACTGTGTCATAAATTCAATCGCTCAATATTAGGTACCAATGAAATAAGGACCATCATAAATCGGTCTCAAGTCAGTCTCTAACGTGTGTTGAGACCGCCTTTATAGTCTCAAAATCGATCTCTAATCGATGCATTTTTTGTAGTGCATGGGTTTTTTTTTTGGGTCAAGCAAAGGATTTTATTAAATAAACCAACGGGAGTTAATTTACATATCAGAAATCAGAATAGGAGGAAAGTAAACCAAAAGCCTCCAGGATAGCTAAAAACAATTGTTAGAAAATCTACAGAAAAACAAAGTCTATAAAATCAGGTGTGCCCTGGGATCTGGAAGTCAGATGCTAGAGTTGCCATCAATCAACAAATTCTATGATGTATGCTTTGTTGTCCAAGCAGAAGAACGGTAACTATGAAGCATATCATGAGTGAAAAGACAAATTGTATTTATCTTGGAAAGAGCAATGCACTAGAAAAACATACATAGTGCAACAGAAAATTCACCTAATTCACTAACCCAAGCCCAAATCCAAACATACTGTTGGAGTTAATTAATCGAGAAATAAGAATTAGAATTACCAACCTGTAATTCTCAATGCAGCGGAATATATCTTGAACTCGGTTGAATTCCACGTACGTACTGTGATCCTCGTAGTCAGAACACGATCACATGAATTGATTCACGAACCGCTTCTCATATCCACAATCTAAATGCCCTCTAATTGTATTTATGTTATGCGTATTATACAGAACACAGAATTCCCAGTTTCTGTATTCTGTCTCATGAGGGAAGAGAACAGAATTCTCTCTGCTTTTTTCTGTTGAAAATCTCGTTGGATTTTCTTATATATAGGAGGTTATTCAATAACTGCCCCTACATTTATCCACTCATGTGTGGATTAAATATAAATAATTAATATTAATTAATTATTATTCTATTTAACTTTCATCTCCCACTCACACATGAAGTTTGAGTCTTACACTCCTTTACTTCACTTATGTATACCATCACATAACACATTTTCATACAGGCAAATAAATCGTGTGACCCTCGAGAATATGAGTTTTCACGCTACACTTGTTAAGGATATATAGCAACTCAACCAGTTTTATATGAAGATTTCAAAACTCGTTATACCCCAGAACTCTTTCAATTTAACATCAGTTAACATATCTCTTTCAATCCCTTGAACATAAGAGCATATTCAACATTTTATCAAATCTATGTATTCATAATCAAGTTCCGAACTTGATTGACCGGTCAATGAATCACAATAGAACATGTTAATAAAGATGTCCTTCCTTTTACACTAATATCTCCAGACTCCCACTATAGTTGCTTTCCTAGACATGCACCGCATTGCCATATAACTTATAGATATTGGTAACATGCTAAAGTAGCAACACTAGAGTGAAGACTTAAGAATACAGTAAAAAGTCTTAAGGGTACTTATTAGAGGATTTCTTAACCCTCAAGGCCTCATACAATGAGAAAATAGGGATATCTTTCTCATTTCCTTATGGTCATCTTAGCACATGTGGTATGAAACACATGTCACGATATCTTAACTTCCCAAAATGGAAGCGTATGTCATTCTCTTATTTGACACCGTGTAAATCACAGTTCAAGTGTATCCTCGACACTTAACTTGAATTTCCTCCCACTATAGTCCCGAAAAATCCGTTGATTTAGCTTCGTAACAAGTTAAATAGATTTGTGGTAAAATCTATTACGATTATTCCTAAATTGATTTAAGTTTCAATAAATTTCTTACCCAAACTATTCCTCGTACTTACAGATGCACTTGCCACAAGCTCTACTTGCACAGTGGATAGTACATGTCTATATACCCTTTCAGGTTTAAATTAATTTGTAGTACATTTCTGATATCTTACAATCCCTTACACTGTCACCAGTGTCTATACTGAATTGAATTGATATCTGCTAACCAAACCAACAGCTCATAATACGTCTGGATGTTCACTCATCTTAGCATACATCAAACTTTCAATTACATTCGCATACAGTACTACTAACATTTCATCTTTGAGTCTTCGAACACTCATAATAGTTTAATAACTCATCTTTTACAACAAGAGTATCAACAGGCTTTCATGCAGCCATTTTGATTCTGTTCTAGAAGTCTCTTTATATGTCTCTTGAGACAACCCAAGTAACTTCCTTGAACTATCTCTATGAATATTTTCACCAAACATACTCATTATCGTTTTCTAGCTAACATTGTATCAACATACATAGGATAGAATTACAAAACTGCTTAGGACCGTTTAACGTAAGCACAGTGGTCTTTGTCTATCATCACAAAGTTACATGAGACAATCATTCAATGAACTCTCAAGTACCACTATCTTGAGGATTGTTTAAGTGTGTAAATCGATCTCATCAATTCACAAACATTATCCTTTTCTTTGAAGAATGAAATCCTACTTGTCTCAACATGTGGATTTCTTCTTCCAACTCTCCATTGAGAAAAACAGTCTAAACGTCTATTCTAATGTAATTCTAAATCTAGCCAGAAGTAGGGGAATCAAGGTATATTTCACAACAGGCGGAAAAAGGTTACATACCCACACCTGAGTATAATTATTTTCTACCATGTGAACTTTTTTACCTCACTATAGACCCATAAGTCTCTTTAAGAATCTGAGAATCCATTTATTCTCAATTTCTTTGTGTCTCGATGAAAGATCGACAAGTTTCCAAACTTAATTTGACCTTATCGACTCGTTGTTTCTTCCATTGCTTTCTTTCATTAGTCTCTTGTAGAACGAGCTAGAACCTCTGAAACGTTTGTAGGTTCTTCCTCATTCACTAAAACTTATTTTATCTTCTGAAGATACATAGAAGGCATGTCCTTCAATATCATGATGTCTCTTAGACACACGTTTCCTAAAAATTTCAGATTGAAACTCTGTGACATCTTCTCTAGATAATTACTCTCATCAAGATCCATCCGATCTTTAATGGGTAAACTTCTATCAAATATCACATTAAGTAAATCACTCCCACTTGGATCTGATAGAGAGTGATTATTTCAATCACAAAAATGGTTTAGCATACCAAATGCTTCCAATACTAGGAAATTCTCAGAAAAATGGTATTAAATGATTCTATCTCATGTCACACTCCCAACTCCTCGATCTTCGATCAACATGTATCGTTTAGATTTAGCACAATATCCTTATGAAGATACGTTTCTAAACCCTCAAACCCAACTTTTCATACTGACTCGTAGAATCAAGTATATAAGTCACGGATATTCAGATACATAAAATTACTCAAGAACAGGTATTCCACTCGTTCAGAGTTCTAATGGAGTTGAAGTAAATATCTACGAATAACTTTATTCATAAAACATTGACAATTATTAACAACTCATCTCCCAAAGATGATAGTTAAAGTTTTGCCATCATGGATCTTATTATATCCAACAACGTGTACTCCTTCTTACAGTCACATCCTTGTGTAACAGTATTAGGTTTTGATAATTGTCGGATTATGTCGTTTTCATTACACAGTTCCTTGAACTGTTGGATAAACATTCACGCTCTATAGGTTCTTAAAACCTTTAAAAAAATGTCTTTTATTCTCAACCTCAATTAGGTAATGTCTAAAGCAATCCAAATGCCTAAACTTTGACAAATTATACAAGTCCAACACGTGAAAAATTATCGACGTAAGAAGTGAAAACAACCAGCTCCATGTTATTTAACATTTACAAAATCACATTTTTCATAACGAAATATATGCAATAAAGAATTAACAATGATCAAATGGTTTTTCAGTCACTTGTGAGCAAGACAATATCAACGTGTTAAAAACTCAACTTATAAAGACGAACACTGTAGTCCTTCTTTCACAAGCCAGTTCTCCTAATCTTGCACAACATGACCTAATCTAGCATACCGAATTTTATCAATGACTCAAGTATTGCCAGTGGAACAAACTTTTAGTAACTATGAACTCGCTTCATATAACTAGTTGTTGTTCTCATACAAACCATAGTCATATAAATGTTTAGTACCATAATCTACATTGTTTATACTATTCACAACCATCTCTAAAGGAAATAATAAATCACATCTCAATCATAGAAGAACAGGTCTGGAGGTGAGATCCTGGGTGATCTTTAGAGCAAACTAGACATCATGCTTTATGAAACATTGACCTTTGTCAATCTCAAGTCTTACAAGTCTGTAGACTTTAACTCGAGCTCGGTTTCCTACATAATTCAATCTCGCCTTTCTTGGAAAATAGACAGAGATTTACAAATGCTCATATGTCTTTAGTCAATGGCCTGTCATTCCCGTGTCTATAATCCTCAATTATAAGATTTAGACGGAAATACAGTACTAAAGACATTTATGCCACAGCCAAAAATCAGAATGAACTACCTTGTCCATCATGGACTCAGGATATTCACGAGTATAATGATCAAGCTTGTTACATCTGCAGCATGTCATCTCACTCTTATCCATTTTTCAGTTTAGCATATTTTTATCCTTATTCTTCTTAGCATTAAGATTGATATATATATTTCTAGCAGTGTGCCCAATCTTAGGCTACTAGGGATTCAGAAATGAGAACATAAGATGTAGACTTAATCAACTTCAAGTCACTCATCATATAACTCAATGTTTTGAGTTGTCTAAGTGAAATTCTCAATACTTTCATCAAATAACGTAATGAACCTCAAGTGTTCCCAATTTTCACGAAGTGACAGATTCGATCTCAAATTTTATGTTTCTTAGAAAATGAAGTATCACCATACTTGTCCTTCAGATATTCCCAAATATCATAGGCAGTATGGTGTTGTTCACATTTATAGATCATGTCGTCAATGACTGAGTTTACCCGTATTTCACAAGCTATGCGAATACCTTTCAATCGTGGTAAATCTCTTGACCCTTAATAATCCGAGTCTCCATCCTAACTTCAGGATCATCCATAATATGGTTGATAGTATCTAATGAATCATGTTCTTCCAAGAACATTAAAAAAAATTAATTATGACATCATGTGTCATTATTATCACATTTTGAGGTTTTATCTAATTAACTCAGCGATCATTGCGTTTGTCTGGTTTTTAATCGAAGTGATTCAACAAGTTAATGTTAATTTATGCATCATTATGTTCAATGTTAAGCTAACTGACATCTGAAAAATCTGATACAAAATTTGATATCGAAAAATAACTTAGAGTTATTAATCATCAATCTCACTAAGTATCCGCATTTAACAGATTCAGCTCCAAAACATGAACAAAATTAGTTCTAGCATTTAATCCAAAAATTAGCTAAAAATCCCACTCAACAACATGAATCTGCATAGGGGTGAGCAGAAGTCGGAAGAAACCGAAAAAACCGACCGAACCGAACCGAAAATACAAGTTTGGTTCGGTTATTCGGTTTTCGGTTCGGTCACGGTTTTAATTTTTTCCAAAAATCGGTTTTCGGTTTGGTTCGGTTTTTTTTATGGAAAAAACCGAAAAAACTAGAAAAACCGAAAATTAAATATATATATTATATTATATTATATTTAATATATTTTAATAAAATAATTTTATACCTAATGTAAGGTTGTAAGCCTCATTCCAGAAAAGAGGCAGAAAGAAAAACCCTAGCCTCTCCGCAGTCCGCCTCCAGCCTCTGCCCCCATTTCAGCAACCCTCTACAGAAAGAAAAACTCTAGCCTCTCCCTAAAATCCAGCAACCCTCCGTCCCTCTCCCTCTCCATCCTCACTCTCCGTCTCCAGCCTCTGCCCCCATTTCAGTCGGCCGGCGCACAACAACCAGAGCACGGCGCACAGCGGCGGCGGCCAACGCACGACGCACAGCAGCGGCGGCCAACGCACGGCACACAGCGGCGGCGGCCAAAATAAAAGTCCAAAAACAGGTCCAATAATAATTTGGTTTTTCGGTTAATAACCGTAACCGAACCGAAAAGTCCGGTTCGGTTATTTTTCGGTTTTATACAATTTCGGTTCGGTTTCGGTTACCGAAATTGAACATTTCGGTTTTTTCGGTTTTGGAAATTCGGTTCGGTTCGGAAACCGAACAGACCGATGCTCACCCCTAAATCTGCATGCTTAAACATTTATCAACATAAACACAATAAAGCACAATCATGTCATAAGTTAAAACAACCCAAAGTAGTCCAGGTAATCATAAAACTATTGAAAGTCTAATAAACCAACTACAATGGTTATTTCAGAAAGATCTTGTTTCAGCTACACTATCAGGCAGTTAACTTGAAGATTTCGGATAACCTTCAATGTATTTTATGCACTCTTGTAGTACTACTTTAGTACCAATATTATGAAAAAATAATGGGAAAAATCACATATCAGGGTTCTCCATCTGAATGTTGCTCCAACTTCTCAAGCAAAGAACGTCGGATCCCCGAAATTATTTTTCAACACGTAAACAAGTTGTTCCAACGACTAGTTTACTAGTATCTTTTTACCCAATCATGTCAACAATTTTCATAAAATTATCACTTTCCAATTTAGACATAATTCATCTCAGAAAACTACAATAAGTTCTCTTGAAATTGTCATAGCTCGAGTTTTAACTCCAATTAAATTACGAGTTTTGCAATCGGAACATCCTTACGTGATAATAGAAGAGCAACAAACTATAAATCTCCATTAATCAACGTAAAGTTCCAAAAAAAATATAGTGACTTTTAATCATGTAATTCTTAAAATCACGGAGCTTAACTCAATTTTCTCGAATTTATTGAACATTAAATCACTACTACAAAATTGAGCTTGGAGAGCTTTGAAAAAGGGCCTTGGAGAGCCTTTAAAACCGCTCTCCAAGCTACAGCTCTCCAAGCTAAGAGAGCGGTTAAAAACCGCTCTCTAAGTAAGAGGACTTGGAAAGCGGTTTCGAACCGCTCTGCAAGTGAGGCCCTTAGACAGCGGTTATGAACCGCTCTCTAAGTAAAAGAGCTTGGAGAGCGGTTCAAAACCGCTCTCTATGTTAATTTTTTTTTTATTAATTTCACTTGGAGAGCGGTTCAAAACCGCTCTCTAAGTAATATATATTTTTTTCGATTTTTCTTGGACAGCGGTTTTGAACCGCTTTCAAAGTATTTTTTTTTTATATTATTTTTTTAATAATTATTTTATATTTTAAAAATCCTATTTATATTATTTATTTAATAATTATTTTATATTTTAAAAATTCTATTTATACAAAATCAAAACTTAATTAAATTCAAATAAATAAACGCACAAAAACATATATACACCAAAAAGATGAAATATCATCACAAATATATAAGTTAATACATTACATTCTACCAAAAGTTATACTAATTTAATTATATGTTTACAAAAATCGATTGTAAAGGTACCCTGTCCAATCTTTTTTCCATTTGTCCATTCTTTTGTCGTTGTAAGTTTTGAGCGGACGGTTATAGATAAACTGCAAACAACGATCAATCAATATAGTTAGATATATAGTATATGAATTTTTATTCAATGAAAAATAATTTAAATAAATCGATAAATTGACTTACCATGTTAGGAATCGTCGTTTGATAAGTCTTGATTATATCCTCAATATAACAACATACAAAATGTCCACAATGATAACTATCACGTTGGCTCGGAACCTGTTATATATAATTAGCAATTATAAGTATGCATTAATAGTACTATTATGATTATTTTCTATTAATTTGATAACTTACTAAATTAAATTACCTTAACATCTATCCAGTTCACTCTATTGAAAGTAGATCTTGAGACTAGATTGTGAAGGCGACTTCGATACATCGTCATCACACTATTATTATTATAATAAGAAGAAAAAAATAGATTAAATATGTATAATTTAAAAAGTAATTAAAACAAATCATTATATTAGAATATTAAAAATGAACTTACGCTTCCATGTATGACATGAGATCGGGACGATTTGCAACCACCCCATCCAAAGCTGGGTCCATAAAAAAGACATTTAATGTCTTCATATTTATGGCAACCAACACCCAATGGCTCCTATATTATATTAAGAATATATATTTAAATTAGCTGCAAATGTAGGTGAAATTTTATGATTACACTGTTAGACACTGTTTTTTTGCTCCTGTTTGATAAGTCAGGAACAGGAGGATAAGCAACAAGCAAGTGTAGGTGAAATAGAATCTTACATAAATACCATCTCGACCAGCCAACGGTGAATCATTAACGCCAAAAGTCATGGAAATTGTCGGGGGGTCAAGCTCAACAGTGGGCAGAGCAGTCATGACCTGCCACAAAACTAAAAGCCTCAGTTACAAGTTTCACATAAATTTTGAGGACTTCAAACATATCATGGAGTATGTACGTTATGTCAAAGTCACCAGTAATTAAGTCAATAATCCTTTCCAAGGATGATAAAGAATAATTGTGTTCAGTAAATGGTAAAGGCACAAAAAGTTATGTACCTGAACACTTGCTATTGTGTGCCCAATTGCTGGATTGGCCAACCCAGCCATAGACACTATATCGCCAGCACCAGCACTATCAACTAAAACAGTATTGGTGCCCTTCTTTTTCATCAGTCTCACAACCTTCAGAAATATATAAAAAAAACTTAATATTATTCAGACAATATGCTATTAGAATCCAGAGCACATAAGGAAAAGGTAAAATGAAGTCTCTTAAGCCTTTTCTTTATTAAGCAAAATATTGTACAGTTGGGTCATTTGAAGATACTGGATAACTAATAGATGCCACTTCTTCACTAATACTTCCCAAGTAGAAATTATTCTTATAGCACATAAAGCATCTGGTAGTACCACATGTGGAATCTCAATATCCACAGGCATATTAGCTAAATGGCAATTGACACATACAATATGCTGAGTCGATTCTTGTGGATTTTCATAACCCTTTAACCAATTTTTCCAGTCCCCACCACCCTCTGTTTTTCTTGGTAGGGTATGGACTGAGTGCAACAGGAAATCACAAAGAGACTTTAAATTTTATATTAAAGAAAAAGGGAATGGCTAACAAGTTACTAGAGAGCAATAAAAAGCCAAACCTCTTCTATTATGCCAGACAAAATACCTCTACAGCTTAATTAGGGTTCCCGAAAAAGACAGTAGCAGTCCATTTTAATATTCCAAAGAGTATACCCAGAAATTGTACCATGCAGCTTTACTTTCAGGTAAAATGCAATATCATCTCTAAGGCAAGTAGTGCCACAAGCAGTCAGCAGCAGTTCTGCAGCAAATCAACCCACCCCCACCCCCACCCCCCAACACACACACCTCTTCCACCCATTTGCAAGATAAAAATACATGGAGGCCAGAAGCAATAAATGTTAAGTCATACTAGGGCTGCGTTTGCAAACTCTATTGACAGATTCTAGAATCACTTTTGTTTTCAAAGTCGTGATTAGCTTTTGATTCTACTCTAATTTGTGGAGTTTGCAAACAAATTTGTTATCAAACAGGAGCAAAAAACATAAAATTGAGTTTTAAAACATAAAAACTAAAAACATAAAATTTGTATACAACAGTACATCTATACTCATGTATAATATATATATATACATGAGTACGTACCTACAGTTGTGGGAGTGGGACGTCGACGGTGACGGCTGGATAAATCCATACCAAGGTTCTCATTTCTATAGATAAATAAGTACTTAAACTTTTCATTGTTCAAATACACCCATACTATAAAAATTAAGAATCTACACGAAAAACGGAGTTCACAGGAATTTTCGGAACTAAACACGGAGTTATAACGAGCCTAAACGAGCCAAAACAAGATTTTGAAAGAGCGCACAACTACTAATTGCAGAATGGTCCCTAGAGAATATCTAATTCTCATTTAGCCACCCACAAAGTTTCTGAAACTTTTCAGAATTACCCAAGAAACGTGAATTTTTTTAAAATTCATAACTCACTCGTTTCTTGGCCAAAATTAACGAACTTTATATCGATGGAATCCTCATTCAACGTACTTCAACCCAGTAACAAGAATTAATCACGATTCCCCATATATCATTCGTAATTTCCAGTCAAAGTTTCTGTAAATTTTCAAAGACTGGTTTTTTTCTCCCAAACGGTAAGGCCAAAAAATATGAAAATTTCCAGATATCATCTACACTATACTACGCATGTACAGTAAAAAATTCAGCCCCTAATTCAACCGTTTGAAAAAAATCGAAAATCTTAAAAAATACAGATTGTTCATCTATGCCGTGTGTAATGTCAAATCAGTGTCAAAAACATATAACACATACAAGCATATAATCATACGTACGAGAATCCAACACATTGACTCTGATACCATTGTTGGAGTTAATTAATCGAGAAATAAGAATTAGAATTACCAACTTGTAATTCTCAATGCAGCGGAATATATCTTGAACTCGGTTGAATTCCACGTACGTATTGTGATCCTCGTAGTCAGAACACGGTCACATGAATTGATTCACGAACCGCTTCTCATATCCACAATCTAAATGCCCTCTAATTGTATTTATGTTATGCGTATTATACAGAACACAGAATTCTCAGTTTCTGTATTCTGTCTCATGAGGGAAGAGAACAGAATTCTCTCTGCTTTTTTCTGTTGAAAATCCTGTTGGATTTTCTTATATATAGGAGGTTATTCAATAACTGCCCCTACATTTATCCACTCATGTGTGGATTAAATATAAATAATTAATATTAATTAATTATTATTCTATTTAACTTTCACATACTAAAGACATCAAACTAGGAGGAATCATAAATGAAAAGAAATGTTTACAATTAATCCTTAAACAAATTCCCTGTGAATTGCAAATAAGCTCCTAGACTGAAAAATGCATGGTACCAAGTGTAGTTTACTAGTTTGTGTATTGTATTCAGGATAAATGAAGTTTAATGGTTCATCCTTTGAAAGTGTATTAAGAAGATAACCATTGCTGCACTCTTTACAGATGTACTAAAAACCAACAGATAAAATCTAACTATAGAACGGACCTGAGAAGCTGCACTGAGATCTGAACTCTTCTCAACTAAGCTGTCTAGCTTCTCACCTCGTTCTAGGACGCTTTCAATAGTTTTGTGCTGAGATGAAGAGAAAATACATTAGCGTCATGATAACAATGTTAAAAAACAAACATTGTAAAATGGAGATTAGCTTATCAATTAGATGCACAATTTTGACTTGGTTCTAATGCGGCGGGTCAAAAATCCAATTGGACAATTGAGGATATATCCAAATCACTTAAAATCTAAATTGCATACAAGAATTTGCCCCAAATTAATTATTTATATTAAAATTAAAAAAAATGTTCCTCTCAAAATATCAAAGAACTTAATATTTTTTTTATTTGGCAAACCTTTTAGCAACTTATTACTTAAAAACTACATGGTATAATCTCTTGAAACAACTTATAAGATGTTAAAGCTTATAAGCTTAGACGAACAGGTTCTTAGTCTTATGACTAAAAAGATGAGGACATACAGCTTGCACAAAATAGATAAGTTTAGGCTTGTGACTAAAGATGAGGATATATCTTTTGAAGCAGCTTGCACAATATAGGTAGCAATGTCTATCCGCACATATATGAACAATTTATGTTCTGGTTATATCCAGTTCAACAAAGTAGCAATAATTTTCAGTTCTACATGCCATCTTCCATTCAGTAGTACATAATAGGGGAATGTGCAAGCAAGAATAGTACTAGTTGATAATGAAAAAAGAAATTACTTCATTTCCAATCAAAATTTATATTGAAGAATTCACTGATACTATACGAAGTTCATTCCTTAGAAGACACTCTAGTTAGCCTTTGACTTGGAACCTAAAAGATGCACAGATACATACCCCTGTCCATCAAACCATAAGGCCACGACGCAACCACAAAACAGAACGATAATTCCATAAAATAATTTATCTATCAAATTAGATTCCATCCATACACACACTTTATTACTCCCAATTATTCCCTCCAGTGACATTGATCCTAATTCATTTAATCTTATCTCCCAGCTTATCATGTAAACAAAATGTTGGATTTTCGAGGTACGAATATCATGCTCGTAGCCGTGGAAGTTTAAAATTTTGTTCACCAACACAGATTTCTGATATGACTGTATAACATAATTGAAGGATAATTACAACGTTAAATAATCCTTACAGTGATTCGTATGCGGGATCCTCTACTACGGTATCCGTAATCCTCGTCTACGAACTTGTAATCCATATTGGAATTCTCTAAAAGAATTCGCTAGGAGAATTCTATAGAGAGAACCGAAAATATTATGAGTGATAGAATTGTTACTACCCAGAACCTCTAATCCTAGAGGTATTTATACAGTAAAACAGAAACCCTATCTGTACACATGGGCTTGAGCCCAAGTATATATTTTATCATATTTATCATATATCTAATATATCATCTTATTAATTAAATCTAATTTAATTAAATAAGTTATAATTCTATCAAATAGAATTATTCTATATTTCTCCATTAATTAAATATCTTGATCAAATCAAATAATTAATTCATCCAAACTTTAATTCGTAAATTAAGACTACTTATGTGTGACTCATAGGCCCTCACATATCAAGCGATTAGTCAAACTAACGGTCTTAGCAGAACCTTAGACAATGAACCAGACAATCTAAATATGTGAGGTACGTTGCGAGGAAATAGCAACAACGTGTAATGTGAAGCTCATATGATCCTTTCATTCACGAATACTCTGATTAAATCTAGAACATGATGATGTGTCTATTCCAATAATTTAGTCACGTTATCTCATTCTACTAATTGATCACAGTGTCACATTTGAACACCATTCCAAATGTGACGTGCATTAGCCAATGACTAACGATCCAATTAGTTATGAGAAGACGAGTATTCTCTCTAAATCTATTTGAGGAATGAATCATATTCTTGGCTCAACTACCGCGCACATTTACTTTATGGTGTGCCCAACACATGCCTAATCTACCCCGTTAGGAGTGCAAGCGTTGGTCATGGTCAAAGTCCATCACGCTATACATGTCGCGTGTATTGACCTCAAGTCGAAGGACATTACATTGCTCCACAAATCGATATTCCCGTAGACACGTAAATAGAATACACCAAACGGTTTCTCGATTGAGCAAGCCAATACTCTCAAAGTATACGTGCATCCATCATGCGATACCTAGTATCTCGTAGTTGTGAGAACCACTACATCCTCTAAGGATATGATGTAGATCGCACATCAATCTCAATCGCATCATCGATATCCCAATCTCGATGATCCTTGATTGGGGCTACTTTAAGAACCATGATATAGTCAATCGAGATCTCACATCTCAATGACATAATTGGTTCATGGGAACACATATAAGAATAAATGCAAACAATCAAACATAATATTCTATAATTGTATCATCGAATATTATTACTAACGTCAATAATACTTAAATAATTGAATATGATCAAGTACAATGTCCTTATAATGATTGTCTCTAGGACATCTATACTAACACAAAATATATCAGAATGAAAACTCTCAGCATTATCTTGTCTACTACTGGATCATGTCCTAACCTAACCATATTTTCAAGGACTAGGCACGTGATTGCTAATTTATCACACACAAATTCATGTCCCATTTGGGTATCTTCATCAATAGAGTGAAATGAGGGTAATCATCTCATTACAGCACGGCTAAAGATAATAAGGTAGTTATAAAATATGAAACAATCCATTAGTGAAGCTAACTCCACCGAATGAATGATGGTTAGGAGAAAATACTTTCCATATCTTGAGCCTATTTTCCCTAATCAAACATTGTATTGAGTAGCTATACAAACCCAGAATTATATATATTTAGTCATATGCAATGCTCAAAGTGAAGAATTACAATACCTACAAACACCTTGAACCAAGTTCAAAAAAACAACCTGAAGCTTACATAAGCTAGGAAAAACCAGTAAGGTTACACATAGCTTATGACTTTGCAATAAACCTTAATCCTTCGTCTATCCTCTAAAGTCTTTTCTCACTTCATATTTTTTCCATCGACTTGAAAGTGTATATTTTTAATATGCAGTTCATGTGGAAGATATAATTCATTGAAAATGGCAAATAATAGATGTCAACTTACAAGGTCAAAATGATGTAACAATATAAGTAGTTTGTGATGTAGGGAGTAGGGTGTCTACAAAGTTAAGAGAAGAAAACTTACAAGAATGATTTTAGTTTCATCCAACTCTCGCTGAATTTTCAACAGCTTGTCAGCCTCAGCAGGGTCCTAAACAGTTAGAGGGCAAGAAGTTAAGAAAGTGTGATGTATAGATGAAAAGAGAGAAAAGTGTTTATTGGGGGAGAGTATAGCCAATTTATTATTATAAAATATTATGCATACCTCCATTTTTCGAACAGGGAGGAGATAAACTAACATACCTGAAATTTAGCCAGTGCTTCATTTAGATAGGGCCATGGTTGAGCATTATCAGCTTGACAAGTCTTCCATGAATCTCCAAAATTCTTCTGATATTCATCCAAGACCTGGCAAACAATCACATTAAAATTGAATAAAGGCCAAACAGAGACTACATACCTGGTTGAGCAATGAAAAAGCACTTCAGACGGGATAGTGGTCATCCATAAACCCCAGTGCACACAAGCCATTTCGGTTGTAACAATGAACCTTGTATTCTGATTTAGAAATAAATCAATGAAGTCAGTTTTTATGCAAAAGCGTTAACTTTTCTACAGCCATCTATGAATTCCATATTCATCAACAAAAATGTCCAAAGCCTTTTCTTTGAATTTATAATTTCACATAATGCCCAAGACAACAGAAACCCAGATAAAAAAAAAAAAAAAAAATCAGATTCAATACCTTCAAAACAGTCATTGTTCGACTGCGGCGGAGGAGTGGAGTATTAAGCTTTCTTCAAATCGGTCTTGCCGTCTTGGTTGACTGCGGTGGAGACTATTGCAGAGATTAGAAAATGAAGGTCTAAAGTTAAAGCTCTAGGCGGCGATGCGGTGGTGCTCGAGGCGGTGTGTTGACTAGGGTTCCGCCCCATAGGCGGCGATGCGGTGGCTCTCTAAGGTGTCGTTCGAATACGTAGGCTAATAGGACGTTGAAATGAAAAGCTTCATATTTCTGAATGGAGGGAAAATTGAGGTTTGGTATGCTAAGAGAGAAAGCAGATTCTATAGATTTTGAATTCCTTGTCAGTGCATTACTATGGTAAAGAGAGAGAGAATAGAGTACCTATTTAATGGAAGAATAGGTGGTAGGGACTAGGGAGATGGTGATTGATACTGCGCATGAGAAATTCAATAAGAATTGAAATGGAGGGTAAAATGTTCTCAAATGAACTTAGTTGCAATTTTACAAAAGGTGTTACTTAAACTGCTATACAATTTTAAAACGTGTACCTCGTTGTATATAATCTCAATAAAAATTATATAACTTAAATTTATACATTAAAAATAGAATAATTGTGTATTAAAAAAAAATTTAAAAAAATTTTTTTTTTTTAAACCGGCGGTTTGCGGTTTGTCAAAATTTCAAACTGTAACCGAACCACCATTTTTCGGTTACGGATCAGTTTTTTAACCGTGCAAGTTCGTCCGTTGTCGTGTTTCCATTAGTCCACGTTAGCTTGTTAGGTGGCTTTCTAACGGATCTATATCAGATGAGTACTCTCCATCAGATGAGTACTCTTCATCAGATGAGGTCTTCACTATCAGATGAGGTCTTCACCATCAGACGAGGTCTTCACCATCAAGATGAGGTCTTCACCATCAGATAAGGTTTTCACCATCAGATGAGGTCTTCACCATCAGATGGGTACTTCACCAACAGATGAGGTTTTCACCATCAGATGTGGTCTTTACCATCAGATGAGTACTTTCTCATCTTATCAAGAAACTTCATCTCATCTTTTCTGGTCTTCTTCTTCTCTTCTCTTCTCTTCTTGAGCAATGGCATGTCTCTCCTCTACATCAGTTGGGTTCCCCCTCGGCTGATGCTGACCAGAACCTATCTATTACAAGATGAATAATAAAGTTGTCCCTACAATACAACTTATCATATTACAAGTTGATTTGGTTTATCAAAACAAAACATAAGGGATATTAATGTCGCAACAAGAGATAATGGAGGGTATGGCGTTAGCCAACAATGCTTTCAAGATGAGAACTGATCGTGGAGCAAGGCATAGAGTAGCGAATGTGAATGAGGTGGACAACATGAAAACGATGGTCACTACTTTGATTGATAAAGTAAATGCTCTATCACAGAATCAATCAAGGGATAGTATGCCACCATTATCTCTAGGAGATTTTCACCAAGGTCCTAGCCAAATGGAGGAAGTTCAATATATAGGTCGACAAGGCTACCCACAAAATTTTTAAAGGGGTCGACCATATTAAGGACAACGACAAGGAAAACCACAAAACCGGTTTCAAGGAGGACAAACCTCATCATTCCAATGAAATCAAGGAAAACAAGTCCAGGGGGTACCTTCTACTCCATACCAAGGCAACCAAAATCAAATTTTTTGGAGGAATGATAACATGTCTTACTCTAACCCAAGGGGTGCGGTACCATACCCACTCAGTTTCGATCATGAGGCAAAGCCTCCAAATGGAGAAGAAAAGTCCTATATCAATGAACTTCTTGACATTATGATGAAAAATATGGATACCTATGATAAGAAGATGGAAGTAACAGACAATATTCTTGCTCAATTCTCAAGCAATTTCAAATGCATGGAATTTCAACTTGGGCAATTGGCCACTTCAATTGGGTCGCAACAAACTAAAGGAAAAATTCCTTCGACCACTGAAGTCAGTCCTAAGGAGCATTGTAAGGCAATCAACTTGAGAAGTGGCACCTCTTATGAAAGACCAAAAATGCCTAATGAAGCAAATGGTGAAGAGAATGACTCGAAAAAGGAGGGGGTTGATCAAGAAAAATTAGAGAATGACCTTGTGGAAGTAGAAGAGGGAGAAAGTAGTGATTTGGTTGAAAAAATCAATGACACCAAAGTTGAGGATCATGAAAAGAAAGATGAAACAAGAGTTGGGAATGAAGAAATTGGTCAAAGAATTCCAAAATGGAAGGTTGCCAAGGATTCAAGAGAGAAAAACAATGAGGTCCCATGTGACAAATAGTGAGTCCCGATTACTCACGTGCTGCCTCCACATCCGAAAAGATTCATGAAGCAAAAGATGAATGAGAAATTCAGGAAGTTCTAAGAAATTTTCAAAAAGATCCATATCAATGTCCCACTCTTGGATACCTTGGATCAAATGCCCCACTACATGAAGTTTCTAAAGGATGTGATTGCAAACAAGAAGAAACTTGGAGAGCATGAGACGTTAATCTTTCGGAAGAGTGTAGTGCCCTTCTCCAAAAGAATCTCCCCAGGAAACTCAAAGACTCGGGTAGCTTCACAATTCTGTGTGAGATTGGGGAAGTGGGTCAATTTTAGCATTGTGTGATCTTGGTGCTAGTATCAACCTTATTCCCTACTCAGTCTACAAGAGGTTGGATATGGGAGAATTGACGACAACAACAATGACTCTACATTTGGTTGATTGATCGGTGAAGACACCAATGGGTGTAGTGGAAGATGTATTAGTCAAGGTGTATCGCTTCATCTTTCCTGCGGATTTCGTCATTCTTGACATGGCGGAGGATGAACATGTGCCTTTGATTCTTTGGAGACCATTTCTTGCAACGGGGGATGCAATGATAAATGTGAAGAAATGAGAGTTGAAGTTGAGTTTTAACAATGAAGAGATCACTTTCTCACTTTACAAGTCATTGAGGGAGCATGGAGAAGTTGAATCTTGCAACTTCATCGACTTTGTGGACAACATCATTCAAGATGAATGGGAAGAGTTCTCTAATAATTCTTTTGTTGAGATATTCATCCTACCCGTAAGCTGATTGTATAAATATTAAGTTTTGATGGCCAAAATAGATCACATAATCTAAATGTTTAGTATAATTTATAATAGGACATATTCTGGTATATATTTGGTTTAGCCTACTAGTGGGATCAGCTGTCTGCACATCAGCTAATAACCACATTGGACCTACTCAAGATCAGAAGATACGAAGACTAAGAAGACCTATAAAGTCCATAAGTGAAATTAAATGACAATGTGCGTGTATACTTTAAGTAATCTGATACTAGCTTTAAGAAGATCAGCTTATTGAAGACCCCAGCTGATATGGACTAAAACCTTAGAAGAATCTTGTCGAGTCGAGCACTCAAAGACTACTCATCTGATTGATCGGATGACATCAACAGAAGACTAAGAGAATATCTGATCACTTCTATCAGACTCAACAGATAACAAAATCCAAGCCTAACGAACTCAGCTGTTAGTGACAAATGCAAAGATGCTAAGTCAGCAATATAGTTAATCATTACAAGGCTACGAAGATTTACCACGCGCATTTAATGAGCATTAAATGCACACTGTTTTACATGGAAATGTTCCTCCATAAGCCAACTGGAAGAACGCACGTGTGAAGATCTTCAAGCATGCTCAAGATGATTCGATACAACGGCTAGTTCCTGTGTCCAAATCGTCTATAAATACAAGACCTTATCCAATTGATAAGACACGAAAACTATACGCAAGCAAGAACTCATCAGACGTATTAAAAGTTGTAAGAAGGATCTGAATCCTTAGAGTTCTTTTAGAGCCATAGTTTAATCACTATTTTTCCAAATCTAAGCATGTATTCCTTATACATATCCTAAGCTTAGAAAATGTGTTGATTGAAGCTTGTTCATCACACTAGTTGGTATATTTCGTAAACACACCATCATAAACCCTTAGAAGTCAAGTTTGTAGTTTATCAACTACCATTGTAAAAGTACATGTTCTTACAATAACAAGTAGAACCAATTACACTAAGAGAGTGTATCGTGTTCAAAGTCTTCTCTTGGGACTCTAAAGTAGCAATGACCTTTTGTGAAAGGAATTAAACTTCGTAGTTGTGAGAGAAGACATAGGACTAGGATCCGAACCTCTATAAATACTTGAGTTATTTAATTGCTTTATATTGTTAACTATTTATCATTTGCTCATACATACTTTCATTTGATAAGCATATTTCTAAAAGAGTCAAAATCACAAGTACAATTTTCATAATCAGCTGACATCAAGTCTTCTGATAAGCTCATTGTCTGCATTAAATTAAGAAAGGTTTTCATAAAAGAACGAGTCTAAACTTGCTCAAACAGCTTAATCGATCATTTCTGCACATTTCCGCACTATCAACTGACAAGAGTTTTGTCTACTCAACAGATTGACACTCGCACTCTATCATATCACTTACTAATAGCTTAATCGATCATTAAGTTTATTTATTCATCTAATCACTACAAGAGTTAGTTTTGGAAAATTGATCACAATTTTCCAAACCCTATAATTTATTAATTTCTAATTTTCTGGTTTGGGATAATTCACAAAATTCTGATGTTGTTTCTCCTTCTTTGCAACAGGAGACACCACACAACAAAGACATTGATATTCCCATTAGTGAAGTAACAAATTCACAAGACTCATCCATAAATAATATGGACTCGCCTGAAGGAGTACATTTTGAATCAAGCCCCACAATTCTTGACATTACTTCCCCTAAATTGTCACATAGTGCTCACGGTTGTAAACACCTACCGTCATTGCAAGTTTACATGTTGGTCCCTATAAACGAGTATGTTGGACAAAGTCAAGAGGGGGGAATAGACTTTGTTATTTTAAAACTTTTCATGTTGAGATCAGATGAGTTAACAGCTTATTTATATACCAAGTCGTATGATGCAAATAAGTATGTTCTGATCGAGTGCGACTGCAAACAACAAGGATAGATAACTAAACTACTGATTATTTGTTAGCTGATCAGTTGAACAACTATCTACTCAATTGTTAGTGCGGAATTTTGTAGGCCCTAAATATTTAGACTCGTGGATTGAATGAAAACCTTTTCAAAGAATGACTTTGAATAAATCAATGAGCTTATCAACTGACTTAATATCGGTTGATTATGGAAAACTTAACTTGTGAATTTTGACTCTTTTAAAACGCATGCTCATAAAATATATATATGATATGTAAACAAATGATAAACAATATAAAGCAATAAATGAAAATAAAATTTATAGTGGTTCGAAATCCTTGTCCTACGTCCACTCTCATAGTTCAAACTGTGATATTAATTCCTTAATAAATAAGGTCATTGCTACTTTATAGTCCCAAGAGAAGACTTGTAAGCTCGATACACCAGAGGCGGACCCATGGAGTGAAATGGGGGTACAGTTGTACCCCCATTTTTTTTTACTATATATATATATATATATATATTATAAAAATATATATTATATATATTTTAAAACTGAAGGTGCGTGTAACTTGCGGCAGAATTGCATATAAATTTAAATGCCCAGCCCAATTAATTATAGGCCCATTCACCACTCAATTAAATTAAAAAAGGAACTTCTTTATACTTTTCAAAACCTGGTCCCCTCTTCCACAACAAATCGACATACTCTATTACTCTGTTCTCCTTCTCGCTACTGCTGCCATCCGGTGGATTTACTGAGGTAAAAAATAATTTACTTATTTATTTTGTCAATTTTTAATAGTAATATTATTTTGTTAAATTTCTAAGTTATTTAAGTGAAATTGATACTAAAAAAATTAGGGTTTGATATATTTTACAATTGTGTATTTGAATTGTGTGTTCTTTTTTTATAAATTTGTAGAAATTTATACAATATATATATTGTGTAATATGTTATTGTATTCTCACTTTATATAATTTAATTAGGAAATGAGAGATGAAACATCAAAATCAAAGGCTATGAGAAAACAAAAACAACCCGATCTTCGCCAATTTATGCTCAAGAAATTAAAATCTCAAGGAACTTCTTGCTCTTCACCGGTAGATAATGATGCTCATTCTAATGTTAGTGAGTTTCCTTCATCTCAATCACTTGCTTTCACTCAAGAAAATAATGTGGAATTTGATAATTCAAGTTCTTTTAGTGAACCATCACTAGAGGAAGAATGGTTATATGATGTTCAACTTCTTCCACATGATCCGGGAAAAAGAATAAACATAATGGAATATGCTCCAAATATCCGATGAAGATGTCATAGACCGCTTTAAAAAATGAAAACTCGTCGTACTCAGTTGTAACTGTAGATGTAATTTTATTTGTACTTTATGAAATTAACTATTGATCGTACCCCCGATTTTAAAATCCTGGGTCCGCTACTGCGATACACCACCTGAGTGAAATTTGCTCTGCTTGTTATTGTGAGAACAAGTACTCTTACAAATATTGGTTATAAAACAACAAACTAACTTCTAGAAATAGAAAGTGGGGTTTGGGGTTTACTAAAAGTATCAACTAGTGTGATGAACAAAGAGGTCCAATTATCTAAGCTTAAGATATGTATGGAATACAAGCTTAAATTATGGAAACTTAGAGCTATGGGAATGGGATTAACAATATCGAATACTGGCTCTAAAGAACTTCTTAAGAATTCAGTCGGCTTGAATAATGAATTTTACTCGGCTGATAGGGAGTTCTTGCGTATAGTTTTCGTAAGTTGTTACATGAACAACACCTTATATTTATAGAGGTTTAGAGCTAGATCTAGTCATTGGATAAACTAATCATTGCCACCAAATCTTCTATGTATGGGTCGAGATCTTCATGGATTTGATGTTTCCTTTTCTTCACGTACAAAAGATTCCTATAAAGGAATGTGCATTTAATGCACATTAAATGTTGTACGATCTCTGAAACCCTAGTCCAAGTCAACTCAATAGTTGTGTTGGCATCTTCTTATTGGTCCACGTCAACTGAGTTAGTTAGACTTTCAATCTTGTCTTCAGTCGAGTCTGTCAAATGAGGTCCGACATTCTCTTTATCTATTTAAGGTTGTTGCCTTCTCTTCAATGAATTTCCAACAGATGAACAGTTCTTCCTAAATGCTTATGGCTTGACAAGATCTGTTCGAGTCCATATCAGCTGACATCTTCTACTCGGCTGATCTCATGTAGCTAATATTAGTTGAATAAGGTATATAATGACCTTTCAGTCTGATTTCACTAATGGACTTCAAATGTCTTCTAGTCTTCAGTCTTCTACTCTTTATGTCTTGAGCATACGCGTGTTTAACCAGATGTGGTATCAGTTGATATAATACAACCGATTTCACATGACTAAGACTTAGACAAAATAAACTACTAAGTTTTATATGAACGGATTAGGTAACCTATTACTAGATTACAAATTATTTCTAACACTCGATTACATGATCTATTTTGGCCATCAAAACGTAATCATCTATCTATTCAGACTAGGGGTAGGGTGAATATCTCAGCATTACCCCACTAATAGCCCACACCTTGAACGTGTGGAAACTGTTGAACATACATCAGAACCAAATTCTATTCCTAGCATCCAACCATCCTCAAGCTCATCGCAACACCGCATGACCACGAGACTCAGATTTGGTATAGTTAAACATAATTGTAAATATGCACTAATAGTTGCTTGTAAGGATATTTCGCAGGAACCAAAATCCGTTAAATCTGCACTTCAAATTCCTGGTTGGCGAGCAGCCATGGTTGATGAACTAACGGTCTTAATTATATCAGAATAAAATGTGGTGTTTAGTTCCTAAAAACCTGATATGCATGCAATCGGCGCTAAATGGATTTTCAAAACAAAATTGAAAGTTGATGGTTCCCTAAAAAGATTGAAGGCCCGGTTAGTAGAAAAAGGATACCATCAAATTGATGGTATTGACTATTCGGAAACTTTCTCTCCTATCGTCAAACCCGGAACTATTTGTTTAGTTATTAGTCTTGCTCTTGTTCGCGGATGGGAAATCAGACAACTAGATGTTAAAAGTGCATTTCTCCATGGAACCATCAACAAGGTTATTTATATGATTCAACATCTTGGCATGGCAGATCCTCAATGCCCAAATCATGTGTGCAAACTTGAACGATCACTTTATGGCCTCAAGCAGGCTCCACGAGCGTGGTTTGACCGTTTTAGCTCATTTCTTTTAAAATTTGGATTCTTTAGTAGCTTAGCCGATTCTTCATTGTTCATTTATCCTTCCCCATATAGATCATTAATTTTATTGCTCTATGCGGATGATATGTTACTCACAGGTTCTAACTCTCATTTACTAAACAAGTTCATTGCATTTCTACACATGGAGTTTTCAATTCTACACAAGGAGTTTGCAATGAAGGATCTTGGATATCTACACCACTTTTTGGGAATGGAAGTTATAAAAACCACAAAAGGGTTGCACTTATCTCAAACACATTATGCCCTCAAGATTTTAGATCGAGCATGCATGACGGATTGTAAGCCAATGAGTACACCTCTAGAGAGTCGACCTAGTAGTATAGAAACTGATACTTCTCTTGATGATCCGAGTTTCTTTAGAGGAATTGTTGGAGCTCTCCTATATCTCTCACTAACACGTCTGGACTTAATGTTTAGTGTTAATTTTTCGTTCAGATTCTACACTTAATTTGTTTGCATTTTCTGATGTAGATTGGGCAGGTTGTCCCAACACGCGTCAATCTACTACTAGATTTTGCACATTTCTTGGTAGCAATCTCGTATCCTAGTGTGCAAAGAAGCAAAATTGCGTCTCCAGGTCTAGTACCGAAGTTGAATATTGAACTATGGCTCACACAACAGCTGAAATTATGTGGCTCACCTTTCTCTTACGTGACTTACGCGTACCTCTTCATTCTCCACCAACTCTATTTTGCGACAATTTGAGTGCGCTCTACATGACAGATAATCAGGTGTTTCACTCTCGAAGTAAACATATTGAACTCGACAACCACTTTGTACGAGAAAAGGTTGCTCAAGGGCAGCTTATTACTCGTCACGTCCCTACTACAAATCAATTTGCAGACATCTTCACAAAACCCATACCAAGTATGTACTTTATTACCTATGTAACAAGTTGTGTCTCCAACCCCGACACAACTTGAGGGAGGATGTTACAGTACAATATATTACACCACAAAATCAGCTCCACAATTCAAGGATTGAATTGAAGACACATTACACAACTTATTCTTCTAAAATCAATCAGAATCAATCACAAGAGTCAAGCAATCTTGAAGACCCTCAATTGAAGCTATCAACCAAGAATCATGCTTAGAATCAAGATTTACAGTATTTTTCCATAGCTAGAACATTTCTTTCACCATTTAGTATTTTTTCTAAGAGGGATTTTACAAGATCAATACATCTTCAAGCTCATGATCTTCTACCCAAGATGGATCATTCTAGAATCATTGTCCCCTCCAATCGTGAGGAAGAGAAAAATGAGTGTACCATTTGCCCACCATGACATCCAGGTCACCATTCTCAAGATGAGACAACCGCACACTAAGGTGAACTCATATCAAGAAAAAGAGACAAAAGAAAGGACAAAGATCCACCAAATTTCAAGATCCTACCACCCAAAACCCACCCAAAAATAGATCCCACAACGGGGCCAAGAGTTCCCACAAACGGGCCCAAGATGCAAAACGCGAAAAAAGCTGAAGAAAAACAGAAGTAGATAGAACTAAAATCCAAAGAACACTAAAAGGAACAAGAAAAATAAGGAGACTAAACTAAAAAAACATATATAAACGGGATCAATGGGTCGCTCACCCGATCGGCTATCGTAGCGCCGTCAGAGAGGACAGACCCGTCGATCCCAACTAAAAATGAAAGATTAAACTACTAAACCCGATCGTCCAACACATAAATATTTATACCTGAACCAGCGATAATGTGGCTTCGGCGACAGCGGCAAGCACGTGACGGAGAGGTGGCGGCAGTTGACAAGTGAGAAGGCGGGACTAGATCCGGGGATGCAGTGTCGGTGGTTGATCTACATATCTTCGGGCCGGAAAGAGAGGGGGTAAGGGAAGAGGGGGCAGAGGAAGATGGCCAAGGAGGTGGGCAGCTGGTTTGGGATATAGGGTTTCTGCTTTCACCATTTAGTATTATTTCAAACTCTTGTAATAATGACACAATACCTATAAGTCACTCACGGCTAGACTACCATTTCATCAATGATATTACATTCCATTTATTTTATCTTTTTCAATTTCAAATACCTATATTTTCACGTTTTCTTAATTTTTAAACATAGATTCAATGTGAAAACTGATTTAGGACGGAGTGAGTATATATATACGTACCCTAGTGATGTGGTGGGGACACAGGTGAGTAGTGCGGGTTCGACCCCGCCTGACTTATTTTTATGTGGAAAAAAATTGTCAACATATCAGTGGATCTGATCACTCAGTTTAAGTAGTCACAAATAATCTGTCAACGTACAATTGGTCAAGCTTTATTCAATCTAAGAGTTTCAAGATTTGGTAAAATATAGAAAGCACAAAATCTAGTGTTTATTGAAACCAAATTTGGGGAGGGAGGAAGTTGAATGCAGCAATGAAGAGGCATCAAAGTTGGAGTTATTGCAACTGATGTTGTTAACTGATGTTGTTATCCAGCTTTCCTTTTACAAGGGCATCAACTTTGGGAATATCCTCTCTCTCAAGCCTTCTTATTTCCTTGAGCACTGCGGCTACATCCTTCATCGTCGGGCGATCGTCCGGTGAAGGATGCACGCATAGCATAGCAACCCCTAAAGTTTGCATCGTTTCTTGAATCTCCTGATCGGGCCTGTGCCGTAAGATGGGATCCAACACCTCGTTCATTCCCGGCTGCGTTAATCTTTTCTGCCTCACCCAATCCACAATGTGAAGACCTTCTGGTATTGTTGGGTCTATTGGTTGCTTGCCTGTTAACACCTCCAGAACCACTACTCCATAGCTGTATACGTCGCTCTTCTCTGTGATCTTCGTCGTGTATCCGTACTCTGCATATCAAAATAAGTATTTGCTAATTAATTCATAACATGTTTACTAATATCAATTTAGGATCTTTAAGGAATTTTATAAATTTAGCACATGACACTTAGTCATAAATATTCAAACTTATGATCTTAACACATTATACTACATTACTCCTATAAATCACATCATCAAAAATTGCCAACAATCGACACGTCAACACAGAAAACTATATATATTAGCATATAAGAGTGGTTATTTAAAATCTTATAGTTTATATCTTTAATTATTAATGTATATTTTTTAAAATTGTAAAATATAAAAATATTGTTGAATAATTAGAGAGTATAAAATTCAAACATAGACTTAAAATTGTGTGAATCATAAATTGATAGTTTTATTTCTAACTCTGGAATTGAGAATTTTCTATTTTCCAGGTACTGAATCGATTCAAACTCTATTAATATGATATCTAACTAATAAATGTACTAGACATATGCAATATTAGCACAAATTATGAAATTGGCAGTAAAATTTGCGGGCAGAACTGGATTGAAAGCGGATCAAACACATTTATCTGAAAAATTCTTGTAAGAAAAATAGAAAAAAACGCTCTAAGTTTCGTATCACTATAAGGTCAAATGTGTGCTACTATAATTGCAAATATATGTTGTTCTAAGAACAAGCAACACGTACATATTTGCAATTATATTAACACACATTTGACCTTATAGTCACACAGTACTTGCAAGCAAAGTTTAATATTTCTCTTGCGCAAATTTTGATAGAAGATTCAATTGACCCGATTTCAATTCAAATCCGGCCCGCCACAAACAAAAAAAGGATATTGCATGTTGAATATTGGACACAATTTTGTAATAAACACAAGATGAGCAATGAATTAAAACGAACCCGGAGCTATATAACCGTAGGAACCAGCAACCGTGTTGGATGATCGATTGAACTCTCGTCGTCCATCCTCGAGGAGTTTAGCAAGGCCGAAATCAGCAATGTAGGGCTCGAAATCGAGGCCAATCAAAATGTTGTTGGCCTTGATGTCTCTGTGAACGATGGGGGGGATACAATCATGGTGCAAATAAGCTAGTCCTTGAGCTGCTCCAAGTATAATTCTGTATCTCACATCCCACTCCAAGCAGCTGCTCTTTTCGTGCAGGAGACTCCCTAAGCTTCCATTAGGCATGTAATCATACATGAGCAATCTGGTGTTGTGATTCCAACAACAACCTAAGAACTTCACAATGTTCTTATGGCGGATCGAACCGAGTGTTTTCACCTCAGCTGAAAAAGAATCTCGGACTCCAGTATCATCGCAACCTGTTGTTGTTGTTGGCCAAAGCTTCTTCACGGCAATGACTTGGCCGTTGTCAAGTTCAGCTCGATAAACGACCCCCGAGCATCCCTTTCCGATTGCATTGGCTTCCGCGAGACCTCTTACTACTTGCTCAACCGAGAAGTTTAGTTTCTGGAAAGGAGTGAATTTCCAAGAAGATACTAATGATTCTGCAGAGTCTCTGTCTTGTCTCTTCATTCTTGTAACTGCTACGATGCCAACAACTCCTAGGGCCATGGCGACTACGGAGAGCGTCGCAATAGCCAGTTTTAGTCTCCACGATCGCCCACCTCGTGCATTGCTCAAGAAACAAGAATTACGAGCACACAAGCCCTCGTTTCCCGCAACGTCTGCAGCGGATAGTTGTGTAAAAAGCTTGTTATCAGGGAGAGAACCTGTGAAATTGTTGTAGGAAACATTCAACGAAACAAGATCCACAAGCCCTGAAAGTGACATCAAATCTCCCTCTAGCTTGTTGTGTGAGAGGTCAAGTACAGAGAGCTTGTTTGCAGCAACAATCTGAGGTGGGATTCGCCCCGTGAGCGAATTCCAACTCAGGTTCAACGCAATTTCAAGAGCTTCAATCTGGAAGATTTCCACTGGAATGCTTCCAGACAGCTGGTTCCGGCTCAAGTCCAGCAACTGAAGCCTTGAACAGCGCCCAAGCGTCGCGGGGATTAACCCCGAGAGCGAATTCGTACCAAATGAGAGTTTACTAAGAAACAAAAGCTCCCCCAAACTAGAAGGAATTGGCCCAGTTAACTCATTTACAGAAACATCCAATTCCTCCAATTTACTAAGATAAGACAGAGAAGTAGGGAGTCTTCCAGTAAGTGAATTCCCAGCAAGGTTCATCATCTGCAGCTGTAGACAGTTGCCAATTTCATAAGGCACTGGTCCACTAAGATGGTTGTTAGAGAGATCAAGAAAAGTTAGATTAGAAAGAAGTCCAATTTCTCTTGGTATTTCTCCCTTGATTTTATTCCCGCGTAATCGCAAACGAAACAGCGACTTGCAGTCGCCTATCGTCGCAGGAATGGAGCCTGACAAGTCGTTGAAGATGAGGAGAAGCTTGGTAAGGTATCGGAGACTAAAAATGGTGGAGGGAATGCCACCAGTGAGAGAATTGCGCGATAAGTCCAATTCCACAAGGCCTTTACAATCTCCCAACGACGAAGGGATGCTTCCATCCAGCTTGTTACCCCACAGAAACAACACTTGCAACTGATTCAAGAATCCGATTTCCCGCGGAACAGAGCCTGTAAGCTGATTGCCGTCCGCCTGGAACTGAACCAACCTCGTCGCATTGCACACAAGTACAGGAATTGAACCAGAGACATTGTTGCTACTCAGCATCAACTCTTGAAGATTCGTGAGATTCCCAAAAGATTCCGGAATTGTCCCTGTCAAAAAGTTGATTGAAAAATCCATAACCACCATGTTTTTGCAGTTTCCAAGCTCATGAGGAACAGACCCCACCAGATTATTCCCCCATAGCAGCAACTTGTCGAGTTTCAGAAGCTTCCCAAGCTCCCCCGGAATCGAACCCGACAGGCTATTCTCGTACAAATAAACCTCCACTAGCTCCGAGCAGTTCCCAATCTCCGGCGGAATTTCGCCGGAGAGCATTGTAGTATACAGAGACAGAACCTGAAGCCTTTTCAGTTTACTCAAAGAAGAAGGAATCCCCCCTGAAATCTTCGTTTCAGCCAGCCCCAAGACTCTCAATTCACTGCAATTCGAAATCTCTTCAGGAATCCTCCCCTCAATATCCTGATTCCCTCCAACGCGTACTACTTGCAGAGCCGAAAGCTGCCCGAGCTCAATCGGAATGCTCCCACTTAGCTTGTTTTCGTAAATGACTAGATTTTCCAAACTGGAGCATCTCCCGAGCTCAAGTGGGATCTTTCCAGTGAGTTGGTTAGAGTTCAAAATGAGGTCCTGGAGGCTTTTAAGGTTTTGAAAACTCTTTGGAATGCTTCCGACCAGGTTGTTGGAACTAACGTCGATTCTCTTCAGCGACGTGCAGGTTCCAATATCGGGTGGGATTGTTCCTGACAGATTTGCCCCGGAGATGGTGAGGGTTTGAAGAAATTTGAGGGAGGAGAGATTGGAAGGGAAGGGTAAGGAGGGAAGGGGTAGGGGTAGGGAGTGAATAGTGATGTCTGTAACATGATTATGATGAGAAGAGCAGGTAATGAAAGACCAGTTGCAGGGGTGGGGGTCTTGGGAGTTCCAGTTTGAAAAGGGTGTGATTGAAGAAGAAGAAGATGAGTGAGACAGCCAAGAAAAGAGGACAGAAACTTCGCCAGTGGGAGTGGTGGAGGCTGAAATAGTTTGGGGTGAAAGGAGGGAGAGGAGAGAATAGTAATTGAAGAGATTGAACAACACAAATTGCCTCGGCATTGGCATCTGGGAAGGAGAGTCTACTCTTGTTCTGGGAATTTGCATTTGCATTGGATTTCTCGAGACTAGCTTACCTTAATTTGTTTTCTCTATAACTTAATACTTTGCTAACATCTACCGCTTGCTGTGAAGCAAATGAAAGAGACAGACAGAGAGAGGAGACTAAAACCTTTAAAAATATATATTCCTTCCCTCTCGTGCATGTGGTTTAAGTATGTATGTATGTTTGAGAAATACTATAAAATAAATATAATTAAAGTTTAGTAACTTTCACTTGAACAAATGAATTACATATAAAAGTGGTGCTAACGGTCCAAAATCTGAATATCTAGAAAGTTACAAAATTATCCAATAATATTTTCATTCAAAATATCTTTGACAAATAAATAAAGGTCAAAGTTTATTAAGGGTTAAACAGCTATTACACACAGCATTTTGAATATCCAGAATCTAGACAACCATCTTTACCGTATATAAAATACACATATTAAATGATAAAAACGCAATATTAACACAAATTATGAAATGAATAGAAAAAAAAATGCGGGTTGAGATCAGGTCAAAAGGATCTTTCTAAAAAAAATTGCAAAGTTCGTATTACTATAAGAACAAGTATGTGTTAGTGTAAGAACAAGTAACATATACTTGTCCTTATAGACAAAAAAATCTCTTGTAGTAACACACACCTAGGAGTGGGGTTTTCTATTTATTTTTATGCAATTTTGTGAGAAAATCTATTTGACCCGATTTAGACCCGCGAGTTTTTCTATCTATTTTTTAAATAGAAATGATATTGCATATGCTCTCTTGTTGTGTTTGTTTTCTTTTTGGATTGTCCACATAAGTGTACATGTTTCTCCTTTTAGAAAAAATATATCTCATCATATTTACTTTACATTTTTTCTATTTTATCTATTTAATTTTGTTTTATCTATTTTATACATAAATAAGTAATATTGCTTAAAATTTGTTCCACAAGAAATAATAAGATGATGTGGAGTGGGGAGTAATAAAAAAAAATGTGTAATAGTTGGTGGTATAAAAAGAACCAAACACATTTTTTTATGAATGGAGGGAGTAATGATATACTTTTATCAAGTTATGCCTAGTATAATTCATACATTTTTAATAAAATGATGAATTTTAATTTGTCTTGTATATGAGATGATTTCACATTTTTCTTAATAAAATAATAATTGTTTATATATATCGACGTACTTTAAAATAGGTGATAAAATAAAAGAGTAAAATATTAAGGAGTCGTCAGTAAATTTCTAATTCTCAACTATAAAATTAATTATAACCAAAAACAAATAAAGAGAAATAAGCTAAGTTCCAAAAATAAGTAAAGTCTTTAACTAAATGAACAACTATGATATATTTATTTATAGTATGTTGTGACAAATAAGTGATGTGGGAATTCATTTAAAATAGTCACTAAGCCTCCCCCACTTCACCATTTTCTTCCTCGGGATTCTGTGTGCTCCGTGGTTTCTGCATTTTGTGTCTTTTTCCTTTTTCTTTACTTTTTACTATTTCCTCGGTACATATAAAAACTGTTCCCTCGTCCGTCTATAAGTGTTACGTTACTTTTTGGCACAAAGATTAAAAAAAATGATTAAATAATAGATATAGTACAAGTGATGTGATTGAGAGAGATAGAGAGAAAAAGTGAGATATAAAGTGAAGAGTAAGAGAAAGTATTTACCAAAAAAGTATGGAAAGCTTATAGGCGGACGGACCAAAATGGTAAAATGGGAAGCTTATAGGCGGACGGAGGGAGTAATTCATAAGCTTTAAGCACAAAAGTTAAAAAATATGATAGAATAAATAAATGTATTAGAGGTAATGCACTACAAAATAATGGCCAGAAGGCAACGGCAAAAGGCAACGGCAGGCTACCGTTGCCAATTGGCAACGGCATTGATAACGGGAAGGAAAAAGGCGACGGGGGCGGGTGCCGTTGCCTTAAGGCAACGGATAAGGCAACGGGAGTGGGCCCCGTTGCAAAAAGGCGACGGCATATATGGCCCGTTGCCAAAAGGCGACGGCAATGGGCCCCGTTGCCATTTGGTAACGGGCCCCCACTCGCTAAAAGGCAACGGCAGTAGGCCCGTTGCCTTTGCCGTCGCCCTAATTTAATTAAAAAATTCATTTAATGTATCCAAGTCAAATGAGATATTGATTATTGAGTTGGCATATATTTAAATTAATCAAATTTTACAATAAAACTAACCACATAAATTAATTAAATCATGTCATAATTTTCTCATGTTCGATAATAAGAAAATGCAATAATTAGAAGAAAATTATATAGAAGTAAGGTAATTCTAAATAAAGAAATTTAAAATTTTATGTATATTTAAAAAATTATTTATTTAATTAATAAATTATAAGTTTACGCGTAAAATGCGGGTCTTACACTAGTTCATAATAAATATCACAAAATTGATTCTATGGATATAATATCTTAATTTTTGTTTTAAAAATGACGAAAATTTTAATAAAATCTTGAATTAAAATTTAACATGAAATTTTAGAAATTATTACTAACATACTATATATTATTGATATATTCAATTAAAAACACGATAAAATTCTATGTATAAAATGAACATATATAAATATTGGCTGACGAATAATAATTCATAACATAATACAATATAAAATAATTAAATATACATGAAAAATTAAAATTAATATCAAAATGATGATCTATAAGGTTCAAATATATTAGATCAATTTTTTTTTTTCAAACAATTTTAATACTAACTTAATTATCACATTAATGTAATTTTTGATATAGTTATCCTTAGGGGTGTAAGTGAGTCGAGCCTACTTGCGAGCTACTCGTGCTCGACTCGAAAAAAGATCGAAATCGATTCGAAGTTAATCGAGTCGAGTCGAGTTTCGAGCTACTCAAGTAGCTACCGAGTTCGAGTTCGAGCTCATAAATACTCGGCTCGAAAGGCTCGCGAGCCTAATCGAGCTTGAACAATATTTACTATTTTGCCATTAATATATAATTTATATTTATATACGAGTAATCGAGTCGAGTCGAACCGAACCGAGTCGAGCTTGAGTTTATTTTACAAAAAAATATGTTTTAAAATTAATTTTGAAAATTAGATAGGTAATCGAGTCGAGTCGAGCCGAGCTCGAGTTTATCGAGTTTCTTATCGAGTCGAGCTCGATCTTCAAAATTTTAGGCTCGACCGAGTCGACTCGAGTATCGAGCTTCGAGTATAACAATCGAGTTGGATACACATATCATTCATATATTTAAAAAAATAATAACTCAGCACTTCTCGACTCGACTCGGCTCGTTTACACCCCTAGTTATACTTAATACACATATCATTCATATATTTAAAAAAATAATAACTAAATAAGTTGGGTGAATTGAGAAGAGAAAAAACTCTTACGTACGCATATAAATTTAAAATGAACTCGTTAATTATGGCACGGGATCTCCTGTTACACTACTCGGATGAAGGACACGTGTCATGAGAGAGAATATGAGGATGGAGAACACTAGGCATGTATTTTATATGAATGTATGTTTTAATTAATTAATTAAGTTATATGAATTTATTTGTTAATTAGGGTGTTAGAATTATATATATAATTGTGTTATGTCTATATATGAATTTATTTGTTAATTAGGGTGTTAGAATAATTATAATTAGATTATATTTGGAATTATATTAATTAATTTTAATAGAGTTGGAGGAATGAGACGTTGGTTGTTAATTTGTGTGTTGTAGACGTACGTCGATTGACATGATGAATTATTCAAGTCGTAGTTGGATGTAATTATAATGTTGTGAATTGAAAATTAGAATGAATTTAAATGATGTGATTAGAATAAATTTACATGTATAATCGAAAATAATTATACTCAATGTTGTATGTAATTATAATGTTGTGAATTGAAAATTAGAATGAATTTAAATGATGTGATTATAATAAATTTACATGTATAATAGAAAATAATTATACTCAATGTTGTATGTAATTATAATGTTGTGAATTGAAAATTAGAATGAATTTAAATGATGTGATTAGAATAATTTTACATGTATAATCGAAAATAATTATATTCAATGTTGTATGTAATTATAATGTTGTGAATTGAAAATTAGAATGAATTTAAATGTTGTATATTGAAGATTAGAATAAATTTAAATAGTGTAAATTAATTAATGATACCGTAATTAAATTATTTAATTTGAAACACATTATAATTTAGTTAATTCTCGTTTAGAAATAAATATGATATGCTTTGACAATTTAATAAGCAACAATTAAACTTAAAATGGATTGAAATAAAGAATTGAAACTAAAATTAAATTGAATATATATTAATTGTGTTCACAACATGACGACTAAAGCTCCTAGCCTAAACGGCACACAGGGGGCGCCCAAAACTCTACAGGACCGAGAGGTCCCGTGTTCGAAACCCAGCTGGAGCGAAAAATCGCGAATATTGGTGGCCTAATGGTGGGGGGTGTGTTGGTTGCTTAAAAGACCTGGGTTCGAAACCCAGGTTCTCATTTTTTTAAATGTAACAAAAAGGCGACGGCCTTGGCAACGGCTGGGCCCCGTTGCGAAAAGGCGACGGCCTCCACGCCCTTGCCAAAAGGCGACGGCCATATACCGTTGCCAAAAGGCAACGGTTTTTCCAAAGCCCGTTGCCTATAAAATAGCAACGCCCATATTGGCAACGGCGGAGTGCCGTTGCCTTCTTCATTAGTGAGGGGGAATCCGTTGCCTTCCCCCTCGCCATTTTCACTATTTTTTGTAGTGATGTGATTGGGAAAGAAAATAATATACCCCTTCTTCGTCGGCCTATAAATTTCTGGTTACTTTTTGTCATAGAGATTAAGAAAATTGATTAAATAATAAATATAGTACAAGTGATATGATTGAGAGTAGAATAGAGATAGAAAGAAAAAGTAAGATATAAAGTGAAGTGTAAAAATAAAAAAATTAAAAGTATTTATCAAAAAATGTATGAGAAACTTATAAACGGACGAATAAAATAAAAAAAATATAGATGAACGGGAGGGAGTAGTGAAATGTGAGAGATGATAATTTACAGAAAAAAAAAAAGATAAATAGCTTTCAATTGAAATGATAGGAAAAAAAAAATGGTGACTAACTTTTATTGCGATGGAGTATAAATTTTTTTAATAGTAATTAATAAATTAGCAGAAGGAGCATGTGTTAATGCATTGTTTTCCTCAATTGAACCAGAAAGGTAAATGGTATTGTTTGGGTAACTGAGCCGCTACCATGGCCTATATTATTATTCAACAATTTTGCGATGCTTTTCCCTCACAGTTGTTTGGGTTCTCTGCCAAGATTTTTTTGGGGTGGGAGATTCCAAGATCAAAATAATTAAATCAATGTATTTCAACGTATAAAAATTTCAACTCAAAATGGATTAATTCGGTAACGATGCCCCTTTCACTCGTTGGAAGATGGGGGATACGAGTGTAATATATATTCATAAATACGTCTAGATCTTTATTTTTAGAGTGGATTTTAGGTAAATTCAAGTTTATGTAAGAACTTGAGTTGATCGTTGACTGTTTTCCTTTTTTTTTCTTTTTTTTTCGTTAACTCTCTTTTGGTAATATATATTTCCTCCGTTCCAAGATAACTTTCGTAGATAAATTGGCACATATATTAAGAAATTGTAACAATGAGTGGAGTTTTGAGTAGTCGTTTTGTAAAACTTTATGTACATAAAGTAAAAAAATGAGTTGACTTTTATGTATGTGTGGAGAAAAAGTAGAAAAGGTAATGGCATTTGTGTAAAATTGAGAATATTATGAGGGTGGGGTTTATAAAGAGATTTCCATTTTAAGGATGTAAAAGTTATTGTGGGACGTCCCGGAAAGGAAAGAGTGAAAATTATTGTGGGACGAAGGGAGTATTTTTTTTTTTTGGTGTTACACTTTTCAATTGTGGTGACTTACACTTTTTAATAGTATTTTCAATTATATTGACGTACATTTTTTGATAATGTTATATGGTACATTTTAATTATATGGACTTACATTTTTCAATAATATTGTGTTACACTTTTCAGTTATAATAATTTACACTTTTTATTAAAATATTGTGTTGTATTTTTCAGTTATAATGACTTGCACTTTTTAATAATATTGTGTTGTATTTTTCAGTTATAATAACTTACATTTTTCTTTAAATATTGTGTTGCACTTTTCAATTATACTTACTTACACTTTTTAATAATATTGTGTTGCACTTTTTAATTATAATAAGGGTTAATTGCAAAAAAAAATCACCACCTTTTGAGTATTTATCAATTACAACATATTCTTTTTTTCGTTGCAATTTGATGCATCATCTTTTTAAATTTTGCAATTTGATACATCATCTTTTTAAATTCAATTTTACAAAAAAAAATAAAAAATAAATATATATATATATATATATATATATGGTCTGCTAGTGCCTAGTAGTTCGTTAAATAGCTAAAATTAAGTTTAGGTCTGTATTAATAGTACAGTAAAACCTCTCAAAAAAAATACTCTATTAAGGAATAAACTCTCTTTAGGAATAAAAATTCATGGTCCCAACTTGGGACCAGTTATAATTTGGAATAAACTCCATATTGTCATAATTCATATTTTTTCAAGTCCCAACATAAAGAAATACACCTCCATTTAGGAATAAATCATAATAATATATATAATTTTACAATAGATTTAAGTTGATTTAAAATACTTGTTCAAGGTTGATTGTGACAATGATTTAATCTTTTGTGTTGTAACCTTATCCTTCAACTTGCGTGTGCGCATTAGCTCGTCCACATGACCACCTTCTTGTTGAACCCAAAACATCTATGGTGGGTGACTCTTGAGTATTGTCTTTTTCATATTACGTGAGTAAATTAGTTCAATTAAGTTCAACACATTACATCATGTACATGTATCTACTAATTATACCATTATATAATATACATGCATTTTAAAAAAAAAAAAAAAACCTTATAACTCTATTTAGGAATAACCCCCAGGAATATTTTTTTGTGGTCCCAAGGATATGACTATAGAGAGGTTTTACTGTAATAGGACTAAGAGTCGGAGAACAATTAAGGGGAGCCTTTTTTCCCCTAGGCTAGGAACATGTAATGAGATTCAAATTAAAATTGTTTTATTTAATGCGTAACACACCCTAGATCTTGCACAACGACAACCATCGGAGATCGACATACCATCGCGCTCTATTTTAAAGAACCCCGGAGGCACTCGTTCACCATAACTACCAAAAAATGTTATCGACGAGTTTAACGCTATCGCATTGAAAACCCTTCACGATTGATTCTTCACCACCCTTTGCCAGTGAAATGCATCTTGTCGAGGACGATGAGGTGATGCCTTTGATCCACCATAATTTTTGTGTGAATCTCATTTTTTATTTATTTACATTTGATTTGTTATTGTGTACTTTTTTATTTGGTCTAGAGGGGTACTTTTTTCCTTTATTCGAATTTTATCCCCAAGGTGAATTTTCTCGAACAAAGTTGTGATCGAGCCCCAACCTCTAGTTCGACTTGTGAACTTTAAGTTTTTTTTTCTTTTTATTCTTAATATATGGCCTTTATTTGCCAAATTACACAATACATACAGAAAATGAGTTTTTATGTTCCACTAGAACAAGACAATAATTATTTAACAAAACATGAAATATCACAAATACACTACAAAAAAAACACGTTTTAGAGACGGATTTACCGACGGAATATCCGTCGCCCGCCGAGGTTACCGACGGAATTACTGACGACGGAAATCCGACTAAATTAATTTTGAATTTATTGATTTCGCAAATTCACATAGTGACGGAATATCCGTCGGCATTATACCGACGGAATATCCGTCACTAAAACAAAATAGTAATAAAAAAAATATGGGTGGGACCGGAGAGGCCCCGACCCGCAGCATTTTTTAATAAATTAAATTGGTGTATATACTAGCAAAGAAGAAACAACAACTAAATTAAATTGGTGTATATACTCAACTAAATTAAATTGGTGTATATACTAAATTAAAGAAGAAACGGACATTAATATCGATGAGTTTTGTAAATTAAATCTCTCAAATACAATTAATAAGCACCGAAAAGCATGTAAACAAGATAACAAGTCACCGGCGACGTACAAGTCAATGGCGATGGAGATTCGTCTTCTTCCAGTCTCCGGCGACGGTGGCTTCGTCTTCTTCCAGTCTCCGGCGAAGGGCGGCGACTTCGTCTACTTCAAGGAAACAACCAAAAAATTAATTAAAAAAAAAAAATCGATCTTGAAGTTCAAAAAATTTCAATCTAAACTCGAAATCACTTACGTCGGAGTCGGGGATCGGTCGCCGGCCTTCTTTTTCTTAAAAAAATAGCGGCGGCGACGATGTCGGTGGTCGGCCCACTTATTCACACGCCGGAGAAGCAAGAATGGAGACGATTGTATAAAAAGAAGACGGTTGTGGCTGAACGGCGTCGACGAGGCAATGGAAGCGGAAGGTCGGCCGGAGGAGCACAGAGTGGGCGGTGGCCATGGATCGGAGCTTCACGGTGGAGAGAAATCGGCGCGGGAGAGACGGAAATAGAGAGAGAAGAGTGAAAGAAACCATAGGTTGAGTCTTTATATAAGGCCCAATATCCGTCGGCATATATAAATACCGACGGAATAATCTTCAAATTGTTAATTTCGACGGCGGTATATATAAATACCGACGGATAATCCGTCGGCATTTATCAAATGGTAAATGCCGACGGAAAGTTAATTCCGTCGGCAAATTGGCAGTTTTTTTTTTTTTTTATTTTTAATTAATTCAATTTTTTCTATATACTAGACCTACTAAATTACCAAAATATTTTTAAAAAAAATCACGAAATTCATTTCTTCCACATATATTAATAAATATATTGGTTGTGGCTTATATTTATAGTAAATTTAATTTTTATAATTTGTACCTAAATGATAAATAATTAATTAACTTTTATAAAATAAAAATAAATACATTACATTAATTAATTGAATTAATTTTCGTCTTCATCGTCTTCATCCTCCTCTTCATCATCTTCCTCATCCTCCTCATCATCATCTTCCTCCTCATCCCCATCTTCTTCATTCTCCTCTTCATCCTCATCTTCATTCTCCTCTTCATCCTCTTCTTCATCCCCCTCATCTTCACCTTCAATTTCGATTAATTGGGGATTTGCAGCCGTCAAGGGTACAGAAAGATTGAAATCTCCCGTAAAGACTTCAGTTGGAGTCTCTATTTGTTCTGTTTGAAATGGAGATTCATCTTCAGTATTTTTGTCCTTTTTAGGGACTTCTACCATTGACCTTGCCTTTACTTTGCAAACTGCGTGCCATTCATAACCACGTGGAGCTCCCGGATATGTGCAGTAGTATACTTGAGATACTTGATGGGCAAATACAAATGGATCATCCCCAACATACGTCATTTTCGAACTAACATCAACGAGCTTGTACTCCGGGTGAATTCTTGTTCCTAGATGGCCTGAATCAAACCAATGACACTTGAACAACACTACAGTCTTTGTTGGATATCCTAGATATTCTACTTCGACGACTTCCCGTAACACCCCAAAGTAGTCACTTGCATCTGCATTGTAATTCGCACTGCTAACGCAGACGCCACTGTTGGTAGTTGCCTTTGTCGATGCATACCCAGACGTATGAAATCTGTAGCCCTTCACAATATAACCGTTGTAAGTCTTTACACGACGTAGTGGTCCCTTGCTGAGATCTCGTAAGAATCGACTGTCAAGAGCGTTATCCCGTCCCTATACGGCTCAATTTAAAATTAATTAAAATAAATATTAATTTATTTACGTAAAACATAATTAAATGGTACTCACATAACGTTCGAACCATCGGGAAAATTCACGTTGAATACGAGCATCTATATATGCATCTGAGATGTTTGGTTCTGCTCGTCGTAGTTCTTGAGTGTACATCCTAATTCACAACATTCAAAAACTTGGTTAATATTAAATGACATAAATGAAGTGGTATTTAAATAGACGATTTATATATGAAATACTTACTCAATGTATGGCTGAACTTCATCACAATTCAATAACACATACGTTTGTGCTATTTCCGCCTCCGAGTTCGTCTCCCAATATCGTTTAGTGGGTTTTCCTAGTGGCCGTCCCTTAGACTTGAATATGGAGAGCATTCCATCGACCTATTCACTGATATCGTCAGCGGATGTACCATCGAAGTTACGTGGAGCACTTCTTAACTTTGTGTTGACGTGATCTTCAAAGTAATAAGAACAAAACATGTCAACCTCTTCATTCAAATATGCATTCACAATCGATGCTTCAACGTTTGCCTTTTGTTTAGCATTGCGTTTCAAGTTGTGGAGATACCTGATATACACACACACACACACACATATATATATATACATAAAACTTATAAGAATGCATGCATGTGTAATTGTAATGAAATAAAATAAGTAAGATTTTACCTTTCAAATGGGTACATCCACCTGTATTGCACCGGACCACAAATTCTCGCTTCATACGCTAAGTGAACGGGTAAGTGTTCCATCGAGTTAAAGAAGCTAGGTGGAAAAATTTGTTCCAACTAACACAAAATCACTGGAATGTCTTCATCTAAACGAATCATATCATCGATCTTGATCGTTGTAGCCGTTAAATCTCTAAAAAAGAGACTTAATTCAGTGATAGCCCTCCACACATTGGGAGGAAGAAGTTCTCGGAACGCAATCGGTATCAAGCGTTGCATAAATACATGACAATCATGACTCTTCATCCTTGTAACCTTACATGTTGTTGTGTCTACGCATCGACTCAAGTTCGACACGTAGCCGTCCGAAAAGTTCAACTCCTTTATCCACCTACACAATCTTTGTTTTTGTGGCTTATCCAGTGTGTAGCTAGCCTTTGGAAATTTACCTGTACGCTCATCCTTTTTCAACTCTGGACGGCGACAAAGAGTGTCCAAATCCTCCCGAGACTTTGGAGTGTCTTTCGTCTTGCCTTCCGTGTTTATGATTGTGTGGAACACATTGTCAAACACATTCTTTTCAATGTGCATCACATCCAAATTGTGTCGTATCAATAGTGAACTCCAGTATTGTAAGTCCCAAAAAATACTCCTTTTGTTCCAACCACCCTCAATTCCTCTGTTGTGTTCCGCTGCATTTTCCTCAGTACTTTTTTTCAACCCCGTCCACTGAACCTCATATAACAACCTACGTCCTGTACGGAGAGTAAATTATAAGTGACACTAAAAGAAATAGATAAATATACGTTTAGTACTCGATCATTAAATAAATGTATAAAATACCATCTCGAAGTGGAGGTCGATTGTTTGTGACTGCTCTGTTCTTTACGAAGTTCTTCTTATTTCTTCGAAACGGGTGACCTTGAGGTAAGAACCTACGGTGATTATCGAACCATGAAACTTTTCTACTCACCGGGAGACTGAAAGCTTCAGAATTCTCCATACAATACGGACATGCTTTCTTTCCGGCCGTACTCCACCCTGACAACATACCATATGCAGGAAAGTCGCTAATGGTCCATAAAAGAGCAGCACGCATCGTGAAGTTCTGCTTTCTAAAAACATCATAAGTTTGGACTCCATTCTCCCATAAGAAGATCAAGTCTTTTATAAGAGGTTGGAGATAAACATCCAGTTTGTCCTTTGGATTCGTTGGTCCAGGCACCAATACAGTCAGAAACATTGTTTGAGGTTTCATGCACATCCACGGAGGAAGATTATACGGAGTCAGTATCACCGGCCACAAAGAATACTGCTTCCCATGCATCCCAAACGGTGCAAAACCATCAGTACACAAACCTAATCTCACATTCCTCGGTTCACAAGCAAAATCTGGAAACACGTTGTCAAGATGTTTCCAGGCCTTTGAGTCTGCCGGATGTCGCATCTCCCTCGACTCAGCCGAAGAGGAATCTGTAGCATGCCACGTCATGTGTTGTGCAGTGGCACTTGATTGATATAATCTCATCAAACGAGGAATGATAGGAAGGTAGTACATCTTCTTATATGGCACTTTCTTCTTTGTCTTCTTCGATTGACCACCAGGTCCCTTTCGACGTGCCTCTTTGTACCGGGGATGGCCACACAATCTACACATATTCAGACTGCTATCTTCGTCACCCCAATATAACATGCAACCATTCACACAACAATCAATCTTCTCAACCGGCAAACCAACATTCTTCAACATTTGTTTGCTTTGATGAAACGTCGTAGGCACCTTATTATTTTGAGGACAAATTTCACTGCATAACTGTGTCACTTGCTCATATGCCCTGTTAGAAAGCTTGTTCTCGGTCTTAATGTTCATGAGTCGTGCATTAAATGACAACTGTGAGTGAGATTCACAACCCGGATATAAATCTTCTTCGACTAATTTGAGCATCTCATAAAACCGAAATGCCTCATTCGTCGGCTCATCTTCCATGTTTGAAAAACCAGCTTCCCTGATCATTGTTTGATACATATTCGGTTCTTCGTCCCCAAACTGTTGTTCTTCGTCCCCAAACTGTTGTTCTTCGTCCCCAAACCGTTGTTCTACCTCGTTACTAGTGCCAACATGATCGAAATTTGCTTCTTGTTGATAGATTCCAACAGTGTAATAGTAAAACACTTCATCAAATCTATAAGGCCAACGTGTTTCGCCATGACTAGTCCAATTATAATAATTATCAACGAAACCATTCTTCACAATATGTACTAAGACCTCATCAATCTCTTTATATTGCTTATTCTGACATTTCTTAGCATTACACGGACACCTAATGCAATTTCCACTCATGTAATGTGGATGGCTTTTTGCAAATTCAACAAATAACACGAGTTCATTATAAAATTCCACATTCACATTTCCTCTAATCATTCTAGGAGTACAGTACATCCAACGACGGTCAGGCAAATCCATCTGCTAAACATTTAAGTGGAGCAACACATTACTAAACTAAACTTATAATAAATTCAAACAAAACTTATGATATATATAAAACATGTAATTACATTATATTGAATTTTATGTATAGAGTAAATTAAAAATGGTAGAAAATGTACCGTAATCGTAATTTGATGTTTCTGAATACACGAGCATGAGCATAAAAAATTTCGCAGTATAAAGTTTTGGTGTAAATTTGCAATACGAAAGTGAAGTGGGAGAAAAATTAGACAGTAGAAAGTTTTGGGGTAGATTTCCCGACGGAAATGCCGACGGGCTTATCTTTCCGTCGGCATTTCACCCGCCCAAATTTCCGTAGGCAAAGATAAATGCCGACGGATTATCCGTCGTCATTTATCAAATGGTGAATTTCGACGGAAATTTAATTCCGTCGGCATTTCACCCGCCCAATATTCCGACGGAAAATATATTCCATCGGCATTTGGCGGTTTTTTTTTTTTTTTTATTAATTCAATTTTTTGTATATATAGCACACACAAAGCAACACAAAGCTCACACCATATTCGATTTTTTCTATTTTGCAAAGAAATATCATGTCTTCTTCATCTTCTATTCGATTTCAGCAAGGCCTTGTTTGTTATTGTGGAAAGGCATGTCGTACATATGCTTCTAAACAACCTAGAAGTAAAGGGAGAATATTTCATAATTGTCCTGACTACCTAAGTGATGGTTGTGGTGGTGGATGTGGTTTCTTTGTATGGGCTGATACTCTAGAAAACTGTGGTGTTGACAAGAATCAAGGATCTAATCAAAGTGACCAACAAACTGAAGACATGAAGAAAATGACTCAAGAGATGAAGAAATTGGTTATAGAGATCAAGAATTTGGCTGAAGAAATCAAGGATTTAATCAAAGTGAACAAAATCATTTTGATTGTGCTAGTTGTCATGGTTGCATCTACCACCTTCAAGTGGTTTGGTTAAATATATGTATAATGCACTCTATATGAGGTTATTTTGTACTAGAATGCACTGTTATTTGTACTCAATGAAACAAATGAATGCACCTTATTTTCATCTATACACCAAATGCATTATTCCTCCAATAAACTACACAAATAAACTGCAATATATAGTTCAACATATAGTTCAACATAAAGATAAATATATAGATCAACATAAAGATAAATAAGTTCAACAGAAAAGTAAATTAGTTCAACACAAAATTAAATTGTTCAACCACGATAGTTAAAAAACTGATCAACCACATCGTCAGTACTCAAGTTGACGTCGTCATCGTCGGCCTAAGCTTGATCTGGAGCTGGAGCTGGAGCTGGCGGGGCTTGCCCCATCGTTTGTTGATAGATGGCCTCGATCTGCTCAGCAGACATCCCCAACGTCCGACCCGCGTTGGCACTCCAGAGGCGGAAGTAGTTCTCGAACGTTGCCATAACGTTCGGATCCGGGACGGCAGTGGAGGATACGGACGCCTGCGATGCACTCCGGGCCGACCGACCACTTGGTGTCCTCACGGCGTTGCTCATCCCACCAAGGCCAAGGACCCTTCCCTTGGAGGTCGGGGCAACGTCAAGGTAAAGCTGGTCCACGTCAACAGCCGGAGGGGGACCGCTGCTTCCGGATTCAGCAGTAGTCGCCGCGGCTTGCGTCTCGGCCTCTTCAATCCTCTGTCGGACGCTCAACTACATAATTAAAAAATTAAAATTAATTTAATTATCTATATATATAATTTAATTAATACATAAATTTAATTAAACTTACGTGGAGGTCAGTAGTGCGCCCGTAGGTGGACGTCAGTGTCTCGGCATTAAACGGATGAATAAGACTCATCCGATCCAAGTGGGTGTGTGAACGTCCAGTCGCCCGCTCCTATTACGTATCAAATAAACATATACAAATTAATTTAGATAACTAATATAAAATAATTAACTATAATTATTTAATTTTTAAAATTAATGAAAACTTACGATAGCAAGTGATTGCTCGAGGACGGACCGAGCTCCCCCCCGATGCACTGCCATCCCGCCTCCAACGTCGGTTCTGCGGTTGGCCCGAGCTTTCTCACACTTCTCTTGGTAAGCCGGGTCCATCCACTTCTCCACCAACGACTCCCACAGGTCAACACCATCCTCCAGGCCCAGATCACGATTCGTGTCACTATCACGCCAGGCCATTCTCCAGTCGTACATCATGTTCGAGTACCGAGAAGAACAAACATCGTACCACTTCTCGTAAATAGCGTCGTCCGAGTAGATCGCCGTATCCCAACGGGCCTTTTTCTATACAAATATTCAACATATTTATCAAATAATATGTATAATTAGTTATTTAATAAACTTTAATTATTGTAATTATATACCTGAAACTCCTCGAAGTATTCATCCTTTTTAGTTTGCGGCACCGCCAACCAAGTGATAGCACCCTTAGAAATCTTGCACTTCTTAAAGGCTTGTGTGCAGATCCTGGACACCTCATTATCGGGCAACAACCTATAAAATTATTAACAAATTTATAAACTAACACATTATAAATAAATAAATAAAGTTAATCGTTATTGAATACTGTTAAACATTAGAATTATTGACTTACGATCTTTGAACGATTTCAACGGGTTTCCTTTTGTCTCGAACGGGATGTTGACGAGAAGAGGATCCTACGGCTGTCGATGAACTAAACGACATCGTAGTCGGCGGCGGCGACACTGCCGCAGGAGGAGGAGGAGGAGCCATCACAAGTACTGATTGACCCCGAGCCCTCCTTGCACGTGACACAGATGGCCTACGTGAACCAGAACCCTGATTCGGTACATGTTCACTCATCTGTTTCAATCAATAAAAAATACATAATTTTACTAATTATCAATTTAATGAACATATTGTTAATTTAAAATTTTTACTAATATAGCATATTCCTAATTTAATCAACATATTCCTAATTTAAATCAAAACAATATATATATATAACCTAATTACAACGTGATACCACCGTCGAACCATCTAATTAACTAATAATTTAAACAATTGATTGAAACATGCATCACCTACATTAAAAATATTTCTAAATTAACATATTCCTAAATTAACAAATCTAAACATAATTAAAATAATAGTTTTCTAATTGGAGTTTTCTAATTATCAATTAAATGAACATATTCCTAATTTAATTTTTTTTACTAATATAGCATATTCCTAATTTAATTAATCAACATATTCCTAATTTAATCAACAATAACCTAATTTAATTATTATTTTTCTACCTAACTTAATCAATAATAAAAAATTGAACATATTCCTAAATTAACAAACCTAAAACTAATTAAAATAATAATTTTCTAATTGGGTCAATAATTATAAATTTTATGAACATATTCCTAATTTAATTTTTTTACTAATATAGCGTATTCCTAATTACAACGTGATCCAACGGTCGAACCACTATATCTAAACTAATTTAAACAATTGATTGAAACATACACTACCTACATTAAAAATATTCTATATCAAAATTACACCATTAAATTAAACTAGTAATTAACTATACATGCATATAACAATTAATTAATTAACCTTAAAAAACTACTCTATCAAAATTATTCTAGCTTAATCAACAAATTAAATAACATACGTACTAATTAACATGATCATAATATTTTAACAACTAATCAAATCAATAACATGCAAATCAACATTAAATTATTCATATTTACATATATCCATGCATAAACATATATAAGTATTAAAACTAAGTAATAGAACTAATTAAGAAAACGTACCGTATCAATGTAATCGGAGAAATTTGCTTCAATAGCCTCGTCCTCGTCTTCGTCTTCCCCCCCGAATCGACTCACTCACGCACGCCTTTTTTTTTTTTTTTCTAAAACGCATTCTGTGAGGCCCTTATATATAAAAAAAAAAAAAAAAAAAACCGACGGATATTCCGTCGGCATTTCCCTCGGTAACCGCCCACTTTTAATGCCAACCGTTACCTTTTTTGGAAAACGAGGCAGTGGAACCGATGCCGACGGATAATCCGTCGGCATTTCCGTCGGCATATATATTTCAAAATATCCGTCGGCATATTCCGTCGGTATATGCCGACGGAACGAATTTCCGTCGGCAAGTACGTTGACTTTTCAAACAACAGTAATCCGTCGGCATTTCCGTCGGAAAAGCCGACGGAATATTATCCGTCGGCATGTGTCCGTTCCTATAGCGCGCGTTTTTTGTAGTGAATATATACATGATGTGTATTTAAATAAAATATGAAATATAACTTGGAAGCGACTCCAAGCTACTCCCGTCGTGATCAAATGAATGGTGCACAGAAAAATTAAAATACTAGGTTAGTGATAAATATAGATGAAGGTCAAATAAAAGACAAATTAAGTTAATAGCTGGTGTTTTGAAATTCAACATGGTGGTGAGAATCACTTTTTCTTTCTTCATCACATCAAATTAAATATATATATATATATATATATATATATATATATATATATATATATATATTACTCCGTCCCGCCGTAAGCTTCCCATTTGGACGTCTCGTTATAAACTTCTCATTTTTTAAAATTTACAATTTGATGCACCGATATATTTTCCGATCATTTTTAATTCGATATGGCTGTCTAAAATTATGAATTCTCCATAATGTGTGCGATTAGAAAAAAAAATACAACATAAACATCCGAAAAAACTATTTTATGTGATTAAGAAAAAAATAAAGTAACATAAAGGAAAAAAATTAAGACAATAGAGGAATAATTAAATATGATTCTGGTTAATGCACGACTTGTGTGATTATAATTTTTTTTTTTTGCAAAACACTTTAAAGCACATCAAAGGAATAAATATAATTATATGAATTGTTTTGCATAACTTCTTGATTGAATTTTTTTTTTTCAATAAAATTATATAGATATCACATTTGTATGGAGGATAAGAGTTTGATATGGAAAACACCCAAACAATACCTATAATATCAAAGCGTAATGATGGAGAATTTTATCGAAAATCAAAGAAAATATATATTGATGGATTAGTGTGCAATTTATGTAAAAATATTTTAAAAAATGTGTGTCATTCATTAAAAAAAATTATTAGTTGATGTGTTAACAACGTGGTTAGTTCGCTATTTTCGGCGCCAAGTTAAATCAAAATTGGCCGAAAAATATATTGGTGCATCGAATTGCAAAATATAAGAAGGTGGTGTATCAAATTGCAAAGAAAAAAAGAATATGCACTACAAAATAATGGCCAGAAGGCAACGGCAATTGGCAACGGCAGGCTACCGTTGCCAATTGGCAACGGCATTGGTAACGGGAAGAAAAAAGGCGACGGGGACGGGGGTCGTTGCCTTAAGGCAACGGATAAGGCAACGGGAGTGGGCTCCGTTGCAAAAAGGCGACGACATATAAGGCCCGTTGCCAAAAGGCGACGGCATATAAGGCCCGTTGCCAAAAGGCGACGGTAGTAGGCCCCGTTGCCATTTGGTAACGGGCCCCCACTCGCTAAAAGGCAACGACAGTGGGCCCGTTGCCTTTGCCATCGCCCTACTTCAATTAAAACCCCTTTCTCCCCAGCAGTACAGAAGCTAATTAAGCGGCGCACACACACCTCCATTACACAAACCTCCAAACTCAACATCCACGTTTGTTTGCAGATCGGACTCGGTTCTTGGCCATTTGTGTTCTACACTTCGACGGGAGCATTTCTACGGTAATTTTTTTCGTTTTAATCGGTTAAATTTGAAGTTATATGTATATATATAGTTTAGTATATATATGTATATATATGCATATATGTTGTATGTATATATAAAATTGTTAGAATTGTTAATTTTTATGCATGCATGTGGTAATTGTTAGAATTTAATTGTTAGAATTATATTGTGTTAGGCATGTATTTTATATGTATGTTTTAATTAATTAAGTTATATGAATTTATTTGTTAATTAGGGTGTTAGAATTATATATATAATTGTGTTATGTCTATATATGAATTTATTTGTTAATTAGGGTGTTAGAATAATTATTAGAATATATTCGGAATTATATTAATTAATTTTAACAGAGTTGGAGGAATGAGACGTTGGTTGTTAATTTGTGTGTTGTAGACGTCGATTGACATGATGAATTATTCAAGTCGTAGTTGGATGTATAGTCCAAGATTAGTGAATGGGATTATGAACCCCGGATTTATTAGTGGAGTAAATGGATTTATTGAAGCTGCCACTAGTAATCCGAATTCGATTTGGGAAGGAAAAATTAGGTGTCCTTGTTCGAAAGCTAGATGTCGAAATCAAACTTATAGAGATCCTAATGAAGTGAAATCTCATTTATATCGAAATGGTTTTACAGTTAATTATTATAATTGGATTTATCACGGGGAAGAGAGTTGGGGTCCACGTCTATTTCAAAACACTAATGAATTTGCGTCAACTTCAAACGACGTTGACCCAGCGGGACCTAGTTCGTACCACACTATGGTAGAAGAGTTAATGGGTGGCCCAAACATTGATTTTGGAATAGACGTGGAAGAGGAGGCACTTAATGAAGAACCCCCTAACGAGAATGCGGCACAGTTTTACGGCATGCTTCGTGCAGCGGACCAAGACTTGTATCTTGGTTGTGAATCTCATTCGCAGTTGTCATTCAATTCCAGATTGTTGAACATTAAAACGGAAAACAGATTGTCTGAAAGGGGATACAATCAGGTCGTTGAGTTGATTCGTGAGATTTGTCCTACCGAAAATAAGGTTCCCAAGAAATTTAACGACACCAAACATTTGATGAGTGGAATGGGTCTTCCGGTAGAAATGATTGATTGTTGTGCACTGAATTGCATGTTACTCTGGGGTGCAGACAACGAACTAGATTTTTGTAAGATTTGTGGTCGATCACGGTATAAGCCGAGTAGGGTTGATGTAGATGGTCGGTTGAAAAAGAAACGCCCGGTTAAGGAGATGTTCTGTTGGGAATAAAATAATTTTGATCTTGATACCAAAACCCCTGACTGATGATGTACAGATTAGTTGAGATATGCTCAAAGTATTGTTCAGGCAAGTTGTCCCAGAACACTTGATGTGTAGTATGCTTAAGTTAAAATCTCAGAAATGTTATGAGATATTAATGATCAGGATAGTTGTCCAAAGCTGGAATGTTAGGCAGCTTGATAGGTCTATAGGACAAAGCTGCTGATCTATTCAAGACAAACTGATCAGATGGACAACCTGGCTGAAGAGTTCAAGAATACTGAAGCTGTGCTCATAAATGCATAAGATCAAGGCAGTTGAAGTACAAATGATCAAGAGAATTAAATGTCAAAAGCTTACAGAAGACACATTCAATGAAGCATTTATTGCCAATCATGCCTGAACCAAGCATTAAAGACTTAGAGCATTAAAGAGTGAAGCATTGAATGAATGTTGGAACATTCTAAAACTGCAGCAAGAATGTTCAGGGAGCTTGTCCCATCTGACCGTTGGTTGTGTGTAGAATTTGCCACAAATCAACCTAGGACAATGTGCAAAATTGGGAACTGTCACAAGTCTTCTCAGCCGCATTTGTCAGAAGTCAACACATTCATTCAAGCAACCATTGAAGACCCCTTTTACACAGTGGATAAAAGGATGCCAAGCTTCATAGCCGTTTCAATGGTGCTACAAATAGACATATTTGAATTGCTAATCCCTCCAACGGTTAGTTGTTCAAATTGCCTATAAATACAGAAGTGATCAAAGGAATTCAGTATCCAACTACATGCTATAAAACTCATATTAAGCTTTCAAAGGAAACCAAGCTATTCTCTAGAATTCCAAGTTTCCTGAATCACTTCAAGTCAGCTAAGCCAATCTTTGTAAACATCCTAGCTTAGCATTGAGATATCCTAAGCCTTTACTCTGTTCTTATTGTAAAGGATATCTCTAATAGTTGGAACCAAACCTCAAACCTTATCTCATTTAGTGAAGAGAGTGTTTGTTGTAGAAGTGAGGAGTTAAGGGTTGTTAGTGAGAAACACAGTCTTAACTCAGAGAGATTGAGCACTAGGACTCAAGTTATCCTAGGGATCAAAACACTAAGAGAGTGTTGTTGATCAGTGCACCTTGGCACTATAAAACAAGCTAATTCCATTGAGAAGGAATTATCCTGTTCAATCAGGGAAAGTGGATGTAGGAGCTTGAGTCTCTGAACCACTATAAACTTGTGTCTCATTTACTTACTGCATTCTTAACTTCACTTCATTCAAACATATTTTAAAGATTCATAACTCAGTAAGTAAGAGAATCTGTTTTGGACAAAGTCCCTGATAACCTGTATTTTCAGAAATTAACTTGGAGTATTTCTTTAGTCAAAGGCCAACCACATTCCGCACTAAGCAACTCTTTTAGATATTTACCCAACTGATCACTCAATAGTAATCAGTAGGACAAGTATCTATCAAAGTTCCCACTCAGGCCAGTTGTGAGACAACTTGCCTGATAAGACAAATTTGTCAAAAAGAAAGAATTTGCATACACAAGTGCATTCCCCCCCCCCCCCTCATACACTTGTGTTATACTCCACCAAGGACCAACAAGTGGTATCAGAGCGGGGGTTCAAAGACCACTGCTTCTGAAAATCCAACTGATTTTCAAAATCACATTTTTCTGTGGTCACTGAACTGATCCAAATTTCTGAAAAACTTATCTGTGTTCATCTTATATTACATTTGTTGAAATGGCTAACAATGCAGTTCCAGGAGATGCTGTCAACACCATCAACAATATGGGTCCAAACCAAGTCAATCATATTTCTCATCACAAACTGCCAATGTTCTCAATTGAGAACTATGATTTCTGGAAGATCAGGATGAGAGCACATCTTGCTTGCCAGCATGATGAAATGCTTAAAGTCATCACTAGAGGGCCATTTACATTCACTAAAGCAAATCCCAAGCTCACTGATGCTCAAAAAGCTGATCCAAGGGAGTTGCTGCCAAAAGATGAAGATGACCTTACAGCTGAAGAAAGAAAAAGGCACAACCTGAACTACATTGCAATGAACACATTGTACCAGACAATTCCAGATGCAGTGATGGGGAGAGTGTACCACTGCACATCAACTAAAGAAATTTGGGATACCTTAGCACTTATGTGTGAAGGTACCCAAAAGATCAAGGAGAACAAGCTTCAAGTGGCTATCCAAAAATATGAACAATTCTCTATGGAAGCCAATGAAACTATTGATCATCTTGATGGCAGGTTCACTGACATCATGAATGAAATAAACTCTCTTGGCAAGTTCTATGCCAAAAGAGAGGTTGCTTTAAAAATCTTGAGAAGTCTCACATCCAAGTGGGACATATATTCGGTCATGATGCAAAATACCAGCAATCTTGACAACATGCCAATGCAGCAAGTATTCTCTGAACTCAAAGCATATGAGTTTGATCTCAATAGAAAGAAGGTGCATGAAGAACCATCCTCTTCAAACAAAGGTGTTGCCTTCAAAGCTGCTGAAACAGAAAAGAAGATTACTCAAAGATCCTCTCAATCTGTTTCAAAATCTGAAATAAAGGAGGAGCTGGCACTCATGGCTAGAAGATTTGAGAAGCTCAACTCCAGATTTGGTAGATACAAGAAGTTCTACCAAGATAACAGAACCAGAAGAAGATTCAGTTCTCCTGAACATAAATCAGAGGACAAAGTCTCTGATGAAAAGAAAGAAGACAGATATGCTGATAGGAAGAAATTCAGCAAAGGTGAACCATCATCATCAAGGAGGAAGGAGTCCTCAAGCAAGAAGAATGATGATGAAGATGTGTGTTACAACTGCCAGAAGAAGGGTCACTTTCAGTATGACTGTCCTGACCTCAGTGCAAAAGAAAGGAAGGAAAGGCAGAACAAAAGAGATAAAAGGCTGAACAACAGGAAGGCTATGGTAGCTGGAGATTCAGCAAGTGAAGAGAGTGTCTACTCTTCTGATGATGGACTGTTCTCCAACAGTGACAGTGATGAAGACTGTCAAATGGCACTTGAAGATGAAGAGGTATGTTCAACTTCCAACTTGTCAATTAACACACATGAATCTAGTGAAATCCATCTTGACTTTGAAAAGTTGTTGGAAGATTTCACCAGAATGCAAGAAGTATGCAATATGGCTCTGAGAGAAAATGAACAGTTGAGGTCTAAAGTCAAAATGTCCAATCCTCCTGAATCTGAAGTTGACATTAAATCAACTGAGTTGTATCAACAGATTGCGAGAGAACATGTAGAAATGTCTCTCAAAGTCTCTGAACAACAAAAGGTGATTGATGAACAAAATCAGACTCTAAAGAAAAAGGATTTTGACTCTAGAACTCTTCAAGCTAAATTTGACAATCTCTCAAGAGAATTTGATACTCTAAAATTAAGTGAGGGGAGCTTGAAAATGAAGATGTCTGCCTTGAACAAATCTGCTAAGGCAATAGAGGAAATTCAAGGGTTTCAAAGACCATTTGCTCAAAGGGATGGATTAGGCTATAATCCATTTGAACCCTCACCTGGTCTTAGTATTGCTTCATCAAGCAACTCTAAGATGACTTTTGTGAGATCAGTGGCACAACAAAATGAAATTGAAGTAAATCAACCACTGATCAAGGATAAGGGAAAAGGAATTTTTATACCAACTCAGGTAAACAATGTACCTAAACCCACACCTTTGGAAAAGGTTAAAGGCATTGCTTACAGGAGAAATGAGGTTCAGAAAGGTAGAACCAAAGGAAGGTCAACCTATCTGAATCATCATCAGAGGAGTTGTCCAAAATCTGTTCAGAAGAGGCCAACTCAAATAAGGCAACCTCAACTGAATGGATTAAGGCCAATACCCTCTGATAGGTATAAAACACTCAGGAAGCCTGGACCTTACCTGCCAAATGGAAAAGGCCATCCAAAAGCCTATCCTCAAAAGTCTTATCCAGCTGCACCTAAGCTTAGTAACTTCAGGAGAAATGTCCCAAAGAAATTTACCAACTCTCCTGAACCCTACAAAGCTAACACTTATACACAGAGATCACCCAAGGCATTTAAGGGTCAAACTGTGTATGTAGATGTAAATGGAAACCAAGTCAGTCACTTTGAATCAATCAGAGTAATCAGGCAGATTTGGGTTCCAAAAGGTACAGCTAACCCTCTAGGACCCAACACTCAAAGGGTACCTAAATTTTGACTTTGCAGGACTGCAAGGACCCCAAAAAGAAGAGAAGCATCAACAAGAAAACAGCATGGTACCTGGACAGTGGATGTTCAAGGCACATGACTGGAAACAAGGAGCTTCTCTCTGACTTCATAGAAAAAGATGGTCCTTCAGTAACCTTTGGAGACAGCTCTCAAGGCATCACAAGAGGCTATGGTACATTAAACATTGGTAGTGTTAAAATTACTGATGTCTCATATGTTCTAGGCCTAAAATATAACTTGTTGTCTATAAGTCAAATTTGTGACAAAGGATATTGTGTTGAATTTGCACCAAATGAATGTACTATCAAAAATAAATCAACACAACAGGTGCTACTAACAGGGGTGAGAAAGGGAAATATTTATTTTGCAGATTGGAGCAAAACCCCTGAAGCAGTCTGTCTTGTTGCCAAAAGCACAAATGAGCAAAGCTGGCTATGGCACAAGAGACTGAATCACCTGAACTTCAAAACCATCAACAAGATTGCAAGAAACTCTCTAGTTAAAGGGCTGCCAAATCAAGTGTTCACCAAAGAACACATATGCCAGCCATGTCAGGAAGGAAAGCAGATCAAAGCCTCTTTCAAAGGAAAACCTGTCATCTCAACTGAGAGAGTTCTTCAACTACTGCATATGGATTTATTTGGGCCAATAACCCCAGTAAGTATAAATGGAAGAAAATATGCTTTAGTTATTGTTGATGATTTTTCCAGGTACACTTGGGTAGTATTCTTGCTGAACAAAAAGGAGACCCAAGTCAAACTACCTGAATTGATGATGAGATTGAGCAATGAAAAGGGCCTAAGCATTGTCAAGATCAGATCTGACAAAGGCACTGAGTTCATAAACTCATACATCAATGAGTATTGCAGCAAGAATGGCATCACTCATGAAACTTCAGCAGCAAGAACACCTCAACAAAATGGGGTTGCTGAAAGAAGGAACAGGACCTTGAAGGAGGCAGCTAGAACCTTAATTGCTGAATCCAAACTGCCTAAAAGGTTCTGGGCTGAAGCCATTAGCACTGCATGTCACACTCAAAACAGGTCCTTAATCACCAAAGGACAAGGTAAGACTCCATATCAAATATGGAAAGGTAGATTGCCCACTGTTGCTTATTTTCACATATTTGGTTGTAAGTGTTTCATCCATAATAATGGGAAAGAGCAATTGAAAGCTTTTGATAGCAAAGCTGATGAAGGAATATTTGTTGGATATTCACAAATCAGCAAGGCTTACAGAGTTTACAATTGCAAAACTCTTATTGTGGAAGAAACACCTCATGTTGTGTTTGATGAATCTATTAATGAGTTCAGGGATAGAAACCTGAATATTGATGAGATAACACAAAGAACAACCAGATTAAGGCTTCAAAACAAGGAAACAGTGTTTGTGGATGTTGCCCAGCCTGAACTTCATGAAAATCAAAAACTGGACAACCTACCTGATAGCTTTCAACCAGTAGACAACCAACCTGAAGGAGAAATTGAACTGACTGATCCCATCCCAGTTCAAAACCAGGTAACAACTACCAATGAAGAAGCAGGCAATGCTGAGGTAGTTAGTGGATCCACTATTCAAGGGGGAACCAATGAAAATGTCAACTTATCTGACAATGAGGACAACACCCCTGAATATGATCCTGAGCTTGATCCTTCAATTAACTTTCCTGAATTTAATGAATCTAGTGATCCAACTTCAGATGAGGACAATCCTCCTGAAAGGATCAGGTCTAGAAGGACTTGGTTGCAAGACCACCCATCTAGCCTGATACTTGGTAATCCAAGTGAAGGGATCAAAACTAGAAGATTTCATGGAGAAAGTGCTCTGTTTTGTTGTTTTCTTTCAGAACAGGAACCTAAAGACATTGAGGAAGCACTACAAGACACAAACTGGATCATAGCCATGCAAGAAGAGCTGAATCAGTTCACCAGAAATGAAGTATGGGAGCTGGTAGACAGGCCAACTCATCAAGATGTCATTGGAACTAAATGGGTGTTCAAAAACAAGAAAAATGAAAATGACATCATTGTGAGAAACAAAGCAAGATTGGTGGCCAAAGGATATTGTCAATCTGAAGGGATTGATTATGATGAGACTTTTGCTCCAGTGGCCAGACTTGAGGCAATCAGACTCTTTCTAGCATATGCAGCTCACATGAGATTCAAGGTGTATCAAATGGATGTGAAGAGTGCATTTCTCAATGGGGTGCTCAAAGAAGAAGTGTATGTGGAACAGCCCCCAGGCTTTGAAGAAGGAGACAAGGTGTACAGATTGAAGAAAGCCCTCTATGGCTTAAAACAAGCTCCAAGAGCTTGGTATGACACCTTATCACAGTTTCTTCTAGATCATGGCTTTGTCAAAGGCACTGTTGACAGAACCTTGTTCAGAATCTGTGAAGGAGATGATATTTTGTTAGTCCAAATCTATGTGGATGACATTATATTTGGATCTCCAAATGAGAAGCTATGTGAGAAGTTCTCCAAACTCATGCAAAGCAAATTTGAGATGTCCATGATGGGATTGATGAATTTCTTCCTAGGACTTCAAGTCACTCAATCAAAGAAGGGAATATTCATCAATCAGGCCAAGTACACAAGGGACATGATCAAAAAATTTGGATGTGCAACAAGCAAGCCAGTCAGAATTCCTATGAATACTAACTGGAAGATGGATCCTGATGAAGGTGGAGAGTCAACAAACTCCACTAACTACAGAGGAATTATAGGATCATTGCTATATCTCACTGCAAGCAGGCCTGATATCACATTTGCAGTTGGAGTATGTGCAAGATTTCAAGCTAATCCAAAGAAGAGCCATCTTGATGCTGCCAAGAGAATTCTAAGATATCTCAAGGGATCTGAGAATCTTGGATTATGGTATCCAGCTGATGACAACATTGAACTCACTGGATATTCAGATGCAGACTATGGAGGATGCAGAATTGACAGAAAATCCACCTCAGGAACATGTCAATTCTTGGGCAGCAAGCTTATCTCATGGTTCTCCAAGAAGCAAAATACAGTTGCAACTTCAACAACTGAAGCTGAGTATGTAGCAGTTGGAAGTTGCTGTGCTCAGATACTTTGGCTCAGGCAACAATTGAGAGATTACAAAGTCATCTCTAATGAAGTGCCAATATTCTGTGACAACAATAGTGCAATTGCCATCTCACAGAATCCAGTACTCCACACCAGATGCAAGCATGTGGACATCAAGCATCATTTCATAAGGGATCATGTGGAGAAGAAAGATATCAAGCTTGTCAAAATCCACACTGATAAACAAAAAGCTGATATTTTGACCAAGCCTCTAGCTGAAGCAAGGTTCTTGGAGTTGTCAGCTGAATTAGGGTTACTTGATCCAGGCAAGATGGACAAATGAGGAAAGTAAAGCTCATATGAAGGGGGAAGTTCATCATAGCTGAACTTCAGCAAAGTTGACCAACCTCACTGAAGCTGTCAGCCAAAGAGGGAAACTCAGCAAGGTTGTCCCTGTAGTGCTCAGCAATGTTGGTCAGGGGATTTGTCCAAGTGGGACCCAGTCAGCAACTTTGGGACCCACTCAGGCAAAGCAATCAGGCAATTTGACCCACACAGAAACCAAAGCACATCTCAGGATGTTTGTCCTAGTTAATTGGATAATTATTGCTATTTTTAGCATTGATTAGACATTTAAGAGGTTTCTTGGTCTAAGAGTAGGCCATTTTAGGATGGAGTGTGCTATAAAGATTTTTACTACCAAAAAGGCAAATCAGCATTTAATGCAGAAATCTTAATAAGATTGCATGAATTCTTGAGCCCTCATCAAAACCATTAAATTGCATTCAAAACTTCATCGAACCATTGAAAGTCCACTACCCCACTATATTCAAACGGTTTTTCAAATTACCCACTGTTACATTCCATTAACCAACGGTTAATAAATTCCTTCCATATATAAACTTCTCAATTTTCACTACCATCCTTACGCACTCATATTTCCCAAAACCTTTGAAGTCTCAAAACCTCTAAACCTGCAATTTTTCTCCAAAACTTTCCATCTCTCATATTATCCATGGCACCTAAGATCAAGAGAGAAGAGCTTGTAGACTTCAATGATTCCTCCCTGGACATTGATTTCTCTTATCTTAGCAACCCAAATTCCCTTTGGTTTGAAAAACTGGTAGCTTTTGATAGCCCAGATTCAGAAGTTCAACAAGTCCTCCAATGGCTGAGGGAGGCAGGGCTAGAGAAATTTCTTGGCACCAAGCCTGATTCCTGCCTGACTCCATTCATGGCAGAATTCTTTGCCCATCTCAGATGGAAAGGGAAAAAGGGAGATGTGTGCACTAAGCTCACATATGCTGAGGAAGATAAAGAAGAAGAAACTCAACACACAATCATCTTCACTACAGAGGATTTAGAAGCTAGCTTTGGGCTACCTTCTGAAGGCATGAATCCAGAAATGTACAAGGAAGAAGATGATCAGGAGTTATATTATTCTTGGATGATAGAACCTAAAAGGGTTGTGAGTGCACAAAACAAAAACACCTTAAAGCCAGTGTTTAGGCACTTGTTTGATTGTGTTGTAAAGAGCCTGTTGAGCCACTCAGGGAGTGTTGAACAAATCAGTATGCCTAAATTGAGAGTGATGGCTGCTGTGATTGACTCTGCTGAGAAGAGAGTCAAGTTCAACTGGAAGAAATTCATTCTTGACAAGATGATGAATGAAAAATTTAAGTTTAAGGAAATGAAGCACCACAAGGTGGTGGTAGAAGGAAAACTCCAGTTCTGCACAAGAGCCAGCCTGCTCTTGGAAAGATTTGCTCACTACACCCACCTCCAAGCAAAACCAAAACCTTTTCCTGCACAAAAGGTGATGTTTAGGAAGCTGTCTTCTAAGACTGAGAAAAGGAAGCAGGATGCAGTTTCTAAGAAGGCTGTTGCAATTGTTCCAAGAGCCTCTCCTAGAAAGAGGAAAGCCCAACCACCAAAAGCTCAACCAAAGATGAAGAAGTTGAAGAAGATTTTGCATGAATCTTCACCAGAAAGTCAGTCAAGAAGTGGAGGAGCCACTTCTGAGGAAATAGAGAAGGTTGCTGAGGAAGGAGTCAACCCTCCTGAAGAAAGTGTGGAAGTCAGAGAGGTTGTCCCACTGCAACCTGAAACAATCACAGAATTCAGAGACCTTGACCAGCCAACAAGGTATGCAAGAAAAAGAAGAATCATCAAGACCTCTGAGAAGCAGAGGTTGATGGAGGAAGAAAAGAAGAAGAAAGAGTTCTTCAAGGAGATTAGACAGGCAAGCAAGTCTAACTCCAAATCCAAGTCAAAACCCAACAGCCCTGAAGCCAACTCCCCTGATATTCAATCTAGAAGAATATCTCCAAGGCAAGAAGAAGAGGAGTGCAAGACTCCTGAAGATGCACCAATCATTGCCAAGAAAGTGTACTCCCCTGAAGGTGCACCTGATAGATCAGGTATTGATGTGCTGGCAGATTTGGTCAATCTTGAAGATAGACCCTTTTCCCCACTTGATCCAAGACTTCTCTCATATACCAAACTTCTTGAAACTGCTCTTCAAGAAGGTGATCAAGTTGTGTTCCCACCCATTCCAGCCATTCCAATTACCTCTTCAGGCACAATGCTCTCAAAAGCACCTGAACCCCAACTTGCTTTGACCTCTCCTGAACCCAATCCTTCTGAACCCAACTTACCTGAATCCCAGCCAAGCCTACTTGAATCTCATTCCAACCCTCCTGAATCCCAAACCAACTCTTCTGGAGAAGATAGTGGTGAAGAATATACCTATGAGGGAATGTTGAGGCAGATTGCAAGAGCCAATGTGGATGAATTATATCCAGGATTGAAGGCTTATCCCAGGCTGCAACAACAATTCTATGATCTCAGAGCACTTGTTGAGATCAAAGATAGAACTATTGTGGAAATAGCTCAGGCTATTCAGGATAAGGGTGCCAACTGGTGGCAGGTTGAGGAAAATAGGCTGCTACATTTTGCAAATGTAAAGAAGACCAGTGTATTAACCACTGAGGCCCTATTTTGCACCATTGTACATGAAAAGGTGCTTGCTGAAAGGGAGAGGATAGCACAAGGAATCAAGCATCCTGACAGCCCATCTGATGATGATGATGATGATGATCACACAAATCCCAATCCCCCTGGTATCAACTCAGCTCAGGTACATTACTTGACTTTTCATTCTGTGAAGGACTCTGATCATTCAGAGGAGTTGACCAAAGATGGTGACTCAGTCCAAGATGCATTGGCCAAGGATGGTTCTTTTGAACCTGAGGCACAGCTTGACAATGCTGAGACTTCCATAGGAGAAGCTGGTTTGGCTAAAGCCTCATCAATGTCAGGCAAGTTGGACATTGACCAGCCTTTAGTCATTCAGGATGACTCAGTGGACTTGGGATGCCCAAGCACTGTGATCTCCCAACAACTGCCCTCTGTGGATCCTGTTGAGGATATAGAGGTGTCAGGTTTAGAAATTGAAGGAGTTGAAAAGGCTGTGAGTGCTGAAAAATCAGAGGGAGATGATGGTGAGGAATGTGTGATCACTGGTTCCTTGAGTGCACCACAAATAGAGGGTGAGGAAGTAGAAATATTGGGTGCAGCCCAATATGAGAGTCAGGCTATTCTTCAAGTCAAATCTGAACTTGATGAATCCCTTGGTGAAAGGAGGCCTGATTCTCCAGTGAATGTGAGTTTATCTCCTGAAAATGAAGAAGAAAAGAATAAAGTTGAAAATGAGAGAAAAGGTGCTGATGTATCAGACCTTATGGGAGAAAAAGAAATAGAGGGTGATGAGGGAGTTTTTACTAACACTATCAGTTTTGCAGATTCAGTTGCTGTCACTCTTGAGCAGATTTTTGCAGATGCCTCCCTGACAGATATACCAGTTGATGCTGACACTGATCTTAAAGCAGTATCAGCAAATGTGTCCACACTTAACCAGATCTACTTTGAACAAGCCAACACCTCTGAGGCTCACTTTCAGATGGCTACTCAGACTGCATCCATCATTGAAGAGCAGTCAGAGAAGTTGGACACACTGGTCAGGGAAGTTGAGAAGGCCCATGCAACCACTGCTGATACCTTAGATGGCCAAGGCAAGACTCTAGCCTCTGTGGAGATGAGGCTCACAGGGTCAGAAGAAGTAATCTTGCCTACTCTTGATGCAAGAATATGTGGAGTTGAAACTGGACTTCAAACAGTTTCAACTGAAGTAACCAAGGCCAAGGATGCTATGGTAAAATTCACAAGATCTGTGAAGAAAGAGCAACATGGTCTCAAAAATTTGTACAAGCATAATGTGAAAGCATTGAGAAAGACAATCAAGGATGCTTTAAGGCAGAGGACAGCAGCACAGAGAAAGAAGGCAGAAGAGTTGAAAGCTGCAATGGTGAAGGAAGCTGCTGAAAAGTTCACTGTTGAACTCATGGCCAAAGTGTCTGATCAAGTTGTGGCCAATCTCACTGAACAACTTCAGGCCAAACTTGATCAATCATTGAAAGCCACATTGGATGCCATAGTTTCCCAGAAGATGAAGCCAGTTCACACTTTTTTGAGCATGGCAGATGATAAAATGCAAAACATTCATGATGAGAATGTTTACCTACTGCAGGAATTAAAGTCTCTCACTCATTCTCACTCACATCTCTCTGTCACTATAAGTGACCTGAAGCCCCAGTGTTTTGATAATGCCAAAAAGGGGGAAAGAGAGAGAGCAAGGGCAAAGGGAACCTTGGTAATTGGTGAATCCAAGGGAAAAGAGAAGGTCCCTGAAGTTGAGGAGGAAGCAGTAGAAGACATTGGGAAAGGCAAAGGCCCAATGAATGTTGAAGATTCTGGAGGAGTTCATCAACATCATGAAGATGGAGAAGATGAAGATAGGCCCCAGAGGCTCCAACAAGGATGTTTGGGAGCTGAAGAAAAGGGTCTGGGCTCAATATGGCATTGCTCCCCAAGATGATGGAACTCTCTGATGGATAAGTTTATCCCTTCCTTACTCTTATTTTTATGTTTGCTGATGATGTTGTTATTCTTGTATCAGCTAGTATATCCTTTTAATTTTTCTGATCTGTAATGCTCCATGATATATAAAAGGACCAATGTTTTTATCAAGAGATAACAACTCATTATCTCAACTAACCTAACATGACATATATTACTTGATTTATTGTGCTAACAGTTTCTTTCAGGCAAGTTGACCAGTTCAATCTCCCTGAAGGTAATATTGAGTATAAGTCAAGGTTCCTTTGTAATAGGTTTTGGCATCATCAAAAAGGGGGAAATTGTTGGGAATAAAATGATTTTGATCTTGATACCAAAACCCCTGACTGATGATGTACAGATTAGTTGAGATATGCTCAAAGTATTGTTCAGGCAAGTTGTCCCAGAACACTTGATGTGTAGTATGCTTAAGTTAAAATCTCAGAAATGTTATGAGATATTAATGATCAGGATAGTTGTCCAAAGCTGGAATGTTAGGCAGCTTGATAGGTCTATAGGACAAAGCTGCTGATCTATTCAAGACAAACTGATCAGATGGACAACCTGGCTGAAGAGTTCAAGAATACTGAAGCTGTGCTCATAAATGCATAAGATCAAGGCAGTTGAAGTACAAATGATCAAGAGAATTAAATGTCAAAAGCTTACAGAAGACACATTCAATGAAGCATTTATTGCCAATCATGCCTGAACCAAGCATTAAAGACTTAGAGCATTAAAGAGTGAAGCATTGAATGAATGTTGGAACATTCTAAAACTGCAGCAAGAATGTTCAGGGAGCTTGTCCCATCTGACCGTTGGTTGTGTGTAGAATTTGCCACAAATCAACCTAGGACAATGTGCAAAATTGGGAACTGTCACAAGTCTTCTCAGCCGCATTTGTCAGAAGTCAACACATTCATTCAAGCAACCATTGAAGACCCCTTTTACACAGTGGATAAAAGGATGCCAAGCTTCATAGCCGTTTCAATGGTGCTACAAATAGACATATTTGAATTGCTAATCCCTCCAACGGTTAGTTGTTCAAATTGCCTATAAATACAGAAGTGATCAAAGGAATTCAGTATCCAACTACATGCTATAAAACTCATATTAAGCTTTCAAAGGAAACCAAGCTATTCTCTAGAATTCCAAGTTTCCTGAATCACTTCAAGTCAGCTAAGCCAATCTTTGTAAACATCCTAGCTTAGCATTGAGATATCCTAAGCCTTTACTCGGTTCTTATTGTAAAGGATATCTCTAATAGTTGGAACCAAACCTCAAACCTTATCTCATTTAGTGAAGAGAGTGTTTGTTGTAGAAGTGAGGAGTTAAGGGCTGTTAGTGAGAAACACAGTCTTAACTCAGAGAGATTGAGCACTAGGACTCAAGTTATCCTAGGGATCAAAACACTAAGAGAGTGTTGTTGATCAGTGCACCTTGGCACTATAAAACAAGCTAATTCCATTGAGAAGGAATTATCCTGTTCAATCAGGGAAAGTGGATGTAGGAGCTTGAGTCTCTGAACCACTATAAACTTGTGTCTCATTTACTTACTGCATTCTTAACTTCACTTCATTCAAACATATTTTAAAGATTCATAACTCAGTAAGTAAGAGAATCTGTTTTGGACAAAGTCCCTGATAACCTGTATTTTCAGAAATTAACTTGGAGTATTTCTTTAGTCAAAGGCCAACCACATTCCGCACTAAGCAACTCTTTTAGATATTTACCCAACTGATCACTCAATAGTAATCAGTAGGACAAGTATCTATCAAAGTTCCCACTCAGGCCAGTTGTGAGACAACTTGCCTGATAAGACAAATTTGTCAAAAAGAAAGAATTTGCATACACAAGTGCATTCCCCCCCCCATACACTTGTGTTATACTCCACCAAGGACCAACATGTTCTACTTTCCGATAATTCCTCGTTTGCAAAGATTGTACATGTCCAAGGCCACTGCGAAGGATATGACATGGCATGCCTCGTGCGCTTCTGATGACTCTGGTGTTATGCATCATCCGGCAGACCTGTTGGCTTGGAAGCATTTGGACCGTTCGTATCCTGATTTTGCATCTGAAATTAGGAATGTTAGGTTGGGCTTGAGCACAGACGGTTTTACACCGTTTGGAATGACGGGAAAACAATATTCGTCATGGCCATTTATACTTACTCCGTACAATCTACCCCCGTGGTTATGCATGAAGGATCAATTCATGTTTCTTTCGATTCTCGTGCCCGGGCCTAAAAGTCCGAAGGACAAAATTGATGTGTTTTTGCAACCACTGATAGCAGATTTGAGATTTTTATGGGAAAATGGTGTGCAAACTTACGATGTTGCTAGAAAGCAAAACTTTTTGATGCGAGCTGCACTTATCTGGGCCATTAGTGACTTCCCAGCATACTCGATGTTGTCTGGTTGGAGTACAGCCGGAAGGCTTGCTTGTCCATATTGTGGAGAGTACACCGATGCATTCTATTTGAATAAAAGTAGAAAGCAGTCGTGGTTCGACAACCACCGAAAGTTTTTACCACTAAATCACACGTGGCGAACGAATAAAACTGCATTCATGGCCGGAGTAGTAGTCACAGATGATCCACCGCCTATTCGAACGGGTGCAAGTCTCCTATACGAAATTGATCATTTGGGATATAGAAAGGTTACAGAGGAGGGTGCTGAGGCCCACAATAAAAAACTTTCTAGAGGGTGGAAGTGGAAATGCATTTTCTGGGAGTTGCCTTATTGGAGTACCTTATTGATACGACACAATTTAGACGTGATGCATATTGAGAAAAATGTGTTTGATAGCGTATTCAACACGGTGATGAATGTGGAGGGGAAAACAAAGGACACGTCTAAATCAAGATATGAGCTGAATGATTATTGTCGTCGTCCCTCTCTCAAGAAATGTCCACGTACATCAAAGTATCCTAAGGCTTCTTTTTCGCTTGATAAGAAGCAAAAGGATGTTATTTGTAAGTGGATAAGTGAGTTGAAGTTTCCAGATGGATATGTGTCTAACATGTCCCGTTGCATTGACTGGTCGAAATTGAAATTGTATGGGATGAAGAGTCATGATTGTCACGTGTTTATGCAGAGACTACTACCGATTGCTTTTTACAAAATTTTGCCGCTCAATGTGTGGAAAGCAATCACTGAGCTTAGTCTATTTTTTAAGGAGTTGACTTCTACAACCATCACAGTTGACAACATGGCTCGACTGGAAATAGATATCCCAGTGATCTTGTCCAAGTTGGAACGTATCTTTCCACCCAACTTCTTCAACTCTATGGAACATCTACCTGTGCACCTTGCATATGAAGCAAAAGTGTGTGGTCCAGTTCAATACAGATGGATGTATCCATACGAGAGGTAATTGTCATTCAATTTCTCATACGATTCTTCAAATTATATGAACTTACGATTCTTATAATTTAATCAGGTATCTTCGCACCTTGAAATTAAGCGTGGGTAACAAAGCATGTGTTGAAGCTTCGATTGCCAATGCATATTTAACTAAAGAGGCGTCAGTGTTTTTTTCTCACTATTTCGAGGACCATGTTACGACAAGGATACACAATGTACCTCGTAATTACGATGGTCGGTACGAAGTACACGAGTATGTCGATGGCACTTTTTCAATATTTAAGGCGCCTGGCAAACGATTAGGAAAGCCTAAGAAAAGATGGATTTTAGATGAGGAGAAAAAAGTTGTTCATACGTACGTGTTGTTGAATTATGATGAGGTGCAGCCATATGTTCAGTAAGTCAATCTGACCAAAATGTTTGTCAATCAAATACTTAGTGTTGACATGTCTTATTAATCTTATATCGATCGTACGTAGGCTATTCATGCAACAACTTCAAGTTCGTCAACCAAATCTCTCGGCCGCTGAATCAGATTTAAGGCTACAAGATGGATTTGCGTCGTGGTTTGAAGAAATTGTAAGTTATCTTAAAATAACGATCTGTGTAAAGTGTTAAGTTATAGAAATTCTCACATCGTCGTGGCTTATAAATATATAGGTGAAGATAAATCGCATCGAGAACAGGTTTTTATACGATCTCTCGGCCGGTCTGTCTGGTCAAGTTCTTACGTACGCAGGGTATTACGTGAACGGGTACAAATTCCACACTATGGCTTATGGTGCATCTAGAGCAACATCAAACAGTGGGGTTTGTATCAAGGGAAAAAACTACGATGCGAATGAGGAAAATTTATATGGGAAACTCGAGGAAGTAGTCGAATTGGACTATCAGGGGTACCACGAGAAGAAAGTGGTTTTGTTCAAGTGTCAGTGGTTTGATCCCTCAAACAATGGGACAAAAGTTCATCCTAACTACAAGCTCGTGGAGCTTAATCAGAGGCGATCTTACGGCTGGTACGATCCATTCGTACTAGCAAGTCAAGCCACACAAGTCTACTATTGTCCAAACCCTGGACCCCGTACTGATTGGATATTTGTCTGCAAAGTCAAACCGAGATACTTGGTGGATGCAAAAGATACTACTGAAGATGAAGTTCCCGCGTGGCAAGAGGATAACTTAGAGACTCAAATGATTGTGCAAGTAGATGATGATCCTGTCATGTTAACTGATGACACCGGTACAATGATGGAAGTAGAGGTAGAGGAGAGCCGGTGGATGAGACACTGATTGTGCACACACCACAGGGTTTATATATGCCCGATATGACCCAGCTACAGTTGCCCGGAATGAATCTAGATTCCTATTACACTCAGGTGCCTCATATGGTTCCACCTGCACACGAACCATCCCCTCCACCGATACATTCGCCAGTTAGACCTCCGTCTGTCGGGACACAGGCCAGCATGTCTTATGATGCACCCGAGAGTCGCATTTTACTGTGGATCTACCTTGATACGTAAGTATATTCCTTATTTAATTTTCATTAGACGTATGTATAACGTGTTTATTAATAATTTTTTTTATTATTATAAAATACGTGTAACAGGTTGATGCCTTCAAATTTGATTTCGAGGACGATCAGATCGATTATGTACAGGAATATGGAGCTTGGTGCACACTCCTTTGCCAAGGTATCACCCGGCACGATACAGCGGTGGTGGGAGACATTCCAGGTATAAAATCACTTTACATTAACATTTTGTTATTTTTTTATATTAATTCATTAATTCATTTTTTTTTTTGCAGACCGAGGTCAGGTGGGACCCTCTAATCACATCTACTGAAGAGGTGTACAGGCTCTTTCTTCAAAGAGCAGCAGGTCGGTACACTGGCATGTTATCAATCGTCAAGAAAGCGTGGGTGAAGGAAAAGAAGAGGCCGGGGTGGGATGGCAATGTTTGGAACGACTTAGTTCGTCACTGGAGCGATCTTGAAACAATTAAGAAGAGTGAGCAGGCTCGTAAGAACCGCTTATCTGAGCCTGGAGGTCCGGGTACTGGCTGTGGTACTCATAAAGGCGGAGCTCGTGGAACAACAGAGGTCGCACGGCGCATTGTAAGTATTTATGGTCAATTATAATTAATTTTAATTAGTTAATTATTTAGTTAATTATACGTATATGTCTTAAATTCAAAATACAGGAGGAGAAGATGGGACGCCCTGCCCACGACTGGGAGATAGCTGAATATTACCACCGTTACGAAAACGGCACATACAGATATGGTTATATGGGTGATATACTTGTAAGTGTGTACATATATATATACATTACATTATATAACAAATATATATTTAATTGTACTTGAAAATGTATTAACCCACTTTTAAATGTGCACGTATAGGACCAGGTACAGGAGGAGTTGACCAATCAATCAGGAGAACCGTCAGATGAACCTACTTCAGAGGATGGTTCCCAGGGCCCACCTATACCCGACATGTCTGATTTGTTCGTGAAGAAGGTCGGTAGGTCTCATGGACGTATTAGGGGCCTTGGACAAGTAGGCAAGAACAGACGGGTCTCCTCCGGTCCTGGCGAGACGTCACGTGGTATGGCTTATGGACGATTCTCCCAGGAAGACATGGACAATGCTCTTGCCTAAGAACGGAGAGTCAGTGAGGAGAGAGAGCAGCGCTTACTCCTACAAATGCAGCAGACGGAGGAGCGCATAGTCAAGACTTTTCAGGATCAGTTGGCAGCGATGATGGGTCAGATGACAGGTCAGATGGGTGGGATGGGTCAGCAGATGGGTGGGATGGGTGGGGCGCCGAGGCCGTCACACAACGTTCATGATCGTAGCCAGGTTGATCGGGATCAGGATGATACTGAGGATGATGGTGGTGATGAGGAGTGATACATTTTTATATTACTTTATTATGTGTGATGTTATTATATTACATTGACGTTGATGATTAATTTTTATTTTAATGTTGTGTGTGATGTTATTTTAATTAAATGGATAAGTGAATTGATATTTTTAAATGGATAAGTGAATTGAAAACAATTATGTTTAATGTTGTGAATTGAAAATTAGAATGAATTTAAATGATGTGATTAGAATAAATTTACATGTATAATCGAAAATAATTATACTCAATGTTGTATGTAATTATAATGTTGTGAATTGAAAATTAGAATGAATTTAAATGATGTGATTAGAATAAATTTAAATGGATAATCGAAAATAATTATACTCAATGTTGTATGTAATTATAATGTTGTGAATTGAAAATTAGAATAAATTTAAATGTTGTATATTGAAGATTAGAATAAATTTAAATAGTGTAAATTGATACCGTAATTAAATTATTTAATTTGAAACACATTATAATTTAGTTAATTCTCGTTTAGAAATAAATATGATATGCTTTGACAATTTAATAAGCAACAATTAAACTTAAAATGGATTGAAATAAAGAATTGAAACTAAAATTAAATTGAATATATATTAATTGTGTTCACAACATGACGACTAAAGCTCATAGCCTAAACGACACACATGGGGCGCCCAAAACTCTACAGGACCGAGAGGTCCCGTGCTCGAAACCCAGCTGGAGCGAAAATTCGCGAATATTGGTGGCCTAGTGGTGGGGGTGTGTGTTGGTTGCCTTAGAGACCTGGGTTCGAAACCCAGGTTCTCATTTTTTAAAAGTTAACAAAAAGGCGACGGCCTTGGCAACGGCAGTGGGCCCCGTTGCCAATTGACAACGGCTGGGCCCCGTTGCGAAAAGGCGACGGCCATCTACCGTTGCCAAAAGGCAACGGTTTTCCCAAAATTCGTTGCCTATAAAATAGTGAGGGGGAATCTGTTGTCTTCCCCGTCGCCATTTTGGCATTTTTTTGTAGTGATGTTGTAATTGATAAATACACTAAAGGTCGTGAATTTTTTTACAATTAACCCTTATAATAACTTACATTTTTCATTAAAAATTGTAATACTGGCTTGCACATTTTAATAATATTGTATTGTATTGCATTTTTCAATAAAATATTGTGTTGCACTTTTCAGTTATAATAACTTACATTTTTCATTAATATAACTTACACTTTTCATTAATATTGTGTTGCACTTTTTTTTTAGTTATACGAAATTGTACTTTTTTACTAAATATTGTGTTGTACTTTTTAATTATAATAATTTATATTTTTCATTAAAAATTGTGTTACACTTTTCAAAAAAAAAAAGTCTAACAGTTGATCGTTGACTAGTCAACTCGAGTACACGGTACAGTCAAGTCTATTTGAGACTTTAGCTTATTCTTAATACGAGTCAAATACCCCACTAAAAAAATTTCGTGTAAAATCAAAGAAAAAAAAAACGAAAATCCATCAAACAACAAGATTGTCAAGATTTTTGTTCCACCTAATTTATTTTGCAAATTTTATTTATCAAGATAGTCTCCTATATTTTGCTACTCATCTAATTTCACGAATTCATAGTTTTATTTATCAAGATATATAGTATTGTGGGATCTATAGTGCCAACGAGGATTCAGATTATAGTGTGGAAACCTTTTTACAATGGATAATCTGAGAAAAAGAGGTGTATCAATAAAACGATGAGGTGGTATGCAAACTATGTGAGGAGGCAAAGGAAAGTAACTCACATCAGCTGCTCCATTGCAGGTTTGCAAATTCAATTTGATGGAAATGTCAAAGTTGGCTCAAGGTTAGTATAGTGTCACAATTCAGTATTGAATCGTTCCTTGCAATATTGACTGCTTGGAGGAAAGGGAACGAGTAGAAAGTTACCCTGGGTTGGAGTTGTTGGAGTTATTTGAGAAATTTGGAATTATAGAAATACAAGGGTGTTTGCAAGAGAAACACACGAGCTGAAAAGAATAATGGAGAAGATTAAGATAAGCTTATGGACATGGCTAGAAGGAAGGAACCTTGTCGTCCCTAATTCTTCTATCTCGACTTGGTTTTGTAATCCATTTTTATGTATTAAAGTATGTAGTAAGATTCAGTTAGGAGCTATTGCTCTTTAATAATTTTGAATTTTCTTGTACACTTTTATGGATGAGTACCTCTTGCATTCAATATTTAATAAAATTTGTTTATCGTTCCAAAAAAAATGTCCAGTGTATTTTACCACTCATCTAACTTCACAACTTCAAAGATCAATGCACTTAATACTAAATACTTTTTTAATCCTAAAAAGATGATTCTTTATTTTTTTTATTAATTTGTCCCAAAATATAGTCATTTATCTTTTTAAAAGTGTGTAAATATTTTAAATACCTATTGTTTAATATTCAATTAATAATGGTATATTTAAAAGTTTATAGTTAAAATTTCGAGTTAATTCCAAGTTTTCATTTTTAAGAAATGGTAGTGCTACTTCTTTCCCGGGTAACCTTCATACAGGGACGATTTTCAGGACATTCAGGGAATTCTTTATGGCCGCGGTTGCCACAAAGTTAGGTTAGGATCTGGGGTCTCCCTCTTAAGGCTGAGCTGGCAGCTACTCTTATGGCTATCAAGTATGCCCATGATCAGGGATGACACTTCCTTTGAATTGAGTCGGACTCGACCCTCACGATTGATACTCTTATGAGCACCAACACCTCTATTCCTTGGCGTCTGCAAGGCCTTTGGAGCCAGGTCCACCCTCTTACACAGGACATGCACATTAGATACTCACATGTCTTTAGAGAGGCCAACCAAGCGGCGGATGTTGTGGCAAAGACTGGCCTTAATTGTGTCTGGAGGGGCTTCCCCCCAAACTTTTTACTATCATTTCCTGCATAATGATCTATATTCTGTTTTCAATAGACATTGACTTGTAGAGGAGTGTACCTTTTTTCTTGATCTGGGTTTTATCCCTAAGGAGGGTTTTCCCAAGCAAGGTTTTAATGGCACTCCGACCTCTGGCTCGACCTGTGAACTTATGGTCCTAGGTTTCTTTTTTTATTTGATCTACCTTTTATTGTCATTTTTAAGAAATGGTTTATGATAAAATTTGTAGAAAAACATTTTTTTCAATATAAATAATTAAATAATCATTTAAGAGAAAGACTTGTACGGAAAGGCAAAGTCTCATATTCACCGTGTGCACCAAACAGATTTGGTGCACACGGTTTTTACCCTACCATATAAAACTCTCTTTCCCAAAGACCAGCTCCTCGTCGCTCACCTTCGCCACCACTGGCGTCTTCACTCCGCCGCAAATACAAGGCTCACACTAAATTTTCCCCAGCGCCGACATGATCCACCTCCTTAAAGCCGTGTGGCCGAAGAGTAGTATTTGATCCCAGCGGCAGAGTGCCCTACACTTACATTGGCATTGTCGATGGCCGTATTCTCAACTGGAACGACGTCGATTGGATGGAATTCGCCCTCACTTCATCCCGGAGGTAAATCTGTTGGAATTAATGGGAATTAATTGGGTTTTGACACCCTGATCTAATTTAATTAAATAGACGGACTAAACGTTAATTAATAAATAATTGAACGTGACATGGTCGTTCTACTCGCGGAGTAGATGAACGTGGTATATTTAATATCTCAAAACCGAGTTAAGGTGAGTGAGAAATTAATTGTTGAAGTTGAAGAGGTTCAACTTGGAAAGTTTGAGAAAGTGGGAATTTGTCCCACATAGGAAACCTACAAAACATTTATGATGTATAAAGGTATTGAAGTAACTTGGTAGTTCAACTATCTAAAAGAGGGACACTCCTCTAAGAGCCACACGCGCGCGCGCGCCCGCCCAGCCGGCCGGCTCGGCTCGGCTTCGGATTCGACAATTGGTCTTTGGGGCCCACCTATCTTTTTGCAGACCCAAAAACTCCGAAAGCCCAACTCAGGAATGGGCTCGGCCCAATTCGAACTACTTCAGTCTCAAACTTAATCTTCAAGATTCGGTCTTAGACTTATCCACGAGTGAGATATTATCTCAACCGCTGCAATATTGCAATATATTCCCACGATTTTCTCAACAACCTCCTAGGGTTTCTTGTGCCTATAAATACAGACTCTTCCCTCATTCCAAATTTACGCTGAAATTCGCCCCTCTACCTTTCTCTCTCCTCTCGTCCCTACGCAGTGTATTGAGCTACCGAAAGCCTTACACTGTTCTTTCTTGTGCCGGATTTATTTCCGAGAGTGTTCAGTTCGTACTACGTACGTTCGTCGATACTTCTTATACAGTGGTGCTACTGTGTATTAAGTGAAAGTCGTTTTACCTTTGGGAACGGAACGCCGTAACAGTCGAGCACTATCCTGGGCGTATTCTGTTCTGCGGGAAAAGGTTTTCCCTTGACTCGACTTATTTGTGGAATTTACTTGTTATTCTGACATTTTTGATATTGCAGTTTACACGGCGTAGACCAGTTTCCAACAATCGCAGAACAGAATATTTAATTAGTATTTTCGGACTTAATTAATTGAATTAATATTTTCGAAACTAATTAATTTAATTAAAATTTACTGCAGTATCAAAGATGAATGATAACATGGATGTCGATCCCGTTAATTCGGAAGCAGTGCGTGGCACTGAAAATATTGGCAACAATGCTAATAACGGAGCATCTCCCGATCGCTCGGAGTCGCACAGTTCCGACTTGAGATCACAAGGAAAACAAAGTGATCATGCGGAAAGAGTAAAAAACAGAAGCAATCCGCATGAACCACTCCCTGCCTTCCACAATCCCGTAAGGGATCCCGTGTTTACCTTCTCCGCACCAGGGCCGAGGCCTATGGTCGTACAAGGAGAAAAGCCGGAAAATTTTTCCGGAACTGAATTCAAGCGATGGCAAAGTAAGATGCGATTTTACTTGACCATGCTTGGAATGGATAGGTTTCTAACCGAAACAAAACCTACACAGCCTGAGGCAAATGCTAGCCAACAAGAAAGGATCTTCTATGATCAATGGCTAAGTGGTGATTATCTATGCAGAAATCACATTATTGGAGGACTTTCTGATGCCCTCTACAGTGTCTACTATGACATTCAATCTGCCAAGGAACTGTGGGAATCCTTGGAGAAGAAATACAGAACTGAAGGCGCCGGATTAAAGAAATTCGTCGTTTCACAACTGTACGATTTTAAGATGGATGACAATAAGTCTGTAGTGGATCAAGTCCAGAAACTGCAGATTATTTTCCACAAGATTGCTGCTGAGGATATGGTGTTACCTGATGCATTTCAAGTAGCGACCGTGGTCGAGAAACTGCCTTCATCGTGGAAGGATTTCAAATCATATCTAAAGCACAAACGAAAGCTGATGAGCTTGGAGGACCTGATTATCCGTCTCAGGATTGAGGAGGACAATCGGAAGAGAGAAGGCAAGGGATCTGCCCCCCAGATTGAAGCCAAAGCTAACTTGATGGAACAAGAGGGTCCGTCAAGGAAAAGGAGACGTCCAAACGAATCTGCTGCCCCCACAACGAAGAATGTGAAGGGGAAGGGTCCAGCCACAAAGCAGAAATTCACTGGAAACTGCTACAACTGTGGGAAACCAAACCATAGGTCCAGTGAGTGTCGTCAACCTCGTCGTGACGATAAGGGAAAGGGCAAACAGAAAGCACAAGATTCTGTGAACCTTACAGATTTGGACATGTCCGCAGTGGTGACGGAGGTCAACATGGTGGACAACAAGAAAGAGTGGTTTGTGGACACTGGTGCCACCTGCCACGTCTGCTCGGAGAGATCTGCATTCACAGACTACTCTCCATCTGATGGGAGAAAATTGTTCATGGGCAATCAAGCCTCATCTGAAGTGGCTGGAATTGGGTCAGTGGTGCTTAAACTGACATCTGGAAAGGAGCTAACATTGAAGAACGTGCTGCATGTCCCAGACATCCGGAAGAATCTGATTTCGGGATCTCTTCTAGTTAGCAACAAATTTAGACTAGTCTTTGAAGCTGATAAGATAGTTCTAAGTAAGTTTGGTCAATTTCTCGGGAAGGGTTATCTCGAGAATGGTTTGTTTAAATTAAGCACAATGGTTGTAAGCCCCAAAGGCAAACAAGTTATTAATGAAATTGCTTCCACTTCTGCTTATATCGTTGAGTGTTCCTCTTTATGGCATTCTAGATTAGGACATGTGAATCTAAAATCCTTAAAGCGATTAGTAAATCTCGATTTACTTAAAATTGACAACGTTGATACATCCAAACGATGTGAAATATGCACGGAAGCAAAAATGACCAAACTACCGTTTAAAACTGTTGAAAGGAACACTGCTGCTCCTCTAGACTTAATTCACACGGATGTATGTGATTTGAAGTTTGTACAAACTAGAGGAGGGAAAAAGTATTTTATTACTTTTATAGACGATTGTACAAGATTCTGCTACGTTTACCTCTTAAAGAGTAAAGACGAAGCTATTGAAGCTTTTAAACGTTACAAAACTGAAGTAGAGAATCAATTGGACACTCGAATTAAATCAATTCGTAGTGATAGAGGAGGAGAGTACGTAGCTCCGTTTGAACAATTATGTATTGAATCAGGGATTATACATCAAAGAGGGGCACTCCTCTAAGAGCCACACGCGCGCGCGCGCCCGCCCGTCCGGCCGGCCGGCCGGCTCGGCTCGGCTTCGGCTTCGGATTTGGCAATTGGTCTTTGGGGGTCTTTGGGGCCCACCTATCTTTTTGCAGACCCAAAAACTCCGAAAGCCCAACTCAGGAATGGGCTAGGCCCAATTCGAACTACTTCAGTCTCAAACTTAATCTTCAAGATTCGGTCTTAGACTTATCCACGAGTGAGATATTATCTCAACCGCTGCAATATTGCAATATATTCCCACGATTTTCTCAACAACCTCCTAGGGTTTCTTGTGCCTATAAATACAGACTCTTCCCTCATTCCAAATTTACGCTGAAATTCGCCCCTCTACCTTTCTCTCTCCTCTCGTCCCTACGCAGTGTATTGAGCTACCGAAAGCCTTACACTGTTCTTTCTTGTGCCGGATTTATTTCCGAGAGTGTTCAGTTCGTACTACGTACGTTCGTCGATACTTCTTATACAGTGGTGCTACTGTGTATTAAGTGAAAGTCGTTTTACCTTTGGGAACGGAACGCCGTAACAGTCGAGCACTATCCTGGGCGTATTCTGTTCTGCGGGAAAAGGGTTTCCCTTGACTCGACTTATTTGTGGAATTTACTTGTTATTCTGACATTTTTGATATTGCAGTTTACACGGCGTAGACCAGTTTCCAACAATCGCAGAACAGAATATTTAATTAGTATTTTCGGACTTAATTAATTGAATTAATATTTTCGAAACTAATTAATTTAATTAAAATTTACTGCGGTATCAAAGATGAATGATAACATGGATGTCGATCCCGTTAATTCGGAAGCAGTGCGTGGCACTGAAAATATTGGCAACAATGCTAATAACGGAGCATCTCCCGATCGCTCGGAGTCGCACAGTTCCGACTTGAGATCACAAGGAAAATAAAGTGATCATGCGGAAAGAGTAAAAAACAGAAGCAATCCGCATGAACCACTCCCTGCCTTCCACAATCCCGTAAGGGATCCCGTGTTTACCTTCTCCGCACCAGGGCCGAGGCCTATGGTCGTACAAGGAGAAAAGCCGGAAAATTTTTCCGGAACTGAATTCAAGCGATGGCAAAGTAAGATGCGATTTTACTTGACCATGCTTGGAATGGATAGGTTTCTAACCGAAACAAAACCTACACAGCCTGAGGCAAATGCTAGCCAACAAGAAAGGATCTTCTATGATCAATGGCTAAGTGGTGATTATCTATGCAGAAATCACATTATTGGAGGACTTTCTGATGCCCTCTACAGTGTCTACTGTGACATTCAATCTGCCAAGGAACTGTGGGAATCCTTGGAGAAGAAATACAGAACTGAAGGCGCCGGATTAAAGAAATTCGTCGTTTCACAACTGTACGATTTTAAGATGGATGACAATAAGTCTGTAGTGGATCAAGTCCAGAAACTGCAGATTATTTTCCACAAGATTGCTGCTGAGGATATGGTGTTACCTGATGCATTTCAAGTAGCGACCGTGGTCGAGAAACTGCCTTCATCGTGGAAGGATTTCAAATCATATCTAAAGCACAAACGAAAGCTGATGAGCTTGGAGGACCTGATTATCCGTCTCAGGATTGAGGAGGACAATCGGAAGAGAGAAGGCAAGGGATCTGCCCCCCAGATTGAAGCCAAAGCTAACTTGATGGAACAAGAGGGTCCGTCAAGGAAAAGGAGACGTCCAAACGAATCTGCTGCCCCCACAACGAAGAATGTGAAGGGGAAGGGTCCAGCCACAAAGCAGAAATTCACTGGAAACTGCTACAACTGTGGGAAACCAAACCATAGGTCCAGTGAGTGTCGTCAACCTCGTCGTGACGATAAGGGAAAGGGCAAACAGAAAGCACAAGATTCTGTGAACCTTACAGATTTGGACATGTCCGCAGTGGTGACGGAGGTCAACATGGTGGACAACAAGAAAGAGTGGTTTGTGGACACTGGTGCCACCTGCCACGTCTGCTCGGAGAGATCTGCATTCACAGACTACTCTCCATCTGATGGGAGAAAATTGTTCATGGGCAATCAAGCCTCATCTGAAGTGGCTGGAATTGGGTCAGTGGTGCTTAAACTGACATCTGGAAAGGAGCTAACATTGAAGAACGTGCTGCATGTCCCAGACATCCGGAAGAATCTGATTTCGGGATCTCTTCTAGTTAGCAACAAATTTAGACTAGTCTTTGAAGCTGATAAGATAGTTCTAAGTAAGTTTGGTCAATTTCTCGGGAAGGGTTATCTCGAGAATGGTTTGTTTAAATTAAGCACAATGGTTGTAAGCCCCAAAGGCAAACAAGTTATTAATGAAATTGCTTCCACTTCTGCTTATATCGTTGAGTGTTCCTCTTTATGGCATTCTAGATTAGGACATGTGAATCTAAAATCCTTAAAGCGATTAGTAAATCTCGATTTACTTAAAATTGACAACGTTGATACATCCAAACGATGTGAAATATGCACGGAAGCAAAAATGACCAAACTACCGTTTAAAACTGTTGAAAGGAACACTGCTGCTCCTCTAGACTTAATTCACACGGATGTATGTGATTTGAAGTTTGTACAAACTAGAGGAGGGAAAAAGTATTTTATTACTTTTATAGACGATTGTACAAGATTCTGCTACGTTTACCTCTTAAAGAGTAAAGACGAAGCTATTGAAGCTTTTAAACGTTACAAAACTGAAGTAGAGAATCAATTGGACACTCGAATTAAATCAATTCGTAGTGATAGAGGAGGAGAGTACGTAGCTCCGTTTGAACAATTATGTATTGAATCAGGGATTATACATCAAAGAGGGGCACTCCTCTAAGAGCCACACGCGCGCGCGCGCCCGCCCGTCCGGCCGGCCGGCCGGCTCGGCTCGGCTTCGGCTTCGGATTTGGCAATTGGTCTTTGGGGGTCTTTGGGGCCCACCTATCTTTTTGCAGACCCAAAAACTCCGAAAGCCCAACTCAGGAATGGGCTCGGCCCAATTCGAACTACTTCAGTCTCAAACTTAATCTTCAAGATTCGGTCTTAGACTTATCCACGAGTGAGATATTATCTCAACCGCTGCAATATTGCAATATATTCCCACGATTTTCTCAACAACCTCCTAGGGTTTCTTGTGCCTATAAATACAGACTCTTCCCTCATTCCAAATTTACGCTGAAATTCGCCCCTCTACCTTTCTCTCTCCTCTCGTCCCTACGCAGTGTATTGAGCTACCGAAAGCCTTACACTGTTCTTTCTTGTGCCGGATTTATTTCCGAGAGTGTTCAGTTCGTACTACGTACGTTCGTCGATACTTCTTATACAGTGGTGCTACTGTGTATTAAGTGAAAGTCGTTTTACCTTTGGGAACGGAACGCCGTAACAGTCGAGCACTATCCTGGGCGTATTCTGTTCTGCGGGAAAAGGGTTTCCCTTGACTCGACTTATTTGTGGAATTTACTTGTTATTCTGACATTTTTGATATTGCAGTTTACACGGCGTAGACCAGTTTCCAACAATCGCAGAACAGAATATTTAATTAGTATTTTCGGACTTAATTAATTGAATTAATATTTTCGAAACTAATTAATTTAATTAAAATTTACTGCGGTATCAAAGATGAATGATAACATGGATGTCGATCCCGTTAATTCGGAAGCAGTGCGTGGCACTGAAAATATTGGCAACAATGCTAATAACGGAGCATCTCCCGATCGCTCGGAGTCGCACAGTTCCGACTTGAGATCACAAGGAAAACAAAGTGATCATGCGGAAAGAGTAAAAAACAGAAGCAATCCGCATGAACCACTCCCTGCCTTCCACAATCCCGTAAGGGATCCCGTGTTTACCTTCTCCGCACCAGGGCCGAGGCCTATGGTCGTACAAGGAGAAAAGCCGGAAAATTTTTCCGGAACTGAATTCAAGCGATGGCAAAGTAAGATGCGATTTTACTTGACCATGCTTGGAATGGATAGGTTTCTAACCGAAACAAAACCTACACAGCCTGAGGCAAATGCTAGCCAACAAGAAAGGATCTTCTATGATCAATGGCTAAGTGGTGATTATCTATGCAGAAATCACATTATTGGAGGACTTTCTGATGCCCTCTACAGTGTCTACTGTGACATTCAATCTGCCAAGGAACTGTGGGAATCCTTGGAGAAGAAATACAGAACTGAAGGCGCCGGATTAAAGAAATTCGTCGTTTCACAACTGTACGATTTTAAGATGGATGACAATAAGTCTGTAGTGGATCAAGTCCAGAAACTGCAGATTATTTTCCACAAGATTGCTGCTGAGGATATGGTGTTACCTGATGCATTTCAAGTAGCGACCGTGGTCGAGAAACTGCCTTCATCGTGGAAGGATTTCAAATCATATCTAAAGCACAAACGAAAGCTGATGAGCTTGGAGGACCTGATTATCCGTCTCAGGATTGAGGAGGACAATCGGAAGAGAGAAGGCAAGGGATCTGCCCCCCAGATTGAAGCCAAAGCTAACTTGATGGAACAAGAGGGTCCGTCAAGGAAAAGGAGACGTCCAAACGAATCTGCTGCCCCCACAACGAAGAATGTGAAGGGGAAGGGTCCAGCCACAAAGCAGAAATTCACTGGAAACTGCTACAACTGTGGGAAACCAAACCACAGGTCCAGTGAGTGTCGTCAACCTCGTCGTGACGATAAGGGAAAGGGCAAACAGAAAGCACAAGATTCTGTGAACCTTACAGATTTGGACATGTCCGCAGTGGTGACGGAGGTCAACATGGTGGACAACAAGAAAGAGTGGTTTGTGGACACTGGTGTCACCTGCCACGTCTGCTCGGAGAGATCTGCATTCACAGACTACTCTCCATCTGATGGGAGAAAATTGTTCATGGGCAATCAAGCCTCATCTGAAGTGGCTGGAATTGGGTCAGTGGTGCTTAAACTGACATCTGGAAAGGAGCTAACATTGAAGAACGTGCTGCATGTCCCAGACATCCGGAAGAATCTGATTTCGGGATCTCTTCTAGTTAGCAACAAATTTAGACTAGTCTTTGAAGCTGATAAGATAGTTCTAAGTAAGTTTGGTCAATTTCTCGGGAAGGGTTATCTCGAGAATGGTTTGTTTAAATTAAGCACAATGGTTGTAAGCCCCAAAGGCAAACAAGTTATTAATGAAATTGCTTCCACTTCTGCTTATATCGTTGAGTGTTCCTCTTTATGGCATTCTAGATTAGGACATGTGAATCTAAAATCCTTAAAGCGATTAGTAAATCTCGATTTACTTAAAATTGACAACGTTGATACATCCAAACGATGTGAAATATGCACGGAAGCAAAAATGACCAAACTACCGTTTAAAACTGTTGAAAGGAACACTGCTGCTCCTCTAGACTTAATTCACACGGATGTATGTGATTTGAAGTTTGTACAAACTAGAGGAGGGAAAAAGTATTTTATTACTTTTATAGACGATTGTACAAGATTCTGCTACGTTTACCTCTTAAAGAGTAAAGACGAAGCTATTGAAGCTTTTAAACGTTACAAAACTGAAGTAGAGAATCAATTGGACACTCGAATTAAATCAATTCGTAGTGATAGAGGAGGAGGGTACGTAGCTCCGTTTGAACAATTATGTATTGAATCAGGGATTATACATCAAAGAGGGGCACTCCTCTAAGAGCCACACGCGCGCGCGCGCCCGCCCGTCCGGCCGGCCGGCCGGCTCGGCTTCGGCTTCGGATTTGGCAATTGGTCTTTGGGGGTCTTTGGGGCCCACCTATCTTTTTGCAGACCCAAAAACTCCGAAAGCCCAACTCAGGAATGGGCTCGGCCCAATTCGAACTACTTCAGTCTCAAACTTAATCTTCAAGATTCGGTCTTAGACTTATCCACGAGTGAGATATTATCTCAACCGCTGCAATATTGCAATATATTCCCACGATTTTCTCAACAACCTCCTAGGGTTTCTTGTGCCTATAAATACAGACTCTTCCCTCATTCCAAATTTACGCTGAAATTCGCCCCTCTACCTTTCTCTCTCCTCTCGTCCCTACGTAGTGTATTGAGCTACCGAAAGCCTTACACTGTTCTTTCTTGTGCCGGATTTATTTCCGAGAGTGTTCAGTTCGTACTACGTACGTTCGTCGATACTTCTTATACAGTGGTGCTACTGTGTATTAAGTGAAAGTCGTTTTACCTTTGGGAACGGAACGCCGTAACAGTCGAGCACTATCCTGGGCGTATTCTGTTCTGCGGGAAAAGGGTTTCCCTTGACTCGACTTATTTGTGGAATTTACTTGTTATTCTGACATTTTTGATATTGCAGTTTACACGGCGTAGACCGGTTTCCAACAATCGCAGAACAGAATATTTAATTAGTATTTTCGGACTTAATTAATTGAATTAATATTTTCGAAACTAATTAATTTAATTAAAATTTACTGCAGTATCAAAGATGAATGATAACATGGATGTCGATCCCGTTAATTCGGAAGCAGTGCGTGGCACTGAAAATATTGGCAACAATGCTAATAACGGAGCATCTCCCGATCGCTCGGAGTCGCACAGTTCCGACTTGAGATCACAAGGAAAACAAAGTGATCATGCGGAAAGAGTCAAAAACAGAAGCAATCCGCATGAACCACTCCCTGCCTTCCACAATCCCGTAAGGGATCCCGTGTTTACCTTCTCCGCACCAGGGCCGAGGCCTATGGTCGTACAAGGAGAAAAGCCGGAAAATTTTTCCGGAACTGAATTCAAGCGATGGCAAAGTAAGATGCGATTTTACTTGACCATGCTTGGAATGGATAGGTTTCTAACCGAAACAAAACCTACACAGCCTGAGGCAAATGCTAGCCAACAAGAAAGGATCTTCTATGATCAATGGCTAAGTGGTGATTATCTATGCAGAAATCACATTATTGGAGGACTTTCTGATGCCCTCTACAGTGTCTACTGTGACATTCAATCTGCCAAGGAACTGTGGGAATCCTTGGAGAAGAAATACAGAACTGAAGGCGCCGGATTAAAGAAATTCGTCGTTTCACAACTGTACGATTTTAAGATGGATGACAATAAGTCTGTAGTGGATCAAGTCCAGAAACTGCAGATTATTTTCCACAAGATTGCTGCTGAGGATATGGTGTTACCTGATGCATTTCAAGTAGCGACCGTGGTCGAGAAACTGCCTTCATCGTGGAAGGATTTCAAATCATATCTAAAGCACAAACGAAAGCTGATGAGCTTGGAGGACCTGATTATCCGTCTCAGGATTGAGGAGGACAATCGGAAGAGAGAAGGCAAGGGATCTGTCCCCCAGATTGAAGCCAAAGCTAACTTGATGGAACAAGAGGGTCCGTCAAGGAAAAGGAGACGTCCAAACGAATCTGCTGCCCCCACAACGAAGAATGTGAAGGGGAAGGGTCCAGCCACAAAGCAGAAATTCACTGGAAACTGCTACAACTGTGGGAAACCAAACCATAGGTCCAGTGAGTGTCGTCAACCTCGTCGTGACGATAAGGGAAAGGGCAAACAGAAAGCACAAGATTCTGTGAACCTTACAGATTTGGACATGTCCGCAGTGGTGACGGAGGTCAACATGGTGGACAACAAGAAAGAGTGGTTTGTGGACACTGGTGCCACCTGCCACGTCTGCTCGGAGAGATCTGCATTCACAGACTACTCTCCATCTGATGGGAGAAAATTGTTCATGGGCAATCAAGCCTCATCTGAAGTGGCTGGAATTGGGTCAGTGGTGCTTAAACTGACATCTGGAAAGGAGCTAACATTGAAGAACGTGCTGCATGTCCCAGACATCCGGAAGAATCTGATTTCGGGATCTCTTCTAGTTAGCAACAAATTTAGACTAGTCTTTGAAGCTGATAAGATAGTTCTAAGTAAGTTTGGTCAATTTCTCGGGAAGGGTTATCTCGAGAATGGTTTGTTTAAATTAAGCACAATGGTTGTAAGCCCCAAAGGCAAACAAGTTATTAATGAAATTGCTTCCACTTCTGCTTATATCGTTGAGTGTTCCTCTTTATGGCATTCTAGATTAGGACATGTGAATCTAAAATCCTTAAAGCGATTAGTAAATCTCGATTTACTTAAAATTGACAACGTTGATACATCCAAACGATGTGAAATATGCACGGAAGCAAAAATGACCAAACTACCGTTTAAAACTGTTGAAAGGAACACTGCTGCTCCTCTAGACTTAATTCACACGGATGTATGTGATTTGAAGTTTGTACAAACTAGAGGAGGGAAAAAGTATTTTATTACTTTTATAGACGATTGTACAAGATTCTGCTACGTTTACCTCTTAAAGAGTAAAGACGAAGCTATTGAAGCTTTTAAACGTTACAAAACTGAAGTAGAGAATCAATTGGACACTCGAATTAAATCAATTCGTAGTGATAGAGGAGGAGAGTACGTAGCTCCGTTTGAACAATTATGTATTGAATCAGGGATTATACATCAAAGAGGGGCACTCCTCTAAGAGCCACACGCGCGCGCGCGCCCGCCCGTCCGGCCGGCCGGCCGGCTCGGCTCGGCTTCGGCTTCGGATTTGGCAATTGGTCTTTGGGGGTCTTTGGGGCCCACCTATCTTTTTGCAGACCCAAAAACTCCGAAAGCCCAACTCAGGAATGGGCTCGGCCCAATTCGAACTACTTCAGTCTCAAACTTAATCTTCAAGATTCGGTCTTAGACTTATCCACGAGTGAGATATTATCTCAACCGCTGCAATATTGCAATATATTCCCACGATTTTCTCAACAACCTCCTAGGGTTTCTTGTGCCTATAAATACAGACTCTTCCCTCATTCCAAATTTACGCTGAAATTCGCCCCTCTACCTTTCTCTCTCCTCTCGTCCCTACGCAGTGTATTGAGCTACCGAAAGCCTTACACTGTTCTTTCTTGTGCCGGATTTATTTCCGAGAGTGTTCAGTTCGTACTACGTACGTTCGTCGATACTTCTTATACAGTGGTGCTACTGTGTATTAAGTGAAAGTCGTTTTACCTTTGGGAACGGAACGCCGTAACAGTCGAGCACTATCCTGGGCGTATTCTGTTCTGCGGGAAAAGGGTTTCCCTTGACTCGACTTATTTGTGGAATTTACTTGTTATTCTGACATTTTTGATATTGCAGTTTACACGGCGTAGACCAGTTTCCAACAATCGCAGAACAGAATATTTAATTAGTATTTTCGGACTTAATTAATTGAATTAATATTTTCGAAACTAATTAATTTAATTAAAATTTACTGCAGTATCAAAGATGAATGATAACATGGATGTCGATCCCGTTAATTCGGAAGCAGTGCGTGGCACTGAAAATATTGGCAACAATGCTAATAACGGAGCATCTCCCGATCGCTCGGAGTCGCACAGTTCCGACTTGAGATCACAAGGAAAACAAAGTGATCATGCGGAAAGAGTAAAAAACAGAAGCAATCCGCATGAACCACTCCCTGCCTTCCACAATCCCGTAAGGGATCCCGTGTTTACCTTCTCCGCACCAGGGCCGAGGCCTATGGTCGTACAAGGAGAAAAGCCGGAAAATTTTTCCGGAACTGAATTCAAGCGATGGCAAAGTAAGATGCGATTTTACTTGACCATGCTTGGAATGGATAGGTTTCTAACCGAAACAAAACCTACACAGCCTGAGGCAAATGCTAGCCAACAAGAAAGGATCTTCTATGATCAATGGCTAAGTGGTGATTATCTATGCAGAAATCACATTATTGGAGGACTTTCTGATGCCCTCTACAGTGTCTACTGTGACATTCAATCTGCCAAGGAACTGTGGGAATCCTTGGAGAAGAAATACAGAACTGAAGGCGCCGGATTAAAGAAATTCGTCGTTTCACAACTGTACGATTTTAAGATGGATGACAATAAGTCTGTAGTGGATCAAGTCCAGAAACTGCAGATTATTTTCCACAAGATTGCTGTTGAGGATATGGTGTTACCTGATGCATTTCAAGTAGCGACCGTGGTCGAGAAACTGCCTTCATCGTGGAAGGATTTCAAATCATATCTAAAGCACAAACGAAAGCTGATGAGCTTGGAGGACCTGATTATCCGTCTCAGGATTGAGGAGGACAATCGGAAGAGAGAAGGCAAGGGATCTGCCCCCCAGATTGAAGCCAAAGCTAACTTGATGGAAACAAGAGGGTCCGTCAAGGAAAAGGAGACGTCCAAACGAATCTGCTGCCCCCACAACGAAGAATGTGAAGGGGAAGGGTCCAGCCACAAAGCAGAAATTCACTGGAAACTGCTACAACTGTGGGAAACCAAACCATAGGTCCAGTGAGTGTCGTCAACCTCGTCGTGACGATAAGGGAAAGGGCAAACAGAAAGCACAAGATTCTGTGAACCTTACAGATTTGGACATGTCCGCAGTGGTGACGGAGGTCAACATGGTGGACAACAAGAAAGAGTGGTTTGTGGACACTGGTGCCACCTGCCACGTCTGCTCGGAGAGATCTGCATTCACAGACTACTCTCCATCTGATGGGAGAAAATTGTTCATGGGCAATCAAGCCTCATCTGAAGTGGCTGGAATTGGGTCAGCGGTGCTTAAACTGACATCTGGAAAGGAGCTAACATTGAAGAACGTGCTGCATGTCCCAGACATCCGGAAGAATCTGATTTCGGGATCTCTTCTAGTTAGCAACAAATTTAGACTAGTCTTTGAAGCTGATAAGATAGTTCTAAGTAAGTTTGGTCAATTTCTCGGGAAGGGTTATCTCGAGAATGGTTTGTTTAAATTAAGCACAATGGTTGTAAGCCCCAAAGGCAAACAAGTTATTAATGAAATTGCTTCCACTTCTGCTTATATCGTTGAGTGTTCCTCTTTATGGCATTCTAGATTAGGACATGTGAATCTAAAATCCTTAAAGCGATTAGTAAATCTCGATTTACTTAAAATTGACAACGTTGATACATCCAAACGATGTGAAATATGCACGGAAGCAAAAATGACCAAACTACCGTTTAAAACTGTTGAAAGGAACACTGCTGCTCCTCTAGACTTAATTCACACGGATGTATGTGATTTGAAGTTTGTACAAACTAGAGGAGGGAAAAAGTATTTTATTACTTTTATAGACGATTGTACAAGATTCTGCTACGTTTACCTCTTAAAGAGTAAAGACGAAGCTATTGAAGCTTTTAAACGTTACAAAACTGAAGTAGAGAATCAATTGGACACTCGAATTAAATCAATTCGTAGTGATAGAGGAGGAGAGTACGTAGCTCCGTTTGAACAATTATGTATTGAATCAGGGATTATACATCAAAGAGGGGCACTCCTCTAAGAGCCACACGCGCGCGCGCGCCCGCCCGTCCGGCCGGCCGGCCGGCTCGGCTCGGCTTCGGCTTCGGATTTGGCAATTGGTCTTTGGGGGTCTTTGGGGCCCACCTATCTTTTTGCAGACCCAAAAACTCCGAAAGCCCAACTCAGGAATGGGCTCGGCCCAATTCGAACTACTTCAGTCTCAAACTTAATCTTCAAGATTCGGTCTTAGACTTATCCACGAGTGAGATATTATCTCAACCGCTGCAATATTGCAATATATTCCCACGATTTTCTCAACAACCTCCTAGGGTTTCTTGTGCCTATAAATACAGACTCTTCCCTCATTCCAAATTTACGCTGAAATTCGCCCCTCTACCTTTCTCTCTCCTCTCGTCCCTACGCAGTGTATTGAGCTACCGAAAGCCTTACACTGTTCTTTCTTGTGCCGGATTTATTTCCGAGAGTGTTCAGTTCGTACTACGTACGTTCGTCGATACTTCTTATACAGTGGTGCTACTGTGTATTAAGTGAAAGTCGTTTTACCTTTGGGAACGGAACGCCGTAACAGTCGAGCACTATCCTGGGCGTATTCTGTTCTGCGGGAAAAGGGTTTCCCTTGACTCGACTTATTTGTGGAATTTACTTGTTATTCTGACATTTTTGATATTGCAGTTTACACGGCGTAGACCAGTTTCCAACAATCGCAGAACAGAATATTTAATTAGTATTTTCGGACTTAATTAATTGAATTAATATTTTCGAAACTAATTAATTTAATTAAAATTTACTGCAGTATCAAAGATGAATGATAACATGGATGTCGATCCCGTTAATTCGGAAGCAGTGCGTGGCACTGAAAATATTGGCAACAATGCTAATAACGGAGCATCTCCCGATCGCTCGGAGTCGCACAGTTCCGACTTGAGATCACAAGGAAAACAAAGTGATCATGCGGAAAGAGTAAAAAACAGAAGCAATCCGCATGAACCACTCCCTGCCTTCCACAATCCCGTAAGGGATCCCGTGTTTACCTTCTCCGCACCAGGGCCGAGGCCTATGGTCGTACAAGGAGAAAAGCCGGAAAATTTTTCCGGAACTGAATTCAAGCGATGGCAAAGTAAGATGCGATTTTACTTGACCATGCTTGGAATGGATAGGTTTCTAACCGAAACAAAACCTACACAGCCTGAGGCAAATGCTAGCCAACAAGAAAGGATCTTCTATGATCAATGGCTAAGTGGTGATTATCTATGCAGAAATCACATTATTGGAGGACTTTCTGATGCCCTCTACAGTGTCTACTGTGACATTCAATCTGCCAAGGAACTGTGGGAATCCTTGGAGAAGAAATACAGAACTGAAGGCGCCGGATTAAAGAAATTCGTCGTTTCACAACTGTACGATTTTAAGATGGATGACAATAAGTCTGTAGTGGATCAAGTCCAGAAACTGCAGATTATTTTCCACAAGATTGCTGCTGAGGATATGGTGTTACCTGATGCATTTCAAGTAGCGACCGTGGTCGAGAAACTGCCTTCATCGTGGAAGGATTTCAAATCATATCTAAAGCACAAACGAAAGCTGATGAGCTTGGAGGACCTGATTATCCGTCTCAGGATTGAGGAGGACAATCGGAAGAGAGAAGGCAAGGGATCTGCCCCCCAGATTGAAGCCAAAGCTAACTTGATGGAACAAGAGGGTCCGTCAAGGAAAAGGAGACGTCCAAACGAATCTGCTGCCCCCACAACGAAGAATGTGAAGGGGAAGGGTCCAGCCACAAAGCAGAAATTCACTGGAAACTGCTACAACTGTGGGAAACCAAACCATAGGTCCAGTGAGTGTCGTCAACCTCGTCGTGACGATAAGGGAAAGGGCAAACAGAAAGCACAAGATTCTGTGAACCTTACAGATTTGGACATGTCCGCAGTGGTGACGGAGGTCAACATGGTGGACAACAAGAAAGAGTGGTTTGTGGACACTGGTGCCACCTGCCACGTCTGCTCGGAGAGATCTGCATTCACAGACTACTCTCCATCTGATGGGAGAAAATTGTTCATGGGCAATCAAGCCTCATCTGAAGTGGCTGGAATTGGGTCAGTGGTGCTTAAACTGACATCTGGAAAGGAGCTAACATTGAAGAACGTGCTGCATGTCCCAGACATCCGGAAGAATCTGATTTCGGGATCTCTTCTAGTTAGCAACAAATTTAGACTAGTCTTTGAAGCTGATAAGATAGTTCTAAGTAAGTTTGGTCAATTTCTCGGGAAGGGTTATCTCGAGAATGGTTTGTTTAAATTAAGCACAATGGTTGTAAGCCCCAAAGGCAAACAAGTTATTAATGAAATTGCTTCCACTTCTGCTTATATCGTTGAGTGTTCCTCTTTATGGCATTCTAGATTAGGACATGTGAATCTAAAATCCTTAAAGCGATTAGTAAATCTCGATTTACTTAAAATTGACAACGTTGATACATCCAAACGATGTGAAATATGAACGGAAGCAAAAATGACCAAACTACCGTTTAAAACTGTTGAAAGGAACACTGCTGCTCCTCTAGACTTAATTCACACGGATGTATGTGATTTGAAGTTTGTACAAACTAGAGGAGGGAAAAAGTATTTTATTACTTTTATAGACGATTGTACAAGATTCTGCTACGTTTACCTCTTAAAGAGTAAAGACGAAGCTATTGAAGCTTTTAAACGTTACAAAACTGAAGTAGAGAATCAATTGGACACTCGAATTAAATCAATTCGTAGTGATAGAGGAGGAGAGTACGTAGCTCCGTTTGAACAATTATGTATTGAATCAGGGATTATACATCAAAGAGGGGCACTCCTCTAAGAGCCACACGCGCGCGCGCGCCCGCCCGTCCGGCCGGCCGGCCGGCTCGGCTCGGCTTCGGCTTCGGATTTGGCAATTGGTCTTTGGGGCCCACCTATCTTTTTGCAGACCCAAAAACTCCGAAAGCCCAACTCAAGAATGGGCTCGGCCCAATTCGAACTACTTCAGTCTCAAACTTAATCTTCAAGATTCGGTCTTAGACTTATCCACGAGTGAGATATTATCTCAACCGCTGCAATATTGCAATATATTCCCACGATTTTCTCAACAACCTCCTAGGGTTTCTTGTGCCTATAAATACAGACTCTTCCCTCATTCCAAATTTACGCTGAAATTCGCCCCTCTACCTTTCTCTCTCCTCTCGTCCCTACGCAGTGTATTGAGCTACCGAAAGCCTTACACTGTTCTTTCTTGTGCCGGATTTATTTCCGAGAGTGTTCAGTTCGTACTACGTACGTTCGTCGATACTTCTTATACAGTGGTGCTACTGTGTATTAAGTGAAAGTCGTTTTACCTTTGGGAACGGAACGCCGTAACAGTCGAGCACTATCCTGGGCGTATTCTGTTCTGCGGGAAAAGGGTTTCCCTTGACTCGACTTATTTGTGGAATTTACTTGTTATTCTGACATTTTTGATATTGCAGTTTACACGGCGTAGACCAGTTTGCAACAAAATCTACTCGCTTTGATTTCTCAGTTTCCTGGTTAAATTGAATTGTAAAATTTCCGATCTAGGGTTTCGAGATTCACTATAGAGAAATCCATGCTTTTAAATTGGGGATATTAATCAGCAACTGAGGATTACAGGTTATGTTGCAGAGGTAAAAGTTGGGACCTCTCTGTATATGGAAGATTGAAAAGAGAACATTCGAATTGTTTATAACACAAATCTGCCTTCATCACTTCATCATAGAGAGATCCTGAACAACGTGATAGACACCTCGAGCGAAGTGAAGCAGTTGGAAGTAGAGATATCGGCGGTGATGAAGGCGGCGAGGGAGATATCGGCGGCGCTAAACAAGATGAAGAAGGGGACGAAGATTGAGGTGGAGGAGAAACTGGGGAGGGAAGGAAGAAGATCGAGGCGGAGCTGGGAAACGCAGAAGGAGGAGACTATCAAAGCTCTTGATTCGCTGATTGAGAAGGTTCTTCCTGTTTCATAAACAAACAAAATGTTAGGTTTACTTTTTCATCAAACACTATTTATTTACCTTTGTTTTTGTGTTATGAATTTGTGTAAAGTGGTAATTTTGTTATTAAAAAGTGTAGTTTTTGTTATTGAAAAATGTTATTCCCTCCGTCCCGGAGGAACTTGCACCCTTTGACCGGTAAACATTTTAAGAAATGTGTAAGAAAAGGTGTAATGATTGATGTTTTGAGGGGTAATTTTGTAAACTTTTATATGAATAAAGTAAAATAAAAAGTAGATTGAGTGTGGAAAAGTAATGACATATGGGTAAATATGAGTATATTTCAAGGGTGAGGGTTTTGAAGATATTTTCTTTTATGGAGTGTGTAAATTGGTATGGGACATCCATATATGGAAAGTGTGCAAATTCCCGTGGGACGGAGGGAATAATTTTTGGTGTTAATTGCAAAAAAAAATCACCACCTTTTGAATATTTATCAATTACAACATATTCTTTTTTTTTTCAATTTGATGCACCATCTTTTTAAATTTTGAAATTTGATGCACAATTTTTTTAAGTTTTACAATTTGATGCATCGATATATTTTTCGATCATTTTTAATTCCACACGACGGTCTAAAATTGTGAATTTGTCATGTTGTGTGCGATTATGATTAGAATTTTTTTATTTTTTTTGTAAAACATGTTAATGCACGTCAGTGGAATAAATATGATTATATAAATTGTTTTGTTTTGCATAATTTCTTGATTGATTTTTTTAAAATAAAATTATATAGATATCACATTTGTATGGAGGATAAGAGTTTGAGATGGAAAACACCAAATCAGTACCTATAATATCAAAGCGTAAAGATGGAGAATTTTATCGGAAATCAAAGAAAATATGTATTGATGGATTAAGTGTGCAATATATGTAAAAATATTTTAAAAAATGTGTGTCTTTCATTAAAAATAATTATTAGTTGATAGTGTACGTGTCGACAACGTGGTGAGTTCGCTATTTTGGGCGCCAAGTTAAATTAAAATTGGCCAAAAAAAATATTCGTGCACTGAATTGCAAAACATAAAAAGGTGGTATATCAAATTACAAAGAAAAAAATAATATGTTGTAATTGATAAATACACTAAAGGTCATGATTTTTTTTGCAATTAACCCTAATTTTTGTTAGGGTTAATTGCGAAAAAAATCACCACCACTTTAACATTTTTTGTAAATTAGACTTCCGGACAGCCTACCTCCTGCTCGAATTTTTGTAAATTAGACTTCCGGACAGCCTACCTCCTGCTCGAATCTGATGTGGCAATCATATTTTGCTCCCTACACTTAAAACCACGTCATTTTATTAAAATTTAATTAAAAAAAACTTTAATATAGCATTAAATAAAGTCAAATATGTAATGCCATAAGTTCGATTAAAAAAAAAACCCAACTAAATAAAAGAATTAAAATTATAAATCCTAAAACAAGTACAGAGATAAATTCAGCAGACTCATTCTTCATCTTCCACGCAATATCTTCTCACCCTTCTTCTCCTTTTTTCACGCGATTCTTCAACAAATCTTTTTTTCAAAATCGTGATTCAATTCTTCATCACTCATACTTCTGTTACGGCCCTAATTTCAAAATTTTCCATTAAAAAATAATCCTAATTTTATTTCCCTCAAATCGAATGCCATGGAAAATAAAAATTAACATACCTGACTGCCATTAATGTACCAGTTGTGACTACACACTCTGTACCAAAGACCAAGAAGAAAAATACTGGGTTCCCTTTTTTAATTATAACATTTCGTTACAAATGGCTTGTATAACAAAACTCTCAAGAAATAGCGTTCCCAAGTTCTTTCATCAAAGGATAAATAGCCATTGGAGAAACTCTAAAAAACAGAGTATAAGAGGTTCATTTTTTCCCAAAAAAAACAAAACAGAGTATATCGTAAACAAGAGAGAATATCCAGTAAATCTTCTTTTATATCTTATTGATATTGAAGTATTTAAAAAAAAAATGAAAGGGAGCCAACAAAGATGGCCATTTGCCAAGTTCGGGCAGGAGGTTGGCTGCCCTTAAGTCTAATTTGCAAAAATGTTAAAGTTAGTGATTTAATTGCAATATTTCAAAGGTTTAGATTAAATTGCAATTGAATTAAAGATGATGATTTTTTTCGCAATTAACCATTTTTGTTATTGAGAAGGGGTAATTGATGTTATTAAAAAGTTGTAATTTTGTTACTAATTTTCTTATTGAAAAGTGATATTACTAAAAAGTGTAGTTCTTTGTTATTGAAAAGTGGTAGATATTTTAACAGAAAAGTGTAATTCTTATTATTAAAAAGTGGGAGATATTTTAACTGAAAAGTGTAATTTTTATTATTGAAAAGTGGTAAATATTTTAACTGAAAAGTGTAATTTTTATTATTGAAAAGTGGAAATTTTGTTATTGAAAAGTGGTAAATATTATTATTGAAAAGTGGAAATTTTGTTACTGAAAAGTGATAACTATTATTAGTGAAAAGTGGAAATTTTGTTACTGAAAAGTGGTAATTATTGTTAGTAAAAAGTGGAAATTTTATTACTGAAATGTAGCAACTATTATTATTGAAAAGTGGAAGTGAGTAATTTTGTCAAAGAAAAAAAAATGAAAAAAAACGAGTTTGAAAAGTGTAATTCTTATTATTGAAAAGTGGTAGATATTTTAACTGAAAAGTGTAATTCTTATTATTAAAAAGTGGTAAATATTTTAAGTGAAAAATGTAGTTTTTATTATTGAAAAATGGTAGATATTATAACTGAAAAGTGTAATTCTTATTATTGAAAAGTGGAAATTTTGTTACTTAAAAGTGGTAAATATTATTATTGAAAAGTGGAAATTTTGTTATTGAAAAGTGGTAGTTAATATTATTAGTGAAAAGTGGAAATATTATTAGTGAAAAGTGGAAATTTTGTTAGTGAAAATTGGAAGTTACTATTATTATTGAAAAGTTTGTCAAAAAAAAAAAAAAACGAGTTTTATTTAATTGTCTTTATTAATACATATATGATTGACATGTGCATTAGTGTGCACCTGCACACTATGACCAACTTGTACGGAAAAGTTGATGTTATATTATAAAAGGAAAAATGAAAAAATTGAATAAAAAATGACCAGAGCAACATTTGTGTAATTTTATTTATGAAATATAAAGTTTTGGCGGATTTTAAAATTATAAGTTCATCGTCCAAAAAAAATTGTATGTCGCAAGCCGAAGTTTTACTAGGTCAAAATAAGTCTCTACAAAGTCAAAGTATGATACACCATGATGTAGATAAATATGTCGTTCTTTGAGAATTCGCCACGTGGAAACGGGATAAATTATGATAATTATGATTAAGTCAATACACCGAAGATGCAACGGTAGTATGCCCCTGGGCTTAAGCAGGGAAATTAGAGAAATCAGGGTGATTGGGCTCTTGGCCCATATTTGGAAAGATTAATAGCCTTTGGGCCTGGAAGGATGCGGCCCAAATAAGGGACGAATAATCCATCTTTTCTGGTCAAGTCAGATGAGTGGATCAACCCACGAAGATAGGGGGCGGGTATGTTGAAGAACCAAGTCTCCATGTAAAATGAGACCGATTCTTTAGGGAATGCGCCAAAGATATAGGGAGAACGAGTCATTTCCCCTCCGGAAAGGGGGGCCAGGTATAAAAACAGGTTATTTCCATATTCTTACTTACGTTTTCAACATAATATACACATTTTTTATGAAATACACACTGAATTGAGAAAAACAGAAAGATATTCGTCGGAATTCCCTAGAGATACAGGGGAATTCCTCTTCGATTTCGCCTACAACCGATTCTGACTTGAGCGTCGGAGTTCCTACGCCGGAGCCCCCCTCCGGCGTACTTTTGCAGGTCATTTTCGGATCCTCAAGGAGATTTGCTTGAAGATTACCGAAGATAAAACGAGTGATTTGATTCGTGATTAGCAGTGCTCGTAGAGGAACGGCTGATACCTCAAGGCGTTCTTTTTCGACGCATCAACTGGCGCCGTCTGTGGGAACATTTCTAGCTAAGGCGTGAGAAAAGTTCCATATTAACATATTAGATGGGTGGAGGGCAAGATTTGACGAAGCAGACTAAAGAGAAGGGAGATTCCACTCCTCTTCCCTTTCCTCCGCCCCCACCAGGTTTTCCCGTGAATAGAAATCTGGGGAAACAACCTGTAAATCCTACAGTGGAAGATATCCCTTCCGTCCAGGAGGGGAACGCGGCGGGTACCTTGGAAGCTTCAGGAAATGGTACAGATAAGGACACTCCACAACCCAACGCTCAACCGGAACTCTTCACTGTCTCTCAAGACCAATTGGACGTGATGATAGAGCAGGCAGTAGAGAGAATAATTACATCTCGTGGACTTCGCCCTCCTGGACCTATTCCACCAATTAATGAAAGAACGAAGCAGAATCCACCGGAGCATGTCATCGATTCGGCTCCAGTCCCTTCTAAGAATGAAGGTTTCCCCCAGAATCAAGAAGAAAGGGTACCCTCTTAAGCCGAAAGAAGTGTTCTTGATCGCCCTCCCAGGAGGAATACGGAAAGGATCCCTGGTGATACCATTCTGGATACGGGGATAGAAGAGAGCACGGATGACACTTACCACGGAGCGGTTAGTGACCAACTACAGGCTCTACGGAAAGAAATGAAAGACATGCAGAAGCATATGAGTGACAACGTAAGTAAACCTTCTTACGTTACTAGTTATCAATTTTCATCCACTATTTTACAAGATGAACTGCCTCCTAACTTTAAATCGTTAAATTTCGAATATGATGGTACCACGGACCCGTACGAGCATCTGATGAGGTTCGAGAATGCCGCCCTATTGCATCGATATGGGGAGGGCGTCAAGTGCAGGGTATTTCTGACTACCCTATCTAAAGCGGCACAGCAATGGTTCACCCAGCTAGGGCCAGATACTATCCATTCATGGTCGGAGTTCAGTGAGCTATTCTTGCACCAATTTGCCAGCGCTAGGAGGCAACCTAGAGCCACCCTCACCTTGTTTAACATGCGACAAGGGGAGAATGAGAGTCTTCGGGCTTTCTTGAAACGGTTCAACCAAGCGGCCTTAGAGGTACCAACAGCCTCTTCGGAGGTCAAAATCAATGCTCTCACTAATGGGCTGAGGGATGGAGACTTGTTTACGTCCCTAGCCAAGAAGCCAGTACGGACCTTTGATGAATTACTAAGGAGAGCGGAGAAGTACCTCACCCTGGAGGAGGTGAGGAAGGCTAAACGATCGGAAACCAAGACGATAGTGGGTAATGGAGAACGAAGAAGGGAGATAGTGCCGAGGAGGCCCAGTCCAGAAAGACATCGGAACGTGAGGGGGCCAGGAAATGTAAAAGGAGAGGAAACTGCGCCCTGGGACTCCAGGGGAAGGATAAGGAGGTATACCCCTCTGCGGATCGAGCCGGCAGAGGTTTTAGAAGTGGCAGGGGACCATCCCGATATGAAGTTCCCCTATTCACGAAACAGGGGCCCCCAGAACCCCAAGTCAGATAGATTTTGTAGATTCCATAACGACTATGGTCACGACACGAACCAATGCTGGCATCTGAAGGACGAAATAGAAAGAATGATTCAAGCAGGCCACTTAAAGGAATTTATTTTTAGAGATCGACAAGGTCCCAGAGGGCAGAAAAGAAAAGACCCTGAGGGCAAACCGGAGGAGAATAGAAGGGAGCAGAGAAAGAGCATGGAAGATCAACCACCCCCTCCTCAAAAGAGGGGAACTATTCATATGATTATGGGTGGCCCCGCTGACGGAGATTCCTTTAGACAAAGGAAGCAGAGCGTTAGGTCATTGAAGAGTGGAAGAGATATGGAATGCCGTGAAATAGGGAAGATGACAACAGCCCCTGATATCCATTTCGGACCAGAAGACATTGGAGAACCCAGAGAGATACATAATGATGCCCTAGTCATTACCACGGATATAGCGGGATATGATGTAGCTAGGATCTTTGTAGACACAGGAAGCTCCGCTGATATCATGTTCCTAGCATGTTTTAAGAAGATGGAATTAAACATAAAACTCAGACCAGTGGAGACAGCCCTCTATGGATTTTCAGGGGGTGCCATTCAACCCCTGGGTTCAGCGTTATTACAGGTAGGGTTAGGAACTGCTCCTAACCGACGCGTGCAAGTGATAGAGTTTTTGATAGTGGATGTCCCATCATCATATAATGTGGTGATGGGAAGACCGAGTTTGAATATTTTTCAGGCTGTGATTTCCACTTTCCACATGAAGATGAAATTCCCTGCCTCGGGGGGTGTGGGAGAGATAAGTGGAGACCAGTACCAGGCAAGGAAGTGTTATGTAGAATCGGTCAAGATAGCAGACAGGGCCGTATTCCGAGGGATGGAGAGATTTAAGGGTGAAGACCCTGAGTTGAAAAAACAGAAAGTGGGTGAACTAGTGCAAGAACAACCCAAAGCCAAAGCAGATGAGGAATTAATGAACATCGAGCTCTACCCAGGAAAAGAGGGATTCACAACCAGGATAGGTACACATATGAACCCTGAGCTCCAGGGAAAGATGATACTCGCCCTCCAGGAGAATGCGGATATTTTTGCTTTCACAGCGACGGATATGACAGGTATTCCTCCAGGGATAGCAATGCATTACCTTAATGTGGATCCCAAGGCTAGACTAGTGAAGCAGAAGTTGAGGAACTTCGGTAAGGAGAAAAACCTCATTGTGAAAGAGGAGATCGATAAGTTGTTGAGTGCAGGGCATGTGAAGAGGGTGCAGTTCCCTGGGTGGCTGTCAAATGCGGTGCTGGTATCTAAAGGAGCTGGCAAGTGGAGGATGTGTATCGATTTTAGAGATTTGAATAAGGCATGTCCAAAGGATCACTATCCCCTGCCCCGAATCGACCAGTTGGTGGATGCCACGTCTGGGTTTGAATTACTCAGCATGATGGATGCGTACCAGGGGTACCACCAAATCCAGTTGAATCCCCTTGATATACCAAAGGTATGCTTTATAGCCACATGTGGTACTTTCGGTTATGTACGTATGCCTTTTGGACTAATAAATGCAGGAGCCACCTATCAAAGAATGGTAGACTCGGTGTTCCGAGGGCAGATAGGCAGGAACATGGAGGTTTACGTGGATGATATGCTGGCTAAAAGTGTCAAGGCAGAGGAACATATTGGCGACCTGAAGGAGATATTCCAGGTAATCCGAGAGAATGGTATTAAATTAAATCCGGCTAAATGTTCTTTTGGAGTAGGGTCAGGGAAATTCCTGGGATATATGGTGACCCAAAGAGGGATAGAAGTTAACCCTGCCAAGGTGAAGGCGGTGCTCGACATGCAGCCCCCTCGGAATTTGAAGGAATTGCAAACTCTGAATGGTAGTATCGCAGCTCTCAGTAGGTTCATATCAAGGTCAGCAGAAAAGAGCCACCACTTCTTCAGAACCTTAAGGAAGGGGTCGAGATTCGAGTGGGACGACCAGTGCCAGAAAGCTTTCGAGGAACTCAAGCTTCACCTTGAACAACTTCCGAAGCTGACGAAGCCCTCTCAGGGAGATGTGTTGCTCTTATACCTTTCAGTAGGGGAACACTCCCTGAGCACTGCCCTGATGAAAGAGGAAGGTTCCACACAGCAACCTATTTATTACGTGAGCAAGGTCATCCAAGGGGCAGAGATCAGGTATTCAGAAGTGGAGAAGGCAGCCCTGGCGGTGGTGGTAACGGCTAGGCGATTACGCCTCTATTTCCTGTCCTATAAAATTATGGTGCGAACTAATTTCCCTTTGAAGCAGACACTAGGGAGAGCAGATTTATCAGGTAGAATGGTCAGATGGGCAGTGGAATTACAAGAGTACGATATTGATTATGAACCAAGGAGGGCCATCAAAGCCCAAGCTTTAGCAGACTTTATCCAAGAATCTACCAGAGTGGAGGAAGAACAAGGCTTGAAGGTATATGTTGATGGTTCCGCATCCGCTGTAGGATGTGGAGCAGGGATAGTGTTGGTTGACCCTGATGGCCAAGAAGTACAGGTAGCCATCAAGTTCCGATTCTCAACCTCAAACAACGGTGCAGAGTATGAAGCCCTGATCAGAGGGGCTAACATAGCGGCAGAGTTAGGGGCACAAAAAGTCACCCTGTACTCCGACTCACAGTTGATAGTACAACAGGTCAAGGGGGAGTATCTTGCCAAGGATGAAAGGATGATCGCCTACCTAGAGCAGGTAAAGAAGTTAAAGAATAAATTACAGACCTTTGAAGTAATACAGGTACCAAGAGAAGAGAATAAGAAAGCAGATGGGCTATCTAAGCTGGTGAGTTCCACTGAATTTGAGGGACACGGAAAAATAACCCTGTTAGTGGCGGACCAATTAGCCACCGAGACCCTGGTCGGAGAAATAACGGCAGGAAATGACTGGAGAAGAGAGATTTGGGAAGATCTGAAGAAAGGACAGGTAACTCCAATGTCCAGAGAAGCCAAAGCTTGGAGAAGGAAATACTGTATCTTGGGGGACCAATTATACAAGAGGTCCTTCGCTCAACCTTATTTAAAATGCCTTTCGAAAAGAGAAGCAGAGCTAGTGATTAAAGATATTCATGAAGGTTGTGCATCTAGCCATGAAGGCTATCAGACTATGGTGAAGAAGGTATATAGAGCGGGTTTTTACTGGCCCAATATAATCAGAGACGCTAGGGAATATGTGAAGAAATGCGAGAAGTGTTAGAAGAACGGACCCTTAATACGAGTACCTGCAGAAGAGATGGGGGCCATGTACTCGCCCTGTCCCTTCGACAAATGGGGAATAGATCTGGTCGGACCCTTCCCCCTAGCACCAAGGGGAAGGAAATTTTTTATTGTGGCCGTGGATTACTTTAGTAAGTGGGTCGAGGTTGTACCCTTGGCCAAGATAGAGGAAGATAATGTAATTCTATTTCTGGCTAGACATATTTGTTGCAGGTTTGGAGTGCCCAGAATCTTGGTCTCTGACAACGGGACACAATTTAATGGGGAGAAGGTGAGAAAGTGGTGCAAAAGATGGAATATCATACAGAGATTCACTTCGGTGGCCCATCCACAAGCCAATGGACAAGTGGAAGTTACAAATAGAATCCTAGTAGATGGCATCCGAACGCGATTGCAAAAAGTAGGAGGAGGATGGGTGAAGGAGCTAGATAATGTTCTCTGGTCTTATAGGACCAGTCCTAAAACAGCCACAGGGGAATCTCCCTTTTATTTGGTGTATGGAGCAGCAGCAGTGATACCTCCCGAGGCCAGGCTTGGGTCCCACAGAATTACGTATTTTGAAGAAAAGAAGAATGAAAAGCTGATGAGGGAGGCCCTGGACCTGGTAGAGGAAGAAAGAGAGATGGCAATACTGAAAGCGGAGAGATATAAAAGCAGGATCAAAGCAGCTTATGATCGCAGGGTGATTCTTCGTTCCTTTAAAGTGGGAGATTTAGTACTTCGAAGGGCAGATGCCTTGAAAAATACAGGAAAAATGGAAGCTAACTGGGAGGGTCCCTACAAGGTAGTACAGGTACTAAAAGGCGGAGCATACAAACTCCAGGACATGACAGGGAAAGAGATATTGAGGCCATGGAACGTGTGCCATTTGAAGAGGTTTTATGTTTGAGGAAGGTGTTATCCCTTTACCATCTTCCCCTTTATGAACAAATTTTATGATTACTTTTCATTCGAATAATTGCTTCACCGGCACTCTTTTTCCCTCTACGTGGGTTTCCCCTTGGGGTTTTACCACGGAGAGGTTTTTAATGAGGCCGGCATAGGTTCCCCTTATTTGCCTATGTTGATAAACATTTTTGAATCAATGGAGCATAGTTTTTGGAAAATTTCAACAGGTTCCTTTAATGCATGTTTAATGCGGTGATGGGATGATTTTTATATCCTGATGCTATGATGAGATGACCCTTATGCATGTTGATTTTATGATGAAATATTTCTTATATATTGAGTATTGTGCTAAGATAATTGCCAAATGTCCATGTAATGGGTGTGGAGATAATAAATGCGTTCAACATAAGATGATAGATATATTGCGAAATAGAGAAACATACACCGATTCATAAATATTTTACCTAAGGATAATTCCCAAAGTTTTTGTACGCGACAGCCTCTAAAGCTAGGGGGAGTAGGCGATATGGTAGCGGAAGATGTGATTAACCTGCCAATAATCCCTACAAATCTCAACTTCAGGGAGAGTATAATCCCTAAGAACTCTTACGAGTATAAACAACTTCAGGGAGAGTATAATCCCTAAGAACTCTTACGAGTATAAACAACTTCAGGGAGAGTATAATCCCTAAGAAGTCTTACGAGTATAAACAACTTCAGGGAGAGTATAATCCCTAAGAACTCTTACGAGTATAAACAACTTCAGGGAGAGTATAATCCCTAAGAACTCTTACGAGTATAAACAACTTAAGGGAGAGTATAATCCCTACGAATCTTAACTTAAGGGAGAGTATAATCCCTACGAATCTTAACTTAAGGGAGAGTATAATCCCTACGAATTCTAACTTTTGGGAGAGTATAATCCCTAAACATTCTAACTTTTGGGAGAGTATAATCCCTAAACATTTTAACTTTTGGGAGAGTATAATCCCTAAATATTTTAACTTTTGGGAGAGTATAATCCCTAAATATTCTAACTTTTGGGAGAGTATAATCCCTAAACATTTTAACTTTTGGGAGAGTATAATCCCTAAACATTCTAACTTTTGGGAGAGTATAATCCCTAAGAACCCCAACTCCGAAGAGAAACTAGAAGCAATATCAAGTCATCAAGTAAGTATAGAAACATAAACCCTATACTATCACTTAAGACTTCTTTGTGAGCTTTAGAGCCTTTACGCGTTAAGAAAATGCTGAGCGCATACTAAATTCATAAGAAAAACACAAGGTAGGAACCACATTATGTGTCTAAACAACAGAAATATAGAAATATATGTATACGCATGCCAGAGAATAATATGCAGGTACGAGACTGAGCAAAAGGAAAGCAGGAATATTCAAGACCTAAGGCACCATGCCTAGGCCCTCCACAGAAAAACCCCGGAGTGTGGAGTCTCCGGAAAATACCAAAAAGGGCCTTAGTGGCCTTAACAAAATAAAAGCAGTTTTAAGAGTACCAAAGTGATATCAGAGATCTAAAGTTATGAAGAAAGAGGAACGTCACTCTTCCCCCCAAGACCTTCTCCTATCTCCTCAACTCGCTCACTGGAGTCACCTCCCTCCGCCTTCTCCATCAAAGCACCTCCTGCCACGGTAGCCACTGGAGTTGGGTTATCCACATGAATAGGAAAAGCCATATCCTTTGCCGGTGCAAGATCATCCAAGTTCAGGGTAGCATCTTTCAGTTCCAAAACTGCTTTCCTCATCCCAGGTAACCACCAAGGGGTATTGATGTCCTCCTTAGCATCTCCAGGGAACTTAGGAGGAGTGTCCAGTTCGTCCAACCGAAGGCCACGAGTATACTGACCATTAAATCCTGGGGCAGAATGTTCAGCTACGGCGTTAGAAAACCCATGATCAATGAAATGGGGGATATATGCTCCCATTGCCCCTAAAAAGCTGCTACTCTGAAGAAAGGCCTCCAACCACTCCCGATGCAAAGTACCTAGAAATTTTTGACCTATGGCAGAGGTAAACAGGGACTCTATACATAATTTCATACCAGCCAGAGGAAGAGTAACCTCCAGTTGTTCAACCCGTTTACCAAACTCTTTCTTCAATGAAGAAACTTCCTCAGACAACATTGTCTTCTCCGCCTGAAGTGTCTTACATCTCTGGTTAGCCTCCCGTAACTCTGCTTCGAGTATCTCCTTCTTTACTTTCTCCAACTCTACCTGGCTTTGGAGATCATCCACTAGCTGAAGGGACTGGAGAGCTCGTTCAGACACATTGGAGAATAGGAGACCAAACTACACAATGAACAATCTAAAAAAGTAAAACAGGTATACTTTTTTCTTATTAAATTACCTAGAAATATATCTGCATGAAGAGTCTACCTGAGTAAAGCTGTGCGCGGCATGCACTACTCGCTCTTCGAGGGACAGAGCGTTAAGGGCCTCGATAGCAGGGGTCGGAGTATGACGCTCTATGAACGCCAGGAGATGATCGACATTAATCTCATCAGAAGCGTCGGAGGCGACATTAGGCAAAGACGATTTGGTCTTGGACTTCTTCTTCCTAGAAGCATCAGAGACTGGAGGCAATGTGGAAACCAAGGCCTTTTCAGTGGATGACCTGGTACGTTTAGCGACTGATCCGGTGGCAGGTTTCACTGGGGAAAGAGGAAGTTGAGCCTTTGAGGAACTTTCAGGGGCCGGAGACTTAGCAACCATTGAGAGGGGAGTGGCATCGCGGGATATTTGAGTTAACCAACTCATGGCTGCATAAGGAAACATGAAAAAGGCGTTAACAATCACAACAAGGTGAATTTTGAAGACAATACAAAAAAAAAAAGGAAATGATATTACCATCGTCGGGACCTAGGGGATAATCGGGGCGACCAAAACCGAAATGAGAGAGGGCTCTAGGATTCTTACAAATACTCATCACGTCAAAAAAGCCATGGGCAGAGACATTATCATTTAAATGATTCATAACATCCAGGTTTAAAGTAGAACAAACAGAAAGAGGAGGACGGGGTACCCCTGGATTTTCATAAATCCACCCCTCATGAGAAAATTCCCAAGGAAGAGGGTTTGTAACAAAAAAATAATAGTCTTTCCAGTCCTGGACCCCTTCATGGAGTTTTTCCATGAATTTGCCGGTCCTGGAGGTACGACCACTAGCATAAAAAAAAACGTCCGCAAACTTACACACGTACTGAGTTAGAAAGAGTTGAGCTGAAGGATCCCCACCGTTTCCTTTCATCAGGATGTAAAAGCCTAACATTGCGCGTATGGCATTGGGGGTGAACTAGTTCAGAGGTATATGGAGATAAGTGAAAATTTCACAGAGATAGGGGTGGATCGGGAAACGGAGGCCCGCTTTCAGTTGAGCCTCCCAAAAGGCTAAGGTATTATGACCTGGAAAATTAGGGCGCTCTTTCCTATGGGCAACCCTAACGGAATAATCGACGGGGAAGATCCCTGAACGAATAAAAGAGGCAACACGCTCAGGAGTAAGGATCGAAGGACCAGAAATTTTGTCTTCCAAAGCTTGGTCGGTTACGGAAAATAGGGAAAACGAGTGGGAAGTGGAACTCTCCATGGATATGGAGTCTGAGGAGGATGACATAAGGATATTGTAAATGAGAAAAGAAAGGAAGGAGTAGATACCTGGAGTAAAGTCGATTTTAGGAGTGATGACGGAATAGCCGCTAGACGTGTGTAGAGAAGTTGAAATTGCAGAAATGAAAGGGAAGATGAAAAATAGATAAGTTCGGGAGCAAGGAAAAGGGATTTTTTGGGGGAAAAAAAAAGAGGTTTTGAAATAATTAGGCAAAGGAGAGAGAAAGGAGAGAACCGAGGAGAATTAATGGCCCCCCAATCAAAAGGCGTGTGAATGAAGAAGAGCGGCTTGATGTTGGCCCTTGAGTGTACGCGCGGTTACGTATTTCGAGGGCAAAATGGCGTGTGGAAGTTGATTAGTGTGAAAATTGCTTGAAATTCTTGTATTTAATTTGCATAATTTTATAGGATTTCTTGCATTATTTACACTAACTTGACTCGTTGCACTTGATTTGGAGAAAGGATGTGGTTTGTTATTTTTTATAGGAAAAAGAGCACTTTTGGAGCAAAACATGTCTCGATCATTTTGTGACGTTAATTGAAGGAGTGAAACGAGAATGAAATAGAAGAAAATAAAATTGAAGGCCCAATTTGATGGCGGCCATATGCTTTAATTCGCTTCCATCAGCAAGCAATTAAAATGGAGGGAGGTGTTAGTTTTATTTTAGTAGTCCAGGCCCATTCTACAATTACTTGGGTCCATTAAGAATTAGAGGGAAGCATTAGAAGGAAGCTGCAGGAATTCTTTATAGGTTATGGGTCCTATGCCCATTCCACCAACTTTAATTAAAAAGGGTTGGGGTATATACCCCTCCAGCTTTGTTAGATACACTCCCCCGATACATATACTCCCATTAAAGTACATTTGAGATAGATGCACTCCCCCCAAATTGTCTATTATACCCCTTTATCTTAAAAATTTGTATGATAAATGCACCCCCTCATAAAAACCCTAATTTCCTCATTTCTTCCCCAATACTCCTCATTTATTCTCTCTTTTCCTCTCATTTCTACAATCGCCACCGCCTCCAGCGCCGCCCGCCGCCCGCCTCCAGCGCCGCCTGCCTCCAGCGGCTCCCGCTTCCAGCGCCGCCTGCCCCTCTCTCTCTCTCTCTTTTTTCTTTTTCATTTCTGCAACCAGCGGCGGCGGCGCCCCCTCGCCCAGCGCCGTCGCCGCCTCCTCCTCCACCGATCCAAACCGTTGTATCCACCTTCTCCCCCGACTCCTCCTCCCTCCTTCCTTTCTCCCTCCGTCGCCGCGCTGAAACAGGTACGTTTTTTTTTTTTTTTTTTCATTTCTGCAAGCGGCGGCGCCGCCGCCTCCTCCCCACCGCCCTCTTCTCTCCCCAATTGTCTTCTCGTGGTAAGCTCCGCATAAGGTTTTCCCTTTTTTTTTCCCATTTTCTCTCTTTCTGCAACTTTCTTTCTGTTTTTTTTTTTTTTTTTTTTTTTTTTTTAATAATTTTGGACGAGAAATATCGACCAAACAAATTATGATCGACAGCAATTTGTCGACCATAATGTTTTTGGTCGACATTTCTTGTCCAAAATTAATTTTTTTAATTTTATCGATACAATGTTGTCGACGAGGGAGTTTTTCGTCGACTAATTATAGTCGACGATATATTTTACGGTCGACCAACCAGTGTCGATCGACACTGGTTGGTCGAAAAAAACTACTTTTTTTTTTTTGTTTTCTGAATGGGGTGACGCGGAGGTTGTGGCGGCAGTGGAGGTGGAGGCTGTCGGAAAGTTGCGTCGGCGGCTGCAAAATTAGGGTTAGGGTTTTGTATAAAATTAGGTTTATTGTTTTAAGTAAGGAGGTGTATGTATCTATAAAATTTTACAAATTTAACTAAAAGGGCAAATATGGTATTTTACATACATATTTAATTAATAAAATGGGAAGGGGAGTGTATCTAACAAAGTTGGAGGGGTATATACCTCAACCCAATTAAAAAGTCCATTCTTGGATTCCAAGGAGGCCCAAGCCCATGGCAGCTGGCCCATTCCTCAATCAATTAAAGCTGGAACCATTTAATCAATTAGAGGGGATACGACACAGACGTGAGTATTGGCGACGCAGAACAGAGAGCTCTCCATTGGGGGAGAAACCCTCCTCTCCTCCAACCACTCCACTCATTAGATAATTAGCTTGTTTCTTTTCATTTCTTTGCCTAATGAATTGAAATGATAATTCAATCAAAATATCTTGCAGTCGGGACTTCAGCGGCTAAGGGATTATCCCCAACCATTTTGGCTAGCACTTTTTGTTGAGGGTACTCGTTTCACACAGGCCAAACTTTTGGCTGCTCAAGAATATGCATCCTCAATGGGGCTACCTGTTCCAAGAAATGTTTTGATTCCTCGTACAAAGGTTCTAAATTGATTTGCTTCTAAGAACTGTTGCCAATTCTAGACTCTATGTATCTCTTTGGATAATTTCAACTTATATTCTTTGTTAGTGTTTGAGCTGCCTTATGGTGTCTTAGTGAAGGTAAGCTGAACAGTTTTTGGTACAAGCATGTGGTTCAGATGAAATATGCACATCTTTTGTGAAGTTATAATTTGCATACCAATTTATCAATCAATTTTTATTAATTTACTCAGCAGTTGGTTTTTTTTTTTTCTTGGGGTGCAATTTACAGGGTTTTGTTACTGCAGTAAGTCATATGCGTTCATTTGTTCCAGCCATTTATGATATTACTCTTGCTATTCCCAAGACCTCTCCTGCACCAACCATGCTAAGACTCTTTAAAGGGCAATCTTCTGTGGTAAGCCTGCAAAATCTTATCACTCAGAACTTGGTGTGTACGTTTGAGATTTCTTGGTCTTGGTCTTTCAATTTTATGCAAATTTAAAGTTACTGATGAGACTCCATGTAGCTTTGCATGGTGTACCGAATTTTCAATGCAAATATACAGTGTTATGTTCGTATTTGCTATGTGCAAAGCTTATATAGTTATATTGGTGGAAATTTTTCAGTCTGGAAAAAATTGATTGAACATATAATCTCATCATCTAGGTACAACATCCTGTCAAAAAAAAAAATCATCTAGGTACAACAGGGATATCGATTTACTGTAATGTATAATGGTTTATGAAGTGTTATTCTGTAGATTACTTTGTTATTTTTTAGTATACTACCAAAAAAACTAAATTAAAAGAGGAGGTCTTGTGTGAGACGGTCTTCTGTATGAGACGGACTCCATTTTAGTATTTACATGTTACTTTGCTTCAAAACACGACTCAAGTAGGGTCATAAGCTCATGGATCATCAAATTTATGAAGGATGAGAACCTGTGTCATGTATGAGACTGTCTAATGTACAAGTTTTTCTCAAATTACAATGTTTAGAATTTATTTCTTTTAAATTTAGTGATGCTGATATTTGATATTGTTTAGCTGCATGTCCATGTTAAACGGCACCTAATGAGCGACTTACCCAAAACGGATGATGCTATTGCTCAGTGGTGCAAGGATGCCTTTGTTGCCAAGGTGATGCATACTTTCTTATTGATCATTCATTTTCAGCTCTCTCCTACTAGTCCTGTCCGCCCTTCACTTGAAAAAAAAAATAAAAAATCTGTGATGAAGCCAGCAAAATAATGCTCATCTGGTTCAGAAAAAGAACCATTTTAGCATATTTAAAAAGACTGTCTATCTTCTCTCTAGGTGTCTCCACGTGTCCCATGGCCTATTGGATTTCTCAAGCCTGTGGAGCTTGAGATATCCCTAGCATATGGCCTTACGCAGATGTTGGTACACGTGGAGAAGAAGCTAGAATGTTTTATTTTTATATGCCTGAATGGTTATATTCATTTCTTTATCACAAATCCATCTTGGTTACTAAAAAGGGGGCATCTGTTCAAGCAGGATAAACTTTTGGACAAGCATATTGCTGAGAATTCCTTTGGCGAGCAATTTCAAGACACGGGTCGCCCAGTGAAATCCCTTCTGGTAAATTACTTGAGCCAATCATTTCTTTTGAATTTGACAACAGCTCATATATCTAATATTTGTGAATCCGCTATTTCAATAATAGGTCACCACTTCTTGGGGGATTTTGCTCATCTTGGGTGCCTTAAAGATTACGCATCGTTATTCACTTCTCTCTTCATGGAAAGGCATCACCTTTTCAGCCATTGCTTTAGCTGTTGTCACAATACTTATGCAATTCCTGATTAAGTTCACACAGTCCGAGCGATCAACCCCGGCCAAAGTCGCACCTTCCAAGACTATCGTCCCCCAAAATTCTTCAGAGACTAGATAAGATGAGTAGCATTAAGCGAATTATATTTTCTGGTATCGTAGATATCATTGGGGATTTGACATTGTTTTACTTTTAGTTTGGCGAAATATGAAAACGTGTATCATGATTGTACTCTTTTTTTGTTGTATAACGTTGGAACATTTAACTTGTCTAAAATAATCTCAGCTTAATTATTGAAATTTGTGCACAAGTTCAAATAAACTATTTATCACCAGCATAAACTGATTTTTCTTTACCAGGAAAAAAGCTTATACAAGCACATATTGAGAAACCACTACATCTTCTAATTTAGGTATTTTTTTTCTTGGACTATACAGTTTCTGAATTGAGATGGTGCAATTTAATTTAGTGTCTCAATTTAATGTTAGCTTTGAAGTTTGGAGGATTTGAAGACAAGAGGTGATATTTTTCTATTATTGCAATTTTAATTTGGTAATTTCATTTTCAATCATGTTTTGTAGTTTAATTTCTATTAGTTTTATTTTAGTTGTTAATTTAGACATGGACTAATCTCCAATTGCCTTGGGTGTGGATGTTTTGATGGGTGTTTAGTGTAATTGTGGATTAATTGCATGATTAGCTTATAAATTGTGTTTTTATGTTTCTGTAAGTATACAAATGATGAACTTGTTGCTACGGTATTAAAGGTGAAGCCTTTTATTTGCCTTAGGCCCATCTTGCCTTGTATAGTTTGTGGATGCTTATTTTAAGCTTTTGCAATGTTTTTAATTTAGTTTATCATGAATTTAATATCTTTGCAGCATCTAATTGATCAATTGTGTACAACAGAGTAGATGACCTGGCCTCCTTTGAATCAAAATTGTCTGCTATATCACATTAGGAATTTATCTATCTGTATTTCTGGCAAGTAACCCCTCAAAGTTTTAAATGATGAAACTGGTTGTTGAGGTTAAAGGTTGACTATATTTATAGCTCAAATAGTACGTGGTAAGTAGAGTCAGTGGACTATGTCAAAAGTATTCAGTTTTGTTTTTGGTAAGAGCTTTTGTTTTCCCTTCAATTCCGACATATCCCTTAAAAGGTGCCAAACTTGCTATAACTTTTTCTTCTGTTGCAAAAATTGTCTGGCTATCTATGCTATTCTATTCTCTTTCCTTGTTATTTTCGTAATTTTGCAATATCTCATAGTCAACTATGCTTCCAATTTATGAAGGTAATAGGATGGTCCATGTGGTTTTCTGAGTATCTCTTTCTTGAAAGAAGCTGGGCAAAGGATGAAAACACCTTAAAGGTATTATTGAAAGGAAAAAAAACTTTACCATTGGTAACTTTACTACTATTTCCATGTTTTCTTTTACTAAGTAAATACTGTTTCTCTTGCCTGTGTTCCTGGATTTACTTTGATTGATTCATTTGGTTGATCAACCCTATTAGCGAGCATGTTCGATTATGTTTATTGCAACGAGAGTTGGGTAGCATGATTGGGAGTGTGAGTGTGAGCTTTGATCAATTGAATAGAAGTTAATTAGTAATTAGCTCACCCGAGAGGGGTGTTAATGGCTAGACCGACAACCTTAGACACTAAACGAGTAGAGGTCGTCTAGGAGTTTGGTGAGAGGGCGTTTCATAAGCATTAGTAACCGTGTTGAAAGTGCTTATGCAACACTATCTTAGGAGCTTATGGTATTTGATTAGATCCTATAATTGCTAATCAATGCACGTTGTTTACCTATGCCTTTCGAGGGGGTTTGCACACATTTGTGATAGCCTTTAGCTTGACCCAAATTCGTAGTAAAATCATGTAATTGGTTCACTAGTTCCTTAATTACTCACAAAACGGAAACACCCGAGGCAATACTCTTCCCTTGCACTTTCATCTTTTTGAGAGTTAGTTTTAGTTGTTTGCATTGCAATAGTTTTCTATTTTCTTAGTTGGTATTTGCTTACTCCTCACATTTAGCTTCTATAACATCATTTTGACGTATAGTTTTGGGGCTCCACGCTCTCTCTAGGTCCTTGGACGATAACTATTAGGTCGTATACTTACTCAACTATAACGAACCCATACGCTTGTGGGGATTGTTATTGTTGTACTACAAAGTGTGCAAAATACGATCCAAGTCAATGGCCCGAGCAACAGAAGTGCAAAAGGCCTAAAGCTTTCTGAGGGTAATTATTACGAAGGGAATCAAATCAATGATGTGTCGAAGGATATCTTAAGGAATGGAATCCATCTTTAATATTTATCTCAATGTTATTGTTTTCCTACTCTCCTAAAAATTATTCCTTTTATGAGAGTAGGGGGGAGTGGTTGATGTAGATAAATATGTCGTTCTTTGAGAAGTCGCCACGTGGAAACGGGATAAATTATGATAATTATGATTAAGTCAATACACCGAAGATGCAACGGTAGTATGCCCCTGGGCTTAAGCAGGGAAATTAGAGAAATCAGGGTGATGGGGCTCTTGGCCCATATTTGGAAAGATTAATAGCCTTTGGGCCTGGAAGGATCCGGCCCAAATAAGGGACGAATAATCCATCTTTTCTGGTCAAGTCAGATGAGTGGGTCAACCCACGAAGATAGGGGGCGGGTATGTTGAAGAACCAAGTCTCCATGTAAAATGAGACCGATTCTTTAGGGAATGCGCCAAAGATATAGGGAGAACGAGTCCTTTCCCCTCCGGAAAGGGGGGCCAGGTATAAAAACAGGTTATTTTCATATTCTTACTTACGTTTTCAACATAATATACACATTTTTTATGAAATACACACTGAATTGAGAAAAACAGAAAGATATTCGTCGGAATTTCCCTAGAGATACAGGGGAATTCCTCTTCGATTTCGCCTACAACCGATTCTGACTTGAGCGTCGGAGTTCCTACGCCGGAGCCCCCCTCCGGCGTACTTTTGCAGGTCATTTTCGGATCCTCAAGGAGATTTGCTTGAAGATTACCGAAGATAAAACGAGTGATTTGATTCGTGATTAGCAGTGCTCGTAGAGGAACGACTGATACCTCAAGGCGTTCTTTTTCGACGCATCACACCAAAATATAATACCAGAGACAATAATGCACAATTAATTTTTGGGACAAATTCCCGGTTATTCGCCTCGCATTGTCATGACTTGTTCATTTTTTCTTTGTGTGGATACTTATTTCTTACGATGTAGATCAATTATGAGTTTGACATGCATGATGTTTTGTTCCATTATTAGATGGTGAATTATTTATATGACACCTAAAATTATGTTTAAATATTTTGATATGACTAAATGAATTTTATGAACATTTATTGTCGTATTTTAACTCTCATATTATATATTTAAATTCAATTTTACAAAAAAAAAATAATATATATATATATGGTCTGCTAGTGCCTAGTAGTTCGTTAAATAGCTAAAATTAAGTTTAGGTCTGTATTAATAGTAAAATAGGACTAAGAGTCGGAGAACAATTAAGGGGAGCCTTTTTTCCCAGGCTAGGAACATGTAATGAGATTCAAATTAAAATTGTTTTATTTAATGCTTAACACACCCTAGATCTTGCACTTGCAGTGGATGATATATCACAACGACAACCACCGGGGATCGACATACCATCGCGCTCTATTTTAAAGAACCCCGGAGGCACTTGTTCACCATAACTACCAAAAGATGTTATCGACGAGTTTAACACTATCGCATTGAAAACCTTTACGATTGATTCTTCACCACCCTTTGCCAGTGAAATGCATCTTGTCAATGACGATGAGGTGATGCCTTTGATCCACCGTAATTTTTGTGTGAATCTCATTTTTTATCTATTTACATTTGATTTGTTATTATGTACTTTTTTATTTGGTCTAGAGGGGGTTACTTTTTTCCTTTTTCTCGAACAAAGTTGTGATCAAGCCCCAACCTCTGATTCGACTTGTGAACTTTAAGTTTTTTTTTTTTCTTTTTATTCTTAATATATGGCCTTTATTTGCCAAATTACACAATACATACAGAAAATGAGTTTTTATGTTCCACTAGAACAAGACAATAAATATTTAACAAAACATGAAATATCACAAATATAGACATGATGTGTATTTAAATAAAAGATGAAATATAACTTGGAAGCGACTCCAAGCTACTCCCGTCGTGATCAAATGAATGGTGCACAGAAAAATTAAAATACTAGGTTAGTGATAAATATAGATGAAGGTCAAATAAAAGACAAATTAAGTTAATAGCTGGTGTTTTGAAATTCAACATGGTGGTGAGAATCACTTTTTCTTTCTTCATCACATCAAATTAAAATATATATATATATATACACATATATATATATATTACTCCGTCCCACCGTAAGCTTCCCCTTTGGACGTCCCGTTATAAACTTCTCATTTTCTTAAATGATAAAATTCACTATCTCTCTATATCTTTTCTCTCTCCTACATCTCTCCCCTTTTTTTCTTCCTACATCTCTCTACATTTATTACTCAGTACACATTTTATACTATATTCCTTAATTTTTGTACAAAAAGTAGAAAGGAAAGCTTACGACAGGACGGACCAAATGAACAAATAGGACAATCGATATATCAAAACAAAAATTAAGATTAAAATAGAAGGGTTAGCAAAAACTTCCAAATGCTGAGGGCCGTAGAGATTGCCCTGGTTTCATTTTGCTACCTACGGATGTAAACAAGCCGAGTCAAGTCAAGTAGTGTAAAGTTCAAAATCAACTTGATTAGAAAAATCAAAGCTCAAAACTTGACTCGAACTCGAGCTTGAGAACTACTAGAGTAGCTCGGGCTGGACTCAATTAAATTCGAGTCGATATCAAGTTTTTCTAGAGTCGAGCACGAGTAGCTCATGAGCCAACTCGACTCACTTACACCCATACTTCTATCCAACTCCTATTTAGAGCATCTCCAATCATCACTATCATATTAGGTAAATTAAATTGACATGTCATTCCATCAGTGCTACATCAAAAGTTAAAAACTCAACATTTTCTTCCCCAACCAAATATCACTTTATAAGTCACACTCTCTTGATTATCTATTTCGCACAAGTACGAACTTTGTTACCTCATTTTTCTTATCTCTTTAACCTAAGTCTTCTCAATGGTGTTTTTCCACTAACTTCAGGTAACCTATTGCAATTCACTACAATTGGAAATGCACTTAATACATACCCAACTCAACACATGCATTTTATAAAAGTATCGAGAAACAAACGACAATATTAATAAATTTAAAATACGCCATCCTTTTCAGTCATGTTTGTTTTGGGTTTTAAAAACAAGGAGTTGAGTTTCAAAATTTTAAACCCATTCTAGTTCAGGATTTTTGAAAAAACGATTTTACTACAACAACGCTTATAACTCACCCTACTCAAAAATTTAAAACAAATACACACCATACTATTTATCTGTATTTCATAATCTCATAGATTTCAAAAATTTGCACTAAAAATTTGCACCAGGCTCACGTAAACCCTCAAAATATTTCACATACACATCAATTCAACAGCACAACTAGTAACGAAGTGAACAACAAAAAGAAGTCACTTGTCTAATTGCTTAAATCCCGGTTCAAATGAGCCCCATAAAATTTCAATGACTTAACCATCAAAATCTATTCTCAACCCTTTAAGAAAGCTTGCAAACAGCCATAATTGTTATCTGTATTGCTCAAACACATCACTATTTTTCGTTCGCAACCATTTAGTCATGTTTAAGAATCCTGCTTGCATCATCAGATAATATAAAATCAACAACGCATTGAATTGCCCATTACAAAATACCTGTTCATAGAGAGGAGGAACTGCTAAAGCATTTACATGATAAAGCTGCTTTAGCTGTAGAAGAAGCTGGCTGGACACACACAATCAAGAATCAGAATCATGCATTTTCATTTTACATCTGGATGGCCGGACGAGAGAATTTTGTCTGGCATACTCAAAAGTCAAAAATAAAAATACCCAATGTAATTCAGGATAGAGTGGAAAGCTCGACCTGTGTATTATCCATCAGAAAGGACATAAATAGTAAGGAGCTTTCATCACATTTGTTTTTGAGTCCTATTTTGATGTGAAATTGGGATTTACACTTAAATTTAACTAAACCAGTTGAGAAGGTAATGGAACTCCTGATAAGCTCCAAAAAAATGGAATGAACATTCATCAAAAGAAATACCAAAATATTTGGAAAGATGCATGCTTCTATATTTAATCCCATAAAATAGAATCTACAAATTATGCCTTTGGATTTTTAACCCAAGAAATAGTCCAAATGTGTTTCCTATAACAAAATTTATGGCTCTATATACACTGAAAACATATTTTCTTAACTTATTAAAAGAACTAACATACATTGCCTAAGCCTCGTCTCCATGAGCATGAGACTCAAACTCATAAGCACAAGGTTGGTGTGAAGGAGATGATGAACACAGACAGATAAACTAATTTACAACACTATTTATAATTTCAAATCCTTACAAGGATATTCTTCTTTGCAAGATTTCTCACCAGAAGGTCATTTCTATGCTTGTTAATTGATAGAGGAAATGATATGCGATCTAACAATTGTCAGACAACCGGAAACATGATTTGAATTTAAAAAATTAACGGAAATTATATGATTTGTAAATCTACCAAAAAAAAATAATTACTTATGACAGAGCATCTTCTGTACAGAATCTTGATAAGGAGGCACATTGTGCTCTTAGTTTACAGAAATAGATTCCAGAATGAACTAACCAGACTAGGTTATGATCATCAGAACATCAATTCCTTCCAATGCACTGTGTTTGCATCATTCACAAAATTTTAAATATCAAACAAGGTACCTGTGTCGATAAAAGAAGGTTCAGGTGAGAATGCATTCCAATTAGGTGGTACAGAATCATCCACAGCTTCTGATAAAGGCGGATTCTCAAACATCCAACTGCCAAACTGAAAGTCCAATGGATCGGGCCCTGTACTTTCCAGAAACTGGCTATGGTCATCAGTTATCGGAGAAGTATAATCAGCTAGTACTACACTTTGTTGAGAGAGACTTGCCAGAGGTGCTACACTCAGAAGATCGTCACTTTTTGGTTCATTTTGAAATTGTGATGTTTCAGCTGGTTCTGTGCTCTGATATTGTGACTCATCAGCAAGAATCAGCACATTTCCATTGTCAAGGGAGTAATCCAGAAGGAGGCTAAAATCTGTTGAACTTGCATCTGTACCATTTTGAATTTGATTCCCATGTTGGACATCATTTTGGCCATCCACTAATACAGAAGGGTTATAATGTCGTTGCTGTTGAGGCGAGTGATTCCCTAAGTTACTACGATGGGAGGAGATCATGGATATCGAATGCAATTGATTTCCAAAAGCATTGCCAGAATCTGACTGGTAGGAAGCAAGATTGTTAGGCTGAAATACATGGGGTCGGGGTAAAACCAAATTATTATTGATGCTGCTTTCCACTCTTGGCCGAGATATGATGGGTTGTAGAATTGCTGAACTTGAAGACCTTCTATTCACATATGGTTGAGATTGGTATTGTGTAGGATCTTGATGTGAATATGGGCGGGAGTGAATTCCAGGTTGAAAGTTTCCACGCTTAAGTTTCATGCTATGAACAGAATCAGCAGTGTGACTATCAATAATTTGGTGATTTGAGCTGGGGACAGGACTCTGGGTAGCGTGACACCTCTTTAGAGATGGGTTTCCAGCTAATTGAGAACCCCTATTATTTTGTGAAGCCCCAAAAAAATTGACTGGACGGGCAGGAAATGAGCGATGATTCCGGCTTCCTAGAGGTTTATATCTGGGAACAGCATTTTCAGATGGATGGGTTCTGGCTTGATGATTTATGGCTTTTAAAACACTAATATTGGATGACATTGGACGAGGATGGGTTGTGACGGGATTAAGACCCCGATGTTGCACCAAAGAGGTTGGTTGTGGGCGAGCAAGATGAGTTGGCTGAAAAAATGATTCTATTCTATAGGTACCACCAATAGGAGTAGAAGAAATCCTTGCAACGCCTTTCTTGACACGTTTGCGCTCAGCTTTCCAAAATTCATTTTTATCACTGGCATGACAATGATTAGTACTAGAAGTGCCACTGCCCCATTCCAAACATGGAGCCAATGAATCACATACATAACAGTGACACTGAAATCAAGAAAAACATGAATCAACAATTTAACCCTGCATTGGAAATATCAAAATAGAAAAATTTACCTGGCCACAATGGACTTCATGCGGAGTCGAAGCAAACAGAAATTTAGCACAAAGATGCCTTGGGTGAGGAAAGTCCCTGCATGCAACCTGTTACGCGGAGAAACAAGGAACAAATTCTTTTTTTTTAGAAAAATTAAGCCAAAAGAAAAACTAGTACAGTAGTATTTTGTAAGACATGATGGAATGAGAAACCACTCAGCAGATTTTTCAGGCAATATCAAGTACCAAATAAATAATCATGAACAATATAAAGTCAAGCATTTTAGTATATAAATCGTGATGACAGTAGAACTGGAATTCAAACATCAACAAGTACAAAAACACATTAATTTGATCTACAACAATGGCCCTCATAATATATTCTAGGAAGTTGATAAAGTGGGCAGCTAGCTAAATGGCTCACAATTTCATATAATGTTCACTGAGACATCAAATTCTGCAACATCCATTTGTATGAGACTTGAAATTCTTTGATTATCACCAATCGAACACTCATACCATCCCCTAATACAAACATCTGTGACAAGGCTAGAAATAAAAGCAATCTATTGAAATTTCCATCAAAGGTTCTGAAGAACAATATGAGGCTGCGTGAAATGAACATAATCAGAAGAAAAACACGTGTTTATTTCTGCACTCTTCACACAGAGACAAGCAAATGAAATATTACATTCTGACATTCATATGTGGAACAAAATTACATCACTTACTAAAATCAACCACCTAATAATGATAGATCTAAGCAATTAACAGACACTCGTAACAAGACATTAAGAATAAGAGTAAAGTTTGTAAAAGGGAATAACTCATACCTCGCCCTTCTCGCCAACAATTTCCAAATCATCCGAATCACCATCATCATCATCTTCCACTCTGCTATTCACCATGGCCAAAGGCTTCTCTGGGTCGCAATCCAAAACCACACAATCATCATCGTCACTTTTAACATCAACAACTTTATCAGTTAGCTTCAAAGATCCTGATCTTGATTTCTTAGGAAACACTTCACTTACCAACACCACGTCATCGGAATCATCATCTACATTCCCACCCACCTCACATAACAGATTGGACAACCAATCACAGTCTTCCCCAAAAAAACCAGCTCCTTTCCTGAATCCGTCCTCCTCATCGGAGCTAATTTCCAAAACCAACGGACTTCGGCTTTCCATTAAATTCCGTTTATTGATCGATTCTCAGAAATATCGTTGAAATTCAAAAAGGCCAAGCAGAACATACTACTATTCTCGATGAAAAAGGCCAATATAAATATACCAACAGAACTTGTATATAAAAATCACAAATACAGCATAAAACTAAAAAAATGAGCAGAAAACTAAAAATTGAGCAAGAAATTAGGTTAAGACGCAAAAAACGACTGTAACAGAGAGGTATGTTAATGGAGAAGAAAAAAAACCCTAATGGCAAAACAGCAGCGAGGTGACAAAAGACCGCGTTTCCTACACGTTCCGCATTTCTACCAAACACACGCTTAAAAGTCCTTTCTCATCGTTTACGATTCCGAAATCTAGATTAGCCCGTAAACACGTCCCATTTCAATTAAGATTACAACATTTGTCACATAATTATTTTATACTCCCTTTATTCACCATATATGTTTATCGGGGTTAGATTAATGGGTCAATCATTTTATCCCTAATTTATGCAGATTTAGATTTAATAGATCATACACCACAAAAACTTATATATGCAATATTACAATACATGCAATATATCTAATTAAAGTAAATTAGGTCAAAATTTGTGGGTCAACGCGGGTTAAAGCGGGTCAACCTTAATTAAAATATTTATTTTCACTCTAATATATTATTTTACTACATGACTAAAACTATGTTACTACAAGAACTAAATTTTGTCACTACAAGGCCAAAAGTGTATTACTGAAAGTCCAAAAATATTCTGGACACTTATTTTTTTTTGGGCAAAATTACTAAAATAATTTTGACTTATTCAGCTACTACATGACTAAAACAATGTTACTACAAGACCAAAATTTTATCACTACAAGGTCAAAAGTGTATTACTACATGTTCAAAAATATTCTGGAGACTTAATTTTTTGGTGAATTTTTCAGAATGTTTTGACATGTAGTATTAATTTTTTTGCCTTGTAGTGGTAATATTTTGGCCTTGTAGTAACAATATTTTGGTCATGTAGTAAACCACATGTTTGCAACCCGCGAATTTTCTGGGCAACCCGGATCCAGGCTTATGACCCGCGAATTTTTTAAAATTGATTTAATTTGACTTTTGGACTTATAGTTTTGACTTGCCTAATTGAGATGGAATGCATGTATACAATATTTCACATAAGACTAGTCCATCATACACCAATTTAAATACGATCTTTCTTTACTCTGATCGATTAGCCCACGAACTAATAAGGTCAGCTCGTTGGCCCAGGTAATTTTAATATATATATGTTTTAGTAACGAAAAAAATCAATCACACTCCACAATTTATATTTTACACGACACATTGCCCTCGTACTTAATATTACGATTCACACTTCAAATTGACCAGCCAATGAGTATTAGTTATTTTAATTTTAATTATTTTTAAGTTTTTTTTTCTTTTGAGTTATTGATGGAGATTTTATAAATTCGAGAATTATGACACAATTCACAAATATCACTTGATTTTATCTTTTGTCGACGCGGTAGTCAGCACGGGAGTGGGAAGCCACAAAAAACCACTAGCATTGCAACGACGAGCAAATTTAAGCTGACTTGATATGAGTTCTTTGCTGCTAAATTTATAAAGCACGTAAATTTTATTTTGAGAAAATTCATATTTTTTTTAACATTTTGTTTGTGGTCAGTTAATGACCCGTTTAGCCTGTGGTCCGCTAGGTTAGAATTGGGACTTGACTTTTTTCGGACCGTTAAGAGCGAACCGAATAAGGCCCTAGCTCGTTTAGCCCGCGGCCCTATAGGGCTAGAGCCAGTCCGATAAATATCTTTATTATTCACACATAAGTTACGTTTATGTTTGTACACAATTAAATGACGTTTTAACTTTTTATGCACATTTTCTCTCAATTTTATCCTAATTTTAACTTTAGAAAATATTTGTAATTTCAAACATACATTTATTAATTATGAGATCTCTCCATTTTTATTATTTTTCACATGGTAAGCTATAATCATAGAATGTATTAAGAAAATCACATTCATTAATTAAGGTAAACTTGTCAATACATAACCTTTTTTATTTAAAAAAATGTCACTTATTTGGAAACTTGTGGGGAAACTTGTGGGGTATATTATTACTCTATTTTTATGTGTTTTTCTATTTATTTTTTAGTATTTTACTAGATTACATTTTTTAAAAATAAATAATTCACCTTAATTATTCTCTCCAAACACAATAATATTACATTATGAGTCACATCTTATATGTATTCAATTTGTATAGTGCAATTGAACTATAATTTGACTTGATTTTAATGTGGTGGGTCAAAAATTCAATTGTACAATTGAAGATATAATAAAATTACTTAAAATCAAATTGCATATTATATATTCAATTGCATACAAGAATTCGTCTTACATTATATGCTATTATTTTATATACAATAAAAAAAACATTTTCTCACTTAATTTTACGCATAGTCTTTCTTGTTTTATGTTGGTCCCCGAACGAGTTAAGTGAGAATTAAAAAGTCGAGAAGGGAGGAGTGAATATTTAAACTACATCGATTTTTCGTGAGCAACTAAATGTGGTAGCTGACTTTCGATAATGTCAATTAGCAGATAAGATTCAGATATATAAGGTGCGAAGTATAGAACAATTTGGACTTGATAATCAACCTACTCACTACTTCAAGAAGCTGATTAGTTAGACAGCTATCAAAATCGGTTGAGCTTGTGAAAAGCTATAGGTCATTAGAGATGACTAACACCTTACTTGTGATTCAAAGTACATATACTAGTTGAAAGGAAAAACAATCGAAACACCGCCTACACGAGAAATTTCACAGATAACCAATAGTCAGCTAATGAATACGACTACAAAGGAAATGGTTGAACAACTATACCCAGCACACAGTTGTTCCAAATAAGTTCTAATTCCTTATCTTATATATCTTTTTATTGATTACATCATTTACATGCATTCAATGTTGATATCAATAATAACTATTTTCAAAATTTTATTTGTTGGATTTGTAGCTCTCGTAATTGATTAAACTTAAATAGACAAAGTCAATTCAGACCTCAAAATGTGTAATATTTTCTAAAAATAATTATATCTGAGGTTCTCCAAAGTGTAATGTCCAATCAAATTCAATCATCATTATTTTTGCATTAAATATTGTCAATAACTTTTTAGAAAATCTTTCATTAAGATTTCATTCTTTGGCTATAAGAGGAAGACCAACTATATGGACAAACACACAAATTCCTTCAAAAGTTACTCCATGTAACCATACTGTCTGAATTCCTTGTTCCAACATATAAGTCCTTCCAAGCCATTTTCATGGTTCTTCAATGTCCTAATTTTAAATACACTCCAACAATTCAAAATTCCTCCACGTAAGTGAAAACTTCATCTTTCACATTCTTCATGAGGGATTATATGTTCTTACACATTCGTGGCAAGATGTTGCCCTTTCCAAGAAATATATTAATGCATCTAAGGATGGAATACAGAGTCAGATGGTATCATGACTAAGTCTCTCTAGTCAACTTCTCCAACCGGATAAGGAGGAGGTTAAATTTGTATTCACTCCAGCCACACCCCCGGGCGCATATGCTCATTTCCAACTTTAAAAGGAGAGATGTTGTTTAAGCTACAAATAACATGTTATCTATAACACGGATTTCATCCTTCTCTCACACAGCAGATCAGGAGTCTATTTTGGTCACCTACACTCAATTTTCTCACCATCACCCTTGGTGACAGATTCTCAGTGAAGGAAGTTGTAAGGGAATTGAAGATTCTGGAGAGCATCTCTTTTCACTATCTTCCTTCCTATATAGGTTGATGATGCCAAAAGGGGGGGGAAATGTTAGTGTTAAGCAGATAATATGAAGTCAACTCGTCTCTAGATGACCAAGGAAGTGAAGGAAGTGAAGAAGACGATACCTTGAAGTAGAAGAGTGTATATTGGACAAATTGAAGAATCAAGAGAAGAACGAATCAAAGGCAAGAAGATTAGATGAAGACTCCTTTAGAAATAACATATTTGATATGAAAACTTGTGCATTTTAATTCTTTCTATATTATTACAAGTATCCTACATTTTATGATATAAGAAAACATTCTCATTGTCTTCATCTATAATATTTTTGATTTAACTAAGTTATATTACAAACAAACCTATTTGATTTTACTATAAACCAGCTTTAGGTTAGTTTTGGCATCATAAAAAATGGAAAAATTGTTGAGATATTTACCCACACCTCTAAGTCTACAAAAGATAAATGTTAAGTTTTGATGGCCAAAATATGTAATTAGTAAATAGTTAATTTGTAATCTTATAGGTCATAAGTTGAATTGTATAGAACCAACTTCTCAATTTAAGTCTACTCGAAGTCAGTTGTATGTATATCAGCTGACACCATATAAACTTATTAGATTAGTATCAAGACTTAAAGATCAGAAGATTGAAGACCTATGAAGAGAACAAGTCCAAGTGTTAATCAACCAGTGTAATACCCAATAACTTTTTAATAATAATTATTATTATTTTAAATAAAAATCTTATTACTATAATTTAATTATGCATTAATCTTAGTAACTTTTTTATTAGTGAGGGGATAAAATGTCTAGCTATTTCAATTTTTACTTGACAACCCTCTATGAACCACCATACGTTTTTTATTTATAAATATTAATGAATTGTAGTAATGATCAAGTTCTCTCATCTCCTCTTTCACTGTATATATATATGTAGACATTAGTTAATGGTATATGAATTCATACATTTGCCCTTCTCATTTTTTACCCTTCTAATTTTTTAGTGATATTTCTATTAAGTAAAATGATTTAAGTAATTAGTTTGGCTTAAAAGAAAGTTTGATCACGTATTTCTTCCATATTCATCTATCGTGGTGGGGATTTTTATCTTGATTTGTTTGTTATTATTAAATACGATGTGCGATTATATTGATATTCATACGAAATATAATTATTATCCTATTAGTTTGTCATTATTAGATGTAATATGAAGCTATATTGATATTCATGTAAAAGATTACGAGGATACTGACCTTTATAAATGAGGATAGGTCATCTGACCTTATAAACGAGGATAGGTCTTCTAACCTTTATAAAGAAGGATATATCTTATGACCTTTATAAACGAGGTGATGCTATTGAGTTGTTATGATATTATACATGTTAACGTGAATTGATGATTTAATTGCTTATTGTATTTAGTTTTGACAAACTTATCCCCACTGAGCTGTGGTTTGCTCACCCCTTCATTTAACATTTTCAGATTTGAGAAGCGGATGGCGAGGAGGAGCGGTGGATGACAAAACTATTACTCCCTCCGTCCAATTTTATTATGCCCACTTCTCCGGGCACAAGTTTTAATGAATATTGATTAGTTTATTGATAAAGTAGATAAGTTGAGGGTATGATGGGGTATTGTGAGGTCCATTTGTAAATAAATGGTTGTACGTTTATGAATAAAGTGAATGACAAAGTGGGTAAATAAGTGATGGTAGGAGGGTGCAGATAAAGTAGTATGAATAATATTGTTTCAAAAAAAGGGTATGGGCATAATAAAATTGGACAACCAAAAAAGGAAAGTGAGAATAATGAAATTGGACGTGGAGATTCATTTAATAAAACCAATTGAGCTAATGCATTTTCTTGTTAAACTTTTCATGAAATATTGAGACCATATGGTTCTCTGTCTTTTGAGTTGCTATTTATTCTTTAAACTTTGACTGATTGTTAATTATTTTTATTGTAAAATAAAATTGTAAGCCTCATTTTTTTAAGTGAAAAGTTAGTTCATGCTCTTTTATTTTTAAATTGCCAGTTATTTCGTAAAAATCTACTTTTATGAAAATTGGGGCGTGACAGAGTGGTATCAGAACAGGTCAACGTTCTTGTAGACTTGTAAAAAAAAATCTACATGTTTTAGTTGATTTATTTATCAAGTAAATAATAGAGAATTTAAGGTTGTCCATCCCGCCCCCGCTTCAACTCAAAGAGGTACGTTATTTATACTTGTTTTGTAATTTGATTATAAACTTTATGATGATTTGTGAGAAATGACATTTCTCGAGCTCTATAGTTAGAATTTAACATGATATATTTGTTTGAATTAATTGCGCACTTATTTTGTTGGATATATGTGAAGACACAATTGGTATTACATTTAGACTTTGAAATTGTACTTGATTTTTTATTAAAGTCTCATTGTGAGACGATAATGATATTAAAAAATTTCAATATAATTTGGAGGATGAAATTTTTATTAGTGGAAGAGGATGTAACACTCATAAAATTTATAATTTAGATTTACACTATACTTTTATTTCATGTTACAAGCCAAGGCTATTATGATTATGTTTAGTGTGCATCATCAACATGAACAATTAAAAAATTTCCACATAAAAAAATTATTACAAGAATATATACTAAAAAACTCATGTAAATTAAATAACAAGACATTAATGAAATCAAAATTACCAACAATATTAAAATAAAGGAAATATATTATTTCTAGGTCTTCAAATCCTTTAATACTTACAATAAAATAAAATATTTCATTGAAATCTATCTAAAATATGAAATTAAACTAAACCATTGAGTGAAAGTGTGGGGAGGGAGGGTTTCTCCCCCAATCTCTTGCTGCTTGCTCTGCCCGCCTCCACTGTTTGTTTTCGTGCCCTCCTCCCACACAATCATGAAATGGGCCAGCTTAATATATAATGGGTTTGATCATATGCACCTCCATTTCAGAGAAATGCATGACCCCGATAAATGCAACCCCCAAAATTTGTCAACATAGATGCACCCTCTACTGAAATTGTTATAAATACTCCTTTCTTTCTTTTATCTATAAAATACATATTTACTGCACACACTCTCCCAAATCCTAATTCATCTCCCTCACCCTTCTTCTTCCTCACCTTCCACCCGTCGACGCCGCACACCACCACTAGCCGGCAGCCTCCCCTCCCTCTCCCTCGAGCTCACCGGCACGAGGCCTCCCCTCCATTTTTCCCCGCCCCACCCTGATTCTGTTAAAAAAAAAATTGTCAGCCCCCTCCCCCGTCCATTCGACGCCGTCAGCCCCGCACCCGCCCCCGCCCGTCGCGACCCCTTTTTTTTCATTTTTCTGTGTGTTTCTTTTTTTTTTCGTTTTTTATCGTCTCGAACCGCTCCCCCACCTCCGCGGCCTCCGCCCCGTAAGTTTTTTTTTTCTTTTTTCCATTTTTTCTCCAGTGAGTTTTTTTCTCTTTTTTTTTCTTAATTCGACCCTGTGTTGTTGACTATATACACTCTTGTCGACAAATCGTTGTCGACGGGAGTAGATATAGTCGACAACACAGGCTCGATTTTTTTTTAAAAAAAATTAATTTGTTCGACCTTTGTAAGTCTTGTCGACGAGAGTGTATATAGTCGACACTGGTTTGTCGAAAATTTAAAAAAAAAAGAGATTACCAAGTTTTTTTTTTCCTGAGATTGTGGTGGCGGCGTTGGCGGAAGTCGAAAGTGGTGGCAGCTGTTGTTAGGGCTTTGTTTTTCACTGAAATTGTGTTGATGTGGTGGTGGTGCCGGCGCCGACGGATGTCGAAAGTGGTGACAACTATTGTTATGACTTAAATGTTGAATGGAGTGTAGATAGTAGTAGGGGTGTATTTAGTAGTAGTATTTTATTTGAAGGGTATTTTAGATATTTTACATTATTATTTAATTAATAAATTAAAAGGGAGAGTGTATCTCTCCGAAATGGAGGTGCATATAGTCAAACCCATATATAATAGAAATGGTGTGCCTCTTAAATTGATTTTCATTGCCTTTGGTTTAGGCCCTGACTCTATACTCCTCCAGCTTTGTTAAGTATACTCCCTCGATTTGTGTACCCCTCAATGTGGCAAATGTTAAATGTACTCCCCTCAAATTATCCTAAATACACTCATTCCTTCTTTTTCTTATTTTCTCCTTTCTTCTTCCTCAATTTCAAAAAACCCTAAAACTAGCTCTTTCTCTCTCCCTTCCCTCCACCAAACCGCCGCCCATGCCCGGTGCCAGCGCCACCCACCAGCATCGCCGCCACCATCCCCTGCGCGCGGCCCCAACCGCCGTCCCCAACCCCCTCCCCCCATTTTTTTTTAATCTTTGTGTTGGCGGCGGTCGCCCCTTCTTCTCCTAGCGCCGTCGCCGCGCTCCTCATCCCCCGTCCTCTTCATCCGTGAAAAAATGGCCGCCGCCGAGGTATGTGTTTTTTTTTTTTAATTTCTGCTCGATTCCGCCATGGAGGTCACAACCCCACTTGCACGCGACCGCCTTCCCGTCAACCATGGCCTGCTGCTATGGCTGTTATTCGAGCTGAGTCGAGCCAAGTATTTGAGGTTCGAGCTCGACTCGAGCTCTTATCGAGCCGAGCCGAGCTCGGCTCGATAACATTACCGAGTTAAAAATTGAGCTCGGCTCGACTCGTTAACGAGTCTAACGAGCTTAACGAGCCTATCGAGTCGAGCCGAGCCTAACGAGCTTAATGGAATTTTTTACAAAAATTTAGTTATCGAGCCTAACAAGTCGAGCTCGAGCCGTCTCGTTAGTAAATCGAGTATTTAACGAGCTCGAGCTCGGCTCGTTAAGCTAAACGAGTCGAGCCTTATCGAGCCTTAACGAGTCGAGCCGAGCCGAGTCTCGTTAAGGCTCGGTTCGAATAACAGCACTACCTGCTGCCCTGCCTTCCCCCACCCAAACGCGCCCTCCTCCCTCGCCAAACATCGTTGCCGCCGTCGAAAATATTCAATCGCAGGTTTTCTCTCTTTTTTTTTTATAATTATTTTCGATAATAATCACTCGCCCAAAAACACTCTAGTCGACAAGAATTTGCCGACGAGAGTCTTTTTGGTTGATCCATCTTTGTTAAAAATTTCAATTTTTAAAATTTTTTTTATTTTCTTTCGACTAAATCTTACCGACGAAAGTGTGTTTGGTCGACAAACCAGTGTCGATGGGAGTGTTTTTGGTCGACTTTAGTTTATCGATTTTTTTTGGGTTAATTACAAATTAAATCACCACCTTTCATTGGATTGCAATTTAATCTAAACTTTTGAATAATTGCAAATAAAATCACCACCTTTAAATATTGTTGCAATTTAAACTTCTTAATAGTCTCATTTGTGCTCAAATATAACGTGGTTGACTGATGTGACACATTCTTAATGAAATAACATTGTTTTTTATTTCGATCTAATCTCGAAACGTCAAATTCGGGCACAAATGAGATTGTTTAGAAGTCTAAATTGCAACAATATTGAAAGGTGATGATTTTATTTGCAATTATTCAAAAGTTTAGATTAAATTGCAATTCAGCGAAAGGTGGTGATTTAATTTGCAATTAACCCATTTTTTTTTTACTATTTAAGTTTGTTTTTGAATTTCTAAATTTATTTGAGGGGGAGGCGGTGGAGGTCGGAGGTGTGGCAGCGGTCGGAGGGGCGGCTGCGAAATTGGGGGAGGCGTCTGCTTCCTAGGGTTAGGGTCAGGGAGAGTGTATTTATCTTTAATATATTTTACTAAAAAAATAAATTTTGTATTTTACACTAATATTAAATTAATAAATGGAGAGGGAGAGTACACTTAAAAAAAAAAAAGCTGGAGGGGTATATAGCCGGGGCCTTTTTTCTAATTAACTCGGGCCGCCAAAATTTGGTAGAATTAGATCAAGGGATGGGGTATATACCCCTCCAGCTTTGTTTAATACACTCCCCCTCCACTTTTATTAATTAAATATTCATGTAAAATGTCTATTTTGCCCTTTTAATAAAATACAAAATAATATTCTCCTGCAATTAAACTAAGCCTAATCCTAATTATAACCCTAACCCTAACCCTAATTTATTTGAGAGATATTAGCCGCCCAACCTCCGGTATCCGCCGCCGCCGCCCAACCTCCGGCATCCACCGCCGCCGCAAATTCAGAAGTTAAAAAACATAATTTAGAAATTAAAAAAAAAAAACTTATTTTCGACAAACCAGAGTCGATCAAAATTTCTCCGGTCGACACTGGTTTGTCGACCAAATACACTCCGGTCGACTCTGTTTTGTCGACCAAAAACACTTTGGTCAATAAGATTTTTTCGATCGACAATATTGAGTCGATCAAAAACACTCCCGTCGACAATATTTTGTTATTGGGAGTGGTTTTGGTCGACTTAATATAGTCAAAAATATTAAAAAAAAAAAAAAAAAAAAAAGAGAGAGAAAGATGAGGAGACGGGAGAAACCAGAAAAGAAAAAAAAAAGACTTACCTGGGGCGGCGGACTGAGCGGCGGAGGCTGGACAAAGGGGAGGACGAGCGGCGCTTCTTGGGGGCGGGGCGAAGAGCGGCGGCGGCGCTAGATAGCTGGAGATAGGCCGCCGTCTTGGGCACAAGAGAAAAAAGAAAAAAAAAAGCTTACCTGCTGCGTCTTCGTGCGGCGGCGAACGAAGGGCGGCGACGGCGGATGGGTGGCGGCAGCGACGGTGGGCGGATGTGCGGCGGCAGCGACGGTGGCGGATGAAGAAGGGAGGAGAAACAATGAGTGTGGAGGGGAGAAATTATAGGAATAAATTAGGGTTTAGAAAAAATTAGGGCTTTAATGGGGGAGTGTATTTATCTTAAAAAAATTTAAGTGAAGAGGGTATAAAAGGTAATTTGGGGGGAGTGCATGTATCTTTTCTGTATAAAGGGGGGAGTGTCCGAATCGGGGGAGTGTATTAAACAAAGCTGGAGGGGTATATACCCCATCCCTTAGATCAAATAGGGCTGCATTTGGAAGATGCATGCTTCCAATTTGATTTTGCTAGTGGGTCACTGCTTTTAATTAGCTGGACCAAACAATTTTATTGTTGGCCCAAATAACTTCAACCTCTCATTCTTTTGCTCGTGTTGGCTTCATTTTCGTCTCACTTTTTCAATCGACTTCATAAAATAATTAAGGTGTATTTTACTACATAAATATCCTCATTTTTTCTACAAAAATAGCAAATCACGCATTTTCTCCAAATCAAGTGAAATAAGTCAATTTAGTGTAAAATACAACGAAACTCTATAAAATTATACGAATTAAACACATGAATTTCGAACAATTCTTCACACTAATCACTAGCTTCAATCACCTTTCTAATGGGCCTTGATCCTCATATCAATATATTTATCAAGATAATTCACAATAATAATATTATCATGTCAAATATTAAAGGATATATCGTTTATTTGTACTTCACGTGTCATTTTTTTATAGGACAATACATTTTATCTACATTATGGTGTAAAATTATATAATTATTATTATGTTCATTTTTGTTGTTGAAATTAGTTGTTATTATTTCTATTTATTGTTGAAATTATTATTATTATTAAATATAATATTACAATATTATATATTAATACATATTATTATTAGTATATATTATTACTGGTGGGTGTTTAATTACTATTATCATTAATAAATATTTTCATAGTCATTAATTTTCTATTGTATGTATTTTTTAATAATTATATATTATCAATATATACTTTTTATTATTGATTTTCAAAATTTTATTATTGATGATATACCTTATTTATTTAATAATTATAATAATAATATTAAATATTACATATTTTAAATTATTAATATTATTATTGTTGAAAGTTAAAAATAATATTGTGAAAATAAAAATAATTAATAACATTTTGTATAATAATAATAATAGAAATATGCATTCCTCATGGCATAGAATATACAAAATTATGGGGTATGGAAGGAATGTTTATTCCTTTAACTTTTGAGAATGGGTTAGTCTTGCGTAAAATATTGCATACATGCAATGCATCCCAATTAGGCAAGTTAAAACCCTAAACTCAAAAGTCAAATTAAGTCAATTTTAAAAAATTCGCGGGTCATAAGCTTGGATCCGGGTTGTCCAAAAAATTTGCGGGTTGCAAACAAGTGGTTTACTACATGACCAAAATATTGTTACTACAAGGCCAAAATATTATCACTACAAGACAAAAAAATTAATACTACTTGACAAATTCACCAAAAAATTAAGTCTTCAGAATATTTTTAAACATGTAGTAATACACTTTTGACCTTGTAGTGATAAAATTTTGGTCTTGTAGTAACATTGTTTTAGTCATGTAGTAGCCGAAGAAGTCAAAATTATTTTAGTAATTTTGCCCCAAAAAAATAAGTGTCCAGAATAATTTTGGACTTGCAGTAATACACTTTTGGCCTTGTAGTGACAAAATTTAGGTCTTGTAGTAACATAGTTTTGGTCATGTAGTAAGATAATATTTTAGACTGAAATAAATATTCTAATTAAGGTTGACCCACTTTGACCCACGTTGACCCATGAATTTTGTCTTAATTTACCTTAATTAGTCAATATTGCATGTATTCAATATTGCATATAAGTTTTTGCCTTTCAGAATCATCATTTCTATTCATCAATTTAACCGATATTTTTCACTTTTCATCAAATCTAGCACATATTTTTATTTTAACCAAATTATACCTATACTTTTTCACTTTTTCTCAAATCTAGTATATACTTTTTTCTTACCCAAATTATACTCATATTTTCACTTTTTATCAAATTTAGCACATACTTATTTTCTTTTATCCATTTATATCCATACTTTTTTTTTTATAAATATAATTAAATTAACTAATTAATAAATACACCTTACTTTATTAAAAAAAATCTAAAATTATATAATATTTTTAATCTAAAAAATATAAAAAATTAAAAATCATTTAAATAATCTCAATGAATTATTTAAAAATATAAAAATTATACAACTTATTTAAATTATTAATTGTTTTTATATATTTTGTAAATCTCTTTTTAATTCAATAGTTTTAAATTCTCAATTATTTTTAAAATGTGTAGATGTTAAATTCATTTTTTAAATTAAACATATTTAAGATATTTTTTTTATTTTTAATTATTAGATAATTTTCACTTTTTTTTGTATTTTAAATTAATTGATAAAAAATTTGCTAAAATTGATAAAAACATAAAAAATATACGCTACATTGATTAAAAACAAAGTGGGTATAAAAGGAAAAATATGTGCTATATTTTATATAAAAAATGAAAATTAAAGTATGGACGTAATTTATTTATAAAAAAAAGTATATTCAAAATTTAATAAAAAGTGAAAAAGTATGAGATATAATTGATTATTTATCCTATTTAAAATCATCATTTCTAATAAAATAACATATCATCTAGAATAAACAATATAATTTATATATTATTTTTTTGTCAATTATGTTGGTCACACTAGAGGATTATACATATGTTTATTTATTTTTTTGGACAAATTTTTAAATATCTTATAGAGTAAACAACATAATTGAGAGATTTTTTTTTTAGGGTTACATAATTGAGATAAATCTTATAATATGCAAGTGTAAACTCTATTCTTTCTAAATTAATTTAAAGCGAGTTTAATCACTTAAATTAGTCAGTCCAACTTAATAAAATTATGGTATGATTAATTAAAAAAACTTACACAAATCAATGAAATTATCGCCTTGTAGGTTTGATTTTGTAGAGGTAGGGTTCAACAAAATTTAATTAAAACAGAGAGTTATTAAAAGCATCAATTTAAAAATCCATTAAAATTAATAATGAGATATATCTTCAAGTAGAGAACATACGGAGCCTTGTATTTCATGAATTTTATGTGAGATTGGCGGCTGTTGAATTTTTAGGGTTTCTCACTTAAGAAGAAGATTCCAGAAGTGATATTGGTTGACAGCACATTGAGTTTAAGATTATCATTCATATTTAGATTTTTTTTTTTATCAAATTTAGTTTGGTGTTTTAAAATTTATTTAACCGTACGTGAAAACTACTTATAAATTTTAGAATGATATAATGAACTGTGAGGTGTAGTTTATAATAATATAAATAGAAGATATTTTATTTAAATAAAAAATTGGAGTTAAAAAAAATGACAATTAAGAAAGAAATTAAACTAAACAAAAAAACCATGAATAAATCCAAGCATCTTTTCTAAAATTCAAGCTATCTGGAAAAATATTATCTAGACGAGTGAATAGATCAACGATTAATTACGTACTATTGCTATAAAACAAGTTCGTATTTTATCTTTGTTACCTTTTCTCACTAATGAGAAACAATTTGAAAGAATCGAGTCGACCACCAAAACGGCAGATCTTGAACGAAAAGAATATTATTTTAATATATAATTTTTTGTACACATGCATGTAGAGTTGTAAGACTAAGTGGGTGTTTTCAAACACTATAAGGTGCTTAAAAACACTTTTTTTTCAAATAGAATCACTTTTCAAGTGTTTTCAAACACAACCAAGAGATTAAGTTAATTTGTTAAAAGTGATTTTGATGAAACACCCCCTCCACCTACTTCTAATCTATGTGCTTCTCATCATTACAATAATCAATTTTACAATTTTACCCTCACAATTTAAATAATATTTCATCTTTACACATTACCTATATTTCCAAATGTAATAAGGGTGTTTTTTGTAAATTTATAAAAAAATGATTTATTTTGTAAACACCACAACATATACACAATTGATTTAAAGTGCTTAATTTTAAAACACTATCAACTGCAAAAATCAATTTTAATCACTTTGAATCAATCACTATTTGGAAACACACCCTAAACTAAACATGAGAAATCAGATAGATATATTAAGAACTACACAAATGATTATATGAATATCTTTTATAGATAATTAAGAGAAATGTGAAGCAAAAAATCACGATTCAAACTCGAACTACAAAGACTAAAGTATTTCCACCCCAAATTTAAAAGTGTATTTCCAATTAACACACCTCTTAGCATCACTGTATTTTATTAGCGAAGCCATTAAAATTTTGAATAAAAGAAAAAATCCAACTAAATACAACTAAACATTACCCAACAGGATTAAAATACACATGTATAAGTTTTGAACATTGAGCCTCAAATAAATTAGATATAAGCAATATATATGTCCATGAATTCAGCATTATTCACCTAATTCTGATATTGTCCCATAAATTCACAACAATTTATTGACAACATTGCATATATAGAGACCAGAGTTTGTTAAGTCATACTAATACAAATACAATACGGAATATATAGAAGTCGATATTTAGTAGACGACTACGGCTGCATATATAACAGGATACCCCACGTTACAAGAAGTCACTCAGAGTAGTGCCAAAATAATATGTACCCCTCTTAGCATCACTTTTCATTTGACACTGAATTGAACACGGGATGATCTCCATATATAGTCGAAATCGAGGTCAGTACGATCAACAAGGAATCAAGATCGCAAGCTTACCCCAGCTTGTTTGACAGGTTCATGTGAAGAGCTATTACGTACCACCAACAGATAGGTTGCGAATGTTCCTCCTTGCTGGCTTCTTGACCTCCAATTTCACGCCCCCTTGTCGCACTTTCACCCCTCGTATCATCTGCAATCACATCAAATACAATGTGAATTATCAAATACTTGATTGAATTGATATCACTTTTTTTTTTGAATAATTTTCTTTGATTTAAAAAGCCACTCTACTTTGAGGTTGAGTTTGGATGGGTGTATTTGATTTGAGGAGGTATTTCAAATGAGAGATTTCAAAATAGATGGATTTCAAATGACACGGTTTTAGTGAGGATTTAAAATCATCTCAATTTTAACTATAAAAATATGTTAAGAATTTGAAATCTATTCATTTAATTTTTAATCTAAACAAGTGGAGTGGATTTGGATTGTGGATTTAAAATCCATAGACCAAATCACTCCATCCAAACGGAGCCTGAAGGAATTGAAATACACTTCAAATCTTTACATATCACAAGTTCGGGACGAGTGTGAAAAAGATCAAGCAGCGAGTAACTCACATATTTGCCACTTTTTGTGTCGGAGTATATGACTATGAAATCTCCCTCTTGAAGTCCATGGGCTCTCACAAAATCACCTAAATTTAACAACATTAATTATATATATGATCAGAACATAAGCACCATTTTCCTATTTCAATCGATCATTACTCAAATTAATTACCTGTGTTTTCTAGAAGGTACATTCTGCTTTTGTTGTTAGGCCAAAACCTGAAACCCAATTTGATCATACAGTTAAAATGGAAATTCCGAACAATAGTCCATCATACGACATTATAACAAATGCTCCCTCCTATTCAAAATAAAAGTCATTTTGGATCAATGCACATATATTAAGATACTAATTGATTTCTAATTCTATCCTTAATCAATGCTTGTACTTATAATGAAATGAAGAAAACTTTAAGTAAATATTTATTGATCTTAAGGGTAAATTTTAAAGAAATGCAATTAATTTGCATTGAACAGTGTAAAACCTGATATAATTTGCAAAGAAAACGAAAGGTCAAAACCAGGAAGTACCTAAAACGCATGTTCCAAACACGAGAAGTTCCAATGTCTTCCATGGCAATGGTAATTCCATCTCTTGTTTCTAGCTCTGGAAGATGACTCTCAGCCTCTTTCTGAAAGCACATTTCCAATTTAATTTGACATGTAAGAATTCAAAAAATTTAATTCTAACAGAATTTTTTTTTTTTTTTTTTCTGATTTGTTTGTCTGTTCAATTCACCATATTTTTTGATACATTAAATTTAATTTCAACAGACAAACAAATTCTGATGAATTGAACAGAAAATTTAATTAATTACTACAGTATTATTACCTTTGGCAACACAATCCTTCCTAGACTACCAACATCGCTTTGCTTCAACACCTTCTGCAGCAAAAACTTCAAGTTCTTTTCCGCCTTCCAACCCTTTATGTCACAAAATCAATCTTAAATTAGAGCATAAAATTTAGAAAAAACAACATTGTAAATAAAACAAACAAACGGGTTAAAACCAATTTTCAACCTGTACTGTAGCCCCTTTTCAACTTGCAGCCTGCTGTAAAAACAAATTACCCGGGTGCAACTCTACTTTTTTTAAAAAATATTTTCCGGATAAAATAAAATTTAGGTTGCAATCGGCCAAATTAATATTTATTACCATAATAAAATTATAAATGAATGCAATGAATAAATTAACCAACCTGCTGAAGTTTCCGATCAAAAGCAGCTCGATCCCCGGAATTTGGTTGGGGTTGGGATGTACCCTGACCACCTGCAGTATCGGGAGACCAGCACATCCAATTATCTGCAGCAGTAGGGTCGTCTGCTAAAAGGAAAGGATCGTTCAAGTGGTTGTGGTGATGGTTCGTGGGGATAGTACTGTGGCGCGGGTGGACGAAGAGCCGCCTGTGCTGCCGTGCCATTCTCTTCTTCCTAGCCTCTTTAGTTACTGATGGCCCCAATCTCATCACTCTCTCCCCATTCCCACTCCGATCAAAGGTATGGCGCGGGGACGGGGAAGGGGGAGGGATATAATGGGTAATTTGCGGGTATGGTGGAGGTGGGAATCCGGCCCATGGTTGACTACTAGAATGTGGGTATGGAATCTGATGATTTGGATAAGGGAAGGGCGACGGTGTTGCGGCGGCGACAAAATTAGGGTTTGGAGTAGGTTGATGAGCGGCTAATTCGGACAGGCGTTTTCTCTGAAGCTGGCAATTTTGAACCCAGTCGAGAATCAGTTTGAGAAGCTGTTTTTTGCCTTCTTTGCTGTTCCCCAACCGCTTATAAGCACTTTCGATGGTGGATCGTTTCAGTTTTATGTTTCTCATGTCTTCAGCCGAGATGTAATCCCGGTTCTGCTTCAGCCACTCGAGGAAAATGGCGGCGAGTTCGCTGTTTCCCTGTAGGAAACCGCCCAACCCGCCTTCTTCTTCTTCCTCCTTTTGCTGCAGGGGCTCCGTGTCGCTCTGGAAAAGGGAAGAGGGGTCCCAGATCTCGTTAGTGTCAATCAGATCCATGTACCCGAAATTCTCCATCACATCTATGCAGTCCACATCGGAGTTGGGGGGCTCCACCCTCATCGACGTGGCGGTGGAGGAGGCGGGAGGCTTCAGCGCGGAGGAGGAAGAGGAGGAGGAGGAGGAGGACATGCAAGGGAAGTCCGGCAAGGGAGGAAAATCATCATAGAAAATGGAAGCATCATTTGCATCTAGAAGATCCTCTTGGGTGAGCCACAAATCTTGATGGTCTTCTTCCATGGATTCAAACTGTTTCCCCTTAATATCATCTCCCATTTTTTTTATTTTTTTTTTCTTCAAAATCAAAATCTCTAGCTATATAATGATTAAAATAAGAAAAGAAAGATTCCGACAAAGATGATTGTAAGTGATTAAGGAAACAACAAGTACAAGTACAAGTAATGGATGCAACAAAAACAATCTGGACCGAGAAAGCGACTTTCCTCTCTAGCTAACACGATTTCAACAAGAACTAATTAACACGCTTTAACAAAATGGCCGGAAATCCAACAACCACCATGAATGTTTGATTTTGAATTTAATTATATTTTTTCTTTTGTTGCAGATAAGTTCAAAAACTGGAGTTTTGCTCTTAACTAAGAGAGAGAAAGTAGTGCAGTTGTAAAGAGAGAGAGAAGCAAAATTTAAAAGGGTTGTTTCTCCCATTTATCTCCGGTTTGTACGCATGCAGCCATGCGTTGTAACCTGAATGGCGAATACAATCGGTGGCACAGCCTTTTTAATTTCTTTTTAATTAATTGTCAAATATGATATGTAATGCAGTTGCACATACCATAGCAGCTCAATTCTCTCTCATCCGCACATGTGCATACACACACACTTGTATCTATCTATTCGCCATCTTTCCCACAGGCTAAGTTACTTGTGCAGCATGATATAATTTAATTTGTTTACACTTATAAACCATACACCATAAGATTTATTTCCTAGTTTTCTTTTTTGGGCTTTTTTTTTTAATATATGATTAAAGAACATTATTGTTTTACAAATTTATCATTTATTATTATGAAAAATGAAGAAAAAAATAAGAAATAATTTACCTCCTCGATTATTGTAAAAAAGTGTATATATAAGAGAAATTGTAAGGATAAACTAATATTATATATATGTAATTTAAAGTTAAAAAACAGCTAAAATGATGAACTTTTTAATTAAAAAAATTAATTTTGAAACTACAAATAATATGAAACTAACAAAGTACAAATTACCAATTTTTTACCCATAAATTACTAAACAAATTCTACTCTCAATTATTTACGTGAGTGTCGCACGCAAAAAATTAGCCTGAAAAATAAATTTAATAATTCATGTATAGTAAAATTGGTGCAGTGGTTTGTATTGTTTGATAAAATATAAAATAAAAGGCGTGATTTCAACAATACTTTTGAAAGTAGCATGAATTAAATAATAAAAGTGATGTAATTGAAAAGTAAAAAAAATAAAATATAAAATTAAAATTAAGTGGCATTATGTAAATAAGATTGAAGTGTATGAATTTAAATTTAAGAATTGATCTTGAGTGATGCCGTTTCATGAATCTTTCTTGATCAGATGTATTAATGTGATAATGTTTAAGTAAAAAGTAATAAATACTCTTTACTTAATAATTTAAATATTGTCATTTTTTTTTATGTATAAAATTTAAAGAAAAAAAAGTTATCTGAACTAAAAGTTTAGAATGTGGATTAAAAATTTGTGAGATGATCCTACACAACTTTTTATTTAAATTTAAAAAGTGTTTGTATAAAAGAATATGAAAATCGATTAAAATGACATAACGAAAAATTTATAAATTTAGTGCAATTAAAATTATGATTAATTCATATAAAGATAATTTACAAAGGAGGGAGAGAGGGGAGAGATCGATTCGGAAAGGCTGGTGGCATTCGTGGGAGAAACGGCGAGGTACTTCAACCAAATCCATTAACAATTTTTTTATTTACCTCCAGCTACCTCTCTCTGTAAATTTTTTTCATCTACCAGTAGCAAATTCTCGACATTATCCATGGTTAAATTTGTGAAAATAAGCCAATTACATGATCACACGTATTTTCATTTGAAGAATAACGCAATTATGCCAAATGGAGAGAGGCCACGTAATATTATGTGACAATTTGGCCTTACTGGCAGATGACGGGGATATTAATTTGACTATTCAAAGAATTTTGTTGTTGGATAGAGTCGATAAATATTCAAGTGGAATTATTTTCAGCGGTAGTTTTAACCTTGTAATAGGTGTATATATCAATTCTTTTATACTCTCTCCCCTCCAATTTTATAATTTTTATTTTCATTTTCAAGTGGTTCAATTTTATTATTTTCATTCTTTATTTCAAAAATTTACTATTCACCCTTAGGGGTGGGAATGGGCCAGGCTATCCGACAGGGGCCTACGGCTCGGCCTATTAAAGCTCGGCTCGGCTTGACTCGTTTAATAAACAAGCCGGGCTCAAGCTTTTTTGAAAGCCTATTTAGTTAAATAGGCCGGACTTGAGCTTTTTCGTAGGCCTCTCAAGCCCAACAGGCCGGCCTATTTAATTAATTTAATATATAATATATATATAATATAAAATTATAATAAATACCTAATACTTATACTTAAATATAGAAACATTTTAAATAAGAGTGTCTAATATATACTCCCTCCGTCCAATTTCATTATTCCTACTTTCCTTTTTTGGTTGTCCAATTTTATTATGCCCATACCCTTTTTTGAAACAATACTATTCATATTACTTTATCTCCACCCTCCTACCATCACTTATTTACCCACTTTGTCATTCAAATTATTCATAAACAATCATTTATTTACAAGTGGACCCCACAATACCCTATCATACCCTCAATTTATCTACTTTATGAATAAACTAATCAATATTCATTAAAACCCGTGCCCGGAGAAGTGGGCATAATAAAATTGGACGGAGGGAGTATAATTTCTAACTAGTAAGCATTAAGCAATACAATTTGTGGTTTTTTTATGATTTGATGAAATACAAGTGTTGGAGGATTTTTTTTAAATGCACTCATAGAACTAAAAAGGCCTTTAAAAGGCTTTCGGGCCCGGCCTATTTATTAAAAAGGTCAGGCCAAGCCTAAAAAAAAAGCCTATATCAGGCCATGGGCCAGGCTCGGGCCTAAAAAATATTTAACAGGCCAGGCTTTTTATCGTAAAGCCTACCTAGGCCTAGCCCATTCCCACCCCTATTCACCCTATTTTATCTTCACCCTTCAACCATTACTAATTTATTCAAATTGTTATACATAAACTAATCAATATTTATTAAAATTTGTGTTCGAAGAAGTGAGCATAATAAAATTGGATGGAGGGAGTATATCAATTTGGATATACTCGATAAATACTCAATCTAATATAAGGAAATTGGAATATCAATCTACGTTTTAAAAGAAATTGGGAGAAAAAAAACAACAGTAATATATTTACAATAAAAAATAGATATCGTAAAGAATACATAGGGATAGTTTAGGAAGATCCGTTGAAAAAATAGGAAAAACGATAATTATTTTAAAATAAAAATTAAATGTGACAAACTTTATAAAAATGAGAGAGTATAAGCACATAATACAAAGACACCGTACAATCAATGAACATTATGAACACACTATTTGAATTGATTTTGTGTGGGTATAAAATGAAATGATACATTTTTTCTATTTTTATCATTTCAGAGGACATTATTATAGTATGCTACACAAATTTGATTCACTGATTTGATGAAAAATAATTAAATTAAGTGAATTTTTTTAAAAATAGATCTTCTTCATTTTGTTTTAATTCTCGTAAATTTTGTTACATAATTAAATTACAAGTGAAAAAAAAGTATGGTTTACATGTCTCTCAAAATGAATTTCTCTTAATAGATCGATTTCCAAAAATTTATAAGAATATGAAATGAAAAGTATTCATATTTATTATAGAATTAATATAAAAGAATTGATATATACAACTATTACAAGGTTAAACTTTTAAAAGGTGTTCTTATCTTATACTCCTATATTTTTTAGAGTGATTATGAGATTTTTTAAAGATATCAATTGAATTAGAGAATTACTTGTGAATATATATATAAATTCATTTGTTTATTGTATAAATCATTCAATTCTTTCAGAATTTTTTCAAAAGACACCAGAGATGATTGTAAGGAGAATATAGTTGTAAAGGTTGAAGATAAGGATTAAAAAAAAATTAAACATGATTTTAATTTAAATAAATTTCAGAGACCATATATATTTTTTTACTATTTGTCCATTTTAGTTCTAATAATGTTGTAGGAATTAAAGTTTTGGCTCAAAGTAACAAAAATCAATTATCATAATGACTTCAAATAAAATTTAGAATTTCAATTGAAATCGATTTCAAATTGAAATTTTGATAGACAATGCAAAATTATCATTGACAGTGGGAAAGAAGATTGCGTATTGGTAGATGGATAAAGAGGAAAGGAATGAAAAAATAATGAAAAAGTAAAGTGGAGAAATTGTTTGTGGGAAAAGGGAGAGTATTTGGGAGTGGAGATTGATTGCATATGTGTGATAGAGAGTAAAGGTGAAAGGGGAGAGAGAAAAGAGTGAAAAATGAAAGTGGAAAAATAAAAGGAGAAAGACAATGGAAATTGAAAAATTAATGAGGGGTAAATGTGTTAAAAAAATATATACTTTAATTTTATATAAAATGACAAATGCAACAAACTTTATGAATTTGAGGGGTATTGATTTTTTTTTTAAAAAGTAAACGTATATTACTTTTGAGTACTTGGGGTACTCAACCCATCACCTTATAATGTCTTAAATACATATTATTTTTCACGCCTTTCATCTCTCGTTTTCCTATTACTCAATCATACAAAATTGTGGATCACAACACCATGCCGCTGTAGATGAATTTGAACATAGCAAATTATTTCCTTCCAGCCACGTCCATAAGTTAATTTTTATACTCTCCATCGACTTTTTAACATTCGGTCATTTTCCTAAGAAATATTGGTCATTTCTGCATTTCCATATCTCCTAAATCAATGCAACCCATATACTAGTTCCCAACTTTTTTCTGTTTTTGTTACTCCCAAGCAATTCACAATAGTTATGTTGGTCCCAAAGTTGAGTTAAGATTAAAATAAGCTAGAAAAGTCTAGAGGGGAGGGGTGAATAGACTTTTAAAACTTTTCCTAAAATATCATAGTATATGCGGAATTTAGTGTTCTTGAATAGTAATGTGCTTACTCAGATCAGCTTAGTACTCTCAGTATTAATGTGAGCCTTTACAGTTTATACTCAACTTTTGATTATGAATTTTATTTAGTAAACAATTAAGCAAATATCAAACAGTAAGTAAATGAACACAAGATTTATAGTGGTTCGACAAATGTCTACATCCACTCTCACAATCCCAGTTGTGATGTTTTATTAACTCCTTGAGTTTCTTGTGGCTTAAAGTCCCAAGACTAAGACTTCGATCTTATCGATTATACCACCAAGTATATCTTCGATCTACTAGTAATTCACACAAGTAACTAGCACACTTGTTTACAAAAATCACAAACTAAAAAGTAAAACTTCTCTGTTGTAGCCTTTGAATATGTTTCTTCAAATCTGGGCTTCGTGTTTCGATCTTCTTCAAACTCTGTGAGTTTCTTGAATGCTTCTTGAATACTTCTAAGACTTGAATTGCTCTTTGAATGCTCGTACTTTCAGTAGTCTTTTCAGTAGAAGATCTCTCGGCACTTATAGAACTTAGTAAGATAGTTAGTAGTTTGTTAAACTAACTCCAACTAATTCTTAACCGCTTTTGTAGCTTGTTTCTCCAACTAACTTCAACTGTTTCAAGTCAGTCTTCATATCTTCAATATATTTAGTTACGTCCTTCAAATAAGTTTTTCAAACTTATTCTTTAACTTCGACTCCAGCACAGTAAAAAACACTTTTCTCAGATTTTACTGTTCTTAGTACTCTGCTTCAAGTACTCTTCTTATCTTCAGTACTATGCTTCTTTAGAATACTTCTTCTTAGCTTCAATTCTTCAATACTTATGAGTAGACTTCTGACTTGTAGTCTTCTGATCTGTACTAGTCTTCTCCTATCTAACTGTTCTGATTACAATTAAATGCAAACTTACAAATATAAAACCTATCAATACTTCAACTGAACTACATACAAAAGAGTATATCTAAGTCTTATACTATAAGCTATACAATCATTACATCAACTTAGTTCCTAACAGTTAGAATATATTACTTCATATATCACATATAAGATCAGTAAACTTAGTTTTCAAGACTTCTCAAGATGACTTAGTTAAGATGACTTCTTCCACATATATTATTAACTTTTAAGTTGCTTTTTGGCCATCAAAACTTAATCTCATCAACTAGGACTTTGTTTCTAGGATTCATATCCCAACAATTTCCCCTTTTTGATGAAGTCAAAACTACTTAAATGTTAATAAATCAGTAGTTAATCAACAATCAATCATAACAGTTCATCAAGTCAAAATGTCAAGTTCGTATTCAGATAAAATAGATATTACACATAATCAAAACATGAAAATAAGAAATAAGATGAGTAAAGAAATGTTATCTTCAGATTAGTCCTTCATCTTCATTCTTCTGTCTTTAACTCCTTCAAAGTCTGAAAGCCAAGTACATTCTTTACTGAATGTCAATCATGTGTTGAGGATCAGTGATGCCTTCATCCTTAATGATCTTCTCAATGATCTTCTTGATTTCTTCATAATCTGGCCTTCCAAATTTTAAAGTAGGAGGTTGCCAAACAGGTTCTTCAGGGCACAAGATGTTGTAACCAACTGCACTTGCAGTTAACAAAGCATCTTCCCAAAGATCTCTTGCATTATTCTCCATGAATTGTTGAAAATCAACAGATTCTTCATCTCTGTTCGCATGAACACCAAACTTTCTAACTATAAATTTTGCAATTTGCCACTCTTTCTTGATATCCTTCCAATAATCTCATTTTCTGGATTGACAATGAAATCCATATATGTGTTTTCAATAATTATTTCATTCTTCTTCTTCTTCTTTAAGGCAGTAACTCTTCTTTCAAACTTCCTTCTTGCTGCCTCAGCATCTTTCAATTTCTGCTTCTTAAGATTAGTATATGCTTTCTTCTTAGCCAATAGCTCTTTCTTTATTCTAGCAACTTTAGCCTTCTTCTCATCACTTGGTTGTGAACTCTGAACAGTGTGCTTCGACTTTGATCTGGTCATCCTACCAGTATCTTCAACTTGTTCATGTTCTTCATCACTTAAGATGACTTTCCTCTTTCTTTTCACTGAAGACTTCTCAGCAACAACTTCAGTTTCTGCTTCTGCAACAAATTCTGTAGAAGTCTTCTCTGCAACTTTCTTAACACCTTGTTGCTTCCTCAACTTAATCTTCTTGTCCAGCTCTGCAATCTCCTGTGCTAACTCATTTTGACTCATAACTAACTGAGCTTGTTGAGTCTGAGTTTGCTCCATCATAGCAATAACCTTTCCTTCCCCCTTTTTGGCTTCATCATGAAACTCTCTCAAGGGTTTCATGTGTTGCACAAACTTTCCTTCTAAAGCTTGGGTAAGGTTGTGAGATTGCATCTCATGCAGATCATATATCTTGGACATAGTATGCTCCATGATATGCTCATATGTTGATTCAGTAGTCAGCTTAGTCAGTCTATCAGTTACCTCCTGTAACTATTTCAAAGTTGACTCTAACTTTGCTTTCAACACATCATTATGTTGCTTCAACTGTTCATAGCTTGGAATAGCTTCTGTTCTGGTTTCAGCTTGAGCAGCAGCTTCACAAGTTTCCTCTCTAACTTCAACAGCAGGTTGAATAGGATCAGATTCATCCAACTTTTCTTTAAGAATCTCTTCAAAAATCTCTTCAGCAACCATTGCAGGTTTGCTTTGCACCTCTTCAACAACATCCATGTCTACAATCTCCTTTGTTTTCTCTATCTCAACAGTAGGATCAACTTCTACTTCAATGTTGACATCTGCTTCAACATCATCATCAGCAATAAAGAATTTAATACCTGAAATTCTTTCTACTATTGAAACAACAGATTCTGGAGATAACAACTCTGTGAATGATTTAAGACCAACAACTTCTGCTTGTTCCATCTCCCACTCTTGGAATATTTTGGGTCCACTCATACCTTCTATAACCGCTAAGAGATCATTCACATCCATCCTTCTCAAGTGTACCCATGTACCAACTCTAAGGATTTGCTCAAAAGCAACTGAATTCACATCTAATGCACTGAATTCATTTAGAATGACTCTTTTCAACTCCATCCTAATCATACTTTCTCTTATGAAGATAGGATACTGAATTAATGAGAATGAAGTTTGGGTTTGGGTTTCAGGAACATGTTCAGGTTGTGGTTCAGGGGTTGTTTTTTGTGAGGATTGTTTTAGTTGAGGAGTAGTGTGCTTGGGTGAGGGAATAGGACTAGTATGATGAATGAGAGAGTTGTGAACTGATTCATCATCAGAAGATGTGGATGCAACTGATGAACTGGATAAGGAATCCTCTAAAGGTATTTGATCAAGAGAGGTAGCAGGAATGGGATCAGTGTTGGGTGGGGTAGGTTTAGTCTTCTTAGGTTTTCTCTTGGGCCTTACCAATCCTCTTCCCTTAGTGCGCTTATTCAAAATAACAACACTAGGAACACTTACATATTTAATTGGAGACTCTTCTTTCTTCTCCTCCTCCTTTTCTTTCTCCTCTTCTGACTCATCTGATTGTTGTGGTGTCAACTTTCCAGTCATGATCTTCTTTGATCTTACATAATGTGGATCGTGCCTTGCTTTAGTTCTTTCCTCTGCATCATCATCTGATTTAAACATTGAACCACCAGATTCTTCATCATTATCCAAAGCTTCCTTTTTAAACATAAATTTTCCTTGATGGAACTTCTTGGGCCTGCTCTAATCAAGTTTCTCACTTGCAATAGTTGGCAACAAAATGCTCAACTTGTTTCCAAAACCAATCATAGGTTTGACAACATACTCCTTTGAATCTTCATCTAATTCAATTTTCTCCTTTGCTATCAACAATCTCTCAAGGAAGAATCCTTGCCAATCTCCATCTACCCTATCGATAATCGCAGTCATAACCCTAATTTTCAAGTTTGAGAGGGCATCTTGACTGTGATGTTGGGCTAGAAGGATTTTTCCAGCAATGTTCATCAAAAACCTCAAGAGTTCTGGTAAAATGGACTTCTTTAGGTTGTTCAGATTATCATCTCCGCCACCAATCCATTTTTCCACGCATGCTTTCTCTTTTCCTTCCATATACAATGACATATGCACTTTTCCTTCGGGTAAATCAAAAGCAATCGCAAGATGGTCTCGTGCAAGAGTAACTCTGTTTCCAGAAAGAAACGTCTTGAGGGTGTCATTGTTACCGATCAGCTGCAAAAAGAACTCGACCACCTTTGGTTTAAACACCTTCTTGGGAAAAGATTCAAGATATGTGCGAAGACCAGCTTCCTCACACATAGTCAGAATAGCTTGATTCTCCGATTTTTGCTTGCCCGAAAAATATACAACATTTTTGACAAAGACCTTTTCTCTTTGACCCATTTCGCCAGATCAAAAGTACCTATCACTTCATCATTGTTGTTTAGTAACTCAATAATCGCCATTTGAAGTGTAGAAGAAATGTAGAAAAGTAGAGAATTTGAGAAAGGGATTCTGGGAATTTCAAGAGATTCGTAAATTCAGAATGTGTAAAGTGAGAACGATGAAGTATTGTGATCGTGTTTATCAAATTCAAAGAAAATCTAGGGCTTAGATTGAATTAGATTTGTATGATGTATGGTGTAGATTAGAAATTTTGATTGTGGGTTTTAAGAAACGGTTAACATTCAAATCTGCTTTTTAATTTGGAGCCAATGTGCGATTGATAGATACAACACCAAATTAGGTTAAAAATAGAAGGGTGTATTAATCCTTTCAATTAGTAAACCAACTTGAGATAATTTCGACTTAGAAAATTTTTCTAAGGTAAAATACCCTGCTGATGCTATCAGCACAGTTGTTTCCAACACACTTTTACATCATTTTTATCACTTTAACTGTAATAAAAATTACTTATCTGGGTTCAGATGAGTACTGTGATTAGCTGAGTATGTCTTTCTTGAAGATCAGACCACTTCTTCATATTAGTACAATAACTTCAGATCAGTATTGTAACTTCAGTTGAATTCCCCCTTCAACTGAGAACTTCTTCTGTGCCTGTTTCGCCTTGGTAGAAGTGTTAGTTCACATAATATGGGTGAAATACAATATAGAATAGTAAAGAATAATTAATTCAAGATTTAACAAGGTTTGTTCTGTCTGTTCTAAGGTGGCTAGTGTTTTGAGTCAACAGAAAGGATATTTAAGAAATCATAGATTCCCCCTTAAATGTATATTCTCATTTTCCCCCAGCTTTACCAGCTTCTTCATCGGGATTAGTCACCTTAGTAACCTTTTTACCTGATGTGAGAAAATGTAATTGTTCTGACATAGTCTACCCTTCTGGATTATCCTTTTGATGTACTGTTTTTATGGTTACTGATCTGCTTTTCTTAGTATCAATAGAGTACCTGTCATGTTAGTACAATTCTATATGCAAGTAGGATTTAAGTCTATCAAACCTAAACTTATGCATAGCTCTCTTAATATAGTTTCAACCAAAGGTTTTGTAAATATATCAGCTCTTTGGAGATCAGTATGAATCTTCTCCATACGAATGTTCTTTTTTTCAACATGATCCCTAATAAAATGATGTTAACATCTACATGCTTGCATCTAGTATGTAAAACGGGATTTTGAGTAATAGTAATGACACTATTGCTGTCACAGAATATAGGTACATTAGATTCTACAATGTTGTAGTCTCTAAGTTGTTGCATTAGCCAAGGAAGCTGACTACAACAACTTCATGCAGCCATACACTCTGCTTCAGTAGTAGATGTTGCTACACTCGTTTGTTTCTTTGAAAACCATGATATGAGCTTAGTACCTAAGAATTGACAAGATCCTGAAGTTGATTTTCTATCTATCCTGCAACCACCAAAGTCAAAATCTGAATAACCACTTAAGTATATATCATCATCTGAAGGATACCATAATCCACGATTAATAGTTCCCTTTAGATATTTCAATATTCTTTTAGAAGTTTCCAAATGACTTTCCTTGGGGTTGGCCTGAAATCTAGCACACACACCAACTGAAAATGCAATATCCGGCCTACTAGCAGTAAGATAGAGTAAAGAGACAATTAAAGCACGGTAATAGGATTGATCAGCAGACTTACCTCGTTCATCTGGATCCATTCTGTATGTTGGTTGCATTGGAACTCCAACAGTTTTACAGGTCTTAATACCAAATTTATCTAACAGATTTCTAGTGTACTTTGCTTGATTTATAAAAATGCCATCAAGTGATTGTTTTAATTGAAGACCAAGAAAGTAGGTCATCTCACCCATCATAGACATCTCAAATTTACTTTGCATGAGTTTTGAGAAACTCTCACTCAAGCTTTTGTTAGGTGACCCAAAAATGATGTCATCTACGTAAATTTGGACGAGTAAGATGTCTTTCCCTTCTTGTTTTCTGAACAAAGTACGATCTACTTTGCCCTTAGTAAAACCATTTTCTAATAAGAACAATGAAAGAGTGTCATACCAGGCTCGTGGGGCTTGCTTTAATCCATAAAGAGCTTTCTTCAGCTTGTATACTTAGTCTCCTTTTACTTCAAATCCAGGAGGCTGTTCTACATAAACTTCCTCAACAAGTATACCATTAAGAAAAGCACTTTTAACATCCATTTGATAGACAATGAATTTCATGTGAGCAGCATATGCAAGAAATAATCTTATGGCTTCTAATCGTGCAACAAGAGAAAATGTTTCATCATAGTCAATACCTTCTGCTTGAGAATATCCTTGTGCAACTAATCTAGCCTTATTTATAAAAACAATATCATTTTCATCTCTTTTGTTTTTGAAAATCCACATAGTGCCTACCACATTGTGTCCAAAAGGTCTATCAACAAGTTCCCATACATCATTTCGAGTGAACTGATTCAACTCTTCTTGCATGCCTATTATCCAGTTACTATCAGGCAAGGCTTCATTAACAGTCTTAGGCTCAATAGAAGATAGAAAACAGCACCAGCAAAATAGAGATGGATTAGTTCCCTCTTGTGATTGAAATAATTGTCTTCTGGTCTTAACACCTTTACTAGAATCACCTATGATCAAATCATAAGAGTGCACAAATTTCCAAGTTCTTCTATTCTTAACAGGCACACTCTCATCATCTAAATCATCAACATCATCATGCATATCAATATCATCAATATCAGCATGGTTCTTATCAGCAGACTTATTACCAGGAGAACAATCAACCAGTTCAGGCATATCAGTAGGTCTAGAAGACTTACATTTCTCTTTTACCTTTTCATCATCATCATCTATGATTTTCAGGAAAGGGTTGTATGCTTGTACAGATTCATACACCTCAGATTCATCATTGGTTTGAAGTTTCAGTTTGTCTATTTTCTTACTGAGCTGATGGTCAGCACAATCATGTATAGATTCATCAAAGACAACATGTGGTGTTTCTTCCATAAAAAGAGTAGAACAGTTAAACACTCTAAATGCCTTGCTAGTTGAGGAGTATCCTAAAAATATCCCCTCATCTGCTTTGCAATCAAAAGCATTTAATTTACTCTTCCCATTGTTATGAATGAAACACTTACATCCAAAGATATGAAAATATGAAATTCTAGGTTTTCTTCCTTTCTATACCTCATAAGGTGTCTTACCATGAACCTTATGGAGAGCACTTCTATTCTGGGTACGGCAAGCAGTGTTGATTGCCTCAGCCCAAAATTTATGTGGAGTGTTGAACTATACTAGCATGGCTCTGCAAGCTTCTTTGAGTGTTATGTTCCTTCTTTCAGCTACACCATTTTGTTGTGGGGTCCTTGCTGCACTAGTCAAGTGCTGGATACCAGCTTTAGAACATTATTCTTTAATGTAAGAGTTTATAAATTCAATCCCTTTGTCACTTCTTATTTTGATAATAGGCTGTCCTTTCTCAACTTGCAACCTCTTTAACAAATCTGGTAGTTGAGTTTGAGTGTCACTCTTTTTGTGTAAGAAGATTACCCAAGTATATTTTGAATAATCATCGACCACAACTAGAGTGTATCTCCTACCATTCAGTGTTGGAGGTTTAATAGGACCATGAAGATCCATGTGTAAGAGCTCTAAGACTCTGCTAGTTGAGAGAGTGGGAATTGACTTAAAAGAAACTTTTACCTGTTTACCTTTTTGGCAGGCATCACACACTTGTGATTTGTAATAGATTTCATTGGGAATGCCTTCTACAAGGTGTTCTCTTGCTATCTTATTAATAATCTTAAAGTGCATGTGGCATAGGCGTCTGTGCCATAACCAACTAACTTCTTTAGGACTTTTAGTAAGAAGGCAAGCATCCCTAGGACAACTATTCCAATTCACAATGTAGACACTGCATTGTCTTACAGCAACAAGTAGGACTATATGTGTTCTTTTGTCAATAATTTCACATTTACTGCTCTTAAATTGGACTTTGTATCCACTGTCACAGAATTGAGAAACTGAAAGCAAGTTATATTTCAAACCTTCAACATAAGAGACATCCTGAATCTCCACATCACCATTCCTTATGTATCCAAATCCTTTAGTGATTGCCATGGAACTGTCACCAAAAATCACTTTGGGTCCTTCTTGCTCATGGTAGTTTGAGAGTAAGGCCTTGGTACCAGTCCTGTGGTGTGAACAACCACTGTCTATGTACAAAGTCTCACCTACAAAACCACCTTTCTTGTATAAATCAAGTCGACCCTGCAATTGGTGATTTCAATAATTTAGGTACCCTTTTGTTCATTGGGGTCCTTGGGGGTTAGTAGTAAGAGGCACCCAAATGTACATAGAAGTTCTAAATAGTTGAGACCTCTTCCGTTTCTTACCTTTTTTATCACAGAACAGTACTTTATTAACCTTATCTAAACTATCAACAGATTTGGATCTACTCTTTTGAGGTAACCTTTACTTGGTTCAACCTCTTTCTGAATATGATCAGTATGTTTGTAATAGTTCGAATATGGCCTAAAAGCCTGTGGACCATACGACTTATAGATGCGTTTAGGTCTATCCTCACTAATGATATCATAAGATAAATGTGGAGGATAAAGAACATATTGAGTACGATGAGGAGGTACATATTTCCTAGGTTTGGTTGAGTACAACTGAGTCTGCCTTATAAAAGGAGGTCTAGGCTGATTCCAACCATACTGTGCTTGTCTGGGCCAACTGTGCTGAGTATACCTCTGCTGATGCCAAGACTGTTCTGATCTGGGCATCTGGGTATAACTCTGCTGATATGGTCTAGACTGTACTGGTCTTAATACATTTTTGTTTTTACCATTCTTGGTAGTAGGAGGAATGTATTTAGACTGTACTGTAGGTTTAATACCCTCATCATATTCCATAGGTTTCTTTGCTTTATCTATAGGTAAAGAACTTGAGCTAGCACCATTAGTGTTCTTAAATTCTGAAGTAGGTGAACTAGGCACATCAACACCTATTCCACTTTTATCACTTGGGGCTCTATATCTATCTGATAATTGTTGATTAATCTGTGAAGATTTAATCATATCAGCTAGCACTATGCCAAAATATGCTTTTTACAGCAGTTAGATAACAGCGGTTATTTTTAAACCGCTGTTAAAACTTCAAAAACCGCTGTCATATGCATCTTTTTTCAGAACCGCTGTCATAGGTTCCATTTGTGCGCTGATAGACAGCGGTTTTTCGTAACCGCTGTGATATGTTTTAGTTATGCGCTGTAATAGCTAGCTTCTCTTATGGAATATAATCAAATTAATATTTAAAAATAATTAAATAAAAAAAATATGATAATTTTTTTTTTAAATTACTGAATTTTTTTATGAAATACGATTAAATTCTCAAGAATAAATATATTAAAAAAATCAATTAAAAAAATAAATCTTGTAATTAATCTTCAAAATTGTATTGATTATTTCATATTTTTAAGATTTTATTGATTTATAAAGAATTTTATTATTTTTAAATTTTATCAATTAAGAAATATATAATGATTAACACAATATACGATTTTGATTAAACAAAGATATAAGTTTAAAAATATCAAGAAAATCTATAAAATATCAGTCCTATATATTATATTATTATTAAACAAATTAAGAAAATCTAATATTTTTTCTTATCTTCCCCAAGCGCCCCTCTGTGAGAGGGGTCGCCGTCAGTCCAGATTCCATTCTCCTCAGGATAAAAGGGGGCCAAATCCGGATAATGGGGGGAAGCCTTGGCATACCTTATGAAAGTCTAACGGCCTTAGAGACACATTTTTCGCCTGCATTGCACCCACGGTTGTCCGTAGTCGCACGGTAAGGACAAATAAATTGAAAAACGTCGTCGCACGGTAAGGAGAAATAAATTGATCATTCATTGCTTCTTTTTTTTGTTGGTGTGGAAATTGATTGTTAGATTTCATGAAATCAATGAATAGTTCTAAAATGTTAGAGAAAAACATATCTTATTAAAAAAAAAAGGTTGACTCTCTTGGAAAGGCACAATACTTTCAACCTACATCCTTAATTCACCATACCATAAAAAGAAAAAGAAATTATTTTGATCAAATTAATAAAAAAAAAAATTTGAGATAAATATTTATAAAAAAGAGAAAAACGTAACAGTAAATATCCCTAAAAATTATATATAAATTATATATAGCAGTTAAAATTAATATATATGATTAATTAATAAAAATAAAATAAAGAATTTTATTTAAGATAAATATTTATAAATCAATAAATTATGGATTTTGTTTTAAAAGACTGAAAGATGGAGGTAGAATCTGAGTTGAATTAAAAAAAAAAAGATTAAATCCTAAAATTTATTTAATCCGAATAAGCCGTCCCACCACCCCTGTATATCTTAAAGTGAGAGTGTACGGTTAATTAAAATATAAAATTTCAGCACCCGTACAACCACCCCTGTATATGTTAAGTGAGAGTGTGCGGTTAATTAAAATATAAATTGGGCACATAATCTCTCGCATCTCATTCGCGTGTGCACATTCCATATACTGTGCACACAGTTGTTCCCTTCTTCATTCCACATTGTTCCCTTCTTTATTCCACATATTTCAGCGAGTCTTCTTCCAAAGGAACACTAAGATTCATGTATGGAAGGAACACAATATTCATGTATATGGAACGCTGTGCTTGTAAGTACATTAACATCCTCTTATGATTTTTTTTTGTTAGTATCTTATATGCTTATTGTAGGTGTTTGATGTCACCAGGATTCAAGTGGAGGAACTTAAAAAATTATCTCACGAGTGGACACCACAGAAACAATCAAGCAAGTTGGCATACGAATTAATGATCTTGATTGGAGAGACTTTTTCATAATTTGACTGTCCACTCATAATTTGAGTGTCCACTAAATTCACTAAATTCAAGGTAAGATTCTTGTATTGTACATAAAAATAATATTTATAATTAACATCACTCATATTCATATTGTATCTACTTTCATTTTTTTGACTTTAGGAGCTGAGTAGCAATATGCGGCGGAGAATGTAAGTAATTACAACCATCATTTTTATTATATTATATGCTAATTACACTAATCATCACTAATCATTTTTAATGATCGATGATCTCTTCATTGCCAGAGATAACGACATTGACAGAGCTACTATTTGACTTGAAATTGGCTTGAAGGAGATAAGAATAAAGATGGGGAGTTTAAGGGATTGATCGGAAAGCTCAAATTGACAAAGTGGGAGGGATTGCTAATTAACGAATTTATTGTAATAGTCTAGTTGAATTTATATATATACATAAATGTTTTTAGCTTTTGTATTTTATTTTTATTAATTTAGCAAATGAAAATTTCATTATTTTTTTTAAATATTGGATATATACAACAGCGGCTAATAACCGTTGTTATAGCTAATACAACTGCTGTTATAGAGAAAGTACAACAACGCTTGTTAATAAATAACAGCGGTTAAAAACCGCTGTAGAAATTCAAAACAACAGCGTTTAAAAACCGTTGTAGTAATTCCAAACAACAGCGGTTAAAAACCGCTGTAGTAAATTCAAACAACCGCGGTTCATAACCGCTGTCATAACTAATAAAACCGCTATCGTAAATATTGTAAGGGGTTCAAACTGAGCACATACCACATCGGTTTTGATGGAATAACAGCGGTTATTAAACGCTGTTGTATATAGATACGACAGCGGTTAATAACCGCTGTCTATCAGCGCCCCCTTTTTACAGCCCTTATTACCACAACGGTTACAGATTCCAATTTACAGCGGTTTTTAACCGCTGTCTATCAACTTATTTGGCATAGTGTAGCTTTAGATCCAAGCTCAGTACTTCAGATACTAAGAATCTACTACGCTCTTCAAGTTTTTCACACTTAACCTTTAAGGCATTGAACTCATTAGTCTATATGGCTTGAGTCTTGAGCAGATCCTGATATAACTTATCAGTGACTGAGTACTTATCCTTGAGTTGAGACAACTATTCTGATAAGCGCTCATTCAAGGTAGTTATACTAGGATCAACTTTAGACTGTTCTTCACGTAGATTAATGATTTCTTGTCTTAAAGCAATGTTCTCATCACTAACATCCATGAATGCTTTGTTCACAAGTAGAAGGTCTTCGTCAGTCACTCCATTGGAATGATGAAGACTACTTCCTACACCACTGTCAGCAGTATCACTTATATTAGAATCAGAACTATCACAAGAACGAAAAGAAGTAGTAGAAGATACCTCAGGTTCTATTTTTGCCATCATGGCTAGGTCATCAATGAGAGCTGTTTCTTCTTCATTGCCAGAGAGGTTTTCAGATGAAGACGATGGTAACTCATCTGAATCCGAATCAGAATCATTGTGCACCAACAATGCCTTCTTACCTCTTAAATACCTACAATCTCTTCGAGCTTTTCTTTCTTCTCTATCTTCTGAACTCAGATATGGACATTCATAAATGTAATGACCTAGCTTTTCACAATTGTAACACACAGGGTCATTAGTAGATTTCTTGATAGGAGAGTGATTATATTTCCTATCCCTTCTATCAGCTGAGTTTCTATCCTTCCTGTCTGATGAGTTTCGGCCTCTTCTGTTTTCAGTAGAGACTTCATCCCTTCTTTCAGAAGAGTTTCTGTCTCTTCTGTTAGCAGAAGATTCCTTACTACCAGAGGCAGTATAGTCCTTATATAAACACTTATATCTACCATACCTCTTATTCAGTTTATCAAACCTCTTAATCATCAAACTCATCTTCTCCTTAAGACTAAGGTCAGACTTATCTAGTTCATCCTTAATACTAGAGGGCTTACTCTTAGATGTTTTTGAGCTTCTAGAGGATGAGGCTTTAAAGGCAATATTCTTAGAGGTAGATTTATCTCTATCACTACTAACTACTGGATCTTCTTCATCTAATTCAAACTCATGTGCTTTCAGAGTTTGAAACATAGCTTCAGCAGACCAAGTGTCAATGTCTTGAGTGGTCTTGATGATCATCTTGACCATCTTCCACCTTTCATCTAAAGAATTAATAATTCTCAAATTAATCTCCCTAGGTGTATACTTCTTACCCAAAACTTCAAGATCATTCATAATTCGAGTAAAACGAGTATCAAGCTGGTCAATGGATTCACCAGTTTTCATTTTAAATGACTCAAACTTCTGGACTGCAGTAGATAGCTTGCTTTCCTTGATCAGGCTTGTGCCTTCACAAAGGACAGCCAATCTATCCCACATTTCCTTAGCCGTTTTACATTTTAATACTTTACCAAGATACTCGTTTGGTAAGGTATGTAAAAATATAATTCTTGGCTATGCTATCCAGATTGTTTTGTTTCATTTCTTCAGAAGTAAGCTCTGATATTGGTTTAGGTACAAGTACACCTATTGCTTTAGCTAGTTCTAGAGTAGTTGTGTTCGTGGCCATTGTGACAATTGGACCTTCTTTCACGACTGACACCATGAGATCATGAGTGGATCTAAATATTGCCTCCATTCGAAGCTTCCAGTAATCATAATCTGAAACAGAAAACTTAGGTAGTTTCGTAGCATTAGTTTCCATGATAGTAGATAAGATCAGTTAAGTAAAGAGATCAAGAAATAGTGTTTTGATACTGATTAGTAGTAAAATTCACGGATCAATTCAAATAGGACAAGTAAGACTTTCCCTCAAAGTCTTCTTGGTAATCTAGAATCAGCAGTCCAAAAGGACTATTGCTCTAATACCACTTGTTGGTCCCAAAGTTGAGTTAAGATTATAATAAGCTAGAAAAGTCTAGAGGGGAGGGGTGAATAGAATTTTAAAACTTTTCCTAAAATATCAGAGTTATATGCGGAATTTAGTGTTCTTGAATAGTACTGTGCTTACTCAGATCAGCTTAGTACTCTCAATATTAATGTGAGTCTTTACAGTTTATACTCAACTCTTGATTATGAATTTTACTCAGTAAACAATTAAGCAAATATCAAACAGTAAGTAAATGAACACAAGATTTATAGTGGTTCGACAAATGTCTACATCCACTCTCATAATCCCAGTTGTGATGTTTTATTAACTCCTTGAGTTTCTTGTGGCTTAAAGTCCCAAGACTAAGACTTCGATCTTATCGATTATACCACCAGGTATATCTTCGATCTACTAGTAATTCACACAAGTAACTAGCACACTTGTTTACAAAAATCACAAATTAAAAAGTAAAACTTCTCTGTTGTAGCCTTTGAATATGTTTCTTCAAATCTGGGCTTCTTGTTTCAATCTTCTTCAAACTTTGTGAGTTTCTTGAATGCTTCTTGAATACTTCTAAGACTTGAATTGCTCTTTGAATGCTCGTACTTTCAGTAGTCTTTTTAGTAGAAGATCTCTCGGTATTTATAGAACTTAGTAAGATAGTTAGTAGTTTGTGAAACTAACTCCAACTAACTCTTAACTGCTTTTGTAACTTGTTTCTCCAACTAACTTCAACTGTTTCAAGTCAGTCTTCATATCTTCAATATATTTAGTTACGTCCTTCAAATAAGTTTTCCAAACTTATTCTTTAACTTCGACTCCAGCACAGTAAAAAATACTCTTCTCAGATTTTACTGTTCTTAGTACTCTGCTTCAAGTACTCTTCTTATCTTCAGTACTATGCTTCTTTAGAATACTTCTGCTTAGCTTCAATTCTTCAATACTTCTGAGTAGTCTTCTGATCTGTACTAGTCATCTCCTATCTAACTGTTCTGATTACAATTCAATGCAAACTTACAAATATAAAACCTATCAATACTTCAACTGAACTACATACAGAAGAGTATATATAAGTCTTATACTATAAGTTGTCTATACAATCATTACATCAACTTAGTTCGTAACAGTTAGAATATATTACTTCATATCACATATAAGATCAGTAAAGTTAGTTTTCAAGACTTCTCAAGATGACTTAGTTAAGATGACTTCTTCCACATATATTATTAACTTTTAAGTTGCTTTTTGGCCATCAAAACTTAATCTCATCAACTAGGACTTTGTTTTTAGGATTCATATCCCAACAACTTAGAAAATGGTTTGCTATATCTCTCCTCTCCATTGCCATCTCCATTGCCACTCATTTTCTCCCCATCTCGACTAATGCCTCATTTTGGTTGATGTTATTGAATAACATGCGGAATCTGATACTCAAGCATTCCTCCCCCTCCCCTAACCATCTATCACTCTAAAATCGTGTTGTCTCTCAATTTCCCACTTCCCGTTTTATCTCCTTTCTAAATCCTTCCCCATTTTCTCCCTCATATAACTTCTTAATCTCTTTCCACCAATTTGATTCATTTTTTTTATTCATTCTCCTACGTTCCTGTATGCTTCCTTCCTCTAGCCCACCATACTTAGATTTCAACACCATAACTCATAAACTCTCATCCTCATTTAAGAATCTCCACACCCATTTGCCTAAAAGAGCTTTATTAAAAATGTTAAGATCTCGAATGCCTAAACCACCCCCCTTTTTCTCCTCACATACATCCTCCCATGCTACCCAAGATATTTTCTTGGCCCCAGTCCCCCCCCCCCAAGAACTCTCTTTGGATTTTGATGATATCGTTCAACACACATTTAGAAATTTTGAAGAAGGATAAATAATAGATAGGTACTGCCCATAGAACTGCTTGTATCAGTGTTGCTCGACCTCCCATTGAGATGTCTTTATCTTGCCAAACTTTTAGCCGCCCACTGATTGTTGGATTAATCCTTGACACGTCGACGCTCTATGGTGATTAACTCCGATATTCAAACCCAAGAATGCCAATGGTAGATTTCCGACTAAACACCCTAGACAATTTGCCATTTCCGACAATGTATCCTCTCTCATTTGCACGCTTGCAAGGCTGCATTTGTTGAAATGAGATTATTCCCTAATAGAGTCATTATTACCACCCTTTAAGCAAATAGAAACACTAAGTTTAATAATTTTCTAATAGAGTCAAATGAATGCCAAAAAACCCATACTACACTTAATCTAATTATTTAAATTAATTTCGTGAATAAAAACTAACTCGATTTTTGAAATTCCATAAAAGGTGCAGGTAGTCAATTTCTAGAATTTAGGTTATGTTACCAGAAATTCCCTAACTTTCCAAATTCGAAAATTAAATTCTCAGATTCTTGTTATGCACTGAAATCAAAATAAGAAAATTTCCCAAATTCGATTTTCAAATTCAATTTCCGAGATTCGATTATGCAATGAAATCAGAATAAGAAATTTCCCAAATTGGATTTTCAATTTCAATTTCTCATATTCAATTATGCACTGAAATCGTAATAAGAAATTTCATATTGATATTAGATCCAGATTCCGGTACGTATCCAATACTTTTCTATTGTTTTTTATCGTTTGATTATTGTTCATATCATCAAATCAATCATTGATTTCGTGAATCATATGCAGTCATGAGATGTGGCAGGACAGGTCAAACACAATATTTCATTGTGTAATTATTCTGTAATTCTTTGTTTGATTTCAGATCCTTTACAATATATTTATTTGTTATCTACCTTAAGTCTAGTAATTCTGAGTTTTCAGCTTTCTTTGATCAATGAACAGAAGATTTCTCTAATTATATAATTTTTATTACTTGAGTTTATATCTGTCTCATATTTGAGATCTAAAGTATTTAAGTGTTCTAAAAATATGCTCATTATAAACATGTCAAATAGTATGCACATGCACTAAATACTGCATTGACACATATCCTACATGTGCATTAACTTCTGCATTTGAAACATGTACAAACATGTCGACTCTTGTGCACAAACATATTCTACCGATATTTAAGTGTTTAAAAGATATGCACCTACTCACACATACTATTATGTATGCACATGATATATGTCATACGAATATGCAATGTCTTAGTTGTTGATAGTTTACGTGGTTCTATAGTTAAAAGGTTACAAGGTCATATGAATATGCATTTGACACTGCATATGTGCAGGTTTAAATGCAGATTTCCAAAACCCCATAGCTTAACAAAATTAAACGAATAAATGGAGAGACCTACTTTTTAGGAAAATTTTTAAATTTTAGAAGGTGATAGATTTTCGGGATTTCGAGAAAATGCATTTACAAATTGATTGGATGTTTAGTTGACTAATAATTTTGAATTAATAAATTTGAATTTTTAAAATATGGTGGAAGGGCATAATTGTCTAAAAAAATCCATTTTGACTCTATTAGATTAAAAAAATTATGCTAGGTTCTATTAGAGAAAAGATGGGGTGAGATGACTCTATTAGTTATTTACCCTGTTGAAATTTACACTTAATCCTGACGCTGCTTCAAACAGTCGGAGGATATGCGACAATGAGAAAGAAAAACTTGGATTAAAGAGATATCGTCGCAGGGTTGGAGTTAAGGGAGAGTAGTCATAAAAAAGAAATGGAAAATCCTCCTCATGGAGAGGAAATAATAATCGTTACAGATAGAGTTTGATATGTTTTACTAGCAATGCCTGGAGTGCGCTCTTTTGAGCTTTTAGCCAAAAGAAAATTCCCAGCAGCATTAGCTAGTTATATGCTTTTAATAGCCAAGGAAGAAAGAAGGTGAGAAAAGAAGAAAACTTGAATCGATGTTTCAGATCATTACACCCCATAGAAACTGTCTACCTGAGACTGTCCCTTGGCCTGTAGGTCCTGACACAAGGTTAGAATTCTAGCTCTTCCAGAGTGGTATCTCACTGATGGCTCGGGCCCCCCCGGGAAGGAGGCCTTCTTCGCCTTCCACCTAAGCTGCGCAGGAAAGGTCTAAACCCAATCCCAGGGAACATACCGAGATAAATGTGCTTTCACATCTTCTTAACCCGAAATGGCTGGGGAGAGGAAAGGTTTCTTTTTTTAGGGTACTCCCGGGAACAGATCCAGTGGAAACGGGGTGGGGCCTGTAGCTTAGAGGATTAGAGCACGTGGCTACGAACCACAGTGTCGGGGATTCGAATCCCTCCTCGCCCACAACCGGCCCAAAAGGGAAGTACCTTTCCACCCGGGGTAGGAAAATCATGATCGGGATAGCGGACCAAAAGCTATGTAACTTGGGTATAGGTCTTTGGTTCTTATATCTTCCTTCCCATTGCATAAAAATAGCGTGTCATCCACATATTGCAATATAGGCATCTTAATTTTATTTTTGCCAATGCTTGTTGCTTCCAGTGCCCCTATCTTCACTGCTTTCTTGGTTATCGCATTCAGTCCTTCCGCCACAATCATAAAAAGAAATGGGGATAATGGATACCCCTGACGGAGCCCTTTTTCCAATTTAAACTCACCCGACATGCTTTCGTTGATAAGTACCGATACACTAGCCGATCCCACACATTCCATTATCCATCCCCTCCATTTTGGTGAGAAGATCATAACCTCCATCATATTCTGTAAGAATGACCATTCCATTTAGTCATATGCTTTTACGAAGTCTACTTTGAATAACACTCTCGATTTTATTTTTTGTCGCGCCTCATCGCCTCATGTGCCACTAGTATCCCATCCATTATTTTTTGTCCCCCTATAAATATTGATTGGCTGTTTGTTATGATTTTGTCCATTACTTTTGACAGCTTCTTAGTTAGGATTTTTGCAATGATTTTGTATAAGCTTGAAATTAGTGAAATTGGACAAAATTCGTCCATTTTTTGGGCCCCGTCCTTTTTTGGTAGCACCACGCTGAAGGATGGGTTTAAGCCTCTTACCAATTTGTCGTGTGTATGAAATTCCTCCACCATTTTAATGATTTCACCTTTCATCATTTCCCAACTATCTTTGCAGAAGTCGAAGGAGAACCCGGGCTCTTCGATATCTCACATTCCCAGATTGTTGCATTTATTTCTTCTTCTGAGAAAGCAGCAATTAAGAATTCATTTTCCATCCTTCTATCTTTTTCTCTATTAGCTCGTTTGGTATTTTTGGGCGTGTGATTTTTTCTGAGCTGAAATGGTTTTTAAAGAATTGATGTACTCCATTTTTTACTTCGTGCACTTTCTCCGTCCATCTGCCTTGTAGTTCCAGCCCTTTGATCTTGTTGCCCTTTCGTCGGCCATTTAATATTTGGTGGAATATTTTGGAATTCAAGTCCCCCTCCTTAAGCCATTTTATCTTTACTATTTGGTGTTGCTGGTTGTCCTTCCATTGAAGGTCTCTTTGCAGGCCTGCAATAACCTTGAAGGACCCTACCCAGGGGGTATGAATCAGACAAGTTATTGAGAGTGTATAACTAGTTAGTCTGCTGATTGTATCAGACGATAGAGGAGCGTGCATAATTGTAGTGTGCCTATTTTAAAGATTATACTTATCTACTGCTTAAAAAAAGCCTTAGTAAATAATTTAATGCATTATCAGCTGTCTTGATGTCAGCTGATACAGATGACTTCTTAAAACTGACCGAACTTTTGACTCCGGTGTCAGATTTTTCTCCATAATATGTTTTCAGACTCAGAACGACGAGCCCGTCAAGAATCATTGCTTCACCATGACTAGCGAGTAAATAAAATCGTATCAGCTGATTTGGTATCAACTGATAGAAAAACGTTCTTTAAAACTATGTTATGCATAATGTAAATAACACACATATTTATAGTGGTTCTGAGCAACTTGTCCTACATCCACTCTCAAGAATCATTTCGTCATATTATATTCATTGCTAACTTTAACGTCCCAAGAGAAGACGTCTTGCTCACTTTATAGTCCCAAGAGAAGACTGTTGATCAAGATACACTCGCCTTGGTGTATACAGATCTACTTGTTATAAGGAGAACAAGTACTCTTACAATGTTGACTTTGATGTTCCTAGTGTGAGAAACTCGACCTAACTTCTAAGGGTTTAGGATAAAAAGAGGATTCGATATAGACTAAGTATGAGAATTTCCCTTACAATCTAATTTAGCCTTGAGCTAAGATTGGGAAATTCTCTTCTAAGCTTATGATATATATGATGCTATGCAGGCTTAGATATCATGAGTTCACTCACTGGGGGTAAGAGTATGGATGTTTACTGGATTTCTTCTATGAAGGTGTTCTTGAGCTCTTCTATTTTTATGAACACTTAACCATTTTGCTCGGCCTTGGCATCACCCTTACGCGTCCATTGAGATATGAATTGAACTCATATTTATAGATGGAATTATGAATGTTATCGTTGGAAAGCAACAATCAAATCCCACTATTTCGGGAATCACAATCTATAGGTAGATGCTATTGATTATTACCGTTGGCTAGTAATAATCAATGCATCATAGACTTTCTTGAGCTTTGTGCCTTGTCAGAATCTAGGTGTCCATTGTCGTCTCCTAATTGGTCAACGTCAGCTCTGATTTGACTATAAAATGCTTGATTCAGATGACATTTTACTCAGCTGATCTTGGGGCTGTTGGGAATAAAATGAGTTTTGATGAATATACCAAAACCCCCTTGAGACATGCCAAGTAGATAAGTCATTTGTAATGAACATGTTTCAGGAATGTTGGAACATGTAGTCTAAGACAAGTAGAGAAGCTGATGTGTTAGGCAGCTCTTAGAAGAATAGATGCACTAGTTGAGGGGGAACACTTGCTTTGATTGCTTAAAGCTATATCAGTCCCCTCAAGGCTCAGTTATGGAATGATCTCAAGTCTGCTGAAGGACAAGAATGCTGATCAAGTGGAATCAGTCAAAAGACAACTTAGTGAATGCCAACCCTGAGTTAAGATGCATCATCAAAGCACCAATCTACTGCATCATACTAAGCTCAGAAGAGTTGTCCAAAGTAAATGGTTCAGAAGAGTTGTCTCAGTACACTCGAACTGGAATCTGTCACCAAGACAACTATGCTGAAGAGGTCAAGTCCATCTTTACAAGACATATATGCTTAAATGACAACTCAAGAAGAAGTGGAAAGAAAAAGAGTCAAATCATCTGAAGAGCTAAAGAGCCAACACTGCTGATGAATGAACTCTGCTGAATCTGATAAGCAGAGTTGTCCAAATGATAAGGAAACTTGTCCTTATCTCAGGAATGTTGATTGTTGTATGCGCTTTGATCGGGGTGATTCGGATGTGGACTGTTCTTTAGCACGATACAAACATATATGATTAAACGGGGTTTATTACGTGTTAATACGGATTATGAGTATAGTTTATGATGATCTTATGAAGATATGAAGAACAAATAAGAACACAAAGGTGTAGCTTCTTGGAGAAGCTAAAAGCTTGATGCTTTGGGGAGTATATTGCTTAGATTGGGTGTTTTTAGGAATGGATCACTTAGCTTTACAAATGAGCCCATTTGGGCATTATATAGTGGTTTTCAGGGGCAGCCCGCCCTTTACACGTGGCGCCCTGGTAGTGGACCTTTCTCTCTGCCCGAAAAGGTGATGGGACGGCGCATTTAATGCTAAACCGCCTCTGGTGGTAGTCCTCGGCGAGATGCCGATGAGCTGATCTACGGTGGTCGCCGGGAAAGGTGGTCGCCCAATTCGCCGAGGAAGGTGGTCGCCACGCTCCATGCTGTCCCCCAAGGCTTCAACACTTATCTTCTCTTGGCTTACATAAACATGTGCTCGCCAACACACTTTGGCGAGCAGCTAACTAAAACATGTGCTCGCCGACATATTTGGGCGAGCACTTTAATATATTAAATACATTATTTCTATTACATTTTCTTCATCTTATTGACTAGTCGTCGCACGACTTTGTTGACTGGTCCTCGCCACGTAAGCTGGTGACTAGGATGGAATTGTCAAAGATTGACTTCTTTGACTAGGTATAACATTGATAAGAAGAGATGTCCATGTTTGACCAAGTGAAACTTGAAGTCAGACATTGGGAAAAGTGCTCAGAATGAAGACAAAGTTGTTGCAGCCGTTTATTTCCCAAAACAAGGACATGTCACTATCAGAATCTGTCTTTCAGTTTGAAGAACTCAAGGAAGACATTTATAGCATTTTGGGACTGCCTCTCCAACGGCAAATCCTCAAATTTGTCTATAAATACAGAAGTGTGAAGACCATTTGAAGGACCTCAACCTTGACAAGAATATCCAACTATTCTACAAGTAAAAGTGCTTTCAAAGTATTCAAAGAGACTATCTTAGTCTTCATAACACTTCATTCTAAGCTGAACTTCATTGTACATCCATACAAAGCTTAGAAGAGATATCCTATCCTTATACACTGACCTACATTGTAAAGGATATCTCATTAGTTGAAACCTTACTTCAACCCCTACCCCTTTCAAGTGACAAAGTGAGAAGGTTGTAGTAGTAGAAGTGGAAGGAACTAACTGTTGAGAGAAGAACAATTCAGTTCTGAGTTGAGAAGAGGGTGCTAGGACTCTAGACACCCTAGGTATCAATTCACCAAGGAGTGGTGTTCTTGATCAAGTGCACCTTGGCACTATAAAACAAGTTAATTCCAAGAGTGAAGGAATTATCCTGTTAAATCAGGGAAAGTGGTTGTAGGAGCTTGAGTCTCTGAACCACTATAAACCATTGTGTTGATTTACATTCAAAGTACTTTCATACATTCAACACTGCACACATAAACTGAACTTTCAAAGAATCATATCACAAACTGTGCAAAACCTGTTTTGGACAAGTTCCCTGATAGACTGTGATAAACTGCTTAAGTGATTTCAGAATATAAAAAAGAGTTTAAACTTAAGGGTCAACCACTAATTCCGCACATATAACTCCCTTAGATAGTTATTCAACTAAGTACTCAATAGTACTTAGTAGTTTGATTATCTTAGAAGAGTTAATCATATCAGCAGAGTTGTCCAGGACAACCTAGCTGAACTCTGGTTTGATCAAGTTTGAAAAGAATTTGCATACAAGTGTATTCCCCCCCTCCATACACTTGTTATATACTCCTTTCAGGACCAACAAGTGGTATCAGAGCAGGGTTTCAAAGACCACTGCTTCTGAAAATCCATCTTGATTTTCAAAATCACATATTTTGTGTGGTCACTGAACTGATCTCTCTGAAATCGTGCATATCTATTGTCTAACCCCTATATTGAAGGTGTATGGCAAGAGGCCATAACAGGAATCAGCAACAGAATCAAACCCAAAACCAGAACCAGAATCAAAATCTGGAACAAAACATGAATGCTGTTCCTCCCCCTGCTGTTCAAGGGCTGGACAATATGGCTACCAATCCAGTTAACCACATATCACATCACTAGCTACCCATGTTCTCAATTGATAATTTTGATTTCTGGAAAATCAGAATGAGAGCTCATCTGGCATCTCTACACACTGATATGCTGAGGGTGATTACAAGAGGACCCTATGTGTTCACTCAGCTTAACCCCAGGCTGACTAATGAACAAAGAGCAGACACAAGGGATGTAATTCGTAAGGATGAAGATGACTTCACCTCAGAGGAGAAAAGGAAAGATAATCTGAATTATCTAGCCATGAATACCCTCTATCAAACGATTCCAGATGCAATCATGGGAAGAGTCTACCACTGCACAACTGCCAAAGAAATTTGGGATACTCTTGCTGAAATGTGTGAGGGTATTGAAAAGATCAAGGAGAACAAGCTCAAGTGGCTGTGCAGAAATTTGAGCAATTCACAATGGAGTCAGATGAATCCATTGATAAGTTTGCTGGTAGATCACTGATGTGATGAATGAAATCAACTCCTTGGGCAAGGTGTACTCCAAGAGAGAAGTTGGATTAAAGATCTTGAGAAGTCTCACTCAAAAGTGGGATGTATATGTTGTGATGATGCAAAATACCAAGGACCTCTCCACCATGCCCATGCAACAAATCTTCTCTAAACTCAAAGCATATGAGTTTGATCTCAACAGAAGGAAGCCAGCAGAAATACCAAAACTCCCTGAGACATGCCTAAGTCAAGGATGAATATGTTAGAACATATATCATAAGGCTAGATGAGAAGCTGATATGTTAGGCAGCTCTTAGTTGAATAGATGCACAATTTGAGGGGGAACATATGCTTTGAAGTCTATCAAGATCAAGTCCCCTCAAGGCTCAAATTCTGGAAAGATTGCTAAATCTACTGAAAGACAAGTATGCTGAAGAAATGTTCAGTAGAGTTGTCTCAGCAAAGTTAAACCAGAACAAGTGTTCTGAAGTTTAAGGACCAACTATGCTGAAGAGTTCAAGACAACTATACCCTAAAAGATCTTCAAAGAATCATACTAAGATCACATCCAAATGGAGCAAAGGGAAAGAGCCAAGTCATCTGAAAAAGAGCAAGCCAACTATGCTGATAAGCAAAGTCTGCTGATAGTGATAAGAAGAGTTGTCCATTTGATAAGGAATGTTGTCCTATCATTGGACCAACCTTCAGAAGCCATGTCCAAGCTTAATCAAGTGAATCTTGAAGTCAGACATTGGGAAGACTGCTGCAGAATGAAGACAAAGTCTATACAGCCGTTTATTTCCCAAATGAGGACATGTCACTATCAAGAATCTGTCTTCCAGTTTGAAGAACTCAAGGAAGACATTTATAGCAATTTGGGACTGCCTCTCCAACGGGAAAATCCTCAAATTTGTCTATAAATACAGAAGTGTGAAGACCATTTGAAGCACCAACTACCAAGCCAACTATCCTACAAAGCTCAAGTGCTTTCAAGCTTTCAAAGAGACTATCTTAGTCTTCATACACTTCATTCTAAGCTTAACCCATTGTATATCCATACAAGCTTAGAGAGATATCCTATCCTTATACACTGATCTTCACTGTAAAGGATATCTCATTAGTTGGAACCTTACTTCAACCCTTACCCCTTTCAAGTGAGAAAGTGAGAAGGTTTTGCAATTCTCAATGGAAGCAGATGAGTCCATTGACAAGTTTGCTGGTAGATTCACTGATGTGATGAATGAAATCAACTCCTTGGGCAAGGTGTACTCCAAGAGAGAAGTTGGATTAAAGATCTTGAGGAGTCTCACTCAAAAATGGGATGTTTATGCTGTAATGATGCAAAACACCAAGGATCTCTCTACCATGCCCATGCAACAAATCTTCTCAGAACTCAAAGCCTATGAGTTTGACCTCAATAGAAGAAAGCCAGCAAAAGAGTCTTCCTTACCAGTCAAAGGAGTGGCATTCAAAGCCAAAGCTGCTGAACCTGAAATGCAACCCACTCCAAGATCATCAAAATCAGTCTCTAAGGCTGAAATAAAGGAAGAAATGGCTCTCATGGCAAAGAGGTTTGACAAACTCAACTAAAGGTTTGGTAGATACAAGAAATTCTACCAAGACAACAAATTCAGGAGAAGGTACAACTCTCTTGAAGCACAGGCTGAGGACAAGAAGCCTGAAGAGAAAAGATCAGAGGACAAGTCCTCTGATAGGAGAAAGTCCAGCAGAGCTGAACCTTCCTCATCTAGAAGGAGGGATGATCCAAAGAAAGATGGTGATGAAGATCTATGCTACAACTGCAAGAAGAAAGGGCACTTTAAGTATGATTGCCCTGAACTCAGCTCTAAGGAAAGGAGAGAGAGGTAAGCCAAAAGAGATAGGAAGTTCACCAACAGAAAAGCTATGATAGCTGGTGATGAATCTGACAGTGCTGAAAGCTTCAACTCTTCTGATGGACTGTTCTCAAACAGTGATGATGATGATGATGATGTGTGCAACATGGCTATTGAGGATGATGAGGTATCCTCCACTTCTAGCTCACCATCACTCTTATCACAGAACACTAGTGAAGTCAACTTGAAACTTTCCTTTGGGAAGTTGATGGAAGATTTCACTAGATTACAAGAATTTCATGATAATTGTGTGAGAGAAAATGAAAGGCTTTCAATTGAGCTTTCAAAACCTGCTGAGACAGTAGTTGACATTAAATCAACTAAGTTGTATCAACAAGTCTTGAGAGAGCTTGAGGAAGCAAATCTCAGGATAGTTGACCAACAAAGACAGATTGATGATCAACTGCTTTATTAGAAGAGAAAAGATTTTGAACTAAAAATTATTCAAGCAAAGTTTGAAAACCTCTCACATGAGTATGACATTCTTAAATCAAGTGAAGAGAGCCTGAAACTAAAGATGTCTGCTTTGAATAAATCCTCTAGAGCAATAGAGGAAATTCAAAGTTATCAAAGACCTATGGCTCAAAGAAGTGGATTAGGTTTTGATCCATTTGAATCTTCACCTTGTCTTAGTGTTGCATCCACAAGTAACACTAAGAAAATCTTTGTAAAATCAGTGGCACAACAAGCTGAAAATGAAATAATTCAGCCACTGAACAAAGGGAAGGGCAAAATGAATGAAATGCCCACTCAAGTACTTCAGGAGACTAGGCCCAAACCTTTGGAAAAGGTCAAGGCTCCTGAATATAAGAGGAATGTTGGTCAGCAGAGTAGACCCAATGGAAGGGCAACTCTCCTGAACAATGCTCAGAGGAGTTATCCAAGGTATGATCAGCCTAGGCCAACTCTACTGAGGAAGCCTCAGCTGAACAAACCTAAGGATAACTATCCTCAGAGGAAGAATAAAATGAGACAACCAAAACCCTTCATGCCAAAGGGTAATGGTCATAAGAATGCCTTCCCTCAAAGATTTCCTCAAGCTGCACAAAGAACTCATAAGTTCAGGAGGTTTGATAACTCTCCTGAAACTTACAGAGTTAACACTTTCACACATACTTTCCCAAAGGCATTTAAGGGAAAGACAGTGTATGTTGATGCACAAGGAAAACAACTTAGCCACCTTGAATCAATCAGGGTAATTAGGCAAGTTTGGGTTCCTAAAGGTATAACTAACCTCTCAGGACCCAAAATTCAAAGGGTACCTAAAGCTTGCTAAATGCAGGTACCTAAGGGCCACAAGAAGATGAGGAGTATGAGCAAAAAGTCAGCATGGTACCTTGACAGTGGATGCTCAAGGCACATGACTGGAAACAAAGAACTCCTCACCGACTTCACTGAAAAAGAAGGCCCAAATGTCACCTTTGGAGACAGCTCACAAGCAACAACAAAAGGTTATGGTACCTTGATAATTTGAATAACAACCTGGACACTGAAGAGATCACACAAAGAACAACCAGATTAAGCTTAAAAGACAAGGACACTGAATTCATAGATGTTGTCCAAGCCAATCTCCCTGAAAATGTTACACTGGACAACAATCCTGAAGGCAACTTTCTTGAAGAAAACCCCACTGAAGAAAATGTTGAACTAAATGACCCAATCCCAGTTCACACTCAGGTAACAACTACCAATGAAGAAGCAGGCTCTGCTGAGGTAGTTAAAGGATCTAATATTCCAGGGGGAACCATAAATGTTGAAAATGCCAATGTTCCTGACATTGAGGACAACATCCCTGAATATGATCCTGAATTAGATCCTGCATTCAATTATCCTGAATTCTATAACACAGATGACTCAACTTTAGTAGAGGACAACTCTACTGAAGGGATCAGAAAAAGAAGGACTTGGTTGTCTGACCATCCTACTGATCTGATACTTGGTGATCCAAGTATAGGAGTCAAAACCAGAAGATTTCATGGTGAAAGTGCCTTGTTTTGTTGTTTCCTATCAGAACAGGAACCAAAAGACATTGATGAAGCACTTCAAGATGCAAACTGGATCACAACAATGCAGGAAGAGCTAAACCAATTCACCAGAAATGATGTTTGGGAGCTGGTGGATAGACCTTCACATCAAGATGTTATTGGAACCAAGTGGGTGTTCAAGAACAAGGAGAATGAGAATGATATGATTGTCAGAAACAAAGCCAGATTAGTGGCAAAAGGCTACTGTCAATCAGAAGGCATTGACTATGATGAGACATTTGCACCTGTGGCAAGGCTAGAGGCAATCAGACTCTTCTTAGCCTATGCAGCCCACAAGAGGTTCAAAGTGTACCAAATGGATGTCAAGAGTGCCTTCTTGAATGGAATCTTAAAAGAAGAAGTCTATGTGGAGCAACCACCTGGTTTTGAAGTTGGAAACCAAGTCTATAGACTGAAGAAAGCTCTATATGGACTCAAGCAAGCTCCAAGAGCCTGGTATGATACTCTGTCACAATTCCTCTTGGATCATGGCTTTACCAAAGGAAATGTGGACAGAACTCTCTTCAGAATCACTGAAGGAGAGGACATCTTGCTTGTCCAAATATATGTGGATGACATCATATTTGGATCCCCCAATGAGAAGCTGTGTGAGAAGTTCTCCAAGCTCATGCAAAGCAAGTTTGAGATGTCCATGATGGGGTTGATGAATTTCTTTTTGGGTTTACAAGTCAAGCAATCAAAGGAAGGAATTTTCATCAACCAAGCTAAGTACACCAGAGAAATGATCAAGAAATTTGGGTGTACAACCAGCAAGCCAGTAAGGATTCCAATGAACACAAATTGGAAGATGGATCCAGATGAGAGTGGTGTTTCAACCAACTCTACTGAATATAGAGGAATCATTGGCTCACTCCTCTACCTCACAGCCAGCAGACCTGACATCACCTTTGCAGTAGGTGTTTGTGCAAGATTCCAATCAAATCCTAAGAAAAGCCATCTAGAGGCTGCTAAGAGGATCTTGAGGTATCTCAAAGGCACTGAGAATCTTGGCCTTTGGTACCCTGCTGATGACAACATTGAGCTCACTGGCTACTCAGATGCTGATTATGGAGGATGTAGAATTGACAGAAAGTCCACCTCAGGGACATGTCAATTCTTAGGGAACAAGCTCATTTCTTGGTTCTCTAAGAAGCAGAACACTGTGGCCACCTCCACCACTGAAGCTGAATATGTTGCTGCTGGAAGTTGTTGTGCTCAGATTCTTTGGTTGAGACAATAATTAAGAGACTACAATATCAACTCTAGTGAAGTGCCCATATTCTGTGACAACAACAGTGTTATTGCAATATCACAGAATCCTGTATTGCACACTAGATGCAAACATGTGGACATCAAGCATCACTTCATTAGAGACCATGTGGAGAAGAAGGATATCAAGTCGGTAAAGATCCACACAGATCATCAAAAAGCTGATATATTGACAAAACCACTTGCTGAGGCAAGGTTTCTGGAACTATCAGCAGAGTTGGGTCTTCTAGATCCAGGGAAGTTGGACAAATGAGTCCAAAGGAGTTTATTCATTAAGGGGGAACCAAAATCAAAGATCAGAAGACTTGGTCAAGTCTACTGAAACTCAGAAGAGATGACCTCCATTTATCAGGACACTTGTCCATTGAAATTCAGGACAGTTGTCCACATCTTTTCAGGACACTTGTCCGTGTAGGGTCAGATAAGTTGTCTTGGCTATCAAACCAAATCTAGGTTTGATAAGCACCTATTTTGGGTAATCATTGCCTATTTCAAAATCTGTCTCATTCCTTTTCAAGATATCACCTTTTCAAGGATTCAATTTTCCCCTACCCAAAAGGTCACTTTCAATGCATTAAATGCCAAGATTTAACTTTTGTTTGCATTAAACCATTTGGGACACGATCTACCTTGAAAACCCCCCAGATTTAAACAAACATTAAAACTCCACCCACATTTTGAATCAAAACAGTTCTCACTGTTTCATTGATTTTTGACCATTGGATCAAACTGACCAACTCCCCTGAACTTCATCTTGGCCGTCCAAATTGGATTTCCACATTTGTAAACCGTTGAATTGCCTTAAGACTCACCAACTCATTGACATACATTCCTTTTGGAATATTCACAAGTCTTAAGAAGCCATACAACACTTTATTCTTCCTCACGCATTCAAACACTCTTGAAACCCTAGTTCTCAAACCTTCAAAAAATTCTCTCAAAAACCTTACTGTGTCCTAATGGCTCCTAAAATCAGACCTGAAATGGTTGTAGACTTCACAAACAAGGATTTAGACCTTGATTTTGGCTATTTGTGCAACAAGAACAGCCTCATCTTTGAGCCTATTGTCTCTTTTGAGAGTGAGGATCCTAAAATCACTCCAACTCTTAGATGGCTGAGAAGAGCTGGACTCAAGAAGTTCATGGAAGAAAGACCAAGCTCTTGTCTGGAGAGCTATATGGCTGAGTTCTTTGCTTTCCTCAAGTGGAGAGGTAAACCTGAGGATGGTGAAGTTGCTACAAGACTATCATGTGTGGCAGAAGGTGAGGAGGAAGAAAGATTTCACAGGGTGAAATTCTCTGCAGAAGACCTTGAAGGAGCTTTTGGATTGCCCTCTAAGGGAAGGGATCCAGAATTCTATGGTGCCAACCATGAAGAAAAAATAGCTCAAGAATGGCTATTAGTTCCAGGCCCCATCTCCTCAACCCAACACAAAAGAACTCTTAAGCCACAGTTTCTCAACCTTTTTGAGGTAATTGCCAAGACTCTTTTGAGCAACACTGGAAGTTTAGAGCAAGTTAGTGCTCCAAGAATCAGAATCATGGCTGCAGTGATTGATGCCAGTGACAAGGGCATCAAGTTTGATTGGAGGACCTTCATCCTTTCTGAGATGATGAAGGAGAAAGCTAAGTTCAAGGTGAACACTCAAAAGGTGGTTCTAGAAGGGAAACTCAAGTATTGCACTAGGGCAAGCTTATTGATTGAAATTTTTTCCCATTATTCCCAAATGCAAACCTTTGCAAAACCCCTCCCTGCTCAGAAAGTGATGTTCAGGAAGCTAAGCAAGAAGACTGAGAAAAGGAAGTTGTTGATGGCCAAACCTGCTGAAAAGGTTGAAGAGAAGCCCAAAATGAAGAAAAGAACTAAAGCCAGGGCTGTCAAGACCAAGAAAATGTGTCAAGTACTATCAGAAGAAGCCTCAAGAGCTTTAATTGAAGTTGATGAAGTGGTAGAAGAGGGAGTGAATGTGCCTTCTAACCACTCAGAAGAGTTGAGACTGAAGTATAATGAGACAAGGCAGAAAAAGAAGGGTGATAAAAGGCCCAGGGAAGTTGTCCCTAAGAAGGAGAAGGAAGTAGAGGGAAGTGGAAGCAGTAGGGCAAGCAAGAGGAGAGCCAAGCCCACTGAGAAGGTGGTGGAAATTCAGGAAGAAAGATCTCTTCAAATTGCTCTAAGGGAGAGCAGGGCCGAAAGCAGGACAAAATCTAAGTCCAGGACCAACTCTTCTGGTTCTGGAACCCCAGAGTCCAAAATCCCTGAAGGCCAACCCTTAGAAGCCAACATCCCTGAAACCCAAAACCCTGATCCCAACTCCCTTGAAACCCATGTTACCCCTCCCAACCAACCCATCACCCCTGTTGATCTTGCTAAGAGATATTCTCCAGAAGGGAGTGTGCAAAGAAGTGGCATTGATGTGCTGGCAGACCTAGCTGTAGATGAGACAAGGCTCCTGTCCCCACTTGACTCATCTATGCTCAATTACTCCAAACTCTTAGAAACTGCACTTCATGAGCCAACCCCCCTGAGCAAACCCCCCTCAGAATCATTGCTCTTAAAAGCAACTAAGGTACCTTCAATTGAGCTCAACCCTTCTGAAGCCAACCCTCCTGAACTCAACCTGCCTGAAGCTGCACTTAATGAAACCACAACCAACTCCCCTATAGCCCAAAGTTCTCAATCCAATGAGAATGAGGAGGAGTATACTTATGAAAGTATGCTCAGAGGTGGAGCTAGAGCTATTGTGGATAGCTTGTACCCACAACTTGCTGAATTTCCTAGAATTCAGAAGATGTTCCATGACTTGAGAATGCTAGTAGATGTCAAGGACAGAACAATGATGGAGATCTCTCAAGTCATCCAAGATAAGGGTGCAAACTGGTGGTAAGTGGAAGAGAGTAGACTGCTACACTTTGCTGGTGTACTCAAGACAAGATTCCTCACTGATGAGGAAGTTTTTGCCAAGTTAGTAGCAGCAAAGATTGATGAAGAAAAGGAGAGAATTGCTAAGGGAATAAGGCATCCTGATAGAAGTTCAAGTGATGATGGAAATGATGATCTTTCCAACTCTTCAAATCCTTCAAACCCTCCCCAAGACAACCCTCCTGAAACCTCCCAGACCAACCCCCCTAAACCTTCCCAACCCAAACCTTCTGAAACTAGCAGGTTCTCAGAACCTCCTGTTACCTATGTTAGAAAAGACTCTGTATCCTCAGAGGTGTTGACCAAGGATGGTGACACAACCAAAGAAACATCTGTCAATGAAGGTTCTTCTGAACCTGAGGCACAGCCTAAAGATGTTGAGGTTCCTATTTTAGAGGCTAGTTTGGTTAAGGCCTATTCAATGTCAGGAGAGTTGGACACTGATCAGCCCTTAATCATTCAGGATGACTCAGTGGCTGCTGATAGAAGCACTGTGATCTCCCCACAACTGCCATCTCTGAACCTTGTTGAAGGTGGAGTTGATGTAGGTTTAAATGAAGGAGTTGAAAAGGAGAACCTAGTTGAAAAACCAGAGGGTGTTGTGGATGATAGAGAGGTAGTAATTACTCAGATTGTGAGTGTACCACAAATAGAGGGTGGTATAAGTGAGGAAGGACAGGCTATTCTTGAAGTCAAATCTGAACTTCAAGAATCCCTTGATGAGAGGAGGCCTGATCCTTTGAGTGAGGATATCTTAATTGAAGGGAGAAAACAAAGAGTTGAAAATGAGAAGAAGGCTGTTGATGTATCAAACTCTTATCCAAAAAATTCTGAGGGTGATGAGTGTTTATTCCCTAACATTTTTTATTTGTCTAATATTGCAGGTATTTCTCTTGACCAAATCTTTGCAGATGAGTTCTTAACAGATGCACCCATCCAAGTAGATTCTGGATCAGCACAAGCCTTGCTTGGGATGCAATCAGAAAAGTTGGACTCCTTGGCTCATCAAGTCCAAACTGCTCATGCTGAAACTTCTGGAGCACTGAATGAGCAAGGAAGAACTCTAGCATCTGTGGAGATGAGATTAACTGGCTCTGAAGATGTAGTGCTGCCTACATTGGAAGCAAGGATAAGTGGAGTGGAAACTGGTCTCCAAACCATTTCCACTGAGGTTCAAAAGGCTAAAACCTCCATGGAGTCTATCTCAGAGGAGGTCAAGAAGGAACAAAAGCTGCTCAGAGATAATCACAATGCAAATGTTAAAGCTCTAAGGCTGACTGTCAAGCAAGCTCTTGGAAATAAGACTGCATTACAAAAGAAAAGAGATGAGGAACAAAGACTAGCCATGGTGAAAGCTGCTTCTGAAATTTTTTCCCAAGAGGTTATGGCCAACATTGCTGAAAGTGCTGTAACCAATCTTACTGAGTTCCTAAAGGCCCAATTGGATGCATCTCTGAAAGCAACCTTGGAGGAGGTTGTTGAGCAAAAGATGAAGCCTGTTCTAGCTTTCCTTAGCTTGAGGAGTGATAGAATGCAGAATATACATGATGAGAATGTATATCTGCTGGAAGAGATGAAATCTCTGAACCTAGCCCAATCCCTGATGGCTACAACAATGAGTGAGCTCAAACCTCAGTGTTTTGATGCTGCCAAAAAGGGGGAAAGGGAAAGAGCAAGGGCAAAAGGTGCCTTGATTATTGGTGGTTCAGAGAAGGGCAAGGAAAAGGCTGCTGAAGATAAGGGTAAAGAGCAAGCAGTTCTAAATTTGGAAGATCTTGGAGAAGAAGAGCAGTTAGCCATAGCAATGAAAGCTTCTATGGCATCAGCACAGGAAGAAAGAGCTAGATTTCAACAGAGACCAGGAGGAGAAGTTTCTGGTTTGGATAAAGATACTGAAGGTGTCCAAACCAGAGGCCAAATCAAGAAGGCCAAGGGAAACAAAAGAAAAGCTGAAACATTCACTGATTTTCCCAACAGCCTAGAACTTCCTCTTGAGTTCAGAATTGTATAAGAATCAATTCCCAAGAAGAAGGTCAAAACTGCTGAAGTGACCAAATCTGCTGAAAGGACCAATATTGCTGAAACTGAAAAGTCTGCTGAGACTAAATCTACTGAAGGTGCCAAAGCTACTGAAGACATAGAAGAGCTGTATGATGAAGGCTTTGGACCTGGACCAAAGAAGACAAAAGTTGTAACACTAAATGATCCATCAAAACTGTTTCATGAAGGGTGTCACATCCCGATTTTCCTAAAACCAAATTTTACAGAAATACTTAACAATCTTAAAATAAAGGGCATGAACTGAAATTTAAATACAAGAAAGTGGACCATAAATTTATTTAATAATAAAATTATTTGAATAACAGCGGAAGCCTCGAGACATTAAACAACATCTCAAAATGATTTTTAATTAAAAAGCCTAAATATTAATACACTTGAATTTTAATTGCTTAAATTCATAAAATAAAATATAACGATTTGACATCCACCGCCTCTCCTCGCCATCAACTCATCATCCTGAATCTGAAATGTTAAATGTATGGTATGAGCAAAACCACTAGCTCAGTGAAGTCACTTTGACAATATTAAATACGACATACAAATAAAATGTATAATCACATATAACCATGTAATTCACAGGACATCACATAAGCACTTTTCATCATACTTGGATTAATAATTAATTATGTTTCACGGTTATCCCAAGAATCTCTTTTAAATTCCACTGGGTCCCCCTCAAAGACCTATTTTCAGTCCCGAGTTCTTTTCTTGTGCACGGCGGATTCCCCAAAGGAGCTTCAATCCCGGGTTCACCGAAGACCTCTCTTCAGTCTCGGGCCTCTTTTAAGCCCCTGGCCTTTCATACTCATTTACATTAAAATATTCACTCACATTGAAGTCACGTCATATTGCACATAAACAAATTATTCACATGAAGCAGTTAATAAATGCAAAGAAACCACACCTGCAATTAATATCTTGGATCCCAAATGCCAAATATCACGTTAGTCTTAGTGAATGAAGAATGGAACACACTGATTTTTCTAATCTAGAGAGAAAACGTATTTTTTATGCTGATAATATTTCTGTGATTTGGTCTTTAGAAAATAGCGATAAAAATAATTTATATAATAGAAGAAGGTGTAGAATTTTAGTTGAGAAAATTAGGAATCCAATTTATATATCGTGATCTGTGCATGTAAAACACCCTTTCAATTTCAATTAGTAGATTTGAGAATAGTATTTCGGTTGAGATAAATATGGGATATAAGGTTTAATTCACGCGTATGATTGATCCGAGAAAATTGGAATTTAATTTCTAGTTATTCATTATCCAAATTTAATTTATTAGTAAATATATATATATAATGTAAATACGTACACATATATATATATACTCAATTGAGAAAGAAAGCTATCTATCACAAATCTAAATAAATTTATTAAAATTTATTACTGTAACACACGATTATATATTGAACATTGTATTTAAAATATCTTAATTTAGTAAAATAGTATCTCAAATAATTTTTATATATATATATATATATATATGTTGGTCCTTGGTGGAGTATAACACAAGTGTATGGGGGGGAATGCACTTGTGTATGCAAATTCTTTTCTTTTTGATAAACTGGTCCTATCAGGCAGGTTATCTCACAACTGGCCTGAGTGTGAACTTTGATAGATACTTGTCCTACTGATTACTATTAAGTGATCAGTTGGCTAAATATCTAAAAGAGTTGCTAAGTGCGGAATGTGGTTGGCCTTTACTTAAAGAAATACTCCAAGTTGATTTCTGAAAATACAGGTTATCAGGGACTTTGTCCAAAACAGATTTTCTTACTTACTGAGTTATGAATCTTTGAAATATGATTGAATAGAGTGAAGTTAAGAATGCAGTAAGTAAATGAGACACAAATTTATAGTGGTTCAGAGACTCAAGCTCCTACATCCACTTTCCCTGATTGAACAGGATAATTCCTTCTCAATGGAATTAGCTTGTTTTATAGTGCCAAGGTGCACTGATCAACAACACTCTCTTAGTGTTTTGATCCCTAGGATGACTTGAGTCCTAGTGCTCAATCTCTCTGAGTTAAGACTGTGTTTCACACTAACAGTCCTTAACTCCTCACTTCTACAACAAACACTCTCTTTCACTAAATGAGATAAGGTTTGAGGTTTGGTTCCAACTAATAGAGATATCCTTTACAATAAGAACAGTGTAAAGGAATAGGATATCTCAATGCTAAGCTAGGATGTTTACAAGAGTTGGCTTAGCTGACTTGAAGTGATTCAGGAAACTTGGAATTCTAGAGAACAACTTGGTTTCCTTTTGTAAGCTTGATGATAGTTTGATATCTTGTAGTTGGATGTTGAATTCCTTTGATCACTTCTGTATTTATAGACAATTTGAACAGCTAACCGTTGGAGGGATTAGTAATTCAAATGTCTATTTGCAGCACCATTGAAACGGCTATGAAGCTTGACATCCTTTTATCCACTGTGTAAAAGAGGTCTTCAATGGTTGCTTGAATGAATGTGTTGACTTCTGACAAAGGCGGCTGGGAAGACTTGTGTCAGTTTCCAATTTTGCACATTGTCCTAGGTTGATTTGTGGCAAACTTTACACACAGCCAACGGTCAGATGGGACAAGCTCCCTGAACATTCCTGCTGCAGTTTTAGAATGTTCCAACATTCATTCAATGCTTCACTCTTTAATGCTCTAAGTCTTTAATGCTTGGTTCAGGCATGATTGGCAATAAATGCTTCATTGAATCTTCTGTAGGCTTTTGACATTTAATTCTCTTGATCATTTGTACTTCAACTGCCTAGATCTTTTGCATTTATGAGCACAGTTTCAGCATACTTGAACTCTTCAGCCAGGTTGTCCATTTGATCAGTTTGTCTTGAGTAGATCAGTCACTTTGTCCTATAGACCCATCAAGCTGCCTAACATTTCAGCTTTGGACAACTATCCTGATCACTAACATCTCATAACTTTTCTGAGATTTTAACTTAAGCATACTATACATATAATGCTCTGGGACAACTTGCCTGAACACAACTTTGAGCATATCTCAACTAACTTGTACATCATCAATCAGGGGTTTTGGTATCTAGATCAAAATCATTTTATTCCCAACAATTTCCCCCTTTTTGATGATGCTAAAACCTATTACAAAGGGACCTTGACTTAAACTAAATATTACCTTCAGGGAGAGTGAACTGGTCAACTTGCCTGAAAGAAACTGTTAGCACAATAAATCAAGTAATATATGTCAGGTTAGGTTAGTTGAGATAATGAGTTGTTATCTCCTTGATTGAAACATGGTTATCCTTTTATAGATGTGATAAACCATTACAGGGCTGAAAATCAAAGGACTCACTAATCTAGAATGGCAGAAATAACAACAGAAATTATAACAGCAAAATAGGGAAAAGAGTGGACTTATCCTTCACAGAGTTCCATCATCTTGAGGAGCAATGCCATACTGAGCCCAGACCCTCTTCTTCAGCTCCCAAACATCCTTGTTGGAGCCTTTAGGGCCTATCTTCATCTTCTCCATCTTCATGATGTTGATGAACTCCTCCAGAATCTTCCCTTCATCAATCAAGTTCCCATTGAACTTGGGAGGCATGTACATAATTGGACCAGGGGCCTTGAACTCCACTCTTGCCATCTCAGCTGCTGCAAACAGCTTTTGGTAGAGGTCCCTGTGGTTCTCAAACATGAACTGAACAAAGATTTCCTCCACACTCTCACCAAGCCACTTTCCAATGACATAGAAGTCATAAACAAAACTTCTTTTGGCCTCCTCCCATGCATCATTCAGTGAGATTGGAACCCACTTATCATGGTGAGGGTACTGAGTGTCCCATCTTTGCAGCATTTGAGGTTTGAGCCTTCTGTATGAAGCCCTCCTTCTTGGAGCTTTGAAGTTTGCCCTTCTCCCATCTCTTGCTTTGTTGGCCTCAACCAACTGATCCATTTTTTCTTTGGCTCTCAAGAGAGCTAGCTTTTCCTGAGTTTCTGGATCTTTCCCAAATCCTTCTTCAAACAATTTGGAAGGATCATCAGCAAGCTTGGGCACTACTTCTTCAGGCTCTTTGTCCTGTACTTCCTCTTCAACTTCTTCAATAGCAGGCATCAGGACTGCTTTCTTCATTCTCTTTGATTTATTTGCTGGAGTAGATTCTTCAGTTTGAAATTCTGATGGCAAAGTCAGGCTGGTTGGGAATTCATTGAAGGCTTGCAGTTCCTTCCTCTTTCTTTCAGATGACCTTGTCACCTTCCCCCTCACTTCAGCAACCTTCTCTTGAGGTTCAAGTCCTGTAGACTCACCACCTGGCCTTTGAAGCTTTCTTGCCTGACTTTCCATAGCTGATACCATGGATTCCTTGACAGCTATTTGTATCTGCTCTTCCTCAGTTAAATCTTCAACGTTCATTGGGCCTTTGCCTTTCCCAATGTCTTCTACTGCTTCCTCCTCAACTTCAGGGACTTTCTCCTTGCCCTTGGGTTCACCAATCACCAAGGTTCCCTTTGCCCTTGCTCTCTGTCTTTCCCCCTTTTTGGCATTATCAAAACACTGGGGCTTCAATTCACTCATAGTGACAGAGAGGTGTGAGTGGGAATGGGTGAGGGACTTCAATTCCTGCAGTAGATAAACATTCTCATCATGAATGTTTTGCATTTTATCATCAGCCATGCTCAAAAAGGTGTGAACAGGCTTCATCTTCTGGGAAACTATGGCATCCAATGTGGCTTTCAGTGATTGATCAAGTTTGGCCTGAAGTTGTTCAGTGAGATTGGCCACAACTTGATCAGAGACTTTGGCCATGAGTTCAACAGTGAACTTCTCAGCAGCTTCCTTCACCGTTGCAGCTTTTAACTCTGCTGCCTTCTTTCTCTGTGCTGCTGTCCTCTGTCTTAAAGCATCCTTGATTGTCTTTCTCAATGCCTTTACATTGTGTTTGTACAAAGTTTTGAGACCCTGCTGCTCTTTCTTCACAGATCTAGTGAATATACCCATAGCATCTTTGGCTTTTGTCACTTCAGTTGAAACTGTTTGCAGTCCAGTTTCAACTCCACATAGTCTTGCATCAATAGTAGGTAAGATCACTTATGCAGACCCTGTGAGCATCATCTCCACAGAGGCTAGAGTCTTCCCTTGGCCATCTAGGGTATCAGCAGTGGTTGCATGAGCCTTCTCAACTTCCCTGACCAGTGTGTCCAACTTCCCTGACTGCTTTTCAATGATGGATGCAGTCTGAGTAGCCATCTGAAAGTGAGCCTAAGAGGTGTTGGCCTGTTCAAAGTAGATTTGGTTAAGTGTGGACACATTTGCTGATACGGCTTGAAGATCAGTGGCAGCTTCAACTGGTATATCTGTCATGGAGGCATCTGCAAAAATCTGTTCAAGAGTAACAGCAACTGAATCTGCAAAACTAATAGGGTTAGTAAAAACTCCCTCATCTCCCTCTATTTCTTTTACTCCCATAAGGTCTGATACATCAGCACCTTTTCTCTCATTTTCAACTTTATTCTTTTCTTCTTCCTTTTCAATAGATAAACTCACATTCACTGGAGAATCAGGCCTCCTTTCACCAAGGGATTCATCAAGTTCAGATTTGACTTGAAGAATAGCCTGACTCTCATATTGGGCTGCACCCAATAGTTCTACTTCCTCTCCCTCTATTTGTGGTGCACTCAAGGAACCAGTGATCACACACTCCTCACCATCACCTCCCTCTGATTTTTCAGCACTCTCAGCCTTTTCAACTCCTTCAAAACCTGACACCTCTATATCCTCAACAGGATCCACAGAGGGCAGTTGTTGGGAGATCACAGTGCTTGGGCATCCCAAGTCCACTGAGTCATCCTGAATGACTAAAGGCTGGTCAATGTCCAACTTGCCTGACATTGATGAGGCTTTAGCCAAACCAGCTTCTCCTATGGAAGTCTCAGCATTGTCAAGCTGTGCCTCAGGTTCAAAGGAACCATCCTTGGCCAATGCATCTTGGACTGAGTCACCATCTTTGGTCAACTCCTCTGAATGATCAGAGTCCTTTACAGAATGAAAAGTCAAGTAATGTACCTGAGCTGAGTTGATACCAGGGGGATTGGGATTGGTGTGATCATCATCATCATCATCATCATTATCAGATGGACTATCAGGGTGCCTGAGTCCTTGTGCAATTCTTTCTTTCTCAGCTTGCACCTTTTCTGAGACAATTGTGCAAAACAGGGCCTCAGTGGTTAACACACTGGATTTCTTCACATTTGCAAAGTTTAAGAGCCTGTTCTCTTCAACTTGCCACCAACTTGCTCCTTTGTCCTGAATAGCTTGAGCTATTTCCACCATAGTTCTATCCTTGATCTCAACAAGAGCTCTGAGATCATAGAACTGTTGCTGCAGTCTAGGATAGTCCTTCAACCCTGGGTAAAGTGCATCCACATTAGCCTTGGCAATCTGCCTTAGCATCCCCTCATAAGTGTATTCTTCACCACTCTCATCTTCAGAAGAGTTGGATTCAGGAGGGTTGGAATGGGATTCAGGTAAGCTTGGTTGGGATTCAGGTAAGTTGGGTTCAGAAGGGTTGGGGTCAGGAGAAATCAAAGCAAGTTGGGATTCAGGTGCTTTTGAGAGCATTGTGCCTGAAGAGGTAATTGGAATGGCTGGAATGGGTGGGAAACCAACTTGATCACCTTCTTGAAGAGCAGTCTCAAGAAGTTTGGTATATGAGAGAAGTCTTGGATCAAGTGGTGAAAAGGGTCTATCTTCAAGATTGACCAAATCAGCCAACACATCAATACCTGATCTATCAGGTGCACCTTCAGGGGAGTATACCTTCTTGGCAATGATTGGTGCATCTTCAGGAGTCTTGCACTCCTCTTCTTCTTGCCTTGGAGATATTCTTTGAGATTGAATATCAGGAGAGTTGGCTTCAGGGCTGTTGGGTTTGGACTTGGATTTAGACTTGCTGGCCTGTCTAATCTCCTTGAAGAACTCTTTCTTTTGCTTTTCTTCCTCCATCAACCTTTGCTTCTCAGAGGTCTTGATTCTTCTTCTTTTTCTTTCATACCTTGTTGGCTGGTCAAGGTCTCTGAATTCAGTTATGCTCTCAGGCTGTAGGGGGACAATTTCTCTGAATACTTCACCCTCTTCAGGAGGGTTGACTCCTTCCTCAGCTACCTTTTCTATTTCCTCAGAAGTGGCTCCTCCACTTCTTGACTGATTCTCTGGTGAAGATTCATGCAAAATCTTCTTCATCTTCTTCATTTTTGGTTGAGCTTTTGGTGGCTGGGCTTTTCTCTTTCTAGGAGAGGCTCTTGTTGCTGGTACTGTTGTGATGGCCTTCTTTGAAGCTGCATCCTGCTTCCTCTTCTCTGACTTAGAAGACAGCTTCCTAAACATAACCTTTTGAGCTGGAAAAGGCTTTGGCTTAGCTTGGAGGTGGGTGTAATGTGCAAATCCTTCCAAGAGTAGGCTTGCTCTTGTGCAGAACTGGAGTTTTCCTTCAACCACCACCTTGTGGTGTTTCACCTCCTTGAACTTGAATTTTTCATTCATCATTTTGTCAAGAATGAATTTCTTCCAGTTGAACTTGACTCTCTTCTCAGCAGAGTCAATCACAGCAGCCATCACTCTTAATTTGGGCATACTGATTTGTTCAACACTCCCTGAGTGGCTCAATAGGCTCTTAACAACACAATCAAACAAATGTCTAAACACTGGCTTTAATGTGTTTTTGTTTTGAGCACTCACAACCTTTTTAGGTTCTATCATCCAAGAATAATAAAACTCCTGATCATCTTCTTCCTTGTACAATTCAGGATTCATACCTTCAGAAGGTAGCCCAAAGCTAGCTTCTAGGTCTTCTGTAGTGAAGATGATTGTATGCTGAGTTTCTTCTTCTTCATCTTCTTCAGCATATGTGAGCTTTGTGCACACATCCCCCTTCTTGCCCTTCCATCTTAGATGGGCAAAGAATTCTGCCATACATGGATTTAGGCATGAGTCAGGCTTGGTGCCAAGAAATTTTTCTAGGCCTGCTTCCCTAAGCCAATGGAGTACTGGCTCAACCTCCTTGTCTAGGCTGTCAAAAGCAACCAGCTTTTCAAACCATAAGGAGTTTGGGTTACTGAGATAAGAGAAATCAATGTCCAGGGAGGAATCATTGAAATCTACAAGTTCTTCTCTCTTGAGTTTTGGTGCCATGGATAGATTTGAGAGAAGGAAGGTTTTGGAGAAAAGTTGCAGGTTTAGAGGTTTTGAGACTTCAAAGGGTTTGGGAATTATGAGTGCGTAGGGATGGTGGTGAAAATTGAGAGGTTTATATATGGAAGGGATTTATTAACTGTTGGGTAATGGAATGTAACAGTGGGTAATTTGAAAAACCGTTTGAATATAGTGGGGTAGTGGACTTTCAATGGTTCGATGGAGTTTTGAATGCAATTTAATGGTTTGGATGAAGGCTCAAGAATTCATGCAATCTTATCAAGATTTCTGCATTAAATGCTGATTTGCCTTTTTGGGTTTAAAAATCTTTATAACACACTCCATCCTAAAATGGCCTACTCTTAGACCAAGAAACCTCTTAAATGTCTAATCAATGCTAATAATAGCAATAATTATCCAATTAATTTGGACAAACATCCTGAGATGTGCTTTGGTTTCTGTGTGGACCAAATTGCCTGATTACTTTGTCTGAGTGGGTCCCGAAGTTGCTGACTGGGTCCCACTTGGACAAGTCCCCTGACCAACATTGCTGATCACTCTAGGGACAACCTTGCTGAGTTTCCCTCTGTGGCTGACAGCTTCAATGAGGTTGGTCAACTTTGCTGAAGTTCCATTTTGATGAATTTTCCCCTTCATATGAGTTTTACTCTCCTCATTTGTCCATCTTGCCTGGATCAAGTAACCCTAATTCAGCTGACAGTTCCAAGAACCTTGCCTCAGCTAGAGGCTTGGTCAGAATATCAGCTTTTTGCTTATCAGTGTGAATTTTGACAAGCTTGATATCTTTCTTCTCCACATGATCCCTTATGAAATGATGTTTGTTGTCCACATGCTTGCATCTGGTGTGGAGCACTGGATTCTGTGAGATGGCAATTGCACTATTGTTGTCACAGAATATGGGCACTTCATTTGTGATTACTTTGTAATCTCTTAATTGTTGCCTGAGCCATAGAATCTGAGCACAACAACTTCCAGCAGCTACATACTCAGCTTCAGTTGTTGAAGTTGCAACTGTATTTTGCTTCTTGGAGAACCATGAGATAAGCTTGCTGCCCAAGAATTGACAAGTTCCTGAGGTGGATTTTCTGTCAATTCTACATCCTCCATAGTCTGCATCTGAATATCCAGTAAGCTCAATGTTATCATCAGCTGGATACCATAATCCAAGATTCTCAGATCCCTTGAGATATCTTAGAATCCTCTTGGCAGCATCAAGATGGCTCTTCTTTGGATTTGCTTGAAATCTTGCACACACTCCAACTACAAATGTGATATCAGGCCTGCTTGCAGTGAGATATAGCAGTGATCCTATGATTCCTCTGTAGTTAGTGGAGTTTGTTGACTCTCCACCTTCATCAGGATCCATCTTCCAGTTAGTATTCATAGGAATTCTGACTGGTTTGCTTGTAGCACATCCAAATTTCTTGATCATGTCCCTTGTATACTTGGCCTGATTGATGAATATTCCCTTCTTTGATTGAGTGACTTGAAGTCCTAAGAAGAAATTCATCAATCCCATCATGGACATCTCAAATTTGCTTTGCATGAGTTTAGAGAACTTCTCACACAATTTTTCATTTGGAGATCCAAATATAATGTCATCCACATAGATTTGGACTAATAAAATATCATCTCCTTCACAGATTCTGAACAAGGTTCTGTCAACAGTGCCTTTGACAAAACCATGATCTAGAAGAAACTGTGATAAGGTGTCATACCAAGCTCTTGGAGCTTGCTTTAAGCCATAGAGGGCTTTCTTTAATCTGTACACCTTGTCTCCTTCTTCAAAGCCTGGGGGCTGTTCCACATATACTTCTTCTTTGAGCACCCCATTGAGAAATGCACTTTTCACATCCATTTGATACACCTTGAATCTCATGTGAGCTGCATATGCTAGGAAGAGTCTGATTGCCTCAAGTCTGGCCACTGGAGCAAAAGTCTCATCATAATCAATCCCTTCAGATTGACAATATCCTTTAGCCACCAATCTAGCTTTGTTTCTTACAATGATGTCATTTTCATTTTTCTTGTTTTTGAACACCCATTTAGTTCCAATGACATCTTGATGAGTTGGCCTGTCTACCAGCTCCCAAACTTCATTTCTGATAAACTGATTCAGCTCTTCTTGCATGGCTATGATCCAGTTGGTGTCTTGTAGTGCTTCCTCAATGTCTTTAGGTTCCTGTTCTGAAAGAAAACAACAAAACAGAGCACTTTCTCCATGAAATCTTCTAGTTTTGATCCCTTCACTTGGATTACCAAGTATCAGGCTAGATGGGTGGTCATGCAACCAAGTCCTTCTAGACCTGATCCTTTCAGGAGGATTGTCCTCATCTGAAGTTGGATCACTAGATTCATTAAATTCAGGAAAGTTAATTGAAGGATCAAGTTCAGGATCATATTCAGGGGTGTTGTCCTCATTGTCAGATAAGTTGACATTTTCATTGGTTCCCCCTTGAATAGTGGATCCATTAACTACCTCAGCATTGCCTGCTTCTTCATTGGTAGTTGTTACCTGGTTTTGAACTGGGATGGGATCAGTCAGTTCAATTTCTCCTTCAGGATGGTTGTCTACTGGTTGATTGCTATCAGGTAGGTTGTCCAGTTTTTGATTTTCATGAAGTTCAGGCTGGGCAACCTCCACAAATACTGTTTCCTTGCTTTGAAGCCTTAATCTGGTTGTTCTTTGTGTTATCTCATCAATATTCAGGTTTCTATCCCTGAACTCATTAATAGATTCATCAAACACAACATGAGGTGTTTCTTCCACAATAAGAGTTTTGCAATTGTAAACTCTGTAAGCCTTGCTGATTTGTGAATATCCAACAAATATTCCTTCATCAGCTTTGCTATCAAAAGCTTTCAATTGCTCTTTCCCATTATTATGAATGAAACACTTACAACCAAATATGTGAAAATAAGCAACAGTGGGCAATCTACCTTTCCATATTTGATATGGGGTTTTACCTTGTCCTTTGGTGATTAAGGACCTGTTTTGAGTGTGACATGCAGTGCTAATGGCTTCAGCCCAGAACCTTTTAGGCAGTTTGGATTCAGCAATCAAGGTTCTAGCTGCCTCCTTTAAGGTCCTGTTCCTTCTTTCAGCAACCCCATTTTGTTGAGGTGTCCTTGCTGCTGAAGTTTCATGAGTGATGCCATTCTTGCTGCAATACTCATTGATGTATGAGTTTATGAACTCAGTGCCTTTGTCAGATCTGATCTTGACAATGCTTAGGCCCTTTTCATTGCTCAATCTCATCATCAATTCAGGTAGTTTGACTTGGGTCTCCTTTTTGTTCAGCAAGAATACTACCCAAGTGTACCTGGAAAAATCATCAACAACAACTAAAGCATATTTTCTTCCATTTAAACTTACTGGGATTATTGGTCCAAATAAATCCATATGCAATAGTTGAAGGACTCTCTCAGTTGAAATGACGGGTTTTCCTTTGAATGAGGCTTTGATCTGCTTTCCTTCCTGACATGGCTGGCATATATGTTCTTTGGTGAACACTTGATTTGGCAGCCCTTTAACTAGAGAGTTTCTTGCAATCTTGTTGATGGTTTTGAAGTTCAGGTGATTCAGTCTCTTGTGCCATAGCCAGCTTTGCTCATTTGTGCTTTTGGCAACAAGACAGACTGCTTCAGGGGTTTTGCTCCAATCTGCAAAATAAACATTTCCCTTTCTCACCCCTGTTAGTAGCACCTGTTGTGTTGATTTGTTTTTGATAGTACATTCATTTGGTGCAAATTCAACACAATATCCTTTGTCACAAATTTGACTTATAGACAACAAGTTATATTTTAGGCCTAGAACATATGAGACATCAGTAATTTTAACACTACCAATGTTTAATGTACCATAGCCTCTTGTGATACCTTGAGAGCTGTCTCCAAAGGTTACTGAGGGACCATCTTTTTCTATAAAGTCTGAGAGAAGCTCCTTGTTTCCAGTCATGTGCCTTGAACATCCACTGTCCAGGTACCATGCTGTTTTCTTGTTGATGCTTCTCTTCCTTTTGGGGTCCTTGCAGTCCTGCAAAGTCAAAATTTAGGTACCCTTTGAGTGTTGGGTCCTAGAGGGTTAGCTGTACCTTTTGGAACCCAAATCTGCCTGATAACTTTGATTGATTCAAAGTGACTGAATTGGTTTCCATTTACATCTACATACACAGTTTGACCCTTAAATGCCTTGGGTGACTTCTGTGTATAAGTGTTAGCTTTGTAGAGTTCAGGAGAGTTGGTAAATTTCTTTGGGACATTTCTCCTGAAGTTACTAAGCTTAGGTGCAGCTGGGTAAGACTTTTGAGGATAGGTTTTTGGATGGCCTCTTCCATTTGGCAAGTAAGGTCCAGGCTTCCTGAATGTTTTATACCTATCAGAGGGTATTGGCCTTAATCCATTTAGTTGAGGTTGCCTCATTTGAGTTGGCCTCTTCTGAACAGGTTTTGGACAACTCCTCTGATGTTGATTCAGATAGATTGGCCTTCCATTGGTTCTACCTTTCTGAACCTCATTCCTCCTGTAAGCAATGCCTTTAACCTTTTCCAAAGGTGTGGGTTTAGGTACATTGTTTACCTGAGTTGGTATAAGAATTCCTTTTCCCTTATCCTTGATCAGTGGTTGATTTACTTCAATTTCATTTTGTTGTGCCACTGATCTTACAAAAGTCATCTTAGAATTGCTTGATGAAGCAATACTAAGACCAGGTGAGGGTTCACATGGATTATAGCCTAATCCATCCCTTTGAGCAAATGGTCTTTGAAACCCTTGAATTTCCTCTATTGCCTTAGCAGATTTGTTCAAGGCAGACATTTTCATTTTCAAGCTCCCCTCACTTAATTTTAGAGTATCAAATTCTCTTGAGAGATTGTCAAATTTAGCTTGTAGAGTTCTAGAGTCAAAATCCTTTTTCTTTAGAGTCTGATTTTGTTCATCAATCAGCTTTTGTTGTTCAGAGACTTTGAGAGACATTTTTTCATGTTCTCTCACAATCTGTTGATACAACTCAGTTGATTTAATGTCAACTTCAGATTCAGGAGGATTGGACATTTTGACTTTAGACCTCAACTGTTCATTTTCTCTCAGAGCCATATTGCATACCTCTTGCATTCTGGTGAAATCTTCCAACAACTTTTCAAAGTCAAGATGGATTTCACTAGATTCATGTGTGTTAATTGACAAGTTGGAAGTTGAACATACCTCTTCATCTTCAAGTGCCATTTGACAGTCCTCATCACTGTCACTATTTGAGAACAGCCCATCATCAGAAGAGTAGACACTCTCCTCACTTGCTGAATCTCCAGCTACCATAGCCTTCCTGTTGTTCAGCCTTTTATCTCTTTTGTTTTGCCTTTCCTTTCTTTCTTTTGCACTGAGGTCAGGACAGTCATACTGAAAATGACCCTTCTTCTGGCAGTTGTAACACACATCTTCATCATCATTCTTCTTGCTTGAGGACTCCTTCCTTCTTGATGATGATGGCTCACCTTTGCTGAATTTCTTCCTATCAGCATATCTGTCTTCTTTCTTTTCATCAGAGACTTTGTCCTCTGATTTATGTTCAGGAGAACTGAATCTCCTTCTGGTTCTGTTATCTTGGTAGAACTTCTTGTATCTACCAAATCTGGAGTTGAGCTTCTCAAATCTTCTAGCCATGAGTGCCAGCTCCTCCTTTATTTCAGATTTTGAAACAGACTGAGAGGATCTTTGAGTAATCTTCTTTTCTGTTTCAGCAGCTTTGAAGGCAACACCTTTGTTTGAAGAGGATGGCTCTTCATGCACCTTTTTTCTATTGAGATCAAACTCATATGCTTTGAGTTCAGAGAATACTTGCTGCATTGGCATGTTGTCAAGATTGCTGGTATTTTGCATCATGACAGAGTATATGTCCCACTTGGATGTGAGACTTCTCAAGATCTTCAGAGCAACCTCTCTTTTGGCATAGAACTTGCCAAGAGAGTTTATTTCATTCATGATGTCAGTGAACCTGCCATCAAGATGATCAATAGTTTCATTGGCCTCCATAGAGAATTGTTCATATTTTTGGATAGCCACTTGAAGCTTGTTCTCCTTGATCTTTTGGGTACCTTCACACATAAGTGCTAAGGTATCCCAAATCTCTTTAGCTGATGTGCAGTGGTACACTCTCCCCATCACTGCATCTGGTATTGTCTGGTACAATGTGTTCATTGCAATGTAGTTCAGGTTGTGCCTTTTTCTTTCTTCAGCTGTAAGGTCATCTTCATCTTTTGGCAGCAACTCCCTTGGATCAGCTTTTTGAGCATCAGTGAGCTTGGGATTTGCTTTAGTGAATGTGAATGGCCCTCTAGTGATGACTTTAAGCATCTCATCATGCTGGCAAGCAAGATGTGCTCTCATCCTGATCTTCCAGAAATCATAGTTCTCAATTGAGAACATTGGCAGTTTGTGATGAGAAATATGATTGACTTGGTTTGGACCCATATTGTTGATGGTGTTGACAGCATCTCCTGGAACTGCATTGTTAGCCATTTCAACAAATGTAATATAGAATGAACACATAAGAGTTTTTCAGAAATTTTGGATCAGTTCAGTGACCACAGAAAAATGTGATTTTGAAAATCAGTTAGATTTTCAGAAGCAGTGGTCTTTGAACCCCTGCTCTGATACCACTTGTTGGTCCTTGGTGGAGTATAACACAAGTGTATGGGGGGGGGGGGAATGCACTTGTGTATGCAAATTCTTTTCTTTTTGATAAACTGGTCCTATCAGGCAGGTTGTCTCACAACTGGCCTGAGTGTGAACTTTGATAGATACTTGTCCTACTGATTACTATTAAGTGATCAGTTGGCTAAATATCTAAAAGAGTTGCTAAGTGCGGAATGTGGTTGGCCTTTACTTAAAGAAATACTCCAAGTTGATTTCTGAAAATACAGGTTATCAGGGACTTTGTCCAAAACAGATTTTCTTACTTACTGAGTTATGAATCTTTGAAATATGATTGAATAAAGTGAAGTTAAGAATGCAGTAAGTAAATGAGACACAAATTTATAGTGGTTCAGAGACTCAAGCTCCTACATCCACTTTCCCTGATTGAACAGGATAATTCCTTCTCAATGGAATTAGCTTGTTTTATAGTGCCAAGGTGCACTGATCAACAACACTCTCTTAGTGTTTTGATCCCTAGGATGACTTGAGTCCTAGTGCTCAATCTCTCTGAGTTAAGACTGTGTTTCACACTAACAGTCCTTAACTCCTCACTTCTACAACAAACACTCTCTTTCACTAAATGAGATAAGGTTTGAGGTTTGGTTCCAACTAATAGAGATATCCTTTACAATAAGAACAGTGTAAAGGAATAGGATATCTCAATGCTAAGCTAGGATGTTTACAAGAGTTGGCTTAGCTGACTTGAAGTGATTCAGGAAACTTGGAATTCTAGAGAACAGCTTGGTTTCCTTTTGTAAGCTTGATGATAGTTTGATAGCTTGTAGTTGGATGTTGAATTCCTTTGATCACTTCTGTATTTATAGACAATTTGAACAGCTAACCGTTGGAGGGATTAGTAATTCAAATGTCTATTTGCAGCACCATTGAAACGGCTATGAAGCTTGACATCCTTTTATCCACTGTGTAAAAGAGGTCTTAAATGGTTGCTTGAATGAATGTGTTGACTTCTGACAAAGGCGGCTGGGAAGACTTGTGTCAGTTTCCAATTTTGCACATTGTCCTAGGTTGATTTGTGGCAAACTTTACACACAGCCAACGGTCAGATGGGACAAGCTCCCTGAACATTCCTGCTGCAGTTTTAGAATGTTCCAACATTCATTCAATGCTTCACTCTTTAATGCTCTAAGTCTTTAATGCTTGGTTCAGGCATGATTGGCAATAAATGCTTCATTGAATCTTCTGTAGGCTTTTGACATTTAATTCTCTTGATCATTTGTACTTCAACTGCCTAGATCTTTTGCATTTATGAGCACAGTTTCAGCATACTTGAACTCTTCAGCCAGGTTGTCCATTTGATCAGTTTGTCTTGAGTAGATCAGTCACTTTGTCCTATAGACCCATCAAGCTGCCTAACATTTCAGCTTTGGACAACTATCCTGATCACTAACATCTCATAACTTTTCTGAGATTTTAACTTAAGCATACTATACATATAATGCTCTGGGACAACTTGCCTGAACACAACTTTGAGCATATCTCAACTAACTTGTACATCATCAATCAGGGGTTTTGGTATCTAGATCAAAATCATTTTATTCCCAACAATATATATATATATATATATCCAAAATAATATCTAATGTCTTTTATGTTAATTAAAATTTTGGGGTATTACAAAGGGTATGGCAAAGACCCTGAAACACAACAGAAATTGGCCATGATGAAAGCCAAAGAAAAGATGGATCTAATTGAGGAAGCAAACAGAGTAAGGGATAAAAGAAGAGCTGACTTTCAAAAGCCAAGGAGAAGAAGAGCAACATACAACAAGATGAAGCCACAGCTACTGATCCCCATGAACACCAAATATCCTCACTTGGATAAATGGGTGCCAATTCAGCTGAATGACTCATGGGAAGAGGCAAAGAGGGAGTTTTTCTATGACTATTATGTCATTGACAGGTGGAATGGAAGGGAAGTCAACACCACCTTTGTTGAATTCATGATTGAATATTTCATAGATCTATATCAACAACTACTTGCAGCTGCTGATCTTGCAAGGATTGAATTCACTGCTCCCAAGCCAATCATCTATATGCCTCCCAAGCTGGAAGGATGGATTGATCAATCTAGGATTCTCCAAGAATTCCTAGAAATTGTTAAGTTGAACAAGATGGTACTTGGACCAAAAGGAACCAACCAGGAAGCCATGGAGCTAAAAAGAAGAGTGTGGGCACAATATGGGATGGTGCCACCTAAAGAAGATGATCTCTGAAATGGCTAAGTTTTCCTTACTCTTATATGCTGAAATGGATGAAAACTTAACTTGGTTGCTAAATTGGTGATTTAGTCAACTATGCTGAAGATGCTCAACTATGCTGATGTGTTTTTGCTCTGATGATTGTTTTGATACTTAAGGACTAATGATTAAATGCTCTGATAGTATATCCTAATTGAGTATTGCTTTTGTAGTCAATTTATGCTCTGATGTAATGTTTCTCATGCTCTGATATGTTTTTTCAACTATCAACATGCTGTATTGATCCTCATTTTAATGATAGTTGAACATATTTTTGAATCAAGAAATATTATCTCAATTTATCTGATGTGTCAACCTATATGCAAACAATAACAGAAAATACACTAACACATTTTCTTTCAGGAAACTTGGCCTCAGTCAATCTTACTAAAGATAAATGTAATAAGTGTAGACAAGTCACTTTTGCATAGATTGTATAGGTTTTGGCATCATCAAAAAGGGGGAAATTGTTGGGAATAAAATGAGAAGTATTTTAATTTAATACCAAAACCCCCTGAGACATGCCTAAGTCAAGGATGAATATGTTAGAACATATAGCATAAGGCTAGATGAGAAGCTGATATGTTAGGCAGCTCTTACTTGAATAGATGCACAATTTGAGGGGGAACATATGCTTTGAAGTCTATCAAGATCAAGTCCCCTCAAGGCTCAAATTCTGGAAAGATTGCTAAATCTACTGAAAGACAAGTATGCTGAAGAAATGTTCAGCAGAGTTGTCTCAGCAAAGTTAAACCAGAACAAGTGTTCTGAAGTTTAAGGACCAACTATGCTGAAGAGTTCAAGACAACTATACCCTAAAAGATCTTCAAAGAATCATGCTAAGATCACATCCAAATGGAGCAAAGGGAAAGAGTCAAGTCATCTAAAAAAGTGCAAGCCAACTATGCTGATAAGCAAAGTCTGCTGATAGTGATAAGAAGAGTTGTCCATTTGATAAGGAATGTTGTCCTATCATTGGATCAACCTTCAGAAGCCATGTCCAAGCTTAAGCAAGTGAATCTTGAAGTCAGACATTGGGAAGAGTGCTGCAGAATGAAGACAAAGTCTATACAGCCGTTTATTTCCCAAATGAGGACATGTCACTATCAAGAATCTGTCTTCCAGTTTGAAAAACTCAAGGAAGACATTTATAGCAATTTGGGACTGCCTCTCCAACGGGCAAATCCTCAAATTTGTCTATAAATACAGAAGTGTGAAGACCATTTGAAGCACCAACTACCAAGCCAACTATCCTACAAAGCTCAAGTGCTTTCAAGCTTTCAAAGAGACTATCTTAGTCTTCATACACTTCATTCTAAGCTGAACCCATTGTATATCCATACAAGCTTAGAGAGATATCCTATCCTTATACACTGATCTTCACTGTAAAGGATATCTCATTAGTTGGAACCTTACTTCAACCCTTACCCCTTTCAAGTGAGAAAGTGAGAAGGTTGTAGTAGTAGAAGTGGTAGGAGCTGACTGTTAAGAGAAGAATAGTTCGGTTCTGAGTTGAGAAGAGGGTACTAGGACTCTAGACATCCTAGGGATCAATTCACCAAGGAGTGGTGTTCTTGATCAAGTGCACCTTGGCACTATAAAATAAGTTAATTCCAAGAGTGAAGGAATTATCTTGTTAAATCAGGGAAAGTGGATGTAAGAGCTTGAGTCTCTGAACCACTATAAACTCTGGTGTTGATTTACTTTCAAGTACTTTCATATACTCAACACTGCACACTCAACTGAACCTTTCAAAGACATATATCATAAACTGTGCAAAAACAGATTTGGACAAGTTCCCTGAAAAACTGGACTGTTTGATTAAAGTGATTTCAGAATATAAAAGGAGTTTAAACTAAAGGGTCAACCACTAATTCCGCACATATAACTCCCCTAGATAGTTATTCAACTAAGTACTCAATAGTACTTAGTAGTTTGATTATCTTAGAAGAGTTATTCATATCAGTAGAGTTGTCCAGGACAACCTTGCTGAACTCTGGTTTGATCAAGTTTGAAAAAGAATTTGCATACAAGTGTATTCCCCCCCCTATACACTTGTTATATACTCCTTTCAGGACCAACAAATTCAGTATTCAAAATTGCAAATAAAATTCACGACCAAAATAAATGCATTACATACAAACATTATAACGATATCTGAAGTACTAAAATAAATTTAACTTGTTTTAATTTAATTTAATATTAATGTTAGTACTATATTTTAAGAATTATATAATATATAATCTTAAATAGGCTGGCCTGTTAGGCTTATAAGGTCTCATATAAAGCTTAAGCCTAGTTAAATAGGATTTTTAAAAAGTCTTAGCTCGGCTCGTATTCTAAATAGGCTAGGCTTGACAAGACCCTTAATAGGCTAGGTCGTAGGCCCCTATCGGGTGGCCCGACTTATTTCCACCCCTACCCGTAAATCTGCTTTTAGGAGTTCGAGCTCTTCTTTTAATACATATCCTCCCCATCCCCTTAATTCATATGATTTCCACTTCTCTTCTACAAATTCTTTATATTTTGGGTGCATTGTCCATGCGTTGTAGAATCGAAACGGTTTTGGGCCCCAATCCTTTTGTTGACGATGCGTGTATATCGGACAATGGTCTGATATCGATCGTACCATTCCTTTTAGTTCAGACTTTGGCCATTATTCTGCCCATTTCTCATTTGCCAGAATTCTATCTAGCCTGCTTTTACATGACCCATCAGGCCTATACCACGTGAACTTTCATCCCGTCAAAGGGATGTCCCACAGGTTATTCTTCTTGATGAATTCGTCAAATGCCTGCATATCTCGATTATCTTTCCTTTCTCCACGACCTACTCTTTCATCAGCGTATCTGATCGCATTAAAATCGCCTACTAGAATTATGCAATTTTCATTGTTTTGTTCCAGCACTGGTGCCAAAGCTTCCCACAATTCTTTTTTTTCTCTACTATTACATAGGGAATATTAGTTAATTATATTGCACCTAGTTCCATCCTTTTTCCATGTGTCGTTTACTACTAGGCATCCTCGCATGTGCCACGTGCTTGTCTTATTGAATGTTTCTTTATCCCATATTGTTAGAATTCCTCCCGATCTTCCTTCGGCATCTCGGCTTGCCCAATCAAATTTCGAACCATTCCACAACGACTTGCATATGAATTGATTCCTTTTTTTCCACTTTTGTTTCTTGTATGCACACACTACTTCAATTTTGTTTTTCTGTACAAATTCCTTTATTTCTCTTCATTTTTCTTCCCCCCCCCCAATTCCTCGTACATTAAAGTTGCGTACTTTCATTGATTAACTTCTTGTGCACCTTCTCTTGTCATCTTCTGTTGTTTTTTCAATTTCATTTTCTCTCTTTTTTCTAGCTTCTCTAGGTGTATTACTGTGTTGTCATCTGACCCTACTGTGATTCCTATTCTCTTCCCTAATTTCCAGGTTTGTTTTGCCTCTTCTGTGATTCATTTTTCCTCTCACAACTCTCAATCTATTTTCTTCAAAGCTTTCTATTTCCGTCCCATTGTTAATATATCTTATTGTAACAACAAATTTCATGAAATTAATATAAAAACATGAAAATTGAAATAAATTTTTATTGCTTTTCGGATTAAATCGAAAAATTTACGGGCTTTCAATCTCTACTTTACTCCTCTAATTCTTCTCTTCGTTAACTTGAATTTTGACTTGAAAGAGTTTGTGGCGTGATCATCGCTTTGATCTTGAACACAATTGGGTTTGAAAATTTGTAAAGTTTATCCAAGGACTTGACGTCTTATTTTGGATCAAACGTTGATTTGGAGAGTTCTCGGACGAACACCTTTGAATACGATGAAGAACGTCTTTGAATCTTTAAAAGCCCGTGAAGAACACCTTTGAATCTTCAAAATCCATGAAGAACGCCTTTGAATCCTTGAAGACTTACGAAGAGTACTTTGAGAAGAATGCCGACATGAAGGGGTTTGGCACCTTAATCTCGGATCGAACGTCATTTTCAGATGATTCGTACGAAGAACACTTTAAATGATCAAGAACACTTTAAATCTCTGCAGAGAATTTTAAAGTCTTGAAAGATTTTCTTGCGTGTTTGAAATGAATGAGGGAGGACCCTATTTATAGGGGGAGGGAGTGAAGACTTTTCCTCTTCACCATGCCACGTGGCGCCTTCTTATTGGCTGATGCCGATTTGATTGACTTGATTGGTTTTAATTTAATTCTCTTTCCTTTTTGAAGAAATGTGATTTGATTTCCTCCATATATGGTAAGTCCAATTTATTCTTACCAATTACGAGTATTTTGATACTCATATAATTTGACCGGCTTGTACCGTATGTATTAAATATCAATGATTTAATATTTAATTCGAGATTTAATTTAATTAAATTCCCAAAATTTAAATAGTAAACTAATTTAATTTAATATATATTTGTCCACGTGTCGCCGTTTGATTTGGTGCAAATTAAATTTGCTTACAAATGTCCCCTCGTATTTTTTTCACGGACGATTTATGTCTTGGAGTGAATGAAGCACAATATTTATTAGACTTTAAAGTTCAATCATTTTTTGTTTAATTGACTTATCTCTCGATGTTCTACATCCAACATTTTATAAATTTCTTTAACGGTTGTTAGCCTGCTGCGTGAGCCTATTTTTGAATCAAACCAATCTTTAACCGGAATAACATACTCCATCAAGAACTGTTACACAAAAAAGATAAGATTAACCAGAAACTTCATAAAGTGACTAAACTCAATTCTTGATAATTTATATGGTTTCTCCTCTAAATGAGTAAATCTACAACAATGCATGTTGAAAGGAGAGAAAAAAATATACAACATTATACACAGAAAGACTTGTTATGATTTTTCATAAACATGCTCTGTTTACAGATTGGCTCAAGAATCCTAGGATCTACCTTGAAGGCTAGAAATACATTTGGTAATATGGTAAAGATTTTGATCATGTGTAATTTTCGAGTAACTTTCGTTGTATGGTACTCCTGGTACCAACCTTTTGCTGCTTTGATTCTCTATTATGAATAAAAGCTTAATTTCCTGATAAAAAAATTAGTATATTTTATAGTTATGATTTTTACATAAACGCGCTCTGGTTACTCCATACAATATTCCATTAGACACATAAAATAATGGAAACACTCAAAAATTCTCATGAAGGAACGAAATACACCAAAACCAAACACACCACAGTAAATAAAAGGAAACAATCCATAATTCCCATAAAGAAACGAAATACACCAAAATGTTCAGACATTTCATTTTAAATGAAGTTTCTAGGTAGAAAATATAGGGTAGTTACAATATTTGTGACTAACCTCAATTTTTTAGAATGATTTTTCTGTTTGAAGAATATAAATTTTACCCCTTTTCTCCTCTGGTTTGAAATGTACGACTCAACAGAAAGTCAACCTACCATGCCGCACTGACGCCCCGTTAGAGTCTCGTGTCCTACGTTTTGAACGATTTGAATGATATTCTCTCATTCTAAGATGTTAGGATTGAAGAATATTTTTTGCCCAAATTCTTGCAAAGAAGAAGATTCTTGCGACGAATATGGAGAAGCGAAGCGAAGAAGATGGAGAAGCTTTTGGGCAGAAGTTTGAGAGGAAGAAATAGGATTTTTTTTTTTTTTTTTTAGCTGGAAAAAAGAAAGAGGGTAAAAACTCCTATTTACTTACGGTGGTTTTTTTTTTTTTTTTAAATTAATGCTTTTCCACTTAATTAAAAGTGGTCAAAGGCCAAAATTAAGCATTGGTCGGGTAAACCGGCCATACTTGATAATTACCACGATGTTTGGAGTGATTTACGCTATAGTTGTAATTTGAATGAATGAACATATGTTATTTGATTTATGTTTTAGTATATGGAAGTATCAAAATTGATTTGGGTAGCTTTTCTGCTGTTTTCTTTGTAGCTTCAATGTTGTAAATGAAAACACGTTATCGAATGAGTATACGAATTGATGAAGAAAAAAAGATTTTGGTGAAAGAAGAATTGATTTCAGAAATTCTTTATGCAAATTGTTGAAGAAACACGAAACAGGGAATATGTAAAAAATTCTGTAAACATGTCTTAAGAAAAGAAAAATAAATAAATTAATATAAAAGTGTATTTCTGGAAGTTAACCATTAAAGTCAATTTATCTTACATACCAAACTACAAAATGATAAATATTACCAATTTTTAAAATTTTAATCCATCAATCCAAACATAAACAAAAATTCAAATTTTGATTTCAATGAACAGTGCAATCCATTAATTTCATATCTTTTAGTTGTCTTTCCCATCTATCAAACCAAACGAGCCATAAAAATAAATCTGTTTATAAGTACCTTTTAAATACATTATATTTTAAATGTGTTAATAAGTATGTTATTTACGCACTGAAAAAAAAAAGTTGTGTTTTATATTTTGTCTAATAAAAAAAATCAAAATTATAAAAACGTATTTTTTCAATGTAAATATTTTTTTTACTTAGATGATTTTTTTTCATAAATTAAAAATTTAAGAATAAATAAAAATTAATTTAAATTGGTTCATTAAAAAAAATAAGAGCCTCCCAATATATTTCTGAACACGTGCAAATGATTTTTTTTTTTAATATTGAATAAGTTGTAGCATAATGGTAAAGTCATCCTCTTGGAATCCTAGAGGTTCAGGGAATAGAAAACATCTAATTTACCTTCTCATTCTAAAGTGTGATAATGTCTTATTAGTCTATTCCCACATATTTTATTAACATTTTTACATGTCTTTAAAAGTTTTTTTTTTTTTTTGTAGTGTAATATCAACAAAGTTATTGATTTTTGTCAACTAATGAACTAGTTTTATACATTTGAAACTGATTCTATTATTGACAGAAATTAGTCGTATCACTATATGATATCACTTAATTTACTAAAAAGTATTAGTAGGATATCATTTTAAATTATTGAAATATATTAACAGTAGCGTGATAATATCTTATTAGTCTATTCCCACATATTTTATGAACATTTTTACATGTCTTTAAAAGTTTTTTTTTTTTTTTTTTGTAATGTAATATTAACAAAGTTATTGATTTTTGTCAACTAATGAACTAGTTTCATACATTTGAAACTTATTTTGTTATTGAAAGATATTAGTCGCATCGCTATATGGTATCACTTAATTTACTAAAAAGTATTCGCCATAATACTTAAGGATATTAAATTATTGAAATATATTAACAGTAATTATAAAGGGTATCACTTAAATTACTTATTTTAAAGTGTGATAATATTGTATTAGTCTATTTCCATATATTTTATTAACATTTTTATATGTCTTTAAAAGTTTTTTTTTTTGGTGTAATATTAACAAAAGTTATTGATTTTTGTCAACTAATGAACTAGTTTCATACATTTGAAACTGATTCAATTATTGAAAGGTATTAGTCACATCAATATATGATATCACTTAATTTACTAAAATGTATTAGTCGGAATGTTAAAACGTATCACCTAAATTATTAAAAGATATTAATCACATGAATTATGTTTTATAACCTACTCTGATAAGAATAGTGCACATTCACAAGAACACTAAAAACGATGGACAAAAATCATCTCCAGTACAGGAGGATCCATGTGCAGAATGTGATCCCTTAGATCACACATGCACAACATCCTCCTATATGAGAGGTGATCCATATAAAAAATGATAGAGTGTTTATTACATTTATTTTCCTTAACCGATAAGTTTTAGCAAATGTGCCCAAGAATTGAAGTTTTAAGACTTGAAGTTGTCCTCTTACAAGAAAAGTTCCCCACAACAAAATAAGGCAAATACTTTTGTAATTTCGTGCATACAAAGTGTTATCGATGTACTTACGATACGTTATATTGGGAGATGAAATTACAGTGGACCCAGGCAAAGTTGAGGCAATAAACAACTAACCACAGCCTACAAATCCTTCAGAGGTGTGTAGTTTTCTTGGCTTAGCAGGGTATTATCGCAGATTTGTAGAAGAATTTTCCAAAATTGCTTCTCCATTGACTCAATTGACCAGAAAAAGTGCAACTTATAAGTGGACGGAAGCGTGTGAGAAGAGTTTTCAAGAATTGAAGAAGCGACTGACATCAGCACCTATCTTAACAGTACCTACAGTGACAGGAAATTTTAAAGTTCATAGTGATGCCTTAAAGAATGGTCTCAGTTGTGTACTAATGCAGAATGATAATGTGATAGCGTATGCATCCCGACAACTTAAAGAGTATGAGAAAAACTACCCTACACATGATTTAGAGCTAGCAGTGGTAGTATTTGCACTCAAAATTTGAAGGCACTATTTATAAGGAGAACGTTGTGAGATCTACACTGATCATAAGAGCCTGAAATATTTCTTCACCCAAAAAGAGTTGAATATGAGGCAACGAAGGTGGTTAGAACTTGTGAAAGATTACGATTGTGTCATTAATTATCATCAATGTAAAGCTAATGTGGTGGCAGATGCATTGAGCCGAAAGTCAGCAGAGAAGGTAGCAACTTTGACTGTGATTAAAAAATAAGAGTTGTGTCACCTACAAAGAATGAATGTAGAACTTATTGAGCATGGACTTGTAGAAACAAGACTTGCAGCACTAACACTTAGACCAACTTTGATGGATAGAATCTACCAAGGGCAACAGACTGATGAGTATTTTGCTAAGGTAAATAAAAACATCACTTCAGGAGAATCATTTGATTTTTAGTTATCCGAGAATGGTGTACTTCGTTACAGAGACAGGTTGTATGTACTTGATATTGACAAAACTCGTGAGGATGTTATGAAAGAGGCACATTCAACACCATATTCAATACATCCAGGAGTTACTAAGATGTATAGAGACTTGAAGTTGCATTACTGGTGGCCAGGTATGAAGAGAGATATCGCTCAGTATATTGAACAATGTTTAACTTGTCAACAAATCAAAGCAAAACATCAAAGACCCGCATACACTTTGCGACCTTTGTTTATTACAGAATGGAAATGGAAGAATATCATTATGAATTTTGTTACCGGATTTTCCAAGACAGTTAAAGGTTATGGTGCAATTTGGGTTATTGTGGATCAGTTGACGAAATCAGCTCAATTTCTTCCAATTTTTACTACGTATTCTATGGATCGTTATGCTCAATTATATATACAAGAGATTATCAGACTCCATGGCGTACCACTTAGTATTGTTTCAGACAGAGACTCCAGATTTTTGTCTACATTTTGGAAGAGCCAAAAGCATTGGGGGTGGACTCAATTATCTTTCAGTACTGCGTATCATCCACAAATAGACGGACAAGCAGAGAGAACAATACAAATTCTGGATGACATGCTCAAAGCTTGCGTGTTAGATTTCCAAGGCCAGTGGAGTAAATTTTTGTCATTGATTGAGTTTTCTTATACCAACAATTATAAGTCCACTATCGGAATGGCTCCATATGAAGCACTTTATGATAGGAAATGTCGATCTCTAGTACATTGGGATGAAGTAGGGGAAAATAAACTTCTAGGTTAAGATATGATTCGAGAAATGAGCGAAGTTGTGATGCTTATACGAGAAAGAATGAAGACTGCTCAAAGTCGACAAAAGAGTTATGTAGACAAAAGAAGAAGAAAACTAGAATTTGAAGTTGGTGATCAAGTATTTTTGAAAGTTTATCTAATGAAGGGCATAATGCGATTTGGAATGAAAGGAAAGCTCAATCATGGTCCATTTTCTATTATTGAAAGAATTGGTGATGTAGCCTACATCAATGTCTCATATACATAATGTGTTTCATGTGTCTACGTTGAGGAAGTACATTGCAAACCCATCTCACATTTTAAAGAATGAACCCCTAGAGCTGAAAACAAATTTGAGATATGAAGAGAAGTCAATTGAGATCTTACTTCGGGAAGTAAAACAACTCACAAACAAAGAAATTTCATTAGTTAAAGAATTGTGGAGAAACCAGTCAATAGAAGAAGTCACTCGGGAGCAAGAAGAAGAGATGAGGTAAGTATCCCGAACTCTTCAAGTAAGTCAAATTTAAGGGTGAAATTTTTATAAGGAGGGGAGGATGTAATACCCGAACTTCTCACTACTCATTGGCCAATACAATTCATGCATTGAGCATTTTATATCATTTATGTGTTATTTGTAATATTGCAATATTTTATCTTGCATTTAAATTGCTTTTAAATATTAAAACTTATTTATATGCTTTTAAGTGATTAATGGTGTGAGAATCCTATTATAATTATTTGGACATTATTAGAATTTAAGTGAGTCCCCAAATTAATTTAGGTATTAATATAGGATATTAGTAAAGTTGTAATATATACATATACATATATATGATTTAAACGTGTATATGTGTCTATTAGTGCATATAATATACAACCTCTATTTTTTTTATTAAGTGTCATTTTAATATTTTTCAACAAATTAAAATATTAAAGTAGGGACTATTTTACCCTTTATTAATGATAAATAATTTTAATATTCAATTTTTGTTTAGTAATGAATATTGTGGCCAATAATATAGGTGATATTCATATATACAATATATATATACAATAATTATGATGTTTTCATAATTTATGCTATACTATATTTATAAGGGTAAAATTATTAAAATTAAAAAATAAAATATAGAATGACGCTTATTTTATAAATATTTAAAAAGGTAAAGTGACACTTAATTAAACATAGAGGGAATAATATATATATATATATATTGTGTAGGTGAGTACTAAGTATTACTCCCCCGTTTCATAAAGTTTATTGCATTTGATCTTAAATTTTATTTCAAAAAGTTTATCACATTTCCTATTTTTCCCAATGATCTTTCTAAAATATCCCTATTAATCTCTACCGTACCTATTTTTTTAAAGGTAGAAGAAAGAGTGGAAAAGGAATGTGAGAAAAGAAAATGAAAAGAGAAGAATTAATGGGTACCGCTACTAACACCCCTTAGACAAAGTGGGAATGCTCAAGTGGTTAGAGCACCACTACCTAGGCCTTAGGTCCTGGGTTCGAGTCATGGGGAGGGGAAAAAGGGATGGGTATTTAACTTCCATAAAAAAAAAAAAAAAAACTACTAACACCCCTTAGGTCCTGGGTTCGAATCATGGGGAGGGGAAAAAAGGGATGGGTATTTAACTTCCATAAAAAACTACTAACACCCCAAAACATGTTATACACACCCCATCATTTTAAAAATGAAAATAGATAATTATAAAATGACTAAGTAACCCTTATTAAAATTAAAGACAATTTTTTTTGAAAAAATCTTAAAGAATGTAATTAAAATCTGAAAAGTATTTTAAAAGATTAATAAAATCTTAAAAAATAATTAATTTAAATAAATCAAATATTTTTTTAAAAAAAATCTGAAAAAATTAAATATTTTTTAAAAAGAAAAAATAAATTATTCAAATAAAAAATTCAAAAATCAATTAAAAATAAATAAATTCGGTAATTTTTTTAATAAATCGTAAAATATAATTAATTAAAAAAATCAATTAAAATTAAGAATTCAAATAATGATAAATAAAATCTAAAAAATTAAAAATCTCCTAAATCTTAAGAATTAAATTAATTATAAATATAATTGATTATATTATTTTTTAAAATTTAGTTGAAATTTTTAAATTTTTTATTTAGATTTATTTTATTTTTTAATTAAATTTTGAGTTGATTTTTCTTTATTTATTATTATTATTTTTTAAAAATAATCGTTAATCATTAATTTTTTATTTTATTTTATTTGATTTATTTTTCAGATTTTATTTATATTTAATTATTAATTTTTCATTTTTTTTATTTTCTTAATTTTTTAATTGATTGTTCCATTTTTAAATGATTTTTAAAATTTAGCTGATTTTTTAAAATATTTTCAACGTTTACATGTAATTTTATTGTATTATTGATTTTTTTTGTTAATTAAATTTTATATGTTTTTAAAGATTAGTTAATTTTTATTAGTTTGAAGGGTTGAAGGGTAAATAGGAAATAATTGGGGTGTGTATAGTAATAAAAAGTGAATTTTAAATTTTAATGGTGTGTGTTTAACATTTAAGGTGTGTATAATATTTTATGGGGTGTTATTAGCCTCACCCAAAATTAATAAGGGGTAAATTTATCAAAATAATATATTTCTTAATTCTATATAAGTAATTATCTTAATAAAAATAAAGAAGCTTTTCACTGAGAAGGTAGTTAGGTAATACGGAGTATATATTAAGTAAGGCGGTGTTGATATATATATATATATAATAACTCAACCTTTCTATTCCATATATGCATACATACTGTACGAGGGATTATTAGCTGAAACAGAAAAGGAAAAAAAAAAAAGTCAGGCTCAAGGTTTCGCACATCAGATTGATATTTGACGGTGATAAGTAGAAATTTATTTACAACTATAATATATATATATATATATATATATATATATATATATATATATATATATATATATATATATATATATAGTATACTTTAAATTAATTGTGTTAATTAGTGATTGAATTAATTATGTTAATTAGTGATATGTGAATGTTACGTGGATTATGTGATTTGATTGTTAATTTATAGTACATGGATATTATGTGAATTACGAGATTGGATTGGTACTGAGGGTTGAACTAGTGAGTTCAATTATACTGTGGAATGAACTTGTGTGTTCAATTATATTTGAATCTTGTGAGATATCTTATGTTGCATTGCATCAAGCATAACATGCATTAACATAAAATGGTACTCCCTCCGTCCCATAGAAATTTGCACACTTGGGTGAGCACACAATTTAAGAAATGTGTAAGAAAAAGTGTAATGAGTGATGTTTTGAGGGGTAGTTTGGTAAAGTTTTATGAATAAAGTAAAGTAAAAAGTAGATTGAAGTGTGGAAAAGTAATGGCATATGGATAAATAAGAGTATATTTTGAGGGTGGGGGTTATGGAGATATTTCCTTTTATAGAGTGTGCAAATTGGTATGGGACATCCATTTATAGAAAGTGTGCAAATTCTTATGGGACGGAGGGAGTATTTGATTAAATGATGTGTTTTGGCAGCTGATTATACACCGAGGGCGGAAGGGGCGACCTGGGAGTGAGGCGACTAGGGAGACCCTAGCGTAGGCTACCCAGAGTGGGCCACTGTCTTATACGATAATGTTGTTAGGGTACCACGATCAGGGAGACCTTTGCGTAGGTTTCCCAGATAAGGCTGCGACTAGGGAGATCCTAGCGTAGGTTTCTCTTAAAAGGCTGCGACCAGGGAGACCCTGATGTAGGTTTCCCAGATAAGGCTGCGACTAGGGAGATCCTAGCGTAGGTTTCTCTTAAAAGGCTGCGACCAGGGAGACCCTGGCGTAGGCTGCCCCGAGAGGGCCATTTGATTATGCGTGTATTAAGCTCAGATCGATGTATAATAGCGAGCCAGAGGTCCTAACAAGTGTATCATAAAAAAAATTGGCGATTTCAAAAGAGAGTGCATTGAGAGGATTTTGAAAAGAACGCATTATCATGAATAATTTCTGCTTATTGAGATTTATCTCACGTACTTTATGCATTGTAGGTAACTTGGATGATCAGTGATATTGTGTACTTATTGAACGAGTTGTGGAGCCCTACAACATTTTGAGTGGCTGTGTACATAGATGACGACTGGTTGGGCAGGACCGTAGCTTATTTTGCTTCCATTGTTGTGTTTATTTTATTATGTATGGTATTGTATATTCTAGTATGCACTGGTATGTTGACTTGGAGGTTTTCATGTGTTGCTGGTTTTGAAATCCTTTTATATACATGTATGTAAACAGGTTATTTTTGGATGTGAGATGATGGTGTGTTATTTTGCTATGTTTACAGATAGTAACACTTTGTATGCATGTATGTAAACATAAAATCAATATGTATGTAACACTTTGTATGCACATGAACTATCCTTTTATATACATGTATGTAAACAGGTTATTTTTGGATGTGAGATGATGATGTGTTGTTTTGCTATGTTTTCGGATAGTAACACTTTGTATGTATGACAATAACACCTAAAAAAGATAGTTCACAATCTAGCTGATTATTGTATCGATTTGACCAAAGATCCGCATTTTATTCAACTCGGATACGATCCAGATCTAAATAATTTCCAACATTATAGTTATCAGATGATCAACAAATCAAGGGAGATAAGAAGTGGATTCTCCGAAACGTTTGGAGCAGCAGACAATTGCTACATCACTATGCTTCTTTGCATATTCCTAGGCATGGCATTTCATTACCACTTAAAGATCCATCTATCAGGTTACGAGTATACCTTTCTTCCACATCACATGGAATTCCCTACTCCTTTTTACAACATTCAGACATTACCATTTTTTCAACTCAAAATCAAAATTATGGAGCTCAAGAATAAATGTTAGGAGAGGTAGTTATCTCAACTGATGTGGAGACAGAAATGCATCATTAATGCATGAAGGCTTTTTCGCGTTGTAGTGAAAATGTGCGATCATTTGAACCAACTCATCTGCTGTTCTAGTGTCTGGAAATCATGACAAACAATATCAGTTATGAAATAAATTGTCAATGCTTGAAGGGTTGTTTTTAAAAAAAATCTTATAGGGATGTGTTGATGCATTATGCCATGAATTTATAAACACCTTATGTATGTACAAACAATATCAGGAATTTTTCCAGACTCACCTTTCTCTCTATATAGTATCTTGTTTCCACGCAAGAAAAGAATTTGCGGGTATTTTGTAACTTTAAGCGCGTATGCTAAATCCCTCTCGATGTTTATATCTATCTTCACAGTCTGCTCACACAAATTAATTTCTTACATGTAGCACAGATAGAGACCGAAGGAAATAGAAGCTATATGGAAAAAGAAACGAGGTTGATCAAGTAATTTCACATACCCGAGGAGGTAACCGATCTTTTGATTTCCAGTAAACCACTGCTGCTTTTTCCAGCTCCATCAAAACCCTCCCCAGTTATCACTTGCCCTGAAATCATCAATGCAAGTCATTGACTAAGCATAATTCCTTCCTAAATTTACAAATGCTTAATTGTTGCTAAAACCAACACCTTTTCGCAAGTTTTTGTAATTCGAACTTCTGGGCAGATCAAATCTTGACTGTTTCTGATGTGTTGAACAATTAATCATGTTATCATCCGATCCCATAGTGCGTATATGGGTGCTGACATGGTTGATTGTTCGACACATGATGAACAAACAAGAGTCAAACTGTCTTGCCCCCAACCCTTTCTCGTACCTCTATTGAAACAGAATGGTTTCATGAAAGTTCGAATTGCAAAACATTTTAAATTGAGGTTTTATTAGTTAAAACCCAAAAGTTTTGTCAAAAGAGTCGAAAAGACAATCACTTGCCTATTGTATCGTTCAAACAGGACTATTAAAGGGCTAGGATGGAAAGCAAATCTCTCCCACTCAAGACAATTGATCTCTTTTACCAATCCCTCTTCCATCTCCCCCTCCCAGTCAATCTCCGTGCCATCTTCGCCAACTACATTCTTGATCGAATGCTTATCAAAATACTCCGAGGCTCTAATTCCCCACCCTATATCTGCATCCAAAGGCCAATCTGGATCCTCCTCCTCAATTACCACATTCTTATCACTATCTTCATCATCTGAGGAGTCATCATCAAGGCTAGTATTACCCACTCCTACGCCCACGCCTAGGCTTTTTAGGGATCATTCCGGGAAACGACCCCTCCATGTTTACACTTTCATTGTTAGGTTCTTTAGATGTTTGACGTCCTGTTTTCCCTTTAGGCTTCGATTTAGGGTTACTATCAGGATTAGAATCAGATTTCCTTGATGCAGCAAAGCAAGAAAGGCGTTTGACAATGTAACAGGGGTTCCGCGGAGCTCGTAAAACGATGTTTCGACATGAAACAGAACTTGTGTAAGAAGTACACACGGTGGCTCGTATAGGAGAAAGCACAAATTGTTGATTCAATTCGCTGCCATTTGGACCAGAATTTTGATTCTAATCAATGAAGCTGTCCGAAAATGAAACAAATCAAATGTATCAGCAAATATTGTTCATTTTGAAACAAAAGGATATCCTGAGAAAGAACACAAATTTCTCATAAATCTTGTAAACTAAAGATCAAGATATCTCAAAATGATATATAGTAAGAGTAACAGAAACCCAGTTCAACAAGACATTCAATTGCCGACAGAAAAACAGAAAGTGTTCGAGTAATCAAATCGTCGAACACATGGCACGCACCCCATATATAGTTACAAAAACGGCCAACCGTATAACCCAAAACTTTGGAACTAACATTAATTATCTGTCATTTCCTCTCAACTGTGTTGTTGTGCAAGAGAGAGAGAAAGGGAAGGGGAAGGGGAGAGAGAGAGAGTACCAGAAATAGCGAAATATGGCGGCACGAGTAGAAAATGGAGACCTCCATTCGACAAAGTGGGATAGCTCGACAAAGTGGGATAGGTCAAGTGGTTAGAGCACCACTACCTAGGCCTTAGGTCCTGAGTTCGAGTCATGGGAAAAGGGATGGGTATTTAACTTACATAAAAAAAAAATGTTATACTCCATTCATCCACCAAATATAGTCCATTGGGGTGGGGTGGGGTACAAGTTTTAGAAAAATGTAATAAAGTAATGGAATGTGCATTCTTAATTATATTCCTAATCCTATGATTATTGATAAGTTTTATTGTATTGAATACTTATTCCATATGAATGATTATTTCCAAAAAAAAAATTAAGAATATTGATTCCTTCCTTTCCCTTCCTTGATAAAATGTTATTTAAGAATATTTTTATTTATTTTAACTAATTTATATTCATTAATTTTTTAAGTTTACATAATTATCCTCCATCCTAATTATTTTAATAATTTACTTACTTGTCATAAAAAAAAAAAATTGCAGTTGATTTACTTATTAATTGAAATTATTTAACAACGACTAATTATAATTTGAAGCTAAAAAACAACTTTATAATAAAATATTAAATAATTTACATTGAAGAATATGTAAAAAATAATACTCCCTCTATTTTTTTTATTTTTTTTGAATTACATTATATACCCATCCCTTTTTAAAAAATAATACTCCCTCTAATTTATTTTTTTTGAATTACATTATATACCCATCCCTTTTTCCCCTCCCAACGACTGGAACCCAGGATCTAAGGCCTAGGTAGTGGTGCTCTAACACTTGAGCTATCCCACCTTATTGATACTCCCTCTATTTTTAATTAAGTGTTACTTTGCCTTTTTAAATGTTTTTAAAATAAGTGTCATTCTACATTTTTTCTTTGATTTTGACAATTTTACCCTTATGAATATAGTATAGCATAAATCATGAAAAATTCATAATTATTGTATATATTAATACTACATATATTATTGACCACATTCATTACTAAATAAAAATTTAATATTAAAATTAATTATCATTAATAAATAATACAATGGTACATAATTTTTTTAATTTATTGAAAAATGTTAAAATGACATTTAATTAAAAATGGAGGGAGTACTCTGTAGGAATCACATGTTCAAGGATAATACATGTTTTTAAAAATAATACATGTTAAAGGATAATTTATTCATTTAAGATAAATTTTAAAAATTCATTACATTTATCATGAGATTAGAATCATATAAGAAATATCTTTTCCATTCCTTCTCAATACTAATCATAAGGGTTTCTCTTAGTGTAGTCAAATTGTACAAAGTGACTATGTAGTCAGCGCGTCGAATCGCGCCACGTGACGTCGTATGCGTCGTATGAACCTATTATACATGTTTAAATTAATTAAATTATTTTTAAACTGTATTTTGTTATTTACTATATTATCCTTCTTTTATTAAAATTATTTTTAATATATATATATATATATATATATATATAAATTACTATTCTACCCCTTTTTATATAAGCAAAATTACTATTCTACTCCTTTTTATACAAATATTATTATTATAAAAATTAAATAAACCAATCAAAAAAATAATTAAATAATAAATGTACTATAAGTGCTCACTTTCACGGTTCAACAGCCGTGCACGGTTTCACGGTCGATACTCAGTCACCCATGTCAATCGAAACATGTACTGGAAGTACTCACTTGCACGGTCGATACTCAGTAAACCGTGCAATCCAAAAAATGTGTTGTAAGTGCTCACTTTCCCGGTTCTACTACCGTGCCTGGTTGCACGATCGATATTCAGTAAACCGTGCAAACAAAAATAATGTTATTTTCTTGTTCACGTGCTCGAGCCACAAATAGGGCAACGACTTAGCGGCTTCAGTGGAGTGTTCGCAGAGGGGAAGAAAACCAACGTATTCGTGTTCTGGGTTTAGGTTCATATGACTTTTTTTTTTTTTATTTAATTTAATTTTTTTTTTGTTAATTTTAATAATAATAGGTAGTTTTACCCTTATATATTTTAATTAAATTAATAAATATAATATATTTTTTTATTAAATTAAGGATTAAAATGTAAATTTTAAATTATATATTTTAATTAATTAAATTGATTATAAATACGACACCATGCGACACATACGATAAATATTTTCAACATAAAGTACAAAAGGTAACAGGTCATCAAGTTTAAGTCTTTAAATTTGATTTTTAATGGTTCAGATTTAATTGACTACGGTAGTCATACGACACCATACGACACTCTGACTACATGTATGAGGTCCCAAGTAATAAAGTAAGGGTATTATAAAGTATTGTAGGGTCCATTGTGAATAAAGTAATTGTTTGTGATGGCAAAATGAGTAATTAAGTGATGGTTGAAGGGTGATAATTTATATAAAGTGTATGAGACTACATTTGGTGAACAATGAATTTAAAGCAAATGAAACTACATTTCATGGATGGAGGGAGTATTACTTGTCTAATTTTTTATAAAACATAACCTGCCTCTGATAGGTAGTATATTTAATTTTTCTAATTTAAAAAAAAAGGTTAATTCTAAATAAATACACGATTGTCTCATTATCAATTTAATCACCACCTTTAGAAATATTGTAAAAAATCTCAAGCTTTCATCGTATTGCAATTAGATACACATTATTTTTCTCCGGCCAACAATTGGTGACGTGGCTTGACATTTTTTTTTCCACATCAGATTACATTTATAGAAATAAAAATAAAAAATAAAACTCCTTCGTCCGGGTCTTCTCCGCTTCTCAAACTCAATAGGCAATCAATCTCATCTTTCGCCCTTGCTTATACAAACACTTCAACCATTTTATGTTTTTTTTCAATACATGTTGCACTATCTCCATAACTTAATTATTTACTGTAGATACTTTGTAACTTTTCAACTTGTATCCCATATTCTCTACTTCATCAACTAAATCAAAATAACTATGTTGCCAATATATAGAAAAATAGTTTTCCATCTACAAAAAAAAAAAAAAAAATATATAAGGACAAAAATAATATTTATGTATTTCAGGTGCTCATACACAAAACACTCAAATACTTGCTTGAAATTTTCGTAGGGTTTAGGGTTTACAAACTTCACTCTACTTTCAAACGACACAGGTTTTTAGAATTCTTGACAATTTTTTTTTTCTTTTTTACGATTTTTAGTGTTAGATTCCATCCCTTATGATTTTGATTTTTAGGGTTAGAAGAGAAGAACTTGATTGATTGAGAAGACGTATATTTATTTTAGAAGAATTCTATTGACTTTGAGAAGCTGAGAAGACGTAGAAGAAGCAGAAGTTTTATTTTTATAAAATTTTATTTTTATTTGTATAAAGTTTAATCTAATGTAGAAAAAAAATAGGTGTAATCTGACGTGGCAAGTTTCAATTGTTGGTTGGAGAAAAAAAATGTCTATCTAATTGTAACACGACGAAAGATTGTGATTTTTTACAATAATAGTAAAATCTGTATATATTATTTAGAATTAAAACTTAAAAAAAAAGAAAAAAACTTATCTAAAATCTTATAAAACATTTTTTAATTTTGACTTCCGTAATAACTAGATAAATAGCTGCTCCTTCTACATATTCTTTGTCGCACACGTGTCTGTAAGAAAACTATTTTGTAGTAACTTTATTACTTTAGGACGAGATTTAATTTGAAAATTGTTTATTAATATTATAAAAAATAAATTAATTTGTTTGGGGTATAATAGATAATTGGGGAGAATAAGATAAAAAAAAATGTTTTTTGTAAAAAAAATAGTTTTTTTTATTCATAGGTGTCATCTAAGATACTCTCCATTATATTAAGGTGCCACTTTTTAAAATAGTTTTTAATATGTGTAAAATCCTACCCAAAAAAACCATTTATACCCTTTTCTAAATAATCATTTCTCTTCTATTTAATTCATTCTTCTCATTCAACCAGAACCCAAACCCTAGCCCTCACCCCCACTATGACGATCAGAGAAATCAGAGACGAAGACGAAATCAGGTTCAACGAAGCTGAATCGTTATTGATGTGACATAATGGTGTATGTCCTGAAAGGAAGAACTACTGACCGAAACCGAAATAAAAGCTGATCACTTCCTTTTGGGATCAGGCTCATAAAAGTCTTCACCCATGATATGGGCCATGATCTGATCAGATCCCTCAGAGATCTGACCTGACATTAATATCCTCACCTCGGACACGACCAGATCTAACGGACGTGGACGGGAAAGTAAGGTCGTGATTCGGCCCCCCTCGCGTAATCAGAACCAGGACGATAAATCGTCTTTGTTGACAAGGAGAAACAAGCAATCTTGGGTCAGAGTATCTCTGAGTATCCCTGCAAATGTATGCGCATTACCTGAACAATTAGTTATGTGTCAGGGTTGTACCATGACGTGGCACTATTTGTAACAAACCCTAGAGGCGAATTTACCTCTCTAACCTTCAAGAACAAGGTATAAAAGCATCCCCTTTCATTTTAAACAAGGCTAAGTCATTTTTCTTCCATTACTATTCACTCTAAAATACAAACACTCTTATTTTCTTCATCTTCTCCATCGAGCTCGACTGACTTGAGCGTCGGAGGTCCGTCGCCGGACACCCCTCCGGCCCGTTTTGTGTGCAGGTCCTCAAACTCAGCAAAGACGTGCATTACCACCAAATATCCAAGGATTTTCAAAGGACTCATTTATGTAATTCTTGTTTTAATCTCTCTTTGATTGTGTTCTTTATCATTCACTCATGTGAATTCGATAAGGTCACATCAAATGGCGCCGTCTGTGGGAAAATCTGACTAAGACGTGAGGTTTTTCATTCAAACTTTTTCTAAAATTGGTTGAAGAGAGGTCAATCTCTTAGCCTGCTGTTGAGAATCCATATTCATGGGATCTGTTTATGTGTGTTCGTGAGGTTATTGAATTTTTCTTATGATTTTACTCATTTAGCGATGTAGAATCAAGTGCAAAAGAACTTGAATAAAGATTTCGAAGGCGTGGCCGCTGATCCGACCATTGCCACTAACTCCCCTATTGTCGCTGACCCGACCAATGACATTAGGAAGGAAAATGCTACCGCAAGTCAGAGAGGAGGGGTGCCGAGTCCATCTCCTCCCTCTAGTCACATTGATACTCTTCCTTTGGAAAGTCTAACGGATCTGATCACTGCTGCTGTAGATCAGGCCCTAGCTCGAAGGGGGGTGCCAGTTCGAGGTACTCCCATAACTCCCTCGACAGTGAACATACGGGAGCAACTCCCTCCAGAATATGTTCCCCCGCTCCCAACTCAGAAAGACCCGGTGTTGGATGAACTAGCAGAGATGTTGGCCGCAGCTACTGAAAGGGGCATTAGGAAGAGGAAGGAGAGAGTCGTGCTGCCTTTGGATGATGAGGAGGAGGATAGTTCGGGAGAAGAATATGTTCAATCTTTAGCCCAGGAAAGCCTCAATACTCAGATTGTGGCATTAAGAAGAGAAATGGAGGAAATGAGGGAAATGTATGAGAAAAATGCTAAGAGTGGAAGTAGGGCAGTGGGATCTCCTTCTGCCTCTGAGATTCTAATGGATCCACTCCCTAAAAATTTTAAAACACTCTCTTATGAGTACGATGGTACTACTGATCCTCAAGAGCATCTCCTCCGTTTCCAGAATGGAGCTCTCCTCCACCAATACACTGATGGAGTCAAGTGTCGTGTGTTCCTGACTTGAACGAATTTTAGTCACTATATGTTGACTAACTACTTCCCCTCAAGCATAAGGGATCGTAGTAGTATACACGTAAGTATTTCGACCAAGTAGTATCGAACCACGGGAGGTGGGCTAGTGCAATGGATCCCTAAAGTTATATGTTGTCAAACTAATGTAGCTACGGTTTCGGGATCAATTTGAACTAAAACTAAGAGACAATCGAAAGATAATAAATTAAGCTAAACTCAATGCTAGTAAGTAAATTAACTACTAATCACGAAAACAAGGAAATGACAATTAAAAACAAATAACAACTATGAATGAAATTCGAAGAAGTGCAAGTGTAAGAATGCTTCGGGTGTTATCTACCTAGTGAAATCGAGTGGGATTGTTTATACCGTTTTTATGCTTCAATTTAGACTTGCTAAGAGCATCAAGATGCTAGGATGAAAATCGTTTCCCTTCGGGTACTATAGCCTTACGTCTAAGGTGTTCCTAAACCCGGTAATAAGACCTCTTCCTAATCCTCACCAACTACCCAAATAACCATTCAAGTAATTAATGTCTCCTAATGGGAGTTCTAATACGATTAACTCTCTCTCGACGAATTAAAAGTATAATAAACGCATTTGTATACCAACAACTCACACCATAAATATAAACATGTTCATGTAACTCTCGTCTACGCTAAACATGCCTCAAAATACGGATTAATAGAAGTTAATACACAAAGCACCAATAAAACCCAATAAGGGAAGCAATAATCCAAATATCAACAATAATCAAAGCTTAAACAATTCACACATTCAATATTCACATGTTTCAAACACCCAAAACATAAAAAGCTTAGCCCATGGTGTTTGAGGAAACACCCATGGCTAAAACACCAAAATAAATAGAAATAAACAAGAAATTTATCAAACAAAGCTTAAATAAAAGAAAAATATCACCTTGAGAGTCTTGTAATTTCTCCATTCTTACATGAAAATAAAATACCTAAATGATTCTAAACTAAGAAAGCATAAAAATGAAGAGTGTGTTTGAGGAGGTAACTCCTCAAACCTAAGGTAATTGCTCCTCTATTTCTCACATGTTGGATGAAAATGAACTAGGGCTTGAGTGTGTAGAAGTGAGGCAAAACCCCCTAATAATCTGATTTGGGGAGCTATTTATAGCTTGGAAGAATGCTTGAGACGAGATTTGCACTTAGGCCCTTGAAATCCTTTAAAATTCTCGAATTTTCGTGCATCAGCAAGTTGACTCGGTCAACCGAGTGGTTTGACTCGACCAACCGAGTGAGTTGGAAGTCCAGAAACTGACCTGGAAGCAGATTTGACTCGGTCAACCGAGTGGGTTGACTCGGCTGCCCGAGTGGAATCTGTTTCAGCTTCACACTTTCTTGTTTCGATCATATCTTGAGCTCTCGACCTCCGATTGACTTAATTCTTTTTTCATTCCACTCATTTTTTCGAGACGCATCCAATGGTGCAGTTATCTTCTTGACTTCATGAATTACCAGATATGTATTTTGCTTTCAAATAAGTTCAATTTACCTAAAAAAAAATAGCAAAACACATACCTTTCTCATTTCAAGTGCAATTAGTCAATTTAGTGTGAATAATGCAACAAAATCCTCAAAATTATGCAAAATAAACACATGAATTTCAAGCAATTTTCACACTAATCAACCCCCCCAAACTTAAAGTGTTGCTCGTCCCCGAGCAACGAAAGAAATATAGAACAAGTGGGAGGATTGCGAAGAAATTCAATCAAAATTGAATGAGTGGTTGTCAACTTTCCTCAATCTAGTCAAGCCAAGAGGTACAAAAATCCACAAACAAGTTCACAAGTTATGCTCAAATCAATGCAAGATTAAGTGCTCAATTCACAATTTCCTCACAAGTAAGTGTATCTCTCATCACTCAAAGTGTATATCAAAGAAATGTATGCTCTCAAAATCAAATCACACAAATGCACCACCATATGCTTGCCAAATGTCTAAATTCTCCACCACATGAAAGTGTTCAATCAATGAATCAATAAGGACTTCACATTTGGTTGTAATGTAGGCTTTTTGGTTAAGGTAGGGAAGATTTGGATAAAGTGACTCATAAACTAATGGAGCAAGAAGGAAAGTTGCAATTGATCAAGTTGCAACTCAAAGTTCTCTATCTCACATAATTTACTTACTTCTTTTCTTTTTAAGCACATTCTTCACCACCAACCAACCAACACTTTTGAATTGAAGCTCTACCAAATTTTTGTGCACAAGAGAGTTTTCTTTTTCGATTTTTCTTTTCTCATCAACTCAATCTTTTTTTTTTTTGCACAACTCACAATTCATCTTTTTTTCTCTTTTTTTTTTCTTTTCACTTTTCAACCAAAAAAATCCACCAAATTCACATTTCACCTCAATTCAACCACATTTGTCAATATTCAAACTCCACTAGTTCATAGGAAAATTTAGGCTCACAAAAGATAGACAAATAGGCTAAATTTGTAGGTTGCCAAAGAATATAAGTCAATAAGCTCAAAGCGGCTAACTACGGAAAAATTGCATTTGGTATGGAAAATTTGGCCAAGTGACTATTCAAAATAAAGATGGCCTTATATCACTTTCAAAAATCTCACACAAAAAGTAGCCTCAAACAAGACAATTGGCAAGTTCTAGAGTACACAAGCATGAATGATACTCACATGAAGGAAAATAGACCATAATATATGAAAGTCTAAGGCTCTAAAGCTCACGGGCTTGTCTAATCATGAATCAAAAGCACCAAACCAAGCACAAATTTTCACAAAATCAAGTGAACAAGCAAGCATCAATCAATACTAACAAGCTCAACCAAATCTAAAAAACTAACAATCACCATCAATTACGCCTCAAATACCAACAATCCACAAGATAATCAATCACCAAAACTAGGAACAACGGTGCAATATAAATGAAGGAAACACATGAAACCCCCCCAAACTTAAATGAAACTCTAGTTGAATGCAAAGTTTGGGAATGAGTGTGTTACCTTAGAATTTGTCCCTTGAACCTTTAGCACCAAAGCACCACTACCCTTGAGCTCCACCATGCATATCTCTCATCCTTGACCACCAACACAACACTCAACCTACAAAACAAAAACTAAACAAAAGATCAAACAAGCTACAAATCTAAAAATAAAAGAAAGCAATAAAGAATGGGTTGCCTCCCATTTAGCGCTAAGTTTAACGTCTTCAAGCCGGACGGAAATTAATGAGCTCATCGAAAAGGCCATGGATATCGAGCCTCCTTCCCATTGTATTTCGATCTTTTGACCTCAAAATCAAGGAGGCTCTCATGAATTGTAGACTCATTCTTGCATATTTTTCTTAATGGATGATCCTCTTGCTCTTTCACCATCATTATTGCCCATTCATTTCCTTTTTTCTTATGGATGCTCAAGCTTTTCTCAATTTATTTTCTTGGGTCAAAGCGATCAAGAGGCAAAATAAAATCAATAGAAGCATTAATATCAATTAAAGAGTAAATTGAAGAGTTTAAAAGTTTAGAAATGCTCATTTCACTCTTCAAATCGTATTCCGATGCTTCTAGATCTTCTTGTTCTTTTTTGCTCGTGTCCATCAAGGGACATTCCTCTTCATCTCTTTTGTCCAAGAATTTATCATCTTCACTCTTCTCCCCACTTTGGTCACCTTCTCTTTCTAGTTCTTTCATGGTGATGACCAATTGTCCAAGTTGGAATTCTATCGCTTCCATCCTCTTATCATTTGCTTCCATCCTTTTTTCACTTGCATCCATCTTTTTCAAGATGAGTACAAGGAGCTCATCGGTAGAAGTCAAACCCTCAATTTCTCTCAAGTCTCGATAGTGTACTTGGTGAGGTTCCTCCATAGGTGGTGGACGAAGATATGGATACGGTGGATATGGATGTTGAGGAAGAGAGTATTGATGTGGAGGTGAAGGATAATATCCTTGAGGAGGAGGTGATACTTCTTCATTCCTCCAATCTTGATAATAGGAGGAAACTTGTTGCCTTTGATAATGGTGATCAAAGTTCCTCCAATCATCGTAGCTCACATCTCCATGTTGTGGAGGATAAATCATACCATGTTGATCATAGCAATGATTCAATGGGCATTGATTATATCCATCCATCTCAATGAGAAGTGCACACCTACAAAGAACCAAAGTATCAAATTTCTCAAAATAAAAAGAAAATAAAATAAAGCAAGTAATGTAGCTAACACTAGTACTCAACTAACTCTAAGTCCCACTAATATCACTATGTCACCTCCCCGGCAACGGCGCCATTGACTTGAACGAATTTTAGTCACTATATGTTGACTAACTACTTCCCCTCAAGCATAAGGGATCGTAGTAGTATACACGTAAGTATTTCGACCAAGTAGTATCGAACCACGGGAGGTGGGCTAGTGTAATGGATCCCTAGAGTTATATGTCGTCATACTAATGTAGCTACGGTTTCGGGATCAATTTGAACTAAAACTAAGAGACAATCGAAAGATAATAAATTAAGCTAAACTCAATGCTAGTAAGTAAATTAACTACTAATTACGAAAACAAGGAAATGACAATTAAAAACAAATAACAACTACGAATGAAATTCGAAGAAGTGCAAGTGTAAGAATGCTTCGGGTGTTATCTACCTAGTGAAATCGAGTGGGATTGTTTATACCGTTTTTATGCTTCAATTTAGACTTGCTAAGAGCATCAAGATGCTAGGATGAAAATCGTTTCCCTTCGGGTACTATAGCCTTACGTCTAAGGTGTTCCCAAACCCGGTAATAAGACCTCTTCCTAATCCTCACCAACTACCCAAATAACCATTCAAGTAATTAATGTCTCCTAATGGGAGTTCTAATATGATTAACCCTCTCTCGACGAATTAAAAGTATAATAAACGCATTTGTATACCAACAACTCACACCATAAATATAAACATGTTCATGTAACTCTCGTCTACGCTAAACATGCCTCAAAATAAGGATTAATAGAAGTTAATACACAAAGCACCAATAAAACCCAATAAGGGAAGCAATAATCCAAATATCAACAATAATCAAAGCTTAAACAATTCACACATTCAATATTCACATGTTTCAAACACCCAAAACATAAAAAGCTTAGCCCATGGTGTTTGAGGAAACACCCATGGCTAAAACACCATAATAAATAGAAATAAACAAGAAATTTATCAAACAAAGCTTAAATAAAAGAAAAATATCACCTTGAGAGTCTTGTAATTTCTCCATTCTTACATGAAAATAAAATACCTAAATGATTCTAAACTAAGAAAGCATAAAAATGAAGAGTGTGTTTGAGGAGATAACTCCTCAAACCTAAGGTAATTGCTCCTCTATTTCTCACATGTTGGAGGAAAATGAACTAGGGCTTGAGTGTGTAGAAGTGAGGCAAAACCCCCTAATAATCTAATTTAGGGAGCTATTTATAGCTTGGAAGAATGCTTGAGACGAGATTTGCACTTAGGCCCTTGAAATCCTTTAAAATTCTCGGATTTTCGCGCATCAGCAAGTTGACTCGGTCAACCGAGTGGTTTGACTCGACCAACCGAGTGAGTTGGAAGTCCAGAAACTGACCTGGAAGCAGATTTGACTCGGTCACCCGAGTGGGTTGACTCGGCTGCCCGAGTGGAATCTGTTTCAGCTTCACACTTTCTTATTTCGATCATATCTTGAGCTCTCGACCTCCGATTGACTTGATTCTTTTTTCATTCCACTCATTTTTTCGAGACGCATCCAATGGTGCAGTTATCTTCTTGACTTCATGAATTCCCAGATATGTATTTTGCTTCCAAATAAGTTCAATTTACCTAAAAAAAATAGCAAAGCACATACATTTCTCATTTCAAGTGCAATTAGTCAATTTAGTGTGAATAATGCAACAAAATCCTCTAAATTATGCAAAATAAACACATGAATTTCAAGCAATTTTCACACTAATCAGTTCCTAACAACTTTGACAAAAGCGGCTCAACAATGGTTTGCACAACTTCCTCCTAATTCTGTGAGTTCCTTTACGGAGATGAGCTCTCTTTTCTTGCACCAATTTGCAAGTGCTCGAAGGCAGATTAGGACATCCTTGTCTTTGATGAGCCTTAAGCAAAGGACAAGAGAAAGCTTGAGAACCTTTCTTGGAAGATTCAACAAGGCAGCTCTGGAAGTGCCTAATGCAATAGGGAAGGTGAAAATCAATGCTCTTACTCAGGTATTAGCAGAGGGAGATCTGTTTAAATCTTTGTCTAAGTGCCCCCCACTGACGTTCGACGAGCTCCTGGCTAGAGCAGAGAAGTATATCAATTTTGAAGAAATCCAGCACACTAAAAAAGGAGAAGTAAGAAATTCTTACTCAAAAATAGAGAATGGTGGAGACAAGAAGCGTAAGTATGAGGAGAGGGATGCCAGGGTAGAGACCAGACACTTCCGAAACCACACATGTTGGTCCTGATAGGAGTATATAACAAGTGTATGGGGGGGGGGGATACACTTGTATGCAAATTCTTTCAAACTTTGATCAAACCAAAGATCAGTAATGTTGTCTTGGACAACTCTACTGAAGATGTATAACTTCTTAGAGATAATCAAGCTACTAAGCACTATAAAGTACTTAGTTGAATGACTATCTAAGTTAGTTATAGGTGCGGAATTAGTGGTTGACCCTTTAGTTTAAACTCCTTTAAGTTCTGAAATCACTAAAGCAATATAGTCCAGTTTTCAGGGAACTTGTCCAATACAGTTTTTGCACAGTCTTGAATATATGTCCTTTGAAAGATCAGTTTTGTGTGCAGTGTTGAATGTATGAAAGTACTTGAAAGTAAATCAACACAAGAGTTTATAGTGGTTCAGAGACTCAAGCTCCTACATCCACTTTCCCTGATTTAACAGGATAATTCCTTCACTCTTGGAATTAACTTGTTTTATAGTGCCAAGGTGCACTTGATCAAGAACACCACTCCTTGGTGAATTGATCCCTAGGATGTCTAGAGTCCTAGTACCCTCTATCAACTCAGAACTGAACTGTTCTTCTCTCAACAATCAGCTCCTACCACTTCTACTACTACAACCTTCTCACTTTCTCACTTGAAAGGGGTAAGGGTTGAAGTAAGGTTCCAACTAATGAGATATCCTTTACAATGAAGGTCAGTATATAAGGATAGGATATCTCTCTAAGCTTTGTATGGATAACCAATGAAGTTCAGCTTAGAAGAAGTGTTCCAAGACTAAGAATGTCTTTTGAGGACTTGAAGCTTCAGAATAATTGTTCAGTTGGATGTAGAATGGATGCTTGGTTGGTTGGTGCTTCAAATGGTCTTCACACTTCTATATTTATAGACAAATTTGAGGATTTGCCCGTTGGAGAGGCAGTCCCAAATTGCTATAAATGTCTTCCTTGAGTTCTTCAAACTGGAAAACTGTTTCTTGATAGTGACATGTCCTCATTTGGGTAATAAACGGCTTGTAAGACTTTGTCTTCATTCTGCAGCATTCTTCCCAATGTCTGACTTTAAGATTCACTTGTTAGGACTTGGACATGGCTTCTGAAGGTTGATCCAATGATAGGACAACATTCCTTATCAAATGGACAACTCTGCTTATCACCATCAGCATATATGCTTATCAGCATAGTTGGCTTGCTCTTCTTCAGATGACTTGACTCTTTCCCTTTTGCTTCATGTAGATGTGATCTCAGCACGATTCAATGAAGTCTTTTAGGGTGTTGTTGTCTTCAGCATAGTTGATTTTCAAGCTTCAGAACACTTTGTTCTGGTTTAATTGTGGTGAGACAATTCTTCTGGACAACTTTCCTGATCAGCATACTTGGCCTTTGAGCTTCAGAATCTTTGTTCTTTTAATTGCACAGAGACAACTTCTCTGGACAACTTTCCTGATCAGAGCATTTGAATATACTTAGCCTTTTGAGCTTTAGAACCTTTGTTCTTGCTTTAATTGTGCAGAGACAACTTCTCTGTACAACTCTCCTGATCAGAGCATTAGAGTATACTTGGCCTTTAATAGACTTAGTGATTGTTCCATAATTTGAGCCTTGAGGAGACTTGATCTTGATGGTCTTCAAAGCATATGTGCCCCCTCAAATTGTGCATCTAATCATCAAGAGCTGCCTAACATTTCAACTTCTCATCTAGCCTCATTCTACATGTTCTAACATTCTTAGAACATAGTCATCTTGACTTAGGCATGTCTCAGGGGGTTTTGGTATTCAATCAAAACATATCTCATTTTATTCCCAACAACACGCCTCTGACCAAGCAACCTTCGGAATTGTTAGAAGTGGTACAGAACAAACCGGGATTTAAGTTCCCATATTCTGCTAGAGGAGGTCCCAAAAATCCTTGATCCGACAAGTATTGCAAGTACCACAATGAATATGGTCATGACATTGACCAATGTCGTCATCTCAAAGACGCGATCGAGAGGTTAATACGAGAAGGGAAGTTGGCCGAATATGTGAGAGCTGAAAGAGATAAGAACTATGGTCAGAGGGAGGATAAGGGAAAGGAGAAGGAGCAGCATGAGCCACCTAGAGGAGGAGCACCACAGAAGAGGGGTAACATCTCCATGATTGCAGGAGGACCCACTGATGGTGACTCAAACAGAGCACAAAAAGCCTTTGTAAGAGAAGCTAGGGCTTGGGGATCTGAAGTGCACAGCGTGTCAGATCTGAGCAAAGCACCGACTATCCAATTTGGTCCTGCTGATGGAGGAAGTGCACTCCAACCTCACAATGATGCACTGCTTATCACGACTGAGATAGGAGGATATGATGTGGCAAGAGCATTCATTGACACAGGAAGCTCTTGTGACATCTTGTTCAAAGAATGCTTTGATACGATGGACCTGAACGTGAAGGTAGTGCCAGTAAAGACAGCTTTGTATGGGTTCACTGGAGGAGCTATCCAACCTTGGGGGCAAGTCACTTTACAATTTCGGATAGGAGAACAGCCATTACAGAGAGTAAGGATGGTGGAGTTCTTGATTGTGGACGCCCCCTCTTCTTACAACGTGATCTTAGGACGACCATCCCTGAACTCGTTGCAAGCAGTGGTGTCCACCTTTTATATGAAAATAAAGTTCCCCATTGGAGATGAAGTGGGAGAAGTTCTTGGTGATCAGGTCAGTTCCAGAAGGTGTTATGTGGACACTGTGAATCAAGCGGACAAGGTGTTCAAAAAAGACCAGGGAAGAGGAGATGATCCTGTGGGAAAAAGGATAAAAGAAGGAGAAATGATGGAAGAAGATCCTCATTTGCAGATCAGACCTGAGGAAGAAACTATGGCAGTAGAATTACTGCCTCACAAAATAGGTTGCACAACCAAAATCGGAACTCAGATGAGTCATGAAGTGGCTCAGAAATTAATTCAATGTCTTTAAGCTAACTCTGATATCTTCGCCTTCCATTCAACTGACCTCACTGGGATAGATCCAGCTCTGGCCATGCACAACTTGAATGTGAGTTCACAAGTGAAACCAGTAAAGCAGAAGCTTAGAAGATTTGGTCCGGAGAAGGACAAGATCATCATTAAGGAAGTGGACAAACTGTTTGTAGCAAAAGACATTGTGGAGATCCAGTTCCCTGAGTGGCTCTCCAATGCAGTAATGTTTTCTAAGGGAGCTGGAAAGTGGAGAACGTGCATAGATTTTCGGGATCTCAACAAAGCTTGCCCGAAGGATCATTACCCACTTCCTCGAATAGATCAACTGTTAGATTCCACATCGGGGTGCGAGCTGCTCTCAATGATGGATGCTTATCAAGGCTATCACCAAATCAAAATGGATCCTAAAGATGTGGCGAAGACTAGCTTCGTGGTGTGTTGTGGAACATATGGATACACAGACATGCCCTTTGGTCTGAAGAATGCGGGAGCTACTTATCAGAGGATGGTGGATTCAATCTTTCGAGATCAGATAGGGAGAAACGTAGAAGTATATGTAGACGATATGCTGGTGAAGAGCTTAAAGGAAGGAGATCATGTGAAAGACCTGGAAGAGACCTTTGAGGTGATTAGAGCAAGTGGCATGAAGCTCAATTGCGCGAAGTGTGCCTTTGGAGTTCAATTTGGAAAGTTATTGGGGTATATGGTTACCCCAAGAGGAATTGAAGTGAACAAGGAAAAAGTAAAAGTTGTTCTAGAAATGCAAGAACCAAGGAACATAAGAGAGATACAGAGGTTGAATGGACGTGTAGCGGTCCTTAGTCGTTTTATCTCCAGATCAGTGGAAAAGAGCTTGCCTTTCTTCAAAATCTTGAGGAAAGGATCTAAATTCGAGTGGAACGAGGAATGTAGAAAGACTTTTCAGGAGCTGAAGGATCATCTCTCAGCATTACCTCTGCTCACTAAACTAGTCTCAGGCGAGACCCTGTTCTTGTACTTCTTTGTAGGAGAACACTCTTTAAGCTCTGTTCTCCTAAGAGAAGAGGGAGGTTACCAAAGGCCGATATATTATGTGAGTAAGATGCTCCAAGGACCAGAGGAGAGATACTCAGAAATGGAGAAGTCAGCATTGGCAGTAATGGTGACAGCAAGGAGGCTTAGACCATATTTCCTAGCTCACAAGGTGATGGTGAGAACAAACTTACCCCTGAGGCAGACCATGGGGAGACCTGATCTATCAGGGCGTATTGTAAAATGGGCAGTGGAAATAAGTGAGTATGACATAGAGTTCGAACCAAGAACTGCTATTAAGGCTCAGGCTTTGGCAGACTTTATTCAAGAGACTACGAGGAACATAGAGTTGGAAGAATGGACAACTTATGTGGATGGATCCTCTACTATGATGGGGAGTGGAGCTGGAGTGATGATCATTACTCCAACAGGAGAGGAGTTGCAATTCGCCATTAAATTTGGTTTCAAGGCCTCAAACAATGAATCGGAGTATGAGGCTCTGGTAAGAGGGATGAGAATGTTAGCAGATCTGGGAGCACAGAAAGTAAAGATTTTTTCAGATTCTCAGTCGGTGGCTCAGCAAGTAGCTGGATCATATGAAAAGAAAGATGAAAAGATGATCAAGTATGTCAGAATGATGGAAAATATCAAATCAAGGTTTGTGGAGTTCTCTTTGGAGCAGATACCAAGAGCAAAAAATAGCAAAGCTGACTACTTAACAAAGCTGGCCAGTTCAGTGGAAGAGGGAGCTAAAGGCCAGATCACCCTCCTAACAGCAGATAACAAAATGATAGACATGGAGGTGTTCTCAGTTGAGGAGGAAGCAGAAAGTGAAGATTGGAGAGCCCCAATTATTCACTATCTGAAAACAGGGCAAAGGCTTGATCAACCTGAAGTTCCTAAAAGAGCAATATTTGCAAGATATTGCATGATAGGTGAGGATCTGTACAAGAGATAATTTTCACAGCCATATTTGAAGTTCATAACTAATGATGAAGGAAACTATGTCATTCGAGAGATCCATGAAGGATGTGGAGGAAGTCACACAGGATTCAGGGACGTGGTCAGAAGAATCTTAAGGGCAGGATATTATTGGCCGAGGATGCTTAGAGATGCTAAGGAGCTGATACGAAAGTGTGATAAGTGTCAAAAGCACGGACCCCTTATCCATGTTCCTGGAGAAGAAATGGGAGTTATGTACTCCCCATGCCCCTTTGATAAATGGGGAATTAATATCGTAGGAAAGTTTCCTGAGGCATCAGGAGGGAGGTCCTTTCTGATTGTGGCGGTGGATTATTTCAGTAAGTGGGTAGAAGCTGAAGCAGTATCCGCGATTAATGAGAACAACATTCAAAAGTTCTTATGGAGGAACATTTGTTGCAAATTCGGGATCCCTAGAGTCCTTGTTTCAAACAATGGAACTCAGTTCAGTGGAAAGGCTATTAGGGACTGGTGTGAAAAAATGAAAATCAAGCAAAGATTCACATCAGTAGCACAGCCTCAAGCCAACGGCCAAGTGGAAGTGACTAACAGAACCATAGTTGAAGGGATAAAAGCTAGATTGGAGAAGAAGAGAGGAAGTTGGCCAGATGAGCTGGATTCTGTTCTCTGGTCCTACAGGACCAGCCCCAAAATAGCTACGGGGGAGACGCCTTTTAACTTGGTCTATGGAGCGGCAGCCGTGATCCCAGTAGAAGTCGGATCCGAATCCCACCGAATCTCTTTTTATGATGAGGGCCAAAACTCTGTCTTGATGAAAGAAAGTCTGGATCTGGTGGAAGAAGAAAGGGATATAGCACGTCTCAGGGCCGAGGCGTACAAGAGCCAGATCAGAGCCGGATACAATAAGCGAGTAAAAATGCGAAAATTTGATCAAGGAGACATGGTTCTCAGGAGAATTGATGCACTAAAGCCAGTGAAGAAGTTGGAGCCAAATTGGGAAGGGCCATTTATTGTGAAAGAAGTGCTAAAAGGAGGAGCATACAAGCTAATGAGAGAAGATGGAAAGGAAGTAGCACGTCCATGGAATGTGAGCAAACTCAAGAAATATTATTGTTAAGAAACAGGCAAGATCTGAAACCTTTACTTTTGTCATTTTTCTTTATTCATGAACTGAACGACGTATTCAGGACATGAAAGATCCTTGTAATAGTTTGCACTTTGAAAATTTCAATGAAACAAGGAGCTGGTGAGAGCAGCTCCTTTTTATCTTATTACTGCAAGAATATCCGGATTTGAATGAACTCCCCGAGGAGTATAAATAACTCATATAAGAGTATAAAATATGACTCTGAATGAGCAAGTGCTGCTCCTTATATTTGGAGTATAAACAACTCCCCGAGGAGTATAAACAACTCATATAAGAGTATAAAATATGACTCTGAATGAGCAAGTGCTGCTCCCTATATTCGGAGTATAAACAACTCCCCGAGGAGTATAAACAACTCATATAAGAGTATAACATATAACTCTGAATGAGCAAATGCTGCTCCTCATATTCGGAGTATAAACGATAAGCGATCTCAAGACCTGAGTCAGAGATCAGAAATATTTATTTACTTGAAAAAAAATTCAATTTTTTCTGAGGATGAGAAGAGATCTCAGGACTCCCGAGATCAGAAATATTTATTTACTTGGAAAAAATTTCAATTTTTTCTGAGGATGAGAAGAGATCTCAGGACCTGAGTCCGAGATCAGAAATATTTATTTACTTGGAAAAAATTTCAATTTTTTTCTGAGAATGAGAAGAGATCTCAGGACCTGAGTCCAAGATCAGAAATATTTATTTACTTGGAAAAAATTTCAATTTTTTTCTGAGGATGAGAAGAGATCTCAGGACCCGAGTCCGAGATCAGAAATATTTATTTACTTGGAAAAAAATTCAATTTTTTTTTCTGAGGATGAGAAGAGATCTCAGGACCCGAGTCCGATTTTTCTGAGGATGAGAAGAGATCTCAGGACTTGAGTCCGAGATCATAAATATTTATTTACTTGAAAAAAAATTCAATTTTTTATGAGGATGAGAAGAGATCTCAGGACCTGAGTTCGAGATCAGAAATATTTATTTACTTGGAAAAAATTTCATTTTTTTTTCTTTTCTGAGAATGAGAAGAGATCTCATGACTTGAGTCCAAGATCAGAAATATTTGTTTACCTGGAAAAAATTCAGACAACACAAGCATAAAATATTGAGAACAGAAGCAGTTCTAAAAGATAAGAGTGCATATTTATGAGGAGATCATATCCATGCGCAAAAGGAGAAATTCAAAATATAAAAAGTACATCAGCAAAAATAACAGAGTTCAATAACAGAAAGAGCATGCAAGCTCTCGAATCAAGAAAAGCATTAAGTTTGGGCATTAGTGGCAGGAGCGGCTTCTTCCTCGGAATTTGTGAGCCCAAGATCTGGAGTATGGGATCCTTCCAACGGAGGAAGATTGGGCAAAAGATCAGAAGAAGAGGAAGGGCCCTGACGAGGAGGAAAAACATCATAAATCAATGACGAGGCAGCAGGCATTTCAGGACCTAACTCCTTCTCAAAAGCCAATTTCAAAGCTGCTTTTTGAATGACAGGCAGCCACCATTCCTGATCAGGTCCTGCATTAAGATCTCCACGGAAAAAAGGGGAAGGTGTTAAACTTTTGATAATCAGATCAGTGTCAATAGAGGGTTTGAAACCCTGTTCCTTCACTTGGGCTATGGTACATTTAACCCCATGGGTTATGAAGTGACCAATGTGGGGATTCATATCCCTGATATAGTGGGGGCTAAGTTGATACGCTTCAACTAGTCCTGAGTGAAGATCCTGGAGAAATTCTTGGCCAATAGGGGTCGTCAACAATCTCCGACGACAATCCTCAACACCCCGCTTCTGCCCCTGCTTAAAAGTTTATTCCAAAGCTCTTTCTTGCTGAGTTTTTAGAGCTAATACCTCTTCCTGATGTTGGGAGATCAAATAAGAACGGGCCTTTTCTGCCAACTCCCAGCTCTCTTCAACCTTCTTTTTCAGATCTTCATTTTGAGTAGTGAGCAAATTAAGATCTGCAGCTGCTTTCTGGACTTCTTCATCCTTCTCAGACAATTCTAAACGGAGGCGCCCCAGGTCCTTATTAGCTTGTTCCTTCTCAGTTTTGTCCAATAAGATTCCCTGAATAGTCATAAGCTGAAGAAGAAGAAAATTTATTAAAAATAAAAATGAAGAGGCAACAAGAAGTGCAAAAACACATGAGAAGGTAAGCTACCTGAGTACACAACTCAGAGGAAATCCCCCAAAGTTGAGGAATTGAGTGTTCATAGAATCGATGCTTATCATCGGTGGTGGGAACCAGTTTGAGAAAGGTAGTGCTTTCCTCGCCTCTTAATTCAGAGACAACTTTAGGGATCTCTAGAGTAAAAAGGTCCTTAGTCGACCTTCGAGGAACAGTGGCATCTGAGCGAATGCGATGAGACTTGGATTTCTTTGAAGGAACCTTATCGCTATCTCCAAGAGCAGGTTGCTTGTGAACAGGAGGGGGCATACCAGAAGTCGTACTCCTGAGGACCCTATCGGTGGGAGGAACAAATGTTTCCCCTGGAATAGGTGGAGCTGAAGTTAAGGGGGCTGCCACTTTGACAGTACCAGCTATCTCAGTTGTCAGAACAGGGGCTGCTGAAGAGGTCTCTATCGCAGTGACCTCATCGTCATCAATATCAATGAGATCTAGCTTGATAGAACTGAAAGCGAAGTCCATCTCTGAAAATCAAGAAAAGGAAAAAGTTAGACCAGACATGTATGAGACGAAAGAAGAACAAAAACACAGGAGAAAAGATAACTTTACCGGCTCTGGGGGAAAGTTCCGCTCCAGAGCTGTCAAGACCAAAATGGATTAACACCCCTTGATCCCGTACAAGTTGGTTTATTTTGAAGAGACCATTCTCTTTATTAAGAACATGGTCCTCTAGAGAACCCATTATTTTCCGATCTCTTCGAGAAACAACAGAATCTGGAATAATAGGATAAGAGGGAGTAGTTTGCTGCCACTCATCACTAGGAAAAGGCCACTTCCCACTTTTGGGAGTGACCCAGAAATATTTCTTTTTCCACCCTACCTCGAGACTAGGAGGTTTCTTTATAAAATTAGGAGGACCGTTAACTCGGGAACTAATGTAGAAAAAACCCTCTTTCAGTTTAATCTCATGACAAGATACGAACATTTCAGCATTAGGACTACCTCTGTAATGTCTCAAGAGGATATAGAAGGATAGGCAAGTCCTTATAGATGAAGGGTTAACTTGGGCTACCGAGATATTAAAAAGCCGGCACACATCGACAAGATAAGGGCAAATGGGGAAGCGGATCCCATAATATACGTGCGCTCTGTAAAAGGGCAACGAAGGAGGGCAGAAGAAATTTGGTCTCTCCTCAGGAAGAGCCATATCAAAAAGGAAATCCGAGGGATTATGGCATCTTTTCCTTATCTCCCTAAGTTCTGAGGAGACGAGAGTGGAATGTGAAGAAACTTTATTCCATAGTTCACTAGAAGTATCCTCGAGAGTGGCTAACTTCCTAGGACGACGAGAAATCAAGGAACGAGAAGAAGAAGAAGACGGGGGCGGAACTACTATCAAAGGTGGAGGTCTTAATTGAGATCTGGGGTATTGATCGGATAAAACATCTGTATGACCAGATGAATAAAGTTGATCTGGGGTTAAGCTTCGAGAACTATGGTAATAAGAACCAGATCGGGTATCTTCCCCTTCAGTTGAAAAGGAGGAGGAACCAGGAGCGGAAGGAGATGGGCTAGCCATTTGAGATCGGAAAAAAGAAGAATAAGAGAAGACAGAAAGTAATACCTGGAAACTAAGAGCAACCGCACTGGAATAAGGAAACTCGTTGGAAAACAGAGGCCTCCCACCAGAATTTTAGAGAGATGATTTTCTGAAAATATGAAAGTTTTTTTACTCAAAACCCAAAAGCAAAGAAAGGAAAAGATGAAGGTAGATTCCTCCTTTTATACTAAAAGGTGATGGGACAGTTACCTTGCCAGATGGATAACGCGTGTAAGGCCCGGATGAGAGGAGGCGAAAGGTTAAATTTCAAAGGACGGCCCAGATCAAAAGTAAAGATTTCCCAAAAAATGAGCGGGAAACCTTAAAAAATTCAAAAAGACTCTATTCTTAACTATTTCGGCAACGAGCTGTCATAGTCAAGAATAGGGGGAGTGGATGATGTGGCATAATGGTGTAGGTCCTGAAAGGAAGAACTACTGACTGAAACCGAAATAAAAGCTGATCACTTCCTTTTGGGATCAGGATCAGAAAAGTCTTCACCCATGATATGGGCCATGATCTGATCAGATCCCTCCGAGATCTGACCTGACATTAATATCCTCACCTCGGACACGACCAGATCTAACGGACGTTGACGGGAAAGTAAGGTCGTGATTCGGCCCCCCTCGCATAATTAGAACCAGGACAATAAATCGTCTTGGTTGACAAGGAGAAACAAACAATCTTGGTGTGTTAGAGTATCTCTGAGTATCCCTGCAAATGTATGCGCATTACCTGAACAATTAGTTATGTGTCAGGGTTGTACCATGACGTGGCACTATTTGTAACAAACCCTAGAGGCGAATTTACCTCTCTACCCTTCAAGAACAAGGTATAAAAGCATCCCCTTTCATTTTAAACAAGGCTAAGTCATTTTTCTTCCATTACTATTCACTCTAAAATACAAACGCTCTTATTTTCTTCATCTTCTCGATCGAGCTCGACTGACTTGAGCGTTGGAGGTCCGTCGCCGGACACCCCTCCGGCCCGGTTTGTGTGCAGGTCCTCAAACTCAGCAAAGACGTGCATTACCACCAAATATTCAAGGATTTTCAAAGGACCCATTTAAGTACTTATTGTTTTAATCTCTCTTTGATTGTGTTCTTTATCATTCACTCCTGTGAATTCGATAAGGTCACATCAGTTATAAATCTTGAAACGTGGTGGCCGACGAAGAAGACGATGGACAGGTTGAGCTGATATATTTTTTTTGGTCAAGCAAACGAAACATAGTTTATTGATTTAATGATGCACTACATAATTAATATGGTACCAATGAAATGAAGACGATAGAGACTCAGGTATGGCGTGGCTTGGGCAGCCCCCCAAATTAAATTCGCCAGGGTATATATAATATTAGATTTTTAATTTTTTTTTAATTTGGCCCCCTCCTCAATCCTCATGAAGATGCATGGGCCTTATTAAATAATAAACTAAAATCCCGAATTTTCAGCCCACCAAAATCCATATAAACTTGATTGTTTTATTTGTAATTAATTCATTCAATTAAAATTCTTAAACCTACACAAATCTAAGCTACTGTGCGGGCTGGCGGCGCAATTCTTGATCAAATGATTTAAATTATTCACAGGTATTTAAATTTATATATTATTTATTTTATTATTTTTAATTATTCCTCAAATATTTAATATTGACCGTTAAAATTAATCATTCAATTATTAATTGATGTATTAGGTCAAAGATAAACAAGAATAATATAACTAATTGTTGGCTAAGAGTTGGAATTTAATGTAGTTTTCTAAATTAATTAACTAATGAATTTGTATTTGATTCTTTTATAGATGAAAAAGTCACGTATAATAGATTTTTCTTTAAAAGAAAAAACGAAAATACTCAAGAATTTCAGTCAAATCCATCCATAGATAATAATGAAAGTCGTCCCTTGAAATCTTTTGACTGTTTGTTGTGTATATTGAAAAGGAGATTGCGAAGAAGTTCAACATAAATTTGCTTATAAATGATTTTTCGTGAAATGAAAGAAAGACTTCTAAATTTTAACCAGTTGTAAATTTAATGTTAAATTTTAAAAGAATACTCACTCCGTCCGCCTATAAGCTTCCCATACCCTTTTTGGTAAGTATTTTTTCTTACACATCACTTTATATCTTATTTTTTCTCTCTATCTCTCTCCTTCTTCCAATCACATCACTTGTACTATATCTATTATTTAATCACTTTTCTTAATCTTTGTGCCAAAAAGTAACGGGAAGCTTATAGGCGGACGGAGGGAGTATATGATAATTAAGTATATTATACATGAATTTATTACTGTATAATTTAAATTTGATTACTTTAAAAAATTTATGTTGGCCCCCCCTAATGTTTCGTCCTAGGTCCGCCCCTGGGCTTGGGGATGGTTTTTTGCGTCTCATGGACACAATTTGCTTTTTGCGCAGGGAAGGGAAGTGAGAAGAGGAGGGAGAAGAGGCCGCGACGCAAGGGATGGGGAGGAAAGGCACCGACGACGCAGAGAGGGGTGGGGAGAGGTGCCAACGATGTAGGGGAGGGTGGGGAGAGACGTCGGCGATGCAGGGTATGGTAGGGACCGGCAACGCAGAGGCGAGGAAGGTGGCACCGACGACGGAGAATGTAAGAGGAGGGGGAATGAAAGGAAAAATTAAGGTTTGATAGGAGTGTATACAATATTTTCGACCAACTATTGTCGAAAAAAAAAAACCTGGGCGTTTAAAATTTTTTTGGTTTTTTTTTTTTTTTTAAATATTTTCTATTGGAGTCTAGTTACATTGGGCCTTTGGCCCACACGCATGTCTTTGGTTAATTGATTGTATTAGGCCCACTTGTTATTAAGCCCACACTTTTTAGGTTAATTCTGTATCTTTGTATATATACTTGGCGTTAGTGCCCTACATCATCAATTTTAGAATAACATTCTCACGAAATACTGCCTCTTGATTACTGGAATTAACATGGTATCGGAGCGGCTTTGCTCCTGGTAGTTACGTGATTGGCAATTTTTTTTTCCACTTTCTCTCACGACGGACGAAGTGAAGAACATGGAGAAGGGTAGCGGCAGCGATGCCAAGTTGCCGCGGATTGTTATCGATGCGATGCTTGTAATAGAAGTGTTTGGATTTTTCTTATTCCACGAAAATCGGATGTTGCAGCCCGTTTAATCAAATTTTGCAACATGATTTCTACACAATTTGGGGTAAAAGTTAAGTGTGTTCGATCGGACAATGGAGTCGAATTCCGAGCATCAATTTTTCTTAATTACTACGCTGCCAACGGGGTGCAGGTAGAGAGTTCATGCACTGACACTCCACAACAAAATGGGGTTGTGGAACACAAACATCGTCATATATTGGAAGTGGAAAGGGCCTTACGTTTTGAGTCCGGTTTACCGATTGAATTTTGGGGTGAATGTGTTCTCACCGCTGTTTACATCGTCAATCGCCTTCCTTCGCCCATCATATCAAATTACACGCCTTATGAAAGGCTACTTGGCAAGAAACCAACATATGATCATCTTAGGGTATTTGGTTGCCTCGTTTATGCTCATGAAAATCGCCGCAAGGACAAGTTTGGAGAAAGGGGGAGTGCATGCATATTTGTTGGTTATCCTATTGGGCAAAAGGCTTATCGTGTTTTTGATTTGCAAACACACAAGTTTTATAACACACGGGATGTCACGTTTGTTGAGAATGCATTTCCGTTTCAAGGATGTTAGAACATGGATTTGGTTGTCGCCTCGGATACTGCTCTTGCTCGCATTCGGGGACTTACCACATCACCACATTCTTCGACCATCTGGTCCCGTCCCCACATTAGAGGCGCACCCGCCCCCCCCCACACTTGGATGACCAGCACGCGGGCGAGCAGTCCCCCTTGGTCGATAGTGCACCACCTGTTGGGACACCTCCCTTGGTCGAACAACATTCGGGCGACCAACCACACTTAGCCGAACAACAGTCTGACAACCAGCCCCCCTTGGTCACCGATACACCAAATACAGTTAATGTTCCAGCACCACGGGTTAGTGAACGAACTAGAAAACGGCCTAAACATCTTGATATGTACATCACCGATCTCCCTCATTCAGTAGCCCTTTCACAACCTATTACCAATTTTACTTGCTCGACGACACATCCTTTGTCTCAGCATATTTCTTACGATATGTTCTCTGTGGCGCATATGGCTTTTCTAGCAGCCATTACATCACGCGATGAACCAAAGCACTTCTCCCAAGCAATTCGAGATCCCTTATAGCGTGAGGCCATGGCAAAGGAGATTAGTGCCCTCGAACAAAATGGCACTTGGACATTATCTCACTTGCCTCCCGGAAAGAAAGTTGTTGGTTCCAAATGGGTTTACAAAATCAAGTACAAACCCAATGGGGATGTAGAGAGATACATGGCTCGTCTGGTTGCCAAGGGTTTCACTCAAGTAGAGGGAGTTGATTTTCATTAGACGTTTGCGCCCGTTGCCAAATTGGTCACTGTTAGATGCATGCTCATCGTTGCGGCTAAAAGGAATTGGGAGGTACATCAATTGGATGTCAATAATGTCTTTTTGCACGGTGATTTGCACGAATATGTATATATGAGTATTCCGCAGGGTTTCGCCAAAAAGGGGGATACTCGAGTTTGTAAACTCCAGAAGTCACTCTACGGGCTTCGACAAACTTCTCGAAATTGGTATGAAAAATTCACGAAGGCTCTCGTTTCCATTGGCTTCCGCCAATCACATGCCGATCACTCTTTGTTCGTGTTTCGAAAAGGGTCCACTTATGTTTCTGCTTTGATATATGTTGATGACGTCTTGCTTGCTGGGAATAATATTGATCACATTGAATCTGTAAAACGCTTCTTGGATGACAGGTTTAGCATTAAGGATTTGGGGCCGTTGAAGTATTTCTTGGGCATCGAAGTTGCCCGTTCCGCTGCCGGATTCGTTTTCAGCCAACGGAAATACACCTTGGACATTTTAGAGGAGAGTGGTCTCCAAGGGGCCCGACCAAGTAAGATTCCCATGGAGCAACATTTGAAGCTTGTACCCGATGATGACAGTCCATTAGTTGATGCTGCACAATATAGGCGACTAATTGGGCGCCTATTGTATCTCACGGTTACGCGGCCTGACATTGTATATCCGGTGAGCCAACTCAGCCAGTTCCTTGGGCAGCCGCGAGCAGCTCACTAGGCGGAAGCTCAACGCATTCTTCGGTATCTGAAGACGGCCCCGGGTCAGGGCGTGTTCCTCTCGGCCGCTGGTGGTCTCGAATTGCAAGGATTTTGTGACGCGGACTGGGAAGGGTGCCCATTCACGCGTCGTTCATCTACAGGATACTTCATTTATCTTGGTGGTTCGCCCGTCTCATGGCGCACCAAGAAGCAGTCAGTCGTCTCCCGATCCTCGGCTGAGGCCGAGTATAGAGCAATGGCGAACACAATTTGTGAGATAGTTTGGTTGCGATGGCTTATGAGAGATTTTGAGGTGTTTTTGGACGCACCTACACCCCTCTTTTGTGATAGTCAAGCGGCTCGTCACATCGCCGTCAACCCTGTTTTCCATGAGCGCACCAAACACGTTGAGATGGATTGTTATTTTGTTCGGGAAAAGGTTGTGAATGGAGATATCCAACCTTGCATGATCTCCATTGAGAACCAAGTGGCCGACATATTCACAAAGGCTCTTGGAGCCGATCGTTTCAAATTTCTTTGTGGCAAGTTGGGCGTTCGAGACCTTCACGTTCCAACTTGAGGGGGAGTATTGGAGTCTAGTTACATTGGGCCTTTGGCCCACACACATGTCTTTGGTTAATTGATTGTATTAGGCCCACTTGTTATTAAGCCCACACTTTTTAGGTTAATTTTGTATCTTTGTATATATACTTGGCGTTAGTGCCCTACATCATCAATTTTAGAATAACATTCTCACGAAATACAGCCTCTTGATTACTGGAATTAACATTTTCGACAAACCAGTGTCGAAAATATACAATATTGTCGACAATAGTGTATATTTTCGACCAACTATTATTGATTTTTTAAAAAAAAATTCTTTCGACAAACAAGTGTCTACAATAGTGTATACTTTTGACACCGATTTGTCGAAAGTATGTCAGTTTCTATTTCCTGAGGATTCTATGCTTTTTTTTTTATTCTAAATTTATAGAGATAGTGGTTGGCGGCGGCGACGGTTGTCGGAGGTGGCAGCGACAATGATTGCAATTAAGGTTAGGGTTTAAATGCTTGAAGGAGAGTGTGTCTAACATAGTCAGATGACCCTTTTTACTAGAATGATAAATTTGATATTTTACATGTATATTTAATTAATAAATAGAGAGGAGTGCATCTAACATTATCGTAGGGATAAATAACCCACACCAATATTAATGCAAAATGGGATGCCAACTTCTTTCATTTGTGGGTCGTCAACAATTATAAAATGGACCTGCAATAATTCTGTCATGGGCGGCTTTTCTTAAATTAAATTACACGTCTCCTCCTTAAACTCGATTTCTTCATTTGTTGACTTCACTAAAAATTAGTTACATGTATATTGCTACTAAAAATGCTCAATTTACCTACACAAATAGCAAATGAACCACAACATTTCTCATAATCAAGTGTAATTAGCCAAAAATCAGTAAAAATAATATTAAATTAAGATTAAAATGCACAAGAAAATCATGCAATTTCCACTCGAATCAATGATATATCATACCAACGGAGGGCAGCCTAAATGATCATAATGTCCTAGTGCCACCTAACTGCTTCCTTTGCGATCATGGTAAAGAACCACAACTCACATTGTTGGCGGTTTCAAACAAGTCCTACATCAAATTTTTTTTGAGGGGTTATATAGGGTATATAAGGATGGAGTAGTATCTCCATTGGTATGAGACCTTTCGGGAAAACTCAAAAGTAAATCCGTGGGGGTTTAACCCAAAACAGACAATATCATACCAATTAAAATGCAACTGATATGCTTACTAAGGCATTACCAAGCAAAGTTCAACAATTGTATCGAGTTGGTAAACCAATAGATCATGGGATGTGGACTAATGAAGATCAGAAGCCTTGAGGAGACAATCATGCATTAAGGTGAATAATTATTAATGTATAATGTGAACTGGATGTTAATGAGCTGGTTCTAGTGCATGCAGAGTCGAGAATTGTGTTAGTTGGACGACTCCACTAATGGTGGACAAGTCGTGTGAAGTTATCAGAATAGCTTAGTGAGTTTGGCCATCTCATCTGATGTTATGCAGACAACTCATCAAAGTCTGGTCTAAGTCATCTAATCTTATCTCAACTGTGTTGAGGACATAACAATTGAGGTCTAAGTTAGTTGATAGCCAAATTAGTTGAGATCGAGAAGCTCAAGTTATCTATTTTGCGTGCAGTTTTCAAAACCATACGAGTAAACGATTAATTAATTGTATTGCAGTTAGAAGTCAGTTTTTAGCAGTTCATTAGGCATTATTCATCTATAAATACAAGTAATTTATATGGTAAATGGTTAGCTAGTTCAATCTTAGAGAGTTCAAGTGAGATTTCACAGTTTAGGGTTTCTTATTCTTACTTTGAGTGTTCAGAGTGATTGTAACTTGTAAAACTCAATTCGATACTTAGTGAAAGACTGCCTCTATACCCTCCATGGATGTAGATCTTTACGATCGAATCACGTAAATTTTTATGTGTTGGTGTTTGTTCTTTTCTTTATCGTTCATTTGATCGTTCTTGTAAGTTCTTTGTGGTATTGAATTGTTTTACGGTGAAATAAAACTTAACACACACTATTTTATTTTGTTATTTATTCAAAATGGTGTGGAAATAGTATGGCGTTTAGGAAATAATTGAGAAATGGAAGAACCTACCTTCTGTTGTTCCTAATTAGTACACATGTGAAAAACATCAATATAAGTCGCCATTCTTGAATGGGGAATACGGAGGACCAGGTGTAATATGATACACAGTAAGAGCAACAAAAGATAGAATGGGAGGATGAAATGTATTGACGGGAAAAATTAAGCTTAGAAATGCTTGGATCATGGGTTAGACTTGAGACGATATTTTCAAAGTAGAGGTTACGATGCTCCTTCAAGAGGGGTCAAGGTACATGTTGATGTAACTTTCAGACCTATGAAAGGAGTTCAAGGAGCAGGATACATCATATTGGGTAGGGAGAATAAAAAATGGTTGCAGCAGGATACAAAAGAACTAGATTCCTCAAAACAATTATTAGTGTAGAACTGGAAGCGATTGAAATATGCCTAAAAAAATGCATGCCTGGGTAATAACCTGTCAAATATTATATTTGAAACAGACCTCAATTCAAGTGGCAAATGAAATTACGAGGAATAAATGTATCACAAACCGGAGGGCATTGCCTATTTATCTTGGAGAATATTTTGAAAATTATTGAGTACATTGGGAGATGTGACTTTAAATATATCAAACAGAAGGCAGATGCGAGAGTCCATTCGTTGGCACAAAAGACAATTAACCCTTTTTCTCTTCATGACTAGAGAGAAGGAGAATTACCAGCTTAGTTGTAAAGGAAGAAGTTTATTTTAGTTTTACGACACTCATATGATAATATACATTGATTGTGGAGTGGTTTTTTCTTAAAATAAAATGGGGAAAGAGGGCTACTATTCTCTTAATACATTTATTATTAGATGTTATGCTCAACATTTAAGGTATCAATCCTAAGAAATTATACTATACAAATTCTATATTTTATTTATTTCTAATAGGTGATACGAGTGCTCTTGGAGCTCGTTCCGATTCCTTGAAAAATATATTTTCCGAAAAACTAAATATAGACGAATAAAAATTGTATATTAAAAGAAAAGACATAAAGCAAAAAGCTCACAAGCTGAGGAAACAATCAAACTTAAAATGACCGAAACAAAAAAGTGGCATATGGGGGTTAAAAAATATCGCCCATTGTCCCGCGTATTTGGCGACTGAGGTCCTAACTTCTATCTCGGTGATGACGTTTTCCGGTGGTTGCCACAACCACCCCGGGCAGCCTAGGGCATCAGATCTTCTCCATAGAGTGAGGAGAACCCACAAGTGCAAGATCAAGTGCATCGTTGACAGGCGGCTCCAATAATGCAGCAGGAACCAAATTCTTGGTGTTTTCTAAGGGCTCATCCATGTAGTCGTCTGTGAGGATTGAGAAAGCGTTGCCCACTAGGACCGAAGTGGGTACAACAACTGAGGTAGGAATTGTAGGAGGTGTGGGAGTCTGCGTCGGGCGGGGGTCCGATGGGGCCCATCCTTTAAGACGGGAGGAACTTTTATCACGTTGTCCACGTTTGCCCGAGTAATGGGGCGTATATACTTTACCCTTATTTTGCAGTGGGCAGTCATGTGCCCGACAATCACACAATGTTTGCAGTACTCCGCAAACCTCTCATAATGCACTTCCACATACACAACTTGATCACCAAGATCCAACACCAAACACTCCAGAAGCGTATTGCGCCATAGTTTTTGTCGAGGTGTGGTCGTCCATCTTCACAAACGTGCTGATAGTTGAGACCGCTGCCGAAAAAATTGTTGCCTACCAAAGTTCAATAAAGAGACCCACTAGGCGGACCCAAATTTGAGCTTTCGAGGTCTGAACCTGGTTCGAATTGAAATTGGTGGTCCAATTTTGCAACCGAATAGAGCTTAGGTTCAACTGCCAAATTCTTGTCCTGAAAATCCTATCGCGCTCCTCCAAAGATTGGAATTTAGAAAGCCCAAATTTCTTTCCAAATGGAATAACCGACAGGCCACCTCAGAGGGACCAAATGTTAATAAGGCTTTTAGACAGGACAACATATGGAATCAGAGATTTTCCACAGGGAGTGAGCAAACGACCAATTAGTGCGTCCTTGAATTCACGCACCCCAGTCTGGTATGTGTCCTCATCAATCGATATGGTGAAGAAATCACCCTTTTTACAAAGGCATATGATCCGGGAAAGCAACCAGAGTCATAAGAGTGGAAGCAGGCGGGGAGGCTGGCTTATCAGCATAGGTCGGGGAAACCATCGAGGGCAGACATGCACTCCCAAATAGTTTAGAGACATCCAGAGTAGGAGATGACATTGGAGATGGGGGGAGGGGGGTTAATTCGCAACCAGGGGCTTAAGGAAGGTAATGAATGAGCTAGGCTTGGAAATTGTGTCTCCAATTCCGGAAAATAGGCTCGAAAAACTAAATATAGTGTTTGCAAAATAATTCAATACAACTTTAAAATGAATTTTAAAAATATTTTATGAACTGTTTGGGGGTATTACAATTTTAGTTATAATTCTCATCATAACTGTACAAAAGGTGTGATAACCAGTAACATAATGGCAAAAACTTATATGCAATATTGACCAATTAAGTCAAAATTCGTGGGTTAAATGCGGGTCAACACGGGTCAAAGCGGGTCAACCTTAATTATAAAAATATTTATTTTCGCTTAAAAATATTATCTTACTACATGACCAAAAACTATGTTACTACATTACATAAATTTTGTCACTACAAGACCAAAAGTGTATTACTGTAAGTTCAAAAATATTCTGGACACTTATTTTTTTTGAGCGAAATTACTAAAATAATTATGACTTATTGGGCTACTACATGACTAAAACAATGTTACTACAAGACCAAAATTTTATCACTAAAAGGTCAAAAGTGTATTACAACATGTCTAGATAATTAATTTTTGGGGTGAATTTGTAGAATGTTTTGACATGTAGTATTAAATTTTTGGCCTTGTAGTGGTAATTTTTTGACCCTGTAGTAACAATATTTTGGTCACGTAGTAAACCACCTGTTTGCGACCCGCAAATTTTCTGGGCAACCCGGATACGGGCTTATGACCCGCGAATTTTTTAAAATTATCTTAATTTGACTTTTAGGCTAAATGGACTTAGGGTTTTGACTTGATCAAATTAGTATGAAATGCCTGTATGAAATATTTTACATAAGACTAGCCCTAACATAATAGGTCCAAAACCATTTACGAATGAAGATCAAAGAAATCAAAACAAGAAAAATTAATGTTAATTCGTATGTAAACGAATGAATGTCACTATATACATAAACCATTAAGAAGACTCGTGAGCCTCTCACCCACCTCTGGGAACGAGCCAATCAGGACTCCACAAATTCTTCTAAGGTTGCTCACGTTGATGAGCTGAACAAAGGATGAAGTGCTCCAGATTATGACTCTCTTAGGTATACAACCAATACGTCATTTATGGTAGAAGATCTAGTTTGGCTGAGCTCGCGGGTGTTAGCCAACACATTAGTCGTTGGTCTGGGAAGGGTCCACCTCAGCAGCCGCTGGATGGTTCAGCTGACTCTACCCTTCAGAGTTGGTCGGATATGCTGGATGACACGAATTGAGGGTGTTTGAAGGAACACTTGTACTTGTCGTACTTTCACTATTCTACTTTAGACTTTGTTATATAGAGGAGTGTACCTTTTTCCTTGACCTCGGGTTTTGTCCCTAAGGAGGGTTTTCCCAGGCAAGGTTTTAACGACACTCCGACCTCTGGCTCGACTTGTGAGCTTACGGTTTTAGATTTTCTTTTTCTTTTATATTCCATACATTTTTATTGGCTAGAGAACATTAAATAAATATCTTCATACGTACGTAAATGAATGAAACAAAATAGTAAAATGATGATATATAATATAGTAAATGAATGAAACAAATGGGTAAATGATCTCAATATCGTGTTGAATCAATAGTAGTTGTGCTTCCTTCTAAAGGCAACTCAATAAAATCATTCTCAATTCGATTCGACCTATCTTCAAGTTCATCCACGCATCTTATAAGCAAGCGATTATCTTCCTCTTTTTTCGTATTAATATTTTCCTCTAATTCAATTGTATAGGAATATTTGGAGTAATAAAAGGTTTTGCACTTCACACCACCTCCAAAACCATATACATAACCATGGTGTGGTGGCTCAAATCAGGCATTTAAGAATATTTACCTCCTTACATTTTATTTAATAAAATAATAAACCAAAAGATATATAAAGTTGCGATCTTCATAAATAAAAAATACAAATTCTAATGGAGTTTTACTATAGTTTCATATATGATTTCTCTACGTGGCTTGCTTCCAATAAGACGAGGCGTATAAATATTTGATTTAGACCGATTCTTAGAAGTTTGCTTATTGGTATCCTACATACGCAAACTTATTACAGTTTCTTAACTATAAAAAATAATATTGTTTGCACAATTTACAATATATCATATCTGAAACTTCTCAATAACAAATTTGTTAGTGACAAGTCACTCCAAGTCTTTAACACATTCATCCCACGTGGAACCTTTTTAAAGCATAAACCCAATTTTTGTAAGATTTAATGTTATCTTCATACAATTTTAACCTACAAGATCCCCACAAATTAACACACATATGCTTCAAAGTATGCTCCTGATATAATTCAATATTAAGATTTACAAATTATTCCTACAACAATTTTCATGATGAATTCAAGTTTTCAAATAGAGTTGAACATAGAATATGTTAGCCCAAATGACTGGTAACAATATGAGCACACCTTAGCTACCTCCCACATATGTTTTTTTTTTTTTTTGCATTGCCAATATCCTTCCATGATTGCACTTATTTAGAGCAAATGTTGCAGTCACACACAATTTTACACATGTATTTTCACCCATCCTTATGATTTGTGTTGATTGGATGATAATTAAAAATATAACTTCAAACTTTTCACCACTTCTTAAATATGCAACTTTTTTATTCTTGTTCCCTAGTATAAATTTTTTCCTTTTGAGGGAAAGGACCTATTAAATTAAAAGATTCAATAAACATTTAAAGTAATAGTGTAATTCAAAATCATTCATCGATGTTAATTACAATCACCTACTCTCAACAGTTTTATCAGAAAAAACAAATAATGGTTGACTTGAACGAATTTTAGGCAATAAGTTTTGACTAACTACTTTCCCTCAAGCATAAGGGTTCGTAGTAGTAATGGAAGTATTCGACCAAGTAGTATCGACCTAGGAGATGGGTGTGTGCAATGAGTCCCTAGAATTATGTGTTGGCATAACCAATGTAACTACGACTTCGGGTTTTTCAATCTCTAAGATAAAGCTAAATTACTACCAAACTTCAAAGGATTAAATCAAACACCACCCTAGAAACTAATAAGTATTTTAAATTACTAAAAGGGGGCAAATAACCAACAAGAAAAATTACCACAACTTTAGAATGAAAATTACTAACAAAATAAGAAATTGACAAATAAAACAATGATAACAACTACAAATATAATTCGAAGAAGTGCAAGGGTGAGAGAATGCTTCAGGTGTTCTCTCCCTAGTGAAATTGAGAGGAATTGCTTTTACTTTGGTAATGCTTCAATTAAGGTTTCCTAAGAGCACCTAAATGTTAGGATGACAACCATTTCCCTTTGGGTAATATAACCTTAATTCTAAGGTGTTCCCAAACCCGGTAATAAGGTTTTCTTCCTAATCCTCACTAACTACTCAAACAACCATTTGAAGTAATTAATGTCTTCTAATGGGAGTTCTATTACGATTAACTCTCTCTCGACGAATTAAAAGTATAATAAACGCATTTGTATACCAACAACTCACACCATAAATTTAAACATGTTCATGTAACTCTTGTCTACGCTAAACACGCCTCAAAATACGGATTAATAGAAGTTAATACATAAAGCACCGATAAAACCCAATATGAGAAGCAATAATCCAAATATCAACAATAATCAAAACATAAACAATTTCAACACTAAATATTCACATGGTTTCAAACACCCAAAGCATAAAAAGCTTAGCCCATGGTGTTTGAGAAAACACTCTTGGCTAAAACAACAAAATAAAACATGAAAATGAAATTTACCAAACAAAGCTTAACGAGGCTAACTATGAAAATGTATCGTTTGGTGGGATTTATTTGGCCAAGTGACTAAAATTCAAAGAAATGCCTCCTATCATTTTTCACAATTTCCTCCTAAATCAAGTGTCAAACAAGTCAAAGAGCAAGTTCTAGCATGCATAATCCGTGGACGACTCACTCAAGAAAAAGTTGAACCTGAATGATATTTCGATTCAAGAAAGCTCAAGTCTCACCGACTCAATGTGGTAAACTCAAGTGTTTTACTAAAGCCTAGTCCTTCACACAAAATGCAATCAAATGATAGAGTCATACATGCATCGATTTCCCACTCATCAAGAAATATCACAAGATCACCTAAAGTAAACTCATGCATCCACCAACAAATTCTCCAAATCAACAAAAATTTAGCCCCTAATTCATGTAAATTATGCAATGCAACTCTCATAACAACCAAAAAACTCAATATAATCAACATTTCCCGTATCAATCAAACCAAATCATTCAAGCAATAGACGAATGTAGAACGATGCAAATGAAATTGTAAAAACGACTACACCCCCCCCCCCAAACTTAGACTTTGCTAAGCAAATCTAAGTTTGGACTGAGTGTTTGCCTTTGAGTTTGCACCATACATCATTCCATCTTTCTTCATTGTACCCTTTCTCCTCAAATAGAAGTCCATGTCCAAGCTCCATTAAGCACTAACATCATACCCCATCCTACTAAACAAAACTAAACCAAAAAGATCAAAAAGAACTAAACTAAATAAAATACATGAAACACAAAGAAAGCAATTTAAGAATGGGTTGCCTCCCATTTAACGCTAGGTTTAACGTCCTATGCCGGACATAACTCTTTCGAGTTCAAACCTCTCATTGAAATGGTCATGGATATTGGTCCTCCTTGCCATTGTATTTCAATCTTTTAGCCTCAAAATCAAGTAGGCTCTCATGGATAGTATGCCCACCACTTCTCTCTTTTTTGCACATTTTCGACAAATGACGATTCTCTTGCTTAAGGATACCCAAGCTCTTCTCAACTTCTTTCTTGGTATCAAAGTGATGAAGAGGAAAAATGAAATCAATAGAAGCATCATTATCAAGTAAAGTGTGAATTGAAGAGTTAAAAGGTATAGAAATTCTCATTTCACTCTTCACGTCGTCTTATGATGCTTCTTGATTTCCTTGTTCTTTATAGCTCATTTCCACCAAATGGCATTCATGTTCATCTCTTTTTATAATGAGCTTGTCGTCATCACTCTCCTCACTTGAGTCATCCTCTTCGTGTAGTTCTTTAATGACGATGGTTAACTCCCCAACGATTGTGGCTAGTTGCCCTATTACACACTCAAGTGATTTGAGTCCCCTTGCATGTTGCTCATTTGTCTTAGCTTGTTCCTCTATTTGCTTTGCTTGTTGCTCTATCGTCCTTTTCAACATATCTTCCATCCTTGCCATGACATCTTCCATTTTATGCTTCTCTTCTTTGACTTGAACGAATTTTAGGCAATAAGTTTTGACTAACTACTTCCCCTCAAGCATAAGGGTTTGTAGTAGTAATGGAAGTATTCGACCAAGTAGTATCGACCTAGGAGGTGGGTGTGTGCAATGAGTCCCTAGAATTGTGTGTTGGCATAACCAATGTAACTACGACTTCGGGTTTTTGAATCTCTAAGATAAAGCTAAATTACTACCAAACTTCAAAGGATTAAATCAAACACCACCCTAGAAACTAATAAGTATTTTAAATTACTAAAAGGGGGCAAATAACCAACAAGAAAAATTACCATAACTTTAGAATGAAATTTACTAATAAAATAAGAAATTGACAAATAAAACAATGATAACAACTACAAATATAATTAGAAGAAGTGCAAGGGTGAGAGAATGCTTTGGGTGTTCTCTACCTAGTGAAATTGAGAGGAATTGCTTTTACTTTGTTAATGCTTCAATTAAGGTTTGCTAAGAGCACATAAATGCTAGGATGACAACCATTTCCCTTCGGGTAATATAACCTTAATTCTAAGGTGTTCCCAAACCCGGTAATAAGGTTTTCTTCCTAATCCTCAATAACTACTCAAACAACCATTCGAAGTAATTAATGTCTTCTAATGGGAGTTCTATTACGATTAACTCTCTCTGGACGAATTAAAAGTATAATAAACGCATTTGTATAGCAACAACTCACACCATAAATTTAAACATTGTAGATGTTGTTAACTCTTAAATGCTTTAACATTATCAACAACATCTTAATTTGACCTTCCTTAATTTATTCTAAGTCCTTTGTGAAATGTTACATTAAATGTTGGATTAAATGCTCTCACATTCAGGTACGATTCTAGAAGCTTCTACAAGAGTCTGGAACCTGGAAGATTCCAGAATGTTGGAGAACATGATAGAAGAGTCTGGAGCAGTTTAGAACGACCTGGAAGATGGAAGAAGGATCTAGAGAGATCATGGAAGTTGAGCTCCTAAAAAATAGGATCTCATAATGGAAGGATCTAGAACCCGGCTATTGGTCTATAAATACCGCTGGAGTCTTTCATTTCAAAGCATGCACTATTCGAGTAACACCTATTCTGAGCGTACATCCCTGGTTAGGAGTTAGGGTCAGTAGTTGTATCGTTTAACGTACACCGAGGGATACCATACCTTCCCGTGTATTTAGTTCTAGTCTTGTATCGAGTGAGAGTGAATTATAGATCAGATTAGTTCTTTAGACAGTGTTCTTACACTTAAGTCTATTTGCGGATTCAGGCACCTGCCTCGATTGTAGTTTCGGTTTGTGGAATGTTGAAGTAATTGCTGAGACATTTCACATGACATTTTCGTAACTTAGGAACTAAGTTATTGTTTTCACCGTAAGGCTTACCATAGGTTTTCTTATTAATAAAATCTATGTTAAAAATTATTCCATTGTGTTCTTATTGTGTTTTAGTGTTTTAGACTTCCTTGTGTACTGTGTTTACTTTTTGTATTCTGTTAGAGTTAATGCTACACTAATTGTCTCAACATTTAGTGTAACATTGTTCTGTTTTTTACTTAAAACTAGAGACAACCCCACACACACTTTCAGTTGGTATCAAAGCCAACACCTGACGACACTAGGTTTAGATCCTTGCTTAAAAGTGTGTTTTAGTTTATGTTAGCAATGGAAACACATCACATATCCACTGCACTTAGGCCACCCGTCTTAGATGGTTCAAATTATGCTTATTGGAAGTCTAAGATGTGAATGTACGTCAAGTCAATTGATGAACGTGCTTGGAGGACTGTTCTTACAGGTTGGGATGCACCAAAGAATCCAGTAGATGCCGATGGTGAAATTCAACTCAAGAAAGAAGTTGATTGGACAGCCGATGAGATAACAACAGCATGATACAATTCTAAAGCTTTAAATGCTATTTTTACCTCTGTTGATACCTCTATGTTTAAAATTATATCTAACTGTTCTACTTCTAAAGATGCATGGGACAGGTTATAAGAGCATTGTGAAGGTTCCGATAGTGTTCGAAGGACAAAGCTTCGAATGTTGGGGACAAAGTTTGAGAATCTCCGAATGAGGGAAGATGAAACAATTTCATCCTATAACGAAAGGTTAAGTGAGATTATTAATGAATCACATTATCTTGGTGACCCTATTTCTAATGTTAGAGTAGTACATAAGATATTCAGGTATGTTCCTAAAAGATTTGATGCTAAGATTTGTGCTATTGAAGAGGCAAAAAACACTGATAAGATGAGTCAAAATGAATTAGTGAGTATTCTTAAAACCTATGAAATAAACACTAATCAAACTGATGAAACTAAAGATGATAAGAAAGTTGTTGTGTTTAAAGGAGAGACATCAAACAAATCTAAGATTCAGCCTATCATTACTGAGGTTGATTTGGATGAAGAATTGATTGATGAAAGCCTTAACAATCCTGACAACATTTCCCTTCTTACAAAGCATTTTAATAAATTTCTTAAGAAGTCTATGCATAAATCTAAAGGAAACATTCAGCCTAAGATCCAAATCAACACATCGACACCACAACCAGAAAGGAGGAAGAGTCAATTCACAACAAGACCATCAAAGAGTGGAGGTAAACCAAGTTATGATCCTGAATTTAGAAAATCAGTTCAATGCAATGCATGTTCTGGATATGGCCACTATGCAAATGAGTGTGTCAATACCAGACTGAAGCAAAAACTGAATTTTAGTGCTACCTTGAGTGATGAATCTGATAATGATGATCTTGATGAGTTTAATGAAAAAAAAAAGTGCTCATTTTACTAGAATTAATTATAATGATTCCTCAGATGATGATCTGGATGATACAGATTCTGATGTTGCACCAGATGTCTTCACATCTACAGTAACATCAAAATAGAGTCACCCAAATCTGAACTGTTTTAATGGTTTTGTTGATGATGCAGGAAAAATGATTAATGATGAGACATATCATAAATTGTTAGATAATTGAAACTCTTAGAAACCCACTCTGAATTCTTTAAATAAAGAGAATGAGGATCTGAAAGACACAATCACTAAGCTAGAATTCTTACTTACCAGAAGAGATCTTGAAGTTTGTAAACTAAAGGAGAAATTGATCACCTCTACTTTAAGTTTCAGAAATTTTTTTAAGAGTGCTTCTGATGTGAATGATGCTATAGCTGTAGGTAAATCTAATAATTATGGTTTAGGTTATGATGGTGAAATTGCTTCTATTTCTGAAAATTTTAGAAAACTTGTGAAATTTGTGAAGGCAAATGTTAACACATTTGATGTAACATCTGCACAAACAGATTCTCACAAGGTTAAAAGGAAGTATATTTGTCATTATTGTCTTAAATATGGTCATATTCGTCCCTTCTGCTTGCAAATGGTTAATGTTGGGAAATAAAATGATTTTGATTGAGATACCAAAACCCCTGAGTGCTAATGATCAGATTAGTTGAGATACACATTAGTATGCATCAATCTAGTTGTCTCAGGATAGTTGAGACAATAAAATTGCTTAAGAAATGTTGTGAGATTTATAGTTCAGGATAGTTGTCCAAAGCTGAAATGTTAGACAGCTTGTTAAGTGTTAGGACAAGTCTGCTGACTTCATAGAGACAAGGTTGCTGAAGGGGACAATATGGCTGAGTGATCAAAGATAAGAAGACAAGCTACATTGTACGGATAAGAGCAACATCAGATCAGCCTTTGAAGTTTTGATGATCAAGAGCATTAAATGATGCTTACTCAAAAGACAAATTTAATGAAGCATTTATTGCCAACAAGCCTGAACAAGCATTAAAAGACTTAGAAGCATTGAAGACTGAAGAATTGAATGAATGTTGGAACATTCCAACTGCAGCAGGAATGTTCAGGGCACTTGTCCCATCTGACCGTTGGTGGAGTACAAAGTCTGCCACAATCAACGTTGGGAAGTGTGCAAATTTGGAAACTGACACAAGTCTTTACAGCCACATTTTTCAGAAGTCAACACATTCATTCAAGCAACCATTGGAGAACCTTTTACTCACTGGATAATAGAAGGTTGTCCTCCATAGCCGTTTCAAGGAAGCTGCAAATAGACAATTTGAAATGCTATCTCTCCAACGGATAGTTGATCAAATTGCTCTATAAATTCAGAAGTGATCCAAGGATTCAAGTATCCAACTATCTGCTATCAAACTATCATCAAGCAATCAAAGGAAACCAAAGCTATTCTTAAGAATCCCAAGTTTCCTGATCACTTCAAAAAGCTAAGCCATTCTTTGTAATATCCCAAGCTTAGCATTGAGATATCCTAAGCTTTTACACTGTTCTTATTGTAAAGGATATCTCTATTAGTTAGAACCAAAACCTCAAACCCTTACCTCATTGAGTGAAGTAGTGTTTGTTGTAGAAGTGAAGAGTTAAGGACTGTTGAGAAACACAGTCTTAACTCAGAGAGATTGAGCACTAGGACTCAGATTATCCTAGGGATCAAAGCACTAAGATAGTGTTGTTGATCAGTGCACCTTGGCACTATAAAACAAGCTAATTCCATTGTTAAGGAATTATCCTGTTCAATCAGGGAAAGTGGATGTTGGAGCTTGAGACTCTGAACCACTATAAATTGCTGTGTCATTTACTTACTGCACTCATTTTCTTACTTACATTGCTTACAATTAATCATTCTTAAAAAGTCAATTTCAGTAAGTCAAGGAAAACTGTTTTGGACAAAGTCCCTGATCAACTGTTTGTTTTCAGAAATTAACTTGGAGTATTCTTTCAAAAGGCCAACCACATTCCTCACTTAACAACTCTTTTAGATAGTTATCCAACTGTTCACTTCATAAGTTTTCAGTAGGACAAGTATCTATTGAAGTTCACTCAGGCTAGTTGTCAGACAACCTCCCTGATTAGATCAAACTATTCTAAAAAGAAAAGAATTTGCATACACAAGTGCATTCCCCTCCATACACTTGTGTCATACTCCATCTAGGACCAACAAGTGGTATCAGAGCAGGGGTTCAAAGACCACTGCCTCTGAAAATCCATCTGGTTTTCCAAATCACAATTTTATGCGGTCACTTAATTGATACAATTTCTGAAAAACTTATTTGTGCTTATCTAACCAAATTATCTAGAAATGGCAAACAATGCAGTTCCAGGAGATGCTGTCAACACCATCAACAACATGGGTCCAAATCAAGTGAATCATATTTCACATCACAAACTGCCAATGTTCTCAATAGAGAACTATGACTTCTGGAAGATCAGGATGAGAGCACATCTTTCCTGCCAGCATGATGAAATGCTCAAAGTTATCACCAGAGGACCATTCACGTTCACCAAGCTAAATCCCAAGGTCACTGATGCTCAGAAAGAAGACCCAAGGGAACTACTGCCAAAGGATGAGGATGAATTGACAGCTGAAGAAAGAAAAGATCTGGGATACCCTAGCACTTATGTGTGAGGGTACCCAAAAGATCAAAGAAAACAAGCTTCAAGTGGCCATCCAAAAATATGAACAATTTACTATGGAGCCCAATGAAACTATTGATCATCTTGATGGCAGATTCACTGACATCATGAATGAAATAAACTCTCTTGGCAAATTCTATGCCAAAAGAGAAGTTGCTCTAAAAATCTTGAAAAGTCTCACATCCAAGTGGGACATATACTCAGTCATGATGCAGAACACCAGTAATCTTGACAACATGCCCATGCAGCAAGTGTTCTCTGAACTCAAAGCATATGAGTTTGATCTGAACAGAAAGAAGGTACATGAAGAGCCATCTTCCTCAACCAAAGGTGTTGCATTCAAAGCTGTTGAGATAGAAAAGAAGAATGCACAGAGATCATCTCAAACTGTTTCCAAGTCTGAGATGAACGAGGAGCTGGCACTCATGGCTAGGAGATTTGAAAAGCTCAACTCCAGATTTGGTAGATACAAAAAGTTCTACCAAGACAATAGGACCAGGAGAAGATTCATTTCTCCTGACAGCAAATCAGAGGACAAACTCTCTGATGAAAAGAAAGAAGACGAATATGCTGATAAAAAGAAATACAGCAAGGGTGAACCATCATCATCCAGAAGGAAGGAGTCCTCAAGCAAGAGGAATGATGATGAAGATGTGTGTTACAACTGCCAGAAAAAGGGTCATTTTCAGTATGACTGTCCTGACCTAAGTTCAAAAGAAAGAAAAGAGAGGCAGAACAAAAGAGACAAGAGGCTAAACAACAGGAAGGCCATGATAGCAAGAGAGTCAGCTAGTGAGGAAAGTGTGTACTCATCTGATGATGGGCTATTCTCCAACAGTGACAGTGATGAGGATTGTCAAATGGCCTTTGAAAATGAAGAGGTATGTTCATCTTCCAATTCTTCAAATAGCACACATGAGGATTTCACCAGAATGCAAGAAGTATGTAATATGGCATTGAGAGAAAATGAAAAATTGAGATCTAAAGTCAAAACCACCAACCTTCCTGAACCTGAGTTTGACATTAGATCAACTGAGTTGTATCAGCAGATTGTGAGAGAACATAATGAAATGTCCCTCAAAGTCTCTGAACAACAAAAGTTTATTGATGAACAAAATCTGGCTCTAAAGAAAAAGGACTTTGACCTTAGAACTCTTCAAGCTAAATTTGATAATCTCTCAAATGAATTTGATACTCTTAAATTAAGTGAGGGGAGCCTAAAGCTAAAAATGTCTGCCTTGAACAAATCCTATAAGGCAATAGAGGAAATTCAAGGGTTTCAAAGACCAATGGCTCAAAGAAGTGGATTAGGCTACAATCCATCTGAACCCTCACCTGGTCTTAGCATTGCTTCAACAAGAAATACTAAGATGACCTTTGTAAGGTCAGTGGCTCAACAAAAACAAAATGAAATGGAAGTGAACCAGCCACTAATCAAGGGTAAGGGTAAGGAAACTCTTATACCTGCTCAAGTGAACAATGCTCCCAAACCCAAACCAAAGGAAAAGGTTAAAGACATTGTACACAAGAGAAATGAGTTTCAGAAGAATAGAACCAATGGAAGGCCAATCCATCTGAACACTCATCAGTGGAGTTGTCCAAAATCTACTCAGAAGAGGCCAACTCAAATGAGGCAACCTCAACTGAACAGATTGAGGCCCAACCCCACTGACAGGTATAACAGTTTCAGGAAGCCTAGACCCTTCATGCCAAAGGGAAAAGGCCATCCGAACATTTATCCACAAAGGTCTTACCAAGCTGCACCTAAGTCTAGTAACTTCAGGAGACATGTCCCAAAGAAATTCACTAACTCTCCTGAACCTTACAAGATTAACACTTATGCACAGAAACCACCCAAGGCATTTAAGGGTAGGAGTGTGTATGTAGATGTAAATGGAAACCAAGTCAGTCACTTTGAGTCAATCCGAGTAATTAGGCAGATTTGGGTTCCAAAAGGTACAGCTAACCCCCTAGGACCCAACATTCAAAGGGTACCTAAAGTTTGACTTTGCAGGGCTGCAAGGACCACAAGAAGAAGAGAAGCATAAACAAGAAAACAGCATGGTACTTGGACAGTGGATGTTCAAGACATATGACTGGAAACAAGGAGCTTCTCTCAGAATTCATTGAAAAAGATGGTCCTTCAGTAACCTTTGGAGATAGCTCTCAAGGGATCACAAGATGTTATGGTACATTAAATATTGGTAGTGTAAAAATTACTAATGTTTCATATGTCCTAGGCCTAAAATATAATTTGCTATCTATAAGTCAAATCTGTGATAGAGGATACAGTGTTGAATTTGCACCTAATGAATGCATTATCAAAGACAAATCAACACAACAGGTGCTACTAACAGGGGTGAGAAAGGGAAATGTTTATTTTGCAGATTGGAGCAAAACCCCTGAAGCAGTCTGTCTTGTTGCCAAGAGCACAAGTGAGCAAAGCTGGCTATGGCACAAAAGAAAGAACCACCTGAACTTCAAAACCATCAACAAACTGGCAAGGAACTCTCTAGTGAAAGGGCTGCCAAATCAAGTGTTCACCAAGGAACATGTGTGTCAGCCATGTTAGGAAGGAAAGCAAATCAAAGCTTCATTCAAAGGAAAGCCTGTCATTTCCACTGAGAGAGATCTCCAGGTACTACACATGGATTTATTTGGTCCAATTATACCAGTAAGCATAAATGGAAGAAAATATGCTTTAGTAGTTGTTGATGACTTTTCCAGGTACACTTGGGTAGTATTTCTTCTAAACAAAAAAGAAACTCAATTCAAGCTACCTGAACTATTGATGAAACTGTGCAATGAAAAGTGCCTAAGTATTGTCAAGATCAGATCAGACAAAGGCACTGAATTCATAAACTTATACATCAATGAGTACTGCAGTAAAAATGGCATCTCTCATGAGACTTCTGCAGCAAGAACCCCTCAGCAAAATGGTGTTGCTGAAAGAAGGAACAAAACCTTGAAAGAAGTAGCAAGAACACTAATTGCTGAATCCAAATTGCCTAAAAGGTTCTGGGCTGAAGCCATCAACACTGCATGCCACACTCAGAACAAGTCCTTAATCACTAAAGGTCAAGGTAAAACCCCATATGGACTATGGAAAGGTAGATTACCCATTGTTTCTTATTTTCATATATTTGGTTGCAAGTGTTTCATTCACAATAATGGGAAAGAGCAATTGAAAGCTTTTGACAGCAAAGCTGATGAAGGAATATTTGTTGGATATTCACAAATCAGCAAAGCTTACAGAGTTTACAATTGCAAAACCCTTGTTGTGGAAGAAACACCTCATGTTGTGTTTGATGAATCTATTAATGAGTTCAGGGACAGAAACCTTAATATTGATGAGATAACACAAAGAACAACCTGACAAAGGCTTCAAAGCAAGAAAACAGTGTTTGTAGATGTTGCCCAGCCTGAACTCCATGAAAATCAGAAACTGGACAACCAACCTGATGGCAATCAACTAGAGGACAACCAACCTGAAGGAGAAATTGAACTGACTGACCCCATCCCAGTTCAAAACCAGGTAACAACTATCAATGAAGAAGCAGGCTCTGCTGAGGTAGTCAATGGATCCAATATTCAAGGGGGAACCAATGAAAATGTCAATATCCCTGACAATGAGGACAATGACCCTGAATATGATCCTGAACTTGATCCTTCAATTAACTTTCCTAAATTTAATGAATCTAGTGATCCAACCTCAAAAGAGGATATTCCTCCTGAAGGGATCAGGTCTAGAAGGACTTGGTTGCATGACCACCCAACTAGCCTGATACTTGGTAATCAAGGTGAAGGGATCAAAACTAGAAGATTTCATGGAGAAAGTGTTTTGTTTTGTTGTTTTCTTTCAGAACAGGAACCAAAGGATATTGAGGAAGCACTTCAAGACACCAACTGGATTATTGCCATGCAAGAAGAGCTGAACCAGTTCACCAGAAATGAAGTGTGGGAACTGGTGGATAGACCAACTCATCAAGATGTCATTGGAACCAAATGGGTATTCAAAAATAAGAAAAATGAAAATGACATCATTGTGAGAAACAAAGCAAGACTGGTGGCCAAAGGATACTGTCAATCTAAAGGGATTGATTATGATGAGACATTTGCACCAGTGGCCAGACTTCAAGCAATCAGACTCTTCATAGGATATGCAGCTCACATGAGATTCAAGGTGTACCAAATGGATGTGAAGAGTGCATTTCTCAATGGGGTACTTAAAGAAGAAGTGTATGTTGAACAGCCCCCAGGCTTTGAAGAAGGTGATAAGGTGTACAGATTGAAGAAATCTCTCTATGGCCTGAAGCAAGCTCCAAGAGCTTGGTATGACACCTTATCACAGTTTCTCCTAGATCATGGTTTTGTCAAAGGCACTGTTGATAGAACCTTGTTCAGAATCTGTGAAGGAGATGATATTTTGTTAGTCCAAATCTATGTGGATGACATTATATTTGGATCTCCAAATGAGAAATTGTGTGTGAAATTCTCTAAGCTCATGCAAAGTAAATTTTGAGATGTCCATGATGGGATTGATGAATTTCTTTCTGGGACTTCAAGTCACTCAATCAAAGAAAGGGATATTCATCAATCAGGCCAAATACACCAGGGACATGATCAAGAAGTTTGGATGTGCTTCAAGCAAACCAGTTAGAATTCCAATGAATACCAACTGGAAGATGGATCCTGATGAAAGTGGAGTATCCACCAACTCCACTGAATATAGAGGCATCATTGGATCCCTACTATATCTCACTGCAAGTAGGCCTGTCATCACATTCGCAGTTGGAGTATGTGCCAGATTTCAAGCAAATCCAAAGAAGAGTCACCTTGAAGCTGCCAAGAGGATACTAAGATATCTCAAGGGAACTGAGAATCTTGGACTATGGTATCCAGCTGATGACAACATTGAGCTTACTGGATACTCAGATGCTGATTATGGAGGTTGTAGAATTGACAGAAAGTCCACCTCAGGAACATGTCAATTCTTGGGGAGCAAGTTGATCTCATGGTTTTCAAAGAAGTAGAATACAGTTGCAACATCAACAACTGAAGCAGAATATGTAGCAGCTGGAAGTTGCTGTGCTCAGATACTTTGGCTCAGACAGCAATTCAGAGACTACAAAGTCATCACCAATGAAGTTCCCATATTTTGTGACAACAATAGTGCAATTGCCATTTCACAGAATCCAGTGCTCCACACCAGATGCAAATATATTGATATCAATCATCATTTAATAAGGGATCATGTGGAGAAGAAAGATATCAAGCTTGTCAAAATTCACACTGATAAGCAAAAGGCTGATATCTTGACAAAGCCTTTAGCTGAAGCAAGATTTCTGGAACTTTCAGCTGAATTGGGCTTACTTGATCCAGGGAAGATGGATAAATGAAGAAGGATGCTCAAATGAAGGGGGAAGTTCATAAAGTTGGACTTCAGCAAAGTTGACCAACCTCACTGAAGTTTTCTGGCTAAAAGAGAAATTCAGTAGAATTGTCCATATAGCTTTCAGCAATGCTGGTCAGGATGATTGACCATGTGGGACCCAGTCAGCAACATTGGGACCCACTCAAGACTGTTGGTCAGTTATTTTGGTCAAAATAGAGGTCAAAACACTTATCAGGATGTTTGTCCAAGGTGATAAGTTGATAAGTGCTATTTTTAGCATTGATTAGACATTTAAAAGAATTCTTGGGGTAAGAGTAGCCTATTTTTAGGATGGCGTGTACTATTAAGGTTTTAGCCCCCAAATGGCAAATCAGCATTTAATGCAAAATATTATTTAAGATTGCATTAATTACTGTGCTATTGATCAAGGCCATTGATTATCATTTAACCTACATCCAACCGTTCCTAAGCCACTACCCCACTATATCCATTTTGTCTTAGGATTTGTCCACCCACAATTCCTATTATCCAACAGTCAATAAAACTGCTGGATATAAAAACCCTCAATTGTACCCTCATTTCTCACGCACCCATATTTTCAAATCCTTAAGCATTTCTTTTGAATTCCTTTCAAATCTTCACAACCTTCTTATTCTCAAACCCCCCATGGCTCCCAAAATCAAAAGAGAGGAACTTGTAAACTTCAATGATCCATCTTTGGATGTTGATTTTGCCTACCTTAGCAATATAAATTCTTTATGGTTTGAGAAAATTGTGGCCTTTGACAACCCAGATGAAGAAGTTCATCCTGTTCTTCAATGGCTAAAGGATGTAGGGCTCGAACAATTCTTAGGCACCAAACAAGATTCATGCCTCAATCCATACATGGCTTAATTCTTTGCTTATCTAAGGTGGAAGGGCAAGAAAGGTGATGTCTGCACCAAACTGACTTTTGCAGAAGAAGGAGAAGAGGAGGAATCCCAACACACCGTCATCTTCTCTTCAGAAGATTTGGATGCAAGCTTTGGGCTGCCTTCTGAAGGTCTCAATCCTGAAGTTTATAGAGAAGGAGAGGAGCAGGAGTTTTTAAACCCATGGATGAAGGTACCTCAAAAGCTTGCAAGTGCTCAAAATAAGAAAACCTTGAAACCAAAATATGAGTATCTATTTGATATTGTGGTAAAAAGCTTGCTCAGTCATTCTGGGAGTGTTGAGCAGATAAGTATGCCAAAATTGAGAGTAATGGCTACTGTGATTGACTCTGCTGAAAGAGGAGTCAAGTTTGATTGGAAAACTTTCATTCTAGGAAAAATGATGAATGAAAAGTATAAGTTCAAGGAGGTGAAGCACCAGAAGGTTGTGGTGGATGGAAAGCTTCAGTACTGCACAAGAGCAAACTTGCTCTTGGAAAGATTTGCTCACTATACCCACCTTCAAGCCAAACCAAAGTCATTTCCAGCCCTTAAAGTTATGTTCAGAAAGCTGTCTTCTAAGACAGAAAAGAGGAAGCAAGGGGCAGCAGCAAAGCAAGCCCTAACAGTTGCACGTGTTACCAGATCTTCTCCAAGGAAAAGGAAGGCTCAGACAGTGAAATCTCAACCTAAAATGAAGAAAATGAAGCAGATTCTTAGTGAATCTTCTCCAGACAGCCAGTCCTACAGTGGAGGTGCCACTTCTGAAGAAATTGATAAGGTTGAACAAGAAGGGGTCAACCCTCCTCAAGCTGATGAAGAACTCAGGGTGATTGTCCCTATGCAGCCTGAAGTGGTCACTGGGTTCAGGGACCTTGAAAAGCCTACAAGAGCTGAGAGAAGAAGAAGGATTATCAAAACTTCTGAGAAGCAGAAGTTGATTGAAGAAGAAAAACAGAAGAGGGAGTTTTTCAAGGAAATTAGACAAGCAAGCAGGTCTAATTCAAAAACCAGATCCAAGTCCAAGAGCTCTGGAGCCAACTCTCCTGATATTCAATCCCAGAGAATATCACCAACTCATGAGTCTCCAAAGCCTGAAGAAGAAGAGTGCAAGACTCTTGAGGATGCTCCAATTGTGGCTAAGAAAACCTACTCTCCTGAAGGTGCCCCTGACAGGACAGGTATTGATGTCTTGGCTGATCTTGCTGATATAGAAGACAGAACATTCTCCCCCCTTGATCCTAAACTTATTTCTTACACCAAACTTCTTGAAATTGCTCTTCAAGAAGGTGATCAACTTACTTTGCCACCCATTCAAGCCATGCCTTTGAATCTTTCAATACCCTCCTCAGGAACATTGCTCTCTACAGCACCTGAGACCCAAATCCTTTCCAAACCTTCTGAACCCAACCCTACTGAACCCCAGTCTAACCTTCCTGAAGCCCAAACCAACCCTTCTGAATCTCAAGACAACTCTTCTGATGACAATGATGATGAGGAGTATACATATGAAGGGATGCTAAGGCAGATTGCCAAGGCTAATGTTGATCAGCTTTATCCTGGATTAAAGGACTATCCAAGATTACAGCAACAGTTCTATGATCTTAGAGCACTTGTTGAGATCAAAGATAGAACAATGGTGGAGATAGCTTAGGCTATCAAGGATAAAGGTGCAAGCTGGTGGAAGAGAACATGCTGTTACACTTTGCCAATGTTAAGAAATCCAGTGTGTTGACCACTGGGGCCTTGTTCTGCACAATTGTTTCTGAGAAAGTGCTTGCTGAAAAGGAAAGGATAGCTAAGGGGATCAAACACCCTGACATCACATCAGATGATGATGATGATGATGACACCACCAACCCCAACCCTCCTAGATTAAATTTTGCTCAGGTACATTACTTGACTTACTCTTCAATTAAGGACTCTGATAAATCAGAGGAGTTGACCAAGAGTGGTGACTCAGTCCAAGATACATTGGTCAAGGATGGTTCTTCTGAGCCTGAGGCAAAGCTTGACAATGTTGAGACTTCCATAGGACAAGCTGGTTTGACTAAAGCCTCATCAATGTTAGAGAAGTTGGACATTGACCAGCCTTTAGTCATTCAGGATGACTCAGTGGACTTGGGAAGCCCAAGCACTGTGATCCCCCATCAACTGCCCTCTATGCATCCTGTTGAGGACATGGAGGTGTCAGGTTTAGGACCTGAAGGAGTTGAAAATGAGTATAGTCATGAAAATCAGAGGGAGAAAGTGGTGAGTGTGAGATAGTTGGTAGTATGAGTGCACCACAAAAAGAGGGTGATGAAGTTGAAATGTTGAGTGCAGCTCAACATGAGAGTCATGTTATTCTTCAAGTCAAATCTGAACTTGAAGAATCCCTTGGTGAAAGGAGGCCTGATTCTCCAGTGTATGTGAGTCCAACAAATATGAATGAAGAAAAGAATATAGTTGAAAATGAGAACAAAGGTGCTGATGTATCAGACCTTTTGGGAGATGAAAAGAAAGAGGGTGTTGAGGGAGATTTACCTAACCCCTTGAGTTTTGCAGAATCTGTAGCTGCCACAATTGAACAAATTTTTGCAGATGCTTCTCTTACTGACATTCCAGTTGACACTGATGTTGACCTTGAAGCAATCTCAGCCAATATGTCCACATTGAACAAGATCTACTTTGAACAAGCAAATGCAACTGAAGCTGGTTTGCAAATTGCTACACAGACTGCAACTTCCATTGAGGAGCAGTCAGAGAAGTTGGACATCCTGGTCAGAGAAGTTGGGAAGGCTCATGCAGAAACCACTGACACCCTTGATGGCCAAGGAAAGACATTAGCCTCTGTTGAGATGAGGCTCACAGGCTCTGAAGAAGTAGTCTTGCCCACCTTGGATGCCAGAATCAGTGGAGTTGAGACTGGTCTGCAAACAGTCTCAACTGAAGTCACAAAGGCTAAGGATGCAATGTCAACTTTTACAAAGACTGTAAAGCAAGAGCAGAAAATCCTAAGGGATAGCTACAAGCACAATGTTATAGCCCTGAAGAGGACAATCAAGGATGCCTTGAGGAAAAGGACAGCAGCTCAGAGAAAGAAAGCTGAAGAGCTTAAAGCTGCAATGGTAAAAGAAGATGCTGAGAAGTTCACTGTGGAACTTATGGCCAAGGTTTCTGATCAAGTGGTTGCCAATCTCACTGACCAGTTGTAGGCCAAGCTTGATCAATCCTTGAAGGCCACACTTGATGAAATTGTTGCCCAGAAGATGAAACCAGTCCATGCCTTTCTCAGTATGGCAGATGATAGGATGCAAAACATCCATGATGAAAATGTCTACCTGCTGCAAGAACTGAAATCTCTTACTTACTCTCATTCCCATCTCTCTGTCACTATGAGTGAATTAAAGCCCCAATGTTTTGATAATGCCAAAAAGGGGGAAAGAGAGAGAGCAAGGGCAAAGGGAACCTTGAAGATTGGAGAGCCTAAGGGAAAGGACAAGCAGCCTGAGATTGAAGTGGAGGAGGAGGAAGACATTGGAAAAGGCAAAGGCCCTATAAATATTGAAGATCTTACTGAAGAGGAACAAATTCAGATTGCAGTAAAGAAGTCAATGGCTTCTGTGGTTGAAGATCAGGCTAGATGGCAACAGAGGCCTGGAGGGGAATCTGCAGGCTTGGACCCCAAGGATAAGGTGATAGAAGTAAGGGGGAAAGTTGCCAAAGCCACTGAAAGGAAGAGGAAGGAGCAAGCATTCACTGATTTTCCAACCAGCCTGACATTGCCTTCTGAATTTCAAGCTGAAGAGGCAACTCAAGTGAGAAAGTAAAAAAGGATGAAGAAAGCAGCCAAGTTGCCTGAAATTCTAGAAGAAGAAACTGAAGAAATGGAAGAGGTCAAGGAGCCTGAAGTGAGAAAGCCCAAGCTTGTTGATGACCCCTCAAAGCTGTTTGAGGAGGGTTTGGGAAAAGATCCAGAAACATAAGAGAAGCTGGCTCTTCAAAGAGCTAAGGAAAGAATGGATCAGTTGGTTGAGGCCAACAAAGCAAGAGATGAGAGAAGGGCTAATTTCAAAGCTCCAAGAAGAAGAAGAGCTTCTTACACAAGGTTGAAACCTCAAATGCTTCAAAGATGGGACACTCAATACCCTCACCATGACAAATGGGTGCCAATCCATTTGAATGATGCATGGGTGGAGGCCAAGAGGAGTTTTGTCTATGACTTCTATGTCATAGGCAAGTGGCTAGGTGAAAATGTTGAAGAAGTGTTTGGCCAGTTCATGTTTGAAAATCACAGGGACTTGTATTAGAAGCTGTTTGCAGCAGCTGACATGGCAAGGATAGAATTCAAAGCCCCTGGTCCCATTCTGTACATGCCTCCCAAGTTCAATGGGAACATGATTGATGAAGGGAAGATCTTGGAGGAGTTTATCTCCATCATGAAGATGGAAAAGATGAAGCCTGGCCCAAAAGGAACCAATATGGACATCTGGGAACTGAAGAAGAGACTTTGGGCTCAGTATGGGATTGCTCCCCAAGATGATGGCTCACTCTGAAGCATAAGTCCTCTTTCCCTTCTATCTATGTTTTTAATCTGTTGTGATGTGTCTGTTTAGCATAGTGAGTCCTTTTAATTTTCCAGCACTGTAATGCATTATAATATATATTAAAGAATCACTATTTTCTTCAGAGATAACAACTCATTATCTCAACTAACCTGATATAACCTATATACTTGATTTATTATTGTGCTAACAGTTTGTTTCAGGAAAGTTGACCAGGTCATTCATCCTGAAGACAAAGTTTAGTATAAGTCAAGTTCCCTTTGTAATTAGGTTTTGGCATCATCAAAAATGGGGAAATTGTTGGGAAATAAAATGATTTTGATTGAGATACCAAAACCCCTTAGTGATGATGATCAGATTAGTTGAGATACACATTAGTATGCATCAGTCTAGTTGTCTCAGGATAGTTGAGACAGTAAAATTGCTTAAGAAATGTTGTGAGATTTATAGTTCAGGATAGTTGTCCAAAGCTGAAATGTTAGGCAGCTTGTTAAGTGTTAGGACAAGTCTGCTGACTTCATAGAGACAAGGTTGCTGAAGGGGACAATATGGCTGAGTGATCAAAGATAAGAAGACAAACTACATTGTACTGATAAGAGCAACATCAGATCAGCCTTTGAAGTTTTGATGATCAAGAGCATTAAATGATACTTACTCATAAGACAAATTTAATGAAGCATTTATTGCCAACAAATCTGAACAAGCATTAAAAGACTTAGAAGCATTGAAGACTGAAGAATTGAATGAATGTTGGAACGTTCCAACTACAGCAGGAATGTCCAGGGCACTTGTCCCATCTGACCGTTGGTGGAGTACAAAGTCTGCCACAATCAACCTTGGGAAGTGTGCAAATTTAGAAACTGACACAAGTCTTTACAACCGCATTTTTCAGAAGTCAACACATTCATTCAAGCAACCATAGAAGGTTGTCCTCCATAGCCGTTTCAAGGAAGCTGCAAATAGACAATTTGAAATGCTATCTCTCCAACGGACAGTTGATCAAATTGCTCTATAAATTCAGAAGTGATCCAAGGATTCAAGTATCCAACTATCTGCTATCAAACTATCATCAAGCAATCAAAGGAAACCAAAGCTATTCTTAAGAATCCCAAGTTTCCTGATCACTTCAAAAAGCTAAGCCATTCTTTGTAATATCCCAAGCTTAGCATTGAGATATCCTAAGCTTTTACACTGTTCTTATTGTAAAGGATATCTCTAATAGTTGGAACCAAAACCTCAAACCCTTACCTCATTCAGTGAAGTAATGTTTGTTGTAGAAGTGAGAAGTTGAGGACTGTTATTGAGAAACACAATCTTAACTCAGAGAGATTGAGCACTAGGCCTCAGATTATCCTAGGGATCAAAGCACTAAGATAATGTTGTTGATCAGTGCACCTTGGCACTATAAAACAAGTTAATTTCATTGTTAAGGAATTATCCTGTTTAATCAGGAAAAGTGGATGTAGGAGCTTGAGACTCTGAACCACTATAAATTGCTGTGTCATTTACTTACTGCACTCATTTTCTTACTTATATTGCTTACAATTAATCATTCTTAAAAAGTCAATTTCAGTAAGTCAAGGAAAACTGTTTTGGAAAAAGTCCCTAATCAACTGTTTGTTTTCAGAAATTAACTTGGAGTATTCTTTCAAAAGGCCAACCACATTCCGCACTTAACAACTCTTTTAGATAGTTATCCAACTGTTCACTTCATAAATTATCAGTAGGACAAGTATCTATTGAAGTTGACTCAGGCTAGTTGTCAAACAACCTCCCTGATTAGATCAAATTGTTCTAAAAAGAAATGAATTTGCATACACAGCTGCATTTCCCCCCCCCCATACACTTGTGTCATACTCCATCTAGGACCAACAGTTAAAGATATGAAAACTGAGTTTATGCTATCCAGAATGTCTTCACATCCTAGGAAACATTCTATGAAATCTGCATGGAAACCAAAAGTTACATGTAATGTTGTTCACACGTCCTTGAAAGCATGTTTACCTGGTCTATGGTATTTTGATAGTGGTTGTTCTAGACATATGACAAGACAAATAGACTACTTATCTGATTATGTGACCTTGAATGGTGGTAATGTTACATATGGTGGTGGATCGAAAGGAAAGATAATCGGAAAATGAACTTTGAATGTTGAAGGTTTTCCTAAGCTTAAAAATGTCTTGCATGTTGATGGTTTACTTTCTAATTTGATTAGTATTAGTTGTGCACCATGCCAAAAAGGTAATCAGGTAAGAATGCCGCACAAAATGTTGTCACATTGTTCTACACATCGATGCTTTGAATTACTGCACATGGATTTGATGGGTCCTATGGAAACTGAAAGCATTGGAGGTAAAAGATATTCCTTAGTTGTGGTAGATGATTTTTCTAGATATACTTGGATTGAGTTTTTAAGAGATAAATCTGAAACATTTGCTGCTTTTAAAGTTCTCTATAAAAGGTTCAAAAAATGTGTATAACTTGAAAGTTAGCCGTATTAGAACTGATCATGGTAGGGAATTTGAGAATAGCATGTTTAATGATTTTTGTAATAAGAAAGGTATCTTGCAAGAATATTCATCTCCTAAAACCCCACAACAGAATGAAATTGTTGAAAGAAAGAATAGAACTTTACAAGAAATGGCAAGAGTCATGCTTTTATCTAAAACTCTTTCTAAAAGATTTTGGGTTGAAGCATTGAATACAGCATGTCATATCATTAATAGAGTTTATATTCGATCTGGCACTAATCAAACACCTTATGAGATTCTGAATGTTAGAAAACCAAGTGTGAAATATTTTCATGTATTTGGTTGTGTGTGTTATATTTTTGAATGATAGGACTAACACAAGTTTAATTCTAAAAGTGACAAAGGTTTCTTTTTAGGATATTCTAGAAATAGTAAAGCTTATAGAGTTTATAACCTTAGGACTAACACTGTTCAAGAATCTGTTAAGGTTGTGTTTGATGATGATAAAGGTCTTATAGATGACAAAGATGAAGAAGATGTATCACAAGTCACTGACAATTCTGAGAATATACTGAAACCTGAAAATGTTGCACCAAATGCTAACACATGTGGAACAACATCTACAGATCAGTCAGTTGTAATCTCACAGAATGATCAGTATATTCCCAAAACAAATCCTTCTTCAAGAATAGGGAAAAGTCATCATTCTGACCAGATCATAGGCGATGCTACAGTTGGAGTGCAAACAAGAGGAAGAATAAGATTGAATAAGGTAGATGTGGTAAGAACAATATGCATGTCTTCTATTTGCAATGTTGTGAATGCAGAGTGTTACTATTCTGAAATTGAACCTAAAAATGTGAATGAAACATTAACTGATGAAAATTGGATGAACTTAATCAGTTTGAAAGAAATGAAGTTTGGACACTTGTTCCAAGACCTAGTCATACTAATGTCATTGGAACAAAGTGGATTTATAAGAATAAAACTGATGAGTCTGGAAACATTGTTAGGAACAAAGCTAGGTTAGTTGCACAAGGTTACACCCCAGTTGAAGGTGTTGATTTCGATGAAACTTTTGCACCTGTTGCTAGGATATAATCTATTAGATTATTGCTAGCAATTGCATGTTTTATTGACATTAAACTACATCAAATGGATGTAAAAGCTGCATTTATAAATGGCATTTTAAATGAAGAAGCATACGTTGAACAACCTAAAGGTTTTGAAGATCCACAATACCCGGATCATGGGATGGTAGGCTTACAGACTTTCTTTTAGAATATGGTTTTATTAGAGGAGAAGCCGATAGGACTTTGTTTATTAAACATACTGGAGAAGATGTACTTATTGCTCAAATATATGTTGATGATATTGTGTTTGGTTCAACCTGTGATACAATGCTGAACAAATTTGTTGAAGCAATGACAGCAACATTTGAGATAAGTATGGTTGGAGACTTGAATTATTTTTAGGTCTTCAAATCAAGCAATGTAAGGATGGTATTTTCTTCTCTCAAGGTAAGTATGCTAAAAACTTGGTCAAACGGTTTGGTCTTGAAAGCTCAAAAGTAATGAAAACTCCTATGGGTTCTACTTTGAAACTTTGCAAAGACAATGGCGGAAAGGATGTTGATCCAACATTGTATAGATCCATGATAGGTAGTTTACTTTATCTAACCTCTAGTAGACCTGACATTATGTATAGTGTGTGTGTGTTTGTGCTAGGTACCAAGCTAATCCAAAGGAATCTCACCTGAATGCAGTGAAAAGGATTATCAAATATGTTTCAGGTACAAGTGAACTAGGGATATGGTACACTATGGACACCAACAACACATTGATTGGATACAGTGATGCGGATTGGGCTGGAGATATAGATGACATAAAGAGTACGAGTGGAGGATGTTTCTACATGGCATAGCAAGAAAAAAAATTGTGTTTCTACATGGAAAGTTGTTGCACACAACTATTGTGGTTAAGTAAGATGTTTCATGACTATGGAATTGAAAATAATATCCTCAAAATTTTTTGTGATAACACAAGTGCCATAAACATATCTAAGAATCCTGTACAACACTCACTCACTAAGCACATTAGCATCATACATCATTTTATGAGAGATTTAGTGGAGAAGAACATAGTTAAGTTGGAATATGTGCCTACTGAAAATCAAAATGCTGATATTTTTACTAAGGCTCTTGACCTTGAGAGATTCTCATTTTTGAGGAAATCTCTTGGCATGTGTAATATCTGATTAATTATTGAGAGGATGTTGTCACAAATGAGATAGCATTTGGGACAACAGCCTAAGGAGGTATAGTTGTTATAAATTTAATTTATTTCTTATTTTCGTTGAATAATTCCTTTGTAAAATATTCTTGAATCTGAAATTTGTTTGTGCAAAAATAGGCATGTACTACACCTCTCAAAAGCTTGAAAAAATGATAATGTTATAGCATACTAAAAGATGTACAAATTCACTGAGTAATTATGGAGCACGTAGTTCACTACTACAATGTACTCTACAGGAACAGTGGATCAATACGAATTAGATGCTATAGCACAAAAAGAAGAAAATGAAATGAAAAGAAAAAATGTTGAAAAATTGGCTACATTGGATAGGTAAAACCTGTGAAAAACCAATGTTGAGGTGTATGTCAAATCCTTGAGCACAACATTACATGATTCAATTATATTTTTATAAGTTGTAATTATTTAATTAATTGTAGGAATTTATTTTATTTATTTATAATTATGCTAACCATGTTCTTTTATTATTTCAGATTATACGTATTTTTATTTTTAATTAATTCTAGAATATTCTTAATTTAATTAATTTATTAATTAGAATTTTACCCCACTAACTCACCCATGATTTTACTTGTGGCTGAATTTGTGGAGCATTATCGATTTAGTCTAGAATTTTCCTTAAGTCAAGCCTTAATCCCATGTACAGTATTCCAACTACTAGCTCTCTCTATAAATACTCCCATTTTGTGATTTTCTAAGCTTTGTTAATTAACTGAGTAAGTGTAATATGGTTTTTGCAGAATTGTTATAAGCTATTTTGTGTTGTCTCGATTCTTGTGTTGATCTTTTCAGATTCTTGAGTTAAATGGCAGGCAAAAGAGAAACCAACCCACACAATTCAAACTCACCGAACTCAAACTCACAACCGTCATCTCCATCTCTCTCGAACCTCAATACTCTAGCTTCCATGGCTGCTTCGCACGAGAACTCACCCCCAACTGCCGAAACCGTCACACCCATTACAGCTACTCCCACAACAATCCACATTCCAAACCAAGCTTCACTCTCCGAGCTGAATCAGGCGGTTGAGATTTTTTCTCAATCGATGAGGTCTTCTAATCCACCCATCCTCACCACTGGAGATATGTCCATAGATATCGCGCACTACTTACGCACCCAAGAAGTTATCACTACTGCACCTTCTTCATCCACATCTAAAAAGCCCCAAAATCTGAGCCCTAATGTTGAAATAGAGGCCCCGACTACTGCCTATATGGGGGAGAACGAGAAGGAGATTGAAGAATCCCCTGTTGCTGCTTCAAAGGAGCTGTCGGATGCGGAGACATCTGAAAGTGAGGACGCTCAGATGGAGGACGCCGAAAAATCCGACAAAACTGACTATGATGCTTCAAGGTCGGACTTTGAACCGATTCCCTTAAAGAGGAACGCTGAAAAAGGGAAAATAAAGAGGAGCCCAGTTCCAAGAAGACGATCAAACCGAGTTTTTACTCGAGTTGATTACTCATAATCTTTAAGGAAGAAGAAGAAGTTAGGTGGTGATGTTGCTGAACCGATTCAGGTATTTTCTGAATCTGATGAAGAGCAGGTGGTGATTGAGAAGCCATCCAAGCAAAAGGCTGATCCAAAGGGGAAAGGGAAGGCAAAGATTGATGTTGTTCGAACTATGCCTACAGAACCAGAACATGATTCTGATTCTGAAATGGAGGTCTGCCTCAGGGAAGTTCAGCAAGCTCTGAAGAGGAAAGCTGCCTCACATGCTGAATCAAGTGCTCCAGCACTAGAACCTGATGATGGAGATGATTCGAGCAGTGCAACTTCTGACAAAAGCTCTAGAAAGGAAGCTGAATCCAATTCTGAGGAGGATAAAGAACCAAGCTCTGAGGAAAGTAATTCTGTGGAAGGTCATTCTGAACCTGATGTAGATTCTGATATTGATGGTTTAGTTGAAAAATTACCAAGTTGTCTAGGAGAAAACTGTTAATGGAAAGGAGAATTCATGTTTCTGATTTTGAGAGTAAGAATTTGATTCAATTCTTAGAGGATAGAAAGTTGATGAAAGCTCTGACTTTGTGTGATACTTTTGTTTCTGATTGGGTGTATGAATTCTATGCTTTTTTAAGGATGAGTAATGGTAGTAGGAGTTCCCGTTGGTATGGGAATGTACAGTTTAGGGGGAGGTCAGTTACATTTACCCTAGAGTTGATAAATGATTTCTTAGGAATAGAACCAGTACTTGATGATGATGAACCTGATTTGGATGTTGTTACTGCTTCTATGACTAGAGGATTGTTAACTAGGTGGAAAAATGGAATGCTGGCTAAGGATCTTACATCTCTTTATTCTGTGTTGCATAAATTGATTGTTTATAACTGGATACGCTCTATCAATTCAACCAAAGTGACAAAGGATCAAGCAATCTTGCTTTATAGGATAGTGGTTTTGAAGAAGTTTAATTTGGGATTGACTATTTTCCACCACATGATGAAGTTTAATGGTGACATTTCTGATAAAGGCAACCTTCCATACCCTGTGCTTATATGTTCATATCTGAAGATGCATGGTTTTACTCCTAAGAAGACTGAAGTTCTTAGAGGTAAGGTTCCTGTATACACCATTTCACTTGCTTTACTCATTGGTGAAAGAGTGAAAGATCTGCCCTTGCACAATCCTGGAAGTTCTTCTCAATGACCAGCTCCTGCTCAACCTCAACCCACAACAGCACAGAGATCTGCACAAAGACCAGCTGCACCTAATGCTGCACCAGATGCTGAGAACTTTGGTGGTAATTCTGATACCACATTCTCTGTTCCCATATCTTTTATATTATTGCAGTTACATCACTTACAGGACCAGATTGATGAGCTCCAATTCATCAAAGATAAGTGGACCAGGCTACTTTCCACTACAACAGGGGGAGTACCACCTTCCACTTCGGGAGAGCTTCTGGAGTTGTTATTGAAGAGCTGAATCCTGAAGCTGAAGGTGTTCCTGATGCTACAGAGAATGGAGGAATTGTTGCTGCTGCTAACAATGTTGTTGCACTCTTTGCTACAACTTGTTTTATTGAAGAACCAGAGGCTGATGAAGAAGACAAGTTTGCAGATGCTGCTGAAGATGATGAGGATATGGAAATCCTCTATGGTGATATCTAGAACGGATGCTGCAAGACAAGGGGAGTACTGAAGTACAAATGGCACATGTGCACGACCTTGATGCTGCTGCTATTGTTATAGCAATTCATGCCATTTTCAGTCCTACTTTTGTCTTTGTTATTCTGTTATGTTTAAGTTAAATTATGTTGGGATATGAATCTGTGAAACAATGTTCTAATTGATGATTGTATGTTTTGATGGCCAAAAGCAACTTGAAGTTAATGGTATATGTGATTATATGTTGATATAAATGTTTTATATGATATATATGTTACTGATCTTAATGAGATATTGGTATCTGAGTTACTGATCTTATAAGTTTACTGATCTTAGTTGGTTACTGATCTGATATAAGAACTGTTAGGAACTAAGCTGATGTTTTGTATTGTATAGACAACTTATAGAATAGAACTTAGATGTACTTTGCTGTATATAGTTCAGTTGATGTATAGATAGGTTTTATAAATGTAAAGTTGTATTCTATTGTATTCAGCATTGTAAAGATAAGAACAGTAGATTAGGAATAGATTAGAAGAAGATCAGAAGACTATTGAAGACTCAGAAGACTACTTCAGAATAAGAAGACTTCAAAGAAGAGTTGAAGTGAAGCTTAGAAGATTCTGGAGAAGTGCAGAACAGTTTTGAGAACTGTGCTGACTGACTAAGAACAGTAAGACTAAGAAGAGTATTTTACTGTGCTGAGTTAGTAAGTTTGAAGAATAAGTTTGGAAAACTTATTTAAGGTGTAACTGAAGATTTATTGAAGAGATGCTGACTTGGAATAAGAAGGAAGTTACAAAGTCGGTTACAAGAAGAAGTTACAAAAACAGTTTTAGAGTTAGTTGAGAGTTAGTTCACAAACTGCTAACTGTCATACTAATGTCTATAAATACTGTGTGATCTCATACTGCTAAGACAACTGAACAACTACTGATCTTAGAGAATTCAAGAGCAAGTCTACAAAGCAATTTGAAGAACTCACAGAGTTGGAGAGATCAAGAAGTCTGAGAAAAGCCACTGAATTGAAGAGAAGAATCAAAGGCTATTCAAGAGAAGTTTTACTTTTCATTTTAAAGTTTGTATTGTTGTAAACAAGTGTGCTAGTTACTTGTAGAATTACTAGTCGATCGAAGATACACCTGGAAGTGTAATCGAAAAGATCACAGTCTTAATCTTGGGACTTTAAGCCACAAGAAACTCAAGGAAGAGTAATAAAACATCACAACTGGGATTGTGAGAGTGGATGTAGACTTATTGGTCGAACCACTATAAAATTCTGTGTTCTTTACTTTTCTGTTTGGTATTTGTTTGATATTTGTTTAACCAAGAACAGTAGAATTTACTAAGTAAAGATCTGAATAAAAGTTGAGTATAAAACTAAACTGGAAAGTACTGATCTGATCCAGTAAGAACAATACTATTCAGAACACATTTCCGCATTAAAACTCTGATATTTTGAAAGATTTTTAAAAGTCTATTCACCCCTCCCCTCTAGACTTTTACTAGCTTAATCAATCTTAACTCAACTTGGGACCAACAAATTATATTTGTTCTGATACAGTATTTATTATTTCTAGTTGATAGGATGTTTATATTTATCTTTCTTAAATTAATTTGCATTAAATGATAATTGATTACTGCTTCTTGCTTAACTAGTTTTCTTATCATTAAATGTTTACTGCATGGTGAATATGCCTTGTTTATTTTGTTCATTTTGTTTTGTTTGTTTTCTGATCTATGCCATACATGCTTAAAACTATTTGCATTAAAATATATTCTTAATTTGCTTACTTCTTTAAAAAGCTTAAAATTGTTTGCTCTAAAGAATAAAATTTTAAATTGCCTACTGCATATGGATTAGTCATGTTTAGTTTTTTTTGTTTTTGCTCTGTTTTGTTTGGTATATTCTTTTTCTGTTTATTTTTACCGTGTTTTCGAGTCTTACATAAGTCTTAGAATAAATCTGGTATTTACTCTTATCCTCTTATTTAATCTTTGTTTTTTTGTAAAGTTATATGTTTTGTAAACAAGTGTGTTGTTTATACTTGTTTTGGTTTTGAATAAGGTTACTTTCATCTTATGGCACAGATCTTAGTAAAATTATTCTTGATCTCTTTTTGATTTGATCCAACTGTTACAACAAGTATTGTCTTGACTAGTATTTAGACTTGATGTTAACCTCACCTAAATACATAATACTGAGTATGTATATAAATATATGTGCATCAGGTGTGTTGTAGTCGAAAGGTCAAATTGGGGTAGATTGTAGATGTTGTTAACTCTTAAATGCTTTAACATTATCAACAACATCTTAATTTGACCTTCCTTGATTTATTCTAAGTCCTTTCTGAAATGTTACATTAAATGTTGGACTAAATGCTCTCACATTCAGGTACGATTCTAGAAGCTTCTACAAGAGTCTGGAACCTGGAAGATTCCAGAATGTTGGAGAACATGATAGAAGAGTCTGGAGCAGTTTAGAACGACCTGGAAGATGGAAGAAGGATCTAGAGAGATCATGGAAGTTGAGCTCCTAAAAAATAGGATCTCATAATGGAAGGATCTAGAACTCGGCTATTGCTCTATAAATACCGCTGGAGTCCTTCATTTCAAAGCATGTACTATTCGAGTAACACCTATTCTGAGCGTACATCCCTAGTTAGGAGTTAGGGTCAGTAGTTGTATCGTATAATGTACACCGAGGGATACCACACCTTCCCGTGTATTTAGTTCTAGTCTTGTATCGAGTGAATCATAGATCAGATTAGTTCTTTAGACAGTGTTCTTACACTTAAGTCTATTTGCGGATTCAGGCACCTGCCTCGATTGTAGTTTCGGTTTGTGGAATGTTGAAGTAATTGATGAGACATTTCACACGACATTTTCGTAACTTAGGAACTAAGTTATTGTTTTCGCCGTAAGACTTAGCATAGGTTTTGTTATTAATAAAATCTATGTTAAAAATTATTCCATTGTGTTCTTATTGTGTTTTAGTGTTTTAGACTTCCGCTGTGTAACTTGTCAAAACATGATGAGAATATTCAATGGCATCAAAGATTGGGTCATGCAAATTACAGAGCAATGAAAAGGCTAATCAAAGCAGATGCAGTAAATGGAATGCCAAAACTGAAGTTTCACAATCCCACTGTATGTGGACCATGCCAAAAAGGTAAGCAGGTAAGAATGTCGAACAAAATGCTGTCACATTGTTCTACACATCGATGCTTTGAATTACTGCACATGGATTTGATGGGTCCTATGGAAACTGAAAGCATTGGAGGAAAGAGGTATTCCTTAGTTGTGGTAGATGATTTTTCTAGATTTACCTGGGTAGAGTCTTTGAGAGACAAATCTGAAGCATTTGCTGCATTTAAAATTCTTTATAAGAGGTTCAAAAATGTGTTTAACTTGAAAGTTGGCCGTATTAGAACTGATCATGGTAGGGAATTTGAAAACAACATGTTTAATGATTTCTGTGTTAAAAAGGGTATCTTACAAGAATATTCATCTCCTAAAACTCCACAACAAAATGGAATTGTTGAGAGAAAGAATAGAACTTTACAAGAAATGACTAGAGTCATGCTTACATCCAAATGTCTTGCTAAGAAATTTTGGGGAGAAGCAATGAATACTGCATGCCATATCAATAATAGAGTTTATATTCGTTCTGGCACTAATCAAACACCTTATGAGATTTTGAACAACAGAAAACCTAATGTGAAATATTTTCATGTATTTGGTTGTGTTTGTTATATTCTGAATGATAGGGATCAACTTCATAAGTTTGATTCTAAAAGTGATAAAGGTTTCTTTTTAGGCTATTCTAGAAATAGAAAAGCTTATAGAGTGTATAACCTTAGAACTAACACTGTTCAAGAATCTGTTAATGTTGTGTTTGATGATGATAAAGGTCTCGCAGATGACAAAGATGAAGAAGATGTATCACAGGTCACTGACAATTCTGAGAATACACTGAAGTCTGAAAATGTTGCAACAAATGTTAACACATCTGGGTCAACATCTACAGAATAGTCAGTTGTAAATTCACAGAATGATCAGTATGTTCCCAAAACGAATCCTTCTTCAAGAATAGGTAAAAGTCATCCTTCTGACCAAATCATAGGCGATGCTACAGTTGGAGTGCAAACAAGAGGAAAAGTAAGATCAAATAAGGTAGATGTGGTAAGAACAATATGCATGTCTTCTATGTGTAATGTTGTAAATGTTGAATGCTATTTATCTGAAACTGAACCTAAGAGTGTTAAAGAAGCCTTAACTGATGAAATCTGGATTAATGATATGCATGAAGAACTTGGTCAGTTTGAAAGAAATGAAGTGTGGACACTTGTTCCTAGACCTAGTCATACTAATGTCATTGGAACAAAGTGGATATTCAAGAATAAAACTGATGAATCTGATAATATTGTTAGGAACAAGGCTAGTTTAGTAGCACAAGGTTACACCCAAGTTGAAGGAGTTGATTTTGATGAAACTTTTGCACCTGTTGCTAGGATAAAATCTATTAGATTATTGTTAGCAATTGCATGTTTTATTGATATTAAACATCATCAAATGGATGTAAAAGCTGCATTTCTAAATGGCATATTGAATGAAGAAGTATATGTTGAACAACCTAAGGGATTTGAAGATCCACAGTATCCTGATCGTGTATATAAACTTAAGAAAGCTTTGTATGGTCTTAAACAAGCTCCTAGAGTATAGTATGGTAGGCTTATTGACTTTCTTTGTTCATTAAACACACTGAAGATGATATACTTATTGCTCAAATATATGTTGATGACATTGTGTTTGGTTCTACTTGTGATAAAATGTTGAGTAAATTTGTTGCAACATTTGAAATGAGTATGGTTGGAGACTTGAATTACCTTTTAGGTATTCAAATCAAGCAATGCAGCGATGGTATTTTCGTCTCCCAAAGTAAGTATGCTAAGAACTTGGTTAAAAGATTTGGTCTTGAGAATTCAAAACCAATGCAAACTCCTATGGGATCTACTTTGAAACTTTGCAAAGACAGTGCTGGAACAGATGTTGATCCAACACTTTATAGATCCGTGATTGGTAGTTTATTGTATTTAACCTCTAGTAGACCAGATATTATGTACAGTGTGTGTGTTTGTGCTAGGTACCAAGCTAATCCAAAGGAATCTCACCTGAATGCTGTGAAGAGGATTATCAAGTATGTTTCAGGTACAAGTGACCTTGGAAACTGGTACACTAAGGACACCAACAACATTCTGATTGGTTACAGTGGTGCTGATTGGGCTGGAGATATAGATGATAGAAAGAGTACGAGTGGAAGATGTTTCTACATGGGAAACAATCTTGTATCATGGCACAGCAAGAAACAGAACTGTGGTTCACAATCCACTGCAGAGTCTGAGTACATAGCTGCTGGAAGCTGCTGTACAAAACTCTTTTGGCTGAGCAAGATGTTCCATAACTATGGGATTGAGAATGGTATACTTACAATCTTTTGTGATAATACTAGTGCCATTAACATTTCTAAGAATCCTGTACAACACTCACTCACTAAGCACATTAGCATAAGACATCACTTTATGAGAGATTTAGTAGAGAAGAATATTGTAAAGTTGGAGTATATACCTACTGAAAAACAAAATGCTGACATTTTCACTAAGGAATTAGACCATGAGATGTTGGTCCTGAAAGGAGTAAATAACAAGTGTATGGGGGGGGGGAATACACTTGTATGTAAATATTTTTCAAACTTAACTAAATATGACTTCAGCAAGGTTGTCATGGACAACAATTCGAAACATTGATGTGTGTAGAACAATGTGACAGCATTGACTTGGTTCGTATTTTGCACACTTTTTAGTACAACAATAACAATCCCAACAAGCGTATGGGTTCGTTATAGTTGAGTAAGTATACGACCTAGTAGTTATCGTCCAAGGACTTAATTGAGTGAGAATGAGTCCCTAAAGTTGCAAGTTATCATGCTATTGTAGTAACTAAATGATGTTGTTTAGATTTTTGGGAATAAGAACAAAGGTATTAAACTAGATTAACAAAAGTAATAAGAAATAGTGACAAAAGAAATAACAAGCTATCTAACTTTCTTTTGGAAAGTGCAAGGGAAAGGTATTGCCTCGGGTGTTTCCGTTTTGTGAGCAATTAGGTGAACTTGTGAACCAATTACATGATTTTACTACAAATTTGGGTCAAGCTAAAGGCTATCACATAAGTGTGCAAACCCCCTCGAAAGGCATAGGTAAACATCGTGCATTGATTAGCAATTATAGGATCTAACCAAATACCATAATCCCCTAAGATAGTGTTTCATAAGCACTTTCAACACGGTTACTAATGCTTATGAAATGCCCTCTCACCAAACTCCTAGACGACCTCTACTCGTTTAGTGTCTAAAGTTGTCGGTCTAGCCATTAACCCCCCTCTCGGGTGAGCTAATTACTAATTAACTTCTATTCAATTGATCAAAGCTCACACTCACACTCCCAATCATACTACCCAACTCTCGTTGCAATAAACATAATTGAACATGCTTGCTAATAGGGTTGATCAACCAAATGAATCATCAAAATACAACCCTAGAAACCTAAACACCAAAATTATAAGCTAATCATGCAATTAATCCACAATTACACTAAATTCTCATCAAAACATCCACACCCAAGGAAATAGGAGATTAGCCCATGGTTCTAGAAGATAATCCCATGGCTACAACTACAAATAACATCAAACTCATAGTAAAATAGTAATAGAAATGAGAATTTAAGAAAATACCAAATTGAATTGCAAAATAGAGTAATATCACCTTGATCATGAAAACGTAGCTACAAACCGATGTAATAGACGATGCCCGATGATAATCGTAGCTTGATTTGAAGTAAAAACCACTATTCTACCTAATCTAATGAAGAAATTAAACTAAAAAATGAAGAACACCTACTACTATGTGTTTGTGTGTGAGGAAATGCTTGTAAAAGGAGTGAGACCCATTTCTAAAAGGAGTGAGACCCATTTGTAAAAGGAGTGAGACCCATAGTTGGGGTAGAAGTCTTGGACGAAATTTGCACTTAGGTCCCTCGAAAATGGAGAAAATGGGCCAAAACCCCCGAAATTGAGTTAAATAGGGCTTGGCCGGGTGAAAACGACCCGGCCGGGTGGTTTTACCCGGCCAAAATACGAAGGTCTTGATGGAAAATGGCATGGCCGAGTGAAATGACCCGGACGGGTGGTTTTACCCGGCCAAAATACGAAATGGGTGAACTAATCCAAAATGTGGGTGTACAGCACTGTGGCCGGGTGGAAGTAACCCGGCCGGGTAGAAATGTGGTCCGGCCTCGTCATTTTTCGTTCCGTTGTATCTCGAGCTTCCGACCTCCGATTGACTCGATTCTTTTTTTCATTCTACTCCGTTTTCGAGACGAATCCAATGGTCAGCTTCTCTTCTTGATCCAGTGTAGTATGGTTGGTGTTTTGATTCCAAAATACATCATTTTTCCTACAAAATCGACAAAACACTACCTTTCTCTTATTTTGACCAAAACAATGATAATCAACCAATAATTCAATGAAATCAACATCAAATGAGCTTCAAATATGCATCTAAATTGTGTAAATTCCACCCGAATCAACTCCCCCAAACTTAAAGTGTTGCTTGTCCTCGAGCAACGAAAGAAATACAACATGAGGGTGAAATTTACAACTAGATGATCAATGAAAGATCCCACGTATCAAATGACATGAAATGAATTCTTCTTCCTCAAGATACATTCTCAAAAATGATCACAAGTTCAATATTGAAGATCCAACCAATTACTCACACATGCTCAACACACAACAACAAGTGATGGTGATGACAATATCAAAATGTTCAAGTTCAACTCCCTAGATATAATGTTTCTCTCAAACACTCAAACAAATTAAGGACAATAAGCACTCATCAATCAAATCATGCATTGCAATTCCCATATGCTTGCCCAAGCTCTACCATCTTTCCACCACAAACATGTTTAACAATGAGATCAATAGGTCTTAACCAAGGACGTAACATTGGCTCTTTGGACGAGGTAAGATGAATATGGAAAAAGTGACTCGTCTAGTGGAGAATGAAAGTTGTTATTCAACAATTCAAGCTCGTGCTCTTAAGGTTTACAATTATCAGATTTACCAATAGTTATAACATATATCAGAAGCTCTCATAGAAAATTTTATAAAACTTAAAGTAGAGGTGATCAATTTCTTCTTCAGTTTACAAACTTCAAAAATCTCTTCTGGAATGTATGACTTCTAGCTTGGTAATTGTTCCTTTCAGATTCTTATTCTCTTTTTTCAAAGAATTAAGAGTGAGTTTTTGAGAGTTACAATCATCCAACAACTTTTGATATTTAGAATCATCAATCCTTATACCTGCATCATCAACAAACTCATTAAAATAGTTCAAATCTGGGTGACTCTATTTTGATGTTACCATAAATGTTATGACATTAGGTGCAACATCAGAATCTGTATCATCCAGATTATCATCTAAAGAATCATCATAATCAATCTTGGTATAAAAAGCGTATTCAACATCTTTTGATTCATCAAATTCATCATCTGATTAATCATTTAAGGTAGTACTAAAATTCAATTTTTGCATAAGTCTGGTATAGGCACATTAATTTTCATAATGACCATATTCAGAACATGCATTGAACTGATTTTCTATATTAATGCTCATACCTTGGTTTACCTTCACTTTTTGATAACCTTGGTTGAAATTGAATTTTCCTTCTTTCTGGTGGGTCAATTGATGTGTGGATTTGGATCTTTGGTACATCATAACCTGTAAGTACAGTCCTCCAAACACGTTCATCTATCGACTTGATACACATGCACAACTTAGGCTTTAAAATATAGATAATATGTTCGGGTACCTAAGTGCAGTGGACATGTGATGTGTTTCCATTGCTAACATATACTAAAAACACACTTATAGCAAGGATCTAACCTAGTGTCGTCAGGTATCGACTCTGATACCAAATGAAAGTGTGTGGATGGTATCTAGTGTTTAAGTAAAAAATAGAATAATGTTGCACAGAATGTTGAGACAAATAGTGCAACACTGACTCTAACAGAATATCAGAAATAATGACTGTTGGGAATAAAATGTGATACGTTTTGATTCAATACCAAAACCCCCTAAGACATGCCTAAGTCAAGATGATCAGGTTCTAAGATTGTTAGAACATGTAAAATAAGGCTAGATGAGGAGTTGATATGTTAGGCAGCTCTTAGATGATTAGATGCACAATTCGAGGGGGAACATATGCTTTGAAGACTATCAAGAACAAGTCCCCTTAAGGCTCAAATTCTGGAACAGCCACCCAAGCTATTAAAGGCCAAGTATACTGATCAGGAGAGTTGTCCAGAGAAGTTGTCTTTGCACAATTAAAACAAGAACAAAGGTTCTGAAGCTTAAAGGCCAAGTATGCTGATCGGGAGAGTTGTCCAGAAGAGTTGTCTCAGCACAATTAAACCAGAACAAGTGTTCTGAAGCTTGAAAGTCAACTATGCTGAAGAGATAAAGACAACTACACCCTAAAAGACTTCAATGAATCATGTTGAGATCACATCTAAATGAAGCAAAGGGAAAGAGCCAAGTCATCTGAAGAAGAGCAAACCAACTATGCTGATAAGCAAGTATGCTGATAGTGATAAGCAGAGTTGTCCATTTGATAAGGAATGTTGTCCTATCATTGGATCAACCTTCAGAAGCCATGTCCAAGTCCTAACAAGTGAATCTTAAAGTCAGACATTGGGAAGAGTGCTGCAGAATGAAGACAAAGTCTTAACAAACCGTTTATTACCCAAATGAGGACATGTCACTATCAAGAATCTGTCTTCCAGATTGAAGAACTCAAGGAAGACATTTATAGCAATTTGGGACTGCCTCTCCAACGGGCAAATCCTCAAATTTGTCTATAAATACAGAAGTGTGAAGACCATTTGAAAGCACCTCAACTGACCTTGACAGAATCCAACTACACAAGTATTCTGAAGCTCATTCAAGCTTTCAAAAGACTATCTTAGTCTTCAAACACTTCTCCTAAGCTGAACTTATTGTATATCCATACAAAGCTTAGAGAGATATCCTAATCCTTATACACTGATCTTCATTGTAAAGGATATCTCATTAGTTGGAACCTTACTTCAACCCTTACCCCTTTCAAGTGAGAAAGTGAGAAGGTTGTAGTAGTAGAAGTGGTAGGAGCTGACTGTTGAGAGAAGAACAGTTCAGTTCTGAGTTGAGAAGAGGGTACTAGGACTCTAGACATCCTAGGGATCAATTCACCAAGGAGTGGTGTTCTTGATCAAGTGCACCTTGGCACTATAAAACAAGTTAATTCCAAGAGTGAAGGAATTATCCTGTTAAATCAGGGAAAGTGGATGTAGGAGCTTGAGTCTCTAAACTACTATAAACTTTTGTGTTGATTTACTTTCAAAGTACTTTCATACATTCAACACTGCACACAAAACTGATCTTTCAAAGGACATATACTCAAAGACTGTGAAAAAACCGTATTGGACAAGTTCCCTGAAAACTGGACTATTGCTTAAGTGATTTCAGAACTTAAAGGAGTTTGAACTAAAGGGCCAACCACTAATTCCGCACTGATAACCAACTTAGATACTCATTCAACTAAGTACTCAATAGTGCTTAGTGGTTTGGTTATCTTTGAAAAGGTTATACATCTTCAGCAGAGTTGTCCAAGACAACATTGCTGATCTCTGGTTTGATCAAGTTTGAAAAGAATTTGCATACAAGTGTATTCCCCCCCCCATACACTTGTTATATACTCCTTTCAGGACCAACAAGTGGTATCAGAGCAGGGGTTCAAGGACCACTGCTTCTGAAAATCCATCTTGGTTTTTCAAAATCACATATTTGGTGTGGTCACTGAACTGATCTATCTGAAATCCTATTATTTGACTAACATCTTATTTTTGAGCTATGGCCAACAACAATGTTGTTCCTCACGATGTTGTTCAAGGAATCAACAATATGGCCACCAATCCAGTCAACCATATTTCACATCACAAGCTGCCCATGTTCTCAATTGAGAACTATGACTTCTGGAAGATCAGAATGAGAGCTCATCTTGCATCTCTTCATACTGACATGGTGAGAGTGATAACAAGAGGACCCTATATGTTCACTCAAATCAACCCCAGATTAATTGAAGATCAAAGAGCTGACATAAGGGAAGAGATCCCTAAAGATGAAGATGATTTCACTTCTGAAGAGAAAAGAAAAGATAACTTGAATTATCTTCCAATGAATACTCTCTATCAAACAATTCCAGATGCAATCATGGGAAGAGTTTACCACTGCACAACAGCCAAAGAAATTTGGGATACTCTTGCTGAAATGTGTGAGGGTACTGAAAAAATAAAGGAGAACAAACTCCAAATAGCTATGCAGAAGTTTGAACAGTTCTCAATGGAGCCAGATGAGTCCATTGACAAGTTTGCTGGTAGATTCACTGATGTGATGAATGAAATCAATTCATTGGGCAAGATGTACTCCATGAGAGAAGTTGGTTTAAAAATCCTGAGAAGTCTCACTCAAAAGTGGGATGTATATGCTGTAATGATGCAGAACACCAAGGATCTCTCCTCCATGCCCATGCAACAAATCTTCTCAGAACTCAAAGCATATGAGTTTGATCTCAACAGAAGAAAGCCAGCAGAGGAGTCTTCTCTACCAACCAAGGGAGTGGCATTTAAAGCCAAAACTGCTGAACCAGAAATGCAGTCTACTCCAAGATCATCAAAGTCAGTCTCCAAGGCTGAAATGAAGGAAGAGATGGCCCTCGTGGCTAGGAGGTTTGACAAACTCAACTCAAGGTTTGGTAGATACAAGAAATTCTACCAAGACAACAAATTCAGGAGAAGGTACAACTCTCCTGAAGATCAGGCTAAGGACAAAAAGCCTGAAGAGAAAAGATCAGAGGACAAGTACTCTGATAGGAGAAGGTCTTATAGAGCTGACCCTTCATCATCTATAGGAAGAGATGAGTCCAAGAAGGATGATGATGAAGACCTGTGCTATAATTGCAAGAAGAAAGGGCACTTCCAGTATGACTGCCCTGAATTGAGCTCTAAAGAAAGAAGAGAAAGACAAGCAAAAAGAGACAGAAAGTTCACCAATAGGAAGGCCATGATGGCTGGTGAAGAATCTGATGATGCTGAAAGCTTCAACTCTTCTGATGGACTGTTCTCAAACAGTGATGATGATGATGATGTGTGCAACATGGCAATTGAGGATGATGAGGTATCCTCCACTTCTAGCTCACCATCATTTCTATCACAGAACACTAGTGAAGTTAACTTGAAACTTTCCTTTGGGAAGTTAATGGAAGATTTCACTAGGCTACAAGAATTTCATGACAACTGTGTGAGGGAAAATGAAAGACTTTCTATTGAGCTTTCAAAACCTGCTGACACAGTAGTTGACATTAAATCTACTGAGTTGTACCAACAAGTCTTAAGAGAGCTTGAGGAAGCAAATCTCAGGATAGTTGACCAACAAGGACAGATTGATGCTCAATTACTTACTCAGAAGAGAAAAGATTTTGAATTAAAAATTCTTCAAGCAAAATTTGAAAACCTCTCACATGAGTATGACATTCTCAAATCAAGTGAAGAGAGCCTGAAATTAAAGATGTCTGCTTTGAACAAATCCTCTAGAGCAATAGAGGAAATTCAAAGTTATCAAATACCTATGGCTCAAAGAAGTGGATTAGGTTTTGATCCATTCGAATCTTCACCTTGTCTTAGTGTTGCTTCTAAAAGCAACACTAAGAAAATCTTTGTCAAGTCAGTGGCACAACAAGCTGAAAATGAAATAGTTCAGCCACTGAACAAAGGAAAGGGCAAAATGGATGATTTGCCAACTCAAGTGCTTCAGGAGACTAGGTCCAAACCTAAGGAAATGGCCAAAGTCCCTGAACACAAGAGGAATGTTGGTCAGCAGAGTAGACCCATTGGAAGGGCAACTCTACTGAACAATGTTCAGAGGAGTTATCCAAGGTATAATCAGCCAAGGCCAACTCTTCTGAGAAAGCCTCAGCTGAATGGACCCAAGGACAACCATCCTCAAAGGCAGAATAAAATGAGACAACCAAAACCCTTCATACCAAAGGGTAATGGTCATAAAAAGGCCCTTCCTCAAAGATTTCATCAAGCTGCACAAAGAACTCATAAGTTCAGGAGATTTGACAACCCTCCTGAAACTTACCGAGTTAACACTTTCACACACACTTTCCCTAAGGAATTTAAGGGAAAGGCAGTGTATGTTGATGCACAAGGAAAACAACTTAGCCACCTTGAATCAATTAGGGTAATTAGGCAAGTTTGGGTTCCTGGAGGTACTGCTAACCTCTCAGGACCCAAAAGTCAAAGGGTACCTAAAACTTGCTAATTGCAGGTACCTTTGGGCCACAAGAAGAGGAGTATGAGCAAAAAGTCAGCATGGTATCTTGACAGTGGATGTTCAAGGCACATGACTGGAAACAAGGAACTCCTCACTGATTTTATTAAAAAAGAAGGCCCAAATATCACATTTGGAGACAGCTCACAAGCAACAACAAAAGGTTATGGTACTTTGATGATTGGTAACATCAAAGTATCCAATGTGTCTTATGTAGCTGGTCTCAAATATAATCTCCTAAGTATCAGTCAATTTTGTGATAAAAATTTCAATGTTGAGTTCTCAAGTGGAAAATGCTTAATTAAAGATAAGACTCAACAAACTCTATTGACTGGAACTAGGAAAGGAAATGTGTATTTTGCAGACTGGGACAAGTCTACTGATGCTGCATGTTTCATTGCTAAGAGCTCAAGTGAACAAAGTTGGTTATGGCATAAAAGGCTAAATCACCTGAACTTCAAATCAATGAACAAACTTGCTAGAAATGCATTAGTAAAGGGACTACCCAATGAGGTCTTCATTAAAGAGCATGTTTGCAAACAATGTCAAGAAGGAAAACAGATTAAAGCCTCATTCAAGGAAAAACCAGTCATTTCTACTGAAAGGGTACTTGAACTCTTACATATGGACTTATTTGGACCAATTACCCTTTCAAGCATAAATGGAAGGAAATACACATTGGTAGTAGTAGATGACTTCTCTAGGTTCACATGGGTAGTATTTCTCCTTAATAAGAAGGAAACACAAGTCAAACTGCCTGAACTTTTAAAGAGACTGTCAAATGAGAAAAGTCTTAGCATTATCAAGATAAGATCTGATAAAGGCACTGAGTTCATAAATTCATACATCAATGAGTATTGCACACTGAATGGAATAGCTCATGAAACCTCAGCAGCTAGAACCCCTCAACAAAATGGAGTTGCAGAAAGAAGGAATAGAACTCTAAAAGAAGCTGCTAGAACCTTAATTGCTGATTCTAATCTACCCAAGATGTTTTGGCCTGAAGCTATAAATACTGCATGCCATACTCAGAATAGGTGTTTGATTACTAAGGGACAAGGCAAAACCCCCTATGAACTCTGGAAAGGAAGATTGCTTAAAGTGTCATACTTTCACATATTTGGTTGTAAGTGTTTCATTCACAATAATGGGAAAGAAAAGTTGAAAGCTTTTGATAGCAAAGCTGATGAGGGAGTATTCCTTGGATACTCTCAAATCAGTAGAGCTTTCAGAGTCTACAACAAGAAAAACCTTGTTGTGGAGGAAACACCTCATGTTGTGTTTGATGAATCTATCTTTGAGATCAGGAACAAAAACCTGGATACAGAAGAGATCACACAAAGAACAACCAGATTAAGCTTAAAGGACAAGGACACTGAATTCATAGATGTTGTCCAAGCCAATCTCCCTGAAAATGCTATACTGGACAACAATCCTGAAGGCAACCTACCTGAAGTAAACCCCACTGAAGGAAATGATGAACTGAATGATCCAATCCCAGTTCACCCTCAGGTAACAACTACCAATGAAGAAGCAGGTTCTACTGAGGTAGTTAATGGATCCAATATTCAAGGGGGAACCATAAATGTTGACAATACCAATGTTCCAAACATTGAGAACAACATCCCAAAATATGATCCTGAATTAAATCCTGCATTTAATTATCCTGAATTCTATAACACTGGTGACTCAACTTTAGTAGAGGACAACTCTACTGAAGGAATCAGAAAAAGGAGGACTTGGTTATCTGACCATCCTACTAATCTGATACTTGGTGATCCAAGTATAGGAGTCAAAACCAGAAGTTTTCATGGTGAAAGTGTTATGTTTTGTTGTTTCTTATCAGAACAGGAACCAAAAGACATTGATGAAGCACTTCAAGATGCAAACTAGATCACAGCAATGCAGGAAGAGTTAAACCAATTCACCAGAAATGATGTATGGGAGCTGGTGGATAGACCTACACATCAAGATGTTATTGGAACCAAGTGGGTGTTCATGAACAAGAAGAATGAAAATGATGTGATTGTTAGAAACAAGGCCAGATTAGTGGCAAAAGGTTATTGTCAATCAGAAGGCATTGACTATGATGAGACCTTTGCACATGTGGCAAGGCTAGAAGCAATCAGACTTTTCTTAGCCTATGCAGCCCACAAGAGGTTCAAAGTATACCAAATGGATGTCAAGAGTGCCTTCTTGAATGGAGTTTTAAAAGAAGAAGTCTATGTGGAGCAACCACCTGGCTTTGAGATTGGAAATCAAGTCTACAGATTGAAGAAAGCTCTATATGGACTCAAGCAAGCTCCAAGAGCCTGGTATGACGCCCTGTCACAGTTCCTCCTGGATCATGGTTTCATCAAAGGAACTATGGATAGAACTCTCTTCAGAATCACTGAAGGAGAGGACATATTGCTTGTCCAAATATATGTGGATGACATCATATTTGGATCCCCCAATGAGAAGCTGTGTGAGAAGTTCTCGAAGCTCATGCAAAGCAAGTTTGAGATGTCCATGATGGGTCTGATGAATTTCTTTTTGGGACTTCAAGTCAAGCAATCCAAAGAAGGAATCTTCATCAATCAAGCCAAGTACACCAGAGAAATGATCAAGAAATTTGGGTGTACAACTAGCAAGCCAGTAAGGATCCCAATGAACACAAATTGGAAGATGGATCCTGATGAGAGTGGTATCTCAACCAACTCTACTGAGTATAGAGGAATCATTGGTTCACTCCTCTATCTCACTGCCAACAGACCTGACATCACCTTTGCAGTAGGTGTTTGTGCAAGGTTTCAAGCAAATCCTAAGAAAAGCCATCTTGAGGCTGCAAAAAGGATCTTGAGGTATCTCAAATGCACTGAAAATTTAGGCCTTTGGTACTCTGCTGATGACAACATTTAGTTAACTGCCTACTCAAATGCTGATTATGGAGGATGTAGAATTGACAGAAAGTCCACTTCAGGGACTTGTCAATTCTTGGGCAACAAACTCATATCTTGGTTCTCCAAGAAGCAGAATACAGTGGCTACCTCCACCACTGAAGCTGAATATGTTGCAGCTGGAAGTTTCTGTGCTCAGATTCTATGGCTGAGACAACAACTAAGAGACTACAATGTCAACTCTACTGAAGTGCCTATCTTTTGTGACAACAATAGTGCCATTGCAATATCACATAATCCAGTTTTGCACACTAGATGCAAACATGTGGACATCAAGCACCACTTCATTAGAGATCATGTGGAAAAGAAGGACATAAAGTTGGTGAAAATCCACATAGATCATCAAAAAGCTGATATATTGACTAAGCCACTTGCAGATGCAAGGTTTCTGGAGTTATCAGCAGAATTGGGATTACTTGATCCAGGGAAGTTGGACAAGTAAATCCTATTGAAGTTAATGGAAGGAAAGGGAACTGAAATGGTGTTCAGCAGACTTGGTCAAGTCCACTGAAATTCAGAAAAGATGACCTAAATCATTCAGGACACTTGTCCATTGAAATTCAGGACACTTGTCCACATCCTTTTTAGAACACTTGTCCAAGTGGGGTCAGATAAGTTGTCCTAGCTATCAAACCAAATCTTGGTCTGATAAGCACCTATTTTGGGTAATCATTGCCTATTTTGAAATCTGTCCCATTCCATATACAGATATCATCTTTTTGGGATTTAATTTGTCTGCCACCCAAAAGGTCACTTTCCATGCATTAAATGCCAAGATTTAACTCTTGTTTGCATTACACCTTTTCAAGACATGATCTACCTTGAAAACTCCCCAACCATTAACTAATATTAAATAACCTCCACGTTTTGAATACAACCAATCACTCACTGTTACATTGGTTTTTAACCATTGGATCAAAATTGGCCAACTCCCCTGAAATCAATCCTGGCCGTCCAATTTTCTTTTCCACTTTTGTTAACCGTTGAATTGCCTCAAGACTCCACCAACTCATTGACAAACATTCTTTTTAGAATATTCACAAGTCTTAAGATCCCCCACAAACACTTCTTCCCCAAGTATTTGAAACCCTAGCTTTCATCTTCTTCAAACACTCTCAAACTCACTCAAATCCATTTCAGTAACCTTCAATGGCTCCCAAAGTAAGACCAGAAATGATCATTGATTTCTCCAACAAGGCTCTAGACCTTGATTTTGGCTATCTAAGCAACAAGAACAGCCTTCACTTTGAGCTTATTGCATCTTTTGAAAGTGAAGACCCTGAGATAACTCCAACTCTTAGATGGCTGAGAAGAGCTGGACCCAAGAAATTCATGGAAGAAAGGCCAAGCTCTTGTCTGGAGAGCTACATGGCTGAGTTCTTTGCCTTCCTCAAGTGGAAAGGCAAGCCTGAAGATGGTGAAGTTGCTACAAGACTTTCTTATGTAGCAGAGGGAGAGGAGGAAGAGAGATTTCACAGGGTGAAATTCTCTTAAGAAGACCTTGAAGGAGCTTTTGGATTACCTTCTGAGGGAAGGAATCCAGAATTTTATGGTGCTGATCATGAAGAGGAGATAGCACAAGAATGGCTATTGGTCCCAGGTCCCATTTCTTCAACACAACACAAGAGAACTCTTAAGCCAAGATTTCTAAATCTGTTTGAGGTAATCACCAAGAGCCTCTTGAGCAACACTGGAAGTTTGGAGCAGGTCAGCCATCCAAGAATCAGAATTATGGCTGCAGTTATTGATGCCAGTGACAAGAGCATCAAGTTTGATTGGAGGACCTTCATCCTGCCTGAGATGATGAAGGAAAAGGCTAAATTTAAGGTGAGAGCTCACAATAAGGTTGTATTGGAAGGAAAACTCAAGTATTGCACAAGGGCAAGCTTGTTAATTGAAAGGTTTTCCCACTATTCACAAATGCAAACCTTTGCAAAGCCCCTCCCTGCCCAGAAAATCATGTTCAGAAAGCTTAGTAAGAAAACTGAGCAAAGAAGGTTGCAACTGGCCAAACCTGCTGAAGAAAAAGCTGAAGAAAAGCCAAAGCTGAAGAAAAGGACTAAGGCCAGAGTTGTAAAGACAAGAAAGGTGTCTCAAATCCCTTTAGAAGAAAACTCAGGAGCCTCAACTGAAATTGAAGAAGTTGCTGAAGAAGGAGTGCATGTACCTTCTGATCATTCAGAAGAATTGAGGCAAAGATACAATGAGACTAGACAAAAGTCTAAGGGTGAGAAGAGGATCAGGGAAGTTGTCCCTGAGAAGGATGGAGAAGGAAGTGGGAGCAGTAGGGCTAGCAAGAGAAGGGCCAAGCCTACTGAAAAAGTGTTAGAACTTCAAGAAGAAAAGTCTCTACAACTTGCTCTAAGGGAGAGCAGAGCTGAAAGTAGGACCAAATCTAAGTCAAGGACTAACTCATCTGGTTCTAGAACTCCAGAATCCAAGGTCCCTAAAGGTCAACCAATAGAGGCCAACCTTCCTGAAACTCAGAATCCTGATCCCAACTCCCCTGAAACCCATGAAACTCCCACAAACCAACCAATCACCCCTGTCAATCTTACAAAGAGATATTCTCCAGAAGGGAGTGTGCAAAGAAGTGGGATAGATGTGCTTGCAGATTTAGCTGTAGATGAGACAAGATTGCTGTCACCCCTTGACTCATCCATGCTCAATTATTCAAAGCTCTTAGAATCTGCACTTAATGAGCCAACCCCCCTGAGCAAAGTCCCTTCAGATCCATTGCTCTCAAAAGCATCTAAAGTACCTTCAACTGCACCCAACCCTTCTGAAGCCAACATTCCTGAACTTAACCTTCATGAAGCCACTTTAGGAGAAGACAGAGCCAACTCCCCTATAACCCAAAGTCCCCATTCAAGTGGAGATGAGGAGGAGTATACTTATGAGAGTATGCTCAGAGGTGGAGCCAAGGCTACTGTGGACAGTTTGTATCCACAACTTGCTGAATTTCCAAGAATTCAGAGGACATTTCATGATTTGAGGATGCTTGTGGATGTTAAAGACAAAACTATAATGGAGATATCACAAGTCATCCAAGATAAGGGTGCAAACTGGTGGCAAGTAGAAGAAAGCAGACTACTACACTTTGCTGGTGTGCTAAAAACAAGATTTCTCATTGATGAGAATGTGTTTGCAAAGTTAGTAGATGAGAAGATCATTGAGGAGAAGGAAAGAAAAGCTAGGGGCATCAAACACCCTGATAGTAGCTGAATTGATGATGATTCCCCTAATGATCCTTCAAACCCTTCAAAACCCAACCTTCCTGAAACCGATCCCAAACCTTCTGAATCCAATATCCCTTCAACCCCCATCTTAACCTATCATAGGAAAGGTTGTGTTTCATCAGAGGTGTTGACCAAGGGTGGTAACACAACCAAAGATACATCTGCCAATGAAGGTTCTTCTGAACCTAAGGCACAACCTAAAGATGTTGAGGTTCCTACTTTAGAGGCTGGTTTGATTAAGGCCTATTCAGTGTCAGGAGAGTTGGACACTGATCAGCCCTTACTCATTCAGGATGACTCAGTGGCTGCTGAAATAAGCACTGTGATCTCCCCACAATTGCCATCTTTGAACCTTGTTGAAGGTGGAGATGTTGCAAGTCTAGGTGAAGGTGTTGAAAATGAGATATTAGTCAAAAAATCAGAGGGAGTAGAGGATGAAAGAGAGGTTGTGATTACTAAGATAGTGAGTGTACCACAAATAGATGGTGGTATATGTAGATGTTGTTAATTCTTAAATGCCTTAACATTATCAACAACATCTTAATTTGACCTTCCGAGATTTTTTTCTAAGTCTTTTCTGAAATGCTACATTAAATGTTGATCTAAATGTTGTCGCATTTCTGGCAGGATCTAGAAGCTTCTACAAGGATCTGGAACCTGAAAGATTCCAGAACATTGGAGAACATGCTAGAACAGCCTAGATGCATTTGGAACGACCTGGAGCAGGCTAGAAGGATCTAGAAAGATCATGGAAGTTGTGGAAGTTGAGTTTCCTAAAAAATAGGACCTCAATGTGGAAGCCTCTAGAATTCGTATCCCACATCTATAAATACCCATTGAAGGCTTCATAATTCAGTGTGCTCTATTCGATCAATATCCTAGACCGAGCGTTCATCCCTGTTAGGAAATTGTGGCCAATAGTTCTACATTTTAGTTCATACGTTGTATACCACCCGTATGACTGTGTGTCTTCTTATCTATTGAGAGTGTAATCATTAGATAGACTAGGCATTTCGACAGTGTATAATTTATACACTTAGTTCGTTTTCTAGACTTGGCACCTGCCTCGTTTATAGTTTCGTTGTGAAAGTTATTGTTGTAACATTTCACACAACATTTGTACTTGAAGATAAGTATTGATTTTACGCCATAAGGCAGACATAGATTTTTATTTATAAAATCTATGTTAAAAGTATTTCCATTGTGTCTCGTTTGTTTTTAGTGTTTCAAGTCTTCCGCTGTGTATCTTAATTTCTGATATTTTGTTAGAGTCAGTGTTACACTATTTGTCTCAACATTCTGTGCAACATTTATCTACTTATACTTAAACACTTCTATACACACCACCCAGCACACTTTCAGTTGGTATCAGAGCTGATACATGACGACACTAGGTTAGATCTTTGGTCAAGTGTGTTTTTAGTTTAGTTTAGCAATGGAAACACATCACATATCCACTGCACTTAGGCCACCCGTTTTAGATGGTTCGAATTATTCTTATTGGAAGCCTAAGATGCGTATGTACATCAAGTCAATTGATGAACGTGCTTGGAGGACTGTACTTACAGGTTGGGAAGCTCCAAAAAGACCAGCAGATGCAGATGGTGAAGTTCAACTCAAAAGAGAAGTTGATTGGACGGCTGATGAAATAACAACAGCAAGCTACAATTCTAAAGCTTTAAATGCTATTTTTACTTCTGTTGATGTTTCAATGTTTAAAATTATATCTAACTGTTCTACTTCTAAAGATGCATGGGACAGGTTGCAAGAGCATTTTGAGGGTTCAGACAGTGTTCGAAGGACCAAGCTTCGAATGTTGGGGACAAAATTTGAGAATCTCCGAATGAAGGAAGATGAAACCATTTCATCCTACAATGAAAGGTTAAGTGAGATAATTAATGAATCACATTCTCTTTGTGACCCTATTTCTAATGTTAGAGTAGTTCATAAGATATTAAGATCTGTTCCTAAAAGATTTGATGCTAAAATTTGTGCTATTGAAGAGGCAAAAAATACAGATACATTAAGTCAAAATGAGTTAGTGAGTATTCTTAGAACATATGAAATAAACACTAATCAAGTTGATGAAAATGATGCTGATAAGAAAGTTGTGGTTTTTAAAGGAGAAACATCAAACATTTCTGAGTTTCAACCTATCATTACTGAAGTTGATTCTGATGAAGAATTGCTTGATAAATGTCTCAAGGATCCTAACAACATTGCCTTACTTACTAAGCACTTTAATAAATTTCTTAAGAAATCTGTGAACAAATCTAGTAACATTCAGCCTAAGATTCAAATCAACACATCAACACCTCAACCAGAAAGGAGGAAAGGTCAATTCACACCAAGACTATCAAAGAGTGAAGGTAAACCAAGGTATGATCCTGAATTTCGAAAATCAGTTCAATGCAATGCTTGTTCTGGTTATGGCCATTATGCAAATGAATGTGTCAATACTAGACTTAAGCAAAAACTGAATTTTAGTGCTACCTTGAGTGATGATTCTGATGATGATCTTATTGAATTAAATCAGAATGAATATTCTAATTTTACCAGAATTGATTATAATGATTCCTCAGATGATGATCTGGATGAAATAGATTCTGATGCTGTACCTGATGCTTCAACATCTACAGCAACATCAGAACAGAGTCACCCAGATTTGAACTGTTTTAATGGTTTAGTTGATGATGCAGGAAAAAGGACTGATGACAATGAATACCAAAAGTTGTTAGATGATTGGAAGAATCAGAAACTCACCCTTGATTCTCCGAATAAAAGGAATGAGGATCTGACAGACACAATCACCAAGCTAGAAGTTATTCTTACCAAAAGAGATCTGGAAATCTGTAACTTAAAGGAGAAACTGATAAATTCTACTTTATGTTTCAAGAAATATTCCAAGAGTGCTTCTGAGGTAAATAATGCTATAGCTACTGGTAAGTCTAACAATCATGGTTTAGGTTATGATGGTACTACTGCTTCTATTTCTGATAAATTTAGAAAACCTGTGAAATTTGTTAAGGCAAATGTTGACACATCTGGTGCAACATCTGCAGAAACAGAGTCTCACAAGGTTAAAAGGAAGTATATATGTCATTACTGTTTCAAAATTGCTCATATTCGTCCTTACTGTATAAAGTTGTTTGAAGAACAGAAAAACTTGAAAATGCTGCATAAGAAACTGTCACATCCTGGTAAACAGTTTTTGAAATCTGCATGGAAACCAAAAGCTACCTGTAATGTTGTTCATATCTCCTTAAAATCATGTTTACCTGAATTATGGTACTTTGATAGTGGTTGTTCTAGACATATGACAGGTCGTATTGATTTCTTATCTGATTATGTGACCTTGAATAGTGGTAGTGTTACATATGGTGGAGGTTCTAAAGGAAAGATTGTTGGTAAAGGAACTTTGAATGTTGAAGGTTTTCCTAAGCTTAAAAATGTATTACATGTTGATGGCTTACTTGCAAATCTGATTAGCATTAGTCAACTTTGTGATGATAATTTGCATGTGAAATTTGATAAAGATTCATGTTATGTTCTTAATAAAGATGAAGTTTGTGTCATGACTGGTACTAGGTCAGCTGATAATTGCTATCTTATTGGAACAAATATGTGTAACTTGTCAAAACATGATGAAAATGTTCTATGGCATCAAAGATTGGGTCATGCAAATTACAGAGCAATGAAAAAGCTAATCAAAGCAGATGCAGTAAAAGGAATTCCAGAACTGAGGTTTCACAACACCACTGTATGTGGACCATGCCAAAAAGGTAAGCAGGTAAGAATGTCACACAAAATGCTGTCACATTGTACTACACATCGATGCTTTGAATTACTGCACATGGATTTGATGGGTCCTATGGAAACTGAAAGCATTGGAGGAAAGAGGTATTCCTTAGTTGTGGTAGATGATTTTTCTAGATATACCTGGGTAGAGTCTTTGAGAGACAAATCTGAAGCATTTGCTGCATTTAAAATTCTTTATAAGAGGTTCAAAAATGTGTTTAACTTGAAAGTTGGCCGTATTAGAACTGATCATGGTAGGGAATTTGAAAACAGCATGTTTAATGATTTTTGTGATAAAAAGGGTATCTTGCAAGAATATTCATCTCCTAAAACTCCACAACAAAATGGAATTGTTGAAAGAAAGAATAGAATTTTACAAGAAATGGCTAGAGTTATGCTTACATCCAAATGTCTTGCTAAGAAATTTTGGGGAGAAGCATTGAATACTGCATGCCATATTATTAATAGGGTTTTTATTCGTTCTGGCACTAATCAAACACCTTATGAGATTTTGAACAACAGAAAACCTAATGTGAAATATTTTCATGTATTTGGTTGTGTGTGTTATATTTTGAATGATAGGGATCAACTTCATAAGTTTGATTCTAAAAGTGATAAAGGTTTCTTTTTAGGCTATTCTAGAAATAGTAAAGCTTATAGAGTCTATAACCTTAGAACTAACACTGTTCAAGAATCTGTTAACGTTGTGTTTGATGATGATAAAGGACTTACAGATGACAAAGATGAAGAAGATGTATCACAAGTTACTGACACTTCTGAGAATTCACTGAAGTCTGAAAATGTTGCACCAAATGTTAACACATCTGGGTCAACATCTACAGAACAGTCAGCTGTAAATTCACAGAATGATCAGTACATTCCCAAAACGAATCCTTCTTCAAGAATAGGCAAAAGTCATCCTTCTGACCAGATCATAGGCGATGCTACAGTTGGAGTGCAAACAAGAGGAAGAGTAAGATCAAACAAGGTAGATGTGGTAAGAACAATATGCATGTCTTCTATGTGTAATGTTGTAAATGTTGAATGTTATTTATCTGAAATTGAACCTAAGAGTGCTAAAGAAGCCTTAACTGATGAAAACTGGATTAATGCTATGCATGAAGAACTTGGTCAGTTTGAAAGAAATGAAGTGTGGACACTTGTTCCTAGACCTAGTCATACTAATGTCATTGGAACAAAGTGGATATTCAAGAACAAAACTGATGAATCTGGTAATATTGTTAGGAACAAGGCTAGGTTAGTAGCACAAGGTTACACCCAAGTTGAAGGAGTCGATTTTGATGAAACTTTTGCACCTGTTGCCAGGATAGAATCTATTAGATTACTGCTAGCTATTGCATGTTTTATTGATATTAAACTTCATCAAATGGATGTAAAGGCTGCATTTCTAAATGGCATATTAAATGAAGAAGCATATGTTGAACAACCTATAGGATTTGAAGATCCACAGTATCCTGATCATGTATATAAACTGAAGAAAGCTTTGTATGGTCTTAAACAAGCTCCTAGAGCATGGTATGGTAGGCTTACTGACTTTCTTTTGGAATATGGATTTATTAGAGGAGAGGCAGATAGAACTTTGTTCATTAAGCACACTAAAAATGATATACTAATTGCTCAAATATATGTTGATGACATTGTGCTTGGTTCTACTTGTGATAAAATGTTGAGTAAATTTATTGAGGCAATGACTGCAACATTTGAAATGAGTATGGTTGGAGACTTGAATTATTTTCTAGGTCTTCAAATCAAACAATGCAGTGATGATATTTTCTTCTCCCAGAGTAAGTATGCTAAGAACTTGGTTAAAAGATTTGGTCTTGAGAATTCAAAACCAATGAAAACTCCTATGGGATCTTCTTTGAAACTTTGCAAAGACAGTGCTGGAACAGATGTTGATCCAACACTTTACAGATCCATGATAGGTAGTTTACTGTATTTAACCTCTAGTAGACCAGATATTATGTAGAGTGTGTGTGTTTGTGCTAGGTACCAAGCTAATCCAAAGGAATCTCACCTGAATGCTGTGAAAAGGATTATCAAGTATGTTGCAGGTACAAGTGACCTTGGAATCTGGTATACTAAGGACACCAACAACATTCTGATAGGTTACAGTGATGCTGATTGGGCTGGAGATATAGATGATAGAAAGAGTACGAGTGGAGGATGTTTCTACATGGGAAACAATCTTGTTTCATGGCACAGCAAGAAGCAGAATTGTGTTTCACAATCTACTGCAGAATCTGAGTATATAGCTGCTGGAAGCTGCTGTACACAACTCTTGTGGCTGAGCAAGATGTTCCATGACTATGGTATTGAGAATGGTATACTTACAATCTTTTGTGATAATACTAGTGCTATTAACATTTCTAAGAATCCTGTACAACACTCACTCACAAAGCACATTAGCATAAGACATCACTTTATGAGAGATTTAGTAGAGAAGAACATTGTGAAGTTGGAGTATATACCTACTGAAAAACAAAATGCTGACATTTTTACTAAGGCATTAGACCATGAGAGATTCTCAATCTTGAGGAAATCTCTTGGGATGAGCACTATCTGAAAAATTCGGATGGATGTTGTCACAAATGCGTCAGCATTTGGGACAACATCATGGGTTGTAAGATTTTATAAGTTGAATTTATTTCTTACTTAGTTAAATAATTCCTTTGTAAAATATCTACGAATCAAAGAACCTTGTAGTGCAAAAATAAACATGTCTTACACCTCTCAAATGCATAAAAATGAGAATGTTATTAGCATACTAAAAGATGTACCAAATCACTGAGTAACTATGAAGCACGGAGTTCACTACTACGATGCCTTCTTTTCAAAAGGTGATTCTTTGGTAAAAACATCAATATATTTGTAATCCATTAAGTAAGTATGGGGCACGGAGTTCGCTACTACGATGTACTCTACAGGAACAATGGATCAATACAAATTAGATGCTATAACACAAAAAGAAAAAATTATGGTGCAACACAAATGAAGCAAATTCATGTAAAAATCGTGTTGAGGTGTTTGTAACAGTTTTTGAGCACAACATTGCCTGATTCGAATTTATTTTTATTAGTAGTAATTGTTTAACTATTTAATGAGATTTATTTTATTTATTTAAATTATATTACTAACCCACGTTTTTTATTTTTCAGATTATGCTTGGACTTAGTCTTTATTCTAGAAATTTCTTAATTATTTAATTAATTAATAAAATGGATTTTTCCCACTAATTAAACCATGATCAAGGTTGTGGCTAAAAATGTGGAGCACTATCACATTATTTCTGGAATTAATCATGTTAACCTCCAACTACACATACATTCTCTCTATAAAACTCAATTAATTGTGACTTATGTTGCTAATCGTGATTTTTGAGTTTGTTAAGTACTAAGCTTCTGCAGAATTGATTACTGGCCGTGTATCTCTCAAATTTTGTAAATACACTCCTCAAAACCATCTTGAAATTTCAACCGTCCCTTAAATGGCTGAAAACCGACCTCAATCCCACTCACAATCTCACTCTGATTCGAAGAACTCATCCCCTTCTCACACAAACCCTCTCGAAATCCTTGCTTCCATGGCGTCTCAAAAATCAACCTCATCAAATGCTGACTCAAATGTCTCTGCAACACCATCAACAACCACTCCCACTCCTCAAACTGCTCCTCAAACCATTCCACCAACAACCAACATTCCTCAAGATGCAACTGTCGAACAGTTCAACAAGGCTATCGAAGAAGTGTCTGACTCTCTTCGAACAACTGGTCATCTGCCCGTGATGACATTTGGAGATATCACAGTGGATATCTCAAGCTATTTGGCTAATCAAACCGCCCAAATGGCTGCTGCTTCAAAAAGCCCTAAATCACCTACTGTTCACAACCCGCAAGCTGAAAATGAGGAAGTTACTGCTGAAGAAGAAGCTACTGCTACTTCCGACCCTGAAGATGTTGAAATGGAGGATGCAAACATCTCTGAAGACGGTACAAACTCTTCACTCTCTGTTTCTGATGAATCTGCTCCCATTCCTTTCAAGAAGAATGCGCAGAAAGGAAAAAGACAGAGGAGTCCTGTTCAAAGAAGAAGATCATACCGTGTGTTCACTCGTGTGGATTATTCTGAATCTATGAGGAAGAAGAAGAAAGCTGGAGCTGAAGCTGCTGAACCCATCCAAGTGTTCACAGACTCTGAAGAGGAAGCTGTTGTTGTTGTTAAAAAGACTGTTGCTGAGAAACCCAAGAAAGCTGTTGTTGAAAGGAGGAAGAAAGCTGCTGCTGATCCCAAAGGCAAAGGGAAGGCCAAGATGATTGCTGAAGATGAACCTGCAAAATCAGATTCCAATTCTGATTCTGATGTGTGTTTAAGAGATATTCTGAACTCTCTTAAGAAAAATGCTGAGCATTTTGCTGCTGCAAAGGAAGCTGCACCAGAACCTGGAGATGATGGCAGTGGTGATAGCTCTTCTAGTGCAGAAAGCAGCTCGAAGGAAAGCTCTGCTAAAGACTCCACATCAAGCTCCAATGACCTTGCTTCTGAAGAGGAAGGTAATTCTGATTCTCTTGAGACTCTAGAGAATAGGTTGGCTATTAATTCTAAGAGGAAACTGCTGATAGAGAAGAGGATTAATATCCCTGATTTTGAAAGTAAAGGCATGGTTAGTTTCTTAGAGGAAAGGAATTTGATGCATGCTGTGAATTTTGGTGAATCTTTCTTGACAAATTGGGCTTATGAATTTTATGCTTGCATGAAAAAGAGTACTGGTAGGAGATCATCTAAGTGGTATGGCACTGTAAACTTTAGGGGGAGGGATGTACCTTTTACTCCTGAGTTGATAAATGAGTTTCTGCATATTCCCAATGTTGAGGTGGATGATGAACCTGACATGGATGTTGTTATTGCTACTATAACTGGTGGTAGGGTAGTCAAGTGGACTAGACAGATGCTAGCCAAAGACCTCACTTCCCTACATTATGTGTTATACAAACTTATTATCTACAACTGGATTCCCACTACAAATACCACTAAGATCACAAAAGACCAAGCTGTTCTTATGTATAGGATCTCTGTGCTTAAGAAGTTCAATTTAGGCCTCACTATCTTTCACCATATGATGAGATTTACTGGAAAAGTTTCTGAAAAAGGCAACCTACCCTATCCTGTTCTGATTTCAAATTACTTGAGGCATCATGACTTTGTTGCCAAGAACACTGATGTGTTGAGGGGGAGAGTACCATTACTGGCCATAGCTCCTGCCTTACTCACTGGAGATAGAGTAATTGATCTGCCTTTGACTGCTCCTGGTCCTGATCATCAGCACAGGCCTTCAACTACTGAACATCAGCAAAGACCCTCAACTTCTGATCATCCAGAATCATCCAGATCAAGACAGAGAAATGCACCCCCAAATGTTGAGAACATTCATATCAACATTTCTGGTAATGTGTATCTTTCACAGGAATTCATCAAATTCAAATGTGGTGATTGAAGAATTGAATGATGATGGAGTTCCTACTGCTGCTGCTGCTGGTGGTGAACCTGATGCTGCTGTGACTGATGTAGTTGCACATCTTGCTGCTACTTACTTTGTGGATGAAGTTGATGATGAAGATGCTGAGATGGAGACCCTGTATGGTGATCTACACTGATGAACAGGGACAAGCTAGACAGGGGGAGATCTGAATATATCATAATGGCTACTGTGCAGGAAGTTGATGTTGCAGCTGTTACCACAGCAATATATGCCATTTATTCAGTTCAATCTCTGTAATTAATGTTTAAGTATTCTGAAATTCTGATACACTTGTTATTTATTTTCTTAGATGTTAGTTTGTTTATTTGTTGCAACTTGCTTAAATTATGGTTACAATTGATGATATCTGTTTACTGCCTTTGCTTAATATGTTTACAGATTATCATGTGTTTACTGCAGGTTGCTGGAGTCTTTGTTTTGTTTACTCCTCTTTGTTCTGATTTTTTAATTTTTGTTAGTGTCTTACTTAGATTCTAAGTTAATTCTTCCAGTTCAACTTATTATCTTAGTATAGTTACTTATGTTGTGAGTAAGTGTATAGTTTATACTTATTCTATTTTGGATGAAATAGTTTTGATCCTTTGGCACGGATCATTATGAAATTATCCTTGATCTTCATTTGATTTGATCCAACGATTACAACATGTATTGTCTTGACTAGTGCTTAGCAATGATGTCAACCTCAACTAAGTACATAAAACTGAGTATGTATAGAAATATATGTGCATCAGGTGTGTTGTAGTCGAAAGGTCAAATTGGGGGAGATTGTAGATGTTGTTAATTCTTAAATGCCTTAACATTATCAACAACATCTTAATTTGACCTTTCGAGATTTTTTTCTAAGTCTTTTCTGAAATACTACATTAAATGTTGATCTAAATGTTGTCGCATTTCTGGCAGGATCTAGAAGCTTCTACAAGGATCTGGAACCTGGAAGATTCCAGAACATTGGAGAACATGCTAGAACAGCCTAGATGCATTTGGAACGACCTGGAGCAGGCTAGAAGGATCTAGAAAGATCATGGAAGTTGTGGAAGTTGAGTTTCCTAAAAAATAGGACCTCAATGTGGAAGCCTCTAGAATTCGTATCCCACATCTATAAATACCCATTGAAGGCTTCATAATTCAGTGTGTTCTATTCGATCAATATCCTAGACCGAGCGTTCATCCCTGTTAGGAAATTGTGGCCAATAGTTCTACATTTTAGTTCATACGTTGTATACCACCCGTATGACTGTGTGTCTTCTTATCTATTGAGAGTGTAATCATTAGATAGACTAGGCATTTCGACAGTGTATAATTTATACACTTAGTTCGTTTTCTAGACTTGGCACCTGCCTCGTTTATAGTTTCGTTGTGAAAGTTATTGTTGTAACATTTCACACAACATTTGTACTTGAAGATAAGTATTGATTTTACGCCATAAGGCAGACATAGATTTTTATTTATAAAATCTATGTTAAAAGTATTTCCATTGTGTCTCGTTTGTTTTTAGTGTTTCAAGTCTTCCGCTGTGTATCTTAATTTCTAATATTCTGTTAGAGTCAGTGTTGCACTATTTGTCTCAACATTCTGTGCAACATTTATCTACTTATACTTAAACACTTCTATACACACCACCCAGCACACTTTCAGTATAAGTGAGGAAGGACAAGTTATTCTTGAAGTCAAATCTGAACTTCAGGAATCTCTTGATGAAAGGAGGCCTGATTCCTTGGGTGAGGACATCATTAATGAAGGAAGAAAACAAAGAGTTGAAAATGAGGAGAAGGCTGCGGATGTATCAGAGTCTTATGAAAAAGAAAATGAGGGTGATGAGTGTTTATTCCCTAACATTTTTTATTTATCTAACATTGCAGGTATCTCTCTTGACCAAATATTTAAGATGAGTTCTTGACAGATGCTCCCATCCAAGTGGATACAGGCTCAGCACAAGCCTTGCTTGGAATGCAGTCAGAGAAGTTGGACTCCTTAGCTCATCAAGTCCAATCTGCTCATGCTGAAACATCAGGAGCATTGAATGAGCAAGGAAGAACTCTAGCATCTGTGGAGATGAGATTAACAGGCTCAGAGGATGTGGTGCTACCCACATTGGAAGCAAGGATAAGTGGTGTGGAAACTGGTCTCCAAACCATTTCCACTGAAGTTCAAAAAGCCAAATCCACCATGGAATCCATCTCAGAAGAAGTCAAACAGGAACAAAAGTTGCTGAGAGATAATCACAATGCCAATGCCAAAGCTCTCAGACTGACTGTCAAACAAGCCCTTGGAAAGAAGACAGCATTGCAAAAGAAAAGAGCCGAGGAACAGAGGCTAGCAATGGTCAAAGCTGCATCTGAAAAAATTTCCCAGGAAGTAATGGCCAACATTGCTGAAGGTGCAGTGGCCAACCTCACTGAGCTTCTTAAGGCCCAACTTGATGCATCCCTGAAAGCAACCTTGGAGGAGGTTGTCTAACAAAAGATGAAGCCTGTTCTAGCTTTCCTTAGCTTGAGCAGTGACAGGATGCAGAATATACATGATGAGAATGTATATTTGTTGGAAGAGATGAAATCTCTGAACCTAGCCCAATCCCTGATGGCTACAACAATGAGTGAGCTCAAACCCCAGTGTTTTGATGCTGCCAAAAAGGGGGAAAGGGAAAGAGCAAGAGAAAAAGGTGTCTTGGTCATTGGAAGCCCAGCTAAGGGAAAGGACAAAATTGTTGAAGGAAAAGGAAAAGAGCCAGCAGTGCTGAACTTAGAAGATTTGGATGAAGAAGAACAGTTAGCAATTGCCTTGAAGAACTCAATGGCTTCAGCACAAGAGGAAAGAGTTAGGCTACAGCAAAGACCAGGAGGAGAGGTATCTGGTTTGGACAAAGATGCTGAAGATGTCCAAACTAGAGGAAAGATTAAGAAGGCCAAAGGAAATAAAAGAAAAGCTGAAACATTCACTGATTTTCCCAACAGCCTTGATCTGCCCCCTGAGTTCAAAATTGATGATGATGAGCCTACTTCCAAAAAGGCAAAGAATGCTGAAAAAGACAAAACTGCTAAAGTGTCCAAGATTGCTGAAAAGGATAAATCTTCTGAAACTGACAAGAGTGCTGAAGGTCCCAAGTCCACTGAAAATGTTGAAGAGTTGTTTGTTGAAGGATTTGGACCTGAGCCCAAAAAGAAGACAACTGTCTTAGCTCTTGATCCATCAAAATTGTTTCATGAAGGGTATGGGAAAGACCCTGAAACTCTACAGAAACTGGCCATGATGAGGGCCCAAGAGAAAATGGACTTGATGGATGAAGCACAAAGAGCAAGAGACCAAAGAAGAGCAAATTTTCAAAAGCCAAGAAGAAGGAGAGCAACATACAGCAAAATGAAGCCACAACTACTGATTCCCATGGACACCAAATATCCACACTTGGATAAATGGGTACCTATTCAGCTGAATGACACATGGGAAGAGGCTAAAAGGGAATTTGTCTATGACTTTTATGTCATTGACAGATGGAATGGAAGAGATGCCAACTCTTCCTTTGCTGAGTTCATGATAAAATATTACAGAGAACTGTATCAACAATTGCTTGCAGCTGCTGATATTGCAAGAATTGAACTCAATGCCCCCAAGCCAATCATTTACATGCCTCCAAAGCTTGATGGATGGATTGACCAGTCAAGGATCCTGAGAGAGTTTCTAGAGATCCTCAAGTTGAACAAGATGACCCTTGGACCCAAAGGAACCAACCAAGAAGCCATGGAGCTGAAAAGAAGAGTGTGGGCACAATATGGGATGGTGCCACCTCCTGAGGATGACCTCTAAAATGGCTAAGTCTTCTGACCTTCTTGGTGGTTGAAAACTTATCTTATCTGAAGATATGTTTAATTGGTCATCTATGCTGAAGTTTGGTCAAGAATGCTGATGTGCTCTAAAAATCTGTTTGCTCTGATATGCTATGATTGCTCTGATATAAGTTATTGCTCTGATAATCTGTATTTAGTATATGCTCTGATGTAATAGTGTTTTGGATTCATGCTCTGATATGTTAACTTCAACTATCAACATGCTTGTAATGTACTTTTGAATGAATGATAGTTGAACATCCTTTGAATCAAGAAACACTGTTACAGAAATCTCTCTATGCCTATCTTTGAAACCTATTTGCAACATGAATGGTGAGTACACTAACACATTCTTTTTCAGGAAAATTGACTCTAGTCATGTCTTCTGAAGATAAATGTAATAGGTGTAGTCAAGTCACTTTTGCATAAAATCTACAGGTTTTGGCATCATCAAAAAGGGGGAAATTGTTGGGAATAAAATGTGATACGTTTTGATTCAATACCAAAACCCCCTGAGACATGCCTAAGTCAAGATGTTCAAGTTCTAAGATTGTTAGAACATGTAAAATAAGGCTAGATGAGGAGCTGATATGTTAGGCAGCTCTTAGATGATTAGATGCACAATTTGAGGGGGAACATATGCTTTGAAGACTATCAAGAACAAGTCCCCTTAAGGCTCAAATTCTGGAACAGCCACCCAAGCTATTAAAGGCACGGTATACTGATCAGGAGAGTTGTCCAGAGAAGTTGTCTTTGCACAATTAAAACAAGAACAAAGGTTCTGAAGCTTAAAGGCCAAGTATGCTGATCAGGAGAGTTGTCCAGAAGAGTTGTCTCAACACAATTAAACCAGAACAAGTGTTCTGAAGCTTGAAAGCCAACTATGCTGAAGAGATAAAGACAACTACACCCTAAAAGACTTCAATGAATCATGCTGAGATCACATCTAAATGAAGCAAAGGGAAAGAGCCAAGTCATCTGAAGAAGAGCAAACCAACTATGCTGATAAGCAAGTATGCTGATAGTGATAAGCAGAGTTGTCCATTTGATAAGGAATGTTGTCCTATCATTGGATCAACCTTCAGAAGCCATGTCCAAGTCCTAACAAGTGAATCTTAAAGTCAGACATTGGGAAGAGTGCTACAGAATGAAGACAAAGTCTTAACAAACCGTTTATTACCCAAATGAGGACATGTCACTATCAAGAATCTGTCTTCCAGATTGAAGAACTCAAGGAAGACATTTATAGCAATTTGGGACTGCCTCTCCAACGGGCAAATCCTCAAATTTGTCTATAAATACAGAAGTGTGAAGACCATTTGAAAGCACCTCAACTGACCTTGACAGAATCCAACTACACAAGTATTCTGAAGCTCATTCAAGCTTTCAAAAGACTATCTTAGTCTTCAAACAGTTCTCCTAAGCTGAACTTACTGTATATCCATACAAAGCTTAGAGAGATATCCTAATCCTTATACACTGATCTTCATTGTAAAGGATATCTCATTAGTTGGAACCTTACTTCAACCCTTACCCCATTCAAGTGAGAAAGTGAGAAGGTTGTAGTAGTAGAAGTGGTAGGAGCTGACTGTTGAGAGAAGAACAGTTCAGTTCTGAGTTGAGAAGAGGGTACTAGGACTCTAGACATCCTAGGGATCAATTCACCAAGGAGTGGTGTTCTTGATCAAGTGCACCTTGGCACTATAAAACAAGTTAATTCCAAGAGTGAAGGAATTATCCTGTTAAACTAGGGAAAGTGGATGTAGGAGCTTGAGTCTCTGAACTACTATAAACTCTTGTGTTGATTTACTTTCAAAGTACTTTCATACATTCAACACTGCACACAAAACTGATCTTTCAAAGGACATATACTCAAAGACTGTGCAAAAACTGTATTGGACAAGTTCCCTGAAAACTGGACTATTGCTTAAGTGATTTCAGAACTTAAAGGAGTTTGAACTAAAGGGCCAACCACTAATTCCGCACTTATAACCAACTTAGATACTCATTCAACTAAGTACTCAATAGTGCTTAGTGGCTTGGTTATCTTTGAAAAGGTTATACATCTTCAGCAGAGTTGTCCAAGACAACATTGATGATCTCTGGTTTGATCAAGTTTGAAAAGAATTTGCATACAAGTGTATTCCCCCCCCCCCCACCATACACTTGTTATATACTCCTTTCAGGACCAACAATGACACACAACGGAAGACTTGAAACACTAAAAACAATGAGACACAATTGAAATATTTTTCACATAGATTTTATAAATAAAAATCTATGTGAGCCTTACGGCAAAATATCAATACTTATCTTCAAGTACAAATGTTGTGTGAAATGTTACAGCAATAACCTTCACAACTGAAACTACAAACATGGCAGGTGTCTTGTTTTGAAAACGAACTAAGTGTATAAATAATATACTGTCGAAATGCTAGTCTATCTATGATTACACTCTCAATAGATAAAGAAAAACACACAACCATACGGGTGGGATACTTCGTATGAACAAAATGGTATAACTACTGGGGCCACAATTTCCTAACAGGATGAACACTAGGCTAGGATATTGATCGAATAGAATACACTGAATTATGGAGTCTTCCTTCTGTATTTATAGAGAGAAAAACGAATTCTAGAGGCTTCCATGTAAGATCCTATTTTTTAGGATCTCAATTCCCATGATCTCTCTAGATCCTTCCACAATGTTCCAGGTCGTTCTAAGCTGCTTCCATGCTCTTCTAGCACTTCTAGCACGTTCTCCTAGGTTCTGGAATCTTCCAGGTTCCAAACTCTTGTAGAACCTTCTAGATCGCCGCCTGAAATGTGATAGCATTTAGCTCAACATTTAATGTAGCATTTCTGAAAAGACTTAAAAAAATTAAGGAAGGTCAAATTAAGATGTTGTTGATAATGTTAAAGCATTTAAGAGTTAACAACATCTACAAGGAATATTATAATTTCACGACAGAATAAACAGATTGAAAATTAATGAAGGAATACCAGAAAGAAAAAGTGCACGTGAACCAATAATAATTATGAATATAACAGTTTTTCTTACCAAGAACAAAAAATTTATCTCAAACCTCTATTTTCAAAGGAACCATATCATAGTAAAAGAAATCTCTACAAGATTTTCCAGTCAGTAGTAAGTCAATAACTTAAAGAGCGTTCAATTGTGACTTCTATGAGATTCAATAAAGACGGAAAGTATTATGCATAAGAATAAATTATGAGATATATATTTTTATTATAATGGTAGAGATCAGTTGAAGTACCATCTATGAGTTAAATTTCTTGGTGGACTGAATGTTTACAATCACCCATACATTTTCTTTAGCATGTAGAACAATAGCTTATTGTAAAGTCAATTCACAACATTTATTTAAAAGGTTATAGTTATCCAACACCTTTGATGAATCATGATAAATTAGAATAATGATACACATGTAATCGTATGTATAAGATGCCTCCAGATCATAAACAACACATGCATATCTTACAATAAAAAAACATAAGGGGGAAATCATAGAAATTTTCTCCGAACAAGTAAAATGTAAATAATACTATTCATTTTTCCCTAGCAAGTAAATGTTGATAATGTTAATATTATTATTTCTCAATCTAGTTTGAATCAATTACAAGAGAAATCCTACAACTTTTCATACTAGAGAAATCTTCTCTTCACAAGTAAGACAATAAGTGAAAATATGTTCAACCACAATTAGTAATTGATTCAAACTGAATTGGAAATTAATATGTTTTAGTATAAATTATCAAAATTTTATTTTATTATAGTTATATAGATAAATTAAAGTATCATGTGAGCTAAATTCTTGGTGCACTACATTTTAATGCTCATCAATTTCTTCTACATCCTTGTATTATGTTTAGCCTGTAGAAAAATAGTTTGATGTAAAAGTAGTTTGTAACATTTAGAAAACAAGTTATAGTTATTCAGAGCCTTCATGAACCAAGATACAAATGATAAAATAGAATAAACTGGTCAATATTGTGATATAGACATTATACTGCAAGTAATCAAATGCATAAGATACTACCAGATCATAAACATCATCTGCAACTCTTACTAAAAAAACATAAGGTACAATAACAAAATAATGCAAGAAGACTGATAAGAAAATATTCATGTGCACCGATTATGGTATGCATATAACACTTTCTCCAATCAAGCACGGAATGAACAAAAATGTTATCACAAACATATATTTTTCAAAGAAACCATATCATAGCAAGAGAAATCCATGCTAAGTTTCATATGGGAACAATCTTTTCTCCACAAGTAAGTTAATAAGTTAAAAAAACGTTCAACTGTTACTGGTAAGAGATCTAATTAAGGTTGGAAAACATTATGCAGAAGAATAAATTATCAAATAGTTTTTTAATTATAGTGGTAGAGATCAATTAAAGTACTATGTGTGAGCTAAATTTCTGGTGGACTTCATTTTAACGTTCATTCAGTGGTTTTGCATCGTTACATTATGTTTTAGTTTGTAGAAAGATAGTTAGATGTAAAGATAATCCACCACATTTATTGAAAAAGTTATGGTAATGTAGAACCTTCAATGAACCAATAAACAAAAGATAAATTTAAATAAATTCCCCAACATTGTGATACATACATTTTACTGCATGTAATCGTATACATAAGATACCATTGGATTTATTTATGCATATTTTACTATAAAAAAGGCATAAGACATAATAACAACATATTGAAAGAAGGCCAAGAAGAAAATGAATATGTGCACCGTTTATAGTTAATAATATAAAACTTTCTCCTACCAAACAAGAAAATAACAAAAACACATATCACAAACCCATTTCTAAAGAAACCATCATAAAAAGATAAATTTCTACAGAGTTTTATACATAGCAATTTTATCTCCACGAGTAAGTTAATAAGTGAACCAACATTCAACTGTGGCCAGTAAAATATTCAAACAAAGTTGGGAAGTATTATGCACAATACTATATTATTAGATATCTTTATGTTATAACATATAAACTACTTGGTGAAGGTATTCTACACTCAATAAGTTTAATTAAGTTACTTGCTTAAAGTTGAAGGACAATTATTTCTAGTAAAGAATGAAAGCAAAATCGTTTATACACTTGATTGTTTAAGTAAAGCGATGAATAATTGAATTTCATTCTTTATGCACATGATGTTGCAATATTTAATTTTTAAATTAAGCTAATTTGAAAAATAACCTAATTAATATAATTAAAAAAAATTTAGATTTTAGGTACTAACTAAAATGTACGTTACAAAGGCAATAACTATGGTCTGATATAGGTACAAATGTCGTCGTTAAATTCTAGACATTGGCATTTTCCATCTCTGTCGACAATTAGCCTAATTGCCCTGAAAAATAACTGAACAAGTTTGAAACTTAATCTAAATTAAGCAAATCTTTCTGACAATTCAACGCCTAGTAATAAGAAATAAGAAGATAAATAGATTATGGATCTGAACGACTAACTATGTAATAAATTCATCGCCTCCTACAACAGTACTTCGTGCACTTGTTTGAGTCGCATCTACACTTTGTAGCCGAGTCGGTGGGATTGACATTTGTTCCTCGTATCGGGATTGATTGAATTGGAAAGAAGATTTTAAATATAGAGGGAAAATTGAAGCATGAAACCAAAAGGGAGAGAGGGGAGGGGGAAGTGTGCAGTTGAATGAGAGATTTAGTAAAAGAGAAAGAAAGATTTATTTATATTTAATGATCCATCTGTCCGCCTTTAAAAATTTTCATTTTTTCATATTTTAGTTTGTGCGTCAATAAACATCTCATACTCTTTTTTACAAATATCTTATAAAATTATATTTGTACACCTCACTCTTATTTATATAGTATCACACAATTTTGTCTTTATATCTTACTTTTTTCCCCTGTCAATCACATCACTTGTAATATATCTATTCTTTAATCACTTCTCTTAATGTAAGTGCTCAAAAGTAACGAGAAGTTTATAGGCGGAGGAAGGGAGTATTTAAAACAATTATAGGGTGGGTAGCTTTTCACAAATCTTGTTGTTAGAGAATTAATATAAATGAATTAATTTCACACATCTATACAAATTCGAACTTTTAGATGAGATGAAATTATTTTATGGTATCAGAGTTTAGGCTCCCGCACGTCCTGGATTCTCTACGTCTTAGCTTCAAATTCCTTCGAAAAACAATTTCACACATGTTAAATTGTTCTTCGCAAAAAGTTGATGCGATAATTCGGCCCATGAGTGAGTGAGTGAGGGAGAGTGTCAGTGAATTATTGTTAATGTTGACTGAATGTTGTGTTCTATGTTGGCCAGCATTTTTTACAACATTAGGAATTTGTCCTTTCTTCTTACACTAACTAATTCCATTGACAGTTTTGTCTTTCATGTTTGTGTTATAGGACAAAGACCTAGAATATTCTAAAGTTATGTGTTTGCAATTAAGAGATGTTACAAGAAGTGAAGTTATTCATGGAGGTTTCTTCCATCACACAAAAGTTAGTGAGATGTTACTCATTTTCATATCATTCCAAGTGGTTTGTGGTTGAATACAATTGATCTTTGAAGTCAATAAATACAAGGTTGCACACTCAACAAGACTGAAACACATTCGAGTATCAATTATAGAGTGTCTAGTTCATATACATTGGTACAATCTTTTAGTCTTCAATATGCATTGTTAAATTGTTGTTGTAACACCCTCAACAACATCTAGGTTTATCAATTATAAGGTAGGTTCAATGTTTAACTCACTGTATTTACTTTGATAGATTGTTTGGTGGTGCGTTTTTACTTTTAACCTTTTAGATCTAGTTGTGTAATTAGATCTTGTGTTTTGTAATAAAGTCTTACACTGTAAATCGGTATATCACACCCTTTATATCACTTAACTAATGTTAATGACAATGTTTTTCTTTGAGGTACTCACAAGTCACAACCTAGTTTAGTTTATGAGTAAATTTTAAACTCCATTATCTTACAACTTCAATTTCCGTTGCATTGATTAACACTACAAAAAACTGAGATTTAGAGATGAATTAGATACCATAAACACTGTCTCTAAACAAGTTAGAAATGAATTTTGAAACAATTTTCTATCTGTTCCTAATCACATGGTATCTAATGTCAGGAACGGTTTTCTAAATTCCGTTTCTAATAAGGGACGGATTTGATACCGTTTTTTCGGTTTATAATGAGAGACGGAATTTGACACCGTATATTTCTGTATCTAAACGATGAACGACCTGTTTTATATTCGGGTTAAAAATCTGTTTCAAATGTCGTTTCTATTTAACAACGACATTTTATTATCTCTAAATCCGTATCTAAACGATAAACAACCCGTTTTACATCCGAGTCAAAAATTCGTCTTTAATTTCGTTCCTAATTAGAAACGACATTTTATTGTCTCTAAATCCGTATCTAAATGAGGAACGACCTGTTTTACATTCGGGTGCAAGAATCCGTCTATAATTTCGTTTCTAATTAGAAACGACGTTTTGTCGTCTCTAAATCCGTATCTAAACGAGGAACGACCCGTTTTACCTCCGGGTCAAGAATCCCTTCCTAATTCGAATCAGTTTTTTATCCGTCCATTATAATGTTGTTTCTGTTATTGCCCAAAATTATATTCAATACTAGTTTTATCACCCGCACACACTTTCATTTAATACAAATTAATCAACTTCACACTCTTTACACTTCAAACTTTTAGATTGTGAAAATTTCATAAGCATTTGACAAATATTTTAGATTCAAAAGAATAATTATGAATTACTTTTAAAAATATGAGCAAGTTTTGTGTGAGATCGTCTCACTGTGAGACGAGTATCACTTTATAATTGAATGGTGCCACTTTTTCAAAAAAAAAAGTGTATCACTTTAAAAAAATATATATATAATGTGTCATTTTAAGGTAAAATTTTGACTAAAAAGTGACAATGGTCTTATAGTGAGATAATCTAACACAAGTGTTTGTTTAAAAATATTGTGTATCATGCGATCAGAACTACACTAATCTCTCTCTCTCTCTCTCTCTCTCTCTCTCTCTCTCTCCCTCCCTCCCTCCCTCCCTCCCTCCCTCCCTCCCTCGTGTAATAAAGTAATGACAATTGATATAATATTATAATGTTGGGATCTTCTACATGTAGTCAGAGTGTCGTATGGTGTCGTATGACTACCGTAGTCAATTTAATCTGAACCATTAAAAATCAAATCTAAAGGCTTAAATTTGAGGACTTGTTACCTTTTGTACTTTGTGTTGAAAATATTCAACATATGTGTTGAAAATATTCAATGTATGTGTCGTATGGTATCATATGATGTCATATTTATAATTAATTTAATTAATTAAAATATATAATTTTGAATTTACAGTTTCATCCTTAATTTAATAATATTAATTAATTTAATTAAAATATATAATAGTAAACCTACTTATTTACCCTTATATTATTATTAAAATTAATAAAAAAACAAATTAAATTAAATAAAAGAAGTTATAATCTAGAACATAATACCTAGGTTTTAACACGCACTCCACTTCAGCCCCAAGCCACTGCCCTTCCGCCGCCGACGAGCAGCTGCCCTCCTCCCCCTTAATTTTTTTAATTTGTAAGTTTAATATTATTTTGGGGTAGGTGAATTACCACCATTGAACGTTGCTTATGTATATCTTCATATTTTTTCTTACTTCCGTCATTTGTTATGAGTATTTGAATTAACATTGTGAAATTGTTAAAATTGTGGTTGAGTTGTTGAGTAGCAATTGTTTTTTAAATTGCCTCAAATCAAATAGAAACATAACTGCCCAACAAGTGTTTGACAAAATGCTTCAAAGAAAATTTGAAACAGAATTTAGCAAAGGAAGTGGCTATTGAATGCACATTCCTAACCATATTCGTTGTTTGAATCCTCTAGCTAAAAGGACATAATGTAGAGTTAAATTATCATGTAAAGTTTTAAATTTTATATTTAATATAGTGTTTAAATTGAATTTTATGTTTATAACCACATGATATTCCTCGATTTTATGTTAGAAGCACATGTTGTTAGTTGCCGTAAATGACATTAAAATAGGTGATTGAAATATATAATATGAAGATGTTGCATAACATTGGAAAAAGTAGTAAAATTGAAAGATGCTGCATAACATATCTTTTAATGTGTTTCTGTTGCAGTTTGTATGTACAACAACGTTCCACAATGTTCTCAGACGTTGGATATGAAGATATGAAAGTGGATGATGAATCACACGAGGAGCACATTAGTTCAGAAGAGGGGTCGGATGAGGATTTTGGGTATGCCAATTTCAAAAATGCTCCCATAGACGACAATACAATTTTGGGCATGACTTTCGCTTCGACGGAAGAAGCTAATGCATTTTATAAGATATACGCAAGACCAAAGGGATTTATAAGCCGAAAATGCCACACTGATCGGAGAAATAACATTATCAAAAATATGGCGTGGGACTGTTCCCGGTCTGGATTTTCTAAAGCTACTATAGGTGTACGGAACAACATTCGTAAGTCAAAAGTTGATACCATCGTTTATGAAGTTATGTTTTTTTTAACATTCAATAACTTAATCATTTTTCTTTACCAGACATCCAGGACATAAAATTGGACGATGTCCAAATAAGAAGAGCAACATTGATCGAGAGAATGATGAAGATCTCAACAAAGACAATGATTCTAAAAACGTTAATTAATGTTGATCCTACCAAAACAATTAGTGTTAGATTTTTTTTATGAATATTGATCATATGTATTTCACGAATTTTATTGAATTGCTGGTTTTTTATTTAAATATTAATTTAATATTTCATGTGTTGTTTAATCCACGTCATAAGATACGTTTATGCTAAAATTAAGTGTGAACAATAATCATATTGAATTGAGATGAAATATGCATTTTATACGAATATGAGAAAGATGCTTGTTTGTCTGCATTACTACTCTATTTGAGGCTCGAGCACATGAACAAGAAAATAGCCTTTTTTTGGTTTTCAAGGTTTACTTAACATCGATATCGACCATGCAACCAGGCATGGCTGTTGGACCGTGAAAGTGAGCACCTACAACACATTTTTTGAATTGCGCGGTTTACTGAGTATCGATCGTGCAATTGTGTACGGTTGTTGGACCGTGCAACTGAGAATTCTTCCAGGACATGTTTCTATTTACTCGGGTGACTGAGTATCGACCGTGCAACTGAGAATTCTTACAGGACATGTTTCTATTTACCCGGGTGGCTGAGTATCGACCGTGCAACTGTGTACGGTTGTTGGACCGTGCAACTGAGAACCCTAACACGTCTTCGATGGAATTGGGGAAGAAAAACATACTACTGAGTACTTCTAATTTAATTACTTTATTATTTAATTATTTTTGTATTAGTTAATTTAATTTTTATATATATAATTGTGGTTAATATATAAAAGAAGGGTAGAATAGTAATTGTGCTTAATATATATATATATATATATATATACTTTTTGAAAATTGTATTTATAAAAGAAGGGTATTATAGTAAATAACAAAATACAATTTAAAAAATGATTTAATTAATTAAAACATGTATAACAGGTAGGAGGTTCATACGACGCATACGACGCCACGTGGCGCATTTTGACGCGCTGACTATATAGTCACTTTGTACTATTTGACTACACTGAGAAAGATCCTATAATGTTTTGAGGAGATAGTTAAACTATTTTTTTAGTATTTTAAGTATGAATTATTAAGCAAAGAATGCTAAAAATGACAAGATAGATCATTAAGATTAAGGGGATGGGGGAGTATATTTCAATAATTATACTACACATACAAATAATTTATGAATGAATAAGTATAAAAAAAAAAAAATTACGCCTGAATCCAAAAATAATCACAACAATAAAAGGGACCCGAAAAAGGTCTAACTTTCAGAAAATCTGGTACCCACCGGCCACCACCAAATTATGCCAGTAAATTCGAGGAGATAGAAAAGAAGATTACATCACAAAAACTTTATATTTATGAGAGGAAAAGATAATTCCTAGTCAATATAATATTTATTAAAATATTGCAATAATACCCTCTTTTACAGACAACATTCTACATATTCAACATTTCTATATACGACAAATTGTAATATAAATTTTGTTGTTGATGGTAGATGAAAGTTGATGAATAGATTCCATCTGGAGGAGTGACCTTTAACTTGGGACACATAATTATTCTCATTATACAATATTTTACGCGTAATGTTATTACAAATTAAGAAGAACATAAAAAATTTCGTGGATTTTATATAGGTCAAATCAGATTAAGTAATTTTTCTCACAAAAATCACTAAAATATTAATACAAAAAAAATAACTCTGTCTTACTGTAAAAAAATATATGTATTATTGTAAAAAAAAAAAATAATAATAACACATACTTATCAATTATCATTATAGTTACACATAATTGTCTTATAGCAATACATAATATAATGTATTGGAAATTATGTTACTTTATAGAACGAATTGTATTACTGTAAAATGTTAAAAAAAAAATATATATATATATATATAAATATAAATATATATATAATTTTGATATTCAAACCAAAGTAGACACATGTTCTTTTGGCATATTACATAAAATTGAATATGTGCCACATTTTATATTAATTTTTGTCTTGTAAAGGTTTATATTTATTTGTCTTCTAAATAACATTTATTATATATATCTTTTGTTATAAATAAAGCTTGGCAAAATAAAATGTCTATTTTATTCACCACTACAGTGGTTTTTTTTAATTTATTTATTTATAAAAAGTAAAATGTTCTTATAACCCGACACATAAATGCTCAAATTTTATTGCTAATATTTTTAGCGATATGAACAAAAAATATACTCTATTTAATTATTTGAATATTTAAGATTTACTTATTTTCACTTTTAAAGGAATATACATTTTTTCTTGACCCGAGTTTTACGTCTAGAAAAAAAATTTCGAATAAAGTTTCAATGACAGACAAATCTCTGGTTTGAATTGTAAACTTATATCTCTAAATATTTTTCTTTTATTTATTTATTCTTCTTTTAATTAAATTATTATTAGCCAAACTTTTGCAACTCTGTTCTCCAACACATTAGAACTACTCTTTTTTTTTTTTTTTTTCTGCAAAAAAGCTTTCTCACAATTTCTTCGTTCAAAAATCTCACTTATTTATCTACAATAACATTACATTTTCTTACCCAACACCCATACTTTATCACTTTTATAAAATTTAAAAGACCTCAATACCCCTACTTTAAAATTGAGAATCCCATTTTTAATAGATTAAAGCTCAAAGAAAACTTTTTACGTTGAAACGTAGAAGTAAGTGAGATGAGTTGATATACTTGAGTCTACATTATATACGGAGTATATAATATAATTTATAAACCCCAAAAACAGAAAATTAATAAATAGGGTATATCTAATGCACAGGGTGTGGGTAGACCTGTCAAGACGGGCCGGCGGGGCGGGACGGGCCAAAACCGCAAAAGCCCGCCATTTGGCGGGGCGGGGCGGGCCAGACCGTTTGTTAAGCGGGCTGCAAAAACCTCAACCCAACCCAAAAATGGGCGGGCCGCGGGTTTAGGTGGGCCAACCTTTTTTTTTTTTTTTAACAAAAGTATTTATTAAATTTATTAAGAAACACAAAAATTACAGTATATATCAAGAATTATAGTGTTAATAATTAACAACAAAAAAACTAAATAGACTATAAATTACAATAATATTATTTATATATATCAGAAAATGAAGAAAGAAGGAAAAAAAATGGAGCTGCTTCTATAATCTGTCATTTACTAGAGTTTTTTCTTTTAGTTAGATTTATTGTATATTTTTTTTAAACAAAGTTGGATAGTTCAAATGGTTAGAGCATCATTACCTAGATAGGTCTTGAGTTCAACCCCTACAAAAGGCAGAAAATACATTTTTTTTATATTTTTTAAGTAAATATAATATTTTTTAAAAAAAGGCGGGCCAGCCCGCCAAAGCCCGCACCAACCCGCCAAAGACCGCGAACCAAACGGTCCGGCCCGCCTGGGCCCGCTTCCTGGCGGGCTTGGAAAAGCTTAGCCCAACCCACTATTTTAAGTGGCGGGGCGGGCTGACCCAACGGGCCCAACCCGTTTTGACGGCTCTAGGTGTGGGGCCAGTAGTTCCTGCCACCAACTAATAAAATAAATAGTAACTCCATATACGAGTATTTAACATTTCTCACACACATATAAATATACGTATACATCACCTATCACCTATATATATATATATATAGAGAGAGAGAGAAAGAGAGAGTGAGAGAGAGCAATTGAATCTGCTTCTCCATCGTGGTCGCCGGCTCCGCCGCGATGAGAATCCGGAAGAACAACCCCGTTTCTCCATTGATCTACGCCATGTCAACATTGAAACCGGGAATCGTTCTTCAACCCATGTGTCAGCTGAACCAGTCGCCGTGGGACGTCATGACTTTCTCCCCTCCGCCGCCGTCGCAGGTCGGTTTTACTTTTCCCGGTTTAATTTTGGCCACAGATCTGTTTCTCTTCTTCTTCCCAAACTTTTCTTCATTTTTGTTCTAGGGTTTTCTCCTTAGGGTTGTTCAGAAACACTTGATTCCTTTGATTTCTCCTGCTTATTTAGGGTTAGGAGTTCCGATTGTTGCCTGAATTTCTTCTTTTTTAGTTTATTAAAGCTTCGCTGCAGTTTCCATTTTGTCGAAATCGGGCTGTTTAATTTTGTTGCAGGTGAATGGAAATGGCGTTTCTGCTTCTGTTAACGCCTCTCAGGTAATAATAACCCTTTTTCTGTTTATTCAATTCCCACCGATTCTTTAATTTCGTTACTTAGGGTTTGTTCCCGTTACTTTTTTAGTATCACAAAATATTTCCCTTTCGATTTCGTTAATTTTTAGGTCACACTAATTCCCTTTCTGTAGTGGGCCCTCCGACACAATGCAGGATATGGAGGCTGCCAAGTGTTGCAAGACGGACGGGAAGAGCTGGCAATGCCGGAGGGAGGCGGCTAAAGGGCACTCGCTTTATGACCATCATTTAACTCTGGTGAAGAGCAATTCGAGTCATCACCCCCTCAAGAAAGGGGACGCGCGTCGCCCCAGGCCCAAGAAAGCCGCAGCGAATCCCCACGAATACTATTATTATTCGGGTTTCGGGCCTCGATGGGGCAAGAAGAGAGGCGAAAGTAGCAGGAGTAATGGGGACGAATTATATGATCAGATTCAGAAGATGGAAATCGAAAATCGAATTGATGGTGAGGAAGATTCCGATAATAATGTGGAATACGAAGACGAGGATGAAGATGAGGAAGAGGTCGGGAAGAAGAGAAGAGTAAGAAAGAGGATCAAAGCTAGGTCTCTGAAATCGCTAATGTAAAAAAAAAAAAAATTATATCCTATGTTTATTTACTGTTTGTGTTGTACTTGTTGTTGTAACTTTTATTTTTATGGATTTAATTTAATTTGGTTTTGAGACTTTATATGTAGGGTGCCATATATTTAAATGGTTTCATAGTTTTTCCGTCCTACTTTGGGTAAGGTTAAGGGCCCTCCTTTGCTTCAGACATGGACACTCAGTCTCATATATAAATAGTATTATTATTGATGGCAAGAATTTCGAGAATTTACGAGGCTAGAATTGTCCTTCTGAATTTTTGTCTGTCTTTTACATTTGTTTGACTTACGGATTAAGTTATTTTCCTAGAATCAATTTTTAAACTCAACTATTCATTAATACATAAAAATATCAAAATTTATTTGTCATCGATCTTACTGTGAGTCTGTCTGTTCAGAACTGGTACCGAAAGGGAAAATTGAGTATCTAATTAAAACAGAACATTGTGATGGCCCATGCGAAAGCTAACACAGTGTGAATTCTGTATGTATGTAGGAGGTCATCTCTTCTTGATATGTTTGATATATTTGATTCTAATTCCGAAGTCCCAATATCTTAATTAAGTTATTCAATTTAAAAATCCGTTGGGACCGTCGGGGTTCGAACCCGCGACTTTTACCTTAACGGGGTAGTGCACGGACCAATTGAAATACAATCCCAAAAAAATTAGGCGTACGTCCTAAACATTTTTTAATTTGAAATTTCTTACACTATTTATTCATATATTTGTATTTTTAACTGTTTTGCTATTAATTTTATCGACTAATTACGCCATTTGTATAAATATTTGTACGTATATAATTTAGTCGTGTGACTTGAATAATACTTTTTGGTGCATTTCCCATGAATGTTCGTGTGGCTAATAATGCATGTTTTCAATTAAGTTAACAAGCAGTTCAATAAATATAAGGTACATCAAATAGAGAACTTTAGCATCTAATTAAGTGTACGAAGTGATCAGATAAATAAATGCACATAGTTTATTAATTGATAAACTGAAAACATAATACACCTCCAAAACACGTGACAATTTAAAAAATGATAATGATATAATAAACGGAATGAATAGTTCATATATATATATATATAGGTCTATGTATGTGAATTGAAGATTCAACAATTAAATTTCGTCAATTAATAAATCGAGCAATATCATTGACTATTCATAATACCTTTTAAGGAATATAATAACCATGATTATTTACTATAAACTATATTAACTTTAACTAGATACAATGATAGTACTAGATCCCCATGTCAAAATAATAGTGGATAGTATTTGATCCTTACAATTATTATGAGTTGATATTCTTCGAAAATAGGGACACTAAATTCTTTTAAATAGAATTTGTTTCCTCTAATAATATATTCTCTGAAACAAGATAATACTGACTCATACTGAAAATGAAAATCTGATTAGCTCGCATGTATGAACAAAATTACAAAACTTACACTTATTTTTTCACTTTTCTCACGAAAATGGGATTAATTTTAATTTAATTCTTAAAAAAATAAAAATCTTCTAAATTTATAATTAGTTGTAAAATCAAACTTATATCTACAGAGATTTAATAATGTATTGTTTTAGTGTTCGATCTTTCTACCGTTAGACACGTGCAGTTATTTATTCTTTTATTACATAGGTCGAAAGACACTAAGTACGAATAAAATTGTTTTAATTTATTTTTTTAGAGAAAAATCGAATATTTTCTACCGAAAGACTCTCTTTCTCTCACTTCCACAAGAACACGGTCGAGGGAAAATTGTAGTCAATTAATGTTAGTTCCAAAGTTTTAGGTTATACAGTTGGTCGTTTAATTGTATGTTGGGTGCGTGCCATGTGTTCGACGATTTGCTTAGTCAAGACTTTCTGTTTTTCTTGTCGGCGTTCGATCAGAATGATTCAAAGTCCTGTTGAACTCGGTTTTTGGTTACTTACTATATATGATTTTGACTTATAAGACTTATTACGGATCAAAAGAATTTTGCATTCTTTCTCTCATGCATAATTAATGAACAATATTCATTTGTTAATTCATTTTCAGACAGCAGCAGCTTCATTGATTGATTAGAAATATAGAACTTCTGGTCTAAAGGGGCAACGGGTGAATTAATCAACAAGTTGTGTTTCATAATTCATATACATATTCAAGTAGGAGTGTATCATTTACGTGAAGCTAAATGCTTAATTTGCTGCATTAATAAAATCCGACACAACCCTAAATCCAAACATAAGCCGATAAGCGACTTAATTTGAGGGCTCATTTTTCCAGAATGATCGCGTAGTATAGAACTGCAGACTCTTGAGTACGTCTATAAGGGTGTGTTTGGTTAATTAATTTGAGATGGCCCCATCCGAATTATATATCCTTGTCCGATCATCCTCCATCCAAATACACACATATATATATACGTACGTCTATTTTTATATAATCATATAATCATTTTCCTTTCAATCATTCATTCTCTCTCATATTAATATTTTTCTTTCTCACACTAATCACACAATTAACTAACAATAATAAAATAATACTACAAATCACTCTTGATTTAACATAAAGTTTTCTATCAACTCCTACTTCTCAATCTCTATCAAAATACAATTACTATTTACGGATTACCTGATCATCCCCATCCACCACCATTCCTAGCCAAACAGGCCCTAAAATAGCCGAATCTTGAGAACTTCATGAAGGAGAAAGGTGATTGTAATACTAGCTTTGGCGACGAAGAAGATAGTAATGAGAATATGGTAATTGTGGCCTTTGGATACAGATATAGCATGGAGAATTACAGCATCTGAGTATTTTGATAAGCATTCCATCAAGAATGTTGTGGATGAAGATAATAGTCGACCCTGGCCGAACGATACAACAGCCAAGTAATATATGATCTTTTCGAGCCTGTGTAAATACACGAAGAAATAATGTGCGCTTAGGGATTGTAAATGGGCCGTGGATTTGAGTACTATCAAGCTCGAACTCGATTCGATTGAAAAACTGAAAGCTCAAAACTTGACTCGAACCCGATCGAGCTCAAGTTTGAATTGATAGAAAATTTGAAATACTCGAGCTTGACTCTCGATGAAAAACTCGAAACACTTGAGCTAGACTCGGCTCGAGTATTTTATTACTCTCTCCGTTCCTTTTTATTTGTCCCATTTTATCCATTTACACAAACCAATTTTCTCATTTATTAGACTCAAAAGACTCTTTTATCCTTATTTATTAATTTAAACTACAATTCTATTACTCCCTCCATCCACCAAATGTAGTCCCATTGGGGTGGGACACAAATTTAAAGGAAAGTAATGTAGATAAATTAGATAAAGTAAGAGTATTATAAAGTATTAATTGTGGGGTTCATTGTGAATAAAGTGATTGTTTGTGAATAAAATTGATGGCAAATTGAGTAATTAAGTGATGGTTAAAGGGTGATTGTTTTCATAAAGTGTATGAGACTACATTTGGTGGACGAATTGAAGAATATAAGGCAAATGAGACTACATTTCATGGAGAGGGGGAATATTTCTTAAATATTGGTGCACATTGATTATTTGTACTATTTAATAGGGGCATTGTGGAAATAAACATAAACAAATGTGCATTGGTAGACTGTAGAGTGACAAATAAAACGGAACACGATTTTGGATAAAATGAGACAATTAAGAAAGAACAGAAGGAGTATTATCTCTAGTGCCTTTTTTGGTAGTAAGATATGCACATATTGTTTATGATTTGGTGTCATCTTATGCATACAATTACCTGCAGAAAAACATCTGCATCACAGTATTTGAGAATTTATTCTATATTACCGTTTGTATCTTGATTCATTGAAGACTCTACATAACTATAACTTGTTCAGTAAACATTATAGAATACCTTTACATCAAACTATTGTTCAACAGATTAAACATAATGTAAGGATGCAAAACAAATGATTGATGGTAAACATGCAGTCTACTAAGAAATTTAGTTCACACATGATACTTTAATTGATCTCATCCAATATGATATAAATATATCTCATTTATTCTTGAGCATAATACTTTCCAATCTTGTTTGAATCTCTCATCAATCCCGGTTTATCACTCCCTCTCCTATTAATTTACTTGTGGACAAAAAATTTCCCCGATTATAATGTTTGTGATATTTTTATTGTTCTTTTCTTGCTTGATAGGAAAAAGTTTTATATTAATAATTATAATTGGATATACCTTTTTCTTATTCCTGGTCTTCCTTCATTATTTTTTATGTAGTTTTTTTATATGCTATTTTTTTTTTATGTAGTAAGTATGCGCATGTGATTTATGATCTGGTGTCATCTTATGTAAAACGTCCACACCACATTATTTGAGAATTTATTCCATTTTACCATTTAATTTGTGTTTTGGTTTAGTGAAGGTTCTATATAACTATTATTTGTTCCGTAAATGTTGTGAATTACATTTACATCAAGTTATATTTTGTAGGATAAAAATAATGTAAGGATGCAGAAAATGACTATCATAAGCTTGCAGTCCACCAAAAATTTAGCTCACACACATGATACTTTAATTGGTTTCTACCCGTCTAATATAAATATGTCTCATAATTTATTCTTGTGTCTAATATTTTTCAGCTTGTTTGAATTCTTTACTAGTTACAATTTAATACTCTTTTAACTTATTGGATTACTTATGGAGAAAAGTTGGTATATGTATGAAACTATGTTGAAATTTTTCTTGTTATCATATGATTTATTTTGAAATATATGTTTGTGATAAATTTTTTTTGTTCTTTTCTTGTTTGGTAGAGAAAGCGCTATGCTATTAACTATAATTGGTGCACATATACATTTTCTTTTTTCTTACTCTTTCCTTCATTAATTTGTTATTATGCCTCGACTCTTCTTGTTGAGAATAAGTCAAAACACATATTTTATTAATCTTGACTAAAGATATTTATACAATGTACAACTAGAGAATATAATGAGAGTCCCGATGTAGGACAACAAGATATAAAAAAAAATACGCATATATACAATATTTCTAATACACCCCCTCAAGATGGTGGGCGATTAACGACACCAATCTTGTCCATGAGAAAAGAAAGACGATTGCGAGATAAAGGCTTAGTGAGAGCATCAACAAGTTGATCAGCGGGGGAAACATGAGCAATAAGTAGATGAGAAGAATTGACCAAGTCACGAACAAAGTGGTAATCAATAGCAATGTGTTTCATACGAGAGTGAAACACGGGGTTGGAACAAAGATAGGTGACACCAATGTTGTAACAATAAAGAGTCGAAGTGGCTGGAGTCAACAGAACCAAGAGCTCCGACAGAAGAGAACGAGTCCATTGCAACTCAGCGGCCGCAATAGCTATAGGCCAATACTCAGCCTTAGTGGACGATCGAGCCACTGAACGCTGCTTACGAGAGCACCATGACACTGGATTGACACCAATAAATATGATAAAGGCATTGGCGGAAGTCCAATCGTCACATTTTCCAGCCCAGTCGGCATCAAAGAAGCTATGAAAAGTTATGGGGGATTGTCACCGCAAATGAAGGGAGTAATGACGTGCACTATTTAAGTAACGAAGCAACACTTAACAGCACACCCAATGAGTCTCAAATGGAGCATGCATAAATTGATAGAGTTTATTAACTGCATCCCACATAAATTGGAGAAAGAATAGGAAAATAAAGGCAGATGTCAAATTAGGCTCTGATACCATGTTGAGGACAAGTCAAAACATATTTTATTAATCTTGACTGAAGATATTTATACAATGTACAACTATAAAATATAATGAGATTCCTGATGTGGGACAACACGCTATAAAAGAATACACACATATATATACATATATGCCAAATACTTGTATGCACTCACATGTACGATGCATACTTCAATTTTAGTTTTAAATTTAAATTTTAATTCATCAATTAATTTTAATTTTATCGCACTCATTCATTTAATGAGTTCACCTTCCAAATTATTTTTTACTATTTTTATTTGCACTCGCTCATTTAATGAGTTCACCCCCAAATCAATTTTTATTACGGTTATCTACACTCGCTCATTTTATGAGTTCACCCCCAAATCATTTTTTTACCATGGTTATCTATGTTGGTCCCAAGTTGAGTTAATAATATTGAGTAAGCTAGTAAAAGTCTAGAGGGGAGGGGTGAATAGACTTTTAAAAATTCTTTCAATATATCAGAATACGTAATGCGGAATTAATCAAAGTAACAATGGGCCCAATCTAGTTTATACTCAACTTATATTCGTAATTCGAACTATTGTTATGAATACTCTACTTGTCTTGTTTAGATAAGTAATTAATCAATTAAACAATTAAACAAACAAGAAAGTAAATCAACACACAACGATTTTATAGTGGTTCGACAACTTGTCTACGTCCACTCTCACAACTCCAGTCGTGAAATTTATTAACTCTTCTAATCGAGTATTCTTGTGATTTTAAGTCCCAAAATATAAGACTTAGATCTTCTCGACAACACTACCAAGTGCTTCTTCGATCTAACTAGCTATTTTACAAGTAACTAGCAGCTTGAAACAGTAAACAAAAATAAAACTTCTCTTCGATCAGTAGTAGCCTTCTTCGATTTCTTCACTTATCTTCTGGCTTCTTTCTGAATCTTCAAACTCTGAGAGTAAATTGCTTCTTTGAATCTTCAACAATGCTTCAATAGTTTTTTCAGTAGTATCAGTCGTCTCTAATCAATCAATACTATGAGGTATTTATAGACTTTCAATTCCAATAACTTTCAGTTGTGTAACAACATTTTCTTGAAAACTAACTTGTAACAGATTCTTCTTATCCTTCCACGCGTTTCTTCAGTTAATTAGTTATTCCTTAACTAACTCTTCAATCTTTATCTTCAACACGCTTTTGTAACTAATTTCAAGTTGACCTGTCTTCTTGAGTCGCGCACCTGTCTTGTCCAGTAGTAGTAGACTGCGTCTTCTACTTGTCTTGTGCAGTAGACTTCTTCAGATTACAACATAGAACTAATCTAGTCCTATTATCTAATCCTAACAAGACTATTACATTACATTAAGCTTATAGCTTAGTCAACTTAAAAACTATACATCAATATATCTATTACATTCAAAATCATGAGCTCTATACAACAATTATTCATAGCTCAATAACAATCTAAACAGTTAATATAAACACATATGAAGTACTTATAATCCGTACTTATCTTTTAATAACACTTGTCTCATGAACTAGTACTTGTCTTGTGAACTCTACTGATCTGTTCAAGATGACTTCTTCTTAACTAGACTAGATCAGTCAACACTTAGAAAATATTCAAGTCTACTTGTTTTTGGCTTATCAAAACTTCATCTTTTATCTTTCATCAACATTTAGGACTTGTTCTAGGATTCATATCCCAACAATCTACACCCGCTTATTTTATGATTTCACCCCCAAATTATTATTTTACCACGATTATCTGCACCCGCTCATTTTATGAATTCACCCCAAAATATTTTTTAAAAAATAATCACATTTATAAAACTATATTATCATTTTATTAATTTACAACAAATATAATAAAATAAACTCTAATTTATATATTTAAAATATGCAACTGAGTTATTGTCGAGTTACCGTCGATTCACCACCAACTCACCATATTAAAAAAAATCGTAAAAATATAATTAATAAAAAACTATCGAAATTAGCCACAAATCTCGATTTTTGTTCTTTTTAATTTTTCTTCCCCCTTCTATTTTCCTTTATTTTTTCCCATTTTAAGATTATTTTTCAATTTTTTTATTTATTCATTTTTTTTCCTTTTACTTTTTTTATTTTATTTTGATGTCTTTCTTTTCCATTTTTTTCATGTGTATTTTTTAAATTTTAATACAAAATAATATTATAGGTATGATTTTATTATAATCGATCGGCGGTGCACCTGAATTTCAATTTTAATTTGATGAGTAAAGGACCTGGCGGAAATCCATGTCGTTCGGCGGGTGACCCTACCACCACCATGCCCGACCACCCCCTCGACGGCGATGGCGGCGCTTTCGTCTCGGCCATTGAAGCCCGAGACCCCTCCTCGAATCGCAATGTCGATTCTTCACTTTCATGAAATTGACATCATCTTCCATCTCGACCGAAAACCTCTACTCATTTCGACCACCAACGCGACTGCTTCCATCAATCTCCTTTGTGTTCGCGATCTAGGATCTTCTCCGGCATCAATGACGCTCGCCTACAACACTTGGATCGACGCTGCCTCGCTCTCGTCGTTCATCTTTGTCCAAATCGAAGCTACATTGCTTATGTTGGTCCTTGGTGGAGTATAACACAAGTGTATGGGGGGGGGGGAATGCACTTGTGTATGCAAATTCTTTTTCTTTTTGACAAAACAAGTCTTATCAGGCAAGTTGTCTCACAACTAGCCTGAGTGAGAACTTTGATAGATACTTGTCCTACTGATTACTATTGAGTGATCAGTTGGCTAAATATCTAATAGAGTTGCTAGGTGCGGAATGTGGTTGGCCTTTGACTCAAAGAAATACTCCTAATTGATTTCTGAAAAATACAGTTATCAGGGACTTTGTCCAAAACAGTTTTTCTTGACTTTCTGAGTTTTTCTCTTTAAAATATGTTAGACTGTGAGTAAATAAAGAGTACAGTAAGTAAATGGCACACAAATTTATAGTGGTTCAGAGACTCAAGCTCCTACATCCACTTTCCCTGATTGAACAGGATAATTCCTTCACAATGGAATTAGCTTGTTTTATAGTGCCAAGGTGCACTGATCAACAACACTCTCTTAGTGTTTTGATCCCTAGGATAACCTGAGTCCTAGTGCTCAATCTCTCTGAGTTAAGACTGTGTTTCACAATAACAGTCCTTAACTCTTCACTTCTACAACAAACACTCTCTTTACTTAATGAGATAAGGTTTGAGGTTTGGTTCCAACTAGTAGAGATACCCTTTACAATAAGATCAGTGTAAAGGCTTAGGATATCTCAATGCTAAGCTTTGGATGATTACAAGGATTGGCTTAGCTAATTGAAGTGATTCAGGAAACTTGGGATTCTGAAGAACAACTTGGTTTCCTTTGAAAGCTTGATGATAGTTTGATAGCTTGTTGTTGGATTGTTTAATCCCTTGATCACTTCTGTATTTATAGGCAAATTTGAGCAGCTAACCGTTGGAGGGATAGAAATTCAAACTTGTCTATTTGCAGCACCATTGAAACGGCTATGAAGCTTGGCATCCTTTTATCCACTGTGTAAAAGGCCTCTTCAATGGTTGCTTGAATGAATGTGTTGACTTCTGAAAAATGCGGCTGAGAAGACTTGTGTCAGTTTCCAAATATGCACATTTCCCAAGGTTGATTTGTGGCAGAAGCTACACTCAATCAACGGTCAGATGGGACAAGCTCCCCGAACATTCCTGCTGCAATTGAGAATATTCCAACATTCATTCAATGCTTCATTCTTTAATGCTTCAAGTCTTCAATGCTTGGTTCAGGCATGATTGGCAATAAATGCTTCATTGATTTTGTCTTCTGTGAGCTTTGGCATTCAATGCTCTTGATCATTTGCACTTTAATTGTTCTGATCATATGCATTTATGATCATTGCCTTAGCATGCTTGACCTCTTCAGCTTAGTTGACTTGCAAGATCAGCAGCTTTGGCCTAGAAAACTTAACACATATCAAGCTGCCTAACATTCAGCTTTGGACAACTATCCTGAACTCTAAAATCTCACAACATTTCTGAGATTTTTGACTTAAGCATTCTACTTACTCAAGTGTTCTGGGACAACTTGTCTGAACTTAGACTTGAGCATATCTCAACTAATCTGAACATCATCAATCAGGGGTTTTGGTATCTAAATCAAAATCCTTTTATTCCCAACAATTTCCCCCTTTTTGATGATGCCAAAACCTATTACAAAGGGAACTTGACTTATACTATACTTTACCTTCAGGAAGAGTGAACTGGTCAACTTGCCTGAAAGAAACTTTTAGCACAATAAATCAAGTAAGATATGTCATGATAGGTTAGTTGAGATAATGAGTTGTTATCTCTTGATAAAAACATAGTGATCCTTTTATATAAATCATAGAGCATTACAGAGCTGAAAATTAAAAAGGACTCACTAGTCTAGAACTGCAAAATAACAACAGACATAAAAATCATAATAGCAAATAGGAAAGAAGTGAACTTATCCATCAGAGAGTTCCATCATCTTGAGGAGCAATGCCATACTGAGCCCATACTCTTTTCTTCAATTCCCAGATCTCTTTGTTGGTTCCTTTAGGGCCAGGCTTCAACTTCTCCATCCTCATGATGTTGATGAATTCTTCCAGTATCTTTCCCTCATCAATTAAGTTCCCATTGAACTTAGGAGGCATGTACAGAATAGGACCAGGGGCCTTGAATTCAACTCTGGCCATCTCAGCTGCTGCAAGCAGCTTTTGGTAGAGGTCCCTATGGTTCTCAAACATAAACTGCAGAAAGACTTCATCTACACTCTCTTCAAGCCACTTTCCAATGACATAAAAGTCATATACAAAACTTCTCTTGGCCTCCTCCCATGCATCATTTAGTGAGATTGGAACCCACTTATCATGGTGAGGGTACTGAGTGTCCCATCTTTGCAGCATTTGAGGTTTGAGCTTTCTGTAAGAAGCCCTCCTTCTTGGAGCTTTGAAGTTTGCCCTCCTTCCATCTCTTGCCTTGTTGGCCTCAACCAACTGATCCATTCTTTCTTTAGCTCTTAGAAGAGCTAGCTTCTCCTGTGTCTCTGGATCCTTTCCAAATCCTTCTTCAAACAGCTTAGAAGGATCATCAGCAAGCTTGGGCACAGCAACTTCAGGCTCTCTGTCCTGTTCAACTTCTTCAACTTCTTCTTCTTCAATAGCAGGCAGCTTGGCTGCTTTTTTCATCCTCTTGGATTTCCTCACTGGAGTTGATTCTTCAGATTGAAATTCTGATGGCAGAGTCAGGCTGGTTGGGAATTCATTGAAGGTTTGCAATTCCTTCCTCTTTCTTTCAGAAGCTCTTGTCACTTTCCCCCTTACTTCAGCAACCTTCTCTTTGGGGTCAAGTCCTGCAGATTCACCACCAGGCCTTTGAAGCCTTCTTGCCTGACTTTCCATAACAGACATCATAGATTCCTTGACAGCAATTTGAATTTGCTCTTCTTCAGTCAAGTTTTCAATGTTCATTGGGCCTTTGCCTTTCCCAATGTCTTCTACTGCCTCCTTCTCAACATCAGGGACCTTCTCCTTTCCTTTGGATTCACCAATAACCAAGGTTCCCTTTGCCCTAGCTCTCTCTCTCTTTCCCCCTTTTTGGCATTATCAAAACACTGGGGCTTCAAGTCACTTATAGTGACAGGGAGATGTGAGTGAGCATGAGTGAGGGACTTCAACTCCTGCAGCAAATAGACATTCTCATCATGGATGTTTTGCATTTTGTCATCTGCCATGCTTAAGAATGTGTGAACAGGTGTCATCTTTTGAGCAACAATGGCATCCAAGGTTGCTTTCAGAGATTGATCAAGTTTGGCCTGAAGTTGATCAGTGAGGTTGGTCACAACTTGATCAGACACTTTGGCCATAAGTTCAACAGTGAACTTCTCTGCAGCCTCTTTCACCATTGCAGCTTTCAATTCTTCAGCCTTCTTTCTCTGTGCAGGAGTCCTTTGCCTTAATGCATCTTTGATTGTCCTTCTCAAGGCTCTCACATTATGTTTGTACAAATCTTTGAGGCCCTTCTGCTCTTTCTGCACAGATTTTGTGAACTTCACCATTTCCTCCTTTGCCTTTGTTACTTCTGTTGAAACTGTTTGCAGTCCAGTTTCAACTCCACAGATTCTTGCATCCAATGTGGGTAGGATTACCTCCTATGAGCCAGTTAGCCTCATCTCCACAGAGGCTAGAGTCTTTCCTTGGCCATCTAGGGTATCAATTGTTGCTGCATGTGCCTTACCAACTTCCCTGACCAAAATATCCAACTTCTCTGATTGGTCTTCAATGATAGATGCAGTTTGAGTAGCAATTTGAAAGCCTGCTTCAGTACCAGTTGGCTTGCTCAAAGTACATTTTATTCAATGTGGATACATTGGCTGATACTGCTTCAAGGTCAATGTCAGCATCAACAGGTATATCTGTAAGGGAGGCATCTGCAAAAATTTGTTCAATTGTGACAGCAACAGAATCTGCAAAACTAAGAGTGTTAGTAAAAACTCCCTCAACACCCTCATTCTTTTTATCTCCCAATAGGCCCGATTCATCAGCATCTATACTCTCATTTTCAACTTCTTTCTTTTCTTCATTTTCAATAGATAAGCTCACATTCACTGGAGAATCAGGCCTCCTTTCACCAAGGGATTCATCAAGTTCAGATTTGACTTGAAGAATTGCCTGACTCTCATATTGGGCTGCACCCAATATTTCTACTTCATCTCCCTCTTTTTGTGGTGCACTCAGGGAACCTGTAATCATACACTCATCCTCACCTCCTCCCTCTGATTTTTCATCACTATTTGCCTTTTCAACTCCTTCTTTTCCTAAACCTGACACCTCCATATCCTCAACAGGATCCACAGAGGGCAGTTTTTGGGAGATCACAGTGCTTGGGCATCCCAAGGCCACTGAGTCATCCTGAATGACTAAAGGCTGGTCAATGTCCAACTGTCCTGACATTGATGAGGCTTTAGCCAAACTAGCTTCTCCCATGTAAGTCTCAACATTGTCAAGCTGTGCCTCAGGTTCAGAAGAACCATCCTTGGCCAATGCATCTTTGACTGAGTCACCTTTTTTGGTCAACTCCTCTGAATGGTCAGAGTCCTTAACAGAATGATAGGTCAAGTAATGTACCTGAGTAGAGTTAAGACCAGGAGGATTGGGATTGGTGTTGTCATCATCATCATCATCATTGTCATCATCAGAAGGGCTGTCTGGATGCTTGATTCCTTGTGCAATTCTTGCTCTCTCAGCAAGCACTTTTTCATGAACAATGGTGTAGAATAAGGCCTCAGTGGTTAATACACTGGTCTTCTTTACATTTGCAAAATGTAACAGCCTATTTTCTTCAACTTGCCACCAACTATCTCCCTTATCCTTGATAGCTTGTGCTATCTCCACAATTGTTCTATCCTTGATCTCAACAAGTGCCCTGAGATCATAAAATTGTTGTTGCAGCCTAGGACATGCCTTCAATCCTGGATTGTTGGTCCTGAAAGGAGTAGATAACAAGTGTATGGGGGGGGGGGGAATACACTTGTATGCAAATTCTTTTTCAACTTTGATCAAACCAGAACTCAGCAAGGTTGTCTTGGACAACTCTGCTGAAGAAGATTAACTCTTCTAAGATAATCAATCTACTAAGTACTATTGAGTACTTAGTTGAATAACTATCTAGGGGAGTTATATGTGCGGAATAGTGGTTGGCCCTTTAAGTTTAGACTCCTTTAATTTCTGAAATCACTTAGTCAATGTAACACAGTTCAGTTAAGCTTCAGGGAACTTGTCCAAATCAGTTTTGCACAGTCTTTGAATATGTATCTTTGAAAGATCAGTTTTGTGTGCAGTGTTGAATGAATGTAAGTACTTGTAAAGTAAATCAACACAAGAGTTTATAGTGGTTCAGAGACTCAAGCTCCTACATCCACTTTCCCTGATTTAACAGGATAATTCCTTCACTCTTGGAATTAACTTGTTTTATAGTGCCAAGGTGCACTTGATCAAGAACACCACTCCTTGGTGAATTGATCCCTAGGATGTCTAGAGTCCTAGTACCCTCTTCTCAACTCAGAACTGAACTGTTCTTCTCTCAACAGTCAGTTCCTACCACTTCTACTACTACAACCTTCTCACTTTCACTCTTGAAAGATATAAGGGTTGAAGTAAGGTTCCAACTAATGAGATATCCTTTACAATGAAGATCAGTGTATAAGGATAGGATATCTCTCTAAGCTTGTGTATGAATATACAATTGGGTTCAGCTTAGAAGAAGTGTTTGAAGACTAAGATAGTCTTTGAAAGCTTTGAAAGCACTCTAGCTTGTAAGAACTTTGAGCTTAGTTGGATTGTGTTGAGGTGCTTTCAAATGGTCTTCACACTTCTGTATTTATAGACAAAATGGAGGATTTGCCCGTTGGAGAGGCAGCCCCAAATTGCTATAAATGTCTTCCTTGAGTTCTTCAAACTGGAAGACAGATTCTTGATAGTGACATGTCCTCATTTGGGTAATAAACGGCTGTAACAGTTTTGTCTTCATTCTGCAGCACTTTTCCCAATGTTTGACTTCTTGTTAGGACTTGGACATGGCTTCTGAAGGTTGATCCAATGATAGGGCAACATTCCTTATCATCTGGACAACTCTCCTTATCACTATCAGCAGTTTTGCTTTTCAGCATGGTTGGCTTGCTCTTCTTCAGATGACTTGGCTCTTTCCCTTTATTTCTCTTGAGTATGGTCTTAGCTCATTCCTTTGAGGACCTTTAGGGACTTGTTGTCTCAATCTCTTCAGCATAGTTGATCTCAGACTTTCAGAGCACTTGATCTTTATCAATTTAGCTGAGACAACTCCTCTGGACAACTCTTCTGATCAGCATGGTTGGTCTTTTTGTATCAGAGCACTTTATACTTTAGAGTTGGCTTATCTGGACAACTCTCCTGACCAAAACCTTTGAGTAGTCTTGTCCTTTTGAGCTAGGTAGGTTTGTTCTTGCATAGGGCTAGCTTCTTTGGACAACTCTCCTGATCAGAGCTTTATGAATATTTTCTCTGGACAACTCTCCTGATAAGAACATCTTAGATTTCATAGAGTGTCCTTGCTCTTAAGTGATTGTTCCAGATTTTGAGCCTTGAGGGGAACTTGATCTTGATCATCTTCAAAGCATAGGTTCCCCCTCAAATTGTGCATCTAATTGTCTAAGAGCTGCCTAACATTTCAGCTTCTCATCTAGCCTATAATCTATATGTTCTAACATTCTTAGAACATATTTATATTGACTTAGGCATGTCTCAGGGGGTTTTTGGTATTCAATCAAAACATAGCTCATTTTATTCCCAACATGGATATAACTCATCCACATTGGCTCTTGCAATCTGCCTCAACATCCCTTCATAGGTGTACTCTTCACCACTTTCTTCTTCATCAGAAGAGTTGACTTGGGATTCAGGAGGGTTGGTTTTGGATTCAGGTAGGTTGAGCTGGGGCTCAGATAGGTTGGGCTCAGAAGGATTGGGTTCAGAAGAGCTTAAGATAAGTTGGGATTCAGGTGCTTTCGAGAGCAATGTTCCTGAAGAGGTAATTGGAATGGCTGGAATGGGTGGGAGAGTAAGTTGACCACCTTCTTGAAGAGCAGTTTCAAGAAGCTTGGTATAAGACAAAAGTCTGGGATCAAGGGGGGAGAATGGCCTATCTTCAATGTCAGCTAAGTCAGCTAACACATCAATTCCTGTCCTATCAGGAGCACCTTCAGGAGAGTAAACTTTCTTTGCAATAATTGGGGCATCTTCAGGAGTCTTGCACTCCTCTTCTTCATGCCTTGATGGAGATATTCTTTGAGATTGAATATCAGGAGAGTTGTCTTCAGGGCTGTTGGGCTTTGATTTGGACTTGGAGTTAGACCTACTTGTTTGTCTAATCTCCTTGAAAAATTCCTTCTTTTTCTTCTCCTCTTCCATCAACTTCAGCTTCTCAGAGGTTTTGATGATTCTTCTTCTTCTTTCTGACCTTGTTGGCTTATCAAGGTCCCTAAACTCTGTTACAGACTCAGGTTGTAAGGGGACAACCTCTCTGACTTCTTCACTTTCTTCAGGAGGATTGACTCCTTCTTCAGCAACCTTTTCAATCTCTTCAGAAGTGGCTCCTCCACTTCTTGACTGGCTTTCTGGGGGAGATTCACTCAGAATCTTCTTCATCTTATTCATCTTTGACTGAGCTTTTGGTGGTTGAGCTTTTCTTTTTCTTGGAGAAGTTCTGGTTGTAGGTACAATAGCACCTGCTTTCTTGGAAGCTGCATCCTGCTTCCTCTTTTCTGTCTTGGAAGACAGCTTTCTGAACATCACCTTTTGAGCAGGAAAAGGCTTTGGCTTTGCTTGAAGATGGGTGTAATGAGCAAATCTTTCCAAGAGCAGGCTGACTCTTGTGCAGAACTGAAGTCTTCCATCAACCACTACCTTGTGGTGTTTCACCTCCTTAAACTTGAACTTCTCATTCATCATCTTGTCCAAGATAAAGCTTTTCCAGTCAAACTTGACTCTCTTCTCAGCAGAGTCAATCACAGCAGCCATCACTCTCAACTTGGGCATACTTATTTGTTCAACACTCCCAGAGTGGCTTAACAAACTCTTCACCACACAATCAAACAAGTGTCTAAACAATGGCTTTAGAGTATTCTTGTTTTGAGCACTTACTAGCTTTTTGGGTGTAAGCATCCATGGAAAGTAGAACTCCTGATCATCCCCTTCCTTGTAAATTTCAGGATTCTGGCCCTCTGATGGTAACCCAAAGCTAGCATCTAAATCCTCTGCAGTGAAGATGATGGTATGTTGACTTTCTTCTTCTTCATCTTCTTCAGCATATGTGAGCTTAGTGCACACATCTCCCTTCTTGCCCTTCCATCTGAGATGGGCAAAGAATTCAGCCATGAAGGAGTTCAGGCAGGAATCTGGCTTGGTTCCTAAGAACTTTTCTAGCCCAGCCTCCCTTAGCCATTGGAGGACTTGATGGACTTCAGTGTCTGGGCTATCAAAGGCAACTAGTTTCTCAAACCAAAGAGAACTTGTGTTGCTGAGATATGCAAAATCAATGTCCAAAGATGGATCATTGAAGTCTACAAGTTCTTCTCTCTTGATTTTGGGAGCCATGGATAATATGAGAGTTGAGTAGGTTTTTGGAGAGGAGTTGCAGGTTTGAGAGGTTTTGAAAATCTTAAGAGTTTGGAAATATGAGTGCGTGAGGAAGAGAGTAAAAATCGAGGAGTTTATATATGAGGGGATTTTATTAACCGTTGGTTAATAGATAATAACCGTGGGTAATAATAAAAAGTCAATTGGATAAGGTGGGGTAGGCGGTTAAAAGAGTGTTTAATGCTAATCAATGGCTTTGATGATGGCTCAAGAATTCATGAAATCTTAATGGAGATTTTGCATTAAATGTTGATTTGCCATTTTGGGGGCAAAGATCTTCATAGTACACGCCATCCTAAAATGGCCTACTCTTAGACCAAGAAACCTTTTAAATGTCTAATCAATGCTAAAAATAGCAATAATTATCCAATTTACTCAGACAAACATCCTGAGATGTGTTTTAACTTCTCTCTTGGTCAACCTGTCTGACCAACATGTCTGAGTGGGTCCCAATGTTGCTGACTGGGTCCCACTAGGACAAAGCTCCTGACCAACATTGCTGAACACCATAAGGACAACTTTGCTGAGTTTCCCTGTTTGGCAAGCTGCTTCAGTGAAGTTGGTCAACCTTGCTGAAGTTCAACTTAATGAACTTCCCCCTTCATTTGAGCTTTCTTTCTTCATGCCTCCATCTTTCCTGGATCAAGTAACCCCAATTCAGCTGAGAGTTCTAAGAATCTTGCTTCAGCCAATGGTTTAGTCAAGATATCAGCTTTTTGCTTATCAGTGTGGATTTTGACAAGTCTGGTATCTTTCTTTTCCACATGATACCTTATGAAGTGATGCTTGATATCAACATGTTTGCATCTAGTGTGGAGCACTGGATTCTGTGAGATGGCAATTGCACTATTGTTGTCACAGAATATTGGCACTTCATTTGAGATGACTTTGTAATCTCTAAGTTGCTGTCTGAGCCAAAGTATCTGAGCACAGCAACTTCCAGCTGCTACATATTCTGCTTCAGTTGTTGAAGTTGCAACTGTATTTTGCTTCTTGGAGAACCATGAGATAAGCTTGCTGCCCAAGAATTGACATGTTCCAGAAGTGGACTTTCTGTCAATTCTACATCCTCCATAGTCTGCATCTGAATATCCAGTGAGCTCAATGTTGTCATCAGCTGGATACCATAATCCAAGATTCTCAGATCCCTTGAGATATCTTAGAATTCTTTTGGCAGCATCAAGATGGCTCTTCTTTGGATTAGCTTGAAATCTTGCACATACTCCAACTGCAAATGTGATATCAGGTCTGCTTGCAGTGAGATATAGCAAGGATCCTATGATTCCTCTGTAGTTGGTGGAGTTTGTTGATTCTCCACTTTCATCAGGATCCATTTTCCAGTTAGTATTCATAGGAATTCTGACTGGCCACTGGAGCAAAAGTCTCATCATAATCAATCCCTTCAGATTGACAATATCCTTTGGCCACCAGTCTTGCTTTGTTTCTCACAATGATGTCATTTTCATTTTTCTTATTTTTGAACACCCATTTGGTTCCAATGACATCTTGATGAGTTGGCCTATCTACCAGCTCCCATACTTCATTTCTGGTAAACTGGTTCAGCTCCTCTTGCATGGCTATGATCCAGTTGGTATCTTGTAGTGCTTCCTCAATGTGTTTTGGTTCCTGTTCTGAAAGGAAACAACAAAACAAAGCACTTTCTCCATGAAATCTTCTAGTTTTGATCCCTTCACTTGGATTACCAAGTATCAGGCTAGATGGGTGGTCTTGCAACCAAGTCCTTCTAGACCTGATCCTTTCAGGAGGATTGTCCTCATCTGAAGTTAGATCACTAGATTCATTAAATTCAGGAAAGTTAATTGAAGGATCAAGTTCAGGATCATATTCAGGGGTGTTGTCCTCATTGTCAGATAAGTTGACATTTTCATTGGTTCCCCCTTGAATATTGGATCCATTAACTACCTCAGCATTGCCTGCTTCTTCATTGGTAGTTGTTACCTGGTTTTGACTGGGATGGGGTCAGTCAGTTCAATTTCTCCTTCAGGTTGGTTGACTTCTGGTTGATTGCCATCAGGTAGGTTGTCTAGTTTTTGATTTTCATGAAGTTCAGGCTAGACAACATCTACAAACACTGTTTCCTTGCTTTGAAGCCTTAATCTGGTTGTTCTTTGTGTTATCTCATCAATATTCTGGTTTCTATCCCTGAACTCATTAACAGATTCATCAAACACAACATGAGGTGTTTCTTCCACAATAAGGGTTTTGCAATTGTAAACTCTGTAAGCCTTGCTGATTTGTGAATATCCAACAAATATTCCTTCATCAGCTTTGCTGTCAAAAGCTTTCAATTGTTCTTTCCCATTATTATGAATGAAACACTTACAACCAAATATATGGAAATAAGCAACAGTGGGCAATCTACCTTTCCATATTTGATATGGGGTTTTACCTTGTCCTTTGGTGATTAAGGACCTGTTTTGAGTGTGACATGCAGTGCTAATGGCTTCAGCCCAGAACCTTTTAGGCAATTTCGATTCAGCAATCAATGTTCTTGCTGCCTCTTTCAAGGTTCTGTTCCTTCTTTCAGCAACCCCATTTTGTTGAGGTGTTCTTGATGCTCAAGTTTCATGAGTGATGCCATTCTTGCTGCAGTACTCATTGATGTATGAGTTTATGAATTATGTGCCTTTGTCAGATCTGATCTTGACAATACTTAGGCCCTTTTCATTGCTCAATCTCATCATCAATTCAGGTAGCTTGACTTGGGTCTCATTTTTGTTCAGCAAGAATACTACCCATGTGTACCTGGAAAAATCATCAACAACAACTAATGCATATTTTCTTCCATTTAAGCTTACTGGGATAATTGGGCCAAACAAGTCCATATGCAGTAGTTGAAGAACTCTCTCAGTTGAGATGACAGGTTTTCCTTTGAATGAAGCTTTGATCCGCTTTCCTTCCTGACATGGCTGGCATATATGTTCTTTGGTAAACACTTGATTAGGCAGCCCTTTAACTAGAGAGTTTCTTGCAATCTTGTTGATGGTTTTGAAATTTAGATGGTTCAATCTCTTGTGCCATAGCCAGCTTTGCACATTTGTGCTTTTGGCAACAAGGCAAACTGCTTCAGGGGTTTTGCTCCAATCTGCAAAATAAACATTTCCCTTTCTCACCCCTGTTAGTAGCACCTGTTGTGTTGAATTGTTTTTGATCATACATTCATTTGGTGCAAATTCAACACAATATCCTTTATCACAAATTTGACTTATAGACAGCAAGTTGTATTTTAGGCCTAGTACATATGAGACATCAGTAATTTTGACATTACCAATGTTTAATGTACCATAACCTCTTGTGATTCCTTGAGAGCTGTCTCCAAAGGTTACTGAAGGACCATCCTTTTCTATGAATTCTGAGAGAAGCTCTTTGTTCCCAGTCATGTGTCTTGAGCATCCACTGTCCAAGTACCATGCTGTTTTCTTGTTGATGCTTCTCTTCTTCTTTTGGTCCTTGCAGCCCTGCAAAGTCAAAATTTAGGTACCCTTTGAGTGTTGGGTCCTAGAGGGTTAGATGTACCTTTTGGAACCCAAATCTGTCTAATTACTCTGTTTGACTCAAAGTGACTGATCTGGTTTCCATTTACATCTACATACACAGTTTGACCCTTAAATGCTTTGGATGCCTTCTGTGTATAAGTGTTGGCCTTGTAAGGTTCAGGAGAGTTGGTGAATTTCTTTGGGACATTCCTCCTAAAGTTACTAGACCAAGGTGCAGCTTGGTAAGACCTTTGAGGATAGGGTTTTGGATGGCCTTTTCCTTTTGTCATGTAAGGTCCAGGCTTCCTGAAGGTTTTATACCTGTCAGAGGGGTTGGGCCTCAATCCATTCAGTTGAGGTTGCCTCATTTGAGTTGGCCTTTTCTGAACAGATTTTGGACAACTCTTCTGATGAGAATTCAGATAGGTTGACCTTCCATTGGTTCTACCTTTCTGAATCTCATTTCTCCTGTAAGCAATGTCTTTAACCTTTTCCTTAGGTATGGGTTTAGGGACATTGTTCACCTGAGTTGGTATAAAAATTCCTTTACCCTTATCCTTGATCAGTGGTTGATTTACTTCCATTTCATTTTGTTGTGCCACTGATCTTACAAAAGTCATCTTAGAATTGCTTGATGAGGCAATACTAAGACCAGGTGAGGGTTCAAATGGATTATAGCCTAATCCACCCTTTTGAGCAAATGGTCTTTGAAACCCTTGAATTTCCTCTATTGCCTTAGCAGATTTGTTCAAGGCAGACATTTTCATTTTTAAGCTCCCCTCACCTATTTTTAGAGTATCAAATTCACTTGAGAGATTGTCAAATTTAGCTTGAAGAATTCTAAAGTCAAAATCCTTTTTCTTTAGAGTCAGAGTTTGTTCATCAATCAGCTTTTGTTGTTCAGAGACTTTGAGAGACATTTCTCCATGTTCTCTCACAATCTGCTGATACAACTCAGTTGATTTAATGTCAACCTCAGATTCAGGAAGATTGGGGATTTTACTTTTGGACCTCAACTGCTCATTTTCTCTCAATGCCATATTGCATACTTCTTGCATTCTGGTGAAATCTTCTAACAATTTTTCAAAGTCAAGGTGGATTTCACTAGATTCATGTGTGTTAATGGAAAGATTGGAAGATGAACATACCTCTTCATTTTCAAATGCCATTTGGCAGTCATCATCACTGTCACTGTTGGAGAACAGTCCATCATCAGAAGAATAGACACTTTCTTCACTTGCTGATTCTCCAGCTACCATGGCCTTCCTGTTGTTCATCCTCTTGTCTCTTTTGTTTTGCCTTTCTTTTCTTTCTTTGGCACTTAGGTCAGGACAATCATACTGAAAGTGACCCTTTTTCTGGCAGTTGTAACACACATCTTCATCATCATTTTTCTTGCTTGAGGACTCCTTCCTCCTTGATGATGATGGTTCACCTTTGTTGTACTTCTTTTTATCAGCATATCTGTCTTCTTTCTTCTCATCAGAGACTTTGTCCTCTGATTTGTTATCAGGAGAGCTGAATCTCCTTCTGGTTTTGTTGTCTTGGTAGAACTTCTTGTATCTGCCATATCTGGAGTTGAGCTTCTCAAATCTCCTTGCCATGAGTGCCAGCTCTTCCTTCATTTCTGATTTTGAAACAGATTGAGAAGATCTTTGAGTATTTTTCTTCTCTGTTTCAGTGGCTTTGAAAGCAACACCTTTGCTTGAGGAAGATGGCTCATCATGCACCTTCTTTCTGTTGAGATCAAACTCATATGCTTTGAGTTCAGAGAATACTTGTTGCATTGGCATGTTGTCAAGATTGCTGGTATTTTGCATCATGACAGAATATATGTCCCACTTTGATGTGAGACTTCTCAGAATCTTCAAGGCAACTTCTCGTTTGGCATAGAATTTGACCAAAGAATTCATCTCATTCATGATGTCAGTGAATCTGCCATCAAGATGATCAATAGTTTCATTTGGCTCCATAGTGAATTGCTCATACTTTTGGATAGCCACTTGAAGCTTGTTTTCCTTTATCTTTTGGGTACCTTCACACATAAGTGCTAGGGTATCCCAGATCTCCTTTGCTGTGGTGCAGTGATACACTCTTCCCATCACTGCATCTGGAATAGTCTGGTACAAGGTGTTCATGGCAATGTAGTTCAGATTGTGCCTTTTTCTCTCTTCTGCTGTCAGCTCATCCTCATCTTTTGGCAAAAGCTCCCTTGGGTCTGCTTTTTGAGCATCAGTGACCTTGGGATTGAGCTTGGTGAAGGTGAATGGTCCTCTAGTGATGACTTTGAGCATTTCATCATGTTGGCAGGCAAGATGTGCTCTCATCCTGATCTTCCAGAAATCATAATTCTCAATTGAGAACATTGGCAATTTGTGATGAGAAATATGATTGACTTGGTTTGGACCCATGTTGTTGATGGTGTTGACAGCATCTCCTGGAACAGCACTGTTAGCCATTTTTATAGACAAAGGAAAATACAAGTAGATTTTTCAGAAATTTGGATCAGTTCAGTGACCACAAAAATAATTTGAGTTTTTGAAATTCAATTTTAATGTTCAGCAACAGTGGTCTTTGAACCCCTACTCTGATACCACTTGTTGGTCCTTGGTGGAGTATAACACAATTGTATGGGAGGGGGGGAATGCACTTGTGTATGCAAATTCTTTTTCTTTTTGACAAAACAAGTCTTATCAGGCAAGTTGTCTCACAACTAGCCTGAGTGAGAACTTTGATAGATACTTGTCCTACTGATTATTATTGAGTGATCAGTTGGCTAAATATCTAATAGAGTGCTAGGTGCGGAATGTGGTTGGCCTTTGACTCAAATAAATACTCCTAATTGATTTCTGAAAAATACAGTTATCAGGGACTTTGTCCAAAACAGTTTTTCTTGACTTTCTGAGTTTTTCTCTTTAAAATATGTTAGACTGTGAGTAAATAAAGAGTACAGTAAGTAAATGGCACACAAATTTATAGTGGTTCAGAGACTCAAGCTCCTACATCCACTTTCCCTGATTAAACAGGATAATTCCTTCACAATGGAATTAGCTTGTTTTATAGTGCCAAGGTGCACTGATCAACAACACTCTCTTAGTGTTTTGATCCCTAGGATAATCTGAGTCCTAGTGCTCAATCTCTCTGAGTTAAGACTGTGTTTCACAATAACAGTCCTTAACTCTTCACTTCTACAACAAACACTCTCTTCACTTAATGAGATAAGGTTTGAGGTTTGGTTCCAACTAGTAGAGATACCCTTTACAATAAGATCAGTATAAAGGCTTAGGATATCTCAATACTAAGCTTTGGATGATTACAAGGATTGGCTTAGCTAATTGAAGTGATTCAGGAAACTATGGGATTCTGAAGAACAGCTTGGTTTCCTTTGAAAGCTTGATGATAGTTTGATAGCTTGTTGTTGGATATTTGAATCCCTTGATCACTTCTGTATTTATAGGCAAATTTGAGCAGCTAACTGTTGGAGGGATAGCAATTCAAACTTGTCTATTTGCAGCACCATTGAAATGGCTATGAAGCTTGGCATCCTTTTATCCACTGTGTAAAAGGCCTCTTCAATGGTTGCTTGAATGAATGTGTTGACTTCTGAAAAATGCGGCTGAGAAGACTTGTGTCAGTTTCCAAATATGCACATTTCCCAAGGTTGATTTGTGGCAGAAGCTACACTCAACCAACGGTCAGATGGGACAAGCTCCCCGAACATTCCTGCTGCAATTGAGAATATTCCAACATTCATTCAATGCTTCACTCTTTAATGCTTCAAGTCTTCAATGCTTGGTTCAGGCATGATTGGCAATAAATGCTTCATTGATTTTGTCTTCTGTGAGCTTTGGCATTCAATGTTCTTGATCATTTGCACTTTAATTGTTCTGATCATATGCATTTATGATCATTGCCTTAGCATGCTTGACCTCTTCAGCTTAGTTGTCCACTGTGATAGCTTGTCTTGCAAGATCAGCAACTTTGGCCTAGAAAACTTAACACATATCAAGTTGCCTAACATTCAGCTTTGGACAACTATCCTGAACTCTAAAATCTCACAACATTTCTGAGATTTTTGACTTAAGCATTCTACTTACTCAAGTGTTCTGGGACAACTTGTCTGAACTTAGACTTGAGCATATCTCAACTAATCTGAACATCATCAATCAGGGGTTTTGGTATCTAAATCAAAATCATTTTATTCCCAACATAACTTCATCCATTTAAATTATCCACTCGATGGACCTCTTCCCCAAAGAATAGATGTGATAATCTGATCTACGAGTGAGAGAGTATTAAGAAATTAATATACAAGAATTAATTTCTTCTTTCACATTCTACCAGGGGCGGGGCCTAAGCTATTGTCAAGGGGGCCCCTACCCCATCCACCCTATGTTTATATATTAAATTTTAATATTTTAAAAAATGTTTTTTGAAATTAACTAAAATTGATGATATATTAATTTAATAAATCATGTTAGTTGTGAATTTATTGTAAAATTTATCTCAAAAGAATTTTTTTATTGCACTTTTGATATTTATATATATAAATAATTATTTAGTACGTATTTTTATTGAAAAACTGGTCTTAAATAAATCATATTTTACATGTTTGAGCCCTTTTTTTATATTACTTTAGTTTTTTTTTTAACATGTTTGCAATCAACTCATTTATAGTGGTATTATATAAATAAAAAACTTAGTCCCTTAAAAAATAGGATGGAAAATAAAAAAAATTATAATTGATAGTTTAATTAGTCACTTTTTTTTGATTCTACATCACATTAATTAAAATAAATAAAGCATTCGTTTTATAATATTTGAGTGTTCATTTTTTCAATTATCATGCAATACTAAACGACACAACACAATATTTTTTTATTGTAATTAAACGTCATCATTTTTTACTAGACGACATATTGATGTATTTGAGAAGTCTGCTACTAATGTCTCTTAACTTAAATATAATATACACAAATATATATACATATGTTATTGTTTTGGATTATTAAAAAAAATTTGGCCCTCTGACCTCGAGTCCTAGGTCTGTCCATGTATTCTACATCATATATTATTAGTTAATTAAAGCAATATTGTTGAGATTTTTTTTAAAGCAAACAATATTGTTGAGATTAAGACATAAAAAAAATGTTGAGTTGTTTTATGTTATAAGGATTTATATTTACGCGCAAAGGCATTGCATGTGAAGAGAATGTAGAATACAATATAAATTATTTTGTATTAATGTAAGTGATTTTTAGATGCAGTTAATGTTGGAGAGGAAGAACATTTTGTTGCTTTGATTTCTATATTTTGTGATAAAAAATAATTGTGTGGTAGTTCATTTGTTAGTCTTGAGACTCATTTGAAATCAGAGTAAAAGGCGTATTATAAGTTGCTAATAACGAATTAAATTAGAACCATATTATATGTGATTGTGATACTATGTGTTTGAAGTTTTTTTTTGACAAGGAGAAATGGGAACAGGAGATCAGCAGCGAACAAAAATCAACACAACTCCTATAACCATCAACTTCTCCACTTCAATCGAATGAAGTGGTAGAGTGAACCGCCTGAAATGCCAAATTATGGGCATAGACGTTCCGGGTCCGAGGTAGGTACTCGAGTTTGCACACTACAAACTCCTTCGTTAGCTCAGCAATCTTATGGGCGATGAGCCCGTCCGGTCCCACTCCATGCTTACCTCCCTCGACCAATCTAATCGCTTGTTTTTTTTTTTTTTTGAATTACATTAAATACCCATCCCTTTTTCCCTCCCCATGACTCGAACCCAAAATCTAAAGCCTAGGTAGTGGTGCTCTAACCACTTGAGCTATCCAACTTCGTCATCTAATCGCTTGTTGAGAATCTGTATTCACCACAATTTGATCATAACCCAAAGCTTTTGCCTTTCTCAGTCCGGCTTCGATAGCCTTCAACTCTACGCCTAATGGGCTTCTTTGCGGTGGGATGCAACATGAAAACTGATCGATAATCTCCCCTCCGCCCTCTCGCATAATACCTCCAATTCCATATCTCCTCTCTTCCGCGTTAAATGCCCCATCGACCTCAACCATGACTGTTCCCGGAGGGATGTGTCTATTATCACATGGGTCCAACATCCCCTCCTCTCGTGTATGTCTATTCTCAGCAATATTCATTTTTTGAAATTCTTCCAAATAGCTCAACACTCTCCTCCCCGTATTAGCACTAATGATTTTTGCACCCATTTTGCCATCATGAACAAGCTTACATCTTTCACGCTAAACACCCCAAGCCATCATTATTATATCATCAATATTCCATTCATTTACCCTATCCTCGAGGAACATCCAGAACGAAAGGGTATTAAGGTGCATACCTTCCTTAATCCATCTCCAAAGCTCCCCTACTTTCCAGACCTTACGCACTCCTGGGCAAGTGAACAACGTGTGAATTGTAGTTGGAAAATGGGTCCCACAGATTGCACACTTGGGATCGACTGGGATGTGCCTTCGTGCTAGGTTTCCTTCGGATGCCACAAAATCCATGCACATTTTCCACCCGAAGATTTTAACCTTAGGAGGTACTTTCATATTCTATATGCGGTTCCACCAACGCCCCAACAGATCATTATTAGATGAGGAGGCACCCTGGTCTTGAAATTCGATGTTCCTCGTAATTTCTTTATACCCCGATTTAACAGAATACAGACCATCTTGCTCATAAATCCAAAACCTTTTATCCTCATCTTGTTTCTCCGCAACTGTCGTTCTCAAAATAGCTTCCGCTTCGTAAGGGAAGAAAGCTAGTCGAACCATATCTTCATTCCAGTGTCTGTCTTCATTCAAAAAGATTGAAATATTCGAACCAGCAGCTATTTGGGATTTAATAATACCTGAGTTCAGGTCGTGCACCCATGCGTGCTTACGTAGACTTATGGTATTTCCATTTCCCAACAACCAGCGTGTGCCACGATGAATAACTTCTCTACTGGATAACAATGATCTCCATGTGAATGAGGGATTGCTCCCCAGTTCTGCCTCCAACAGGTCAGAATATTTGAAATATCTGGCTTTGAGAGTTCTGCAAATAAGAGAATCAGGATTGTCAATTAGTCGCCACATTTGCTTGGCCAACAATGCTTGGTTAAATTGACACATGCTCCGAAATCCCAAACCCCCCTGCTCTTTAGGCTTACAGAGCTCCTCCCATTTCCTCCAATGAATTTTATTCCCGCCTTTTTTCTGACCCCACCAAAAATCAGCCATAAGTGATTCCAACCGATGACAAATCTGAATTGGGATTCTAAAGCAAGACATGGCGTAAGTGGGAATAGCCTGTAATACCGATTTTATAAGAACTTCCTTTCCCCCTTCCGAGAATTCCTTGTTTTTCCAGTCATCTATTTTTCTCTTCATCCTATCAACAAGATAGGAGAACTGCACTCGTTTCGCTCTTAATGAAAAGGTTGGGAGTCTTAAGTAAAGTTGATGTCCTTGAGTGCATTGAACCTCCAATCTTTCTTGCATATCATGCCGATTATTGGAATCAGCCTTTGGGCTGAAAAGAATTGCTGACTTATCGTAGTTCACCTTCTGTCCCGAGGCCTGTTCATACTCGGACAGAGTATTTTTAATCTCCTGTGCGTTGTTCAAATTTGCTTTGCAAAAGAGAATACAATCATCCGCGAACAATAGATGAGTAATCATTGGAGCTCCTCTAGCCACTCGGATACCCTCAATTGCCCCTCCCTCAGCTTTCTCATTTAAGCACGACGATAGTCCCGGAGCGCAAATCACAAATAAGAAGGGCGACAAAGGATCGCCTTGTCTAAGGCCCCTAGAGGGCGTTACATTTCCAAGAATAGTGTTGTTGACTCGAAATGTATAAGAGACCGTCGACACACACTTAAGAATCAACGAACTAAATTTCTCCGAGAATCCCATCTTAATCATTTGAGCTCGCAGAAATTTCCACTCAATTCGATCATACGCCTTACTCATGTCAAGTTTCAGAGCAGCGTAACCACCCCTGCTCTTATTCTGTCTGATCTAGTGCATACATTCGTAGCTCAACAAAACATTATCCAAAATTTGTCTATCCTCAACGAAAGCACTCTAGTGATCGTCCACAACTTTTGGTAGAACTTTCTTGATACGGTTTGTGATCACCTTTGCAGTAATCCGACAGCAGACATTACTCAAACTAATAGGACGAAAATCCGATAAGGTTGCCGGTTTTTTAATCTTCGGGATTAAGGTGATAATTGTCTGATTCCAGCTTTGGATTTCTCCATCCTCATTAAGAATTTTAAGCACTTCTTGAGTTATCTTTGGCCCCACAATATCCCACATTTCCTGAAAAAATAAGGCGTTGAACCCATCTGGTCCCGGAGCCTTATTCGGATGCATATCAAAAGCTGCTTTCTTCACCTCACTAGCCGAAAAATTCATGTCCAGAAAGCTTCTCATCTGGTCGTTCACCATGGACGGGGTTCGCTTGGTGACTTTATCAATTTGCTCGTCTGAAGGGTTTGATAAAGAAAACAGTTCTCCATAAAAACCTTCTATTAGGCTGCATATTCCATGTTTAGAACTAACCCAATTTCCAGTATCATCCTTAATATTAACAATGTTATTCCTGTTCCGACGCTCGGTAGCTCTCCTATGAAAATAGGTCGTATTTCGGTCTCCACTTTTTATCCAATTCGTTCTTGATCTTTGGTGCCAAATAGTCTCTTGCTGGGATAGCAGTCTTTCCAGCTCAGTCTCAAGTAGATCAGCTTCAGAGTCCTCTCCCTCAACCGTCATTGTTTTCAAGGTGTTTGTGATCCTATATATTTTTCTCTCAATATTACCCACACTGCTCTTAGCCCACCGAGTGAGGAAATCACCACAATTCGCTAACAGAGTTGGTAGGCTGCTTTGGACAGAAGTAGAATTCCATCCCTTGATCACTTGTTCTTTGAAGCTAAGCTCCTGTAACCATGCATTTTCAAATTGAAAAGCACGGTCCCCCTGTTTAGACCAATCCCGAATTGTTTGGCTGATTTGGAGTGATATAGCTCGATGATCGGACCCATACCAATGTAGATTTTCAACCGTAGCTTTTCCACACAAATCCATCCAACTGGTTGTAGCCAAAAATCTATCAAGACGTTCTTTGATGAGATGGGGGTGCCTCCTTTTGTTAGTCCATGTGTATGCAGGACCTTTGAATCCAAGATCAAATAATTGGAGAGACTGCAATGTTGATCTAAATTTATCCATATTCTGTCTTGTCCTCCCTTGCATATTACCCCCCATTTTTTCAGACTCATTTAGAATTTCATTAAAGTCGCCACCCACAAGCCAAGGTTTTTGGTAAGGGTGTTGTGCCCGAATTCGATGGAGTAATTCCATAGACAGGTGTCTAAATGTTGCGTTTGGGTTTCCTTGGAACCCAGTGAATTGCCAATCCAGATTGTTGTAAGATAACGAAACATCAATATGGCCACGAGAGTAAGAATACAAAGTAGCTTTCACTTCATCATTAGCAAAAAGAATCAGCCCACCACTATTGCCAACGCCATCAATAGCAAAATAAAATGAGTAATTCAGCATATGTTTCCACAAGTGGGCTATTCTAGAAGACACCTTAGAATCTAAAAGAAACAGTACAGAAGGTTTATTTAAAGCAATAATATGCCTAAATCTATGGAATGCTTGGGGTCCCTTCAAGCCCCTAGCATTCCAGCTGATGATCTTCACTTTCCATGGCGGAGCTGGATGTCCCCAGTCTCCGCCTTGCTTGAGCTATCCGTATCCTCCTCACTTCTATGCCTTTCGTTGCCACTCGATCGAGATGCTGTGAAAGATGTTTCAGCTTCCCCTGCCTTGATTCTCAATTGGGCATTCGATGGTCTTCCTCTCTTTTTGGTGCCTTTACCTTTTTTCTTGGTGATAATCTCCTTCGGAATACGAATATCATATCCCACCAGTTCCGGAACCTTAGAAGTTTGCACTACCTCCTTCATTTTAGCCTAGAAAATGGGTCCCTTACCAGCCCCAAGCCCTTCCCCCATTGATGGTTGCCGAACTGGACCATAGAGGCTAGTCTCAGTGAAGTGTCTAATGGGCACCTCATGCTCAATCTCGAGTTGTGATATTGTTTGCCTTATATTATTATGATGATGTACTACTAAACGCATAACGTGACACTCCATACATTAAAACTTTGTTTAGTTCTATTTTTTAATCCATAAAAAAAATATTTTCATTTTATTTAAATAGTTAATTTTTAAGTATTTTTTCTACTTTATTAACAAGATTGAGTATCTACCAACACTATTTTTTACTCGTTATTCCACATATCTTTTTTATAATTAAAATATATTTATTTTAAAAACATGTATAAAAAAAGTGAGCAAAGTTTTACTGGACAGAGAGAGTACTTTTTTTTGTCTCGATATACTGTTCGAGAATCGAATTATTTGGGGGACCAATCCCATCGTCCGGTACTTGTGGGGACTCCTGTATGAACTAGCCCCTTAGGAATTGCTTTCATCTTAGGGGTTTCGAACCTGAGACTTAGAGAAAAAGCACATTCCTACATCTCAAGCCTACACACTAGATCAACCCCTTAATTACTGTTGGGATATAAATCCTATAAAAAATGTTCTAGTTGATGATAGTATGTTTTGATGGCCAAAAGCAACTTAAAGTTAATGATATATGTGGTTCTAAGTCATCTTAACTAAGTCATCTTAAGAAAACTTATAAACTGAGTTACTGATCTTATATATGTTTACTGATCTTAGTATGTTTACTGATCTAATATATGAACTGTTAGGAACTAAGCTGATGTTTGCATTGTATAGACAACTTATAGTATAGGACTTATATGTACTCATCTGTATATAGTTCAGTTGATGTATAAATAGGTTTTATATTTGTAAAGTTGTATTTTATTGTAATCAGCATTGTAATAGTTTAGAACAGTAGATTAGGAATAGATTAGAAGAAGATCAGAAGACTATTGAAGACCTTCAAGAAGAGTTGTAGAGAAGCTCAGAAGTTCAAGAGAAGCATTCTGAAGAAAGTTAGAACAGTTTTGGAGAACTGTGCTGACTGGCTCAGAGCAGTAAGAGTCAGAGCAGTAAGTTACTGTGCTGAGTTGGTAAGTTTGAAGAATAAGTTTGGAAAACTTATTTAAGGTGTAACTGGAAATATATTGAAGATATGCTGACTTGGATAAAGTTGAAGGAAGTTACAAAGTCGGTTACAAAAAGGAAGTTACAAAAACAGTTTTAGAGTTAGTTGAGAGTTAGTTCACAAACTGCCAACTGTCATACTAATGTCTATAAATATTGTGTGATCTTCTACTGCTAAGACTACTGAACATTTACTGATCTAAGGAGCATTCAAGAGAAATAGAAGTATTCGAAGCATTCAAGAACTCATAGAGTTAAGAAGATCAATCTGAGAAGGAGCCACTGAATTGAAGAGAAGAATCAAAGGCTACAATCAGAGAAGTTTACTTTTCATTTTAAAGTTTGTATTGTTGTAAACAAGTGTGCTAGTTACTTGGAGAATTACTAGTCGATCGAAGATACACTTGGGAGTGTAATCGATAAGATCACAGTCTTAATCTTGGGACTTTAAGCCACAAGAAACTCAAGAAGGAAGAGTTAATAAAACTTCACAACTAGAGTTATGAGAGTGGATGTAGACATTTGTCGAACCACTATAAATCTTGTGTTCTTTACTTTCTGTTTGATATTTGTTTGAATTGTTTAACTAAGAACATTAAGGTTTACAAAGTAAAAGATCTAAATAAAAGTTGAGTATAAACTGAAGCTGGAAAGTACTGATCTAACTCAGTAAGAACAGTACTATTCAGAACACATTTCCGCATTAAAAACTCTGATATTTTTAAAGATTTTGAAAAGTCTATTCACCCCTCCCCTCTAGACTTTTCCTAGCTTAATCAATCTCAACTCAACTTGGGACCAACAAGTGGTATCAGAGCAGTAGTTCTTTGGACTGCTGTTTCTTGGTAACATTGTAGACTTTGGGGAAAGTCATACTGATCTTGTTACTAATTCTTGATATTTGTCAATTCCTGAATACCTGAAATTACTTGCTATTTTACTGATCTTATCTGACTGGTCTATCATGGATGAGACTAATGTGAACAAACTTCCTAAGTTCAAGATTGCAGATTATGACTACTGGAAACTGAGGATGGAGGCCATTTTCAGTTCAACACATGATCTAATGGTTTCTGTGGTCAAAGAAGGACCAATCACTACCATGGTGCCAAACACTACAACTCTGGAGCCATCCAAGGCCGTTGGTGTACTTATACCTAAACCAAGGTCAGAATTAACTGCAGAAGAAATGAAACAGAACAATCTGGACAGTTTGGCCAAAAATTATATTTTACATACCCTTCCCAATGAGTATCTTGGGAAAGTATTAAAATGTAAGACAACCAAAGAAATGTGGGACCGTTTAGCTATCCTTTGTGAAGGTACATCCCTAATAAAGGAAAGTAAACTATCCACTATTGTTCAGAGGTTCGAATCATTTAAGATGAAGGCTGGTGAAACAATAGACAAGTCATATACTAATAGAGAGATCAACCTGTGTATTCTTAAGTCATTAGATGACAGGTGGAAAATGGTCAAGATGATCATTAAAACTACACAGGATATAGATACCTGGACTGCTGAAACCACCTTCCAAACCCTTAAGGCGCATGAGTTTGAATTGGATGAAGAAGATCCAATAGTAAGCAGTGATAGGGAGAAGGAAATCTCCAAGAGTATTGTTTTTAAGACATCTACCTCTAAGAAGTCTAGATCATCTATGTCTAAGCCCTCAAGCATAAAAGATGAACTAGATAGTACCGATCTTACTCTTAAGGATCAGTTGAACTTAATGATAAAGAGGTTTGATAAACTCAACAAGCGTTATGGTAGATATAAGAGATTTTATAAGGAAACTCAGGGTTCTAGTAACAGGGACTCTTCTGAAAGGAGAGATGAGGTCTCTAATGAGAATAGAATAGATAGGAACTCTGCTGATAGGAAGGATAAGAAATCTACTGATAGAAAGGATAGGAACCGACATCGTTCTCCTATTAAACATTCTACTAATGAACTTGTGTGCTATAACTGTGAAAAGCCAGGTCATTACATCCATGAATGTCCAGATCTAAGTTCAGAGGACAGAGAAGAAAGACAAGCAAGAAGAGATCGCAGATTTGCCAAGGGTAAGAAGGTTATGGTGGCTTACAATGATTCTGAAACGGATTCAGATGAGTTGCCATCATCTTCATCTGAGTACCCCTCTAGCAATGAGAAAGAAGATTTTATTGCAGATGTTGGACTAGTAATGATGGCAAAAATCGAACAAGAGGTATCATCTGTCAATTCTTTCCAATCTTGTGATAATTCTGATTCTGATTCTCATGACACTGCTGATAGTAGTGTAGGGAGTAGTCTTCACCATTCCAAGGGAGTGACTGAAGAAGACCTCCTACAAGCTAACAAAGCATTCATGGAAATCAGTGATGAGAATATATCTTTAAAACAAGAAATCATTCGTCTAAAAGAAGCTCAGTTAAAAGTGGACCCTAATATAATTATCATAAATGCAAGACTATCAAAAGAGTTATCTCAACTCCAAGAAAAGTATGCATCCATTGATAAACTATATCAGGATATGCTTAAAACCCAAGCCAAAGAGACAAATGAATTCAATGATTTAAAGACTAAATGTGATCAACTTGAAGAGCGCAATATATTCTTAGAATCTGAAGTAGTGAGCCTAGATCTAAAGCTATCTGAAATGATTAATTCTGCCAAGATTAATCAAACTTTATCAGACAGATATAGAGCTCCCTATGATAAGAGTGGGATAGGTACTGATCTGCCCAGTTCCTCTACTTCAGTCATTAAGAACACCAATGGAGCTAGTTCAAGTTATTTGCAACTAGATAAAGGAAAAGAACCTATGACTTATGATAATGATCCAAAACCTAAAGTACAGTCCAAATACATTCCTCCTACTACCAAGAATGGTAAAAAGAAAAATGTATCTAGACCAGTAGGTCAAGACAAGCACATGCAAGTTGGGAACAGCCAAGACCTCCTTTTATAAGGCAGTCTCAACTGTACTCAACTAAACCTAGGAAATTTGCGCCTCATTATCATAACAAACCTGTTCTATATCCCCCACCTTTATCTTATGATATCATTGGAGAGGAAAGACCAAAACGCATTTATAAGCCGTATGGTCCACATGCTTTTAGGCCATATTCAAACTATTACAGACATACTGATCTTACTGAAAAGGGGATAGAACCAAGGAAACGCTATCTCAGAAAAATAGATCCTAAGCCTGCTGATAGTTCTGAAATGGTTAATAAAGTACTGTTTTGTGATAAATATGGAAGGAAACTGAAGAGGTCTCATCTATTCAAATCTTCAATGTTTATTTGGGTACCTCTTACCACTAACCCCCAAGGACGCCAATAAAAGAAAGGGTACCTAAATTATTAAGATCACTACTTGCAGGGTCGATTGGACTTATACAAGAAAGGTGGTTCAGTTGGAGAAACTTGGTACATAGACAGTGGGTGTTCACACTACATGACTGGTACCAAGGCTCTTCTTTCTGAATATCATGAGCAAGAAGGACCAAAAGTGATCTTTGGAGATAGTTCCATGGCAATCACAAAAGGATGTGGATACATCAAGAATGGAGATGTAGAGATTCAAGATGTCTCCTATGTAGAAGGTTTGAAATACAATCTGTTATCTGTCTCTCAATTCTGTGACAGGGGCTATAAAGTCTACTTCAAGAGCACAAAGTGTGAAATCTGGGATAAAAGAACTCATATTATTCTACTGGTTGGTGTAAGACAAGGCAGTGTCTACATTATGAACCGGAATAGTTGTCCTAGGGATGCTTGCCTTCTTTCTAAGAGTCCTAAAGAAATCAGCTAGCTATAGCACAGACGCCTATGCCATATGAACTTTAAGATAATTAATAAGATAGCAAGAGACTACCTTGTTGAAGGTATCCCTAATGAAATCTATTTCAAGTCACAAGTGTGTGATGCATGCCAGAAAGGTAAACAGGTAAAGGTTTCCTTTAAATCAATTCTTGTTCTTTCTACTTGCAGAGTCTTAGAACTCTTGCACATGGATCTTCATGGTCCTATAAAACCCCCTACACTAAATGGTAGAAGGTACACTTTAGTTGTGGTAGATGATTATTCAAAGTTCACTTGGGTAATCTTCTTACACAAAAAGAGTGATGCACAAATCCAACTACCAGAACTGTTGAAGAGGTTGCAAGTAGAAGAAGGTCAGTCCATTGTCAAGATAAGAAGTGACAAGGGGACTGAATTTATAAACTGTTACATCAAAGAATATTGCTCTAAGGCTGGAATTCAGCATTTGACAAGTGCAGCTCGAACACCCCAACAAAATGGAGTTGCAGAGAGGAGAAACAGAACACTAAAGGAAGCATGCAGAACAATGCTGGCAGAGTACAACACACCTCAGAAGTTCTGGGCTGAGGCAATTAATACTGCCTGCCACACTCAGAATAGGAGTACTCTAAACAAGGTACATGGTAAAACACCATATGAGGTATGGAAAGGTAGAAAGCCAAGAGTATGTGCAAGCATACAATCCATTCCTGAACATCCTCAACAAAAATGGTGATGTAGAAAAGGTAAAAGACAAAGGTAAAACTTCTAGACCAATTGATATGCCTGAATTGGTTGACTGTTCACCTGTGAATAAATCTGCTGATATTAATGATACTGAGATGCATGATATAGATGATGAGAGTGTACATGTCAAGACTAGAAAAACATGGAAATCAACTCACACTACTGATCTGATTATTGGTGAGTCTGGTAAAGGTGTTAAAACCAGAAGACAACTGTTTGATTCTAAGGCAGAACCTAGTAATTCTTTGTTTTGCTGGTGTTGCTTTTTATCTTCTATTGAGCCCAAGACTGTGAAAGAGGCTTTGGCTGATAGTAATTGGATTATTGCCATGCAAGATGAATTAAATCAGTTTACTAGAAATGATGTATGGGAACTTGTAGATAGACCTGCTGGTCACAATGTGGTAGGTACTAAGTGGATTTTCAAAAATAAGAAAGATGAGAATGATCTTGTTGTTAGAAATAAGCCTAGACTAGTTGCACAGGGCTACTCTCAAGCTGAGGGTATTGACTATGATGAAAGTTTTGCCCCTATAGCTAGACTAGAAGCTATAAGATTGTTTCTTGCTTATGCTACTTATATGAAATTCACTGTGTATCAAATGGATGTGAAAATTGCATTTTTAAATGGTATACTTGCTGAAGAAGTTTATGTAGAACAACCTCCTGGTTTTGAGGTAAATGGTAACCAAGTATACAGGTTGAAGAAAGCACTATATAGACTAAAGCAAGCCCCAAGAGCCTGGTATGACACACTTTCTCTATTCTTAATTGAAAATGGATTTACTAAAGGCAAAGTAGATCGTACTTTGTTCAGAAGACAAGAAGGTAAAGACATTTTACTTGTTCAAATTTATGTTGATGACATAATATTTGGATCTCCAAATAAAAACATGAGTGAAATGTCAATGATGGGAGAAATGACTTACTTCCTTGGTCTTCAAGTAAAACAATCATCTGAAGGTATCTTTATCAATCAAGCAAAATATACAAGAAATCTGTTAGATAAATTTGGTATCAAGACCTGTAAAACAGTTGGAGTACCAATGCTACCTACATACAAAATGGATCCAGATGAACGAGGTAAGTGTGCTGATCAATCCTATTATCGAGCTTTAATTGGTTCTCTTCTCTATTTGACTGCTAGTAGGCCAGACATTGCATTTGCAGTAGGTGTATGTGCTAGATTTCAGGCCAATCCCAAAGAAAGTCATGTGGAAACTGCTAAAAGGATATTGAAATATCTAAAGGGTACCATCAATCGAGGTTTGTGGTATTCTACAGATGATGATTTATCCCTAAGTGGTTATTCAGATTCTGACTTTGGAGGCTGTAGAATAGATAGAAAATTAACTTCTGGTTCATGTCAATTCTTAGGTTCTAAGCTCATATCATGGTTTTCCAAGAAACAAATAAGTGTGGCAACTTCTACTACTGAAGCAGAATATATGGCAGCAGGAAGTTGTTGTAGTCAACTACTTTGGTTAATGCAACAACTTAGAGACTACAATATTGTGGAATCTAATGTACCTATATTCTGTGACAGCAATAGTGCAATTGCCATCACTCAAAATCCTGTTTTACATACTAGATGCAAGCATGTAGATGTTAGGCATCATTTTATTCGGGATCATGTTGAAAAGAAAAACATTAGGATGGAAAAGATTCATACTGATATTCAGAGAGCTGACATTTTCAGAAAACCTTTGGCTGAAACTAGATTTAAAGAGTTTTGCATAAGTTTAGGGTTGATTGATATGGAACCTACTTGTGTATAGAAGCATGTACTAACATTTCAGGTACTGTGCTGATATCAAGAACAGTACTCCAAGAAGGGTGATTCAGAAAGATAGACCTTGTCTAGACCCCTACATTCATCCCAAACAGGTAAAAAGGGTACTAAGGTGCCTAATCCCGATGAGGAAGCTGGTAAAGCTGAGGGAATTGAGAATATACATTTATGGGGGAATCTGTGATTTCTTAAATATCCTTTCTGTTAACTCAGAGCACTAGTCACCTTAGAACAAACCTTATAAAGACCTATTTTGATTATTCCTTACTAATCTGTACTGTATTTCACCAATTAAGCATGAACTAACACTTCTACCAAGGTGAAACAGGCACAGAAGAGGAGTTCTCCATTGGAGGGGGAACTGATCTGATTACAGAAATGATATGTCTACAAATCTGATCTGATTACAGTCTTTATCTGTCTACAGAACTGTTCTGATTACAAAGTTTCTTTATCTACAGAACTGATCTGACTACTGATTAAACTGTCTACATAACCGATTTGATTACAGAAAATATGTGTACATAATAGAACTGATCTGAGACACAGTACTAATCTGAGAGTACTATACTGGTGTCAAAAAGGTGTTTATCAGAAGAGTTGGGAACTGATCTAAGGATTAATGTGTTGACCCAACTACTGATCTGATGTTTGAAAAAGATTACTCAGCTGATCACAGTACTCAGTTGATACAGATAAGTATATTTCTTTTATATCAAAGTAAGAAAATGAAGTATAGTGTGTGCGGAAACTACTGTGCTGATAGGCATCAGACCAGTATTTTGCCTTAGAATTGTCTAAGTAAAAAACTGCTCAATTATTAGATTCCTAATAGAGAAGATTTGTACACTCCTCTATTTGTGACCTAATTTTAATGGTGTATCTATCTAACACAAATTGGCTGCAAGAATTGGAACGGGTTCTAGAATCTGGAACGCTTGTTTTAACTTACGGATTTTAAGAATCAATCCAAACTACACATCGTGCAAAATTAATTCAATCCAAGCACTAGATTTATTTTGAATTCATTAAACACGATCTCCCACACTTCATCTTCTTCACTTTACATTTCTGGAATTTACGAGCTAAGAGAATTCTGAAAAACTTCCTCCTACTCTTTCTCAATTTTATTATACTCTCTCAAATGGCGATTCTCAGAATTAAGAATCAAGCTAACAAAGTTGTAGGTACGTTCGATTCAACGAAATGGCTCAGACATAAGGGTATTTTTGTTGAGAACGTTGTGTACTTCACTGGACAACAAAATGCAGAGAATCAAGCAATTCTCACCATGTGCGAAGAAAGTGGGCTAAGGAAGTTCTTAGAATCATTCCCCAAGATGGTTTTTGAACCTGAGGCAATGGAATTCTATTTGCAACTTCAAGGCGACAACAACGGTGTCCGATCGATGCTCTCAGGACACAGAGTCTCATTGAAGAGAGAGATTCTAGGTCTCGCTTTTGATTTGTCGGAAGGACCTGTTCAAATTTTGAGTTATATGTAAGGGTAAGAAAAGGAATGTGTTGGAAGACGGACTGGTGTTGAACCCAAGACGCTGCATAATCTCAAAAAGGCGATTCTTCCCACATCTGGCTTGAAGTTATTAATGGATATTGCTGGAAAATGTTTGTTAGGGCAACATCATAGCCAGGATGCTCTCACGAATTTGAAAATTCGAGTAATGGCTGCAATAATTGATCGTGTCAAAGGCGACTGGCAATGATTTTTCATTGAGAGGTTATTAAGTGAGAAGGAAAAGGTGTTGTTTGATGAAGAGTCAAACGAGTTCTCCATCAAGTCTATGCTTGGTTTTGGAAACAAGCTTAGCATTCTGCTACCAACCTTGGCAGAAAAGAAGTCTGATTGGAGCTCTCCAAAGAAATTTCATCAAAATAAGTTTTTGTTCAAAAAGGAATCTGTGGAATTTGAACAACTACAAGTTCAGGATCAACCTCAATAGCAAGATTCTGGAAATTCGATGTACAAATCTGAGGATGAGGTTCCTGAAGTTCGATCAAAGGCAAGGCATGATCCTAGCAGATCACTACCAAGGAAGGATAGAAAGTGGTCTTCTGATAATTCGGAGAAGACAGATGCAGATGAGGTGGAGACAGATATTCAGCAAGAGGAGGTAAGTGATTCTAGCCTAATTGTTAGTTATAAGAGAACAAAAGGTAGAGGAATTGATGGTCCTAGTAAAAAGCATAAAACCATGTCATCTACCCCTTCAAATTCTGATCCTATACCTGCTCAACCCATTGATCAACAATCAATCCATTCTGATGCGTCAGTTCACTATTCTCCTTTGCACCAGAACAGTCCTCACATATCCCCTTAGAACTCTCCAATTCGTTTTACTCCCCATTCAAGTCCTCCAGAACATAACCCAATTCATGATCACTCTACTGAACATGAATTTGAACCTTTTTCTGTACCCATTGATATATCATCCTCCCCAGAACCTGAGTTTATAGCTCCCAAACCTGCTTGTTTGATGGATTATCCTATTTGTGATAAGGAAGATCGTATTAGGATACAGCTGAGGTTAGCTCTCTTAAAGGAGTTTCATGGTTTGGATGAGAGCTCAATTGAATTTGAAAGACTTCTTAGAATAGGTACTTGGGTTTACCTGAAAAGAAGTGATCTGAAGGAATCTTTGGTTATTATGGATGGTATGGGTAGTTCCTCAGTCTTTGATGATTGGGAACAAAAACAGAAAGATGCAGCTGGTGTAGATTCTTTTACAGAATTGTTAACTCCAGAATCTGTAGTAAAGCTTGTTGAAAGAATAACTGGATTTTCTTATCATGTGGAACCTGTTAGCCAAGCTAAAGGTGATGCGGATGATCATATGGACATTTCTGATGATGAAATTGAGGTTCAGATTCAACCTAATGAAGCAACTGGAAATTTGGCTGTGCATATGGATGAGGTTATTGCTCTAGATCAAGAAGAAGAAGCACTTGATGATGCTACTGAAGTGATTGAAACCACTGAAATTCTTGGATCTACTGAGGTCATTGAGCAAGAATAAAATGTTTGTGCTGATGAAATTCAGAGCACACCAAAGGAACCTGAGGAAATTGGTGTCACAGAAGCTGTGCAGGAAACTGTCAGAACAGTTCCTCAAGAATATGTTCTAGATGATTCTAGATTTGACTTTTTGAAGAAGCAGAACGATGAGCTTCAAGTCAAATTGGAAGCTGTTGTGAAAAATTTTCAAGAAGCCACTGAAAGATTGAATAAGATTACTTCTGAAAATGCTTATGACAGAGTTATGGAGCATACAATGTCAAAGATTTATGATCTCCATAGGCTTCAAGAGAAGAAATTATCTCAAGTGTTGCATGACAGGTTGGAACAACACATGACTCCCTTGAAAGAATGGCATGATGAAGCCAAAAAGGGGGAAGATAAGATAAAAAGAGTAATGGAGCAAACTCAACAACAACAAGCTCAGTTAGTTGTTAGTCAAGATGAGTTGAAAGAAGAGATTGCTAGTCTAAATAGAAAGATCAAGCTTAGGAAACAACAATCTCAGGAAGCTGTTGTGAAGACTTCTACTAGAACTGATGTTGCTGAAAGTTCTGGACATAAGAAAATGAGATTGATCTTAAGTGATGAAGAAGAGCAATGAGCTGAAGAGACTTGTAGAGTTACCAGATCAAGAAGCAAATTGAAACATGTTGTTTCAAGTGATCAACCATCTGAAGAAGAAATGGCTAAAGCTAAGGAGAAATTGGAATTAATGCAGAAGAAAAGAGTTGAAGCTGAGTTGAAGAAGAAAAAGTTAAAAGATGTTGAATCATTGAGTAAGAGATTTGAAAATCGTGTTGCTGCTTTAAAAAGGAAGATGAAAGCTCAGAATAAAGCTGCAGGAAAGAAAGTTAATAAGAATTTTAAAAATGAAGACTTTGTAGAGTTCATAGTTCTACCAGAGAGTATGGAATTCTGGAATAGTCTGAAGAAAAGATGGCAGATTGCAAACTTCATTGTGAAGAAGTTTGGTGATCATCTGAACAAGGAAGCAGAATTTGCTGATTTTGAAGAGTTCATGATGAACATAGCAAGAGATTTCTGGGAAGATATCATAATTACTGCTGCTGCTGCTAATATTAAAATCTTATGTCCTAAAGAACCAATCTGGGATCCTCCAAGACTTGAGAATGGAGAACATGATTACAAAGAGATTGGTAACATCATTGCGAAGATCATTCAAGATGAAGGCATCACTGATCATCAACATATGATGGATATCAAAACCAAGACTCTACTTGGCATTCAAGATCTGAGGAATGAAGATGAAGGAGAAGCTCACAAGATAACATTTCTAATCTTATCTTTATTTCTATATTTTACATTCTGTGATTATGTGTAATATGTGCATTATCTGATCTGATTATGAATATGATATGAATTTTGAATTGATGAACTGTTATGATAGACTACATACTTAACTACTGATTTATTAACATTTAAGTAGTTTTGGCTTCATCAAAAAGGGAGAAATTGTTGGGATATGAATCCTATAAACAATGTTCTAGTTGATGATTGTATGTTTTGATGGCCAAAAGCAACTTAAAGTTAATGATATATATGGTTCTAAGTCATCTTAACTAAGGCATCTTAAGAAAACTTATAAACTGAGTTATTGATCTTATATATGTTTACTGATCTTAGTATGTTTACTGATCTGATATATGAACTGTTAGGAACTAAGTTGATGTTTGCATTGTATAGACAACTTATAGTATAGGACTTAGATGTACTCATCTGTATATAGTTCAGTTGATGTATAGATAGGTTTTATATTTGTAAAATTGTATTTTATTGTAATCAGCATTGTAATAGTTTAGAACAGTAGATTAGGAATAGATTAGAAGAAGATCAGAAGACTATTGAAGACTCGGAAGATTACTTCAGAATAAGAAGACCTTCAAGAAGAGTTGTAGAGAAGCTCAGAAGTTCAAGAGAAGCATTCTGAAGAAAGTTAGAACAGTTTTGGAGAACTGTGTTGACTGGCTCAGAGCAGTAAGAGTCAGAGCAGTAAGTTACTGTGCTGAGTTGGTAAGTTTGAAGAATAAGTTTGAAAAACTTATTTAAGGTGTAACTGGAAATATATTGAAGATATGCTGACTTGGATAAAGTTGAAGGAAGTTACAAAGTCGGTTACAAAAAGGAAGTTACAAAAACAGTTTTAGAGTTAGTTGAGAGTTAGTTCACAAACTGCTAACTGTCATACTAATGTCTATAAATACTGTGTGATCTTCTACTGCTAAGACTACTGAACATTTACTGATCTAAGGAGCATTCAAGAGAAATAGAAGTATTCGAAGCATTCAAGAACTCACAGAGTTAAGAAGATCAATCTGAGAAGGAGCCACTGAATTGAAGAGAAGAATCAAAGGCTACAATCAGAGAAGTTTACTTTTCATTTTAAAGTTTGAATTGTTGTAAACAAGTGTGCTAGTTACTTGGAGAATTACTAGTCGATCGAAGATACACTTGGGAGTGTAATCGATAAGATCACAGTCTTAATCTTGGGACTTTAAGCCACAAGAAACTCAAGAAGGAAGAGTTAATAAAACTTCACAACTAGAGTTGTGAGAGTGGATGTAGACATTTGTCGAACCACTATAAATCTTGTGTTCTTTACTTTCTGTTTGATATTTGTTTGAATTGTTTAACTAAGAACATTAAGGTTTACAAAGTAAAAGATCTAAATAAAAGTTGAGTATAAACTGAAGCTGGAAAGTACTGATTTAACTCAGTAAGAACAGTACTGTTCAGAACACATTTCCGCATTAAAAACTCTGATATTTTGAAAGATTTTGAAAAGTCTATTAACCCCTCCCCTCTAGACTTTTCCTAGCTTAATCAATCTTAACTCAACTTGGGACTACTATGATTTTGTACACTTTGTTTAATTCATATTGCGCTATTTATAATGTAATATTGTGTATTTTCATGTGTGATATTGTAAAGAGAAACAGTGGGTTGTAAAAACAAAGGCAAGAATTTGTAGAAAAAACTTATATAAGTTCGGTAACTTTCACCTTTTTTAAAAAAAAAAAAGTTTAATTTACGTCTCATAATTTCGTAAATTGGTTAATATACGTTCCAAAAAAGATAAAATTTTAATTTACGTCTCATAATTTTGTAAATTGGTTAATTTACGTTCACTTTCTTCATTCTGTAAATTATAAATAGTGACTTGTAATTTTTTTTTTCACGCTATACAAGTCGAGTTTGGCCGCGTTGCAACTTCCATTGATTTTTTTATAATTTTTTATGCGCACATGATAAAAATGTGAGTGAAACAACGTCATTTTGGTGTTTTCAGCCGTAAATTAATAAATTTATGAAATTTTGGGATGTAAATTAATATTTTTTAAATCGATTTTTAGACGCTTTTTAAAAATGGTGGAAATTACATGACGTGAATAATTTTTTTCTCCAAAAATTTGGTAGGAAAAATGATCAAATAATAAAAATGATGAAGTGGTGAATAATATGGTTAGAGAAGAAAAATGAGAGGATGCTCCGAGGATAAAATTTGGTGGTAAAAAAAGTGAAAATAAAAAAGAGTTAAATTTATTGTTGAGTGTAATTTTGAATAAAATACAGTAATATATTCAAAAACTCTTAGGTTGTGTTTGGATGGAGGGATTTGATTTGAGGAGGTATTTCAAATGAAAGGTTTTGAAAATAGATGAATTTCAAATGACATGGTTTTAGAGAGAATTCAATTTTAACTAAAAAAATATGCTTAGAATTTTAAATCCATTCATTTCATTTTTAATTCAAACAAGGGGAGTGAATTTGAATGATGGATTTGAAATCCATAGATCAAATCCCTCCATCCAAACGGAGGACTTCATTTGGATGGAGGGATTTGATCTATGTATTTCAAATCCACCATTCAAATCCACTCCACTTGTTTGGATTAAAAAATAAATGAATGGATTTAAAACCCTTAGCATATTTTTTTTAGTTAAAATTGAGAGGATTTTAAATCCTCCCAAAAACCATGTCATTTGAAATCCATCTATTTTCAAAACTTTTCATTTAAAATACCTCCTCAAATCAAACCCCTACATCCAAACACAACCTTAAATCGGCTGGAGCAAGATTGCAAAGCAGTTCTGATATTATATTTGTCTAAAGATGTAAGAACATGATTGGTATGATTGAATGAATTTGGGGTTAAATAGAATGAACTCAAGAATTGAATTGAGGTATGAATGGAATCACATAAGAATGATCATTCTTATGATTGGTATACCATGTGAATGAATGTGGGAATAAAATGTAGTATTGTATAAATTTATTTTAAATTATTATTATTGAATGTTGTTAAAAATATATTATTATTTAAAATTAATATTATTATTGAATAATTATTATTGATTATTGTTAAAAATATATTATTTTTATTATTAATATTTTAATAATTATTGTTGGTAGAAGAGTTATTATTATTATTAATATATATTTGTCTGATTTTATTATTTATAATAAATGTATATTTTATATAAAAAAATAGTATTTTTATTTTTAAGTAAGAATATTATCATTATTTTCAATATTAAATAAATTAAAAAAATAATATTATTATTTATATTATCATGAATTATTATACTATTATTGAAAATAATATATTGTATATAGTATTAATTATATTTTTGAAAAAAATAAATTATTTTTATGTTATTATATTTATAATTTAATATTATTTAGAAATAATATTTTTGTTAAATTTAATATATTATTATTTATATTTTTTAAATTTATTATATTATATTATTTTTTAGATTATATATTATATTTTTATTAAATACTATAATTTTTTGTTTTTATTATTAAATAATATTAATTTTATTATTATTAATTTTTATTATTTATTAAAATTTTGATTACTTCTTTAAACCATGGGGGTGCAAAGGAATGAGAATTCCATACTTTTGAAAATCAAAATTCTAGAAGGCATGATGACTCCATTTCATAAATCATACCAATCATAAAATTTGGAATAAATCCATGAATGATAATTCCATTCATGGGCTATTCCATCGTACAAATTATACCCTTAAGACAAATATTTCATGTGAAATATTAATATATATTTAAGGAAGAGTAAATAATTCGCTGATCTTTTGCGGGTCTAACCGGATTAAACAATTTTTTTTAAAAAAAAATTGCGCAAAAGTCGCGTTGAAGGCTAACAGAAAAATGGTTTCAGGTCTGTGTTACTATATAGGTAATTATATGTTATTGTAAGGGCAAATGTGTGTTACTGTAAATACAAATAACACATAACTTGACTTTCACATGAAATATTAGTACAATTAATTTAAGGAAGAATAAAAAACTTTCAGTTTTTTTTTGCAAGTCATATCAAATCAAACAGATCCTTAAAAAAAATCACTCAAAAGACAAATAAAAAAACGAGTTCCAGGTTTGTGTTACTATGAAGGTAATTATATGTTAATGTACGGGGCAATATATGTTACTCTAAGAACAAGTAACACATAATTTGCTTTTGAATAACATATATTTGTCTTTAAAGTAACACATGTAAGACATTGAAATTTGTGTTACTATATAAACACAAGTGTATTACTTTATTGAGAAAGATGTGTTACTTTATGAATAAAATGTCATTACTGCGTGAATGAAATACTCAGTTCATCCCCAAAATAAAAAATATATAAATTTAGATCCACGCATCTTGAATAGTTCATCCCTAAAATTACAAAACACATAACAATCAACAATTAATTAAAATAGATCCACATACGATTTTATCTTATTTCATTCTTAGTTTTATTTTTTGTATTTTTTAGTTAAATAAAAAAACGTTAAACATATGTCAAATGCTAGTTTAATCATTAGAAAGATGGTTGTGACTCTAAAGATGTTCTTCTGACTCACAAAATACGGGAGAAAATAACTGTGGCCATCCAATATAAAGAGTCGGCCCAGGTCTATTTAAAAAAAAAATAAAGGGTGTGAACTCATAAAATATGGGGTGCAAATTGGGTATGTTTGGTAGATCAAATCCAAATAGCTATTTTGTCCTATTTCACAATAGTACTATAGTCAAATATTTCTTAAAAGTTTTTGTCAACTCATATTAGTTATTTTTATAATTATTATTTTTTGGGAGTTACTCTAAATGACGTTACACCTATAAATTTTAAAAATGAAGATAAGATTTTTTTAATACAAATAAGGTCAAAGTTGAGTATAGAAGTACCAATATACCCTTATAATTAATTAATTCATTAAATTACATATTAATTAATTAGTCAACTATTAAAAAAATGAAATCTGTAAAAAAAATTCTCAAAAATCGTGCTAATTTATTATCTTTCCAAAATTTAAAAAATTTACCAATCTCCCAGTTCGATTCCCAGAAATCACGGAATCAATTATTTGCATATGGAAAATATTGTTGCATATTCTTAGTGACATATGCAAAAAAATGTTGCATATAACTTAAAATACTTCATAATATGCAATAGAAGGATGAGATTCTACCCTTCCATAATTCATATGGAGTTTTATCCAATTTCTTGTGTGGTAACTTATTAAGAATATAGTTGGCTGAAATATGGCTTCCCCCCCCACATGTTCTGGGGTAAGCCCGAACTAATCAACATAGCGTTCATCATCTCTTTCAGAGTTCTATTATTGCGTTCTGCAATGCTATTTGATTGAGGTGAGTATGGAGCCGTTGTTTGATGAATGATGCCATTTTGGGAGCAAAATTCTTCAAACGGTGCTACATATTATCCACCTCTATCACTTCGAATCATTTTGATTCGCTTACTAAGTTGATTTTCAGTCTTATAAGCTTTAAAAGCTTTAATTGCTTCGTATTTTCTCTTTAAGAGGTATACGTAACAGTATCTTGTGCAATCATCAATAAACGTTATGAAATAATTTTTACCACCTCTAGTTTGCACAAACTTTAAATCACATATATCTGTATGGATAAGTTCTAAAGGTGTAGTACTTCTTTCCAACGAATGGAATGCTGATTTGGCCATTTTTGCCTCAAACACAGATCTCACACTTTTGTGAATCAAATTCCATTTTGGGGAGTAAATCTAAATCCACTAAACGTTTTAGGGCATTTTGATTTACATGTCCTAATCTACCATGCCATAAATTAGAAAACTCAAGCAAGTAATTAATATCACTATTATTAATACTGCGTTTAATGTCACGTTTGACAGTTAGTACATTCATTTTGAAAAAGGCCCTTCTCAAGGTACCCTTTCCCAATAAATTGACCACATTTGGTCAGTACAAATTTATCAGCTTCAAAAACTAATTTAAATTCGGCTTTGTTCAACAATGAGTCGGAGACTAAGTTCTTTCTAATGTCTGGGACATGCAGCACATCGACAAGAGTTAGTTATTTTCCTAAGGTCATTTTCAGTACCACTCTCCCCAATCCGACCACGTTCGATGTAGCAGAGTTTCCCATGAAGAGTTTTCTCCATTGATCGCTTGGTAGGATGAGAACATTTCCTTGTCTGAACAGATATGACGGGTAGCACCAATGTCTACCCACCATTCCCTCAGGTTATCCACTAAGTTCGCTTCGAACACGATAGCAGATAGATCTAGTTCAGACATTTCTTCATGCAGGGATTTGTGTTCCACAATATTAGCCTGATTCTGGTTGGTATTCGCGTTGGCCTTCTTCGGCTGGCGGCATTCACTTGCCTTGTGTCCGGGCTTATCGCAATTATAACGGTTACCTTTGAACTTTTTAGCGTTCTGAGGTTCTGTTGTTTATCAACGCGCCTGCGCTTTTTGCCTCTTCCGGACTCAGCCAGGTTCACTTTCGCCTCTTCACTACTCTTATCGCTATTACCCTCAAATTTTCAGTTATCTTCCTCAATCCTTAGTCTTATGATCAAGTCCTCAAGGCTCATTTCCTTGCGCTTGTGTTTGAGTTAGTTCTTGAAGTCCTTCCACAGAGGCGGTAACTTCTCTATTAGAGCAGCTACTTGAAAGGATTCAGACAGTTGCATATCCTCGGCATGAATCTCATGTAGGATCAACTGCAACTCTCGAACCTGTTCTAAAACAGTTTTCGAGTCAACTATTTTAAAGTCGAGGAATCGTCCGACAATGAATTTCTTCAATCCGGCATCCTCCATTTTGTACTTCTTTTCCAAAGACTGCCTCAATTCTTTGGTTGTCTTGAAGGTGGCATAGACACTGTACAATGAGTCGTCTATCCCATTCAGAATGTAATTACAACACAGGAAGTCACTATGATTCCATGCGTCAAGAGCAGTCAACCTCTGTTGGTCGCTGTCATCCTCCTCTACAGTAGGAGGATCTTCCCTCAAGAACCGTGTAAGGTTCAAGGTAGTCAGATAGAACAACATTTTCTGTTGCCATCTTTTGAAATCATTACCGAAAAATTTCGGTGGTTTTTTAGAGTGAACATGAGAAGTAGGAGCAACAGAAATAGTAGAAGTAGACATCTTCGAATACACAAAAATAACGTCTTACGATTGTTAGAAATTGAGGTGTATGTGTAGACGAAGATTAAATGCTGACACAGACTTAAACACGAAAGTTGAGGCTAGAGTTTGACTGTATCTCCGTAAGACGTTATTTCCCCGTACACAGGTGCAATACGGATCACTGGCAACCGTCCCCAAGATACAACGACATCAAACTTCACGATTGTTGCACTACAAATCGGAAGCTATCGGCGAATCGCAAAATGGATATCCGGAACTTCCGATAAAACTCTAATGCAAGGACTTAGAATGCTAGAATGTTTTGGAGGATAAGAATGCAAAAAAACTTTTTGCTTGAGTGATTTTAGAATGCAAATGTGGGGATCTATTTATAGACTTCCAAGAGTCATTATGATAATAGTTGTGACTCTTCATAACAATCTCTTCTTTCTAAAAGTTACAACCTTTGAAAATAAATAATTATTCACCAAAAGGTATGTCTTTTAAATTAATGCAATAATTCTAAAAGACACCACCTTTAAATTAATGAAATAATTATAAAGGACACAACCTTTGGAACATAATCATTTCACCAAAAGAAATGACATTTCATATGTAACACCCCGTCCCAAAATTAATATGGAATAAAGAAATGTATGATTTAAGAGTATTTCGATTATATTAACAGTGTTATTTGTTCTCAAAGATTTGATTTTCAGGAAGACAGATGAGTAATCTGATCGGGAGCACTCCTAGCACATAATAAAGAAATAAATAAAGTATAAGGTTTGATGAATATTTAATAAGTATTCAAAATGAAAGAAGTATAATTAATAACCTTGCAAATCATTTGATTAAGTTTATGTGATAAACTACTAGACAAAGCATAATATATTTATATGAGTGAATCATTCATAATCATGATCTATGTGATATAATGTTTTATTTTCAATGTTTAGATTAAATTGATGTGGGTTAGTCGTTCACTTCTTTTATTAATGTGTTATATTTAAATTATAAATTATTTTACTAAACCCAAAAATAAAAGATGGGTGAAACACCACGCCTCTAACTGCAAATTGCTTGCAACTTGCTAGATATAATCCTAATCTACCACCTAGAGGGAGATGTGGAAAGTTAAACCACCACCATCACAATACTACATTCATACCACATTAGCATACTAATATTTTAAATTTATACCTACTAAACTACTGTTCATACATACATTTTGTTCATACATACATTTTCATTTATAAAAGAATGATTTGGGGTAAGAAATAATTCACACCTCTCCTCCCTCTAATTGATGTAGTATTAATTCTACCTTACCACTAACAGTCACCTTCTTCCTCCCCTCTCAAAGAAGCGTCGTCGCCCAACCTGCCGGAAATCGGTCGCCGGTGACTTTAGCCAAGCTACTCAACTCATATACCAAAATAATCCCCTCAAAACAAGGAACCCAAAACTACGAATCGTTTCTTCGTTGGATTTCTCATTCGAAAGTAATTTCTATTTACATTCTCGAAACTTACCTTCAACAAAAGTGTCGCTGTCGCACCACCGCACGGTTGGTCTCGATTCTGGTCCCCTTTGAAAGCCCTCGAAGAGGAGAGCAAAACCCCTCACTCAATTTTACGATCGGACTCCGGCAAGATCGCCAATTTTCCGACTGAAGTTTCTATTGAAAACCCACTTCCTTTATAAACCAAAATTTGTTTCTATCCATCACGACCTTGATTTCATTTGAAAGTTTGGAGGTGTATCTCTGTATTCATTTTCTATTTGTAAGTTGTGATGGAGTGTGTCGTGTGAGTCTCGGAGAAACAAAAGAAAGAGAGAGAGAGAGAGAGAGAAACGGCGTGAGGGAAACTTGCAGAAAGGATTTTGGTAACTATTTCTTTTAACTCCTTTTCATTTCACAAATATGGAATATTTTATTATTATCATTATTAATTAAATTAAGTGCATGTGTGCGTGGGTTTATGTGGTAGTCGGGGTGTGTTTAATTGTTGTTAATGATAATTTCTAAAACTATATTCTCATTGGTATGTGTATTTTTATTAATACATATGATAGCTATAAACTAAATTCTAATATATGCGCATGTATTGTTATTAAATTAATTTTAAAGATCTTGTTGCACAAGTTTATTTATTGTTATGGATAAATTGTTTAAAGAGTTGCTCTATTTAACTACGTATTATTTATTTGTATTCTAATTATAAATATATTTATTAGTATTATTTTACAAGTTATTAGTATAAGCATAATTATCATTTTATAAGTATGGGTTGCGTTTACAAATTGTGCTTTTGAAGTTTAACATAAAAGCTGGAATTTTTGCGTTGAAACAGGGACTTTGGAGGCTTATATCTTTTAAACGAAAATTGATTTTGACTCAAACCCAAAGAGGGTGTAATATTCACATAGTAGAGATTTTGTTTATAAAAAAATTACACAAATTGATCAAGTAAAACGAGAGATATTCAATTTTTAAAATTAGACAGTAAAACTGGAAAACAGAGCATCTGTTTCGGGTCCAATGTTGTGGGGTAGTTTTTCTCGACTTCGAGACGTCTTTTTCACAAAAATCTTTATTTCCAGTAAACATTGCATAATATAGTTTAATTACCTTGAATAAAAAATATTATTTGGGTTATTCATTTGACGGGAATTAATTCACGAATATAGGAGAAAATTCAGTTATTTTATGCCTTGTAACTATTTGGCAAGAACCATTTCTGAAATTTGCAAAATAACACCTTATGTTAATTTCCATTCGTTTAAACATAATTTTATTGAAATTCTAATGCATGTTAAGATGTTTGCAGTCGTTACAATATTTTCGTAAGCGGCTAAAATCGAAATTGATAAAAATGGAGCTTTAGAATGATTGAAGTTAAGCTTAGTGTTTGATAATCTTATTATATATGTTTCTTCTTTTTAAATTGTGAAGGAAAGTATGTGTTTAAATTATTAATGAGTTATTCCATGAATTGTTGTTATTTGTTAAAACACACCAATTGATATATGTTAAAATGTATTTGATTAAACTTATTATATATTCTAATATTACTTGCCATGTGATTAAAGATTTTCATGAAGATAAATTGTTAAGTAAATTTAAGAATCGAGATTTCTGATAATAAATAAATATTCAAGAAAACGTGCTAGGTGAAGTGCGGCCTAATCGGAGCTTGGACGGTCCCTGCGTTACGCTTTCTAAAATCATTCGAGAAGTTTGTAACTTTTCTTAAAAGTTAACCAGGTGGGTGTCACTACTGTATTGCCGATGTAAATGTTATATGGACTATTGGTGTATTCTGAATTGAACTAAACAAACATCGACATATAACTAAGAATACAAGAATAAATTATGATGCACTTATTTTATGATATTATGATATGTGATATATGAATTTCGATTTCACGAAGGAGGTGGGAAGTGTTTATGGGGATTGCACGTGGTAAGTCGTTGCTAGTGTGGTCCCAATATGATAAAAGACTTTTGTAGTCAACAGACTTTTGTAGTCAAGATATGTGATGGGGATTGCACGTGGTAAGTCGTTGCCAGTGTGGTCCCAATATGATAAAAGACTTTCGTAGTCAACAGACTTTTGTAGTCAAGATATGTGATGGGGATTGCACGTGGTAAGTTGTTGCCAGTGTGGTCCCAATATGATAAAAGACTTTCGTAGTCAATAGACTTTTGTAGTCAAGATATGTGATGGGGATTGCACGTAGTAAGTTGTTGCTAGTGTTGTCCCCCCTATGATAAAGGAGATGAGATGATGGGGATTGCATGTGGTAAGCTGTTGCCAGTGTTGTCCCCCATACGATAAAGGAGATGAGAATATGATTGTGATATAAAAGGAGATGATGGGGATTGCACGTGATAAGTCGTTATCAGTGTCGTCCCACTTTGATGAAGGAAATGATGAGGATTATTATCAATGATATAAATGTGAATGCAATTTGAATGAGGATTATTTATGATAAAATACTAATAATAATTATTTCGACATACTGTCAATCTGTATAGCAGCGTACAAGGATATCCACTGAGATTTTTATCTCACAGCCCAAAACTAATATTTTTCAGGTTATGATCGAGAGGGGCCGGCGTTACAATAGGGATGACACGGAGTTTCCCCATAAAGAGGAGAATAGTACCTCGTTTTCATCTTCCTCAGAAGAGTTGGATGAGGATTCAGGATCTGACAATTCTGGTGTTGCCATTGGAGAGGCAACACTCTCGGGCTCTCGGAGCCTCTTTGATCGTCGGACCGGTGGAGTGGGTTCACTCTCCTCTTCCATTTCCTCAGCTACTTCGTTCACATCATCCTCATTCACTTCAGCAGTTACCTGTTCTGGCTCTGTTTCCGGTTCTGCATCAGAATCAGAAACTGCAATTGGTTCAGACGCATTTGCATCAGTTCTGGGCTTCTTCCCCTTTCCTGTATAATCGACAATCTTGCCCAGGTTCCTTTGGGACTTTCTCTTTCCATCCGGCCATTTTCTTGCGGTAGGAACAACAGCGGCCTTCTTCTTGCCCTTTTTATGCCGATGTAGTCTTTCGAACTTGGTGGCCAGAACTTCTTCATCTGAAGATTCTTGTTGAGCTTGCATGTCCACATCGCCCTTGAACATGGCATTATCCAGTGTTTCTCCTTCAAGCACTAAAACAGGGTGTACTGATTTTAGGCTTATGGTTTCGAAAGCATCTTTCAAGGTGTTGAAAGAGGTGCCTAGTGGGAAGTGTAAGGTTACTGGAGTGATTTCAGGTGCGGGAGCTTCGGATGAGGGCTCATTTAGAGGCTTAGAGGCCGAAATTTCAGCAGCTCCGTTCGCATTCGCAATTTCTGTGCGAATGTCGAACGGATTGTACGGGATCATTTCGAGAGGAGATGATTCAGTGGGTGTTTGTTCATCGGAGTAAGGAACAACAATGGTTCCTATAGTGAATGTTGGTGAGTTTGAAGATGCCATTTCCGCGAGAAGGTTGAGAGGATTTGGAGAGTTCTTGTTGCTTGAGTTTGAGTTCGAATGTGCAGCAGAGTCCTGAGAATTGTTAAGCATAATAGGAGTTGTACACACAAAACAAGACAACAAAATTAATTCTGGAGACCTTTCGAGTTCTACAGATAAATTCAAATCAAATTTCAAAAAGTGTGAGGCGAAAAGTGATGTGACATAGGTAATAGATATACTCGAGTGATATAAATAAATTTACCAACACTGCTATGGAGATTCATCTTATAGGAGGAATTGAGAAGTGGGAGTTACACGATTCTGAGAGTGAGGGAAGTGAAGTATTGGAAGTAACTTCCCCACTAATCGATCGTGGTAAATTGGGAGAAATAAGAATTCTGAAAAACTAAAAATAATTAAAAGCGGAATATATAATAACTGAATTAATAAAACAAGGCAAGACTTAGTCAATTAAATATTTCATAGAATAATATTTAATAATTATCAAAAATAAATAATTCCACGAAAATTGGGATAAGAATCTGAGTTTACGTGTGATTCGACTATTGTTGGCATTCTATACACCTTAACACAGTTTTTTCATGATTTTACATCATATGTGTTGCTCTATTTTCTTTTTCTTTTAATAACACTTCACATTGATCCATCTTTTGAAAAGAGTGCATCGTAGCAGCGAACTCCGTGCCCCATAGTTACTCAATGGATTTGTGAATATTTTGATGCAATTTATACTACCTTTTGAAAAGAGATCATCGTAGTAGTGAGCTCCGTGTCCCATATTTACTCAATGATTTATAAAGCATCTAATAAGTGATTTTTCTTTTTCAGCATTTGAGAGGTGTATAGGCACTTTTAGTATTATTCACAAGTTACTCAGAATTCAAATATCAATCACAAGAAATTTCATTAATTCAATAATTACGAAAATTAAAGCAAGGAAACAAATAAGAGACTTATCTTAGTGTTGTCTCAAATGCTGCCGCATTTGATACAACACCCTTGATCATATTTTCAGATATTACACAAACTAAGAGATTTTCGAAGGGATGAAAACCTATTGTCATCAAGAGCTTTAGTAAATATATCAACCAATTATTTTTCAGTAGATATGTACTCCAACTTAACAACTTCCTTTTCAACAAGATCTCTAATGAAGTGATGTCTTATACTTATATGCTTTGTTAATGAATGTTGCACTGGATTTTTTGAAATATTTATAGCACTAGTATTATCACAGTACACAGTCAAAACATCACTAGGTAGGCTATAATCATGAAACATTTTTTTGCAACCAAAGTAATTTAGTACAATAACTCCCTGCTGCAATGTATTCTGATTCTGCTGTTGATTGAGAAACACAGTTTTGTTTCCTGCTGTGCCAAGAGATCAGGTTGTTTCCCATATAAAAGCAACCACTACTTGTGCTTTTCCTGTCATCACAATCACCTGCCCAATCTGCATCACTATACCCTATCAAGGTACAGTTTGTGTCTTTGCTATACCAGATGCCTAAATCACTTGTTCCTGCAACATACTTAATGATTATTTTAACAACATTCATATGTGATTCATTGGGGTTAGCTTGGTATCTAGCACATAAACAAACATTGAACATAATGTCAGGTCTACTAGAACTCAAATATAGAAGACTACCTATCATTGACCTGTACAGTGTTGAGTCAACACTCTGGCCAACATTGTCTTTACTCAGTTTCTGAGTTGATCCCATAGGTGTTTTCATGTGTTTAGCACTCTCTAATCCAAACATTTTTACAAGACTTTTAGCATACTTACTTTGTAAAATAAAAATCTTATCTTTTTGCTGTTTGATTTGCAATCCTAGGAAATAATTTAAATCACCAACCATGGACATTTCAAATGTGGATGTCATTTCATTCACAAAGTGTTTAAGCATATTGTCACATGTAGATCCAAAAACTATATCATCAACATAAATTTGAGCAATCATAATAGCATTTTTCTCATGTTTAATGAACAAAGTTCTGTCAGCTTCTCCTCTTACAAAACCAAACTCAATTAAGAAATCTGTTAACATTTCAAACCATGTTCTAGGTGCTTGTTTCAAGCCATATAGAGTCTTTTTCAGTTTAAAAACATGATCAGGATAGTCAGGGTTTTCAAAGCCTTTAGGTTGTTCAACATAAGCTTCTTCCATAAGTATAGCATTTAAAAATGCAGCTTTAACATCCATTTGGTGCAACTTTATATCAATATAGCATGCAATAGCAAGTAATAGCTTAATGGATTCAATTCTAGCAACAGGTGCAAATGTTTCATCAAAGTCTACACCTTCTACCTGTGTATACCCTTGAGCAACCAACCTAACTTTGTTTCTAATTATGTTTCCCATCTCATCAGTCTTATTTTTGAAAATCCATTTAGTCCCTATGACATTAACATGGTCTGGTCTAGGAACTAGTGTCCAAACATCATTCCTAACAAACTGGTTTAGTTCTTCATACATAGCTTCAATCCAATTCTCATCATCTAATGCTTCTTTAACAGTTTTAGGTTCAATCTCAGAGTGATAGCATTCATGATTTACCTTATTGCACATAGATGACATACATATAGATCTTACCACATCCTTTGAGTTCATACCCATCCTTCTTCTGGTTTGAACACTTGTAGACTGTTCACCAATGATTTGATCATGTGGGTGATACTTCTGAATCCTTATGGAGGGATTTTTCTGGAGATTATACAGATTTTCAGAATCTGTATTATCAGATGTTTCCTCTAGTGTATCATCATTCTTCTCAACATTCTGAACCTATTCAACATTTTCAGTATTGATTGGAACATCAATCAAATCTGATATGTCTTCATCTTTAATTCTTTTACATGTAATACTTGTATCATCATCAAAAACAACATTTACAGACTCTTGTACAGTATCAGTCCTAAAGTTATAAATTCTATAGGTTTTGCTATTTCTTGAATAGCCAAGAAAGAACCCTTTATCACTCTTTGAATCAAACTTATGTAACTGGTCTTTGTCATTCAAGATGTAGCATACACAACCAAAAATATGGAAATATTTAAGGTTAGGCTTTTTATTGTTCAGAATTTCATATGGAGTTCTAGTAGAATTTGTTCTAATGTAAACTTTATTGGCAATATGACAAGCAGTATTAAGAGCTTCTGCCCAAAATCTTTTGGATAAATTCTTAGAACATAACATGACTCTAGCCATTTCTTGAAGTGTTCTATTCTTCCTTTCTGCTATGCCATTTTGTTGAGGAGTTTTAGGTGATGAAAACTCTTGTATTATACATTTTGATTCAAAAAACTCAGTAAAAGAACTATTTTCAAATTCTCTTTCATGATTAGACCTAATTCTGCATACTTTAGAATTGAAAACATTCTTGAATCTTTTATACAGATTTTTGAAAGTGGAAAAAGTTTCAGATTTATCTTTTAAGAATTCAATCCATGTGAATGTGGAATAGTCATCAACCACAACTAGAGAATACCTTTTACCTCCAATACTTTTTATTTCCATAGGACCCATAAGATCCATGTGCAGTAATTTGAAGCAATGTTTGGTTGAGCAATGTCCCAACATTTTGAGAGACACCTTGACCTGTTTGCCTTTTTTACAAGGTCCAAAAACCTTTTTGTCTGAAAATTTCAGATCTGGTAAACCTGTAACAGCTTTCAATCTAGCAAGTTTATCAAGCTGTCTGTAATTAGCATGTCCAAGTTTGTGATGCCATAATACACAATCATCAACTTTAGCCTTATTACAAGTAAGTTTAGATTCAATGAGATAGCAATTATCAACAGATCTGTTTCCCATCATGATACATTCAGAATCTTTGTCTAACACATAACATGAATTCTTGTCAAATTTAACATGCAAATCATCATCACATAATTGACTAATACTTATAAGATTGGCCAGTAATCCATCGACATGTAGAACATTGGATAACTTAGGAAAACCAGGAACATTTAATGTCCTTCTACCAATGATTTTTCCTTTAGATCCACCACCATATGTGACATTACCACCATTATAAACAGTATAATCGGAAAGATAATCAATTTGACATGTCATGTGTTTAGAACAACCACTATCAAAGTACCATAATCCAGGAATACATGCTTTTAGAGACATATGAACAACATTACAAGATGTATCTTCTTTTGGAATCCATGCAGACTTATTACTATGTAATCTTGAATGTTGAGTCATTCCAGGCAATACATAATTTTTCAGATGATTTTTCTTCTTTAAACATTGAGGACTTTTATGACCCTTTTTGAAACAGTAATGACATATCACATCTTTTACATTGATCTGAGTCTTAGCAGAAACACTAGGACTGTAATTCACTTCAGCTTTTACAAATACAGTAGGTTTCTTAAGTTCAGAATTCTTAGAATTTTTACCTTGGTAGCCAATACAAGTTCTTCTTGAGTTGTTGGTCATAAGAGAGTCTTCCAGTTTGTTCTTTCCTTCAGAAAATCTTTTGAAGCTTAGTGAGGCTTCCTTCAATCTCTCTTCAAGTTTAGATATCTCAATATCTTTCCTTGTTAGAATACCTTCAATCTTGGTAATTGATTCTCTTAAATCAGAATTTTCAAAATTCAGAGACTTAATTATATGATTAAGTTTCTCAGTTTCAAAAGATATCTTGAAAACTTTTTCATTTGTTAAAGGTTTTTCATAAGAATATTTCTTAAAGTCAAGAATAGACACTTCTAGTCTTTCTTTGAGTTTAGAAATTTCTTTATCCTTCTTTGTTAAAAGACTTTCCAGTTTGAAAACAGTGTTAGACAAATATTGATTGACAGCATCTCTTCTGGATAAACCTGTTTTACTTGATGTACCTGTCTAAGAAACAGAACTTGAGAAACAGTTAAATTTTGGAACATTATTATTCAGTGATTTTCCAAATGATGGCTCATTTGTCCTCTCATCGTAATAATCATCCAGATCATCATCAAGAGTATCATCATACACAATTCTGGTAGAGAAAGCTTTTTCAATGTCTTTTTCAGGATCATGATCAACATCGGACTCATCACTTAAAGTAGCACTGAAATTAAGTTTCTTTTTTAGAATGGTGTTGGCACATTCATTAGCATAATGACCATATCCAGAACATGCATCACATTTAACATTCTTCCTATAATTCTGGTCAGATCTAAACATGTTTCCTCTTTCTAATTGTCTAGAAGGATTAAAAGTGTTCTTCCTAACAGGCAATTGTTGAGTATTATTAATCTGGACCTTATGTTGAATGTTATCTTTGAATCTCTTATTCTTCATGAGTGTCTTAAACAATTTAGTAATAAATGCCATGTAATCAGGATTATTAAGATATTCCTCAATATCATCTTCATCAGAATCAATTTCAGTAACATAAGGTAACTTTCCAGAACCTGATGATGCAGATGATGAGGCATCACCTTTGAAAACAAGCACTTTCTTTTCATTATCAGTCTTTTCAGAAATGTTCATTTCATAGGTTTTTAAAATACCAATCAATTCATTTTGACTTAACACATCAGTATCCTTAGCTTCTTCTATAGCACATATCTTAGGTTCAAAACTTTTAGGATCTGATCTAAGAATTTTATGTACTAACCTTTGATTGGATATTGGATCTCCAAGAGAATGAGCTTTATTTGCAATCTCAGTTAGCTTTTCGTTGTAAGATGAAATGGTTTCATCTTCTTTCATCCTTAGGTTCTCGAACTTGGTTCAAAGCATACGAAGTCTGGTTCTTCGTACACTATTTGATCCTTTACAATGCTCTTGCAGTCTATCCCATGCATCCTTCGAAGATATGCAGTTTAATATGATTTTGAACATTGAGGCATCAGTTGAGGTGAAAATTGCATTCAACGCCTTTGAATTGTAACTTGCACTTGTAATTTCTTCAGCAGTCCAGTCGAGCTCTCTCTTGATCCGAGCTTCATTGTCTTCATCCGCCGTGGTTCTTGGTTGAGTCCAACCAGCAAGAACACTCCTCCAGGCTCGTTCATCAATGGATTTGATGTACATTCTCATCTTTGGTTTCAAGAAGGCATAATTAGTGCCATCTAGAATCGGAGGCTTTAGTGCGGGTGAAAGTAGATACTCCATCTCAGATATACACACTTTAAGCAGAATCTCTACTTAGTGTATCAAGTAGTTGGCTCTGATACCAACTGAAAGTGTGTCTGCGTGCGAAATCAGAGATGTTGTCTGTCGTGTTGGCACTGTCCAGACAACACTATGCAGCGGAAATTAAAATGTACGTACTGAAAATAGAAGTATTCAAAATTTGCATAGATTATAAAATAATCTACGTTGTTCACTATATTAAAAATATGTGAAACGAGTACAACCTCTTTGAGGTGTATAATAACACTACGAAAGTGTAAATGATTTACTAAGTTCTATGAAACTATCTCCTTCATAGATCTAATCACACAACCTAGTAAATAAGACTATGTTCAAACACACTATTATTCGGGTTTACAATAATGTGAAGAACTATAAGAAGAAACAAAGATATTCCTAACTAGAAGCGTATAAAGCGTTATGTAGTGTAGTAGTCGAATTCAGCTTTCCTTCTTGTGTATCTTGTGTTGAGGCAGCTTCTGTATTTATAGGCGTCAAGGACTAACTGCCATCAACTCCCATGTTCATCACAGCCGTGAGATCATGCGGTAAGTAACTTCTCTCCACCACTCCTAGAATTTAGGGACTTGTTATACCATGTCTAATAACTTCTCACTCCCACGCAATGGCATGACTTGGTGTTGCCCACGTCTTCTAACTGCTTTGGGGACATCATTAGACAACAAGCGTAAGATAAGAGTTAGTGAGAAAAGGAAGGGCAAATTCTGATGTTGTCATAAGTGTTGGGAACATTAAACACAACACTCGACTGTTAGTGTTGGATCATTAAACAAAACACTTATCTCAACATCAACAATTACCATTAGACGTATACACATATGACATGACTACTCTTTCACATTAAGTCTTACTGTAATTTAAATTCTCTAATTTGTTTCCTCTCTACATAATTCCATTCTGCAGCTTTCTGCTTGCCCTCATTTGCTAGAAAAGTAATTGATTCAAAAGCTGATTGATGGAAGAAGAACCTATTCATCTGTTAAGGCTTGGAGACGTTTTTGCAGGCGATTTTTTAACGAACATCGTGTCTAGAACACGTCTTTCTTTTCCTTTTTTCTTATGCCTAGTAGGTTAATTTTATTTATTGGAGGTTCACTCAATTTATTGGAGGAATATACTCAAGTTTCTGGAATATGGAATTGAGTTAAATTTGTTGGAGGAATGCACTCAAGTTTATGAAGTTTATGATTACTTTCCCTTATTTTCTTGTTTGGACTTTGAAAAGAACATTTAACGTAAACTATGTTATTTAGTTATTTTGGTGTAATGGATGTTGAACTATTGAAGACATCATTTATTTGTGACTTGAGTTATTTGATTTTTTTTTATTGTATTTTACATAGAAAGTTTGGACAAAAAATTAGAAAAAATACATTTTTATAGCTAATCGAGTCGAGTCGAGCTTATCAAGTTTTTTGTCGAGTCGAGTTTGAGCTTAAAATTTTAGGCTCGATCGAGTTCGAGTCGAGTTTCGAGCTCAGCACTATTCGACTCGACTCGGCTCGTTTACACCCCTAGTAACCCCCATTAACTACATGAGCCTAATTAATGATATAACTAATTAATATAACTAATTAACTGCATGTGGGCTTCATAAATAATACAGCCCATACCCCGAATACGTCGCAGTGGGTCATGAAATTAGGAATAAACTAAATTGTGCTTAGAAATATTGTGATTAATTTAATTGTTGAATTTCAAATATTTATTTTAATGATATTAGAACTCGAAAATATGGATGTATATAAGCAAGTAGAAATATCATGATTAATTTGAATTTTAAATACTCCCACCGTTCAATTTCATTATGTTCATTTATTCGAGTACAAGTCTTTATATTTCATTATGTTCATTTATTCGAGCACAAGTCTTTATTAATATTGATTAGTGTATGTATAAATTAAATATGTTAGGGGCATAATGAGATATTGTGGGATCCATTTTTAGATAAAGTAATTGTTTATTAATAAAGTGATGATAATTTAAATAAATAGGTGATGATTAGAGAATGGAGATAAAGTAATATAAATAATGTTATTTTTAAAAATATGAAATGAGAATAATGAAACTGGACGGATAGAGCGTTAATTTAATGAGATTAGAACTTGAGAATATGGATGTAAGTCGGGAGGGCGGGCACGGATTAGATTCACTTATTGACATTGGGTAAGTACGTGTAATGTTTGTCATGTATAATATGGGTAAATCGTGTGTAAGTAGTACCCTCGAGTTTAAGAAATTATAATGTGGGAGGTAATCAAGTACCAATGTTTAGACCTGATCAACTCTTACAAAAAATCCACCGACGTCAGAGAGCGGCTTGACGAGCACTATTTTCAGATTAAAAGATTGTCGAGGGCATTGTTCGCCAATGGTGAGTGCTTCAGAGGGTCAGGCTTTTTTTTTTTTTTAAATGTGAGGGCTTGTGTAATCCTCGTCGCTATATCTATATGTCTGATCAAGGGCGGAGCCAGAATTTTTTTTAGGATGGGCTACAAAATATAAAAGTAATTTTTTTTTTTACATAAGTTGCAGCATACAATTTTTTAATTTATTCGATAGACTTAATCGATAATAAAATCAGAATTAATGTCTTCAAACAATTCTCTTTCAATATTAATAAGCATATTGATAAATTAATCGATTTCCATTTTATTTCGAATAACACTCTTAACATGCTTCATTATTGAAAATATTCGTTTGGTCGTGATAGTGGTAACAAGAGGTGTCAAAACAAGGTGAATAGTCTCGTAATCAGAGCATGCAATTGCACCTTGTTTGTCTCGACTAACTTTTTGAATAGTTTAAAAATAGTTCATAAATTCTGAAAACTTTTGAAGGTTATTTAATTGAAATTTTAAATTATGTAAATAGTTAAATATGTATATTTTACAAATAATTTAACAAAAACTAATATGAATTGATGGTAACAACTCTCTTTTATTTATGTAAAGATTACTAATTAGAGTTGTATATGAGTTGCAAATTTTGAAGAAAATACAATTTAGTGGTTGGTGATGTAAGATAAATATGGAGTATTTTAGGTGATTTAGTGAGGTGTAAAGTGAATTTGGTGAGATTTGAAGTAAAAGGTACGTAAAAATGGGTGACAAATTTAAAAATAAAATAATGTTGGAAGGATACTAATTTTGTGGGGCATTTTTATATTAAGAGAAGTAATTTTGAAACGTCTCAATAACAAAGAGTGTGCAAGTAATCACGAGACGGATAAAATATATAATAGAAAATTTTCAAATATTAGGTTGGGCCGGAGCCCCCTTAGCCATAAAGAGGCCCCGTCCTTGTGTCTGATTAGTGTGATAGTTGCTTCAAATTCATATGCATAATTTGTTTAATTTAATAGGATTTTATGTATTATTTACACTAAATTCTCAAATATATTCAATCGAAAAAATAAGGCCACGATTACACACACACGGATTTATTGAGGACACCCACGGGATAAACACACACATCTTATGATGAGGACACCCACGGTAAAAATTCAAAAATACCCTTGCCCTAAAAAAAACCCTAATTCTTTCCATTTATTCACATTCCTTCATTCTTATCAACGCACCCACCCATTTTCCTTTCTTCGACGCCGACGGAGGAGGGTGCGGCCGACGCCGACGGAGGAGGGTGCGGCTGACGCCGCTGGAGAAGGGCGCAGCGCACGCCACTCCTTCCACGCCGAAGGGCGCAGCCCACGCCGCCGCCACTAGAGAAGTGCGCGACCGACGCCGTTGGCCGCGGGCTGCTCCTTCCACACCGACGCCACTGGTGGTGAAGTGCACGGCCCTTTCGCCGCCTCTCCTCGTTTGCTTGAAACCCACTGCCCCCAGCCCTGCGTCCGCCCCTCCCCGTTTGTCCCCTTCCCCGCCCTTCGTCCGCCCACCCGCCGCCCTGGTAAGTATAGTGTTAGGGTTTTAGATTTTTTAAATTTTTTAGTAAGAATTTAGTTTGTATCTGTATTTTTTTATGAAAATTTTGGAATTTTTATAGGGTTTGAGGATGAAACATTATTTAATTTTAGTTTGGAATCTGTAATTTTTTATGAAATTGTGGGATTTGTGGTAGTGTTTCGGTGTTTTAGTACTAATTTATACCTATGTTCGAAAATAATACATGAACAATAATCTAATGTTGGAAAATAATACTTGAACATTGACCCAATGTTCAAAAATAATTCACAGTTCGAATTTTTTTTTTTTAAATAATGAACTTTGTTCGAGATTTTTTTTGGACAATGTTAATTTGTCCGAAAAAAAATATCCCAAACACATATGCCCGAGTTTTTTTTTTCGGACATTTAATCATTTTTTTTTCGGACATTAGTTTATCAAAATTATTATGTTTCCGAGTTTTTTTTAATGGAAAGATGGTTGTTTTGATGTTAATGGTGGAGATGATTAAGGGGTGGGTGTACTCATCTTAACTTCTCTTTTTTAATTTCACACGAGGATATATAAGACATTTTACATGTCCTTTATTATGAAAAAAAAAGTCAGGTGGGTGTCCTCAATAGATCCGTGTGTATAACCGTGGCCAAAAAATAATTCGAGAAGGAGCCAAATATGAGAAGAACTCGGGCTCAAGATTTAGCCCATAAATTCAATCATTGGTGCCATGTGAAAGTCCAATCAATTTCAGCACATTTTGGGCTCATACCAGCGAGTGTAATTGGAATGGGCGCGGCTAAAGGCACCCGGCTTTCCTATGAGTACACCCACCAAACATTTTTTTAATATTTTAGAACATGTGAAATGTCTCATATACCTCTAGAGTAAAATTTATGAAAAAAATTAAGATGAGTACACCCACCCTTTCTATTCCACATAATTATCCCCACCAACACCAAAACAATCACCATTCTTAACAAAAAAAACTCCAAAATTTCAACAAAAATAAACATGTTCGAGAAAATTTCCAGAACAAATATGTTCAAAAATAACAAGATGTTCGAAATTTTTTGAAGAACAAACACCAAATGTTCGAAAAAATTCCCAAAACAACATGTTCGAAAATTTTTCCAAAACAAATCCAATATGTTCGAAAATTTTACACAAACAAACTCAATATGTTCGAAAAAAAATTCAAAACAACCTAAATTTGTTCGAAAAAAAAAACCGAACAAAATGTTAGAAATTTTTTCCAAGACAAACACATTGTTCGAAAAATTTTCCAAAACAAACACAGATTGTTCGAAAAATTTTCCAAAACAAACACAGATTGTTCGAAAAAAATTCCAAAACAACTCAAATTTGTCCGAAAAAAAAGATATAACAAAATGTTCGAAATTTTTCCCAAAACAAACCCAGATTGTTCGAAAAAAATTACAATACAAACTCAATATGTTCGAAAATAAATCACGAACCTCTGAAAACCCTAATTTTTCTAAAAACCCTAAGTTTTCTAAAATTCCCAAAAAAAAAATCAAAAAACCTACCTGGAACGGGCGGCGGTGGCGGAGGGAGGAGGGGTGCGAGCGGCCGCGTCTCTAGGAGAAGAGCGACGGCGGCCGCTGCGGACGAGGGAGGAGAAGAGGGGAGGCGGAGCTGCTGGCCGCGTCTCTAGGAGAAGGGCGACGGCGGCCGCTGCAGACGAGGGAGGAGAAGATCGAGGGGAGGCGGAGCTGCTGGCCGCGTCTCTAGGAGAAGGTCGACGGCGGCCGCTACAGACGAGGGAGGAGAAGAGGGGAGGCGGAGCTGCTGGCCGCGTGGGGAAGGGAGGCGGAGCTACGGCCGCGTGGGGAGGGGAGACGGAGCTGCGGCCGCGAAACGGGGACGGCGCTGGCGAAATTTTTGACGCTGCCGGCGACGAGACGGGAGGGAAGGTGAGGGAGGCGAAAATATGGTGGGTGTACCAAATAAGTAGATGGATTAGGGTTTTAATGGGAGAAGGGTATTTTTGAGTTTTCCAGGTGGGTGTCCTCATCCGTTTTGTGGGTGTCCTCATCGCATGGGTGTACTCATAGGATCGCCGGGTGCCTTTAGCCGCGCCCAATTGGAATTCATGAGTTAAATCAGTCCATTACTTTGGGGTATTTATGCTGGGTCTGACTATATGCACCTCCATTTCGAAGAGATGCAACTCTCCTTTTCAGTTTATTAATAAAATAATAGGGTAAAAAACCCAAAATACCCTTCATTAAAATACAGCGTACTAGATGCACTCTCCTTACTAAACGCACCCCCTACTACCATTTCTTTCACCTTATCCCTAAATCAAATTTCCGGCCACCGTCACCATTTTTTCCGGTAACAAGAAATTAAAAAAAAAATCCAAAATTTCAAAAAATCAACTATATTCATCCACAAATCACCATTATCAAACCCATTAACAAACACCATTATCAAAACTTAGAAAACTAACAATTCTTTTTTTTTAAATTCGTCAAACAAGTGCCGACCTTGTATCCTTCCGTCGACCACATTTTATCGACGGGAGGATATATGGTCGACCAACAAAGGTCGATCGACACTGTAATGTCGACCATATACACTCTGGTCGACAACATTTTGTCGACGAAATTGTACATGGTCGACATTACACTGTCGAAATTAAAAAAAAACCTGTTGGGCTAATGTCGTGGACGGCGAATCGGGGTGGGCTAACGTCGTGGACGGAGCGGCGTGGGGCCAACGCCGGTGAAGAGAGGGAGAGAAGAGAGAGGTAGGGGCGGCCGATGGACGGCCGCGTCCGCGTGGCCGATGGACGGCCGCGTCCGCGTGGCCGCTGAAAGCTTTTTTTATTTTTTACAGATCGTGCTGGTGTGTGGGAGGGTGGGATGGAGGGGAGAGAAGAGAGGGAGAGGGCGGTTGCGCCGCCGCTGCAATTTTTTTTTTTTTAAAGATCGGGGTGGTGGGGCGGGGGAAATCGAGGGGAGTTAAGAGATCGGGGTGGTGGGGGCGATTCCGGCATCGGCGGCATAATTTTTTTCTTCTTTTTTTTGCAGAAACGGAGGAGGGCGGCGGAGGCGGAGGGTGTGGGCGAGAGAGGGTGTTGCCAGCGGCGGCGGCAGCAGGTGGTGGAGTGATTTTGCGGAGAAGAAGATGGAGTGATTTGGAGAGGAAGAAGATGGAGTGATTTTGGGGTGTGGATAGTAAATTGAATTTAATGAGAGAAGGGTATTTTGGACATTTCGAAGGAAGGGTGCATTATTTTAGACAAATTTTGGGTGGTGCATCTATGGGGGGCGTGCATTTCTCCTAAATAGAGGTGCATATAGTCAAACCCATTTATGCTGCCGTGAGGAATTAAAAGAATAACATCAATTTAAAAGTCCATATGGGCCCGGTTCTAAAAACAAAAGTCCATGGGCCCATTCCAATATGGTCTACATTTTCAAGGGGTACGGTTATTAACACCTCCATATTTGCTAAATGCACTCCCTCTCATCTATTAATTAATAATAATATAGGAAACCTAAAATACCTAAGTAAAGTAAGTAGATACATCCCAATAGTAGATACACTCCCCCTCTAATATTCAAACCCTAATCATAATGGTAGTTGTTGCTGCTACCACCTCCGACAGCCGCCACCGCCTCCACCCACTATTCGTGCGCCACTCTCCCTTTTCCAGTCCTCTCATTTTCATATCTAAAAAATAATCGACTGATGGTGGAGATTTATGATTTATGTGTTTTGATGAGTTTATTTTGTACTTCCCATGTCTCATTATTAATGGAACAATTACTATTTGCACAGAGTTTAATGTAAGAATTATTTATTGGTTTAAAGGTTATAAAGTGACTTTGTAGGAGGGATATAATGGGTATTCAACTTTATTGGAGAGAGAATTTTTAGTTAGTGGGTAAAAAGTAATGACATGTGGTGTAAATAAGAGATGTTTGAGGGAGTTTTTTAAAAGATCAGTACTAAGAAGTTGTTTTTTCCAAATAAGGAAATGCTCCATTAATAATGGGACAAATGTTTTTGGCAAATGTTTCAATAATAATGAGATGGAGTGAGTAGTATTTATATGTTTTAATGGTAGGGATTTAGGGTTTATAGTATTTTTGTAGGATTTTTTCTTTGGTTTTGATGATATATTTAGAATAAAACTTGTTTGGTTGTTGGTGGAAGCATTAGAACAAAGTGGTCTTGGACAAAAAAAAATAAAAAAAATTGGGGATTCTTTTTCGACAAATCAGTGTCGACCGAATTGATTTTGGTTAACAACTTATTGTTGAAAATATGAATTTTGGTCGACAACATATTGCTGAAAATATATATTATGATCGACAACATATTGCTGAAAATATGTATTATGATCGATAACATATTGCTGAAAATATGTATTATGATCGACAACTTGTTGTTGAAAATATGATGTTTTGTTGTTGACGAAACACACTCTAGTCGGCAAACCAATGTCGAAAATTTTAGAAACTGAAAACGAGAAATTTGAACGCACAAAAACACCAACATAGCATTTTCATCTCATTTTAAGTGTTAAACTACCACCATGTAGGAACATTAAAGTGCTAACAAAAAAAACCTAAACTTTCATGTAGGGGTGAGAGGTGGGAAAGCAGGGTGGATGAGAAGTTATTTTTGCTGAAGAAAAAAAATGGAAGAATGAGAGAGAAGAAAAGAACAAAGAGGAATGGAGGAAGAAAAAATAAATTAGGGTTTTTGATGGGGTGTATCTACCAGGGGGAGTGTATTGCCTAAAGTGCTCAAAAGATAGAAAAGAGTAATTTGGACAATTTATGGAAAAAATGTATCTAGCATTCTGTTAGTTGGGGTGTGTGTATCAACCGGGGAAGTATTGGTCCCTAAACGAGTATCAATGAGGAGAAAGTATAGAGGGGGTGGGTGAATAGACTTTCTATAACTTTTAAAACTTTTACGTGTTAGATCAGATAAGACGATCAGAAGAGTTATATACTCTATCGCCTAATGCAAATAAGATGATCTGATCTCAGAGTGCGAGTGTATATAGCAGATCAAAATAACAAACTTACTGATTGCTTAAATCAGTTGGTCAGTTGAAAAACTATCTTAACAGCTAAAGTGCAAAAAATGTGTAGGCCCTAAATGTTTAGACTCGTGGGTTGATATGAAAACCTTTTAAAAAATGACTTTAAAACTATGGATGATATCAACTGATATAATATATTTGCTTGATCTTAGCCAAAAGGCCGAGAAAGGTATGATATAATATATTTGCTGATTTGTAAAATTTATACTTAGTGAATTTTGACTCTTTTAGAAAACTAATGATTTTATTAAATATGAATAATATACAGATAGTAAATAAAGTTATAAATGAACACAAGTATTTATAGTGGTTCGAACAACTTGTTCTACGTCCACTCTCACTAATCAGATAGTGAAATTATATTCCTTGCTAACTTTAGAGTCCCAAGAGAAGACTTTTCGATCGAGATACACAACTACTTTCTGTGTATATGGATCTACTTGTTGGTTAGAGAACAAGTACTCTTTACAAATTGGTTCTAAACTGGTAATGTAAAAGAATGTTTGTAACCAACTTAATGTGTTAAGACAGACTGAATTTCTAAGCACTAAAGATAGAAATTTGTTTGCAGGCTTAGGTTCGGAAACTTAGAGCTAAGTATATAAAATCTTTGCTGGCTCTAAAGAACTCAATACTTGAATTTCAAATAGATGAGTGTTCCTGATATTTGCTGATTTTTGGGAGTTCTTGCTTGGAGTTTCCGTAAATTGTTCCAAATAACAAGTGTTGTATTTATAGACGATTTGAGCTCCAAAACTAGCCGTTGGTGAGAAACTAGCCATTACATCAAATCTTCTATTTAAGGATAGAGATCTTCATGAGTTGATGTATTCTTTGATTTCTGGTACGATATTTCCTTAAATGGAAACGTGCATTAAATGCATGTACGACTCTGCATAAAGGTCTCTGCATTCCTAGTCCAAGTCAACTCCATAGATGTGTTGTCGTCTTCTTATTGGTCCACATCAGCCGAGTTGTTAGACTATCTGTCTTGTCTTCTGTTAGGGAAATTCAAAACAGGTCTGACATTCTCTTTGTCTTCTGTTATCTTTGCCTCTTCTTCCAAAGTGTAGCATAAAAAATGAACTACCACTTCATCTTAAATGTTAACTGTCATCTGAATTTCAGATGAGCTTGGCTTTAATGCTCTTAAGGCTTCTTCTTGACAATATCAGGTGAGCTCATATCTGTTGAATGGTCTTCTGATTTGTTGCAGATTATCATATAATTACTTTCAGTCGATTAGGTATACAACAACCTTTCGATCTGATTTTACTAATGAGCTTCGATGTCTTTTAGTCTTCAGTCTTCTACTCTTCAAGTCTTGAGCAAGCGCGCGTTTAACCAAGTTGTGATATCAGTTGATATACATACAGTTGATTCACTCTGACTAAGACTTAGACTTATCACTTTAGGTCGCCCCGCCCCGCCCCGTCCAGACCCGTGCTATTTAGGTCGCCCTGCCCCGGACCCGTATTGAAATGGGGCGGGTTCGGGTATCACCCTCGACCCGGACCCGTTTTATATTTATTTTATATATATATTATATATATAAATATAATATATCTTCAGTTTTTTGATGTTTATTAATATATATAACAATAATTCACCTTCATAAATGTGAAAATAAATTTATAAACATGCTTCTAAGACTATTTTATTTATTTTTCAATACAAATTTAAATTTTATGTTATACTCCCTCCGTCCAATTTCATTATTCCCACTTTTCTTTTTTGGTTGTCCAATTTTATTATGCCCATACCCTTTTTAGAAACAATAATATTCATACTACTTTATCTCCACCCTTCTATCATCACTTATTTACCCATTTTGTCATTCACTTTATTCATAAACAATCATTTATTTACAAATGGACCCCACAATACCTTATCATACCCTCAATTTATCTACTTTATGAATAAACTAATCAATATTCATTAAAACCCGTGCCCGAAGAAGTGGGCATAATAAAATTGGATGAAGGGAGTATGTTTTAAAGAAAAAAATATTATTTTTCAATTTTTTTTAAAAAAAAAATTTATAATGGGTCACCCCGTTTTACCCCATCCCGCGACGTGACCCGAACGAGTTGACCCGACCCGATCCAGCCCATTGCCATCCCTAGATAGAAACGAGATTTGAGAGAGAATGGGGGGCTTGGAGAGAGAAAATTGATTTGAATAAGAGAAAAAATTATTTAATTGAATGAGGGTAAAAAATGAATTTTATATCTTTTTTGTAGTTAATGAAAATTTAATAAATTCTTGTAGTTTTGAGTGATAGGGTGGAAAATTTTGTAGTTCTTTTTTTTGATCAAACATACTAGGAGTACATTAGAAATTTAAAGAATTACACCTCCCAATACTGTATATTGAGAAATATTATTTTCAATCCAATCGTAAGGATATGAAACATTCCAAGCAAACTGAGCAACCAAATGGGCAGTACGATTTTCCTCCCGTGAAATATGACTACATGCCCATTCTTATTGCATCCCAAATAATCTTCTTATCTTGATGATTATCTCATTTTCCAGTTCATGGAGAGTGATAGATTCCTGGATAGCATCAATGGCAATTGTTGAGTCCATACAAAGATTGGAAAACCTTTTCCCACGTATTAAGCACATATCCATACCTATCTCTGTTGCCCTTAATTCAGCAGCCACCACAGAGCCAGGATTCTTGATTCGTTCTCCACCCGCAAACACCAAAACATTCTTGTCATTAAAAAGAGCATAACCCACCGCAAAAAACCCTTTTTCATGGTTAAACGCATCATCAACACAAAGATAAGAGTTACTCTTGTTCAAAGCAAAACCCCTAGATGGAAAATGGCTATAGTTGAGCCCAATTTAATCAACATTAAGAAAATCATGCCAATAATCAAGTGCCCATTTAACATCAAACAAAGGCAGATCAAAATCAGTAGATAACACAACTCTTTCAGAGTGCAACCATTTGCATCTTTCTTTCCAAATTGCCCAAGCAATGATAAGAACACGTGGAAGAAAATCCTTTTCAAGCAGTAAAATCTCAGAAAAAAATTGCACTATATTGCCTTTCACCAAACTTTTAACAATATTCCACATACCTTGTTGTTTCCAAGCTTTCCTAGCAAAAATACATTTGAAGAGAACATGAATGGTATCAGCAAACTGGCCACCACAACAAAGACAGAAAGGATTAAGAGGGACATGGTGACGAACCAAATTCCCTTCGGTAGCAAGAGAATCATTCATGACTTTCCACCCAAAAATTCGAACCTTTGGAGGGACCTTAAGTTTCCACATGACATCATGCAATTTTTCCAAACAATTTTTACCAGAAGAGCCTGGCCAAGTCTCCTGCTGCAATCCGCTGTGGATACGAGTCGCCATTTTATACCTAGAGGCAACTGTATAACATCCAGTATTCGACTCAGGCCAGAATCGTTGGTCCTCCTGATCATGTTCCAATCTTGGTACCTTCAGAATGGCTTCCCTCTCAATTGGGAGAAAGGCTAAGATAGAAGTTCCTCATTCCAACTATCGTGAGGGGAGAGAAAATGATTAACCATCGAAGCACTAGCAATTCGGGAAAAAACTCTTCCATCATTAATACCTTGAACCCACCTATCTTTGAAGATGTGCACCGAATTACCGTTTCCAATCCTCCATCTTAGCCCCTGTTCTAATATATCCCGACTCCAAACTATCGACCTCTAGACATAAGACGGATTAGAGCCCAACTCTGCATTTAAAACATCTGTGTCACGAAAATACCTGGCTTTAAAAAGCCTACTTACCAAGGTGTTGGGACGTTGGAGAATTCTCCAAACTTGCTTTTCTAATAAGGCCTTATTAAATAGAACCAAATTCCTGAAGTTTAAGCCTTCTTCTTCCTTAGTCCTGCATAAATCAAGCCATTTCTTTCAATGTAGCCGATGTTTTTCATCCGAAGATCCCCATCAGAATCTAGCAATAAGCCTCTCCATATCCGCACAAATGGATGTAGGAATCCGGAAACATGACATTGCATACGTTGGGATAGCCTAAAGGACTAATTTAATAAGGACCTCCCTTCCTCCTTCCGAAAAATGTTTGTGACTCCAAGAATGAATTTTTTGGCTAACACGATCTACCAGATAACCAAATTGAAACCTCTTTGCCTTGATGGAAACTGTCGGAAGCCCTAAATAAATATCATGACCAATCGTCGAACGTACACCCAGGATTCCCTTAACCACTTCCCTATTAGATTGGATTGTCATAGGACTGAATGTGATAACAGATTTTTCATAATTAATGAGTTGACCTGATGCTTCTTCATAAATCTGTAGACAGCCCTTCAAAGCCAAACATTCAGATTTATTGGCCTTCATAAAAATTAAGCTGTCATCTGCAAAAAACAAGTGGGAAATAATCGGAGCTTCTCTCCCAAACTTGACACCTGAAAAACGTTTTTGATCCATGGCCTTCTGCAATAAAGAAGATAGGGATTGAGCACACATAACAAACAAGTACAGAGATAAAGGATCCCTTTGTCGAAGACCCCGAGAAGGTTTGAAATTATCCGACAGCTGACCATTGATGCACATACTATACGAGACTCTTGAAACACATTGATGTACAAGATTGACCCACTTGCTCGAAAACCCCATTCTGCTCATCACATGTTCAAGAAACACCCATTCTACCCTATCATATGCCTTGCTCATATCCAGCTTCAGTGTCGCATAACCCTCATGATTTTTAGACATACGAAGCCAATGCATACCCTCAAATGCAATCAATATGTTATCCGAGATAAGACGTCCTTGAATGAAAGCACTCTGATGAGGATCAATGATATCATCCATGACTAGTTTTAGTCTATTTGCTACGCATCTCGCAAGAATACGATAACATACATTGCAAAGACTAATTGGTCGAATGAGTAACTTGAGTGGGATGTTTAATTTTTGGAATCATCACAATAGTAGTATTATTCCAGGATACCAAGGACTTTCCCTCATTCAGCACTCCCAATACATTGTTCGTTATCTCCCCCCCAACTGTCGACCAATTAATCTGATAGAATGATGCCGGAAAACCATCTGGATCCGCCGCCTTCCAAGGATTCAAGTCCTTAATTGCCCGATGCACCTCTACCCCAGAAAAAGCCGCATCTAACAGTCCAATCTGATTCAAGTCCAGTTGCGGATGAATATTATTTGTAGCCAATTCCAATACTTGAACATTATGGTTTTGTGAACTGAAAATCCCTTGAAAGTATTCAACAAAAGCATCATGAATCTCATTTTCATTTTGAGCCCAATCCCCAGAAGTTTTTTGAATCTTCAAAACTTTATTAATGCCACGACGTTGATTGGCCCTCATATGAAAAAAATTTGTGTTCCTATCCCCCTCCTTGAGCCAAGAAATCCTGGATCTTTGCTTCCAATACCATTCCTCTTGTGAATAAAGTTTCTCTAGTTCCCTCTCATAGCTATTAATCTTCTGGAAATCCGGAGATACCTTCTCATCTTGACATTCCCCATTAATCAAACCTTGTATATTAGCAATTCTGGCACTCAAAGTCCCACCCTTCTGTACAGCCCAAGTCTGAATATGCTTTCCACAATTCTCCAGTGTAGAAGCCAAATTCGATCCAGTTGCCTTTAATCTCCATACTCGTTTAACTTCATCTCTAAAAACTGGCTCCTTAATCCAATGATTTTCAAATCTGAACTTGGAGTAATTTCTACAAATTATCCGGGATCGACGAGTCTCACATGAAATCATAATGGGCCTATGATCAGACCCCATAAAGTCAAGAACTTTGTACTCAAACGAAGGAAACAAATTTATCCATTCTTGGGTAGCAACAAACCTATCCAACTTTTCAGCAATAAAATCCTTTCCACAACTTCTGTTATTCCATGTGAATTTTGGTCCAACAGATTTCAGGTTATTCAATTCATTATAATTTAAAGCATCCTGAAAATTCATAAGTCGGGATAGATTTTTACGAATTCCCCCACGTTTTTCACTATGAAAAAGTGTCTCATTAAAATTGCCCCCTACCAACCATGCTTTTGTATCAAAATGAATATAAGCCTTAAGTCTTTTTAATAGTTCCCATGAAGCATGTCTCTCTTCCAAATAAGGATTCCCATGGAAACCCGTAAACCTCCAATTAAAATCTTGAAACTTAAGCATACAATCAAAATGAGCTTTGGAATAAGACAACACAGTAAGATCAATATCCTTCCAAAACACCAGCAATCCACCATAACATCGTTTATCATAAACCAACAAACAGTTGTTAAAACCAAGGGAAGACTTCAAAACATCGGCACGAGCCGAAGAACACTTAGCTTCCGATACAAATAAAAGAGAAGGATGAAAAGTAAAAACTAGTCTACTAAGGTACCTGAATGCTCGAGCATTACTAACTCCTCGAGCATTCCAACACATAACTTTCATTCACCACGGCGGGGCTGATTCACTTCAGCCACCGCCTGACCATCCACCTGGATCTCCGCACTGTACGTCTCAATCATACTCCTTGCCTTCTTGAAGTATATGCCTGGATTTTTTACAATGTCCCCTTCCGACCATCCATTTCCCCCTCCCCAAAATTCCATCATCTCCCCCGATGCCTCACGCCTAGCTCTCTTCTTGTAAGGTAGGGCACTGCTCATCATCGATCCCACCTCACCAGCCATTTGTTTGTCCGTAAACACAGCATCGCCTACCTGAGTTACATGTCCTTTCAGGTCCCCCTGTTCATAAGCCGGAACATACGAACTCTCCCCTTCTCGAATGATCTCAACATAAATAGTATACTCACGAGTGCTAAGATCTTTCCCCACATAATGAACAATACGATAATCTTTCCCATTGTCAATTCCAGTTAAGGATTGTCAATTCCAGTCAAGGGTTCGCTCACATAACAATGTTGAAAACCATTTGGGACAGTAAAAGAAAGAGGATATAAAGTTTTGCCTGTGCGTGGATCCACCCTTCCATCCTCAGCAATAACAATTCCTCGCCGTTGACCATTAGAATCGCCCCTTCCAGAAAACAGTTCATCAAACCGATGCACAATCCGGCGACTCTGTAGATCTGACTCCAGATAATCATTGACCCCATCATTCTCCATCATAATGCCCTTACCTTTATCTAGGCGGCGCGCCGTCTCCTCAGCTTGTGTCTGTCTTTGAGCCTGTTCACCCGCACCAATCTGCAACAACTGGAAGAATAGTTGAAGCTCCTCCGCTGAAGGGCATTTTTTCTTGTCCGTCTGAAGCCATGCAGGGAAAAATCGATGATTTTTGCACCATTCCTCCGTTTTACCAAAACCAACACTACACTCCTGCTAAGAGTGATCCAGATAACCACACAGATAACAAAAGCCAGACAAACGCTCATAACGGAAAACCGCCGTAATCAGGTCCTCCTCCACCGTTATGTAGAAAAACCGGCACAGAGGTTTTGAAACATCCATCAAGACACGGATTCTCAAACACTCACCCCACGCCTCCTCACCCTCCTTGGCATCCACCTCAAGCACCTCTCCAATAATACTTCCAATCTTCATTCCTAGAACCTTACTCATTGCGAACAGTTGAAGCCCATGAACCTGTACCCAGAAGGGGACAAAGCAAAGATTGAGTTGGGATAGCTTTTCACCCCATGCAAGCGCTTCATGGCGAGAAGAGATCGGCGGAGATTCCAAGGCTGTCGAGAAAGAACCTCCTTAACAGCAGCATCCTCTCCAAACGTGATCATAAAAAGACCTTTCCCCACACCAGCAACCTTAAGAGGAATACGCACTCGCCAGTTGCGCCCCAGGATCTCTTTGAGCTCAGTTGTGCTAATAGGCCTCTTGGCGACAAATTGCACAGCAATGGTGTTTTTAGGAATCACTAGTTTATCTCGACGCGCCACGATATGAGTTGTTTCTTTGTTGGAAATACGGAAACCTTCCATCATTTCATTGAATTCGGCCGCCATGGATAGAAAACTTAAACTAGAGAGAGAAAATGCCAATATGTGAAGAGAAGATGAAGAGTAAAGTTGAAGCCCATTTTATATTGTGATGAAAGATGTGTGATAAAATGCTTTTTTTTTCTTGTAGTGAATAAAATACAAATGACATGTGCACATTTTGTGCACGATCTGTACGTGCACGATCCGTACGGCGTACGTGGACATTTCATGCAAATTTTATGTATGATATGTATATGCATGTTTGATGCATGGTCCATATGTACACATTTCATACTTATTTTAAGAGTTTTTTTTTTTTACTCTTAAATGTTTTTTACACCTCTCTTTTTTACATTCTAATACTAACTTTTTTCAGAGTTACTATTAGGTACAAAATGAGTGGTAAAATACCCTTTATACCCTATATATAAAGTAATCTTCCCCCCTCACCCATCCCCATTATGCAAAGGGAAGATTGTTATTAGATTCATTTCACTTCTACTTTTTTTTCAAATAGAGCACATCTTATTATTTTGTTTCTAATAAGTTCAAATTGGATTTAATAAGACAAATCTGCACTTTTTCTTAATTTGAAAATTTTCAAATTCATTTATTCATATATTTAAGTCAACTTTAACATCTAATCATCTTTTAAATGCAGATTTTTTAAATTTGCATAATTTTCTCACCTTCCAAAATTTCAAATCATTCCTAAAAAGAAGGTCTTCACATTTAATTCGTTGCATTTGTTAATAATTTAAAATAATAATCAATAATTGGCTGCAAAATTTTAAACCCACATATCTATTTGACCTAATTAATTTGACAATTTTCCTAAAATAAAAAAAATAATAAAGCATATGGAAGATTAACACAACATAAATGAAAAAAATATATGGTTATGCAACAATAAGTGAATATGATAATGCGTATTATAGTGCATATTATAGAATCTATGCGTATTATAGTGCATATAGACAATGTTTCATGCATTTGTGTATGAATATGTATATTGAAGTGCAATCTGATATATGTATATTGAAGTGCATATGAATGAGATTCTATACCGAAGTTATTGAGCCTACCATTAACGAAACAACAACAAAATTATGAATTTCAAAAGGGGAAAATTGTACTGATTAACAATATATTCTCTAAAAAAATATTACTAGTAACTAGAATCCAAAAAGAAGAAAAAAAATGACAGACACATACAGACTTGGCCTGCAAACCTGAAAAGAAGCCAAAAGAAATTGGAGAAGACAAAGCAATCAAGACAGTCGACAACGATGATGCTACAGAAGTTCCTCCTCCCTAACTCACCTAAGTCAACTCAGAAACGCTATTTTCATTTCCCCTTTACTACATCTCTTTTCCGTACGAGCGTGAATAAGGCTTCAAATCGCGGTGGTAGACGTCGCGGGCATGGCAGAACGCCACCGCGGAGATCAATTGCTGGAAATACATTCTAGCTATTTCCTCCTTCAATCTCCCCTTGGCCACAGTTATGATCGATTCTGATAAATTAATTCTTCGAAATCGAAATTGGGAAAATTAGGCAATTTCCAAAAATATGACCTAAAATCAAGGAATTGATTAGCTGCAAATTTTATGGAATTTAAAATTTGAGTTATTTTTAATTCTTGCAGAATACAATATACTCCATCTAAAACCTACACGATTTAGGATGCCTGTGGAATTAATACAGATTCAAAAACAAATACTTGATATATAACAGATCAAAAAGTATAATGCATACTCGAAATCTATAAATTAAAATAGGAAGAAATATGCACATGAAATATATGGTGTAATTGATGATATGAACAATAAACTTACAATGATGGAGAACAGAAAATGGTAGATACGTACTGTGAATTGGAATAGGATTGAATCTCAAGGCTGAATTTTGCTATTTTGAATACGGTTATGATAGAATCTGCAAAATTATTTTTCGAAACAAAATTTGGAAAGTCGGAGATTTTCGAATATATGACCTAAAATTCAGGAATTGATGATCTACGAATTTTATGGAATTTTTAATCTGATTTAATTTTTTTAATTTAAAAAATTATGGCAGACATGTATACTCTCAAAATGCTAGAAGAAGGGGCCTATTTTTCTTGTTTGCCCCATTATGCAAAAATCTCAGAACCGGCTCTGCTCCGAGTGAATGAAGATCTTCGAGCACTACAACAAAATGCATTTCTTGTAACGAATTTATTTGTAACCAACGCTAAAATGGTTACAAAAAGTTGACTTATTTCTGACGAAATTAAATTTTTGTTACAAATTGTTATATTTTAAATAACAATGAGTAATTGTCGTTACAAATAAAAAAATTGGTTACGAATAGTAAATGACTTCAAAACATATGTAAATTAAAGATAATTTTTTTTATCCTACTTTAATTATCATTAGACGCGCACACATATATTATTAGATGATGACGGTTTCGATAGTATTTGCAGGACGTCGTTTCGTTGGCTTAAGGCACATTGGAAGATCAACAGATGGAACACGTTCGATGACTGGTAGAGAGAACCTTCTTTTACTGTGTATTGACTCTATTTTGTCAAGTTGAAATATGATTTTAGCTTTTTTCCAAAAAAACAGGCGCGCACATATATATATATATATATTTGGAAAAATCTTATATGCACACGGTGCAGGTGCACACACTTTTTTAACCGCCCATTCTTTCTCTCATTTCTTCTTCTTCTTACACCTTTTTTTCTCTACAGGCCCTTCTCCTCTTCTTCTTCTTCTTTCTCTCCTTTCTTCTTCTTCTTACACTTTTTTCTCTACAGATCTATGCCCTTCTCCTCCACCTGATCCACGAATACGACGACAGATCTATGCCCTCCTCCGTCGAATAGATCCGCCTGATTGGAGCGGAGGCTGGTGGTGGCTGCCCGGGGCTTGCGGAGGAGCACAACGATGCTGAACATGGTGCTTGAGAGTTGAGAGGATCGTCATTAATGATGAAGAGAGAGTGAGGGATCGGACTTCGACAGATCGTCCTGCGAGTAGGGGCGGCACAACTAGGGCTCATCCACAACGGCGGTGGTTATAGATCGGCTAGGCAAAGCTTCCAATTCAGCGTGAATGGGTCGGAAAAAACGCAGAAGGTATTAACGTTGTTTTGCGGTGGGTTTATTTTTTCTCTCATTGTTGAGATTGGTGGGTTTATTTGTTCTGTCATTGTTGTGATTTTGTATGTATTGCTGCTTTGCTGTACTACAACTTGAGAAAAGTTGCTTATTGATTTCTACCATGAAAAGAAGAGATATTTTAGACATCGAAAATTATAACAACAGACATTTTAGTTTTATTTTTACTTTTAGAGTTAATTAAAATTCCAATTATTTGAAAAGTGGTAACTTTGTTAGTGTAAAGTGGTAATTTTATTACTGTAAAGTGGTAATTTTGTTATTGAAAAGTGGTAACTATTATAAGTGAAAAGTGGAAATTTTGTTATTGAAAAGTGGTAACTATTATTAGTGAAAAGTGAAAATTTTGTTAATGAAAAGTGTAAATATTATTACGGAAAAGTGGAAAATTTGTTAGTGAAAAGTGTAAATATTATTATTGAAAAGTGGTACTAAAAAGTGGAAATTTTGTAACTATTATTAGTGAAAAGTAAAAATTTTGTTAATGAAAAGTGTAAATATTATTACGGAAAAGTGGAAAATTTGTTAGTGAAAAGTGTAAATATTATTATTGAAAAGTGGTAGTGAAAAGTGGAAATTTTGTTAGTGAAAAAGTTACTAAAAAGAAAAAAATAGTAAAAAAAACAGAAAATGAGAAACCACAAACCATAGTCAAAGAACTCGAATGACCTTGTAGTTATACAAAACATTTGTGACCACTTGGAGAATGATTATTTTATTGTATAATTCTATCTTTATTAATACATAGAGGGTCTCCATGTGCATTAGTGTGCACATGCACACTATGCACAGGAGACCAACTCTATATATTTATATTTATCTACCATATATATGTATATATATTATCAATTAAAAAAAAATTCAAAAATAGATATAGATTTTTTATTTTCTTTATTCTATTAAAAGATGAAAAATAAAATGTTGTAGGGATATAGATTATTTTATTTATAAAAAGATAATTATTAAAATAAAATGTTGTAGCTACCCATAGGCCTTCACGAGGGTGAAACTTTTTATGTGGTCGCATGTTATAATGTGATAATCACAAATCAGGGTTAAGTTTTTCATAGTCAATTGCATAATTAAAAATAAATGTAAAATTGATATATATATATATATATAAAATTATAAATGAAAATACTATAAAATTAAAAAATATATATACATCTTCTTATTAAATAAAATCACTCTAAATATAACTATAAATGAAAATATAAAATTAAAAAAAAATATGCATCTTCTTATTAAATAAAATCATACCATATATTATAACTATATATATATATATATATACATGTAAATTATGATCAAATCGAGGAATTAGTTTTCAAATAAAATATTTATTAATTTTTTTTAAAATTTAGAAAATTAAGGGTAAATAGTGGCGGTTCTTATCTCCTAAACTTTTTATTATCAAAATTGAAAATTTGGGAAGCCCTCACCTTAAGCCGAAAACATTGTCGAGGCCGTATGGGGTTGATGCCAAAGTTGTAGGTAGGGCGGGAAAATGCGGTGGGATTGCACTTGGGGAAGTCAATTAAAAGAGTGGACAGCCGCTGTAGCGCGGCCATGTTTAGTGACTACCACCGCCGGAGTATGTCCTCTTATTTTATTTGGGGGTACTTGGACCTTCATCTAATTCATGATTTGTATGCAGCCACGTTTACGACAAAAAATCTGTCTATCTTTAAATTAGTAGTACATACGTATTTCAAGTTTTTTTTTTTTTTTAGTCGTTCAAGGATGGAATCGGCGGTTCCATGCTCCAAATTGGAACCGTCGGTTTTTGAGTCATTGAACCACCTGTTAAAGTCAATTTTTTTTTTTACTCAATAGTCCAAATTAATCGAAAAATAACCGTTATTTTCTACCTATAAATATCTCTCAAATAGGAGTAAAATTTCACACAAAATTGATCAATTCTTCTCAATCCCCCTTCTCAGTTTTTTTGTTCTAGCTTGAATTAAAATGGTGCACTTCTATAATATTATTGTTTTCCCCAATTATATATTATACTCACTCCATATAAATTTTTTATTGTTTGGACTTATTAATTAAGAAAAGTGATTAAATAATATATATATATATATATATATAATATGAAGTGTAAAAATAAAAAATAAAAGATATGGAAAACTTATCTATAGAGAAACAAGAAAATACATATAGTACAAGCCGAAGAAAATTAAAATATGGTCGATTTCATGGGTGTGGGGAAATGATTCTAGGGAAATTGGAGAATCTTGAGGATGATTGGGAGAGTGTTATCACTGCAAATAGTTTTGAACGATAACCATGTTCAGATGGAGCTGATGGGGAGAGGAATGAGTTGGGGGATGCTGCCAATTAAGGCCATTTATTCTACACATTGATCACTTTATATATACTACTCCGGCCAATAAGTATATACAGTATTGCCTTTAATTTCAAGCATGTCTGTGAATGCACAATGTTACTTTTGCATTTTGGCTCATGTGAGGAGCTTTCTCAAGCATATCTATATATATAATACTCCTCCGTCCCAGGATTTTATGCACACTTTGACCGGCACGAAAATTAAGAAAATTGAATAAAGTGATGTGTAAGGTAAAATAAAGAAGGGGTATTATTGGTAATTCATTGATTAAAGTTGGAGAGATTTGACTAAAGGGAAGGGAATGTAAAATAAAGGAGGGGTATTAAGGAAAGTGTGCATAAAAACATCTTGAAACTGCCACTGATTCCCCTTAATTGATTCATTAGCTTTGACTCGATCACTTCCACAGACAGGGTTAGGTTGTGCAAATTTTATGTTAAGAATTTCAAGCTCTACATTATATTTACTCAGCTAGATAGATGTACGTGTTAAAGGTGGATTCTATGTTAAGAATTTCTATGCTTATATCTCTTCACCCCCAAATGCTTATATCCCCATTCTATGCTTATATCCAAAGTGAAATCCATAACCACGCCCTGCGGAATTAGCTCCCCAAACGGGTATTCCATAGCCAGGGTGGGCCCCCTTTTGCATAGGAGTACCGCTATTAATTAACACTCCTAAAATATTCTATACATACCCATAATTTTAAGGATAAAAATAAATATGTATAAAATGATCGAATAGCCTTTTATAAATAGATAATAAAGTAATTAAAAAATAACTTGAAAAAATTCTAAAAAAATATATAATTAATTTTAAAAATATTTTAAAAAATCAAGTAAATCTTTTAAAATAATTAATTTTTTTGAAAAATAAATCTACGAATAATTAAATAAAATCTGAAAATTAAAAAAAATATTAATCAAGTTAAAAATTAAAAAATAATTTTAGTTAAATAAAAAATTAACATTATTTAATTTTTTTAATAAATTGTCAAAAATAATTAAATAAAAAAATCAATCAAGAAAGCAAGAATTCGAATTACTGAAAATGATAAATAACTAATATCCTAAACCTTCAAAATTAATTCTAATCTTTAAAAATTAATTAAAACTAAAAAAATTAATTAATTTAATTATTTTTGAAGATTTAGTTGATTTTTTTAAATTTTATTTAGCTTTATTTTATTATAGAAGATTTTTTTTATTTAATATTTATTTATGATTGAGTTGATTTTTTTTTTTTGAATCCTTAATTAATATTTTTAATTTAGTTATTTTTAAAATTTTATTTAATATTTTCAGATTTTATTTATGTATAGGTTACTTTTTTCAATTTAATTATTTTAAAATTTTAGTTGGTTTTTTCATTCAAATATTTTCTAAAGATTTAATTGATTTTTATATTTACTTTTTTAGTTTTTATTCAATTTTTATTTGTTTTAAGGGTAAATAGAAAAAATTGAGATTTATTTAGTATTAAAAATTGCTTTTTAAATTTTAATAGAGTGTGTTTAATATTTGGGAGTTTGGGTGTGTATAACATTTAATGAGTTGTTAGTAGCATTAATATTGGGTATGGGTTAATTCTTGATCCATAGTTGTAAACTGGGGTATTTGAAAAAGGCCACGGATAAATGACCTAAAATATTATGTTTTCACCCACCCCTTCTTCGGCTTATTTTTTGAACTAATAGTTATAAAGACTATATTATCCTTATATGTTTAGTTCACCCCCACCTCCAAAATAAATAAAAAAACGAACAACTTTCTACTTTTTCTCTCCCCCTCTGAAAACTAGGGGTGGGTAAAAAATCGAGAAAACCGAAAAATTGAACCGAACCGATGAATTTTGGTTTATATGGTTCATTTTATTCGGTTCTCGGTTCGGTTCCAGTTTTTCAAAAAAATCGGTTTTCGGTTTTGGTTCGGTTTATATTTTCCGAAAATCGAATAAACCGAACTGACCGAAGTATAGGTATTACACGTAGTAATTAAAAATAAATAAATATATATATATAAAGAAACCCTAGAATCAAGATTTTACTTTTCAGCGTTTCTTCTTCATCCCAGATTCTCAATTCCCACATTCTTAATTTCGCACGGCCACCGCTGCAAAGTGCAAACGGCGATTTGGCGATTCCCTCCCACCGTTTGACCTCTCTCTCTTCTCGCATCTCAATCGCCGCCGACCTCCCTCTCTTCTCGCGTCTCAACCGTTACCGACCTCCCTCTCTTCTCGCGTCTCAACCGCCGCCGACCTCCCTCTCTTCTCGCGTCTCAACCGCCGACCAGCCTCTCTTCCACCGTCGTTCGGCCACCACCACCGTCTAAACTGAGGTTTTTATTTCTGCGTTTCTTCCACCGCCGTTATTGTTTCAGAATTGAACTTTTATTTGTTTAATTTTATTTTATTTTTAATTTTAGGCAGAAAAAATTCGGTTCAAACCGAACCAACCGATTTGTAATTCGGTTAGGCTCGGTTTTATAGAAGTTCGATTCGGTTGCGGTTCATTTTTTTAAAACTTCGGTCGGTTCGGTTGAAAAAAGGCCAGATCCGACTAAATGCCCACCCCTACTCAAAACTCAACAACCCCCACCCCACCCCCACCCCCACCCCCCAAAATAAAAAAAATAAGAGATTTTTTACTACTAACTCCCACCTTGGCCCAACAAAAGCATCTAACTCCCACCCCCTTTTCTGACAATTTTTTCAAGCATCTAACTCCCAAAATAAAGCAGATTTGTCTATTTTGCCCTCCATTCCAATCAAATATTATATTGGGGATATTGATTCTACTTTCAGTAGTTTTTGCAGAAGTCCCGTACACCGTACAAAATATTGCCAGCTTCCTCTCCCATTTCCGGCGACGTCAAATCCTCCCATTTTCCAGGTTATGGCCAGCTCCCTCTCCCATTTCATCATCATTTCAGAATTTGAATTTCAAAATTTGAATTTCAAACTAACTTCTCCTTCTCATCGTCTCTTTCAAGCTAGGGTTTATCGTTCTTGCCAAGATTTTTCAAATCTGCTATGGAATATGAAGTATTTGGGTACGTAACCCATAATTCTCTTAGTAAGATGGTTTCTCTTACTCGCAATTCTACTTTCACTTTCTTCTTGTCCCAAGTTCTTGAGTCGTGGCCTGAATTGAAGAACAATGTTGAAAACATTTCATTTTTTTGGTCTGGTGGCAGCGTTAGTAATTGCAAATTGGGTGGAGACATTGATGTGAAAAATTTGATTTCTGTTTGCCAAATTTCAAATCTGAAACTAGTGTCAGTTTCTATTTCCCAAACTCCCCCTAATCCTCCTTTATGCCTTGTAGGAAATTCTATTTCTGATGCATTTATTGTTGATCATTCTTTATTGCATTCCTCTCAGTCTTCTAATGGTACTGTCCCCACATTTATTTCTCAAAAAGCAAATAGGATCCCATTTAAGGTTATTAAGAAAACCAACCCTAGTTCTCAACCAACTGATTTTCATGGTAAATCTGATATACCTGAGTACAATTTGTGCCCAACTATTCCCCAAAAGCCATTGCTGTCGGATTCTTGGTCCCAAATTATGAATGATGGCATAGGTCTTGAATTTAGGGGTGGGGCTGCTGATTTTAGATGTCAACTAATCAAGTATTCAACTCAAATGGGATTTAAGTTTATTTACACCAAAAATGATCGAAGATACATTAATGCTGCATGCAACGAGTCGTTGACCAGTGATTGTGGTTGGTTTATCAAAGCTAAGTGTCAGCCCGTCACTGGATATTTTGTAGTTTCTAAAGCTAATCTCATTCATAGTTGCGTTGGAAAGTTTGTGAAGGATCAGGCCAATAGAATGAGTCCAAAGATCATGTCAGATTTTGTTGTGCAAACTGTTAGGACTGACCTAACTACAGGTGGTAAACAAATCATTGATATTTTGAATGATCATTATGGATTGAAGATACCCTACTGGAAAGCATGGCGAACAATAGAGAAAGCTAGGGATCATATATTTGGTAGTTACGATGAGTCGTACGATCAATTACGTTGGTATTGTACTGCAATCGAGCGTACTAACCCAGGAAGCGTTGTTATGCTTGAACCCAATCCTAAAACAGGTCGTTTTGAACGTCTCTTTATTGGTTTCAAAGCTTGCATTGATGGATTTCAAAGTTGTAGGCCAATGTTGTTCATTGATGGTACTTTCATGAAGGGTCGTGCTAAGGGTACCTTATTATCTGCTACAGCCAAAGACGGCGACAATGGTAAACTAATTAGCTTCTACATTCATACGTGTCGACCTTTTCAGTTGGTTTTTCATGTATTTTTCTGATTTTTTGGTGTCTAAATGAGATTAATTGTACATTCAGTATAATTGGTTGAGCTGTCTTTCATGTATTTTTCTGATGTTGTGTTTTAGACTATACGTTGTTTTGAATTATAAAAGTTGTGAAATTACTTGTTCATTCAGTGGTTTAGTTTGCAGTTTTCCTTTTCAAACTCTATGGAATTCAACATCATATATGGTCAAAACCGATTCAGTGGTTGAGGTGTCTCCCACCTGTGTTATTGGCTGAGCTGTCTTTCATTGAGTTTTGGATGCTGTGTTTAGACTATATGTTTGTTTGAATTATAAAAGTTGTTAATTTAATTGTACATTCAGTGGTTTAGTTTCCATTTTTTCCTTCTAAAACTCGATGGATTTGGTTTGCAGGTTTATTCCCAGTTGCCTTTGCCATAGTATCGGCTGAGAATACAAAAAACTGGGTTTGGTTCCTAGAGAAATTGAGGGATTTCATTAAACATTCCAAGCAGGTCTTTTATATATCGGATAGACATGTTGGTTTAATGGCTGCCTTCCCAATAGTTTTTGAGGATCCAATTCATTTTTTCTGTTTATTTCATTTGTTGACCAACTTGAAAGACCGGTTTTCTAAAGGTTGGAGCAATACTCACCGATCTAACATTGGTGAATCTTTTCGAGAGTGTGCATATGCTCCAACAGTGCGTATATTTGAAGAGAAAATTGCAAATTTTAAACAGATTGGTGGCTTGATTGCTGAAGAGTGGTTAGAATCGCTTCCAGTCGAGAAGTGGGCTGTTGCTTATTCCCCCCACATTACAAGATATGGAGAAATGACCTCAAATGCTGCCGAATCCTTTAATTCTTGGATTTCAGATTTCAGGGGCCTGCCCATTACATATATGATAGACTCAATTCGAAGTGGTATGGCCTCTCAATGTTTTTAAGCGTTTTATCAATAATTTTAAGATTTAAATCAACCAAATTATCTTTGATCCATCTTCAAAACTCATTTAGCAGTGTAAATTCTTTACAGAATTTTGGGAAATTTTCATTTTATCATGTTTAGCAGATCCTTCAAAACGATCAATTTGATTATTACAGATTTTACTCCTTATCTCTACAGGCATTAGCAGATGGCACCTCGAACGCCGGGAAAAAAGTGCCAATTGGACTGGAGCGTTGTGTCCCTCTAAGGAACAGTGGTGGAACCACCTAACCAATAAAGGCCGTACATGGTCAGTCGTTCCATGCCCAGGTGGGGATTTTGAAGTTGGTTCTACTCCGTCCGTTCGGGTTGATCTAAGAACTAAATCTTGTTCCTGTTGTCAATGGAGAGTTAGAGGTTTTCCTTGCTCGCATGCTGTTGCTGTAATTCGGAAGAACAGCCCCAGTGTTTTCACTTACGTCGAAGAATGTTTTTTCACATCCAAGTACCGAGAGTGTTATAGCTTTGACCTTCATCCCATTCCTCAAACTGAAAAGTTTGAGATCCAGCCTAAACTTATTTTGGAATCCAAGATCCTGCCACCAAAATTGAAACGGAAGCCTGGCCGTCCAAAAAAGAAGAGGCTACCGTCATATGGTGAACAAAGAAAGAGGAAGCCATCTCTTTGTCCCCGATGTCATAAAATGGGCCGGCACGACCCCTTCTCTTGTTTAATATCAAGTGTGCCGGGTCCCGATCCAGGAGAAATCAATGAAGAGATAAGTTAAATTCCAGAGTAGTGCTTTTTGTTTTTTGATGGTGTAGTCTGTTATCTTGACAACATTTTGGTCATGCCATGCCTGGAGGCAATGAATACTTCAACCATTAAACCAACATGTCTATAATAGACATGTTTTTGTTGATAACGTGGTTGGTATTGTAATTAAACCACACGACAATTATTGACCTTTATTGACTCTGTCATGTAATTGAACCAAATTATTGTTGGATGCATTTGGGAAATTCTGCTTCGCATTATGTTTTTTATCCAGCCCCACCATTAGTTCCCTGTAAAATGGACCAGCACCCCATTCTTTATTAAAATCTGGGTGAAGTTCAGAAAAACACTATGTATGTTCAAATCAGTGAAACGTATGTTCAGATTTACATGTTTGTGTTCAAAATAAATGTCAAATTTAATCAACACATTTGTTCAGATGTACGCCCATACGACTTTTGCAAAAATTTGTAAAAAGAATCTTTAATGAGATTATCACCATCTTTTCTGTAAAAAATCACGAGGGACCGTTTGTTTTATTGATAAAAAGATTTTCTTGATTTTGTTGGGGGGCGTTTTTCACATCAATGTCAAATTGCTTTATTAGCTTAATCGACTGAGTAATGGTATAGTTTTATTTGAATTCTTCAAGTGATAAAAAAAAATTGAGTTAATGCCAAATTTATTTTAATATTAAAGAGTTTGGGACAATCTAGTTGGATCATAACATCATTCATACAAGTTAACGTATTTTGGAAAGTTATGATAAAATCAGTTAACTTTGTTATTTCAAACTTTCTTCAAAAGGACACTTCTTGAAGAAGTTGAACAAGAACAAATCCTTGCTCTATGTAGAGGTATAATCTGTTCGGCAGATTGCCATGACAATTTCTACATTCTCAACCCATTTGCCATTCGAGTCTACAACCGTCCCTCCTAGTGTCCTTTTGACTGGGGGTCCTAATATTCAGATATGTATTGCTTTCTTTGGTATGGGTTATGTTTTTTCAAGAAACTCTTAATCAATTGAAGGTTTTCTTTGATTTAAAAAATAGAGAAAGCATGGCGAACAATAGAGAAAGCGATGAGTCGTACGACCAATTACGTTGGTATTGTACTTAAACCATGACTAACAATAGAGAAAGCGAGGGATCATATATCTTGACAACATTTTGGTCATGCCATGCCTGAAGGCAATGAATACTTCAACCATTAAATCAACATGTCTATAATAGACATGTTTTTTCGATAACGTACTTTGTATTGTAATTAAACCACATCGCAATTATTGTCATCTATTGAAGGCAATGAATATTTCAGCCACCAAATCAACATGTCTATAATAGACATGTTTTTCTCGATAACGTACTTTGTATTGTAATTAAACCACATCGCAATTATTGACCTTTATAGAATCTGTCATGTAATTGAACCAAATTAATGTTGGATGCATCTGGGAAATTCTGCCTACCATTATGTTTTTTATCCAGCCCAAGCATTACTTCCCAGTAAAATGGATCTGAATCCCAACTTATATTAATAACTGGATAAAGTTCAGAAACATTAAGTCTATGTTCAAATCATTGAATCGTATGTTCAGATTTATAGGTTTGTGTTCAAAATTAAAATCTGAAAAAATCTAAACATAATGTGCCACCAATCTGGAGGTCGAATCTTTAATGAGATTATCACTATCTTTTCACAACAAATCACGAGGGAAAGTTATTTTATTGATAAAAGGTTTTACTTGAAAAATGGTAAAGTTTTATTTGAATTTTTTGATGTTAAAATCTACTAAAATCAATTGAGGGATTACTTCGATGTTAAAAATACAGAAAGCGTGGCGATGTGGTTTGAAAGCAATTGATATAGGTTGTTGTTTCGATTGAGGGATTTCTTCGATGTTTAAATTCATACAAGTTTATTTTGTGTTCCTTTCCCCCGTCCTACCGTTGTTGTGTCGATTCTACCATTGTAATTATTCTGGTTGATGGAGGGATATTGGGGTCCAAAATAAGGAGATTTTAGTCTGCATCTCAAACTTAGAGGAATGGCAAAAAGGAGCATATGCACACTGAAACACTCTTTCAAAATATGTCATAAAATTGGACCCTAGCTTAAATTGATTAAGTCTACCATTCTTATCCTTATGTCCCCGATGTCATAAAATTTGACATCGAATGAATTTCGTATAGGAGACTCGCACCTGTTCGGATAGGCGGCGGATCATCTGTGACTGCTACTCCAGCCCTGAATGCCGTCTTGTTCTTTCGCCATGTATGATTAGGTGGTAAGAACTTTCGGTGGTTATCGAACCACGATTGCTTTCGACTGAGCCTCAAAGTGAATACATCGGTGTACTCCCCACAATATGGACAAGCAAGCTTTCCAGCTGTACTCCAACCAGACAACATTGAGTACGCTGGAAAGTCGCTAATGGTCCAAATCAGTGCAGCTCTCATAATAAAGTTTTGCTTCCTAGAGACGTCGTACGTTTGCACCCCATTTTCCCATAAAAATTTCAAATCAGCTATCAGAGGTTGTAAAAACACATCAAGCTTGTCCTTCGGACTTTTTGGCCCGGGCACAAGAATCGAAAGAAACATGAATTGATCTTTCATGCATAACCACGGGGGTAGATTGTACGGAGTAAGAATAACTGGCCATGACGAATATTGCTTCCCCGTCATTCCAAACTGTGCAAAACCGTCTGTGCTCAAGCCCAACCTAACATTCCTAATTTCAGCTGCAAAATCAGGATACGAACGGTCCAAATGCTTCAAAGCCAACGAGTCTGAGGGTGACGCATAACACCAGAGTCATCAGAACTGCACGAGGCATGCCATGTCATATCCTTCGCAGTGGCCTTGGACATGTACAATCTTTGCAAACGAGGAATTATGGGAAAGTAGAACATTTCCTTAACCGGACGTTTCTTTTTCAACCGACCATCTGCATCAACCCTACTCGGCTTATACCGTGGTCCACCACAAATCTTACAGAACTCTAGTTCGTTGTCTGCACCCCAAAATAACATGCAGTTCTGTGCACAACAATGAATCCTTTCTACCGGAAGACCCATCCCACTCATCAAGTGTTTGGTATCGTTAAATTTCTTGGGAACCTTATTTTCTGAAGGACAAATCTCACGAATCAACTCAACGACTTGATTGTATCCCCTTTCAGACAATCTGTTTTCGGTTTTAATATTCAACAATCTGGAATTGAACGACAACTGCGAATGAGATTCACAACCGGGATACAAGTCTTGGTCCGCTGCACGAAGCATGTCGTAGAACTGTGACGCATTCTCATTAGGGGGTTCTTCATTATGTGCCTCCTCTACCGCGTTGATTCCAAAATCAATGTTTGGGTTACCCATTAATTCTTCTACCATAGTGTGGTACGAGCTAGGTCCCATAGGGTCAACTTCATTTGAAGTTGACGCAAATTCACTAGTGTTTTGAAATGGACGTGGACCCCAACTCTCTTCACCGTGATAAATCCAATTATAATAATTTCGTGTAAACCCATTTCGATATAAATGAGACTTCACTTCATTAGGATCTCTATAAGTCTCATTTCGACATCTAGCTTTCGAGCAAGGACACCTAATTTTCCCTTCCCAAATCGAATTCGGATTACTAGTGGCAGCTTCAATAAATCCATTTACACCACTAATAAATTCGGGGCTCATAATCCCATTGACCAATCTTGGCCTATACATCCAACTACGACTTGAATAATTCATGTTAATCGATCTGTTTCAAATGTAAATATATATAGTTTATATATATATTTTTAAAAATTTCGGCAGAGTTTCATCTAAATCTATCGTATCACCAAATATTTAGGTTCCTAGTGCATCCATTTCCGACTCGAGTAAAATTACTCAAGTCGGAACGCACAATCTACAACAAACAAACAACTCATCCCAGCCTCCAACATCGATTTAATTTCACTTATTTCCAACAATTAATTATAAAATTAATTCTCCCAATTAACACATTCATGCATAACAATTAACACACCGTACCAATTAATAATTAACACATATATATACATGCATATATAAAACATATATAACAATAATTATATTAACACATTAATTCATAACAATTAACAATTTTTATAACTTTCATCAATTAACAATATTCTTAATTAATCCTAATAAACATTATACATATTTTTCTAACATAATTACAATCCTAACATTACACAACAAAACTATATACATGCATATATATATATATATATACATATATAATATAATACAAACATATATATATATACAACTTTTAATTTAATCAATAAAAACGCATAAATTTACCGTAGAAATGAACCCCTCGAAGTGTAGAACAGAAATATCCAAAAATTAGTCTCGATCGGTAGCTCCGGCAGCGGCGGTGGCGCGGTGGAAGGAAGCTCCGCGGCTGTTTTCTTTTTTTGGGGGTGAAGGAGGCTGTACGAATTTGGGGAAGAAGGAGAGGGTTTTAATTGGGAAATAGGCGAGGGCAATTACGAGGGCCCCACCCCCCTCGCCAATTAGCGAGTGGGGAACCGTCGCCATTTTCCGAGGGCCACAATGCACTCGCCAATGAGCGAGTGCACAACACGCCGTCGCCAAATCCCTCGCCAATTGGCGAGGGCATATTTTTCCACTCGCTAAATAGCGAGTGTGATTCCGCCCCTCGCCAAATCCCTCGTTATTTATTCCCCTCTTTAAATCCCTCGCCAAATAGCAAGGGTGAAATACCCCTCGCCAATTCCCCTCGTTATTTGAGCAATATTTTGTAGTGAATAAACCATAAAATAAGTTTAGGTGATGTATGTTTCTCATAACCCATTTTAGAGAAGCGTGTTTAAGTGAAACAAAATTATGATAAAAGTGCACCGTTCTAAGAATATCAAAATTGGAGGTATCAGAGCGGATGTAGACAATGCTGAGATCCACTCCCCGTACAAATGTGAAAAAAATATAAGTTTCCCATTCAGATTCCTAGTAAATGATTTTCTATATGTCCACCACATCATTTAGACCTTTATCTATTATTTTATGATACTTTATCTCGTACTAGTATATTATTTGTACGGACAATCACATCACTTGTGCTATATCTATTCAGGCATTATATTGCTTCCGTTTGAACAACCAAAATTAACCTGTAACAATTCGTTGAGTTAATCTGTGATAATCAAGGTAAATTACTCTATTAACCAAAAAAATTAACGAAGGTATTCGAGTTAAACATTTCGAAACATTTCGAATCTCACCAAATAATTGGTCTAGTAACCTGCTTGGAATGTTTAATGAAGTCCCTCAATTTATCCAGTGAAAAAAATATAAGTTTCCCATTCACATTCCTAGTAAATTTTTTTCTATATGCCCACCACATCATTTAGACCTTTATCTATTATTTTATGATACTTTATCTCGTACTAATATATTATTTGTACGGACAATCACATCACTTGTGCTATATCGATTCAGGCATTATAATTGCTTCCGTTTGAACAACCAACATTAACCTGTAACAATTCGTTGAGTTATTCTGTGATAATCAAGGTAAATTACTCTATTAACCAAAAATTAACTCCGGAATTCGAGTTAAACATTTCGAAACATTTCGAATTTCACTAAATAATTGGTCTATTAACCTGCTTGGAATGTTTAATGAAGTCCCTCAATTTATATAGTGAAAAAAATATATGTTTCCCATTCAGATTCATAGTAAATTATTTTCTATATGTCCACCACATCATTTAGACCTTTATCTATTATTTTATGATACTTTATCTCGTACTAATATATTATTTGTACGGACAATCACATCACTTGTGCTATATCTATTCAGGCATTATATTGCTTGAATAGATATACCAACATTAACCTGTAACAATTCGTTGAGTTATTCTGTGATAATCAAGGTAAATTACTCTATTAACCAAAAAATTAAAGAAGGTATTCGAGTTAAACATTTCGAAACATTTCGAATTTCACTAAATAATTGGTCTAACATTAGTAATACGTAAGAAATATAATGCCAAATTTCCCTGCACTTTTTCCCATACAGTAATAGGTGTAGGCCTGGCGCTACAGAACTTTTCTCCTGCCACACTCTTTCAATTTGAGAAAATTGTACGGAATTACGATTAGACATAATCTTTACACTACTTCCAAAACTCTTCGAATTTCTCATCTACAATTGATATCTGCAATCCCCTAAACCATATCATATTGTTCAATCTGCTAGGAAGAAGTGTTGTTACAAAGACAAAAATTCGACTACAAAATTTGTTTGCTCCCCAGGTTAGTGTAATTCTCTAAGATCGTCTTCGTTTTCAGCTTGATTTTCTAACATCTACGTTGTTAATGTTTCCCCTGGAATTCTAATTAGGGTTTCTATTACTCAAATGGCACCACGCAAGAGGCCTACGAAGTCCATTCCAAACGATGATGATAACACGAAGCGCATGCACAACAACAACAAGAAAAGAGGTGAAATAACTGTTTTCCCCCAATTTTATAGTTTGATTTTTCTCAAAATGGCATCTTTATGGAATGGTATCTGTACGAAAAACAGGTTTTCAGCCACAGCTTGTTTACATATTCCCGTCTCTTGGGGAAAGAAAATCATAACTATAGGAACAGTTATCTTGTTTACATATTCCCGGATGCTTGTATAACACTTCGTCAATCTTGTTTTTTTCGTCGAAATTTGTCATACCTGTTATCATCGTAACAGAAAAATATATCCTCCAGTCGTTGGATCAGTAATCTTGACGTTTTTGTGACTATAGGAAAGAGGCCCGCAACATCTCTATCCACGTCCTCTGAATCTCAATCAGGTGACAAAAATGATAACGTTTTGTCATTTAATATTTGTTTCTGTTTTTTGGACCCACATATCTGGATTGTAATAATGCTTACTCTCATATCTGGATTGTAATAATGCTTTAATGCAGATAGTGATCTTCAATTTAAGAAACATAGACCACGCAAAAATAGGAGGAGAGAGAATGACTCAACATCTGAAAATAACTCGGAAGACATTGGTATATAAAATGACTGAATGGGGTATGTTTTTTACATATTTTCGGTGTCTGTACGCCTTACTTTTTTGTTGCTCATGTTTTAGATGTAGATGAGTCTGATGAATGGGTAGATGATGCCCTTGAAGATTCCACATCAGATTCAAGTAGCGATGATGAATTATCACGGAGAATTGATCCCACAAAACCCATAAATTGTTTTGGTTAGTGTTGCCACGGTATCAAATGAAAAAATTCAATAGTGTATCCATATTTATAATTTGTTGGAGGAATGGGTATTTACCATCTATAATATGTGACAGAGTTCGTGTGATGTCTCTTTCAGGTAAGGTTTTGGTGAATCTAAAAGAAACTTATTTCCGTTCTAATCTTAGAACGTTAATTAAGGATATAAATGGCCTTAAATTTTCTGAAGCGCATGTCTGTTGGATCAAAAGAACGCCATTTTGGCTACTGTTTGAGAGCACTTATGGATCCTGTGATAAACAGTTTCTTAAGAGGATGAGAAAGAACGATGATGCTATTAGAAAAATACTTAAGTGCTTTGATCAACAGTCTGAAACCTTTTTTATTGGAGGCAAGATTCTTGAATTGGAGAGGAGGGATGCCCAACTTATTTGGGGGGTCAGTTGTGGAAACAAGCATATATCTTTGAGAGAATCAGACTACACGTTTCCCAAATGGATGTATAGGTGTTTCCCGGAGGAGATAAGAAGACTCCCTGTTTGTCAATTTGTTCTCTACAAAAATCTCATTCTAACCAAGTTGAAAGGAGCTTTACAACGAACTGATATTGACAGCATCAAAGATGTCGCTCGTCTGTTGAGTTTGTTCATCTTAGCTATTCTTCTTTGCCCAAATCAAAATAGTTCAGTTTCTGTGCATTTGGGTTGTTATTTTGAATCATTCACTGAAGTCTGTAATTACGATTGGGCAACTTTAATTGTTGAAATGCTCAGAATGCAAATAAAGAACAGCAAGAACCTTAAAGCAGGAGGTTGTGCTGCTATGTTGCCCGTAAGTTACAATTCCAACTACGTATTCTGTTTTATTTTTGTAATAATTCTAAACAATATATGATCCTTTCAAACCTAAGTATTCATTTTTTGTATGCATAGTTTTGGTTATGTGAACATGCGTCGATCGTTAAGCCAGCAGATAAATTGGCAATCCCTAGATTCTTGAAGTGGGATTTGCGCAAGGTGAACAAGGAGATTCCTCAGCTAAAGCTAATAAAGCAAGTCCAGGTTAGTATCATACGTATATAATTATCATTTTTAATGGTATAAACAACAAATAATTTCTTTCAAACTTAGTATATTAAGCATCTATAATTGGTAAGTGATAATTGTCTCATCTAGATAGAGGTTTTCTTGAATAATCAAGTTTATACCTATTCAGTTCCTCTATGTTCAATAATCAATGCCAAAAAAATGAAGTTGTTCATTTTTTATACATTCCAGTTCAAACGAAGTAAGTTAGATGACTAACCAACAAAATTCCAACGTAATTGGTCTATTCAATTGTTACCAGATTCGGAAGTTCCACCTGAAGGCAACTGCAGATGAAAAGATTAAGCTTAGGGCTTTGATTGAATATAGAGAAGCCGAGAATCTCAATGAAAGCAGGAGCGTAGGAAGAATGTCACCAAAAATTGAAGAAGAGGCAGAGAGAAATTGTTTAGTGAATCAAAATAGGTGTACTAGTATAGTTCTACAACAAAAGCCCAATTCAGAGCTTGGTTCTTCTGGAAGGGGTTTCCCGTCCGGTGAAGGATGTAGTTTCAATGCTAGTATTCAAAGGGGGATTGAAAGCTCTGTGAAGAAAAACCAAAATGTCCCTCATTCAAATGAGGATGCCCCGCTCAGAGCTTCAGAAAATGTAGTTATTGTCCAGAAATCAGGTTGTGAACAAGGAGAAGGCAATGGCTCTGAAAGTCGAAGTAAGTGTTTCAATGCTAATACTCAAAGGGTGATTGAAACAGATGGGAATACCAATCAAAACGTCCCTAATTCAAATGAGGATGCCCCGCTGATGTCCGAGAATGTAGATAATGGCCAGAAAATAACATGCCCACCAGGAGAAGCCACCGAAAGTGGACCACCAGAAGAAGGCACAGAAAGTCAAAGCAAGATGTTAGGTGAAATTGAGGGACTTCCTGAAAAAGCCATCGCAAAGGAAAAAAGTCCGTCTCCAGATAGTCATTCCCCGGAAAAGCAATCCCCTGTTAGATGTACCTCTCCGGACCAAATTGTCGTGTCCAGCAACAATGAACATCTTGCTTCAAAGGTGTTTAAGCTTGATCCTCTCATTGACAGCAATCCACACAATCCACACATTCATCTACGATTGGATAACTTTGCAGGCATCAACACTGGACACATTCCTCCGTTTATATCTGAGGCACCATCATGGAGTTTGGGGATGACCCAAGATTTTGGAAACAAAGATTTAGCAAACCAAACAATTAACAAAGTTATTGCAGATCTTTCTACTATAGGGGATAACGTTCTTCAATCTGTTGAATGTTCATCCCCCAATGTTGCAAGAAACCTTTTGCCTGAATTGGATAACAATGATAACCTGGAAAACTTTGTAGAAGTAAATGTTGAATCAGATCATGCAATGTATTCCTTGGAAAAAGGTGTCGGGGAGCTTGAAGCTGTCATCGTTCAATTGAGGCAATCTATTATGGAAAAGGATAATTTAATCCAACAATTGTCTTTGGAAAAAGTTCAGTTACAGGATCGTGTATCTGAGCTCACTGAACCTCCTTCAGCTACCCAGGTGATGTCTAACCCGGTTAATATTCATTTAATGGACGCAAGTGTGGAACTCCATGTACTGAAGCAAAACAATAAAGACTTGTTGATGGAAAATGCTTATCTTAAGGAATGTCTCGATAAATTTATTCAGCCCAACCCAGGAGATATCGCTCAGCCTTCAGACACCGGGATTCGAGTGAAAGTAGAAATTTCTCCAGCTGAAGTAAAAAATCTGAAGAGGGGTGCTAATCATCCTGATCCAAGTACTATTACAAGGGCCGTAAAAAGGAGAACTGTCAATGATGAAAGAATTCCAAAGGATTACACTCCACAGCCAAGTACAAAGGAACTAATCATAATTGGTGAAGGAGAACAGGCATTGGGGAAAAACAAGGCGAAGGCTGTCAATCAACCGAAGTTCGTCCTGAACGAAAAAATGCAGGCTGTCAAAAGCTTGAGTAACCACATTAAGGAGAAGCTTTTTGATGATTGGGAATTCAAAGGGCCAGAGTAATTTCCCTTAAATCTTCCTCTAAAATGCATCAATATATATAAACTAATTGTTCAACTTAATTCATTATATTTCTGGGAAATTAAATTTGTTTATTCCCCCATTATTTTTTTCATCAGATTCCTTGTCTGGACGGGTAATCAGCCATTAGCCGAGGTCTCTGTTCAAAATGTCCTAGATATACTTGAAGAAAGAAGAATTCCTTTTGAGGTTAGCTAATGTACTTGTTATCTACACATATTCTTTAATTTCCTACTCTTCATTTTAGATAATACACTGATGGTTATTATAGGTTATTGATGCTTGGGCGGATATCTGTCAATCTCTCCATTCTAACCAGAAACCATGTGTCAAATACACAGTCACCTTTACTGCCATGTGTTGGGTAAGTACATCCCCTATATACTTAGATGACACTCAAATGTTCTAGTTCATATTTTGCCATTTTTCAATACATAATCGCGTCTCTTAAATGTGGATTCTACTTTTTGACAGTCTTTAATAAATGATTATGGAAACACCAAGGACAAGAATAAGACCACCTTGATTGACAACAGAATTGAAGAGGCATTAGGGGCGGACTGGGTGCTTTTTCCGATTCTTGGGCGAGGTGGATCTCATAAGCACTCCGGATCTTCAGATCATTGGACTCTACTCAAGTTAAATGTTAAGAAGGGCGAGTGGAGGTTTCTAAATTCAATGCTACAACGTTCTAGGAGTCGGGTCGATGTCCATTTGAGAGATGCCGTTGTTGTGGTAATCAATCAACTTCATTCCTGTTTATCCTTCTTCTTTGCTAGAGAATTCATTTAGCTTTTTGCTATAATATTTTTCTGATTATGTGTTGATTGTTATACATTATATTAATTGACAACCAATGACGCTGTTGGATTATAAACAGGTCAAATATTTTGATCGAAAGTTTAGAGAAGCCTGTAAGAAGCATTATCCAAACCATCCATATATGAAGAAATCTCTACAACTTCCTCAGATCGAGGATTGCTTACAGCAAAAGGAGGGTACTCTTGACTGTGGTGTCATTGTCTGCTACCATATAGAGAACACTATGATCAGTAAGTCGAGCAGGAAGGGAGAGTATTCCGTTACATGTTCTGCAAACTATCGCAAACGTATGGTGGAACTATTTATGGACCCCCATGGTTCCAAAATCTAAAAGGTGTTTATTATGCCTATTTCAATCTGTCCGAAACAATGGTTTTTGTGGTCTTTTAATCTACCCCATACATTTCTAGAATAGTGTGATGTTTTTATGTGGTCTTTTGTTTGTCAAATTTATGCTTCCACTATTTTCGTGCCAGAACAATGCTTTATTTTCTGTTTTGAATCAGATATTTGGGCATGTATGAATTTAAATCTGTTTCCTTTTGTTGGTGTTTTTTGCCTTTCAAATTATAGATCTGTGTTACTGCTTCAAATATTTTCCATTTTCATGTTCAAAAGATTCCAATGTCTGTTCAATAATTTGAGGAAGCAGTTCAATTTACTGACAGATTTTAATGGTCTGCCAATTTGATTATTTTACTTTTTTTTCCATGTTGAAGATGGAATTTCAGACAACTGCATATTGGTTGCTATTTTTGGTTGAATATTTTTCAGATTCTCATAATATGAAAGGAACTAAATTCAACAAGGAAAAACATTTGTGTTTCCCTAATATAAACCAAACCAAAACATAATTATATTAATAATTCCTTACAACTGACAAAATGTGTTTCCCTAATATATCATTCTTCTAGCATATTCATGGGCTACTCAATAACATTTAAAGGACAACAAAATACTTCTTAGACAACCCACCTAAACCATACTTCATAGTACTTAACTAATTACATATAAACACACTAAAAATTTCCTGGGCAAACCATACTAGGAATTACATTGATTATCCTGCAATAGCCAAAGTGTTCCAGTCCATTTCCAACAGCTTTTTCTTGCATCACCCCACTCATCAAATCATAAGAGAACAACGTTCCGACATGTGCTCTTCTAAACATTATTTTTCGGTTTCCAGGTTTGACGAGATACAACGGTTCGGGTTTGAATGAATAAGGCATAAACTCTTGCGGATTAAACCTTATAGTAAATGTAGACCAAACCTCGTTGCACCCATACCCTTGAAGTAGAAGAAACTGGAAATCCCTATCCTCATAATTCATATGCCTGACCGGATAAATAACTATCGTATCATCATCTAAAGCATTCATATCCCATAGACCCCACATAATCCTCTCTCCCCATCGAGGTCTTTGATCTATTGGAGGTTCAATTACACCCCAGGAGTCATCTTGGACATTATAAGTTCCAATTTGCCTTGCCAAAACCCCCTTTTAGGATACTTTAAAATGAATTTTCCCCCTAACGAACGATGAAAACTTTGAAACTGAACCATCGAAAGGAAAACCCGACAACCTTCTCCAAACGTTCATTCTCGTAGAGTAAACACTAACCTGCGTACTTCGTAAACAATTGTTGAAAACAACGATCCGCAGCAACACGTAGTCGTCTTTCGCAGCGTCGTATCCCATATAGAAAAATGCAGACGCCCAATCTGCAGTTGTATCCTATTCTATTAGTGCATGTGGAATCTCCTTACATTTCGTTGAAACTGGATTCACTATAAACATTCGATCGTTTATAGTTGCAACGCATATCAAACTCCTACAATCTGCAACGATCTCCGAAGGCCCGTCGTCTTCAGTAATAAACCTGTAGTAAGATAACAAATTGACCCCCCTCCTCCTGTAAACAACTGGTGGAAACGATAGCTGATCTTGAACGATCAGAGAGAAATTATTCTGCATTCTCATCTTTCGAAGGTGGACGTTCGTAAACTCACTAGATGAAATCATGGAATTCCATTCCATGCAAACCACCTTCAGCCGTGTAGCATCCTCGGGGAGTAACATCGAAGATATCTCCTCCTTCAAATCAAATGGCATTGAAGACAAATCCATTTTTGTGTTGAATAAATTTAGAAGCACTTTAACACAGTGAATGAAGATGTCAACTACAATATTAATAGGACTAGAGTTATAATAGAGATTTGTTAGGTGAAGGAATTTAGTGGATTTCAGCCGTTTTTTTTTTTTTTGCCATTAATGTAGTAATGGTGAAACTAATTAGATGTGACTCATTTCTGCTCTCACAAGATATGGAAATCCGAATTCCCTTCTCCCACCTGTTCAAGTAATTGATTCAAGTAGTCAAATCGATTTTATGGCTCTTCAAAGTGGGTGGTTAGTACATTTAATCAATTAAAACTTCAACATTTCATGGTTAGTATATTTTATATTTTTTTAAACTACATCATTTTTTTCTATATTTTTTAATGTTGCCAATTATGCTTGAACTCCTTTTATTTTAATTTATTCCTTTAACAAGATTTTATTTCCAAGATTTTAATGTTTATTTTTTTATCCTTCTTAAATAATTATTGATATACAAGATGAAAAAAATAAATTACACAGTAACAACTTCACTAAAATGACAATTTTTTTTATTAATAACACATTTTACAGAAGTACCTAATAATATGTATTACTTTTTTTTTTCTCCCATAAAATATACAGAATATTCCTAGGGGTTTGTTATACATTTTATTATTGTTCTTCTACCCAAAAAGAAATTAATTCAATTTTTATATCTCATTATTAATTTAATATACTAGCTAGTATTAATAGGCCATACTAGAAGTTGACTTTAAAAATCAAATCCAATCTTCCATTAGTCATTCAAAATAATTAATGTTCAAATCAATTGAAGGATTTCTTTGATGTAAAAAATCAAATCCAATCTTCCATTAGTCATTCGAATTAATTAATGCTAAAATCAATTGAAGGATTTCCCATTATAAATAATAACAACACAAGCTAATATCACTCACTTTCCTACTTTGTTTCTTATACCAAATGAATTTCCTATCCATTCCAAATGAAATATCAGAAGATATAGCATCCAGATTATCGCCAAGAAATGCTACCCCTTTAAAAAACGGTTAACATATTTTGGAGAAATATGATAACATCAGTTAACTTCGTTAATTCTAACTTTCTTCGTATGATTGAAAATAACTGTTTTTTACTAATATATGATGAAAGTGTTTTTTTTTCTCCTATAGCTTATGAAATTTCAGGCTCATCTTTCAAAAGGACACTTCTTGAAGAAGATGAACAAGAACAAATCGTTGCTCTATGTAGAGGTCTCATTTGTTCGGCAGATTGCCATGACAATTTCTACATTTTCAACCCACTGTCATTCGAGTCTACAAATGTCCCTCCTTGTGCAATTGACTGGGCTCCTACTATTGAGATATGTGATGCTTTCTTTGGTATGGGTTATCAGTTTTCAAGTAACTCTTACATCTTGTTAAGACTAATTACTTTTCAATCTACTATATCAACTACTCAAGTTGACTTATTTTCAACAAACTCTCTCGCTTGGAAAAGATTAAAGCCAATCAACTTTGTTATACCGTCTGGGAAGAGTTGTGTTTGGGTTCGTGGCCAAATTCACTTTCAGGTGTTCAAGATTGATTCGCCAAGAAAGGAGATTCTAACATTCAACGTTGACACTAAGTCATGGGGTTATATTCAATTTCCAAAATCTGTTGAATATTCCGACAACTTATGGGAAATTTCTTCATTGGATGAAGATACGCTTGTTGCATTTCCTATTTACCCCTCGTCTCAGATTACATGCACATTCAAGTTTTGGATCCTCCAAGGTTACGGGCCAACTGAAAATTGGATTAAACTTATGATTTATTTCGAACCAGATCAGGTTCTTCATAGTCCTTTCACTCTACAACCCATATTTTTTTAGGACCATGAAAAAACCAAAATAGTATTTAGGAAGGATCCACTAGGAACATATGGGTGTTATGATACTATTTCGAAAATGTGGAAAGACATTGATGTCTTTCATGGCGACATAATTAATAGGTCGTGTAGGATTTTAAATGTAACACAAAGTTTAGTATGTCCATAATTTTATGTCTCTTACTAAAATTAAATATCATTTCTATTTTCTATTATGTCTCTTCATTACAATCTGGAGTTTGTACTATTTCTTTATCTCGAATTCTATTTATTTGCTCGTTTTCTTAAATATCTTCCATGTTATAATTGTAAGTAAGACGATACTCACACAAATCGTAATTACAAAAAATTCTGAAGGATTGCTGATTTTCACTTTTGAACAGTATTGTACGCAATTTGAATTTGAAAATGAAAATTGAACAGTAAGCAAAAAAATTTGAACAGCGTCAAAGTATCCTTCCATATCCATGATTTACGCAAATATAACCGTTAGTTTATCATCTGGGCCCCCTCTTAAAAGATTAACGCAAATATAACCGTTACAAATTCTTTGTTGTATATAAGGACATTAACCATCATCAAATTTATTCACAACGCAAAGTTCAAAAATATGTCTCAGAATAGTTCTTCAAATTCCATGCTTCGCTACTTGAGATACGCTAATTCTACCTGCAGAAAATGTGGATGTCCTACCGTTATAACACTCTCTACATCCACTGCAAATCCGGGGAGGTTATTCCATCAATGTAAAGCTCATAATTTCTCCCATTGGTGTCTTCCAGAAAATGGCCCAGACACTTTTACTTTCCATGAATCTCAGGCTTTCAGATCTTTTCAAGATCAAGACACCATGGATCCAAATCAGGCCAATATCCCATCTGCATCTGCAAGCGTCAATTTGATGACTAGTAATACAATTCATAACCTTTTGGTTGCAAATATGTGTATGATATTGTTCTTCCTTCTACTATCAATTTTTAGGGCTATGTTGTCCATTTAGAATTATCAGTTAGAAGATGTATCAAGTATTTCATTATCAATGAAAATTCTTTTCCAATGTCTAATTTTTCCTGCATTTTATATTATACCCTGTTTTGAAATAGTTAGCCACAAAATTCAATTTCTTGTTCTTCATCGAGGTTGGATACAGAAATGTTGGAGGAATAAACAAACGAGGTCGAACTAATTTAAAAACACAAGATCGACGAACCTGAACGAACATATTTCGATTGTGGCCAGTATAGACAAATTTCTCCGCTCATCGTCTTTATTCATCTATTATTATTCCCAAAGATCTGCAGGTGATGAAATCTTCCAACCAAGCCATATTCTCATCGTCACTTTCAACCAAACAAAACTAAAATAAAATGTTTGTCGCCGGAGATGAAATATCAATTTTTCGCCGGTGAGATGAAGCCTGAATTTTTCGCCGGAAAGAGAGTGGAAATGATGGTTATGGAGAAGACATGCTTTTGGGGAGAAGGGATACATTGGGAAGAGCAAAAGTGAAAAAGCAGAAAAGTAAGAAATGGGTTGAAATATTTTCAATTCAGGGGTAAAGTAGTCTTTTCATTTCTTATTTGGGAGCTAATTTCAGACTTCATTTCCAGTGGGAGTGGGTTGCTATTTTCAAGCCCACATGGGAGTTAATGGTGATCCCCCCAAACAATAAATAAACAACTTTCTACTTTCTCTCTCCTTCCTCTCAAAACTCAACACATACCGTATCGTATTCTTTCTTTTTTTCTTTTTTTTTTTGAATCCATTGCATCTATGAAAACAACTTGAAGAAACATATATAGGTCTAATGGTTCAAAAATGAAGCGTTCGTTATGTATATGTAAGTTTTCTTTGTATTTTTTAAAGTATAGTTTATATTTTTATTTTTTTTTGTAATTATATAGTATATCTTTGTATTTGATTATTGCTCATGCTATTATTGTTTTATTTGACCATATTGTTGCATTATTGTGTAATTGTAATAAATATATGTGTAGTGTATTTCGTTCCCGAGTTTTTTTTTTTTTAAAATCGTTTTTTCCCTAACACTCAGCACTGGTTCGCTTTTTAAAAAATCGCTTTTTAAAGTATAGTTTATATTATTTCGTTCCCGAGTTTGTGAGATTTTTCGAAAAAAAGTTTCACGAGTTGTCTACATTTTCGGAAAAAAGTTTCACGAGTTGACTTCATTTTCGGAATTTTTTTCAAACAATACCAAAATTCCTTTTTTTTTCTTGGCCGAGTTACGCGTGTGTAAACTCTTAGAAGTTTTGGCCGAGATTTTACACGAAAGTCGGTCAACTAGTGCTGAGAATCGGTCAAAACCATTTCGTCTCCCCCATTTCATGTTTTGGAGTCGGGGGTAGGGGTTTCTTTTGATTTTGAAAAGGGGGTGAAGTTAAAATATTTTGTTAAAGTGTATAGAGTATTAGTGAGTGAAAAGGTTATTTATGGTATTTTATGGGTGGTGAACTCATATTTAAGGGGTGAAGATATCCGAGGAGTGAAAACAAAATATTTTGAGGCATTATCCGTGGCCTTTGAAAAAATAAAATGGCTAAATTATTTGAGATTGGGCCGGTAGTGAAATCACACTTGGGCCAAATTAGTTGGTTGAGGTTATTAAATATTGAGTCAATTGGCCATATGTCTGAGATTATTTTCAATCAATATGAATTATTGGTTGGACTTTTAGAAGTCTCTTGGAAGGGCATTCCTCTCAACTCATTCAACCCTTGCAACATGCCTAATCTCTACAATACCATCCACACAATCAATCAAACCCTCTTTCCATTTGGATCAAAATTTGTCAATTAATTAGGGAAACTAATATGAAATAATATGTGCATATTCTTTATTTAGATTTTTAAAAAACTCAGTATCATACAATATTTTTTCTCTCCTTGTTGAGAGCCTGGCTTGCTATGATCTTGAAGATCGCATGAAATCAGGAATTTGATCCTTTTTTTATTGTGATTCCGATTTGTTTTTATTCTTTTGATTTGAGAGGAGAAGTTTATGTGATTTGGTGCCAATTTATTCCGAATATTTTACTTACATTCTATACCTTCTTAGTACTTAGTCATGGAAAATCTTAATATTTCGGGGGATGATGACATATTGGAGATGAGTGAGAATGACACTGCTGGAGTGGAGGTTAATGTGGGTTTGGGGTTGATTAGGAGGCTTCTGACAGAATCAAATCTATCATTCAATCTCACAAGAAGCCGCATTGCCAGTATATGGAGGTCGGTACGAGGAGTCAATATATGTGACATTGAAGAGGGAAGATTCATGGCACAATTCAATCATCGAATGAACCTCAATAGAGTACTGGAAGGAGGCCCTTGGATGGTCGATAACAACATTATATTGACTCATAAGCTTGCCTTGGAGGAAATCCCCCACCAAGTTCCCTTGATCAGTGTTCCTTTTTGGGTCCAAATTTATGACATACCAGTGGGATTTTTCACGGAGCAGATGGGAAGCACATTGGGAAAATATATCGGAAAATTCTTGCAATACGATGAATCTAACAAAGGTGCAACATAGAGGCCTTTTATGCGCATCCGGGTGGAGGTGGATGCATCTCGCCCCTTACGTTGTCATAAACAGCTCAGATTGATAAATGGCATGGTGGTGAAAGTAAAATTCAAATATGAAAGACTTGCCCGATTCTGTTTCCACTATGGCAAACTAGATCATTCAGTGAGTTTCTGTGTTGACGCCTTTGATTCAGATTCCACCCCGGAATCTAGACAATGGGGGCCTGAATTGGTGGCACTTGATCGCAGGAAACCCAAGTTAGCCGGTGATAGGTGGCTCCGGGACGTGCCTGGTGACAGTAGCTCCAACAATAAAGGCATTAATGACGGAATTAATGCGGATGAAGTAAACCCCGAAATTGTTGCTGAAAAAATGCACAAGGGCGTGAATCATGGAGAGGCTTTTAATAACAGCAGGCAGTTACAAAAGGTGGATTTGAATCCATATGGCAATAAAGGGACTACCCCGGTTGACCAGCGTGTAGTTACTCCCATGCACATTAATCCCATTTATGACATGTATGACCAAAATGCTGAAAATGAGGAAGATGAAACTGCCCTTCTGGAATTACGTAAGAGAAAGAGGATTGCCATCTTGCATGGCAAGGCTACCATTCAGACACAGATTGAAGATGATCATTTTTTATCGGCTGGTCCCGGCTCGGAGACCAGTCGAGACTTATGAAGATCTTAAGTTGGAACTGTAGAGGTCTGGGTCAACCGACTACAATTCCTGCTTTGTTCGAGCTTGTCCGAGCTCATAGACCTGATGTTGTCGTTTAATCTGAAACATTTTCTTTTGGGGTTCGATTAGAAGTTGTTCGTGTGAAACTAAATTTTGATTCTTGTTTTACGGTCGATTGTGTAGGCCACAGTGGTGGCTTGGCTCTATTTTGGAATAATAATACTCAATGCTCAATTTTGAATTATTCTGCGAATCATATTAATATTACTGTGAATGATGTTTACGGAGTTTGGCGTCTTACTGGATTTTATGGTTTTCCGGAAAGAAGCCGTAGACATTTATCGTAGGATTTGTTACGGACTCTAGCTGCAAACAACGCCGATCCTTGGGTTTGCATTGGAGATTTCAATGACATTCTCTCGAATTCAGAGAAAAGAGGAAGGGTCCCTCACTCGAACTACTTAATCAGGGGTTTCAGGGAAGCAGTTGGTGACTGCCTTTTGACTAATGTCTATCTCCAAGGATATCCGTTCACGTGGTTTAGGGGAAAAAATCCGAACACGGCAGTGGAAGAAAGATTAGACCGAGTTATGGGGACTCCAGCATGGCATGATCGCTTCCAACATGCAGAGCTTATTAATCTAGTTGCTTCTGTGTCGGACCACAATCCGATCCTCTTTGATACCTCTTCCTCCATTCGAAGAGTCCGACGTCGGGCATTTCGCTTCGAGAATAGGTGGCTTGCTGAACTCGATCTACGGGTGGTGGTGCGGAGATGTTGGGAGGGATTTGGCGATTTGGATATCAAGCAACGATTACTTGCAACGAGTGAAACTCTTGCAGTATGGGGTAACCACGCGTATTCAAAATTCAGAAGTGCTAAGAGAGAGTTAGAGGAGAAAGTTGTGGCACTACAAGGGGATATTAGCCAAGAGGGCATCAACGCTTTTCATGATGCTCGGCATGACTTATGGCTACTATTGAGACAGGAGGAGATATATTGGAAACAAATAGCTAAACTATTCTACTTGAAAGATGGATATTTGAATACCAAGTTTTTTCATCAATCTGCTACTTCACGCAAGAAACGCAATCGAATTGAGCAATTACTGAACGACAATGGAGTATGGGTGGATCAGCAGGAGGGCCTATATGAGATAATTAGTGACTACTTCTCAAATCTCTTTACGACTGATGTGGGAGAAGGAGATAGAGAGAGTTTCTTGAAGCCTATCTCACAAATGGTTTCCACTGACCAAAATGAGCGGTTGATCAGGGACTTTGATAAAACTGAATTTGATTGTGCAATTAAGCAGATGCATGGAAATAAGGCACCAGGTGCCGATGGGTTTAATCCCTCGTTTTTCCAGCATCATTGGGGAATTCTAGGGAATGACATTTATGCAGCGGGAATAGATTGGTTGGATAGAGAATCCTTTCCGCAAGGACTCAATGATACGAATGTTACTCTTATCCCGAAGGTGGACTCCCCACAAATGGTAAAAGATTTACGACCTATCTCGCTTTGCAATGTTCTTTATAAAATTGTATTGAAAGTACTCTGTAATAGATTGAAGGAGATTCTTCCAGGCTTAGTGGATAGAGCTCAATCGGCCTTTGTGTCGGGACGATTGATCCAAGATAATACCTTGGTGACTTTTGAAACTTTACACGCCATGAAAAATAAAATGAATGGAAACAGAGGAGATGTAGCTCTTAAAATCGATATCAGCAAAGCCTACGATCGAGTGAGTTGGTCGTATCTTGAGGTGATTTTGAGGAGATTGGGTTTTTGCGGGAAGTGGATCCGATGGATGTTACTTTGTGTAACTTCAGTAAAATACTCGATTAATGTCAATGGAGACTTGGTGGGCCCTATACTACCCGGGAGAGGCCTTCGCCAAGGGGGTCCCTTATCCCCCTATTTATTTATTCTTTGCTCAGAAGGGCTATCTGTTGCTCTTAATCATGCGAGCGAGACGGGAGTGATACATGGTAATAAAATTTGCAGGCGAGCTCCTAATATTACTCATCTGCTCTTTGCGGATGATAGTCTCTTATTTTGTAGAGCCACGGTGGAGGAATGTGAAAATTTAAAGGGCGTCCTGGATGGTTATGAACGGGTATCCGGGAAAGCAATCAACTACGCAAAGTCCGGAATGTTTTTCAGTAGAAATGTGAGTGAGGATCACAGGATTTCCATTCAACAAATCATGGGTGTGAATAATCTAATAAACACAAGCAGGTATTTAGGTATGCCGTCACTCATTGGATGAAAGAAGAGGGAAATTTTCGACTACATAAAAGACAGATTGTGGCAGAAAATACAAGGGTGGCGTAAGCGAAAAATCTAAAGGCCGGAAAGGAAATTCTCATCAAATTTGTAGCGCAGGCACTGCCTACATTATGTATGTCCTCTTTCCTGCTTCCTACAACTTTGTTAAATGGGATGCAAATTATGATAAACAAGTTTTGGTGGGGGAGTTCGACGGATGAGACAAAGGGCATTAACTGGATGAGGTGGGAGAAACTCTGTGTGGAAAATGAGGCTGGTGGACGGGGTTTTCGAGATTTACATAAATTTAATCTTGCCCTCCTGGGCAAGATGGGATGGAGGCTTGTAACTGATCAAAATGCCTTAGTTTGTCGTGTTCTTAAGGCGCGCTATTTTTCTCGAGATGATTTTCCAACTTCAAAACTGGGGTGGAACCCCAGCTTTACATGGGCAAGCATCCATGCGAGCAAGGATCTGATCAGAGCAGGTATGCGTAGAAAGGTCAGGAAAGGGAATTCCATCCGAATTTGGGAAGATCCTTGGGTGGAGGGAACTGAAAATTCATTTGTGGCATCAGATAAAATTGAGGAGATTGAAGAGATCCATGTTTCTGGATTGTTCGATTCAGAGAAGAGAGAATGGGATGTAGAATTGCTGCATCATTTACTACCTTTAGATGCGGACAAAATCATCGATATGGCGTTATCGCCTACTGATACACCGGACAGATTAGTATGGGATTCGTCCAAAAATGGGGGCTACTCAGTTCGGTCAGCATATAAATTAGCTTGCTCCCAAGCAGAACATCATAATCTCAGGATTGAGGGGGAATGGAATCTGATATGTAAACTTACTGCGCCTCCTCGTGTGAAAGATTTTTTATGGCGAGTGGGGAGGGAGTGTTTACCAACAAGGAGCAATCTTGTGCATAAACATGTGTTGATGGATATGGCTTGTGGGCTTTGCGGTAACAGTGATGAAGAAGAATTTTTTTTATTGAGTGTGAATATGCTAAGAGTTGTTGGATAACATCAAATATGTGGCAGAAGATTAATTCATGTACACAAGGTGCTGCTACAGTAATTGATATTATTTTTGCAATATTGAATGGCCATGGAGAAGTAATTAAAATCAGTTTTTGTATGACATTATGGCAAATATGGAAGGAGCGCAACACGAAGCTTTGGAAGGGCTCTTGCAAATCACCTGTGGAGGCGGTTCATGCCTCGGCGGGATACTGGTTTGAGTGGGAGGCGGCCTCGCGTCGGAGCTCGGGATCTGCCATAAGCAATAGAAGGGTAGATCAGTGTCTTGCTTGGCACGTACCAGGTGACGAGCTGCAAAAACTTAACACAGATGCAACCTTTTTTAGGGAGACGCAACAAACTGGAATTGGGATGATACTTAGGGACGAGCAGGGCAACTTCTGTATGGCAAGAACAAGAGTCTTTAGAGGATGCTTAACCGTTGAGATAGGAGAGATTATGGGTTTTTACGAGTCTTTATCTTGGCTCAAAGATCAAGGATTGGATAATTGTGTCATTGAGGGCGACGCGAAGAGAGTGGTGGATGCAATAAATGGCTCGGAAATGTTGGAATCTACCTTTGGTGATTATGTGAACGCTTGTCGCGACTTAATGTCAAGCTTTTCTAATGTTTCAGTTACTTATGTCAAAAAGGTTGCAAATGTGTTAGCACACACTTTTGCTAGGAAATCCCGTCTGTTTTCAAATCCATGTACTTGGCTAGACCCACCCGACTTTGTGGATGGGCTACCAAACCAGATTTGTCGTTGCAATAATGGAAGTTAAGCCCCCTTTCCTTCAAAAAAAAAAAAAATTATGCATGACAAGTAACCTTGTGTTTTGAATTTTACTAATAAAGATCTTTATAAAAAATAAAAATAAAACCAAAATTATAAGTTCATACGTCGAATTAGAGGTTGGGGCATCATTAAAACTTTGTCTGAGAAAATCTTCTTTAGGGATAAAACTCAAATGCAAGTGTCTGCATTATCAAACTTGCATTGTCAAATCAACTATGGAATCAAAGTTCATAATTGTGGATCTAGCTGCAAAAGAGGTTGAATGGCTTCGTAGTTTTTTTAGGACGCTCCAATGTGTTCGAGGTCGGTGCCACAATCTAACTTACTTCATATTTTTAAATAATAAAAAATGCATGCTTGTAAGATTCTAAAATACTTTTACAACATCATATTCATCCGGTGTACGCTCGCCACGTTTCAGTTAAAGTGACTATTATGCAATTATTTTATACTCTCTCCCATCCCAGGAGCAGACCTATTGTGGGGAAAAAGGGTACAAGTACAACTGTACAACTGTACCCCAAATGAAAAAAAATGTATCTGCTACTATATCACATGGGCGCGGTTATACACACCAATCTATTGAGTATACTCACCCGACAAAATTTTCATCTTAAGGGACATGTAAAATGTCCTTTATACTCTTTCTATAATTTTTAAAAAAAAATACGAAGATGAGTACACCCACCCATTTCATTTTGTCATAATCATCCCCACCATCTCCATAGTCTTCAAAAAATAATCTTAACTAACACAAAATAAAAAAAAAAAAAAAAAAAAAAGATGTTCGAGACTTTTTTTCCGGACAAATCAACATTGTCCGAAAAAAAAGTGTTGTTCGGCATTTTTTTTCGAACAAATCAACAATGTTCGAAAAAAAGGAGTTGTTCGAAAATTTTACCGTAACAAAATTAAGATGTTCTAAACTTTTTCACAAATAAACCCAATTTATCTGAAAAAAATTCCCCAACAAATATCATTTGTAAGAAAAAAAAAATCGAACATGAAAAAAAAAGTTGTTTTTTACTCTAAACCCTAATCTGCAAACCCTAAACCCTAATTAGATCAAAAAATTAATTATAGAAAATATTAAAATCTTCCATCAAACACATAAAAATTACAATTACAGAAATCTAGAAATTTGTATAGATCAGTGTTTTAAATTACAAAAATTATAGGAAACTTAAAAAAAAAATACAAAAAACTTATAGAAGAGGCCGACGGCGGCGATGCGTGGCGGTGGAGGGGCGGAGGCGTGTGCGATGGGGAGGGGTGCGAACGGCGGCGAAGAGGGGGTGCGTGTGCAACAGGGAGGGACGACGTGTGCGACGGGGAGGGGCGGCGTGTGCGAACGACGGTGAAGAGGGGTGGCGTGTGCGAACGGCGTCGAAGAGGGGCGGCATGTGCGAACGGCGTCAAAGAGGGAATGTGTCGTTCACGTGTGCGAGGGATGGGCGGCCGCTGCGAACGTGGCTGGGGAGGGAGGCGGCCGCTTGGAGGGGAGAGGCTGGGCAGCGACGACCGTCTGGAGAGGGTGGCTCGCCGGCGCCGTTTGTGGAGAAGAGGGAGGTGGGTGCACTCCGTCCGTTTGTGAAGTAAGAAATGAGGCAGAGGAGTATTTAATTAGGGTTTAAAATGGGAGGAGAGGAGTATTTTTTAGATTTCCACGTAGGTGTCCTCAACTTACGGTGTATGTACCCATCAAGTGGTCTCCTCAATAGGTTGGTGCGTGTATAACCGCACCCATATCACATATTCACATATATAGCACGCATTTGAAAAAATAACTTACTGTTGGGCCATATTTTAAAATATAGCTTGGGCTTGCTTTTTAATTTGTACAATATTTGGTGTTAGTTGTAAATTATGACTTCCATTTTTTTTCTCTCTTTTATATACTGTTACTATTTATTTCTCATATTATAAATATAAAATAAATTATTATTGTAATTTATTTTAGATATATTTTTATATATGCAATTGAATTTTAAGTGATTTAGATACATTCTTAATTATTCAATTGAATTTTTAGCCCATTAAATTATAAACAAGTTAAAATTGTGATTTAATTGCAAATTGAGTGCACACAATTGTAATTGTTTATTTAAATATTACTCCTTTCAATTTCAATATTCCCCTTTCTCTTTTAAAAATAAAATTATTCACACTATTTTATCTCACTCTTCAACCATTACTTATTTATTTATTTAAATTGTCATTATCTCTATTCATAAACATTCACTTTATTTATAAGTAGATCTCACCATACTCAATCATACCCCTAATATATCTATTTTATCCATAAATTAATCTATTTATCAAAATTTGTGTTAAAAAAAGTTGACATAATGAATTTGGACGAAAGATTAGATCGATGAATTTTAACCTTGTTTAAAGTGTCTTATATATATATTTTTAAATTCCTCCTATATGTCTGTAAATTCCCTTAATTGGCCGGTCTTGCACTCGTTTATGAATCATCAAAGCTTTAATTATTTCACTAGAAAAATCATTAATATACACAGTGAGTAAGACTTTAAATAATAAATACATTTTAAAAATTATTTATTGTACTCATTAATTTAAATTTCTGGTCCGTCACTGCTCCCTCCATTCTATTATACGCTTCTTTTTTTTTTTGCCTTTTACACAGAGATTAAAATATATTGTATAAACTATAATGAGTAGTTGAGGTAGAGAGATGTAAAAAAAAGAAAATTTAGAAAGATGTAAGAAAGAGAAAATATAGAAAGAGACCAGCCACGAGAAAATGTAGAAAGAGATTGTGAATTTTATCATTTAAAAAAATGATAAGCTTATGACGGGACATTCAAAATAAGTAAGTGAAAATTTTATGATGGAACGGATGGAGTATAAATTATGTTGGTCCTTGGTGGAGTATAACACAAGTGTATGGGGGGGGGGGGGGAATGCACTTGTGTATGCAAATTCTTTCTTTTTGACAAATTTGTCTTATCAGGCAAGTTGTCTCACAACTGGCCTGAGTGGGAACTTTGATAGATACTTGTCCTACTGATTACTATTGAGTGATCAGTTGGGTAAATATCTAAAAGAGTTGCTTAGTGCGGAATGTGGTTGACCTTTGACTAAAGAAATACTCCAAGTTAATTTCTGAAAATACAGGTTATCAGGGACTTTGTCCAAAACAGATTCTCTTACTTACTGAGTTATGAATCTTTAAAATATGTTTGAATGAAGTGAAGTTAAGAATGCAGTAAGTAAATGAGACACAAGTTTATAGTGGTTCAGAGACTCAAGCTCCTACATCCACTTTTCCTGATTGAACAGGATAATTCCTTCTCAATGGAATTAGCTTGTTTTATAGTGCCAAGGTGCACTGATCAACAACACTCTCTTAGTGTTTTGATCCCTAGGATAACTTGAGTCCTAGTGCTCAATCTCTCTGAGTTAAGACTGTGTTTCTCACTAACAGCCCTTAACTCCTCACTTCTACAACAAACACTCTCTTCACTAAATGAGATAAGGTTTGAGGTTTGGTTCCAACTATTAGAGATATCCTTTACAATAAGAACAGAGTAAAGGCTTAGGATATCTCAATGCTAAGCTAGGATGTTTACAAAGATTGGCTTAGCTGACTTGAAGTGATTCTAGAGAATAGCTTGGTTTCCTTTGAAAGCTTAATATGAGTTTTATAGCATGTAGTTGGATACTGAATTCCTTTGATCACTTCTGTATTTATAGGCAATTTGAACAACTAACCGTTGGAGGGATTAGCAATTCAAATATGTCTATTTGTAGCACCATTGAAACGGCTATGAAGCTTGGCATCCTTTTATCCACTGTGTAAAAGGGGTCTTCAATGGTTGCTTGAATGAATGTGTTGACTTCTGACAAATGCGGCTGAGAAGACTTGTGACAGTTCCCAATTTTGCACATTGTCCTAGGTTGATTTGTGGCAAATTCTACACACAACCAACGGTCAGATGGGACAAGCTCCCTGAACATTCTTGCTGCAGTTTTAGAATGTTCCAACATTCATTCAATGCTTCACTCTTTAATGCTCTAAGTCTTTAATGCTTGGTTCAGGCATGATTGGCAATAAATGCTTCATTGAATGTGTCTTCTGTAAGCTTTTGACATTTAATTCTCTTGATCATTTGTACTTCAACTGCCTTGATCTTATGCATTTATGAGCACAGCTTCAGTATTCTTGAACTCTTCAGCCAGGTTGTCCATCTGATCAGTTTGTCTTGAATAGATCAGCAGCTTTGTCCTATAGACCTATCAAGCTGCCTAACATTCCAGCTTTGGACAACTATCCTGATCATTAATATCTCATAACATTTCTGAGATTTTAACTTAAGCATACTACACATCAAGTGTTCTGGGACAACTTGCCTGAACAATACTTTGAGCATATCTCAACTAATCTGTACATCATCAGTCAGGGGTTTTGGTATCAAGATCAAAATCATTTTATTCCCAACAATTTCCCCCTTTTTGATGATGCCAAAACCTATTACAAAGGAACCTTAACTTATACTCAATATTACCTTCAGGGAGATTGAACTGGTCAACTTGCCTGAAAGAAACTGTTAGCACAATAAATCAAGTAATATATGTCATGTTAGGTTAGTTGAGATAATGAGTTGTTATCTCTTGATAAAAACATTGGTCCTTTTATATATCATGGAGCATTACAGATCAGAAAAATTAAAAGGACATACTAGCTGATACAAGAATAACAACATCATCAGCAAACATAAAAATAAGAGTAAGGAAGGGATAAACTTATCCATCAGAGAGTTCCATCATCTTGGGGAGCAATGCCATATTGAGCCCAGACCCTTTTCTTCAGCTCCCAAACATCCTTGTTGGAGCCTCTGGGGCCTATCTTCATCTTCTCCATCTTCATGATGTTGATGAACTCCTCCAGAATCTTCCCCTCATCAATCAAGTTCCCATTGAACTTAGGAGGCATGTACAGAATTGGACCAGGGGCCTTGAACTCCACTCTAGCAATATCAGCTGTTGCAAACAGCTTTTGGTAGAGGTCCCTATGATTCTCAAACATGAACTAGACAAAGACTTCATCTACATTCTCTCCAAGCCACTTCCCTATGACATAGAAGTCATGTACAAAGCTTCTCTTGGCCTCCTCCCATGCATCATTCAGTGAGATTGGAACCCACTTATCATGGTGAGGGTATTGAGTGTCCCATCTTTGTAGCATTTTAGGTTTGAGTCTTCTGTATGAGGCTCTCCTTCTTGGGGCTTTGAAATTTGCCCTTCTTTCATCCCTTGCCTTGTTGGCCTCAACCAATTGCTCCATCCTCTCTTTAGCTCTCTGAAGAGCTAGCTTCTCTTGGGTTTCTGGATCTTTTCCAAAACCTTCTTCAAACAATTCAGAGGGATCATCAGCAAGTTTGGGCACACCAACTTCAGGCATTCTGTCCTGTACTTCCTCTTCAACTTCTTCTTCTTCAATGACAGGCATTTGAGCTGCTTTCTTCATTCTCTTGGATTTCCTTGCTGGAATAGATTCTTCAGATTGAAATTCTGAAGGCAAAGTCAGGCTGGTTGGGAAATCATTGAAGGTTTCCAGTTCCTTCCTCTTTCTTTCAGATGACCTTGTCACCTTCCCCCTTACTTCAGCAACCTTCTCTTTAGGTTTAAGTCCTGTAGACTCACCACCTGGCCTTTGAAGCTTTCTTGCCTGACTTTCCATAGCTGACATCATGGACTCCTTGACAGCTATTTGAATCTGCTCTTCCTCAGTTAAATCTTCAACATTCATTGGGCCTTTGCCTTTCCCAATGTCTTCTACTGCTTCCTCCTCAACTTCAGGGACCTTCTCTTTTCCCTTGGATTCACCAATTACCAAGGTTCCCTTTGCCCTTGCTCTCTCTCTTTCCCCCTTTTTGGCATTATCAAAACACTGGGGCTTCAGGTCACTTATAGTGACAGAGAGATGTGAGTGAGAATGAGTGAGAGACTTTAATTCCTGCAGTAGGTAAACATTCTCATCATGAATGTTTTGCATTTTATCATCTGCCATGCTCAAAAAAGTGTGAACTGGCTTCATCTTCTGGGAAACTATGGCATCCAATGTGGCTTTCAATGATTGATCAAGTTTGGCCTGAAGTTGTTTAGTGAGATTGGCCACAACTTGATCAGAGACTTTGGCCATGAGTTCAACAGTGAACTTCTCAGCAGCTTCCTTCACCATTGCAGCTTTCAATTCTTCTGCCTTCTTTCTCTGTGCTGCTGTCCTCTGCCTTAAAGCATCCTTGATTATCTTTCTCAAGGCTTTCACATTATGCTTGTACAAATTTTTGAGACCATGTTGCTCTTTCTTCACAGACCTTGTGAATTTTACCATAACATCCTTGGCCTTTGTTACTTCAGTTGAAACTGTTTGAAGTCCAGTTTCAACTCCACATATTCTTGCATCAAGAGTAGGCAAGATCACTTCTTCTGACCCTGTGAGCCTCATCTCCACAGAGGCTAGAGTCTTGTCTTGGCCATCTAAGGTATCAGCAGTGGTTGCATGAGCCTTCTCAACTTCCCTGACCAGTGTGTCCAACTTCTCTGACTGCTCTTCAATGATGGATGCAGTCTGAGTAGCCATCTGAAAGTGAGCCTCAGAAGTGTTGGCTTGTTCAAAGTAGATCTGGTTGAGTGTGGACACAGTTGCTGATACTGCTTCAAGATCAGTGTCAGCATCAACTGGTATATCTGTCAGGGAGGCATCTGCAAAAATTTGCTCAAGAGTGACAGCAACTGAATCTGCAAAACTGACAGTGTTAGTAAAAATTCCCTCATCACCCTCTATTTCTTTTTCTCCCATAAGGTCTGATACATCAGCACCTTTTTTCTCATTTTCAACTTGATTCTTTTCTTCTTCATTTTCAAGAGATAAACTCACATTCACTAGAGAATCAGGCCTCCTTTCACCAAGGGATTCATCAAGTTCAGATTTGACTTGAAGAATAGCCTGACTCTCATATTGGGCTGCACCCAATATTTCTACTTCCTCACCCTCTATTTGTGGTGCACTCAAGGAACCAGTGATCACACATTCCTCACCATCATCTCCCTCTGATTTTTCAGCACTCACAGCCTTTTCAACTCCTTCAATTTCTAAACCTGACACCTCTATATCCTCAACAGGATCCACAGAGGGCAGTTGTTGGGAGATCACAGTGCTTGGGCATCCCAAGTCCACTGAGTCATCCTGAATGACTAAAGGCTGGTCAATGTCCAACTTGCCTGACATTGATGAGGCTTTAGCCAAACCAGCTTCTCCTATGGAAGTCTCAGCATTGTCAAGCTGTGCCTCAGGTTCAAAAGAACCATCCTTGGCCAATGCATCTTGGACTGAGTCACCATCTTTGGTCAACTCCTCTGAATGATCAGAGTCCTTCACAGAATGAAAAGTCAAGTAATGTACCTGAGCTGAGTTGATACCAGGGGGATTGGGATTTGTGTGATCATCATCATCATCATCATCAGATGGGCTGTCAGGATGCTTGATTCCTTGTGCTATCCTCTCCCTTTCAGCAAGCACCTTTTCATGTACAATGGTGCAAAATAGGGCCTCAGTGGTTAATACACTGGTCTTCTTTATATTTGCAAAATGTAGCAGCCTATTTTCCTCAACCTGCCACCAGTTGGCACCATTATCCTGAATAGCCTGAGCTATTTCCACAATAGTTCTATCTTTGATCTCAACAAGTGCTCTGAGATCATAGAATTGTTGTTGCAGCCTGGGATAAGCCTTCAATCCTGGATATAATTCATCCACATTGGCTCTTGCAATCTGCCTCAACATTCCCTCATAGGTATATTCTTCACCACTATCTTCTCCAGAAGAGTTGGTTTGGGATTCAGGAGGGTTGGAATGAGATTCAAGTAGGCTTGGCTGGGATTCAGGTAGGTTGGGTTCAGAAGGATTGGGTTCAGGAGAGGTCAAAACAAGTTGGGATTCAGGTGCTTTTGAGAGCATTGTGCCTGAAGAGGTAATTGGAATGGCTGGAATGGGTGGGAAAACAACTTGATCACCTTCTTGAAGAGCAGTTTCAAGAAGTTTGGTATATGAGAGAAGTCTTGGATCAAGTGGGGAAAAGGGTCTATCTTCAAGATTGACCAAATCTGCCAGCACATCAATACCTGATCTATCAGGTGCACCTTCAGGGGAGTATACTTTCTTGGCAATGATTGGTGCATCTTCAGGAGTCTTGCACTCCTCTTCTTCTTGCCTTGGAGATATTCTTCTAGATTGAATATCAGGGGAGTTGGCTTCAGGGCTGTTGGGTTTTGACTTGGATTTGGAGTTAGACTTGCTTGCCTGTCTAATCTCCTTGAAGAACTCTTTCTTCTTCTTTTCTTCCTCCATCAACCTCTGCTTCTCAGAGGTCTTGATGATTCTTCTTTTTCTTGCATACCTTGTTGGCTGGTCAAGGTCTCTGAATTCTGTGATTGTTTCAGGTTGCAGTGGGACAACCTCTCTGACTTCCACACTTTCTTCAGGAGGGTTGACTCCTTCCTCAGCAACCTTCTCTATTTCCTCAGAAGTGGCTCCTCCACTTCTTGACTGACTTTCTGGTGAAGATTCATGCAAAATCTTCTTCAACTTCTTCATCTTTGGTTGAGCTTTTGGTGGCTGGGCTTTCCTCTTTCTAGGAGAGGCTCTTGGAACAATTGCAACAGCCTTCTTAGAAACTGCATCCTGCTTCCTTTTCTCAGTCTTAGAAGACAGCTTCCTAAACATCACCTTTTGTGCAGGAAAAGGTTTTGGTTTTGCTTGGAGGTGGGTGTAGTGAGCAAATCTTTCCAAGAGCAGGCTGGCTCTTGTGCAGAACTGGAGTTTTCCTTCTACCACCACCTTGTGGTGCTTCATTTCCTTAAACTTAAATTTTTCATTCATCATCTTGTCAAGAATGAATTTCTTCCAGTTGAACTTGACTCTCTTCTCAGCAGAGTCAATCACAGCAGCCATCACTCTCAATTTAGGCATACTGATTTGTTCAACACTCCCTGAGTGGCTCAACAGGCTCTTTACAACACAATCAAACAAGTGCCTAAACACTGGCTTTAAGGTGTTTTTGTTTTGTGCACTCACAACCCTTTTAGGTTCTATCATCCAAGAATAATAGAACTCCTGATCATCTTCTTCCTTGTACATTTCTGGATTCATGCCTTCAGAAGGTAGCCCAAAGCTAGCTTCTAAATCCTCTGCAGTGAAGATGATTGTGTGTTGAGTTTCTTCTTCTTTATCTTCCTCAGCATATGTGAGCTTAGTGCACACATCTCCCTTTTTCCCTTTCCATCTGAGATGGGCAAAGAATTCTGCCATGAATGGAGTCAGGCAGGAATCAGGCTTGGTGCCAAGAAATTTCTCTAGCCCTGCCTCCCTCAGCCATTGGAGGACTTGTTGAACTTCTGAATCTGGGCTATCAAAAGCTACCAGTTTTTCAAACCAAAGGGAATTTGGGTTGCTAAGATAAGAGAAATCAATGTCCAGGGAGGAATCATTGAAGTCTACAAGCTCTTCTCTCTTGATCTTAGGTGCCATGGATAATATGAGAGATGGAAAGTTTTGGAGAAAAATTGCAGGTTTAGAGGTTTTGAGACTTCAAAGGTTTTGGGAAATATGAGTGCGTAAGGATGGTAGTGAAAATTGAGAAGTTTATATATGGAAGGAATTTATTAACCGTTGGTTAATGGAATGTAACAGTGGGTAATTTGAAAAACCGTTTGAATATAGTGGGGTAGTGGACTTTCAATGGTTCGATGAAGTTTTGAATGCAATTTAATGGTTTTGATGAAGGCTCAAGAATTCATGCAATTTTATTAAGATTTCTGCATTAAATGCTGATTTGCCTTTTTGGTAGTAAAAATCTTTATAGCACACTCCATCCTAAAATGGCCTACTCTTAGACCAAGAAACCTCTTAAATGTCTAATCAATGCTAAAAATAGCAATAATTATCCAATTAACTAGGACAAACATCCTGAGATGTGCTTTGGTTTCTGTGTGGGTCAAATTGCCTGATTGCTTTGCCTGAATGGGTCCCAAAGTTGCTGACTGGGTCCCACTTGGACAAATCCCCTGACCAACATTGCTGAGCACTACAGGGACAACCTTGCTGAGTTTCCCTCTTTGGCTGACAGCTTCAGTGAGGTCGGTCAACTTTGCTGAAGTTCAGCTATGATGAACTTCCCCCTTCATATGAGCTTTACTTTCCTCATTTGTCCATCTTGCCTGGATCAAGTAACCCTAATTCAGCTGACAACTCCAAGAACCTTGCTTCAGCTAGAGGCTTGGTCAAAATATCAGCTTTTTGTTTATCAGTGTGGATTTTGACAAGCTTGATATCTTTCTTCTCCACATGATCCCTTATGAAATGATGCTTGATGTCCACATGCTTGCATCTGGTGTGGAGTACTGGATTCTGTGAGATGGCAATTGCACTATTGTTGTCACAGAATATTGGCACTTCATTAGAGATGACTTTGTAATCTCTCAATTGTTGCCTGAGCCAAAGTATCTGAGCACAGCAACTTCCAGCTGCTACATACTCAGCTTCAGTTGTTGAAGTTGCAACTGTATTTTGCTTCTTGGAGAACCATGAGATAAGCTTGCTGCCCATGAATTGACATGTTCCTGAGGTGGATTTTCTGTCAATTCTGCATCCTCCATAGTCTGCATCTGAATATCCAGTGAGTTCAATGTTGTCATCAGCTGGATACCATAATCCAAGATTCTCAGATCCCTTGAGATATCTTAGAATTCTCTTGGCAGCATCAAGATGGCTCTTCTTTGGATTAGCTTGAAATCTTGCACATACTCCAACTGCAAATGTGATATCAGGCCTGCTTGCAGTGAGATATAGCAATGATCCTATAATTCCTCTGTAGTTAGTGGAGTTTGTTGACTCTCCACCTTCATCAGGATCCATCTTCCAGTTAGTATTCATAGGAATTCTGACTGGCTTGCTTGTTGCACATCCAAATTTTTTGATCATGTCCCTTGTGTACTTGGCCTGATTGATGAATATTCCCTTCTTTGATTGAGTGACTTGAAGTCCTAGGAAGAAATTCATCAATCCCATCATGGACATCTCAAATTTGCTTTGCATGAGTTTGGAGAACTTCTCACATAGCTTCTCATTTGGAGATCCAAATATAATGTCATCCACATAGATTTGGACTAACAAAATATCATCTCCTTCACAGATTCTGAACAAGGTTCTGTCAACAGTGCCTTTGACAAAGCCATGATCTAGAAGAAACTGTGATAAGGTGTCATACCAAGCTCTTGGAGCTTGTTTTAAGCCATAGAGGGCTTTCTTCAATCTGTACACCTTGTCTCCTTCTTCAAAGCCTGGGGGCTGTTCCACATACACTTCTTCTTTGAGCACCCCATTGAGAAATGCACTCTTCACATCCATTTGATACACCTTGAATCTCATGTGAGCTGCATATGCTAGAAAGAGTCTGATTGCCTCAAGTCTGGCCACTGGAGCAAAAGTCTCATCATAATCAATCCCTTCAGATTGACAATATCCTTTGGCCACCAATCTTGCTTTATTTCTCACAATGATGTCATTTTCATTTTTCTTGTTTTTGAACACCCATTTAGTTCCAATGACATCTTGATGAGTTGGCCTGTCTACCAGCTCCCATACTTCATTTCTGGTGAACTGATTCAGCTCTTCTTGCATGGCTATGATCCAGTTTGTGTCTTGTAGTGCTTCCTCAATGTCTTTAGGTTCCTGTTCTGAAAGAAAACAACAAAACAGAGCACTTTCTCCATGAAATCTTCTAGTTTTGATCCCTTTACTTGGATTACCAAGTATCAGGCTAGATGGGTGGTCTTGCAACCAAGTCCTTCTAGACCTGATCCTTTCAGGAGGATTGTCCTCATCTGAAGTTGGATCACTAGATTCATTAAATTCAGGAAAGTTAATTGAAGGATCAAGCTCAGGATCATATTCAGGGGTGTTGTCCTCATTGTCAGATAAGTTGACATTTTCATTGGTTCCCCCTTGAATAGTGGATCCACTAACTACCTCAGCATTGCCTGCTTCTTCATTGGTAGTTGTTACCTGGTTTTGAACTGGGATGGGATCAGTCAGTTCAATTTCTCCTTCAGGTTGGTTGTCTACTGGTTGATTGCTATCAGGTAGGTTGTCCAGTTTTTGATTTTCATGAAGTTCAGGCTGGGCAACATCCACAAACACTGTTTCCTTGTTTTGAAGCCTTAATCTGGTTGTTCTTTGTGTTATCTCATCAATATTCAGGTTTCTATCCCTGAACTCATTAATAGATTCATCAAACACAACATGAGGTGTTTCTTCCACAATAAGAGTTTTGCAATTGTAAACTCTGTAAGCCTTGCTGATTTGTGAATATCCAACAAATATTCCTTCATCAGCTTTGCTATCAAAAGCTTTCAATTGCTCTTTCCCATTATTATGGATGAAACACTTACAACCAAATATGTGAAAATAAGCAACAGTGGGCAATCTACCTTTCCATATTTGATATGGAGTCTTACCTTGTCCTTTGGTGATTAAGGACCTGTTTTGAGTGTGACATGCAGTGCTAATGGCTTCAGCCCAGAACCTTTTAGGCAGTTTGGATTCAGCAATTAAGGTTCTAGCTGCCTCCTTCAAGGTCCTGTTCCTTCTTTCAGCAACCCCATTTTGTTGAGGTGTTCTTGCTGCTGAAGTTTCATGAGTGATGCCATTCTTGCTGCAATACTCATTGATGTATGAGTTTATGAACTCAGTGCCTTTGTCAGATCTGATCTTGACAATGCTTAGGCCCTTTTCATTGCTCAATCTCATCATCAATTCAGGTAGTTTGACTTGGGTCTCCTTTTTGTTCAGCAAGAATACTACCCAAGTGTACCTGGAAAAATTATCAACAATAACTAAAGCATATTTTCTTCCATTTATACTTACTGGGGTTATTGGCCCAAATAAATCCATATGTAGTAGTTGAAGAACTCTCTCAGTTGAGATGACAGGTTTTCCTTTGAAAGAGGCTTTTATCTGCTTTCCTTCCTGACATGGCTGGCATATGTGTTTTTTGGTGAATACTTGATTTGGCAGCCCTTTAACTAGAGAGTTTCTTGCAATCTTGTTGATGGTTTTGAAGTTAAGGTGATTCAGTCTTTTGTGCCATAGCCAGCTTTGCTCATGTGTGCTTTTGGCAACAAGACAAACTGCTTCAGGGGTTTTGCTCCAATCTGCAAAACAAACATTTCCCTTTCTCACCCCTGTTAGTAGCACCTGTTGTGTTGATTTATTTTTTATAGTACATTCATTTGGTGCAAATTCAACACTATATCCTTTGTCACAAATTTGACTTATAGACAGCAAGTTATATTTTAGGCCTAGAACATATGAGACATCAGTAATTTTAACACTACCAATGTTTAATGTACCATAGCCTCTTGTGATGCCTTGAGAGTTGTCTCCAAAGGTTACTGAAGGACCATCCTTTTCTATGAAGTCTGAGAGAAGTTCCTTGTTTCCAGTCATGTGCCTTGAACATCCACTGTCCAGGTACCATGCTGTTTTCTTGTTGATGCTTCTCTTCTTTTTGGGGTCCTTGCAGCCCTGCAAAGTCAAAATTTAGGTACCCTTTGAGTGTTGGGTCCTAGAGGGTTAGCTGTACCTTTTGGAACCCAAATCTGCCTGATTACTCTGATTGATTCAAAGTGACTGACTTGGTTTCCATTTACATCTACATACACAGTTTGACCCTTAAATGCCTTGGGTGATCTCTGTGTATAAGTGTTAGCTTTGTAGGGTTCAGGAGAGTTGGTAAATTTCTTTGGGACATTTCTCCTGAAGTTACTAAGCTTAGGTGCAGCTGGGTAAGACTTTTGAGGATAGGTTTTTGGATGGCCTTTTCCATTTGGCAGGTAAGGTCCAGGCTTCCTGAACGTTTTATACCTATCAGAGGGTATTGGCCTTAATCCATTCAGTTGAGGTTGCCTTATTTGAGTTGGCCTCTTCTGAACAGATTTTGGACAACTCCTCTGATGATGATTCAGATAGGTTGACCTTCCTTTGGTTCTACCTTTCTGAACCTCATTTCTCCTGTAAGCAATGCCTTTAACCTTTTCCAAAGGTGTGGGTTTAGGTACATTGTTTACCTGAGTTGGTATAAAAATTCATTTTCCCTTATCCTTGATCGGTGGTTGATTTACTTCAATTTCATTTTGTTGTGCCACTGATCTCACAAAAGTCATCTTAGAGTTGCTTGATGAAGCAATACTAAGACCAGGTGAGGGTTCAAATGGATTATAGCCTAATCCATCCCTTTGAGCAAATGGTCTTTGAAACCCTTGAATTTCCTCTATTGCCTTAGCAGATTTGTTCAAGGCAGACATCTTCATTTTCAAGCTCCCCTCACTTAATTTTAGAGTATCAAATTCTCTTGAGAGATTGTCAAATTTAGCTTGAAGAGTTCTAGAGTCAAAATCCTTTTTCTTTAGAGTCTGATTTTGTTCATCAATCACCTTTTGTTGTTCAGAGACTTTGAGAGACATTTCTTCATGTTCTCTCACAATCTGTTGATACAACTCAGTTGATTTAATGTCAACTTCAGATTCAGGAGGATTGGACATTTTGACTTTAGACCTCAACTGTTCATTTTCTCTCAGAGCCATATTGCATACTTCCTGCATTCTGGTGAAATCTTCCAACAACTTTTCAAAGTCAAGGTGGATTTCACTAGATTCATGTGTGTTAATTGACAAGTTGGAAGTTGAACATACCTCTTCATCTTCAAGTGCCATTTGACAGTCTTCATCACTGTCACTGTTGGAGAACAGTCCATCATCAGAAGAGTAGACACTCTCTTCACTTGCTGAATCTCCAGCTACCATAGCCTTCCTGTTGTTCAGCCTTTTATCTCTTTTGTTCTGCCTTTCCTTCCTTTCTTTTGCACTGAGGTCAGGACAGTCATACTGAAAGTGACCCTTCTTCTGGCAGTTGTAACACACATCTTCATCATCATTCTTCTTGCTTGAGGACTCCTTCCTCCTTGATGATGATGGTTCACCTTTGCTGAATTTCTTCCTATCAGCATATCTGTCTTCTTTCTTTTCATCAGAGACTTTGTCCTCTGATTTATGTTCAGGAGAACTGAATCTTCTTCTGGTTCTGTTATCTTGGTAGAACTTCTTGTATCTACCAAATCTGGAGTTGAGCTTCTCAAATCTTCTAGCCATGAGTGCCAGCTCCTCCTTTATTTCAGATTTTGAAACAGATTGAGAGGATCTTTGAGTAATCTTCTTTTCTGTTTCAGCAGCTTTGAAGGCAACACCTTTGTTTGAAGAGGATGGTTCTTCATGCACCTTCTTTCTATTGAGATCAAACTCATATGCTTTGAGTTCAGAGAATACTTGCTGCATTGGCATGTTGTCAAGATTGCTGGTATTTTGCATCATGACCGAATATATGTCCCACTTGGATGTGAGACTTCTCAAGATTTTTAAAGCAACCTCTCTTTTGGCATAGAACTTGCCAAGAGAGTTTATTTCATTCGTGATGTCAGTGAACCTGCCATCAAGATGATCAATAGTTTCATTGGCTTCCATAGAGAATTGTTCATATTTTTGGATAGCCACTTGAAGCTTGTTCTCCTTGATCTTTTGGGTACCTTCACACATAAGTGCTAAGGTATCCCAAATTTCTTTAGCTGACGTGCAGTGGTACACTCTCCCCATCACTGCATCTGGAATTGTCTGGTACAATGTGTTCATTGCAATGTAGTTCAGGTTGTGCCTTTTTCTTTCTTCAGCTGTAAGGTCATCTTCATCTTTTGGCAGCAACTCCCTTGGATCAGCTTTTTGAGCATCAGTGAGCTTGGGATTTGCTTTAGTGAATGTAAATGGCCCTCTAGTGATGACTTTAAGCATTTCATCATGCTGGCAAGCAAGATGTGCTCTCATCCTGATCTTCCAGAAATCATAGTTCTCAATTGAGAACATTGGCAGTTTGTGATGAGAAATATGATTGACTTGGTTTGGACCCATATTGTTGATGGTGTTGACAGCATCTCCTGGAACTGCATTGTTAGCCATTTCAACAAATGTAATATAAGATGAACACAGATAAGTTTTTTAGAAATTTGGATCAGTTCAGTGACCACAGAAAAATGTGATTTTGAAAATCAGTTGGATTTTCAGAAGCAGTGGTCTTTGAACCCCCGCTCTGATACCACTTGTTGGTCCTTGGTGGAGTATAACACAAGTGTATGGGGGGGGGGGGAATGCACTTGTGTATGCAAATTCTTTCTTTTTGACAAATTTGTCTTATCAGGCAAGTTGTCTCACAACTGGCCTGAGTGGGAACTTTGATAGATACTTGTCCTACTGATTACTATTGAGTGATCAGTTGGGTAAATATCTAAAAGAGTTGCTTAGTGCGGAATGTGGTTGGCCTTTGACTAAAGAAATACTCCAAGTTAATTTCTGAAAATACAGGTTATCAGGGACTTTGTCCAAAACAGATTCTCTTACTTACTGAGTTATGAATCTTTAAAATATGTTTGAATGAAGTGAAGTTAAGAATGCAGTAAGTAAATGAGACACAAGTTTATAGTGGTTCAGAGACTCAAGCTCCTACATCCACTTTCCCTGATTGAACAGGATAATTCCTTCTCAATGGAATTAGCTTGTTTTATAGTGCCAAGGTGCACTGATCAACAACACTCTCTTAGTGTTTTGATCCCTAGGATAACTTGAGTCCTAGTGCTCAATCTCTCTGAGTTAAGACTGTGTTTCTCACTAACAGCCCTTAACTCCTCACTTCTACAACAAACACTCTCTTCACTAAATGAGATAAGGTTTGAGGTTTGGTTCCAACTATTAGAGATATCCTTTACAATAAGAACAAAGTAAAGGCTTAGGATATCTCAATGCTAAGCTAGGATGTTTACAAAGATTGGCTTAGCTGACTTGAAGTGATTCAGGAAACTTGGAATTCTAGAGAATAGCTTGGTTTCCTTTGAAAGATTAATATGAGTTTTATAGCATGTAGTTGGATACTGAATTCCTTTGATCACTTCTGTATTTATAGGCAATTTGAACAACTAACCGTTGGAGGGATTAGCAATTCAAATATGTCTATTTGTAGCACCATTGAAACGGCTATGAAGTTTGGCATCCTTTTATCCACTGTGTAAAAGGGGTCTTCAATGGTTGCTTGAATGAATGTGTTGACTTCTGACAAATGCGGCTGAGAAGACTTTTGACAGTTCCCAATTTTGCACATTGTCCTAGGTTGATTTGTGGCAAATTCTACACACAACCAACGGTCAGATGGGACAAGCTCCCTGAACATTCTTGCTGCAGTTTTAGAATGTTCCAACATTCATTCAATGCTTCACTCTTTAATGCTCTAAGTCTTTAATGCTTGGTTCAGGCATGATTGGCAATAAATGCTTCATTGAATGTGTCTTCTGTAAGCTTTTGACATTTAATTCTCTTGATCATTTGTACTTCAACTGCCTTGATCTTATGCATTTATGAGCACAGCTTCAGTATTCTTGAACTCTTCAGCCAGGTTGTCCATCTAATCAGTTTGTCTTGAATAGATCAGCAGCTTTGTCCTATAGACCTATCAAGCTGCCTAACATTCCAGCTTTGGACAACTATCCTGATCATTAATATCTCATAACATTTCTGAGATTTTAACTTAAGCATACTACACATCAAGTGTTCTGGGACAACTTGCCTGAACAATACTTTGAGCATATCTCAACTAATCTGTACATCATCAGTCAGGGGTTTTGGTATCAAGATCAAAATCATTTTATTCCCAACAAATTAATATTGTTAAATTATACTAACTTACATGTTTTTATTAAGATCGGTGTCACGTTTCAGTTAAAACTATTTTTTTATGTGCCCGTTGTAGTATGTTCAAATATATTTAGTAAATATTTTGTTTTATCCATTAACATTCATCGATATTTCGTTTTATCCATTAACATTCATCGATATTTGTTATAGTACGTCTACCAATAGTTATTACTTTGAAATATGTTCATCTTTTAGGTTTACCAATTCAACTTTTTTATATTTTCTTGTTGGTTAAAAGTACGAAAAAAATGAATCTATTGTTAGATAAATTAGGTATGTGTATATGAAGATTAAATGTTGACATAGACTTAAACACGAAAGTCGAGGCTAGAGTTTGACTCTATCTCCGTAAGACGTTATTGCCCCGTACACAGGTGCAATACGGATCACTGGCAACCGTCCCCAAGATACAACGACTTAAAACTTCACGACTGTTGCACTACAAATCGGAAGCTATCGGCGAATCGCAAAATGGATATCCGGAACTTTCGACTCGACTCTAATGTAGCAACTACAATTCTAAAATACTAAGCATGCATATGTAGTTTTAACTCAAGTTCTCACTTCTTGACTATGAATCAATGGAAATGAATTTCCGAATGAATGAATGAATGAAATGACCAATGTAGGGGAATCTATTTATAGACTTCCAATAGACTTTAGGAAATAGGTGCGACTCTTCACAATAAGCTTATTTTCCCAAAAGTTGCAACCTTTAGAAATAAGCAACTATTCACAAAAGGTATGTCTTTTAAATTAACACAATAATTCTGAAAGACACAACCTTTGGATAATCAATTATTCACCAAAAGATATGTCTTTAAATTAACACAATAATTCTAAAAGACACAACCTTTGGAATAATTAAAATCATTCCACCAAAAGACATGACATTTCATGTCAAGTCACTATCCATCACTATTACCATTATAAATACATTCAACAATGTATTTATCCACACACTAAATGACCAACTTTAATATTAATTTCTCATTCACCCAAAATTTGGTTTTGAGAAATCAAATCACCTAAATCCATTTAGGCAAAATAGATTATAAATTGTCACTTAATATTTTATAAAATGTGGTCAAAACCAACATTTTCCAACAATCCCCCACATGAATGAAATTAATGCATGTGACTCCCTATGAAAGTTCCGACGAACCGTTACTACATTGGGATAGGTAGCTTCAAGCTTTGAACCTTCCCTAGTAAAATGCCATCAGATTTATTTGCCACTCAGTGAACACGATGTCTTGAACTGGTTGGCGTTTTGTGTAAACCAAGACAATGACATATACACAGCAACGACTCTGATACCCTTTGGTTCTCACGTTGTGTCCATTTCGGCCCTGGACCATATCTTGGATTCATAAGTGTGTTTTCATTTGAAGCGGCCCCACTTCACACTTATATAGGTGATCTCCTATCAAGAGTACCCTGCAATACTCTACCCTTGGGATATAGGAATCATTAAAAGCTGTTAAGCTTAACCTCACCACACGTCAGCAGATTTTCTAGACTGGAGGGTGTAAGGTTGCACTTGAAGGGAATCGAGAATGGGTTTCTTTAGTTTTCTCAAGTGCACATCTGAGTGCTTCATAACTTAGTTGTCTCGTTGAACCAAGTTCTTGGGATCCTCCAGTCAGCATGGACGAGTTACCGCTATGAACACCCTTTAATGTGTGGGTTTTAACCCCATTCCCCTTACCGCACTATACATTTGATCTCGATTAATGCCTTTTGTAAGCGGATCCGCAATGTTTTCTTTTGACTTCACATAGTCAATGGAGATTACTCCACTTGAGATCAAATGTCTAACGGTGTTGTGTCTCCGACGAATGTGTCGAGATTTACCGTTATACATGTTACTTTGTGCCCTCCCAATAGCCGACATGCTATCACAGTGTATCATCACTGGAGGCACTGATTTATTCCAACTGGGAATATCCTCTAAGAAGTTTCGAAGCCAATCTGCTTCTTCACCAGCCTTGTCCAATGCAATGAACTCCGATTCCATTGTGGAACGAGCTATGCAAGTTTGCTTAGAGGATTTCCATGACACTGCTCCCCCACATTTCAAATGATGGGCTCAGAGTTTGTGTCCAAATATCCAGTTTTCACAACTAGATATTTCTTACATAAAATTCCACATCAGGAATTTCAATTTGTTCATTAAATCGATGAGCACTACCACGTGCTTTAATCTTTATTAGTCACCCCCACACTTTGAGATAATCATAGAATCACTTTATCTCTTTTCATAGTTCATATGATTTTATCTCCTTGTGTGGTGACTTTACTCGAATGTGATTTTTCACGATGAACAAAACCATATAATTTGTGGAAAACATTCCACATAATTCAACCGTTTTAGGTTTTTCCATATTTAGCTTTAGGGTCACACCTTTGCTAACCCCCTTACATTCGAATATGTCGACGGAGACTTCTTTCCCCCCACATTCGAATGTATCCATGTGTGGAGAAGCATTCCCCCACATTCGAGTTAATTGTCCCTTTATTTGTGAATTTCTCTTATTCACCAAATTTGGACACAATCTCGAAACATTGAAAAAGCGAACGTTGAATTTTTCTTTTATTGGACTTCATTCCAATTTCCAATTCAAAAATTAATTTAATCTTTGGTTAACATACCAAAATTAAATTCAATTTCAAATGTAGCATTTAATGCCACCCATATCTCGAGCATAATTTTCGATCAAACTATACGAGTCAAAATCTTTTGAATTTTTCTTTTATTGGACTTATTTACAACTGCGAAATTAATTTAATTTTTGGTCAACATACCAAAATTAAATTCAATTTCAAGTGTGACTTTTATTGTCACCCGTGACTCAAGCATAATTTTCGATCAAATTATACGAGTCTAAATCTTTTGAATTTAAATTCAAAACACATTTGTGCTCTCAAACACAATTTCAATTTTGAAATTAATTTAATAGTAATAAATTCAATTTAAAATATAGCTTTCAGTGCCACCCTTAACTCGAGTATAATCTTCGATCGAATTATACGAGTCGAGGTATTTTGGATCATATCCAAAATATAATTTACGCTCGCAAGCACATATCATTCTTGATCATAATAGAACCTTAGTTCGATATTCACAATCAAGGAATGAACCATTATGGAATAATATTTTATAATATTTCACATATTATAAAATAAATTAGACCATAACATTATCACTTTTGGCTCAATACATCAACATCATATATCAACATGAACATATATGATTTTTACGTACCTTTCTGAACCATCATGCACGTCACTCTTCAATTTTGAAGAAGTGTCGCATCCGTTTACGCGGAATCCCAACAACGCTGTTATTTGATTCAATTTTCTGAGATAGCGATTAATTCCAGCAACATTGAAGTTGTATCTCATAAACTATGAAGAGTATTTATTCAATAGACAAGTTATTCATAAATAATCTCAAACAAATAATTTGAATAGCAATCAATTTCAAAGAAATTTAATTTAAAATTCACAAATGATTTTGAAATAAACTTCCCTGAGAATGAGTGAGATCTTTTGCCACTTACAGGCCAATCTTCGAATACACAAGAATAACGTCTTACGATTGTTAGATAAATTAGGTATGTGTATATGAAGATTAAATGTTGACATAGACTTAAACACGAAAGTCGAGGCTAGAGTTTGACTCTATCTTCGTAAGACGTTATTGCCCCGTACACAGGTGCAATACGGATCACTGGCAACCGTCCCCAAGATACAACGACTTAAAACTTCACGACTGTTGCACTACAAATCGGAAGCTATCGGCGAATCGCAAAATGGATATCCGGAACTTTCGACTCGACTCTAATGTAGCAACTACAATTCTAAAATGCTAAGCATGCATATGTAGTTTTAACTCAAGTTCTCACTTCTTGACTATGAATCAATGGAAATGAATTTCCGAATGAATGAATGAATGAAATGACCAATGTAGGAGAATCTATTTATAGACTTCCAATAGTCTTTAGGTAATAGGTGTGACTTTTCACAATAAGCTTATTTTCTCAAAAGTTGCAACCTTTAGAAATAAGCAACTATTCACAAAAGGTATGTCTTTTAAATTAACACAATAATTCTGAAAGACACAACCTTTGGATAATCAATTATTCACCAAAAGATATGTCTTTAAATTAACACAATAATTCTAAAAGACACAACCTTTGGAATAATTAAAATCATTCCACCAAAAGACATGACATTTCATGTCAAGTCACTATCCATCACTATTACCATTATAAATACATTCAACAATGTATTTATCCACACACTAAATGACCAACTTTAATATTAATTTCTCATTCACCCAAATTTTGGTTTTGAGAAATCAAATCACCTAAATCCATTTACGCAAAATAGATTATAAATTGTCACTTAATATTTTATAAAATGTGGTCAAAACCAACATTTTCCAACATCTTATTAATTTAGTTTAGCTAGTAAAAGGACGGAAATGTTGAATTTAGCAAATTTGAAGAACTGTTTTTCAAAGTCGAAAAAATTAGAAAACTAAAATTAAAATTAAGAATTAAAAAAAAAAAAAAAAGATTCAGAAGAGGGTGAGGGGAGCCCCAAGCGTCCACATAGGCTAAGATGAGAGTATCTATCTCAAAGGACATACATATAACACCATCTACAGTTCGCCCTACATACTTGTCTCCTCTTTGTTTTTTTGTTTTTCTTCCTTCCAACCGAGTAGGGTGATATGCTTTCCGTCCTCCGTTAAACTTTACATTTTATGTCAAAACGGGTGTTCTAAGCCTTACATATTTTTAAGGAAAAATACATTTTTTTCTCCCTTAAACTGTACAAAATTAAATTTTTGTCCTCGAAGTTTTTAAATTTGAAATTAGTCTTTTATATTTACAGATTTTAAAATTTTAATGTTTATTACCTGCAATTAATAGTAAACATCATGTAATTACCTGCAAATTATTGATTTTGTCATTTACCTGCACATCGAACCTCAAATCGTGTATCTGTAAATTGGGCCCGAATTGCGTTTGTACAAATCGAGCCCCAATGTCGTCTACATCGTCGTTTTCAATGGCTGGTACGTGCAATGGTAGTACAATGTTACTCCCTTCGTCCCATGATTGTTTGCACCATTTTATGGGCACACAAACTAATAAAAATGTGTAATGAGTGGAGTGTTGAGGGGTAATTTTGTAAACTTTTATGAATAAAGTAAAATGAATGATTGGATTGAGGGTAAAAGTAGTGACATTTTGTGTAAATATGTGGATATTGTGAGGGTGGGGTTTATGAAAAAATTTCTTTTTTGGGTAGTGCAAACAATTGTGTAACGGACGAATAAGGAAATAGTGTAAACAATTGTGTAACGGACAAATAAGGAAAAAGTGCAAACAATTGTGGAAGAGTGGGAGTACTTTGTTTTATGTTAATGTCCAAATATTCAATTGGGGAAATGAAATTTTTAGATTTAAATCACAATCTATTGTTTTCTGTTGATGCTCAAAACTCGTGAATTGATAAAGGAATTAGAGTGAAATAAAGTTAGGTAATTATGGTTAACTTTGTCTTATTTAAAAATACAATTTACGTTTTTACAATGCCCTAAACATAAGACAGGTTTTTTAAAATAAAAATTACTTTGTCTTCAGAAATTACAATTCCACGTTTTTTAAATGAAAATCATGTTGTGATTTTTTTATTTTTTTTTTAAAAGTGAGAAATAAAAGTCATGTCACAAATTACTTAATGTTTACTTTTAATTGCAGGTAGTAAGGATTAAAATCTTAAAATTTGTAAAAATAAGGGAATAATTTCAAAGGTGAAAAATTTAAAGGATAAAAATCAAAATTCAAACAATTTAAGGAACAAAAAATTATATTTTCCCAATTTTTAAATGTCAACAGACTAAATACCTCACTATCTCTTTCTACTATTTTTTCTTTGATATCTCTCTTTTATCTTTTTTCTTGTCTATTACATTTCAACAACTAACTATATATTTAATATCTATTTAAAAAAATTATACATTTAATATTATATTTGTAAACTGTATCATTTTTCTATGTAAAGTTTTACCAGGATGGAGGAAGTATTAAACAAAGAGTTAAAACTGCAGCCTCCGGCCCTCCAAACTACAATTTGTTTTCCAAGACAATTTTGAGTTGTGTAGAAAAAAAGTTAAAAATTATATGTAATATTGTACAAATTAATATACGTGTAATATGTCATGAGCAGAAAAATATGTTCACAAATCATATGTTATTATAGGGCTAAGTAAATGTTACTATACAGTCAACTATGTATTGTTATAAGTTACAATAACATGTGCTTTTTCATGTATGAACACTCATTTATTTTTATAGTAATATGTGATTTGCAAACATGGCTAACTCAGGCCCTCCCCGGGAGGTTTTTTGGTGACATGGAACACACAAAAACCTTGTGGGGAGGTTTTTAGCCATTGGGAAGAAAGTTTGTGGTTGGGGTTTTTTTGGGGAGGTTGTAACTTGTAACATTTAAACCTAATTTTTTTGAGAGAGAGAGAGAGTGAGGTGGGCCCCCAAAAAATATATTTACCGCATTTTTTTAGAGAGAGAGAGAGTGAGGTGGGCCCCCCATTAAGAAATGAAATAAAATGAGGTGGGGCCTCCCAAAAAACCTACTTTTTGGGTTTATTGTTGGGGGAGGAGTTTGGTTTTGAGGATTGGAGTTTTTTGCTTTTGAGGTGGCGCACATATGACAAGGAAAAACCTACTTTTTGGGTTTTATGATTGGGGAGGACCTCACATTGTTGATCCAATAATGATCCGTGAATTTTCTAATTCAGTAAATATTGACTAATTAAGTCAAAATTTGTGGGTCAAATGTGGTAAAAACGGGTCAGTCTTAATTATAATATTTATTTTCGCTCTAAAATATTATCTTGTCACTCCATGACATAAATTTTATCACTACAAGACCAAAAGTGTATTACTGTAAGTCCAAAAATATTCTGGACACTTATTTTTTTTGAGCAAAATTACTAAAATAATTCTGACTTATTCGGCTACTACATGACTAAAACAATATTACTACAAGACCCAATTTTTATCACTATATATAAGGTCAAAAGTGTATTACTACATGTCCAAAAATATTTTGGATAATTAATTTTTTGGGTGAATTTGCATAAGGTTTTGACATGTAGTATTAAATTTTTGACTTTGTAGTGGTAATTTTTTGACCTTATAATAACAATATTTTGGTCATGTAGTAAACCACCTGTTTGCGATCCACGAATTTTCTGGACAACCCGGATCCGAGCTTATGACCCGTGAATTTTTTTAAATTATTTCAATTTAACTTTTGGATTAAATGGGGTTAAAATTTTAACTTGATCAAATTAGTATGAAATGCATGTAAAAAATATTTCACATAAGACTAGCCCTATAATATTTTTAATGGGAAAAATTGCATTGGGTTTAACTTTCCCATTCGAAGTTGATGAGGATTGATATTAAGAATATTTGTCCAAGCCCAAATAAATTTGTCGTTAATTTACTAATTTATATAGACACGATTTTGCTTTTGGGATTTCATTTGTTTTAATATAAATACCCTTTTTGAACCTTAATTACTTTGAGTTGTTTAACCCATCAATTCGACACAATACCATTTTTTCTAAATAATTTTGTGAAAATTTGGTGTAGTGAGAATTACTTTGTCTAACAAAATTTATAATTTGTGATATATGACCTATAGCCACTTCGGGCATTCTTTTATACATTCCAGCGAGTTGTTATATATAGGTAGGTAACTGAATTTTAAAATAGGTTAATTACGAGACAAAATCTCCTGTTACACAATGGTGTAACATCTTCTTATGTTCCACTCTTTAGATGAATGACATTTGTTTTAGTAATTAATTTAAATTAACTATGTCAAATAATATTCATTAATTCTCTCCCTTAAATATATCCAAATCTTATCAAATATTTAAAGAAATTAAAATCGGGACAATATTTTTCAACACAAATTATAGAAAATTAACTTTATATTCAAATTGTTTAAATAATTTATATAGAAAAATCTTAAACAATTAAAAAAAATTTACAATTAGTTTACTTAAATATAATAAATACGTTTAAATAATTTAATATTTTTGACATTTTGTGTAAATATAAAATTATTTAAAAAATATACTTTAACAATTAAACAAAAATGGTCAAATTAAACAAAACCAATTAAAATATAAAAATTACAAAAAAATTAAGTATTTATTTTATTGAAGTATTATGAAACAACAAAAACATTGGAATTATTATGATAAATTAATATAAAATTTAAGATAAAAAATGTTGAGTAATATAGTTAAATATAAAATTGAATATAAAAGCATTTAAAATTAAAAAAACAAATACAAAGGTTTCAAAAAAAAAAAATAGATTTGATCGTAAATTTTTTTATAATTATATTCCATTTAATTAGTTAGTTTTGTATTAATTATATTTACTCAACACTTTTTTTATAAAATTTTATATTGAATTTTGTATTTAATTATATTTAAAATGTTAAAAATTATTAAATTATAATTTTTTAATTACGTTTATATTGAGTTTTGCATTTAATTATATTTAAACAAAATGCCAAAAATTATTAAATTATTTTTGACCATAGTTAATTTAAATTAGTTAATAGGACAAGTGTCATTCATCTAAAAGGTGTAATAGAAGATGTTACATTGTGTAACAGGATATCCCGTCTTGTTAAGTACATAAAAGTTTTTTATTTTTTTTACGGGTATAATTAATGATTCTTATTGAATTAACTTAATTAAAAAAAAAAACTAGTTACATTCTAATAAATTTCAGAAGCAGATCTGCAACTGTGTAAATAAACTCGAAAATGGAAGATTCAATCTTAAAGAGGTACGTTTTTTCAGCGTTATAGAAAAATATTATTTCTCAATTGTTATCAATCCTTCGGACTATGAGTACTCTAAATATTCAAGGGTTTCACTAAAAGGTTGCAATTTCACTGGTGAGCCACATTGAAAAGAAGGATTGCAACTCTCGGTCTCTCATTCACCAAAATGTTGCAACTTCACTGAAAAGTCATGTTGAAACATATGGTTGTAACATTCACTAAAAAAATGTCATTTTGTGAACAATTTTCTCTATTATATTACGTGAATACACACATATACAAAACAAGTATCATAAACAAGGAAATAGTATTTGATATATAATAAATATAATATTTAATAAGAGAGCGATAGTCGTTAATTGTCTAAATATAAATGTAAGTAAACTTTGTTATTGTGTAATAGTTCACATCGAGATTGATATCTTGTAACATAGAAATTTGATGAATAAATAGGGAACATGGTTAGACACAAAATAGACAATGAATTAATTGCATGAAACATCCTCATGATTTGAATGAAAATTGCACGAAATTTTTCCCTAGTTTATTAAATTAAGCGAATTCCCCATTTTTCTTTAGAAATGAGGTAACAATTTTACCATATTTTTTTCGTTTCATGTTATGCTCTTCACAGTGCAGTTTTAAAACTACAATATGTTTTTAGAAAATGTTACAAAAAATACAGGAAATAGGTAAAATCATTTTTTGTAAAAAGGAAAAACGTATAATTTAATAAACTATAGAAGGATTCCATGCAATTTCCAAACTACTAGAGAGTCGAGAATTAACTCAGTAGACAAAGTTGAGAGGGGGAGTGTAAGTATTAAAGTGTAGCCAATCCATGTGAGAATCTGCAAACATATGTTGGGATGTCTAAAAGAGTAGCAGCCATACTATAATATAATGCCAAAACAGGAACAAGACTACAAATGTGAAGTCCATTTCAAGACTTATGAACTCCACATTTATGACTGGGAGTTGGATTTATTTTTCTGGCCATTAAAATTACAGGATTTTGGGTTCATGTAATGGAGAACCATGTGGGTTGTTTTTTTGGAAATTGAAGGATAGGATGTGTGGCTGCCTGAGTTCGTATGGATAAAATCACAATAACCATTACTCCCTCCGTCCATGAAAAGTAGTCCCATTTACCTTATATTTCTTGTCCACAAAATGTAGTCCCATACCCTTTATGGAAACTACCACCCTTCAACCATCACTTAATTACTCAAAATGCCATCAACTTTATTCATAAAAAACCACTTTATTCAAAATGGACCCCACAATATCCTATACTTTATCTACTTTATCTACTTTTTTCTTAAAACATGTGTCCCACTCACATGTGACTACTTTTCATGGATGGATGGAGTAGTAGCTATCCAACATAAAGTGTTCCTATTTTTCAAATTAGATTGCTTACATAATTGTTTCTGACTCATTTTTTTTAGAAAATATAACTCAGATCACCACACACTTACTTTATCTGCTCTATATTTTATATGTTATTATCCAAAACACAAAGCAATTCAATATACCCAAAAACACTTGCAAGAAATGCAATTACTTTCACACTTTCCTTTTTGAAATATTCTACAATAACTTTCATATCCTTAAACTGGAAAACCTTTTATAAACTCCACCCTCACAATATCCTCAATTTTACATAAATGTCATTATTTTTTCTCCACATTCACAAAAGTCAACTCATGTCTTTACTTTATACATAAAAATTTACAAAACTACCCCTCAAAATTCATTAAATCAACTTTTCTTATTTTGAGTGTTATTTCACATGTGAAAATAATTATAAGACGGAGGGAGTAAGAAAGTACAAACACAAGAACACAGAATTAATTTACATGGTTCGATCAAATAATCTACGTCCATGGAGGATAGAGGCACACTTCACTATAACAGATCAAAGTACAAGTTACAATCACTCAACACTCAAGCTAGGAAAACCCTATAATATGTAATCTAACTCTATTGTGTATGATCTCACTTATCTACTCAAAAACCCTTTTTCATTGAATTAATTGATTTGTATTTATAGTTGTACAAAACACTCATGGTGTGTAATAACTGACTTTTAACTGTCATGCAACTAAATTAACCGTTTAGAAGTTATTCTTGAAAACTGTCGCAATCAAATGACTTGAGCCTTTCTCAGTTGTTTTGGCTATCAGCTGACTTGGCCTCAACAATTATGTTCTCAACTCAACTGAGATAAGATCAGATGACTTAGACCAGACTTAGATGAGTTGTCTCCATAACTATCAGATGAGATAACCAACTATCAAGTGAGATGGCCTATCAGTTGAGACGTCCAAACTAACTCAGCTGATCTGATATTTTCAGACGACAATACTTGTCCACTTTCAGTGGAATTGTCCAACTAACACGATTCTCTTCTTCTATGCACTAGAATCAGCTCCATTTACATTCAATTTGCATATTATACATTAACAATTCTCCACGTTAATGCAAGATTGTCTCCTCTCAACCATCCTCAAAGCTACTGAACACTAAATTTAGTGAAAATCCCATGATTTAAGGTTTAGCAACTTGATGCAATAATTGAACTTCTTTCTTGGTAATGTCTTAGTAAGCATATCGGTTGTGTCCTCCTTTATAGAAACCTTCTTCACTTCTCCAACACCCTTCTCCAAATTAATGTCTCTCACAAAATACAGCTTAATATCAATGTGCTTCGATCTTTTATAGAACAGTTGATGCTTGGTTAAATGAATTGTGCTCTGATTGTCACATAGAACTATAACACCTTTCTGATTAATATCAAAGTCTCTAAAAAAAACCCTCTTAACCACATTGCTTCCTTCACACCTTCGATCATGACTTTGTATTCAACTTCATATTAATTGGGTAGAGTAACCATTGATTGAAGTGCAACTCTTCAAGTACTTGCAATACCATAGAGGGTGAATATATATATCCAGAAAGTGATTTCTTTATGTCAATATTCCCGGCATTAAATTCTTTTGGGAATTAGATGTGGAGAGAAAATCATGATTTTAAATTTTTTGATTTTTTTTTTATAGTAGAAGTGTGTGTTTGTTTTCAGATTTTGATAGAATATAATTTTACTTTATATGTTAAATCGATTGCTGGGTGAAGTATTTTAAAGTGTATAATATAAATTGTATTGAGAAAAATAATATTTCAGAAATTGGATTATAGATAATTTTAAATATGGATCGAATGTTAAATTTAAAATCCAAACTTCTAAATTCCTGAGTAAAGTCATGGTTGAAATCAAATTTCACCCAATTTGTGCAAGAATTATCCAACTTCATAAAAAAACAAGTTGCTCAAACTTGAGCGTTCATCACCATAAATTAATTTTTTTATTTGATTTATCTTAATTTTTAATTTGATAGTTTTTGGAATTAATTTTTTTTCTAAATATTCAACTACTGTTAGATTCTTTTTATTTTCAAAATTAATTATTGTTTACTAAATGCACAATTTGAATTCCATTTGAATATCAATTTAATGGTATAAATAATTTAGCAAATAAAGGCAATAAGTTTACAAGTCGAACCAGAGGTCGGGGTGTCATTAAAACCTTGTTTGAGATAACCCTCCTTAGGGACAAAACTCGAGTTAAGGGAAAAAGATACACCCTTCTAAGCAACAAATTGACAGAAACAAAAATATTCCTTGTTCCTGTCACTATACATAAATGGTAAAATGAAGTCTGAGCATTGGCCTCTCCAAACAACGACTTCCCAGGACTTCGCAACAACATCAGCGGCCTGGTTCGCCTCCCTTAGGTATGGGTGAACCAGAACGTCATCTCACACATCAAGTGTCGAATCGTACTCTAGAAAGCCTAAATACGCCAAAGGACGATCGGAAGAACCCCTGCCACGTCCTAACTGCCAACTCTGAATCTAACTCTACCCAAGAGACCAGTCGTGTGTACAAGTAAAGAGAATAGCATAAAGGCCAACATGTGTCTCCTAAGAACCCGACACCACGATGAAGTCCCCCATGATGCATAAATTAGGACCCTGCAAAAGAGAAATGTTTGCCCAAAGCTGACGCTTGTCTGTGTGCCTATTACAGGCATGAAAACACCCAAATGTCTAGGACCTGATTCCATCGGAGGTCGTGACCGCCACTACCTGGTCAGAAATCCAAGCATCAGTGGATAGAAGTTAGTACGAGTGTTTTCAACAAACAACACTGAATTAAAAAAAAAAAAACTAATGAACTGAGATCGAAGAGAAGAGTATGTAACATCTGGTTCATAGATGGCCACTCAATCTGGGTGGTGGGACCAACACAGTTGTTGAAGTGCATTCTTGGTCAATAGGTTACCAATTCCATAAATATTTACAAGATAGAACGATCATAGAACCCTAGGGGAGACGTGCATCAGCAGCTGTAAATCACACAAGTCTGCCTAATTGTCCCTTATGCTTTCCAAATTTCTTATCTCCTTAGCCAGGGAACCTGACGAATTAATAATAAAATCCTCCTTAGATATGGAGTTCAAATTGTCAATAACCTAATTGTGGGGATTTTGGTGTGACGACTAACCCTCCTCGTGTCGAGGACCCCTTAGAGGCATCTGTAAGGCCCAGGCGATAGGCCTGGACGAGAGAAGGGGGCAGTGTAGTAGTCGAGTCAAAATAGGCAGTAGCAGGTCATTAATGTGTATAATCAGAGGTCTTATCCATAGCACCGATCAGGAGACTCAAAATGAGTTTTCTAGAGGTACATTGGCTACCACAATTGCAAACTCAGGGTTGGCCACCTAGGCTTGGGGGCCTATGACGAAGGGCTCGTGCCCTCAAGGCGAGTTGGGCGACGAGAAGCCCGATGGCGAGAGGCGCTCCTGCCCGCCTACCTGGAGTAGAAGGAGGTTGTGGCTTACCCCTGTTACACTTGGTTGGAGCATGACCCACAATCTCACATCTACGGGTAGGTTTTTTTCCAGTGGGGTTTGGGTTTTTTTTCAGGATATTAGTTGGAATCAATGGGTAGATCTTCCTTGACGGAGACACGGTGGCCGATCGGGTGAGTCATCCATTGACCCCATTTTAATTTTATTTTTACTTTTATTGTCTGGTGCTTTAGTTTGTTTTTCTTTTTAGATCTTGTTGTTATTTTATCTCCCCTGTTATGGGTCTATCTCCTCGAGTACGTGTATTTTTCCCCATTGTGAGACTTTGTCAAGCTACTAGTTGGATTCGATTGAAACTGGTTGTCCCTGTGGCCGGTTGTGTTCAAGTGATTTGGGATGTTGTGGGGCAAGTCGTAGTGTGCGATAATTTGTTCTTCTTTGGAACACTTTCCTAGATTGAGGAACCTTAGGGAGTGTCGATATGCTTGGAGTTTCTCTCCACTCTCTCAAGATTGAGTTTGGAGAATGAAGTTTTCTGGTAGATTTTCTCTGTATAGATAATGGAGCGAAAGATATTGTAATACAAAATTCTATTTGTAATTCTACCCTAAAAAAAAATCTGGTAAATTCAACCAAAAACTAAGTGTCCAAAATATGTTTGGACTTATAGTAGTACACTTTTTACCTTATGGTGACAATATTTTAGTTATGTAGTAACATAGTTTTGGTCATATAATAAAACAATACTTGAAAGCTAAAAATATATTTTAGTTAAGTTTGACCCAGATTGACCTGCGAAATTTTGCCCCAAATTTACCTTAATAAACTATATTTCATATAAATTTGGGTTAGTCTTGCATGCAATATTGTATATATGCAATACAACTAATTAAGGAAAAAGCCTAAAATCCCAGCCCATTAACCAACAGTCAAACCCTAAGCTACTCTCGCGGGTACAACAATTCGGATCCAAAAAAATCTCGCGAGTAATTTCGATTCGGGTCCCAAAAAATCTCGCGGGTCAATTAAACAAATGGGTCCAATAATTTAGCGGGTCCTAGGGCAACGCGAAATACGTGATTCATTCCCATATCATTCCTATAATCACGCGAAAAAAAAAGACAGAACAAGATAAGTAAAATCTACATCGACGGCGAAGGAGACAACGGCGCTACGAACATAGCGCCGGCGTCGATCATAAAACGACGATCATAATGAATACAGAAAACTGCGAAGATGATGTAATAGTGGTAATATCAAATACTGAAGATTCTACAGAAACATGTGAAACTTCTCTTAATATACGATGATTAGTTTAATATTATTGAACTACAACTATTTTAGTATTTGATTTGCGTTATTGTTTTACTACCAGAATAAAAACCTTTGATCATAAAAACACTCATTATTTATTTTACTATATGACTAATATTGGTTTACTATATGAAGGAGTTGGTTTTACTACATGAAGATTTATGGTTTACTACATGAATAAATATGATTTACTACATGAAGTTTATTGTTTTAATGATAAAAATAGGTACACTGCTACTTGAATCTGCTACTGTAGTAACTGAAAAAGAGGCCGAAACAGAAACAATAGAAGAGGAGACTGACTATAGTGAATATGGGGATTCACTAATGGGAATAAGAAGAGACAAGGAAAGTGAAATGTTTGACATCTACTGTGCTCATGCTAGAATTGTTGGTTTTAGTGTCCGAAAATCAACTGGAATACTCTCTAAGGATGGAAACAAAACAGTAGTATCTAAACTTTATGTTTGCTCTTGCAATGGTGTGAAGGACAAGAGCAAGGATATACCAGATAAAAAGAGACGGGGAGATTCAAGAACTAATTGCAAAGCTCAAATGAGGATAAAACTTGTGGATGGAATGTATGAGGTTGTGAAACATATCTTGGATCACAACCATTATTTGACAAGACAAGAATGGAATCACTTGCATCGATCTGAAAGAGCAATAAGAGATGGAAAGGCTCTTGCAATTGTGGATATGGTATCATCTGGTATTAAACCAGCCGACTCTTTCCGATACCTTGCATTTAATGCTGGGGGTGAAGAGCAAGTTGGACACACAATGAGAGACCACTTGAACTTTGTAAATCGTGATGGAATGAAGGTCATAGATGGTGGTGATACAAAGACTTTCATGGAATTAATACAAAACCAAAACATTAAAGAGTCTGACTTTTTTTACAGAGTACAAATGGATGATGTGGGAAGAATGAGTAATGTTTTTTGGAGAGATTCAATGATGAAGGAGGATTATGGAATATATGGTGATGTAATGGTGTTCTACACAACCTACCGTACTAACAGGTACAACCTCATATGTGCATCGTTTGTGGGAATTAACAACCATTGGAGAAATACTATGTTTGGATGTGCATTCTTATCAAACGAGAAGATAGAAACTTTTGAATGGCTATTCACAGTGTTCAAGAAGTCTATGGGTGGAAGGAGTCCAGTAACAATATTTACAGACCAAGATGCAGCTATAGCAAATGCAATAGAAAAGGTATGAACTTATAAAATTACATGAAATAACACTAGTTACTACATGAATATATCTGATATACTACATCATATGATGTTTGTTACTACATGAAATAAATTTATACTTCTACAGATTTTCCATGAAACAAGGCACACTCTGTATATGGCACTTCCTACAAAATGCTTACTACATGAATATATCTGATATACTACATCATATTATGTTTGTTACTACATGAAATAAATTTATACTTTAACAGGTATTTCCTGAAACAAGACACAGACTCTATATATGGCACCTCCAACAAAATGCAGTTTCTAGATTTGCAAAACTAAAGTGTGATGAAGATTTTAAAGAAGAATTCAACAAGTGCTTATCATGGTGTACTGATGAAGAAGAGTTTGAGAGACGCTGGAATGGATTGCTTTCAAGATATGATCTACAGGATAATGAATGGTTTACGAGATTGTACAGTTTAAGGGAGAAGTGGTGTACTGCACTAAACAAGGATTTCTTCTCAGCTGGACTCCTATCTTCCCAAAGGAGTGAGAGTGCAAATAGTTCCATTTCATTCAATTCAAAGAAGACAACAAGCTTGACTGAATTTTTTGGAATTTTTTATAATATAGTGGATGATTGGAGAATGAAGGAAAAACAGGATGAGTTCAAAAGTTCAAGGGTAAAGCCAGATTCATCATTGACTATGAATGCACTGGTGAGACATGCTTCTGAAATATACACACCTGATGTTTACAAAAAATTTGAAGTAGAGTTTCTGAAGTGTATATCAAGTAGTTCAGTAATAGTTGGGGCTGATAATACTACAGTGGTGTATGACGTGACACGGCGTGGTGTAACACAGAAAGTGATTTATGATTTCAGCATGAATTGTATCAGTTGCAGTTGCAAGAGATATGAAGAACGTGGTATATTGTGTAGTCATTCATTGAGAGTACTACACATAAATTATGTGGACACTATACCAGATTCTTACATAAAGAAAAGGTGGACAAAAATTGCAAAATCAGCAATTTGGGACAAGACAAGTGATCAGATTAAAACCTAGAAAGTTGATCGAACAATCCTTTGGAGATATGAGATGGCAAGAAAGAGTTATAATATGATTTTGGAGAGTGAAGGAGACATTGATGCAAGAAAAATACTAGTGGAAGGTCAAAACAAAGATTAAATGACACTTAAAGCATTGCAAATCGGAAAATGTATAGTTTCTACTACTGAAGCTGGAGAAAAAAGAAAAGTTATGGATCCTAAACGGACAATCACAAAAGGCAGAAAGAAGAGGACAAAAAATCATTTTGGAAGAAGCAAGAAAAAAACTACAGTGGAATTAGCCAATGAATTTGGCTCCAAGACACCAAATCCTCATTTATTTTAGATTATTTTTTTAAATATTGTTAAATGATTACTTTTAATACACAGTGCAGATGTTGCAGAATGATTACTGTGTGCAAAGTGCTAGAGTTGTTAAATTTTTTAACATTTACTTTTGATAATTGTCATATTAATTTTATTACTACAAGGGTTAATTCATGATACTACATGACATAACATTTGTTACTACATTTAAAAATGTGTTATATTATACAATAATACATATTACTATAACTATATAAAATATACTTTTTATATTCTATATTGTAACTTACTTTATTTTTATTTTTTTGGAGTTGCTTCTTTAAATTTTATTATTCACGGCATTAAACAAAGTATATTACTAAATTAAATATCATATTTTCACTATATCTACCTGAAATATTGCATCTTATGTATATTATATTTTAACTCACTAAAAGTTATTTTAATGAATTAATATATTAAATAAATAATTTACTACATAAAAAAAAGTGTATTACTTCATTACATAGATTGTATTACTACACTTTTAAAATTAATTACCAGTACTAAAATAGTAGTATTATATTAATATTATTCTGTATTTGTTTTTATGTTAATAAATAAATAAAATAAAAACGTACACACTACATTGAATTATTTTTGTTACCCCAAATGATAAATTTTGTTACTATATATTTACTAGATATGAATAGGTACCTTATAAATTGATTCGTTACCAGAATCTTCGTTGCACAAGATTGTTGAAAAACTGTGTTACTACATGAACAATATTTGTGTTACTATGTATACCTAAAAATGAATAATCATGTCACTATATTCATTTTAATATGTACCTGGGAGTTTGCAAAAAACTCTTCATAAAAGATATTTAATTTTGACCTGCTAAGAATATCAAAGATAGAGTTACTAGTATATAACATATGAAAGATGCAAGAAAATAATACCTAACAAGTTCTGAATATTTGTTCATGATAAATTTAAAAAACTACAACCCATAATACCCAAACCATTCCATAATAAGTCAAAAGTACTGAATACTTGTTCATTCAAGCAAAAGTAACAAAAACAACCAATTCACTTCTTCCTTGATCTCAAATTCATCCTTCTATCTTGTCCAGCCTTTGATAGTGCCTCCAATTTCTTCTGCTTTTCAAAGTCAGCAATTAATTTCGCCTTCTTCTGATAGAAATCATAGACTTTATCTATTGATTCATCTATTTTTACATTACACTTAGAAGCAATAACTGTAGCACATAATTCTGCCCTCATCCTCTTTCTAAACTCAACCTGAAGAAAATAAAAACTATAATTATAAATGTGTACACAAAAAGGAAAATAATAAGAAAAATGGATTAAAAAAAAGACATACATTGCATAAATCTTTGTCATAATACATTTCCCCATTAAAATGAATTAAATGATGGGCCAGAAAAACACCACAGTCTTTTGTTACTTCATCAGTCTGCCATTCAAATGGAATGTCTACCAGTTTAAAACCACTAATCTTCCCAACCTTAGGGTGACCTAAACCCTTCAGAAAAACACTCATAAGCGTTTTCTGCAAAAAAAATAAAACACAAAAATATGTTACTACATGAATAGAAATGTGTTACTACATGAATAAGAATGAAAAAAAAAAGAGCATATAAACTTATTACTATATATAGAATTATTATAAGTACATGTATAAGAAATACTACAATAACATAAACTTAACTAAACTACTTCATTCATGTAAAAATCTTACTACAAAAAAAAGAATTCATATACTACATGAATATACACACCACCACATTAAAAAGAACAAAAAATGGTCACTAACCAGAATGTTGCAACATTTGTAGTATGTATCAGGATTAACATGCTTCATGTTATCAAGATATTGCAAAGTCCCATTTGCAAAATTGATAACAACAGTAGCAAAGTGAGTGAATACACAAAAAGGGATCAAAATCTGCATAAAAAGTAAGAAATAAAAAATTAAAATAAATATTACAAAAATTAAAATGAAATTAATCTTTTAAAAAATACCAGATCAACAGTTTTTAAAGAGTCCTTGTTTGGCATCAGATCAACACATAAAGTCCAGGCACCCAAAACTTCTTTCTCATACTCGGCCTTTCTTTTTGGGAAATCAATTATACGTTGCAAAGCTTTCTGTATTATAATAAAATAAATTTATTAGAGAAATTACAAAATATATGACAGAAAACATAAAATAAACAAAAAACTTATAACTTACACTATGCTCAAAGCTAAAAACATATCTAGACAACTTTTTCCCACCAGAGCTATGATTTGTAGAGTTAATCATATAAGCCAATGCGTTCAGAACAGGCATTGAGATCTCAGTATCTGGATACAGCGACCAGAAATCATCCTTGGACACCATGTGTAACTGTGAAACTGTATTATATAATTCCTCACTGTAACACACAAAAAAACATGTAGTATTAGACACAATACATTGTAGTAAACAAAAAAATAATATATAAAAAAATAAAGAACATAAATATAAACTTACTACATGTTGTCCTTTGATTGAAAAATATAATCAACAATATTCAATAAACACACTTGCATGTTGTGGAGAATTTTTTCATTCGATCTACAAAACTCAAACAAATAACCAACATCTTTGTCAAACTTTAAAAACACTTGTCCAAAATGAGTTGTTAGATCAATAGAAAACTTTTTCCCCCCCTTTTCAAAAATCTCTTCCTCGTCAATAGAATCATATTCATCGCTATCATTCTCGCTTTCACTTCCTTTTTCAGATTTCATACCACCATCAGAATCTTCTTTTTCCCCACCAACTTCCTCGTGTTCCTCAGTTCTTTCATCACCTCTTACTTCCTCACCTCTTACTTCTTCACCCACTACTTCCCCACCCCTTACTTCCTCACCCCCTGCTTCCCCACCCCGTACTTCCTCAGCCCTTAATTCCTCACCCCTTACTTCCTCAACCCTAATTTCTGTAACATGTCGTCTCTCAACCCTTACTTCCTCAACAACATCCTCCACCACAACATCATCATTTACAACATTCTTCTGTCCTGCATTCTGACCATCACTCTGACCATGGCAGCCTAGGGGATCATCAGGGAACAATTCAAAACTGGGCATATCCAAGACAATATCCTTAGTCCTCAAAAAATTTGCCACCAACATGTCAATGGTATCCAAAACTTTTTCATCCGAAAAAAACTTTTGGGAGTCTGTAATTTCTTCAGGGCTCAAGCTAACCCTTGCACACTCCTTAATCTGCAACAATTTAGAAACATATGTAGTTGAAACATTACTAATATCCTTCATTAAATCATCTAAATCTTTCGGATCATCCTGCACATAAAAAAAGAAAAACTTGTTACTTCAATAATAAAATTTATTACTACATTATAAAAGTACAACAATACATGAGAAAAATGCATCAAACACGGAAATTCCTACATACAAAAATATATGCTACTACCACAACAAATTAAGAAACTAAAAAAGAAAACTTATCACTACATATAAAAAAAATGTTTTACTGATAGAACAAAATTAGACTACTACATGTATAAACATTATTAACTACTTCTATATGAATAAAAAATGACATAAGACAACAGATTTAAAAGGCAGAAAGCATATCACTACATGTATACAAAAATGCTTACTACATTTATAAAAACTTGTTACTGAATCTTGATTAATGTTTTACAAATTCAACAGAATTTAAACTACTACATTTATATAAATAGTTTACTACATGTATAAAAAGTAATACCAATTTCAAGAAACAATTAAGAGATTTAAAAAAATGCATAAATATACATAAATACCTCAACATTATTTTCAGAATCATTCCCTCTTCCTTCCTGATAACAGACATAACAAGAAAATATAGTAAAAATTAGTATAACAAGTTTAAAAAACTACAAGTACAGAAAAAGATCACTACGTACATGTATAAAAAAGTAATACGACAATTAATAAATTTAAAATAGTAAAATAAAAAGATGTAAATACCTCAGTATCATCTCCACAAACCTTCTCTCCAGAATTTACTTTCTGATGAACAGACATGAACAAGAAAAAAAAAGTAAATATTAGTATAACAAGTTTAACAAAACTACAAGAATAGAAAAAGATTACTACATGTATAAAAAGTAATACTACAATTAACAAATTTAAAATAGTAAATTAAAAAGATGTAAATACCTCAGCAACATCTCCACAAACCTTCTCTCCAGAATTTACTTTCTGATGAACAGACATAAACAAGAAAAAAAAGTAAATATTAGTATAACATGTTTAAAAAACTACAAGAACAGAAAAAGATTACTACATGTATAAAAAGTAATACTACAATTAACAAATTTAAAATAGTAAAATAAATAGATGTAAATACCTCAGTATCATCTCCACAAACCTTCCCTCCAGAATTTACTTTCTGATGAACAGACATAAACAAACAAAAATTAGTACAAAACAGGGAAAAAAATATCAATAAAAAAAATGAAAAGATCACTTGTTCATCAACAAACATAGCTTTGACACAACCATTTTGAGTAATAGGATACTCATCAATCAATAAATCACCATCCCCATACACAGATGTTTGATTCTCCTGAACACAACGACATTCCATCTTTCTGTCAGTCCAATGTTGTATTAGCGGGATCAGCCTAGGCTCTGCAACCCCACGCCACTTAATCCTATGTAAATAGCAGACTTGAAGAATAAGGAGGCAACCAGATACATGGCAAGAGGATTAAACATTGAAACTCCTCGCAGCATCACACAACCTTTTAAACACATAAGAACACCAATCTGTATTTGGTATCTTATTCACATCCTCAACAGATTTTAGAAGACTTGAGCAAATCTGTGTATTGGGTGCAGGATCAAAGAAAGACTGCATGCAGAAAAATACAAAGATGTGTTTGAAATCATCTCCTCCTTCAGCAAGTCTATCTTTAAACAAGAGGGAAAGAGAAGCCACTTTATCATTAGACCGCACACCATACAAAGACCGCAACCTTTCCAACACAACATTATCCTCACACCGAAGATAACTTGAGACTTCATAATCACCACCCCTAGGGAGCATAAAAATGTTATAAACATCATCTGGCCCCAGAACAAAGCTACGGGATCTACCAACCGACATCATCCAGCTACTATGATTAAAATTCTTAACTAACCACTGAAGCATATCATGATCAAACAATTTTGTCATCCTTAATTCTAAAAGTCCCCCATAACCAATATCCTTAACATCTTGAATTTGCTTGGGGTTTAGATTTTTAATAACTTCAACAACCCCAGTTGGCTTTCCATGTGGAATAAATGTCCTAACACGCTTAATAAACTCAACTGAATCATCAGACTCAACATCAAGCTTTGGATCAGACTTAACAACAGACTTTGGTTTCTTCTTTGTACGTACTGCTCTCATCTTTCTTCTTCTCTTTGTGCCAGAAGGAGGAGCATCCATAAACAACATTGGTATAGAGTCACCTTTGCAATCTGCTTCCATTATACCCTACACATATAAAATGTGTTAAAATACTAGTACATGTAGAGAAATGTAAATACTGCAACAACATATGTAAACTACTACATAAACAAAATTAGTTACTACATGTATGCAAATGTGCTACTAGATGAGAAAAATATTGTCAATACATGTATATAAATGAACTAGTAGACCAGAAGAATGATCTTACTACTACATAAATACAAGTTTAATTAAAAACTACAAATTAGAAAATAGTTACTACAAAGAAAGTTTTGGCTACTACATGAGAAATGCATAGTACTACATTAAAACAAAAGAAAAATACGATAATGCAGAAAACAAAAAACATAACATAAACTCAAATATACATTAAATGAACAATAAACAAAACAATCTTCATATGCAGTAACATAAAAAACAAAAAAATCAGTAAACTCGGAAGTTTAAAAAACTAAATCAACCAAGCATTACAATAAAATCAGTAAATAGAAGAAGAAACCCTTAAAATCAACTACACATTACAGAAAAATCACTAAAATAGAAGATCTAAACCCTAAAAACTAAGTAAACTTTACAAAAAAACCAGTAACACAAAAGGAGAAAACCCTAAAATCAACTAAAATTTTTAAAAAATCAGTAAATAAAAAGAAAAACACTAAAATCAACAAAACTTTACATAAACAGGCAAACACTACAGAAAAAAGTAAAAAATCGCAAAAATACAAGTACTAAACAAACGATCAAAGAGAAAATAGAAAAGAAACTTCGCACGAACAACAAAGGAACCGATTACAACAAACTAAACATACATACCTTGAACTTATATGAAAAAACTGCGCGAAAAAATGCTCAAAACCGTAGAAAATGTCTGCTAAATGCCAAAGTCCACAGAGAGGAAAGAGAGAGAGACGAAATCGAGGAAGAAGGAAGTGTGTTGGAAAAGCTACATAAACTGCTTTGAAGTTTGAAGTGAGGGGTAAACCCGCTTTTGAATTAAATGAAGTGAAAATCGAACGGGTCAAATTATGGAGCGGGTCTTAATTCAATTTTGGGGCGAATCTTAAATCAATTATGGAGTGGGTCTGGGCAAGGGTCAATCAAACTAATTAAAAGAAGCCCAATACATATTTGCAGCCCACTTACCAAATTTGCAATATTTCATATATGAAATATTGCATCCAAGTTTTTGCGTATAAATTTATGTGATTGGGGTGTTGACAAAAATGATTTTTTTTTTTTTAAGTATACAAAAATAAAAATTGGTAACTTAACAAAGGACGTTCAAAAGGATAGAATTAGTAACTTAACAAGGGACAGAGCTTCCTAAAGTGAGTATTAATTAATAGTTAATTATTATATAAATTTTATTATATATTAATTAATAGTTAATTGTTACTCCCTCCGTCCCGTGATTACTTGCACACTTTTCTTATTTGAATGTCTCAAAATTACGTGCCCACTATTTATATGAAAATACCGCACAAAATTAATACCCTCACAATATCATTTTATTTTCAAAATTGTCACTCTTTTTTTTACCTACATTTTACTTTACACCTCATTACTAAATTCACTTTTACACTTTATTAAATCACCTAAAATACCCTTATTAGCATACCTCATCAACCACTAAATTCATTTTTCTTAAAAATCATATTGGTCAAATGGTTGCAAATGTTTTATTTTTCTCCAAAACAATGTTTGGAGGGGAAAATGAACTTGTTTCCCTAAAAAATTGAAAAAAAGAAAGAAAGAAAACTCTTAATATCTCACATTTTTTTAACTCGTTGCATTTTAACAGATTGTAGGATAACTTTAATTATTACTTGTTGGTTTATATGTACCAACAATGGCTTACAGATGAGACGGAATAAATAAATTAAAAGACAAGTAAATAGATTACAAAGTCTTCGTCTTCGAAATCTTCAACTTTCCAAAAGAAGCAGCTTTCTTCTTCGAGCAGCTTCTTAGAATAACAGGTCCAGAAAGAGGACAAAATAGCACTGTAGAGAGACAGAAAAGTTAGGGAAAAGAGCCGAGTCAAGGTGATACCTTTTCCCGTAAAACAAACACGTCCCGGCTAGTGTTCACGGAGTGACGAGTTGCTTCGAAAGGTAAAACGGCTTCGTCTTTGCACGAGCAACACCACAGCGTACAAAGCTCCGACGAACTAAATACACGTTAGAACTGGACTACACTCTAAAATGCTATGCAGAATGCTGAAAATAGTATGCAATTTTCTGGAAATTCGTTGCTTGCAAAAAAAAGGGAATTTTCCCCAAAACCATGCACTCCTATTTATAGGCAGTGCCACTCAGGTAGGGAGCAGGCGGGTATTTATGGCAGTAACGGCTGGTCATTATTCCCGGAATGGTAACTTCCATTCTTGTAACCTCCAACACATTAGTATTGCAATTTCAGGAATGGTAACTGTCATTCTAAAACCTCCATGCATTAAGACATAGTGTACCTGGACTCCCTTGTGTCCAGGTTATGTCCGTTTCAATTCAAATTCCAGAAGTCAACTAATCAGCTTGAGTTCCACAGAGACTTGGGCTGCCCTAAATTCGTGTGGGTCAAGGCCCACATTTTTAGAACCTCAAAAAGATAGATGGGCCCCCGGCCCAAGCCCAAAGTCCACCCAAAGTCCAATTGCCAAGATCCATGGCCAAGGCCCAGGCCCACGGACCCGGACCCGGCGCGGCGCGGGCGGGCGGCGCGGGTGCGCGTGTGGCATATTTAACGGTTCAATAGTCACTACAATTTGAATTATCTTAACTAACTCCTACTAATAAGGAGGAGATTAATTCTCACATTAATCAATGTGGGATAGTTATTAACACTAATCTCAATGCATCACTTTGTCTTAATCTTCGTACATTAATTTCTCACTCGCCGAAATTCGGTTTTGAGATTTTAAATATACTACGATCATCTACTCCGAGAGTAGAACGATTCTATAACATTTAATTCCTCGGAAATTAAATATTCATACCCTCAAATAATTGATTAATTAAAATCAATTAAATATTAAGAAATTGAATAAAAACCCAATTTCTCCAACAATCCCCCACATGAGTGGAAATTACCACTTATAATCATGCAGACTCGCAGTCCAGTTCAATTGAGACACTATTGCATCCGGAAAGGTGGCTTGTGACCTTGAACCTTCCGTAGTCAAACACTATCGAGTACACTAGCGGCCTAGTGGACTTGATGCCTTGAACTATTCCTCCTTAGTGTGCACTTAAACAAAGGTGCTGACACAACATCTCAAACGTGTTTCGTTCTTACGTTTTTGTCCATTTCGGCCATGGACACCCTTTGAGTTCATAAGTGCTATTTGTGAAGCGGTCCCACTTCTCACTTATATAGGTGGACTCCCTTATTGAGTATCCCGCAATACTCTACCTCCCGGAGGTCTTTGGGAACCATTAAAAGTCATAGACTTAGCCTTACCACAAATCTTACGGGACAACACTTGGTGTTGTGCTTTTCTAAGGAATGGTTTGAATAACCAAGTGTTCCAACTCAACATTCACAGCTTAGTTTTCCCATTGAACCAACTTCTTGGGATCTCCAGTCAACATGGTTGGGTTACCACTGTTTCAGCTGTTACTTTGTGGGTTTTAAACCCATTCCTTCTAGCAACTTATTCATCTGATCGCGGTTTATCCCTTTCGTAAGCGGATCCGCTATATTGTCTTTTGACCTTACATAGTCAATTGACATCACACCACTCGAGATCAGATGTCTAACAGAATTATGTCGACGACGTATGTGTCTCGACTTTCCGTTATACATATCGTTCAAAGCCCTGCTAATGGTGGCTTGACAGTCACAGTGTACCATCACAGTAGGCACGGGTTTATTCCAACATGGAATGTCCTCGAGGAAGTTTCGAAGCCATTCGGCTTCTTCACCAGCTTTATCCAAAGCTATGAATTCTGATTCCATCGTGGACCGGGCAATACAAGTCTGTTTCGTTGATCTCCACGATACGGCAGCACCTCCAATGGTGAACACATATCCACTAGTGGAAAATGACTCATTCGTGTCAGAGATCCAATTGACGTCATTGTACCCTTCAAGTACCGCCGGAAACCTTGTATAGTGAAGCCCGTAGTCAATAGTGTACTTTAAGTACCTAAGGACCCTTCTAAGAGCCTTCCAATGCTCTTTATTTGGATTGCTAGTGAATCTACTCAACTTGTTCACTGAACAGGCAAGATCCGGGCGTGTACAATTTGTAATATACATCACACTTCCTATGATTCTTGCATATTCAAGTTGTGCGACCGGATCGCCTCGATTCTTGCTCAAGTGTACATTGAGCTCCATGGGCGTCTTGGCAGGTGGATCATTAAAGGCATTGAACTTCTTTAACACACTCTCAACATAGTGAGATTGTGTCAAGGAGATTCCATTAGTCTTTCTCTCGATCTTGATTCCTAGAATCACATCAGCCAATCCCATGTCTTTCATATCAAAACTGCGTTTTAACATGGTCTTTATTTCCATGATCATGACATTGCTACTGCCCATGATTAGCATGTCGTCCACATAAAGATACATAATTACAAATCCTTTTGGTGTATTTTTCACATACACACATTTGTCACATTCGTTTATCTTGAAACCATTGGACAACATGGTTTCATCAAACTTCAGATGCCACTGCTTTGGAGCTTGCTTAAGTCCATACAGTGATCGAACAAGTCTACACACCTTTTTCTCGTTGCCAGGTGCTATAAACCCTTCAGGTTGATCCATGTATATTTCTTCAACTAATTCCCCATTTAGGAACGCAGTCTTCACATCCATTTGATGAATCTCAAGATTGTGCAAGGCAGCAATCGCAATTAACACACGAATGGATGTAATCCTCGTAACTGGGGAATATGTATCAAAGAAATCATACCCTTCTTTTTGTCTAAAGCCCTTTGCTACCAAACGAGCTTTATACTTGTCAATTGATCCATCTGCTTTGTATTTTCTTCTAAGGATCCACTTGCATCCTAAGGTCTTGCAACCTCTAAAGAGATCAACCAACTCCCACGTATTGTTCTGCAGAATAGAATCAATTTCGCTATTAATAGCTTCTTGCCAGAATGATGCATCTGGTCTTGACAGAGCGTCCTTGATAGACTTAGGTTCATCTTCAATTACATAAGTAATAAAGTCAGGACCATAAGTCTTTGCAATCTTTGCTCTTTTGCTGCGTCTCGGTTCTTCATGCTCTTGAGTTGAAGAACTAACAGCTTCTGTTTCGATGTGAGATCTCTTATTTTCATGTCTCACATCATCTTTCTCTCTATTAGGAAAGACATTTTCAAAGAATATTGCATTCCTTGATTCTATCATAGTGCCTTCCGACATGTCAAGTATTTCTGATTTATGAATCAGAAACCTATAAGCACTACTGTTAAGTGCATATCCTACAAAGATACAATCGACTGTTTTAGGGCCAATTCTAACTTGTTTAGGAGCAGGCACTTCAACCTTTGCTAAACACCCCCACACTTTAAGGTATTTGTAGGATGGTTTCCGCTTTTTCCACATTTCATAAGGTGTCAGATCCTTTATTTTGTGTGGAATTTTGTTTAAAATGTGGTTAGCCGATAATATGGCTTCCCCCCACAGATTCTGCGGTAAACCCGAGCTGATTAACATTGCGTTCATCATCTCCTTTAATGTTCGGTTCTTTCTCTCCGCAACACCATTAGATTGAGGTGAGTAAGGAGCTGTAGTTTGATGTATGATGCCAGACTCAGCACATAACTGTTCAAAAGGTGCTACATATTCTCCTCCTCTATCACTTCGAATTACTTTGATTCGAGTGGTAAGTTGATTTTCTACTTCATTCTTGTAAAGTTTAAAAGCTTCAATAGCTTCATCTTTACTTCGCAAGAGATAAACGTAGCAAAATCTTGTGCAATCATCAATAAAAGTAATGAAATACTTTTTGCCACCTCTAGTTTGCACAAACTTCAAATCACACACATCCGTATGAATTAAGCCTAGAGGAGCAGTGTCCCTTTCCACAGAAGTAAATGGCAATTTTGTCATTTTAGCTTCAACACATATCTCACACTTTTTAGGTGTTTCAATATTATTCATTTTAAGTAAATCGAGATTTACTAAGCGCTTTATAGATTTTAGATTTACATGTCCTAATCTCAAATGCCATAAAGAGGAACACTCCACGATGTAAGAGGAAGTAGAAACGTTTTCATTGATAACTTTCTTGCCTTTACGGCTTACAACCATTACACTCATTTTGAACAGACCCTTCTCGAGATAACCTCGACCAAGGAACTGTCCGAACTTGCTAAGTACAACTTTGTCAGACTCAAAAACTAGTTTAAACTGATGACTAACTAGAAGAGAGCCGGAGATCAGATTCTTGCGGATGTCTGGGACATGCAGCACATCCTTCAGCTTGAGCTCTTTGCCGGACGTAAGCTTAAGCACAACAGTTCCAACACCAGCCACATCAGACGAGGCATGGTTTCCTATATGGAGCTTTCTCCCATCAGCAGGAGCATAAGTCGAGAAGGCACCCTTCTTGGAGCAAACATGGCAGTTGGCGCCAGTATCCACGAACCACTCCTTTGGATTGTCAACCATGTTAGTCTCAAACACAACAGCGGACATATCCATGTCAGTGAGATTGTGTTGTGCCACATTGGCACTCGATTGTCCTCCTTTGCCTTTGTTTTTATCAAATTTCTTAGCGACGCGATAATCAGTTGCTTTGTGGCCCGGTTTTCCACACTTGTAGCAATCACCCGTAAATTTGGGTTTGACAGGAACAGGAGCTTTACCTTTATCATTAGGCCTTTTACGTTTTTTAGACGATTCTCCACGTTCCATTAAGTTAGCCTTTGCCTCATCTGAGACTTGAATTGATTTTCCGTCCATTCTTTTATTATCTTCTTCAATTCGAAGTTTGACAATCAATTCTTCTAGGCTCATTTCGTTTCGCTTGTGTTTGAGATAACTTTTAAACTCCCTCCAACTAGGTGGTAGTTTCTCAATCACAACGGCTACTTCGAAAGCGTCCGGAAGGACCATACCCTCCGCGAGGATATCATGTAGGATTAACTGAAATTTTTGAACTTGTTCAATGACAGATTTACCATCTACCATTTTAAATTCCAAAAATTTCGCCACCACGAACTTTTTAGTTCCGGCATCCTCGGTTTTGTACTTTCGTTCCAAAGATTCCCACAACTCTTTGGCAGTACGAACCGATTGATACACGTTATACAACGCATCAACTAGTCCTCCAATGACATAGTTGCGACACAAAAAGTCACCATGACACCATTGGTCATAAGCAACCCTCCTAGCATTGTCCGTATCGTTTTCATTGACTACAGGTGGATCCTCCCGGAGGAACCTTGCTAGGTGAAGTGTCGTGAGGTAAAATAACATTTTTTGTTGCCACCTCTTAAAATCAGTACCCGAGAACTTCTCGGGTTTTTCACCATGCACCATGAAACCACGAGTTTCAGGTGGTGGAAAGTACATGGGGGGTAAAAGCAGGGGGCCTGAAGACGTACCCTCAGTGACCAAGTTCGGGGTTGGGGTGTTTCCAGTGTTCTCAACAATGGTGTTTTGGGGAGCGTTTCCGTCAGATGCCATTGTGGTATTTTTATTTTATTTTTTTCTGTTTGTTTTTTTACGATTGTTGGTTTATATGTACCAGCAATGACTTACAGATGAGACGGAATAAATAAATTAAAAGACAAGTAAATAGATTACAAAGTCTTCGTCTTCGAAATCTTCAACTTTCCAAAAGAAGCAGCTTTCTTCTTAGCTTTCTTCTTCGAGCAGCTTCTTAGAATAGAATGTAGAACAAACACGTCACGGCTAGTGTTCACGGAGTGACGAGTTGCTTCGAAAGGTAAAACGGCTTCGTCTTTGCACGAGCAACACCGCAGCGTACAAAGCTCCGACGAACTGAATACACCTCAAAAAGATAGATGGGCCCCCGGCCCAAGCCCAAAGTCCAATTGCCAAGATCCAAGGCCCACGGACCCGGCATGGCCGGACGAGCGGCACGCGCGCATGGGGCATATTGAATGGTTCAATAGTCACTACAATTTGAATTATCTTAACTAACTCCTACTAATAAGGAGGAGATTAATTCTCACATTAATCAATGTGGGATAGTTATTAACACTAATCTCAATGCATCACTTTGTCTTAATCTTCGTACATTAATTTCTCACTCACCGAAATTCGATTTTGAGATTTTAAATATACTACGATCATCTACTCCGAGAGTAAAACGATTCTATAACATTTAATTCCTCGGAAATTAAATATTCATACCCTCAAATAATTGATTAATTAAAATCAATTAAATATTAAGAAATTGAATAAAAACTCAATTCCTCCAACATTACTACTAATTAAAAAAATGTTTACTAGTTATTAATAATTACTCTGAAAGTTTGATGTTTGACACATGCTCGATCATATGTAATATTGAACATACTAATTAAAAAAATGTTTACTAGTTATTAATAATTACTCTGAAAGTTTGATGTTTGACACATGCTCGATCATATGTAATATTGAACATATTATGTAACTCTTAATCATCTGTGTTTTCAGTTTCTTACTTCAATTAATTTGTTTTTTTTTTTTTTTATTCTGTTCATCTCTTTAAATTTTTATTTTTCTTTTGACATTCTTTTACTGATTTCGACTATGAATTAACACACCATTTTCAATATAGTAACATATTTATGTTTATATAACACGATTTTCAATATCTATCTTACATATAGTATGTTAGTATAAAGACAGGTATGAGTTAATGTTATTATTTATAGTGACACCCATATAAGAGCGAGTGTTTATGTTTGCTTTTGTCCGATTTTTTCAGAAGATTCATATATTTGATCCGATTCGACTCGCAAAAGAATTCGTGGGTTTTTTTGTCCAATTCCTTTAAATGTGCTAATATTGCATGTGTATTATTATTGTATATGCAAGTCTCCTTTGATGCTATTATTATTTTAAATTTTAACTAATTAATACTCTAAGTTAAATTGGCAGGAGCCGATATCAATTTTTTCATGTGCTCCTATTCTTTATCCCATAATATAGTATTCACTTTGACATGTGAACTTATCATTCTCCGTCTTTTTTTTCCTTTTTTTTTGATTTTATCATTATTGGCTTATAATATACTAGTATTCACTGAGATGGTCAAACACTTGAAATAATTGTATGGTGAGGAGGAAAATAATTTTTATAACCCACACAACAGATGAATTATTGGCATATATAATTTAACATTCTTGCTATGATTATTCGGAAGTCAATTACAAAAATGATTTCGTTGCAATTGAAGAAAAAAATATGATTTTGTTGCTATTAAAGAAAATCATCCACGTATCGACATATAAAAGTAAATGAACAACTTTAAAAAAGATAGAAGAAGTATATTATAGACCTCACCACTTATGCTGATGTTACATTGTTGTTTAGAAAAAGAATAGTGCACTCCCTTCGTCTACATAAAATATTCATGTTTTTTTTTTTTTTTTTATTGTCTACATAAGTGTTTCTTTTCTTTTCTCTATTTTATTCTTTACTTCAATTACTTTATACATAAATATACAATATTTTTTAAAACTTGTGAAAAATAAACATGAATATTTTAAGTGTGGACGGGATGAAGTAATAATGAAATGAGAGTTGGAATTGAATTTGATTTATTAATACTTGGATTGAAAAGAACAGGACTCCAGCGACATTCATTCATTCATTCCTTGTATTTGATTGATCACTCTCTATCAATTATGGATGTACATAGTTGATGTAATAAGTAGTTCATTAATCGGTTTTTAGGCAGGATACGAAGTTTCTTGATGTAATAAGTGATTCAAACTTTTGATTAATTGTACAAGTTTACACGTAATTAAGACGTTAGTTAACACTTAAATAGTGAGGAAATTAAAGAAGCCTCGTCATCCTAAAGAATACAAAATGCCCATAATTTTTTCAAATTCGGGCTGGGCTTTGGAGAGGGCCTATCTCTACTATTCTTGTTTCTTTTTCTTTTTTACATTGTTGTTTCTTTCTGTATATACTTTTTTTTAAAGTCTCGATATCTAGTACAATAATCGACTAATTATCAGAAGGTGGAAATGCAACGTCTGTGAGTAGGGACTTTTTGCTTCTTGATCTTCAACTCATCCTTCCAAACATTGGCAATATCTTGTGATATTTTGATAGCATCAGCAGATACACCAGATAGGCCTCTCTTTGTGAATCCAACGGCGTAAAGTCCTGCTTTTCCTTTCCATCCATTTGGGAATTCCTGTTTTGGGAGTCCCTTGTCCGAAAAGAATTCACTTTCCTGTACATACAAAAATAAATATATCAATATTGATGTATATATGAATATGTTAAAGTATATTATTTGATATTTCAATTAGTACCTGAAGCCATGTGGGTACATTGCTCTGATACCCCGTTGCTAAAACAACGGAGTCGATTTGGAGGCATTGTCCATTAGCAAGCTGGACACTGCCACGACTGAATCGACTAATCCCGGGGACCAATTGAATCTCGTTAGATCGGATCTTTTCAAGTGCCCCAATGTCGAGAACAGGGGTCTTTCCCTCGCTGTTTTTGAGCTCCAAGGGGCCTAGCCCGGGCCTCGTCAGCCCGTATTTCTCCATGTTTCCAAGAATCATCCATGTCAAAAACAGCAAAATCTTGTCCACAATCCACAGAGGTAGCCACCTCAGCATAATCATTGCCAACTCAAAAGTTGACCTCCCACATATCTCCCTTGGCAACACATGAACCTGCAATTTACATAACACACACAAATCATTAGAATCAGCCAAATATTTAACCCTTTTACAGTCTGTCAGTCATCAGATTAAAAGTCAATTGGACTGACTTACCGAGCTACGAACAACCATAGAAGGCTGAGCATCATGGTTACAAAGATCAAGAGAAACCTCCATTCCAGAATTCCCACAGCCGACAACAAGCACCTTCTTTCCCTTGAATTTCTCCCCTGATTTATAATCACAAGCGTGAATCACCTCCCCACCGAACTCCTTCAGCCCCTCAATCTCCGGCACCGTCGGCTCAGCGTTTTCTCCGGTGGCCACCACCAGAGACTGGCAAATGTACTCAACCTCGCCGCCCGTGGCGGAGGAAACAGTCTTCACCCTCCAGAGGCGGCAAACGTCGTCGTACTTAGCCGACTCAACGCACTCGTTGAATTTGGGGCTAATATCGAAGTGGGCAGCGTAGCACTCCAGGTATTCGATGAATTGCCTCTTAGAAGGATACTCAGGGTAATGGTCGGGAAATGGGAAATTGGGGAGTTGGCAGAACTTTTTGGGGAGATGAAGCTTTAAGCGGTCGTAGGTGCGTTTTTGCCAGAGAGATGCAATGCAGTCGGCTCTTTCGAGAACCACCATGGGGACTCCTTGCTCTTTCAGACCGGCGCCGACTGCCAGGCCGGAAGGGCCGGCGCCGACGATGACGGGGCCGTTGACCCAGACACATCGGCGGGAGGACAACATATCACTATCTGTGAAACTAAACATTCTTCTGATGAATAATTTGATGAATTTTTGTGTGTGTTTTTTTCTTCTTCTAATGAATAATTTATACAGTATGAGAAATGATGAATTGAGAGAGAGAGAGAGAGTTTAGAATTGTATTGGAATGAGGGGAGAGAAGGGGGCTTAAATAGAGGAGATCAGGCTGTGGATGCATGTGATTGAAGGTGGGAGTTAATGACTTTGGAAATGGGGCCTATTTTCAAATTTTAATCCAAACTCTTCCCTCTACTCGCTCGTCACTATGTAAGTTACTCCTCCATTCCAAAATAATTTTTAGATGTAAATGCACACGTATATTAAAAAATTATAATAATGTGTCAAGTTTTTAGGGATAATTTTATAAAATTTTATGTATAAAATAAATAAAGGAGTTTACTTTTATGTATTTGTTGAGAACATTTGTGTAAAATTAAGAATATTGTGAGGGTGAAGTTTATAAAGAATTTTTTATTTTAAAAATGTGAAAATTATTGTGAGACAGAGAAAATATATATAAGCTTTAAACACAGAAATTGAAAATTTTGATCAAATAAATAAAGTGAAAGTTATATATGAGCTTTAAACATATAGGTTAAAAAATTTGATCAAATTAATAAATGTATTAGAGATGATGTGATTGAAAAATATAATAATAATAATAATAATAAAATGAAATAAAACAATATGTTTGTCAAAAGAAAATAAGTGGAGTAATTTTTATTGGTATAGACGAAAAAATAAAGTTAAAAAATTTGATGGTGTATTATTTTAGAAATTGTGTTTATGGTACATGCTACTCCCTCCTTTAGTTTTTTTTATATTTATCTCAAATTATATTCTACTTTTATGTTACTTTAATATTTTTATCTAAAATACTCTTATTTAACGATTGTTGAGATTAATCATTAATATTGATCATTAAACATAAAAAAATGTAAGATAAATTTTATATGTGCAAAATGTTTTATTGATTTGTGTAAAAAAGAGAAATGGACTATCTTTTCGACGGAAGAAGTATGTTACTTGTATTTAACTCATGACTAAGTGATTCAAACTCGTTACCCAGTTACACCCGTCGGGTTCATATCTTCCAAGTTGACCTAATTACATAGTACTCCCTCTGTTTTAAAAAAAGATCTCTTATTCCTTTTTATTTGTTCTAAAATATAGTCTTCTTTCTTTTTTAAAGCGTGTAAAATGTCCAAAAACTCTCTATTTAACAAATTATTACAGTATTATTTTTTAATGTTTAATTAATAAATAAAAGTACATTCATAAATTTGTAGGTAAAATTTAAAAGTTTAATCATAATAAATATTATTTTATTAATCTGTATAAAATATAAAAGAAGATCATCATTTTAGAATGGATGGAATATGTAATATAACACAGGATTTGTTGTCTTATTTTAATTGGGAGGTGGGGTGGTTCTTCTTCATTCATATATTTTTATTAATTTAGTGTTTAGTTTAATAGAGGTATGGGCTTAAAAAAATAAGTTGAGTGGGGTAAGCTTATATTTTCTAGGTTACTTTTCCAGTTTGTATACCTTTCGGAGATATTGATTCTATTTAATTATATTTACTTGTGGAAGTATGTGAAAGATTATTCTCATACTTAGGCGGCACGTTCATTTTTTTATTTCTATGCTTTTAACAAAGAGTTGATCGTGAATTAATATATAAAAATTAATTTCACACCTCTTTAAAAGTTCGAGACTTTTAAATGAGATCGAATTTTTTAATGGTATCATAGTCTTTCAATAAACGAGTGAGAAAAAGTATTAGAAACTAATATACAAATTAAAATTAATTTTTGAGACGGAATTCTTTCCGGATCGGTGAATCGTGAATCGAACAGTAATCAGCCTCCGAAGTTTTGCGGCAATTACCGTCTTTAATTGCCGTGATTCTTTGGTTTCCGTGCCATTGGAAATTGGTAATGAATCGCTGCAGCAGGCACAAAAATTTAAAATAAGAGATCAATATATCAAAGTAAATTCACTATTTCGTGGCTCTTTTACAAATAAACCTTTTTAAATAAAATTAATCATTATTAGTGATGTAGTCAAAAAATTTGGTAGGAGGGCCGATTAATATAAATCTAATGTTTATAAAAAAATCCATGATAAAATTGTCAATGCATTTTATTTTATTAAATTAAATTAAACGAGTTGATTTTCATTATATTTTATAAGAAATTTTAATAATTCTAATTAAAAATAAATTAAATGAAATAATTTTAAAATGGTTAAAATATTAATGTCATTAATTTATTTTTAGAAAATATTTTCTTTCTTCATTTACTTCCTCCTAAGAAAAAATTTATTATTTTTCATGTTACCCTTAATTAATGATTGTACATCTCATTAAAAAAAAAAACACATTTATGTAAATATTTAGTGATTTTAAAGTTAAATTTAGAAGAAATGTAATTAATTTTTATTGAAAAATATAAAATGTCATATAATTTGCAAAGAAAACGAAAGATCAAAATGACTTATATTAAAAATAGGAGGGAGTATAATTTAACCCAAACATATAGTCAAAATTGCCATTCATTGTATTCATCTACAATCAATTTATTAATAAGTGAATTTCATCATGCTCCATAATATCCTCAGATTTGTGTATTATATATAAACAATCAATATTCTTTAAAACTCATAAAAATGAATAATGCATATAAAATTTGAACTAAGAAAATAACAATTACTACAAAATTAATATATATATATAATTTACTTTTAAAAAAAACTTATCTTTTATATATAATATAGCCCAGTGTACGTACGTGGTTCCATCCCTCATGAATTACCATACTTCAGACTTATTAAGGGTACGTTTATTTTGTGATTTAAAATTTTAATATTAAAATTTTTTATTTATAAAAAGTGCGTGTTTATTTTGAGATTTTAATAGAGTTGCATGTATTTGATTTAAAATTTTAATAGGGTGTGATTTTACTTTATCAAATTAATTGACGAGTGAGGTATATATACAGTAAATTGTATTTATAATAGATTTATAAATAGTTTTATATATGGATTGATTTGAGATTTGAAATTCGAAATCCGAAAATTTAAATTTCTAACATGTATGGACTAAAGCAAATTCTAAGTTCATCCGTTTGAATATAAAAAAAAAAAAAACATACCCTAAAATGCACGACCTATATATCACATGCATTAATGTGAATTAATAAGTGAATATATGCAACTAATTATGAATAAATCAGTTCATGAACTACGTTAGAGGACGCGGTTGATTATTGGTCATTTGGACATGGAAGAGTTACTGATGCATGCATATTATATAATTACCAGAAATGGTCACGAAATAATTATATAAATATATATCACGGGTTAATTCATTCATTCCATTTTTTACGTTTTATTGATGTTCCATTTTACTAGATTTTAAACACGTTCACCTCACCTACATTATTAATTATAAAAATATTAATGAAACAAAAGATATAAAAATACTAAAACTAGCCCAAGTGATGGCATACTCGATCATATATATCACGTAGTTCGTCATCATTACCTTAAGTATGATTTTCTGTTCATATTAGGTATGTTGGTCTTCTCGATTTTATTTTTAAGATTTGGTACTAAATATATATAAGTGTGACCTCATGTATAAATAAATGGTGATCAATATGACATATATATAATTAAGTTATGTTTACCTGCAGTGACGGACCCAGAAATTTTGGATTGGGGGCCCGATTTACAATACTATAAATAAAAAATAATATTATAAAATTTTATATCTACAAACAAAAATTCATTATAAAATTTTCAATAGACCTCATTTTATTAATTTAAATTTAACGACTTTTGTTATGTTAAAAAAAAAAATTAATTTTAACTGTTTTAATTCATAATAAGTGAAACAGTGTTAAAATTTAACGTGCATTCTCGTTGAGACATTAGTCAACAAATGTAGAACTTAAAATATATCTCCCATATCCAGTGATGACTTGCATACCTTAACAAGTTCACTTTTGAATTTTTAGTGATGTGTGAAGTGTAAAAGATAATTTAGTGAGATGTAGGAAAGAATGTGAACCCAAAATGAGTGACAATTTTGAAAATAAAATAATGTAGTAAGATTATTAATTTTTTAGATTATTTACGTATTATAAGTGTGCTAAATACTTTGAAATATCTCAATAAAAAAGTGAACGAATAACTACGAGACGGAAGAAATATATATATAAAAAAAATTAAAGAAATCAGTGGGGGCCCATGGGCCCCCTGGGCACTACCTGGGACCGTCACTGTTTGCATGGAAGTCTAGATTAAAAGAATTTGACGATGAATTTAAATTTATTAGTGATTTATTTACAAGGACTTATGTACAATATTTCACATGAAACAATATTCTATTTTACGAAGTGACAGAAAAATTTGTAGATTAAAATTGAGTCAAATGAATTCGCTCACAACAATCACATAAAAGTAAACAAAAAATCTCGCTAAATTCGTATTACTATAAGAGAAATTATGTGTTACTGTAAAATAAAATATATGTTGCTTGTTCCAGTGATGTACCCAAAAATTTAAAATTGGGGGACCTGATTTACAAAATAATATTATACCTACAAAATTATTTTATTACGGAGTATAAAATTTTCAATATATCTTATTTCATTAAATTTAACTTTAACGACTTTTGTTATATTTTTTAAGGGAATTAACTTTGATTGTTCCGCCTCGTACTAAGCGAAACGGTGTTAAAATTTAATTAACTTGCAACCCCGCAGAGACATTAATTACTAGTATTAGGTAAATGTAGAACTTAAATTATACTCCCCTGCCTCGTGATGTTTTGCTTCATCGGCTCACTTTTAAGAAAAATGAATTTAGTGGGGGGGGGGGTGTGAGTAGGGGTGGGTAAATATACCGAAATTTCGGTATACCGAGCTTTTCATACTGAAAAATATCGAAATTATCGAAATTTTCGGTACGGTATGATATTGTACCGAAATTTTCGGTACGGTAACGGTATGGAAAATGATCATACCACGGTATTTCGGTATACCGAAAAAAATTCGGTATTCGGTATGAAACGGTATATCGATATACCGAAATATCGAAACCTTAATAAAATAATAATTTTACATTATTTTTAAATTAAAATAACTTTAATTATTAAAACTTAAATAAAATAAACCTTAAATAATTAATTTTGGTATAAAATAACGCTTCAATATTTTCGGTATGAATTGGTATACCGATATTTCGATATGAAATGATGGTTCAATATTTTCGATATGAATCGGCATACCGATATGGTACGGTATATCGATATACCATACCGAAAATTCGGTATACCGAAATTACGGTACGGTATCGATATGAATTTTTACATACCGAAAATTTCGGTATACCGAGATTACGGTATACCGAAATTTTTGGTATGATAACGGTATGATTCAGTATTGTCGGTATACCGTACCGAACCACCCCTAGGTGTGAGGTCAAATAAAGGAAGAGTATTTTGGATGATTTAGTGAGGTGTAAAATAGAATTTAGTGAGGTGTAAAGGAAGATATGGGTAAAAAAATGAGAAACAATTAAAAAAATTAAATAATGTAGTGATCAGGGTATTAATTTTGTAAATTATTTCATATTAGGATTGTGCAAGTAATTTCATAAAACGTCTCAACAAAAAAAATACATAAATAATTTTGAAACAAAAAATTATATAAAATAAAATAAAAAATTAGTGAGGGGCCCACTACCCTGCTGGCCCCCTAGTGGGTCACATATTTGTTCTTATAGTGCCCGGCCGCCTAGTGGTCACATATTTGTTCTTACAGTAGGAAGAGATATTAAAATTAAATATTTTTTTAGAAAAATTTAAATTAATGATATTAATTTAATAAATTGTTTAGTAATGATTTTAATGTAAAAATTGTCTCAAAAAATTTTTTGTATTTCACTTTTGGTTCTTATACATAAAAATGATTATTTTGTAAGTATTAATTGATCTCAAAATAATTATATTTATTATTGAAAAAAAGTGGATCATTTTATATTACTTTAGTATTTTTTTAAGCATGTATGCAACAGACTCATGTAGTATTATTTTATAAATTAAAAAATTTAGCCCACTTAAAAAAAGATCGATAAAGAAAATATAATTGATATATAGTTTAATTTTTTAATTTCCTTAATTTTATATCACATTAAACAAAGTAAATAAATAACGTATTCGTGGTTCAATAATTTGAATTTATCAACACTAGCTGACACAATGAAACTTTTTTTTTTTTTGCAACTCGACGTCTCCATTTCTAATATGTATATATATATGTGTGTGTATGTGTATTAGTATGTGTGATATATATATTCTATTAGTTAGTCTAATAGATTAAAATATATTGATGTATTTTGATGTAAATATAATATACATAAATATTATAATTATGCATATGTTAGTATTTTAAATCATAAAAAAAAAATTTGGTTCCCCTAACTTCGAGTTTTGAGTATGTTCTTGTTCACGCATACACAAAATCTAACTCAATATTTATTTACCTTATACATAAAAATTTACTAAATATAAACACTATGTGAAATATTTCACATGAAATATTAGTATATTTAAGGAAAGATCAAAAATTCGCAAATCTTTTGCAGGTCATACTAGGTCAAACGAATCTTTAAAAATTTCGCACAAAAGACTAACAGAAAAACTTGTTCCAAATTTGTGTTACTATAAAAATAATTTTATGTTATTGTAAGGATAAATATGATTTACTGTAAATACAAATAATACATAATTAATTTTTCACATGAAATATTAGTACATTTAATTTAAGGAAGGAGCAAAAATTCACAGATCCTTTGTGAGTCGTAACAGATTAAACAGATCTTTAGAAAAAATCACGCAAAAGACAAACAAAAAAACTTGTTCAAATCTGTATTACTATAAACACAATTATATGTTATTATTGTATGGACAAATATTTGTTAGTGTAAGGATAATTAGTAACACATAATTCACGTTTGAGTAACATATATTTGTCCTTAAATTAACATATGTAAAATATTGAAAATTGTGGTTGTATTACTTTATAGAGAAAAATCTATTACTGCATGAATAAAATGTCATTCCTGAGCGCGAATAAAATACTCAGTTCATCTTCAAAACAAAAAAATAGAATTAGACACGTATGTTGAATAGTTATTCATCCTTAAAATTACTAATACATTACAATCAAAACAAAAAAATAGAATTAGACACGTATGTTCAACATAGTTATTCATCCTTAAAATTACTAATACATTACAATCAACAGTTCACTGAAATAGATCCTCATGTGATATTATTGTTGAATTTTTTAAGGATTTCCTCTCTTTCTTTTTGTTTTTTTTATACACGAACAACGTACAAATTGGATAGTGTGGGTCAAATATTACGAATCTAAATTATGTACAATATTTTTGTATAATTTTGTCTTTACTAAATTATCCTGCAATATACTCCTCATTATTCATTTTTTTTTTTTAAAAAGTGTATTATTTCCCATGTAAATTAGTTTATTTCAGTAGGAGGGAGTACATTATAATAACAATTCTAAATTAACACGCTTCACCATGGCATGAAAGTAAATATTTCTTTAGACTTTAATAGCTAGGATGCATGATTATGAGTCTGTACTTGGCCAGGGGTTTAGGCTATTACTTGTTTTTTAATGATAGGTTAATTGATGGCATGTGAATGAAGCCTTGGGTTTCATTGAGCCTCTCCTTTTTATGGGAAAAGGTGGTGAGAATATATATATGAAGTTTGAACCCTACCCTAGAGTGCTCCGATGCAAAATTTTAAATTTAGAATTACAGTAAATGATTAAAAAATTAGTCTACCAAAAGTATGCTAGACTTTTGGAAATTTTAAGAAAAAAACGGATGGTGTGAAGTTGTGGGGTAATGTGATTATTTTCAATAAAGAAAATGAGCTTACATTTGAATTTTAATGGACGGACAAATAAGGAAAGTGAGTATACTTTAGGTGAACGGAAGGATTACGTATAATTTAATATTTAAAATTACACAATTTTACCAAAAAAATATACAGTATGTGTATAACTATATCATTCATATAAATACACGTAAATATTCAAATACAATATAAATCTTTTAATTATAATAAATGAATAGAGATATAGTTTTTTTTAAGTAATATCTAAATATTAAAGTAGAGTTTCGGTAAATGAATTTGTCTTACACAAGAGTGTGAAAAAAGATATAGTTTTTCTATGAATTCGAATTAACTTAAACTCTTATTTTAAGTGTTACGATTGTGCATATAAAGTATCACTATTTAAAAAATTGATTTTTAAACAATTACACTATATACACATATACGTACATGAAAAAAATATATTTTTTCTTTTTTTTTTTGTCAAAAAATAATGCTTTCAATTTTCTCCTATATTAGGTTTATAACTCTTATCCAGTATATTTCTAAAAACAATGTTTTTTTTTTTGACGGGTCTAAAAACAATGTTACCCTAGTAAAACTATGCATATGAATTTGTAGAGCCATGCACATTTGGACAAAAAGTGGTAATATTAATCTGAACTTTCATATCTTAATTCTGTTATGATACAGAAAATTTTGCGGATCTTATGCGAATCGAATCGGGTTAAATGAAAATTTTCAAAAAAATCATGCAAAGATAAATAGAATAACTTAATTACAGGTTTGTGTAACTAAAAAATAAAATACGTGTTACTGTAAAAAAATAAAAAAAAATAAAACACATACTTGACCTTATAATTACACATGTTTACCCTTAATTATAGTAACACATGTAAGATATTGAAATAATGTATTACAATATGACACAAATGTATTACTTTATGGAGAGAGGTATTTTCTTGTAAGAAAAAAAGCAGTAAGTGAGTGTTTTCAAACACTACTATGTGCTTAAAAACACTTCTTTTTTAAATGAAATTACTTTTGAAGTGTTTGTAAACTCAAGTAAGTGATTAAATTAATTACTTAAAAGCAGTTTTGGTGAAGCACCCCTTACCCTTGCTTCTAACAACTTCTAAGTGCTTCTCATCATTACACTAACTAATTTTACAATTTTATCCTCACAATTTAAATAATATTTTATTTTTACCCAATATTTATTTAAATGTAATAAGGTGTTTTTTGTAAAATTATAAAAGAAAGTGATTTGTTTGGCATACACCACAACATATAAAAAATTGATTAGAAGTGGTTTTTTTTTTTTTTGAAAAGTGGTAATAGGAAGACATATGCTGAAATGAGTGAAGAAATGCTTCTTCTATTCTCCTATATCCACTGTCAGAAGCTACTCCATATCAGTCGTGTGAGATGGAAGAGTGAGCCGCGTGCTGAGCCAAGTTGTGCGCTCGGATGTTCCTATTCCGGGATAGGTACCTGAATCTGCACACTACAAATTCATTTACTTGCTTATAGATCTTTGCTGCCAAAGTACCTTCCGGTCCAGAACCATGCTTATCTATGCTTAAGATTCAGATTGCTTGTTGTGAGTCCGTCCTGATCTCAATTTTGTCGAAGCCCAAGATCTTTGCTTCATGCATTCCAGCCTCTATAGCCTTTAACTCCACCCCAAGAGGGCACCTCTGAGGGCCTATGTTTCCTGAAATGCGTCGAATAATTTCTCCACTTTGGTGACGAATGATTCCTCCAGTAGCATATCTTCGGTGCTCCATATTGAAAGCACCATCCGTCTCCACTATGATTACATTTGGGTCCCCATCTGTACTACCATCATCATCCCTAGCCTCCTCAATCAATGGTTTGTATATAGCCTCTGCCACATTTTTTTGAAACTCATACAAGTAGGATAGGACACGATCCACCACTCTATCGTTCATTAACTTTCCTCCACCTTCTTCACTGTGAAGAATAGAGCATCTTTCTCTCCAAACTCCCCATGCCACCATGAGAATTTCCTCCAGGGTAGTACATTCAACCTCGTCCGCAATAAATGTAAGGAAATGAATTTTCCTTAGATGTGCACCTTCCTTAATTTGATGTCCAATGCCCAGTTTTTTCCAGATTTTTCGCACACCCCGACACGCAAAAATAGCGTGCATCGAGTTCGGCATGTATCTCCCGCAAATTCCACATTCCGGGACGACGGGGACGCGTCTACGAGCTAAGTTCCCTTCAGTAGCAATCATATCATGGCACAATTTCCACCCGAAAATTTTAACTTTTTGAGGGATTTTTGCTCTCCACAGCCCCTTCCACCATTGATGGATTGCCCTCGTGTCTGATGGATCACCCACGTCCTTCTGCGATTTTTCAAAATCAAGGGTCTCCTGATACCCAGATCGAACCGTGTATCGCCCATCATCTTCAAAGGACCAAAATCTCTGGTCTTCCTCGTTTCCTTCCGCCACCATAGTTCGAAGGATTACCTCTGCTTCAAACGGGAAAAATGCAATCCTGATCTTGTTTTCATCCCACTGCCTATTTTCCTTAAGGAACACTGAAACATGTTTATGTAAGGAAATTGTATTTCCATTACCGAGGATCCATCGAATCCCTCGCTGTAGTATATCTTTACTATATATAAGAGAACGCCATGTGAAGGACGGATTTGATCCACATTCAGTATCCATGAGTGAATCCGGATTTTCAATAAGGCGCCAAACCTGCTTGGCCAATAATGCTTTATTGAAATGGATCATTCTTCTAAAACCCATACCCCCCTGTTCCTTTGGTTTGCATAGTTCCTCCCATCTCTTCCAATGCATCTTCGGATTTCCTTCTTTCTGCCCCCACCAGAAATTAGCCATTAAGGATTCCAGCTGCTCACAGATTTGATTTGGTACTCGAAAGCAGGACATGGCATAGGTAGGGATTGCCTGCAAGACTGATTTGATGAGTACTTCTTTCCCCCCTTCAGAAAATTCTTTATTCTTCCAATCGTCTATTTTCTTCCGCATTCGATCAACTAGATATGAAAATTGAACCCTTTGATCTAAGAGAAAAAAATGGCAATTCCAAATAAAGGTGGTGCCCTTGCGAGCATCGCACCCCCAAGGTGCTCTGAAATTCCTGAATGTTGTTCCTATTGGTGTTCGGACTAAACAAGACAGTTGATTTATCTAAATTCACACGTTGTCCAGAGGCTTCTTCATATTCTTGAAGTGTTTTCCTGATTTCTAGCCCAAATTCTTTTGTAGCTTTACAAAAAAGAATACTATCATCCGCAAATAGTAAATGCGTGATTGTGGGGCTTCCCCTAGCCACCCGAATGCCATCAATCAATCCCCTATTTGCCTTATCTATAAGGCACGACGAGAGGCCTTGAGCACATAGGACAAACAAGAATGGAGAGAGCGGGTCTCCTTGTCTCAAACCTCTCGAAGGTTGGACTTTTCCTACAATTGCATTGTTAATGCAAAAGGTATAAGTAACCGTGGAGATACACTTCCAAATCAAGGAGATTAGATTATCCGCAAAGCCAAGTTTAACCATTTGAACTCGGAGGTATTTCCATTCAATCTAATCGTACGCTTTGCTCATATCCAACTTCAGGGCTGCGTATCCGGTTTTGCTTTTATTGCTCTTCAACCAATGCATGCATTCATAACTCAAAAGCACGTTGTCCAGAATTTGTCTATTTTTAACAAAAGCGCTTTGATGTTCGTCAATCACATGAGGCATCTCCTGTTGTAGTCTATTTGCAATAACCTTTGCAACAATTCTGTAGCTCACGTTGCTAAGACTGATGGGACGAAATTCAGCCAACGTCTTTGGTTTCTTGATTTTTGGGATCAATGTAATAGTCGTTTCATTCCAATCATGCAAGTCGCCCCCACTATTGAGAATTTTCAGCACCTCTTTTGTAGTCACAGGCCCTACAACGTCCCACATCCTTTGGAAAAACATTGCGTTAAAACCATCTGGTCCCGGGGCTTTATTTGGGTGCATATCGAACACCGCTTTCCTGACCTCTGCTTTCGTAAACTCCCGACCAAGAGTTGTGTTCATGTGATCTGTGACGATTCTCCTTGTGTTCATAGTGACCTTTTCCACTTGCTCATCCGATGGATTGGATGAAGAAAATAGGTTACCATAAAATTCCTCCAATAAATGACTAAAGCCCAATCTGGAACTAACACGATTACCCCTCTCATCCATAATTTCAGCTATGTTATTTCGATTTCGACGTTCCGTAGCCCGCCTATGGAAGTAGGTAGTGTTACGGTCTCCATTGACCATCCAATTTGTTCTCGATCTTTGATGCCATACCATCTCCTGTTGCGAGAGTCTTTTTTCCAATTCTTCTTCCAACCGTGAGTATTCCATCTCATTTCCAGCAGGATTTATGAGACTCAGCTTTATGGTAATCGCATCAACTTCTTTGTCAATATTTCCAATAGAACTTTTGGCCCATTGCTTCAAGTGTTTTCCGAGCTTTCTGAGGTGATGAGGGAGATGCAACTGATTTGAATTAGTTCTCCAGCCTGATGTTACTACTGCCTTGAAATCATTTTCCCTCATCCACGCATTTTCAAACCTAAATTTTCCATTTCTGCCATTTGTCCAGCTCTTGTTTGAAGTTTTCAAATTTAATGAAATTGCCCGATGATCCGATCCAAAGAATTGTAAATGTTCCACCAGATAGGATTGGAACATCTCCTTCCATTCTGTATTGACCACAAAACGGTCTAACCTTTCTTTAATAAGATGATGATTTTTCCTCTTGTTGGTCTATGTGAACATTGGTCCTTTAAAGCCAACATCAAACAATTGAAGGGAGTTTAAAGCTTTTCTAAATCTGTCAATATTGTTTCTTACTCGACCATTCAAAACTCCTCCCTTTTTTTCATTTGCACAAAGAATATCATTGAAGTCCCCCCCCCACCACCCAAGGACGGTTTGGGGGATGAGTTTGCCTGATTCTATGTAACAAGTCGAAGGAGTGTTCTCTCAAAGTTTCATTAGGGTTACCTTGAAATCCAGTGAATTGCCAATCACAACCATGCCAAGATAAAGCCACATCAATATGACCACGGGAGTAAGAACATAAACTTGCATTGACTTCATCATTTGCGTACAAAAACAGCCCTCCACTATTTCCAATTGCATCCACAGCGAAACAAAAAGAGAAATGTAACATAGATTTCCAAGACATAGCTAACCTAGAGGGCACTTTAAAATCCAACAGAAATAAAACATAAGGTTTATATAAATTAATAATACTCCTAATCCTATGGAATGCTTGGGGCCCCTTCAATCCCCTAGCATTCCAACAAATCGTCCTCATTTTCCATGGCGGAGCTGGTTGTCTCCAGACTCCGCCTTGTTTGAGCTTCCTGTGTCTTCCTCACTTTTATGCCTTTTGTAACCACTTGATCGAGTTGCTTCCTGAGATTCCTCCATTTCCCCTGCCTTAATCCTCAGCTGTGCATTAGATGGTCTGCCCCTTTTCTTGGTACCTTTTCCTTTCTTCTTAGTTACAACCTCCTTAGGGATTTGAATTTGGAATCCAGTCAGCTCCGGTGCCTGTGATGATTGCGCTAACCCCTTCATCTTAGCTTGAAAAATAGGCCCTTTTCCTGCGCCTAGTCCCTCTCTTCCAGGAGATAGTTGCAGTGGGTTATACAGACTTGTTTCAGTAAAGTGTCGAATCGGCACTTCGTGTTCCACCCCGAACTCAGGTCCAGCTGTTCCAAAGGTAAGAAATCGATTTTCTTGAAAGTCTTGTTGTGCCACTTCTGCGAAGACTGAGTCAACAAACTGATTATCAAGCTGCAAATTTGCAACTTGGTTATCAGATTCAAGAGCCAATTGTAGACCACCTTCTTCAGCATTTGGGAAGAACGAAGGAGGAGGGGGGCAGCTTGGTTGTTGAACTGGCTAGAGTGTTCTTGTTGGTTCCCTTCTTGGCGAGTAAGTAATTTGAGAAAATCATACTGTTTCTGATCCAGCCCTTTTTGAAAATCCGCCCTCAGCCACGTGGGGTAATTTTTTTCACCCGTTGATTGGTTTGCTCCCCCATTGAATTTCTCGGGACATTCATCCTCGGTGTGGCTCAAGAGTCCACAGTTGTGGCAGAACTCCCCCAATTTCTCGTACCTGAGTGGAAGAATGATTCTCTTCATTCGAATCGTGATGTAGGTGTTTCTGTGTAGAGGTTTGGTCATGTCCAGCAACACCCTCACACGCAAGCACCTTCCCCATGCTGTTTCACCTTCCGGGCAGTCCAACTCTATAACATCCCCTAGTTTTTCAGCAAGTTTAAGCCCAATAGGCTTATTCATAGAGTATATTGGTAGCCCGTGGATTTGAATCCAGAAGGGAATGGTGTTAATCACCAAGTCTTGAGGTTGCTCATCACCTCTGATCTTCGAGAATACGAGCATAGGCCCGTTCATGATCCAGGGCTGTCGATAAAAAGCTTTGCTCCAGTCCAGTTCTTTTTCAAACTCGAACAGTTGATATCCTTCCCCCATTTGTGCCATTTTGACATTACCTTCCACCTTCCAAATTTTCTTGAGAGTGGACAGAGGGTCCTTCATTGTTGATGGTCGACGGATAGTGAACTTCCCCAATAGCGCATTTTTGGGGATGATCAGTTCTCCATCTTCCACCTCAAGGGAGGAATCCTGAGCTTCTGTCAGCGAGACCTTACGGAGTGGTTCTTGAAGATGCTCTGCCATGGTGTTACCCACCAAGAAGATGATATGATGGTATCTAAGAGAAGAAAAAATACTGCAATGTGAATGAGGGTGTGGACTCCTTGTACACCACCTCCGGTGAGATATAGGCCTCACCACCGTCTTTCCAACCAATGAGAACGTAACAGATGTCATCATGCCGTGAACAATCGAAAGAACTCAGGCAAAAAGTAATCCGGGAAATAGCAAACGTCGTTTTGAAATCCCCAATTTCTGAGGAAATGAATTCATTCCGACACGCTAATATCTCGGGGAAGAAAGAGTGTAATCAATACTCAAATTCGCCCAATGGATAAACGCGAATGCTGTCTTGGGGGCTAAGGATCTCTTCAATAGCAATGATTTGCCCCTATAAACCCTAGAAACTTCTTGATATCTCCAGGATTTGGGAATCGACAAGAATGATTACAAAATCGCACGTAGTGAGTGTGAAAATCGCCTAGTGCAGGCGCGTGATGCGCGTGAATGACTAACCCATTTTTGGTTTTGCGGTTTTGATTAGAAGTGGTTAATTTTAAAACACTACCTACTTTTAATTTTACTACAAAAATCAATTTTAATCACTTTGAATCAACCACCATTGTTTGCAAACACACCCTAAAAATGCTAAAAAAATCATACTAATATATACTTCTTTCATTCTTATGGAAATTTGCACACTTGTTATATTTGGATGTCTCTTATCAATTTGCCCACTCCATAAAAGGAAATCTTGTCATAACCTTACCCTAAAAATATACACATATGGGTCTTTAATTTCTACGAAAAGACAGGATTCGTCCTGTCTTATAAAAGACAACACTTCAAATGAAATTTATTTTATATGATTGCACTTTACATTAATACATTTGCTCTATGCAAAATGCAAACGCATTACATCGCTCTACCAATAAATTAGATTAATATATATAAAATGTCGAAAATATTCTTTTTAATAAAAATTAAAAAAAAATATGTATTTATAAAATAACATAAATATCCATATTATTAAAATAAATATTGATCATTAAATTATATATCATCTAAATTAATGAACATTATATTACAAAATTAATCGAATTAAAATCATATTAACCCATAAACCCTAATCAGATCATCTTCCCCACGTACCCCCAACTACCCAGAACACCGCCTCCATCCCTGACCTTTCTTGCAAATCCTTACTTTCATTTCTAATCTTTCAAGTATTGTATTTGACACTAGTCTAATGGAAGGGAAAGAAAGAGATTTGAGAAATCTGAATAAAAAACTGATTGAGAGATGAGGTGAGGTGAGGAAGAAGACCTCTTTATTACTTCCATTTGCCCTAATTTACGTAAGCCAAAATCTGAATTATTTACAGGGATAGTAAATAAAATTAAATTGTAATTCCATAGCGAACAAAATCAAGAGTGTTAAAACGAGCAGTTCGCTAAAATCGAAGACTCCCAGTTGAATTTCTTCATATCGTATCGAAATCAAAACAGAGAAAAGAAGAATCACGTCTTCTATGAATCTATCAGAAACACCTATTGATCGAAGAACATAAGTCAATACAAACCAAAAATCTATTTTCCCAAATCAATCGAACAAAAAAATATCATCTGACGTCAATTTAATTCACGTGGAAAAGAAAGAGTTGATTACGAAGAAACAATTTTTAATTACAGAGATGATTAATTTTTTTTAGTTTATTAAGTATTAAATTATCACAAAATAGGAAAAGGTTTAAGTTTATAAATTTGTATATGTATTTTTAAAAAATTACTATAAGGACATTTCGGTAACTTTATATTTTTTCTCACAAAAAATAAATATTTTATCGAATGGCGAAGTTCAATTGCACATGACGAAGCTTGATGATGTGTCGAATTTTCATTGGCCGCAGGCGAATTCCCTGTCTCACCGTAGAAAACCCCTACACGTATTTACTCGTATGTCATTACTTTTTTACATTTAATCTACCTTTTATTTTACTTTATTCATTAAAGTTTATAAAACTACCCCTCAAAACATCACTTATTACATTTTTTTTACTTATTTCTTAAAACGCAGTGTCATCCCAAAGTTGCAAATACCCTTGGAACTGAGGGAGTATTAAATTTTGATACTTAAAGTTTTAATCCATCAGATTGAAATGTAAATTCAACAAGTAAAATAACACAAATCCAATGAACGGAAAAAGTCTGTTATGGAGAAGAGAAAAAATGAAAGAAAAAGAGAGGAAGAAAGTAACACATATTTTTAATGCATATTGCATAGAATTAAATAAATATGTACAATATTGTACTCCATATAATTAGTTAATTTGTTATTTTATGGGAATTGGTGATAAAGTATACATACATGTATAAATGTGTGAATATATAGGATATAGGATTAGCTTAATTCATCGCTGCATGTGCATGCTTTCTTTCCATGGTGTTGTCGGTTTGTACGAGCCAAAACAAGTGCATCTAGCTAGCTAGGTTAATTAGTACGATGAATATATTTTCTTTTCTTTTGATTAATTAATTAATTAATTAGACTGTGCAAAAGGTTTGATATATGTATAATTTAATGATCACGCGTGATACAAAAGTAAGTAATTCATTCGCCAAAAATTCCAGAGACCCTTAGTTAGGGCAGCAGAAAGTAGACACAAATTATTGTATTTAATTACTTGAAATTAATTTCAAAACTATTTATCTAGTATGTTGTTTTAACCTTGAGTCAACCTATATTTCAAAATAATAAAAAAGAATACACCTAAATTACACCTAAGAGAAGTCACTTATCATGCTCACAAATTTATCAGTGAGTTTGAGTTTTATTTAATTTTTTAATTAAATATAGTTGAATTTGAAGTTAATTATATCACCAATAGTGTACGTGATCCTGACTTGCTTCTGTTTCTTTCTTCCTTTTTCTCAACGCAGTTTCTTCTTCCTCGCAATATTCATGATAGTTTACCACACCTTTTATCATTATGTTCTTCATTAATTATGATCATCTCTTTAATTTGGGTATATTTATTCACGTTCCGTAATTACATTTTGTTCATACAATAACAAAATTTACTCTATATATTAACACATTTGTATTCATAGAATATTAATACATCAATACATGTGTTTTTTTTAAGTCTCGGGTATTCGGTCCAAGGGCCGACTAATCTCGGGGGACCAATCCCACCACCCACTTGCGGGGGTCCCGTTTAAAGCCAGAGCTTTGCGCTCTGTATGGGCATGGCCCCATAGAAATTGTTTGCACCTTAGGGGTTTCGAACCTGAGACCTAAAGATGAGCATACTCCTAAGTCCCAAGCCTACATGTGTTACTATAACGTCGAGTATGTGTTACCGTAAAATATGTGTTATTTATTCTTACATTAGCACATAATTATCCTTATAGTAACACATACCTGAGAGCAATTTTTATGCTTGTTTTTGTGCATTTTTTTTAAAATCAGTTTTATTCAATTTGACTCGCGGAGGATTTACGAGTTTTTAAATATATTACCCCTTTGTTCTAGTGAAAGTTACTCAATTTTTTTTTCCGTCTATTCCAATGAAAGCTATGCATTCCTTTACTGACAAACTACTTTCTCTCACAATTTATTATATTATTCCCTCTCTCAATCACACCACCTCTAATACATCTACTTATTTTATAATATATCTTAACCCTCGTGCACAAAGTTCACGAGTAGCTTTCACCGGAACGAAATGAGTAATATTTTAGAGTTGGACTTAGGTGAGATCGTCTCACATACAAATCTCATTCTAAACTAAAAAGTAAAAAGTGATAATGTTTAAATAAAAAGTGATAGTCATTTTTTTCTTTTTGTCAAAATTATTAGTCATTTTTTAAATGTGGTCCAAAATACATTAAGACTGCATTTTGATAAACATAAAAAATCAGAAAATAATTGTCAATTCAAAATTTTGAAGGGTTGGTCTGCTATGAACTCGAGTGCATGTTGTGCACCCTAGTCCATGTTGCACTTTTCAGTTTTTCTGACTTACACTTTTTGGTAAATGGTTGCACTTTTTAATTATTAAACTGTATAATAATATTTTTAGTAATAATTGAAAAGTGCAACACCATTTACCAAAAAGTTTAAGTCAGTAAAATTGAAAAGTGCAACATGGACTAGGGTGCACAACATGCACTCGAGTGTATACTAGACTTTACCAATTTTGAAATATAAGTTAAAAGAAATTTATCTCAAGGATTGGTCTGCTATGGACTCGAGTTCATGTTGTGCACCCTAGTCCATGTTGCACTTTTCAGTTTTACTGACTTACACTTTTTGGTAAATGGTGTTGCACTTTCAATTATTAAACCGTATAATAATATTATACGGTTTCAATTATTACTAAAAATATTATTATACGGTTTAATAATTGAAAGTGCAACATGGACTAGGGTGCACAACATGCACTCGAGTGCATACTAGACTTTACCTTATCTCAAAAAACAATTTGTTAAATAATCTCAAACAAATTTTTGTCAATAATGGATGTAGTATCAATGTATCATTCCGTTGGACCGACGGACTTGTACACTAATCCAATTTTAAAATTATTGCACCCAATCACACTCGGCCACGACTCCAACCCAATTTGCCTAGTTGTTAAATATTTCATTGCATAGTCTTTAAAGGCCACACTACAACAAATTGAGTAATTGTCTCTGACGTGGTTTATACACTCAGACGATCCCATGGTCAACTAAGGGAATATATTCTCTCCTAAAACAAATTTAAATTGTGAAAAGTGATCATTGCAATTATTAGGCAGAATATATATATATGTACTAAATTATGGAGTTAGGTTGAATCTATGATTGCAATTGGGACCTATCAAATCGCAAAAGACCACATATATATAATGATCGTATGTTTCAATTTTAATATTTTACTCTATATTTTACTGTTTAATTTACTGACATATGTTATAATATATATAAAAAAATCAACGTCTCATAATAATAGGACAATACGTATTAAAACATCAAGTGATCGAAACACATAAGGGTGAAACAGAGGAATTATCTACTCTTCCACTTATATACACATATTTTGTAATATGATCTATTATTAGTCCTTATTCAATCCACAACCTCATATTCATTAATATTTTATAGACCGTAACCATTATTATTTGTGTAATTAGTCAAAAACATTAGATGGATTGATGAATGACCTGGAAACTATATTTACTTTTGGAGATAATAGAAATATGCCATTCCAATTTTTAAGTCTAATATTTTAACCTAATATTTAGGTGGGAGATTGTGAAAAAGTGATAGTGCATGGATCTGCATCCGATGACATCCTCCTATCCTGTGCAATAGAAGTGTTCATTTGTATGATGAATTTAAATGCAGTACAGTGTTGCATAGTTAAAAGGAAGATCACAGAATTGTATAATTGTATCATACAAAAGGGTATTGTACTACACGGAATTCAAATTCGTTACATGAAAAAGATGGTCATATTTCTATATTTTAAAAGTAATATTTGTATACTTGGTTTGGTAAACTTATATAAATAAAATAAAGAGAGCAGTTGAAATGAATGTAAAAATGTAAAAAATTACTCCCTTTGTCCCCTTATTATTGAAACATTTGTAAAAAATCCTTGTCCCATTATTATTGGAACATTAGTCACTTCCTTCAATTTCCTTTAAAAATCTCATTTAACATCTACTTATTTACACTCAATGCCATTACTTTTTACACACAAACAAAATTTTTTATCTCCAATAAAGTTGAAATACTCATAATATCCCTCATAAAAGTCAATTTTATCACCCTTAATACTAATAAACAAGTTTACATTAAAATCCATGCAAACAGTAAATGTTCCATTAATAATGGGACAGATGGAGTAATATTTTATGTAAATATGCGAATATTGTAAAGATAAAATTTCTTGCAAACAATTGCGGAATAGACAAATAAGTTAAATGTGTAAACAATTGTGGAACGAATAAAGTACGGAGTATCATAATTCAGATCTCTCCGCTCTCTCCACATTTTTCTTTCTAGAGGAACACCACCACCACCTCTTCTCTTCCTCTCCCTCACCCGATGTCCATCTCGTTGCCTCATTTTATTGTCTGTTTTAGTTTTTTAAGTGTTTTAATTTTTTTTTAGTTTTCTAGTTGTTGATTTTTCTATGCATTTGTGCAATCTCTCTTCCCTATTATAAGACCTATTTTTTTTCTTCTAAAGTGTGCTTGATAGTTCTTTGGATCATGGTGCTTAGTGGATATTTTCACTTTATTTACCTTTACTTTTCTTAACACGAGAATACCTTAGTTTGAAGTATTTATCTTGTAAATGAAAATCTGGACGTAACTTTTGACAAATGGTTCACTTGTCTCCCCAATTTCTCATGATTGAAGGGGACAACAATGCTAAATTGATCCATTTCGAATAGAAGGTCTTGGGCTTAGCGTTGTATTAATCTTTTGTAATAATTATATAAACCTCTATAAAAAAGGCACTTCATTCACCCCAAATCTATTTTCACATTGATTTGAACTCGTAAACTAAGAAACTGTAAGGGTATTGATGTCCTTTAATTTTATTAAAGTGATAAAGTAAATGTATTGTGTAAGAAAAATAATGACATATGCCAAAAACTTATATGCAATATTTTACAATAGTCTTATTGTGAAATATGCCCAAATAGCTATTTGGATCTAACCCACCATATTCAATTTATCTGCACCCTCCCTATTTTATGAGATCACCCCCCTAATTTTATTTTTAAAAAATAGACATGGGGCGACTCTTGATATTGGATGGCCACGATTATTGGTCCCCCTATTTTATGAGTCAGAGTAACCATTTTTAGAGTTAGAACCATCTTTTTAATGCTTAAACTAGCATTTGATATATATTTGATGTTTTTTAATTTACTAAAAATTTAAAACTAAGAATAGAATAAGATAAAATCATACATGTATCTATTTTTATTAACTGTTGATTGTTAGTATTTCGTAATTTTAGGGGTGAACTATTTAAGATGCGTGGATCTAAATCTATACTCCATCCGTTCTACAATAAGTGTTGTTTTCATGAAATTTGTTGGAATTAAAAATGTGTATGTATTGACAAGTATACCCTTAAATAATAAATGAATATTTTAATCACATTAATTCCTTTCAAATCTTTCCAAATTCTTTAATCAATGTTTTTCAATTATTTCCAAGTTTATGTTTCAAATAATTTTCAAATTGAAGGGCATAATGAGAACAAACAATGTAAAAATTCTAAAACAACACTTATTTGTGTACAAGAGAAAAACGCTAAAACAACACTTATTGTAGAACGGAGGGAGTATTTTTTATTTTGGGGATGAACATAGTATTTCATTCACGCAACAATGACATTTTATTCATAAAGTAACATATCTTTGTCTATTAAATAATACACTTGTGCTTATATAGTAACACAATTTTCAATACCTTAAATGTGTTACTTTAAGTACAAATATTTATTACTCAAAAGCAAATTATGTGCTACTTGTCCTTACAGTAACACATATTGTCGCGTACAGTAACATATAATTACCTTTATAATAATATAGATCTGGAACCCATTTTTCTATTTGTCTTTTGAGTGATTTTTTTTAAAGATTTGTTTGATTTGGTATGATTTGCAAAAAATCTGCAAGTTTTTTTTATCATTCCTTAAATTAATTGTACTAATATTTCATGTGAAAAATCAAGTTATGTGTTATTTATATTTAAAATAACACATATTTGTCCTTACAATAACATATAATTACCTTAATAGTAACATAGACCTGAAACTCATTTTTCTTTTAGCTTTCTGCGAGACTTTTGCGCGATATTTTTTGAAATGTCCATTTGACCCGATCAGACCCACCAAAGATCCGCGGATTTTTTACCCTTCTTTAAATATATTAATATTTCACATGAAATATTTATAGAGATGTCTATCGGGCTGGCCCTAGCCCTATAGGGCCAGCCCTACAGGGCTACGGGCTAAACGGCTTAGGGCCTTAACCGGTTCATATTTAACGGGCCTACAATTGTTGGGACCTAACCCTAACCCTAGCGGGCCACGGGCTAAACGGGCCACTAATGGGCTACAATCATTTTTTTTCTTTTAAAATTAAAGGTCTCAATTGGCACGTCCAACAAGCAAATAAAATAGAAAAATACATAATTAGTTAATGATCTGTAAATGAGAAAAAAAAAATACTCCCTCCGTCCCATACTTGAAGGCTCAAACCAATTGGGCACGGATTTTAATGAATGGATTGTTTATTAATATTGTGTAGGATAAGGTGGGGGTAGTAAAGACTTTTCAACTTTATAAATAGTAATAAAATTACTTTTTAGTGTAATAAATTAGTGGCATTTGTTGTAATATTGTGATGTTTTAAGGGGAGTGTTTAAAAGTGTTTTTGCTATTTTAGGTAATGTGCCTTCAAGTATGAGACACCAAAAATGATAAAATGTGCCTTCAAGTATGGGACGGAGGGAGTATAATTTAAACACAATTCTAGAACTCATTGGTCCTTAATATGACCAAATAAGCTAAATAAATATCATAATCTAATAAAAAATAGGAATAATGACTAATGGGCTTCTTAATGCTTATAGTTATGGTTATTGGTCAAATGATCCAAAATTTGTTCTTAGGTTATTTATTAAAGAAAAAAGAAAAAAAAGGTAACAACTCGGGCTAGCGGGCTGGCCCGATTTAGCCCACGGGCTAACCGATCCGGGTCAAAAAAGCCCGATTTTAAACGGGCCTATTATTCATGAACCCTAACCCTGTATTTTTTAGGGTTAAACGGATCAGCCCGATTAGCCAGACCCAGATAAACATCTCTAAATATTTCATATAAATATTTCTCATGACATAATAGGGTAAATAAATGAGGATCACCTTTTTTACAAACAAAAAATTTGGAAAAAAAAAAAGAATTATATTACCCAAAATTTTAAAATATGAGTTAAAAGGGATCCGTCTCACACGATCTCACACAAATTTTTGCCATAATTGAGAATTTTGAGGGCAAGCATTTTCACAAACTTCTTTTTGAAAAACTGATTGGAACGGAGTAACATTTTGAATGATACTCATCATCATTATATATATGGTGATGAGTATGGTATGGAAGATGGGCGTAAGTGAAGGTTAGGGAAGATAAAAGACATTAATTAAGAATATATTTAGATAGGAAATCTTTCCAAATCTAACCAGTTACATTGGAAATTTAGAAAGATTTTGGTAGATACTCAGTATTTAAAGGTTCCCAACCATTATATCATCACTAAATCTTTCAATATCATATACTTAAATTTTGCAATAATGGGAGAATATATGTTAATGTGTAGCATTAGTTTCGCCACCTCCAATTAATATTCTTTTTGTTTGTTGTTTTGTGCTGACCACAAATGGTTTAAATCCAACTCATTTAGTGAAGATTTTATTCACCAATTATGCTTAAAAAAATAATCAATTCTTGAAAATGAACCAAAGGGGGTTTATATTCATGATTTTCTTGGAATCGTTTAACTGGCAAAAAGAAAAATTAAAGGATATTTATATATAAATCTCTGATTCCAAATTCATGTTAAAGCCACATGGGAGAGGAATATGGACTTATACAGTTTATAGTAGTATAAAAACTTAAATAATATAGTGGGTAATTAATGAGGTTGAAACTTTTTTTTTGGGGGTCACAGACCATAATTTTATAAAACTAAGGAGCATCATTATTTACAAATTTATTCTTTATTATTATGAAAGAATGAGGAAAATAATGTATAAAAGGGTGAAATTTTAGAGACACAATAATATTATATAAGGATAATTAAGGAAAATAAAGTTAAAATTATATAAGGATAATTAACAAAAGGAATAATAAACTTTTACACACTAGATCTTCAATCTAAAATTATGATCTCATTTTAGTTTTACACTGATCAATTAAATACTCCCTCCATTTTTGAATAAGTGTCATTTTAACATTTTTCAACAAATTAAGATATTAAATTGTGGTCAATATTACCCTTCATTAATGATAAATAGTTTTGATATTAAATTTTTGTTTAGTAAAGAATGTGGTCATGAATGTATGTGATATTCATATATACAATATTTATAATTTTTCCATGATTTATGCTATTATATTAATTGAAATTGAAGGCAAATTAATTGTAAGGGTAAAATTGTCAAAATTAAAGAAAAAAACATAGAATGACACTTATTATAAAAATAAATAAAAAGGCAAAGTGACACTTATTTAAAAGTGGAGGGAGTATTATTTATTGTATATAAGACTTTAAATTTTACCAGGAATACAAGATCATAGGATGGGATGAATATAAAACGAAAGAAACACTTTAAATAGAATAAAACCTAAGGAGTTGGCTTAATGGTGTAGGCTTGAGACTTAGAGTGTGCTCTTCTTTAGGTTTCAAGTTCGAATCCTCTAAGGTGCAAACAATTTTTATGGGGTCAGTCCATACTAAGCGTAAAACTCTGACTTTAAACGGGACCCTCGCAAGTGAAACAATTTCTATGGAGCCAGTCCATATTGAGCGTAAAACTCTGACGCAAGTGAAACAATTTCTATGGGACCAGTCCATACTGAGCGTAAAACTCTGACTTTAAATGGGACCCTCGCAAGTGAATGGTGGAATAGTTTCCCCAAAATTAATCGATCTTTGGACCGAATAGTCGAGACTAAAAAAAACTTTAAGTTGAATAATAGAGGGTAATTAATGAGGTTGGGAGAAGTAAAAGTATAACACATGATCATATATAATTTAAAGTAAAATAAAAAACGGAATGGAATTAATTGGTATATAATGGGAACGTGGATCGATGAGGTGATTATACTCGTAATTGCGATTTTCGATGTCCGTTGGATGAAAGAAACATGTTAGCTTGAAGCATTGCACCTGGCAATACCCTGCTTCTTGCATGTGGCACAAATATACTACTATATGTTCCTCTTGAATCAAGGTGCCGCCCTCATCCATGGTGTTAGCTAACTCCACATGTTTATGTATTTACTCTCCTCCACTCAAACTATATATAATATTCTTAATTTGAATTGAATAGTAATACAGTAAATTTTATATATGTTCAATGTTTCATTTTTATTAATGATTTTTTACTGTAGAATTACAAATAGAAATATTTAAATTACATTTCTTGTTCATTTATCTATACCGAGAAATTCTATCAAATATTTTATACTTCAAATTTATGGGGCATATTCAATTGACATTCTATTGAATTTTTTTTAACTTAAAAAAGTATATAGATTTAAAAAATTCATAGAGTTTATGTAGAGGTTGACTAATTTTTTTTTTTATTGATTTATATGAATTTTCATAGACTTGAAATAATTGTGGAATACACTTTTTTTTATTGATTTCCAATATTTCACTATTTTCCATGCTGCATACAAAATAAAATAATAATAAAAATACGAAATTCATTAATTTCAAATATGTGATCAAAAGAAAATTTTAAAAAGATCTCCAACAAAATAGCGATTAAAAAAAATATCTTAAAAAGATCTCCAACAAAATATATACTCCCTCCGTCCCGGTATAAGTTTCCCCTTTCTTTTGATTGTTTTGATTAAGAAATATGATTAAATAATAGATGTAGTACAAGTGTGATGGTGAAAGAGAAAATAATAGATGAGTGTGAGATGAAGTATGATAAAATAATAGATAAAGTGTAAGTGGTGTGATTGGGAGAGAGAAAACCATATGCCAAAAATGGAAAAATATGAAATGAGAAACTTATTGTGGAACATCCATAAAAGGAAAGTGGGAAACTTATAGGGGGACGGAGGGAGTAATATCTAATACATGACTCAAATAATCAATATCCTCTAATCTTGTAAGCTATCTAATTAGCTCTTTTTTCAATAGTCATCTTCAAAAAATCATATTTTTTTAACTTGATGTCAAGCAAGTCAAATGTCTTGAGGCGAATGTCTTCATCCAAATTTGGAATCTCTTTGATAACATGCCAAGTTGTATAAGCTTTTTCTATTTTCTTTAATATGGTATCTCTTTTCTCGCTATGAACTCCTTCAAAGCTCTACTTCTTTTGGGTTGACTCCTGAATGAAGGTGGTGTGGAACCAAATGGTGGATCATTTTGAGATAATCCTACATCTCATTTTCAGCATCATAATTTAAATCTTCTATGCGTACATCTCTATTTTCATCATCTCGTAATGTCCTTGCATCAGTAACACTACCCAATTCAATTGAATTTTTCCCTACAACAACACCATTTCCTACATCAATTTCCAAGTCCTCATAATCAGGACATTCCCCAAATCTTTGTACAAGGAGCAAAGTAAATCAAAATTGACGACGGCGAAAATTGTAGTAGGTTAGCAGCCAAGTCTCCATCACAGAACAAACAAAAATCTACCAAGCCGTGAGTTAATATTTCCTTGTAAGAAAAATCACTCAAAATAATTAAATAAATAAATGTTTATTAACAGAGTGTAATGTTAAATAACCTAAACCAACTGCAATCTTTCCACACCTCAAACATTTTTCACCCGCAACCCTCCACACACACACCTACCCCAAAATCACCCAAAACGAAATGGCAAAGTAATAGCAAATAACTTCAACCAATCCATACTCAAAATTCAAAACAAAGAGCAGCAAAAGATTTGTGTAGTACCTTTGTTAGAAGAACAACAAAGGTTTTTTTCTTCTGACCTTTCTTCTTCAGAGTTCTCTGAGAGAATACATTGAAATCTCTGGTTTTTAAAAGAGATTTTAGAGAGTGAAATCTATTTATATTTTTGGAAAAGAATCAAAGAAATTCCATAGAGTATTAAAATCCATACACTGTTGAATACCTAAAGATTTTTAAAGACTTTCTAAAATCCGTGTTGAATACCACCAGACTTTAAAAGTCTAAAATAATCTTACAGACTCCACAACCAATACACTTCCTTAATCTTGAGAGAGAGTAGAAAGCCACTAAAGCATGCATACCAGTACTTCTTGAGGTTTCTCGATCAAGAAAGATAACAAACCTACTAAAACAAAATTGTCGCACACTATGACTCGCGCTACAACTTCCCAAATCACAGAAGACGGCCCCAAGGACAACAAGTGTCAATCAAGCTCAACAACATCGCAACAAAGTCCCACCAAGGGGAAGGATACCCGTAACCGGGAAATAAACCCATAAAGGGAAGAAAAATAACAATAGGAAAAAATAAGATCTAAAGAAGGAAATAAACTAACACACTAAACAACAAAAGTAAAAACGGGATCAATGGATGACTCATCCGATCGGCCACCGTGGCTCCGCCGGGGAGGATCTACCCATTGATCCCAACTAAAAACCTGAACAAACCCCTAACTTCACTGAAAAATCTTAAGAATCGTACAACGAGGCGGAGGTCCGGTAGCGGCAGTGCTACTTTATATTAGAAAAAATTAACAAATATACCTATTTTTTAAGATCTGACTACTAGAAGAAAGGTTTGGGGGAACAAACTGGCGAAGGAGTGGGAGAGGTGTTGATAGGCGATGGTGGAGGGCCGACGGCGACGTTGGGCGATGACAACCACGAGCGCTCCGAACTCGGCAGTGTATAATTGATTTACATTAAAGTGAGGGGTGTAGTTCGTGGTGATGGGAGGGGAGAGGCTTCTGGTGAAAACCCAGGGAGGGAGGGGAGAAGGTTGGGTTGGGTTGGGAATTTTTAGAGAGAGATTTTTTTTTTGCAATATATGGTTTCTATCAATGCATATTATTGTTTGTACAAAAATATCAACGACGATATCAGAGCTAGTGACGACGCCAGAATGTCAGAGACGTTAGGACGCCAAGACTTATGACATATGTTAGGGTTGTAGAAGGCCACCAGTAGACATGTGCAAAATTGAAATCAGAATCGGTCGAACCGTCGTTTTCAATTCGAAAATCGAACAGTGACCTTAAAATGGAGGTTCGATTTCGATTCCAAAAATTCAAAATCGAAACCGATGGTTCGGCGTTTAAATAGGCCAAAACAATGGTTTTGCCGTTTTTTTAATATTATTCTATAAATACCTCAATTTTAACTAATTTTTTCACGCCAACCTCTCTCAACTCCTATGTAGTAGTTTAATTTCTAAAAAAATAAATGAAAACGAACAAAAAGTGAAAATCAAGCGAAAAAATGAAAAAAAAAACCCAAAGGCCTAACCGATCTAGTTTAGTTTCAGTTTGTAATTTTCGAAAATCGAAACTGGAGGTTTCTAACCGGAACCGGCAGTTTCTAACCGTTGAACATATCTAGTCACCTAGAGTAACTACGGTCGCTAGAGTTGATGCCAATGTAGCGTTGACATCAGGAATTTATTCAACAAATATTATGAATAAGCTCGAGTTTATTCTTATTTTTTAAGCTCGATCACTATATCAACAACCTAATAGATAAGATTGTAGAGATTTGAACTAAATTATTGACCCAAAAACATCTGTAATCAGTTGAAGACCAGATTTTATGATAGTCTCTCAAAAAATTCCAAGATAAATTTGAAGACCCAAGCCGACCGACTCCACCCAGTGACGTCAAAGCATAATACATTGATAATCAAGCTATCACCCGTAGTTCTTGCCTTTTTTTTTTTTGGGTTTTCCACGTCACCAACCTTCTTATCCTTATTTATGCATAATTTCTTCCGTTCACCTAATAATCTAGTTTTCAATGTCTCAAGCCAAACGTTGTGATCTTAAACGATATTTGGCATAAACAATATGATATCGCATGTGGGAACAAAGACTAAATATTTCTTTCGAGAAGAAGATGAGCTTCACACCCCTCATTCGTTCATTCACTTCACATAGCTACAAACAAATTTGTTGGTCCCTAAACGAGTAATAATAATGTGAGAGAAGTCTAGGGGGGTGAATAGACTTCTTTCCTTTTTAAAACAAACACTTTAAGTGATCAGATGAGTGATAGACTTAGTGATCGACTAAGTTGTTGAGCAAGTAAGTGATCTGATAGAGTGCAAGTGTGAAGTGTCAATCAGTCGAGTAGGAAAAACCCTTTTCAGCTGATAGTGCGAAAATGTGTAGGCCCTAAGTTTAGACTCGTTCTTTTATAAAAACCTTTCGAATGCAATGTAAACAATGACTAGATCAGCTGACTTGGTGTCAACTGATTATGGAAACTATACTTGTGATTTTGACACTTTTAGAGATATGCTTATCAATGAAACATATGTATGAACAGTTGATAAACAATAAGCAATATATATAAAACAAGTAAAGAGCATAAGTATTTATAGAGGTTCGGATCCTAGTCCTACGTCCTCTCTCACAGCCTAGTTGTGAAGTTAATTCCTTTCACAAAAATGTTGGTCCCTTTTTATTGGGTAAGCATCGGACAAGTTCTTGAAAGATCAGATGACTTGGTGTCATCTAATAGAGTTTAAGTGTAGAAAACAAAACTTACTCTTCTATACAGACGACTTGGTCAGCTGATGTGTTAGGAGTTCCACTCATATTCATAGTAGACTTCATCTCGTCTTCCGGTTCTGGTCTTCTCTTCTCTTCTTGAACATTTGACATGTCTACTCTTCTGACCAAAAGTCTATTTATCACAAGATAAATAATGAAGTTGTCTATACAATACAACTCATCCCATTACAAGTATATTTGGTTTATCAATACAAACATAAGGATATAAAATATCCCAACAAAAAAAAAGTCCTTGCTACTTTTAAGTCCCAAGATAAGACTTTGAACACGATACACTCTCTTAGTGTAATTGGTTCTACTTGTTATTGTAAGAACAAGTACTTTTACAGTGTAGTTGAATAAACAACAAACTTGAGGGTTTGGAGTTTACTAAATGTACCAACTTGTGAGATTTAGACAATCTTCAATCAACACAATTTCTAAGCTTATGATTTGTATAAGGAATACAAACTTAGGAGGGAAACTTAGAGCTATGGATTGATAAACAAAATTTGGCTCAATGAACTCTAAGGATTCAGATCCTTTTACTAACTTCTCGACACGTTTGATGATTTCTTGCTTGCGTAGTGTTTCCAGTGATTATCACTTGGATAATGTCTTGTATTTATAGATGATTTGGACTTCGACTAGCCGTTGGTAAGACTAGCTTTTGTGAACATAATCATTTGAGCGTGTTTGGTGATCCGCATACTTGTTCTTCCATTGGTTGTAGGTTGAACAACTTCATGAATAGCAGTGTGCATTAAATGCACATGTTGGATCCGCATGCTCGTTGCATTAAATGACTCTAGGGCTGACTTGGCATCTTCGCATTAGTCAATATCAACCGAGTGCATTTGACTTGGATCTTGTCTTCTGTTGGAGTACATTAGATGAGGGCTGATGTTTTTGTCTTCTGATGATGTCATCTGATCAATCAGATGAGCAACTCTTGTGTTGCTTTGTCATGACAAGATTCTTCTAAGTCTTGAGTCCATATCAGTTGGGTTCTTTATGTGAGCTGATTTCTTGAAGCTATCATCAGTTGACTTCGGTATACAAGCACCTTGTCATCTAATTTGACTTATGGACTTCATAGGCCTTCTAGTCTTGATGTCTTCTGATCTTTAAGCAGGTCCAATAGACTAGACTAAGTCCTATTCTACTAAGCTTAATAGGATCAGCTTAGATTACAAATTATATCTAACACTTACTATTACATGATTTGGTTTTGGCCATCAAAACAAACATTTAGAGCTGTCAAAACGGGCCAGCGGGGTGGGGCGGGCCAAATCCGCAAAAGCTCGTCAATTGGCGGGGCGGGGCAGGCTGGCCCATTTGCTAGACTGGTTGTCAAAACCTCAGCCCAACCCACAAAGGGGCGGGCCGCGGGTTTTGGCGGGTCAACCCGAGTTTTTTTAAAATAAAATTATTTATTAAATTCATTATCTTCATTTTCAAAATTCAAAGTCTCCTAATATTTATCTCTTACTACAAGCTCATTATTAAATATATTATTAAAATCTAAAATTTAACAATGAAACTATAATTAGTAGGTCTACGTTAGAACTAAAACAAGCTTGTAATGCGAGACATAGACTTGTTGTGCTTGACTGTTTTTTCACTTCTAAATTTTGGTTGTTAATTACATGCAACGACTAGATTTTGAGTTATTAAATAAGTCTCAAAGATGTGATAAACTTTTGTTATTTTTCTATAATATTAAACTAATTATAATAATAATATTACTAATTTTTTATTTAAAAAAAAAAAGCGGGGTGACCCGCCCCTAACCCGCCAAAACCCGCGGCCCAAACGGGGCGATCCCTATAGGCCCGCCTCCTAACGGGCTGAGAAAAGTTGAGCCCAACCCGTATTTTTTAATGGCGGGTTGGGCTCAGCCCATTTTGACAGCTCTACAAACATCTCTATATAATCAACTTAGGGGCTGGATGAATATCCAAACATTTTTGGTAGGATAAATATCCCAACAAAATTTGAATCCTAGACTCCAAAATTTATTAAAGAAATGATGGTTGCCTATGAAAAATTAAAGACTAAATTTGAGGTGTCACATCGTGAGAATGACGTCTTCAACAAGAAGTTGGGTCGTCTGAGGCTTGGTGTCATTGTCACCACCATGCAATAATGGACCCTAGAGGTCATCAAGTAGGATTGCCAGAAAAGTATGATAATATAAATTCTAATGTCATGCAACGATTCTATCATGCAACGATTCAAACAGTTGAGAAACCTTAAGGTTTCACTGACTCATCATTTGCTGAAAATAGAATCCGGTGTCAATGCTCACTAAGTTACCAGAATAGAATCCGGTGTAAATGGAAAAACCTTAAGGTTTCACTGACTCATCATTTGCTGAAAATATCACACGAGTTAGGATTCTTCGACGAATCGATATACCAACCAACGCCAAAGTATGAAAGCGCCACTGATCCTTATCAAAATGTAGCCCATTATAAGCAAATGATGTGGCCGACTCCAATTATGTAGAAATTGAGAGACGCATGCATGTGTAGGGACCAGAGTATGAAAATGAAAATGAAAATGACAACATCAAAAGGTGGTGACGTCAAGTGATGGCTACATACGCCACCTGCCAATGACCGACGCGACCTTGTGACGTTGGAGAATGGTGATGCCACTAGAATGTCACCAAGTTTGATTTTTATAACATCACATCCCATATATTATATTACTTTTGATTTGGTGGTTTATTCGACGCGACCTTGTGAAGTTTGATTTGATTGCATGTTTTATCACTTACCTCAAAACTATTATTGAGTTAAGCATTTGAGAGTTGTTAGCGACACCAACAACAACATCTACTAATGATTATCTTATAGAATTAACAATATGATGATATTGTTGGTGTATACTGTAAAGCAAACTTTTAGTGGGCTTTTGTGACGTATATTCGATTTCCTTTTATCTGAAATAAATGGTTTTTCACATTATTGTATTATTTGTGATTACTTGTATGTCTGCTTATCTTGCATTGTAGACGATGTGGTGGGTTTGTAGTCACACAGAAGATCTCATTGTCAGTTCCTTGTAAGATATAAACAGTATTCACAATTGAGATAATTATGGACAAAACTATTGGTTTAAGTTGTAGTGTAAACTTGTTAGTGGTTTGTCTTGGCCATTAGTTTATACTAGTGCGCTGTGGCGTATTGAATGGATCACAGATAAGACATGTTCTTCTGTTCTGACTGTTATGAAGAACTAGAGGTCTTGGTGACTTTTATGATTCTTAACCCTAAGTGTGATATTTAGATGTGTGGGGTGCTTGTTCACTACTTTGATGTACCATAGGTGAGAATCTTGGTAGATTCTTCACGCTCCGTATTTTGGGTAGTGGCATCGCTCGCATGATGTCTACTTATTGGCATTAGGGCACCGTGTCTTGTACATCCAGGTTGATGATGTCCCCTTGAGGAAACTCATAAAGGATTGTCGTATTAAACCCTGCATGTGGATTTAATCCGTACGACAACAAGGTTGAGTGGTACTATTCAAGGAATTATAGAAATTAATTATTTAAAGAAGTCAAAAGCTTTAATAATTAATGGACGTGCGATATCTTAAACACGGAGAATTTTAAAGTCTAATAGAAGCCCTGATTCAGTTCGGGATAGGACGGGAGTGCAACATTAATTCTCTAGTGGAATGAATTAATGTTCTCGGGCCAAATTATATGTTCTGGGCTGAACATAAGAGTACTTGGGCCTGTAAGAAGCCCAAACCCTATACCTTCTAATGGATCCCTAGTCTGGCCCATGAACTTATGGAGATTATAAATAGGAGCCTCAAAATAGTTTTGAAACCCTAGCACACACAGAATTGAGAAAACGACTAGGGTTTCAAGGAGACGAACTAAAGGCAGCCTTCTCCACGTTTGATAGCGCGCCGTCCACCCGGTGTTCGAACAAGGTTGGGAGACAGACTAGAAGATCCGTAGATTGGAATCAACGCCTCGATGTTCAAAGGTAACAGATCTAAACTATGCTTTAGATGTATGTTGTTTATGTTTCAATTCGTTTTATACGTTTGGTACCCAACAACGAACCTGGTGACGGACCGCCTTCGCCGGCGTGTTCCAGCAATTGGTATCAGAGCCTGGATTCGTGGATTGTTGGCTCTGCCTGAAACGTATGATTGTATGATTCAATTTATTTTGTTTCATGTATGTATGCGTTTCTGTTGGTTATATTTTTTTTTCTTCTATCGCAACCCTTGTGTTATGTAATCGTTTTTCCCACCAGATAATAAGTGTGGGTAGTATAGGACTATTTTATAGATCACTGTAGTAGGGTTTTGCTCGTTTATATTGTATTTTTTGATCGTGAGAACGGGCAGTGTCGATGGAAGATCTGAAAACAGTAATCTGAGTTTTTCGGGTTTTGGCCTTGGACGGTGAAAACTGTTTTGGCCATATCTTTTGACTCGGGTGTCCGTTTTCAGCCTACAAGACCTTTTCGGAAACGTCTTGACGAGATCTACAAGAGTCACGGCTAAGCTGCGACAACGAGTGGCGAGGCCTAATTCAAAATCCTTGATGAAGTTTTCTGCCAGTTTTTGTCGTTGGACGAGAATTCGAGGTTTTTGCATTGCGTGAGAGGACGATGCGAGGCATCCGTCCGTGCCACTGTTTTATCATTGTAATAGCTTATAATAGGCTGTTTTGATAGGTTTTCAAGGGGTTGCGATAGATGTGCATTTATTTATTTTTGCCTATATTTATCGCATCTTGTATTGTTATGGCATGCATGTATTAATTTTTGTTAATTTGCTATGCCAATGAATAATCTTCATGTTAAAATGACTAAGTGAGATAATTGAATTTTAATTAATTTATATGCCTCCACAATTGGTCTTTAAGTAAGGTGTATGTTGCTCGTGGGACCTTGGAAGTCTCCCCCTAACGGGTGCAACATTCACGAGCTTACTAGTTAAGACTTCTAATAAAACTGTTTTAATCTTTAGATGAAGTGTGTGATGTTCCCTAACGGATGTGTCATCCATGAGTTCATCAGTAAAGAATAATTCAAGATAATTGTTGTTAAATTGTGGTCATCACTTAGATGTGAATTTTAATATAACCCCCCAACAGGGTCACTGATCTAGTTCACATGGCCAGTTAAAGTTCGACTGTTAATTTCATTCGTCATAAGGATAAGTTGACGTGATATTGAAATTAAAGATTGAATGTCTGGTCGATGAATACATGTGTAAACGACCACCCTAACGTGGCTTGCATATGTGTTTGTTGGGATGTTGGAGGTTGTGTTGAATATTGGTTTTGAAGGTTTCCAATGTTTTATGCTTCAAACTTATGTGATTCATTGCTTGCATTTTATTTATTTCAGATACATTATGGTGACATTCAACCCACTTATGGTTATCTTAAATCAAAATAAGCTTATTGGTCAAAATTACTTGGATTGGAAAAGAAATTTGGACATTGTCCTAGTTGCTGATGAGTACAAGTTTGTGCTCGACACACCTGCTCCTGCCCCTTTGGGACCCGAATCTACTGAAGAGCAAAAGGAGGCTCATAAGAAGTGGCACAAGGCTGATGAGATGGCTCGTTGTTACATTTTGGCCTCGATGTCAAATGTTTTACAACAGCAACATCAAACTATGCCTAGTGCCGCAGCTATGATGTTGAGCCTCAAGGAGCTTTTTGGTGAGAAAGATAGGGCTGCCCGCTTTGAGGCTATGAGGAAGATCATGTCAACCTCTATGCCAGAGGGAGCGTCCGTGAGGGACCACAGTCTCAAGATGATGGAATATTTGAATGAGATTGAGGTCCTCGGAGAGTTAATCGATAATGACACCAAGATCGATATGATCCTACACTCGCTTCCAAAGTCCTTTGAGAACTTCCGTGTAAACGCGATCATGAGTAAGAAGGATTATACTTTAACCGAGCTTCTTACGGAATTGGTCGCGGTGGAGGGTCTCATGGGTAAACGACCACAAGCCAATGTTACTGTTCAGGCTGGATCTTCTTCGTCTAATGGCAAGAAGAAGAAAAAGCCTTTATAGAAAAAAGGTGGTGGTGAAAGCAGTGGGAGCAAGAAACTGGCGCCTTCTGGTGGCGTTAAAAAGTCGAAGGACAAATGTTTCAAGTGCAACAAGACATGACATTGGAAGTCTGATTGTCCTCTCCTGAAAAAGGACAACTCTGGTACGTCTCTCACTTTAGTTGTTGAAACATGTTTTGCGGCTTGTTCTGCCTTTTCTTGGGTAGTAGATACAGGAGCCACTGACCATGTTTGTTATACCTTGCAGGGCTTTCTGCAGACAAGGGAACTGAGTGAGGGCGAGATTACTATTAGTTTGGGCAATGCTACGATAGTATCAGTGGTTGCAGTGGGAGACGTGCACTTATGTTTTTCTAATTCTGTTTTAGTATTAAAGAACGTTTTATACGTGTCGAATTTTCGGAGGAATTTAATTTCAGTTTCGAAGTTATTTTTGGATGGATGCTCTGTTGTTTTTAATGACAATGTTGTTATTATGAGAAATGACTCTTTAATCTGTTCTGGCACGTTAGAAAATAATCTTTATACTATTACTTGTGCATATCATACTGTGATTGAAGCTCATTCATCACCATCATTAAATAAGAGAAAGGAAGCTTCTAAGTTGAATCAAACATACCTTTGGCATCTAAGATTGGGTCATGTCAACCTAAGAAGGATTCAAAGACTGGTAAGTAGTGGGTTTTTGGAGTCTCTCCAAGTGGAACCATTCTCAGTCTGCGAATCCTGTTTGGAAGGAAAGATGACCTCGAGGCCTTTTAAGGCCAAGGGTAATAGGGCTAATGATGTGTTGGAATTGATTCACTCTGATTTGTGTGGGCCTATGACTGTTCAAGCTAGAGGAGGCTTTGAGTACTTCGTCACTTTCATTGACGATTACTCAAGATATGGATACATCTACCTGATGCGCCACAAGTCTGAATGCTTTGGCAAGTTCAAAGAATTTAAGGCAGAAGTTGAGAACCGTCATGGTAAGAGTATCAAGTCACTGCGTTCTGATCGTGGTGGCGAGCACCTTAGCAATGAATTTAGGCAATACTTATTAGAGAACGGGATTAGATCCCAGCTCTCCGCGCCTGGTACTCCGCAACAGAATGGCGTGGCTGAGAGAAGGAATATGACTCTATTAGATATGGTGAGATCGATGATGAGTTATGCTTCATTACCTACCTCTTTTTGGGGTTATGCCTTGGAAACAGCAGCGTACCTTCTAAATTATGTACCTTCTAAATTATGTACCTTCTAAAGTGGTTCCAAAAACCCCGATTGAATTGTGGTCTGGGCAAAAGCCTAGTCTAAACCACATTCGGATTTGAGGTTGTCCAGCACATGTGCTGAACAAGGAAGCTGATAAGTTGGCACCTAGAAATGAAGTACGGTTGTTTGTAGGATACCCTAAGGGAACGAGAGGTGGTTATTTTTATAGTCCTAATGATCAGAGGGTGGTGGTGAGTACCAATGCCCGATTTTTAGAAGAAGACTATATGAATGAGCATAAGTCCAATACTGAGATCATTCTAAATGAGTTGAGAGGAGACAATGGCACACCGAGTGTGCAAGAGGAAATACCACAAGAGACTGCACAACGTGGCGACTCTGATGAACCTTTGTATACATTGACTCGTCGTAGTGGGAGGGTTGTTCAAAAACCTAATCGTTTCATGTTTGTGGGGGAGTCTATGGACTTGATTCCAAGCGATGAACATGATGATAACGACCCCTGGACATACAAAGAGGCAATCAAAGACAAAGATACAGAGTCTTGGCACAAGTCTATGGATTCAGAAATTGAATCTATGGATGCTATGGAAGTGTATGACCTAAGTGAACTTCCCCACGACAAGAAAGTCGTTGGGTGTAAGTGGGTCTACAGACGGAAGAGAGGGTCTGATGGGCAGATTACTGCTTTTAAGGCACGGTTGGTGGCAAAGGGTTTTTCCCAGAAAGAAGGAATCGACTATGACGAGACCTTCTCACCAGTAGCCATGCTAAAATCGATTTAGATTCTCTTATCCATAGCTAATCACATGAACTATGAGATTTGGCAAATGGATGTCAAGACAGCTTTCCTTAATGGAAATTTGGATAAGGACATCTATATGCAGCAACCCGAGGGTTATGTGAAGAAAAGCCAAGAGCATCTAGTCTGGAAGCTGAAAAAGTCTCTTTATGGGCTAAAACAAGCTTCCAGGTCTTGGAACATTCGTTTTGATGAGGTGATCAAATCTTTTGGATTTGAACAATGTTAAAATGAAAGTTGTGTGTACAAGAAGAGTGACGGAGACGTAGTGGTATTCTTAGTACTATACGTAGATGATATTCTTCTTATTGGCAACAATGTGAAAGTATTATCAGACGTAAAGGTGTGGCTTTCAGAACAGTTTCAAATGAAGGATATGGGAGAAGCTTCGTACATTCTTGGTATTAAGGTCACTCGTGATCGAAAAAAGAGAATGTTGTGTTTATCTCAAGCGTCTTACATTGATACTGTGATTGCTCGTTTTGGCATGCAGAATTCCAAGAAAGGTGTACTACCTTTCAGACATGGAGTCCCTCTATCTAAAGATATGTGTCCTAAGACTTATGTATGCGATGCTGTGTATGAGGCCTGATATTTGTTATGCAGTCGGCATGGTAGCAAGATATCAGTCTAACCCTGGTCAAGGACACAGGACTGCTGTTAAGCATATTCTCAAGTATTTAAAAAGGACTCGAGATTATATGCTAGTATACCAGTCAAACATTTTGATTCATTTGGGTTATACCGATTCAGATTTCCAAGCTGATCAAGATGAACGGAAGTCAACCTCGGGTTATGTGTTTATGCTGGGAGGCGCAGCCATATCTTGGAGAAGTGTGAAGCAGAAATGCATCGCGGACTCCACTATGGAAGCCGAGTACGTAGCTGCCTCAGAGGCCGCAAAGGAGGCTGTCTGGCTGCGTAATTTCTTTTTGGAATTAGGGGTATCTCAGAGTATGCCGATGTGTATCACTGTTTATTGTGATAACGCGGGTGTAGTGGCAAACTCGAAAGAACCTAGAGCCCACAGAGCAAGTAAACAGATAGAGTGAAAGTACCACATTATACGAGATATCGTAAATCGAGGAGACGTGGCTGTAGCTAAGATTGCGTCGTTGGATAACTTGGCTGATCCTTTCACAAAGACGCTGGCAATAAAAGTCTTTGAGAAACATGTTGAGGGTCTTGGTTTATGATGTATTACAAGCTAGACTTTGAGTATAAGTGGGAGAAATGTTGATGTCTTTATGTGTATACTAAAAGTTAAGCTTTAGTATAAGTGGGAGATTGTTGGTGTATACTGTAAAGCAAACTTTTAGTGGGCTTTTGTGACGTATATTCGATTTCCTTTTATCAAATCAAACTTCACAAGGTCGCGTCGAATAAACCACCAAATCAAAAGTAATATAATATATGGGATGTGATGTTATAAAAATCAAACTTGGTGACATTCTAGTGTGGGGTGCTTGTTCACTACTTTGATGTACCATAGGTGAGAATCTTGGTAGATTCTTCACGCTCCGTATTTTGGGTAGTGGCATCGCTCGCATGATGTCTACTTATTGGAATTAGGGCACCGTGTCCTGTACATCCAGGTTGATGATGTCCCCTTGAGGAAACTCATAAAGGATTGTCGTATTAAACCCTGCATGTGGATTTAATCCGTACGACAACAAGGTTGAGTGGTACTATTCAAGGAATTATAAAAATTAATTATTTAAAGAAGTCAAAAGCTTTAATAATTAATGGACGTGCGATATCTTAAACACGGAGAATTTTAAAATCTAATAGAAGCCCTGATTCAGTTCGGGATAGGACGGGAGTGCAACATTAATTCTCTAGTGGAATGAATTAATGTTCTCGGGCCAAATTATATGTTCTGGGCTGAACATAAGAGTACTTGGGCCTGTAAGAAGCCCAAACCCTATACCTTCTAATGGATCCCTAGTCTGGCCCATGAACTTATGGAGATTATAAATAGGAGCCTCAAAATAGTTTTGAAACCCTAGCACACACGGAATTGAGAAAACGGCTAGGGTTTCAAGGAGACGAACTAAAGGCAGCCTTCTCCACGTTTGATAGCGCGCCGTCCACCCGGTGTTCAAACAAGGTTGGGAGACAGACTAGAAGATCCGTAGATTGGAATCAACGCCTCGATCTTCAAAGGTAACAAATCTAAACTATGTTTTAGATGCATGTTGTTTATGTTTCAATTCGTTTTATACGTTTGGTACCCAACAACGAACCTGGTGACGGACCGCCTTCGCCGGCGTGTTCCAGCAGAAGACACCTCAAAAAGTGATGAATCATAAAATGAATCCATTTCGAAAGTGGACATATCTAGATGGTGATGTCTGGTACTTAAACTAGAGCCCCCTAACCAAAATAATAAAATGATAATCTAATGGTACCACATACAATTATGTGTGCATAAACATGAAATACTTGGGCTCGATGCCACGTAATGGCTGGTATTAACAACACTCGACATCGGTTGGAATGCATTTAAAATGCCACACATTGGCATGCACTTACGCCAATCAAACATATGCATGTAACACCTCAAACAACTAAAATACATGCAATAAAAAAAATGTGCATGACACTTGTAATCAACATATGCATACAACATATGAATTCTCACATGTAACATCTTCAACGATTGAAAAACAAATGACACACAACAAGTAACATATGATAAACGACACATGACAAGTGACACATAACATACAACTAAACAAAAGTCTTATAAATTAACAATAAATTTCTCGTGGCATCAAATAAATATGTAAGACAAACACATGTAAATACAATTCCTAAGAACAAAAATATCAAAGTTACTTTGAATTACTAATTATGCTGTCACTCCCTTAAGTAAACTTCAAACGACAAATTTGGAGTCAACATTAGTTACCACAACGTCTGACATCAAGTCTACTTCACTACTGGCATTGAATATAATTTTTTTAAACTTCTCGTAAGCATCTTAAGTTAGCACACTCTCGTCGAGATACACTGACACCAATTCGACGACTACAAACCTTTTGTAAATGTTAGCTTGAACTTTGAAGGTTTACTTGTCATTCTCCAAATCATTCAACAATTAGAATTGTTTTGTATTCATTACACGTACTCATAAATAAACAATTATGGGTAAACTATTTAGGAAAAAATGTTGACGACAACATCAGAGTTGGTGACGACACCATAATTGACGACTAGGGGCTAGGTTTGGCATTAGGACGCCATAATTAATGACAGGATGCCAGGATTGACGTCAGGACACCAATATTGATGACATATATTGTAACTGTCAAAGGTCACCAGGAGTGATGACGGTCACCAAATCTAGCGACAATCGCCAAAGTTGATGTCAGGGTGACGTCGACGTAAAAAAATCTAGTGATTTTTTTTCAAATAAGCTCGAGTTTGTTCCTATTTTTTAGGTCCGTTATATCAACAACCTAATAGATAATATTGCAGAGATTTGAACAGGATAATTGGTCAAGAGATATTCGCAATTAGTTGAAGACCTAGTTTTTTTTTTTTTTTTAAGTAGTTTCACATTTCTTTCAAAAAACTCCAAATAAACTTGAAGACTCAAGTCAAATCAAGACCTATATAATGAGACATGTGATTTAGAATTAAATCACTTATGATTCAGCTCCCATTCTGTATTTTTAGCTTTGGAAAATATCTTGTGTTCATTTAAGTCCGTTTTTCAAAAATATTATAATAGTGACGTTGGATGCCACCGAGTGACGTCAAAGCATAGTACATTGGTGATCCGCCATCACCCCCGATTTTTAATCTTTTTTATTGGGATTTTCACGTCACCAACCTTCTTGTCTTCTTTAAATTTTATACTTTATTTTTTGCAGTTTATTTCGCTTACTAACTAACCTAACCGTCGATGTTCCAAGCCAAATGTTGTGACCTTAAGTGATTTTTAGCATAAAAAATTATTATAAAAATAAAGAATAAAGGAACAATTGAAATAAGTCAGTTTTATCTAGATTACTGTAAAATGACAAACATTTTGGAAAAAAAAAAAATTCATCCCTAGAAAGACAAACAAAATGAGACAGATGGAGTATTTTTTTTCTCTACTCACATTTGAGACTAGTTATATGAACAACTATAACTATATAACTACTAGCTAGTATGTTATAGTTTCTTTTCTGAGCATATACATGATGTAATATTGAAATCGTCTCCTAATTTCACTTTTAAATTCTATTTTTTTAGAGATGAAGTACTTTTATTGATCAACCTAATAAAACTGATTTCTCTAAAAAAACACACACACAATTTCTACCTAAACACGTGGACGAGAGGAGTAAAAAAGAAGAATGTATGATCATAGTAGACTTAATGCTAGTTCAATTTGGCAAGATATGAATGTGGATTGGAAAGCTAGCTAGAAGCTTCGTAGGAAATTATGAGGGATATGACTTTCATGAAAAAATAAGAAATGTTATATATTCAACTAGTGGTCTAAAGCTAGCTACATGAAGGAGATGTGTGTATGTTAATGTTTATGATCCATGCTTTAGAAAGAAAAGTTTGAGTTATGGAGGACGATAGCTCGAAAAATCCTCAATAGTAACATCGAGTGTTGGTGTATCATCACTAGGCTATCCAAATGTTTGTTGAATATGCAACTTAAGTACTCTTCATTTCATGAATATGTTGATGGTGTTTGACTGTAATATTTAACAATTAATACTCTGTCATTTTATAATTATGTTAGACTCGTTTCTATTGTAATATGAACTATGAATTGTTTGTGGATTTTTTTTATGCAACTCATATATGTGTTATTTGTGTTTGCTTGCTTTATGGAAATTGTTTGTGGTGTTTTTCAAATTTTATGTGTAAAGTTTGTGTGTAATTATGAACGATCTAAGTGTATATCCATCATTGTGAATTTATCTTGGTTTAGAGTTCAACTATGGAATATGCTAGGGGAGGGAAGAGGAGGGTTGGAATAGGAAGTCGTAGAGTTGGACATATGATGAGGAAAAAATGTTGCTGGCTGGTTTGAAGGAGTTAGTAGCGAGAGGATAAGTGTGACAACAGATTCAAGTCCGGGTTCGGTGGCATATTGGAACAAATGTTGGTGATTGCATTCCCTAGAAGAGACTTGAAGAGTGACCCTTACATAAACTCTAAAATCAATGTCTGAAAAAAGCAATATGCTTGTTTTAAACTCATGTTAAGTAACTCTAGAATTGGATTGAATAACTCAATCTATCACATCGACGTGACGCTTGATGTTTGGGCAAACCATATCAAGGTAGCATATTATTTCCAACCCCACATGCCATGCAAAATATTTATTTGTTGTTACTCCCTCCATCCCATTATTAATTGAACGTTTGACCAAAACATCCGTCCTATTATTATTTGAACATTTCCCTATTTGACAAAAAGCAACTCCTCTACTCCTTTATATAACTCCCTCAAACATCTCGTATTTACATAATATTCTATTACTTTTTCTATACTAACCTAACCCACTAACCAATTTTTCAATTTTGCATAAATATTAACCCAACCCAATAACATAAGTTATCCAACCCACTAATCTAACTCACCCAATCACAAATTAACCCTAGTAAATAGCAACCCACCTCGTCTCTCTCTATTCTCTAGAATTTTCCATTCTCTGCAACAAACCTCCATTAATGAAGAAATTGTGTTTGCCCAACCCATCTCTCTCTATTCTCTAAACTTTTTCATTCTCTACAACAAACCTTCATTAATGGAAATTGTGTTTGCCCAACCCACTAATCGAACCCACTATCCCACCGTCACACTTTCCCTCTGATTTATATTCCTTCTTGGTTGTTAACCACATCAGATTGTGTGGTTGAAGAGACGGAGTCGATAGGGGTAATCGACGGCTTGGTGCACAGATCGATGAGGGTAATGACGCGGTAGTGCTGGAAATTGTACCGCCGAAGAATTTGTTGCACAGATCGATGGGGGTAATCGACGGCTTAGTTCACAGATCGATGGTATTCGACACAGTGGTGCCGAAAACTATGTCGTTGGAGGATTTGTTGCCTCTAATTTACAAGTCTCTCTGAACCTAAAATGATTTTTTTTTTTTGGAATTAGTATTACCAATAAAAAAATGGTTGCAAGACACAGTTTGTGGTGCTGGTACGTTATATTCATGTGGGGGCTAAATTGATGATTGTTGTGATATGTATGAAAATCTGTAAATCATGGAAAATGGTGTTCATGTGTTTATTGATTAAACAATACATGCACTTAGATTACAACTAATTCTAATACAAAGAGATGTTTATGCATAACATTTTAACCAAATAAATTCAAAAAGATCAGGCCTGATTCAAAAGGTGATTCAAAAAGTTTGAAAAAGATCTGGCCTAATTCTAATACCCAAGATCACTCATTAGTGTCAACACTTCATATGTGCTTTCAACTTCATTCCCAGGAAGCCCAATTGGGGGGTTGTATTTGGAGAATTGAGGGGTTGGCATACCAATTTAATACTGAATCCATCACTGCATGCAATATCTCTGAAATCTTGATCACTATTAGTTATGCGGGGTTTGGCTTTGTCTTGCTGGATAATAATGTCCTTACTTGCATTAGTGGGCCACTTGGATTTTAGTGCTGGTATGATCTGTAATAAAAATATGAGCAAATGATGAAATATTTTCTGATAGTCCTATTACTTGCATGTAACCTATTCATGATCAATGTAAACTATTGATGTGTGGATACTTGATGTCATACCTAAGTGATAATGCAGTTCTTGATGACTTGCTTTGTGATTGATTCAATATTTTTGGTCTCCATGGTGCCTTTCAATCTATTTTTGTTGTTTCTTTGTGCTGGAACTTGCTCTGTGAAGGGAAACATCCCTACCTTTCCACCAAACAACATTGTTCCATCACTTGCATATTGAGGTCTACCCACTGCACAAATAAACATGACTTTGGTGATGAATTTTTTGCTTTTACAACACCAATATGACTCCTTTTATCGTGGAAGCTTGTAGTATCTCTGATTTGCCCTTGTGATAAAAAAAAACCATTTCTCATCTATATGGATAACATTATCCATTTCTCCAAACCGAATTTTGCTATCCACTTTGTCAACATGCAATTGACTCATTGCATATTGTAACCTTAGAAGCTTGTTTGGCTCTGTAAGAAGAGGCTTAATAGAATTGGTATATTAGATCTTTCATGATAAGAAATTTCCTGCATTGCTTTTGCTAGGTCTTGCTAACCTGCATTGCTTTTGCTAGGTCTCGTATATTAGATCTTTCATGATAAGAAATTTCCTTCAATTTGTCTTCATTAAACAACTGTTTTTTTCTTTTCTTTTTTGAAACACCAACTCTGTTTGATTTTAGCAACATTGGTTTCCCTTCAGCGAGTTGCTTCATTGCTGCAGTCCAAAGATGGGAGGCAGTGGTCCTGTAGACCCCAAATAGTGTTGTTGCTTCTTTCATTTTGCTGAATGCAAGTTTGCCATCAGTGTCGTGCTTGAGTAAGAATTGCACTACTTTATTCTTGTCTTCAAAACTCAAATGAGAATTTCTTGTAGATATTTATATTTAATGCATTTGTGTATTTGTTTCAAGCAGCCTTGAAAGCATTTGGGTATTTATACAATATTTATTGCTAAGACTTGGAAGAAAATATATTTACTTGGACAAATTTTGAATTTTAGGGGGAAATCACCAAATTGTTTAAAACTTTTATATTTCAGACTTGTAATTTTGGTGGAAAATCACCAAATTGTTTAAGACTTTTAGATTTCAGACTTGTAATTTTGTTGGGAAATCAACAAGTGTGTATTGTCATGTCCTTTAATTTCGGTACAGTCAACTTTTGAAGATGTTTGGACTTTTTTTTTTTTTAATTTCGGTACAGTCAACATTTAAAGGTTAACTGTACAATATTGTTCCACATGCCCTTTAACTACAACAGTTAGATTAGAAGGGTTTGGTTAAATTTTAATACACACTTTATCTCTCCAATAAAGTTGAATTACCCATTTTATCCCTCTTAATAAGTTACTTTATCACCTTTAATACTACTTCGTAATAAACAATTCTTACATTAAAATCCGTGCAAACAGTAAATGTTCAGATAATACCAGGACGGAGGGAATATTTGAGTGGTTTTTAATTAATGTATGAGTAATGAATTAATTAATGTAGATGTACTTATTTTTTGTGGTAAGTTGACTTTCATCTTAATTTTTTAGTCTATTAAATTAATTAAATATTTACAACATAATTAATTAAATGAGACTATAATCTATCTCTCAGCTGAATTCATTAAATGAGGTAGCAACGAGAAAAAAATTATATAAGAAAGAAATTAAATGAATTAATCTCTTGATTGGATTAATTAAATGAGGAACAAATTAGCTGATTTTTTACTCTAATCTCTACTGAATTAATTAAATGATTCACGTACTAGTATGTGTTTGTTGTTAGTTGAATGCATTTTGATTTTTTTAATTAAATATGAAATTAGGTTGAACCTATTGCCCGTAGCTTGAGGAACAAATCATTTCCCTTCTTCGAAGATTGGATCGAAATATTCGAAAAATATTGTGCAACTGGGGAGGATGCACAATGATTTGTAGATGTTGTCCAAAAGGTTTTGAGGAATAAAGCAGTGTCGAACACCTCTACTGAAATGAACGAGGGTGGAGCTAAGCATATGAACGATCAATCAACGACGGATTTTAAGTCAAAGGTAAAGGTGTGAAACGAAAGCTTCTTGATGAACTTGATGATCGGTTTATGGATACGATTAGCACCTTCTACGATAAAACTGATGATAGGATGAGCCAGATAGCAGATCTTATGGGTGAGCTTGATCAACGTGTTGGTTTTGAGTTTGATGCCACAAAAAAAAAAAAAAAAGACTAGTGTACGAGAGATTGGGGATGTTGGGGTACCTTCAGTAGAGGCAAGGGTCCACGTTGCACTCTATATGTGTAACAACCCAAAGAAGATAAATATGTTCTTCAGTTTACCTCTCGATGCCTAGGCGGTGATGGTTAAAAATATCATCAAGAAAGCATGTGACCTTGGTGAATCTGGCGAATTTTAGAAAGACGGTAATTTTACCTTTTTGCATGACAAAGGAAATTATATCATGCTTTTGCTAGGAATTATAGGTTAAACAACTGCCAAAAATCTCAACAAAACTGCAGAGAACTTAAAATCCACATATTTAAAAATACAAAACACAATATATGTAATATAAACTAAAAAGGAACACTAAAACTAGATAGTCATGACAAATATTATAGAGAAAAATGAAGCTTATCGCTTCTTTGAGACATCAACTGTCTTCAAGGATGAAAATATCGCTATCGCAACAAATATCGGAACCTTAATTTTACGGATATATCGCTGGATATATCGATATCGCAAAAAAATGAAAAAATGACGGAAATCTTATTAAAATCTTTGAAATTTAAAATGAAATTTTAGGGATTATTATAACATACTATTATGCACATATTCCACACAAAATCACAATAAAATTATATGTTTGAAGCAAACATGTAGACAATAGATTATAAAAATACTGACCGACAAACAACAATTGACAACATAATACATAATACATTACAAAATGACTAAACATATATGATAAAATACATTTAATACCAAAATGATGACCTATGAGGTTCAAATATAGTAGGTGAGATGCCATCATTCTCCAAACAATACTGATACCAACTCATCACATTAGAGTAATTCTGGGTATAGTTGCGTACATGCCATTTATATGTTTCTCTGTCTCTTCCAATTGCTTCACCTTGTATTGGATAATATGCATTGACCCAATCATTTTGATACACATTTTGAGTAGTCCAATCAAACTGTGAACCCTCATATGTGTAAGGAGCATATGAATCTTGAGACATATCACTGTGATCAGTGCCACCCATATTCATAGAATCAAGACTGAATGAAAGTGGTTCAATATCAGTATTGGAGCTTTCTTCTTGATTCCAGGCACGTCTCCTTATGTACTCCTTTCCGATTGCACCTATCCCTGGACCTCCTGCTCTACTTCCATGGTCCATATCTTGTGTTGCATGGGTGAAGTCAGCCTCACCAGTGAATGGACTCAATAACATTTGATTTGAAAAATAATCATCTCCATTATTTCCACCATTTCCTCCATCATCATCATCATTTCCACCATTTCCATCATCACTATTTTCATTGTTTCCTCCATCATCTGTTGAACTACTTGTTTTTGAATCAGAAGAAATATTACCAACTTCTCGTTGTAATACTTGATTCACATCAATGCCATAATCACGAGCCATAACAGCTACTTTTGGATCAGGATTTCCCTCATTATCATCTAAATGCGCAAGCCGAACCCATTGAAAAAGTGGACTTTCTTCCTCATCATTTTCATCAGCTGTTATATCTACAAGATCTAGATATTCTTGCTCTGCAACTTTATCGTTTTCAGCTTCCATATCTCGTATCCTTAACTTCATATTATAATAGCAAAACACAAGTTGTTGAAGTTTTGGATATGCAAGGCGATTTCGCTGCTTCGTGTGGATTAAGGCAAAAGTGCTCCAATTTCTCTCACATGCAGAAGATGATGCCGTCTGTGATAATACTCGCACTGCCAAATCTCTTAGTGTAGGTGATGAATGACCATACATAACCCACCACTCAGCTGCCAAACACCAATAAATATAAAATACATATTAATTTGTTGAAGATCTTATATAAATAATTTTGAATAATAAATTCAACCTCTCTTAAAAAAAATTCAAATAAATTAAAAACTTACATGGTACCATTGTTGATCAAGAATCAATTGCAGCACGATTATCAAATCTTTTTCTCCCATCCCGAAAATATGTAATCTTCACATTTATTACAATTTTATGAGTTTTTATCTTAAAATTGAAAATATTTGAACAAGTATAGAAAAATTATATCATCTCATTTCCAAATTGAGCTACACCATCAGAGTCTGGGTCCAACTTGTTAAAAACTTGGGGGAGTTGTTATAAGAGTCATTTCACCTATAGAAACTAGAAATAGAAACAAACAATTTGAGAGTTAGAAAAAAAGGACAATTTGGTGTATAAATGTACAATTATACCCTTTTTTTAGAATTACATTCGAAAATTACCTTTACATTTAATATAATTTATATTATTCAAATTAAGATTTGATAAAATCACAAATCATCGGTAATCGCGGTCATAAATACAATCTCGAAATTCAAACTTTCCTAAAACTACCAATATTAATAATAAATGATTGTCATGTTAATGATAATTATAACTTCTCCATTAAATTAGGAATAACTACCAACAAGAATCGACAAGATTAACCAAGATGGATGGAAAACCATATAAAATAAAAAGTAAAGAAGAACATACGAATTAATTAATTAATTATCGAGTAACATAATATATGTTTGACTACATGCTAAAATAGTATGCACATTTTAATATATGCTTGACAACATATTAAAAAAAAATACACGAGTTTTATCTTTATTTATTATTAATATAATTATAGTATTATTACATAAATCATGGTGTTATCACCTAAAAAAATATATATATAATATAAGAAAACTAAATATTCTGCAACTATAAAATTGTTCCACAAAATTTATATTTGTTTATAGTTTATATATATAAACAGATTTTGTAGATAAAATCAACTTATAATATTATTCTATTAAACTAATTAACTTGTTATCAGTTGCGTAAAAGAATATATGTGTGGTGATATGCTAGAAAGAAATGCACATTTGGAAATATGGAACATATATGCAAATAACATGATATTATCTTTACATATAATCAATATAATAATAGTATTATATAAAATATTAGGCATCAACATAAATGTTGGACATAATTTATCTATATTTATAATTAATATATATAAAAGAGATTTTAGATATAATTTTTACTCATAATATTAAATATTTAAATAAATCAAAATATAAACATTGATGTGTATTATATTGAGGTTAATTATTAACAAAAATAAGTGTTTAAAATTAAAATATAAAATATATAATGTAATATGTAAGAAAAATAAATATTTTAAATAAATTATGGATATCATTGAAAGCGAATAATATATTACATATAATAGTCAAAATATTATTATAACATGGATATCATTTAATGGGAAGCAAATAATATTCTGCATATGTACATTTTGCATTAGAATACATGCAGATATAATATATATTAATTGGAGGGGGATAAGTGTATATAATACTAAACCAAAAAAAAAAATGATAAAAAATATTACAGATATTATGAACAATACTAAAAGATAAACACCTCAAATATATAATAAGAATACAAATGCCTAAAAAAAAATTATGCCAAACCAATAGAACTGGAAAATATAAAAATATTGAATAGTGATTCAAACAATTCTAATGCTTCCTAATCAACGCATAACATATGATTAACACATCGATAGTGGAAAAATGGCGAAAACAAAAAATCCATAACTAAATCAATAAATTTCAAAGTGATTAAGCAACAATAACAAAAGTTCAAAATATTCTACTGGACAACATTAGTTTTATCAGTTCCAAAAACACCTGAACGTGTCAATGAATCATGCCTGCCCTTTTTACCATACCTCTTACAACTGGTAGGTATTACTTTGTGAAATTCTCCGTAGGACGTCATCCTCTTCTACTTAGGTCTTCCAGGTGATTTCTGCAGAATCGGAGGAAGTATTTTTTCAACTTCGGCACCTTGTTGTGACTCAAATCGCTCTGTTTGAGGAATAGGGACAGATCCTCCTTGTAACATTGCTTGTAAGTAGATGTAAAAAAACAATTCTACGATTCAACGAAAGGTTGCATGCGACCGGTACAGCCACAGCGTGATGTAGGGCGGCCATGGTGGCCGGCGCACCAGGGCGGCCATCGATGGCTTCACTTCCCCATTTCCAAATCGACATCTACGATTCCCAAACGGAGTTTCGTCGCCCCTCGATCGATCTCTTCAACCGCGACGGCTATGGCGGCTAGGGCTTGGTGTTCATCTTCTACAAGAGCGATGACGATGGCTTGGGTGAGGGAGATCGATGTATCCGACGACGATGACGATCGGTGTTCATCTTCTCTAACAACGGCCGTAGTGAGGGCGCAACCATGGTGGAGCGTTACGGTTTTGGAATAGGAGAAAATAAGAATTGGAAATTAGAATGAATGAAATGATAAATATAGAAATTAAATTTGAAAGGTGAGATTTATGGAATTTCTCGAAATTGTCAATTGGAATACGAAATGTAGTTATTCAGTTAAGGAAATTTTGGTAGTGATTGAGTAATTATCGGTTGCTAATTTTAATTTACATTGATTTAAATTTTAAAATCTAATTTTAATTTACATTATTAATGTCGTATAAGAATAAGGGCATAATTGGTTATTTGGATATGAATTTGACCTTAATTCTAATACTATAATTTTTTGTCTCTATTTTTAATCGTGTCTATAGGAATGTCCCTTATATTAGTTAAACTCTAAAAACTTCATAAACTTCTTGAATTAATTTACGATCATCGCCAACTCCTGACTGATATTGGAATCGCGGATTCAAGTATTAAGCTAAAACATTATAAAAGTTTGTTAGTATCATGTAACTAATATAAAAAGTGTAAACAATTCTCGTAAATAAAAAATAGTCATTACGTGCCGCGTGTAATGGATGGGAAAATGTACGATCCTACCTTGAATCAATTATGTTCAGTATCCATCGTGATCCTTTTACACGTTCAACTTTTTATTTCATAACACGAAATAAGTCATACAATATGGGCATTGTAGGAACCACTTCAGTGTCCACCACTCGCAGAACTTAATAAAAAGGCACATACAAATCAACAACATGTTTTACACCATCCCAGAATGTGTGGTCGAGAACTTGTCTTTCAATCTTTCTGCCCATAATTGATCGACTTAATTGATTATTTCCCCATTCATCACTTATAAACAACTGCTTCAAGCTAGACCTTTTCTTCAAAAGACTGTCTAATGCGATATAGTTTGTTGCGAAACGTGTAGCTCCCGGTTGTACAATATCTCCTCGACATATCTCTCGCATTAGTGCAAGTAACCAACCATGATTATAAATGTAGTTGGTTAATTGTCTAGCCTTTGAAATGACCTCTGCAACACTGTCTTTTTTCCCAATATCCTCGAATATCAAGTCGATACAGTGAGCAGCACATGGTGTCCAATACAAATTATACTTACTCATTAGTTTCTTTCCCACTTTCACGAAAGCTGACCCATTATCAGTAACAATTTGTACAACATTTTTCTCGCCAACCTCTAACACCACATTCTTTAGCAAACCATATATGTATTTATGATCCTTGATTTTGTTGGATGAATCAACCGATTTATGAAATATGGTTCTGCCCCTACAGTAGACCATGAAATTTATGATGACAACTTCGTTGGTCCAGTCCATCCACCTGACATGATCGTGCAACCATAAGTCTTCCATTTTTCCTTCTGGGCATCAACATACTCATTCATTTCTTTATGCTCCATTTCGAGATATTTGTGTTTGATCTCATATGGAGTCGGTGGGGGCACTCCCGTACCTACTTCTTGCACACCATCAATCATATTTTTGAAATGGTGTGAGGATGCTTTGCTGGGTGGTAAATTCTCGTAAATAAAAAACTTACTCACCAATCTGCCCAATTTTTCTTTGAGGTTGCCACGAGAAAACACATCTTTGATCTTTCTTTGTTTTGCACCTGCAGATTTGTATAAAGACGGTGCAGCTGGAGGTTCATAGCTTGATTCTCGAACGCTATGTGTGCGATGAAATTGGGAAGAAGATGCATCTGTACTTCGACTTGAACTGCCTCTTTATTTTGGGTCCAACTTTGTTTTTGTTGCCTTTCCCATTCACTTGCCTTAGAAGCATGCATGGCAACGTGATATGATTTTCGTTCTGATGGATCAAGGTCAAGAGGATACATGAACACATCTTCCCCATCTTCATCTTCATCCTCATCATGATACTCATCTCTTAAGCCTTGGCGCAATTCAACTCTAATGTCTTTCATTTTTTCGGCCTTCCGTTGCTTTGCAACATCTTTCATTTTTAACAGGTTGTGAATCTCCTGCTTAACTTCAGGAGGCACATTTGAGCACGTTCTTGAATTTTTTCTTGGATCCGTGTGGCTCAAATGATATTTTCTTCATTTTTAACAAGACCGCAAAAGTTGCATATAGTTCCATTTTTGTTATTAAGAACAGCTTTACAATATTTCCATGCAGGATCAATTCTTGTATTGTCCCCCATGCCAACCCACTACCGTTCCAGTTGCCATGCTCTTTCTATTATGTACCTTGGAAAAAATAAATTAAAGTTAACTATTTTAATATTCATTAAAATAATTTTTTTTATTCTGTCGATATTATGCTATAAATACACCTAAGTTTAAATCAAAGATTCAAATAAAACAAATATTATAAATAAAACTAAATGCTATGAATTAAATAGCTTTTTTTTTTCGGACTAATGAATTAAATAGCTAATCAAGTTCATATTAAATTAGGCGTTTCACCACTCCACTACAACGAAATCAAAGAATATATATTACAATTTATATAGTGGGTGTATATATTATGCATGCATAATGGAAGCCACACATATGCATACGAGATGATACCCAAAATATATAGAATGTACATTTTACAAAATTAATACTCCCTCACTATTAATTATTTTAGACATACAATTTTCCTACCCCTCACTATTTTCAAAATTATTGTCACAAATGAAGTTTCAGTATTTCTATCTCAACATGCACATAATTAACACAAGCATTTGTACCAATTTACATACCATTAAAAGTCTATTTTATAAACAAAACAAAATACAATAAAATCAAATGTACATACCTGGTAATGCAAGTGGTCAATTCTGGCCTCTCCAATGTTACTACCTGTATAAAAAAACCAATAAATATAATTGAGTTAGTCTTAATCTAAAAATTAATATAATTAAAGTTCTAGCTTTAGAGAGATCTCCATTTCATACCTTAGAAATTGTAAATGATTGGATGTTCATTGTGATGAATTTATGCTATTTTATAGACAAATATATCATATTAAAAAAAGAAAGGTAAATGAAATAATAATTGTAGTACCCACGTGAATCAGTGAATGTAAATGGTATACCATGCACAGTTAAATTATTTTGATTGTTTTGAAGAATGAAAGACATGGGAATCTTGCAGCCTTGCACGTAAATTATTTTTATCATACAAATTATCATGATTGTTTAGAAGACATGGAGTTGGGAATATATTCCTTATAATTGCAGCAAAGAAAGTAAGCATTAAAAACAAAAGAAATATTATTGCAACAAAGAAAGTAAGCATTAAATTTTGTTGTTTTAAAAAATCGCGATTTTTTAATCTTTTGCGATATTTTGCGATATATCTGCGATATTTCCCGATTTCCGTCAAATTTTACACTACGGGTGAACGATATCGACATCGATATCGATATTTTGTGATATATCCGCGATACCCGGGAAAAAATACATTGGACACCAATATCCATATCGCAATATCCAAATTTGCGATATATCCGCGATATTTCGCGATATTTTCATCCTTGACTGTCTTTCCCATGCGACCGGTAGTCTTTGTGTGCTGACCACGAACACGCAGACCCCAATAGTGTCGGAGACCACGGTGGTTCCTGATCTTCTTCAACCGCTCAAGATCATCCATAAGCTTCATATCCAAAGTATTGGATGTAACTTGAGAGAATTTACCATCTTTGTAATCCTTCCTCCTGTTAAGAAACCAATCCAGAATCTTGAACTGACGAGGGTTAGCAACAATGGTCATCAAGTTATCGATCTCAGCTGAAGAGCTCACCAGCCCTCTTATTCATGTCCACATCGACTTTCTTGTAGACGATGTTCGCGAAACGTCTTCCTATACCCTTAATGGATGTCATGGCAAACATAATTTTTTGTTTCCCATCAACGTTTGTATTTTGAACATGAAGAATGTGTTGAAATTCTTCATTCGCAAAGAGCGACATGGCTAGATTTCTTGTTGCGGCTGTAGGCGGAAAGTCCAGAAGCTCTCACGTATAAGAATGTCGTAGCAGCTCATGCTTTTGCTAGGATGGACAATGTCTTTTGTAACATATTTTGCTAAACTTATGTAATACTTCATCCGTCCCAACATTACTTGTATTATTTGACTAGCACGATTTTTAAGAAAATTGAATTTAGTGGTTGGTGATGTAAGATAAATGAGGGGTATTTTAGGTGATTTGATAAGGTGTAGAGTGAATTTGATGAGGTGTAAAGTAAAATGTATGTAAAAACGAGTGACAATTTTAAATATAGAATGATATTGGGAGGGTATTAATTTTATAGGGTATTTTCATATTAAGAGCGTGCAAGTAATCTTGGGATGTCTCAATTAGGAAAGTGTGCAACTAATCACGCGATGGAGGGAGTATTATTTTGCTAAATTTATGTATATATTGGGTATGATAGGTTTATAACACTGACCTATTTAATATTTTGTTAATGTGAAACTTGTGGTTGGCATGGACATATAAAGTTTGTCAAATATTGCAGAACTTCAAAATTTAGATTGATATTGTAGAACTTTTCATAGTAATAAGTTTGTCAGAAAATTATAAAAGGGGACGCAAACCCAATGTGGAAGCATAATATTAAAAACATTTTCTAACGAGCTTTATATTTGGGTGAAGTTTCAAGCTATATATTTTGGAACTTTTTGTTGTTTAATAAATGCATGACATTATATAAGGTCACTACATGATATAGGAGTTAGGATAGATAGACTCCTAACCATTACAATAACTTAGAAACAAAATGCCTAAATAAGATTGCATTAGACACGTAATATTACACACATAATATTACAAACAAAATATTAGAAACATAATATTATAAGCACCATACATAATGATCATCCCTATGATCGGTTGCATCCGATAGTTTTTTTTTTTTTTTTAGGGTAGAATTATAGATAGGAATATTAGAACTACATCTCACTCACGTTCACCTATCTAAACAGAGAAATTCTACCAAATACTTCTTGCTCCAAACTCAATCTTGAGAGAGTAGAAAGTCAAATAGGCATACCAGCACTCCATGAGGTTCCTCGATCAAGAAATATAGAGAAACTGAAACAAATTGGCACACACTACGACTCGCGCTATACCTCCCAAATCATAGAAGACGCCCCCGAAGACAACTAGTGTCAAGCCCAACATCAGCGCAACAGAGACCTACAAGGGGGAAGGATACCCACAACCGGGGGAAAATGACCCATAACGGGGAGAAAACAACAACGGTAAAGAAAAACAGTACATAAATAACAAGATCTAAAGCAGATCTAAAGTAAGAAATAAACTAATACACAAATAAACAAAAATAAAGACGACAATAAAGCAAATAAAACGGGATCAATGGGAGACTCACCCGGACGACCACCGTGGCTCCGTCGAAGAGGATCTACCCATTGATCCCAACTGAAAATCTGAAGAAAGCCCCTACATCCACTAAAAAACTGAGGAGCAGGATCGACGAGGCTGTTGTTCGGCTGTGCGGTGGTGAGCGACGGTTTGGAGGCAAATCTACCCTATTAAAGAAACTAAACCAGATCTACTAATAATCCTATCTAATGTATAAACCTAAACTACTATTAAGAAAATTTAAAAGAACAGGATGGAGAAGGGGGAGGAGGAAGATGGGCGGTGCCAGAGGGCTGCGGCGGTGTTGGGCGCCCCAATATGGTAGCTTGTACCAGATCTACATTAGAGGAGGGGAAGAGATGTGACTGTTGGTGTTGGTGGTAGTGGTGGGGTGGGGATTAACCGGCGGAAAAAAGGGGAGGGGAGGGAAAGGTGAGAAGGGTTTTCTAGAGAGAGAAAAATTGGTAGCTTGTCCCGATTTTGACTTTTCAATTTACACAAAAACGACGTTGCATCCGTAGTTAATAGAAAAGAAAAACATGCAAAATATAGCCACATTTTTGTCAAAATATGCAACCACCGATTGTTGCAATAGTAGATCACTTTGCCTAGTACATATTATAATTATTTCTTTCATGGAGACACACCCATCAATGAAGGCGGAGGACCCTTTGAGGGGTACCCAGCTTAACATTTTTGGTAGTTGTGCTAGTATTAGAATTCAAAGATGGAGAATTCTCAAAATCAGAGTCAAGATCATGAAATGTAACAAGCTCATGCCAGAAACGGGTTGTCGAGCTTGTTTATCCAAGCGAGTCTTTGTCGATGAGTTTGAGTTCATTCTTCATCTTACAAGTTGGTGCACGAATCACATTTGAGCTATCAGATGAAATATCAATAACATCCACGTTCACACCATATCCAACAAGTTGAGAACTTTCAACAATTCCCAACATGGGCCACCTTTGGTCTCGTAAGCCTGAGGGAAAGCATTCACCTACAATATTTAACCATTGACAACTTTTCTAAAATATTAGACACAAAATCACCTGTCAACTTGGGAATAATCAAGAAAATATTTATTAACAAATTAAATAAAAATATCAACATGGACATATTATGAGAAATAAAATATATTGTACCTTGTAAAATTTTAACAGTGCATATACACACATCATATTACCTCAACTATGGACCGCAAAAATTTAGGATCCGCAAGTATACAGTTGGTGGGTTGATCGTAGTGAACCTCATTGAGCCTAATCAGCCAAGAAAAGGCATGATGCCTCTTTCTCAACTTGCAGATTTGGCGTGCACAAAAGTTGTAGTGAATGACGTCTCACACAACTTATTAACAACATATTGTGCAATACCGATAACATCCGAGTTGGTACCGTTTGGTTCGAAATTGCCCATCAAAGTTTGGTCGGAGATAACTTCAGCAAAGAGATGGTCAATTTTGGCATCCCAAGTTAACTCATATAAGAAATCTTTTTTCCTAATAATTATATTCTTATTCATTTTTGCACGTTTAGAATTACTCTTTTCTCTAGAAAATATTCACTTTTTGAATTACTCTTTTCTCAACTCTCAACAATGACTTGTTTAAATAACATGTGAATTTATATAGCCAGAAAATATTCACACCGCTATTTGCTTTTTATCACGTACCTTATTTAGTTTCACCAACAATGATGCACATATGCAATGTAAATAAAAATTAACACTTCACTGCCATATGGAATATATTCTGCTACTTTTAGACAATTCACTAGCCTATGGAGAATATATTCTCCTTCACATATTTGTCAAATAGTAACATGCAATATACACATGAAATTACATTCTCAAAAGTTAGTCAAGCATATCCTCAAATATGTGTGTCTCACTAATTTGTTTCAGCATACACACAACGATTTCCACGGGCGAGAGGAATAATTAGGGGATGCATACACACAAAGATACTGTAAAACACTCTCGAAAAACTTAACTAAACGAATTAGGGGTCACAAAATTGGGGGTATTGTAAACATCAATTATAAGGATATTTATTGCAGTGTTCGAATATTTTACGATGCTGAGAAAATGAGAATAGATTTTAAAAGATGAGGGTTTACATTTAATTTGGCCGAGCTTCTTCACGGTTGCTGTGTGTGGATTGTTTCAATCAAATTCGTCAACAAGACCTTCAATTCATGGTCTCGATTGCAATTTCACCAGAAGGTAGCGAAAGAGAAATTTCTTGAATATCGCAATCTCAACGGGTAAAAGAGGAAGTATTTTTTGAAGAAGGGCAAAAATTATCTCATAGAAATACGTGACTAATATTAAAAATATAGAAATAAATAAAGGGTTATTTTAGACATTTGACACAAAAATTTATTATTATGCCACAATCCAAACTGCTATGTATAAATTATCACATAAAATTTAAGAATTCATTCCATCAATCAAAACACACAAATTAATTCATAATTTTAAATTATGAACAATGTAATTCCAATAAATTCTATCCTGAGATTCAAACCAAATGGGGCCTTAGTGGTTTTAGTCGTTGGATTAAAATAAAACGAATTTATTTTAATTTAGATTTGTTTAATTATTTCTATTTAATTATAGTGTGCTTGTTTTTCGATAGTACTCTATTTAGTTACAATTAAATATTAAGTATAATATCTAAATTATCCAAAAAAAAAAAAAACTTTTATATTGGCCAAATTATCAAATATAGACATGGGCAAAATCGAACCGCCAAACCGATCGGTTTATAACCGCTGGTTATAGTTCAAAAACTGAACAGTAATCGGTAAAATATGGTTCGGTTTCGATAGCCTTTCTCGAAACCGTGGGTTAGGTTTTCTTCAATATATTAATAGTAGCATTAGTAGCATGCGCATGCAGCTATAAATCAATTGCTACCAAGGATGAAAATATTGCGAAATATCGCGGATATACGCAAATTTGGATATTGCGATATGGATATTAGGGTCTAATGTATTTTTTTTTTCTCGAGTATCGCAGATATATCGTAAAATATCGCTAAATATCGATGTCGATATCGTTCAACCGTAGTGTAAAATTGGAAGGGAATCGGGAAATATCTCAGATATATCGCGCGATATCGCAAAATCTGAAAAAATCGCAAACTTATTTAAAATTTTGTTTTTATATGTATAAAATTATACTTTTTATTTTATTTTTAATATTGGAAAAAAATATATTTTCAATTCACCTCATATATTTAGTAATTTTTTTGAATATATGTATGATAGGTGCATAACTATATCCAAAATTACTATAATGTGATGAGTTAAACAATGTTGTTTGGACAAAAGTGTCATTTCACCTACTATATTTGAATCTCATAGGTCATCATTTTGATATTATAAATTGTATTTTATCATGTATTGTATTATGTTGTCAATTAGTTTTCGTCAATAAGTATTTTATCAATGTTATTTGGACAAAAATGTCATTTCATCTACTATATTTGAAGTCATAGGTCATCATTTTGATATTAATTGTATTTTATCATGCATATTTAATCATTTTTTATTGTATTATACTGTCAATTAGTTTTCGTCAGCAAGTAATTATATAATTTAATAGCATGTTATAATAATCTAAATCTAATACGAAGTATAAATTAAACTTCCCCAAATTAAAACTGTGTGTAAAACCCTATATAGCTACGTCTCCTCCCTGCACCACCACTATCGAGAGGATCACACCGTTCATTTCCTTTGTAGGACGTTGCTACTGCCCTTTTCTTTTGAGTTGTCGGTCATCTTATTCTTTCAAGTTGTCTTCACCTGACAAAGTCTTATATATTACAGGCTCAAGCTTCTGCTCTTGAGGCGCTTCCAATTTTCGCATATGTCGGCTCTGTAATTCACTTGTGTTCAAGGTAAATTAGAGTTTTTTAAAAACTTACTACATTTTAAAGACTCCATTTAAAAACTACAATAATTAAAAGAAATTTGTCAATCATCATGTCTTTGAGTCATATGATTTTCAATAGTGACATCTCATGGAATATAATGAGAATAAAATACGATATTTTAATTATACATGATATACTTGATATCACATATAAAAAAGTCAGAACTTTTTTAGATTTACAAATATGATTTTCTAATTTTTAAAATCAAAATTGATGAATGTGTAAAATTTTTGTGGTTTTAGTAAAACCCAAATATCTTTCAAACTTAGGTTTGAAATACTTTAAAATCTTACACAAAATGAATAAAATATTAAGGTATAACATATTAGAAATTTAGATTATTTGGAGCTCTAAAAATAGGGTTTTAAAATTTATAATTGAAAGATATTTTTTAAAACAGAAGCAATGATAATCTTAATTCCAGTTTGAAATACTTTTAAAATCTTATACAATATAAATAAAATATGAAGGTATAACATATTAGAAATTTAGATTATTTGAAGCTCTAAAAATATAATTTTAAAATTTATAATTGAAAGATATTTTTTAAAAAAGAAGCAACGATAATATTAATTCAATAAATATTAATATTAAACTTTTTACTATACATTACAACAAAATATATTATATTTGAAAATTACTATATTTGGAGAATTAGAAATATATATTTTGAATTTTCAAATCGAATAGGAAAAGTTGCAGAGTTTTGTGTAGAAGGAATGTAAAATTAATATAAAATTAAATACAACTCCGATTAACCTGCTATTTTCACTATATGTAAATATCATAATAATGGACATCATATTTATATGGAGTATTACTATTATAAATTTACGGAGGGAGTAATTTATATAGTACAATTAGCTGATACCCTAAAAAATATTATGATTTGTACACTCAATTTATCATCAATGGTTCAAATTAATGTATACATTCAATTTATACAGCAGCCGCTCACGCCATTCACTTCTCTAAACCTAATACGTAGTATAAATTAAACTTGAGATTTTTTACAACTGGGTCCATGGTTTGTCAAACATTTACAACTAGCTTCCATTGACTTTTTGTATTGCAACTAACTCCTAAATCCTTCATGAAATGTCCATTTTGCCCTTTCATTCTAATCATTCAAGTTTTGTTAAATTTTATTTATTGTGGATGAAAAAACTCCCGTACAAACCCTGTCAGCTCCATCCCCCTTTCGGCAAACGTCCCATCGATGCATTCTTAGAGGATATGGTCGTCGCTTTCGTTTCCTTGTCTCAGAATTTCAAATTCAAATTTAAAATCAGCATTAACCTAATTTCCGCTCGTCCTCTTCATTTCCAAGCTAGGGTTCCTCGAATTCAAATCAGAATTTTCATCGTTGCAATCGCCCTTTCAAAACAACTATGGAGTATGAAGTTTTTGTCAATGTAAGCCACATTTCTCTTAGCAAGATGGTGTTGGTCCTAAAAGGAGTATATAACAAGTGTATGGGGGGGGGGGGAGAGGGGAAATACACTTGTATGCAATTTCTTTTCAAACTTTGATCAAACTAAACTTCGGCAAGGTTGTCCTGGACAACTCTGCTGGTATGATTAACCCTTTATAGATAATCAAACTACTAAGTACTAATGAGTACTTAGTTGAATAACTATCTAAGGGAGTTATATGTGCGGAATTAGTGGTAGGCCCTTTAGTTTAAACTCCTTTTAATTCTGAAATCACCTTAACAATTAATCCAGTTCAGGGAACTTGTCCAAATCTTGTTTTGCACAGTTTAGGATATGTATCTTTGAAAGTCCAGTTTGTGAAGTGTGGAATGTATGTAAATGCCTGAAAGTAAATCAACACAAGAGTTTATAGTGGTTCAGAGACTCAAGCTCCTACATCCACTTTCCCTGATTTAACAGGATAATTCCTTCACTCTTGGAATTAACTTGTTTTATAGTGCCAAGGTGCACTTGATCAACCACACCACTCCTTGGTGCCTTGATCCCTAGGATGTCTAGAGTCCTAGTACCCTTTCTCAACTCAGAACTGAACTGTTCTTCTCTCAACAGTCAGCTCATTCCACTTCTACTACTACAACCTTCTAACTTTCTCTCTTGAAAGGTGTAAGGGTTGAAGTAAGGTTCCAACTAATGAGATATCCTTTACAATGAAGATCAGTGTATAAGGATAGGATATCTCTCTAAGCTTTGTAAGGATATACAATGAGGTTCAGCTTAGATGAAGTGTTTGAAGACTAAGAATGTCTTTTGAGGACTTTGAAGCTTCATAATAGTTTGATAGTTGGATGGATAGTGGATGCTTCAAATGGTCTTCACACTTCTGTATTTATAGACAAATTTGAGGATTTGCCCGTTGGAGAGGCAGCCTCAAATGTCTATAAATGTCTTCCTTGAACTCTTCAAACTGGAAGACAGATTCTTGATAGTGACATGTCCTTGTTTTGGGAAATAAACGGCTGTAACCACTTTGTCTTTATTCTGCAGCACTCTTCCCAAAGTCTAACTTCAAGATTCACTTGGTCAAACATGGACATCTCTTCTTATCAATGATCCTGAGATAAGGACAACATTCCTTATCATTAGGTCAGTTCTGCTTATCCATTTCAGTAGATTCTGCTTATCAGTAGTGTTGGCATGCTCTCTTCAGATGACTTGGCTCTTTCTCTTTCCATGTCTTCTTTGTTGTAGTTCTTTGAGCATATAAGTCTTAGATAAGTGGATTTGACCTCATCAGCATAGTTGGCCTTGAACTTCAAAGCTTGTTCTAGTTCAATTGTGCTGGGACAATATTGCTGGACAACTCTTCTGAAACTGTCATTTATTGCAGTAGACTTGATCTTCTATTCCACTTAGTTGATATTCAAATAGGTTGTTCCACTTTGATTGAACTTTGATCAGCATATTTGTCCTTCAGCAGACTTGGGGTCAATCCAAAAACTGAGCCTTGAGGGGACTTGGACAGAATAAACTTATAAGCATGTGTTCCCCCTCAACTAGTGCATCTATTGTTCTAAGAGCTGCCTAACATATCAGCTTCTCTACTTGTCTTAGTACATGTTCCAACAGTCCTGAAACATGTTCATTCATATTGACTTATCTACTTGGCATGTCTCAGGGGGGTTTTGGTATCATAATACCAATTCAGAGGCTATCTTCAGGAGGTGGCACCATCCCATATTGTGCCCATACTCTTTTCTTCAATTCCATGGCCTCTTGATTTGTGCCCTTTGGTCCTAGTACCATTCTGTTTAATTTCAAGATCTCAAAGAACTCCTGAAATATTTTGGATTGATCAATGAAGCTTTCTTTCTTGGGAGGCATGAAGATGATAGGTTTGGGAGCTGTGAGTTCAAGTCTTGCAATATCAGCAACTGCAAGCAGTTGTTGATACAAATCCCTGTAAAACTCTATCATGAACTCAGTGAAGGTGGAATTGACATCTTTTCCATTCCATCTGTCAATGACATAGTAGTCATATACAAACTCCCTTTTGGCCTCTTCCCAAGAGTCATTCAGCTATTTTGGCACCCATTTATCCAAGTGTGGATATTTGGTGTCCATGGGGATTAGTAGCTGAGGCTTCAGTTTGTTGTAGGTTTCTCTTCTTCTTCTTGGTTTCTGAAAATCAGCTATTCTCTTATATCTTGCTATGTTAGCTTCTTCCATCAGATCCATCTTTTCTTGGGCTCTCATCATAGCCAGCTTCTGTTGTGTTTCAGGGTCTTTGCCATACCCTTCTTGAAACAGCTTTAATGGATCATTTAACAGCACTATTGTCTTCTTCTTTGGTCCAGGTCCAAAGCCTTCATCATACAGACCTTCAATGTTCTAAGCTGCTTTGGGACCTTCAGTAGACTTGGTCTCAGTAGACTTGTCAGTCTCAGAAGACTTTGCTTTCTCAGCAGTTTTGGTCACTTCAGCAGTTTTGACCTTTTCAGCATTTTTGGCCTTTTTGGAGGTAGGCTCTTCTTCTTCAATCCTGAATTCAGGTGGAAAATCAAGACTGTTAGGAAAGTCTGTAAAAGTTTCAGCTTTCCTTTTGTTTCCTTTAGCCTTCTTGATTTGGCCTCTTGTCTGAATTCCTTCAGTGGACTTGTCTAGTCCTGAAGCTTCTCCTCCTGGCCTTTGCTGAAGCCTTGCTCTTTCTTCTTGTGCTGATGCCATTGAATTCTTCAATGCTATGGCCAATTGTTCTTCTTCATCAAGCTCCTTTAAATTCAGTGTTGTTTGCTTCTTGCCGTTGTCCTCAGCAGCCTTGTCCTTGCCCTTGTCTAAACCACAAATTACCAAGGCACCTTTGGCCCTTGCTCTTTCTCTTTCCCCCTTTTTGGCAGCATCAAAACATTGAGGTTTGAGCTCACTCATAGTAGTTGCCATCAAGGATTGGGCCTGGTTCAGGGACTTTCATCTCTTATAGCAAGTATACATTTTCATCATGTATATTTTGCATCCTGTCACTGCTCAAGCTAAGGAAAGCTAGAACAGGCTTCATTTTCTGTTTAACAACTTTTTCCATAGTTGTTCCGAGGGATGCATCAAGTCGGGCCTTTAGGAACTCAGTAAGGTTTGCCACAACACTTTCAGCAATGTTGGCCATTACTTCTTGGGAAAACTTTTCTGAGGCAGCCTTCACCATTGCTAGCCTTAGCTCTTCAGCTCTTTTCTTCTGAATAGTTGTTTTCTTTCCAAGTGCCTGCTTGACAGTCAATCTAAGAGCTTTGACATTGTTGTTGTGATTGTCACTGAGTAGCTTCTGCTCTTTCTTGACTTCTTTGGAAATTGATTCCATGCTTGTGTTTGCTTTTTGAACTTCAGCAGAGATGGTCTGCAATCCTGACTCGACTCCACTGATTCTGGCTTCAATTGTGGGTAACACCACATCCTCTGAGCTTGTAAGTCTCATCTCTACTGAGGCCAATGTTCTACCTTGCTCATCCAAGGTGCCTGAAGTTTCAGCATAGGCAGTTTGAACTGATGAGCCAAGGAGTCCAGTTTTGCTGAATGTTCACCAAGAATTAGTTGGGCTGAACTGGAATCCACTTGGATAGGTGCATCAGCGAGTAAGTCATCTGCAAAAATTTGGTCAAACGAAATTCCTGCAATATCAGACAAGTCAAATGGGTTAGAGAATAAACACTCATCACCCTCAGTATTTTTTGTATAAGACTCTGATACATCAACAACCTTCTTCTCATTTTCAACTACTTTTTGACTTCCTTCATGAATAATGTCCTCACTTAAAGGATCAGGCCTCCTTTCACCAAGGGATTCTTGAAGTTCAGATTTGACTTCAAGAATAACCTGTCCTTCCACACTTATTCCACCCTCATTTGGTAGTACACTCACAATCTTAGTAATGACTACCTCTCTTTCATCCAAAACTCCCTCTGATTTTTTTCACTAAATTCTCCTTTTCAACACTTTCTCCTAAACCTGCAGCATCTTCAACTTCAACAAGGTTCAAAGATGGCAGTTGTGGGGAGATCATAGTGCTTATATCAACAGCCACTGAGTCATCCTGAATGATTAAGGGCTGATCAGTGTCCAACTCTCCTGACACTGAATAGGCCTTAATCAAACCAGCTTCTAGGGTAGGAGCCTCAGCATCTTTAAGTTGTGCCTTGGGTTCAGATGAACCTCTGAAGAGACAGAGCCTTTTCTATGATAGGTTACAAGAGGGTTTGAAAACTTGCTGGGTTCAGAAGGGTTGGATTGGGGAGGTTCAGGGAGATTGGTCTGGGAGGGCTCAGGAGGGTTGGCTTGCGAAGGTTTGGAAGGGTTTGAAGGATCATCTTTGCCATCATCACTAGAGCTGCTATCAGGGTGTTTGATCCCTTTAGCTAGTCTCTCCTTCTCTTCTGCAATTTTGTCAGCAACCAACTTGGCAAATACTTCCTCATCAGTGAGGAACCTTGTCTTGTTTACTCTAGCAAAGTGAAGTAATCTACCCTCTTCTATTTGCCACCAGTTTGCACCTTTGTCCAGAATGACTTGTGCAATCTCCATGATTGATTTATCTTTCACTTTCACCAACATTCTCAAATCATGGAACAATGTCTGAAGCCTTGGAAATTCTGCAAGTTGTGGATACAAATTGTCCACAGTAGCCCTTGCTCCACCTCTGAGCATACTTTCATAAGTATACTCCTCCTCATCCTCATTTGATTGAGAACTTTGGGCTATAGGGAAGTTGGCTCTGGGTTCAGGGACATTGGCTTGAAGAACAACTTCAGGAAGGTTGAGTTCAGGGATATTGGCTTCAGAAGGGTTGGGCTCAACACTTGATACTTCAGTTGCTTTTGAGAGCAATGATTCTGAAGGGGCTTTGACCAGGGTGGGTGGCTCAAGAAGTGCAGCTTCTAGAAGTTTTGAGTAATTGAGCATGGATGAGTCAAGGGGAGATTGGAGTCTTGTCTCATCCACTGCAAGATCACCTAGCACATCAATTGCACCTCTTTGTGCACTCCCTTCTGGAGAATATCTCTTTGTAAGATTGAGAGGGGTCATGGGTTGGTTTTTGGGGGTTATGTGAGTTTCAGGAGATTTGGGATCTTCAGGGAGTTTGGACTCAGGGGTTCCAGAACCAGAAGAGTTGGTCCTGGACTTAGATTTAGTCCTGCTTTCTGCCCTACTTTCCCTAAGAGCCACTTGAAGTGTCCTTTCCTCCTGAAGCTCAAGAATTAGTCTAGCTCTACTGCTCCCACCTCCTTCTTCTTTCTCAGGGACAACTTCCCTGGGCCTTTTATCACCCTTCTTCTTCTGCCTTGTCTCATTGTACTTTTGCCTCAACTCTTTTGAGTGATCAGAAGGAACTTGCACTCCCTCCTCAGCAACTTCTTCAATCTCAGTTGAAGCTCCTGATGTCTCTTCTGAGGGTAGTTGAGACAACTTCTTTATTTTCACAGCCCTGGCCTTTGTCCTCTTTTTCAATTTTGGCTTTTCCTCTTGCTTTGCTTCGGCAGGTTTGGCCAGCTGCATTCTCCTTTGTTCAGTCTTCTTACTAGGCTTTCTGAACAATATTTTCTGGGCAGGGAGGGGTTTGGCAAATGTTTGCATCTCAGGATAGTGAGCAAACTTCTCAATCAGCAAGCTTGCCCTTGTGCAATACTTGAGTTTGCTCTCCAACACAACCTTTTGGTGTGCTTTCACCTTAAACTTTGCCTTTTTCTTCATTATCTCAGACAAGATGAAGGTCCTCCAATCAAATTTGATGCCCTTATCACTGGCATCAATCACTGCAGCCATAATTCTTATTCTTGGAGCACTCACTTGCTCCAAACTGCCAGTGTTGCTCAAAAGGCTCTTTGTAATTACCTCAAATAGGTTGAGGAACATGAGCTTGAGAGTCCTTTTGTGCTGTGTATATGAGATTGGTCCTGGAACTAGGAGCCAATCTTGAGCAATTTCTTGCTCATGGCCATTGCCATGGAATTCTGGATTCCTCCCTTCAGAGGGCAATCCAAAAGCAGCATCTACATCTTCCTCAGAAAATTTCACCCTGTGAAATCTTTCTTCCTCTTCTCCTTCTGCTATGTAGGATAGCCTTGTTGTAATTTCTCCATCCTCTGGCTTCCCTCTCCACTTAAGGAATGCAAAGAATTCAGCCATGTATGTTTCAAGGCAAGAGTCTGGCTTTTCTTGCATAAACTTTTGAAGGCCTGCCCTTCTTAACCACCTCAAAGTTGGAGTAACTTCTGGATCATCACTCTCAAAAGAGATGATTGGCTCGAATATCAGGTTATTTTTGTGGCTAAGATAGCCAAAATCCAGGTCAAGATCCTGGTTTGTGAAGTCTACAACCATTTCAGGTCTAGCTTTGGGAGCCATTGAAGAATAGTAAGGATTTTGAGAGAAACTTTGAGAGAATGAAAGCTAGGGTTTCAATGAAATTTGAATGCGTGGGGGAGAATGAACTTTTGTATGGCTTCTGAAGACTTGTGAATATTCCAAAAGGAATGTATGTCAATGAGTAGGTGGGTCTTAAGGCAATTCAATGGTTTACAAATGAGGAAATCAAGTTTGAACGGCCAAGATCAATTTCAGGGGAGTTGGCCAGTTTTGATCCAACGGTTAATAACCAATGGAGCAGTGAAAAACTGTCTTTATTCAAACATGGGAAGGAGTTTAATGTTTGTTTAAGGCTGGGGGGTTACCAAGGTAGATCATGTCTTGAATTGTTTAATGCAAACAAGAATTAAATCTTGGCATTTAATGCATTGAAAGTGACTTTTTGGGTAGGGGACAAATTGAATCCTTGAAAAGGTGATGGCTTGAAGTGGAATTGGACAGCCATCGAAATAGGCAATGATTACCCAAAATAGGTGCTTATTAGACCAAGATTTGGTTTGATAGCCAAGACAACTTATCTGGCCTTACATGGACAAGTATCTTGAAATGTTATGGACAAGTGTCCTGAAATTCCACAGACAAGTGTCCTAATCAAGTTTTTGAGTTTCAGTAGACAAGTGTCCTAATCAAGTCCCCCCTTGATTAATCAACTCCTTTGGACTTACTTATCCAACTTCCCTGGATCAAGAAGTCCCAACTCTGCTGATAATTTCATGAATCTTGCTTTTGCAAGTGGTTTTGTCAATATATCAGTTTTTTTATGATCAGTATGGATTTTTACCAACTTGATGTCCTTCTTCTCCACATGGTCTCTGATGAAGTGGTGCTTGATGTCCACATGCTTGCATCTTGTGTGCAAGACTGGATTCTGTGATATAGCAATAGCACTATTGTTGTCACAGAATATTGGCACTTCAGTGGAGTTGACATTGTAGTCTCTTAGTTGTTGTCTCAACCAAAGGATCTGAGCACAACAACTTCCAGCTGCAACATACTCAGCTTCAGTGGTGGAGGTGGCCACTGTGTTCTGCTTCTTAGAGAACCAAGATATGAGTTTGTTCCCTAAGAATTGACAAGTCCCTGAAGTGGACTTTCTATCAATTCTACAGCCTCCATAATCAGCATCTGAGTAGCCAGTGAGCTCAATGTTGTCATCAGCAGGGTACCAAAGGCCTAAGTTTTCAGTGCCTTTGAGATACCTCAAGATCCTTTTAGCAGCCTCTAGATGGCTCTTCTTTGGATTGGTTTGAAACCTTGCACAAACACCTACTGCAAAGGTGATGTCAGGTCTGCTGGCAGTGAGGTAGAGGAGTGAACCAATGATTCCTCTATACTCAGTAGAGTTGGTTGGAACACCACTCTCATCTGGATCCATCTTCCAATTTGTGTTCATAGGGATCCTTACTAGCTTGCTGGTTGTACACCCAAATTTCTTAATCATCTCTCTTGTGTACTTTGCTTGGTTGATGAAGATTCCTTCTTTTGATTGCTTGACTTGAAGACCCAGAAAGAAGTTCATCAATCCCATCATTGACATCTCAAATTTGCTTTGCATGAGCTTTGAGAACTTCTCACACAGCTTCTCATTAGGGGATCCAAATATGATGTCATCAACATATATTTGGACAAGCAAGATGTCCTCTCCTTCAGTGATTCTGAAGAGAGTTCTGTCCACTGTTCCTTTGGTAAAGCCATGGTCCAAGAGGAACTGTGACAGTGTGTCATACCAAGCTCTTGGGGCTTGCTTTAGTCCATAGAGAGCTTTCTTCAGTCTGTAGACTTGGTTTCCTTCCTCAAAACCAGGTGGTTGCTCCACATAGACTTCTTCCTTTAAGACTCCATTCAGAAAGGCACTCTTGACATCCATCTGGTACACTTTGAACCTCTTGTGGGCTGCATATGCTAGGAAAATCCTTATTGCTTCTAGCCTTGCCACAAGTGCAAAGGTCTCATCATAATCTATGCCTTCTGATTGACAGTATCCTTTTGCCACCAATCTGGCTTTGTTTCTAACTATCACATCATTCTCATTCTTCTTGTTCTTGAACACCCACTTGGTTCCAATAACATCTTGATGTGAAGGTCTATCCACCAGTTCCCATACATCATTTCTGGTGAATTGGTTCAGCTCTTCCTGCATTGTTGTGATCCAATTGGCATCTTGAAGTGCTTCCTCAATGTCACTTGGTTCCTGTTCTGATAAGAAACAGCAAAACAATGCACTTTCACCATGAAACCTTCTAGTTTTGACTCCTATACTTGGATCACCAAGTATCAGATCAGTAGGATGGTCAGACAACCATGTCCTCCTTTTTCTGATCCCTTCAGTAGAGTTGTCCTCTACTAAGGTTGAGTCACTAGTGTCATAAAATTCAGGATAATTGAATGCATGATCTAATTCAGGATCATATTCAGGGGTGTTGTCCTCAATGTCAGGGACATTGGCTTTTTCAACATTTATGGTTCCCCCTTGAATATTTGATCCGATAATTACCTCAGCAGAGCCTGCTTCTTCATTGGTAGTTGTTACCTGAGTGTGAACTGGGATTGGGTCATTCAGTTCACCATTTCCTTCAGTGGGGTTTGCTTCAGGAATGTTGCCTTCAGGATTGTTGTCCAGTGTTATGTTTTCAGGAGGATTGGCTTGGACAACATCTATGAATACAATGTCCTTGTCTTTTAGGCTCAATCTGGTTGTTCTTTGTGTGATCTCTTCAGTGTCCAGGTTTTTGTCCCTGACCTCAGAAGTAGATTCATCAAACACAACATGAGGTGTTTCTTCCACAATTAGGGTTTTACAGTTGTACACCCTGAAAGCTCTACTGATTTAGGAATATCCAAGAAATATCCCTTCATCAACTTTGCTGTCAAAAGCTTTCAACTGCTCTTTCCCATTGTTGTGAATGAAACACTTACAACCAAATATGTGGAAATATGACACTTTAGGCAATCTTCCTTTCCAGAGTTCATAAGGGGTTTTGCCTTGACCCTTAGTGATCAAACATCTATTCTGAGTATAACATGCAGTGTTTATAGCTTTAGCCCAAAACCTCTTAGGTAAATTTGATTAGTAATTTATGAACTCAGTGCCTTTATCAGATCTTATCTTTATTATGTTAAGGCTCTTTTCATTTGACAGTCTCTTTAACAGTTCAGAGAGTTTGACTTGTGTTTCCTTCTTATTAAGGAGAAATACTACCCATGTGAACCTAGAGAAGTCATCTACTACAACCAATGTGTATTTTCTCCCATTTATGCTAGCAGAGGTAATTGGTCCAAATAAGTCCATATGCAATAGTTCAAGTACCCTTTCAGTAGAGATGACTAGTTTTCCCTTAAATGAGGCTTTAATCTGTTTTCCTTCTTGGCATGGTTTACACACATGTTCTCTAATGAAAACCTCATTAGGTAGTCCTTTTACTAATGCATTTCTAGCAAGTTTGTTCATTGATTTAAAGTTCAGGTGGTTTAGCCTTTTATGCCACAACCAACTTTGTTCACTAGTGCTCTTAGCAATGAAACATGCAGCATCAGTAGACTTGTCCCAGTCTGCAAAATACACATTCCCTTTTCTAGTTCTAGTCAGTAGAGTTTGTTGAGTTCTATCTTTGATTAAACATTTTCCACTTGAAAACTCAACATTAAAGCCTTTATCACAAAACTGACTTATGCTTAGCAGATTATATTTGAGACCAGCCACATAAGATACATTGGATACCTTGATATTACCAATTATCAAGGTACCACAACCTTTTGTAGTTGCTTGTGAGCTGTCTCCAAATGTGACATTTGGGCCTTCTTTTTCAGTGACTTCAGTGAGAAGATTCTTGTTTCCAGTCATGTGCCTTGAACATCCACTGTCAAGGTACCATGCTGACTTTTTGCTCATACTTCTCATCTTCTTGTGGCCCAAGAGTACCTGCAATTAGTGAGCTTTAGGTACCCTTTGAATTTTGGGTCCTGAGAGGTTAGTTATACCTTTTGGAACCCAAACTTGCCTAATTACCCTGATTGATTCAAGGTGGCTAAGTTGTTTTCCTTTAGCATAAACATACACTGTCTTTCCCTTAGATGCCTTTGGGAAAGTGTGTGTGAAAGTGTTGACTCTGTAAGTTTCAGGAGAGTTGTCAAATCTCCTGAACTTATGAGTTCTTTGTGCTACTTGAGGAAATCTTTGAGGAAAGGTATATTTATGACCATTACCCTTTGGCATGAAGGGTTTTGGTTGTCTCATTTTATTCTGCCCTTGAGGATAGTTGTCCTTAAGTCTGTTCAGCTGAGGCTTTCTCAGTAGAGTTGGCCTAGGCTGATCAAACCTTGGATAACTCCTCTGAACATTGTTCAGGAGAGTTGCCCTTCCATTGGGTCTACTCTGCTGACCAACATTCCTCTTATGCTCAGGGATTTTGGGCTTTTCCTTAAGTTTGGGCGTAGTCTCCTGAAACACTTGAGTGGGCATCTCATTCATTTTGCCCTTTCCTTTGTTTAGTGGCTGAATTATTTCATTTTCAGCTTGTTATGCCACTGATTTAACAAATATTTTCTTAGTGTTACTTGTGGAAGCAACACTAAGACAAGGTGAAGATTCAAATGGATCAAAGCCTAATCCACTTCTTTGAGCCATAGGTCTTTGGTAACTTTGAATTTCCTCTATTGCTCTAGAGGATTTCTTCAAAGCAGACATCTTTAATTTCAGGCTCTCTTCACTTGATTTAAGAATGTCATACTCATGTGAGAGATTTTCAAATTTTGCTTGAAGAATTTTGAGTTCAAAATCTTTTCTCTTCTAAGAAAGCAGTTGATCATCAATCTGCTTTTGTTGGTCAACTATCCTGAGATTTGCTTCCTCAAGCTCTCTCAAGACTTGTTGATACAATTCAGTAGATTTGATATCAACTACTGTCTCAGCAGGTTTTGATAGTTCAATTGAAAGCCTTTCATTTTCTCTCACACAATTGTCATGAAATTCTTGTAACCTAGTGAAATCTTCCATCAACTTTCCAAAAGAAAGTTTCAAGTTGACTTCACTAGTGTTTTGTGATAGAAATGATGGTGAGCTAGAAGTAGAGGATACCTCATCATCCTCTATGGCCATGTTGCACACATCATCATCATCATCAATGTTTGAGAATAGTCCATCAGAAGAGTTGAAGCTTTCAGCACTATCAAACTCATCACCAGCCATCATAGCTTTCCTATTGGTGAATTTTCTGTCTCTCTTTGCTTGCCTCTCCTTTCTCTCCTTTGAGCTGAGTTCAGGGCAGTCATACTGGAAGTGCCCTTTCTTCTTGCAGTTATAGCATAGATCCTCATCATCATCTTTCTTTGGATCATCTCTCCTTCTAGATGAGGAGGGTTCAGCTCTGCTAGACTTTCTCCTATCAGAGTACGTGTCCTCTAATCTTTTCTCTCCAGGATTCTTGTCCTCAGCCTGTGCTTCAAGAGAGTTGTATCTTCTCCTGAATTTGTTGTCTTGGTAGAATTTCTTGTATCTACCAAACCTTGAGTTGAGTTTGTCAAACCTCCTGGCCATCAGGGCCATTTCTTCCTTCATTTCATCCTTAGAGACTGACTTTGATGATCTTGGAGTGGACTGCATTTCTGGTTCAGCAGTTTTGGCTTTGAATGCCACTCATTTGGTTGGTAGGGAAGATTCCTCTGCTGGCTTCCTTCTGTTGAGGTCAAACTTATAAGCTTTGAGCTCTGAGAAGATTTGTTGCATGGGCATAGTTGAGAGATCCTTTGTGTTCTGCATCATTACTGAGTATACATCCCACTTTTGAGTGAGACTTCTTAGGATCTTGAGAGCTACTTCTCTCTTGGAGTAGACCTTGCCCAATGAGTTGATTTCATTCATCACATCTGTGAATCTACCAGCAAACTTGTCAATGGATTCATCTGACTCCATTGTAAATTGTTCAAACTTCTGCACAGCCACTTGGAGCTTATTCTCCTTTATCTTGTCTATACCCTCACACATTTCAGCAAGAGTATCCCAAATTTCTTTGGTTGTTGTGCAGTGGTAGACTCTTCCCATTACTGCATCTGGAATGGTCTGGTAAAGAGTGTTCATTGCAAGATAATTCAAATTATCCTTTCTTTTCTCCTCAGTGGTGAGATCATCTTCATCCTTGGGAATTTCTTCCCTTATATCTGCTCTTTGTTCTTCTGTCATCCTAGGATTGATTTGGGTGAACACAAAAGGTCCTCTTGTGATCACTCTCAGCATATCATTGTGCAGGCATGCAAGATGAGCTCTCATTCTGATCTTCCAGAAGTCATAGTTCTCAATTGAGAACATAGACAGTTTGTGATGTGATATATGGTTGATAGGATCAGTGGCCATATTGTTGAGTCCTTGAACACCATCATGTGGAACTACATTGTTGTTGGCCATATCTCTAAACAAGATGGGTTAGATATAAATATGATAGATTTCACATAGAGATCAGTTCAGTGACCACACAAATATGTGATTTTGAAAATCAAGATGGATTTTCAGAAGCAGTGGTCTTTGAACCCCTGCTCTGATACCACTTGTTGGTACTGAAAGGAGTATATAACAAGTGTATGGGGGGGGGGGGAATACACTTGTATGCAATTTTTTTCAAACTTTGATCAAACCAAACTTCAGCAAGGTTGTCCTGGACAACTCTGCTGGTATGATTAACTCTTTATAGATAATCAAACTACTAAGTACTAATGAGTACTTAGTTGAATAACTATCTAAGAGAGTTATATGGGCGGAATTAGTGGTTGGCCCTTTAGTTTAAACTCCTTTTAATTCTGAAATCACCTTAACAGTTAATCTAGTTCAGGGAACTTGTCCAAATCTTGTTTTGCACAGTTTAGGATATGTATCTTTGAAAGACCAGTTTGTGAAGTGTGGAATGTATGTAAATGCCTGAAAGTAAATCAACACAAGAGTTTATAGTGGTTCAGAGACTCAAGCTCCTACATCCACTTTCCCTGATTTAACAGGATAATTCCTTCACTCTTGGAATTAACTTGTTTTATAGTGCCAAGGTGCACTTGATCAACCACACCACTCCTTGGTGCCTTGATCCCTAGGATGTCTAGAGTCCTAGTACCCTTTCTCAACTCAGAACTGAATTGTTCTTCTCTCAACAGTCAGCTCCTTCCACTTCTACTACTACAACCTTCTAACTTTCTCTCTTGAAAGGTGTAAGGGTTGAAGTAAGGTTCCAACTAATGAGATATCCTTTACTATGAAGATCAGTGTATAAGGATAGGATATCTCTCTAAGCTTTGTAAGGATATACAATGAGGTTCAGCTTAGATGAAGTGTTTGAAGACTAAGAATGTCTTTTGAGGACTTTGAAGCTTCAGAATAGTTTGATAGTTGGATGGATAGTGGATGCTTCAAATGGTCTTCACACTTCTGTATTTATAGACAAATTTGAGGATTTGCCCGTTGGAGAGGCAGCCTCAAATGTCTATAAATGTCTTCCTTGAACTCTTCAAACTGGAAGACAGATTCTTGATAGTGACATGTCCTTGTTTTGGGAAATAAACGGCTGTAACCACTTTTTCTTTATTTTGCAGCACTCTTCCCAAAGTCTGACTTCAAGATTCACTTGGTCAAACATGGACATCTCTTCTTATCAATGATCCTGAGATAAGGACAACATTCCTTATCATTAGGACAGTTCTGTTTATCCATTTCAGCAGATTCTGCTTATCAGCAGTGTTGGCATGCTCTCTTCAGATGACTTGGCTCTTTCTCTTTCCATGTCTTCTTTGTTGTAGTTCTTTGAGCATATAAGTCTTGGATAAGTGGATTTGACCTCATCAGCATAGTTGGCCTTGAACTTCAAAGCTTGTTCTAGTTCAATTGTGCTGGGACAATATTGCTGGACAACTATTCTGAAACTGTCATTTATTGCAGTAGACTTGATCTTCTATTCCACTTTGTTGATATTCAGATAGGTTGTTCCACTTTGATTGGACTTTGATCAGCATACTTGTCCTTCAGCAGGCTTGGGGTCAATCCAAAAACTGAGCCTTGAGGGGACTTGGACAGAATAAACTTATAAGCATGTGTTCCCCCTCAACTAGTGCATCTATTGTTCTAAGAGCTGCCTAACATATCAGCTTCTCTACTTGTCTTAGTACATGTTCCAACAGTCCTGAAACATGTTCATTAATATTGACTTATCTACTTGGTATGTCTCAGGGGGGTTTTGGTATCATAATCAAAACTCATTTTATTCCCAACGGATGGTTTATGTTAATCGCGATTATTCCTTCAATTTTTTCTTATCCCAAGTTCTTGATTCATGGCCTGAATTGAAAAACAATGTTGAAAATATTTCATTTTCTTGGTCTGTTGGTAACGTATCTAATTGCAAATTGGGTGGAGACATTGATTTGAAAAAATTGATTACAGTTTGTCAAATTACATCTCTGAAACTAGTGTTTGTTTCTCTGTCCCAACCAGCACCTAATGTTGCAAGAATTGACCAAGTTATTGCAGATCTAACTTCTGGAGGGGATAATATTGTTCAATCTTTTGTACCTACCTCTCCTGATGTTGCAAGAAATCTTTTACCAGATTTAGACAATAGGGCCGAGAAGGAAAACTTTGTAGATGTAAATGTCCAATCAGATACTATAAGTTCTTCGATGGAAAAAAAGGGTCGTGGAGATTGAATCTGTCATAATGTCCTTGAGGGAATCTTTGCTTGAAAAAGATAAGTTAATCCAACAGTTGTCGTTGGAAAAAGATCAGTTGCAGGATCGTGTAAACGAGTTCACTGTTCCTTCTGCTACCCAGGTTCTATCAAACCCAGCTAATATTGATTTAATCGACGCCTCTGTGGATCTCCATGTTCTTAGGCTAAATAATAAAGAGTTGTTAATGTTGAATGCTTATTTGAAGGATTGTCTTTCAGATGTCTGTAAGACCAACAGAGCAGATATTTCTGAACCTTCCAATGCCGGGAAGCGACCCAATTTAGATGTCTCTCCAGCAGATGTAAAAAATGTGAAGAAATATGTTAATCATCCTGATCCAAGTACTATTACAAGAGCAGTTAAAAGAAGAATTGTTAACGATGACAGAATTCCAAAGGAGTACACACCCAGCCGAGCACAAGGGAACTAGTCATAATTGGTGAAAGAGACCAAGCATTGGGAAAAAATAAGGCAAAGGTTAAGAATCAACAAAGATTCGTTTTGAACGAAAAAATGCAGGCTATGAAAAATTTGAGTACCCACATTAAGGAGAAGCTTTTCGATGATTGAGAATTCAAAGGGCCAGAGTAATATCCTGAATTTTACTAATAATCATCAATATATACACTAATATTGAATGTCCCATTTTATTGTAATTATCTGATACAACATATTTTGATTTTTCCTATTCATTTTTGTTTTCAGTTTCCTTGTATGGAAGGGTATTCAGTCATTAGCAGAGGTTTATGTTCAGAATGTTTTAGATATCCTTGAAGAAAGAGGAATTTCTTTCGAGGTTAGCTAATCTACTTTTCATCTATCCGGGTTTTTAATACTCAATAGGTGTCTTATATCGGCCACTCATTTTTATTATAGGTGATTGATGCTTGGTCGGATATCTGTCAAACTCTCCATTGTAAGCATAAATCAGGTGTCAAATACACAGTCACCTTTACTACAATGTGTTGGGTAAGTTCATAATTATATTTATCTGAAATTCAAAGGCTCCAATTCATATTCGACATTTTTTTTCCGTGCATAATGGATGAATTTTAACATGGATTTTATTTTTCACACTTTAATAAATGATTACAGTGGCACCAAGGACAAGAATTTGATAAATTTGATTGACAATCGAATTGAAGAGGCCTTAGGGGAGGATTGGGTATTGTTTCCCATTCTTGGGCGAGGGGGATCAACTAAGCATTCTGGATAAGCAGATCATTGGACTCTTCTGAAGTTAAATGTTAAGAAGGGCGAGTGGCGGTTTCTAAATTCTATCCTTCAACGCACCAGGAATCGGGTGGATACCCATTTGAGAGATGCATTTGTTGTGGTAATTAAAATGAATCAGTCATTTACTGAACATGTATCCTCTTTGTCGATCATCCTATTCTTTCGAGTTATCTTCATCTGACAAAGTATTATAATTACACGCTAAAACTTCTACTCTTGAGGCGCTTTCAATTTTCGCCTATGTCGGCTCTATAGTTCACTTGTTTTAGGTAAATTAGGGTTTTTTTAAAGAATTTACTACATTCTAAAGACTCCATTTAAAAACTACAATAATTAAAATAAATTTGTCAATCATCGTATCCTTGAGCTATATGATTTTCAATAGTGACATCTCATGTAATATAATGTGAATAAAATACGATATTTTAATTATACATGATATACTTTATATTATATCACATATAAAAAATTCAGAACTTTTTTAGATTTTCTAATTTTTAAAATCAAAATTGATCAATGTGTAAAATTTGTGTGGTTGTAGAGGTTTGAAATACTTTTAAAATGTTACACAACATAAATAAAATATTAAGGTATAACATATTAAAAATTCAAATTATTTGGAGCTCTAAAAATATATATAATTTTAAATTTTATAATTGAAAGAAATTTTTCTAAACAGGTGAAACGATAATATTAATTCAATAAATATTAATATGAAACTTTTACTATACGTTACAACAAAATATATTATATTTGAAAATCACTATATTTGGAGAATTATAAATATATATTTTGAATTTTCAAATCGAATAGAAAGAGCTGCAAAGTTTTGTGTAGAAGGAATATAAAATTCATATAAAATTAAATACAACTCCAATTAGCCAGATATTTTTACTATATGTAAATATCATAATAATGGACATCATATTAAAATATTTTGGATAAGTATAAAATAAGTTTCAAATTTTAAAAAATGAGTTACCATAAACCTCGAGTAAAATAACAAAAGACATAGTGTAAACGATACAGCTTCATGAAGATAAAAGATACATTGATTTTTATTTTATAGAGAAAACTCATATTTAGGGTGAAAATATTTCGGTGGTTTGAGAATTATGTTTTAATATGAATTTTTTAAAAACTTAAATATGGATTAAAGATTCTCACTCAAGTTAATTAGGTATAAATTTTGAAAGACATATATATATATATATATATATATATATATATATATATATATAATTTATTTTAAATATATCGTGTATAAAATTTTGAGAGAGATATGAATAATCTATAATTTTTTAAAATAACATGAAATTTCTTATTTAAAAATGAAAATTTAAACAATTTAAAATTTAAAATGATATCTCGATATTGGCAAGTACCTTGGGCTGCCTTCTTTAGTGGAGCGCAAAAAAAATGAGATTTTCAGATATATTCGTGAGAAACTATGGAGCAAATAACAAAGTTAGAGGGGGAAAAATCTATCTAAGATTAGAGAAGAAGTACTTCTATCTAAAAGTAGACATGCACAAAATCGAACCGACCAATTTTTAACCGTCAGTTTGACAAACCGTCGGTTACGGTTCAAAAATTGAACCGTAACCTTAAAACAACAGTTTAATTTTGAATTTTGAAAACTGTCGATTGCCTTTTTTTTTTTTTTTTTTTTTTTTTTTAAGAATTGAGGATCGACTGTTAAGGGTTGCAGCTTTTGACTTTCAATTTTAAATTTTTTTTATTATTTTATAATAAATAGACATGAAAATGACAGATTAAAAATTATCTCACACGCATAATATATATATATATATACACACACTCCAGTGCCCCTTTTCAAATATTAGATACACTCATGCACAAAAAAAAAGTTAAAACGAATAAAAAAACGAGTAAAAACAGAGCGAAAAAAAAAACGATCGAACCCGTGGTTCAAAAACCATACCGTAACCGGCTCGGTTCAGTTTCGGTTACCCTTTTTCAAAAACCAAAATCGACAGTTAAAAACCATTGCCCATATCTATCTAAAAGAAGTGGCTCAAGCAATCCCGGCCTACTACATGAGCATGTTTCTTCTTCCGATTGGATTGCAGCTTGATGAGTTGCAGCGAATGATGAATTCGTTTTGGTAATGACATAACTCATATTTTAGGGAAGAGATTAAATGGGAAACATGAGACTCCAATCCTCGATCATGTGCACATAAAGTATCAAGAGACATCCTTTTTTAACATGACAGTGTTGGGAAAAGTGGGATGGCGACTTTTCATGCAAGCTGAGACCCTGGTCAGTAGAATTATTAAAGCAAAATATTATCCGAGGCTGAATTTATTTGATTCGGAATTGGGGAGCAACCCAAGCTTCGCATGGAGAGGGATACATGAGGTCTCGTTAATTATAAGGGGTACGCGTTGGAAGATTGGACGTGCATATAATGTTAGGATTCGGGGTGATGCATGGATCAACAGGGATCATTCCTTTTTTATTTCCACCCCTCCAGTGGATACTTTTGAAGATATGACAATGAGTGATCTCTTCATTAATTAATCCAGAGACGAGTGATTGGAATGCCAAACTCATAGAACAAGCTAGTTTTCATGACTAAGGATAATTGCAATCATATTTTGATAAAATTGAGGATAAAATTGTTTGACACTAGTACTACTCGGAGGATGATACATACACTATAAAGTCCGCCTATTATCCAATAATTGGACGATGAACAATTCTCCTTGGAGGGTATTATGGAAAATGAAAATACCCCCACATGTTAAAGATTGCCTATGGAGAGTGTGCAAAGGGTGGCTCTCCTGGTGAATAAATATAACTTATTTCGAAGAGAGATTGCGGACAACTCGTTATTTCCAATTTGCAATAATTCAAGGAGACTGTATGGCTTTGTTTGATCGATTGTGAGTTAGCACAAAACTGCTGGCGAGAAAGTGGCCTATGGAGTAGTGAAATGTAAGGGGTGGATAATCACTTGGATTAATTATTTCTTAACTTGGTGAATAAATTATCACAGGTAGACAAAGCTAGAGAAGATGATGAGCATCATGTGGTATATTTGGACCAAGAACAGAAACTCAGCGATGTGCGTCTTAACTCATCTCAGATTGTGTTTAGAGCAGCAAGCTTTTTGGACGAGTGGAAGGTATATAGTTCGATGCCTAATGAGATAGAATGATTTCCCTCGTGTTTTGCATTTTGGTATAGATCGAGTCTCAGCTACGTCGATGAGGCAGTTTTCTTAATTTGAGGAGGTTGGTAGGTCGGGTGTTGGGATTGTTGTAAGAGATGACGAGGGCTAGTTTATTGCTAGTAAAACGATGACCTTGTCGGGGCTACTTCGGGTGCATGGAGAAGGGTGAGGCTTGGGGTGTCCGTAAATCTTTGAGTTGGTCACAGATTCTGAGATTTTCCACGCCCATCGTAGAAACGGATGCTAAGTGTATAATAGATCGATGAGATGCAGAAAGAGTGGGAGGACATAGGAGACACTTCGTTTGGCGACATGATTAAAAAAAAAAAAAATTCTAGAATCACAACAGTATTGTACATTATCGTATGTCCCTCGTAATGCCAATATCTTGACACATGTCCTTCATACTTGGGTCAAGCCTCTAAACTTTGTGGATGACCTTCTCAATTTGTGTTTTTTGTGCTCGTGGTGCAATTTTCTTTAAAAATAAAAATTTAATGCATATTTAATATAACTAACTTGAAATTCTTAAGGGTGTTACAAAAGAATTGTTGAATTTTTTATTTTATTTTTTAGGATTATTGCAAATTTCATCTAGGTTCAATCTTGATAAGAAAGGGCCTGGTCTTTTGGTTTGAAAGTATTCAACAAAAGGCGTCTACACAACAAAGTCCATGTATCTTTTATTGGCCAATGCTTCGATGTCGAAGGCAAAGGATGAAGGCTTTTGTGCCCGTGAATGGTGTAAATGCATCCCAAGCAATATCTCTATTTTTACTTGGAAGGCTTTATGTAATACGATGCTACAATAGACAACCTGGAAAAAAGAGGTATTACCTTTTAAGATGATAAAAAATCTTGTGTTATTTGCAAGGATACAAAGGGATATTAATTATTTATTTTGTGAGTGTTTTTATTTATTTATGATGTTTGGATAAAGTGTTATAAGTGGTTTGCTAGGGTGAGAAGTGGTGTACCTGTTGAAAAAGCTAAGTAAGTTTAATTGTGTTTTCATTGATGTGTTGAATGTGTGAGCTCATGGCTATAAATACACTTGAGTAGAACTATCTAGAATCAGTTACTTTGGAGGTTTCTAGATCTACTAACTAACTGTCAAACTTGAGCAACAAGCTAACCTGTTAAAACTATTACAATCGAATTTAGCATACACACATGGGTGTATTAATCAATTATGTATGTGCATGCTATATCACGTGGATTGCATGATATAGCGGTGTATCTACTAATGTAATGAGTGTTCTCAGTTGATGCACTCAATTGATAGTGCAACATAGCTAATTGAAACAGAGTTGATCACTCAGCTGATTTACTCAACTGATTGTCACAAGTTTAACATGCTCCGACTAGCTGCAAAGCCCTTGTTGAATGGAGACCAAGAGCAGTACCAAAGCATGAAAGCGAGAGAGAGCAAGGGTTTTGGTGAAGATTTCAGCTTGTTGATCATTGGTAAGAACATATCGAACATCATGAGATTGAGCAAGCACATTTTCCCGAATAAAGTGCACATCGACCTTAATATGTTTCGTGCGAGCGTGGAAAGCAGGACTGAAGGCAAGCTTGATGGAACCTTCATTATCACACCAAAGAATCGAAGGACAAGATAAGGGAAGGCCAAGTTCCTTGAAGAGTGAAGCAACCAAAATGATATCCGTAGTAGCCAAAGCAAGAGACATATATTCAGCTTTTGTGCTGCTTCTTGCCATAACGGACTGCTTGCGAGAACTCCAAGCAAGAAGATTGGATCCCAACTTTATACAGAAGTCACTTGTACTCCGTCTATCATCCAAATTTGTTGCAAAATCTGAATCCGCAAAAGCAACCAACCTGAAATTAGAGAAAGGATAAAAAGCAAGACCATTAGAAAGAGTGCCTTTGATGTATCTAAGGACTCTTTTGCATGCATTCCAATGTTTAGTGGTGGGTGTGTGCAAAAATAGACTTAGCTTGTTAACCGAGTATGCAAGATCAAGTCGTGTAAGAGTGAGATATTGGAGGCACCAACAGTGGATTGATATAGAGTGGGATTATCAAATGGAAGAGAATCTGAACTTGAGAGTTTTTGGCTTGGACAGGAAGGAGTGGGAGTGGGTTTGCTGTTGTGAAGATCAACTTTGAGAAGGATTTCTTTGGCATATTTAGATTCAGTGAGAATGATTTTTCCAGAGGTAGCAAGAGCTTCAATGCCCAGAAAGTAGTTGCTCTCCCCTAGATGCTTAAGAGAGAACCTTGAGTGCAAAGCTTGAATGAGAAGATGAATAGCAGTGGAGTCATCACCAGTGATGAGGATGTCATCAACATATGCAAGAATCATGAGATTTTGCCAAGGTTGTGTTTAAACAGAAGGTGATCAGATGTTGACTGCTAAAAACCCTGATCAAATAGAAATCCCATGAGAGTGTCAAACCAGGCTTTAGGTGCTTGCTTGATGCCATAAAGAGCTTTAACTAATTTGCAGACATGTGTAGGCTTTGAGGCATTAGTAAACCCTTGAGGGCGCGTTTGATGAGGCAGATTAGGGGTAGATAATTCACTAATCCGAGCCAATCTTTTGTTTGATTTCAAATTCTCAGGCCCAAGAGAAAATAAAGGCCCGTTGGATAACACCGTTTGCTTTCTTTGGAGTTCTCGTGAAAAAAAGTGGAGTTTACAATCCAACGTTTTTATCGCGTGAAAATTTGAGGAGTAAATTACTAATTTGCCCATCATATTTATAGGTAAACCCTAGTTTTTTCCCTCACTTTTTCACATTTTTTTTCAAACGTTCGCCTCTCTTCTCTCTCACTCTCTCTTTGGCGATTTCATCCCCGCTCCATATGTTTGCTATTCCACCATCTCCCAATCTTCTCATCGTCTCCCCATCTCTCCGTTTCTGGCTGTCTTGTCTAAGGTAAGTGTACAATGCTTAGTTCTTACAATTTTGTTTTACTTCTTCTGCTTTCGTTGACAAAGGGTCGTTTCTGTTTCCATTTATCTAGGGTTCAACCAAGCCTCGAACGATCGATCGGTAATTTGGGTAAGTTTTTATGGTTGCGAATCCTCTATCGTTGCTTAGTGGGTCTCTCATTTTTTTCTCTGTTTATTCAGACTGTGTTGCTTCAATTGCACAACAACCCAAACACTTCTGTTCACGGGTAAGAGGCTCTCATGGATCTTTTGATCTTTTTTTTCTAGGGTTCAATTTTTTTTTTTTTTTGCTTGTTTTGTTAATTTGTAATTTATTATTGCTGATAATTTTTGCTGGTAATTTTTTGCTTGTAAAGAGTAATATGTGTTGGATCTTCTGTTTATTCTTGCTGGTATTTTATATGGTTTAATTTGGGTTAAAAGTAAAATCAATTTACTGGTAATGTTTGATGCAGGCGTGGTGGCCTTGTTTGATAATCCTTGGTAAAAAGTTACATGCTTGATGAAACATATAACCTTAACATTGAGATAGAAAAATGCAACTACAACAGATTCAGGCACAATCCCCACAACTGGCCACTTATTTCCATATGCAAACTAAAGAAATTTATTTAATCCACCTACAATATTTTAGACACTAATGCTGCAAAATGCATGGTTGATGACCTTGAGTCTCAAATACTGTTTTGCAACTAGAAAATAAAAAAGTTAGTTTGCATGATTGTATCCACTTTGGTTATATGAATTGTTAGAATGTTTCAACCTGTTTAAATGTACATGAATTGTTAGAATGTTTCAATGTACATTAGTTTTTCATTTCTTCACTTTGGTTATATGCAACATGTTGTATCAGGTTTTATGTCGAACTCAGACTTCCCGTCATATCCCCCTGATTGCTAGTGTGGTCGAGGGAAGATGCGTCTCTTACGTGCTGGTGAACGAGCTGTAAATCCCGGACGATATTATTATAAATGTCCTATAGGTGCAAAACATGTTCGAGATTTTATATGGTATGATGACTACAACTGTGTGCTCCACTCTACGATAGGCTCCTCAATTAGCATACAACCAACAAATGCTCCGGCTATTGGGTCTGTTTCAACATACTCTTCATTCCAATTAGGATCAAGCATGAATACCAAAAATCGTCATCGACGATTGGATGATAGTGTGAGTTGTGAAAGAGATACATCTACCACCATCGACCCCACTAACAAACAAATTAATGATGCATCTACTCCAGTGGACAATGTGGCATTGTTATGGTGTTTAGTTTTGCTTTTATTATTTTTCATTGTAATATCATCGATATGATTGGTATTTTTGTTGGTAAGTTGTATCCATGAATTGATAATTAAGTTGTATGTAGTCTAGTGGCCAATGTTTTTTTTTTGAAAGGGTGGTCAATGTTGGTATTGTTGTTGGTAATTTTAATTTTGAGATGTATGTATTATGTTTAATGGAAGATCTTGTAAAAACAAGTTTTAGAACCAATAACTTAGTATTATGTTTAATGGAAGATATTGCAGAGTAAATAGAGTATGCAATGGGTTTGATAAAGGCTACCATTTTCATATATACTACATTGCAGAAACAACATAAAAGTTAATCAAATATATACTACAAGCTTGTGCATTCTGCAATACGCCTAAATCATTATTAGTACTAGACATGAACAAAAAAATTCACACACCATGTGATATGCTTTGTTGCATACTTGAAGCGTGATTTTTTTTATCACATTAGTTAAACTTGGCAAATAAAAGCATTATCAGAATTACATCTTCCCATAAAAAAAAATTACATCTTGAGATCAACTAGTAATACTAACAAAGACTTCTTGACCTTGTAAATAGGCCTCTCCTTTTGAGTTGAAAAGGAAAGAGTTTAAATCTAATGGGATAATATCCACAACAATTATAATGGTTAACCCATTTCTCTACCACAACCTAATCCAACTTCTACTGGATCCATTAAACCATTGATGCCAGTTGATGCAATGGCATCCAAGTTAGGTATATTAGCTACTTGCAGAGGAGTCTTGTGACCAAATTTTGGTACTGATACATCTCCCAGACCATCAATTAACACAAAAGCTACCCTTCTCTTTGGCTCTTTCGAATTAACCATTTCTCTTTGGCAATTGACCAGTAATATTGTCTGCAATATAGAGACAACCACAATCCTTTCATTTTGAACAACTGTAAAAACCATGCTAGGCCTAATCCACATTCATATAAAACAAGAAAATATTTTAATGAAGCAAAAACGATTACATTCCCAAAAGCAAAATGATTGTTCAATAACAGAGTTGTTCATTACATTCCCAAAAGCAAAATATGCTAGCCCACACATTGAGCATTGAGACAAGTTGCATGTTAGACTTTACAAAAGTGGGCAAAATAACTTTACAAAATATATATAGTTGGCAAAATATAGTTAGCAAAGCTTCATATTATCAATTACCCATTCCATTCGCTTCCTTTGCCAAAAGACGAAGTGCATAAATATGTCGTGCATCATCCGACAACTCCATGAACAAATCCAAGCACTCAACTTTTGCAATGATCAACTATGAAGCATCAAGTTTTTGAACATTTGATAAGCCCTCGATCTTATCTAGGAGTGCAAATACTTTGCATCTTTTTTCACCCACGTCATAATCATAGCCAATCCTATGTGCGATTGTATCTAGACGTTATCCAGTGGTTCGGATGAAATCAGTGAGCAGTTGAACCATTGATGGATCAGGCGATTGCGCCTTTGACTTCCTTTTTTTACCCGTAGCAGGGGTTGTTGTGTTTTCCATTGTCGGAGCTAGAATGTCATTCTCTGCATGTCCCTCATTCACCGGGGTTTTGGGGCTACCTTCAGGGCATGGATCATTTGGATCATCCAAGTTGACAAAGTTGACGTTGTCATAATTGAACCCCGACTGAACATGCTTTGGGGCCAGATTATATTGACTAGCATTATGCGAGCGCCATCCGTCACATCCTCGGTGATCTCGCCGGTAGCACGATCCTTGCCAAATATCTCAATCCAATCTTGAAAGAAGGGCCATTCTTTATGGCGCATCCCACGCATATTTGGATCTTTCTGCATGCATTTTAATTATACAAATAATTATAACAACCATTCAAATATAATCATATACACATCACATTTTGAGATGAACTATTAATTTGCATATTATATAATCAAACTGGATATAGATCATAGTACAAAATTTCTAACTCAATCATTGAAATATCTCAGTTGTAGTAAAAGTTTCCAACTTAAAAGAACACAGAAACATTATAAAATATTTCAATACTCGTTATAAACCTAATGGTGCAAAAAAGGCACTGACATTCCACAATCAATTAGTAGACAGTAAACAGAAATATGTTTCCAACCTAAAAGAACACAGAAACATTATAAAATATGCTAGTAATATGTTCATAGTTACCTGAACAACGAGTTCCCACTGCTCGTCGGTCACTTCAAGGGTGTTTGTTGTCATGTTGAATCCAACTCCAGTAGTGTCTCGTTGGGCAGATACCAAAGACCCATATGTCTTCTTCCACGTAGTCAACTTTGAGTTAATGTTGGGATTCGCTACTAGATTTGTTTGTGGAAATACAATCTTCAATGCATCCTCTAACTTGTTCAAGTAACCAGTGCGGAATCCATTGTCACTCTTCCATCCATTATTCACTAAATCCTTTAGTGCGCCAATGAGAACCTGTTCCTCTCTTGAAGTCCAAACCCTACGAGTGCTTCCGGTCAATTTTTTTGCTACACCCCTGCCACACTTCACATTTGTCCCTTGATTTTCCATTGATCACCTAAAACAATTTACAATATCAGCTTATACTAACCATACACCTTTAATTAATCTTTCATGTTTAATATAGAAAATTATAAAATATCACATGTAAACCACAATAAAAAATAAATCAGTGCATAACCATAGAAAGTTCAAAACAAATTGTCAACAGTTATAATAAATAGACACCAATTGTTACATCATCAACCCTTCAATTGTTACACAGTTCAATGGAAACCATCTAATGATCAAACTTATAAAATAACATTTAATCCATATGGTTGTACTCTACCCATATGCTTTGGGCCAATTCCTCTCGATATGTCGTCCATGCCGGTGTTGCCTCAACTGTATTGATGAACTCTCTCGGATCCTCAATGTTTTCTTGTGGTGTAACAGTTTCTGCATCAAGACGCTCGTCGGGAGGATCAACAGACATTTCATTACGGATGAAGTTATAATGTAAGAAACAAGCCATAATTAATCTAATTTACGTCTTAGTGGGGTAATAAGTTGCACTTCAGAGTATTCCCCAACGCATTTTCATAACACCAAATTCTTGTTCTATAACGTTGCGTACGCATGTATGCCGCATGTTATAGTGTTCATGACTATTGACCGGCCTTGAGGAGTCTGGACCCCACTCATCCAAGTGATACCTTACACCCCTAAAGGGTGTTAAAAAGCCTGGACTATTCGCGTAGCCATTGTCACATAAGTAGTAATTTCCTGAAAAATATTTTTTACGGTTAGTCATTAGTAAAAAATGTATGTGTAACAATAATAAATAGATACCATAATTAATTACCCGCAGGGACCTTCAAACCATTAGGTCTGTTTACTGCGTCTCTAAAAATCCTCGTATCGGAAGCAGACCCTTCTCAGCCAGGTAATACATACACGAAACACATCTCTCGATCACAAATGGCAAGAACATTAGTTGAAATTTGTCCTTTCCGTGTCCTATATCGTCCTCTGTCACCTGACGGGACATGAACATTAACATACGTTCCATCAAGAGCACCTAAACAGCCCTGCAAATATGCATACTAAATATAAACAACTTGTTATGCAAAAAATGTAAACACTGAACTTTCTAATATAAATATTGTGTATACCTTGAACCACTTCCAATGCGAATTGGTGCTGTCGTTTGCAACTGGCACAGGTTTGGCTAGTAGGATAGGATGTAGTTGCAATACCGCACTAAGGACACAATGTACGTAATACGACACCGTTTGACCCGAACGTCGAAAGTTATACTTTACTACTCTATTTTTCTTGTGGTGCGCTAGTATTGAAAAAAACATAGCAACTTGCTCCTCAACACTAACAAACTTTCCATCTCTCAAACCACCTATATTCTTCAACAACACACATAGCCTTCCAAAAGTATTTCAATCCATACGAAGATTTTCAAAACAATTTGTGTCAAAGTGACCTACAAGTCTGTGCATGCCCTTAACTTGTTCGGGGATACGCCCTATCATACTCCATCTATTACCACGTCGGGTCTTGTATCATTTTTCATTGTTCATCATTTCAATAATTATGGATACAAACATGACAGTTTGGTTTATAATTTCCAACAGCAACAAGTAGACTAAATGTTTTCGCTTTTGAACCGAGTCCATCACACCTAATAATTATCATGAAGAACACATAATTCATAATCAAATGAATATTGTCTCTAATTTGAAATCATCAATTGATACCACTAGACAACAATAGTTAAACCTCATTTATTTCCTATCATCAATACATAAGATACCATTATATAAAAACTACTTATGATGGATACAAACCACAAAAGAATTAATTTGATACGAACTAGTAAAAAATTTTACAAGTACAAAGAAGGTATGCAGAAGAAAGACAAAAACAACTATCAAAAACAACTTTTACAAGTCCAAACATATAACCTGCATAAAATCTTTACAATTTTTCTTAAACCATTCACTCCAAAAATTTAATTAAACACACATATGCAGGGGTGAGAAGAATACCTGCAAATTGAACATTCTACGAGTTCGATAGTGTTTAGGTTGTTTTACGAGATCGAAAATTCTCACCACCAAGCAGTACTTAAAACACGAACAAAAATCACCTGAAATAAAGAAACAATACTTTAGAATGTTGTACGAGATCGAAAATTCAAAGAGAGTTACCCAATTTATTAGATTTCTTGGTTTGAAGAAGATGGTAGATGGAATTACATGTAGTGTATCACGCGGCTTCTGGGGGTAGAAATTAGGGCTGTGAGATATTAGTAAGGGCCTCAACAAAACACTTTTCCTCTCTTTTCCAATTTGGGCGCGTAAATGTACTGGTTTTTCTCCATTCCCAAAATTTGGGCGCATAAATGTTCTGGTTTTTCTCCATTGCCAAATGTACTGGTTTTCCTCCGCAAGAAAACTTAAAGAAAAATGTTTATGAAAATGAGAAAATGGCTACTGCGTTAATTTGGATGAAGGGTTAAAATTGGTATATCCCAATTTGGATGAGGAGAAAATGGTAATTTAACATGAAAATTAAATATGAAGTCATGGAGTAAAACTTTCAAATCAAACACTTGTTTTAAAATTTGAGAGATGGAATCTTGGAAAATATCGAACCACATTAATTAACTGAGTTGTCGGCCCCATTAGTTATTGGGCCTATCAAACGCGGCCTGAGGCTGCTCAATATAAACACTCTCCTTCAATGTACCATGTAGAAAGGAATTATTGATGTCAACTTGTTGAATACTCAATCCTTTTTTTACTGCCAAACTAAACATGATCCTCAGTGTGATATGCTTGAGAACTGGACAAAAAGTATGAAAGAAATCCACACCTATTGTTTGTTGAAAACCCCTGGCAACTAACCTTGCTTTAAACCTCTCAACTGATCCATCCTTATGCCTCTTTACCCTGAATAACCACTTGATAGTAATGAGATTCATATCACCATTCCAAGGGACTAAATCCCATGTATGATTATTCATGAGGGCCTGATATTCCTCAGTCATAGCTTGTTTCCACTGTGGAATAGCAAGGGCTTGAGCAGCAGTATCAGGCTCAACCAAATCCGATACAGTAGAATTGAGAACTTTGGGATGAGGCTTGAAAATACCAGTCTTAGATCTTCATAGCTTGTTTCCACTATGGAATAGCAAGGGATTGAGCAGCAGTATCAGGCTCAACCAAATTTGATACAGTAGAACTAAGAACTTTGGGATGAGGCTTGAAAATACCAATCTTAGATCATGTAATCATATGATGAGTGGGAAGAGAGACATGGGTGGAATGGGGGAAGAAGGATGTGGAAGTGGAGTGTGAGGAGTAGGATGTGGAGAAGATTGTTGCTGAGATGAAGATTGCAAGGAAGAAGAACTCTAGGGAGCTACATGAGATATGTGAGGAGAAGCATGAGAAGATAAAGGACTTTGAGACATATTTGGATGGTGATTCTGATTTCTGAACAGTGGAATATAAGTAGTACGTAGACAAAGGAGGAGTGAGGTTAGATGAGAAGGAGAGGAAGCATAAGATAAGAAGGGGAACTCAAGCTCATTGGAAGAGACAGTGCTGGAAATGTAGATTCTACCAGAGGTATCAAGACACTTATAGCCTTTATGTAACAGACTGTAGCCAATGAAAGTGCACTTCTCAGATCTGAATTGCATTTTAGATGTGGCATAGGGCCTGAGAAAAGGATAGCAAGCACAACCAAAAACTCTTAAGAAATAATAATTAGGAGGTTGATTATATAGTTTCTAAAAGGGAGAGGTATTATTGAGTGTGGGAGTTAGAAGTTGATTGATTAAGAACACAGCATTAAGGAAAGCATCCCACCAGGAAGCATAAGGCAAAGAAGCCTTAGCAAGAAGTGAAAGGCCAACTTCAGTAATATGTTGGTGTTTCCTCTCAACTGAGCCATTTTTGCTGATGAGTATATGGGCATGAATGTCTCAAAATGATTCACATATTTTTACAAAATCCTTTTAAAGCAACAAATTCTCCACCATTATCACACTAAATTACTTGCATCTTAGAACTGAACTGTCTTTCACTCATAACAATGAACTGAGACAATACACCAACAACCTCAGATTTTTCTTTCAGAGGATATATCCAAGAGAACCTTGTAAAATCATCAACAATAACAATATAATACTTGAAACCCTCAGTTGACACCACAGAAGAAGGACCCCAAACATCAGTATGTAACAATTGAAAAGGACCAGTTGTATGATGCGCAACACTGGGAAAACTTCTTTGATGCATCTTTCCCAGTTTACAAACCTCACAGAAATCAAACATTGAACTTCTAAATGGAACTTTAATAACTCTCAATACATGGGAGAGTGTGGCATGACAGGGATGCCTTATTCTAAGATGCCAAAGCATCTAATTATTTGAAACTGAAAGTGTGTGTGCGTGCGAAATCAGAGATATTGTCCGTCGTATTGGCACTGTCCAGACAACACTATGCAGCGGAAATTAAAATGCACGTAGTAAAAATGGAAGTATTCAAAATTTGCGTAGATTATAAAATAATCTATGTTGTTCACTATATAAAAATATGTGAAACGAATTACAATCTCTTAGAGGTGTACAATAACACTATTATGAGTGTAAATAATTTACTAGATCCTATGAAACTATCCCTCATAGATCTATGCATATAACGTAGTAAATAAGACCATGATCAATCATACTACTATTCGGGTTTACAATAGTATGAAGATCTACAAGAAGAAACAAGTGTTTTTCTAACTAGAAGCGTATAAAGCGTTCTATAGACTAGTAATCGAATTCAACTTTTCTTCTTGTGTATCTTGTGTTGAGGCAGCTATGGTATTTATAGGCTTCAGGTACGAACTGCTCTCAACTTCTATGATCATCACAGCCGTGAGATCAAGCGGTTTCCATAACTTCTCTTCACATCTCCTTAAATGTAGGACTTGTTATATTATGCCCAATAACTTCTCACTCCCACATAGTTGTGTGACCTGGTGTAGCCCACGTCTTCTAACTGCACTGGGGACATTACTAGACAACAAGTGTAAGATTGGAGTTAGTGAGAAAAGGAAGGACAAGTTCTGATGTTGTCCTAAGTGTTGGGACATTAAATACAATACTCGGCTGTTTGTGTTGGATCATTAAACAGAACACTTATATCAACATCAACAATCTCCCCCAATTTGACCTTTCTACATCAACACTTCTGATGTTCGCACAACAGACATTTTGATTAAGAATTTAACACAATTGATACTTCAACATAAATTGAATTAGCAGTTGTATTAGATCAAATTAATAAAACAACATCTAAACTAAAAAGACTTGTTTAGATTTAAATAGCTTGTGCGTAAGGGAAATCCTAAAAATTACAAAAAGTAAATAACATAGTTTAGGAAATAAATAAAACATAAGTACAAAGATTTTACAACAAGGGAGGAAACATATGGGAAAGGATTGGGCTGAAAGTATTTCAGCTGCATCTTCATAATTTGCACAGACTCCCCCATAATGTAAGCTCTCCCCCTGTTTTCAAGCTCTTCATTTATCCAAATCACCATACAGATCCTGGATATCCTGGTCATCCTCCCTCATTTCAGTGTCAGCAGCAGCTCCATCAGCTCTGTCAGGAACAACAGGTGATTCATTTACAGATGGAGGAACAATGTTAGTGGACTGCTGGTTGTGAGAACCATCAGCTACTCCCCCTGTTGAGGTGGAAAGAAGATCCATCCAAAATTTATTTTGGATCAGAAGATCCTCCACAGAACTCTGCAGATTAGTAATAGAACCCTACAAAATATCAATATGCCTCGATATGTAATGGGAAGATAAATAAACTGAGGAGACAGCTCCTTTTGGAGGCAGTGTGGTGTTATGGATGGGATCATTCAGAGGATCATTGGGAGCTGAACTTGGACCTGCACCATCATCATTCCTTCTTAGAGGAAGGTCCACAACTCTTTCACCTTCAACCCTGAACTGATTTGATATGTTGAACCCAGGTATGTAATTACTGACCACCTCTTCTTCTGATCTTTCAAAGGCCTTATCCAACAAAAACTTGTACAAAAGGCCGGGGTAAGGCAGTATGCCTCTTCCAGACATATCAGACTTGAAGTTCATCATATTTGTAAATATAACCTGTCCTAGGTTGAATCTTTTCAAATGGCCTATTTTGTATATAAGTACAGCCTGCTCTAGTCTAAGGGTGGTGTTGTTTGTTGTAGGCAACCAGTTAAAACACACCAATTTGTGCAGCACAGAATACAGACTAGTCAATTTAGAGGCTAAGATTTTTTTTCTCCATTTAGTGATTACTCCCCCAGTCAGAATACTGATCATAACATCATGATCTGTAACCAATGGATCCTCCATTATCTTTGTTTTAAGCATAATATTAATCATCCTAGGAGTAATCAACAACCTATTTCCTCTAAACCAAACTTGTCCATATCTAGTTGAATTAGGGTCACCAGCATGTGCAGACACATTAGCATAAAACTCAAAAATCCAATCAACAATGTATGGACAGGCAAATTGCAGAGCATATAGTAAGGACCTTTCTCTAAACCATTCAATCAGATTCATTTCCTCGAAGTCAAGTACCTTAATCAATATCTCACTCAGAATTTGCCTATTTCTAATGGTTCTATACTGGATGTTTGTATTATCATGGTAATCCTCATCTGAATCACTATTTCTATCATCAGAAGAGAACAGTGCCTCATTTTCATCTTCTTCAGTTGAGCTGGATGATGATGATTCTGGTTCTGAGGGCTCGGGTGTTGCCATCAGAGAGGCAACACTAGCGGTCTCTCAGAGCCTTTTTGATCTCCTGGTCCGTACTGGTGGATTATGATCACTTTCTTCTTCAAGATCATCAGCCACTTCATTCACATCAGCTTCATTGACCTCCCCTTCCTCTTGGACTGGTGCTTGTTCAGGCTCTATTCTGGTTCTGGCTCTGAATCAGAAACTGCAATGGGTTCAGAAGCATTCCCATCAGTTCTAGGCTTCTTTCCCTTGCCTGAATAGTCTACAATTTTACCCAGGTTCCTTTGGGACTTTCTCTTTCCACCGGGCCATTTCCTTGCTGTAGGAACTGCAACCTTCTTTTTTCCCTTTTTCTGCCTGTGCAGTCTTTCAAATTTAGCGGCCAGCACTTCCTCATCAGAAGATTCCAGCCTATCTTGCATGTCCACATCCTGGTTTGGTGGAGCATCTCCCTTGAACATTAAGTTATCCAGTGTTTCTCCCTCAAGCACAATAACAGGGTGTAGTGTTTTGTGGCTTAGGGTTTCATAGGCCTCCTTCAATGTGTTGAATGGAGTGCCCAAACGGAAGTGAAGGGTAACTGGAGTGGATTCGAAAGTGGGGGCTTCATATGATGGCTCATTAGGTGGGTTAGGAGAGGTCTTAGAGGCAGAGGCACCAACATTTGCATTCGTTATTTCTGTGCGAATGTCGAATGGGTTGTATGGAATGATTTGGAGAGGAGATGTTTGTGAGGGGGCTTTTTCATCTTCATATGGAACAACAATGGTTCCAACGATGAATGAAGGTGAGTTTGGAGAGTGGATGTTTGATGATGCCAGTTTTGCGAGAATATTCAGAGGGTTTGGAGAGGGTTTTTTGCCTGAGTTCGAATTTGCTTGTGCAGCTGAGTCATGAGAATTCTGAGACATATTGGAAGTTGTACACACAAATCAATGCAAAAATTAGTCTACAAGAAAACCTTTCAAATTCTTCAAGCTTGAAAAAATTTAAAAGTTGAGCCCTTAAGTGACGTGACACTGCCTGCAAAGAATATTCAAGTGCAATAATTAATTCAAAGTAAAATTACCGTGCTTAATTGAATTAACAATGCTCTTAAGGTGTTTTCCAACACTTTCATGGAGACTCATTTTATAGGGAAAATTGAAAGAAGAGATGAAAAAGTTCACGATTCTGGGAATTTGGGAAGTGAAGTAGTGGAATTAACTTCCCCACTAAGAGATCGTGTGAAGCTGGAGAGAAAAAATTAATTTCGAAAAAATAAATAAATAATCACAGAATATAATAACTGAATGTAAATAAAGGTTAGTCAAATAATTATTTCAGAGAATAACGTTAATAATTATAAAAAATAACAAATTCCTAGATAATCGAAATATGAATTTGAGTTTACTAGTGTTTCGACTATTGTTGGCATTCTATACACCTCAACACAGTTTTTTCATGATTTTCTATCATATGTGTTGCTCTATTTTCTTTTCTTTATATCACACTTCACATTGATCCATCTTTTTAAAAGAGTGCATCGTAGCAGCGAACTCCGTGCCCCATAGTTACTCAATGGATTTGTGAATATATTGATGTAATTTATATCACCTTTTGAAAAGAGATCATCGTAGTAGCGAGCTTCGTATCTCATAGTTACTCAGTGATTTATAAAGCATCTAATATGTAATTTTTCTTTTTCAGCAATTGAAAGGTGTATAGGCGCTTTTAGTATTTTTCACAAGTTACTTAGAATTCAAATAACAATCACAGGGAATTACATTAATTCAATAATTACGAAAATTATAGCAAGGAAACAAATAAGAGACATATTTTATTGTTGTCTCAAATGTTATCGCATTTGATACAAAACCCTTGATCATATTTTCAGATATGACACAAACCAAGAGATTTTCGAAAGGATGAAAACCTCTTGTCATCAAGAGCTTTGGTGAAAATATCAGCCAATTGTTTTTCAGTAGATATGCACTCCAACTTAACAACTTCCTTTTCAACAAGATCTCTAATGAAGTGATGTCTAATACTTATATGCTTTGTTAATGAATGTTGCACTGGATTTTTTGAAATATTTATAGCACTTGTATTATCACAGTACACAGTTAACACATCACTAGGTAAGTCATAATCATGAAACATTTTTTGCAACCATAACAATTGAGTACAACAACTTCCTGCTGCAATGTATTCTGATTCAGCTGTGGATTGAGACACACAGTTTTACTTTCTGTTGTGCCAAGAGATCAAGTTATTTCCCATATAAAAGCAACCACCACTTGTGCTTTTTCTGTCATCACAGTCACCTGCCCAATCTGCATCACTATACCCAATCAAGGTACAGTTTGTATCTTTGCTATACCAAATGCCTAGATCACATGTTCCTGCAATATACTTAATTATTCTTTTAACAGCATTCATATGTGATTCTTTAGGGTTAGATTGGTATCTAGCACATAAACATACACTGAACATAATATCAGGTCTACTAGAGCTCAAATAAAGGAGATTGTCTATCATTGATCTGTATAATGTTGGATCAACATTCTGGCCAACATTATATTTACTCAGTTTCTGAGTTGATCCCATAGGTGTCTTCATGTGTTTGGCATTCTCTAAACCAAACATCTTTACAAGATTCCTAGCATACTTACATTGTGAAATGAAAATACCATCTTTTTGTTGTTTAATTTGCAGTCCTAAGAAGTAGTTTAGATCACCAACCATGGACATTTCAAAAGTAGATGTCATTTCATTCACAAAAAGTTTGAGCATATTATCATATGTAGAACCAAATACTATATCATCAACATAGATTTGAGCAATCATAATAACACTTTTCTCATGTTTAATGAACAGTATTCTGTCAGCTTCTCCTCTCACAAAGCCAAACTCAATCAAGAAATTAGTTAGTCTTTCATACCATGCTCTAGGTGCTTGTTTCAAGCCATATAGAGCCTTTTTTAGTTTAAAGACATGGTCAGGAAAATCGGAATTTTCAAAACCTTTTGGTTGTTTAACATAAGCTTCTTCCATGAGAATACCATTTAAAAAAGCAGCTTTAACATCCATTTGGTGCAGTTTTATATCAATATAACATGCAATGGCAAGTAATAGCCTAATGGATTCAATTCTAGCAACAGGAGCAAATGTTTCATCAAAGTCTGCACCTTCTACTTGTGTATACCCTTGAGCAACCAACCTAGCTTTATTTCTAATAATGTTTCCCATCTCATCAGTCTTGTTTTTAAAAATCCATTTAGTTCCTATGACATTAACATGATCTGGTCTAGGAGCTAATGTCCAAACATCGTTTCTGACAAACTGATTTAGTTATTCATGCATAGCTTCAACCCAATTCTCATCATCTAATGCTTCTTTAACAGTTTTAGGTTCAATCATAGAGTGATAACATTCATGATTTACCTTACTACACATAGATGACATACATATAGATCTTACCACATCCTTTGAGTTCATACCCATTCTTATTCTGGTTTGAACACATGTGGATTGTTCACCAATGATTTGATCATGTGGGTGATACTTCTGAATCCTTATGGAAGGTGTGTTTTGGAGATTATACAAATTTTCAGGATCTGTATTATCAGATGATTCCTCTGGTGTGTCATCATTCTTCTCAACATTCTGAATATGTTCAACTTTTTCAGTATTGATTGGAACATCAATCAAATCTGAAATGTCTTCATCTTCAATGCTCTTTCCTGTAATGCTTGTATCATCATCAAAAACAACATTTACTAATTCTTGTACAGTATCAGTCCTAAAGTTGTAAATTCTATAGGCCTTGCTATTTCTTGAATAACTAAGAAAAACCCTTTATCACTCTTTGAATCAAACTTATGTAACTGATCCATGTCATTCAAGATGTAACAAAAAACATGGAAATATTTAAGGTTAGGCTTTCTATTGTTCAGAATTTAATATGGAGTTTTAGTAGAATCTGTCCTAATATAAACTCTATTTGCAATATGACAAGCAGTGTTAAGAGCTTCAACCCAAAACCTTTAAGATAAGTTCTTAGAACATAACATGACTCTAGCCATTTTTTGAAGAGTTCTATTCTTTCTTTCTGATATGCCATTTTGTTGAGGAGTTTTAGGTGATGAAAACTCTTGTATTATTCCTTTTGATTCTCAAAATTCAGTAAAAGAACTATTTTCAAATTCTCTTCCATGATCAGATCTGATTCTGCACACTTTAGAGTTAAAAACATTTTTGAATCTTTTGTACAGAATTTTGAAAATGGGAAAAGTTTCAGATTTATCTTTTAAGAATTCAATCCATGTGAATCTAGAATAGTCATCAACCACAACTAAAGAATATCTTTTACCTCCAATACGTTTTGTTTCCATATGACTCATAAGATCCATGTGAAGTACTTCGAAGCAGTGTTTAGTTGAGCAGTGTCCCAACATTTTGTGAGACACTTTAACATGTTTGCCTTTTTGACAAGGTCCACATACCTTTTTATCTGAAAATTTCAGATCTGGTAAACATGTAACTGCTTTCAAACTTATTAGTTTATCAAGCTGTCTGTAGTTAGCATGTCCAAGTTTGTGACGCCATAATGTACTATCATCAATTTTAGCCTTATTACATGTAAGTTTATATTAGATTCAATGAGATAGCAATTATCAACAGATCTGTTTCCCATCATGATACATTCAGAATCATTGTTTAACACATAACATGAATTTTTGTCAAATTTAACATGCAAATCATCATCACATAATTGACTAATGCTTATAAGATTGGTCAGTAATCCATCAACATGCAGAACATTGGAGAATTTAGGAAAACCAGGAACATTTAATGTCCCTCTTGACATTACCACCATTATAAGCTGTATAATCAGAAAGGTAATCAAGTTGATCTGTCATGTGTTTATAACAACCACTATCAAAGTACCATAATCCAGGAATACATGTTTTTAGAGACATATGAACAACATTGCAAGATGTATTTTCTTTTGGAATCCACATAGAATTATTACTATGTGATCTTGAATGTTGAGTCATTTCAGGCAATATAGAAGTTTTCAGATGATTTTTCTTCTTCAAACATTGAGGACTTTTATGACCCTTTTTAAAACAGTAATGGCAAACCACATCTTTTATATTGATCTGAGTCTTAGCAGAAACACTAGGATTGTAATTCACTTCAACTTTTACAAAAACAGTAGGTTTCTTATGTTCAGAACTTTTAGAGTATTTACCTTGGTAGCCAATACTTGTTCTTCTTGAGTTGTTGGTCATGAGAGAGTCTTCCAGTTTCATCTTTCCTTCAGAAAATCTTTTAAAGCTCAGTGAGGCTTCCTTCAACCTATCTTCAAGTTTAGATATTTCAATATCTTTTCTTGTTAGAATACCTTCAAGATTGGTAATAGATTCTCTTAAGTCAGAGTTTTCAAAGTTCAGAGACTTAATTATGTGATTAAGTTTCTCAGTTTAAGAAGATATCTTGAAAACTTTTTCATTTGTTAAAGGTTTTTCATAAGAATATTTCTTAAAATCAAGAATATACACTTCTAGTCTTTCTTTGAGTTTCGAAATTTCTTTATCCTTCTTTGTTAAAAGACTTTCCAGTTTGAAAACTGTGTTAGACAAGTCTTGAATGACAGTATCTCTTCTGGATAAACTTGCTTTATTTGATGTACCTGTTTCTGTAATAGAACTTGTGAAACAGTTAAATTCTGAAGGATTATTACTCAGTGTTATTCCAAATGATGACTCATATGTCCTCATATCATAATAATCATCCAGATCATCATCAAAAGTATCATCATATTCAATTCTTGCAGAGAAAGCTTTTTCATAGTCTTTTTTAGGATCATGTTCAACATCAGACTCATCACTTAAAGTAGCACTGAAATTAAGTTTCTTTTTTAGTATGGTGTTGGCACATTCATTAGCATAATGACCATATCCAGAACATGCATCACATTTAACATTCTTCCTATAATCTTGATCAGGTCTAAACCTGTTACCTCTTTCCAATTGTCTAGAAGGATTAAATGTATTTTTCCTAACAGGCAATTGTTGAGTGTTATTAATCTGAACCTTATGTTAAATATTATCCTTAAACTTGTTGTTCTTGTTTCTTAAGAAGGTTTTAAACTGTTTAGTAATAAATGCCATGTAATCAGGATTGTTAAAACATTCCTCAATTTCATCTTCATCAGATTCGATTTTAGTAATATAAGGAGATTTTCCAGAACCTGATGATGCAGATGATGAGGCATCACCTTTGAAAACAAGCACTTTCTTTTCATTATCAGTCTTTTCAAAAATGTCCATTTCATAAGTTTTCAAAATATCAATTAACTCATTTTGACTTGACACATCAATATCCTTAGCTTCTTATATAGCACATATCTTAGGTTCAAAACGTTTAGGAACAGATCTAAGGATTTTATGTATTAACATTGTGTTGGAAATTGGATCTCCAACAGAGTGAGTTTCATTTGAAATCTCAGTCAGCCGTTCATTGTAAGATGAAATAGTTTCATCTTCTTTCATCCTCAGATTCTCGAACTTGGTTCCAAGCATACGAAGTTTGGTCCTTCGTACACTATTCGATCCTTCGCAATACTCTTGTAGCCGATCCCATGCATCCTTTGAAGAAATGCAGTTTGAGATGATCTTGAACATTGAGGCATCAATTGAGGTGAAGATTGCATTCAACGCCTTTAAATTATAACTGGCAGCTATGATTTCATCATTAGTCCAGTCAAGCTCTCTCTTGATTCGAGCTTCATTGTCTTCATCCACTGTGGTTCTTGGTTGAGTCCAACCAGTAAGAACACTCCTCCAGACTCGTTCATCAATGGATTTGATGTACATTCACATCTTTGGTTTCCAGAAGGCATAGTTCGTGCCATCTGGAATATGAGGTTTTAGTGCAGGTGAAAGTGGATACTCCATTTCAGAATTACACACTCTAAGATGAATCTCTATTTAGTGTATCAAGTAGTTGGCTCTAATACCAACTGAAAGTGTGTGCGCGTGCGAAATCAGAGATGTTGTCTGTCGTGTTGGCACTGTCCAGACAACACTATGCAGCGGAAATTAAAATGCACGTAGTAAAAATGGAAGTATTCAAAATTTTCCTATATTATAAAATAATCTACGTTGTTCACTATATAAAAATATGTGAAACGAATTACAATCTCTTAGAGGTGTACAATAACACTATTATTAGGGTAAATAATTTACTAGATCCTATGAAACTATCTCCCTCATATATCTATGCATATAACCTAGTAAATAATACCATGATCAATCATACTACTATTCGGGTTTACAATAGTATGAATATCTACAAGAAGAAACAAGTGTTTTCCTAACTAGAAGCGTATAAAGCGTTCTATAGACTAGTAGTCGAATTCAGCTTTTCTTCTTGCGTATCTTGTGTTGAGGCAGCTACGGTATTTATAGGCTTCAAGTACGAACTGCTCTCAACTCCTATGATCATCACAGCCGTGAGATCAAGCGATTTCCATAACTTCTCTTCACATCTCCTTAAATGTAGGACTTGTTATATTATGCCCAATAACTTCTCACACCCACACAGTTGCGTGACCTGGTGTTGCCCACGTCTTCTAACTGCACTGGGACATTACTAGACAACAAGTGTAAGATTGGAGTTAGTGAGAAAAGGAAGGGAAAATTTTGATGTTGTCATAAGTGTTGGGAACATTAAATACAACACTCGGCTGTTTGTGTTGGATCATTAAGCAGAACACTTATATCAACATCAACAGAAACAATAGTGTTACATTGTATTAAAGGCCTAAAGCTAGAGGCAGCAGCAGCTTTATTTGCCAAATGAGAGAGATCCAGCTGGTATAGGCCTTTATTTAGAGTCTCTTTCAGCAAAACTTTGTGTGTACTTAGATCATTTACCACACAAAAATCAGTGTGAAATTCAATGTAAGCACAATTATCTTTCAGAAACTGAGAGATGGTGAGTAATTTTTTTGTAATGTCAGGTACATGTAGGACTTTAGATAGATGAACAGATGCAGTACTATTCATATCAGGTAAATACATAGATCCAATGTTGTGAATAGAAACAATAGCTCCATTACCAACAATCACGGAGGAAGTAACTTGATAAGGAGTGGAGATATGCAGATTTTCAAGTGAGGGTGGTATGTGGTGAGTGGCTCCACTATCCACAATCCAAGGAGAGTTTGTTGTGGACTGAGATGATGAAGGAATAGAATTAGTATTTCCATAGAAAGTAGAGTGGGGAGGAATACTAGATGAAGTAGATGGCATGAAGTGATGAGATGAGTAAACTTGAGAAGCAGGATGAGATGAGTAGACTTGAGGAGCAGGATGAGATGAGTAGGCCTGAGGAGCAGGGTAACATGATTCATGTGTGGATTCATAGGAGGCTGAGGTGCAGGAGGCTTTGGTAGAGGTTGTTGTGCATTCTCCAGGCCATGAAAGGATTGGTCAAAACGTTTGAAACATTTTTCCACTATATGACCAGCTTTACCACACAATTGGCATATCACTCTCGATTTAGAAACAAATCTGGATCTACCTCTGAAACCACCACCACCTCTAGAGAATCTGCTCACCAGAATAGCAGATGGCAAGTTTGATGGTGGAGCAATCGCTTGAGAGACATTCATTTATCTCATTTTCATTTCATGAATCTGCAGAATGGAGTGAACTTCTGAAACAGAGGGCAAAGCACCTCGAGTGGTAAGATTAACCACTACTGCGTCAAACTCAGGACCAGCACCAGCAAGGAGATGCAAGATGAAGTCATCATTTGAAATAGCATGGCCAACGGCCTTTAATCCATCAGCAATATTATGCATGGACATAAAATATTCATCAACAATAGATCCATTCCTTCGAGCAGATTGAAGTTGATACTTAAGATGCATAACTTTGGCCTGAGATTGAGACCGAAACAAATCCTCAAATATACGCCATACCTCAGAGGCATGTTCACATTGGGAAACATAACCAAGCATGGAATCAGTCACTAAGCTAAGAAGTCAACCAAGCAAAAATTGATCGCTTCGATACCATCTTCCATGGCTGGAATCTCTTGCGCATCACATAGCAAAACATTGTCAAAGCCATGAGCCTTAACACTAGCAAGGATTTGAGTTCTCCAGAAACAATAATTTTCACGATCAAGACGTAAAGTAAGAGAATCGAGGAAGAGCAGAGGAAGATTCAGGAGATTGAGACATGATGAATTGATGAACAAGAGAATCAAAAAGAAGGAAGGGTGAAGAATAGATTGAAGAAGGGAAGAATGAAATGAGGAAACTGAAGAAAAAAAAAACCTGAATTAGATCAATGAAGAAGGTTGCATGATACCATATTGAAAAAGGTAAGTAAGTTTAATTGTGTTTTCATTATTGTGTTGAATGTGTGAGCTCATGGCTATATATTCACTTGAGTAGAACTAGCTAACTTATCAAAACTGTTACAATCGAATTTAGCATACACACAGGGGTGTATTAATTAATTATGTATGTGCATGTTATATCATGTGGATTGCATGATATAGCGGTTTATCTACTAATATAGTGAGTGTTCTCAACTGATGCACTCAGCTGATAGTGCAACACAGCCGATCTTCAACACAGCTGATCACTCAACTGATTTACTCAGCTGATTGTCACAAGTTTAACATTACCAACTCCCTTTTCGATCACTTTAATTAAAATATTAGTATTTTTTACCACAAAAGGTTGTTAAAAGAATTGAGCTGCCCGTGAGCTCAGTTGGGCTCGGCTCTATAAGGCTCAAGCTCGACTCGTTTGTTAAATGAGTTGAGCTCGAGCTCATTAGATACTCGATTTACTAACGAGCCGGCTCGAGCTCGATTCGTTAGGCTCGATATCTATTTTTTCTTTTAATTTCATTAGCTTGATTCGATAGGCTCATTAACGAGTCAAGCCGAACTATTTTTTAGGTCATCATTGTTATGGAGAGAGCTCGAGTCGAGCTTGAACTTCAAGTACTCGGCTCGACTCGAATAACAACTCTCATCATTTAACCATGTGTGTTGGAGTTGTTGAAAATAATGTTGAAATTATGTTATCTTTGAAAATGTTAAATTGGACTTAATGAAGATTATGAAGAGCATCAAAGTGTGCTCGTGAAAATTGATTAGAGCAAATTCTTATTTTTGTTTTTCTTTTCCATACGAGGGACAGTACTTTTCGTCTATCTGATCTCCTTGACCTGAGTCCCCTATCTCGGTAATGGGTCTCGGTTTTAGACAGGGAGTCTACTGGACGCGGTTCAACTAGCGGAGACTCTTGGAACAGCTGGAGTCAGAAGTCCCCAAGTGAGCCTATATATTATGGGGGACCATCAAGCACATCCGGCAAGGATCAAAGGGGATCCGTAAGTCCGTTTATGATTAATGGACATTTAATAGTTTGTATTTTTTTTTTATTTAAGAAGAATATTTGTATTTTAGAAAAATCGAGTATCCTCTTACTGGGTTTTTAATAAAATTTTAGGAAAATCATAGCCAGGTTTTGATGACCTTAGCTCAGACGTGGCATATTCAAATAAAGGGTCGGTTACGTCATTCACTTGTGCTGCAGTAATATGGAATTAATTGACTTTTTCCTAATAATTAATAAAAAAAACTATACATATAACTCCATATATAAATATAACAACAACTATCATCAGCAGCAAATAGTATTTACTTAATCAACCTGACATGTATATCAAATATCAGTATATAAACTATGTGTGTTAAGTTGGTGGCAGGGGTGGCACTTAGTGGGGCGGGCGGGATCTACTAGTGTATATATTATATATATATATATATATATATATATATATATATATATATATATATATATACTTTCTTTTTCGTTTCACGATAACTTTCACATGCAGATGAATACACATATTAAGAAAATGTAATAATGAATAGAGTTTTAATCGGTAATTGTGTAAACCTTAATTTATATATAAATTTAAGAATTGTGTAAAATTGTGAATATAATTGTGTGGGTGAAATTTATAAAGTGTTTTCTATTTTAAGGGTGATAAGGTTATTGTGAGACGTTTCGAAAAGAAAAATGTGAAAGTTATTGAGGAAGAAAGAAAGAAAGTATATTATAATTAACATCAAAGTATATTTCTTGTAAAAGATTAAAAGGTAAAAAAAAAAAGTTAATAGATATTAATTCAAATGATTTCTTTTGTGAAGTAGCTAGTGTTACAATTTACAAGTGACTTTATTTTGATATTCTTGAGTTTGTAAATATTTTGGATTGTTAGTCTTAGTTTCGTGTATAGAATAATATATATATATATATATATATAATTTAGATCCGTCCATATATCGCTACTAATCAGCAAGACGTGCATATATATATCATATCTCATCTGATATTACATCGTCTCACACAAGAATTTTGTGGTTAATTATATATAGTATAATGACACACTACTTTTGTAGAACATGACAATGACTAGGGTTTGATCTTGTATTGAATTAAGTTTGACTCTACCTAGCTATAACAAAACTGTATGAACACATGAGGCCACATGGATATTATAGCAAGAAAATTAGTCAACCCATTAAATTAAATTAAACCCACAATTAAATAATACTCATATAGTTTATCTAAATTAATAATTACAAATGTACATACATAATCAACGAACTAAGATGCATGTGAATGAAATATGCTCTTCAACTACCTGCAGTTGATGGTTACGATTAATTTAATAATGAGTTCAACCGTTCAACGAATAATGTCATTATCATTTCTTGTGTTTACAAATTAATTCAGTTGATAACATCCAAATTTTGACCTCATAGAATATATAATAACATATTGCCACATGATTTATTATTTAAATTTAATAATTGATTGATCATTTTACGATAGTCTCTTGGCCACCTAATTCTTAATTTGTCATAGTTTGAGCTCTTGTGAGTTTAATTACTTTATTTTGATTCTTAAATGAGACAATATCAAAAGAGGAACTCAAATCAACTGGTATGAGATCACATGTGTCTGTGAAATTTCATATTAATTAATTTTTTCACAGTGTCTATTTTTAATATTTCATTGTGTGTTTTACTATCTGATTTATTGATATATATGTGTTATGTTAAAAAATGATTAACATTCCATAATAATACAAGCGACACTTGTAACGTTGTTAAAAGTGAAACACGAGAAGTGGAATATAAAATTTTGGTTGTATTGTCACGGAGTAGCGAGCTGCAACAAATTGATCAAATGCAGTGAATTTAGGAGTTAATTAAGATCTTCAGGAAACAAAAAGTACAGTAACAATTAATGTTAACGCACAAATCTCAAATGAATGTACGTGTATGCATGTTTGGTTATTTATTCGGGGATTTCACGTAAAAGGTCTTTCCATCTAGTGTTTTTTTAAATAAAGACCTGATTTTAAATAGTTTCAAATTAAGGACAAAATGGAACATAAATGTATCATCATGCCCTTAATATCTAATTTCGGAATTAATATGGAGAAAATCTTTAAATGTTTGAAATTTAAAACCGTGTCTATCAGCTCATTAAATCCCCGAATTACGCAATTAATTAAAACCTTCCAAAAATTAAACTTCCTCAACAACACCGGTCAGAACTTCCTTAATTTTGGGGTTTTTCAATTTGTGAAGAAAGGAAACCGTGAAGTACTGAAGAAGACGAAGTGAGAAGTGAGAAGAACATTTTGCTCCCTTGACCATGGTTGGAAAATTAATATAAAATCTAAAACTGCATAATAAAATGAATAATGCAGAACAATGAAATCTAAAACTGCATAATAAAATGAATAATGCAGAAGAAATAGTACGGTGTCTTCATATTAGAATGTGATTATGCAAAAATACGTATACATATGCAAAATAAGATCTGCATTATCCCTTGACCAAACCAATAACAAATAATCAAGAACTACATTTCAACAACGCGCACGTAAATCATCACAATTACACGAAAACAGAGCAAAATTGAACCTAAATTAAAATCATCTCAAAAAATCCTAAATTCTCAGCAAATTATGTGTGTACGTGTGGAATTAAAAATCATACCCTTGGCAAAACTCTTCATCTGACCGGATTAATGGTTCCCATGTGGACCATACGCTGCGTCGCCCCACTCCTAGGCGATAAAATCGTCGTCAAAGGCCCACCTCCGCCACCTCCGGAATCTGGACCTTGATGGGGAAGACTACTGTATCTCCGGCAGCTTCGCGTCCGTCATCCATAATGAAGAAATCGGTGAAGTTTGAATCCCCTAGGAATATAAAGAAACGATCGCGTGGAAAGTCTCTTGATCATGTGCAGTCGAAAGAACAGATCGAGGAAACAATTATGGAAGAGCAAAGGAGACAAGACCTTATAGCCATGGCCGTCGCTGAAAGAGAGGAACAAGCCTCTAAGCATCACCCTGCCGATCGTGAAGCCCTAATCTCGATTCCAATCCCTAAAAGCAACAAGCAGCCGATCGAAGAATCTGAATGTGCAGGAAATCTAAACATTGATTTGGATTCTGAGAGTGCAATTAATTATCAAAAGGAAGGGTTCGTTGAGGCAATAGACGATTTCGTTGTGAAGAAGGCGATGCAATAAACTAACGTTGCCTTACGCAGCAGAAACTTTGAGAATGATGATGATGAGCGCCTGGATCAGGTAACATTTGCCAATGTTGATAATCAAGTGAAGAGGTATGTGGTTGAATCTATGGCGAAAAGGAAGGAAGTTACGACTTCTTCCTTTAATTATTAAATTAATAAATTAATCTTCAAATTTAAATGTAAGGGCATAAATGGTTTTTAACATATGTTTTTGTCCTTTTTTAAAAAGATCCTATGAGTTGTCCTTAATTAGAAAGGTAGGTGTATGAATGACTTTTTTTATAAAAATTCTCTAAATATTTTGGCTTTGGGAGTAAAAAAAAAAAAAAACAATTTTATTTGTCAATTCCACTTTTTGTATTCCAATTATATTTCACCTTACTGAATAATTAATATGTGTCGATGTGATCAGTAAAAATCGGTAGAGGACTCAATTAATATTACTATAAGGATAAAATAATACGTACTCGTTATACTCATCCAAATTTCAAATGATAAAATTGTCAATACATCTCATTCAATTAAATTAAATTGAATATTGAACAAATTGACTTTCGTTATGTTCTTGGTTGAAGTTAATATTTTCTCCATCCCGTGATAACTTACATATTTTGACCGGCTCACTTTTTAAGAAAAATGAATTTAATGGTGTGGGGTCAAATAAAGAAGGAGTATTTTAAATGATTTGGTGAGGTGTAAGGAGGATTTAGTAAGATGTAAAATTAATATAGTGAAATTAATTAATGTACGGTAAAATGTAGACCCAAATTGAGTGGTGATTTTTAAAATAAAATAATGTTGTGATAGATATTAATTTTGTGGGTTATTTTTATATGAGAAGTGTGCAAGTAAATATGAATTAATTTTAATATATGTGAAAGTACCTAAATGCCCCTTGTAAATTTAGAGGGGGGAATATAGTGTAACCCCAAATATATAAAACAGATGATTTCATTAGCTAAAAACAAAAGTTGGCAGCATACGCATATTTGGATCATTGAATGGGAACAAAAACAAGTGTAGGTGATAGGATAGTCAACAGCGTTTGGTTTTTGCCCTTAATAGTTCATTAATAATAATTAATACTCGATAACAATAATTAAAGAAACTAAGATCGCATCATTGAAAGATACCCCATAAATTAGCCAACACAAATTCGCCTATTATATAACTTGCTTATTTAATTTTGTATGACCAAAACGATACGCCGCACAACTCAAACCATGGTTAAATATATTAATTTCAACTTAAATCTTTTATTTTAAAATCGATTTTTAAATTCTAGATTTTTAAAGTTATGTTGAATAGTGATATATGTATTTCTTTTTTAATTTTTTTAGTAAAGTAAAATTTAACTTTATAGTCTCTTTATTTCATAATGTTAGTTGTTTTTATTGTTTAGTAGTATTAAATTAAGGATCCACATATCTTTTTACAAATTTATTCTTCATTTTTATGAAAGAGATAGAAAAAAAAAATGAATGAAAAATAATTTGCCTTAGTCATGAATGTAATTTAGGGAGAAATGTATTTAAAATGACAAACATTTTAAAATAAAATTTAAGTTTAAAAGCGATAAACAATATGAAACACCCATACTATTAAATTAGTATGTAAGAATGAATGAAATTGTATTATATTTATATTGTTGATAGGTAAAATTATAATGATTGGATGGTTGTGTAATAATTGCGCTTATTATATTATTATATTGAATGAGAATACAGTTATATATAATTTGAGTGGAATTATAAGAATTTAAGTTTATATCAAATTAATAAATTTGATTGGAATAGTTTGGTGGTTTTTAAAAATTATTTTTTAAATCCTAAAATAAAAAACTGAGTTTTAAAACTCAAAAGTAAACATAGCTTTTAGGGGTTGTTTTCAAACTCTACCCACTGCTTTCAGAATCACTTTTTTTAAAGCTGGTCTTTCACGGTTTTTACTTTTGAGAAGTGCTTTTCAGTTGTTTATAGAGTTTGTAAACACCCCCTTATACTCCAATGTAATCATTTAACAAACACATCATTGGACTCAATTTCACACACATGCATATAATGTGTATGCATGACGATGTAATTTTGCGAAATAAATTAAAATTAAATGTACTTATTTTACGTAAGTACTTAAGGGCATGTTTGTTTTGAAATTTTGAGGATTTTGAAATTCGGATTTCAAAATCTAGTGGATTTCAAAATCTTAATGTTTTTTATGTTTTGTGTTTATTTTGGGATTTATGTAGGGTAGGATTTAACTTTATAGTATAGGATTGTAGGTTTTATAGGTGGTTTGTAGGTATTTATAGGGTTCACTTTTATAGGGTTTATAGGTATTTATAGGGTGGAATTTTGAAATCCTAAATCAAAATCCCAAAGTGTAACGGGGGTGGAGTTTCGAAATCCCAAATCCGGATCTCACATCCCAAAACAAACATGCCCTAAGTATCAAATGCGAATTTTAATTATCTAAGCGGCTTTTCAGAAATCTTTTTCTTTAACATGGCAGTGGTTGCAAAGCAGTCCTGAGAATATCCCAAACCCACAATTTCATGGTTGTAAAATTCTAAAAGTCAAATGGTCATTTGAGGGCACAATTGAAACAACAGGCATGGGATATATCGATCGAGCTATATTTGGAGGAGCCTTTTAAAGTCTAGAGAGCGAGCCAATATTGGTGGTCGACTTTATTGACCCTTCCTCTCACTCTTGAAAATCGGTCCATATTTCTTAACTTTTTTTTTTCAAAAGAAGGTGTGGCTGCCATTCTTACTATGTTGTTGAGTAATCGTGACTGATTAGTATGAAAATTGCTCGAAATTCATGTGTTTAATTTACATAATTTTATAGAATTTTATTGCATTTTTAAACTAAATTGAAAAATTGCACTTGATTTATAGAAAATGTGTATTTTATTACTTTTATAGGAAAAATGAAATTTTTTTAGAGCAAAATACACTTCAAATATATTGTGACTTGTGAGTCCATCGAAGAAATAAATCGAAAATGTAAGAAAATAATTGGACTTAAGAAGAGAAAAAAAAAATGAAATCAAGGCCCACTTCAAAATTGCAGCCCATGTAATTAATTAATTGAAGACCCACTTGATTTTGTAAAGGGTTGAGGTATATACCCCTTCAGCTTTGTTTAATGCACTCCCCCTTCTATTTTTTAATTAAATATATATATGAAATACCATATTTGTCCTTTAATAAAATGTATAGATACATACACACCCCCTAACCCTAATCTCCTCTTCTTCCCCAACCTCTCTACAGCCTCTCTTTCTCTTCCCGTTCCCTTTTTTTTTTTTCGTTTTCTAAACTCCCCCTCCCTCCCCCCTCGCCGTCACACTCCCCCCTCCCTCCCCATTGCCTCGCTCGCCTCGTCTGTCACCGCCGCTCTGCTCTTTTTTTTAAAAAAATTTATGTAACAAGCGGCGGCGCCGTCCCTCTCGCCCAGTGACGCCGCCGCCCTCCTTCGCCCCTAGTCGTCGCGGCCCGTCGGCGCTCGCCCCCAGCAGTCGTGGCCTGCCAGCGCTCGCCCCCAGTCGTCGCCGGCGAAGAACATGTTTTTTTTTTCCGACCGTTATTGGTCGCTCAAGAACACTATCGTCAACGATAGGTTGTCGACGAGAGTGTTTTTGAGCAATCAATAGTAGTCGAAAATTTCAATTTTTAATTTTTTTTTTTAATTTTCTTTAAATTTGGTCGACAAACCAGTGTCGATCGGAGTATTTTCGGTCGACAAACCAGTGTCGACCGGAGTATTTTTGGTCGACAAACCAGTGTCGACCGGAGTGTTTTTGGTCGACTCTGGTTTGTTAAAAATAATAAGATTTTTAAAAAAAATTTAAATTTTATTTGAGGTGGTTATGATGTCGATTGGAGTGTTATTGCTATTTTATTTGATCAACATGTTCATTTTTGTGGGGATTAGAATTTGTTTGTGGTGGTGGCGGCGGCGGCGAAATACTAGGGTTAGGGTTAATGTTTAAATAAGAAGGGGGAGTGTATGTATCTAACATGATTTAGTAAAGGGTAAAATTGGTATTTTGCATTAATATTGAATTAATAAAAATGAAGGGAGAGTGTATTAAACAAAGCTGGAGGGGTATATACCCCAACCCTTTTGTAAATTAAAGTTGCCTTATTTATTATCCTAGACCAAGTGGCCCATTTCATTTGTAAGCGAATGTCATTCTCTGCGTGAGCATCAAAGGGAAGGAAGCAAGTAGCTGAATGGGTTTTGGGCCAATGTCATTACACGGCGTGCGTTATATACCCCTCTAGCTTTGTTAAATCTACAGCCGCTTTATTTATAAATAAAATATATAAGTTGTAAAATACCCAATTTACTCTTTTAATAAAATATTTTCATACACTTCTACTAAAATTCAAACTAACCCTAACTCTAACCCTAATTGAAGGAGCAGTCGTCGCCGCCATCAACCCACCTTCGACAGTCGTCGTCGTCCAAACAAATTTAGAAATTCAAAAACAATAAAAATAACTTAAAAATCTAAAAAAAAATTACATTTTTTTCGACAAATCAGTGTCGACGAAAAACACTTTTGTCGACAACTACTGATCGAAAATATACATTATTTTCGACAAATAGTTGTTGACAATAGTGTATATTTTATTATTTTCAATTTTATAAATAATAATTCCAAATAATAATTAGTAATTTCTCTCATTTTCTAGATTTCTTGTATCCAACTCGACATGTTGGATGGAGGTGGTGGTGGCGACGAGGGAGTAGGGAAGGGGAAGAAGAAAATGAAGGGAAGAGATGTATACCTACAAAATTTGAGATAGGAAATGTATCTATTAAATGGATTAATCAGACATTTTTTCATCTACTAAACTATTTTGAAATGAAAAATATTTAAAAAAGTGTATCTAACAAAACTGGGGAGGTGCAAATAATCGTAACCTTTACTCTAAGAATCATTCCAATGAAAATTCAATTTTTCGCCCAATATTTGGGAAAAGCCCATGCCAATTATTATAGCAAGACAGAAGAAAGTCGAAGCTTTTCACCCGAATCTGGAAAGGCGTGGTTACTGGTTATATAACTCTCCATCCATGGGCGGACCCAAAATTATGAATTTGGGGCACGATAAATGTGTAAAGAAATAAGACATTTTCAAATACGTAAGACATACACAAATAAATATATATAAATGTTCTAAGATATGTGCAAATAAATAAAATATATACAATACAAATAAGATATATATATGAACGAAGATATATGCAAATAAATATGTGAGTTGACATACTTGTTATTTTCATTAATTTATTTTCAAATATAAAAAATAAGGGTTTAGATATGGCTTAATGACAAAATATGAAAAATAAGATATATCATATATGTATGAACGTCCATTTTTTTACAAATGATGAATTTAAAATGAGAACGAAGGAGTATAAAATAAGTTCAAGACACTTAAATGAACTTAAAAGAAATGTATTGAACTTTTCATCATCTTTCACCCATTTATTATTATAAAATTATTTCTGTACATAATATTAAAATTTTCAAAAAAAAAAAAAACTGAAATTTTTGGGATTGTACCCCATGTACCCAACTAGGTCCGCCACTATCTCCATCAATGTTAGATACACTCCCCTGATTCATGACCCCCCTAAAAATGATTAGTAAATGCACTCCCCTTAATTTACCTAAACTATCCTCTTCTCTTTAAAACTCATTTTAGTAAATACACTTCCACTCCCAACAAAACCATAATTCTCTCTTTCTTTCCACTCCCTCTCTCATTCTTCTCTCTTCTACAAAAGTCGGCACCCACCTCCACCCCACCACGTTGCCCCGTTCGCCCCCACCCCGCCACCCCATTTGAAATCCTGCACTCCATTGCCGCGACCATTCCATTAACAAACAGACTGTCATTCTCCCTTCTTCACAGAAGGGAGCCGAACAGGTAGGCTTTCTCTCTTTTCTTTTTTAAATTTTAATAAATCAGGATAAAAAAATGGTGCTAATTTTCGACCAATCCTTATAAACAAACTTTGTATTTTCGACAAACTATTGTCGAAAATTTTCAATTTTATTTTTATTTTTTTCTTCGGCAAACCATTATCGAAAATATACACTAACAATAGTGTACCAATGTCAAAAATATGTCAATTTTTTTTAATTTCTGGATTTTTTGGCACTATTTGGATGACGGTGCTACCGGAGGTGGCGATGGCGGCTGCAATTAGGATAATTAGGGTTAGAGTTATAAATATTGATGAAAAGTGTATTTATTGGACCCATTTTATTAAAAGGTCAATTTTAGTATTTAACATGCTTATTAAATTATTAATGGGAGGCGAGTGTATCTAACCTAGTTGAAGGGGTATATAACCCACACCGTCAGGAAATCCACGCTACTCGTGGGGGCATTTAGTTGGACAGTTATGGGTCAAGCCCATCCCATTTCTCTCACAAAATTTATATATTGATCATGGGTCTGACTATTTACACCTCCATTTCAGATGGATGCACCCCCTTAAAATCGGTCTAAAATAGATGCATCCCTCATGAAATGTCACAAATGCCCTGTCTACCAATTTAATGCATATTACTACACATACCCCTCATGTTAGATGCACCCCACATTCTTATTACCTTCCCTCCATCCTTAAAAAAAACAAAACTTCCAAAACTTAGGTAAAAAAAATAAATTCTCATCGTGCTCCCTCACCACTGTCGTCTCCAACCACACCACCACCGATTGCGCTCCCTCTCTAGACGAACTAATGGACGACAAAGGTATGTAGTTTAATGGTTGTTTTCATGGTTTATGTTTTTTTGAAAAATTAATTGTAATGCATGGTGTATGGTGTTAATTGTTGTTTCTTATGTATGGTATGGTGATTTTGTATAGCTATTATATCATAATTTTAAGATTTATTTTGTAATGGTTGGGTTTAGTTTTTAGGGCTTTTTGTTTGATTTGTTGTTTAGTTGTTTAGTTGTTTGATTGTTTAGTTTCTATTGGTTGTTGAATCATTATAACAAAATGGGGAAAAAAGTAGCCTTAAATCATCGAAAATGAGTGAAATCGGTGAGCGGGGTATCGACGGACCAGTGTAGACAGTAATTCTTCTCGTCAACAATAGTCCGTCAACGGGAACATGTTTGGTCGGTGAAGACTTGTCGACGACATGCTATTCGATCGACAACGGTCGACCGACCAAAAAAATGTCTATCAACATTCTGTTGTCGACCACTTTCAAAATTTTCTATTTATATGTGTCGACCATATGATGTTGATATCGAATGATTGATTTTACTTTTTATCTTATCAGTGTACAGAAAGAGAGTAAGGTCAACTGCGTCTAACAGGAAGAAAAATGTTGAGCAAATTGTTGAGTCCCCTCCACCTCAAGATCAAAGTGCTCCACATTTGGAGGAAAGTGTTCCACCTCAAGAACAAACTGCCCCTACACTCCAAGAGGAAGTCGTTCCTCCGCAAGCACAACCTCCCATTCCTCCGCAAGTACAAAACGCCTCTCCTCAACAACAAATCACATCTAGAGGTGAAGAATCTGAAGATGGGAAAGTATCTGAAGACATATTCGATGATGATGTTGATGAGTACGATGAAAGACATGATGATATACCCGAGGTAGCAAACGATGGTGAGGTGGATCATCCATTGTTGACCTCTTTTGGAACTCATGTGGCCAAGTACATTTGGAATGGGGGAAGAACGTGTTGTGCTCAAGTGTCATAGCCACATTAGTAAGCTTTGGGCATGGGAATTTTCGGAGGATGAGGACACCCAACAATATCGACGATGGATGAAGTATTTTAAAAAGTCTGGCCTACTTCAAATTAGGAATTTCTCCTATAGGTCCACTAACAAGAACCTCATCGCTGGTTTTTTTTAGAGATGGCATCCCGAGACCAACTCTTTTCACTTTCCATTTGGTGAAATAATCATTACACTAGATGACGTCTTCTGCATTATTGGATTACTAGTTGAAGGGCGGCCAGTGCGGTCTACTCGTGTACATTTCGTCTCTTCGTCTTCTGATCTTAGTAAAATGTTGGGTGTAGATGTCGTTGTTGCGAAAGGTTTAGTAAGTGGTTCACGGGGGTCTTCGATCAAGCTATATGGTTGCGAGAGAACTTCATGGACACGTTTATTTCTGAAGACCGTGTTCAGGTGTTGCGTTCTGCCAGGGCCTACACTTGGTATACATTTAAATGCTTTTTGTTTGCGGATAAAACTGGAACTTGTGTTTCCACGTCGTGGCTTCAGCATTTGGAGGATATGCAAGGATTGCATGAGTATGCATGGGGATCGGCCACATTAGTTTATTTATAAAGACAACTTGGTTTGACATCTGGACATAAGACCGCACAGATACCGGGCTATTTGACTATACTAGAGGTAAAATTCATACTTAACACTTTTGCATTTTAACATTTTGAATCGTTGTTGTTTTATAGGCTTGGATTTATGAACACTTTCCTGTCTTGGTCAAACCTCCCATCACATGGACTTCCAGACTGGTAATCCACTATTAGCGAGGTGGGCCCCAGAAGGATATGTTGGGCTGTCGATGGCACGTGTGCAAGTATTCCGAGAGCGTATGGATGCCCTAGAACCATATGAGGTGGGAATTATCCTTTCTCTTGTGTCAATTAATAGTATGTAATCAATAATTTACATGTAATGCAGGTTACGTGGAATCTATACGCAAAAATGAGAAAATATTATCCTCTATATGAAGTCACGTACTTCATGGTTGTTTGGTCCGTGGTGATATCGTGGAGCCGTACATGCCAGATAGAGTCCTTCGATAGTTCGGGTTTGTCCAGACGATACCGGGGAGGGATCTTGTTACACGTGTTGAACAAAGTGCTAAACCTTCAAAAAAGACTAAGCTTGTGTGGGGGCATTTGACTGATTATTTTGAGACATGGAACATGCACTTGCTATCACCTGAAAGACTTGGAGAGAAGGCCAGACTTCCGTGGGAGAGTGCTCCGGACTACAGAACATGGTTCACGACTAACTCCCACGTGTTTTTGTCGAACCCAGCCTCACGTGCGACGACATCATCCGATCGAGTACCAATTACAGATGATGTGTGGCTTATGATCAGCCTCGCTCAAAACATGTTGGCTCCATTTGTTCAGAGATGGAAGGACGGAGATACACCGCCAACGAAAGAGCTTGCACGGGTTATGGAAGCAGCATGTAGAACACTACAGCCGCCACCTATTGCGTCAGCATCATTATCAAGGCCACCAAGAGGGAGGGCCAGGGAAGGAAGAGGAAGGAAAAGGGACAGGGACAGGGACAGGGCATAAGACATTATTTTATCGTGTTATGAAGTGTTAATCTGTAGATCGGCCAAGATGATGCAATGGGCGGTAAGGGACAATCGGCAGACAAGTTGACGTGGATGAAGTGATTACCGTAAACGTGGCCAATAAAAATTTTCTTGGGATTTTCCGGTGGCGACATTCTTAGGGGAAGGTATGTGAGCGATATATCATTGCCCAACGTGATCAAGGAAACGTTGTACATCGATGCCACTAGGTACCCCATATACGGCAAATGAAACCAATTTTCGAACGGTGCAGTTTCTTTGAAACAATTGATGGCCTTTAAAATTTCAGCAAACATCTTATCTTCTCTAAAAACGTCTGCGTACAACCTTACGTGCTTCCCTAACTCCGTCATCATATTTTGTCGTACTCTTACCGAATTCTCTTCACCAAATCCCATAGCAGAAGCAATCGATCGATAGCCACAGTGTCCATCAACAACAACATCAATACAATCCAATACAAATGGTTGGAATCTAATGGGTAACTGATCTTTCAACCCTCCTTTTGTGAAAGAAGAGCGAGTACGCTTGCGATCGACCACCTATGCACCAAATACACAACAACATATAAATAACCAATGCACCAAAAACATATAAATAACCCAAAAACCAATGCAAAAAATACATAACAACATATAAATAACCAATAAACCAAGACAAAGAGGAAGAAATAACCAATGCACCAAAATAAAATAAATTATTGGCGGGCGCTTAGCTAATTTTTTCTTTGTATTTGAAGTCAAAGGCTTCTCTAGATCAACAACGCCGGGGAAAGACATGGATTCCTTGTACTCAAATAAGCTCCAATCCCATTTTGTCGAAGAAGGGTTGTTTTTCTTCTTATTTGCTTTCGGTCGACCACGTGTTTTAACCTTCAGCTCAGGTTCAATAAGCGAAGTGGTCCTGGGATTCCGAAACTTTATGGTTTGCCTCAACATTACCCTCTTCTGTGTTGTGGTCTCTTGCTCTTTATACGTAATCATCAAACTCGTAATGACTTCCTCATATCGAGTGTCAAGATCTTCAGCCACATCATCCTTCACTTCATTCTCGTCTCTCAAAGTTGGCTACATATCAAACTTTATCCAAAACCTATCAATAGCTTCTATAGGTATTGGTTTACCAAGACGGTGATATTCGTCGAGTTCATGAGTGCATGGCAACGCACATACCTTTCTTAGATAATGATTGCATATATCAGGACTGGATTCACTGTGTTCGATACACGTCATCCCCTTGAATATCTTTTCCAAGGCATGAATTGACACCACCCCTAATAAATCCTGTTACAACACGGACTTAAACTTGTGTAGGGAAACATTCACACTCTACTCGAACGAGGCTTTAATGGCATTGTGACTTGCTTGATATAAGGTATCCGTCTTTGGCCAACATATCTCAAAATTGCCTAAGCTATTACCAAGCGATCTCTTCAACGCTGCATGGTGACTCTCAACCCTGAAATGATAATCTTTCAAAGATTAATTACACACATACAAATTACACGATAGAAACTACACAATAACTAATCAACATACTTATGAAACTTATGAAAACTACACAATAACTAATCAACATACTTATGAAACTACACAATAAATAACCTTTTCGTAGTCGTATTTTCATAGTGCATGTACATCCGTCCACGCTGTTACGAACCTCTCCTTGAAGGGATTTACCCACTGGTTCATGTAGTACGAGTATGCCTCACCTTTAGTGTGAACATTTGCATATTCAGCTTGAAAAAGCTGAATAAAGGTATTTAATTCTTTTTCAGATGATGCATCCATCACATTCTTCCAAGAATAAAAAAATCTTTCACAATCTTCCTTGGTCTCAAACTTCTCCTTGCATTTGGCCAAAACATTCCTATCTATGTGCCATCTACATACGAAATGTTTAGCCTCTGGAAATAACGAAGAGACAACATTCATGACGCCTAACTCCCGATCAGTAAGAACCACTCTCGGTAGACAAGCATCCTCCAATAACTCACGAAGGACACTTAATGCCCAAGTATACTTTTTCTCCTTCTCACACTCGAGGAACATTGAAGCTACCGAGAAGGTCATGCTTGTGGACGTAAATCCAACTATCTCCAAGTACGACAACTTATATCTGTTAGTCTTGTACGTGCAATCCATTATCAATACACTTGGGAAAGCACGGTACAACTGAAGGTCGGTGGGGTGTGCAAAGAATATATGTCGTATAGTATTTGATACCGAACAATATATATGACTCTGATAATACTGATTATCAATTAACAACGTTATCAACTGTTGTAGTTGACTCTTTCCAGCAAAACCTGTCATCTTAAACTTGGTTCGGACATTGTATATGCTGCGGATCGTAGAATGTTTGTTCGGATTTCTCAATTTAATCAGTTTCAACACACCCTTTGGTGGAGTGTTACACTTGGACATATCAAGAACCAACTCTTCTTTAGTGGGCGTTAGCCCCCCAACGTATAAGTGACCCTCGAGGTAGATGGCTACATGATGATTGTGAGTCCCGCATTTGACCTCCAACCTCCACTCATTCAAAGATATTTTTATGCCCCTTAAAAGAAAAGGACATCCACACTTTTTCGACCCAATTGTCCTTTTTCAGCCCTTCTCGTCATTAAAATCATCATCATCAACATTTTGGGCCACAACTAGTTGGTTTCTAATCTTTATCTTATTTTTTCGATAAGTTCCACCACGCTCGCACGCCAATAACACATGTGCCTTCTTCTTTCCACTACCATTATCTGAGTGCTTTACAACGATGACAATGTTGTGTTGTATGGCTACGTCTCGAACCCACTGTTCTAAGGCCTCCCGAGTTTAAAATAATTGAAATTTGATAACACATCGGTGTAGTCCATCATAAGTTCATTACCCGGAGCATCCTCATTAGCTGGGGCATCCTCCTTAGCCGAAGCATCCTCCTTAGCCAAAGCATCCTCATTGTGTTGATGTGGATCATCATCACATGGCCCTGATGGCCCTGATACTCCGAATAATAAAAGAAATCCGGATCAAAATCTTCATCATCCGCCAAATTCTAAAAAACACAAAATTCAATGCATTATTAAAATAATGGGAAAATTGCACTTTTAGTCCTATAAGAAGGAAGAAAAATCACTTTCGGTCCTGTAATTTGAAAATGGTCCTTTTTATTGCAGAAGTGGTCCTGTCCGTTAAATAATTAACAGATTCCGTTAATTGCTGAAGTTGGAGGGAAAACAGTTATAGGGTAGAATATTTTGGTAGGAAATAACCCCTTAATACTATAAATATGCCCCCAACACATCCAATTATCCAAAACCTAAAAAAATGTCCATCTTGCAGATTTGAAACAATAAACAAACATTTACATTGCTTCATCTTCAAAATCATCTAATATTCGATCCACTAAGCACAATAACCACCTAATAAGTTCACCATTACACAAAAACTATCTAAAAATGCATTGTTCCATAAAAACAACACAAAAACCACCTAAAAAGACATTGTTTCATCAAAGGCAGCACAAAAACCAACAATGTTTACTCTTACCACCAACACTAACAACCCCTGTTTCACTCTTCCCACCAACACCTTCTGTTTTTCATTCTCCTTAATACAAGACTTCTCACTTTCAAGATACAAATGAACTTCAAGAATTTTCAGCCCTAACACTACAAAAAAAGGGCCTATTACCACACCCCTTTTACCACACTATAGAATAGATGTAGTGATATGTTATCAATAATCATACTTATATTATAAGGTGTGTTAATATGTTTATTAATACTAATTATTAAAAACTATTATCACACTTATAAATAAATGTATTAATACTCACTCTATTACTGCACTATTGAATGTCATATCTAATATTCACTCAAAACATATATTATATTATTTGAATATAAAAATAAAAGGCTTAATTACTTAACTTAAATAAAAAAATACTCCAGATTCTAGAATATTCACTCTTCATTTCTTAGAAATTATCAGAATCCCTAACGACAGCCTTGAACCCAAAATACTCCAATCTCCAATTCTTCACGGCCGATCTCGCTTCAATCTCCATGGCCGATCTCTTTGCCGACTGTTTTTGCTAGCACATAGTCGTATAGCCGAAGTTGCCATCTGTCAGCTCATTGTTATTTCACAAGAACCTAGGGTTAGAGTCTTTCGTCTATCACGATAAGTTCTCGCCATATATAGTGTTCTCTCTCGCCCAAGTTTCCTCATAAATGAATGCATCCAAGGTGTTTGATGTTATGACAGGGAAATTTGTTATTTTTTTGCTTATAATTTTCTGAAAATATGTCTAAAGAGCTACTATTGAGAGAAATCTATGCAGTTGATTTTGTGAAATAATGATTGAGATAATATATTTTATGGAAAATACCTAAGAAACGTTGGTATATTAATTTAATGCGTGAGAAATGAATGTTGCAAAGATTAATAAATTCATTTGTGACTGTGAAGGTGGAAAAATGTGATTATCTCAATATAAATAGATAGATGTGAGTGAATAACATACCAATAGTTAGATTGCGGATGATTAAGGTCAACCTTAACTTCGAAGACACTGGTTTTGACTATGAGGTATTTGAGTATGGGAATTGAGATTTGAGACTTTACTGAGCATGCTTGTAAATAATGTCCACAAATATCATTTTAGTTTAGAGGCCTAATTAGTTATATTGTTTCCTCTTCAGTATCAAAATATTTTTGCACCACTCATCAAGGTTGAGGCAGATTATGATACGGTACAAAGGTCTTCTTTTAATGGATTGCAACATGTTATAAGAGAGTGCTAATTGCATTTATTGTTAGACAAATGATGAAAGAGTCTCAAAGCAAAGACAATATCGCAATCCGTTGGGATGTCAGTCTCAATAAGAAGCATCTTGTTTACTCTGTTTTTCCTAAGGTAACCTCTTTTGTTGTTATTATTCTGGTTTTACCATTGCTTACTTAGATGAAGAATGCAAATTGCAGTTTTCTGTAGGAAGATAATCCATTAGCTATTCACTGGGGGTGCATTTTTGTTGGCTTTATTGGACTTTTTTCTTTTCCTCTTTTATCTTAATGTCACATACACAAGTACGTTATCATCATCTACTTGGCCTTCAAATGCAGTTGGTTCGTAATGCTTTGCCTTGTAGATTTGGTGCACCGGGACTTCCAGAACTTAACACATCTCAGGTATGGTCCCATAATCCATGTCATCTTAAATGCATTAATATTCATTAAGTTGGTTTTTTTGGTTAAATGTTTTTCCTCATTTTTGTTCCAGGTCTGAATCTACAATGCATATTAACTTAGTAAACTTTTGTTTCAAGAAGGGATTAGATTGGAACAATGATGTTAAGCTATTCAATGAGTTAACCCTTTGAAGAAAGACAAATCTAAATTAAAGTCAGCATGCATAAGTTCTTGGAGAAAAGCTTACTATCGTATCATAAATAACACTAATCATAGAGTTTTATCTAATTATAAAATAATTCGCAGCCTCGCAGGAAAGAACTTGGTCGATCTTTACTCCTTGTGGTCTGAAGTGAAGACTTAAATCAATTATTTGGATTTTTTTCACAGCAGCTTCAACGTTCAGCATCATTGCCTGAGAGTCTCTGTCACGCCCCAAATTTAAAAATATTGACCATTTAAAAAGTAGTTAAAATAACTAATTTTAACGTGCCAAAAATTGAATCTTAAATTTATAACGTTAAAATAAAGGGACACAATGGCTATAAAAATTACTTTAAGTATTGCAGCGGAAACAATTATAATAAAATCAAGAAGTTCACGACTAACTTGTTAACAAAACATCCATAATAAAAACCATAACTTAATTTTAATAGACATGTGTGCAAATAGTCTTTTATTCTTAAATAGATCATCGTCTCCCATCACCACTCCTCGCCATCCAATTCTTCAACCTGAAATTGTAAATTGTTGGGGGTGAGCATGCAAGCACACTTAGTGGGAATTAAGTCATTCAATATTTAATGCTAAAAATAAGTAATCAAGTAATTGAAACATAGCAAATAGCATTCACATTGTCACATATACTTTGCCATTGATACTTTTCCATCGCATGTTTTGTGAACCTTCCCAAAGCCAAATTAATGACTAAGGTATTCTCACACGTAGACTTTTCAATCGCATGTTTTGTGGACCTTTCCAAAGCCAAATTAATGACTAAGGTATTTCCACACGTAGACATCGCATGTATGTGGACCTTCCCAAAGCCAAATTAATGACTAAGGTATTCCCACACGTAGTGAGCACGGCGGGTCGCACCCGAAGACCCGTCGGTCCCGGACCCAATTTGGAGCCCCTGGCTATTAGATAACTTTCCCATACACTTTGCCAATAGTATAACATAGAATGAATTCACATAGTAACAATTAACTCAAACATTTATCTAAAACATTAAATAATGAATAACACTGCAATAGAGCTCTACCAACCACCGTAGATAATAAAGTAATTAAAAATGCACCTCGATAGACGAACATGAAAACGATACGTTAAAGCCTCGTAATTATCGTCACCTAGCCGTGCGATACATAGAATAACATAGGATTGTATTTTTTTTTAAACTATTAGGACAAAACTCAAAAGAATGGATCGATTTTCCTTCACCATACATCACACGAATCACACATATATATAACATTAGGTGAGAAGGAGTTAATATATACACATTTGGAGAATTGAATTCTCATAATGAAAAACGAATTGGTAAGTGAAGGGTCAAATAGCTAGTGGAAACAAATGAAAATATTTACAATACTTTAAATCCCATAATTCTCATAACTAAAAATGCATGATGGGAAGAAATGAGAAGTCAAGTAACTAAAAATACAATTAACGTTTACGTTTTGAGAGTGATGATAATATTTATATGAAAATCATAAGATATAATTTCTTATATTAAATATACATACACATATATCTATATATATTATATTATATAATATACTTTTCTTTTGACATAATTTAAATTAACTTAATAAAATTATTATTATTAATAAATTATGAAATTCTTGGGTATTACAGTCTCCCTATGATGATTTTAACGAAGCAAACTCTATGGGTAAATTTTAAAACTTAGAACTTGATGATACTTGATAGCGAATTCAGAAATCCTTGGACCAGAACTTATATTTCGGTATCTTCTATATTATTTCTATTCTTTGCTTTATATATAATATGTTGCATTTTGTGTATGTGGCTATGTGCCATTTAAACTTCTTTTGTTTTTTTTCAATATCTTCTCTTCCTACGTTTTTGTCCTTGTACTTGGTTTTAACCTTTTAGTTTGAAGCAAGTTTTATTATAATTCATCCAACTCTTTACATGTTACCTTAAAACAAATTTGTACTAAAAAATTCCTTTAATTTGAGGAAACTATTGAAGTTTGTTTATAATATTGCTTTCTGGTTGTGATATAATCAAGTATCTAACTTACACTACATCTGAATGCAGGCTATAGGTTCCGACCCTTCTTTATGCTATAAATAATCCTAAAAATTATCGATACACTCTAAAATTCGTGTTTTGTATTTCACTCTGTTTTGCAGTCTGTTTCTTAAGATCAGAATGGCATTGTGCTTGGCATTTGATACAGATTAATTTTTTGTGTTTCCTATGCTCCTTTTTATCCCTAAGATCATTTTATGTACAATAAAACCTCTATAAATTAATACTCTATAAATTAATAAACTCTCTAAAATAATAAAATCTTCCGGTCCCGACTTGGGCCTTTGTAAAAAATCATCAAATTCGATAAGATAATAAGATAATAATTTTTCAAAAAATACCTTTATAAATATTAGGTCCCATTAAAACTCTAAATTAATAATTCATAAATATTGGTACAATTATAAATATTATGGCATGGTCTCTCTTATAAATCTTTTTCATCAACCTAGACTCTTGTAAATATTTTTGAGTGCATGTGGAATGGTCTCGATCTCTTATACTCACATAATGTTTTACGCATTTGATTATTCATGAATGATTTTACAATATCTTTTAAATGAGAATACATGACTGGGTGTTATATATGAATTATTTTATTTCCATATTGAGATTTATATAATATATGTTTCATTCATCATGCATGAATATATTTAATTGACTATAATAGTAATTTAAGTGCAATGAATTAATGCAAACATGTATATTTAAGTAATTTCAATAAACTGATGCATGCGTCTATGAATATAATAGTTAATTGTATACAATAAATTGATATTATACATGAATTAGTTACAAAGAATTGGTTAATACATGAATATAATCAATGAAATATATATAAACTTATTTCTTTTTAATACATATGTACTAAATTTGATGAATTTTAAAATTCTCTCTTTTAATTAATAAAATATTAATTTATCGATAAATTAATACCTCTCTAAATTAATAAAATTTCATGGTCTCAAGGTTATTAATTTATAGAGGTTCTACTGTAATTGCTCTCTCTCTTTAACAATCTTTTGGTGCAAAACTCAATGATATAGCATGGATTTGTAGTTGCATTACTATTTTTGCTTCTCTAATCTAAAAGGGCTTGATTAGTTACCTTGTTCCTATAATATATATATATATAATATTATAGACTGGGTTTCTTTTTTTTTCAGAATGATCTCGTTTACAGGTGGGGAATGGATATGAGACTTGACTAGCTAGCTATTGCACTCAGGTATAAAACTATTTATGTTGGTTTATTTGTGGGTATTGCAATTTTATGTTTTACACTTTACTACTTTAGTGAAGTGAACATTATTCATAGATCATTACTCATCATTTTAAGTGATGGAATTGTTGCTTGGCCATGCTTTTTGGTGCGTTTTAATATTTGTTTCCCGAGACAGTTTTTCGCAATTGAGCTCTTATATATACTTTTTATATATGCAGGTGACACGTACAAGATTATATACATAAGTCTAGAGCTTGCATCAAAGTTGTTAGCACATCTTATTGATTTCAAACATTGGTCGCCTAGCTATTACTCTTACTCACAACTTTATGAGCTCTTGTATTATATTTTCTTAGAACTTTTAACCTCATTTTAAAATTGTTGGTTGGGTTTATTGCTTCTCTAAATATTGGATTTTTCAATATTTGAGAAATTGAATTCTATAATATTTTTATGAATATATTTCTTATTCGATATATAACTAAGTTGACTAGTTTAATTTTAGTTTTAATTTCTAAAGTCATAAGTTCAAGGATAATTAACAGTATTAGCTAATTATGTTAAAGTTGACCTAAAGAATTTCTAAGCACACCAAAAAGTTTAGTTTGGATATATATACATAAAATTACGCTAATATAAAACTTATTATTAACTTATAACAACACTTTTCAGTGTTCTAATATCTAGCAATTGTCAACACTAATATCCAACCTATTTTAACACTTTTAGTGTGTTTAAATATAATCTACCCCAACACTATTCATTGTGTTGATATCACACCTATCCCAACACTATTCATTGTGTTGATATCAAACCTATCCCAACACTTTTCAGTGTGTTGATATATACTCAATTTTAACATTTTCATTTGTATTAATAGGTAACCAATTGTAACGACAAAGTGGGATAGCTCAAGTGGTTAGAGCACCACTACCTAGGCCTTAGATCCTGGGTTCGAGTCATGGGAAGGGGAAAAGGGATGGGTATTTAATGTAATTAAAAAAAAAAGGTAACCAAGGAAAAGGGATGGGTATTTAATGTAATTAAAAAAAAAAAGGTAACCAATTGTAACAATTTTCAGTGTGTTAATATCTCCTCACCTATCCCCACACGCTTACACGCCACACAAAAAAATAATGTGGTAATAAGAAAAAATGTCACAAAAGGTATTCTATTATATCATTTTGAAATGTCATAAAAAGCCATTTTTTTTGTAGTGTATAAGGTTAAATATAGTTCTTTGGCCTGAAGGATTGGACACAATTTATTGAAACTATAATAAACTCAGAAATTCCATCACACTAGCATACAAATATAATAAACTCAGAAATCTTACTCATATGTTCCCTTTCAATTCTTTTAATACTGTAATTCTTTCTTTCAACTTGAGATAGAAAAAACCTTGTGGTGTAGAAGGCCCCAACTAGTTGTTTAAGCAACAACAAACCTTCATTTCAGAAAAATTAAAGGTACGGTAAAATTCTTTGATTTCAGAAATAAACACCATAAAGCCCAAACTTTCGATTTCAGAAGAAAGAAAGAAAAAAAGAAAAAAAAACCCCAGAAATTCGATATATATACCAGAAAAAAAATCTCCAAAAGTCAAAGATTCCCTATTTCAGAAAGAGCCCCAAAAAATCGCGTATGTAATTTCAGAAGAAAAAAAACCCAAAAATTGATTTCATAACCCCCCACCCCCCCCCCCTCAATACCAGTATGGCCAAGTTCCAGAAAGAGCCCCAAAATGAGCGATGGTAGTTTCAAAAAAAAAAAAAAAAAAACCCAAACTGCCAGCTTCAAAAATTGTATGGCGTGAGAGATACTTACTATATGGAGGAGGTTGGGCAACCCTAGTATCCCCTTGCCGCAACATGAATGCAAGATTTAACTTCGTGACATCGATTTGGGCGATTTTTGCTGCGATTTTGGAAATATCAACAAGGTGCGATTTTTTTCTATTGGATTTGGGTGATTTCTGGCTTTCTGCGTTGATTTCTTGTGATTGGATTTGGGTGATTTTGGCTTTCTGAGATTGGATTTTCATTCGTCATAGTTCTTGCTAAAATCTGGGTTTAATTTGAGTTCTAGTGTTTTGGGAATAGATATGGTTTTTTGAATGAGAATCTGTTTAATCTGAATTGGGTTTTGATTATTGTTTTAACGGAACGCGTGAAAGTCACGAGGATTACGTCCGTTAAAATTGACGAAAAATTTCTAAGGGACTAAAAGTGCAGGTAAAAGGACCAAAAGTGATTTTACTTCAATCTTACAGGACCAAAAGTGCAATTTTCTCTAAAATAATTCGAACACACATACATAACCCCAAAATAAGCTATTATTGACACCCTAGTGTCGACCAAGTGCATGTCGGTTGACAATGGATAATTGACCATAACAAATTTCGTCGACTACATTGTTTCGATCGACAATAACCAACCGAAGTACAATGCATTAACAACTGACTGACAAAATCTCACATGGTCGACGTCGTGTCGTCGACCAAACATACTACCGCTGGCTAACCAGCATCGACCCTCAGAATGCAAGAAAACGAAAAACTATGAAATGCGCCAACAACCTATTTGTTGATGTTGGAATAAGTGTTTTGTATAATGATCCAACACTTACAGTCGAGTGTTGTAACTAATGTTCCCAACACTTATGGCAACATCAGAATTTGACCTTTCTTTTCTCACTAACTCCAATCTTACACTTGTTGTTTAGTAATGTCCCTAATGCAGTTAGAAGACGTGGACAACATTCAGGTCATGTAGTTGTATAGGAGTGAGAAGTTACTAAGCATAATATAACAAGTTCCTACATTCAAGGAGATGTGAAGAGAAGTTGAAAACTGCTTGATCTAATGGCTGAGATGATCATAGGAGTTGAAGGCAGTTCGTCCAATGAAGTCTATAAATAGTAAAGCTGCCTCAACACAAGACACACAAGAAGAAAAGCTAAATCTTGATTACTAGTCTATTGAATGTGTATACGCTTCTAGTTAGGAATTTTTTTTGTTTCTTCTTGTAGATTAGCATATCATTGTAAACCCGAACAATTGTATGTTCATCGTGATCTTATTTGCTAGGTTATGTGTATAGATTTATGAGGGAGATAGTTTCATAGGATGTAGTAAATTTCCAAACTCATACGAGTTATAAGTTTTACAAACCTCTAAGAGGTTGTAATCAAGTTTCACATATTTAATACAGTGAACCATATAGATTATTTTATAATCTACGCAAATTTTGAATACTTTCATTTTGCGAAGTGCATTTTAATTTATGTTGCTTAATGTTGTCAGGATAGTGCCAACACAACTGACAACACATCTGATTTCGAACGCACACACACACTTTCACTATTCAACCATTTTCTTCCAACTATATGTCCTAAACTACTCTAAAACATACAAGGAACAATGATGAATAAAACTTAAAAAAAAAAAAACTTTTATATCACTACATTGCAAAATAATAAAACAAGCAAAAAGTAAAAATAAAAACTTACATATTTGTAGAATCCTTCATGTTTTCTTGTCATTTTTTTATCGTTACACCACCCAGAGTACAAAGAAACGATTTCTACGAGTTGAAATGTTGAAATGAAGAGGAAAGGAGATGGGAGATGGAGAGTGGCCGAATGTTTTTTCGGTAACTTGGGGAGGAGAAAATGAGGGGAGTGGGGGTTTAGGGGGGAATGTGAAAGGCGAAATTGGTGGGGTGCATCCAGTAAGGGGGTGTATTTAGTGCCATGCAACTTACTGAAAGGGTATCTATGGTTTTTCGCCCTATTATTTTATTAATAAACTGATTGAGGGAGTGCATCTATCTGAAATGGAGGTGTAAATAGTCAGACCCATTGATTTTACTTTCTTTGTTTCATACTTATTTTTTCTCTTTCGAACTTAAATTTTATTTAAAAATGTTTATCATTTTTACAAAAAAAAATTCACATTTTACTTAATTAAATTACTCTTATATGTAATTATTATATTTTATTTTAAAAAAGAATTTATACACTTTTTTTCATGATAATAGAGATAAATTATTCTTCAATTTCTTTTCCCCCCTCATTTTCTTCTCCATCTATTTACAATGAAGGATAAATTTGTAAAAAAAAAATTATGGTATCTAATTCTATACAAAACAACAAAAATAATAAACATTTTAAAATGAAAAACGCATTAATACTTATAATTAATGTGTACTCTTTGTCCCACATAAACTTGCACGTTTGTTATATTTTCATATTTTTTTTACATTCTTTAAAAGGAAACATTTTCATAATCTCCCCCTCAAAATATACACTTATTTATCCATATGTCATTACTTTCATACACCCAATCTACATTTTTCTTATAAAATTTCTAGGTTGGTATGAAACTTTGTGTGTCTGGTGTGTGTTAATTATTGCTTAACTATGTTATATGCGAATATGAGTCAAATATTGAAAACGCCATGTGTTTCATCACTCTTCCAGATGAGGAGGAGATCAAGAAGGTTGTCTTTGATATATAAATTATATAGTGCCTCGGGTCCGAATGATTTTGGGGGTTCATTTTACAAGTGATGTTGGGGTCGATAGGTGATGTCTATGCAGTTGTTCGGTGTTTCTTTGCCACTCTGACTGTCCTGATTGGTCTGAACTTGTGTTTTATGACATTGATTCCTAAGAAGGAGGGTGTTGGCAATAGGGGTGTGCCTTAGTCGGTTTGATAACCGAACTGAACCGAATTAGAAAAACCGAATCAAAATCGAATTTCAGTATTCGTATCCGAAACCGAATTGTATGGAAGCAAAATAACAACTAACCGAATCGAATTGTCAGTTTGTGTTCGGTTAAAAACTGAAAACAGAACAAAAAATCAATTTTTTTTTTTGTATAAAATTGCATTCAATTAAAAATCAGCAAAAATGCATTAAATTTTAGAAATTTAAAAATCAACAAATGCACTAAATTAAACTCACCAAACTGCTTTAAAAAAAAAAATAGAAAACTACATTAAAAATCATATCAGAAAACTGCAATAATTTCATTTCAGTAAAAATTAGGAAATAAACTAAACAAACTAAAATTTTTAGAAACTAGACTAACCAAGTCACCAAACAAACAAAATTTCAGAAACTAAAAAAACAAAATATACCAAGTAATTAAGAAATCGGTTAATTAGGGTTTAGGCTATTTATATGTGTATTAATTTCTATTCGGTTTTTGGTTAACCGGAATATTTATACTAAAATTGAACTGAAATCGAATACCGAATTTCCCTAAAAACACTAACTAAACCGAAATAAAAAAATTCGGTTCGGTTTTCAATTACGTACTAACCGAAATCTGCTCACCCCTAGCTGGCAAGGTGGAGGACTTTAGGCCTATTGTGATGGAGAACATTTTTTTTTTGTAGACTTTTATGAAGATTTTGATAACCTATCTTAGGTCCTTTATTGGCTCTTGTTTGACGTTGTTCTAGGTTAGTTTTGTCCCTGGTAAATGTATTTATACTTGTATTGTGCAGGCGTGGGATGATATTAATATATTGGATAACCCACGTTGAGTATATGACCTTAAAGATTGATATGATCAATGCCTTTGATATGGTTTCGCGGGACTTCTTGTTTGTTGTGTTTGTGTCTCATGAGCTCTATTAGAGCTTTGTCACCATGGTTCATTCCAATATGGGTTCGTCGAGGATCTCAATTTTGCTAAATGGAGAATTTTGGGGTTACTTTTCTTGTTCTAGGGGGGGAGGGTTCGACAGGAGAATCATTTATCCCCTCTACTCTTTTGCATTGCAGAGAAGGCTTGGTAGGGTTGGTGGATTGTGGCCGTCTCGCTGCAGTTCCCAAGATCCCGAGAAACTTGTTGCCATGCAGAATTTCATGTGGATGGGGGATGTTACTAGGAGGAACACCTAATGTTCGCTTCATTAGTCTATCTAATGAGTCTTTGATATAAGTTAGCTTGGGATATCCTTCAATGTCCATATATGGAGGTGAGTTTGCTCCACAACTGTATATTACTCCTCAGGGTGACCCTTATACTTACGACTGGGTTTCTTATATCTGAGCAAGCATTCAATGCCATTTACCTCGTACTTGTGTTGGTTTCCGGTTGGTGGGTCAGTCAATGCTCTAGAGTCAGTTTCTGGAATAACAACCGATTGGGGTATGTTATCCTGGTTGCTACAATAGGATACTTCTTCTTTGATGATTAGTGACTGATGCAGGGAAGCGTCTCAATTGAAGTGAGAACTTCGTTGATTTCTTAAAGAAATATCCGGACAAACACAATATCAATTAAGGATAAAATGAAGTGAGAACCGTTGATTTCGATAACGAAATATCCGGAATAAACACAACAACGATTAAGGTTAAAACCTTAAGAATTTTCATATAATTTCTGAATGTGTAAAATGATGCTTACATTCTCCTTTTTAAAGGAGTTTTAACATAAGAGTCAAGGCTCTTTAAATGCAATAATTAAAGGTATTAATTGGATACATTGAAATTAGACTTTGATTGAATAAATGAATGAAAAGCATAATTTGAGGAATCAATTTGAGGAATCATTCATTCTTCTACATCAGTGACACTTTGAAAAAAACCTTTGTTTTGGAGTATACAAAGGTGGTTTGAGATATTTTACAGATTCATGTTCCTCGAGGGTAGGATTGTCGAGTTTGGTCAACCTTAGTATTGGGAAAGTAGAACTTCTAGCATGTCAAATGACTTCCTTCGTAGGTCACTTCCTATGGTCAACTAGGCCTCTTGGATCTAAGATGGTTCTATGTTGATGTGCAGATCTATGACTGTTTGAAAAATTGTCTAAGGGAAGTTTCCAACATCGGATTAGTCTACTCGATTTAGTGTTCAGGTCTGTCGATATGTCCCATCTGCTCCACGACGGTAGAGACTTTGGATCACATTAGGGATGTTAATTTAAACCCCCTCCATGCCCCGTAGTGAAACGGGACGGGTTTGGGTATCACTTTGGCCCGTGCGGTCACCCCGCCCTGTTCATAGAAGGGATATTAGAGTGCTTAAGATGTGGACACATATAAGTATCATTTTGTGAATAAATGCTTTTAAATCTTCATACTCTAAATAGGTTAACTCAAACTCGTCCTCGGTATCCCACGACAAGAGATGATAACTCCATCTCGTCATTAGAGAACTAGGTTTTAGGTACACCGTGTCGGAGTCAGACTCATAATCGACCACAACAGTAGATGCTAAGTCCATCTTATCATCGAAAATTGGGTTTCAGGTACCACCGTGATGTAGTCGGACTCAAAATCGACAACGATGAGAGATGCCAACTCCAACTTGTCAATTAGAGAGCATCATTTCGTCATAATCCATAAAACTCGATCGAATATCTCTCTTGAAACACCACTCGAAAAATCCCTTCAAGAATGAAAACGAGATGCTAACCCTATCGACAAAACATAATCGGATAAACAGATAAATATGAGGTCTAGGGTTTTGATATCGACATAAAGAATAGAAAGATGGGGGCGAATAGATTTAATTAGTGTATTGATGAATAATTTAGGTAAATAATGTGGACCTAACTATAATGATATTTTAAAAACTAAATGGGATTGTGAGGGTGTTTTAATTGAGTGTGTTTTCATTTTAAGGGCGTGAAGAGTATTGTGAGACGGACGAAAAAAGAAAGTGTGAAGACTATAACAAGATAGGATCGGAGGGAGTAGTATTAAAGTGATAAAATATTTTTTTGGGGAAAATAGTATAATCTTTTCTACTTAGAGAATAATAGAAAAGGTGTGTTGGGTTAGTCTGAGTTAAATAATGACATTTTGTGTAATATGATCTATGATTACTTTATTTCCATTTTAGAAAATGTTGAATTTAGTACGAGACTAAACTTTTGGTCAAATGTTGCATTTATGTAAACAAGGAAATTACAAATTTAAAATGACAAACTATCTGTTCCACAATTATTTTTATACTTATTTTATTGGAGATGACTCAAAATTACTTTTATACAGACAAAAAAAAAAATCTTTTAAAACTCAATCTTCACAATATTCACAATCTTACACAAAATATCATTATTTTTGAACTCACACATACATACAAATTAACTCTTTCTTCTTCTTGATACATTGAACTATTGAACTTTACAAAATTATCCCCAAAGAACATACCTGTTGGGAGATGAATCCTAAAGACAAGTTCTAATTGATGAATGAAGATAAGGTTTAATGGTCAAAAGTAGACTTGAATATATGTTAAGTGCTGACTGATTTGTTATGGAAGTCGTCTTGTATAAGACAAGAACATATCATATTGAAAGTATTAAAAGAAATATAAAGTATGATTACTTAACGAAATAGGTCTTGTTGGGATATAAATTCACCCTAAGCCCCAAATTGATGTTAGAATAGTTTTGATGGCCAAAACACTTAGAGTTTATAAATGTAATAGGATCAGTTGACTTTGTATAGAACAGCTTAGACTAGTCTTGTGTGTTCAACAGTATTGATCTCAGCTGATCAGCACAGTATGTGCTTACATGCACAACCTCAAGAAGACATGAAGACTAGAAGATCCTTGAAGACTAGATAAGTAAGGTGCTTGTATACCTACTTAGCTGATGGAGTCCAAGTCAAAGATGGCCTAAGTTAGCTCTAGTATTTTCTAGATCAGAAGAGTAACACTCATCTGATATCTGAAGACAGAAGACATATGGCCAGACGAGTTAACCAGAAGACTAGAAGTGAAGACCAGAAGACTAGAAGCTCGTCAAGGACTCGGCTGATTCCAAAGTCATCTTGCAATTCAAACGAAGACTTAACATACTTAGAAGATTGACATGATCCCAGATTTGAAGCAATCAAGCGGCTGGAATCAAGGAATCAACCAAACATGGAAAGATTGCCCAACGACTAGTTGCAGCAATCCTCTCTATAAATACAAGAGGATGAGGAATAACAAAGACACGGAAATACAACGAGAGAATTCACAAAGGCTAAAAGCAAGCAAAAAGTAACATTCTGTTGAGAGTTCTCAAAGAACCCAGAAATCATTAGAACACCCTTCTAGCTCTTAAGTTATTTCTCATCCAACCAAAGAACCTGAATCCTACACATATTGTAAATCCATTGATTTAGGCATAGTGGTTAAGCAATTTATAAGCTTGAACCACTAGTTGGATACATTCAAAAACCCCAAAACCCCCACCATAAGGTTAAGTTTTTGAACCCCTGTAAAGTGCAAGTGCTTCCAATCACTTGTGGAGACCGCAGCAGTTCGGGACTGTTCAGATCTCAAAGTCCTACCCTTGGGACTATAAAGGACAAGCCCTTGTAATTTTTGGTAAATTAAAGGGATTAAACATCACGTTAAGACGTGAGAGTGGACGTAGGAACGTATATCCGAACCACTATAAATTCGGTGTTATTTACTTACTGCACTTTACTTTATTACCTATTCATATTTTTTATAGTGCATACTGTGATTTTAAATATCTTTAACTAAGGCCATATTTTTCAAAACCAGCATCAGCTGAGTATTTCACTAAGTTAACAAATTGGTTATTTCAAAAGAAACTCTAGAATGAGTCTAAATAAACAGGCCTACTCACTTTCGCATATAAACCTCTTCATCAGATCACTATAGTCATCTGGACCAGCAGACTTGTAGTCCAGCTGACATAGAAATCAGAAGAGGTTCCCAACTCTTTGATTGAAAAAGTTTTAAAGTCTATTCACCTCTCCCCTCTAGACTTTAATCCCATTCACTACTCGTTCAGGGACCAACAAGTGGTATCAGAGCAGTGATTCTATCGGACTACTGTCTCTGGATTATTAGAAGACTTGAGGGAGTCTGTCTGTAGTCCTCTTGAACAGATCCATCTTTTGAAAAACTTATTTTTGAAAACTCATACAGCATGAGTGCTAACATGCGTAAATTGCCTAAGTTTTCAGTGGAAGACTATGATTATTGGAAGATAAGGATGAGGAAGAATCTCACCTCAGTTCACTACAAGATGTGGTCAGTGATCACAGAAGGCCCAATCACAATCATGGCGGTCAACACTGCAAATGGCGAACTTGCCCCCAAGCCCATGAAAGACCTCACTCCCGAAGAGATGAAGCAGTCAAACCTTGACAGCATTGCTCAAGATTACATCATGCAAACTCTCCCTAATGAGTACATTGCAAAAGTACTCGACTGTGAGACAACTAAAGAAATGTGGGATGCCTTGGCACTTCTTTGTGAAGGAACGGAGCTGATTAAAGAGAGCAAACTATCAACAGCTGTCAAGAAGTTTGAACACTTTAAGATGTAACCAGAAGAGTCTATTGATCAGCTGGACAATAGATTTACCAAGATTATCAATGAGATTGAATCTCTAGGAAAGAAATATACAAATAGAGAGAAAAACTTGAAAATCTTGGACTCTCTAACCAAGAAGTGGAAACTCAAGAAGACCATCATCAAGGATACTCAAGACATCAAGAAGTGGACAGCTCAGACCCTATTTCAAAATCTCAAAGCCCACGAGTATGATCTTGAAAGAGAAGAAAATTCAGAAAATGATGAGACAACTGCAACTCCTTCTACCTCCAAGACTGTAGCTTTCAAGGCAGTAACTAATACAAAAACTGCTAGCACCTCATCTGGCAAGACCCCTTTGAATACAGATGACTTAGAAGGATCAGACATGAGTCTAAAAGAGCAGATGGCTCTCATGATCAAGAGATTTGAAAAGATGAACACCTTAAACAACAAATATAGGAAGTTCTATAAGAATTACAAAGATAAAAGAGCTGGTTCATCCTCTAGAGAATCAAGAGAGAGAACTCCAGAAAGGTATCCTAGGAAGGATATGGAGTCATCTGACAGTCGAAGTTATAGAAGAAGAGATGCCACCCCTCCAAGAAGAAGCACTCCAAATCAGAAACTTGGATCATGCTTCAACTGTCATAAACCAGGACATTATGTCTATGAATGTCCAGGCCTAAATCCAGGAGACAAAGAAGAAAGAAAATCAAGAAGAGACAGGAGGAATTCAAACAGACAAGCAATGGTGACTGAAGAATCTGAATATCAAAGTGATGATCTTCCTTCATCACCAGACTGTGAACTCTTCTCAAATGATTCAGATGATTTAGCTATGATGGCCATAAGTGAAAATGAGGTAAACTCCTACACATCAACTTTTCACTTACCTGCTTCTTCACACACATATGAGGCAAACTCATCTGTAGGCGAATTTGAGAACACCTATTACCAATCCTTGGAAGAAGTAAAAGGTGATCTTGATATTGCTACAAGAGCTTTCATAGAAGTGGAAGAAGAGAACAAGGACCTAAGGAATGAAATTGCAAGGTTGAAAAAGGCTAAGTTTGATAACACCCCTGAGTTGATAACAATGAATGAAAGATTGACTAAAGAAGTGGAACTTCTTAAAGAAGAAAACACCACAATAACTCAGTTGTAAGAGGGGATGTTAAAAACTCAAGCCTTAGAAACCAAAGAATTTCGTTCACTTCAGTCTAAGTTCGATGATCTTTTCCAAGCAAAAGAGCTCTTAGTAAAGGAGAAGGAATGCCTTGATCAAAAGATATCAGAGTTCAATAGAGCATCTGCTACTATTGAAAACATCTCTGAATATTATCGATCTAATGGCAACAAGATGGGTTTCGGTTATGAATTTAATCCATCAACATCTTCTCCAGCTGAGGGCAGTACACCTAACCAGTGTACTACTCGATCACATGAAAAAGGTGAGTGTTCTAAACACAATGAACCTATAATGAACCAAAAGGCATCTGTATCAGCTAAGGTTAACCATCTTAACACCAAGAATGGCAAGAGACAAGTTAACTCCAAGCACATATAGAGGAACAACAAACAGCCTAGACCATCTCGTTTGAGACAGTCTCAGCTGTATGCTGCTCCAGCCAAGAAGAAGAAGTCTTCTTCACACAAATCTGTTCTCTTTGCACCCCCTATCTCTTATGATATTGTGAGAACAGAGGAGTATGGTTCATATAATCGTGTGCATCGTTCAGCTAATGCACCTAGGCCGATTGTAACTAGTCAGAAGATAATCTACACTCACTCCTATAAGAGGAAATCATCTGACAGTTACCTAGCTGACACAACCAACAAATCAAACCAGTCTAAGGTGTCAACTGGCAAGATTTGGTTCTGTGATGCCCGAGGGAGACAACTCAAATGCTCAAGGTTATTCAACCAACCAATTTATATGTGGGTTCCCAAGGGTACTACTAACACCCAAGGACACAAAACAAAATGGGTACCTAAAGCTTAATCTAAAATGCAGGAAAGAAGGGACTTATACAGGAAATGAGGTAAAGCAGGAGGAACTTGGTATACAGATAGCGGATGCTCAACTCATATGACTGGAACCAAAACCCTGCTGACCAACTATACAGAAAAGAAAGGTCCAAAAGACTTCTTTGGTGATAACGCGCACGGTAACACAAAAGGATATGGCACCCTAAAAAATGGTGACATTGAGGTACATGATGTATCATATGTAGAAGGTTTGAAGTTCAATTTATTATCAGTTTCTCATTTTTGTGACACTGGTTATTCAGTAAAATTTTCTAAAGATGAGTGTATCATAAGTGATAAACGAACAAAACAAACCCTTCTAACAGGATCTAGAAAAGGTAGTATGTATCTTGCAAATTGGAACAGCTGTCCTAAGGATACATGTCTGCTTGTGAAAAGCTCTAAAGATATCAGCTGGCTATGGCACAAACGTCTTAGTCACTTGAACTTTAAGACTTTAAACAAGCTAGCAAGGGAATCCTTAGTTGATGGGCTGCCTAATGAACTTTACTGTAATATCAGGTATGTGATGCATGTCAACAAGGAAAGCAAACAAAGGTCTCCTTCAAAACCAAGAAGACGGCATCAACCAGCAGAGTTCTGGAACTACTACATATGGATCTCTTTGGACCAATCACTCCAACAACACTAACAGGAAGGAAGTACACTCTTATTGTAGTAGATGACTACTCCAATTTTACTTGGGTTATCTTTCTGTACAAGAAAAGTGAAACACAGCAGAAGCTTCCTGAATTATTAAAGAGGATCCAAGTAGAAAAGGGAGAACCTATTGTGAAAATCAGAAGTAAAAAGCACTGAATTCATTAACTCTTATATTATTGCCTATTGTACTTCTAATGGTATTCAGCATGAGACAAGTGCAGCAAGAACACCACAACAAAATGGTGTAGCTGAAAGAAGAGTCAGAACACTTAAAGAAGCTGCAAGAACTCTCCTTGCTGAATTCTCAACTCCTAAGAAACTATGGGCAGAAGCCATCAACACAACTTGCCACACCCAAAACAGGTCAGGTATTCACAAAATTCATGAGAAAACTCCATATGAACTGTGGAAAGGTAGGAAACCTAGGGTATCTTACTTTCATATATTTGGTTGCAAGTGTTTCATTCACAACAATGGGAAGAGTAAGTTGAATGCTTTCGATGCCAAAGCAGATGAAGGGATATTCTTGGGATATTCCTCTACTAGCAAAGCATTTAGAGTATTCAACAAACGAACCCTTCTTGTGAAAGAGACACCTCATGTTGTATTTGATGAATCTTGTGAAAAGAATGCAGTAGACACAGACTCAGCTGCAGAAAAGATGAGGAGGCTACTGATCAAGACTACATCAGAAGAGTTTATTGAAGTCAATGAACCCTTCTCTGAAGATCCAGAGGAAGATAAACCTCATAGACCTGTCACTAGATCTCAAACCCAAGCTGAGCAAGCCGATCTAAATCAAGATGCACCAATTCCAAATGCAAGAGGGAATGATCTCTTTGACACACAAGATACAGATGATGATCGACCAAATCAAATCAACCCTCCTGATAACACTAGATCAAATGAGAATCCTAACTCATCTAGTGGAAATACACATGTGAGGAATACATGGAGAAACAACCATCCATCAAACCTCATCTTAGGAGGAGCAGACTCAGGTGTCAAGACCAGAAGACAACTGAATCAAAACTCCCACTCCTCTATGTTCTGCTGGTGTGCCTTCTTGTCCAACATTGAACCAGCTGACATAGAAGAAGCAATGACAGATAGCAACTGGATCACTGCTATGCAAGAAGAATTGAACCAATTCAAACGCAATGAAGTGTGGGAATTGGTAGATCGTCCTGAAAACCACAATGTAGTAGGAACAAAGTGGGTATTCAAGAACAAGAAGGACGAAAATGATGTGATAACTAGAAATAAAGCAAGGCTAGTTGCAAAAGGTTACTCACAATCTGAAGGAATTGACTACGATGAAACCTTTGCCCCAGTAGCCATACTAGAAGTTATTCGACTATTTCTAGCTTATGCATCATATATGGGTTTCAAGGTATATCAAATGGATGTCAAAAGCGCCTTCCTAAATGGTATTCTAGTAGAAGAAGTGTATGTAGAGAAGCCCCCAGGCTTTGAAAAAGGAGATCAAGTATATCGTCTGAAGAAAGCTCTCTATGGCCTGAAGCAAGCCCCTAGAGCTTGGTATGACACATTGTCCCAATTTCTTCTTGACAATGGATATACCAAAGGCAAGGTTGACAGAACACTTTTCAGAATACAAGAAGGAGATGATATTCTAATGGTGCAAATATATGTAGATGATATTATATTTGGATCACCCAATCAAGAGATGTGCAAGAAGTTCTCTGAACTAATGCAAGGAAAATTCGAAATGAGTATGATGGGTGAGATGAACTACTTCCTAGGACTTCAAGTCAAACAAAGTCCAGAAGGGATTTTCATCAATCAATCCAAATATACCAAGAGCCTATTAGAAAGATTCAAAGCGCAACAAAGCAAGACTGCAAGAATTCCAATGATGACTTCATTCAAAATGGAACCAGATGAGTCTGGAAAAGTAGTTGATCAAGCTGAATATAGAGCACTTATTGGATCTCTCCTATACCTTACAGCCAGCAGACCATACATAACTTTTGATGTAGGAGTATGTGCTAGATTTCAAGCCAACCCAAAGCAAAGTCATCTAGAAGCAGCAAGGAAGATTCTCAAGTACCTAAAAGGAACAGTGAACTTAGGACTATGGTACCCTGCTGATGACAATCTAGAATTGAGTGGATACTCTGACTCAGACTATGGTGGTTGTAGAACAGATAGGAAGTCCACATCTGGAACTTGTCAATTTTTAGGCAACAAGCTGATTTCATGGTTCTCAAAGAAGCAAACCTCTGTTGCAACCTCCACCACTGAGGTAGAATATATGGCAGCTGGAAGCTATTGTAGTCAGCTGCTCTGGCTGGTCCAACAACTAAAAGACTACAATGTAGAAGCAAGAGAAGTCCCTATCTACTGTGATAGCAGCAGTGCCATTGCCATCACTCAAAATTCAGTCCTTCACACAAGATGCAAGCATGTCGACATTAGACATCACTTTATAAGAGATCATCTTGAAAAGAAGGATATCAAGATGGAGAAAATTCACACAGATATCCAAAGAGCAGATATCTTGACTAAGCCCCTAGCTGAAGAAAGATTCAAGAACCTATGCTACAGCCTAGGACTTCTTGATCCAAGTCTATGAAGATGTAAGGCCAGCTGAGAAGACCTCAGCTGATACAACTGCAGTAGACTAGGAAATAATCAGATGAGGTGAATAGACACCCTCATCTCCAAGTAAGTATTTTCCCAATGAAGACAAATAAAGCTGAGGGAAAACATAGAGTTATTCAATCAAGGGGGAATCCATGATACCTTAAGAATCCTTGATAAAATACTCTATCATCTGCATTTCATAATATATATATATATATATATATATATATATATATATATATATCTCCAGAAGAGTTGAACAAAGTTAGTTGAAGAACGTACTCAAAGCAATGTATATACATGTATAATAATAAACTATTCTTCATAAAATATTTTGTTACTATACATACATACAGTATATAATTGAGCCATACTTGGTTGGATTAATACACCATCCTCACCGACTCAACAGTATACAGATTGAGTACGGACTTCAAATAACTCATGCTCAAATTTATAATTTCTGCATTCCATAAGATAAAGCCTGAATATCTTTAAATGTGAACCCTTAGATCAAGAATCTCATTGTTGATCTTAAGAAGTAACCTTTTTCAGAAATTCAGACCTATCAACTCACTAATTTTGTCATCTTTCACTCCTCCATCTCATCTCTACCTCTATAAAAGGAGGCATTCATGAGAACTACTGAAACAACAAAAAATCACTAACTCTAATCTTTGTTTCAGGTATGGAGAAAATCAAAAGAAAAGATGGCATGGACATCATCCCTCAACCAAAGTCATGGGTGAAGGAGATGAAAATCTGTCCAGCAGATGGAGATGATGCAGACAAGCATACTTGGCTCGCTCAACATATGTATGCTCTGAAAAGAAAAGATAGGAGAGAAGTTCTTATTGAAAAGAAAAGAAAGGAGAGATGCAAAGGACAGAGTAGCAAATAAGCAGAGCTTCTTCTCCAGGGGGAAGTTCTACATGGAGAGCTTGTTGCCAAAGGATACTTTGTCAAAGCAAATCAAGAAGACCAATCTCTACCTTTCTCTTCACACTCCATTGAAGCAATTCAACAAGAGAGGACAAATTTTGATGCTACAACCCATCTGATGGTGAGGAACCATCTGATGGTGAGGGCAACCTGAGCCAGTGGAATACCATCTAGGCTGACCAGCTACATATTGTTAAGATGGTTCCACTTGGTTAAGGGGGAATTGCTGAAAGATCCATCAAACCAGGTTGGATAAACTTACACAGAAGATTTACTCAGCAACTCTAAATCCCTACTCAACTGATCAGAAGACCAACTCAGCTGACCAGAAGACTTCCAAGAAAAATCAGCAGACCTTTTTCAAGAAAATCAGAAGACTTACTCTGCTGATCAGATCACTCTTATTCAAGAAAAATCTAATGATAATTTTGTTTGATCATGTAATTCATTCTAAATTTGTTTCTGAATGTAATTAAGGAATTTGGCCTATATAAGGAATGCATATTACTTATAGAAAATGGCCTTGAATGATCAATATTACTGAAATTAGTCACAACGGCTATTTTTGGTAGTGATATCATTAGTACTCAATTACAATTTTGCCAACGAATCAACAATCGACACATGGCACGTTTAGCCGGCAAAATTTAAGGAATGGGCTGAAGACGAAGAAGGGAATTCTTGAGAGTTACTCCTCATAAAATCATTTTTTACCGTTGGATCAATACACAATTCGAGATTTGCTGGAGTTTATAAACAGTCCTTAGGCCATTCCTCAAACCCTTTCGCTCTCAAAACTCAAAACGCACTCAATCACTCTCGTTCTGAAAATCTCTACCAAGTTTTCTAAACCTATCTACCAACACTCAGAATGGGGATCATTGAAATTTATGATGAGAAGACCAAGATCACTGGCACTCTCGATGCAGTAAAGTGGTCGAAGGAAGGGAAGATATTCACTGAGAATGCTCTGTTTTTCAAGGGCAAACACACTGCTGAGAACAAGGAGATTCTCCTTCGATGTCTCAACCTAAATCTTCGTGAAATTCTGGAAGCAGCACCAACTAATGTTTATGAGCAAGATGTGCTGGCATTTTATTCGAATACTGTGTCCAAAGGTTCGTATGTTGAAAGTTCCATGGGTAGACACAAGGTCAGAATCACTCGAGAAGTCCTCAAGGACCTATTTGATCTACCTAGGGGGAAAGTCAACATCTCTACCTACATCATGGGAAGAGAAAAGGAATATATCGAGATGTTTACTGGTGGAAGAGTCAAGGCTATTGATGCCTCTGGAGTTAAGAAGTCCCAACTTGATCTCAAGTTCCAAACTTTGATGGACATAGCAGGCAAGATGCTGCTAGGTAATACATTCAGTCACGATGCAGTTACCACTCTGAAAGTTAGAGTTATGGCTGCAATTTGGGATCAAATCGATGGAGATTGGCAAGAGCTCTTCTTGGATAGAATTGCTCTTGAGGCTAAGAAGGTCTCTCTGGATTTGCAATCTACGGAGTGGAAAGTGACATCCATAGTCAGCTTTGTCAACAAGCTGAGTATCATCCTCCCAGAGATTCTCCCAAAGAAGTACAAGATGGGACCAACGAAGAAGTTTCATTCATCCAAGTATTACTTGAAGAAAGAAGCTCTTGCTGAGGCAGTAAGGTTGAAGGAGGAGAAGATGAAATTGGCTGAAGCATCCTCAAAAGATGTAGTTGAAGAGAAAGAAGAGTCTGTGCAGGACTCTGCTGAAGAGGAGGAGGAGCGCTCCAAGGAAGAGGCTCATCAGAAGGCTGCTGATGATGATGATGACAATCAGACCCTAGCCCAAAGAAGATATCTGATCAGATCTGGGCTCATCTCCCCATTTGATTCAGATGCCACTCCATCAGCCTCTCCTTTGAAGAAGGCAGGTACCTCTACTCCCTCCCTTACAATTACACCTTCAAAATTGTTTAAGGGTCTGAAGAGAAAGAAGACTACTTCTTCTTTCACCAAGAAGTCAAAGAAATCCAGGCTCCCTACTCCCATGAGCATAGCCCCAATATCATCCTTTGACCCTACTGAAACTGCCAACCCTTCTGAACCCTCAAACACTGTTTCCCAAACCCCTGCTGATACTCACACAACAGAGGAACTAGCCAAGAAAACTCAATCTCCCAGCCTCCAAACATCATCTGATCTGATCATTCAGAAAACTCAACCCCCTGCTGATATCCGACCAGTAGAGGACCAAGCTCAGAGACCACAACCATCTACTGATCTCCAAACAACAGATAAACCAGCCAAGCAAATTCAAACCCTTTCTGATATAAAACCCACATAAGAACAATCACAGCCACCTATTCAACCCACAGATATCACTTCCCAAATCCCTGCTGATACTCACACAGCAGAGGAATCCGTCCCAAAAACCCAATCCTCTAACCCCAATATCTCTTCTGCACCAGAAGACCTGGCAACAGCAGACCCTTCTCAACCTCAGTCTCAGTACAGCATGGTGCACTATCCAATGTGCACTAGGGAGAAAATCATGAGAATGAGGATAACCAACTTGCTCAGGTCTACTGTACCTGAAGTTGATGGGGACTCAATCCAATTTGAGCAATTACTAAGGGTATGTACTTGAATTGAACTCAGAAGGGATGAGGTTGATGATCTAATTGAAGTCATGGAAGGAATGGGAGGAAGAGCTAACTTCCTCGACTGGGAAATGGAACAGAAAGAGGTTGCTCAAGTCAGCTCCTCCACTGAGCTGCTACCCACAGAGGCCCTAACTAGGGTATGCAAAAGGATACTAGAAGTCCCCTCTGAGCCCACCTCCGAGAACACATATGTACTAGAGATCACAGCAGACCTACTGGTGACTAACAAAGCTTTGGCAGATGACTCAGCTGAAGCAGAGGAGGCAGAAGAAAAGGAAAATGAAGTGTTGATTATCCCAGCTCATTTTATGCCAAAGGATGAGCTCACACACTTCTTCGAACAACCAGATCAAAAAGGAAGAAGAATTTTTACTCATCTGGTTGATGCTACTACAAGTTTTCTCAATGAAGACTATCTTTCAGCTGAAGAGAGAGGGAAGGCATTGGTGGTCCATTCTAATATTCCACCATTACAAACACAAGGTACTGCCTCCACCTCTACTTCGTCTGTTAACTATAAGGCAGACATATGCTCTCAGGTCAAAGAAGCAATAGATTTGCACTTTGAGAAAGGATTAGGCATACAACTAGCAAGATATGTTGAGAAAGCTGTTCAGGAGCAGAGGACTCGTCTCACCAACCAAATTATTGATGTTGAGGACAAATTTGGTGAGGCACTTCATCATCAGATAGAAGAGTACCTTAGCACTGAGATGAAGAAGTCATCTGACAGATCCAAAATGTTTGTTGATCTCTATGCAAATGAGATAAACCGCATGGAGACCACCTACAAAACCAGGCTTGAAGATGCTGAAGCTCGAGCCACTCAAGGTCAAGCCCTCCTTCAATCAGCTACTGAGGAGAATGAGAAACTACGGACTCAGCCGAAGGAGACAGCAGACAAACTGGAAACACTAACAGTGATTCGGGTGGAATTTACACTATTTGGATGCATATTTGAAGCTCATTTGATGTTGATTTCATTGAATTATACATTGAATATGATTGTTTAAGCCGAAATGAGAGAAAGGTTGTGTTTTGTCGATTTTGTAGGAAATACGATGGAATTTGGAGCAAAACACCAACCATACTTTACTGGATCAGGAAGAGGAGTGCACGGTTGGATTCGTCTCGAAAAACGGAGTGGAATGAAAAAAAGAATCGAGTCAATCGGAGGTCGGAAGCTCGAGATACGAAGAGACGAAAAAGCATACCCGGGTAGAAACGACCCGGGCGGGTCACTTCGACCCGGGCAAGGGCAGATTTTGTGTAGGTTCGAATTTTGCCCGGGTGAAACCCACCCGGCCGGGTGGTTTCGACCCGGGCAAGGTTAAAAATGCATTTTCTTCGTCTTTTGGCCGGGTGGCATGCCCGGGTGGGAGCCACCCGGCCGGGTCACATCATTTTCGGGGTTTTTGGCCCATTTTCTCCATATTTCAAGGGCCTAATTGCAAAATTAATTCAAGACTTCTACCCCAACTATAAATAGACCAAATTTGAGTTTTAAAAGAGAGTCTCTTACTCCTTTTACAAGCAATTCACACACACATTCACATAGTTGTAGGTGTTCTTCATTTTTAGTTTAGATTCTTAATTAGATTAGATAGAATAGTGGTTTTTACTTCGAATCAAGCTACGATTATCATCGGGCATCGTCTATTACATCGGTTTGTAGCTAAATTCTCATGATCAAGGTGATATTATTCTATTTTGCAATTCAATTTAGTATTTTCTTAATTTCTTCAATCTTTTGTTATTCTACTATGAGTTTGATGTTATTAGTTGTTTTAATCATGGAATTCTCTTCTAGAACCATGGGCTAAGCTCTTATTGCCTTGGGTGTGAATGTTTTGATGGGTGTTTAGTGTAATTATAGATTAATTGCATGATTAGCTTAGGAATTGGGTGTATATGTTTCTAGTGTTGTAATTTTCATGATTCAATTGATTAATTCACCCTATTAGCTAGCATTGTTAGTCTTGTCGACTTCAACGACCGTATTGGGTTGCATGATTAAGAGTGTGTGTATGAGCTTGAATTAATCAATGAGAATTAACATAGTAATTAGCTACACCGACCGGGGGTTGATTGCTTAGATCGACGACACTAGACACTAGTCGATTAGAGGTCGTCTATTAGATTAGTGAGAGGGCGTCTCATAAACATTAGTAACCGTGTTGAACGTGTTTATGAGACACTATCTTAGGAGCTTATGGTATTGATTAGACTATATAATTGCTAATCGATGCACGTGTTCACCTAAGCCTCACAAGGGATTGGTCTACACACACGAGTGATAGCCTTTAGCTTAATCCAAAACCATAGTTTAATTCATGCAATTGGTTCGTTAACTCATTGAATTACCCACAAAACGGAAACACCCGAGGCAATACCCTTCCCTTGCACTTTCCAACGAAAGTTAGATAACTTGTTATTTTTGTCACTAGTTTTCATTACTCTAGTTAATCTAGTTTAATATTTTTGTTCTTATTTCCAAAAATCCAAACAAACACGTGTAGTTACTACAATAGCATGCATACTCGTAACTTTAGGGATTTGCTTGCACTCAATTAAATCCTTGGAACGAAAAATACTACTTGGTCGTACTTACGTACTACAATCGAACCCATACGCTTGTGGGGCTCGAATTGTCAAGTGCTTAAAAAGTGTTGAAAAACGAGACAAGTCAATGGCGCCGCTGCCGGGGATTTAAGCGAGTGTTATTAGTGAAACTTAGAGTTTGTTGAGTGTTATTGATAGTAGCATTTCTTTTTCGTTATCTTGTTTTTCGTTTCTCTTTGTGGGCTTTGATACTTGTCTTTTGTAGGTGTATGATCACAAGATCTCGTGGAGGAAACCTTGAACCATTAGACCTTGAGATCGAGGCACACGCAAGAAGAAGAAATCGAAGTAGAAACCGTCAAAGAGTCATAGAAGAACCACTTGAGATGGAGAACATTGAAGAGATGAATCCTCCACCGAATGGAGAAGATGAGCTTCAAAGAGAGAATCATCAAGTTGGAAATCAAGTTGGAGGGAATCCACCTCAAAACCCTCCACAAAACCTCATTAATCCCAATCCACAATATCCACCTCAAAACCACTTTCCATATCAAGGATACAATCCTTACCCCTATCCACCTCCACAACAAGCCTACTATCCACCACATCAACCTCATCCATATCCACTACATCAACACCCATATCCTCCTCCTTACCAATATCCTCCACCTCAACAAATTCAAGAGGAATACGTCCCTCCTCCTCCACATATAGAAGAACCTCAACGTGTGTACCATGGAAGGCCAATGAGGGAATATTTTGAACCTCAACCTAGGGAGCATTACGATGGGTTGGCAAGACCAAGGGTGGAGGCGAACAACTTCGAGATTAGTGCCTCTCTATTAAGGATGTTGAGGGAGAGACAATTTGAAGGAAGGACGGAGGAAGGATTTGAGGAAGACCCGAATGAACATCTTGCTCAATTCTTGGAGATATCAGACACTCTCAAGCAAAATGGAGTTTCGGAAGATGCTAAAAAGATGAGGCTATTTCCGTTTACATTGTCGGGGAAAGCAAAAGCTTGGCTACATTCAAGCATTCCCGCCGGAGAAGTGAGGACGTGGGAAGATTTGAAGAAAAGATTCCTATTGAAGTACTACCCTCCTTCAAAGACGATGGAAGCCAAGCAAAAGATCTCTACGTTTAAACAAGGTCCAAATGAGGGAATCAAAGAAGCATGGGAAAGATTTACGAGTCTTCTCATCACATGCCCCCATCATGGTTTCCCAATTGAACAAACAACTTGTTGGTTCGTTGGTGGGTTGCGATTGGAAGATCAACACCACATTGACGCTTGTGCGGGGGGTTCAATTTGGATGAAGTCGGTAGAGGAGATCAATGACATAATAGAGGGGATAGCAAGCAATACTTTCAAGACGAGAGTGGACCGTGGAGCACAAAATCGGGTAGCCCAAGTGGATGCTAATGATAGCATAAGAGCAATGATGTCTACACTCATTGAAAAGGTAAATGTTTTATCTCAAACAAGAGATAATCATTTATCCTTTGTGCAAGAAGATCCTCAATTGGGACATATGGAAGAAGTGCAATACATGGGTCAACAAGGATATCCACAAAATTTTCAAGGGAACCGACAATATCAAGGCCAACCACCATATCAAAATCGTGGTCAAGGATATCAAGCACCTCCTCAAAACCGATTCCAAGGGCAATCTTCATCATCTCAAGGTCAAGGGGGACCATCCCCTCAATACCAAGCTCCTCTTAACCCGAATTTTCGGAGGAATGACAATTTGTCATATGCCAATCCTAAGGGTGCTATTCAATATCCTCCCGGATTTGATCCCGGAGCAAAACTCCCAAGTGGAGAAGGAAAATCCTCCACGGATGAGCTTCTTGCACTCCTCATGAAGAGAATGGAGGCAAGTGAGAAGAAATCCGAAGCATCCGACTCCATCCTTGCCCAACTTGTGAGTAACCAAAAATCTACCGAATCAATGCTTGCTCAACTCACGAGTAACCAAAAATCAATGGAATCCATGATTGGCCAACTTATGAGTAATCAAAAATCAATGGAATTCAAAATGGGTCAATTGACAACTTCCATTGGATCTCAACATACAAAGGGTAAATTGCCCTCAAACACCGAGGTAAACCCACGTGAGCATTGTAATCCTATTACAATTTCAAGTGGTGAACATTATGGAGTTTCTTCAATTGAATTGGAAGATGGTGAAGTGTTGAAGGCAAAAGATAAGGAGGAAGAGGAAAAGAAGAGGATAGAGAAAGTTGGAAGTGCAGAGGGTGCTCCAAGAATTCCAAAGTGGAGAATTGCAAAAGATTTGAAGAAGAAGAATCTTGAGGTACCTTGTGATAAATGGGGGGTGCCTATTACATATGAGCCACTTCCATACCCGGGAAGATACATGAAGAAAATGGATGAGAAGTTTGGGAAGTTTTTGGATATCTTCAAGAAAATCCACATTGATCTTCCACTTTCGGATGCTTTAGAGCAAGTACCTCATTACATGAAGTTTCTAAAGGATGCAATAGCAAACAAGAAGAAACTAGTGGATGATGAGAAGATTAAGTTGACCGAAGAGTGTAGTGCTATCCTTCAACGAACTCCTCCCGAAAAGCTCAAGGATCCGGGTAGTTTCACTCTCCCATGTGAGATTGGTGATGGTCCCATGATGAAAGCTCTTTGTGATTTGGGAGCTAGCATCAATTTGATGCCACTTTCAATCTTCAAGCGTTTGGGACTTGGAGAAGTAGTGCCCACATCAATTACTCTCCAATTAGCGGATCGTTCCATCACCCATCCTAAAGGGATCATTGAAGATGTATTGGTGAAGATTGACAAGTTCATCATTCCGGCCGACTTTGTGGTGTTAGATATGAAAGAAGATGCAAATATCCCATTGATTCTTGGGAGGCCGTTTCTTGCCACGGGGGGAGCAAACATAAATTTGAGAAAAGGAGAGGTAACATTGGAGGTGAATGGAGAGAAAGTGATTTTCTCCAAGTATGGCTCAATTGAGAGTTCCCCAAGAAAGAAGGAATCCCCCTCCATCCAAGAATGTGACATTTATGTGCAAGAGCCATTACCAAAAGTCCCATTGAAAGATCCGGGAGATGATAACAAATTGAAGCAAACTCCCAAACTTGAGCAAAACTCAAGTTTGGGGGAGTTTTATAAGGAGAAGAGTTTTGATAAGTTCCTTGAGGGTAGTGAAGATGAAGAGGGAAGAAGGAAGAGTTCAAAGGAGAGAAAGATTGAGAAGGGATTTGAAATTGGAGATACGGTGGTATGGGGCACCTTGGGAATGATGGAAGTCCTTGGAAAGATGAAGATCAAGGAACGAAAAATGTTGGTCATGAAGAAATTGGTCTATGGAGGAGGCATTGCGTTGGAAAGTGAGGAGGATGAAGTGTTCATCACCGATGAGCACAATGTCAAGTACTATCATCCTCCATTCAAAGAAAGAGAAGTATGAACTTGTTAAGTTCCGTCCGGCATAGGACGTTAAACCTAGCGCTAAATGGGAGGCAACCCATTTTTACTTGCTTTATGTCAATTTTGTTCATTTTATTTGCTTTGTTAGTTTAGTTTGATGTGTTTGTGAGTTTTGATGTTAGTTGGAGAAGCTTGGATCAAATGGACGATTGGAGATTGAAAGTGGAACTTTGTGTTAGAAAGAAGGTGTAGCTATAGCAATCGTAAGAGGTACGCCCACCCCAATTCTTAGGAATTGCATAGCAATTACTAAGTTTGGGGGGGTAGTGGAATTTATATTCTTGTTCATGACATTGATTGCTTAGCTACTCTTAGTGTTAATTGATGGGATAGTGGCCCATGTGTGTAGATTTGTATGGTTAGCACTTGGTGGCAATATCAATGCAACACTATTTTTCCAAACTTTTAATTGCTTTGCAATGAAAAAGTTTGGGGGGGTATGTTCGTTTTTACATTTTCTATTGACACCAATGTGTATTCTTGTGTATGTGTGTAATTTGAACTTAAATGATCATTGAGACACATTTGATGGTGATTTGTTGTGAATTTGATTCCTTGAATGTGTACATGATTGGAATGAATCATCTTGTTTGTGTTGTTGTCATCTTGTTGCCTATGGATGTTTTACATGCACAATGAGTTATGTGTGGTGGTGATTGATGAATGTTTGAGTCTTGAATGAACCGGTGAGAGTTGAGCTTCGAACCGAGCATTAATCCGGTTTATTTCATTTGTGAGTGAATCAATTCATTGCTTGCTTTTCTAGAACTTGCCCAAGTTCTTGCTTGAAATCATGCTTGTGTGATACTTTGAGATATGATGTAGGCCATCTTTCGTACTACAAGTCACTTAGCCATATTTTTCCAATAACCAAAGAAATCTTCCGTAGTTAGCCCGTTTGAGCTTGAGTTCCCTTTCTCTTGGCAACCTACCATGTTTAACCATTTAGCTTTGTGAGCCTTTGATGTCCAATTCTAGTGGAGAACAAAAAGAAAGTGGTAAAACATATGCTTAAATGCCTTTAGTTTGAAGAGAAAAATTGGCAAGGGTGTGAAAAGAAAGAAAAAAATGGAAGTGATGAGAAAATGAGAAAATAAAAAATTGAGAAAGAAAAGAGGGACAATGAGCCCCAAGTGCTTGAGAAGAAAATAAATTGAAAGGTGAAGTGATTGGCTAAAAAAGAGGAGGAGATGATTGCATGTGAGAAATTTGAATGAAAAGTGAGAATGAAGGTGTGTAAACCTTATGAGCATAAGCTTGATGTGTTGAAAAACAACTTTCGTTCTCCACTAGACGAGTCACTTCCTCCATATTCATCATACCCCGTCCAAAGAGCCAACGTTACGTCCTTGGTTAAGACCTATTGATCTCATAGTTGAACATGTTTGTGGTGGAAAGATGGTAGAGCTTGGGCAAGCTTATGGCAATTGCAATGCGTGATTTGATTGATGAGTGTCTATTGTCCTTAATTTGTTTGAGTGTTTGAGAGAAACACTATATCTTGTGAGTTGAACTTGAGCATTTGGATATTGTCATCACCATCACTTGTTATTGTATGTTGAGCATGTGTGAGGTAATTAGTTTGATTTTCAATATTGAACTTGTGATCATTTTTGAGAATGTATCTTGAGGAAGAAGAATTCATTTCATGTCATTTGATACATGGGATCTTTCATTGATCATCTAGTTGTAAATTTCACCCTCACGTTGTAATTCTTTCGTTGCTCGAGGACGAGCAACACTTTAAGTTTGGGGGAGTTGATTCGGGTGGAATTTACACTATTTGGATGCATATTTGAAGCTCATTTGATGTTGATTTCATTGAATTATACATTGAATATGATTGTTTAAGCCGAAATGAGAGAAAGGTTGTGTTTTGTCGATTTTGTAGGAAATACGATAGAATTTGGAGCAAAACACCAACCATACTTTACTGGATCAGGAAGAGGAGTGCACGGTTGGATTCGTCTCGAAAAACGGAGTGGAATGAAAAAAAGAATCGAGTCAATCGGAGGTCGGAAGCTCGAGATACGAAGAGACGAAAAAGCATACCCGGGTAGAAACGACCCGGGCGGGTCACTTCGACCCGGGCAAGGGCAGATTTTGTGTAGGTTCGAATTTTGCCCGGGTGAAACCCACCCGGCCGGGTGGTTTCGACCCGGGCAAGGTTAAAAATGCATTTTCTTCGTCTTTTGGCCGGGTGGCATGCCCGGGTGGGAGCCACCCGGCCGGGTCACATCATTTTCGGGGTTTTTGGCCCATTTTCTCCATATTTCAAGGGCCTAATTGCAAAATTAATTCAAGACTTCTACCCCAACTATAAATAGACCAAATTTGAGTTTTAAAAGAGAGTCTCTTACTCCTTTTACAAGCAATTCACACACACATTCACATAGTTGTAGGTGTTCTTCATTTTTAGTTTAGATTCTTAATTAGATTAGATTGAATAGTGGTTTTTACTTCGAATCAAGCTACGATTATCATCGGGCATCGTCTATTACATCGGTTTGTAGCTAAATTCTCATGATCAAGGTGATATTATTCTATTTTGCAATTCAATTTAGTATTTTCTTAATTTCTTCAATCTTTTGTTATTCTACTATGAGTTTGATGTTATTAGTTGTTTTAATCATGGAATTCTCTTCTAGAACCATGGGCTAAGCTCTTATTGCCTTGGGTGTGAATGTTTTGATGGGTGTTTAGTGTAATTATAGATTAATTGCATGATTAGCTTAGGAATTGGGTGTATATGTTTCTAGTGTTGTAATTTTCATGATTCAATTGATTAATTCACCCTATTAGCTAGCATTGTTAGTCTTGTCGACTTCAACGACCGTATTGGGTTGCATGATTAAGAGTGTGTGTATGAGCTTGAATTAATCAATGAGAATTAACATAGTAATTAGCTACACCGACCGGGGGTTGATTGCTTAGATCGACGACACTAGACACTAGTCGATTAGAGGTCGTCTATTAGATTAGTGAGAGGGCGTCTCATAAACATTAGTAACCGTGTTGAACGTGTTTATGAGACACTATCTTAGGAGCTTATGGTATTGATTAGACTATATAATTGCTAATCGATGCACGTGTTCACCTAAGCCTCACAAGGGATTGGTCTACACACACGAGTGATAGCCTTTAGCTTAATCCAAAACCATAGTTTAATTCATGCAATTGGTTCGTTAACTCATTGAATTACCCACAAAACGGAAACACCCGAGGCAATACCCTTCCCTTGCACTTTCCAACGAAAGTTAGATAACTTGTTATTTTTGTCACTAGTTTTCATTACTCTAGTTAATCTAGTTTAATATTTTTGTTCTTATTTCCAAAAATCCAAACAAACACGTGTAGTTACTACAATAGCATGCATACTCGTAACTTTAGGGATTTGCTTGCACTCAATTAAATCCTTGGAACGAAAAATACTACTTGGTCGTACTTACGTACTACAATCGAACCCATACGCTTGTGGGGCTCGAATTGTCAAGTGCTTAAAAAGTGTTGAAAAACGAGACAAGTCAAACAGCTAAGCTGGAAGCTGCCTCTTCCTCAACTTCTCATGCTCAAGTTCTAGAGCACAGCATCTCCCATCTGACTCATGTAGGCAAAGTCAATGCCATGGCCCTCAAGCAGACTCTACATGTGGAAATTCTGAATGCCATGAAGCCTTTTGCGGCTGCTCTTGCTGAAGCCAAAAAGGGGGAAGATGTATTGATAAAAGCTCTAGAGAAGTCTACTGCACAGCAAGCTGAACTGGTAGTATCACAAGACGACCTGAATGAAACCTTGAGAGGTTTGAAAAGCAAAATTAAGAACAGACAAGGCAAAGAAGCTGTTCAAGAAGAAACCCAAGGCCCGGCCAAGAATCTGCAACTCACTGCACCAGTAGAACAAATTACTGAAAAGAGAATGACAAGGAAAAGAAAGGTAGATGAGAAAGCATCAGTTCCAGCAGAGCCTACTGCAGAAGAGAAAGAGGCTCAAGAACTAAAGAAGAGAAAGATGCTTGAAGCTCAAGAGCTTAAGCAAAAGAAGCTCAAGGATGCGAAGGCACTCAAGGCCAAATTTGAGAGAAAAGTGGCCAAACTCAGGAAAGCACTGAAAGAGAAAGAAAAGAAAGATAGTGCTCTGGTAACTGACAGCACATATGTAGATATGTTGGTTCTGCAAGATGAGCTACAAATGTGGTACCCTCTGAAGAAGAAATGGCAAATCCAACATCACATAGTTACAAAATTTGGCCCTCTCTCTACCTATGAAGAAGAATTTCTCCAATTCTCTCAGTCCATGGAAGTTGAAGATCAAGTGCTTTGGACAGAAATAGTCAAGACAGCCAAAGAGATTGGCTACAAAATCCTAACTCCTAAAGACCCTGTCTGGGAAGCACCTACTCTGGGATCCGGAAGAACAGACATGATAGAAGTCAAACGAATTATGGAGAAGATCTACTCTGAAGAGAATATTACAGACCTGCAACACATGGAAGATGTTCGCACTCGTCTGTATCTTGCCTTCCGCATCTAAACAATTGAAGACCTGATGAAGACCGCTTAAGAAGTTCAAAGATACTAACACTTGTAATCTGTAAAACTCCATATATGTTATTCAAGTATTAGTTCTTTTTTTCTTACAAGACAAATTCTCATTGTCTTCATCAGAAACTTCAATTTTAAGATTTATAAACTCTTATCTTACTCACTAAGAGCATTTATCAAGTAAAGTTTTGGCTTCATCAAAAAGAGGGAAATTGTTGGGATATAAATTCACCCTAAGCCGCAAATTGATGTTAGAATAGTTTTGATGGCCAAAACACTTAGAGTTTATAAATGTAATAGGATCAGCTGACTTTGTATAGAACAGCTTAGACTAGTCTTGTGTGTTCAGCTGTATTGATCTCAGCTGATCAGCACAGTATATGCTTACATGCATAACCTCAAGAAGACATGAAGACTAGAAGATCCTTGAAGACCAGATAAGTAAGGTGCTTGTATACCTACTTAGCTGATGGAGTCCAAGTCAAAGATGACCTAAGTTAGCTCTAGTATTTTCCAGATCAGAAGAGTAACACTCATCTGATATCTGAAGACAGAAGACATATGGCCAGACGAGTTAACCAGAAGACTAGAAGTGAAGACCAGAAGACTAGAAGCTCGTCAAGGACACGGCTGATTCCAAAGTCATCTTGCAATTCAAACGAAGACTTACCATACTTAGAAGATTGACATGATCCCAGATTTGAAGCAATCAAGCGGCTGGAATCAAGGAATCAACCAAACATGGAAAGATTGCCCAATGGCTAGTCAACTCCAACGGCTAGTTGCAGCAACCCTCCCTATAAATACAAGAGGATGAGGAATAACAAAGACACAGAAATACAACGAGAGAATTCACAATGGCTAAAAGCAAGCAAAAAGCAACATTCTGTTGAGAGTTCTCAAAGAGCCCAGAAATCATTAGAACACTCTTCTAGCTCTTAAGTTATTTCCCATCCAACCAAAGAACCTGAATCCTACACATATTGTAAATCCATTGATTTAGGCATAGTGGTTAAGCAATTTATAAGCCTGAACCACTAGTTGGATACATTCAAAAACCCCAAAACCCCCACCATAAGGTTAAGTTTTTGAACCCCTATAAAGTGCAAGTGCTTCCAATCACTTGTGGAGACCGCAGAAGTTCGGGACTGTTCAGATCTCAAAGTCCTACCCTTGGGACTATAAAGGACAAGCCCTTGTAATTTTTGGTAAATTAAAGGGATTAAACATCACGTTAGGACGTGAGAGTGGACGTAGGAACGTATATCCGAACCACTATAAATCCGGTGTTATTTACTTACTGCACTTTACTTTATTACCTATTCATATTTTTTATAGTGCATACTGTGATTTTAAATATCTTTAACTAAGGCCATATTTTTCAAAACCAGCATCAGCTGAGTATTTCACTAAGTTAACAAATTGGTTATTTCAAAAGAAACTCTAGAACGAGTCTAAATAAACAGGCCTACTCACTTCCGCATATAAACCTCTTCATCAGATCACTATAGTCATCTGGACCAGCAGACTTGTAGTCCAGCTGACATAGAAATCAGAAGAGGTTCCCAACTCTTTGATTGAAAAAGTTTTAAAGTCTATTCACCCCTCCCCTCTAGACTTTAATCCCATTCACTACTCGTTCAGGGACCAACAGGTCTTATGAGATAAGCTTGAGATATTGTATAGAAGCTTATATGATTTAATGTAACTAGTTCTAAGTTGATTAAGTTGTTATATTAAGCTTAAAGTAATAGAATAGACTAGTATAGTATAGCTTGATAGAATAAATGAAAGACTGAAGACCAGAAGACTATCAAGACATGAAGACCAGACAAGACGAGATCAAAGATGAAGTCAGAAATATTCTAAGTATAGAATATACAAATCAAAGACGAAACAAGTTAAAAAAGTGTGAAACTTAGTTGTTATAACTGATTCAACTAAAAAAAAATCAAGAAACAATTATGAAGTTAGTTAAATGAAGTTATCAAGAAGAGTTAGTTAGAATAACAAACTTTCTTGATAAGTCACATCTATAAATAGATGGAGATCATCAAATGTTAAAGACTACTGAAACTAAGAATATTGAAGAGAGCATTCAAAGCAGATAAAGTCTTAAAGCATTCAAAGCACTCGCAGAGTCAGCAAGAAGATCATACTGAAGATAGAAGCCCAGAGTTGAAGATCATATTCAAAGGCTTACTTACGCAGAGAAGTTTTATTTTCTGTATTTTGTTTTGTAAACAAGTGTGCTAGTTACTTGATTGAATTACTAGTTGTTAGATCGAAAAAAATACCTGGAGGTATAATCAATAATATCGAAGTCTTATATCTTGAGACCTAAAGCCACAAGAACAGAGAGTTAATAAATTTCACAACTGGGTTTGTGAGAGTGGACGTAGACAAGTTGTCGAACCACTATAAATCTTGTGTTTGATTTACTTACTGTTTTATATTTTGTTAAGTTCTTGAAAGAATTCGTATAAACAACTTGATTGAGAAATCTTGTTGAGTAGATGAGTTACTTGATAACAGAACAGTTTAGTTTGATTGTTAAGTAATATTCATAATCTAAGAGTCGAGTATAAATAATCGATAAGGGCCTACATTGAACTGATAATTCCGCACATTGTATTTGTTAGTTGATAAACTTGATTGTTGACTGGTTCACAAGATTAGCTTACTGTTTAGACAAGCTGAGTAGATCAGCTTAGCAAATTGGTTAATTGAATAACTCTGATATATTTTAGAAAATGTTTAAAAGTCTATTCACCCCTCCTCTCTAGATTTTTAGCTCGTTCTAATTTTAATTCGACTTCGAGACCAACAATACCCATTATTTTCAATATTAATAAATTGGGACGGGGAGTATTAAATTTTCAATATTATGCCATATTAGAATTGTGAACAATGCGTAGATCCAACGAATCATATTTAAATCCAGTGGTTCAACATGAACCTATTTTCATTCCTATTCGGGTTTGTGTAACGTCCGTCAAGTAGATAACATTTGAATTAAATTTGCAAAGTGCGTGTATTTATTCAATCGAGACTGAATTTTACTCTTCTATTCCATTAATAACTAACGGTCATAAATTAAATCCATTACTTTAAATTTATAAAAGTATCAATAAATTTCAAAACATGCTTACTTTAAATTTTATACAAAATCAATAAAACATCATTTATTATACTTAAAATTTAAAATTTTACATATAAGTTATATATATATATATATCCTTATTTCTTAAAAATAAATATTATAAACATTTTACTTATTTGAAAAAAATTATATTTTGTGATAAACAACAAAATAAAATAAAGAAATGCTCCATCCGTTCCAATTTTATTTGAACATTTACTATTTACAGTTTTAATATATGAATTATTCATTTATATTAAAAATGATAAAGTTACTTTTTAAAAGATATTATTATCTGTATTTATACTTTATTGAAGAGATAAACTTTATTACTCCCCGTTTCACTTTATCTGTCATTTTTTAAACTAACAAAAAGTTTCAAAATATTTGACAATTTATTTTTTCAAGAAATATTAATAATATTTTTTCCAACCCTGTCCTCTTATTTTTGTGATATGTTCATTTAACAAAATGCAAGAATTATTTTTTTTTCATTTAATATTAGTGTTATACAAGAAGGTATAATAGTTATGCTATACAAATAATTATTGATATTAAATGATTTTCTTAATTTGTGTGAAATCTAAAAAAAAAGTCAACAAATTGGTCAATAGGTAATAAATAATTACATTTAGGGTAAATAAGAAAAATTGTTGATTTTTTTTTAAAAGAATAATTTTTTTTAATAAATGCTCAAATAAAAATAAGACATACTTTTTGTGACATGATAAATTTCAAATTATTTAATTAAATTTTTAATCTATCATATTAAAATTAAATTAAAATTGTAACTCAGTTAAACTATATTATAGGATGCACACAAATGTAATATAACTCTTTTAACAAATACTCAAATAATAATGAAACACAGATCTATATAAAATATTTTAAGTATGTTTCCCAATTGAAAAAAAGAAATAAAAAAAAGAAAGAAATCAAACGTTTGGCGTCAGAGTTTAATGGGTATTGGGTATTAGCGTCGTTTGATAAAAAGGTAGTATAGCTGTCTTGCCTCGTTTAGGCTTACACGCGCACAATAACCAACACCCCTATTCTCCTCTGTCCCTTTGTCTCGTCTTTGTCACTGTCACCATTCTCATTCCATTTCCACAAACCAACCCCCATTTCTTGTCTCTCTCTGTTTTGTTGCCTGCCATGCATACCGCCGGAAAACAGAAACTGGTGGTGGAAGTGGTGGCGGCCCACAACCTCATGCCCAAAGACGGCGAGGGTTCTTCCTCCCCCTTCGTCGAAGTCGAGTTCGAAAACCAGAGGCAAAAAACCCAAGTCAAGTACCGCGACCTCAACCCTGTTTGGAATGAGAAACTCGTCTTCAACGTAAACGACGTCGCAGACCTCCCTTACCGCACCATCGAAGTCAACGTTTTCAACGAGCGCCGCTCCAATAACAGCCGGAATTTCCTCGGTAAAGTCCGCGTTTCCGGCTCCACCGTCGCGAGGCAGGGGGAGGAGGTGCCTCAGCTTTACACGCTCGACAAACGGAGCCTCTTCTCCCACGTGCGAGGTGAGTTGAGTTTAAAGCTCTTTTTGTCCACTAAAGAAGAGGTTAAACAGGTTGTTAATGTTAACGCCGGTAATAAGAAAAACAAGAAAATGCAGCAGCAGCAGCAGCAGCAGATTGTGGTTCCCAAGCAAATGGGTCAAGAAAATAACAAAATGGGCCTGGTTTTGCAGAACCCGGGTTTGTTAAAGCCCGTTGAACCCGGCCCGGGTGATATCAAGCCTGTTGTCATCACCGGGCCGGTTATTCCGGCGGGCGGAGGGCATTTTCGTAACGACTTTGGTTTGAAGGAAACAAGCCCTCATCTTGGTGGAGTGAAGAAGGATTCTTCTACATACGATCTTGTGGAGCAAATGCAGTATCTTTATGTGAGAGTTGTGAAGGTTAGGGAGTTTTCTGTCTTTTCAAGTGGTGAAGTTGTTGCAGAGGTGAAACTAGGGAATTACAAAGGGGTTACGAAGAGGGTTTCTGTTGGGAATGGTGAATGGGACCAAGTTTTTGCTTTTTCTAAAGAATGTATTCAGTCCTCTGTGGCGGAGATTTTCGTGAAGGAGAATAGTAACAAAGATGAATTCTTGGGGCGTGTTTGGTTCGATTTGAATGAGGTTCCGAAAAGGGTTCCCCCTGATAGTCAGTTAGCTCCTCAGTGGTACAGAATGGAGGATAAGAAAGGCGAGAGAGGGAAATGTGGGGAGGTTATGGCCTCCGTTTGGTTCGGGACTCAGGCCGACGAGGCTTTCTCCGAGGCTTGGCATTCGAAAGCTGCGAATGTGAATTCGGATGGGCTCTGTTCGATTAAGTCCAAGGTTTATCTGTCTCCCAAGTTGTGGTATTTGAGGATTGGTGTGATTGAAGCACAGGATGTGATCGACAAAGGGAACATGATGCGATATCCCGAGCTTTTCGCCAAAGTTCAGGTTGGGAACCAGGTCTTGAGGACTAGAATTGCCGTGGCCCCTAGTGCGAATCGAGGCACTTCGAATCCTTACTGGAACGAGGACTTGATGTTCGTCGTTGCTGAGCCGTTTGAGGACTATTTGCTCATCTCGATTGAGGATCATTTGGGTCCCAATCGAGACGAGGTCGTTGCGAGGGTTATTCTGCCTATTGCCAACATTGAGAGGCGATTTGATGACAAGTTGGTCGTGTCTAGATGGGTCAACCTCGATACGCAATTCAGCAGCCAGAACGAGTCAGCAGCTATGGTTCGATTTGCGTCTCGAATTCACCTTCGTGCCTCGCTTGAAGGCGGATACCATGTTCTTGACGAAGCCACGATTTATAGCAGCGACGGGCGACCCACGGCAAAGCAATTGTGGAAGCCCAACATTGGTGTTCTTGAGGTTGGGATTTTGGGAGCCACTAATCTTGTTCCTATGAAGATTAAAGAAGGCAAAGGGGGCTCTACTGATCCTTATTGTGTAGCCAAATATGGGCAAAAGTGGGTTAGAACTCGTACCGCTGTTGATAGCTTATCCCCCAAATGGAATGAGCAATACACTTGGGAGGTTTTCGATCCTTGCACGGTCTTCTCCATAGCTCTGTTCGACAACTCTCGTGTCGTCACGGTATCTGGTCGGGACACGCGAATCGGGAAGGTCAGGATCCGATTATCGACACTTGAAACGGATCGGGTTTACACTCATGCTTACCCTCTACTGATGCTGCATCCTTCTGGTGTTAAGAAAATGGGAGAGCTTCACTTGGCAGTGAGGTTTTCGTGTGCTAATATGCTCAATGTGCTTCATATGTACACAATGCCCCTGCTTCCAAAGATGCATTATGTGCAGCCCTTGTCCGTGAGCCAATTAGATGGTTTGAGGTACCAAGCCATGAACGTCGTCGTTTCGAGGCTGAGCCGATCCGAGCCAGCACTCGGGCGAGAAGTTATCGAGTACATGCTGGACCATGATTCGCACATGTGGAGCATGCGAAAGAGCAAAGCGAATTTCCTCAGAGTGACAAATGTCCTAGCATGGTTTGTTGCCGTGTGGCGAATGCTCGATTCTCTTCGCACGTGGCACAAGCCCGTCTACTCGACGCTGTTCCTGACGGCCTTCTCGTTCCTCGTGTTGGTTCCTGAGCTGATAATTCCGTGCCTGCTGCTGAGTTTGGCCGTGACGGGGCTGTGGCGGTACAAGTCCCGCCCACGTCACCCGCCCCACATGGACACGAGGATCTCGTATGCAGACAGCGTGCATCCGGACGAGCTGGACGAGGAGTTCGACTCGTTCCCAACCAGTCGAAGCCCGGAGATTGTTAGAATGAGATACGATCGTCTGAGGAGCGTGGCGGGGAGGATTCAGACGGTGGTGGGGGACGTGGCGACGCAAGGGGAGAGGTTTCAAGCGCTGCTAAGCTGGAGAGACCCGAGGGCGACGTTCTTGTTCGTGGTGATATGCTTGGTGGCGGCGTTTGTGATGTACGTGGTGCCGATACGGTGGGGGGTGGCTGTCGGAGGGGTGTATTATCTTCGCCCACCAAAGTTCAGGAGTAGGATGCCCATGAGTGCAGTGAGCTTCTTCAAGAGGCTGCCTACTAATGCTGATAGTATGTTGTAGCTTGTTTGGGGGGATTTAATTAGTAGTAGTAGTAGTAGTAATGTTTATGACTAGGAATGCTGCAGTGTTTTGTTTTGTTGGAATTTGGTGCCCCCTTGTGTTGTGCTGTTTCAAATTTCCATCTGTGGATTAATTATTAATGAATGATGCGTTTTGTTTGCCTCTTCGGGTTTTTTTTGAAACACAACTAACTGTTTCTACAATCATTTTTTTTTCAAAAGTTATGAAAGAGAGCTTTAAAAATAAATGATTCTAGAAGTTAGTTGTTTTTCAAAACACACCCTTTGCAAAGAGATTACACAATTGTGTTACACCTCTTTTTATTTAATACTCTCTCAATGTAAAACTAGATTTTAAAATAATTCTTTTAAATTATATTTTAACTAAATCATACTCTTACTATTTGAACATTTTTGTAAAAGATATTTGTCCTACCTTTAATTAAAAAATTTAATCCTTTTTAATTTTTTCTTAAATATATTTTATTTAAACAGTATGTCATTACTTTTAAGTTTTAACATACTAACAAAATATTTACTTTTCAATAAAGTAGAAATACTCATATTATCTCTCATAAAAAAGTAATTTTATCACCTTTAAAATCAAAAAACAATTTCTACAATAAAACTCATACAAATAGTAAATATTCAATTAAAAATTTAAATGAGAGAATAGTACTTATATCAAAAAACAATTTCTACAATAAAACTCATACAAATAGTAAATATTCAATTAAAAATTTAAATGAGAGAATAGTACTTATATCACATATATTATTTAACCATTAGAAATATCACGTCACTTTACTTTAAATATTTCAACTCTTTAAAATCATAACACATCATATTTCATTAATTTTATAATTAACACATCATTTAAACTTATCAGGAAGCAACATATTAGTACACAAAGCTCTATATCAGTATATAAATGTATATACTCCATTCGTTCACAAATAAGTGATCTTTTAACATCTCATTTTTGTTTACAATTGAACAAAAATTTAGTCTTTTTTGCATCGTTTCTTTCAATTTCACTCTCCTTCTAACTTTAAAAAAATATTCATTATTCTTTAAAAAGTGAAAAATTTTGACATTTAAAAGCTTAATTTACTATGATGGAGAATTCGAAGAAATTGAAAAAGATAAAATATTAATAGAAAACTAAATTTATGGAATGTGTTAAAGAAATTTCCATTCATTAATGAAAGAGCAAACTTGTTAATACATAACGGTACTTCTTAATTTTACAAAAAAAAAAAAATGTCACTTATTTCTAAACGGATGGAGTACCCTTTTAAATTAATGCACATAGTAAAAGAAACTTTGACTTTCTACTACTTTATCAGTTGCACTTTATCCGTCAATTTTAAAATTTTATACAAATTAAGAATGTCATTTAATATCAATTATTATTTGTATAACATGGCTATTATACCCTCATACAAGTAGTATTAAATGAAAAACTTTGATTCTTGTATTTTGTTACATGAACATGTAAAAAAACAAAAAGAGAGATTGACATTTGACAAGTTGGAAATTTTTTATTAATATTTCTTGAAAAAATAAAAGTAACAAATATTTTGAAACTTAATTTTGTTCCAAAAGTGATAAATAAAGTGAAACAGATGAGTATATTATTAGTTACTAGTAAGACTTTGAAACTATTACTATAAAAAAAAATATAAGGTTTTTGATTTTAAAATGCTACACTAGTTTTATTTTAGGATTTAAAAATCGGTGTTTAAAAAATCACCCAAAATCACATTTATTAAATTTACACATTGATTTGACATAAAGTCCTTCCTACTCAACATTCATAACAAACACACATATTATTTGTTATTAGAATTTAAAAAATCCAAGATTTTAAAATTGGTTTCCAAAACCGTGTAAACACCACATTACTACGTAACAAACGTTGAAACTGGCCAAGAGAATGCCTGATCGAGTCAATTATCATGGAATCACTACTTCAAATCATATTTTTCATCTTCTTGCTCTTTTTCTTCAGAAACTTGTCGGACCATACATTTTAGAACTATTAAGTTATGAACATCTTATAAGCTATTTCAAAAGAACGTATATGTTGTTTCGAGGAGGCTATATACTTAGATAAACAGACTATAGATCTAAAGAATATATATTGGATTTTTTTTTTCTTATATAATTTGGCTTTGTTATACTTTTATTTTTGACAAATTGCACGAGTTGATTTTAGTCTTATATATTTTTAAATTATATTTAAGGTCCCAATAATAAATTAAGATTAAAACAATTATTTTAGATTTTTTTTTTATTTAGGTGTTTTTTACTAATGTGTAAAGTTAGTGTCAAAATGAATGTCAAAATACTCATTATATCCTCTGTAAGAAAGAAAACTTCCTCTAACAAACTAATCTCATTCCCATTCTGCAAAACTTCACACTCTCCTCCATCTCTCTACACCCTACAACTCTCCCATCCCTCTCTAAACCTCCAACTCTCTGGCAGCACCCCCACACCACCCACGATGAGGCCGACGACACTCTCTCTATTTTCTGTTTTGCTCTCCTTGAAAATGAACAACCATCATCGCTAGAGTGATCATCAGCAGAGAGGCCTCAACTCCGATGACTCAATCTAGACTAAGATGAACCAAGGGTAACTCAAAAAATGTTGCGCACTTGCCCGTAAGCAGAAGTGGTATTTTGGCCATTGGGCTAAACCATTATGCCCCACTAGAGCTATCAAAATGGGTTAGGCTCGTTGAGCCAACCCATTCCCGCATACCAATTTAGAGGGTTGGGTTGAGTAATTGGGATACCGTTAAGCAGTGGGCCTACACGGGTTGAACAATGCAGTCCGCGAGCTTATGCGGGGCGGGTTGACCCCCGGACTTTTCCTTTTTAAAAAAAAAATATTTTTAGTATTATCTAAAATAGTACTCCTACTTAATATATTTTTTTTTACAAGAATACTTAATATATTAAGAGGGAATAAAATTATATACAGAATATGTGCCCCTTCTCTAGCTAATTTATACTATTAAATAATAAGAAGAACATAAACTCTAATTTATTTAAATGAATCAAATTTGTGTCGCTTCTTTGCGCAGCCAACGTCTGTATGTGCATCTTCCACCCTTTCTTCCACTCTTCCCAGTCTCAATCCGACCACCGTTGAGGAGTTTCGTTCACCATTAAATTTATGTAGTCTTTGTTTATATTTAATTTTTTGAGGCATTGTTTATATACTCCCTCCATCCCACAACTTATTGCACACTTTCCTTATTCGTTCGTCCCACAATTGTTTGCACACATTAAAAATGAAATTTCTTCATAAACTCTACCCTCACAAAATTCACATATTTACACAAAATACCATTAATTTTACACTCATTTCAACCACTTTCTTTATTTTATTCATTTAACTTTACAAAATTACCCCGCAACACTCCACTCATTACACTTTTTTTCTTAAAAAGTGTGTCAATTTTGTGGTGCAAACACTTATGGGATGGAGAGAGTAATATTTAAAATTTATTATAAATGTTATATATGAAAAAAAAATATGTTGGGATATGAATCCTAAAACAAAGTCCTAAATGATGAAAAAGATAAGTTTTGATGTCCAAAAGCAAACTTGAATATATGTAAGTTAGAACTGATCTTGTAATGGAAGTCGTCTATTGAAGATATCCTCTATGAACAAGTAAAGATGAATTGTGTAATAGGATTACAAGATAAGCTATGATTGTATAGAAGTTTATACATATTGTAATTAGTCTAAGGCTGACTAAGCTGATTGAAGATTAAAGTAACGGTTAGTTAAAATAGCTCAGTTAGTATAGAAGAGTTAGAACAAGAGACTTAGAACAAGACTAGACGAGATAAGCTGAAGACAGAAGACTACACAAGATCAAAACGCTCGTACCAGAAGAGGCAAGACAAGACAAGTCAGAACAGAACTGAAGATATATTCTAAATTCAGAATGAAAGAAAGAAGTCGTACTAAAGAATAAAAGAAGGATAACCAAATGAGGTTATAACAAGAATAACTGATTAACTAAATAACCGAATCAAGAAGAGGTTATTTTAACAGTTAAAGAAACAGTTAGAAACGGTTGTTAACTGATTTATAGTTATTTTCAAGAAATGTTACAAACTACCTTGAGTCCTTGAGGATTTACATCTATAAATAGTGAATGATCTTCAACCGAAAAAGACTACTGAAAGAGCTATTACTGAAATTCTAAGCATTCAAAGTCTTAAGCAATCAAAAGAAATCAAGGTAGAAACTCGTAGAGTTGAAGAGAATATCAAAGAAGAAGAATCAAGCCCAGATTTCAAGAAGAAGATTCAAAGGCTTAATTCGACTCAGAGAAGTTGTATTTTTAAATTGTATTTTTTCTAAAACAAGCGTGTTAGTAACTTGACAATCTACTAGTCGATCGAAGATATATATCTGGAGATATATTCGATAAGATCAAAGTTTTAAACTTAGGACTTAAAACCACAAGCAGTGAATTTCACAATTGGAATTGTGAGAGTGGATGTAGGCAGTTGCTGAACCACTATAAATCTTGTGTCATTTACTTTGCAATTTTATATTTCTTTATAATCGTTCTGAAGGAAAATCGTATAAACAACAAGATTGATAAATCGTGCTGAGTAGACAAGATAACCTAAGAACTTGTTAATCAAGAAGTATTTTTCATTATCAATAAGTGAGTATAATAACTTATAAGGGCTCATATATAAAATCCGCATACTAGACAAGTTAATTGATATAACTTGATTGTTGTTTAGTTGACTGGTTGAAAGACTGGTTTGCTAATAGACAAGCTGAGTTAAGAACAACTTAATAGACATAAACTTGTATTTACTCTGATATTTTAGAAAAAGTTTAAAAATCTATTCACCCCTCTCCTCTAGACTTTTATCTTCGTCTAATCTTAACACTCACTTTGGGTCCAACATAATATTTAGTGAAAAAGCTTGTGGGTTAGCCCGCAAAGTCCGCAAACTGCTTTGGGTTTGATTGTGTTGAGTAGTTTTCAGCTCGTACCGGCCGTGGGACGGACCTTCAAAGTCCGCAGAATGACGGGTTGAGATGGGTTATGGACTACCCCTCCCTGCCAGCCGTTCTGACAGCTCTCTAGGCCCAACCACTTTGTTGCCCTGAGTTTTTAGGACAACCTCCCTTATACAATGTGTCTCCCTCCTTCCTGATTCCGTGACGTTGAGCGAGAGTTAGAGGAGAGTGAGAGACCATTGTGTGTGGGTGAAGTGCTACCCAAGCTTGGTACTTTAGTCTTTCCTTCTACATTCCAATTCGATCTGATCCCAGATACTTGAGCTCGTCCTTAACGGAATATTCACTAGAGCTCACCGGAGACCCAATAATGGTATTCGAGCCTTTGGTTGGTCGGCATTCACCGTTTATCCTGTCGTCGACGTCTCTATGACGAAACCCTAGCCGCATCGCGCGTCACTTCATGCCACCTTTGTTCGTGTGAATTACAGTCGCGCAGTCCAGGCTCAAGTCATCCGTCATTCATTGTTGCAGAAGGTAAGAATAGGTAAAGTATTCTTTTCTTGTCTCCTTGATTCTAACGTCGTATATGAGTGCATGTAAGGATTGTTTGTTTTTCTTATTTTTTACGAATTTCATAAGTTTATTAACTGATATTAATTTATTTTGTTAATGTTATTAGACTCAACATATTAACTATTTAGTCAGTAGGTTATTTAAATATTTATATTTATCTAACTTGTCATTTCAAGTTTTTTAGTCAGATTATTGTACTTAAGGAACTTTTTCCAGAATAGTTTGTGGACTATTTATCTCGGTGAAATATTGGTTTCTACTACATTCGTGGGATCAGCCCCTGTCATTGATGGGAATTATGCAACACGTTTTCTTGGTCCCGGGATTGCTTGGAGTTTCACTTAGTGTTTTGAGATTCTTGGTTAGGGTCCCGGGATTGGTTTCTCACTTTCGTAGCGTAGACTTTTTCGTATTTTTGCACAATTTAGTCACAAAAACAACTTACCCAAAAGCGTATGGGTTCGCTATAGTACTGCAAGTATATAATCCAGTAGTATCGACCTAGGAACTAGGAGAGCATGGAGCCCCAAAACTATATATATTGGCATGGTGTTATAGAAGCTAAACGGAAGTATAAAACAAATACCAATAAGTAAAATAAACACTAAGTAAATAACTAAATCTAACTCTTAAAATGAAAGTGCAAGAATTGTTTCGGGTATCTTTCTCATGTGGGATCATTAATGAATTAACAAACTAATCACAACAATTAAACCTAATGTCTTGAATTACGCTAAAGGCTATCACATATATGTGTAGACCAATCCCTCGTAAGGCTTAGGTGAACACATGCACTAATTAGCAATTATGAGATCTAATTAGTACCATAAGCTCATAGGAATGTGATCCGTAAACACTTTCAGCACAGTTACTAATGCTTAGGACTCGCCCTTTCACTAATCTCATAGACATCCTCTAATCAATTAGTGTTTGTTGGTCCTTGGTGGAGTATAACACAAGTGTATGGGGGGGGGGGAATGCACTTGTGTATGCAAATTCTTTTCTTTTTGACAAACTGGTCTTTTCAGGCAAGCTGTCTCACAACTAGCCTGAGTGAGAACTTTGATAGATACTTGTCCTACTGATTACTATTGAGTGATCAGTTGGCTAAATATCTAAAAGAGTTGCTAAGTGCGGAATGTGGTTGGCCTTTGACTTAAAGAGATACTCCAATTTAATTTCTGAAAAATACAATTATCAGGGACTTTGTCCAAAACAGTTTTTCTTGACTTACTTAATTTTGGTCTTTGAAATAAGTTAGAACGTAAGTGAATAAAGAATGCAGTAAGTAAATAGCACACAAGTTTATAGTGGTTCAGAGACTCAAGCTCCTACATCCACTTTCCCTGATTGAACAGGATAATTCCTTCACAATGGAATTAGCTTGTTTTATAGTGCCAAGGTGCACTGATCAACAACACTCTCTTAGTGTTTTGATCCCTAGGATAATCTGAGTCCTAGTGCTCAATCTCTCTGAGTTAAGACTGTGTTATACAATAACAGTCCTTAACTCCTCACTTCTACAACAAACACTTTCTTCACTAAATGATATAAGGGTTTGAGGTTTGGTTCCAACTAGTAGAGATATCCTTTACAATAAGAACAGTGTAAAGGCTTAGGATATCTCAATGCTAAGCTTTGGATGATTACAAGGATTGGCTTAGCTAATTGAAGTGATTCAGGAAACTTGGAATTCTAGAGAACAACTTGGTTTCCCTTTTGAAAGCTTGATGATAGTTTGATAGCTTGTAGTTGGATTTTTGAATCCCTTGATCACTTCTGTATTTATAGGCAAATTTGAGCAGCTAACCGTTGGAGGGATAGCAATTCAAACTTGTCTATTTGCAGCACCATTGAAACGGCTATGAAGCTTGGCATCCTTTTATCCACTGTGTAAAAGGCCTCTTCAATGGTTGCTTGAATAAATGTGTTGACTTCTGAAAAATGCGGCTGAGAAGACTTGTGTCAGTTTCCAAATATGCACATTTCCCAAGGTTGATTTGTGGCAGAAGCTACACTCAACCAACGGTCAGATGGGACAAGCTCCCTGAACATTCCTGCTGCAATTGAGAATATTCCAACATTCATTCAATGCTTCACTCTTTAATGCTTCAAGTCTTCAATGCTTGGTTCAGGCATGATTGGCAATAAATGCTTCATTGATTTTGTCTTCTGTGAGTTTTGGCATTCAATGCTCTTGATCATTTGCACTTTAATTGTTCTGATCATATGCATTTATGATCATTGCCTTAGCATGCTTGACCTCTTCAGCTTAGTTGTCCACTGTGATAGCTTGTCTTGCAAGATCAGCAACTTTGGCCTAGAAAACTTAATACATATCAAGCTGCCTAACATTCAGCTTTGGACAACTATCCTGAACTTCTAAAATCTCACAACATTTCTGAGATTTTTGACTTAAGCATTCTACTTACTCAAGTGTTCTGGGACAACTTGTCTGAACTTAGACTTGAGCATATCTGAACTAATCTGAACATCATCAATCAGGGGTTTTGGTATCTAAATCAAAATCATTTTATTCCCAACAATTTCCCCCTTTTTGATGATGCCAAAACCTATTACAAAGGGAACTTGACTTATACTATACTTTACCTTCAGGAAGAGTGAACTGGTCAACTTGCCTGAAAGAAACTGTTAGCACAATAAATCAAGTAAGATATGTGATGATAGGTTAGTTGAGATAATGAGTTGTTATCTCTTGATAGAAACATAGTGATACTTTTATATAAATCATAGAGCATTACAGAGCTGAAAATTAAAAAGGACTCACTAGTCTAGAACTGCAAAATAACAACAGACATAAAAATCATAACAGCAAATAGGAAAGAAGTGAACTTATCCATCAGAGAGTTCCATCATCTTGAGGAGCAATGCCATACTGAGCCCATACTCTTTTCTTCAGTTCCCAGATCTCTTTGTTGGTTCCTTTAGGGCCAGACTTCAACTTCTCCATCCTCATGATGTTGATGAATTCTTCCAGTATCTTTCCCTCATCAATTAAGTTCCCATTGAACTTAGGAGGCATGTACAGAATAGGACCAGGGGCCTTGAATTCAACTCTGGCCATCTCAGCTGCTGCAAACATCTTTTGGTAGAGGTCCCTATGGTTCTCAAACATAAACTGCACAAAGACTTCATCTACACTCTCTTCAAGCCACTTTCCAATGACATAAAAGTCATATACAAAACTTCTCTTGGCCTCCTCCCATGCATCATTCAGTGAGATTGGAACCCACTTATCATGGTGAGGGTACTGAGTGTCCCATCTTTGCAGCATTTGTGGTTTGAGCTTTCTGTAAGAAGCCCTCCTTCTTGGAGTTTTGAAGTTTTCCCTCCTTCCATCTCTTGCCTTGTTGGCCTCAACCAACTGCTCCATTCTCTCTTTACCTCTTAGAAGAGCTAGCTTCTCCTGTGTCTCTAGATCCTTTCCAAATCCTTCTTCAAACAGCTTAGAAGGATCATCAGCAAGCTTGGGCACAGCAACTTCAGGCTCTCTGTCTTGTTCAACTTCTTCAACTTCTTCTTCTTCAATAGCAGGCAGCTTGGCTGCTTTCTTCATCCTCTTGGGTTTCCTCACTGGAGTTGATTCTTTAGACTGAAATTCCGATGGCAGAGTTAGGCTGGTTGGGAATTCATTGAAGGCTTGCAATTCCTTCCTCTTTCTTTCAAAAGCTCTTGTCACTTTCCCCCTTACTTCAGCAACCTTCTCTTTGGGGTCAAGTCCTGCAGACTCACCACCAGGCCTTTGGAGTCTCCTTGCCTGACTTTCCATGGCTGACATCATAGATTCCTTGACAACAATTTGAATTTGCTCTTCTTCAGTCAAGTTTTCAATGTTCATTGGGCCTTTGCCTTTCCCAATGTCTTCTACTGCCTCCTCCTCAACATCAGGGACCTTCTCCTTTCCTTTGGATTCACCAATAACCAAGGTTCCCTTTGCCCTAGCTCTCTCTCTTTCCCCCTTTTGGCATTATCAAAACACTGGGGCTTCAAGTCACTTATAGTGACAGAGAGATGTGAGTGAGCATGAGTGAGGGACTTCAACTCCTGCAGTAAGTAAACATTCTCATCATGAATGTTTTGCATTTTGTCATCTGCCATGCTCAAGAATGTGTGAACAAGTTTCATCTTTTGAGCAACAATGGCATCTAAAGTGGCTTTCGGTGATTGATCAAGTTTGGCCTGAAGTTGATCAGTGAGGTTGGCCACAACTTGATCAAACACTTTGGCCATAAGTTCAACAGTGAACTTCTCTGCAGCCTCTTTCACCATTGCAGCTTTCAATTCTTCAGCCTTCTTTCTCTGTGTAGCAGTCCTTTGCCTTAATGCATCTTTGATTGTCCTTCTCAAGGCTCTCACATTATGCTTGTACAAATCTTTAAGGCCCTTATGCTCTTTCTGCACATATTTTGTGAACTTCACCATCTCTTCCTTTGCCTTTGTAACTTCTGTTGAAACTGTTTGCAGTCCAGTTTCAACTCCACAGATTCTTGCATCCAATGTGGGTAGGATTACCTCCTCTGAGCCAGTTAGCCTCATCTCCACAGAGGCTAGAGTCTTTCCTTGGCCATCTAGGGTATCAATTGTTGCTGCATGTGCCTTACCAACTTCCCTGACCAAAATATCCAACTTCTCTGATTGGTCTTCAATGATAGATGCAGTTTGAGTAGCAATTTGAAAGCCTGCTTCAGTGGTGTTGGCTTGCTCAAAGTAAATCTTATTCAATGTGGATACATTGGCTGAAACTGCTTCAAGGTCAATGTCAGCATCAACAGGTATATCTGTAAGGGAGGCATCTGCAAAAATTTGCTCAATTGTGACAGCAACAGAATCTGCAAAACTAAGAGTGTTAGTAAAAACTCCCTCAACACCCTCATTCTTTGTATCTCCCAATAGGCCTGATTCATCAACACCTATACTCTCATTTTCAACTTCTTTCTTTTCTTCATTTTCAATAGATAAGCTCACATTCACTGGAGAATCAGGCCTCCTTTCACCAAGGGATTCATCAAGTTCAGATTTGACTTGAAGAATAGCCTGACTCTCATATTGGGCTGCACCCAATATTTCTACTTCATCTCCCTCTATGATTGGTGCACTCAGGGAACCTGTAATTACACAATCCTCACCTCCTCCCTCTGATTTTTCATCACTATGTGCCTTTTCAACTCCTTCTTTTCCTAAACCTGACACCTCCATATCCTCAACAGGATCCACAGAGGGCAGTTGTTGGGAGATCACAGTGCTTGGGCATCCCAAGGCCACTGAGTCATCCTGAATGACTAAAGGTTGGTCAATGTCCAACTGTCCTGACATTGATGAGGCTTTAGCCAAACTAGCTTCTCCCATGGAAGTCTCAACATTGTCAAGCTGTGCCTCAGGTTCAGAAGAACCATCCTTGGCCAATGCATCTTTGACTGAGTCACCTTCTTTGGTCAACTCATCTGAATGGTCAGAGTCCTTAACAGAATGATAGGTCAAGTAATGTACCTGAGCAGAGTTGAGGCCTGGAGGGTTGGGATTGGTGTTATCATCATCATCATCATCATCATTTTCATCATCAGATGGACTATCAGGGTGCCTGAGTCCCTGTGCAATTCTTTCTCTCTCAGCAAGCACCTTCTCATGAACAATGGTGCAGAACAAGGCCTCAGTGGTCAACACACTGGATTTCTTCACATTTGCAAAGTGCAAGAGCCTGTTCTCTTCAACCTGCCACCAGCTTGCTCCTTTATCCTGAATAGCCTGAGCTATTTCCACCATAATCCTATCCTTGATCTCAAAAAGAGCTCTGAGATCATAGAACTGTTGTTGCAGCCTAGGATAATCCTTCAACCCTGGATATAATTCATCCACATTGGCTTTGGCAATCTGCCTCAGCATCCCCTCATAGGTGTACTCTTCACCACTTTCATCTCTAGAAGAGTTGGCTTGGGATTCAGGAGGGTTGGATTGGGATTCAGGTAGGTTGGGTTCAGAAGGGTTTAAAACAAGTTGGGATTCAGGTGCTTTTGAGAGCAATGTTCCTGAAGAGGTAATTGGAATGGCTGGAATGGGTGGGAGAGTAAGTTGATCACCTTCTTGAAGAGTAGTTTCAAGAAGCTTGGTGTAAGAGAAAAGTCTGGGATCAAGGGGGGAGAATGGCCTATCTTCAATGTCAGCTAAATCAGCTAACACATCAATTCCTGTCCTATCAGGAGCACCTTCAGGAGAGTAAACTTTCTTTGCAATAATTGGGGCATCTTCAGGAGTTTTACACTCCTCTTCTTCATGCCTTGATGGAGATATTCTTTGAGATTGAATATCAGGAGAGTTGGCTTCAGGGCTGTTGGGCTTTGATTTGGACTTGGAGTTAGACCTACTTGCTTGTCTAATCTCCTTGAAAAATTCCTTCTTTTTCTTCTCCTCTTCCATCAACTTCTGCTTCTCATAAGTTTTGATGATTCTTCTTCTTCTTCTTTCTGACCTTGTTGGCTTATCAAGGTCCCTAAACTCTGTTACAGACTCAGGTTGCAAGGGGACAACCTCTCTGACTTCTTCACTTTCTTCAGGAGGATTGACTCCTTCTTCAACAACCTTTTTAATCTCTTCAGAAGTGGCTCCTCCACTTTTTGACTGGCTTTCTGGGGGAGATTCACTCAGAATCTTCTTCAACTTCTTCAACTTTGGCTGAGCTTTTGGTGGTTGAGCTCTTCTTTTTCTTGGAGAGGTTCTGGTTGTGGGTACAACAGCACCTGCTTTCTTGGAAGCTGCATCCTGCTTCCTCTTTTCTGTCTTAGAAGACAGCTTTCTAAACATCACCTTTTGAGCTGGGAAAGGCTTTGGCTTGGCTTGGAGGTGGGTATAATGTGCAAATCTTTCTAAGAGCAGGCTGGCTCTTGTGCAGAACTGAAGTCTTCCATCAACCACCACCTTGTGGTGTTTCACCTCCTTAAACTTGAACTTCTCATTCATCATCTTGTCCAAGATAAAGCTTTTCCAGTCAAACTTGACTCTCTTCTCAGCAGAGTCAATTACAACAGCCATTACTCTCAATTTAGGCATACTTATTTGTTCAACACTCCCAGAGTGGCTTAACAAACTCTTCACCACACAATCAAACAAGTGCCTAAACACTAGCTTTAGAGTATTCTTGTTTTGAGCACTTACTAGGTTTTTGGGTGTAAGCATCCATGGAAAGTAGAACTCCTGATCATCCCCTTCCTTGTAGATTTCAGGATTCTGGCCCTCTGATGGTAGCCCAAAGCTAGCATCTAAATCCTCTGCAGTGAAGATGATGGTATGTTGACTTTCTTCTTCTTCATCTTCCTCAGCATATGTGAGCTTAGTGCACACACCTCCCTTCTTGCCCTTCCATCTGAGATGGGCAAAGAATTCAGCCATGAAGGAGTTCAGGCAGGAATCTGGCTTGGTGCCTAAGAACTTTTCTAGCCCAGCCTCCCTTAGCCAATGGAGGACTTGATGGACTTCAGTGTCTGGGCTATCAAAGGCAACTAGTTTCTCAAACCAAAGAGAACTTGTGTTGTTGAGATATGCAAAATCAATGTCCAAAGATGGATCATTGAAGTCTACAAGTTCTTCTCTCTTGATTTTGGGAGCCATGGATAATATGAGAGTTGGGTAGGTTTTTGGAGAGGAGTTGCAGGTTTGAGAGGTTTTGAAAATCTTAAGAGTTTGGAAATATGAGTGCGTGAGGAAGAAAGTAAAAATCGAGGAGTTTATATATGAATGGGATTTATTAACCGTTGGTTAATATAAAATAACAGTGGGTAATTATGAAGAACCAATTGGATATAGTGGGGTAGTGGGCTTTCGGCGGTTTGATGGAGTTTTAATGCAAATCAATGGCCTTGATGATGGCTCAAGAATTCATGAAATCTTAATTAAGATTTTGCATTTAATGCTGATTTGCCATTTTGGGGGCAAAGATCTTCATAGTACACGCCATCCTAAAATGGCCTACTCTTAGACCAAGAAACCTTTTAAATGTCTAATCAATGCTAAAAATAGCAATGATTATCCAATTAATTCGGACAAACATCCTGAGATGTGTTTTGACTGCTCTCTTGGTCAACCTGTCTGACTAACATGCCTGAGTGGGTCCCAATGTTGCTGACTGGGTCCCACTAGGACAAAGCTCCTGACCAACATTGCTGAACATCATAAGGACAACTTTGCTGAGTTTCCCTGTTTGGCAAGCTGCTTCAGTGAAGTTGGTCAACCTTGCTGAAGTTCAACTTAATGAGTTTCCCCCTTCATTTGAGCTTTCTTTCTTCATGCCTCCATCTTTCCTGGATCAAGTAACCCCAATTCAGCTGAAAGTTCCAAGAACCTTGCTTCAGCCAATGGTTTAGTCAAGATATCAGCTTTTTGCTTATCAGTGTGAATTTTGACAAGCTTGATATCTCTCTTTTCCACATGATCCCTTATAAAATGATGCTTGATCTCAACATGCTTGCATCTGGTGTGGAGCACTGGATTCTGTGAGATAGCAATTGCACTATTGTTGTCACAGAATATTGGCACTTCATTTGAGATTACTTTGTAATCTCTCAATTGTTGCCTGAGCCAGAGTATCTGAGCACAACAACTTCCAGCTGCTACATATTCTGCTTCAGTTGTTGAAGTTGCAACTGTATTTTGCTTCTTGGAGAACCATGAGATAAGCTTGCTGCCCAAGAATTGACAAGTTCCAGGGGTGGATTTCCTGTCAATTCTACATCCTCCATAGTCTGCATCTGAATATCCAGTGAGCTCAATGTTGTCATCAGCTGGATACCATAATCCAAGATACTCAGATCCCTTGAGATATCTTAGAATTCTCTTGGCAGCATCAAGATGGCTCTTCTTTGGATTAGCTTGAAATCTTGCACACACTCCAACTGCAAATGTAATATCAGGTCTGCTTGCAGTGAGATATAGCAAGGATCCTATGATTCCTCTGTAGTTAGTGGAGTTTGTTGATTCTCCACTTTCATCAGGATCCATTTTCCAGTTAGTATTCATAGGAATTCTGACTGGCTTGCTTGTAGCACATCCAAATTTCTTGATCATGTCCCTTGTATACTTGGCCTGATTGATGAAAATTCCTTTCTTAGACTGTGTGACTTGAAGTCCTAATAAGAAATTCATCAATCCCATCATGGACATCTCAAATTTGCTTTGCATGAGTTTGGAGAACTTTTCACACACCTTCTCATTTGGAGATCCAAATATAATGTCATCCACATAGATTTGGACTAACAAAATATCATCTCCTTCACAGATTCTGAACAAAGTTCTGTCAACAGTGCCTTTGACAAAACCATGATCTAGAAGAAACTGTGATAAGGTGTCATACCAAGCTCTTGGAGCTTGCTTTAAGCCATAGAGGGCTTTCTTCAATCTGTACACCTTGTCTCCTTCTTCAAATCCTGGGGGCTGTTCAACATATACTTCTTCTTTGAGCACCCCATTGAGAAATGCACTCTTCACATCCATTTGATACACCTTGAATCTCATGTGAGCTGCATATACTAAGAAGAGTCTGATTGCCTCAAGTCTGGCCACTGGAGCAAAAGTCTCATCATAATCAATCCCTTCAGATTGACAATATCCTTTGGCCACCAGTCTTGCTTTGTTTCTCACAATGATGTCATTTTCATTTTTCTTATTTTTGAACACCCATTTGGTTCCAATGACATCTTGATGAGTTGGCCTATCTACCAGCTCCCAAACTTCATTTATGGTAAACTGGTTCAGCTCCTCTTGCATGGCTATGATCCAGTTGGTATCTTGTAGTGCTTCCTCAATGTCTCTTGGTTCCTGTTCTGAAAGGAAACAACAAAACAAAGCACTTTCTCCATGAAATCTTCTAGTTTTGATCCCTTCACTTGGATTACCAAGTATCAGGCTACATGGGTGGTCTTGCAACCAAGTCCTTCTAGACCTGATCCTTTCAGGAGGATTGTCCTCATCTGAAGTTGGATCACTAGATTCATTAAATTCAGGAAAGTTAATTGAAGGATCAAGTTCAGGATCATATTCAGGGGTGTTGTCCTCATTGTCAGATAAGTTGACATTTTTATTGGTTCCCCCTTGAATATTGGATCCATTAACTACCTCAGCATTGCCTGCTTCTTCATTGGTAGTTGTTACCTGGTTTTGAACTGGGATGGGGTCAGTCAGTTCAATTTCTCCTTCAGGTTGGTTGACTTCTGGTTGATTGCCATCAGGTAGGTTGTCCAGTTTTTGATTTTCATGAAGTTCAGGCTGGGCAACATCTACAAACACTGTTTCCTTGCTTTGAAGCCTTAATCTGGTTGTTCTTTGTGTTATCTCATCAATATTCAGGTTTCTATCCCTGAGCTCATTAACAGATTCATCAAACACAACATGAGGTGTTTCTTCCACAATAAGGGTTTTGCAATTGTAAACTCTGTAAGCCTTGCTGATTTGTGAATATCCAACAAATATTCCTTCATCAGCTTTGCTGTCAAAAGCTTTCAATTGTTCTTTCCCATTATTATGAATGAAACACTTACAACCAAATATATGGAAATAAGCAACAGTGGGCAGTCTACCTTTCCATATCTGATGTGGGGTTTTACCTTGTCCTTTGGTGATTAAGGACCTGTTTTGAGTGTGACATGCAGTGCTAATGGCTTCAGCCCAGAACCTTTTAGGCAATTTAGATTCAGCAATCAATATTCTTGCTGCTTCTTTCAAGGTTCTGTTCCTTCTTTCAGCAACCCCATTTTGTTGAGGTGTTCTTGCTGCTGAAGTTTCATGAGTGATGCCATTCTTGCTGTAGTGCTCATTGATGTATGAGTTTATGAATTCTGTGCCTTTGTCAGATCTGATCTTGACAATGCTTAGGCCTTTTTCATTGCTCAATCTCATCATCAATTCAGGTAGCTTGACTTGGGTCTCCTTTTTGTTCAACAAGAATACTACCCAAGTGTACCTGGAAAAATCATCAACAACAACTAATGCATATTTTCTTCCATTTAAACTTACTGGGATAATTGTGCCAAACAAGTCCATATGCAGTAGTTGAAGAACTCTCTCAGTTGAGATGACAGGTTTTCCTTTGAATGAAGCTTTGATCTGCTTTCCTTCCTGTCATGGTTGGCATATATGTTCTTTGGTGAACACTTGATTAGGCAGCCCTTTAACTAGAGAGTTTCTTGCAATCTTGTTGATGGTTTTGAAATTCAGATGATTCAAAACCATAAGTGCTAGGGTATCCCAGATCTCCTTTGATGTGGTTCAGTGATACACTCTTCCCATCATTGCATCTGGAATAGTCTGGTACAGGGTGTTCATGGCAATGTAGTTCAGATTGTGCCTTTTTCTCTCTTCTGCTGTCAGCTCATCCTCATCTTTTGGCAAGAGCTCCCTTGGGTCTGCTTTTTGAGCATCAGTGACCTTGGGATTAAGCTTGGTGAAGGTGAATGGTCCTCTAGTGATGACTTTGAGCATTTCATCATGCTGGCAGGCAAGATGTGCTCTCATCCTGATCTTCCAGAAATCATAATTCTCAATTGAGAACATTGGCAATTTGTGATGAGAAATATGATTGACTTGATTTGGACCCATGTTGTTGATGGTGTTGACAGCATCTCCTGGAACTGCATTGTTAGCCATTTTTATACAGATAGACAAAGGAAAATACAAGTAGATTTTTTAGAAATTTGGATCAGTTCAGTGACCACAGAAGTAATGTGAGTTTTTGAAAAACAGTTGACTCTTCAGAGACAGTGGTCTTTGAACCCCTGCTCTGATACCACTTGTTGGTCCTTGGTGGAGTATAACACAAGTGTATGGGGGGGGGAATGCACTTGTGTATGCAAATTCTTTTCTTTTTGACAAACTGGTATTTTCAGGCAAGTTGTCTCACAACTAGCCTGAGTGAGAACTTTGATAGATACTTATCCTACTGATTACTATTGAGTGATCAGTTGGCTAAATATCTAAAAGAGTTGCTAAGTGCGGAATGTGGTTGGCCTTTGACTTAAAGAGATACTCCAATTTAATTTCTGAAAAATACAATTATCAGGGACTTTGTCCAAAACAGTTTTTCTTGACTTACTTAATTTTGGTCTTTGAAATAAGTTAGAATGTAAGTGAATAAAGAATGCAGTAAGTAAATAGCACACAAGTTTATAGTGGTTCAGAGACTCAAGCTCCTACATCCACTTTCCCTGATTGAACATGATAATTCCTTCACAATGGAATTAGCTTGTTTTATAGTGCCAAGGTGCACTGATCAACAACACTCTCTTAGTGTTTTGATCCCTAGGATAATCTGAGTCCTAATGCTCAATCTCTCTGAGTTAAGACTGTGTTTCACAATAACAGACCTTAACTCCTCACTTCTACAACAAACACTTTCTTCACTAAATGAGATAAGAGTTTGAGGTTTGGTTCCAACTAGTAGAGATATCCTTTACAATAAGAACAGTGTAAAGGCTTAGGATATCTCAATGCTAAGCTTTGGATGATTACAAGGATTGGCTTAGCTAATTGAAGTGATTCAGGAAACTTGGAATTCTAGAGAACAGCTTGGTTTCCCTTTTGAAAGCTTGATGATAGTTTGATAGCTTGTAGTTGGATTTTTGAATCCCTTGATCACTTCTGTATTTATAGGCAAATTTGAGCAGCTAACCGTTGGAGGGATAGCAATTCAAACTTGTCTATTTGCAGCACCATTGAAACGGCTATGAAGCTTGGCATCCTTTTATCCACTGTGTAAAAGGCCTCTTCAATGGTTGCTTGAATAAATGTGTTGACTTCTGAAAAATGCGGCTGAGAAGACTTGTGTCAGTTTCCAAATATGCACATTTCTCAAGGTTGATTTGTGGCAGAAGCTACACTCAACCAACGGTCAGATGGGACAAGCTCCCTGAACATTCCTGCTGCAATTGAGAATATTCCAACATTCATTCAATGCTTCACTCTTTAATGCTTTAAGTCTTCAATGCTTGGTTCAGGCATGATTGGCAATAAATGCTTCATTGATTTTGTCTTCTGTGAGTTTTGGCATTCAATGCTCTTGATCATTTGCACTTTAATTGTTCTGATCATATGCATTTATGATCATTGCCTTAGCATGCTTGACCTCTTCAACTTAGTTGTCCACTTTGATAGCTTGTCTTGCAAGATCAGCAACTTTGGCCTAGAAAACTTAATACATATCAAGCTGCCTAACATTCAGCTTTGGACAACTATCCTGAACTTCTAAAATCTCACAACATTTCTGAGATTTTTGACTTAAGCATTCTACTTACTCAAGTGTTCTGGGATAACTTGTCTGAACTTAGACTTGAGCATATCTCAACTAATCTGAACATCATCAATCAGGGGTTTTGGTATCTAAATCAAAATCATTTTATTCCCAACAGTGTTTAATGTTGTTGATCTAAGAAATCAACCCTCTCTCGGTTAAGCTAATTATTATTTAACTATTGATTCATGTATTTTATAACACCAAAATGCACAACCGCAAGTATACGGTGTATATCGTAGCGTGGTAAGTACAAGGTCGATCCTACAGAGAGGTGTAGTGTAAAAGTGTATTTTATCGATTAAGTTCTAAATAGACGACCGGTGATCGAAAGTTTTAAGTGTAGCAATTACCCCTAATTATCTATCAAAATGTCATAAGTAAACAATAGAGAGTAATAAAGAAATTCGATCAACTAATGCTCATGCGAATCACAAAAATGAGAGAAATACGAGTAAAACTCAAATAAGAGAAAATAGGTTACAAGGCACATGCAACACTAATGAATCCATCTATGATTAACAATCTACTCAAGTGGTTTTGTGCTTTTTCTATAAGATAGATCACTAAATAATGGGTTAGAAGTCTTTTCAATTCAACTAACTCAAGAGAAATACAATACAACTTAGTATCTCTACCTAAATTGCATCATATAACCCAATTAAGCTCCTAAGATCATCACACACCTTCCTAATAATTGATCATCTCTCGATTTCACAATAAACTAGGTCGAATACTTGCAATCAATTAATCAAAAGAGATTTCTCAATCCAATTTCAATTAACTAAGATTAACACATCACTATTGTACACTAATGACATGTTTTGAAATGAAAATCAAGCATTCAAATAGAATTAAGCCACACAAACACCAATTAAGCAAATTACTAATTCATAAACTTCATTAAAAGTATTTACAAGGCCCTGGAACCCAAAGTGTTATAGCCAACAATCAACATGCTCTAACTATAACAAACTAATGAGATAAGTAAATAAAAAGGAAAAGAAAGTTTAGACTAATGGATGATGGGGAATGAAATTCCCAAGCTATTGATGCCCTCCTTGCTTGATTTGGTGAAGAATTGAAGTTGATGGTGATTACCTCCAAGTATGTGTTTGCATGTGAAAGAGTTCTTGTGGAAGGGGGTAATGTGTTTGAAATTCAAGAAAATGAGTATTTATAGTGTTGGGGTAGGGTTTAGGGGTAAGATTTGCACTTAGGTCCCTTAAAAATGGTCAAAATACACAGTTGGCACCGAGTTTGGGGATGGCCCGGTCGGGTGGGAAGGTGGCCCGGCCGGGCGGAAGTGTTGTGCAAATTTGGGTGGACAGGGCAGAAGTGGCCCGGCCGGGCGAGTGATGCCGCCCAGCCAGACCCTATCTTCTTAAATGGGCACTTTGTGAGACCCGGCCGGGCCTATCTTTCGTATATGCCCTTCCATCCTCCAACTTCGTCCCTCCGTATCTTGAGCTTCCGGCCTCCGATCGATTCGATTCTTTTTTCCATTCCACTCCATTTTTCGAGACGGGTCCAACTGTGTAATCCTCTCTTTAGTCCAGTGAATTATGGTAGGTTTTTTGCTCCCAAAATCCTTCGTTTTTCCTACAAAACCGACAAAACACCACATTTCTCTTATTTCGACCAAAACAATCATAATCAACTCATAAATCAATGAAATCACACTAAAAATGAGCTTCACATGTGCATCAAAAACGTGTAGATTCCACCCGAATCAACTATAATTAATTAATCAAGGCTCACACACACCCCAATCATGCAAACCCAACTCTCGTTGCAATTAACATAATCGAAAATGCTAGCTAATAAGATTGATCAACCAATTAAAGCATACAAATTACAAAACTAGAAACAATTACCACCAAGACATAGATAAATCATGAAATTAATTTATAAACCTACTAATTACCCACATAATTCCAACACCTAAAGCAATAAGAGTTTAACTCATGACTAAAACAACAAATGAAATAAAACCCATGAGAAATAAACAACAAAACATCAAATTAAAAAAAAGTATCACCTCAAGTGGTCTTCAATCCCACAAACAAAATTAAATGCTAAATTAAAATCTATCTATAAAATTGAAAGAACAATTAAAATTAAACTAACTATTGAGTGAAGTGTCTAAGAGGGGGGACTCCCAAGACCTAGCTATTCTATCTATTTTTTCCCCTCCCTCCGAAATGTGTTGCTTTCCCTATTTTTTATTCCCTTGCCCTCGGCTTCTGCTTCCCCGGGAATGGATTAATGAGAGTAAAAAATGGACGTGGGCTTGACTTCTTCTGCATTTAATTGCCCGCAAGCTTCAATTGCTAAAAGGCCCATAATGCAAAATGCAAATTGCTGAATATGTAAGGGTTTGACTATCTACACCTCCATTTCAGAGAGATGCAATCCCCCTATCATTTTATTAATTTAATAATAGTGTAAAAATCCTAAAATACCCTTTGAGTAATATTACACTACTAAATGCACCTCTACTACTAACCCTACCCCCACTTCCACCTGTAAACCCTAAACCTAATTTCTGTGGCCGCCACCGGCTCCGCCGCCACCACCATTTCGGGTGACCACAAAATAAAACAAAAATCAGAAATTTCAGAAAAAACTTAAAAGTTTCTCAATTTTTTTTTAAATTTTCGACAAATCATTGTCAACCATATACACTATCGTCGACAACAATTTGTCGACGAAAGTGTATATGGTCGACCTACAAAGGTCGAAAAAAATTAAAATGTTTTTTTACAAAAATTCTCGTCGACATCCATTTGACGAGGAGAGTGTATTTGTCAAACCTAAAAAGGTCGGAAAAAAATTTGACATTGTAATGTTGACCGCATATAATTTCGTCGACGAAATTGTATGTGGTCGATGTTATAGTGTCGAAAATATATATATAAAAAAAATTCACCATTCTACAGAAAACCCTAAAAAAACTGTGGCCCAAAATCGGACCTTTACCAAGCGGCGGCGGCGAATGCACGTACCTAGAGTGGGGGTGGCCGACATCTTCGACCAAGAGGCGACGGCAGCGAGGTCATTCGGGATCGGGCGGCGGCGGGATGAACAAAAAAAAAAGCAGAAAATATGAGAGGGAGGGGGAGGTCGTTCGCCGGTGAATCGAGGGGGAGGGGATGCGTTGCGCCGGTTAATATCGAAGGTGAGGGGAGGCTGCCGGCGAAGGGGATCGCAGCGACAGGGGGCGGCTGTCGGCGAGTTGTGGTGTGCGGCGGCGACGGGTGGAATGGGGAGGAAGAAGAAGGGTGAGGGAGATAAATTAGGGTTTGGGGAGGGTGTGTGTAGTAAATGTGTATTTTATAGATAAAAGGGAGAAAATAGTATTTAGGACAATTCGAGGGGAGGGTACATCTATCTTGACAAATTTGGGGGAGGGGAGGGTGCATCTATCGGGGGAGTGCATCTCTTCGAAATGGAGGTGTAAATAGTCAAACCCATATCTAATGCACATGGGATTCATGCCTTGGAGTGGGTGAAATGGGCTTCGGCCCATAAGCTATTTAGCATTTTCCATGCTTGAAATTAAATTGGGTCTCTTTATTCTTCAATTAATTAAATTAGACAGTCAATTTGATCTATTTTCAACCTTTGATTTTTCTCATTTTTTTCTGTAAGTCCAATCATTTTCTTCTCTTCTTGGTATGCTGTAATAACTTTGGACATTTTAATTTTTGCCAACTGTTATACACTAATACACGATACGGTTTATATATATATATATATATATAAATAATTGGGGGTACACATGTCACTTAATAGGTCCGCCTTTGTTCATTAGTAAGTCCACATAACGAAAACATTCGAAGCAATCTTTTCACCTTGCACTTTCTCGTCGGAAGTTAGTATAATGGTTTCTTTCTATTATGTTAATTCTAGTATTACTTGCAATTAATTGTGTGCTTCATTTCTAGTCTTTAATTTTGGAAACTGCTTACGCCGTGTAAACTGCAACCTGCAATATCGAAGATTTCAAATAACAAATACGTTAAAACAAATAAGTCGAGTCAAGGGAAACCCTTTTTCCCGCAGAACAGAATACGCCCAGGATAGTGCTCGACTGTTACGGCGTTCCGTTCCCAAAGGTAAAACGACTTTCACTTCTTACACAGTAGCACCACTGTATAAGAAGTATCGGCGAACGTACTTAGTAAGAACTGAACACTCTCGGATATAAATCCGGCACAAGAAAGAACAGAGTAAGGCTTTCGGGAGCTCAACACACTGCGTAGGGACGAGAGGAGAGTAGAAGGGTAGAGGGGCGAATTTCAGCGTAAGTTTGGAATGAGGGAAGAGTCTGTATTTATAGGCACAAGAAACCCTTGGAGGTTGTTGAGAAGATCGTGTGAATATTGAGAAAATCGTGGGAAATCACGAAAATATCTCTTACGTGGATAAGTCTTGAAGACTAAATCTTGAAGACCAAGTTCAACAATTAATTTCTCACTCACCTCAACTCGGTTTTGAGATATTAAATATACCACGTTCATCTACTCCGCGAGTAGATCGACTATGTCACGTTCAATTATTTCTTAATTAACGTTTAGTCCGTCTAATTAATTAAATTAGATCAGGGTGTCAAAACCCAATTAATTCCCATTAATTCCAACAATCCCCCACATGAGTGAAAATTGTATCTATACAACATCAGACTCAGTGTTCAGTTCGAGTGAGATCTCCGTGCTTCCGGATAAGTGGTTTTTGGCCTTGAACTTTCCGTAGCCAAACACTATCGGATATACCGGCGGCTTAGTGGACGCGATGCCTTGAACTATTCCTCCATAGTGTATACCTAGACAACAGTGTCAGCACACTTCAATCTCGTCTTTGTAACGTTCTCACGTTTTTGTCCGTTTTGGCCATGGACGTCCTTTGTGTTCATAAATGTTTGGTCGAAGCGGCCCTCACTTCTCATTTATATAGGTAACTTCCTTTCGAGTATCCCGTTATACTCTAGGAATTATTAAGTGTCCAAGACTCGGCCTTTACCACATCTTACGGGTCGTTAACACTTGAGATAGTGCTGTCCGGAATAGTCGTATTTTTCAAGTGTTTTATCACTAACCTCCACAGCTTCGTTTTCCCATTGAACCAAGTTCTTGGGATCTCCAGTCATCATGGTTGGGTTACCACTGCTTTGGTTTTTATTGTGGGTTTTAGACCCATTCCTTCTACCAGCTTGTTCAATTGATCTCGGTTTATGCTCTTCGTGAGCGGATCCGCTATATTGTCCTTCGTATTGACATAATCAATGGACATTACTCCAGTGGAGATCAATTCTTTAACGGAGTTGTGTCGACGACGTATGTGTCTCGACTTTCCGTTGTACATGACATTCGTAGCTCTCCCAATGGCAGCTTGACTGTCATAGTGTACCGTCACCGCAGGTACCGGCTTTTTCCAACATGGAATGTCTTCCAGAAAATTACGCAACCATTCAGCCTCTGCAGCGGCTAGGTCTAACGCTATAAATTCTGATTCCATTATGGAACGAGTAATACACGTTTGTTTCTTGGACCTCCACGACACTGCTGCTCCTCCAATAGTGAATACATATCCACTGGTGGACAGCGAGTCTTTCGTGTCTGATATCCAATTTGCATCACTGTATCCTTCGACTACAGCTGGATGTCTTGTGTAGTGAAGCCCATAATCAATGGTGTACTTCAAGTATCGTAATACCCTTTTCAACGCTTTCCAGTGCTCATGACTTGGATTGTTCGTGTATTGACTCAACTTGTTTACCGAACATGCAAGATCAGGGCGTGTACAGTTCGTGATGTACAACACACTTCCAATGATCCTTGCGTATTCCAGTTGAGCCACTGGTTCTTCTCTATTCTTTTTCAAGTGAACATTGAGTTCCAAAGGTGTCTTAGCAGGTGGATCGTCAAAGGCTTTAAATTGCTTTAGTACCTTCTCCACATAGTGAGATTGTGTCAAGGAAATTCCATTGGACGTTTTCTCTATCTTGATTCCAAGAATCACATCTGCTAATCCCATGTCTTTCATGTCAAAGTTTCTACTTAGCATGTTCTTCGTATTAACTATGATATCGTGATTGTTACTCATGATTAACATGTCGTCGACATATAAGCACACAATAACATATCCGGTTGGTGTATCCTTCACATACACACACTTATCGCATTCGTTAATTCGAAACCCATTTGACAGCATTGTACTGTCAAATTTCAAGTGCCACTGTTTTGGAGCTTGCTTGAGTCCATACAGTGATCTAACGAGTTTGCACACCTTTTTCTCGTTTCCAAGAGCAAAATATCCTTCAGGTTGCTCCATGTATATTTCAGCATCCATCTCACCATTAAGAAACGCCGTCTTAACGTCCATTTGGTGTATTTCGAGATTGTGCAACGCAGCAATGGCGACTAATACCCGAATGGAGGTGATCCTTGTCACTGGTGAGTATGTATCGAAGAAATCATACCCTTCCTTTTGTTTAAACCCCTTTGCAACAAGACGAGCTTTGTACTTATCAACAGATCCATCTGCTTTGTACTTTCTTCTAAGGATCCACTTGCATCCTAAGGGCTTACAACCTTTAGGGAGGTCAACCAACTCCCACGTGTGGTTTAAGAGAATAGACTCGTATTCACTTTTTATGGCTTCTTTCCAGAGATGTGCACCTGGTCTTGCCATTGCTTCTTTGATAGTTTTAGGTTCTTCTTCCTCCAAAACATAAGTAATGAAGCCTGAACCAAAATCTTTATCAATTCTAGCTCTCTTACTGCGTCTCGGTTCTTCACTCTCTTGAGTGGAAGGACTAACAGTGTCGTCTGTTGCTTCGAAAGTTCTCTTACTTGAACTCACTTCCTCTTTCTCCTTAAGAGGAAAGATACTTTCAAAGAACACTGCGTTCCTTGACTCTATTGTAGTGCCTTCTGTCATATCCGGTACTTCGGATTTGTGACTCAGAAATTGATAGGCGCTACTGTTTGAAGCATATCCTATAAAGATACAATCGACGGTTTTAGGGCCGATTTTAACTTGTTTAGGAAGCGGTACTTCAACCTTAGCCAAACACCCCCACACTTTGAGGTATTGGTATGAAGGTTTTCGTTTCCTCCATATTTCATAAGGAGTTTGATCCTTAGCTTTGTGAGGAATCTTATTCAGAATGTGGTTAGCCGACAGAATGGCTTCCCCCCACAAGTTCTGAGGTAGACCAGAGCTGATTAACATTGCGTTCATCATCTCTTTTAGTGTTCGGTTTTTCCTTTCCGCAACACCATTGGACTGAGGTGAGTAAGAGGCTGTCGTTTGATGTATAATCCCTGATTCAATACATAATTGTTCAAACGGAGCTACGTAGTCTCCACATCTATCACTACGAATTGATTTAATTCGAGTGTCCAATCGATTCTCTACTTCATTTTTATAACGTTTAAAAGCTTCTATAGCTTCGTCTTTACTTCTTAAAGGATAAACGTAGCAGAATCGTGTACAATCATCAATGAAATTAATAAAGTACTTTTTCCCTCCTCGTGTGGAGCTTTTACTCGAATGTGATTTTTCATGATGAACAAATCCACATTACTTGTGGAAAACATTCCACTGAATTCAACCATTTTAGGTTTTTCCATATTTAGCGTTAAGGTCACACCTTAGCTACCTTTTTCATTCAAACATGTCGAGGGAGACCTCTCTCCCTCACATTTGAATGTTTCCATGTGAGGAGATGCATATCCCCACATTCGAGCTGTTTGCCACTTTATTTGTGAATTTCTCTTATTCACCAAATTTGGACACAGCCTCGATACATTAGAAATCGATCTTTGATTTTTCTTTTATTGGAATTATTTCCAACTTAAAAATTAATTTAATCTTTGGTCAACATACCAAAATTAAATTCAATTTCAAATGTGACTTTTATTGTCATTCGTGACTCGAGCATAATTTTCGATCAAATTATACTAGTCAAAATCTTTTGAACTAAATTCAAAACAAATTTATGCTCTCGAGCACAAATATTTAATTCCCAGAGATAATTAATAATTAAATTTGGATATTCCTCAGTAATTATCCAAAATTTAATTAATTCTTAATTTATTTTATTCGATAATTAATTGACAAAGTCAATTCTGTTCTCAGAATACATCAATTCAGCCTAAGCCGAAGATGTTGTCCAGAAGCCATGCTCTATATCAATGAAGCCAAGCTCCAACGAAGCCATGCTCCTACGAAGCCATGCTCCATATCAAATACACTTTGATACTCCTGATTAACTGATGTAATTAATCAATTTAATCCTCTCGATTAATTGATTTAATTAAATCTAATTTAATCCTCTTTGATTAATTACGGTTATTAATCAATTTATCAGCACGTCCTCTAATTTAATCCTATAGATTAATTGACGTGCAATTCCAATAATTTAATCCTATAGATTAATTGACGTGCAATTCCAATTTAATTTAATTGGATTTCCAGGCACGCCCTGCAGCTCAATGGATAATTCCAATTTAATTGAATTTCCAGGCGTGATCTCTCAGAATTTTGCCAAATCCATGAGTAAGCGCCGGCACCACCTCCCAGACCTTTCAGAACATCTGGAGGTTTAGACCAACTCTCAGAATTTAATCTGGAGTCTTAAACCAACTTCCAGAATTTTAATCTGAAGTCTTAAATCAACTCCCAGAATTTTAATGTGGAGCATTAGACAATTCCCAGAACATCTGGAGGTTTAGACCAACTCTCAGAATTTAATCTGAAGGTTTAGACCAACTCTCTAAATTGGAGTAAAATTGCAGAAGGCGGATTTTCCTTTTATTAGGAGTAAATACCTGCAATAATTATTCAAAACTTAATTAATTTATTATCTAAAAATAAATGAATTAATTAGTTAATATCTCTTTTCTAATTAATTAACAGAAATCAATTCTGTTCTCAAAGCCAATGGATAATTCGCCTGCTCTCAGAATTCTTGTTGTCTCAGAATCACTGGATCTCTCAAATCCATGGTTGTTTGTAATTAATTAACAGAAATCAATTCTGTTCTCAAAGCCTGCAGCTCAAACTCAATGGATGGAGACTTTCATATGGAGTAAATTATCCAAAAATAATTAATTAATGCAGTGATTATCTAAATTCAAGAGATAATAAAATGATTAATTAATATTATATGCAAGAGAGTACAACTTTTGTATAATCACCTCTCGGGTAGCCCCACGATTTTTTTTTTTTGGTTTACGCATAAACATTCACGGAAACATCTTTGCAGATTTTCTCTTCTGCATAACCATTCGCGCATAAACAATTTTAATGAGAGCCAATTGGTAATGCTGAAATCAAATTGGCAGAATGCATACTGCATTATCTGACCGTAAAAGTTTTCTGAAAATACCAACTTCAATATCTAAATTTTGCACCGTAGAAACTGAGTTGGTTAAAGCAGTAATCCAATAATTAATCCAATAATTAATGATTAAACTTCAATATTTGCAGTAATTATCCAAAGCTTTAATTAATTAATTAATTATCCAATAAATTAAATTAATTAATATATATTCTGTTCTGCGATTGTTGGAAATTGCTTACGCCGTGTAAACTGCAACCTGCAATATCGAAGATTTCAGATAACAAATACGTTAAAACAAATAAGTCGAGTCAAGGGAAACCCTTTTCCCGCAGAACAGAATACGCCCAGGATAGTGCTCGACTGTTACGGCGTTCCGTTCCCAAAGGTAAAACGACTTTCACTTCTTACACAGTAGCACCACTGTATAAGAAGTATCGGCGAACGTACTTAGTACGAACTGAACACTCTCGGATATAAATCCGGCACAAGAAAGAACAGAGTAAGGCTTTCGGGAGCTCAACACACTGCGTAGGGACGAGAGGAGAGTAGAAGGGTAGAGGGGCGAATTTCAGCGTAAGTTTGGAATGAGGGAAGAGTCTGTATTTATAGGCACAAGAAACCCTTGGAGGTTGTTGAGAAGATCGTGGGAATATTGAGAAAATCGTGGGAAATCACGAAAATATCTCTTACGTGGATAAGTCTTGAAGACTAAATCTTGAAGACCAAGTTCAACAATTAATTTCTCACTCACCTCAACTCGGTTTTGAGATATTAAATATACCACGTTCATCTACTCCGCGAGTAGATCGACTATGTCACGTTCAATTATTTCTTAATTAACGTTTAGTCCGTCTAATTAATTAAATTAGATCAGGGTGTCAAAACTCAATTAATTCCCATTAATTCCAACATTTAATTAGTAGTAAAAATCCAAAAACAGTCGTTTAGTCACTAAAATAACATGACAACGTTCAACTTTGGGGATTCATACTTTCCTAGGTTCTAGGTCAATAACTACTTTTTCGTATACTTACCATATTATAACGAACTCATACGCTTTCGGTAAGTTATTTTTGCAATTAAAAAAGTGTAAAAATACGAAAAAGTCAACGTACACACCCACGCTTATGTATAGAGGAAGGAAAAGACGATTGGGCGGCAGAAGCATATACTAGTATTATTTAATATAGTGTGAAAACATGACTAGTATAATACACACAACCTACACATGGGTTTTTCAGTTTCTTCAGGTTTATGCATATATAGATCCGCTTGAATAGGTTTTTCAGTTTCATCAGGTTTTATTCTACTTCTTGATTTGTTTTGCTTTTGAATTTGTTTGTTTGTGCAATCGTGTTTTATTGTAGTGCAAACTTTTTGTTGCTTTGTGCAAACATAACACTAACTTTTGTGCAAAATATTTGTTGATTTGTACCCATTATCACATGTCTCCGTTTAAGAAGTGTTTTTTTTTTTTACAATTTTTAATAAAGTTCAAATGATTTTGTTTGACAAAGTGGGATAATTATTTGCATTACCACGTCAATAAATTCTTATTTATATTTAATTCAAACTTAATCTAATATCAACATTTTTTTTATCTATATCAAAATTATAAAAAAGTCTTTTTTTATATTTAATTTAATATTATTAGCCATTAATTTTTTTTCTCAGAATCTCATATCAATATTTTATTTTATCCGTATCAAAATTATCAAACCATTAATCTTTTCGAAATCTTTCTACCACCATTGATTTTTTCTCAAAATAAGGATGCATGTAATATCTTGTGTATTCCACAAACTAAATATTAGTAAGGAGTGATGAGTTTGAAAATCGGTGGTTGGAGTTGATGAATTCTACTGAACTAGAAAGGAATGAGTGGTTGAGTAATATGTATGAAATTCGATATCGATGAGTAGGCTGCTGGTATGTCTACTAGTCAGAGAGTTGCCTGCGTATTTTAGACACGTCTTTGCTGCTTTCTTTTTTAAGCGTAGATAGTGTTGTTCGTACTAAAGGATGTGGTAATGTCGACATTTAGTTCATTTATTGCATTTTTATATTTCTTTCACTTTTAATGAAGGTTGTGATGAATGAAATTCTCATTTGATAACACGTAAGTGATTTTTTTAATCTATGGTACATCAATTTTTTCTAAAATATTTTATGGTACATGAAATATCATATTTCGGCGCGTTAAAATGAGTTCTCAAATCTTTTTCCCATGATAATACTTAACATTAATTTTTGTTATGGCAATCAAATAAATTTTTATATTGTTTAATTTTTTATTTTTTTCTTTTATAGAGAAAAGATTTTAAGAAAAAATTAATGGCAGATGAAAATATTTGAAATATTAATGGAGTTAGTTATCATAATTGATAGATGATAAAAAAAAATATTGATATTAGATTAAATTTGAATTAAATATAAATAAGAATTTATTGACGTGGTAATGCCACATAGGAGGTGGACACAACAGTGGGCTCTATATTTCAATAAAAGTAAAGCAAATAAGAATTAAGACAGAAGAATTCATAATTGATAGCTTAATTTTCTTTTAATTAAGTGGCTATTAGAATTGAACTAAAAAAAAATGATGCTTTCCAAGAAAAAATAAATAAATGGCAAATATGTTAATCTTTAAATATGTATATATCATTATATCACTGACTTATATGTAGAGCATATAAGTTTCCCTCTATCTATATGTTTTTTTTTAATTATATTTTTTCAAGTATTAAAAGTTTTTTTTTTTTTTATTTCTATAGAAATAGTAAATATTCATTTATCAACTTACATTTTCCAATATGAAGGTAACTTATTTATTTTCAATAACATGTATTTTAGCTTTTTTATATACTATATGAATAAAAATTCTAAATAATTTATAAATTACATTGTTAATTTCAGTAATATTATGCATGTAAATTAATATATATATTTTTTATTATAAGTACCTTCTGAGTTGACAAAAAAAAAAAAAAAAGTACACCCTTACATGGTTACATGAAAAATTCAACAGTGTATTACTATTATTACAAAATATTAAATTTGATTTTGAAATGGAAAAATAAAATAAAAAATTGGACGATGCTATTGCTATGTACTCTCAAACTGATAAATCATTTAATGTTAAAAAAATAATTCACAATTTGTAGTTCATAAATCTAATATTGTAATAGACCTTCATAGAAAAATGGGAAGCATGCAAAATTTGGACAATTTTTTTGCTGCACTTGAGTGCCTAAATAATATTTCTATTTTAAGTATCTTATTTTGGGCGGGAAAATGAGAATTGACGACTATTGTGTTATTATATATATATATATATATATATTCTATTGGGAACTTTGGTGATTTTCAAAGTTGAGAAAATGAATAATTTGTATGTTTGTAGTGCACAATCTGACTTTCTAAATGTTGTGAATGTGTCCAAGGGTGAAAAAGTTGATTGATGGCATGCATAAAAGGTTGGACACATGAGCAACAAAGGTATGAAAATTTTGCATAAGGATGGTTTTTTTTGGTGTTGATAAAATTTCTACTATGCCTTTTTGTGATGCATGTATACTTGATAAACAACATCAAGTGAAATTTCATGTTTCTTCCTCTTCCCATAACTCCACTTGCAAGGTATGGGACCTAGTAAACAACATCAAGTAAATATCTACATGTTGATGTATGGGGACCTGGTAATGAGCCCACTCAAAGTGGTAACATGTAATTTTTGTCCATTATCGATGATTTCTCAAGAAAAGTTTGGATGTTTTTTATGAAAAATAAATTTAATGTGTTTTCTAAATTCAATGAATGGAAAACTTTTATTGAAACCCAAACCGGTAAGAAAATCAAAGTGCTCAAGAGTCAGGACTGATAATGCATGGCATGAAATTTTGTCATGCTCAAATAGTCAAATGAGTGATTTTTGTGCAAAATTCAGTATTAAAAGGCATAAAATTGCTACTTATAATCCCCAACAAAATGGTTTTGTGGAAATGATGAATCACACTTTAATTGAGAGAATTAGAATCATGTTTGCTACTCTTGGTTTTTCTAACAAGTTTTGGGGTGAAGTTGTCTATATTAATGCATATTTAATTAATAGACTTCATATGTGCCTTTAAATGGTAAATGTTGAAAGAAACACCTTTAAGCTCCACTGAAATTGTTCTAGAAATAGAAAAAAAAAACAAACTTGTCTCGGGATAAAATCTTAGAGAGAAGGGAGAGTTTCTCTCTCTAGAGAGTTGCTCCACCCCTTCTCCAGCGAAGGTCCGTCGCCGTCACCGTTCTGTCTCCGTCGTTGTTCTTCCATTGTCTTTGTTCCGCTGCCGATCAATAGCCAATCCGCCGCCACCGTTAGCTTGTCTCCGATTTCATCATTTTTTGGTTTTTTTGCAAGATCTAGGAGCAGATCTTCCGAACTACGCTTTTCTAGGCCGGACGTCGTCTCCGCCGCCGCCGCCGCTCTGGTTGTTCCAGTTTTTTGTATCTTCTTTTATGTATATTTTTCTTCGTTTCGTGTTAGGGATCAACGTAGAAATTATTCTAACGGAGCCACGGTGACCGTTCGAGTATTTCTTTGTTAATCCTGTTTACTGTTGTATAGGTTCTTTTTTGTGCTTGATCAGTATAGTGTTTTAGTTGTTGCTGGTTGTTTCTACTGCGCCTTGTGCGTCTCGTTTCCTGTTATGGGTCTTTGTTGTGGTTGTGGGACTTCTTTTTTTATGGCTGGGCTCTTTGAGATAGACTCCAGAGCCCTTGTGTTGTGATTCATGGGATACGGTATTTGGTGGAACTTTGTCTATTTATTCTGTTTCCTATTCTTGACATGAAAACACCTTAGTGTGGGGTTATCTCGTTGAAAGATTGGACACCTGGACACCTGTTAAGGCAAAGGGAAACTCGTCTTTCCTCTTCTCACGATTGGAGTGGACGACGATACTATGGTTTGAAGATCAAGATCTTGAGCTAGTGATTTGTAATCTTATTTTATGATCTTGTAAACCCTCCATAAAAAAAAAAACTTGATAAACTTGAAATTAAATATCTCGACAAGTTTTCGAGGGTAAGACAATTGATTATTCTAACTTAAGAGTGTTTGGTTGTGCTGTTTTTGCACATGTTCAATAGCTTTTATGCGGCTTATCAAAAGCATATTGTCAACATAAATGAGCAAATAAAATGGAACATCAACATCATCTTTAAAGTATAAGCAATGATAGTACGCACTTCTTTTAAAATTCAAAGAGATCATGCAACATCAAACTCTTTGTTCCATTGTCTAGGAGATTGTTTCAAACCATACAAAAATTTCTTAAGCAAGCAAACATGATTAGAATGTGTAGTATCAACAAAACCCTCAAGTTGCTTCATATAAATTGGTTTATCCAAATCATCATGCAAAAAAATTGTCTTAACATCCATTTGATTCAATTCCTAATTGAAATGGGCAACCAAAGCAAGCATAATTCGCACAATTGTAGATTTTACCACGGGAGCAAATATTTCAATATAATCTGCTCCCTATTTGTGAGTAAATCCTTAGCCACAAGCCTAACTTTGTATCTGACATTATTAAGTTTGGTCTTTCTATCGTCAGGAAGAGCATTCACGCTTCCTGATAATAGGTAACCAAAAAATAAACACCTCATATATCTTTGTCATAGTGCGATCAAGTTTCGCAAAATAATTAAATAATTAATATTTAAAATATATATATAAGTACTAAAATGTCCTTATAATATTTTTAATTAAACATCTCTTTAATTAACATTTATGTAATTTATTTTTTAATTATAAATATTAACATTTATTTTTTATTTTTTTAATTAAAAAAATCGGGTCATTTTGGCTCGATGACCCGACAACCCGTTCAAAGTCCGATGGGCCGATCCGATCCGAAAATAGCCCGACAAAAAAATAGCTCGGCACGGCCTGAAAACAATCAGCCTAACCCAAAAAAGTGACACGTCGAGTTAGCCCAACCCGACCCCAAAAGTGTGGCCCGTCCCGACATGTTTGATAAACATAATTGTATAGTATTTTATTATTAAATATTTTAACTTATTTAAATTTTAAAGGATATTATTGTCATTTTATATTTATTAATTTAATTTATTAGTAAGGCGAAGTTGTGCGATTGCACATTGCATAAAGCAAACGCACTATTGCAAAGTGCAATCATATACAAATAAGTATATGTGTTGGATCAATGATCCAATGATATTTAATGTGTTTCCTGTTATCAGGAAGTGCGAAGCCTTCCTGACGATAGGAAGACTCTATTAAGTTCATTTTTTTACCTTAAACAACCACTTGCAATCAACAATAGATCAATTCATAGATTTAGGCACAAGAATTCAAGTGTGATTAACATGCAAAGACTCCATTTCTTCTTTCATAGAATTAATTCACTTATTCGAATGATTAGATTTTAAAGCTTTCTTGTAGGTTTTAGGCTCATTATCATTTAACTCAAAAACATAAAATACATGAGTATCCAAATAATAATCATCAAATCTAAGGGGGCTTCTGACAGTCCTTATAGGCTTATCATTAGCTCCACCTTGCAAATTATCATTATTCACATTAAAAGTGTGTGTGTGGTATCTAGTGTTTAAGTAAAGATAGAATAATGTTGCATAGAATGTTGAGACAAATAGTGCGACACCGACTCTAACAGAATATAAGAATGTAAAACACATAGCGTAAGACTAAAACACTAAAACAAGAAGAACACAATGAAAATAATTTTTAACATAAATTTTATTAATAATAAAACCTATGTTAGCCTTACGGCGAAACACTTAACTTGTAAGTACAAAAATGTCGTGTGAAATGTTATAACATTAACTTTAACATTCCACAAACCGAAACTACAATCGAGGCAGGTGTATGAATCTGTAAAAAGACTTAAGTGTAAAACACTGTTTAAATACTAATTCTATCTATGATTCACTCTCAATATATCAAAGACTAGAACGAGCTACACTAGAAGTTTGTACACTTCGGCATAGTCTAAATGATACAACTACTGACCATAACTCCTAACAAGGTTGAACGCTCAGAATAGGATGTTACTCGAATAGTGCATACTGGAAAATGAAAGTCTCCTTCGGTATTTATAGATGAACAACCGACTTCTAGAGTCTTCCATGTAAGATCCTACTTTTTAGGATCTCAACTCTCATGATCTCTCTAGATCCTTCTTCAAGGTTCCAAGTCGTTCTAAGGCGCTTCTAGGTCCTTCTAGGTACCTCTAGCACGTCCTCCTTGGTTCTAGAATCTTTCAGGTTCCAGACTCTTGTAGAAGCTTCTAGATCGCCATCTGAAATGTGACAGCATTTAGCTCAACATTTAATGTAACATTTCAGAAAAGACTTAGAACAAATCACGGAAGGTCAAATTAAGATGTTGATAATGTTAAATCATTTAAAAGTTAACAACATCTACACACATTCTCAAGATTATAAGACATGTCATTAAACTCATTTTCAGCATTTTCACTATCAACATGCACATCATCATTCTCAAGTTTAAGCATATCATACTCCACCTTACTAAAAGTATTTTTAAAGTCCTCCTGTAAAGGCAATGAGACAAACAAACAAGGAAAAGTACGCTCATTACAGGTAACATCTCGACTTATGATAATCCTGTAACCATGCTCATCAATAGACCACGGTCTGTAACCTTTCACACCATCGGGATAACCGAGAAAAACACGTATTGAATACAACTTTGACATGCAAGGAAAATTCTAGGCATGCATATTGATAGAGATATAAAACAATATACTTTGTTCTTAAACCAAGCTTCATATGTGGAAATGATTTTAGAAAAAAAAATCTCTCTGCCTACTGCTAAATCCGTTAATGTGCCTCGAGTTGCTCATTTTGTGCTAAGGATCAGCCCCCGAAGACTGATTTTGAAATTACTGCTATGAAAATGTACCTTATTTTTCTTCTCCAACCAAATCTCACTCTTTAGACTAACTCTCTCTTTTTCATTGTATTTATAATTACATCAACCTATGATTTACTTTCTATTCCCTTCATCAGGAATTATGGCTAATGGCTGAAGCTCGTGGGTGTACTTCGATATATAATGGGCAACGGTCCTTTTGGTGAAAGTGTGGTTTACAATACATTTTTCATTATTATATGAATGAGAAAGGAGAGAGAGCTACCAAGAGTGAGAATTCAGTGAGAGGAAAGCCTCGAGTTTGCCCACATTGTGTGATGTTCCACTTGAATTTAGGTATTTTTTTTCTCCCTACAAATTCATTTTGTTTTCCTCTATTTTACGTTACTTGATTTTACTAAAAAGAATACTTACACTATGCCTAATCAAGAGGTGTAAATGGATACTTATGTGGTGGACTGGTGGCTATATATGGAATCAGATAAATTACAGACTTGAATCAACCCCTCTCCCATAACACACAAGAAAATGCTATTCAATATTTCTTGAAGCAATTCAGCAATCAAGTTACGAAACGAATCATTGGATTAAGCTATATAACGTTAAAAATATACAACAATAATAATCCAAATTACATCTCGTCCGTATATGTTAATGAATTACGAGATTAACAAAATTAGAAGCCATTGACTCGACTCGAGCCCCACAAACCGTGTCCCTCTCCCGACAAGCAAACTGCATGCGCCAAATTTCACAAACACCCTAAAACAACTCATCTTAACACCAACAATCATTCATTCGATCCTATGTACATTTCATAACACACACTAAAATGAAGCTTCAAAGGCCGAACCATTATTCCAAACACTTCGTGCAGGATGCCTCCCATGTTCACTCATGCTTCCCTGCAATCGATAAAATGCTCGATTACTTCTCACCGTTCTCAACGGACCTGATCTGTTCCCGTGCCTTAATGGCCCACCCTCCGCTGAAAACGGTCTGTTTTCCATCTCTTCAAGTGGGCCCGAACTGTAATCCATTGTTATGAAAGACGAGGCTTGCCCGTACGTCAATCGGGGGGTGACACCTCCTGCATTCCACCAACTACTATCTGATGGGGCAAAATCTCCTTTGAAATCTGAATCACGGGCTGAGGACTCCTTCAGACTTGAAGCATCAGCAGCACCTGCCTCGTCTGTGTCATTGTAGATGAGTTTGAGAGCTTGAACAACTTCACCCATAAATGGCCTTTGGGTCACCTCGGGGTGAACACACATTGAGGCAATTGCAGCAACCTTTGCCATGTCATCAAAATCGTAGGTCCCAGCTAGGGAAGGATCCACTAGCTGCTCCAAACCTTCCCGATTGGTCAGCAGAGGTCGGGCCCAGGTCACAAGATTTTCTTGTCCTGGAGGTTGGGACATGTCGACAGGTTTTCTACCTGAGAGCAGCTCTAGTAGCACAACCCCATAACTGTAAACATCGCTTTTCACGAGAAGATGTCCAGTCATAGCATATTCAGGAGCAACGTACCTGTAGTTCACAATTTAGAGGTCAAATGTGGGCACATTATAATACATATATTGCATCGAAAGGTCCCTAAACTATCAACTTCTGTTTTAATAGGACTATGTCTTCAATCTGTTAACATACAAACGAGAAAAAACATATTTGTGCATCGAATTGCAAAACATAAAACATAAAATGGTAGTGTATATTGCAAAGGAAAAAAGGATATGGTAATTGATACATACCCTAAAGGTGGTAATTATTTTTGCAATTATCCCTTAAAAATATGTCCTAAAACGTGTAAACTTTCTGTAAAATCATTATGACCATGAGGCACACCTAAGTGTGCCTTGGTTGCCTCATCCGAGGCGCGAAAGGCACGCCTGCAAAAAAGATGCATAACCTATAACCTATAGTCTCACACGGCGCGTCTTTCAAAACTATGGGTGTTACCCCGCATTCCCCCAGGCACCTGTTCACTATGTGCCTTTGCCATGTGAGTAGGTATTGAGTTGTACTTGGGAGGTATGCAGGGTAACATCTCTCTTCTCTCTCTCTCTCTCTCTCTCTCTCTCTCTCTCTCTCTCTCCCAAGGGCAGTGTTGCATATTTTTGTGTCATCACACAGGCAAAAGGAAAAGGGGAAGATCAATAACCTGCTTGTAGTCATGATTTATCATCAAGTAAATTACCATGCTCGTATTTAAGAGCATGTGAACGTTTTGCAAAGGAACATACCCAAAAGTGCCCATGACTCGAGTAGATATATGATGGCTTCCTTCTGTTGCTTCCCGGGCCAAACCAAAATCAGAAACTTTTGGGGTAAAGTCGTCTTCCAGTAAAACATTGCTACCTTTAAAGTCTCTATGAATAACACGAGGATTAGAATCTTCATGAAGGTAAGCTAATCCTCTTGCAGCACCGAGTGCAATTTTCAAACGTGCATCCCAATCAAGAGGCCCCCTTCTCTTGTCTGCCCCTGAAACATCACCCACCAAAGTTTAATCTAGAAAGAACATACAGGTATTCCAATACTTATTTGACAGGAATTTGTAGAAAGATGAAATGTTGTTTCATGACGTTTCTTCTAAGAGAGATAACGAAGAGACGAAAAAGCTTGAAGTCAGAAAATGAGATATCTATCAAAAAATAGAAAGATCAATTTTACGCCAAAACCACATTACAAAAACAGAAACTTTACTTTTTTCTATCAAAAAATTAAATTGCAATAACTTTTTTGTTTCGGGTCTGTTTTCAGCATATAATATATCAAACAAAAGATTATTTTAAGATCTTTAATTTGACATGCATATATATATATTTTTTAATTAAATATGAACTTATTTTAATTTGAGGTACTTTTTAATTGAAATTAAATTTGTATCTTTTAGATATAAATGATATTAAGTAATTCACACAAATAGTTGTAACACATTAATCGTGCATCACACAGGAGAAGTTCTAGTACCGTGTAAGTGTGACTCAACGCTGCCATTTCGAATTAGTTCATAAACCAAGCAGCGGGTGTGTTGTTCAACACATATGCCGATTAATTTCACCAAGTTACGGTGATGCAACCGGCTTAGCATCTCAATTTCTGCGATGAATTCACGTTCACCATTTTGATTGCCCTTTGTCAATAACTTCACAGCAACCTCACTTCCATCTTGCATGATCCCATGATAAACGCGGCCAAATCCTCCTTCACCCAATACCTTTTTTAGGCTGAATTTCTCTGTGGCTTTCTCCACCTCTGCCAGGGAGAATGTCTGAACAGAAAGAACAGAAGTAGGCATAGCAGAAACCAGAGAGGCTGATGTTGAGCTGGCTGGGCTACTCGACAACATAGACCCCATCCCTATCATAACATTTAAAGGATATAGATAAGCTTTGGGTTAGATTTATATATTTATAACAATAATAATAATAAAAAAAAAAAAACAGTATGTAGTCTCTAGCACATGCTTGAACAAATGTAAGACTACAATGCTCAATATACAGGAGACCTGATTGAAGGGTCTAACGGGTAGTTAAATAGTAACAGATAATGAACAGAAGATAAGTTCCCTCAAAATGCATGTAAGCCATCTCGTAGACTTGAATGCAAGCCAATCAATATAACAATAAAACCATCAAAGCAGAAAATAATCCTAGTACTCATATTTTTTGGAACTCCACGAGTACATGAGTAAAAAACAGAAAATCTAACATGGACAAGCACACAAACTGACTTGTTTGTCAAAACAACGAATAACTTTCTGCTTGCAATTTCACATACTAATACAGGTTGTGGTAGATCATAGATGAAAGAAACAGCAATTACTTGCATTCAAGTGACCAACATGACATCGAAAACTTCAAAGCATACCCATTCTTTTGTTCATAGATGGTGTTAAAACTGGACCAACAGCATTGGACGGTCTACGAGCATTCCTGTATTTCAATAGGACAGCAACTGCAGCGCAACAAACCACCAAAAGCACAAAAGCCGACAAAGCAACGACACTGATTATCCGAGGATTCATCTTCTGATTCTTGCCAACAAAATCTGCAGTAATAGGGTATTGATGATTTCCAGGACTTCCATTAGGACCCTCACCAAACAAAACACCTGATGGAGGAGAAGAAGGGAGCCCTGCGTAAAATGAATTTTTAGCATGTATAACAGAAACAAGATAAGCATGGCATAAATGCAAAGGATTCTAATCTCACCTGGATAAGCAATGTGCATTACATCGTAGTCACCAAAAAGGGTCCTATTCAGGGGCACTTTCTTATGCAAAAGTCTTTGGTAAGTAAGGATAGCAGTTGTATTATCAAACTTCTCCCCCAAAGGAATTAGATTAATATCAACAACACTCCTTTCCTGGTTTTCGCTATCAGCATTAGCACCAATAATTGCTACTTGACTTTGTTTAAGATAGGTGCCAGCAGCAACCTCAATCTCTAACTCAGTGACCTCTGGGAAGATAGCGTAGAGGGATACCCCTAGTAGAAGTCTAACTTTCATAGGAAATACGCACATACAGGGTGAACCAAATGGGGCTGAAGTAAGGGGCTCTGTGCAAGTCTGACCACAACCTGCCACATAATTCATCAAATGCCAGCCCATTGTAACAAACACGGGTAGTAATATAAAGTCAAGGACAGTAATGAGAGAAAGGGAATAATATACTTCACAGATTATGCATGTTAATCAATACGTAAATCCTGCCTACATGGAAAAACCACACACCAAATGTCATTTTAGCTCACCACCACATGCATAACAGCTCTATTCAGTTATTCCAATTGAGTTTGCAGCATTCAGTAATACTCCCTCCGTCCCGGGATTATTTGCACACAACAATGGACACACAAATTAAGAAAGGGGTGTAATTTATGTATAAAGTGAAGAAATGGGTTGGGTTTATGTGCAAGCCCACTTCAATGGCATTTTGTGTAGAATAGTGAATAATGTGAGGGTGGGGTTCGAGAGACGGTTTACTATTTTTGGAGTGTGCAAATTGTAGAGGAACGTCCGAATAAGGCAAGTGTGCAAGTAATCCCAGGACAGGTAGTATTATTTAATCCAAGAGGCCCACAAACACGAGTCAAGTTGACATTCAGCAGGTTCTTCCGGTTTCAGTTTCAGAACAGGAAGAATGCAGATGATGACAGGTTTAGTCTGTTCCAAGTAGCAAGTGTTTTTCTAGTCATGGTATACTCAGTGTTTGCTAGTCTTGTTACAATCCATTTAGCAAGTGTTTGCTAATCTTGTTACAATCCGGCACATAATAAAAAAAAATTAGCTCTTCGTAAAATTAAATTAGTGAAAGTAAATTAGTTCCACTTAGCAGTGTTTTTCTAGTCATGGTATACACAGTGCCATGATGAATGATTTAGCTCTTCCTAAAAGTAAATTAGTAAATAGAATAACAGGAGTCAAGATTTTGCAGACATACAACGCTAAGTTGTCTAATGAGTTTCTCTTTCTCTAATTATTGTTATCCTAAAACAACCTCCTTGAAAAGTTAAAATCTGTGTAAAATTAAATTAAAGTAACAGATAATAACCCCATACAAGCATCAATGTTCTTTATTTATCAGACAAATAATAACTGCATCTCAATCTAGTCCCCTTACATTTCTCATTCATTATGAACCCATGCTCATAGCCTAATGTTGAAAGTGTAAACAGAGACTACAAAATCATTAATGACAGGGAAGCAGAAGCTGGCCCAGAAACGAGTTTGAATGGTCTCCAGAGACGTACAAGGTTTTCAGTAGGATAACTAGTGATTTGCTTCTCATAGCATGAGAAGCATCAACCATGGCATCGTGATAAAGGAAGGATACCCTCAAGTTTGTGCAATGAGGAGTATGAGGGTGACTGAGTGGTCTTGTCAACAAACAGGTATCATTTACTTGCATCAAAAGATGGCATTTCAATAAGTGAAATGTTTTGTGCTTGTTTACTAGGCAATTAATTTCTTCTCTGTTCTTATAGTTTCACTGGAACACAATATCCAGCATACATTTAATGTCAGAGAATGGAGCAGGGAGAGAAAATGAGGTTTCATACAAGGTCATTACCTGGATTAGTTGAGGGAGAGGGAGAAGCTGCATGACCTTTGGATTTTCGCCAATGGTGGTGATGCCCTTTCCTACCAGAAGGACTAGAAAGTGGGCCTAAGACAGAATTCTGCATCAGGGGAAAAATACTTTCTTGTAATTAAATTTTAATATTATAAGCATCTTCAATACCTTGTGATACCAGAAGTGGAGCCTGTGCAGCTGGTAAATACTTTAAATGGTGCCTTTGGGAAGTAAGATATGGAGTAAATGATGCACTTATTGATGATATGCTCACTGAAACAAGTAATAATAGCATATCTACATTAGTTTACTCCAATTAGTCAACAGAGAATCATTATGGGATGATATAGAACTCAGAGGGAATAAATCAAGATAAAATTGACCTAGCTCCATATGCCATTTGCAAATTTGACTGTTTCATTGAGGAATAATTCTTTATAAAATAATTAAATGCCATTTATTTAATATATAAGAGAAAACAATTTGAAAATATAGGAAACAAATAGGGGACAAAAGGATATATCATATATTACCATGGTCTAAAGAACTCTTCCTTCCAAGCGATGGCAGGGGCAATTGAGAAGGAGATAAATAGATGGGCTGCAAAGGAGTCCCTGAACAAGGGAAATGCTTTTTCCATAATATGCTCAAAAGGGCCTATAAAGCAATATAACAAGCAGAATCAACTGTGACCTAATTGCAGGTTCTCACTGAGTCCAGAAAAAATAAATTGGTTGCTGTGCAGTAAAGAGGTATATTTGGCCTTAGTAAAATGTGAATAATTCATCAACATTCAACACTTTCAACATGAGGCGCACATAGAGATTATCTAGTCCAATAAATATAACTCAGCGTTAGCAGAAAACATATAGAAACAGATTTCAGACTACACATTTTGATTAATATAATTCGAATTCCACAAATACATATTTTACTAAGACTTCCTTTGGTAGCCTCTTCGAAAAGAGTTATTGCATGATCAGTAAAGAAAATAGAAGTTGTTAACAACATTACCAACTAGGAAATCATCCAAAAATGAACTACGATATTATCCAAAAACTTCACATACAGATGAAATGAAAAAAAAAATTCCATTTGTATTCAACACTAAGTTTTGCAAAGCATGTAAGCTAAGTGAGGTAATACATTTAGAGAAAATCAAGCAAAGAAATGGACGGAATTACCGAAATTAGTAGAAATCAAAGTGAGAAACGGAAGCAGAAAAAGGAGCATCTTCTTCTTCTCTCTCCAGAATGCAATTCAAACATTTTTCTCAAACAACAAAACCGCCGCTAAACACTCGCGGTAGCTGTCTAGGGTTCCGATTGAGCTTTCCCCGCCTATAAATGCTGCAATTCACTTCTCCCCAGAGACACATAGTGCACATTTCGAATTTCTCAAACCAAACCAACAAAAATGCGCAATGTATAGCACAAAAGGTACGAACCCTAGGTCAGAAACTGCAATGCGGGTAATTCCAGCAAACAATTCTAAGATCCATGAAGTGCGGCAGAGATCTAAAGCCAAATTTCCTGCGAGGAGGAAAAATGGTGTTGAGTATGAAACCGTGGGAGAAATGGATCTTGGGAGAGCAAATGGAAGTAAAAGGGAAGTAAAAGCGATCTTCAAGGTGTTGAGAGAGAGAGAGTGAGTGAGTGAGGAAAAAAGGGAGGGAAGAGAGAGACAGAGAAGGTGGTAGGGGGAGGTTTTAATGACGGTGGAGCCACCAGTAGTCCTACTGTTAAATCTTGAGAGTCTCTGCTACACGGACCAATGTAGTGCGTGAGACTCACGGACCAATCACTGTGTGTTTTTCACATTTCCTTTTTTTTTTCACCTTTGTGCAGGTAAAAAAAAAATACCGAAAATTTTATTATACCGCACTTTTGAATAAAAAAATATTTGTGATTATCACTCTTTGATCCAAAATTTAAATTCTCCCCCACAATTTAATACAATCACTTTTAAATGTGAAATATTTGTTTGTAAATGTGAATGTGAAATGTGATTGTGAAATGTGAATGTGAAATATTTGGTGTAAATGTGAAATGAACTAGAAAGTGATTGTACTACATTATAGTAAGGAATTCTCAAATGTACTAGAAAGTGATTTCCCCTATTTTCTATGAGCGAAAATACTAATTTTTTGGTTGAGTAACTGTGTGAACATTTCGCAAAAACTTGTATGCAAATTTCTTAGGTGTAAAATCGTGCAAAATGTTCATTTAGAGTTTTCTGGTTATATACTGACAATTTACATTTTTTTACCCATGGTGATCGTGGAGTCAAATCTACTCCCTGGCGGTGCACACAACAACGATTATTGTAGCGCTCAAAGGCCACAACATGGGATCTACACGAGGCAGTCACGATGGCATACTGACATCGATCGAAAACAACGGCGGCGACACTAGTGGATTTGTTCTTTCCGATCACGCTTAAACAACGCACAATCTGTTATACTTGAACTAGGATTGGGAAATTCCCTTCTAAGCTTTGGATATATGCAAGGCTATGCAGGCTTAGATTTAATGAGTTCACTCACTGGGGATAAGGGCATGGATGCTTGCTGGATTTCTTCTATGAAGATGTTCTTGAGCTCTTCTGATTTAATGAACACTTTAACTCTTTTGCTCGGCCTTAGCATCACCCTCGCCTATATGTGAGATATGAAATGAACTCATATTTATAGATGGGATTATGAATGTTACCGTTGGAAAGAAACAAACAAATCCCACTATTTCGGGAATCACAATCTTATTGGTTGATGTTATTGATTATTATTGTTGCCTAGTAATAATCAATGCATCATATACTTCCTTGAGCTTTGTGCCTTGTCAAAATCTTGCTGTCTACTGTCGTCTTTCCATAGGTCCACGTCAGCTCTGATTTGACTATACAATGTTTAATTCAGATGACCTTATAGATGATTGGCTTGGGAGCAGTGAGTTCAATCCTTGCAAGATCAGCAGCTGCAAGTAGTTGCTGATAAAGGTCTCTGAAGTATTCAATCATGAACTCAGCAAAGGTGGTGTTGACTTCCCTTCCATTCTACCTATCAATGACATAGTAGTCATAGACAAATTCCCTTTTGGCTTCCTCTCATGAGTCATTCAGTTGGACTGGCACCCATTTATCCAAGTGTAGATATTTGGTGTCCATGGGAATCAGTAGTTGTGGCTTCATCTTGCTGTAAGTTGCTCTCCTTCTTCTTGGCTTTTGAAAATTTGCTCTTCTTTGGTCTCTTGCTCTTTGTGCGTCATCCATCAGGTCTATTTTCTCTTGGGCCCTCATCATGGCCAATTTCTGTTGAGTTTCAGGGTCTTTGCCATACCCTTCATGAAACAACTTTGATGGATCATTCAGCAACACAACTTTCTTCTTCTTTGGTCCTGGTCCAAAGCCTTCTTCATACAATTCTTCTATATCTTCAGCAGCTTTGGTACCATCAGGGGACTTAGTCTCACCAGACTTTTCAGTTTCAGAAGACTTGTCCTTTTCTGCAGTTTTGGGCACTTCAGCAGTTTTGCCCTTTTCAGCAGTTTTGGGCTTCTTCTTGGAAGAAGGCTCTTCCACAATTCTGAACTCAAGAGGGAGTTCTAGGCTGTTGGGAAAGTCAGTGAAAGTTTCAGTTTTTCTTTTGTTTCCCTTAGCCTTCTTGATTTGGCCTCTGGTTTGGACACCTTCAGCTCCTTTGTCCAATCCAGAAACTTCTCCTCCTGGTCTCTATTGAAATCTTGCCCTTTCTTCCTGTGCTGATACATAGAAGCCTTCAAGGCTATGGCTAACTGCTCTTCTTCATCCAAATCTTCCAAGTTCAGCACTAATGGTTCTTTTCCCTTATCTTCAGCAGCTTTTTCCTTGCCCTTGTCTGAACCTCCAATAATCAAGGCACCTTTTGCCCTTGCTCTTTCCCTTTCCCCCTTTTTGGCAACATCAAAACACTAAGGTTTGAGCCCACTCATGGTTGTAGCCATCAGGGATTGGGCTAGGTTCAGAGATTTCATCTCTTCCAGCAGATATACATTCTCATCATGTATATTTTGCATCCTATCACTGCTCAAGCTAAGGAAAGCTAGAACAGGCTTCATCTTTTGCTCAACAACCTCCTCCAAGGTTGCTTTCAGAGATGCATCCAATTGGGCTTTTAAGAGCTCAATGAGGTTGGCTACTGCACCTTCAGCAATGTTGGCCATCATTTCCTGGGAAAAATTTTCAGATGCAGCCTTGACTATTGCTAGCCTATGTTCCTCAGCTCTTTTCTTTTGAAGTGCAGTCTTCTTTCCAAGGGCTGGCTTGACAGTTAGTCTGAGAGCTTTGACATTTGCACTGTGATTATCTCTCAGGAGTTTCTGCTCCTTCTTGACCTCTTCTGAGATGGATTCCATGGTGGTTTTGGCTTTCTGAACTTCAGTGGAAATGGTTTGAAGACCAGATTCCACTCCACTTATCCTTGCTTCCAATGTAGGGAGCACTACATCTTCAGAGCCAATTAATCTCATCTCCACAGATGCTAAAGTTCTTCCTTGCTCATTCAATGCTCCAGATGTTTCAGCATGAGCAGATTGGACTTGATGAGCTAAGGAGTCCAACTTTTCTGATTGCATCCCAAGCAAGGCTTGTGCTGATCCAGTGTCTACTTGGATGGGTGCATCTGTTAAGAACTCATCTGCAAATATTTGGTCAAGAGAAATACCTGCAATATTAGACAAATCAAAGATGTTTGGGAATAAACACTCATCACCCTCAATTTCTTTTTCATAAGACTCTGATACATCATCAACCTTCTTCTCATTTTCAACTCTTTCTTTTCTTCCTTCATTAATAATGTCCTCACTCAAGGAATCAGGCCTCCTTTCATCAAGGGATTCTTGAAGTTCAGATTTGACTTCAAGAATAACATGTCCTTCCTCACTTATACCACCCTCTATTTGTGGTACACTCACTATCTTAGTAATTACAACCTCTCTTTCATCCTCTACTCCCTCTGATTTTTCAACTAAGCTCTCCTTTTCAACACCTTCACCTAGTCCTGCAGCATCTCCACCTTCAACAAGGTTCAAAGATGGCAGTTGAGGGGAGATCACAGTGCTTATTTCAGCAGCCACTGAGTCATCCTGAATGAGTAAGGGCTGATCAGTGTCCAACTCTCCTGACACTGAATAGGCCTTAATCAAACCAGCCTCTAAAGTAGGAACCTCAACATCTTTAGGCTGTGCCTTGGGTTCAGAAGAACCTTCATTGGCAGATGTGTCTTTGGTTGTGTTACCACCCTTGGTCAACACCTCTGATGAAACAGAGCCTTTCCTGTGATAGGTTAAGAGGGGGGTTGAAGGTAGATTGGATTCAGAAGTGTTGGGATTGGTTTCAGGAAGGTTGGGTTTTGAGGGGTTTGAGGGATCATCATGGGAGTCATCATCATTTGAGCTACTATCAGGGTGTTTGATGCCCTTAGCTTTCCTTTCCTTCTCCTCAATGATCTTCTCATCTACTAACTTTGCAAAAACATTCTCATCAGTGAGAAATCTTGTTTTTAACACACCAGCAAAGTGTAGTAGTCTGCTTTCTTCCACTTGCCACCAGTTTGCACCCTTATCTTGGATGACTTGTGATATCTCCATTATGGTTTTGTCTTTTACATCCACAAGCATCCTCAAATCATGGAACATCTTTTGAATTCTTGGAAATTCAGCAAGTAGTGGATACAAACTGTCCACAGTAGCCTTGGCTCCACCTCTGAGCATATTCTCATAAGTATACTCCTCCTCATCTCCACTTGAATGGGGACTCTGGGTTATAGGGGAGTTGGCTCTGTCTTCTACTAAAGTGGCTTCAGGAAGGTTAAGTTCAGGAATGTTGGCTTCAGAAAGGTTGGATGCAATTGAAGGTACTTCAGTTACTTTTGAGAGCAATGGATCTGAAGGGGCTTTGCTTAACGGGGTTGGCTCATGAAGTGCTGTTTCTAAAAGCTTTGAATAATTGAGCATAGATGAGTCCAGGGGGGACAGGAGCCTAGTTTCATCCACTGCTAGATCTGCAAGCACATTTATCCCACTTCTTTGCACACTCTCTTCTGGAGAATATCTCCTTGTAAGATTGATAGAGGTGATTGGTTGGTTTGTGGGAGTAACATGAGTTTCAGGGGAGTTGGGATCAGGATTCTGAGTTTCAGGAAGTTTGGCCTCTATTGGTTGACCTTCAGGGACCTTGGATTCTGGAGTTCCAGACCAGAAGAGTTGGTCCTTGATTTTGATTTGGTCCTGCTTTCAGCTCTGCTCTCTCTTAGAGCAAGTTGTAGAGACTTTTCTTCTTGAAGCTCTAACACCTTTTCAGTAGGCTTGGCCCTTCTGTTGCTAGCTCTACTGCTCCCACTTCCTTCTCCATCCTTCTCAGGGACAACTTCCATGATCCTCTTTTCACCCTTAGACTTTTGTCTAGTCTCATTGTATCTCTGCCTCAATTCTTCTGAGTGATCAGAAGGTACATGCACACCTTCTTCATCAACTTCTTCAATTTCAGTTGAGGCTCCTGAATTTTCTTCTGAAGGAATTTGAGACACCTTTCTTGTCTTCACAACTCTGGCCTTAGTCCTCTTCTTCAACTTTGGCTTTTCTTCAGCTTTTTCCTCAGCAGGTTTAGCCAGTTGCAACCTTCTTTGCTCAGTTTTCTTACTAAGCTTTCTGAACATGATTTTCTGGGCAGAGAGAGGCTTTGCAAAGGTTTGCATTTGTGAATAGTGGGAAAACCTTTCAATCAACAAGCTTGCCCTTGTGCAATACTTGAGTTTTCCTTCCAATACAACCTTATTGTGAACTCTCACTTTGAATTTGGCCTTTTCCTTCATCATCTCAGACAGGATGAAGGTCCTCCAATCAAACTTGATGCCCTTGTCACTAGCATCAATAACTGCAGCCATAATCCTTATTCTTGGATGGCTGACCTGCTCCAAGCTTCCAGTGTTGCTCAAGAGACTCTTGGTGATTACCTCAAAAAGATTTAGAAATCTTGGCTTGAGAGTTCTCTTGTGTTGTGTTGAAGATATGGGACCAGGGACCAATAGCCATTCTTGTGCTATCTCCTCTTCATGGTCAGCACCATAGAATTCTGGATTCCTTCCCTGGGAAGGCAATCCAAAAGCTCCTTCAAGGTCTTCTTCAGAGAATTTCACCCTATGAAATCTCTCTTCCTCCTCTCCCTCTGCTACATAAGAAAGTCTTGTAGCAACTTCACCATCTTCAGGCTTGCCTCTCCACTTGAGGAAGGCAAAGAATTCAGCCATATAGCTCTCCAGAAAAGAGCTTGGCCTTTCTTCCATGAACTTCTTGAGTCCAGCTCTTCTCAGCCATCTAAGGGTTGGAGTTACCTCAGGGTCTTCACTTTCAAAAGATGCAATAGGCTCAAAGTGAAGGCTGTTCTTGTTGCTTAGATAGCCAAAATCAAGGTCTAGAGCCTTGTTGGAGAAATCAATGATCATTTCTGGTCTGACTTTAGGAGCCATTGAAGGTTACATAAATGAATTTGAGTGAGTTTGAGAGTGTTTGAGGAAGATGAAAGCTAGGGTTTCGAATACTTGGGGAAGAAGTGTTTGTGGGGGTTCTTAAGACCTGTGAATATTCTAAAAAGAATGTTTGTCAATGAGTTGGTGAAGTCTTGAGGCAATTCAACGGTTAACAAAAATGGAAAACAAAATTGGACGGCCAGGATTGACTTCAGGGGAGTTGGCCAATTTTGATCCAATGGTTAAGAACCAATGTAACAGTGAGTAATTGGTTTTATTCAAAACGTGGAAGTTATTTAATATTAGTTAATGGTTGGGGAGTTTTCAAGGTAGATCATGTCTTGAAAATGTGTAATGCAAACAAGAGTTAAATCTTGGCATTAAATGCATGGAAAGTGACTTTTTGGGTGGGAGACAAATTAAATCCCAAAAAGATGATATCTGTATATGGAATGGGACAGATTTCGAAATAGGCAATGATTACCCAAAATAGGTGCTTATCAAACCTAGATTTTGTTTGATAGCCAGGACAACTTATCTGACCCCACTTGGACAAGTGTCCTGAAGAGATGTGGACAAGTGTCCTGAATGATTTAGGTCATCTCTTCTGAATTTCAGTAGACTTGACCAAGTCTGCTGAATACCATTTCAGTTTCCTTTACTCCCAATAATTCCAAAGGAATTTACTTGTCCAACTTCCCTGGATCAAGTAATCCATATTCTGCTCATAGCTCCATAAATCTTGCCTCTGCAAGTGGCTTAGTCAATATATCAGCTTTTTGATGATCTGTGTGGATTTTCACCAACTTTATGTCCTTTTTCTCCACATGGTCTCTGATGAAGTGATGCTTGATGTCCACATGTTTGCATCTAGTGTGCAAAACTGGATTATGTGATATTGCAATAGCACTATTGTTGTCACAGAAGATAGGCACTTCAGCAGAGTTGACATTGTAGTCTCTTAGTTGTTGTCTCAACCACAGAATCTGAGCACAACAACTTCCAGCTGCAACATATTCAGCTTCAGTAGTGGAGGTAGCCACTGTGTTTTGCTTCTTGGAGAACCAAGATATGAGTTTGTTGCCCAAGAATTGACAAGTCCCTGAAGTGGACTTTCTGTCAATTCTACATCCTCCATAATCTGCATCTGAGTAGCCAGTTAACTCAGTGTTGTCATCAGCAGGGTACCAAAGGCCTAGATTTTCAGTGCCTTTGAGATACCTCAAAATCCTTTTTGCAGCCTCAAGATGGCTTTTCTTAGGATTTGCTTGAAACCTTGCACAAACACCTACTGCAAAGGTGATGTCAGCTCTGCTGGCAGTGAGGTAGAGGAGAGATCCAATGATTCCTCTATACTCAGTAGAGTTGGTTGGAACACCACTCTCATCAGGGTCCATCTTCCAATTTGTGTTCATTGGGATCCTTACAGGCTTGCTAGTTGTACATCCAAACTTCTTGATCATTTCTCTGGTGTACTTAGCTTGGTTGATGAAGATTCCTTCTTTAGATTGCTTGACTTGAAGTCCCAAAAAGAAATTCATCAGACCCATCATGGACATCTCAAACTTGCTTTGCATGAGCTTGGAGAACTTCTCACACAGCTTCTCATTGGGGGATCCAAAGATTATATCATCCACATAAATTTGGATAAGCAAGATGTCCTCTCCTTCAGTGATTCTGAAGAGAGTTCTGTCCACAGTTCCTTTGATAAAACCAATGATCCAAGAGGAACTGTGACAGGGTATCATACCAGGCTCTTGGAGCTTGCTTGAGTCCATATAGAGCTTTCTTCAATCTGTAGACTTGATTTCCAATCTCAAAGCCAGGTGGTTGCTCCACATAGACTTCTTCTTTTAAAACTTCATTCAAGAAGGCACTCTTGACATCCATTTGGTATACTTTGAACCTCTTGTGGGCTGCATATGCTAAGAAAAGTCTGATTGCTTCTAGCCTTGCCACAGGTGCAAAGGTCTCATCATAGTCAATGCCTTCTGATTGACAATAGCCTTTTGCCACTAATCTGGCCTTGTTTTTGACAATCACATCATTTTCATTCTTCTTTTTCTTGAACACCCACTTAGTTCCAATAACATCTTGATGTGAAGGTCTATCCACCAGTTTCCATACATCATTTATGGTGAATTGGTTTAGCTCTTCCTGCATTGCAGTGATCCAGTTTGCATCTTGAAGTGCTTCATCAATGTCTTTTGGTTCCTGTTCTGATAAGAAACAACAAAACATAGCACTTTCACCATGAAAACTTCTGGTTTTGACTCCTATACTTGGATCACCAAGTATTAGATTGGTAGGATGGTCAGATAACCAAGTCCTCCTTTTTTTGATTTCTTCAGTAGAGTTGTCCTCTACTAAAGTTTAGTCACCAGTGTTATAGAATTCAGGATAATTGAATGCAGGATCTAATTCAGGATCATATTCAGGGATGTTGTCCTCAATGTTTGGAACATTGGTATTTTCAACATTTATGGTTCCCCCTTGAATATTGGATCCATTAACTACCTCAGCAGAGCCTGCTTCTTCATTGGTAGTTGTTACCTGAGGATGAACTGGGACTGGATTATTCAATTCATCATTTCCTTCAGTGAGGTTTTCTTCAGGTATATTGCCTTCAGGATTGTTGTCCAGTGTAACATTTCCAGGGATATTGGCTTGGACAACATCTATGAATTCAGTGTCCTTGTCTTTTAAGCTTAATCTGGTTGTTCTTTGTGTGATCTCTTCAGTGTCCAGGTTTTTGTTCCTGATCTCAAAGATAGATTCATCAAACACAACATGAGGTGTTTCCTCCACAACAAGGGTTTTCTTGTTGTAGAATCTGAAAGCTCTACTGATTTGAGAGTATCCAAGAAATACTCCCTCATCAGCTTTGCTATCAAAAGCTTTCAACTGTTCTTTCCCATTATTGTGAATGAAACACTTACAACCAAATATGTGAAAGTATGACACTTTAGGTAATCTTCCTTTCCAGAGTTCATAGGGTGTTTTCCCTTGCCCCTTAGTAATCAAACACCTATTCTGAGTATGGCATGCAATATTTATAGCTTCAGCCCAAAACCTCTTAGGTAGATTAGAATCAGCAATTAAGGTTCTAGCAGCTTCTTTTAGAGTTCTATTCCTTCTTTCTGCAACTCCATTTTGTTGGGGGGTTCTAGCTGCTGAGGTTTCATGAGCTATTCCATTCAGTGTGCAATACTCATTGATGTATGAATTTATGAACTCAGTGCCTTTATCAGATCTTATTTTGATAATGTTAATGCTTTTCTCATTTGACAATCTCTTCAACAGTTCAGGCAGTTTGACTTGAGTTTCCTTCTTATTAAGGAGAAATACTACCCATGTGAACCTAGAGAAGTCATCTACTACTACCAATGTGTATTTTCTACCATTAATACTTGCAGGGGTAATTGGTCCAAATAAGTCCATATGTAAAAGTTCAAGTACCCTTTCAGTAGAGATGACTGGTTTTCCCTTAAATGAGGCTTTAATCTGTTTTCCTTCTTGACATGGTTTACACACATGTTCTTTAATAAAAACCTCATTAGGCAGTCCTTTAACTAATGCATTTCTGGCAAGTTTGTTCATCGATTTGAAGTTCAGGTGGTTTAGCCTCTTATGCCATAACCAACTTTGCTCACTAGAGCTCTTAGCAATGAAACATGCAGCATCAGTAGACTTGTCCCAATCTGCAAAATACACATTTCCTTTCCTAGTTCTAGTCAATAGAGTTTGTTGAGTCTTATCTTTGATTAAGCATTTTCCACTTGAGAACTCAACATTGAAATCTTTATCACAGAATTGACTGATACTTAGGAGATTATATTTGAGACCAGCTACATAAGATACATTGGATACTTTGATGTTACCAATCATCAAAGTACCATAACCTTTTGTTGTTGCTTGTGAGCTGTCTCCAAATGTGACATTTGGGCCTTCTTTTTCAATAAAGTCTGTGAGGAGTTCCTTGTTACCAGTCATGTGCCTTGAACATCCACTGTCAAGATACCATGCTGACTTTTTGCTCATACTCCTCTTGTTGTGGCCCATTGGTACCTGCAATTAGCAAGTCTTAGGTACCCTTTGAATTTTGGGTCCTGAGAGGTTAGCTGTACCTTTAGGAACCCAAACTTACCTAATTACCCTGATTGATTCAAGGTGGCTAAGTTGTTTTCCTTGTGCATTAACATACACTGCCTTTCCCTTAAATGTCTTTGGGAAGGTGTGTGTGAAAGTATTAACTCAGTAAGTTTCAGGAGAGTTATCAATTCTCCTGAACTTATGAGTTCTTTGTGCAACTTGATGAAATCTTTGAGGAAAGGCCTTTTTATGACCATTACCCTTTGGCATGAAGGGTTTTGGTTGTCTCATTTTATTTTGCCTTTGAGGATGGTTGTCCTTAGGTCTATTCAGCTGAGGCTTTCTCAGAAGAGTTGGCCTAGGCTGATTATACCTTGGATAACTCCTCTGAACATTGTTCAGGAGAGTTGCCCTTCCATTGGGTCTACTCTGCTGACCAACATTCCTCTTGTGTTCAGGAACTTTGGCCATTTCCTTAGGTTTGGGTCTAGTCTCCTGAAGCACTTGAGTAGGCATTTCAGTCATTTTGCCCTTTCCTTTGTTCAGTGGCTGAATTATTTCATTTTCAGCTTGTTGTGCCACTGATTTAACAAAGATTTTCTTAGTGTTACTTGTTGAAGCAACACTAAGACACGGTGAAGATTCAAATGGATCAAAACCTAATCCACTTCTTTGAGCCATAGGTATTTGATAACTTTGAATTTCCTCTATTTCTCTAGAAGATTTGTTCAAAGCAGACATCTTTAATTTCAGGCTCTCTTCACTTGATTTGAGAATGTCATACTCATGTGAGAGGTTTTCAAATTTTGCTTGAAGAATTTTTAATTCAAACTCTTTTCTCTTCTGAGTAAGTAATTGAGCATCAATCTGTCCTTTTTGGTCAACTATCCTGAGATTTGCTTCCTCAAGCTCTCTCAAGACTTGTTGGTACAACTCAGTAGATTTAATGTCAACTACTGTCTCAGCAGGTTTTGAAAGTTTAATTAAAAGTCTTTCATTTTCTCTCACACAATTGTCATGAAATTCTTGCAGCCTAGTGAAATCTTCCATTAACTTCCCAAAGGAAAGTTTTAAGTTGACTTCACTAGTGTTCTGTGATAGAAATGATGGTGAGCTAGAAGTGGAGGATACCTCATCATCCTCAATAGCCATGTTGCACACATCATCATCATCATCATTGTTTGAGAATAGTCCATCTGAAGAGTTGAAGCTTTCAGCATTATCAGATTCTTCACCAGCCATCATGGCCTTCCTATTGGTGAACTTTCTGTCTCTTTTTGCTTGTCTTTCTCTTCTTTCTTTAGAGCTCAATTCAGGGCAGTCATACTGGAAGTGCCCTTTCTTCTTACAGTTATAGAACAGGTCTTCATCATCATCCTTCTTGGATTCATCTCTTCCTTTAGATGATGAAGGGTCAGCTCTACTGGACCTTCTCCTATCAGAGTACTTGTCCTCTGATCTTTTCTCTTCAGGCTTTTTTTCCTTTGCCTGATCTTCAGGAGAGTTGTATCTTCTCCTGAATTTGTTGTCTTGGTAGAACTTCTTGTATCTACCAAACCTTGAATTGAGTTTGTCAAACCTCCTTGCCATGAGGGCCATCTCTTCCTTCATTTTAGCCTTGGAGACTGACTTTGATGATCTTGGAGTAGACTTCATTTCTGGTTCAGCAGTTTTGGCTTTAAATGCTACTCCCTTGGTTGGTAGAGAAGACTCCTCAGCTGGCTTTCTTCTATTGAGGTCAAACTCATATGCTTTGAGTTCTGAGAAGATTTGTTGCATGGGCATGGAGGAGAGATCCTTGGTGTTCTGCATCATTACAGCATATACATCCCACTTTTGAGTGAGACTTCTCAGGATTTTTAATCCAACTTCTCTCCTGGAGTACACCTTGCCCAATGAGTTGATTTCATTCATCACATCAGTGAATCTACCAGCAAACTTGTCAATGGACTCATCTGGCTCCATTGAGAACTGTTCAAACTTCTGCACAGCCACTTGGAGCTTGTTCTCCTTTATCTTTTCAGTACCCTCACACATTTCAGCAAGAGTATCCCAAATTTCTTTGGCTGTTGTGCATTGGTAAACTCTTCCCATGATTACATCTGGAATTGTTTGATAGAGAGTATTCATTGCAAGATAATTCAAGTTATCTTTTCTTTTCTCTTCAGCAGTGAAGTCATCTTCATCTTTAGGGATCTCTTCCCTTATGTCAGCTCTTTGGTCTTCAGTTAATCTGGGGTTGACTTGAGTGAATACATAGGGTCCTCTTGTAATCACTCTCAGCATGTCTGTATGAAGAGATGCAAGATGAGCTCTCATTCTGATCTTTCAGAAGTCATAGTTCTCAATTGAGAACATGGGCAGCTTGTGATGTGATATATGATTGACTGGATTGGTGGCCATATTGTTGATTCCTTGAACAACATCATGAGGAACAACATTGTTATTGGCCATAGCTCAAGAAAGAGAATGTCAGTCAAATAATAGGATTTCAGACAGATCAGTTCAGTGACCACACTAAATATGTGATTTTGAAAAACCAAGATGGATTTTCAGAAGCAGTGGTCCTTGAACCCCTGCTCTGATACCACTTGTTGGTCCTGAAAGGAGTATATAACAAGTGTATGGGGGGGAATACACTTGTATGCAAATTCTTTTCAAACTTGATCAAACCAGAGTTCTGCAAGATTGTCTTGGACAACTCTGCTGAAGATGTATAACCTTTTGAAAGATAACCAAGCTACTAGGTACTATTGAGTACTTAGTTGAATGACTATCTAAGTTGGTTATAAGTGCGGAATTAGTGGTTGGCCCTTAGTTTAAACTCCTTTAAGTTCTGAAATCACTTAAGCAATATAGTCCAGTTTTCAGGGAACTTGTCCAATACAGTTTTTGCACAGTCTATGAATATATGTCCTTTGAAAGATCAGTTTTGTGCGCAGTGTTGAATGTATGGAAGTACTTTGAAAGTAAATCAACACAAAAGTTTATAGTGGTTTAGAGACTCAAGCTCCTACATCCAATTTCCCTGATTTAATAGGATAATTCTTTCACTCTTGGAATTAACTTGTTTTATAGTGCCAAGGTGCACTTGATCAAGAACACCACTCCTTGGTGAATTGATCCCTAGGATGTCTAGAGTCCTAGTACCCTCTTCTCAACTCAGAATTGAATTGTTCTTCCCTCAACAGTCAACTCCTACCACTTCTACTACTACAACCTTCTCACTTTCTCACTTGAAAGGGGTAAGGGTTGAAGTAAGGTTCCAACTAATGAGATATCCTTTACAATGTAGATCAGTGTATAAGGATTAGGATATATCTCTAAGCTTGTATGGATATACAATAAGGTTCAGCTTGGAATGAAGTGTATGAAGACTAAGAATGTCTTATGACTTTTGAAGCTTCAAAATGCTTGTTCAGTTGGATGTAGAATGGATGCTTCAAATGATCTTCACACTTCTGTATTTATAGACAAATTTGAGGATTTGCCCGTTGGAGAGGCAGTCCCAAATTGCTATGCGCAGTGTTAAATGTATGAAAGTACTTTGAAAGTAAATCAACACAAAAGTTTATAGTGGTTTAGAGACTCAAGCTCCTACATCCACTTTCCCTGATTTAAGAGGATAATTCTTTCACTCTTGGAATTAACTTGTTTTATAGTGCCAAGGCGCACTTGATCAAGAACACCACTCCTTGGTGAATTGATCCCTAGGATGTCTAGAGTCCTAGTACCCTCTTCTCAACTCAGAATTGAATTGTTCTTCCCTCAACAGTCAACTCCTACCACTTCTACTACTACAACCTTCTCACTTTCTCACTTGAAAGGGGTAAGGGTTGAAGTAAGGTTCCAACTAATGAGATATCCTTTACAATGGAGATCAGTGTATAAGGATTAGGATATCTGTCTAAGCTTGTATGGATATACAATAAGGTTCAGCTTAGAATGAAGTGTATGAAGACTAAGAATGTCTTATGACTTTTGATGCTTCAGAATGCTTGTTCAGTTGGATGTAGAATGGATGCTTCAAATGGTCTTCACACTTCTGTATTTATAGACAAATTTGAGGATTTGCCCGTTGGAGAGGTAGTCCCAAATTGCTATAAATGTCTTCCTTGAGTTCTTCAAACTAGAAGACAGATTCTTGATAGTGACATGTCCTCATTTGGGTAATAAACGGCTGTTAAGACTTTGTCTTCATTCTGCAGCACTCTTCCCAATGTCTGACTTTAAGATTCATTTGTTAGGACTTGGACATGGCTTCTGAAGGTTGATCCAATGATAGGACAACATTCCTTATCAAATGGACAACTCTGCTTATCACTATCAGCATACTTGCTTATCAGCATAGTTGGCTTGCTCTCTTCAGATGACTTGGCTCTTTCCCTTTGCTTCATCTAGATGTGATCTTAGCATGATTCATTGAAGGCTTTTAGGGTATAGTTGTCTTCATCTCTTCAGCATAGTTGATCTTCAAGCTTCAGAGCACTTGTTCTGGTTCAATTGCACTAAGACAACTCTTCTGGACAACTCTCCTGATCAGCATACTTGGCCTTTAAGCTTCAGAATATTTGTTCTTGTTTTAATTGTGCAGAGACAACTCCTCTAGACAACTCTCCTGATCAGCATACTTGGCTTTCAATAGCTTTGGTGATTGTTCCAGAATTTGAGCCTTAAGGGGACTTGTTCTTGATAGTCTTCAAAGCATATATTCCACCTCAAATTGTGCATCTAAACAACTAAGAGTTGCCTAACATATCAGCTCCTCATCTAGCCTTATTCTATATGTTCTAACATGCTTAGAACATAATCATCCTAAGCTTAGGCGTGTCTCAGGGGGTTTTGGTATTGAATCAAAACATATCTCATTTTATTCCCAACAACATTGTCCACCTCTGCTGAAGCATCAAAATTTTCTTCTGAAAGGATTTTGGACACTTTCTTTGTTTTCACAACCCTTGCCTTTGTCCTAGGCTTCATCTTTGGCTTCTTTTCCACCATTTTTTCAGCAGGTTTGGCCATTTGCTGTTTTCTTTGTTCAAACTTCTTGGACAACTTCGTGAACATAATCTTTTGAGCTGGAAGGGGTTTTGCAAAGGTCTGCATCTCAGTGTAGTGGGAGAACCTTTCAATCAGGAGACTTGCCCTAGTGCAATATCTCAATTTGCCTTTAATCACCACCTTCATGTGGGATTTCACCTTAAATTTGGCTTTTTCCTTCATCATTTCTCCCATGAGAAAGTCTCTCCAGTTGAACTTGATGCCCTTATCACTGGCATCAATCATAGCAGCCATAATTCTGATCCTATGTGAGCTTACTTTCTCAAGACTCCCAGTATTGCTCAATATGCTCTTTGTTACCACCTTAAACAGTGTGAGAAACTCAGGTTTGAGTGTGTTCTTGTGTTGAGTGGAAGAGATAGGACTTGGAACAGTTAGCCAATCTTGAGCCACCTCTTGCTCATGCCCTGCTCCATATGATTCTGGATTCCTTCCATTTGAGGGCAATCCATAGGCATCTTCAAGGTCCTCTTCAGTGAACTTGACCCTGTGAGATTTTTCTTCTTCATCTCCTTCATTCACATAGGTCAGCCTTGTTGACACTTCTCCTCCAGTTGCCTTGCCTTTCCATTTTAGAAAGGCAAAGAACTCAGCCATATATTGCTTCAAGCAAGAGCTAGGCTTGTTCTGCATAAACTTTTGCAATCCAGCCCTTCTGAGCCATCTAAGGGTGGGGGTTACCTCTGGAGCTTCACTATCAAAAGCAAGGATAGGCTCAAAAGTAAGGTTGTTCTTATGGCTTAGGTAAGAGAAATCAAGGTCTAACTCCTTGTTGCTGAAATCAACAATCATTTCAGGTCTGATTTTGGGTGCCATTGATGAAACAATGAGAAAGCTTAAGGTTTGGAAATTTAGGTTAGGGTTTCAAAGAGTGAGAGTATGCGTGGGGAAGAAATGAGAACTTGGGGGCTTCTTAAGACTTGGAGTATATTCCAAAAGGAATGTTTGTCATTGAGTAGGTAAGTCTTAAGGCAATTCAACGGTTGTCAAAAGAGGAAATCAGTTTTGGATGGCCAGGATTAATTCAGGAGAGTTGGCCAAAAACTGATCCAACGGTTGAAAATGATTTTTCAGTTTTGATAACTGTTTTATCAAACGTGGGATGTGAAGTTAAGGTGCTTTAAGGCTGGGGGGTTATCTAGGTAGATTGTGGGCTAGAATTGTTTAATGCAAACAAGAATTAAATTTTTGCATTAAATGCATTGAAAGTGACTTTTTGGGTAAGGGACAAATTAAATCTTTGTAAAGGTGATGGCTTTAAGAGGAATGGGACAACCATCAACCTAGGCAATGAGTTCCCAAAATAGGTGTTTATCAAACATGGATTTCTTTGATATCCATTTCTACTTGTCTGGGCCCACATGGACAAGTGTCCTGGCCCAAGTCTCCTAAAGTGGGTTCAGATCAGTAATGATCTCCCCCAACTTCCCTGATCAATGCTCTGGGTCAATTCTTCTGAAGTTTAGTAGACTTTGCCAAGTCTGCTGAAGAACTCTTTCAGTTCCCCCTTGATTGATAAACTCCAATGAGCTTATTTGTCCATTTTTCCTGGATCAAGAAGACCCAACTTTGCTGAAAGTTCCATGAACCTTGCTTCAGCAAGTGGTTTGGTCAATATGTCAGCCTTTTGGTGATCTGTGTGAATTTTCACCAATTTGATGTCCTTCTTCTCCACATGATCCCTTATGAAGTGATGCTTGATGTCCACATGCTTGCATCTTGTGTGAAGCGCTAGATTTTGTGAAATTGCTATTGCACTGTTGTTGTCACAAAATATGGGCACTTCAGGAGAGTTGACATTATAGTCCTTGAGTTGTTGTCTCAATCAAAGGATTTGAGCACAACAACTTCCAGCTGCAACATACTCAACTTCAGTAGTTGAGGTTGCCACTGTGTTTTGCTTCTTAGAAAACCAAGATATGAGCTTGTTTCCCAAGAATTGGCATGTTCCTGAAGTGGACTTCCTATCAATTCTGCATCCTCCATAATGAGCATCTGAGTAGCCAGTTAGCTTAATGTTGTCATCAGCTAGATACCAAAGGCCCACATTTTCAGTGCCTTTGAGGTATCTCAATATCCTCTTTGCAGCTTCTAGATGACTTTTCTTTGGATTTGCTTGGAACCTTGCACATACACCTACTGCAAAGGTGATGTCAGGTCTACTGGCTGTGAGATAGAGGAGAGATCCAATGATTCCTCTATACTGAGTAGAGTTGGTTGAAACTCCACTCTCATCAGGATCCATTTTCCAATTTGTGTTCATTGGAATTCTTACTGGTTTGCTTGTTGAGCATCTAAATTTTTTGATCATATCCCTTGTGTACTTTACTTGGTTGATGAAGATTCCTTCTTTTGATTGCTTGACTTGAAGTCCCAAGAAGAAATTCATCAGCCCCATCATTGACATCTCAAACTTGCTTTGCATCAGTTTTGAGAACTTTTCACACATCTTCTCATTTGGGGATCCAAATATAATATCATCAACATATATTTGGACAAGCAAGATGTCATCTCCTTCACAGATTCTGAACAAGAAGTCTACTGTCCCTTTGATAAAACCATGATCAAGCAGGAACTGAGACAAGGTGTCATACCAAGCTCTTGGAGCCTGCTTAAGTCCATAAAGGGCTTTCTTCAGTCTATACACTTGGTTTCCTTCCTCAAATCCAGGTGGTTGCTCAACATAGACTTCTTCCTTTAGCACTCCATTCAGAAAGGCACTCTTGACATCCATTTGATAGACTTTGAATCTCTTGTGAGCAGCATAGACTAAGAATAACCTTATTGCTTCAAGCTTTGCTACTAGAGCAAAAGTCTCATCATAGTCAATGCCTTCTGATTGACAATAACCCTTGGCCACCAATCTGGCCTTGTTTCTGACTATCACATCATTATCATTCTTCTTGTTCTTGAACACCCATTTGGTTCCAATAACATCTTGATGTGATGGTCTATCAACTAGCTCCCATACATCATTTCTTGTGAACTGGTTCAGTTCTTCTTGCATGGCAGTTATCCAGTTTGCATCTTGAAGTGCTTCATCAATGTCTTTAGGTTCCTGTTCTGATAAGAAACAACAAAATAGAGAACTTTCACCATGAAACCTTCTAGTTTTGACTCCTACACTTGGATCACCAAGTATCAGGTCAGTTGGATGGTCAGATAACCAAGTCCTTCTTTTCCTGATCCCTTCAGTAGAGTTGTCCTCTACTGAGGTTGAGTTACTAGGATCATAAAATTCAGGAAAGTTTAATGCAGGATCCAATCCAGGATCATATTCAGGAGTGTTGTCCTCAATGTCAAGGACATTGGTATTTTCAACATTGTTATTTTCTCCTGAAGTATTTGATCCGTTAACTACTTCAGCAGAGCCTGCTTCTTCATTGGTAGTTGTTACCTGATTATGAACTGGGATTGGGTCATTCAGTTCATCATTTCCTTCAGTGGGGTTTGCCTCAGGGAGATTGCCTTCAGGAGTGCTGTCCAGTGTAATGTTTTTAGGAGGATTTACCTGGACAACTTCTATGAACATAGTATCTTTGTCTTTTAGACTCAGTCTGGTTGTTCTTTGTGTGATGTCATCAGTTTCCAGGGTTTTATTCATGTTCTCAAATATAGCTTCATCAAACACAACATGAGGTGTTTCTTCCACAATGAGGGTTTTACAATTGTAGACTCTGAAAGCTCTACTGATTTGGGAATAACCAAGAAATATCCCTTCATCAGCTTTGCTGTCAAAGGCTTTCAATTGTTCTTTCCCATTATTGTGAATGAAACACTTACAACAAAAAATGTGAAAGTATGATACTTTGGGCAATCTTCCTTTCCAGAGTTCATAAGGGGTTTTGTCTTGACCCTTAGTAATCAAACATCTATTTTGAGTATAGCATGCAGTGTTTATAACTTCAACCCAAAACATCTTAGGAAGATTTGAATCAGCAATTAAAGTTCTTGCAACCTCTTTAAGAGTTCTATTTCTTCTTTCAGCTACCCCATTCTGCTGAGGGGTTCTGGCTGCTGAAGTTTCATGGGCAATTCCATTTTCAGTGCAATACTCATTGATGTATGAATTTATGAACTCAGTGCCTTTATCATATCTTATCTTGATTATATTAAGGTTTTTCTCATTTGACAGTCTCTTTAACAGTTCATGGAGTTTGACTTGTGTTTCCTTCTTATTAAGGAGAAATACTACTCATGTGAACCTAGAGAAGTCATCCACTACAACCAATGTGTATTTTCTTCCATTTATGCTTGCAGGGGTAATTGGTCCAAATAAGTCCATATGTAACAGTTCAAGTACCCTATCAGTAGAGATGACTGGTTTGTCTTTAAATGAAGCTTTGATCTGTTTTCCTTCTTGACATTGTTTACAAACATGTTCTTTAATGAAAACTTCATTTGGTAGCCCTTTAACTAATGCATTTCTAGCCAGCTTGTTCATGGATTTAAAGTTCAGGTGGTTTAGCCTTTTATGCCACAACCAACTTTGTTCATTTGAGCTTTTGGCAATAAAGCATGCTGCATCAGTAGACTTGTCCCAGTCAGTAAAATACACATTTCCTTTTCTAGTTCCAATCAGTAGAGTTTGTTGAGTTTTATCTTTGATTAGGTATTTATTACTTGTGAACTCAACATTATATCCTTTATCACAAAACTGACTTATGCTTATGAGATTATACTTGAGACCAGCCACATAAGACACATTGGATACCTTGATATTACCAATTATCAAGGTACCATAACCTTTTGTTGTTGCTTGTGAGCTGTCTCCAAATGTGACATTGGGACCTTCTTGTTCAATGAATTCAGTGAGGAGTGTTTTGTTTCCAGTCATGTGCCTTGAACATCCACTGTCCAAGTACCATGTTGTCTTTTTATTCATGCTCCTCATCTTCTTTTGGTCCCTTGGTACCTGCAATGTTCAAGCTTTAGGTGCCCTTTGAATTTTGGGTCCTGAGAGGTTAGTTGTATCTTTAGGAACCCAAACTTGCCTAATTACCCTGATTGATTCAAGGTGGCTAAGTTGTTTCCCTTTTACAACTTGAGGGAATCTTTGAGGATAGGCATATAGATGACCATTACCCTTTGGCATATAGGGTTTTGGTTGTCTCATTTTATCATGCCTAGGAGAGTTGACCTTAGGTCTGTTCAGCTGAGATTGCCTCAAAAGAGTTGTCCTAGGCTGAACATACCTTGGAAAACCTCTCTGAATGTTGTTCAGATGAGTTTCCCTACCATTGGGTCTACTCTGCTTAACACCATTCCTCTTGTATTCAAGAACTTTGGCCTTTTCCTTAGGTATGGGCCTAGTTCCCTGAAGTACTTGAGTGGGCATCTCATGCATTTTGCCCTTTCCTTTGTTCAGTGGTTGAGTTAGTTCATATTCAGCTTGTTGTGCCACTGACTTAAAAAAGATTCTCTTAGTGTTATTTGTTGAAGCAACACTAAAACAAGGTGGAGATTCAAATGGATTATATCCCAATCCACTCTTTTGAGCCATATATCTTTGGAAGCTTTGAATTTCCTCTATTGCCTTTGAGGATTTATTCATTGTAGACATCTTAATTTTCAGGCTCTCTTCACTTGCTTTAAGAATATCATATTCATGTGAGAGGTTTTCAAATTTATCTTGAAGAATTTTAAATTCAAAGTCCTTTCTCTTCTGAATAAGCAGTTGTTCATCAATCTGCTTTTGTTGGTCAACTGTCCTGAGAGAAGATTCCTCAAGTTCTCTCAAGACTTGTTGATACAACTCAGTAGATTTGACATCAACCATAGATTCAAAAGGTTTTGTGAGTTCAAGAGATAGTCTTTCATTTTCTCTCACACAATTATCATGAAATTCTTGTAACCTAGTGAAATCTTCCATCAACTTTCCAAAGGAGAGTTTCAAGTTGACATCACTAGTATTCAGTGATTGTATTGATGGTGAACTAGAAGTAGAAGATACCTCATCATCTTCTATGGCCATGTTGCAGACATCATCATCATCATCACTATTGGAGAACAGTCCATCATCAGAAGAGTTGAAGCTTTCAGCACTTTGGGAATCATCACCAGCCATCATGGCTTTTCTGTTGGTGAATCTTCTGTCTCTTTTGGCTTGCCTCTCCTTTCTTTCTTTGGAGCTGAGTTCAGGGCAGTCATACTGAAAATGCCCCTTCTTGTTACAGTTTCATAGGGCTGGCAATTCGTGTTATCGTGTCGTGTTTCGTGTCGACACGATAGTGACACGACACGATAAGGTCAAACACGAACACGACACGATAAGAATTTGTGTCGACACGACACGAACACGATAATTTTCGTGTCGACACGACACGACACGATAACAACACGATAATTTTCGTGTCGACATGACACGATACGATAACGACACGTAACACGATAACAACACGATAAGAAAATAAATCAATTTAAAATTGTATTAAATATATAAAAAAACAATATATTTATATAAATATAAAAAATTATCGTGTCATTATCGTGTTATTATCAGATACGTGTCATTATCGTGTCGTGTCATATCAGGTAAATAACAGGTTAACGGGTTGTTAACAGGTTAATGGGTCACCTGTTAATTTTATCGTGCTTAACGGGTTGACACGAACCCGACACGAACCCGACACGAAATTTTTGTGTCGTTATCAGGTCGACCCGATAACGACATGAACCCGATAAGGCCAAACACTAACCCGCAATTTTCGTGTCGGATTCGTATCGTGCTATCGTGTCGTGTCGAAAATTGCCACCCCTACAGTTTCAACCCGACCCGCCCCGCCCTGACCCGTGCTATTTGGGTTGCCCCGCCCCGGACCCGATTTGAAATGGGGCGGGTCCGGGTATCACTCTCGACCCGTGACCCGTTTATATATATATTTTTTATATATATTATACATATAAATATAATATATCTTCAATATTTTAAATGTAACATAATTTATATCAATATTAACTGTGAAAATAAATTTACAAACATGCTTTTTAAACTATTTTATTTATTTTTCAATACAAATCTAAATTTTTATGTTATATATTTTAAAATATATATATTTATTATTTTTTAAAAAATATTTTTAAAATTTACAATGGGTCGCCCCGATTTGACCCGCCCCGTGACCCGTACGGGTCGGCCCGACCCGGACTCGTATTGAAACGGATCGGGTCCGGGTACCTAGGTTCGCGACCCGACCCATTTCCATCCCTATCTCCTAACCTTGTTGTCTTGGTAGAATTTCTTGTATTTACCAAACCTTGAGTTGAGCTTATCAAACCTTTTCGACTTTGTATAGACCATTGATAGTAACCATTTTGACTACTATCAAAGTATAGACTTCCTCCAAATACTACCTTATAAGACTCTACATCTTGTAGAAGTTTATTAGTTACTCGAATTCGCTTTCGTAAGGCAACGGCAACAAGGAGGCTCATCAACATCAATCAGGAGCTAAAAAAGGGAAAACGAAGGCTTTCTCGAGTCCTGGAAAATCGCTTCTAGCCATGAGAGTTAGCTCTTCCTTCATTTCAGCCTTGGAGACTGACTTTGATGATCTAGGAGTGGACTGCATCTCTGGTTCAGCAGCTTTGGCTTTAAATGCCACTCATTTGGTTGGTAAGGAAGGTTCTTCAGTAGGTTTTCTCCTGTTTAGATCAAACTCATAGGCTTTGAGTTCTGAGAAGATTTGTTGCATGGGCATGGTGGAGAGATCTTTAGTATTCTGCATCATTACAGAATATACATCCCACTTTTGAGTGAGACTCCTTAGAATCTTCAGTGCTATTTCTCTCTTGGAGTACACCTTGCCCAATGAGTTGATTTCATTCATTATATCAGTGAATCTACCAGCAAATTTGTCAATGGACTCTTCTGACTCCATTGTGAATTGTTCTAACTTCTGCACAACAACTTGGAGCTTATTCTCCTTGATTTTATCAGTACCCTCACACATTTCAGCAAGGGTATCCAAGCTCGGCTATTGTGCTCACTTTAGTTTCTTATTACGGTTTTCAATTAGTTTATATATGATTGACTTGTTATTTCATTTTTATTTGGTTTGGAAGGGTGTACCTTTTTCATTCGCCTCAGGTTTCATTCCTAAAGAGGATTTTCCCGGACAGAGTTTTAATGATACGTCAACCTCTGATTTGACTTGTAAACTTACTACTTTAAAATTTTCTTCTTTTTCTTTTTCCTTTTGTACACAACTTTATTTGCCTTTTTATCCAGCTTAGCTTACGAAACAATAACTTTGGACTAGTTTTATCCTGAATTACCCCAATGCGGGATTGAATCCCATGTGTTTGCCACATGAGCCACACCTAAGCACCACCTCACTTATAAAATTAATAAAAAATTTCAAATTAAATTATTTAAAAATTAATTAAAATAAAATCTATATAAATTAGTGGTTAAAACTATTAAAAAAATCGAATTGAAAATTCAAATGAAACAACTAATTAAATTTGGCCGGTTATACACACAGGGTTATTGAGGACATCCTTGACTAAACACACATACCGTGAGATAAGGACACCCACGTGGAAAATTACAAAATAACCCTTCTTCAATAAATTTCAACACCCACTCCATTTTTTCCTCAAAACTCTAATTTAGTTTCACCCCCCAAGCGGCACCGGTCGGCCGCCGACTTCCTCCCTCCCTAGTTGCGCCGATAGCGTCGCCGACCTCCCCACCCCTCAAATGTAAAAAAAAAAAATGACGCCCCCGTCCAGCCCCCACCAGCCCACCTCCGTCAACCCTTGCCGCTCGCCGCCACCACTCACACGCATCCAAGCTCTAATTCTGGTCGATCTCACCCTCTCCCCCCAACTACAGTGGCGGTCGTTCGCGACCGATAGCACCTCCCTCCCCTCGTTCGCACCCCCTCCCCTCCTCCTCTGGTTTTAATTTTGTTTTTCAAGGTTAGTTTTTTAGATCTGCAAAATCTATCAAGTTCTATAATTTTCATTTTTTTTTTCGAATTTTTGCTTTTTTTCGGAATTTTTCTTTGAATTTTTTTTATTTTATTCGAAATATTTACAGAAATTCGTTTATGTTCTACGTATTTTTTTTTTAATTTTGTGAGTTTCAATAAAGTGGGAAAATTATATTTTTAGGACCGCAATTTAGGGGAGTTTGCAAAAAGAGGACCGTAATTTTACAGGCTGGCAAAATTAGGCCCGTAACTTCTTTTTTTTTTCGCAATTTCAGGCCAAATTAGTCCAATCAACCCAATTTCGGTCTGATTGAGGCCCGTTTTTCGGGCCAAACTTATTTATGGCAAAAAGAGGCTTGTAACTTTTTTTTATGCAATTTTAGGTCCAATAAATATATAATTTTTAAAATCTACTCTAGTTCATATTCTCTTCCTCAATTAGATCCTGTCTCATGTTCTATATTATTTTAAAATATTATACAAATTTTTTCCATAAAATTTAGAATCGAATAGTTTAAAATATATATATATATAAATAAATAAATAAAACAATAATAAAATAGAGTATTCAAAATTTATTTATAATATAAATCAATATAAAAAATTACAATATATAAAAAGTATGAAAACTTTTGTGGGACGAAGAGAGTATGTAATAAAACTAAAAAAATTAATATATGAACGTTTTTTAAAAATAAAACTTAAATGTAGCTACAATTCACTATATCACAAAAAAAGTTAAATAAACTAATAATTTAATTTGTTGAAAACGATATGCTAGAACAAATTAATAAAACGATAATTTTATTATTCACTATGACATAAGAAAAGACTTGTTTTTCATCTTCATCCAGGCTTACAAAATCTCATAATCGACTCTAATTTGAGCTTTTAAGTTAAAGTTATATTATAAATTTTCTTTCAATCTTACAATGTCACATGGAATTTTTAAAAATATATATATATTGAAATTTATATTTGAACTTTTTTAGTTTTTAAGGGGTTCATCGTGGATAATATATATAAGACGGATATCATGGATTAAAGAAAGTATTCAATTAATACTTTATTTGAAAAAAAAAAAAATACCCGTAAACTTTTAAAAATTAAATTTGAAAATTATAGATGTAATAATTTGTTATGAATTAGACAACATTATTTATGTTTAAAGAAACAAATGTATACTACATATAAATTATAGTGAATTGAAAAGAACAAAATATTATAATTTGGTATGATAAATTTTTAATTCTTAATTAAAAAGATTTTGACAATTTTTAAATATAAAGGTAGTTTAACTTGGTACATTTTAGATTGTATTTACATAAATAATACTTATAAATTTTACAACTATATCTGTAATTGAAGAAAAAAGTTTATAGATTTATTATTGAGAGGATTATACTAAACCTTAATTACAAAAATTCGATTAAACATTTTCCAGTATTCTTATTTAAATTATTTGATTCGAAATTTTATGGAAAAAATTTGTATAATATTTTAAAATAAATAAGACATGAGAATGGATCTAATCGAGGAAGGGAATATGGACTAGAGTAGATTTTATAAATTATATAGGTATATTGGGCCTAAACTTGCATTAAAAAAAAAGTTACAGTCCTCTTTTTGCCATAAATAAGTTTGGCCCGAAAAATGAACCTCAATCAGCCTGAAATTGGGTTGATTAGGCTAATTTAACCTGAAATTGCGAAAAAAAGAATTTACCGGCCTAATTTTGCCAGCCCGTAAAGTTGTTGTTGGGAATAAAATGACATTGTAAGGAATAAAATGACATATGTTTTGATTAAATACCAAAACCCCCTGAGACATGCCTAAGTCAAGATGATTGTGTTTTAAGAGTGTTAGAACACATAGCATAAGGCTAGATGAGAAGCTGATATGTTAGGCAGCTCTTAGATGATTAGATGCACATTGTAAGGGGGAAGCTATGCCTTGAAGATAGTCAAGATCAAGTCCCCTTAAGGCTCAAATTCTGGAACAAACACTAAGGACAAGAAAACTCTATAGAAAATCAAATGCTCTGATCAGGAGAGTTGTCCAGAGAAGTTGTATCCATGCAAAAACAAGGTTGTAAAGCTCAAAAGGACAAGGTTACTCAAATGTTCTGATCAGGAGAGTTGTCCAGAGAGGTTAACTCTGTGTGAAAACAAAAGCTCTGAAGCTAAAAGACCAAATATGCTGATCAGGAGAGTTGTCCCAGAAGAGTTGTCTCAGCAAGTTTGAACCAGAACAAAGGTTCTAATGTTTGAAGGTCAACCATGCTGAAGAGTTAGAGACAACCATATCCTAAAGAATCTCAATACAACATGCTAAGATCACCTTAAAGTGAAGCAAAGGGAAAGAGCCATGTCATCTGAAGAAGAGCAAGCCAACTTTGCTGTTAAGCAAAACTGCTGATAGTGATAAGGAGAGTTGTCCAGTTGATAAGGAATGTTGTCCTATCATTGGATCAACCTTCAGAAGCCATGTCCAAGTCTTAACAAGAAGTCAAACATTGGGAAAAGTGCTGCAGAATAAAGACAAAGTCTTAACAGCCGTTTATTACCCAAATAAGGACATGTCACTATCAAGAATCTGTCTTCCAGTTTGAAGAACTCAAGGAAGACATTTATAGCAATTTGGGGCTGCCTCTCCAACGGGCAAATCCTCAAATTTGTCTATAAATACAAGAAGTGTGAAGACCATTTGAAGCATCCATTCTACATCCAACTAAACAATCATACTGAAGCTTCAAAGTCCTCAAAAGACATTCTTAGTCTTGAAACACTTCTTCTAAGCTGAACCTACTATATATCCATACAAAGCTTAGAGAGATATCCTAATCCTTATACACTGATCTCCATTGTAAAGGATATCTCATTAGTTGGAACCTTACTTCAACCCTTACCCCTTTCAAGTGAGAAAGTGAGAAGGTTGTAGTAGTAGAAGTGGTAAGAGCTGACTGTTGAGAGAAGAACAGTTCAGTTCTGAGTTGAGAAGAGGGTACTGGGACTCTAGACATCCTAGGGATCAATTCACCAAGGAGTGGTGTTCTTGATCAAGTGCACCTTGGCACTATAAAACAAGTTAATTCCAAGAGTGAAGGAATTATCCTGTTAAATCAGGGAAAGTGGATGTAGGAGCTTGAGTCTCTAAACCACTATAACTTCTTGTGTTGATTTGATTTACAAGTACTCACATTCATTCAACACTGCACACAAAACTGATCTTTCAAAAGATACATATTCAAAGACTGTGCAAGACTGTATTGGACAAGTTCCCTGAAAACTGGACTGTATTGACAAAGTGATTTCAGAAACTTAAGGAGTCTAAACTTAAAGGGTCAACCACTATTCCGCACATATAACTCCCCTAGATAGTTATTCAACTAAGTACTTTATAGTACTTAGTAGTTTGATTATCTTAGAAGAGTTAATCTTCTTCAGCAGAGTTGTCCAAGACAACCTAGCTGAGCTCTGGTTTGATCAAAAGTTGAAAAGAATTGCATACAAGTGTATTCCTCCCCATACACTTGTTATATACTCCTTTCAGGACCAACAGTTGCGGTCCTCTTTTTGCAAACCACTCTAAATTGCGATCCTGAAAAAATAATTTTCCCCACTAAAGTTGGAAGGATTTATTTTGTTTTTATGATTTAATTTTGTGAGTTTTCATTTTGTTTGAGTATTTTTATTTTTAAAAAAAATCATTTTAAAATGTTTTCTGATTTCTTGTTGTTTTATTTTTTTGGAATTTGGACATCATGGTGATGGTGGAGAAGATTTTAGGGTGGTGTTAATGGTGGTGGTGGTGGTGATAGTGGACTGAAGCAGATTTTGTTGAAAAATAGAATGGGAGTGTATTCATCTTCATTTTTTTTTTTAATTTCAGATATTGGACATTTTACACCCTTGTAATTGATTATTTTTTGTTAGGTGGGTGTCCTCAATAAGTATGTATGTGCATATAACCGTGGCCATTAAATTTAGGGTCGAGCTCGACAAAGGAGTAAATGAGATTGTTTATGAAAGGAACAGTGGTCTAAGAAAAAATATAACGGGGTTGAGGTGTGTTTAGGTTGCACTTACCACATAAAAAATGGAATGAGTGGTTTTGGGCCACGTTAATATGGGCATTTAATAAATTGGACCTAAATAAAATTCGCCTCACAGATTTTTTTTTAAATGGAGGGTTTACAAGATCATAAAATAGATTTACAAATCACAAGCCTAAGATTTTGATCTTCAAAGCAAATGGATATCGTCGTTCACTCCAATCGCGTGAAGAGGAAAGACAAGCTTCCCTTTGTCTTAACAGGCGTCCAGGTCTCCAATTTTTAAATGAGACAATCCCACACTAAGGTGTTCTCATATTAAGAATAGAAAACAAAATAAACAGACAAAGTTCCACGAGTACCCGATTCAAAAGTACCAGAGCATCAAGGCTCTCGAGAGCATCTCAAAGAGCCCAACCATAAAAAAAGTCTCACAACCACAACAAAGCTAGCCCGCGCAACAGAGATAGGATCAACGAAGAAATATCCGAACGGTCACCGTGGCTCCGTTACGGACAAGATCTACGTTGATCCCTAACAAAAACTGAAAAAACTACACCAGATCTACAGATCTACAACTTAAATCTGCAGATCTACAACTCAAATCTAGCAAAAACTAAAATAACAGAAGAGATCGGAGAGAAGCGGAGAACCAACAGATTTGAGGCGACAACAAAGACAGAGCATCAACAGATACAAGAACGATGACAGCAACGTGAACGACGGATCTGCGACGGAGGCCGGTGAAGAAAGGGAGAAGCAACTCTCTAGAGAGAGAAGCTCCCTTCTTTCTAAAACCTCACCTCACAAAATAAGTGCCAATTTAACTTTTTATAACAAAATAAAATTATAAATTGTGGTTTATATTATCCATCATTAATTATAATTAATTTTGATATAAAAAATTTATTTAATAAAGAATGTGTTCGAGAATGTAGCTAGTATTCATAAACCAAATTAATTTTGATATAAATAATATTTATGAAGTTTATTTATAAAAAATATTTATGGTAAATGATAAGGGTAAAATAGTTAAAATTAAAGAAAAAAACTCAAAATAACATTTATTTTAAAAATAGTTAAAAAGTAGGGGCCTTCTAAGGATAGTTTAGGTGTCGCCTAAACTATCAACAATCCATTAATCTGAACCATCAGATTTGAAATCTAATGGCTTATATCTAATGACCTGCTACCTGTTGCACTTGGTGTCGCAGAATCCATCGATTTGCATTGCACTTATTATCGTGTTTTGTCGCCTATCACACTTTTAAATTAAATTTAATAATTTTAAATACATAATTATAAAATTATAAATTTATCCTCACATAATTAATAAAAAAATTAATGGATACTATATAATCTTTATTTTAATTTTCATATCATTAATAATCATAATAAACAATATATTGCACGACAGAGCGATAATAACCTTCCTTCTTTGTGCGCGACTAAGGCGGCGAGTAGGGCTGTCAAATGGGTTGGGTCGGGCCGGGCCAACCCAGTACCGACCCATCGAGCTATTTATTTTTTCGGGTCGAGCCAGACTAGCCCAATTGCTACCAGGCTTGAAAATATGATGCCCGACCCGGCTCTGGTCGGGCTACCGGGCCGTCGGGCCAAAATAGCCTGTTTATTTTATAATTTAAAATATATATATATAATATAATCTCAATATTTGAATGTTAATGTTATATAATGATACATAAATTAAATAATAAAATCACACGTTAAAAAATATAACATAATAAAATCATGACCTCAAAACAAGATAATAAAACATTGTTATGGAATATTGCACTTAGCTATTCCAATCACAAATGATAAAACAAGACAACAAACACGCAATGAATTGAACAAGTAAGACCATGGAATTTACGTGGTTCGATCAAATGATCTACGTCCACGGAGGATAGAGGCTCTCTTTACTAAACTTGAACAAAGTATAGATTACAAGTATGTTTCATTTTATATTTTGTTCTGTTTTTCTGTATACAGTATACAAATTATTAGATTTAGAATATTAGAAAATATTAAAAAAAAAAAAAAAGGAACCGGGCTAGCCCAAAAAAATTGGGCTTGGCCCAGCCTGATCTCGATTGGCCCGATTGTTTTTGGGCCACTGAGATTACAGCCCAGCCCGTAGGTCGGGCTGGCCGATCCGGCTCATTGGACCGGGCCCATTTTGACAGTCCTAACGACGGGTATACGCTTGGTCCAAGTGTTTTTGGCAAGGAAGAAGGATATATATGAATAGTTTGCTATTAAGATATTATTTTTGGAATTTAAGAAATTATAATTTAATTTTAAATTCATTATATGTATTTAATTTTAATAATAGTATCAATATTATTTTTAATTTTAATGGAGGGTAATATAGTAAATAAAATTTTAAAAATTATTTAAAAATATTAAAAATAGGCTACATGTATCAAGTTAGAGCGATACGGTGCGACGCAATTCGACATTCGAACGGTTGATAGTGTAGGCAACACATTATCCTAAGAAAATCTCTAAAAAGTAATAGTGATATTTATTAAAAACTGGAGTGAGTAATAGTTGTTGTCTTTAAAAGTATTAATTCGTATAATGAATCTTGTTAGTTAGTATGATAAGAAAAAAGTTATAATTCATATTGATGTGCCAAAATTTGCACGAGAGGATTGCGTGTCCTCTGGATTGGATGTCCCACTCTTCGAACACGTACAATCACTCCAAGTATGCTGCCTTTACTCGAAATCTTCAAGAACCTGCAAAGAGCACGCCGGAGGGGGGTCCGGCGTGGACACTCCGATGCCTAAGTCAGTATAGGGCTTATGGAAATCTCCCAAGGATCTCGAGATCCTTGATGTATCAATTCAGTTCTAAAAGAATATCAAAAAGGTATTTTTCGTTCAGTATATCAAGTTTGTAAAGTAATAGTGTCTAACCTGGAAATCTCCTTGGATTTACCCATTTATAGGAATCCTCCCTCGAGAGGAAGTCAAGTCTTCCTCCTTTTTCGGAGCTGCCCATAAGACTCGGCCCTGCGGAGTGGACGAAGCCTTCTCTTCTGTCCACTTCCCGAAGACTCGGCCGCATTCCCTCTCACTTGACTTGGTTCCCAAGATAAAGGAGGATAAGGTCTACCTTTTATCAAGTCTGAGCCGAAAATGGCGGAACCTCCCTACATTCAAGGCTCACGACCTTTCATCAAAACTAATTCTTCTGGAAGCTTCTTTTCAGCCGAAGCTCCCTCCAAAGGGATCTCCAGAGAGGATTTCCCATCAGAGAGTATTACATAATCTGATCCTTCCACTTTTATCTTATCCCCTATACACGTGTCGACTTCTTATTAGGTGACATTTTTAGGCCGCATCATCTACTCCTCCCTACTCTCGCAAAAGGTGGACATCTTTTGGGAGAGTAGAGAAATTTCCCAGAATTTAATTCAAGGGTCCTTCGGGAGATACGTGTATCATTCCTGCTTTGGAGAGGAAGTTTCAAAATATGTCCTTCTCCGAAGGCTTTTCCCGCCTCTAGCTAAGGAGACTTTTCGGTTTCCACACGTGGGTCCCACGCGATCGCTTTTCTCTCTCCTTTGTTATTCTCCCGAGAAAAGTTCTCGATTCCTCCCCATATCTTCTCTCATTTACTCCACACAACCACCTTTCTTTTCTTCTTCCCTTTTTCAAATTCCATTTCCTCCCAAAAGTCTTATATCGTCTTCATCTTTCTTCTTCGGTGTTCTTCTTCTGAGTTTTCGCCGTCGCCGGCCGCCCCAACCGATTCCGTAGTCCTCTTAATCAAGGTAACCCAGCTATCTTCTTTTTTCCTGTTCTTTCCACTTTTATTAGCACTGTAACTCGATGTCAAGCCCTCTTTCTCCGTCTGAAAATCTTAGCCCAAACTCTTCTGAATCGACTCCCTCTGTGATGGGGAGTCCAGAGAATAAGATTTCCCCTTCATCTCAAATCGACCATACTCATCTAGTTAGCCTTACTCATGCTTATGGTTTTCCATCGGAATATACCTTTCGCGCTCCTCGCTCAAACGAACGCCCAGATCTCTCCCAACCCCGGACTCTTGCTTTTTTTGAAGCTCAGCTTAGGGCAGGGCTACGATTTCCGATTCATCCTTATTTGGCTGCCATATCGACTCGCATGCAGATCCCTCTTAACCAATTTACTCCGAATGCTATTCGTACTATGATAGGCTTTTTTATCCTGGTGAAGGGGAATGGGGGTGATCCATCTGCCGAACTGTTTTTGAGCCAACATTCTTGTAAAGTGAACGATGGCTTCTTTTATGTTAGTGGGCGAAGGTCTCGTGTTTGTAAGTTTCTGAAAAAACTCCATGAAGAAGACTCATCCTGGCGAGATTATTATTTTTTCGTTACAAACCCCATCGATTGGTCATTTCCTTACGGGGATTGGTTATTCCACAACCCAGGAGTACTCCCTCCTCCTTTGAAAGCTTATTCTGTTTCCAATTACACTGTTATGACTGATCTCAATACTCATATCCATCGACATGACTACTTCGATATCCCTGGTATTTGTAAAAATCCTCGCATCCTCTCCCACTTTGGCTTTTGCCCTCAAGACTTCCCTTTAGATTCTCGAGATGGTAAAAAATCTTTTATCCTTGTTTCTTATTTCCCGTATGTGGCTATTTTTCTACATTCTGAACATCTTCTTGATTATTTGCAGCAATGAGTTGGCTAACTCACATCTCACGGGATGCCCCTGCTCTCAGTATAGTGAAGACCCCTGTATTATCCGCTCCAGAAGATCCTCCAAAAGCTCCTCCGTCTCCTGCTCTCGAGAGCTCAGCAAAGACCCCGGCTCCAGGGAGCCCTTCAAAAGTTCCTCCTCTCCCCGGTTCATCCACTCAAGTTCTTGGTTCAGTTGCTAGGAGAACCCGATCAGCTGCCAACGCCTTCTTTTCTGACTGTGGTACTTCTAAGAAGAAGAAGGGAAAAGGGACCCGTGCTGAGAAGGAATCTCCCCCTCCTACTGTGTACGAGCCTCTCCACCGTCTTATCGACCGATGCCCTGCTCCTCCCAACGCTGAGTTATCCGACACGCCTCTTCCTGAAGATCTACTGCTCCAGGGGGCTCGTCTTTTTTCCGAGGTACTTTCTATTATTTTCAGATCTCTGCCTTCTTCACATCCTAAACATTGTTTCTTTTCCTTTTGTAGTTTGGTCTTATCTATACTAAGATACTCGACCAAGGCATTGAGATGGTGGCTGAGCTTGAACTTCTCCGAGCTGAAGCATCTTCTCTCCAGTCAACTCTCAAAGGGATCACTACGGAGAAAGATAAGGCTCATAAACGAGCTCAAGCTCTGGCTGAGGAATTATCTCTTCTACAGACTCAAAGCAAGCAGGATACAGCCCGGATTAAGTATCTGGTGCAGGAGGTGGGACGGATGGAACGCGAGCTACCAGACGTCGGAGTGCAGGCTTGCATTAAGTCTCTATTCACTTCCTCCTTGGGTCAAGAGTTCTTGGGGACCCTCCATACTCAGTGGCTGTCCGGCTTCCTAAAGAGCTCGAGCTTCTTATGCGCCATGGGGCCCCATATCCCTCATTTCATCGACCATGGCTTCAGCAATGCTGTGGCCGAACACTCAGCTCCGGGGTTCGATGGGACCTACTCTCGTGAGTTCCACCTGGACCAACTTGCTACTCCTCCAAAATTCTTGGGGGATCCTAAGGAGAGCCCCGACAGTCCTTGGTGGTTGCCCGGCATGAATCAGGCCATCACCAAGTTGCAGGCTGCTAAGGTGAGCATAGCTGAGCTAAAGCCCCTGGAGCGTCTAGTTTATCCTTATGCTTCTGCTCCAGAGATGGTAACAAAGGTAGATGGAGGGACAGACGTTGAAGATACCGTGAAAGGTACAGAGGGTCCAGAGGAGGGCGGAGGATCTAGCAACCATGTCGCTGAAGAGGAGGGCGCTGCTAGAGGAATTGAAGGAGTTGAGGTCGAGGGGGCTGTTGCCGAGGAAGCTGCTGCTGAAAAAACAGTTTAGATTTCATATTTCCGGTGGCCACAATGAACAATTTACTTTTCTTTCGTTTTGCTGCACTCTTTTCATTTTCTGCTCATAATACTTGTCTACATACTTCGTAGGGGACCCCACACTCCTGGATATGTGGGGGCTTTTGTAGTGATCGTATTGGCTTGATATTGCTTGTTGGCGTGCTTTTTCTTCTCTGTTTGCATGAATAACTTACAAGACCAACAATGAATATGTTGGAGGTGTGCTCACTTCCCCCCCCCCCCCCTCTTTGTTGGTCTTGTAGGCTACGTTGGAGTCGTCTCTTGGTTGTCCTATCTTTTGATTTCAATTGGCTTGGTTATGGGGAGACATCCTCCCTCTTCTCTTGGTTCCTGAATCATAAAATCTATCTTTTTCATTATCTAGTCTTTGTAATTTTCAAGCATGGTGAGGGCTTTCTGGAGCACCTCGGCCACTAGGCCTCTGAGTGTTTCTCACTCGAACTCTTAAAAGATTTTGATTCATAAAATCTTCTCATTTCAATAATCCTCTTGGGTCTCAAGTAGGATGAGGGCTCTCTGGAGCACCTCGGCCTTTAGGCCTTTGAGTGTTTCTCACTCAAATTCTTAAAAGATTTTAATTCATAAAATCTTCTTATTTCAGTAACCCTCTTGGGTCTCAAGTAGGATGAGGGCTCTCTGGAGCACCTCGGCCTCTAGGCCTTTGAGTGTTTCTCACTCAAATTCTTAAAAGATTTTAATTCATAAAATCTTCTTATTTCAGTAACCCTCTTGGGTCTCAAGTAGGATGAGGGCTCTCTGGAGCACCTCGGCCTCTGAGTGTTTCTCACTCGAATTCTTAAAAGATTTTAATTCATAAAATCTTCTTATTTCAGTAACCCTCTTGGGTCTCAAGTAGGACGAGGGCTCTCTGGAGCACCTCGGCCTCTAGGCCTCTGAGTGTTTCTCACTCGAATTCTTAAAAGATTTTAATTCATAAAATCTTCTTATTTCAGTAACCCTCTTGAGTCTCAAGTAGGACGAGGGCTCTCTGGAGCACCTCGGCCTCTAGGCCTTTGAGTGTTTCTCACTCGCTATTTCTTGTACTCATATATCGCATATTCAAATATGGAAAAGAAAATCAAGACACAATAATTCTGAACAATTCTTTCTTCAAAAATGGATAAGACTTCATTGATTTATTGTCAGTTTTCAACATAGGCCATAGATAAACTACGCCGGTCTCATTAAAAACCTCTTTACGGAAAAACCCCAGAGGGGAAACCCGTAGAGAGGGAAAAAGAGCTCCGGTGAAGCCACAAAATACATTAAGCAAAATATGAATCCATGCAAAAATCACAAAGCAAAAGTCATAAATGGTCTCAAGACCTTACACTTTCTTCAAATAAAGAATCTCTTCAAATGGCAAACGTTCCAGGGTCTAGCTATATCGACCCCCTCCATGCTCTGTAATCTATAGGCTCCTCCCTTCAGTACCTGTGTGATTTTATAAGGCCCCTCCCAGTTGGGCTCCAACTTTCCCGTATTCTTTAGGGCATCAGCTCTTCTTAGTACCAGGTCCCCTGCTCTAAAGGACCTCGGGATCACCCTTCGGTCATATGCGGCTTTAATTCTGCTCTTATATCTTTCAGCGCGTACTCTAACCATCTCTCTTTCTTCTTCCATTAAATTTAGGGCCTCTCTCATCAATCTTTCATTCTGATGTTCTTCAAATTGTGCAATTCGATGCGATTGCAACACGGCCTCTGGAGGTATCACCGTCGCGGCTCCGTAGACCAGCTGAAATGGGGACTCCCCAGTTGCTGTCTTTGGACTAGTTCTATATGACCACAATACATTGTCTAACTCGTTCACCCATCCTCCTCCTATCTTCGTCAGTCTTGTTGGAATACCATCAACTATCGTTCGATTAGTAACCTCCACTTGTCCATTGGCTTGAGGATGAGCTACAAAGGTGAATCTTTGTATTATGTTTAGTCTTGCACACCATCCTCGTACATTTTCCCCATTAAATTGTGTTCCATTATCAGAGACCAATATTCTGGGTACTCCGAATCTGCAACAAATCTGTTTTCTGAAGAATTTAATCACATTTTCTTCATCTATCGTAGCCAGAGGAGCAGCTTCCACCCATTTGCTAAAGTAGTCTACTGCCACTATCAGAAATTTCCTTCCTCCGGAGGCTGGAGGGAAGGGTCCTACCAAATCTATTCCCCACTTAGCAAAGGGACAGGGAGAGTGCATAGCTCCCATTTCTTCCGCATGGGTCCTTATCAATGGACCATTTTTCTGACACTTGACACATTTTTTCACAAATTCCCTAGCGTCTTTTGTCATGGAGGGCCAATATAACCCAGCCCTTAAAACTTTCTTCACCATTGCTTTGTATCCTTCGTGACTAGCTGCATCACCTTCATGGATCTCTTTAAGCGTGTACATCGCTTCTCGGGTTGATATACACCTCAAATATGGTTGTGTGAACGATCTCTTGTATAGGTGCCCTCCGATAATACAATATTTGATCCGAAGGGCTCGAGTTTCTCTGGTGGTAGGAGCGTCGGCTCCCTTAGTGAGTTCCACCCATATGGCTCTTCTCCAATCATCTTCCTCTTCAATGGCACCAATGGGGTTCTCCAGGGTCTCCCTTTCTGCCACTACCAAGGTCATTGTTCCTTGTCCATCAAACTCTGTAGAGCTAGCGAGTTTGGAGAGGCTATCCGCCTGCATATTTTTCTCTCGAGGTATCTGGACTACCTCGCACTCCTGGAATTTGCCCATCACTTCTTTGGCTCGTTCCAGATAGGCAATCATCCTACTATCTTTGGCTATATACTCCCCATTCACCTGTTGAACAACTAATTGGGAGTCTGAGTATAGGGTTACCTTTGGAGCTCCCAATTCTAATGCCATCTCCATTCCTCTAATCAAAGCCTCGCACTCCGCTCCATTATTCGAGGTCATGAATCAAAACCTCACTGCAAATTGTAGGTCCTCTCCTTGAGGGCCTGCTAGCACAATCCCTGCTCCGCATCCGCTCAGAGTCACTGAGCCATCTACACATACCTTCCATCCCTCAGCTTCCTCTGGTTTGGTCGACTCTTGGATGAAGTCGGACAAAGCTTGGGCTTTTATGGCTTTCCGTGGCTCGAAATCCACATCATATTCTTGGAGCTCTATTGCCCATTTCACCATCCTTCCAGAGAGGTCTACTCGCCCTATAACCTGTTTCAGAAAGTAATTAGTGCGAACCAGTATTTTGTAAGAGAGGAAATATGGGCGCAGCCTTCGCGCTGTAATTACTACTGCCAGAGCAGCCTTTTCAATTTCTGAGTATCGAGTTTCAGCCCCTTGCATGACCTTACTAACGTAATAAATAGGGTACTGAAGAGATCCTTCTTCTTTAACCAAGGCGGTGCTTAGTGAGAATTCCCCTACAGAGAGATACAAAATGAGGGTATCTCCCGGAGAGGGCTTTGTCAGCTTCGGTAGCTGGGATAAATGATGCTTCAAGTCTTCAAAAGCCTGTTGGCACGTTTCATTCCATTCAAACTTGGTTCCTTTCTTGAGGATCTTAAAAAAGGGATGACTCTTCTCGGCAGATTTAGCTATGAACCTGCTCAATGCTGTAATCCTCCCATTGAGGGTCTGGAGCTCTTTCACGTTTCTCGGTGGCTGCATGTCCAGTACAGCCTTCACCTTGGCTGGATTCACTTCTATACCTCTTTGGGTGACCATGTATCCGAGGAACTTCCCTGACTTTACTCCAAAAGAGCACTTGGCGGGGTTCAACTTGATGCCGTTCTCTCGAATTACTTGGAAAATTTCCTCCAAGTCTTCCACATGCTGATCTGCCTTGACACTCTTAGCCAGCATATCGTCTACATATATCTCCATGTTCCTCCCCAACTATCTCCGAAAGACAGCATCGACCATCCTTTGATATGTTGCTCCAGCATTGATCAATCCGAATGGCATTCGAACATAACCGAACGTTCCACACGCTGCTATGAAGCACACTTTGGAGACATCTGAGGGGTTTAGCTGGATCTGGTGGTATCCTTGGTATGCATCCATCATGCTTAACAGCTCGAAGCCTGAAGTTGCATCTACTAACTGATCTATTCTTGGTAGCGGATAGTGGTCTTTAGGACATGCCTTGTTGAGGTCCCTGAAATCGATGCACATTCTCCATTTTCCTCCCCCTTTAGGCACTAGCACCGCATTGGAGAGCCATTCTGGGAATTGGACTTTCACCACATGTCCTGCTTTCAATAGCTTCTCGACTTCTTCTTTCACGATGTTATTATTTTCAATTCCAAAATTTCACAGTTTCTGTTTCACGGGCTTTGCCTTTGGATCAACATTAAGGCAATGCATGGCTATCTCTGGGGGGACCCCTGTCATGTCAGCTGGAGAAAATGCAAATATATCGGAATTTCGACGTAATGTAAAGATTACCTTCTCTGTGAGTTCAGGTCCCAGTTGGGTGCCTATCTTAGTGGCAAAGCCGAATTTCCCTGGGAAGAGCTCCACGCTCATCAGTTCCTCGTCTATTTTAACATTTACTTGTTCAGGTACTGCTCCCTCTACTTTCTTTCTCTTGACCTCAGGGTCATCCCCTCTCGTCCGCTCTAGGCCTTTAGTTAGGGCTCTATCCGCCATTTTCACCGACTCTGCATAGCACTTCCGTGCTTGGTACTGGTCTCCTCTCACTTCTCCCACCCCTGTGGTTGTAGGGAATTTCATTTTCATATGAAATGTAGAAATGATTGCCTGAAAGAGATTCAAGTTAGGTCGTCCCATCACAACATTGTATGATGAGGGGATGTCTACAATAAGGAACTCCACCACGTGGACCTTCCTAGCTGGAGCGTCCCCTAATCCTACCTGTAACATTACTGATCCCAAAGGTTGGATGGCACCTCCAGAGAAACCATACAGAGAGGTATCTACGGGGCGCAGCTTCACACTCAACTCCATTCTCTTAAAACATTCAAAAAACATGATGTCAGCCGAACTCCCCGTATCTACGAAGATTCGAGCGACATCGAACCCCGCTATATCGGTAGTGATCACCAGAGCATCGTTGTGATCTTCCTTAACTCCCTTTACATCCTCCGGACCAAATCGGATATTGGGTGTCTCCGTCATGCGTCCTACTTCTCTTAACTGACCCCCTTGCTTTGCCTTTAGAGCCCGGACACTCTGCTTTCTCTTCCGAAAGGAATCTCCATCGGCTGGTCCTCCCACAATCATGTGAATCACTCCTCTCTTCGGCGGTGGAGGGGGCATATCTTCGGTCGCCTCTCTAGTTTCCTTCTCTTCCGGTTTTCTTTCATGGTCTTTTCGCTTCTGCCCTCGAGGGCCTTGTCTGTCTCTAAATATAAATTCTTTTATATGACCCGCTTGGATCATCCTCTCGATCTCGTCTTTCAGGTGATAACACTGATTTGTGTCATGCCCATATTCATTATGAAATCGGCAGAATCGATCAGACTTAGGCTTCTGAGGTCCTTGACCTCTGGAATATGGAAATTTCAAGTCTGGATGATCTCCTGCTACCTCCAGTACTTCAGCAGGCTCAATCCTCAAGGGCGTGTATTTCTCAAACCTCCCACGAGGGCCAGACCGGGGACCTCCAGAGGGATTGCTATCTCTTGTTGATCCAGAGGTCCGAGGGACCTCTGGGCTGGATCGTCTGGAGGGACCTTCCCTTCTTCTCTCTCGATCCTGTGGCCTAACCTCCAGCCTTTTGGCCTTACGGACCTCCTCCAGAGTGAGGTACTTCTCTGCTCTGTGCAGCAACTCATCGAAATTCTTAACTGGCTTCTTAGCTAAGGAGGAAAAGAAATCTCCATCCCGTAATCCGTTGGTGAGGGCGTTGATCTTCACCTCGGGAGAAGCTGTAGGGACCTCCAGAGCTGCCTGATTGAACCTCCGGAGAAAAGCTCTCAAGCTCTCGCTCTCCCCCTGCCTCAGATTGAAGAGGGTCAAGGTGGCCCGTGGTTGTCTCCGGGCACATGCAAATTGATGGAGAAATATCTCACTGAATTCCTCCCAGGACCGGATAGTATTAGGTTCTAGTTGAGTGAACCATTGTTGCGCTGCTTTCGCCAGGGTGGTCAGGAACACCCTGCACTTAATTCCTTCTCCGTAGCGATAATAGCGCAGCGTTCTCAAATCTTACTAAGTGTTCATAAGGGTCAGCTGTACCTTCATATTCGAAATTGAGAGGTTTGAAATTGAACGGTAGTTCATCTTGTAGTATGCTAGGAGAGAATTGACATCCAGAAACATACGCGGATCTACTTGCTCGATTATTCATTTGTTTCCTCATATCCTTCATCTCCTTCTACAGGGCCTGTAGTTGATCACTAACTGGCCCTCCGTAAGTATCATCCGTGCTTTCCTCTGCTTCAGGGAGTTCTGTCTCTCGGGGTGCCAGATCTGCATTCCTTCTTACGTTCCGAAGGGGAATGGTTCTCTCCGCTCGGGAAGGCACCTTATCGTCTTCTTCCACCCGCACTCCCATTTCCTTGGACAACACTTGGGAGGCTACAGGTGCCTCATCCTGGGGTCTCGGGGCAGATACCTCCGGGTTTCCTGGTGCAGCTTTGGGGACCCGGTCTCTTTGATCCGCGAAGGCTCTCTCTACAGCTTGCTTAATGAGGGCGTCCAACTAATCGGGAGAGATCAGGAGCGACCCCGAGTCTAGAATGTTCTCTCGCTGAGGATCCGCTGTCTGGGGCTCTGGGCTTCAAGGTTCTCTGTATTCTCTCCCCAACCGGTAAGGGACGACTTTCGTCGCCCAAGCCTGGAGTACGAGCTAACGGCTGATTCGATCCAGAAAGCATATGAATTGGATCTTCCCCCCGTCCTCCTCTTGATGGGGGATCCGCTGGCAAAGGGGAATTTTCCCCTTGAAGATTCTTCTTTCCCGAAGCAGATGTTTCGTTTCCGCCACCCATTTGCTCGAATAGGTAGAAATTCGTGAGAAAATCTTTCAACACTTTCCCACAGACGGCGCTAGTTGATGTGCCAAAATTTGCACGAGAGGATTGCGTGTCCTCTGGATTGGATGTCCCACTCTTCGAACACGTACAATCACTCCAAGTATGCTGCCTTTACTCGAAATCTTCAAGAACCTGCAAAGAGCACGCCGGAGGGGGGTCCGGCGTGGATACTCCGATGCCTAAGTCAGTATAGGGCTTATGGAAATCTCCCAAGGATCTCGAGATCCTTGATGTATCAATTCAGTTCTCAAAGAATATCAAAAAGGTATTTTTCGTTCAGTATATCAAGTTTGTAAAGTAATAGTGTCTAACCTGGAAATCTCCTTGGATTCACCCATTTATAGGAATCCTCCCTCGAGAGGAAGTCAAGTCTTCCTCCTTTTTCGGAGCTGCCCATAAGACTCGGCCCTGCGGAGTGGACGAAGCCTTCTCTTCTCTCCACTTCCCGAAGACTCGGCCGCATTCCCTCTCACTTGACTTGGTTCCCAAGATAAAGGAGGATAAATTCTTTTATCAAGTCTGAGCCGAAAATGGCGGAACCTCCCTACATTCAAGGCTCACGACCTTTCATCAAAACTAATTCTTTTGGAAGCTTCTTTTCAGCCGAAGCTCCCTCCAAAGGGATCTCCAGAGAGGATTTCCCATCAGAGAGTATTACATAATCTGATCCTTCCACTTTTATCTTATCCCCTATACACGTGTCGACTTCTTATTAGGTGACATTTTTAGGCCGCATCACATATAAACAATTTTTTTTTGTGTGTGTTTTAAATTCAACCCCGATAAAAATGGAACCAAACTCAAGATGGAAGAGTTTTTTTTATTCACATGACATATACATATTCACCCACACTTTTTTTTTGTGACACATTTTATACCTTTTTTTTTTTTTTTTGTTGTATACACATTTCACTTTTAGCACACTATATAGTGAAAATGAAATCCATTATATAATATTTCCATTTTTATCGAGGTTGAATTATTTACTACCCATAACTTTCCATTTTTTTTAAAAAGGCACTAAAAAGGAAAAAAAATATTAATTTATGTTTCATAATTTCGTAAATTGATTAATTTACATCCCATAATTTTATAAATTAACTAATTTAAGTTCCAAAAAAAAATTTACGTTCCATAATTTTATAAATTGATTAATTTAAGTCCCAAAAAAAAATTAATTTATGTCTTATAATTTTGTAAATTGGTTAGTTTAAATAAATAAGGGACCATTCGGTCACGTGGCCATTCGGCCAAAGGATCATTCAGTCAAGGGAGGCCATTCGGCCAAGGACCATTCGGTCAAGGCGCCATTCAGCTAAGGACCATTCGGTCAAGGGGCCATTCGGTCAAGGGGCCATTCGGCCAAGACCATTCGGTCAAGGGGCCATTCGGCCAGGGACCATTCGGTCAAGGGGGCCATTCGGTCAAGGGGGCCATTCGGCCAAGGCGGTGACCATTCGGTCCTTGAGGTGACCATTCGGTCCTTGAGGAGCTGGGGATTATACCATCCCAAAGTTATGTTTGGACCCTTGAGGGTCTGGAGATTATATTATCCCAAAGTTAAGTTATGACCCCTGAGGGTACTGACGATTTCGACCCCTGAGGGCTGTAAGAGCTCAGACCCCGGAGGGTGTTGAAAGTTTGGACCCCGGAGGGCTGTAAGAGTTCAGACCCCAGAGGGTGCTGAAAGTTTGGACCCCGGAGGGCTGTAAGAGTTCAGACCCCGGAGGGTGCTGAAAGTTTGGACCCCAGAGGGCTGTGAAAGTTTAGACCCCGGAGGGTGCTGAAAGTCCCTGGTGTCCTGCTCGATCGGTTGAGACGCAAAGCTTCAAGTATGCTGGGGGTTCTCAAGGACCTGGAGGTACCTGAGGAGTCACCCGGATTTTCTAAGACATGTTAGATTTAACCTGTCTAAATTCAAGGTGGTCACTGGGACCTCAGTTATCAGTCAGTAAACTCATAATAATCAATACTCAAAAGAGATAATCTTCTCAAAAAGTAAGCTTCATTGATTATTAACGGATGTCAACATAGGCCATAGACAACCTACACCGGGCTCATTAAAAAGCTTATTATAGTAAAACCAGTGGGAAACATTCCACGGACGAGCTATGTCACTCCCCTCTGTCCTGGAGTATGTATGCTCTTCCTCTCAATACCTGGGTAACTTGGTAAGGTTTTTCTCAGTTGGGCTCGAGTTTTCCAATTTGCTTCAGCGCACCAGCTCTCCTCAAAACCAGGTCTCCAGCTTCGAATGACCTCAAGGTCACCTTTTTGTTGTATGCATTTCTTATTCTGCACTAGCATATATCTCTTACATGCTTTCATTCTATATTTATCTTGTGTTTGATATGTTTGCACGTTCTCATGAACTCCTGCATCTAGATTATACAAAGGTGCTAGAATAGAAATACATCTTTTTTAGGCTTTGTGCTCATATAAGCTCATATATCATGTTTGCATGTGTTAGGAAAAATAGTTCATATGGTTTTCCCGATGCATAAATCATTTTCAAATACATAACTCTTTAGCATAGTTTATCAAAGTATGCTCGTAAATCATATCTAAAGTGTTAGGAATGATGTACTTATACAAATTTTCGAAGATCATCAAAATGTTTTCATCACATTTCATAAATTCTTCAAATATTCATCGAAGATAAACATACTTTTCGATATAAATTTATCTAAAAAATTCTAAGCATGCATCGAAAATTAAAGCATGTTCTCAATCATTTTCTTAATCAAGCGTGACATTCTCCTAAGTAATCAACTTAAGATTCCTCAAATCATAGGCATACGTTTCAATAGAATTCATATCAATAAATTATAAGTATAACCAACATATCAATCTCAAGTTACTCAAAGTTATTAATCATGCATCATTCGAATGCTCTAAACTCTTAGCAAATGCTCATATGCTTCGAGGTTTTATGCTCTAAACAACCACGTCTAGGCAGCTCATATCAGACCACAAAGTAAAATCGAATAAAAAGTAAAGTATACATTTTTCACTTACTTAACTTCATAGACGTATCTCGGAGGTGGCAGGCCTAGGCCCTTCGTCACCCCCTCAAGCATCGAAGTGTAAGGCATTTGCAAGTTCCTTAATCCTTTTTGAGGTTCATGTCTAGTGACCTTCAATCTTTAATTTTTGGACATCCAACACCCATCGAAGGTTCGGAGAGGTCCTCTTCAATGTTCAGGTCTCGTGGCCTTCAATATCTACAATTTCAGGACATCCAGCACCCGTTAGGGACGTGGAGAGGTCCTCGTGCAAAATTTATGGCTTCTAGGTCGTCGAGCTTTTCTTGTGAAATTTTATCCTATATTCTCAATTCAATCAAGGTTATAACAACCTAAAACATTTTATCGAAATACTCAAAATACTTAGCTCTGTTGTTAGAAGTCCGGAACTTCGATTTCTCGGCAAACTGGATCTCCAACCCCTGAGGGTCAATCAACACAATACCAGCTCCACATCTAGGCATGGAGCCATCCGCGAATATCTTTTGTTATTAGATCTCTTTAAGCCTGGTGATTTCTTGGATGAAATCCGACTAGGCTTGAGCTTTGATAGCCCTTTGGGGCTCAAAATAAACATTGTACTCTTATAATTATATGGTCCATCTATCCAGATAAATCAGCCCTACCAATTACCTGCCTCAAAGGGTAATTAGTGTGAACAATAATTTTATATGACAAAAATAAGGACATAACCTTCGAGCTGTAATCAGCACAACCAAGGCAGTCTTCTCCACTTTTTAACATCAAATCTCAGCACCTCGGGGAGGCTTAGTTAGCTTCAGCTGTTGGGCTCGGTGGAGCTTCAACAGCTGGGCTCGGTTGAGCTTCAACTCCTCAAATGCTTTTTGACATTATTCATCTCACTCGAATCTGGATCATGCTCCGTTCCTAGGGCTGAAGTGGTTAGCCCTCAATATCAACTCAAGTCTCTTATCTTCTAACATCTTTTCAGGCCCTTTCCTGGGCCTCGGATTTCTCAGGTGTTTTAGCATTCAATACCTGGATAAATTCAACCTTCGAGCCATCTGGAGGTCCGAGCTCATTCGGAGCAGGATGGCTCAACCAATGCAATCTGCACTTATTCAGGTGTTTCAAACTTTGACGCCTGATCTCTAGGCTTACCCAAAAGTCTGACAGGATTTGGACAAGTTCAATCTGAAAACTAAAATAATGTATAGAACCTCGAGGCGTGTTAATCATACATAATATAAGATAAGCATGTTAGCCTCATGTTTTAAGAGCATGGATCATCATCAATCCTCAATCATGGGTTCTAAAGCATATAGTAATCACATAAACTCAATAAGCGAGTTGCCTACTCATGCTTTCTATAATTTCAAGTCATTCTCAATCTTTTCTGAGGGGATCGACCTTGATCCCGATTCGGGGAGGCCTCCTCCTTCTCGGTCTACTTGTCCTCAAGCTCTCTCCTCTTCTGTCCTCGAGGGCTTTGGTCAGCTGCTTTAAAGGTGCTCCAGCCCCGGTGCAGGGGAATTTCATATCGGGAATTTCATATCAGCACCTTTGCAGGCTTCAGCCCATTCAGCACATTTAGCACTTTTGGATGGTTCTGAACATAATCTCTTTGTCAGGGGGTTTTTCTCCTTCTGATGGTTTTGTTTCAGGCCTCTTGGTCTTTCTGACCTCTTCCGATGGGGGTATGTCCCGTACAATCGGTAATTTATTCATTCCTCTACCATATCTGAATATGGCAGCAATCAAATTATAGTAAAGATCTCACATCTTAACTCAAATTTCCCACAGACGGCGCTAGTTGATGTGTCAAAAAAGAACACCCAATGGTTGGGACAGTTGTCTAACCTTACGTCAAGATTACGCAAGCGTCCCTTTGATAACGACCACACTTCTTTGGGGAAGGGTTATCCACTTCCCCTTTTTCCTTAACTTCCCACCTTGTGGACTAAGTCCACAACCTCTTTCACCTTACTCACCCATTGAAACTCCGGAAATAGGGGGAGTGGGCGAGATAATCTCGCCCACTAGTCATTTGTACAGCTTGGTCAAAGCCCGGGGCACAAGATTCGGGACTTCAAACCTCGGGGACCTGGAGGTGCTCGAGCTCCCCAGGTCCGAATAGCGAGAATCCACATTCTGGCCCAACTGCTCTCCTACAAAGGTGGAAAGGCTTTTGACTCGTTCTCCTTGGGGCTAGTTCAGCCCATTCGCTTGGATCTTTATGTGTTTGGGCCCAATTCAATATCTAAATGCCCATGATCAATATAATAATGAAGATAACAAATGAATAAATATATAATGGGATTAAGTATAATTTAATCGGATACCACGTGTCCATTTGTGATAGGACGACACATTTTATCCACATCAATATATATCTTGTAAATCTTTATTTCCTTAGATAGAGTTATTTCCTTAATTAAATATATATAGTTGATGCGGCCTAAAAATGTCACCTAATAAGGAGTCGACACGTGTATAGGGGATAAGATAAAAGTGAAAGGATCAGATTATGTAATATTCTCTGAGGAGAAATCCTCTCGGGAGATCCCTTTGGAGGGAGCTTCAGCCAAAGAGAAGCTTCCAGAAGAATTACTTTTGGAGGAAGTTCGTGAGCCTTGAATGTAGGGAGGTTCCGCTATTTTCGGCTTAGACTCGATAGAAAGTGGACCTTATCCTCTATTATCTGGGGGAACCAAGTCAAAAAAGAAGAGATATGGCCGAGTCTTCGGGAAGTGGAGGAAAGGAGGCTTCGTCCACTTCGCAGGACCGAGTCTGGCGGGTAGTTCCGGAAAAGGAGGAAGGCTTGACTTCCTCTCCAGCCAACATCTCTATAAATAGGTAAAATCGAGGAGATTTCCAGGTTAGACTCTCGTACATTACGCATTTACTAAACTGAATACAATATACCTTTGGGAGATCTTTTAAGAACTGTTTTTCATATATCAAGGATCCCGAGATCCTTGGGAGAGATTAATAAGCCCTATACTGACTTAGGCATCGGAGTGTCCACGCCGGACTCCCCTCCGGCATGTTCTTTGCAGGTTCTTGAAGGTTTTGAACGAAGGCAACACGCTTGAAGCAATTATTCGTGTTCGAAGAACAGGACGCTTAATCCCGAGGATATATAATCCTCTCGTGCAAATTTTGGCACATCAACTGGCGCCGTCTGTGGGAAAGAGTTGAAAGATTTTCTCACGAATTTCTACCTGTTTGAGCAAATGGGTGGCGGAGACAAAACATCTATTTTTGGAAAGAAAAATCTTCCGGGGGAGAATTCCCCTTTGCCGATTGATCCCCCACCAATGGGAGGCCGGGGGAAAACCCCAATCCACACTCCCTCTAGTTCAAATCAGCCATTGGCGCCCACTCTAGATTTAGGTGACGAGAATCATCCTTTACCGGTCCGGGAGGGAATAACCGGGAATCTTGAAACCCTAGAGCCCCAGACCGCAGATCCTCAGCGAGAGGATATTCCAGACTCAGGGACACTCTTGATCTCTCCCGATCAATTGAACGCCCTCATCCAACAAGCTGTAGATAAAGCCTTTGCAGACCAAAGGGACCAGATTCCCAAGGCTGCACCAGGGAATCCAGAGGTACCACCCCATAGACCCCAGGATGAAGCACCTGGGACCTCCCAAGTGTTGTCCAAAGAGATGGGGATACGAGTGGAAGAGGATGATAAAGTGCCCTCGCGCGCGGAAAGAAGCATTCCCCTTCGAAGCACTAGAAGGAACGCAGAACCGGCACCCCGAGGGACAGAACCCCTTGAGACAGAAGAAAGCACTGATGATACCTACGGAGGGCCAGTTAGCGACCAGCTACAGGCTCTGCAGAAAGAGATGAAGGATATGAGGAGACAGATGGACAACCGAACCAGTAGATCCGCTCACACATCCGGATGCCAGTTCTCCCCTAACATATTACAGGATGAGTTACCATTCAATTTCAAGCCCCTTAACTTTGAATATGATGGTACGGCAGACCCTTACGAACACTTAGTAAGATTTGAAAACGCTGCGCTATTACATCGCTACGGAGAAGGAATTAAGTGCAGGGTGTTCCTGACCACCCTGGCCAAAGCAGCGCAACAATGGTTCACTCAGTTAGAACCTAATACCATCCGATCCTGGGAAGAATTCAGTGAGTTATTTCTCCATCAATTTGCAAGTGCCCGGAGACAGCCAAGGGCCACCTTGACCCTCTTCAATCTGAGGCAGGGGGAGAGCGAAAGCTTAAGAGCTTTTCTCCGGAGGTTTAATCAGGCAGCTCTGGAGGTCCCTACAGCCTCTCCGGAGGTGAAGATCAACGCCCTCACTAACGGATTACGAGATGGAGATTTCTTTTCCTCCTTAGCTAAGAAGCCAGTTAAGAATTTTGATGAGCTGTTGCACAGGGCAGAGAAGTACCTCACTCTAGAGGAGGTCCGTAAGGCCAAAAGGCTGGAGGTTAGGCCACCAGATCGAGAGAGAAGAAGGGAAGGTCCCTCCAGACGATCCAGCCCAGAGGTCCCTCGGACCTCTGGATCAACAAGAGATAGCAATCCCTCCGGAGGTCCCCGGTCTGGCCCTCGTGGGAGGTTCGAGAAATACACGCCCTTGAGGATTGAGCCTGCCGAAGTACTGGAGGTAGCCGGAGACCATCCAGACTTGAAATTCCCATATTCCAGAAATCGAGGACCTCAGAAGCCCAAGTCTGATCGATTCTGCCGATTCCACAATGAGTATGGGCATGATACAAATCAATGTTACCACTTGAAGGACGAAATTGAGAGGATGATCCAAGCGGGTCATCTAAAAGAATTTATATTCAGAGATAGGCAGGGCCCTCGAGGGCAGAAGCGGAAAGATCATGAAAGAAAACCAGAAGAGAAGGAAACCAGAGAGGTAGCTGAGGATATGCCCCCTCCTCCACCGAAGAGAGGAGTAATCCACTTGATAGTGGGTGGGCCAGCTGATGGAGATTCTTTTCGGAAGAGAAAGCAAAATGTCCGGGCTCTAAGAGCAGAGCAGGGGAGCCAGTTAAGAGAGGTGGGGCGCATGACGGAGACGCCCAATATCCGGTTTGGCCCATAAGATGTGAAGGGAATTAAGGAAGATCACAACGATGCTCTGGTGATCACTACGGACATAGCGGGGTTCGATGTTGCTCGAATCTTCGTAGATACGGGAAGTTCGGCTGACATCATGTTCTTTGAATGTTTTAAGAGAATGGAGCTGAGTGTGAAGTTGCGCCCTGTAGATACCTCTCTGTATGGTTTCTCCGGAGGGGCAATCCAACCTTTGGGGTCAGTGATGTTACAGGTAGGATTGGGAAACGCTCCAGCTCGGAAAGTCCATGTGGTGGAGTTCCTTATTGTAGATATTCCCTCGTCGTACAATGTTGTGATGGGACGACCCAGCCTGAATCTTTTTCAGGCAATCATCTCCACATTTCATATGAAGATGAAATTCCCTACAGCTACAGGGGTGGGAGAAGTGAGAGGAGACCAGTACCAAGCACGAAAGTGCTATGCAGAGTCTGTAAAGATGGCAGATAAAGCCCTAACTAGGGGCCTGGAGCGGATTAGAGGAGATGACCCTGAGGTCAAGAGGAAGAAAGTAGAGGGAGTGGCACCTGGGCAAGTAAATGTTAAGACAGATGAGGAACTAATGAGCGTGGAGCTCTTTCCAGGGAAACTCGGCTTTGTTACCAAAATAGGTACCCAACTGGGGCCTGAACTCACAGAGAAGGTAATATTTACATTACGTCGAAATTCCGATATATTTGCATTTTCTCCAACTGACATGACAGGAGTCCCTCCGGAGATAGCAATACATTGCCTTAATGTGGATCCAAAGGCAAGACCCGTAAAACAAAAACTACGAAATTTCGGGATTGAGAAGAATAACATTGTGAAAGAAGAAATCGAGAAGCTATTGAAAGCAGGACATGTAGTAGAAGTCCAATTCCCAGAATGGCTCTCCAATGCCGTGCTAGTGCCTAAAGGGGGAGGAAAATGGAGAATGTGCATAGATTTCAGGGACCTCAACAAGGCATGCCCTAAGGACCATTACCCGCTACCAAGAATAGACCAGCTAGTAGATGCAACTTCAGGCTTTGAGTTGCTGAGCATGATGGACGCATACCAAGGGTACCACCAAATCCAACTGAATCCTGCAGATGTCCCCAAAGTGTGCTTCATAGCAGCCTGTGGAACGTTCGGATATGTTCGGATGCCATTTGGATTAATCAATGCCGGAGCAACCTATCAGAGGATGGTCGATGCTGTCTTTCGAAAACAGCTAGGGAGAAACATGGAGATATATGTAGATGATATGTTGGCTAAAAGTGTGAAAGCAAATCAACATATAGAGGATTTGGAAGAAATTTTCCAGGTAATTCGAGAAAATGGCATCAAGTTGAACCCAGCCAAATGCTCTTTTGGAGTAAAATCAGGGAAGTTCCTGGGATATATGGTCACTCAAAGAGGTATAGAGGTGAATCCAGCCAAGGTGAAGGCTGTACTGGACATGCAGCCACCAAGAAACATAAAGGAGCTCCAGACACTCAATGGGAGGATTACAGCGTTGAGCAGATTCATAGCCAGGTCTGCTGAAAAGAGCCATCCCTTCTTTAAAATTCTTAAGAAAGGGACCAAGTTTGAATGGAGCGAAACATGCCAAAAGGCCTTTGAAGACCTGAAGCACCATTTGTCTCAGTTGCCGAAACTGACGAAGCCTTCTCTAGGAGATACCCTCATTTTGTATCTCTCCGTAGGGGAATTCTCACTAAGCACTGCTTTAGTCAAAGAAGAGGGATCTCTGCAGCACCCTATTTATTATGTCAGTAAGGTCATTCAGGGGGCCGAAAATCGTTACTCAGAGATTGAGAAGGCTGCTCTGGCTGTGGTAGTTACAGCCCGGAGGCTGCGCCCATATTTCCTTTCTTACAAAATATTCACTACTAAAAAATATCCCATATAGTGACCCTTGCATAGAGACGCGTTTAAATAAGGGTCACAAATTATTCCTAACTTGACCCTATCATAATTTACTTATTTATAGTGACGCGTGCCTTAAATAATTCCTTCCATATCCAAAAATTAACCAAAATTAAGTTGCCTAATTAATTCTCTCAAAATAATTAAACCGCTCAAATTTTCGCATAAGAAATAATTCCCTCTCTCTTCTCACACTCGCGCCCTAGTTCAGAGTAGGAAATTTAATCACGCTCAAAATCTTTCTTCAACCTTATTAATTCAAAAAATCTTCTTCAACCCTAATCTTTCCAAAGCGCGCACGATATTCTTCTCAATCAGTTCCCAAAGTCTACGCACGAATATTCTTCCCAATTGGTTTCCCAAAGACTACGCACGAATATTCTTCTTAATCGGTTCCCAAAGCCTTCGTTCTTGAAGCCCTCACGTTTCCTGGTTCCCGAAGCCCTCACGGTTCCTGAAAAGTGCTCGTTATCAATCGATCGATTGTCAATCAACGGTTCTGAAGGCCTCATCACGGTACGTTACGCTTGTGTTGTCAATCGATTGTTAATTTGTTGCCCTTCATCACCATTCCTGAAGGTAATTAAGATTAATAATTTTGTCCGCGAAAATATAAGCCCTAACGTCTGCAATTGTTCAGTATTGGTGAGAACGCCTAATTTCATTATAAACTATAATCTGGATTTATAATTCTGGAACCAGTAATATGATTTAGGGTGAATTCCAAGATAAGACCAAAAAAACTGGAGTATTATGAGAAAATTCTTGGAATCCTAGACTTAACGCATGATTGATGTTATTTTATTTCTTCTCTTAATTTATGATTGGTACTTGGTGTATGATTTTTGTTTGAGACAAATTTTAGCTTACATTACATACCCTGAGTAATTTGGTGTATGATTTTTGTTTGAGACAAATTTTAGCTTACATTACATACCTTGAGTAACAGTAGGAAGTGTTGTTTTTAACAGCTGAAAACTGATTTTAATATCAGAAATTGTTCTTTCTGCGCTTTATGTATGAGTGGTGTTGAGATGAGTTTTGTTGTGCATAACATAACATACTCGTTAAATATAAGAGCTTGGTTCATGGCAAGATTTAAAGGAATGAGGGAGTGTTCACTGGAGGAATGGAGGGCTTAAGGTAGATGGTTTGGGTCTGTTGCTGACATTCTCTGTTTTTATATTTTTTAAAAACAGCTCTTTTATGCTATTAAAAACAGCGTCTAAGCCCCATAGTCTTTGTTTTTCCATAACTAGTGTTGCTATGAATTTTTTCCTTTTCATTATATGGGTTGATACCCCTTGTACCCAACTTCATAATGAAAAAATATTGTAATGAAATCTCTGTTTCTTATGTCTGTAAATGATTGGTGTTTGTCGTTCTTAACATAACCATAATCGAGTTTCAGTGGAAGACTTGATATAGGTCTTGTGATTAATTTGATATATTATCTTCAGCTAATACAAGGACACATGACAAAACTGCTTTTTATGTTTTATGTGCAAAATGATTAATTTGGTTTCTCTTGACAGGTGCTATCATTTCACTTGACTACTATTGTTAAGGTATTTTTTCCCACTAGTTGACACTTGTTTTGTTTCATATCATTAGTACCTTTCTTTTAACATGACAATTAACTCATTTTTCTTGGAAAAAAATGTGTTTTCCAAACCAATTATGATCTTTGAACTATCCTGCTATTATTATTTAATTAGTTGATTATGATGTTTGCAAAGTTTAATAATTCATCTCTGAATGTATGCAATGCTAATGTTGGTAACAACTGGTTGCTACTTGAAGATGATGCGTATGTTATATATATAACATTGGGAAGTTAAAGAGATATTTTGAACTGCAGAAAAGAGCTGTTTTTAACAGCAGCTAGTGAATTAGTTTAACAGCAGCTAGTGAATTAGTTTTAACAGCAACTAGTGAATTAGTTTAGACAGCAGCTAGTGAATTAGTTTTAACAGCAGCTAGTGAATTAGTTTTAACAGCAGCTAGTGAATTAGTTTAGACAGCAGCTAGTGAATTAGTTTAGACAGCAGCTAGTGAATTAGTTTTAACAGCAGCTAGTGAATTAGTTTTAACAGCAGCTAGTGAATTAGTTTTAACAGCAGCTAGTGAATTATAGTTTAACAGCAGCTAGTGAATTAGTTTAGTGAATTATTTTTTACAGCAAAAACCCGATCTCGTGCACCTGTTTGTTTTAAGTGAATTCATTATTTTTGTGCAATTGTTTACTTTAAGTGAATTCATTATTTTCATTTTAGTAGCTTGTTTGATTAGTTTAGACTTAGATTGGATTTCTGAATTTTAGTTTAGTACTTATTATACTTATATTTTTATGTTCTGAATTTCTTTAGAATTTGCAAAAGTGAATTAGTATATGAAATTATGAATGCGGATAAGAGTTGGATGGACTTGCCAAGGTTAATTGATGCCTACAAGGATGGAGTGCAGTTTTTTTTGAATTTTGCAGTTTCTAATTCTAATGATGGGTTGATCTTGTGTCGTTGTAAAGTGTGTAAAAATGGCATATGTAGAGAACGAAAAATTGTTGAAGCACATCTAATAACTCAAGGTTTTGTGAAAGGATACACTAAATGGGTGTTCCATGGTGAGTCACTTTCATATAGTGTGCCGGTAGTTGGTTCTTTTGCTAGTGGTGTGGGTACTTCTGATAACATGATGGAGTTGCTTCATGATCATTTTCCAATGCATAATGAAGATAACCATGTGGGATATACATCACACACTGAAGACGAAACGCCAAATGAAGAAGCTGAAAAGTTTTACAGGCTTCTTAAATGTCTAGGAGTGCTTATTTTCAGTTTAGGATAGTCAATTTATTTGCTGTCCGTTTTATGATTATTTATTATTTGTTCTAATTCTCAATTTTATATTTTAATTAGTTTGATGTTTGTCCAAAATGAATGATTAGCTGTATTTATATTTTAGCATGTTATTATTTCTCTTAATAGAATTGTGATTGTAGGAAGATGGTAAAGAGAAAATCTATTACTGTAAATGATCTTCAAGCAAGGGCTAGAGAACGAAAAAGTGTCCATGCGAATAGTGGCCAAAGTATGTTGCCACAGACTTTGAATGAGGTTGTTATTGAGAAATATGATCGTCGTCAAGGTACCGTACATCACTTTTTATACTTCTCATTTGTCCTTATCAAAGTTATCTTATAACTTACTTGTAACTATATTTTAAAGATAATATTTTATCACTGACGCGGGGACAAAGAATTACTGCGGGTCATAGTCATCCCCAAATAAGTATTGATAAGGTTGTCATTGAGCTACATGTCGACCCTCCAGGTATATTATTGTACATACTTTGTGTGTTTCCATATTTTTACTATTAGTGTTAATCCTCAAGGTATGAAAAATCATATTAGCTAACATTTATAATATTTTGTCATTGTAGCAATGTTAAAAGGCCAAAGAAGTGCAAATCATGTGCGAATTGAAAACGAACAAGTCTCTTTAGGTACTGACCAACAGAGGTGTCATAATATTGATGATGAAGCACGGGATCAGCATGTTGATCCTCAAGGTATGAAAAGACTCTTTGGTTTTTTTTAATTTCTTCAACTGTCACAGTCTTCTGTAATTACTGAATATCAGAAGTTTTTTTAACAAGTTTCTATGAATTACATAATCTGTTAATACAATATTTTAGAGAATTTTGTAGCAATTACAAGGGGAGCAAGATCTACAAGAGCTGTGAATAATAATCAAAGAAGAGAACAATCATTCTTTGTTGTTGATCAATGGGTGGATGGAAATACTAGTGATTCTGCTACTGAACAACATGATGACCACCAAGGTACGTTAGATCATATTAACATATGTTGTTAATAATCTGAATTTTTCATATAATATTCATAGTAAGGACTTTATTACTGAAAATCAGAAGTTTTTTTAACAAGATCAGTTCTATTTTAGGAGGTTTTTCTTTAACACGTTTTTTTTTTCTATGAACTACATAATCTGTTAATACAATATTGTAGAGAATTTTGAAGCAATTACAAGGGGAGCAAGATCTGAAAGGACTGTGAATAACAATCAAAGAAGAGAACAATCCTTCTTTGATGCTGATCAACAGGTGGATGGAAATATTAATGGTTCAACTACGGAACAACATGATGACCACCAAGGTACGTTAGAGCATATAAACATATATTGTTAATAATCTGAAATTTTCATATAATATTCATGTTAAGGACTTTATTTTATTGATTCAACTACTTGTTTTCTTGTACTTTTAGATGAAGTCATTGAACAACATAAAGCTAGAGGTTATACTTATATGCCTCGTCTTTGGGCTATAAGTTCTAAGAACTCAAACATTCAGCCTTTGAAAATTGAATTTAACAAGTATGGAAAGCCTATAGGTCATAATAAAAGCAATTTTGTTGAATTCTTGGGATCCATAGTCAGAAATGGAGACTTAGCTCCACTAAATTTTAAAGATTGGCATAAGGTACCTACAAGTTACAAAAGGGACATGTTGGTCAGCGTGAAGGTAATAATTTATAAAACTGAAATTTATTTATATCGATTCTTGTGTATTACACCATCTTACATGGTAAAACATATTTTTGCAGGGGAGCTTTCTTGTTCCTATTGGATATGACAAGTTTATTTTACAAGCTTTGGGTAAAAGTTGGAGGGCTTTCTAATGCAGAATTAAAACAAAGTACTTCAATCCATATGCAACTATGGAACAAAACTTGCGCAAAAGGCCTAATACATATGATGAGAGGGTGAAACAAGATCAATGGAAGTTCCTTGTAGAATATTGGTGCAGTGAAGAGTCAAAGGTGGTCTTCTCGTATCTTTCGTTTTATTACATGTTAATTTAACGTTTTACTCCTAAACCTTTGCTTTATTATACTATACAGAAAACTAGCGAAAAAAATAAAGAAAATAGGGCGATGAAGAAAATGCAACATATTACTGGAAATATGAGTTTTGCTCAAGTTTATGAAATGGCTAAGGTAACTACTTTTCATTTGAAAACCTAGAGAGAGCTTATATAATTAATGATGATTGATATAATAATTATGTGCTCATGTAGGGGGAAGTTTTACGTAATGTTAGAATAGGAGAAAACGATATGGACGAAGATGAAAATGTTGAGGAGTATTTTGAGCTGACCAGAGCAGATGTATTCTCAAAGTGTTATTCGCGAGAAGGGAATACATCTAATCCAGAAGTTGTAAATGCATTGGTGAAGCCCCCCCCCCCTTTTTAACTTCTCTAGTTTTGTTCCTTTTACAATATTAAATATATTATACCCTCTTGTTATAATTTATTGTATTAAACTGGTATACAGGAGAGAATGCAGCAATTGAAGAGTCAAATGCCAGCCGGTGCACGAGACGAAGGCCCAAATGATATATATTCTCAAGTTCTTGGTGAAGATAAAGGTGGACGAGTGCGCATGTATGGATATGGAGTGACTACGAAGGAGGTATATGGTGGTCACTCACATAGCCAGGATGATATCCATCGCATTGCCAAAGAAAAAGAAAGACTGGAAAAAGAACTTGAAGAGAAGAACAAGTTAATTGAAAAGTTGTTGAGAAATGAGAATTTGAGAGGACATTCAAACATAAAAAATGCCTCGTTAACCTCCCGTAATTCAACACTTGACCAATCTGTTGGACCCTCAAATGCCAATTCTCACCCCATACAGGTATATTAATTAACTTTGTAAATTTATTTGGTTTATGTATCAATTAACAACATTACATAGATGGTTTGCGGTTCTTTTGAAGAAATAAAGGGTCTAGTTTTTCTATGGGCTCATGGTTTGATAGTAAATGTTAATAAAAAAGCTTTGATTTGTCTATTGTTTAAAGGGTATAATATTTGTTTTAACAGGTTGGAGTAAAGGTTCTTTTAAAAGGTATGCGTACACCAGATAATGTTGCACAAGGTATTGTTGAAAGTTTAAATCCCGTTAAGTTGCTGGGCAATGGAGAATTATTAGGACGTGAATGGTGTGAAGTGAAAGTTATTGTGGCCATTGAATATGAGGAACCATTAATCCGAAAATTTGGAGGTGTTAAAGTTGTTGGGCAAGCCATAGGACGTAGCATTGCTTGGCCAAAACACTTGGTAAGCTTCTTTTTATATTATTTCATTTTTTTAGTTGGTTTTTTTCCATTTCATTTATTAATAATTTTTCTTTTGGTTTATTATTATAGGTTCAAGTGGAAGATGGAAGATAAAGATAACAAATTGGATTTTGACACGCATAATTTAGATGCAATTTATCTTTGAATTGAAATTTTTGAGTGTTTTTTTTTTTTTATTATTATTATTTGGAATATTGGACTTGATAATTATGTGCTTGAGATAGTTTGAGAAGAGATGTTTTAAACTCTGGTTATTTTTATTTTTTAAGAAGTGATGATATTTTATAATTATATATATCTTTTGTTAGTTTTTATTTTATAAGTGTGATGATATTTTATGCTTGCGCTGTTTAGGAAATATTATATGATATAAAAGCGTTACCAAATTTGGTAGTTAAATTAGTTATGAATTATTTTGTGACGTGACAAAACATAAATAAAGCACATCATCGTGATGCTGATTAGCGTCACTAAATAAGGTGGTTGAGTTAGTTATAATTTTTTGTGACGCAAGAAAACGTCTCTAAAGCACATCATTCTTACGTCGGTTAGCGTCACTAGATAGTAATACTATGATGCATAAATGCGTCACTAATATAAGGTGGTTAAGTTAGTTATAACTTGTTTGTGACACAAGAAGGCGTCTTTACAGCACATCATTCCGACATCGGTTAGCGTCACCAAATAATGATACTATGATTCATAAAGGCGTCACTAAATGAGGTGGTTAAGTTAGTTATAAGCTTTTTTGTGACGTGTGAAAGCATCACCAAAGCACAACATCGTAACGTAGTTTAGCGTCACGAAAAAGTGTCAATATGACGCGTAAAAGTATCACAATGAACATCTACGGTCACGCTATTAAAGTGTCACAACAAAAAAATAAAGAAACGCCAAATCAGGTGACGCTTGAACAAAGCGTCACTATATCAAAAGCGTCACTACAATTTACTTTTGGTGACACTTCCGAGCGTCTCTACAACCCATTTTTGTAGTAGTGATTGGTCCGCACTAATTACTTGTTGAAACAGGTTATAGGACGAGCAGACCTCTCGGGAAGGATGGTGAAGTGGGCGATCGAGCTCCAAGAATATGACGTAGATTTCGAGCCACGGAAGTCTATAAAAGTTCAAGCTTTGTCAGATTTCATCCAAGAGTCGACTAAACCAGAAGAGGTCGAGGGATGGAAGGTGTATGTAGATGGCTCAGTGACCCTGAGCGGATGTGGAGCAGGGATTGTGTTGACAGGCCCTCGAGGAGAGGACCTACAATTCGCAGTGAGGTTTCAATTCATGACCTCAAATAATGGAGCAGAGTACGAAGCTTTAATCAGAGGGATGGAGATGGCATTGGAATTGGGAGCTCCAAAGGTAACTCTACACTCAGACTCCCAATTAGTTGTCCAGCAGGTGAATGGTGAATATGTAGCCAAAGATAGCAGGATGGCTGCTTATTTGGAACGTGCTAAAGCGGTGATGAGCAAATTCCAAGAGTGCGAGGTAGTCCAGATACCTCGAGAGAAGAACATGCAGGCGGATAGTCTTTCCAAACTCTCTAGCTCCACAGAGTTTGATGGACAGGGAACAGTAACTCTAGTAGTTGCGGAAAGAGAGACTCTGGAGAACCCCATTGGCTCCATCGAAGAGGAAGACGATTGGAGAAGAGCTATATGGATAGAACTTACCAAGGGAGCAGATGCCCCTACCACCAGAGAGACCCGAGCCCTTCGGATCAAATATTGTATTATCGGGGGGCACTTATACAAGAAGTCGTTCACACACCCATATTTGAGGTGTATATCAACTAGAGAAGCTATGTACACACTTAGAGAGATCCATGAAGGTGATGCAGCCAGTCATGAAGGATACAAAACAGTGGTGAAGAAAGTTTTAAGGGCTGGGTTATACTGGCCCTCCATGACAAAAGATGCCAGAGAATTTGTGAGGAAATGCGTCAAGTGTCAGAAAAATGCTCCATTGATAAGGACCCCTGCGGAAGAGATGGGAGCGATGCACTCTCCCTGTCCCTTCGCTAAGTGGGGAATTGACTTGGTAGGACCCTTCCCTCCAGCCTCCGGAGGGAGAAAATTTCTAATAGTAGCAGTGGACTATTTTAGCAAATGGGTGGAAGCTGCTCCCCTGGCTACGATAGATGAAGAAAATGTGATTAAATTCTTGAAGAAACAAATCTACTGTAGATTCGGAGTACCCAGAATATTGGTCTCCGATAATGGAACACAGTTTAATGGCGAGAACGTGCGAGGATGGTGTGCAAGATTGAACATAATACAGAGATTCACTTCTGTAGCTCATCCTCAAGCTAACGGACAGGTGGAGGTTACTAATCGAACAATAGCAGATGGAATTCGAACTAGGTTGACAAAGATAGGAGGAGGATGGGTAAACGAGTTAGATAATGTGTTATGGTCATATAGGACTAGCCCGAAGACAGCAACTGGAGAGTCCCCATTTCAGCTGGTCTACGGAGCGACGGCGGTGATACCTCCAGAGGCCGTTTTACGATCGCACCGAGTTGCCCAATTTGAAGAACATCAGAATGAAAGATTGATGAGAGAAGCTCTAGATTTGATGGAAGAAGAAAGAGAGATGGTCAGAGTACGTGTGGAAAGATATAAAAGCAGAATTAAAGCTGCATATGATCGAAGGGTGATCCCGAGGTCCTTCAGAGCAGGGGACCTGGTGCTGAGAAGAGCGGACGCCCTGAAAAATACAGGAAAGCTGGAGCCCAACTGGGAGGGACCCTATAAGATCACACAGGTGCTGAAAGGAGGAGCATACAGACTGCAGAGCATGGAGGGGGTTGACATAGCTAGACCCTGGAACGTTTGCCATTTGAAGAGATTCTTTATTTGAAGACAGTGTAAGGTTATCTATGGCCTATGTTGAAAATTAACAATAAAGCAATGAAGCCTTATCCTTTTTTGTGGCTTCACCGGAGCTCTTTTTCCCTCTCTACGGGTTTCCCCTTTGGGGTTTTTCCGTAAAGAGGTTTTTAATGAGACCGGCGTAGGTTATTTATGGCCTATGTTGAAAATTAACAATAAAGCAATGAAGCCTTATCCTTTTTTGAAGAAAGAATTATTCAGAATTATTATGTCTTGGTTATCTTTCTCATATTTGAACATGCGACGTATGAATATAACTATAACAAGAGTGAGAAACACTCAAAGGCCTAGAGGCCGAGGCGCTCCAGAGAGCCCTCACTTCACTTGAGACCCAAGTGGGTTACTGAAATGAGAGGATTTTACGAATTAAAATCTTTTAAGAATAAGAGTGAGAGACACTCAAAGGCCTAGAGGCCGAGGCGCTCCAGAGAGCCCTCACTTCACTTGAGACCCAAGTGGGTTACTGAAATGAGAGGATTTTACGAATTGAAATCTTTTAAGAATAAGAGTGAGAGACACTCAAAGGCCTAGAGGCTGAGGTGTTCCAGGGAGCCCTCACTTCACTTGAGACCCAAGTGGGTTACTGAAATGAGAGGATTTTACGAATTAAAATCTTTTAAGAATAAGAGTGAGAGACACTCAAAGGCCTAGAGGCCGAGGCGCTCCAGAGAGCCCTCACTTCACTTGAGACCCAAGTGGGTTACTGAAATGAGAGGATTTTACGAATTGAAATCTTTTAAGAATAAGAGTGAGAGACACTCAAAGGCCTAGAGGCCGAGGTGTTCCAGGGAGCCCTCACTTCACTTGAGACCCAAGTGGGTTACTGAAATGAGAGGATTTTACGAATTAAAATCTTTTAAGAATAAGAGTGAGAGACACTCAAAGGCCTAGAGGCCGAGGTGCTCCAGAGAGCCCTCACTTTACTTGAGACCCAAGTGGGTTACTGAAATGAAAAGATTTTGTGAATTAAGATCTTCTTAGGAATAAGAGAGTAAGAAATACGTAGAGGCTCAGAAAACCGAAAGCCTTCCAGAAAGCCCTAACCATGCTTGAGAATTACAAAGATTATGTGATAAAAAAAAAAAAAACAGGTTTTATGATTCGGGAGTTAAGAGAAGAGGGAGGATGACCTCCCACAACCAAGCCACCCGAAATCAAAAACAAAAAACCGTACAGTCAAGGAGTGGTTTCAACGTAGCCTACAAGACCAACAAAAGGGGGGAAGGAAAAGCCGCACCTCCAACACATTCTTTGTTGGTCTTGTAAGTTACTCATGCACGAAAAAGAAAGACAACAAAAACATCCAACACCAAGCTAATACGACTACTGCAAAAAATCCCCCACATATCCAGGAGTGTGGGGTCCCCTACAAAGTATGGAGAGCAAGTAGTATGAGCAGAAAGTAAAGAGTGTAGCAAAACAACAGAAAAATAAATTGTTTGATGTGATCATAGAAATGTGAAACTTAAACTGTTTTCTCAACAGCATCCCCTTCAGCAACAGCCCCCTCGACCTCAACTCCTTCGACAATGCCACCCTCCTCAGCAGCATGATTGCTAGATCCTCCGCCCTCCTCCGGACCCGTAGTACCTCCCATGGTGTCTACAACGCCAGTTCCTCCATCTATTGTGGTTGCCGCGATTAGAGCAGAGTCATAAGGATAAACCAGACGCTCCAGAGGCTTTAGATCAGCCATACCTACCTTGACAGCTTGCAGTTTGGTGATAGCCTGACTCATTCCGGGTAGCCACCAAGGACTATCAGGGCTCTCCTTAGGATCCCCCAAGAATTTCGGAGGAGTAGCAAGCCGGTCCAAGTGGAACTCGCGAGAGTAAGTTCCATTAAACCCCGGGGCTGAGTGCTCGGCTACGGCGTTGCTGAAGCCGTGGTCGATGAAATGAGGGATGTGCGGCCCCATGGCACAGAGGAAGCTCGAGCTCTTTAAGAAGCTGGATAGCCACTGAGTATGAAGAGTTTCCAAGAACTCTTGACCCAGAGAAGAAGTGAATAAGGATTTAATGCAAGCCTGCACCCCGACATCCGGCAGCTCGCGCTCCATCCGTTCCACCTCTAGCACCAAGCGCTTAATCCTGGCTACATCCTGCTTGCTTTGAGCCTGTAAGAGGGACAACTCCTCAGAAAGAGCTTGAGCTCGCTTATGGGCCTTATCTTTCTCCGTGGTGATACCCTTGAGGGTTGACTGGAAAGAGGATGCTTCAGCCCGGAGAAGTTCAAGCTCAGCTACCATCTCAACGCCTTGGTCGAGTATCTTAGTATAGGTGAGACCAAACTACAAAGGAAAAGAAATTAACACCTGAAGATATGAAGAAAGCAAAAATTATAAAAAGGGAAAATGCCAGAAAATACCTCAGAGAAAAGATGAGCGCCGCGAATCAGTCGATCCTCAGGAAGAGGCGGGTCGGATAACTCAGCATCAGGAGGAGCAGGACATCGGTCAATGAGGCGATGGAGAGGCTCGTAAACAGTAGAAGGAGGAGTTTCCTTATCAGCACGTGTAACTTTCCCCTTCTTCTTCTTAGATGTACCACATTCGGAAAAAAACGCATTGGCAGAGGAACGGGTTCTCTTGGCAACTGAGCCTGGGACCTGAGTAGAGGAACTAGGGAGAGGAGGAATCTTCGAAGAACCCTCTGGAGCCGGAGTCTTTGTAGAGCTCTCGAGAGCGGGAGACGGAGGAGCCTTTGGAATATCTTCTGGAGCGGATAACACAGGGGTCTTCACTATGCTGAGAGCAGGGGCATCTCGGGAGATATGAGTCAACCAACTCATTGCTACAAATAATCAAGAAAATTTTCAGAACTCAGAAAAACAGCCACATGCAAGAAATAAAATATAGCAATAGAAGATTTTTTACCATCTCGGGAACCTAAGGGAAAATCTTGAGGGCAAAAGCCGAAGTGGGAGAGGATGCGAGGATTGTTGCAAATGGCAATAACATCGAAATAGTCGTGCAAACGGGTATGAGTGTTGAGATTGTTCATAATAGTGAGATTGGAAACAGAGTAAGCTTTCAGGGGAGGAGGAATCACTCCGGGATTTTGGAATAACCAATCCCCGTGAGGAAATGGCCAATCGGTAGGGCTGGTAGCAAAGAAATAGTAATCTCGCCAAGATGAGTCTTCCTCATGGAGTTTTTTCAGAAATTTACAAACACGGGACCTTCGCCCACTAACATAGAAAAAACCATCATTCACCTTACATGAGTGTTGGCTCATAAATAGTTCGGCAGATGGGTCACCCCCATTCCCCTTCACCAAGATGTAAAAACCTATCATGGTACGGATAGCATTCGGAGTAAACTGGTTAAGAGGGATCTGCATGCGGGTGGATATGGCAGCCAGATAAGGATGAATCGGAAACCGTAGTCCGGCCCTAAGATGGGCTTCGAAAAAAGCAAGGGTCCGAGGCTGGGGAATATATGGGCGTTCATCGGAGCGAGGAGCACGAAAGGCGTACTCCGATGGAAAGCCATAGGCGTGAGCGAGGTCAACTAGGTGAGTATGGTCGATTTGGGAAGCGGGGGAAATCCTATTCTCTGGACTCCCCATTAGAGAGGGAGTCGCTTCAGAGGAATTTTAGCTGGCAGCTTCCGGCGGAGAGGGAGGATTTGACATCGATTTACAATGTTTATAAAAGAAGAACAAAAGAATAGCTGGGTTACCTTGAAGTAGAAGGGCTATGGAATCAGACGAGGCGGTTGACGACAGCAGAGACTCGAGGTGAAGAACACCGGAGAAGAAGGATGAAGACGATGAGAAATCTTTGGGAGGAGTGAAATTTGAAAAGCAAAGAGAGAAAAAAGAGATGGTTGCGTGAAGTAAATGAGGAAAGATAGGGGGAAAAATCGAGGGTTTTCCTCGGGAGAATAACAGAAGAGAGAGAAAGGTGATCGCGTGGAGTCCACGCGCGGAAGCCGAAAGGTCTCCCCGAATTGGAGGCGGGAAAGCCCTTGGAGAAGGACGTTTTTGAAACTTCCTCTCCAAAGCAGGGAAGATACACGTTTCTCCAGGAGGACCTTTGTAACAAGTTCTAGGAAAAATTTTCTACTCTCACAAAAGATGTCTCCCTTTTACGAGAGTAGGGGGGAGTAGATGATGCGGCCTAAAAATGTCACCTAATAAGGAGTCGACACGTGTATAGGGGATAAGATAAAAGTGAAAGGATCAGATTATGTAATATTCTCTGAGGAGAAATCCTCTCGGGAGATCCCTTTGGAGGGAGCTTCAGCCAAAGAGAAGCTTCCAGAAGAATTACTTTTGGAGGAAGTTCGTGAGCCTTGAATGTAGGGAGGTTCCGCTATTTTCGGCTTAGACTCGATAGAAAGTGGACCTTATCCTCTATTGTCTGGGGGAACCAAGTCAAAAAAGAAGAGATATGGCCGAGTCTTCGGGAAGTGGAGGAAAGGAGGCTTCGTCCACTTCGCAGGACCGAGTCTGGCGGGTAGTTCCGGAAAAGGAGGAAGGCTTGACTTCCTCTCCAGCCAACATCTCTATAAATAGGTAAAATCGAGGAGATTTCCAGGTTAGACTCTCGTACATTACGCATTTACTAAACTGAATACAATATACCTTTGGGAGATCTTTTAAGAACTGTTTTTCATATATCAAGGATCCCGAGATCCTTGGGAGAGATTAATAAGCCCTATACTGACTTAGGCATCGGAGTGTCCACGCCGGACTCCCCTCCGGCGTGTTCTTTGCAGGTTCTTGAAGGTTTTGAACGAAGGCAACACGCTTGAAGCAATTATTCGTGTTCGAAGAACAAGACGCTTAATCCCGAGGATATATAATCCTCTCGTGCAAATTTTGGCACATCAATAGTAGATATGTTTTGTATCTATAAATACTCCCCTCATGTATTCTTTACAATTATTCAATGAAATAATAATTTCTCTATTCATTGTTTATCTATATGGTATCAACGAGTCGTACGGCTAACGCCTCGATCCGACACCCTCCTTCGTAGTTGTTGATCGACACCCACTGTCGTTCAAATCTCCCGACTACTACCACCCTTCTCTATCGAACCCTGCAATTGCCTCAACCCTCCATAACAGGTCCACGACTATCACCTACAACTGCTCCAATTCTCCATAACTGCTCCACGGAGATTCCTCAAGAAGACAACATGATGAAACACATCTTTTGATCCCACGAATAATGAAGCAATCCCATGAGCACTCCACTCGTGCAATTCCCAAGAAGAAATAGTTAATTTAATTCATAATCAACACTTAAAGATTTAGGGGACCAAATCTTGATATGTGCATACAACCTCGGAAAAAAAAAAAAAAAAACTATTTTTTTGATGGCAGCCCTGCAACTCCATCATCAAGCTCCTTCAATGGCCGCCTGTTCTCCTCGGCCTGAACTCCCACTCGCGACGCTGTCCTCTTCGGCACACGCATCCCTATCGCGTCGCTCCGCCACATCGTGCCCGGCGTCGGCCATGGTGGCCGGCGCCTCTGCCCGCCCATCACGAACCCCTCAAACTTGTCAATGGTGTCTTGTTCGGGGGCACGCCGGCCGAACATGCACCGAACTCCGGCAACTGCTCCCTGATCAGATCCACAACTCACTAGGTCGACTCGGTCCCCACTCACCGAGTCGACTCAGTCCTTACTCAGTAAATACCCACACCCCCAACTCTGGTAAAAACACCCCCCGAATTCAACACACTCACTCCCCTACTACATACACCCCCAACTCTAGTAAGTACACCCCCGCATTTACGTACCCAGTACACTACTACATACCCCACACCCAGTACATACACCCACCTTGCTAGTACATACACCACCTCCGCCCACTCGGCTATTTCACATACATACTCCATCCCTTGGATCTTAGACTCCGGGGCCTCTCATCATATCACAACTCAATCCAAAAATTTATTTTTTTCCTCTCCATATTTCGGCTCGGATGATGTCGTCATCGGTGATGGTAACGGTTTGCAAATTTCGCATATTGGTTCCTTGTCGTTTCCTCATGTTAATATGCTAAAATTCTCAAACGTCCTTGTTGTCCCACAAATGGCCAAAAACCTTATCTCTGTTTCAACCTTGTGTCGAGATAATGATGTTAACATTATTTTTGGTTCTACTTATTTTCAGGTGCGGGATGGTAAAACGGGGACCATTCTCCTCACAGGGAGTCGCGTGGATAATCTCTACGTATGGCCGACTCGAGCGTCTCTTAACCCCACAACCTCCATCTCGGAAAAACAACCATCACCCATCTGGCATGCTCGTTTAGGTCATCCGTCCTCCAAAATCATTTCCCATACCTTATCCAAGTATAGCTTACTTATCACGACCTCAAAACTGCATTATTGTGATTCTTGCAAGTGTATTAAAAGTCATAAACTTCCTTTTTATGATTCAAACATTATATCTAGTTCCCCTCTTGAGGTTCTTTATTCTGATGTGTAGTCGTCCCCTGTCCTGTCAACTAAAGGCTTCAAATACTATGTCATTTTTGTTGATCACTTTAGCAAATACATATGGCTCTACCCCCTAAAACGTAAGTCTGATGTACTCCCCACATTTATCTCATTTAAAAATATAGTGGAAAACTTTTATAACACCAAAATCAAAACCCTTTATTCTGACAATGGAGGAGAGTTCATTGCTCTTCGTTCTCTCCTTCAAACTAATGGCATATCTCATCTCACAACTCCTCCCCACACCCTGAACACAATGGCATGTCTGAACGTCGTCACAGACATGTTGTTGATACTGCCTTAGCCCTTTTACATCATGCCTCCATGCCCCTTACATATTGGCCTCATGCAGTTTGTGTTGTTACCTATATTATAAACCGTCTACTAAAACTCAATCTTAACATGTTGTCCTCATATCAATACCTCCTAAAACAAACTCCCAACCTAGCCAAACTTAGAGTTTTTGGTTGCTTATGTTATCCTTGGCTCCGCCCCTACACTTTCCATAAATTAGACCCTAGATCCACTCCCTGTGTCTACATTGGATACTCTCCTACCCAAGCTGTTTATCCTTGTCTTGACTTAAAAACCAACAAAATATATACCTCTCGTCATGTTCAATTTGTTGAAAATGTCTTTCCTCTAGCCACTCCTAGAACTGCTCCAGATACATCCCCTGATTTAGTAGATACACCCTCCGATTTAGTAAATACACCTCTCGTTTTAGTAAATACACCCCCTGCCCACCAGAAAACCCTATTGTTATGCTATTTCCACCGCCCACTCTGATTAGTACACCCCCTCCCTTACCTACTAATCCTGCCCCACCCCCAACCTTTACGAATACACCCCATCCCCCAAATATACCCCCTCTCGACGTCTACCCAAACCCAACACCACCCCCGTTACCTGCACCCCCTGTTCCACTTAATACACCCCCAGCCCAATGTCCAGCCCTGTTGTACCCCCTGTTCCGCTTAATACACCCCCCAGCCCAACGTCCAGCCCTACTGCACCCCCAGCTTACTAAGTACACCCCCATCAACTCCAAACCCCAATTCCACGGTACAAACCCTTGATCTCGAGTCTCCGGATACTCCCTCACTACCATCCCCACCGATACAACAACGAACTCGAATGGTTACTCGAGCCCAAAACAGAATCTTCAAACCAAATCTGAGGTATGGTCTATCTTCTACTTTATCTTCTGACACCGAACCTAGTTGCGTCTCTTAGGCATTAAAAGATGAACGGTGGAGGGAGGCAATGTCATCTGAATTTAATGCCCTTCTAAAAAATGGTAATTGGGATTTAGTACCACCTGATGATTTTACAAACATTATTGATTCGAAGTGGGTCTTTCGCATCAAACGTAAACCAGACGGTTCCTTAGACAAGTTCAAAGCTCGACTTGTCGCCAAAGGCTTTCACCAACGCCCTGGGGTTGACTTTTCTGAAACATTTAGTCATGTGGTCAAACTAGCAACCGTTCGAGTTGTCCTGAGTATTGCAGTAACCAAAGATTGGCCACTTCGTCAGTTCGATGTGAATAATGCTTTTCTTCACGGTTCCTTAGTCGAATCTGTATTTATGGCTTAACCACCCGGGTATATTGACAAAACCTTCCCTACATATGTGTGCAAGTTATATAAATCCATCTATAGCCTAAAACAGGCACCTCGGACTTGGTATTTTGCTATTCGAACCTTCTTGGAGAGTATTGGTTTCATTCACACCAAGCCTGACGAGTCTCTCTTTGTATACAACAAATCTGGTATAACTGCATATTTTCTCGTGTATGTTGATGATCTAATCCTTACAGGAAACAACACCCCGTTCCTCACAAAAGTGGCCTCAAACCTTAGTACAAAGTTCTTTGTCAAAGACTTAGGCTCACTTTCCTACTTCCTAGGTGTGGAAGTGCTCTGTACTAAGAAAACTTATTTTCTCTCCCAACGTAAGTATATCATTGACCTACTCACCAAATATAATATGCTCACTTCAAAACCTGTCCAAACCCCTCTCTCCACCTCTACTCATTTATCTCTTTCTGATGGAACAACGCCCACTGATATTTCAAAAATAGAAGTAACAGTTGCATATGATCAAATTGATAAAACAACATCCAAACCAAAAACTTTGCTTAGATTTAAATTGGCCAATAATAAGGGAAATCCTAACAATAACAGAATTTTAAAAAAAAAAATGGCAGAGTTTCACAAATGTAAAAACACAAGTACACAATTAATTGAAAGGAACTAAACAATAAGGGAAAGGATTGGGCTGGAACATATCAGCCGCATCTTCATATCCTGCACATACTCCCCCATAATGTAAGCTCCCCCAATCTTCAAGCTCTCTCTACATTCAAATCACCATACAAATTCTGAATGTCTTGCTCCTCTCTCTCTTGTTCAGCAGCATCTCTTGCTTCTTCAGTGGTCTCCCTCATTCTAGTGTCATGTGTAGCAGGAGCAGCATTATCACCATCATTGTTGCCAGCTTCATCAAGGTTCTCATCTACAATAGCAGTAGCTAGGGCTGAGCAAAAACCGAAAAAAACCCGAAAAACCGAACCGAAATATGAATTAGGTTCGGTTTTTCGGTTTCGGTTTCAGTTTCGGTTTTATTTTTATTAGATTTCAGTTTCGGTTTCAGTTTCGGTTTTATTAGTGAAAAATTCGGTTAACCGAAAACCGAACCAAATTCATTTAGGTTTAATACTTAGTTTTTCATTTATTTGTTTAGTTAGTGTTAGTATGTTAGATTTAATAAAATTTGTTGAGAATTGATAGATTAGGTTTACTATTAAATGGTTGTTAAATCACTAAATGTTTGTTAAATGTTTATTTGTATTTGATGTGCCAAAAATTGCACGGATGGATTAGATATCCTTGGGGTTAGATATCCAAATTCCCGAACGCCTATGAATGCTTCGGGTACACTGCTTCCGCTGGAATGATCCTCTAAGAACCTGCAAAAGACACACCGGAGGGGACTCCGGCGCGGACACTCCGACGCTCAAGTCAGTCTCGGTAGTTCAGTATATGGCAAGGACTAAAGAGTCCTTTAATTATCAATGAGGTTCTCACGGAAAATCAAGATGTTGTTCGTAAGCAGCGTAGTAAATCAAGTAAAGTTAGAGATCGTAACCCGAAAATGTACCTCGGTTTACCTATTTATAGAAAGTTCCCACCTAAGAGGAAGTTAGGGTTTCCTTCTATTTGGGAGCTGCACTTTGGACTCAGCCCTGCTGTGTTGACAGGGTCTTCCACTCTCTCACTTCCTGAAGAACCGAAACCACTCCCCCTAGTGGACTTCGCCCGCTGGGATAAAGGAAGAATGAGTCTTCCTTTACCCAGTCCCAGGCCGTTTCGTACGGGGCTCATCCTAGATCTTCGGACTACTAATTCTTATCGAGACTAGGTCTTCCTGATATCTCTCCCCAGGTAAAGCTCCCTCCGGAGGGACCTCCAGAAGGGATTCCTTATCTAGAGCGTATTCCTTAATCCCGTATCTCCTCTTTTATCTTATCCTCTATACACGTGTCGTCTTCTTATCGGATGACATTTTTAGGTCGCTTCATCTACTCCCCCTTACTCTCATAAAAGGAGTGTATCTTTTGTGAGAGTAGAAAATTCAAGTGAGTCCAACTTAGAGGCATTTCTGGAGAGACGTGTTTTATTCTTACTCTGGAGGGGAACTTCGGGAGGGTTCCAATTTCACAAATTTTTCCCACCCACAGTTCCGAAAACGTTTCAACTTCCTTGCCTGGGTCCCACACAGTCGCAATTTTCTCTCTCTTGCTAGCTTCCCGAGGAAAAACCTCGATTCTAACCCACCTTTCTTCATTCACTTCACGCAATCCCCTTCTGAATTTCATTTTCTCAAAAGTTCCTTTGCTGTTTCCACTTCTCTTCTCAGGCGTCTTCTTCTCCAAGTCTCGCCGTCACCGGTCGCCCTATTCGACTTCGTTTTCCTCCTAACAAGGTAACCTGGATATCTTCTCTTCTTTTATTAACACAACTTAGTCAATGTCTCATCCTTCTTCTCCACCTAGACCTTCCGGTCAAAACCCTTCTGAGTCCATCCCGTTTCCGATGGGGAGCCCTGAGAATAGGATTTCAACCTCTTCCTTACTCGACGATACTCATCTAGCCAGTCTTATTCAAGCCCAAGTTTTTTCGCCGGAGTACACCCTCCGAATTCCTCGCTCAACTGAACGCCCTGATGTCTCCGAGCCTCGAACCTTAGCTTTTTTCGAAGCTCAAATTAGGGCGGGTCTTCGATTTCCGGTTCACCCCTATTTGGCCTCCATATCTACTCGCATGCAGATCCCTCTCAATCAATTCACCCCGAATGCTATCCGCACTATGATAGGGTTTTATATTCTGGTGAAGGGGAATGGCGGTGAGCCTTCTGCCGAACTATTTCTAAGTCAGCACTCTTGCAAGTTGAACGACGACTTCTTCTATGTTTGTGGGAGACGGTCTCGTGTTTGCAAATTCATGACAAAACTCCATGAAGAAGAGTCATCTTGGAGGGATTATTATATTTTTGTAACTAACCCCACTGATTGGCCGTTTCCTCACAAGAGTTGGATATATCATAATCCGGGAATACTCCCTCCTCCTCTGAAAACTTACTCTGTCTTAAACCACACTGTTATGACTAATCTCAATACTCATGTCCGCCAGTATGATTTTTTTGATATTCTTGGTATCTGCAAAAAACTTCGCATCCTCTCCCATTTTGGATTCTGTCCTCAAGATTTCCCCTTAGAACCTCGAGATGGTAAAAAATTCCCTGTTTTTGTCTTTTGTTTTTCGTATGTGGCTATTTCTTTAAATTCTGAAAATCCCTTGGTTATTTACAGCAATGAGTTGGTTGACTCATATCTCGCGGGATGCTCCTGCTCTCGGCATAGTGAAGGCCCCTGCATTAGCTACCCCCGAAGATCTTCCAAAAGCTCCTCAACCTCCTACTCCTGCTCCTGCTCCTGCTCCTGCTCCTGCTCCTGCTCTAGAAAGCTTGGAAAAGACCCCAGCTCCAGAGAGTTCTACAAAGGCTCCTCCTCTCCCGGGCTCTTCTACCCAAGTCCCAGGCTCTGTCTCTAGGAGGACTCGCTCAGCCACCAATGCTTTCTTCTCTGACAGCGGCACTTCTAAAAAGAAGAAGGGAAAGACTGTTCGAGCTCCGGCTGAGAAAGGAGTTCCCCCTTCTACCTCCTACGAGCCTCTTCAGCGTCTCATCAACCAATGTCCTCCTCCTTCTCACATCGAGCTCTCCGACAAACCTCTTCCTGAAGATCAGCTGCTCCACGACGCTCATCTTTTTTCTGATGTATTTTCCCTTATCTTTATGGCATCTAATTCCTTTATCTTTTAAACATTGCTTATTTTCGTCATGCAGTTCGGTCTTGTCTATACTAAAATATTCGACCAAGGTATTGAAATGGCTGTTGAGATTGAACTTCTTAGAGCTGAGGAATCCTCCTTCCAGTCAGCCCTCAAGGGTGTCGCCGCGGAGAAAGACAAAGCTCAAAAGCGGGCTCAAGCTATGGCTGAGGAATTGCCTCTTCTCCGGGCTCAAAGCAGGCAGGAGGCGGCCAAGGTTAAGCATCTAGAGGAAGAAATAGAACGAATGGGAATAGAGATGAGGCAGATGGAGCGCGAACTACCAGATGTTGGAGTGCAAGCCTGCATCAAATCCCTGTTTACCTCTTCCTTGGGTCAGGAATTCTTGGGGACTCTTCATACTCAGTGGCTATCCAACTTTTTAAAGAGCTCAAGCTTCCTATGCGCCATGGGTCCACATATTCCTCATTTCATCGACCATGGCTTCAGCAATGCCGTGGCCGAGCACTCAGCCCCAGGATTCGATGGGACCTACTCTCGTGCTTTCCTCCTGGACCAGCTTGCTACTCCTCCCAAATTCTTAGGGGATCCGGCGGAGAGTGCCGACAGTCCTTGGTGGCTTCCCGGAATGAGTCAGGCCATTGCCAAATTACAGGCAGCCAAAGTGGGTATGGCTGAGCTAAAGCCTCTAGAGCAGTTGGTCTATCCTTACGCCTCTGCCCCCAAGACTGTAATAGAAGCAGATGGAAAAAAGGATGATGAGGCTAGCTTAGGAGATGAAGAGGGCCCAGAGGAGGGCGGAGGATCTAGCAATCATGTTGCTATCGGGGAGGCTGCCATTGAAGGAGTTGTGGTCGAGGGAGCTGTTGCTGAGGAGGCTGCTGTTGAAAAAGCAGTTTAATATTCGCATTTCCATGGTCATAACAAACATTTTACCTTTCTTTTGTTTTGCTACACTCTTTTAATTTCTGCTCATGGTATTTGCTTTCTCATACTCTGTAGGGGACCCCACACTCCTGGATATGTGGGGGCTTTTTGTAGTAATCGTTCTAGCTTCATACTACTTGTTTGTTGGCATGTCTTTTCTTTTCTGCTTACATGGGCAACCTATAAGACCAGTAAAGAATATATTGGGGGTGTGCTCTTGGAGGTGTGCTCTTTTTCTCCCACCCCCCCCCCCCCCTTATTGATCTTGTAGGTTGCACCATAATCGTCTCTTGGTTTTATAACCTTCAAAGAATTTTCTCAAGAGCTTCAGGGATCACCTATGGTTTCAGATGACTCGAGGAGGTTTTCCTTGATTTTAGCAAGATCTTTGTTTTCTAAGTACCCCTCTTGGGTCTTGGTTATGGGGAGATGCTTCCCCGTTCTCCTTGGCCTTTGCGCCTCTACTTGTCTCTCATTTTCGTTTAAAAGATTTTGATTCATAAAACCTTTCTTTTCGTTGAGTAACCCTTTTGGGTCTCAAGTATGGTGAGGGCTCTTCGGAGCTCCTCGTCCTCTAGGCCTCTGAGTGTTTCTCACTCTCATTCTTAAAAGATTTTGATTCATAAAATCTTTCTTTTCATTGGGTAACCCTTTTGGGTCTCAAGTGTGGTGAGGGCTCTCCGGAGCTCCTCGGCCTCTAGGCCTCTGAGTGTCTCTCACTCTCATTCTTAAAAGATTTTGATTCATAAAATCTTTCTTTTCATTGGGTAACCCTTTTGGGTCTCAAATATAGTGAGGGCTCTCCGGAGCTCCTCGGCTTCTAGGCCTCTGAGTGACTGTCACTCTCATTCTTAAAAGATTTTGATTCATAAAACCTTTCTTTTCGTTGAGTAACCCTTTTGGGTCTCAAGTATGGTGAGGGCTCTCCGGAGCTCCTCGGCCTCTAGGACTCTGAGTGTTTCTCACTCTCATTCTTAAAAGATTTTGATTCATAAAATCTTTCTTTTCATTGGGTAACCCTTTTGGGTCGCAAGTGTGGTGAGGGCTCTCTGGAGCTCCTCGGCCTCTAGGCCTCTGAGTGTCTCTCACTCTCATTCTTAAAAGATTTTGATTCATAAAATCTTTCTTTTCATTGGGTAACCCTTTTGGGTCTCAAATATAGTGAGGGCTCTCCGTAGCTCCTCGGCCTCTAGGCCTCTGAGTGTCTCTCACTCTCATTCTTAAAAGATTTTGATTCATAAAATCTTTCTTTTCATTGGGTAACCCTTTTGGGTCTCAAATATAGTGAGGGCTCTCCGGAGCTCCTCGGCCTCTAGGCCTCTGAGTGTCTCTCACTCTCATTCTTAAAAGATTTTGATTCATAAAACCTTTCTTTTCATTGGGTAACCCTTTTGGGTCTCAAGTATAGTGAGGGCTCTCTGGAGCTCCTCGGCCTCTAGGCATCTGAGTGTCTTTCACTCTCATTTTATTATATTCATGCACCATATATTCCAATAAGGGAAAGATAATTAAAACGCGGTAATTTTGTATAATTGTTTTTCAAAAAGGGATAAAGCTTCATTGATTAATATCAGTTTTCAACATAGGCCATAGATAACCTACGCCGGCCTCATTAAAAACCTCTTTACGGAAAAACCCCAAAGGGGAAACCCATAAAGAGGGAAAAAGAGCTCCAGTGAAGCTACTAAATACATTAAACAGAATACGAATTAATGCAAAAAATCACAAATGGTCTCAAGACTTTACATTTTCTTCAAACGAAGAACCTCTTCAAATGGCAAACATTCCAAGGTCTAGCTATATCAACTCCTTCCATGCTTTGCAGTCTATAGGCTCCTCCCTTCAGTACCTGTGTGATTTTATAAGGCCCCTCCTAGTTAGGCTCCAGTTTTCCGGTATTCTTTAGAGCGTCGACTCTCCTTAATACCAGGTCCCCCACTCTAAAGGACCTCAGGATCACCCTTCGGTCATATGCAGCTTTAATTCTGCTCTTGTATCTCTCCGCACGCACTCGAACCATCTCTCTTTCTTCTTCCATTAAATCCAGGGCTTCTCTCATCAACCTCTCATTCTGATGTTCTTCAAATTGGGCAATTCGGTGGGACTGCAACACGGCTTCTGGAGGTATCACCGCCGCAGCTCCGTAGACCAGCTGGAAAGGGGACTCCCCAGTTGCTGTCTTTGGGCTAGTTTTGTAGGACCATAGCACATTGTCTAATTCGTTCACCCATCCTCCACCTATATTTGTCAACCTCGTCTGAATACCATCTACAATCGTTCGATTAGTAACTTCTACCTGTTCGTTAGTTTGAGGATGAGCTACGGAGGTAAATCTTTGTATTATGTTTAGTCTTGCGCACCATCCTCGTACGTTTTCTCCATTAAACTGTGTCCCATTGTCAGAGACCAATATCCAGGGTACTCTGAATCTGCAGCAAATTTGTTTTCCCAGGAACTTGATCACATTCTCCTCATCTATTGTAGCTAGAGGGGCAGCTTCAACCCATTTGCTAAAATAATCTACTGCTACTATCAAAAAATTTCTTCCTCCCGAGGCTGGGGGGAAGGGCCCCACCAAATCGATTCCCCACTTAGCGAAAGGACACGGGGAACGCATAGCTCCCATCTCTTCTGCAGGAATCCTTATCAAGGGACCATTTTTCTGACATTTAACACATTTCTTTACGAACTCTTTGGCATCCTTCGTCATGGAGGGCCAATATAATCCGGCCCTTAAGGCTTTCTTCACCACTGTCTTATATCCTTCATGACTGGCCGCATCTCCTTCATGAATTTCCTTGAGTGTGTACATCGCTTCTCGGGTTGATATGCACCTCAAGTATGGTTAGGTAATGACCTTTTGTATAAGTGCCCTCCAATAATACAGTATTTGACCCTAAGAGCTCGAGCCTCTCGGGTGGTAGGGGCATCCGCTTCCTTGGTGAGTTCCGTCCAAATATCTTTCCTCCAATCATCTCCTCATTCGATGGAACCAATGGGGTTTCCAAGAGTCTCTCTTTCTGCTACTACCAAGGTCACTGTTCCTTGTCCATCAAACTCTGTGGAGCTGGCGAGTTTGGAAAGGTCATCAGCCTGCATGTTCTCCTCTCGAGGTACTTGAATCACCTTACAATCTTGGAACTTGCCCATCACTTCTTTAGCCCGCTCCAAGTAAGCAGCCATTCTGCTGTCTTTGGCTGCATATAGGGGTGTAAGTGAGTCGAGCCTACTCGCGAGCTACTCGTGCTCGACTCGAAAAAAGATCAAAATCGACTCGAAGTTAATCGAGTCGAGTCGAGTTTCGAGCTACTCGAGTAGCTACCGAGTTTGAGTTCGAGCTCATAAATACTCGGCTCGAAAGGCTCGCGAGCCTAATCGAGCTTGAACAATATTTACTATTTTGCCATTAATATATAATTTATATTTATATACGAGTAATCGAGCCGAGCCGAGTCGAGCTCGAGTTTATTTTAGAAAAAAATATGTTTTAAAATTAATTTTGAAAATTATATAGGTAATCGAGTCGAGCCGAGCTCGAGTTTATCGAGTTTCTTATCGAGTCGAGCTCGATCTTCAAAATTTTAGGCTCGACCGAGTCGAGTATCGAGCTTCGAGTATAACAATCGAGTCGAGTTTCGAGCTCAGCACTGCTCGGCTCGACTCGGCTCGTTTACACCCCTAGCTGCATATTCTCCATTTACCTATTGAACAACTAATTGGGAATCGGAGTATAGGATTACCTTCAGAGCTCCCAATTCGACCGCCATCTCCATTCCTCGGATCAGAGCTTCATATTTTGCTCCATTATTTGAGGTTATGAATTGAAACCTCACTGCAAATTGTAGGTCCTCTCCTTGGGGACTCACTAGCACTATCCCTGCTCCACACCCACTCAGAGTCACTGAGCCATCCACATATATCTTTCATCCCTCTACTTCTTCTGGTTTGGTAGATTTGTTGGATGAAATCAGACAAAGTTTGGGCTTTTATGGCCCTCCGTGGCTCGAAATCCACATCATACTCTTGAAGCTCTATTGCCCATCTCACCATCCTTCCCGAGAGGTCTGCTCGGCCAATAACCTTCTCTGTAAGTTCAGGTCCCAGTTGGGTGCCTATCTTAGTGGCAAAGCCGAGTTTCCTTGGGAAGAGCTCCACGTTCATCAGCTCCTCATCTATTTTAACATTTACCTGTTCAGGTGTTACTCCTTCTACTTTCTTTTTCTTTAACTCAGGGTCGTCTCCTCTCGTCCTCTCCAGGCCCTTGGTTAAAGCTCTGTCCGCCATCTTTACAGACTCCGCGTAGCACTTCCGTGCTTGATATTGATCTCCTCTCACTTCTCCCACTCCTCCAGCCGTAGGGAATTTCATTTTCATATGAAATGTGGAGATGACCGCTTGAAAGAGATTCAGGCTGGGTCTCCCCATTACTACATTGTAGGATGAGGGAATATCCACAATGAGAAACTCCACCAGGTGGACCTTTCGAACTGGAGCGTCCCCCAATCCTACCTGTAACATCACAGATCCTAAGGGTTGGATGGCCCCTCCAGAGAAACCATATAAGGAGGTATCTAAAGGCCGCAGCTTCACACTCAGCTCCATCCTTTTGAAGCACTCGAAAAACATAATATCAGTCGAGCTTCCCGTGTCTACAAAGATTCGGGCGACATCAAACCCAACTATGTCCGTAGTGATCACCAAGGCGTCATTATGATCTTCCTTAATTTCCTTCCTATCCTCCGGCCCAAATTTGATATTGGGCGTCTCTGTCATGCGTCCTACTTCTTTTAGTTGACTTCCCTGTTCAGCTTTTAGAGTTCGAAGACTCAGTTTTCTCTTTCGGAAGGAATCTCCATTTGCTGGTCCCCCCACAATTATGTGGATTACCCCTCTTTTCGGCGGTGGGGGAGGCATATCTTCGGTCACCTCCTTGGATTCCTTTTCTTCCGGCTTCCTTTCATGTTCCTTTCGCTTTTGCCCCCGAGGGCCCTGCCTGTCTCTAAATATAAATTCCTTCAGATGCCCCGCCTGGATCATCCTTTCAATCTCGTCTTTCAAGTGATAACATTGGTTTGTGTCATGTCCATACTCATTGTGGAATCTGCAAATCGATCGGACTTGGGCTTTTGAGGGCCCCGATTCCTGGAATAAGGGAATTTCAAGTCGGGATGGTCTCCTGCTACCTCCAGTACTTCGGCAGGTTCTATTCTCAAGGGTGTGTACTTCTCAAACCTTCCGCGAGGGCCGGACCGGGAACCTCCAGATGGATTGTTGTCTCTTGTTGGACCGGGGGTTCGAGGGACCCCTGGGCTAGAACGTCTGGATGGGCCCTCTCTTCTTTTCTCTCGATCTTGTGGTCTAGCTTCCAGTCTCTTGGCTTTACGAACCTCCTCCAAGGTGAGGTATTTCTCTGATCTGTGTAATAACTCATCACAGTTCTTGACTGGCTTCTTAGCCAAGGAGGAGAAAAAGTCCCCATCACGCAATCCATTAGTTAGAGCATTAATCTTCACCTTCGGGGAGGCTGTAGGGACCTCCAGGGCTGCTTGATTAAACCTCTGAAGAAAAGCTCTCAAACTCTCGTTCTCCCCTTGCCTTAGATTGAAGAGGGTCAAAGTGGCCCGCGGCTGCCTTCGGGCACTGGCAAATTGATGGAGAAATAACTCGCTGAATTCCTCCCAGGATCGAATGGTATTGGGTTCCAGTTGGGTGAACCATTGCTGTGCTGCTTTCGCCAAGGTAGTCAGAAACACTCTACACTTGATTCCCTCTCCATACCGATGTAATAGCGCAGCGTTCTCGAATCTTACTAGGTGTTCGTACGGATCCGCCGTACCGTCATACTAAAAAATGAGGGGCTTGAAGTTGAACGTCAGTTCATCCTGTAATATGTTAGGAGAGAACTGACATCCAGAAATATAAGCAGATCTGCTTGCTCGGCTAGTCATCTGCCTTCTCATATCCCTCATTTCCTTCTGTAGGACCTGTAGTTGGTCGCTGACTGGACCCGGGTAGGTATCATTTGTACTTTCTTCTACTTCGGGAGCTCCATCTCTCGGGACGCCAAATCTGCATTCCTCCTTGTGTTCCGAGGGGGATGCTTCTTTCTACTCGGGAAGGCGTTTTCTCATCTCCTTCTGCCCGCATTCCTTCCTCCTTGGATAGCACTTGGGAAGCCCCTGGCGCCTCCTCCTAGAGTCTCGGAGTGGGTTTATCCACATTCATCGGTGTAGTTCTAGGGACTTGACTTTCGTGAGCCGCGAAAGCTCTCTCTACAGCCTGCTTGATAAGGGCATTCAATTGGTCTGGAGAGACCAGGCATGGTCCCGAGTTTAGAGTGTCTCCCGGCTGGGGATTTGAAGTTCGGATCACTGTGGCTTCCCTAATCGCTGTTACCCCCTCTCCAACTGGCAGGGGATGATTCTCGTCGCCCAAGCTTGGAGTTTGTGTCAGTAGCGGATTTGATCCGGAAGGGGCATGAATTGGATCCTTCCCTCGGCCTCCCTTCGGTGTGGGATCAGTCGGTAAAGGGGGATTTTCCCCTGGGGGGTTTTCTTCCCTAAAGTAGGCGTAATTATATTATTTCCTCCGCCCATTGCTCGAACAAATAGAAATTCGTGAGAAGATCTCTCAAATCTTTCCCACAGACGGCGCCAGTTGATGTGCCAAAAATTGCACGGATGGATTAGATATCCTTGGGGTTAGATATCCAAATTCCCGAACGCCTATGAATGCTTTGGGTACACTGCTTCCGCTGGAATGATCCTCCAAAAACTTGCAAAAGACACACCGGAGGGGACTCCGGCACGGACACTCCGACGCTCAAGTCAGTCTCGGTAGTTCAGTATATGGCAAGGACTAAAGAGTCCTTTAATTATCAATGAGGTTCTCACGGAAAATCAAGATGTTGTTCGTAAGCAGCGTAGTAAATCAAGTAAAGTTAGAGATCGTAACCCGAAAATGTACCTCGGTTTACCTATTTATAGAAAGTTCCCACCTAAGAGGAAGTTAGGGTTTCCTTCTATTTGGGAGCTGCACTTTGGACTCAGCCCTGTTGTGTTGACAGAGTCTTCCACTCTCTCACTTCTTGAAGAACCGGAACCACTCCCCCTAGTGGACTTCGCCCGCTGGGATAAAGGAAGAATGAGTCTTCCTTTACCCAGTCCCAGGCCGTTTCGTACGGGGCTCCTCCTAGATCTTCGGACTACTAATTCTTATTGAGACTAGGTCTTCCTGATATCTCTCCCCAGGTAAAGCTCCCTCCGGAGGGACCTCCAGAAGGGATTCCATATCCAGAGAGTATTCCTTAATCCCGTATCTCCTCTTTTATCTTATCCTCTATACACGTGTCGTCTTCTTATCGGATGACATTTTTAGGCCGCATCAGTATTATTTGGACATTTATTTAAAATTTCATATAAAATGTTAGGTATTTTCGGTTTTTATTTCGGTTTTCGGTTTTTACCAAAATTGAACCGAATTATTTAGTTCGGTTATTTTCGGTTTTATCTTACTATGGTTCGGTTTCGGTTAATTATAATGAAATTCGGTTCGGTTTCGGTTTTTCAATTTCGGTTCGGTTGCGTTGCACACCCCTAGTAGTAGCAAAGTTAGTGTCTGGAGCTTGAGCAACATCAGTTACTCCCCATATTAAGGTAGAAAGGACACATGCTTTTAAAGACATATTAACAACATTACAAACTTTCTCTTTAGATACCCATGCAGATTTTTGTGTATGATGCTTTGTATGTTTAGTCATTTTAGGCAATACAAATGAGTTTATATGATTTTTCCTTTTCAAGCAGTAAGGGCTTATGTGACCCTTTCCTAAAATAATAACGACAAATCATATCTGTTACACTAATATGTGTTTTAGCAGAAACACTAGGATCATGTTTAACTTCAGTTTTGACAAACACAGTGGTTTTTTTAATTTCAAAAAATTTGAAATTTTTACCTTAATAACTAATACTTGTTTTCCTTGAGTTGTTAGTCAATAGAGACTCTTCCAACTTTATCTTTCTTTCAGAAGACTTTTTAAAGTTTAGTGAAGCTTCTTTCAACCTGTCTTCTAGGTTACAAATTAATTTCAATATCCTTCCTTGTCAAGATGATTTCAAGCTTAGTAATAGATTCTCTTAAGTCAGAATTTTTAAAAGTCATAGACTTAATTATATGATTAAGTTTCTCAGCTTCAAAAGATATTTTAAAAAAAAATTCATTTGTTAAAGGGTTTTCATTAAAATCAAGAACAGAAACTTCCAGTTTGTCTTTAAGTTTAGAATTTCTTGATCCCTTTTTGTTAAAAGACTTTTTAGTTTAGAAACAGTTTTGGATAAGTCATTGATGTCAACATCACTTATGGATAGTCCTGCTTTACTTAAAGTACCTGTTTTTGAGACAAAACTTGTGAAACAATTAAATTCTGAAACATTATTAGTCAGTGATTCTTTAAATGATGGCTTATTTGATCTCACATCACAATAATTATGCAGATCATCTTGGCAAATACTTGTGTGTACTAGTTACATACATGTAACTGGTACCATTTTGATCCAATTTTTTAAATGGGTAAATGTTACCTATGAGTTATGACAAATACAACATAATATTAGTTCAAATACATTATAGTATTAGTGTAAATACAGTATAGTATTAGCCCACATATTATATAGTATTAGTTCAAATATTAAATAGGAACAAATTACATGTATGTAACTAGTACACAAGAGTGCAACCCCATCATCAAACGTATCATCATATTATATCCTTGAAGAACAAGCTTTTTCAATATCTTTATCAGGATCATTCTCACCATCATTATCACTTAAAGTAGCACTGAAATTTAATTTCTTTTTGTTGTATTACTTTCAAGTTAAAACAAAAAAGTCAAAACATTATAAATTAGTTATACCATTTTGCTTAAAAGTTACAGTCAGCTATACAATAAAATTCGTGGGCCACTTGACCTTTTAATTGGGGGCGCGGCTAAAGGCACACGGATTTCCTATGAGTACACCCACGGGAATTTTTTTTTGTCCCAAGGGTGTTGCGAAATGACGTATTTACCCCTCCTATACTTTTTAAAAAAAAACGTCGGATGAGTACACCCACCTCCTATCTAAACGCGGGAATTTGAAGGGTCATCACTTCTTTCCAACATTGGGTCCATGTTCGAAAAAAACTTCCCAACATTGGGTCCATGTTCGAAAAAAACTTCCGCGAGTTTTACTTGGTCGAATTTTTAACCCAAAAGTCTCTGTAACGAACAAATTTTCGAACATTTGACAAATGTTCGAAAAACACTTCCCAACATTCGGTCCATGTTCGAAAAAAACTTCCCAACATTAGGTCCATGTTCGAAAAAAACTTCCCAACATTCGGTCCATGTTCGAAAAAAACTTCCCAACATTGGGTCCATGTTCGAAAAAAACTTCCCAACATTCGGTCTATGTTCGAAAAAAACTTCCTAACATTGGGTCCATGTTCGAAAAAAACTTCCGCGAGTTTTACTTGGTCGAGTTTTTAACCCAAAAGTCTCTGTAACGAACAAATTTTCGAACATTTGACAAATGTTCGAAAAAAACTTCCCAACATTCGGTCCATGTTCGAAAAAAACTTCCCAACATTCGGTCCATGTTCGAAATAAACTTCCCAACATTCGGTCCATGTTCGAAAAAAACTTCCCAACATTCGGTCCATGTTAAAAAAAAACTTCACAACATTGGGTCCATGTTCGAAAAAAACTTCCGCGAGTTTTACTTGGTCTAATTTTTTACCCAAAAGTCTGTGTAACGAACAAATTTTCGAACATTTGACAAATGTTCGAAAAAAACTTCCCAACATTGGGTCCATGTTCAAAAAAAACTTCCCAACATTGGGTCCATGTTCGAAAAACCAGTCCAAAACGCTACAATCGTGTTAAACCATGCCAATTAGATGTCCATTTGTTTATTTTCATCCTAACACATCAAAAATTGATACATTCTACACATAAACATGATTATAACACAAAAAACTAACCTTAATCAACACATACATGAATTAACCCCAAATTCAAAAAACAAAACCTAAACCCTACAACAATAAAATCAATGTTTCAACCAACAAAAACCGAAATTAAACATGTGTCCTACTCTTCTTCTCAAATATAAGCAAAAAAAACTAACCTTTAACCATTTTTGCAAAATGAAAAAAAAAATGCGAGCTCCTATTCTCCAAAAAAACGATGGAGTGGGGGAGAACGGTGCTCTCTCTTTCTCTTCTTCGACGTCGCAGGTAGTGGGAGTGGTGCGAAAATGGAGTGGGAGTGGTGCGAAAAAACGTTGATGGAGTGGGGGAGAGGTTTGGGGAAGATGGAGGGGTGGGTGTACCGATGGAGAGAAGGGAGGGAGGGAGGGGGAGAAATGTTAAGAGCATTTTTGGGTTTTCCAGGTGGGTGTCCTCATCCATTTTGTGTGTGTTCTCATCCCCTGGGTGTACTCATAGGAAATCCGGGTGCCTTTAGCCGCGCCCTTTAATTGGTTTAGATTGCCCAATACCTTTTACATTAGCCTGACGTTAATTTTGGGTGGGACTATTTACACCTCCATTTCAGTTTAGAACACTCTCCCTCTCAATTTAATAATATAATAATAATGTAAAAAATAAAAAATACCACTTAAGTCATATCACACTACTAACTGCACTCCTATTACTAACTGCACCCCTCCCTCTCCTTTAAACCCTAAACCTAATTTTACCAATCACTACCACCATCGCCGCCGCTGCCGCACCACCACCATCACTGCCGCCGAACCACCACCACCACCACCAAACAACAAACAACCAAATTTCACCACAAACAACAAACAAAAAAATTTAGGAACTTAGAAAATTTTTAATTTTTTTTTAAATTTTCGACAAACCAGTGTCGACCATATTCACTCTCGTCGACACCCTGTTGTCGACGAGAGTGAATATCGAATATGGTCGACACTGGTTTGTCGAAAATTAAAAAAAAATTGAAATAATTCGACAACTTTAGGTCGACCAAAATATACTCACGTCGATGGCCTGCTGTCGACAAGAATGCAATGGGTCGACCCTAGTTTGTCAAAAAAAAAAAAGAGGAGAAAAACTTAATTTTTCTGCAACAAACGCGAGCGTATAGAGAGGGAGAGAGTGAGGGGGCTTGGGATGGGAAATAATATAGAAAAAAGTAACAAAAAAACAGAGGAAGGAGGGGAGATGGCGGTGCGTGCAGACAAGGGCGGAACCAGAATTATAAAATAAGGTGGGCTAAGCTAAAAAAAAAAAATGCTTACACTTCTACTAAAACCTTAAGGTTATGTTTGTTTTCGAATTTGAGAATTTAAAATTTAACACCAATTTTACTTTGAAATTCTAGAATCCGAATTTTAAAAACATATTCTATAAATACTTATAATTATATAAAAGTTAACTCTATAAATGTTTATCAACCATATATAGTTACCTATAAAATCGAGTGAATTTTAAATTTTAATATTTGTAACTTTTGGAATTTAAGTAAATTATGATTAATTTAATTTTATGTCAAAATTCTCAAAACAAATATACCCTAATGTTGTACCTTTTAATTTAATTAGTTTAAAGAATTTAATATTTTTATCTTATAATTTATGGATCTCACTAAACTAACCGTGTATAAAATTCAAAAGATTATTTTAAATTTGTTATTTAATTTAATGTGTGGTGGATGCATGGATAAATATAAGCTTACTTTCTTCCTATTTTTAAGTAACAAATTATTAAATGATCAATTTTTTATTTTATTATTAAATATACACATAATAAAATAAAATAAAAAGAGAAATCTAGATGGTTGGAACCAGCCATAACATAGGTCCGCCCTTGCGTGCAGAGAGGCTGGGGGTAGGGAGGGGCAGTGGGGGGCTGAGTTGTTTTTTTTTTTTTTCCTTCTGCTGCATAGCAGCGATGGAGGGGAGGGATGAAGGCAGCGATGGAGGGGGGATGAGGGAAGGGAGAAGGAGGAAGGAGAAAAAAAAAATTAGGGTTTGGGGGTGCATTTAATAAGGGGAGTGTGTTTGGAAAATGTATTAAAATGATAAAAAGGGTATTTATGACAATTCATGAAAGGGTGCATCAATCCTGACATATTTTATGGGGTGTGCATCAATGGGGGGAGTGTTCTAAATCGAAATGGAGGTGTAAATAGTCAGACCCTTAATTTTTATGGACCGCGGCCCATTTTTCTGTATTGCTGGCTTACTGCGGCCTTCACTTATTAAAATGGATATATGGAGTCGACTTTCTCTTCATTTATTTAATTTTTAGGCAAAAACTTATATGCAATATTGACCAATTAAGTCAAAATTTGTAAATAAAATGCGGGTTAACGCAGGTCAAAGCGGGTCAACCTTAATTATAATATATATTTTTGCTCTAAAATATTATTTTACTACATGACCAAAACTATGTTACTACATGACATAAATTTTATCACTAAAAGACCAAAAGTGTATTACTGCAAGTCCAAAAATATTCTGGACACTTATTTTTTTTGAGCAAAATTAATAAAATAATTCTGACTTATTCGGCTACTACATGACTAAAACAATGTTATTACAAGACCAAAATTTTATCACTACAAGGTCAAAAGTGTATTACTACATGTCCAGAAATATTCTAGACAGTTAATTTTTTGGGTGAATTTGAAGAATGTTTTGCATGTAGTACAATATTAAATTTTTGGCCTTATAGTGATAATTATTTGACCTTGTAGTAACAATATTTTGGTCATGTAGTAAACCACCTGTTTGCGACCCGCAAATTTTCTGGGCAACTCGGATCTGGGCTTATGACCCGCGAATTTTTTTAAATTATTTTAATTTGACTTTTGAGCTAAATGGACTTAAAGTTTTAACTTGGTCAAATTAATATGGAATGCATGTATGAAATATTTCATATAAGACTAGCCCTTTTTAATTCAAACAAGTGGAGTGAATTTAGATTATGAATTTAGATTGTGTTTAGATGAGTGTATTTGATTTGAGAATGTATTAAAAATGAAATGATTTAAAAATAGATGAATTTCAAATGATTAGTGAAAATATTTTTTTTTTTGGAAAAAACCATATATTAATAAGTAATTGAGTACAAGGTATTCAACCCTTACAATGTTTCCATGGGACCATTTGGATTACTTACATAGTAAAATAAAAATCAATTGCTTTCCTTGAGACATATTCGCTGGTTTCTTGTACAGTCCTCCTGTAGTGATTCCGTTGTTCCACTTTTATTTGTATCCACCTCCAGGTTCTCGTGATGCACAGGTCAAAGCTCTCAACAATTCTAGGTTGAGTTCCCTCGAAGAATTTAAATTCTCTCAATTTTAATTAAAAATTGTGTGAGCAAAAATTTAAATATTTGAAATCAATTCTTAATCCAAACAAGTGGAGTGAATTTGGATGGTGAATTTAAAATACATATATCAAATTCCTTCATCCAAATGGAGCCTAAGTGAATTTGAGGTTAATAAACTTTTTTTAAACAATGATATTTCATATACACAACAGTAACACACTTCGTATATATTAAACCAATTAATAAAATATAAATAAATTTCTAAGGGGTGAGTCCATTCAAAACGCAAAACTTTGACTTTAAACGGACCTTTTGCAAGTGAACAGTGAAATTGATCCACCATATTAATCGGTCTTTAATCGAATACTGAAACATAAAAAAAACTGATTCAACCCCTCCATGTAAATATCAGAGTTTCAACTCACATAAACGAATTGATCGCACTTCATATAAGACACCTAACCTTGTCCTAAAGAAAAGGACCTTGTCCTAAAGAAAAGGAAATGTGTAGGAAGGTTCATTCTATGTTTAATAAACCTAAAAAAGTTGAGTGGCCTTTCGGTTGTGCATGATAAAAATATGATAGTTTGACCAGTCAAAAACAAAAAATTTAAAGCGTTTCAATTGATATAAAGAAGTATAGTTTGAATGGGCGTGTCATTGACCAATAATTTCTCTTTTTATTTGACTCCTAACGAGACATTCTATAATCTCGTCAAAAACAATAAATAGACATTCTACTAAAGAAGTCCAAATTAATAAGCTAAAGTTTAGTATACACTCGAGTGCATGTTGTGCACTTCCATATTGTACTTTTCAGTTTATTGACTTACATTTTTTAGTAAATGGTGTTGCACTTTTCAATTATTACTAAAAATATTATACAGTTTAATAATATAATTGAAAAGTGCAACACCATTTACCAAAGAGTGTAAGTCAGTAAACTGAAAAGTGCAACATGGACTAGGGTGCACAACATACACTCGAGTCCATAGCAGACCAACCCAATTAATAAATGAACAGAGATTTTTGTAAAGAAAAATCATGAAATAAATTTTAAATTTTGTATATTACCCATTTAATCATTTATGGTTGGCTCCGTACTGTAAACAAAAAAAATACCGTGTTGTACATTTCAAAAAATTTGGAATGTAAAATTTCATTCCGTTACACTATTCTAATTCTACCAAAAAAAAATAAAATGATATTCATACCGAAATTTACATAAATTATTGGTATGGATTTTGAGATGATATGAAAACACCAAAATATTTTGAATAGCCTTATTATTACCACATTTGAAATATTTACCAAATTTACTAAAAATCTCGTTTTTTTTTATTCGATAGGTGGAATTTACCAAATTTTCAGTATTTTCCCAATTCTATTACTCCAATTTATACATAGTTCATAGAGTCTAAAAAAAAGTCCCATAAGTGGAATATCATTTAAGACCATGCCTCAATATTTTTAGTTTGAATATATAATATATCTGTCATAAAGAATCCAAAATTTGTACAACATCTAGCTCCCATTAGAATTTGTGTTTACAATATATCCAAAATCAAGGAGAACGGTTAATAGACATAAAACATGTATTCCACGACCACTCCTAACAAGCGTTTAATGAAAAGTTGACGCGCAATTAGGACGGAGATGCGTCAAATTTGTAGTGTTTATCAACAGCAATAGAGACATCCCAAGTGCAGCTAAGACCCTTTGGAAGAATTACAAGATCTCCGGCTCCAAATTCCACAATTTCTTCATCTGTGTTTTTTGGGTACACTTTCACTTTCCCACGCACCAAATAACATGTCTCTTGGGTGTCAAATTTTAGCTTGTACTTCCCTGGAGGGCACCCCCATCTAATTTTCCAACATTGCAAACAAATTAATTCAATATATAAATCGAGAAATAAAAATACGTGAATTTCACGGTTCACTAATAATGTATCAACAACACATATATTCAAGCTTATAAGTTTAGTTTAATGGATAATCAGAATCAAGATATATATTTCAACATATCTATTAAACGGGTTCTCTCATATGATTGCAGCGATGCAAAATTAACCCTAGTTAATATTAGAATCAATTCAAACACAGAATTAGTCCCAAAATCGAAAACCGGCCCTCGTCGTTAGAGTTAAAGACATTCCAACAATAATTTAGAGATAAACAATTAAGAACTTACTTGGGCCAAGATTTGATACCAAGTTGAGAGAGTTGAGACTCAGAAGGGTTGCTTTGGACAATTATCTTGAGATTTGAAGAGGTTGAAGATTCTGCTGCCATGAAAATTTTATTTGGGGAGTTTTGAATTTGATGAATCTACGGTGCATGTAATGTATATATGTTCACAATATATATAGTACTTGGTAATAAGAATGGGATATAGCAGGTATGTGAATATCAATCAATATATGCTTCTCCCACAATAAATATCCTTTGACTAGTCACATCTACTCCATCAAATAATAACCAATAATATAATATTCTCAATCCATTTTTATAATTCTTAATTTAAAAAAATAATTATTTAAGTTAGAAGAATAAAATTGAAGGTGAAAATAGAGTAATGTGCAAATTTTTTTTTTTTTTTTTATAAATGAAATTTATAAAATTGAACATAAACAGAGGAAACAATAATGAATATTATTTGTGTTTATTTAGAATGCTACTCACATTCCAAGAAAGTTATTATATTTGCTTTTTTGTTTGTACTAAAAAAAAAATGAAAATAATCATAATAATTTTCACCTCACAATACACGCATAGTTACCATTTACTCTCCATCTGTTCACTAAAAGAGTGCTCACTTTTTTTTATAAATATTTTTTAAAAAATTATATTTTAATTATGGATGAGTCTCTTCAATGTTATTTTCAGCTATATTAACATACACTTTTCAATTATAATATCATACACTTTTCAGTTATAATAACATACACTTTTTATTAATAACTTACATTTTTCATTAATATAACATACACTTTTCAGTTATAATAACATACACTTTTCATTAATAGATCATGCACTTTTCAATTATAATAACATACACTTTTCATTAATATATAACTTACACTTTTCATTAATAGATCATACACTTTTCAGTTATAATATCATACACTTTTTCAGTTATAATAACATACACTTTTCAGTTATAATAACATACATTTTTCATTAATATAACATACACTTTTAAGTTATAATAACATACACTTTTCAGTTATAAGAACATACATTTTTCATTAAAAACAATGTTGCATTTTTCAATATAGTAACATACACTTTTCATTTAAAAAACAAAGATGAACTTTTCAATATACTAACATACACTTTTTAAAAAAAAAAAAAAAAAGGGTTAAAGTTTGACCGTTGACCGATCAACATTTGACTACTCAAAGTCCACTCAAGTACACCTTGTACTTGAGTTACAAGACTTTGACTTTAATTATAAAGAATATATTAAGGAGAATGAGTAAATACTAATATATTTGGTAGATACTCAATCTTGGTAGTAAAGTAAAAAAAAATACTCCAAAAGTGCACTATTTAAATAGAATAAACATATTTTTTGTAAAAACAGAAAAAGAAATGAACACACTTTGAATGAACGGAGGGAGTATATCATTACTTTTGGGTCTACATACAATTAATTCAATCTATTTATTTTATATAAAATGTTTACAAAATTATTCATCAATACTTTAAAATCAAGTGTTTAATATTCTCTACAAACTTTCTTTGAAAAGATGTACTCCGTAGTATACTTCGTTTAGGTGAAAGTTACTCATAAACTTTGAACATGAAGGTTAAAAAATATGATAAAATAAATAGATGTACTAGAAATAATGTGATTGAATAGAAGAATATAATAAAATAGAATAAATAATAATTAAAAAAAAAAGAGAGATAGTAACTTTAATTGGAATGAGATATTATTAAAAATAGTTTGCAAAGTATCACAGCCATAAACCACTGCATAACGAGTAAACTGAAGTGTATATGGTAAATTGTGGATAGGATTCCTTTGGTCAAAGGGTTGACTGGAAAATCAACGTGGCGAAATTGCAGTGGTCGGTCAGCTATCACAGTTTGACTAAGGTTCAGCTTATTAGCCTTATTTCAAGGTGACGACATCATAAATAAATAACAAAAAGCATGAATATGGTTTCTGAATAGTATATCATGCACTTTCTTGTGATATGAAAATTTATTGATTAACGACAAATAGAAAAAAAATATACTTTCACCGTCTCTCTATAAATGACACATTTATTTTTTTAATTAATTTAAAAAAATATAGTAATATTAAAATAATATTGAGTTAGTAAATTGTGATAAAAAGAATAAATGTAACTAGAGAGATACTAAAGAGAAAACATGATAGTGAGATGTTAACAATTTAGAAAATATGTCAATTATGTTGTGAAGATAAAAATGGTAAAATGAGTTAATTATAGAGGGATGGAGAGAGTAATAATGAACCCTAATACTATACAAACTATGAAATATATATATATATATATATATATATATATATATAGTTGGGATATTCTAAACATTTAGTTTTGATGGCCAAAATATATCATGTAATTTAAGGGCATGATTGGTATGATTGAATGAATTTAAGGTTGAATGGAAGGAATGGTTGAATGGAATGACATAAGAATGATTATTCATTGGTATACCAACGTGGAAATAAAATGTAATATTGTACAAATTTATTTTAAATTATTATTATTGAGTGCTGTAAAAATATATTATTATTTTAAATTAATAATATTATTATTGATTAATATGGTTAAAAATATACTCCGTATAATTTTTTTTATTATTAATATTTTAATAATTATTATTGGTAGAAAAGTTATTATTAATAATATATATTTATCTTATTATTGATTTTATTATGTATAATAAATGTATATTTTAAAAAAAAATTTAATTTTAAATTATTGTATTTATAATTTAATATTTTTGAGAAATAATATTATCTTTAAAATTTACTCCAATATATTAGTATTATTTATATTTTAAAATTTATTATATTATTATTTATATTTTTAAAATTTATTATATTATTTTTTTATTCTTGAAATTATATATTTTATTTTTATTAAATATAATATTTTTATTATTAAATAATAGTAATATTATTATTATTAAAAAATATTATTTATTAAAAATTTGATTCTTAGCTAAACCTATTGGGTGTAAAGGAATCACAATTCCTTACTTTTGAAAATCACCATTCGTTATGGGCCTATGACGATGTTTGTTTTGGGATTGACCAATACGGATTTGGATTAACTCAATCCCAATTTAATATCTCTCAATCCATCTCAATCCAAATACAAATCTAAATACCAATTTACCCATATAATACACCTATACACCTATTTTTATACGATTAAATCACTATTTTCCTTTTCAATCACTCATTCTCTCCCCTACTTTCTTTTTTCTCTTACTTTTCTTTCACACACCCATTCTCTCTACTATTATCTTTGTACCCACTAATTAACAATAATAAAATAATATACTCCCTCTGTCCTAGAAAATTTTGCTCATGTAGCTGGGCACAGGTTTTAAGGAAATCTGAATATTAAATTCAAAAGGTAAAGAATGTGATAAAGTAGTAAGGGGTATTATTGATAAAAATTGACTTTTCAAAGCTAACAAAAAAAACAATTAAAGAGTTAACAACTCCCTCCAATTGTAAAATGGAGGGAGATTCAAATGCAATTTCATAATAACCATGACTGATTGAAAGCCTACAATAAATCTGGAATTTTTAATTCATTATCTAATACAAAACCATATTTGATCATAATATTCAAATTTCCTCCAATAAGAAGATTTAAAAGTTCCCACCTAATTCAACACAATAAATACACACATAACAGCAGTAAATTAAATTCTAAGCATAAAATGAGAACTAAAAAGCCAAATATTTCAGCTGAAATGAAGAACAGGGCATCACAGTTGTTGCTTGAAAATTCAAAAGATGGTCAACTAGCAAAAGGCAAGATTCAAGAGATATCTTCAAAGTGTGGAATGTCCAGAAGAACTCTCTCCACCATTTGGGCTGCAACAAAATCAAACATACAAAAAGGTCAGAGTGTTATTTTTAAGGCACCCAAATGGTCAACACATCGTGATGCAACAAAGTTGGATATTCAGAAATTCAAAATTCCACCTTTTCGCAAAAGATCTACATATAGAAGGATAGCTTGGGAAATGGGTGTAAGTAAGAGTACTGTGGGAATTTGGTTTAAAATGGGGGTGATCAGGGCACATGCAAATGCTATCAAGCCAGATTTAACAACTCAAAACAAGCTTATAAGACTGACATTTTGTGTAAGCTCGTTACAATATGATGCAACACTCAACAATGTTAAGTTCAAAAGCATGCACAACACAATTCATATTGATGAAAAGTGATTTTACATCACAAAAGAGAATGATAGATACTACTTGCTTCCAGGAGAAATAGAGTCATACAAATCATGTAAGAGCAAGAGGTTCATCACTAAGTTGATGTTCATGTGTGTAGTGGCTAAGCCACAATATGCAATAAATGGTGACCTCATATTTGATGAAAAAATAGGGTTATTTCCATTCACTAAACAAGAGCCAGCCAAAAGAAACAGCAAGAACAAATTGAAGGGCACATTGGAAATCAAGCCAATTGAAACAATCAACAAGGAATTCATCAAGAATTGTTTAATCAACCAGGTACACAGTTCATTACTAAAACTAACACTATCAGAAAAATATAATCATGTAGTTTTTTTAACAAAGTAAGTATTCAAACAAAAAGTACATAAATGTTGGTTACATTACTTTGTCAGATTATTCCAACAATTAAGGAGAAATGGCCAGCTAATGTAACAAAGCATATATTTATACAACAAGACAATGTCAGGCCACAAATTAACAACAATGATATTGATTTCAGAGTTGTTGCAAGCTCAGATGGATACAATATCCATCTGGTTTGTCAGCCAACTAATTCTCCTGATACGAACATCAATGATTTGGGGTTTTTTAGAGCAATTCAGAGTTTGCAAGATGACACAAAATCATACAGTGTGGATGATCTTCTTCAAAATGTTATGCTTTCATATGAAAAACTCACACACATCACATTGAATAAGGTGTTCCTAAGTTTACATAATTGCATGATTGATCGAGATTATGAAATGCAAGGGGCACAATTCATATAAACTGTCTCATATGTACAAAGAAAGACTCACCAGAGAGGAAATACTTCCAGAGTGAATACAAGTTGATGAGCTACTACTCAAATAATGCATTGACTACTTAAGACAACCTGAGAATCAAATTGTAACACCCGAATTTTTTTTTATCACAACCGTTCATAAGAATGCTATTTTAAAAATAGATTATAATATATATATACTTGCATAAGATATAAATATATAATTAACCATTTCTTTAGTTTATTAAAATTTATAATATAATTTCAAGCCCGTTTCAGTTTTAAGTATTTGAAAATTTAAACTCTAATACTTAGCCCAAGCCCAAATAGAATTTCTAAACCTAAATTAAGCGTGTATATATGTATATATATATATATATATATATATATATATATATATATAGGAAACACAATTTCAATTCTACCTCCCCATACTTCAACCCTTGTGTCGTCGGCCGAGTATTCTTCAATACGGTAACATAAAACTCCACTTTATTATTATTCTTTTTGTCGAAATCACTCTTATACTTTACGAAACCCATATAGTTTTTATGCGTAGGATAATTAGATTATTATATTAGGTGTTATATTTTGATGAGGTTGTTCGAGAGTTGTAGTTAGATTCAGGGTATATATTCAGAATATTAATTAGTAACTTAGCCTAGTTTTAATACTGCATGTATAATACATTCAGGCAATTAATTTGTTGTAGGTAGGGTATATACGTGTGTGTTGGACTATTATATATTTATGAGTTAATAATTTAGAAATAAGATTATGTGATATGTATTAATTTAGATATAATATTTTTAAGGCATTTTGTTTATCATTTTAGGTGAAGGATCACATTAATTTCATCTACGGTACTTGTCAAGATTTATCAAGACTTAAAGGTGGGGATTTCTATTCATTACTCTTGTCTCTATTAAATGCTTTGAGTGTGAATTGTTATTATTTAAATGCGACATTCCATAGTCAACAGCCAACAGCTACAGTTATATGATATGATATGTTCAACAGTTCTATAGTAGCTCGGATCACTTGTGGGTCCTTGCTAAATTTACAGTGTGTTGTAGTATTCAATAATTGTTTGCATGATTTGTGTTTAACATTGACAAACGGGTCCCTACTGAGCTAGTTGTTTGCTCACCCAAATATTATTTTGATATTTTCACATTTGATGGAGTTGCGGTGAAGTGACGATGGATGTGGATGTTTTTCCATGCAAAAATATTTATCTACTTTATTTTATTTAATATAGTTTTATATAGAGTTAAGCGAATTATTAGTTTGTGCACTGTTTTAGTTTCTTCTTTTGAAATAAGTGGTTGAGGCTCATTGTCTGAATTAAATTATAATAAGTATTACTCTATATGATATGAGATCTCATTTAAATAAATCGTTTTTCGCTACATGTTTTTATTAAAATAATAGAGTATAGTGTTTTCATCTAGGCCCTAAATTTTGGATGTGACACAAATAGTTTGTTCATATGATGTGGAAAGTTTAGTTGCAGATCTACGGTGGCTAGCATAGACTCCCAACTTGAAATACTTTTTGTGGAATGCTTTTTGTAACATGCATGTGGAATGCTTTTTGTAAACATGCATATTGAACCTTTTTTTAAACAATATGGTAATCTATTTTGTAAACATGTTATTGATGCAATTTCAGATTTGTAAACAACACGGGAACCTGATTAATTAACTAAATTAAGGGAACCAGTGCAAGCTACTGAACAAATGGATATTTCAGAAAAATAGCAGATTTAATTCAAACCCCAATCACACTAGTTTAAGTCCATTTTTACATGCAAAAAATACACCAATTTTATGGCATAGTTAAAAGCACCAATTTGTATCTTATACTGTATTATAGATAACATTGTGTATGGTGTTTATGTCCATCTTTACATGCCAAAAAATACACCAATAATTTCACATGGATAAAGTAATAACAAGACTGTTTTAACTTGGGTACATACATGGGTTTTTTAACTTTTTTATTGAAGCACCTAAAATAATGAGCACATGGAAGCTCGCAGTCGCATACTACTACAAATAATATCCAACAAACAATTGTAAATGATAAAGCAAAGGAAGAAAAATATGAGTGCTAATGTCTGAAGCATGAACACCACCATTCTTCAGATCTTAATACCCCTGAATATCATCAATAAAAGTATAGAATCATATGTACAAGGACCTAGATAACAACAAAATAAATTAAGCGTTTCTATTGTTATTTAAAAACACAAAGTATTTTAAAAACACAAAGTATTTAGTAAATCAATATTCAATAACTAAGCATTGTGAATGAATTTATTACTCTTGTGTAAAAACCTAACAGTTTAATTCAATTCAAATCATCTTTACTAAGCACAGTAACTTGTTCGCAATCATTCTTTATGTTAGTACCTTTCTTTGTAATGCATTCATTTTATTTGTGAAGGTCAAATGGACATTAAAGAAATGAGTAACAGAAGCCAGCTGCATTCATTTTAAAACATTGATCCCAAAATTGATCCCACACATGGAGAAGTAAAACATTCAATGCAATATTAGTTAAGGAACCACTAACCAACAAAGCAATTCAAAGAATTAAGTTGCAATGCATTCTACTAATTGTGCAGGTCAAATGGACAGTAAAGAAATGAGTAACAGAAGCCAACTGCATTCATTTTAAAACATTGATCCCAAAATTGATCCCACATGGAGAAGTAAAACATTGAATGCAATATGAGTTAAGGAACCACTAACCAACAAAGCAATTCAAAGAATTAAGTTGCAATGCATTCTACTAATTGTGCAGGTCAAATGGACAGTAAAGAAGCCAGCCGTGTTGGTCCAGAAAGGAGAATATAACAAGTGTATGGGGGGGGGGGGGGGAATACACTTGTAAGCAAATATTTTTCAAACTTAAGCAATACAGGTTTTCAGCAAGGTTGTCCTGGACAACTCTTCTAATATATATAACTTTCAGAAGATAATCAAACCACTAAGTACTATAGAGTACTTAGTTGAATAACTATCTAATTAAGTTATAAGTGCGGAATTGTGGTTGGCCCTTATGTTTAAACTCCTTTTAATTCTAAAATCTTATCTTGACACTTAAACTGCTTTTCAGGGGACTTGTGCCAAAACAGTTTTGCACAGCTTGAATGTATATCTTTTAAAGATCAGTTTGTGTGCAGTGTATGAATGTGTTTGAATGAAATAACTTGTAGGTAAACAACACAAGAGTTTATAGTGGTTCAGAGACTCAAGCTCCTACATCTACTTTCCCTGATTTAACAGGATACACTTGGAATTAACTTGTTTTATAGTGCCAAGGTGCACTTGATCAACCACACCACTCCTTGGTGCCTTGATCCCAAAGATTTCAGAGTCCTAGTACTCTCTTCTCAACTCAGAACTGAATTGTTCTTCTCTCAACAGCCAGTTCCTTACAGTTCTACTACAACAATCCTCTAATTTTTCCTTGAAAGGTTTAGGGGTTGATGTTGGTTCCAACTAGGTGAGATATCCTTTACAATTGAGCATTGTGTATAGGATATGATATCTCTCTAAGCTTTGATTTTTTTACAATAAGGTTCAGCTTAGAAGAAGTGTTTTGGAAACTAAGAATGTTCTTAGAAAGCTTGAAGGCTTGGTAGCTTGTAGTTTCCTTTTAATTTGTAGGATAGTTGGATGCCTTCAAATGGTTTCCACACTTCTGTATTTATAAAGCAAATTGAGGTTATGTCCGTTGGAGAGGCAGCCTCAAAATGTCTATATATGTCTTCCTTGAACTTTGCAACTGGAAGACAGATTCTTGAAAGTGACATGTCCTTAATTTGGGAAGTAAACGACTGTAAGCTCTTTGTCTTGACTTTTATGCACTCTTCCCAATGTCTGACTTGAAGATTCACTTGATCAAACATGGACATCACTTCTGATCATTGGTTCTATGATAAGGACAACATTCCTTATCATCTGGACAAGTCTGCTTATCAGATTCAGCATACATGACTTATCAGCAGTGTTGGCATGGCACTTTCAGGTGACTTGGCCCTTTAATTTCACTGATCTTTACTTGATGGTTCTTGAGCATTCATTCTTCCATGTTAGTGGTTTTGATCCCATCAGCACAGTTAGCCTTTGCCTTAGAGCAATTCAGGTTCAATTGTGTTTGGCCAATCCTGCTGGACATCTCTTATGAACTTGACATACACATCAGTAGATTTGATCTACTTGATGTGTTCTTCTCATTTGATCATCATGGAGGTTATCTATTTACTGAGCTGACTTGATCAACACAGTTGGTCATTAAGCACTTTCAGCAGTCTTGAGATCAATTTGACTCTGAGCCTTGAGGGGACTTGATTCTTGTACTCTTTAAGCATGTATTCCCCCTCAACTTATGCATCTAAATAAACTAAGAGCTGCCTAACATACCACCTTCTCAACTAGCCTGATCTACATGTTCCAACATTCCTGAAACATGTTCATTTTAATTTGACTTATCTATTTGGCATGTCTTAAGGGGTTTTGGTATCTTAATCAAAATTCTCATTTTATTCCCAACAATTTCCCCCTTTTTTATAATGCCAAAACCTATACAATCTATGCAAAGGTGACTTGACTATACTTATTACATATAACTTCATTAGATGTGACTAAGGTCAAATTTCCTGAAAGAACATGTTAGTATAATCATAGTTTAAGTGCATATAGGTTTAAGTCAGGCAAGTTGAGACAATGAGATATTATCTCTTGATTCAAAAAGTATTCATCTATCATTCATAGAACATTTCAGCATTACAAGCATGTTGATAGTTGACTTAACTAATCAGAGCATCTGATCAGAGCAATTACATAATGTGAATCATAAAAATCATATCAGTAGCCATGAGCAAATAATCATCCATTTCAGCAGTCATGGGCAAATAAGGGACAAGGAAACTTAGCAGTTTCAGAGGTCATCTTTAGGAGGTGGCACTATCCCGTACTGTGCCCAAACCCTCTTCTTTAGGTCCATTGCCTCCTTGTTTGTTCCCTTAGGTCCAAGCTTTAGTTTTTCAATCTTCAATATCTGGATGAACTCTTGGAAAATCAGAGATTGATCAATGTAGCCTTGCTGTTTTGGAGGCATGTAGATGATGGGAGCAGGGGATTTGAACTCAATTCTTGCTATATCTGCAACATCAAGAAGTTTTTGATAAAGCTCTCTGTGGTTATCAAACATTAACTAAGTAAAAATGGATTCAAGGTCCTCTTCCATCCATCTGCCTATGACATAAAACTCATAAACAAACTCCCTCTTAGCTTCTTCGCATTCATCATTCAGCTGAATTGGAACCCATTTATCCAAGTGTGGATATTTGGTGTCCATCTGAATCAGCAGCTGAGGTTTCAACTTGTTGTAAGATGCTCTCCTTCTCCTTGGCTTCTGAAAATTTTCTCTTCTTTTATTCCTTACTATGTTAGCTTCCATTAATTGCTCCATCTTTTCTTGAGCTCTCATCATGGACAATTTCTGCTGAGTTTCAGCATCCTTTCGAAATACTTCTTCAAATAATTTGGATGGATCATCAGCAAGAACTGGAGCTCTCTTCTTCTTTTATCCAAAGCCTTCTTCAAACAGCTTCTCAACTTCTTCTTCAGTTTCAGTAGCTTTGGCAACTTCAGCAATTTCAGCAGTTTCAGCAATCTTGGCCTTCTTTGTGGTAGGCTCTTCTTCAATTCTGAATTTAGCATGCAAATCCATGCTATTGGGGAAATCAGTGAAGGTCTCTTCTCTTCTTTTGTTCTTCTTAACTTTCTTGACCTTCCCCCTGACCTGGACATCTTCAGCACTTTTGTCCAATCCTACTGACTCACCACCAGCCCTTTGAAGCCATCTTGCTCCTTCTTCCTGAACTGAAGCCATAGAATTCTTCAGGGCAATTGCCAGTTGCTCTTCTTCATCCAAATCTTCTATGTTCAGCACTTCTTTCCCTTTTCCTTTAGGTTCAGGCATTTGTTCCTTTCCCTTGCTTCCTTCTCCTATCATCAAGGCACCTTTGGCTCTAGCTCTTTCTCTTTCCCCCTTTTTGGCAGCATCAAAACATTGGGGCTTGAGATCACTCATTGTAGTAGCCAATAGGGATTGGGCCTGATTAAGGGACTTGATCTCCTCAAGCAAGTAGACATTCTCATCATGGATATTTTGCATCCTATCACTGCTCATACTAAGGAAAGCAAGAACATGCTTCGTCTTTTGCTCAACAACCTCCTCCAAGGTTGTTCTAAGGGATGCATCAAGGTTGGCCTTGAGAAGTTCAGTAAGATTGGCCACTATAGATTCAGAAATCTTGGCCATCACCTCTTTAGAGAACTTGGCTGATGCTTCCCTCACCATTGCCAATCTCATTTCTTCTGCCCTTTTCTTCTGAAGAGCACTCTTTTTGCCAATTGCTTGCTTCACAACCAATTTGAGAGCCTTAACATTCTTGTTATGGTTGTCTAGAAGCAGCTTCTGATCCTTCTTCACTTCCTTAGTGAATTTATCCATGCTGTCTTTGGCCTTTTGTACTTCAGTAGAGATGGTTTGCAATCTAGTCTCAACACCACTGATCCTTGCTTCAATAGTGGGTAGGACCACTTCTTCTGATCCAGTGAGTCTCATTTCTACTGAGGCAAGTGTTCTGCCCTGTTCATCCAATGCTTCTGAAGTTTGTGCATGGGCAGTTTCCACTTGTTGGACCAAGGTGTCCAACTTTGCTGAATGCTCCTCAAGAGCAATTTGAGATAGACCTCCATCAATTTGTACAGGAGCATATGTAAAGATTTCATCAGCAAAAAATTGATCTAGAGTGACACCTGCAATATCAGAGAAAAGAAACTTGTCAGCAAAATCACCCTCATCTCCCACCTCTAATTCTTTTTCATAAGGCCTGATTCATCAGCAACCTTCTCCTTATTTTCAACTCTTTCTTTTCCACCTTTTTCATAGATAATCTCACAATCATGAAGGGCAAGCCTCCTCTCCTCAAAGGATTCTTGAAGTTCAGATTTGACTTCAAGAATAACATGTCCTTCCTCACTAATTCCATCCTCTCCCTCTATGTTTGGTACACTCACTATTTTAGTGATAACTACCTCACTTTTCTCCTCAACTCCCTCTTGTTTTTCAGGATTAATCTTCTTTTCAACACCATCACCTAAACCGGCAACTTCTACATCCTCAATAGGATTCATAGAAGGCATTTGTGAGGAGATCATAGTGCTTGGGCATTCCAAGTCCACTGATGCATCCTGAATGGTTAAGAGCTGGCCAGTGTCCAACTCCGCTGACACTGATGAGGTCTTAACCAAACCGGCTTCTATTTGGGAGGCCTCAACATCATTAAGCTTTGCCTCAGGTTCAGATGAACCTTCATTGGTTGATGCATCTTTGGCTGTGTTACCATCCTTGGTCAACACCTCTGAAGATACAAAGCCCTTCCTATGGTAGGTTAGGTAGTGAATAGTGGGTTCTTTAGGACCAGGAGGGTTGGGATTTGTGGGATCATCATTATTGTCATCATCATTTGAACTGCTATCAGGGTGCTTGATCCCCATAGCAATTCTCTCTTTCTCCTCAGCAACTTTGACTGCTACCAATTTTGCAAAGACTTCCTCATCTATCAGGAGCCTTGTCTTTTGCACACCAGCAAAATGTAGGAATCTACTCTCCTCAATTTGTCACCAGTTTGAACCTTTATCTTGAATGGCTTGTGCAATTTCCATGATGGTTTTGTCTTTGATTTCTACTAGAGCCCTCAAATCATGGAAATTCTACTGAAGTCTTGGAAATTCAGCAAGAATGGGGTATAAACTATCCACAGTTGCTCTTGCTCCACCTCTGAGCATACCTTCATAGGTATACTCCTCCTCATCTCCACTGGATTGGGGACTTTGGGTTATAGGGGAGTTGACACTGGGTTCAGTAGGGTTGGCTTCAGGGACATTTTCAGGGACATTGGGCTCAGCAAAGGTTGTTTCAGGTGCTTTAGAAAGCAATGGTCCTGAATGGGTTTTGCTTAAGGGAGTAGGTCCTAGCAGTTCATCTTCAAGGAATTTGGAATAGTTGAGCATGGAAGAGTCAAGGGGTGATAGCAGTCTTGACTTATCAACTGCAATATCAACTAGCACATCAATGGGTCCTCTTTGAGCAGCTCCCTCGGGTGAATATCTTTTGGTGAGGTTTAAGGGAATGATAGGTTGGTCTTGGGGGGTTTTATGGGTGTCAGGAGAGTTGGGCTCTGAATGATGAACTTCACGAAACATGGATTCTGGAGTTCTAGTTTCAGGAGAGTTGGACTTTGACTTAGATTTGGACTTTGTCCTACTCTCAGGTCTACTTTCCTTTACAGCAATCTTCAAAGTCAACTCCTCCTGAAGTTCTTGCATCTTTTCAGAAGGTTTAACCCTTCTCTTGCTTGCCCTTGAACTCCCACTTCCTTCTTCAGGAACAGCTTCCCTGACCCTCTTCTCTCCCTTATTCTTCTGCACCACTGCCATTGGGAACTTTTCCCTTAGCTCCTTAGAGTCTGATGGCACATCAACACCTTCTTCAGCAACCTTTTCCACTTCTGCTAAAGTATCAGACTCCTCTTCTAATAGAATTTGGGCCACTTTCCTTGTCTTTACAGCCCTTGCCTTTGTCCTTGGCTTCATCTTGGGCTTTTTCTCTACCACCTCTTCAGCAGGTTTGGCCACCTTCATCTTTCTTCTCTCTGACTTCTTGGAGAGTTTTCTGAACATGATCTTTTAGGCAGGTAGAGGTTTTGCAAAGGTCTGCATCTGGGTGTAGTGGGAAAACCTTTCTATCAAGAGACTTGCCCTTGTGCAACATCTCAATTTTCCTTCTATCACCACCTTCATGTGGGCTTTCACCTTGAATTTGGCCTTTTCTTTCATCATTTCCCCCATGATGAAATCTCTCCAGTTGAATTTGATGTCTTTGTCACTAGCATCAATTATAGCAGCCATTATCCTAATTCTTGGTGAGCTCACTTGCTCCAAGCTTCCAGTATTGCTCAGAATACTTTTGGTCACCATTTCAAAGAGTGTAAGAAACTCAGGTTTGAGTGTATTCTTGTGTTGGGTGAAGGTGATTGGACCTGGAACTATGAGCCAATCTTGAGCCACTTCTTGCTCATGTCCAGCACCATATGTTTCTGGATTCCTCCCATCTGAAGGCAATCCAAAAGCATCTTCAAGATCCTCCTCAGTGAACTTGACCCCGTGAGAGCTCTCTTCTTCATCTCCTTCACTCACATATAGAGGTGGGCATTCGGTCGGTTCGGTTCTGACCTTTTTTCAATCGAACTGAAATAACCGAAGTTTTAAAAAAATGAACTGAACCGAAATTATATAAAAACCGAACCGAAATACAATTCGGTTGGTTCGGTTCGAACCAAATTTTTCCTGCCTAAAATTAAAAAAATTATTTAAACAAATAAACATTTTTAAAAAATCAATTCTACATGAAAGAAGTTCAGCCACAGAATCTGCAATATGAGAAGAATTCTACATAATAAAAGTTCATCCACAGAATTCTACATAACAAATTCTAAGAATTCTACGTAATAAAATTCACATAATTATACACAACAAATTCTACATAATAAAATCCAATCATAATCAAACAAATTCCAAATAACATCACAAATCCCACACAATAAAATTCCATTACAAGTTCTTAAATATTACATAAATAGTTTTAACAAATCTTCATGCATTGGTTGAATCCTCAAAAGCCATTTCTCGAAAACCTACAAAAGAAAACACAACGATCAAAATCTAAAATATTATAACATGAATTGAAATTATAAACAAATAAAATATAAATATATTACTTTTTTCAATTTCTTCAATATCCTCAATACTTTCTTCAACCTCAATTGGAAAAGATTTTTTCTTGTGAAGCCAATCTTGAGCACAAATGAGATATTGCTAATGAACTCCTAAATGCATCAAACACTCGTCCTCGTGTGCTGAAGGCAGATTCTGAAGCTACTGTTGAGATGGGAACAACAAAAATATCCCGAGCAATTTCTGAGAGAACGGGAAATCTATGAGAATTCATTTTTCACTAAAAGAGAATGTTGAACTTACCTCCATTATGTTCTTAAGTTTCTTCCTTAAGATACTTTTCCACTTCTGATCAAGAATAACTGCAATGAATATCGTGGATCAAGAATAACTGCAATGAATATTACTTTATTCATCTTTTTTGGATCTCCCCAATACTTATCAAATTTTGCCTTCATTCTCATTGCCATTGCACACAACTCATCATCATCACTAATCATCCATGATTTCAACAAACAATCCACCATATAAATTTAATGGAAAAACAAGTTAGATGTGACATATAGAGAGCCTGAGATTCTTACCGTAAGCTCATAAAACACTTGCAAAAAAGACAACATTCTTCTAGCAATTTTCCAATCATCCTTAGAAGGGACACCTTTCTCCAAATTAAGCTCAGTTTCAAAGTTGGGATCATGTAAATTGTACCTATTAAATGCCTTTTCAAACTTTTGAGAAGACTCCAACATTAAATTAAATAAGTATTATTCCATCTTGTGGTAACATCAAGAGACAACAAACTTTTTGCTCTCAATTTTCTCATGTTCAACCCACTCTTTAAACTTCTTCAACTTAGCCCGGGGATTGTCTCACATAACGTACTGCAGCCATAATTTTCAATAACGAAATCCCAATTTCTTTCAAACCATCAGTTACAACTAAATTGATTATATGAGCAACACATCTCATATGAATGAATTCACACTTAAGAATGGTACTTCTCCAATCACTCATTTGTTCTTTCAAATATGAAATTGCAGTATCATTTGAAGAAGCATTGTCTACTGTAATAGTAAACACTCTATGAAGCTCCCATTCTTTCAAGCACTTTTCAATTTCCAAACCAATATCTTTACCTCTGTGACTAGAAATTGTACAAAAATTTAAAATCTTTTTGTTCAATTTTCAATCAATATCAATGTAATGAGCAGTCAAACACATATAATTGATTCTTTGTATAGAAGACCATGTGTCTGTAGTAAGACAAACTCTTTGATTTGAAGATTTCAGCAAAGCTTTTAGATAATTCTTTTCATTTATGTAGAGCTCAAAGCAATCACGTGAAACTGTCCGCCTAGATGGTACTTGAAATTTAGGTCCGCAAGCATTATACATCACATCCTTAAACCCATCATTTTCAACAAATTTGAAAGGCAACTCATCCACAATAATCATCCAACTTATAGATTTCCTAAGCAACTCTTTGTCAAATTTCCAAGTAGTCCCAAAGTCCATATAACTACTAGTAACCTCATTAAAGTTTAACAATGTTTGACTAGTTTCTACGCTACCAAGGATTTTCTTGCACACACCAATATGATTCTTAAGATTAGTAGTACCACACAATTGATCTTTTAGGAATTGCTTTCCCTTTTTTTGGGATTTGAAGCTGAAGCGGAAGTATGAGGAGTTGTTGGCTGTTCATATTGTGCAGATCCTTCTTCACGCTGAATAATTTCATTTGCGTGCTATTGAGAAGTAGACATCTGTTGTAAATCAAAACAATAATACAAAAGGTAAGCAATCTTTATAAAATATACAAAATCTGATAATAAATATTTAAATATGCTAAATAATCTACTGTAAAATAAATTAAATAATATGTTACAAAAAATCTGGAAATATAATTAATATGTTGCAGTAGAATAGTAGATCTCCCATTTATAGTCAATGAAATCAAATATCTAAAAACATAATCTAAAAATTCCAAAACAAAACTAGCATATATAACTTAAATAAAAAGGCATTCAAGTAAAGCAGAACATACTGTGGTGGTGGAAGAGTCGAAGACAACGAAGAGAGGCAGACGTCGAAGAAGGCGCTATGGCACTGGTGGGCCTAACGGCGGTGGTGGAAGTAGGGGAGGCAGAAATGGAAAAGAAACATGGTGGAAGTAGGGGAGGGGAAATGAGTGTTTAGAATCTAGGGTTTTATATATATATATATATATTTTATTAATTAATTATATTAATTTTTATTTATAGTTCGGTCGGTTCGGTTTATTCGGTTTTTAGAAAATATAAACCGAACCGAAAAAACCGAAATTTTAAAAAAATTTCAACTGAATCGAACCGAACAACCGAATAAACCGAACTTCATCGGTTCAGTTCAGTTTTTTGGTTTTTTCGGTTTTATGCCCACCCCTACTCACATAGGTCAGCCTTGTTGACACTTCACCACCAGTTGCTTTACCTTTCCATTTCAGAAAGGCAAAGAACTCAGCCATATATTGCTCCAAGCATGAGCTAGGCTTGTTCTGCATGAACTTCTGTAAATCAGCCCTTCTAAGCCATCTAAGGGTGGGGGTTTATTTCTGAAGCTTCATTATCAAAAGATATGATAGGTTCAAAGGTAAGATTGTTCTTATGGCTTAGGTATTTGAAATATATGTCCAACTTCTTGTTGGAGAAGTCAACAATCATGTCTTGCCTGATTTTGGGTGCCATTGATGAGTAGCAAGAAAGCTTGAGAAAAATCAGAAAGTTAGGGTTTGGGAGTGAAAGTATGTGTGGGAAAGAATGAAAGGTTTGGGGGCTTCTTAAGACTTAGAGTATATTCCAAAAGGAAGGTATGTCATTGAGTTGGTGAGTCTTAAGGAAAATCAACGGTTGGCAAAAGAGGAAATCAATTTTGAATGGCCAGGATTAATTCAGGGGAGTTGGCCAAAAGATGATCCAGCGGTTGAATTTTGATTTCAATCTTTTAAAACTGTTTTATTGAAACGTGGGGAATGAAGTTAAGGTTTATTATTTTTGGGGAGTTATCAAGGTTGATAGTGGGCTTAAAATGTTTAATGCAAACAAGAATTGAATCTTTGCATTAAATGCTTCGAAAGTGACTTTTTGGGTAGGGACAAATTAAATCTTTGTAAAGGTGATTGTTTTAAGAGGAATGGGACAACCATCAAACTAGGCAATGATTACCCAAAATAGGTGCTTATCAGACCAAGATTTGGTTTGATATCCATTTCAACTTATTTGGCCCCACATGGACAAGTGTCATGACCCAAATCTCCTGAAGTGGGCCCAGATCAATATTGATCTGCCCAACTTCCCTGATCCATTCTTTGGGTCATCTCTTCTGAATTTCAGTAGACTTTGCCCAAGTCTACTGAAGAACATTTTTAGTTCCCCCTTGATTGGTGAACTCCATTGGGCTTACTTGTCCATCTTTCCTGGATCAAGAAGTCCTAACTCTGCTGAAAGTTCCATGAACCTTGCTTCAGCTAGAGGTTTGGTCAATATATCAACCTTTTGGTGATTTGCGTGGATCTTCACCAGTTTGATATTTTTCTTCTCCACATGATCCCTTATGAAGTGATGCTTGATGTCCACATGTTTGCATCTTGTATGTAACACTGGATTTTGTGATATTGTTATGGCACTGTTATTACCACAAAATATAGGCACTTCAGTAGAGTTGACATTGTAATCTCTTAGTTGTTGTCTCAACTCTCAACCAAAGAATTTGAGCACAACAATTTCCAGCTGCAACATACTCAGCTTCAGTAGTTGAAGTTGCCACAGTGTTTTGCTTTTTTGAGAACCAAGATATGAGCTCGTTTCCCAAGAATTGACATGTTCCTGAAGTGGACTTCCTATCAATTCTACTTCCTCCATAATTAGCATCTGAGTAGCCAGTTAGCTCAATGTTGTCATCTGCTGGATACCAAAGGCCTACATTTTCAGTGCCTTTGAGGTATCTCAAGGTCCTCTTTGCAGCTTCTAGATGACTCTTCTTAGGATTGGCTTGGAACCTTGCACATACACCTACTGCAAAGGTGATGTCAGGTCTGCTGGCTGTGAGATAGAGGAGAGATCCAATGATACCTATATACTCAGTAGAGTTGGTTGGAACACCACTCTCATCTGGATCCACTTTCTAGTTTGTGTTCATTGGGATCCTCACTGGTTTGCTTGTTGAGCATCCAAACTTTTTGATCATCTCCCTTGTGTACTTGGCTTGGTTGATAAAGATTCCTTCTTTTGATTGTTTGACTTGAAGTCCCAAGAAGAAGTTCATCAGCCCCATCATAGACATCTCAAACTTGTTTTGCATGAGTTTTGAGAATTTCTCACACATCTTCTCATTTGGGGATCCAAATATAATGTCATCAACATATATTTGGACAAGTAAGATGTCATCTCTTTCACAGATTCTGAACAAGGTTCTATCTACAGTCCCTTTGACAAAACCATGATCTAGTAGGAACTGAGACAAGGTATCATACCAAGATCTTGGAGCCTGCTTAAGTCCATAGAGGGCTTTCTTTAATCTGTACACTTGGTTTCCTTCCTCAAAACCTGGGGGTTGCTCCACATAGACTTCTTCTTTGAGCACTCCATTTAGAAAAGCACTATTGACATCCATTTGATAGACTTTGAACCTCATGTGGGCAGCATAAGCTAATAATAGCCTTATTGCCTCAAGCCTTGCCACTGGTGCAAAAGTCTCATCATAGTCTATGCCTTCTGATTGACAATAACCCTTGGCCACCAATCTAGTCTTGTTTCTGACTATCACATCATTCTCATTCTTTTTTTTTTTGAACACCCACTTGGTTCCAATAACATCTTGATGTGATGGTCTGTCAACCAGCTCCCATACATCATTTCTTGTAAACTGGTTCAGCTCCTCTTGCATGGCTGTAATCCAGTTTGTATCTTGAAGTGCTTCTTCAATGTTTTGAGGTTCCTGTTCTGATAAGAAACAACAAAACAAAACACTTTCACCATGAAACCTTCTAGTTTTGACTCCTACGTACACTTGGATCACCAAGTATCAGGTTAGTTGGATGGTCAGATAACCAAGTCCTTCTTTTCTTGATCCCTTCTGTAGAGTTGTCCTCTACTGAGGTTGAGTCACTAAGGTTATAAAATTCAGGAAAATTTAATGCAGGATCTAATTCAGGATCATATTTAGGGGTGATGTCTTCAATGTCAGGGACATTGGCATTTTCAATATTTTCATTTCCCCCTGGAATATTTAATCCATTAACTACCTCAGCAGAGCCTGCTTCTTCATTGGTAGTTGTTAACTGATTATGAACTGGGATTGGGTCATTCAGTTCATCATTTCCTTCAGTAGGGTTTGCCTCAGGTAGATTGCCTTCAGGAGTGTTGTCCAGTGTAATGTTTTCAGGAGGGTTTGCCTGGACAACTTCTATGAACATAGTATCTTTGTCTTTTAGACTCAGTCCTTTGTGTGATGTCATCAGTTTCCAGAGTTTTATTTCCTGTTCTCAAGGATAGCTTCATCAAACACAACATGAGGTGTTTCTTCCACAATAAGGGATTTACAATTGTAGACCCTGAAGGCTATACTGATTTAGGAATATCCAAGAAATATCCCTTCATCAGCTTTGTTGTCAATGGCTTTCAATTGTTCTTTCCCATTGTTTTGAATGAAACACTTACAACCAAATATGTGAAAATAAGATACTTTAGGCAACCTTCCTTTCCAGAGTTCATAAGGAATTTTGCCTTGACCCTTAGTTATCAAACATCTATTTTGAGTATAGCATGCAGTGTTTATAGCTTCAGCCCAAAATCTCTTAGGTAGATTAGAATCAGCAATTAAAGTTCTAGCTGCTTCTTTAAGAGTCCTATTTCTTCTTTCAGTTACCCCATTCTGCTGAGGGGTTATAGCTACTGAAGTTTCATGGGCAATTCCATTTTCAGTGCAATACTCACTGATGTAAGAATTTATGAACTCAGTGCCTTTATCATATCTTATTTTGATGATATTAAGACTTTTCTCATTTGACAGTCTCTTTAAGAGTTCAGAGAGTTTGACCTGTGTTTCCTTCTTATTAAGGAGAAATACTACCCATGTGAACCTAGAGAAGTCATCTACTACAACCAATGTGTATTTCCTTCCATTTATGCTTGCAGGGGTAATTGGTCCAAATAAGTCCATATGTAGCAGTTCAAGTACCCTATCAATATAGATGACTGGTTTGCCTTTAAATGAAACTTTAATCTGTTTTCCTTCTTGACATGGTTTACAAACATGTTCTTTAATGAAAACTTCATTAGGCAGTCCTTTTACTAATGCATTTCTAGCCAGCTTGTTCATGGATTTAAAGTTCAGGTGGTTTAGCCTTTTATGCCATAACCAACTTTGTTCATTTGAGCTCTTGGCAATAAAACATGTTGCATCAGTAGACTTGTCCCAGTCAGCAAAATACACATTTCCTTTTCTAGTTCCAGTCAGTAGAGTTTGCTGAGTTTTATATTTGATTAGGCATTTATCACTTGTGAACTCAACATTATATCCTTTATCACAGAATTGACTTATGCTTAGGAGGTTATACTTGAGACCAGCCACATAAGATACATTGGATACCTTGACATTACCAATTATCAAGGTACCATAACCTTTTGTAATAGCTTGTGAACTGTCTCCAAATGTGACATTAGGACCTTCTTGTTCAATGAATTCAGTGATGAGTGTTTTGTTTCCAGTCATGTGCCTTGAACATCCACTGTCCAAGTACCATGCTGTTTTTTTGTTCAAGCTCCTCATGTTTTTGTGGTCCTTTGGTACCTATAATGATCAAGCTTTAGGTACCCTTTGAATTTTGGGTCCTGAGAGGTTAGATGTACCTTTAGGAACCCAAACTTGCCTAATAACCCTGATTGATTCAAGGTGGCTAAGTTGTTTTCCTCTTTCATCAACATACACAGTTTTTCCCTTAAATGCCTTTGGGAAATAATGTGTGAAAGTGTTGACTCTGTAAGTTTTAGGAGAGTTGACATTTCTCTTGAACTTATGAGTTCTTTGTGCAACTTGAGGGAATCTTTGAGGATGGGCATATAGATGACCATTACCCTTTGGCATGAAGGGTTTTGGTTGTCTCATTTTATTGTGCCCATAAGGATAGTTGACCTTAGGTCTGTTCAGCTGAGGTTGCCTCAGAAGAGTTGGCATAGGCTGAACATACCTTGGAAAACCTCTCTGAATGTTGTTCAGATGAGTTGCCTTCCACTGGGTCTAATCTGTTGAACACCATTCCTCTTGTATTCAGGGACTTTGGCCATTTCCTTAGGTGTGGGCCTAGTACCCTGAAATACTTGAGTGGGCACCTCATGCATTTTGCCTTTTCCTTTGTTCAGTGGCTGAATTAACTCATTTTCAGCCTGTTGTGCCACTGATTTGACAAATATCCTCTTAGTGTTACTTGTTGAGGCAACACTAAGACAAGGTGAAGATCCGAATGGATCATATCCCAATCCACTCTTTTGAGCCATAGGTCTTTGGAAGCTTTGAATTTCCTCTATTTCCTTAGAGGATTTATTCATTGCAGACATCTTAATTCTCAGGCTCTCTTCACTTGATTTAAAAATATCACATTCATGTGAGAGGTTTTCAAATTTAGCTTAAAGGATTTTAAATTCAAAGTCCTTTCTCTTCTGAATAAGCAGTTACTCATCAAACTGCTTTTGTTGGTCAAGTATCCTGAGAGAAGCTTCATCAAGTTCTCTCAAGACTTGTTGATACAACTCATTAGATTTGACATCAGCCACATATTCAGAAGGTTTTGCAAGTTCAAGAGATAATCTTTCATTTTCTCTCACACAATTATCATGAAATTCTTGCAACCTAGTGAAGTCTTCCATAAACTTTCCAAAGGAGAGTTTGAAGTTGACATCACTAGTGTTCAGTGATTGTATTGATGGTAAACTAGAAGTAGAAGATACCTCATCATCTTCTATGGCCATGTTGCAAACATCATCATCATCATCATTGTTGGAAAATAGTCCGTCATCAGAAGAGTTAAAGCTTTCAGCACTTTGAGATTCATCACCAGCCATCATAACTTTTCTATTGGTGAATCTCCTGTCTCTTTTGGCTTGCCTCTCCTTTCTCTCCTTTGAGGTTAGCTCAGGGCAATCATATTGAAAATGCCCCTTCTTGTTACAGTTGTAACATAGGTCTTCATCATCATCTTTCTTTGAATCATCTCTTCTTCTAGATGATGAAGGTTCAGCTCTGTTGGACTTTCTCCTGCCAGAGTACTTATCCTCTGACTTCCTTTCTTCAGGCCTTTTGTCCTCAGCCTTGGCTTCAAGAGAGTTGTACCTTGTCCTGACCTTGTTGTCTTGGTAGAGTTTCTTGTATCTACCAAATCTTGAGTTGAGCTTATCAAACCTTCTAGCCATGAGGGCTAGCTCTTCCTTCATTTCAGCCTTAGAGACTGATTTTGCTGATCTCGGAGTGGGCTGCATCTCTGGTTCAACAGTTTTAGCTTTGAATGCCACTCCTTTGGTTGGTAAGGAAGATTCTTCAGTAGGCTTTCTTCTATTGAGATCAAACTCATAAGCTTTGAGTTCTGAGAAGACTTGTTGCATGGGCATGGTGGAGAGATCTTTAGTATTCTGCATCATTACAGATTATACATCCCACTTTGGAGTGAGACTCCTTAGAACTTTCAGTGCAATCTCCCTCTTTGAGTACACCTTGCCCAATGAGTTGATCTCATTCATTATATTAGTGAAACTACCAGCAAATTTATCAATGGATTCTCCAGACTCCATTGTGAAATGTTCAAACTTCTGCACAGCAACTTGGAGTTTATTCTCCTTGATTTTGTCTATACCCTCACACATTTCAGCAAGGGTATCCCAAATTTCTTTAGCTGTTGTGCAGTGGTAGACTCTCCCCATTACTACATCTGGAATTGTTTGATAGAGAGTGTTCATTTCTAGATAATTCAGATTATGTCTCATTCTCTCTTCAGTGGTGAGGTCATCTTCATCTTTGGGGATCTCATCCCTTTGAGCTTCAGTCACTCTGGGGTTAACTTGAGTAAATGTGAATGGGCCCCTTGTGATGACTCTCAGCATCTCATTGTGGAGGCATGCTAGATGAGCTCTCATTTTGATTTTCCAGAAATCATAGTTCTCAATTGAGAACATGGGCAGCTTGTGGTGAGATATGTGATTAACAGGATCTGGTGCCATATTGTTGATGGTCTCCACAGCAACAGGAGGAACAACAACATTTTTGTTGTTTGCCATATCTCAGATAGAAAGGGTTAGATACAGATATGTTAAGATTTCAGAGAGATCAGTTCAGTGACCACACAAAAATATGTTTTTGAAAATCAAAATGGATTTTCAGAAGCAGTGGTCTTTGAACCCCTGCTCTGATACCACTTGTTGGTACAGAAAGGAGTATATAACAAGTGTATGGGGGGGGAATACACTTGTAAGCAAATGTTTTTCAAACTTAAGCAATACAGGCTTTCAGCAAGGTTGTGCTGGACAACTCTTCTGATATGTATAACTTTCAGAAGATAATCAAACCACTAAGTACTATAGATTACTTAGTTGAATAACTATCTAATTAAGTTATAAGTGTGGAATTGTGGTTGGCCTTTATGTTTAAACTCCTTTTAATTCTAAAATCTTATCTTGACAGTTAAACTGCTTTTCAGGGGACTTGTCCCAAAACAGTTTTGCACAGCTTGAATGTATATCTTTTAAAGATCAGTTTGTGTGCAGTGTATGAATGTGTTTGAATGAAATAACTTGTAGGTAAACAACACAAGAGTTTATAATGGTTCAGAGACTCAAGCTCCTACATCTACTTTCCCTGATTTAACAGGATAATTCCTTCACACTTGGAATTAACTTGTTTTATAGTGCCAAGGTGCATTTGATCAACCACACCACTCCTTGGTGCCTTGATCCCTAGGAGTTCAGAGTCCTAGTACTCTCTTCTCAACTCAGAACTTAACTGTTCTTCTCTCAACAATCAGTTCCTTACACTTCTACTTCAACAATCCTCCAATCTTTCCTTGAAAGGTTTAGGGGTTGATGTTGGTTCCAACTAGGTGAGATATCCTTTACAATTGAGCATTGTGTATAGGATAGGATATCTGTCTAAGCTTTGAATGTTTTACAATAAGGTTCGGCTTAGAAGAAGTGTTTTGGAAACTAAGAATGTTCTTAGAAAGCTTGAAGGCTTGGTAGCTTGTAGTTTCCTTTTAATTTGTAGGATAGTTGGATGCCTTCAAATGGTATTCACACTTCTATATTTATAGAGAAAATTGAGGTTATTTCCGTTGGAGAGACAGCCTCAAAATGTATATATATGTCTTCCTTGAACTTTGCAACTAGAAGACAGATTTTAAAAGTGACATGTCCTTAATTTGGGAAGTAAACGGATGTAAGCTTTTTGTCTTGACTTTGATGCACTCTTCCCAATGTCTGACTTGAAGATTCACTTGATCAAACATGGACATCACTTCTGATCATTGGTTCTATGATAAGGACAACATTCCTTATCATCTGGACAAGTCTGCTTATCAGATTCAGCATACATGACTTATCAGCAGTGTTGGCATGGCACTTTCAGGTGACTTGGCCCTTTAATTTCACTGATCTTTCACTTTCAGGTGACTTGGCACTTTCAGGTGACTTATGCATCTAAATAAACTAAGAGCTGCCTAACATACCAGGTTCTCAACTAACCTGATCTACATGTTCCAACATTCTTGAAACATGTTCATTTTAATTTGACTTATCTATTTGGCATGTCTTTAGGGGTTTTGGTATCTTAATCAAAATTCTCATTTTATTCCCAACAAGTTGCATTCATTTTAAAACATTGATCCCAAAATTGATCTCACACATGGAGAAGTAAAACATTGAATGCAATATGAGTTAATGAACCACTAACCAACAAATCAATTCAAAGAATTAAGTTGCAGAAATTCTACTAATTGAAAGTAGAAACCTAAACAAATTAAGTAGAAACCATTTCCTTGAAATCATCAGTCTAGGAAATGAACAATGATAAAAAAAAAACCATTAGCAATATGAACTTGTTTAAATATCTCTACAGAATTTATAAATAGGAATTAAACTGAACCACGAACAATTGGAAGTTGTAACTAATTCCAAATGGTAAACTAAAAAAACCTCAAAATAATTGAAAAAAAAATCACAATCAGATTCAAATAAAGCCAATTCATTCAAAATTATCCAAATAAACAAGCATGGTCATTAGATATTCAAATAAGACATAAATTTTACCATATTTCAACCCTCAGATTCAATTAACATTCATCATAGGGTTGTTATAAAGTTAAAGCCTCCACCTTCTAGATAGAAGGCTTTAATTCACCATATTTCAAACTCGCACATTCAATTTCAGTGCACATAAGACATAAATTTCACCATATTTCAACCCTCAGATTCAATTAACATCCATCATAGGGTTGTTATTAAGTTAAAGCCTCCACACCTAAGAGTTCACATCCTAGTGGTGGCTTTTAACCATCAATAATAAATCCTCAGATTCAATTAACAAACATCACATGATCTATTGTACTCAAGTTAAAGCCTCCACACTTAAGAGTTCACATCCTAGGGAGGGCTTTTAACCTAAAAATGTCTCACTACACATGCAAACATCATTTCAGCACTAAATCAGAAAAACCATCAATATTTTCATAGGCTCATAGCACTCTTGCAACATTTCAGAAATATAATCATAAATTAAACGAGTGAGCGTGAGTTGGATATAAATGACCTATTTAAAATACATTTGGCTGTTGGAATCCATATCAGATAGCTATCCACAGCATATTGACGCATTTCAGGGCACCTTGGTCCACAAGAGGGTCCAAAAATCTTAGAAAAATCATCATTTTCAAGAACCATCGAATGTGGCACTACTTTGTGAGAATAGAACACCATTTGCTGAGAAATCGGGACACCACATCCGCACATCAAGGAAAATACCACGATCGACTCAGAAATTGGAGCACCACATTTGCACTTTAGTGAATCCGACACCACAATAGATGAATCGAACAAAGATGGTTCGATTGTAGGAGAATCGAACAGATGGGACCCGATGGTAGATGAATCGGAACCCATCAACGATTCCGGCACAATAGTGTCGTCAATCGGAAGGGGCAAAATAGTTTTGATGGTAGGAGAATTAGAAAATAGGGTTCCGATGGTGGTTGAATTGGAACAGATCAACGATTCCGGCATAATAGTGTCATCAAACGAAAGGGGCAAAAGAGTTTTCAGGGTAGGAGAATCAGAAAATTCGATTGTGGATGAATCGTCGACCATGTCAAATGTAGTAGATGGAAAGACGAAGAACAATCGAGGGTAGTAGATGGAAAGACGAAGAACAATCGAGAGATAGCTATAGGGGTTCTCACTTTCTTGGTTGATAAGCCAAGAAGAAGATTCGAGAGAGTGAGAACGGTGGAGTAGTAATTGTGTTAAGGATTGCTAAAAAAAAGTAATTGTGTTAATTTAATAAATATATTTAAATGTTTAATTAGTATTATTAAATTGTTAATTGGGTTGAAAGTTTACATATAATGTGGGTCCATAGAGTGGCATTTTTAGTAAATAAGACATGAAGAAAGGGTAAAACTGTAAAGCTGTATAATAGTGTTATTTTCTTAAATGGAATGAGCAAAGTTTTTGGTGGACAGACAAATAAGGTAAGTGAGCAAAATTTTACAGGACGAAAGGAGTATCATTTACTATCATTCAATCATTATTTCACTAACTAACAATAATAAAATATTATAACATCACTCTTGATGTGACATAAAATTACATTTACCCCTACTTTTCAATCATTAACACAACTTACACACAATTACTATTCATGGATTACACCAATCCACCTTTTTCCAATCTCAGTCTCAATCCAATCCACCACAATCTCAAACCAAACCCCACCTATGGAATGATGATTCAATTCCATAAATTATACCAATCACAATTTTTGGAATAGACTTATGAACCCTAAACCCATGAATGATGATTTCATTCATGGGTTATTCCACCATACCAATCATACCCTAACGACATGATTGATATGATTGAATGAAATTGTAACTAAATGGAATGAACTCGTGAATGGAATGAAGGATTGAATGAAATGACATAAGAATAGAAGGGTTGAATGAAATAACATAAGAATAGTCACTCTTATGATTGGTATGAATCAGAAATGAAATGTGAGTATTTTATAAATTTATGGTTATTGAAAATGTAATGGTTGGTTGAAATTATTATATATATTCCAAACAATAATAATATTATTATTAATTTAAATTATTAGACGTTTAATACTCATATATATGTTTTTATTATAATTTAATAATAATAATATTATTAATATTTATTACTTTTATATATTTGTATTTAATAATAACATTTATAATTTTTGTTATAATACTTTTATTATTGATTTTTTTATGTTTAAATGATAATATTTTTATTAAATAATAATATTAATTTTTTATAATTATTTAAGATAATCAATATTATTATAAATTATTATTATTTTTATTGATATGTTGTAAATTATTATTATATTATTAAAATATTTTATTATTTTTATTATTAGAATTAAATTTATAATTTATAGTTTATTTTTTAAAATTATAATTATTAATAATTATTGTTGTTTGTTATTTTTTGGAAGTATAAAATAATGTTGTTAAAATTAAAAAATAAGTTATGACATTTTTGTAAAATATTTAAAAAAAAAAAACTCATTCCTAAAGATATGAAAATAGTTAAAACCATGGGAGATGAGAGGAATCACCATTCCCTAACTATGGGGAATGATCATTCCATTCGGAATGACCGTTCCTAATATAAAAACATATGAATCGGGACATTTGGAATATAATCAAGAATCATCATTTCATTCTCATCTCATTCCTGTATACCAATCATGCCATAAGTGTTTAGTATAATTTGTAATATGACTTAGTCTAGTTTGTGTCTTAGTCCACTATGTGGGATCAATTGTATGCATATCAACTGATACCCCATTAGACCTGCTTAAGATCAGAAGATATGAAGACTAAGAAGACCTGAAGTCCATAAGTGAAATCAGATGACAAAGTACTTGTATACCATAAGTCATCTGATACTAGTTTCAAGAAGATCAGCTCAATGACTATGCTAGCTGATATGGACTCAAGCCTTAGAAGAATCTTATCAAGTCAAGCACCTCAAATGAACTACTCATCTAATAGATCAAATGACATCAATCGAAGACAAAGAGAATGTCGGACCTGCTCTGACAGACTCAATTGATGACAAGACTGGAGCCTAACTAACTCAGCTTTTGTGGACTAATGTGAAGATGCCGACCTAGCTATATGGTTAATCATAACCTAGGATACACAGATCGGACAAGAGCATTTAATGAGTGTTGGTCCCTGAACGAGTAGTGAATGGGATTAAAGTCTATAGGGGAGGGGTGAATAGACTTTAAAACTTTTTCGAGTAAGGAGTGAGAACTCTTCTGATTTACTAAGTCAACTGGACTACAAGCCTGCTGGTCCAGATGACTATAGTGTTTGTATAGAGTTTAGTATGCGGAAATGTGTATGCCCCTTTTTATTTATACTCGTTCAATTATCTCTTTGAAAAACTCAATTAGTACTTTAAATGAAATACTCAGCTGATGCTGGTTTGAAAGATTAATGGCCTCTTTTACTGAAACGGTTTAAAAACACAATATGTACTAAGTAGGTTTGTATGAAATAACTTGAAGGTAAAGTGTAGAAATTCAAATGACACCATAGATTTATAGTGGTTCGGATTGCAGGTCCTACGTCTACTCTCATGATCCCAATCGTGATGTTAATCCCTTAATTCTCCAAAAATTACAGGGGCTTGTCCTTTATAGTCCCAAGAGAAGGACTTTGAGATCTGAACAGTTTCAAACTGCTACGGTCTCCACAAGTGATGGATGAGCACTTGCACTCTTACAAGGGATCAAAAACTAAACCTTTTGGTGAGGTGTTTTGTATTTTTGAATGGTTCCAACTAATGGTTCAAGCTAATAAGTACGCTTAACCACTATGCCTAAATCAAGATGTATATAGTGAATGATTTGGATTCAGGTTCTAAGTTGGATGAGGGGAAAACTTAAGAGCTAGACTTAATCTATAATGAACAGGCTCTTAGAGAACTCCTTGTTGATATGACTTTTGCTTGCTTGTTGTAATATAGTTTAGAGTTCTTGAGTGGTTTTTCTGTGTGTTGTTCTTCCTCATCTTCTTGTATTTATAGGGAAGATTAAGACAACTAGCCGTTGGAGTTGACTAGCCGTTGGCAATCTTTCCTTGTTTGATGTTGATTCCTTGATTCCTGTTGATTGATCTTGATTGCTTTAATTCTGGAATCTTTGTCGATATTCTATGTATGGTAAGTCTTCTTTTGAAAGTTGTAAGATGACTTGGAATCTTGTCCTTAGGCGAATTCTCTTGATGAGACACTAGTCTACTGATGTTATCCTTAGTCGTCTGATAAGCTCGTCTAGCCGGGTATCATCTAACTTTTGTTATCAGATGAGTAACCCTCTTCTGATTTAAGTAATACTCTACTGACTTGGCCAACTTTAGCTTGGACATTATCAGCTAAGTAGGTATACAAGGACCTGACTTAGTTGTTCTTCAGGGGTCTTCTAGTCTTCAGGTCTTCTACTCTTCCTGTCCTGAGATTGCGCGTGTAAACTCAGACCATGTTATCAGATGAGATATATACAGCTGATCACACTTGACTAAACTAAAAAGAAAGCTGATATATACAATATCAGCTGACCCTATTACATTCATTTTATAAACTCTAAGTGTTTTGGCCATCAAAACTATCTTATTACATTGAGAGGCTTAGGGTGAATTTATATCCCAACAATGAGCATTAAATGCACACTACTTTTCATAAGAATGTTCATCCTACAACCGATTGAAAGAATGCACGCATGAAGATCTCAAGCACGCTCAATGTGATTTGTTACAACGACTAGTTTGAATGTTCAAATCATCTATAAATACAAGACCTTATCCAAGTGATAAGACACGAAAAATATACACAAGCAAGAACTCATCAAACGTATTAAAGAATACTCATTAAGCTACTAAATCCTTAGAGTTCTTTTTAAGAGCCAAGTTTGATTATACGTATCATAACTCTAAGTTTCCTTTCTAATCTTGTATTCTTTATACATATCTAAAGCTTAGAAATTAATGTTGATTGAAGTTTGTTCATCACACTAGTAGGTATATTTGATAAACACCAAACCCTTCTATAATAAACTCTTAGATGATAAGTTTGTAGTTTAATACTACCATTGTAAAAGTACTTGTTCTTACAATAACAAGTAGAACCAACTACACTAAGAGTTTGTTCATCACACTAGTAGGTATATTTGATAAACACCAAACCCTTCTATAATAAACTCTTAGATGATAAGTTTGTAGTTTAATACTACCATTGTAAAAGTACTTGTTCTTACAATAACAAGTAGAACCAACTACACTAAGAGTTTGTTCATCACACTAGTAGGTATATTTGATAAACACCAAACCCTTCTATAATAAACTCTTATATGATAAGTTTGTAGTTTAATACTACCATTGTAAAAGTACTTGTTCTTACAATAACAAGTAGAACCAACTACACTAAGAGTTTGTTCATCACACTAGTAGGTATATATACTGTCACTCTCCAATTTTGAAAATATGGACATTTCTAAAAAGTATTAAAATAACTAACTTGAACGTGCAAAAAATTGAATCTTAAACTCACAATGTTAAAAACTTTAAATTCCCATTTACTCAATTAACTAAGAATTTTTAAAGAAAACCCATAATCTAAGTAATTAAATTATAAACAATAATCCAAATTAATAAACAAAAAATAATCATTCATTTTTTATTCTTAAATTAATGAGGGTCGTCTCCCATCACCACTCCTCGCCGTCCAACTTTTCAACCTGAAATTGTAAATTGTAGGAGTGAGCATGCAAGCACACTCGGTTGGATTAAGTTATTCAAATTTAATGCTAAAACATATATAATCATGTGAGATAAGTTAGCTCTTGATTCAGATGTGAGCTGATGGTGAAATTAGTTGAGTTTGTATTCAGTGTCAACTGAGTTCAAGTAAAAGCCAATCGCAATCAGGTGAGGTTTTATGTCGGTCGTTGGATCAACTGAGTTCAAGTAAAAGCCAATCGCAATCAGGTGAGGTTTTATGTCGGTCGTTGGATCAACTGAGTAGAGTCAAGAGAAGATCAGTTGAGGAGGTTTAGTTGAGATGTCACTGGCTTAGTTAGTGGAGTTAACAAATGAGGTTTAGTCAACTGATGGGTCGTCTATTTGGGTCAACTGATAACTTTGTCATCTGTTTGGGATCTTTCTAGAAGGCTGACAGTTATGCAAACAGTTTGTTACAACCGTATGACGGTTATTTCCAGAAACATATTGGTGGTGCTTGTGGCATTTTTCACGTGTATAAATACTAGGAGTCTTAGTATTTGTAGCTTAATCATCATCTACCAAACACGAGTGTGATAGGGGGAGTATTTTACACTTGAGAGTTGTGAGAATTTACATATGTGATTGTATTCTGGATCATAGAGTAGTATTCAATTGGATAACTCTTGTAATTGTTAATTGGCTTGAAAGAGCTCATTATCAAAAAGTGGACGTAGATCATTTGAACAAACCACTATATATCGTTGTGTGTTGTTTGACTGTATTATCTTTCGATTGCTTGGTAGATTCTTCATTTCCATTCATATACTTCCTCCATCTCGGTGAAAACTACTCAACTTCTCTTTTTTGTCCATCTTAATGAAAACTACCCATTCCATTTTTGGCAACTACTCTCTCTCACATTTCACTATATTCTTCTCTCTCTCTCTCTCTCTCTCAATCACATCACCTCTAATACATCTACTTATTCTATCATATTTCTTAACCTCCAGCCCAAAGCTCATGGGTAGCTTTCATCGGGACGGAGGGAGTAAATGTTATATTTTGGGAACGATTTCACAACAATTGCCTTTGTTTGTGGGAAGTGGAGAAAGAACTAAAATCGAAGATGTTTACAACCAACTTCGATATAGAGAAATTCACGGAGAAGCCGGATTTAGAACTTTGGAAAGTGAAGATGAGAGCCTTTCGTGCTCATCAAGGCTTACATGAATTCAACCTTGGATCCCCAGTCGGCACTGACAAAGGAGACTAGCACTAATCATGCTAAAAGAGAGAGGATCATGTTGAAAGCACATAATGCTATCATCCTCTGTCTTGGAGACAATGCAATCCGGGAGGTAGCTAGAAAGTGTTATCATTGTTATGAACTTGGCCACTTTAAGAAGAATTGTGTTAAGTGGAAAGCCTTAAAAGGCAAGGGAAATGCCAATGGCACTGAGAATCAGAAGAGTCAGGCTAACCAGACGACATATAAGACGGACAATGAATATGAATCAGCTGAAGCCCTAAATGTGTCATCAACTGAGGTTGTTATTGATTGGGTGTTGGATTTTGGCTGCTCCTTCCATATGAGTCGAAATAAGGAATGGTTCCATGATTTCAAGCATCAGAAGGGATGTTTAGTGCTATTAGGGAATGATCAATTATGTAGGGTGAAGGGGTTTTAATCTATTAAGCTGAAGATGTTTGATGGTCAAATCAGAACATTGTTGAATTTAAGGTATGTACCTAATCTAAGAAGAAATATTATTTCTCTTGGTATGCTTGATTCCATGGGGTATAAATATCAGTCTGAGAATGGGGAGCTTGTGGTGTAAATATGAACTTATGTGGTCTTGAAAGGTGAGAGAATGAATGATTTCTACTTTCTCAAGGGCAGCATAGTTACATGGCGGTCTCATCTGGTAAAGGGAGGAGACAATATTATATTGTGGCATAGAAGACTAGCTCATGTTATTGAAAGAGGTTTGCAAGAGTTGTCTAAGAAAACCCTTCTTGATGGTGACGAGATCTCCAAGCTAGATATATGTGAGGATTACATATATGGTAATGCTAGAAGGTTGAATTTAGATCAAGTGTTCATACTACCAAAGAGGTACTTAATTATATTCATTTAGATCTTTGGGGACCAGCCAAGAAGCTTACCAAAAGTGGAGGTAAATACTTCCTTTCAGAAATTGATGGTTATTCTCGAAAATTATGGGTGTACATACTTCAGACTAAATCTGAAGCCTTTGAATGAGTTAGGGAATGACTTTTAGAAGTTGAGAATATGAGTGGGAATAGGCTTAAACACCTCAGAACTTATAATGGGCTAGAATATCTTAAATATGAGTTTGATCAATTCTGTAAGGATATGAGTATAGTCAAGCATAAGACTGTACCTGGAACTCCTCAACAAAATGGCCTAGTTGAAAGGATGAATCAAACTCTGTTAGAGAGAGTGAGATGCATGTTGAGTAGCTCTGATCTGCTTAAATCCTTTCGGGGAGAGATAGTGATAACAACTGCCTACCTTATTAATCGTAATCCCTCTACTACACTTGAGTTTAAAACATCAGAAAAGGTGTGGTATGGAAAGCCAACAAACTACAAGATGTTGAGAGTAGTTGGGTGTTTAGCTTATGTTCATGTAAAACATAAAAAGTTGGAGCCAAGTGCAGTTAAGTGTGTATTCATGGGGTTAAAGGCTATGAGTCGTGGTGCCTAGAGGAAGGCAATCAGAAGTGTTTGATCAGATGAGATATAACTTTTGATGAAAATAAGATGTCACTCAAAGACTCAGTGGAGACTTTCAACTTTGGAGGAGATAATACTTTTGTTGAGGTGGAGACTCAGATTATCAGCTAGGGGTCTACAGAGTTCGATTTTTAACTAAAAATTGAACCGAATAAAAATATGGATTCGCTTCGATCACCGAAAATTTTAGTTCGGTTTTTGGTCAGTAATTTTTAGAAATTCACTATTCGGTTTTCATAAAAAAAATTGATTTACCGTAACCAAAACCGAATTGTTATACATATATAAATAGCAAACCTTAAATTTACCCCAACCTAAACCTTAATTCTAAAAACAAATTCTACGGCGCCTCTCTCCCACTCTCTCTCACAGTCTCACGTCTCACCCCTTCAGGCTTAGTTCCACTGCCGTTCACACTCCAACGGCCACGACGACCCACCTCCACAACTCCACCCCATCGACCTTGACCTCGACTAACCCTCCCCGTCGACCTTGACCGTGACCCACCTCAATACCTCATAGCCTCCCACCACATCCTCATTGTTCATACTTCATAGGTCGTTAACTTCAATTTTTTTACGGTTTGTTGGGGTAATTAATTAAAGGTGATTGCCTTGCCGATGGTGATTGGTGATTTGATGTAATGGTGATTTGGTGTAATGGTGTATACTTGTTGGGATATGAACCCACCCCTTATGATGTAATAGTTTTGATGGGTAAAACACTTAAATAGTTTAATCATCTGATAGGTTAAGTTGAGGTTGTATAGATCAACTTATATATTCTTAGTCTAGTCTCAATGAGATCAGTTGTATGTATATAAGCTGAGATCACATTTGGTTTTACACGCGCTCACTCAAGATTTGAAGAGTAGAAGACTAAGAAGACCTTAAAGATTGAAGGAAGACCAAGTTTGAAGAATCACATGAGAAGACCCTTGTATGCCTTATCAGTTGATATGGACTTCTAGAGATGTCTACTGATCAAAGCTCTCAAGACTTAAAATGATTCAAATCAGATGAGAAGACACAGATAAAATCAGATGAGTTATTATCAGCTGATATCAAAATCAGATCAAAAGATTACTTCATGACAAATAGGTTATTGCACTTACAAGATCAGATCAGATGAAGTACCAAATCAGATAAGTATCAGATCAGACGAGTACTAAGATCAGAAGAGTACAAGATCAGTCGACTGAAAATCTGCATGAAAGACCAAGTGTAAATATCGAAGACATTGACATTCCATATCCAAAGAAGGCAAGTTCCAAAATTTTGGTGGAATTAGTATCAATCAAGAAACAATCAAGAGATTACGCTGTTATTAAGGATAATCACAACGGCTAGTTTCTCCCAACAGCTAGTTGATTGGAGATTAAGTCCTATAAATTTAAGATCAATTCAAAGCGAGGAACACGAAAACTATACGCAGTTATCAAAGTTTTACGAAGAACACACCTAGTTGACTGAAGCAAAGCGCATTCAAGAGAAGTTCTTCAAGCTTAATTTAAACTTACTAGTTTCCTCACCAACAATTAACCGAACCCAGATTGTAATCTACATATCATTTGGTTTAGGCATAGTGGTTAAGCAATACGTTGCTTGAACCATTAGTTGGAGATAGATCAAAACAACCCAAACCCAAACACTCTAGCCAATATAAGGTTTAGTTGTTAAAGTTGTAAGAGTACAAGTGCTCATAAACACTTGTGGAGACCGTAGCAATTTGGTGATTGCTCAGAGCTCAAAGTTATCCCCTTGGGACTTTAAAGGACAAGCCCATTTGATTTGGTGATTAAAGGATTAACATCACGAGCAGATCGTGAGAGTGGACCAACAAGTGGTATCAGAGCAGTGGTTCTAACGGACTGCTATCTCTCGATTATCAGAAGGCTTGAGGGAAGTATTCTTGTAGTCCTCTTGAATAGATCTTTGAAAACCCGTTTTCATAAAATCATACAACATGGACGCTAATATGCGTAAGATGCCTAAGTTTTTAGTTGAGGAGTATGACTATTGGAAGATCAGAATGAAGGCCAACTTTAGCATAATACATGATCTCATGTGGTCAGTAATCACTGAAGGCCCAATCACAATCATGACTCCAAACACAGCTACTGGTGTACGTGGCGTAGTAGTTGGTGACCTTGTTCCAAAAGATAGAAAGGATCTCACTCTTGATGAATCCAAATAGAATAATCTTGATAGTATTGATCAAAGCTTAATATTATCTACCTTGTCTAACGAATATTTAGGTAAGGTGATGAAGTGTGAAACAACAAAGGAAATATGGGATACCTTAGCACTTATGTCTGAAGGAACATTTATCGTGAAGGTAATGCCGCGGCAGACAAGCTGGCCAACATGGCGACGGAGGACTTCAGATGGTGGACGGCTCCACCAGATCAGATTCGACCTCTTATATCAAGGGATTTAAACACTGAATTTTAAAGATTCTTATAATTGTACTCTTAGAGGAGTTCCCTTTTCCCTGATTATGTTTTATCCCTAAGGAGGGTTTTAGTAACAGGGTTTTTAATGGGGCTCTGGCCACATGAATGGAGTGTATTCTTTGGCTCCTAGGTTCTTTCTATATAAGATCTAATTTATATTATGTCTGAAGGAACAACCTTGATCAAAGAAAGCAAGCTCACTACTGTATTCAAGAAGTTCGATGACTTCAAGATGCAGACTGGTGAAAACATAGAAAGGCTTGACACCAGATTCACCAAGATCATCAATGAGATCGAAGCACTTGGTAAGAAGTACACCAAGCGTGAGGTAAACTTAAAAATCCTTGATTCTTTACCCTCTGTATGGAAACTTAAGAAAACTATTATAAAAGATACTCAAGATATCAACAATTGGGAAAGAACTACTCTATTTTCTAATCTAAAAGCTCACGAGTATGATCTTATTAGAGATGGAAAAATAGAAGATGTAGAACAGGTCAATTCATCACCCTCTACTAAGTTGTAGCCGCCAAAGAAAGAAGTCACTCATCTGGTAAGACTTCTAAGGTGAGAGAGAAACCAAAAGGATCTGACTTGAGCATGAAGGAGCATATGACACTCCTGGTCAAAAGATTTGATCGAATGAATGCTAAAACAGTAAGTACCGCAAATTACATAGAGAATATAGTGGAAAATCTAACAATGCAGGTACATCATCAAGGAAAGATAGGGAGAAAACTCCTGAAAGAAGTAGAGATGAATCCAAAGGTTCATACAGAAGAGAAGTTGAGTCTTCTGAGTCAAGGAGGAGTAAAAGAAGAGATGATTCTCCTCCACCTAGAAAATCTTCCATGAGCAAGAACAATGGTAAGTGTTTCAATTGTGATAAACCTGCTCATTATGTCTATGAATGTCCAGATCTAAGCTCAGAAGATAAGAAGAAAGAAAGTCCAGAAGAGACAAAAGGTATTCTGATAGGAGAGCTATGGTAGCTGATGACTCATCTGACTATGAAGATGAGGAACTACCATCCTCTGCCTCATCTGAATTCCTAGCAAAAGATGACTCAGATGATCTAGCCATGATGGCCAAAGAAGAAGAAGTAGAGGGTCGCGTGGAACTGTATAGAAAAGGAGGTTCAGTAGAAGAGATATTGTACATTGATAGTGGATGCTATAAGCACATGACTGGTACAAAATATCTTCTCACAAACTATACATATCAAGAAGGTCCACGAATATTTTTCGGTGATAACGCGCACGGTAACACAAAAGGTTATGGCACCTTAAGAAATGGTGACATTGAGGTACAAGATGTATCATATGTTGAAGGTTTAAAATTTAATTCACTTTCAGTATCTCAATTTTGTGACAGAGGATATAGAGTTTAATTCTCTCGAAATGAATGTCTTATTATTGAAAAGAGAACTGAAATTGTATTGCTTATAGGCTCAAGGCAAGAGAGCATGTATCTTTCCAATTGGAACAACTGTCCTAGAGACACTTGCTTAGTTATGAAGAGTCCTAAAGATATCAGTTGGCTTTGGCATAAACGTCTTAGTCATCTGAACTTTAAGACTATGAACAAACTAGCAAGAGACTCTCTAGTTGATGGTCTGCCTAATGAAGTATTTTGCAAGGAATAGGTTTGTGATGCATGTCAACAAGGAAAGCAGACTAAAGTCTTATTCAAGACCGAGAAGACAACATCAACTAGCAGAGTCCTAGAATTGCTTCACATAGATCTCTTTGGGCCAATCACTCATGTAACTTTAAGTGGAAGAAGATACATGTTGGTTGTAGTGGATGATTATTCCAAATAAACTTGGGTTGTATTCTTATATAAGAAGAGTGAGACCCAGCAGAGACTCCCGGAGCTACTAAAGAAAATCCAAGTAGAGAAGGGAGAACCCATTGTCAAGATAAGAAGTGACAAAGGCACTGAATTTATCAATTCTTATATTATATCTTATTGCACTAACAATGGTATACAACATGAGACAAGTGTAGCTGAAAGAAGAGTCAAAACAATCAAAGAAGCTGCAAGAAGCCTTCTAGCTGAGTTCAAGACACCTCAGAAGATGTAGGTAGAAGCCATAAACACTGTTTGTCACACACAAAACATGTCAAGTTTTAATAAAAATACATGAGAAAACAACCTATGAGATTTGGAAAGGTAGAAAACCTAGGGTTTCTTACTTTCATATATTTAGTTGTAAGTGTTTCATTCACAATAATGGGAAAAGTAAGTTAAATGTTTTTTATTCCAAAGCAAATGAAGGTATATTCTTAGGATATTCCTCAGTCAACAAGGCATTCAGAGTGTTTAACAAACGAACCCTTATAGTGGAGGAAACACCTCATGTTGTTTTTTATGAATCTTGTGTGAAGTGTACAGATACAGATGACACAAAATTAGGAGTGGATAAGATGAGAAAGTTAGTGGTTAGTAAGTCCAATGAGAAATCAAAAGTGTTTGATTATGTTAAGGTAGATTAACCCTTCCCAGTAGAGAATCCAGTAGAGTTCATACCCAGGAGACCAACTACTAGATCTCAAACTCAGAATGTTGTTCTAGAAGAACAAGTAACCCCCAAAGCAGAAGATGGATTTAATCATATAAGAAGAAATGATCTATTTGATACTCAAGGAGATGCAGAAGAGGTTCACGTAGATCAAGGAAATTCTTCTAAACACCCAAGGTCGGATGAGGTCCACAACTAATCTGATGCTCGTGCTCCAAGGACTAAGATGACAAGTCATTCTACTGATCTGATCATAGGAGATGCACAAGCAAGTGTGAGAACCAGAAGATAAGTGAATCAGAATGAAGATCAGTCTTCTATGTTTTGTTGGTGTGCTTTCTTGTCAAACATAGAACCAGCATCCATAGAAGAAGTCATGCAAGATAGTAACTGGATTACAGTCATGCAAGAGGAGCTGAATCAGTTTACTAGGAATGGAGTTTGAGAACTTGTAGACCGTCCTAAAAACCACAATGTTGTAGGAACTAAGTGGGTATTTAAGAACAAGAAGGATGAAAATGATGTTACAACCCGAAACAAGGCACGATTGGTTGCTAAGGGATATTCACAATCAGAAGGTATTGATTATGATGAAACCTTTGCACCAGTTGCTCGTCTTGAGGCCATTAGGCTATTTTTGGCTTATGCATCTTATATGAGATTTAAGGTGTATCACATGGATGTCAAAAGTGCATTTTAAAATGGTGTACTTGTGGAAGTTTATGTTGAACAACCTCTAGGCTTTGAAAAAGGCAATCAAGTATATCGTTTAAAGAAGACACTTTATGGACTAAAACAGGCCCCAAGAGCTTGGTATGATACACTATCTCAGTTTCTTCTTGAAAATTGATTCACCAAAGGAAATGTGGATAGGAAATTGTTCAGAATCCAACAAAGAGATGACATCCTCATGGTGCAAATCTATGTAGATGATATCATATTTGGATCACCTAATGAAGATATGTGCAAAGAATTCTCAAAGCTGATGCAAGACATGTTTGAGATGAGCATGATGGGTGAGATGAACTATTTTCTAGGTCTTCAAGTCAAGCAAAGGTCAGATGGGATATTCATCAATCAGTCTAAGTACACTAAAAATCTCTTAGAGAAATATAATGTACAAAAGAGTAAACGAGCAAGAATTTCTATGATGACATCCTTCAAGATGGAACCAGATGATCAAGGGCAATCAGTAGATCAATCAGAGTACAGAGCCCTGATAGGATCTCTTTTATACCTTACAGCCAGTAGACGTGATATAACTTTTGTTGTAGGAGTATGTGCTAGGTTCCAAGCCAATCCTAAGATAAGTCATCTAGAAGCAGCCAAGAAGATCCTTAAGTACTTGAGAGGTACAATCAATCTAGGATTATGGTACCCTACTGATGATGACATAGAGCTGAGTGGATATTCAGATTCTGACTATGGAGGTTGCAGAATAGATAGGAAATCTACTGTCGGCACATGTCAGTATTTAGGAAATAAGCTGATTTCATGGTTTTCAAAGAAGCAAACATTTGTTGCAACATCTACTACAGAAGTTGAGTATATGGCAGCTGGTAGTTGTTGTAGTCAGCTGTTATGGTTAGTTCAGCAGCTTAAGGATTATAATGTTGTAGCAAGAGAAGTTCCTATCTTCTGTGATAGTAACAGGGATATAGAAATCACTCAGAATCCAGTTCTCCATACCAGATGCAAGCATGTGGATATAAGGCATCACTTTATAAGAGATCGCTTGGAGAAAAAGGATATTAGGATGGAAAAGATCCATACAGACATTCAGAGGGCTGACATCCTCACTAAGCCTTTAACAGAGTTAAGGTTTAGAGAGTTGTGTAACACCCTAGGTCTTTTGGATCCTAAGTTCTGAAGAAGACTCTATCAACTGAGTGGTCATCAGCTGATTACATGATTCAGAAGGTATCAGCAGAGTAGACCAAGAAGACATATCAGATGAGATGAATTGACACCCTCATCTACATGTATGTCTTTCCCGATGAAAAAGCTTGTAAAGCTGAGGGAAATTGAGAGTTATTCACTTAAGGGGGAATCTATGTTTTCTTAATAATCCTTAGTGATGACACTCTTCTTGTGTGTGTGTATATATATATTTTGTATATATTTTCTTCTAACTTGCCTTGTTTGAACTAACAGATTTCCAAGTTTTTTTTTTGTTTTGCAGGTACAATGATCTTTATCAGTAGTATTGTTCGTGATAAGTAATATATATATTTAGCTCTGATAAAAGGTTGTTAGAAGACTAGCACAGCTGAAGGGGGAACTCAGCTGATGCATACCAAGAAGGAATTTAGAAGATGAATTCAGAAGACAAATTTAGAAGATGAATTCAGAGGACGAATTCAAAAGATACATTAAGAAGACATATATTAGTTGTTCACAGTACACAGCTAATCGGGTTTAAATTTTTTAAATTTTGTCAATCAAAAGCTAATTTAGGATTAGATTGAGTGAATCTTTAATTTCGGAAAGTAATTAATGGCCAATAAAAGGTATGGAATATAAAAGAAAAAAGAAAACCTAAAACCATAAGCTCACAAGTCGAGCCAGAGGCCGGAGTGCCGTTAAAACCTTGCCCGGGAAAACCCTCCTTAGGGACAAAACCCAGGCGAAGGAAAAAGGTAAACTCCTCTAACAATCAATGTCTGTAAAAGTCGGTATACAAATCTTTATGCAAGAAAGTAAGTAAGAAATCTGGAGGATAGCCCCTCCAAATGCAGTTGATCTTCGTCTTGGCCACTGCGTCAGCCGCCTGGTTGGCCTCTCTAAAAGTGTGAGAATACCGAATGTGCATGTCTGTGGTAAGAGGATGAACCTGACTCCAGAGGCCCTGTAGTCGCCAAGGGATAGAAGAAGTAGAGCTCATCAAAGTGCTAACTGTCAGACTGGAGTCCGACTCGATCCATAAGAATCGCCACCCTTGGGCATGTGCATACTGAATAGCAATGAGTGCCGCTGCTAACTCCGCCTCAAAAGGAATACCCCAACCAACCTCTTGGGCAATAGCCGCAACAAAGAACCCCCTGAAGTTCCTAAACACCGCCCCTGCATGCAGACTACCTGGAGAGGATGTTGCACTGCCGTCGGTGTTGATCTTGTACCAATCCGGATCCGGGGGGATCCATCTAATAGACGAACCTTGTCGATGCGGCTTGTGCCTGCCCAAAATACCAAGAGATCTGGCAATCAAGAGATCCCGAACTGAACCGTCAGCATAACCCCGAGAGATGCTATTGGCTTCCCTAATACAAGCAATTTATGGTGATTGAATGCTTAGAAAACTTACTCTTTGTAAAGTAGTCTATCCAAGGTATTCCCGCCTAAATTTGGAAAAGATTAGGATGATTTATACACTTCATAAACTTACCAAATCGTGGGCAATTAACCTAGTTACGGACGCTAATTATTAATTTAGTTTTGACTAAAGTCCAAGGAAGAATTCTAAAGGTTTCAAATTTGAACCCTTAGATCAAAACCTAATTTTTAATCAACACAACTCATCTAATTAAGGGAAGTGGTCTTAGCCCCTCATCTAAATTACCTTTCTAAGTATATATATCTTAACCCTTCTTCTTCACCACTTCACGTTTTCACAATTCTCAGAGCAAAGGCAAATCAATTTTCTAAATGTTCATCTTCGTTTCTCACACTCTACGCAATGGCAGGCATTCATATGATCGATCGTGAAACCAAGATGGCTGGGACATTTTATCCCAAGAAGTGGGTTGAGACACAGAAGTTTTACACTTAAAGCGGAGTCCAATTTGCCAGAAAGCACCCTGAAGACCAAAGGGACATCCTCCGACTATGTGTTCAGTCTGGGCTCAGAGGATATTTGGACAGTGCACCAACGAACATCTATGAAGAAGAGGTAGTTGATTTCCTCACCAGTGTTGAGGACAAGGGCGACTATATTTTGTCGTATGTTGGAAATCAAAAAGTGGAAATCACCAGGGAAATACTGAAGGATGGATTTGATCTTCCTGGTGGTAAGGTGAAGATTTCGACATACATGGAAGGAAAAGAGAAGAAGTACGTTGAGCTCTTTTCTGGTGGAACAATCAAGGCGAATGATGTAGCCAATGCCAAGAAGGGCATATTGAATGATAAGTTTAAGGTCCTTATGGACGATGCTGGAAGAATAATGATGGGTCAGTCATTCAGTCTTGATGATCTAACATACCAGAAGGTTAGAGTAATGGTAGCAATCTTCGACCAGATTGATGGAGATTGGAAGGGTTTCTTTTTCGAAAGAATGGTTGCTGAAAATCAAAGATTGATTTTCAACAAGAAGACTAAGGAGTTCACTGTCAAGGGAACTCTTGGTTTTGGGAATAAGTTGAGCATTCTTCTGACTAGGATTCTGACTAAGAGGAAGACATGGTCAGTACCTAGAGTCTTCCACCCCTCTAAGTAGGTACTCAAGAAGGAATCAGTTGAGTATGAAAGAAAGCTTCGAGAGGAAAAGAAGCTTAAGAGATCTCAGGAAGCAGCTAAGGAAGTAGCAGAGGAGGAAGAGAATGTAGAGGAAGAAAGTGAAGCAGCTGAGAAAGCTTCACAAGATGAGGAAGAAGATGTTGTAGACGAGGAAGAGGTTGAACCAGTTGTTGAAGACAAAGAACTTTGGGATGAAGCTATAAAGACAGCTTCTGATGTTGGTTTTAACATCATAGTCCCAGAAGACCCTTTTGGGATGCACCATTGACTCCATCTGGACGAGTTGACTACATGGAGGTTAAGAAGATTGAATCCAGAATCATAGAGGAGGAAAATGTTACATACCTTGAGCACATGAAAGCCATACATGTTCGTCTGTACCTTGCATTCTGAATCTAAGATGAAGATGAAGACCAGAAGTAGATAAAGACATTCTATTTTGTTAACTAATAGGAAAACTTGTAATATGTACTCATTTGCATATCATTAATACAAGTATTTTTCTTCGGCTTATAAAACAACCTCTCATTATCTTCAAATAAGCTTTTGTGTGTGCTTAATTTATAAACTGCTTTCATTTATCTTGCTTGAATAAGTTAGATAGATTATATTAAGTGGTTTTGGCTTCATCAAAAAGAGGGAAATTGTTGGGATATGAACCCACCCCTTAGGTATTGATGATTATGATGTAATAGTTTTAATAGCCAAAACACTTAAATAGTTTAGTCATCTGATAGGTTCAGCTGAGGTTGTATAGATCAGCTTATATATTCTTAGTCTAGTCTCAGTGAGATTAGATGTATGTATATCAACTGATATCACATTTGGTTTTACACGCGTCCACTCAAGATTTGAAGAGTAGAAGACTAGAAGACCTTGAAGATTGAAGGAAGACCAAGTTTGAAGAATCAGATGAGAAGGCCCTTGTATGCCTTATCAACTGATATGGACTTCCAGCGATGTCTACTGATCAAAGCTCTCAAGACTTAGAATGAATCAAATCAGATGAGAAGACATAGACAAAATCAGATGAGTTATACTTAGCTGATATCAAAATCAAATCAGGAGATTACTTCATGACAGATAGGCTACTGCACTTACAAGATCAGATCAGATGAGTACTAAGATCAGAAGAGTACAAGATCGGCCGACTGAAAATCTTCATGAAAGACTAAGTGTAAATCTCGAAGACATTGATTTTCCATATCCAAAGAAGGCAAGTTCCAGATTTGGTGGAATCGGTATCAATCAAGAAACAATCAAGAGATTACGTTGCTATTAAGGATAATCACAAGGACTAGTTTCTCCCAACGGCTAGTTGATTGAAGATTAAGTCCTATAAATACAAGATCAATTCAAGGTGAGGAACACGGAAACTATACTCAGTTATCAAAGCTTTACGAAAAACACACCCAGCTGACTAAAGCAAAGCGCATTCAAGAGAAGTTCTTCAATCTTGATTTAAACTTACTAGTTTCCTCACCAACAAGAAACCGAACCCAGATTGTAATCTACATATCATTTGGTTTAGGTATAGTGGTTAAGCAATACGTTGCTTGAACTATTAGTTGGAGATAGATCAAAACAATCCAAACCCAAACACTCTAGCCAGTATAAGGTTTAGTTGTTAAAGTTGTAAGAGTACAAGTGCTCGTAAACACTTGTGGAGACCGTAGCAATTTGGTGATTGCTCAGAGCTCAAAGTCCTCCCCTTGGGACTCTAAAGGACAAGCCCCTTTAATTTGGTGATTAAAGGATTAACATCACGAGCAGATCGTGAGAGTGGACGTAGGATTGAATATCCGAACTACTATAACCCCTGGTATTATTTACTTTATTGTCATTTCAATTCTATACTTAATATTCTTATTATACATATTGCATACTGCTTTCCAAGTGATTTTAAAAGAAGGCCAAATAAGAACAGTTTCAAACCAGCAAACACCAAGTCAGTTGAGTACTTTAATTTGGTTAAAAGGTTTTTCATTATTAAACAAACAAGTCTAAACTAAGGGCCTACACTATTCCGCAATCTATATTCAGTAAAGTACTCAGTAAGTTGGATCAGCAGTATTGCCAATCCAGCAGACTAAGTATATCAGCTGAGTAAAATACAACTCTATTTAAAAAAAGTTTTAAAGTCTATTCACCCCTCCACTCTAAACTTTAAACCCATTCACTATTCGTTTAAGGACCAACTATACTTTTAAGTTTCTGGACGTTTATATTAATAATATATACAAATATACAATATACTCTTTAGTTTCTGGACAATGGACATTTATATATTTCGATTTTTTAGATGTTAATGGAGTTATTGGTTAGTTTTTTATTTTTGGGGATGTTTATATATTTTTTTTTCAAATTTTTTTTAGAATTTCATTTTTTTTTCTGTTATTTAGTTTTTAACCAAACCCGAACCGAATTATTCTGTTAAGTTGTATTTGGTTTTAGTTCAATTCAGTTCGGTTCCAATTACGAATACTAAAGTGAGGGAGGTGTTAAGAAGAAAACCATTAAAGGAAATTGCTTTAATTGCGGTCTGAAAGGACATTGGAAGTCAATCTGTGCCAAACCTAAGAAGGCCAGTAAGCAAGGTAATTCTCACTCACTAGTAATTGAAACTTGTTTAGCGGCGTATTCTTCCCATTCATAAGTGGTGGATACTGATCATGTTTGTTTCAATTTTCAGTGGTTCAAGCTAACCTGATAACTTAGTAGGAGTGAGATCATCATCACCATGAGCAATGCTACAAAAGTGGAAGTTATTGCAGTGAGAGATGTGCCCTATCTTTTATTGATAGAATTTTAGTTTTGAGAGACGTTCTTCATGTTCCTAGTTTTAGAGAGAATTTGATTTCAGTTTCTAAACTAATTTAATGATATCGATTACAAAAATAAGATAGGGAGCACACAACAAATGAATATGAGGATTTTCTTGTTTGGTACCAAGAAAGGAATGCCCATGAGCTTATAATTTTATAGAATGTTCAGCAACCAACCAATCTCTGAACGTGTCTGTTTATTCCACTAAAAGCTGGATTTACCTAATACTAATTTATTATTTAATTAAATTAATCTAACACGATTAATCATCTTGTATTCATTGCAGTTTATACAAATAGAGCCACAATTTAAGAATTCAAGCATAAAAAAAATAAGAGAGTAGGAGTGGGATATGACCTTGTGTTTGCGGGTGATGTCTTCTAGTTGAGAACAAAAGTAAGGAGTTGTTATTTCATGAGCTGTGTGAGCAGTTACACGACGTTTTCTCCAAGGAGTCGATATTGATTCTTTTATTCATCCAAACAAGTAAATCAAAGCAATATTAGGTCCCCAAAAATAGACAAGAACCTGTTCAAACAAAAAGTGAATGAATATCCCTAGCAACGACAGCGTTCTGCAGCCTTTTGATTCAAGATCTTCGCCTCATTCCAGTATTTTGATTATTTCAATACGACGATCAATAAATCTCCATTGAAGTTTATGAACTTCCCCGTGAACAAGGACGGTAATGGATTTAAAGTGCAAATTTTTTTTTCATAATTAATTTATAAATTGATCTTCGTAGAACAAATAATCAAAACATCAGAGTGGCGCAGCGGAAGCGTGGTGGGCCCATAACCCACAGGTCCCAAGATCGAAACCTGGCTCTGATATGTATATTTATTTATTTTACTTAAAATTTTAAAACTTGGTCTAATACTCAATTATATGAATCGCCAACGTTCACTCGAAGATTCACCTATAAATGGGCCACAAAGCTGAAGACGAAGAGGACTACTTTCAAGCTCCTTGAAAACCTTGACAAGACAATCCTTTTAATTTGCATTATTTTTCACGTCATTTTCTCCAGTTCCAGTTTCATTTCTTATTAATCGTTGTAATATATAAACCTCATAAAAAGATGTAGTGAATTTAGATGGTTTGAGAACCCCGTAATTTTTCCTTCTTTCAAGAGTTATCTACGTCGTCTAGCTACTTCTAGAAGGACAATTTTTTTTTAGGAGGGTTTACAAGATCATCAAATAGAATTACAAATTACGAACTAAGATCTTGATCTTCAAACCAATGCGGATCACCAAAGTATCACCGTCCACTTCAATCGTGAGAAGAGGAAAGACGAGTTTCCCTTTGCCTTAACAGATGTCCAGATCTCCAATATTTAAACGAGACAACCCCACACTAAGGTATTTCATGTCAAGAATATGAAACAAAAAAATAGGCAAAGTTCCACCAAATACCCGATCCCAAGAATTAGAACCCAATGACTCTCGAGTCTATCTCAAGAAGCCCAACCACCAAAAAGGAGACGCACAACTACAACAGAGCCCCAATAACGGGGAAAGGACGCACAAGGCGTAACCGGACATAAGAAACTGTAACTAAAAACGAAACTAAACAAGCACAAATACTACCTAGAAAACAGAAACAGTAAACAAGATCAACGGAGAAATACCTGAACGGTCACCGTAACTCCATTCGAGATAATTTCTACGTTGATCCCTACCCAAAAGCAAAAAACAACTACATAAAATAAGGGAAAACTAAAAAGACCGGAGCAGCAGCGACAGCTAGAACAAAGTAGATCTAAGGATCTGCTTCCTAGATCTAAAAGGACGGCGGCGGACAGTGACGGTTCAGATCTTGAACTATAACTCACATATCTACAAGGGAACGGACAAATCTACACGGAAGAAGGCAATATCTACAAGAGAAAGAGGAGGAGACTACACTGTGTGTGGATCACACCTGGAGTGTGTGAAAATCGCACCTCTAATGTGTGAAAATCGCACACACACGCTCTGCTCCTCGCTAAAAATTATGACCAAACGGGACCATTTTAGAAGAACAAATTATTTCTAGAAGGAATGTTGATAGTAAAGTATTTATTCCAAAAATGACATTTAGTACTTCAGATGACACGGCTTCTGCAAAGTTTCCATTGATACAATTTTCTTGAGTTTATTAACAATATAAAACAATCCATAAGTCTTATAAACAAAATAAGCTAAAAAAATTCAATAAAACAACCAAGACCAAAACACACTGCAAATTTCCATCTATGCCCTCTCTATATTTTAATTAAAATTAATATGCATTTCCAATTCATTCAGCAGCAGTTCCTGTCTTTCCTGAATTCCGGCTACACATTCCATTTTCGAATTCAATCTAATTTGAATTCAATTCAATTCAAATCGTAGATTCATTCTTTGCTTGCAATCAAACACTTTCCAAAAACTTGATGATTTTCCATAAACAAGTTCCTGTCGTTTGGTCTTCCATGCAATTCTGTCTATCCTGGTAAATTTTGTATACATTTTTTGTTCATATTGTTTAATGTTTATGATTTCTCAGTTTTTGATAATCCTTTTGCATATAGTCTTATGTATTAGGTTTTATGGGATTGCAGAATTAAATTATCGCCAAAAAATTATAGTATTCTTCAAACAATGGAGTCATCCATCATTTTGAAGATCGATTTTGATGGCAGGAGTAAATTAATTCCAATTACCGAAACCTCGTCCTTTCAATATATTGTTGATGGGATAAATGCGAAGTGGCCCTCTATATCTACAGGTAACCATTCAATGTTGTACTTCGTAGGTGGAATTAAGAATTGTTGTCTAGATTGTGATTCAGATTTGCATGGTCTGTTAGAGTATTGCAAAATGACATCTAAAAAATTAGTGAATATATCTATTGAGATTTCACGAGTAGACAATCAATCTGATAGTATGGAAAGCCTAAATCTCGATTCTAGATCTGATTTTGAAATGAATGCAAAAATTAACTACAATAATCCACATCCCCTTATATACTAATAGGGAGTTTAAATTGATGATGTGTCATTTTGTGGTTAATTTGGCTTATGTGTCATTTTGTGGTTGATTTGGCTTATGTGTCATAATTTAATGAAGTTGTTAATTTTAAAAAGTATGATGTGTAATTAAGTTATTGGTTGAGTAAGATATGATTAATAAACTCTTTCCAAATATTATATTCTTATTATTTTAACATTGACTAATTAAATTAAATTTTATTTTATTTACTTAACTTTATTTTAGTATTCATTTTATTCTTTAGTTTAATTTATTTTAGAACTATTTAATGTTTTTTTGAGTAAAATACATTAATCTAAAATTTATTTTTATTGGGGTGTACAATTCTTTATTTAATTAGTTATTCAATTGAATTTTATAATTACTTTTATCTTATATTTCAAGTAATTTTTTCTGCAATTATTTTAAATTTATTATAAGTTTAATGCATTTAAAAAATAGAGCTCGAAAATATATATGTAAAACTTATTATACAATTTTATACATAATACCCAAGAATAAATACCTTAAATATCCACTATGTAGTAGAGTAAGTAAGGGTCGATCCCACAGGGAATGGTGAAACTCAATTGAATAAATTGTGTTATGAAAGCAGTAAAAAGGGGGGAGTTGGATTGGTGTTGACTAACTACTGGAAAACATGAAAAATAAAAGTAAGCGATAAAAATAAACAGGAATCAAATATAAAGAACGATCTAGCCCTCGGATTGCTTCCCCTTGAATAAATTAACCAATTTAATTAGCGAACTCGGTAATCTCAATCTAATCCCAAATCTTATCCCTAAACCAGTGGTACGACGAAACTAGTAAATCACTATTAGACACTAGTGCAAACAATCAGCATAAAAAGGATATTTTTGTGACTGGTTCTCAGAATTCCGTGTCTAATGAATTTGTTGGATTGGGTAGTTTACCTCTATTTGATATATGCCCACCTGAGAAGAATAAGTCTAATTTATCTGATCACTGGCGTAATTTAATGAAAGTTGGAGCTACGTTTGTTGGTGGCGCCCCGGAGTTTAGAACTGAGCTAATAAAGTTCTCTACCAAACTGAATTTCAAGTTTACGTACGTAAAAAACTTCCCAAGGTATGTATATGCAGAGTGTAGTGGGAAGGCATCTTTCAATTGTACTTGGTTTATTAAAGCCAAACAGTCTCCCTTGAAAACAGGATTCATTGTTCATAAAGCTAACCTAGTACACACATGCGTAGGGAACTTATTAGATGGTGAGAAGGGTAGGTTTGGGCCTAAGATTATAAAAGAACTTGTAATAGAGAGTGTGAAGTCTAATCCAAACATTAAAGGTAGGAATATAATTGATGGTATTAACGTGGATTATGGATTCGATATTCCTTACTATAAAGTTTTGTGCGGTATAGAGGCAGTGAGGGATGACATATTTGGAAGTTATGATGAATCATACGATCAACTTCGTTGGTATAGTGATGTTGTTAAACGTACGAATCCAGGCAGTATTGTTGATTTAGAGATAGATAGCATTACTCACCATTTTGAAAGAATTTTTATTTCTTTCTTTGCTTGTAAAGAGGGATTTAAACACTGTAGACCTATGTTATTTATTGACGGAACTTTCATGAAAGGGAGGGCAAAAGGAATCTTACTTGTTGCAACTGCCAAAGATGGAGATAATGGTATGTTTCATTCATTATAATATTAAACTATACAGTTATATTTTCATTTTTCAAAGTAAATCTACTTCAGAAATTTATTTATTTGAATCTAATATTACATTCAGTATTGCAAATATTAAATCCAGTTTTTGTCAATGTAGGATTGTTCCCTGTTGCTTTTTCGGTAGTATCTGCTGAAAATAAAAGTAATTGGGTATGGTTTCTGAAAAATATTAAATATTGCATCTTCCATCCGAAACAAATCATATTTATATCTGATAGGAACACAGGTCTTATGTCAGCCTTTTACGATGTGTGGGAACACCCTCCACGTTTCTACTGTTTATTCCATCTTATTATGAATCTCAAAGGGAGATATGGAGGTGGGTAGAATACTCAGCATCGTGAAAATATGGCTGGTCTCTTCAAGCAATGTGCGTACGCACCAAATGTCCGCATATTCGACGAGAAGATTAAGAAGTTCAAGGAAGTTGGTGGTCGAATTGTTGAGATCTGGCTTGAGGATTTGCCTTATTCACATTGGGCGGTATCACATTCACACAACATCAAGAGGTACGGTGAAATGACTTCGAACGCTGCTGAATCTTTCAATTCCTGGTTCCGCGAGGCTAGGGGATTACCAATTACTTATATGATTGATTCAATAAGGTCTAAATTATCACAATGGTTTGTGGATAGGAGAATAACCAGTAGTAATCGATCTAGTTTATTTGTTCCTTCGAAAGAAGATCTATGGAACGAACATGCAAACATCAGTGCATCATGGAGGGTCACAGTCTACCTTAACGGTCAGTTTCAAGTAGCTTCAAAGACATCAGTCACAGTTGATCTTGATCAGAAATTTTGCACGTGTTTCTAATGGCAAGTAACAGGATTCCCATGCGCCCATGCTGTTGTAGTTATTAAGAGATACTGCACCTCTATTTCCAATGTTGTTGAGGACTGTTTCATGGTATCTAATTACAAACAATGCTATAAGGTTGATCTCATGCCAGTTCCAGAAACGGAGAAATACGAATGGAAACCAACGATGGATAGCGACAAGGTACTTCCCCCTATTTTGAACAAACCTCCAGGTAGACCAAGACAAAAAAGAATTACTTCCTACAGTGAGTTCCGTCGTTTCAAGGCTACAAATTGCTCTATATGTGGTAAGAAAGGTAGACATGATCCCTTAATGTGTGCTGCAGTTTTTGGAACAGGCTTGATAAATATGGACAATTTAATTAGTATTAAATTAGATATAGTTTATTTCTCAATAAACTATTGTCTAAATTTCTTTTTCCAAGGAAACTATTCTGAATGTTTGTTATAATTTATGTCATTTTTTTTTCTACTCAATGTTTATAATTATTTATTTTGTAATGATTTGTGATTTATGTTATTACATATACTTTAAAAATTATTAAACACTACATACTTTACTCATATTAGTCCATATCAAGATGCATATAATAAATATATATTTATTTTATACGTGTGTTATTCATATCATAAAAAATTCTTAACATACCCAACATAACGAAAGTTATATATTATACAGTTTTAAAATAGAATATTTGCATATACGTTGAATATGCACTATGTATATATTGTATGCAATGCATAATTTGTAAATATTCAATTTTAAAGGGCATATGTCGTTGATCGCATATGCTTTGAAAGTTATATATTATATAGTTTTACTAATGATTCTTGTTTTTACAAGTATGTTTAAATTAAAGAAATAAAAAAATAACTCACATACCTAGTTAGGTCGACCACAAATGCATTGATGGTGTGTGCAATGCATATTATGAGTATCTGTATTGCATACCATACGTGTATCTGCATATCCATTTATATATGCAATATACACACATATGCATGTGATGTAGCTTCTTTTATAGGTTGAATCTATTTTGCAAACACTATATATGTTACTAAGTTCCAAAAGTATATCATACATATATATATAAATAAGCTAAAAGAGGAAATACACAGTCATAATCAACTAATAAGTACTAATATAACTTTAGCAAAAACAAGTGTCAAAACTAAAAAACAAAACATAAGTCTTCATTCACTAAAACAAATAATTAAATAAAACATTAAAACACTAATTCTAAAATGGCAATACTAGACTTGGAATGTAACTATATGAGCAATCAATATTAAGTTGTTCCTCCATATCCCCCAACGGATGGAATTCCTTCTTTATTACATCATAATTGTAGAATCTTTCATACGGTTCTTCCCTGAACATTATTCGAGTTTTGAAGGAGTTTGTGAAACATATTGGCACAAGTTTATAATAATTAGGAAGCCTCTCTTCTTTGAAAATTACCATTCTAGACCAAGATCGACGACGCCTTGTAGCATACGTAAGTATATGCATCTCAAAGATATAAGTACTTGCACCATCCTCTTCAGGTCCAAGTGAACATGCATAAATACCAATACTGCTATTGTCCAATGCAATAATTGATAAAAACCATGTTGACAATATAAACAATGGAGCATCAATTGTACCGTATGTTAAACGATTTGGGTCAAACGTAACAAACTCATGTTCACCGTGACCAACATATACTTTCCAATGGAAAAGTCCACCAACGAAACATGCATTATCAATCGGAGGGTTATTAAATGGAAAAGGGGGCAGACCAATCCAACTGTTTGAGTTCCTTGAGTACAATTTAACCTCTATGGAACGAACATGCAAACATCAGTGCATCATGGAGGGTCATAGTCTACCCTAACGGTCAGTTTCAAGTAGCTTCAAAGACATCAGTCACAGTTGATCTTGATCAGAAATTTTGCACATGTTTCTAATGGCAAGTAACAGAATTCCCATGCGCCCATGTTGTTGCTGTTATTAAGAGATACTGCACCTCTATTTCCAATGTTGTTGAGGACTGTTTCATGGTATCTAATTACAAACAATGCTATAAGGTTGATCTCATGCCAGTTCCAGAAACGGAGAAATACGAATGGAAACCAACGATGGATAGCGACAAGGTACTTCCCCCTATTTTGAACAAACCTCCAGGTAGACCAAGACAAAAAAGAATTACTTCCTACGGTGAGTTCCGTCGTGTCAAGGCTACAAATTGATCTATATGTGGTAAGAAAGGTAGACATGATCCCTTAATGTGTGCTGCAGTTTTTGGAACAGACTTGACAAATATGGACAATTTAATTAGTATTAAATTAGATATAGTTTATTTCTCAATAAACTATTGTCTAAATTTCTTTTTCCAAGGAAACTATTCTGAATGTTTGTTATAATTTATGTCATTTTTTTTTCTACTCAATGTTTATAATTATTTATTTTGCAATGATTTGTGATTTATGTTATTACATATACTTTAAAAATTATTAAACACTACATACTTTACTCATATCAGTCCATATCAAGATGGATATAATAAATATATATTTATTTTATACGTGTGTTATTCATATCATAAAAAATTCTTAACACGCCCAACATAACGAAAGTTATATATTATACAGTTTTAAAATAGAATATTTGCATATACGTTGAATATGCACTATGTATATATTGTATGCAATGCATAATTTGTAAATATTCAATTTTAAAGGGCATATGTCGTTGATCGCATATGCTTTGAAAGTTATATATTATATAGTTTTACTAATGATTCTTGTTTTTACAAGTATGTTTAAATTAAAGAAATAAAAAAATAACTCACATACCTAGTTAGGTCGACCACAAATGCATTGATGGTGTGTGCAATGCATATTATGAGTATCTGTATTGCATACCATACGTGTATCTGCATATCCATTTATATATGCAATATACACACATATGCATGTGATGTAGCTTCTTTTATAGGTTGAATCTATTTTGCAAACACTATATATGTTACTAAGTTCCAAAAGTATATCATACATATATATATAAATAAGCTAAAAGAGGAAATACACAGTCATAATCAACTAATAAGTACTAATATAACTTTAGCAAAAACAAGTGTCAAAACTAAAAAACAAAACATAAGTCTTCATTCACTAAAACAAATAATTAAATAAAACATTAAAACACTAATTCTGAAATGGCAATACTAGACTTGGAATGTAATTATATGAGCAATCAATATTAGGTTGTTCCTCCATATCCCCCAACGGCTGGAATTCCTTCTTTATTACATCATAATTGTAGAATCTTTCATACGGTTCTTCCCTGAACATTATTCGAGTTTAGAAGGAGTTTGTGAAACATATTGACACAAGTTTATAATAATTAGGAAGTCTCTCTTCTTTGAAAATTACCATTCTAGACCAAGATCGACGACGCCTTGTAGCATACGTAAGTATATGCATCTCAAAGATATAAGTACTTGCACCATCCTCTTCAGGTCCAAGTGAACATGCATAAATACCAATACTGCTATTGTCCAATGCAATAATATATATAAACCATGTTGACAATATAAACAATGGAGCATCAATTGTACCGTATGTTAAACGATTTGGGTCAAACGTAACAAACTCATGTTCACCGTGACCAACATATACTTTTTAATGGAAAAGTCCACCAACGAAACATGCATTATCAATCGGAGGGTTATTAAATGGAAAAGGGGGCAGACCAATCCAACTGTTTGAGTTCCTTGAGTACAATTTAACCTCTAAAAGTAAACCTTCAGGATCATAAAATCTTGCAATTCTCATAATCATATAATCATCACTATCAACATTGTAACCAAAACCAAAAAACACTCACGCTTCAGAATAGCCAGGAGGGATAACAGGGATATATTTTTCAATTAAAAATTACACCATTGTGACTGGATTCTTTAAAAAAAAATTGGTCATGAACATCACCAATCAAAACCAAGCCATTATCACTTCCAAGAATTTCACAATCTTCATTATATTCTGAAATAGATCTTCTTATTGGTGGATCGTCTGTAGGTACAGTAATATAAGAGATTGGAGGGTTAGCAACAGTTACCTTGTTAATGAGACAAACCTCTTTAAGTTGTTTCATTTTTTGGAGATGTGCTTGGACGAATGAAGTAGAGGAGATAAACACTCTCCATTCAGTGGATACGCACTTGAATCGCCCTAATGACTTGGGGGGAAGAAGAATCAGAACGTCCTCTGCAATTTCTTGTGGGATCGAGTTATTTTGATTCAAGTTTCTCATTGTTGTGTTACAAGTGAATCGAATTTAGCTTTTCATATGTGATGATTTTTGTTCTTTTTCCTTTACAGTGATGGTGGGCGTATAAAGTGGGAAATCTAAAACGGAATATTTGATATATTTGATGAAAATCTGTAAACTTACAAAAGAGAAAAATTGTTGGACTTCCCCATTTACCGCAGTTAACCACATAATGCGTAGTGGGGTTATGCGTTTAATTACAGGTTATTAATAATAAATATATATATTAATGACTTTTGTTTTTATTAACTTAAATTTACAGTGGTTACATCCTTGCAGATCCAACAAAAGATTTCGTGTAGTTAATATAATCTAGACCCATCATATCAGAAAATTTGAACGTTTGGACTTCTCAATGTTATTTATGCAATGCACGTGACTGCATATGATATAATATGCATGTATTGTATTTATTAAAATGTTAAATTACATTTATTTATTTACTAGATTTTATTTTAAGAAATACATTGAATAATATGTTTCATAATATTTAATTAAACCACAGTATATTTATAAATATTAAATAATTTAAATAAATTAAATATGTAAAAAACAATTCAAACGATATATCGTTTCAGTTTAGAAGTTGGAAGTCAAAGAGTTTTATTCAGTTCTTATTCAATTATAAATGAAACCAAACAAACCCTTGAAACGAAAAGTCGCTACTCATTAATTATTATTTAAAAGACATCTTAAACGGAAATACCACATAATCTCCAACATCATTTTTTCTATTTGAATTATCTCCAGTCTTTTAATCTTCTTTCTTCAAAAATCTTCGTAAAAAATGAGTGAAACAATACCAGAAGACATTTCACTTTAAATACTTGAGCAACTACTTCCCAATTCACTGATCAGATTCAAATGCGTTTCTCGCATATGGGAGTCTTTGATTTCGATGGAGGACTTCGTTCAAAGGCACCTCCGCAAAATGAAAAAGGATAACAGATTCTCAATTCTCAATCAAGTAAAGGAGGCCAACCCGCCTATATGTTATGAATTCGTTCCTCTCGCCGTTCCATCATATCGAAGGTTCATTCGTTCTGAAGATGAAGACTATGAAATACTTGGTACATACGATGGTTTAGTGCTTTTATGCAATATTGATGATCAGTATTCCCTTGTCAATCCATCTTCAAATGAAACCTTTTTTTTTTATAAAAAATGACCTATTTCAATACCTTCTCACTTTCGCGAAGCATGGGTTTATTTTTGTATAGGTTTTGACATTGATTTCAGTGAATTCAAAATATTGAGAATAGCTAGGTTTTGGTCGTTAGAAGGATATCAGTATGAGGTGAAATTATATTCTCATAATTCAAATTCTTGGTCCAATGTTACTTCATATTCGTATGATAAGCCTCTTATTGCAAATGGTTTTTTCGTCGGTGGTCGATTTTATTGGCAAGTAAAAATGGATGGCGGGGTATATAAAATTGCATCGTATGAAGCGAAGAATGATGTTTATGAATTAATAGATATTCCAAATCTTATACTTCTGGCATGACATGTTGATTTTCGTGCATTGGACGAGACTAGTATTGTTGTTTATTCTAGCAAGCTTATCCCAGAAATGAACGGAGTGCCTAAATACTTTCTTCAGATGCATATCTTAACATATCACAATGATCATTATACATGGTCAAGCTTTACGATATTCAAGTAAGAAGTTTTACCTTTTATGTTCAATATTAACCCCATTTGCTATTTGAAGTCCATGAAGACACATATCATGTTCAAGGAAGAGCCAAATGGTACATTCTGCTCTTATGATATACAAAAAAGAGAATTTCAGGGCCTGAATTGGTTGGATGCAGCATTTGGTGTCGACCGTACATACAGTGTTTTGCCTAGTCTCGTTTCTCCATTTCTAAAAAATATATAGTAATGTGTAATAGAAAGTTATTGTGTAGCGTACATTCTGTTACACATGTCATGTAATTGTTGTTTATTATATGTACCTTTTGAATTATAAATATAAATGTAATGTATGAACACTTCGATGTTGTTATCTTAGTATGTAATAGTGCAATTTAGACATGCACAAATCAAAAAAAAAAAAAAAAGTATATCTTCATTTTGATAACAATAATTCACAAAAGAACTCTATTAAAACTGAAATTATTTATTGCAATAATTCAATATTGGAGAAAATTTAAACTATCCTAAGCATATGATCCCCTGGCACTTTAACCAATGTGTTCATCCATACATATAAAAATACGCAAAATAAAAACAATATTAATATGTATCTAACATATCTCAATGATAAAGTTAATTTTCCTTTTTCAGTCTTTTTTTCAAGATCATTGCACCTAACCATCAAAGACGACAATATTTGTGCATTCTCAAACTTCAAACAAGCAATCTCATCTTCTAGCTTCTTGAAATTCATCTGCAAGTCTTTTGCTGCATTTCTCTCTTCATTTAATTTCTGTATCAGTCCATGTATAATACGTTGTCCTCTATCACACAATGGATCATCAATCCATCTAAAAAACTTGCAGAATTCAGAGTTCTATAAAATTAAGTGGCAATCAAAGTTAATATTGACATATATGCATAGGGTTATAAATCTAATACTGATATTAATACCATAGAATAACTATATCAACATAATAACTCACCGGGTACGATTCACAACCATAAAATCTTCTTCCCACATTCTGATTCTTCCAAGATGTTACGATATTTGCATCGATTCCACAATAGCATCTTACACGATGCAGTCCATTCACAACCATAAAGAGCACTTACTTGCAGATCCCCTTACAACTCTTTTTTATCTTTTCCTTTTGCTCTGTCTTCCCACTTCTTTAACTTGTATCCCACATTTTTCCCCCTTGCCATCTGCACATATGTACTTAGATAAATACATATACAAACAATTCTTACAAATACATATAATATGTATATAACATATGCACCAGTTCATGCCTCCAGAAAACAGATATCACACTAATTGATTCTACCAACATTTCGTGTATATGCTATACAATATGTTATTAAAATTGACAAACTATCTTCTGCGATAACCCATACTCTTGAAAAAAAAATACAAAGAAATCAAAAAATTCAGGAAATCATCTTCAATCTTAAGCAAAACATTTACTCATATCAGTAGTATTATTGAATATGCAGAGATAAAATTTGATTGAATATGCAAAACCCTAAAAAAAAAAACATAGATGATTTAATTAAAACAGAGCACATTAAAATCCAAAATATTTACTCAAAAAAAAAAATACTAATTATATATGAACCTAGAATCACCATAACATACATTGTAAATCGTCAAAACACATCAACGCATAAACTCGAAAACATCAGCATAATATATGTTTTATACCAATAGACTGATTGTGAACATTGATGATCGAATAACTAACATGCAGTAACTTACAGATAACAATTTGGATTTTCCAACGCCGGAAACCTTCAAGAACTTCTATCGAGACGAGCACATAATTCGAATATGCAAAAAAATGAAGCTTTGTGATACTGCTTATGAATGTTTCTTAGAATTGAAAGAAACGCGAGAATCGAAGAGGTTTTACTCTCAGCTAATTTTAAATGTTAATGTTTGACCTTTCAAATATAGATTAATCCAATTAATTAAGTTTAAAATTCGAAATTAATTATACTATAAGGGTAACATCGACAATATAGATAAAATTTTGTCTTTTTTATTTTATTAAATAAAATTAGCTTTAATCTTAAACACCTAGGGTGGTTTGGTCTGTATTGTTTTTTTTTCCCTTTTCTATTCAAAAGTCTTTTACAGTACTGATAAATAAAAGTAAAAGTTAGTCAATTTTTATAGCAAGTGTCTACTTTCATAAACCTTTTATGTTCATGAATACAAACAAATTTTGCATTAGAGACAGAAACAGGCGTGAGTCACCAACCCAATTCTTCCCCAAATGAAAGTGAAACAGTAGCGGCGCCTACACACACTCATCGGACGGACGGCGCGCCTCCACGGGCCACGCAGCAGCTCGCGCGTCTCTCCCTCACGCACCGGCGCGGCGTACAACACCTCCATCTCTGCCTCCCGTCCTCCACGGCTCAGCCTCCAGTTATATTATCAAGCACACTCAAAACACCTCATTGATAACATCGCTCAATAATCTGAACCCACTATCCATTTTAATTCATTTCTGCTAAATATCAGGTAATTTCTGATTACGTGTGTGTGTTTTGGCCTTTGGGAGATGGTTTTCTTTTTTGGTTTGATTGGTGATTTTTAGAATAAAGGGATATATGGTTAGGAGTATGCAAAATATGTCCGGACCGGAAAAATAGACTATGGTTTTAGAGTGAAATTTGTGATGATCTTTTATGAATTTGGGCGAACTGGAATGTGTGTGTGTGGATTTTTAGAATGAAGGGATCTAAGATTTTAATTCGTTTCTGTTTGAAACTTTTTGATTTTGGAAATCCTTTTTTATTTGTTAGGCATTTTATTGTGTGGCTAGGAAAATTGTTATTAAAAAAAAAAAAAAAGGATGGCAGGACAGGTTTACCCGCTGGGTTCACGGGGAAGGATGGTTTGAGACAGGGCGGGTCTCTGGTCTAAAAGAAATTGGAGGGAGAGGTCCTGGGATAGGCCAAACCGCCTCGTTGTCATCCCTGCTTGTTATTGTCTGATTGAAATTATGATGCATTATGTATGTTTAGACCATGTATATGCATCTTTTCTCCAATCTGATAATTGTTGAGGATAGTGAATGATAATTAATATAGATTTTACTATATAGTATGTAGTTGGTTTTTGCTTTTGAAGAATGAAGAATTCAGACATTTTGTTTTGTGTTAAAAGAAATAATATTGGAAAATTAACCTCGAACTCTATTATAAAAATTGTCTTATCTATCCTGGCAAGAGACAATACTAGGCAAATTGAACGTACTGAATCTATTGTGTATATAGAAGTGTGAATCACGGAAGTGTTTGTTGCCATTTTGAAAAGCATCCATACATACTTTAGTTCTCTTAAAAGTTAAGGGGTAGTGGAATGAAATCAATATAAAAACCTGATTTCCTAAACTTCTCTGAAATTGACACAATTCTAGATTGAATGACTTTCCAAGTAAAAGTTTAAAGGTAGCTAATATTTAAAATCTGAATTTATGAAATATGGGATGATGATGATCATTGTTTCTTCTTAGTTTGACACATTTCTTGCAAAATCACAGTATGAGAAGAAGTATAGCAAAAATTCCCTACCGTGCCTCCACAACTTTACCGATTTCTGTAGCCTAAGGGGAAGGGGGTAAATCATTCTCAACGAGTTCATACAGTCTCGCATACAAACGAAATGATGAGCCCAAACAATCCATCCTCGAGTGCCGGAGGACCTGTATCCACCGTTTCCACCGCGCCTAGAAGAAATTCCAAGAGACCAAAGTGTACTTTCCTCAACTATGTTATTCAATTTAATTACCTTATGTGTTTTCCTCAATCAAATTCAGTTAGGGTTTTAGTTGTTTGTTTAAAGCTCGATCTTCAACGCTGCGCATTTTGTGGTTGCGCCAAATACATGTGAGGATTTTTAAAACTGACTTCTATAGTTTTACAGTGATTTCCTATGGCTCAAGTTTTAGTGAATTATTGAGAAAGTATGAATACTTGTCTGGGTTCTTCATGTATAGTGGTCATGGAAACTTAAAGTGGAATTAGGTATTCTTTTTCAATTGAAAATACAACATATTGACAGATTCATCGCAAAATTATACACCTGTAATGGACATGATAGGTGTGTTGGCAAAAATATAAAATAAAGAAGCTGATGGTAACTTTATGATTTTAATATTATGATGAAATTGTACACAATCTAAGCTTCAAGGACTATAGATACGTTTTCCCTATATTCATATTCACATATGCAGGGGGCATGGAAAAAAATCCTGGGTGCGAATCTCAATAGTTTCTGAATGAAATGTTTGCTATATGTATTAAAATTATTCCTAAATGTATGCTTGGAAAGGCATTTTGATATACAAATGAAAGTTAGTGTATTCCAACTAGGAAATGCTATTAACCATCTTGTGAAGACTGAAGAGTCAAGAGTGGGCATCGTTTTCATATGTTTATGTGATTATTGAGGTGAAAACCATTAGAATGTGGAGAGGAAATAGGCCAGACTTGCGCCTCCCAAAAGCCAACTCCACGATTTGTTTTACTCTTAAACAGGAATTGTGAATTTGAAGTGTGCTGGAAGATTATCAGGACTGTAATGTCAATGATATAACTTCTGATAGCTTGTTTATCTAATATAATTACAAAAATGCAACTGTTGTTTGCCTATCGTGCTCTTAGAATGTGTTGCATCATGATCTCTTGACCAGAGTTCTTTGTGTTTTCTACTGTCTTCTTCAGATTCAAGGTTTTCACAACAAGAACTTCCTGCATGTAAACCTATTCTCACTCCGAAATGGGTTTGTATTTTAATGCTTATCTTTACGGTCTTCCTGAATAAAAAAATGGAATTTGGTTCAGGACCTGAACAATAGTAAGAGTATCAATTAGGGATATGAACGATTTTTCTATCGATTCGGGACCTAAAAAATAGGAAACTGTCATTTTGTGGCCTGAAAGATGGAAAATATCAATTTAAGACTTACAAATTTTAAGGCTATGTTTGGTATCTTATAGTTTATAACCTCATTTATTATTAGTACACAATATTTTTTTAATTCTTAATTACATGCTTTTCTTATCTTTTCCACTCGTGTGAAATTAATATATCTTATTTTTTATTATTTTGCATTCTGATTTATAAAATATTGTTGGATAACTAGAAACTATAAGATGTCAAATATGGTCTTAAAATGTAAGTCCAAAATTGATAGTTTCTATCTTTCAGGTCTCAAATTGAGAGTTTCTTATTTTTCTGGTCCTGTATTGATAGGAAAAAAATTTCAGGCACCTAATTGACAGATTTACTATTTTTCAGGCCCTAAATTGGTCCAACTCTTTAAAAAATTAGGCTCATATTGGATTTGCTCTTTCTCATACATTCTTTTTTACAGGTGATTGCAACTTTCTTGCTTGTTAGTGTTGTCTTCATTCCCATTGGAGTTGTGTCTCTCATGGCTTCTCAAGATGTATTCTTTGACTAAACTATAATCGATTTTCTTATTCTCATTACTTCCTCAACTTTTCAAGTGATTTGATTGGAATTCTTTTCACCAGGTTGTTGAAATTATTGATGAATATGAGACTTACTGCATTCCTGAAGGTTCAAGAAATAACAAGGTTGCTTTTATTCAAAGCTCACAAGATAAGACCTGCAACAGAATCTTTAATGTGAGTCTCCTAATATGCACTGCTTCATCTCTTCATTGTAATTTGTGTCAGAAAAATTGAAAACATCAATTTATACTAATTGGTTACATCAATTCAGGTGACAAAGCATATGAAGCAGCCAATTTATGTATATTACCAGCTCGACAATTTCTACCAGAATCATCGCAGGTGTCTATGATGAAATACTAATCTGTTACAAGTTTTGTGGTAAACTAGTGTTCTCATTTTCATCTTCTGAGCACCAGAGTAGATTGTGAAATTTTTCCCATTTGTATTGGGTGCTGGCGATTTTTGTCCTATATGAATCAATTTTCTCAATTAATTCTCATAATTTTTAAAATGCTGCAACTTTAGTAATATATTGACAATTTATTATTTATTTTAGGATGACAATTAATTTGTGATTTTTAATTTTTTAAATTGAAATCAATATGTTGGAATCTCATTATGCCACGTAACCGATGCCAACTCATTATTTCGGTTGCTACATGGAATTCCAACAGCTCATGTGAGCGACATGTGCAAAAATCCTGCAACCTTGTCAATATAGGACTAAAGTTGCATCATTTTAAAAGTTATGGTACTTAATTGAAAAAATTAACTCGTACGAGACTAAAATTGCCAACACCCAATGGATACAAGATCAATTTTGCAATTTACTCTGAGCACCTTGCATTTTCTTTGGGTATGGGTGAAGTTTTTCGTTGTTGTGGATGATACTTGAGATATTGGTTGAGCAATTTCTTTCAATTCAGAGGGACCAACTATATCACACATTATGTAGTCGAATGTACTTTTTAACCTTTCGGGTGTTCTGTATTTCATTTTATTTTTAGCTTTCTAATTGTTTGATGTTGAATTTTCTGAATTGTTGATGTATATTAGATATGTGAAAAGCCGAAGTGATCAACAGTTAAGAAGGCGAGGAAGTGAGGGTTCCACAGATGCGTGTAAGCCTGAGGACAAGACAAAAGATGGATCACCGATAGTTCCTTGCGGTCTTATAGCTTGGAGTATGTTCAACGATACCTATGCCTTTTCTCGCAACAACCAGAACTTAACTATAAACAAGCATGGAATTTCATGGAAAAGTGATAGGGACCACAAATTTGGAAAAAATGTATATCCAAAAAACTTCCAGAATGGACCTTTAGTTGGTGGAGCCACACTTAATTCATCTAAACCCGTAAGCTCCTAACTCTGGCCATATTTTTAGGAACTTTAATTTTTTTATTTTTTAGAAATAATTCTTTTCATGCAGTTAATAGGTGAATATTATACTGTATTTTTACTCAGTTCGTAGGAAGTACATATCCATTATGATCCTGCTGTAATGTTGAATATTCGCCTAACTTGGTTGAAACATGATAGTGTATTCTTTTATATTCTAAACCAGGTTATGTTTTAGCATCATGGAGCTGCATCAATTCATTTGATTTGTTTTCTCTTAAGAAAAGTTGTATAAAGAGAGATCTAGATGTAATAATGAGATGCTCCGTTGAACTTGCCTTATTACTGTACACTTCAACAAATGTTCTTATTGAATATGATCAAGCACCTTATATATATTTCATGATGCTGAAGATTAACATCTTACATGGCTTTTGTGATGGCTATATCAAATCATCTGGCTTCTGCAGTATACATTTGTTACATGTTTATTGTATGAGTTCCAAAAGAAACTGAACATTTTGTGCTAGAAGTAATTTATTGGTTGTCTTGTATAATCTCTTCAATTGAATATTACAAATTCATTCTTAAGATTATGTTACTCTGACTATATCAGTGATTGGCAGTAGAGGTGTAAATGAGCCGAGTCGTGACAAACTCGAACACTACTCAATTAAAAAACTCGAAACTCGATCGAGCTCAATTAGGCTCGCAAGCCTGACGAGTCTAGTAATTGACTCCATTAAATTCGAGTCAATTTCGAGCTTTTTCTGAGTCGAGCATGAGCTGGCTCGACTCACTTACACCCCTAATTGACAGGTGAAAATCGATCAGTGTGTTCTGTGTTGTGGTTTTAGTTTGAATTGTTCTCAAATCTACGAGCAATCCATCTCATAATTATATTTTATGTTACAGTTGAACGAGCAGGAGGACCTTATTGTTTGGATGCGAACTGCTGCTCTTCCAACTTTTAGAAAGTTGTATGGAAAAATAGAAGTGGATCTTCAACTTGGTGATACCATTCATGTGACTTTACAAAACCGTTATAATACTTATAGTTTCAATGGCAAGAAGAAACTTGTTCTTTCTACTACCAGCTGGCTTGGAGGAAAGAATGATTTTATTGGAATTGCATATCTCACAGTGGGTGGACTATGCTTGTCGTTGGCCCTAGCATTCATTATTATCTATCTGATTAAGCCAAGGTATGCATATTAAATTTTTCCGAATTCTTGCTGCACTAGTTCCTTTGGTTATAATTATTGTCTGATTTATTTTCATGAGAAGTTATCCTGCATTTTAAGGACCCCTATTTTATTGGTTTAATTGCTGCTAAAATTACCACCTTTTCGCAAATTGCAATCTAATCTAGAGTTTTGGCAAATAAAACTTCAACTTAAAAAGTAATTGACTCTTGACGTGTCAGAATAAAAACTACCCAAACGAGCAAGAGCCAATCTGCCAAAAGTTCGAATTTGCAATTTCCAAAAGTTCAGATAAAGCCTACTTTTTATAATGATTTGATTCTTGCTCTCTATGGCGCGTTATGCTAGATTTTAGTTGATTTCAGCATAATTGGATAGGATAAATTCAATTTATCATCTGAACTATGTCCTATTTTGAGGTTTTCTTAACTGTCTAATCTTTATTTATTTTACAAAATAATCATGTGAACTTCAACCCTTGTGCAGGAGAATAATCCGCGAGGACCCAAAAAAAAAAACAATTAATATAAGAAGGTTTAGATGGTAACTGTAGGGAGCCGTTTAGTTCAGATCGTGATTTTTTTTTAAAAATGCCCACCCTAAAGAAACCCACAGTTGGCAAATTGCGTTTATTTCTCTGTATGAGCTGATACTAACCTATTCTGTCATATTATTTTTCTTATAGAGGTCATGGAAAGACTAAGTAGATTTTTTAAGTATTTAATATGTTAGGAAAATTCATCTTTTTTTTTTTTTTTTTGCAGAGAACTTGGTGATACATCTTATTTGTCCTGGAACCGGCACCCAGGAGGTCGCTGAGCTATAGCCTCCGGTGCATACTCCTACGTCTACAATCCATCTTATTTGCTTTTGAAGAATGAGGGATTCAGACATTTTGTTTTGTGTTAGAAGAAATAATATTGGAAAATTAACCTCGAACTCTATTATAAAAAGGGTTAATTGCAAAAAAAAAATCATCACCTTCCATTCAATTGCAATTTAATTAAACTTTTGAAATATTGCAATTAAATCACAACCTTTAACATTTTTTGCAAATTAGACTTCTGGGTAGCACACACATATAAATAAAACAAGCCGTTCATTCAAATTATTAAAAAAAAAAAAAACATTAATAAAAAGGCATTAATACATCAATAATGGAAACCCTTTTTCAACCTAAAAAAAACCCCAATTAGACAATAAATTAAAATAAATAAATAATTAAAAATAAAAATCCTAAAACAAACAAGAATGGAGATTCTTTCCCTCTATTCCATTTCCATGCCATGTCTTCTCATTCTTCTATTCTTTATTCCACCCGATTTTTGCATCTTCACCATCGATACTTTGTAAATTAACTCTCAATAATTGAAAGAACTCATCCAATTTTATGAGAAATCCTTGGTGTCTATAACTGATGAGAAAAACCCGGTCTGAAGGGACGCCTAGGGTCTAGAGGCGTCGCTTCAGTAAGGTGAGAGGTGCTCAATTTCTCTTTAAACTGCACGTCTCTATAAATTTGAAAAAAAAATCAAGAAGACAAGAAACACCAGGACAAGAAACACCAGGCCAAGAAAAGAACTCCTAAGGAAGGGCGTTCTTGTTTCAAGATCACATTCCTTTTCTATGCTGTTGCAAGAACGATGATTTCTGAGTAACCATGAGAAAATTGCGATTTTGATTTTTCTAGGGCTCCTCCTCTTTTAGAAATTGAGTGTGGAACAGAGGCTGTAAACATTTTAAAAATCTCAAGATTTTGTTCTTGTTTTAAGATTTCGATTTTTAATTCTTTATTTATTTTAATTTATTATCTAGTTGGGGTTTTTTTTAGGTCGAAAAAGGGTGCCTTATTATTAATGTTTTTTTTTTAAAATTTAATTTGAATGAACGATGTTGTTTTACTTAGATGGGCCAACAGAATTGCAATCGGGCAGTAGAATGCTGCCCGAAAGTCTAATTTGCAAAAAATGTTAAAGACTAATTTGCAAAAAATGTTAAAGATGGTGATTTCATTGCAATATTCCAAAGGTTTTTTGCAAAAAATGTTAAAGATGGTGATTTAATTGCAATATTCCAAAGGTTTAGATTAAATTGCAATTGAATGAAATGTGGTGATTTTTTTATGCAATTAACCCATATAAAAATTGTAATTTTTTGAACAATTGTGGGGTTGAACTGTAATAAAAGAAGACTTTCCCAACATAAAAATTGAAATGTGGGAAGGGCAATAGCGGGTGCACTCACGCGATGTATGAGGGCAATAACGTGCCCTAGACACTCACACACGATTAACATGCGCTTGACACGACCTACATGTCACCTTCCCACTAGGCTAAAGAAACAACGAGTTGTAATAACATGACTAGCTTGACTCGTTACCAGAAATGTCGCCCTAGCTAGAGGTTGTGTCCCCACTCGACTCACCGGGGCAACAACCAATTATATGTTCATCAAAGGACGTTTTAAGGTTGAACCCCGAATCAGCTCAAGGCTTGACCTTAGGGACAATAAAAGGTAGATCATATAAAAGAAAAGAAAACCTAGGACCAATAAGCTCACAGGTCGGGCCGGAGTGCCATTAAAATCTTGTCTGAGAAAACCCTCCTTAGGAATAAAACTCAGGTCAAGGAAAAAGGTACACTCCTCTAAAAGTCAATGTCTATAGAAAACAGTATGTAAATCATTATGCAGAAATGAGAGTAAAAAGTCCGGAGGGTAGCCTCTCCACTCTCCAGACACAATCAAGGCCAATCTTGGCCACAACATCCGCCGCCTGGTTGGCCTCTCTGAGGACGTGTGAGTATTTGATGTGCATGTCATGCGTAAGAGGGTGGATCTGACTCCAAAGACCTTGCAGATGCAAAAGAATAGAGGGATTGGTGCTCATAAAAGTGTCAATCGTGAGTGTCGAGTCCGACTAAATCCAAAGGAAGTGCCATCTCTGATCATGTGCATACTTGATGGCCATATGTACCGCTGCCAACTCAACCTCAAGAGGGAGGCCCCAACCCACCTTAGTAGCGACCGCAGCCACGAAGAAACCCTTGAACGTCCTGAAGACCGCCCCCGCATACAGACTACCCGGGGAAGAAGAGGCACTACCGTCCGTGTTAACCTTGTACCAACCCGAATCTGGCAGCAACCAAATCACAGATGAATCGTGTCTCGTTTGCCTGCATCTACTCGAAACACCAAGAGCCCTAGCTATGATGTTGGCCTCTCTGATGCCAGAAATGATCTGAGCCATACATATCCTAATAGAGTGCGAAATCCCATCGAATATCACGTTGTTCCGCAGAGTCCAAACGGCCCAAATAGCAGTGACGAAGTCCGCCCTCCACAACTTCAAAGACTGCGGACCCAATCGAACTCTAGTGGCCTAAAGAAAGATGTCTAGGAAACTGACCCCTATGTGAATCGTGGCCCCAAACATGTGAGTCAAGCTGCGCAGAATCTCCAATGTGAATGGACAATGGGCAAGCAGATGGTCCAGTGACTCAGAATCCCCGCGGCATAGCACACAAATCGACGGACCCTGAATCCCAAAAGACGAGAGCCAATCCGTCGTGGACAGCTTGCCCCAAACCGCTCTCCAAATAGCAGTGGAACGACACATGGGCATAAAGGTGCCCCAAATTCATGATGCCCAACCAAGCCTGGGCAGGGGTGACCTGAGCAAATCATATGCCATGCTGGAGGAGAGTTCCCCTGAAAGAGAGCCCTCCCAAATACGTTTGTCAGGTCCCCTAAGCATCGTGATCTGTAAGATATCTCATACAATCTCCGTAAATCTCATGATAAAGCACATCGGGAAATGCCAACAATCATCATAGAAGATATCCCCAACCGTGGAAAATTTAATTAACGAACATAATGAGCTCGATCCACTCGAGCCATGCATGGATTTAGTTGGGCCTGGCCCGAAGTATTGACCCAAGCTCACTCGGCTCCACACGACACGCACCACCCAGCGAGCCTCCATCTCCGATCCGACCTCATACAAACCTAGCGAACATGCGGCCTCCAGACAAAGAAGCAACCTCAGGTCGGTCAGTGAGGTTGCACATTGCGATGGGATAACACTGTTAGATATCTCTGCCACAAATATTTTAAAGTAGAGTGCATTAAATATGATTGTATGCCCATTTATGCATTGCAAGCCTTGTAGGTCAACTATCATTGGAAGACAAAATTTTTGGCCAATGAGAGCACACGGTAAGCCTAACATTTAAGATTCGGCACAAGACAACATGTAAGGTTGCGATTTGAGCCTCAAAACGATGGGTTAGGAACGAAGACCAAACCCAATGTGTTGTAGAGTTTATTTATTCATAGGTACTTTTAAAAAATGCCTAAAGCATTTAGGTTCAATATTTTTTTAACATTATTCTTAGGTGTTGGTGTCAAAATATCCACTATACCTTTTTTTAAGCACTTCTACACACATCTCATTCACAGGCCCTCGCTTCTTTTCTCTCATAGAAATAAACAATAGAAGAAAAGAAGCTTTCATGGAACCTAAATGCACAACAATTTCAACGCCATAATATTTTATCCCAACATTTGTCTCTTGATCTTAGTCACATGAATTGGGCCTCCATAGTTATGTCTCTCTAATTCCTCTAAATTGGAACCAAGTTTTGAGGGGGTTCTGCAATGTAATCTTGTCTCAATTCGTTATCTTTCTTTGGATCCCTAATTTTGAAAATATCGTCACTGCTCAAATTCTTAGATGCTTCATCGAGTCCACTTTTTGCAATTTTCGATTCATCTTTCTGTCTCTTCGCTCACGATCTTTTTCCTTCTTCGATAGCTCAAATTCTAGGTCTTCATAATCGTGTTCATCTGAAGGGTATGGAATCACATCACGAAATCGAGCAAAGTTTGTAAAAATTGAACTCCTTTTGTGGTGGCAACGACTTTGTGGTGGTCGATCTATGGTTTCGTCTTATTCGAATTTAGAGTTTGGGAGTCTCGATTTCCTGATCGTAAGATTTGAGACAGTAAGAATTCCTGGGATCTTGTTTTTTAATTGATTGTAGACAATCTTTGGTGGAAATTGGAAAAAGAGTATTGCTCGGGTGTTTTTATCAAGTCATCGGAATTTCACATCTGATTTCGTATTGCCGGAAAAGTCATAGTTTTTTGTGTTGCTTTATTTATTTATTTATTCATTTATGCAATGATGTTTTATTGTAATATAAATCTTTTGTTGCTTTGCAAATATAACACCCATTTTATGTAAGGATTTTAGCGTTTCGAGAAAAAAAAAATTATTGTTGTATGTGCAATTGTATGTGTTTTCAAGAATTTTATAACAATTTTTATTGGAATTTAATTATGGGATTTTATTTGGATGTTTAGTGTTTAATTTTTGGATGTTTAATTCAGTGATTTCAGAACCTGACCGAATCGGCCGGTTCAACCGGTCCAACCGTGAACCGGTCACGGAATCGATCCGAAAAAGGTCTAAAAATCGTTTTTGTGGTTCAACCAGTCAAAACCGATAAATCGGGCAATCGGTCAAACCGATTCACCTTTTTTTTTTTTTTTAAACTATTTTTATATTATAAAATTGGGAGCACATCCGACTAGAGATGTCTATCGGGCTGGCCCTAGCCCTATAGGGCCAGCCCTACAGGGCTACGGGCTAAACGGGTTAGGGCCTTAACCGGTTCATAATTAACGGGCCTACAATTGTTGGGACCTAACCCTAACCCTAGCGGGCCACGGGCTAAACGGACCACTAACGGGCTACAATAATTTTTTTCTTTTAAAATTAAAGGTCTCAATTGGCACATCCAACAAGCAAATTAAATAGAAAAATACATAATTAGTTAATGATCAGTAAATGAGAAAACAAAAGTATAATTTAAACACAATTCTAGAACTCATTGGTCCTCAATATGACCAAATAAACATAAACAAATATCATAATCTAATAAAAAATATAGTAATAATGACTAATGGATAGTAATGGGCTTCTTAATGCTTATATATGATTATTGGTCAAATGACCCAAAATTTGTTTTAGGTTATTTATTTTTTAAAAAAGGAAAAAAGGTAACAACTCGGGCTAGCGGGTTGGCCCTGTAGCCCTGCGGGCTGGCCCGGTTTAGCCCACGGGCTAACCGGTCCGGGTCGAAAAAGTCCGGTTTTAAACGGGCCTATAATTCATGAACCCTAACCCTGTATTTTTCAGGGTTAAACGGGCCAGCCCGGTTAGCCCGGCCCGGATAAACATCTCTACATCCGACCCCTTATATAATGTTTTTCTCCCATGTTTCTTCGATGTGAAACATAAAATTTTATGTTTATTTTGTTACTGTAACACACTACTACTTTTATAATAGAGTATTTTTTTTGTATTTTTTTTTTCTCATACTTCTTTCACTTGCTTTTATAATATTTTCTTCTCATGTTTATTCTACTCTTATTCAATGTGGGACATAATTTTTATGTTTATTTGTTATATTATAACACAACTAGTTTTATAAAAATAAAAATCTCATACTTCTTTCACTTTTTCGATGTGGAATATAATAAAATCTATATGTTTGTTTGTTACTAACACTATTGCTTTCATAATGATTTCCTCTCATATTTCATTTACTCCTTACCTTATTTCATGTGGGATGCAAATTTTGTATGTTTATTTGTTTTCTCTTATATTTCTTTACTTTTTATTTCAACAATATTATAAACAAAAAATATATTTATAAATGTCTAAAAAAATTTGTTCACCTCTCTAGAAATAATATTTTAATTAAATATTCTTTATTTTAATATAAATTTTATAAATATATTTTTAAGGTAATAAATAATATAAAAAATACATATAAAATTATTTTACAGGTTAAACCGCTGGTCTAACCGATCCAATCGGTTGAACCGTGAATCGGTGTCTAATCCGATTTGATCTCCGATACGATTATAAAAACACTCATTTAATTGATGAGATTTAATTTTGTTTGTTTTTATTTTGAAGAAAATTGAAACTCAAAATTTTAAAATTTAAAATTTAATTAAAAGAGTATGAAAGTAATTTTAAGTGTCATTTTACATGTAATGTACCTCTAAAAAAAAAGTTTAAACTTAAATGTTTTAAACATTTATTTATAAAAGCCCCCACAAAGCTCATTTATGAGGGTTGGACCCCAAATCTTTCAATACCTCTTAAGTTTCCTTCATATACCACTTATTTTGTTCCTTACGCATTTAATATCAAACTTACTTTGTTTGATACACTTTTATTCACTCTACTTTTCCAAATCACATTCCACTGTAAAACTAGTTCCATAAATGATCTATCAACATTTGATAAAAGCTGCTAATAATAAAAGATAGCACGGGTAAAGATAATTCCTTAAATTTAATGGATGAAAATGAAAAGGAACAACTATTTTGTTAGTAATTTACTATTTTTTTACCTAAATATCAATGTGTGCATACGTCGTGAAAGTATTATTATGCATACGAAGTATCACTGTTTAAAAAATTAAATATTTTTTAAAACAATAATACTTTGTGTGCACAATAGTGATACACTTCATATTCATAGCATTTACACTAGAAAAATAGAGATAACATGAACCTAACTTTTGATTTATGACAATTCTAGTACTTCCTCCTATTCATTTTATAAGTCGTTTTGACATTTCGTTTTCTTTGTAAAATATAAGTCGTTTTGCACTCTTCAATGCAAATTAATTGCATTTATTTCAAAATTTACCCTTAAGATCAATAAATATTTACATACATATATTTTTTTTTAATGAAAATTACAAGCATTAATTAAGGGTAAAATAAGAAGTCAATTATTTTTTTAATATGTGTGCATTAGCTGGCATATATTTTGAATAGGAGGGAGTATTAAGTTTTATGTTATGTTATACCGTGTTGTTTTACTTAATTAATCACGCTTTGTTGAGAATCTCATAAAATAAAGGAAATGGTGAAATTTCAACTTATCTTATTATTTTCATTCAGTGTGAGGTAAACTAGTTTGACAAATGGAGACAAAGAGATTCTATTAAATAAATAAGTAGTGTATGTTATAACCCAAAATATTCATAAATATACATATAAATGACCATATGAACTTGTTGGGGGTGCAATCACGTACAGTACAGTAGGAGGTACAATTCAAATAAGCAAATTAAAGATTTAAAAACTTTTATACGACAATAATAATAATAATAAATTAATACTCAGAAAATATTATCTAGCTATATATCTAACAAGCTCTGAGTGGCTTCCCGCAGAGGCAGTCATTGTAGATAAACGACGACGCTTCAAGATGATCAAAGGGTGAGCCCGCTGGAATCGGGCCGCAGAGATGGTTATGGCTGACATCAAGGTGCCCAATGAATGTGGCCGACGATAGAGTCTTGGGAATCTTTCCCCTCAATTTATTGTACGACAGATCCAAAACGGTGAAGTAGGATCTCGGCCCGAACGCATCTGGGATGTAGCCCGAAATAGCATTCCTGCTCAAGTTTAATATGCTTATCCCTGAATTAATTAACGTTGTAGGAATCGGGCCCGACATTTGATTACCGTCGAGATTTAATGTGGCGAGAACCGCCATTTTTCCCAGGGAAGCTGGAATCGGGCCGGAGAATTGGTTTAAAGAAAGATCCAAATCCGAGAGACGGTAGATGTAGGATACTGAATCCGGAATCTGTCCGTTTAGCTTGTTTCTGCTTAACAAGGCCCGACTCAGCATTCTCAATTTACCGAAATTTCTGGGGATAGTTCCTGAAATGAAATTAAAAAAGTAAAATAAAAATTGTATTAGTCAGAATGAAATGAAATCACTTGTATCTTTTTTTTTTTTTTTTTTTTAATTTCATTTCATGTTTCACTATTTAAATTATTAACACGTGTAAAAGTAAAAAATAACGTTCAATAATAATTATGACGACATGGGTTAAAGATACTGATATTGAAAACATGAAAAATGACATAGGAATAAAATGGTACTAGACAGTCTCATAAATGAAATGATTTTTATAACCTTGGACTCCCTCTATCCCTTGTTAAGTTCCTCTTTTATAGTTTAAAAATGTTTTAAGAAATATAATATATACTCCCTCCGTTCCATGATTATTTGCACACTTTCCTTAACGGGCGTCCTAACATTATTTGCACACTCTAAAAAAGGAAATAACTCACATAATTTTTACCAATATTACCCCTCATTTATTTTACTTGGGCCCACAACTTAACTCAATTTATAACTTTAGTCAAATCTCCACTCACTTTAGTCAATGAATTACCAATTATACCCCTCATTTATTCTACCATACACATTACTATATTCCATTTTCTTAATTTTTCCGTGTCGGTCAAAATCTTGAGACGGAGGAGTAATATTTAATGGATGTAGTTGAGTATTGAGCTAAACAAAATATGAAATAGAAAAACTAGTAAAAAGTCGAAAAGAGATCGAAAAGGTAACGAGATTGAAGATGGAAACACATAGTGAAGTGTAAACAAATACTCTCCACATTTTTTTTTTATAGATTAATTTATTAAAATTAAGATAAGTATACTTTACAATTACATAAACAAATAATGTTTCTAATTAAATTAATTTTATAATATATATTTTTCATAATACATTAATTTTCTTAAATAATAAAAATAAGTTTGAAATTAAAAGATTTAAAAGGAAGATAATTGAAATAAATAATCAGTCTAAAAAAACGGAGGGAGGGAGTATAAAAATTGACAACTTAATAATTGATGTTAAAAAGATAAAATGATGAAGGGCCCTGAATTTATCTCTTTCGGTCCCACAATTATTATTACTCGGTATTACTCTATAGAAAAGAATAAATTAGTAGGAATATTTTGCCTTTAATTTTATAATAAATTCACATATATAAATTAAAGAATAATGTATTAAAAAAATGTAGATATGCTAACAATTAATTAAGCAAGCAAGAATGCACAACGGTAATTAAAATGTAGGTGGGTGAGATCTGAGTAGTACGTACCTGAAATTTGGTTACCGCGGATGTCCAAGTGCATTAAAGAAGACAGATTCGCTAGGGACCGTGGAATGGTGCCGGAGAGCTGGTTGTCGGCGACGTTCAACACAGTGAGTCGACTCAGTCGGCCGATGTCGGTCGGGATCTCGCCGGAGAGCTTATTCCCGATCAAGTCGAGGATTCGTAGGAACGGCAAGGAGGCGATGCAGGGCGGGATGGGGCCGGAGATGCCCTTCCAGTCGGCGATAGTGAGGCTGGAGAGTCTAGAGAGGCGGCAAATCGCCGGAGAAATCGTCCCGTTCATGTACCCGGTTCGGTGGGTCTTTTCGAACATCGGGTCCTCCGACTCGCCCCGAAGGTTGATGTCGGCGACTCGGCGAGTCTCCGGGTCGCAACTCACTCCGAACCAGTTGTGGCAGCAGTCGTAGCCCTTCCATGAGTTGAAAATGCCGTGGTAGGACTCGTGTAGGGCAGATTTGAAGGCTAAGAGAGCTGCACGATCGGACGGCGGGCACGCGTTTGATGGTTGGGATAGAGAAAGCAGGAGTACAACAATGGCGTAAAACAGTGTTGTAGCCATTCTTTCTCTCTCTACCTATACAAAAACAGTGGTGAGTTGGGCTTATCTGATTCTGACACAGTTATGCATGTGAGAGTGTTGCTTCACTGCAAGATCATGCATGTTATAAATAGTGTGGGTTCCTTAAAATTACCTAATAGTCCCCCCACGTGCAGTGTTTGTATGTGGGTGTACAATCAACATGGTTAGGGGAGGATAAGAATTAAGATTGATAGATTGGGATGAATTATAGTAAAATATATACTGTCAGTAAACGGCTACACGTAATGCCAATAAAAACGACACCATCATTTTTCGTATTAATTTTGAACATTTAATTTCCATTTTTCCTAATTATGGAGCTTACTTTGAAATTTATTTGACGTTATACGGCGGACAATACCCACTTAGTAATATTCAATTGACCGATGATACTCCCCTCCTTTCGTCCCATACTTTTATTTTTCCGAAAAGTTTAAATATTTGAAAATAGCTAGAAATAATATTTATAATTTTCATTTTCATTTTTATAATATCCATATATTTATTTTAGGTTACTCCCTCCATCTAATTTCATTATGTTCACTCTTTTTATTTTAGGGTTAATTGCAAATTAAATCACAATCTTTCCCTAAATTGCAATTTAATCTAAACTTTTGAATAATTGCAAATAAAATCACCGCCTTTAAATATTCTTGCAATTTAGACTTCAAGACAACTTCATTTGCACTCAAATTTGATGTTTTGAGATTAGATCGAAATAAAAAACAATGTTGTTTCATTAAGGAGATGTCACATCAGCTAGCCGCGTCAAATTTGAGCACAAATGAAGTTGTCTTGAAGTCGAAATTGCAATAATTTTTAAAGGTGGTGATTTTATTTGCAATTATTCAAAAGTTTAGATTAAATTGCAATTTAGGGAAAGATTTGCAATTAACCTTTTATTTTATTTTTTTGTTACATACGGTCAAAGATTCAACCTTTGAGAAGTCGTTTTTCTACGTGGCGATTACTAGTCAATTTTAGTCATGTGACGACTAGTCAACAAGTCTTCGTTCTAGACAATGGTCAGCGAGCGGACGAGCATGAGAAGAGGCTCAGGCTGTTAACATGAAGTCTAAACTACATGGTCGTCATAAGGACAATGTCGATCAAGAGTTTGGGTGGTCGTACACCCAGGCAATCATGTTCGTGGGTCACCATGCCCATCTTTCAGTGTCGAGGACGAGCAAGACAAGGCAATAATGCAGCGAACTCCGCTTGAGGCACATTTAATGCGGCTTTCCCATCAGCTTTATTGATTTAAGGGTGCAGGTCGAATAAGGGGCTGACACCTGTAAAGGTAAATCCCATTTAAGGCAAAGCCCACCAAAGGGTAGTCCATTTAAACCTAGTATATAAGTCATTTTGGGCTGATTGTAAACATTAAGTTATTTCTATTGCACAAAGCTCAAGACAGTCTAATATTATTCATCTTAAGCTTCCTCGAGAAGCCTCTTGCAATATTGATCATCTTCTTCATATTGTTTATCATCTTTGACCATCTTGCATACGTTGAATCCACGTAATACCCGTACAAATATATATGTTTGTTTAGTGCTTACAAAGTCCACATCCAGATCATCCATTCAAAAGCACGTACAACATTTGGCGCTAGAAGGAGGGGAATATTTACGTGTTCTACATCAACGATCGACCAATCACCGAACGATCGACGTCGAAACCCGCTTTTTACAGGTTTTAATCGGTAGAAATACCCTTTCAAACCTAAAATACGTATTTTCATACGGCTATTTACATACCCGGTACGGATATGAATTTATTCCATTAAGAAGTGTGTTCTTGGCAGCTTTTTGTTTGCTCTTGACATATTTTGGAGTTTTTAACTCTTCGATTTAGTGTTTTTCGCTCTTTGTAAAAGGTTTCTAACCTTCGTCAGTCTTTTCTTACAAGTTGGTACCTATTTAACCACTTGTTTTCGAATTTTGTATTGTTTCCTCTGCGTAAGAACATCTTGGTTAGTTTGTTTGTCTCGCTTTTCAGCTTGTTCTTCAAGTTTATAACCCAATAATCAAAAAACTCTCCTCTTTGAAAGATGTCTAGAGATAGGTCTAACCAAGATCTCCCATTTTACGAGCCAAATCAAGCACCGACGGCGGTTATCCCGAAACCGGCAACAAATCCACCCGACAACATAAATCTGAGGGACCTACTAAACGATCTCCAAAACTTGGACGATCTGACCGACTTCCTTATCGAAAAACATCGGAAAGATCTGGCAAACAAAGCATGGTTGGCCAACCACCCTCCTCAGGATGGCGACTAAGTCCCAAACAATGGCGAGAGCGACGAAGGCAAGGGTAAAGTCGACGACCGATCTCACCGCAGCCACACAGGGGATTCCCGCCACTCTTTAGAAAGGCCAAAAGGTTCGGCTTTCTATAGGTTGGGAGAGAAGGATGGAGGGGGCCAAAAGAACAGGCCCCATAGAGCTCTAAACTTCGATGAACGCCCAACTAAAGGCGATCATGAAGTACATCACTCCAAGGGAAGGAAAGAGACAAGACGACCAATACACTTACGAATGGGGATCGGATGCCCGAAATATCGGTACACAACGATCGCCCAAATAAGAGAAGGTCCAGGCTTCACTGCTCGCTAGAAAGATCCCATCGTGATCGTCAAAATCATCCAGGAAGATCACAGCGAAGCCAATATGACGATCGTGACCCATCGTCCCCAAAGGCTGTCGAGAACCCTCAGGATGATCGATATCTGACCTTGCAAAAACAAATGCTGGCTCAGATGGACGCAATGCGGGCAACGTTAGCGGCCTCCAGAGAAGGGAATCTGCAACCAATAACTCTGCCTTCATCGCCTTTAGATATCTTGATTCTGACAGACCCCATTCATAAGAAAATACAAGTTCTAGGAATGGTAGCTTATGATGGGGAAACAGACCCTCGGGTGCATCTATCCAAGTACGCGAACTACATGGCCTATATAGGGGCAACATATGCGACCCAGTGTAGGAATTTCTCCCTCACCTTGGGTGATCATCCCCATCGATGGTATATGACCTTGGGAGCTGGATCAATTAGCTCTTTCAAATAGTTGGGAGAACAGTTCCTAACTTACTATGGGTCCATAGCGTCTCGTCCGGCATCCATGCAAAGATTGACCAATGTTCGCCAAACCACGACTGAATTAGAGAAAGATTTCGTGGATAGATTTGATAAGCTCGTCATCGATGGTGATCCAGTCAATGATGAAACCAAGTTGATCGCCGCGATCAGTGGACTAAGGATCGACTCCAAACTCTGGGAGTCGATGCATTTGAAATGGCCGACCTCATATGCGGATTTCTGTCACCGGGCAGGACACATCATCCAGATCGACGAGATGATAAAGGCCCAGAAAGGGGGCGAACAGTAGGAGACACCCAAAAAAGAACAATGCTGGAGGAGAATCATCCCAGCAGAAGAAGTTTACTTCCCAAAGCAACATTCCGGGCCGACCCGCCAACTTCAAAGTTTTTTAGGAATCCGCGGAAATCTCCCTTTTAAGGGAAGCATTAGCTATCACCCCCGGAATTTTTTTTTGAAGCAATCAGGGGCAAGAATATCCTTCCGCAAGCAAGGCCAATCCATACTGAAGAAAGGGAGCTCAACCCTAACAAGTTCTACGACTATCACAACTCCATCGGCCATCGGACGAATGCCTGCCGAGACCTAATGAAAAACCTGTATAAGTTGTATGCAGAAGGAAAGCTTGGACTGAAGAAAGGTTCTAAAAATATATTCATTATGTTATTTTATACTTTCACATAAAATGCATTCTACTATAGTTTATATATACAATTATGCTACACTAAATAAGGAAAGTCAACAATCAATTTCCTGAACAATAGGACAGATCATCAATCCCTAATTTCCTGCACTATCCATAAAATTATTTTGAGTTTAATCCTATGAGATTTCCTACACTCCCCCTCAAGTTGGTGAATATAGATTTTCCATTCCCAGCTTGCTAACATTCTCGTGGAACACGTTGTTACACAGTCCCTTTGTCATCACATCTGCAAGTTGAAGTCCCGTCGGGACATATGGTGTACAAATCAGTCCACTATCTAGCTTTTCTTTTATAAAGTGTCTATCTATCTTTATGTGTTTCGTCCTGTCGTGTTGCACAGGGCTGTGAGCTATACTTATAGAAGATTTGTTATCACAAAATAGCTTCATCGGGTTGCTCCATTGAATCTTCAGGTCCTCTAGGATAATTTTGACCCACAATAATTCACATATTCCTTCTGCCATAGCTCTAAATTCTGCTTCAGCACTTGACCTTACTACCACACTTTGTTTCTTGCTTCTCCAGGATATAAAATTTCCTCCCAAAAAGGTACAATAGCCTGAAGTTGATCATCTGTCAACTAGAAATCCTGCAAAGTCTGCATCTTTGTAAATTGCCACATCGATTTCAGAGCCCTTTTTTAATAAAATACCTCTCCCAGAATGTGCTTTTAAGTAATGAAGCACTCGGTACGCTGCTTGTAGGTGAACTTCCCTAGGATCATGCATAAACTGAATGAGAACACTAACTGAGTAAGCTATATCTGGCCTAGTATGTGCAAGATAGATAAGTTTTCCAACCAGTCTTTGGTACATTTCTTTGTCCACAGTCTTATCTCCAAGAGCCTCGCCTAATTTGTGGTTCTATTCAATGGGAGTTCCAACTGGTTTGCTAGCCATCATGCCTGTTTCCTTGAGCAAGTCTGTCACATACTTCTGCTGAGAAATAAAAATTCCCTGCTTTGATCGAGCTACCTCAATTCCAAGGAAATACTACAATCTTCCTAGATCTTTTATTTCGAATTCCTTGGCTAAACACAACTTCAAAGCCTCTTTCTCTACTTCATCACTTCCTGTCACTATCATGTCATCCACGTAAACAATTAAAATCGTGACTCCCCCTGAGGTTGAATGCTTAATAAAAAGTGTGTGATCTCCTTGACTTTTCTTGTAGCCACTAGCTATCATCACCTTGGAAAATCGTCCAAACCAAGCACGTGGTGATTGTTTCAGACCATATAATGACCTTTTTAATCGACAAACCTTGTTCCCATCAACCCCACTATATCCTGGTGGAATGCTCATATAGATTTCCTTTTCTAAATCTCCATGAAGAAATTCATTCTTCACATCATATTGCTGCAACTCCCAATTAAAATGAATAGCCAAGGACAATAAAATCTTCACAATATTCATCTTTGCTATCGGGGAAAAAGTTTCTTCATAATCTACTCCATATGTTTGTGTGTATCCTTTTGCAACTAACCTTGCCTTGTAGCGTTCCAGGGACCCATCTGCCTTATATTTCACTGTATAACCCCACTTACAATCCCCTATTTTCTTACCTTTTGGTAAATCAACCAACTCCCAAGTCTCATTCTTCTTTAATGCATCCATTTCCACTTCCATAACAAGTCTCCATTCTTTCTTTGATAATGCTTCAGATAATGAGCTAGGAATAGAAACTGTGTTTAAGGTGGAAAGATAACTTTGATGGCTTGAGGAAAACTTCTCAAAAGACACAAAGTTAGACAATGTGTATAAAAGTTTTTTGGTGCATTCTCGGGTCCTTTTTCTTAAAGCAATAGGTAGGTGTAGATCATGGTCAAGGTTAAGTGGTTTGGGAAAAAAAGGTTCAGGGCTAGAAGAATGTTGCTCAATTGGCTGTGTAGAATCAAGATTTAATTCATTCATTGTTACCTCATTTTCGGAGCTCGGTTTAGAGGGTTGTTCTTGACTTGTAGTCATGATAGGATCTCCATTCCTTGCATACACTTTGTCAAACCGGAACCAGTAAAAGATTTTACCATCAGATTGTGGACTTGACTATAGAGATTTGGATTTGGGCGATGATTGTAGGGGTGGAAAGTTTGTCTCCTTATCTTCAAGTGTATGTAACTCTCCCTGAAGATAATGAGTGGTGAAATATGGCTGATTTTCAACAAATGTAACATCGGCTGAGACATAGAGTTTTCTAGTTAGTGAATGATAACATTTGTAACCCTTTTGAGTAGACGAGTACCCCACGAAGACACACTTAAGAGCACGAGGATCTAACTTCCCACGATTGTGACTATGAACATGGACAAAGGAAGTACACCTAAAAACTCGAGGAGGGAGATTAAATGAAGATCGAATATCGGGGTAGAATTTAGACAAGTTTTCTAGTGGACTTAGAAACCCCAAGACTCTGGAAGGAATTATGTTTAAAACATAAGCTGATATGAGTACAGTTTCTCCCCAATGAGATTTTGGCACGTTTGGCTGAAACAATAAGGCCTTAGTGCACTCAAGAAGATGTCGATATTTCCTTTAAGCCACTCCATTTTGTTGTGGAGTGGTTATACAAGAGGATTCATGTATGATTCCTTCTTTATGAAATACAGACTCAAGATTTGATTGAAATAATCACGAGCATTGTCCAAACGAAAGTGCTTTATTTTGGTGCTAAATTAAGTTTGAATCATTGCATGAAAGATAGGGAAAATATGACTTACATCAGATTTATTTTTTAGTAAATAGATCCACGAGACTCTTGTGCAATCATCGATAAATGAGACAAACCACTTAGACCCTGAGATGTTTGGAACAATTGATGGTCCCCAAATATCGCTATGGATTAAAAAGAAAGGGGAAGAAAAACTTTTATTACTAATGGGAAATGATACACGAGTGTGTTTCGCATGTTTCGCATACTCACAGATATCACAATGAAAAGACTGAACATTGATTCCCGTGAACAAAGAGGGAAACATTATTTTCAACGTAGGAAAAGACACATGACCTAGACGCCTATGATGTAACCAAATGATATCCTTATTGGAGGAAGAAAACAATGTGGACAAAGAAGATTTACTGAATTCCGATTGACTTGATGTATCCAAGTAATAAAGTCCATTATTCTCTTTAGAAAGTCCAATCCTCTTCCCCGAACTCTGGTCCTGAAAGTCACAATGTGAATTATGAAATAAAACACAACCAAATAGATCTTTGGTAAGTTTTTGTATGGAGACCAAATTTGTAGATAACTGGGGTACATGGAGAACATTTCTAAGAATTAATTTTGAGGTAACTTGAACATCTCCTATTCCTGCTACTGTGGTCGTCGTACCATCAGCAACAACAATCTTTCTATTGCTAGGACAGGGGGTATAGGTTATGAATTTTTTGGATAAATGGGTGATATGGTCGGTAGCACCAGAATCAAGGATCCAAGCATTCTTAAAGCTCATTTCCAAAAACATTTAATCCAAGAGAGACTAGAGCATTACCTAAAAGTGTCAATGAACACATACCATGATTCATTGGTTGAGAATTGCTACTTGCAGATTTTTCAACCGTCCCCAGCATACTCTTTAGCTTGTCAATTTCCTCCATACTAAATCCTCCAAACGATTGGGTTAGGTCCTGAATTGACACATTAGCCTTCCTTTGACGGCCACCATTTTGTCCCTATTCACTATTGCTTGTGGATGGTTTCCCATGTAGTTTCCAGCATCGTTCTATGGTGTGTCGGGGTTTTTTGCAGTACGAGCACCACAACCCTTCACGATCCTTCTTCCCACTTGACCGATGATTCGGGTGGAATTTACACGATTTAGATGCATATTTGAAGCTCATTTGATGTTGATTTCATTGAATTATACAGTGAATATGATTGTTTAAGCCGAAATGAGAGAAAGGTTGTGTTTTGTCGATTGTGTAGGAAATACGATGGAAATCGGAGTAAAACACATACCACAAGTGTTCGGACCAGAAAGAGGAGTGCACGGTTGGATTCGTCTCGAAAAACGGAGTGGATTAGCCAAAGGAATCGAGTCAATCCGACATCCGAGGCGAAAGTTATGCATGGAACGAGAAGGGGAAGAGGCACTCGACCGAGTAAGGTTACTCGGCCGAATCTGCAACTTTGAACTTCACTGCGCACTCGGCCGAGTGAGCCAACTCGGCCGAGTAAGGTTGAATACAGTAGCTCCTGGAATTGAAGACCACTCGGCTGGAAAGAGTTGCTACACGCTTCTTAAGTGTTCCACTCGGCCGAGTGACCCCAACTCGGCCGAGTCACCCCAATTTCGGTGCCAAACTCGTATTTTCTCCATTTTTGAGGGATCAACTTGCAATTATGCCATTCAAACCCTTTCCAAACACTATATAAACTCCCTTTCTTAAAATCCAGAGGGAGATTCCTTTTAGAAGCATTCTCACACACACATTCACATAGTTGTAGGTGTTCTTCAATTTTAGTTTAATTTCTTCAATAGATTAGATAGAATAGTGGTTTTTAATTCAAATCAAGCTACGATTATCATCGGGCATCGTCTATTACATCGTTTTGTAGCTAAATTCGTATGATCAAGGTGATATTACTCTATTTTGCAATTCAATTTGGTATTTTCTTAATTTCTTCAATCTCTTGTTATTTCATTATGAGTTTGATGTTATTTGTTGTTGTAGCCATTGGATTCTCTTCTAGAACCATGGGCTAATCCTCAATTGCCTTGGGTGTGGATGTTTTGATGAGAATTTAGTGTAATTGTGGATTAATTGCATGATTAGCTTATAATTTTGGTATTTATGTTTCTAGAGTTGTACTTTGATTGATTCATTTGGTTGATCAACCCTATTAGCAAGCATGTTCGATTATGTTTATTGCAACGAGAGTTGGGTAGCATGATTGGGAGTGTGAGTGTGAGCTTTGATCAATTGAATAGAAGTTAATTAGTAATTAGCTCACCCGAGAGGGGTGTTAATGGCTAGACCGACAACTTTAGACACTAAACGAGTAGAGGTCGTCTAGGAGTTTGGTGAGAGGGCGTTTCATAAGCATTAGTAACCGTGTTGAAAGTGCTTATGCAACACTATCTTAGGAGCTTATGGTATTTGGTTAGATCCTATAATTGTTAATCAATGCACGATGTTTACCTATGCCTCTCGAAGTGGTTTGCACACATTTGTGATAGCCTTTAGCTTGACCCAAAGTTGTAGTAAAATCATGTAATTGGTCCACTAGTTCACTTAATTGCTCACAAAACGGAAACACCCGAGGCAATACACTTCGCTTGCACTTTCTATCGAAAGTTAGATAGTTCGTTATTTCTTTTGTTATATTCTTGTTAGCTTAGTTAATCTAGTTTAATACCTTTGTTCTTATTCCCAAAAATCCAAACAACATCATTTAGTTACTACAATAGCATGATAACTTGTAACTTTAGGGATTCACTAGCACTCAATTAAGTCCTTGGAATGAAATTTTACTTGGTATACTTATCGTACTACTAACGAACCCATACGCTTGTGGGGATCGTATAGTTGTAAAAAGTGTGCAAAAATACATCCAAGTCAATGGCGCCGCTGCCGGGGACTTAAGCGAGTGTTGTTAGTGAGACTTATAGTTTGTTGAGTGTTATTGATAGTAGCATTTCCTTTTGTTATTTTGTTTTTGTTCATCTTTGTGGGCTTTGACATTTTCCTTTTGTAGGTGCATGAACACAAGATCACGTGGAGGAACTCTTGAACCATTAGACCTTGAGATCGAGGCACACGCAAGAAGAAGGAATCGAAGTAGGAATCGACAAAGAGTCATAGAAGAACCATTTGAGATGGAGAACATTGAAGAGATGAATCTTCCACCAAATGGAGATGATGAGCCTCAAAGAGAGAATCCCCAAGTTGGGAATCAACAAGGAGGTAATCCACCTCAAAATCCTCCACCAATTCTCCATAATCCGAATCCACCTCAAAATCACCTTCCATATCAAGGATACTATCCTTACCCCTATCCACCTCCACAACAAGCCTACTATCCACCACCTCAACCTCATCAATATCCACCACCTCAACACCCTTACCCTCCACCTTACCAATATCCTCCACCTCAACACATTCAAGAGGAATACATCCCTCCTCTTCCACATATGGAAGAGCCTCAACGTGTTTACCATGGAAGGCCAATGAGGGAATATTTTGAGCCTCAACCTAGGGAGCATTACGATGGGTTGGCAAGACCAAGGGTGGAGGCAAACAATTTTGAGATTAGTGCCTCTTTATTAAGGATGTTGAGGGACAGACAATTTGAAGGAAGAACGGAGGAAGGATTTGAGGAAGACCCGAATGAACATCTTGCTTAATTCTTGGAGATAGCCGACACTCTCAAGCAAAATGGAGTGTCGGAAGATGCTAAAAAGATGAGGCTATTTCCATTTACATTGTCGGGGAAAGCAAAAGCATGGCTACAATCAAGCATTCCGACCGGAGAAGTGAGAACATGGAAATAGTTGAAGAAGAGATTTCTATTGAAGTACTACCCTCCGTCAAAGACGATGGAAGCCAAGCTAAAGATCTCTACGTTCAAACAAGGTCCAAATGAGGGAATCAAAGAAGCATGGGAAAGGTTTACGAGTCTTCTCATCACATGCCCCCATCATGGTTTCCCAATATAACAAACGACATGTTGGTTCGTTGGTGGGTTACGATTGGAAGATCAACACCACATTGATGCTTGTGCGGGGGGTTCAATTTGGATGAAATCGGTGGAGGAGATCAATGACATAATTGAAGGAATATCAAGCAATACTTTCAAGATGAGAGTAGACCGTGGAACACAAAATCGGGTAGCTCAAGTGGATGTTAATGATAGCATGAGAGAGATGATGGCCACACTCATTGAAAAGGTGAATGTTTTATCTCAATCAAGAGATAATCATTTACCCTTTGTGCAAGAGGACCCTCAAATGGGACCTATGGAAGAAGTGCAATACATGGGTCAACAAGGGTATCCTCAAAACTTTCAAGGGAATAGACAATATCAAGGGCAACCACCATATCAAAATCGTGGTCAAGGCTTCCAAGCTCCTACTCAAAACCGATTCCAAGGGCAACCTTCATCATCTCAAGGACAAGGGGGACCATTCCCTCAATACCAAGCTCCCCAAAACCTAAATTTTCGGAGGAATGACAATTTGTCCTATTCCAATCCTAAAGGTGCTATTCAATATCCTCCCGGAGTTGATCCCGGAGCAAAATTTCCAAGTGGAGAAGGGAAATCCTCCAACGATGAGCTTCTTGCACACCTCATGAAGAAGATGGATATGAGTGATAAAAGATTTGAAATAATTCAGAAGAAAGTCGAAGCAACCGAGTCCATCCTTGCTCAACTCTTGAGTAATCAAAAAGCGATGGAATTCCAAATGGGACAATTGGCAACTTCCATTGGATCTCAACATACAAAGGGGAAATTGCCCTCAAACACCGAGGTAAACCCACGTGAGCATTGTAATGCTATTACAATTTCAAGTGGTGAACAATATGGAGTTTCTTCAATTGAATTGGAAGAGGGTGAAGTGTTGAAGGCAAAAGAAATGGAGGAAGCGGAAAAGAAGAGGATAGAAAAAGTTGGAAGTGGAAAGGTTGCTCCAAGAATTCCAAAGTGGAGAATTGCCAAAGATTTGAAAAAGAAGAAGCTTGAGGTACCTTGTGATAGATGGGGGGTGCCCATTACATATGAGCCACTTCCATACCCGGGAAGATACATGAAGAAAATGGATGAGAAGTTTGGGAAGTTTTTGGATATCTTCAAGAAAATCCACATTGATCTTCCACTTTCGGATGCTTTAGAGCAAATACCTCATTACATGAAGTTTCTAAAGGATGCAATAACAAACAAAAAGAAACTAGTGGATGATGAGAAGATCAAGTTGACCGAAGAGTGTAGTGCTATCCTTCAACGAACTCCTCCCGAAAAGCTCAAGGATCCGGGTAGTTTCACTCTCCCAAGTGAGATTGGTGATGGTCCCATGATGAAAGCTCTTTGTGATTTGGGAGCTAGCATCAATTTGATGCCACTTTCAATCTTCAAGCGTTTGGGACTTGGAGAAGTAGTGCCCACATCAATTACTCTCCAATTAGCGGATCGTTCCATCACCCATCCTAAAGGGATCATTGAAGATGTATTGGTGAAGATTGACAAGTTCATCATTCCGGCCGACTTCGTGGTGTTAGATATGAAAGAAGATGCAAATATCCCATTGATTCTTGGGAGGCCATTTCTTGCCACGGGGGGAGCAAACATCGATTTGAGAAAATGGGAGGTAACATTGGAGGTGAATGGAGAGAAAGTGATTTTCTCCAAGTATGGCTCAATTGAGAGTTCCCCAAGAAAGAAGGAATCCCCCTCCATCCAAGAATGTGACATTTATGTGAAAGAGCCATTACCAAAAGTCCCATTTAAAGATCCGGGAGATGATAACAAATTGAGGCAAACTCCCAAACTTGAGCAAAACTCAAGTTTGGGGGAGTTTTATAAGGAGAAGAGTTTTGATAAGTTCCTTGAGGATAGTGAAGATGAAGAAAGGAAAAGGAAGAGTTTAAAGGAGAGGAAGATCGAAAAGGGTTTTGAAATTGGAGATAAGGTGGTATGGGGCACCTTGGGAGTGATGGAAGTCCTTGGAAAGATGAAGATCAAGGAAAGGAAAATGTTGGTCATGAAGAAATTGGTCTATGGAGGAGGCATTGCGTTGGAAAGTGAGGAGGATGAAGTGTTCATCACCGATGAGCACAATGTCAAGTACTATCATCCTCCATTCAAAGAAAGAGAAGTATGAACTTGTTAAGTTCCGTCCGGCATAGGACGTTAAACCTAGAGCTAAATGGGAGGCAACCCATTTTTACATGCTTTATTTCATTTCTTGCTCATTTTATTTGCTTTGTTAGTTTAGTTTGATGTGTTTGTGAGTTTTGATGTTAGTTGGAGAAGCATGGATCGAATGGACAATTGGAGATCGAAAGTGGAACTTTGAGCTTCGAAGAAGGTGTAGCTATAGCAATCGTGAGAGGTACGCCACTCCAAACTTAGGAATTGCATAGCAATTACTAAGTTTGGGGGGGTAGTGGAATTTATATTCTTGTTCATAATATTGATTGCTTAGCTACTCTTAGGTTAATTGTTGGGATAGTGGCCCATGTGTGTAGAATTGTATGGTTAGCACTTGGTGTCAATATCAATGCAACACTATTTTTCCAAACTTTTAATTGCTTTGCAATGAAAAAGTTTGGGGGGTATGTTCGTTTTTACATTTTCTATTGACACCAATGTGTACTCTTGTGTATGTGTGTAATTTGAGCTTTAATGATCATTGAGACACATTTGATAGTGATTTGTTGTGAATTTGATTCCTTGAATGTGTACATGATTGCAATGAATCATTTTGTTTGTGTTGTTGTCATCTTGTTGCCTATGGATGTTTTGCATGCACAATGAGTTATGTGTGGTGGTGATTGATGAATGTTTGAGTCTTTAATGAACCGGTGAGAGTTGAGCTTTGAACCGAGCATTAATCCGGTTTATTTCATTTGTGAGTGAATCAATTCATTGCTTGTTTTTCTAGAACTTGCCCAAGTTCTTGCTTGAAACCACAAGTGTGTGAAATAATGGGATATGATTTAGGCCATCTTTTGTTATTACTAGTCACTTAGCCAAATATTCCCATACCAAAAAGAAGTTTCCGTAATTAGCCAATTTGAGCCTTAAAACTTGATCTTTTGGCAACCTACAATGTTTAACCTCTTGAACTTATTAAGCCTTTGCCCTTTATTAGTGGAGGACAAGTGAAAAGTGGAAAAACATGAATTTTGATTGAAATGTGTGTGGGGTGTTTGAGCAAAGAAAAAAAAAAAAGATAAGAAACAAAAGAAAGGGATAAAAAAATGGGAGCCCCTAGAAAAGAGAGTGAAAAATAAAATAAAAAGAGAGAAGAGGGGATCTTCCAAAAACATGTGCTTAAGAGCAAAAAGTAGACTCTTGAAAGAAACAAAGGAAGAAAATTCTTGAGAATGAAAAGAAAAGTGAGGATGATGGATGGTTTGTTTTGAATAAAATGAGAAAAATGAAAAGAAAAAAAAAATGGTTCGTTGTCCTCCACTAGTCGAGTCACATTTCCCAAATTCTTCCCACCGTTTCCAAAGAGCCAATGTTACGTCCTTGGTTAAGCCCTATTGATCTCATTGTTGAACATGTTTGTGGTGGAAAGATGGTAGAGCTTGGGCAAGCTTATGGCAATTGCAATGCATGATTTGATTGATGAGTGCTTATTGTCCTTAATTTGTTTTAGTGTTTGAGTGAAATACTATTTCTTGTGAGATAAACTTGAACATCTTGATATTGTCATCACCATCACTTGTTGTTGTGTGTAGAGCATGTGTGAGTAATGAGTTGGATCTTCAATATTGAACTTGTGATCATTTTAAGAATGTATCTTGAGGAAGAAGAATTCATTTCATGTCATTTGATACGTGGGATCTTTCATTGATCATCTAGTTGTAAATTTCACCCTCATGTTGTAATTCTTTCGTTGCTCGAGGACGAGCAACACTTTAAGTTTGGGGGAGTTGATTCGGGTGGAATTTACACGATTTAGATGCATATTTGAAGCTCATTTGATGTTGATTTCATTGAATTATACAGTGAATATGATTGTTTAAGCCGAAATGAGAGAAAGGTTGTGTTTTGTTGATTGTGTAGGAAATACGATGGAAATCGGAGTAAAACACATACCACAAGTGATCGGACCGGAAAGATGAGTGCACGGTTGGATTCGTCTCGAAAAACGGAGTGGATTAGCCAAAGGAATCGAGTCAATCCGACATCCGAGGCGAAAGTTATGCATGGAACGAGAAGGGGAAGAGGCACTCGACCGAGTAAGGTTACTCGGCCGAATCTGCAACTTTGAACTTCACTGCGCACTCGGCCGAGTGAGCCAACTTGGCCGAGTAAGGTTGAATGCGTAGCTCCTGGAATCGGACATCACTCGACCGAGTAAGGTTACTCGGCCGAATCTGCAATTTTACATTTTACTGCACACTCGGCCGAGTGAGCCAACTCGGCCGAGTAAGGTTGAATACCGTAGCTCCTGGAATTGAAGACCACTCGGCCGAGTGACCCTCACTCGGCCGAGTCTCGGCTGGAAAGAGTTGCTACACGCTTCTTAAGTGTTCCATTCGGCCGAGTGACCCCAACTCGGCCGAGTCACCCCAATTTCGGTGCCAAACTCGTATTTTCTCCATTTTTTAGGGATCAACTTGCAATTATGCCATTCAAACCCTTCCCAAACACTATATAAACTCCCTTTCTTAAAATCCAGAGGGAGATTCCTTTTAGAAGCATTTTCACACACACATTCACATAGTTGTAGGTGTTCTTCAATTTTAGTTTAATTTCTTCAATAGATTAGATAGAATAGTGGTTTTTAATTCAAATCAAGCTACGATTATCATCGGGCATCGTCTATTACATCGTTTTGTAGCTAAATTCGTATGATCAAGGTGATATTACTCTATTTTGCAATTCAATTTTGTATTTTCTTAATTTCTTCAATCTCTTGTTATTTCATTATGAGTTTGATGTTATTTGTTGTTGTAGCCATTGGATTCTCTTCTAGAACCATGGGCTAATCCTCAATTGCCTTGGGTGTGGATGTTTTGATGAGAATTTAGTGTAATTGTGGATTAATTGCATGATTAGCTTATAATTTTGGTATTTATGTTTCTAGAGTTGTACTTTGATTGATTCATTTGGTTGATCAACCCTATTAGCAAGCATGTTCGATTATGTTTATTGCAACGAGAGTTGGGTAGCATGATTGGGAGTGTGAGTGTGAGCTTTGATCAATTGAATAGAAGTTAATTAGTAATTAGCTCACCCGAGAGGGGTGTTAATGGCTAGACCGACAACTTTAGACACTAAACGAGTAGAGGTCGTCTAGGAGTTTGGTGAGAGGGCGTTTCATAAGCATTAGTAACCGTGTTGAAAGTGCTTATGCAACACTATCTTAGGAGCTTATGGTATTTGGTTAGATCCTATAATTGCTAATCAATGCACGATGTTTACCTATGCCTCTCGAGGTGGTTTGCACACATTTGTGATAGCCTTTAGCTTGACCCAAAGTTGTAGTAAAATCATGTAATTGGTCCACTAGTTCACTTAATTGCTCACAAAACGGAAACACCCGAGGCAATACACTTCCCTTGCACTTTCTATCGAAAGTTAGATAGTTCGTTATTTCTTTTGTTATATTCTTGTTAGCTTAGTTAATCTAGTTTAATACCTTTGTTCTTATTCCCAAAAATCCAAACAACATCATTTAGTTACTACAATAGCATGATAACTTGTAACTTTAGGGGTTCACTAGCACTCAATTAAGTCCTTGGAACGAAATTTTACTTGGTATACTTATCGTACTACTAACGAACCCATACGCTTGTGGGGATCGTATAGTTGTAAAAAGTGTGCAAAAATACATCCAAGTCAACCGATTGGTTTTTTCTACAACAACTTTGTCCAGTACTAGCCCCTGAGACTTGGAGCTTAGTAGGGAAAAAACTTCGGTTGAAGGTGACTCTAACATAATTTCCCTACGACTTTCTTCTGCATGAGCCAGAGATATTGCTTCTGATAAAGAGGGAAGGTCAGATCTGCCCAGAATTTGTATTCGTACAAGATCAAATTCAGAATTTAGGCCAGCCAAAAAATCATAAACTCTGTACCTTTCTATAAATGTTTTGATTACCACTGCGCAATTGCTACATTTCAAATCAAGTGTCCTGTAATAATCGAGTTTTTGCCACTGGTTTTGCAAGAAATTCACATACTCTGTTATCGTTTTCGTCCCCTGTTTTGCTCCAGTTATCTTCGTCTTGATATCATATATGAGAGCTGCATCATTGACTTTGGAATATATTTGATAAAGGGCATCCCAAATCGCCTTTGCTGTAGGAAGAAACATACATGTATCACTGATTTCAGGGGTCATGGAATTCCACAACCATGACATGATCATTGAATCCTCTTCTTCCCACTCATCAGATTCGGCGTTCACGCTCTCTGGTGCTGTTTCCAGTAGATGACTCAACTTCCTTTTACCCTTCAGGAATGTCTGGAGCAGTTGAGACCACTTAAGATAATTTTTTTCCATTTAGTCTATATGTTGACTGGATGTTCTGAAGCTCCGTGCTTCGGTTATTCTGTTCTTCCTCCACAGTTGAAGGCACTTGTGGAGATGAGGTTTTAGAAGTAATATTCATCATGACTATATAGGATCAAATTATGGTTGGGGAATAAAAATAGGGTGACAAATGACAGCGATAAAGGCTGAAGAGAACAAGAAAAGTTAACAAACAAACCAGCAATTAAGGCTGGGACGACTAACAAGAAACGAAGGTGGTATTTTCCCAAAGACCCTAGCAGGGCTCTGACCATGAAAAAGGTTCTAAGAATATATTCATTATGTTATTTTATACTTTCACATACAATGCATTCTAGTTTATGTATACAACTATGCTACACTAAATAAGGAAAGTCAACAATCCATTTCCTGAACAATAGGACAGATCATCAATCCCTGATTTCCTACACTATCCCTGAAATTATTCTGAGATTAATCTATGAGATTTCCTATATGGACAATTCCTAAAAACCAAGGTTGGCGGAGGTGAAGCTCACAAAAATAGGAAGCGTTAAGACAACGACGACGACGAAGACGAGGAAGATCTGCGACAACAGATAAATTGTCAACTAATAGAGGGACCAACCATGCCGAAAAGTCTCGTCAGAGGTGCTATCGATACAGTGGGCGGCGACCTATGCGTCATCGAAGGGCCCGTGGTAGGAATCCAAGTCGACTACTCTCTTTCTGCTCGCCGACAAAGGAAAGAGGCTTGATCACTCGACAATGTTCATCAGGTCTGCGTGGCCATAGCTCCAGAGAAACCGGTAACCCGCCAAGTCCTTTTCAGCGACAACGACCTGAACGGAGTCGTACAACCAAACAACGACGCTTTGGTGGTCACTGCAAAGATAATGGGAGTCGTAGTCCATCGCCTTCTAGTCGACACCGACGCATATGCTAACATCCTATTCAAGCATACTCTGGATGCGCTCGGTGAGTTCGATGCATACCTGGAACCGTGCGGTGACACCATCATAGGTTTCGGCGACACCGCCTCAATTCCCCTGGGAATGATAAGGCACTCCCTCAAACTCGAATCAACCGATAACATAGAGGTGCGCATAACCAGACAAGTTGATTTTGTAGTCATGGATATGCCATCCTCCTATAATGCTTTCCTAGGGCGACCTTTCTTTACCGAGTTTAAGGCGGCCGTTTCCACCTACTATTATTGTATTAAGGTCCCAACCCCAAAGAGTGTAGTAACCCTAAAGGGAGACCAGAAGCAGGCGAGGGAGTGTCTCGTCCGTGTTTCTAAATGTTATGCTTAGATTTCCCCCACTGTAGGCCAGTATATCGACTCTCAAAAGCAAAGTAAAGAACGACAAATGAACTATTTGGAGGGTTTCCCCTCCAAATACAGGAAAATTAAAGTAGGGGAATCAAGCCAACAAGCCAACGATCACCACATGAAAATTGACGAGCAACCGATCTATCAAGCCAACGAGCATATCCCCATGGATTTGGACAATCAAACACAGAGAGTTATCGACGACTTGGGATCTGATTTAGAACCAAGGCTAGGCTTCGAGCCCCTACATAACGAGGATGAGGGCGAGATCGAAGACCCTCGATGGAAGGAACCCATTGAACGAGCAACACCAATTGAGGACCTCGAAACAATCCAAATCGATCCTGCTCGCCCGGATTTGGAGGTATTCATAGGGTCAACCCTTCTGGAGCCCCTTCGGACCGAGATGATCGCCTTTCTGAAAGAGAACATTGGGGCATTCGCATGGTCACACCAAGACATGGTAGGCATTGACCCAAAAAATGCCTGTCATAGGTTAAACATCGATCCATTGAGGAAACCGGTTCAACAAAAATGCAGAAAATTTGGACAGGACAGGACAAATATGCGGTCATGGAAATTGAAGTAAAGAAATTGATCGACAATAAACTCATTCAAAAAACAGGAACCGACCCCCAATGGGTTGCAAATCTAGTGCTCGTCAAAAAGACAAATGAGACATGGCGGCTATGTATAGACTTCACCGACTGGAACACCATATGCCCGAAGGATCATTTCCCGATGCCACACATCGACTATTTGGTAGATAACACAGCCGGGCACAAGATTCTGACTTTCATGGATGCCTCCGCAGGGTACCACCAGGTCCTGATGCACCCGGACGACAAAAAACACACCACATTCATGACCCCGAAGGATATGTATAGCTGGAAACGAATGCCTTTTGGTTTAAAGAACGCCGGGGCAACATACCAAAGACTAGTAAACAAGATGTTCGACCAGCACATAGGCGAAATGGTGGAGGTATACGTCGACGATATAGTTGTCAAAAGTCTGCACAAGGAGGATCATCTCTACCATCTCGAAATGACTTTTGATATCTTGAAAGAGTATAACATGAAGTTGAATCCAAAGAAGTGCAGTTTCGGAGTCGACTCTAGAAAAATTTATGGGGCATATGGTTAGTCAACGAGGAATCGAGGCTAATCCCGCCAAGATCCAGGCGATCATCGATATGCAAAGCCCGGGGAATATCAAAGAAGTTCAGAGGTTAACGGGATGCTTAACTTCACTCAATAGGTTCGTTGCAAGGACGGGCGATCGTTACAAACCTTTTTTCGACACTTTGAAAAAGGTGAAGTTCGAATGGACGACAGATTGCGAGAAAGCCTTCAGAAATTTGAAAGAATATTTGGCAAATCCAAAAGTTTTGTCAAAACCAGTACCGGGCGAGAAGCTCTATCTATACCTCGCGGCCACTAAATGTGCCATCAGCGCGGTACTCGTCCGGGAAGAGGAGAACATACATCTACCAATCTACTACGTAAGTCAAACACTCAGGGACGCCGAGTTAAGATACACCCCGGTGGAAAAATTGGCCTACGCTTTAGTTATGAGCGTAAGAAAGCTAAAGCAATATCTTTTCGATCACGAAGTTGAAGTTCTGACAACATTCCCTCTCCGTTAAGTATTGCATCGACCGAATACTACGCGAAGGTTACTCAAATGGTCGATAGAGATAGGATAGTTCGGCCTCACTTACTCGTCCAGAATTGCGGTCAAGGGACAGGTCCTCGCAGAGTTCATCGTAGAACTTACTTTCCCAAGTGAGATAGGTAAGCAAGTCGAGCAACCATGGACATTGTTCGTCGACGACTCGTCGACGAACACAAAAGCTGGGGCGGGGGTCGTTTTGACCAGACCTTTCGGGCAATCTTTTGCCTCGGCGATCGAATTTGAGTACATGGCGACCAACAACGAGGCGGAATACGAAGCTTTAGTCGCGGGCATCAGGATGGCAATGGCTCCAGGCACCAGAAAATTTAAAAAAAATCAGATTCACAATTAGTGGTGTGCCAGAATACATGCGAGTATGAGGCTCGCGGGGACCAGATGACAAAATGCGAAGCATTGGTAAGGGGCTCACTTGAACAATTCGAACAAATATGCATCGAGCAAGTCCCTAGGGATCAAAATACGCAAGCAGGCGCTTTGGCACGACTGGCCACTTCAGAAGGGGAGGCAATATTTTCAAAAGTAACTATCACCAAAATCTCTTCCCCATCTGTGAATAGAAGCTTGATAATGCAGACCGAAGTGGCCAACGACGAGGAATGGATGGCACCAATCATCAAATACATCAAGACCGGCGAACTCCCCGCAGACAAGGTAAAGGCAACCAGATTACAACTCCGGTCGGCCAGGTACACGGTAAGTGGCGACCAACTCTATAAACGTGGTTTCTCAATGCCATTGTTAAAATGTGTGGGAGAAAGGGAAGCAGAAATCGTCATGAATGACATCCACAACGGATCGTGCGGAAATCACACAGAGGGGCAAGCACTCGCTTTAAAAATAATGAGACATGGATATTATTGGACCACTTTGAAGAAAGACGCAATTCATTATGCAAGGACATGCCAAAGATGTCAATTTTTTGCTCCAGCTATACACTCGCCTCCAGACGAGCTCATTTATGTATATAGCTCTTGGCCTTTCGTAAAATGGGGGATAGACATTATCGGACCTTTCCCTCCAAGCAAAGGGGGAGTAACCTTCGTGGTGGTAGCAGTAGACTATTTCACTAAATGGGCAGAGGCAAAGGCGTTGACGACCATCACAACACAAAAAATGAAGAGCTTCATTTAGAAAAATATCATATGCAGATTCGGTTTGCCTCGAGCAATTGTGACGGACAACGGGCGATAATTCAATAGTTTGGATATGCATAAGTTCTGCTTGGAATAGAAGATCAATAAGCTTTTCTCAACGCCCTACCATCCATAGTCAAACGGATAGGTAGAGGCCATCAACAAAATCATAAAACACACCTTGAAGGCAAAACTGGACGGCCTGAAGGAGGAGTGGGCGGACGGAGCCACGGTGACCGTTCGGGTATTTCTTTGTTGATCTTGTTTATTGTTTTATAGGTTGCTTTATTGTGCTTGTTTAGTTTAGTGTTTTAGTTGTTGCTGATTATTTTTGTTGCGCCTTGTGCGTCTCGTTTCCCATTATGGGTCTTTGTTGTGGTTGTGAGACTTCTTTTTTTTTATGGTTGGGCTCTTTGAGATTGACTCTACAGCCCTTGTGCTCTGATTCTTGGGATATGGTACTTGGTGGAACTTTGTCTATCTCTTCTGTTTCCTATTCTTGACATGAGAACACCTTAGTGGGGGGTTGTCTCGTTAAAAGATTGGAGACCTGGGCACCTGTTAAGGCAAAGGGAAACTCATCTTTCCTCTTCTCACGATTGGAGTGGACGGTGATACTATGGTTTGAAGATCAAGATCTTATGCTAGTAATTTGTAATCTTATTTTATGATCTTGTAAATCCCCATAAAAAAAAAAAAAAAAAACTAATTGTGTAGATGAGGTTAAAGGTCCATCTTCGTCTATAGAATCTTCAAAGTTTAAATCAAACTTATAAGATTTTAAATATTGAAATAGAGTTTGAACATGCTAAAATAAAAGATCATTGGTATCCTTGGTAACAATTATTTTCATTCTCCATCTTTTAGTTAGAGAATTTAATATCTTTAGATCCATTTTCCTCACGATTAGAGTTTTTCTTGCCAAGTGACTCTTTCATTGATGATCTTCGTAAATCTTGGATCTACATAATCTATTGTTTCACTAGGCTGCATTTTGAAGTTTTCGAACTTCTGCACGACAATTGTTAATTTGTTCTCCTTGATCTGCTATGTACCTTCACACATAATAGTTAAATTGTCTCAAATATTTTTAGCCGATTTGCATTTAAGTACTTTGTCAAGATAATCATTAGATAAAGTATTGAGAATAAGATTTTTGACAATACAATTAAGGTTATTTTGTTTTATCTCATCTGGCATCAACTCGGATCGATCTTTCGGAACTGGATCTCCAACTCTGACGTCTAGATTACTAGTAGCGGTGTTTGAACACATTATGATAATGAATCCTTCCTCGATTACGCTCCACATCAGATCATGAATTGATTCTAGTTGCATCTCCATGCGAACTATCCAGTATTCATAACTTTTGACTGAAAACTTGGGAAGTTGTCTATCGTTAGGTGAGCTTTTCGAAGATTCGTTCAATTAAGTGACCACACAAAGATTTTTCCACAAAAATTGATGATATTCAAAGTTAAAAGTATTTTGAACCACTGCTCTAATATCACTTGTAGGTCCTGAAACGAGTAGTGTTGGTAAAAAGTTTAGAGGGGAGGGGTGAATAAACATTTTAACTTTTAAAACTTTTCTTGTGATATTAGTTGGTAGTGGACTTAGTGAGTTAAGTTTACTGCTAATTAGAATGAGTTTAATAGAGTGCAATGTGTAAAACAACTATGGTTGATAATTTATTATTTGTTAATTGGTTAGTTGGACTACTATCAATTTAGTTGAGTGCGGAAAATATGCATGTATGCCTTAAATTATATTCATGTAGTTCAAAAAACTTATCTTTGAAATGTGCAAGTGAAAATCTAACTCAACTTACTTAATGTACAACTGAATGTTGGACTTATGCAAATTTAATGAAATACTCAATTGATAATATGACAATATGAATAAACGTTATAACAATAATTATATTAGCTGAAATTAAATCGAGACAGTAAGAACACAGAGATTTAAAGTGGTTCGAAAATCATTTCTACATCTACTCTCATAGACTCAACTGTGATATTATTTTCTTATTAAAAGCACTTTTAATTTTTAGTGTTAAAAATAACACTTTGAATGTACACCTTTTGTGAGATTAATCCTACTAGTTATAGTGTGAACTATACCCTTATAAATTGGGTTGCAATAAATCAATCTAATTAACTAAGTAAAAAAGAAGGGTTTGAAGTAAAGTTTCCACTTGAATTCTTCAAACAACAAAGTTGGGTTTTTCTTAGTGTAGTCAAATTGTACAAAGTGACTATGTAGTCAGCGCATCGAATCGCGCCACGTGGCGTCGTATGAACCTGCTACCTGTTATACAGGTTTAAATTAATTAAATCATTTTTAAATTGTATTTTGTTATTTACTATATTACCCTTCTTTTATTAAAATTAGTTTTAATATATATTAAGCAAAATTAATATTCTACCTTTTTTTATGTAAGCAAAATTACTATCCTACCCTTTTATACAAATATTATTATTATAAAAAATAAATAAACCAATCAAAAAAATAATTAAATAATAAATGTACTGGAAGTACTCACTTGCACGGTCCAACAGTCGTGCACGGTTGCACAGTTGATACTCAGTAAACCGTGTAATTTAAATAATGTGTTGTAAGTGCTCACTTTCACGGTCCAACAACTGTGCACGGTTGCACGGTCGATACTCAGTTACCCGTGCAAATCAAAACATGTACTGCAAGTACTCACTTGCACGGTCCAACAGCCGTGCACGGTTGCACGGTCGATACTCAGTCACCCGTGCAAATCGAAACATGTACTGGAAGTACTCACTTGCACGGTTCAACAGCCGTGCACGGTTGCACGGTCGATACTCAGTAAACCGTGCAATCCAAAAAATGTGTTGTAAGTGCTCACTTTCACTGTCCAACAGCCGTGCAAACCAAAAAATGTTATTTTCTTATTCACGTGCTCGAGCCACAAATAGGGCAGCGGCTTGGCGGCATCAGTGGAGTGCGTGTTCGCAGGTGGAAAGAAAACCAACGTATTCGTGTTCTAGGTTTAGGTTCATATGACTTTTTTTTTTTGTTTAATTTATTTTTTTGGTGTTAATTTTAATAATAATATAAGGGTAAATTGGTAGTTTTACCATTATATATTTTAATTAAATTAATAAATTTTTTTAAATTAAATTAAGGATAAAAATGTAAATTTTAAATTATATATTTTAATTAATTAAATTAATTATCCATACGACACATACGATGAATATTTTCAACACAAAGTACAAAAGGTAACAAGTCATCAAATTTAAACCTTTAGATTTGATTTTTAATGGTTCAGATTTAATTGACTACGGAAGTCATACGATACCATACGACACTCTGACTACATGTAGAAGGTCCCAACAAAGTTTTATGAACAAATTATTTCTAAACTTATAATCCGGATGTGTAAGGGGTTAGATTGGATAGGAAACTTAAAGTTGTTTATGATAAATCTTTCTATTTTTTGTGTAGATCTTCATCGTGATTTGTTTTTATATTACATTTTATTCCTTAAATGGAATATTGTGCATTAATCAAAATTAATACACTTACGGTATAATTGGTATGATGGAATAATATTAGGGTTAAATGGAATGAATTCAAGAATGAAATGATAATGGGAAAGAAATTAAATAAGAATGGTAATTCTTATGATTGGTATTGAGAAGGAATAAAAAAGATATTTCTTATGTTATTCTAGTCTCATGATTGGTATGCTACAATGAAATGTAAGGAATATTTAAACTTTATCTTAAATGACTAAATTATTCTTGAACATGTATTATTTTAAAAATATATATAAATTAATTAAAAACTATGTAATTTTTTAATAATTTCGCAAAACTTAAAATTTCTATGGAGTATTTTTTTTACATATTCTTCTATGTAAATTATTTCATATTTTATTATAAAGTTATTTTTTAGCTTCAAATTATAATTAGTTGTTAAATAATTTTAATTAATAAATAAACCAACTACAATTTTTTTATAACAAGTAAAGTAAATCATTAAAATAATTAGAATTGAGGATAATTATGTAAACTTAAAAAATTAATGAATATAAATTAGTTAAAATAATTAAAAATATTTTTAAATAATCTTTCATCAAGGAATGGAATAAATAAAACTAGGGGGAGTGAAGGAATCACTATTCTTAAATTTTTGAGAATAATCATTTCATATGGAATGAGTATTCAATATAATAAAACTTATCAATCATAGAATTAGAAATATAATTAAGAATGCACATTTCATTCCTCCTTCATTCATTCGTACCAATCATATCGTTAGTATTATTAGCTAGCACTGCTTGCTATGATTTTATACAATTTAGTCAACTACGTACGTTTGTTGTCGATTTTTCATTGATCCACATCAGCAAAGTTGTTAGACTTGATTCAAAATGGATGGCAAAATGTTCATATATGAGATATTACAACAGTCAAAGCAAGTAAGCAGACTTTTCAGTTAATAATATTAATTGTGTGATATTTAATTGTAAGTAATGGTTGATACTTGATAGTTAAAGGAAAGAGAAGTCAGTGATGTTCGTTTGGAGGGCCACACTTAAGTGAAAAAATCAGACATTTATTCATGGAAGAAAGTTTGTATAAGGTGTTCAAAACTTCAAATTAATGGTCGGAGTACTATGTAATATTAGCACTTTTTTTGTTATATTAACCTGCGATATTTTATGATAATTGAGCTTAATCATGACATGTTTCATTTTAATTATTGGTTATAGATAAATATTTTTCGATTTTTTTATTAGGACTTTTAGTGTGTAATATATACACTTTACGTGTAATAAATTTCTACTTGCCCTTTTCAATAATTTATTCTTATTATTGAGTAAAAATAATATTTGGCTAAACGATCTGCATTGCAAAATTGATTAGTGTGCACGTAAACGCTAAACCTAGATACAAACTAAGGAGTATTTTTTAATTAGTGATTGTTGACTCGACAATTATATTATTGAATGCATATTTTCATACAAATAAAATTTGGTATCCCCATTTGTTGTAAGTAACATGGTTAAGTAACCAATTTGATCGAATTAGTTTCTCTTGAGTTAACAATTAAAAATGAAATAAAAATATTTGATTGCCAAGCATGATAAAATATGTCAAGATATTGAATTAGGACCACCGATGAAATAAAAATATAGGTTAATATTTATTTTAATTCAAACTAAAATTTGATGCTTGAATAAATTAAGTACTATGATTAAATCATTTTTGCCATTTTTTTTCTAGATGATGTTTCATTTGGGGATTAATTATGTAGACTTCGTAATGAATTTAATTAATAAAATTTTAAAATAGCTTTTGAAAGAAAAAAAAAAATCAATAATAATGATAATAATTAATTTCCGTAGTGCAATCATGTTAGTCGGTATCGAAAAGGAGAGGAAATGGAGGAAGTTGGGCCACGTAGCATTTAAATTAAATGTCCAGAGGCACCATACATGGGGTTGTCATTATTTTTTCAAACTATATTTATTATTTTCATGTGACTTTTTAAATATACCGAAATGATTCCTCATTCCTGTGCTATAATAATAATACAAATTTTGAGATTTAGGTGCACGAGGTAAGTTAGACTTCAAAATTATGAGATTTAAACTTTTGATGAATAATAGAGTATGTCTTTATTTTGAAATTTTGATGGAATGAGGTTTAAGATTATGTCAAAAAAATAATACGGAGTAAATTTTATTGACAATAATAATAATATATTTATAGGTATTTAAAATTCAGAAAGAAAGTATTAAGATCTTTTGTTGTCCAAGTGACGATGGATTCTTCATTCTTGATTGAAATTAAAATATTCTCTTTTCGTCAATATATCTATTGATAATGTTATTACTCCTCTTGTCATATTAACATTTACTATTTGATGTGTTTTTAGTAGAAAAAATAATAACATATGTTGTAATATTAAAATATTTGAAAAAGTAATTAAAAGAAAAAAATATTCTATTATCAATTTAAAAACTATTCAATTATGTTAAGAATAAATTCATAAATGTTCAATAGAATTAGAGGGAGAAGAAGAATTATATTTGTAGCATACTAGCATGTATTAAATAAACCAAAACTCATAAATTGAAAAGATCCAATAAAGTGTCCGGAGTGTATCTATTTTCATTATATCCAATCAATTCCATATATGGATAAGTACAAAGCACTTCAATATTTTTTCCAACGAAAAAAATAAAAATTGATAAGATTGTCGGGTGAAATATGTTCGGTACGACTTAAGAAAGAGATATTTTTTTATATGAAAGTAAGACAAATTTATATATATGGATTTATAAATGCAATTAAATTTTAAATTATTTATATATAACTTTAATTGTTCAATTAAATTTTTGAACAATTAAACTAGAATAAGTATTCCTTTTGTGGGGCCTTCTAAGGACAGTCTAGTGTTGCCTGGACTATCAACAGTCCAGTAATCTGAGCCATCAGATCTGAAATCTAATGACTTATATTTGATGACCTGCTATACCTGTTGCATTTGGCGTTGCAGAATTCATCGCATACTTATTATTGTTTTTTGTCGCCTTATCACACTTTTAAATTAAATTTAATAATTTTAAATATATAATTATAAAATTACAAATTTATCCTCACATGATTAATAAAAAAATTAATTGATAATATATAATTTTTATTTTAATTCTCATATCATTAATAATCATAATAAACAATAAATTATCTTTTTTTATTTGAATGAATTGAATTCTAAGTTAAATTATTAATTTAGTTAAATTTTTTATACAAATTTCTGTTTCGAATTCAGTACTTAGGCGGCACATACGGTTCTCTTGTTTTCTTCTTTTATTCGAAAATTCCATTGAAGAAGAGCTCCAGGTATGAACAATTCTATATTTTCTAGTCAAATTAGTTTTGGTAAATCTAGGTATTCGAAAATTCCATTGAAGAAGAGTGTCAGGTATGAACAATTCTATATTTTCTACTCAAATTAGTTTTGGTAAATCTAGGGTTTAAGATAGATATTTGAATGAATTGAATTTTATGTTAAATTATTAATTTAGTTGATTTTTTTATACAAATTCTATTTCGAATTCAGTATTCAAGATATTAATTTAACATTAAAATTTTTTACAGGTGTACAAACGTTAGAATGGAGTCGCTGTTTAATTTTATCTTTTCATTTATATTATGTTGATTTTGTTCAACCGTTTCTCATTGCCTATTGATTTGACTTGGACATCGTAAATTATCCGAGATCACAAAACTGGGACAACTATGCCTATAGATGAATTTTTTCTTCAGAAACAGAACTTCCTAGAGAACCAAGTAGAAACACGCTTAGCCGTAAAATCAAGAGAAAATCTACAAAATTCAATTCCAATCCCACAAACACGTTCATAAAAAAAAACATTATGTGATTTATATTTATATTTTTTATTTTTTTTGTTCATTCTTAGACGAATCATAAAAATTATTAGTACACCTAAGTATTCTCAAATTGTTGATAATCTAACAATCACATTAACGTTCTCAATTGTCATTCATATAAAATTTGTATGATTTCTATATATGATTATTGATTTATGAGATTTATGTGAAATTTATGGATTTTACTTATGAATTTATGAATTTAGTAAAATTCTACATTTATTAATTTTATTTTTAATGTATATTTTGCAGATATATCTTCCCAACATGAGAATGATGACACAACCACATCTAATAATACCTAAGATTGACAATGATTTTGTCATTAAAAAGAAAAGGCAAAAGACATCAATGGTGTGGAATAATTTTGAGAAATTTTTTGTTCATTCATTATAAAATTTCAGCATATTTTATAATATTTTAGGGGTTCAACATGAAGATGAGATTATTTTGAAAAATTGATGTATTTTTTAGTTGTAATTGTTGAAAGAACATTCTGTTATATATTTTTTTAACATTTGTTATTGCTCACGCACAATTCAAGAAATGAGTTGGTCAATTTTGTCTTTTCTTTGATAAAACAATTGGGCTGCCCACTTTTAATTAAATGCTAGCCCAAAACATTCTCCACTTTTAATTAAATGGGCTAACATTGTTGGCCCAAAAAGTCTTCACTTACTCGATTTGCTCTCGATCACAATTTCTTATTTCTTTGACGTAAAGTACGGACAATGTCACAATGGGCAACATAGGACCGTTAGTGCCCGTAAGGAATTCAAATAAATTTATAATATATTTTAAGTTTAATTTGTCAATTAAAAAAATATTTGAAACATGTACTCCATAGTATAAATTTGTAAATTTGTTATTCATTTGAATCTAGGTAAATATTTTTTAATCCACTCTTAACTCTTGAGGCTGCAACATATAATTGTCTATACATGAACATGTTTCAGAAGGTACACACTACACACCTAGCATGAAAAGAGACCGACCTTTAACTTTTATTTATCGTCATTGCAAAAGACAATAGAATAAGAAATTATCTTATTCGAAACTTTATGGGAGTCGTGTCATCGAAACACTCAATATTATTCTCAGAATAAAAACTTTACTACCAACATTCCTTCCAAAATAAAAATGTGTCCTCAATAATGTAATTTTCAAGTCTGATAACAATCAATCTAGTTACATTATACAAATCGGACTTTAGGTCAATGTTCGTAAACAACATTATATGGACACATATTTTTTAGAACTAATCGATGGTCTGAGCATGACGTTTTCCTATAGTTCCATTCACATTTCCTAATGTTTTTTTATTCTGATTTCACCAAAATTCTGTTTTTCAAAACATAGTTTGAGAATGACGTTTTAACACTTTGGAAAAAATAAGTGTTATATTTCTACTAATTTATGAACAGTGTTGCCATAAGACCATCTCACTTTTAATAAGATAAGTGTATATTCGTACTAATTACTGTTAATGGTATTACTCGTTATTACTTATTGTATTACCGTCTATAATAAAATCATACCTATAATATTATTTTGTATTAAAATTTAAAAAAATACACATGAAAAAATGGAAAATGAAAAAAAAAAAGTAAAAGGAAAAAAACGAAGAAATTAAAAGTTTGGAATAAAAACTGGAAATGGGAGAAAAAAAGGGAGGGGAAGAAAACTTAGAAAGAAAAAAAATCAAGATTTGTGCCTAATTTCGATAGTTTTTTTTTAAATTATGTTTTACGATTTTTTTCTAAAAATATGGGTGACTTGATGGTAAATCGACGGTAACTCGGTAATGACTCGACTACAGATTGTAAATATACAAATTAAGGTTGATTTTATTATATTTTGTGTAAATTAATAAAATGATAATATAGTCTTTTAAATGTAATTATTTTTTTAAAAATATTTTGGGGTGAACTAATAAAATAAGGGGTGTAGATAAACGTGGTAAAAAAATAATAATTTAGGGGTGAACTCATAAAATGAGAGGGTGCACATAAATGTGATAAAAAAAATTATTTGGGGGTGAACTCATAAAATGAACGGGTGCAAATAACCGTAGTAAAAAAATGATTTTTGGGTGAACTCATTAAATGAGTGGGTGTATATAAAATATAAATAAAAAATTAAAATTGGTGTGTTTCGGTATCTTGCATGTACCCGAGTATCACCTTACAAATTAAGGTTGATTTTATTATATTTTGTGTAAAATAATAAAAGGATAATATAGTCCTTAAAATGTAATTATTTAAAAAAAATCTTTTGGGGTGAACTTATAAATTGAGCATGTACAGATAACTATGGTAAAAAATAATTTTGGGGTGAACTTATAAAATGAGCGATTGCAGATAACCATAGTTAAAAAATGATTTGGGGTGAACTCATAAAATGAGCGGGTATAGATAATCGTAATAAAAAATAATTTGAGGGTGAACTAATTAAATGAGCAGGTAGATAAAATATAAATAAAATAATAATTTAATTCTGTTAAAAAAATCTAATTGTAGATATGATTTAATTTAAATAATATTATTATTAATTTTAATAAAGGATAAAATAGTAAATAATAAAATAAAATTTAAATAATTATTTTAAACTATTAAAAAAAGGCAACAGGTATCAAGTTAGGGCGACAGCAAGACACAGAGCGATGCAATTTGACATCTGAACTATTAATAGTCCAGGCAACACCTGGACTATTAAATGAACAGGGTAGGGTAGATAAAATATAAATAAAATAATAATTTAATTCTGTTAAAAAAAATCTAATTTTACGTATGATTTAATTTAAATAATATTATTATTAATTTTAATAAAGGATAAAATAGTAAATAATAAAATAAAATTTAAATAATTATTTTAAAATATTAAAAAAAGGCAACAGGTATCAAGTTAGGGCGACACAGAGCGATGCAATTTGACATCCGAACTATTAATAGTCCAGTCAACACCTGGACTATCCTAAGAAAACCCCTCCTTTTGTTCCGGTAAAACCTACCTAATTTTATTTTTTTCATCCGTCCAAATGATCAAATGAAAGCTACCCATTCCCTTTTAGTAAACTGTTCATCTTACATTTAAATGATTTAATTATGTTTTTTTTATCTCTCAATCATATAACTTCTAATACAACTATTTATTCTATTATATTTTTTAATCTCCGTACTTAAAATTTTCGAGTACCTTTCATCGGGAGGGAGTATATTTTAATTGCATTGTATAAATAATATTTATATATTGCTCATAAAACTAGATTTTATTAAAAAAAATTAAAAATATGTGTATTATGTATCTTAAAATATTGTTTTTGCTTCAAAAATGCCTCTTTCTTTTTTGGCACATAATACACTTTGTGATTTAGTTTCACACAACACGTGTTTAAATTGTATACAACTATTTCTTGAATTTTAGACTTTTTGCAAATGATGGTAGATATATATAAGGGAAAAAAAAGGAAGAAAAAAGAAAGCCATAAATTAATAAAGCTATATGTTCACACGTGGGAATCAAAGGTGAGTGTCTATTAAAATATTTAACAGGTGAAAACTTTGTTTACTTTCATTTTAGAAAAAATGAGTTTTGTGTCTTAAGACCTTACAGTAATTTTATTTCAAGATTAAAAATTTATTTTAGAAAATCATTCAAAACTAATTCTATTAAACCTACTCATTAATTTAGTAGTTAAAAATTAAATCTTATATATTAATTTGATACAAAATTAAATTTGTACCTACTTAAAAAAATACTCCCTCCGTCCCAAAGTTGAAGCTAAAAATCAAATTGGCACGGATTTTAATAAATGAGTTGTTTATTAGTATTGTGTAAGATAAAGTGGGGTAGTAAAGACTTTTCAACTTTATAAATAGTACTCCCTCCATTTTTGAATAAGTGTCACTTTAACATTTTTCAACAAATTAAGATAATAAATTGTGGTCAATATTACCCTTCATTAATGATAAATAATTTTGATATTAATTTTTTGTTTAATAAAGAATGTGGTCAAGAATGTATGTGGTATTCATATGTACAATATTTATGATTTTTCCATGATTTATGCTACTACATTAATTGAAATTGAAGACAAACTATTTTATAAGGGTAAAATTGTCAAAATTGAAGAAAAAAACATAGAATGACACTTATTATAAAAATAATTAAAATGGCAAAGTGACACTTATTTAAAAGTGGAGGGAGTAATAAAGTTACTTTTTAGTGTAATAAATTAGTGGCATTTGTTGTAATATTGTGATGTTTTAAGGAGAGTGATTAAAAGTGTTTTTGCTATTTTAGGTAATGTGGCTTCAAGTATGGGACGCCCAAAATGGTAAAATGTGGCTTCAAGTATGGGACGGAGGGAGTACATATTAGTACTCCTCCATTCCTGAAAAGTTTGTATTTGTTGAAACAAAGTTTAAGAAAAAAGTGTAATAATTAAAATTTTAGATGTAAATTTTTAAACTTTTATATATAAAGTAAATAAAATAGTTAGTATGGTGAACTCCAAATAAATATTGCATGTAATAGAGAAGATTTGATTGATGAATAAATTGATTAGGTTCTTTTCTTGTACAACAAGTTCTTTCCTTATATATAGGTTCTTTTCTTGTACAACAAGTTGTAATTCACCTATATTAATGAGAATATCATACACCGTAAATTACATGGTGATTATTATCATTCTGTCATGGTATTAGCAAATTAAGTGCTGAAAACCCTAGCCCAATTTTTTTTCTTTCCCATCCGTTTCTTCCTTCTCCTTCACAATGTCGGATATTGTTCCAGCAACACCTAAGGATCCCGATCACATTCCCCTTGCCACTTTGATTCACATGGTTACGATCTGCCTCTCTTCATCGAACTACCTTCTTTGGAAGAGTCAAGTTCTTCCAATGCTTCGAAGTGATAATCTCGCAACCTTTGTCGACGGTTCTGGTCCCGAGCCCGAACCTCTAATTAAGTCGTCCGATGACAAGGACGAACCCAACCCAGCCTATCTTCTCTGGCGCAAACGCCACGATCGTGTCCTTTGCCTGCTTCTATCCTCTCTCACGGAAGAAGCTATGTCTGAAGTCGTTGGCCTCTCCAAGGCTCGTGATGTTTGGCTTGCCCTAGAGGCCGCATTCAATCCCTCCTCCCCATCCTACGCTCAACAACTCCGGGATGAACTACAATTCCTCCGTCGTGGTTCGCTTTCCGTCGTCGAGTTCAATAGGAAGTTTACAAATCTCTGTCACCAGCTCGCTGCAATCGGCCACTTAGTTTCTAATGCGGACAAGGCTCGATGGTTCCTTCGCGGACTTGGCCCGCAATTTCGAGCGTTCACTGAGGTTCGCCTAGCCATCGCCCCCTTACCCTCCTTTCGTGATCTGTTGTCTCAGGCCAGAGATCAAGAGTTACGCGAGAAAGCTATGGAAGCTTCTGACGCTCAGTCGCCTACTGCTGCCTTTTACGCTAATCGTTCAGGCCATCGCTCGTCGTCTTCCGGTAATCGTACTTCGAATCAGGTCCGCGACGGTGGTCGTGGTCAGGGTGGTCGCGATGGTGGTCATACCTCCAACAGTAGTGGCCGTCCCCAAGGTGGCGGTACTAAGCGTGTGCCTCGCTGCCAAATCTATCGCGATGCTCATTACGCCACTAATTGCCCGAACAGGTTCTCTCGGCATTATAATTTTCATGATTCCCAGTCCCGATCTGCAAACATTGCCCATGCGTTTCAAACTCAGTGTACCGTCAATCCCTCATCTATATCAGATTGGTATGTTGACACTGGTGCCTCGGCTCATATGACGTCCTCCTCCACTGCTCTGTATTCCTTTGAACCCTATTCTGATAATGGTTCAGTCATCGTCGGTAATAGTGACTCTCTTCCCATTTCGCATATTGGTTCTCGTCTTATTAATACCTTGCCCTTGTTAGATGTTTTAGTAGTGCCTCATATTACTAAAAATTTATTATCTATTAGCAAGTTAACCAATGATTTGCCTGTTGATGTTATGTTCTCTAACAACTCTTTTGTGGTTCAGACTCGGTTGTCAAAGAAAATCCTCGCTCGAGGGACGTGTAAGGATGGCCTTTACATTCTAGAGCAGGGCACATCTGCCCTGGTTGCTGCTTTAAATTCCAGTCTGTTGAAGTCTTCTTTTGAGTTGTGGCACTCCCGTTTGGGACATGCTTCTGTTTTTGTTATTCAGTTGTTAAAAACTTTAGGCCATTTCAGTGTTACTTCTATTTTGCCTAAGCCGTCACCTTGTACTTCCTGCCAATTGGCTAAGAGTAAAAGGTTACCGTTTGATTTAAACGATAAACGTGCTTTACATGTTTTAGATCTTATACACTGTGATTTATGGGGTCCTTCTCCTGTTTTGTCTGTCGATGGTTTCAAATATTATGCTTTATTTGTGGATGATTTTTCTCGTTTCTCGTGGATTTATCCCTTACGCACAAAGTCTGTGTTTTTTGATGCTCTCAAACAATTTAATACTTTCGTTTCCACTCAATTTAACTCATCCATTAAAAATTTTCAGAGTGATGGTGGTACTGAATTTACCAACTATCGTGTCCGTGATTTTTTTTAATTCATTTGGTATCTTACATAGATTTTCTTGTCCTTACACTCCTCAACAAAATGGTCGAGCTGAGAGAAAACATCGTCACATAACTAAAACTGGTTTATCACTTTTGTTTCACTCTCATACCCCTCTTCCTTTTTGGGTTGATTTCTTCTCTACCGCTGTCTACATTATTAATAGGCTTCCATCCCCTGTTCTTAACAATAAGTCACCATATGAGCTTTTATTCCACTCTCCTCCTTCATATAACAATTTTAAAGTTTTTGGTTGTCGTGTGTTTCCGTATCTCCGTGATTATGCTCCTCATAAGTTGGCTCCTCGTAGTCATCCTTGCATTTTTCTTGGCTATAGCAGTATTCACAAGGGTTTTCGGTGCTACGATCCTGTCTCTTCGCGCACTTACATTACTCGTCATGCTCAATTCGATGAGACTCTATTTCCTTTCTCTTCTAATACTTTGTCTACATCTCATACTGACTTGGACTTTTCTTATTTTTTGGATCCTCAGGTTTCTCGATCGACAATCTCGAGTCCTGCCTCTTCACGATCTGTTCCGCACGATCCTCCTTCATCGTCACATGTGTGTTCTTCTCCTACTGGGGTTTGCACGCTTTGCCCTGTTGATTCATCTCATGAGCCAACGCCAATGCTCCATCCCGTTGTTCCCGACCCGATTTAGGTTCCAGTGTCTGATCCTGCCATACCCGCACCCACCGACCCTGCTGGTCATGGCTCTCCTTCCACGGTTCCTGTTCCTCCGGCTAGTCCTCCACCCGCTCCATCCGTTTCACTTCATCCCATGCAAACCCGTGCCAAATCCGGTATCTTTAAACAAAATATTCGGTTGATATTGCTACCACTAAGCTGCTACATTCCCTGTCTGTCTCCACAGAACCTCGAGGGTTCAAATCTGCCTTAAAGCTTCCACATTGGCATTCTGCCATGCGTGACGAAATGGAGGCTTTACATTCTAATCAGACATGGGATCTTGTCCCTCGTCCGCCTTCTGTCAACATTGTTGGTTCTAAATGGGTTTTTCGTACTAAGTACAAATCTGATGGATCCATTGAGCGATATAAAGCTAGCTTGGTTGCTCAAGGGTTCTCTCAAATTCCAGATTTTGACTTCTCGCACACCTTTAGTCCTGTTGTTCGTGCTGCCACTGTTCGTGTCATACTGTCTTTGGCTGTGCAGCGCTCTTGGCCTTTGCATCAACTAGATGTGAAAACGCCTTTCTGCATGGCGTACTTCCTAAACCTGTATTTATGTCACAACCTCCTGGTTTTACTGATCCTCGTTTTCCTAATCATGTTTGTAGGTTGAAGAAGTCTCTTTATGGCCTCCGCCAGGCTCCACGTGTTTGGTTTGATAGATTTAGTGTTTTTTTATTCTCCTTAGGATTCACTCGTTCTCGTTCTGACACCTCTTTATTTTTCTTTCATAGTTCCTCTTGTACCGTTTTTTTATTACTCTACATTGATGATATTATTGTTACAGGAAGCAACTCTGCTGCTTTACAAAAGTTCATTGTTCGTGTCAACAAAGAGTTCGATGTCACTGATCTTGGTCGTCTCAATTACTTCCTTGGTCTTGAGATTACTCATCATCCTTCTGGCCTTTTCCTTGGTCAAGCAAAGTATGCGTATGAAATTCTCACACGAGCTGAAATGCTCGATTGCAAGTCGGTCTCTACTCCACTGGTTGTAGGTGACTCTCTGGCCAGTTCAGGTGAATCGTTCAAGGATCCTACACTTTATCGATCCTTGGTGGGTGCTCTACAATATCTCACCATCACTCGCCCGAATCTGTCCTATGCCGTTAATCACGTTAGCCAATTTCTTCATTCACCCACAGCGGATCACTTCTTGGCTGTTAAACGGATCCTTCGATACGTTAAAGGGACTATTCATCATGGGCTATCCTTCTCGCCCTCTTCAGACTACAACATTGTTGGCTACTCTGACGCCGACTGGGCCCGCTGTGTGGACACACGTCGTTCCACATATGGTTACTCCATCTTTCTAGGCGACAATCTGGTTTCTTGGAGTGCAAAGAAACAACCTACAATTGCTCGCTCCAGTTGTGAGTCTGAATATCGTGCACTAGCAAACACTGCTCAAGAAATGGTTTGGCTTTCCCATTTACTTAAGGAGCTTCGTGCACTTCCTTCTTCTCATTCGCTACTCTTATGTGACAACAAGAGTGCTCTATTTTTTAGTCAGAATTCAATTGCTCACAAACGTGCTAAACACATTGACATAGACTATCACTTCATTCGCGAACTTGTAGCAAATGGACATTTGGAGACACGCTTCGTTCCCTCTCATCTCCAAATTGCGGACATTTTTACAAAGAGTTTACCCCGACCAAATTTTGAACTGCTTCGATCCAAGCTTCGTGTCGATGCGATTCCGACTCTTCGCTTGAGGCGGGTGATAGAGAAGATTTGATTGATGAATAAATTGATTAGGTTTTTTTCTTGTACAACAAGTTATTTCCTTGTATATAAGTTCTTTTCTTGTACAACAAGTTGTAATTCACCTATATTAATGAGAATATCATACACCATAATGAGAATATCATACACCGTAAATTACACGGTGATTATTATCATTTTGTCAGCATGAAAGGTAAATATATGTATATGATGAAGGTGACTATGCAAAAATTTTAGCGTTTTAAAAATATTCAAATTCAAAGTAAACCACACTTTAAAGACAAAACCCTGCAAAATGAAAAAGGTACATTCTTAAAAAAAAATGTAATCATTGAACATAAATTACTGGAATTCATAACTGAGGAAAAAAAAACAAAGACCACAGAGGTCCAGTGGAAACCATTATCACACATGTTCCAGTTTTTGTTTTACTCATTAACATTTATCTTGCACGTATTTTAATATATAAATTATTTATTACTATTAAAAGTAATAATATTATTTTTTTAAAGAATATTATAAATATTTCTATTTTATTGGAGAATAAATTTTTGTTAGTATATGGAGTAAAAATACAATACCTTATAATTTAAAAGAGTAAGAAATCATTTTTTCGAATTGAGAAAAAAATTAATTACAAATAAGACATATATTTAAATAATACTCCGTATTAGACAGAGTGAGAAAAAAGGAAGGATTAAGTATGAACCTTTTTTTAAAAGCTGAAATTTTATTTACTGTTCTTTTGAAAATGCGCGATGATACTTTCAGAATTTACAAGAGCTGTATATAATTTAGTGTTCACTTCATCTCAAAATTAGTTTCACACTTTGGAGACACAATTTTTTTTTTTAAGAAAATCAAGTAATTAGTAGAAATGTAGAATGTTGGTGGGTAATTTAAAAAAAGAATGATTGAATTGTGTGTACGATATAAATTCAAAAATAATACTCTCTATATTCTCTTGTTAATTTACTTTTGACACAAGTATTAAATAAATATAATATTAAATATGTAATGACTAATGAGTTGTTGAGGTAAAAAAAAAAGTAAAGAGAAAGGTTGAAAATAAAAAAGATAAAGAAAGAAAATGGATGTTGCCAAGAAATAAAATACTCTCTCCGTCCGTTTATAAATTTGTTATTTTGTCATTTTGATTTGTCCGTCTTTAAGTTTTTCATATCATTTTTTATAAATATCTTTTAATTTTTTATTCTTCCACTTTATTTTATGAAGTATTTACTTTTTTTCTCTATTTCTTTTTTTTTTCAATCACACCACTTATATTATATCTATTATTTAATTATTTTTCTTAGGTTTTGTCTCATATACACTTGAGTGTACGGCGTACACTCGAGTGTAATTTCTTTTTTTAGTTTCCTATTTTTTCGATTTTATAGTTTATCTTTTTTTTTCTCAGGTTGTTCTTTTTTTTTTCGATTGTTTTCTTTTCTTTTTATAATTTTTTTTTATTTTCTATTTTTTCGCTTTTCTTTCCTTTTTTTAAACTATTTTCTAGTTTTTTTTATTAATTAAAAAATGGATATTAAAAAGTGTAAGTAAATATAAGTAAAAAATGCAACACAATATTATTAAAAAGTGTAAGTTAATATAACTGAAAAGTACAACACAATATTACTAAAAAGTGTAAGTCAATATTAGTGAAAAGTGAAACACAATATTATAAAAAATTGCAAGTCAGTATAACTGAAAAGTACAACACAATATTACTAAAAAGTGTAAGTCCATATAACTGAAAAGTGTAACACAATATTTTACTAAAAAATGTAAGTCACTATCAATAAAAATATTATTGTAAAGTGTGGGACACTGCAATAGAATTGAAAGGTGCAACACCATTTACCCAAAAAATGTAAGTCACACAACTGAAAAATGTAACACGATATTACTAAAAAGTGTAAGTCACTGTAAATAAAAATATTATTATACAGTGTAACAATTGAAAAGTGCAACACCATTTTACCAAAAAGTGCAAATCATTGAAAAATGTAAGTCATTACAACTAAAAAGTGTAACATGAAAAAATAAGTTAAAAAGTCAATGGTCAACTCAGGTGCACATGGTGCATTCAGGTGCATACAAGATTAACCATTTTTCTTAATTAATGTGTTAAAAATAATGAAAAATTTCTAGATGGACGGAGAAAAAAAAGTGCAATAACTTTTAGTGAGGTGCAAAAATAATTAAATGAGAAAATTTTAAAAAGATGAAAAGAGTAATGTTTAGTTAAAAAATATGAACATTGCAAACGTAAAATTTATGAGTTTTTCATTTTAAAAATATAAAATTTTATTGCGTAACATACTAACAAAAATATATATATATATATATATATATATATAATTTATTTAGGGACAAATAATAATGTACTAATGTTAAGAAAGGTACTCATAATAAATATTCTATCTTTATATTTATGTGAATTATGTACAGATGACAGAATGTGTAGTCCACAAACACAAAAACTTATATACAAAAACTTATATGCAATATTGCATACATGCATTTCAGTCATTCACACACATGTTCTTTATAAATACACCCATAAGTTTAATTCACACACATTTTTTATAAATACACCCAGAAGCTTAATTTACACACACATTTTTTATAAATACACCCACAAGCTTAATTCATACACACATTTTTTATAAATGCACCCACTGACAGAAATTGAACATGGTCGTCTTCTCCGAGCAGTTTTCGGTCACCACATGCCGCGGTTGGACGCTACAATTTACGATGACCTTAATCCTTAAATATTTTATATTTTTTAAATATTCTTTAATACTAATTATTATGGATCAATATTATTTTGTATTACGTGCAATAATATATCATACTACATGCAATAATATATGTTACTATATATTACAGTGTGGGTTACTTAATCAATAAAAAATATATATATATATATATATAAAGAATTCGTATTACTATATAAAATAGTGTTATTACTACATGTAATAATTTGTTTTACTAAATAAAAAATTATATGTTACTACATACTACAGTTTGAATTACTACATTGAATAGACTTTTGTTACTATATGTAACTTTATCAAATGATCTAATATTTTTCACATCATCCTACAATAAAACATTTTGTATTACAACATGATTATTGTGTTTACTACATTCGATAATGTATGTTACTACATATTATAATGTGAGTTACTACATCAATAAAAACACTAGAAAAAACGTGTTACTAAATAAAAGAATTTGTATTATTATATAAATAGTTTGTGTTATTACTACATAAAATAATGTGTATTACTACATATTAAAATTTGAATTACTACATTTAATATCCCGCGGTCGACAATAAAATAAAAGATAAAAAAATCACAGAAACGAGTAAAATGAACGGATTAAAAATTTCGAATTAAGCTGTCAGTGGGTGTATTTATAAAAAATGTGTGTGTGAATTAAGTTTGTTGGTGTATTTATAAAAAATGTGTGTGTGAATTAAGTTTGTGGGTGTATTTATAAAGAACATATGTGTGAATAACTGAAATGCATATATGCAATATTTCATACAAGACTAGCCCGTCCACAAATTGGGTCCCATGTTCAGACAATAATCCAATCTATGCCCTCCCCCATTGAATGCCTCAGTTTGGCGCATCCCAAAAAGGACTTTTTATTAATTTCTTTATGACTATACAAATAAAAATCAAATATTTTCATACAATATTTCATGGATTGAGATGGAAAAATATCATTTGTGATAACTAAAGTTCTCTTTTTTTTTTTTTTTTGAGAGCACTCGGCTATCTCATTACAAGGACTGAAAATCAATCAAAATGCAAACAACAATCTTGAAATGTTGAGGAAGATCTTTTCCAAGCCAATCTTGAGACATGGAAGACACGCAAGCCATTCCTGCTAAATTATGTGCTAGATCCTTGTATTTTCTTGAGATGAACTGACAATCCCACACTAGGAGTTCTCTCAAATGGCGTCTTATCTTATCAACCGTACCACTTTCCAATTAATCAGCCTGACTCATTTTATTAATAAGATCAATGGCTTGTGATGAGTCCGACCTGACACCCAAAATACTAAGACCAAAATCCCTGCATTTTTTGAGAACATGTTCTATTGCCATAAGCTCAGCAACTAGCACTGAAATGGGATTAAAAATCCTTTTAAACCCAGCCAAAATCACATTATGGTGCTGATCAGAGATCACAAAACCCAATGCAAAGAAGTTTTTCTCTAAATTAAAAGCAGCATTAGTCAAGAGAAAGTTACCTGTTGGAAAAATGGCATCTAATCCCTTCATTTGTTTGGAGCTAACTTCCTTCTTTTCTTGCATCCCATTCTCTTTTCGAAAATCTGTGAGGTACCTAAGAGCCCAATCCATAGAGAAGTAGTATTGATCCTTCTTCTTGATGTCTTGTGAATGCAAAAAATTACACCTTTCCTTCCAAATGGCACACGCAATGATCAACATTTCTTCAAGTTTCTCAGGCTTATGTCGTCTCCAGCCAAGCAATAACTCGTACACGTTTTCCGACGGGGATTGCTTGATATATTCCCAAAAACCATGCATCTTCCAAACCTTCTTTGTGAAAGGGCAAGCGAATATGACATGAAAAGTGCTCGACAAGAAATGACCACAGCAGCAACAAGAAGGATTAATTGGAACATGATGGTTATACAGGTTCTCCTCCGAGGAGATCAAATTTTTCACCATCTTCCAACCAAATTTTTTTACCTTCAGGGGAATTTTTAATTTCCAAATTCGTTTGAAGATAGACTGATCCACGCCACCACTGGAACAAGGTTCATTCATAATTGATAAATTCTTTGTTCTTGCATTAATCAAATGGTATGCTAAAGCTACTGAGAAGCTGCTACTCCCTTGTTGATTCCAGTATAGAGTATCTTCAAGATCAGCTCCACTCAAGGGGGTTTTAATAATTGCATCTATTTCAAATGGAAGAAAGTCCTGAGATACAAGCTCAAGATTCCAAGAGTAGCTGGTATCAATAAATCTATCAATTTTGAATCCACTTGCAATCCTAGAGACTATCATCCCATCATTTAAACATGTTACCCATCTATGTTTAAATACTTCAACCGTTTTACCATTTCCAATTTTCCATCTAGCTCCTTGCTCAATTAGATCTCTACTCCACAGTAATGATCTCCAAATAAAAGAAGGATTTGAGCCTATTTCAGCATTCAAGAAATTAGTATTCCGGAAATACCTGGTTTTGAGAATGGTACTAGCAAACATATTTGGATGTTGGATTAAACGCCACACTTGTTTAACCAGAAGAGCTTTGTTAAAGTTAACCATTCTCCTGAACCCCATACCACCTTCATCTTTACTCTTACACAAATCTGTCCATTTGGTCTAATGTATTTTTTTACAGCTCCCATTCATACCCCACCAGAAGTTGGCAATACTCTTCTCAATTGCTGAACAAATAGAGATTGGAAGCACATCATAGCATAAGATGGTATTGCTTGAAGGACATCTTTGATCAGAACCTCCCTTCCGCCTCCTAAAAAAAACTTGGTGCTCCGGGTATCTATTTTCTGTCTCGCACGGTCAAGAAGATATCCAAATTGATGTCTTTTGGATTTTGTAGATAGTGCAGGTAATCTCAAATACACATTATGCCCTTGCACTGATCTAACCCCCTATCTTTGTCTAACCTTCTCAACATTATCATGCTTGGTGTAGGGGCTAAACGTTATGGCCGATTTGTCAAAATTGATCAATTGCCCTGATGCCTTTTCATACGTGCTAAGACATTCATATATCCCATTGATCTCTCTCCTCGAGGCCTTGAAGAAAAGAAGACTGTCATCTGCATAAAAACAAGTGAGAGACAATAGGTGATGTACGGGCTATTTTAACTCCAGAAATATGCTTGCGGGTAACTGCACTTGATAGTAGAGAGGAAAGGCTTTGAGCACAGATTGCAAAAAGATAAGGTGATAAAGGATCACCTTGTCTCAAACCCCTTGATGGTCTAAAAAATATAGAAGTGACACCATTAATCTTGAGCTTGTAAGATACTGAAGTAACACACTTGAGAATAAGTTCCACCTAATAACTAGAGAACCCCAATTTTCCCATCATTGCTTGAAGAAAAGTCCATTCAACTCGATCATAAGCCTTGCTCATATCGAGTTTCAGTGCTGTAAATACTTCCTTGCTTTTAGAAGATCGAATATAGTGCATGCATTCATATGCCACCAAAATATTGTCTAAAATCAGCCTTCCTGGGACAAAAGCACTCTGATATTGATCAATAATATCATCCATCACAATCTTGAGTCTATTTGTTACTGTTCTGGCCAAGATCCGATAACAAACATTGCACAAGATAATCGGCCCGAATTGAGAAATCAGTTGAGGATCCTTGATTTTTGGATAAGAGTGATGATAGTATTGTTCCAGGATTCCACACTATCACCCTAGTTAAGGACTTTCAATATTTTTATTGTCACTTCTTCTCCAATAATATCCCAATTAGATTGGTAAAACGAAGCAGTAAAGCCGTCCGAACCTGGAGCCTTCTATGGATTAATCTCCTCAACCGCTTTTTGAACTTCTTGGGCTGTAAAAGGAGCATCCAGAAAGGCACTCATTTCTGACGTGATCTTCTTTGGGACACAATCAATAGTCTGTGCAATGTCCGAGCTATTTGACCCTGAGGACATAAAGACGTGCTGATAGTAGGCCAAGAATTCTTGATGGATATCGCCCTCAAAAGAAACCCAAATACCTGCTGACGATTGAATACCAGAAATGCGATTTATTCTTTTTCTCGAATTGGCTCTTGTGTGAAACAATTTAGTATTACGATCGCTAGTCTAAAGCCAATCAATCCGAGCTCGTTGTTTCCAATACCACTCCTCCTGAGTATTAAGCTTCTCCAATTCATTCTCTAAATGTATGATTTCATCAGAGTCAACTGTCCCAAATTCTTGATCAAGGGCTCTCGAAAGCAAAAATTAAGTTTTTTTAATGCGGGTTGCAAGTGAACAACCTTTAGCTTGTGCCCAATGCTGAATGGATTTGCCGCAAGATATGAGCATTTCCTCCAAACTTGCCATATGATCTCTTTGTTTCCACACTTTTGATACAAGGTCATGAAAGTTAGGTTCTTTAGCCAAGTGGTTTTCGAATTTAAATTGCGATTTGTTTGAGGTGAAACCACTTTGACCATCAATATTGCAGTGTATCCAAATAGGCATATGGTCAGAGCCCAGAAAATCCAAATTCTTTGCCAAAAAATTAGGAAACATCAAACACCAGGATTCATTAGCAACAAATCTGTCTAATCTTTCCCTAATCAAAGCTTGCCCTTTCCTTTTGTTAAACCAAGTAAATTCATAGCCTTTTGTGTGTAAAGTTTTAAGTTCATTATGTGAGAGGGCATTCTGAAAACACTGCATCCGCTTCAAAGGTTTTATGTCCCCTCCCTTTTTTTCATAGTGAAATAAAGTCTTATTAAAATCCCCACCCACTAACCAGGGTAGAGGGGCTGTGGAGTTATATGTATGTAATCTTTTTAACAACATCCACGAATGTTCTCTCAAAGAAGTTGTAGGGTGACCATAAAAACCCGTAAAACGCCACTGAAATGGGTCAGAAAAAACAGAAACATCAATATGGCCAGAAGAGTAGGACAACACTAAAACCTGCCATTAATTCCAAAACAACAGAAGTCCCCCAGAAGTACCCTTGGCATCCACACAAAAACAAGAAGTAAAACCTAATCTAGACCTAAGAAAATCAACATGACAAGCCTGACACTTGGATTCTGAAACAAACAAAAAAGAAGGACGATAAAGCTTAACCAACCTATCTAAGCGATTGAACGCACGAGTACCACCCTCGTGCGTTCCAGCAGATAATGCTCATGCTCCACGGCGGGACTGAATTTCTTCAGCCTCCGCCATTCCCGGACCGTGACCTTCCTCTTCGTAATCCATAGGCTCCACCAAGCTCCGAGATTTCTTGCTTGGGCCTCCAAAACCTTCATGCCATCCACGCACCGGTTCCCAGAAACTACGCATCAAATCATACTCCTATGAAAAAGCCCTCTTTTTGCAAGGAACAAAATTACTGTGCCCGAGTCCATATCATCCATCTGAACAATCTCCTTTCCCTTAGCTTTATTAATGGCCCCTTCATTGAGATCAAATGTCCGACTCATCAACTGTGCAACTCTTAAATCTTTTCCATTCACTTGACCCAGCCGAGGATCTGGGACAATGAAAGCCAAAGGCTCAAGTTCCAAACCCATGCGTGGATCAACATGATGAGTCCTTGAGTTGTTTGCTTCCTGCCATACAAAAGAGGATTTCTGGACACCTGCATAAGATCTGTGAAACTATGAACCACCGTGTGCCTAGGGCAAGTTTTAACACCAATTATTTCTTCCTCTTCAATCATCATCACCGGAAGCCTATTATTCACAATAGACCTATTATGCTCCGCAATTGGCTTCTTTTTTTCCAGTAGATTTTTAAGCATCTGCATGTCCTTTTCTGGGATCCCATTCCTTGCATCCGCTTTCAGCCACGCCGGGAACTCACGATTCTTAACACATGATACACGTGTTATGCAACACTAAATAAACAACCGCAAGTATACGGTGTCTATCGTAGCGTGATAAGCACGAGGTCGATCCCACAGGGAGGTTAAGCGTAAAAGGGTAGTTTGCTAGTCGAGTTCTAAATAGACGTGATCGATAAGTTGAATATGATGAATTACTCCTAAGGTTGTCTAACAATGTGTCACAAATAAACAACTAAAGAGTAAATATGAAATCGATCAAATACCAAGCAAATAAGTAAAACGAAAGTGAAACGGATGTAACTCAAAGAGAAAAAGTGGGTTCCAAGGCGATTGTAACACTTAGATGTCCGTTTATGAATGTTATCTCGTTTAGATGGCCATTAAGTTTATCTCATATAGGGTGATCACACAAGAAGAATTAATTAATCTCTCGATCTAATTAACCAAAGGCGCAATGCAACATAGGCTCGTATTTCTACCTCACAAACATTACACCGCCTAAAAGAGCTCCTAAGACCATTCAAATCCCTCTCCGATAATTAATCCTCTCTCGAGCTCATAATAATATCGGGTTGCATGCTTGCATACGATTAAACGAAATAAATCTCTCGATCTTACTCCAATTAACAATAGATAAGCAAATCATCATGGCCAATAACAACATGCTTGACAATGGATAATTAAACTCGGCCGAGTGGTTAATTCACTCCAGATTTCGAACTTGTTCAGCAGCTCGGCCGAGTCAGGGAGCTCGGCCGAGTGGAAATGGGTTCCAGATTCTGCATCCTTCAGTAGCTCGGCCGAGTTGTCCAACTCGGCCGAGTTGTCTCTCCAAACTTTTCCTCGCACTCGGCCGGATTAGCTAGCTCGGCCGGATTGAAATTGATTCCAGAATCTGCCTTGATCAAGGGCTCGGCCGAGTTGGCTAGCTCGGCCGAGTTGCTCGGCACTCCAAACTTGTTTCGTGCATATCTTTCGCGTCGGTTGTCCGATTGACTCGATTCTTTAGGCTATTCCACTCCGATTTTCGAGACGAACCCAACGGTGCACTCCTCTTCCTGATCCAGTAAAGTGTGGTTGGTGTTTTGCTCCAAATTCCATCGTATTTCCTACAAAATCGACAAAACACAACCTTTCCCTCATTTTGGCTCAAATCATCATAATCCATGCATAAATCAATGAAATCTCATCAAAAACATGCTTCACATGTGCCTCTAAATTGTGTAAATTCCACCCGAATCAAACCCCCCCAAACTTAAAATGTTGTTTGTCCTCAAACAACTAAGCACTTAAAGCAATGAGGGTGGAATGATCACAATGGAATATTCAATGCAAATCACACATGCAAAGTAAGATGTAATGATATCTCTTTCTCAAAGTGCATTTCTCAATGAAGGTTATAGTCTCATTTATTGCAATCCACATTCATAGATCAAGGAATGCACAAGTACACAACACATTGTGATGGGAAACATAATCCAAATGCTCAAATCCTCTACTCACATGATGGAGTGTTTCTCTCAAACACACAAACAAATTAAGGATATTAATGCGCTCATCAACCAAGTTATGCTATGCAATCACCATATGCTTGCCCAACTTCTACTTTCTACACACATCAAATGCTCAACAATGTGATTAATAAGACTTAATCAAGGATGTAACATTGGCTCTTTGGACAAGGTAGGATGAGTTTGGGAAGTTGTGACTCTTCTAGTGGAGAACAAAGTTTGTTGTTTTACAATTTGTGCTTTCACTTTCAAACTTTACAAACTCCATCCTCACTTTTCATTTTCCTTTCTTTTTCAAGCATTCATATCCTCATCTTTTGAACCATTTTTTCTTTTCAAGCTTTTGGGGCTCTTTGTCCCTCTTTTCTTTTCCCTTGATTTTCTTTTCATCTTTCTCTTTTTCTTTCAACTTCTCCAATTTCTCCTTTCACCAAAGATATTCATTCAAGCACATGTTTTTTCACTTTGTCTTTCATCCCCCACTAGATATAGGAATCAAAGGCTCAAAAAGGCTATGTGGTTAACATTGTAGTTTGCCAAGAAAATGAGGAATTAAGCTCAAGGGGCTAACTACGGAAGATTACTTCGGTTTTGGGAAATTTTGGCTAAGTGACTCTTTTAGAACAAGATGGCCTATATCACATCACAAAGTTTCACACAATCATGCTTTCAAACAAGAACTTGGGCAAGTTCTAGGATCACTAGCAATAACCTAGTCCACTCTCAAATGAACTAAACCGGATTACATGCTCGATTTAAGGCTCAATTCTCACCGGTTTATTCAATAGGACTCTCACATTCATCAAATGTTCCCAAACAACAACACATCATGCATCCATGCTATCAAAGCTCACAAATATGAACACAACATGATACCATATTCCAACACCAATCATGCATACATTCAAAGCAAATAGACATCATCACAACTACTCAACAATGGATCCCAATGACTATTCATGCTCACATTTCACCAAGTATCCACTACCCAACAAATGATCAAAACCAACTCAAACAATATAAGCATGTGAAAGACAAATGTGCGCCGGTGCAAAATGTGACACAAGTAGAATGACGAACCGGTGCAAGGGTAACAATTAGTAGAAAAAAAAAAAAAACTCCCCCAAACTTAGAATTTTACTATGTATAAATTCTAAGTTTTGGGCTACAAGTTGTTACCTCCCTCCTTGCACATCCTATGTTTCTTCAAAGATCACCATTGCAACACTTGCTTTCCCTTCTCCAAAGTTAGTTTTGCTTCCTTCTCAATTCTTCAAGACAAGGTGTCCACAATTCTCCTCATCCCTACCTACAAAGAAACTAAGCTATCAACTCTACTAAATCAATAAAAACATAAAGCAATAAAACATTGGGTTGCCTCCCAAGAAGCGCTATTTTTAACGTCCTATGCCGGACGGTTGCTTCCTCTTTCAAGCCTCATCCAAACGAAGCGACTCCACCATTCGAAGTTGCTCATTCCCAAAGTAATGCTTCACTCTTTGTCCGTTCACCACAAATGTTGTTCCATTTTTATCAACAAGCTCCACATTTCCCATGGGCGTCACATTCTTAATCACAAAGGGCCCCGACCACCTTGACTTCAATTTGCCCGGAAATAGTCTCAACCTTGAGTTGAACACTAGAACTTGTTCTCCCACTTGGAACTCCCTCTTTTAAATCATCTTGTCATGAAACCTCTTCGCTCTTTCTTTGTAAATCTTGGAATTCTCAAAGGCTCCATTCCTAAACTCATCAAGCTCATTAAGCATCATCTTCCTTCTTTCTCCGGATGCCTTAAGATCAAGATTCAACTCATTGATGGCCCAACGAGTCTTCAACTCCACTTCCACGGGTAGATGGCAAGATTTACCATACACAAGTTGGTAAGGAGATGTGCCCAAGGGTGTCTTGTAGGCGGTTCGATATGCCCAAAGAGCATCATCCAACTTGATAGCCCAATCCTTCCTTTTTAACCCCACGGTTTTCTCCAAGATTTGCTTCACCTCTCGATTAGCAAGCTCCGTTTGCCCATTAGCTTGAGGGTGATATGGTGTGGTCACCCTATGCTTTACTCCATACTTTGTCAAAAGTTGGTCAAGCCATCGGTTGCAAAAGTGTGAACCACCATCACTCACTAATGCTCTTGGAGTACCAAAACGAGTAAAAATATTCTTCCTCAAAAAGTTGAGGACCACCTTGGCATCATTTGTAGTGGTTGGAACGGCGTCAATCCACCTAGAGACATAATCAATGGCCAATAGGATGTAAGAAAATCCATGAGAAGTGGGGAATGGTCCCATAAAATCAATCCCCCATACATCAAAAAGCTCCACCTCAATTACATTCTTCATAGGCATCTCATGCCTCTTTGAGATATTTCCCATCCTTTGGCACTTGTCACACTTCTTCACAAAAGCTACACAATCCTTAAAAATGGATGACCAATAGAAACCACTTTGAAGAACCTTGTGAGCCGTCCTATTTGCTCCAAAATGACCTCCATAAGGAGATGAATGGCACTCTTCAATCACTTTCTCCCACTCATCTTCCCATAAGCACCTTCTCATGACCATATCCGAGCACCATCTATAAAGAAATGGATCCTCCCACACATAAAACTTGACATCATGATAGAATTTCTTCTTTTGATGAAATGAGAGGTTTGGTGGTGGTGTTCCGGTGGCTATGTAGTTCACAAAGTCGGCGAACCATGGACATGTTTCCTTGATGGCAAGGAGTTGTTCATCGGGAAACCACTCCTTGATAGGGACTTGGACGTCTTTTTCTTCCACATTCTCAAGTCTTGAGAGATGATCCGCCACCACATTTTCACATCCTTTCCTATCCCTTATCTCCACATCAAATTCTTGCAAAAGGAGCACTCATCGTATCAACCTCGGTTTAGCCTCCTTCTTCTCAATCAAATACTTCAAAGCCGTGTGATCCGTGTATACAATAGTTTTGGCTCCAACCAAATAGGCTCTAAACTTGTCGAAACTATACACCACGGCTAGCATCTCCTTCTCCGTTGTGGTGTAGTTCCTTTGAGCCGGATTCAATGTTTTGCTTGCATAGTAGATCACTCGAAAGAGCTTGTCTCTCTTTTGGCCCAAAGCCACTCCAATGGCATAATCGCTAGCATCACACATGATCTCAAATGGTTGGCTCCAATCGGGTATCACCAATACGGGAGCTTTGATCAAGGCCTCTTTCAAGATTTCAAACGACTTCACACATTCTTCACTAAATATGAAGGTAGCTCCCTTCTCCAACAATGCACACATGGGCTTGGCTATCTTTGAAAAATCCTTAATAAATCTTCTATAAAACCCGGCATGCCCAAGAAAACTCCTAACCGCCTTCTCATTGGTTGGTGGGGGTAGCATCTCAATAGCCACTATCTTCGCTCTATCCACCTCAAGCCCTTTTGCCGAAACCTTGTGCCCAAGCACAATCCCTTCCTTCACCATAAAGTGGCATTTCTCCCAATTAAGCACCAAGTTGGTATCTATACATCTTTGTAAAACACAAGAAAGGTTACATAGACATGTATCAAAGCAAGAACCAAACACGGAAAAATCATCCATGAATACCTCCATTATGTTTTCAATCATACCATGAAAAATAGCCATCATGCATCGTTGGAAGGTGGCGGGAGCATTACATAATCCGAATGGCATTTTCCTAAAAGCAAAAGTACCATAGGGGCAAGTAAAAGTTGATTTCTCTTGGTCCTTAGGATCAATCAAAATTTGATTGTAGCCCGAGTAACCATCGAGAAAGCAATAATACTCGTATCCCGCCATCCTATCCAACATTTGATCAATAAAAGGTAAAGGGAAGTGATCTTTCCTAGTGGCACTATTCAACATACGATTATCAATGCACACTCTCCACCCCACAATGGTCCTAGAAGGAATGTCCTCTAAGGCTTTGGTTTTAATAATGGTCATACCTCCCTTCTTAGGTACTACTTGTGTTGGGCTCACCCACTCACTATCACTTATGGGAAAAATTATATCATTATCTAACCACTTCAACACTTCTTTTCTTACTACATCTTGCATTATGGGGTTCAATCTTCTTTGACCTTGGGCTTTAGGCTTAATAGACTCATCTAGTCTAATTTTATGCATGCAAATATGAGCCGGTATACCCTTCAAATCCGAAATATCCCAACCAATAGCCGATTTATAAGTTCTAAGCACCCTAAGCAATTTTTCTAGCTCAAGCTCATGCAAGTGTGAAGAAACAATAACCGGAAAGAGGTCACCTTGTTCAAGATAAGCATATCTCAAGTGCTCCGGAAGTGGTTTCAAGTCGAGCTTCTTCCCCTTCTCTTGAGCTTTTGGTTTCTCCTTAGCTTCCTCCTTTGGTGCTTCCAATGAGTAACATGAGGGCCAAGTGTCAAGATTTTTATGAGGAAATCTTTGACACTCTTCAAGTAAAACCCCCCCAAACTTGGCTTCTTGTCGTATCTCCTTGAATTTTTCCTCCTTCTTGAGTGGAAGCTCCTTCAAATCATCAAGAGAAGACATGTATTCAAACAATTCTACATCATTAAGTTCATCAAAATTGAAATCACAAGGAATAGAAGAGAGTGAGTTAAGAGAGTTTCTTATGCAAAGGTCAAGTGGATCCTTTGAGTTGCTCTTTTCCATGTGCATATCCACACAAGCTTGCACGTGGTTGATCATGTTGCACTCATAGACCTCATCCTCATCATCTCTAAACTTGATGGCCTTGTAGATGTTGAACAACACTTTCTCGTTGTTCACTTGAAGCTCCAATTCCCCTTTCCTCACGTTGATAATGGCTCCACCGGTTGCCAAAAATGGCCTTCCCAAGATGAGTGGAATATACTTATCCTCCTCCATATCTAATACCACAAAATCCACCGGGAAAATGAACTTATCGATCTTTACCAACACATCTTCTACTATACCCAAGGGGTATGTCATGGATCGATCCGCCAATTGAAGGCTCATAGTAGTTGGTGTAAGCTTCCCCAAACCAAGTGACTTAAATATGGACAAAGGCATAAGATTAATGCTAGCTCCCAAATCACACAAAGCTTTAAATGTACCTCCATCTCCAATAACACATGGCAAGGTGAAAGATCCGGGATCTCTAAGCTTTTGAGGTAGCTTTGCTTGAATGATTGAGCTACATTCTTCGGTCAAATGCACCGTCTCATATTCCACCATCTTTCTCTTGTTGGACATGATTTCTTTCAAGAACTTAGAGTAGTGGGGCATTTGTTCTAGAGCTTCGGCAAAGGGGATGTTGATGTGGATCTTCTTAAACATCTCCACAAACTTAGCAAATTTGTTATCCAAGCCCTTCTTCTTCAACCTTTGGGGGTATGGGAGAGGTACCACATTCTTGCCTTTGTCTTGAGGAGGGATTGCCTCCTCACTCTTCTTCTCCTCTACTTTCTCTTCTTCCCTCACTATCTCCTCTTGCCTCTCTTTCTCTTGTCCATCTTCTTTGTCGACACAATCGGGTGCCATTACCATTTCCTCCTCTTGTGGCATCTTTGGCCCATCGTAGCTCGTCCCACTTCTTAGCTTAATAGCTTTGCAATGCTCCTTGGGGTTGAGCTCCGTGTTTGAAGGAAATTGCCCCGGAGTGTGTTGACTACCGATGACATTAGAGAGTTGGCTCACTTGCTTTTCCATGGCTTTCATGTTGTTTGCCATATTCTTGATCATTTCTCATTGCTCATCAAATCTTTGCCGAGTTATGTTTGCATTCTCTCTAGTCTCTCTCATGAATTTTGTGGTTTCTCCCATAAAAGTACAAAACATATCCTCCATTGATGGCTTTGGTGAAGGCTCCACAATAGCCCCATCTCTCACATTGAAATTTGGAGGTGGGATGATTGCATTCCGTGTGTTGGCATAGGAGAAATTCTCATGTTGCCTCAATCCGGGATGGTATTGATTCGGGTTAGGAGGATTTTGCCTTTCATTCCAACCTCTTTCTCGGAATTGACGGTCCCTTTGATTGTTCATATAATGGGCCTCTTCATATTGTTCATCACTAGGTCCCATTAATGACTTGGCCGCCATCATCGACGTCAACTTGTCCATTTTGTTGGACAAAGTAGCAAAATCATCCGACTCCTTCGTGGAAGCAACTTTCCGGGCTTGCCTTCTCTCGGATGGCCATTGGTGTCCATTCTTTGCCATCTCCTCTAGAAGCACATAGCCTTCATCCGTCGTCTTTCCAAGCAAAGAACCTCCACCGGCCGAGGCATCCACCATCCCTCTCGTTCGATGATCCATTCCGTTGTAGAAGTAGCAAATCAATTGGTCTCTTGAGAACCCATGTTGAGGACAACTCCGTATGAGATCCTTGAAACGCTCCCAAGCCTCGGCTAAAGACTCATCATCGTCTTGCATAAAGGAAGAAATTTCTCCTCTTATCTTGATGGTCTTGCTTGGAGGAAAGTACTTCATGAGAAAAGCATCTACAAGATCGGCCCAATTTTCGATTGTCCTTAGATCAAGAGACATGTACCATTGCTTAGCACGATCACGGAGTGAGAATGGGAACAATTGGAGACGAATATAATCTTGAGGAACTCGGTTTATCTTCACCGTCCCACTTATCTCTAAGAATTGAGATAAATGGAGGTTAGGATCCTCCTTTGACAACCCTCCAAATTGGTTGTTTTGAACCATCATGATTAGGGCCGGCTTGAGCTCAAAGTTATGAGCATCAACGGGTTCCCGACCCGCTCCTCCATAGGGCCTTGGGATAGGGCGGAAGTGGTCTCTCAACACTCGTTGATTCCCGTTTTCCTCCCTTTGCTCTCCATTTCTCTCCATACCAATATTCTCTTCACCTCTCTGACGAAAATTGTCCCTTAGTACTCCTTGAGGTCGGTTACCTCCATTCCCGTTGGGTTCCTCAACTCCTTCAACCCCATGATTCTCAAATTCCTCTTCTTCTTCAACCGGATTCTCTCTTCGGTTCATTCTTTCCAACTCTATTCTCCTCCTTTCGGCGTTCCTTCTTCGACAATTGGCCTCAATCTCCGGATCTAAAGGTAGCACTTCTTGGTGGTTCCTTCTAGATCGTGTGATCATAAACCATGTCTATCAAAAGAACAAACGAGAGTGAGAATTGCAATTAAGATCAAGATAACAAACACAAATATTTTTTTGGTTTTTTGCAAATAAAGAAAGCAAATAAAGTGTCTAAACTAAAACTCTCCTAGCCTACACTCTAGAGCTTATAGAAACCTCCCCGGCAACGGCGCCATAAACTTGATACACGTGTTATGCAACACTAAATAAATAACCGCAAGTATACGGTGTCTATCGTAGCGTGATAAGCACGAGGTCGATCCCACAGGGAGGTTAAGCGTAAAAGGGTAGTTTGCTAGTCGAGTTCTAAATAGACGTGATCGATAAGTTGAATATGATGAATTACTCCTAAGGTTGTCTAACAATGTGTCACAAATAAACAACTAAAGAGTAAATATGAAATCGATCAAATACCAAGCAAATAAGTAAAACGAAAGTGAAACGGATGTAACTCAAAGAGAAAAAGTGGGTTCCAAGGCGATTGTAACACTTAGATGTCCGTTTATGAATGTTATCTCGTTTAGATGGCCATTAAGTTTATCTCATATAGGGTGATCACACAAGAAGAATTAATTAATCTCTCGATCTAATTAACCAAAGGCGCAATGAAACATAGGCTCGTATTTCTACCTCACAAACATTACACCGCCTAAAAGATCTCCTAAGACCATTCAAATCCCTCTCCGATAATTAATCCTCTCTCGAGCTCATAATAATATCGGGTTGCATGCTTGCATACGATTAAACGAAATAAATCTCTCGATCTTACTCCAATTAACAATAGATAAGCAAATCATCATGGCCAATAACAACATGCTTGACAATGGATAATTAAACATACAAATAGGAAACAAACACCAATTAAAGCAAGAAATTACTCATAAACATCAATCCAAGTCTTACAATGCCTTAGAACCACAAAGTTGTTTAGCTAACTACTAACATAATCAAATTACAAATTCCAAATGAAATAACTAAGTAAAAAGGAAAAGAAAGAGAAAGCTTAGTCTAGAATGTGGTGTGGAATGAAAGTTGGGAGCTATTGCATCCTTTCTTCCTTGATTTGGTGAAGAATTGATGAAGATATGGCCAAAACACCTCCAAGTATGTGTAACTATGTGTGGATTGGGGGAGAATGTCTTGGGTTTCAAGAATGAGGCCTTATATAGTGTTGGGGTAGGGTTTAAGGATGAAAATTGCACTTAAGTCCTTGGAAATTGGACAAAATATGCAAAAGGCACCGAGAGCAGGGGTGACTCGGCCGAGTGGGACAGCTCGGCCGAGTTGGGGTGTTAAAATCATGGCCAAAATCTTCAGGGCTCGGCCGAGTTGGGTCACTCGGCCGGATGCACTTCGTTCCAGGGGCTACGATTCGTTTCAGGGCTCGGCCGAGTTCGGTCACTCGGCCGGATGCATCTCGTTCCAGCTTCCAAGTTTTACCTCGCGACTCGGCCGAGTTGTCCAACTCGGCCGAGTGGTTAATTCACTCCAGATTTTGAACTTGTTCAGCAGCTCGGCCGAGTCAGGGAGCTCGGCCGAGTGGAAATGGGTTCCAGATTCTGCATCCTTCAGTAGCTCGGCCGAGTTGTCCAACTCGGCCGAGTTGTCTCTCCAAACTTTTCCTCGCACTCTGCCGGATTAGCTAGCTTGGCCGGATTGAAATTGATTCCAGAATCTGCCTTGATCAAGGGCTCGGCCGAGTTGGCTAGCTCGGCCGAGTTGCTCGGCACTCCAAACTTGTTTCGTGCATATCTTTCGCGTCGGTTGTCCGATTGACTCGATTCTTTAAGCTATTCCACTCCGATTTTCGAGACGAACCCAACGGTGCACTCCTCTTCCTGATCCAGTAAAGTGTGGTTGGTGTTTTGCACCAAATTCCATCGTATTTCCTACAAAATTGACAAAACACAACCTTTACCTCATTTTGGCTCAAATCATCATAATCCATGCATAAATCAATGAAATCTCATCAAAAACATGCTTCACATGTGCCTCTAAATTGTGTAAATTCCACCCGAATCAACACACCACTGCTCCGTCCGACCAATCGCCTCCAAACAATCTTTCTCGATATGATCCAGCATCCCACACAGAAAATAGAAATCGGAAAGTCTCTCATACCGAAAAGCTACCGCCATACTTTCCTCCTGCACAGTAACCAACGAACATCTGCAAAGAGGAAGTTGAACATCAATGGCAACTCGGATTCGTAAACATTTCCCCCATGCAACGTCATCCTCATCCGTATCAACCTCCAAAACACCTCCAACAAGAACCCCCACTTCATGGCCCACAACTTTTGTCATTGCATGGATCTGTAGGCCGTGAATTTGCACCTAAAAGGGAACATATCGTAATTGAATCTCAGCAGGCCTCTCATATCCATACAGCCTTCCCATCAACATCACAGATCGGCGAAAGTTTCAAGGCTGCTTATGAATCACCATTTCTTTTTCAGTTTCCTCTGAGAAATCCAAAAAATAGACTCCTTCCCCAACAGTGGAGATCCTTAAAGAACCTGTTAGTTTCCAGATTCTCTTGAGAGCTTCCTGAAGTTCCAGTACCCCCATCGATTTTTTTGCCACCAGCTTCATGACAATAGCTGCCTTAGGTTTCTGAAGGGCACTGCACTTGACTACAGTGTTAGTAGTTTCCCTTGTCGAAAGAGAAAATTTTGTCAGCATATCCGTAAGTGAATCAACCATTTTTTTGGAGAGGAAATGAGGGGAGAATGCAAAAAGACTAGAGTGAAAAGGTGTAAGGAGAAAAAGACATGCAAATGATTGAATATAAAGGAAAGCAAAAGGAGGCAATCGAAGATAATGGCTTGTCCCAACTCCCTATGGGTAGATTTGGGACAGATTTTGTAACAAAGCATAGCAAAACCAGGGGAAAATGCGCGTAAAGAACACCACCAGTACCCAGATGGACAGCAAAGAAGAGCAATTAATATCAAGACGACACGTATTGACTTGGAAGAAACAATCCCAATAGCTGGACAAGTGAGAGTCATACTCCACAAACAAAACCCCAAAACCACAAAAACATAATCCATCCACAATAAATACAATACCACGCTGGATGCAACACGCGATGATTAGGAACGATAATCAAGGCGAAGAGAAAACTAAGAAAAGAGATTTCATGAAAGAGGAATTCCGACCGCCACAGCGCCGGAGGATAACTTACTATGCCTTGCTCTTAGAGAGAGAAAGCCTAGAAGAAGTATCACGACATAAGTTTACTCTTTTTAAACTTGATCGTCAACGTTTAATTACTACTCCCTTCGTCCCGAAATTACTTGCATAGTTTGACTGGCACGTTATTTAAGAAAAGTGGATTTATTGGTTGATGATGTAAGATAAAGGAGGGGTATTTTAGGTAATTTGATGATGTGTAAAGTGGATTTGATGATGTGTAAAGTGAAATGTATGGAAAAAAGGAGCAAATTTGAAAATAAAATGATGTTATGAGGTTATTAATTTTGTTGGGTATTTTCATATTAAGAGTGTGCAAGTAATTTTGGGACGTTCCAATAAGGAAAGTGTGCAGGTAATCACGGGACGGAGGAAGTATTAAATTTGATTACTCATTTTTTTTTTCAATTAAATTGATTATGTCGTTAGTTGACCAATTATTGACTAACGGATAAAGATAAAAATGTAATTATTTAAAAAATTTGTACTCAAATATAATTTTTTATAAATAATGAAGTATGTATTTATTTATAAATAATATGTATTTATTTAAAATTTAAGATAAAAAAGTATTTTATATCTAAATGTATTCTGAAATTTATAAATTTATGGTAAATGAAACCAAATATTTAAGAATACAATGAATTTAAAATTGAAAATAAATTAAATTAAGAACACAATTAATAATCTTTAAATAGTGTTCTATTTATAAGTTAAAAAAAAAAAAAAAAAACTCATGCACCCCGACCAAGTGCCTCCATCTCTAAAAATAATTAAAAAAATTATCCCTAAATTTAACACAAATTTAAAGTTACATTGGAAGGAAAACGATAAGAGTTGATTTTTTTTAGATAACTTTTTAAATTATTTTTAGGGGTAGGGGCACTTGAGGTGGGTGATGATAGGTGGGTGATGGTGAGTAAGGTTAGAGCTGTTAGAACGGGTTGACGGACGGAACGATTCAAAATCCATTTTAACCCGTTATTCTATGGGCTTTGACGATCCGATCCGCGGCGAATACGAGATGAAAACTACTCAACTCAATCCAATCTAAAGCGGTCTACGGACTTTGCGGGCTAGCCCACATACTTTTTTTTTTATATACATTTTTTTTATGTCACGGTATTCGATCCATGGACCGACTAATTTGGGGGACCAATCTCATTGTCCACTTACAAGGACCCTGGACATGATCCCATATAAATTGTTTGTACCTTAAGCGTTTAAATAGTACTTCATAAACAATGTGTACAGAATAATAAAATTAAACAAAGTTGACATAAACTTAAAATGAAATAATAATGTCCACAAAATAGTTCAAATAAATAAAATGTACATATCAAAGTTCATCAATATAAGCATAAAGACCATTGCAAAAAAAAAAATATAAGCATAAAGATTATTAATTATGTGTTTAGTTTATTTTCAATTCTGAATTCATTTTATTCTTAAATATATGGTTTTATTTACAATTAAAATATATTTAGATATAAAATACTGTAATTTTTTATCTTAAATTTTAGGGAAAATATAATTTTTTGTCACAAGTTTAACTCTTTTCGGATTTGGTCATCCACATTTAATCACTATTAAAATTGGTGTTATTATTTTTAAAAAGCTACATTTGAGTACAAATGCTTTAAATAATTACATTTTCGTCCTCATCCATTAGTCAATATCTGGTCAACTGACGACATGATCAATTTTGATTGAAAAACAAATAATTGAGTGATCAATTTTAACCGTGATTAAATGTGGGTGAACAAATCCGAAAAAAAAGTAAATTTTAATAATAAAAAATAATATTTTCCCGATCAAGATTTATACAATACTCGCATTTTGTCTACTCAATTCTACTTTCTTCCTTCGTCCAACTGGCTTATTCCTCGCAACCATGATTGTTTCTTCACGCTTTTAAATTATATTTTCTTTTCCATGTATTCCATTATCTCTTCGTTGCTTTCAAGACGATTCTCCATAGTAATCGTCCAAGTACGAGAAGCAGTTTTGAAAATATATGTTGTAATATTACAATGTAGTACCACATACAATAACACAAATAAAATGTTTGATTTGAAATTCACACTAAATGTTACATCCCTATTTTATTTTAGTTCGAAATCTAAAATTCATATTTCACCAAGTATATCAATCCCTAAAAATATATATATATATATATATATATATATATCTTATTATCACATAATCACTCAATCAATACTGTATACTCCAATATCACTTTTTACCATTGATTTTGATATAAAATTACAAATCATATTCAAAATTTCAAACTATATATCAGAATTTAAAAATTATGATATTTTTATTTCAAAAAAAAAAAAAAAAAAAAGATATTTTCATCCGAATTTCCCCACGTGACTCCTATGGGCCCACAATATTTGAAGTAGAAAGCTAAGACCATCTCCAACCACAAACTCTCAAATGAAGTCTAAAGAGATTATATACAATATAAGACAATAACTTAGTGTCTTAAACAAAGAAAGACAAAAATTTATACTAAAACAACCAAGGACAAAATGAATTAGTTTGAGACCAATATGCCCCTGTTTTCAAATTAAGTTGTATATTCGAATTCAATTAATTTAGTTTAGCAAAATTAGGAAAGTCAACCAATTTAAAATTCAATTAAGGTATTAATTATATTCCCTAGAATCTCGCGCTGCTTTTCTTCCAGAAACATATTACGAAATTCCTCTCAGCTTGACTCGAGTGCATATTCACGCGGTAGCTTGATATTCAGAGATTAGTTCGAAGCTTCGAAGGGTTGAAACTCGAAATCGCGTTCGTTACCATCTTTATTCCAGGTTTTTTTCACTGCATGTCTGTTATTTTATGATCAATGGTATAAAAAAACGAAATCTCATAGTGTATATGTTTTCGCAATGTTTTAAATATATGTGATTCATGTTTTTTTCGATTTTCAGTTGTTTTTCTGATGATTATATGTTTTTTATAGATACTGGTGTTTGATAAAATAATTTTTGTTGTTGAAAATGCTGTGTTTTTGTAGGGGTAGTACTGTAGATATTTGGTTAGGGTTTTGCATATTCATAGATAATAGTTCGAAATATGGAACGCGTATTAGCGATGTTGATTGTTTTCTGGTAATGATTTGTGTTGATTAAAAACAATAGATTGAAAATTGAAGTGCCTAGCCGCATATACAATTTAAATTTCAACAATAGGATAGTTAATGTCTGTATATTGAAGAAGTAGTCTTGGGCATCTTAAATTTTCAGAATTTTGTATTATTTTTTTCAAAATTATGGGTTATAGACAAATACAATTTGTTACAGTTGTTAAAACAAGATTCGACATTTATATGCAATTACTTTAAGATTGAGAATTCTTGTGGAGATATGAAAAGGGAAATAAGTTACTTGTTATTGAATATATATCTTTAACAAGTGTTTTCATCTGCATGTTTTTCTGTATACATATATGAAGATGGCAAGAGGTAAAAAAGGTGTGATACAAATTAAGAAAGGTGGAAGAAATATCAAAAAGAAGAAAGCAATTAAAGCTGTTAGAGCATCTGCAAGTAAGTGTTTATTATTAGATTTCATTTATATATGGTTGTTATGCAACTTTAGTTTAAAATAATAATTATATGCAGTCTGTGTCTGATTATTTAGTTGTTTTCTGTTTTTGGAAGGAAAAAAGAATAAAAACGTAATTGTTAAGGTCAGAAATGACAAGGGAAAAGGTTGGATCGTATAACATTCTTATACAATAGCTTTTCTGTTTGTTTTATTATGAAATATACAGATATAACTAACTTAACCTTGTTATTCAATATCAGGAAAAAAGCAAAAAGTTATGCGATGCAGAGTATTATCGGATGATTCAGGTTATGTTTATATGTTTGTAATGACATTTGTTGTATGAATACTTTATTCATACATGAAATTGTTTTACATCTATTAATATGAATACATATATTGTTAGATTTTGAGAGCGGACCGGAGATGGACTTGGATATAGATGAACACACAATGTCTGTCTCTGAAGGTAAATTTAATTATCGTTTTAATCTGTATTGTAGTTTTTATTTGTATGTATATTTAATTCCATATCTTAATTATTATTTAATACTATATTACTTGGTTTGATCAATTCGTAATTCAGATTCTGATATTGGAGAATGCAGCAGAAACAAACATAGACAAACTAAGTTGAATATAAGAAAAAAGAAGATAAGTAAAGGTAAGTGATGTATCTTGGACCATTTTATTTTTTGTTAAGGGGTAATTATGCATAACTATATTAACTACATTTTTTATGATCATTAGTTGCTGATTGTGAAAGAGGTGGAGAATACTGTTTTCGATCAAATATGCGTACATGCTTCAAAGAAATGCTGTGTTTCAGGTTTTCAGACATGCATTATGAAGAAATGAAACTGACACCTTTCTGGTTCTTAATGGAAGCAATTTTAAAAAATGGAACTGAGGATATGGTTATTAAATGTACTAAGTATGAGGAAGATATCAGACAAATTGTTTCAAAATACGACAAGGTCTCTGGTGGTTTTTTGATTGGGGGAGAAGAATTGGATTTGAATAGAAGTGATGCAGAGTTAATCTTGGGATTAACATCGGGTAACGAGAAGTTGCCATTTCGAGTTGATAATTATAGTCATCCTGCCTGGATTAGAAGATGCTTTGATGGGAGGTTCTTGAACAGAAAGCCTTTGCCATCTTTATACCGTCCATTGATAAAGAACAAGATTCAATAAATGCAGCATCGCACTGATAAAGAATCGTTGTAGGATGTTGCTAGACTATTGAGTTGTTATGTTATGTGTGGTATTCTATGTCCGGTTAAGAGTGGTGCTTTACCATGGTATTTGACATTATATTTGGAGGATTTTTATGATGTATGCAAGTACGATTGGAGTATGTTTTTAGTTCAATATCTGAAGTATCATGTTAAGAAAAGTAAAGATACCAAGTCTGGTGGTTGTGTTGCATTATTACCTGTAAGCATTTACTTATATATTATATTGTTCCATGTATATTTATATGCAACATTGATATATAGTTACAGTTACTAATTTTAATTTTGTATGCAGTTTTGGCTTTGTGAACACTCTTCCTTAATAGATCCGTTGAACGACAGAGCTTTCCCGAGATTTTTGAAGTGGGATTTAAACGCTCTTAATGCTGTTCTAGACAGGGGAATTCTGAACAAACATTCTAAGGTAATACTAACTCTACATATTTTTCTATCACAAATATTATTGAAATGATTAATATGGAGAATTTGTTGAAAATGTTATATGCAGTTTACACTGTCAACCAATTGTTTGAAAAAAATTGCTTGGGAGGAAGAACAGTACAATACACTGAATGCATTCAGAGATAATGAAAGATCAAATAGGATAGCAATGGCTGACAGTAATCCTGGTGATTTTACGAATGCTCGTGGACAGTCATGCGCAACTGCTGATGTAAATGCAAATGCAGAGTCTGTAGACAGGCAACGTGTTTTACCCGGTAAAGAGCAAGTTGTAAATTTTGATATTGGATCGAGTTCAAAATTGAAGGCTACAAGCATGGATGATGGTCCTTCTTTTGATATAGGATTTTGTAATAATAATGAACCGGACGATGTGGACGTTGATAGAACTGTAATGAGGGTTTGCAGTGATCTGAAAAAATCTTTTGTTGAAGATCATACTGAATTTGGTGTGATTAAAAAAGGGGTAAGTATTGAAGTTGATAAGGTTGTACAAGATGAGGTTAACAAAAGTTTGGATGATATTGTTCATTTGAGAAAGTGCAATGACAAGCTGGAACTTGAAATAAAGAAGCTCAAAGAAGAATTTGAGAAGGAAAGAGCTACATATGCACTGGGTAAGAATGCAAAAAATCAGATGATTTTAGGACTGGAGTTTGAAATAGAAGTGCTAAAGGCAGAAAATCAAATGCTCAGCAAGCCTTTGAACAAACTAACAGAAGATGAGTTGATGATGGAAGAACTAGACAGAGTTGAAAAAGAAGAGTTGGGTAAAAAGTCTAGTAGTGTGTTTGAGGAAGAGAATGTTCTTACAGCAGAACCTGTTATTGCTACAGAATTATTGGCGACAACTTCGGTTAGTAAAGTTCAGGTTGGAAGTGAATGCGAACGGGAAATTAATTATGAGAGTCCACCAAGACCAGCTGTTAAAGTAGGAAGAAGGAATAAGGTTATTCGATCTCCTAGTTCTATGGTTGATCGAATCAAAGGGAGAACCTTTGCAAATAACAGGAAGCCTATTCTGATGTCTCCGCAAGTTCTGACCCAGGAATTAGATTTGGTGCACGAGTTAAACGACACTGAAGAATTGATAGAGGAGGGCCAAAAAATAGACAACACATGTTAGAAGTTGATGAAGTCTCCGTTCAATGTTTCTGTCCAAACTGTGAAGAATGCACCGTTAGGGTTGAAGAATCAATTGTTTAGCGAGTTGTATGATTATGGAGCTAGGTAAATTGAAACTTTAATTATATGCAGCCTTACATATTTAGATTTTTTCTTATTTTTCTCAATTTGTGTTTATGCAAAATATATCTGTTTTATAATGTTTATACATTTTCAGCCATTCAGTGTACGTTGGGAATGGTCCGTTAACTGATGTCACTGTTCAAATGCTGATAAACTTACTAAATGAGATGACAATTGACAATCAGGTTAATAAACATTATATCATTCAGTCAACCCTTTGTTCTGTTTTATAAAAATCGATGGATCGTCTAACAGCATATGTCGGTTATCATATTTTTTGTTGTATGTAAAACAGGTTATAGATGCATGGTCTGATTGCATACGATCAACTGCATCGGAACAATATCCTTCTTCTCACGGTGTCACTATACTGACCTCATCATGTTGGGTAATAAACTACTTAAATAATCCAAGTATTTTCTTATTTTAGAGATTCAGATAATAATTTTCTGTTTGTTTTTTAGTCAATGATTTCAAGGCGCGAAATCTCCCAGCAAAAAATATTTGGAAGTATGATTGAAACAGTTCTTGAACAAAGTTTTGATAAGAATATACTTCTCTTCCCTATTATCATAACCGATGTTGGTAGAAGAACGAGATCAAATGTTACAGGGCACTGGACACTATTGAAATTGGAAATGAAGAGTAGGCAATGGACGTTCTATAACTCCCTTCGTCCAAGGAAGCTTACATCTCCTGATCCATACTTGAAAGAGGCTATGCATGTTGTAAGTTGTTCAATTCTTATAATTAAATATTATAAGAAATTTATATATGTTCAATACAAACTGTTATTAATATAAATATTTCATTCATTTATCCAAATTACTAGGTTAAGTATGTCGAAGCGAAGTTGACAACAGTGTTCATCAAATCAGCACCTAACCATCCGTTTTTAAAGATTAAATTCTCAAATCCTATTCAATCTGAGATTATGCAGCAGGTACCTGGTTCACTAGATTGTGGGATTATAGTTTGCAAATTACTCGAATGCTTTGTAAAGGGTGAAGAACCTCCGGTAGGCGATTACAATGCCGATGCTGCAAGTGCTATGCGTGTTCGGATGGTTGGGATATTTCTGAATCCGTTCGTTTACAATTAGTTATGTGTGTTTATTTTAAACAATGTACTCATCTCCTACGAATTGAACTCCCTGTCACTCAGTTGGTTTTGCTATTTTGGTTTATTAGATGTTGACAACTTTTTGAGTTCATAACTTATGAATGGAATGACATTGTTCGATTTCGTCTATGAATTGTCTTGATTTTATTCTTAGTAAAACATATGTATATATTCAGTCATACAATTACCTTAATTATATTCATTAGATATGCATATTTATATATGTATATATTCAGTCATACTATTACCTTAATTATATTCATTAGATATGCATATTTATATATATTGTATATAATCTCTCTATATATATAAATTAAATAGGAATTGTATACTAGTATACATATTATATATTCAATATGTTGAAAAATAATTTCGTTATACAAACTTATTTTAATTGATTATTTCCCAATTATAAATTTTGTATTTATTAATTGAATAAAGTATTATTATATTTTTTATTATTTCGTTTCTAAAATTAGGGTTAATCACCATTACTCAACGAATTCCCCTATTTATTTAGATACCTACGCTTTATATATCCCAGAAGGGAACCATTTTGCCCTACTTTTATATCTTTAACATTCGAATACCTTTCTAATATAATATTAATTCGAAGCGATATGAATCGTGAGGATAATTGGGATGTGAATGCAGTGAATCGGCTAAGATGCTATTGTGGAATCGATGCTAAAATCGTCACATCTTGGAAGAATCAGAATGTGGGTAGGAGATTTCATGGCTGCGAATCGTACCCGGTTAGTTGTTCCATTTAATGATATGTATTTTTTATAACAATGTTCAACTGGTTTAATTTACGCATATATGTAAATATTAAGTGTTACTGCAAATTAATTTACAGAAATCTGGATTCTGCAAGTTTTTTAGATGGATTGATGATCCATTGTGTGCACGAGGACAACATATTATACATGGATTGATTAAGAAATTAAATGAGGAGAGAAATCAAGCCAACGACCTGCTGATTAATATCAAGAAGCTAGAAGATGAGATTGCATATTTTAAGGTTGAGAATGCACAGATGTTGTCTGCTTTGATTGTTGAGGGGAATACTGTTGACAACAAGGCTAAAAAAGGAACACTAAATTTAGCAGCTGTCTATTTTAAATACACGTTGTTTATCTTTGTAGTTTGGGTATTATGGTATCTATGGATGAAGTCAATCTCTAATGTCAAATGCGATATGCTTGTGATAGATTAAATGTTTTATGATATTTAATTCTTGCAGTAAACACTTTCAACTTTCATTGGTTGATTTTCTGTATTAGTGTTTTGGTAATGAAGCTATTATGATTTTTTTTTTTTTTACTTCATTCATAGGTTTCAACGCTTCGCATAATAAGAATACCAAATATGAGATTGTTCAGAAATAACATTTACAACATATATTTCACTTCAATATAGCTTACAAAAATAAATATTGTAATACTCATTACTATACATATTTGGGGAATGGAGAAACAAGGCTATGTAAAACACTATATGTACGATCGACCCCAGGGGCTGCATCTATGGAATCCAGTGCTTGGAATTCTCTCTTTTCTATATCATAAGAGCAAAATGTACCATTTGGCTCTTCTTTGAACATAATCAAAGTCTTCGTAAAATTCAAATAGCAAATCGGGTTGATAGTGAACATAAAAGGTAAAACTTCTTCTTTGTATATCGTCAAGCTTGTCCACTTAGATTGATCGTTTTGATATGTTAATATGTGCATCTGAAGAAAGTATCTATTCACTAGGTTCACTTCTGGGCTAAGCTTGCTGGAATAAACAACAATAGTAGTCTCGTCCAAAGCACCAATATCCACATACCATGTCGGGAGTATAAAATTTGGTATATCTATTAGGTCATAAACAGACTTATTTGCATCGTACGATACAATTTTATATACTCCACCATCAAATTTAACCTGCCAATGAAATCGACCACCAACAAAAAAATCATTTGCAATAGGAGGCCTATCATACGGATACCGTTCAACAAAACACCAAGAATCTGAATTATGTGAATATAGCTTCACCTCAAAATGATATCCTTGTAAAGACCAAAATCTAGCTATTCTCATTATCTTGAAATCATTTAAATCGATGTCAAAACCTATGCAAAAATAAACCCATGCTTCACGAAATTGAGGAGGTATTGATATAGGGTCATTTTTTATAAAAAATGTTTCATTTGAAGATGGATTGACAAGAGAATACTGATCATCAGTGTTGCAAAAAAATACTAACCCATCGTATGTACCAAGTATTTCATAATCTTCATCTTCAGAACGAACAAACCTTCTATACGATGGATCTGCAAGAGGAACCAATTCATAACATATAGGTGGATTTGCCTCCTTTACTTGATTGAGCACTGAGAATCTATTATCTTCTTTCATTCTACGGAGGTGCCTTTGAACAAACTCATCAGTAGAAATCAACCTCTCCCATATGCGAGAAACGCATTTGAATCTTATGAGTGATTTGGGAAGAAGTTGCTCAAGTATTTGAAATGAAATGTCTTCTGGTATTGCTTCACTCATATTTTTTTTTGATAACTTTTTAAGAAAGATGTTAAATTTACCAGTTTAGAGATGCTCCTACTCGAAAAAATGATGATGGAGGTTATGTTCAATTTTTGTTTAAGAGGCCTGTTAAATAGCATTTAATGCATTGCAACTATTCGTTTCATTAGTCAGTTTAAGAAACAATTTTAATTGAATAAGAAATTACCTAACATTTTAAACTTTAATCATTTTAACTGAAACTACATATGATATGAATATTTTACAAAGATTTAAAAAATTTTATCTCACAAATAATTAATAAATAATGTACGTGATGTTCACGTACGTGGGAATATTATATGCTTTGCATAAATACCCGAATGCACGACATATAATATGTATATGCATTTAGTTTAACCATTGAATTTTTCCAATATATTATTTTCATTTAATATAATATTTTTTATTCTAAATTATATTATTATAGAAATAGCTCATATATCATATTTATTAAATAATATATTTCTATAATAAAAAACAATTCAGAAAATAAAAAAATAAAAACTTAACGCATAAGCAAAACTAAATTAATTTAGTTTCTGTAAAAATTGCTACATTGGGAAGTCCAAACGACGTGCTCTTTGATATGATGAGTTATGTCTTAAATTAAATCCACGAAACTTAAATGATGAATCAACCGCCAAATTGTAGTTAATATTAATTAATATATAATATTATATTAATAATTAATGCGTAAGCTGAGGTTAAATGCATAATCCCACTACAAATTATGTAATTAACTGTTGAACATGGGGAAGCGCAACAGTTTTTCACTTTTGAAAGTTGACAATGGAGCATCAATTATAGCATATCTTTCACACTCGATTCTCGCATTCAACACATTTGAAAAAATTTAGGGAAAAATTTTATCTTCATTTAATTTGTAAAGGAACAATGAGGCGTTTGATTGAAAATTCATCAATCCCACCAGAAATTGCAGCGGACATCCTTGTCCTTCTTCCGCCAAAGGCATTAGGGCGATTCAGGTGCGTCTCGCCGGAATGGAGAGCATTTATCTCCTCCAGTTCATTTGTGGAAGCACATCTCAAAAGAATGAAACATTTGAAAGAGATTTGCCTGATTCACAAGGTAACTGTTGCTAACCCTCCAATAATTTACATTTCTATACCTTCAGAGGTTCCCCCAATAAGAAGATCGATTTCAGAGCATAATGAAGAATATGAAATACTTGGAAGTGATAATGGTTTGATTTTAATTGGTGATGTTCATGACAGGTTTTTCTTAAGGAATCCATTGTCAATGGAGTCATTTCTAATTGAAAATGATATCCCTATTATCCCTAATGGATATTCTGAAACTTGGGTGTTTTATGGTCTAGGTTATAACATTGAGAGTGATGATTATATGATTATGCGAGTTGCAAGATTTTTTGATCCAGAAGGAATACTTTCAGAACCTAAATTATACTCAAGAAACTCAAACAGTTGGATCAATATTCCACCTTTTCCATTTAATAACCCCCCTGTTGATAATGCCTGTTTTGTTGGTGGTCTGTTCCATTGGAAAGTATATAAAGGTCACGGTGAAAACGAGATTATCACTTTCGACCCTAATCGTTTAACATACAGTTATTTTGAAGCTCCGTTGTTTATATTGTCATCGTGGTTTTTATCAATTATTGCTTTGGACGAATCTAGTATTGGTATTTATGCATGTCAGCTTGGTCCTGAAGACGAGGGTAGAAGTAGTTATTTCTTTGAGATGCATATTCTGACGTATGAATCAAGGCGTCGTCGTTCGTGGTCTAGAGTTGTAATTTTCAAGGAAGAAATACTACCTAATTATTATAAACTTGTACCAATATGTTTCAAAAACTCAAAAAAAAAAAAATATTGTTCAGGGAAGAACCGTCTGGGAGATTCCAGATTTATGATGTAATGAAGAAGGAATTCGAGCCGTTGATGTATATGGACGATCAACCACATATTGGGTGCTCGTATTGGTACACTCCCAGCCTAGTGAGGCCATTCAGAAACTAGTGTCTTAAACACTTAACTGTTTTAACTATTTGTCTATAATTTTGAACACTTTTTGTTTGTTAACTTGTTTAGCCCTGTTTTGTAAAAAATTTTATCTTAGTGTTTTATGATATTCCATATGGTTGTGTATATATTTATTTTTGCAATTATCTTAGTGTTTTATGATATTCCATATGTATGTTATTTGTTTTGAATTTCATAAATATATATTGACATTTTTGAAAGGCACTAAAATTTACAATGATACAAATGCACTCCAAGTTGATAATGCACTGCTAGTTGGGCCGAATATGCAGTATCCCTTCATATATGCACTTGACATGTAGTATATGCATATGTGATTACACATATGCACTGAATATGGACTACTTCTTTTTTGGGCTTTTGCATATGTATGTGCATTATTTTGTTTCCTATTTTATTAATAAATATGTATTTTATCCGTTTTGACTTTCATTAATATATATTGTTATTGTTTAAACGCACTAATATCAAAGGATATGCGAGTTAATCTGAAATATGCATTAATATCAAAGGATATGCGAGTTAATCTGAAATATGCATTGTCACTGTCATCCTCATTTACATATATGCATTGCAGGAACAATAATGTTCGTGCATATTTGCCATCTGTGACACATCTTGTTGATCTGGGCCATTAGATTCAAAATATAAAATTGATCGTTTAAAGTATTTTACAAAGTGTTTTACAAATTTAAGATCCATACATCAGAATAACGATGTTTTCGATCTGATACGGAAGTGTTACACGAATATGCAGCGCATACATAGAATTTTTATTTTTTTGATTTTTTTTAATGTTTGATGGACCTAACAGTATGATACCCAACTTAGATTTGATCAATTAAAGATATGATACACATAATTTATTTGATCATTTAATCTTTTTAAACAACACTTAACTATCTTCATATTTATTATTTAGTGGGTCTTAGACATTTATGACTATAAATATTCATTAGATTATGGATACAAATGAGGAATAATATTTTATACATAAAAATTTCTTCAATGTAAAAAAAGTGGAATAATTATATAAAATCCTGAAGATTCTTACAAAATAAGTATTTCATAACCATGAATTAAGAAATATTCCAAGACAATAGTTTATTGAGCAATAAACTAAATCTAATCTAACTTCAATTCACTTTTAAATATTTGTCACATCATTTCCAAAAACTGCAGCACACATTAAAGGATCATGTCGACCTTTCTTCCCACATATAGAGCAGTTTGTAGGCTTTACACGACGAAACTCGTCATACGAGGTAATTCGTTTTTGTCTTGGTCTACCAGGAGGTTTATTTAGAATCGGTGGAAGTACTTTTTCACTGTCCATAGTCGGCTTCCATTCACACTTCTCAGTTTCTGGAACTGACCTTAAATCAACCTTGTAGCATTGTTTATAGTTTGATACCATGAAGCAGTCTTCAACAACATTGCTAATAGAAGAACAATATCTCTTAATAACAGCAACCGCATGAGAACATGGGAATCCAGTAACTTGCCATTGAAAACATGAGCAGAATTTCTGTTCCAAATCAACAGTGACTGATGTCTTTGAAGCTACTTGAAACTGTCCATTGGGATATACATTGACCCTCCACGATGCACTAATATTTGCATGTTCGTTCCATATTTCCTCCTTCGAAGGAACCAACAAACCAGACCAATTACTACTGTCAATTCTCCTATCAACAAACCACTTGGATAATTTTGACCTTATTGAATCAATCATATGCGTAATTGGTAATCCCCTGGACTCCCGTATCCATGAATTGAAAGATTCAGCTGCATTTGAAGTCATTTCACCATATCTCTTGATGTTAGGTGACTGAGAAACAACCCAGTATGAATAAGGCAAGTCCTCAAGCCAGATTTCTGCAATTCGACCGCCAACTTCTTTGAATTTCTTAAGCTTATCGTCAAATATTCGTACATTGGGTGCGTATGCACACTGCTTGAATAAGTCAGCCATATTTTCTTTGTGCTGCGTATTCCACCCCCCTCCGTATCTGCCCTTTAGATTCATTGTCAGATGGAATAAACAGTAGAAATGTGGAGGATTTTCCCATACATCATAAAAGGCTGACATAAGACCTGGGTTCCTATCCGATATAAATATGATCTGTTTCGGATGGAATATGCAGTCCTTAATTTTTTGCAAAAACCATGTCCAGTTACTTTTATTTTCAGCAGATACCACAGAAAATACAACAGGGAGTAATCCTACATTAACATAAAATGCATTTAATATTTTGCACATAAATAAATGAATAATATTCAATGAGCATACAAAACAATATATTTTAGTATTAGAATGAGTTAAACATACCATTATCTCCATCTTTAGCAGTGGCAATAAGTAACACTCTTTTTGCCCTCCCTTTCATGAATGTACCGTCGATAAACAACATAGGTCTACAGTGTTTAAATCCTTCTTTACAAGCATAGAAAGAAATGAAAATCCTTTCAAAATGGTGAGTAGTACTATCTATCTCTAAATCAACTACACTGCCAGGATTTGTACGTTTAACAGCTTCACCATACCACCGAAGTTGATCGTAAGATTCATCATAACTTCCAAATATGTGATCCCTTGCAGCCTCTATACCGCGCCAAGCTTTATAGTAAGGAATAGAGAATCCGTAATCCACGTTAATTCCATCTATAATATTCTTACCTCGAATGTTTGGATTGGATTTAACACTCTCAATTACAAGTTCTTTAATAATCTTAGGGCCAAACCTACCTTTATCACCATCTAATAGATTTCCTACGCATGTGTGCACTAGGTTAGCTTTGTGAACAACGAATCCATTTTTCAAGGCACTCTGTTTAGATTTAACAAACTATGAACAATTGAATGTTGCCTTCTCACTACATTCTGCATATACATACCTTGGGCAGTTTTTTAGGTATGTAAACTTGAAATTAAGTTTTGTACAGTACTTTATGAGTTCTACTCTAAACTCAGGGGCACCACCAGAAAATGTAGCTCCAACTTTCATTAAATCCATCCAGTGATCTGATAAATACGACTTCTTCTTCTCAGAGGGGCATATATCGAATAGAGGTAAACTACCCAATCCAACAAATTCATTCTACACAGAAGTTTGAGAATCACTCAAAATAAAATCCTTATTAGACAAATTGTTTTGAGTTCTATCTAAATATGATTCCTGGGAATTAATATCAAATATATTTGCATTCCCCTCATAACCTAACATTGAATTTCTTGTTAAGGATTCAACAGCATCAAATTGAATAACATCTTCAACAATCTCAATAGATATATTCACTAATTTTTCTGATGTCATTATGCAGTAATCTTTCATACTATCAAAATCCGAATCACCGTCTAAACAACAATTCTTAATTTCCCCACTGAGTAAAGAAACGAATATTTACCTGGGCATATAGAAGGCCACTTCCTTCTAATTACATCTGTAATATGTTGAAATGTTGTGGCTTCTGTAACTTGAATGATTTTACTCCGTCCATCGAAATTGATCTTCAATATTAGTGATGAATCCATTGTTTTCAAATTTCGATCCCAAACCAATTTCAGAACTGAATATATCAAACAAAAAAAGATCCGGGATATGCAGCAAAAAATTCGAAGAAGATGAATGTGTTTTACTAAAACTATGACTGCAGATTCTCAAAATGCATTTACTAAAACTGTTTCAACCAAATACCCAAATTCAATTGAAACCAAAAAATGCAGAAACTCAAAACATTCTAGATATTCATTCGCAGAAATTTTTTGTATGTAATTTTGGAAATTTAGAAATTCTTTGGAAACTCTTTGACTGCATGAGAGATGAGACCATTCGATTTGAATTCAAATTGATTGAATTCAAATATGGAAATTTAGCCAAATTCTGGTAATATCTTAAACAACTTTTGACTTTTCGAATTATATGGAATTAAGGGTATAATGGAGATTTTGAAGCCTGTTTTGTCCTTCTTTGTTTTACCAAAAATTTTTGTCTTTAATCTTAAAGTCTTAGAGTGGATTGTCCTATTCTGTTTTTTCCCCTAGTCTAAACTCTAAAATACACTTTTTCATACTCTATTTTAAAAACCTTCTCCAACCATGAAACTCTATATCTTACTCTATTTATTATTTTAATAATTTTCAATATATTACAAACATTACATTTAACAAATTATTAATATAAAATTGTAATACAGAATTGTAAATATTAATAAAATAATACATATAAAATATAGAGTTTTGAATAGTAAACTTCATATATAGAATTTACTATTCAAAACTCTATTTCAAAACTTCAAAATAGAGTATTGTTGGAGGGAGCAAAACTCTATAAATGAAAAAACTTCATTTATAGCCTACTGTTGGAGATGGTCTAAAGGTGGCCCTAAAATATTATGGTGTCACCTCAAAAACTCATTATGTAGGCTACATCATCCTTTGGAGATGGTCTAAAGGTGGCCCTAAAATATTATGGTGTCACCTCAAAAACTCATTATGTAGGCTACATCATCCTTTGAAGATAAAATATTTAGGATTAAGGACATACTAATCTAAAAAGAATTTCCCTAGTATGTTTATCAACAAATCTAGCTATTCCAACCCAGCGGTTAAAAAAAATAAAAAATTAAGGATTGCAAATTTGCAATTTGACAAGTTTAAAACTCGTGCAAAAACTAAATTTTCGATTGAGGCAGGAAGGAGTGAACATATACTTTAATGCGGATTAGTCGATCTTAGATCGAGTATCGTGACATCAAAAAAATATATATATATATATATATTAATTTAAATTATTTAATGTTAAAATATAGAGATATTGTGTATATTAAAATCAATTAAAAAATTAGGTGGGATAGTGTAGGTTGAACCCGACGTATTCTCGTTCGGTAAAGTTCGTTTGAGCTTGGTTCGATATATAGATATCAAACAAGCTTGAATATATATTTATATCGGTAGAGTTTGAAGCTCGGCTCGAGTTTGAAGCTCGGCTCGAGTTTGAACTTGATAAGTAAAAACAAATAAAATTAGTGTAAAATATCAAACTACTCGAGTTCGACTTGTGTTTGGTTTAATTAAAGCTCGTTCGAACTCGACTTATTTAATTATCAAATAAGCTCAAATAAAATTTAAAGTTCGATAATATTTCAAACAAACTTAAACTACAATTCGTCAGGCTCCAGTCGACTCATTTAGTACCCTATTTGTCAATAGCATCAGTCCAATCTAAAATATTTTTTTGTCATTATTTATTAATTATACATTATATTAGTATATACAGTATTATCCATAATCCAACAACTTACAATTTAACACAACTTTAACTATTTTATTACTATATATTAGTAACATCAATCCAATCTCAAATAGTTTTTTTGTCATTATTCATTAATTAATTTATATATTATCGACAATCCATATTTGTAATATTTAAAAGGTGTAGACTTTGCTTTCAAAATAAATAAAATAGGGTAGACTTGTCACTTGTAATACGAAATATGTTAATATTAGACTCTATTTATATAGAAAATACAAATTTTAGTTGTGAAAATATTAGAGAATTAATTATCAATTTCTCTTTAAATTTGGATTATCACCTTTATCATTTGGAAAAGAGGCTCGTTGAATGGACAATTTAAATGGATGAGGTTACTTTTCAGCAGGAATCAAATTTAGAAATCAAATCTGTAGGAGTCTTATGACTCTGATATTATAAAAGAATTTTATCTAATTTAAAATTTCGAATTTATAAAGAATTAATACTTGTATACTAATTTTCTAATAACAAAAATCTTAATTTTCCGTTTCTTTTATGGATATACTTTTGTTTTTTAATGGGCTGGGTTGGTAGGATGCCACTAATAAATTTAAATAGAATGATTAGTACTCCATAGGAATGAGAATAGAATGGAATGATCTGATTTTATTTTAAATATTATTATTAGTAATTTTTTAATGATCAAAATAATTTTTTACAGTATTATTTTATACTAATTTTTTATTTTCACAGTATTATTTTATACTTTCAACAATAACAATAATAATTTCAATAATTATTATTACTAATTTTAATGATCAAAATAATAATAACATCAATTATCCAAAAAATTAATAATAAATTTTAATTTTAATACTAATATGAATATGAATATGAATATTAATAGTAGTAATTCAATAATAATAATAAATTTTAATTTTACACTAAATTGACTAATTGCACTTAATTTGGAGAAATAATGTAGTTTACTTTATAGGTAAAATAAATATTTCTAGAATAAATCGCACCTCAAATATATTGTGAGGACAATCTAATGAATAAATCGAAAAAGGAAGTTGGGCTTGAGAATTAGGTTGCGGCTAAAGGCACACACCAATGCTATGAGGACACCCACGCGATGAGGACACACACGCTGCGATGAGGATACCCACGCGGAAAACCCCAAAATACCCTCCTTCTTCTTCTTAACCCTAATTTTTTGTTTATTTTGGTACACCCACTCATCGTCCATCGCCTCCTCCCTTCCTCCCACTCTCAGGCGGCCGCGGCCTACCTCCTCATCCCTCCAAGCGGCCGCCGTCGCGACCCCTCCGTTTGAAGCTTCTACCGCCGCCGCGTCTGCTGAAGAGAAGACCAAGCAACGCGGCCACCGCCGCCCCTCCTTCAAGCGACGTGGCCGCCGTCGCGACCCCTCCCTCGCCTTTTGCACGGGCGCCGTCGCGCCCCCTCCCCTTCCTCCTCCCTCGTCCGCCGCGGCCCGTTTCAAGGTAGGAAATTTTTACTTTGTTTTGGAAATTAGGGTTTTTACAAGTTCGGAAATTATTTTCGAACATATAGACTTTGTTTTGAAAAAAATTTCGAACATATTGACTTTGTTTTGAATTTTTTTTCGAACAATCTGTGTTTGTTATGGAATTGAAATTTTTTTCGAACATATTGACTTTGTTTTAAATTTTTTTTCAAACAATCTGTGTTTGTTTTGGAAAAATTTTCAAACATGATGTTCGATCTTTTTTTTTCGGACAAATTTAAGAGTTTTTTAATTTTTTTAAAACATATTGAGTTTGTTCATTAAAAAATTTTGGACATTTCAACTTTGTTTGGTTAAAATTTTCGAATATATTAAGATTTTATTTTTGTTGTTGAAATTTTGGGTTTTTAGGATTTTTTTTTTTTATCAAACTTATGGTGGTTGTTTTGGTGGTGATGGTGGGGATCCGAATGATTCCGGTGTGAAATGATGAATCGGATGTGAAATGGAATTGATGGGTGTACTCATCCGTCCATTTTTTAAAAAATTTGCAGGAAGGGTACAAATGATATTTCGCATACTCCTTGTGATAAAAAAAAGATTCGGTGGGCGTCCTCAAAGGATTCGTGTATGCCTTTAGCCGTGCCCCAGAATTATTTTCTCAAGCCTATTTGTGAATAGAACTGTGAGCATAATATGAAAGGGTTGGGGTATATACCCCTCCAGCTTTGTTTAATACACTCCCCCTTCATTTTTATTAATTCAATATAGGGAATATTAAGGGCAAATACGGTTTTTTGACACAAAAATGACCTTATTAGAAAATTTTAAAAGTTGTATGTTTTAGTTGTTTAATAGTCTATAAAAGTGACCTTATTAGGTAATAATCTCTTCAAGGGGAAATTATTGTTAAGGTCATTTCACAAAGAGTTTTATCTAATAATAGGGCATATATATTTTTTTTAAATCTATTAAGGTGAAAATGGCACCTAATAAGACATTGTTGCCCTTTACCAATTTAAATAATTTGAAATTAATAATTTTGAATTAATGCAGTTCCTAGTTATACGCACCTTCCAATTATTAAAAAATTCCTAAAATTAAGCAATTCGAATTAATTGTTAATTATTCAAACCAATAAAATTAAAAAATCTGCATTTTATGATTCTTCCAATTATTCAAATATTCCTAAAATTAAGCAATTCGAATTAATTGTTAATTATCCAAACAAAAAAAATTAAAAAATCGGCATTTTATGATTCAAAAATAAGCGTGTCATAGAGTATACAATTCCCCATATTTTGAATATGCATATATATATGAAATAGATTATGAATTTTAATATGAACAGTGAAATGAATTTTGGTATGTAGAAATGGGTTATGAAGACCGATGTTCATTTCAATATGAAGTTTAAAACGGCATACATGATTGAATTTTTTGGTATGCATAAAATAACATGAACCAATGTGCACAGAGTGACATGCATATCAATATGCAAAATAGATGTGCACATTTGTAAATGACATATTCAAAAAGCGGTTTGTTGTGATGTAGGTATTTCATACTTAATTCAGTTAATATCACTGAAAAGAATTGTTCAGAATAATAAGACGAAGACATAAAATGATAGTGCCTACATCAATATCCATATTTCATATGGAAAGTTCATTTTGATATGAAGTTGTAAGAGTAGTATATGCACCTTTCAGATGCACTGCGAATAACAATTGAATAATAAGTCTATCGAAATTCAAGCTGGAAAAGCTGATTGTAAACCAAACAAAATGTGAATAAAAATAAAGGTCCTTTCAATTTTGATGAATTTCCAACAAGTACATACTACAAAAAGAAATACAGCAAGTACATACTAGGGAAAATGTGGGTGTTCATATAAGTAGGCTAGATTGTGTATTTTGTTGGTGCCAGAGGATTGTCAATTCCAGAATCGAAATCGGCAGAAGTTGGTTAAAACTGTTCAAATTAACACTATTATTTGCAACAGCAATCAATCCCTCATCGCCTATCCTATTAGTTCTCCACCCATCGATATGAAGCTTCCTCCACTTCTTAAGAAGCTCCTTCACAATACCTGGATACAGAAATAATCAAGAATTACAACTTCATTTACAAGACTATCATAACTGAACCAATTAACAATATATACTTTACAAACAGGTCCCTTCTGGTTCCAATTGTGGTATAAGAACTTGATAAACAAAACTAAATGTAATCGTCCATTGGAAACTTTTTTTCTCTATCACTCGAGAAAGAAAAGAATTACAACTTCATTTACAAGACTATCATAACTGAACCAATTAACAATATATACTTTACAAACAGGTCCCTTCTGGTTCCAATTGTGGTATAAGAACTTGATAAACAAAACTAAATGTAATCGTCCATTGGAAACTTTTTTTCTCTATCACTCGAGAAAGAAGGCAACGCATCTGCTAGAAGTACAACTGTCAACAATGCAGAATTACATTCAAGGTTGCACCAATAAATTAAAATCGTATTTCTAGCTTTACATTATTATTAGTTTACATTGCAGCATATTAGTTCCACATGGAAACCACTGATTGGTTCCCATTCTTCTCCGCTAGATATCCCCTGCATAAATACTCATAAACATACAATTCTCCATTCTGATTTTTCTGAAAATAAAGATTGAGCAGTGCTCATTTTCCATTATAGTTTTTTCCTCTTTGTTCTTTGCTATGTGGAAACTGCATAAGATTGGCAGATTTCTACAAAATCAGAGTTTCTTTGAAAAAATCAAAAAAAAAAAAAAGAAAAAAAAAAGAATACGCAGTTAATTAAATCAAAAATCAATCAATCAAGAAATCAAGAATACGCGATAATCGCGAGATCAAGAAATTCAAGAGTGTAATGGAGGCTTACGCGATTACGCAGATTTCTACAAAATCAGAGTTTCCATTACAGTTTTGATTTTAATCGCCAAAATCAATCAAGAAATTCAAGAGCGTGTGGGAGGCTTACGCGATAATCGGACGACGATGAAAAGCTCCAGCACGCGTCGAAATTCATTTTCATCCATGGAAATTTCTTTTAGTGCTCGGGAGATTTGGAAGCCAAATAAGCTCTTCTCAGTTTGGGGTGGGGGGCGACGACCGTGGCCATGGAGGGGGCGGCGGGGAGGTCATGGGCAGCGACGACGGCGGCCAAGGTGGAGAGGGAGCTCGACCGATTGGTGTGGGGGGAGGGATCTAGGGTTTTGTTTTTTTTGGAATGAATGTGCCCTATAATTTGGGAATTAATTGATAACAATTAATTATGAATTTAAATTTCGAATTACATTTCAAATATATAAATTAAAGGAGTATATGAATATTAAGGGCAAATACGGTTTTTTGACACAAAAATGACCTTATTAGAAAATTTTAAAAGTTGTATGTTTTAGTTGTTTAATAGTCTATAAAAGTGACCTTATTAGGTAATAATCTCTTCAATATATATATGAAATACCAATTTTGCTCTTTTACTAAATCATGTTAGATACATACACTCCCCTACAATTTAAACACAACCCTAACTCTAACCCTAATTTAAATTAGACAGTCACCACCCCGTCGCCGCCGCCTCCACCACCACCACCACATATAAAATTTTTAAAAAAAATCTTGCTATTTTTAAGAAACACTCCGGTCGACACTGATCTATCGACCAAAAACTCTCCGGTCGACACTGGTCTGTCGACCAAATTTCGAAAGGAAATTTAAAAAAAAAATAAAAAAATTGAAATTTTCGACTATTATTGATCGCTCAAAAACACTATCGTTGACAACCTATTATCGACGAGAGTGTTTTTGAGCGACCGATAATGGTCGAAAATTAAAAAATAAAATAAAAACCAAACCTGTTCTTCTTCGCCGGCGACTTGGTTTCAAGGCTTCAAGGCGGCGGAAGACGGGCGTCGCTGGAGGCGAGCACGGACGCGCCGTCGCTGGGGGCGGGCGCAGGTAGGCCGCAACGGCCAGGGGCGAGCTGGAGCGGCCGCGACAGGGGTGATAGGCGGTGGAGGGTGAGAAACGAGGGAGGGGGGCGGCGGTGGCGAACGAGGCGAGGGGGAGAGCGACGGCGAGGAGGAAGAGAGAGGGGCGGCAGAAGAGAGTGCAGAAAACGGGAGGGAGAAGAGACGGGAGAAAAATGTGTAAAAAAACGGGAGGGAAAAGAGAGATAGATAGAGAGAGAAAGAGAGAGAGGCGGCAGAAAGTTGGGGGAGATGAAGAAATTAGATTTAGAGTTTTTGAGGGGGTGTATGTATCTATAATATTTACTAAAGGGACAAATATGGTATTTCATATATATTTTCAATTAATAAATGGAAGGGGGAGTGCATTAAACAAAGCTGGAGGGGTATATACCTCATCCCAATATGAAAAATGGAAAAATGCTTTTGGGCTATTTCTTGGACCTACGTGAATTGAAGAAAAAATAAGGGGTGCGGTTATACACACCAACCTATTGAGTACACCCACCAGACAAATTTTTCATAAAATATCCTTTATACCCTTTCAGTAAAATTTAAAAAAAAATACGAGATGAGTACACCCACCCATTTCATTTTGCCGTAATTATCCCACCATCACCGTAATCTTCAAAAAAATTCTTAACAAACACAAAATAAAAAAAATAAGATGTTCGCAATTTATTTTCGGACAAATTAACATTGTCCGAAAATAAAGAGTTGTTCTAGATTTATTTTCGGACAAATCAACATTGTCCGAAAATAAAGAGTTGTTAGGGATTTTTTTTCGAACAAATCAATAGTGTCCGAGAAAAAATAGTTGTTCGGAATTTCTTTTTCGAACAATTTCCTTAACATTTGAGACAAAACACCAACCCTAACTTTGAACAAAAATTCAGGTAAATCAAACATGTTCAAAGATCTGAAATTAAACAAGAATGATGCTCAACGATTATGCATTACATGGAGGAAAAAAAGAAAAAAAAAATTGAACTAAACTAAACTCACGGCAGAGGCGGCGACCTGCGAAACGGACGGAGGAGGGAGAACGGGCGGTGGCCGTCTTCTCTTGAAACAGCGTCGGCGTCGCGATGGAGGGGTGCGCGGCGGCGAGGCTGGGCAACGTGAGAGGGAGGGGTGCGGCCGCGAACGGGAGGGAAGAGGATTCGCAGTGGGCGGCGTGGGCTGCCGCGACGAGGTGGGCGGCACTGCTGCGCCGCGCCGACTTCAGATGGGTGGCCGCGCCGCGGTGACGGAGGGAAGTGGTGCGCAGTGGGCGGCGGGGCCTCCGCGCCGACGTGAGGTGGGTGGCCGCACAGACGGAGGGAAGATGAAAGAATGGTGGTGGGAGGTGGGTGTCTGAAATTAAGAAATGTGGAATGAGGGAAGAAATTAGGGTGTGTGTACTCATCCGGTGGGTGTCCTCAATAAATAGGTTGGTGTGTGTCTATAACCGCGCCCAAAATAAGAGAACTGCCCATTTACTGAAGGACGCAGGCTATATACCCCTACAGCTTTGTGTATTTTTTCTCCTTCAACAAAAACGCAATGGTGTATTGGTGTGTATTTTTCTTTCTTTCTATTTTTTTTTTTGGGATAAGAAATTTGTTGACCACCATGTTTATGGTTGACAATTTTTTGTGAATTTTTTTTTTCTTTTGATAAAATGTTGTTGGCGAGGTATTTTTTATCGATAAACTTTGGTGGGGAATGAAGATGTGGGGTTGGGGGCATTTAACAGTGGCCTTTACTGAAGGGAGGCAGCGCGAGAAGAAAAACAGGGGCAGCGGCTCCTATTTCATAGGGGAGTAGAGAGTGGTAATTAGATTAAAAATGGGGTAAAGTCTAGTATGCACTCGAGTGCATGTTGTACACTCTAGTTCATGTGCACTTTTCAATTTACTTACACCTTTTGTTAAATGGTGTTGCACTTTTCAATTATTACTAAAAATATTATTATACAGTTTAATAATTGAAAAATGCAACACTATTTACCAAAAAGTGTAAGTCAGTAAATTGAAAAGTGTAACATGGACTAGGGTGCACAACATGCACTCGAGTCCATAGCAGACCAACCCTAAAAATGGTTAGGGTTTGAGTTTCCTTCCACACTCAGGGTTTGAGTTTCCTTCCACACTCCGCTTAATAGTTTAGTTTAATTTTCTTTTATTTTTTAAATAAATTTTAATAGAGTATTTTATTTTATTTTGTAAGTATCAAAGAATTTGAAGACATTTGAGGTGATACATTTATTTAATTTAATAAATTGTTGTTTATATTTTATAGTTTTACTTTCATTTGTTAATTTAGTTATTGACTAAGTTTATTGTGTTCATGTTTTAATTTGTGATGAAATTTAATTTTGATTGCATAATTCAATTGGAAGGTGTTTAGATTATGTTAATGGGTAATGAAATGGTTATTTGCTTGATTCCAATTATTAGGTCATATGTTGAAGCATGATTAGCGCAACGAGAGTTAGTTAGTTGTGTAGATCGTATAATCGAGGGTTGGGTTCGTGTGAATTGAGTTTATATTGGATTTCACAACGAGTATCGGGTAATTCCATTAGAACCCGTTTAATCTACATTAATTTATTTGAATGAGATTTTGGGTTATTGGTGAGGAGAATTTAGGAGTTTGGTTTTTAGTATTCAAACGGAAAAAATGATTAGGGATTAGATTAAAATAGTTTGGAAGAACCCCATAACTGTGTGATTATCCGAGCAAGAACGATTATATCCGTCCTCCTGATCTTTGGTACTTAATTAGGTATATGCCTTCGTGATCGCTCATACTGAAAACCGACCAACGCATTATGCGTCAAAGTCGAACTTAACTTGATTTTCACACAATGATGAACACCCGAACACTGTCATTCATCATTTGATCTTTGATTACCATATTACTTGCTCTTTTTAGTCAATATTTATTTAATTTGTTGAGTTTGCAGTTTGTTTCAATCGCTTAAACCACGTCTCTTCACTATAATTACGTGACGACGTATAACATTACGGTTACACTAGCAAAGTAATCCCGTGGATCAATAATTTAACCGGACACTTATCATTACTACGAGGACCCCTCTTACAATTGAAGGACGAGTATTTAGAAAATATGCGTCAAGTTTTTGGCGAGTATCTAAAATGTTGAATTGTATGGTAAGAGCAAACCAATAGTTCAGTAAAGTCGCTTTGCCAATAATTATGTTTGTATTATGAAGGTGATGACTGTAATGGTTATTTATATTTTTTTTGTATGTAAATTTTTGTAGACGAAAAAAAAAAGTATGTTAACTTTCTTGAAACTTGAAGAGAGTACAAATTAATTACTCTCTCCGTCCCACAAGAATTTGCACATTTGCTATGTTGGGGCGTTCTACAAAAAATTGTGCACTCCAAAAAGGAAATAACTTCATAACCTTCCTAAAAATATACACAAATTTGATCATATGTCATTACTTAAAAGTTTGCTCATACATAAAAGTTTACAAAACTATCCATCGAAATTTTACCCATTACACATTTTTCTTACATTTTCTTAAAAAGTGTTCAATTTCAAGGGTGTGAAGTATTAACCCACGTCCCAAAACCAAATGATATTATGTGTAGACCTGTCAAAATGGGTCAGGTCCATTGAACCAAGCCCGTCCCCGCATACCAATTTAAATGGTTGGATTGAGTAATTGGGAGCTTGTTAAAGGAGCGGGCCTACACGGACTAGAACGTGCAGGCCGCGAGCTATGTGGGGTGGGCTACAAATGGGGCGAACTGGCCTTTGGTTTTTTTTTTTATTGATATTTTTATTATTATATTAAATAATACTTCTACTTAGTATATTTTTTTTCTAAGGCTCCGTTTGATAGAGGGATTTGATCTATGAATTTCAAATCCATCATTTAAATCCACTCCCCTTGTTTGGATTAAAAATGAAATGAATGGATTTAAAGTTCTAAGCATATTTTTTTAGTTAAAATTGAATCCTCTCTAAAACATGTCATTTGAAATTCATCTATTTTCAAAACCTTTCATTTGAAATACCTTCTCAAATCAAATCCGTCCATCCAAACACAACCTAATTTACTTAAGTGAATCAAATTTGCGTCGCTTCTCTACACCGCCAACGTAACTGTACGTGCGTCTTCCACCCTTCCTTCCGCTCCTTCCATTCTCAATCTGACCACCGTTGTGGAGTTCCGTTCACCATTAAGTTTATGTAAGTTTTATTTATTTTTAAATTTTTTAAATATTGTTATATATATATATATATTTAAAATTTATTATAAATATTATATATGAAAAATAAAAACAAAATTTAATGAAAAAATTTGTGAACTAGCCCTTCAAGTTCACAGACGGTTTTGAATTGAATTGGGTTGAATAGTTTTCAGCTTGTACCCGTTGCGAATCAAACCATCAAATGTAGGGGTGGGCATTCGGTCGGTTCGATTCTGACCTTTTTTCAACCGAACCGAAATAACTGAAGTTTTTTAAAAAATGAACCGAACCGAATCGAAATTATATAAAAACCGAACCGAATTACAATTCGGTTGGTTCGGTTCGAACCAAAATTTTCTTGCCTAAAATTTAAAAAATATATATTTAAACAAATAAACATTTTAAAAAATTCAATTCTACATAACAGAAGTTAGAATTGAGGAAGAGGAGTTGGTTGTTCAGATTGTCCAGATCCTTCTTCACGAGTAATTTCATTTGCTTGCTCTTGAGAAATAGACATCTGTTGTAAATCAAAACAATATTTATAAAATATACAAAATCTGTTATTAAATATGCTAAATAATCATTATAAAATAAAAATAAATTAAATAATATGTTAATTGTTTAATTGGCAGAAATGGAAAAGAATCGGCCGAAATAGAAAAAAGAAACGGCAGAAATAGAAAGGTCTAGAGTTTTATTTATATATATATATATATTTATTAATTAATTATATTTATTTTTATTTATAGTTCGGTCGGTTCGATTTATTCGTTTTTTAGAAAATATAAACTGAACCGAACAAATCGAAATTTTAAAAAATTTCAATCGAACCGAACAATCGAATAAATCGAACCAAATAAATCGAAAAGCGTCGGTTCGATTCATTTTTTCGGTTTTTTCGGTTTTATGTCAACCCCTAATCAAATGAGATGAATCATGGACTACCTCACTTCGCCAGCCGTTGGGACAGCTGCAGCTATGAGCATAGGCATACTTAGGAGTTAGGATAAGACAATACAGAAAAGTGTTTTGTATGTTTAGATTTTTGTGATTATATATAATTAAGGGAATGCTATATTTAATTAAACTAGGTAGTTCGCGTGGATCATGGAATGCACTTTCATCTATAAACAAAGTTTTATTGACTTAACTATCCAATAGCCACATAATGAGCTGTACGCATCTAGGTGGTTGTCTCACCAAATTATTCAAAAAATTAATAATAGAAGCCAAACTTTATAAATATAAAAATATTCACCAAACTCGTGTCATTATCCAGACTATTAAAATATTAAATAATTAAATGAGTAGTGATTAATTTAAATTAAATTTTGTCTATCCGGAGATATAATTATTGAGAATCACTTGTGTGAAATATATCACACATGAAATATGTTTAATTAAGATATTTTTTAAAATTTTACGAGTTAAAAAGTTATGATTCGGGCTGATTTCCCAAAAAAATCGCGGATTGCAAGCATTGAATTACTACATGACTAATATATTATTATTAATAAGGTCAAAGTATTATCACTAAAAGATCAAAAGTGTAGTATGATTCGGGTGGAATTTACACTATTTAGATGCATATTTGAAGCTCATTTGATGTTGATTTCATTGAATTATACATTGAATATGATTGTTTAAGCCGAAATGAGAGAAAGGTTGTGTTTTGTCGATTTTGTAGGAAATACGATGGAATTTGGAGCAAAACACCAACCATACTTTACTGGATCAGGAAGAGGAGTGCACGGTTGGATTCGTCTCGAAAAATGGAGTGGAATGGAAAAAAGAATCGAGTAAATCGGAGGTCGGAAGCTCGAGATACGAAGAGACAAAAATACATGCCCGGGTAGAAACGACCCGGGCGGGTCACTTCGACCCGGGCAGAGCCAAAAATGAAGTAGTTTCGTATTTTGCCCGGGTGAAACCCACCCGGCCGGGTGGTTTCGACCCGGGCAAGGCCCAAAAGTGTGTTTGTTCGTGTTTTGGCCGGGTGGCATGCCCGGGTGGGAGCCACCCGGCCGGGTCACTTCATTTTCGGGGTTTTTTGGCCCATTTTAATTCAAGACTTCTACCCCAACTATAAATAGATCAAATTTGAGTTTGAGAAGGAGTCTCTTACTCCTTTTACAAGCAATTCCACACACACATTCACATAGTTGTAGGTGTTCTTCATTTTTAGTTTAGATTCTTCATTAAATTAGATAGATTAGTGGTTTTTACTTCAAATCAAGCTACGATTATCATCGGGCATCGTCTATTACATCGTTTTGTAGCTACATTTTCATGATCAAGGTGATATTAATCTATTTTGCACTTTATTTTGGTATTTTCTTAATTTCTTCAATCTCTTGTTATTCTACTATGAGTTTGATGTTATTAGTTGTTTTAACCATGGAATTCTCTTCTAGAACCATGGGCTAAGCTCTTATTGCCTTGGGTGTGAATGTTTTGATGGGTGTTTAGTGTAATTATAGATTAATTGCATGATTAGCTTAGGAATTGGGTGTATATGTTTCTAGTGTTGTACTTTTCATGATTCAATTGATTAATTCACCCTATTAGCTAGCATTGTTAGTTTTGTCGACTTCAACGACCGTATTGGGTTGCACGATTAAGAGTGTGTGTATGAGCTTGAATTAATCAATGAGAATTAACATAGTAATTAGCTACACCGACCGGGGGTTGATTGCTTAGATCGACGACACTAGACACTAGTCGATTAGAGGTCGTCTATTAGATTAGTGAGAGGGCGTCTCATAAACATTAGTAACCGTGTTGAACGTGTTTATGAGACACTATCTTAGGAGCTTATGGTATTGATTAGACTATATAATTGCTAATCGATGCACGTGTTCACCTAAGCCTCACAAGGGATTGGTCTACACACACGAGTGATAGCCTTTAGCTTAATCCAAAACCATAGTTTAATTCATGCAATTGGTTCGTTGACTCATTGAATTACCCACAAAACGGAAACACCCGAGGCAATACCCTTCCCTTGCACTTTCCAACGAAAGTTAGATAACTTGTTATTTTTGTCACTAGTTTTCATTACTTTAGTTAATCTAGTTTAATATTTTTGTTCTTATTCCCAAATATCCAAACAAACACGTGTAGTTACTACAATAGCATGCATACTCGTAACTTTAGGGATTCACTAGCACTCAATTAGGTCCTTGGAACGAAATTTTACTTGGTATACTTATCGTACTACTAACGAACCCATACGCTTGTGGGGATCGTATAGTTGTAAAAAGTGTGCAAAAATACATTCAAGTCAATGGCGCCGCTGCCGGGGACTTAAGCGAGTGTTGTTAGTGAGACTTAGAGTTTGTTAAGTGTTATTGATAGTAGCATTTCTTTTTCGTTATTTTGTTTTTCGTTTCTTTTGTGGGCTTTGATACTTGTTTTTGTATAGGTGTGAACTTCATTGCCTTGATGGATGGATACAACCAATACCAATGGAATCAATGTTATGATCAAAATGGTATGGTTTATCCTCCACAACATGGAGATATGAGCTATGATGGTTGGAGGAACTTTGATTATAATTATCAAATGCAACAAGTTCCCTCCTATTATCGAGATTGGAAGAATGAAGAAGCACCACCTCCCCCTTCTCAAGGATATTATCCTTATCCTTACCCAACTCAACCACAAGCCTACTTCCCACCACCTCCACCACATCAATACCTTCCACCGCAACACCCTTATCTTCCATATCCATATCCTCCCCCACCACCGGAAGAGTTGTATCGTCCACCTCCTCCTCCACCTATGGAGGAACCTTGGTTTGACAATTATCAAATGCAACAAGTTCCTTCTCCTTATCAATCTCAAGAGTGGGAAAGCAATGCTCATTCGCCACCAAACAATGAAGAAAGTGATACTAAAAAAGTGCTTCTTGCACTATTGTTGAAAAAGTTGGATGCAAGTGAAAAAAGGTTGGAGGCAAGTGAGAAAAAATTCGAAGCAACCGACTCCATCCTTGCTCAACTTGTTAGTAATCAAAAATCGATGGAATTCCAACTTGGACAATTGGCCATTGCCGTGAAAAAAATGCAAGAAGAGGAGAACTCAAGTGAGGAGAGTGAAGATGCCAAGCTCATTGTCAAAGGAGATGAAGATAAATGTCCTTTAATGGATATGAGCAACAAGGAACATGAAAATCAAGAAGCGTCAAAAGACGAGTTGAAGAGCGAAATGAGCATTCCTAAACTTTTAAACTCTTCAATTTATTCTTCATTTGATATTAATGCTTCTATTGATTTCATTTTACCTCTTGATCATTTTGATTCAAAAAAAGAGCTTGAGAAGTGTTTGGTGGATATTCTTGGACAAAGAGGAAAGAGATGGAAAGAGGTGGAGTGGAAGGAGCAAGAAGAATATTCATTGTTGAAACCATGGAAGAAAAATGTGGATGATTGGTCTTCAATTCATAAGAGCCTCCTTGAATTTGAAGCTCAAATGTTGAAATACAATGGGAAGGAGGATCGATATCCATGGCCTTTCCGATGAGTTCTTTTATTTCCGTCCGGCATAGGACGTTAAACCTAGCGCTAAATGGGAGGCAACCCATTTTTACTTGCTTTATTTCATTTCTTGCTAATTTTATTTGCTTTGTTAGTTTAGTTTGATGTGTTTGTGAGTTTTGATGTAGTTGGAGAAGCTTGGATCGAATGGACAAGTGGATTGAAAGTGGAACTTTGTGCTAAGAAGAAGGTGTAGCTATAGCAATCGTAAGAGGTACGCCCACCCCAATTCTTAGGAATTGCATAGCAATTACTAAGTTTGGGGGGGTAGTGGAATTTATATTCTTGATCATAATATTGATTGCTTAGCTACTCTTAGTGTTAATTGATGGGATAGTGGCCCATGTGTGTAGATTTGTATGGTTAGCACTTGGTGGCAATATCAATGCAACACTATTTTTCCAAACTTTTAATTGCTTTGCAATGAAAAAGTTTGGGGGGGGGGGGGGGGGGGGTATGTTCGTTTTTACATTTTCTATTGACACCAATGTGTATTCTTGTGTATGTGTGTAATTTGAGCTTTAATGATCATTGAGACACATTTGATGGTGATTTGTTGTGAATTTGATTCCTTGAATGTGTACATGATTGGAATGAATCATCTTGTTTGTGTTGTTGTCATCTTGTTTCCTATGAATGATTTGCATGCACAATGAGTTATGTGTGGTGATGATTGATGAATGTTTGAGTCTTGAATGAACCGGTGAGAGTTGAGCTTTGAACCGAGCATTAATCCGGTTTATTTTATTCTTGAGTGGATCAATTCATTGCTTGTTTTTCTAGAACTTGCCCAAGTCCTTGCTTCCTTGCTTGAGATCATACTTGTGTGATACTTTGAGATATGATGTAGGCCATCTTTCGTACTACAAGTCACTTAGCCATATTTTTCCAATAACCAAAGAAATCTTCCGTAGTTAGCCCGTTTGAGCTTGAGTTCCCATTCTCTTGGCAACCTACCATGTTTAACCATTTAGCTTTGTGAGCCTTTGATGTCCAATTCTAGTGGAGAACAAAAAGAAAGTGGTAAAACATATGCTTAAATGCCTTTAGTTTGAAGAGAAAAATTGGCAAGGGTGTGAAAAGAAAGAAAAAGATGGAAGTGATGAGAAAATGAGAAAATAAAAAATTGAGAAAGAAAAGAGGGACAATGAGCCCCAAGTGCTTGAGAAGAAAATAAATTGAAAGGTGAAGTGATTGGCTAAAAAAGAGGAGGAGATGATTGCATGTGAGAAATTTAAATGAAAAGTGAGAATGAAGGTGTGTAAACCTTATGAGCATAAGCTTGATGTGTTGAAAAACAACTTTCGTTCTCCACTAGACGAGTCACTTCCTCCATATTCATCATACCCCGTCCAAAGAGCCAACGTTACGTCCTTGGTTAAGACCTATTGATCTCATAGTTGAACATGTTTGTGGTGGAAAGATGGTAGAGCTTGGGCAAGCTTATGGCAATTGCAATGCGTGATTTGATTGATGAGTATCTATTGTCCTTAATTTGTTTGAGTGTTTGAGAGAAACACTATATCTTGTGAGTTGAACTTGAGCATTTGGATATTGTCATCACCATCACTTGTTATTGTATGTTGAGCATGTGTGAGGTAATTAGTTTGATTTTCAATATTGAACTTGTGATCATTTTTGAGAATGTATCTTGAGGAAGAAGAATTCATTTCATGTCATTTGATACGTGGGATCTTTCATTGATCATCTAGTTGTAAATTTCCCCTCACATTGTAATTCTTTCGTTGCTCGAGGACGAGCAACACTTTAAGTTTGGGGGAGTTGATTCGGGTGGAATTTACACTATTTAGATGCATATTTGAAGCTCATTTGATGTTGATTTCATTGAATTATACATTGAATATGATTGTTTAAGCCGAAATGAGAGAAAGGTTGTGTTTTGTCGATTTTGTAGGAAATACGATGGAATTTGGAGCAAAACACCAACCATACTTTACTGGATCAGGAAGAGGAGTGCACGGTTGGATTCGTCTCGAAAAATGGAGTGGAATGGAAAAAAGAATCGAGTAAATCGGAGGTCGGAAGCTCGAGATACGAAGAGACAAAAATACATGCCCGGGTAGAAACGACCCGGGCGGGTCACTTCGACCCGGGCAGAGCCAAAAATGAAGTAGTTTCGTATTTTGCCCGGGTGAAACCCACCCGGCCGGGTGGTTTCGACCCGGGCAAGGCCCAAAAGTGTGTTTGTTCGTGTTTTGGCCGGGTGGCATGCCCGGGTGGGAGCCACCCGGCCGGGTCACTTCATTTTCGGGGTTTTTGGCCCATTTTCTCCATATTTCAAGGGCCTAATTGCAAAATTAATTCAAGACTTCTACCCCAACTATAAATAGATCAAATTTGAGTTTGAGAAGGAGTCTCTTACTCCTTTTACAAGCAATTCCACACACACATTCACATAGTTGTAGGTGTTCTTCATTTTTAGTTTAGATTCTTCATTAAATTAGATAGATTAGTGGTTTTTACTTCAAATCAAGCTACGATTATCATCGGGCATCGTCTATTACATCGTTTTGTAGCTACATTTTCATGATCAAGGTGATATTAATCTATTTTGCACTTTATTTTGGTATTTTCTTAATTTCTTCAATCTCTTGTTATTCTACTATGAGTTTGATGTTATTAGTTGTTTTAACCATGGAATTCTCTTCTAGAACCATGGGCTAAGCTCTTATTGCCTTGGGTGTGAATGTTTTGATGGGTGTTTAGTGTAATTATAGATTAATTGCATGATTAGCTTAGGAATTGGGTGTATATGTTTCTAGTGTTGTACTTTTCATGATTCAATTGATTAATTCACCCTATTAGCTAGCATTGTTAGTTTTGTCGACTTCAACGACCGTATTGGGTTGCACGATTAAGAGTGTGTGTATGAGCTTGAATTAATCAATGAGAATTAACATAGTAATTAGCTACACCGACCGGGGGTTGATTGCTTAGATCGACGACACTAGACACTAGTCGATTAGAGGTCGTCTATTAGATTAGTGAGATGGCGTCTCATAAACATTAGTAACCGTGTTGAACGTGTTTATGAGACACTATCTTAGGAGCTTATGGTATTGATTAGACTATATAATTGCTAATCGATGCACGTGTTCACCTAAGCCTCACAAGGGATTGGTCTACACACACGAGTGATAGCCTTTAGCTTAATCCAAAACCATAGTTTAATTCATGCAATTGGTTCGTTGACTCATTGAATTACCCACAAAACGGAAACACCCGAGGCAATACCCTTCCCTTGCACTTTCCAACGAAAGTTAGATAACTTGTTATTTTTGTCACTAGTTTTCATTACTTTAGTTAATCTAGTTTAATATTTTTGTTCTTATTCCCAAATATCCAAACAAACACGTGTAGTTACTACAATAGCATGCATACTCGTAACTTTAGGGATTCACTAGCACTCAATTAGGTCCTTGGAACGAAATTTTACTTGGTATACTTATCGTACTACTAACGAACCCATACGCTTGTGGGGATCGTATAGTTGTAAAAAGTGTGCAAAAATACATTCAAGTCATAGTATTAAATGTCAAAATATTTTGGAGAATTCGTCCAAAAAATTAAGTGTCTAGAATATTTTTGGACTTATAGTAGTACACTTTTGACCTTGTAATGACAATATTTTGGTCATGTAGTAACATATTTTTGATCATGTAGTAAAACAATACTTGAAAACGAAAAAATATATTTTAATTAAGTTTGACCCGTGTTGATCCGGGTTTGACCCACAATTTTTTGTCTCAAATTTATCTTAATTATCTATATTTCATATAAGTTTTTGTGATAATTATTTCGAAGGGCGGGTTATTAGTTTATTTAGGAGTTATAAGATTTTTTTTTTTTTTTGAAGATAGGAGTTATAAGATCAAAATAACTAGATCAATACATTTCTAACGCATTATATCTTTAATCTTAAACAGATTAACTCGGTAACGCTTCCTCTCTCATTTGTGAGAAAGTGAAGAGATACGTATAACATTTGTCCATAAATACATTCAAATCTTCATTCTTAATACGAGACAAATATTCTACACTAAAACATTCTCGTGTGAAAAAGATCCAGAGAAAAAAAAATAAAGGACATAAATTCACAGTATCAAATCTCAAGAAAAAAAACAACATGGCCGCATTCAAAGAACCAACATAACCACTCAAAGGCGTGGAAAAAGTTGCATCTAGAAAATTAAAGAAAAAGAAAAACTAAGAACAAATAAAACAGAAAATAAACAGTTAAGAAACTAAGAATACTAAAAAAATAAGGGATCAACAGATCGGCCTATCAATCGACTGTGAAGAGCTCCCCCCCCCCCCTTTTATGTCTCGATATCCAGTTTAATGACCAACTAATTGGAGGGACCAATTCCACCGTCCACTTGTATGGACCCCGTTTAAAGTCAGAGTTTTGCGTTCTATATACACTTGACCCATTAAAAAATATTTGCACCTTAGAGGTTTCGAACCTAAGACCTAGAGATGAAGCACACGTCTAAATCTCAAACCTATACCATTAGGTCAACTCGTTGTTACTAGTAGTTCATAAAGTACGAATTATCTTGAAACCACTCCTTTGTACATATAAATCCTTCATGTAGCTGCTAATGTTTCCCAATCCTTCAAAAAACTTTAATTTTAATTATTAGTAAACAAATTGTGGAGTAAATGGATTAATGTATAGATTCACTCATGTTCGGGATAATCTCTTTATTAAAATATGATTCATATCATATTTTAAAGTGAATAATAATTTAAATACTAAATGAAAATTGGTAAGTTTGGGGAACTCAATAACCAAAGAAAACTAGTCACGGTCCTATAGTGAGGTTTCATCCTAAAATCAATTGATGATAGGAGGAGTATCCACTAGATTTATAAGTTACTCTCACTTCTTTAAAATTTTTAATATGAGTCAACTCATACGTGAAATTCATTAAATATAAAATCTCAACATGTCCCCTCACATGTGAATCCTCCGTTGTTCCACCAGTAAAATTGAATCACCTAGCTCCGTCGTTTTTTACAGCCTATCCAACTCGAACATGGGGTCTGTTGTGATACTATGTAGAAGATTGAGGGACGATTGGTGTGGTCCCACACATTAAAGCACAATCAATAAGCAAAGGAAACTAGACAGTAGACACACCCCTAGTGAGGTTCCATCTCAAAATCAATATGTTCCTCACTAGAGGCATTGTAGGTCCCGAAACGAGTAACATTGGAGTAAAAAGTTAGAAGGAAGGAGTGAATAAACTTTTTAACACCAATTTTTTAAGTGACAACCGATAACTAACTTAGTGAATATTAAGTCTTATTCACTTCAATTGAATATTTAATTTCAATCAAAACGTGACTTTATCCTTTTCAATATCAATAAAAAAAATGATTTTGTTTAATCCTACAGTAAAAATGTGAACCTTAGTGTGTGTGATTTTCACACACTCACGATGTAAATCTTTTAGCGGTCCTTTCTTCTTTGTGCACTGCAATATCGATTGGGCCAAGTTACCCTGTTCTGATGCGCTACAACTCGCCCCCACGAAGGCCTTAGTTTCTTTAATTCGCGCCTCCTTAGATCGCGGTGTCTCACCCTCGGTAGTTTCCCTGATCGTGAAGGCACAAATTGCACCCCTTTTGCTTTCCTTGATGTCATCTCTATTGATTGCCCCCCCCCCTCCAATTCAGTTGCGACAACCCCAGAATTTTCGAGTTTCATTGAGGTTGCCGTCCAATGTGCCCTGTCCGTGGCTGCCAAGAAGCCCTTCAGGTTGTGGCCCAATACATAGGGCCCCTTCTCGATCATTTTGGCCACGATAGATGTAGCACCCACCCTGGTTTCCATCTGTTTGCAGCAGCAACAACGTGCGCTACATACCTATAGTGTGGAGTTCCCCTCCTTGCCTCAGCCAGATCCTCTGCCTCTTCCGGCGGATTTCACCCCGCCTGCAACCATGGCCAACACCCCTAGCAGGCCTTATGTATTGGGCCACAACCTTGAGGTCCGAATTAATGAGCTGCCAACCAAAATTCAACAAGTTGGTAAACTACGTACAAATTTGGTTCATACTATTGAGGAGTTTACAACTTCTAAGCGTCCTTCATACGTGGAGATGGAAGGTTCAAGTCATCAACCCTCTCCTACTTTATAGGAGTTTTTGGATCATATGCCTCCGATTAAAAATGGTGGCTTTATTACGATTTTGATTGACGATGCCACTCATCAAGCTAAGATTAGTGAGTATAAAGATGTTCATGCCACAAGGTAAACTTCTGGTCCCGTACTTAGATTTGTGTGGAAGACTTATTGAAATTTGGGCTCTCCAAGGGAAATTGGCATTCATTCGTATCGGTAAAAGCTACGTGGTGCTCAAGTTTCAATCCATAGGGGAACGTGATAGAATTTTCAAGAAACTTATTTCGCAATTAGGCTCTACATTTACAACATTGAACACCTGGTTTCAATCCGTACCAGGTCCAAACCTCGACGACTCAAACTTGGGTTCGTCTGATTGGTCTCTCGATAGAGCATTTGCAACTTACAATCATCTCTGCGGCTGCCTCGATCTACTGTTGACACATTTGTTAAGATGGATAGCCATACATAGGCGAAGTCTATATGCCAGTTTGCTAGAATCTGATTGAAGTTTATATGAAACAACCACTACTAGAACACTTGGTTTTAGGGATGGGGGAACACTTTGAGATTTTGGAAGTGCACTACGAGAACCTTTCAGAGTTCTGTCGTAACTGTAAGATTGTGGATCACATGACTATCAATTGCAGCAAGGGTAACTTGCCTCCATGTCCCGATCCCCAACCGTCGAGGTAGGAGCACTTCTTGTTGTTGGTATCCTAGTCGCTCGACTCCGCCGGAGGATCACCCACAATAGTCTAGGCCGCTTGTACATCCCTCCAAAGTGGTGAACCCAAGTTCTCTTAGGTGATGTTTACTTTGGGCTTTGAGTGGTTTTGAAAATCGATTTTTGAAATCCTGATGAATAGTAATATGTGTGTTTCTTTTGAGTTTTGGAATATTAGAAGATTTTAACTTTATGTCAAATCAATGTGTAAGATTGAATGAAATTGTATTATTATATTATTGTTAGGTGAAATTATAATGATTAGTTGATTGTGTAATGATTGAAAGTATTATATTATTATAATATAATAATATTATTGTTGAGAAATATTATAATGATTTGAGTGATATTATACAAATATAATTTTATTTCAAATCAATATGTTTAATAGAGGTAGTTTTGAGTGGATTTTAAAAACCGATTTTTAAATCTCGAAATAAAACGGGTTTAGGATCTTAAAATCTAAAACCTGGTTTTTAAAACCAAAAGTAAACATGGCCTTATGGTGTTGTTGTTAGTTCCTTTGGAAAAATCCCTCTCGAGCATCTCAGACAACAACACGGATAAATCTTCTGACAACACCCAGGAACAGTTGGCTGCCTCAGTTTCGGACTCGGTGATTCAGACCTTCAAGCCTCCGATCCCCAGCCTACCCCTTCCCTGTATCCTGAAAAAACCGGCCAGTGCCTCTTACTTTGGGATAGTTCGTCACACCCACCGACTTTCGAGAGTGCTATAGATGACTTCGACAAGATTGCCACAGAGGGCCTCACTAGAGATTCTTAGAAGCCCCGATGAGAAAATGCTTTTGATTCACCATGATTTCTATCACCTTTTGTGGAGGCGTATTTTGGCTTTGTGTCTGTTTTTTCTATTTTGAGCTGCAGTATTTATGAATTGTTCTAGAGGGGTGTTTCTTTTTCTCAACTCCCCGACCCCTAATTCAACTTGTGAACATATAACTTTAACCTTTGTTTTTTACTCCCTCCGTCCCACAAAGATAGCCACATATTCCTTTTTTGGATGTCCCAAATTATAGCCACATTTCCTCTTTTACTTTAGTATTAAATGCTTTATTGTCAATTTTACCCCTAATTAATAAGAGTAATTAATGCTTAGCAGATTTTGGAGTATGAGATTTTAAGGGCAAAATTGGCACATTAGCTAAACTTGACTACATTTATTGATTTTTCTTAATCTGTGTGTAAAGTCAAAAATGTGGCTATCTTTGTGGGACGGAGGGAGTATTTCTTTTAACCTTAAAATATGTGTAAACACTAATGATGAAATTTAGGAGGGTGTTTTTATTTATTGGAGTATGATACTTGTTTGATCTTCCAATTCCAACATCCACGTATGTGTGTGGTAGGCGGGCTTAAACAAAACTAGATCAAAGCCTTCCTTTTTGAAAGAAAAATGGAAAGAAACAAGAATATTAGTAGTCATGAAAAAGGTCAACTGTGAACGATAGAGAAGGGGTGTCGATTATTTTACAGGTAGAGAAAATTCAAAGGGCAATTAATGCCAAATTTTGTTTGCCCTGCCTGGTGTCCCTCCCTCACTTTCCATTGGCCGCACTATTCTCCCTCTCACACACCATTATCAACCCCACTTCCTTACCACACTTTTATGGTTTAGGATAAAAAAAAGCTCTCTCTTTTAATGAAAAGATAAAAGTTAAAGTTGAGTTGGATTTACATGTGTAAGGAAACCCAGGCCAGGCCCCTTCATTTCTCATTCAATCATTCTCTACTCCTAAATCAGTCTTTCTTTCTTAGGGTTCTTGAAACTGTGTAAATCCAAGAACCAGAATTGATGAATGAGCAGCAACAGGGGATGGGGTCCGGGTTGACCCGATATAGATCCGCCCCGAGTTCTTGTTTTGCAAGTCTATTAGAGGGTGGTGAGGGATTCGGGTCGGATGATTTCGAGAGGCTATTCAACCCGCGGGCATCGAGTCCCGAAACCCAGAGAATATTTTCTCGATTTATGAACAGTGGTGAAGAGTCTTCTGTAAAGTTGCAGAGCAATAATTATCCCATGTTTGATACTCCTCCTATTAAAGCTGATGGGGGGGATAACAGAGTATTGAATCTGCAGGTGGAACAGAATAATAATAATAATAATAAGATTGAAGAAGAAGAAGAAGAAGAAGGCTGCACCAGCACCACTAATTCTTTGGGTCTTATTCGTCACAGCAGTTCGCCAGCTGGCCTCTTCGCAAACATAGACATTCATGGTAATTCTCTTTTCCCTCTTTCATTCATTAATTAGGGGTGTGTTTTCTTGTTTGCTCCCTGTATTTCTTGCAAATTGTAATCTCCATATTACTACTCCTACCTAGATATGTGCAAATTTGTTGGTTCCAAAACTCAACACTTTCGATTTCGGTTTCCGGAAATTCAAAATCGAAATCGGTCAAACCTACAGTTTTGCCCTTTTTTTTATTATTGTTTTCAAATATTCTTTTATAAATACATAAATTTCAATTCATACGAACAAAAAACGAGTAAAAATCGAGCAAAAAAAAAAGTCAGTTCAAAATCGTAATCGGTCATAATTCAGTTATTAATTTCTGAATACCGAAACCGACTATTTCTTACTGTTCTATTCCTACCCTACTATGCTATGAATGAGTACAAACATCCTTCACTTAATTTAACATTTTTAAGAGAACATAAAACAAACTTTCTTTTCTTTTAACTATAACTTCGAATATTTTAATATTACACAAATGCCATTAATCTATATATATATAATAACAGAATAGTGGCTTCCCTAACAAGTTCCCGCCTAAAATGTTGTGGGGCCCACCAATAAAATATCATCTTTTAAAATTCATTTTCTCTCTCTTCCTTTATTTTCATTTTCTTTCTCCTCTCAATGCTGGTCAATTTTTCTTTTTTAGATTTCTTCATTATTCTCTATTAGGAATATAATTCTCTATCATTCATATATATCTTTTTAGTATATTTAATCAAATCTTCATATCTATTTTATAGACATACTTCTCTATATCTATAAATATAACTGGTAAAACATTATTACTTATCAAAGATTATATAAAATTAATATTTATTAATTATGCTCAATTAATTATTTTTGACAAATCTTAATTATATTATTGTGACGTTTATTTTTTAAATAAAATATTAAAATTAATGGTCCTACAAAAAATCTTATACTATTGTATGTATATAAAAAATTATTTATTAACATCACACTGTTTATATAAATTTATTAATTTATAAAACGTGCATCGCACGGGAGAAATACTAGTTTTCTTTTAATAGTAGGAGTAATGCGTTACATAAATTTTTAAATATCTTAAACAAAGAGAAAAATTAAAGTAAAAAATGTCTTGAGTTGGGATTTCTTGCTGAAGAAGAATTTTGATAAGATAGAGTAGTCAAAAGTGAGGTTTGTTGTGAGAGATGCCTCTTTTGCATATTCTTGCAAAAGTGAAGAGTAGTCAAAATGGATTTAAATTCAATATTTAGTCAATAGTAATAAAAGTTTGGATTTTTCATGTTAAAAAATGTCTGGATTTTTCTTTCTTTCTAATTAATTATTCACCTCATCTTAAGTTTCACACTGATTTGGAAAAAAAAAAAAAATTGATAAAATAAATTTTAAGTTCCTTTAACTTTATTAAAATGATAAATTAAAAATATTGAATAAAAAAAATGTAATGACATAAAAAGGTAAATTAGTACAGTAAAAAATTTGAATGTAAGAGTTATGAAAAGCTCTCTTCTTTTATAAAAAAAAAAAAAAAAAAGTGAAAACTGATTTTGTACTTATTAAATTTGGATGATTTCACTAGAGAGTACATTGAAGTTGCATAAAGGACAACTAGAGATCGAGAAACATATACTCCTATGCTTGTGTTAGTAAAGAAAAGGCATAACTATTCTTTAAGACAGTTTACCAGACAAAACTAGCTAGTGGTTTTAGATTTTTGCTACACAGTCTCACGCAGAAGACAAAAGAATGAGATAGATTTCTTAATATATGAAAGTTTGAATGAATACATCTAAAACATAAATTATAGGTGTAGATACATGAAGAAATGAAGAGACATTCGACCTTGAATTAAAGAAATTGATAAAAGTGTTCAAACGAATGAATTTGGCCCGAGACTCTATAAGTCACGGGTCTTGATCGCTTTCCTTTATGAAAAGGTATTATTGGTAAAATGTTGAGCCTGAAGTCAAAAGTTATGCTGAATTCGAAACCTGTTCCACATCAGAGTGGTGAATGAAGTTATTTATTGATTTTGAATTGTGTATGGATATTTGGCTTTGGAGGTATGAGAAGGAAGAGAGAGCTTTTGGATCACACGCAGAGGCGGACCTAGTTAAGGGACATGGGGGTACAACTGTACCCCCAATCCCAAAAGTTTTGTTTCATATATTACTCCATGTTTTAAAAAAAAAAAAAAATTACTCTTGTTTATTTGTTTGGGCCAGTTTTTCTTCTCGGCCCATTCACTATGTTATCCATTCGGTAATTCCAGCTGCATTAAATTCTTTTCTTTTCAATTCATAAACATATACGGATTAATAATTAATATTTTAGTTTTATTTAGTTTATTATGTTAATTAGTTAATATTTTAGTTTTATTTAGTATATTATGTTAATTAGTTATATTTGTTGATGGATTCGTATATTTATGAAATAATTGTCCTAATTTTATAATTAATTCTTTCAAAGTGATGTGAATTCTAATGTTAATTTTCTATTAATTAATTATATATCACTCGTGTTATTTTGAAACTATAGGGTTGGATTCTTATCTTTTATAGATCATAAATGATTAAGGGTTGGTCTGCTATGGACTCGAGTGCATGTTGTGCACCCTAGTCCATGTTGCACTTTTCAATTTTATTGACTTACACTTTTTGGTAAATGGTGTTACACTTTTCAATTATTAAACTGTATAATAATATTTTTAGTAATAATTGAAAAGTGCAATACCATTTACCAAAAAGTGTAAGTCAGTAAAACTGAAAAGTGCAACATAGACTAGGGTGCACAACATGCACTCGAGTGCATACTAGACTTTACCAATGATTAATTATATCAAATTGTTTGGTCACTTTCATTGAGAAATGACGTGTTTCTACAAATTTTTGTTAATGGTGTAATAAATAGCTTTCAAGATATGAAGATCCAACATACCCCGTTGTAATTGTACTATTAATTTTGTATAAATATTTTAAAACTATCTACAAAATCGTACCCCCATATTTAAAATTCTGGGTCCGCCACTGAATTCACACGGACTCCCTTGATGCATGTGTTTTTATGTGTGATCGATCCAAAAACTCCCTCTACGCATGACCTTCCTGTACATGTACAGTAGGGGATCCAGGTCCGTATGATAATGGTACTGAAGATGTTTTTGACAGAGTTTGGAGCAGTGAGAAGCATGGGGAACTTTGGAGGTGGTAGTAATGTTGCTAATGCAGAAGCAACATTTTGTTCTACAAGCAGCAGCATGTTTAAGACTCCAAAAACGATGGATCCAATTACAGAATTAATCGAACCTAAAGCTAATTGGGACGATATTGAGTTCCCCGTTAACTCTTGGGATGATATTCATCAGGTTTTAATTGCCTTAATACGTACTACTATCTATCTCAAATCAGTTTTTACGTGCTCAAATTAATGTGAAGATACATTTAGGTGTAATTTCTTCAAAGTTTTTTTAATGAATTTTATTGGCAGAAAAATGAAGGTGGAAGTCGATTGTCCCATCACCTAAGTTTGCCTAAGAGCTTCACAGAATTATCGCCCATGGGCATGGAGAAGCTTTTGCAAGATTCAGTTCCTTGCAAAATCAGAGCAAAAAGGGGCTGTGCTACTCACCCTAGAAGCATTGCTGAAAGGGTAAACTTGTCTTTTCAATACAAATCTTCTGTTTAATAATTTATACTCCAGTTTTTCGTTAAATTATCTATTTACTGTTTTTAAAAAATATATTCCCTTCGTCTCATATTAAGTGCTTCATTTTGTCATTTAGACGTCTCATGCTAAGTTACTCATTTATATTTTTGTCAATACTCCACTATTTCTCTTCTTTTTTACTTTTATCTCTCTATACGTACCCTTTTATCCATTTAATATTATTATTTTTAAAAAAAATGTACAAACAATAAATGAGACACTTTATCGAGATGGGAGAGTATTATTTATTGCGTAGTGGAGTATTAATATAGAGGGAGAAGTAGAAAAGGAAAAAGGACAGAGACAAATAAAACATACTCCCTCTGTCCACTATAAGTTTTCTCTTTCTTTCGGTTGTTTTGATTAAAAATATGATTAAATAATAAATGTAGTACAAGTGATGAGATGGTGAGAGAGAAAATAATAGATAAGTGTGAGATGAAGTATAATAAAATAATAGATAAAGTATAAGTGATCTGATTGAGAGAGAGAAAATCATATGCCAAAAATGGAAAAAATTGAAATGGGAAACTTATTGTGGGACATCCATAAAAGGAAAGTGAGAAACTTACAGTAGAACGGAGTGAGTAATAGAAATCTGATAAAAATATAAATGAATAACTTAACAAGAGACGTCTAAAATAAAAAAATAAATAACTTAAAAGAGTATTTGAAATGAATATAATGCAACTTAATTTCTCTCAGGTAAGAAGAACCAAAATTAGTGACAGAATGAGGAAACTACAGGAGCTTGTTCCCAATATGGAAAAGGTAATGCTAAGTTTTCATAACATCTATATAATTGTTCTTTACATAGTTTTACCGTGCAATTTTTTCTCAATCAATATTATATATCTCTTTCATCCTCTTATAAGTTTCTCGTTACTTTTTGATACGAAAATTAAAAAAAATAATTAAATAATATATAGTACAAGTGATGTAATTAATAAAAGGAAATATATATAGAGAAAAAGTAAAATATAAAATGAAGTGTAAGAATAAAAAATTAAAAGTATTTAAAAAAAAAAAGTATGAGAAGCTTATAGACGGATGAGATAAAATAAAAAGTTTATAAACGGACGGAGGATGCAGTAAAACAACTAATATTGTCACATTAATACGTTTTAATTAAACAACTAATACTCCCTTCATTTTTTTTATAATTAAGTGTTATTTTTATTTTTTATAATAAATTAAAATTATAAATTGTAGTCTATATTACCCTTCATTAATTATAACTAATTTTAATATATAAATTTTGTTTAATAAAAAATATGGTAAAAAATGTAGCTTATATTCATAAATCAAATTAATTTTAGTATAAACAATATTTATGAAATTTATTTATGAAAAATATTTATAGTAAATGAATAAGGGTATAATAGTTAACATTAAAGAAAAAAAATCAGAATAACATTTATTTTAAAAGGTTGCACTATTGTGTATCAGTTACATACATGTAACTTGTTTCATACAATATGTAAGCTAATATTATATAATATGAACTAATATTATACTGTATTGTATTTGTCATAACTCATTAAAAGATTGGATCAAGTGGTACCAGTTACATGTAAGTACTAGAGATGTCTATCGGGCTGACCCTAACCCTATAGGGCCAGCCTATAGGGTCACGAGTTAAATGGGTTAGGGCCTTAATCGGTTCATAATTAACGGTCCTACAATTGTTGGGACCTAACCCTAACCCTAGCGAGCCACGGGCTAAACGGGCCACTAACGGGCTACAATAATTTCTTTTTTAATTTTTTTAATTTTAAAATTAAAGATCTCAATTGGCACGTACAACAAATAAATAAAATAAAAAATATATAATTAGTTAGTGATCAGTAAATGAGAAAATAAAAGTATAATTTAGACACAATTTTAGAAGTCATTGATCCTTAATATGGCCAAATAAATATCATAACATAATAAAAAGTTAGTAATAATGACTAGAAATGGTAATGAGTATAGTTATGGTTATGTGTCAAATGATCCAAAATTTGTTTGCAAGTTACGGAGTATTTATTAAAAAAAAAAAAAGTATAACAATTCGGGCTAGCGGGTTGGCCCTGTAGACCTGCGGGCTGGCCCGGTTTAGTTTACGGGCTAACCGGTCCGGATCAAAAAAGCCCGGACTTAAACAGGCCAGCCCGGTTAGCCCGGCCCGAATAAACATCTCTAGTAAGTACACACAAGTATTTACCTATTTTAAAAAAATATATTTAAAAAGTGTTTTAAAAAAAAATAGTTAAAAAGTTAAAGTGATATTTATTAAAAAATAAAGGGAGTATTATTTAAAAATACAGTACAAAATGTCGACAAATTGCACAGTAAATCTGTTTTACATACGAATTTGTGTAGTTCTAAAATTTACACATAAATATGGCAGCAAACAAATACATCAGATATGTTGGATTTGGCTGTTGAATACATCAAGGAACTTCAGGGACAACTAAAGGTAAAGTCTCTTTTTAAAAAAAAATAAAAAACAATCTTTAGCATTCATTCTCTGATTAAATATTCTTCATCTTTTCAGATGCTTTCTGATGATCGCGAAAACTGCTCCTGTGAGGCTAAACTAGGATAACGATCCAACGGTTCGGAATCCTCCAACTATATTGTACAAATTTCTTTTTTTATTATTGTGGTTAATTTAATTAGAGTATAGTACAAAGTCTTTAGTACTTTAGACTTGGGGATGATTGTGCTATAATGGTCATCCTGAATAAACTAAAGCTTAAACTTGTTGTTAGCCTGTTACATTAGTTTCCCACAATTACAATTTTTTTTTTATCGGATTAATCTGTACTTTTAAAATAGACGAGTACTAGTGCACCACAAGTACGCGTGAATTAAAAATAATTATTTATTGTTTATATATATAATAGGTACAACTACATATAATACTTTTATTTATTTTTTACATTGATATTCAAATAAATTAACCTCCAATTAATCTATTTCACATATAACTCCACCGTCAACAACTCCACCATCAACGAAGTATTTCACATAGCCACTAAGAAATTATTAATGAACACAATAATATATAAAAAAAAATTATAAAACTAAATTCATGTCTAATAGATGCAAAACTAAAAATATGGCAAAAAGATAAAGTGCATAGGTACAATCATGAGGTAGAAAAATTGTAAGAAGGTGTAAAATCTGAGACATAATAAAATGTGTTGCAAATTTCATTAATGAAAAATAAAAATAGATGATATGAGTACTGACAGTGACGGAGCCAGGAAATCTCGGTAGGGGGTTCGATTACCATTACTTTAAAAATAAAATAATATATACTTATTATACTCATCAAAATTTTACATGATAAAATTGTTAATACATTTCATTAAATTAAATTGAACAAGCTAACTTTCATTTTGTTTTGAAGTTTTGATAGTTTGATTCAAAATTAAGCGAAACAATTTAAAAATTGCTAAAATATTAAATTCAAAAAACATTTTATTTAATGTCTTTTAAGTACATTTTATTCAAAAAAATTAAAAACGTTTTGACTTGAAGTTTTGATAGTTCGATTCAAAATTAAACATTTTATTCAAAAAACAAGCTAACTTTCATCTTCGGTTGTAAATGTCTTTTAATTAATACATTAATGTGTTCCAATACTTTATTATTTACACGGTTTGATCGGCACAATTTTTAAGAAAAGTTGATTTAGTGATTGTTGAATAAAGTATGAATATTTTGGGTGATTTGGTGAGGGGTAAAATAAAATGTATGCAAAAATGAGTGACAAATTTTAAAATAAAATGATGTTGGGAGGATATTAATTTTATTGGTTGTTTCCATATTAAGAATGTGCAAATAATCTTTGGACGTTCCAATAAAAAAAGTGTGTAAATAATTACGGAACAAAATGAGTATATATATTAAAAAAAAAAAATTGGTGGGGGCCACTGGGCCCCTGGCCCCATTGTGGCTCCACCCTTGAGTACTGAGTGTTGGATGGACCTAAAATATAAGGTTTAGAAGTTACTATGAAAAAAAAAATTGTAAAACTTTACAAAAGCATGCAAAATTTATGAGTAAACAAAATGAATTTATAAACAGACAACTTATATAAGTAGTAAAATCACTTGAGTTTAACAAATCGTATCGTTTCCATTAAAAATAGATGGTTCCATGATGATTTTGGTATTAACATTTTGAAAGTTTGTGGCAAACTCTTTTATGTTTACGCAAAAGTAGAGTGTAGTTTAAGTTCACTATTAGTTTCATATACACATGTTTGATGTTACTCCTCTTTTAAAATTTTATTTTGGGTTCGAACAAAAATGTAAAGTAAAAAATAACGTATACTAAGCTAAAATTGAAAGAATTGAATTTAGAGAGAAAAAGAATGAGCAGGTACACCATCTTTCATACAGAGAAATAATTTTATCTTATGTTCATCTATTCTCATTAATCTATGCAATCTCGTTGCTCACGGGCTAAAACTAAAACATTAAGAAAATTCAAACATAAGTAAACATGTTTTTTTAATCAAAAGTGTACACAATGCAAAGAATAAAAAATAAAATTACACTATAATACTATAGTATTATTTAATAAAAAAAATGATATTGTTGTTGTTTGTTAAATTAATTTCGTGACCGAAATTTATATAACATACAACACCAGAGGACTATAGTGAGGAAATATAGGCTGCATGAGGAGAAAGTAAAAATAAAAGAGAACGATTCCTTAATAAAAAATAATTTTAAAAAATGACACTGTATAAATGGATTAAAGTTTTAAATTAACTTTTGATAAGAGTTTGAAAATTTTAAAATAGAGAATTATAAAATACAGAGTATATGGATTGGTATGAATCTCAGAATCATCCAATCCCTAAATATCTCATCTACAATATTCTAGACATGTGAACTTATGGTCCTAAATTTCTTTTCTTCTTTTATATGATCTACCTTTTATTGTTATCTACAATATTCTAGAATTCTAGTAGGAAGAATGAAACATTACCTGAAAAATAGTTGTGACTCTCGACTTCCGATCGACTCAGGCTTGATTAGGAATCTGATCGAGTTTCGTGCGGCTTAATAATAATATTTAATTATATATTAAAATGAGTTATATATTAATTATAAAAAAAATTAGGATCAGAAGTAGCGCAAACCTACAAACCACATATTTTGAATAAAAAAACTCTTTAGATGATTAGAGCAAATTTAGAGCTGTTATTCGAGTCGAGTCGAGCCGAGTATTTGAGGTTCGAGCTCGACTCGAGCTCTTATCGAGCCGAGCTCGATAACATTACCGAGTTAAAAATTAAGCTCGGCTCGACTTGTTAACGAGTCTAACGAGCTTAGCGAGCCTATCTAGTCGAGTCGAGCCTAACAAGCCTAATATAAATTTTTACAAAAATTTAGTTATCGAGCCTAACAAGTCGAGATCGAGCCGGCTCGTTAGTAAATCGAGTATTTAACGAGCTCGAGCTCGACTCATTAAGCTAAACGAGTCGAGCCGAGTCTCGTTAAGGTTCGGTTCGAATAACAGCACTAGGAGCAATTCGTCAAATAAATAAATGAATTAAAGATTATCTAGAAAGTATTGGAGTAACTTGGTACTGAGTATAATTTGAACCGTAATAAAATAAATTAAAGTTATAAACAATGATATAATGAGATGAAATTATAGAAAGACAAAATGACATTAGAAAAAACATAAGGAAGAATGAGATCCATGTTGTACAAGCAACGAGAAATGCAATTCCGATAACTACTTGAGAAGAAAAGGGAAGAACAAAAAGAGAAGAAAAATGGTTAAAAACATTGACATTCAAAAGTAAGAAGAAAAGAAATTGAGATATACATATATAGTAAAACCACTAAAAATTAATAATGTTGTGATCATAAAATTTTATTAATTTAGAGAGATATTAATTTATCGATAAATTAATATTTTATTAATTAAAAGAGAGAATTTTTAAATTCATCAAATTTAGTATATATGTATTGAAAATAAATGAGTTCATATATGTTTCATTGATTATTTCATGTATAATATCAATTCATTGTATACAATTAACTATATATTATATTCAGACTCATGTATTAATTCATTGAAATTACTTAAATATACATGTTTACATTAATTCGTTGGACTTAAATAACTATTATAGTCAATTAAATATATTCATGCATGATGAATGAAACATATACTATATAAATCTCAATATAGAAATAAAAAATAATTCATAGTCAATATGAATGATCAAATGCGTAAATATGTGAGTATAAGAGAGACCATCCCACATGCACTCGAAAATATTTACAAGAGTGGGTTGATGAAAAAATTTTATAAGAGAGACCATAACATATAATAATATATATAATTGTAATATTTATGAATTATTAATTTAGAGTTTTAATGGGATCTAATATTTATAAAGGGATTTTTCAAAAAATTATTATTTTATTATCTTATCGAATTTGATGATTTTTTACAAAGGCCAAGTCGGGATCGGAAGATTTTATTATTTTAGAGAGGTTATTAATTTATAGAGTATTAATTTAAAGGGTTTTACTGTAGTTCATATTGTTCAAGAAGAATTAGAAAAATGAAAGAAGTGAGAAGAAAATAAGAAGAATTTGAAAAAAGAAAACTGTAAAAAACAACCGTTTCACCACAATTCAGGATTTCAAAATAAAAAAATAAGAGTACCACGTAGGCAAAATAGAGACGGCCAAATATATGAATTAAAAATTATTTTATTCCTCCAGTACACGAAAAGTGTGCTCATATTTTTCGGCATAGGTTTTAAGAAAAGTAGATAAAATGGATAAAGTAAAGTGTTGTGGGGTTATTGTGAAGTAAAGATAAAGTGATGGTTTTCATAAGAGAAAATGAACTCACTTTTGTGGATAGACAAATAAGAAAAGTGAACACACTTTTGGACAATAAAATGTATGATGCATAAAAGAAAAGAAATATGGAACCATAAGCTCACAGACTAAGCTAGAGGCCGGAGCGTCGTTAAAATCTTGTTTGGGAAAACCCTCTATAGGGACAAAACCCGAGGTCAAGGAAAAAAACACACTCCTCTGAATAGCAATGTCCAAAGCAAAAACAATGAAAGTAAGACAAATTACAAACGTTCCATGATAACACCATCAATCTGTGTTACCCAACATATTCGACCAACGTTTGTGAATGACCACCTGCATGAACTCTAAAGGGCCAGAGTCGGTTGAGGTACACAGTGGCTGATGAACATGACCCTCCCCAGACCAACGCTTAGCGTGTTGGACAACACTCGTGAGCTCAATAGAGTTGGAGTCTTTGACCACAAAATGTTCATTAATTGGATGTATCCCTGAGGGAATTGTAATCCGGGACACTCCGTCCTCTGGCGGGACTGTTGTGGGTTGTATCCGTAAAAGAAGAAACCAATGGGGGCGACATTCTCTTAATACTGTGCAATCCAAGAGGACCAATATTTGAATCGTCACCCTGATACTGCTCGAAGTCTCAATTATCCTTTGATAGGGCCTCAAGAGTGTTCCTTAGAGGAACCGAAGAGACTATGACTAGGATTGAGTTGGGGTCATCCACGTGTGCTCCATCAGTAGGTGTGTCCTGTGGCCTGTTGCCCCTCTTAGATTTTTCCATCCTGACGGGCTGAAACTCTTTGTTCACGATGCTTAACAGATTTCCTGCAAGTAGTAGTTGTATGACCCATTATATTGTAGGATATACAGAACTCTAAGGGGGTGTTTACTTTGGGTTTTGAGTGGTTTTAAAAATCGGATTTTTGAAATCCTGGTTTTTGAAATCCCGATGAATAGTAATATAAGTGTTTCTTTTGGGTTTTGGAATAGTGGAGGATTTAACTTTATGTCAAATCAAGTTGTAAGTTTGAATGAGTTTGTATTATTATATTATTATTTGATGAGATTATAATGATTAGTTGATTTTGTAATGATTAAATGTATTATATTATTGTATTATTATATTATTATAATATTATTATATTATTGTTGAGAAAAATATAATCATTGGAGTAATATTATATAGATATAACTTTATGTCAAATCAATATGTTTGATAGGGGTGGTTTTAAGTGGATTTTGAAAACCGATTTTTAAATCCCGAAGTAAAGCGGGTTTTGGATCTTGAAATCCAAAACCTGGTTTTTAAAACCAAAAGTAAACATCCCCTAAAGGAAACTCAAAATGAACCTGAGTGAATGACTTGTGGCCATCTAATTGAAATGCAATGCGATCTAGGGGAGTGGTATGCATATCCACCTCAACAAGTAGTCTAGCACAGTGAGCACAGTACACTGTAAGGTACGCTCATCAATCTTCACTAGTGTTCCCAGTGCAGACGTCATTGCCTCCAAGATCAAAATATCCCAATACACCTTTGGAAGATTCGAAAAATGAACCCAGACCTGAGCCAAAGATGCCCTGAAAGTGTTCGGATTGAAATCGAGGGACCATTTAATAAGGTGGATGACCCCAAGCTGCAACTGCTAACACCGAGTCCTGAAAATCATGTCTCTGTCTTCCACAGTGGTAAAGTTGATACTAAAAAAACCTTACTCAGAGAAACAACTTTGAGTTCTCTAACTTGTCAAAAGGATTGTAATATCTCGTGTAGTCGTGCATGATCATATGACTTATCTCCTGACTGAATAAGGACCTATCCAATAACAGTGTTCTCATATAGTGAGACCCTCTTCTGAAAGATATCCTTATCGATGTTGACCACTAAAACATCACCATCAAAAACTGGTTTCATAGAATGTGGCATACTAGTACATGAGAAAAAAATTATTTATGTCCCGTAACTTTTACCCTTTTTGAAAAACGTCCCAAAATAGTTAAAATTTTAATTTACGTCCCATAACTTTTTCAATTGCTTAATTTATGTCGAATTTTCGCCGGAGTTATAAAAATTCGCCGGAAATCTCCAAATTTATGTAAATGGGACGTAAATTGAGCAATTAAAGAAGTTATGTGACGTAAATTAAATTTTTAACTAAAATGAGACGTTATGCGAAAAAGATAAAAATACTCAACAAATGTGTACAATTCACTATAAAATTAATGTAGTTTATGTTATACCATCAAATAAAAAAATGTGTGAACTTAAATGTAATACAAAAATAATTTTTACTATATTCAATAATTTATTTGAAAAATATTTTTTTTTTGTTTCAAATAAAATTATTATCACTGTACATGTGACATAAAATTCATGAAGTGCAATAATTTTTAAATTATTATTTGTAATATGTGTCATTAATTTATATATATATATATATGTATATCAATTAAAAACTTATTTTATATTTATTAATTCAGAAAATTATGAATATTATTTAAAATATTAAATACAGTAATTTTTAAAAAAATATCTGAAAATTTTTAATATAAAAAAATAATAAATAATTCATTTATTCATAAATTAACTAATTACTATAAAAATCAATTAACTTATCTAATTAATTATTAGAATTTTATTTAACTTACCTAATTAAAAACAATTATAATTATAAAATAAGTATTATAAAATTATTTATTTATTTTAAAGTAATCAAATAAATATAAAAAGTTATATGAGGTCCACATATTTTTGTATGAATTAATATCAAATTAAAAACTATATAACAAAAATAAAAAACAATAAAATTAACAAATTGTTAAAAAATATATTGTTCATCATCATCTTTCAATTACCTTTCAATTACTGTGGGTAAGGGGTGATAAATTTGGATATATTTGAGTATTTTTTATTTATTTATTTTGGGATTTAAAATATTTATGAATTTTTGTATTTATTTAAAATATTAAAATAATTGTTAAATTTTGATAAGAGTTTTTGACAATTTTAATAAAAAAAATTATTTGGAATTTTTATTATTTTAAATATAAAATTTATATTTCTTTGAGTATGTTAATTTATTTTTTAAATTAGGTAAGTTAATTTAGTTTTTAAATAATAAATTAGGTAAGTTAATTAAGTTTTTTAGTAATTAATTGACTTAGGAATAAATCTTGGTTTTTTTTATATTATAATTTTTTTTAGATATTATGAAAAATTATTTACTTATTTAAATATTATTCTCAATTTATTTTCAGATATTTTAAAATATTATTTAGTATTTTAATTAATATTCATAATTTATTTTGTATTGATAATTATAAATTAGTGTTTAATTGATATAAAAAAATATAAAAAGAAAATGAAACTTGACCTTGTTTTGTGACCTACTATTGCAGGTAAAATGACCGTTTTCAAAATCTGAGCATACTTATTGGACTGAAATTAAAATGTGTAATGCGTCAAGACCAAATTCAAAATCAGTCCAACTTATTGTACTAAAAAAATCTTTAATCCCAAAAATTTAATTTACGTCCCATAACTTTTTTAATTGTTTAATTTACGTCCCATTTACATAAATTTGGGGATTATATAACTCCGACGAAAATTGAACGTAAATTAAGCAATTGAAAAAGTTATGAAATGTAAATTAAAACTTTAACTATTTTGAGACTTTTTTTAAAAAAGGTAAAAGTTACGTTATGTAAATAATTTTTTTCTCCTAGTACGTGGCTGTGAGGGCCCCCTGATTAGATGTGGCCCTGGCAAACGAGACACCCTGTTGGCCAGAGGGATGAGTGTGAACACCCCGTCCGACATTGGTGTCGTCAATCTGCCTACGGGCAAAATCATTATCAATCATAGGGGCCTTCCCACGAACATTGTCAATTTGTCCGGCCAAAGGTGCAGACTGAAGCTGTCTCGGGGCAGCAACAATAGACGGTGTTTTTCTCCAGTTTCCTCGCCCGCACTCCCTCCCGCAGTCCTTCCGCCGCATTTTTCTCCAGTTTCCTCGCGTCGACCTCCCTCTCTTCTTGCGTCGCGGTCGCTGCCGTCCATGGCTCGCCGCCCTCCTATAGTCGGTGAAGCAGTCGAGATCCAGATGATAGGTGGCTTCGATTATTGACGGAGATAGCGTTCTATTTTGTACAAAAAAATATTGTTCTCATCTCTGTTCTTTAGTTCTTTAATTTGGGTGAGAGATTACCAATGTTGTTGTATGTTTTTTCCTAGTGCAAGAGATGAGAAAGAAGTTGCACTGTGCATTGCATTAGGGATTTGAAATCCCCCAGTTTCTACCCCTCTATGATCTCGATCTGGGTCACAGTTTCATTTGAAAAGAGAGAGACAGAGAGAGATCTCTTGAGAAAGCTTCTTCTCAACCTTACGAAACCCCGAGATAGGTTGATGAGTGAAGAACAACTCATAAAAGGATATGCTTGAACATTCTTTTCTATTAATCCCATAAGAAATCCTATCTCACTTGACAGGTTTAAGTCTGTTCTAACTGTGTTGGAGGATGCTGTGAACGATGCCCCAAGAGCAGCAGAGTTCTTGGGTTATATATTTATAGAGAGTTGTTTCACTTTCTGAATTGGGGGAATTAATATATGAAGGTGGAGAAGAGCGAGGAAGTCTTGTAGAAGCAGGGATTGCTGCTGAAGTATCTTGGAGACGATCAAATCAGAGAAAGGAGATTAAAATCCTCTGTCTCATGTTTTTAGGTCGCCTTGTGAATTATACATAACTATATCTACATTTAACTAGGGGCCGATGTAGGACAGATAAAATGTTGATCTTGTTTATTTCTTCTACAATAAATTGATTACAGTTTATGGAAGGTTCGATATCCACTTATCCTCTTGTCTTTTCCTTCTTCTCTATGCTTGATGAGTTTGTGTACAAATTAATGATGAATATTCTACTGCCTTGATTGCTTCGTGGGTTGGCCTGAGGCGTGTTGGAATGTGTAAACCTTAAATTTATAAACTCATCTCATATTTGTTACGGGGTGTCCAACTTGTGATTCAATAGGTAGCAAAAAATATCATTATGGTAACAGATTTGCTACAATGCATTGATAAAAAAAAATCTGAATTTATCAAGATTTGGGGATTTAGTTGCTGCAATCTTAAAGGAAATCAAAGGTTTGCTAGTTTGGGGTGGAGTCCATTACCCCCTATTTTTTCTAATTTGTTACCTTTGAGTTGTAAGGATAATTTGTTGTTTGATTCCTTAAATTAATATAATCTTAAAATAAAAAATTAAATAATACTTTCAATTATAAATTTGTCATTCTCCTACCTTGATGTGATAATGGAAGGGGAGAGGGTGTTAATTCACGTTTATTGCCATAATTTTTTTTAAAGTTATGTAGTGTTATACAATTTTGTTATGAGTTGCTAGTTTATTCAATTATATTTAAGTGTTATGCAATTTTCGTATTGTGTTCTACAATTTTTGTGTTGCTTTATGCAATTATAAAATTAAAAGTAATGCATGAGTATATAATTGTTATGCAAACTGGTATTAAACTTTGAATTTATTTGTAAAAACTCTATGTGAAATATGTGAAATGGAAACTTTCCATATTAATATTTTAATAATTATTATTGGTAGAAGAGACTTATTATTATTAATATATATATATATATATATATATCCCTTATATACTAATTCTAAATATTTTCTAAATGATGTGGCTTCTCCAAAAATCTTTATTTCAGAATCAATTTATTTCTCTAATTTTGAGTTTTAATTTTTTTTAATTGATTTTTAACCGTTTCCCACCCATTTAAAGTTTTAAGTTTTTTTTTTTTTTTTTAAATTGATTTATAACCATTTTCATTCTCTCTCTTCACCTATTTTCATTTAAATTTTCTAAATTTAATACTATATAAATTTACTTTTTAAAAAAAAAAAAATCACTTTTAATCTTTTTCTATATTTCTTCTATGATCACTTTGAGCGCTACGGGACCAGATAGTTTTGGGGATCATTCTTTCAAAGTTGCTGGGACATTGTGGATCATGATGTGATAGCTGCTGTCAGACACTATTTTACTAGTAGGCTTCTGCCACCTGGACTAAATTCGTGCTTCATGACATTGATTCCTAAGACAGAGGGAGTCACTAGGGTGGAGGAATTCAGACCGATTGTGATGGGTAATTTCATCTTCAAGGTTATGACCAGGGTTTTGTCAGACTTGGTACTTTCATCAGCGTTGCCTTTCTACTTATCAGTTTGGGTTTGTTCCGGGTAAGCGAATCCACACGTGTATTGCGTTGGCCTCAGATGCCATTAATACCCTAGACTAGGAGTGTGCAAAATAAAATCGGAACCGGACTGACCGGTTAGATTCCGGTCGGTCCTCGGTCCGAAATTTTTTAAGATTCCGGGTTCCGGTCCGGTCTAAAACCGGAATTTACGGTCCAGACCGGAAACCCGGATTTACAATTTTTTTTTTTTTATTATTTGAATTTTAGAAATTACAAATCCCATTCCTCTGGCTCTTCGACTTCCTCTGGCTCTTCCCTATTTTACCATTCTCAAAATTCTTCAACCGCGCTCACCAGCCTCACCCAACCGACAACCGACAAGGGCGACAACCCTTCTCCAATCTCCACTCCTTGACTCACCCATTTTCATTTTGAGAAGGTAATAGAGCCGGCGCAACTGAATACTCCACCCAATCTTCTTGCAATGTAAGTTTTCTTGAGTTATTGAGAAGGTTTAATCTATTTTACAGCTTATAATCGTAATAATTATTTTTAATTTCTTGTTTCAAAATTTTAGATGGATAGTACTCAGTCACAATCTCAATCAAAAAGAATACCGTGTATCCATTTGTGCAAAAGGAACACCCAAGGCCAAGGATTTACGTGACATGGAAGATAATTTGCGTGATTTGCGTGAGTTAGAAGAAATTGAGAATGGTAATGGTTTACTTATCAAATATTTTTCAGCATGTTTATTTATTAGTTGTACCCATTTAAAAAATTTAACATCTTTATATGTTATTAAAGATTTGATGAAGACAATGTTATATACATTGTAGACCCTTAAATTTGTGCATAATTTCAATCTGGACTACTGTTTTTTCATTTTGGACTTGAATTTTAATATTTTGGACTACTATTTTTTTCATTTTAGACTACTGCCTTTTCATTTTGGACTTTAATTTCTATGAACATTTGCTATAAATTAAGTTTTCAAGTATATATATATTCTTGGACAATTGTGATCAACTTGATCTAAAGGCATAACTTATTTTTTAGGATATTAAAAAGGTAAATATGAAGAAATTTCTAGATCTTCAAAAAAATATGATCCACTCTCCACTTCTTCTCATACACTAAGGAATTATAATAAATTAAAAAAAAAAAAAAAAACCAGTCTGAAACGGTCCAAACCCGGACCGGTTACATTCCGGTCTTCGGTCCGTAAAATTTTAAGATTCCGGTCCGGTCCGGTTCTGGACCGGTGCACACCCCTACCCTAGACTATCCGAGGATTCGTGGGTATATGGCACTGAAGGTGGATATGATTAAGGCATTCGACACGATCTCCTGGCAGTTTTTGGAGGCGGTTTTGGCTAGGATGGGGTTCAGAGCAGACTTCATTTCTATGGTTAGGGGAGTTCTGGATTCAGATAGGATCTCGGTTCTAGTTAATGGGGAGCCGAAAGGCTACTTTTCTTGTACGAGGGGTGTCCGTCAAGGTGATCCTTTATCTCCTTTATTGTTTTGTATCGCGGAGGAGGCTCTTGGAAGATGGATAGATTGGGAGACAGACAGAGGTAGACTCCAGCCCATTCGTAATGTCCCCCGCTACCTCTTCTACGCGGATGATATCATGATATTCTTATGGGCCACAGAGGCTAACGCCAGGAACCTGCACTCCATCTTGCAAGGGTATGGGCGACTGTCGGGTCAGATCTACAGTCCTTCGAAGTCCAGGGTGTTCTTTGGGAGAGTTGTACCTCGGAGGCTACGTCGTAGGACATTTATGATTACTGGCATTGCTGAGGGCTCACTCCCCTTCACATACCTGGGACACATACCTGGGGGTTCCAATATTCCGCGGTAGTCCAAGGAAAGCACATTTACAGCCAGTTGCAGATTCTGTCATAGCTATCTTTAGTAGGTGGAAGGGTAGCACTTTGTCCCTTGCCGGCCGTCGTTGCCTGATTAACTCAGTCATTACGGCCTCTTTGGTACATTCGATGATGGTCTACAAATGGCCAAATTCTTTGCTACAACAGGTGGAGTCGGCTATGAGAAACTTCCTTTGGAAGGGGGATGTGAACCGCAAGAATGGGGCTTGTTCGGTTTCTTGGCAGCGAGTCTGTGCCCCTTTGGGGGAAGGAGGACTTGGGGTTCGTTCTATACGACTGGCGAATGCCTCATTTCTTTGTAAGCTGAGTTGGGATATTCTTCAAAACAAATCGCCAGATACAGAGCTCTTGCATCGAAGACACTTTAATTCAGAGCACATGCTGAGACCTTATGGTAGAGTCTCTTCTATTGGACCTGGCCTTCATCCGCATGATACAAGACTCAGGGATGGGTCGAGGTGGCTGATTAGTAGAGAATCCCGTATCAGCTTTTGACACGACAATTGGCTCGGTTATACTATCTTTGAGAGGATGGATCTGCCTGACTGGTTCGCTCCTACCCTCACTTCCATGGTTGGGGATATCTTCTATGATGATTGCCGGAACTTTCCGAGGTGCTTTATCATGAGATTTACGGAGATTGTTAGGTATATCCTGCAGATCACGGTGCTTAGGGGACCTGACAAACGTATTTGGGAGGGCTCCCTTTCAGGAGAACTCTCCTCCAGCATGGCATATGATTTGCTCAGATCACCCTTACCCAGGCTTGGTTGGGCATCATGGATTTGGGGTACCTTCATGCCAATGTGTCGATCCACTGCGATTTGGAGAGCAGTTTGGGGCAAGCTGCCCACGGCGGATTGGCTCTCGTCTTTCGGGATTCAGGGTCCGTCGATTTGTGTGCTGTGCCGCGGGAATTCTGAGTCGCTAGACCATCTGCTTGCCCATTGTCCGTTCACGTTGGAGATTTTACGCAGCTTGACTCACATGTTTGAGATCACGATTCACACAGGGGTCAGCTTCCTAGACATCTTCCTTCAGGCCACTAGAGTTCAGTTGGGTCCGTAGTCTTTGGAGTTGTGGAGGGCGGGCTTCGTCACTGCTATTTGGGCCGTTTGGACTCTGCGGAACAGGGTAATATTCGATGGGGTTTCGCCCTCTGTTAGCAGATGTATGGCTCAGATCATTTCAGGCATTAAGGAGGCCAACAACATAGCTAGGGTTTTTTCGGACGGCATAGTTCGGGATCTAATGATTGCTAGGGCTCTTGGTGTTTCGAGCAGACACAGGCCAACGAGATAAGTTTCATCTGTGATTTGGTTCCCGCCTGATCCGGGTTGGTACAAAGTTAACATGGACGGTAGTGCCTCTTCTTCCTCGGGTAATCTGCATGCGGGGGCGGTATTCAGTACCTTCAGGGGATTATTTGTGGTTGCGGTCGCTACTAAGGTGGGTTGGGGTCTCCCTTTTGAGGCTGAGTTGGCAGCGGTACTTATGGCCATCAAGTATGCACATGATCAGGGATGGAACTTCCTTTGGATTGAGTCGGATTCGACACTCACGATTGACACTTTTATGAGCACCAATCCCTCTATTCCTTGGCGTCCGCAAGGCCTTTGGAGCCAGATCCACCCTCTTGCTGGAACACACCGGCGAAGGCGGCCCATCACCGGGATCGTTTTCGGATGCCAAACGTATAAATAACGAATTAAAACCTAAACATGCGTCTAAAGCAGAATTTGGATTCGTTACCCTTGAAGATCGAGACGTTGATTCCAATCTACGGATCTTCTAGCCTGTCTCCCAACCTCGCTTGCTGAACATATAATTTGGCCCGAGAACATTAATTCATTCCACTAGAGAATTAATGTTGCACTCCCGTCCTATCCCGAACTGAATCAGGGCTTCTACTAGACTTCATAATTCCCCGTGTTTAAGATATCGCACGTCCATTAATTATTAAAGCTTCTGACTTCATAATTCCCCCGTGTTTAAGAGACAATCACAACAATAATGTCAAAGCTCTTAGATTGACTGTCAAACAGGCACTTGGCAAGAAAACAACTATTCAGAAGAAGAGAGCTGAAGAGATGAGGCTAGCAATGGTGAAGGCTGTCTCAGAAAAGTTTTCCTAAGAAGTAATGGCCAACATTGCTGAGAGTGCAGTGGCCAATCTTACTGATCTCCTAAAGGCACACCTTGATGCATCCCTTAGAACAACTATGGAAGAAGTTGTTTAGCAAAAGATGAAGCATGTTCTAGCTTTCCTTAGCTTGAGCAGTGATAGAATGCAGAATATACATGATGAGAATGTATATCTGCTGGAGGAGATGAAGTCTTTGAATCAAGCCCAATCCCTCATGGCAACCACAATGAGTGAACTGAAGCCCCAGTGCTTTGATGCTGCCAAAAAGGGGGAAAGAGAAAGTGCAAGGGCCAAAGGTGCCTTGAAAATTGGAGATTCTGATAAGCGCAAGATGCCTGAAGGCAAGGGAAAGGAACCAGCAGTGCTGAATTTGGAAGATCTTGATGAAGATGAGCAACTAGCAATTGCTCTAAAGAATTCTGTTGCTTCAGCACAGGAAGAAAGAGTCAGATTGCAGCAAAGGCCAGGAGGAGAGGTTTCTGGTTTGGACAAAAATGCTGAAGGTGTCCAAACTAGAGGACAGATCAAGAAGGCCAAGGGAAATAAAAAGAAAGCCTGAGACATTCACTAACTTTCCCAACAACTTTGAACTTCCTCCTGAATTCAGAATTGAAGAAGAAGAGCCAATCACCAAAAAGAGCAAGACTGCTGAAAAATCCAAGGCTGCTGAAAAGGTCAAAATTGCTGAAGTGACAAAAACGGCTGAGAAAGCCAAGTCTTCTGAAACTGACAAATCTACTAAGACTAAATCCACTGAAGGTCCCAAAGAAGCTGAGAATATTGAAGTACTGTATGAAGAAGGCTTTGGTCCTCAACCAGTGAAGAAGACAACAGTGCTGATTAATGATCCATCAAAGCTGTTTCAGGAAGGTTATGGCAAGGATCCTGAAACACAGCAGAAACTGGCTATGATGAGAGCCCAAGAAAAGATGGATTTGATGGAAGAAGCTAACAGAGCAAGAGATAAGAGAGGGGCTGACTTTCAGAAGCCTAGAAGAAGGAGAGCAACATACAACAAGATGAAGCCACAGTTGCTGATCCCAATGGACACCAAATATCCTCATTTGGATAAATGGGTGCCAATACAGCTGAATGACTCTTGGGAAGAGGCCAAAAGGGAGTTTGTCTATGACTACTATGTCATTCACAGGTGGAATGGAAAGGATGTCAACTCCACTTTCACTGAGTTCATGATTGAGTTTTACAGGGAATTGTATCAACAATTGCTTGCAGCTGCTGATATTGCAAGAACTGAACTCACAGCTCCTAAACCCATCATCTACATGCCTCCCAAGAAGGAAGGTTTCATTGATCAGTCAAGAATCTTTCAGGAATTCTTTGAGATCCTATAGTTGAACAGAATGGTTCTAGGACCAAAGGGTACAAATCAAGAGGCCATGGACTTGAAGAAGAGAGTATGGGCACAATATGGGATGGTGCCACCTCCTGAAGATAGCCTCTAAATTGGCTAAGTCCTCTTTACCCTTATGTGCTGAAATGGATAAATGCTTATCTTGGTTGCTGACTTGTTGATATGAACATCTATGCTGAAAGTTGGTCAAGTCTGCTGATATTTGTAGTTTGCTCTGATTATCATAATTTTGCTCTGATCATGATGATTTAGTTAGATTTGTGCTCTTATGTAATGTTGTCTGATTCATGCTCTGATATGTTTATTCAACTATCAACATGCCTGTAATGATCTTTAAATGAATGATAGTTGAACATCTATTTTGAATGAAGAAACATCATTACATGTTCTCAGCTTGCCTGACTTATCAACCTAATTGCAATAAAAACAGTCAATACACTAATACCTTTTCTTTCAGGAAACTTGACCTAAGTCATCACTACTGAAGAAAATTGTAATAAGTGTAGTCAAGTCACCTTTGCATAGATTGTTTAGGTTTTGGCATCATCAAAAAGGGGGAAATTGTTGGGAATAAAATGAGTTTTGATTATGATACCAAAACCCCCTTAAGACATGCCAAGTAGATAAGTCAGAATGCATGAACATGTTTCAGGTTTGTTGGAACATGTAGCCCAAAACAAGTAGAGAAGCTGATATGTTAGGCAGCTCCTAGAGAATTAGATGCACTAGTTGAGGGGGAACATATGTTTAGAAGACTACATGAATCATCCCCCCAAGGCTAAAAAATCAAGCTTATCCCAATTCTGCTGATGGACAGATATGCTGATCAAGTCTAATCAGTTGAGGTACAACCTTTTGATTGAGCACATGAGTAAAATGCATCATCTAGACCTAGTCTACTGAAGCATACAAGATCAGAAGGTTTGTCCAAGCAAAGTTGTCTCAGCATACATGAACCAGAAGAGTTTCAAAGACAACTATGCTGAAATGATCAATGCTACTGAACCAAGTCATAGATGCTTAAAGATCATCAAGAAACATGCATGAAGACATCCATGCATAGGGAAAGAGCCAAGTCATCTGAAGAGCATGCCAACACTACTGATAAGAAAAATCTGCTGAAGTTAATAAGCAGAACTGTCCTAGTGATAAGGAATGTTGTCCTTATCTCAGGATCATTGATAAGAAGAGATGTTCATGTTTGACCAAGGGAATCTTAAAGTCAGACATTGGGAAAAGTGCTACAGAGTCAAGACAAAGTTGTTACAACCGTTTATTTCCCAAATTAAGGACATGTCACTATCAAGAATCTGTCTTCCAGCTTGAAGAGTTCAAGGAAGACATTTATAGACATTTAAGGCTGCCTCTCCAACGGGAAAATCCTCAAATTTGTCTATAAATACAGAAGTGTGAAGACCATTTGGAGCATCCATTGTCTATCCAACTATCAAACTATTCTTAAGCTTCAAAGTCCTCAAAAGACATTCTTAGTCTTCAAACACTTCATCTAATCTAAACCTCATTGTATATCCATACAAAGCTTAGAGAGATATCCTATCTTTATACACTGAACTTCATTGTAAAGTATATCTCATTAGTTGGAACCAAACTTCAACCCTTATACCTTTCAAGTGAGAAAGTTAGAAGGTTGTAGTAATAGAGGTGGAAGGAGCTGACTGTTGAGAGAAGAACAGTTTAGTTCTGAGTTGAGAAAGGGTATTAGGACTCTAGACATCCTAGGGATCAAGGCACCAAGGAGTGGTGTGGTTGATCAAGTGCACCTTGGCACTTTAAAACAAGTTAACTCCAAGAGTGAAGGAATTATCCTGTTAAATCAGGGAAAGTGGATGTAGGAGCTTGAGTCTCTAAACCACTATAAACTCTTGTGTTGATTTACTTTCAAGCATTAACATTCATTCAACACTGCACACAAACTGAACTTTCAAAGACATATTCACAAGACTGTGCAAAACAGATTTGGACAAGTTCCCTAAACTGGATAAACTCTTAAGGAGATTTTAGAATTAAAAATGAGTTTAAACTAAAGGGCCAACCACATATAACTCCCTTAGATAGTTATTCAACTAAGTACTCAATAGTACTTAGTAGTTTGATTATCTATAAAGAGTTAATCATATCAGCAGAGTTGTCCAAGACAACCTTGCTAAAGTCTGGTCTGATCAAAGTTTGAAAAGATTTGCATACACGTGTATTCCCCCCCCCATACACTTGTTATATACTCCTTTCAGGACCAACACAAGGTGCACTGATCAACCACACTACTCCTTAGTGCCTTGATCCCTAGGAATTCTGAGTCCTAGTACTCACTCAACTCGAACTAAACTATTCTTCACTTGACAGTTCTAGTTCTCACACTTCTACAACAACACTTCTAACTTTCCTTGAAAGGTTTAAGGGTTGAGGTTGGTTCCAACTAGGGTGAGATATCTTTTACAATGAAGTACTGTATAATGATATGATATCTCTCTAAGCTTTGATTGATATACAATGAGGTTCAACTTAGATGGGAACTGGAAGTATTTGGAAACTTAAGAATGATATATTCTTTGAAAGAGCTTGTATGCTTGAATGCTTGCAGTTTCCTTGCCTTGAATGGTTTCCAAACTCCAGTATTTATAAAGCAAAGTGAGGATGTATCCATTGGAGAGACAGCCTCAAATTGTCTATTTCCATCTTCTTTGGACTGTGTATCTTGAGGATAGAATCTGTGATAGTGACATATCTTCAACTTTGGAAGTAAACGGCTAAAGACTCTCTTCCCAATGTTTGAGTTGTATCTTCAACAATCAACATAGAAGATATTCTTCTTGATGCTTGAATCATGATTAAGGACAACATTCTTTATTATCAGGGCAGATCTGTGCTCACTCTTATCTCTTCAGCTGACTTGGCTTATCAGTAGTGGTGGCTAGCTTCTTCAGTTGAGTTGACTTCTCATCTTCACTAAATCAAACTTGAGTTAAGCTTTGATGCATAGTCTCCATATGAGTAAGGTTGACTATATCAACATAATTGTCTCTTAACTTAGACTGTGTTTGTAATCTTCTGATCTTGTATGCTGATGTACTCTGCTGATATTCACTTCTTATTTTTATATCTTGGTTGAGTTCATGTCAGTAGCACTGGTTTAATAGATGTGATCTTCAAAGTCTTGAACTATCAGAAGACTTGACTCTTCTGATCTTCTCTTCTGATTTGTGCTATCAGCAATGTTGAACTCTTCTGATCTTGTCTTATCAACAGGGTTGAAGTCTTCTGATTCTGAGCCTAAGGGAACTTGATCTAAGTGATCTTCTAAGCTTGTGTTCCCCCTCAACTTATGTATTTTAACATCTATAAGTTGCCTAACACATCAACTGTTCAACTAACGTGATTTATATGTTCCAACAGTCCTGAAACATACTTAATAAATTTGACTTATATATTTTGGCATATCATCAGGGGTTTTGGTATCTTAATCAAAATCTCATTTTATTCCTAACACCTTTATTCAGAATATGTGGTTTATTTCCGGATGATTCAGAACTGTGTTAGTACTCAATCAGAATTCCTAATCATTCGAGGGCCGTTATCAGACGTTTCATTGATCCATCAAATCGAAGGGTATTTAACTTTTGAAGTTTTGCTTCGTATAAATTGTTTGAAATTGTAGAAAATGCAAACATGATACAAATTATGAATGTGAGACTACTTTTATCTAAACCTAAAAGAGTTTGGGACAACATTAAAAATATTGGGACTAACTCTAAAGAATGTACTATTATATATATATATATATTAAGGGAAATAACACCTTATTTTTAATTCAACTACTTATATATATAAGGAACAAATTAATTGGATGGAAATTTATTTATATATCAATGTGAAAATTAAATAAAAATTATAATATTGTACGTAATAATTATTTTTAATTCCCGCGTAACACGCGGGTCGTGTACTAGTATATATATATTTATAATAAATATATATTTAAATGATAATTATATTTTAAATTTGAAATAAAAATATTATCATTATTTTTAATATTAAATAAAAATAATGATAAATATTTTATTTGGATTGATTTGTTAATGTTTATTTTATTTGGATTGATTTTCATTATAATGTTCCACTACTATTTTTTTTAAATGTAATGACATGTGTTGTTCATATTTTTTATGTTGACACAGTCAGTGTCGATGGTAAGTTGACAAAAAAGCTGGAAATGATTGTTCAAGACAAATGGTATCTATTCAATTATTCTATTTTTTCAATAATAATAACTACACAGTATCATTAATGTTACATTGTTTAATTAAGCCATTTAATCTTAGTCATACACACATGGAATGCACATTCTGGGAGGGACATTATGAGCATCTGCTCCAATACAAAACTGATCACCCGTCTAAGGATATTGTTATTGTTTTGGATTATGCAAAAGTTCAGAAACGATTTACAGGTTTATTTTTCCTTTCAATTCAACATTTTTCCATCTAATTTTTTATGGTAATGTAATTTTCATTTTTTCCTTTTCATTAAAGGAAAATGTTTGTCCAATTCTATGTTCGCGAGTCACTTAATTATCAACAAAGACATCCCAGAAGTGCAGGATATTTTGAAGCGGTCATTCATCTTCTTTCCTTAATTTCACTGAATTTTCTAATAATATTCAAGTTTTTAATTATTCAAATTATGCATGTTAAGCTCTATAACAAATTGATAATGTGTTTTTAAGTGACAAATTTCTTTAACTAATTTAGTTTAATAAATTTACATCTATTATTATATAATTATTCAAGTTCATTTTTTTCTCAATATTCCTGCAGTCTACATTCAGGGAAAAATGTTGCAAATGCAACAAACTCATCTGCTAATAACTGTAGCCGTTCGCCACAGTTCGATCCATTTACAGAGGATATGTATGATATATGCATTGCAGGCATTCACAATATTTTGAAGGTATCATTTATTTGTTTTACTGCATTCAGTAATTATTATAAAAATATATCAATTTTACAACATTCTAACATATTTTTTTAAAAAGGAATCCTATTGTGTGGTTCTGGCAACTGTTGACAGCATTGCCACTGAGTACGATTGGTACTACCGAGCTTGAAAAAAGTGTCGTAAAATAAATACAGGTTCTCCGGGCAATTACTCATGCGCAAACTGTGATTTTAAAGTAAAAGTCTTTGACATAAAGTACGCACCTCTCTACATTCATTTACTTAAACTTATTTAATCCAACTCTTTATTTTGACAACTACTGTACGTCGTAATCTAACTCATATTTCAATTAGGTACACGATAGTTGTTCGAGTAATTGACAACACAACATCAACCTGTTTTACTATGTTTGATAAGGATGTTATACCACTTCTTGGTAAAACTGCATTTGAAATTCTAAATAGCTTGGATAAGTTATAAACTTAAATACTTATCTTATGAATACCTAAAACACTACAGGTTACAAACTTTGATTTGGACATGAATAACTTTTTTGTTTTCTATGTCAACATTGTAGAACCAATTGAATGATACATTACCGGAAGAGATTCAAGGTTTGGTGGGTCGAAAATTTATTTTATGTTTTCACATTTCGAAAAAACATCTGCTCAACAAGTGGAAGAACTATCCTTGTGATGAAGTTGTCGGAGGACAACAAATTAATTAAAACGATTGAACAAAAGAAGAGTTTGTCCATGGCAAGTACACCCAACCTTTTTTTTATGTAAAATATTTTTCAATATTCATGATTCCCTATTTATTGTAAATATAATTTTTTTTTTAATTTACTATTATTGTCTCTTTAAATTTATCGAACATGTGTGTACAACATTGTGGAAATAATTACGCCATATTTTATATGTATCCAGGTTGCGTACGTCGTCCTCCAACAATCATAACCAGGTTGTTGATCAAACAGATGTGCCACCACACTGTAACAAGAGAAAATTAGTTGACGAAGATTGTGATGTGAATTCCGAATTTCTTGGTGACCCTTATATGTGTAAAACAAACTACCTGTAGAAGGTCAGCATTGAGAGCAAATGATTCACAGAAGTTGATCCTATGCACTACCTATTACTGCATTATCCATGTACTCAGTATAATTATTAAATGTAATTTACTGTATTTAATGTAATAATTTGACATATTATATTCAATACATTTTTTAAACAAGTTTCTGTACATTGAACCCGTTGTAATCATACTCTTATGTTGTTTTTTTTTTTGGTTAAGTTTTGTGTTATTCGCATTGTACAATGGGTTTAGTGAGAAAGAAAATAATATATTCGGTGTACATAGAATCAAATGCACAATAATTGAGTTGCCCCCTAAAAGTGGATATTATATAACAAAGTATTGGTGCTTAAAACATTTTTTTCGAATATTATAAATGTGTAGGTCTTCCGTAGACTCAATTTTAAAAAATGGGTAGGATCAACAATAAAAATAAAATACGCGAAAAATATGTATGTTAATTGATGTAGTCCAAACGGTTGGGCATAATAAATTTTAGTGTTCAACTCTCACATCTAACAATTTTCACATATATTTTTTTTTAATTATAAAAGTGCATGTTGAAAATAAGGAAAAGTGTAACATGCATTTTACAATTTTTTAGAATGTTATTTTGCAATGTTTGCAATACTAATTTCAATTATAATGACATATATTTTTTAGTGATGTTATATTACACATTTTAGATATATTTTGTTGCACTTTTCAGTTGTAGTGACTTACAATTTTCAACAATATTTTTCAGTTATATTGATTTACACTTTTTAGTAATGTTATGCTACACTTTTTAGTTATATTTTGTTGCACTTTTCAATTGTAGTGACTTACAATTTCCAACAATATGTTCAGTTATAGTGACTTACACTTTTTACTAATGTTATGTTACACCTTTTAGTCGTATTTTGTTGCACTTTTCAGTTATAATAACTAACACTTTTCATTAAAATATTGTGTTGCACTTTTCAAGTATATTGACATGCACTTTTTAATAATATTGTGTTGCACTTTCTAGTTATACTAACGTGCACTTTCTAGTTATAATGACTTACACTTTTCATTAAAAGCTGTGTTGCACTTTTCAATTATACTGACTTACACTTTTTAATAAAAAAATGTGTTACACTTTTTAGTAATATTGTGTTACATTTTTTAGTAATATTGACTTACCAATAAAAAAAAATTACAAAAAAAAAATAATAAAATTTTTTTTCTTGACCAAATCAAAAAATTTATTCACAATATTCTTAAATATTTATGGTTTAGGTTGAACAAGTCAATTCAATTTCTTATAAGGAATTGATTTTATATAAGACCAATCCATTATAAATACATTAACTTATTATAACAACAATTTGATGCAAACTAATTCACACAAAAGTCTACATTGGCAATAACATTATGTAATTCAATATTAATGTTTTTACAAACCATCGTCTACTTCACGGCCAAAATTGCACATTAAAATTTAGAAAGTATCATTGGAAATACTATATTTTTCAATACTAAATGTTATACAGTGTATTTTATAAAAAAATTTATGTAAAGTTCACTTCAATTTTCTTTTAATTTTTATGAAGTTATTGCGATCCAAATACGAATCTTTCTCACACATTATCATACATTCACAAATTTATTTTTAAAGTTACATAATAAATTAAAGGTCATACTAATTTTTTTATATATTTTTAAAGTTACAAATTAATCAATTAATTATATATGTTAAACTATTATAATAAAATAAAGTGTCTAAACTATGCATAGTTCTTAGTATTTTACAGCTTATTGACGGCGGTGAGTAAATGCAATTTTTAGAAATTAATAAAAAAAAAAAAATTACATTTACAAATTTAAAAGGTACAATTTGAATATATGTAAAAGAAATAAATGAATATACATATACAATTAATATTAAAAGATAAAATAAAATAGTTATCTGTCCTAGTGGCAGATGCTCAATAATGAACACTTGCCCGTACATAGACCAAAAAAAAAAAAAGATCAATTAAATAGTTCCCACATAGACCAAATGAACTAATTGCAAACTTATCATTATCTTTTTCTTTTTCTTCTTCATCATATTCATCTTCATCATCATCATCATCATCATCATCATCTTTTTCTTCTCAATTTCAATCTCTATTTTTTATGTTTGAAATAGAGCTTCACTTACTTTGAAAACAACGATCCATTCATTGTTACGTCTTCTTCTTCTTCATCATATTCATCTCCATCATCATCTTTTTCTTCTCAGTTTCAATCTCTATTTTTTCTGTTTGAAACGGAGCTTCACTTACTTTGCAAACATCGATCCATTCATTGTTACGTGATCCTCCTGGATAGTTCATTATTGTCACCATCATCATCATCTTTTTCTTCTTCTTCTTCATCATATTCATCTCCATCTTTCCCTTCATTATTGTCACCATCATCATCATCTTTTTCTTCTCAGTTTCAGTCTCTATTTTTTCTGTTTGAAACAGAGCTTCACTTTCGTCATGTTTTTTCTTTGCAGTGCCTTCCACCGAGGATCTTGCCTTTACTTTGCAAACAACGATCCATTCATTGTTACGTGGTCCTCCTGGATAGGTGCTTGACACACTTGAATGGAAAATACAAACGGATCATACTTTTATCTCTCATTCTCTGATTAACATTCACAAGCTTGTAATTCGAATGGATTTTTGTTCCTAAGTGTGTGATCAAACCAATCACATTTGAACAAATATAATGTATATTGTTTATGTGGAAATGGAGTCACCGTAGAGCCCGATTCAATTGAGCCTTCTCTGATGAACATCCACAAGCTTGTAATTCGAATGGATTTTTGTTCCTAAGGGTGTGATCAAACCAATCACATTTGAACAACACTACAGCCCATATGATGGATATTGTTTCTATGGAAATGGAGTCACCGTAGAGCCCGATTCAGTTGAGTTGATGAACATCACCAATTACGTTTGAACAACACTACAAGCCCATATGATGGATATTGTTCCTGTGGAAATGGAGTCACCATAGAGCCCGATTCAGTTGAGGGGCTTCACTTTCGTCATGTTTTTTCTTTGCAGTGCCTTCCACCAAGGATCTTACCTTTAATGTGTTGTGGTCCTCCTGGATAGTTCATTATTGTCACCATCATCATCATCATCATCATCATCTTTTTCTTCTCAGTTTCAGTCTCTATTTTTTCCTGATTGAAACGGAGCTTCACTTTCGTCATGTTTTTTCTTTGCAATGCCTTCCACCGAGGATCTTGCCTTTACTTTGCAAACAACGATCCATTCATTGTTACGTGGTCCTCCTGGATAGGTGCTTGACATATAAACGAATCATACCTTTATATCTCCTTTTCTGATGAACATCCACAAGCTTGTAATTCGAATGGATTTTTTTGTTCCTAAGGGGGTGTGATCAAACCAATCACATTTGAACAACACTGCTACAGCCATATGATGGATATTGTTCTTGTGGAAATGGAGTCACCGTAGAGCCCGATTCAGTTGATGGAGACAACGTAGTGCCCGATTCACTCTCTCGGATGTGGATTCTTTTTCTGAACAAACCAATCACATTTGAACAACACTACTACAGCCATACGATGGATATTGTTCCTGACTTCCTGTGGAAATGAAGTCACCGTAGAGCCGATTCAGTTGATGGAGACACGTAGTGCCCGATTCACTCTCGGGTGTGGATTCTTTTTCTGAATTCAAAGAAGTCTTATTCGATTTCGAGGGTGAATGATTCATATATTAGGGATATCAATTAAATATATTATATGAATTTAAATCTTCATATTGTGGTTTAAATGGTTAGTTTTTCTCATTTAAATTTAAATATATAATTAGGTAAAGTGGATGAAATTAAAAAAGAGCTTATGTGGGTGAGCATGACGATTAGGGAGAGTTCAGGTGTTTTAGGGGTATGTTAATAGTTCAATATTTGTATTGTTTGTAATGTCACCACTAATTAATATATCATTTGTTTGCAGTCCATATGATGGAGATTGTTCTTGTGCCTCCCTCCATTTTGACACGAAATGATTTTCATTTTTATTTCAAGTTCATTTTGACACAAAATGACTTTTAATTTTTATCTCAATTGATCTCGCCAAAGCAGTGTAACTTCCATCATCATTGGTAAAAATCATAAAATAATTATTCTCAACCTCCATAATATTAGGATGAACACCTCAACTACAAAAATATTTTCCTTCTTCTTTTCCTCATAAAAAATTGGTGGTACCATAACCACAAACTTCATCAAAATATTTATCAAAAATTGGTGGTCCATCATATCCACAATTCTCATCAAAATATTCATCGAACATTGGTGGTTCATCATAACCACAATCTTCATCAAAATATTCATTGAACATTGGTGGATCATCATAACCACAATCTTCATCAAAATATTTATCGAAAATTGGTGATCCATCATAACCACAATCTTCATCAAAATATTCATCGAAAATTGGTGGTCCATTATATTCACCGTGGAATATAAGACTACATACCAACTTATTGATCGATTGACAAATCTGCATATTATCATCTTCATGCGTTGATTTCTCATCATGAATAGTATTGTAAACCGATTGGAATCTCGGAACCATCATCGAGAACCGTACCTAGTCTCTGATACCAACTGATGCAGCAACGGGAGCGTATAAAAGATAAATATACAAAGAACACTCACTATCCATTGATTCTATGAATACCCGGAAAAGTGACAAGAACTCAACTTCGTTGATTCTATGAATACCCGAAAAAGTGACAAGAACTCAACTACGTTGATTCACAAGAATACCGTAAAAGGGACATGAGATAAACTCTCACTTTTTATTAATCAATTCAACTCTCTAATAACAATCTAAAACTCATCTATATAATATTAAATATTTGGAGAATAAGAAACATATAAATACTAAATATAATGAAATCAAAACAAATCTCCTAAATATAAGCATAAATTTCTAATCAAATATTAATATTGATTCTCATCAATATCTCCATCACAATCGGCATCACAATACGCTTCAAGAATAAGATTACATGCGGCTGAAAGAAGAATGCCTTCGCCTGGGCTGCTCTTTAAATATCGTAAGACACGAATGGCAGCTGTCATGTGAGACTCACGCGGGTCGCTCAAGAATTGGCTGAGCTGATTGACGACGAAAACTATATACGGGTGAGTGACTGTAAGGTATAAAAGTCATCCAATGAGATGGCGATATGCACTATCATCGACTCGAGAGCCACAATCATCTTTTCTAAGTTGCAAATTTTGTTCCATCGAAAATAAACATGGACGGCTAGCTTGAAGACCACTTTCTTCAAAGATGTCAAGTGTGTACTTACGTTGACTCAAAACGAAACCTTCTGAGGATCGAACAACTTCAATTCCCAAGAAATACTTGAGGGTTCCCATGTCTTTGATACTGAATTTTTTGTGAAGATATGACTTTACCTCCTCAATACGAGCTCGATTGTTGCCGGTAAGAATGACATCATCGACATAAATAAGAGCAGCGACGTAGGTGGTGTCTCGTTGATAAATGAATAGGGAGTGATCGGCTCGGGATTGATAGAAACCAATGGCAACCAAGGATTGCGTGAACTTGTGGTGCCAATTACGTGAGGCTTGGCGCAACCCATAAAGCGAATTTTGGAGCTTGCAAACCTGCCTATTTCCTTGTTTATCAAAGCCTTGGGGAATTTTCATATAAACATCCTCCTTCAAATCACCGTGTAAAAATGCGTTATTTACATCAAGTTGATGCACAATCTAGTTACGTTTAGCTGCAACGGTAAGTAAACAACGCACTGTGACCAGCTTAGCAACAGGAGCGAAGGTCTCGGGGAAGTCGATTCCCTCTACTTGAGTGAATCCTTTGGCAACCAACCGTGCATTATATCGTTCAACCTCACCATTTATCTTATACTTTATTTTTTAAACCCACTTCGAATCCACCACCCTTTTACCCGGTGGTAGTGGAACGAGAGACCATGTTTTATTTGCTTCAAGGGCATCGATCTCTCGTTTCATTGCATCACGCCATAAGGGATTTTGTACAGCCTGGGAGAAATATTTCGGCTCATCACGGGAAGTGATGGCCGCTAAGAATACATTGTGATTAGGTGACAAATTATTATATGACACAAAGTGAGATAAGGGGTATACCGTGGTGGCAGCCGAATCAGTCGCATATCGTGAATGATCTATGGAGGCTGGAATGTTAGTGATGAAGCCCTCCAAATTCTTAGGTTGCTTACGTGCCCGCTCACCGCGCCGAACATCTCTCATTTCTGTAATGGCGATTGGCTGATCTGTTTGTACTGCTGTGTCTGTGGCAATTTCATGTGGTCCTTGCGTCGGACCTAATGGTGGTACCCCGTTGACGACATCGTCTGATAAGGTGTTTTGCTCGGTGGGTCTATGTGTCGAGTCAATTATATATGGTCTACTCACATATTCATAGGCTGCATCAACTGCCTTATCGAACTCACTGTGTTCCATATGAGATCCACTCTTAAAGGGATAGATGCTTTCGAAAAATGTGACATCCCGAGACACGAAAATTTTGTGTGTTTGCAGGTCGTACACACGATAGCCCTTTTGTCCATTTGGATAGCCAACAAAAACACACGCTCTCCCCCTTTCACTAAACTTATCATTGTTCTTATTATTCTCATGAGCATAAACTAGACAACCGAAAACACGGAGATTATCATAAGAGGCAGGCTTACCAAACAATACTTCATATGGTGTTTTATCAGCGAGCGGTGTGGTGGGATGTCTGTTGATAACATAGACAGCTGTGGAAACACACTCACCCCAGAATTCCACAAGTAGGCTAGATTCGAAGCGCAACGCTCTTGCTACTTCCAATATGTGACGATGTTTCCTCTCGACAACCCCGTTCTGTTGTGGCGTATCTGTACATGAAGTTTCAAGTAAAATGCCATGTGCACAATAATAATCAAGCATGCCTTTAGATTGAAATTCTGATCCATTGTCAATCCTTATACATTTCATTTTCAAGTTAAATTGTGTATCAACCATATTACAGAATGCGGTTAGAAGACTTGAAACCTCAGACTTTTTATTCATGAGAAATACCCACACTCCACGACTAAAATCATCCACAATAGATAAAAAAAATAATGTGCACCAGTAAAAGAAGGGACTTTATATCGCAATGGATTAATTCAAAACAACGACTAGTTTTAATGGAACTGTGCGGGAAAGGTAAACTTGTCTGCTTTGCACGAAGGCAAGCATCACAAAAAGAGTTTTTAGTTTCCAATTTATTCAAAAAAGGAACTTTCTTTAGTCGATCAAAAGAAATATGCCCAAGTCGTTGATGCCAAAGGCTAGGTGTGTGTGTCACTGACATTGCCACACTTTCTTTGTTCAATGGCTCCATGCAGTAAAGACCATAATAAAGGCGACCTACGCCAATCAGTCTCCTCGAACGTAAGTCCTGTAGAACTCAGAAATCCGGAAAGAAAGTTAATGCACAATTGAGTTCCTTAGTCAATCTACTAACAGAAAGTAAATTGCATTGGAAATCTTGAATATTCAAAACTCTTTGAAGTTCTATTCAATTTGGTAATCGTGCATTTCCTACGCCTTTAACAGGAATGGTGTCACCATTTGGGATTTAGACCGGTAAACCGACATCATGATTGGAGATCCTTTTTAACAGAGTTTCATTACATGTAATGTGTTCTGTAGCTCCAGAATCGATCACCCAAGGGCTATTAAAATAAAACTTACCAGCCATGTTTGCTGAAGGTATGTTACTGTTGTTGTCTCTCGAACCTCCATCTAGGCTTGGCTTCATAAATTCTATCAATCGTGACAACTAGTCTGTGGTGAGTCCTGGGACAGGACTGGATTCAGATCCAACTTGTGCAGAAGAACGATTTGGTGTGTTTCCTTTTTGACCACCATCACGTTTTCCATCACGATTGTTCTTCCTGAATCCTGGAGGATACCCAATGAGTTCAAAACAACTCTCGATAGTGTGACTAGGCTTTCCGCAGTGACTGCATCGACGATCTCGACGGTTTTCACGTCTGTCTACTCCATCATCATTTTTCTTAGTGGACTGGAATTGGAATGCAGCAACTTATGTGGGTTATGCTCGACGACCAGCACTAACAAATCGTTGCTGCTCATCTTGTGAGACCAAATGGTAAGCAACAGTTAAACTGGGGGTCGGCTTGGTACACAAAATCTAAGTTTTAATCGTGCCATATTCTTCGTTCAAGCCCATAAGAAAGTCATACAAGCGATCTTGTTCTCGAGCAGCAGTTTGATTCTTTGATGCCTCACACTTGCAGTCTGCACATGTACAACAAGCTAAAGGGGTGACTGAATCAATCTCATCCCATAGGCTGCGTAATTTTGTATAATACGTAGAAATGGACAAATCCTCTTGTCTAGACATCGTTACAGCCCTGCATAACTCAAATGCTCGGGGAGTGCTCGCCTTACCAAAACGTTCCGCAAGGTCGGACCAAATTTCTTTCGAAGTTTTGGAAAATTTGACGCTATTACGTACTTCCTTTTCCATTCCCGCGATTAACCAACCCTTGACCATGGCATTGCATCGTTGCCAATAGGGAAATTCAGGTGCATCGGGTTTAGGCATCGGGATCGTACCGTCAACAAAACCGATTTTATTCTTAGCAGACAATGAGTTATTCATGTTGTTCACCCAATCTCCATAGTTCCCATCCTTCAGCAAATCTCCAACGAACACATGATTCGGACTCTCGGAGGCATGGAGGTAAAATGGCGACATCATATCGGGCACGAAAGTGCCATTGTCGGAACCTCCACTCTCAGTCTTCTTGTGATCAGACATTTTGGATTTGAGAACGAATGTGCGGGGGTTAGCCTATAAATTTCTAGGTTTGGTGACCAGGAATTTTGGCTCTGGTACCATGTAAAATAGGGATAGTTGTCGCATTAAAGATATTGTATTGATAATGGTAATATATACTGCTTACAAGAGGTCAAGGAATAGTAATTGAGACTACAGACTAGTCTAGATACATGATTCCTATGATTAAGAGTGTAACCCCAAGGAGTTGGCCTAGTGGTGTAGGCTTGAGACTTAGGAGTATGCTCTTCTCTATTGTTGGGAATGGAGTAAGACCCTTCATAGAACACCCCTTCGGGGAGCTCCAGCATTCACCTCCGCTTCATGCCAAGTCGTTTGTCACCCCTTCTGTCGGAGTGTGCAAAATACATATGAGCTAGACCTACCTATTTCAACTTTTTTGTAACATCTTTTACTCATATATTCCTCACTTCTCTACATTTCTTCTGAAGCCAGTATTTATTTACTTCTAATCTCAACAGTTCATCAATAATGAAGTAATCTTGACTTTCAATCTCAAGCAGTATTTTCTTTGCTCACCTTCAGTTATGCGCTTCTTCCTATTCTCTCTCCTTTTCCCCTCTTATTCCTCTCCACATTTTCACGTGTCAGGCCTCACATTTTGGTAAGAAATCAACTTTTTAAAGTTCTTTTTTTTTTTTTCTTCCTAAATTCTTTTCCTTATTTTTTTATGTTTTTCATTTCATATACAAAAAGAATACATGCCTCTAAACTTAATAAGTTTAATTTTATTTGTAGTCCATCCAAGCTTAACGTGCATATTCTATAAACAAAACCGCGGACTATCATGCACTAGTATATATATATTTAAATGTATATTTATAATAAATATATATTTAAATGATAATTATATTTTGAATTTAAAATAAAAATATTATCATTATTTTTAATATTAAATAAATAAATAATATTATTAAAATAATAGGATTATATAGATTGTAAACATAAATTTTTAATGAAATAATCAAAATGAGTCCATTGGCGTGTACACCAAATAATCAAAATACAGACTCTCTTTCAATGTGAATTTGGGTGGACCACTCTCTTTCCACGTGAAGGAAGGTCCATAGACTCTTCTTCAATTCCATGGTAAGAAATCCATTCCAACAAGTGAACCGTCCTTGGACGAAAATGAAAATGATCGGAGGAAATAATGGAATGCCACGACTTGCATACTAATTGAAATCTGTTGATGGATTTGATTGGCAGTCGTAACAATATCTCCGTCAAAACATCATTGTTCAATCTCAATTCCACGCCTCCATCAACAATCTACATCAAATATATAATCCATTCAGTATAAATAAATAAATCATCGCTAATAACTAATGCATTTTTACCTCTGTGTTTTTCATCATTCTCTCGCTAATTACATTCTTTCTCTTCAACTTTCAAGCCTATTAATACCACCATACGGAGTACAAATCGGAAGGTCTGTTACAACTAATTTCAGTCAAATAAATTAATTGAATTTAAAAAAATACAGACGGCCGAACCCAACAGTCCAAACAAAAAACCAAAGATATCCATTTTTCACTACTAAAATTTCAATAATTATTAGATTTAGTTGATTTTAAATCAGTTACCATCCATAGGAATCTGCAAATTACTCCATCCGTATTTTATTAAATTACATATTTTCCTTTTTAATATATTTTTTTATTAGATTACTCCTATTATTTAATTATTAATATTTTAATAATTATTATTGATAGAAGAGTTATTATTAATATATATATATATTTAAACGTGTATTTATAATAAAGGTATATTTAAATGATTATTATATTTTGAATTTTAAATAAAAATAGTGTTATTATTTTTAATATTAAATAAATATTATTATTATTTATATTATCAAGAATTATCATATTACTATTTTTTTAAAATTATTAAATTAATTTGTATATTATTATATTTATAATTTAATATTATTGAAAAAAATATTTATATTTTTATTCTTAAAATTATACTATATTATATTAGTAATATTTTTATTAAATATTTTGTTATTTTAATTATTAAATAATAGTAATATTATTATAATTAGATTTTTACTATTATTTATTAAAAAATTAATTCTTTAGCTAAACTATGGGAATTGGATGGAATGACGGAAATTAATTTCATAAATTATATCAACCATAAAATTAGGAATAGATCTATAAATAATGATTCCATTAATGATCTACAATCATATCCTTACCATTTCACATTTTTTTAGTTTTTGTATTAAAATCAATTTGAAAATAGATCCAAGACAGGAGTGAATATAAAATATCTACATCAATTAAATATTAGTATTTTTTTAATCAATTAGCATACTATTAAAAAAAAATTAAAGCACAAATGAAATATGTATAAGCCATATGTTCGAATAGTTACCTTTTTAATATAAAAAAAAAATGGATATTACGTTACTGCAATAACAAAAAAGAATTCTGTAGTAATAATTTCTATTTTGAATATTTCATAAACGGCTAGTTATTAGTTAGTCCCCATAATCAGCAGCTGCGACTGGTCGCACTGTATTTAATACACTACTATCTCAATTTCCATAATTTTGAATTCCATTTTCAAATTCGTACAAATAAACACTTGCATAAATCCAAAAAATCGAGAAATTTCGAAATTTAAATCCTCAATCGACATCATGGATTTTGAAGACGACGAATCCGGCTACGGTTTCGGCTCTGGCTTTCCCCCTGCGCTGGTGTCATTCGCGTCGTCTGTTTCACCATCTCCGCGGCGGCTGTCGAGCTGCTTCAGGCGGCCGAATGAGCCGGTGAGATCGAAAAGGCAGCTGGCTTGGGTGTCTCTCCAGGGTCGCCTTGTTGGAGCTGAGGAGGCCAGCTCGGCTAAGACTATCGACCCAAATGGCGTTTTCGGCGCCCAGGAGGCCGCGGCTTGGGAGCTCTTTACCCCCATTCAGCGAGTTTTGACAGTCGGTGTCGTGGCGGCGGCTGCCGTGAACTCAAACAAGAATAAAGAGATTCTGAAACTTAAAAAATCTGTTGATTTAAGGGTCAGTTAATTAATTACTTATTTTCTTAGATATGAGAATTTAATTATATTCTAACGCATTTTTGAGATTATTAATTGAACTAGGGTTTTTTTAATTTCTATTTTGTGCTTATAGTTACTGTTTTAATGATTGAATCAGTTTAATTTAAAACACAGCATTTGATTATTTCAGTTTCAGAAGATGGATCAATCCTGTTCTAATTAAAGGATTTTCATATCTTAAGCAGTTTCATATGTTGTAGCTATACTCTGTTCTTGACTACATAAACTAAATCTTTGATTCAATAACACATTGTCTAATTAGTTTCTTTTGAAAATATTGTGTAATTAGGATCAAGTGCTCTCAAGCATGCAGAAAAAGCTAGACATTCTATGTGAGCAAGTGAATCATTTCAAGGATCAGCCTGAAGTGGACACTCAAAGAGATGTTCTAATTAACGTGGAATGTGATTCTAAGTCATGCCATCATACTTTACCACCAAATGGTTCTTTGGTAAGCTGTTATGTTATCAGCTTTATCTATTCTGTCTTTCATATGATGCAGTCTATACTAAATGATGTTATTTGTTTCCAATTTTAAGACATCAGCTAAAGGATTAGATGTGGATGAGGTGTTCGAGTATAAATTGCCAGTTTCCAATGAGACGGAGCCAGAAGTGCGTCGCATGTCTGATTTGTCAGATTGGGCTCCCAGTGTTGCTTCTTCTGTTGATATCCAGGTTCATACTTCACTATTATGGTTATGTCTTGCATCAATGAGTCCAAATAGCTGCAATTCTGAAACCAATGTTCTCTAAGGAAGGAGCTATTCATTATCTGTGCTGCATCTTACTTTTGAACTCCAACATTAATTGGAAGTAGTCTCTCTTTACTTTCGAAACACCCCTTTCACTTATAGAAATTTAATATTTGAGCAAAATGAATGTGAACTCATGGTATGTTTGATTTGGGATTTAGAGGATTTTGAAATTTGGATTTCAAAATCTTGATAAATAGTAATGGTGTGTGTTTGATTTTGGGGTTTAAATAGGGTGGAGTATAACTTTAAGTCAAATCGATACGTAAAAATTTATTATATAATTCTTGACTGTATTTATAATAATTAAATGATTGTGTAATAATTAGTGTGTTTTATTGTAATTGAAAAAGTGAGAATAAAAGGTGTGGAAAGTGATAAATAAAATAAGAGTGAGAATAACAAAATCATATTTGCATTATAGAGTTATTGGAGGATGTTTGATTTAGAAAAATGGTATTTATAGGTATTTGTAAGGGCCGATGTTTGGGTTTAAAAAACCGGATTCTAAAATCCCAAAGTACAAACAAATTTGAAGTTTGAAGTCTCAAATCCATTTTTCAAATCTCAAATCAAAATACCCTTGGTGTTGCATAAACAATTTGTGAACTGTTGTTGAGTTCAGTACTGATTCAAGTGGACCACAATGCTTTATGCAGTTGGACAGTTTAGCACTTGAAGATGATATCAACACCCTGAGAAAAGAATGTGAACAGAAGGATTTGACCATCTTGGAATTGTCTACTTTACTCGACTCATCTGAAGCTTTGGGTTCAAAGGTAACATTTTGTAAAATGCATTTTTCATGTCCCTGAAATATTGTGTTTTATTTCGATAGGTCTCTAAAGTATATCTTTGCTTTATAAAATTCCTTTCAACTATCAAATAATGTAATGTCCGCACCTAAAGTATGGACCCTTTATTTTAGATAGTCCTTAAAAGTATTAAGTCTAACATCCATCGCTCTAGCCCTGTTATGGATGGAAGTAGAAGGAAATTGTCACCTTTAAATTGGGATTTAGGTGTGCCGGGGAAATTAATGATTTTGAAATCCTGGGATTTGATGAATAATAAGAGTATGCTTTTGTTTTAAGATTTTGATAGGGTAAGATTTTACTTTATCCTATGTCAAATCAATTGGTTGGTGAGTTATTTTAAAATGTGTTAAGTAAATTGTATTGAGAAAAGTAATACTCGGTAATTTTAGGTGTGGACTAAGTGTGAATTTGAAATCTGGGACTTTAAATCCCTAACTTGTATGGGACGAAGATCGTAAAATCATAAGTCCATCCGTGTGAGTCCCAAGAAAAACATATATGTCAAAGTTTTATGGTAAAGTTAAAGGGTAAGATACAACTTCTATCAATTTCATCAACGAGGGCCCGGACATAACATTTTCCTACTTTAGGTGCTCTACTTTAGAGCTTGTCTAAATAAAACTTATTTTGTGTTTTTTTAACTACTTTAGCTTGACATATCTTCTGTTTCTTGTGATTACTGTCTTGCAATTTCCAGAGGATCACAGAATTGGAAGATATCATTCGCAGGAAGAATATGATTATCAACAAGCTCCGAAAGGACATGATAATTCTTGAACAAAAGGTAAGGATCCATTTCATTAGTTGGTGTCCATGCATGTTATTACTCCTATCTCTTATCCTTTTGATGCACAAGGGTACTGCAAAATAATATCTAAAAGAACTTACTAAAACAAAAACTCTTCAAGTGGCTTTAAATTCTCAAAAACGCCCCCTAATGCTTTTGATTCTCCAAGAGACATTAAATTTTTTTTTTCCAACTTTGCCCCTTTCTTGATTTATGTGAAAGGTGGATAGAATGATCACAAAAGGGGACATAGTAGTCATTTTATACAAATAATCATTAGTATTTTTTAAATAACCTTCTTAATATGTGAGAAAATCCAAAAACGACAGTTAAAGTGGGACGGTGGAAAGAGTAATATTTATCATGGAGTTATTTGAGGGGTAATTTTGACTATGTTGGGGGCGTGTATAGAGGAAATTGAGTTATCAAAAATCTTTATCTCATATTTGGTGTGATGTACAACTGATGATGAGCAGGTGGTGAACCTAACAAGGCTCCGGCGGTCCTCATTCCCAACAGTAACTTCAAATCAGAAGCATTTTCCTACAATGGCTGATAATTTACTTTATGACATGGACTCTACTACTGACCCTTCAGCATCGGATTCAGAAAGCTCGTCTCGAAACCGAAAACAAACCCCAGCTCGGGTGGAGAAAGAAATCTGTGTTGAGAAAAGTGAAAAAGGAGACTTGACATGTAGTCGAGATGATGCTAAGAGCTGTGAGAAAAATGTGAGCGTCCGTACAAGGACTCCTCTACAAGAGAATCGAGCATCTAAGTCTGCTCCGGCTTCGAAACAAAAGCATGCAACGTTTTCAGGTGGAGAAAATAGAAGTAGGAGACGGCCTCCTCTCAAGTCCAAGGACATAGCTTCTTCTAATAAGAGATGGGCTTAGTGCATTTTGTTTAAGGATTGCAAGTGTTTGCAAGAATTGCAAAAGACATTGAGACAATTAAATTTATTAATAAATAGGGTATTTTATTTTTTCCTACACCTCGTATAATTCTTTTTACACCTTACTGAATTCATATAATTCCTTTTTTTTTTTTTTTTTTTATCAAGGTGGTGTGCAAGTCATTTCGGTACAAAATTAGTTTTATAATAATAAATGGGGCATTTTGATTTTTTTTGAACGGGGGAGAAATAGGAAAACTCTCTCTCGAAGAACATTCAAATTCAATACCGTTTGACCCCAACATGCAAATTTGATAGTTAAATCATTGAATTTTTCTCCTCAAAATAATTGAACAAAAGTTCTGTCAGAAAAAGCCCCAATTGAAGAAGCATGTCGCGCCGGCAAAATATATACATTCTTCCACATAGCTCACGCATGGTTCTAGTGTTTTTTCAAGGTTTGTTTGGACGACGCACGCAATCTGTTCGATGAAATGTTTGAGAATTTTCTGAGGAATTATCTGTTTGGTGCGCATGCATAAATCCTAATAATAGAACTTTCTTTCCATTGAAGCTCTGGATTGAAGTTATAAAGATAGTTGCTGTTTATGTATATTACTTATCTGTGAATATAATTGATTATATCGTATATGAGAATGTGGAACAACACAGGAAGTGCTGCTATTTTTTATAACTGATAGAAACAAAACACACCCACTATGAAAACGTATCAAGCCTTTTTTTCACTTTTTATGTTACATTTCATGATGCAGGTATATAAATGATGGCAGTTAGTTGAGGTGAGGCGGTTAACTGCCATTGGTTTGGTGGGAAAAATGTTTAAAGGAGGAAACTCCTCGCCATTAGAGAAGCAGAAGAAGAAGAAGATTTTTAGAGGAAACTGAAGAAAAACTAACTTGGAAATGGCTAGGGCATTGTCATGGTTTCGCTACATGGATGCCAGATACGAGCATTCTCGCTCTACAACTATCAATGTGCGTAATCCCTTTTCACATTTCTTCATTCATTTCGTTTCGATTGATTTTTTATTTAATTTGTTTGAATGTTGATGCTGAAAGATATATTGGGAATCTACTTCGATTACTGCTTTTTCTTCAATGACTGAACTTCTTTCGAGCACTGTTTGTATTTTCCAGATTATTTCACCTCACTCTTATTTTCTGTTCCCATTATTCCATTTTGTATACATTGTTTTGAAATATATGTTGATTAAATCGCTTCCAGAGGATGTTAATGTTAAATCAAGGTTAAGGGAGGATTTTCATAGGAAGAAGGTGTTTGAAAAAATATACAAACAAGATTCTTCTTCTTCTTTTTTATTTTCTGTAATTTGTTAGGTATTTTATTAAGGAAAAGAAATTTATGAGGTTGAAAATGGGATAAATTTGTGAATTCTGGGAATTCTTTACATATACTGCTAGTTAGTTGAATGCTGTTGCTTTTATATATGTGGATTTCAATTCATGGCATATATGTATGTATGGTTTAATTCATGACTTGGAATTATTCTTTTTCTGTTTCATATGAAGGTTAATAAGTTTAGCATTCACCTTTTGGTCTGGTAATATAAAGTTGAAGTGCAAAGGTTATTCTACGGTTTATCCCATTGTTCTGTTTTCATTTAATTCTTCGCTTTTGTAGGAGGATTCGTATTGGAGATGTGGTAGTGTATATGGACCCTACAAACTCGGAAAATTTACTTGTACGGGCGAATACATAGTCTTGATCGTTGGATAGGAAAACAGGGAGATTCGAGTTTTTGTATTGTGGATATAATCAGTGCTGGGTATTAGCTAACAATTATGAACTGTCACCACAGGTATATGTTTTCGTAGTTTATAAAAATGACAGTTTACTTGTTGCTAGTTATAACACTCAAATTGAATGCAGTTTGGTATAACATAACTCTTAATTTGATTGCATTCTGGCATCCTTTTTTGAGAAACGTTATTTTGCTTTCCAACTAATAAAGATAAAGTGGACTTCTGATCGCTTTCTTGCTTCGTTTTCTAGTTTTTCCATTCTGTGATAAAACTTCTTACCTGGTTCATTTATTGTCATTTTCAGCAGATGCTTCAAATTTGCTAATTTAGAATAATCTGATTAATTTCTTTATAACTTTGCTTTTTTTTTTTTTTTTCTGATAACAGTAAGCGTGGGATTGTCGAACGCGTGGTCCCCTTCTCCTGTCAGACATAGTTGGCCGGGCCGTATATTGTATGAGAAGTCCTATGGATCATGGACCTATAATGAACATGTACGATAAACATATAATTACCTTGAGGTTTAGTTTATTTCAGGCTTATTATATCTTTCAGAAAATAAACTTTTGTGGCTTGGTTTTAGTAGCTATATACTGAAAATTCTACTTGTCATTTTCAGCCATCATAGCTCACAAGGAGATTCAGCTGTTATAGCAATGGAACTAGATATTGATGAGATGCAAAAACCTCATGAAAATCATCATAAACCGTAGACTCTTTTAGAAGGTTCACTGATCAGTTTTCCTCGTATGAACGAACGAACGAACTTTGTAATAACCTCCTCGTTGGAACTTTTTCTCAGACATCCAGATAAGTGATGAATATATGGTGATTGAGAATGGTATAGAGCAGATAGTGATGAAAGTAGCCTCTATTGAATTGTTTGTAGTGCAGCTTTTCATTCAATATTTTTTGTGAGATTTTCTGCTATTTTTCTCCAATATTTTGATCACTTGTAGTTCATATTAATTGATAAATTTTGATGCTTTTCAGATGTATAAATCCCATCCAACCTGCAACATGCATAAAAAGAGTTCATTCTGTGCACCAATATTTTAAATTTATTTACATGTAAAGTCTCTCTCTTTTAGAATCTTAGATAAATTTACTTTAATTTACAAAGTACTAATTTTTGACCCACAGTACGGGTATGCCTGAAAAAAAAAATGTTGCTTGCTTTTAATTGAATTCTGGTTTCAAATTTGCTTCCTTGAACTAAAATTCTTTAAGTAGAAAAAAACTTATAAATTTACTTGTACGACGAGTGCTATCTATCAAACGAACAACTATCTCGACAAGGACATCGGTCCACCTACACCAGCACCTCATGTGTGTAAAGAGGATAAGCACAAGTAAGTGTCACATAAGTTGTACTAGCTGATGTTTTCATTTACAATAAATTGAGAGAGACGGGGGTTGAGGAATTGGGTGAGGAATATATAGATTTACTCAAGAAGTTGGCATTGTTTATTTGTTAGTTTGGTTTAAACTAATATTTTTGCAAAAAAAATTATTCTTCACCAATTAAACATTTTTTAAGATTTATTTACACTAAAAATTAAATTAAAAAAACTATAACTATACAATTGCATTTTTCACGATAAAATAATTTCCACTAAAAAATAATTATTTTTTTAGTGGAACAAAAAGATGGCAAAGTTCGAATTAAAAAATTGGAATAATAAAATAATAGATGGTTCTCTCTAGCCTGCTATATATTATCCATATATTAAGAAGTATAATAAAATAATAGATATAGTACAAGTGATGTTATATGGATAATAAAAGACATGATGTACAAAAGAAAAAAAAAACTTAGACAAGTGATGTGATATGAAAAAATAAAATAATAGATAAAATATAATAAGATAACTTACAATTATAAGAAGGATAGAGATATACTCCCTCCGTCCTGAATTGTTTGCTCCACTTTATGAACACATAAACTAAGAAAAATGTGTGATGAGTGGAGTGATGATGGGTAATTTTGTAAACTTTTATGAATAAAGTAAAATGATGATTAGATTGAAGGTAAAAGTAATGACATTGAGAAAGTCTTATATGCACCATATACATAACTTGTCTCGTTTTTCAACACTTTTTAAAGCACTTTACAATACGAGCCCCACAAGCGTATGGGTCCGATTGTAGTACGTAGTACGACCAAGTAGTTTGTTCGTTCCAAGGATTTAATTGAGTGCAAGTGAATCCCTAAAGTTACGAGTATACATGCTATTGTAGTAACTACACGTGTTTGTTTGGATTTTTGGAAATAAGAACAAAAGTATTAAACTAAATTAACTAAAGTAATAAGAAATAATGACAAGAAATAACAAGCTATCTAACTTTCGTTGGAAAGTGCAAGAGAATGGTATTGCCTCGGGTGTTTCCGTTTTGTGAGAAATTAATGAACTAGTGAACCAATTACATGAATGAGCTATGAATTCGGATTAAACTAAAGGCTATCACATATGTGTGCAAACCCCCTCGAAAGGCATAGGCTAACAACATGCATTGATCAGCAATTATAAGATCTAACCAAATACCATAAGCGCGTAAGATAATGTTTTATAAATACTTTCAACACGGTTACTAATACTTATAAAAGGCCCTCTCACCAAACTCCTAGACGACCTCTATTCGTTTAGTGTCTAAAGTTGTCGGCCTAGAAATTAACCCTCTCTCGGTTAAGCTAATTACTACTTAACTTCTATTCAATTGACCAAAGCTCACACTCACACCCCAATCATGCAAACCCAACTCTCGTTGCAATTAACATAATCGAAAAATGCTTACTAATAGGGTTGATCAATCAAATGAATCAATAGAAATATAACTCTAGAAACATATACACCCAAATTCTAAGCTAATCATGCAATTACTTCACAATTACACTAAATTCCCATCAAAACTTCCACACCCAAGGCAATTGGGGATTAGCCCATGGTTCTAGAAGAGAATCTCATGGCTACAACACAAAATAACATAAAACCCATGCTAATTAATAGAGAAATTGCAATGTAGAAAGTAATTACCAAATTGAAACTTAAAAATGAGAGATATCACCTTGATAATGGATTTGTAGCTACAATATGATGAAATAAGCAAAGCCCACTTACAATCCTTGATTGAAATGACAATTTAACTAAGTTCTAAGCTAATCTATGGAAGAACTAGAAGGAAAAATGCTCCAAAACCTATTACTATGTGATACTATGTGTAGAGTCTTCTCAATGTGTGTAATCCCCCTTAAAAAAACGAACTTTGGACTTTATATACCCTTCCAAAAGTGTTTGGCACGTGCCCTTAGGTCAAAACACGTTTTTAGGCGAAATTTTGATGTCACACGACCGAATCGTGCAGCTCGACCGAGTCGGGTCTTAATAAAAGTGTGAAAGCGCTTTTCTCCTTCAACAACTCGGCCGAGTCGAGCACTTAAACAATCATGGCCAATCTTCAGGCAACTCGGCCGAATTTGATAGCTCGACCGAGTTACCCATATGTCTTCACCCTTCCACTCGGCCGAGTTACGAAGCTTGGCCGAGTTGCCCAATGTTCCAGTCTCTGGTTCCGCACTTGCACTCAGCCGATTCTGATAGCTCGGCTGAGGTCTGAGCTTTGTCTCTAGCTCGGCCGAGTTGTCCAACTCGGCCGAGTTGCTTCTTGCATCTTCTTTTGTGCATCATTTTCGATCCGTGGCTCCGATTGGCTCGATTCTTCTTGCATATGCACTCTCTCTTTATCTTCTTTCATTTGACTTTTTCCTTAGATTGATTCCTCCGTGTGATTTGCTTCAAAACTCATCGTTTTCCCCTAAAAATAATGCAAAACCATCATGTATCAATAATTCGATAAACAAACTACTTTTACATAACTTTTGCAATCTTAATACGACAATTAAGGCATATTCACACTATAAATTCATGCAATCTCACCACAAATCAACACACCAAACCAATTTCTCCTTTCTTCTTTTTCTTTCTTCTATTCTCCATCCTCGAAAACACACTAATAATAATAATATTAGCAGCAATTGATAACAGTAGAAAATTTGTTTTTTGAAGTCACAGGATTCGAACCTGCAACCTCATGCCCAAAAAGAATGCTTGTAACCAATGGGATCACAATTACTTGATTGTGCATTTGCTTTTATTAATATATAGAGGGTTGATTTGTACATTAGTGTGTACGGTACACACTGTGCATAAGAGACCAACTTAATGACATTTTGTATAAATATGTGAATATTGTGAGAATGGAGTTTATAAAAAAATTTCTTTTTTAAAAAGTGCAAACAGTTGTGGAACGGACAGATAAGAAATGAGTGCAAATAACCGTGGGATCGATGGAGTATATAGTAGCACGAGCGAATGAAAAATAAAAAGTAACGGACATTTGACTTTGACTGTGTACACCTGGCCACTTGCTTAGAACATCCATAAGACTAAAATATCATCTACTATAAGACTTTCAACACCTCAAAACCAAACCAAACTAACTTGACTTTTCCTTCATTTCTACATTTATTACTCCAACAAAACATAAACACACAAAACAAAAACCTACCTCTATAGTTGTTGGAGAGGTTTGTTCATTACATCACATGAACAAATTCTCATGCACTCAAACATGCCAATGGATCGTCAACCCTATTCGTCTTCGTCCTCCTCGGAAAGTTCCCAATTTTCTTCCTCGACCACCTCGCCCGTGAAATCATCGACAATAGTTCTCTCCATAGAATGCCTAAAGGGCACCTCCAAGGGCGACGAATGGGCGGGCGACATGCTGCAAACGGGCGACATCGTCGAGGAGTTGCGAATCGGAAACATGCTTCTTAACTCGCCTTTCAAGAACGGCAAGTCGGGCGTACATAAGATCCTTCACAACTCATATAAGCAGAAGGAGACTTCGATCCGGATCCGGGTCAGGCGGGGCTCCAACAAATTCGCGGAGCTCCAAGCTTGCATCGTCCCCGGGGCCAAGAAGCAGTATATTCTACGGGCTATCAATGATCCAAACTACACCGTCGGATTCATTGATCGGACGGAGGGCGAGTGCTTGAATTTGCAAGGTACGTTGACTTTTCTTCTTTAGTTTAAGCAGCCTTATTTGAATAACTTGCTTGGTTTTCCATTTTACTTGTCTTTTTCAAAGAAAATTAATTTTACTAAATTCTACCAAGTATTTGATCATACGTGGGATTTTAATTACATCATTTTTAGCTTTAATTGATTGTTTTGTGAAAATTAATTAGATAGTTTCTTGTGTTTTTTTGATTCACTATGTGACCGTTAAATGCTTTGATGTTGATTTTTTTTTTTTAATGATTTCAAGTTGTTTTGGAGATATGAGGAATTAATATATATAATGACCACGCCATTCTCTTTTAATAATATAAAAAATAAAATATTATGTGAACTAACTTGAATGAATTATGTTTCGTCTAAAAATTAATTCATTTAAACTAATTTTCTAATATAATTGTTATTAAAGTATGTAATTGTAATGCAAGTGAATTAAGTAGTTAGAGTTGTATTGACTGACTATGAGGTCTGAGTTCGAGTCACGATGAGAGGTTGGGAAAATATTATAAAAAATATGCAAGTTGGAATTCTTTTAATGTTTTTTAAATAATACTTTCTTCGTCCTAGAATTACTTTCATATGTAGATAGACATGTATATTAATAAAAGTTAGGGGTACTTTTGTAAAATTTTATGTATAAAATATATAAATGAGTTAACTTTTGTGTATGTGTGGAAAAAAAATAATGACATTTGTGTAAAATTGAAGACATTGTGTGTAAAATTGAAGACATTGTGAGGGTGGAGTTTATAAATGATTACCATTTTAAGGGGTGTGAAAATTATTGTGAAACGTCTCGAAAATAAAAGTATAAAAGTGATTGGCGGACGGGAGTATAAATTAAATTACATTTTGTAAAATGAAAATGGATGGAGTATATTGGAATACCATTAGAAATCGGATGATTTTAGTGTAAATGATTGACCACGGAGTGCACATGATATTAAATAAAAGGGTTTGTTAGGTGACAAACCATTATATTTTGAGTTTGATTGTGTGATGGAATTGACAACTCATCAATGCATTTAGGTAAGGACTCGTCTTATATGTTTCCAACTTATTTAATCTTGATTATTTTACATATTTTATTTTGAATTGATTTATTATTAAATATTAGAAAGTGAAAACCTATATTGGAATTAGCATTGTGAAACTCTGTAATTGTTGAGGTGAAAACATATTTTACGTAGTTTGATATTACACTTTATGACACACACATTTCTTGTCAAAGGGAATGAAAATTAAGTCGTAGAATTTTGTTTGTGGGAGTTTTGTGTTTGACGGTCTCATGTATGAGACGGAGATCTACTTTAATATTTATATCTTATTTATTTTAAAATATAATTCAGGTAGAAATATAAGTTCACGAATCATACCATTTATAGGTAAAGAAAACTATCTCATATAAGTTTAGGGTAGTGACAAAAATGTTCTAGTTGGAGGACCAATTTTCTCATAAACTTGTGTGGATAAGGGGATCAACCTTTGTTAGCTCCACCCTCCTATTTTTCCCGTTCCACTCTACATTATTTTTCCTTTACCTAATTTAAATCTTCATAATTGTAATGATATGTATTTATTTTAAAATTTATTTTGGTTATAATTTAAATTTATGTTATATGATTTCTAGATGTTTATATGAAATTTATAAGTATTTTTATAGAATTTGCAAGTATTTATAGGGTTAATTTTTAAATTATATATATATATATATATATATTTATGGAGTATAATTTTAACGGTTTTAATATAAAATTAGATGGTGAATATTTTATGAAACCTATCACCTACATAAAGTATCATATAAATAATTTATACAAGTATTTGCCGATGGTTTTTTATAAGAAATTAACTGTCGAGTTTCATATGTTATTCATGATTTAAAGATAAAAATAAATATAATATCAATAAATATCTTGGAATTGATGTGTGGCATAGAAACTTCCAAGATAATAATTAATAGGGGCCAATGTCGAATATTTTGATTTTAACTTTCTATCTATAATAATATACTGTACTTATTTTATTCAATGTCTTCGTCTACAACTTTGACTTTGTATATACATGTGATGTGGTGTGGTGGACGTCATTTTCTTTTTAAGGCTTGCAGCTTGTCCACACTTATACCAGTTGAACATTAATTTCTACAAAAAAAAAAAAAAATTCATTTGTTACTATATATGAATTCACACATTGTAACTTCAACTTGTAATGATATATCATGTCCTTCAAATGTCCCTTTGGGGCTACAACATAAAAATGTACAAATTAACCTCTATCATAATTAAATTTGATTGTGATGGTGCAGCATCGAGGAACTCAAGGATGGTGAGCGCCCTAGAGGAAAGTCCACTCGAGGACGGTTATGTGTCGTATCCCTGGGAGCGGAGGATGCACGAGATGTTGTCGGTCCCCAACTCGAGCAACTTTTACTCGATTCTCTTGTTGCCAAAAGCTTCCGATAAAGGTGGTAGTCGTTACAATGACTTGGAGGACACCCTTGCACGAGCTAACACTTGGATTAATGCCTCTCAGGCATCTGGGGTTCCTATTGTCTTCATGAACATTCAAACCGAATCTCTACTTACTAAGGTATAATATACTTCATCCGTCCCTTTTTAAGTTTTACATTGTGTCATTTTGTGTGTTTTCTTTAAAGTTTTACGTCTGTAGTCTCACAAGTATTAACAATTATCCATACTTTTACAAAAAAATTACAACCAATTGTCGCTCACTTTTTTTTCTTTTCTCTCCACCTTTTCACTTTACTTTCCTTACACTTTCTCTTTCCACCTTTTTATTTTTCTTACACTTTTCACTAATAATTTAACATAAAATACTATTTCATCCGTCCACGTATAAAATGTGTGCTTGTTTTCTTTTTTGGGTTGTACACATAAATTGTGTATGTTTCCTTTTTTTTTTTTTTAAATATATACTCCACCACACTTTTTTATCTACTCTACACTAGCTTTATCTATTTCATTCATAAGCAAACAACATTTTTTAAAATATGTGCAAAAATAAACAAACACAATTTATGTGGATGGAGGGAGTATATTTCTTAAAACATGTGTCATCACCTAAACGTAAAAGTTAAAGAGGAACGAAGGGAGCAATTGATTAAATGGTGATTAATTAATTGGATTGGAATTAATTCAGATATCTGGAGATATGGCTTCTTCAACAGTAAACGCGGGATCCTTGTCAGACTTGTCAAATCTTGCAAACACGAGCTTGTATGGTTTCGAGGACTACCACGGGGTGGACATTGGGGTTGTGAGAGCGGTTCGTTTGTGGTTCTCACCGCTTGCAGGGGAGATTCCTATTGAGATCAGAATTAAGGACACTGACACCAGACTTGGTTTCGCCATTAGTAGAACACAAGAGGTACCCTCTACCTACCCTACCTTCACCCAACCTTCTCATCTCTACTATTACATACCGCAGATCTGAACCCCCTCCTGTACAAGAGGATCCTGTGCAGAAGGGGACCCTTGGATCACACACACGCACATGAGTGTGTATGTGAGTGTGTGAGATTTAAGAGTTCCCCCTGCACAGCTACACACTACAAACACTTTACCCAAACTAGTTATTTTAGAATAAGTTTAAATTCTCATTTCTCCCACTCAATTTTGAATATTGAGTTAATTGAATAAAAAATATTGATGAGTGCTTTCAATTAAAACATGTTTTTAATAAACTTTTCAATTCAATACATGTACTAATTAATTGTCTCAATTCAATGCACCAAGCTAATTTTAAATGTAAATACAAATAATGTGACGGTCAAACTTGCATCGGCCAATTTCTCATGTCTTTATCAACAATTAATTTTTAACTATCACATCATCTTTAGTCACGTCAAAAGTTAGTCTAGTGCATTGAATTTAAATAATTAATTAGTTTCTATATTGTATTGCAAATTAATGTTCACCTTTTTTTCCTATGTACCTAATTTATTGTTGCATGATTTGAATTGAAAAAAAAAATTGACACTTGTTGAGTTTGAGGAAAAAATATATATCTCCAATTGAGATGTTTCCAAATTGATTTAAGAAACATGATACTAGTTAATTGTTCCAAATTGAAACATTAATCTAATAATTGAAATAAAAGGCATTTAAAATAGAAGCACATGATCTGAGTCTACTTGAACTAATTAACAGGGATTCATCTACATATCATCAGTGATAGAAGGGGACAAGGACGCGCCATCGGCTCGATCTGGGCTGAGCAATCTGTACAAGCAGGCGTCGGCATCATCGCGCCTGCTCGTGGTGTCCCGTATATCGAATCAGAAGGTACTTCCTTGGATGGTTTCTCCAACAGGGGCAATCAGGTGTTTCGACACCGTTTCACTCAGCCACAAACTCTCCCTGCACCGTCACACTGGGGTCCCAATTCTCTTCCACCTCTTCATTTGGGACTCCACTGCAAACACCGCAAATGTAGGAAGCATTAGGGCCCGAGCCATGTCTACATCTCCCATGTCGTCCCCGACTCCCACCGAGATGCCATTGCTGCCCCGATTGGATTCAGATGAGTACGACGATGCTGCTAGTGATGGTGATGATGATGATGATAATGATGGTGGTGGTGGTGATGGGGATGAGATTCCGAAGCAAAGGAATACTGCTGGGGAGTTTTCCTTTAGGCTACATGATTTCGCTCTTACAAATAATTGGGTTTGATGATGTTTTTTTTTTTTTTTTGCTCTTTAGGCATGTAGATTAACGACGGGTGTGTTTATTTACTAGTGAATCTTTACTTGCTCTTATAATATATAATGTGATTGAGTACCATTCAGAGCTTACATACATTTCTTAACTAGGTACAGAGAATCAACTTCTTCTTTTTTGATTCAGTTTCAGAAACTCAACTTATTTCATACAATCAATTTGAATATTTTGTTCTTCCTAGAAAAACGATATATGGATACGCGCATTGAATAAATATGCATTGTGCAATAGGCACAATGTTGGGTATTAAGGATTAATCACATACCTTAAATCAGTGGAAGGTTAATGCAACGGTTAGTTTCCTCGTACCCTTTCACTAGAACTGTAATCACGTAGTCGAATAAAATAATAATTGTATTTTGTTTCCACGATCTTAAGTGCCAGAATAAATGATCAATATACTCAAAATCTTTTATGTGTATTTTTCTCCATAGAGAAAATGCGAATGTGTGAATCGTGTTCTTAAACAACTGCATAACTGATTGTTGGTCCCAAGTTGAGTTAAGATTGATTAAGCTAGAAAAAGTCTAAAGGGGAGGGGTGAATAGACTTTTCAAAATCTTTCAAAATATCAGAGTTTTAATGCGGAAATGTATTCTGAATAGTACTGTTCTTACTGAGTCAGATCAGTACTTCCAGTTTCAGTTTTATACTCAACTCTTATTTAGTTCTTTTACTGTGTAAACTTTAATGTTCTTAGTTAATCAATTCAAACAAATATCAAACATAAAGTAAAGAACACAAGATTTATAGTGGTTCGACAAATGTCTACATCCACTCTCACAACTCTAGTTGTGAAGTTTCTTGTGGCTTAAAGTCCCAAGATTAAGATTTAGATCTTATCGATTATACCTCCAGGTATATCTGCGATCTACTAGTAATTTCACAAGTAACTAGCACACTTGTTTACAACAAATCACAAACTAAAATAGTAAAGTAAAACTTCTCTTGAATGTAGCCTTTGATTCTCCAATTCAGTACGATGGCTTCTTCTTTTGATTTGATCTCCTTTAACTCTGTAAGTTCTTGAATGCTTTGAATACTTTGATAGCTCTTGAATCAGTAGAATATCTTAAGTAACAGTAGTCTTAGCAGTAGAAGATCATACAGTATACACTACAAGAAAAATGACTTTTAGTGACAGAAATCCTGTCATTATAGCTTTTCTAGCTAAAAGTCTTTTGTGACGGTAACTGACTTTTAGTGAGAGGTCCTGTCGTTAATTCTCAAATTCCTGTCACTAAAGACTTTTAGCTAGAGAAGCAATAGTGAGGGGATGTTGTCACTAAAAGTCAGTTTTCTTGTAGTGATATATAGACTTTAGTATGACAGTTAGCAGTTTGTGAAACTAACTCTCAACTAACTTCTAAAATTGTTTTTGTAACTTCCTTTTTATAACCGACTTAACTTCTTATCTCCAAGTCAGCATATTTTCTAATATCTTCAGTTACGCCTTAAATAAGTTTTCCAAACTTATTCTTCAATCACACCAACTCGGCACAGTAAACTACTGTTCTGCCTTTTACTGCTCTGAGCCAGTCAGCACAGTTCTCAACAAATGTTCTAACTTCTTCAGAATTCTTCTCTTATACTTCTAAGCTTCTCTTCAACTCTTCTGAAGTAGTCTTCTGAGTCTTCTTTAGTCTTCTGATCTTATTCTAATCTACTGTTCTAAACTTTACAATGCTGATTACAATAAAATACAACTTTATAAGTATAAAACATATCTATACATCAACTGAACTAGTTAAGATCAGTAAACTCATAAGATCAGTAAACTCATAAGATCAGTAAACTCAGATTCCAATATCTTTTTGAGATGACTTAGTTAAGATGACTTCCAACCCATCAAAACATACAATCACCAACTAGAACATTGTTTCAAGGATTCATATCCCAACAATTTCTCCATTTTTTATGAAGCCAAAACCACTTAAATGTTAATAAATCAGTAGTTAAGTATGTAGTCTATCATAACAGTTCATCAAAGTCAAAATTCCAGATTTATATTCATATAAGATCATATAAGTCACATATTACACATAATCACAGAATATAAAATATAGAAATAAAGATCAAGGTAAGAAATGTTATCTTGTGAGCTTAGTCATTCATCTTCATTCTTCAAATTCTGTATGCCTAGTACATTCGGGTTTGAATGTGTTTCATATGTTGAAGATCAGTAATTCCTTCATCTGAGATGATCTTATCTATAACATTTATAACTTTTCCTTCCCACTTTTTGACTTCATCATACAACTCCCTAATAAGATTTCAGTTGTTGCATGATTTCACCTTTCAAGGTCTGGGTAAGGTCATTAGTATATTGTTTAGATACAACACCAAGTTAGGTTAAAAATACTCTGCTGATTCTTATCAACACAGTTGTTTCCATCACACTTTTACATCATTTTATCACAATTTCATAATAAGAACTACTTATCTGGATTCAGCTGAGTACTGTGATCAACTGAGTATCACGTTCTTGAAAATCAGATAACTTTTTAGAGTCAGCACAGTAACATCAGATCAGTTTTGTAACTTTTCTGTGTATTACTTTCTTGAAGTTTAGATCACTTTTTGACATCAGCACAGTACTATCAGATCAGTACTGTGACTAAGATCAGTTCCCCCTTCAGTAGAGAACTCTTCTTCTGTGCCTGTTTTTTATAAATGTAGTGGTCTTGACATAGTCTTATTCTTCTGGTTTACCCTTTTGATGTACTATTCTTGGTATCAGCACAGTACCTGAAATGTCAGCACAGTTCTATATGCAAGATGTGTTAGTGGTAGTAAGAGGAACCCATATATACATAGACGTTTTAAAAAACTGAGACCTCTTAAGTCTTCTGCCCTTATGGTCACAGAACCAAACTTTATTCACCTTTTGTTGACTATCGGTAGAGTTCACATTTACTCTTCTAAGGTAACCACCAACTGGTTTAACCTCTTTGGGAGCAGGAATGTGAGGCTTCTGATAATTAGAATAAGGTTTATAAGCTTGTGTGCTATAAGGTCTGTACTTACGCTGTGGTCTATCCTCTCTTATGATGTTATATGATAATGGTGGTGCATAGAGAATAGGTTGTATATGGTTAGGTTGTTTATATCTCCTAGGCTTAGATGCATACAACTGAGACTGCCTTAGATATGCTGGTCTAGGCTGTGTCCATCTAGTTTGGACTGGTCTAGTCGTATATAGATGAGTTCTACTCTGCTGAGTTTTACTCTTTTGAGTTTTACTATGCTGATTAGTACTATTCTTATATGACTTAGACTGTTCTGCTCTTACCTTGTTCATCTTATTACCATTTATGACATTAGGATGAACAAGATTAGTTTGAACTAGTCCATTAGTCTTGGAGGTTATGAATTTTATGGGTTCCATGGGTTTCTTACCCTTATCAAGAATTATAGAACTGTTCTTAACTGTATTCGTGTTCTTGATTACAGAAGTAGATGAGCTAGGTACATCAGCACCTAATCCACTTTTATCAGCTGGGGATCTGTATTGATTTGATAATTGTTGATTAATCTTGAAAGATTTAATCATATCAGCCAATTTCAGATCTAAGCTTAGTACTTCTATTTCCAAGAAACGGTTACGTTCTTCAAGCTTTTCATACTTAGACTTTAAATCAATGAACTCATTGGTTTCGAGAGCTTGAGTCTTGAGCATACCATTATATAAATTGTTTATTGATGCATACTTATCTTTCAGTTGTAACAACTCTGCTGTTAAGCGTTCATTTAAGATAATTAATTTAGGGTATGCTCTTGACTGTGCTTCTTTGAGACTAATGATTTCTTGTTTTAAAGCAATGTTCTCGTCGCTGACTTCCATGAAGGCTTTGTTAACGAGTATGAGGTCTTCTTCAGTGACTTCATTAAAGTGATGAAGACTACTTCTTACACAACTGTCAGCCGTATCACTTTCATCAGTTTCGGAACTATCACAAGAACGAAATGAAGTAATAGATGATACCTCAATCTCTTGTTTGGCCATGAGTGCCAAGTCGTCATCACGATCATAATCTGAAATAGAGAACTTATGCAGTTTTGTAGCATTAGTATCCATTATAAGAAATCAAGATATTATATAACAATAAATCTTTACAACAAGTAATTTCACGGATTAGTTCTGTAGACAACAAGACTTTCCCCAAAAGTCTACTTGGTAATCTAGAAACAACAGTCCAAAAGAACTACTGCTCTGATACCACTTGTTGGTCCCAAGTTGAGTTAAGATTGATTAAGCTAGAAAAAGTCTAGAGGGGAGGGGTGAATAGACTTTTCAAAATCTTTCAAAATATCAGAGTTTTAATGCGGAAATGTGTTCTGAATAGTACTGTTCTTACTGAGTCAGATTAGTACTTCCAGTTTCAGTTTTATACTCAACTCTTATTTAGTTCTTTTACTGTGTAAACTTTAATGTTCTTAGTTAATCAATTCAAACAAATATCAAACATAAAGTAAAGAACACAAGATTTATAGTGGTTCGACAAATGTCTACATCCACTCTCACAACTCCAGTTGTGAAGTTTTATTAACTCTTCCTTCTTGAGTTTCTTGTGGCTTAAAGTCTCAAGATTAAGACTTTGATCTTATCATTTATACCTCCAGGTATATCTTCATTCTACTAGTAATTTCACAAGTAACTAGCACACTTGTTTACAACAAATCACAAACTAAAATACTCCCTCCGTCCCGGAAGTGTTTGCACCACAAAGTGGGCACACTTTTTAAGAAAAAAGTGTAATGAGTGGAGTGTTGAGGGGTAATTTTGTAAAGTTATATGAATAAAGTAAAAAGGTGATTGGAAAGAGAGTAAAAGTAATGGCATTTTGTGTAAATATGTGAATATTGTGAGGGTGAGGTTTATGAAAGAGTTTCCTTTTATGGGTGTGCAAACAATTGTGGGACGGACAAATAAGGTAAGTGTGCAAACAGTTGTGGGACGGAGGGAGTAGTAAAGTAAAACTTCTCTTGAATGTAGCCTTTGATTCTTCAATTCAGTACGATGGCTTCTTCTTTTGATTTGATCTCCTTTAACTCTGTGAGTTCTTGAATGCTTTGAATACTTTGATAGCTTTTGAATCAGTAGAATATCTTAAGTAGCAGTAGTCTTAGCAATAGAAGATCATACATTATTTATAGACTTTAGTATGACAGTTATTAGTTTGTGAAACTAACTCTCAACTAACTTCTAAAACTGTTTTTGTAACTTCCTTTTTGTAACCGACTTAACTTCTTATATCCAAGTCAATATATCTTTTAATATCTTCAGTTACGCCTTAAATAATTTTTCCAAACTTATTCTTCAATCATACCAACTCAGCACAGTAAACTACTGTTCTGACTTTTATTGCTCTGAGCCAGTCAGCACAGTTCTCAACAACTGTTCTAACTTCTTCAGAATTATTCTCTTATACTTCTAAGCTTCTCTTCAACTCTTCTTGAAAGTCTTCTCTTCTGAAGTGGTCTTCTGAGTCTTCTTTAGTGTTCTGATCTTGTTCTAATCTACTGTTCTAAACTTTACAATGCTGATTACAATAAAATACAACTTTACAAATATAAAACCTATCTATACATCAACTGAATTACATACTTATGAGTACATCTAAGTTCTATACTATAAGTTGTTTATACAATACAAACATCATCTTAGTTCCTAACAGTTCATATATCAGATCAGTAAACTCAGATTCCAATATCTTTTTAAGATGACTTAGTTAAGATGACTTCCAACCACATATATTATTAACTTAAAGTTGTTTTTTGGCCATCAAAACATACAATCACCAACTAGAACATTGTTTCAAGGATTCATATCCCAACACTGATTATCTAAATCAGAATTCTGCAGACGTATGTCATTGGGTAGTTACGCAACTCCTACTTGACATTATCTATGGGTGTATATATATATATATATATATATATATATATATATATATATATATATTATAAATAATATATGAAATTAATATTAAATATAATATTAATTTACATCTCCCACTTATACATGAAGTTTGAGTATTTCACTCACCTACCTCATTTGTATATTATCACATATTGTCTTCTTCATATAGGGAAATAAATCGTGTGACCCACGAAAATATGAGTTTTCCTCGCTATACATTTGTTAAGGATATATAGCAACTCAACCAGTTCTACTTAAAGAAATCAAAACGGGTAATACCTCATAACTCTTAGAATTTTAACATTAATCGACATATCTATTTATCCCTCGCAATCATAAGAGCATATTTGATCTTTATTTTATCTATGTGTACATAATCACGTTCTCAACATGATTGACCGATCGTAAACACAATAGAACATGTTAATAAAGACATTCTTTCTTTTCATACAAATACTTACATACTCCCACTATAGCTGCTTTCCTAAACATGTACCGCATGGTCGTGCACTTCACATATATTGGTAACATGCTAAAGTAGCAACACTAGAGTGAAGACTTAAAATATTGTAAAAAATCTTAAGGTTATCTTTAAGAGGCTTTAATAAACCTCAATGCCTCATACAATGAGATTAAATGGATTTATCTCTCATTTCCTTATGGCCATTTCAGCACATGTGATATGAAACATATGTTACGATGTTATATCTTCCATGGTGGAAGTGTATGTCATTTCACTTAAATTTTCATCATATAAATCAAAGTTAAAATGTTTTGTCTTAACACTTAACTTAGATCTCCCTCCCACTATAGTCCAGGGAATCCATTGATTCAACTTTATAACAAGTCTAATAGATTGTGGTAAAATCTATTCTGATCATTTTATAATAATCTCATTTCTGCACATACCTCGATGTCAGAAGTGATTGATCGTATGAAAGAGCCAATCTTTTACTTGTAGACATACTATTATATGAAACGTCATATAATTTACAATACAATATGTTATATCAACAATAACAGTAACATTAACAATTAATATTCACTTCGTAATACATTAGATCCTGCGTAAACCTAAACCCTTTACGTGTCCCAGAAAAGTATTTATATGAATGAGTTCGGTAAAATGATCAGCTAACATTAAACGTGTAGAAATGTACTTTATTATCCCTTTCTTCTTCTCTATTATATCTCTAACAAAGTTATACTTCGTAGAGATATGTTTGGTCTTTCCATGATACTTTGGATCTCTTGTGTAAGCTATCGCTGCTTGATTATCACAATGAACTGTTACAGCTCCCACTTGATTGTTTGAAGTTCCCAAATGTTTCATGAATCTCCTCAACCAAACTGCTTCTTGTACTGCGGATGTACATACCACAAATTCGGCTTTCATAGTAGACAGTGCTATGCAAATTTGTTTCTTACTACACCATGAGATTGTTCCATTATTAAGCAAGAAAACATAACCAGAAGTTTATTTACGTTCATCTAAATCACCACTCCAGTCTGCGTCTGTATACCCATTTAGTGTCACATTATTTCCTTGATAACAAAGACAATAATCCGCCATTCCCCTTAGTTATCTGAAAATCCTCTTCACCGTTGTCCATTGCCTTTTTTTAGGATTAGACTGATACCTGTTGACCAGACTAACAACATAATAAATGTCTAGACGAGTACACATCATTGCATACATCAGACTTCCGATTGCGTTAGCGTATGGTACTTTGGACATTTCGTCCTTTTCTTCTTGAGTCTTTGGACAAATATCTCGGCTTAATGATCCACCTTTAACAACAAGAGTATCCACGGGCTTACATGTGTTCATTTTGAATCGTTCTAAAAGTTTCTTAATATATGTCTATGAATCTTAACACCAAGTATGTATTCTGCCTCACCCATGTCTTTCATTTCAAAATTTGAAGATAACCATTTTCTAATGGTCACAAGATACTCTAGGTCGTTTCCGGCTATAAGTATATCATCCACATATAGTGATAGGAGAACAAAACAACTTTTGGATCGTTTAACATAAACACAGTGATCTTCGTTCGTTATAATGAAATTGTATGAGAGAAGTGTAGTGTGAAATCTCAAATACCACTGTCTCGAGGATTGTCTAAGTCCATAAATCGATTTTTTTAACTTACAGACCTTGTCCTCTTGTCCTTGAAGAATAAATCCTACATGTTGTTGCATGTAGATTTCATCTTCCAATTCTCCATTGAGAAATGCAGTTTTAACGATCATTTGATGTAATTCCAAATCCATACTAGCTACTATAGCTATCAGTAGACGAATTGAAGCAAATCTCACTACTGGTGAAAAAGTTTCTTCATAATCTATACCCTCTTGTTGGGTATATCCTTTTGCCACCAAGCGAGCCTTATACCTTTATAGATCCATCAACATTTCTTTTGATTTTGAGAATCCATTTATTCCCAATTGCTCTGCGTCCAGTCGCTAGATCTACAAGTTCCCAAACTTAATTTGATTTCATAGACTTCATTTCCTCTTCCATTGCTTTCTTCCACTTTCCTTTTGCTAGACAAGATAGGGCCTCGTGTACGTTTTTAGGCTCTTCCTCGTCTATCGGGATTTCATCCTCGTTTTTTGGAGAAACAAAGAAGGTATGTCCTTCTATGTCATAATGCCTTTTGGCCACATGTTTCCTAGAGCTTTTCCGAGATTGATTTTTATCAAGATCCATTTGATCTTCAACAGGTAACTGTCTATCAAGATCCACATTATTACCACTCCCACTTAGATCGGATGGACTGTGGTTCTCTTCAATCTCAAAAATTGGTTCAGCATTTTGAATACCTCCCCTACATGGAAATTCGTCTTCCAGAAAAATTACGTTACGTGATTCAATTTCAGTCACACTTCCATCTCCTTGATCTTCGATCAACACGTAACCCCTAGAATGTTCAAAGTATCTTATGAAGATACATTTTTTTCCTCGCGGACCTAACTTTCCATACTGACTCGAAGAATCATGTACGAAAGCTGCAGACCCTCATGCTCTAAGGTTACGTAAATCAGGTTTCCTACCCGTCCAAAGTTCATATGGAGTTGAAGCAATTGACTTTGAAGGTACACGATTAAGCACGTACGTAGCTGTTAATAACATATCTCCCCAAAAAGAGATCGGTAAGTTAGCATGTGCCATCATGGATCTAACCATTTCCAACAACGAACTATTTCTCCTCTCGGCAACATTGCTTTGTTGAGGAGTATATGGAATTGTTAATTGTCGGATTATGCCCTTTCATTACAAAGTTCATTAAACTGATCAAATAAATATTCGCGTCCTCTATCGGTTCGTAAAACCTTTACTGTTTTATCTTTTTGATTCTCCACCTCGTTTAGGTAGCGTTTAAAGCAATCCAATGCTCCAGACTTATGAGAAATTAAATAGACATATCCATAACATGAAAAATCATCAATAAAAGTAATGAAATAGTAAGCTCCATGTCGTGTCCTTACATTTACAGGACCACATATATCAGAATGGATTAATTGCAATGGAAATTCAGCTCTGACAGCTTTTCCAAATGGTTTCTTAATCATTTTTCCAACAAGACAATGTTCGCATCTAGATAACTCAACTTTTGAAAGTGAACTCAAAAGTCCGGCTTTTACAAGTTGGTTCATTCGATCTTACCCAATATGACCTAATCTAGCATGCCAAATGTTATCATGTATGCAAGCATTACTAGACAAACAAACATTTAGTAAACATGAACGATCTTCATAATAGTTAAAGTTGTTCTATTACAATCCATAATCATAAAACCATTGAAAGGATGCCCAGTACCATAACACACATTTTTTAAGCTAATAATAACCATATCTTTAGTAAATAATACACCATATCCTAAATTAAGAAGAACATAAACAGAAATGAGGAGCAAACAAGACGTCATGTAGGATAAGTATACGTCCATTAGTCAACTTAAGTTGACAAATCCCTAAGCCTTTGACTTCAACTCGATCATTATTTCCTACATAGATCCACCTTGTCCCTCTTGGAACTCGATGGTAATCTACATATGCTCCTCTGTCTCTTGCTACATGGTATGTCGCTCCTGAGTCTATAATCCACAAAGGATAAGATTAAGTTAGTAAAACAGTACTCGAGACATTTATCATACTCTTATGATAATTAGAAAGAACTACCTTGTCCCTCTTGGGCTCAGGGCATTCGCGGGAAAAATGCCCAAGGTTATGACAATTATAACAAGGGATCTTACTTTTATATTTCTTCTTTCGATTCTTTCTTTTCTTCTTCTTTCCTTCAGGATTGTTAGCAGGTTTGTTGGCAGGATTACCGATCTCAGGTTGCTTAACTTTCTTTCCTTTCCCTTTCTTCCAGTTTCGTTTACGTTTAAAACCTGAAGCTTATTTCGAACTGGACCCAGGACGAGAACACTTGATGACGGCTTGTCAGCTCCATGCCGTTCATACTCCAACTCAACATGTCGAGCTGCATTAGTGAAAGTTTTAATACCTTCATTGTGGGTCAGGTTGACCTTAAAGTGTTCCCATCTATCGGGAAGCTACCGGATAAAAACTTGAATCTATTGTTCCTCGGAGAGAATATGATAAGAAGTCTTAAGTTCTTTGATCATTAAACATCTCACAAATGTGTTGTCTAATGTTATGATCAGGTTTTTTCTTGTAAGTATCGAACTTAATGGTCAACTGCATAAGACGTGTAATTGACGTGCCACCATACTTTTCCTATAGATAAACCCAGATATCATAGGCAGTAGGGTGCTGTTCACATTCGTGAATCATGTCATCAATCACAGAACTTACCAAAATGCCACGAGGTCCATTCCCAGCTCCCGGATCCGCCATCACATGGTTAATATCGTCCAACGCATCTTGTTCGTCAAGAACATACCATATCTTATGGTGCCAGGTGTCATAATTATCACCGTTGAGTTTTTCTCCTTTGTTCAACTCAGCGAGAATCGTTTTTTATGCCATTTTCTGGTCTTAGTAAGAAGTAATAAAAATAAGTTAATGTGCAAATATGTATTTTCATGCTTTATGTTCAAGCAAAACGAACATCTAAAAAGTTGATACAAAAAATGATTTCGAAAAATAACTTGAAGTTACTAATCATCAATCTTATGAAGTATCTTATCAGCAGATTCCATATCCAAACATAAAACATATTAGTTTCAGCATATAGTTCAATCAATATATAAAACTCCCACTCAACAACATGCTAAATTCAAACGTTCATCCATAAACATCATAAAGCAATATCCATATCATTGTAAAAATAAACAATAAGAAGTATACCTAGTAAACTACTATAAGTTTGTATCAAACTACATCTTCAATCAGTACTTTCTTAAAACTAATTATTTCAATGACGTTTTCTTAAAAACCAAGGAATTGTTGATTCTTCATCGTCTTTGAGAACTCGACTATTAAGTGCAGCATTAGCACCAACGTTATAAAAAAACGTGAGCAAGAGGATCCATGTGAGGATTCTTCATCCGATTGTTACTTTGACCTCTTAATCGAAGAACATAGGGTCAATGAATACTACCCATCCTCAAGTATGTTGCCCTAGTAGCTCGTATCTAATCTTGTTCCAGTATGACCTTCGCCGCTTCCTCAAAATCTTTAATAAAGTCTTTCATGATTTGAAAGCCAGTAACGTAGAATCATATAAGGAACATTTATCGGTAAAGATTTCACGCAAATCATCGGGTAGGGTTAGAGCCCAGGTATCCACACCATCTACAATGTATCATAAATATCTTGGTAGAATCTTTTTCTTCATCAGAAAATACAATTGGTTGTACAATGCGAATAAGAAAGTTTCATGTTCCTTAAGAGTGTGATGCGGGTCCATTCTATGATTCATAAAAGTATGAAGTACGAGATCTTTAGTTCGGATAGTTCCATGTTCCTTAAGAGTGTGATGCGGGTCCATTCTATGATTCATAAAAGTATGAAGTACGAGATCTTTAGTTCTGGTATCTCGAGTACTAACAACGCGCATTCGACAAGCCATACCTAAAAAATGTGTAAATAAAAAACACATAATTATTAGTTAAACTATCACATGAATGTTACCCTTATTTGAAATATAAGAAAATACAATTTTCCTAGTGCAATAAGCATATTCACAAGTGATATATGTTCAACCACTAGCTCCCATTATCAAATGCAAATTTTAATTCAGACATTCAATGTTTAAATGTAATTAAAACATATATATTGTGAATTTACAGTAAAAATAGAGTTTCCAGAAATTTTCATGGACAAAAACGGGGTTAAAACGCGCCGTCACGCACCGATTTACCGCCAACGCCTCCCCACGCCTCCTGTTTCTCCCATGCGCCTCCACGCGATGCTGGAGGTCCGCACGCATCTTCACGCACCGCCGATCGAAAGTTGCCTGGTGTCCTCACGCACTTTCACGCGTAACACTCTCCTCCACGCGTGCGTAATCCACACGCGCCTGACGTCACTATTCCGCTAACGCACTAGCGCAGTGTGTACCGCTATACATTTCTGTTTCATTTTTCGCGTATATTTCGTTCGATTTTGACCAGTTTTTTAAAAAAATTATATTTTCGGAAATTTGCGTTTAAGTCATTGTCTTCTATCTAATTCTCAAAGAACGGTCCCTATTTTCTTTGAAATTTTATGAATAGGCCCAAAAAACATAAATCCTTCTAAAAATCATAACTTATTCGTTACTAAGCCAAAAATAACGAATAATATGTCAATAGAATCCTCAATCAACGAACTACGGTCTAATATCAAGAAAAGGTTCCAAATCATGCCATAAAATTGTACTTTCAAGTGTATGCATACTGTAAAAATATTTTTCGTAAATAACTCTAAAAAACGGCATAATATTTAGTCTAATTCCCAGAATCGTTAATCTTAAACTTTTTTAACATGTATTCTCAAATAATTCACCTTATCACCATTTTATCAAAACAAAAATATTTTTACCATTTCATGCTTATCAACATCGTAAAAACACGAATTCCTATTATTTTTCTAAAAAAAAAATCATGTTTGAATAACAAATTTAAAAAAAAAAAAACAGAAACATGATTCGTACGGGAAACCAACATAATGGCTCTAATACCATTGTTGGGTATTAAGGATTAATCACATACCTTAAATTAGCGAACTGTTAATGTAGCAGTTAGTTTCCTCGTACTCTTTCACTAGAACTGTGATTACATAGTCGTATACAATAGTAATTGTATTTTGTTTCCACGATCTTATGTGCCATAATAAATGATCAATATACTTAGAATATTTTATGTGTATTTCTCTCGATAGAGAAAATGCGAATGCGTGAACCGTGTTCTTAAACAACTAAAGAACTGATTATCTAAATTAGAATTCTGCAGACGGTTATCAGTGGGTAGTTACGCAACTCCCACTTGACATTATCATTTTTATTTCATTGGTGTATATATATATATATATATTTATATAAATAATAATGAAATTAATATTAATTTACACACATCAAATAATTGTAGGAGACTAGTGGGGCCAATTGCTTCTATTACTAGTCAATATTTATATGGTCAAGTTTAGAGATTTGACTAACAAACAAAATTTAATATTGTTTTGAATGTGTTCTCAATATTCTTGAAAGATAGTGAAGAGTTTTTAAGAGAGAGTGAACGTTTATTTAGTTAAGAATCAACTTGTGTTTATTACTTGGTCAATGGCATATAAGTATTACTTGCAAGCATTAATTTCTTCTATTACACTCAACATGTCCTTGGAGAAGGACACATATTACCTTATGTGTCACCTTATCTTTAAAGACTTGGTGACTCATTACTAAATTCTCAATGGACGAGCTGGTTAGATTTATCATAGTTACACATAGAACGAGGCATCTTATGTAGAAAATATTCTTGGTCGAGGTGGTTGTTCGTCCAAAATGGGCAATCACGTATGAAAACCTCACTAACCAGGAAGAACGGGGTGGTCGGTCAAAGGTTGACCTCCGAGGTGGCGTTGATGAGCAACCTTTGAGTTGTTGATGGTTGATCGATCTTAACTAACTTCAATGTATTATCGCTCAATTCGTTGGTCGTCCTTATGACTTAGACGAGACCAAAGACTTGAACTTTTACTTATGAAGATTGTGTGTAACAAATGTTCCCAAGTCGGGATTTGAGCTTTTGCTCAAAGGTTGAACTGGAGAATAATAACGTGACGAGATGGCATTTTATCTGTTCTTACAATGGACGTGGCTCGAGGCAAGTCAGACAAGACACTTTGTTTCTCTTGCCCTCACATTTTTTCGATGCCTAAGATTACGTAAGATAGTCGTAAGTAATAATGAGGCATGTGATCCCCATGTAAAAAATTAAATAAACACAAATGGGCTCACGCGAGTGAGTCTCTTGCACGACACCACTTAATTTTTCAGAAATTTTCAAAATCACACCGCCTTTCTATCTATAAATACGACACAAAACATCCATTTCACTCTTTAAAATTTTCATTTTCACAAGTGATTTTTGCAAAAAAAATTGTTCCCTCCGTTGAAATCGTTTTCTCTTTTTCTTCTTTTCTTTTTTGAATCTTTCCATTTTCTGGTAAAAATGTCGGTGGGAGGATAGATAAAGTTGTGGTTCGATAGAATCACGACGAAGGGACACTAGAAAAGCATCGATAGCTTGGGACGTGAACGACTAGATTAAAAGGTGATGACAAGTACAAGTTACGTGATTTGGATTACCGTGATGATGTTAATAGCACTGGATGAATCAAATGAGCGTAGATAGGCATATTAACTAATGGCTATTAGCAATTGTAATGGTACATGAATGATGACAAAGTGTGCGAGTGTGAAATTTGATGACGAATCCACAAATAAACAATTAGTCATGCAATAATGTAAATACACAAATTAAGTATATAAGATACGATATAATGATGCAAAAAATCCTTGAAACAAAGGGGAAAACATTGGATTGTTCATGGCCACCAAAATTTCACTAGATGAACTTTGACGTCGAGTACAAAAGGTTATCGACAACAATGAGAATGGAAAATTAAATGAAAAGAAAATACAAAGTTCTTTTTTTACGTTAAGTGAAAATGATAAGCTTGTACGAGTGAGGGCTTGCGTGCAGTTTATCTCCTGCCTTCGTAGGTATTTATAGGCATGGATCTTTAAGTTGTCATTGTAGTTTGTTGAGAAAATTAAGGAGTGGACAAGTCTTCAACATCTTGAACTTGGTCTTCCCAGTTCAGCTAACAACACAACTCAATTTATCTTTTAGTTAGGCCTCTAACATCTGGGTACTGATTTAGTTGGTTTTTCCTTGGCTATCTCACTAGTCGTCGCCGATTTTTGTTGTTGTCGAACGCCACCCTTTGATGGCGTCATGGGTGCCGTCAGACATTGGGTAATTTTCACCCTAAACAAACACTTTTAAACTAAATCAATTTTTCACGTGACAATTGAGTGAGATAGCTAACTTGAGAATTGGTTAGCTGGCAAGTAGGACAAATGTGAAAGAGTGTGAATGTATGGAACAACTTGTTGGTCCCTATAAACGAGTATTGTTGATGTTGATATAAGTGTTGTGTTTTATGTTCCCAACACTTATGACAACATCAGAATTTGCCCTTCCTTTTCTCACTAACTCCGATCTTCCGCTTGTTGCCTAATGATGTCCCCAGAGTAGTTAGAAGACGTGGGAAACGCCAAGTCATACCACTGGGTGGGAGTGAGAAGTTATTAGACATGGTATAACAAGTCCCTACATTCTAGGAGTGGTGGAGAGAAGTTACTTAAACCGCATGATCTCAGGGCTGTGATGGTCATGAGAGTTGATGGCAGTTCGTTCATGATGCCTATAAATACAGAAGCTGCCTCAACACAAGATATACAAGAAGAAAAGTTGAAATCGATCACTATTCTATTGAATGCTATATACGCTTCTAGTTAGGAAAATCTTTGTTTCTTCTTGTAGATCTTCATACTATTGTAAACCCGAATAGTAGTGTGTTAGATCATAGTCTTATTTACTAGGTTGTGTGTATAGATCTATGAGGGAGATAGTTTCATAGAACTTAGTAAATTTTTAATATAGTGAACAACATAGATTATTTTATAATCTATGCAAATTTTAAATATTTCTATTTTCAGTACGTGCATTTTAATTTCCGCTGCATAGTGTTGTCTGGACAGTGCCAACACGACATACAACATCTCTGATTTCGCACGCACACACACACACTTTCAAGTATGATGGATAAAAGTCTAGAGAGAGGGGTGAATAGACTTTGTTGTTTTTTAAACCTTTTTGCGTGTAAGATTAGATGAGGTAAACAACTTAGTGATATACCAAGTCGCACTATAGGAAATCGTACTTTACATGACGATTTGTTTCGCGACGACACAAAATTCATCACAATTTGTCATTTAAAGGTGACAAATTTTATTTTCGTCACTTAACAGGTAGAATTCGTGACAAAATTTTATTTTGTCACTAAAAATAAACTTTTTTGTCACTAATTTGAAAATCATGACGCTAATAAGAAATTCGTCACACAAACTTCGGTGACGACATTCATAATAATTGGCGACGATATTCAAAGTCATGCAAAATATTTTTTTCATGACGATACTATGTTTTGTCATTAATTAATCAAAATAATTAGTGACACGATTATTTTGTCACAATATTATTTGGGGACAATATTCATTTTAATCAGTGACGATTATATTCTTCATTTAATATTTTATTTTCCTGACAATTTTATGTTTCGTCATTATTTAATCAGATTAATTAGTGACATTTTCTTTCGTCACCAATACATATATATAGTGACGATTAGACATGCGCAATGGTTAGAAACCGCCGGTTACGGTTTTCGAAAATCGGTAACCGTAACCGAACCGCCGGTTTGCCGGTTACGGTTAAAAACCGCCGGTTTGCCGGTTTGCTTTTTTTTATTTTTTAAATATTATCTCCGTTTTCGCTCGTTTTCACTCCGTTTTTGTTCATTTTTTATTCATTTTAACTCATTTTTTAGAAAATACATTACTAGAATTGAATAAAAATTATATAAATTAAATTTATACATTAAAAATAGAAGAATTGTGTATTAAATTTTTTTTTTTTTTTTTTTAAAAACCGGCGGTTAACCGGCAAACCGGCGGTTAACCGTCAAAACCGGCCAAACCGGCGGTTTGCGGTTTGTCAAAATGTCAAACCGTAACCGAACCGCCATTTTACGGTTACGGTTCGGTTTTTAAACCGTAACCGGCGGTTTGCCAAACCGGCGGTTAAAAACCGGCGGTTTTACCGGTTTCCCGGTTACGGTTTGAACATGTCTAGTGACGATTGTTAATCATTTGTCACTTTTTACAAAGAATTCATAAATTATATAATAATCTTTTTTGCGACGCATGAATTTCGTTCACTTGTGTTATACAAATGTGACGAATTTAAATTTCATTAAAAAAAAATTATTTTTGTGACTTTTTTTGTTGTCATTATTAATAAAAAAAATCGATACTATTAGCATATTTCATTAAAAAAATTATATACTCCCTCCGTCCGCCTATAAGCTTCTCGTTACTTTTTGGCACAAAGATTAAGAAAAGTGATTAAATAATAAATATAGTACAAGTGATGTGATTGGAAGAAGGAGAGAGATAGAGAGAAAAAGTAAGATATAAAGTGATGTGTAAGAAAAAGTACTTACCAAAAAGGGTATGGGAAGCTTATAGGCGGACGGACAAAAATGGTAAAATGGGATGCTTATAGGCGGACGGAGGGAGTATGTATCACTTAATAGTGGTGCTCTAACTACTTGGGCTATCTCACTTTATTTGTATCACTATATTTTTATGATTTTAAAATTTGATCAAATAAATTGGAGCATAATCATTTGTAATAATTTGCAACACCATGCCTTTTTCCATCATTATCTTTGATGGCAAAATATAAGATTATTAACGTTGTAATGAAAATTTCTTTCTTCCTTCCCAATTCTAAAATCAATTGGCCGTTGCCATAAGTCCCAAATTAAGGTGAAAGATTGGATTATCAAAATCTCTTAATTCCTTCCAATCGACATATATTACCGCAGGTTGCCGATTAATCTTTTTGAGGTGGACCTAGTGTAATTTTTGCCCTCTGATCTGGTCTTTTGGTGGTGAGAGATTTATACAGGCGTCCGATTTAAGGTAAATCGTTCTTCTACATAATTCAATTAATTTGATTTTTTGATGCGCAAGACAATCGTCTGATAATTAATTTGATTGAAAGATTTACATATCCGGAGAACCTGGTTACCCCTTCATAAATGAAGGGTGTGATTGTATAGTATATCATATGAATATATGATACATTTACCACTCTTGATGTGTAATTCCTTGCGAATCATGACATGTATTAAATTATGTGTAAACAACATTTGTAGTTGTTCATGAGCTTTGCCAAGGATATAAGTGAGACTGTCAACTTGTCAATTTTTTTATATTAGTTCAAGATCACCTGAAACTTTTTAATAGTTGCAAGATGTTTAAGCTTTATAACTCTTACTAGTGCAGGAAACTTCACTTATGATCTCTTTAGTGCATTTTTTCGCAAGTGTAGTTTTGAAATCTAATCCAGAAGAATATTTTTAAAAGCTTAATCCAGTTGAAGGAAAAAAGGAAGTTGTTATCAATCTTCAAAAAGTCCATCTCTGTGCCGCCGTCTGATATCGGCCAAGACTCTACTTCCGCTCCGCCTCCTCGACGGTTTTCTGTCAATTGGTTCAAGAACTATATTGCCTCGTACGATACGCAAACGCTCGAGAAGCTATCCATTCGTTCTGTTTTAATTCTCCCGATACGCAAACGCTCGAGAAGCTATCCACAAACACTTTCATTATTATTTGAAATTGTTTGTTGCAGTGTATATTTCCTATAAGTACGGTTTTTATTTATTTGATATAATATTCAGAAGTCATTAGTGCACCGCAATCATGAATTCCTGTCTTGCTTACTAGTGTCCCATGAATTTATGAATTCAGAATATTGGGATATATGTTGATCTTCAAGTACAGGCCCTACGTGTAGATGAATAGAATAAAGTCTAATATTGGTGTTTATGGACGTGTATGTGATTCTTGATTTGTTGAAATTAAAATTTTGACCTTAGTTTTTAAAATTCAATTGGGATAGAATCTTGAGAGATTTGGATAAACTATATATGTTGGCTATAAATTAATGGTTCATTTGAAGTATTCGATGGAGATGGAATTTGTTTCATTTTTTAGTTGATTTTGGAATTTATTTTTGAATTTTTAGTTGTTCAGATTTATTTGGAAGGTTTGATCAAAATTTGATTTCTTTTTTACAATTCCGAATAATTTTTTTTTGGGAGTGTTGCTGCTATATGAGTTATATTTTAAAATAAGGGGTTTCCCGTTTCCTACATTCTTGAGATAATTTTCAGTTTTGTGAATTTTTAGTTCTGCTCGAGCAGGTTTATTTTATTTTATTTTCGTTGGATCTGCTTTTAGAGCTTATGATATTTTCAAAGTGTGTTGTGTCTTAATTTGGATCTATATAGAAAAATGTTTGATGTCATATTTTTTTTTATTAAATTTATTGTTGGCAAATCTTGTGGAAGTACTTTCTTATTGACTTGTCTTCTATATTAAAATTTGACCATATTGTGTATTAACTCTTTGTAATTTGAATATTTTATAATGCAAAATGGACAAGAGTTGGATGTGTCGTACCAAATGGTATAATAGTTATATAGATGGAGTAAATAGTTTTATGCAATTTGTTAGAATGCATATGGGCCGAGAGTGTGATGTTCGATGCCCTTGTACAAATTGTTTGAACTTAAGCTTTAAAGATCGAAGAACGGTTAAACATCATATATTGGAGAATAGGAGATATCCAGGGTACATTACATGATTTGATCATGGTGAGCCTAGATTGAATAATGAGGGTATAGAACCACGAGTGATTTGATAGAAGAAAACAACGAGGAAGATGATGATGGAGTTAGTGAAATGTTGTTTGACCTAGGTGAACAATACACTCAAGCAAATAGTGATAATATGCAAACTAATGATAGCAATACTAGTGGTATCCTTGCATATCTTGAGGCACTCATGGCAAATACACAAACTGAAATATATTCAAATGTAAGAAGATTTCAAAGATATCACTTCCACGCTCTTGCTACAAAGTTAAAAAGTCGGCTTTTCCTGATGGTTTGATGAAGTCGGCTTTTCCTGATGGTGAGACACTTCCACGCTCTTGCTACAAAGTTAAAAAGTATTACGTGATCTGAGATTAGGATATGAATGTATACATGCTTGTAAGTTTGATTGTGCCTTATTTTGGAATGAAAATAAAGAATTAGAAGCTTGCCCCACATAAAATCTTAAGGTATTTTTCAGTGACACCTAGACTGCAATGCCTTTTCACGTCTTCAAAAACCTAAAAAAAAAGGTTTGGCATAAAGAAAACGTATAGAATATGATTATATGAGACATCCAGCCGATTCCATAGCATGGAAAAACTTTGATAGAGGTTTGCTAATGATTGAAGAAATGTTAGACTAACCCTAGCTGCTGATGGCTTTAATCCATTTGGAAACCTGAGCACCACTTATATCATGTGGCATGTTATTCTAACACCGTTGAATCTCCCTCCCTGTAATTGCTTGAAGTGATCATTCGTTATGTTGTCTTTTCTTATCCAACGGAAAAAGTCACAAGGGAAATACATTGATATGTACCTACAACCCTTAGTTAAAGAATTAACTGAATTGTGGGTTAAAGGTTCAGAAACCTTTGATGTCTCTGCTAAACAAAATTTTCAAATGCATGATGTTGTCTTGTGGATAATAAACGACTTCCCAGTATATGGTGACATATCTAGATGGGTTACTAAAGGATACATGGCTTGTCCAGTTTGTAACGATCAAACTTGCTCTTAAAAACTACGCAACAAGCTGTGTTACATGGGATATCATCAAAATTTACCAAAATATCATGCTTGGAGGAGAAGTAGGAAGTTCAATGGTAAAATGGAAAAGCGAGAGCCACCTAGAGAATTGAGTAGAGTTGATGTGTTGTTACTGTTAGAGAGACTTCAGGAGCGAACACCAGGAAAATATTGTAACAAGAAGCGAAAATGGATGCCCGAGGAGTTGAATTGGTCCAAACGTAGACTTTTTTTTATCTACCTTATTGGAGCAAGTTGAACTTAAGGCATAATTTAGATGTAATGCATATTGAAAAGAACATTTGTGAGAGTATATTAGGAACCTAAATGAGCATGGATGGAAAGACAAAAGATACAATAAAAGCAAGACTGGATTTAGAGGACATGAAAATTCACAAGGAGTTGCATTTGATTAAGAAAAGTGATGGGAAATATGTTATGCCAACAACTTATTATGTTTTAAACCAGAAAGAAAGACATGAATTTTGTGAGTTTCTAAAGTCCATTAAATTTCCAGATGAATATGCTTCTAACATATCTCGTTGTGTTGGTACAAATGATCAAAAGATATCGGGACTGAAAAGTCATGATTGTCATATACTATTACAATGGATACTTCCGGTTGGTATACGTGGGTCCTTAAACAAGAATGTATCTGGCGTACTAACTGAGTTGGGTCATTTCTTTCAACGTTTGTGTTGTGAGAAGTTGAAGAAATCTGAGTTGCTAAAAATGGGAGAAGTTATCAGCTTAATTTTGTGTAAACTTGTTTCTCCTGCTTTTTTTGACATCATGATACATTTAACTACTCATTTATGAGGCATTTCTTGGTAGACAATTTCAATTAGATGGATGTATCCAACCGAAAGGTAGTATTTGGATCCTTGTTTCTTATGTACTTTCTTTCACATTATTCACAATATAATAACCCGCTTATTTTTCTTTTTGTACAGATCATTATGTGTGTTGAAGCAAATTGTGTGTAAAAAAGCTCATCCTGAAGGATCGGTTGTTGAAGCGTACATTATGAATGAGTGCTTAACTTTCTTATCTATGTACTTGCGGGGAATTGAGACCAAGTTTAATATAAACGAGCGTAACAATGATATATATAGGAATTGACGATAGTCTATATATCTTTAGTAAAAAATGTCGTCCTTTTGGGGCAACAAAATATGTTCAATTATCAGAGGACGAGTTCACGAAGATTTAATGGTTTGTTTACTATAATTGCGATGAGATTGAACCATTTTTTGAGTAAGTTGATTATGTATCATATAAACTAGTTGAACATTATGTAAAGTAATTTTATTTATTTTTAAATATGCATTGATATTTATTATTGTAGGAGGCGCAAGCAAAAGCTTCTCTTGGAGGGTTGTACAAAAATAAATAAAGATCACAAAGAACGATTTGCTACAAGGTTCAAAAATCTTGTAAGATAGCTACGCTTGCAAATATTTTATTTGTAGTCACATAATAATTTACCCTTATTTAACTGATTTGTCTTTCACATTTTTTTCTAGATGACTAAATTATATCATGCTAAAGTTGAACCATCAGAAGTAAACGAGTCTCTTTATTCTCTTGTTTTTTTGCGCCTCATAGGTGTGTAAGGAAGTACATTGAATGCATTGTGAATGGAGTGAGATTTCTCACTATAGAACGTGATAGTCATCATAAAAGTCAAAATAGTGGAATTGTAGTAGAAGTGAATCATGGTAACGATAACATTGATTTCTTTGGTATTCTGATTGATTTAATTAAGCTAGACTATGTGAAGGATAGATGTATTACTATATTCAAGTGTGAATGATTTGATCTTGGGAGGAAAAAGAGAACGAGGATACGAAAGAAGGGAATATAACAAGTATTAGGGTAACATGAAAATAGTATGAGAATGATCCTTTTATATTGGCTGATTAGATGAGGCAAACATTTTAGTGATATACCAAGTCTTCTGATGCAAATAGAATGATCTGATCGAGTGCGAGTGTAAAACAGCAAGGATAGATAATCAACCTATTGATTGCTTGTTAGTTGATCAGTTGGACAACTATCTACTCAGCTGTTGGTGCAGAATAATGTAGGCCTTAAATTTTTAGACTTGTGGGTTGAATGAAACCCTTTTCAAATAATGACTTTGACAAATTAATAAGCTTATCAGCTGACTTGATATCAGCTGATTATGGAAAACGTAACTTGTGATTTTGGCTCCTTTAAAAGTTATGCTTATGAAATATTATGACAATATAATAATCAATGTAAAGTAATAAAGAACACAAGATTTATAGTGGTTCGGACCCTAGTCCTACGTTCACTCTCACAGCCCTAGTTCTGATATTAATTCCTTATAAATAAGGTTGTTGCTACTTTATAGTCACATGAGAAGACTTTTGAGATCGATACGCCACCCAAGTGCAGTTAGCTCTACTTGTTATCGTGAGAACAAATACTCTTACAATCCGGTTTGATAAACAACAAACTAACTCTCTAGGGTTTAGAAGGCAGGGTTTAGGTTTATAAATATACCAACTAGTGTGATGAACAACAGGTTCAATCAACTCTTTTCTAAGCTTAAGATATGTACATGGATTACATGCTTTGTTGGGAAATAAAAGAGATTTTAGTCTAATACCAAAACCCCTAAGATACTGCCTTAGATAGATTCAGTGTATTGAATTAAAAGTGTTTTAGAATAATGGAACACTTAGATTAGGATAGTTGGATTGCTGAAAAATGATTAGTCAGCAATAAAGGATGAATAGCTTACTAGTTGAGGGGGAACTCAAGTAGTAGTGGACAAACTCACTGATGAATTTAGGTGATAAAGATCAAGCCAAATGGACAAACTCACTGATGAGTTAAAATGGCAAAGTTCAAGACAAATGGACAAACTCACTAATAAATTAAGGTGGTCAGAATCCTGTTAAGTGTATAAAACTCACTAAACAGTTCAGGTTACAAGATCATAAGACAAAGAAGAGATGATCATTCATACTGATATTATGAGGTGCATTAAGTATTGAAAGCAAAGTATCAAGAAGCACAATCTCACTGAAGTCAACTAGCCTGAAGCTTAAAGACTGTGAAGAGTCTGTTGATTCAAGAAACACATTCAGCTGTGTTGTCTCAATCCATCAGTTGGAATGCAAATGATGAGAAGCAGTAATGGAAGGTCAACCTGACAACAATCAGAACAGCTCTAATTGACAAAGCATTCAGCAACACCACAAAAGTCCACATAAAACACTATTCATCTGAAGAAAATATGAACATCATGGTCATACCTATAGAGAATACATATTCAAACATACTATATAAACAGAAGAATCATGAATTGATCAAATACGGGAAACCAAAGCAATCAAGCTAACAAGACAATTCTAGTTCAGAAAGCTAACTCATCTGAATTACTTGTTTCGCCCATGGTCATATAAACTTATGTGATCAAAGATTCGAAGCCAATTACAAATCTAAGCTTAGAGGGATATCCTATCCTTAAGCATTGATCATCATTGTAAAGGATATCTCAGTTGGAAAACAACCCTCAACTCAATCCCAGAAAAGATTGTTAAGTTAAGTGTTGTAGAAGAAGTTGAGTGAATAAACTATAGTGTGGAACTAAAGTTTAAAGCTCTAAGAAGAAGAAGTAGTTTAAGTACTAGGTCTCTGTAAACCTAGGGATCAAGGCACTGAGAAATAGTGTGGTTGATCAGTGCACCTTGACACTATAAAACAAGATAATTCCAAGTGAAGGGATTATCCTGTTCAATCAGGGAAGTGGATGTAGGAGGTTGAGTCTCTGAACCACTATAAGTGTTTGTGTTATTTATTTTGAAGTCATTTCGTAACTACACTTATACTGCATAGTTTTCTATATCATCAAAACTGTTTTTATAGGAAAAACTCTTTATTTGGACAACTCCCCTGATACAGTTTTAAGCAAGAATCATTCATTCAAAATAAAAGGAGATACAACTTTTTAGGGCCTATCCATTCTGCAATTATAAACTTACTAAGATCACACTCTCAACTGTCTACTCTATAGTACTCAGTGGAATTGTCATCTAGTTCAAGAGTTTAACTTTGATAAAAGTCAATCAACTCTCCTGAACTAATCAAGTGATAAGTCTGTTTTTTACAAAAAGAAAAATTAGTACACACAAGTGCATTCCCCCTCCCCCCCCCCCCAATACACTTGTGTCACTCTCCTTTCAGGACCAACAAGTGGTATCAGAGCAGGGGTTCCACGGCCACTGTCTCTAAATATCAACCTTTTTATATCTATCTAATAACTGTGGTCACAGAACTGATCTTTTCTGAATTTTTTTTTACTAACTTTTGATCTCTTGCAAGAATGTCTGGAACACTAAATGCAGTTGATGGAACAGGAGCAAACACTGTCAACAACATGGGACCAAATGTTATCAATCACATTTCTCATCACAAACTACCAATGTTCTCCATATAGAATTATGACTTCTGGAAGATAAGGATGAGAGCTCACCTTGCATGCCAACATGATGAGATGGTGAGAGTAGTGACTAAAGGGCCTTTTATCTTTACCAAGATAAATCCAAAGATCACTGAAGCTCAGATAGTGGATACAAGAGAATTAATCCCTAAAGATGAAGATGACTTCACTGCAGAAGAAAGAAAAAGGCATAATCTGAATTTTGTGGCCATGAATACTCTTTACCAGACCATTCCAGGTGCTGTAATGGGGAGAGTATATCATTGCACCACTATAAAAGAAATCTGGGATACTCTTGCACTCATGTGTGAGGGTACCGATAAAACCAAGGAAAATAAACTACAAGTTGTAGTACAAAAGTATGAGCAATTCACAATGGAAGTAAATAAAACCATTGATCATCTTAATGGTAGATTTACTGACATTATGAATGAAATCAACTCTCTTGGAAAAGTTTATTCCAAAAGAGAAGTTGCTCTTAAGATACTAAGGAGCCTCACCTCCAAATGGAATGTCTATTATGTCATGATGCAAAACACCAAGGATCTCTCCATCATGCCAATGCAACAAGTTTTATCAGAGCTCAAAGCTTACGAGTTTGATTTGAACAGACAGAAAACATCTGATGAGCCATTAACACCAAGCAAAGGTGTTGCCTTCAAAGCCAAGTCTACTGAACCTGAGAAATCTCAAAGATCCTCAAAGACAGTCTCCAAGACTGAAATTAAAGAAGAACTTGCACTCATGGCAAGAAGATTTGAGAAACTAAACTCAAGGTTTGGAAAGTATAAAAAGTTCTATTAAGATACAAATAACAGGAGAAGGTACAACTCTCCTGACATCAAAGATGAAGTTAAATAGACTGATGATAGAAAATCAGAGGATAAGTACTTTGATAAAAAGAGGTACTCAAATGAGCAGAAGAAAGAAGAACCTACATCATCCAATAGAAGAAGAGATGGAGATTCCAAATGGGATGATGATGAGGATAAATGCTACAATTGTCAAAAGAAGGGACACTATCAATATGATTGCCCAGATCTCAGCTCCAAAGAAAGGAAGGAGAGGCAAGCAAGTAGAGATAAAATGCTCAGCAACAGGAAAGCAATGGTTGCAGGAGAAGATTCACAAAGTGAAGAGAGCCTGAGTTCTTCTAATGATGGACTATTTTCAAACAGTGATAAAGATGACCTTTGCAACATGGCCTAAGAAGATGAAGAGGTATATTCTTAATCTAGTTCATCTTCTAATCATACTTATGAATCTAATGAAGTCAACCTAAAGTTCTCCTTTGGAAGACTAATAGATGATTTCACTAGACTTCAAGAGCTTCATAATCAAACCTTGAAAGAAAGTGAATCTATTAGCTCAAAAGTCAAGAAATCCATATCATAATTTGACATCAAATCTACTGAGCTGTTTCAGCAAACTCTGAGGGAAGTTGATGAACTGTCAATCAAAGTTACTGTTCAACAAAGACAGATTGATGAACAAATTATGACTCAGAATGAGAGAAACCTTAAGATAGAAATCTTAAAAGCTCAATTTGATAAACTCTCAAAGGAGTATGAAGTCCTAAAATTGAGTGAAGAGAGTCTTACTAAGAAAATGACAGCCATGAATAAATCTTCTAATGCAATAGAAGAAATTCAAGGTTTCCAAAGATCTATGGGTCAAAAAACTGGACTAGGGTATAATCCATGTGAATCTTCATCAAATAGCAAAACCACTTCTGATAATTATCAAAGAATTTTTGTAAAATCAAAAGTTCAACAGAGTAAACTGGATTATGGAATAAAACCTAAAGTTATTGAAAACAAGAAAACAAAAGTTCAGTGGGGTAGATCCAATGGAAGGACAACCAACCTGAATATTCATTAGAGAAGTTGTCCAATAAATGTCCAAGAAAAACCATTTAAAAAAGGGTACCTAAAACCTTACAAATCTGCACCTAGGTTTATTTGGTTCAGGAGAGATGTTCCAAGAAATATATCACACTCTCCTGACAGTAATAGAACTTTTACTCACAAACAGTGTTTACTTGAAATACACAGAGGTAGAACTATCTATGTAGATAAATTTGGAAACCAAACAAGCCATTTCAAAAACTTTAAAATCATTAGGCAAATTTGGGTTCCAAAAGGTACAACTAACCCTCTAGGACCCAACATTCAAAGGGTACCTAAAATTTGATTTTGCATGAAATGGAGGTTGATTGGGTGTGAGATTGGTCGTATTTGTGCTCATGTTTGCTATATTATTGTAGCATTTTGATGTGATTTTGGTTGTAATTGATAGAAATTGTGCTACTAACCTTGTTGTCAAGAAATGTGTTCAAAGTGTAGGAAACAAGGTGAAATAGTCAATTTTAGAGGGAAAACGAGCATTGGTGCATGGGAATTGAAGTTCGGTTGAAGGACGAGCAAGGAAAGCCAAGAAAAATAGAAGAAAAAGTCCAAGGAGCAGAAACCACACGGACGGTCGAGTGAGCTCACACTGGCGGCCGAGTGGAGTCGAGTTCCAGAAAGTTTCGAGGTAATTCATCCCACACTAGCGGCCGAGTGACCTTCACACTGGCAGCCGAGTGAGATGATTTCACACTAGCGGCCGAGTGAGTCCACATTGGCGCCCGTTTGGGATTTGGAACTAGTCTGTAATTTATTTTCACTCGGTTGGCCGAGTGAACTCACTCGGTTGACCGAGTCAACTTACCAATTTCAGGGGTTTTCGCGAATTTTGAAGAATTTCAAGGACTCGATTGCTAATTTCGTCAGACACACTTTTGGAAGCCTTAAATACCTTCCAACTCAGTTTGTAAAAGGGTTCTTACCATCATCCATTCCAAGAACAAGACAAACCCTAGATATTAGTTAGATTTTTACATTGATTTTTCACAAATCGATAGATTAGGTTTTTGAATAACAAGCTTACGTTATATTGTAATATCCGAAGAATTATCAAGGTGACTTCCACCCAACTCTATTTTGTTCTATAATTACAAGGTTTATGTCTATTTCACTATTTTTTGTAGTTTTGGCCATGGGCGTTTCTCCAAACACCATGGGCTAATTTTATTCATGCTTTGGGTGTTCTAAAACCATGTGATTGTTGAGTTAGGAATTGTTGAGCTTTGTTATTGTTGATTTTGGGATTATTGCTTCTTTTATTGGGAATTATTGGTACTTTTGTGTTTTAACTTCTATTAATCCATATTTAGATGCATGTTTAGCATAGACGAGAGTTACATGGACATGTGTATATTTATGGTGTGAGTTGTTGGTTTACAATTGTGTTTGTTATACATTTAATTCGTCGAGAGAGAGTTAATCGTATTAGAACTCCATTAAAAAACATTAATTATTTGAATGGTTGTTTGAGTAGTTGGTGAGGATTAGGAAGAAAACCTTATTACCGGGTTTGGGAACACCTTAGAATTAAGGCTATATTACCCGAAGGGAAATGGTTGTCATCCTAGCATTTAGCTGCTCTTAGCAAACCTTAATTGAAGCATTAACAAAGTAAAAACAATTCCTCTCGATTTCACTAGGTGGAGAACACCCGAAGCATTCTCTCACCTTTGCACTTCTTTGAATTATATTTGTAGTTGTTCTTTGTTTTGATTGTCTATTTCTTGCTTTAGTAGTAATTTTCCTTGCTAAGTTGTGGTAATTGTTCTTATTGGTTATTTGCTTATTTTTAGCAGTATAAATCACTTGTTAGTTTCTAGGTTGGTGTTTGATTTAATCCTTTGAAGTTTGGTAGTAATTTAGTTTTATCTTATAGACTAAAAAACCTGAAATCGTAGTTACATTGGTTATGCCAACACACAACTCTAGGGACTCATTGCACACACCCACCTCCTATGTCGATACTACTTGGTCGAATACTTCCATTACTACTACGAACCCTTATGCTTGAGGGGAAGTAGTTAGTCAAATAAATTGTCTAAAAATTCGTTCAAGTCAGAGGTTCAAAAGAAAAGGAGAAGGTCAATCAAGAAAACTGCATGGTACTTGGACAGTGGATGCTCATGACACATGACAGGAAATAAAAGACTTCTCTCAGATTTTGTAGGAAAACATGGACCTCAAGTAACATTTGGAGATATTTCAAAAGGAATTACAAAAGGCTATGACACTCTGACCATTGGCAATATTAAGGTAACAAATGTATCTTATGTTGCAGGTCTTAAGTATAACTTGCTTTCTATTATTCAATTTTGTGATAAGGGTTATTGTGTTAAGTTCTATAGTAATCAATGCTTAGTAATGGACACTTCAACACAACAAGATGGTAATGTATATCTAGCTGATTGGAGCAAAACCCCTGAGCATACATGTCTAGTAGCTAAAAGCTCAAGTGAACAAAGTTGGTTATGGCATAAAAGATTAAATCACTTGAACTTCAAATCAATTAACAAGCTAGCTAGAAAGTCACTAGTGTTAGGTCTACTTAATGAAGTTTTCATTAAAGAGCATGTTTGCAAAACATATCAAGAATGAAAACAGATCAAAGCTTCATTTAAAGGTAAACCAGTCATTTCCACTGATAGAGTTCTACAATTGTTACATATGGATTTGTTTGGTCCAATAACAAATGTCAGTGTGAATGGTAGAAAATATACACTTTTAGTTGTTGATGATTTCTCCAAGTATACTTGGGTAATATTTCTTTTAAAGAAGAAATAAACAGTGATAAAATTACCTAAGTTGATGAAAAGAATAAGCAATGAGAAAAGTTTGAACATTGTCAAAATTAGATAAGAGAAGGGTATTGAGTTCATTAACTCATACATCAATGAGTTCTGTATTCAAAATGGAATACATCATGAAACCTCTTCAGCCAGAACACCTCAACAAAATGGTGTAGCTGAAAGAAGGAACAAAACTCTCAAGGAAGCAGCAAGAACCATGATAACTGACTCAAAACTACCCAAGAAGTTTTGGGCTGAGGCAATAAACACTGCATGTCACACACTCAGAACAGGTCCCTCATAACCAACGGACAGGGTAAAACACCATATGAATTATGGAAGGGAAGATTACCTACCGTGTCTTATTTTCATATATTTAGCTGTAGGTGTTTAATACACAATATTGGAAAGGAACAATTAAAAGCCTTTGATAGCAAAGTTGGTGAAGGAATATTTCTTGGATATTCACAAATCAGTAAAACATTCACAGTTTATAATTGTAAATCTCTTATTGTGGAAGAAACACCACATATAGTGTTTGATGAATCTACTAATGATTTCAAAAATGAAGTACTCCCTCCGTCCTGTAAAATTTTGCTTAGACAGATTTTTGGGTCCACGAAGTATATGTTTATTCTATTTAAATAGTTAACTTTTGAGTAGTTTTTCTACTTTATTAACAAGATTGAGTATGTAACAACACTATTATTTACTCGTTATCCCACATATATTTTTTATAATTAAAATATGATTTTTTTTAAAAACATGTATAAAAAGAAGTGAGCAAAATTTTACTGGACAGAGGGAGTAGTAAACACTGATGAAATAACACAGAGAACAACAAGAATGAGTTTAAAGAATAAAGAGACCATCTTCACTGAGGTTATCCAGCCATAAATAAGTGAAGACCATAAGCTAGACAATCCATCTGAACTCAATACAGAAGAAAACAACTTGAATGAAGGAGATAATGAACTGAATGACTCAATCCCAGTTCATAACCAGGTAACAACTACCAATGAAGAAACTGGCACAACTGAGGTAGTAAATGGATTCAATATTCAAGGGGGAAGTGATGTCAATCAAAATGACAATGTCACTGACTTGGTGGACAACACCCCTGAATATGATCCTGAACTTGATTCTTCTTTAAACTTTCCGGAATTCAATGAATCTAGTGACTCAACTTCAGTAGAGGATAACTCTACTGAATGATCCAGATCTAGAAGGACTTGTTTAAATGACCATCCTACTAGTCTAATACTTGGTAACCCAAGTGAATGAGTCAAAACTAGAAGATTTCATGGTGAAAGTGCTATATTTTGTTGTTTCTTATCAGAACAGGAACCTATGGACATTGATGAAGCTCTACAAGACACAAACTGGATCATAGCCATACAAGAAGAATTGAACCAGTTCACAAGAAATGATGTGTGGGAGCTAGTTGATAGACCAAATCATCAAGATGTCATTGGCACCAAATGGGTCTTCAAGAACAAGAAGAATGAAAATGACATAGTCATCAGAAACAAAGCAAGATTGGTAGCCAAAGGTTACAATCAATATGAAGGAATAGACTATGATGAAACTTTTGCTCCAGTTGCAAGACTTGAAGCTATAAGGCTATTCTAGCCTATGCAGCCCACAAAAGATTCAAAGTCTATCAAATGGATGTCAAAAGTGCATTTCTAAATGGAGTGCTCAAGGAAGAAGTTTATGTGGAACAACCTCCAGGTTTTGAAGAAAGTGATCAAGTATACAAATTGAAGAAAGCTCTTTATGGCTTAAAGAAAGCACCAAGGGCATGGTATGATACTTTATCACAGTTTCTTCTAGACCATGGTTTTGTCAAAGGAACTATTGACAGAACCTTGTTTAGAATATCAGACAGAAATGATCTTCTACTTTTGCAAATCTATGTGGATGACATCATTTTTGGCTCTCCAAATGAAAAATTGTGTGAGAAATTTTCAAAGCTCATGCAAAGAAAATTTGAGATGTCAACGATGGGCTTGATGAATTTCTTTCTGGGACTTCAAGTCAAACAGTCGGAAAAAGGAATATTCATCAATCAAGCCAAATATAAAAGGGACATGATCAAGAATTTTGGTTGTGAAACAAGCAAGACAGTTAGAATTCCCATGAATACTAACTGGAAGATGGATCCAGATGAAGGAGGAGTTTCAACCAACTCAACTGAGTATAGAGGAATCATAGGATCATTACTTTATCTCACAGCAAGCAGGCCTGATATAACATTTGCAGTTGGAGTATGTGCCAGATTTCAAGCAAATCCAAAGAAGAGTCATCTTGAAGTTGCAAAGAAAATTCTCAGATATCTCAAGGGCACAGAAAATATGGGCCTTTGGTATAACTCAGATGACAATATTAAGCTAACAGGCTACTCAGATGCTGAATATGGTGGATGCAGAATTGACAGAAAATCCACTTCAGGGACTTGTCAATTCTTGGGAAACAAACTAATCTCTTGGTTCTCTAAGAAGCAGAACACAGTAGCAACCTCAACTACAAAATCTTAATATGTTGCTGCATGGAGCTGTTGTGCACAGATCTTGTGGCTAAGGCAACAACTAAGAGATTATGGGGTAATCACCAAGGAGGTACCTATATTTTGTGATAACAATAGTGCAATTGCAATATCACAAAATCCAGTACTTCATACAAGATGCAAGCATGTAGACATCAAGCATCACTTCATAAGAGATCATGTGGAGAAGAAGGATATCAAGCATGTGGAGATTCACACAGACAAGCAAAAAGCAGACATTCTAACTAAACCACTGGCTGAAGCAAGATTTCTGGAACTATCAACAGAGTTGGGATTGCTTGATCCAGGAAAGAAGACAAATTGAAGGGCAATTGCTAAGGGGGAATATGTATTGCTTGAACATACCCTTTCAGAAGAGTTGTCCTATGGTGGAGAAAAGACAAATATCAGACATTTTGTCCAAAAAAATTGGATAAGATACCTGAAAATCTGTTTTACAAAGTTCAGGATATTTTTGTTAAACTCAGGAGAGTTGACCATTCGAGTATAATACTCAAATAATAATTCTTCAGGATAGTTGGGACAAATTTGATGGAAGCTAGATAATATTTTCAGAGAAATTACCCATCAAATCACTACTTGTTCAGGTAATGATTAAGAATCTTGATTATGGGAGGCAAATTAAATACTATTTGTGGTAAATCAAGAAAATAATATTCTTGCATTTAATGCAAAGCACAAATGTATTTATTTAGCCAATTTTTCAACTCTAAATCCTTCATGGACAAAGAGTTAATCATGGAAAATGAATTAAACTCTAAAATCAACTCCTAGTCGTTGGATCCTTCCTCATCCAACTCCCCTGAACACATCTTGACCATCCAAAAACTTTCAAATTAATGGGTCTGCAGAAAAGCCATCATTCCCTCCAATAAGTCAAACTTTCCTTACACTACTAAGGACATCTTACACTTAGCATTTTTATTCAAACACTTCATATTCTAAAAAATCAGAAACACTCTCTCTTTCAAAACCTAGAATTCAAAATGCCTCTTAAACTCAAGATGGAAGATCTTGTAAATTTCAAAGACAAAAACTTGGATATTAACATCGAATATCTAAGTAACAAAGCTCATTTATGGTTTGAGTATATTGTGAGTTTTGAGAGCACAAATCCTGAGATTGCACCTGCTCTGAGATGGCTAGAAGGACCTGGCTTAAGAAATTTCATGGAAGCAAAGCCAAACTCATGTCAAGAGCCATTTATGGCTGAATTCTTTGCCTATCTCAAATGACATGGAAAAGAAGGAAAAGAAGTGAGAACCAAGGTCTCATTCTGTGAAGGATATGAAGAAGACAAGAGACAACATTCAATGGTCTTTTCTGAGGAAGATCTAAAGGTTGTGCTTGGACTGCCATTAGAAGGTATGGATCCTTCAACCTACAAAGAAAAAGAGGAAGATGGAACTGCACAAGCATGGATGGTGAAGCCACAACCAATAAAAGCTACTCTTCACAAAAAGGTATTAAAACCTGAGTACCTTAATTTGTTTAAAATGGTGGTGAAAAGCCTTCTGAGCAATACTGGAAGTTTAGAACAATTAAGTGCACCTAGAATAAGGATTATGGTTGCAGTAATTGATTCTACTGAAAAAGGGTTGAAATTTGACTGGAAAACTTTTATTTTAGAAGAGATGATGATGAAAGAAAAGGTTAAAGTCAGAAATCTAAATAAAGTTGTAGTTGAGAGTAGGCTACATTACTGCACAAGAGCAAGTCTGCTTATAGAGAAATCAAGACTATACTCTAAGTTCAGTACATTTAGAAAACCCTTAGTACCTCAGAAAATTTTATTTAGGAAGTTATCAACAAAAGCAGAGAAAAGAAAGCTGGATAAAGAGGAAAAACAATCTCAAAAAATAAGATCATCTCCTAGGAAGAAACAAAAAATTGAGGAAAAAGGTGTGAAAAGATCATCAAGGAGGATGGGTGAGACTAGAGAGGAAGAAGAGGTGGAAGATACTTCAGATAAAGTGACTAGAATGGTGGATATGGCAGAGGATACCTCTTCTGATGAGATCAGAGAAGTTGTCCTTCTTAATCCTGATCTAGTTAATGAAGATAAGTCTAGAACTGGAAAGAAGGTTAAGAGGGAGAGGTTGATCAAAACCTCTAAAAAGATGCTGGAGTTAAAGGAGGATGAAACATTAAAGAAAGTTTTAAAAGAAAGTAGGGCAGCAACAAGATCTAGCTCAAGGTCTTCCAACACTACTGAAAACCAAACTAAAACCCCCACTTCCAAGCCTGATATTGTTTATCACTCCAAAGCCTCAAAATCTCCCAAACCAAAAACACCAGTTATTCAAACCTCACCAAACTCTCCCCCATCTCAACAACCTAAAAACTACTCACCAAAGGGAACATCTGATAGAGGGGCAATTGATGAATTGGCTGATGTTGCCATGGATAAAGCCAAACAAATGTCTTTCACTAAGCTGTTAGAACAAGTTATGGATGAAAACCCTGAACCAAACCCTAAGCCATCAGGACAAATGCTCTCTACAGCACCTGAATCCAATTCCCCTAAACCCTCTCAAATTCAAAACCCCCCAGTTCACCAAACCAAAAACTCAGAAGAAGAAGAAGAAGAAGAAGAAGATGATGAGAATGAGAATGAGGAGGATTTCACCTATGAAGGGATGCTCAGAGCAGTTGCCAGAGCAAATGTTGATAAGTTGTATCCAGGATTGAGCAAGTATTCAGGATGCTCTTGTGGAGATCAATGTCAAGTCCTTAATTGAAATTGCTCAAGAAATAGCTAACTTCTGGCAAAGAGAAGAAAGCAGATTGCTGCACTTTGCAAAGGTGGAAAAATCGAGTGATCTACTCACAGAAGCCTTGTTTTGCACTATTGTATCTGAGAAAGCCATAGAAGATTAAGCAAGGATAACTCAAGGACTCAGACATCCTGATAGTGTTGATTCATCAGATGAGAATGATGATGATGATGATGACAACACAAACCCCAATCCTCCTGAATCAAAATCATATGAGGTACATTTCTTAACTAATGGAGCACTAGAAAAGCTTCCTGATCATTCAGGAGTTTCAAACTCAAAGAAAGGTGATGAAACAATCAAAGATACATCTACCAAGGATGGTTTTAACCAACCTGAGGCACAACCAAAAGATGTAGAGACTTCATTAATAAGGGCTAGTTTGGTTGGGCTCTCAGCTGTATCAGGAGAGTTAGATACAGTTGTCACCCCAATCATTCAGGCTGGCTCAGTAGATTTGGAAAGCCCACTCACTGTGACTACCCCTCAACTACACTCAATGGATCCTTTTGAGGATATTGGGATTGCAGGTTCTGAAGGAGTTGAAAAGGATAATTTAGATAAAAATTCAGAGGGAGGTGGTGATAAATGAGAGAAATTGAAATATTAGGTGAATTGAGTGCACCAAATAAAGAGGGAGATGAAGTAGAAATTGTGAAAGTTGCACAATATGAAAGTCAGACTATTCTTCAAGTCAAATCTGGACTTGAAGAATCCCTTGCTAAGAGGAGGCCTGACTCAGTGGAAAGAGTGAGCTTATCAGGAGATGAAAGAAGAAAAGAAATAGTTGAAAATGAGAAGGAAACTGCTAATGTATCAGAGTTTCAGTTAAAAAGAAATGAGGGTGAAGAGGGTGATTTTTCTAACAAATTTTTTATTACAGATAATGAGGGACTCACTTTTGATCAAATCTTTGAGTCTGCCCCTCTCACTAACACCCCCATTGTAGGAGCCTTTGATATTGAAACCTTAACTAATTCAATTTCATTATTGTCTAAGGTTTATATGAATCAGACCAAAGCTACTGAAGATGGAATGAACATAGCCTTTGATGCTCTGACAACAATGGAAGAAAACTCAGAAAAGCTACAACAGCTCATCAGAGAAGTTGGCCTATCACATGCCAAGTCTGCTGAAGACATGGAGATGCAAGCCAGAACATTAGCCTATGTTGAAATGAAGTTGACTGGATGTGAGAATCTCTCACTACCAGTAGTTGAAGAAAGGCTGAGTGGAGTAGAAAAAGGCTTGCAAAGCATATCCAATGAATTCAGCATGGTCAGAAGCTCTGTGAAGAAGATGACTTCTCAAGTGAAACAAGAGCAAAGGAGAATGCAATCTACTCACACCCACAATGTTACAGTGCTTAAGAACGTGGTGAGGGATGCATTGAAGAAGAAGACTGGTCTTCAAAGGAGAAAGGCTACTGAATTGAGGCAAGAAATGGTGAAAGAGGCTGTGAGCAATTTACCACAGAAGTGTTCACAAAGATTGCCAAGGATGCAACAGCCAAATTCACTGAAATGCTTTCTGAATCACTAGTTGATCAGGTAAAATCATCTCTCAACTCCATTGTCACTAAAAAAATGAAACCAATTCATGCTTTTCTAAGCTTAAGTGATGATAAAATGCAAAATATACATGATGAAAATGTATACTTTCTAAATGAGATAAAGTCCCTGAACTTGGGCCAAGCTCAACTCTCACTCATCATGAGTGATTTGAAACCCCGGTGTTTTGATACTGCCAAAAAGTGGGAAAATAATAGAAAGAGGGCAAGAGGTGACTTGACCATTGCAGAAGCTGTTCATGAGGAAACAGTAGAAAGTGTCAAAGAACCTGAAGTTCAAGGGAAAGGAAAGAAGAAAGTAAGCATTGAAGATCTAAGAGAAGAGGAGCAACTACAGCTAGTTGTAAAAGCTTCTATGGCTTCTGTACAAGAAGAACGGGCCAGAAAGGCACAAAGACCAGGTGATGAATCAGCAGGTTGGACAAAACTGCTAAAGAAAAGGATCAGTCAGTTGGAAAGATTCGAAGAGAGTAAAGAAGCAAAAAGAAGAATGAAACCTTCAATGAATTTCCAACTAGCCTGACCATACCAGCTGAATTCCAAGGTGATGAAGAGCCTAATTCAAAGAGGATCAAAACAGCCATCAACACTCAAGAAAGGACCCCTGTCCTTGCTGATGATCCATCAAAACTTTTTGAAGAAGGTTTTGGACAAGATCCAGTAACTCAAGAAAAACTGGTCAAGATGAAGATTGAAGAGAAGATGAAACAAATTGAAGAAGCAAACAGTGCGAGAGACTACAGAAGAAAAACATTCAACACTCCAAGAAAAAGAGCAACTTACTGGAAGTTGAGGAACAAAAGAATTGAAAAAGGAGAAATGATGGCTACCACTAATCCACATCTTGATAAATGGGTACCCGTCAGTTTGAATGATGAATGGGAACTGGTGAAGAGAAGTTTTGTCTATGACTTTATGTTATTGGAAGATGGTTAGGAGAAGATCTAGAGAGTGTGTTTGGACAATTCTTGTTTGAAAATCACAATGAGCTATATCAGAAACTTCTTGCATCTGTAGAGATGAAGATAATTCAATTCAAAGCTCCAGCTCCAATCCTATTCCCCCCTCCACTATCAAATGGGTTTATTGATCAAAAGAAGATTCTCCAAGAGTTCACACTAGATCATGGCTATGGAGAAATTGAGACCAAGACCCAGGGGAACCAACCAAGTCCTCATTAAGCTTAAGAAAAGAGTTTGGGCTCAGTATGGCATGGTTCCACCACCAGATAGCTCTCTATGAATGAAGATCTATATGTTATATATTTTATGCACTGTATTAGTATACTAACTTCTTAGCATAGATTTTTTTTCTTTTCAAATGATGTAACATGTACTGTTTTTTAGAATGAAATGAAAAGATATAATCAATTTTGCCCACAAGATAATATCTTATTATCTTTTTTGGCCCAATGCACTGATATATAAACCTGCTTAAGCATATTGTGTACAAACCAACTGTTTCAAGAACAAAAACTCTGAAGATCCATGTAATAGTTAGGTCAGGTCCATAAGAGGTTTTGGCATTATCAAAAAGGGGGAAATTGTTGGGAAATAAAAGAGATTGTGATCTAATACCAAAACCCCTGAGATACTGCCTTAGATAGATTTAGTGTATTGAATTAAAAGTGTTTTAGAATAATGGAACACTTAGATCAGGACAGTTAGATTGCTGAAAAATGATTAGTCAGCAATAAAGGATGAATAGCTTACTAGTTGAGGGGGAACTCAAGTAGTAGTGGACAAACTCACTGATGAGTTTAGGTGATAAAGATCAAGCCAAATGGACAAACTCACTGATGAGTTAAAATGGCAAAGTTCAAGACAAATGGACAAACTCACTGATGAATTAAGGTGGTCAGAATCTTGTAAAGTGTATAAAACTCACTAAAGAGTTCAGGCTGCAAGATCATAAGACAAAGAAGAGATGATCATTCATACTGATATTATGAGGTGCATTAAGTATTGAAAGCAACGTATCAAGAAGCACAATCTTACTGAAGTCAACTAGCCTGAAGCTTAAAGACTGTGAAGAATTTGCTGATTCAAGAAACACATTCAGCTGTGTTGTCTCAATCCATCCGTTGGAATGCAAATGATGAGAAGCAGTAGTGGAAGGTCAACCTGACAACAATCAGAACAACTATAATTGACAAAGCATTCAACAACACCACAAAAGTCCACACAAAACACTATTCATCTAAAGAAAATATGAACATCATGTTCATACTTATAGAGAAGAAAAATTTGTATCCCTACAACGTATACATATTCAAACTTCCTATATAAACAGAAGAATCGTGAATTGATCAAATACGGGAAACCAAAGCAATCAAGCTAACAACACAATTCTAGTTCAGAAAGCCAACTCATCTGAATTACTTGTTTCCCCCATGGTCATATAAACTTTTGTGATCAAAGATTCCAAGCCAATTACAAATCTAAGCTTAGAGAGATATCATATCCTTAAGCATTGATCATCATTGTAAAGGATATCTTAGTTGGAAAACAACCCTCAACCCAATCCCATAAAAGATTGTTAAGTTATGTGTTGTAGAAGAAGTTGAGTGACTAAGCTATAGTGTGGAACTAAAGCTTAAAGCTCAAAGAAGAAGTAGTTTGAGTACTGGGTCTCTGAAAACCTAGGGATCAAGGCACTAAGAAGTAATGTGGTTGATAAGTGCACATTGGCACTATAAAACAAGTTAATTCCAAGTTAAGGGATTATCCTGTTCAATCAGGGAAGTGGATGTAGGAGCTTGAGTCTCTGAACCACTATAAATGTTTTTGTTATTTATTTTGAAGTCATTTCATAACTACACTTGTACTGCAGGGTTGTCTATATCATCAAAACTATTTTTATAGGAAAAACTCTTTATTTGGACAACTCCCCTGATACTGTTTTAAGCAAGAATCATTTATTCAGAATAAAAGGAGATACAACTTTAAGGGCCTATCCATTCCGCAATTATAAACTTACTAAGATCAAACTTTCAACTGTCTACTTTATAGTACTCAGTGGAATTGTCATCTAGTTCAAGAGTTTAACTTTGATAAAAGTCAGAGAGATTGATTGATCAACTCTCCTAAACTAATCAAGTGATTAGTCTGTTTTTGACAAAAAGAAAAATTAATACACACAAGTGCATTCCCTCCCCCCCCCCCCCATACACTTGTGTCACTCTCCTTTCAGGACCAACATGCTTAGATTCCGGAAACGTAGAGCTAAGTATAAATAAGATCAAACACTGGATCTAGTAGAACTCTTAAGGATTTCAGTAAGCTGATTGATGAATTTTGCTCGGCTGGTAGTGGAAGTTCTTGTATATATTTTTCGAAACTTATCACTAAGATAACTCGTTGTATTTATAGATGATTTGAGTTTGGAACTAGTCGTTGTAGCAAATCTTCTAAGAGTGGGCTTGAGATCTTTATGAATTGGATGTTTCATGCAATTCTAGTACAAACATTCCTAATAAAGGAATGTGCATTTAATGCACATTAAATGCAGTTGTACGATCTCTAAAACCCTAGTCCAAGTCAACTCAATAGTTATGTTGGCATCTTCTAATTGGTCCACGTCGGCTAAGTTAGTTAGACTATCAGTCTTGTCTTCATTTGAGTCTGTCAGATGATATCCGACATTCTCTTTGTCTGTTAAGGTTGTTGGCTTCTTCATAAATGCATTATATTACATGATTCCATCAGTTGAGTAGCTCTTCTGAAACTTGAGGCTTAACAAGATCTGGTTAAGTCCATATCAGCTAGCATATTCTACTCGGCCGATCTCATGTAGTTAATATTAGTTGACTAAGGTATACAAGAACATTGTCATCTGATTTCACTATTGAACTTCCCTGTTTTCTAGTCTTTAATCTTCTACTCTTTAATACTTGAGCATACGCGTGTTGTTCCAATGTGGTACCATCTGATATACATACAGTTGATCCCACTAACTGAGACTTAGACTATTCTACTAAGCTTTATACAAACAGCTTAGGTAACCTATTACAGATTACATAATTATCTAACACTATATTACATGATCTGTTTTTGCCATCAAAACTAAGAATATATTATTCAGATTAGAGGAAGGATAAATATCTCAACACAATTGGAGAATGATAACCAACCTATTGACTGCTCGAGAGCTGATCAGTTGGACAACTATCAAACTAAACTAAGATTTTGCGAAAAACTGTGTAGACCCTTAAGACAGACTTTGTTGTCTAAAACTTATTTTGTACTTATAAAAACTTTATTTAATTTTATGTATGAAACCATCAGTTGACTTGGTGTACAACTGACTTGTGATTATGTAGTTTGATAAATATGACGAGTATAGTATGAATAAGCAGTTTATCAAAGGTGGTAAAAACACAGAGATTTATACGAAATGACTTGTATTTAAGTGCTCTTACAATGTTTTACAACAAATCTCAATCTAATTCAACTTGGTATGGTGAGAACAAGTACTCTTACAATGTTTTACAACAAATCTCAATCTAAGGAAAAATGAAAGTTTGAAGTAGGTTCCAACTAATGAATTTTTCAAACAACAAGTTTGAGGAAACTCGATCTAAGATGAAGATATGAATTTATATGCTTAGAACTAGGCTAGAAGAACAATTGAAGTTCGGATATATGTTTGTCTTCTAGTCGATCTTACTTTGTTTGACATTTGTTGAGTTAACATCTAAACTGAATACTCATTTTGTCTTGACTAAGGAATTGAGCATAGTTTATTCAGACTTTATCCACTTGACTTTTGCTTGGTAGTCTGCTGGTGTTAAAGAAGACAATTGAGTACATTTGCATATGTCATCTGATTCAGTCATTTATCAGAGCTTTCTGAATTTCAGCAAGTGATCTTCACTTCATTCTTTTGCTTTCTAGTCTTTATGTCTGCAGTCTTCAACGACTGAGTAGATCATTTTGATCTTTTATCTTGCACTTAGGCATGTTTATTCAATTGGATTAAACTCAGGTGACACTGAAGTTCTCCCTTGGTTGTTGACCCTATCGACTAAGACTAAGGTAGATAGTTGATCTATATAGGTTCAACTTTCATCCTATTACAAAGTTTTTTTGTTAAAATCATCAAAACTAGTACAAATTTTCCAAAAAGGTTTTTAAAGAATTATGGCACAATTTTGCTATGAGGAAAATATCAATCATCGAGACGTAGATTGGCAATGAAGGACAATTTGAAAACCGGAGGAATGATAACCAACCTATTTACTGCTCGAGAGCTGATCAGTTGGACAACTATCAAACTAAACTAAGATTTTGCGAAAAACTGTGTATGCCCTTAAGACAGACTTTGTTGTCTAAAACTTGTTTTGTACTTATAAAAACTTTGTTTAATTTTATGTACGAAACCATCAGTTGACTTGGTGTACAACTAACTTGTGATTATTGATGAGTCGAGATTATTACATATTTTTGTGTTTTAATTGAGAATTTTATGGGAATTAATTTGATGTTCTATTGAGTTTTCTCGACTTTTTATTTTGTGTCTTCGTATACTTTAATATTTTATTTTCTACTTAATTCAGGTATAAATAAAGTATTTTGAAGATATATAGATGAGGCATTAAGTTAGATGAGAGGGAATGAGTAAAGATCCAACATGAGGTCAAAATTAATTAAGCCATTGGGCCCAACCTTTGTGACCTAATGAATGGACGTGAGCAGCAAGGCCAATTGGGGGGCAGCCATATATATATATATATTACTTTCTAGCCGCCGAATTAAAAAAAGGGCAAGCAAGAGGCAGCGGCCGTTCTGGGATTCTGGAGAAGGCAAGCAACAGGCCGTGAGAATTCTGGTTTTGTTTTTATCTATTGTTCTTTTAATTATGTTTAGTAGGTAGATTGTTTTTTTTAGCCCGAAGATGTGAAACCTGGATTTGGATTTAATTATGTCTTTTTGATTATGTAATTCACGGTTTATCTCAATTTATATTTCGATTTCGTTATTATTTGATTTTTTTTATTAATAGATTTATTAGGACTGGCCATCCGAGTTTATTTGTTATCAATTCTAGTTAATTCACGATACATAATCCGTAATTGTTATATTATTGTGGATATCGTAGTAACTATGGCAGATCGAACACCTTACGGGATAATAACGTCTAGGTTGCATGAAACGAGTGTCTCGTATTCTTGGTCTAGTTTATTCTATTGTTTTAAATCTTGAATGTGTTTCTCGAGTTGAACCTTAAATACATGTTTTGGGGTTATTCGTAGGAATAGATTTATTGGGGGTCGTACTTTCTAATTAATTAAACTTAAGAAACAATTCGAACTAGTTTGGTCGAGTTTATTTGTTATCAATTCTAGTTAATTCACGATGCATAATCCGTAATTGTTATATTATTGTGGATATCGTAGTAACTAAGGCAGAACACCTTAAATACCTTAAATACATGTTTTGGGGTTATTCGTAGGAATAGATTAATTGAGGGTCGTACTTTCTAATTAATTAAACTTAAGAAACAATTCGAACTAGTTTGGTCGTACCACTGGTTTAGGGATAAAATTTGAGATTAGATTGAGATTACAGTGTTCACTAATTAAATTGGTATAATTAATCAAGGGCAATCTGAGGGCTGAATCGTTTTTAATATTTGATTCCTATTTATCAGAGCTTTCTGAATTTCAGCAAGTGATCTTCACTTCATTCTTTTGCCTTCTAGTCTTTATGTCTTCAAGTCTTCAGTCGTCAACGATTGAGGATCATTTTTATCTTTTATCTTACACTTAGGCGTGTCTATTCAATTGGATTAAACTCAGGTGACACTGAAGTTTTCCCTTGGTTGTTGATCCTAACGACTAAGACTAAGGTAGATAGTTGATCTATATAGATTCAACTTTCATCCTATTAATTACAAAGTTTTTTTGGTAAAATCATCAAAACTAATACAAATTTTCCAAAAAGGTTCTTTTTAAATGATGGCACAATTTTGCTATGAGAAAAATATCAATCATTGAGACGTCGATTGGCAGTGAAGGACAATTTGAACCGGGGGCATCGAGCTCAGTTAGATTTTATTTATATTGCCCTTAATTAATAATTTTTTGATCATAAGTTTCCTTTTTTAACGGTAGTATTTAAAATTCAAGATTACCTCTTTAATATACTACCTTTTAAGGTTTTTCATGCTTAGTATACCACCAAAATTAGATCTTTTTTTTATAGCGTAATTACACCTCTAAGGATCAATTACTTACATTTCGATCCATTCTATAATTAATCTATGCAAAAAATCATTCATTTTGTGTCTTCATTTTCGTCGAACATTTCCGATAAACAACCATTCGTTCCATTTTTTCAGTTTTTGCGAACATTTCCGGTGAACATTTATCTAAGCGAGAATGTATTATTCCGTTATCCTCACAATCAAATTCATGGATAGAAGTAAAATGATTTGTCTCCATGTTGGTTCAACATTTGAGGCATTCATCTCATAAATTACGGTATGTGGCCCGTTTTAAATTATCAAGGTTTCTTATGCTCGTTTTCTGTTGGGCCGCTTATTTTAAACGTGAATATGGGCAAAACGTCATAGTTGTCGATGATGATTCGGTGGCTACGAGCATATATGATACGAGGTTTTGGAGATTTGTTAGTTGTGTTATTCTAATTTTGTTGTGAGTGACTGAGTTTGTTTTGGAAGATGTTCATTTGTGCAATCATATCTATTGTTATGCAATTTTATTGTTGCTCTATATATGCAATTATTAAAAAAAAAAATGTTTGTGCAAAATCGTGTAGGTCTCGTCGAGTCTGAGTATTTGGAAGTTTGTCTTTGGTGCAAACATATTTAATTGTCATGTAAATTTCTTGTTGATTTATGTAATTGTGTATTTTTTCGAATTTTGTTATGAATTATTTATGTTTATTCAAATTTTATTTAAAATTTCTGGATTTGATTTTGAATTTGCTCGCTTGTGCAAACATATTTAAGTGTTATGCAAATTTCTTGTTGATTTATGCAATTGCGTGTTCTTCAAATTATGTTATGAATTTTTTGAGTTTGTTCGAAATTTGTTTAATTCTAGAATTTTAATGTTTGAAGTTTTAATTTTGTGATTTTTTTTTTATTTTTTTATTTTTTGTTTTGTTTAATTTTAGGGTGTATTAATTGTTATCTTTAGGGATTTAATTTGGAATATTTGTATTTTCGAAAGAAAATTTAAATTCAAAATTCTATAATTTAAAATTTAATTAAAATGGTATAAAAGTAATTTTAGGTGTCATTTTGCACCTATTAGTTAATTCTAAAAAAATTGAACCTAAATGTTTTAAACACTTATAAAAAAACACCTATAAGTAATTTCCTCATTTCGTTTTTTTTTTTTTTTTTTTACCATTCTTTTATCGAAAATATTACTTTGGTATTTATTTTTCAAACAGGAATCAACTCTTGTGTAGTTGCTACCATATCCATATGGTCAGATTTTGTGTGGACTATTTGAAACATAAGAAATTATATTATTCCATAAGAATGTCCGTTGTAACTCTATGTCCTACTACTCCATGATGATATCAATTTTTTTTGACTGATCAAAATAAAAATTAAACTAATTTTTCCAATAATAGTATAGCACCCAATGTAATGCAGACCCGAATTCAATTCCCAATCTTATTAAATTGATCTTGAGAATATTAAAATTCTATATTCATATATTTTTAGTTTTATGACTTGTTTCAATTTTTATTGGACATACCATTAAATTAAAATTGGTCGAAGAGTGGTCAGAACCTTTTTTTTTTTAATAAGCCTAATTTTCCAACATGTACTTTTAGATAAAAATTCGAAATTAATCACCAGCATGATCAAAATTTTAATTATATTTTCATCACGAGAAAAAAGGTTTCAAATTTACACATTTTAAAAATGGAGATCCACTTGATGCATTTTATTCTACATGAACGACAGAACAATTAATTATTTGAAGCAAGGAGACCACAATGGACCAAATATGAAGGTTCTTAAACAACATTATTTTAGCAGGAAACATATAAATGGAGACGAAACAAACATCTTCATATTGTCAACTCCCAAATGCATATATAATTACTATACCAATTATATCTAATAATTACTTCCTCCGTCACTAATTAAATTGCTTAGACGGTGCTAAACATCCAGATTTTTTATATCTAAAATTTGGTAAAAGATTAAAAATACCCTGACTGGATATTATAATATATCCTTTAACGAGAGTATAACAGTAAAAAAACAATTATATATGACTATTCAGAATCTTTTTCATTTTGGTCCGTCTCTTATTAAATTGTCTAAAGTAATTAAAATGTATATTTTATTTCAATTGTCTCCTTCAAATATCTTAAAATTACGATAAATGTTATTACTTTTTCACTTAAAAACTTTTTTTGTCTTATTTTTTTCAATCGACTAATACATTCTCAACATAAATTTATTTTGCCTCTAATAATAATACTGATAAACAATTGATCCCATATTAAATTTTGTGCAAAAGTAATGGACAATCTAATATGAAACGGGATCGAGTATATGTTTTGAAATTTACAATATGGTTAAGGACCGAAATTTTCAGCTAACATGAGCCGTAATGATCGATCATGTATATATCATATGTGTAATAAAGCCAAGAAATAAAGGGAAAAAAAATAACTCAAAATAAAGGTGCAGAGTGTGTATAGTATATATATTGTAAGTAACTAAGGCCAGAATGAGTGGTCCATATTGGAGATGTCCATGTTAAAGGTGGACTTTGGGTGGTGATGTGATCTTCTCCCTGATCGGGTGGACGGCGAAGCGCTGTCCGGTGAGTTTGATGTCGATGAAAACTGGCGCACACGCATGTGAACCACTTCCGCTTGTGCCAGTGCCAACTGAGTTTGTAATGCATCAATTTGTTGTTGTAAAGACGAAATTGCGCCCACACATCCATAAACCGGATCCCTAACCCTTGCGTTTGCTTCATATACCATCGAACTCACTGCATCCCCTCTTTGATGCTCCGGTAACTCCTACAATATTATCGGTTTTTTTTTTCAAATTTTCGTTAGGACGTATCTTAGATCTTGCTCTAAGGTTGCACAAATCTTTATTTTTTTAAAAAGGCAAAATTATATTAACGGGTGTATACCCAAAGACATTTACGAATACGTAAAAAAATAGATCACTCACAATAGAAGAAACTACCTAACATACAAACTCGGTTCCCTCCCCCAATCATAAAAAAAAAAAAAAAAAAAAAGAGTTCCATTCATTAAGCATAAATTTTATTTTTTCCCTTATATAGTGAAATAAATTTAATTTCTAACTAGGGTGGCTAAATCTAACCCTGGTCCTCAACTTGGGATTGGGTGACATCATGCTTAGCAACATCTAATGTCATTATCTTTTTTTCTTTCTTTTTTCTTTTTCGAAAACGATTAAATGAGTGTTGTCACGAGTTTAAAGCATAATTGCATGCTTTGGAATGGGGGTTTTTGCTTTATTAGTCAACACTAAAAAGCAGAATAGATTGGAATTATTTATATCATTATGCTGCTATAATTAGAAATGCAAAATAATATTTAAAATGGTGTTTCTATTTTATTTTATTCTAGCTTTTACTTTTGAGAAATTGATATTGATGCCCTGCTTAAAAAATTGAATATGATATATCCAATTATATATTGGAATAATAATAAAAAAATCGTATACTATAAAATAAATCAGAATAATTATAGCAGCATATTAAATTATCAGTACAATAAGAAATTAAAAGTACTCTTATACAATTTCTAGAAAATGTAAAAAACAAAAGCATTCTTATCTTTGAAAAAAAAGAAAAGGGTTGTAGAATAGCATTAATTAATTCTCTGAAAATGACACAACTTTTTGACAAACATGTTGTGACTTTTACCATATTTGTAACATTATATTATGTATGAACCCAGAATAGGAAATTTTATAACTTAATACTCCTCCAATTCAAAATAAACTTCACTTTCATTCTTCCTCTGTTTTACATGCAATAAACTTCGCATCTTTCAAATTGAAACTATTTCATAAATTTTACTATCACAATATTCATAATTTTACATAAAATGTTAGTATTACTTTTGGACTCTCACATACATGCAATTCAACCATATATTTATTTTATACATAAAAGTTTACTAAATTACTCTTCAATATCATACTCATTACTCAACGTTTCTTAAAAAGTGTGTCCTCCCACAAGTGAAGTTTATCTCGAGACGGAGGGAGCTAGTCATAATAGTGGAATAATGAGTTGTATTAATACGTGTCGATACGATATACTCTCTCCATCCGTTTATAAGCTTCACATTACTTTTGGGCATAGAGACAAGTGTGTGATTGAGAGAGAAAAAGAGTAAAATATAAAAGTAAAATTTAGTAGTATTATATGTAATAAAAGTGAAGTGTATGGATATAAATATAGAAATTATTTGTAAAAAAAATACGAGAAACTTATAGACGGACGGACGAGAGAAGTTTGTTGATTATGTTTTTACTATTCATGTGTCATACATTCAGAATACCAACACAAAGAGGGCAGAAAATGAAAGAACCTGGAGCATCTTGTTGACATTGCTAGCACCAAAGACCTTATGCACACTGGCAAACTTATGGGGCTCTTCCGCCGGAAAGTATGGCGCGAACACGCAATCCTCGGCGCATCTCCGCCGAAGAAGCTTGCATGCTGCGCATGGCGATGCTGCCCCTCTGCTACTCTCCTTCATTTTCTTCCCACCCCCAAAATCACCACTACTTCTACTCATTTATATATATTTATAATTATAGGCCCAAAGACGACATAATAATAGTATCCTTAGAAATGAATATGTTTGTGCTTTGGGGGCTGCAATAACTCATGCAGTTTGTCTTTCCGTCTTTTATTTATTTGGTCTTCTCAAAAGAGGGTGAGAATTAAAAATATTAATTGTCATATAGTATATGTTATCTGTACGCGCGTACAGAATTAATTCAAAGGATGTCGCAAAATCTATGTTGGGTCCTACTTATTATGAGATCACATGTGTCATTTTTAGTATTTCATTAATTGACATTTGTCAATCATGCTAAAAAATGATCAATGTCTAGTAATAGTGAAGGGATTAGACAACAAGTGTTAAAGATGTAAAATGGAACACCCGGAATACAAGAAATACATCATTTACATTTTCCTACAAAAACTATTCGTGTTAATTAGTCTACTTATTGTCTCAACCTCTTTAAATACTTACTTTATTCATTTTTTTAGAAAAAGTAGCATTCTCTCTGTTTAACAATAACAATTACATTTTCCTTTTTAAAACGTCTCATAATAACTTCAACATTTTTAAAATGAGAAATTATTTATAAACTTCATCCTCACAACATCCACAATTTTACACAAAATATCAATATTTTTGGGCCCGCACATATACACAAGTAAACTTTTTTCTTTACTTTATACCTAAAGTTTTACAAAATTACCCTTCAAAACTCTTACTCAATATTACACTTTCTTAATATGTGTGTCCACCTACATGTGAAAGTTATTGTGGGACGGAAGGAGTATTATTTGAAAATTACTATAAAATATAATTTTCCCTCCGTCTCGAGATTATTTGCACTTATGCAATGACACAAATTAAGAAAAATTAGTTTAATGAAGTGTGAGGTGGAATAAAGAAGGTGTATTTTGAGTGATTTAGTGAGGTGTAAATGGTATTTAGTGGGAAGTGAGGTAAATTGTGAATTCAGAATGAGTGATATTTTTAGTGTATTAACTTTGTGTATTATTATTATATTAGGAGTGTACAAATAATTATAATACAAATTGAAAAAGAAAAGTGTGTAAATAAATATTTTTTTTAGGGCAATAATTGGCATTTTGTTTTCTCATAAGCAACTTGTGTTATGATATTCTGAGCTGACATGTTTAATAATGTTTTTATTTTGTGTTATGTATATGAGATTATTTATTTGAAATACTGTTCTATTATTATTATTATTATATTCTGAGAATAGTTCCCTTTAATTTGCACCTCATATGTGTGTAAAGTATAATACTAAATATATGGCTTTTATAACAAAGAATTGATTCTATTTGTTGTGGCAATTATGATTATTAGTTACAGAGTTTAGGAATTGATTTGTTTTGGGTTTTGAGCAACAAAAAAGATGAATAAGGGCCCCAGTGCAAGTTTAATTTGAAATGTGTGCAAGAGGCGTGGTCGTAGTGCTATTATTGTAACAGGTTGCATGTTTTTAAATTAAAAGAGAGAAAGTCAGATGTAACAATAACAATGATGGGTTTAACTACCCAACTAAAGACAGTTGAGATCAATACCCTCTTCTTTTCAAGTAAAGAAAAGTCAAACAAACTTGCATTTATTCGATAGAGTGGAGTACCTGAAGTTCGAGTTCGAATCAAGCTTTTGTTAAGCCAAGTTCAGCCCGATTACATTGACAAGCAAAAAAACAAGTTCACCTCGACTCGTTAACAAGTCTAACGAGTCTAATGAAATTAAAAGAAAAAAAATAGATATCGAGTCGGCTCGTTAGTAAATCGAGTATCTAACGAGCTCGACTCGTTTAACGAGTCAATCCGAGTTAGAACCTTAACGAGTCGAGTTAAACCAAGTTCACGAGCACCTCAATTCGTTTAACAACACTACCCACATGTATATTTATATACATATATGTGATATACAATTTTGTTTGTTTTGGGGGAAATTGGTTTAAACCTAATTTAATATATTGATAATTGGTATTTTCAATACAAAAAGACAGGTATTGAGATGGAAAAGTTGCTAACGGCTCATAATCCGTCTCAATTTGCGATGGTTTTCCGACGACTTGAATAAAGACGGTGGAGTCATCGTAATTTATAACGGATATTGCGACGAGTTTTGTCTACGGATCCAAATGACGACATTTCACAAATATTTACGACGACCAATTTGACAAGTTTGTACACTGTTTTGCACAAGATTGTGATCCATAGTTTGTTGCCTACAACCAACACTACCACATTCACACAGGAAGAAGCTACATTAATGTGCAAAATCGGAAAGCTTAAGGCTTTTCATTTGGGTAAAACTATTTTAAAAAACATGATGAAGTATTCTAGTATCATCTCTGGTAAAAGCTCTCTCCCACACCCCTGTTTGATCTATCATCTTTTGCACAACAAAGAGTTTGACATGAAAAAGAAACTCAAGTTGAAAAGAAGAGATAAGATGATATTCATATATCTGATTTCTTTAAACTTGTCCAAGACCCTATGCTGATCCAGATGCTCCTCCACCACAGCCAGATCATGTTGCTGATCCAGGTACTAGATCTAACAATGCTTCCTCAGTCACACTGTATACAACATACATCAATAACTAAGTTGCCCAGTTAACGAGTACAGTTCAAAAGCTGGCGTCTCAATTGAGATGTAAGAAAGTTTGTTTTCTACTCAAACAAAGACAGATGGACTTGAGCCCGATGCTGCAATTCCTCGATCTCATGTGGAGATACATGAAATGGATGTTGAAGATAGAGGTGGTGCTCAAGGTCAAGTTATTGTTGTTGCTGCTACAAATACTGAAGAACATATTCATGTTGTAGGTGCTAATGTAGCTATGGGTGATGAGAGTGCAAAGATGGCCACAACAATGATGGAAGATCTTAACATCCTTTATGTGGACTTTTAAAAAATGGTGTTGATATTAATGTAGAGGAAGATGTTCATTTGAATCTTCCCTTGTCATTTGAATCTGATCTAAAGTGTTTTTTTTTTTATCTTTTCAGGATTATATTTCTGAGAGCTCACTTTGGCTTTGTTATTTTACTTTGAGAAACTTTGTTCTAGTTGTTAGGATTTCCTTTCTGCTAGGTTGGTGATCTCTGAACACTTTAGTTTTAGTTGACTTTATAGTTACAGTTTAGTTTCTTAATTGTTTTTCATTTCACTGGGATGTGATGTGACGTCTTTCTTTAGTGCTATAGAAATATGTTTACTGTTTGATTTATATTGCAATGAAGTTTAATATTGAATGGTTATTGTTTATGATTCTATTATACACATATTACTGTTGTTTTTAAATTAGGTGTGTTGTAGTAGACCAACATTTCAGACAACATCATGAATTTATTATTTCTCCTAACACTAACTCTATGAATACAGTGTTGTTTATGATGTATTTGGATATAGGATGAAGACCTAGAAGATTAGAAGTCATGTAGTTGCATTGGAGAGGTTATCCGTGATGGTTACTTCTAATGCAATGATGAGTTAGTAAGAGGTTTCTTTTGTTTCAGGATCCTTCCAAGGGATTCATGGTTGAATGCAGTTGGATCTTAAGGTCGATCTATATAATGAAGACGCATACTCAACAAAGTTTGAGTATCATCTATTGAGAATGATAGGGTAATTGTGTTTTCATTGTACATTGTTAACTAAGTTTTGTAACACCCTTAACAACATCTAGATTTGTCAATTGTTCTTATCACATGAACACAATACTAATAGAACCAAAAAAAAACTACTAGTTCTAAAAATAGTAGTATAAAAGAAACTACTAGTAATATTTAGTAGTGGAAAATCGTTGCCTCAACAGAGAGATTGAGAATGGAGGGATATGTAAAATCTAGAGGAAGAGAATGTAAGAATCTGAAAAAGAGAAAGAGGGCGGAGCAGCGTGAAGAGGATGAAAGAAAAAGTGAAAACTGCCATGAAAGGAAAAGAACATGCGGGAAAGTTGCAGGCCTCTATATTAAAAAATGGGTAGAGCAGATCAATATTACAGGGATCTTATCTTAGTGCAAAATTGCATAAGAGAATTTGTCTTTTTAAAACAAAGCATATTGTTTCACTTAAAAAGTAGATTCTATTTCTCACCACTAAACAAAGCCAGTCTGTGTATAAGATTTATATCTTGGCAAATTGCAAAGGGTGAGACCAAGATTATGCTCAGCAACTGTGTACCAGTTTCGTGAACACAACACTGTCTTATCTAATAATGCTCAGCAACTCTAACAAAATGCGATGCAAGGGCAGAAAAGAGACAAGGACCAAAGATTAAGACTGTCTTACTTGGAGTTATATACGTGAAACCACTTCATTTGAGTTTATGTCAAATTACTTAGGGTGTTGCATTTTCTTCATTGCTCCACCAAAAACTAACTGAAAAACTCGGAGTGAGAGAACGCACATAGTGCCACCACTTGGGAGGGATGTATAGCATTTCGCCTTCCTCTAGTATGCAATCCACAAATTCCAAACCAACTATCTTTGGAAACTCCTCCTCGTCGATATTATCCAGATCGACCTTCAATTTTGCAAAATACGAAAAGAAAAACAAAATGCATTATTGAGATGCAAAGATAGGGAATGGGCATTAGAAAACCAAACTATAGAAAGAAAGAGTTTCATTTGTGTGAACTTGATTGGTTCACGGGAGCTTAATCCCATTTTTAATTCATTTACAATATGGGTCAAACAAAAACTAGTATATACAATCCATTAGGGTTTCTGGTAGGGTCAATGAAGTTCATAGATGAACTAGTTTCAAACAATAGTTCAAAATGGTGTGACATCTTCTGACACAACTCCTAGAAAAATGAAATGTAAGGCACACAAGAAAAGAGGATAAAGTAGGAATAGCATTAAATATTCATGCATGGCCTTTAAGAAAAATATCATTTAATCAACATTCATAAATGTAAGCACAATACAAATAGTCATTAAACTGAAGAGGATGAAGATGAAGTAGGAATAGCATCAAAGATAACTAGGGCCACAATCCACAGACCAAATTAAGTTAAATTAATTTTACCGATGATAAGCAACACTGCTGGCAATAACACATTTTGTCATATTTTACTCAATATATTTAATGTAAAATGGAAGATGTACCTGACTGGAATTGCAAAGCATGGACTCCGTGTGAGGGTAAAGCTCTTCTGAGAGAGAAGCAGGGTAGAGTCGTATATACTTTTTTCCAACAACCTGAAAATGAACAACCCAAATAATAGTGACATTCATGAAGTTTAAAAACTATAGTACTATACTATGAATTTAAATATAACTTTTTAAGATGCAAAATTATTATTATTGTTTTATAAAAAATTGAACCTTTTTACAATTGATGAATATGGTTAAGTTAAGGGAAGTATTTGAACCCCTAACCCCCTCATCAATAGATCAGGTATACCTCTTTCAGCACCAATGAGTAGATACAAAGTTATTAATTGACCCGGTGTAATCAAGGTTAACCAATATACGTTTTCCAGAATCTGAACTGTATATTTAACACCTGCATAAAGCACTTGTACATTGTATCATGGTACAAGAAGTTTATGCAGGTGTTGGCTCTATAAGAAACCCACTATCTAGCACCATAGATATATATATATACTCCGTATAATATATATATGTGAATGTGGGAGCCTTCAAGTGATTGCCTTAGTATGTCACCTACCCCACTGAGCCACACCCCTTAAATTATAGGCCAAGAATACCTTATGCAATATATATCATGCATCTCTTTACATTAAACAATACCATTATACCAAACATATTTAGACGACAGCTCACATGTCTTAGGCGGCAATCTACAAAAACAGACGCATTACATTTATACATGCACAGAGTAAATCCAAGATCCTCACCACAGTGCCACACTATAACAATACACATCACATTCTAGTTTGAATAGACAAATAATACAACAACATTGGCCTGTTGCAACATAGAACTTGCTGCATACCTGGGCAAGTATATTATGGTGTGGATCATGATGTAATGGTGTTACTGTCCCAGGTGGACCAAACCAAGCATTAAGCGACTGCATCTCTCCTCCACCAGCAAAACAGTAGTCAGGTATAACAATATCCTTCTTAAGTTCCTGTATCTGGCATTTAGATACCACAACTTTTAGAAGAGTGTGCTTAATACATTTTAATGTATACTCTATACCGCGAATTGCAGTTCCTACAGTAAAAGCAAGAGTACATTGCAAAATTGGTTCCCGTATTTATTGGGTGTAGCTGATTTTAGTTCCATAATATGGGACTTTAATCCTATATTGACAAGGTTGCAGGATTTTTTCACATGAGCTACCAAAATTCCATGTAGCAACCTAACTAATGACTTGGTGTCACTTACGTGACATAATGAGAACCCAACATATTAATCGATTAAAAATCACAAATTAATTATCACCCTAAAATAAAAAATTGTCAATACAGGACTAAAACAGCACTATTTTAAAAGTTATGAGAGTTGATTGAGAAAATAGATTCGTATAGGACACGGGACCAATTTTGCAGTTCACTCACAATAGCAAGTGCATACCTGATCAAACAATTGGTGCTGGGCTAGATATGTCGTGCTTGCAGAAGAACAGTCGCCAGATTGAATCCTGTCCAGAAACTCAGAAAATGGGATCAACTCTTGCTTCCAGTCGGGAGATAAATAGTTTTTTCCCACCTGCAGAGGATTTTTCACAGCATAAATATTCCAGCAAAAGAATAGAAGAAAATTATTAATGGGGAGAAACAACAGTGGAAAGGGGACAATGGGTTGCTCACACGCAAGATATCAGGCTATCAGCTCTGCATTTCCTAAATTTGGCTTTCTTTGGTTGCCTTTTGGCAAAATAATACTTCTCTCCAATTCATTTTCCGAAATCAGAACCAAACACTTTCATGTCTCCACATGCATTTTCTTCCTAGTACATTACAGTTTTCAAAACACTAGTTCAAATTCTTCTCCTACAACCTTATCACTCAAAATCATCTATATTTTGTTGAAAAATCTAAATCATAGCAATGAAGATATTGCCAAACTCAAGAATCAATGCAGGGAATGTTGTTCATTACAGTAAATGGATTTCTCACATGCACAGAAGAGAGAACACGAACAAGAAGCCCTGGGCATAGTAAAAAAACACCAAGAAAAGTCTGGAAGATACCTCAACTGGAATTGTACGGAAGCCTGCAACATTATTAAGGTAATTAACATCATTCCATCTATCCTTGGCTGGCCAATGATTCATAGAATCACTAATTATAACTGGAGAACCAGCAACAAAATGGTCCATCAAGAATCCTTCCAATGAAAGACTACACTTTTTCCCCACCGTTTTATTCGAAAGTGATTTGGCAGGTAATGATCCAATTGCCTGTGATGAAATTCAAGATAAAAGAGAGTGGCATCAGTGTCCATTACACTTTCAAAAACAAAACAAATCATAAAGATGAGCAGTTAGAATTTCCAAATAGATTCTCCTTAGGCAAAAAAATGAGAGAAACTAGCCGTAGTTCCAAAGGCCAACAAAGTGTGGTTGTATTTGCATACAAGTTCGTAATGCTATACTAATGTATTTTATCACTCGTTCTTGCATTGCCAGCATTGGCACAACTCGGATTCTATTCCATCTCCACCTGCATAGTCGTGATAGGAAGAATCTCCTTGCCATATCTACTATGTATCTCGAACAAAGAATCCTTCCTTGAAAAATTGTTTAATTAAATCCAGTAGAGATTAATCATATCTACCAGCTATTTACAAATCAAAGCAGATTCTAATGATTTGTGGGTGTCTTCCGAGTTTAATTGCATTTAGACCAGAGAGAAAAAATGCTCAGAAAACAAGAAGTTGAAATCAAAACCATCACTGGTATCTAGACTAACAACTGACAACAGAAGAATTACATCCATATATCTCATCTTAAATTAAGTGTTATTATACCAAATGCATTTGCAGATTTACTAAGTCGTTCGGTTGTCCCAAAATGTGAATAAATAAATATATAGAAGGAAAAATTAACAGCACACATAAATTAATGATTTCTGAAAATTAGTCTTCCATTCCCATGAGTGGAATAACTCCATGGCAAGATGTTGAGTCCAGCACAGCAAAGAATCTATTAACATTATCTTCAATACGACTGGAAAGAAAAACATTCAAAAGGCAAAACGAGAAAGAACATCGCAAAAAGTGAAGGCATGATTTGAAGCCCCAAATATATCAAAATTAGAGGTGTATCTACAAGCTCCAACAGTTTATCGATTTCAATTTTACTGTGAAAAATAAACGTATACGCAAATAGATCCTCGTGTAATTCATTACTCTAGCATCTACAAAACCGAATATTATGATTTTGAAAAATTCAGAAACAGGGTAGAGAGAGAGGGAGAAACGAACCTCACCTCCTCCAAGTTGAAATCCTTGTACCACTCAACAGCCTTGTGCCGTTCTCCATCACTGAACTCCAATGCTCTCAAAGCAGCGCTAACTTTCCCAATGCAAAAATTCAAGTCATCTTTGAGAGTCGAACCACCCATTATGAGGCCCATATCAAGCGCTCTGAGAGCGAGCTTAAACTCGCCCGAAGAGAAATGGTGTTTGGCCACGTGGAGGCAGGCCATTGCATAGGCGTCACGCCAGATTGGAACGACAGAATGCCAAGGACCGGAATGGAGCTGTTCCCACGCCAGCTCCCTTGAGGCCTCCGCAGCTAGATTGTCGCCGGCGGCCGCGCGGGTCGCCATGGAGGTGAAGGCGTAGCCGCCTTCCTCCGTTATTCGCTGCAATAAAGAGGAAATTTCGGAGTCGAGAGCGGGGGTTTCGAGGGTTGAGACGTCGGAGGTGGTGGCTGACATGGGCGGCGGCGGCGGCGGCGGTTGGTGTGATTTGAAAGATGTAACGTGTAAAAGACTAAAGAGAGTTGGGAGAGGGACTGACGAGAGATATTTTGGTTATTTCGTTTTTTTTTTTTTTTTTTTCTTTAGGGGAATGGAAGTAAATAACGTTATTTTTAGGGATGAAAGCGACAAATATAAAAATGTTCCAAATAAGGGCAATGAATTCAAATTGAGGACAAACTAAGGACAAAACTTTAGGCTATCTTTCACAACGGTAGACAAACTACTCTAATTTGTAAGCCAAGTTTTCGACTATCTATTCTAATTACTAAAAGTTTCTCAATATATTTTGTCTACAATAATGTTAATCATATTTATTCACATGTAAAGTAGTCATAGAGTTGTTGTTCACTATTATTGTTCATTATTGTTGGAATTAATTAATTGAATAATCAGAATTAGAATTACCAACTTGTAATTGTCAATGCAGCGGAATATATATTGAACCCGGTTGAATTCCACGTACGTACTGTGATCCTCGTAGTCAGAACACGGTCACGTGAATTGCACGAATCGCTTTTTATATACACAATCTAAGTGCCCTCCATGTTTAACTGTGTGTGAGCGTATTGTACAGAATACTCAGAAATCTCTGTTTTCTGTTTCTGTGTTAGGAGTGGAGAAGAGAATGGAATTCTCTCAGCGTTAATCCTTATTGGAAAATCCCGTTGGATTTTCTTATGTAGGAGGTTATCTAAATAACCGCTCCTCTAATTATCCACTTTCATGTGTGGATTAAATAAACAAAATAATTAATATTAATTAATTATTATTTATTAGCTTTCATCTCCTTTGAGTCTTACACTCTTTTACTTCACTTATATATATCATCACACAACACATTTTCATACAGACAAATAGATCGTGTGACCCTCGAGAATATGAGTTTTCACGCTATACACTTGTTAAGGATATATAGCAACTCAACCAGTTTTATATGAAGATTTCAAAACTCGTTATACCCCAGAACTCTTTCAATATAACATTAGTTGACATATCTCTTTCAATCCCTTGAACATAAGAGCATATTCAACCTTTTATCAAATCTATGTATTCATAATCAAGTTCCGAACTTGATTGACCGGTCAATGAATCACAATAGAACATGTTAATAAAGACGTCCTTCCTTTTACACTAATATCTCCAGACTCCCATTATAGCTGTTTTCCTAAACATGCATCGCATTGCCATATAACTTATAGATATTGGTAACATGCTAAAGTAGCAACACTACAATGAAGACTTAAGAATATAGTAAAAAGTCTTAAGGGTATTTGTTAGAGGATTTCTTAACCCTCAAGGCCTCATACAATGAGAAAATAGGGATATCTTTCTCATTTCCTTATGGTCATCTTAGCACATGTGGTATGAAACACATGTCACGATATCTTAACTTCCCAAGATAGAAGCGTATGTCATTCTTTTATTTGACATCGTATAAATCACAGTTCAAGTGTATCCTCGACACTTAACTTAAATTTCCTCCCACTATAGTTCAGAAAATTCGTTGATTTAGCTCTGTAACAAGTTCAAAAGATTTGTGGTAAAATCTATTACGATTATTTCTAAATAATCTCATCTCTGCACATGCTTCAATGTCAGAGGCGATTGCTCGTATGAGTGAGCCAATCTTTACTTGTCGACATACTATTATATGAAACATCATATAATTCACAATACATAAATGTTCAACAACATTAACAACTACAACGCACTATGTTCAAATCCACACAAACCCAAAACCTTAGATGTCTAAAACATCTCTCAAGAATATATTTGACAAGAGGATCTGCAAACATCAAGTGAGTAGTCATGCATTTAAGAATCACATTTTCTTCCTTTAAAGTTTCCACAAAGTTAAAACTTTGTATCTCATTTGTTTTGTTTTTCATGAAACTCGTAATCTCGAGTGTAAGCTTTAACTACTTTGATTACTACAATGAATCACTACAACTCCCACTGAAGTGTTTAATTCTGTAGTAAATCACCACAACTCCCACGGGAGTGTGAATCATTACAACTCCCAATGTAGTGTAAATCGTTATAACTCTCCCACTAGAGTGTATGATTCCACAGTGAATCGTTACAGCTTCCACTAGAGTATTTGATTCAACAATGAATCGATATAACTCCCACTAGAGTGTTTGATTTCACAATGAATTGCTACAACTCCCACTAGAGCGTATAATTCAACAATGAATCGTTACAACTTCCAAGGTAGTGTAAATCTTTACAACTCTCCCACTAGAGTGTTTGATTCCACGGTGAATCGTTACAACTTCTAATAGAGTGTTTGATTCAACAATGAATCGATACAACTCTCACTAGAGTGTTTGATTCCACAATGAATTGCTACAACTCCCACTAGAGCGTTTAATTCAACAATGAATCGTTACAATTATCTTCATTCACATGAAATAATGTTCACTATCTATGCTCTTGTTCACTCTTTACATAATAGTTCAACTCATTGACATGTTCTTGTCCACTCTCCACTCTATATATCATCTTGAAAATCTCATCATGATAGACTAAATTCTTATCTTACCTAAAAGTTCTATTCATTCCACTTCTCAAATGTCTCGCAATGAAATTCAATTGTTAGCTAAACGATTCAAGTTCTAGTGGATGTCTCACCTCTCGGGCTAGAAGAATGTATTGTGAAAGGAAGTGCGAGCTTGGTGACGAACGTTTAGTGAACGACTATTTTATTGACAATCCTACGTATAGTGGAGGTCGTAACTATCAATGACGAATATTTTCAACAAACGCCTAATGCCACAGGTAGACAAGGTCTTTCACCATTACATAAATGCACTGGATCTATGAGGGTGTTGGTGTATGGGATATCGTCTGATGTCGTTGATGAATACTTGTGGATGAGTGCAGCTGTAACAAGACAATCTCTCATGAATTTCCTAGAAGTCATCATTTCCTGCTTTAGAGACGAGTGCCTCAAACGGCCTAATGAACAAGATTTGGCAAGACTACTCCATGTCAGGGAACAACATGGTTTCTCAGACATGATAGGTAGTAATTGCATTCATTGAGAATGGAAAAATTGTTTGACTACATGGGTTGGCAATATGTAGGGAGAAGTGGAAAAACAACAATCATTTTGAAATTAGTTGCATCATATAACTTATGGATATGACATGCTTTCTTTGGAACACCAAGTTCGTGCAATGATATTAATGTTCTTCACCGATCTCTAGTTTTCAATGATGTCTTAGAAGGTCGAGCATCAAAGGTTAGTTATGTTGTGAATGGCGGGGCAAATAATAAGGCATATTATCTAACTAATGACACATATCTTTCACAGGCTGCATTTGTTAAGTCAATTACTTCTCCACAAAGCTGAAAACACAAGTTGTTCGCTCAACACCAAGAGGTTGTGCAAAAAGATGTCGAGCAAGCATTTGGAGTTCTACAAGCTCGTTTCACATTTCTTCTACGCCCATGTTGATGGGAAAAATTATGATGGCTTGTATCATCACGCACAATATGATAGTAGAGAATGAACGAGAAACATACCAAACTTATTATGATCCCACTAATTTTTTTATGGATGATCCCACAGGTGATGGTCAACATTTTCAATATTTGTGGAAAAAAAATATAAATATCTAAAAATTTGTGGAACAATTTTTTGAATTTGTTTACTATTGATGAAAAAAATAAACAAAACCAGAAATCACGACAGCGGATATTTTAACGAATTCTCGACGAATCAGTATCGAAAATAACAATTTCGTGAAAACATATATTCATTTTAACTATACAAGCATACAACAATATAACCAAATAAACAATAATAACATAAAAATAATCAAATAAAAACATAAATTTTCCAAATATACCAAATATTAACACAGTAATTAAAAAAATAAAGAACACTTACGTATGTATTACGAATCTCCGTTTACCAACCATTGTAAAAGCCCAAACGAATCCATTTTTTCAAGTTCTTCATGTTTTTTAGCAACTTGTTTTTGGAACGGTATTGGATAGGGATAAAGGAAAAACACCGAAGCCCACTTGTATTAATTAAACACAAAAATTAGGGTGAGTCTCTTGTGTACTCAAGTACATGGTGTACTTGAGTAGACTTTGATTGGTCAATTGTTGACCGTTGACCGGTCAAACTTTGATTTTTTTTTTAGGGTAAAAATTACATTTTTCAATAATATTTTCAACTATAATATGATACACTTTTTAGTTATAATATCATACATTTTTCAGTTATAATAATATACATTTTTTATTAATATATAACTTAACACTTTTCATTAATAGAACATACACTTTTTAGTTATAATAACATACATTTTTCATTAATAGATCATACACTTTTCATTTATAATAATATACAATTTTCATTAAAAAAAATATTGCACTTTTCAATATAGTAACATACACTTTTCATTAAAAAACAAAGATACACTTTTCAATATACTAACATACACTTTAAAAAAAAAAGTCAAAAAATAAATTAAAAAAAGTCAAAGTTTGACTGTTGATCAGTCAAACGGTCAGCAGTTGACCAATCAAAAGTTTAGTAAGTACACGGTGTACTTGAGTACACTTGAGACTTTGGCTAAAAATATATATGAAATATATATAATTAAGATAAGAATAAAGTAATTATTCAAATGTGAAATAATAAAATTTAAAAAATTATCTCAATTAATTATATTTTATGTGTAAAATATTATAAATATTTATTGTATTCATGTCAAGCATTGTATACCATATGAAAGAAACTCCGGATTTAGGGTAACACTTGCGTACCCTCGTATGCACCGTACCCCCTGATTTTAATTTTAATTTTTTATTTATATTTTACCTACATCTGCTAATTTAATGAGTTCACCCCAAATCATATTTTTACTACAGTTATTTGCACTCGCTCATTTTATGAGTTCACCCAAAATCATTTTTTACTAAAGTTGTCTGCACCCGCTCATTTTATGAGTTCACCCCCAAATTATTTTTTTACTATAGTTATTTGCACCCACTCATTTTATGAGTTCACCCCCAAATTATATTTATACTACAATTATCTACACCCACTCATTTTATAAGTTCACCTCCAAATCATTTCTTTTTACAACGGTTATCTACACCCGCTCATTTTATGTAATTTAACTATGACACCCACATTCACCAAATATTTTTTAAAAAATAATTACATTTAAAAAACTATATTATATTTTTATTAATTTACACAAAATATAATAATAAAATCAACCCTAATTTATACATTTACAATCTTGCAGTTGAGTATTGCTGAGTTACCGTCGATTCACCACTAAATCACCTATATTTTTAGAAAAAAAATCGTAAAAACATAATTAAAAAAAACTATCGAAATTAGGTACAAATCTGGATTTTTTTTTCTTCTCATTTTTCAGTTTTTATTCCATACTTTTTATTTCTTCATTTCTTTTTCCTGATTTTTTTTTCATTAGTATTTTTTTAAATTTTAATACAAAATAATATTATATGTATGATTTTATTATAGTTAGTAATACAATAAGTAATTACCAGTAATACCATAAACAGTAATCAGTAATATCATTAAAAATAATTAGTAATATATTTACAATAACAAATAATTACACACATCTAATTACAGTAAAATTTTATACAATAACAAATAATTCCACACATCTAATTATATTCAATAATACTAAAAACAATTATCCACAATACCATGAACAATAATTAGTAATATCATGAACATTGATCAATAATATCTTACACAATAATAAATAATTCCACAAATCTAATTATATTCAATAATACAAAACATAATTATCAATAATACCATAAACAATAATATGTAATACCATAAACAATAATAATAATCAGTAATGCATTAAGCAATAATAAATAATTCCACATAATCAGTAATACCACAAACAATAACCAATAATACCAAAATTAATAATCAATAATACCGTTATCAATAATCATTAATATTAATTCAATAGTGTATTAATAGTAATACCACAATCAATAACTAGTAATACCAGTACCACTAACAATAATACCATAAAAAAAAGTGGAGGGAGTACAGGTCGAGCTGTACTGAAAAAAATAGGGGGTGCACATTACCAAGCCCAATTGAATGGAACCTTAGCCCAATGGGAGGGCACCCTAGGTCAGCAGTCGCCGCCTGAGATTTCATCGGCAAGGTCACCGGCTCTGAGTGCCGGCCGATCAGAGATCCATCAGCAACATACTCACAGTCCTCCGTCAGGCCGCCGTCGGCCGGAGGAAGAGGCTGTGCAGGAGCAGGGTGAAGAAGACTAAACAATGTAGCTTCGATTTGGGCAGAGATGAACAACGAGAGCGAGGCAGCGTCGATCCGAGTGTTGTAGGCGAGCGCCATTGATGCCGGAAAAGCTCCTGGATCGCGAACACAAGGGAGATTGATGGAAGTAGTCGCGTCGGTGGTCGAAATGAGTAGAGGTTTTCGGCCGCCATGGATTGTGGCCGAGATGGAAGATGATGTCAATTGTCATGGAAGTGAAGAATCGTCATTGCGATTCGAGGAGGGGTCTCGGGCTTAAATGGTCGGGACGGAAGCGCCGTCGTCGCCGTCGAGGGGGTGGTCGGGCATTGACTTGGATGTATTTTTGCACACTTTTTACAACTATACGATCCCCACAAGCGTATGGGTTCGTTAGTAGTACGATAAGTATACCAAGTAAAATTTCGTTCCAAGGACTTAATTGAGTGCTAGTGAATCCCTAAAGTTACAAGTAGGTATGCTATTGTAGTAACTAAATGATGTGTTTTGGATTTTCGGGAATAAGCACAAAAATAGTAAACTATATTAACTAAAGTAATAAGAACTAGTGACAAGAAATGACAATCTATCTAACTTTCTTTTGGAAAGTGCAAGGGAAGTGTATTGCCTCGGGTGTTTCCGTTTTGTGAGCAATTAAGTGAACTAGTGAACTAATTACATGATTTTACTACAAATTTTGGTTAAGCTAAAGGCTATCACATAAGTGTGCAAACCCCCTCGAAAGGCATAGGTAAACATCGTGCATTGATTAGCAATTATAGGATCTAACCAAATACCATAAGCTCCTAAGATAGTGTTGCATAAGCACTTTCAACACGGTTACTAATGCTTATGAAACGCCCTCTCACCAAACTCTTAGACGACCTCTATTCGTTTAGTGTCTAAGGTTGTCGGTCTAGCCATTAACACCCCTCTCGGGTGAGCTAATTACTAATTAACTTCTATTCAATTGATCAAAGCTCACACTCACACTCCCAATCATGCTACACAACTCTCGTTGCAATAAACATAATCGAACATGCTTGCTAATAGGGTTGATCAACCAAATGAATCAATCAAAGTACAACTCTAGAAACATAAACACCAAAATTATAAGCTAATCATGCAATTAATCCACAATTACACTAAATTCTCATAAAAACATCCACACCCAAGGCAATTGAGGATTAGCCCATGGTTCTAGAAGAGAATCCCATGGCTACAACAACAAATAACATCAAACTCATAATAAAATAACAAGAGATTGAAGAAATTAAGAAAATACCAAATTGAATTGCAAAATAGAGTAATATCACCTTGATCATACTAATTTAGCTACAAAACGATGTAATAGACGATGCCCGATGATAATCGTAGCTTGATTTGAAGTAAACACCACTATTCTATCTAATCTATTGAAGAAATTAAACTAAAAATGAAGAACACCTACAACTATGTGAATGTGTGTGTGGAAAAATGCTTGTAAAAGGAGTTCTCTTCTGGATTTTAAGAAAGGGAGTTTATATAGTGTTTGGGAAGGGTTTGAATGGCATAATTGCAAGTTGATCCCTCAAAAATGGAGAAAATACGAGTTTGGCACCGAAATTGGGGTGACTCGGCCGAGTTGGGGCCACTCGGCCGAGTGGAACACTTAAGAAGCGTGTAGCAACTCTTTCCAGCCGAGACTCGGCCGAATGAGGGTCACTCGGCCGAGTGGTCTTCAATTCCAGGAGCTACGGTATTCAACCTTACTCGGCCGAGTTGGCTCACTCGGCCGAGTGCGCAGTAAAATGCAAAATTGCAGATTCGGCCGAGTAACCTTACTCGGTCGAGTGATGTCCGATTCCAGGAGCTACGCATTCAACCTTACTCGGTCGAGTTGGCTCACTCGACCGAGTGCGCAGTGAAGTTCAATATTGCATATTCGGCCGAGTAACCTTACTCGGTCGAGTGCCTCTTCCCCTTCTCGTTCCATGCATAACTTTCGCCTCGGATGTCGGATTGACTCGATACCTTTGGCTAATCCACTCCGTTTTTCGAGACGAATCCAACCGTGCACTCCTCTTTCCAGTCCGATCACTTGTGGTATGTGTTTTGCTCCGATTTCCATCGTATTTCCTACACAATCGACAAAACACAACCTTTCTCTCATTTCGGCTTAAATAATCATATTCACTGTATAATTCAATGAAATCAACATCAAATGAGCTTCAAATATGCATCTAAATCGTGTAAATTCCACCCGAATCAACTCCCCCAAACTTAAAGTGTTGCTCGTCCTCGAGCAACGAAAGAATTACAACATGAGGGTGAAATTTACAACTAGATGATCAATGAAAGATCCCACGTATCAAATGACATGAAATGAATTCTTCTTCCTCAAGATACATTCTTAAAATGATCACAAGTTCAATATTGAAGATCCAACTCATTACTCACACATGCTCTACACACAACAACAAGTGATGGTGATGACAATATCAAGATGTTCAAGTTTATCTCACAAGAAATAGTATTTCACTCAAACACTCAAACAAATTAAGGACAATAAGCACTCATCAATCAAATCATGAATTGCAATTGCCATAAGCTTGCCCAAGCTCTACCATCTTTCCACCACAAACATGTTCAACAATGAGATCAATAGGGCTTAACCAAGGACGTAACATTGGCTCTTTGGACACGGTGGGAAGAATTTGGGAAATGTGACTCGACTAGTGGAGGACAACGAACCATTTTTTTTTTCTTTTCATTTTTCTCATTTCATTCAAAACAAACCATCCATCATCCTCACTTTTCTTTTCATTCTCAAGAATTTTCTTCCTTTATTTCTTTCAAGAGTCTACTTTTTTCTCTTAAGCACATGTTTTTGGGAGATCCCCTCTTCTCTCTTTTTATTTTACTTTTCACTCTCTTTTCTAGGGGCTCCCATTTTTTATCCCTTTCTTTTGTTTCTCATCTTTTCTTTGCTCAAACACCCCACACACATTTCAATCAAAATTCATGTTTTTCCACTTTTCACTTGTCCTCCACTAGTAAAGGGCAAAGGCTTAATAAGTTCAAGAGGTTAAACATTGTAGGTTGCCAAAAGATCAAGTTTTAAGGCTCAAATTGGCTAACTACGGAAACTTCTTTTGGTATGGGAATATTTGGCTAAGTGACTATTAATAACAAAAGATGGCCTAAATCATATCCCATTATTTCACACACTTGTGGTTTCAAGCAAGAACTTGGGCAAGTTCTAGAAAAACAAGCAATGAATTGATTCACTCACAAATGAAATAAACCGGATTAATGCTCGGTTCAAAGCTCAACTCTCACCGGTTCATTAAAGACTCAAACATTCATCAATCACCACCACACATAACTCATTGTGCATGCAAAACATCCATAGGCAACAAGATGACAACAACACAAACAAAATGATTCATTACAATCATGTACACATTCAAGGAATCAAATTCACAACAAATCACTATCAAATGTGTCTCAATGATCATTAAAGCTCAAATTACACACATACACAAGAGTACACATTGGTGTCAATAGAAAATGTAAAAACGAACATACCCCCCCAAACTTTTTCATTGCAAAGCAATTAAAAGTTTGGAAAAATAGTGTTGCATTGATATTGACACCAAGTGCTAACCATACAATTCTACCCACATGGGCCACTATCCCAACAATTAACCTAAGAGTAGCTAAGCAATCAATATTATGAACAAGAATATAAATTCCACTACCCCCCCCCAAACTTAGTAATTGCTATGTAATTCCTAAGTTTGGAGTGGCGTACCTCTCACGATTGCTATAGCTACACCTTCTTCGAAGCTCAAAGTTCCACTTTCGATCTCCAATCGTCCATTCGATCCAAGCTTCTCCAACTAACATCAAAACTCACAAACACATCAAACTAAACTAACAAAGCAAATAAAATGAGCAAGAAATGAAATAAAGCAAGTAAAAATGGGTTGCCTCCCATTTAGCGCTAGGTTTAGCGTCCTATGCCGGACGGAACTTAACAAGTTCATACTTCTCTTTCTTTGAATGGAGGATGATAGTACTTGACATTGTGCTCATCGGTGATGAACACTTCATCCTCCTCACTTTCCAACGCAATGCCTCCTCCATAGACCAATTTCTTCATGACCAACATTTTCCTTTCCTTGATCTTCATCTTTCCAAGGACTTCCATCACTCCCAAGGTGCCCCATACCACCGTATCTCCAATTTCAAAGCCCTTTTCGATCTTTCTCTCCTTTAAACTCTTCATTTTCCCTTCTTCATCTTCACTATCCTCAAGGAAATTATCAAAACTCTTCTCCTTATAAAACTCCCCCAAACTTGAGTTTTGCTCAAGTTTGGGAGTTTGCTTCAATTTGTTATCATCTCCCGGATCTTTCAATGGGACTTTTTGTAATGGCTCTTTCACATAAATGTCACATTCTTGGATGGAGGGGGATTCCTTCTTTCTTGGGGAACTCTCAATTGAGCCATACTTGGAGAAAATCACTTTCTCTCCATTCACCTCCAATGTTACCTCTCCTTTTCTCAAATCGATGTTTGCTCCCCCCGTGGCAAGAACGGCCTCCAAAGAATCAATGGGATATTTGCATCTTCTTTCATATCTAACACCACGAAGTCGGCCGGAATGATGAACTTTTCAATCTTCACCAATACATCTTCAATGATCCCTTTAGGATGGGTGATGGAACGATCCGCTAATTGGAGAGTAATTGATGTGGGCACTACTTCTCCAAGTCCCAAACGCTTGAAGATTGAAAGTGGCATCAAATTGATGCTAGCTCCCAAATCACAAAGAGCTTTCATCATGGGACCATCACCAATCTCACATGGGAGAGTGAAACTACCCGGATCCTTGAGCTTTTCGGGAGGAGTTCGTTGAAGGATAACACTACACTCTTCGGTCAACTTGATCTTCTCATCATCCACTAGTTTCTTTTTGTTTGTTATTGCATCCTTTAGAAACTTCATGTAATGAGGTATTTGCTCTAAAGCATCCGAAAGTGGAAGATCAATGTGGATTTTCTTGAAGATATCCAAAAACTTCCCAAACTTCTCATCCATTTTCTTCATGTATCTTCCCGGGTATGGAAGTGGCTCATATGTAATGGGCACCCCCCATCTATCACAAGGTACCTCAAGCTTCTTCTTTTTCAAATCTTTGGCAATTCTCCACTTTGGAATTCTTGGAGCAACCTTTCCACTTCCAACTTTTTCTATCCTCTTCTTTTCCGCTTCCTCCATTTCTTTTGCCTTCAACACTTCACCCTCTTCCAATTCAATTGAAGAAACTCCATATTGTTCACCACTTGAAATTGTAATAGCATTACAATGCTCCCGTGGGTTTACCTCGGTGTTTGAGGGCAATTTACCCTTTGTATGTTGAGATCCAATGGAAGTTGCCAATTGTCCCATTTGGAATTCCATCGCTTTTTGATTACTCAAGAGTTGAGCAAGGATGGACTCGGTTGCTTCGACTTTCTTCTCAATTGTTTCAAATCTTTTATCACTCATATCCATCTTCTTCATGAGGTGTGCAAGAAGCTCATCGTTGGAGGATTTCCCTTCTCCACTTGGAAGTTTTGCTCCGGGATCAAATCCGGGAGGATATTGAATAGCACCTTTAGGATTGGAATAGGACAAATTGTCATTCCTCCGAAAATTTGGGTTTTGGGGAGCTTGGTATTGAGGGAATGGTCCCCCTTGTCCTTGAGATGATGAAGGTTTCCCTTGGAATCGGTTTTGAGTAGGAGCTTGGAAGCCTTGACCACAATTTTGATATGGTGGTTGCCCTTGATATTGTCTATTCCCTTGAAAGTTTTGAGGATACCCTTGTTGACCCATATATTGAACTTCTTCCATAGGTCCCATTTGAGGGTCCTCTTGCACAAAGGGTAAATAATTATCTCTTGATTGAGATAAAACATTCACCTTTTCAATGAGTGTGGCCATCATCTCTCTCATGCTATCATTAACATCCACTTGAGCTACCCGATTTTGTGTTCCACGGTCTAGAATTTACACGATTTAAATGCATATTTGAAGCTCATTTGATGTTGATTTCATTGAATTATACAGTGAATATGATTGTTTAAGCCGAAATGAGAGAAAGGTTGTATTTTGTCGATTGTGTAGGAAATACGATGGAAATCGGAGCAAAACACATACCACAAGTGATCGGACCGGAAAGAGGAGTGCACGGTTGGATTCATCTCGAAAAACGGAGTGGATTAGCTAAAGGAATCGAGTCAATACGACATCCGAGGCGAAAGTTATGCATGGAACGAGAAGGGGAAGAGGCACTCGACCGAGTAAGGTTACTCGGCCGAATCTGCAATTTTGAACTTCACTACGCACTCGGCCGAGTGAGCCAACTCGGCCGAGTAAGGTTGAATGCGTAGCTCCTGGAATCGGACATCACTCGACCGAGTAAGGTTACTCGGCCGAATCTGCAATTTTGCATTTTACTGCGCACTCGGCCGAGTGAGCCAACTCGGCCGAGTAAGGTTGAATACCGAAGCTCCTGGAATTGAAGACCACTCGGCCGAGTGACCCTCATTCGGCCGAGTCTCGGCTGGAAAGAGTTTCTACACGCTTCTTAAGTGTTCCACTCGGCCGAGTGGCCCCAACTCGGCCGAGTCACCCCAATTTCGGTGCCAAACTCGTATTTTCTCCATTTTTGAGGGATCAACTTGCAATTATGCCATTCAAACCCTTCCCAAACACTATATAAACTCCCTTTCTTAAAATCCAGAAGAGAACTCCTTTTACAAGCATTTTTCCACACACACATTCACATAGTTGTAGGTGTTCTTCATTTTTAGTTTAATTTCTTCAATAGATTAGATAGAATAGTGGTGTTTACTTCAAATCAAGCTACAATTATCATCGGGCATCGTCTATTACATCGTTTTGTAGCTAAATTCGTATGATCAAGGTGATATTACTCTATTTTGCAATTCAATTTGGTATTTTCTTAATTTCTTCAATCTCTTGTTATTTTATTATGAGTTTGATGTTATTTGTTGTTGTAGCCATGGGATTCTCTTCTAGAACCATGGGCTAATCATCAATTGCCTTGGGTGTGGATGTTTTTATGAGAATTTAGTGTAATTGTGGATTAATTGCATGATTAGCTTATAATTTTGGTGTTTATGTTTCTAGAGTTGTACTTTGATTGATTCATTTGGTTGATCAACCCTATTAGCAAGCATGTTCGATTATGTTTATTGCAACGAGAGTTGGGTAACATGATTGGGAGTGTGAGTGTGAGCTTTGATCAATTGAATAGAAGTTAATTAGTAATTAGCTCACCCGAGAGGGGTGTTAATGGCTAGACCGACAACCTTAGACACTAAACGAATAGAGGTCGTCTAAGAGTTTGGTGAGAGGGCGTTTAATAAGCATTAGTAACCGTGTTGAAAGTGCTTATGCAACACTATCTTAGGAGCTTATGGTATTTGGTTAGATCCTATAATTGCTAATCAATGCACGATGTTTACCTATGCCTTTCGAGGGGGTTTGCACACTTATGTGATAGCCTTTAGCTTAACCAAAATTTGTAGTAAAATCATGTAATTAGTTCACTAGTTCACTTAATTGCTCACAAAACGGAAACACCCGAGGCAATACACTTCCCTTGCACTTTCCAAAAGAAAGTTAGATAGATTGTCATTTTTTGTCACTAGTTCTTATTACTTTAGTTAATATAGTTTACTATTTTTGTGCTTATTCCCGAAAATCCAAAACACATCATTTAGTTACTACAATAGCATACCTACTTGTAACTTTAGGGATTCACTAGCACTCAATTAAGTCCTTGGAACGAAATTTTACTTGGTATACTTATCGTACTACTAACGAACCCATACGCTTGTGGGGATCGTATAGTTGTAAAAAGTGTGCAAAAATACATCCAAGTCAATGCCCGACCACCCCCTCGACGGCGACGACGGCGCTTCCGTCCCGACCATTTAAGCCCGAGACCCCTCCTCGAATCGCAATGACGATTCTTCACTTCCATGACAATTGACATCATCTTCCATCTCGGCCACAATCCATGGCGGCCGAAAACCTCTACTCATTTCGACCACCGACGCGACTACTTCCATCAATCTCCATTGTGTTCGCGATCCAGGAGCTTTTCCGGCATCAATGGCGCTCGCCTACAACACTCGGATCGACGCTGCCTCGCTCTCGTTGTTCATCTCTGCCCAAATCGAAGCTACATTGTTTAGTCTTCTTCACCCTGCTCCTGCACAGCCTCTTCCTCCGGCCGACGGCGGCCTGACGGAGGATTGTGAGTATGTTGCTGATGGATCTCTGATCGGCCGGCACTCAGAGCCGGTGACCTTGCCGATGAAATCTCAGGCGGCGACTGCTGACCTAGGGTGCCCTCCCATTGGGCTAAGGTTCCATTCAATTGGGCTTGGTAATGTGCACCCCCTATTTTTTTCAGTACACCTCGACCTGTACTCCGCTTGTGGGGATCGTATAGTTGTAAAAAGTGTGCAAAAATACATCCAAGTCAAGCGTATGGGTTCGTTAGTAGTACGATAAGTATACCAAGTAAAATTTCGTTCCAAGGACTTAATTGAGTGCTAGTGAATCCCTAAAGTTACAAGTAGATATGCTATTGTAGTAACTAAATGATGTGTTTTGGATTTTCGGGAATAAGCACAAAAATAGTCAACTATATTAACTAAAGTAATAAGAACTAGTGACAAGAAATGACAATCTATCTAACTTTCTTTTGGAAAGTGCAAGGGCAGTGTATTGCCTCGGGTGTTTCCGTTTTGTGAGCAATTAAGTGAACTAGTGAACTAATTACATGATTTTACTACAAATTTTGGTTAAGCTAAAGGCTATCACATAAGTGTGCAAACCCCCTCGAAAGGCATAGGTAAACATCGTGCATTGATTAGCAATTATAGGATCTAACCAAATACCATAAGCTCCTAAGATAGTGCTGCATAAGCACTTTCAACACGGTTACTAATGCTTATGAAACGCCCTCTCACCAAACTCCTAGACGACCTCTATTCGTTTAGTGTCTAAGGTTGTCGGTCTAGCCATTAACACCCCTCTCGGGTGAGCTAATTACTAATTAACTTCTATTCAATTGATCAAAGCTCACACTCACACTCCCAATCATGCTACCCAACTCTCGTTGCAATAAACATAATCGAACATGCTTGCTAATAGGGTTGATCAACCAAATGAATCAATCAAAGTACAACTCTAGAAACATAAACACCAAAATTATAAGCTAATCATGCAATTAATCCACAATTACACTAAATTCTCATCAAAACATCCACACCCAAGGCAATTGAGGATTAGCCCATGGTTCTAGAAGAGAATCACATGGCTACAACAACAAATAACATCAAACTCATAATAAAATAACAAGAGATTGAAGAAATTAAGAAAATACCAAATTGAATTGCAAAATAGAGTAATATCACCTTGATCATACGAATTTAGCTACAAAACGATGTAATAGACGATGCCCGATGATAACCGTAGCTTGATTTGAAGTAAACACCAGTATTCTATCTAATCTATTGAAGAAATTAAACTAAAAATGAAGAACACCTACAACTATGTGAATGTGTGTGTGGAAAAATGCTTGTAAAAGGAGTTCTCTTCTGGATTTTAAGAACGGGAGTTTATATAGTGTTTGGGAAGGGTTTGAATGGCATAATTGCAAGTTGATCCCTCAAAAATGGAGAAAATACGAGTTTGGCACCGAAATTGGGGTGACTCGGCCGAGTTGGGGCCACTCGGCCGAGTGGAACACTTAAGAAGCGTGTAGCAACTCTTTCCAGCCGAGACTCGGCCGAATGAGGGTCACTCGGCCGAGTGGTCTTCAATTCCAGGAGCTACGGTATTCAACCTTACTCGGCCGAGTTGGCTCACTCGGCCGAGTGCGCAGTAAAATGCAAAATTGCAGATTCGGCCGAGTAACCTTACTCGGTCGAGTGATGTCCGATTCCAGGAGCTACGCATTCAACCTTACTCTGCCGAGTTGGCTCACTCGGCCGAGTGCGCAGTGAAGTTCAATATTGCAGATTCGGTCGAGTAACCTTACTCGGTCGAGTGCCTCTTTCCCTTCTCGTTTCATGCATAACTTTTGCCTCGGATGTCGGATTGACTCGATTCCTTTGGCTAATCCACTCCGTTTTTCGAGACGAATCCAACCGTGCACTCCTCGTTCCGGTCCGATCACTTGTGGTATGTGTTTTGCTCCGATTTCCATCGTATTTCCTACACAATCGACAAAACACAACCTTTCTCTCATTTCGGCTTAAACAATCATATTCACTGTATAATTCAATGAAATCAACATCAAATGAGCTTCAAATATGCATCTAAATCGTGTAAATTCCACCCGAATCAGGCATGGTGGTGGCTGGGTCACCCGCCGAACGACATGGTTTTCCGGCAGGTCCTTTACTTATCAAAATAAAATTGAAATTCAGGTGCAACGCCGATCGACTATAATAAAATCATACCTATAATATTATTTTTTATTAAAATTTAAAAAATACACATGAAAAAAATGGAAAAGAAAGACAGGAAAATAAAATAAAAAAAGGAAAAGGAAAAAAAATGAATAAATACAAAATTTGAAAAATAAACTGAAAAAGGGAAGAAATAAAGGAAAAGAGAAGGGGGAAGAAAAATTAAAAAGAAAAAAATTGAGATTTGTGACTAATTTCGATAGTTTTTTATTAATTATATTTTTACAATTTTTTTTTTTTTAATATGGGTGAGTTGGTGGTGAATCGACGGTAGCTCGACATTGACTCAGCTGCATATTGTAAATATATAAATTAGAGTTTATTTTATTATATTTTGTGTAAATTAATAAAATGATAATATAGTTTTTTAAATGTGATTATTTTTTAAAAAATATTTTGGGGTGAACTCATAAAATGAGCGGGTGCAGATAATCATGGTAAAACAATAATTTGGGGGTGAACTCATAAAATAAGCGGGTGTAGATAACTGTGGTAAAAAAATGATTTGGGGGTGAACTCATAAAATGAGCGAGTGCAGATAACCGTAATAAAAAATGATTTGTGAGTGAACTCATTAAATGAGTGAGTGCAAATAATAGTAATAAAAAATAATTTAGGGGTGAACTCATTAAATGAACGGGTGCAAATAAAATATAAATTAAAATTAGGGTGTACGGGAGAATTTGGGAGAAAGAATAGAATGAATTAATTGATGAATTAAAATTGAAGTATGTATGCATACAAGTATTTGACCCGGATTTAATCTAAATTAATGTGCAATTATAGAACCATTAAGAGCAATATAATTAAATGACCACAAGAAGAATTGAATTTTTTGCCCAGTAATAAATGTTAGTGTATACTCCCTTGTGTTCAAAATATATGTTATCCTAAGCTCATGTAGAAAATAATTGACTTCTTATTTTACCCTTAATCAATGTTTGTTAATTCTTATTAAAAAAAATACATGTATATAAATATTTATTAATTTTAAAGGTAAATTTGGAATAAATACAATTAATTTGCATTGAAAAGTGTAAAACTGACTTATATCTTACAAAGAAAACAAAATGTTAAAATGACTTATAAAATGAATAGGAGGGAGTATTTAATTATTTATGCATAAAGTGAATTGAAATTCTGTATTTGTACTTGGGTTAAAATAACAAGAAGAAATAGTTATTTTACTAAAATAGGGTGTGCTTCAGTGCTAAACTTGAGAAACATGTGCGCGTGAACGTTGAGGTTCTAATAGTATAAAGAAAGAATTTCGTAACAATTAATATTTTGTCCATGAAATGAATAGGTACAAATGGGAGATATAAACAAGATGATGAAATAGCTAGAGCATGAGGTCTGATCTTGCAGGCAGCCTCTTGAAGAAATTAGTACACAAGTGTGGAGTCTTAGTCCGGAGCTTCGGATGGCGGAGAACGTAGAGCCCCATGAGGAGCACCACGATCTGAAAAGGCGTAACGTACAAGACGAAGGCAGCACACAAAGAGAAGGCGAGGAACAAGGCCGTGGCTCTGGGGTCCCTCCAGCTCAGCACAGACCCAAGCCTCTCCCCCTGCATTGCCAAATCACCCACCACACTCTGTATCCTCCCTCCTATACTTCTCAGCCGATCGTACCTCATCCTCACCATGTCAGGCGACTTGCACGTAGGAAACGTGTCGAACTCCTCATCCAATTCGTCCAACCCCACCGCATCAGCGTGAGAGAGACGAATGTCCATGTGAGGCGGGTGCCTCGGCTTCCGCCTGTAGTTCCAAATACCGATAAAGAAAAGGTAGAGAAAGATAGTCGGGAATATGAGATCAGGATACACAACTAGTATCAGAAACAGAATGTGAATGAGAATTGTTGTCAGGGGATTTTTCCAATGGCAGATCTGATGGAACCATTTGGCAACTTCAATCGCACCACTCATCACACTCATTACCCTTACAAAATTAGCTTTTGCCTTTCTCACACTCCATATGTGGGACCCAACATCCACCATGTACTCCACTACTTGTGGATTCAACGGCGGCTCCGCCCTGCGAAGCCGCGCAGACGCTATTTGAATGGCCTGATGCCTCAACGCGTCTACCTGAAGCGCGTTTAATTAATTGTTATTGTGACACGAATGAGAAAGTAGATATAATAATAATGTTACGAAAACTTACCTGAAATACAGATAAAGGGTGCACATAATGCATTTTGGGCAGCAACGGATGAGAGTATTTGTGAAGCATATTGAAGTAGGTTGTGCAAGAAAATCTCACGGCCAAATGTACTTCTCCCATTTTCTTAACGCCCGACGGATTCAACACGATCAGAGGATACGAGTGCGTGTAAACGCGCTCAGCCTCGAGCGTGGATAGCCTAATACGAACCTTCCCGATGCTCGTATCTTTCCCGCCTTGAAAATCACCGTTATCGAACACCCCAATAGTTATAACCGTACAAGGATCGAAAACTTCCCACGTGTACTGCTCGTTCCACTTGGGGGACCCAGAGTCGATTATGGTCCTCGTTCGAACCCATTTAGGACCATACTTGGCTACACAATAGGCGTCGGTGGTCCCTCGCCCGTCTCTCGACTTCATGGGGGGCAAACCGGTGGCGCTTATAATCCCGAGCTCGAGAAGCCCAATGCTCGATTTCCAGAGCAACTTGGAGCTCGGCCTATAATCGCTACTATAGTAAGTGGACTCATCCAAGACATGATAACCGCCGTCTAAACTGAGCCTTAGATGAATTTTGCTAGAGAATTTGGCAGTCTCCTTTTTAGTACCTTCAAGATTGTGCCATTTGGCAGGCACAGCCTTATTGTCTAAACGCCTATGAACAGAGTTCAATAGTATCAAACACTTTCCCAGCATTTCATCCTTGTTATCCACAGATATCACCAACGGCTCTTCGAAAGGCTCAGCAACGACGAAAACCAGATCCTCGTTCCACGACGGATTCACACTCGTCTTCGTCTTCAGAGCCTGGTTTCCGACTATGGCCTTAACACAAACATCAACAACAGCAGGTTTACTCGAAATTATTAAGTCTTGGCACTGAATGACATTAACTCTGAGGTACCACAGACGAGGCGAAAGGTAAACCTTCCCACGAATCCTGGACACGCCCTCACTCGAAACAGAGGCAGCATCGGAGTGCCAAGCGTCGGAGAAAGCCTCGTCCGCTTGAGTTCCTTTCCAAAGAGCAAGCATGATCTCCCCCTTCTTGAGCTTCTCCTCACCTCTCTTGTCTTCCAGCCTGTACCACTGGGGAGCCAGGGGACTATCGGGTGGGACCCTTTTCGGGATATCAGCTATATCGAAGCTAGCTTTACCAATGAAATCGTCCTTCACTACGTCCTTATCCTTGACGACGATCTCCACCAAGGAGGACTGCAGCTGCTCGTGTGAGAAGGCGAATACGAGGTTCCATTCGGGATTGGCCTTCTTTTCGAAATGCTTGGTGATTCCCTTGTAGTTTCCGAGCTTAACTTCTGCGTAGGGATCACAGGTGGCTGTGATGTCTTTGGCTTTGACAATGCGCACGTATAAGTACTCCATTCGTTCGACCAGGTCATACGTGATATTGACCTTATCATCGCCCCCGGTGCTTGCAGCTATTTTAGGAGCTGTTTGCTTCAGTGCAAACTCAGACATGTCTCTTGTTTGTTTCAAGGGGATGCTACTTTTGTTGCAAAGATTAATGAAAATGGTCAGATTTTGGTTCCGAATTTGAAATGAGGGGACGCTTTTGGTACGTAAAATTGAAAACAAAGATTAAGGAGTTGTGAGATTAAATTGAAAACTTAACCTTTATAAATTTCTCCAATTATTTGAAGCGCAAAGAAAAGTAAAGAATTGTACATGAAACTTGAAGATTAATCGACAAAAAGAGAGTTAGATACTAGTCTTAAAAGAGAAATAAATATGTGACGAAATTAAGCATGCAGTGAGTGAGAGAGAGCATGGAAGTTTGAAAAGATCATGAAAGCGTGTTTGTATTTGAATTGCTTACATCATCAAATGTTTGAAAAGATCATAAAAGCATCTGTTGTTGTTGGTCCGGTGGTGTAAACTTGAGATTTAAGAGTATGTTTCTCTCTAGTTTGCATGTTCCTCGAAACACACCATTCTTGAATTGAGTCAGTTCATACAGAGTTTGCTCTAATTTCAATTGATTCTCAAGATTAATAGAGAGTAAAAAAAATCAAATGGTTACAAGAGTAGGTTTCAGTTGCTGCAACTATCTTGGAAAATCTGTCATGACTACCAAACATCACCATCACTTTGTAAAGTACGAAAGAAAGTTGGCATGCCAAAATATTTTTAACAAAAAACCTACCTATTAAGGTTGTCTTACTTCCAATTGGGAATAAACCATAATCACTTTTCTGTTTTTGTTCTCACCAAATTATATTACATCTCCAGACTCTAGGTTTATTTAAATTACTAAATTAACAATGTGTTCTAAAACAATTAATCACTCAAATTCCTACTTTATCAGTTATTTTCGGATTTTTACGTTTTTATTGCTATGTCGTATTTAGGGGTGTATCATTTTTCGATGGCACTCTAGTTTCTGATTCGATCTGTGAACTTATGGCTTTTATCTTTTCTTTCTTCTTTTTAATTCAAAACCCTTTTATTGTGAATGGTCCTACAAATATTAAGGGTTAATTATAATCTACTCAAAGTATTAGGCTTGTTTAGTACTAATTGACACAAAATGTCAATATATGTAACTCTAACTTATCCAACTCCGAGTTTATTTGGTAATTTAGGCAAATCTCAAAGTAACAAATTAAGTCCTACCTTTTTTTTTGAATAAATTAAGTCATACCCAAATTAATGATTTTGTTTAATAATTATGTTAAATAATGAGAGGGTTTTTTTTTTTACAAAAACTTATATAAGATAGATCGTATGCATTGAAAGAAGACTCATTAACTATATTATTATGATTTATGTGTTAATTGGACTCATATTTAGCCATATTTAAAACTAAAATACTAAAGTAGAGTTGTTATCTTGTTTATAAGACCATTTCACATAAAACATTTCTATGGGTAATTTAACTCCCTTTTCAGTTTTTAGGACTAGTCTTGTCTTGGGTGAGACTGTCTCACAAAATGAGATCCGTGAGACCATTTTTATATATAAAAAGTGATAGTGTTTGTTAAAAATATTATCACTTTTTTTACAAACTAAAATCTGAAAAAAAAAAAAAAAAATGTGAGTTATCCTATCCAAAATTTTGAAATATGGGTTAAAAGGATTCTTAAAAAAAAAATTCGTGAGACTCACACAAGTTTTTGCCCAGTTTTTATTAGGGATTAGATGGAGAGATCTTAGTTTGTTGAAACAAATAAACCACACGTACAAACAAATTTTTTAGCTCTCTTCATTTCTGTTGACTGTTTCCACTGTAATTCCTTTTTTATAAATTCCTTCAAATTTCCACTTTTTCTATCTTTCATTTTCTTTCCTTTTGTATATTCCTCTTCTTATGTGGCGTTTGCCGCAATTATTTATTTACTTGATGAGGAGCCAAATCTAAATTAAGTTTATATTATTCATATACTGTATAATTTACCACTAATTCTGCCCATTTTAATTATTAAAGCTAGGTGTGTTTTTTTTAGAAAATTTATTTTACGTCCTATAACTTAGGTCTAATCCAGTTTATATCCTTTAAGTTTTCACTTTTTCAATTTACGTTCTAGGGTGTCCAATTTATGTCATTTTCGTCGAAAAATTGGAATTCCGGTCAAATAGTTTGAAAATTAGAAATTAATAATTAAAAAAATCTGAAAAAAATTAAAAATCTCATTAAAAACTAGAAATATCATTAAAATTTATAAATTGTGTAAAATAAAATAAAAAATTCTAAACTTCTAAAAAAATTTAAAAAATCTACATTTCTAAAAATTTTAAAAATTTGTAAATTAAAAATAAAAATATCATAAAATTCTTAAAATAAAAAATCTATAAATTAACATTTTAAAAATGTTTAAAATAAAATTAAAAATTATTCAATTCTAAAAACCACATTAAAATGAATTTGACACAGTTCTACAATCAATCAAGGCGAAGAATACAAAAAAATTTAGGAGAAAAACTTTTATGGCCGGATGAGTCTAAATCAAGTCTAATTTTTAATGAAATATTAATAATTTTTATTATTCTTATTCTTATTGGGTTTTAGAATTTGAAATATTTAATCTACACATTTTTTAAAAATTAATGAGATTTTTAGCATTTTTAATGAGATTTTTGGAATTTTTAATGAGATTTTTGAATTTCTTAATTTTAAATTAAACATTTTTCGATTTTTTGAATTGTAGATTTTTTTTTTTTACACATTTTATAATTTTGAATGAGATATTTTTAATTTTATTTTACACAATTTATAGTTTTTAATTTCAATGATATTTTCGAATTTTTAATAATATTTAAAAAAAAAATTAGAATTTTAAATGATATTTTTAGAAAATTTGTTTATTAAATTTTAATTTTCAAACTTAAAGGACGTAATTTATCAATGTAAATTGGACCAAAGAGGACGTAAATCAAAAAAGTGAAAACTTAAAGGATATAAATTGAATTAGACCTAAGTTACAGGACGTAAAATGAAAATTTCTCGTGTTTTTTTTTTTTTTTTCAGTTTAAAAATCAGGATTTTGGTTTAACATTAAAATTTTAAATCGATTTTGGTTCGAAATTCTGAAAATTGATTTTAAAAATTCATCCCTACAATGCATATCAATTTACTATTACACTTTTCAATACAATCAATTATCTTTTCATACACTTTAATATATTTAATCATAAATCACGTCATTTAATTATTCCAATTAAACTTAACAATAATATAATATTGCAAGTGCATTCACTCAAGTTTTCAAAATCTATGTAATATGAAACTCAAATCACATAAACTACTTGCACTCTATCACAATGTACATATATTTTGTTTTATTGTTAGGCTTCATAAACTCATCAATAAATATTAATAATGGCAGTGTACATCAAATGGAAACAAAACAAACTGATAATGTGTAACTTATCAACCAGGAAAATAAAGAACCAACGTAAAACTAATCTAGAAAAACAAGGAAAATAAAGAACCAACGTAAAACTAATCTAGAAAAACAAGAAATCGCAATGTTAAACCAAAGTAAATTAAAAAGTGCATACAAACCATTAAACACATGAATGTCCATTCCATCTCTTACACCACTAGCAAGTCTACAAAAACGCATATCTACTGAGGAGAGGGCCGGTGGCCGAGCCATTTCTGGTTATGACCAAAACAATCTCTATAAAAATGCCTAATTAATAAGATCTCAGCTAATGGGCTTTAGGAATGTTGAGGTCCTTGAATATGGGGCTATCCACTCCCACCCCCATCGCATTCAGACCGTTGTCTACATAAATTACAGCTCCAGTAATGGCAGAAGCAAGGGGCGATGCTAGGAAGGCTGCAGTGTTTCCTACCTCATCTGTGGAAATATATTTGAGAGGAGGAGAAAAAGAAGATGAATGTGAATTGCAAGTTGAAACACTCTCGTGAAGCTTAAAGCTTATAATATTATATTACTTGTTTCATTCAAAAGTATTACTTGTAATATTATACAGACTAGTTTTGTACTAATTGTACGGTAAAACTGTTTTACATAAGGCCAACTTGAAGCGTAAAGCTTAGCAGTGTATGATTTACCTGCTGATAATTCTTTCTGAAGAGGAGCATTTTCCAGGGAGTAATCGATCATCATATCAATAAATCCGATAGCTTTTGCAGCACGGCTTCTTAGTGGGCCTAAGTTTTTGCAATGAAAAAGTCAATACTAAGTAATAATACAGATAAGAGGTTGTTAAATGGGCAGGTTAATTTTTAATTACAACACCCTTGGAAACTTGATATACGAGGCGATAAAAGGCGATATTAAGAAAGTATACATGCTTTGTTTATCAGACATGAAAACATAGAGGCAAAAGCGGTACATTTCCATGTAAAGTATTGTAACACATACCAGCAGATATGGTGTTCACCCTGACTTTATGCTTCCTTCCTGCTTCAAATGCAAGCACCTGATTCAATCAACAAATTAACAACCCAAAGAGAAAAACAACGAATCCAGAAAGAAAAAAAACCAAATGAAACTTCAGTGATCTCTGATAAGATTACCTTCGTATCACTCTCTAGCGCTGCCTTTGCTGAGCTCATGCCTCCTCCATAACTGTTTCATTAACAAATTAAAAGTTATTTCCAATCTCTTTAGGAATATTAAATTTCAAACATAATAAATATATCAAAGCAGACATACCCTGGGATAATCCTCTCAGATGCGATATATGTTAGAGAGATTGATGAGCCACCTGAAGCAGCATAAATCCCTAAACTTTAGCAATTCTCATGACGAAAAAAGATGCAAATTGAAAATTTTTAAGTTGAAAGATAAAAGGACAACGGGAAAGATAGTTGAATAACACATGCCTGGGTTAATAATAGGAAGAAAATGCTTCAGTAAGGACACATAAGAATAACTAGATGCAGATAATGCTGCAAGATATCCCTTTCTCGAGGTTTCCAGCAGAGGTTTGGTTACCTAGTATAACATGTTTTTGTTAAAGCAAAAAATGTCAAGTGGGCCACATTTAACAACTATTAATGAGGACAATATACCTCTGGTGCATTAGCAAGCGAGTGCACAAGAATGTCAATGCTGCCAAAATCCTGTTTTACACATTCTGCAACTTCCTGTGAGATATTTCAAATATATTAAGAGAAGATCTTACCAATTTATATATTTAATAAGCTGCATCGAGTATGGAAGTCAAGTTTGAGTGGTTTATAAGGGGATACGGTAGACTCCACTAATAACTATGTTGACTAGTGTTTGTTATAAAGCACAAAAATGTTGGTCATTGATATTCAATTGGCCTTTCTATGCTAACACTATGTTGCTTAGTGTTTGTTACTAAGTCAAAATTCTAAAATATGACGAAGAAGTGAAAAACTGAAGATGATAGCATAAACTAACAAAAGGGGAGCAAACTTCTAGGAACTGAGCAAATTACTGAGGCCAACAACGAAACTAAAGATGATGGGTAGACTGTATAATTCTCATTTTAAAGTCAATATGCACTCTGTAGAATTACACAAGTACCATATAATAAACAGGATACTCTTTACGATAGTGGAATTCACAAATTGGCATGAGAAGTCGAGAACAAATTGTGTTAATTTTCTCATTTCATAACATACATGAGATAAAACTTTGCCGAATTCTGTTCAAACAGAAAAGCCAATGTTATAAGTGTAGAAATCGTAATCGTACCTTAACGGTCCAATTACTGGATCCAGCATAACGCTTGTTTGCTTTTATCTGCATAATCAAAACAAATTTACAAACAGCTTACAGCATTTGGAAAAATGTATATACAAAAGTGAACTTTAGTGAAATTACATCTTCAGGAACATCTTCTGGAGTGTCAAAAACTGCATCTAATGCATAAACTTTAGTGATCTTCATTAGGGAGCCATCAGGTAGCCTGAAAATAAAACATTAGTAAGCAAAGAATACTTACCTAAGTCACTTAGAAATATGAAAATAATAAATAAATTAAGGAAAGCAATCTTAACATCATACACACGAGATTCATCAAACTTCCCACGCCGTAGACTAGTTTCAAAGATGTTCAATGCCTGCACCATGAATTCCTCAATCAGTTCACACAGGTACATTACAACTTCAAAAAAGTGAGTGTGAGTCTCTATTTGAGTTTGCAAACACAGTGTGAATGATAGAAAACATTCAACTGTGGAATTAAAACAATTTCACTTACTGGTACCCATGTGCCTAGTAAAATTTCAGCTCCTGCAGCTGCTAGTGATTTTGCAATAGCCCAACCATATCCATTGTCATCCGCTACACCAGCAATAAATGCCTTCTTACCTATTAAGAAATCAAGAACAAAACCATAATTTCATTTTTCTAGACGAAAACCATAATAACCTAGTGGACAAAAAAAAAAAAAAAGGATCAACGACTCTCCCTTACACTTGTTGTTGTTTCATGAAGTTTCCCCCAAATTATACAAACAAAATTGTTGCCTCAAAAGCTAAAATTGATTAGACAAACCTTTCAAATTGATAGAGAGTCCTGATTGAGGCTTAGTTTCAGAAGATTGAGATACTGCTTCTGCCTTAGTTGCCGCTTTGCTAAATTTAGCATGAGAGGATGTGAATGTAGGGTGAAAATGATGTGCAGAAGAAGATAAATGGGAAGAGCTAGATAGTTTAGCCCAAGTAATGGCGCCTCCTCGTCTAAGAATGGTTTTAGCAGAGAAATAGCAAGGGTTTGTTGCTGTGATGTGGAAGCTTGAAGCAGCAGCCACCGCCATTTTCAATTGTTAGGGAAACGAAAACGAGTGGTGAGTAGTGGTAACTTGCACAAAACAAAGAATTATGCTTACTGACAGAGTGAGTGACAGGTGCAACAAAGATTTTACATGCTCATCTAATATTTTACTGTATACTCCACTATACAATACACGCATGATGAATTAAATTTTGGATGCCCCCACTAAAATTTAAAAATTAATTTTTATTACTAAATATATCACAATTCTTTCCTATTTACCCTTTTAACACTTAAAATAAAATACAATTTAAATAAAAACCAAAATAACATTATTAAAATTAATTAAATCTTAAAAATATATAAATTTAAAAAAAAAATTATCATCCGGAAAAAAAAAATTATCATCCGAAAAAAATATATTCAATAATATTTAAAAAAATTAAATAAAAGTTGAAAAATATTTTAAAATGTCAAATAAATATTAAAAAAGAGTATTTGAATGAAAAAAATGAATTAAAAAATTTAGAACGTTATGAAAATCAATTAAAATTTCAAAATAATTAAATTGATTTTTTAATTAAATCTGAACAAAATTAAATAAAATTTAAAAATAACTAAACTAAAAACATCAATTTAAGAATTAAAAATTTTGATAAACTAAATAAAAAAGAGAAAGAAAAATCAATTCAATCTTAAAAAAAAAAAAAAAAAATTAAAAAAATCAAATATAAAATAAAAATCTTCAAAAATAAATTAAACCTATAAAAAATTTAAAAATGTTAACTAAATCTTCAAAACTTATTTAATTAATTAATTTTTGAAGATTTAGATGATTTTTTTAAATATATTTTTTTGATTTATTTATCTTTTTATATTAATTTGAATTTTTAATTTTTTTTATTTAAATATTTTTTACACTTTATCAAATTTATTAAATTTTTTATTTTATTATTTTTATTTATTTCTGAATATTTTCAGATTTTATTAAATCTTCTCATTTTTTTTAATTAATTGATTTATTATTTTAAATATTTTGTTGACTTTTTAAAAATATTTTCAAATTTTAATTGTATTTTTTCAGATTATTTTTTTTAATTATTTTACTGAAGAATTACTTAGTCATTTTATCCATACTTATTTTTGTCTTTAAAATAATGGGGTATGTATAACATTATATGGGGTGTTAATAGCCCCACCTTAAATTTTTTACTCATACTAATGAAACGTTATTTATGATATCTAAAGTTTTAAATTTTATCTATTCTTTTAACACAAAAATTTATATAAAATATTTATTTTGTAGTTATGATTATCACTGAGATCTTTTTTCCCCTCCCTATGACTCGAACTCAGACCTAAGGCCTAGGTAGTGGTGCTCTAATCACTTGAGCTATCCCACTTTGTCTGAGGCTGAACTAGTTGTTGTTGTTATGGTAATCAAATATGCACACGATCAGGGTTAACACTTTTTTTTGTATTGAGTCGGATTCGATACTCACAATTGACACTTTTACGAGCTCCAATCCTTCCATTCCTTGGCGTCTGCAAGGTCTTTGGAGCCAGATCCACCCTCTTACGCAAGACATGCACATCCGATACTCGCACGTCTTTAGAGAGGTCAATCGGGCGGCGGATGTTGTGGCCAAGACTGACCTTGACTTTGTTTGGAGGGGTTACCCACGAGATTTTTTACTCACATTTCTGCACAATGATTTATATTTTGTTTTCTATAGACATTGATCTTTAGAGGAGTGTACTTTTTTTCCTGAATTTTGTCCCTATTGAGAGTTTTTCCAGGCAAAGTTTTAATGGCGCTCCGACCTCTAGTGAGCTTATGGCTGTAGGTTTCTTTTCTTTTATATGATCTACATTTTATTGTCTCACTCTCTGACCCTACGGCTTTTAATATTTCTCACCACCATCCACTTAGGGATGGCAATGGGGCAGAGCAGGGCGGATATCTCAATATCCGAACCTGCCCTGCCCCATGATCTGCTACGGGGCAGCATTTTATGCCCCACCCTGCCCCACGCTTGATATGGGGCAACATTTTTTAGTCTCACCCCACCCTGCCCTGCCCCTAGTCTCATTTTATATGTATATAAATTAAACTAAACTAAAATAAATATTGGTATAAATTAGGGTTAATTTACTTAATTAAATTATTATATATTTATATATATATATATATATTTAAATTCGGTACAGGGCAGGGCGGGGCAGGGCAGAGCAATAAATATGTAAACTCATGTCTGCTCTGCGCGCGAGGCGGGGCTGACTTGCCCTGCCCCATTGAATGGGGCAGGGCAAGGCAGGTCAAAATCTCTCGGGGCAGAGCGGGGCAACTCCGGGGCAGGTCATTTTGTCATCCCTACATCCACTGGGTTTAATTTCTCTATTCTCTCCACCATCCAGACCAATACCCCCAAGACTTCCCCCATTTGGATTTGATTACCCTAGCCCAAAGTCGATTCCTCTCTATATAGAATATCTGCACCCATTTTCCCAGTAATACTTGATCAAAACACTCAAGATCTTTTAACCCCAAGACCCCTCTGACTTTTAGGTTTACATATAATTTTCTATTTAACTCAGAATACTTTATTGTCACACTTACCCCCTCCCCCTAAAAAAATAAAACACTTTTAAGTGCTCGATAGGTGGATCAAAGGTAAACTAGAAGATCTAAAAGTACTGCATTAATTATAGTGAGCCTCCTCCAATCAAGATGCTCAAACCTTCCCATCTTTTTAATCATAGTGAGCCTCTCCCAATCGAGATGTTCAAACCTTCCCATCTTTTTAACCTCCTGCATTAGGTAATGATGCACGTCTATGTCCGCATCCCACTTTAATACCAAGATAGTTGAAGGGGATTCCCCCACACGACTTCTAAGGACAGTAGCAAACTCGTCTATCCTTACAATATTCCAAATTTACTCCATACAAACAATATTTTTCTTTATCAATCTTCAAACCTGAGATGAGTTCTAAATTAATTAAGAGATTTTCATGAAACATACATGAGCTTTTCCCAAAAAAATTGTGTCGTCCACGAAATGTAGATGGGAAATACTAATCTTCTCTTCCCCACTGCAATCGGCTCATATAATCCCCTCTCAACCGCTTTTGAAAGCATGATGCTTAGGCCTTCTACAGCTAGTAAGAAGAGGATGGGAGATATTTCATTTTAAATTCGTTCAATGGACTCCCATTCACTAGAACTGAAGCATGCGTCGTCGAGATGCATTCCATCACCCATCCGATCCATTTAGAGTCGAACTTAAATCTCTCCATCAATGATTCCAAGTAGCCCCACTTAATCGAGTCATAAGCTTTTGCGAAATCAATTTTAAAGAGTATACACTTCTCTTTCCTTTTCTTCATATTCTCAATCGCCTCATTCAACACAACTAGTGGCTAGTATATCAAATACAATTAAAGCTTATATTGGAGTACATCCTTAAATCAATTCGCAAAATTACAAGCTTTCAAGTATACAATCTTTATACCTACATAAGCAACACTAACATCTAAACTCAACTTTTTAACCTTTAGTTGTTGCTTCAAGAAGTTGAAAAAAAAACTCTTGTTTACCGTACCTAATAAATTCTTTGAAAACTTAATATCTTTATGACTTTTTTAAATTGAACAGTCAATGGGCGTGATAAGACCTTATAAAGACAAATGATCGGAAAGTAAAGAGTAATTGCTCTAGTCCTATACGGATGGGGAAGTATAAAGCAACGGAAACAACAAAATGAAAATGATAAGAAACGAGATTGAAGTTGCTCGCTTCGCTAACAAAGAAATGAAATCCCAAAACTTCTAATAAATTTGTGGAAGAACAACAAAAGGAAAAATCAAGAAAAAATACAGTGAGGCAGTTCAATTGGGGCTGCACTTTATAGAAACATTCGAAAAATTCCATCATTAAAATTTGAATTAATTTTATATTTTTCTGTGTTGGAGTCGAATGTTTTAAGTAGAAACGACATTCTAAGCAGGACTCATTGCTTTGTCGAGACATAACGTCCTTGACCAAATTCCATCATTTAAGGAGCAAAAAATGCATTTTTATATTTTTCAATATTAATTTTTAATTATTAATATCTTCAAAAACCTTTTGCAATTTTTTTGCTTTCTTGGAATACGTCAAAATTTGGAGAGAATGAAAATGGATCAACATCTTGGAATCTATTTAACAAAAAAAACATATTAAGGGGATGTTTGCAAATTGCAAACTCTATAAACAGTTTAAAAACATTTCTCAAAAATAAAAGTTGTGGGAGGACAGTTTTAAAAAAAGTGATTTTGTAAGCAGTTTATAGAAGTTTGTAGAGTTTGAAAACATTCCCTAATTGCATGTTGAAAGCATCAGGTATTGAAACAAAACAACATATTAAGTGCACGAGATAAAATTAATTTAATCAAATTCCATTCATACAAAAAAATTATTGTCATCCATCATTTTGTCCTAAAATTAAAAGTAGGCTGGCTCTACTAGTCTACAAACTAATATTAGATGTCGGGTCTCCTCGCTCCAATGCATAATAATATCACGAGTCACGACCAATCTGCCCTCCAAAATTTCATTTCAAAATATACTTGAACAAGTCCAATTGATATGATAGATGATAATAAGAAAAAACAATAGTCAAGAAATAATTACCAGCAGAAGCAGTTACTCCTTGTTTCTAGCGGATTTGTCTTTTCGATGTCCACCAAGAATACGGGATATCTGAAGCCCTCTACTGAAAGCTTGGTTGAACAACATTCGAGTTTGAAACTCTGATACGAATGGGAACCATGCAAGAAAGGCCACGGGTGTGAAGAGAAGCAAACCCATCAGAATTTCATAGCCACGAGCTAATGTCCTCACTGACCCCCAGAATCCGAATCTATGAACCACCGGCTTACAAGCTTGTGCAATCTGGAACCAAAATTCATTCATTAACAGTTTACAAATAGTTTGATAAAAGAATTGCAAGGGAACAGGATGATAATGCTGCTAACCAGAAGTAAGCCCCAACCAGTAGGCATGAAGGCAAGTACGCAAACCAGAATGTCTCTCGGTGACATGTGGGCCAGGGCTATCAAGATTACCAGGATAGCGATGAACGTTACAAATATCAAACCCTTGATAAGCCGGAACACTAGTTGAAAATTCGCACTAAATTTCCTCCGTCCAACAGAAATTGTCTGGATAAACAGAACAAAACCCATCAAATATAAATCATGCATGTGTAATGAATTGCTAGAGATATGCTATCTGCTCCAAATAGCACTAAAAGGAAATACTTCTCACACACACTGCTTCATCTCCACCCTCAAACTTCCACTTTTTACATAACAATCAGTTTTTTTTAAAACATGTGTCCAACTCAAACGAAAATTATAAAAATAGACGGAGGAAGTACAAAATTAGTGCGCTCTGAGTGATCCTATTTGAAGCTTAGGAAACTTTCAGGTACTTATGTTTTGGTATAGGATAGAGATGGTTTGGTATGGGATACTGAAAATACTGTTGTTCAATACCATATACCGTACTGATAATTTTGGTATGTTAAAAACACTTACCGATATAGCGTACCAAAATTTCTGTAAACTGAGTTTTTTAAGGGTATCAGTCAGTATATATCGTTTCATATCAAAATTTTGGTATACCGAATTTTCACCAAAATACCAATACGAAATTTTACAGTACGGTACCACACCATGCTGAAATTCTCAGTACTGAAAAAAATCGGTATATTTGGGTTCGATAAATGTGGCATACCAAATTCTCGGCATTTTCCCAACCCCTATACCAGAAGGGGGTTGTTTGCAAGTTACCAACAACGTAAAATATTTGACACAAAAATTTGTCAGGAATCTAGTGAAGATGGGCAATTAATGTTCAACTAAAAATTTCAATAATGCTGTTACCTTCATGACAAAAAGAATCAGAAAGATCACCAGCCACGATATGCCATATACCTGCAATACATTCAAGTATTTATTAAAAACTCTAACACCTTACGTAGTCAAGTACTTTGAGGACAGAACGTACCAGAACACTTTTGGACTCCCTTGCAATGTGCAAATGATAGACGAGGCCATACTGGTAAATAAAAAACCTTAAAGCTAGCAATATCTCAGCAACGATACCCCGTTTCCCAGAATGACGAAGATGGTCTTGCTCCTCCTCCCACCATGATTCCCAACTTTTCTCAGGAGGAACACCAATGCCTCCTCTATTCCCAATCCACTTATTCCAATCAGTCCAATCGTCAACTATCTTTTGCCACTCAAATCCAGAAGGATTAAAGAGGAAGGGAGCAAAAAGCCAGGTGCCCACCATAAACCACATCGGGACTGTGATTAAGATATATGCAAGAGCACCTCTATAAGCCTGCCCAAATATTTGATAAACAAGAAGCAATATCATTAATTCCAGCCCCTTGACAAAGTGGCTACGTGAGTACAACCGATAGTTATCAGCAAATTTAGCATGGAACACAACAAACCCACGGCCCGTGGCCCTATACTTTGCACCTCCATGGAGTAACGTTCTCCCGTAATAATGGGTTTTAGTTCCAAGTGAGAAAGTGAAAAATACAGGTGCTAGTTGAAGCTGCATTAATATGAATTCACTTAATGCTGTTCGGAAGCCATTTTCTAATCCAATTTCCATCACCATAGGGAGAGCCATCAGAAATCCAATTTGCACAAACGACTGAGAGGCCAGAGCAATTTCTAAAGACTTATTATCTCGAATTCCAGGCTGTGCACTTAGTCCCTTTTCAAGACCACTAAGAACAAGATAAAGGCGACCGTAAAGAAATATATACACAGTCAGCACAGTAATCTGTCAGAAGAAACACAATATGATTAGAAAGTTTAAAAAGTAATTCAAAACTCAAAAGTATACAGCTGGTAAAACAATTCATCTATCACATACCAAAGTACTGATGTAGAAACCAATGGTGGTGAAATAGCATGAAAGCATTCGAAAGAAGTCAAAGCGATGTCCCAGCCTATACAAGTCACGACTCAGTGTTTGTTCTCCATTTCCATTGGCAATCTTTGCCTCAAACAAAGAAATTTGGTTAAGACCAACATCCCTCCCTTTACCAACTTGTATGTACTCATGATGAGTTACATTGCCTTCACGAAGTGTAGAATTGAAGCCTGCACAGTTGCACAGGATCAAGCAACTATCATCCATTTAAAAAAAAAAAGTTTAACAGTATATTTATGAGCATACCAGCAAATATGTCCTCACTAAGGTTGATAATCTTGGAGGCCTTGCTCACCCCACCTCTAGTAAGGTGAAACAGTCTATCAAAAACATCAGGATGTCCATAGTGAAACCGAACCCTGTAGGAACAAGAAAGCACATTTAATCAGTCAGCTTAGAAAGATGATCATCAGTAAAACAAATACGAAAAGAATGGCTTCTTGAGTTACGTAACCTTAGCGAACTGTGTATATGTAAAATCCAGGGATAAACTCAAAATGAAGCAAATGTAGATAAGTCATATTATAAGACTCTTATATTCAGGATTGACCCATAAAATAAACAATATACCAACTGAACTTTATCACTGTGTAGTGCCAAATACAACTATTCACCCAGATTAAAGAATTGTCAGCACAAAAGGCAAGGATTATGCATTATTCAAATATAATTAAATTAGGCAATAAAAAAGCAGTGACCACACAATTGCCTCGATGTGAGACACAGCACTCACTCATCACTCTATTTCTTGGTCGACCAGATGCACTTACCAGAGTGTGCATTGATTCGCAACCAACTACATGCCATGCATAATTAGCACTAAAGCTCAACTCATCTTCGACAAAAGAAATGGAAATAACAGCAACCTTATATGCGGATAAACACACACACCAGAAGGGGTGCACATTTTGCATGTTAACCTCATTTTGTGTTTGGACAGGTATCAGGCTTAATTACATGGAACCCAAAGTGTAGCTTCATCTAATTAAGCTTTCATGTATGCAAGGGTCCAGCTTTGATCATGTAACATAAACGCACAACAAACGGTGCCAAAGAAATGGCATAAGAATAAAGAATTTATACACTGGGCATTTAAACTAATATATCCATATGCAAACAAGAAAGCTTACTTAAGAGGGTTAGCCAGTAGTCTCTGACCAATAGTAACAAAGCTCGTCTCTTGATTAGACATAAACCAAGCAAGAGAAGAAACACTGCATTGCGTAGTAAAAGAAGTGTGGGTTACATTAAGGCAAGAGTATATAAGGGCATTATTGTTCAGGACCTTCTAATTATGTGAAGTGGCTCACCTTCCAGTGAAAATATGTTCCCTCAGACCAAGAATTGATGGATGTCTCAGGTCATGCCTTTTAAGAAATTCTTGAAGTAAGTTTCTCATTTTCAAAGCTTCTTCCATGTAGTTATCCTATGTTGGATAATAATAATGTCAGGGCTCAAAAGTGAGATATTAGAAGGAAAATGAAAATAAAGTAGTTTACCTGATTCATATCAATGGTTTGTAAGCCCTCCCCGCGCGTGAAGACTATGGCATGATTCTGATTTTCAGGCTTTCCTTCACCCAGGATAGCAGGGCCTGGAAGTTTTATACGGTAGATGATCTGCGAACAGAAATCCATAAATTAATTATCAGTCACAAAATATGTTCAGTTGCCAACCTCAAATTACTGCAAAAAAAAAAAAAAAAAAAAACCGTAATTCCATAGGATCTTCATAGTGCAAGAGAAATAGACAGAAATAAAAGAAGCCATAGGAAAGTGAAACAAATCGAAATCTGCTTCAACCTGCACCATAAGTTAATGTAATCGCTGAAACTTGAGTATGATTGTAGCTAGATGCGGAGTGGATTTCCCTCGGGTTAAAATGAAATGAAATAAAAGTTATCTATATGACCTCCTCGGTCAATGTTACATCCTCACTCCTCCCCTAAAACCTTTAGGTTGCATTTAGATTTCGGGATTTGAAATCCACACAAATTAGAGTGAATTCAAATCAACCCAAATCCTATAAAATGGTTTCTAAAGCCACCTTACTTCATATTGTAACTTCCATTCAATATTTCCAACTGTTTGAGCTGCCTATTATATTTCATCTGGTGACTTCTAATTAATCTCACTCTACCTGATCCAGATTCTGTCCTGGCTCTGAAGAATTTGACTTGGGCAAAGCAGCTTTCACTAGAGTGGAGTAGTATACTTTGTCATTAACTTTCTTTGTTCTGTCTTTACTGGGTTCTTCAACTTCATCAATATATGCTACTCGAAGAGATGGATACCTGTCCAGAGAATGAAAGATTAGGTGATGATATCCACACGACAACAGCATTTAAGTTCTAAAAAAGGGCCTTTAAAGCTCAAAGATTCGTACGTTGACATAAGTCTCAATATATCTTGAGCTCGAAGATCTCCAGATCGTTTGTGGATACCGTATAATTGGCAGGAGACAACATATGTGAACTTCATATCTGCCACGGCTTGACATTGTGTCCACAGTGACCTCTCTCCCTTCATCTGATCTTCATTCAACTCAATGGCCTTATAGCCCTCCATTAAATCTGTTTAAATTAAGAAATGCAGCTGCTTACAGTATTGCACTCCGATAGTTTATACTAAAACATCAAAGAAACTGAGTAATTGTGCTCATTCAAAGAAGTCAATGCACAAGATCCAGTACCATCATGCTTGGCCATATCAAGGAATGCCTGAAGTTCCAGAGCTTTGCGGTAATACATCATTCCCCTAACTGCCACAATTTAGAAAATGCATCAGTCTACAAAAATATATGTTTCAGAAAATAAAAAGGTACCATGACCCAAATAAAGAGGTACTATGACACACTGACATGATCTAATTTTGAATGTAATTAAATAAATTAGTTAACGACCCATTAAAATTATCAATGAGGAATAGAAGAGTATTATGTCACTCAGACCACGTCCTCATGACCCATTGCTTTTTCTATATCTATCAAAGGAACTCAGCAGCATCACATGTTTAATGTTTAAGTCTCTTTTGATACAAAAGCGGTATCAACATAACAGAACCCATAAAGTTACCAACCTCGAATGAAAAAGGCTTCAGGCAGCACAAATAAGATAAAATGCATTGAACATTGAAAGGAGAAACAACTCAAAAAGTACTGAGATCTGATTCGCCAGATCAGGTCAATAATTTTCCCCTATATGATTCCCCAGCAGAACACACACATAACAGATTGCTAAAATTTTGATTTGTTCATACCAGTTCTGGTCAATGTTTGTCCTCGATATGATGCCCAATGGCGCAATTGATCTTCTGATTCATCAGACCCCCTAAGTTCTTCTTCACTAAGACAATCGAGGCGCTCCAGAAAGTTGTTCCATTCATCTGCAAGAGATTAGTTTAAGGTTGATAGAGAAGGAGAAATATGATATATCTCGCAGCATCGAAAGCACAAACCTGGGAAAATTTTCTGCAAGTAAAAGAGAATGGAAACGCCATCTTCATTTGGCTCTTCTAGCTCAGGCAATGAGAAAAGAACCTCCTCCGTATAATATGGAGTCAAAACACTATATGTTGGAATAATAAAAAGTTACATACACATAAGTGTTGTAGATGCATGATCTTCTAACCAAACTTGAAGCACTAAGAGTAATGAAAATAAAGAACTCACGAGAAAGACAGCATATTGCGAACTTTAGGAGCTGGAGGCATGTCCATAAACAAGGAATTGGAGAAGAAGGAAATGCGCCTTCTGGCTTCTAAATTTGATGGTACATCCATTGCAGATTCTTTCACTGTCAGCAACAAGTACAACCTCTTGATCTGTTGTGAAAAAAAAAAAGTTAAACGAGTAAGGCGACAATAGTTTTACTAGTAGATGTCAATTCAACTTTGTATACCTTACTTTTTCAAAAAAAAAATTGTATACCTTCTCTTTCCAAGCTTCAGATTCAGGAGCTGGAAATTTAATGGCACCAGCTGATGCAAATAACTGATATTGTATTCCTTCATGTCCCGATCCACCATTAATTGAATCCAACAAGCTATGTAAAGCAAATAAAATAAAATAATGAATGTTTCATCTAGGCCTCAAAATCTAACACATGTATTGTATGGTGAAAGAACATTACTTGGATACATGATCTTCCATTATGTCTCGGGTCACAACTTCTAGCATGTCCTGGAAAAGGATGACAATTTGATCCCTATCCTCTGGCTTATTGTCTAACTGCAAAATGGCCGATTGAATAACAGGTTTATGCATAACTAAATCAATTGGAAACGGCAAAAATTACAATGGGGAAAAGAGAAATTCCTACCAAGTATTTCACAAGCTTAACAAAAAGTTCATACAGATTTGGAAGAGCATTAAGCTTGTATTCAGCTAACAGATCATCATCCTCTATATGCTTGTCAACTTCAGAAAATATACGCTCAATCACCCTGAGCACATAAGATAATTAGACAAAGTGAAGCAAATGCAAATGAGCTCAAACAGAAAAACTATTGTATCTGCACAAACTTACTTTTTCTCAGGTTTGCCGTGAACTAGAAAGTTAACAATGTTTCGGAATGAAGCATAGCACTCGCAGACAGCAGAATACATGTAATCATCAGACTTAATCCGCTTTTTCAGTTCGCTATCCTTGCCCTTACTATCTTTAGCCATATCCACTGCTATTGGTATCTACATAATCCAACAAAACCAATTACTCGGGGGCTTTTCAAATGTCAACTAATAACTTCTATTAGCTAGTGATGGATAAGAAACCAAAAATGGCATCTAAGTCTCACATCAAATTTTGATTCCCTTCAAAATGGTTACAATTAATTTAATGAACATCACATTTTGATGCCAAATATTACCAGTCCTCAAAGGAAATTCTAAAACAGTGTTGAAGATTTTCACACCTTCAAAAAATAAAGTAATTGTGGAATCAAAAATTAAATAAAGAAGGATATTACTATGAGAGATACACTATTCCTGATATCTAAATCAGTTGTTTAACTTAATTAATATATTGTGTGATTATTGTGGTTCTCACATGCCTATTACACCTAGTTTGTTATGACGTGTAAGGCAAAATTTGAGGTTTCTTTTTGCATATGAATGATTACATACTCAGAAAAATACGGCATGGTAATAAATAATACATTCACTAATTAACCATGTAAAAACCACGACAATAACAATAAACTACATAGGGTTTTGTTAGTTATCATTAACTCGCAATGTATAACTTCTCTAACTAGGGTCTCATCTCCATGCATGAAGCCTCCCTTTGGACACCAGTCACACCACCATCAACTTAATTGTTTATAATTATCTCTTGTGGTCTAGTGGCATATACTACTTGCATACTTGTTTAGTTGGGCATAGTTGATATATATGTTCTAGCTTCAGGTGGAGAGTTGAAGATTATAGTATTATAATATTTCCTTGTTTAGTTGATTAATGAAAATTAGGTAGATCTTTATTATTCTTTCCTGGGTTTTGGTTGTAACGCTGTCGTTTCACCCACTATATGCACGGAACTCTAGTATATTAATAACAAACAAACCGAGCCTTTAATCCCAAATAATTGGGGTAAGCTACACGAACCAATTATAAAATCGCATTGGGTCAGGCGCATGGATTCTAGTATATTAATAACACGTAAAATTCTATAATCTTTCGTCTCTTCTGCAATATTGTTGGCAAGGGTGTTCTTTCCTATCATCATTTATTTATGATTGAGAAAGAAAGGTAGGTAAGGAAAATTTAGGGTAGTAACCAAATAAAAACCCATGGGGGTGTGTTTACTTTCAGATTTAAAAGTCAGGTTTTGGAATTTAAGATCCTACACTGGTTTTACTTCGGGATTTAAAAACCAACTTTGAAAAATCACCCAATAATCTCACTCAACAATAATATAATAATACAATCTCATTCAATCTTACAGATTGATTTGACATAAAGTTAAATCATCCCCTACTCAAAAACCTAAAAGAAACAGACATATTACTATTCATCAGGATTTTAAAAACCAATTTTCAAAATCTCTCAAAAGGCCAAAGTAAACACCGCCATAAGGATAGAGCAATTTACTAAAAAACTTTATGGTGCATTTTAAATTACAACAAAAGAAACCCCTTGAGTACCATAAATAAGGTTTGTATTTGGCTAACAAATACACCCTCAATAATTTAAATCTGTTAGAAAAAAAAATATCATATCATATCAATTAACTAATTAATTTATGAATTTTTTTATTATCCATTGACTTGTTATTTTCTTAAGAATACAATGAATTTTTTTATACATTTTACTTAATAAGAATAAACATTTTTATTGTCATTTTTTATATATAGATCATGAATTAACAATAAATATTCCTAAGAGTGATCAAGGACATTGTTTATTACTCCCTCTGTCCCTTACTTAATGTTGCATCTGCCACTGCCAAAAAAGTATGTCTCATACCTAATGCTACATTTCCTAAAAAGGAAATAAAGCAATCATCACCCTTTTAACAATCTCCTTCAAATATCTTTAAATTATACAAAATGTCATTACTTTTTCCACACTAACCCAACACACTTTCCCCATTACCATCTCCAATAAAGTAGAAAGGACCATACTACCCTCCCCAAAAAGTAACTTTATCACTTTAATACTAATAAACAACTCCTACTAAAACCCGTGCAAACAGTAAAAGTTCCATCAAGTAAGGGACGGAGGGAGGGAGTACTATTTTAGTATTCATTGAGATGTATTCATCAAATAATAATATTAATATATTATAAACGAATTGTAGGTAATCTCAAAGCACTCATTTGTTACCTATCTACTTATTCTTACTTTGTTAAAAAAATATAATGAAAAAATTATGATACATTTTATTTAGTAAGAATAAATTGTTTTATTGTATTTTAATACATTTTTTACACAATCTTATTGTGATACATTTTCTTATTTTATTTTTATTATGAAACTCAATAAATTTTCCACATATAAAATGATTTAATTCTTCAGAAATTGAGTTTTTTCACATATATTAAACATAAAAAATACCTAATAAAATTTATTGCATGTATATCTTCACTAATATGATACATTTTATTTAGTAAGAATAAATTGTTTTATTGTATTTTAATACATTTTTTACACAATCTTATTGTGATACATTTTCTTATTGTGTTTTTATTATGAAACTCGATTAATAAATTTTCCACATATAAAATGATTTACTTCTTCAGCAATTGAGTTTTTTCACATATATTAAACATAAAAAATACCTAATAAAACTTATTGCATGTATATCTTCACTAATATGTATCAATAATAATCATGGCATTTTTTCCATATTAGTGTTTATAATTATTTAAATATAAGATATATTATTAACATTAACTATTACGAACACTCCGAATAATACACGGAGACTATGCTTGAGGCATCCGTACTGAGAGTTGTTATAAATAGTTCAAACCTAAAGGGTAGTTTTTGTAATTTGCCCAGAAAATACTTTAAAAGGGGAAAACCACAAATTCAACATGGAGGGGAAAAAATCTAATTTAAAAGGGAAATAATGGTCCAAAGGAAAAACCTTGCTAGCAAGCAAAAACGGAGGCCACTGCATCAGCTCCAAATCACGGTCAGCCCAATATGGAACAAGCAACAGATCCATTTCCCTAACAACATAAGCAAGTTTAGCAATCATATATTCATAAATAACATGTCTCATGTTGGTACCACAATATTGGAAAAGAAACAATTAATTTACAATACGCCTATTTCATAGCATTAATACTGAAGATCACCTGTTACTTATTAGATCCTCCTCCCTGAAACTTGTTATTATTTTGTTCCACAACTGAGCAAACCTCGCAGCTTCTTTTTCTTTACTGGACGGAATCTGAGAACGAAATTCAGATAAATAAAAGTAAATTCAGGTCATATTCTTGCATAAACAAATATACTAGTATTACTTATCAGTTATAGAAATGAAAAAAGAGCTAAAAAATATGTTACCAAATCAAACTTGCGGGAAAAGGTGGCCTTCAGTCCTTTCCTTTTTGTTGTTGGCTCAGTTTTCTCCTCTGGGATTAAACAGGCATTGAAGGCACCAGGCAATGACTGAAATCGGGATCTCAGCATTCCTAGTGTTCGAATCTGAAAGAAAAAGGACAAAGGTTGCTCAAATGAGAAAAATAAATCCACATAAAACTACAAGCAATTAGCAGTGTTGAATATCATCAGTATATAGCTTCAGTTTTTGTAGAAATTCCATAGCCCTATACTAAACCACTGGCGAATGCACACGTTTTCTGGGAAACCCAATAACCACAAAATAGTTCAAAACCCTTGGGTGATGAGAAACTGAACAATTTTCCACCATATGCATACTGTCAACTTCTAACCATATATTTGCTTTGAGGGGACACGGGTGAATTTTTTTTCCCTGAAGCAAAATGTTTGTTATCTTCAGCAAGAGAAATCTCCCTAACCTATAATAGATAATGCCTTCAGTTTTATCATTTTTCATAACCTAACCAAGGAACAAAGCCAAAACATTCAGCTTGACAATTCTTTGCTGATGTCATAAGTATATAAACTGAATCAACGCTGCTCCAGTCTAATCACAGTCAGAAAAAAACTTGAATTTTTGTGGTTTTTTATATGATTTGAAGTATTATTAGATAAAATAAAAGCCTATGAAAATGTTTTGTAGTCGAATTGCATCATAAAATTAGCATTTGGTAGGAAGAAACGAAGTGTACCTCTCCAAGTCGGCGGAATGCACCATATATACCTCCAAACAGTGTAGAGAATATAGCATACCATATCTGGGTATCCATGAAATAAACCTGGAAAGGGAGAATCCACAAATTACAATATCCAAATTTATAAAAGCAAAAGGCAACAATATACAGTCTGGAGGTATATTTGAATGTCAAACAAAGTACTAAAAATAATGCATGATCCATACAAGAATAACTGGCGCCCATAGTGCAATCACAACACCTATATTGTTCTTTGCTGCAAAACATGACACGGACCAAAAATTAGTAAGAATATCACAGTCCAACTATTTTCTCTATTTATTCTTGCATTATGCATGAAATAACATAGCTCAAGATCACAGTCATACTGTTTACCTTGGGGGAAAAACTCATGCCACTCGTAAGCTGATATATGAATGTCCATAATAGCTTTTGTTGGACCCACTAAAGGTTTTATCTGGAATGGAAAGATTTTGTCAGCAAAATAAGTCTATGGTATCATGTACAATCAACAGCCTACATAGTTTAACTAGCAAATGGAGATTTTCCTCCCTTGATTGATTTATAAATGAACATCCAACAGCACAATAATAAGATATGCTTAAAGTTACAAATGCAGTAAAACCTATAACAAAAAAAAATCAGCAAGCAATTAGCACCAGCAACATGGAAAATCATGGGCCATTATGTGAAGGCAGGCACCTCAATGTAGAAGCTGAAAGCCAACTTTGTAATGATAAGAAGCACCCAGAATAATGTATACCTGATAACAAAAAGGATAATGATTAAATATCAGATAAGTTGATTTTGTACGACCAAATAGATTCTTCCTTCGATGCTTACTTGAAGAGAGAAAATGTGCTTTCATGCATTCCTCTTCCAACATAAAGCCGAGGCTGTAAGATAAACAAATTGAAGCAGGGACTTACAATCAAACCATGAATTTTATTTTATTATAAATATGGGTGAACAAAAAAACCTATTGCATACCTGTGACCACCACATCATTAGCATCACAATCTTGTAATTCGAGCTTTCAAGGAATCGACGGATGGAGGGAAACAGAAAGAGCAATATAGCAAGCATATTTGGTGACATGTAGATAACTATAGCCAAGATAAATAACGAAGAAGAGCTTGAGCTATTTCCAAACCAACTTCGGATAGTTTGAGCAAAGACAGGTGGATTCTTCCAACTATAAGCATAAGTAACAGGGAGAATAACCACCCATGCAGCAGCACACACAGCCTTCAAAATATAGCGTAGCTTCACATGGAAGGACATGCTCCTTCTAGCTTTCCAACTCAAAATTACATCGAGGACGGCTGCGATTATCAATCATATGGATATTACTAGGGTTGTAAAAGAATCAAATAGTTTTGTTCGATTCGAATTCGAATACAAATAATTTTTTTCAATTAGAAAGGTATTCAAATACAAATACGAACATCATTGTATTCAATTTGGTATTCGTGAATATTCAATTTATTGATATTTAATAAATAATGCTATATATTATTGATTAATGAATAATTATTAATATACATTTGATATTATTTTATTTCTGAATAATACTTGAATAATATACTCCCCTCTGTCCACACTTATTATGCACATTTCTATAAATGAAAATATTTATTCTCCCAATACGATAACACACCCTTCACTTTTATTTTACACAAACTATTAATATTCTTTAAATCTCGCGCACAAAGGGAAGTGCATATTAAGTGTGGACGGGGGAGGATTAAACTTCAGAACAAAAAATCAGATTTAAAAAAAAAAATCAGGTTTAAAATTCGAACTGTTAATAAATACGAATATTTGAATATTTTTTCGAATAGAATCTAATACTGCAATATTCGCCACGATTCGGTTCGTTTACTAGATATTACAAGAGAGAGCACAAGATTTCTGGTAGATGGAGATGTATAACTAGAAAATCAATATCCCAACAACAACGTTAAGAACAGGGCCAAGATATTGAGAAGATACTGGTCAAGTCAATAACTCAATATATTTTTCCCATGCAGCAGTTAAAATGTTACCAAGGGCAATCTAGTAGTTATTCCAAAAGAAAAATACATTACATCCATTCAATAATTTGATCAATTGATTCAATTTCAAACGAAATTTATTTCTGGATTGGGTATAATGCGTCATAATCTAAGTTACATTCTTAATAGCATCTTTTAGTTATTAACAGGAGAGAAGTTTATATGCATGAACATTAAGAATGTACTATAAATCCCGAAAATTGTCCAAAGCAGAAAGAGATTATAATTGCCCAGCTCAGAAAAAAGGAAAAAATCAAAACATACCTTGACCAAGCTTCAATATTGCAGCAGTTATAAATATGCTTAGTACTTTGTTGAACGCTTCTTGTTTAAACGCAGCACTAGGCTGACCATTACCATTCCAAGCAACGATGATCATAGCCTTTATCAGTGACAGCGGGTAACAATGTTAACATCAAAGAGCAAATTAAATTTAAAAAGGATAATGACTGCATGAAAAAGGTGGAAAGCTCAAAGAATCACACCTGCAAGCACAATATGAAGAAACACCACATTCTGTTGAAGCTTCTAAAGATATGCCAAAAAGATCGGATCTCAACAAAATCAACTTTCCCCACCCACCGATCTCTCGTAGTCCTACTTTCCTAGTTCACAGAAAGTTATATTCAGTTATCTTGCCAAGACAATTATAAGGGAGGGTCTTCTGAAGAAGATATAATGCGATAACTGTATACAAAAGCACTGCTAAATCAATCAAGTGATGACGAACATCAGAAGAGGGCATCTGTTAGAGAAAAAGGTCAATACTCAATTTTAAAGAATTGAAGGAAATAAGAAGCGCTGCTAAATCCTTCCTTCTCGATTTCTAGTTCAACAGACGAAGCACTGGAAATGTCGTGCTGAGTATGCCATTGAAACCAATGCAAGGTAGGTCCTTCCATGCTTATGGAAGCCATCGAAACTCTCGATTCCGTGTGTGCACGAGGTGGATCTGGCAGGTCGAACCGAGTAATAGAAAAGGGCCGGTAAGGATATAAGAAAAAGAAAGGGATGGACTCCCCACAGGATATAATCTCACCTAGCCTAGCAAATATGCCAATTATAATAATTCTACTAAGTTATCTCCTAATGCAGTAGGAGGACACATTATTTATACTTTTTTTTATAAGAAAACAAGACACATTATTTATACTAATATGCTAAGTATTAAGTGAAGTAATAACATTCTAAGTAAGATATTGATAATAGATAATTTCAATTAAATTAATCAATCAAGATTCAAGATTACACATTTGCATAGCCTCAACCAATTCCTTTATCGTGATCAATCAAATCTCTGGGATTATTTCTTTTATGGGAGTCAACTATCCATTTCCTTTGCCTCGGTGATCTGTAATCCTTATCAAATTCCAAATAAACGAAACTGGAGAATGGTAGAGGTCTGGTCAAAAATGTGAATTTTTTTGTGTTAAATGTAGGACCATGCCTGGTTTCTTGCCTTTGTCAAGGACTACATAAAGTTTAATTAAGCACCATTAGTGGCTTTATAGTGCTCCAAGTGTCAAACTAAGCTTGCAAACTAAGCACCAAGTCCAATAACGCATATAGTTAGGGTTAAGGACAACTCTGGATGTTAGAGGCTTAGAGCACAATGTGGGTGTTAAATCTATACGTGATTGGGATCAATATTTGATTAGAGTGAATGCTAAAAGTAAACAGAGACTGAACATTTCTATTATAATAAATACTCCCTTAAGTTTTATGAAAAAATAGATAAAGTAGATAAATTAAGGGTATTATGGGGTCCATTTATGATAAAGTGGTTTTTGTGAGTAAAGTTGAGTGGCAAATCTTACGCCTACCCAACAACAAACTATTTTATATAAAAAACACATTATCTAGTAGGAATTGTCAAGACACAAGACCAAAGGAACAGATGCACGCCTTTATGAAATGAAGTGCAAAAACAAAAAAAATGAAATAAAAGGTAAACAAAACAAAACTTCAAATTATAGTACTTATGAAATAAAACGTGCAAAAGTCATATTTTAAACAACATTATTTTTTTAATGATAAAATGCATCCACAAATGATAAACATACTTAGCATTTTTCCAAATCCGTAAGAATTAAAAAAGAAAGGGGGAGGGGGCAACCAATGCTCAAGAGGCATAAGCCATGAATGTGGACTTATTTGTCCAATTAAGAAATTAGAGTTTCTAAAGAATGCTCCAAAAGATAACTTCTCATCAGCATTTTCCTTTGCTAACTCTTAAGCCTTGTGCGTTATTAATTTTTTATTTAAGTAATCACGTTTAAAAACAAGCAAATATTTAGGAGGCCCAATTTTATTTAATGGCCCAATCATGTTGCAAGTAAAAGGATGAAAATATAGGATGAGTTTCACATGACATTCTTTTTTCTCAGATTGAAATTTCATGTGCCCCTTTCTGCGCCTTTGCCTCTTCCAAAGCTCCGTATGAAAGTGATGAGCCTTCAAGTTCTATAAAGTGCTAAGGCTTGTCCGCGTGCACAGCTTAGCGTGCATTTAACAACTATGCTCCAAAAGTGTGAGAAGGCAGTTTAACATTTCTTAACTGCTGTCTGCTGATATATGGCTGCGCAGTTAGATTAAGGGCATACAACTAAAAACCTCAAATGGTGGTTTTCCAATTCGATCTTGACAGTATTCAATAAAAACTGGAAGCAAACTTCTCATAGAAGAAAAAGTTAGAAGATGGATCCACGTTCGTTTTCCTTAAAAGAAGCATAAGCCTATCACAGATGTATGATTTGAACTCTGAGGCCCATAATACAGCCCACATCAGCAAAGTCAAACATTCCAACACATGCATAGGATAAGATGAAAATGGCAATGCCATTCTTACCCCGTTCTTTTCATCCTGAAGTGGATTCTCAAGCTGACAGAAAAAATCAGCATCAGCACGCATAGGCCATCCTAAACGGAAGCAATCCACAGACCTACAATTTTTTTAAATCAAGTAAAACATTTGAAAGATAACCATTTTCATGAAATTAATGAATAAAATATTACCAAAAGTACTCATTCAGATCATCATAATTTCTCCACTGTGAATGTTTTGATTTTGCTATTTTGCTTCTAGCAGCTTCCTGGAAAACAAAAGGATTAATTTATTTTTTTTTCCCTTAAGAGGCAAAATCGTCATAACATAATGGGTAAAAAAATATAATCCAATCAATAGTATACCTGAGCAATCACTTTATAAATTGGAGTGACGACCTTTTTAAGGAAAGCCTCTTCCTCTCCTCCATATGCTGGTTTCACATTTTCACCAGTCATTGGACTAACATTTCCAGCAAGCATACCATAAAGTTCAAAGGCCATCTGCAAAGAAAAATCCAAAAATGATTACTAATATCAATTTCGGAAAAGAATATATTCCTTTCATGTAGCAGGATGGTTCTAAAAAAAACTGACTCAAATAAACAATTATGCAAAAATATCAGAGTGTGAGCATAAACTGAACTGAAGACATCGGTCTAACTATTCCAGTAACCAATTAATGATGGGAACCAAAGAGACAGATGAAAAAAAGCTCTAAATGATTAAGAAAAACAAGGTGCAACTAATAAAATAAGAAAAAAATTAACTTCTCATAATACAAAACACATAGAGGTTGTTTATGAAAAATGTAATCTCATACCATTCTATTAGCACATACAATAAATGGAATGCATGATCAAAGCTATATATTTAGATGGATTAAATCGATTTTGTTTATCTCTGTTGATTCTTTTAAAGCCAACAAACGGAAATAATAAAGTACTTAATGAACACAATACCCTGATCATCTTCATTTGTCCCCAAAATAGCAATATAAGGGCACCTCAAAAATTGGCACACGATGTAACTATTATGCTAGTCCAAAGCTAACACAAATCACATAAACCATTCATCTCAGTTTTAATCTAGTCTAGGAGATTAAAAAAATAAACATTTCAAAAGCATACGTGATGGTAGATGTAGCAGAGGCACTCTGGCATAAATCTTAAATTGGCAGCTTCTCCCCATATCAGAAGATAGAGCCCCATATATAGCAATTTACGCTGTTGCACTTCCTGTTGTATCGTGGGTAACCTGCAATCAGATACAAGTCAATATAATCAACCACCTACCTATGTAGAAAGGAACAAACTATGATTCAGTCATAAGTTTTTTTTGTAGACAAGTAACAGATCAACAGCATAGCTCTCCTCAAATCAAAACCAGCAGTTCGGAAAAGATGTCCCTCTTCCCAATTTTGTTAGACTAACCGGAATTATATGATTAGATTTTATTCGCCGATGTATAAAGCTAATTACTCGGTTCTATGTTCAGAATTACAGGAAATACAGGCACTCTATAAAAGCCTTGACTCTGCTGTTGTATAGCTAAATGCCTTAGATCTGCATTAAATTATGTACCATATAGAGAAGTTATTTAGTTAGATAGAGCTTCGACTCGTAGAGTATGTTACTAGAGTTTCATTAAATCCCCATATTGGATTGAGTCACACTACTCATCCACTATAAGTGTAAACAAGAAGTCATAAATCCTATCATGTGTCTCTAAAAGTTCATGTATTGAAATTCATACCATGTGGTGAAACTGAGACTTCTTTGCTTTCTAATTTTATTGGCACTAAAACGTTATAGCCATTAAGCAAGGTGTAAGAAAGTGTACTCATGTTTTGACTCTGAACTACACTACACGGTCAATCTCTCGTCATGTTTGACCCCAAGGACATAAAATTTATTGATACGTACCAGAGACTACTTTTGCGATCCAAATACTTGCACCACTTCTTGTAATTCTTGAAAATCTTCTTCATCACTTCATCTAGAGCACGCTCATCCAACTAAAAACAGATAAGATCGTTATACAATTTTTCTTACCATGAGAATACGAGATAAAGCTGATTCCAACCCCCATCCCACGCACAAAAACAGAGAAAACAATAGACAAGCTAGTAAATAATATGTACTTATTTTAAGTGAAATGACTTGAAGTTCAGAGTAGCTTAAATTGAAATTGTGATTCAACTTTTTTCCATCATATGTTCAAAAGACAAAGGCAATACTCTTATGAGTATATGCAAGACAAATAGAGTTTTGCTTTATGTTTATGTATCAGAGAAGATACTGTTATAAGCATATACTAGACAATAGCTTCCATCAAAAGTCTTACGAGAACAGATCATGCCCTCCACAACTTCTGAGAGAAGAGTAGGAGAAGCATCTACTTACACAACATCTGAGATCATGCAAGAGCAAATAAAAGCAAATAAAAGCAATTCACAAAGCCTTATTATGAAAAGAACATAGAGTTCCAGAAGGTAAACCTTGGGTTGTTGATCTGGCTTGGGAAATTGTCGTATATGAACATTTGCAAGTAGCAAAATCAAATGCTCCCTTTGATTTGCCACATTGTCTTTCTGCAAATTAATCAGCAGTCAATAGCAATGTGATACATGGGAGATTGAGGCCAGCATTTAAATTAAGGTACAAACGCTACATGTGTCAATTGAATATAAAAATAAGCAGCATAATCATTTCAAGAGGAGTAGATGTTAGCAGAAGTTAGGCTACTTCACCTGGAAACCAAACATAGCTTGAAGCCAATCGAGGATGTCTTCATCTTTTTTCTTCTTATAATCCTTTGGCCAAGGAAGACCCCTGGTATTCCGAAGTGCTTGTACAGCAGCTTGAATCTGCAGATTATTATGTCAGGCAACATAATAGGTGTTAAATCATCAAAAAAGTGTGAGCAAGTAACAGGAGAAAATAAATAATAGGAGACGTGTAAAATTATGAACCTCTGGATATTTCATAATTGCCTGATTTGCACTATCAGGATCTAGAGGTAGAATATTATAAGGGACATAGATTTCGGTCTTTTCTGCAACTTTGTCGTGTGTTTCCAATATCTGTATGAATATTGAATACAAATTAATGAAGTGTTCAGATTTGACAGGAAGAACAAGGACAATATACAGTGCTCGAAAAAGTAAGCCTAAGGGGAAAAGATAATTTAAAATAGAGAAAGAAGTCATGTAAATAAATGCAAATATATTATTAAACATAATCCATTTACCTCACGATCGACTTCCACAGACTGTGTCTGATTAACTGCCTTCAAAACTTCAAAGAGAACATTAGCCGTTTGGTATGCTTTTGTAAGCTGTGCACTGAACAGTTTTTCAGAAGTTAAGGGCAAATGAAAAAAAAAAAAAAAAACCTATCCTCTGTAGAAAGAAGAAATCGGTTACAATATTTGCACCAGCAAATAAGGTAAATGATGAATGATTGATAAAATCTCACCGATCAGCTTTGTCAGCAGCATTTTGCAAAGCTTGAATGTACTTTTTGTAATAATGCTGATAAAAGCTCTGCATTTCACGTGCGTCACTTTTTTTAACTCTTCCCATCAAGGTGGGATCATTTTCCTGGAAAAGCATTCATGAATAAAATGATTGTGAATATGAAATGCATATCAAGAAATGTAAATGCACGATAAAAACATGTATGGAAATATTCCTTCAAAGAAAACAAAGATAATTTAAGCAACAAACACAGAATGAAAAGGGAGATTTTCCAGACATTTTTTCTTGGGGGTCAAAATCAAGCATTGGGAAACACCATATACAGGGAACTACTGCCATGCCTACTATATAAATATCTACAAAAAATTAGCAGCCAAAGACGCTAAAATTTAAAGTATTATAGTTTTCTATGTTGTATTTTAAAGAATTCAGTAACAACGCAAGTTCTAACAAGCATAAAAAAGCCAGCAACATACAAAACAAATAGGCGACCTAATAAGTACTCCCTCCGTCCAATTTTATTATGCCCACTTCTCCGGGCACGGATTTTAATGAATATTGATTAGTTTATTCATAAATAAGTTGAGGGTATTGTGGGGTCCATTTGTAAATAAATGATTGTTTATGAATAAAGTGAATGGCAAAGTGGGTAAATAAGTGTTGGTTGGAGGGTGGAGATAAAGTAGTATGAATAGTATTGTTTCCAAAAAGGGTATGGGCATAATAAAATTGAACAACCAAAAAAGGAAAGTGGGAATAATGAAATTGGACGGAGGGAGTATTTTTTATAGCATAAATATCTGAAAGCAGTTATTACAAACTTCATCACATTGACTAACTTATACATGTACTGAGAAATCACAAGTGTACAAATATACAATAGAAGGTGTCTCATACTTACCCTTTCTAACCGTTGCAAAAGAGCTGTTTTAAATTGACGAACACCACGGCCACTTGAAGTAGGATCCAGCCTATGAGCTTTCTCAAAAGCATAAAACCTACCTGCATGATTAAAGGTGTGATGCTTAAGAATACTTGAAGCAAATGACAAATGACTTAAGGAATACACTTCACAACATTTCAAGCTCAGGTAGAATATTTAACAGCACCAGGAGCTATAAAAGGAGGATAAGTAAGATAGTTGAAACGTGTGTATCAAGAAGTTTTTAGATTTTCCAAAGATTGTAGTTGACAAAAGGATAAATATGTATGCACACATATTTATAACAATAACTACATGTACTAGGTAATTGAAAAGGGTCAAACTAGCAATAGACAAAAGAGACTGCGAGAAATGTGAAACACACTAGTGATTGTTAACGTTGGCAATTTATTGCTGCAAACCTCAAATTAAGGCATTTAGTGAGATCCTGCTGGATCTTGTTATAAAAAGGACACACCATTAATACAGAAGTTGGACATCACAGGATCCACAGCATTAACTGCTAGTTTTCCCGTTTCCGGTAAATGTAAGGACCAATATGCAGAATTCACTAGCAATTAATCTCAAACTACCAGCATAAACACAAAAGAAAATGCATATCCATGGGATATAGCTTTCTGCTTTCTTCAGCGAAGAAAATGACAGAATTCCAACTAGTCACTCTCATCCAATCAGTAACAACATATTTATCTGGCACATAGTGTTGACCTTAATAATAGAATTGTGCAATCAAAATGAAATTTCATAAAGAACAATGAATGTATGAATATGCATTTGTATGAGAAATCTCACAAAGCACAATGAATGTATGAATATGCACAACAATATACACATATGTATGAAATACATTATTATTCTAGACTTACATAGGTATGCAACACGAGGGTTGCTAGGCTCGACTTCATTAGCAACACGTAGAATGGGGGCGATTTCTTCAAGAGATGAAGGAATTACTTCACTGTCAAAAATATGCTCTCCAAGATTCCCCACCGTCTGAGTGCGGGTGATCCTCCGTTGCAGCTGTTGATTCGGCTGTGATGGTCCTCCTCGTGAGGCCATATTTGTATAGCCTTTCCTCAACCAAGTATGACACTAAAGAGATGCCTTCGGAGAGAGAACAAGACAACACTCATCCAACTCCCTAAATATTCAAACTGTCACAGAAGAAAAGAGATGTACTGATGGTAAGTCATTGCAATTATTATCGTCACTGGAATAGTTGAATTATATAGAAAATAACATGAAACAGCAGGTACGCATACACCGACAATGTGCCAGCTTACTGAATAATACAGAAATCAAAAATACCGATGTGCGTTCTCATTTTAAGCTACCGAAAGTGGAACCATTTTCAAAATCGCCAGATGCAACCAGAAAAAGAAAAAAAAAAAAAGTTGAACGGCGTTATCTTCTAAGGTAAGTTAATGCAAGTTCAAGTGTTTGTAGAGAATTACCGGAAACGATCCTACTTCAAGAGATAAACAACTCGTGGCCCTCCCTGTTCAGCAAGAATGGAGCAGCAATGGCACTGGTCAGGAACCAGAAATGGATACAGAAACAGACCAAATAAAGTAATTAAAGTTAAAATCCTCTCTCTGCCTTCAATACTAGCTCCCTCTGGTTTAAATTCTGAGGAGGGGAGGGTTCTGCAGAGCAGCAACAATGCCGGAATAGCAATGCAGCAACCCTAGGAGAGAGAAGGCGGAGAGAGAAAAGCAGGGGCGGTGGGGAGTGCAGTGGCTTTCAGGAGCAACAAAGTAAGAGAGAGAAAGTGAGACAGTATGGAGAGGCAACGGAAAGTTAATTGAAAGTTTGGGAGTACTACGATTTTAGGGGGGGAGGGTTGGTGGGGCCTTGTACAATGGAATCTAGTCGACTGTTTTTCCAGTTTTGCCCTTGGTATTTAATTTCATTTCAAAAATCTCATACTCCCTTCACACCTCCTCCAACCCTTATTTTTATTTAAGGACTCACAATTTTTGTACACCATATAAATTGTTTATGAGTATAATGTGAAATAAAAGTGAGTGTAATAAAAAAAAGTTAATTTTATAAGTAATGAAGTTAATTTTTATGGTTAATAAAATAATGGTATTTAAGGTAATATTGTGATGTTTTTAAGGGATAGTTAAAAAAAATTATATTTTAAATGAATTATTAAGTAAAAAACAGTCAAAATAGAGGATGGAGAGAGTATTGTATTTCATTTTGATTTTCAAACGAGAAGTGCAATACATAATGAAATTAAAAAAAATACAATACATAACACGAAAGGATTTTCATTTTAGCCATAAGTGCAAAAAATTACACTTTGCATTGATCCATTTTTAAGTGCAAATTACACGAAAATCCGACCTAGGTAAATATATATATATATATATATATATATATATATTGTTTTGTTTTATAATATTAATACAGAAAAAATTCTATAAATTAATAACATCTCTATAATAATAAAATCTTCCGATTTGGACTTGAGTCTTTGTAAAAAAATCATCAATTCGATAAGATAATAATTTTTCAAAAAATTCTTTTATAAATATTATATTATGTCTCATTAAAACTCTAAATTAATAATTTATAAATATTATGGCATGGTATATTTTATAAATCTTTTTCATCAACCCACTCTTATAAATCTTTTTAAGTGCATGTGGGATGGTTTCAATTTTTTATACTCACATAATGTTTTACACGTTTGATTATTAATGGGTGAATTTATATTTGAATTGTTTGATTTTCATATTGAGATTTATATAGTACTAGTGCAAAACCCACAAAATTTCGTGGAGATTGTAAAAAAATTATTAAAGAAAACTAAAAAAAAGAAGAGAAATATCTAGGAAAGGAATAGAGTGGAGAGAGAAAAATTGAAAAAAATAAATAAATCATTCACACAGATAGAGAAAAGAAAATAAGAAAGAGAAAAAAATAAAAATTTAGAACAAATAATGCAGTTAAAAGAGATATGAAAGAGAAAAAGAAAAGAAGATAAAATAATGCAAAATTCTTATAAATTGAGAAAAAACAAATGGAAAGAATTTGGAGTGAGAGAGAAGATTCAGAATTAGTATACAGGGGAGATATGTCTCATTTATCATACATGAATATATTTAATTGACTATAATAGTTATTTAAGTGCAACGAATTAATGTAAACATGTATATTTAAGTAATTTTAATGAACTGATGCATACGTGTAAACATAAACATGTATATTTAAGTAATTTTAATGAACTTATGCATACGTAGGGAAAATTTTAGTTTTAGTCTCCAAAATAAATCCTTTAAGTTCAACTTTATAAAATACGTTCTTTAAAGCTGCCTAAATATTCTTTTTCCGGTGGGATGGGCTGACTTGGTACCACATTTATTTAAAAAAATGTCATGTCATCTACCACATAATTATCTCTCATTTATATAGAGTACTGATATAGAACCAACCTTCGGGTTTTTTATGGAACCAGATTACTGAGCTGTCACTCCGCGTCATCATCCACATAATTCTTATTGATATATTTTAAAAGATAATTTAAAACAAATATTATCCATTAAAATATATTTTAATTTTTTAATATGTAATCTCTCACTTAATCGTTAGTAAAAACCAACAAATTTTCCATCTGCCCACCCACCAACGATTTATTTTTTCTGATTTACTATTTATTTTTCCTGGAAAAATCAAGCTTTTCCCACAAAGCAAATCAAGTTTTCTACAATTATTACTTTTTTTTTTTTTCCAATTTACTAACACAAACAAGTGGTGATGGATGACAAAATTTATAATTTAGCAATAAAATGATAAAAAAAATGATAATATTGAATCAAAACATAGTCATTTATTTAAGAGAAGATTAATCAAATCGCTTATAAGATGAATATTATAATATGAAAACAGTGCAATGTGGAAAGCTATCACTCAAGCATTCCCACGTACATATTACAATATGAAAAATGTAGACACCTCATTAATAATATTATATTCAGAGGTCCTCATGGGTGGTTGCAAAACGTGTGTATGATTTGCGTAGTCGATAGGTTCTGGCATATGTGAAACACATTTTTAGTGTTGATAGAATATGGCCAATAAAAAGACAAATGATTTTGTGCTTATAGAAACAAGTCAATTTGTACACAAAGTGAAACTTTTTTGTGCTTCCAGAAATAAATTGATGATGCATTATAAATGAGATTTATGTTGTTCAAAGGCTCACACAGAAATAAGTTGATGATGCATTATATTAATCTTGAGTCCAGTTGCAAAGAGAATGGATTACGCTTGCTGATATATTTTCTTTGAATTAGCTAAGTACATCCTCCATTTTTTAGGTTTAACATGTTACTGCTAAATTGTAAATTATGCTATTAAAGTTTTTTTTTAAAAATAAATTCTAAGAACTTGTCATTATATACAAGAGAATTTTCTAATCTATGATACATCAAATTTTTCTAAAATATTTTATGAAATAACGATTAGAAAATTATACATATACGACAAAATTAAGATATTAAATTAATTTATTTTTTGCTTAGAAAATAAGTAATAATTGCAAAAAACTTGGATTTGCTTTGTGGGAAAGCTTTCAGCTTTTCCTGATTTTTCAAATCAGAAAAAATAAATCGTTGGTGGCGTTGGTGGGTGGGCAGATGGAAGATTTGATTTGGTTTGAAGATGTTTTCTGATTTTTACTTATGGTTAAGTGAGAGATTACATATTAAAAAATTAAAATATATTTTATTGGATAAGATTTATTTTAAATTATCTTTTAAAATATATCAATAAGAATTATGTGGATGATGACGCGGAGTGACAGCTCAGTAATCTGGTTCCATAAAAAACCTGAAGGCTGGTTCTATATCAGTACTCCATTTATATATACTTAAAAAAATATCATGCCACATCATTGGACTATCAATCAATAAAAAATAAAATCTCTGCATCTACGTAATTAATTGAATATCTATCAAATTTTCCTGTAAACTCTCAAGTTCAATTAAAAACAAAATTGAAATATGCACCATTCATAAAACAATTCTATAATTAAAAATAATTTTTTTAACAGGATAATTAAAAATAAAATTGACAACAACTAAATTAAAACATAACAATTTAAAATATATGAATCTGTTCATATATATCAATTGATGCTTACAATATAATAAAAGTTGTATTTCAATCTTTTCATTACAAACAACATCTTCATCACCACTCTCATTTTCACTCCAATCACTACTCCGCTTAAATTCGTTCCCTTCAACAATCTGTCCCTCAAATCTGTGATCTTCATCATCCGTGCTTTCAAGCTCAAATTCACAATCACTATCAACTAATGGACTTAAAGATCATCTTCAAGTTTATCATCACAATCGTCCTCACAACTTTGTTCTCCATCCACCCATTCACAAGATCCAGTAACTGATAAAAGAAAATATTAAAGGTTTAAAGTTAATCTCAACCACTAAAACTACTTTATGAAACACAGATAAATATATTAGTGGACACGTATGACAATAAATTAATAGTATCCACCTCTAACACTAACATCAAAATATTTTTTCAAATATAAAAATAGAGTAGAACCAACCTTAATACTAACATTTAACCAATGGAGAAAAAACCTAAACCCTACCACATAAAAAGTCGTGTACTTAACATGTGATGTGGAAGTGGTGGAAGGAGCTTAAAGCCCTTCTATCGAAAACATTTGTCCATATACTTTACTTTACTTTGTGTTTTTCAACAGATGAATTGTAACGGTAACCCTTAGTTAGAGTTTTTTTTCTTTGTTTCAGAATGTGAATGGGTGGACCGGTGGAGTATGTCTTGAGGTTTGATTTGTGATCATGGAATTTTGTATTATTTACGAAGTTTGTCATTATATTTTCCCTCCAAAGATAGAATGATGTGGCAGATGACATGACATTTTTTATTCAGCACATTCCACCGGAATCCCCAAATAATTTAACCCCATAATTCATTAAAAAGATAAAGGATTAAAATTGTATTTTGTAAAGTTGAAACTTAAAAGAATTTATTTTGAAATGTATCAAACTTATACGACTAAAACTAAAATTTTCCATGTATACGTACATGAATGTAATAGTTAATTGTATACAATGAATTGATATTATACATGAATATAATTAATTAGTTATAAAAAATTGGTTGATACATGAAAATATATGAACTCATTTATTTTCAATATATATCTATTAAACTGAATTTAAAAGTCTCTCTTTTAATTAATAAAATATTATTTATCAATAAATTAATATCTTTCTAAAATAATAAATTTTTATGATCCCAAAATTATTAATTTAGAGGTTTTACTGTATATATTTTTTAGTATCAGCATATATTTTTTCCAAATTCCAATCCAACAAGTTCCATGTCCTCTAATTAATTATGGGTATGCATTTATATAGATTTTGTTTTGTTTTATGGCAAAAACTTGTGTGACACCGTCTCACGGATCTTTTTATGTGAGACGGTTTTCTTTTAATCCATATTTTAAAATTTTAGGTAGGATAACATATAGGAGTATTTTTTTTCAGATTTTAGTTTATAAAAAAAAGTGATAATGTTTAAATAAAAAGTGATAATATTTTTAATAAAAGTGACAGTCACTTTTTACTTAAACACTCACTTTTTATTCAAACATTATCACTTTTTATACATGAGGACCCGTCTCACAAATCTTAAAACGATCTCACCAAAAACTAACCCTTTTAATATATTATAAACTCTAAAAAAAAAATTTGAAAGCGGAAAAGTTACTAGCATAAGGTACAAAAATCGAGAAGTTCATTCACAAACATTGGAGGCTCATCCCAACTATGAGGGCTCTCGAAATCACGAGACACCCTAGCAAAAGTATGTGCTAGTTCATTAGCACTCCGTCGAATCCATATTAGTTTGAAATTTGCATGTTCCACCATTAATTGCTTCCCTTCTTCAATATAGTCTACAAAAGAAGTATCATGGACCTGTTCTGAGTAGATGGCAGTTGATGTATGCAAAGAGTCAGTCTAAAAAATCACATTTACCCATCCCAAATCCGCAACCCACCGCATCGCCTCCATCACCCCCCATGCCCCTCCTTCTGTCGTCATCACTCCCGGGGATATCACTGCTCGTCCCATTAAGAACTTCCCGGCTTCGTCGCGACAGACCATTCCCACTCCCGTTTCCATTGTCTCCTCGAAATTTCAGCATCCACATTTATTTTCACATAGCTAGGCGGTGCGTATGCCATCGATCACATATCTTATCCAATCGATTTCTCCTTGTTTTAGCATCCAGAATCGATTTCCACTCTTGATGTATGACATGGGCGTTATAAATTGCATGAACCAGATCCTCACCTCCTTCATTCCAAACAATATCATTTCTATTATTCCATATTTTCCAAGCAATCATCAAAAGTTTTTGCTTATCTCCCGTCTCCAATGATGATAATAAGCTGAAAAAAAGTTCAGCATGGTTATCCACTGCTCCTATAACCTGCTCGATTTTTGCCCACATTCCAACTTCAGTCCAGCAGCGCGCCCCTTGCATAAGCACAGTCAATGAATAAATGTCATGTCAGAATGGTTCAGTGTTATCCCCACAAACTGGACATTCAGTGTCCGTCCCCATGCGCCTTATATATAACACTGATTTGAGAGATAAAAATCCTCGACATAGTCTCCAGAAAAAGACTCTAACCTTAGGCGGTACTGCCTCCTTCCAAATCCTCTCCCATGCAAAATCATTCACTCCACTTTCACCCAAGACCATTTTGCTAGCTAGGAGGTATGCGGATTTAACTGTATATTTGCCCTTTTTAGAAAAGTGTCATATGCGCTTATCTACGACATTGCCCGGAGCAGGTGTCGTCTTGAGCATGCTATTCGCATCCTCATGTGTGAAAGCCTGAAAAATCAGATCGGTATTCAATTGCCTCGAACCCGGGATATAAAGGTCTGATTATAAACTCTAATTAAGTAATGAGAGTTTGTAATATACTTCATCGGGAATTTGATTTTCTCTAATTTCATATTTTTATCTCTTCACGTCAATTTTTTTAAATTGAATTAAATAATATTGCATGTTTTATATTTATCATAAGAAATTATATTTAAATTAATTTTTTTCTCTAACTTACCATTTCAATTTCAATTTAATGATGGACAATAAATTTTCTTTCGTAAAATGAACTTATAAAATATTTGAAACGAAGAATATATATATATATATATATATATATATTTGTTTTTTATTTTTTTTACAATCCCGCGTAATACGCGGATTTTGCACTAATTTTAATAAAAGGCAAGAAAAAAGCGTGAGTAGAATTTTTAAGGGTAGTGTGTGTAAACTTTTATGAATAATGTAAAGAAAATGATAGATTGAGTGTGAAAATTAAGTAATGACATATGAGTGTGCTTCTCTCTAGGTCTTATATTCTAAACTCTTAAGGTGCAAACAATTCTTATGGAGTCATGTCCATACAAAGCAAAACTCTGACTTTAAACGGGAGCTCCGCAAATAATGTACAGTGGGATTAGTCCCTCGAATTAATCGGTCCCTTGGACCGGATACCGTGGCATAAAAATAATATATGCATATTTTGAAAAAAAATTATGAAGATATTTTTTTTAGTGTGCAAGTTAATATGGAATGTCTCTTAATATTACATGCTTGCAATTTTTTTGTAAAATAGAGAAAGTATATATAAAACAAAATAAAAATCTATAAAACATGCATACCCAATATTAGAAAATTAAAGCAGAAGTCTGAGAAGATAAAACTAAAAATGAAATTATTTGCAATGTCAATTATTAGTACGAATTGAGGGAGAGAGATAAGTGAAAAAGTAAAATTAAAATGCATCCTCCGTCCATACTTAAAATATACTCATATTTTATTATTTTTTTACCTTTAATCATTTTTTTTATTCATAAAATTTACAAAATTATTCTTTAAAATTTTACTCATTACACTTTTTTATTTTACATTTTCTTAAAAAGTGTACAATTTCAGAAGTACAAATTTCCATAAAATGAAAAAAATAATATATTATAAACTCTTATTTAAAAATGTGAATATGTTTTTATTTTATATATATTGAGTAAGTAGTTCTCATAATTAATTAGCGTTTATAATATATATTATAAAAAATAAATTATAAAATATGCATACCCAATCAAATCTGCACATGGAAACGAGTTTCATTGAAATTTGAAAAATATACTCAAGTGATAAGAAGTGGGAGTGCAACCATTGATTTATACTTTCTTTGCACTATTTTCTTATTACTTCGTTTTACAATTGTTTGTATTTTTTAAGAAGTAAATTTTTTTCATAAATTTCACTTTACAATATATATTCATTTATACCAAATGTCATTACTTTTACACTCAATTCAATCATTATTTTACTTTATTCATAAAAATTTACAAAATTACTACTTAACACTTCACTCATTATACATTTTTCTTACTTTGTGTGTCCACTTTTTGATGAAAAAACATTTATGAAACGGAGGAAGTATTAATTTTTGTGCATGCCTCTGTATATTTTTTTATTTTGGTGTCTGAAGCACGGGTTGCACCCGGGCCTTTTCCTAAAATGAGGATTTTTTTTTTCGTTTGTATTACTCCCTCCGTCTTCTATTTAATGAACTATTATACCATTTTTTGTGTCTTTTACTTAACAACTCATACTTAAAATAGTAAAATATCATTTTAACTACCCCTTCAAAATATTTTAATGGGAGGGACTATCAACACCCCAAATTATGTTATTCCCACCCCATATGTTAAACACACCCCAACAAAATTTAAAATTCCATTTTTTTTACTAAACACACCCCATTTTATTCCCTTTCTAACCTTTTTTACTTAAAACTTAAATTAATTTGTCTTCTAACACAATACTATACACACCCCATCTATTCTCTCCTCTACAAACAAAAAGAAGAACCAGTCGTGCATCCCTCACCCCCAAATCGTGTCTTTCTTCCCCTCACTCCCAAACGAGCCGTGCATTTCAAGGAGAGCAAAAGCCGAACAATCTCTCTTGATTCCTAACGAACAACAAACTAAATGGAAGATCGATATGGTAAGAACTTTGTTTCATTTTAAATGTTTTTACTTCAAAAAATCTAGGGTTTATATGGTTTGTGGGGATTTTTCAAATTGTTGAATAAGTTTTAGTGATTTAGTGTATAAAAACCCTAATAAAATGCATTGGGTATAATTGTATATCATACATTGAGTTTGATTTTGAGTTTGTGTTGTGTTACAGCGCTTGCTAGTGTGATTTGGAGCTGCCGCGTTCGCGCACGGCCAGAATCGCAGCCGCGCGGCGTGCACTGTGCACGGCTGAATCGGCCGCACGCACAAGTGTTGCACGGCTGGTTCAGCAGCACGCACTGTGTAGCGCACGGCCGGTTGGGCCGAACAATGTGTGTAGCGCATGACTTGACTGGTTGGGCCGTGCACACTGTGTAGTGCACAACAGTATTCCCCTGAAATGATCTGAAGAAGCTATGAAGTATTTGTCCTTAAATCTTTAAAAAAGAATTATGGACAGGACTCCAATTACAGATGATAAGTAGTTAACCTATTGATTCGGATATATTGATGCAGACTTCTAAAAATTTGGTTCCCTTCTTTTATACTAAAATTTTGTTTACAATTGGCTTTGAATGCCTTGATCTGATGTCGATTTTTCCTTCGTTAATTTGGTATTATGCATTTATGCTTATCGAATCATTCATTCATGATTAATCGGTATCAAATGGAAATTAAGTGGTTAAAAAAATCAAGCAATGTTTCCTCACGTGGATTATACTAAATGCATGGAGAAAGAGTTTTAAAAGATTGGAGTAATTTTTTATTGTAAAAGTAAAAATAGATGAATTAGGGTTAAATGGGGGTAGAATTTAAGTATGGGCCTATGGGGTGTGTATAACATGGGGTGTCTTTAATATTATTAGGGGTGTGTTTAACATTTTTTAAATAATTTAAAAGGATATCTTAGTAAATTCATTTAGGTCTATTTTTGTCCAAAAAATTATGGGGTGGGAATAACATAATTTGGGGTGTTGATAGCCCCTCCCTATTTTAATATTATATCAAATGTCACTACTTTATTTACACTAAAAATACATTTTTATTAATAAACAATTCATATATTAAAACTTGTGTCAAAAAATTGTGGGTCTTTTAAGTGAAAAAGGGAGTACATTTTAAAGATCAGATTTAAAAAATGTTATATATAAAAAGCTCATAAGTTATGCACATCGACTATTTGGAACATCATTCTTCAATGCATCATCACCCGTTCCATACTTCCATATCATGAATATATCCTACTTCGATTGCTTATTACACGAGATCTAGAATCTTGTTGAAAATTAGGATGAAAATCCAAGTACATGGCATTCTAGTCGACAAGACGACAAGGACACCCTCCAGCATGCATGCGACACACGAGGCCATAGATATTCATGTTTTATTTTTTTTTGTAAATCTACTTGCTTGAATGATTTTTTATAAATCACCAACAAACAAAATACATAAGCAATAATCTATTAGTATAAAGTTACACACAAAAAAGCAACAACATTATAGACCTTAATTCATCATTATAATCAATCCTAGAGATAATTCAATACATACTTGCACATCAAACAATTATTATAATATAACTCAAATTTGTCATGGTTTCTGTTAGAAAAATAATATAATTTGATTAATTTTATGCCTCTCTATCAAGGACAAAAATATCGGTATCGGTGGAAATATCGAGACCTTAAATTTATGGAAATATCGATGGATATATCGATATCGGTAAATTTTAAAAATTGTGAAAATTTAATAACTAACTTTTAATACATAAATTCAAACAAACAATTTAAATCAATTTACATCTATGATAAATTTATGTAAAATATAGCATACAATGTTATTTCATATGATATTTTTAAAAATTTATCGACATTTTTCGATCTTTTTCGATATTCTTCCGATATTTTACCGATATTAGTCTCGGTATTGTTATTGTATATCGATATTTTCAATTTTTTTTTACAAATATCGTGGAAATATCGTTTCTTCTCAATATCGATATCGTTGACTGCGAAAAATGAATATATCGAGGATATATCGGAGAAATTTCCGGATATTTTTGTCCATGCTCTCTATAAGTTTTTACTTTTAGATACAATAAAATTATTTTGTTGTATCAAAGTCTATAAGTTTTTACTTTTAGATACAATAAAATTATTTTGTTGTATCAAAGTCTTTGATTCACCCCACATCTTGAGTTAAAATCTCGTTGAATGCAACTTCATCCATATTATATTATTCACTAGGTGGAAAATCAACTTCATCTGTATTAAATTGTTCACTTGCTGGGTCTTCTCTCTAAAAGAATAGAGACAGTAATCCAATTCACGAGTGAGGATGTGTGTTAAAGAATTAATATAAATGAATTAGTTACACCCCTTTCTATAAATTCATACTTTTAAATAAAATAAAAATCTTTCAATTTCTGCCTTTCAACCTAAAATTAATGAGTAGACCAATACTTTACCACTATGCATTCATCAACTAAATAAGTTGTATTTTTTGTTTCAACTTCGAGATTTTCTCTCTCTTAACAATAGAGAATATCTTGCTCTCCTAAGTTTTCTTGGAAAACTTCCCAGTCGGCGTCTCTTTGGTTCTCGGAGACACCTTTTTCACGCTTTCCCTCTCATTTTACATTGTTTTTCGAGATTACCTTTCTTCCTCACCTTTCCATCGGATTTCTTGGTTTGTGCAATTTTCCCAATCATTAGATTTTTGGGGGGATTTTGGTTCTCAGAAATGTGTTGTTCACTCTCGTTTGCATTGGGGGTTTCTTTTCCTCGCGATCTTTTCGGAGACAAAGCAATATTTTCTAAATTGCGAATTGGGCGAAATTTTTTCGGGGATTTTCTTTCTTACAACTGACCGGAGTGGTCTTGTAGCCGTGATTTTCTACCCCACTAACTTTTCTAGGGGTTGTGTGTTTATATATTGGGTTGAGGGTTTCTCCCAATCATCATCTCATTTTCTCTCCTCTATAGCTCATTCTGTCCTTTCTTTTTCTCCTACAATGGCGGATTCACTCAACGAAATGATGGTGAAATTTAGAATCTCAAGCCAGGAAACCACTCATATTGTGGCTAAAAAAACTGAACTTGCTATTCCCAAAAATTCTGTGGCCATGAGATTTGTTGCAAGAAGGACTTTCAACCTTACTGAGTTGAAAGAGCTTCTTGAGCGCACTTGGAGGGTGAGAAATCCTTTACGGATTGTGAGCATAGGTGAGGGTCTTTTTCTCATCACATTTGCTGTGGCTTCTGAAGTTAAGGATGTGCTTTCCAATCAGCCCTGGAATCTCCGCCGATCTCTGATGGTTATGCAAGTTTTGCATGGTGGAGAAAAACTGTCCCAAATCAATCTTCACCTGGTCCCTTTTTGGATTCAAGTTCATGGCTTGCAACTGTTCGCTATGAGTAAGGTTTTGGGGATGAAGATTGGAAGTATAGTGGGTGAAGTTTTAGAAGTGGATGCTAAGGAAGGGGAGGAGGCTTGGGGTGAGTGCCTTAGGATCCGAGTAGTGCTGGACGTTTCCAAACCCCTGTGTCGCTTCTTCTATATAACTGTGGAAGAGGATCCGTTCACGGCTGTGTTTAGGTATGAAAGACTGTCTGGTTTTTGTCTGCTCTATGGAATGTTAGACCATTTTGAAAAGGAGTGTAAGCTGGCTTATGGTAAGGATGATGAATGGTGTAAGCAACACCGATTCTTTCCTGCATGGTTACAGGCGGAGAAGAAAAAGAGTCCGACGGCTGCGGATTTGGAAAGCTTTTTTACGCTGCTTCAGCTTGGGGCCGGAGAACATGCACGGATGCAAGATCAAGTTCAGGAGGAAGCCCGTCGACGTGCAAAAGGGAAGGCAACTCTTGTGGACGAAGATGGGGTGGAAACTCGGCTAGCTATTGGCCATCCAGGTAGACAAGTGGTTCATCGTTTTGAAGAACTTATGCCAAGAGGGGATGGTCTTGCATGTGGCTAGAATGTTTTTGGTTCAACCGAAAAGGGCAGATTTGATGCTCGGACAGGTACGCATTTGGTTCCTCTTTCTTTTAAGGTTCCTGCTGGTTATCAACACTGTTTTATGAAGGAACCTCTCACTGGAGTGGAGAATGGGAAAGATTATAGAGTGATCCATTTTGTGGGAAAGGATCTCAGTTCACGGCCATATGAGTCATTTGTGGAAATCATTCATGAGGGTGAAGAGCCTTTTGTTCCAATCTATGAGCATGAGGCTCAAAAGGAAGTGGTTCCGGATGTTGGGGAGCCGATTCGAGTTGATGCGGTTGCTGAGGAAACGGACTCGGTCCAAAGCAACTTGCTCCCTTGTAAGAAGAGGGCATGGAAAGACTACTCAGGGGCAGTGATGGAATTTTGGGGCGATGATCGTGGATGGTCTGAGGGTGAAGTGATGAAAGAGCCAGAGGGATTTTTTAAGAGGGCTCGAAGCATGTTTGAGCTTTATGGAGCTGCCATTGAGGTTCATTATAGGGCGGAGGTTGAGGTGAATCAGCCCCGCCGTCGGGAATGATCGTGATATGTTGGAACGCTCGAGGTGTTCGTAGTACTCGAGCGTTCAGTCACTTGCATAGGCTAGTATCTAATTTTCATCCTTCTGTTTTATTTGTTTATGAAACTAAGTGTTCTTCAGCTAGATGCGATCTTTTGAAAATTAGGCTTGGTTTCCAGTTCTGTTTTTCTGTTAATGCTTTAGGTTGTTCTGGTGGCTTGATGTTATTATGGAAAAATGTCTCTCTTGATGTTGTCTCTTATTCAAATGCGCATATTGATTGCTCTTTGTCTACTCATGATAAACATTGGAGATTCATAGGGTTCCATGGACACCCTAACTTGGCTGATAGAAAATTTTCATGGGATTTGTTAAAGAGACTTTATAATTATAACTATACGGAGGGAAAGGCTTGGTTGGTTGGTGGAGATTTTAATGAAACTCTTTTTCATTCTGAAAAAAATGGTGGAATTAAAAAATCTTTGTCAAGACTGTTAGAATTTCAAAATGCTCTTGACCATAATGAATTGATCAATCTGAAAGCAAATGAACCTAAATTTACCTGGACTAACAAGAGAGGGGAGGGGGGGCTGAATATATTCAAGAAAAGTTGGACAGATTTGTTGCTTCTCAAACTTGGTTAAATTTGTTCCCCTCTAACATTGTTAGAACATTGGATTTTATGGGCTCAGATCATAGGCTTATAATGGTCTCATGCGATATGAACCCATTATTTGATGCGCAAAGGAAAGGTAATCATTTTCGATTTGAGAACCACTGGATTAAGGAGCCAGATATTAAGCAAATGATGAAGACAGTTTGGGTGACTAAGGGTCAGGGGCTTACCTTGCAGGATTCATTAGTTAAATGTGGAAGGAGTATTAAAGTGTGGGTTGCTAAAAAGGGAGGGACCTTAAAAACCCGAATTACTCATATTCAGGACCAAATTAAGATGTTGCATAATGTCGAGGAGACAGTGCCGGATTTTCAACGGATTGATGTTTTAGAAAAAGAACTTGAAAAATTGTATTCCCAGGAGGAGTGGTATTGGAAGAAAAGGTCAAGAGTGGCATGGCTCAAAGAAGGGGATAGGAATACTCGGTTTTTCCACAGTCGTGCTACTCAACGAAAGTGTATGAATCGTATTACCAGAATTCAACAAGACTCCGGCAATTGGGTGCTTGATGATAGAAGTATTCAAAATACATTTGTGGAATACTTTCGAACATTGTTCACATCATGTAACCCGAATACTCAGTGTGTGATGAAGGCTACTGCTTGCATGGAGAAAAGAATATCGAATGATCAATTGGACTCATTGAATGTGCCATTCACTCGTGATGAAGTAAACAAAGTAATCAAAGACCTTAACCCTTGGAAAGCTTCGGGACCGGATGGTTTTCCAGCCTCGTTTTACCAGAATAATTGGGGCACGATTGGGGAAGAAGTGGCTGAACAAATTTTGGGACACCTAAATAATGGGGTACCTTTGGCCCCATGGAACAAGACGACTATTGTGTTAATCCCAAAGGTTAAGCATCCAACAAAAGTCACCCAATTTCGCCCGATTAGCCTATGTAATGTGAGTTATCGCATTCTTTCAAGGGTCATTACGAACAGATTGAAGAGGATTATGGATGATATTATTGACCCTTTCCAGAGTGCATTCATTCCGGGGCGGCTTATTTCGGATAACATTATGATTGCTTTTGAATGCCTACACTGGATTCGTTCATCTAAGAGTCAGGGTGGCTATGCGGCTCTTAAGTTGGACATGAGTAAAGCTTATGATCGGGTGGAATGGTCGTTTCTTAAGGAAGCTATGAGGGTTTTGGGTTTCTCCTCCAAATGGATACAGTTGATATATGAGTGTGTCTCATCAGTATCATACAATATATGCATTAATGGGAGTCTGACTGATTCATTCAAGCCCTCCCGAGGACTCAGGCAAGGTGACCCTTTGTCTCCTTATCTATTTATCATTTGTGCTCAATGTCTATCTTCTCTGTTGGTGGATTCATTACAAAAGAAGAAGTTATCGGGCATTAGGATAGGTAGAGATGCGCCTAATATCTCGCACTTGTTCTTTGCGGATGACAGTCTGATTTTGATGAAAACAACTCAAGCTGAATGTGTGGCTCTGAAAGAATGTCTAAAAACGTATGAAGATGCATCGGGGCTGTTAATTAATTTTGAGAAATCGACTATCACGTTCAATCCACAAATTTCTAGTGCAAATAAGGAGATGGTGAAACATATTTTGGAAGTCCGAGCGTCGAATGGACATGATGTGTATCTAGGGCTTCCTACCTTCTTGGCTAGAACTAAAAGACTTCAATTCAGGTATTTGGTGGATCGCATTAAACAGAGAATTAATTCGTGGAACCACAAGAAATTTTCTGAGGGTGGAAAGGAAGTGTTAATAAAGTTTGTTCTACAAGCCATTCCGTCTTACGCTATGGCCTGTTTTCGCATCCCTACATCTATCTGTCTTGATATGGAAAGGTTGATAGCCAGATTTTGGTGGGGTTCTACTGATGATCATAGCACGATTCACTAGAAGAAATGGAGAGATATGTGCAAACCTAGAGAAGATGGGGGACTGAACTTCCGAAGTCTGGTGTTGTTTAATCAAGCTTTACTTGCAAAACAGGTATGGCGGATCATGCAACGGTCTGATTCCCTTGTGAGTAAACTGTTGGGATATGAATCCTAGACAAGTCCTAAATGATGAAAAGATGAGATGAAGTTTTGATAAGCCAAAAATAGTTTGAATATTTTCTAAGTGTTGACTAATCTAGTCTAGTTGAGTTGAAGTCATCTTGAACAGATCAGTAGAGTTCACATGAAAAGAAAAGTGTTGTTTATATTTAAAAGATAAGTACAGTGTATAAGTACTTCATATCTGTTCATATATGTTTATATTGATTAGTTTGTTTTTGAGCTATAATTGTTGTATAGAGCTCATGATATTTTCTATGTAATAGATAGATTTGTTGTATAGATTTATAAGTTGACTAAGCTTATATTATAAAAGCTTAATGTAATGTAATAGTCTTGTTAGATTAGATGATAGGACTAGATTAGTTCTATTAGAAGTCTACTGCACAAGAAGAGAAGACCAGTCTACTACTCAAGACAGGTGGACTACAAGTCAAGTGCATCTACTAGACTACACAAGACAAGTTAACATGAAGATTAGTTACAAATACGCGTGAAAGATAAGGATGGAGAAGTTAGTTATGGAATAACTAATTCGTAACAAGAAACGCGTTTATGGATAAGAAGATTCAGTTGGAATCAGTTATCAAGAAAGGTTGGTTACAACTACCTAAGTTCTTGAAGTTCGAAGTCTATAAGTACTTGAAGAAGTTTATCATTTGAAGACGACTGACTACTGAAATATTGCAAGCATTATTGAAGATTCAAGTGAAGAAATTACTCTCAGAGATTGAAGTTCAGAAAGTAAAGCTACGCAAGACAAGTGAAGAAATCAGAAGGCTACTACTGAACGGAAGAGAAGTTTTATTTTTCGTTTATTGTTTCAAGTTGCTAGATACTTGTAAATCGCTAGTAAGATCGAAGAGGCACTTGGTAGTGTTATCGAGAAGATCTAAGTCTTATTTCTTGGGACTTAAAGCCACAAGAACATATTACTCCATTGGACGAGTTAATAAGAATTTCACAATTGGGTTTGTGAGAGTGGATGTAGACAAGTTGTCGAACCACTATAAAATCGTTGTGTGTTGATTTGTTTTACTATTTTAATTGTTTAAATTGCTTAAATTGTTTTAACTACTTAACTGAACTTGACTAGTTGAGTATAGAACAGAGTTCTCGAATTAAGTTGAGTATAAACTTTAATTGGGCTCATTGTTAATTTCGTATTCCGCACAGTGTAATTCTGATATATCGAAAGATTTTAGAAAAGTCTATTCACCCCCCTCTAGACATTTTCTTTAGCTTCCCTCGATATTAACTCAACTTAGGGACCAACAAGTGGTATCAGAGCAGTAGTTTACGAACTGCTGTTTCTTGATAACCAACACAAGACTTAGGTGAAAGTCTTGGTCCAAGATCATATTTGCTTTCGCATTCTTGATCAATATTCTTGATATATATTTGTTTCTTGTTCCCTGTTCTTGACATATCTGTTATTCTTGATCATAACTCTACTTAGCACTTATTTCTTGAAATCATGTCTCTTGAGATCAGCGCTAACAAGTTACCTAAGTTCCAGGTTCAAGACTATGACTATTGGAAGCTAAGGATGGAAGCCATCTTCAGTTCCACTCACGACTTAATGATCTCCGTCGTCACTGAAGGTCCAATTGTGACCATGATCCCCAATACTGCTGCCCTGGACACAAATCAACCCGTGGGTACACTCGTCAAGAAACCAAGGTCAGAACTAACCTCAGAAGAAATGAGACAGAATAATTTGGATAGCTTGGCCAAGAATTACATCTTACACACTCTTCCTAATGAGTATCTGGGAAAAGTGTTAAAATGTAAAACTGCCAAAGAAATGTGGGATCGCTTAGCTATCATTTGTGAAGGGACATCCCTAATCAAAGAAAGCAAGCTTTCCACTGCAGTCCAAAGATTCGAATCATTTCATATGAAAGCTGGTGAAACAATAGACCAGTTGGATACTCGTTTTACTAAAATCATGAATGACTTGGAAGTCCTTGGTAAATCTTATACTCCTCGTGAAATCAATCTTAGGATTCTCAAAAGCCTTGATAGTCGATGGAAAATGGTAAAAATGCTTGTTAAGAATACCCAAGATATAGACGTATGGACAGCAGAAACCATGTTTCAAACTCTAAAGGCCCATGAGTTTGATCTAGACGAAGATGAACCCATAGTAAGTAGTGACAGAGAACATGCTGTATCTAAGAACGTTGCTTTTAAGGCTAGTTCGTCTAAGATAGACAGGTCTAAGACTAAGACTAGGTCTGCTTCTGTGAAAGACGAGTTAGATACTGATCTTAGTCTGAAGGATCAGGTAAGCCTCATGGTTAGAAAGTTTGATAGGCTGAATAAACGTTTCGGAAGATATAAGAAGTTCTATAGAGAGCATAGAGGGTCTGCTTCTAAGAACTCGTCTGAGACCAGACGAGACCGAAACTCGTCCGAAAGGAGAGACGAAGCCTCGAAAGGTAACAGACAAGATAGAGAGTCTGACGGTAGGAAGATTACTCGTTCTGATAGACGTGATAAACGAAGGAACAACTCTCCTATTAAAAAGGCTACTAATGATATCTTGTGATATAACTGTGAGAAGCCAGGTCACTACATATATGAATGTCCAGACCTGAGTACCGATGATCGAGAAGAACGCAAAGCACGAAGGGAAAGAAGATACAACCGTGGTAAGAAGGCAATGATGGCCAATGATGACTCTGACTCTGACTCAGACGAGTTGCCATCATCCTCATCTAGCTACCCGTCTGAACCAGATCACGATGAAGCTTTCATAGTAGATGATGGTCTATGCTTCATGGCTAAAATCGACCAAGAGGTATCATCTGCTACATCCTTTCAATCTTGTGATGAATCAGAAACTGATGAAAGTGACACTGCCAGTAGCCAAGTAGGGAGTAGTCTTCAGCACTCTACTAGTGCAGTTGAAGACGACCTCCTACTTGCCAACAAGGCATTCATTGAAGTCAGTGACGAAAACATCACCTTAAGACAAGAAATCACTGATCTTAAGGAAGCTCAGTCTAAAGTAGATCCTAATATAACCGTCCTAAATGAACGCTTGCAAGAAGAGTTGAGACAACTCAAAGACAAGTGTGCATTGACAGACAAGTTGTATCAAGACCTACTCAAGACACATGCTACTGAGAAACATGAATTCAATGTTTTACAAAGCAAGTTCAAAAAGCTTGAAGAACGTAATAAGTTCTTAGAAACCGAGGTTGTCACTCTAGACCTTAAACTTACTGACCTGGTTAACTCATCTAAGGTTAACCTTGAATTGTCAGATAGGTATAGGGCTCCTGCTGACAAGACAGGCATAGGTGCTGAGACACCCAGCTCGTCTACTCAAGTTCCTAAGAACCCTACTATTTTCATCTCAAGTTCTTTGACTAATGATAAAGGAAAAGAACCAATGATATACGATATTGACACTCCATCTAAAGGTACTGTATCAAAACAAGCTCAAGTTAACATTCCACATACCAAGGGAGGTAAAAAGAAAGTTAACAACAAGCCTGTTCCGTTTAAGACAAGTCAACAAAGGACTAGGAATCGTGGACGACCAAATCAGGTCAGATACGAGGACTGGTATCCTGAGGAAACGAGTACTAAACTAGTACAGACTAGACGACAAGAGTCTAGACCTCCTTTCATAAGGCAGTCTCAACTCTACTCGTCTAGACCTAGACAGGAAGGTCCATATCGTACACAAGCTGTTCTATATCCTCCACCTTTGTCATATGATATCAAAGGAGAAGAAAGACCTAAACATGTCTATAAACCGTATGGACCTAATGCATACAAACCTTACTCTGACTATCATAGACAAGTGCCTGCTCAAGTAGAGATTAAGTCAAAAGGCTATCTCCAAAGAGTAGACCCGAACTCAACTGATAGGCCAGATAAGGACAACAAGGTCTTATTTTGCAACAAATATGGTCGTAAGCTCAGAAGATCAAACTTGTTCAGGACTCCAATGTACATTTGGATTCCATTGAACTCGACTAACCCCCCAGGACCCCAATAAACAAGGAGGGTACCTAAATTATGTATTGTCATCCGATGCAGGGTCGACTCGATCTATACAAGAAAGGTGGTTCAACAAGAGAAACATGGTACATAGACAGTGGCTGTTCGCACCACATGACTGGTACCAAGACTCTCTTATCAAACTACCATGAGCAAGAAGGACCAAAAGTGATATTTGGTGATAGCTCCACTGCTGTTACCAAAGGATTTGGTTACATTCGGAATGGAGACATAGAGATTCAAGATGTTTCTTATGTTGAAGGCCTGAAATACAATTTACTCTCTGTTTCACAATTTTGTGATCGTGGATACAAGGTGCAGTTCAAGAGTCAGAAATGTGAAATCATTGACAAAAAGACACACACAGTCTTACTGGTCGGCATTAGACAAGGAAGTGTGTACATAGTGAACTGGAACAGTTGTCCGAGGGACACCTGTCTACTTACTAAGAATCCTAAAGAACTTGGCTGGCTCTGGCATAGACGCCTCTGTCATCTAAACTTTAAGGTTCTTAATAAGATAGCCAGAGACTACCTTGTGGAAGGTATTCCCAATGAAGTCTACTATAAGTCACATGTATGCACGTCCTGTCAAAAAGGTAAACAGGTAAAGGGTTCTTTTAAATCTATTCCATCCCTCTCAACCAGTAGAGTTCTTGAACTTCTACATATGGACTTACATGGCCCAATAACTCCTCCAACTTTGAACGGTAGAAGGTACACACTTGTTGTGGTAGATGACTATTCTAAGTTCACTTGGGTAGTCTTCTTACACAAGAAGAGTGATACACAAACACTTTTGCCTAATCTGTTGAAGAAGTTACAGGTTGAGAAGAATCAGTCAATTGTCAAGATCCGTAGTGACAAGGGTACTGAATTCATTAACTGCTATATTAAAGAATTTTGTTCTAAGCGTGGAATCCAGCACCTTACTAGTGCAGCTAGGACACCACAGCAAAATGGAGTAGCAGAACGAAGGAACAGAACTCTTAAGGAGGCCTGCAGGACCATGCTGACAAAGTATAATACGCCTCAAAAATTTTGGGCAGAAGCTATCAATACTGCATGCCACTCACAAAACAGAAGTGCCATCAATAAAGCACTAGGTAAGACGCCCTATGAGGTATGGAAAGGTAGAAAACCCAGAGTTTCATATTTTCATATATTTGGATGCAAGTGTTTCATCCATAACAATGGGAAAAGCAAGTTGAATGCATTCGATGCTAAAGCAGACGAGGGGATATTCTTAGGATACTCCTCGACTAGCAAAGCATTTAGAGTATTCAACTACTCAACCCTTTGTGTGGAAGAAACACCACATGTGGTTTTCGAAGAATCTCAACAGGACTCATCTACCAACAAGATCAGTGAGAAAGTTACTGAGTTAACTATCGAATCTGACAAAGACTCAGAGGTATATGAATCCGTTCAAGCATACAATCCATTTATGAAAGCTCTCGAGTCAGATGACCAGAAGAAGGTGAGTGCTCAAGGTAACTCTACTAGACCAGTTGACATGCCTAAACTAGTCGACTCGTCTACTCCCATTAAATCTTCTGATGATAATGATGTTGACATGCATGATGTTGTACATGATATAGATGATAGTACTATTGTTAAGAATAGAAATACATGGAAATCAGCGCATAATACTGAAAATATTATTGGTGACTCTACTGTTGGTGTAAAGACTAGACGACAACTCTTTGAGTCGCAAGAACAATCTAGTCCATCTCTGTTTTGCTGGTGTTGTTTCCTCTCATCTATCGAGCCTAAAACCATCAAAGAGGCTTTAGCTGATAGTAATTGGATCATCGCTATGCAAGACGAGTTGAATCAGTTTGTTCGAAATGACGTCTGGGAACTTGTCGATAGACCGAAACATCATAATGTAGTTGGCACTCGATGGATTTTCAAGAATAAGAAAGATGAGAATGATGTATTTGTTCGTAATAAGGCTAGACTAGTCGCCCAAGGCTATTCACAAGCTGAAGGCATAGACTATGATGAAACATATGCTCCTGTTGCTAGACTAGAAGCCATTCGATTGTTCCTTGCATATGCTGCTTACATGAAATTTACTGTATATCAAATGGATGTTAAAAGTGCATTTCTTAACGGTATTCTTGCGGAAGAAGTGTATGTTGAACAACCCCCAGGTTTCGAAGTCAAAGGTAACCAGGTATTTAGATTAAAGAAGGCCTTATATGGACTAAAGCAAGCTCCAAGAGCTTGGTATGATACTCTTTCTCAATTTCTATTAGAAAACGGTTTTACTAAGGGCAAGGTAGACAGAACCTTGTTTAGAAGACAAGAAGGGAAAGACATTTTACTCGTCCAAATTTACGTAGATGACATCATTTTTGGTTCACCTAACAAAGAGCTGAGTGAAAGTTTCTCAACACTCATGCAAAGTAAATTTGAGATGTCTATGATGGGTGAAATGAATTACTTTCTTGGTCTTCAAGTAAAACAGACTCCTGAAGGGATTTTCATAAATCAAGCAAAGTATACTAGAAATCTTCTAGATAAGTATGGTATTAAGACATGCAAGTCTGCTGGCGTACCTATGCTACCTACATACAGAATGGACCCAGACGAACAAGGTAAGTGTGCTGATCAAACATATTATCGTGGTCTAATTGGTTCATTACTGTACTTGACTGCTAGTAGACCTGATATTGCATTCTCTGTTGGTGTATGTGCTCGTTTTCAAGCTAATCCAAAAGAGAGTCATATGGAAACCACTAAAAGGATTCTGAAATATTTGAAAGGAACCATCAATCGTGGTATATGGTATCCTTCAAATGATGATTTATCTCTAAGTGGCTACTCTGATTCTGATTTTGGTGGTTGTAGAATAGATAGGAAATCTACATCTGGTTCTTGTCAATTCTTAGGCACAAAACTCATTTCATGGTTTTCGAAAAAGCAGACAAGTGTTGCTACCTCTACTACTGAAGCCGAGTACATGGCTGCTGGTAGTTGTTGTAGTCAATTATTATGGCTTATTCAACAGCTTAGAGATTATAATATTTGTGAATCAAATGTTCCTATATTCTGTGATAGTAATAGTGCAATTGCCATTACACAAAATCCTGTTCTGCACACACGTTGTAAGCATGTTGATGTGAAACACCATTTCATACGTGATCATGTAGAAAAGAAGGATATTCGCATGGAAAAGATTCATACGGATTTTCAAAGAGCTGATATTTTCACAAAACCATTAGCTGAGGCACGATTTCGTGAGTTATGCATTAGTTTAGGGCTAATTGATTTAGACCCTACTTGCCTATAGTTGTGTACTAACCAGACAGGTACATCAAACGAAATATGGAGACAAGATCACTAGACTAGAAGCACTCGACTACTCACGCAACAGACAGGTATACAAGGCTAGACAAGATGACCAGACAACCCGATGAGGAAGCTGGTAAAGCTGAGGGTAATACTAAGGGAATAAACAATTAAGGGGGAATCTATGATTTCTTAAATATCCTTATGTTGACTCTTATGATAGTCAATAGTCATCTTGTTCGAACCCTTGATCATTGCTGTAGAATGATATTCATCTTATTTATTGTTACTTTACTTGTACCATCGATTACACGTTGAAAGTGATAAGATAGGTACATGAAGTCGTTCGATGTTCAGAATAGACATGCACAGACGAAGGGGGAACTTGTCTTGTGTACTTAAGCCAACTCGTCTGATGAAGCTTGAGTCTACTCGTCTGTTCTGGATGGACTCGAACAGACAAGCTAAGTGTGCTTTTGATTCTACAATGCTAAGTGTTTATTCAAAACGGATTAAGGATATTATAGTAATTAGGTATTGATAAAATTTGAAAACCCTTGAATTAGATTTATACACTCTCATTTGATGTGGTGTATCCATCCAGTTCTCACTCATCTACACTAGGACAGATGAGTTCACTCCTCTATTCTAACTAAGAAGGGGCGGATTTCAAAGTTTACAATATCAAAATACATAATACTCTCGGTTCCGTAACCGAATGCCAAAGGTCTTAACCGTCTTGATCAAAACCCAAATTCTCACATGACTTAGTCACAATTTTTCTAACTCCCTTTCTCTCAAGAAGATTTTCCTCTCCCTATTCTCAAGCAATCTATTTACTGATCTTTTTGAGATGTCTATTCGATCTATCTTCGATCTTAGAACCAACATGCAGGTCACATTCTACCTAGGCAGGTACATCTCCGATAACAAAGTGAATGTTGAACCATCTGTGTTCTTCAAAGGCAATCACTCAGATGACAATGCCGAGATTTTGACTAAATGCACTCGATGTGGGCTCAAACCTTATCTAGAATCATTTCCTCAAGTGGTCTTGGAGGAGGAGGTGCTAGAGTTCTATGCCAACGTCATCAGACAAGGCGATATTCTTGAGTCTTTCATTGATGAAGATCGTGTGCAAATCACTCGAGAAGCGATGTTCAACCATCTAAAGCTGCCCACCGGAACAATTGACGTTGATAATTATGCTCTTGGGTAAGAAATTCGATACTTAAGCATTTTTTGTGGCAAGAAGCTGAAGCAGAAACCAGATGGCAAATATGCTCCAGTCAAGAAGGGGGATCTTCTTAAAAAATATCGCACATTATTGGATATTGCCAGTAAAATTTTGTTAAGTTCAACTGGTTCTCATGACTCTGTGACCTTTATGAAGGCAAGGGTTATGGCTGTCATTTTTGATGGTATCACTGAATGCAATTGGTTCAAGCTAATTGCAGATCGAATCATGTATTTTGAGCGCAGTGTTCGAGTAGATGACAATACTCGGAATTGGGTGGTGTCTACTGCAGTTGGATATGGTAATAAGTTAAGTATCCTACTTCCTCTCCTTATGCCAAACAAGACGGAATGGAGTAAAGGAAAGCCATTCCATCCTTTGAAATTTTATTTGAAAAAGGGGGCAGTGAGGAAACAAGTTGCTGCTAGGCCAGCTGCACCTAGGCAAGCCAGAATTGATCCCATGGAAGCTTTGCCTTATGCTGGTGCATCTGGTTCTTCAGAAGATGAGTCCGCTGAAGACAGGTCAATGGAAGCTGGACAAGACTCATCTAGTGCAGAAGACTCTGAGAAGACTCAGTCAGAAGAGGAGAAGGAGTCAAGTTCTCAAATCCCCGAGTTATATACGCTAGTGAGAGTTGGAACTCATCCTTCTCCAGAAGAGTCAAGTTCGAAGGTTAGTACTTCTTCTCAAGATGTTTCTATTCCCGTTATTCCCTCTGCTGTTCGAACCAAGGCAAGATCACATCGATCTAGGCCTAGACCTATTCCCTCAACCTCACAAGTGCTGCCAGCATATCCGCTGAGGGTCAGCCTACCCGAAAACACTCCCATATTAGATACAACTGATACTCCGACAGTTGTCATACCAAACCAAGACACGTCAAAGCCCCAAGAAACCACAGACCAAAGCTTATCCTTACCCTCAACAGAATATGTTGAACCCTTTATCTCATCTACTTCAGATCAGACGATAGTTGCCACTGCAACAACTGAGTTAGAGACCCCATCTACTCAGACCCCGACTGAAGCTAGATTCGAATCCTTGGTATACTATCCCATGTGTCTAAGAGAAAAGCGAATCCGTTCGAAGATGAGCAAAAATTTGAAGAAGCAGCTCTCATCTGTCGAAGTCGACTACTCTTCAGAACAGTTTGAGAAACTGGTTAGAATATGCACTTGGGTGGCCTTGAAGAAGTCTGGTACAGACGATCTCTTCGAAGTCATCTTAGGGAAAGGTGGCATTTCTAATTTCATGGATTGGGAAATGGAGCAGAAGGAGAATAGTGGTGTTGGTGACCACTCAGAGCTTTTCCCAAATCATGCTATCACTGCTCTTGCCAAAAGATTACTTGGTATTTCTGACGACTTGATGAGTTCAGAATTCCAGTTTGATGTGGGTGTTCAGGTTCCAGAATTTGATATTATGCAAGATATTGTGAAGTTTGAAGCTGATCAAGCTGAGTTGATCCAGTCTACTGATCCAGTCATAGATTTAGACAATGTCTCAGATCAGTTGAGAGGCATTGTGTTCAAATTTCAGATGGACCATGCTGATAGTCCAAGGTCAGATTTCAAGTTCATTAATCGATATTCTGATATTTTACTTCCCATTGAGTTATGTGGATACATGGAGAAGTTGCATGCCCTATTGAAGAAGGACATGGCTACTGTTGAAAGGAAGGCTCGTGAAGCAAGGTTAACTATTATTTCTTACTCTCCCCAACTTAATTTAAGAGCTATTGCTGGAAGTGTGCTTCCAGAAGTTGAACTAGTCGAAGACGAGGTCTTGACTACTGCTTCAGAGGATCAGTTGGTGAAAGTTCTAACTCCAGTAGATGAAGTCATGCTTGATGTTACTCATGTTGAGGTTGGACAATCGTCTCAAGCTATCTCAGCCGCCTCAATAGATGAGTTGAAGGACGAATTGAAGGCTGTCATCAAATCGTCAATTGATGATTTTCTTAAATCTGATGTTCAGAAGACTCTTATTGAACAAAACAGTGTCCTTGTGACAAGTTCAAAAGATATGATCGTGAATGCAGTCAATCAGATTGATGATGAATACAGACAACATTTGTTTGAACAGCTTGAAGGATTTCTCCAAGATCAAGTTGAATATTCAGAGAAGAGTTCAGTTGATTTTGCTCGAGTTCTAGCTACTGAATCCAGGAAGTTGGAAAGAGTCTACAGAGCGAGAATCGAAGTAGCTGATGTTCAGAGGAAAGAAGCCTATGATCAGTTAGCACAAGCAAGAGATATTATTCGTGCTATGAATGAAGAAAACCGGAAGCTACGTCTGACTGCAACCCATTTTAAGAATGAGTTGAATTTATCTACTCAGAAGCTGGAGTTGGTGGCGACCAGACTTGATAAGATGAGTCAGGAAGGTTCTCATCAAAGACAGATTGAGAAAGCTACACACCTTATGAAGCAAGCTATGATGGAAGAAATGACTCGTTTCACTTCTCTGTTCTCTCTCAAGGCATCTGATGAAGCCAAAAAGGGGGAAGAGGCAAGTCGAGTTGCAAGTCGAGTTGAATTTGTTGCTGAAGGTAAGAAAGAGACAAGTGCTGAACCAGAGGCTAAAGATGCTGCTGAAGCCATGCAAGATCTTAAGAGGCCTAAGAGAGGCAAAGGCAGGTTGGTTAAGACTGCTGAACTTGACCAAGCTAGGGCTGAAGCAGATGAGTTGAAGAAGAAGGAGAAGGGCAAGGCTATTGCATCTCCAGAAGCTGAAATACAGACAAGAATGGTATCAAAAAGGAAGTCTATTCATATTGAAGAGCCTACTCCTGAGTCAACTATTATGAAGAAGCAAAAGATTGAAGAGCCAAGTGATGAAGCTCATTATGCTAAGAAGAAGAAAATTGAGAAGCACATTGAAAGTTTGTTGAAGCAGAAGTCTGATGAAGATCAAATAGAAGACAAGCTCATTGACCACTTCATTGACAAAGAACATCGTCAAGAATGGATGAAAGTGAAAAGACAGTGGGAACTAGATCACTGGATTATCAGGAAGTTTGGAGATACTGATAACTCTGACGATCTCTATGCTATGTTTGATAAATTCATGGAAGGACAGCATAAGATGCTCTGGAATTTGATCATAAGGATATCTGCTGCTGCGAATTTTAATATTCTTGTTCCTGGTTTTCCGAAATGGAAGTGTCCCATGACTAGTTCTGGTAAAAGGGCTGATGTTAACCAGATCAAGAAGTATGAAGATGAGTTACTGGACAACGAGAAGATTGAAGATGAAGAACATATCAAGGAAATTCATACTAGACTATTAAAAGCTTTCTGTGTTCCAGATTCAGAAAGAGGTAACTTTTCAGTTTAGTTTAAGTTTTGTTTTGATTTTGGTATTTTTGAAGTCTTTGTAATATCTACTGATCTTATTTCTGAATGAATGAAAAGATAAAGTACTATTTGGTGTTAAAGACAAGATAACTACTTAACTAGTCTACTAATGAGAAAAGATTCAAGTAGTTTTGGCTTCATCAAAAAGGGGGAAATTGTTGGGATATGAATCCTAGACAAGTCCTAAATGATGAAAAGATGAGATGAAGTTTTGATAAGCCAAAAATAGTTTGAATATTTTCTAAGTGTTGACTAATCTAGTCTAGTTGAGTTGAAGTCATCTTGAACAGATCAGTAGAGTTCACATGAAAAGAAAAGTGTTGTTTATATTTAAAAGATAAGTACAGTGTATAAGTACTTCATATCTGTTCATATATGTTTATATTGATTAGTTTGTTTTTGAGCTATAATTGTTGTATAGAGCTCATGATATTTTCTATGTAATAGATAGATTTGTTGTATAGATTTATAAGTTGACTAAGCTTATATTATAAAAGCTTAATGTAATGTAATAGTCTTGTTAGATTAGATGATAGGACTAGATTAGTTCTATTAGAAGTCTACTGCACAAGAAGAGAAGACCAGTCTACTACTCAAGACAGGTGGACTACAAGTCAAGTGCATCTACTAGACTACACAAGACAAGTTAACATGAAGATTAGTTACAAATACGCGTGAAAGATAAGGATGGAGAAGTTAGTTATGGAATAACTAATTCGTAACAAGAAACGCGTTTATGGATAAGAAGATTCAGTTGGAATCAGTTATCAAGAAAGGTTGGTTACAACTACCTAAGTTCTTGAAGTTCGAAGTCTATAAGTACTTGAAGAAGTTTATCATTTGAAGACGACTGACTACTGAAATATTGCAAGCATTATTGAAGATTCAAGTGAAGAAATTACTCTCAGAGATTGAAGTTCAGAAAGTAAAGCTACGCAAGACAAGTGAAGAAATCAGAAGGCTACTACTGAACGGAAGAGAAGTTTTATTTTTCGTTTATTGTTTCAAGTTGCTAGATACTTGTAAATCGCTAGTAAGATCGAAGAGGCACTTGGTAGTGTTATCGAGAAGATCTAAGTCTTATTTCTTGGGACTTAAAGCCACAAGAACATATTACTCCATTGGACGAGTTAATAAGAATTTCACAATTGGGTTTGTGAGAGTGGATGTAGACAAGTTGTCGAACCACTATAAAATCGTTGTGTGTTGATTTGTTTTACTATTTTAATTGTTTAAATTGCTTAAATTGTTTTAACTACTTAACTGAACTTGACTAGTTGAGTATAGAACAGAGTTCTCGAATTAAGTTGAGTATAAACTTTAATTGGGCTCATTGTTAATTTCGTATTCCGCACAGTGTAATTCTGATATATCGAAAGATTTTAGAAAAGTCTATTCACCCCCCTCTAGACATTTTCTTTAGCTTCCCTCGATATTAACTCAACTTAGGGACCAACATAAACTATTTAAGGCGCGTTACTTTCGCCAAGGTGATATAATGTGTGCGCAATTGGGTTCAAGTCCTTCGTTTATATGGCGGTCTATGATATGGAGTAGAGAAATTTTAGAGGTTGGTACACGATGGAGAATTGGGAATGGCAAGTCGGTTCATATTTTTAAAGATAGATGGGTTGTAGGCCTTAAGGATGGAAGAGTCGGATCTCGAATTGCTAGTGCTTCAAATGTAGCCCGGTTCATCAAGGATGATTATACTTGGAATAAAGAGCTTCTCTGGCATGTTTTTTTGCCGTTTGAAGTGGAGGTTATTGTTCGTGTTCCTCTATTGGGGGCGAATAAGGAGGATCAGAGAATCTGGCCAGACTGCTCATCAGGTAATTACTCTGTTGCTTCTGGATATTCGATTGCCTTTCATCATAATAATCTGGAAAACAGAATGCCTTGTTCATCTGGTTCTGGTAAAGGTAACATGACTATTCTTTGAGCTTATCTTTGGAAACTTCATATCCCTCCTAAAATTCGAATCTTTGGTTGGAAGTTGCTTAACAATACCATAGCTACTGAAAGAAATTTAATCCGGCGTCATGTACCATTACATGCTTCATGTTTGTGTTGTGGTTCGAACAATGCTGATTCTCTTCATGTCTTATTTTGTTGCGGATTTGCAAAAAGAGTTTGGAAAAGACATGGGGTTTGGGATATGATTAAGAATTTTACTCATGGCTCAATTGTTCAACTCCTTTATGCTATCAAAGACCATTTTGACAAAAATCTTTTTTCTCTCGTGCTAATCATTGCCTGGGCAATTTGGAGAGAGCGTTGTAAGTGGGTTCATCTAGATGACCAGGATGGAGCTCATAGTAAAATACCATTAAATTTCGAAGTCAAATGGGCGATTGATTATTGGAACGACTTTTTAGAGTCGGGTTTTCTGGTACATAATGCAAAGATTGAGTGTTCTATGAATAGGGATTTAATTCTTGACTTGAATGAAAGCTTGACACTATATACAGATGCTGCTTTTGATTTAGTGAAAGATTTTTTTGCGGTTGGATATGCAGTTGTTAAGAAGGAGAATCAAGTTGTATTGGTTGGAGGGTGTCGAATTAGCAATCCAGGATCTATTCTAGCAGCTGAATTAACCGCAATTGAATATGGATTGGAAAAATGTATAACGAGACAAATGCAGATTTCTAGTGTGCGGACAGATTCATGCTTATCGGTTGATGCCATTCAAGCCAATTATGATGTGGTTGGAGAGGAGGAAAGCCTTGTACGGAGAATTCGAGCTCAGATGAATAAACTTCGCTTGTGGGATTGTGGTTACACTTCTAGAGAAAATAATCGTATCGCGCATTTCCTAGCTCAGGCCTCTTGGAATTTTTCAACACCTTACAATTGGGTTGAAAATAATATTTCAGAATATATTAAGGAGATGTGGTAGATTTTACATCTTTTGTACTCCTTATATGTTTGTAAAAAAAAAAACCTAAAATTAATGAGTAGATTTACTATTATTTTAAGATTTTATTTTTGTCAACACTTTCACAGTAATATATAGTGGAGTAATTTTTATCATATTCACATAATATTTCACTGAGTTTACCATGATAATTGAATCAATTGATGAAGAAGGTGATATTCACAACGTTCAGTAATTAATTTTATAGAGTATTCACTTATTTAGAAAACAATTAAATTTAACGAAAAGTAAATCCTGTTGTAATGGACAAGAATTGTTGGTGCAAGAATATCTGAATTTTGTTACTACTCCAATTTAAAACCCCACCTCACGAATATAAATAATTACAAAATATCTATCATTTGCATAATTTAAACCCCACCTCGCAAGCAACAATATCTTTCATTGTGGCTGCATTATTTTTTTTAATTCATTAATAAAAAATAATACTCACTCCGTCGCTTAAACCATGTTTATCGGTGGCGTGGCCCCCAAAAAAACTAAATGACAAAAATAAAAAATCTAAAACATTAAATTTTTCACTGGGCAGGGGAACACCTTTGGTGAACTAGTGGTGTCTCGAGTAGGGGTGTGCACCAGTCCAAAATCGGATCGGACATAATTGAAATCAGTTAGTATCGGGACCGGAATCTACCTAAAGGGTGGATTGAAGACTGGACCAAATTAATCCGGTTTAAACCTGGATTGGATCGAAAAATTTCGGTTCGATCCGGATTTGGACCGGTTCGAACCGTTTTTTTTTTCCAATTTTTTTTAAAAGATTTTGGAAGGGAGAACAAGAATGATGAACTTGTATATAAAAATTAGTCTTGGATCTTCATTTGAGATCAATCTCCACCAATGTAAATTTTATTTACAATATTATTAATAGTATTTTGACAATAAAAGTAAATTGATTGTTTTTATTCAATTATATACTTGAAAAAATGTAATAGCTTTCAACACTTTTACCAGACATCCTCACCAATTATTCACAAAAACTTATATGTCATATTGCATACATGCAATATTGATCAATTAAGGTAAATTAGGTGAAAATTTGTGGGTCAAACGCGGGTCAATCTTAGTTAGAATATTTATTTTCGCTCTCAAATATTATCTTACTACATGACCAAAACTATGTTAATACAAGACCTAAATTGTGTCACTATAAGGCCAAAAGTGTATTACTGCAAGTCCAAAAATATTCTTGACACTTATTTTTTTTTTTGGGCAAAATGATTAAAATAATTTTGATTTATTCGACTACTACATGACTAAAATAATGCTACTGCAAGACCAAAATTTTATCATTACAAGGTCAAAAGTGTATTACTATATGTCCAAAAATATTCTGAACACTTAATTTTTTGGGTGAATTTGTCAGAATGTTTTGACATGTAGTATTATTTTTTTTGGCATTGTAGTGGTAATATTTTGGCCTTATAGTAACAATATTTTGGCCTTATAGTAACAATATTTTGGACATGTAGTAAACCACCTGTTTGTGACCCGCGAATTTTATGGGATACACGGATCCGAGCTTATGACCCGCAAATTTTTTTAAATTGTCTTTGTTGATGTTGGAATAGGTGTTTTGTTTAATGATCCAACACTTCATTCAAGTGTTGTGCTAAATGTTCCCAACACCTAAGACAACATCAGAATTTGTCCTTTCTCCTTTTACTAACTCCAATCTTACACTTGTTGCTTAGTGATGTCCCTAATGCAGGTAGAAGACGTGGGCAACACCCAGGTCAAGCAGTTGCATAGGAATGAGAAGTTTCTAAGCATTATTAAACAAGGACCTAAAAATGTGGAGATGTGAAGGGAGGTTACCAAAACCACTTGATTCAATGGCTAAGATGATCAAGGGAATTGAAGGCAGTTCGTCTACAAGTCTATAAATAGAGAACACTGTCTTCAATACAAGACACACAAGAAAGAAAGTTAAACGCAATTACTAGTCTATTGAATGCACAACGCTTCTAGTTAGGAATATTTTTGTTCTTTCTTGTAGATTTACACACCTTTATAAACCCGAATATTTGTGTGTTAAATCATTATCTTATTTACTAGAGTTTTATGTTAGATCTATGAGGGAGATAATTTCGTTGATTCTAGTAAACTTTTCAAACTCATTCGAATTGTAGTTGTTCAAAACCTTTAAGAGATTGTTGATTTGTTTCACTGATATTTTATTAATATAGTGATTCGTGTAGATTATTTTTAATCTACACAAATTTTGAATAATTCCATTTGCAAAGTGTTATTTTAATTTCCGCTGCTCAATTGTTGCCTGGATAGTGCCAACACAACAGTTAACACTCTGTATACACTTGCTCGCACACTTTCAGTTGGTATCAGAGCCAACTACTTGATACACTAAGTAGAGATTCTGCTTAGATGTGTGTTTATTTGCAATGGAATATCCCATTTCCCCTGCACTTAAACCTCTGGTTCTGCATGGCACGAATTATGCCTTCTGGAAGCCGAAAATGAGGATGTATATCAAATCCATAGATGAACGGGCATGGAGAAGTGTCTTGGGTGGCTAGACACCACCAAAGACAAAAGCAGATGATGATAATGAATCAAGTGTGAAGAAGGAACTTGATTGGACTAATGACGAGCTCACTGTTGCAAGTTAGAATTCAAAGGCATTGAATGCTATCTTCACTTCTGTTGATGCATCGATGTTCAAAATCATCTCCACCTGCATTTCATCAAAGGAGGCATGGGATCGTTTGCAAGAACACTGTGAAGGATCAGAAAGCATGAGGAAGACTAGATTGAGAATGCTTGGAACAAAATTCGAGAACCTAAGGATGAAGGAAGACGAGACCATCAGCTCCTACAATGAAAAAATAAGCGAGATTGCTAATGAATCTTATGCTCTTGGTGATCCAATTTCCAACACAAGGTTAGTACACAAAATTCTAAGAACTGTTCCTAGACGTTTTGATCCTAAAATAAGTGCTATAGAAGAAGCAAAAGATAATGATGTTTTGAGTCAAAATGAATTGATTGGTATTTTAAAAACTTATGAAATGAATTTTGCTGAAAAAGCAGAAAATGAGAAGAAAATCTTAGTTTTCAAAGGTGATGGATCATCATCCTCATCATCCTCTTCAAATGATAAAAATAATGTTTTTGTTACTGAAGTAGAGACTGATGATGAACTTGAAGAATACTTTAATGATCCAGAAACCATGGCTTTTATAACTAAACAATTCAAAACCTTTATGATAAACAAGAACAATAATCGGTTTAAAGACAATGTTCAACCTAAAGTCCAGATCAATAATACTCAACAATTGCCTGTTAGAAAAGATACTTTCAATCAGTCTAAGCAATTAGAAAGAGGAAACAGGTTTAGGTCTGACGTCCAGAATACAGAAAGAAGGTTAAATGTGATGCATGTTCTGGTTATGGTCATTATGCTAATGAATGTGCCAATACTTTGCTTAAGAAGAAGATTTACTTTAGTGCTACTTTAAGTGATGAGTCTGATACTGAACATGATCCAGAAAATGATATTGAAAAAGCTTTTACTGCTTATATAGAATATGATGACACTTTTGATGATGATCTGGATGATTACAGTGATGTGGATTCATATGAGGCATCATCTGAAAAATCATTGAATAATGACTGTTCAGAATTTAACTGTTTTGCAAGCTGTGTCTCTAAGACAGGTACATCAAGTGAAGCTACACTATCCAGAAATGATGCTGACATTGAAGATTTAACTAAATCTATTTTAAAACTGGAAATTCTTTTGACCAGAAAAGATAATGCAATTTCAAAATTAAAAGAAAGACTTGAAGTTTCTGTTCTTGATTTCAGAAAATACTCTTATGAAAAACCTTTGACTAATGAAAAATCTCATGGAATATATTCTGAAACTGAAAAATTAAATCTTGTTATCAAGTCCTTAACTTTCGAAAACAATGATTTAAGAGATTCTGTTCTAAAACTTGAGAGTGTTTTAACCAAGAAAGGCTGTGAGATTGAAAAACTTGAAGAAAAGATGAAAGAAGTGTCACTAAGCTTTAAGAATTTCTCTGAAGGAAAATTGAAACTGGAGGAATCACTGCTGAACAACAATACAAAGAAAACAGGTATTGGTTATAAAGGTAAAACATGGAAATTCTTTCCTAGTTCCCAAAGTAATAAATCTACTGTTTTTGGCAAGGCTGAACTTGAAACTAATGCTATTGTTTCTGCAAAAACTCTTATTAATGTGATAGAACTTGTGTGTAACTATTGTTCCAAAAAGGGTCACAAAATTCACTTTTGTTTAAAAAGACAAAAGGATTTAAAAGCTACTGAACGATCCAAAATGACACCACACACAAAGCATCATTCACAGAAAAATGAATGGATTTCTAAAAATACTATCTGCAATGTTGTTCATATGTCTCTAAAAGCATGTGTTCCTGGTTTATGGTATTTTGATAGTGGCTGTTCTAAACACATGACAGGTCAAATTGATTATTTATCTGATTACAAAGCTTATAATGGTGGTAATGTTACTTATGGAGGTGGATCTAAAGGAAAAATCATTGGTAAAGGAACCTTAAATGTTCCTGGTTTTCCTAGATTACCAAATGTTCTACATGTTGATGGATTACTTGCCATAAGTCAGTTATGTGATGATGACTTACATGTAAAGTTTGATAAAAATTAATGTTATGTGCTAGCCAAAAAATTATGAATGCATTATGATGGGTAATAGATCTGCTGACAACTGCTATTTAATTGAGTCTAAAATTAGCTGCAACAGTATGAAAAATATGAAAGTATATTATGGCATCATAAACTTGGACATGCTAACTATAAACAAATTGGTAAATTAATCAGACTAAAAGCTGTCACAGGTTTACCAATGTTGAAATTATCAAACAAAAATGTTTGTGGACCATGTCAGAAAGGCAAGCAGGTAAGAGTGTCTCACAAGTTGTTGGGTCACTGTTCTACAAAACATTGCTTTGAATTACTTCATATGGATCTTATGGGTCCTATGGAAACTGAGAGTATAGGTGGAAAAAGATATTCTTTTGTTATTGTTGATGATTACTCTAGATTCACATGGATAGAATTTTAAAAGAAAAATCAGAAACATTCTCATTTTTCAAAATTATGTACAAAAGATTCAAGACTGTTTATAATTCTAGACTTTGTAGGATTAGATCAGACCATGGAAAAGAGTTTGAAAACAGTGCTTTCACTGAGTATTGTGAGTCTAAAGGTATTTTACAAGAGTTTTCATCTCCTAAAACCCCTCAACAAAATGGAATAGCAGAAAGAAAAAATAGAACTCTTCAAGAGATGGCTAGAGTTATGCTATGTTCTAAAAATTTGTCTAAAAGGTTTTGGGCTGAAGCTCTGAATACAACATGTCATATTTCAAATAGAGTTTTCATTAGAACAGATTCAACCAGAACACCTTATGAAATTCTGAACAATATGAAGTCTAACCTTAAGTATTTTCATGTATTTGGCTGTGTCTGCTACATCTTAAATGACAGAGATCAACTGTATAAATTTGATTCTAAAAGTGACAAAGGTTTCTTCCTTGGTTATTCTAGAAACAGTAAAGCTTATAGGATCTATAATTTCAGAACAGATACTGTTCAAGAGTCTGTAAATGTGGTTTTTGATGATAACACAAGTATTACAGGAAATAACATTGATGAAAATGTTTCAGATTTTATTGATATTCCAATTCATACAGACATGACAAATCAGACCCAAAATGATGAACAAAATGAGGAAACACACATGGACACATCAGCTGAAGATACAAAAAATCCATTAAATTTGTACAATCTCCATAAAAATCCTTCTATCAGAGTTCAAAAGAACCATCCACAGGAGCTGATAATAGGTGAACAATCTACTGGAGTCCAGACCAGAAGGAGGATGGGTATGAATTCAAAGGACGTGGTAAGATCTATTTGCATGTCATCTGTGTGTAATAAAGTAAATCATGAGTGTTATCATTCTACAATTGAATAAAACTGTAAAAGAAGCCTTAAATGATGAACACTGGATAGAAGCTATGCATGAAGAATTGAATCGGTTTGTTAGAAATGATGTATGGACTTTAGTTCTTAGGCCAGATCACACAAATGTTATTGGTACTAAATGAATATTCAAAAACAAAACTGATGAAATAGACAATATTATCAGAAACAAAGCAAGACTTTTTGCTCAAGGGTATACTCAAGTAGAGGGAGTAGATTTTGATGAAACATTTGCTCCATTTGCAAGAATAGAATCCATTAGACTTTTACTTGCCATTGCATGCTTTATTAATATAAAACTGTACCAAATGGATATTAAAGCTGCATTCCTAAATGGAATTTTAATGGAAGAAGCTTATGTTGAACAACCAAAAGGCTTTGAAAATCCAGAATTTCCTAATCATGTTTTCAAACTAAAAAAGGCTCTATATGGCTTGAAACAAACACCTAGAGCATGGTATGAAAGACTAACTGATTTTCTGATTGAATTTGGTTTTACGAGAGTTGAAGCTGACAGAACTCTATTCATTAAACATGAGAAAAATGATATTATGATTGCTCAAATCTATGTTGATGATATAGTATTCGGTTCTACTTGTGATAAAATACCATCATTTTGTTGTTTAATTTGCAGTCCTAAGAAGTAGTTTAAATCACAAGTAGATATAGTATTCGGTTCTACCTTTGAAATGTCCATGGTTGGTGATTTAAACTACTTCTTAGGACTGCAAATTAAACAACAAAATGATGGTATTTTTATTTCACAAAGTAAATATGCTAAGAATCTTGTGAAAAGGTTTGGTTTAGAGAATGCTAAACACATTAAAACTCTTATGGGATCAACTCAGAAACTGAGTAAAGATAATGTTGGCCAGAATGTTGACCCAACATTATACAAATCAATAATAGGTAGTCTTCTTTATTTGAGCTCCAGTAGACCTGATATCATATTTAGTGTGTGTTTGTGTGCTAGATATCAGTCAGATCCAAAAGAATCTCACATGCATGCTGTGAAAAGAATAATCAGACATGTTGCAGGAATTTGTGATTTAGGTATATGGTACAGCAAAGACACAAACTGTTCTTTAATTGGGTATAGTGATGCTAACTGGGCAGGAGATACTGATGATAGAAAGAGTACCAGTGGTGGCTGCTTTTATATGGGAAATAACCTCATATCTTGGCATAGCAGAAAATAGAATTGTGTCTCACAATCCACAGCTGAATCTGAGTATATTGCAGCAGGGAGTTGTTGTACACAATTACTTTGGTTACAGAAAATGTTTTGTGACTATGGATTATCTTGTGATACTTTAACTGTTTATTGTGATAATACAAGTGCCATAAATATATCTAAGAATCCAGTGCAACACTCTTTGACTAAGCATATTAGTATAAGACACCTGTAACACCCCGTCCCAAAATTTTAATATAAATAATGCATAAATAAACTTGATAGACTAGAATTTATTTTTTCGTATTTTTCTCCTAATAATAATATTAGAGTGTGTATATTTGCAAAGACTTTAAATTTTCAGGAAACAGACGAGCATTTTTAGGCGGGCGCACTTCTAGCACTCTAAAAAGAACTTTTAAATCATAAACACATTAAAGGAAACTTAAACTTCCATTCGTTGAAAGAAATCAAAATTTCGACGAATTTGAGAGTTTATCATTTAGATATCGAATAAAATAAATAAATAAAATTCGTCTCAAAACGTGACGGGTCAACAACTAAAAAATTCTAAACAATTAATTCTATCGAGTTCGTGAAACTTATTTAACAAGACCACAATTTTTAAAATATAGATTTGTGATACGAAGGCGTAACATCGGGTACTAAAGATTTAAAATAGTAAAAGAATATCTAAAGTAACCAAACACTATGAATACATGTAGTTTAAAAAGCTGATGAGTAAATACCCAAATTTCCTTAACAAGTAACCAAACACCTTATATACATGTAGTTTAAAAAGCGGATGAGTAAATACCAAATTTCCTTAACAAATAACCAAACACCTTGAATACATATGGTTTAAGAAATGGATGAGTGAATACCCAAATTTCCTTAACTATTAACCAAGCACTTTGAAGGGATATAAATCAGCCACGTCACCTCCTCAGGTGCTTCGAAAGAAACTACAACCACCTCCTTCAGCTATTTAAGGCAGCACACCCATTTTCTTGCTTTGAGTCATTTGATCAAGAATTAAGCCATGCTCTGCAGAAATTTGTAGGTAGCTAAATACATCCTCCGAATCACTGTCCAAGGTAAGAACACCCCTCCTCATACAAGCCTTCTTTGATTAATCTCTCTTAACTCATAAGAGAAGATGGATCGTTTCTATCATTCCGGTGAAACATAGGAGTCGTATTATCATCCAACTCAGACTCAAGGCGAAACGATCAGGAGGATACTCCATACAATCCAAAAAGAGTAACAATCATCATCTCCTTTCTCTTCCCCTGTTTTGTTCTCTAAATTTCAAGCTCTGTTCCTAACATATTTCATCATCTCTTTGCAAAAATCATGAAGAACTCTTATCAACTTCGTCATCAATCATCCCTCCAAGATTCCACGCGAATTCAGGCCAAAAATCAGTGTCTAAATCAAGAAAACTACACAGGTTTTCAACACAAACCCCTTTACGTGCTATTTGCGAAATTTCGTTTACCGTTCATGATTTTTGGTGCTTGAATCTGATGGAATTTGTGTTATAAATGTTTTTTTATAATAAGGTTATGTGGTAGATGTGTCTTTGTTGGTTGAGAACTAGATTAAGTGTGCGAAATGACTTTGGAAGTTACAGTACAAATGACTTGTTCGTATTTTTGGATAAGTTTTTCCCAAGTATATTTTCGTTCCAAGGATTTAATTAAGTGCCAATGAATCCCTAAAGTTGCAAGTTATCATGCCATTGTAGTAACTAAGCTTGTTTGTTTGATTTTCGGGAATTTAAAGACAAGTATGAAACTAGATGAACTAAACAAGAAGAAATGAACAAAGCGATAACAATATATCTAACTTCCTTTCGAAAGTGCAAGGTGAGAGTATTGCCTCGGGTGTTTCCGTTTTGTGGGTAATTCAATGAGTTAACGAACCAATTGCATGAATTAAACTATGGTTTTGGATTAAGCTAAAGGCTATCACTCGTGTGTGTAGACCAATCCCTTGTGAGGCTTAGGTGAACACGTGCATCGATTAGCAATTATATAGTCTAATCAATACCATAAGCTCCTAAGACAGTGTCTCATAAACACGTTCAACACGGTTACTAATGTTTATGAGACGCCCTCTCACTAATCTAATAGACGACCTCTAATCGACTAGTGTCTAGTGTCGTCGATCTAAGCAATCAACCCCCGGTCGGTGTAGCTAATTACTATGTTAATTCTCATTGATTAATTCAAGCTCATACACACACTCTTAATCATGCAACCCAATACGGTCGTTGAAGTCGACAAAACTAACAATGCTAGCTAATAGGGTGAATTAATCAATTGAATCATGAAAATTACAGCACTAGAAACATATACACCCAATTCGTAAGCTAATCATGCAATTAATCTATAATTACACTAAACACCCATCAAAACATTCACACCCAAGGCAATAAGAGCTTAGCCCATGGTTCTAGAAGAGAATTCCATGGTTAAAACAACTAATAACATCAAACTCATAGTAGAATAACAAGAGATTGAAGAAATTAAGAAAATACCAAAATAAATTGCAAAATAGATTAATATCACCTTGATCATGAAAATGTAGCTACAAAACGATGTAATAGACGATGCCCGATGATAATCGTAGCTTGATTTGAAGTAAAAACCACTAATCTATCTAATTTAATGAAGAATCTAAACTAAAAATGAAGAACACCTACAACTATGTGAATGTGTGTGTGGAATTGCTTGTAAAAGGAGTAAAAGACTCCTTTTTAAAACTCAAATTTGGTCTATTTATAGTTGGGGTAGAAGTCTTGAATTAATTTTGCAATTAGGCCCTTGAAATATGGAGAAAATGGGCCAAAAACCCCGAAAATGATGTGACCCGGCCGGGTGGCTCCCACCCGGGCATGCCACCCGGCCAAAAGACGAAGCAAATGCCTTTTTAACCTTGCCCGGGTCGAAACCACCCGGCCGGGTGGGTTTCACCCGGGCGAAATTCGAACCTCCACAAAATCTGCCCTTGCCCGGGTCGAAGTGACCCGCCCGGGTCGTTTCTACCCGGGTATGCTTTTTCGTCTCTTCGTATCTCGAGCTTCCGACCTCCGATTGACTCGATTCTTTTTTTCATTCCACTCCGTTTTTCGAGACGAATCCAACCGTGCATTTCTCTTCCTGATCCAGTAAAGTATGGTTGGTGTTTTGCTCCAAATTCCATCGTATTTCCTACAAAATCGACAAAACACAACCTTTCTCTCATTTCGGCTTAAACAATCATATTCAATGTATAATTCAATGAAATCAACATCAAATGAGCTTCAAATATGCATCTAAATAGTGTAAATTCCACCCGAATCAACAAACTGAAAATTTATGTTGAAATGCAGTAACTTTAGCTGGCCATATCTTTTGATAGAAAAGTGACTTTGACTCAAAACTAAAGAGGTTATGATCTCCATATGGTAGGGAGTTTGAATGTAAAAAATTACACAAATTGGTTAAGTATTTTGGGAGTTATTCGATTTTGAAAGTTCATGCAGTAAGCTGGGAAATAAAGAAAAACAGGGCATGTTCATTTCAGTTCGAAACTTTGGAGTCGTTTTTACTCGACTTTGACACACGAATCTTCACATAATTTGTATTGCCAATAAACTTGACATAGCGTAGTTTATTTTACTTGAATAAAAACGCTATTTGGATCATCCGTTTGACTGGAATAAAATCGTGAACATGGGAGAAAATTCAGTCATTCTATGTCTTTAAACTAGCTAGCAAGGACCAGTTTTGAATTTTTTCCTAATTACACTTTATGTTCTATTGCCATGCGTTTTCAAATAATTTTTATTGATCAAACAAACTGTGTTAATGCATTGCAGTACGTAGTCGCGATATTTTATGAACGGCTAGGACCGAAATTGATAAATATTATGCGAAAAACACTTTCTTCATTATAAAATCTAAAGAACGAGATTTAACGCCCTCGTTAAATTCTCAAACGACCAAAAAATATTTAAATATACTTTATATATTATTTCGATATATTTGAGCTAAAGAAAGAATGTTTTGCTTTGAAAATAATTATATGCGTTACTACGACCACCTTTAAAATTATATTAATCGAGGATAAAAGGGATCACTAAAATACGGAAGAACTGTGCTAGGCGAAGTGCGGCCCAAGTCAAAGCTCGGACGATCCCTGCGTTACGCTTGCTACACTGTTCAAGAAGTTTGTAGCTTTTCTTAAAAGTTAAAGAGGTGGGTGTCATTACTGTATTGCTGTAATATTATATGGACTGTTGGTGTATTCTGAACTGAACTAAACAAACGTCAACATATAACTAAGCACACAATAATACAATGATAATTATATTATAATATGATATTATATGTGTGGTACATAAATTACGGAGGTGGCGGGAAAGTGTTTATGGGGGTAGCATGTGGTAGAGTCGCTACCAGTGTCCCAATATGTGTTTCACGGAGGAGGCGGGAAAGTGTTTATGGGGGTAGCATGTGATAGAGTCGCTATCGGTGTCCTAGAAGGAGGTGGAAGCGTTTAGGGGGTAGCATGTGGTAGAGACGCTACCAGTGTCCCATACGATATATGATACTGGTGTTATATGATGTGTGAAAAGTTATGAAATATGATGACTATGATTATGATAATTATGATGATGTTTATGAATGAAAATATACATTAAACCCTCCTTGAATAACAAAATTCACTATCCAATTAATAAGAATAATTTACAATAAAAATGTTAAGATAAATTATTCTGGCGTACTGCCAATCTGCATAGTAGCGTACAGGATGTTCACTGAGATTTTTATCTCACACCCCAAACTAATATCTTTTCAGGTTTCGACTTCGAGGGGCCGATGCTGCAGTAGTGATGACACGGAGTTTCCCCAATAATTAAAATGCTATAAGACCTTATATACTTAATGCTCGTTTTAAATAAATGATATTGCTATACTTGGAGACAATCACATTCGTATGCCGAGTGACAAACTTTCCTAAAAGTTGCTCGATGAAATATATGTATGCTATCTTTAAAAAAATTACTGCTTATTATATAAATTTCTAGTCTTTTTAAAAAAATGGGCTACACTACTCTTACGACAACTTTTATTTGTCCTTTAAATTATTTCCGCTGCAAAATTCTTATTATTTTACTTGTGTTAGTATACTTTCAAAAAAAAATTTAGGTTCAGTTTTTCGAAAACTAAGTGGCGACTCGAATTTAGAGTGTTTAAGCCTCAAGGGCTGCATTCCGGATTCGGGGCGTTACAACACCATTTCATAAGAGATCTAGTAGAAAAAGAGGTGGTCAAGTTGGAGTACGTTTCTACATAAAAACAACTAGCTGATATATTTACCAAAGCTTTAGATGACAAGAGATTTTCATCATTAAGGAAATCTCTTGGTTTATGTAATATCTGAACATAGTATCAAAAGTGTTGTACCAAATGCGGTAGCATTTGGGACAACACCAGAATAGTTCCTTTAATTATTTCCTTGTATAAACTTCGTAATTGTCGGATTTAATATAATTCTCTATAATCTTAGTTTAGAAAGTCTTAAAAGGAGTCTTGTGGAATATGATAAAAGCTTGTACAATCTCTCAAATGCAAAGAAAATCATAACTTAGATGCCTTAATATTCACTGAGTAACTAGGGACACGGAGCTCACTACTACAATGTTCTCTCTTATAAAGGTGATATATATTGCATCAAATTAATCACAAATCCATTGAGTAATTATGGGGCACGTAGTTCGCTACCACGATGCACTCTTTTGAAAAGATGGATCAATGTGAAAAATGTGATAAAAATTAAAGTGCAACACATATGAAGCAAATTCATGAAAAATCTGTGTTGAGATGTACAAAATGCCAACAATCTATTCAACACTTGACTCAGACTCATGATTTCGATTATTTGAAAAATTAATTAATTTCTGATAATTATTATCTTTATTATCTGAAATATTTATCTGAATTTATTCTTTTTATGTTCAGTTATTATTTATTATTTTTTTAATTGTTCAGTTTTTCAGAAATTATTCTCCACATCACATGACCTGTTTAATGGAGAGAATTTATTTACTCACATTCTTCTCTTCAGTTTTCCTACGAAATCGTGTATCAACTCCGGCCTTAAAACTTCTATAAATTGATCTCTAATGTATGCTGAATTTTATACCTACAAGCTTAGTTCAGATTCTGAAGCACTCATTCATAGGTTATAATTTATTTGGCATGATCTCAGTTTTTATACAACTTATTTCAATTTAATTTTTTCTCTCAGAAGTTGTAAGGTCCAATCAACTAATAAGCTACTTTTTGCAGGTTATTAATCATTCTCTCAAACGCAGGTTTCACTCTTCCCACAAATTCAAATTTGATCAAGCCTTAACACAACAGATTCTGCAAAATTCTCTCAAATCGTTTCAAAATGGCCATCATCTCCGAAATCAATGCATCATCTCCTGCACCAGGATCACCGTCTTTCATGGTGGGCTCTATTGACATTCCATACGAGACTGAACAACCCATCCAGCCCACAGACTTGCCGATGGTGGTGTACAATTCGCTGGACATTCGAAGCGAAATCGCGAATGCCAACGCCTCTGAACCTTCAAACGCTGCTCACGATGATCGCACCCCTCCAAAATCACCATCAGTCAAGAAAGCCTTTCCCCTGGGAACCCCTTTCGAAACTCTGAAAAAGGCGTACGAAGCCCTAGCTCGAAAAACTGCAACGCCCATTATCATCTTGGACGGTGAGATTCTCGATAATATCATGTTCCGAGATGATATTCCTACACCGGGTGATGAAGATTTGGTGATGAAAGAAGCTACTTCATCTGACGAGGAAGTCCTGGCAAAAAAATTCTCACGATTGCGTCGTAAGCGAGAGTCCTCTACCAAGAAAACTCAAACTCCAGTACAAGGTGCTCGAAAAAGGCCAGGTGGTAGAAGAAAGTCTTACAGAAACTTGGGAAAGAGAGTTGATTACACTGGGAAGCGAAAACCCAGAACTGATGGAGGTAAATCGCAACCAATCACTGTCTCTAATTCAGAATCAGAGAAGAAGCAAACCGAAGATGTCAATGAAATCATTGACAATTTTGCTGAAGCTACTGTTGTTGAAAATCATGGAGAAGAAGAGGAATTCAGTCCAAAGGCCCCAAAAACTTACAAATGACTCCCAAAAGATCATAATGTTGCCCCTCCGGTGGCAACATCCGATGAATCAACATCTCATGAAGCTTCTAGCTCCAACTCAAAATCCTCTGATCATGAGGATGAGATACCTATTTCATCTGAACCTGACTTTAGTGACACAGATATTGAATACTATGATAATACCAGTGCTCACTACAAAACCATTAGAAATAGGATTATTCTGAGTGAAAGGATCATAAAAATCTCTTATTTTGAGGAAGCAAATTTGATAGACTGGCTTAAGGAAAGATCACTTTTAGATGCCTTATTGTTTGTTGTTCCTTACATTGTGGATTGGGTGCACGAGTTTTATGTAAATGTGTCTGCTAAAACAGGGGATAGTAATTCTAGGAGGTATGGATGTGTACTATTTAGAGGAAATAAGATTCTGATTACCCCTAGGAAGATTAACATTCTGTTAAAAAAAAAGATCATGGAAGACCCTGTAGTGACTGATCATGATGTTATGATCAGTGTATTGACTGGTGGAAAGATAACTAAGTGGGTGCCTAAAACTTTAGCTTCCCGGTTAACAAGTCTCTACTCTGTGCTTCACAAACTAGTCTGCTTTAATTGGCTCCCTTCAACAAATACTACAACTCTGACTCTGGAACAAGCTGTTCTCCTCTATAAGATAGGACATCTTAAGAGATTCAACCTGGGGCAGGTCATATTTACTAATATGATGAATTTCTAGTGCACTGTGTCAGGCAAAGGCCTCCTACCTTATCCATGTCTGATATACAAACTGTTGGTTGATAAGGACTTTCCAAGTTCAAACACAGAGGTAATAAACAGTTACATACCTGGCTTTAGTATATCACCACAATTCAGTGCAGGAGATAGGAATATTGATCTTCCAATCCCAAGAGCAAACATTGCAGGAGCCTCCACTTCCAGAAATGTTGCCTCAGATGACCCAACATCATTTTCAGATCATCCACCAGCAGGTTGTGTTGCCTCAGTATACCTGTCCTCTCACTACGTCCTAAGGCAGGTTGATATACTCCAAGGCACCATCACCAACCTACAAAGCACTGTTGAAGATCTGCTTATTCAGAAGCAATTCTGGTTGGGCTTGCTTTCTACCTCAACGGGAGGAGTGGCAGATGTTCACACGGTTGAAGGAGGAAGAGCAAGTGGTCAAAGTGTAGAAGTTTCTGATGCTGCTGCAAGGAATGCACCTGTTCAAGAAGATGGTCCCAGTACAGCCGTTCCTCACACTGAGGAAAATGAAGAAATGCAAGATGCTGTTGATAAGGAGTTTGGTCAAGATGGCCAAGACATTGAGGATCTTTATGGAGATCTCAATGTGAACTGAAGGCTTCAAGAATGGGGGAGATCAAAGTATGAGGGAGTTTGTGTAGACTATGTAGATGCAGCTGATTCAATCAGCCCAATCCTCCTCTTTACTGCTTTCATATATTTCCTCAATCTGTAAAGCCTGCACTTATGATTTTATTATTTCTGCCTCAGATACAATTTACCTTATGTTTTGTTGGTTTAAATATAAGTACTGTTTTGACTTAGATGCAGTTTTAAATTTGATTAAATATTGAAATTATTTCTATTTTCTTAATCAATATTCTGATTGTTGTGAACATCAGTGTTGATGTAGAAATGTCAAATTGGGGGAGATTGTTGATGTTGGAATAGGTGTTTTGTTTAATGATCCAACACTTCAGTCAAGTGATGTGCTAAATGTTCCCAACACCTAAGACAACATCAGAATTTTGCCCTTTCTTCTTTTACTAACTCTAATCTTACACTTGTTGCTTAGTGATGTCCCTAATGCAGGTAGAAGACGTGGGCAACACCCAGGTCAAGCAGTTGCATAGGAGTGAGAAGTTTCTAAGCATTGTTAAACAAGGACCTAAAAATGTGGAGATGTGAAGAGAGGTTACCAAAACTACTTGATCCAATGGCTGAGATGATCAAGGGAATTTAAGGCAGTTCGTCTACAAGTCTATAAATAGAGAACATTGTCTTCAATACAAGACACACAAGAAAGAAAGCTAAACACAATGACTAGTCTATTGAATGCACGACGCTTCTAGTTAGGAATATTTTTGTTCTTTCTTGTAGATTTACACACCTTTTTAAACCCGAATATTTGTGTGTTAAATCATTGTCTTATTTACTAGAGTTTTATGTTAGATCTATGAGGGAGATAGTTTCGTTGATTCTAGTAAACTTTTCAAACTCATTCGAGTTGTAGTTGTTCAAAACCTTTAAGAGGTTGTTTATTTGTTTCACTGATATTTTATTAATATAGTGATTCGTGTAGATTATTTTCAATCTACACAAATTTTGAATAATTCCATTTGCAAAGTGTTATTTTAATTTCTGCTGCTCAATTGTTGCCTAGATAGTGCCAACACAACAGTCAACACTCTGTATACACTTGCTCGCACACTTTCAATCTTAATTTGATTTTTGGGCTAAATGAGATTAGGGTTTTGACTTGGTCTAATTGGAATGAAATGCATGTATACAATATTTCATAAAAGACTAGCCCCCCAATTATTTGATTCTAAGCATATTGTGTTTCCATTCTTTTTTTAGACTCTTAATGAAAGAATATTTTCAAAGTTTTCAAATTAGCAATCCTAATTTTATTTAGTTTATAGTAATTAAGGTTGTATTATTAGAAAATATAAAGAATATTAAAAAATTGGTCTGATCCGGTCCAGACCGGTAAATTCCGGTCTTAACCCGGACCGGACCGAAAACACGGAATCCTAAAATTCAATGGACCGGAGACCAGATCGGAAACTAATCGATCGATCCGATTTTGATCCGGTCCGATTCCAATCTTTTTTTCGATCCGATTTTTTTTTGCACACTACCAGTGTAACACCCTCCCAAAAAGTGATAAAATTTTGTTTGCATAAATTTTATAATTCTAGTTTTAGAATATTATTAATAAAAAATATATATTATATTAAAATTTCTAATTTTTTTTATCTATAAATAGAGATCAATATTGATAGTTTCTATCACAATTACATATTCTCCAATGTTTTACTCTATCATTTTCTATCATGAATCCAAGTTATCCAAATTATATTTTAAACTCCTCAAATTATTCAAACTCTCAAGATTACACTAATTTTCAATCTTTTCTAGGGAAAGTTACTCTAAAGTTCATTTCAGATACCTTAATTACAAATAAGTTCAAGATTTTTTATTACAATAAAGTTTAAAATGGAACCTAAATATATCCTTGAATTAAAATGGTTAATATAATATGGTTTAGCCAACTATTTAAAATTAAAATGCAAAGAGGAACAACCATCGTAAATCATGTCATATAATTTGACCTTCTAAAACTCAAATTGCTTTAAAAAAAACAAAGAATCTTTGATTAATCTGTTGCATACATTGAAATCATTATGTATTGACATTGTATTTCACACCTCGTGTTTAGAAAAGAGAAAAAATCGTGTATTTCAGTTTCCTAATTTTGACATTGTTAGTTGATTTGGTCTTCTGTGATTTATTAACGATTGAAATCTATAAATGACTATTTTGCATATCACATTGTGCTTATGCATAACAGTTATTCACAATTATCAATAACTGTTAAAAATATCATTTTCAAAACTCTAATATGCAAATAACGTATATGTTATTTGTACATTATGCAAACATTAACTGGTGATCTTTTTGCATATTACAGTTATGTTTATGCAAACCCGTTACTTACAATTTTGCATATTATTAATCTGTATTATAACCAACAAATACAGAGATTCTGTATATATTTATTTACGCATTTTAAAATTTGAATTTGTTGCATAACAACTATATGCTTTTACATTTACTCTTAATTTTTTATTAGACCAAAGTACCGTTATACAACAATATGTACGATGCAATATAAAATACTATTTCGAATATTTATTTAAAGGCTAAACATGAACTTCATATTAGGAACCAGCCATTCCAAAGAATTTGTTGATAACACTTATATACTTCTGTATTTACTTTTATTTTTTTCTTATATCCCAACAAAATATTTTCATTATTAACACCCTTGTATAAATGATGTGAGGATTAAATTACACCAAAATATGATCACTCATAAATTCGCAATATAATCTAGATATTTTCTTAGCCATTTACACCCATAAGAAAGAAAGAATGAAATGTCACACATAAACTGTAAGTTGTAATACTGAGTCCTTGATATGTATTATTATCTAGACTTGAAGATATCAAAAGCCTACACCTATAACATATAAACAACAACTAATTGACCTTCCAAACTGCACTTTATAACTCATTTCCTACACCTCTCCATCACAAATTGCATACTTATTACACACCGAGTCTAGAAGACCAGTCCAAAGGTCGTTTGAGCAATTTAGAGTGAATATATGCGTACTAAAATCACCAAGAGATAATGAATATTAACAACCAATGATTCTTAGAGCCATCAGAAGTAAGTATATAAAACAAATAGTAAGAATTACAATTGATGAATCAGCAAGGTCATACAATTAGGCGAAAATCTTCTTACTTAGCTATGTTTTCAATTACAATCTAGGTATAACTTACTCATACAAGTAATCGTTTATTAAAATCTAAGCCTTAACATATGGAAAAAAACTCAATAATTTAACAAAATCAGGCTTGTAGGATCAACAACTGTGCAAGATTCAATAATTCTGATCCTTAATTTTTTTCCAATTCTCCATCTCTTTCTGCATATACACAATTGATTTCAAGAATCTCTCACCATAAAATGACGTTTTTACCCCTTTCTTTATCAAACCTCCAAACGTTTTTCATCTTTGATCTCTAAAAATAAGATTTGTTGTTAACCTGCAACACATTAATGCCGGAAATCAATAAGATTTGTTGTTTTTGCTTATTGGTGCAACACTGGCGGATCGCGACGGATCTGGCCGAACCTTGGACAGATCAATTAGTCAACGGCCTGAGTTCTGACGTCAATTGCAGGGGATGAACCCTTGTTGCGTCTATCACTTATAATGCGTGGAGTATTAGGGATTGGCCCATGGGCCCCGAAAACCCTAGGCGCCTCCATTGTCGTGCAATGAAGGAGGAAATGGATCCCAAAAATTAAGGGAAAGGCGGGACAGGGCAATGTATGACGACTGCTGGTCGTGGTTATTCGGGACAACATCGATGGTCGCCTGAGGGGAAGATGTCGCCGACGAGGAAAAGAGACTCATCGTGGGTTGAAATGATCTATATCAAAATAATAGATACCTATGAAATGATCTTTGAAATCGAAAATTAAGGGATATTCACATTGAATATAATTATAATTTGAATTAATGGTTAATTTAATAAAAAAAATGGCAAAATAGGTTTTTAATCACCAATTTGACTCCAATAGTAATGCTAAAAAAATCGTGTCTATATGTAAGAAGGTCTATATGAATGACCTTAAGAGTAAATACTCTCTCTTTTATAAACTCACAACATTATCAAAATTCTCAGTTTTACCAAATATGAACCAAGTTCCTACTTATGACTTGATTGAGCATATATAGCAAAAATTCGGCATTAATAATAAAATATGTAATTTACGTTTTTTGCATTGATGTGTTTTATACATCTATTTGAAGAATAATTTGTTTATTTACAATATAATATTCCAAATTTTTAACTCTTGTAATTTAATTTTATTATTGAGATTGTAGTTTATTTTAATTGTATCGTAAATTGCATTTTTATTATAATTTATAAATTATCAATTATTAATCCCAAGTAATTTAATAGATTTCTTACATCTTTTAAATATAATTATAATTGATTAAGATAATATATAATTAATAAATAATGAAAATTTGAATTTGTCATGGTTTCTGTTAGAAAATTAATATAAATTAATTAATTTCACGTCTCTCTACGAGTATGAATTTTTAGATACTGTACGATGAAATTCTTTCATAGTATTAAAGTCTTTGGCTCGCCCCCACATCTTGAGTTAAAATCTTGTTGAAAGAAACTTCTACATTATGCACTCGATGGAAAATCAACTTTATCCATATTAAATTGTTCATTTGATATACGGGGTAACTAGATAAAGATGGCTAAAGAGAGAAAGGGGGAGAGAGGATGAGTGGACTAGGGTTGGCAGCCGCCGCCACCGCGCAACCAGGTCCGCCGGTAGACGCCAAGAGTCATGGAAACCTTTACAGGATAGCAGAAGCCTAGATACATCCGGAATAACGTACTACATCTGCAACTTCCCCGAAGATTATAGCAAGAGCGAGTTGGTGAAGAGCCTCGATAAGGTGGAAAGGGCACAAGACTGTTTCATAGCTGATAGAAGGCACAAAAGGGGATGTAGATTCGGGTTCGTGAGATTTGGCAACCAGATCGATAGGACTACAGTGGAAGAGAAACTCAACAATACCTGGTTCGGTTCCTTCAAACTAAGGGCAAACCTTGCACGTTTCGAAAGACCCTCGACCGAAGGGAAGAAAATAGTAAGTAATGATAATCGGAGCAGCCTCCGCCCGTACAAATATACTTTTACGGAAGAAAACGCTGGGTTACGAAAGACGGAAAAGACATATTTGGAATCCATCAAAGGTCAGGAGGTGTCAAAGAGGAATGATAAAAGCTGGGTTAACGAAAATACCCAGGGGAGAGGAACGAGAGAAGAGGCCATGAGAGACGGGCGACAGGGAGATGGACGGACGAGGAGTTTTCAAAACTTCAAAGGCACAGTTTACAACTCTTCGGAGGAGGATAGGAAATGGCTACATGATAGTTATATCGGGAGAATTCGGGAGCACTTCTCCTGGCCAGAATACGGAGAGGAAATCACGAAGGGTGTGTTTGGTTTGGGATTGACCCATCCGGATTTGGATGGGCCATCCCCCATCCCATCCCTCTCCATTCAAATACTCATTCAAATATCCATCCACCTCTATAATACATCTACATACCTATTTTTATACAATCACATCACTCTTTTTTTCTTTTAATCACTCATTCTCTCTCATACTTTTCTTCAACACATTTATTCTCTCTCCTACTTTTCTTTCACACATTTATTCTCTCTCCTACTTTCTTCCACACATTTATTCTCTCTCCTACTTGATTTGACATAAAGTTCTCCATCCACACCTATTTTTCAATCTCAATCCAAACACAATTTTTATTCAATTACTATTCATGGATTACCCCCATCCATATTTTTCCAATCTCCATCCCCATCCCATCCGCCACCATCCCTAACCAAACTGCACCGAAGGAATGCGACGAAAACTGGAAGACGTACCCAATAGGAGGGGACATGGTACTGATAAAACCAATATCTAACGGCGGGAAGGAGGAAGTAGACCTAAAATACATGCGGTGGACAAATAAATGGTTCGAAGGGGTGGAACCGTGGACGAAGGGGAGGTCGGTTGGCCGAAGGGTCATCTGGACAAATTGGTATGACGTCCCACTTCAAACATGAATATAAAATTTTTCCAGCTGATCGCAGCAAGATTCGAAAGCATTGTAAAAATCGACGAAGATACTACAAACAAATCAAATCTCCAATTTGCAAGGATCCTAATCCGAACCTCGTCCCCAGATCTAATGAGGAGTCCAGTTCGTGCACAAATAGATGGACGGGTCTATGATATCAGGATTAAAGAGGAGGTTGAGGATTTCGAAATAGAGACAGATGACTGGGAGTCGGAATCTACAGACATAGTAGTGGAGGAAGATGGGGAGTGGGAGATGATGGACGAAATGATGAATCTAGAGGCGCCGGAGATTCAGAAGACCGGAGAAAATGGACGGTCAAAAACCCTAGATGACGTCACACCCAAAGAGAGAGAGAAAAATTAGCATTAATGACGCCACCAAGAATCTTGGAAGAAGACACTTTGGAACCACATATTAAATGCGGCGAGGATCCCAAGAGTTCGAACCGTTGGGCGAGCGATCCAAGAAATCTCTCGGATAAGGAACAGACAGGGAAAAATATTTATCTTGGGCCCATCTATTCTAAAAATAATGAAGGGTTGGGCCATCGGTTCAGGAAAAGCCCGATCGAAGAAACACTGATAGGAAAGGGCCTGGGGCTAGCATAAAGTGGGCCAGGCCCAAACAACTAAACTTTGGATCTCAACACGCTGTTTGAGGAATTAGGCCACGTAGAGAGGGGGGGACCCGAAACCTTTACAAACAACGAGTTGGACCAAAGTGATTATCAGGTATCGGAACATGAAGGATTTCAAATGGAAGAAGACGAGTCAATAGAACCGCATGAAGAGGAAGGAGAAACCGAAAGCGACAACACATGTACAAGTAGAGCTACGAACGATGACCAGACAGAGGTGGATAGAGGGGCGAAAAAGAGAAGAAGAAAAGGAAGAAGGGGGGCGACGGCCATAGAGTGTCCGAAAACCGATAGATGGGAGTACATAGAGGAGGCGCGAAGACTGCGAGGGGAAGCGGAGGATTCATGGGATCTTGGAAAGAAGATAGGGATCACCGGAGTGGAAACAGATGAGGAAATAGTGAAAAGGTTAGAAAATTTGGGGAAAAAGGCAAAAAAGAGAGCACAGAAAGTCACGGATATGCTAAAAGGAGGAAAAAACAGAGCAAGTTAGATGAAGATATTAAGCTTCAATGTAAGAGGGATGGGAGGGAAGGAAAAGAGGAAAGTGATTAGGGAGGTTGTCAGGTGAAATGGCACTGAGGTGTGTTTCATACAAGAAACGAAGATTGAAAAAATGAATAAATTTATCTGCAAGTCAGTATGGGGGAGAGCCGGTTTTGGATGGGAAAGTATACCAGCGGAGGGCAGGTCTGGGGTATTCTTAGCATCTGGGATGAAGAAGCATTCACCAAACTGAGTTCGTGGCAGCGGGAAAGGAGTGCTCATTGTACAGGGCATCTGGAAAGCAGACGGACGTATGTGCATTTTGGGAAACATATATGCCCCGTGCAACACAAATGATAAACAAGAACTATGGGATATATTAGCAGGGGTTGTAGAACAGAATTCTGACGCCTATCTATGCATCGCGGGAGATTTCAACGCCATCAAACACACAGAAGAAAGAGTCAGCAAGAGTGAGCGTGAGGATAGACGCGATATGGAATCCTTCAGGGAATTCATTCTTCAGGCTAATCTCTATGATGTTCCACTCATAGGGAGAAAGTTCACCTGGTACAGACCAGACGAGACTTGTAAGAGTCGATTGGATAGAGTTTTAGTAAATTTGGTATGGAGTGAAAATTGGCCGGACACGACTCTAAAGGGCAGCGGGCGCACAATTTCTGACCACTGCCCAATTTTTACAGCCAGTAGTCGAGTTGATTGGGGCCCCAAACCTTTCAGGTTCTTTAACGCCTGGATGAAGCACCCGAATTTCAAATCGTTTGTCGAAACCAAATGGGGGGAGTACAAATTACAGGGCTGGAGCGGCTATACACTAAAAGAGAAATTGAAATTGTTAAAAGGGGACCTAAGAGAGTGGAATAGGAAGGTGTTCGGATGCCTGGACACGAAGATAGAGGAAAAGAGAAAAGAAATAGACAGACTGGACACACTAGACGATTTATTAGGACTGGATGGAGGGGAAGTCGAGAGGAGGAGGGACTTATTGACAGGCATACATAATGATATTAGATCCCGAGAGGACCAGTTACACCAGGTTGCAAAGGTGAAGTGGTTGAAAGAAGGGGACGTCAACTCAAAAAAAAATCACAGGATTATTAATAGCCGAAGGTCTGGAAACGCAATAAATGGTTTATTCATAAATGGGCAGTGGACTGATAATGTCCAATCAATTAAACAAGAAATCTTCAGATACTTCCGCGATCATTTTAAATCGAAAAGTTTTGCTCGACCAAGGTTACCCCCGACAATGATCAGACATTAATTGGAGTCGTGCGACAACAGTTTTCTCACTGCGGAGTTTTCCGAAGATGAGGTTAAGGAGGCGATTTGGGACTGTGACATTAATAAAAGCCCGGGACCTGACGGATTCTCCATGGGCTTCTTTAAAGAGAACTGGGGGCTGGTGAAGGATGAAATAGTAAAGATGATGGCGGAATTTCACCAACATGGCCGACTGGTGAAGGGATTTAACCCATCCTTCATCGTTATAATACCAAAAGAGACAGGAGCCCAAAGTTTGGACGAGTTTAGACCGATTTCACTGATCGGAAGTTTATATAAAATTATAGCAAAGATTCTGGCAAGACGGTTAGCAAAGGTTCTGGAGGCAGTCATCTCGGACAGTCAATCCGCGTTTATTGGAGGGCGACAGATTATGGACGGGATACTAATTGCACATGAGGCAATTGATGAAGCCAAGAAGATGCGAAAGAAAAGGACTTTCTTCAAAGTCGACTTTGCGAAGGCCTATGATTCGGTCGAGTGGTCCTTTCTCGATAGTATGATGGAAGGAATGAACTTTGCGCCAAAATGGAGAAGGTGGATGAAAGAATGCATCTCATCAGCAAGCGCGACAGTACTCGTGAATGGTAGTTCATTAGGGGAATTCAAACTTGAGAGGGGTTTGAGACAAGGCGATCCTCTATCGCTTTTTCTATTCCTGATCGCAGCCGAGGGGCTGAAATCGATGGTTAATCGGGCAGTGGAGATCGGTGAACTGGAACTAGTGAGCAATGGAAGGAATAAAGTTCAAGTGCCCCTACTTCAGTACGCGGACGATACATTGTTTATGTGCAATGGGCAATGGAAAGATATCCGAGCAATAAAGGCCATCCTAAATCTGTTTGAACTTGTATCAGGCCTGTGGGTTAACTTTAACAAGTGTAGTCTACTGGGCATCCATATGGGGGAGGATGAAAAACGGGAGATGGCAGATTTTTTGGGCTGCTCTATAGGTAAACTCCCGATTGAATTTCTGGGCATGAATGTGGGAATTAATCATCATAAAGCAGCCTCGTGGGAGGGTTTGATTAAGAAAATTAGGAGGAAACTCGTTGGCTGGAAAGATAAACAGACATCATTAGGAGGGAGAGCCACTTTGGTTCAAGCCGTACTATCAGCGATTCCGACGTACTACCTGTCGTTTTTTAAGATTCCAAAATCAGTGTTAAACGAGATAAAAAAGATACAGAGGAACTTCTTGTGGGGAGGGGGGACGGGCGAAAACAGGAAGATATCGTGGGTAAGCTTGGAAGAGGTGTGTAAAGACAAGAATAAAGGGGGCCTTGGTATTCGAGATCTTAACTTATTCAATACGGCACTGCTCGGGAGATGGATATGGCGGTTCCATACGGAGAAAGAAAACTTATGGGTCAGAATTTTGGAATCAAAATATGGAGGTTTCGGGAACGAAGAGACAGGAAATCAAGGAAGGAGGGGACGTCGAATAGGAGGTTCGAGCTGGTGGAAGGAATTGAGAAACGTCTATAACGAGTTAGGCGGAAATGGCGCGAGGCATATGATGTTCAAGGTGGTGGGAAATGGAGAAAAGACGGACTTCTGGAGCGAGCACTAGATTGATGGCGCCGACTCGCTAAGAAGCAGATTCCCAGGCCTTTATCACATTAGTGGACAGAAGAAAGCCACGATAGATAAAATGGGGACATGGGGGAGTAACGGCTGGGAATGGGGATGGGAGTGGGTGAGGGCTTTAAGTGATAATGAACAATGTAATCTGACTGAACTTATTGATGTTTTGAACAGGCACAAAATGTCGCAGAGCATGGAGGACACATGGGAGTGGGAATTGGCACCAATCGGCAGATACTCTACAAGTAAGGTGTATGCGATATTGACTGAGGAAAATGAAACAGGAAATGAAGAACCAGATGAGAAGAAATTCATAAGGCTCTGGAAAAATTGTGCGCCAAGGAGGGTAAAGGCCATAGCATGGAAGGCATTGAAAGGAAGACTCGCCACGACAAATAATCTTAGGAGGAGAGGGGTTCAGATCGCGGAAGAAGGGGCGAGGTGTTCACTTTGCGAAAATAATCTGGAAAGCAACAAACACCTCATAGTAGAGTGCACTTTCACGACAACAGTTTGGGGGGATATTTATCGCTGGCTAAGGATACAGATGGTACCACACAATGACTTAGGCACGCATTCTCACCAACACACCGAGGCGCTCGATTATGGGAAGATGAGGAGAAATTTTACGTCAAGCCTATGGACGTGTGTGGTGTGGGCTCTATGGAAAAACAGAAACGAGAAAAGATTTAAGGAGGAATGCCAAACTACAAAGAAGACGGTGGAGAGCATTAAGATATTTATGTGGTCTTGGATGGGAGGGGCAAATGCAATTAACCCAAACTCGTCCGTAGCAGCATGGTTCTAAGACCCTTTCTTGTGCTTGATTGAGTAAAGTTTGAAAAGAGAGGAGGAAAATCACTATGTATACTTATGTATTTAGATTGACTTGTACATTGATGGATTGAGTACCCTAAGTACTCACAGTGGTTTATAATACTTTTAGTGTTCAAAAAAAAAAAAGTTCATTTGATAAGTCTCCTCTCCAAAAAGTAGAGACTGTAATCTAGCACACGAGTGAAAAGAAATGTTAGATAATTAATATAAATGAATCACTTAATCCACCATTTTTATAAGATTAGTCTTTTAAATGAAATAACTGTTTTTCAATCATTTCAACCCAAATGAACAGATTTACTATTATTTTAAGATTTTATTTTTCAATACTTTCATAATCATAGTAATTCTATCATATTGACAATTTCAAACAATATTTCATTGAGTTTACCATAATATAATTGATGAAGAAGGTGCAGTGTCACTTATATTCACAATGTTCAGTAATTAATTTTTATAGAGTAGTCATTTTTTTAGAAAACAATTCAATTTAATGAAAAGTAAATCCTGTTGTAATGGACAAGAACGGTTGGTGGAATTTTGCTATTACTTATAATGATGACAAACAACTTATGTTCATATATTTATCATTTGATTTAAAAATTGTCGCAAGCAACAATTATAAAAAAATACAACTACAATTTAAAACCCCACCTCACAAATATAAATAATAGAAAATATATATCCATTTGCATAATTTACTTACTATACATAAATTAAACACAAATTAACATATCATTATCATTCAAAAATGTACAATATTTATTTTTTTCATAAAGCATTTGCTCTTACTGTGTTCAACATAAATTAAACACAAGTTTACTACTCACTCCGTTCCACAATTGTTTGTACATTTATCTTATTTGTCCATTCTACAATTGTTTACACACCCATAAAATGAAACTCTCTCATAAACCCCCCCTTACAATATTCACATATTTACACAAAATACCATTACTTTTACTCTCTTTCCAATCACCTTTTTACTTTATTCATATAACTTTACAAAATTATCCCTCAACACTCCACTCATTACACTTTTTTCTTAAAAAGTGTGTCATCTTGTGGTGCAAACATTTGTGGGACGGAGAGAGTATTTAATTGAGTCTCATGTGCACTCGAGTGTATGCATACACTCAAGTGTCAAGTCAACTGTATCATTTATCTTTTATTTATTTATTAATATTCTATTTTTACACTTATTTTTATTTTTTCAAATATTTTTTTATTTATAAAAGTGCAAGTGGTAATTACTAAAAAAATGTAACATTAATAATAAATAAAAGTGCAAGTAGTAACTAATAAAAGGTATAACATTAATAACCAACAAAAATATGTGAATTTTTTTCAGCTACAATTCATAGCAATTATCATCAATATTATGTGGTGAGAAAATTTCATTTTACGTCCTGTAATTTAGACATAATCCAGTTTATATCCTTTAAATTTCCACTTTTTCAATTTACGTCCTAGGGTGTCCTATAACCTTTTCGCCATATCAGTCAAATAGTCCATTTTACGTCCTTTAAGTTTTAAAATTAAAAATTAATAATTAAAAAATTCTGAAAAAAATATAAAAATCTCATTACAAACTAAAAATATCATTAAAATTTTTAAATTGTGTAAAATAAAAATAAAAAAAATTCTAAAATTTTAAAAAAATTAAAAAAATCTACAATTCTAAAAATTTGTAAATTAAAAATAAAAATTTTCTAAAAATCTCATAAAAACATAAAATTTTAAATATAAAGAATCTATAAATTAAAATTTAAAAATGTTAAAAATAAAATAAAAAATTATGCAATTCTAAAAACCTCATTAAAATGAATTTGAAATGGTTCTACAATCAATCAAGGCGTGGAATAAAAAAAAAATTAGGAGTTCGAGATATTTTTTAATGGCGGATGAGTCCGAATCAAGTCAGATTTTTAATGAAATATTAATAATTTTTATTATTCTTATTAATTTTTAGAATTTTTAATATTTAATCTACATATTTTTAAAAAAATTAAAGAGATTTTTAGAATTTTTAATGAGATTTTTGAATTTCTTAATTTTAAGTTAAACATTTTCGATTTTTTGAATTGTAATTTTTTTTTTTTATTTTACACATTTTAAATTTTTTGTCAGATTTTTAAAAAATTAAATAAGATATTTTGAATTTTATTTTACACATTTTATAGTTTTTAATTTTAATGATATTTTCGGATTTTTAATAATATTTTAAAATTTTAATGATATTTTTAGAAAAGTTATTTATTAAATTTTAATTTTCAAACTTAAAGGACGTAAATTGGACTATTTGGCCGGAATCCCAATTTATTCCTCACATTCCGGTGAGTTTAAAAAAATTTCGACTAAAAGGATATAAATTAGACCAAAAAAGACGTAAATTGAAAAAGTGAAAACTTAAAGGATATAAATTGGAATAGGCCTAAATTACAGGACGTAAAATGAATTTTTCCCATTATGTGGTCATTTTTATAAAATTGTTCAATTAAAAATAAAAAAAAGCCAAAATAAAATTAAATGAGGGACAAATTTAAACCGTGTAATTTTACCTTATAAAAAATGTTCATTTGCTATATAAGTTGTTGACATACTCAATAATAAATAGTTTTCTTATACTTTTCAATTATAGTGACTTACAATTCTTGTAATATTGTGTTGCACTTTTCAGTTATAATGACTTACACTTTTTAGTATTATTGTGTTGCATTTTTCAATTATAATGACTTACACTTTTCACTAATATTGTGTTGCATTTTTTAGTTATACTCACTTGCACTTTTTAATAAAAACTGTGTTGCACTTTTCAGTTATAGACACATACACTTTTAAGTTATAGTGACTTACATTTTTCAATAATATTGTATTGCACTTTTCAGTTATAAATGACTTACCATTTTCCTTAATATTGCGTTGTATTTTTCAGTTATACTAACTTGCACCTTTTAATAATATTTTGTTGCACTTTTTAGTTATAGACACATACACTTTTTAGTTATAGTGACTTACATTTTTCAATAATATTGTGTTGCACTTTTCATTTATAAATGACTTACCATTTTCATTAATATTGTGTTGTATTTTTCATTTATACTAACTTGCACCTTTTAATAATATTTTGTTGCACTTTTTAGTTATAGACACTTACGACATGATTGGTACGAAGGAATGAAGTAGGAATGAAATGTGCATTTTTTATTATATTCCTAATCCTATAATTGGTAAGTTTTATTGTACGTATTGAATACTCATTCCATATGGAATTATTATTCCCAAAAATTTAAGAATAGTGATTATTTCTCTTTCCCTTAATTTTATCTATTCCATTCCTTGATTAAAGGTTATTTAAGGATATTTTTAATTATTTTAACTAATTTATATTCATTAATTTTTTAAGTTTACATAATTTTCCTCAATCCTAATTATTTACTTTACTTGTTATAAAAAAATTGTAGTTGGTTTATTTATTAATTGAAATTATTTAGCAACTAATTATAATTTGAAGCTAAAAAATAACCTTATAATAAAATATGAAATAATTTACATAAAATAATATGTAAAAAATAATACTGTAGGAATTTTAAGTTTTGCGAAATTATAAAAAATTTACATAATTTTTAATTAATTTATATGTTTTCTAAAATAATACATGTTCAAGATAATTTAGTCATTTAAAATAAATTTTAAAAATTCCTTACATTTCATTGTAGCATACCAATCCTAATATTAGAATCATATAAGGAATATATTTTTCATTCCTTTTCAGTACTGTACCAATCATAAGAATTACCATTCTTATTTCATTCCTTTCCCATTATCATTCAATTCTTGAATTCATTACATTCAACCCTAATATCATTCCAGCATACCAATTATGTCGTTACACTTTTCAGTTATATTGACTTACATTTTTCATTAAAATTGTGCTGCACTTTTCAGTTGTACCGACTTGCACGTTTCAGAAATATTGTGTTTCACTTTTTAGTTATATTGACTTATACTTTTAGTAAATATTGTGTTGCACTATTTTATTATATCGACTTACATTTATTAGTAATATTTTGTTGCACTTTTTAATGAATAAAATTTTTCCCTTAAAAGTTTAAATCTAAATGGATAATTTGTATATTTTTAAGTACAAGTTAAATGGTTCAAATCTTATTCCCTCCACGCATTTTTTTCATTTTATTATCCCCTTATATACTAATAGGGAGTTTAAATTGATGATGTGTCATCTTGTGGTTAATTTGGCTTATGTGTCATTTTGTGGTTAATTTGGCTTATGTGTCATAATTGAAGGAGGTTGTTAATTTTAAAAAGGGTTAATTGCAAATTAAATCACCACCTTTCGAACATTTGCAATCTAATCTAAACCTTAAAATAATTGCAAATAAATCACCAAGTTTAAATATTATTGCAAATTAAACTTCTTAGAAGTCTATTTTGTCCCTAAATCATATCTTATTTTATTTAGTTTGATTAAAAAATAATATTTTTTTATTAAGGTGTTGTTATGTCATTAAAAACTCTAAATTATGTTAGATCCGAACACAATTGAAATTGTCAAAAAGACTAAATTGCAACAATATTTAAAGTTTGTGATTTATTTGCAATTATCTTAAAGTTTAGATTAAATTGCAAATGAGGAAAAGGTTGTGATTTAATTAGAAATTAACAAAAATATTTATTTATTTAAGGTGTTGTGGTTGATATTGAAGGGTGCATGACTTACAATTTATTAAGAGTTATTTTATTATTACTTTTGAGTTATTTTATTATTACTTAAATTGTTTTCTTTTTTTCGAAATTTTATAATTTTTTTAAAAGTTGTTTTCATATTTATTAAATATTAAAAATGAAACGTCTCATTTCGTCTGTTTCTCACATATTTTATTTGAAATTTACTTTATAAAATTATTTAATTATTTATCATATAAATATTTATTTTATTAACTTTCCGCGTAATACGCGGGTGTTAATCTAGTAATATATATAAAAGAAAGTCAATATTTTAATAAGTATGTTAGTAGTCTTAACGGGTGATGTAAGAATTTTTTAATTGAATTTGTACACTTTTTTTTACTACAATTTCTTTTTTGGTGTTGTAGTTTGGCCGTATGGGTCAACAATTCGATCATTTTAAAAGGCGTTTTTCTTACCGTGGTCTATTGATAGATTAATTCGTAGACCACTTTTAGTTTTTTTATTAGGTTCTTGTTTATTGTTAAATTTATTGTTTTTAGCTCTTTTATTGTGCTTGTTTGTTGTAGCTCTTTTGGTATTTTCGTTGTTTATGCTTTCTTGCTCCCTCTCTTTGGTGAGATTTTCGAGAAAATTTTAAAATACGTCAGGTAACTTAGGTCTATTCCATTTTAAATCCTTTAAATTTCCACCTTTTCAAAATACGTCCTAAGGCGTCCAATTTATATCCTCTTTGTCCAATTTACATCGTTTTTTTTTTTTTTTTTATGGAAGTTAAATACCCATCCCTTTTTTCCCCTCCCCATGACTCGAACCCAGGACCTAAGGCCTAGGTAGTGGTGCTCTAACCACTTGAGTTATCCCACTTTGTCTCCAATTTACATCCTTTGTTGTCTAATTTACATCATTTTTATCGAAAATTAAAATTTACTCCGAAAACTGACACGTGCGACTCAAACGTGTGTTTAAAATTGGAACTTCCGACAAATTTGGTAACTGAGTGCCACATCCCACATGTAATAAAAATTGTCATATTTAATTAAAAATATGACCAATCATCATCTCCTCACTTATAAATTTAAACAACAAATTTTGTTTATAACAAATGTTCCAAAACACAAACACAAAACCCAATTCGACTGCCCTTTATAAAAAGAAAAAAAATCAACTTGATGAAATTTATAGATAAAAGAAAGCGAAATTACAGAGTAATGTACAAACGACACAAGGAGATTTTGCTTGTATATTTGTTCTGTAATTCCGCTTCCTTTCATTTGTAATTTCACCAAGTTCTTTTTTTTTTTTTTTTTCAGGGGCCGTCGAGTTGAGTTTTGTGGGTGTATTTTGGAACATTTGCTATAAACAAAATCTGATATTTATATTTATAAGAGGGGGATGATGACATGACCATATTTTATTTACATGTGGCGCTCAGTCATCAAATTTACCGAAAACCCCAATTGTAAACACACGTTCGAGCTGCGTGTGTCAGTTTTCGACGAAAAATTTAATTTTCGATAAAAAGAATGTAAATTGGACACCTTAGAACGTATTTTAAAAAATTGAAAACTTAAAGGATTTAAAATGGATTTGTCCTAAGTTATATGACGTACTTTAAAAATTTACAAGATGTAAATTGAACAAAAAAGATGTAAATTGAACACCTTATGACGTATTTTAAAAAAGTGAAAACTAAAAGAATTTAAAATGGAATCGACCGAAGGTACAAGACGTATTTTGAATTTTTCCTGAGATTTTCATTGTGTGAGGCGATTTCCTCTCTTCAATATGACTCCTCTATTTGGTGAGATTCTTCACGTCTGGTGCGATTTATTTTCCTCCCTAAGGGAATGTTTACTTTTAGTTTTAAAAACCAGGTTTTAGATTTCAAGATCCAAAACCCGTTTTACTTCGTGATTTAAAAATCGGTTTTCAAAATCCACTCAAAAGCACCCCTATCAAAAATATTGATTTGACATAAAGTTATATCTATATAATATTACTCAAATCATTATATTTTTTCACAACAATAATATAATAATGCTATAATAATACAATAATATAATACATTTAATCATTACACAATCAACTAATTATTATAATCTCACCAAAAAATAATATAATAATACAAACTCATTCAATCTTACAACTTGATTTGACATAAAGTTAAATCTTCCACTATTTCAAAACCCAAATGAAACACTCATATTACTGTTCATCGGGATTTCAAAAACCAGGATTTCAAAAACTTGGTTTTTAATACCACTCAAAGCCCAAAGTAAACACCCCCCCTAAGACTTATTCCGTCAGTTTTTTCCGTGATTGGTTGTTCTCGAGTTCTTGGTGGATCTTTGTCTTTCATTTTGTCTCTAATTTTCTTTGCACAAGAATACCTTAGGGGATGTTTGTTTTGGGATTTTGGAATTCGGATTTCAAAATCCAGTGAATTTTGAAATTTTAATGACTTGTATGTTTGTGTTTGTTTTGGGATTTAAGTAGGGTATAATTTAACTTTATAATATAGGGTTTGTAGGTGTTTATATATGTTTGTAACTTTATATTTTTTTCGTCCGTCTATAAATATTTCATTTTGTCATTTTGGTCCGTCCGTCTATAAGCTTTATATATTTTTTTTTGGCAAATATCTTTTAATTTTTTAGTTTTACACATCATTTTATATATATATATATATATATATATATTTATTTTGTCATTTTGGTCCGTCCGTCGATAAGCTTTCTATATTCTTTTTGTTAAATATCTTTTAATTTTTTTAGTTTTACACTTCATTTTATATCTCACTTTTTCTATGTATCTCATTTTCTCTCAATTAAATAATTTGTATTGCGTCTATAATTTAATTATTTTTTTAATCTATATATCTAAATGTAATGAAAAGTTATAAACGGATGAAGTAAATATATTCAGCTTAGGGGTGTTTACTTTGGGCTTTGTGTGGTTTTAAAAATCGATTTTTTGAAATCCTGATTTTTGAAATCTCGATGAATAGTAATATGAGTGTTTCTTTTGGGTTTTGGAATAGTGGAGGATTTAACTTTATGTCAAATCAAGTTGTAAGATTGAATGAGTTTGTATTATTATATTATTGTTTGATGAAATTATAATAATTAGTTAAGTGTGTAATGATCAAATGTATTATATTATTGTTGAGAAAGAATATAATGATTGGAGTAATATTATATATATATATAACTTTATGTCAAATAAATATGTTTGATAGGGTAATTTTGAGTGGATTTTGAAAACCGATTTTTAAATTTCAAAGTAAAACGGGTTTTGGATCTTGAAATCCAAAAACTGATTTTTAAAATTAAAATTAAACATACCCTTGGAGAAAAGAAACCCAAAAATGGTTCTTTCCTAGTGAAAGTTGCATCTCATATCCACGAATCCAACGTAGGATTTGAAAAGAGGTGGTCAGAGACTCAGAATACAATAAAATACTTATTTGTCTTGTCTCAATGGGCGGCACTCAAAAGCAGCCCTTGTATTGCGGCCTGCAACCCAATAAACTATTTCTAAAATATACTCCACAAAACATTCTTCTGTACCTCAACATTTTTTCTCATTAATTAATTAGTTTAAAAAAACAATGTTATGTCATTTAACAATTAATTGGTTTTTTTATATTTCTTCTAAACTTATTAATTTATTTTAACCGTGTCAGGTGACGTCCTAGTTGATATCAGATAATTATTGAATTCCTAATTCCTTTCTAATCTTGTGCAATAATTATATTTGAAGTTACCAAACTCTCAAATTAAGAATTTTAAATCTGACACTAAATTCATACCTAATATTTTACTCAAGTATCCATTTCACATCAAACAAATGTTGTAATGTAGGAGTTGTTTAATATTTTTAATTTTTTTATTAATTTTTTTAAAATAATATTATTCACACTATTTTATCATATTTTTCAATCATCAGGAACTAAATTTAAAGTGATAGAAGTGAATGAAATAAATAATGTGTTTAATAGTATTTAAAGTGATAAAATAGATAAAAACAATAAAATGGTAAAGTCTAGTATGCACTCGAGTGCATGTTGTGCACCCTAGTCCATGTGCATTTTTCAGTTTTACTGACTTACACTTTTTTAGTAAATGGTGTTGCACTTTTCAATTATTACTAAAAATATTATTATACAGTTTAATAATTGAAAAATGCAACACCATTTACCAGAAAGTGTAAGTCAATAAACTGAAAAGTGCAACATGGACTAGGGTGCACAACATGCACTCGAGTCCATAGTAGATCAACCCCAATAAAATTATTTTTAAATGGGTAATCTTGTAAAAAATAAATAAAAAGGAAAATATGCAATCTAGTAAAACAGGGATAGTATTACTTTTTTCAATACAATATATTTTATACACGTACTATAGAATAATTCACACACCACTTAATTTGGAGTATAGTTAAATCTTCTCATACCTAAAAGCTCAAAAGATTTCAAATTTCATGAATTAAAAAAATCACGATTCACCAGCTTTCAAAAAAAAAAAAATTCACGACTCACCTTGCACACATAAATCTCAAAAGAAATATAGTGTACCCTCCCATGCATAATCTAAAAATGTTAAGAGTGAAATTTATCGTATATAGTTACATGAAATAAAGCAAATTAAAATTTTCATTTTATTCTAGAAAGGAATTAACTTATTTATTTCATGTTATGTTATGAAATTTCAATGGAAAAAAAATGAAGAAATGAAGAAAATTGGCCTGCTTTAATATGCTATATATGATACGAGAGTCCCTTAAAAAATAATCTCAAAATTTCGTGCAATTTTCAAATGAAGGAGTTGGTGTCATTAATCCAATAAGTATGGTTCTATAAAAACTATTGTTTAGTTTGTTACATAAAAATTTACATGAAATAATTGTCACAATTACACATTCACAATATATGCATATTTACTTTTTATATAATTACTTTTGATATACGTGTACTTTATTCAACTACTTTATTTATTTTATATATAAAAATTTATGAAATTACTCTCAACCTTCTGATCATTATATATATTTTTTTAAACAATGAGTCAAAGATTCTCTTTTTTTTTGGAGTAAGTAATAAATAAATAATTTTTTTGAGCCTCTTACATTTGTCACTTTTGCAGTTGGCCGTTCTCGACCCCTTGCCTGATCAAGTCTCCACTTTGTTACATCATTTGTTTGTTTTATTTTATTATCTTGAAGTCATGAGTTTTTGTTTTTCATTTGTTGTTTCTTGTCACCGAGTTTTATGTTGCTTGTTCTTTTCAAGTTTCCAATATCATATGCATACCCAAATTCCAAACTTAATTTACTTCTTGAAACCAACAGGCATAGGTTTAGTTCAGTATTTGAAGAATCTGAGTAGTACAGGTAATGTTTCTTTCGTATAAGTCATGCATGCCTTTGAAATTCTTTGTGTAAATTTTGATAGAGTTGGATTTTACTTTATGTCAAATTAATTGGTCGGTGAGTTATATATTTGAAGGTGTATAAAAAGTAGATTGTATTGAGAAAATTCATAATAGGTTTATAGTTAATTTTAGGTGTGGATTTTGAGTACGAGATCGTAAAATTCTAAGTCCATCGTCCTTAAAGAAACATACCCAAGTGTTTCTAGTATTGAGTTTTTAAGGAGTGTTGGAGGTTGTTGATCAAGAACTTAAACATTTTGTGAACTATGTGAAAGTTGTGAGTTTTTTGTTAGGTTTGCTAACAATTTGTACCCCAATTGTGTAATATTGTTTACAAGCATAAAACCAAACATTCTGGCCTTTGTAACTAGTTGTAAATTTGAATGAAAAGGGCAATGTCATTGCAGGGGTTTTAATGTCAATTTAGGTGAGGTTTAATTTGAGATTGAATAATTAAAATGGCAATGTCATCATTGGAAGATCTTCTGGCTAAGGAAGGTTTCAAAAGAAGAAAAGATAAAATAAAGCCCACACAAGGAAGAACTAGTACTAGTAGTATACCTCATTACATGCAAGTGCAAGATGAAGCTGCTGCGAAAAGACCCGAAAGGGCAAGATCTCATATACCTCGATACGATTCGAAAGGAGACTTCTCAACAAGTAGCAGCTTTAAGCCAAGGGATACTCATGGGAAAATACATTTGCAGTCTGAGAAAACAAACAGTCTAAGGGGCCGTAGAGATTCATGGGATGGTAAGAGATTTAGCATTTCTTCGTCGAAGAATTTGCCAGCTTCTGAGAATGATGAGATAGTTGAGGTGGGAATGAACAAACCGTACAAAGATAGATACTTGAATAAAGTTTATAGTCACAATGGAGATAATAATAAGACGGATAAGCACAACTCCTTTAAGCATTCGAATCGTCCTTTTCTTGATCACAAAAGCTCTAAAGTTGTTGAAGTTGTTCCTGCTCTTGATGAAGTTGCAGTTAAAGCAGTTATTTCGATCTTGAGTGGATATGCCAAGCGTTTTGTTGAGGACGACGATTTTAGGACTTCCGTCCATCACAATAGTTTGGCTTCAATTGGGCTAGACGAAGGCCCGAATACTCAAAGCAAAGTGATGGAAAATCTGGAACAAGCAATAGAGATAGTTGAAAGAGTTGCTGCTGCTGCAGAGAATCAAGCAAAGATGAAGGAACTGAAAAAAGCTTCATTACAGCTGAGTGTCATTACAGGATTGAACTCGGATGATTTGAAGGCTGGAAGGTTGTCAGCTTGTGCTCATCTCTACCTCAGTGTAATCTACGTGCTACAAAAGAAAGACGGGATTGCAGCAAAGCATCTTCTTCAAGTGTTCTGCACTGCACCCTTTGAGGCTAGGACAAGTTTGCTGCCTGGTTTGTGGGACCATGTGTTTCGTCCTCATTTCCTACAGTTGAAGCTTTGGTACGAAAACGAAACTCATTCGAAGGTTGTTGAGAAAGTTTATAACGAAAGTCTAGACTCTGGGACTTATCAATTTGCAATGTATTATAAGGATTGGATAATGGATGGAGTGGAAGAACCTTCAGTCCCTTTGATCAGAATTCCTAGTTTGCCTATTCGGTTGCTTGGGCATCCAACTAGTCCTGCTCCGCCTCACTCAATGGTGAGCAAACAGCTCTACGATCAAGTGTTTAGGCATTCGCATAAGGGGGGGACTGACACACAATCAAATAAAAGTGCTCAACATTCCAGAGAATCTTCCTATGTAAGTACTATTAGCCTTACACGTTATATAATTCGTTTCTGATGATTTTATTAATCTGGATGCAGGAAGCTGAAGTGGAATCTAGTCCTTTACAAGGTTGGTGTTAGTGATTTAGTATATTTTAGGCTCATCAACATATACACTAATAAGTATTTTAATGCAGAAACTAAGGAGGAGATCCCTGAAGATTTTTTATGTCCTCTAACGGGGCTTCTTTTTAAAGATCCAGTAACTCTTGAGACGGGCCAAACCTTGGAGCGTGAAGCTATTACAGACTGGTTCCATCAAGGCTTCATAACTTGTCCAGTTACGAGAAAAGCATTGCAATATAAAGCTGTGCCTCCTACCAATCTCATTTTGAAGCGTGTTATTGATAAATGGAAGACAGAACATATTGATCATCTCTTGGGTGTATTCTGTGATGTTGCTGCAGCAGCTGGTTCAAGTGAAAATGATGACACGATTGTTTGCGTCTTAGGCCAACTTCTCCCGGTTTTAAGTGAGGACGAGATAGTGACATATGGTAGACGAGTTATATCTTGTGGAGGGCTTCAGTTTCTTGTGACACGATTTTCATATGCCAACGCTCGGGAGAAGAGTTTTATCTTGTCACTGCTGTGCTTTTGTATTGAAGCTGATGGGGGGTGTAGGAATGACATTGCTACAAACATAAACGTGTCGAATCTGCTACAATTGCTTTGTAGTGAGCAGCTGAAGTTGAGAACTAGTGCAGTGTTGCTGCTGATTGAACTAATTTGCTTCAACAGGTACTTACTCATCTTGCTCAACAGAGTATATATTCTTCTCAAGAAAACAATGTCTTTACATATTTTTAACAACTTATAAGATTCAAGTTTTAAGTAGTTTTATGTGCAAAATAAATATCAGGAGGAGCAAAGCAAAGTGTTTTGTGGAGGGTCTCCTCGACGAAGAGATAAAAAATGCAATGGATCATTTGAGCACGTATCTCCACTCTTGCACCTTGGAACAGACGCCTCTAGTTGCTGTTCTCATTCTCAATCTTGTTCTTCTGGTACGTTGTATAAATATTAGTTGTGTACAGTTGCACCGTGTACATGCAACTGGTGTACTTTAATCACGACTTATGAATGGTTGCAGTGGGAAGGAGAGAGCAGCAAAATATATAGACAAGAGGCTATTGATGCCCTGGCAGTTGGTTTAATACAAAGCATATCGGATGAAAAAGTGGAGAAGAAGTGCAGCAGAGCACTACTAATCCTTGGAGGCTTCTTCTCATCATCTGGGAAACTTATGACGGAGGATTGGATGTTAAAACGAGTTGGGTTTCTCAACGGTCCTGATGGGGACGATGAATCTAATGATATATCAACTGATGGAATCGTCACCACAATGGTATGCTTCCTTTCACCATAAGGGCTCGTTTGCTTAGTCGGTTTAGAGGGCGGATTTTAGGTATGTAAATCTACCATAACCATGGGCTGTGGTGGGTTTACATATCTAACCCAACATCTAAATTCACTAAGCAAACGAAGCCCTAAAGCTAGTAATTTCACACTTGCATATGTTGTGTTAGGAGGCTACTTGATTGAGATTCTTAAAATAGCTTATAAGATGTTTAAGAGCTTATAGACTCTCAAAAGGTATAAGCTCCCATAAAAGAAAAAAAATACCGACTCCCCCAATTATACCATTCGTTCCCTTTTAAGTTACTCGTTTACTGTTTATACAATTTTAAAGAAATTTAATATTTAATGTGATATGAAAAAAGAAAAGAAAAGTAGCGAAATGTAAAAAAGAGAAAAGGTAGAAGGGAGATAATAATGTGTTGAAAAAATGGAAATTAATAACTTAACAAGAGAGACTAATATGTAGTGCAAAGAAGTAGATTAAAAGACTTAAGAAAGTGATAACAAGAACTCAGCCGAAGCTGCCCAATTTCCAATTTTCAATTCCAATTTCTAATCCCCCTCACAACAATAGTTCCAGCCTCTATTTATAATACCTAATAGCAGAAACTCCCAAAACTAACTACTCCGTAACTGCTATCAAGCCAAACTAACTAACTGCTATTTACTAATATTTCCCTCATCAGTAATATTCCCCTCGACTGCCTGTCAACATTCCTCTCGTTTACGATACATAACAATTCCCACCCTCTCAAAAACAGCCTTGTCCCCAAGGCTGGAAACAGGGAACAAACAGTATCTTCGACCATGGAAATTCCTTCCTCCAGCAGATAGCCAAGGAATTGCAAGAAACACTCCCAATCAGCTGGACATAGATCTAAGACCTTCTGAAACTCATCAGCTGCAGCAACATAGTCTCCTGCCCTAGCAAGAACCCTTCCCTGTAAATGTCGTTTAACTACTTCAATCATAACAAGGGGTCCTGTACTTCCAAATAGAATCACTAATGCCTCGGCACAATTGCATTGATGCTCCAACAGAGAGACATAAACGCTAAGAGCTTCAGGCTCATTCAACCCATGAGAAGCTATACGTTCATTTATCAAATCTTCACCATGAGGACCCCACGATCTGCGACTGTTTCGATCTGAGTCAGCGACAGCAGTGTTCGGTGATAGTCTCTCAGCTCTTCGGGAATTAGTTGGGACCATGGTTATGCGTTGCCGGCCTCGATCCCAGTATAAACGTGCAGGCAGCGCATCCGGAAGAGTGGAAAGTTCCTTCTTCAGCCAACTCGTAATGAGTTGTGGCGATTTTAGTGTAGTTGAAGCTGTGGCATATGGTTTCCCCTCCCCTGGTACGACGGACGTAGCTGGGAGAAGTGATGGGCTCTGGGACGACAGTGCTATCTCAATAGAAGAACCCGAGCTTTTAATTCTAATGCCCTGTTCGGTTGCGACAGGTTTGGGGCCTATCACGGTACTTGTGGCGACATGAGGCGTCTCCGGAGCAGCAGTGGGTTGGGCTACAAGATCCTTATGGATGGCAGTAAATACCAGAGGCGGGCTGGATACAGAAGTTGGGACCCTAGAAGTCCTGACGCCAACAGACGGAACTGCAGTTTGGCTGACTGGTTTTGTGATGGTTTCTTGTTGACTCTGTACGGGTTCTTGATGACCAGGTGCAGTTAGCGCGCAAGCCGCTGGGGCTGGTGCCGGCGAGACAGCCACGGCTGAGTTATCCAAGAACTGGCACAACATCTCACGGATCGTCGCTACTTCTTTCTCCAAAGTTACGCAAGACGACTGAAGCGTCGCTACTCCTTTCTCCAAAGTTACGCAAGACGACTGAAGCGCTGCCACTGCCGTTTCCAAAGCGTCGAGACGTGATTCTGTTCGCGTCATGATCCGGCAGATCGGACCAATTAATATGGAGTGCAAAGAAGTAGATTAAAAGACTTAAGAAAGTGATAACAAGAACTCAGCCGAAGCTGCCCAATTTCCAATTTCCAATTTCTAATCCCCCTCACAACAATAGTTCCAGCCTCTATTTATAATACCTAATAGCAGAAACTCCCAAAACTAACTACTCCGTAACTGCTATCAAGCCAAACTAACTAACTGCTATTTACTAATATTTCCCTCATCAGTAATATTCCCCTCGACTGCCTGCCAACATTCCTCTCGTTTACGATACATAACAGAGACGTCCATAAAAATAAGTACAATTAAAATACTACTTTCTTCGTTCACGTATAGTGTGCTTGTTTAAAGTGGAAAATTCAATAGATAGAGTAAATAAAGAAAGTGTGGTGTGAATATGTGAAAAAACAGACACACTTTACATGGACAACTCAAAAAGAAAAATAAATATACTCTATGTGAGCTGATAAAATATTATTTTTTATTAAAATAAAAATAATTTGTTTTCAAATTATCAAAGAAGTTAAAAGGTTTATTAGTCAAATTTTTTAACAATTTATAAATTACTTGAAAATTGCATCTTTAAACTCTTGAAACAATTTAAAAGATGTTGGAGCTTATAAGGTGTTTAAAATAAGTCTAATCAAAGACCTTACATAATGATATCATTGTCGGGCTCTCATTACTATTGACAAAAAAATAAGTTTTTAAAGGTGCATTCCGTGAATGAAGACAAAGAAGACGACGAAGAAGAAAGTGCAAGAGATAAGTGGTTAGTGAGGCTATCAGCTTCACTAGTTGAGGATGGGAGTAAGGCATTCTTGGATGCAGTTTGTAAGTGTGTGAGTTTAGGGAAGTCAGATTTGGTGAGGGTGTGTCTGACTACGGTGGCTTGGTTGAGCTTTTCGCTTGCTTCGTTCGACAACAATGGATTTCAGATTCGTGCCTTGTCGACTCTTGTTTTTCCACTGAAACAATGCCTACAATTTGGGGAGCTGGTCGAACACAAGATTCTTGCTTCGTTATGTCTTTATAATTTCAGTACAATTTCAGGTCAGTAACATTATGTTTTCTTAGAAATTAACATTACATTAAAGACTTTTAACTAGAAAAAGTTATAATAACAATGTCGTTAAATGTCAATTTTCTCCGAAGGATGACCTCTCTCTATGTGGTGTGGGTGTGTGCAGAATGTAGAATGATATTGGTGAAGAAGATTGGTGAAGAGGTGGAGTCTTGTTTAGATAAGCTGGGAGTGGTAACATGGACTGCTAAAGAGTTGCATAGCATCATCATATCAGAACAAAGGAGGTAGAAATTAATACTCCATCTTTAATTGATATTCATTCAATGATCCGGACTTGTAATTATTTTGTCATTTTAGGCAAAGAAATGTTGTCACTAGCTAGTTGCTAGCTCTTGTGAAAATATATGACGAAGATTTGTGAGACGGTTTCACGGTGAGTTCGTTTACAAGTTAGTACAAATTAACACTCATCTATTTTAAATTGTTAATGTGTCATATTCAAATTATACTTATTTCATCGTGAGACGATCTCACGCAAAACCTATTCAAACTATTGAAAAAGATGGTTCTCTAGAATTGGGATAGTCACTGATTAAAAAAAATATTAAAAAAAAGTGATTTTACGGTAATGTATACTCTTATTAAAGAAAATATTAAGTATAATATTTAGGTATATTTTTTACTTTTTACCAAATTTTAAAAATATCCCGAATCTGTAGTTTAGCCCGTCTTTCAAATTATATAATGTAGATGAAATCACATCTATTTGAAGTTCAACTATATATTATCTATCGACATTTGTCAAAAGATTATGCATGTATTATGTGTTAAAATATCCATCAGTATAGCATAACTAGTTAAAACCTTACACAATATATAATTTTGGAAAACAGGGTTAAAATCAAGTTTTGGAAACTATATATTCTCCATCCACATTTATCAACACTGAAACACCAAAAATACATGGGATGGACTTATGTGAAAATACCTTATGTGTGCTTATGTGCAAATCCATCAAATAAGGAAAAAAAAAATCTGGGTAAAATATTCTCGCGGGTAACTCGGAAATAAACGGGCCCAAATTCCAAGGCCCGCAAAATTAGGGCAACAAAACAACGCGATCACCATACTGCGATCAACAACGGACACCAATTCTTACGACATTCATCATCGATGGAATTTAACAACAAGCAGAAAGAAAAAAGCGATCAACATCACCAAGAATCATGCACGAAATTGAAGAATCAAATCAAGAGAACGTAAATCAAGAAGAAGCGTTCAACATTCAAAACCCAGTATTAGGTAATTCTATACTATGCTTACATAAATTTTCTACTATATACATCATAATAGAGTAGAGTATAATAGAATTCTACATCTGGTATAGAATTTAGTAATTCTATAAATTCTATACTACGCTTTGATAATTTTTATACCATATACATTATCATAGAGTAGAGTATAACAGAAAACTATATCTAGTATAAAAATACTAAATTCTATACTATGCTTCAATAATTTTTCTAATACATACACCTAATTTTAAGACTATTTTGATAATCATAGTTTTAATGTCATAATCAATACCTAGTATAATAAAGAATGATATGTAGTATAGAATTTGATAGTTTTACATATATAAAACAAACACTAAATACTTGCTCAAAACCACCTAATAATTAGACTAAATTAAATAATAATAATTTCATAATCACAATCACCCCATACAACTTTTGATATATCAATTTACGTAATCATAAAGAATAGAATTTAATACAGAATTTGGTAGTTTTTGCTATGTGAAACAAACCAACAAACTAAATTCCTGAATTTTTTTTTATACATATTAAACAATTAATAAAATCAACAGTATAAAACAGAGTATTACAAAAAGGGTAGGGCTGCTGTGTACTCAAGTACACGGTGTACTTGAGTCCAGCTATATAGAAAATATATATTATATATAGGATAAATAATAAAATATTTAATAAAACCTATTGTAGCCTAGTGGTTGTCTTTGGATTTCCATTGCATCAAGTCTCAGGTTCGATTCCCACCTTTAACACAATTTTCAACCTTTTATTTTATCAACAGTTTTTTCACAAAATTTAGCAACAGTTTTTGTTTAAGTCTCAGGTTCGATTCCCACCTTTAACACAATTTTCAACATTTTATTTTAGCAACAGTTTTTTCATAAAATTTGTAAATTAAATAGCAACAGTTTTTGTTTAATATTAATAAAAGTGCAGTTAATAAATAGTAAAATTTTAAAAATAAATAGCAACAGTTTTTTTATACATAAAATTTGTAAAATTAATAATAATTTTAAAAGTGCAATTAATAAATAATAAAATTTGTAAAATTAATAATAATTTTAAAAAAAATATTTAGCAACAGATTTTTTTATATATTATAAAAAAAGTGCAAGTACTAGTAATATCATTAATTGCACTTACTAATAATATAATTAATAAAAAGTGCAAGTAAAAAAATAATAAAACGTGTAAAATTAATAATAATTTTTAAAAAAAAATTAGCACCAGTTTTTCTAGATTATGAAAGTGCAAATACAAATAAACAAAAGGTTTATCGTTAACATACACTTCAAAAGGTTTATCGTTAACATACACTTTTCAGTTATAATATCATACACTTTTCAATTATAATACCATACACTTTTCATTAATATATAACTTACACTTTTCATTAATATAACATACACTTTTCATTAATATAACATACACTTTTCATTAAATAGATCATACACTTTGCAGTTATAATAACAATAAAACGTGTAAAATTAATAATAAATTTTTTTAAAAAAATTTAGCACCAGTTTTTCTAAATTATGAAAGTGCAAATATAAATAAACAAAAGGTGTATCATTAGCATACACTTTTCAGTTATAATATTATACACTTTTCATTAATATATAACTTACACTTTTCATTAATACATAACTTACACTTTTCATTAATATAACATACACTTTTTAGTTATAATAACATACACTTTTCATTAAATAGATCATACACTTTGCAGTTAGACAATTTTCATTAAATATACACTTTTCATTAATAGATCATACACTTTGCAGTTATAATAACATACAATTTTCATTAATATATAACTTACACTTTTCAATTATAATATCATAAACTTTTCAGTTATAATAACATACACTTTTCATTAAAAATAATGTTGCACTTTTCAATATAATAACATACACTTTTCATTAAAAAAACAAAGATACACTTTTTAGTCATAATAACATACACTTTTTCAAAAAAAAAAATCGAAAAAAAAAAATCGAAAAAAAAATTGAAAAAAAAAAATCAAAAAAAAAAAAGTCAAAGTTTGACCGTTGACCGGTCAACAGTGGTCAACGGTCAACATTTGACTAGTAAAAGTCTACTCAAGTACATGGTGTACTTGAGTACATACAAGACTTTGGCTTACAAAAAATTAGCACATAACAACATAATAAAAAAATGACACATCAAATACCATAAAGAGTATAACAAGTAGACAAGTAAAAAATGCAAAATACATGACAGTAACACCAGACAAACATAACACCAGATTAAAAAAGAAATAAAGAGTATAACACATGTCAAAAAACACATTATAGTCATTCAATAACAGTATAAAACCAGGATCCTAAAAAAACACTAGACAGTATTATAGAACATACATTAACAATATTATAGAAAAACTACAAAAATGTCATATCAGTAACTTATATAAAATAACAATTACTAATTTTGTAGGAACATGACTGCTTTCTATTACTGATTGTACTTCTGAATCTGGAGCACTAATAACAGCAGATATAATAGATATTAATGATGAAGAAGACACTAACAATTGTGATGAACTTACTGGTTCACTAGTTGGAATGAAAGGAAACACAATAGAGGAAATGTACAATCTGTATTGTAAGCATGCTCGGAATGTAGGTTTCAGTGTGCGTAAATCAACAAGTACATTTTCAAATGGTGGAAAAATAGAAATAGGAATTTTTTTTGTCTCTTCCTGTTCTGGAATGAAGAAAGCAAGAAGTGATGATTTAACAATTAAACAAAGAACCAAGGGAATCACAAGATCAAATTGCTAAGCTATGCTAACAGTGAAATTGAATTTAGACAACATTTTTGAAGTTGTGAGGCATAACTTAGAGCACAGTCATCCACTTACAAGACCAGAATGGAGTCATTTCCATCGTTCAGAGAGAGTAATAACAGATGGTAAAACAGCTGCTATAGAGGGAACGCTAGCATCTGGAATGAAACCAGCAGAGGCATTCTGTTATTTGGCACATGACGCTGGAGGTGTGGAAAAAATAGGACACACAATGAAAGACCATCTAAACTTTGTATACAGACTAAAGATGTACAAGATTGAAGGTGGAGATGCAAACACCGTGATTGATAGATTGCATGAACAGGAGAAAAGTGAACCAAATTTCTACTACAAGGTAAGAATGGATGATGAGAGTAGATTGTCCAGCATTTTTTGGAGAGATTCCATGATGAGTGAAGATTTCAATGTGTATGGTGATGTTATGATGTTCGACACAACATACAGAACCAACAAATAGAATCTCATATGTGCACCTTTTATCGGTTTAAACAACCATGGAAAAAATGTAATGTTTGCATGCGCATTTATAACTGATGAGAAAATAGAATCATTTCAGTGGGTTTTTGAAGTATTCAAGAAGTCAATGGGAGGGAAAAATCCAGTTACTATATTCACCGACCAAGATCTTGCAATATCTAATGCAATAAACAAGGTATGTAAAAATAAATGTAATGTACTATATTTAACATTTTCATACTTTTATTTATATATGTCATACTAAATACATTATAAACTAACATGCAGGTTTTTCCAGAAAGTAGACATAGACTTTGCCTTTGGCATCTGCAGCAAAATGCGGTTACAAATATTGGAGCAACAAAATTTGAAGGAGATTTAAAATACTTGTTCAACAAGTGTCTCTCTGGATGTGTTGATAAGGCACACTTTCATAAGTGCTGGGAAGAAATGGTGACAAAATATAAATTTGAAGATCATGAATGGTTCACAAGGTTGTATGAACTGAGATACAAATGGTGCACAACTTTAAATAAAGACTTCTTTTCTGCTGGAGTACTTTCTTCGCAAAGAAGTGAGAGCACAAACAATGCAATATCTTTTAGGGCAAACAAGACAACTACATTGACAGAATTCTATGAGCTCTATTTGATAACAATAAACAATTGGAGGAGTAATGAACATCGTGATGAATTCCGGACTTCTTGGGTGAAGCCAGATACAAAACTGCCGATGACAGGTATAATAAAGCATGCTTCAGATGTGTATACACTAGCAATGTTTAAAGAATTTGAAAGAGAAATTTTCAAGAGTATGGCTGGTGAAACAAGACTTGTTGCAGCAGAATGGACTACAATGATTTATGAAGTCAAACAACACAATTACACATTTGAAGTGGTGTATGATTGCCTACTGAAAGGGATTAAGTGCAAATGCAAAAAAATTGAAGAATGTGGCATATTATGCTGTCATTGTTTAAGGATTTTGCATATAAACTCTGAGCAGTTTATACCACCATCATATATACTACATAGATGGACAAAAGGAGCAAAGTCCAACATTTGGGAAAAAATCAGTGTTTTAAACACAAGAATGGACAAGGGAAAAAAATCAGATTTTATGGAGACAGGATATGGCAAAGAAATACTATAGTCTAATTTTGAACTGTGAAGGAACAGATGAAGCAAGAGAAATACTGGAGAATGGATACAGAAGAGACTCAGATGCTGTAAAGAGATTAAAGATTGACAATGATGAGGAAACATATGAAAGTGTTGAAAGTTCAATGAGTGTACATGATCCTAAACGTTCTGTGACAAAAGGAAGAAGCAAAAGGATAGCAGGAGCATTAAATGGAAAAACTAAAAGCAAAACCAAGAAAAGGAAAAGGAAGCCAGATTCACAAATAAGAGAGTTCGGTTCTAAAACACCAAATCAACATTTAATTTAGTAGTATTTCATGTGTTTAGCAGTATGCCATGTCTTTGGCAATATTTCACATCTTTTATGGATTAATGATATTTAACAGGATATTATGTATTTGAATTATAATATATTTTTAACAATATTTTACATTTTTTATTGATTAATGATATTTAACAACATTTTATGTCTTTGAAAGTATTCTATGTCTTTAAATAACAAACACAAAATGGACAAAATAGATTTTATGTTATACGACCTAACAGTTGTTACTACTAAAGAAAACAATATTACAAACATAGGGTCAGAGTATCATATAAAAAGAAGAAGGTAAAAACACGATTAAAAAACACCAAAACAGTATAAAGGGACATATAATTTTACTACACCATCACATATAGTTCCCTATTTTATTAAATATTTAAAAATACAACATTCAAAATCAATATTAAAATGGTATTATTACACATTACATAACAGTATGATAAAAAAAGACAGTACTACAAGCATTTTATGTCTTTGAAAGTATTCTATGTCTTTAAGTAACAAATACAAAAAGGATAAAAAAAAATTTATGTTATACAACCAAACAGTTGTTACTACTAAAGAAAACAGTATTACAAATATAGGGACAAAGTATCATATATAAAAAGAAAGTAAAAACACAATTAAAAAGCACCAAAATAAAATAAAGGGACATATAATTTTACTACTTCATCACTTATAGTTCCCTATTTTGTTATATATTTAAAAATACAACATTCAAAATCAATATTAGAATAGTATCATTACACATTACATAACAATATGATAAAAAAGACAGTACTACAAGCATAGAAAGAGAGTATTACATAAAAAAACAGTAATAACACAATTAAAAAGTACCAAAAGCATCATAAAAGGAACAAATAATTTTACTATGCCATTACTTAGACTGCCAAAATATAACATTCAAACAAAGATTAAAAAAGTATCAGTGCATATTTCATAACAGAATACTAAAAAATTCATACAAACATAGAAATATAGTCTGACACAGAAATATAACAAACAAACGATAACAGACAAATCAAGCACACTAAACCATCATCCTTAGTAGATATCAATAAAAAAAAAAATGTACCAGGTTTTAAATGTTATTTTTTTTCCTCCTATTAACTACTTGTTTCTTTTCGATAGCCAATTTCTCAAACTCTTTCTTACGATCTTCATCTGCCTTCCTCCTCCTTTCAACAGATTGCTGAATAAACATTGGTTTATTGTTATAGAACAAATAAACATTTCCAAGTGTCTTCATCTTAAGTTCATTCACATCAGATGTAATTATGTCAGCACAGTACTGGGCCCTAAGTAGTGTTCTTGCACCAACCTTAGCAAAAAAAAAAAAAACACACACATATATAAAAAAACACTCAAAATAATAAAAATCCATTAAAAAAAATAAAAAAAATAAAATTATTACCTGACGTAAATCAGGTACTGAATACACCTCCCCATCAAAATTCTTAATGTGGTGCATCAAAAACACTCCACAATCCCTATTGACAACAAAGTCTTTTCATGGAAATTTAATATCCTCAAAAGGATAATTCAGAACATCATTCCATTTGGGATGTTTAACATTCTTCAGAAACATTGAAAATTCATTTTACTACATAAATAAAAAATAGAAATGAATAAAATATATTTTAATTAAACAAAATATACAAATGCACAACATCCGAATCTTACCAAAATTTTTGCACATCGAAAGTAATTACCACCTTCTTCACTTGGAAGATTGTCTAAATACTGCACTTTCATATCAACAAAGTTGACACATAGTACAACATAATGTGTAAAACAGCAGAAGAGGACAAACATCTGTTTTATGTCACATTAAGATATCACATTAAGACTTAATAAACATTAATATATCACATTAAAATGCACCAAAAATAAATAAAAGTAAACATAAAAAAATATGCACATACAACATTAAAAAAAAAGAGTAATTAAAGTACATAACAGATCAAAAGAATTTATGCCTTTCCCATTAAGCTTCAACCAATTGCTCCAACCAGCTTTAATTTCCATTGATTTTTTTTTTCAAAATTCCAGTTTTACTCACAATAGCTTCCAAAGCTCTCTGAAAAAAATTATTACCATACATTAATATAAAAATTATAAAAAAAAATAAGAAAACTAACTTTTATATAAAAAATAAAAAAGAAAACTTACACTGTTTTCAAGATTAAAAATAAACCGAGACAGTCTTGTAAATGATTCAGAATTGTTAACAACCAAATAAAAGGATGAAATGACTGGCTGCAGAATATCAGTGTTCGTATACATTGTTGACAGATCATCCCTTGTCAACATGTAAAATTTTTTGTGTTTAAACAACATCTCACTGCATAAGAGAAAATAAATTAAAAATATAATAATAATGATATAAAAAAATGAAAAATAAATAACAACATTAACCTTTTGTTATCCTCAAGGTAGAAGATGTAATCAACAATCTCCTTGTTGCATTGTGAGATGCTAGAAAACAGTTTCTTGTTGGTCTTACAAAAACTAGACAACAAGCTAATATCCTTTGTTATAAGCCAAAAATCTGATGCCCATTTTTCTTCATTGAAATTAACAAAATCATCATCACCATCTTCATCATCAGCAACATCATCATCATCATTACCACCAACTTCATCAGGATTCAAATCCTCATTGTCTTCTCCATTTAAATCATTCATTTCTTCATTCACATCATCAAATGATGGAATATCATCAGCCAGCTTCTTTGCAGCATAAAATTTATTTTCAAGTTCCTCAATTATTCTGAGAACTTTCTCATCAGAAAAGAATTTCTGTGAATCCGTCATTTCAGCCGGTGAAGAAGAAAATTGATTATTAGCAGCAGACTTCTTTATTTCAAGTATTCTTTGAATATACTGACCAGACATCCCACAAACATCCCTTTTCAGAGATATAATCATATCTTAAAAATCCTAAAAACAACAAGAAACAAGAAATTACATAACAGTAACACTAATAAAATAATATCAGTATGTCAAAAAAAAAAAAAAGGAATTTAACATAAAAAATCAATAGTATTACAAATTAAGAATAACAGTATAAAATTTATAATATGACCGTATATAGCTGAAAACCAATGCCGTTGTATAAATTCTTCACAAATTCATATTCTTTGGCCTTTCCATTTAAAGTTAAAGGGAACTTGTTAACCACTAATTCTCCATCACCAAAATTTCCAGATTCCAATTCCTCGTTGCAACGATCCACAATCTTCCTATCTGTCCAATGCTGAATTAATGGTATGTGATGCGGACAAAATATGTCGCTTTTGGAGAAATCGACACGTGGATACGAGATAAATCAAAATAGTTTTAGTAAGGATAAGGGGTTTGGAGGTCGGATTAATACACTCTTGGGCTCGAAGAGGGAAATAGAAGTAATTGGGCTTTTAGCCCATATATGAGGATCAGTAGTCTCTGGGCCGAATAAGTCTGATCCAAGATGAGGGGATTTAAGAGCCGTTTCTCTGGGTAAGATGAAGAGAATGGGTTAAGGCGATAAGATAGGGCCAATATGTTAAAGGGCCGAGTCTTCAGGGATAGGGGAGTAAATATAGGAAGAAGCAGTCTTCCTCTCTCCTAAGAAAAGGGGCCAGGTATAAAAAGCAGGTTAGTTTTATTTGGTCAATTACGTTTTTTAGAAATTACATACGCACTTTACATCACCGAAAAAGAAGTACACGAAAGATACCTTGAATTCACGAGAAATATTCCCTGATTTTTACCAGAGTTTCCCTAAGAATTACAGGGAAACTCCTCTTTGATCTTCTTGAGAGTGATTCTGACTTGAGCGTCGGAGATTCCGCGCCGGAATCCCCTCCGGCGTGTTTTTGCAGGTCATCTACAGACCTTTGCGAAGAATTGCTCGTGAGGATCGCTAAGGATAAAGGACGATTTAAGCCCGTGATTCACACTACTTGCACGGGAACGTTTGATATCCGTAGGCGTTATTTTTCGACGCAACAACTGGCGCCGTCTGTGGGATGCTTTTGAGCTAAGAAGTGAGAAATTTTCGTACGAAATGGGTGGAGAACGAGACATTACGAAGCAGGGTAAGGAGAAAGGAGATCTCGCCCCCTTGCCCTCACCTCCGCCTCCACCGGGTTTTCCCTTAAACCGGAATCTAGGAAAACAACCTGCAAACCCTACACCGGAAGATAACCCTCTCGCACCAGAGGGGAATATGACGGGTACCTCAGGAGCTTCTGGAAGTGGGACTAATAAAGATACCCCTCATCCAATGCTCAACCGGAGCTCTTCACCATTTCTCAGGATCAATTAGACGTGATGATAGCACAAGCGGTCGAAAGGATAATCACCTCCCGTGGACTTCTCCCTCCTGGGCCCATTCCCCTAATCAACGAGGGTACTAGGCAGAACCCCCTGGAACATGTCATCGATTCAGCTCCGGTCCCTTCCAGGAATGAGGGTCCCCCTCGGGATCAGGAAGAAAAGGTGCTCTCCCAAGCTGAGAGAAGCATCCTTGATCGACCCCCCAGGAGGAACACGGAGAGAACCCCTGGTTGTATCACTCTGGATACAGAAACAGGAGAAAGAAAGGATGACATTTACCACGGAGCGGTTAGTGATCAGATACAGGCCCTACGGAAAGAAATGAAGGATATGCAAAAACAGATGACAGACAATGTAAGTAAACCTTCTTACGTTACTGGTTATCAATTTTCACCCAATATCATACAAGATGAACTGCCTTCTAACTTTAAATCCTTAAATTTTGAATATGATGGCACCACGGATCTGTACGAACATTTGATGAGGTTCGAGAATGCCGCCCTATTACACCGATATGGAGAGGGCGCCAAGTGCAGGGTATTCCTAACTACCCTATCCAAGGCCGTGCAACAGTGGTTCACACAGCTAGGGCCGGATACCATTCATTCATGGTCAGAGTTCAGTGAATTGTTCTTGCATGAATTCGCCAGCGCCAGGAGGCAGCCTAGGGCCACCCTTACCCTGTTTAACATGCGACAAGGGGAGAATGAGAGCCTTCGGGCTTTCTTGAAGAGATTCAATCAAGCAGCCTTTGAGGTACCAACAACCTCTTCGAAAGTTAAAATTAACGCTCTCACTAATGGGTTAAGAGACGGAGACCTCTTCACATCCCTAGCCAAGAAACCGGTGTAAACCTTCGATGAGTTACTAAGAAGAGCAGAAAAGTACCTCACCCTATAAGAGGTAAGGAAGGCTAAGCGCTCAGAAACCAGGCCGGTAGTGGGGAATGGAGATCGAAAGAGGGAAATAATACCAAGGAGGCCCAGCCCAGAGAAACACAGGAATGCCAGGAGACTGGGAAATGTGAAGGAGGAGGAAGCTGTGCGCTGGGGTCTTAAGGGAAGATTTGAGAAATATACCCCTTTACGGATAGAGCCAGCAGAAGTTTTGGAGGTAGCGGGGAACCACCCTGACATGAAGTTCCCCTATTCAAGGAATAGGGGCCCTCAAAATCCCAAATCTGATAAATTATGCCGGTTCCACAACGATTATGGTCACGACACGAATCAATGTTGGCACCTGAAGGACGAGATAGAAAGAATGATCCAAGCGGGCCACCTCAAGGAGTTCACATTCAGGGATAGACAAGGCCCTAGACGGCAAAAGAGGAAGGACCTCGAGGGAAAGCCAGAAGATAATAGAAGAGAACAGAGGAAGAACACAGAAGATCAGCCCCCTCCTCCTCAAAAGAGGGGAACCATTCACATGATCATGGGGGCCCCTGCTGGTGGGGATTCCTTCAGACAGAGGAAGCAAAGTGTCAGGTCGTTGAAAACTGAGAGGAATGTGGAACACCACGAGATAGGAAGGATGGCAGCAGTTCCTGATATTCACTTTGGGCCAGAAGATGTTGGGGAACCCAGGGAAACCCATAATGACGCTTTAGTCATTACCATAGATATCGCAGGGTATGATGTGGCAAGAATCTTTGTAGACACGGGGAGCTCCACTGATATCATGTTCTTGGAGTGCTTCAAGAAAATGGAACTGAATATAAAACTCAGGCCAGTGGAGACTGCTCTTTATGGGTTTTCAGGGGGAGCAATTCAACCCCTCGGTTCAGCACTATTGCAGGTAGGGTTAGGAACCGCCCCTAACCAGCGCGTGCAGGTGATAAAGTTCATGATAGTAGACGTTCCATCCTCATACAATGTGGTGATGGGAAGACCAAGTTTGAACATCTTCCAGGCGGTAATTTCCACCTTCCATATGAAGATGAAATTTCCCGCCTCGGGGGGAGTGGGAGAGATATGTGGAGACCAGTACCAAGCGAGGAAATGTTATGTGGAATCAGTCAAAATAGCGGACAGGGCGACGTTTTGAGGGATGTAAAGATTTAAAGGCGAAGACCCTGAAGTGAAAAAACAAAAAATGGGTGAATTGGCGGGAGAACAACCCAAAATCAAAGCAGATGAGGAATTAATGAACATTGAGCTCTATCCGGGAAAGGAAGGATTTATAACCAGGATCGGCACCCACATGAGTCCCGGACTTAAAGAAAGAATGATACTCACTCTTCGAGAGAATGCAGATATATTCGCTTTCACCCCAACAGATATGACGGGTATCCCTCCAGAGATAGCCATGCATCACCTTAATGTAGATCCCAGGGCTAGACCAGTGAAACAAAAGTTGAGAAACTTTGGTAAAGAGAAAAACCTTATTGTGAAAGAAGAGATTGATAAGCTGTTGAGTGCAGGACATGTAAAGAGGGTGCAGTTCCCTGAGTGGCTTTCAAATGCAGTGCTGGTGTCTAAAGGAGCTGGCAAATGGAGAATGTGTATTGACTTCAGGGACCTGAATAAAGCATGTCCCAAAGACCATTACCCCCTACCTAGAATTGATCAGTTGGTAGATGCAACATCCGGATTCGAGTTGCTCAGCATGATGGACGCATATCAGGGATACCATCAGATCCAATTGAATCCTCTTGATATCCCAAAGGTATGTTTTATTGCGACATGTGGTACTTTCGGTTATATACGTATGCCTTTTGGACTAATAAATGCAGGAGCCACCTACCAAAGAATGGTAGACTCAGTATTTCGAAGACAGATCGGTAGGAACATGGAAATTTATGTAGATGACATGCTGGCCAAGAGTGTTAAAGCAGAGGAACATATCAAAGACCTGAAGGAGATATTTCAGGTAATCAGAGAAAATGGTATTAAATTAAATCCAGCTAAATGTTCTTTTGGAGTAGGGTCAGGAAAATTCTTGGGATACATGGTGACCCAAAGGGGAATAGAAGTCAACCCGGCGAAGGTGAAGGCTGTCCTCGACATGCAACCTCCTCGCAACTTGAAAGAACTACAGACCCTGAATGGTAGAATCGCAGCCCTCAGTAGATTCATAGCAAGGTCAGTAGAGAAGAGCCACCACTTCTTTAAAACATTAAGGAAGGGGTCGAGGTTTGAATAGGATGAACACTGTCAAAAAGCTTTCGAAGAACTAAAGCTTCACCTTGGACAGCTCCCGAAGGTGACGAAGCCCTCTCAGGGAGATATCTTACTCTTATACCTCTCCGTAGGGGAGCATTCCTTGAGCACAACCCTGATGAAAGAGGAGGGCCCCACACAACAACCCATATACTATGTGAGCAAGGTCATTCAGGGAGCGGAGATCAGATATTCAGAGGTGGAGAAAGCAGCCCTGGCGGTGGTAGTGACGGCTAGGCGATTACACCCTTATTTCTTGTCTTATAAAGTTATGGTGCAGACTAATTACCCTTTGAAGCAGGTACTAGGAAGGGCAGACTTGTCAGGAAGAATGGTTAAATGGGCAGTGGAATTGCAGGAATATGATATCGATTACGAACCTCGGAGGGCTATTAAGGCCCAAGCCTTGGCAGACTTTATCCAAGAATCCACCAGGGCGGAGGAGGTGCAAGGCTGGAAAGTATATGTTCATGGCTCAGCATCCGCACTAGGATGTGGGGCAGGGATATTGTTGGTTGACCCTGAGGGTCAAGAAGTACAGGTCGCAGTCAAGTTTCGGTTCTCAACCTCTAATAACGGAGCAAAATATGAGGCCCTGATTAGAGGGGCCAACATGGCAGCAGAGCTGGGAGCACAAAAAATCACCCTGTATTCCGATTCACAGCTGGTGGTGCAGCAGGTCATGGGAGAGTACGCCGCTAAAGATGAGAGGATGATTGCCTATTTAGAACAAGTGAGGAATTTAAAAAACAAATTCCATACTTTTGAAGTGATACAGGTACCAAGAGAAGAGAACACAAAAGCAGATGGGCTGTCTAAATTAGCCAGTTCCGCTGAGTTTGAGGGACACAGAAAGATAACCCTGTTAGTGGCAGACCGACTAGCTACCGAAACCCTAGTTGGAGAGATAACAGCAGGGGACGACTGGAGAAAAGAGATATGGGAAGAGTTGAATAAAGGGCAAGTAACCTCGATGTCCCGGGAGGCCAAAGCTTGGAGAATGAAATATTGTATCCTTGGGGACCAGTTATATAAGAGATCCTTTACCCAGCCCTACTTGAAATGTCTCTCAAAAAGGGAGGCAGAGCTAGTGATCAAGGATATCCATGAAGGTTGTCCGGCTAGCCATGAAGGTTACAAGACTATGGTGAAGAAGGTGTTTAGGGTGGGATTTTATTGGTCTAGTATAATCAGAGATGCTAGGGAATTTGTGAGGAAATGCGAGAAATGCCAGAAGAATGGACCTTTGATACGAGTACCTGCCGAGGAGATGGGCGCCATGTACTCGCCCTGTCCCTTCGCAAAATGGGGGATTGATTTGGTAGGGCCCTTCCCCATGGCACCTAGAGGAAGGAAATTCTTGATCGTAGCAGTAGATTACTTCAGCAAGTGGGTAGAAGTCGTGCCCTTGGCCAAGATAGAGGAAGATAATGGGATTCTTTTCCTAGCAAAACACAATTCAATGGAGAGAAAGTAAGGAAATGGTGCGAAAGATGGAACATCGTACAGAGGTTCACCTCAGTGGCCCACCCACAAGCCAATGGTCAGGTGGAAGTCACAAACAGGATTCTAGTAGATGGTATCCGAATATGATTGCAAAAGGTAGGAGGAGGATGGGTGAAGGAACTGGATAACGTCCTCTGGTCCTATAGAACTAGCCCTAAGACAGCTACAGGGGAATCCCCCTTTCATTTGGTGTACGGAGCAGCAACAGTGATTCCCCTCGAGGCTAGGCTGGGATCACATCGAATCACCTATTTTGATGAGAAGAGGAACGAGGAGCTGATGAGAAAGGCCTTAGACCTGGTAGAGGAAGAAAGGGAGATGGCCAGGCTGAAAGCAGAAAGATATAAGAGCAGGATCAAGGCAGCATATGACCGCAGGGTAGTCCCCCGCTCCTTTAAAGCTGGAGACTTAGTCCTTCGGAGGGCGGACGCCTTGAAAAACACAGGAAAGATGGAGGCTAATTGGGAAGGTCCTTATAAGGTGATACAGGTGCTGAAAGGTGGAGCTTATAAACTCCAGGATATGACGGGAAAGGAAATACTACGGCCATGGAACGTGTGCCACTTGAAGAGGTTTTATGTTTGAGAAAAGCGTTAGTCCCTTATCATCTTTCCCTTTATGAACAATTTTAATGTTTGTTTTCACTCGAATAATTGTACACATTGCTTCACCGGCACTCTTTTTTCCTCTACGTGGGTTTCCCTGTGGGTTTTACCACGGAGAGGTTTTTAATGAGGCCGGCATAGGTTCCCTTTATTTGCCTATGTTGATGAACGCTTTTGATCAACGGAGCATCGTTTTTGAAAGAATTTCAGTAATTCCTCTCGATGCATGTTAACATTATGATGAGACGATTGTTATATGTTAGCGTAATGATGAGACGATTGCTATATGTTAACATTATGATGAGATGATTGCTATATTTCAATATGGTGTTGAGATAATGGATATGTTTTGATGACTAAGACATAAGATAATAAATAAATTGCGAGGTTTATACAAACCTCACCCTGAGAAATTGCGAGGTTTATACAAACCTCACCCTGAGAAAGAGTATAAATGCCTCCCAATGGGGAAGCGCGTGAGAGAGAGAGGACGACTAGATGTTGGTTCTCGGGCAGACGCATAGGTGCGAAGTTCGAAACTGGGTTGGCGTGTGGAAGTGGAAAAGTCGTGGTTATTTTGGAAAATTATTAAGAACTGATGCGCCAGATTTTAAGGGAAATTGTGAACGGGAACTGATTAAGGGAAGGAAGTATCCCTCTTGAAATTTATCTCATTTCTTTTTTCTACTCTCTTAAAATTATTCTTTTTACGAGAGTAGGGGGAGTAGTTGATGCGGACAAAATATGTCGCTCTTGGAGACATCGACACGTGGATACGAGATAAATCAAAATAGTTTTAGTAAGGATAAGGGGTTTGGAGGTCGGATTAATACACTCTTGTGCTCGAAGAGGGAAATAGAAGTAATTGGGCTTTTAGCCCATATATGAGGATCAGTAGTCTCTGGGCCGAATAAGTCTGATCCAAGAGGAGGGGATTTAAGAGCCATTTCTCTGGGTAAGATGAAGAGAATGGGTTAAGGCGATAAGATAGGGTCAGTATGTTAAAGGGCCGAGTCTTTAGGGATAGGGGAGTAAATATAGGAAGAAGCAGTCTTCCTCTCTCCTAAGAAAAGGGGCCAGGTATAAAAAGCAGGTTAGTTTTATTTGGTCAATTACGTTTTTTAGAAATTACATACGCACTTTACATCACCGAAAAAGAAGTACACGAAAGATACCTTGAATTCACGAGAAATATTCCCTGATTTTTACCAGAGTTTCCCTAAGAATTACAGGGAAACTTCTCTTTGATCTTCTTGAGAGTGATTCTGACTTGAGCGTCGGAGATTCCGTGCCGGAATCCCCTCCGGCGTGTTTTTGCAGGTCATCTACAGACCTTTGAGAAGAATTGATCGTGAGGATCGCTAAGGATAAAGGACGATTTAAGCCCGTGATTCACACTACTTGCACGGGAACGTTTGATATCCGTAGGCGTTATTTTTCGACGCAACAGTATGGAAATAGGTTCCATATTACCCCTCCATTTCACTCTATGAAGATTGATAATCAGCAGGACCAGTATACAGCCAGTACAATTGACTAATCGATTCTTTTGAAAGTTACTAACACCAGCACACAGTTTTTCCAAAACATATGTACACCAATCATACTTTGGAATTTCCTCTATAACCTCAAGAAACTTCAGCACACTTGTGCATATCAACCTATTTGAAGCTGGTGTTAAGAGAGAATTCAAACAAAACAATACAAATATCCTCTTAAAGTCATCACCTCCATCTTTAAACTGCTCCTTCATAAGATTATACACCACTGTCACAGACATTGATGGAGTTAAACCATATTTCTCTCTTAAACTTTTCAACAAATCTATCTCTTCCTTCTGTTTATGAACTTTAATCACTCTGCCTTCATTCCTTGGAATCATAAGTACATAAAAAACATCATCCGCAGTAATAGGAAACTTGCGAACAGAATCAATGGATAACTGTTGGTCAAGGAGTATATAACAAGTGTATGGGGGAGGGGGGGAGGGGGAATACACTTGTATGCAATTCTTTTCAACTTTTGATCAAGTCAGAGTTCAGCAAGGTTGTCTTGGACAACTCTGCTGAAGATGATTAACTCTTCTAAGATAATCAAACTACTAAGTACTATTGAGTACTTAGTTGAATAACTATCTAGGGGAGTTATATGTGCGGAATAGTGGTTGGCCCTTTTAGTTTAGACTCCTTTGGTTTCTGAAATCACTTGGTCAATACAATACAATTCAGTTTCAGGGACTTTGTCCAAATAAGTTTATGCACAGTCTTTGAATATGTATCATTTGAAGAATCAGTTTGTGTGCAGTGTTGAATGTATGAAAGCACTTGTAAAGAAAATCAACACAAGAGTTTATAGTGGTTCAGAGACTCAAGCTCCTACATCCACTTTCCCTGATTGAACAGGATAATTCCTTCACTCTTGGAATTAACTTGTTTTATAGTGCCAATGTGCACTTGATCAATAACACCTCTCCTTGGTGAATTGATCCCTAGGATGTCTAGAGTCCTAGTACCCTCTTCTCAACTCAGAACTGAACTGTTCTTCTCTCAACAGTCAGCTCCTACCACTTCTACTACTACAACCTTCTCACTTTCTCACTTGAAAGGGGTAAGGGTTGAAGTAAGGTTCCAACTAATGAGATATCCTTTACAATGAAGACCAGTGTATAAGGATTAGGATATCTCTCTAAGCTTTGTATGGATATACAGTTAGTCCAGCTTAGAAGAATGTTTCAAGACTAAGAATGTCTTTTGAGGATTTTGAAGCTTTCAGAATGATTGCTCAGTTGGATGTAGAATGGATGCTTCAAATGGTCTTCACACTTCTTGTATTTATAGACAAATTTGAGGATTTGCCCGTTGGAAAGACAGTCCCAAATTGCTATAAATGTCTTCCTTGAGTTCTTCAAACTGGAAGACAAATTCTTGATAGTGACATGTCCTTATTTGGGAAATAAACGGATGTATAAGCTTTGTCTTCATTCTGCAGCACTCTTCCCAATATCTGACTTTCAGATTCTCTTGCTAGGACATGGACATGGCTTCTGAAGGTTGATCCAATGATAGGACAACATTCCTCATCAACTGGACAACTCTCCTTATCACTATCAGCAGTCTTGCTTATCAGCAAGGTTGGCTAGCTCTTCTTCAGATGACTTGACTCTTATCCTTTGCTTCACTTGAAGGTGATTTTAGCATGATTCATTGTAGTTCTTTAAGGTGTGGTTGTCTCTTATTTATTCAGCATAGTTGACCTCAAGCTTTTCAGAGTACTTGATCTTGATTGTGCTGAGACAACTCTCCTGATTAGCATACTTGGCCTTTGAGCTTTAGAACTTTTGTTCTTTGCACATAGACAATCTCTCTGGACAGTTCTCCTCACCAGAGCATTTGAATATATTTGGCCTTTTGAGCTTCAGAACCTTTGTTCTTGCTTTAATTGTGCAGAGACAACTTCTCTGGACAACTCTCCTGATCAGCATTCTTGAGCTTTAGTGGTTGTTCCAAAATTTAAGTCTTGAGGGGACTTGTTCTTGATGGTCTTCAAAGCATATGTTCCCCCTCTCATTGTGCATCTAAATAACTAAGAGCTGCCTAACATATCAACTTCTCATCTAGCCTTATACTATATGTTCTATCATCTCTAGAACATAGTCAACTTGACTTAGGCATGTCTCAGGGGTTTTGGTATTTAATCAAAACATATCTCATTTTATTCCCAACAATAACATCCGACTATGAGGATTAAAGTTCTTAACAAGCCACCTAAACATTTTAAAACTATAGCATCTAGACAATTCCAACTTAAGCAAACCACCAAAACCTATACTCTTTATATCATTAATCTGTTTCTTATTGAAAATCTTAATCAAATTGAAGATGCACTTTGGTCTATAGTGTGAAACAAAACTCCTACAAAAATTATATACATATTTTTCATAACACTTCAATAAAAACAACAAAAAATAAATAAAAAATCAATATAATAAATTGTATACCTTTCACCATGTCTATCAACTTCCACAACTTCATTAGAAGATGAACTGTAAAACTAAAAAGCAAAAAAACTCTTATAATACAAGCAAAAAAAATTATAAATATATATATATATATATATATATATATATATTTTCTTTTTAAATATACCTAAACTTTGAAGAATTAATGTCTTCTTGTTTAGAAAGTTCATCTTCTAAATGAAACAAAATAGCAAAATAAACAGAAATACAAAGTATTAAGAAATCATGTAAAAAAACAAACACATAAGAACCTTACCTACAGAGACGACTACGGAAAAATATGATTTCACTTCGAAAGCCTAGAACAATGTCGATCGTCGGTCGGAAAGAAGAAGAACCCGGAGAGAAAAATGCGAAACCCCAAAAATGACGGTAGCACGAAATGACACGAAATGAAAGTGGTATTGAATAAAAGTTAGCGCGCTTCCCAATTATAATAAATATTAAAAAATAATTGACTTTAATTAATTAATTATTAAATCGGGTCAAATCACAATAATTTAGTATATAAAACCATTTGACTAATCTAATACTGTTTAATAAAAAAGTCATACTCTGTAGCATAAATATATATACTCCATCAAAAAACCATATATTATATGTAGTCCAATTGAAGTTAGGTATTTGTTAATAAAATTAATGAAAATTTAAATAATTAAGTAATGTTTTAATAATTTTTTAGATATAATTTTTTATAATTTATAATTTTTATACATTATATTGAAATACAATTTTTATAAGTGCAAATATTTTTAATGAGCTGTAATAGATATATGGGTAACACTTGTGTGCATCCGTATGCACCATACCCCCTAATTTTAATTTTAATTTTTTATTTATATTTTACATATACCCACTAATTTAATAAGTTCACCCTTAAATCATATTTTTATTATAGTTATCTGCACCCACTCATTTTATGAATTCACCCATCAAATCATTTTTTTACAACTACACCCACTCATTTTATGAGTTCACCCCCAAATTATTTTTTTACCACAATTATCTGCACCCGCTCATTTTATGAGTTCACCCCATATTATATTTATACTACAGTTATTTGCACCTACTCACTTTATGAGTCCACCCCAAATTATCTGCACCCACTCATTTTATTAGTTCATCCCCAAATATTTTTTTAAAAAATAATTACATTTAAAAAACTATATTATCTTTTTATTAATTTACACAAAATATAATAAAATCAACCCTAATTTATACATTTACAATTTGCAGCCGAGTTACCGTCTATTCACCACTAAATCACCCATGTTTTTAAAAATAAAATCCTAAAAATATAATTAAAAAAAACTATCGAAATTAGTCTCAAATCTCAATTTTTTTTTAAATTTTTTTTTCCATTTTCAGTTTTTATTCTAAACTTTTTTTTTCTTCTCAATTTTTTTTCTTTTTTTATATTTTTTTTCCAGCTTTTTTTTTCTTTAGTATTTTTCAAAATTTTAATATAAAATAATATTATATGTATGATTTTATTATAGTCGCTAATACAATAAGTAATAACCAGTAATACTATAAACAATAATCAGTAATACCATTAACAATAATTAATAATATCTTATACAATAAAAAGTAATTGCACACATCTAATTATATTCAATAATACCAAAATCAATTATTAGTAATACCACGAACAGTAATCGGTAATACCATTAATATTAATCAGTAAAATTTTATACAACAACAAATAATTTCACACATCTAATTATATAAAGTAATACCAAAAAATAATTATCAGTAATACCATGAAGGCATGAACAGTTATTAGTAATACCATGAACATTGATCATTAATATCTTATACAATAACAAATAATTTCACAAATCAAATTATATTCAGTAATACCAAAAACAATTATCAGTAATACCATAAATAATAATATATAATATCATAAATAATAATAATAATCAGTAATGCCTTAAGCAATAAAAAATAATTTAACACAATCAGTAATACCACAAACAATAACCAGTAATACCACAATTAATAATCAATAATATGCATATCGTAATCAATAATCATTAATATTAATTCAATAGTGTATTAATAGTAATACCACAATCAATAAATAATAATACCAATAACAATAATATCATAAAAAGTGGAGGGACTGCAGATTGGGGTGTACTGAAGAAAATAGGGGGTGCACATTACCAAGCCCAATTGAAGAGAACCTTAGCCAAATAGAAGGGCACCCTAGGTCAGCAGTCGACGCCTGAGATTTCATCGACAAGGTCACCGGCTCCGAGTGCCGGCCGATCAGAGATCCATCGACAACATACTCACAGTCCTCCGTCGGACTGTCGTCAACCGAAGGAAGAAGCTGCGCAGGAGCATGGTGAAGAAGACGAAGCAATGTAGCTTCGATTTGGACAAAGATGAACAATGAGAGCGAAGCGGCATCGACCTGAGTGTTGCAGGCGAGCGCCATTGATGTCGGAGAAGCTCCTGGATCGCAAACACAAAAGAGATTGATCGAAGTAGTCGCGTCGGTGGTCGAAATGAGTAGAGGTTTTCGGCCGCCATGGATCGTGGCCGAGATGGAAGATGATGTCGATTGTCATGGAATTGAAGAATCTCGATTGCGATTTGAGAAGGGGTCTTGGGCTTCAGCGTCCGGGACGGAAGCGCCGCCGTCGCCGTGGAAGGGGTGGTCGGATATGGTGGTGGTTGGGTCACCCACCGACCGACATGGATTTTCGACATGTCCTTTACTCATCAAATTAAAATTGAAATTCAGGTGCCTCGCCGATCGACTATAATAAAATCATACCTATAATATTATTTTGTATTAAGATTAAAAAAATATACATGAAAAAAATGAAAAAGAAAGACAGGAAAAAAAATAAAAGAAAAAAAAAACGAAGAAATAAAAAATTTGGAAAAAAAAAAAGAAAATGGAAAGAAAAAAGGAAAAGATGATGAGAAAAAATTTTAAAAGAAAAAAATCGAGATGACTTGGTGGTGAATCGACGGTAACTCAACAATAACTCGTCTGCATATGGTAAATATATAAATTAGAGTTTATTTTATTATATTTTGTGTAAATTAATAAAAAGATAATATAATTTTTTTAAATGTGATTATTTTTTAAAAAATATTTTGGGGTGAACTCATAAAATGAGCGGGTGCAGATAATCGTGATAAAACAATAATTTGGGAGTTAACTCATAAAATGGTGGGTGGAGATAACCGTGGTAAAAAATGATTTGGGGATGAACTCATAAAATGAGCGAGTACAAATAACGTGGTAAAAAAAGATTTGGGGGTGAACTCATTAAATGTGCAAGTGCAGATAATTATAGTAAAAAATAATTCAAAAGGTGAACTAATTTAATGAATGGGTGCAAATAATTTAAAATTGAGGTATGCACCATGCATGCGAGTGCATACAAGTATTTGGCTAGATATATTATCATTGTTAAATACTTTATGAAAAAATAGACATATTTATTATAATAATCATATATACCTATAAATAATAATTGTAATACTATTAAAAATAAAATGTAATACCATTTCATTACTAACATGATAATGTAAACTATTTTTCAGCAAATACATAAAACACAATTAATGCATACATAATAAACATAAGTCTTCACAAAAACATAACAAAAATATACTAAACATGCATACAAAATATATGTCCAGAACTATAGGTAGCATTCATTCGATTCATTTAGATGGTCCTCCTCTACTATAATATAAAAGAGGTTTCTTCTTCCTATCTTCAACCCTTTTGTTTCCACATCCAACTTTCTTTTTTAAGTAGAAGTCGTAAATTGATTTAACAACATCATTCTTCAACTCATTAACTTCACTAAGAACAATTTCAACACAAATTTGACCTCGAATCTTGTTTCTAACATCAACCTGAAGAAAAAAATTTGTAAAAAAACTATAGTAAAAATGTAACAAAAACAAAACAATTAACTTAAAAAAAGTTAAATGTGACAAATCTGGAACACCATAAACAACACCATCAAAGTGACGTATGTGATGCATTAAAAATACACCACAATATTTGTTTTGTTCATCAGATCCACCTTCTGTTACCCATTTAAAAGAAACATTCTCAATTGGATAAGCACTAACAACACTTGCTTTTTCATGACCCATTTGTTTCAAGAAAATTGACATCACCCTCCTCTACAATCAGCAAAGACAAATATATTAAACAAGTACTGCATAAAATAACATATATTATAATATTTAAATAATAAAAAATAGCAATTTAATACATACCAATACCCTGCAAGCTTTTTGATAATCACTTGACTTCCCATGATTCAGATTATCCAAATAATGGACCTTACCATCAACAAAGTGCTCAAAAATACAAAATGGTACAAAAATCTGCAAAAACATAAAAAAAATATAACATATTAAAAATAATTCAAAAATAATAAAATGTAAACAACAAAAAAATAAAACATATACCATTTTAACATTGTTGACAACATGAACATTATCTCCAAGAAACTGTATCCATGAATGTATAATACCATTAACATTATCTTCAACAGGGCCTGATTTTTGAATAATGGCTTTCAACGAAGGCTATATCAATAAACACATACATATATTACTGAATTTTATAATCATAAAACTTAGAAAAAAAAGTATGATAAAAACAACTAAACAGCAACATACATTATCAAAAGAAGAATTAAATAAACGTACATTGTGTTCAAGATTAAAACAAACTCTATTCTTCCCAACTGATGTCTCAGAATTCACCATAAGACAAAAAGCAGTAACAATTGGTTGAACAACCTTAGTGTCAACATTGAGAGATAACATATCCTCAATTGAAACCCAATTAAAATCACTTGATTTAAACAAATTTTCACTGCATAAAAATAAAACAAAGAAATAAACATCATTTGAAAAGACATAGTCAATAACCTCCTTATGACTGAGTGTAAAATCAGAGAAAAAAAACCATGTTCTTCTTACAAAATGTAGATACATATCCAAAATCCACGGTAATGTCAAATAAATTACTGCTATCATCATTTTTCAAACTGACATTCACATTTCTATCAGAACACAGATCCAAATTCAATTCATCACCAACAAGGCCAGACACCTCCCTCTCAATCACTTTAATATCACCCAACTCATCACTGTCAGATGATAATAATTTAAAACTCGGCATCTCAACAACAAGCTTCTTTGACTTTTCAAAATTTAAAAACAAATTATCCAAACACTCGCAGACCTTCGGATCAGAAAAGAATTTAAGGGACTCGCTGAGTTCTTGATCAATAGGAGTAGATTCACTAGACTGAGAAGCGATAACAGATGAATTTTTCAACAATTCAAGCTTATCAGACACAGTCAAAATATCCTTTTTCACAGAGTTAACCAAATCTTCAGCATGCTACAACAAAAAAAAAAAAAAAAAGAATTATTAAATTCAAAAATACTAAAAGTAATATAACCAATAAATTTTATTTAAAAATACCATAAGAGTTTCAATTCTGTCATCAACATTTTTGATAATTCCCAAATTGGCAACACAACCACCTTATTCAAAAAATATACAACACATAGAAAAATTAAACAAACATTACAAAAACATTATTAATTACACAATAACACATAATAGTATCATAAAACCTTTAGAAATTGGGAACTTATCCATAACAGCAATACCATCACCAAAAACACCAGCCCCAACTTCTTGAACACATCGAAAAGAAACCAACTCATCAGACCAATGCCTAATCAACGGAATAATTTCACCCCTCCACATAACCCTATGGAAATACAATATCTGAAGAATAATTAAACACCCACTGCAATTAGAAGAAGAGTTCTTCTTATAGTTGGAAACAACTTGACACAAATTGTCTAAAACATATTCACACCAACCAAACTTTGGAATATCATCTACAACTTCAATGGACTTAAGAACCGATGTGCAAATTAAGTGGTTGGAAGTTGGCCTAAGAAAGACAGAAATAGCATACAGTACAAACAGTCTCTTAAAGTCATCGCCACCATTCTTAAACTGATCCTCCTCCAACAATTCACCCAACTTAGAAACAGGCATTGATGATCTAACATTAAATTTCCTACCAAAATCATCCATAATGGTACTTTTACTCTTCCCATAGCACAACACTGATTTCTCTTCATTTGTAGGCAACATGAAAACATCATGCACATCATCAGCTGTAACAAAAAACCTGCAACCATTACCAACATTCAAGACTCGACTACTGCTATTAAAATTCTCAATTAACCACTGAATCATCAAATAACTATGGCATTTGGACATCCTAAGATAAAGGAGACCCCCAAAACCAATGCTCCTAATATCTTCACACTGTTTTTCATTTAACTTTCCAACTAAATGAAAAAGAGCTTTTGATCTGCAATGCATAATAAAGTTCCTACAAGAAAAAAACTTTATAAATAAAAATCAAGTATATAAACAACTATCTACTTAAAAAAGATACAAAACATCAAAATTATAATCACCTCCGATCAGCATGACACGAATCACTATCAGTGTTAAAATTAGAATCGATATCATCATCAGATTCATTGGAATTATCACAACAATAAACAGAAACAGTAAAAGATTAGGGTACAAGATTAATAAAATCAGAGTATAAACATAATTGCATTAGAGTATAAAAATAATTGAATTAAAGTATGAAAATAATAGAAACAGAGTACGAACATATACACATCAGAGTACCAAAAACAATTGTAGGTCCCTAGTGGAGTTGATAATATTAAGTAAGCTAGTAAAATTATAGATGAGAGGGGTGAATAGACTTTTAAAAATCTTTCAAAATATCAAAGTACATAATGCAGAATTATCAGATTTAACAATGAGCCCTTAAAATTTATACTCAACTAATATCGAATATGAACTTGTCTATTTCAAAGAACACTGATCTTGTCTATTCTATATGCAGAATTAATCAATTAACAAGTAATCAATCAAACAACAAATAAAACAGTAAAGTAAATCAACACGAGATTTATAGGTGTTTGACAACTTGTCTACATCCACTCTCACAACTCCAGTCGTGAAATTCTTATTAACTCTTCTCTTCGAGTAGTGTGTTCTTGTGGCTTTAAGTCCCAAGAAATACGACTTCGATCTTCTCGATTACATCTCCAGATATATCTTCGATCTAAAAACTAGTTATTTTACAAGTATCTAGCAACTTGAATCAGTACAAACAGTAAAAAAACTTCTCTAATTCAGTAGCAGCCTTCTTCGAATTTCACTTGTCTTTTGGCTTGAACTTTATGAATTTTAACTCTGTGAGTTTCTCTTTGCTTCGAATATCTCTCAGTAATTGCTTAGTAAATCTTAGTGTTTCAGTAGTCTTCAACGCTTCAACACCCTCAAATATTTATAGACTTTTGAATATCAAGAACAGTTTGTTTATCCAACAACCTTTTTATTGATAACCAACTTAAAACGATTTCTTCTTATCCTTTCACGCGTTTCTTCAGTTATTTAGTTATTCCATAACTAACTCTTCAATAAGCGAACTTATCTTCATACGCGTTTTTTACTTATACGTACTTTCCTTCTTTTCGCACTTGTCTTGTCTAGTCTTCCATACTTAGACAATTCTTTAGTCTTCACTTCACTTGTCTTATCTCTTCACAAGTCTTCTTGTCTTGTAGCAATCTTCTTCCAGTAGTAGACTTCCTTCATGTAGACCTAATCTATAGAATTAAACTAGTCCTATCAATCTAATCCTAACAAGACTATTACATTACATTAAGCTTTATGATTCAGCTTAGTCAACTTAAATCTATACATCAATATAACAAAAACTATGAGCTTCTATACAATGATCAAATGCTCATCATAAATCGTATAGTAACCTTAACACAGTACTTATAAAACGTACTTGTCTTTTCTTTCATACTTAACTTTTCTTTATTACTTTTGTACTCTACTGATCTTGTTCATAAGATGACTTTCATAACTAGATCAGTCAATACTTAGAAATATATTCAAGTCTACTTTTGGCTTATCAAAACTACTTCAACATCAATTAGGACTTTATATTAGGATTCATATCCCAACAATTTCCCCCTTTTTGATGAAGCCAAAACTACTTGAATTATTTTAAGTCAGTAGATCGGTTAAGTAGTTATCTTCTTCAAAATGTGTTATCTTTTTCATTCATTTTCAGTAGATAAGTAGATTACAAATACTTAGCAAAAATAATATGAAAATAAGTAAAGTACTTACAATGTCTTCATTCCATGCTTCCACCACTTGGAGTGTCAGCATCTGGATTCGGAGTTTGAAAAGCTTCCAAAACTCTTTTGTAAATATCCGAGATATGATCTTCATTGTCGATCTTCTCCTTTTCCAGCAGATCTTCTTCAAACTTCTTAATCTTGTTAAAGTCAACACGCTTACCAGATCCAAGTAGAGGAGTTTCCCATTTAGGAAAATCTGGACAAAGTATGTTGTATCCAACAACAGTAGCTATCCTTAAGATCAAATTCCACAAGTTGTTGTCTTCAACTTCCATGAATTTTTCAAACACAACGAACAACTCGTCTTTGCTATCAACATCACCAAACTTTCTAATAATCCAGTGATCTACTTCCCACTTCAACTTGACAATCTTCTAAGCTTCTCTATGCTCATTGTCAATGAATCTATCAATCTGGGCATCTTCAATCACATCTGGATTTTCTTTCAACTCTTGCAACCTTTTGATGTGTTTACCTAACACTTTCTTGTTAGCATAACGATCATCTTCAATCTTTTGCTTCTTTAGAATTTCAGTCTCATCTAGATCAGCAATGATCTGACCTAATGACTCTTTCACCTTGGGTTCACGCATATCTAGCTTCCTTTTAACAACTCTTCTAGTCTGAACCTCTTCAGTTTGAACTGACTTGCATTTCACTAGTCTCTTCTGCTCTTCTGCATTGACCTGCTCTAAATCAGCCTTCTTTACTAGTCTGCCTCTTCTAGGTCTACTAGTCTCTTGAACAACAATATCAGTCGCAGTAGCTTTCACCTCTTCAATCTCTTCCCCCTTTTTGGCTTCATCACTTGCTTTAAGAGTGAAAAGAGAAGTGAAACGAGTCATCTCTTCTTGTATCGCTTACTTCATCAGCTCTATCAATTTTCTTTTGATGACTACTATCTTGACTCAGCTTATCCAGTCGAGTAGCAGCAAGTTCAAGTTTCTGAGAAGAAAGATTGAACTCAGTTTTGAAATGAGTAGCAGGCAAGCATAGCAATCTGTTCTCTTCAGTCATCGCAGCCAACAATGCTCTCACTTGCACCAACTGTTCATGAGCTTCTCTTCTTTGCTCATATTGCTTCCTTTGCCTTGCGTTCAGCAGCATCACACTCTTTCTTGACTAATTTGACTAATTTCGTAGTGTATGCACAAGTTTTCGATGAAAAATATTTCTCAACTTGTCTGGTGATCTGACCAACATTGTACCTTGGTCCATGTGCATGTTCAACTTGGAATTTGAAAACCATTCCTCTAAGTTGATCAGAAACATTCTCCAGATCAATAGTTGGATCAGTAGACTTCGACTCTTCTACTGACTCAGCTTTTTGCACCAACTCGGCTTCTGCAAGATCAACTTCAGAAACTTGTACACCTATACTTGGTTTTTCCACGGATAAAACATCATCTGGAATGTCAAGCATCTTCGTCACAAGACCAGTTAAGGCTTCAGGGGTCCTTAACTCAGAATGCTTCTTCACTCCACTGATCTCATTTTGTTCCATCTCCCAATCCTGAAAATTTGAGATACCGCCCATACCAGTGATGACTTCAAACATATCCTCACATGGTCCTTCTCTTAGTCTGACCCATGTGCAAATCCTTATCAGCTTCTCATAAGCCTCAGAACTGGTATCAATCTCAATAGACGACAACTGCTTTTTGAGATTCTTGGTTATCTATGCTCGAAGTCTCTTCTCCCTTGCGCACATCGGATAGTTAACCAGGTTTGGAAATCTGTTTATGGGAAGGGTCTGAGTAAGTGAGGTCCTTATCTCAGTTGTTGAAGTGTCAACTAGCGAAGTTTCCATAACAGACGTGTTTAGCGGTTCAACATTTTCTGTTGAGGGTAGATTAATTTGGGGGGTGGTTTATGTTGGTTTGGGTGGGATTTGAACAAGAACATCTGATGATGGAGTATCATCAGTGTGAATACATACTGGGGCATCTTGAGCCAGTAAAGAACTCAAGTGCTGAACGAATTTGGGAGTGGTTGAAGGAACTGATATGGCATGAGAACGTTGAGTTTTTGCCTTCCTCTTGATCTGAACAGATGTAGGAGAGATAGATGGAATGGAAGTAGAAGTACTAACCATTCGTGCCTTCTTGGCAGGAGAAGATGATGTTTCGGCCACCAGACGAGTAGGAGGTGGAGGACCAGACAAGTCGCCTCGGGGTATTTGACTTATGCGGAGCTGGTACTCCTCTTCAGTTTCTTTCTCCATATCATCAAAAGACTCGTCTGATTCTGTTTCCTTAGAATCATCTACAGGCTCAATCATTGCCTCATCCAGACATGCACAACGGTTGTAAACCGCCGGTTACGGTTTTTGAAAATTTGTAACCGTAACCGAATCGTAACGAGGCGGTTACGGTTCGGTTTTTTAACCGCCGGTTCTACCGTTTTTTTTTTCAATTACGTTTTTTTTCGTATAATAAAAAAGTATGAAACTTGGTATTTGGTGCCTGGTGGGCGACTGGGCGGTGGCCATTTGAGAGAGAACTCTAATAAAAAACTGTTCTTTCTTCTTGAGAGAGGAAAACAAAAAAATTGTTCTTTCTTCTTGAGATTCTTGAGAGAGAACAACAAAGAAAGAGAAAAAAAAAGAGGATTAATAGCGGAAACCTGTGCAGATCGCAAATCGAGTGAAGAGTCTTCCATTAACGCGAATCGAGTAACTGAGTGAGGAGGAGGGAGAAGAAATGGAGGCACGCTTTTTTTTTTCTTTCCATTAACCTTAACGCATCAACTGAAATCAATGAAGTAATGAGATGAAACTTCTTGAAATTGAGTATGGAGGAGTGAGGAGAGAAGGAGGTACACATTCCAATAAAGAAAAAGCAACATTGTCTGCAACATTGCTACAGGCCTACAACAGCCTACAAGACACATGCACAGCTGTAAGAAATGAAGAAAAGTCTCAATTTAAAAAAAAAAAAAGCAAACCGTCGGAAAACCGGCGGTTTTTCATTTATGAAACCGTAACTGAACCGCCATTTTAAGGTTTCAGTTCGGTTTTCAAACCGAAACCGGCGGTTAAAAACAGGCCAGTTTGCCGGTTCGGTTTTGCATATGTCTAGCCTCATCCGAAACATACTAAACTAGTCTACCACTAGTTCCAGTCTCCTCTTCTTCTTCCTCTTCACCAGACGACTCAGCTTCGATCATAGCGTCTCTGGGATTAATCCGAATTTGCTTCTTTTCTTCCAGACGGCCTTGAGTCTGTCTGTCTATAGCATCCTTCCTCAAATAAAACTTAAGGACATGAAATGGCTTGCCCTTGCTCCAAGTTTTCTTTGCTGGCAACAAGTAAGGTAATAGTACACTTAGCTTGTTTCCAAAACTAACTATGGCAGATACATTCCACTCTCCAACATCAGCATCAGCCTTGACATATTTTGAGAAATACATCAACCTATCCATGAATAATTTCTGCCAATTTCCTTCCGTTATGCCGTCATAGATTGCGGCCATAACCCTTGCTTTCTGTAATGTCACAGAATCAAAACTTCCAGTGACACCAAGCAACATCTTGCTTGCAATGTCCAACAACGTCTTGTACTTGGGCAACAATTGTTTCTACTTGACAGCTGGGATCCTTCCATCATTAGACAACTTGAGTTTCTTTCCATATAAAATACTAAAATACCTCAATTCTTGACCAGCAGCGTAAGTTTCAACATCAATTGATCCGGGATTCAAATGCAACTTTTCATCCAAAATCTCTTTGGTCACATGTACTTGCCTTCCATCGATAAAAGATTCAATACACTCGCCTTTATGGGTAGCAGACGCGTAGAACTCCAAAACCTCCTCCTCCAAATCGACCTCCGGATACAACTCTAAGAATGGCTTGAGACCGCAGTTGTAACACTTCATCAGGATTTCTTTATTATCATCAATGTGCCTTCCTTTGAAGAATATGCAACTCTCCACATGAACCTTGCCTTCTGCTGCAAATTTCCCAACATTGAATCTTTCTCGCATGTTAGTCTCAGAATCAAATATGGAAATGATAGATATTTTCGATAGATGCGATGTAGGAGACACACACAAATATGCAGTAGAAAAGTAGGATACAAAGAGATTTCAAGCTTCTGCGAAATGGTAGTTATGAAAACGTGGGGAGAAATCTAAGGAAGAAAGGGGTTTTAGCAAATTGGGGGTTTTGAAATGAGTGGCTAGGATCACTACGATCTATCCAACGGTAGCGAAGATGACGTTTGGAATTCGGTTACGGAATCGAGAATATTATGTGATTTGATATTGTAATGTTTGGAATCCGACTATTCTATTGGCTAGAAGAGAGGAGTGTACTCATCTGACCTAGTCCAGTAGGTTTAGGTGGGAACTGGGTGTATACACCTCATTAAATGGAGTGTATAAATCCAGTTTTAGGGTTTCCAAATTTCACAACATAAAATTACGATAATGTCCTTAATTCAATTCCAATACTTAATGAACCTGAATCAATTGAAAACTTATCTGGTCTGTTCAAGTTTATCAAAACAGATTAGTAGACTACTTTGCACTAGACGAGTTCCCCCTTCGACTGTGATTGTCTGTCTGACTGTTGAACATCATCAAGTACCTGTCTCATCTTGTGCGACGTATGAGAGTAGATACGAGTAGTAGAGTAGAGTAATTATCACGAATATCAATCAAATGCAGAACTCAAGGTTTCGATCAAGATGACTTTTAACAAACTTAAGAGTCAACATAAGGATATTTACGAAATCATAGATTCCCCCTTAAATGTTTATTCCCTTTAGTATTACCCTCAGCTTTACTAGCTTCCTCATCGGGTTGTTTGGTGATCTTGTCTGACCTTGTATACCTGTCTTGTTAACGAGTAGACGAGTGCTCTGTTTCTAAAGTAGACTTGTCTGCTCTCCTTCCTTCTTTATGATGTACCTGTCTGGTTAGTACATAGCTATATACAGGTAGGGTCTAGATCAATCAGTCCTAGACTAATGCATAATTCTCTAAAGCGAGCTTCAGGCAATGGTTTTGTAAAGATATCAGCTCTTCGAATATCAGTGTGAATCTTCTCCATGCGAATATTTTTCTTTTCAACATGATCACGTATAAAATGATGTTTCACATCAACATGCTTACAACATGTGTGTAGAACAGGATTTTGTGTAATGGCAATAACACTGTTACTGTCACAAAATATAGGAACATTTGATTCAACGATATTATAATCTCTTAACTATTGTATGAGCCAAAGTAATTGACTACAGCAGCTACCAGCAGCCATGTATTCGGCTTCAGTTGTGGAAGTAGCCACACTGGTCTGCTTTTTCGAAAACCATGAAATAAGCTTTGTGCCTAGAAATTGACAAGAACCAGAAGTAGATTTCCTATCTATTCTACAGCCACTAAAATCAGAATCAGAGTAGCCACTTAGGGATAAATCATCATTCGAAGGATACCATATACCACGATTGATGGTTCCTTTCAAATATTTCAGTATCCTTTTAGTGGTTTCCATATGACTCTCTTTTGGATTAGCTTGAAATCGAGCACATACGCCAATAGAGAATGCAATATCAGGTCTACTAGCAGTTAAGTACAGTAATGAGCCGATAAGACCACGATAATATGATTGATCAGCACACTTACCATGTTCATCTGGATCCATCCTGTAGGTGGGTAGCATAGGTACTCCAGTAGATTTGCAAGTTTTAATACCATACTTGTCAAGAAGATTTCTAGCATACTTGGCTTAATATATGAAAATCCCATCGTGAGTTTTTTTTACTTGAAGTCCAAGAAAATAAGTCATTTCTCCCATCATTGACATTTTAAACTTACTTTGCATGAGTGTTGAAAAACCTTCACTCAGTTTTTTGTTGGGTGAAACAAAAATGATATCATCCACGTAAATTTGAACAAGTAGGATATCCTTACCTTCTTGTCTTCTGAACAAGGTTCTATCGACCTTGCCCTTGGTAAAACCATTTTCTAAAAGAAATAGAGAGAGAGTATCGTACCATGCTCTTAGAGCTTGCTTTAATCCGTATAAGGCTTACTTCAATTTGTACACTTGATTGCCTTTCACCTCGAAACCTGGGGGTTGTTCTACATACACTTCTTCCGCAAGAATACCGTTAAGAAATGCACTTTTAACATCCATTTGATAAACAGTAAACTTCATATAAGCAGCATATGCAAGAAACAATCGAATGGCTTCTAGTCTAGCAACAGGTGCATACGTTTCATCATAGTCTATGCCTTCAGCTTGTGAATAGCCTTGGGCTACTAGTCTAGCCTTATTTCGAACGACTACATCATTCTCATCTTTCTTATTCTTGAAAATCCATCGTGTGCTAACTACATTATGGTGTTCTGGCCTATCGACAAGTTCTCAGACGTCGTTTCGAACAAACTGATTCAACTCGTCTTGCATAGTGATGATCCAATTACTATCAGCCAATGCCTCTTTAACGGTTTTAGGCTCGATAGATGAAAGGAAACAACACCAGCAAAACATAGATGGACTCGACTGTTCTTGCAACTCAAAGAGTTGTCGTCTAGTCTTTACACCAATAGTAGAGCCACCAATGATATTTTCAGTATCATGAGCAGATTTCCATGTTTTTCTAGACTTAACATGCGTACTATCATCATCTAAATCAGCTACGGCATCATGCATTTCAACATCATTTGTATCAGCAGATTTAATAGGAGTAAACGAGTCAACTAGAGCAGGCATGTCAACTGGTCTAGTAGACTTACCTTCTCATTATCATCTGACTCGAGGGCTTTCATGAATGGATTATAGGCTTGAACAGATTCGTACACATCTGATTCTTTGTCAGTTTGGATCGATAGATCGGTAACTTTCTTACTGATCTGGTCGGTAGATGAGTCCTGTTGAGATTCATCGAAAACAACATGTGGTGTTTCTTCCACACAAAGAGTAGAGTAGTTGAACACTCTGAATGCTTTGCTAGTCGAGGAGTATCCTAAGAATATCCCCTCGTCTGATTTAGCATCGAACGCATTCAACTTACTTTTCCCATTGTTATGGATGAAGCACTTACAACCAAATATATGGAAATATGAAATTCTGGGTTTTCGACCTTTCCATACCTCGTAGGGCGTCTTACCTAGTGCCTTATTGATTGCACTTCTGTTCTGGGAGTGGCATGCAGCATTGATCGCCTCTGCCCAAAACTTTTGAGGTGTGTTATATTCAGTCAGCATGGTTGTTGGTCCTGAAAGGAGTATATAACAAGTGTATGGGGGGGGGATACACTTGTATACAGTTCTTTCTCAAACTTAACCAAATATGACTTCAGCAAGGTTGTCCTGGACAACTCTGCTGAGATGTATAACTTCTTAAAGATAACCAATCCACTAAGTACTATTGAGTACTTAGTTGAATGACTATCTAAGTGAGTTATAAGTGCGGAATTAGTGGTTGGCCCTTTAGTTTAAACTCCTTTAAGTTCTGAAATCACCTTAACAACTTATCCAGTTTCAGGGAACTTGTCCAAATCTATTTTGCACAGTCTTAGGTATATATCTTGAAATGTTCAGTTTGTGTGTAGTGTTGTATGAATGTAAGTACTTGAAAGTAAATCAACATAAGAGTTTATAGTGGTTCAGAGACTCAAGCTCCTACATCCACTTTCCCTGATTTAACAGGATAATTCCTTCACTCTTGGAATTAACTTATTTTATAGTGCCAAGGTGCACTTGATCAACCACACCACTCCTTGGTGCCTTGATCCCTAGGATGTCAAGAGTCCTAGTACCCTTTCTCAACTCAGAACTGAACTGTTCTTCTCTCAACAGTCAGCTCCTTCCACTTCTACTACTACAACCTTCTAACTTTCTTTCTTGAAAGATATAAGGGTTGAAGTTTGGTTCCAACTAATGAGATATCCTTTACAATGAAGTTCAGTGTATAAGGATAGGATATCTCTCTAAGCTTTGTATGGATATACAATGAGGTTCAACTTAGATGAAGTGTTTGAAGACTAAAAATGTCTTTAGAGAACTTTGAAGCTTCAGAGTGGTTTGATAGTTGGATGTTGTTGAGATACTTCAAATGGTCTTCACACTTCTGTATTTATAGACAAAATTGAGGATTTGCCCGTTGGAGAGGCAGTCTCAAATGTCTATAAATGTCTTCCTTGAACTCTGCAACTGGAAGACAGATTATTGATAGTGACATGTCCTTAATTTGGGAAATAAACGGCTGTAACTGTTTTGTCTTCACTTCGCAGCACTCTTCCCAATGTCTGACTTCAAGATTCACTTGGTCAAACATGGACATTCCTTCTAATGATTGATCCTTGGATAAGGACAACCTTCCTTATCACTTGGTCAACTCTACTTATCAAGATCAGCAGATTCTGCTTATCAGCAGTGTTGACATGCTCTTCAGATGACTTGACTCTTTTCCTTTCCATGACTTCTTGGAGTAGATCTTAAAGCATTCATGGCATTGGATAAGTGGTCTTGACCTCATCAGCATAGTTGGCCTTGTTGTTCAAACCTTGTTCTGGTTCAAATGTGCTGAGACGATCTTGCTTGGACAACTCTTCTGAACTTGATATTTATTGCAGTAGGCTTGATCTTGATGATCTATTCCACTTAGTTGATCTTCAGATAGGTTGTTCTATACTGAGCTGACTTGATCATCACAGTTGTCCATCAACAGACTTAAGGTCATTCCAAATTTGAGTCTTGAGGGGACTTGAACTTTATAGACTTCTAAGTATGTGTTCCCCCTCAATTTGTGCATCTATAACTCTAAGAGCTGCCTAACATATCAGCTTCTCAACTAGCCTTAAGCTACATGTTCCAACAATCTTGAAACATGTTCATGTAATCTGACTTATCTAATTGGCATGTCTAAAGAGGGTTTTGGTATCATAATCAAAACTCATTTTATTCCCAACAATTTCCCCCTTTTTGATGATGCCAAAACCTATACAGTCAAAGCAAAAGTGACTTGACTACACTTATTACATTTATCTTCAGCAGGTATGACCTGGGTCAATTTTTCCTGAAAATGAATGTGTTAGTGTATTCACTGTTTTGATTGCATATAGGTTGTTAAGTCAGGCAAGTTGAGATCATATAATGTTGTTTCTTGATTCATAAACATGTTCAACTATCATTCATGAAATCAAGGATCATTACAGGCATGTTGATAGTTAAACAAACATATCAGAGCATGAATCAACAATATTACATCAGAAATTTCATATCATAGAATAACTAACAAACTGATCAGAGCAAAAAGTATTTCAGAAGACTTGAGCAACTTTCAGCAGATAGGATCATAACAGCATGACAGCAATCAAGATCAAGAGTTCATCCAATTTCAGCACATAAGGGTCAAAAGGACTTAGCCAATTCAGAGGTTATCTTCAGGGGGTGGCACCATCCCATATTGTGCCCACACTCTCTTCTTCAACTCCATGGCCTCTTGATTAGTTCCCTTGTGTCCTAGCACCATCCTATTCAACTTCAGGATTTCTAGAAACTCTTGAAGGATCCTTGACTGGTCTATGAAGCCTTCTTTCTTGGGAGGCATATAGATGATAGGTTTAGGGGTTGTGAGTTCAAATCTTGCAATATCAGCAGCTGCAAGCAATTGTTGATACAGTTCCCTATAATACTCAATCATGAACTCAGTGAAGGTAGAGTTGACATCCTTTCCATTCCACCTGTCAATGACATAGTAGTCATAGACAAACTCCCTTTTGGCCTCTTCCCAAGAGTCATTCAGCTGTATTGGCACCCATTTATCCAAGTGAGGATATTTGGTGTCCATGGGGATCAATAGCTGTGGCTTCATTTTGTTGTAGGTTGCTCTTCTTCTTATGGAAGTCAGTCCTTCTCTTATCCCTTGCTCTATTTGCTTCCTCCATCAAATCCATCTTTTCTTGGGCTCTCATCATAGCCAACTTTTGTTGTGTTTCAGGGTCCTTGCCATAACCTTCCACAAACAACTTTGATGGATCATTGATCAGCACTGTTGTCTTCTTCTTTGGTTCAGGTCCAAAGCCTTCTTCAAATAGCACTTCAACATGTTCAGTAGCTTTGGGACCTTCAGTGGACTTAGTCTCAGTAGACTTGTCAGTCTCTGAAGTCTTGGCTTTTTCAGCAATTTTGGTCACTTCAGCAATTTTGACCTTTTCAGCAGTCTTGACCTTCTTGGAGGTAGTTTCTTCTTCTTCAATCCTGAATTCAAGAGGTAGATCAAGGCTGTTAGGAAGATCTGTAAAAGTTTCAGTTTTCCTCTTGTTTCCTTTAGCCTTTCTGAGTTGGCCTCTTGTTTGGACTCCTTCAGTGGACTTGTCCAGTCCTGATGCTTCTCCTCTTGGCCTCTGCTGAAGCCTTGCTCTTTCTTCTTGAGCTGATGCCATTGAGTTCTTCATGGCTATAACCAACTGTTCTTCTTCATCAAGCTCTTCTAGGTTCAGTACTGCTGCTTCTTTGCCTTTGGATTCTGGCACTTTCTCCTTGCCTTTGCCTTCTCCAATGATCAAGGCACCTTTTGCCCTTGCTCTTTCCCTTTCCCCTTCCCCCTTTTTGGCAGCATCAAAACATTGGGGCTTTAGCTCACTCATGGTAGTGGCCATAAGGGATTGAGCCTAGTTTAAGGACTTCATCTCCTCAAGCAAGTAAACATTCTCATCATGAATGTTTTGCATTCTATCACTGCTCAAGCTTAGGAAAGCTAGAACATGCTTCATTTTCTGCTCAACAACCTCCTCCATGGTTGTTCTGAGGGATGCATCAAGGTTGGCCTTTAGAAGATCAGTGAGGTTGGCCACTGCACTCTCAGCAATTTTGGCCATCACTTCCTGTGAGAATTTTTCTGAGGCAGCCTTCACCATCGCTAGCCTCATCTCTTCAGCTCTCTTTTTCTAAATGGCAGTCTTCTTGCCAAGTGCTTGTTTGACAGTCAATCTCAGAGCTCTGACATTCTTGTTGTGGTTGTCTCTCAGCAGTTTTTGCTCTTTCTTGACCTCCTTGGAGATTGAATCCATACTTGCTTTTGCCTTTTGCACTTCAGTGGAGATGGTTTGCAAACCAGACTCCACTCCACTAATTCTTGCTTCAATTGTGGGCAGCACCACATCTTCAGAGCCAATGAGCTTCATTTCAACAGATGCCAAGGTTCTGCCTTGCTCATCCAAGGCTCATGAGGTTTCAGCATAGGCAGTTTGAACTTGATGAGCTAGAGAGTCCAACTTGGCTGACTGCTCTCCAAGAATGGCTTGAGCAGAGCTGGAATCTACTTGAATATTTGTATCAGTGAGAAAGTCATCTGCAAAAAATTGATCAAATGAAATACCTGCAATATCAGTCAAGTCAAAAGGATTAGTAAATAAGCACTCATCGCCCTCAGTATTTTTTGCATAAGACTCTGATACATCAGCAGCCTTCTTCTCATTTTCAACTAATTTTTGACTCCCTTCCATGTTAATGTCCTCACACAAAGGAACAGGCCTCCTCTCCTCAAGGGATCCTGAAGTTCAGATTTGACTTCAAGAATAACTTGTCCTTCCTCACTTATTCCACCCTCATTTGGTGGTACACTTACTATGTAACGCCCCGAATCCAGAATGCAACCTTTGAGGCTCAAACACTCTAAATTCGAGTCACCACTTAGTGACCGGAAAATTGAACCTAAAAATTTCTTTTAAAATATAATAACATAAGTGAATCGATAAGAGTTTTGCAGCGGAAATAATTTAAAGATAGTTATATGATGCAATAGAAACAGTGTGGGCCCATTTATAAACTTAGAATTAACATGATAAGTAGTATTTGATTTGAAGATACCTTACATAATGATCGTCGAGTAACTTTTAGAAAAGTTTGTCACTCGACATAAGAGTAAAACGTGTATTTCATAAGACATTCCATTTATTATCACAAATCTAAAATAGATATATTATAGCATCTTAATATCGGGAAACTCTATGTCATCCCTGTTGCAGTGCCAGCCCCCTCGATCATAACCTGAAAATATTAGTTTTGGGGTGTGAGATAAAAATCTCAGTGGATATCCTTGTACGCTATTATACAGATTGGCAGTACGCCGAAATAATCATTATTAGTATTTTATCGTAAATAATTCTTTTTCATATTGCATCCACGTTCATATCATTGATAATAATTCTCATCATTTCCTTCACCATTGTGGGACGACACTGATAACGACTTATCACGTGCAATCTCAATCATCTCCATTTATATCACCATTATATTCTCATCTCCTTTATCATAGGGGGGACAACACTAGAAACAACTTACCACGTGCAATCCCCATCATCTCATCTCCTTTATCATAGGGGGGACAACACTAGCAAAAACTTACTACATGCAATCCCCATCATCTCATCTCCTTTATCGTAGGGGGGACAACACTAGCAACAACTTACTACGTGCAATCCCTATCATCTCATCTCCTTTATCATAGGGAGGACAACACTAGCAACAACTTACTACGTGCAATCCCCATCATCTCATCTCCTTTATCACAGAGGGGACAACACTAGCAACAATTTACTACGTGCAATCCCCATCACATATCTTGACTACAAAAGTCTGTTGACTACGAAAGTCTTTTATCATAGTGGGACCACACTGGCAACGACTTACCACGTGCAATCCCCATCATCTCCCTTGACTACAAAAGTCTGTTGACTATACAAGTCTTTTATCATAGTGGGACCACACTGGCAACGACTTACCACGTGCAATCCCCATAAACACTTCCCACCTCCTTCGTGAAATCGAAATTCATATATCACATATCATAATATCATAAAAATAAGTGCATCATAATTTATTCTTGTATTCTTAGTTATATGTCGATGTTTGTTTAGTTCAATTCAGAATACACCAACAGTCCATATAACCTTTACATCGGCAATACAGTAGTGACACCCACCTGGTTAACTTTTAAGAATAGTTACAAACTTCTTAAATGATTTTAGCAAGCGTAACGCAGGGACCGTCCGAGCTCCGATTAGGTCGCACTTCGCCTAGCACGTTTCCTTGAATATTTATTCATTATAAGGACTCTTTGTTTTTAAAATTACATAACAATTTTCCTTCATGAATAACTCATAATTACACGAAAAGTAATATCGAAACAATAAATTAACCAATCACATTTTAACATGTATCAATTGATGTGCTTTAACAAATAATAATAATTTATGGAACAATTGATCAACTATACTTTAAACACATACTTCACTTAATAATTTTAGAAGAAGCAACATATAAAATAAGATCATCAAACTTCAATTATTCAACAAGCATCACTTTTTATCAATTTCAGTCCTAATGACTTATGAAAATATTGTAACTATTGAAAACACCTGAACATGCATTAGAATGTCAAAAATCATGTTTAAATATATGGCAATTAAACAGAGAGTGTTATTTGGCATATTTCAAAACTGGTCCCTGCTAGCTAGTTATAAAACATAAAATAACTGAATTTTTTCCTATGTTCGTGATTTTATTCCCGTCAAACGGATAACCCAATTTACATGTTTCTCCAAGGTAATTAAACTACGTGATGTTAAGTTTACTGGCAATAAATTGGTGTGTCAAAGACGCGTCTCAATATTGAGTAAAAATGACTCTGAAGTATTGTACCTGGAACGAAATGCTCTGTTTTCCCAGATTTCCCAGCTCACTGCCCCATATTAAAAATTGAATAACTCTCAATATACTCGATCAATTTGTGTCATCTTTTATATTCAAACTATCTACCATATGGAGTTCATACCGTATTTTGTTTCGAGTCAAAATGATTTTTCTATTGAAAGATATGGACTCCCAAAGTCACTGCGTTCCACACAAAATTCCAGCTTGTATTGTAAACTTTGAAAAATCATTTTATACACTTAAATCACAGTTTCAACCAATAAAACACACCTAACATATAACATGCTTGTTATACAACATATATATCACAATTTCCACAAGATTCAAGTACCGAAAATTCATAAACGGAAATCGAAATTTACGCAAATAGCATATAAATGTTTGTGTGTTAAAACCTGTGTAGTTTACTCGATTTAGGCTGTGATATGGATTCGAATTCGTGTGGGAACCTGGGGGATCGATCAAGGATGAAGTTGGCTCGAGTTCTTCAAGGATTGAGCAAGAAAATTGAAGAACAAGTTAACAAACAGAAACTGGAAAATAAAAGACAGCAGCAAATTAATTAAGAAGGAGGTGGGTTTCTTCATTTTTCTCGGATCGTATGGACTGTTCTTCAACGAAACGAACCAGAATCCTCTCGGATGCGTTAACGGCTCTCGAAGGCTGCCATAAAGTGGAAGAATCAACTTGATTCCTATTGAAGAGGAAGAAGTCGATCAAAAGGTAGAGGAAGGGGAAGACAAGTTAGAGTTGTTCTTCCTTTTGATTGTGTAGATGCTTGCTTTCTATTTCTGCGGAGGTTGGACTTGTATGTTGATATGAGGGATGAATGGAGAAGCTAAAGTGTGGGAGATATATATAGAGGGAGTAGGTAGGATGTCTTTGTCGGGAGTGAGAGAGAAAGATGATTTGGTTGATTTTCAACCATGTAGGAGTGGGTGGACCAAAATTGGCCACATGAACCCTCTTTTTAAAAAAAAATTAAAGTAGTAGATGCCGACTCTTCATTGCAAATTCTATTGGTTCTCCAAACATGTTATTTATGTCTTCCATGTCCTCCTTCAAAATTAAAGTAGTAGATATTTTATTTATCGCGGTATTTATTAGTACTCGGTATTTACTACAAAGTCGTTACTTATTTTCGTGTTATTTTTTCGCGGAAAATTACACGAGAGCTATAAATATTTATCCAGGATTTATGGTGATAAAATCGCCGCACTTCGAGACGAAAATTATTTAATTATAACATTGACTCAAGATTGACTTATATTATGTTTGTTTTAATTCTAATACTTATTTAATAGCAAATTATCAGAATAGGTCATAATATAAAATCAGATAAGGAAATCATTATACCACATAGACACGAAAAACATGACAACCAAGAAAATGTAATTTTCATGAATATGAATCTATTATACATGCGATACTATTATTTATCATTATCAAGCAAGCAATTGTATCAAATCTTTATATTTAAAATTAAGATAACATGACAATATTATTTATTTGAATATATTATGCTTTGTTAAATAGTTTATCATAAGCTAGGTTTAAAATAAATCGTAAGGTTATAAATTAGACTCCATTCATTTTCAATAGTTATTAATATTCATCAAACCTTATTCTTTATTTATTTCTTTATTATGTGCTAGGAGTGCTCCCGATCAGATTACTCGTCTGTCTTCCTGAAAATCAAATCTTTGAGAACAAATAACACTGTTAATATAATCGAAATACTCTTAAATCATATATTTCTTTATTCCATATTAATTTTAGGACGGTGTGTTACACACTATCCTAGTGATAACAACCTCTCTTTCATCTATAACTCCCTCTGTTTTTTCCACTATACTTTTCTTTTCAACTCATTCACCTAAACCTGCAACATCTCCACCCTCAACAGGGCTCAAAGATGGCAGTTGTTGGGAGATCACAGTGCTTCTTTCAGCAGCCACTTAGTCATCCTGAATGATTAAGGGCTGATCAGTGTCCAACTCTCCTGACACTGAATATGCCTTAATCAAACCGGCTTCTAAGATAGGAGCCTCAACATCTGTAAGTTGTGCCTTAGGTTCAGAAGAACCTTCATTGGCAGATGTGTCTTTGGCTGTGTCACCAGCTTTGGTCAACACCTCTGAAGAGACAGAGCCTTTCCTATGATAGGTTAAGAGAGGGGTTGAAGGCAGTTTGGTTTCAAGAGGGTTGGGTTGAGAGGGTTTAGGAGGGTTTGAAGGGTCATCTTTGCCATCATCATCATTTGAGTTGCTATCAAGGTGTTTGATTCCCTTGGCAAGTCTCTCCTTCTCTTCAGCAATCTTGTCAGTTACCAACTTTGCAAACACATCCTCATTAGTGAGGAATCTTGTCTTGTTTACTCCAGCAAAGTGTAGCAATCTGCTTTCTTCTACTTGCCACCAATTTGCACCCTTATCTTGGATGACTTGAGCAATTTCCATGATTGATTTGTCTTTGACATCCACCAACATTCTCAGATCATGAAACATTGTCTGAATTCTTGGAAATTCTGCAAGCTGTGGGTACAAACTGTCCACAGTAGCCCTTGCTCCACCTCTGAGCATACTCTCATAAGTATACTCCTCCTCATCTCCACTTGAATGGGGACTTTGGGTTATAGGGGAGATGGCTCTGGTTTCAGGGATATTGGCTTGAAGAGTAGCTTCGGGAAGATTGAATTCAGGAGGGTTGGCTTCAGAAGGGTTGGGTACAGTGAAAGGTGCTTCAGTTGCTTTTGAGAGCAATGGATCTGAAGGGGCTTTGCTCAGGGGGGTTGGTTCTAGAAGTTCATGTTCTAAGGCTTTTGAGTACTTGAGCATTGATGAATCAAGTGGACATAGAAGTCTTGATTCATCCACAACAATGTCAGCCAACACGTCCATTGGACCTCTTTGTGCACTCCCTTCTGGAGAATATCTCTTTGTAAGATTGAGAGGGGTAATGGGTTGGTTTGTGGGGGTTATGTGGGTTTCAGGGGAGTTGGGCTCATGTTGGGTTTTAGGGAGTTTGGACTCAGGAGTTCCAGAACCAGAAGAGTTGGTTATAGACTTGGATTTGGTTCTACTCTCTGCCCTACTCTCCCTTAGAGCAACTTGAAGAGTCCTTTCCTCCTGAAGCTCCAGAATCTTTTCAGTGGGCTTGGCTCTCCTCTTGCTAGCCCTACTGCTCCCACTTCCTTCCTCTTTCTCAGGGACAACTTCCCTGGGCCTCTTATCACCCTTCTTCTTCTGCCTGGTTTCATTGTATTTCTGCCTCAACTCTTCTGAATGATCAGAAGGAACTTGAACACCCTCATCTGCAACTTCATCAACTTCAGTTGATGCTCCTGAAGTTTCTTCTGAGGGAAGTTGAGACAGCTTCTTTGTCTTGACAGCCCAGGCCTTAGTCCTTTTCTTAAGTTTTGGCTTATCTTCTTGCTTTTCTTCAGCAGGTTTGGCCAGCTGCATTCTCTTTTGTTCAGTTTTCTTACTCAACTTTCTGAACATAACTTTCTGGGCAGGGAGGGGTTTTGCAAATGTTTGCATCTCAGTGTAGTGTGCAAACTTCTTAATCAGTATGCTTGCCCTTGTGCAATACTTGAGTTTACTCTCCAACACAACCTTGTTGTGGGCTTTCACTTTGAATTTAGCCTTCTCTTTCATCATTTCATTCAAAATGAATGTTCTCCAATCAAACTTGATGCCCTTATCACTAGCATCAATTACTGCAACCATAATCCTTATCCTTGGAGCACTCACTTGCTCCAAACTTCCAGTGTTGCTCAACAGACTTTTGGTAATTACCTCAAACAGGTTGAGGAACTTTGGCTTGAGGGTCCTCTTATGCTGAGTAGAGGAGATTGGCCCTGGAACAAGGAACCAATCCTGAGCAATTTCTTGCTCATGACCATTCCCATAGAACTCTGGATTCCTCTCTTCAGAAGGCAATCCAAAAGCTGCTTCCACATCCTCCTCAGAGAATTTCACCCTGTGGAATCTCTCCTCTTCTTCTCCTTCAGCTATGTATGACAACCTTGTTGTCACTTCACCATCTTCAGGCTTGCCTCTCCATTTGAGAAAGGCAAAGAACTCAGCCATATAGATTTCAAGACAAGAACTTGGCTTTTCTTGCATGAACTTTTGTAAGCCTGCCCTTCTCAACCACCTCAAGGTTGGAGTGATTTCAGGATCCTCACTCTCAAATGAAAGGATAGGCTCAAATGTGAGATTGTTCTTGTGGCTTAGATAACCAAAATCAAGGTCTAGATCCTTGTTGGTGAAATCAACAATCATTTCTAGTCTAGCTTTAGGAGCCATTGAAGAACCAGTGAAGTTTTTGAGAGAGTTTTGAGAAGATGAAAGCTAGGGTTTCAAGAAAGTTTGAATGCGTGGGGGAGAAATGAGCTTGTGGGCTTCTTTAAGACCTGTGAATATTCCAAAAGGAATGTATGTCAATGAGTAGGTGAGTCTTAAGTCATTTCAACGGTTTACAAATGAGGAAATCAAGTTTGAACGACCAAGATCAATTTCAGGGGAGTTGGCCAGACTTGATCCAACGGTTAATAACCAATGAAACAGTAGAAAACTGTTTTTATTCAAACGTGGGAAGGAGTTAATATTAGTTAAATGCTGGGGGAGTTTTCAAGATAGATCATGACTTGAAATGTTTAGTGCAAACAAGAGTTAAATCTTGGCATTTAATGCATTGAAAGCGACTTTTTGGGTAAGGGACAAATTGAATCCTTGAAAAGGTGATATCTTTAAAAGGAATGTGACAGTTATCAAAATAGGCAATGATTACCCAAAATAGGTGATTATCAGACCAAGATTTTGTTTGATAGCCAAGACAACTTATCTGACCCCATATGGACAAGTGTCCTGAAATGATATGGACAAGTGTCCTGAACTCTTGTGGACAAGTGTCCTGAATTTCAATGGACAAGAGTCCTGCTCAATTGAGGTCATCTCTTCTGAATTTCAGTAGACTTGACCTAGTCTGCTGAACATTACTTTCAGTTCCCCCTTGACTAATTAACTCCATTCAGCTTACTTGTCCAACTTCCCTGAATCAAGTAATCCCAATTCTGCTTACAGTTCCAAGAATCTTGCCTCTGCAAGTGGCTTTGTCAAGATATCAGCTTTTTGATGATCTGTGTGGATTTTCACCAACTTGATGTCTTTCTTCTCCACATGGTCTCTGATGAAGTGATGTTTGATATCCACATGCTTGCATCTTGTGTGCAGGACTGGATTCTGTGATATTGCAATGGCACTGTTGTTGTCACAGAATATTGGCACTTCAGCAGAGTTGACATTATAGTCCCTTAGTTGTTGTCTCAACCAAAGGATTTGAGCACAACAACTTCTAGCTGCAACATACTCAGCTTCAGTGGTGGAAGTAGCCACTGTGTTCTGCTTTTTAGAGAACCATGATATGAGCTTGTTCCCTAAGAATTGACATGTCCCTGAAGTGGATTTTCTGTCAATTCTACAGGCTCCATAATCAGCATCTGAGTAGCCAATTAGCTCAATGTTGTCATCAGCAGGGTACCAAAGGCCTAGATTTTCAGTACCTTTGAGATACCTCAAAATCCTTTTTGCAGCCTCAAGATGGCTCTTCTTAGGATTGGCTTGAAACCTTGCACAAACACCTACTGCAAAGGTGATGTCAGGTCTGCTGGCAGTGAGATAGAGGAGAGAACCAATGATTCCTCTATATTCAGTAGAGTTGGTTGGAACACCACTCTCATCAGGATCCATCTTCCAATTTGTGTTCATAGGGATCCTTACTGGCTTGCTGGTTGCACACCCAAATTTCTTGATCATCTCTCTGGTGTACTTTGCTTGGTTGATGAAGATTCCTTCTTTTGATTGCTTGACCAAGCTCTTGGAGCTTGCTTGAGTCCATATAGAGCTTTCTTCAATTTGTAGACTTGGTTTCCAATCTCCAAACCAGGTGGTTGCTCTACATAGACTTCTTCTTTTAAGACTCCATTCAAGAAGGCACTTTTGACATCCATTTGGTACACTTTGAACCTTTTGTGGGCTGCATAGGCTAGGAAGAGCCTTATTGCTTCTAGCCTTGCCACAGGTGCAAATGTTTCATCATAGTCAATGCCTTCTGATTGACAATAGCCCTTAGCCACCAATCTGGCCTTGTTTCTGACTATCACATCATTCTCATTCTTTTTGTTCTTGAAAACCCACTTGGTTCCAATGATATCTTGATGTGAAGGTCTATCCACCAGCTCCCATACATCATTTCTAGTGAATTGGTTCAGCTCTTCCTGCATTGCTGTGATCCAATTTGCATCTTGAAGTGCTTCCTCAATGTCACTTGGTTCCTGTTCTGATAGGAAACAACAAAACAAAGCACTTTCACCATGAAACCTTCTAGTTTTGACTCCTACACTTGGATCACCAAGTATCAGACCAGTAGGATGGTCAGATAACTATGTCCTTCTTTTTCTGATCCATTCAGCTTACTTGTCCAACTTCCCTGAATCAAGTAATCCCAATTCTGTTGACAGTTCCAAGAATCTTGCCTCTGCAAGTGGCTTTGTCAAGATATCAGCTTTTTGATGATCTGTGTGGATTTTCACCAACTTGATGTCTTTCTTCTCCACATGGTCTCTGATGAAGTGATGTTTGATATCCACATGCTTGCATCTTGGGAAGGGTATGTAAAATGTAGTTCTTGGTTAAACTATCCAAATTGTTCTGTCTCATTTCTTCTGAAGTGAGTTCTGACCTTGGTTTGGGGACGAGTACGCCAACAACTTTTGATGGGTCCAAAGCAGCAATGTTTGGAATCATAGTAACAACTGGTCCTTTTTTTACGACAGACACCATCAGATCGTGAGTCGAGCTGAAAATGGCTTCCATCCTGAGTTTCCAGTAATCATAATCCTGGACTGAAAACTTAGGCAGTTTGTTAGCACTTATTTCCATAGACATGATTTCAAGAAGATTAAATCAGAATATAGCAGGCAGATCAAAGATACAAGAAATTTCAAGAACAGTGATATGAGCAAATACACACAAGAACCAAGACTTCCCTCAAAGTCTTTATGGGTGATCAAGAAGTAGCAGTCCAAAGAACTACTGCTCTGATACCACTTGTAGGTCCCTAGTTGAGTTGATAAGATTGAGTAAGCTAGTAAAACTCTAGAGGGGAGGGGTGAATAGACTTTTAAAAATCTTTCAAAATATCAAAGTACACAATGCAGAATTATCGGATTTAACAATGAGCCCTTAAAATTTATACTCAACTAATATCGAATATGAACTTGTCTATTTCAAAGAATACTAATCTTATCTATTCTATATGCAGAATTAATCAATTAACAAGTAATCAATCAAACAACAAATAAAACAGTAAAGTAAATCAACACGAGATTTATAGTGGTTCGACAACTTGTCTACATCCACTCTCACAACTCCAGTCGAGAAATTCTTATTAACTCTTCTCTTCGAGTAGTGTGTTCTTGTGGCTGTAAGTCCCAAGAAATAAGACTTCGATCTTCTCGATTATATCTCTAGATATATCTTCGATCTAACAGCTAGTTATTTTACAAGTATCTAGCAACCTGAAACAATACAAACATTAAAAAAACTTCTCTAATTCAGTAGCAGCCTTCTTCGAATTTCACTTGTCTTCTGGCTTGAACTTTTTGAATTTGAACTTTGTGAGTTTCTCTTTGCTTCGAATATCTCTCAGTAATTGCTTAGTAAATCTCAGTGTTTCAGTAGTCTTCAACGCTTCAACATCCTCAGATATTTATAGACTTCTGAATATCAAGAACAGTTTGTTTATCCAACAAACTTTTTCTTGATAACCAACTTAAAACGGTTTCTTCTTATCATTTCACGCGTTTCTTCAGTTATTTAGTTATTCCATAACTAACTCTTCAATAAGCGAACTTATCTTCATACGTGTTTTTGACTTATACGAACTTTCCTTTTTTTCGCACTTGTCTTGTCTAGTCTTCCATACTTAGACAATTCTTCAGTCTTCACTTCACTTGTCTTGTCTTGTAGCAGTCTTCTTCCAGCAGTAGACTTCCTTCATGTAGAACTAATCTATAGAACTAAACTAGTCCTATCAATCTAATCATAACAAGACTATTACATTACATTAAGCTTTATAATTCAGCTTAGTCAACTTAAATCTATACATCAATATAACAAAAACTATGAGCTTCTATACAATGATCAAATGCTCATCATAAATCCTATAGTAACCTTAACACAGTACTTATAAAACGTACTTGTCTTTTCTTTCATACTTAACTTTTCTTTATTACTTTTGTACTCTACTGATCTTGTTCATAAGATGACTTCCATAACTAGATCAGTCAATACTTAGAAATATATTCAAGTCTACTTTTGGCTTATCAAAACTACTTCAACATCAATTAAGACTTTATATTAGGATTCATATCCCAACAACAATAACATCACAATACTAAACAAAGAACAATGAAACTTTAAACACTATGATCAAACATAAAATTACCTCAAAGAAAGTTTAACATGACTTAATTTCTTCTTTTTCCCATTGCGATCTAAAATCGTAGAACTGTCTCGTTTTTTCATTTTATTTGAAACAACAATGCAAAACATAAGATTAATAACAATCGATAAAGGATATTTATAACACTATAATAAACCGCTTCAAAAAACACCAAAACTGCAATATAAAAACCGAAATCACCAAATAACTGAAATAAAAAACCGCAATCATAAATAAACTGCAAAAAAAAACCACAAATCGCGTAAAACCATAACAGTTTATTAAAAAACGAAGGAAAAAAGAAATAAAAACTAACATGAAAAAAAAAACCATAATTTCAATTCGAAAATCACACGAAAATCACAAAAATCACAAAACCTAACATAAACTACTATACATAAACACAAAAATCAAACAATAAACTTTTAATTTTAAAATAAAAGCACAAAAATGATAATCGATAAACAAAGCAGTCAAAAAAGAAAGAACATGTTGACCGATAAACAAACCGTGAAGAAGGTGAAGCAAGGAGGCAAATCGAAGAACATTGTGCAGGAAATGAAGAAAAATCGAGAGTACTGATCGAGAGTAAGAAAAAACGATAAGAGAGTAAGAGATGGTGAGTTGAGAAGTGTGTTCAGGAAGAAACAAAAAAATGGAAGTTCAAACGAATAAGATTAAAGCGCGAGAATTTTAAAAAAAAAAATTTAAGTTAAACGCGGGCCGGACCGGGTACCCGAGAAATATATGGGCCGACCCTAAATCATAAAATGGGTAATTTTCACATAAGTACACATAAAGTATTTGCACAAAAGTTTTTGCGAAAATATATATTTTTTCATTGAGTTAATCTTCTGTAAAAGCCTAAGTAACACTATATACATCCTAAAGAGAGAGTCTTTTACATTTCATCCTCATTATAAATGATACTCCATCATAATGTGGGATTTGAAGAAGGTTTTTTTTTTTCTCTTAATTTTTATTTTAATTATTTTTATTGCATTTAAAAGTGGTCGGGGGTGAAGGCTAAAAACAAACATGGGTATAATTAAATGGTCATACTTGAATTTCACGATGCTAAAAACAAACATGGATAGGACTAAAGAGTCATATTTGACAAATTTCACATCATATTAGTTGGAAAACACAAACATGATTTAATCTTTTTATCGAGAGCTACTCACTCCGTTCCACAATACATTTATATTTTCCCTTTTGGGATGTTCCACAATAAATTTCATACCCTTAAAATAAAAAATCTTTTATAAACTTTACCATTGTAATATTCACAAATTTACATAAATTGCCACTACTTTTGGACCCACATATACACACAAGTCAACTCATTTATTTACTTTGTACATAAAAGTTTACAAAATTACCCCTAAAAACTTTACTCATTATTACATTTTTTTTTAAAATTATGCCCACTTACCTCTAAAAGGTATTCCAGGACAGAGGAAGTAAAAGTCTTTTTGGTGAGGTTGTGAACTGTTGGTAAGCCAATAGTTGACATTGGTATGAAAGGTTTGAGAGATATTTGAGCCACTAGGACTCAAGAATAACTATAGATCAAATTATGACATTTTGATAATTTTGATCGGTGCATCTTCACACTATAAAACAATCTACTGTAATTTTAAGGGTTAAATGAATTATCTGGTTCAATTAGAAAAGTGGAAGTAGAAGTTTAGGTATTTGAACCACTATACATCTTGTGTTATTTATTATTTATTCATATTAACTATCATCATGTTCATTCAAGCGTGAAAACACTTCACAAGAAAATTGTTTCGATAAACTTGACATTTCTCCATTGGACATGGTACATTGTTTGCAAAATGGTTAATGATATCAATCTTGAGAGGTTTTCACTCTGACTAAGTTACTATTAACTTTCCAATTGAAAAATACAACTCTCAATAAGATTATTATCTATTTTAAGTTACCTGAACTTGACAATTTTATATTTTAACTGTCTAATTTAAGTTTATTGAATTTATATAGTTTGTTTAAAAAGTTTTAAATCACTATAAATGTGTATACTCTCATTTCATACCCATGCACCCATGCACCGCACTCTTATTAACTACATGATTGACATGACTGAATAGAATTAAGATTGAATGTAGGCGATGAAATGATTATTCTTATGATTCATATCGATATTGAATGAAATGTAAGTGTATTTATATTATTTTTATTAGTTGAATGAAATGTAAGTGGATTTATATTATTTTTATTGGTTGTTAGAATTATAATTTAATAATAATATTAATATTGATTGTTTGAACCATAATATGTACTTTTAATAACAATATTATTAATGATTATAATTTTTTTTTTTTTATAGGTGTGGGTTATATATCCCTTCATGAATTTTATATGCACTCTCCAAATTACCTATAATACCATTTTTCTAAAACCTCTCCATAATAAATACACCTTACCCACAAAATCCTAATTTTCCATCTCCCTCACTTTCTTCTTCTTCCTCAAACTTGCTCCCATCCCACCCGCCGTCGACGCACTCACTCTCGCTGGCCGCGCCGCCCTTTTCTGTCTTACTTTTTTTTTCCCTATAACTACCCCCATCCCCCCACCACACTAGCTCACCGTCGCTGAGCTCAAGCCGCCCACCCACCGTGCCCTGATCGCCAACGCCGCGCGTGTCTAGACCATCGTTTTTTCTGCATAAGATTCAACCTTCTCCTCCACCGTTGCGCATGTTTTTTTCGACAATAATGGATCGACCAAAAACACTTTCGTCGATTCAATTTTCTTTCGACAAAATCTTATCGACGAGAGTGTTTTTGATCGACAAATCAAAGTCGACGAGAGTGTTTTTGGTTGACTATGGTTTTTTGAAAATAAGTTTTTTTTTAAAAAAAAATTTTAAGTTTAGTTTTTGAATTTCTAAATTTATTTGGGACGGTGGTGGCGGTCGGAGGTGGGGGGCAGCGACGATAGCTGCCTCTCCAATTAGGGTTATGGTTAGAATTAAAGTTAGTTTAAATTTAAGGGGAGTGTATCTATCTATTTGTATTTTACTAGCAAAACAAGTATTTTGCATGAATATTTAATTAATATAGTGGAGGGGGTGCATCTAACCTTCATAGGCCTCTTTATAAAATGATTGGTTTAGCATTTTTTAGAAAGCCCAAATGGAAGGTCTAATATGGTCCAGCCCAGTCCAGAGAGAAGTATACGTTGTAGATTCCATTCCACAAGAGAAGAGAGAGGCGGCGAGGCGAGGAGCCCGTGTAAAAATTGTGAACCGCATCACATCTAGATTCTTCTCTCTCTCTCCCTCTCTCTGTGTCTAGGGTTTTATTCTTCGTCCCGCTTCCTTACTGCATTTATATTTTCCTTTTTGCATACTCATTCTATTTCTACTTCCTTCACTTGTGTTAAATTTTTCTTTCTCTCTTTGCAAATTTCCCTACTTCAACAACTCAAATTACGAAAATGGAGTTTGGAGGGCCCAAAAAAAGAAGCAGAGTAGAGGGTGGTCTCAATGGCAATGGAGGCTTCAAGAAATCCAAGAAAGGTCCTACCTTTTTCTCTTTCCTACTCTCTCTATATATGCTTCCTTTTTCGTTACAATGTATTTATGCACTGGGTTGTATTCTTTATCTCTCTGTTTGTTGTGGTTTATGTATAATGTTCTCGATTTAAGCTCTAGCTTATCTTCTCCGGCAATTTTTTTGCTCAAAATTCGAGTTTGCTGTAGTTGGATTGGGTACCCTTTGAGATCTTTTGACCCAATAAAACAATTTGCAAGTTTAGTGTACTGGAGTTTATACTTGGAAAAACCAGATTGCGGAGAATTTGCTACTTGATAAATCTGGTTTGTTCTCAGAGGACATTTTTTCGTCTTCCAAGTAAATATTGGCAAGTGTTGTGGCCTGTAGAATAGTAAAGATCTTAAAAATACCTATAAGCCTCTATTTTCATAATTTATGTAGTGTTCTTTAATTTATGCAGCTCTGCTTGCTTTAATGGTAATAAACACATGGATTAAGATTTTCCTATAGAAACCTGGATATTAACAACTCAACAAATTTAACTGAGGAAGACTATTATTAATTTTCTGCAACAGAAATGGAGTCCTTTACAACCGGTATAGGAAGCAAATCGAAGCCATGCACAAAGTTTTTCAGGTTCAGATCTTAACTTATCTAAAATTAATATTCGTAAGTGCAGTATTCATGTTCTTATAATGATTGTAAAATGGTTACAGACTTACAGTAAAGAATGATATTTTTCAACTAATGGATTTAAATCTTAAGGTTGCGAGACAGGCTGTTTGCTTCATTAATCAGTAATGAAGATAATTGAATGGAAATGGTTGTATGGGTTTATTGAATTAAGCACTTGGTTCGAGGAATAAAACATACTGGTGTATGTGAATTGGTAAATAAAAGTACTGCCAAATTATTCCTATATTTGGCTAATGGGTGGCTAATAAGGTTATCAAAAGGTGATTCCAGTGCTTGTCTTACATTACAGGATTTGATGCAGCTGGATTATATTATTTGATGAGTACTTGCTTTCACTAATTAATGTCTGTATGGAATTCTCTAATGCGTATGTACAAGAATTTCTATTTTTGACTGTCGAAAATCGTTGTGTGTTGTCTGGTTGATGTTACTTAATGCATTGAATAGTATCATGCTCTGTTCATTCCATCGCTTTTCTTTCTATATCTGGGTGTTTGTGGATTGGTTGATGAAGAGAACATATTTTGGGGTAAAAGGATGAAGAATTTAAATGGACGAATAATATGGTTGGAAAGGTGGCCTGACTTTTGCGAGTTGGGATAAATTCATTATCTCTGCTTTTTGATCATGTGCTGACACAAGGCTTTGATCCTCTGCTCACTATTTATTTCTGTGTAAGTAGATTTTTTTGAGTCCTGTAAATAGGATTTTACAAATTGTAGGTTCAGGCATTGTTTCATTTTCTTGGGACTGTAAGTCGGTACTTGAAAGTACTGATTGAAATAGCAAGTTAATCCATACCAAATATGGGATGCTATTTTCATGATTGGTGCCTTAAGTCTTCTGATAAACAATAATTTAGGTAAAGTGGCTGTGTTCTTGTTTTCAAATCTTGGCTAATGACTCATTCGTTAGATTCTAATAGTGTGTTCGTATGAATGAATGCTTCTGTCAGCATTGTAGAATACCCTGGCCTTGTGCTGGAGCCACACACAATCTAATTGTTAAGATAGTTCAGTTTTACTGGTGAAATTTAAATTGTGACATCTGATGGAAGAACCATGTTGTTTTTATATTAAGTAAAATCAAGGGATTTCATCCTGAGAGATTACTGTTTCATTTAGTAAGCAAAGCATGCAAAAGAATCTTTTGATTTTGTAAAATCAAGAGAAGTCATCGTCAAGATTATTGTTTGGGGCAATATTAAGTATGCAAAAGGGGATAATGGTAATTGGTCTTTCTGATTATAACTATGGGAATTTGAAAAATAAGGGTCACCAACTGTTTTGAATTCTTGAAGCATAATAAATAAATAAATATATATATATATATATATATATATATATATATATATATATAACAAAGGCTGATTAGTTATAAGAAAATGAAGGTTGTTTGGCCTCTTGTATTTGGTATTTACAGTCATAGCATGCCTCCTGAACACCAGTGTTTTCCCACCTCCCAAGCACAATTTATGTTGGTTGTTTACGTATATTTATTTAGTTCATAATATACATTATCTTTTTTTAATCAAATTTTTAGCTCGTGAATACATTTTTGTATATATACGTAATACGTCGTAGATCTAATAAAATCTTATAGCTATTTTTACTTGTGTCTTTTTTTTATGCACCTGGGAGCCCTTTACTTTATGCCTTGTGTTTACTGCCATGTTCTTGTTTGCAAATGAGCATTTGTTGGTTTGAATAAGGAAGTTCCTGGGATGGTGTACAGTCTCTGAACATTGTTGTCAGTCGAGAAAATTTAACTGTTTCAAAGGAAATTGATTGAATTATAATAAAAAATGCTGTTCACAGTTTAACATGTATTTTTTTAATTAACTCGTTCCTTTTGAGGAACCTTTTTGGTTGACTGAACCCTTAGCTATTAGTACATTATTTGCCACTATCTGCTATTAACCTGTATGCATGCATTGACATTTAGTCTAGGTTAATAGTATGTCAAATAGGTATTGCAACAAACACTGTCTGCAATCTGCATCATGCTGGTGTTAGCTGTTTTCTGGTCAAAAGTAGTAGGCCCTAAAATATCCCATTCGATTCCTGATGAATACAGGTGTTCCATAGTTACCATTCTCATGATTGTTTGCACGCTTCACATTTAGTAGCATCTCTTGAGTTGGAATGGAAGTAAACACTTTCTTGAGGAAGTCGGAACGGCTTGTTGTCTCCACCTGTTATAGTGTTTCTATCTTGTTGCACAATTAGAATTCATCCTTTTTCTGCATCTTACATACCACGTTCTCTTGGTTGATCTTTCTTGATATTCGTTTGCAGTACTTCTGGATGCCCTTTCGGGGAGGGATGTCACTTCTTGCATTACGTTCCTGGGGGCATCAAGGCTGTGAGTCAGATGCTTGGTAACAATCCAGCCCTTTCCTCTGCTCCCCCCAGAAACTCATCAGTAGCTCCTCCCGCATCTTTTCCAGACGGGTCCTCTCCGCCAGCTGTCAAAACCCGTTTATGCAACAAATTCAGTTCAGCTGAAGGGTGCAAGTTTGGCGACAAATGTCATTTTGCCCATGGGGAACGGGAGCTTGGGAAGCCAACATTACTATCACATGAAAATCCTCGTGCAATGGGTGGGCCCGGAAGATACGGCATGGAGCCCACTCCATCCAATTTTGGAGCAGCAGCCCAATTTGGGGCCTCAGCAACAGCTAAGATCAGTATCGATGCTGCTATGGCGGGGCCCGTGATTGGTAAGGGTGGGGTAAACTCTAAGCAAATTTGTCGTTCGACCGGAGCTAAGCTGTCTGTAAGGGATCACGAGTCTGATCCCAACTTGAGAAACATTGAGCTCGAGGGTTCATTTGACCAGATCAAACATGCTAGCCATATGGTTCGTGAGCTTATAATGACTGTGAGTGCAGCATCGTCAGGTCATTCGAACAAAAATTCTGGTGGGGGAGTGCCTAGCCATGCGCCCGGAGGTAGCAATTTCAAGACCAAACTATGTGAAAACTTCACCAAAGGATCTTGCACTTTTGGAGACAGGTGCCATTTTGCACACGGACCGCAAGAATTACGTAGGTCTGGTGTGGGAGTGTGAGCAGCTGCGGATTCCATTATTGTTTTAGCTTTGTTTTTGGTATTCCTGCTGTGGATTTAGGCATTCTCTGTTTACCAACTGTTATAATATAGAATAGAGTTTTCTTCCCCATGAGTTTGTATGTTTTTTTATTTGTTTCGGGAAAGGGTGTTATCAAATTGAAAACACTAATCAAACTTGAAGCCTGGGACACAAAGGAGGCTATTTATTGTGGAAAATTTGTTTGCACCAAGGTCATGATGTATTCTCTTTTCCAATTTTTCTACATTATTGACACAGATAATATCCGAAACTGTTAAATTTACTGTTTGCATACATGTTAAAGAATATACTTTTTCTGTTCTACAAAAAAATTGTACACTTGTCACATTAGATTGTCTTATATTAATTTGTATACTTTAAAAAAAAGACATTTTTATAATCTTTCCCCTTAAAATATATTCATATGTACTCATATGTCACTACTTTTGAGATTTTTTTACATTTAATCTATCTTTTCCTTTATTTTATTTATAAGAGTTTATCGGATTGACTCTAACAACATAGTCAGCCCTACAGGAACCGCGGGCTAAATGTACTAGGGCCTCAATCGATTCATTCTTAACCGGTCCTACAATAGTTGTACTTAATCCTAACTTTAGCGTACCACATACTACATTATTTTTTTAAAATAAATTGAATTTTAAAACTAAAGGCCACATGTGACATATCCAACGATCAAATGAAATTATAAAATAATTAATTCATTAATGATTGATAAATAAGAGAATAAAAGTATGATTTAAACACAATTTTAGAAATCATCATCAGTCCTTGTATGGGATTAGAGATATTTATCCGGGCCGGACTAATGGGTTGACCCGATTAATCCTAAAAAATATAGGATTAGGGTTGATAGACCGTAGACCTGTTTAAATCTGGACATTTTTTACTCGAACCGATTAGCTCGTATGCTAAACAGGCTAGCCCACGGGAATAAACGGGTCAGCCTGCCAGCTCGAGTTGCTATATATTTTTTTATAAGGCGTATACATTTAAATTTTGGTCCAATGAATGACCCATGAAATTAAAAAAAAAAATCCAATAAAACTAGGTAGAAATATTTATCGGGCTAGCCCTATAGGGTCATCCCTACAAAATTACGGGCTAAACGGGCTAGGGCCTTAATCGATTTTTTATCGATCTATTAATAGTTAAAACCTAACATTAATTAAATTTTGAAATTAAAAGCCGCATGTGACGTATTCAACAATCAAATAAAATAACAAACTAAATAATTAATCAATTAAGGAAAGATAAATAAGGGAACAAAAGTATTGGACAAATTGCGGTTATCACTGATATTTGATTATGGCATAATGCCTTACTAAATTAGGGTATCTAAGTATTTATCTAATGACACTGGGGTCTGGGAGTGATGATATTTTTTGTATTGTTTTATATTTTATTTTAATTTTCATGTGTCCTTCATTGGACCAAAATTTAAATGTATACATGTTATAAAAAAAAATATACTTCCCCGTCTCATAAGTGTTTGTACCACAAAATGGACACATTTTTTGAGAAAAAATTGCAATGAGTGAAGTGTTGAAGGGTAATTTTGTAAAATTAAATGAATAAAGTAAATAAAGTGATTGGAATGAGTGTAAAAGTAATGACATTTTGTGTAAATATGTAAACATTGTGGAGGGACGGGATCTCCTGTTACACAATGGTGTAACATCTCCTATTACACCATTTAGATTTGCGCCATGTGTCAATCCATAAAAATTTTCAAATATGAGAATAACATCCTAACATAACCATTTACCATACTTAAGGAATGATGCTAATTAATTAAAATAATTTCCTTCCAAAATTCTATCCCAAAAAATCTTATAAATATCTATAATAATTTTATAATTGAAGCCACAAAATATTAATTGGAGTTGCATATATTAATTAACTATAACATCAATTATTATTATTATATAATTATTATTATTATTATGGAGATTAGAAAGAAAATATAAACGTAACCAATTTTACAAGCTCTTAGAATACACATAAAATTGATAGTATATATAATTAATATAAACTTTCTACTGACTAATACTCCATCCACTTTTAATTAAGTGTCATTTTAACAATTTTCAATAAATTAAGATATATAATCATGGAATTTACTCGTCATTAATGATAATTAATTTTAATATTAAATTTATGTTTAGAAATGAATGTGGTCAATATTCTAGGGGATATTCATGTATACAATAATTAAGGTTTATCCATGATTTATGCTACACTACTATATTCATTGGAGGGAAAAAACTTAAATCAAGGTAAAAAAATGAAGGGAGTATAATGTATAAGGGTAAAATTGTCAAAATTAAACAAAAAAAGTGTAGAATGACACTTATTTTGAAAATATTAAAAAAAAAGGCAAAAGTGACACTTAATTAAAAACGGAGGGAGTATAAAATTTACGTAATTAATATAATTCTTTAGATAACTAATAATCTTAAAAAATAAAAATAAATTGGAAGAATTAAAAAATTATGCATAATAATAAATATTAGTATAAAAATTATACTTCATGTTTTACGAACAAATTCCCTATACAAACGTTAATTATAATAAATTAAAATTACATAAAAATAATAACATAAAATGACACACTTATAATATATAATATATAATATATAAAAATAAATAAATATCTATAATTCTACGTATAAATTTCTATAATTCTTAATATCTATAATTAATTATTATATAAATATCTATAATTCTTAATATCTAGTATAATTTAGTTAAAGGTAACATAAAATGACACACGTATAAATTGCTATAACTCGTAACATATATAATTAATATTTATAATTATATAATAATTCTTAACATCTATAATTAATTATTATATAATAATTATTATTTTATTTAAATTAACATTATTTTTTAAATAGAGTAAATAGTTATATTATTATTATTTTATTTAAATTAACATTATTTTTTAAATAGAGTAAATAGTTATATTATTATTATTTTATTTAAATTAACATTATTTTTTAAATAGAGTAAATAGTTATATTAGGGTGTTATTCGTATATTTATAAATTTTGATGGATGGACAATTGGCGCAAATCTAAATGGTGTAACAGGAGATGTTACACCATTGTGTAACAGGAGATCCAGTCCCCATTGTGGGGGTGTAGTTTATGAAGGAGTTTCCTTTTTAGGAGCGTGCAAACAATTGTGAAGATGGACGAATAAGAAAAGTGTGCAAACAATTGTGTAATTTTGTAATTTTTTTTATATAAAGTAAATACTGGTGTTTGATTGAATGTATGGTGGACCCAAAAAAATATTGTATAAAAGGTAAATATGTATATATCGTGAGGGTGACTATTTAAACTTTTGAAGGACAGTAGTGTAATCTAATAAAAGTTTTTCCTCTCTTTTATCAAGAATCAGAATGTAAGGTTGCTAAGTTGGCTTTAACTCTCTCCAACGGTGGATTGACATATAATATTGGATAATGCCCTACCTTGATAAGAGTATCTAACTAATGGCTTATGAGCGGCTCAGGCTGAATGAGTTGGGGGAGTGGGGCTGTTGTATGACCAAAATTTAAATGTACATAGTATAAAAAAAATTGATAACAATTTACGTCGGCGGGCTGGCCCGTTTAGCCCCCGACTAACTGGCTCAAAAAAGCTTGAATTTAAATGGGTATACAAACTACAAAATATCAGTTCTAACCTTATATTTTTAAGGCTAATCAGATTAGCCTGTTTAGTTCAACCCTAATAAATATCTCTATTTTTAAAGGTGCAAATACCTCTATTTTTAAAGGTGCAAATACCTCTAGAACGGAAGGAGTAATATTTAATGTGTAGGTATGAGTATTGAAGTAGAGAGAGTAAAAAAGGGAAAATGTAGAATAAGATATAAAATGAAAAAGTAGAGAGAAATAGTAGGGTGTTGACAAAAATAAAAACGAGTAACTTAACTAGAGTACGAATGACAATATTAACCCGCCCTGCGGGCTTTGGGCCAGGCCGAACCTGCCCCGTTTGTGAACAAACAAGGTCTAGGTTTTATGTGTAACCCGCGGGTATCCTACCCGACCTGAATTTATTATATAAGCTTATATATATGTGTGTGTTTTTTTTATTGGTAATATATATATACATATATATATAATATTAATTAAAAAAACTCTTCACCTTAAAAAAAAATGTAGAAATGATGAAAACGTGAATTAAGAAACCCTCGTATCAATAATAGATACTCGTATCAAAGATGGGGTAGACTCAAAACTCAAGGTTAAGGGGGTCAATTTTTTTTAATGATCCAAAACACTAATATTTATGGGCTGGTCTTGCATGCAATATTGCATGTATGAAATACACCCTAATTGGGCCAAGGCCCATCATCCCAGCAAAAAGTCAAAGTATAACCTAAATTCGCGGGTCTCTCAATTCGGGTAAAATTAATCTCGCGGGTCAACTTACACCAACGGGTCCAATAAATTCGCGGGTCCTAGGGCAACGCGAAATCAATAATTCATCCAATCATCCCTATAATCATGCTGGAAAAAAAAAACTCGAGAAAGCTACAGCTGTCAAAACGGGCTAACGGGGCGGACCGGTCCACAACCCACTTCAACCCGTCATTTTGCGGGTTTTAGCGGGTCGGTCCACGACGGATACGGGCTGAAAAATACTCAACCCAATCCAACTCACGGCGGCTTGCGGGCTAGCCCACAGGCTTTTTCATTATATATTAATTTTTTACTTTTTTCACATTTATTATTATGTATATAATTACTAAAAAAATAATTAAAATAAAGTACAAATAATTTGGGATAATCTTTGATTAAACCCATACAATTGACATCAATAATTTTAATCTCTTATAATAAAAAAGTAGACCTCAAATATATATTATTTTGTTTAATTAACAAATCAATCGAACTAAAATTTAAACATTCAAATTGTTTAAATCTTTATTGCCAAAAGGGTAGGATCAATATATAATATTCAATGAAGAGTAATTGACAAATCAACCCAACTACTAGCAGCAAATATCAATTTGTGAATACAAATCTCACCACACACTCTCTCAATCTATGTATACTAATGATAATTATGCTCTTATAAAGAAAAAGTTAAAAAAGAGATTTAAATCTACATTAATTATTACGTCTCTTCTGAAGTCATGTGAGTAAATGGACGACAATGGTGTATTCTCACTCTCAAATCTCAATTTTGTTTAATAGTATAATACTTTTGTGATTTTGAATCTTGATATAAAGTTGAATTGAATTCATAAATTTTTAGTTATCACATCTTTACTTACAATTTAACTTAAAAAAGAAAACATTACTTCTTCATTCAATCTTAAAAATAAAAATCTAAAAGTCCGTGGTCCAACCCGTCCCGTCCGTGGTCCAACCCACCAAAACTCACGACCCATGCGGTCTGATCCGTACGGGCCCGCTTTTTAAACGGACTTGAATTACTCAACCCAACTCACCTTTTTTATAGACGGAGACAGATCGATCCAACGGGCCTAGCCCATTTTAACAACTCTAAATATATATATACAAATACACATATATTATAGATGACGATGTTGACTTACAAGAAAAAAAATATTGATGTTTGCATTATATTGTCTAGTAATGATATAGAAAATTTGAACACTTTTTTTTTTTGTTAAATATGATGTAAAATTAAAGAAATTGTTTAAATAAATTATGAATTATATTTTCTTCATCAATCTTTTTTTTAAGGGATTGTAAACACGTTTAAAAAATAATAAAGTACTACAAAAATGATCTTATTTGAAAGTGTGTGGGGGGATGGTATCTAGTGTTTAAGTGAAAAACAGAACAGTGTTACACTGAATGTTGTGACAATTAGTGTAGCATTAACTCTAACAGAATGTGAATAATTAAAACACAGTACACAGCGGAAGTCTAAAACACTAAACACAATAAAGACACAATGGAATAATTTTTAACATAGATTTTATTAATAACAAAACCTATGCTAAGCCTTACGGTGAAACCAATAACTTAGTTCCTAAGTTATACACAAAAATGTCGTGTGAAATGTCTCAGCAATTACTTCAACATTCCACAAACAGAAACTACAATCGAGGCAGGTGCCTGAATCTGTAAATAGACTTAAGTGAAAAGACACTGTCTAAAGAACTAATCTGATCTATGATTCACTCTCACTCGATACAAGACTAGAACTAAGTACACTGGAAGGTGTGGTATCCCTCGGCGTACGTTAAATGATACAACTACTGGCCATAACTCCAAACTAGGGTTGAACTCTCAAGAAGGTGTTACTCGAATAGTGCATACTTTGAAATGAAAGATTCTGGCGGTATTTATAGAGAAATACTCAGCTTCTAGATCCTTCCATTATGAGATCCTATTTTTTAGGACCTCAACCTCCATGATCTCTCTAGATCTTTCTGCCATCTTCCAGGTCATTCTACAATGCTCTAAACTCTTCTATCACGTTCTGCAACCTTCTGAACTCTTCTATGTTTCAGACTCTTGTAGAACCTTCTGGAATCGTTCCTGAATGTGAGAGCATTTAGTACAACATTTAATGTAACATTTCAGAAAAGACTTAGAATAAATCAAGGAAGGTCAAATTAAGATGTTGTTGATAATGTTAAAGCATTTAAGATTTAACAACATCTACAATCTCCCCCAATTTGACCTTTCGACTACAACACACCTAATGCACATATATTTCTATACATACTCAGTATTATGTATTTAGGTGAGTTGAACTCCAAAGCTAAATACTAGTCAAGACAATACCTGTTGTAACCGTTGGATCAAATCAAAAAGAGATCAAGAATAATTTTACTAAGATCCGTGCCATAAGATCAAAGTAATCTTACTAAAAAACAAAACAAGTATAAACAGTACACTTGTTTACAAAACAATTAACTTTTACAAAAAATCAAAGATTAAATCAGAGCATATAAGGGTATATACCAGATTAGTTCTAAGACTTATGTAAGACTCAAAAAACAGACAAACAAAAACAAACAAGGACTAAACAATATAATCAGAGCAAACAAAACAATAAAAAAAATAAACTAAACAAGGCATATTCATCATGCAGTAAGCAATTAATGATAGGAAAACAAATTAAGCAATAAGCAGTAATCAAATATCATTAGTGCAAACTAATTTAAGCAAGATAAATATAGACATCCTATCAACTAGAAATAGTAAATATTGTATCAGAATAAACAGAATTTTAACTTAAACATAACAGAATATCAAAAACAAAAGTAGGACTGAAAATTGCATGAATTGCTATAACAATAGCAGCAGCATCAAGGTCCTGCACATGTGCCATCTGTACTTCAGTACTCCCCCTGTCTTGCATCATCTGTTCTAGATATCAGCATAGAGGATTTCCATATCCTCATCATCTTCAGCAGCATCTGCAAACTTGTCTTCATCAGCCTCCTCTGGTTCCTCAATAAAACAAGTTGATGCAAAGAGTGCAACAACATTGTTAGTAGCAGCAGTTCCTCCATTCTCTGTAGCAGCATCAGGTACACCTCCAGCTTCAGGATTCAGCTCTTCAATCACAACTCCAGAATTTCTAGCTGAAGTGGAAGGTGGTACTCCCCCTGTTGTAGTGGGAAGTAGACTGGTCCACTTGTCTTTGATGAATTGGAGTTCATCAATCTGGTCCTGTAGGTGCTGTAACTGCAGTAAAATAAAAGATCTGGGAACAGAGAACATGGTATCAAAATTACCACCAAAGTTCTCAGCATCTGGTGCAGCATTAGGTGCAGCTGTGTTCTGTTCAGGTTTCTGTGCTGATGTGGGTTGAGGTTGAGGTTGAGCAGGAGCTGGTCTTTGAGAAGAACTTCCAGGATTGTGCAAGGGCAGATCTTTCACTCTTTCACCAATGAGTAAAGCAGGTGAAATGGTGTATAAAGGAACCTTACCTCTAAGAACTTCAGTCTTCTTAGGGCTAAAACCATGCATCTTCAAGTATGAACAAATAAGCACAGGGTATGGAAGGTTTCCTTTATCAGAAATGTCACCACTAAACTTCATCATGTGGTGGAAAATAGTCAATCCCAAATTAAACTTCTTCAAAACCACTATCCTATAGAGCAAGATAGCTTGATCCTTTGTCACTTTGGTTGAGTTGGTGGAAGGTATCCAATTATAAACTATCAATTTATGTAACACAGAATAAAGAGATGTAAGGTCCTTGGCCAACATTCCATTTTTTCATCTAGTGAACAAACCACCAGTCCTAGAAGCAATAACAACATCCAAATCAAGTTCATCATCATCAAGTACTGGTTCTATGCCTAAGAAATCATTAATTAACTCTGGTGTAAATGGAACTGTACTCCCCCTAAACTGTATATTCCCATACCAACGGGAACTCCTCCTACCATTACTCTTCCTCAGACATGCATACAATTCATACACCCAATCAGAAACAAATGTATCACACAAGTTCAGAGCTTTCAACAACTTTCTATCCTAGAATTGAATCAAATTCTTACTCTCAAAATCAGAAATATGAATTCTCCTTTCCATCAACAATTTCCTCCTAGACAACCTAGTTATCTTATCAACCAATCCATCAATATCAGATTCTACTTCAGTTTCAGAATTACCTTCCTCAGAAGTAGTGTCCTTTGAGCTTGGTTCTTTCACCTCTTCAGAGCTTGATTCCCCTTCCTTTTCAGAGCTTTTGTCTGAAGCTGCACTGCTTGAATCACCTCCATCATCAGGTTCTGGTGCTGGAGCACTTGATTCAACATTCTTCTTCAGGGCTTGCTGCATATCCCTGAGACAAACCTCCATTTCAGAATCAGAATCATGTTCTGGTTCTTCAGGCATTGTTCGAACAGCATCAACCTTTGCCTTTCCCTTCCCTTTAGGATCAACTTTCTTCTTAGTTGGCTTCTCAATCACCACTTCTTCTTCAGATTCAGAGAATACCTGAATTGGTTCAGCAACATCACCACCTAGCTTCTTCTTCTTCCTCAAAGAGTCTGAGTAATCAACTCGAGTAAAAACTCGACCTGATCGTCTTCTTGGAACTGGGCTCCTCTTTCTCTTCTTCTCTTCAGCATTCCTCTTGAAAAGAATCGGTTCAGAGTCGGATTTCGAGATGTCAGAGTCGGTTTTGTCGGATTCTTCAGCATCCTCCATTTGAGCGTCCTCATTGTCGGATGTCTCCGCATTCGACGGCTCCTTTGACTCAGCAACAGGGGATTCTTCAATCTCCTTTTCAGTCTCCCCCATAGAGGCAGCAGTCGGGGCCTCTGTTTCAGCGTTAGGGCTCGGAATTTGGGGCTTTTCGGCTGTGGATGAAGAAGGTGCAGTAGTGATCACTTCTTGGGTGCGCAAGTAGTGAGAGATGTCAATGGACATATCACCAATCGTGAGGATGGGTGGATTAGGTGATCTCATCGATTGAGAGAAATTCTCAACCGCCTGGCTCAGCTCGGAGAATGTAGCTTGGTTTGGGATGTGGATGGTTGTCGGAGTAGCTGGAATGGGTGTGACGGTTGCGGCAGTTGGGGGTGAATTTTCGTGTGAAGCAGCCATGGAAGCTAGAGTGTGAAGATTCGAGAGGGATGAAGATGACGGTTGTGAGTTGGGAGAGTTTGGTTTCTGTGAGTTTAATTTCTTGTTTCCTGCCATTTAAACCAAGAATTCGAAAAGCACTACACAAGAATCGAGATAAGCACAAAATGATTTATAACAAAATCTGCAAAACTAATACTCAACTTACTCAATTAATTACAAAGATTAGAAAATCATGAAATGGAGTTTATATAGAGAAGACTTAGTAGTTGGAATGTTGTACGTGTGATCAAGGTTTGACTTAAGAAAATTCTAGATAATAGTCGATAATGCTCCACAAATTCAGCCACAAGTAGTATCATGGGTGAGTTAGTGGGGTAAAATCCTAATTAATAAATTAAGTTAATTAATTAATTAAATTAAGAAAGTTCCAGAATTAATCAAAAATAAAAATGCGTAAAATCTGAAATAAAACAAGTGGTTAGTATAATTATAAATAAATAAAATAAATTCCCACAATTAATTAAATAATTACAACTTATAAAAATATAATTGAATCATGTAATGTTGTGCTCAAGGATTTGACATACACCTCAACATTGGTTTTTCACAGGTTATACCTATCCAATGTAGCCAATTTTTCAGCATTTTTCTTTTCATTGCATTTCTTCTTTTTGTGCTACAACATCTAATTCGTATTGATCCATTGTTCCTATAGAGTACATCGTAGCAGCGAACTCCGTGCCCCATACTTACTTAATGGATTACGAACCTCTTGATGTTTTTACCAAATTCACCTTTTGAAAAGAAGGCATCGTAGTAGCGAACTCCGTGCTCCATAGTTACTCAGTGAATTGGTACATCTTTTAGTATGCTGTAACATTCTCAATTTTTCAAGCTTTTGAGAAGTGTAGTAAATATCTATTTTTGCACAAACAAATTTTAGATTCAAAAATATTTTACAAAGGAATTATTCAACGAAAATAAGAAATAAATCAAATCTATACTAACTATACCACCTTAGGCTGTTGTCTCAAATGCTACCGCATTTGTGACAACATCCTCTCAAGAATTATTCAGATATTACACATACCAAGAGATTTCCTCAAAAATGAGAATCTCTCATGGTCAAGAGCCTTAGTAAAAATATCAGCATTTTGATTTTCAGTAGGCACATATTCCAACTTAACTATGTTCTTCTCCACTAAATCTCTCATAAAATGATGTCTAATGCTAATGTGCTTAGTGAGTGAGTGTTGTACCGGATTCTTAGATATGTTAATAGCACTTGTGTTATCACAGAAAATTGTGAGGATATTGTTTTCAATTCCATAGTCATGAAACATCTTACTTAACCACAATAGCTGTGTGCAACAACTTCCTGCGGCTATGTATTCAGACTCGGCAGTGGATTGAGAAACACAATTTTGTTTCTTGCTATGCCAAGACACAAGATTGTTTCCCATGTAGAAACATCCTCCACTAGTACTCTTTCTGTCATCAATATCTCCAGCCCAATCCGCATCATTGTATCCAATCAATGTGTTGTTGGTGTCCTTAGTGTTGGTCCCAAAGTTGAGTTAAGATTGATTAAGCTAGTAAAAGTCTAGAGGGGAGGGGTGAATAGACTTTTAAAAATCTTTCAAAATATCAGAATATGCAATGCGGAATTTAGTCTTCTTATGTACTGTACTGTGCTTACTCAGCTCAGATCAGTACTTTCAGAATAATATGGGCCTTACTAGTTTATACTCAACTTTTCTATAGATCTTTACTTAATAAATTCTTAATGTTCTTAGTTCAACAATTCAAACAAATATCAAACAGAAAATGTAAAGAACACAGAATTTTATAGTGGTTCGACAAATGTCTACATCCACTCTCACAATCCCAGTTGTGAAGTTTTATTAACTCTTTCTTCTTGAGTTTCTTGTGGCTTAAAGTCCCAAGATTAAGACTGTGATCTTATCGATTATACCTCCAGGTATATCTTCGATCTACTAGTAATTTTCCAAGTAACTAGCACCCTTGTTTTACAAAATACAAACTTAAACTTGAAAAGTAAAACTTCTCTTTGAATAGCCTTTGATTCTTCTCTTCAATTCAGTGGCTCTTCTCCTTCAATCTCCTTCAACTCTGTGAGTTCTTCTTTGTGCTCTGTAGACTTAGATTGCTTGTGAATGCTTTAAGATCAGTAGTCTTAGCAGTAGGAGATCACACAGTATTTATAGAACTTAGTATGACAGTTAGCAGTTTGTGAACTAACTCTCAACTAACTCTAAAACTGTTTTTGTAACTTCTTCTTGTAACCGACTTTGTAACTTCCTTCTTATTCCAAGTCAGCATATCTTCAAATATATCTTCAGTTACACTTTAAATAAGCTTTCCAAACTTATTCTTCAAATTCACCAAATCAGCACAGTAACTTACTGTTCTGATTTTTACTCTTCGGATTTTTACTCTGCTGAGCCAGTCAGCACAGTAACTTAAAACTGTTCAAAACTTCTCCAGATTTCTTCTAAGCTCTTCTTCAACTCTTCTTTGAAGTCTTCTGAGTCTTCATTAGTCTTCTGATCTTCTTCTAATCTAGTTCTAATCTACTGTTCTGAACTTTTACAATGCTGAATACAATAAAATACAAACTTACAAATATAAAACCCATCTATACATCAACTGAACTACATACAAAAGAGTATATTTAAGTCCTATACTATAAGCTTTCTATACAATACAACACATCAGCTTAGTTCCTAACAGTTCATATATCAGATCAGTAAGCAATAAGATCAGTAAACACTAAGATCAGTAAACACTTAAGATCAGTAACTTACATATAAGACCAGTAAGCATATAAGATCAATAAGTATATAAGATCAGTAACTCAGATTTCAAATATCTCATATAAGATCACTAAAATTATTCTCAGTTTCCATACTCAGATCAGTAATCTTATTTCAAATAACTCAGTTAAGATCAGTAATTTTATTCTTAATATTACTAAATAAGATCAGTAAACTTATTTCAGTTAACATTAAGATCAGTAATCTCAATTTAAGTTTCTCATCAAATGACTTAGTTAAGATGACTTAGAACCACATATATCACTAACTTTAAGTTGCTTTTGGCCATCAAAACATACTTTCATCAATTAGAACATTGTTTCAAGGATTCATATCCCAATAATTTCCCCCTTTTTGATGAAGCCAAAACTACTTAAATGTTAATAAATCAGTAGTTAAGTATGTAGTCAATCATAACAGTTCATCAATTCAGAAACCATATCACATTCACAATCAGATCAGATATTTCACATATTACACATACTAACAAAATATGCAACACACAAAAAAAATATAGAAATAAAGACTAAGGATAAGAAATGTTATCTTCTGAGCTTGTCCTTCATCTTCATTCTGTATCTTCAGATTCTGAATGCAACATACATCCTTGCTTTGATATCCATCATATGTTGATGATCAGTTATTCCTTCTTCTTTGATAATCTCAGCAATTATGTTGTTGATCTCCTTGTAATCAGGTTCTCCATTTTCCAGTCTTGGAGGTTCCCAATTTGGTTCTTCAGGACACAAGATCTTGGTTCCAGCACGAGCAGCAACTTGTGCTATATCTTCCCAAAACTCTTGATCAATGTTCAGCATGAACTCTTCAAAATCAATAAATTCAGCTTCTTTGCTCGAATGATCACCAAACTTCTTCACAATGAAGTTTGCAATCTGCCACTTCTTTTTCAGATTCTTCCAATGTTCCATATTTTCTGTTAGAACAATAAAATCCACAAAGTTCTCATCCTGAAAATTTTTATCGAATTCTTTTCCTTCAGCTTTCCTTTGAGCATTTAATTTCTTCTTCAAAGTAGCAACTTTGTTATCAAATCTTATTTTTAAGAACTTGATATCCTTTTCTTTCTTCTTTTTCAGCTCTGCTTCTTCAACTTTCTTTTTCTTCAAAACTTCAAGTTTTTCTTGCTCTTCTCTTGAAATACCAACTTTCAATCTGCTCTTTGATCTGGTAAGTCTACCAGTTTCTTCTTCTTCTTGTTCTTCATCAGACAAGACTAACTTTCTCTTCTTCTGAATCGAACTTTCAGCAATATCAGGTCTCTTCTCAACAATTTCTTGACCTTGCTGTTTCTATTGCTTCCTTAGTTTGATTTTCTCATTCAAACTAGCAATTTCTTCTTTCAACTCATCCTGACTCACAACCAACTGAGCTTGTTGTGACTGAGTTTGTTCCATCACTCTCCTTGTCTTATCTTCCCCCTTTTTGGCTTCATCATGCCACTCTTTTAAGGAAGATATATGTTGCTCCAGCTTCTTATGCAACACTTGAGACAGGTTCTTCTCTTGCAATCTATGAAGATCATAAATTTTAGACATTGTATGCTCCATAACCTTTTCATAAGAGTGTTCAGAATTCATCTTATTCATTCTGTCAGTAGCTTCATGAAACATCTTCACAACATCTTCCAATTTTGCTTGAAGCTCTGCATTCTGCTTTTTCAACATCTCAAAGTCAGAATTCTCAGATTCCTTTTCAATAGGAACTGCTCTGATCTGTTCCTGCACATCCTCAGGAATGATAGGATCAGTAGAATGAATTGGAATGCTTTCCATCTCTTCAGCATTTAACTCTTGATTCTCCAAGGCTTCTGTGTCTTCAATCACAACAATGTTCTCAAACACTTCTGTTGCATTGTCAACATCCTCATCAATATCCATAAAATCTTTTTCAGCAGCATTCTCAGCTTCATCAACACCTTTCTCTTCACTTTCCATAAACAAATCTTCATCTGTATTAGGAGTTGCAACTTTTTCAACAGTGTACTTGATTCCAGTTAATCTTTCAACAAGATGAACTACATATTCTGGAGTAACTAGCTCAAGAAAAGAGTTAACACCAGCTGCTTGCATCTGCTCTGCTTCCTAATCATCAAAGATTGAAGCACCTCCCATACCTTCCATAATAGCCAAATTCTCCTTTAAAGTACTCCTCTTAAGATACACCCATGTGCCAATCCTAAGGAGTTTCTCAAACTCAACTGAGCTTTCATCCAATCCAGGAAATTGCTTTAACAAAGCTATCCTCAAATCTATCCTGATTCTATCCTCTTTATCACAAATAGTGTACTCCATTAAATCAGCAGGTTTAGGAGTTATAAATTCAGGTTCAGGAGATGATGAAATGTCAATTGGTTCAGTAGAAGGTTCAAATTCATGTTCAGTAGAGTGATCATGAATCTGTGTTCGGGATTGATGTGGTGAAGGTTGATGTGAAGTTTGATGTTGAGGACTAGAAATAGGGGTAGGACAAAAATTAGTGTTCTGAGGGGATGAATGGGGAGTGTTCTGAGTCACAGAAAAATAGTGAGCTGATTGATCAGAACATGAAGGTTGAGGGTTTTGATTTTCTGCTGGGCTTGGTTCAGAGTTTGAAGGGGTAGAAGAAACAACAACTAACTTCCTCCTAGCACTTCTCCTCTTAGTTCTCTTATGAACAGCAATAGGACTAGGAACACTAACCTCTTGCTCTTCTGAGCTTGATTGCACCACAGTCTCAACAAATCTGACTGCTGGCTCTGAGGCAGCTGTAGCCATGGATGAAAATATCCGGAAATATCCCCGATATATCCTCGATATATCCATTTTTCGGGGTCACCGATATCGATATTGGGAAGAATCGATATTTCCACGATATTTGTAAAAAAATTAAAAATATCGATAAATATCGGTAGACAATAACAATATCGAGCCTAATATCGGTAAAATATCGAGAAAATATCGAAAAATATCGAGAAAATGTCGATAAATTTTGAAAAATATCGATAAATGTCATACGAAATAACATTGTATATTATATTTTATATAAATTTATCACTGATATAAAATGTATTCAAATTATTTTGTTGATTTTATGTACTAAAGGTTTGTTATTAAATTTTTACAATTTTTAAAATTTACCGACATCGATATTCGATATCGATATATCCATCGATATTTCCATAAATTTAAGGTCTCGATATTTCCACCGATACCGATATTTTCATCCTTGGCTGTAGCAGACCTTCCTCTCCTTGGTCTAATACTGCTCGGATCATGCCTTGCCTTCGACCTAATCTCAGGTTGATTGTCATCAGATCGGTACATCAAAGCTCCAGACTCTTGTGCTTCAAGTTCTTGAGGTTGTTCCAAGGGGTTCTCTTGTTCAAAACGAACAGACTCCTTCTTCATCAAGAATTTTCCATGATGGAATTTCTTGGGATTACTCCAATACGACTTTTTAACCAATTGCGGCAACAAGAAACTCAGCTTGCTTCCAAACCCTAATTTCGATTTAATCGAAAATTCCATAGTATCCTCATCGAACAAAACTTTGTCTTTCTCATTTAATAACCTTTCCAAGAAAAATCCTTGCCAATCACCTTGAACTCTGTCGATGATTGCAGCCATAATTCGAATCTTGGAACTTGATAGAGCATCCTGGCTATGATGTTGCCCTAACAAGCACTTTCCGGCTATGTCCATCAAAAATTGAAGACCTGTAGGAAGAATATCCTTCTTCAGATTAGTCAAGGACTCTGTTTCAACACCTGACCATCTTCCTACACATTCCTTCTCTTCTCCAGCTTTATAATTCATAATGTCCACTGGGCCTTGAGGCAAGTCCAACATGACTTCTAGTATTTCCCTTGTAATCGTGACCTTATGCCCAGAAAGCATGGAGTGAACACCATTGTTATCTCCTTTGAGTTGCAAATAAAATTCCATGGCCTCCGGTTCATAGACATTCAGAGGAGATGATTCCAAAAATTTCCTCAGCTCACACTCCTCGCACATTGTCAGAATCGCTTGATTTTCAGCATTGTGTCGGCCATTGAAATAGACAACATTTTCTACAAAAATGCCCTTTTCGCGAACCCAGAAATTTGAATTAAATGTCCCTGCAACTTCGTTAGTTTCACTGATAATATTGATAGTTGCCATTTGTAGAATTTTGTAGAAACCAGATTTTTCAGTAGTTATGAAGTTATGAGATTTCCAGAAATGAACTCGTAAGCAACACGATGAAGAGTGATCGTTTTTGTCAAATTCAAAACCAATCTAGGGCTAGGATTAAATTTGATTATCACAAGGAATGGTTGAGATTAAATCTCGAAATCCGTGTTTTAAAAATAAACTGTTCATATTCTAGTACCATCCTTAATTTTGGAGCCAATTTGTGTTTGATAAATACACCACAATTTTTAGGTTAGAAATAGAAGAGTGTATTAATCTTCTCTATTAGTAATCTAAAATTTGAACAATTTTTGACTTAGAGTAATCTAAACCAAAAGACTGTTCTGATGCAGATCAGCACAATAGTTTCCAAAACTATTTCACTTCATTTTCTTACTTATATATAAAGAAAATTTTACTTATCTGGATCAGCTGAGTAAACTTTTTAGAAATCAGATCAGTAGATGAATCAGCACAGTAGATTTCAGATCAGTACCCAATTTTCATGATTTCACCTTTTTGATATCAGCACAGTAATCCTTAGATCAGTACTGTGTCAGATCAGTAGATTTCTTGTAGACAGATTAGTAGTAAACAAGTCTTTCTGTAGACAGATTAGTCAGTAATCAGATTAGTTCTGTAGAATAACTGAATTGTAATCAGATCAGTACTGTAGACAAAGAAGCTTTGTAATCAGTACAGTTCTGTAGACAAGTCAATTTATTAATCAGAATATATCTGTAGACTGCTATAGTCTGTAATCAGATCAGATTAGTAGACTTTTCAAATCTGTAATCAGATCAGTTCCCCCTTCAGTGGAGAATTCCTCTTCTGTGCCTGTTTCACCTTGGTAAAAGTGTTAGTTCATGAGATATAAGTGTAAAACAGTACAGATTAGTAACAATATATTTAATGTAATAATCACATCAAGGTTTATACTAAAATGACTTTAGTGTTCTGAGTCAACAAAATGATCTTTAAGAAATCACAGATTCCCCCTTAATGTATGTTCTCAGTGTCCCTCAGCTTTACCAGCTTCCTCATTGGGATTAAGGTCACTTTAGTAACCTTGTTACCTGTTTTAAGTGTAGTGATCTGACATAGGGTTGTCTCTTCTGAATTTTCAGTTTTGATGTACTGCTCTTAGTTTTGCTTCATATCCTTCTTGGTATAAGATCAGTACCTAAAATGTTAGCACAGTTCTATATACACACAGAATCTATATCTATCAATCCTAAACTAATGCACAATTCTCTGAATCTCACTTCAGCCAATGGTTTTGTAAAAATGTCAGCTCTTTGAATATCAGTATGAATCTTTTCCATCCTAATATTCTTCTTTTCAACATGATCCCTAATAAAATGATGCCTAATGTCAACATGTTTGCATCTAGTATGTAGAACAGGATTTTGAGTGATGGCAATGTCACTATTACTGTCACAATATATAGGTACATTAGATTCTACAACATTGTAGTCTCTGAGTTGTTGTATTAGCCAAAGAAGTTGACTACAACAACTACCTGCAGCCATATATTCTGCTTCAGTAGTAGAAGTTGCCACACTTGTTTGTTTCTTTGAAAACCATGAAATGAGCTTAGTTCCTAAGAATTGACATGAACCTGAAGTAGATTTTCTATCTATTTTGCAACCTCCAAAGTCCGAGTCTGAATAACCACTTAAAGATATATCATCATCTGCAGGATACCATAATCCTCGATTAATGGTCCCCTTTAGATATTTCAATATCCTTTTAGCAGCTTCCAGATGACTTTCCTTGGGGTTTGCTTGAAATCTTGCACATACTCCAACAGAAAAAGCAATATCAGGTCTGCTGGCAGTTAGATAGAGTAGAGAGCCAATTAAGGCACGATAGTGAGGTTGGTCAGAAGACTTACCTCCTTCATCAGGATCCATTCTGTATGTAGGTTGCATGGGCACACCAACTGTCTTACAGGTTTTAATACCAAATTTATCTAGCAAATTCTTAGTGTATTTTGCTTGATTTATAAAAATACCTTATGAGGTTTGTTTTACTTGAAGACCAAGAAAATATGTCATTTCTCCCATCATAGACATTTCAAATTTACTTTGCATGAGTGTAGAAAAGCTTTCACTCAAGGTTTTGTTGGGTGATCCAAAAATAATATCATCCACATAAATTTGAACAAGTAATATATCATTACCTTCTTGTCTTCTAAACAAAGTTCTATCAACCTTGCCTTTTGTAAAACCATTTTCAAGTAAGAATAGAGAAAGAGTATCATACCATGCTCTTGGAGCTTGTTTCAATCCATAGAGTGCTTTCTTTAACCTGTATACTTGGTGACTATTCACTTCAAAACCAGGTGGTTGTTCCACATAAACTTCTTCAGCAAGTATACCATTCAAAAATGCACTTTTCACATCCATTTGATACACAGTAAATTTCATATGTGCAGCATAAGCAAGGAACAATCTTATAGCTTCTAGTCTAGCTACAGGGGCAAAAGTTTCATCATAATCAATACCTTCAGCTTGAGAGTAGCCCTGAGCAACTAATCTAGCTTTATTTCTAACTACAAGATCATTTTCATCCCTTTTGTTCTTGAAAATCCACTTAGTGCCTACAACATTATGATTACTAGGTCTATCAACAAGTTCCCAAACTTCATTTCTAGTGAACTGATTAAGTTCTTCCTGCATGACTACAATCCAGTTACTATCACTTAAAGCTTCAATCACAGTTTTAGGCTCAATAGATGATAGAAAACAACACCAGCAAAATAGAGACTTACTAGGTTCTTCCTTGGAATCAAACAATTGTTTTCTAGTTTTAACACCTATACTAGAATCACCTAGAATCAGATCAGTAGAATGAGCAGACATCCATGTCCTTCTATTCTTAACAGAAATGCTATCATCATTTTTATCATGCAAATTATCATGCAGATCAGTATCATTTATATCAGCAGATTTGTTCACAGGAGAGCAGTCATTCAATTCTTGTATTTCAGAAGTTTTAGATGACTCACCTTTGTCTTTTACCTTTTCTTTATCAGAATCTTGATCTAGGACTTTCAGGAAAGGATTATATGCTTGTACATATTCATATATTCCTGTATCATCATCCTCATTGATGATTTGAAGCTGTAGTTTGTCTATTTTCTTACTGAGCTGATGATCAGCAGAGTCCTGCACATTCTCATCAAAGACTACATGGGGTGTTTCTTCCACACATAGGGTAGAGTAATTAAACACTCTAAATGCTTTGCTTACAGAAGAGTATCCTAAGAATATCCCTTCATCAGCTTTTGCATCAAAAGTATTTAATTTACTTTTGCCATTGTTATGAATGAAACACTTACATCCAAAAATATGAAAGTAAGAAACTCTTGGTTTTCTGCCTTTCCATACCTCATAAGGTGTTTTACCATGCACCTTATTAAGAGCACTTCTGTTTTGGGAGTGGCAAGCTGTGTTAATAGCTTCTGCCCAAAATTTTTGAGGTGTGTTGAATTCTGCAATCATGGCTCTGCAAGCTTCTTTTAGTGTTCTGTTTCTCCTTTCTACAACACCATTTTGTTGAGGGGTTCTGGCTGCACTTGTCAGATGCTGTATGCCAGACTTAGAACAGTAGTCAGAGATGTAACAATTAATAAATTCAGTCCCCTTGTCACTCCTAATCTTGACAATGGGATGACCTTTTTCAACCTGCAACCTCTTCAATAGATCTGGAAGTAGTGTTTGTGTATCACTCTTTTTGTGTAGAAAGACTACCCAAGTAAACTTAGAGTAATCATCTACTACAACTAGAGTATACCTTCTTCCATTCAATGTAGGAGGGTTGATAGGACCATGAAGATCCATATGCAAGAGTTCTAAAACTCTGCTTGTTGAAAGAGTTGGAATGGACTTAAATGAAACCTTTACCTGTTTACCTTTTTGACAGGAATCACATACTTGTGATTTGGAATAGATTTCATTGGGAATGCCCTCAACAAGATGTTCTCTAGCAATCTTGTTGATTATCTTAAAGTTCAGGTGGCAGAGGCGTTTATGCCAGAGCCAACTGTTTTCTTTAGGACTCTTAGTAATAAGACAAGCATTCTTAGGACAACTATTCCAATTCACAATGTATACACTTCCTTGTCTTGTGCCAACAAGTAGAACATTGTGCGTCCTTTTATCTATTATTTCACATCTTCTGGTTTTGAACTGAACTTTGTATCCCCTGTCACAGAATTGAGATACAGATAACAAATTATATTTCAAACCTTCAACATAGGAGACATCTTGGATTTCAACATCTCCATTCTTGATGAATCCAAATCCTTTTGTGATTGCTATTGAGCTATCACCAAAGATGACTTTTGGTCCTTCCTTCTCATGATAGTCAGTAAGTAAGGCCTTGGTACCAGTCATGTGGTGTGAACACCCACTGTCTATGTACCAGGTCTCACCAACTGAACCACCTTTCTTGTATAAGTCCAGTCGATCCTGTAAGGTAGTGATCTTAATAATTTAGGTACCCTAGTTTATTGGGGTCCTTGGGGGTTAGTAGTGAGAGGTACCCAAATGAACATTGAGGATTTGAATAAATGGGACCTCTTCAGTTTCCTTCCAAATTTATCACAGAACAGTACTTTATTAACCAATTCAGAATTATCAGCAGACTTAGGATCTATTTTTCTGAGATAGCCTTTCCTTGGTTCTATCCCTTTTTCAGTAAGATCAGTATGCCTGTAATAGTTTGAATAAGGTCTAAAAGCATGTGGACCATACGGCTTATAGATGCGTTTTGGTCTTTCCTCTCCAATGATATTGTAAGATAAAGGAGGAGGATAAAGAACAGGTTTGTTATGATAATGAGGCACAAATCTCCTAGGTTTAGTTGAATACAACTGAGACTGCCTTATGAAAGGAGGTCTAGGCTGTTCCCAACTTGCCTGTGCTTGTCTTGACCTACTGTTCTGAGTTTGTCTCTTCTGATTCCAGGACTGATCTGATCTGGTCAGAGGAGTATAACTCTTCTGGTATGGTCTTGACTGTACTGGTCTTAATACATTCTTCATTTTACCATTCTTGGTAGTGGGAGAGATGTATTTAGACTGTACTTTGAGTTTTGGATCATCATCATAAGTCATAGGTTCTTTTCCTTTATCTAGTTGCAAAGAACTTGTACTAGCTCCATTAGTGTTCTTAAATTCTGAAGTAGATGAACTAGGCAGATCAGTACCTATTCCACTTTTATCATTTGGAGTTCTATATCTGTCTGAGATAGTTTGATTAATTCTAGTAGAGTTAATCATCCCAGATAGCTTTCGATCTAGGCTCACTACTTCAGATTCTAAGAATCTATTGCGCTCTTCAAGTTTTTCACACTTAATCTTTAAATCATTGAATTCATTAGTCTCTTTGGCTTGAGTTTTAAGCATACCCTGATATAGTTTGTCAATGGATGCATACTTTTCTTGGAGTTGGGACAACTCTTCTGATAGCCTTGCATTTATGACAGCTATATTAGGATATACTTTTGACTAAGCTTCTTTCAGATTAATGATTTCTTGCTTTAAAGTTATATTCTCATCACTAATTTCAATGAATGCTTTGTTAGCTTGTAGATGGTCTTCTTCAGTCACTCCTTGGGAATGATGATGACTACTTCCTACACTGCTAACAGCAGCATCACTTTCATCAGTGTCAGAATTGTTACAAGATTGAAAAGAGTTAGCAGATGATACCTCATCATTTATTTTGGCCATCATTACCAGTCCATCATCTGCTATGAAGGCTTCATCTTCATTGCTAGAGGGGTAGTCAGATGAAGACGATGGTAACTCTTCTGATTCCGAATCAGAGTCATTGTAAGCCATCATTGCCTTCTTACCTTTGGCATATTTTCGATCTCTTCTGGCTTTCCTTTCTTCTCGATCTTCAGAACTCAGATCAGGACATTCATAAGCATAATGACCTGGCTTATCACAATTATAGCAAACAGGATTGTTAGAAGTTCTTTTAGGAGAATGTTTTCTGTTCCTGTCATGCTTGTCAATTGAGTTCCTGTCTTTCTTATCAGAATACTTTCTATCTCTCTTTTCAGATGAGTTCCTATCTCTCCTGTTCTCATTAGAGATCTCATCCCTTCTGTTCACAGAAGAGTCCCTGTTATTAGAACCCTTAGTTTCCTTATAGAATCTCTTGTACCTACCATACCTCTTATTCAGTTTATCAAATCTTTTGATCATAAGGCTCATCTGATCTTTCAGACTAAGATCAGAACTATCTAGTTCATCTTTTATGCTTGAGGCCTTAGACTTAGATGATCTAGACCCCTTAGAGGTAGAGGCTTTAAAAGCTATGTCCTTAGAGGCATCCTTATCCTTATGAATCACAGTAATAGAATCTTCTTCATCTAACTCAAACTCATGTGCCTTAAGTGTTTGGAACATAGTTTCTGCTGGCCAAGAATCAATGTCTTGTGTGGTTTTAATGATCATCTTGACCATTTTCCACCTTTCATCCAAGGCTTTCAAGATTCTCAGGTTAACTTCTCTGTCAGTATAAGTCTTTCCTAATACATCAAGATCATTCATAATTTTGGTAAATCGAGTATCCAACTCATCAATTGATTCTCCTGGCTTCATCTTAAATGATTCAAACCTTTGGACAGCAGTGGATAACTTGCTTTCTTTGATCAGTGTAGTACCTTCACAAAGAATAACCAATTTGTCCCACATTTGTTTTGCAGTCTTACATTTTAGTACTTTACCAAGATACTCATTTGGTAAGGTGTGTAAAATGTAGTTCTTGGCAAGACTGTCCAAATTGTTTTGTTTCATTTCTTCCAAAGTCAGTTCTGACCTTGGTTTAGGGACCAGTGCTCCAACTGGTTTAGATGGATCCAGAACAGCAGTGTTTTCCACCATGATGACAATTGGTCCTTCAGTCACCACAGACACCATTAGATCATGGGTTGAGCTAAAGATGGCCTCCATCCTAAACTTCCAGTAGTCATAATCTGCAATCTTGAACTTAGGCAGTTTGTTCACATTAGTGTCATCCATGTTTGTTTAGACAAATAGGATCAGTAGTATAGCAGATAGATTTCAAGTATTCAGATAGTGACAGATATCAAGAAAGAGTAGCAAGATCAGTAAGATTTCCCTCAAGATCTGCAAGGTTATCAAGAAACAGCAGTCCAAAGAACTACTGCTCTGATACCACTTGTTGGTCCCAAAGTTGAGTTAAGATTGATTAAGCTAGTAAAATTCTAGAGGGGAGGGGTGAATAGACTTTTAAAAATCTTTCAAAATATCAGAATATGCAATGCGAAATTTAGTCTTCTTATGTACTGTACTGTGCTTACTCAGCTCAGATCAGTACTTTCAGAATAATATGGGCCTTACTAGTTTATACTCAACTTTTCTATAGATCTTTACTTAAGAAATTCTTAATGTTCTTAGTTCAACAATTCAAACAAATATCAAACAGAAAATGTAAAGAACACAGAATTTTATAGTGGTTCGACAAATGTCTACATCCACTCTCACAATCCCAGTTGTGAAGTTTTATTAACTCTTCCTTCTTGAGTTTCTTGTGGCTTAAAGTCCCAAGATTAAGATTGTGATCTTATCGATTATACCTCCAAGTATATCTTCGATCTACTAGTAATTTTCCAAGTAACTAGCACCCTTGTTTTACAAAATACAAACTTAAACTTGAAAAGTAAAACTTCTCTTTGAATAGCCTTTGATTCTTCTCTTCAATTCAGTGGCTCTTCTCCTTCAATCTCCTTCAACTCTGTGAGTTCTTCTTTGTGCTCTGTAGACTTAGATTGCTTGTGAATGCTTTAAGATCAGTAGTCTTAGCAGTAGGAGATCACACAGTATTTATAGAACTTAGTATGACAGTTAGCAGTTTGTGAACTAACTCTCAACTAACTCTAAAACTGTTTTTGTAACTTCTTCTTGTAACCGACTTTGTAACTTCCTTCTTATTCCAAGTCAGCATATCTTCAAATATATCTTCAGTTACCCTTTAAATAAGCTTTCCAAACTTATTCTTCAAATTCACCAAATCAGCACAGTAACTTACTGTTCTGATTTTTACTCTTCGGATTTTTACTCTGCTGAGCCAGTCAGCACAGTAACTTAAAACTGTTCAAAACTTCTCCAGATTTCTTCTAAGCTCTTCTTCAACTCTTCTTTGAAGTCTTCTTACTCTGAAGTAGTCTTCTGAGTCTTCATTAGTCTTCTGATCTTCTTCTAATCTAGTTCTAATCTACTGTTCTGAACTTTTACAATGCTGAATACAATAAAATACAAACTTACAAATATAAAACCTATCTATACATCAACTGAACTACATACAGAAGAGTATATTTAAGTCCTATACTATAAGCTGTCTATACAATACAACACATCATCTTAGTTCCTAACAGTTCATATATCAGATCAGTAAGCAATAAGATCAGTAAACACTAAGATCAGTAAACACTTAAGATCAGTAACTTACATATAAGACCAGTAAGCATATAAGATCAATAAGTATATAAGATCAGTAACTCAGATTTCAAATATCTCATATAAGATCACTAAAATTATTCTCAGTTTCCATACTCAGATCAGTAATCTTATTTCAAATAACTCAGTTAAGATCAGTAATTTTATTCTTAATATTACTAAATAAGATCAGTAAACTTATTTCAGTTAGCATTAAGATCAGTAATCTCAATTTAAGTTTCTCATCAAATGACTTAGTTAAGATGACTTAGAACCACATATATCACTAACTTTAAGTTGCTTTTGGCCATCAAAACATACTTTCATCAATTAGAACATTGTTTCAAGGATTCATATCCCAACACTTAGTGTACCATATCTCTAGTTCACTTGTACCTGAAACATATCTGATAATCCTTTTCACTGCATTCAGGTGAGATTCCTTTGGATTAGCTTGGTACCTAGCACAAACACACACACTATACATAATGTCAGGTCTACTAGAGGTTAGATAAAGTAAACTACCTATCATGGATCTATACAATGTTGGATCAACATCCTTTCCACCATTGTCTTTGCAAAGTTTCAAAGTAGAACCCATAGGTGTTTTCATTACTTTTGAGTTTTCAAGACCAAACCGTTTGACTAAGTTTTTAGCATACTTACCTTGAGAGAAGAAAATACCATCCTTACATTGCTTGATTTGAAGACCTAAAAAATAATTCAAGTCTCCAACCATACTTATCTCAAATGTGGCTGTCATTGCTTCAACAAATCTGTTCAGCATTTTATCACAGGTTGAACCAAACACAATGTCATCAACATATATTTGAGCAATTAGAAAACCTTCTCCAGTTTGCTTAATAAACAAAGTTCTATCGACTTCTCCTCTAATAAATCCATACTCTAAAAGAAAGTCCGTAAGCTTACCATACCATGCTCTAGGAGCTTGTTTTAGACCATACAATGCTTTCTTTAGTTTGTACACATGATCCGAGTATTGTGGATCTTCAAAACCTTTAGGCTGTTCTACATATGCTTCTTCATTTAATATGCCATTTAAGAATGCAGCTTTTACATCCATTTGATGTAGTTTAATATCAATAAAACATGCAATTGCTAGTAATAATCTAATAGATTCTATCCTAGCAACGGGTGCAAAAGTTTCATCAAAATCAACTCCTTCAACTTGGGTGTAACCTTGTGCAACTAACCTAGCTTTGTTCCTAACAATGTTTCCAGACTCATCAGTTTTATTCTTATAAATCCACTTTGTTCCAATGACATTAGTATGACTAGGTCTTGGAACAAGTGTCCAAACTTCATTTCTTTCAAACTGATTAAGTTCCTCATGCATAGCATTTATCCAATATTCATCAGTTAATGCTTCATTCACACTTTTAGGTTCAATTTCAGAATAGTAACACTCAACATTCACAACATTGCAAATAGAAGACATGCATATTGTTCTTACCACATCTACCTTATTCGATCTTATTCTTCCTCTTGTTTGCACTCCAACTGTAGCATCGCCTATGATCTGGTCAGTAGGATGACTTTTCCCCATTCTTGAAGAATGATTCGTTTTGGGAACATACTGATCATTCTGTGGAATTACAACTGACTGTTCTGTAGATGTTGCTCCAGATGTGTTAGCATTTGGTGCAGCATTATCAGACTTCAGTGTATTCTCAGAGTTGTCAGTGACTTGTGATATATCTTCTTCATCTTTATCATCTGTAAGACCTTTATCATCATCAAACATAACATTAACAGATTCTTGAACAGTGTTAGTCCTAAGGTTATAAACTCTATAGGGTTTACTATTTCTAGAATAGCCTAAAAAGAAACCCTTATCACTTTTATAATCAAACTTGTGAAGTTGATCCCTATCATTCAAAATATAACACACACAACCAAATACATGAAAATATTTCACACTTGGTTTTCTAACATTTAGAATCTCATAAGGTGTTTGATTAGTACCAGATCGAATATAAACTCTATTAATAATATGACATGTTGTATTCAATGCTTCAGCCCAAAATCTTTTAGAAAGACTTTTAGATAAAAGCATAACTCTTGTCATTTCTTGTAAAGTTCTATTCTTTCTTTCAACAATTCCATTTTGTTGTGGAGTTTTAGGAGATGAATATTCTTGAAAGATACCTTTCTTATCACAGAAATCATTAAACATCCTATTCTCAAATTCCCTACCATGATAAGTTCTAATACGGCCAACTTTCAAGTTAAACACATTTTTGAACCTTTTATAGAGAACTTTAAAAGCAGCAAATGTTTCAGATTTATCTCTTAAAAACTCAATCCAAGTATATCTAGAAAAATCATCTACCACAACTAAGGAATATCTCTTACCTCCAATGCTTTCAGTTTCCATAGGACCCATCAAATCCATGTGCAACAATTCAAAACATCGATGTGTAGAACAATGTGACAGCATTCTATGCGGCACTCTTACCTGTTTACCTTTCTGGCATGATCCACATACAGTGGTATTCAGGAAGCTCAGTTTAGGTATTCCTTTGATTGCATCTGATATGATTAGTTTCTTCATTGCCCTGTAATTTACATGTCCTAATCTTTGGTGCCATAAGACATTCTCATCATGTTTTGACAAATTGCATACATTAGTTCCAATAAGATAACAGTTATCTGCAGACCTAGTACCAGTCATTACACAATCATCATCTTCATTAAGAACATAGCAAGACTCTTTGTCAAATTTTACATGCAAATTATCATCACAAAGTTGACTAATACTAATCAGATTAGCAAGTAAGCCATCAACATGCAAAACATTTTTAAGCTTAGGAAAACCTTTGTTGGTCCCTGAACGAGTAGTGAGTGGGATTAAAGTCTAGAAGGGAGGGGTGAATAGACTTTAAAACTTTTTCAAGAGAGTTGGGAACCTCTTCTGATTGCTATGTCAGCTGGACTACAAGTCTGCTGGTCCAGATGACTATAGTGATCTGATAGAGGAGGTTATATGCGGAATTATGGTAGGCCTTGTTTAGACTCGTTCTTTTGTTTCTTGTGAAAGTGTTTAACTTGTTTTCTTGTATGAAAGTACTCAGCTGATGCTGGTTTGAAAGTTGTGGCCTTGTTTTGAAGAATATTGAAATCACAGTATGCACTATATAACAGTTAATGAAATGACAGAATGTAAAGTGCAATAAGTAAATAACACCAGGTTTATAGTGGTTCGGATATACGATCCTACGTCCACTCTCACGTCCTAACGTGATATTTAATCCCTTTAATTTACCGCAAATTACAAGGGTCTTGACCTTTATAGTCCCAAGGATAGGACTTTGAGATCTGAGCCGTCCTAACAGCTACGGTCTCCACAAGTGATTGTAAGCACTTGCACTTTGAGGGTTTCAAAAACTTTAACCTTTCGGAGAGGGTTTGGGGTTTTTGAAGTGTATCCAACTAGTGATTCAAGCTTATAATTTGCTTAATCACTTTGCCTAAAACAAATGATATACAATATGAATAGGTTTCAGGTTCTTAAGGGTTGGATAGAAATCACTTAAGAGCCATGGATAATCTAATGGATTCAGGCTCTTTGAGAATTCTTGAGACAATACGACTTTAGCTTGATTGCTTGCTGGAAATTTTGAATTCTCTCGTTGTGACTTCGTGTTTGTGATTTCTCATCCTCTTGTATTTATAGTGGTGATTGCTTGCAACTAGCCGTTGGAGTTGACTAGCCGTTGGGGCAATCTTTCCATAATGGCTTGATTCCTTGATTCCAGCCGCTTGATTGCTTCAATCCTGGGATCATGTCAATCTTCTAAATAAGGTAGGTCTCTGTTTAAATCGCAAGATGACTTTGGAATCAGCCGAGTCCTGAAAGAACACATAGTCTTCTGATCTGAACTTCTAGTCTTCTGACTACTCTTCTGGCCTTGAGTCTTCTGTCTTCTGATATCAGCAGAGTAAAACTCTTCTAATCTGGCAGTTATTTTGTCCTGCTTTAGGCCATCTTCAATCTGGGACTCCATCAGTCAAGTAGGTATACAAGCACCTTGCTTAACTGGTCTTCAAGGATCTCCTAGTCTTCATGTCTTCTACTCTTCTCATCTTGAGGAAACGCATGTAGGCCTGGATTGTGCTGATCAGCTGATATCTATACAGTTGATCACACAAGACTAGTCTAAGCTGTTCTATACAAAGTCAGCTGATCTTATTACATTTATAAACTCTAAGTGTTTTGGCCATCAAAACTATTCTAAAATCAAGTGGGGCTTAGGGTGAATTTATATCCCAACAATTTCCCCCTTTTTGATGAAGCCAAAACTATATATGATAAATGCTCTTAATAAGATAAGATAGGAGTTTATAAACTTCATAAAAACTGAAGTATCTGATGAAGACAATGAGAGTTTGTCTTGAAAGCTAAGAGAACTAAACTTGAATATATATAGAGCTTTTACAGATTACAAGTAATAGTTTCTTTAAAGCTTTGAAAGTGGTCTTCATCAGGTCTTCTGATCTTCAGATGCGGAAAGCAAGGTACAGACGAGATCGAACTTCTTCCATGTGCTGCAGGTCTGTAACATTCTCCTCTTCATAGATCTTCTCTAGGATCCTTTTGACTTCAATTAAGTCTGCTCTTCCAGAATCCAGAGTGGGAGGATCCCATTTGGGTTCTTCAGGAGTTAGGATTCTGCAGTTGTCAAGTTCTTTGGCTGTCTTGATTACTTCTTTCCAGAACTCTTGATCTTCAATGTTCATGAATTGATTGAACTGGAAGAATTCATCTTCATAGGTTGGGAGAGGGCCAAATTTTCTTACAATGTGGTGTTGAATTTGCCATTTCTTCTTCAGAGGGTACCACCTTGGTAGCTCATCTTGAAGGGCTAAATAATCCACATAGTTGCTATCAAACACCGGAACTTTATCTTTCTGTGCCAGAGCATTTTCTTTCAATGCTTTGTCCTTGAGAGCTTTCCTGAGTTTGGCTATCTTCCTGTCAAATTTGGCTTTGACTGCTTTCGCATCTTTTAGCTTCTTTTGCTTAAGCTCTTGAGCTTCAAGCTCTTTTCTTTTCTTCAACTCTAAAGCCTCTTTCTCTTCTGCAGTAGGCTCTGCTGGAGTTGACTTCTTGCTTGACTTCTGAGCTTGCTCATCTGCTTGCTCATCTGCCTTCCTTTTCCTTGTCATCCTCTTCTCAGGAACTTGTTCTGTAGAGGCAGTGATCTGCAGACTTTTGGCAGGAGCTTGAGTGGGAGCTTGGATGTCTTCTTGAGCAATTTCTTTGCCTTTGCCTTGCCTGCTCTTGATTTTGCTTGATAGACCACCCAAGGTTTCATTAAGCTCATCTTGAGATACTACCATTACAGCTTGCTGTGCAGTAGCCTTCTCTAGAGCTTTTATCAATACATCTTCCCCCTTTTTGGCTTCAGCAAGTGCAGCCGCAAAAGGTTTCATGGCATTCAGAATCTCCACTCTAAGAGTTTGTTGAAGAGCCATGGCATTGACTTTGCCAATATGGGTCAGATGAGTGATGCTATGGTCTAGAATCTGAGCATGAGAGTTGGAGGAGGAGGCAGCTTCTAGTTTAGCTATAAGTGCTTCCAATTTGGTTGCTGTCTCCTTCAGTTGAGTCTGAAGCTTCTCATTTTCTGCTGTAGCTGATTGGAAAAGAGTACGACCTTCAGTAGCTCTTGCTTCAGCATCTTCAATTCTTTTCTTGTAGGTGTTTTCCATGCGGTCAACCTCATTAGTGTAGAGATCAGCAAATCTGGTGGAATAGTCACCTGCTTTCTTCAGAATGCTGGTCAGATACTCACTTATCTGATTGTGAAGTGAATCTCCAAACTTGTCTTCAATGTCAATGATCTGGTCATGAAGACGAGTTCTCTGCTCCTTAACAGCCTTTTCAACATATCTTCCAAGTTGTAGGCCTAAACCCTTTTCAAAGTGTAGGTCTATTGCAGCCTTGACCTGTGAGCATATGTCTGCTGTATAGTCAGCTGTTGAAGTAGAAGTTGAGGCAGTACCTTGAGGCTTTGGATGAACAATCAGGGCTTTGCCTCTTCCTTCAGCTGAAAGGTACTCTTCATTGAGAAATGAGGTAGTGGCCTTAACCAGGTGGGACATGATGGTGTCTCCTTTGTCAATGAAGTGAGTTAGAGTATCCTTAGGCATGAAGTGATCAGGAATAGTGATTACTTCTTTTTCAATCTCGGTTATGTCAGCTGGTTCAGCTGAGTCTTCCGCAGGAACGGACGCAGCTGAGTCATTCACTTTTGCTGTGTCAGCTGTCGGCTGACCTGATATGCCTTCTGGGATAGAGGTACCAGTAGTTGGAATTCCTAGAATCCTGTGGCATACTGCTGTAAAGGCTTCTTCGGGCAGCAGTTGAGCAAAAGATTTAACTTGAGAAACTTCTTTTTGCTCCATTTCCCAGTCGAGGAAATTAGCTTTTCCTCCCATTCCTTCCATGACCTCAATAAGGTCATCCACATCATCTCTCCTGAGTTCAATCCAGGTGCAGATTCTGAGAACTTGTTCAAACTGAACTGATTCCTCATCAATACCAGGAATAGTAGACTTGAGCAGGTTTGCTATCTTCATCCTCATTATCTTCTCCCTTGTGCACATAGGATAGTGTACCATTCCGTACTGAGGTCGAGAGGGACCAGCTTGAGCCAGGTCTGCTGGTGCCATGTCTTCTGGAACAGAAGAAACAATGATGGTAGGGGTTTGAGTATTTGGGGTAGTTTCCTCTGCTGTGTGAGTATCAGCAGGGATTTGGGAAGTGATATGTTCTTGATCTTCAGTGGTCTGTTCATCAACAGGGTGTTGAGTCTGCTGGTCTGGTATAGTATCTTCATGAAGATCAGTAGAAGGTTGAACCTGTAGATCATGGACATCTGCTGTGTGAATGTCAGCAGGGGTGTTGGATGGAATCTGAGTTTGATCATCAGAGATCTGTGATTGGGTATCTGCTGTTTGAACATCAGCAGGGGTAGGCAACAGTGATTCAGAGGTTGAGGTAGGTGGAGCTTGTTCCTTTGCTGTGTGAGTATCAGCAGGGATTTGGATATCAGTGTTTGAGTGTTCAGATGGGTTGGAATCATCAGAGGGGTTGAAGGATGCAATCGGGGCTATTAACATGGGAGTAGGAAGCCTCGATTTCTTGGACTTTTTGTTGAAGGAAGAATTATTCTTCTTTCTCTTCTGACCCTTTGACAATTTAGAAGGAGTAAGAGTGGGAGAGGGTTTAGAGGTACCTGCCTTCTTCAAGGGAGAGGCAATGGGAGTGGCATCTGAATCAGATGGGGAGATGAGCCCTGATCTGATTAGATATCGTCTTTGTGCTAAGGTATGATTGTCATCATCATCATCATCCTCCTCAGCAGCCTTCTTCTGAGCCTCTTCTTTGGTTGGCTCCTCTTCTTCTTCAGCAGAGTCATGATCAGACTCTTGTGCTGCCTTCTCAGCCAACAACTTCCTCTTCTCTTCTTTCAACCTTTCTGCCTCAGCAAGAGCTTCCTTTCTCAAATAATATTTGGAGATGTGAAAGGTCTTATGAGGTCCCATCTTGTACTTCTTTGGGAGAATATCTGGAAGGATGATGCTCAGCTTGTTGACAAAGTTGACTGTAGCTGCTACCTTCCATACCTTCGATTGTAAGTCCAAAGTGACTTTCTTTGCCTCAAGGGCAATTCTTTCTAAGAATAGTCCTTGCCAGTCTCCATCGATCTGATCCCAGATTGCAGCCATTACTCGAACCTTTAAAGTAGTAACAGCATCATGACTGAATGTGTTACCAAGTAACATCTTTCCTGCAATATCCATCAAGGTTTGGAATTTTAGTTCAAGTTGGGATTTCTTGAGCCCAATTGCATCAGTAGCCTTGATTTTTCCACCAGTAAACATCTCCATATACTCCTTTTCTCTATTCATGATGTAGTTGGAGATATTTATTTTCCCCCTTGACAGGCCAAACAATTCCTGAAGGATTTCCCTTGTAACCTTGACTTTGTGTCCACCCATGACACTTTCAACATGAGAACCCTTCATCACAGCGTTTGCATAGAATGCCAGTACGTCTTGTTCATAAACATTAGTTGGAGCTGCTTCCAGAAAGTCTCTGAGTTTAAGATTGACGCACCTAAGCAATATCTCCTTGTTCTCATCTGTGTGTTTGCCTTTGAAAAACAGGGCATTCTCCGTAAAAATCTTCCCTTCCTTGGACCACTTTGCAGCATCCAAGGTGCCAGTGCTCTTGGTCTTCTCGTCGTAAATTTCAATGATTGCCATAGTAGAGTTTGAGTGTTAGGGTTTGAGAGCTTGAAAGAAATTTGCAGAACGAGAGAGAGAGTATTGAGAGTATTTGAGTAATATGAGCGACAGGGTTTGGAAGAGTTTTTAAGGGTGTGAATATATACTCCAGAAAATTTTGATCTAACGGTCAGATTTGGGTTTAATTTGGAGTAGAGCCCAAGATTTCCTTCTTTGATTTCTTAAATTTTCCGGCTGATTTTGCCATGTGGCAATATTTGATTTGCTGCCAATATGGTACTTGAGTATTAATGACATCATTACCAAAAATAGCCGTTGTGACTAATTTATGGTAAGAATTGATCATCAAGGCCGTTTTCTATAAGAGAATTGCATTCCTTATATAAGCCAATTTGTTTAATTACATTCAGGAATAAATCTAGAATGAATTACATGATCAAGGCTAGTCATTAAACTCTAAATTGGAGTGATTTGTTCAGCAGAGTGAGGTCTTCTGAGTTCTTCAAGATGTCTGCTGATTTTCCTTGAAACGTCTTCTGGTCAGCTGAGTTGGTCTTCTGATCAGCGGAGTAGAGGTTTGAGATTTGCTGAGAAAATCTTCTGTGTTTTGAAGGTTCGTCCTGGTTTGATGGAACCTTCAGCGTTGCTGTCAGGATCCAACCTGGATGATGAATCTTCCAGCTTTATTGTGAGTGGTGATCCAACCTGGTTTGATGGATCTTCCAGCTCTACTTCTGAACCATGTAGGACCATCAAATCAATTTGATGATCAGTTTGGATGATATCCCACTGGTTCGGGTTTTCTTACCATCGGATGTTCTTCATCATCAGATGGGATGTAGCATCTAATGTGTTCTTGTTGTATTTCTTCGCTTCTCTTGAAGGGGAAGGAAGATTGATAGGTGCTTCAATGGAGTCGAAGAGAGGGCCATGGACTCAGCCTTCATGTTCTGTTTAGACACAGTAGCTTTTGATAACAAGCTCTCCATGTAGAACTTCCTTCTGGAGAAGAAGCTCTGCTTGCTTGCTACTTTGTCCTCTGCATCTCTTTCTCCTTTAGCTTTCAACAAGAACATCTCTTCTTCCTTTAGCTTTCATGAGCATACTCATGTTGAGTAAGCCATGTAAATAGATCTGCATCATCTTCATTTTCTGGACAAATCTTCATCTCCTTCACCCAAGATTTTGGTTGAAGAATGATCTCCATTCCATCTCTTCTTTCAATTGTCTCCATTCCTGAAATAAGAATAGTGTTAGATGATTTGTGTTCTTAGGTGTTCTCATAACTCCTCCTTTTTATAGGGTTAGAAATGAGGTAGTGGAGAGAAAGATGACAAAACTATAGAGGTGATAGGTCTGAATTTCTGAAAAGTGATTTCTTAAGATCAGCAGTGAGATTCTTGATCCAAGGGTGCACATTTAAGGATATTCAGACTTTATCTAATGGAATGCAGAAATTATAAATTTTGACCATGAGTTATTTGAAATCCGTACAGTGCATGCATACTGTTGAGTCGGTGAGGATGGCGTATTAATCCAGCCAAGTATGACTCAGTAGTATACTGTATGTATGTATATGAATAAAGTATTTTATGAAGAATAGTTTATTAATATACATAGTTATACATTGCTTAGATGGCGTATTAATCCAGCCAAGTATGGCTCAGTAGTATACTGTATGTATGTATATGAATAAAGTATTTTATGAAGAATAGTTTATTAATATACATAGTTATACATTGCTTAGAGTAAAGAGATCAAATAACTTTGTTCAGATCTGCTATATGTATGTATATATATACTATGCAATGCAGATTTTAGAGTATTTCATCAAGGATTCTTAAGGTATCATTGATTCCCCCTTGATTAGATAACTCTATGTTTTCCCTCAGCTTTATTTGTCTTCATTGGGAAAGAACTTACCTGAAGATGAGGGTGTCTATTCACCTCATCTGATCCTCCTAGTCTGCTGCAAAATGTATCAGCTGAGGTCTTCAGCTGATCTTGTGCTCTTTATGTGCTTGGGTCCAAGAGTCCTAAGCTATAGCATAGGGTCTTGAATCTTTCTTCAGCTAGGGGCTTAGTCAAGATGTCTGCTCTTTGGATATCTGTGTGAATTTTCTCCATCTTGATGTCCTTCTTTTCAAGGTGGTCTCTTATAGAATGGTGTCGAATGTCGACATGTTTGCACCTTGTGTGGAGGACTGGATTTTGAGTGATGGCAATGGCACTGCTGGTGTCACAAAAGATAGGGACTTCTCTTGCCTCTACATTGTAATCTTTGAGTTGTTGAACTAGCCAGAGTAGCTGACTACAACAACTTCCAGCTGCCATATATTCTGCTTCAGTGGTGGATGTTGCAACTGAGGTTTGTTTCTTAGAGAACCATGATATCAACTTGCTGCCTAGAAATTGACAGGTTCCTGATGTGGATTTCCTATCAATTCTGCATCCTCCATAGTCTGAGTCAGAATAGCCACTTAATTCTAGATTGTCATCAGCAGGGTACCATAGACCTAGGTTGACTGGTCCTTTTAGGTACTTGAGAATCTTCCTTGCTGCTTCTAGATGACTTTGCTTTGGGTTTGCTTGAAACCTAGCACATACTCCTACAGCAAATGTTATGTCTGGTCTGCTGGCTGTAAGGTATAGTAGAGATCCAATCAGTGCTCTATATTCAGCTTGATCAACTGCCTTTCCGGACTCATCTGGTTCCATTTTGAAAGATGTCATCATAGGAATCCTTGCAGTCTTGCTTTGTAGAGCTTTGAATCTTTCTAGCAGACTCTTGGTATACTTGGACTGGTTGATGAAGATCCCTTCTGGACTCTGCTTGACTTGAAGTCCTAGGAAATAGTTCATCTCACCCATCATGCTCATTTCAAATTTTCCTTGCATAAGTTCAGAGAACTTCTTGCACATTTCTTGATTGGGTGATCCAAATATAATGTCATCTACATATATTTGTACCATTAGAATGTCTTCTCCTTCTTGTATTCTGAAGAGAGTTCTATCAACTTTGCCTTTTGTATATCCATTGTCAAGTAGGAATTGTGACAATGTGTCATACCAAGCTCTAGGGGCTTGTTTTAGACCATAGAGAGCCTTCTTCAGTCGATATACTTGATCACCTTTTTCAAATCCTGGAGGCTGTTCTACATATACTTCTTCTACCAGAATACCATTTAGAAAAGCACTTTTGACATCCATTTGGTATACTTTGAAGCCCATAAATGATGCATAGGCTAGAAATAGTCGAATGGCTTCTAATCTGGCTACTGGAGCAAAAGTTTCATCATAGTCAATTCCTTCAGATTGTGAATATCCTTTTGCAACTAGCCTTGCTTTATTTCTAGTTATTACATCATGTTCGTCCTTCTTGTTCTTGAATACCCACTTTGTTCCTACTACGTTGTGGTTTTCAGGTCGATCTACCAATTCCCAGAATTCATTTCTTTCGAATTGGTTTAGTTCCTCTTGCATAGCAGTGATCCAATTGCTATCAGTCATTGCTTCTTCTATGTCAGCTGGTTCAATGTTGGAGAGGAAAGCACACCAGCAGAACATAGATGATTGAGAATTCTGATTCAGTTGTCTTCTTGTCTTGACACCTGATTCTGCTCCTCCTAAGATGAGGTTTGATGGATGATTGTTCCTCCATGTATGTCTTACAGGAGTATCTGCATTAGATGAACTTGGATTCTCATCTGTTCTATTGTCATCAGGAGGGTTGACTTGATTTGGTCGATCATCATCTGTATCTTGAGTATCAAAGAGATCATTCCCCCTTGCATTTGGGATTGTTGCATGTTGATTGTGGATAACTTGTTCAGCTTGAGTTTGAGATCTAGTGACTGGTCTGTGTGTTTTATCTTCCTCTGGTTCTTCAGGGAATGGTTCATTGACTTCAATAAATTCATCAGACCTCTTCTTGATCACTAGTTTCTTCATCTGTTCTGCAGCTGAGGTTGTTTCTACTGCATTCTTTTCACAAGATTCATCAAAAACAACATGTGGTGTTTCTTCCACAAGAAGGGTGCGTTTGTTGAATATTCTAAATGCTTTGCTAGTTGAGGAGTATCCCAAGAATATCCCCTCATCTGCTTTGGCATCAAAAGCATTCAACTTACTTTTCCCATTGTTGTGAATGAAACACTTACAACCAAATATATGAAAGTAAGATACTCTAGGTTTTCTTCCTTTCCACAGTTCATATGGGGTTTTCTCAAGGATTTTGTGAATACCTGACCTGTTTTGAGTGTGACAAGCTGTGTTGATAGCTTCTGCCCAAAGTTTCTTCATCTGTTCTGCAGCTGAGGTTGTTTCTACTGCATTCTTTTCACAAGATTCATCAAAAACAACATGTGGTGTTTCTTCCACAAGAAGGGTGCGTTTGTTGAATATTCTAAATGCTTTGCTAGTTGAGGAGTATCCCAAGAATATCCCCTCATCTGCTTTGGCATCAAAAGCATTCAACTTACTTTTCCCATTGTTGTGAATGAAACACTTACAACCAAATATATGAAAGTAAGATACTCTAGGTTTTCTTCCTTTCCACAGTTCATATGGGGTTTTCTCAAGGATTTTGTGAATACCTGACCTGTTTTGAGTGTGACAAGCTGTGTTGATAGCTTCTGCCCAAAGTTTCTTAGGGGTAGAGAATTCAGCAAGGAGTGTTCTTGCAGCATCTTTGAGTGTTCTGACTCTTCTTTCAGCTACACCATTTTGTTGTGGTGTTCTTGCTGCACTTGTCTCATGCTGAATACCATTAGAAGTACAATATGCAATAATATAAGAGTTAATAAATTCAGTGCCTTTGTCACTTCTAATTTTCACAATAGGTTCTCCTTTCTCTACTTGGATCCTCTTTAACAGTTCAGGAAGCTTCTGCTGAGTTTCACTCTTCTTGTATAAGAAGATAACCCAAGTAAACTTGGAGTAGTCATCTACAACAATAAGAGTGTATTTTCTTCCTGTTAGAGTGGTTGGAGTGATTGGTCCAAAGAGATCCATGTGTAACAGTTCAAGAGCTCTGCTGGTTGATGCTGTCTTTTTGGTCTTGAAGGAGACCTTTGTTTGCTTTCCTTGTTGACATGCATCACAGACCTGATCTTTACAGTAGAGTTCATTAGGCAGACCATCAACTAAGGATTCCCTTGCTAACTTGTTCATAGTCTTAAAGTTCAGATGACTAAGACGTTTGTGCCATAGCCAGCTGACATCTTTAGGGCTTTTCACAAGCAGACATGTATCCTTAGGACAGCTGTTCCAATTTGCAAGATACATACTTCCCTTTCTAGATCCTGTTAGAAGGTTTTGTTTTGTTCTTTTATCACTTATGAGACACTCATCTTTAGAGAATTTAACTGAATAACCAGTGTCACAAAAATGAGAAACAGATAATAGATTAAACTTAAGACCTTCTACATATGATACATCATGTACCTCAATGTCACCATTTCTAAGGGTGCCATATCCTTTTGTGTTACCGTGCGCGTTATCACCAAAGAAGACTTTTGGACCTTTCTTTTCTGTGTAGTTGGTCAGCAGGTCTTTGGTTCCAGTCATATGGGTTGAGCATCCACTATCTATGTACCATATCTCTCCTGCTAGACCTCCTTTTCTGTATAGATCCTTCCTTTCCTGCAAGAAAGATTAAGTCTTAGGTACCCATTTTGTTTTGGGTCCTTGGGTGTTAGTACTACCCTTGGGAACCCACATATACATTGGTCGTTTGAACAACCTTCACTATGCCAAATTATGCTTTTTACAGCAATTGAATAACAGCGGTTATTTTTAAAACCGTTGTTAAATCTTCAAAAACCGCTGTCATATGCATCTTTTTTCAGAACCGCTGTCATAGGTTCAACTTGTGCGCTGATAGACAGCGGTTTTTCGTAACCGCTGTGATATTTTTTAGTTATGCGCTGTAATAGCTTCTCTTATGGAATATAATCAAATTAATCTTTAAAAATAATTAAATAAAATAAAAAAATATGATAATTTTCTTTTTAAATTACCGATTTTTTTTTTATGAAAAACGATTAAATTCTCAAAAATAAATATTTTAAAAAAATCAATTAAAAATATAAATATGGTAATTAATCTTCAAAATTGTATTTGATTATTTCATATTTTTAAATTTTATTTAGATTTAATTGATTTATAAAGAATTTTATTTTTAATTTAATTATTTTTTAAGTTTTATCAATTAAGAAATATATAATGATTAATACAATATACTTATTTTGATTAAATAACGATATAAGTTTAAAAATATTTGTTCCTATATATTATATTATTAATAAAAAATCATTAAAATTTATGAAATAGTCCTATATATTATATTATTATTAAATAAATTAAGAAAATTTAATATTTTTCTTGTCTTCCTTCTTTTTGTTGGTGTGGAATTTGATTGTTAGATTTCATGAAATCAAGGAGTAGTTCTAAAATGTTAGAGAAAAACATAAGAAATAAATTAAAGAATTAGGAAAAATCTAGAAAGAAAATCACGGTAGTCTGTAAACAAATAAAAAAAGGAAGATGTATGAAAACTCTCCTAATCATTCTCTTTCTCTAACGTCTATTAATATGCCTCAATCATATGAGGTTGATTTGTTCTCTTTTCTCAATTTTCTATACATGAAATACATAATATATATATATATATATATATATATATATATTTTTTGTTGTGTGGTTGATTTATTCTCTTTTCTTGAAATAGAAAAATATGAGATTGCAGGAAAACTCACCTATAATTTAGGTTGGTGGGTCATCCTTCCAAGATTTGCAGATTAGTGTTGATGGATTTAAATTCTGATAAAAGAATTTATTTATATAATATTATTGTAAATGTGAAATATTTTTTATAAATTTTTGGGTTCCAATTTTTTTTTTTATTAAGTTGTATCATAAATCAATGAAGAATTTTTAATATTCATAAAAAGAAAAAGGGTAAAAAGCGTATAATATTCTTTATTGATTTATGAATATTTACCTCAAATAAAATTATTTATTCTCAAATTATTTTGATCAAATTAATAAAAACCTAATTTTATTTGAGATAAATATTTATAAAAAAAAATGTATCTATAACAGTTAAAATTAATATATATATATATATATGATCAAATTAATAAAAATAAAATAAAGAATTTTATTTAAGATAAATATTTATAAACCAATAAGGATTTTGCTTAAACAAACAAAGAGCGAGGTTGAATTAAAAAAGAAGATTAAATCCCAAAATTTATTTAATCATATGGATAAGTTTAAATATAATTCAAATTTAATTATTACGAGTATATGTTTATAAAATAAATTTGATATATTAATTATTATATGCTTATAAAATAAATTTAATATTTATTTAAAATAATTTCTAGATTTTATTATTCTCACATAAATATAAAATTTTATTGATCTTTTAAAAATTTGTAATACAATACTGATAACATCAAATAATATCTATCTAATACGTACATAACAATATAAGGTTATATATATTATATTATATATATCATAAGTTTAATTATTTATTTAATCAATATTATGAAGTAGATATAATTATATTATATAAAACCGTCCCACCCCTGTAAATGTTAAGCGAGAGTGTGCGGTTAACCATTAAAGAAGAACGCCGGTTGGGCACATTCCATATACTCCGGCCTTCTTCATTCCACATACTTCAACGGCCCCTCAGTTGTTCCCTTCTTCACCTCGTCGTTGATCGTTGTCTACCTAGCCGTCGCCCTCATCATCTTCTCTTCCACCAGCAAGTTCTTTCACTACATAAGCTTAAGGTCTCTCTCACTCACTTTTTTTTTTATATGTTTTTTTGCTTATAGATTCATTCCACATATTTGCGTGCGCAGTTGTTCCTTCTTCACCTCGTCACAATACGTTGTCCATCTACAGTCCGTCGCCCTCATCATCTTCTCCTCCACCCGCAAGTTCTTTCATAACCCAATCTCCAGGTCTCTCTCAATCACTTATTTTTTCTCAATCACTTATTTTTATTTTTTTTTATGTTTTTTGCTTATATAGTTTTTGAGAATAACAACTTGTTTCAATATTAGGATCACTAGTTCTTGAATCCACTAGAGACGGTAACATGGTAATTGTTGAGGGTCGGATTGGTGGAGTGAGGATAAAAGTAGTTTTCAACGAACATGGGCAGCCTGTATAGAATAATGGTGCTAAGTTGGAAAGCTACATTTGTGTCATAACGCTATGCTTTTAAGTACGTTAACATCCTCTTATGAACTTTGTTTCCTTTTTTTGTTAGTATCTTATATGCTTATTGACATATACTCGTTGCAATTAATGGTAATTGTTGTACTTTACAATCACATTATATTTATTAATTAATTGACTTTTTGTACCTTATAATATTTTATGCGCTTGTAATTAATAGTTTGTACAAAAAACTTACACGAAAGGACAAATTGACGAAGTACGGTCGGAGTGGGCTACATGCGTGCAACCATGGTTGAGTAGAGAGGAAAGCACGTGCATTGGGAGGGATTTCTAATTAATAAATTTATTGTAATATTGGCTAGTTGAATTTATATATATACATAGATGTGTCGTATATTGAACATTAATTATAACATTAATTATGATGATTGGTGGATTTTGTAAGGGCTTTTAATTTCATTCACAATTAATCAATTTATGATTTTTTTAGCTTTTGTATTTTATTTTTATTAATTTAGCAAATGAAAATTTCATTATTTTTTTAAAAATATTGGATATATACAACAGCGGCTAATAACCGTTGTTATAGCTAATACAACTGCTGTTATAGAGCAAGTACAACAACGGTTGTTAATAAATAACAGCGGTTAAAAACCGCTGTAGTAATTCAAAACAACAGCGGTTAAAAACCGTTATAGTAATTTCAAACAACAGCGGTTAAAACCGCTGTAGTAAATTCAAACAACAGCGGTTCATAACCGCTGTCATAACTAATAAAACCGTTGTCGTAAATATTGTAAGGTGTTAAAACCGAGCACATACCACAGCGGTTTTGATAGAATAACAGCGGTTAATAACCGCTGTTATATATAGATACGACAGCGGTTAATAACCGCTGTCTATCAGTGCCCTCTTTCTACAGCGCTTTGTACCACAGCGGTTGCTGATATCAATTTACAGCGGTTTTTAACCGCTGTCTATCAGCTTATTTGGCATAGTGCTTGAGCACTTGAGTTGTTTCCCTCGGGCATCACAGAACCAAATCTTACCAGTTAACACCTTAGACTGATCTGATTTGTTGTTTGTGTCAGCTAAGTAATAGTCAAATGGTTTTCCTTTATAGGAGTGAACATACAATATCTTTTGACTAGTTACATTCGGCCTGGGTGCATTAGCTGGTCGATGCACACGATTATATGGACCATACTCTTCTGTTCTCACAATATCATAAGAGATAGGGGGTGCAAAGAGGACAGATTTGTTTGAAGAAGATTTCTTCTTCTTGGCTGGAGCAGCATACAGCTGAGACTGTCTCAGACGAGATGGTCTAGGCTGTTTGCTGTTCCTCTGTATAGGTTAGGGGTTAACTTTTCTTTTACCATTTTTGGTGTTGGAATAGTTAGCCTTAGTTGGTACAGATGCCTTTTGGTTCATATTGAGTTCATTGTGTTTAGAACACTCACCCTGTTCATGTGTCTGAGTAGTGCACTTTGTAGGTCCCTAAGTTGAGTTAATATCGAGGGAAGCTAAAGAAAATGTCTAGAGGGGGGTGAATAGACTATTCTAAAATCTTTCGATATATCAGAATTACAATGTGCGGAATACGAAATTAACAATGAGCCCAATTAAAGATTATACTCAACTTAATTCGAGAACTCTGTTTTATGTACTCAACTAGTCTTGTTCAGTTATGTATGTTTAATAAGTAAACAATTAATCAATTCAATCAAACAAAACATAACAGTAAAGTAAATCAAACACGAGATTTATAGTGGTTCGACAACTTGTCTACATCCACTCTCACAAACCCAGTTGTGAAATTCTTATTAACTCTTCCAATCGAGTAATATGTTCTTGTAGCTTTAAGTCCCAAGAAATAAGACTTAGATCTTCTCGATTATATCTCCAGATATATCTTCGATCTTACTAGCTATTTTACAAGTAACTAGCAACTTGAAACAATAAACGAAAATAAAACTTCTCTTCGTTCAGTAGTAGCCTTCTGATTTCTTCACTTGTCTTGCGTAGCTTCACTTTCTGAACTTCAATCTCTGAGAGTAATTTCTTCACTTGAATCTTCAATAATGCTTGCAGTATCAATATTTCAGTAGTCTTCTCAGTAGTCTTTAACCAATGAATACCTTGGGGTATTTATAGACTTCTAATTCCAAGAACATTTAGTTGTGTAACAACCTTTTCTTGAAAACTAACTTTCAACTGAAACTTCTTATCCTTTAACGCGTTTCTCCAGTTAATTAGTTATTCCTTAACTAACTCCTTCAATTTTTATCTTCAACACGCGTTTCTGTAATTAACTTCAAGTTGACCTGTCTTGTTTAAGTCGCACCTGTCTTGTGTAGTAGTAGTAGACTGTGTCTTCTACTTGTCTTGTGCAGTAGACTTCTTCAGATTACAATATAGAACTAATCTAGTCCTATCAACTAATCCTAACAAGACTATTTACATTAAGCTTCTTGTTATAAAGCTTAGTCAACTTAGAAAACTATACAAAAGAATCTATCTATTACATTTAAAAATATGAGCTCTATACAACAATTATTCATAGCTCAATAACAATCTAACATATACGAATAACAAATATGAAGTACTTATAAATCGTACTTATCTTTCAATAATACTTGTCTTTTAACAACTAGTACTTGTCTTTTGAATTCTACTGATCTGTTCAAGATGACTTCAACTTAACTAGACTAGATCAGTCAATACTTAGAAAATATTCAAGTCTTCTTTTGGCTTATCAAAACTTTATCTTTTATCTTTTATTCATCATTTAGGACTTGCTCTAGGATTCATATCCCAACAATTTCCCCCTTTTTGATGAAGCCAAAACTACTTGAATCTTTTCACAATAGTAAACTAGTTAAGTAGTTATCTTGTATTAAACATCAAATAGTACTTATCTTTTCATTCATTCCGAAATATGATCAGTAGAGATTACAAATACTTAATCAAAATAAAACTAAGTAATCAGAGCAAAAAAAAACTAATCTGAAAGAGTACCTCCTTCTGAGTTAGGAACACAGAATGCATCTAGGAGTCTCCTGTGAATAATACTGATATGGTCTTCATCTTCAATCTTCTCTTTATCAAGTAGCTCTTCTTCAAATTTCTTGATCTGATTAAGATCAACTCTTTTTCCTGAGCTTGTCATAGGAGTCTTCCATCTTGGAAAGATCGGTACTAAAATGTTGAAATTTGCAGCAGCAGATATTCTCATAATCAAATTCCAAAGTAATTTGTTTTGTCCTTCCATGAATTTGTCAAACATGGCATACAACTCGTCTGGACTTTCAGTCTCACCATACTTTCGAATAATCCAGTGATCCAGTTCCCATTGCCTCTTTACTTTGAGCCATTCTTGACGATGCTCTTTGTCAATGAAATAATCAATGAACTGGTCTTCCACTTTTTCTTCATCTGCCTTCAGTTTCTGCAAATTCTCAATATGCTTTTCTATCTTCTTTTTGCTTGCATAATGAGTTTCATCACTCTGATCAATAACCTTCTGCTTCTTCTCAACAATCGCAGTTGGTTCTTCAATTTCAATAGCTAGTTTTCTCTTGACTCGTCTGGTCTGAACCTCAGCTTCTGAAGATGCAACACCTTTTCCCTTCTCCAATCTTTTCTGTTCATCAGACTTAGCTTGCTCCAGCTCTGCAGTTTTAACTAACCTGCCTCTGCCTCTCTTAGGCCTTCTGAGATCTTGCATAGCTTCAGCAGCTTCCTTCGCTTCTGGCTCAGCACTGGATTTAGATTTTTCAATTTCAGCACTAATATGCACTGGTTTTGTCTTCTTTGTCTCTTCCCCCTTTTTGGCTTCATCAGTCGCCTGGAGAGAGAAAAGAGAAGTGAAACGAGTCATCTCTTCATACATAGCCTGTTTCATTAGACTTGTAGCTTTTTCAATCTGCTTTTCATGCGAACTGTTTTGACTCAACTTGTCCAGCTTGGTTGCCACCAACTCCAGCTTTTGAGTAGACAAGTTCAACTCATTCTTAAAATGTGTTGCGGTCAAACGTAACTTCTTATTTTCATCAGTCATAGCAGAGATAAGTTGTTGAGCTTGAGCTAACTGATCATAAGCCTCCTTCCTCTGAACATCAGCAACCTCGATTCTTGCTCTATAGACTCTTTCCAACTTCCTGGATTCAGTAGCTAGAACACGAGCAAAATCGACTGAACTCTTCTCTGAGTATTCAACCTGATCTTGGAGAAATCCTTCAAGCTGCTCAAACATATGTTGTCTGAATTCATCATCTATCTGATTGACTGCATTCACGATCATATCTTTTGAACTTGTCACAAGGACATTGTTTTGTTCAATAAGAGTCTTCTTTACATCAGATTTGAGAAAATCAACAATGGACGATTTTATAACACCTTTCAAATCTGCTTTCAACTCATCTAAGGAAGCAGTTGAGAAACCTTGAGATGACTGACCAACTTCAGCATGAATGGCTTCTTCCATGATCACATCATCAGCAATAGATATTACTTCAAGTAATTGTCCTTCTGTAGCAGTAGTTAAGACCTCGTCTTCTACTACGACTGATTCTAGAAACACACTTCCAGCTATGGCTTTCAGACTCGGAAACGGACAATATGGCACTATAGCTAACTTAGCTTCCTCAGCCTTCCTTATAGCATCATCCAAGTCCTTTCTCAATAAAGCGTGCAACTTCTCCATATATCCACAAAGTTCAATGGGAAGTAAATCATCAGAATACCGATTAATAAAAGCAAAATCTGACCTTGGACTGTTAGCATGATCTACTTGAAATCTGAACACAATGCCTCTCAACTGATTTGAGACATTGTCTAAATCCAATATAGGATCAGTAGACTGGAGTTCTTCAGCTTGTGTGGCTTTAGTTATAACCACATCTTGTTCAAAATCTGAATCCGAAACTTGAATACCCACATCAAATTTCGATTCTGAGCACATCAAATCATCAGGAATGTTTAGCAATCTCTTAGCAAGAGCAGTGATGGCATGAGCTGGGAATAACTCTGAGTGGTCTTGAACACCACTGGTCTCCTTCTGTTCCATTTCCCAGTCCATAAAGTTTGAGATGCCTCCTTTTCCTAAGATGACTTCGAAAAGATCATCTGTGCCATACTTCTTCAATGCCACCCAAGTGCATACTCTTAGAAGTTTTTCAAATTGTTCTGATGCATAGTCGACTTCAATAGCCGAGAGTTTCTTCTTCAAGTTTCTGCTCATCGTCGAACGGATTCTCTTCTTTCTTAGGCTCATGGGATAATATACCAAGGAGTCGAATCTAACTTCAGACGGGGTCTGAGTAGGTGGGGTCCCTATCTCAGTTGTAGCAGTGGCAACTGGCGTCTTATCTGAAGTAGATGGGTGAGGAGGTTCAACATATTCTGTTGAGGGTAGAGAGAGAGTTTGGACTGTGGTTTCTGGGGGCTTCAATGTGTCTTGGTTTGGTGTGACAACTGTCGGAGTATCAGTTGTATCACTTATGGGAGTGTTTAAGGGAAGACTGGCTCTCAGCGGTCGTGCTGCCAGTACTTGTGAGGTTGGGGGTACAGGACGAGGCCTAGATCGATGTGACCTAGCCTTGGTTCGAATAGAAGAAGATGGGAGAAAGAGAGGAATTGAAACAGATTGAGTAGAAGTACCAACCTGTATACTCGACTCGATTGGACGAGTAGGCGAGTCAACTCTCACTAGAGTGTACATCTCAGGAATTTGTTCACTCGACTCCTTCTCTTGAGTCGACTCTTCATCTGACTGAGTCTTCTCTGAGTCGTCTGTACTGGACTCTGCCTCTTCAGACTCGGCTTGTGAAGAACTGGATGAATTGGCATACGGCAACACTTCTGAATCATCAACTTGAACTTGCCTTGGGGCAGCTGGCCTTGCAGCAGCCTGCTTCCTCATCGCTTCTATTTTCAAGTAGAACTTAAGAGGATGAAATGGCTTTCCTTTGCTCCAATCACTCTTGTTGGGCAGCAAAAATGGAAGTAATATACTCAGCTTGTTTCCATATCCAACAGCCTGTGATACTACCCAATTTCGAGTATCAACATCCACTCTAACACTTCTTTCGAAGTACATCATCCTGATAGCTATCAGCTTAAACCAGTTACCCTCAGTGATTCCATCATAGATAGCTGCCATTATCCTTGTCTTGACTTGAGTAACTGAGTCATGAGACCCAGTGGCACATAGAAGCATCTTGCTTGCTATGTCTAGTAGAGTGCGATATTTTTCCAAAAGTTCACCCTTCTTGGCTGTAGTAGCTTTACCATCCGGTTTCAGTTTCATCTTCTTCCCACAGAAGATGCTTAAATACTTCATCTCCTGTCCTTCAGCATACTTCTCCACATCAATCGTTCCGATGGGTAGCCTTAATCTTTCGAACATAACTTCCCGAGTGATTTCCACTCGATTTCCATCAATAAAAGATTCAATTGCATCTCCCTGTCTGTTGGCGTTGGCATAAAATTCCAGAACCTCCTCCTCCAAAACAACTTGAGGAAACGCCTCTAGGTAGGGTTTTAGACCGCATCGGATGCATTTGGTCAAGATTTCCATATTTCCTTCCTTGTGATTTCCTTTGAAGAACAGAGATGGTTCAACATGCACCTTGTTGTCATTTATGTATCTCCCTAGATCGAATGGTGCCTGCATGTTGGAACTGACATCGAAAATAGAACGAATCGACATTGAATAATTGGTTATGAACAATATAATCGAACAAGTAAGAAATCAATGTGTGCAAGTAGTAGAGTTAAGAAAACGTGGGTAGAATGTGTGCAAGTGTTGGGTTTTGTTTAAAACTGAATTTTTGATCCAACGGACAAGATTGAAGGATTAAATCCAACGGTCATGCCTTTTGGTATTCAGTTACGGAACCGAGAAAAACACTGTGATTTGATTTTGTAAAATTTGAAATCCTCCTTTTCTACTGGTAGAAATGAGGAGTGTACTCATCTGACCTAACATATTCGTATTTTGGCGCGAATTGAATGTGTACACCTCATTAAATGGGGGTGTATAAATCCAATTCTAGGATATTCAAATTTTAATACTATCAAATTACTTTAATACCCTTAATTTGTTTCGAGTAAACACTTAACACATAGAAAACTTAGCTTGTCTGTTCGAGTCCATCCAGAACAGATGAGTAGGCCTAATCTTCATAAGGCGAGTAGACTTAATTGCACAAGACGAGTAGTCTTATGACCATCAGTCGAGTTCCCCCTTCGACTGTGCTTGTCTACTTTAAACATCAAACTGTTATTTTTACCTGTCTTATCTTTGTGTTACAGATTAGATGCAATACAGGTAGTCGAGTAAAATAAATAAGTAAGGTAAGTATCAATCTAGAATAATGGTCAAGATTCAAACAAGATGACTGTTACCAAACTTAAGAGTCAACATAAGGATTTTTAAGAAATCAAAGATTCCCCCTTGAATGTTTATTCCCTTAGTATTACCCTCAGCTTTACCAGCTTCCTCATCGGGTTGTTTGGTCAACTTGTCTGACCTTGTATACCTGTCTATTGGATGAGTAGATGAGTGCTCTGCTCCTTTTGTGGTAACTTGTCTGATTCTTCTTTCTTCTTAGAACTGTACCTGTCTGGTTAGTACATTGCTATATACTAGTAGGATCAAGATCAATTAGTCCTAGACTAATGCATAATTCATGAAATCGGGCCTCAGCTAATGGTTTTGTGAAAATATCGGCTCTTTGAAAATCAGTATGAATCTTTTCCATGCGAATATCCTTCTTTTCTACATGATCACGTATGAAATGGTGTTTCACATCAACATGTTTACATCGTGTGTGCAGAACAGGATTTTGTGTAATGGCAATTGCACTATTACTATCACAGAAAATAGGAACATTTGATTCACAAATATTATAATCTCTAAGCTGTTGAATAAGCCATAATAATTGACTACAACAACTACCAGCAGCCATGTACTCGGCTTCAGTAGTAGAGGTAGCAACACTTGTCTGCTTTTTCGAAAACCATGAAATGAGTTTTGTGCCTAAGAACTGACAAGAACCAGATGTAGATTTCCTATCTATTCTACAGCCACCAAAATCAGAATCAGAGTAGCCACTTAGAGATAGATCATCATTTGAGGGATACCATATACCACGATTGATGGTTCCTTTCAAATATTTCAGAATCCTTTTAGTGGTTTCCATATGACTCTCTTTTGGATTAGCTTGAAAACGAGCACATACACCAACAGAAAATGCAATATCAGGTCTGCTAGCAGTCAAGTAGAGTAATGAGCCAATAAGACCACGGTAATGAGTTTGATCAGTACATTTACCATTCTCATCTGGATCCATCCTGTAAGTAGGTTGCATAGGTACTCCAGAAGATTTACATGTCTTAATACCATACTTGTCTAGTAGATTACGAGTATATTTTGCTTGATTTATGAAAATCCCTTCTGGGGTCTGTTTTACTTAAAGTCCAAGAAAGTAATTCATTTCACCCATCATAGACATCTCAAATTTACTTTGCATGAGTGTTGAAAAACTTTCACTCAACTTTTTGTTAGGTGATCCAAAAATGATATCATCTACGTAAATTTGGACGAGTAAAATGTCCTTCCCTTCTTGTCTTCTGAACAAGGTTCTATCGACCTTGCCCTTAGTAAAACCATTTTCTAATAGAAATTGAGAAAGAGTATCATACCAGGCTCTTGGAGCTTGCTTTAGTCCATATAAGGCCTTCTTTAATCTAAATACCTGGTTACCTTTGACTTCGAAACCTGGGGGTTGTTCAACATACACTTCTTCCGCAAGAATACCGTTAAGAAATGCACTTTTAACATCCATTTGATATACAGTAAATTTCATGTAAGCAGCATATGCAAGGAACAATCGAATGGCTTCTAGTCTAGTAACAGGAGCATATGTTTCATCATAATCTATGCCTTCAGCTTGTGAATAGCCTTGGGCGACTAGTCTAACCTTGTTACGAACAACTACATCATTCTCATTTTTCTTATTCTTGAAGATCCATCGAGTGCCCACTACATTATGATGTTTAGGTCTATCAACAAGTTCCTAGACGTCATTTCGAACAAACTGATTCAACTCGTCTTGCATAGCGATGATCCAATTACTATCAGCTAAAGCCTCTTTAATGGTTTTAGGCTCGATAGATGAGAGGAAACAACACCAGCAAAACAGAGATGGACTAGGTTGTTCTTGTGACTCAAAGAGTTGTCGTCTAGTCTTTACACCAATAGTAGAGTCACCAATGATATTTTCAGTATTATGTGCAGATTTCCATGTTTTTCTAGTCTTTGTAAGCATAGTATCATCATCTAGATCAGTTATAGCATCATGCATGTCAACATCATTTGTATCATCAACAGATTTACCTGGAGTAGATGAGTCAGCTAGAGCAGGCATGTCTACTAGTTTAGTAGACTTACCTTGAGCACTTACCCTTTCCTTGTCATCAGTTTCGAGTGCTTTCATGAATGGATTGTATGTTTGAACGGATTCATATACCTCTGAGTCTTTGTCAGATTCGATAGTTAGCTCAGTAACTTTCTCACTGATCTTGTTGGCAGACGAGTCCTGTTGAGATTCTTCGAAAACCACATGTGGTGTTTCTTCCACACAAAGGGTTGAGTAGTTGAATACTCTAAATGCTTTGCTAGTCGAGGAGTATCCTAAGAATATCCCCTCGTCTGCTTTAGCATCGAATGCATTCAACTTGCTTTTCCCATTGTTATGGATGAAACACTTACAACCGAATATATGAAAATATGAGACTCTGGGTTTTCTACCTTTCCATACCTCATAGGGCGTCTTACCTAGTGCTTTATTGATAGCACTTCTATTTTGTGAGTGGCATGCAGTATTGATAGCTTCTGCCCAAAACTTTTGAGGCGTATCATACTCTGTCAGCATGGTCCTGCAGGCCTCCTTAAGAGTTCTGTTCCTTCGTTCTGCTACTCCATTTTGTTGTGGTGTCCTCGCTGCACTAGTAAGGTGCTGGATGCCACGCTTAGAACAAAATTCTTTAATATAGCAGTTAATGAATTCAGTACCCTTGTCACTACGGATCTTGACAATTGACTGATTCTTCTCAACCTGTAACTTCTTCAACAGATCAGGCAAAAGTGTTTGTGTATCACTCTTCTTGTGTAAGAAGACTACCCAAGTGAACTTAGAATAGTCATCTACCACAACAAGTGTGTACCTTCTACCGTTCAAAGTTGGAGGAGTTATTGGGCCATGTAAGTCCATATGTAGAAGTTCAAGAACTCTACTTGTTGAGAGGGATGGAATAGATTTAAAGGAACCTTTTACCTGTTTACCTTTCTGACAGGATGTGCATACATGTGACTTGTAGTAGACTTCATTGGGAATGCCTTCCACAAGGTAGTCTCTGGCTATCTTATTAAGAACCTTAAAGTTTAGATGACAGAGGCGTCTATGCCAGAGCCAGCCAAGTTCTTTAGGATTCTTAGTAAGTAGACAGGTGTCCCTCGGACAACTGTTCCAGTTCACTATGTACACACTTCCTTGTCTTATGCCGACCAGTAAGACTGTGTGTGTTCTCTTGTCAATGATTTCACATTTCCGACTCTTGAACTGCACCTTGTATCCACGATCACAAAATTGTGAAACAGAGAGTAAATTGTATTTCAAGCCTTCAACATATGAGACATCTTGGATCTCTATGTCTCCATTCCGAATGTAGCCGAATCCTTTGGTAACAGCAGTGGAGCTATCACCAAATATTACTTTTGGTCCTTCTTGCTCATGGTAGCTTGATAAGAGAGTCTTGGTACCAGTCATGTGGTGCGAACAGCCACTGTCTATGTACCAAGTTTCTCCTATTGAGCCACCCTTCTTGTATAGATCGAGTCGACCCTGCATTAGATGATATTACATAATTTAGGTACCCTCCTTGTTTATTGGGGTCCTGTGGGGTTAGTCGAGTTCAATGGAATCCAAATGTACATTGGAGTCCTGAACAAGTTTGATCTTCTGAGCTTTCGACCATATTTGTTGCAAAATAAGACCTTGTTGTCCTTATCTGGCCTATCAGTCGAGTTCGGGTCTACTCTTTGGAGATAGCCTTTCGATTTGATCTCTACTTGAGTAGGCACTTGTCTATGATAGTCAGAGTAGGGTTTATATGCATTAGGTCCATACGGTTTATAGACATGTTTAGGTCTTTCTTTTCCTTCGATATCATATGACAAAGGTGGAGGATATAGAACAGCTTGTGTACGATATTTTGGACCTTTCTGTCTAGGTCTAGACGAGTAGAGTTGAGACTGCCTTATAAAAGGAGGTCTAGACTCTTGTCGTCTAGTCTGTACTTGTCTAGTACTAGTCTCCTCAGGATACCAATCCTCGTATCTGACCTGGTTGGATCGTCTACGGTTAGTGGTCCTTGGAAGATTAGTTCTAGGTTGAACAGGCTTGTTGTTACCATTCTTTTTACCTCCTTTGGTAATTGGAATGTTAACTCGAGCTTGTTTCGGTACAGTACCTTTAGTTGGAGTATCAATATCGTATATCATTGGTTCTTTTCCTTTATCATTAGTCAAAGAGCTTGAGATGAAAATAGTAGGGTTCTTAAGAACTAGAGTAGACGAGCTTGATGTCTCAGCACCTATGCCTGTGTTGTCAGCAGGAGCCCTGTACCTATCTGACAATTCAAGGTTAACCTTTGAAGAGTTAACCAGGTCAGTAAGTTTAAGGTCTAGAGTGACAACCTCGGTTTCTAAGAACTTATTACGTTCTTCAAGCTTTTTGCACTTGTTTTTTAAAACATTGAATTCATGTTTCTCAGTAGCTTGTGTCTTGAGTAGATCTTGATACAACTTGTTTGTCAATGCACACCTGTCTTTGAGTTGACTCAACTCTTCTTGCAAGCGTTCATTTAGGACTGTTATATTAGGATCTACTTTAGACTGAGCTTCCTTAAGATCAATGATTTCTTGTCTTAAGATGATGTTTTCGTCACTGACTTCAATGATTGCCTTGTTGGCAAGTAGGAGGTCGTCTTCAACTACACTAGTAGAGTGCTGAAGGCTACTCCCTACTTTGCTACTGGCAGTGTCACTTTCATCAGATTCTGATTCATCACAAGATTGAAAAGAAGTAGCAGATGATACCTCTTGGTCGATTTTAGCCATGCAGCATAGACCATCATCTACTATAAAAGCTTCATCGTGATCTGGTTCAGACGGGTAGCTAGATGAGGATGATGGCAACTCGTCTGAGTCAGACTCAGAGTCATCATTGGCCATCATTGCCTTCTTACCACGGTTGTATCTTCTTTCCCTTCGTGCTTTGCGTTCTTCTCGATCATCAGTACTCAGGTCTGGACATTCATATATGTAGTGACCTGGCTTTTCACAGTTATAGCACAAGAGATCATTAGTAGCCTTTTTAATAGGAGAGTTGTTCCTTCGTTTATCGCGTTTATCAGAACGAGTAATCTTCCTACCATCAGACTCTCTATCTTGTCTGTTACCTTTCGAGACTTCGTCTCTCCTTTCGGACGAGTTTCGGTCTCGTCTGGTCTCAGACGAGTTCTTAGAAGCAGACCCTCTATGCTCTCTATAGAACTTCTTATATCTTCCGAAACGTTTATTCAGCCTATCAAACTTTCTAACCATGAGGCTTACCTGATCCTTCAGACTAAGATCAGTATCTAACTCGTCTTTCACAGAGGTAGACCTAGTCTTAGACTTCAACCTGTCTACCTTAGACGAACTAGCCTTAAAAGCAACGTTCTTAGATACAACATGTTCTCTGTCACTACTTGCTATGGGTTCATCTTCGTCTAAATCAAACTCATGAGCCTTTAGAGTTTGAAACAAGGTTTCTGCTGTCCATACATCTATATCTTGGGTATTCTTAACAAGCATTTTTACCATTTTCCATCGACTATCAAGGCTTTTGAGAATCCTAAGATTGATTTCACGTGGAGTATAAGATTTACCAAGGACTTCCAAGTCATTCATGATTTTGGTAAAACGAGTATCCAACTGGTCTATTGTTTCACCAGCTTTCATATGAAATGATTCGAATCTTTGGACTGCTGTAGAAAGCTTGCTTTCTTTGATTAGGGATGTCCCTTCACAAATAATAGCTAAGCGATCCCACATTTCTTTGGCAGTTTTACATTTTAACACTTTTCCCAGATACTCGTTAGGAAGAGTGTGTAAGATGTAATTCTTGGCCAAGCTATCCAAATTATTCTGTCTCATTTCTTCTGAGGTTAGTTCTGACCTTGGTTTCTTGACGAGTGTACCCACGGGTTGATTAGTGTCAAGGGCAGCAGTATTGGGAATCATGGTCACTATCGGACCTTCAGTGATGACGGAGATCATTAAGTCGTGAGTGGAACTGAAGATGGCTTCCATCCTTAGTTTCCAATAGTCATAATCTTGAACCTGGAACTTAGGTAACTTGTTAGCACTAATTTCGAGAGACATGATTCAAGAAGATACAAATATCACAGTATAGTATCAAGAAACAGATGTTTTCAAGTTCAGCGTTAAAGAACACGTAAGAGCACGTATAGACACGGACCAAGACTTCACCCAAGTCTTGAGTTGGTTATCAAGAAACAGCAGTTCGTAAACTACTGCTCTGATACCACTTGTAGGTCCCTAAGTTGAGTTAATATCGAGGGAAGCTAAAGAAAATGTCTAGAGGGGGGTGGTGAATAGACTTTTCTAAAATCTTTCGATATATCAGAATTACAATGTGCGGAATACGAAATTAACAATGAGCCCAATTAAAGATTATACTCAACTTAATTCGAGAACTCTGTTTTATGTACTCAACTAGTCTTGTTCAGTTATGTATGTTTAATAAGTAAACAATTAATCAATTCAATCAAACAAAACAAAACAGTAAAGTAAATCAAACACGAGATTTATAGTGGTTCGACAACTTGTCTACATCCACTCTCACAAACCCAGTTGTGAAATTCTTATTAACTCTTCCAATCGAGTAATATGTTCTTGTAGCTCTAAGTCCCAAGAAATAAGACTTAGATCTTCTCGATTATATCTCCAGATATATCTTCGATCTTACTAGCTATTTTACAAGTAACTAGCAACTTGAAACAATAAACGAAAATAAAACTTCTCTTCGTTCAGTAGTAGCCTTCTGATTTCTTCACTTGTCTTGCGTAGCTTCACTTTCTGAACTTCAATCTCTGAGAGTAATTTCTTCACTTGAATCTTCAATAATGCTTGCAGTATCAATATTTCAGTAGTCTTCTCAGTAGTCTTTAACCAATGAATACCTTGGGGTATTTATAGACTTCTAATTCCAAGAACATTCAGTTGTGTAACAACCTTTTCTTGAAAACTAACTTTCAACTGAAACTTCTTATCCTTTAACGCGTTTCTCCAGTTAATTAGTTATTCCTTAACTAACTCCTTCAATTTTTATCTTCAACACGCGTTTCTGTAATTAACTTCAAGTTGACCTGTCTTGTTTAAGTCGCACCTGTCTTGTGTAGTAGTAGTAGACTGTGTCTTCTACTTGTCTTGTGCAGTAGACTTCTTCAGATTACAATATAGAACTAATCTAGTCCTATCAACTAATCCTAACAAGACTATTTACATTAAGCTTCTTGTTATAAAGCTTAGTCAACTTAGAAAACTATACAAAAGAATCTATCTATTACATTTAAAAACATGAGCTCTATACAACAATTATTCATAGCTCAATAACAATCTAACATATACGAATAACAAATATGAAGTACTTATAAATCGTACTTATCTTTCAATAATACTTGTCTTTTAACAACTAGTACTTGTCTTTTGAATTCTACTGATCTGTTCAAGATGACTTCAACTTAACTAGACTAGATCAGTCAATACTTAGAAAATATTCAAGTCTTCTTTTGGCTTATCAAAACTTTATCTTTTATCTTTTATTCATCATTTAGGACTTGCTCTAGGATTCATATCCCAACACACTTGTTAGGTGTACTACCCCCAGCTGGAGAGGATGTTGATGGATTAAGTTCATAGCCTAAACCCATCTTATTGCCATTTGATCTATAATATTCAGAGATACTTTCAATCGTAGTCGAAGCTTTATTGAACTCTGATATCTTTTGATTTAGGCATTCCTTCTCCTTTTCTAAGAGCTTGTGTGATTGGAAGAGATCATCGAACTTAGATTGTAGTATACGAAATTCTTTGGTTTCTAAGGCTTGAGTTTCTAACATCCCCTCATACAACTGAGTTGTTGTGGTATTTTCTTCCTTAAGAAGTTCCACTTCTTTGGTCAACCTTTCATTCATGGTGACTAACTCAGGGGTGTTATCAAACTTAACCTTTTTCAACCTAGCAATTTCTTTCCTTAAATCCTTATTCTCCTCTTCCACTTCTATAAAGGCTCTAGTGGCAATATTCAGATCACCTTTTACCTTTCTTAAAGATTGATAATAGGTGTCTTCTGATTCGCCTTCAGATGAGTTTATGTCATCTGTTTGTGAGAAAATAGGTGAATGGAAAGTAGTAGTGTAGGAATTTACCTCATTTTCTCCTATGGCCATCATAGCTAGATCGTCTGAATCATCTGAGTAGATTTGACAGTCTGGTGATGTAGGAAGTTCATCACTTTGATATTCAGATTCTTCAGTCAGCATTGCTTGCTTATCTGAATTTCTTCTCCTTGGCCTTCTTTCTTCTTTGTCATCCAGCTCAGGGCATTCATAGACATAGTGTCCTGGTTTACGACAATTGAAGCATGCTCCAGGCTTTTGATTTGAATTGCCTTTCCTTGGAGGTGTGGCATCTCTTTTTCTGGAGCCTCGGCTGTCAGATGACTCCACATCCTTTCTAGGATGTCTTTCTGGTGTTCTTTCTCTGGAACCTCTGGAGGGTGATCTTGCTCTTCTATCTTTGTAGTTTCTATAGAACTTTCTATATTTGCTGTTGAGAGTGTTCATCCTTTCGAATCTCTTGATCATAAGAGCCATTTGTTCCTTCAGACTCATGTCTGATCCTTCACAGTCTTCTGTTTTCAGAGAGGTCTTGCCAGATGAGGTGCTTGCAGCTTTTGTATTTGCTGCCTTGAAAGCTACAGTCTTGGAAGTGGATGGAGTAGCAATAGGTTCATCATTTTCTGAGTTTTCTTCTCTTTCAAGATCATATTCATGGGCTTTTAGATTCTGAAATAGAGTCTGTGCAAACCACTCCTTGATATCTTGAGTATCTTTGATGATGGTCTTCTTGAGTCTCCATTTCTTGGTTAGAGAGTCTAATATCTTTAGATTTTTCTCTCTATTTGTATATTTCTTGCCCAGAGATTCTATCTCATTGATGATCTTGGTGAATCTATTGTCTAATTGATCAATAGACTCTTCTGGTTGCATTTTGAAATGTTCAAACTTCTTGACTGCTGTTGTCAACTTGCTCTCCTTAATCAGCTCGGTTCCTTCACAGAGGAGTGCTAGAGCATCCCACATTTCCTTAGCTGTTTCACAATTGATTACTTTTGCAATGTACTCATTTGGAAGAGTTTGCATGATGTAATCTTGAGCAATGCTGTCAAGATTTGACTGCTTCATCTCTTCTGGTGTGAGATCCTTCATCGGCTTGGGGGCTAGTTCTCCAACTGGGACTTCTGGATCACCTTTTGCAGTGTTGACTGCCATGATGGTGATTGGGCCTTCAGTGATTACTGACCACATCTTGTAGTGGACTGATGTGAGATTCTTCCTCATCCTGATCTTCCAGTAATTATAATCCTCCACTGAAAACTTAGGCAACTTACGCATATTAGCACTCATGTTGTATGAGTTTCGAAAACAAGTTTTTCAAAAGAAAAAGATTTGTTCAAGAGGACTACAGAGAGACTCCCTCAAGTCTTCTGATAATCTAGAGACAGTAGTCCGTTAGAACCACTACTCTGATACCACTTGTTGGTCCCTGAACGAGTAGTGAGTGGGATTAAAGTCTAGAGGGGAGGGGTGAATAGACTTTAAAACTTTTTCAAGAGAGTTGGGAACCTCTTCTGATTGCTATGTCAGCTGGACTACAAGTCTGCTGGTCCAGATGACTATAGTGATCTGATAGAGGAGGTTATATGCGGAATTATGGTAGGCCTTGTTTAGACTCGTTCTTTTGTTTCTTGTGAAAGTGTTTAACTTGTTTTCTTGTATGAAAGTACTCAGCTGATGCTGGTTTGAAAGTTGTGGCCTTGTTTTGAAGAATATTGAAATCACAGTATGCACTATATAACAGTTAATGAAATGACAGAATGTAAAGTGCAATAAGTAAATAACACCAGGTTTATAGTGGTTCGGATATACGATCCTACGTCCACTCTCACGTCCTAACGTGATATTTAATCCCTTTAATTTACCGCAAATTACAAGGGTCTTGACCTTTATAGTCCCAAGGATAGGACTTTGAGATCTGAGCCGTCCTAACAGCTACGGTCTCCACAAGTGATTGTAAGCACTTGCACTTTGAGGGTTTCAAAAACTTTAACCTTTCGGAGAGGGTTTGGGGTTTTTGAAGTGTATCCAACTAGTGATTCAAGCTTATAATTTGCTTAATCACTTTGCCTAAAACAAATGATATACAATATGAATAGGTTTCAGGTTCTTAAGGGTTGGATAGAAATCACTTAAGAGCTATGGATAATCTAATGGATTCAGGCTCTTTGAGAATTCTTGAGACAATACGACTTTAGCTTGATTGCTTGCTGGAAATTTTGAATTCTCTCGTTGTGACTTCGTGTTTGTGATTTCTCATCCTCTTGTATTTATAGTGGTGATTGCTTGCAACTAGCCGTTGGAGTTGACTAGCCGTTGGGGCAATCTTTCCATAATGGCTTGATTCCTTGATTCCAGCCGCTTGATTGCTTCAATCCTGGGATCATGTCAATCTTCTAAATAAGGTAGGTCTCTGTTTAAATCGCAAGATGACTTTGGAATCAGCCGAGTCCTGAAAGAACACATAGTCTTCTGATCTGAACTTCTAGTCTTCTGACTACTCTTCTGGCCTTGAGTCTTCTGTCTTCTGATATCAGCAGAGTAAAACTCTTCTAATCTGGCAGTTATTTTGTCCTGCTTTAGGCCATCTTCAATCTGGGACTCCATCAGTCAAGTAGGTATACAAGCACCTTACTTAACTGGTGTTGGTCCTTGGTGGAGTATAACACAAGTGTATGGGGGGGGGGGGGAATGCACTTGTGTATGCAAATTCTTTTCTTTTTGACAAATTGGTCTTATCAGGCAAGTTGTCTCACAACTGGCCTGAGTGTGAACTTTGATAGATACTTGTCCTACTGATTACTATTGAGTGATCAGTTGGCTAAATATCTAAAAGAGTTACTTAGTGCGGAATGTGGTTGGCCTTTGACTAATGAAATACTCCAAGTTAATTTCTGAAAATACAGGTTATCAGGGACTTTGTCCAAAACAGATTTTCTTACTTACTGAGTTATGATTCTTTAAAATATGTTTGAATGAAGTGAAGTTAAGAATGCAGTAAGTAAATGGCACACAAGTTTATAGTGGTTCAGAGACTCAAGCTCCTACATCCACTTTCCCTGATTGAACAGGATAATTCCTTCTCAATGGAATTAGCTTGTTTTATAGTGCCAAGGTGCACTGATCAACAACACTCTCTTAGTGTTTTGATCCCTAGGATAACTTGAGTCCTAGTGCTCAATCTCTCTGAGTTAAGACTGTGTTTCACACTAACAGTCCTTAACTCCTCACTTCTACAACAAACTCTTTCTTCACTTAATGAGATAAGGGTTTGAGGTTTGGTTCCAACTAGTAGAGATATCCTTTACAATAGGGACAGTGTAAAGGCTTAGGATATCTCAATGCTAAGCTAGGATGTTTACAAAGATTGGCTTAGCTGACTTGAAGTGATTCAGGAAACTTGGAATTCTAGAGAACAACTTGGTTTCCTTTTGAAAGCTTGATGATAGTTTGATAGCTTGTAGTTGGATATTGAATCCCTTTGATCACTTCTGTATTTATAGGCAAATTGAACAACTAACCGTTGGAGGGATTAGCAATTCAAATATGTCTATTTGCAGCACCATTGAAACGGCTATGAAGCTTGGCAACCTTTTACCCACTGTGTAAAAGGGGTCTTCAATGGTTGCTTGAATGAATGTGTTGACTTCTGAAAAATGCGGCTGAGAAGACTTGTGTCAGTTTCCAATTTTGCACATTGTCCTAGGTTGATTTGTGGCAAACTCTACACTCAACCAACGGTCAGATGGGACAGGTTCCCTGAACATTCCTGCTGCTGTTTTAGAATGTTCCAACATTCATTCAATGCTTCACTCTTTAATGCTCTAAGTCTTTACTGCTTGGTTCAGGCATGATTGGCAATAAATGCTTCATTGAATGTGTCTTCTGTAAGCTTTTGACATTCAATTCTCTTGATCATTTGTACTTCAACTGTCTTGATCTTTTGCATTTATGAGCACAGCTTCAGTGTTCTTGATCTCTTCAGCTCAGTTGTCCATTTGATCAGCTTGTTTTGAATGGATCAGCAACTTTGTCCTATAGACCTATCAAGCTGCCTAACATTCCAGCTTTGGACAACTATCCGGAACTTCTAAAATCTCACAACATTTCTGAGATTTTAACTTAAGCATTCTACAAACTCAAGTGTTCTGGGACAACTTGCCTGAACAATAACTTGAGCATATCTCAACTAATCTGTACATCATCAATCAGGGGTTTTGGTATCTAGATCAAAATCATTTTATTCCCAACAATTTCCCCCTTTTTGATGATGCCAAAACCTATTACAAAGGAACCTTGACTTATATTATTTATTACCTTCAGGGAGAGTGAACTGGTCAACTTGCCTGAAAGAAACTGTTAGCACAATAAATCAAGTAAGATTTGTCATGTTAGGTTAGTTGAGATAATGAGTTGTTATCTCTTGATAAAAACATTGGTCCTTTTATATATCATGGAGCATTACAGATCAGAAAATTAAAAGGACACACTAACTGATACAAGAATATAAAATAACAACATCATTAGCAATCATAAAACAAGAGTAGGGAAGAGATGAACTTATCCATCAGAGAGTTCCATCATCTTGGGGAGCAATGCCATATTGAGCCCAGACCCTTTTCTTCAGCTCCCAAACATCCTTGTTGGAGCCTCTAGGGCCTATCTTCATCTTCTCCATCTTCATGATGTTGATGAACTCCTCCAGAATCTTTCCCTCATCAATCAAGTTCCCATTGAACTTAGGAGGCATGTACAGAATTGGACCAGGGGCCTTGAACTCCACTCTAGCCATATCAGCTGCTGCAAACAGCTTTTGGTAGAGGTCCCTATGATTCTCAAACATGAACTGGACAAAGACTTCATCTACACTCTCTCCAAGCCACTTCCCAATGACATATAAATCGTATACAAAACTTCTCTTGGCCTCCTCCCATGCATCATTCAGTGAGATTGGAACCCACTTATCATGGTGAGGGTACTGAGTGTCCCATCTTTGCAGCATTTTAGGTTTGAGTCTTCTGTATGAGGCTCTCCTTCTTGGGGCTTTGAAATTTGCCCTTCTTTCATCCCTTGCCTTGTTGGCCTCAATCAATTGCTCCATCCTCTCTTTAGCTCTCTGAAGAGTTAGCTTCTCTTGGGTTTCTGGATCTTTTCCAAAACCTTCTTCAAACAATTTAGAGGGATCATCAGCAAGTTTGGGCACACCAACTTCAGGCATTCTGTCCTGTACTTCCTTTTCAACTTCTTCTTCTTCAATGGCAGGCATCAGGGCTGCTTTCTTCATTCTCTTTGATTTCCTTGCTGGAGTTGATTCTTCAGATTGAAATTCTGAAGGCAAAGTCAGGCTGGTTGGGAATTCATTGAAGGCTTCCAATTCCTTCCTCTTTCTTTCAGATGACCTTGTCACCTTCCCCCTTACTTCAGCAACCTTTTCTTTGGGGTCAAGTCCAGCTGACTCACCACCAGGCCTTTGTTGCCTCCTTGCCTGACTTTCCATAGCTGACATCATTGACTCCTTGACAGCTATTTGAATCTGTTCTTCCTCAGTCAAGTCTTCAATGTTCACTGGGCCTTTGCCTTTCCCAATGTCTTCTACTGCCTCCTCCTCACTTTCAGGAACCTTCTCCTTTCCCTTGGATTCACCAATTACCAAGGTTCCCTTTGCCCTTGCTCTCTCTCTTTCCCCCTTTTTGGCATTATCAAAACACTGGGGCTTCAAGTCACTCATAGTGACAGAGAGATGTGAGTGGGAATGAGTGAGGGACTTCAACTCCTGCAGTAGGTAAACATTCTCATCATGAATGTTTTGCATTCTATCATCTGCCATGCTAAAAAAGGTATGAACTGGCTTCATCTTTTGGGAAACTATGGCATCCAATGTGGCTTTCAGTGATTGATCAAGTTTGGCCTGAAGTTGTTCAGTGAGATTGGCCACAACTTGATCAGAGACTTTGGCCATGAGTTCAACAGTGAACTTTTCAGCAGCCTCTTTCACCATTGCAGCTTTCAACTCTTCTGCCTTCTTTCTCTGGGCTGCTGTCCTCTGCCTTAAAGCATCCTTGATTGTCTTTCTCAATGCTTTCACATTGTGCTTGTACAAAGTTTTGAGACCCTGCTGCTCTTTCTTCACAGATCTTGTGAATTTACCCATAGCATCTTTGGCTTTTGTCACTTCAGTTGAGACTGTTTGAAGTCCAGTTTCAACTCCACATATTCTTGCATCAAGAGTAGGCAAGATCACTTCTTCTGACCTTGTGAGCCTCATCTCCACAGAGGCTAGAGTCTTGCTTTGGCCATCTAAGGTATCAGCAGTGGTTGCATGAGCCTTCTCAACTTCCCTGACCAGTGTGTCCAACTTCTCTGACTGCTCTTCAATGATGGATGCAGTTTGAGTAGCAATCTGAAAGTGAGCCTCAGAGGTGTTGGCTTGTTCAAAGTAGATCTGGTTAAGTGTGGACACATTTGCTGATACTGCTTCAAGATCAGTGTCAGCATCAACTGGTATATCTGTCAGGGATGCATCTGCAAAAATTTGCTCAAGAGTGACAGCAACTGAATCTGCAAAACTAACAGTGTTAGTAAAAACTCCCTCATCACCCTCTATTTCTTTTTCTCCCATCAGGTCTGATACATCAACACCTTCTCTCTCATTTTCAACTATATTCTTTTCTTCTTCATTTTCAAAAGATAGACTTACATTCACTGGAGAATCAGGCCTCCTTTCACCAAGGGATTCATCAAGTTCAGATTTGACTTGAAGAATAGCCTGACTCTCATATTGGGCTGCACCCAATATTTCTACTTCCTCACCCTCTATTTGTGGTGCACTCAAGGAACCAGTGATCACACACTCCTTACCATCATCTCCCTCTGATTTTTCAGCACTCACAGCCTTTTCAACTCCTTCAATTTCTAAACCTGACACCTCTATATCCTCAACAGGATCCACAGAGGGCAGTTGTTGGGAGATCACAGTGCTTGGGCATCCCAAGTCCACTGAGTCATCCTGAATGACTAAAGGCTGGTCAATGTCCAACTTTCCTGACATTGATGAGGCTCTAGCCAAACCAGCTTCTCCCATGGAAGTCTCAACATTGTCAAGTTGAGCCTCAGGTTCAAAAGAACCATCCTTGGCCAATGCATCTTGGACTGAGTCACCATCTTTGGTCAACTCCTCTGAATGATCAGAGTCCTTCACAGAATGAAAAGTCAAGTAATGTACCTGAGCTGAGTTGATACCAGGGGGATTGGGATTGGTGTGATCATCATCATCATCATCATCATCAGATGGGCTGTCAGGATGCTTGATTCCTTGTGCTATCCTTTCTCTTTCAGCAAACACCTTTTCATGAACAATGGTGCAAAATAGGGCCTCAATGGTTAATACACTGGTCTTCTTTACATTTGCAAAATGTAGCAGCCTATTTTCCTCAACCTGCCACCAGTTGGCACCCTTATCCTGAATAGCCTGAGCTATTTCCACAATAGTTCTATCTTTGATCTCAACAAGTGCTCTGAGATCATAGAATTGTTGTTGCAGCCTGGGATAAGCCTTTAATCCTGGATATAATTCATCCACATTGGCTCTTGCAATCTGCCTCAACATCCCCTCATAGGTATACTCTTCACCACTATCATCTCCAGAAGAGTTGGTTTGGGATTCAGGAGGGTTGGAATGGGATTCAAGTAAGCTTGGCTGGGATTCAGGTAGGTTGGGTTCAGAAGGATTGGGTTCAGGAGAGGTCGAAACAAGTTGGGATTCAGGTGCTTTTGAGAGCATTGTGCCTAAAGAGGTAATTTGAATGGCTGGAATGGGTGGGAAAACAACTTGATCACCTTCTTGAAGAGCAGTTTCAAGAAGTTTGGTATAAGAGAGAAGTCTTGGATCAAGTGGGGAAAAGGGTCTATCTTCAAGATTGACCAAATCTGCCAGCACATCAATACCTGATCTATCAGGTGCACCTTCAGGGGAGTACACTTTCTTGGCAATGATTGGTGCATCTTCAGGAGTCTTGCACTCCTCTTCTTCTTGCCTTGGAGATATTCTTCTAGATTGAATATCAGGGGAGTTGGCTTCAGGGCTGTTGGGTTTTGACTTGGATTTAGACTTACTTGCCTGTCTAATTTCCTTGAAGAATTCTTTCTTCTTCTTTTCTTCTTCCATCAACCTCTGCTTCTCAGAAGTCTTGATGATTCTTCTTTTCCTTTCATACCTTGTTGGCTGGTCAAGGTCTCTGAATTCAGTTATACTTTCAGGCTGTAAGGGGACAACCTCTCTGAATACTTCACCCTCTTCAGGAGGGTTGACTCCTTCCTCAGCAACCTTCTCTATTTCCTCAGAAGTGGCTCCTCCACTTTTTGACTGACTTTCTGGTGAAGATTCATTCAGAATCTTCTTCATCTTTTTCATCTTTGGCTGAGCTTTTGGTGGCTGGGCTTTCCTCTTTCTAGGAGAGGCTCTTGGGACTGGAACAATTGCAACAGCTTTCTTGGAGGCAGCCTCCTGCTTTCTCTTCTCTGTCTTAGAAGACAATTTTCTAAACATCACCTTTTGTGCAGGAAAAGGCTTTGGCTTTGCTTGGAGGTGGTTGTAATGTGCAAATCTCTCCAAGAGCAGACTTGCTCTTGTGCAGAACTGGAGTCTTCCTTCAATCACCACCTTGTGGTGCTTCATCTCCTTAAACTTAAATTTTTCATTCATCATCTTGTCAAGAATGAAATTTTTCCAGTTGAACTTGACTCTCTTCTCAGCAGAGTCAATCACAGCAGCCATCACTCTCAATTTAAGCATACTGAGTTGTTCAACACTCCCTGAGTGGCTCAACAGGCTCTTTACTACACAATCAAACAAGTGTCTGTAAGGAAGCTTTAAAGTGTTCTTGTTCTGAGCACTTACAAGTTTCTTTGGTTCTATCATCCAAGAGTAGTAGAACTCCTGATCATCTTCTTCCTTGTATATTTCTGGATTCATGCCTTCAGAAGGTAGCCCAAAGCTAGCTTCTAAATCCTCTGCAGTGAAGATGATTGTGTGTTGGGTTTCTTCTTCTTCATCTTCCTCAGCATATGTGAGTTTAGTGCACACATCTCCCTTTTTCCCTTTCCATCTGAGATGGGCAAAGAATTCTGCCATGAATGGATTCAGGCAGGAATCAGGCTTGGTGCCAAGAAATTTTTCTAGCCCTGCCTCCCTCAGCCATTGGAGGACTTGTTGAACTTCTGAATCTGGGCTATCAAAAGCTACCAGCTTTTCAAACCAAAGGGAATTTGGGTTGCTAAGATAAGAAAAATCAATGTCCAAAGAGGAATCATTGAAGTCTACAAGCTCTTCTCTCTTAATCTTAGGTGCCATGGATAATATGAGAGATTGGTAGGTTTTTGGAGAGGAGTTGCAGGTTTGAGAGTATGCAGAAAAACTTAAGGGTTTTTGAAATTTTGAGTGCGTAAAGATGGTAGTGAAAATTGAGGAGTTTATATATGTGGGGAGTTTATTAACCGTTGGTTAAGAGAAACTAACCGTGGGTAATAGGTATGACCAATTGGATAATATGTGGTAGTGGGATTGAGGCGGTTTGATGGAAGTTTAATGCAAATTAATGGTCTTGATGAAGGCTCAAGAATTCATGAAATCCCAATTAAGATTTCTGCATTAAATGCTGATTTGCCTTTTTGGTGGTAAAAATCTTTATAGCACACTCCATCCTAAAATGGCCTACTCTTAGACCAAGAAACCTCTTAAATGTCTAATCAATGCTAAAAATAGCAATGATTATCCAATTAACTCGGACAAACATCCTGAGATGTGCTTTGGTTTCTGTGAAGGTCAAACTGCCTGATTACCTTGCCTGAGTGGGTCCCAAAGTTGCTGACTGGGTCCCACTTGGACAAATCCCCTGACCAACATTGCTGAACATTATAGGGACAACCTTGCTGAGTTTCCCTCTTTGGCTGACAGCTTCAGTGAGGTTGGTCAACTTTGCTGAAGTTCAACTTTGATGAACTTCCCCCTTCATATGAGCTTTCTTTCCTCATTTTTCCATCTTGCCTGGATCGAGTAACCCCAATTCAGCTGACAACTCCAAGAACCTTGCTTCAGCTAGAGGCTTGGTCAAAATATCAGCTTTTTGCTTATCAGTGTGGATTTTGACAAGCTTGATATCTTTCTTCTCCACATGATCCCTTATGAAATGATGCTTGATGTCCACATGCTTGCATCTGGTGTGGAGCACTGGATTCTGTGAGATGGCAATTGCACTATTGTTGTCACAGAATATTGGCACTTCATTTGTGATTACTTTGTAATCTCTCAATTGTTGCCTGAGCCAAAGTATCTGAGCACAGCAACTTCCAGCTGCTACATACTCAGCTTCAGTTGTTGAAGTTGCAACTGTATTTTGCTTCTTGGAGAACCATGAGATAAGCTTGCTGCCCAAGAATTGACAAGTTCCTGAGGTGGATTTTCTGTCAATTCTGCATCCTCCATAGTCTGCATCTGAATATCCAGTGAGCTCAATGTTGTCATCAGCTGGATACCATAATCCAAGATTCTCAGATCCCTTGAGATATCTTAGAATTCTCTTGGCAGCATCAAGATGGCTCTTCTTTGGATTAGCTTGAAATCTTGCACATACTCCAACTGCAAATGTGATATCAGGCCTGCTTGCAGTGAGATATAGCAATGATCCTATGATTCCTCTGTAGTTAGTGGAGTTTGTTGACTCTCCACCTTCATCAGGATCCATCTTCCAGTTAGTATTCATAGGAATTCTGACTGGCTTGCTTGTTGCACATCCAAATTTTTTGATCATGTCCCTTGTGTACTTGGCCTGATTGATGAATATTCCCTTCTTTGATTGAGTGACCTGAAGTCCTAAGAAGAAATTCATCAATCCCATCATGGACATCTCAAACTTGCTTTGCATGAGTTTGGAGAACTTCTCACATAACTTCTCATTTGGAGATCCAAATATAATGTCATCCACATAGATTTGGACTAACAAAATATCATCTCCTTCACAGATTCTGAACAAGGTTCTGTCAACAGTGCCTTTGACAAAACCATGATCTAGAAGAAACTGTGATAAGGTGTCATACCAAGCTCTTGGAGCTTGTTTTAAGCCATAGAGGGCTTTCTTCAATCTGTACACCTTGTCTCCTTCTTCAAATCCTGGGGGCTGTTCCACATATACTTCTTCTTTGAGCACCCCATTGAGAAATGCACTCTTCACATCCATTTGATACACCTTGAATCTCATGTGAGCTGCATATGCTAAGAAGAGTCTGATTGCCTCAAGTCTGGCCACTGGAGCAAAAGTCTCATCATAATCAATCCCTTCAGATTGATAATATCCTTTGGCCACCAATCTTGCTTTGTTTCTCACAATGATGTCATTTTCATTTTTCTTGTTTTTGAACACCCATTTAGTTCCAATGACATCTTGATGAGTTGGCCTGTCTACCAGCTCCCAAACTTCATTTCTGGTAAACTGATTCAGCTCTTCTTGCATGGCTATGATCCAGTTGGTGTCTTGTAGTGCTTCCTCAATGTCTTTAGGTTCCTGTTCTGAAAGAAAACAACAAAACAGAGCACTTTCTCAATGAAATCTTCTAGTTTTGATCCCTTCACTTGGATTTCCAAGTATCAGGCTAGATGGGTGGTCTTGCAACCAAGTCCTTCTAGACCTGATCCTTTCAGGAGGATTGTCCTCATATGAAGTTGGATCACTAGATTCATTAAATTCAGGAAAGTTAATTGAAGGATCAAGTTCAGGATCATATTCAGGGGTGTTGTCCTCATTGTCAGATAAGTTGACATTTTCATTGGTTCCCCCTTGAATAGTGGATCCATTAACTACCTCAGCATTGCCTGCTTCTTCATTGGTAGTTGTTACCTGGTTTTGAACTGGGATGGGGTCAGTCAGTTCAATTTCTCCTTCAGGTTGGTTGTCTACTGGTTGATTGCTATCAGGTAAGTTGTCCAGTTTTTTATTTTCATGAAGTTCAGGCTGGGCAACATCCACAAACACTGTTTCCTTGCTTTGAAGCCTTAATCTGGTTGTTCTTTGTGTTATCTCATCAATATTCAGGTTTCTATCCCTGAACTCATTAATAGATTCATCAAACACAACATGAGGTGTTTCTTCCACAATAAGAGTTTTGCAATTGTAAACTCTGTAAGCCTTGCTGATTTGTGAATATCCAACAAATATTCCTTCATCAGCTTTGCTATCAAAAGCTTTCAATTGCTCTTTCCCATTATTATGGATGAAACACTTACAACCAAATATGTGAAAATAAGCAACAGTGGGCAATCTACCTTTCCATATTTGATATGGGGTTTTACCTTGTCCTTTGGTGATTAAGGACCTGTTTTGAGTGTGACATGCAGTGCTAATGGCTTCAGCCCAGAACCTTTTAGGCAATTTGGATTCAGCAATCAATGTTCTTGCTGCCTCCTTCAAGGTCCTATTCCTTCTTTCAGCAACCCCATTTTGTTGAGGTGTTCTTGCTGCTGAAGTTTCATGAGTGATGCCATTCTTGCTGCAATACTCATTGATGTATGAGTTTATGAATTCAGTTCCTTTGTCAGATCTGATCTTGACAATGCTTAGGCCCTTTTCATTGCTCAATCTCATCATCAATTCAGGTAGCTTGACTTGGGTCTCCTTTTTGTTCAGCAAAAATACTACCCAAGTGTACCTGGAAAAATCATCAACAACAACTAAAGCATATTTTCTTCCATTTATACTTACTGGGATTATTGGCCCAAATAAATCCATATGCAGTAGTTGAAGAACTCTCTCAGTTGAGATGACAGGTTTTCCTTTGAATGAGGCTTTGATCTGCTTTCCTTCCTGACATGGCTGGCACATGTGTTCTTTGGTGAACACTTGATTTGGCAGCCCTTTAACTAGAGAGTTTCTTGCAATTTTGTTGATGGTTTTGAAGTTCAGGTGATTCAGTCTCTTGTGCCACAGCCAGCTTTGCTCATTTGTGCTTTTGGCAACAAGACAAACTGCTTCAGGGGTTTTGCTCCAATCTGCAAAATAGACATTTCCCTTTCTCACCCCTGTTAGTAGCACCTGTTGTGTTGATTTGTTTTTGATAGTACATTCATTTGGTGCAAATTCAACACAATATCCTTTGTCACAAATTTGACTTATAGACAGCAAGTTATATTTTAGGCCTAGAACATATGAGACATCAGTAATTTTAACATTACCAATGTTTAATGTACCATAGCCTCTTGTGATGCCTTGAGAGCTGTCTCCAAAGGTTACTGAAGGACCATCTTTTTCTATGAAGACTGAGAGAAGCTCCTTGTTTCCAGTCATGTGCCTTGAACATCCACTGTCCAGGTACCATGCTGTTTTCTTGTTGATGCTTCTCTTCTTTTTGGGGTCCTTGCAGCCCTGCAAAGTCAAAATTTAGGTACCCTTTGAGTGTTGGGTCCTAGAGGGTTAGCTGTACCTTTTGGAACCCAAATCTGCCTGATTACTCTGATTGATTCAAAGTGACTGACTTGGTTTCCATTTACATCTACATACACAGTTTGACCCTTAAATGCCTTGGGTGATCTCTGTGTATAAGTGTTAGCTTTGTAGGGTTCAGGAGAGTTGGTAAATTTCTTTGGGACATTTCTCCTGAAGTTACTAAGCTTAGGTGCAGCTGGGTAAGACTTTTGAGGATAGGTTTTTGGATGGCCTTTTCCATTTGGCAAGGAAGGTCCAGGCTTCCTGAATGTTTTATACCTATCAGAGGCCAATAAAAAGGTATGGAATATAAAAGAAAAAAGAAAACCTAAAACCATAAGCTCACAAGTCGAGCCAGAGGCCGGAGTGCCGTTAAAACCTTGCCCGGGAAAACCCTCCTTAGGGACAAAACCCAGGCGAAGGAAAAAGGTAAACTCCTCTAACAATCAATGTCTGTAAAAGACATTATACAAATCTTTATGCAAGAAAGTAAGTAAGAAATCTGGAGGATAGCCCCTCCAAATGCAGTTGATCTTCGTCTTGGCCACTGCGTCAGCCGCCTGGTTGGCCTCTCTAAAAGTGTGAGAATACCGAATGCGCATGTCTGTGGTAAGAGGATGAACCTGACTCCAGAGGCCCTGCAGACGCCAAGGGATAGAAGGAGTAGAGCTCATCAAAGTGCTAACTGTCAGACTGGAGTCCGACTCGATCCATAAAAACCGCCATCCTTGGGCATGGGCATACTGAATAGCAATGAGTGCCGCCGCTAACTCCGCCTCAAAAGGAATACCCCAACCAACCTCTTGGGCAATAGCCGCAACAAAGAACCCCCTGAAGTTCCTAAACACCGCCCCTGCATGCAGACTACCTGGAGAGGATGTTGCACTGCCGTCTGTGTTGAGGTTTGCCTCATTTGAGTTGGCCTCTTCTGAACAGGTTTTGGACAACTCCTCTGATGATGATTCAGATAGGTTGGCCTTCCATTAGTTCTATCTTTCTGAACCTCATTCCTCCTGTAAGCAATGCCTTTAACCTTTTCCAAAGGTGTGGGTTTAGGTGCATTGTTTACCTGAGTTGGTATAAAAATTCCTTTACCCTTATCATTGATCAGTGGTTGATTTACTTCAATTTCATTTTGTTGTGCCACTGATCTCACAAAAGTCATCTTAGAATTGCTTGATGAAGCAATACTAAGACCAGGTGAGGGTTCAAATGGATTATAGCCTAATCCACCCTTTTGAGCAAATGGTCTTTGAAACCCTTGAATCTCTTCTATTGCCTTAGCAGATTTATTCAAGGCAGACATTTTCATTTTTAAGCTCCCCTCACTCAATTTTAGAGTATCAAATTCACTTGAGAGATTGTCAAATTTTGCTTGTAGAATTCTAAGATCAAAATCCTTTTTCCTCAAGGCCAATTCTTGATCATCAATCAACTTTTGTTGTTCAGAGACTTTGAGAGACACTTCCTCAAGTTCTCTCACAATCTGCTGATACAACTCAGTTGATTTAATGTCAAGCTCAGGTTCAGGAAGGTTGGGAGTTTGAGCTTTCGAATTCAGTAGCTCATTTTCTCTGAGTGCTATATTGCATACTTCTCTTAGCCTGGTGAAATCCTCAAATAGTTTCACAAAGTTGAGTTTTAAGGGGATTTCACTGGACTCATGTGTGTTATTTGAAGAACTGGAAGAACTAGAAGATGAACATACCTCATCATTTTCCAATGCCATTTGACAGTCATCATCACTGTCACTGTTGGAGAATAGTCCATCATCAGAAGAGTAGACACTCTCTTCACTTGCTGAATCTCCAGCTACCATAGCCTTCATGTTGTTCAGCCTTTTATCTCTTTTGTTCTGCCTTTCCTTCCTTTCTTTTGCACTGAGGTCAGGACAGTCATACTGAAAGTGACCCTTCTTCTGGCAGTTGTAACACACATCTTCATCATCATTCTTCTTGCTTGAGGACTCCTTCCTCCTTGATGATGATGGTTCACCTTTGCTGAATTTCTTCCTATCAGCATATCTGTCTTCTTTCTTTTCATCAGAGACTTTGTCCTCTGATTTATGTTCAGGAGAACTGAATCTCCTTCTGGTTCTGTTATCTTGGTAGAACTTCTTGTATCTACCAAATCTGGAGTTGAGCTTCTCAAATCTTCTAGCCATGAGTGCCAGCTCCTCCTTTATTTCAGATTTTGAAACAGATTGAGAGGATCTTTGAGTAATCTTCTTTTCTGTTTCAGCAGCTTTGAAGGCAACACCTTTGTTTGAGGAGGATGGCTCTTCATGCACCTTCTTTCTGTTGAGATCAAATTCATAAGCTTTGAGTTCAGAGAATACTTGCTGCATAGGCATGTTGTCAAGATTGCTGGTATTTTGCATCATGACAGAATATATGTCCCACTTGGATGTGAGACTTCTCAAGATCTTCAAAGCAACCTCTCTTTTGGCATAGAACTTGCCAAGAGAGTTTATTTCATTCATGATGTCAGTGAACCTGCCATCAAGATGATCAATAGTTTCATTGGCTTCCATAGAGAATTGTTCATATTTTTGGATAGCCACTTGAAGCTTGTTCTCCTTGATCTTTTGGGTACCTTCAAACATAAGTGCTAAGGTATCCCAAATCTCTTTAGCTGATGTGCAGTGGTACACTCTTCCCATCACTGCATCTGGAATTGTCTGGTACAATGTGTTCATTGCAATGTAGTTCAGGTTGTGCCTTTTTCTTTCTTCAGCTGTAAAGTCATCTTCATCTTTTGGCAGCAACTCCCTTGGATCAGCTTTTTGAGCATCAGTGAGCTTGGGATTTGCTTTAGTGAATGTAAATGGCCCTCTAGTGATGACTTTAAGCATCTCATCATGCTGGCAAGCAAGATGTGCTCTCATCCTGATCTTCCAGAAATCATAGTTCTCAATTGAGAACATTGGCAATTTGTGATGAGAAATATGGTTGACTTGGTTTGGACCCATATTGTTGATGGTGTTGACACCATCTCCTGGAACTGCATTGTTAGCCATTTCAACAGATGTAATATAAGATGAACCCAAATAGGTTTTTCAGAAATTTGGATCAGTTCAGTGACCACAGAAAATGTGATTTTTGAAAATCAGTTGGATTTTCAGAAGCAGTGGTCTTTGAACCCCTGCTCTGATACCACTTGTTGGTCCTTGGTGGAGTATAACACAAGTGTATGGGGGGGGGGAGGGAATGCACTTGTGTATGAAAATTCTTTTCTTTTTGATAAATTGGTCTTATCAGGCAAGTTGTCTCACAACTGGCCTGAGTGTGAACTTTGATAGATACTTGTCCTACTGATTACTATTGAGTGATCAGTTGGCTAAATATCTAAAAGAGTTACTTAGTGCGGAATGTGGTTGGCCTTTGACTAAAGAAATACTCCAAGTTAATTTCTGAAAATACAGGTTATCAGGGACTTTGTCCAAAACAGATTTTCTTACTTACTGAGTTATGATTCTTTAAAATATGTTTGAATGAAGTGAAGTTAAGAATGCAGTAAGTAAATGGCACACAAGTTTATAGTGGTTCAGAGACTCAAGCTCCTACATCCACTTTCCCTGATTGAACAGGATAATTCCTTCTCAATGGAATTAGCTTGTTTTATAGTGCCAAGGTGCACTGATCAACAACACTCTCTTAGTGTTTTGATCCCTAGGATAACTTGAGTCCTAGTGCTCAATCTCTCTGAGTTAAGACTGTGTTTCACACTAACAGTCCTTAACTCCTCACTTCTACAACAAACTCTCTCTTCACTTAATGAGATAAGGGTTTGAGGTTTGGTTCCAACTAGTAGAGATATCCTTTACAATAGGGACAGTGTAAAGGCTTAGGATATCTCAATGCTAAGCTATGATGTTTACAAAGATTGGCTTAGCTAACTTGAAGTGATTCAGGAAACTTGGAATTCTAGAGAACAGCTTGGTTTCCTTTTGAAAGCTTGATGATAGTTTGATAGCTTGTAGTTGGATATTGAATCCCTTTGATCACTTCTGTATTTATAGGCAAATTGAACAACTAACCGTTGGAGGGATTAGCAATTCAAATATGTCTATTTGCAGCACCATTGAAACGGCTATGAAGCTTGGCATCCTTTTACCCACTGTGTAAAAGGGGTCTTCAATGGTTGCTTGAATGAATGTGTTGACTTCTGAAAAATGCGGCTGAGAAGACTTGTGTCAGTTTCCAATTTTGCACATTGTCCTAGGTTGATTTGTGGCAAACTCTACACTCAACCAACGGTCAGATGGGACAGGTTCCCTGAACATTCCTGCTGCTGTTTTAGAATGTTCCAACATTCATTCAATGCTTCACTCTTTAATGCTCTAAGTCTTTACTGCTTGGTTCAGGCATGATTGGCAATAAATGCTTCATTGAATGTGTCTTCTGTAAGCTTTTGACATTCAATTCTCTTGTTCATTTGTACTTCAACTGTCTTGATCTTTTGCATTTATGAGCACAGCTTCAGTGTTCTTGATCTCTTCAGCTCAGTTGTCCATTTGATCAGCTTGTTTTGAATGGATCAGCAACTTTGTCCTATAGACCTATCAAGCTGCCTAACATTCCAGCTTTGGACAACTATCCTGAACTTCTAAAATCTCACAACATTTCTGAGATTTTAACTTAAGCATTCTACAAACTCAAGTGTTCTGGGACAACTTGCCTGAACAATAACTTGAGCATATCTCAACTAATCTGTACATCATCAATCAGGGGTTTTGGTATCTAGATCAAAATCATTTTATTCCCAACAACTGGTCTTCAAGGATCTCCTAGTCTTCATGTCTTCTACTCTTCTCATCTTGAGGAAGCGCACGTAAGCCTGGACTGTGCTGATCAGCTGATATCTATACAGTTGATCACACAAGACTAGTCTAAGCTGTTCTATACAAAGTCAGCTGATCCTATTACATTTATAAACTCTAAGTGTTTTGGCCATCAAAACTATTCTAAAATCAAGTGGGGCTTAGGGTGAATTTATATCCCAACAACCTTTAACATTCAAAGTTCCTTTTCCTATTATCTTTCATTTTGATCCACCACCATATGTAACATTACCACCATTCAAGGTCACATAATCAGATAAGTAGTCTATTTGTCCTGTCATATGTCTAGAACAACCACTATCAAAATACCATAGACCAGGTAAACATGCTTTCAAGGATGTGTGAACAACATTACAGGTAACTTTTGGTTTCCATGCAGATTTCACAGAATGTTTCCTAGGATGTGAAGACATTCTGGATGGCATAAACCCAGTTCTTAACTCTTTAAACATTTTCAAGCAGAAGGGACGAATATGACCATATTTAAAGCAATAATGACAAATATACTTCCTTTCAACCTTGTGAGAATCTGTTTGTGCAAATGTTACACCAGATGTGCTAGCATTTGCCTTCACAAATTTCACAGGTTTTCTAAAATTTTCAGAAATAGAAGCAGTTTCACCATCATAACCTAAACCATAATTATTAGACTTACCTACAGCTATAGCATCATTCACATCAGAAGCACTCTTGGAAAACTTTTTGAAACTTAAAGTAGAGTTGATCAATTTATCCTTCAGTTTACAAACTTCAAGATCTCTTCTGGTAAGTAAGACTTCTAGCTTAGTGATTATGTCTTTCAGATTCCCATTCTCTTTATTCAAAGAATTTAGAATGAGTTTTTGAGAGTTCCAATCATCTAACAATTTCTGATATGTCTCATCATCAACCCTTTTTCCTGCATTATCAACAAAACCATTAAAACAGTTCAGATTTGGGTGACTCTGTTTTGATGTTACTGTAGATGTGAAGACATCTGGTGCAACATCAGAATCTGTATCATCCAGATCATCATCTGAGGAATCATTATAATCAATTCTAGTAAAATGAGCACTTTCTCTTTCATTAAACTCATCAAGATCATCATTATCAGATTCATCACTCAAGGTAGCACTAAAATTCAGTTTTTGCTTCAGTTTGGTATTGGCACACTCATTTGCATAGTGACCATATCCAGAACATGCATTGAACTGATTTTCTAAATTCAGGATCATATCTTGGTTTACCTTCACTCTTTGATGGTCTTGGTGTGAATTGAATCTTCCTCCTTTTTGGTTGTGGTGTTGATGTGTTGATTTGGATCTTAGGCTGTATATTTCCTTTAGATTTATGCATAGACTTCTTAAGAAATTTGTTAAAATGCTTTGTAAGAAGGGCAATGTTGTCAGGATTGTTAAGGCATTCATCAATCAATTCTTCATCTGAATCAACCTCAGTAATGATAGGCTGAATCTCAGATTTGTTTGATGTCTATCCTTTAAAAACAACAACTTTCTTATCATCTTTAGTTTCATCAATTTGATTAGTGTTTATTTCATAAGTTCTAAGAATACTCACTAATTCATTTTGACTCATTTTATCAGTATCTTTTGCCTCTTCAATAGCACAAATCTTAGCATCGAATCTTTTAGGAACAGACCTTAATATCTTATGTACTACTCTAACATTAGAAATAGGGTCACCAAGAGAATGTGATTCGTTAATAATCTCACTTAACCTTTCGTTGTAGGATGAAATTGTTTCATCTTCCCTCATTCGGAGATTCTCAAACTTTGTCCCCAACATCCGAAGCTTTGTCCTTCGAACACTATCGGAACCTTCACAATGCTCTTGTAACCTGTCTCATGCATCCTTATAAGTAGAACAGTTAGATATAATTTTAAACATAGAGGTATCAACAGAAGTAAAAATAGCATTTAAAGCTTTAGAATTGTATCCTGTTGTTGTTATCTCATCGGCTGTCCAATCAACCTCTTTCTTGAGTTGAATTTCACCATCGGCATCTACTGGATTCTTTGGTACGTCCCAACCTGTAAGAACAGTTCTCCAAGCACGTTCATCAATTGACTTGATGTACATACGCATCTTAGGCTTCCAATAAGCATAATTTGAACCATCTAAAACGGGTGGCCTAAGTGCAGTGGATATGTGATGTGTTTCCATTGCTAACATAAACTAAAACACACTTTAAGCAAGGATCTAAACCTAGTGTCGTCAGGTATCGACTCTGATACCAACTGAAAGTGTGTGGGGGGATGGTATCTAGTGTTTAAGTGAAAAACAGAACAATGTTACACTGAATGTTGTGACAATTAGTGTAGCATTAACTCTAACAGAATGTGAATAATTAAAACACAGTACACAGCGGAAGTCTAAAACACTAAACACAATAAAGACACAATGGAATAATTTTTAACATAGATTTTATTAATAACAAAACCTATGCTAAGCCTTACGGCGAAACCAATAACTTAGTTCCTAAGTTATACACAAAAATGTCGTGTGAAATGTCTCAGCAATTACTTCAACATTCCACAAACAGAAACTACAATCGAGGCAGGTGCCTGAATCTGTAAATAGACTTAAGTGAAAAGACACTGTCTAAAGAACTAATCTGATCTATGATTCACTCTCACTCGATACAAGACTAGAACTAAGTACACTGGAAGGTGTGGTATCCCTCGGCGTACGTTAAATGATACAACTACTGGCCATAACTCCGAACTAGGGTTGAACTCTCAAGAAGGTGTTACTCGAATAGTGCATACTTTGAAATGAAAGATTCTGGCGGTATTTATAGAGAAATACTCAGCTTCTAGATCCTTCCATTATGAGATCCTATTTTTTAGGACCTCAACCTCCATGATCTCTCTAGATCTTTCTACCATCTTCCAGGTCATTCTACAATGCTCTAAACTCTTCTATCACGTTCTGCAACCTTCTGGACTCTTCTATGTTTCAGACTCTTGTAGAACAAGAACCTTCTGGAATCGTTCCTGAATGTGAGAGCATTTAGTACAACATTTAATGTAACATTTCAGAAAAGACTTAGAATAAATCAAGGAAGGTCAAATTAAGATGTTGTTGATAATGTTAAAGCATTTAAGATTTAACAACATCTACATTATTTTTATTAATAATACTCTCAAACATGTAAAATATAATTTTTTAGATTAATTTTATAATTAAAATACATATAAAACAATTATTTTTATATTTATAAATATTAAAAGTGGAATAAATTTTTTTTTAGACGACTTTTACAATAAATTCAGTACTAACATATTTATTAAATTAATCATATTATAATTTTACTTAATTTTTAAAAAACACAAAAAATATTAAATTTATAAGGAAATGCAGTGACAGACGCAGTGACGGAGGGACATTGGGGCCAGGGGGCCACTGGGCCCCCCACGACATATTTACTTTATTTACTATGTAGACAGAAAACTGTATATTTTGTAGTGTTGGCCTGGTGGTTGGGTAAAATTTAAAAGTCTTTGCCTTTTGCTGAAGCCAGGGTTCAATTATAACGTGGAATAACACTTATATGAACATAAAACTTTTGTCTACATACATTTTTATATTAATGTTAATTGGGCCCCCCAACAAAAAATTTCTGGCTCCGTCACTAGACAGACGCATTGGCAATCATTGATGTGGGCAGATTCAGATGGTGGGATGTTTCGTCGGAACAAATCCATAATCAATGGTTTAGAGACATACATTTTGAGTTTTACAAATTTGCCAAATTGTTTAGAGGTGTCTACCTTTTTCATAGCTAAATTTTATCCCCAAGAAAAAAAAAATTCAGCAAAATTTTTAATGGGGTCCCAGTCTCTTGAAAATTTTGTGTTCATATGATTTTTGTTGGATATTTTACGATTGTTGGTTTATAGATTACCAACAATGGCTTACAAAGAATTTAGACGGAAAAAAATAAAGACAGTAAATGAAATTACAAAGTCTTCGAGTTCTTCAACTTTCCAAAAGAGGCAGCTTCCTTGTTTGAGCAGCTTCTTAGAATAGCAGGTCCAGAAAGGGAAGAGACAGCACTGTAGATAAACAGAAAATTAGGGAAAAGAGCCGAGTCAAGGTGATACCTTTTCCCGTAAAACAAACACGTCCCGGCTAGTGTTCACGGAGTGACGAGTTTCTTCGAAAGGTAAAACGGCTTCCTCTTTGCACGAGCAACACCGCAGCGCACATAGCTCCAGCGAACAGAAACACGTTAGAACCGGATTGAACTCTAAAATGCTATGCAGAATGCTAAAATAGTGTATGCAATTTTCTGGAAACACTCAGGTGAAATTTGTTGTATGAAAAAGTGTATTTTCCCAAAAACCATGCACTCCTATTTATAGGCAGTGTCCCCCAAGTGTGGAGCAGACGGGTATTTAAGGCAGTAATGGCTGGTCACACATTAATATGGCAGTTTCTGGCAGTTTCAGGAATGGTAACTCCCACTTTTAATACTCCAGCACATTAATATGGCAGTTTCCGGAATGGTAACTCCCATTCTTAATACCCAGCACATTAATATGGCAGTTTCGGAATGGTAACTTCCATTCTTAACTTCCACGCAATTTAAGACAATCACATTTCAAATTCAAATTCCAGAAGTCAACTTCCGTTTGACTTCCATAGACTTGGGCTACCTAAATTCGTGTGGGTCGAGGCCCACATTTTTAGAACCTCAAAAAGATAGAGGGGCCCCAGGCCCAAGCCCAAGCCCAAAGTCCACCCAAAGTCCAATTGCCAAGATCCAAGATCCAAGGCCCCCGGACCCGGACCCGGCGCGGCTCGGCACGGCCGGACGGGCGGGCAGGCAGCGCGCGCGTGTGGCTAATTGAATGGTTCAATAGTCACTACAATTTGAACATTCTTAACTAACTCCTATTAATAAGGAGGTAGTTAATTTTCTCATTTATCAATGTGGGATAGTTATTAACACTACTCCCAATGCATCACTTTGTCTTAAACTTCGTACATTAATTTCTCACTCACCGAAATTCGGTTTTGAGATTTTAAATATACTACGATCATCTGCTCGGAGAGTAGAACGATCCTACAATATTTAATCCTTCGGAAATTAAATATTCATACCCTCAAATAATTGATTAATTAAAATCAATTAAATGTTAAGAAATTGAATAAAAACTCAATTTCTCCAACAATCCCCCACATGAGTGGAAATTACTACCCATAATCATGCAGACTCGCAATCCAGTTCAATTGAGACACTGTTGCATCCGGAAAGGTGGCTTGTGACCTTGAACCTTCCGTAGTCAAACACTATCGAGTACACTGGCGGCTTAGTGGACACGATGCCTTGAACTACTCCTCCTTAGTGTGTACTTAGACAACGGTACTGACACAACAACATCTCAAACGTGTTTCGTTCTCACGTTTTTGTCCATTTCGGCCATGGACACCCTTTGAGTTCATAAGTGCATTTCGTGAAGCGGCCCTACTTCTCACTTATATAGGTGGACTCCCTTATTGAGTATCCCGCAATACTCTACCTCCCGGAGGTCTTTGGGAACCATTAAAAGTCATAGACTTAGCCTTACCACAAATCTTACGGGACAACACTTGGTGTTGTGCTTTTCTAAGGAATGGTTTGGATAACCAAGTGTTACAATTCAACATTCACAGCTTAGTTTTCCCATTGAACCAAGTTCTTGGGATCTCCAGTCAACATGATTGGGTTGCCACTGTTTCAGCTGTTACTTTGTGGATTTTTAACCCATTCCTTTTAGCACGTTTATTTGATCTCGATTTTTAAGCCTTTTTGTAGCAGATCTGCTTAAGATCAAATATTTTATATACCCCCACATTTTGAGGTATTTACAAGTTCACCTCTAATAACACAGTCTTCAAATCACATACGTCTATGTGACTTAAGTGTGGAGGTCTAATGTTCCTTTTCAAATTAATTGATAACTTTTGTCAAGTTTTCCATTTCCACGTATCTTAGACCTTTTAGGTTTGTTGATATTGGAATATTAATAAACTAACCTTTATTAATCGAGTTTTAGATTTACATGTCAAGAAATCTCACACTATATAGAAGGAACATCAATTACATAAACAAATGCAATTTTATTCAAAATATCACTTTATTACAATATTTTATTTGAATCAATCAAATAAGACCTATTGCAACTTTATTCTAGAATACTACTAGCTCATGCTGACATGTCTTCTTCGGTGAGCTCGTGTTCTGCCATGTTTGCATTTGCACTAGACTGTTTGCCTTTTCCTTTGTCTTTCTCATCTCGACGAGGAGCCCGACAGTCGCGTGCCATGTGGTTTGGCTTACCACAATTATGGCAATCGCCGTTAAACTTTGTCCTTTCCAAGACGAGTTTCTTGCCTTTATTTTCGTTAGGGCGTTTCCTTTTCTTTGACGGTTCTCCACGTTCCGCCAAGTTGGCTCTTGCCTCTATTTTCACTTTATTGGACACTTCGTCCATTTTTCGATTGTCTTCCTCAATTCGAAGTTTTACAATCAAGTCTTCGAGACTCATTTCCTTTCGTTTGTGTTTGAGATAGTTTTTGAATTCCCTCCAACTGGGTGGTAGTTTCTCAATCACAGCGGCTACTTGGAAAGTGTCCGGAAGGACCATACCCTCCGGGAGGATATCATGTAGGATTAACTGAAATTTTTGAACTTGTTCAATGACAAATTTACCATCTACCATTTTAAATTCCAAAAATTTCGCCACCACGAACTTTTTAGTTCCGGCATCCTCGATTTTGTACTTTCGTTCCAAAGATTCCCACAATTCTTCGGTAGTACGAACCGACTGATACACGTTATACAACGCATCAACTAGTCCTCCAATGACATAGTTGCCACACAAGAAGTCACCATGACACCATTGGTCATAAGCAACCCTCCTAACATTGTCCGTATCGATTTCATCGACTACGGGTGGATCCTCCCGGAGGAACCTTGCTAGGTGAAGTGTCGTGAGGTAAAACAACATTTTTTGTTGCCACCTCTTAAAATCAGTACCCGAGAACTTCTCGGGTTTTTCACCATGCACCATGAAACCACGAGTTTCAGAGGGTGGAAAATACATAGGGGGTAAAAGCAGGGGGCCCGAAGACGTACCCTCAGTGATCAAGTTCGGTATTGGGGTGTTTTCACTAGAGGTGTTCTTGTTGTTCTTAGGGTTACTTCCGTCTGATGCCATCGTAGTATTTAGTTCTTATGTTTGTTTTACGATCGTTGGATATTTTACGATTGTTGGTTTATAGATTACCAACAATGGCTTACAAAGAATTTAGACGGAAAAAAATAAAGACAATAAATGAAATTACAAAGTCTTCGAGTTCTTCAACTTTCCAAAAGAGGCAGCTTCCTTGTTTGAGCAGCTTCTTAGAATAGCAGGTCTAGAAAGGGAAGAGATAGCACTGTAGATAAACAGAAAATTAGGGAAAAGAGCCGAGTCAAGGTGATACCTTTTCCCGTAAAACAAACACGTCCCGGCTAGTGTTCACGGAGTGACGAGTTGCTTCGAAAGGTAAAACGGCTTCCTCTTTGCACGAGCAACACCGCAGCGCACAAAGCTCCAGCGAACAGAAACACGTTAGAACCGGATTGCACTCTAAAATGCTATGCAGAATGCTAAAAATAGTGTATGCAATTTTCTGGAAAAACTCAGGTGAAATTTGTTGTATGCAAAAATGTATTTTCCTAAAAACCATGCACTCCTATTTATAGGCAGTGTCCCCCAAATGGCTGGTCACACATTAATATGGCAGTTTCTGACAGTTTCAGGAATGGTAACTCCCACTCTTAATACTCCAGCACATTAATATGGCAGTTTCCGGAATGGTAACTCCCATTCTTAATACCCAGCACATTAATATGGCAGTTTCGGAATGGTAACTTCCATTCTTAACTTCCACGCAATTTAAGACAATCACATTTCCAATTCAAATTCCAGAAGTCAACTTTCGTTTGACTTCCATAGACTTGGGCTACCTAAATCCGTGTGGGTCGAGGCCCACATTTTTAGAACCTCAAAAAGATAGAGGGGCCCCAGGCCCAAGCCCAAAGTCCACCCAAAGTCCAATTGCCAAGATCCAAGATCCAAGGCCCAGGCCCACGGACCCGGACACGGAACCGGCACGGCCGGACGGGCGGGTGGGCGGCGCGCGCGCGCGTGTGGCTAATTGAATGGTTCAATAGTCACTACAATTTGAACATTCTTAACTAACTCCTATTAATAAGGAGGTAGTTAATTTTCTCATTTATCAATGTGGGTGCCTCTTTTGGAAAGTTGAAGAACTCGAAGACTTTGTAATTTCATTTACTGTCTTTATTTTTTTCCGTCTAAATTCTTTGTAAGCCATTGTTGGTAATCTATAAACCAACAATTGTTGGAGAAATTAGTTAGAAATTGATTAATTTTAATTAATTAATTGATTTTAAAATGAGAGTGGAGAACACTCGTTTTTGACCAATTTATTGAGGGCTATAAATGTAATTTCAAGGAAATTAAATGGCATATAATCGTTCTACTCTCGGAGTAGATGTTCGTAGTGTATTTAAAATCTCAAAACCGAATTTCGGTGAGTGAGAAATTAATTCACGAAGTTGAAACGTCAAATAATACACTTTATGGGATAAAGTGTTATATCATGTTAATTGTCTCACATTGAAACTTTGAAAGTTTAATGGGGCTAATTACTCCTTATAAATAGAAGGATGTTACAATGGTTCAAATAATAATGACTAAGGAGCAATCCAATAGTCTATACGGATGCACGTGTGTGCTCGTCCGGTTGAGTTTGGGCCTAGTCTTGGGCTCGTGACTCGTGGGTTTTAGATTTGGGCTTTCAGACCCATCGAAATTGGGTTAACCCAAATAAATTTAAAGTTGAATTTGAACTATGACGAATTTGGACGTTGAGGATGTCTTGGTACATTGACGTTACAAATTGTGATGAACTTGGACGTTCGGTTGTCCAGGTTCGTAGACATTTCAGTAATGAATTTGTAACCGCAGAGGAGTTACAAAACCATGAATGTCATACTTCAATTTTGTAACCGCAAGGCGTTACAAATAACATGAATGCCATAATAAATGTGGAGACCCCTCACATGTTGGAACATGCTTATAAATAGGGTGCATGTTTTATGTTGCAAAAACACTCTTACACACAACACTTGAGATTTTCTAGAAAAATCATAGCATCACACATTTTGCATCAAACATATAGAGTGTAGTCCAGTTTTCGTGTCGATTCAGTTCGTTGGAACTCTATACGTTGTGGTGCTGCTCGTATAGAGGCGAAAGTCGTTTTACCTTTTAAAACGTTACGTCAAACCGTGAGCACTAGCCGGGACGTATTCGTTTTGCGGGAAAAGGGTTTCCTTGACTCGACTTTAACTTTGTTCCATTGTTCGTGAGATGGGGTCGTTGCTGCTGATTTCGAGAACCTGCCTGTTTTGGGAAGCTGCTAAAGGAGAAAAGCTGCTAAAAGAGGAAAATCGAAGACTTTGTGTAAATATTTATTTAATTGTATTTATAATTTTGTTATTTATTTCTGTCGATTTTGTAAAGCCATTGTTGGGTGCTAAAAAATTCCAACAATCGCAAAACGAATAATGTACTCGTAGCAATGGCTAACGATGGAGATAACGATAACAACGTTATAACTAGCAAGGTTCCTCGGGGAGGATCCACCCGTGGTCGATGAAAACGATACGGATAATGCTAAACATGTTGTCTACGACCAATGGGTCGCTGTGACTTTATGAGTCGTAACTATGTCCTTGTAGGACTAGTTGACGCGTTGTATAACGTGTACCAGTCGGTTCGTACTGCCAAAGAACTGTGGGAGTCTTTGGAATGAAAGTACAAACCGAGGATACCAGAACTAAGAAGTTCGTGGTATGAGTCTCTATGACTTGTTTGTGAAACTCCGGATTGAAAAATACAATCGGAGAATGGTCAAATGCTATAATAATAATAGCATATGAATAAAATTACATTTACGATTATTTATGTAATTAAATGTTCCTCTTTATAGCGTTTGAGATTTTTGTAAATCTAAAGCTATAAAATGATTAATAAATTATAATTTATTAATATTTCAAATATCAATAAACCGAAAGGGTTTATGATATGTGTGGAAGTTTAAAAATTGACAAAATTTGTCATTTAATTTTGAAAGGAACATTAGACCTTTACACTTAAGTCACATAGACGTATGTGATTTGAAGGTTATGCAAATAGAGGTGGGTTTTTTAAATACCTCAAAATGTGGGGGTATTTAAAATGTTTGGTCTCAAGCAGATCTGCTACAAAAGGCTTGAAATCGAGATCAAACAAATGTGCTAGAAGGAATGAGTCCAAAAATCCACAAATAAAAACGTAAACAGTGGTAATCCAACCATGTTGACTGGAGATCCCAAGATCTTGGTTCAATGGGAAAACTAAGTTGTGAATATTTGTTGGAAACACGTGGTATTCCCGACTATTCCTTGGTGAGCACAACACCAAGTGTCGAAACCCGTAAGATTGTAGTAAAGGTTAAGTCTTTGACTTTTAATGATTACTAATGCCTCGAGGAGGTTAAGTATGACGGGATACTCTAAAGGAGATCACCTATATAAGTGAGAAGTGAGGGCCGCTTCGACTAACACTTATTAAATTAAAGGATGTCCATGGCCAAAACGGACAAAAACGTGAGAACGAAAAGGCATTGAGGCTTTATTGTGTCTACACTGTTGTCTCGGTACACACCAAAGAGGAATAGTTCAAGGCATTGTGTCCACTAAGCCACCGGTGTACTCGATAGTGTTTGACTACGGAAGGTTCAAAGCCACAAGCTACCTATCCGGATGCAATAGTGTCTCTTGAGAACTGGATTGCGAGTCTGCATAATTATAGGTGTAATTTCCACTCATGTGGGGGATTGTTGGAGAAATTGGTTAGAAATTGATTAATTTTAATTAATTAATTGATTTTAAAATGAGAGTGGAGAACACTCGTCTTTGACCAATTTATTGAGGGCTATAAATGTAATTTCAAGGAAATTAAATGACATATAATCGTTCTACTCTCGGAGTAGATGTTCGTAGTGTATTTAAAATCTCAAAACTGAATTTCGGTGAGTGAGAAATTAATTCACGAAGTTGAAACGTCAAATAATACACTTTATGGGATAAAGTGTTATATCATGTTAATTGTCCCACATTGAAACTTTGAAAGTTTAATGGGGCTAATTACTCCTTATAAATAGGAGGATGTTACAATGGTTCAAATAATAATGACTAAGGAGCAATCAAATAGTCTATACGGATGCACGTGTGTGCTCGTCCGGTTGAGTTTGGGCCTAGTCTTGGGCTCGTGACTCGTGGGTTTTAGATTTGGGCTTTCAGACCCATCGAAATTGGGTTAACCCAAATAAATTTAAAGTTGAATTTGAACTATAACGAATTTGGACGTTGAGGATGTCTTGGTACATTGACGTTACAAATTGTGATGAACTTGGACGTTCGGTTGTCCAGGTTCGTAGACGTTTCAGTAATGAATTTGTAACCGCAGAGGAGTTACAAAACCATGAATGTCATACTTAAATTTTGTAACCGCAAGGCGTTACAAATAACATGAATGCCATAATAAATGTGGAGACCCCTCACATGTTGGAACATGCTTATAAATAGGGTGCATGTTTTATGTTGCAAAAACACTCTTACACACAACACTTGAGATTTTCTAGAAAAATCATAGCATCACACATTTTGCATCAAACATATAGAGTGTAGTCCAGTTTTCGTGTCGATTCAGTTCGTTGGAACTCTATACGTTGTGGTGCTGCTCGTATAGAGGCGAAAGTCGTTTTACCTTTTAAAACGTTACGTCAAACCGTGAGCACTAGCCGGGACGTATTCGTTTTGCGGGAAAAGAGTTTCCTTGACTAGACTTTAACTTTGTTCCATTGTTCGTGAGATGGGGTCGTTGCTGCTGATTTCGAGAACCTGCCTGTTTTGGGAAGCTGCTAAAGGAGAAAAGCTGCTAAAAGAGGAAAATCGAAGACTTTGTGTAAATATTTATTTAATTGTATTTATAATTTTGTTATTTATTTCTGTCGATTTTGTAAAGCCATTGTTGGGTGCTAAAAAATTCCAACAATCGCAAAACGAATAATGTACTCGTAGCAATGGCTAACGATGGAGATAACGATAACAACGTTATAACTAGCAAGGTTCCTCTGGGAGGATCCACCCGTGGTCGATGAAAACGATACGGATAATGCTAAACATGTTGTCTACGACCAATGGGTCGCTGTGACTTTATGAGTCGTAACTATGTCCTTGTAGGACTAGTTGACGCGTTGTATAACGTGTACCAGTCGGTTCGTACTGCCAAAGAACTGTGGGAGTCTTTGGAATGAAAGTACAAACCGAGGATACCAGAACTAAGAAGTTCGTGGTATGAGTCTCTATGACTTGTTTGTGAAACTCCGGATTGAAAAATACAATCGGAGAATGGTCAAATGCTATAATAATAATAGCATATGAATAAAATTACATTTACGATTATTTATGTAATTAAATATTCCTCTTTATAGCGTTTGAGATTTTTGTAAATCTAAAGCTATAAAATGATTAATAAATTATAATTTATTAATATTTCAAATATCAATAAACCGAAAGGGTTTATGATATGTGTGGAAGTTTAAAAATTGACAAAATTTGTCATTTAATTTTGAAAGGAACATTAGACCTTTACACTTAAGTCACATAGACGTATGTGATTTGAAGGTTATGCAAATAGAGGTGGGTTTTTTTAATACCTCAAAATGTGGGGGTATTTAAAATGTTTGGTCTCAAGCAGATCTGCTACAAAAGGCTTGAAATCGAGATCAAACAAATGTGCTAGAAGGAATGAGTCCAAAAATCCACAAATAAAAACGTAAACAGTGGTAATCCAACCATGTTGACTGGAGATCCCAAGATCTTGGTTCAATGGGAAAACTAAGTTGTGAATGTTTGTTGGAAACACGTGGTATTCCCGACTATTCCTTGGAGAGCACAACACCAAGTGTCGAAACCCGTAAGATTGTAGTAAAGGTTAAGTCTTTGACTTTTAATGATTACTAATGCCTCGAGGAGGTTAAGTATGACGGGATACTCTAAAGGAGATCACCTATATAAGTGAGAAGTGAGGGCCGCTTCGACTAACACTTATTAAATTAAAGGATGTCCATGGCCAAAACGGACAAAAACGTGAGAACGAAAAGGCATTGAGGCTTTATTGTGTCTACACTGTTGTCTCGGTACACACCAAAGAGGAATAGTTCAAGGCATTGTGTCCACTAAGCCACCGGTGTACTCGATAGTGTTTGACTACGGAAGGTTCAAAGCCACAAGCTACCTATCCGGATGCAATAGTGTCTCTTGAGAACTGGATTGCGAGTCTGCATAATTATAGGTGTAATTTCCACTCATGTGGGGGATTGTTGGAGAAATTGGTTAGAAATTGATTAATTTTAATTGCTTATAAATAGGGTGCATGTTTTATGTTGCAAAAACACTCTTACACACAACACTTGAGATTTTCTAGAAAAATCATAGCATCACACATTTTGCATCAAACATATAGAGTGTAGTCCAGTTTTCGTGTCGATTCAGTTCGTTGGAACTCTATACGTTGTGGTGCTGCTCGTATAGAGGCGAAAGTCGTTTTACCTTTTAAAACGTTACGTCAAACCGTGAGCACTAGCCGGGACGTATTCGTTTTGCGGGAAAAGAGTTTCCTTGACTAGACTTTAACTTTGTTCCATTGTTCGTGAGATGGGGTCGTTGCTGCTGATTTCGAGAACCTGCCTGTTTTGGGAAGCTGCTAAAGGAGAAAAGCTGCTAAAAGAGGAAAATCGAAGACTTTGTGTAAATATTTATTTAATTGTATTTATAATTTTGTTATTTATTTCTGTCGATTTTGTAAAGCCATTGTTGGGTGCTAAAAAATTCCAACAATCGCAAAACGAATAATGTACTCGTAGCAATGGCTAACGATGGAGATAACGATAACAACGTTATAACTAGCAAGGTTCCTCTGGGAGGATCCACCCGTGGTCGATGAAAACGATACGGATAATGCTAAACATGTTGTCTACGACCAATGGGTCGCTGTGACTTTATGAGTCGTAACTATGTCCTTGGAGGACTAGTTGACGCGTTGTATAACGTGTACCAGTCGGTTCGTACTGCCAAAGAACTGTGGGAGTCTTTGGAATGAAAGTACAAACCGAGGATACCAGAACTAAGAAGTTCGTGGTATGAGTCTCTATGACTTGTTTGTGAAACTCCGGATTGTAAAATACAATCGGAGAATGGTCAAATGCTATAATAATAATAGCATATGAATAAAATTACATTTACGATTATTTATGTAATTAAATATTCCTCTTTATAGCGTTTGAGATTTTTGTAAATGTAAAGCTATAAAATGATTAATAAATTATAATTTATTAATATTCCAAATATCAATAAACCGAAAGGGTTTATGATATGTGTGGAAGTTTAAAAATTGACAAAATTTGTCATTTAATTTTGAAAGGAACATTAGACCTTTACACTTAAGTCACATAGACGTATGTGATTTGAAGGTTATGCAAATAGAGGTGGGTTTTTTTAATACCTCAAAATGTGGGGGTATTTAAAATGTTTGGTCTCAAGCAGATCTGCTACAAAAGGCTTGAAATCGAGATCAAACAAATGTGCTAGAAGGAATGAGTCCAAAAATCCACAAATAAAAACGTAAACAGTGGTAATCCAACCATGTTGACTGGAGATCCCAAGATCTTGGTTCAATGGGAAAACTAAGCTGTGAATGTTTGTTGGAAACACGTGGTATTCCCGACTATTCCTTGGAGAGCACAACACCAAGTGTCGAAACCCGTAAGATTGTAGTAAAGGTTAAGTCTTTGACTTTTAATGATTACTAATGCCTCGAGGAGGTTAAGTATGACGGGATACTCTAAAGGAGATCACCTATATAAGTGAGAAGTGAGGGCCGCTTCGACTAACACTTATTAAATTAAAGGATGTCCATGGCCAAAACGGACAAAAACGTGAGAACGAAAAGGCATTGAGGCTTTATTGTGTCTACACTGTTGTCTCGGTACACACCAAAGAGGAATAGTTCAAGGCATTGTGTCCACTAAGCCACCGGTGTACTCGATAGTGTTTGACTACGGAAGGTTCAAAGCCACAAGCTACCTATCCGGATGCAATAGTGTCTCTTGAGAACTGGATTGCGAGTCTGCATAATTATAGGTGTAATTTCCACTCATGTGGGGGATTGTTGGAGAAATTGGTTAGAAATTGATTAATTTTAATTAATTAATTGATTTTAAAATGAGAGTGGAGAACACTCGTCTTTGACCAATTTATTGAGGGCTATAAATGTAATTTCAAGGAAATTAAATGACATATAATCGTTCTACTCTCGGAGTAGATGTTCGTAGTGTATTTAAAATCTCAAAACCGAATTTCGGTGAGTGAGAAATTAATTCATGAAGTTGAAACGTCAAATAATACACTTTATGGGATAAAGTGTTATATCATGTTAATTGTCCCACATTGAAACTTTGAAAGTTTAATGGGGCTAATTACTCCTTATAAATAGGAGGATGTTACAATGGTTCAAATAATAATGACTAAGGAGCAATCAAATAGTCTATACGGATGCACGTGTGTGCTCGTCCGGTTGAGTTTGGGCCTAGTCTTGGGCTCGTGACTCGTGGGTTTTAGATTTGGGCTTTCAGACCCATCGAAATTGGGTTAACCCAAATAAATTTAAAGTTGAATTTGAACTATAACGAATTTGGACGTTGAGGATGTCTTGGTACATTGACGTTACAAATTGTGATGAACTTGGACGTTCGGTTGTCCAGGTTCGTAGACGTTTCAGTAATGAATTTGTAACCGCAGAGGAGTTACAAAACCATGAATGTCATACTTAAATTTTGTAACCGCAAGGCGTTACAAATAACATGAATGCCATAATAAATGTGGAGACCCCTCACATGTTGGAACATGCTTATAAATAGGGTGCATGTTTTATGTTGCAAAAACACTCTTACACACAACACTTGAGATTTTCTAGAAAAATCATAGCATCACACATTTTGCATCAAACATATAGAGTGTAGTCCAGTTTTCGTGTCGATTCAGTTCGTTGGAACTCTATACGTTGTGGTGCTGCTCGTATAGAGGCGAAAGTCGTTTTACCTTTTAAAACGTTACGTCAAACCGTGAGCACTAGCCGGGACGTATTCGTTTTGCGGGAAAAGAGTTTCCTTGACTAGACTTTAACTTTGTTCCATTGTTCGTGAGATGGGGTCGTTGCTGCTGATTTCGAGAACCTGCCTGTTTTGGGAAGCTGCTAAAGGAGAAAAGCTGCTAAAAGAGGAAAATCAAAGACTTTGTGTAAATATTTATTTAATTGTATTTATAATTTTGTTATTTATTTCTGTCGATTTTGTAAAGCCATTGTTGGGTGCTAAAAAATTCCAACAATCGCAAAACGAATAATGTACTCGTAGCAATGGCTAACGATGGAGATAACGATAACAACGTTATAACTAGCAAGGTTCCTCTGGGAGGATCCACCCGTGGTCGATGAAAACGATACGGATAATGCTAAACATGTTGTCTACGACCAATGGGTCGCTGTGACTTTATGAGTCGTAACTATGTCCTTGTAGGACTAGTTGACGCGTTGTATAACGTGTACCAGTCGGTTCGTACTGCCAAAGAACTGTGGGAGTCTTTGGAATGAAAGTACAAACCGAGGATACCAGAACTAAGAAGTTCGTGGTATGAGTCTCTATGACTTGTTTGTGAAACTCCGGATTGAAAAATACAATCGGAGAATGGTCAAATGCTATAATAATAATAGCATATGAATAAAATTACATTTACGATTATTTATGTAATTAAATGTTCCTCTTTATAGCGTTTGAGATTTTTGTAAATCTAAAGCTATAAAATGATTAATAAATTATAATTTATTAATATTCCAAATATCAATAAACCGAAAGGGTTTATGATATGTGTGGAAGTTTAAAAATTGACAAAATTTGTCATTTAATTTTGAAAGGAACATTAGACCTTTACACTTAAGTCACATACACGTATGTGATTTGAAGGTTATGCAAATAGAGGTGGGTTTTTTAAATACCTCAAAATGTGGGGGTATTTAAAATGTTTGGTCTCAAGCAGATCTGCTACAAAAGGCTTGAAATCGAGATCAAACAAATGTGCTAGAAGGAATGAGTCCAAAAATCCACAAATAAAAACGTAAACATTGGTAATCCAACCATGTTGACTGGAGATCCCAAGATCTTGGTTCAATGGGAAAACTAAGCTGTGAATGTTTGTTGGAAACACGTGGTATTCCCGACTATTCCTTGGAGAGCACAACACCAAGTGTCGAAACCCGTAAGATTGTAGTAAAGGTTAAGTCTTTGACTTTTAATGATTCCTAATGCCTCGAGGAGGTTAAGTATGACGGGATACTCTAAAGGAGATCACCTATATAAGTGAGAAGTGAGGGCCGCTTCGACTAACACTTATTAAATTAAAGGATGTCCATGGCCAAAACGGACAAAAACGTGAGAACGAAAAGGCATTGAGGCTTTGTTGTGTCTACACTGTTGTCTCGGTACACACCAAAGAGGAATAGTTCAAGGCATTGTGTCCACTAAGCCACCGGTGTACTCGATAGTGTTTGACTACGGAAGGTTCAAAGCCACAAGCTACCTATCCGGATGCAATAGTGTCTCTTGAGAACTGGATTGCGAGTCTGCATAATTATAGGTGTAATTTCCACTCATGTGGGGTATTGTTGGAGAAATTGGTTAGAAATTGATTAATTTTAATTAATTAATTGATTTTATAATGAGAGTGGAGAACACTCGTCTTTGACCAATTTATTGAGGGCTATAAATGTAATTTCAAGGAAATTAAATGACATATAATCGTTCTACTCTCGGAGTAGATGTTCGTAGTGTATTTAAAATCTCAAAACCGAATTTCGGTGAGTGAGAAATTAATTCACGAAGTTGAAACGTCAAATAATACACTTTATGGGATAAAGTGTTATATCATGTTAATTGTCCCACATTGAAACTTTGAAAGTTTAATGGGGCTAATTACTCCTTATAAATAGGAGGATGTTACAATGGTTCAAATAATAATGACTAAGGAGCAATCAAATAGTCTATACGGATGCACGTGTGTGCTCGTCCGGTTGAGTTTGGGCCTAGTCTTGGGCTCGTGACTCGTGGGTTTTAGATTTGGGCTTTCAGACCCATCGAAATTGGGTTAACCCAAATAAATTTAAAGTTGAATTTGAACTATAACGAATTTGGACGTTGAGGATGTCTTGGTACATTGACGTTACAAATTGTGATGAACTTGGACGTTCGGTTGTCCAGGTTCGTAGACGTTTCAGTAATGAATTTGTAACCGCAGAGGAGTTACAAAACCATGAATGTCATACTTAAATTTTGTAACCGCAAGGCGTTACAAATAACATGAATGCCATAATAAATGTGGAGACCCCTCACATGTTGGAACATGCTTATAAATAGGGTGCATGTTTTATGTTGCAAAAACACTCTTACACACAACACTTGAGATTTTCTAGAAAAATCATAGCATCACACATTTTGCATCAAACATATAGAGTGTAGTCCAGTTTTCGTGTCGATTCAGTTCGTTGGAACTCTATACGTTGTGGTGTTGCTCGTATAGAGGCGAAAGTCGTTTTACCTTTTAAAACCGTGAGCACTAGCCGGGACGTATTCGTTTTGCGGGAAAATGGTTTCCTTGACTCAACTTTAACTTTGTTCCATTATTCGTGAGATGGGGTCGTTGCTGCTGATTTCGAGAACCTGCCTGTTTTGGGAAGCTGCTAAAAGAGGAAAATCGAAGACTTTGTGTAAATATTTATTTAATTGTATTTATAATTTTGTTATTTATTTCTGTCAATTTTGTAAAGCCATTGTTGGGTGCTCAAAAATTCCAACAATTGTTGTATGCAAAAGTGTATTTTCCCAAAAACCATGCACTCCTATTTATAGGGAGTGTCCCCCAGGTGTGGAGCAGGCGGCACATTAATATGGCAGTTTCCGGAATGGTAACTCCCATTCTTAATACCCAGCACATTAATATGGCAGTTTCGGAATGGTAACTTCCATTCTTAACTTCCACGCAATTTAAGACAATCACATTTCAAATTCAAATTCCATAAGTCAACTTCCGTTTGACTTCCATAGACTTGGACTACCTAAATCCGTGTGGGTCGAGGCCCACATTTTTAGAACCTCAAAAAGATAGAGGGGCCCCAGGCCCAAGCCCAAAGTCCAATTGCCAAGGCCAAGGCCCAGGCCCACGGACCCGGACCGGCACGGCCGAACGGGCGGGCGGCGCGCGCGCGTGTGGCTAATTGAATGGTTCAATAGTCACTACAATTTGAACATTCTTAACTAACTCCTATTAATAAGGAGGTAGTTAATTCTCTCATTTATCAATGTGGGATAGTTATTAACACTACTCCCAATGCATCACTTTGTCTTAAACTTCCTACATTAATTTCTCACTCACCGAAATTCGGTTTTAAGATTTTAAATATACTACGATCATCTGCTCGGAGAGTAGAACGATCCTACAATATTTAATCCTTCGGAAATTAAATATTCATACCCTCAAATAATTGATTAATTAAAATCAATTAAATATTAAGAAATTGAATAAAAACCCAATTTCTCCAACAATCCCCACATGAGTGGAAATTACTACCCATAATCATGCAGACTCGCAATCCAGTTCAATTGAGACACTGTTACATCCGGAAAGGTGGCTTGTGACCTTGAACCTTCCGTAGTCAAACACTATCGAGTACACTGGCAGCTTAGTGGACGCGATGCCTTGAACTACTCCTCCTTAGTGTGTACTTAGACAACGGTGCTGACACAACAACATCTCAAACGTGTTTCGTTCTCATCTCGACGAGGAGCCCGACAGTCGCGTGCCATGTGGTTTGACTATTTAATTCTTTGTAATCGATTAAAGCAATTCTTTGTAAGCCATGATTATTTCCAGTTTTATATAAGATCTGAATTTATATATATATATATATATATGTATATATATATATGTGGGGTAGGGTTGAGAGAGGCAGCCCCCGAAACTCTATGTAGTTCCGCCATGTAACAAAGTAAAATTTTCGTAAAAAATTAAGATGAATTATCATTCTAATTCATATACATAAAAATTCTCAAATTAATTTTTTTGAAAATCTAAATTAGTCTCTAAATTTTTGAAGAAAACAAAAAATATTGCATACCAATTCAATCTTTTGCCATCACCACTATTGAAGTTTAAAAACTTTGATTTCATGTTTGTTTAATTTTAATTGGAGTGTTGGTTACTAATTATCATTGTGTACATATTTATATTGTTGTGAATTGATTCAATGTTTATATGCATGAAAAATATTATTTTCAATTGTGAGAAACAACTTAAAAAATTCAATATGACATGAAAAAACGGAGCGGGGCATAGGACGACTACCTAGAACCCGTCCGGGGCGGGTCCGGGGCATAATATATATTAGAACGGCACTACAAGAAATGGGGGGAATAGCGATGAAAATTTTGCGACAAATCTAAATTTTATCGAGAAAATTTCATTTTACGTCCTGTAACTTAGGTCTAATCCAGTTTATATCCTTTAAGTTTTCACTTTTTCAATTTACGTCCTTTTAGGTCCAATTTATGTCCTTTTCACCGGAAAATTGGAATTCCGATCAAATAGTCCAATTTACGTCCTTTAAGTTTGAAAATTAAAAAGTAATAATTAAAAAATTCTTTAAAAAATTAAATATCTCATTAAAAACAAAAAAAAATCATTAAAATTTATAAATTGTGTAAAATAAAAATAAAAAATTCTAAAATTCAAAAAAAAAATTAAAAAATCTACAATTCTAAAAATTTGAAATATTGGATATTAAAAATAAAAAATTTCTATAAATCTCATAAAAACATAAAATTCTAAATATAAAAAATCTATAAATTAAAATTTTAAAAATGTTTAGAATAAAATTAAAAATTATACAATTCTAAAAACCTCATTAAAATGAATTTGACATGGTTCTACAATCAATCAAGGCGTGGAATACAAAAAAATTTAGGAGTTCGAGAAAAACTTTAATGGCGGATGAGTCCGAATCAAGTCGTGTTTCTAATGACATATTAATATTTTTTATTATTCTTATTCGGTTTTTAAATTTTTTAATATTTAATCTACACATTTAAAAAAAATTAAAGAGATTTTTAGAATTTTTAATGAGATTTTCGAATTTCTTAATTTTAAGTTAAACATTTTCGATTTTTTGAATTGTAAGATTTTTTATTTTTATTTTACACATTTTATAATATTTAATGAGATTTTTAAAAAATTAAATAAGGTATTTTGAATTTTATTTCACATTTTATAGTTTTTAATTTTAATGATGTTTTTAGATTTTTAATAATATTTTAAAAATTTTAAAGATATTTTTAGAAATTTTATTTATTAAATTTTAAAAATTTCAAACTTAAAGGACGTAAATTGGACTATTTGGCCGGAATCCCAATTTATTCCTCACATTCCGGTGAGTTTGAAAATTTTCCGGCGAAAAGGACGTAAATTGGACCAAAAAGAACGTAAATCAAAAAAGTGAAAACTTAAAGGATATAAATTGGATTAGGCCTAAGTTACAGGACGTAAAATGATTTTTTCTCAAATTTTATCGCTAAAATCAATTTTTAGCAACAAAATATAAATTTTCGCTACTAAATTGGAAGATTTAATATTTGCAACAAAATATATATATTTCATCGCTATATTAGCAACAAATTGTTTCATTTTGTTGTTAATAATCAAAACAACATTGAAAATTATATTTCGTCGCTAATATTTTGCGATGAAATAGAAATTTTCGTGGCTAATTTCTTGAAATTATTTTTTACAACAAAATTTATATATTTCATCGCTATATTAGCAACAATTTGCTTCATTTTGTTGTTAATAATCAGAAAAACTATGAAAATTATATTTCGTTGCTAATATTTTGCGATGAAATAGAAATTTTTGTGGCTAATTTCTTGAAATTAATTTTTGCAACAAAATTTATATATTTCATCACTTTATTAGCAACAAACTGCATCATTTTGTTGTTAATAATACAATTATATTTTCTTGCTAATATTTTGCGATGAAATTGAAAATTTTGTGGTTAATTTCTTGAAATTAATTTTTGCAACAAAATTTAAATATTTCATTGTTATATTAGCAACAAATTGCTTCATTTTGTTGTTAATAATTAGACAACAATGAAAATTATATTTCGTCACTAATATTTTACGATGAAATAGAAATTTTTGTGGCTAATTTATTGAAATTAATTTTTGCGATGAAATTGAAATATTTCATCGCTATACTAGCAACGTATTGCTGCATTTTGTTGTTAATAATCAGAACAACAATGAAAATTATATTTTGTCGCTAATATTTTGCGATGAAATATAATTTTTTGTGGCTAATTTATTGAAATTACTTTTTGCGATGAAATAAAAATATTTCATCGCTAAACTAGCAACAAATTCTTTTATTTTGTTGTTAATAATTAGGACAACAATGAAAATTATATTTAGTCGCTATTATTTTGCGATGAAATATATTTTTTGTGGCTAATTTCTTCGAATTAATATTTGCAACAAAATTAAAATATTTTATCGATACACTTTTATCAAATTATTTTATTTTGTTTTTAATAATAAGAACAACAATGATAATTATATTTCGTGGCTAATATTAAATCAACTATGCTTATTAAATCAAGAAAATCGATTTATATAATTAAATGTTTAATAATTCTCCAAATTTTATGTCTTATAAATCAGTATGAATGTTTATAAAAATATTTATAAATATGATGATGCAAATGAAGATGGACATAATTAAAGATGTGAGAATGAAGATTGGCTGCAATATATATATATTTTTTAAATTGTTAAAGTAACATTGATTTTTTACAATTGGAATTGTTTTAAAAATTACAATATATATACACATGTATATATACATATATAGTTGTTACAAGTTAAAAATTAATCAATTAATAAATGTGAAATAAATTATTAAATGAGTAAAAATAACTAAATTAGTAACAATTGAATACATATATAATTAATATTAAAAACCAAACCAAAGAGTTGTCTGCCCGAATGGTAGGCGCACAGCTATGGGCGCCCATCCACCCGGGATCAATTCCCACTAAGACCAAATAAAATATTTATTTAAATAAAATGGGGGAGGGGGTATGTGGGTGCGGGTCGGGTCGGGTTGGGGTCGGTTGGGGTGGGTCGGGTGTGGGTGTGGGTTGGGTTGGTCGAGTACAGAAGTGGGTTTAGAGAATGATTCGTAAATCGGATATCATAGCCAAATATTAGCAACAAAAATTCTAATATTTTTGTCGCTAATGTGAGTTAGCGATGAAATTATTTTGTCGCGGGATTTGTTGCTATACACCCGTCGCTAACGTGTTTGCGACAAATGTTTAATTTTCCTCACAAACATTTTGTGATGAAACTCATATTTTCGTCGCTAACATTTTGCGATGAAACTTATATTTTCGTCGCTAATATTTTGCGATGCAACTCAAATTTTCGTCGCTAATATTTTGCGATGAAACTCAAATTTTCATTGCAAACATTTGCGACAAAATTAATTTTTTTTGTCGCAAACACGTTAGCGACGGGCGTATAGCAATAAATCCTACGACAAAATTATTTCATCGCTAACTCACGTTAGCGACGAAAATATTAGAATTAGCGACAAATTTTTTCGCGGCTAAATTGCAGTTTTCTTGTAGTGCGGGGCGGGGTTGGGTATTCAACTATCCGACCCGACCTGCCTCATTGCCGTCCCTAAACTAGAGATGTCCAAAATGACAAAATTTAATGACTCGTTTGTTTTTTGCACAAGTTAAAAAAATATTGTATTAAAATGACACCGAGTTGATGAAAAATGATGAAAATATAAAGGTAGAGAAAGATAGGAAGGAGAAAAGACAGAAATATTGAAATATTACATTTAAAAAAATGAGTAAATGAAATTAGAACGACAAAAATGACAAAATGTGTCAATTATATTGAATATAAATTACAATAATAGATAATAAAAATATATTCTAATAATAGTAATTATACAATCAATAATAATAATAATACAAAATCATATTAATAGTACTCCCTCCACACTTTCTTTTCGTCCCAAAATTATTTACACATTTCTAACATGAAAATAACACACAAAATTAATACCTTCACAACATCGTTTTATTTTTAAAACTGTCATTCATTTTGAATCCACATTTTTCCTCCCATCTCACTAAATCACATTTATACGTCACCAAATCTCTTTTACATTTCATTAAATTACATCAAAATATGTCTTAGCTTAGTTATTTGATCCCCACACCCTACTAAATTTATTTTTCTTAATTTATGTGTCATTTAGATAATTTTAGGATAGAAGGAAGTAATATATAATGAAAATAATACATTCAAAAATAATTTAAAGAATATTGAATTTTATACAACAAAAATAATAAATTCAATAATATATACGGGACTTCACTTATCTCTCTTTCTAACAAGTTAATCCCAACTCTAATAAAATTATATTTGACGATATAATTTAGGGTTGGGTTGGGTTGGACTCGACGGCATGTTGTGCACTTTAGTCCATGTTGCACTTTTTAATTATACAGACTTACACTTTTTTATAATTTACACTTTTTAGTAAAATGGTGTTGCACTTTTAAATTATTAAACTGTATAATAATATTTTTATTTATAGTGACTTACATTTTTTTTAGTAATATTGTGTTGCACTTTTCAGTTTAATAACTTACACTTTTCATTAAAAATTGTGATACTGACTTGCATTTTTTAATAATATTGTGTTACATTTTTTAATAATATTGTGTTGCACTTTTCAGTAAAAAAATTTGTTGCACTTTTCAGTTATATTAACTTACACTTTCCATTAATATTGTGATGCTCTTTTCAGTTGTTGGGATATGAATTTGTGAAACAATGTTCTAGTTGATGATTGTATGTTTTGATGGCCAAAAGCAACTTGAAGTTAATGGTATATGTGATTATATGTTGATATAATTGTGTTATATGAAATATATGTTTACTGATCTTAATGAGATATTGAAATTTGAGTTACTGATCTTATATATATTTACTGATCTTAGTGTGTTTACTGATCTGATATAAGAACTGTTAGGAACTAAGCTGATGTTTTGGTTGTATAGACAACTTATAGTATAGAACTTAAATGTACTCATCTGTATATAGTTCAGTTGATGTATATATAGGTTTTATATATGTAAAGTTGTATTCTATTGTAATCAGCATTGTAAAGTTCAGAACAGTAGTTTAGGAATAGATTAGAAGAAGATCAGAAGACTTATGAAGACTCAGAAGACTACTTCAGAATAAGAAGACTTCAAGAAGAGTTGAAGAGAAGCTTAGAAGAATTCTGAAGAAGTGCAGAACAGTTTTGGAGAACTGTGCTTACTGACTAAGAACAGTAAAACTAAGAAGAGTAATTTTACTGTGCTGAGCAGAATAAGTTTGGAAAACTTATTTAAGGCGTAACTGAAGATTTATTGAAGATATGCTGACTTGGAATAAGTTGAAAGAAGTTACAAAGTCGGTTACAAGAAGAGGTTACAAAAACAGTTTTAGAGTTAGTTGAGAGTTAGTTCACAAACTGCTAACTGTCATACTAAGTTCTATAAATACTGTATGATCTCATACTGCTAAAGATAACTGAACAATTACTGATCTTAAAGCATTCGAGAACAAGTCTACAAAGCATTGAAGATCTCACAAAATCAAAGAGATCAAGAAATCTGAGAAGAAGCCACTGAATTGAAGAGAAGAATCAAAGGCTATTCAAGAGAAGTTTTACTTTTCATTTTAAAGTTTGTATTGTGTAAACAAGTGTGCTAGTTACTTGTAGAATTACTAGTCGATCGAAGATACACTTGGGAGTGTAATCGAAAAGATCAAAGTCTTAGTCTTGGGACTTTAAGCCACAAGAAACTCAAGAAGGAAGAGTTAATAAAACATCACAATTGGGATTGTGAGAATGGATGTAGACTTTTTGGTCGAACCATTATAAATTTTGTGTTCTTTACTTTCTGTTTGATATTTGTTTCATAATTGTTTAACCAAGAACAGTAGAATTTACTAAGTAAAGATCTAAGTAAAAGTTGAGTATAAAACTGAAACTGGAAGTACTGATCTGACCCAGTAAGGAACAGTACTGTTCAAAACACTATTCCGCATTATAAACTCTGATATTTTGAAAGATTTTGGAAAGTCTATTCACCCCTCCCCTCTAGACTTTCTTAGCTTACTCAATCTTAACTCAACTTTGGGACCAACAAGTGGTATCAGAGCTGTAGTTCTTTGGACTGCTGTTTCTTGATAACCTTGTAGATCTTGAGGGAAATCTCACTGATCTTGCTACTATTTCTTGATATTTGTCACTATCTGAATACTTGAAAATTATCTGCTATACTACTAATCCTATTTGTCTGATCAAACATGGATGACACTAATGTGAACAAACTTCCTAAGTTCAAGATTGCAGATTATGGCTACTGGAAGCTTAGGATGGAGGCCATCTTTAGCTCAACCCATGATCTGATGGTGTCTGTGGTAACTGAAGGACCAATTGTTACCACGGTGGAAAACACTACTGTTCTGGATCCTTCTAAACCTGTTGGAGCACTAGTCCCTAAACCAAGGTCAGAACTGACTTCTGAAGAAATGCGACAAAACAATTTGGATAGTCTTGCTAAAAATTATATTTTACACACCTTGCCAAATGAGTATCTTGGCAAAGTGTTAAAATGTAAGACTGCAAAGCAAATGTGGGACAAATTAGCCATTCTTTGTGAAGGTACTACTCTGATCAAAGAAAACAAATTATCCACAGCTGTCCAAAGGTTTGAAACATTTAAGATGAAGCCAGGTGAAACAATTGATGAATTGGATACTCGATTTACAAAAATTATGAATGATCTTGATGTGTTAGGAAAGACTTATACTGAAAGAGAGATTAACTTGAGAATCTTGAAAGCTTTGGATGAAAGGTGGAAAATGGTCAAGATGATCATTAAAACCACACAAGACATTGATTCTTGGCCTGCAGAAACTATGTTCCAAACACTTAAGGCACATGAGTTTGAGTTAGATGAAGAAGATCCTATTACTGTTAGTCATAAGGATAAGGATGCCTCTAAGGACATAGCTTTTAAAGCCTCTACCTCTAAGGGGTCTAGATCATCTAAGTCAAAGGCCTCAAGCATAAAAGATGAATTAGATAGTTCTGATCTTAGTCTGAAAGATCAGATGAGCCTTATGATCAAAAGATTTGATAGATTAAATAAGAGGTATGGTAGATACAAGAAATTCTATAAGGAAACCAAGGGTTCTGGTAACAGGGACTCTTCTGGGAACAGAAGGGATCAAAATTCTTTTGAAAGAAGGGATGAGATCTCTAATGAGAACAGAAGAGATAGGAACTCATCTGATAAGAGGGATAGAAAGTATTCTGATAAGAAAGATAGGAACTCTATTGACAAGCATGACAGGAACCGAAATCATTCACCACCTAAGAGATCTTCTAACAGTCCTGTTTGCTATAATTGTGATAAACCAGGTCATTATGTTTATGAATGTCCTGATCTGAGTTCTGAAGATCGAGAAGAAAGGAAAGCCAGAAGAGATCGAAAATATGCCAAGGGTAAGAAGGCAATGATGACATACAATGAATCTGATTCGGAGTCAGAAGAGTTGCCATCGTCTTCATCTGAATACCCCTCTAGAAATGAGAATGAAGCCTTCATCGTAGATGATGGACTGGCTATGATGGCTAAAATAAATGATGAGGTATCATCTGCTAACTCTTTTCAATCTTGCAAAAATTCTGACACTGATGAAAGTGATGCTGCTAATAGTAGTGTAGGAAGTAGTCTTCATCATTCCCAAGGAGTGAATGAAGAAGACCTTCTACAAGCTAACAAAGCATTCATTGAAATCAGTGATGAGAATATATCTTTAAAACAAAAACTCATTAATCTGAAAGAAGCCCAGTTGAAAGTGGATCCTAATGTAGCTGTCATAAATGCACGACTATTAGAAGAGTTGTCCCAACTCCAAGAAAAGTATGCATCCATTGACAAACTATATCAGGGTATGCTTAAAACTCAAGCCAAAGAGACTAATGAATTCAATGATTTAAAGATTAAATGTGAAAAACTTGGAGAGCGCAATAGATTCTTAGAATCTGAAGTAGTGAGCCTAGATCGAAAGCTATCTGGGATGATTAACTCTACCAAGATTAATCAAACAATCTCATACAGATATAGAGCTCCAAATGATAAAAGTGGAATAGGTACTGATCTGCCTAGTTCCTCTACTTCAGGACCTAAGAACACTAATGAAGCTAGTTCAAGTTATTTGCAACTAGATAAAGGAAAAGAACCTATGACTTATGATAATGATCCAAAACCTAAAGTACAGTCTAAGTACATTCCTCCTACTACCAAGAATGGTAAAATGAAGAATGTATTAAGACCAGTACAGTCAAGACCATACCAGAAGAGTTATACTCCTCTGACCAGAGCAGAACAGTCCTGGTATCAGAAGAGACAAACTCAGAACAGTAGGTCAAGACAAGCACAGGCAAGTTGGGAACAGCCTAAACCTCCTTTTATAAGGCAGTCTCAGCTGTATTCAACTAAACCTAGGAAATTTGTGCCTCATTATCATAATAAACCTGTTCTTTATCCTCCACCTTTATCTTATGATACCATTGGAGAGGAAAGACCAAAACGCATCTTTAAGCCGTATGGTCCACATGCTTTCAGACCTTATACAAACTATTACAGGCATATTGATCTTACTGAAAAAGGGATAGAACCAAGGAAAGGCTATCTCAGAAAAATAGATCCTAAGTCTGCTGATAGTTCTGAAATGGTTAACAAAGTACTGTTTTGTGATAAATATGGAAGGAAACTGAAGAGGTCCCATCTATTCAAATCCTCAATGTTTATCTGGGTACCTCTCACTACTAACCCCTAAGGACCCCAATAAACTAGGGTACCTAAATTATTAAGATCACTACCTTGCAGGATCGACTGGACTTATACAAGAAAGGTGGTTCAGTGGGTGAGACCTGGTACATAGACAGTGGGTGTTCACACCACATGACTGGTACCAAGGCCTTACTTACTGACTATCATGAGAAGGAAGGACCAAAAGTCATCTTTGGTGATAGCTCAATGGCAATCACAAAAGGATTTGGATTCATCAAGAATGGAGATATTGAAATCCAAGATGTCTCCTATGTTGAAGGTTTGAAATATAATTTGCTATCTGTATCTCAATTCTGTGACAGGGGATACAAAGTTCAGTTCAAGACCAGAAGATGTGAAATAATAGACAAAAGGACTCACAATGTTTTACTTGTTGGCACAAGACAAGGAAGTGTATACATTGTGAATTGGAATAATTGCCCTAAGAATGCTTGTCTTATTACTAAGAGTCCTAAAGAAAACAGTTGGCTCTGGCATAAACGCCTCTGCCACCTAAACTTTAAGATAATCAACAAGATTGCAAGAGAACATCTTGTTGAGGGCATTCCTAATGAAATCTATTCCAAATCACAAATGTGTGACTCCTGTCAAAAAGGTAAACAGGAAAAGGTTTCTTTTAAGTCCATTCCAACTCTTTCAACCAGCAGAGTCTTCGAACTCTTGCATATGGATCTTCATGGTCCTATCAAACCTCCTACACTGAATGGAAGAAGGTATACTCTGGTTGTAGTAGATGATTATTCTAAGTTTACTTGGGTAGTCTTTCTACACAAAAAGAGTGATACACAAACACTACTTCCAGATCTATTAAAGGGGTTGCAGGTTGAAAAAGGTCAACCCATTGTCAAGATAAGGAGTGACAAGGGGACTGAGTTTATTAAATGTTACATCTCTGACTACTGTTCTAAGTATGGCATACAACATCTAACAAGTGCAGCCAGAACCCCCCAACAAAATGGTGTTGCTGAAAGGAGAAACAGAACACTAAAAGAAGCATGCAGAGCAATGATTGCAGAATTCAACACACCTCAGAAGTTTTGGGCTGAAGTCATTAACACAGCTTGCTATTCCCAAAACCGAAGTGCTCTTAATAAGGTGCATGGTAAAACACCTTATGAGGTATGGAAAGGTAGAAAACCTAGAGTTTCTTATTTTCATATCTTTGGATGTAAGTGTTTCATTCATAACAATGGCAAAAGTAAGCTAAATGCTTTTGATGCAAAAGCTGATGAAGGGATATTCTTGGGATACTCTTCAGTAAGCAAAGCATTTAGAGTGTTTAACTACTCTACCCTATGTGTGGAAGAAACACCCCATGTAGTCTTTGATGAGAATGTGCAGGACTCTGCTGATCATCAGCTCAGTAAGAAAATTGACAATCTAAAGCTTCAAACCAACAATGAGGATGATGATGCAGAAATATATGAATCTGTACAAGCATATAATCCTTTCCTAAATGTCCTAGATCAAGATTCGGATAAAGAAAAGTTAAAAGACAAAGGTAAGTCATCTAAAACTTCTGATATGCCAGAATTGAATGACTGCTCCCCTATGAACAAATCTGCTGATTTGATGCAAAACAATGATACTGATCTGCATGATGATTTGCATGATATAAATGATGATAGTATTTCTGTTAAGAATAGAAGGACATGGAAGTCTGCTCATTCTACTGATCTGATTCTAGGTGATTCCAGTAAAGGTGTTAAAACTAGAAAACAATTGTTTGATTCCCAGGAAGAACCTAGTAAGTCTCTATTTTGCTGGTGTTGTTTTCTATCCTCTATTGAGCCTAAAACTGTGAATGAAGCTTTAAGTGATAGTAACTAGATTATAGCCATGCAAGAAGAACTTAATCAGTTCACTAGAAATGAAGTTTGGGAACTTGTTGATAGACCCAGTGATCATAATGTTGTAGGCACTAAGTGGATTTTAAAGAATAAAAAGGATGAAAATGATCTTGTAGTTAGAAATAAAGCTAGATTAGTTGCTCAGGGCTACTCTCAAGCTGAGGGTATTGATTATGATGAAACTTTTGCTCCTATAGCTAGACTAGAAGCTATAAGATTGTTCCTTGCTTATGCTGCACATATGAAATTCACTGTGTATCAAATGGATGTGAAAAGTGCATTTTTGAATGGTATAATTGCTGAAGAAGTTTATGTGGAACAACCACCTGGTTTTGAAGTGAATAGTCACCAAGTATACAGGCTAAAGAAAGCACTCTATGGACTGAAACAAGCCCCAAGAGCCTGGTATGATACACTTTCTCTATTCTTACTTGAAAATGGTTTTACAAAAGGCAAGGTTGATAGAACTTTGTTTCGAAGACAAGAAGGTAATGATATATTACTTGTTCAAATTTGACAAAGTGGGATAGCTCAAGTGGTTAGAGCACCACTACCTAGGCCTTAGGTCCTGGGTTCGAGTCATGGGGAGGGGAAAAAAAGGGATGGGTATTTAACTTCCATCAAAAAAAAAAAATTACTTGTTCAAATTTATGTGGATGACATTATTTTTGGATCACCCAACAAAATCTTGAGTGAAAGTTTTTCTACACTCATGCAAAGTAAATTTGAAATGTCTATGATGGGTGAAATGACATATTTTCTTGGTCTTCAAGTAAAACAAACTCCAGAAGGTATCTTTATAAATCAAGCAAAATATACTAAGAATTTGCTAGATAAATTTGGTATTAAAACCTGTAAGACAGTTGGTGTGCCCATGCAACCTACATACAGAATGGATCCTGATGAAGGAGGTAAGTCTTCTGACCAACCTCATTATCGTGCTTTAATTGGCTCTCTACTCTACCTAACTGCCAGCAGACCTGATATTGCTTTTTCTGTTGGTGTGTGTGCAAGATTTCAAGCAAACCCCAAAGAAAGTCATCTGGAAGCTGCCAAAAGGATATTGAAATATCTAAAGGGGACCATTAATCGAGGATTATGGTATCCTGCAGATGATGATATATCCTTAAGTGGTTATTCAGACTCTGACTTTGGAGGTTGCAAAATAGATAGAAAATCTACTTCAGGCTCATGTCAATTCTTAGGAACTAAGCTCATTTCCTGGTTTTCAAAGAAACAAACGAGTGTGGCAACTTCTACTACTGAAGCAGAATATATGGCTGCAGGTAGTTGTTGTAGTCAGCTTCTTTGGCTAATACAACAACTCAGAGACTACAATATTGTAGAATCTAATGTACCTATATATTGTGACAGTAATAGTGCCATTGCCATCACACACAATCCCGTTCTACATACTAGATGCAAACATGTTGATATTAGACATCATTTTATTAGGGATCATGTGGAAAAGAAAAATATTAGGATGGAAAAGATTCATACTGATATTCAAAGAGCTGACATTTTTACAAAACCATTGGCTGAAGTGAGATTTAGAGAGTTATGCATTAACTTAGGGTTGATAGATATGGATTCTATATGTATATAGAAATGTACTAACATTTCAGGTACTGATCTTATACCAAACGGAGATAAAGCAGAAACTAAGAGCAGTACATCAAAAGCCTAAAACTCAGAAGAGACAACCCTATGTCAGACCACTACACTTATCAAAACAGGTAACAAGGTTACTGAAGTGACTTTAATCCCGATGAGGAAGCTGGTAAAGCTGAGGGACACTGAGAACACACATTAAGGGGGAATCTGTGATTTCTTAAAGATCATTTTGTTGACTCAGAACACTAAGTCACTTTAGCATAAACCTTGATGTGATCATTGATTTAATTATTATGTTACTACCCTGTACTGTTTTACACCTATATATGATGAACTAACACTTCTACCAAGGTGAAACAGGCACAGAAGAGGAGTTCTCCACTGAAGGGGGAACTGATCTGATTACAGATTTGATCTGATCTGATTACAGGCTATATCAGTCTACAGATCTATTCTGATTAATAAATTGACTTGTCTACAGAACTGATCTGATTACAAAGTTTCTTTGTCTACAGAACTGATCTGACTACAAATTCAATTATTCTACAGAACTAGTCTGACTACTGATTAAAGTGTACATAAAGATTTGATTACTACTAATCTGTCTACAGAAGAGAGAATTGATCTGACACACAGTACTAATCTGAGGATTACTGTGCTGATATCAAAAATATGAAATCAGGAAAGTTGGGAACTGATCTGAGTACTACTGTGCTGACCCCAACAACTGATCTGATGATTCAAAAGGTTACTCCGCTGATCACAATACTCAGCTGATCCAGATAAGTAAATTTTCTTTATATACAAGTAAGAGAATGAAGTGAAATATTTCTGGAAACTACTGTGCTGATATGCATCAGAATAGTCTTGTGCCTTAGAATACTCTAAGTCAATAACTGCTCGACTTTTAGATTACTAATAGAGAAGATTAGTACACTCTTCTATTTTTAACCTAATTGCTATGGTGTATTTATCAAACACAAATTGGCTCCAAGAAATAAGAATGGTACTAGAATATGAACAGTTTGATTAATCACGAATTTCGAGACTAAATCTCAACCATTCATCGTAAAAATAAATTCAATCCACGCCTTAGATTGGTTTTGAATTTATCAAACACGATCACTTTCATCTTCTTTACGAGCACATTTCTTCTACATTTCTGGAAACTCTTAACACTAAATTGAGGTTATGTTAGATTTACCCCAAGGACCTGTTGATATTCTAAACTACAAAGCCGGAGAAGAAAAAGAATGTGTGGGTAGATGGACGAGTGAAGAACCAGAAACTTTACTCAATCTGAAGAAAGCTGTGCTTCCCTCTGGACTTCAATTTTTGATGGATATTGCTGGAAAGTGTTTGTTAGGGCAACATCACAGTCAAGACGCTCTATCAAATTTGAAAATTCGAATCATGGCAGCAATAATTGACCGTGTTCAAGGTGATTGGCAAGGATTCTTTCTTGAAAGATTGCTAAGCGAAAAGGAAAAGGTTCTGTTCGATGAGGATTCCGAAGAGTTTTCAATCAAATCGAAATTAGGGTTCGGGAACAAGCTGAGCATTCTGTTGCCTCAGATTGTTATTAAGAAAGTGTATTGGAGTAATCCTAAGAAGTTCCATCAAGGGAAATTCTTGATGAAAAATGAATCTGTTCGTTATGAACAAGAGAATCCTTTGGTGCTACCTCTTCCAGAACTAGAAGCTCAAGAATCTTGTGCTTCTATGTACAAATCTGATGATGATCAACCAGAGAGAAGGACCAAGGCAAGGCATGATCCTAGTGGTTCTGGATTAAGAAGAGGAAGGTCTGCTAAAGTCTCATCAGAGCACATAGTAAGGTTTCTTGAAACTGTGGTGAGAGACAGCTCTGAAGATCAAGAGGTTAGTACTTCTAGACCTAGGGGAATTCTTGATTCTAACCCTACTCCATCAAATTCTGTTTCATTTCAAACCCAACCCATTGATCGAGATTCAACCTATTCTGAGGAGCCAGTACACTACTCTCCTATTAGACAGAACACTCCACCCTCACCCACTCAGAACACTTCTTTTCATACCACTCCCCATTCTAGTCCTCAACATATTTCCACTCCTCATTTTTCCCCTGAACCAGTTCATGATCACTCTACTGAGCATGAACATATACCTGCTTCTGAACCTATTGAAATCTCCTCATCTCCAGAAACTGAGATTATTCAACCAAATTCAGTGTTTTTGATGGATTATCCTGTGTGTGATAAGGAAGAAAGGATTAGGTTTAAACTGAGAAATGCACTTCTGAAATGTTTTCATGGATTAGATGACAGCTCTATGGTGTTTGAACAACTTCTAAGGATAGGTACTTGGATATATCTTAGAAGGATTGGCTTGAAAGAGTTGTTAGTTGTAGCAGAAGGCATGGGAGGTTTATCTGGTTTTCATGATTGGGAACAAGAGCAGAGAGAAGCTGCAGGTGTTCAATCTTGTTCAGAATTATTCACATTGGATTCAGTTATTCAGTTGATTGAAAGGTTAACCGAGTGTAAATATTCTATGGTTAAGTCTACTGATGCTAATGTTGATTCTGATGTCAATTTGGGAGCTAAGGATGTTGGTGCTGAAGAGTTTGATAATCAAGTTGATATGGAAGCTGACTATGAAGCTGATACCAATGCAACTGAGGTGTTTGAGAACACAATTGTAATTGAAGAAACTGAGGTCATAGAGGAACCAACTTTGGGTGTTGATGAGTTGGAAAGCACACCAATTAAAGTTGTTGAAAATACTGTGCTTGATGATGTTCAAGAGATAGTCAGACCTGTTCCTACTGACACAGTTCCAGATAGCTCAAGCTTTGAATTGTTGAAAAATCTTAATGAAGAGTTGCAAAGCAAGCTGGAAGCTACTTTGAAACAATTTCAAGAGGCTACTGAGAAATTGGAAAAATTAACTGCTACCAGTTCATATGAGCAAGTGATGGATCACACAATGTCCAAAATCTATGATCTGCATAGATTACAAGAAAAGAAATTGTCTGCTGAACTGCAAAGGAAAGTTGAGCTGCTCATAACACCCTTGAAGGAATGGCAGGATGAAGCCAAAAAGGGGGAAGTTAAGGTCATGAAGGTCATGGAGCAGACTCAAACTCAGTAAGCTCAATTAGTTGTAAGTCAGGAGGAACTAAAAGAAAGTATGGATGATCTGAAAGAAGAGATCATTAGCTTGAAGAAGAGAATAAATCTCAGAAAACATGAAAAGTCTGCTGAAGCTGAAACTCAAGTCATAGCAACTGTGGAAAAGAACATTGCTGAACCTTCATCTGGAAAAGGAAAAGACAGTTAGTTTTGAGTGAAGATGAAGAGGAAGCTGAAGAAACTGGGAGAGTTACCAGATCTAAGAGTAAGCTGAAGCATGTTGTTGCTAGCAGTAGGCCAAGTGATGAGAAGATGGTTGAAGCTGTTGAGAAACATAATGAGTTGCTAGCTAAGAAGAAAGCTGAATTGTTTGAGAAAAGAAAAGCTGATGAGCAGATTAGAAAACAAAAGTTGAAAGATGCAGAAGCTGCAAGAAAGAAGTTTGATAATCGGGTTGCTGCATTAAAGAGGAAAATGAAATCGAAGTCTGCTGTTGGAGTTCTTAATATGAATTACATAGAATTTATTGTTGATGATGAAAATTTGGAATATTGGAATAATCTTAAGAAGAAGTGGCAGATTGCAAATTTTATTGTGAAGAAATTTGGTGATCATCCTACCAAAGAGGATGAGTATGCTGATTTTGAAGACTTTATGATGAATGTTGCAAGAATCTTCTGGGAAGATGTTTTGTTGTTAGCTGCTGGTGCAAACATTCAGATTTTATGTCCTAAAGAACCAGTATGGGAACCTCCAAGATTAGAGAATGGAGAACCTGATCTGAAAGAGGTTGGAAACATCATTTCAAAAATTATTCAAGATGAAGGTATTACAGATCACAGGCACATGCTGGAAATCAAGAACCGGATGTATTTGGCATTCAGAATACCAAATGAAGATTAAAGATGAAGGACTAAGCTCACAAGATAACATTTCTTAAACCTTATCTTTATTTTCTTTATTTTGATTTTTGTGACTATATGAAGTATGTGTAATATCTGATCTTATGTGAATTCTAAATATGATGTTGAATTGATGAATTGTTATGATCAACCACATATATCTTAACTCACTACAAAAAATCACATATTTTGTGACGAAAATTTTCGCGACGACAAAAAAATTGTCACAATTTGTCACTTAAAGGTGACGAATTTTGTTTTTCGTCATTAAAATACTAGAAATTATGACAAAATTTAATTTTGTCACTAAATGTATTTTTTTCGTCATTAAAGTACTAAAAATTATGACAAGATTTATTTTCGTCACCATTTATAATTTTTTCGTCACAAATTTGTAACTTTCATGACGATATTAATAAATATGTCACAATAATTCTATGTGACGATTTTTATAATAATTGGTGACGAAATTTAACATCATGAAAAATATATTTTCTTGACGATGTTAAACTTTCGTCATTAATTATAAAAAATTATTTGTGATAAAATTATTTCGTCACAATAATAATTGTTGACGATTTAAATAATCATTGATGACAATATTAATCGTCATAAAAATATTTTTTTCATGACGATAATAATTTTCGTCATTAATTGTTCAAAATATTTAGTGATAAAATAATTTTGTCACAATAATAATTGATGACAATTTTAATAATAATTGATGACGATATTCGACGTCGTAAAAAATATTTTTTTATGACGATAATATTGTTCGTCATTAATAGTTCAAGTATTTAGTAACAAAATCTTTTTGTCACAATATTAACTAGTGACAATTTTAATAATTATTGATGACGATATTCGACGTCATAAAAATTATATTTTATGACGATAATATTATTCGTCATTAATTGTTAAAATATTTAGTGGCAATTGATGACGATATTCGACATCATAAAAATATTTTTTCATGACGATAATATTATTCATCATTAATTGTTCAAACATTTAGTGACAAAATGTTTATGTCACAATATTAACTAGTGTCAATTTTATTAATTATTGGTTTTGTTTATTTAATTAATTAAAAAGTTACGTAAAAAGCAAATAATTTTTTTATCGAGAGTTAACAGAATTACAACCTTTATTTCAATTTTTTTTATCAAAAGTTAACATAATTACAACCTTTATTTCGTGACTGGTCTTCCATATTCCGTACGATAAAGTGAATGTTCTCATGATTTTATTAATCTTTCATTGATGTAACTAGTATATCTTTTATATCCTCTATGATTTTGATTATCATCTATGTAACTCTGTTTTATAAATTTAGAATAGTAGTAAGTCAATTTCCTGAATCTTTACGAATATTAGTACCTAGCCTTTAATGAACCTTTTAATGAACCTTGGCATGTTCAACTATTTTCACCTGTAATCATATACTTCCTCCATTCTAATGAAAGGTACATATATACTTTGATCACGAAAATTAAGAAATATAATAAAATAAATTAATGTATTAAAAGTGATATGATGAAAAAAGAGAAAAATATAATGAAATGTGAGAATGAATAGTTTGACAAAAATGAAATAGATAGCTTTCTTTGGAACGAACAAAAATGAAAATTGGATAACTTTTACTAGGACGGGAAGAGTACTTCATCCGTTTTGATTAGTCTTGCTAAAGTTATGAATCCTTATATTATAAGGTTTCACTTATTGCTTATTCCGTGTTAGTAAGCTACTTTTAGTATAAGTGAGCAAGAAATGAAGCAAATAGATTAAGGACCTTATTTAAAAAAGTAGTTTGGATCTTCCAACCATCTGAAAGACCTTATAACTCGTGTAAGCTCTTTCTAATAAACTTCATCAATTGGATAAGACAAGATCATAGAACTTTTAAAATACACAACTGGTGATTCTGGTACTAAAAATATCATAATTATAGGAGCAATAAAATTAAATGCACATCCAAAAAAATTGTAGGCTCTTACTAAAACTTATGAGAGAGCATGTAGGCTCTTTCTAAAAAACATCAGCAAAAAGAGTTGGATATAAAATATTAGACATAAGCTTGGCTAAAAACCCACTTAAGTTCCTATGATTACTTCCTCTTTACCCCAAAATCATTTTAGAAAAAATCACACAAAATACTAGGGTGCGATGCTACGATTACGTTTTGATACTAAGTTAAATTAATGAAACTAAAATAAAGCCTAATTGAAACATATATAAATCTTCTCCTTATTTAATTAAGACATTCATAACATATTAATCAAATTAAATTTTAGCTCTTAATATCAAATTATAAACATTTGTACCTAAAGCACACATGCAAAAATCTTTGTTTAACCTGTTCCGTTTCACTCACTTCCGAGCTGAATTCTGCACAATCATTCTATCCCTGCACAATCTCATAAATATAAATATCAAATCTTTAAACATACTTAATGACATCATCATGCTTAGTTAAAAATATTAATAAATGTACTAAAATGTAAAAAACTTTTGAAGCATAATAACAAAAGATGAGTTGCTGATCAATTTAAACATAAACATAATCCAAAGTCAAATTTTATATTTGTAAAAAAAAAAACAAATTAATAAATTACACAATATATTTTGGGACTTACTTCACCTTATTAGAATTAATTTTCTATATAAATTCTTTGACAACAATCCACATGCATACACAAAAGACATATGTACTTCTCATATATGTCCTGAGCAAAACACTGATCCAAATCTTCAACTGCCAAAGCAATGATTATATCTGATAAACAAAATTAACTCAAGTGAAACTTAGATGAACAAAGAAACACATAATATACTAAAAAGTTAAATATCTAGTGCACAATAAACTTTACAGCATACAAATATAACCAATTCATTCTTCTCAATGATTAATAAACCTAATAAAAATGAATAAGTTATCTAATAGAAGTGCAGACTAAAAAAACTGCAATATCAAATGAAATATAATTGCATACACATGCACCACTTTTCTTGCTACACAAAACTGCTTATATAACTTCTCCCTAATGTACCTGCCTATTGGATTTATTTACCAAATATGGCTTATATAGCTAGTCATGATGAGTAGACAACGCAACACCAGAATGTAAGCTATCTCTAAAATCAATAATAATATCATGTAGTAATTAACATACCAAGATGTTACTAGGTAGTGTCTTTTTATCACGTATCCACATTACCTTGATGGGGATTCTCCAGCCACCTTTCAGTTGTGAAAAAAATCAAATGGGTTAATCTACATTTTCCAATACATACCACACAATAGAATTTTGATTCCAAAAGACTGATTTCACATAAAGATATATGTAGTATGTATCATGGACTTCATATAGAAAATTTTCAATTAATAAATGATCACAATAAACACATCACAGTTGGCGGTATCCATGTTGCCTATTTGAAAGAGGTTGACCGCCTTGCTTCTATCATGTGCACACCGGAGGCCTTTTCTCCTCAGCCCACGGAGACAAAATGTAGGATTAGTGATAATAGTTCATCATAGAAGAAAGGACTCACTAAGCCAGGATCACTAACTGGTCTAAATGACTAACTAATATTAATAATATAATAGAAAATACTAAAGAACTGATCAAAAGGGTTGTATTTGCTAGAGAATTGGGAGTTCCTATCGTAATGCATGAGAGGATCCAATGCATGCAGTTACTGATAGACAAAATAATCATAATGTGCACTTTCATGTACTAAATAGAGCACTGCATATGTCCTAAGTAGGACTTGTGATTCAGGTGCCCATTCAGGGGGTTAATCAAGATATGTAGGCATAATGTAGACATATAATGAAGATTCTTATTGTTTAGCAAAATCAGCATACATACTGTGATGATGTGGAACGGTAAGATGAACCTGGAGATTATGAACCACTGTGAAGATGTAGTGGATATCAGTCTAAAATATCACAGCAATCCTAAGCAAGGCATCTATGTATTCTAGATTTTCTGTGTGTGAAAAACTAAAACACAAGCAGATCAGATGTAGTAATTTAGAAAAATGAAAACTAATTAATTTTGAAAGGTATAAGAAAGAAAAAAGGAAAATGCAGTTGAAACTTGAAAGCTAGAAAATATTTTGCATGATGTTTCAAACCCTTTCAGAAAATAAGTTGTTGACAATATACACACAAAGATACGTAGATCAATCATCTACGTTAATATTATTACAGTATTTTTTATGCTTAGTTCGAGAATAAACCCTAAAGCAAACTGCATTTTTCTTGATTCAAATATATTCAGAAACAATACAAAACTCTAATTTAATCTGCCATCTGATACAATCTTGAGGTTTCCGCTACCTATTATTACATGGAGATTACACAGAAAAACATTATACCAAAATGATTCATAGTTACTTAAAATTTAACCATATTCTCCATCCGTCTTTTATTAGATTGTCCATTTTCCATTTTGGTCCCCTCCATACATCTCAAAATTACACTAAGTGTTGTTTTGTTTCTATCATAAAAGTATCTTTTTTTGTTTTATTCTCTTCAATTGACTAATACACTCAACAAAAAGTTATTTTACCTCTCACATTAAACTTTTCAAAGTCAAAGGGGCAATCTAATAACAGATGGAGGGAGTATAGTTTTACAAATCATACTAATTTTAAATTCATGTTTCTTGTAAGCTGAACCAATTCTGATTACAGGATAATTATGATGTATCAAGCAAAATCATCAACACATGAACCTAGTTTAGTTTGCACAAAGATACTGATCAAGCAACAATATTTTAATATGTGACTTGATTATACAAATCTCATCACATATACAATTATCAGGCTGTAGTTTATCACAAAGTTAACTAAAAAAACTGACACCAATCTAATCTTCTACTTGCTAAAGAGACGGATTTTTTATGATAATCAAGAGAGTTTAAAAAAAGATCAAGGCATGTATATGAAACATCAGACTTAAATTAGATTTTATTATTGTCATCATAACAGTTGGTGCTAAAAGAATGGTGCAGTTTATGAAATTAGAGAATTTGGTCATTTCCAACCAATCCACCATAAAATTATAACATAGAAACGTTAATTAATCTAAGAATTGCAGAATCAACATAAACAACCGAATCAATAGAAACTTATGCAATAATCCAAGAATCAACCTATCCAAGGATTAACCGAATCGGTAGAAGTAGCAAGAAACGACAAATAAACCATAACTATCCAAGAATTGGCAGAAATGCATGTCCTATAGGACTTGTGCAATAATAATAAAAAAAAATTAACAGAATCGGCAGAAAACGTTAATTTAATTTCATATCATAAACAAATAAATCGCTAGATTAGAAAAGTTAGATACCCGATCGAGTTGAGAGACTGGCTGAGATCAAACATATAAATCACCTAATTACGACGGTCGACTGTTTCTTGAAGACTAAGAGCAAGCAACACCAGCGAGAATAAAGGGCGCGCAACCGGTAGAGGGCTGGGCACCGACAGAGGGTGGAGTTGGACGGAGCGACCACAAAGACGTTTGTAAAAAAAAAAGGGCGGGCGTCTGTGTGGAACACCCAGGCGACGATCCTTCAAGAATTGAGATATGAACTCAAGTGACAGAAAAGGTTGGTGAGCGGCAGAATAAGAAAAGGATTCTAGATTTAGGTACTGTGAATTAGAAATTTAGGTTCCCTCCTTCTTCAAGCGCGCGTTTTTTCCCTACTAGCGCTAATATTTCCCAGCCAAATATTTAATGAGAGTTTGTTTTATGACTTCTTTTATATGATATTTATATCTATTTAAAATACATAAATATATATAATTTTGTTTGAGAATATTAGATATATTTAAGAATATTCGTTACTCATATATAGTATAATATTTATATGCATCGTGCACCTTACTTTAATAAAAAATAATATTGGGTAATAATTTTAATTGTATTTTTAAAATTTAATAATAATAAATTAAAATTTACTCACATAATGTGATGTTTTAATTAGAGTATTAATTTACGAGATCAAACTTAGAAGTAACTATAGATGTGGAGAAATAAGGATAATTTTTTTTTTTGTTACCAATGTTTGTGTGTCTATTGAGTCTACTATCTTTGTATTCAAACTCAGGCCCCATTAATAATTCTTTATGTACTATACATGAATGATTCGTAAATTACATGTGGAAGTTTGAAAGAGTGTTTATAGATTGAATATTTTATTACTTCATAAATTAATACTAACTCTTTTAATTAATAAATTTTGATGGTCCCAAAATTATTAATTTATATAGTTTCTACTTTCTATTGTATTGTATTTAAGAAATTGACAAAAATTGGTGGATTCTTTGGGATCAAATTGGGTCAAACGGATCTTTAAAAAATCGTATAAATGACAAAAAAAAAAAAAAAATCTCGCTATAGGACCGTGTTACTATAAGTACAAGTATGTAGTACTGTAAGGGCAAATATGTATTACGGTAAAACTTGTTCTTTCGCAAAAAAACTTATTTTCAGGTATGTCTTATTATAAGGTTAAGTATGTGTTAATGTGTTATTGAAAGGATACTGGTAACACATAATCATGTTACTATATGAATACAAGTATGATACTATAAAAAGATATGTGTGTTAATGTATGAACATAACACCATAATTGTACGTGATTTAAAGGTAGGAGCAATGTTAAATACTGGAGTATATAATGAATTCTTTAACTAAATTGCAAGACATAAAAATCAACAATTAGACCCTAAAATTCTTCAAAATTTTCAATTGGGAAGTCAAATTCAAATACTTTCAACTTTAACTAGATGTGAGCAGAACAAGGGGAATTCATCAAACTTCAATAGGGAAATAAAAAAAATCATCAAATTGCAATGATAATGTGGCAGCCAGAGTAGTGGAGAGTCCCGCCGTCGCGGGTGACGGAGAGAGACTACACCATTGAGGGAAAAAAGAATGTGAGAGACGCCGGTCAAGAGAACGTGGGAGAACTAGTTGTGCGTAGGACTGTTATTCGAATTGAGTCTTAACGAGACTCGGCTCGTTTAGCTAAATGAGCCGAGCTCGAGCTCGTTAAATACTCGATTTACTAACAAGCCGGCTCGAGCTCGATTTGTTAGGTTCGATATCTATTTTTTTTTGTAGAAATTCCATTAGGCTTGTTAGGCTCGACTCGATAGGCTCGTTATACTCGTTAACGAGTTGAGTCAAGCTCAATTTTTAACTCGTCAGTGTTATCGAGCCGAGCCTGAACTTCAAATACGCGGCTCAGCTCGAATAACAACTCTAGTTTGTGCGGTAAAACTTATACACCATCCGTCTCCTTATTAATTTGTAATTGGATTAACTTTTATGAATAAAATAAATAAATAATTGAATTAAATGTAAATATGTGAATACTTTGAGTGTGAGGTCTATGTAAAAGTTTTTTCTTAGGTGTGGAAACAATTGTAAAACAAACGAATAAAATAAGTGTGCAAACAATTGTGGAATTACCATGTACATAGTACTGTATTAGTGATAAATATTACTCCTTCCGTCCCACAATTACTTTCACACTTTATTTTTCGGGACGTTCCACAATAACTTTCACACTTTTAAATTGAAAAATCATTTATATACTCAATTTTACACAAATGTCATTAATTTTTATCTACGCATACGCAAAATTCAACTCATTTATGTATTTTATATATGCAAAAGAAATAATGAGGTGGAGGGAATAGTTATTTTAAAAATACTCAATTCTACAAACAAAACATTAAGTGCCGCGTCTTTCAAAATTTAAATTCATCGGAGGGAAACTTTTAGTTTTTGATTGGGATTTTTAATATATTTTTTTTAAATACAGAACTTGATTATGTGGAAAAATTGAAAATATAAAAGTACTTCCCTCGAAGAAATTTCAGGAAAGGTAGAAAGAACCCTAACATTTTTAATTTCACGGAAGCCCACTTCAATCCTGCCTCTTTCTTGGCGGCCTACAATTTACTTTTATTTTCGATTCTCGACTATGTATTGACCTCGATTCTTGGTGTCATTCAAGCCTCAATAATCTTTCCGGATTTTGGATGAGGTTACTCTTGCGCCGCCGACAGCTATACTCTTCGCCGTTGTCAGTCTAAGTCTATTTCGTCTCCATTTTGAAGTTCATCTAACAAACCGTTCTCTGTTTTCATATTCAGGTTTTTCTACTCAAGTGTTCCTTTGATTAATTTTGAATTTTTTGTACATATGTAAATTTTAATTAATCGTTGTATGAAATAGGTCTCCTGTGGAGATGAGCATCATCAACATATTGTGGATGTGTGGCACCACGTAGAAAAACCGTTGTGCTGCTCACACCCATGCTCTGCGAATATTGAAGGTAATCTAATTTAGTATTTTAATCCAAGGGCCTTTCATGGCGCTAGATGCTTGAAATTCTGACAAATAGTTGCAGAATTAGATATGGTATTAATTGCTTCCCTATTTGGTTGAATAGAGGAATATTACTATATGTAGGAATTTAAGTAGATTGTTGTGCTTTGATTTCCCTTCCTCTTATTTTAGATTTACAGAGGAACACAATATATTAGAGAATAGAGAACAGTGTGCAGCATTGAGTAAGTATGTGTCCTTTTGCAAGAGGGAACACGTAGTATGACTGTATGCGCTCTTGATTTCACTTAACTTAATTTTAATGAACAAATGAATTTTACATTGAGTAAATAGGTCTCAATACTGCATTAGTACACATCACAAACCTTTACTTGTGAATTTTAAGTTTATATGGGTCTGCAGTTTACATTCTGAATCTAATGGATGCAGAATGCCTTCTATGTCGTGCTGAGAAATGAGCATTTGTTGCATTTAAAATATCATACTGTTTTCGTGGTAAAAGTTTGTTCTTTAGGTGACATTGACTTACGTATACATTGAGTTAAATAAGGTCATAAAACATACTCCCTCCGTCTCAAAAAGATAGTCCACTTTCTATTTTCACATAAACCAATGCAAACATTTTTAGCATATAAAATTTGTTCTTATATTCTTGTTATACCCCTATTTAATGTTATTGAAATTTGTTCCAACAATCATTAAATAAGAGCATTTTGGGCAAAAATATTGAAATAAAAGGAAAGTGCACTATAATTTGAGACAAACCAAAAAGGAATAGTGGACTATCTTTTTTAGACGGAGTGAGTAATTGTTTAACCTTATCATGTGGTAAAACTTACCTATGACATTTGGAATAAAATAATCAATGAGCTGAGCTTGCAATGTGTAATGCTCTTCTCAGCTTCAGACCTATTAGTAGGTAACTTAGGCACCACAGTCAATAAAAAAGGCAAAGTGCTATGAATTTTTTTTTTTTTGTTCTATTGGTTCTGTTGTCTGCTTGGATTGAAAAGAACAAGAGAAGTTTTTTCTAGAATTTCATTGACGCAATATATGATATTTGGGATAGGATCAAGTATAGAGTTGCTTATTGACTGTATGGACATAGGTCTCAGAGATATCAGTATTTCAGATTTTAACTAGAGATCAGAGTTTTGCCTTGTAATTGATGTAATCATCGGTGAAGTGTGTATTCAGGGAAGCGATCTCTCAACAGTCAACCCTTACTCTTCTCTTTCTTATTAATAAAATTCAGTTTATATATAAAAAAAATATAGTATTAGACTATTAGTTTAACCTCCAACTGAATGTTTTGTGCTATTATTGCTTTGAATTTTTTATGTTTGTGTATATTATTCTAACTCGTAATTTATGTGTTCCAGACTTCCAACGAATCCAGCCATTTGCTTTTGCAAAATTTATTGATCAACAATCTGCAGCATGGCTATGCAGACATTTATTGTAAGCAATTCTTTTATGTCCTTACAATTCTAGCGGTAACAAAAATTTATACAGTGTGCCTCTTTTCTTGCATTTTAATCCTTGCAGTATTGCCAATTATATTTGTTGATGCGTATATAAAGATACTTTTGCCTTTTAATTGATATTTTTTTGTAGTTTGAACTTGAGTTAGCTGGAGAACCATGTGGCTGAACCGACCTGTGCGAGCATACACATGATTAACAAAAAGATGGTTGGAAATTTTAGGAGGCGCGTAGAAGAAAATTGAGTAAGCCATGTAGACACATTTATGAGATTTAGTTATATTACTAAAAATGATGTTAATTTACTTCTTTTTTATGCTTAATTTTCAAAAGATGGTGAAAAAAATGAGAAGAATATATTCAACTCGTAATTGAGATGAGTGCAGATGTGATAGTCTTTGAGGTGTTCGGTCGTAGAACAATATATGTAAAAGGTATTTGTTATGGTCCAAAGCCTCCAAGAAGATGCGTCACACTAAAGGTGCAAGAACTCAAAATAGAAGTGGTTTTATTGAAAGGTGAAATGGTTGTGCAAGGTGCAAATACTTCTGTTTTGAAAGAGAATTGGCTACACAAGGGAAAAACTTTTTTTTGGCCAAGAGAAGGATAGAATTATAGGAGATAATATCTCCAGAGGAGAAGATGTCATCATGGTCATTTGAAGTTGAGATAAAGGAATATCATATTTATTTGGAGTTTTAGAAATATAAACTTTATATTTTTTTTAGTTTCCCATTACATGTAATGATAACAAATATTGTTTGTTGATTTCTAATTCCTTGAAGGAATTTTTGGTTAATGCAAATTAGTTTATTATCTTTAATGACAAAAAAAAGTTGTCACAATTTCCACATCATTTAGTGACAGTAGAAATTTTGTCACTAAATCATACTTTTTAGTGACAAATTTTATCATCATTATATATACACACATATAACAACGAACAACATTTTGTCACAAAAGAACAAATATATCGTGACGAAATATACAAAATATGACAAAATAGGTAGTCTAATTGTAACAAAAATTAATGTCACAATTTCCACATCATTTATAATGACAAAAAAAAGTTGTCACAATTTTCACACCATTTAGTGACAGTAGAAATTTTGTCACTAAATCATACTTTTTAGTGACAAATTTTATCGTCATTATATATACACACATATAACAACGAACAACATCTTGTCACAAAAGAACAAATATATCGTGACGAAATATACAAAATAGTTGGTCTAATTGTAACAAAAAATAATGTTACTAAAATTTGATAAGGTTAGTAATAGATGGACAATCGTCACAAAAAAGTAATTTTTAGTGACAATAAATTAAATCGTTGTGAAAACTCTAACCTTTAGTGACGAAATATCATATTAAGTGACGAAATTTGAACTCCAAATGTGACGATTTATATGTCACCGTAGATGAATGATATAGTGACGATGACCTTTATCGTCATCAAATGATGACTTTTAGTGACGAATCAAAATAACGTCACATTTTACCTACCGCCACGCACATTTGGTGACATTCTTTGTGACGAAAAATTTCGTCGCCGAACAACTTTCGTGACGAAAAATGGGATTTTTATGACGATTTTTTTCGTCGCAATTTCTCAAATTTCTTGTAGTGACTACTGATCTGATGATATTTAAGTGGTTTTGGCTTCATCAAAAATGGGGAAATTGTTGGGATATGAATCTGTGAAACAATGTTCTAGTTGATGATTGTATGTTTTGATGGCCAAAAGCAACTTGAAGTTAATGGTATATGTGATTATATGTTGATATAATTGTGTTATATGAAATATATGTTTACTGATCTTAATGAGATATTGAAATCTGAGTTACTGGTCTTATATATATTTACTGATCTTAGTGTGTTTACTGATCTGATATAAGAACTGTTATGAACTAAGCTGATGTTTTGGTTGTATATACAACTTATAGTATAGGACTTAGATGTACTCATCTGTATATAGTTCAGTTGATGTATAGATAGGTTTTATATATGTAAAGTTGTATTCTATTGTAATCAGCATTGTAAAGTTCAGAACAGTAGTTTAGGAATAGATTAGAAGAAGATCAGAAGACTTATGAAGACTCAGAAGACTACTTCAGAATAAGAAGACTTCAAGAAGAGTTGAAGAGAAGCTTAGAAGAATTCTGAAGAAGTGCAGAACAGTTTTGGAGAACTGTGCTTACTGACTAAGAACAGTAAAACTAAGAAGAGTAATTTTACTGTGCTGAGCAGAATAAGTTTGGAAAACTTATTTAAGGCGTAACTGAAGATTTATTGAAGATATGCTGACTTGGAATAAGTTGAAAGAAGTTACAAAGTCGGTTACAAGAAGAAGTTACAAAAACAGTTTTAGAGTTAGTTGAGAGTTAGTTCACAAACTGCTAACTGTCATACTAAGTTCTATAAATACTGTATGATCTCATACTGCTAAAGATGACTGAACAATTACTGATCTTAAAGCATTCGAGAACAAGTCTACAAAGCATTGAAGAACTCAAAGAGTCAAAGAGATCAAGAAATCTGAGAAGAAGCCACTGAATTGAAGAGAAGAATCAAAGGCTATTCAAGAGAAGTTTTACTTTTCATTTTAAAGTTTGTATTGTGTAAACAAGTGTGCTAGTTACTTGTAGAATTACTAGTCGATCGAAGATACACTTGGGAGTGTAATCGAAAAGATCAAAGTCTTAGTCTTGGGACTTTAAACCACAAGAAACTCAAGAAGGAAGAGTTAATAAAACATCACAATTGGGATTGTGAGAGTGGATGTAGACTTTTTGGTCGAACCACTATAAATTTTGTGTTCTTTACTTTTTGTTTGATATTTGTTTCATAATTGTTTAACCAAGAACAGTAGAATTTACTAAGTAAAGATCTAAGTAAAAGTTGAGTATAAAACTGAAACTGGAAGTACTGATCTGACCCAGTAAGAACAGTACTGTTCAGAACACTATTCCGCATTATAAACTCTGATATTTTGAAAGATTTTGGAAAGTCTATTCACCCCTCCCCTCTAGACTTTCTTAGCTTACTCAATCTTAACTCAACTTTGGGACCAACATCAGTAATACCGACTTGCACATTTCAGAAATATCGTATTTCACTTTTAGTTATACTAACTTATACTTTTAGTAAATATGGTGTTGCATTTTTTTGTTATATCGACTTATATTTTTTTAGTAATTTTGTGTTGCACTTTTTATTGAATAAAATTTTTTCTTAAAAATTTAATTTAAATGGAGAATGTGTATAATTTTAAGTAAAAACAAAAAAAGAAACGGTAAAAAAATAAAAATAAATTAAATAAAAATAAAAATAAAAACATAAAATAAAATAAAATGAAGAAAAAAATGGACTCAAGTATATACTATACTAAACTTATTATTTATTATTTGTTTGTAGAATCTTATGGAACTTTCGAGAATAATATAGGCATAGTATTTTATTATAAAGTTCTATGATATATAGAGAATTACTGTGGGGCATTAGAAAATTTCTCTTTAACATTGGATAAAAAATTATATCATCCGTGTGTTAATATACTCTGAACGTGTGGTTAAATAAATACGCTCAAAGGTGACGCACGACTCAAATTAATGAGAAGGCGCATTTGGTACAAAATCATTCAACACTCTCTTCCCCATCTATCCGAAGTCGGGTTAAAAACCTCTCTCGGTAAATCCATTGGGAAAACCCGGATGGAGGAAAACCGTGCCTCATCATCTAGAGTGGGTACTCCTCCCAATTAAAATTGTTCTATTACATATCACAAAACGAATGCAAGTTCTAATCCACAAAACGAATGCAAGTTCTAATCCAACCTATTACATCATTAAAACAGAATTCTAATGCTATAACATCTTTTGGGTATAAGTTCTCCATGCTTTCCTTCTCCAAACTGTCCATTAAATATAATATAATATAAGAAATGATACCATTTGTAAGAAATTAAAAACTTGTATTCATTCCCTTAATTTCTTTTGTAATTAATTGTGGATTAATTGCATGATTAGTTTATAATTTGTGTTTTTATGTTTCTAGAGTTGTACTTTGATGGATTCATTTGGTTGATCAACCCTATTAGCAAACATGTTTGATTATGTTTATTGCAACGAGAGTTGGGTAGCATGATTGGGAGTGTGAGTGTGAGCTTTGATCAATTGAATAGAAGTTAATTAGTAATTAGCTCACCCGAGAGGGGTGTTAATGGCTAGACAGACAACCTTAGACACTAAACGAGTAGAGGTCGTCTAGGAGTTTGGTGAGAGGGCGTTTCATAAGCATTAGTAACCGTGTTGAAAGTGCTTATGCAACACTATCTTAGGAGCTTATGGTATTTGGTTAGATCCTATAATTGCTAATCAATGCACGATGTTTACCTATGCCTTTCGAGGGGGTTTACACACACATGTGATAGCCTTTAGCTTAACCCGAATTCTTAGTAAAATCATGTAATTAGTTCACTAGTTCACTTAATTGCTCACAAAACGGAAACACCTGAGGCAATACCCTTCCCTTGCACTTTCCAAAAGAAAGTTAGATAGCTTGTTATTTCTGAGTTAGTTTAGTTGTTTGCATTATTGTTTCTTTTTCTTATTGATATTTGCTTTATCCTCGCGTTTAGCTTCTATAACACCATTTTAACTTATAGTTTTGGGGCTCCACGCTCTCTCTAGGTCCTTGGACGATAACTACTAGGTCGTATACTTACTCAACTATAACGAACCCATACGCTTGTGGGGATTGTTATTGTTGTACTAAAAAGTGTGCAAAATACGAACCAAGTCAATGGCGCCGCTGCCGGGGATCTAGTTGAGAGTCTTACGTGGGACTTGAAACTTGTTGAGTGGTGTTACTAGTTGCATTTTATTTTTAGTTTTTAGCTTTGAATTTGATGCTTTGCTTTCTTGTAGGTGTGAACTTAATCGACTAGATGGATGGATATAATCAATACCCGTTGAATCATTACTATGATCAACGTGGCATGATTTATCCTCCACAATATGGAGATGTGAGCTACGATGATTGGAAGAACTTTGATCACCACTGTCATATTCAACAAGTTCCCTCCTCTTATCGAAATTGGAGGAATGAAGAAGAATCACCTCCCCCTTCTCAAGGATGTTACCCTCCACCTCCACATCAATACCATCCTCCTCAACACCCTTATCCACCATACCCATATCCTCCCCCACCACCTGAAGAGCAGTATCATCCACCTCCTCCTCCACCTATGGAGGAACCTTGCTTTGAATTCCATGGAGCTTCGGAAGGAAATTGGTATAATAGTGAGAGCAGCTTTGAGTACGATCATCAAATGCAACAAGCTTCCTCTCATTATCAATATCAATAGTGGGGAAGCAATGAGGGTAGGACTACTACCGAAGAGCTAATTGCACACATGATGGAGAGGATGGATGCACATGATAAGAGAGTGGAAGAAAGGGATAATCAACTCAAGTTACTTGTGAATGGAATGGAGCGGATGACCTCAACAATGGGGGCATTGGTTATCGCTATGAAAGAAGAGGAGAATGCAAGTGAGGAGGGTGAATATGTCAAGCTCTTTGAAGAAGATGATAAAGAGGAATGTCCCTTAATGGACATGAGCAACAAAGAACAAGAAGATCAAGAAGCATCCCAAGATGAGTTGGAGAGCGAAATGAGCATTTCTAAACCTTTAAACTCTTCAATTTGCACTTTACTTGATATTGATGCTTCTATTGATTTCATTTTGCCTCTTGATCACTTTGATTTTAAGAAAGAAGTTGAGAAGAGCTTGGGCATCCTTGAGAAAAAGGGAGAGCAATGGAAAAAGTATGTGGAAAGAGCAAGAGGAGCCTACATTGGTGAAAGTATGGAGGAAACACGTGGATGATAGGTCTTCCATTCATAAGAGCCTCCTTGAGTTTGAAGCTCAAAGGTTGAAATACAATGGGAAGGAAGACCGATATCCATGGCCTTTTCGATGAGTTCTTTTATTTCCGTCCGGCTTGAAGACGTTAAACTTAGCGCTAAATGGGAGGCAACCCATTCTTTATTGCTTTCTTTTATTTTTTTAGATTTGTAGCTTGTTTGATCTTTTGTTTAGTTTTTGTTTTGTAGGTTGAGTGTTATATTGGTGGTCAAGGATGTGAGATAAGCATGGTGGAGCTCAAGGGTAGTGGTGCTTTGGTGCTAAAGGTCGAAGGGACAATTGATGACGATAGCTTGCTTCTTTAGTGAGCATAGTTGGTGGCAAAATTCTAAGGTAACACACTTATTCCCAAACTTTGCATTCAACTAGATAGTTTCATTTAAGTTTGGGGGGAGATGTCGTGTGTTTACCTTCATTTTTATTGCACCGTTTGTCCTACTATATTGTGTAGTTTTGTTGGATGAGATTTATTGTGGATTGTTGGTATTTGAGGCATAATTGATGTGATTGTTGGTTTTTGAAGTTTGGTTGAGTTTCTTGTTATTGATTGATGCTTGCTTGTTCACTTGATTTTGTGAAGATTTGTGCTTGGTTTGGTGCTCTCAATTCATGATTAGACAAGCTTGTGAGCTTTAGAGTCTTTAGACTTTCATATATTATGGTCTATTTCCCTTCATGTGAGTATCATTCATGCTTGTGTGCTCTAGAACTTGCCAATTGTCTTGTTTGAAGCTACTATTTGTATGAAATCTTTGAAAGTGATATAAGGCCATCTTTGTTTTGAATAGTCACTTGGCCAAATTTTCCATACCAAATGAAATTTATCCGTAGTTAGCCACTTTGAGCCTATTGACTTAAATTCTTTGGCAACCTACAAATTTAGCCTATTTGTCCATCTTGTATGATCCTAATTTTCCCTATGAACTAGTGGAGCTTTAATGTTGACAAATGTGGTTGAATTGAGGTGAAATATGAATTTGGTGGATTGTTTGGTTGGAAAGTGAAAAGATTGAAAAGAAAAAAAAAATTGAGAAAAGATGAATTGTGAGTTGTGCATAAAAAAGATTGAGTTGATGTGAAATGAAAAGAAAAGAAAAGAAAAATCGAAAAAGAAAACTCTCTTGTGCACAAGAATTTGGTAGAGCTTGAAGTTCAAAAGTGTTCAAAAAGTTTTGGTGGTGAAGAATGTGCTTAAAAAGAAAAGAAGTAAATTGTGTGGGATGTAGAACTTTGAGTTGCAACTTGATCAATTGCAACTTTCATTTTTGCTCCACTAGTTTATGAGTCACTTTATCCAAATCTTCCACACCCTAACCAAAGAGCCTACATTACAACCAAATGTGAAGTCCTTATTGATTCATTGATTGAACACTTTCATGTGGTAGAGAATTGAGATATTTGGCAAGCATATGGTAGTGCACTTGTGTGATTTGATGTTGAGAGCATACAATTCCTTGATATACACTTTTGAGTGATGAGAGATACACTTACATGTGAGGAAATTGTGAATTGAGCATTTAATCTTGCATGGATTTGAACATAGCTTGTGAACTTGCTTGTTGATTTTTCTATCTCAAAGCTTGATTGAATTGATGGATCTTGACAATCACTTATTTTATTTTGGTTTGAATGAATTCCTTCACAATCCTCCCACTTGTTCTTTTTTTCTTTCGTTGCTCGGGGACGAGCAACACTTTAAGTTTGGGGGGTTGATTAGTGTGAAAATTGCTTTCCCACTCCTGATATTGATAATGAGAGGGAGCTTGTTGCATTTGATGATCGTACTCAAAGCTGCTCTCACTATTATACCAATTTCCTTCTGAAGCTCCATGGAATTCAAAGCAAGGTTCCTCCATAGGTGGAGGAGGAGGTGGATGATACTGCTCTTCAGGTGGTAGGGGAGGATATGGGTATGGTGGATAAGGGTGTTGAGGAGGATGGTATTGATGTGGAGGTGGAGGGTAACATCCTTGAGAAGGGGGAGGTGATTCTTCTTCATTCCTCCAATTTCGATAAGAGGAGGGAACTTGTTGAATATGACAGTGGTGATCAAAGTTCTTCCAATCATCGTAGCTCACATCTCCATATTGTGGAGGATAAATCATGCCACGTTGATCATAGTAATGATTCAACGGGTATTGATTATATCCATCCATCTAGTCGATTAAGTTCACACCTACAAGAAAGCAAAGCATCAAATTCAAAGCTAAAAACTAAAAATAAAATGCAACTAGTAACACCACTCAACAAGTTTCAAGTCCCACGTAAGACTCTCAACTAGATCCCCGGCAGCGGCGCCATTGACTTGGTTCGTATTTTGCACACTTTTTAGTACAACAATAACAATCCCCACAAGCGTATGGGTTCGTTATAGTTGAGTAAGTATACGACCTAGTAGTTATCGTCCAAGGACCTAGAGAGAGCGTGGAGCCCCAAAACTATAAGTTAAAATGGTGTTATAGAAGCTAAACGCGAGGATAAAGCAAATATCAATAAGAAAAAGAAACAATAATGCAAACAACTAAACTAACTCAGAAATAACAATCTATCTAACTTTCTTTTGGAAAGTGCAAGGGAAGGGTATTGCCTCAGGTGTTTCCGTTTTGTGAGCAATTAAGTGAACTAGTGAACTAATTACATGATTTTACTAAGAATTCGGGTTAAGCTAAAGGCTATCACATGTGTGTGTAAACCCCCTCGAAAGGCATAGGTAAACATCGTGCATTGATTAGCAATTATAGGATCTAACCAAATACCATAAGCTCCTAAGATAGTGTTGCATAAGCACTTTCAACACGGTTACTAATGCTTATGAAACGCCCTCTCACCAAACTCCTAGACGACCTCTACTCGTTTAGTGTCTAAGGTTGTCTGTCTAGCCATTAACACCCCTCTCGGGTGAGCTAATTACTAATTAACTTCTATTCAATTGATCAAAGCTCACACTCACACTCCCAATCATGCTACCCAACTCTCGTTGCAATAAACATAATCAAACATGTTTGCTAATAGGGTTGATCAACCAAATGAATCCATCAAAGTACAACTCTAGAAACATAAAAACACAAATTATAAACTAATCATGCAATTAATCTTAAGCATGAAACAAAACATAAATTATAACTCTAAAATGGAAACAAAAAGTTTAATTTTAAAAATATATAGAGATAAAAAGTTAACTTTAAAAAGTCCTAAGACGGAAACGGGGCCTCGGCTTCGTCTTATTCATAAAAAAAAGATACTAATATTCCCCCAATACATAGCAATAATCATCGCATTCTAAAATAAAAAATAAAACTATAGATTTAAACTCTATCCAGCACAATATCTTGTTGATTTGATATGATCTTCCCATTATCCTTCACTTGTGCATCATCATCATATGTCTCTCCTCCATCTCCAACGTTGCTACATTTATACCACTTTGCACACAATATATAGACCACAAAATTGACAACAGATAACACCGCGATGAGGAAAAAAAACCTGTCCAAGTGGCCCTCGTTTAGATCCTCCGGTATCCATCCGAGGTCGCCATTTCTCGTCGTGATCTTCATAACAATGTAGACGAGAAAGCTGCTGACAAAGTTACCGAGCGACATGGAAGCCATACACAATGAACTCCCGAAGCTCTTTATGCCGTCTGGCGCTTGTCCATTAAAGAACTCCAATTGCCCCACGTACATGAATACCTCCGACGCCCCAACCAACACGTACTGTGGAATTTGCCACAATATACTAAGGCTGCTCAATTCCTCTCCGGGGACTACTCTTCTTAGTCGAGCCACTTCAGTCACACCAGCCGCAACCATTGCTAGCATTCCGATTACTAGCCCCACCCCCATACGCTGGAGCTCCGTCAATCCCTGGGGATTGCTGCTGAACTTCTTGGCCACTGGGACTACAATACTGCGGTATATTCCAGTGCACAAGAGAACACTACAAATGTCGAAAACTGACATGCTAGCAGCGGGGATGTGGAATTTCCCGAGGTAGGAGTGCATCACGGCCCCTTGCTCCACGAAAAGTGAGGCCATCTGCGTGAACACTACCGAGTATATAATTGTGCACAACCAAATTGGCAGCATTCGGATTATGCATTTAGCCTCCTCCACTTGTGTCACGGAGCAGAGTCTCCAACCATTCGTAAGCTCTAACCTATCTCGTTCTGTTACTATTGCAGCCTTGTCAAGACATCTACAACAATTTAAACATTAATTAGTACGCAATGTATGATATATGGATATATAAACAATTAATAAATAATTACATGAACTCATCAGTATGACTGATCTTCCGGCTTCCTTTGATTGCAGATTGAGATCCTTGGACCTCGTACAACGTCTCCCCCTCCTCGAGTGTCACATTCCATTTCCTGGCCGTAGCGCAAAACACTTGAGCCACACGCGGTATAGGATTCCCGGATGGCTTAACATACTCATATCCGCGAGAGCCAGCCAAGAACACCACGAGCCCTGCCACAGCGGAGGCAGTAGCTGACCAAAATCCGAGGATCCATTCCCCCTTGTCTTCATAGTACACTAATATGGTGTTGGAAAAAAAGGAACCAACATTTAGAGCAAAGTAGAAGTAGGAGAAGAAAGCAGATTTCGAACTCGTCTCGTGCTCCTTGAATTGATCAGATCCAAAGGTGGCAACCGTGGGCTGGTGCCCCCCATACCCAAAAGCCACCAAATATATGGCTAAGTAAAATATGGCTGAACCATATACTGTCTTCGGATTACACTCTAGAGCTCCATCCCCACAGCCCGTAGGGTGAAGCAAGATCAAATACGACGATAAGGACAACAAGACTAGGCCCTACACGTACAAAGCATATACAATTAGATCATGATCATGATCCAACTAATTAACTAGAAGAAAAGTGTAGATTAATTACCAGAATAAGCACGAGTTGAGAAACGAAACATGTAATGTAACGTCCCCAGTAGGAGTCGCTGAGGAAGGCTCCGATGAGGGAGCACAAGTAGACGGTTCCAGTCCACATGCTCACATTGTTGGCCGCAGTAGCATTGTCTTGTCTTAAAACCCGAGTTAAGAACAAAACCAAGTTCACTCCTACTCCGAAGAATGACAGTGTTGCAAGTGCTTGATTTGCTGCAGTATAATTCATTGGAACAAAATTATAATTAAGATAAAAGAATATTTAATTCGATCGAATTAATAAAACAACACATGTATATATATATATATATGTACGTACCTAATAACAGAAGTGCAGATTTCCAGCCACCTAAATCCTTCTTTAAGATGACCTTTTCTTCATTATTTGTAATTTCCTACATATATAACAAGCCCAGCCATCAAAGAATTAACAACATCTTGTTTGTACGTAGCATGTTTTAAAGAGTCGGGGGTCGCTACTAACCTTTGTTATAATAGTCTCCATGATCAAGATAAGATACACAATTGGAGCGAGTCAAAACTTCCTCTACATTACAAGAAATATTATAATTAATTAGTTTTTCAAAATTAAACACATCCAATCTATTAAGCAAGCAGAGTAATTCAATATATATATACATCTCATGAGTTTACCAAATAATACTAAATGTAATAAAATTTAGAGAAATATAAGGAAACCCCAACAATTTAATTAACTAAACGTATATAAACTGCTTTTTTTTCTTTTTTATTATTAAACCCCTCACTACTTCGTCTGTAAACTGTTTTATTAACTTAAGTATATGATCATACAAAATCCCAATTCAAGATTGATGCATAATTTGGCCTAAAAATTAAAATGCAGCAATGCATAATGAAAATTAAAAGATGAAGAACATGTATGTATGGTGCATGCCTTGAAAGTATGATTGTTGAAGGTTTTAATAATATATAAGCTATGTATGATCGATGCTTCACAAAGAAATTAGCGTGGCAGTATTTATATAGACACAAATTGTATCCAAATCATCTTTAATTTTACTGGAAAAATTAATTGTATTAATTAGTTGAAATACTAGTGGGTGAAGTCACCAGTTTAATTAATTTAATTGACACACTCCAAAATTGTACAGTGTATTAGTGGATTCATATATAGAATTCAAAATAATGATACATATACAGTGTTTAGAGGTACATATCAATCTTTCTTTTCTGAGAATTTATTAAAGTTTTTTTTAGGTCCCCTAATTTATTTTAAATAGTACAATATTATTTACTTAAAAATAATATATATACTAGTTTTTTTATATATGAGTTCATAACTAATGGAGATTTGACACGCATGCAATGATAATAATGATAATAATAGTATTTCATATTGTACTACATGCAGTATAACATATTATCCTAAATTAGGTTTGAATTAATATACCTTTTAAATAAATAATAGTATTTCATATTGTACTACAGTATAACATATTATCCTAAATTAAATTAAGTTTGAATTAATATACCTTTTAAATAAAATAAAATAAAGGTTTGCATTCTAGTGCAAACAAAATTAATTTACTACTACTATTGATTTACACCACACTAGGAACTCGAGATGCACACTACTATTGATTTACACCACACTAGGAACTCGAGATGCACACTGCACACTATAAACCTAAAACGCATACACTGTTTTGCACCTAATAGTAATGCAGAAAAAAATTACCTCTTCACAGATTCCGGCGACACGGTGGATTGTGTATCGACGGCGAGAGTCAGTCGAGGGCCTATTGCCATTTATGGTCTAAACGAAGCTAAGAGATGTAGTACTTGTGATCGTAATACTTTTTATTTATTTTAGTGAGAATTGAATGTTTTAACTTGGGTGAGAAAACATCTATTGCAAATTAAATATAATAGTATATATATATATTATGCATGGATACAATTTAGGCTTTAATTTATAACCAACTGCACTATATATGCGCGCGAGTCATCGGGAGATATTTTTAATTGTTATCTAAAGATATTCCATATATATATATATGTTTAAATCTAATGATTTTATTTATTTACATAATATATGTGAAGATATCATATAATTTAAATGATCGTTTAGAATTCCATATATATTTTAAATAATTATGTTTAAATCTAATGATTTTATTTATTTAAATAATCTATTCGAAGATATGATGATATATAGAGTATTATTTTAAAATAATTTCATAAAGATATATATATATAGATAATTATTGTGGGATATTAGAGAATTTAGATTTAAAAAAAACGATATTATTTATAAGAAATTAAAAAGTTATATAATCTCTCAATTTCGTTCAATAATTTATTTACTCCTTAAAATCTGCACTCACAACTACAGTCTTCACAAGTGCAATTAAAAAAGTTAATTCACATAGCACAATATATATATAGTACATTATAGTGTCTTCATCATTTTCTTTTCAAAATTAATTCAAATAACATACTATATGTTAATGCACATTAAGAACTTAAAATGCACACTACGAACCCAAAATGCGTTAAATAAAAAAGGTTAGTACCTTTTCCTGAACTTGACGAGCGAAAAGATAAGGAGATCCGGAATGCCAGATTCCGGGGACGCCGTGGATTGTGTATCTACGAGAGACACTGTAGAGCCTATTGTCATTTATGGTCTAAACAAAACCAGTGAGATGGAGGAGTACGTATGACTCAAACCACTCTTTTATTTATAATTTTACTCAACTATTCATATATATATATATATATATGATTGTCAAATGTAAACAGCTGGCCGGAAGAATGAGTGAATGAAGTTTTAAGAATGGGAGAGAAGAAAAAGCCTGCTGTTAGTTCCAAATTAAATGTTAATAATTATATTTATTGGGGTTTAGTCTGTAACAGAATCTCTAACAAACTACATTATATTCTCTACATCAAGACCTTTTCAAAATCAGATTTCACTTTTAATGTTTTATTTTTTCCAAATATCATAACAAATGGGCCGCCCACTATTATTTAATATATTCTCCAATCAAATGACAAAATGATTATCCTCGTTAGACCTGTCAAGACCGGCCGGTGGGGCGGGGCGGGCCAACCCGTTTACTAGGCGGGCTACTAAAACCTCAACCCAATCCAAAAATAGACGGGCCGTGGGTTTAGGCGGGCCAACTTTTTTTCTTTTTTTTTTATAAAAATATTTATTAAATTCATCAAAAAACATAAAAAATAAATATATATATATATATAGTATATAATATATAATATATTATAAACTACAATAATAATATAAATATATATTAAAATAATAGTTTTTTCTTTTAATTAGATTTATTATATATTAATTTAAAATCAAAGTTGGATAGCTTAAGTGGTTATAGTACATTATATAGGCTTAAGGTCTTAGGTTCAAGTCATGGAAATGACAAAAAATAAAATTATATAATATTTTTTTAATAAAAATAAAAAAATGGCGGGCCAGCCCGCCAAAGCCCGCACCAACCCGCGAAAGACCACAACCCAAACGGGCCGGGCCGTCTGGGCCCGCCTCCTAGCGGTCTTGAAAAATCCTAGTCCAACCCACTACGGCCCGCCTCCTGGCGGTCTTGAAAAATCCTAGCCCAACCCACTATTTTTAATGGCGGGGCGGGCTGGCCCAACGGGCCCAACCCGTTTTGACGGCTCTACGTACAATGGACGTCAAGTCCATTCCCTTTTTGTTTCATTTTCTTTCTTTCCTGTTCCTATTCCTATTCCTACACTAATTATATTCCAAATAATTAATCTCTACTTCTCTTAGCTACATTTATAAAAAAAAATTGTTTCATTTTCTTTCTTTCCTGTTCCTATTCCTACACTAATTATATTCCAAATAATTAATCTCTACTTCTCTTAGCTACATTTATAAAAAAAAAAAAAAATTTGCCCCTTAATGATACATTTCATAAAAATGAAATTAAGGGTGTGTTTTGAAACTCTACAAACTGCTTTCAGAATCACTTTTTTTTGAAAAGCTGTGAGAGACAGCTTTGAAAATAAGTGATTTTGGAAGCAGTTTGTAGAGTTTCAAAACACACCCTAAACATGCTTTGTTCATTACTTCTACCAATAAATAAAAAAATATACCATCCTCTCCAAAAAAAAATTTTATCACTTTAATAATAATAAACAACTCTTACATTAAACATTGTATAAACAGTAAGATAATTTTATTTTGGGATGAGAAATCCGAATTTAGAATTTTAAAATTCCGCTCATATTATAGTTTGAAATTGTAATTCTATATTCAAAATCCTACCCTACAAATACATATATCCCAAAACAAACATTCCCTAAAGGTTGAATTAAATGAGGGATGGAGTCATGGAGGTAGTAATATTTAAAATTTATTAGTGTAATTAAAAATGAATATTTAAATTATATATTCTCATCATTTTTTTTCTTTCCTCATTTTTTTTTTAATTTTAGCCCACATTTTTTTTTTTTGAATTGGAATAGTGGTAAAAGGTGAATAAGTGTCCAAAATCTTATTTTTATCATCTACTCAATTCATTCTATTTTAAAATCTCTTTTTTCTTATTAAATTCACATTTATTAATCTTAATTATTAATCTTAACCGTACATTTTTTCTATTATGGCTAATACTAAATTTAATTTTTGATTGACCAAATTTAAATCATCACTTGATTTTAAATTTTCTTAAATTAAAAAATTCGATTTTTTCTCTTGAAACTTGTAGAATTCCTTAATTAATATTTTAGCCATCATTATTTTTATTAATTAAGAAACTCTTATCTTTAGTAATTGATATTATATCAATTAATTATTCAATATATATTACACTTAAATTATAAATTTAACATATAAATAGAGTTAGACATTATTAGATATTTAGATACCCTATAAGATATGTACATGCCTATACACACGCTACAATTCTAAATTAATTATGAATAATTTATCTCTATAATTAATTTCCTTAATTTTGCGTATATTCAAATAATCTAAAAATGTGTATAAGTGATTTGTTGACTTCCCTTTAATTTTGAGCTTTTAATTTCGTATTATATATTTTTCAAATCTTGATTTAATTTGATTATTAATTTAAAAGACTACTAAATTAATAAAATCTAATTCTTATATGACTGGATTCTTAAATTACGTAAAATTTTGTTGATAAAATTCCACATTGGTAACATTTATTGTTTGATAAATTAAACAAAATATTTTTAAAAAAAAGTATAATAATTTATTAAGTATATATTTTTAAAATTATGATAACTAATCATTCCCAAAAAATTTGAATGAGTAAATAAGTGGAGTATTGTTGAGAAAATTTTGGAACTATGTATGTAATAAATTTATGGAAAATTGAGAATATATATTTTTGGGATTGTCTTTAATTATTGATAAATTATATTGATTTTTACAATATTTTATATCTTTTAATATAATAATAAATTTATAAATGTTTTAAAAATAATTTTTTATTAATAAATTAAAATATAATACAAATTTACACTAGTATCAAATAAATACAAACAAAATCACTGCCTTATAAATTGAAACTGGAAGGAGTATTTTTTTCTGATTTAAAAAAAAAAAAGAGAGATTTTCAAATAAGCAGAAGTTGATTTCAGGTGAAAGCTGAAGATAAGGACTGGTCCATATTACACTGTTTGCAACGACTTATAAAATCATACTTACAAAAAGTCGAAGAAAACTCTAGATAAGTTGTCTTCCACTAGGAATAATTTTTTCTCTTTTCTTACAAATTTAATTAAGTCGCATCAACCCTTTAATATTACTCCCTCATATTCATAACTTTTTGTACACGAATTTTAATGTATGAAGTGTGAATAAAATAATGATATTTGATATAATATTGAAGTATTTTAAGAAAACAATTAAATTGCTGGAGTATTTTATTATTTTATGTATGAATTATTATATGAGAGACGTAAAAGTAGCAAAATGAATAATTAAGTAAAAAATGTAGAGAGTAATTTTTAGCTTTAAATATTAATAATTTTGAGAATAATAATCCATAAAATCAAACAATTTTCTAAATGTAATATTTTATATCCAAAAAACTTTGAAAACGAAAGTTCACTTAAAATATAATTCACATGAGACCTAGTATTTAAATATATTACAAATAATGATGGCAAAACGGTCCGTCATGATAATTGATAAGTCGATCCACAACACCATTTAGGCCGGCGGCTCTGCAGTTAGACATGGGCGGTTTTTAATCGCGGAACCGCCGAACCGGCAAAACCGCCGGTTTGGCAAACCGCCGGTTACGGTTCAAAAACCGAACCGTAATCGGAAAATGGCGGTTCGGTTTCGGTTGCTAGTTTTGGCAAACCGAAACCGCCGGTTTTCCGGTTTTTTTTTTTTTTTTTAATACACACTTCTTCTATTTTTTATGTATAAATTTAAGTTATATAATTTTTATTAAATTCTAGTAATGTAGTTTCTAAAAAACGAGTTGAAACGAACAAAAAACGAGCGAAAACGGAGTGAAAACGAGCAAAAAACGGAGAGAGAAAGAAAAAAAAAAAAAAAAACCGTCTAACCGCCGGTTTTTAACCGAACCGGCGGTTAGAAAACCGTAACCGGCGATTTGCCGGTTCGGTTTCGGTTACGAATTTTGCAAAACCGAAACCGCCGGTTTTTAACCGTAACCGGCGGTTTCGGCCGGTTGGACATGTCTATCTGCAGTGGGTGTGGATTGAAAAAAGTAAAAAACTACTAGGTACAAGTACAACCCATTCCGTGGCGATCTTGTCAGGTTTATCCACAACTTTTTTTTTTTTAAATAAAAACACAAATTTTATTTGATAAATGTATTATAATAATTAATTCGAAAAAGATTTGAAAATAAGCATACAATAATGAAATGTATATTTTTTTAATGCAAATTGGTAATAATTATATATATATTTTAGTAATTTTTTTTAAATATCTATCAATATCTTTTATTTTTATCAAATATTCGAATAATAAAAGTGCGAAACTTGTGATTTTGTCGTAATTTTTTTTGTTTTCTTTCATCATATCGTTTAATTCTTTTAAAGTAAGAACTTGAAAGTATATCTTGACAAATAATTCAACCATCCTTCTTATTTCCTGAAGCGTCTTGATCCAACGAGAGGAATTCATATTTAGATTAGTATATATTAAACTCAGGAATAATTACAAACATGTACAAAAATATTCAGAAATATCTCCGTACTAAATAATAATATGGAGCCAAATATGGATAAAATATCGAAAGAATAGTATGCACTCGAGTGCATGTTGTGCACCCTAGTCCATGTGCACTTTTCAGTTTTACTGACTTACACTTTTTGGTAAATGGTGTTGCACTTTTTAATTATTACTAAAAATATTATTATACAATTTAATAATTAAAAAGTGCAACATCATTTACAAAAAGTGTAAGTCAGTACACTGAAAAGTGCAACATGGATTAGAATGTACAACATGCACCCGAAGTAAACTGAAAAGTGCAACATGGACTAGAATGCACAACATGCACCCGAGTCCATAGCAGACCAACCCTTGAAAAATATCGAGAAATATCATATACAATGTTATTTCACATATAAATAATTATTATAATTTTATATACTATATATTTTATATTTATATATATACATATACATATACATATATATATAAATAAAGTTAAATATGTCAACTTGTTGTGCTTAAAATGTCTACAAAACAACTCGAGCCCGACCTATTTAACTAAATGAATTTCTAAAAAAGTTTGAGTTCGACTTATTTATTAATCGAATCCAATCGAGCTTTAATAGACCGAACCGTAGGCCCTAGTCGAATAGCTTGAAGTATTCCCACCCATACTTGCTGATTAATTTGTTGTGGTTGGAGCCTTGAAGCTCTGGATTCTTTTTTTATTTTTTGATTGTGTATCCCTTTGAGTTAAGTCTGAAGAAATTTCATTTTATTGTTAAAGAAAAATGAAAAATATGTAGCATATTTATTTATAATAGTATCTTGTACAATCGTGCAATTCTTAATAAGATTTCTAACACATCATCTAACCATGAGAATAGGGAACGCCTTTGGCTGAATTGATATTGTGAAAAGGATCCAATTTAAAAAATCACGGAATTAGTTACGTTGGTGGATCTTTGAATGAGTAATTTGACTTGGTAATTATTTTAGACTTGTGTGAAATATATTTAGGAGGGTCAATTGAAATTCTATTGAATTTTTTTGAAATTTAAAAAATATGTGAATTTAAAATCATAGAGTTCATGCAGAGTTTTGACTGACTTTTTTAATTGATTTATATGAACTTTAATAAACTTGATAGAATTGTAAATTTTTATTTTTTTATTGATTTACATAGATTTTCATAAATTCTGATATTGATGCAAATAGTTTTTTTAATGTGAAAGTATTTTTTTTTAAATTAATATGAATATAATACATAAAATATTTTACCAATAAAAAAAAATAAATATATATATATATATAAAGTGTCCTACCAATAAAAACAAAAAATATATATATATACTATATAAAGTTTATATATTAATTTGGGGCGGGTCGGATACCTGCGGGTCGGGCACAAGACCCAAACCCGACCCATACTGTAAATATTGTCATTCCTACTTCTAATCTTTCGTCTTGAGTTCTCTAAGAGAATCCGTTGAAATCTCTTGTTTTTAGAAGAGATTTTGGATAGTGCAATCTCTTATTTTTAGAAGAGATTTTGGATAGTGCAATTTATTCATATTTTTGCAGGAGAATCCAACAAAATCCATAGAGTATTAAAATCCGTAAACTGTTGAATACCTAAAGATTTTTAAAAACTTTATAAAATCCGTATTCACTACAAAATAATGTGAAAATGGCATCGGGGAAGGCATCGGATCTGCCGTCCCCAAAGATGAAGGCAACGGCAAAGGGGAGATTTGGGGAAAACCGTTGCCTTTTGGCATCCCCAAAGATGAAGGCAACGACAAAGGGGAGATTTGGCATCGGGGAAGGCATCGGATCTACCGTCCCCAAAGATGAAGGCAACGGCAAAGGGGAGATTTGGGGAAAACCGTTGCCTTTTGGCATCGGCAGGTCGCCGTTACCAAATGGCATCGGGGCCCACTGCCGATGCCTTTTTATTAAAATTTAAAAAAGACGAATCTGGGTTTCGAACCCAGGTCGATAGGCCACCAACACCCACCCCCACCGCTGGGCCACCCAATTTTTCAGAAATCTGGCCATTTTCGCGAATTGTGGGGTTCGAACTCGGGACCTCGCGGTCTCGAAGGCTTTTGAGCGCCCCCTGTGTGCCGTTTAGGCTAGGAGCTTTTAGTCGACATGTTGTGAATGCAATTAATATATATTCAATTTAATTTGAGTTTTTAATTCTTTAATTAATTCAATCCATTCTAACTTTAATTGTTGCTTATTCAATTATTTATCAAAGCATATCATAATTATTTCTAAATTATGTTTTTCAAATTAAATAAATTATGTTTTCAAATTAAATAATTTATTTACGGTATCATTTCACACTATTTAAATTTATTCTAATCCTCAATTTACAACATTTTAATTCATTCTAATTTTTTATTTCACAACATTATAATTACATACAACATTGAATATAATTATTTTCACTTATACATTTAAATTTATTCTAATCACATCATTTAAATTCATTCTAGTTTTCAATTCACAACATTAAATATATATAATTATTTTCACTTATCCATTTAAAAATATGAATTCACTTATCCATATAATTAAAAATATTTTCATCTATTATAAAATTATTCTCTAGTTCATTTTCAATTAAAATAACATCATATCACAAACAACATTAATTATAATCATAATTAGCATGTTCACGTCAATTAAAATAAAAATTAATCATCAACGTCAATGTAATATAATAACATCACACGTAACAAAGTAATATAAAAATGTATCACTCCTCATCACCACCACCATCATCCTCAGTATCATCCCGATCCTGAACGTTGTGCGACGCCCCCGACGGCCTCGGCGGCCTCGGCTCCCCACCCATCCCACCCATCTGTCCCATCATCAATGCAAGTTGGTCCTGAAACTCCTTGCGTAAGCGCTCTTCCTGCTGCCGCATTTGTTCCAGTAAGCGCTGCTCTCCATCTTCATTGACTCTCCGTTCTTCAGCAATAGCATTGTTTATGTCTTCCTGGGTGAATCGTCCATAAGTCGTACCACTTAACGTCTCGCCAGGACCGGAGGAGACCCGTCTGTTCTTGCCTACTTGTCCAAGGCCCCTAACACGTCCATGAGACCTGCCGACCTTCTTCACCTACAGTTCAGACATATCGGGTATAGGTGGGGCCTGGGAACCATCCTCTGAACTAGGTTCATCTGACGGATCTCTTGTAGTATTATTGGTGAACTCGTCATGTATCTGGTCTTATACGTGCACATTTAAAAGTGGGTTAATACATTTTCAAGTACAATTAAATATATATTTGTTATATAATGTAATGTATATATATATATATATATATGTACACACTTACAAGTATATCACCCATATAGCCACAAGTGTATGTCCCATTTTCGTAACGGTGGTAATATTCAACTATCTCCCAGTCGTATGCAGGGCGTCCCATCCTCTCCTCCTGTATTTTGAATCGAAGACATATACGAATAAATAAACTAAATAATTAACTAAAATTAATTATATATAATTGACCACAAATACTTACAATGCGTCGTGCGACCTCTGCTGCTCCACGAGCTCCGCCTTTATGAGTACCATGGCCAGTACCCGGACCTCCAGGCTCGGATAAGCGGTTCTTACGAGCCTGCTCGCTCTTCTTAATTGTTTCGGGATTGTTCCAGTGACGAACTAAGTCGTTCCAAACATTCACATCCCACAACGGCCTCTTGTTATCCCTCACCCACGCTTTCTTGATTTTTGATAACATGTTAGTGTACCGAGTTGCAGCTCTTTGAAGAAAGAGTCTGTACACCTCTGTAGAAGATGTGGCTTCAGGGTCCCACCTGACCTCGGTCTGCAAAAAAAAATTAATTAACGAAGTAATATAACAAAATAACAAAATGTAAAGTTATTTTATACTTGGAATGTATCCCACCACCGCTGTACCGTGCCGGGTGATACCATAGCCCAGTCGTGTGCACCAAGCTCCATATTCCGGTACATTATCGATTTGATCGTCCTCGAAATTAAATTTGAAGGCATCAACCTGTTACACGTATTTTATAATAAATAAAAAATTATTAATAAACATGTTATACATACCTCTAATGAAATTTAAATATAATATACTTACGTATCCCGGTAGATAAACAGTCGGATGCGACTGTCGGGTGCATCAGTCGACATGCTGGCCTGTGTCCCGACAAACGGATGTCTAACTGGCGAATGTATCGGTGGAGGGAATTGTTCCTGTGGATGTGGAACCATATGAGGCAACTGAAGCACCTGAGTGTAATAGGAATTAGGGTTCATTCTGGGCATCTGGGGCAACATTATCCCAGTCATATCGGGCATATACAAACCCTGTGGTATCTGCACAGTCGGTGTCTCATCCACCGACTCTCCTCTACCTCTACCTCTACCTCGCCCATGTCCAGAAGAACCCTGTCCAGAAGAACCCTGACCAGAGCCATATCCAGAACCATGTCGACGACCACTCATCTGTCAAAATGAACATTAAAACATTATTAACATTGAACATTGTAACAATTAAAAAACATTATATATGAACATCACTGTAACGATTATTGGTGAACTCTAAATAAGGAATATAATTAAGGAATTAATATTTAGATCTCTATAAGTTTGATTTCGACATCTAGCTTTCGAACAAGGACACCTAATTTTTCCTTTCCAAATCGAATTTGGATTACTAGTAGCAAATTCAATAAATCCATTTATTCCACTAACAAATCCGGGGTTCATAATCCCATTCACTAATCTTGGACTATACATCCAACTACGAATTGAATAATCCATGTCAATCGACGTCTACAAACACACAAACAACCAACGTCTCATTTCCCAACTCTATTAAAATCAATTAATATAATTCTAATTATATTCTAATAATTATTCTAACACCCTAATTAACAAATAAATTCATATATAGACATATAACACAAATATAATTCCAACACCCTAATTAACAAATAAATTCATATAACTTAATTATTAAAACATACATATAAATACATGCCTAACACAACATAATTAATTAACAATTTATAAATTCTAACAATTAACACATGCATAAATAAAAATTAACAATTCTTCTAACAATTTTATATATACATACAACATATATGCATATATATACTAAAACTATATATACACATATAACTTCAAATTTAACCAATGAAAACGAAAAAAATTACCGTAAAAATGCTCCCGTCGAAGTGTAGAACACAAATGGCCAAAAACCGAGTTCGATCCGCAAACGAAGGTGATTTTTTAGGGTGGAGGTGTAAAACTCGCTTCAATGGAGGGGGGGGGCGCGCGGCTGTAACATTCTGGAAGAGAGGTGTTTGGCCGATTTATACTCATTTAGGGCGACGGGGAAGGCATCGGGCCCACTGCCGATGCCATTTTGCATCGGGGGGGCCGTTACCAAATGGCATCGGGGCCCACTTCCGATGCCATTTTGCATCAGCCATTAAATGCCGATGCCATTTCGCATCGGGGCCCACTGCCGATGCCATTTTGCATCGGCCATTAAATGCCGATGCCAATTCGCATCGGCCCGCCTGCCGTTGCCAATTGTCGATGCCTTTTGGGCAATATTTTGTAGTGATTGAATACCTCAGAATTTTTAAAGATTTTTTAAAATCCAAATTAAATACCCTCAAATTTTGAAAGTCCAAAAAAATCCTACAAAATCCACAACCAATACACCCCACTTAATCAAAATATAAGATTAAAATATTATTACTATAAGAAAAAAAAAATATATTACTACATATTAAAAAATATTATGGAACAAGAGCAAAAGAAAAATGGAGAAAAACCTAATTGGTGGCATGGCATTGCAGTATCATGATATGGAACATTTGAATCGAAAGGAACAATGATGTTTTTAGAATTAGAGGTATGTATTTAGATATTTATAGAGTTGTGGAGAATATCAAAATTTCTTCTTTTAGGTGGTTGAAAGCCAAATAAATAAGGGAACCTACGTTATGTGTGAGGTAGGTTCATTTTATTGTATATGTTTGATGTATCTTGTAAATTGGGGTATTTCTTATACCTATTAATACAATTTTTGTCGCTTTAAAAAAAAAAACATGTTAAGAAGAAATCACTCAAAAAATCAAGTGTCTATAATATTTTTTGACTTGTAGTAGATTAGTAGTACACTTTTGAACTCGTAGTGGCAATATTTTAGTCATGTAATAAAATAATACTTTAAAACGAAAAAATATGTTTTAATTAAGTTTGATCCGTATTAACTCTCGTTGACTCGAATTTGATACACAAATTTTTACTCCGAATTTTCCTCAATTATCTATAATTCATGTATAAAATATTTCATATAAGTTTTTGTGATTAACCAATATCACCAATCTCCCTTATATTACTAAGGGGGTATGATGAAATGAATTTGAGGTTGAATGCAATGAACTCAAGAATGGAATGAAGACATGAATGGAATGAAGACATGAATGAAATGACATATGATTGGTATACCGTGAGAATGAATGTAGAAATGAAATGCAATACTCCATAAATTTATTTTAAACTATTATTATTGAGTGTTGTTAAAAATATATTATTATTTTGAATTATTATTATTATTTAATAAAATTATTATTATTAATTATTATTAATTATTATTAAAAATATTTTATTTTTATTATTATTATTTTAATAAGTGTTATGGGTAGAAGAGATATTATAATTAATATACTAACCCTATACCCGCTTTTTACGTGGGTCGATTTATTAAAATAATAACATTAAATATTATATTAGGGTCAATTTATTAAAATAATAACTTTAAATACTATATTAATTTTTATATCTTTTTCATTGTGAGTCTAAACTTTTTTTATTCTAATATATTTATAAAATATACATTTATACAAATTTGAATCTATATTATTGTATTTATATTTTTATATATTATAATATTTTTTAATATATTAATAACATATGCATTAATAAAATTATGATTTTAATTGTAAAAATAAGAAAATATTTTTAATAAGGAAGGACATATTAAATAATTTTATTAATAAAAAAAATATAAAATTACAAATTTCTAAAAATTTCACAAACTTCTACAAAACTAGGGGGATATTTGTTTTGAAATTTTGAAATATGAATTTTAAAATCTAGTAAATTTTGAAATTTTAATGATTTATATGTTTTGTGTTTGTTTTGGAATTTAAGTAGGTATAATTTAACTTTTTATAGTATATAATTATAGGTGTTTATATAGGTTATTATATGTATCTATATAGAGTTTGTAGATATTTATATGGTTTACTAGGGGTTATAGTTATTTGTAGAATAAGATTTTAAAATTCTAAATCTAAATTCTAAAGTAGAACATGGGTGGAATTTTCATGGCACAAAATAGTTCTTAAAAGTTTTTTTCCTTTCAATTTTAACATTGTATATATAATGATATCTTTAAATATATTAAATTAATATTATATAAACAATAATAAAATATAAAAAAATTTATAAAAAAATAAATAAATTATTAAAAACAATTATATTATAATAAATAATTTCATAATTTTCTCAACTAATAAAAGGACAATTGCTTTTAAAATATATCATTAATTAACATATTTTTAACAAAAAAATATTTAACTATAATTATAAGGCACCTTTGTGTCATGGATCTTAGAAACACCTATTATATTAATATCTTCATTAAAATCATCATTCACATCTACAAGCCATTAATGATAAGCCGAGATTTGATTTAGTTGAAAAAATAATGGGTATTCAAACCATTAATGATAAATCGTTGTATTTTTTATAAAATAAAATAATTTATAATTCAAATCATAAGTACATCTTTTTAAAATCATTCACCGACATTAATGATAAGTCGACTGAGAATAGAGATTTGATAAGCCGACTGAGAATAGAGATTTGATAAGCCGACTGAGAATAGAAAAAATAATAATATCTAGTGAAAGAATGAGAAAAAATTAGAAAAAATAAATGGAAGTAAACCAAAAAAAACAGAGAAACTCTCTATAAGATGAAATTACAAGATGACACGTAAGAACACAAAGATAAAATTGAAAAAAAATAAAATAAATGGAAGTAAAATAAAAAAATATAAGGAGATAAAGAATGAGAAACTATCTTTTTATGAAATGAAATTGCGGGAATTGCAACAGAAACATCTTCAACAAAATAAATTTTAATGAATTAATGTATGAGAGAATGTAGAGAGGAAAAAAGAGGCAAAAAAAAAAAAAAAGGAAAGTAAAAGTAAGTTAAAGTAAGAAGGAACCTTCTATATGTAGTCAGGGTGTCGTAACGTGTCGTAATGACTACCGTAGTCAGTTAATATTAGCCATTAAAAATCTAATCTAAAGGTTTAGATTTGATGACTTGTTACCTTTTGTAAATTTTACGATATGTATTGTCGTAATGTGTCGTAATGTGTCGTAAAGTGTCATAAATTTGTATTTTCTATTAAATTAAATTAATTAAAATATATTATTGTAAATTTACATTTTTATCCTTATACAATAAAATAATTTATTACAACAATTATCTACACCCGCTAATTTTATGAGTTCACCCCAAATCATTTTTTACCATAGTTATCTGCACCCATTCATTTTATGAGTTCACCCAAATCATTTTTTACCATAGTTATCTGCACACATTCATTTTATGATTCACCCCAAATCATTTCTTTTTTACAACGGTTATCTACACCCGCTCATTTTATGAGTTCACCCCCAAATTATTTTTATACCACAATTATCTGCACCCGCTCATTTTATGAGTTCACCCCAAAATATTTTTTTAAAAATAATTACATTTAAAAGACTATATTATTTTTTTATTAATTAACACAAAATATAATAAAATCAACCCTAATTTATACATTTACAATCTACAACCGAGTCATTGCCGAGTTACCGTCGATTCACCACCAAATCACTCATATTTTTAGAAAAAAAATCGTAAAAACATAATTAAAAAAAACTATCGAGATTAGGCACAAAATTTAATTTTTTTTTCTTTTTAATTTTTCTTCCCATTTTCAATTTTTATTCCAAACTTTTTATTTCTTCGATTTTTTGTTTCCTACTTTTTTTTCATTAGTATATTTTTTAGTTTTAATACAAAATAATATTATATGTATGATTTTATTATAATCCCTCCGTCCCAGTGAAAGCTCCTCATGAGCTTCGGACACAGAGGTTAAAAAATATGATATAATAAGTGGATGTATGAGAGGTGATGTGATTGAGAGAGAGAAGAATATAATGAAATGTGAGTGGGAATAGTTTGGCAAAAAAGGAATGAGTAACTTTCATTTCGACAAACGAATAAGGAAAGTTGGGTAGTTTTCAATAGGAAGGAGGGAGTAGTCGGTAATACAACAAGTAATAATCAGTAATACCATAAACAGTAATCAGTAGGGGTGAGCATATTTCGGTTTTTAACCGAAAACCGAGCCGAACCGAACCGAAATATGAGTTCGGTTCGGTTACCAAATATTTCGGTTAGCATTTTTTAGAAAATCGGTATTCGGTTTCTGTTTCGGTTTATGAAAAAAATATTTCGGTTAACCGTAACCGAACCGAATTTGGATACATATATATTGCAAACCCTAATTCCCAAATTCCCAGCCCTCTCTGCACCGCGCCTCTCTCTATTGTTCCCATTTCTCTCTCTCTTTGCACTGCCTGTGTGTGCCCACATCTTCATTGTTCATTATTGACTAATCTTCACAGCTTGCACACACCCATACTTAGGGTTGTTATTCGAGCCGAGTCGAGCCGAGTATTTGAGGTTCGAGCTCGACTCGAGCTCTTATCGAGCCGAGCTCGGCTCGATAACATTACCGAGTTAAAAATTGAGCTCGACTCGTTAACGAGTCTAACGAGCTTAACGAGCCTATCGAGCTTAACGAGCCTATCGAGTCGAGCCGAGCCTAACGAGCCTAATGGAATTTTTAACAAAAAATTAGTTATCGAGCCTAACAAGTCGAGCTCGAGCCGGCTCATTAGTAAATCGAGTATATAACGAGCTCGAGCTCGGCTCGTTAAGCTAAAGCCGAGTCGAGCCGAGTCGTTAAGCTAAGGCTCGAGTATATAACGAGCTTATCGAGCCTTAACGAGTCGAGCCGAGTCTCGTTAAGGCTCGGTTCGAATAACAGCACTGGCCATACTGCATACACACACGCAACCATTCAACCACCCACCCACCTGCATCCCAAGAAATTCATCGCCGACGTACACAAATAACAATTAGTTTATCCAATTCTTTGAATTTTTGTCAGTGTTAATTTGGGATTTTTTGTAAGGTTTGGGAATTGGAATTTTTTTGCATTATGAATTTTTCAGTATGATTTTTGTAGAGTTAGATTTTTGCAGGTGGGAATTTGTGAATTTGGGTTGATCTTTTAAATGTTTATTTTTTAAGAAATTTTTCGATTTTTGTTCGGTTTTTAACCGAACCCGAACCGAATAATTTGGTTCGGTTAATTTCGGTTCTGATTCTATTCGGTTCGGTTTCGGTTACGAATTTTCAAATTCGGTTTTGGTTCGGTTTGGGTAATTCGGTTCGGTTCGGTCACCGAACCGACCGATGCACACCCCTAGTAATCAGTAACACCATTAACAATAATTAGTAATACCACGAACATTAATCAGTAATACCATTAATATTAATCAGTAAAATTTTATACAATAATAAATAATTTCACACATCTAATTATATTCAATAATACAAAAAATAATTATCAGTAATACCATGAACAGTAAGTAGTAATACCATGAACATTGAATAGTAATATCTCATACAATAACAAATAATTCCACAAATCTAATTATATTCAATAATACCAAAAACAATTATCAGTAATACCATAAACAATAATATGTAATACCTTAAAAATAATAATAATCAGTAATAAATAATTTCACATAATCAGTAATACCACAATTAATAATCAATAATCATTAATATTAATTCAATAGTGTATTAATAGTAATACCGCAATCAATAACTAGTAATACCAGTATCAATAATACCATAAAAAAAGTGGAGAGAGTGCAGATCGGGGTGTACTAAAGAAAATAGAGGGTGCACATTACCAAGCCCAATTGAAGGAAACCCTAGCCCAATGGGAGGGCACCCTAGGGCAGTAGTCGTCGCTTGGGATTTCATCAGTAAGGTCACCGGCTCCGAGTGTCGTTCGGTCAGAGATCCATCAGCAACATACTCACAGTCCTCCGTCGGGCCGTCGTCAGCCGGAGGAAGAGGCTGCGCAGGAGCAGGGTGAAGAAGACGGATGAAGCAATGTAGCTTCGATTTGGACAGAGATGAACGACGAGAGAGAGGCAGCGTCGATCCGAGTGTTGCAGGCGAGCGCCGTTGATGTAGGAGAAGCTCCTGGATCGCGAACGCAAGGGAGATTGATCGAAGCAGTCGCGTCGGTGGTCGAAATGAGGAGAGGATTTCGGCCACCATGGATCGTGGCCGAGATGGAAGATTATGTCGATTGTTATGGAAGTGAAGAATCGCGATTGCGATTCGAGTTGGGGTCTCGGGCTTCAGCGGCCGAGACCGAAGCGCCGCCTTCGCCGTCGAGGGGGTGGTCGGGCATGGTGGTGGCTGGGTCACCCGCCGACATGCATGGATTTCCGGCAGGTCCTTTACTCATCAAATTAAAATTAAAATTTAGGTGCACCGCCGATCGACTTTAATAAAATTATACCTATAATATTATTTTGTATTAAAATTTAAAAAATACACATGAAAAAAATGGAAAAGAAAGACAGGAAAAGAAAAAAAAGGAAAAGAAAAAAAAAACAAGGAAATAAAAAATTTGAAAAAAAAATTGAAAATGGGAAGAAAAAAGAAAAAGAGGAGGGGGAAGAAAAATTAAAAAGAAAAAAATTGAGATTTGTGGTTAATTTCGATAGTTTTTTATTAATTATATTTTTACGCTTTTTTTTTTAAATATGGGTGATTTGGTGGTGAATTGATTTTTTAGAGTTTATTTTATTATATTTTGTGTAAAATAATAAAAGGATAATATAGTCTTTTAAATGTGATTATTTTTTAAAAAATATTTTGGGGTGCACTCATAAAATGTGCGAGTGCAGATAACCGTGGTAAAACAATAATTTGGGGGTGAACTCATAAATTGAGCGAGTGCAGATAATTGTGGTAAAAATAATTTGGGGGTGAACTCATAGAATGAGTGGGTGTAAATAACTGTTGTAAAAAAGAAATGATTTGGGGGTGAACTCATTAAATGAGCGGGTGCAGATAATTGTTGTAAAAATATGTTTAGGGGGTGAATTCATTAAATTAGCGGGTGCAAATAATTGTAGTAAAAATATGATTAGGGGGTGCACTCATTAAATTAGTGGGTGCAGGTAAAATATAAATAAAATTTAAAAAGAAGGGTAATATAGTAAATAACAAAATATAATTTAAATAATGCTAAAAATAACTGAAACCTGTATGACAGGTAACAGGTCGTTTTTACGGTTACGACGCCACATGGCGCGATTCGACAAAGTGACTGCGTAGTAACTTTGTAAAATGTGACTACCGTAAGAATTGCCCAAATAAGAATAGATAAATGAAGAAAAGAATGAAAAAAAGTGAGAATAAGAATGGATAAATGAAGGGAACGTTAGAAATGTTAATCTTTAAGGTGAAAAATGTTGATCTTTAATATTAAAAAGTGTAATTTTTAATACTGAAAAATGTTATTTTATAATACTGAAAAGTGGTCTGTTTTATTTTTGTAAAGTGGTCATTTTTTTTAACTATTATTAGTGAAAAGTGGTAACTATTATTAGTGCAAAATGGTAATTGTTATTAGTGAAAAATGGTAACTGTTATTATTAAAAATGGTAACTATTATTAGTGAAAATAGTATTTCAAAACTAAGTTATGAAAAAATATAAAAAGATTAAGATTAAGAATTTAAAATAACTTTTAGGTAGAGAATTTTGAAATGGTGGAGGGGAAGAAATAGATGAATTAAAACAGGAAAAATAGATTATAGTGGTAATTTTATTTTTAACTATTATTAGTGAAAAGTGGTAACTATTATTAGTGCAAAATGGTAATTGTTATTAGTGAAAAATGGTAACTGTTATTATTAAAAATGATAACTATTATTAGTGAAAATAGTATTTCAAAACTAAGTTATGAAAAAATATAAAAATAAAAAGATTAAGATTAAGAATTTAAAATAACTTTTAGGTAGAGAATTTTGAAATGGTGGAGGGGAAGAAATAGATGAATTAAAACAGGAGAATTAGAAAATTTTAATAAGAATGCTTGACTAAATGGAAGAATTTGAAGAGGAGAGATAAAAAATAGTACTCCCTCCGTCCCACTATAAGTTTCCCACTTTCCTTTTTTGGATGTCCCACAATAAGTTTCCCATTCCATTTTTGGCAAATTATTTTCTCTCTCTCAATCACATCACTTATACTTTATCTATTATTTTATTATACTTCCTCTCATACTAATCTATTATTTTCTCTTTCACCATCACATCACTTGTACTACATCTATTATTTTATCATATTCCTTAATCAAAACACCCAAAAGAAATGGGAAACTTATACCGGGACAGGGAGTAATAATTATCATTTAAAATTTTGAATTATTATTTTGAGATTAAAATAGAAAAAATTGATTTTTTTTAATTAGAATGTTTAAGAATGCAGTGATTTTGAAATAGACTATTTTGGTGAAGAGAGAGATTGTGATTGAGTGATGAAATTGTGATATTCTCCGAAATATAGAGTATTAAGATTAAAATTAAAATAAAATAAAATTAAGATGAGATAAGATACTGTATTTGTATTTGTCTAATTATTAATTTTATTATTTATAATAAATGTATATTTTATATAAAAATAATATTATCATTATTTTTAATATTAATGAATTAAAATTATTATTATTATTTATATTATCAAGAATTATTATACTATACATATTATTTTATATTATTAAAAATAATATATGGGATATATTATTTATATTTTTGAGAAATTTTAAATTATTTTTATGTTATTATATTTATAATTTATATTATTTGAGAAATATTATTATCGTTAAAATTTAATATATTATTATTTATATTTTAAAATTTATTATATTATATTTTTATTCTTGAAATTATATATTATGTTAATATTTTTATTAAATATAATTTTTTATTATTTAATAAGAGTATATTATTTTTATTAATTATTTATTAAAAGTTAATTCCTTAATTAAACTTGAAAGGAATGAAAATTTCATACTTTTGGGAATCATCATTACATCAATTATACTCCCTCCGTTCCGCTATAAACTTCCCATTTCTTTTGGGTGTTTTGATTAAGAAATATAATAAAATAATAAATAAAGTATAAGTGAATAAATAAAGTATAAGTGATGTGATTGTGAGAGAGAAAATAATAGATAGGTATTAGATGAAGTATGATAAAATAATAGATAAAGTAGAAGTGATGTAATTGGGAGAGAGAAAATAAAATGCCAAAAATGGAATGAGAAACTTATAGTGGGACATCCATAAAAGGAAAGTGGGAAACTTATAGTGGGACGGAGGGAGTAGAATTTAGAATAGATCTATCACCATTTATAGTCTATTTCACCCTACCAATAACACCTAAGGGATAGTTTTGGTTTTTTTTTTTTTTTTTATGGAAGTTAGTTTTGTTTATGTATCTAAATAATGGGTGTTATGTTTATATTGCGTTAAGGATTTTTTAACTGTTTAAAATGCCATTTTTCAATTTATAATATGGGCCACATGTCATTTTTTTGGATTGATCCATAAATCACCTTCAACTCTATTGGAAGGATTTTATCTATAGATTTTAAATCCACCATCCAAATCCACTCCACTTGTTTGGATTATGAATGAATTTCAAATATTTAAAATTTTGCTCAAACAATTTTTAGTTAAAATTGAGAGAATTTTAAATTCTCATTAAAACCATGTCATTTGAAATCCATCTATTTTATAATTCTTTCATTTGAAATACCTACTCAAATCAAATCCCCCATCTAAACACAACCTCATATTCTTTCCATTTCGCAATAAATATTCCCTCTGTCCCACAACTCTTTGCACACTTTCCTTATTCGTCTATTCTACAATTGTTTGCACACCCTTAAAAAAGAAATTCTTTCATAAACTCCACACCCACAATATTTAAATATTTACACAAAATGTCATTACTTTTACACCTATTCCAACCACTCTATTTACTTTATTATTTTAATTTTATAAAATTACCCTTCAACACTTCACTCATTACATTTTTTTCTTAAAAAGTGTGCCCATCTTGTGATGCAAACACTTAGGTTGTGTTTGGTTGGAGGGATTTGATTTTAGGAGGTATTTCAAATAAAATGATTTAAAAATAGATGGATTTCAAATGACATGATTTTAGTGATGATTTAAAATTCTCTCAATTTTAACTAAAAAATCATAAAAATTTAAGTATTTGAAATTCATTACTTTACTTTTTAATTCAAGCAAGTGGAGTGGATTTGAAATTTATAGATCAAATCCCTTCATCCAAAATGGAACTTATGGGACGGAGGGAGTATATGCTTAGACTCTAAACTAGTGCAAGCTAGACGTATTTTGCGGAATTGAAAAGAATTTTTATACTATAATTTTATAGTGAGATTAAAAATTCATTACTTATTACTTATTAATATTCAATATTATTTTTATATTTTAAAATTGTGCATATGATTAATCCTGAAATATATTATTGTAATTAAGTTGTGTACTATAAAAATGCAGGGCGTGAAAATTGTCATTTTTCTATCAATAATAATATGTGACACATGTTTTTTTTTTGTTTTTTTTGTTTTTTGAAGTTACACCTAAGGGACATTTCACTAAGAATTTTAGAATATATCCAATTTTAATTTAGTATAGCAATTAGTGACAAATTAGTATGCAATTGTACCAATATACCCTTTACATTCAATTGCATGGTCATGTAGAGTCAACCCTAATTAATACACCTCCAAAAATTCAAAACATTTCTAAAAAATCGAATTCAAAACATTTCTAAAAAACCGAATTCAAAACATTCCTAAAAAATCGATATGTGAACTAATCAGCTGTATAACTGCATAGGCAATTACTTATGTGTATCAGTTACATGTATGTAACTGACTATTTACACTCTTTTTTTAATAAGTCCACACTGCCTTCTTTTAAACACTTATGTGTACAAGTTACATACATGTAATTAAATCCAATTTTTATGCTATTAGTTATTTACCTTCTTTTTTTATTAATTTCACCTCCAATTTTTTTAAAAGAAAAATACATGTAAAATAGTATATTACCATTTTATCAATTAAATTAAAACACAACTCATTAAAATTATAATTATACATCGACTATCGAATCACCAATTAATCACCACGAAGTCAAATATTATTCTATTTTTTTAACTTTAAAAAAATAAAGGGTTATTTATTAATAAAGTCATTTCACTACTAGTTTTATCTAATAAAACCTACAATATAATTTCTTGTCTAATAGCATCAAATTGAAAACTTTGAGACATTTATACCCTTCAATTAATTTCAAATAAATCGGATATTTTATAGGAATTCAAAAGTCAATTATATACCATAATTATCATAATTATCCGATTAAGGGAGAATTTCAAAAACAGAGAAATTTTAGCACCTTCCAAAGATTTAAAATTTTCCTAAAAAGTAGGTATATCTAAAATATAAAAAAATTTCTAAAAGATAATCTTGTTAGACTGAGGGTTTTGAGAAATCTGCAATTCAATCTACAGGTTTAGGAAAAAGCTTCTACAAAAACGGCGAAGTGTAGAAGAACAGAAAAATAGAAGCGTATGTATTATCTAAACATATGCATATTGAAGTTCATGTGAATTACGTTCACTATTATGCAAACTAAAGTGCATTTCGACAATTTTGCATAAAAACATACAAACTAAAGTGCAGTCTAAACATATGTATATTGAAGTTCATGTGAATTACGTTCAGGAGTATGCAAATTAAAGTGCATTTTAATAATATGCATATTGAAGTACATGCAAACTAAAGTAACGTCATTTCAATGCATATTCCATCACTTCAGAATCAGTACAACCAAAGCTTAAACAAAACTAAAAAAAGTAGAGATCATAGCCTAAACAGAAAATTCAATTACCTTAAACTTCAAATCAAAATCCAACAAAACCTCAATCCTAATCTCCTGCCCAGTTCTTCGCAATGGATCTGGAGCTCATCACCTTCGCGATCTCGATGACGTCATCGAACGAGATTCTAAAACGATCTCGATCCACTTCGACATGGAATTGGGGTGAGATTAACACATGGAATTGATAATATCAGAAAATGCAGAATTAATACTCATGGAATTGAAAATGAATATATGTACGCGATCGGAATTGAAGATGAATATCGAATCTGAATTGGTAGAATCTGGAGATGATCAAAATGAAAATTTGGGAATTCAAAATTTGGAAAGTCGTAGTCTTTACAATTGTATAACCTAATTAATTGAACCCGATAATTAAGGCAGAATAAAAATCGGAAATAGGGATAGTTTTGAAAATTTAAATCTGAATTTGAATAATTTAATGGTAATTATGATTTAAGGGTAATTAGGGGTTTTTATCTCGAAAATGAAGCAAATAGACAAACTATTAATTAGGCGTTGCAATTAGATTAATGTAGGGTGATAATGACACTTTTAGTAAAAAATCTCAAAAATAAATATAAAAACATAAAGAATATAAAAAAAATATTGAAAAAAAATATAAAACTCAAAAATAAAAATTTCAGTTTTTTTTTTTAAATTACCAAAATTTAGGAAAAAAATACAAAAAAAAATCGAAAAAACTAAACTAAAAAAATTCAATTTTTTTTCTAATTTGGGTATAAATGTATGAATATAACATGCTCACTTTCTAGCTTTAATCTGATTTATAATAACTAAAATTATTTTGTCATGTCTTCATTATTTCTACAATGATATATGATTTGTTACAAGTTTTTTAAAGTTATAAATTATTTTTTAAGAGTAATTAATAACATAATCTAATTGAAAAATAAAATTTATATTTAGAAACTTAAATGAATGGAGAATTGGGGAAGAAACCAGCATAATATTGCATCAGCTTTATTATTTTCTTTGTGGTCATCACCGTGTTGATGCATTCATATGTTTATTGAGTGTGATTGTATCTATTAATTGAATTGTGTGTTCAGTGTGATTCATTCTCACTTTTGTTCTTCTTACTAGTTAGTTAATATCAATCTTTTAATATTGATGTATTAACTTGCATTGTATGCCTGGAATTATGAATGCGTTAAATTATGTATTTTTTGTTAAATATAATATTAGTTTAAATACGATATAATATTAGTACGCCTATGGTATAGTACTAGTTAATATATTGTATAGTACTAGAGATTAATGTGGGTATAAAAATATTATTTAATATATAAACTAATATTATACAATATGTGAATTAATACTATACTATATTTGAACTAGTATCATAGAGTATGCTAACTAATACTATACAATATGTGAATTAATACAATACTATATTTGAACTAATACCATAGAGTATGTTAACTAATATTCCCTCCGTCCCATACTTGAAGATCAATTTTACCATTTTGGGTGTCCCATACTTGAAGACACTTACCTAAAATAGCAAAAACACTTTTAAACAATATCCTTAAAACATCACAATATTACAACAAATGCCACTACTTTATTACACTAAAAAGTAAATTTAGTATTTATATAGTTGAAAAGTCTTTACTACCCCCACTTTATTTTACACAATACTCATAAATAATTCATTCATTAAAACCCGTGCCCAATTGATTTGGGTCTTCAAGTATGAGACAGAGGGAGTACTATACAATATGTGAACTAATACTATACTATATTTGAACTAGTATCATAAAGTATGTGAACTCGAAACTCGAAAACATTAGAACTTGTACCAATACTGCATATTAACTAATAATATACTATAATACTTATCAACTGTTATCATAACACTTATAAACTAAAAATTATATTCATAAAAAATTTAAAATAAAATGATTAAAAAATAAAAGTTCGAATGAAAAAAATAATTAAACAATGTAAAACGAAGTGAAATTTGTAAGGAATGAAGTAAAATTTTGAAAGGATAACGTGAAAATTATACACCAATTAATTAAAGTAAAATAGTACAAATAGAATTGAACACTTGCAGCTAAGAGAGATTATAGTTTTATTTTTTAAAACAAATTATTATTATACTATTTAATACTTTAAAAAATAATTAATACTATTATTTTTAAATTTTACATTAAAATTTTAGAATGATTATTTGTGGCATAAAAAGAAAGTAAGTGAAAAAAAATTATCATTTAAAATAAAAATGATAAATAGGAAGAAAAATAAATTTAAAAAATAATATTAAAAAGAGAAATACAAATATCAATTGGAGTAAAATAAAAAAATAAAAATTTAAAAAATTAATGGAGTATTATTTTTTAATGATAAAATTAAAAAAAATTAATTGAAGTAAAATAAAGGCCCATAAAAAAAATATATGTGCTAAATTGATATAGTAAATGAGTCATATGTTATTTGTAATGACTAATGAGTTATTGGATATAGTAAATTAAATGGGCCATGTGTTATTTGTAATGGATTATTGGATTGGATATAGTAAATGATTAATGTGTTATTTGTAATGAGTTATTGAATTCATACTTTATTTTATTTTTTGTAAGCGCATATTCATACTTTATTTTATTTTTTATAATACTGTTAATAATTTTTTTGTATTTTTTTTCTTTTTAATAAAATATTTATTAGCAAATATTAATAATTTTTTTGTATTTTTTTTTCTTTTTAATAAAATATTTATTAGCAAATATTAATAAATGATTTTTTTTGCATATCATTTACACATACCGGTTATTTATCGTTCGTTTGTATATTTCTTTACACATTATGTGCACTGCATTTACTTGTAACTTTATAATTGCATAAAGCAACATGAAAATTGCAGATTCTAATTGAATATAACAACACAAAAATTGCATAACACTTAAGTATAATTGCATATAACAACACATAAATTGCATAATGTGTATACTTAAGTATATACTTCTGCATTTACTCGTAACACTTAAGTATAATTGAATAACACTAAAGTATAATTGCATAACAGTACAAGAACCTATTTGTGAACAAAATTTGACAAATTTCTCTGGGCATAATTTAAAGTGTAATTATAGTGGACAACCCAGATAAAGAAATTAAAGAAAATCAACCAATTGCGATGGAATATGCAGTGGGTGCATTGAGTAAGTAGGTGGGTGCAGATCCGGTGGTGGGTGGACTCAATAAGCAGGTGGGTGCAGATCTGGTGGTGGATGCAATGATTAAGTAGGTGGGTGTGTGCCAAGTTTGGAGGGCCCAAGCCCACTGACAGTTCCATAGCCAAAAACCCTAGACGGGTACCTGCCGCTGCCGCCGGGAAGAACACCCCTGGCAGTTCCAATGGCCGAGAATTGACTATTGCCGGAAATACCACTGTCGCTCGACGACGACGTGATGTTTGTAGTCGTTTCTGATCCCCCACTGCAAACCAACATATATGCTCCAAAATCAATGTATCAACTAAAACAATCCTAAATAATCAAGAATCCAACTTTAAAATCAAATTTATCAAAAAAAATTAAAAAATGTATTACGGGTAGGGCTCAAAACATGAATATTTATTAACTAATTAACATGCATGTTCATGTTTTTTTTTTCTTTTTCGAATCAATTGTAACGTATGAAAAAGTAGCAATAATTAATGATTTAAAATCAAATGTAGAAGAAATAAAACTACTTGCTTTCGTTGAAGATCAATCTTCACAATCCATTGTTCCTCTTGCCGGATCTCAAAATATAATTCATGTGCCTCGATCCATATAAGGTATTGTGAAGAAAATCGGTATTCAAAACCTAATCGTCATAAACGAATGATGTTTTGTTTTTTGCAAATTGGGAAAATAGAGTAATCTTGCATATTCGATATTGAATTCATAAACTACGAAATTGAAAATTTTCAAAAGATTTGAAATATGCATCATAATGAAGATTTGATGAATAAACAGTTTGATATTTAAGAAAGGTCAACTATAACTTCCTATTATTATGGAAGAGTTTTAAAACATTAAAATTGAATTTTTCGAATAATATAATATGTGAGGGCATATTGGATTTTTTTATTAATGATTTGGTCTATTGAATTGCTGAATTTTTTAGTTTTAATTGTAGGAGTGAGTTGGATTAATTTAGCTCTTAATGTCAATACACTACTTTTTTTTTTTTTTTTTTGAGAAAATAGCTCCTATATATTACATGTTTAATATCTTAGCCGCATTCCTTACCCATAGAGGGACATTCCTTACCCATAGAGGGACCTCTACTCCAACCGAAGCTTGAGTAATTGGAGAGTTCTTCGCAAAACTTGCTAAGTCGTGTGCTATTATTTGAAAACAATGTGGCATATAACATAATCTCACATCCACGAGCAGTGACGGAGCCAGGAAATCTCAGTAGGGGGGCCCGATTAACATTACTTTAAAGATAAAATAATATGTACTTATTATACTCATTGAAATTTTACATGATAAAATTGTCAATACATTTCATTAAATTAAAATAATTCTCAAATACACCATCAATCTATATTATTGACTCTATTGAAGAAATGCTTTATTTTTTGAGTATTAAGAAATAAATTTAAGTAAAAAACACATGAAAAAATATATTACTCCTTTCAAACTTTGTATGCAAGCATTTATTTTTTATTTGTCTATACTTAATATGTATGTGTCAAAAAATAAAAAAAATATTTTTATTTTCATATATCAAAAAGTTTCATTTAAATTTTAATATTCAAAAGATAAGATTAAAAAATAGACACGGTTACTATCATTTTGTCACATGTGGCAGCTAAAATGTTTGTAAATATATGATAAAATTAAGATGAGATTAAGATATATATGATAAGAATAACTATTATCACATAATATACGGAGTATATAATTATTATAAAATATTTATCATATATATATATATAAAAAATAAAAATTGGTGGGGCCCAGTGACCCCCTGGCCCCAACGTGGCACCGTCCCTGTCCACGAGTCTTGCCATTTCCTAATGCACACTTATGATTATGTCTCTTTCTTGGCCAAAGTATTCTTCTTTGCTCCTTGCTGTTGTCACTGATTCAATAGAGTCTGAGAAAACCCTCATAGGACTAATACCAACTTGCTCACAAAACTTAATTCCACTCCACACAACCTTTAATTCAGCTCCTATGATGGAGCCGGTTGCGACAATGCGCCGACATCGATAACAGTTCTGGTGCTGTCAATAACACCATATCCAACACTATAACAATCCTTTTCATCGTTGAAGCTAGCGTCAACAATCATCTTAACTCCCACAAAGTTTCGGAAATCATCTATTGGTTCAACAAATATATCTTGTAGAGGGGGACTTTGTACGTAGTATCCTATTTGCTTGTTTAAAGTCTTTTAACAGCCCTTCAGCTCATGCAGTATAGAGTAGTCGTTCTTTCTCCATTCCCCCACGCCCAAAATCAGGTGCATGTTTCTACAATTGGATCAAAACTTGTATAGTTTGCATAATCTGGGGCCACTTCATTAATCATTCTGAAATTCTATGTGGTCAGAAATGAGGCCAGTTTGCTATTGTTTCTTTGATTTGTATCGTCTGAATTATCTAATGTTACATAAGATATGAGTGATATTTGGATGTAATTAGTTTAATTAAATTTTAATGAATTGAGTTAAAGATTTTATAATTGCAAATTTATTTTTAAAGATTCGAGATTAGTTTTAAACGGTTGATTTTCTTGTTAAATTATAATCTGGACGTGATATACCCTTGGGTATTCTTATACATGTGTCTTGTGAATAAAATCCTAAATTTTATTGATAAAAAAAAACTCCATGCATTCCCTTGTTAATCTTCTCTGTTGGCCCTTCGGTGAATATTCCAACAGGACTGACTCAGGTACCTGAAATCGGATCTAATAAGGATGTAGAGGGGAAGATCAAAGTATCAAAGTTTGGGTAGCACTTCACCCTCAACACAATGGTCTCTCACTTTCTCCTCTAACACTCACTCAACATCACAATTATTGGTTAGAGAAGGAGACACGTTTTATATGTGAGGCTGCCTTCAAGACTTAGGACAACAAACAAGTGGGCCTAATTGTTTTTTCCCTTAGGTCAATCATCATCGCCTTAACACACACAACACATGCATAACACGCATAATATCTATTGCACACACATTGCACATCTACAAAAGAAAAAGAAAAAAGTTTATGCAAGACATTAATAGAAAATGCAAGATAAGCTATCAAGGGAAAAATAAATAAACAACACGTTCGACACAAAGTACACAAATAATAACAGTTTAGACACAAGATTCACAAACAAAAGCAAGAAACAGAAAAAACATAGAGGCTGCAAGAAACAATCTTTATCAGCAGAATCAAAATTCAAAGTTCTCATGCAAGACCTATGTTTTTCAACAGAAAGACACTTGGTGCCCATATCAGCAGGATTAAACTCGAGAGCAATTTTCTCAAGATCAATAATGTCTTTATCAATTATGTTACACACAAAATGGTACCTAACATCAATGTGTTTATTTCTATCATGGTATACACGATTCTTACACAATTGAATAACAGACTGACTATTAGAATACACAACCACTTCACCTTCATGTAGGCCAATTTCATAAATAAGACCCATTAACCAAATGACCTCTTTAACAGCCTCAATAATAGGAATATATTCAGATTCAGTCGTAGATAAAGCAACAACATGTTGTAACTGAGACTTCCAACCAATAAAAGAACCACATAAGGTGAACACATAAGAAGTGGTAGATTTTATATTGGCTCTATCATTAGCATAATTCGAATCCACATAACCAACAAGATTGACACCATTTGCATATTTGGAGAATTTGAGACTTACCTCTATCGTACCCTTAAGATACTTAAGAAGCCACTTCAAAGCCTCCCAATGAGGCATACTTGGATTAGACATATATCTACTCAAGCAACTAACAAAATATGAAATATCAGGTCTAGTGCTTACCATGAGATACATCACAGATCAAATGACGTTGGAATAAGGCACACTTTTCATCTCATCAATTTCAGACTTCGTCGTAGGAGACTAAGTCTTAACACGAAATGGGTAGCAAGAGGCACATTCACAGATTACAGATGACATGAAAAATTTACTCAAAATCTTATCAACATATGAAATCTGACCAAGTAATTGACTGTGTTTTTTCCTATCTCTTTCAATATGCATGCCTAAGATCTTCTTGACATCACCAAGGTTTTTCATGTCAAATTTATCACAAAGACACTTTTAAACATGCTCAACACTTTTAACACAAGGACTAGGGGTGGGCATTCGTTCGGTTCGGTTCTGACCTTTTTTCAACTGAACCGAAATAACCGAAGTTTTAAAATATGAACCACAACCAAACCAAAATTCTATAAAATCGAACCGAATTACAATTCGGTTGGTTCGATTCGGTTTGAACCGAATTTTTCCTGCCTAAAATAAAAAAAAAAATTAACTAATAAACATTTTTAAAAATTCTACATAATAGTCATTGCAGAATCTCACAAGTAAATTCAAATCCCACACACAATAGAGTCTCATTACAAATCCCACATAAATTCAAGTTCATAATCAAACAAATCCCACGTAATAGAACCTCATCACAAATCCTACACAATAAAATCTCATTACAAATCCTTAAATATTACATAAATAGTTTTAAAAAATCGTACAAATCTTCATGCATCGAATCCTCAGAAGCCATTTCTCGAAAACCTACAAAAAAAAACACAACGATCAAAATCTAAAAAATTATAACATATGAATTGAAATTATAAATAAATAAATTATAAACATATTACTTTTTTCAATTTTTTCAATATCTTCACTACTTTCTTCCACCTCAACTGAAAAATACATTTTTTTTTGCAAATACATTGCACTATTTTAGGACTTAATGAACTCCTAAATGTATCACGTCCTCCCGTGCTAAAGCAGATTCTAAAGCTACTGTTGAGATGGGAACAACAAAAATATCACGAGCAATTTCTGAGAGAACAGGAAATCGAGGATTCATTTTTCACCAAAATAGAATGTTGAACTTACCTCCACTATGTTCTTCAGTTTCTTATATTGACTATCCATCATCACTTTCAGATTCATTACATGACTTGGATCACAAACATTCAGTCCACTTACCACTTCAGGAATAACACTTGGTGTACTCGAATTTTCTGGCATTTACTATTTTTTTTGTACTCATTGTATAAAGAATACAATTGATCTTTCACCACATTTGCAATTGATGCACCCAACTCACCCTTATACATATTAGAAAAGCAACTGAAACTAATCTAACTTGAGGATTAAGAATAACTGCAATGAATATCACTTTATTATCTTTTTTGGATCTCCCCAATACTTATCAAATTTTACCTTCATTCTCATTGCCATTGCACACAACTCATCATCATCACTAACCATCCATGATTCAACAAACAATCAACCATATAAATTTCATGGAAAAACAAGTTAGATGTGACATATATAGAGCATGAGATTCTTACAGTAAGCTCAAAAAACATTTGCAAAAAAGACAACATCCTTCAAGCAATTTTCTAATCACCTTGGACACCTTTCTCCAAATTAAGCTCAGTTTCAAAGTTTCCAATCATCTTGGACACCTTTCTCCAAATTAAGCTCAGTTTCAAAGTTCAATCATGTAAATTGTACCTATTAAATTCTTTTTACTTTTAAGAAGACTCCAACATTAAATCATTAAATAAATACTATTTCATCTTGGGGCAACATCAAGAGACAACACTTTCTTTTGCTCTCAATTTTCTCATGTTCAACACACTCATTAAACTTCTTCAACCTAGTCGGTCGAAGATTGTCTCACATAACGTACTCCAGCCCTAATTTTCAATACCGAAATCCCAATTTCTTTCAAACCATCACAACTATTGATTATGTGAGCAACACATCTCATACGAATGAATTCACACTTAAGAATGGTACTTCTCCAATCACTCATTTGTTCTTTCAAATATGAAATTGCACTATCATTTGAAGAAGCTGTCTACTGTAATAATAGTAAACACTCTATCAAACTCCCATTCTTTCAACAACTTTTCAATTTCCAAACCAATATATTTACCTTTGTGACTAGAAATTGTACAAAAATTTAAAATCTTTTTGTTCAATTTCCAATCATTATCAATGTAATGAACAATCAAACACATATAATTGATTCTTTGTATAGAGGACCATGTGACATATAATTGATTCTTTGTATAGAGGACCATGTGTCTATACTAAGACAAACTCTTTGATTTGAAGATTTCAGCAAAGCTTTTAGATTTTTTATTTTTTTTCATTTATGTAGAGCTCAAAGCAATCTCGTGAAATTATCCGTCTAGATGGTACTTGAAATTTAGGTCCGCAAGCATTATACGTCACATCCTTAAATCTATCATTTTCAACAAATTTGAAAGGTAGCTCATCCACAATAATCATGCGACTTATAGATTTTCCTAAGCAACTCTTTGTCAAATTTCCAAGTACCTAAAGTCCCGACGTCCCCCATAGAACTACTAGTAAGCACATTAAAGTTTAACAACGTTTGACTAGTTTCTACGCTACCGGGGAGTTTCTTGCACACGTCAATATGATTTTTGAGATTAGTAGTACTGTTTCTTTTTTTATCACAAAAGAACTCTTTTCATCAATGCATGCATCGAGCTTTTCTTTCATTCTTCTCATTCATGAAATGAACGAAATGACCCACACAATCGATCTTTTAGGAATTGATTTCCGTTTTTTGGGATTTGAAGCTGAAGCGGAAGTACGAGGAAGCAAAGCTGGTTGTTCAGATTGTCCAGATCCTTCTTCAGTCTGAGTAATTTCATTTGCTTGCTCTTGAGAAGTAGACATCTGTTGTAAATTAACAAAATAATACAAAATGTAAGTAATCTTTAATTATAAGATATACAAAATCTTCTATTAAATATGCTAATTAACCCCTCCACTTTTAATTAGTGTTATTTTAACAATTTTTAAAGAATTAAGATATATATTCATGGACCATTTTACCCTTCATTAATGATAACTAATTTTAATATTAAATTTATATTTAGTAATGAATGTGACCAATATTGTAGGTGATATTATGTATACAATAATTAAGGTTTATCCATGATTTATGCTATAATACTATATTCAAAAGGAAAAAAAGTTTAAATCAAGGTAAATAAAATGGAAGGAGTATAATGTATAAGGGTAAAATTGTCAAAATTAAAGGAAAAAAATGTAGAATGACACTTATTTTGAAAATATTAAAAAAGAACTTAATAAAAAATGGAGGGAGTATCTGGAAATATAATTAATATGTTAATTAATAGACTAATTTACAATAATCTGAAATCTGTAAAAATCTAGAATCTGGAATTGCACACTTAAATGGGCATTCAAAAAAATTATATTATATGTATGAGTTATCCTTGTTGTAGTAGATCTCCAGTTTATCTTGAATGAAATCAAATATCAGTAAAAACATAATCTAAAAATCTCAAAACAAAATAAGCATATATAACGTACAGTACCAACTCCTTCCAACATAAATCATATAAAACAAATCAAGTGTTGGAACCTGTGTCGCATGTATACATCAGGAAATAAAACTGACTTAAATAACGGCGGCACACTTAATAACTTAAATAAAATGGCATTCAAGCAAAGTAGAACATACTACGGTGGTGAAATAGTCGAAGACAACGAAGAGAGGCAGACGATTTTATTAGTTTAAACGACGGTGGTGGCCAAACAGCGATGGAAGAGAGGCTGGCAGGCCGATGGTTGAGACGCGAGAAGAGAGGCACGTCGGCGGCGTCGATCGATCAAACAATGGTGGAAGTAGGGGGAATCGCTGTTTGCGGCGGGATGAAGAAGAAACGACAAAAATGAATGTTTACTACTTTTCTGTTAGATCTAGGGTTTTATTTTTATACATATATATTTTTATTTATTTATTTTAATTACTTATATTTATAGTTCGGTCGGTACAGTTTATTCAATTTTCGGAAAATATAAATCGAAACCGAAAATCGATTTTTTTAAAAACTGGAATCGAACCGAAAATCGAATAAACTGAACCATATAAACCGAAATCCGTTGGTTGAATTCAGTTTTTCAGTTTTCTCGGTTTTTTGCCCACCTCTAACAAGGACTAATAAGAAGCATGTTATCCACATAAATGAGCAAGAAAAAAAATGCACATAAGCATTTTCCTTGAAATAAAGATAATGATCATGAAAAGAATATAATGATCATGAAAAGAACTTCTCTTAAGTTTCAAAGCATTAAATTAATTATTCCACTCTCTAGGTGATTGTTTTAATCCATATAAAAACTTATGAATAAGACACACATGCTCAAGGTTTTTAGGATCAACAAATCCTTCGGGTTGTCTCATGTAAATCTTATTATCCAAATCACCATGCAAGAATGCTGTTTTCACATCCATTTGTTTAAGTTCCAAATCAAAATGAGAAATAAGAGCAAAAACTATGCACACAGTGGTAAATTTGACAACAACAACAAAGATTTAAGTGTAATCTACCCTCTCTTTTTTAGTAAAGCACTTAGCCACTAATATTACCTTAAATCTAACACGTTCAGTTTCATCATTAACCTTGAATAACCATTTACAATCCACAACAGAACAATGCATATGTTTAGGCACAATATTCCAAATTTGGTTAACATGCACAAATTTAATTTCTTCTTTCATAACATTCAACCATTTAAGTGAATATTTAGACTTAAAGGCTTCATCATACAATTAATTAGTGTCATCATAGCAAGACTCAAAAGCATATTGAAATCATGCATATCTATGTTGAAATTATCAAATTTAGAAAGTTACCTAATGTTTCTCCTAGGTCTATCCCTAGCAAGTTGATAATCAGTCAAATCAACATTTTTAGGCATATTTTTCACATATTCAACACCATTGCCATGCATTTTAGTAGGTAAATCAACATTTTCAACAAGTAAATTAGCATTTTCAGTATTAATCTCAACGTGTTCAACATCATTTTGCACATAATCAGATCCAGATAAGCAAGACAACAACTCCAACTCACTTGGAGTAGTCTCTTTTTCCGGTAAAGACACAGGAGCATGTAAACACGGAAAATCAGATTCATTAAAGACAACATCCTTACTGATAACTACTTTGAACCCATGTTCATCTTTACACCAAAATCTATAACCTTTCACACCATCATGATAACCTAAGAAAACACATTTCCTATACCTTTTGATGCACAAACACAACACAACCCAAAACACGCAAGTTAGAATAATCAATATTTTTACCAAAGAAAACACTTTCAGGACATTTACCTTTCAAGGGCACGGATGGAGACCTATTTATTAGGTATGCAGTAGTGTGAACTGCTTCGCCCAAAAATTTCTTAGTAAGCCCGGAGGCAGCCAACATGCATCCAACCTTATCCATTAAGGTCATATTCATCCTTTCAACAACCACATTTTGTTGAGGCGTGTAAGGAACATATCTATGCCTTTTAATACCAAAATCAACACACAATTTATCCATCAAGTTGTTACAAAATTCTAAACCATTATCAGTTCGAAGGTTTTTAATCTGTTTACCAGTTTGATTTTGAATAAGAATTTTCCAATCCTTAAACTTTTCAAACACATTAGATTCGTTTCTCATTAAGAAAACTCAAACTTTTCTAGAAAAGTCATCAACCACAGAAAGAAAGTACACATTTCCACCATATGTGGGCACACTAGCAGGATCCCAAACATCAGCATGCAACTATGCAAGTACTCAAGAATATCAGTGTATAAAGATGTATTAGGTTTAGAGGTTTTACAAGGAATTACACTTTATGTTGCTTTCCTAACACACAAAATCACAAAATGGCATGCAAGACATATTTTCATCACCAAATGCACCAAATTTATGCAAGATTTCAAGTCATTTTTTACTCATGTGTCCTGATTGGGTGTGAGATTGCTCGTTTTTGTGCTCATTATTGCTATATTATCGTAGCATTTTGATGTGATTTTTGTGCGTATTTGATAGAAATGGTGCTACTAATCTTGTTGTCAAGAAAGTTGTTCAAAGTGTAGGAAACAAGGTGAAATAGTCCATTTTAAAGGGAAAACGAGCATTGGCGCATTGGAATTGAAGTTCGGTGGAAGGACAAGCAAGGTGAGCCAAGAAAAATAGAAGAAAAAGTCCAAGGATGCAGAAATCAAACGGACGGTCGAGTGAGCCCACACTGGCGGTCGAGTGAAGTCGAGTTACAAAAACTTTCAAACTTTTTTACTTCACTCGACCGGCCGAGTGAGCCTAAACGGGCAGTCGAGTGGAGTTCATCTCACTCGACCGGCCGAGTGAGCCCAAACGGGCGATCGAGTGGGTTCTGGAACCACTTTTGGTTCTGTAACTTTTTCTCACTCGGCCGACCGTTTCACCCCACACTAGCGGTCGAGTGAACTTACGTTTTCGGGGATTTTTGCGAATTTTGAAGAACTTCAAGGACCCAAGTGCTAATTTCATCTCACACACTTTTGGAAGCTTTAAATAGCTTCAAAACTCAGTTTGTAAAGGATCTTTGGCCTCATTTATTACAACTCTTAAACCCTAGTTCATCTTAACCCCCATTTCCACATTTATTGCTCTTTTAATTCTTAGATTAGCTTCAATATTTAGTACTTAGCATAGGATTTTGAAGAAGAAGATTCTACACTTTTGTAATAGCTAGATATTTTGAAGAAACAATAAGGTGACTTCAAACCATTCTCTCATTTTCTATATAATTCCATATTTAATGTTTATTTTGATTTCTTTTGTTGTTTTAGCCATGAGTGTTTCTCAAAACACCATGGGCTAAGTTTATTTATGCTTTGGGTGTTCTAAAACCATGTGAATATTAAGTTGGGCTTTTCTACGGTAAGACAGGGGGTTCGCCCTGTTTTACAAAAGGCATCCAATAAAAAACCGCCACGTCATTTAACTTCGCTATGTGCAATCGCCCTCTGCAATTATATTGAAATTTTAATTTTTATGAAAAATAAAATGAAAATACCAAAAAGTCCTTTTATATTTTTTTTAAAAAATTAATTCTATTTTAGTATTTACAATCTCACTAAATGCCCTAAATTTACAAAAGTAATCAAGAACATTAACACGCATTCCTCTTCTGTGAGCCTCCACCACACAGAGGTCGATGGGCATATTTTCGGGTAACACACAAATCCGTTAACATTGAACCGCCATTCACGATGGATCCTTGACACCAACAACATATTTATCTCTTTCTCTAATTCCTGATTGAAGCCCCTGTTTCATCCTCGTACAGTCGTCGCGCGTCGTCCAACCAAGCGCCGCCTCACTGTGGCGGCGCGTTTCTGTCGATGTTGCTCGCCGCGAATGAGATTATATAGTGTCGTTCCTCTGAATCGCCGTCCGCTGATTTTGCTGGCTTCTGAGTTGATGTCGCGCAGCCGAAAGTCGCAACCCATTAGCGATGTCCACTGTCCAAAGTTGTGTCTCAGCGTGACTCGGTTTATTCACTACTTATTTCGTGAGAAACAACTTGTTTTCGCCGTCATCGGAGACAGAGGGGAAGAAGGATGCATGATTGATAAAATGGGAAATAGATTTCAGTGTTGCTTCAACCAAATAGTTTGCTGATTTTAGTTCTCATATTTTTCCCGGTGGTTTGATTTCATCTATTTAGTGACCCTTCTCTTTGGTTTTGATGCTTTGCACATTTTGCTAATGGAGATTATGCTATTCTTTAGCTTAGTTGAGTTGGTTTGATTTTGTGGATTCTTAATGCATATACATGGAGATCAATCGAGTCATCTGTTTGTATTGATTTGATAATTAAGTTGAATTAGAGACTATTTGTTTGGACTTGAGATCTGTAATTGCCTTAGTTAAGGTACACTGAATTTGTATATGCTTGGATATCCTATACAATTAGATATTGTAGTAGCACATATATATTATTAGAGGTTTTAATGTTGTTTGTTGGGGTTGAATTAGCAATGTGTGCAAGAGACATGAATTCTAAGGAGGAGGCCTTTGTGATGTCGTCTGCACCGCGGTTTCTTTGGACGGATCGAGCGTTGCTATTGGATGGATTACTTTGTGGGATGGTTGTGCATTTGCTTCTCAGGCTAAAAAAAAGCATTTAGAACTTGTGAGATTTGTTCATGGCAGTTGGGAGGTCGCTTTTTTTTTTTATTTGAGGGACAGTTGGGAGGTCGCTTTTGGATCAAGATTTTGTAGAGAAAATGGTAGGACTGGGGAGCGGGGCCGATTTTGTAAGCAGCGAAGGCGTTGATGAAGTTGGAAAGAAGATTGGTTTTGGAATTTTTGATTGATTGTTTGAAGGATCTTTTAGCTAGCTTAGACTCAAAAGGTTCGAGCCACTGAGCTCCGTACGAGTGGATTGGCCATTTTCTTCTTTTTCTGATATAGTAATTGTGTAGAGAGTGTGATTTTCTTGGAGAAGATGAGAATGACGTAGTTGAATTACACAAGAAATAAGGGACGGGGTGATTTGCAGAAAATCGACATGGATGAGCAGCAACAAGTTGCTTGCACTGGGTCCCCAAATTTGAAAATGCTCTGCTCTGCAACTTTCAATTTAAAGCCTCTCTCTCTTTTGGATTATAATATTTGTGAATTCCCATTTACTACAATTTTTATGGATGTTTTTTCAATTTTCAACCTGCAACTTACCGAATTCAGGAAAGGATAATTATTTTTTATCAAGAACTTGGTGAGTATGTGAATGATAATTAAGCAAACTTCATAAATATATTAGATTCGATATTAATTTTTTTCCTTCATTTGATCAATAAATTACACATTGTAAAAAGAAGAAAAAAAGAGTATCCTTGAACAAAAGTGAACACTACCACAAAACGAAGCTAAGCGAAGACTGACGAGTTAGAATACAAAGCTTCAAAATTGAGTTTATCAAGAATCTAAGGGAATTTTTTCTAAAGATTTAGAATTCACGCTCTAAATGCTAGCTTCCTTGAATGATATGGACATGATCTTTTTCCTGGTAGCTAGAAGCACTCGTCTTCTTTTTTAAGGTATCATATTGAGTCTTCTTTTTTAAGGTATCATATTGCCTACAAGAGATTCAATTATGTCGACAACGGTGTTAGCATTTATAATGAGGCTTGGATTCACAATGAAACAACCAACCACATATTTCTTACTTCCTTTTTTTTTTTTTTTTTTCAGTAAAATTGGTTCTTATTGCAATCTCAGAAATAGGGTACAAGGTATACCCTTACATCTTACATAAGGGTTACAACATGATCGCAAAAGAGAGAGAACAGTGTTTGTGAATCAAAACTAAACAATCATCATTACTATGTTCCTGCTTTTAGAAAGCCTCTACTTCTTCCCCAGCTCCACAACCTGGATGTGAGTTCTTCTGTCAAAAGTTACAAGTTTGGTGTCTCGTTTTTGAATGTCTTCTTGTTTTTAGCCTTATGTGTATCCTCGATTTTCTTCTTGAGTTTTTCAAGTTCAAGTTCAATGTTAATGCTTCCCGTCTGTTTAAGGAAAACCAAAAGAGCTTCATTTACCACATCTACGATACAACCCACTGGAACATCATCTCTTTTGCTCAACACCTGAAATTGTCAACATTTTACAATATTGAATAAATTCTCTCATACTAACAGACATAAAAAAAGAGACAATTACAAAAAATTAGCACAAGAAAAAACCATGAAAGTTTGTTTCCTCGCAAATTGCAAAATACAAACCTCAAGGTACTCTTTGCAATACCCCAAGGCAGTATTTGTAAGAAAACAAAGTTCATTGAGTTCATTCTAATTGATTAGGCTAATTCTTCAGGAAACAAATTTTAGTATTTTTAGGAAATTAATTTTAATAAGAGAAAATGGATTTTAACATACATCTTGAGATGATATATACTGAGGCAAGAGTGGAAATCTCCCGTTCATGCCTCTTGATGATCTCACATGCATCGATTTTGCTGCAACGAACAAAAGCGGCTCGCCTGAAAAGGAATGTCCCTTTGTAATCAGTAAAAATTCAAGAGCTTATGCAAAATTCCAGAGAAATCAGACTAAAACTAAATTAAACTCATCAGACTAGAAACTGGCAAAAAATTATTAAGACCAAAGGAAATTTAAGTACAAGGAATGCGGCGGGTCTTCTAAATTAAAACAGCAATCCATGTGTTTATGTAATCATTAGATAATTAGCTACCAGGTGGTAATTTATTGTGTCCTAAGTGTAAAACAGCAATACATTGCATTTTCACATGCCTCTCATTTGGTGCCTGCCAACTGGGATCGAAGTGATCTCACGACGGACTCAGTCATATCCATCTCCAGCTCCACTTCATCATTAGTCCAACTCTGCCCAAAGGAATTGACTATAATTAAATTATAACACTAGAAAAATTATAAGTCTATCAACTCACTATGTTAAAATAAGACCAGAATAAAACAACAAGAAAAAAAAAATACAGTAAGAATTTAGCATTCGCTAGTTGTTAAACTATATTAAATCAAGCTACCGTAAGACACCAATCGTCGAACATCTCCTCTGGTTTGGAATCCTCATTCCAAAAAACTTTCCGATTCCTAGCATTCCAAATATACCACACCGTAAGACACCAATCAAAGAATAGCTATGATCAATTACAAGCTCATCATCACCGTTCAACACGCGGCCGCCTTCCACATCCGGCGTCGTTAACGCGAACCGGTTGAAATTTTCCAAAGTCGTCTTTCAAAGTTATTTAGAGGAAGGAGCGGGGGCGGGTGGGGGCCATGTTCCGCCGTTCTGGGTTGTTGGGATAAAGAAGATGAATTATTAGGGTTATGTAGATGAATTTGATTTAAAATATTTTAATTTGATTAGTTTTGTAATATAGTAGTAGTAATTTTTAGATAATGTATTATTTAATGTTAATTATTATAATAAAAAAGATATGTATGGATATTTAGGTAATTTTATAATTAAATATGTTTATATATTTTAAATTAAAAGGATATATTTATAATTTTATATATATTAATTTAATTTAATAGTAGGGCGGCGCAGTGCGATTGCATAATGCATAGAGCAAACGCACTAATGCGAAGTGCAATTATATAAAATAAATTTTATACGTTAGATCAACGATCGAACGGTATTTAAAATATTGCCTTTTATAAGACAGGGCGAAGCCTGTCTTACCGTAGAAAGACCCTATTAAGTTTGGAATTGTTTGAGCTTTATTATTGTTGATATTAGGTTTATTGCTTCTTTTATTGGGTATTAGTGGTACTTTGTATGTTAACTTCTATTAATCCATATTTAGATGCATGTTTAGCGTAGACGAGAGTTACATGGACATGTTTATATTTATGGTGTGAGTTGTTGGTATGCAAATGTGTTAGTTATACTTTTAATTCGTCGAGAGAGTTAATCGTATTAGAACCCCATTAAAAGTCATTAATTACTTGAATGGTTGTTTGAGTAGTTGGTGAGGATTAGGAACAAAACCTTATTACCGAGTTTAGGAACACCTTAGATTTAAGGCTATATTACCCGAAGGGAAATGGTTGTCATCCTAGCATTTAGGTGCTCTTAGAAAAACTTAATTGAAGCATTAACAAAGTAAAAAACAATTCCTCTTCATTTCTCTAGGAAGAGAACACCTGAAGCATTCTCTCACCCTTGCACTTCTTCGAATTATATTCGTAGTTGTTCTTTGTTTTAATTGTTGAGTTATTGTTTTATTTGCAATTTTCTTTGCTAAGTTGTGGTAGTTTCTCTTATTGGCGCTTTTCTCACTTTTAGTAGTATAAATCATTTGTTAGTTTCTAGGTTGGTATTTGATTTAATTTCTTGCATCTTGGTAGTAAGTTAACTTAATTTTTGAAATCCAAAAACCGAGCCCGTAGTTACATTAGTTATGCCGACACAAAACTCTAGGGATCCATTGCACAAACCCACCTCCTAGGTCGATACTACTTGGTCGAATACTTCCATTACTACTGCGAACCCTTATGCTTGAGGGGAAGTAGTTAGTCAACATTTAGTGACCAAAAATTCGTTCAAGTCAATGGCGCCGCTGCCGGGGAGGCGACGTAGTGCTATAAGTGGGACTTAGAGTTAGTTGAATACTAATGCTAGCTACAATTACTTGCTTTATTTTGATTTTATTTTTGTTTTAAGAATTTGATATTTGCAATTTTCCATAGGTGCATGTTAACAAGAGCACGTGGTGGACAAATTGAACCTATCAATCTTGAGATTGAAGCCACCGCAAGAAGGAATCGAGCTATAAATCGAAGAATGGTGGAGAATAGACAAAATCAACCTCCGGGTGTCGTGGTAGATGATGAAAGTGATGAGATCAATACCCAAGAAAATCTCCAAGTTGAACATCAAGGAGATGTTCAAATACAAGGCGGAGGAGGAAATGGCATGCAACACCCACCTAATGTTCAAATGGGTGGTGTGCTCAATCAAGGCCACTATGGTGGACAACCTCAAGGGTATCCCCCTAATATCCAACAAGGAGGGTATCCCCAAGGCTATCCACAATATCCGTATCCACATTATCCTCAAGGGAATTATCAACCTCCACCTCAAGGGTATTATCCTCACCCTTATCCATACCATCCACCCCAAGGTGCATTCCCTCAAGAAGTACACGCTCCACCTCCACCGGAAAGACAAGAACCTCGTCCTCCAATACAACATGGGAGGCCCATGAGAGAGTACTTTGAGCCTCAACAAAGAGAATATTATGATGGGTTAGCAAGGCCAAATGTGGAGGCCAATAATTTTGAGATTAGTGCTTCTTTGTTGAGAATGCTTAGAGAGAAGCAATTTGAAGGGAGGACCGAGGAAGGCTTTGAAGAAGATCCAAATGAGCACTTGACTCAATTTTTAGAGATAGCCGATACACTCAAACAAAACGGTGTGTCCGAAGATGCAAAGAAATTGAGGCTATTTCCTTTCACACTTTCCGGAAAGGCAAAAACATGGTTGCAAACAAGCATTCCAGCGGGAGATGTGAGAACTTGGGAAGAATTGAAGAAGAGATTTTTATTGAAGTACTACCCTCCTTCCAAAACAATGGAAGCAAAGCAAAATATCTCTCAATTTAAACAAGGAACTAATGAGAGCCTCAAAGAAGCATGGGAAAAGTTTACCAACCTACTCATAACTTGCCCTCAACATGGTTTTCCATTGGAGCAAACGACTTGTTGGTTCTTTTGTGGCATGAGCGAAGAGGACCAACAACATTTAGATGCTTGTGCCGGAGGGTCGATATGGTTGAAGTCCGCGGAAGAGATCAAGGAAATAATGGAGAGGATAGCAAACAATGCTTTTAAAATGAGGATTGATAGAGGAGGAAGGCATCGAGTTGCTCAAGTTAATGAGGTGGACGCTATGAAAACAATGATCACCACGTTAATTGAGAAGGTGAATGCTCTTTCGTCTAATCAACCAAGTGAAAGCCCATTACCAATGGTTCAAGGAGAGCTTCCGATGAATCAAATGGAAGATGTGAACTACATGGGTCGGCCCCAATATCAAGGAAACCATCAACAAAACTTTCAAGGTGGTCGCCCATATCAAGCTCCTCAACAAAACCGCTTTCAAGGTGGTCAATCCTCAACATTCCACCCCAATTAAGGGCAACAAATGCAAGGAGGACCATCCACCTCATTTCAAGGAAATCAAAATTTTCGAAGGCATGATAACTTGGCTTACTCTAACCCAAAAGGTGCAATGCAATATCCATCCGGATTTGATCCCGGGGCGAAGCTTCCTAGTGGGGAAGGAAAATCTTCTACCGATGAGCTTCTTGCACTCATCATGAAAAAGATAGATGCAAGTGATAAGAGGATGGAAGCGAGTGACAAAAGGATGGAAGGGATTGAATTTCAACTTGGCCAATTGGCTACTTCGATCGGCTCTCAACAAACGAAGGGAAAATTTCCCTCAACAACCGAAGTAAACCCCAAGGAGCATTGTAAGGCCATAGAACTTAGAAGTGGCACCCAATATGAGGGTCCATCCATGCCTACTCAACCGGGAGAAGTAGAAGTCAAGGAAAAATGTGAAATTGAAGAAGAATGTGAAGAGGTAGAGATGGGAAGAGCCGAAGATGAGGAAGAAATTGGGATGGAGCCAAAAGAGAAAAAGAAAGTTGAGGGTGAAGAAAGAATACCAAAGTGGAAAAAAATGAAGGAGAAGAAGATTAATGAAGAAAAGAGCATACCATGTGATGAGTGGGGGGTACCAAAGACAATGGTACCATTTCCTCAAAGATTCATGAAGAAGAAGTTAGATGAAAAATTTGCTAAGTTTCTTGAAGTCTTCAAACAACTTCACATCAATATCCCATTCTCCGATGCTTTAGAGCAAATGCCCAACTATGTCAAATTCCTTAAAGACTTGATCTCTAAGAAGAGACGGATTGACGAACCCGAGCTTGTCAAATTCAACAAAGTATGTAGTGCTATGCTACAAAAGAACATGCCACAAAAGATGAAGGATCCGGGTAGTTTTGTCATCATGTGTGATATTGGAAATGGGATCAAGAGGAATGCTCTTTGTGATTTTGGGGCTAGCATTAACTTGATGCCCCTATCTTTGTTTGAAAAGCTTGAAAGGGGGGAGTTGAAGCCTACTTCGATTGCACTTCAACTTGCCGATCGATCAATCACAATTGCCAAGGGCATAGTTGAGGATATTCTTGTTAGAGTGGACAAGTTTGTATTTCCCGCCGACTTTGTGGTGCTAGAAATGGAGGAAGATGAACAAGTGCCTATAATTCTTGGAAGACCATTTTTAGCAACGGCGGGAGTCGAGCTTGATGTTTGGAGGCCAGGGGAGAGATCACATTGAAAGTTGGGAAAGAAGAAGTGAAGATATCGATGTACGATGCGATGAAGCATCCCATGGATGTGGAACAATTGAACTTCGTCGATATTGTGGACTTATGTGTCCAAGAATCTTTGGAAGACCCTTCTTACTCTCTTTTCTTTGATGATTTAAATGACATTGATTCTCATTCATATTTTTCATCTACTTATGAAAGCTTCAACTTTGACTTTGATAATAGGGAACAAATGGAGATTGAGGAAACTTTAGAGATCAAACATGGAAATTTCACTCCGCCACCTTTGTTGAAGTCGGAGGAAGGAGAGCCTAAAATCGAGGAGAAGAAAGAAGGTCTCAAACCACTTCCCGAGCACTTAAAGTATGCCTACCTAGGAGAAAACGAGAAGAATCCGGTAATTGTATCATCTTCTCTTGCATCACATGAATTAGATAGGCTACTAGAAGTGCTACGTAAGCACAAATCGGCCATCGGTTGGTCGATTGAGGATTTGAAGGGCATTAATCCATCAATTTGCATGCATAGGATCCGTCTAGAAAAAGATAGGAAGCCTATAGTCCAACCCCAAAGGAGAGTGAACCCTATTATCCAAGAGGTTATTAGGAAAGAAGTCATAAAATTTCTAGATTCGGGTATGATATTTCCTATTTCGGATAGTCCATGGGTGTCACCTTTACATGTTGTATCTAAAAAAGGGGGGATGACAGTTGTACAAGGTGATGGAGATGAGCTAAATAGCTATGAGAGTCGCCACGGGGTGGCGTGTGTGTGTTGATTATCGTGAATTGAATAAGGCTACTTGCAAAGATCATTTTCCCTTACCTTTCATGGACCAAATGCTTGATAGGTTAGGAGTTTTTTCACACTATTATTTTCTTGATGGTTATTCGGGTTACAATCAAATCATGATTGCACCGGAAGACCAAGAAAAGACCACTTTCACATGCACGTATGGTACATTTGCATGGAGGCGTATGCCTTTTGGGTTGTGTAATGCACCCGCTACTTTTCAACGTTGCATGATGTCAATTTTTCATGGTCTTATTGAACGTATCATGGAGGTTTTTATGGATGACTTCTCCGTCTTTGGAGAGTCATTCGAATCTTGTTTGACTAACCTTGATATTGTTTTGCAAAGGTGTGAAGACATTAACTTAGTGTTGAATTGGGAAAAATGTCACTTTATGGTGAATGAAGGAATTGTGTTGGGCCATCATGTGTCATCCAAGGGGCTCCAAGTTGATAGAGCAAAGGTGGTAGCAATTGAAAAGTTGCCTCCACCATCGAATGAGAAGGGCATTCGGTCATTTCTTGGCCATGCGGGTTTCTACCGCCGATTTATCAAAGATTTTTCTAAACTCTCTAAACCCTTATCTCATTTGTTGGAAAAGGATGTTCCATTTGATTTTACTAATGACTGTCTTGAAGCTTTTAGGAAACTCAAGGAGTCTTTGGTGAGTTCACCCATCCTTGTGACACTAAATTGGGAGAAGCCGTTCGTGTTGATGTGTGATGCGAGTGACTATGCGATGGGGGTTGTTTTGGGGCAAATGAGGGAAAAGAGATTTCATGCCATATACTATGCCTCAAAAATATTCAACACCGCACAAGCGAATTACACTACAACCGAGAAAGAGCTCTTAGCGGTTGTATATGTTTTTGACAAGTTCCGCCCTTACCTTGTGGGAGCTAGAACCGTTGTCTACACCGATCATGCGGCTATCCGCTATTTGATGAACAAAAAGGATGCCAAACCGAGGCTCATTCGGTGGGTCCTTTTGCTTCAAGAATTTGACATAGAGGTGAGAGACAAGAAAGGAAGTGAGAACGTTATAGCCGATCATCTCTCAAGGTTGGAGCAAAATGAAGAGCAAAAGCAAGATGTGGTTGAGGTCAAGGAAAGTTTTCCCGATGAAAGCTTATTGATGATTGACACTATACCTATGATGGGAGTGAAAGGAGACATCCCATGGTATGCCGATTTTGCCAACTTTTTGGCAAGTGGAATGATCCCCGAAGATTTAGGTCCCTATGAAAGAAAGAAGTTCAACAAGGAAGTGAAAAGCTATATATGGGATGAGCCGTTTCTTTTCAAAAGGGGGGTTGATTCGGTGCTTCGGAGATGTGTGCCTCAAGAAGAATGGGAGGACATAATCAAGCATTGTCACTCTCTTCCTTGTGGGGGACATTTTGGTACTTCAAAGACGGGAATGAAAATTCTCCAAGCCGACTTTTATTGGCCAACAATCTTCAAAGATTGTCAAACATTCATCCGAGGATGTGATCGTTGCCAAAGAATGGGGGAATAACAAAGAGGGATGAGATGCCTTTAAACATGTTCATTGAAGTTGAGCTATTTGATGTTTGGGGCATTGATTTCATGGGGTCGTTTCCTCCATCATGTGGGTACACCTACATTCTTGTTGGTGTTGACTATGTTTCTAAGTGGATCGAAGCTATTCCAACCAAGATGAGTGACGCAAGAGTGGTGATTCAATTCTTGAAGAAGAATATCTTCACTCGATTTGGTGTTCCAAGAGCTTTGATAAGTGATGGGGGGAGTCATTTTGTGAACAAGGTGATGGCTAATCTTCTAGCCAAATATAATGTGAAGCACAAGGTGTCAACCGCCTATCACCCTCAAACAAATGGTTTAGCGGAGGTGTCCAATCGTCAAATCAAGCAAATTCTTGAGAAAACGGTAAACACCACTAGAAAGGATTGGGCAATGAAGTTGGATGATGCTTTGTGGGCATATCGAACGACATATAAAACTCCATGGATATGTCTCCCTACCAAATTGTCTTTGGGAAAGCTTGTCACTTACCGGTGGAACTAGAGCACAGTGCTTATTGGGCAATCAAGAAGTTGAACTTCGATTGTGACTTGGTTGGAGAGAAGAGGTTGCTCCAATTAAGCGAGCTTGAGAAGTTTCGAGAGCATGCCTATGAGAATTCTAAGATTTTCAAGGAAAAGACAAAAAAATGGCATGATGCTCGTCTCAAGAAGAAGGAGTTCGAAGAAGGGGATGAGGTGCTCGTGTTCAACTCCCGTTTGAAGTTGTTTGCCGGAAAGTTGAAGTCAAAGTTGAGTGGTCTGTTTGTGGTGAAAAAGGTGTTTCCTAGTGGATTTCTTGAGTTGCAAAGCAAAGATGGGAGTTGCTTCACCATGAACGGTCATCGTGTGAAACTCTACTTCAATCCGTGTCAAAAAGATGGTGGAGGTACAAAGTCTCTTGAAGAGACTTGAACTCGAAAGAGTTCCGTCCGGCATAGGACGTTAAACCTAGCGCTAAATGGAAGGCAACCCATTCGTTTATTGCTTTCTTTTCGTTTTTCATTTTAGTTAGTTTTGTGCTTTTTGACCCTTTTGGTTTAGTTTTGTTTAGTAGGTTGAGGTATGATGTTGGTGATTAATGGAGCTTGGACATGAACTCTTTATTGAGGAGAAAGGATACAAAGAAGAAAGATGGAATGGTGTATGGTGCAAACTCAAAGGTAAACACTCATTTCTAAACTTAGATTTGCTTAGCAAAGTCTAAGTTTGGGGGGGGGGTGTGGTAGTTTTTACAATTTCATTTGCACTGTTACACATTCGTCTATTGTTTGAATGAACTTGGTTCAATTGATATGGAGAAATGTTGATAATATCGGGTTTTGAATTGTTTTGAGAGTTAAATTGCATGTTTTACATGAATTTTGGGGAATTTTTTTGTGAATTGAGGTTGTGTGGTGTTTGAGTATTGCTATGGTGTAGTGGTATTGATTTGTTGTAGGAATTTTGGAGGAAAACATTGAAAAAAGGGGAAATCATGTTGGAAGTAGAACCCAAACGGCCGTCCGTGTGAGCCCACACTGGCGGCCGAGTGGGATAAAAATCTCAAAAGGTTTCTGGAAGTGCATCTCAAACGACCGGCCGAGTGAGGCCAAACAACCGGTCGAGTGAGTTTTGGTCGTGGGAAAGGTTCTGGAATCAATTTCCAAACGGTCGACCGTTTGGGATCTGGGCGTGCAACAGTAAGTTTTTTTGAATTTTTTTTCGGGTCGACCCGACCCACGCGATTTTGCACACATAAAACCCTACTCTTCCTCACTTTTTCACACACTACACACATTCTTACCCCCATTTTCAATTTTCTCTTCATTCTCTTGCAACATCTTCAAGAAATAACTCCCAAAGGTATGTAATCTCCTTCCCCTATTTTATTTTGCAAGAACAAGCATGATAATGTAAGTTTTATACTAGTTTTTGCATGACATAAGGGAGGTGACGGAAATTTCAAATTTTTGATGGGTTTCTTGATTTCTTGCAAATTTCTTCCATGAGTTGTGTTTATTGGTGACTATTGATGATGGGTAACTCATAGCTATGCCTATTTTGTGCTATCATAGTGTACTTTGTGAGAATTTAGGCTAGGCATTTGAGGAAATTTTGCAAGAATGGTGAACTTTGGGATATTTTTGAACTTTTGTTTAATTCTTGAGCATGTGATGTTGCAATTTTGTGAATGTGTTTGATTTGAAGAATACATGCTAGGATAGAGTTAACATTGGTGAAAGCAATGTGTCTTGATACTTTGAAATTCTTGTAAAAATTGGAAAAACACCTTGTGAGCATGATATTTGTTGAAGAATTGAGTTTATTGAGAGGTAGAATGTGAATTTGAACATTTGGGATGCATATGAACTTTAATTCTTAGAACTCGGATGAATGGTGAATTTTAGTTGAAATTGTATGCACATTCTCATGAGTTTCTATTCTTTTGAGTTGTAGAAAATGGCGAACCAAGGTGGACCAAGTGCACAAGAAATGAATCAATGGCTCGAGTGGAGTTTGTATGAATTGTGTGGCACTTACCCCTCTTATTTTGGCATTGATTTTGGAGAAAGAGGGGCGTCATTTGTGGACAACTTTGTAAAAGTGAGCCGAATGAGTTTCCACCCTACTAAATACATTGACGATGATTGTATGAGGCACATGGGAATCAAGGAGGACGTCGATCAACTCTTCGCAAATATAGGATGGACGGACTTCCTTCAAATCCAAAAGCCGTCCTACAAAGAGTTGATGGTGGAATTCTTAACCACCGTTGAACTGCAGTGCGATCGACAGCGTGTGCCACGGATGATCACATTCCGCTTGGGGAATGAGGACAGGAGTTTGACTGGGAGCGAGCTGAATGACATCTTTCAGGTGCCCAACAGGGGTGATAACGAGGTCCACTTGGGTATCCAAGACTTCGATGATCAAGACTTTTGGGTGAAATTAGCCCGAAAGGATAAAAACGATATTCCAGTCTACAATCCGAGCACTTCTAAAGCAACTCTCATCCGTAGTCCAGTGTTTCGATATGTCCAGAGAGTGCTAGCAAACTCAGTTTTTGCTAGAGCCGAGATTGGAGCGGTGAGGAAAGAAGAGTTGTATTTAATGAAGTGTATGATCGACCGCAGACCAGTCAACATGGCCTCATATCTCATGGCACAATTGGTACGCCAAACCCAGAAACCAGTCAAGAAATTGCAAGTGGGAGGATTCATCACTCACATAGCGGAGCACTTTGGGTGGGTGCCAAGAGAGGAGGATGAACCACTAGCCGGAGACTCAAGGCTTGACCTTGCAGTATCGATCCAAATGAAAGTGCTCAAGATGGTGAGGGGAACTTATTGCTTGAGACTTGATGATGATGAAGTTTTTCCCTTACCCAACAAGCAACTGACAAGAGTGAGCCGACGTAGATTTGGAAGTTGGGATTTAACATCCGGTGCTCATCGTGCTTGGATAGACAATTTCGCAGCCGAAATGCCAATCAACGAAGCGGTTCCCATGCCTGCAGACGAGCCCGAGCCTGAGGAGCCTCAAGGGCCCCAAGAGCAAGAAAGAGTTGATCACGGGCAGGCAGCCCAGAATCAAAGAGAGAATATTGCCCTTATTTATGAAAGAAGAAGGAGTAGTGAGTTGGAACAACTCAGGGCCAGTATCGAGCGGTTGAATGTAGCTAGTAGTGAAGATAGAACTTGGAGAACCAATGCGGACAATCGCCTAGCTAGCATAGAAGCTCACGAGGTGAGTGTAGAGGCACAACTTCGTGAGATGAATAACATGCTCCGCCCCCATTTTGAGTGGCTCGTCCAACAAGGCTACTACAACCCACCTCAACCACCTCAATGATATCTCAAAGCTCCAAAGATGGTGTGGTATAAGTGTCCTAATTTTCTCTCCATTTTCGATGTGTTGATGTTTATGTCCGTTAGCATTTTGTTACTTGTACCTTTGGATTGTTGTTTTAGTTTCTTGTATTTTTGGTTATTTTTGTGGATTTTTGTTGATGGGGATATTTTTTTTTCTTTTGATATTTTGTTTGGATGGATGTTTAGGAATTTTATTTTTTTGTGATGGTGGATTTTTGGAGAATTTGTTGATGGATGCATGAGTTTACTATAATTGATCTTGTGATGTTTCTTGGTGATTGGGAAATTAATGCATGTATGACTCTATCATTTGATTGCATTTTGTGTGAAGGGCTAGGCTTAGGAAAACACTTGAGTTTACCACATTGAGCCGGAGAGACTTGAGCCTTCTTGAATCGAAATTCATTCCGGTTCAATTTTTCTTGAGTGAGTCATCCACGAATTATGCATGCTAGAACTTGCTCTTTGACTTGTTTGACACTTGATTTATGAGGAAATTATCAAAATTGATAGGAGACATTTCTTTGAATTTGAGTCACTTGGCCAAATAAATCCCACCAAACGATATATTTTCGTAGTTAGCCCCGTTGAGCCGTAAAACCAACTTTCTTTGGCAAGCTACAAAATGTCACCATGAAACCACATCTTTTGAGCCTAATTGTCCTTATCCTTTGTAGAGCTTCAATGTTGGTTGACATGGTGAGGGAATTGAAGTGAGTGGATTTGTATTGATCAAAGTGAATTCAAAAGAAAGAAAAGGGTTGAAAAGAAAAAGAAAAAGAGGAGCTAATGAGCTGGTGCTTAATGTGAAAAATAAAAGGGAAACAAAAAGTCCCAAAAGCTCAAATCACAAAAGTGAAGAGAAATTGTTACAAAATGTTGTGAAAAGAAGGAAAAAAAGGGGTGAAGTTCATTTTGAGTGAAAAGAAAAGAAAGAGAGCAAGTGTTGTGTGAGAGTTAAATGAAAAATGAGAGAAATACAACATTTGTTACTCTACAAGTTGAAGAGTCACTAATTCTAAATTTATCTCACCCTTTCCAAAGAGCCTACATTACAACCCTTGAAAGACCTCTTTGATTGACAATCGATGCCTAAATAATTGGTAGAGGATTGAGTTGGAAAGCAAGCCTATGGTCTTTGTGTTTTTCGTGGATTGACATTTGAGAGCTTACATGCCCAATATACACTTGTGTGTTGAGAGAAACACTTCTTGAGAGAGTGGTGAATCAAGTGTGTTGAATTTGTCTTAGCTTGGATCACATTTTGTCTTGAAAGTGGTAGAGAAATTGCATGTGTTGATGAACCATTCATTGGAGATATTGTTTGATCATGCCTACTATGCATTGTATCCATTCACAAATCCTTCACAATCACCCTCCTTTGGTTTCTTTTTCTTTTCTTGGGGACAAGCAAATCTCTAAGTTTGGGGGGGGGGGGGTTGATTGGGTGTGAGATTGATCGTTTTTGTGCTCATTATTGCTATATTATCGTAGCATTTTGATGTGATTTTTGTGCTTATTTGATAGAAATGGTGCTACTAATCTTGTTGTCAAGAAAGTTGTTCAAAGTGTAGGAAACAAGGTCAAATAGTCCATTTTAAAGGGAAAACGAGCATTGGCGCATTGGAATTGAAGTTCGGTGGAAGGACGAGCAAGGCGAGCCAAGAAAAATAGAAGAAAAAGTCCAAGGATGCAGAAATTAAACGGGCGGTCGAGTGAGCCCACACTGGCGGTCGAGTGAAGTCGAGTTACAGAAACTTTCAAACTTTTTCACTTCACTCGACCGGCCGAGTGAGCCCAAACGGGCGATCGAGTGGAGTTCATCTCACTCGACCGGCCGAGTGAGCCCAAACGGGCGATCGAGTGGAGTTCATCTCACTCGACCGGCCGAGTGAGCCCAAACGGGCGGTCGAGTGGGTTCTGGAACCACTTTTGGTTCTGTAACTTTTTCTCACTCGGCCGACCGTTTCACCCCACACTGGCGGTCGAGTGAACTTACGTTTTCGAGAATTTTTGCGAATTTTGAAGAACTTCAAGGACCCAAGTGCTAATTTTGTCTCACACACTTTTGGAAGCTTTAAATAACTTCAAAACTCAGTTTGTAAAGGATCTTTGGCCTCATTTATTACAACTCTTAAACCCTAGTTCATCTTAACCCTCATTTCCACATTTATTGCTCTTTTAATTCCTAGATTAGATTCAATATTTAGTACTTAGCATAGGCTTTTGAAGAAAAAGGTTCTACACTTTTGTAATAGCTAGGTATTTTGAAGAAACAACAAGGTGACTTCAAACCATTCTCTCATTTTCTATATAATTCCATATTTAATGTTTATTTTGATTTCTTTTGTTGTTTTAGCCATGGATGTTTCTCAAAACACCATGGGCTAAGTTTATTTATGCTTTGGGTGTTCTAAAACCATGTGAATATTAAGTTTGGAATTGTTTGAGCTTTGTTATTGTTGACACTAGGTTTATTGCTTCTTTTATTGGGTATTAGTGGTACTTTGTATGTTAACTTATATTAATCCATATTTAGATGCATGTTTAGCGTAGACGAGAGTTACATGGACATGTTTATATTTTTGGTGTGAGTTGTTGGTATGCAAATGTGTTAGTTATACTTTTAATTCGTCGAGAGAGAGTTAATCGTATTAGAACCACATTAAAAGTCATTAATTACTTGAATGGTTGTTTGAGTAGTTGGTGAGGATTAGGAAGAAAACCTTATTACCGGGTTTGGGAACACCTTAGATTTAATGTTATATTACCCGAAGGGAAATGGTTGTCATCCTAGCATTTAGGTGCTCTTAGCAAAACTTAATTGAAGCATTAACAAAGTAGAAAACAATTCATCTTCATTTCACTAGGAAGAGAACACCCGAAGCATTATCTCACCCTTGCACTTCTTCGAATTATATTCGTAGTTGTTCTTTGTTTTAATTGTTGATTTATTGTTTTATTTGCGATTTTCTTTGCTAAGCTGTGGTAGTTTCTCTTATTGGTGTTTTTCTCACTTTTAGTAGTATAAATCATTTGTTAGTTTCTAGGTTGGTATTTGATTTAATTTCTTGCATCTTGGTAGTAAGTTAACTTAATTTTAGAAATCCAAAACCGAGCCCGTAGTTACATTAGTTATGCCGACACAAAACTCTAGGGATCCATTGCACAAACCCACCTCCTAGGTCGATACTACTTGGTCGAATACTTCCATTACTACTACGAACCCTTATGCTTGAGGGGAAGTAGTTAGTCAACATTTAGTGACCAAAAATTCGTTCAAGTCATGTCCTAATCTCTTATGCCACAATTCAGTCTTATCAGGTTTGACAACATTCATATAATTCACATAAGAATCAAATTTGGTAAAGCAAACATACAAATTATTTCTTTTAACAGCTTTGAAAAGAACCCATGATTTTCATGCAACCTTTCCTCCACTTTCCCTCATAACCATCATCTTCTAATGCAACACATGAAATCAGGTTATTGCACAAGTCATGAACATACCTTACATTTTTCAAAGTAAATGAAACACCAAGAATCAAACATACATCACAAATTCCAGCAATATGTCATTTTTTCTCATTAGCTATAGAGACACAACCATGCTTCACTTCTTCATATGATGAAAATAAATTTTTAAATGGAGAATGTAACGTGCAACCAGAATCAACAAGACATTCATTTTCACACATGAAAGTATAATGCACATAATTCACACATTGTTCATCACACATTTCAATCACCATATAAGCATCACCATCATGATTAGAACTAGAAGCCACATTATCATGCTCTTTTTGTTGTTTCTTCTTAGGCTTAGTACATGCTTTATAACAATGACCCGTTTCACCACAATTAAAACACTTTTTATTCCTAGACTGGTTGTTGTTAGATATGAGCAAACTGAAACCGTAACCGGACGGTTTGTTACTGTCGATTTGGCCAAACCGTTGGTTACGGTTAATAACCCGAACCGTAACCGTAAAAATGCAAAATCGTGAGGTTTTAATTGGATAAACATGTCTAGTTGTTGTTATGAGACCTTCTTTTAGCATCAAATTCATGATTATCATGCTTATTCTTATTATGAAATCTAGTAGAAGATCTACCCCTAACATGCATGACTTCACCAGAATTTTTACTACCCTTCCCATTGTATTTTAATTCATGTTCTTTGTTTTTCAAACCATTAACCACAATATCAAGAGTGACATTATCTCTACCATACGTAATCGTAGATTTAACACCACTATAAGTATCGGGTATAACATTCAACAACACAATAAGAGTATATTAATCAATGTGTTTATCACCAGAATGTTTGAAGTCTTTAATCAACTTAGTAAACACATCCAAATTTTCATTAATTTCTTTGTTCAAGTTAAGGTTAAAACAAAAAAACTTCTCAAGAAAAACCATTCTACTAGGCAAAGATGTTTCAATGTATAACTCTTCTAACCTATCCCCTAACTCTTTAGTAGAGTCCATCACACCGACTTTCCTAAGCACGAAATCAGACAAGTTCAAGATAATGGAAGACAAAGCAAATTTATTCTTTTCATTTTTCTTATCCTCAGTTTCATTAGCAGCATAAGAATGGGCAACAACTTTGTAAACACACTGCTGGATCAGGATGCATTTTATTTTCTGTTTCCAGATACTAAAATCACATTTACCAGTAAAGGGGGCCAACACATACACATCGGGAGGGTTGACCATTTGGTTTACAAAGCTTTAAGCTCAATGAAATCACACAAATATGCAAGAAAAAACAGTAAATGGCAAGCAGAACCAGGCACACACAAGTCACCAAGATCAAGACCACAAAATAAGGATAATAAGTATATAAATCAGTCAAATGAACCTAAAAATCTACAACACATAATCCCCGACCAGGGGCTACCCTACGAAAGTAGTAAATGAGAGGTTTCAACCAATTTACCAGAGCGAGACCCTAAGTAAGAGTCTCAAATCGCAAAGTAAAACTTCAAGCAATATCGGGACCAAGCAAACGTGCTGCCTAATTCTCGTCAACGACGAGGGATATCCCACGAGTGCCGCAGAAATCAATATTTCACTGAGACTAAAAGTAATCGACAAACTATTCTGAATATTTTTCTTAACCGCAATAATATGTAAAAAAAAAAAAACTTGAAATCACATGTTAAATAAATATAAAATATTTAAGAAACTTACTAGATTAAATAATACCTAATTAAATAGTTAATTTGTTGAGTCTAATAACACTAACTAAATAAATTAATATTAGTTAATAAGCTAATAAAAAAATCACTGCAGAAAACAAGAAAGAATAAACAAACCCTTTATCTGCACTTACCTTCTCGGTGGCTGGTAGAAAACAAGGAGAGAAAGGAAGAAAACTTACCTCTCCACCAAACGGCGGCAGCTGCTACAGGAAGGCGTTCGACCTGGTTCTGTGCAAATGACGGCTGTGGCACTGCTGCAAGGCTCGCGCAGAGCTTCTACGGCAGCGGCGGAGCTGCAACACGATCGGAACGGGCGCTGCTACATAGGACTCGTTATGGATCAAAGCACAAGCAAAAATACACGTCCTCAAGTTATTATAAACTCATGATAGAATTATAAAATATAACTTAATTATATATCTTTGTTTGGTATGTGTTCTAAAAAATCAAGGCATCATCGAATAGCTTGTATTGTTGACGTCTAAGTCCATCATTCCAAAACAACTTGTTTAATGATTAGTCCTCACTATCTTATTTCTCGTAAATAAAATTTGGGTCCTCCTTCATATCATCCAATAGATACAGGGTCGTAGTAGCATCTCCGTGTTGAACCAAATTTCTCCGCTCCTTTTCCAAATAATATTATGTGTATCCTTATTGGACCATTTCTCAATTTATGCGTGTCATCCTTGCACAGGGGTCATGCTAATCTTCTCTTTACCAATAAATGATAGATTTGAAGGCCCTTCAACATGTTTCAAAAATAATCTAATACTTGACTTGTTTATAATAAGACAACACTAAATGCACTTATCAAGGATTTATTGTCGAAAGATATGTACTTAGCACGCAAAAACAACTTATAAGTAGAAATAAGCTACAACTTGAAGTAGACACATATTTTACAATTAAAATATATACAAAAGACAGAATAAATATATGCTAATAATTTCTAAAACATAAACCACGAACTTTCTAGCCTTCTTAGCGGTGTTGGTCGTTTCTAGGTCGTGGTTGTGTTCGGATACAAATGTGATGATCTTGTAAATTCCATTTTATAAAGAGATCTGAAAACAAGTTTTGCATCAATATTTGGTATCTGGTTTCAACTTGCGAATGTTGTTCAGTCCACTATACGAGGCTTACGAAATTCGGCCCTCGAATAGTCCTACATCATATTTTTTGTAATGTTATTTCTCTGATCTTTGTGACACTTTCGGCTTATAAATCCATTTCGTCTTGCGTATGTCTTATAAAATGAATTAGCTTCTTCCGTTGAAGAGAAAGTCATGCCCGAAATTGTATTGTCGTATATATGAGCATTTTTTAAATTGACATACCCAAAATCCTCATCCGACCCATCTTCTAAACTCATGTGCTCCTCATAGGATGCATCATCTATTTTGACATCTTCATATTCAACGCCTGAGAATATTGTAAAATACAACTTGAACGAGAAACACATAGAAATCTATCATGTAGAACATTGCGCTACATCTTTTTAAATAATATATTTCGCACAACAAATTGGGGACAACCACTGAGTAATGAATAAATGATTAAATAATACCCTCTCCGTTCAAATTTATAATGCCCATTTCTCTAGGCACAAATTTTAATGAATATTGATTAGTTTATTTAAAGTAGATAGGTTGAGAGTAAGATGGGATATTGTGGCATACATTTGTAAATAAAGTGATTGTTTATGAATAAAGTGAATGATAAAGTGGGTAAATAAGTGATGGTGGAAGGGTGGAGATCGATAAAGTAGTATGAACAATATTGTTTTGAAAAAAAAAACATAATGAAATTGGACAACTAAAAAAGAAAAGTGGAAATAATGAAATTGAACGATGGGAGTATATAAAACACAATTATGAATATCAAAATGGGAAGAACCTTGATTTTGCTTATCCACCACAAAATTCATTTTCGAGCTAACACCAAATTCTTTCATTTTCACATTATTGTTGTTCAGCCCACTTGCTTTGAACCCATGCCCGAACAACTCATTTCTCATCACTTTACCATCACATTCGTACTCGTATAAGTAAAAAGAAAATAAAAAATAACCTACTCATTTTCTTCTCAAAACCAGCCCCATAACCAACATAAATCTAACCTACTCATTTTCCCATAACTAGCATTATCCATATCATGCAATCTATTTTGGGTTAATTGCAAATTAAATCACCGCCTTTTATTAAATTGTAATTTAATCTAAACTTTTGAATAATTGCAAATAAAATCACCACCTTTAAATATTATTGCAATTTAGACTTTAAATATTATTGCAATTTAGACTTCAAGACAATATCTTTTCTTCGATGTATTAGGTTTTGTGTCATATGTGCTTATTTGATTTCTTCATGCTCAATTGAGTCACTATTTTTATTAGTGAATTATAGGCTAGCATAAGTTAATTTGATTAACAGAAATACTGGTAATATCAGAAAATTACCTATTTCAATATCCTGCATAACATAGCCTCAAACTTGTCTCTCTGTTGACAAAAAATGGTTGCACTACCGCATGAATTAACTGTGGACAATTGAAATTACTAGAGACTGAAAGAAAAAGGCCCAAGTATTACTAAAGGTTTATTAATTTTAATAGCTGCCAATGCTGCCACTCCTTTTCTCTGTTTCTGCTGCATTCATTAAAATTGGAAGAAGAAGCTCTCATTTTGACTCTCAATGATAAACCCACCTCCAAAATCTGGAATTTTTCTGGGATGCTTCCAGGTAATCTGAAAAACCCTTCTCTTTAATTTGTGTTGTTTGGTTTCCTCTTGTGAATTTCTTTAGTTTGGGGAGAAACTTTATTGGCAGATCGATCTGAGTCAGTGAGATTTGGTAATTGTTGTGGAGTTGGTAATGCTAGTGTTGTTATGCTTAAAGATTCAGCTGCTATTTTTTACTGCATTTGTTGCACTTGAACAGTCTTTGTACAGTGTGCCTATAAAATTTAGTTACTTTTAAGGTTACAAATCTTCATTATTCGGACTTAGTTTTGTTTTACAACCAACCAAAACCACATTTAATTTTTTGTCTAGGATTCTCATTTGACAAACTTCTCTTGGATTGGAGTTTATAGTATTTGAGACTTGAACATCAAATTATTTGTATCACTAGTCATGTTGTATTTTGTTGAGACTTGAGCATCAAATTGTGTGTTAATTATATTAGCCTCAACAGTTTTCTGGTTCTCAGATTGACATTACGTAGAAAATCATTTTTATATTTTACTTTTAGCTAAGATTCTGACATTGAAATGTATCATTATATTTAGATAACCAAAATATTTGGACAAGAACCGATGTGGAGCCGATGGTAGTTGGAGCATCAACAATCAAAAGAAAAAGAAAATCAACTTGACCAATTATTTTTTAAATCCCAGGTAACTGATCTAATTAACATGGTTATGTTTTCTTTTTATCAACGTGAATTGTGCGCGCAAGCTATTTGAAATCACAGGTAATTGAGCTTATAACAATCTCTGTTTTCATATAATTGCAACAGCTGACTGATTTATATCTGAGTCTCTGTTCATACGTTTCATTATAAATTCATTGATGTTGAAGAGTCATAATTGGAAATTCAATATATGTTCATATGTTTCATATATTAACCATTGTATCTGGTGCTTATATTCTAGTAGATTGTGATGTGATGAACTACTTGAATTTCAAACACTTTAGATATGATGAAGAAAAAGATGCTTATATTCTTTTGCTTATGGTTTGAGTAACTCTTAGCAGTTAATTGCTTTGACAAATTCTTGAACATAAAATATGTTGAATGTGTAATCTGAACATAAAATATTTCTATTTGGTAACATAAATGAGATTATGATTTGGTTTCCCCTATGTCAGCTATTCATCTTGTGTCACATAAGAAAATCAAGTGCTGTTGTAATGTTTCTTAACTCAAAAGTAGGTAAAAGTTTTGCTGAACAGACCAGTACTAACAGGAAGAGAATCACATTTCCCATTACTAACAGTTGTTTGCTATGTACTCCAACTTGATTATTCAACTCATTTTATAATTTACTTACGTAAAATATTTGGAATTATATGCAAGATATAAAGCTGACCTTTTCTACTTAGTAGGAAGAAGATTCATAAGCATCTCTTTTCTCTTTTATGAAGTTGATATATTTGTTAATAATTGGAGCAACTTATTACTTCATTTCAGAATCATCCTTCATCTACCTTCTAGGGTATTATATAAGTGGAGTCCACGGGTACTTTCTGTATTTTTATGGTTTCTGTCCGTGTACTTAGGATGTATATTTGTTACTTTACTTAAGAATTATGCATTATCAAGTACATAAGCTTCTTGGCAGTTAGAGTGGGTATTCAACTCTTTCTATTAACTAGCTTTTCTGATCCAGGGGTTGTGACATCTGTCAATGTTTCTCTCTCAATACCTCACTGCTTAACCTTATGACAACATTATCTTCCCAGAGAAAGAATGTTCTACCTGCAAAATCCATAAGTAAGCTCATTGTTCTAGTTATCTGAAATACAAAACTCTCCTAACAAAATGAAAAACTGGATTTAATTAGCTTCTTGCGTTTTCAGACCTGCTAGGTCTAAGCACTGCAGCTAATGCGATCGCTGTGTTGCTCGATTTGACCATCACTGTGCATTGATGGTATGTTCTGCAACTTTGTTTCTGATATTTGCAATAAAAATTAGACTGTTTTATTCAAATAATGTCGTTTATTTTCTTTGAAGAACAATTGCATTGGAGAAAGAAACACAAAATACTTCATGGCGTTTATGCGTGATTCAGATTGTGTAGTGAAGTATTGCACTAGAATTGTAACTGTACATATTATATGCTCAAAGTTAAATGGAATTCTTACAATCAAATTTCATTAACCAGACTTTAGGAGGGGTTTATGATTACACTTTGTGAATAGGGTGGTCTTATTTGGTATTGCTGGTATTTGGGCTATGGTGAGAACTTCAGGATGCAAGCTAACCCCAAAATGTGTAATTGTGATGGAACTTTTGAATGCCAACATTGTTTTCAAGAAGCTGTTATATGTTTGAATTGATTAACAGGTATATATCTTCTGAGATAGGAAAGTTTGCCTCAGAGAATAAGCAAACAAAGGAAGAGTCTTATATCCATCAGAAGACGAGGAAATGTGAAAGTTGTGGCTGTCTCAGTGACGCCATCTAATGCCGAAGAGAGACAACAACTGTGTCAGAATATGACTTTCAACATCTTGAAGAACCCCTTCAATATAATGTGACACTCAGAGATATAATTAATTGAAACACTCCCAAAAAATGTACTTTCCATGCTCATTCTTATTTGCAACAACTATACAATTGATCATCCTGAGTTTATAGTATATTTTGTATCTTATTTATGTGAAAGGTGTTTGAGATTGATGATGCAAAAGCTTGAAAGTTTGTGTTGACATCTATAATGTCCTATGCTTTGGGGATCTTCATGATTGCAAAAGCACCATGGTATTTTAGATATAATGAGAGGTTTTCTCTCACTGAATTATGACGTTTAGTGACGGGAGATTGAATTATAATGAGGGGAATTTTTGTAATTAAATGCACCTTATAATGAGAGTAAAATGATGTTTTAGTGACAGGAATTTCCATCATTAGAAATCTTCTAGTGAGAGTAAATTTACTCTAATTATATACTTATTAGTGAGAGGACCCTATCCCGTCACTATTGACTTTTAACTAGAGAAGCAGTAACTAGAGGCCATGAGAGTCAATTTCCTGTCACTAAAAGTCATTAATGACAGTGTTTTAACTTTTAGTCACAGTTTTTACTCTCACTAAAAGTAGTTTTTCTTGTAGTGTCAATCTCTTATGATTCACTCTTCATCTCATAAACTCTAATGACTTATCCTCGTTACTCGAACTAGAATCACTTGAAACTAATCTAGTCCACTTCTTTTGAAAATTCACTTTTAATCACAAAATTGAAAACAATTTCACATTACCCATGCTCAATCATCACTCATTTTTAACCAGTTTCATATTAAACGTTAATTAGGGCTCATCATACATTAAACAAACAAATGAAGGTTTTAAATTCAAGATAAAATAATATAGTTAAAACTAAAATACCAGTTCTTGTAGAGGCGTGACGGGGGATTGCACAGTGCGACGACGTCTATAGAAGATCACGGCGACGGGCAAACGAGAGTGGACACGACGACGATGGTGTATGCAGACGAGCACGACAGCGGTGGTGGCGGAAGCACTAGGGCTGGGTTTTTTTCTTGTCAAGTTGAGGGATGAGAGAAGAATGAATTCTAAAAGAAGAACATAAAAAATACATTCAATTCATAAATAAGTATTAATTTTGAATTAATAATTTTAATTTAAAGAATATGAAATTTTATGTTATTCTGTTATTGATTTTTAAATTTAAATAAGAGTTGGTCTGCTATGGACTCGAGTGCATGTTGTGTACCCTAGTCCATGTTGCACTTTTCAGTTGTACTGACTTACACTTTTTGGTAAATGGTGTTGCACTTTTCAATTATTAAACTGTATAATAATATTTTTAGTAATAATTGAAAAGTGCAACACCATTTATCAAAAAATGTAAGTCAGTAAAATTGAAAAGTGCAACATGGACTAGGGTGCACAACATGCACTCGAGTGCATACTAGACTTTACCTTTAAATAAATATAATATACTCCATCTATCCAATTTTATAATTTCCATTTTTCTTTTTTTTATGTTCAATTTTATAATTCCCCTTTTTTAAAAAGGAAATATTACTCTCACTCACTATTTTATCTCCCCACTCAAGCTTTCACTTTTTACATAAACAATCAATTTTCCTTAAAACTCATGTCCAACACAAATGAAAATTATAAAATTGGACCGAGGGTACTATTTTACTACATAAGGATATTTACGTAATTTTGAAATTATATATTTTATTAATTTAATTAATTATAAAAATACGATACTACGCCACATTACAATGAATAGTATGACAGGTAGTAGATCATCAAATTTAAACCTTTAGATTTAATGTACTATGGTAGTCAAGTACCACACTATATCTACATTTAGAAGTTCCCTAGTATCATAACTAATACTCTCCTATTGAAACAATCAATACTATCAAATTAATACTCCACCCGTTCCTCCGAAAATTATAAATTTACCTTTTGTATATTAATTAAAAAATATAATATTATTAGTGTAAAACCTGCGTATTGGTGTTAATATATTTTCTTAAATGTATAAAGGAGAGATTGATTAAAAAAAAAAAAGAGAGAAAATAATAAAAATAAAAAATTTAGAATTCGTATAAAATTAGAATTATAAAATGTAAAAGAATAGAGAAGGGACAAAAAAAAGAAAATAATTAAAATAAAATAAAAAATATAGAATTAAAAAATCTAAACGGATAGGGAGGAGAAAAAAGAGAGGAGAGAGAAAAGAGAATATATATATATATATATATATATATATTAAATTAAAGAATTTAAGGAATTTTAAAATGGAGGCTTTTATAGAAGTTACGTCACCAGAGAATATTCAGAATTAGTATACATATGTGCAGTAGGTTGTTAAAGTTAAGAGAGATATAAAAAAAATAGAAATAGAAAAGAGAAAAAATAGATAGAAATATAAAAAAACAAAAAAAAACAAAAGGAGTATGTGACATCCAAAATAAAAAAAATGGATGCATTTTAATGAAATAATTAATACGACACACACAAAATGCAAACCAATTTTACGGTGAAACTGCACATAAAACTATTGTGAAACTTGAGAGAGTATTAATTACAAAAATTTTAAAATAATAATTAATCAAGAAAAAACAGTAATCCTTATCTTACTATATTCCTACCTCTGAGAGTCAATAATTCTTATTTTAATTAAAGAAAATTTATGAGTTCTCTTTCTTTAAATTCAATTCATTTGCGATTTCAAAGTTTTTTATTTTTTTGATAAACACTTGTACGAGACAAACTTCTGTATCAGATATTCAAGACGTTCTCGAAGATTTAAATGAACTTCGAAGGCATTTTTCGTGCAAATTATTCAAAAACGACATTTGATTTCAAGTCAATGTGTCAAATCCCTCCTGTTATGGAATTGTATCCACTTAGCAATTCCTCACAAATGATAAAACAAGAAAACTAGAAATGCAAAAAATTGAAACGAATAAAGAATCCAAAGAAAAAACACGGGATTTACGTGGTTTGATCAAATGATCTACGTCCACGGAAGATAGAAAACTCTCTTCACTAAACTTGAAAAAAAGTTACAGATTACAAGTATTCACAAAGCTTGAAATCTAACAAAGATTTATAGATGGTGTATTTATAGATGTACAATGCAAGTTGAAACTGTCAACAACAAAACTAACTAACAAAATAACAAAAATAAACTAACTCTGAAAATTGGAATCAGTAGACTTGATCTCAGTTGATCTGCTTATCAGCTGAGTTGGCTTCAGCAGACTAGGACCCCAACTCTTCTGATCAGAACAGACGACTTGCTATCAGCAGAGTTATCATAACTCCTCCCAGATTAGTTGACACCTATAACATACCACTAAACCTTATCAGCCGAGTAAGCCTTACTCAACTTGTATTAAACTCCAAGATCAGACGACTATCTACTCTTCTGATAGATAGAATCAGATGACATCTCAATATTGCATTAATTTTAACAATTCTTCACATTAATGCAAGATTGCCTTCTTCTCAGCCCTCCCCAAGCCTGTTTGTTCATTCTCTTCCAAATTCTAAGGTTTACCAATTTTATGCAATTCTTGAATTTAGTGCTTGGTAATGCATTAGTCATCATATCAGCTGCATTCTCTTCTGATGCAACCTTCTGAACTTCAACTATATTCTTCTCCAAGATGTCCCTTACAAAACGTAACTTCACATCAATGTGCTTTGTCCTCTCATGAAACACTTGATGTTTTGCTAAGTGAATAACACTCTGATTATGACATAGCACTGGAATACTCTTCTGGTTTATGCAAAAATCTCTCGGAATGCCCTTCAACCACATTGCTTCCTTCACAACTTCTGTTAAGGTTATATATTCAGCTTCTGTTGTGGATAAAGTCACCATAGATTGTAAAGCTACTATCCAAGTGATAGCAGTGCCATACAATGTAAACACATAACCATACAATGACTTCCTTGTATTTATATCTGACTTCTTGAACACTAGACCTAAGTCTTCTGATCCATTCAGATATCGTAAAATCCACTTCAATGCTTCCCAGTGCAGCTTCCCAGGGTTTCCCATGAATCTACTCACTGCATATGCAAGATCGGGTCTGCTACAAACCATGACATACATGAGACTACCCACTCCATTAGCATAAGGAACAGTAAGCATTTACTTCTTCTCTTCATCTGTTTGAGGAGATTGCTTGACTGATAACTTGTATTGCTGACCAAATGAAGTGTTCACTAATTTGGACTGGTGCATAAGAAACCTCCTTAAGACCTTATGAACATAACTCTTCTGGGATAGGAACAACTTCCCTGCTTTCCTGTTTCTGAAGATATCCATCCCTAATATCCTCTTGGCTTCACCCAAATCCTCATCTCGAACTTGCTACTCAACTGCTCCTTCAGCTGATTGACCTTCTTCATACTCTTGTTAGCTATAAGCATATTATATACATAGATCAGTAGATAGGTGCTCTCTAGATAATCTTGAACCAACATACACACAACTGTCATATTTGCTTCTTAAGAAACCAATAGAAAACATGAAGTTATCAAACTTTCTATACCATTGTCTGGAACTTTGCTTAAGCCCATACAATGATTTCTTAAGCAAACATACCTTACTTTCATTTTTAGGCCTGACATACCCTTCTGGTTGATGCATGTATATTGTTTCAACTAGTTCACCATGCAAGAATGCAGTTTTCACATCTAATTGATGTAACTCAAGATCTTCTTGAGCAACCTTAGACAAAAGTAATCAAATTGAATCCTCTTGCCACCAACATATGCCTTGAATCTGATGTGATCTTTTGCACCCTCAGATCCAACTTCAAGCTTCTTCTTGAAGATCCACCTGCAGTTGACTAACTTCTGGTTGTTTGGCTTCTCAACAAGGATTCAGATCTGGTTCTTCTCCAAAGATTGCAACTCTTCTGACATGGCTGCCGCCCACTGCTCTTTCTCAGGACTAGTGATAGCTTCCTTATAGTTTCTTGGCTCATAATGCTCCACCTCTTCTCCTGTGATCAAAGCATATGATACAAGATCAGCCTAACCAAACCTAGATGGGGGATGAATCTGCCTCCTGAGCCTATCTCTTGCAAGACTAAAATTCCTCAAATGAGCATGGTTGTCCTCCATGGTATCATCTTCTGGATCATCTCCTTGTACCTGTTCTAGGACAACCTCATCTGGTGTGTTATTTCCTAGATCAGCTGGGTTAGTCACCTCCTCTGGTGCTAACTCATCTGGTGTGGGAAACTCCACCTCAGCCGAGAAACTCTCTTCTGGCTCATTTACAATTCTTCCATCTAGGTCATGGGAATTTCCATTATGAGGATATTCCATTACCTTCTCATTAAAATCAACATCTCTGTTGATTATTAGTTTCTTATGACCTGGTTCAAGGCACCACAATCTATAGCCCTTGACACCTATTGGATAGCCAATGAATATACATTTCAGAGCCCTAGGCTCAAGCTTATCCTGTCTAATATGGGTATAAGCTTGACAATCAAACACTTTAAATTTTGAATAATCACTCAGCTTGCCATACCAGATCTCATCCGGGGTTTTACCTTCTAAAGCAAATGATGGGGTTTTATTTATCAAATAACATGCAGTACATACAGCTTCTCCCAAAAAACTTTTAGGTAATTTAGCATCAGCTAACATACATCTGACCCATTCTAAAATAGTTATGTTCATTCTCTCTGCTAATCCATTTTGCTGTGGACTAAGAGGTCTAGTAACGCCCTTCTCTTTACAAAATTCATTGAATTCAACTGATAGATACTCAAGGCCATTATTTGTCCTTAAATACTTTAAGGACTTTCCTTTCTTGTTCTCTATCTCAAGTAGCCATTCCTTGAATTTTGCAAAGGCCTCACTCTTCTGTTTTAGAATGAACACCCAAACTTTTCTATTATGGACATGAAGTACTTACCTCCACCAATGGTTTCAGTTCTTGATGGTCCCCACACATCTGAATGAACATAATCCAGCAGCTCCTTTGTGGTGTGTTCACCCTTCTGGAATGACTTCTTCTTGGCTTTGCCAAGAATAGACATCTCACAAAACTCCAGGTTCTTGAATGTCTTCTGGTGGAATGCTCCCTTCTTGGATAACTCCATCAGGCATTTCTCTCACACATGTGCCAATCTTTTATGTTATAGCATAGCATCATCAGAACTCATGGTAACATCAACTGCCCCTGTGATTGTTTCACCAATCAAAGAGTATAACGCATTGGACTTCTTCCCTTGCATCACTATTCTATTATCTTTGGTAACCAGCATACATCCTCTTTCTGTTTTGAATTCATAACCCAAAGCATTTAGTGTGCCAAGAGATATAATGTTTCTCTTTAAATCTGGAACAAATCTGACATTGCTCAGGATCACATGTTTATCATTAAACATCTTCACCCTCATAGTGTCAATCCCTCTCACAGTACAACTTTCATCATTCCCCAAAAGAACTGAACCTCTATCCATCATTTCAAGGTTTTGAAACCAAGATTTTATAGGACACATGTGAAATGAACATCCAGAATTCAGCACCCATTCATTACCAAGCTTGCTATCTGTTATGCTCATAACTTCAGCACTTTCATATCCTTTTGCCTCTGCTACATCAGCTTTAGCAGCATCAGTAGAATTCTTGTGCTCAGGACAATCTTTTATGAAATGCCCTTCTTTATGGCATTTGTAGCAAGCTATGTTCTTGACTACAAACCCATTATTCTTCTGATTTGGATTGGCATGGAACTTCTTGCCTTGACCTCATTTCTTGTCATTCTTCAGTTTGATATTAAGACCCTCAACATGGTTCTTGGTCTTCTTGGTTGAGTTTGCCACATGTAAACTCTTAGTTTTCAGAATAGACAAGACTTCTTTGAATTTTGCCTTACCCTCAGCAGAGCATCCTTGAAACGGTCATATGAAGGTGGTAATGGCTCCAAAAGTAGAAAATACTTCTTGTGATCATCTAGTGTAACACCAACATTTTCAAGATCATCATCAGCCTGCATGAACTCTATTAACTGCTCATCAAGGGTTTTATCCTCTGACATCTTGAAATTGTTGAGCTTCCTTTCCATAAACATCTGGTTTGACAGAGATTGTGTCAAATACAGATCATCTAGGATCTTAAATACTCCAGCAACATTCTTCTCCTTCATAACCTATTTGAAAACATTATCTCCCAAACTTAGAGCAACAATGTTATAAGTTTTTTCCATAAGCTCTTCTTTCTTGACCTTGCCTGCATCAGAAGCAGCAGGGTCAATAGGAGTAAGGGCCTCTTTCAGCCCATGGTGCGATAAAAGAGCCTTCATCTTAGCTTTCCATAAACCAAAATCTGTTTTACCATTGAACTTCTCTATCTCCAACTTTACAGAGCCCATTTCTTGAATCTTGCTTTTATCTTTCGACTTCCCACAAACGGCGCCAATTGTTATGGAATTGTATCCACTTAGCAATTCCTCACAAATGATAAAACAAGAAATCTAGAAACACAAAGAATTGAAACGAATAAAGAACTAAAAGGAAAAATACGGGATTTACGTGGTTCGATCAAATGATATACGTCCACGGAGGATAGAAGACTCTCTTCACTAAACTCGAACGAAAGTTACAGATTACAAGTATTCACAAAGCTTGAAATCTAACAAAGACTATTCACTAAGATCTTTTGTACTCTCATCGTAACCTAATCTCAGCACTTAGATAGTGTATTTATAGATGTACAATGCAAGTTGAAACTGCCAACAACAAACAAACTAACTAACAGAATAACATAAATAAACTAACTCTGAAAATTGGAATCAAAAGACTTGACCTCAGCTGATCTGCTTATTAACTGAGTTGACTTCAGCAGACTAGGACCCCAACTCTTCTGATCAAAACAGACGACTTGCTATCAGCAGAGTTGTCCTAACTCCTCCCAAATTAGTTGACACCTATAAAAGACCACTAAACCTTATCAGTTGAGTAAGCCTTACTCCAACTTGTACTGAACTCCAAGATCATACGACTAGCTACTCTTCTGATAGATAGAACCAGATGACATCTCAATATTGCATTAATTTTAACACCTCCAATCGACGTTTCTTCTCAAAGGCGTTCATGAATAATTAAAGACATTCTTCGAAGACTCAAAGTTGCTCTTCATAACTTAGACGTATATTCAAAAAGTCTTCAAAGTAGCATTTAATTCAAAATAAGACATCAAATCCCCAAAATAACATTACAAATCTCCAAATTCAAGCTCGATCGAGATCGAAAACGAAGATTTTGTCCAATTACAAGCTAAAGTCAAATCTGAAGAAGAGACTTAACGAATATTGATGTAGAGTGTAATTCATAATTTTTTAAATTTTAATCCCAATAAATTCAAGTTTTAATACATTTTTGTGTTTTTATATTAATTACACCAGAATCTGTGGTCATATACACCCACTAGTAAAACTGAAGGACAATTATTGTCAAAAAAAACTGAAAGACAATTTAATAGGGAGTGAAAATTGATCGTACGTGCTAATTGTTGGTATATTTTTTATATATAACTTATAACCCAACTAATTTAAAACTCAATACAGATTGAACTAAAAAAATATGGTAAAGTCTAGTATGCACTCGAGTGCATGTTGTGCACCCTAGTCCATGTGCACTTTTTAGTTTACTGACTTATACTTTTTGGTAAATGGTGTTGCACTTTTCAATTATTACTAAAAATATTATACAGTTTAATAATTGAAAAGTGCAACACCATTTACCAAAAAGTGTAAGTCAGTAAACTGAAAAGTGCAACATGGACTAGGGTGCACAACATGCACTCGAGTCTATAGCAGACCAACCCAAAAAATATAGACCCAAAAAAATCAGGTCAATTGTCTTGACCCACTGGATCGATGGGTCTAATGGGCTCAAGTCAATTTGGCCAAGACGTTGGTTATATATCTCTCCAGCCTTGTTAAATATACCCCCAGATTTTCGTACCCCCTAAAATGGTACACATTGGATTCACTCCCCCATAAAATACCTAATATACCCTTATAAATTATAATGCACTCCCCCTATTAAATTATAAAAAAACTCTAATTTTCTTTCCTTCTTCTTCCTCTTTCCACCCACGCTTTTTCCTTTTCACCCAAAAACTCAGCGTCACTGCCTCCAACACCGGGTCTGCCCAACGCCGCCGCTTCCCAACCAGCGCCGGCCGCCTCCCTCACCGCCACCGAAGGTAGGTTTTTTTTTTTTTTTTTTCCTTTTTTGCTCATGCGACGGCGGCGGCGGTGCCCCCTTGCCCAGCGCCGCCCGCCGCGAAGCCTCCTTCACCCCGCACCGCCTTCTCCCTCGCCGCCGTCGAAGGTAGGGTTTTGTTTTTTTTTTTTTCTGTTCTCTTTGCGCCGCCCCCTCCTTCTTCATGGCGGCTGCCCTCTTTTTTTTTTTTTTTTCCTCTTCTGCGCTTTTCTGTCCTAACAATTTTTTTTTCTCGACAACTTATGATCGAAGGTATACACTCTCGTCAACAATTATTTGTCGACGAGAGTGTATACCTTCAACCATAAGTTGTTGAAAATTTTAATTTTTAAAAAAAATAAAATTCGTATAAAAGTTGTCGACAAGAATGTTTTTCGTCGACAAATCAGTGTCGACGAGAGTGTTTTTCGTCGACAAATCAGTGTCGAAAAATGTATTTAAAAAAAAAATTGTAAGTTTTTCTTTTTAAAATTACTGCAGGTTCGAGGCGGCGGAGAAGCAGCGGCGGTACGTAGCTCCTTCAATTAAGGTTAGGGTTTAAAAGTGAAAGGGGAGTGTATTTAGTAGGGTTATTTTAGTATACGGGTAGTTTAAATATTTTACATGATTATTAAATTAATAAATGAGTAGGGGGAGTATACTTAACAAAGCTGGACGGGTATATAGATTGGCCCAACTAATTTTAGTTTATATTTATTTTCTAAGTAGGATTTCAAGTTTCAACATTATGATAGTTTTGAGCTATTATTGTATTTTAATTTTATTTAAACTTTGAAGTTTGAATTTATAAATGGTTTATAATTCTATTTGGACTACTTGATATACTGCAATGTCATAATAATTATGACGTTTATGAATTCTACATAGTTAATAAATTTGTATTGTTAATTAAAATTATTTTTAAATATAAATATTATATGTGGTTAATAGACAGTAGAATTTATTATATATATAATTTTTGTTAGAAATATTATTTTAAAAATAATTAAGCCATGAGTTGAGCTAACCTTAATCTTTTTTTTTTTTGACAATGCTAACCTTAATCTAAATAAGACTAGGTTGTACTCACATTTGTAGGTCCGACCAAGGTCCAACCCACTCCATGCACACAAACTATGCAAGTCAGTTGACATCTTAGCACACAAACTTCCTTTTAAACGATAATATATTTTTATATCCTAATAAGAAAAATAAAGAAATGCTATTGTTTTCTACTATTTATTTTTTCCAAATTTTATAAATTAGAAAGCGTGTATGTGTAAGGAAACGCTTTACTTTAACTTGGGCCACGTTCATAATTGAAGTAAATAATAAATTGTTAATGGTACCACCCAACACATTATACTTATTTTTGTATCAGACGCATTTATTGTTCCATATATATCATCAAATTAAAACTTGAGGAGTATACTATTACTAAGTAGTGATGTGATGGACTCAAGTTGTATTTTGTTAGTTAGGTTAAGGCGTAGGTATTCGATTGGGAGATGTTTGCTACTGAAATTCGGATGGTAAAATTCTGGATTTTAAAATTAAGATGAATAGTTGAATGTGTTTGTTTTAAAATTTGAAGTATGATATATTGTAACTTTCAAATCAATTATGTAATAATGAGATTTGGGTCCTCTCGATTTCTTTTGGTAAATTTTTGAAAGAAATAGACACGTGATAGAATTACAAAAGTGTGGAACCTACTCAATGTGTCTATCTCTTTCAAAAGAAATGAAGAGGGTCTATGTCCGTAATAACAAGTGATGTAATAGTAGAATTTATAAGTAATATTTTTTGAAATAGATGTAATTGAATGGTGAAATCTGAATTTTAAACCTCAAAATAGAACAAGACAGAAGACATAACAACATCCAAATGTTGTGGTGGGGTTGTAACTTGTAAGATTTGGTAAAATCGTATGACATAGATACGTTGACAAAGAATTGAAGGTTTTGAAAACACAATGCACAGTGTATTAAATTTAAGCAACACTTCTCGTGAAAACCCACACTCCTCAAAGCCGCTCTGTTCTGTCTCTCCCCAAGCAAAACTCGTGATGAAGAAAGCTCCTTAAATTTCACTCCTTCAAATACCCTTCCTTTGCTCCCCCAAAAACATGCATCCAACAACAACACAATGGAACTCAAAACTAGTCACTTTTTCCTCCTCATAATCTTTTCATTGCACTGTCTCTCTTCACCTGCACACTCTTTGCAAACCTACATTGTTCAGCTTCACCCGCACGCCCCGTCCCGTTCCCATTTCCCCTCGACTCTTCACTGGCACCGTTCTTTCCTCGATGACGATTCTTCCTCGAGCCTATTGTACTCGTATTCCTCCGCTTTCGAAGGCTTCGCTGCTCAACTCTCTCCATCTCAAGTCGAAACATTAACCAACTCCCACCAAGTCATCGCGGTCAGGCCCGACCGACGCCTTTCCATTCACACTACTTACTCTCACACCTTCCTTGGCCTAAGTCCCACCACAAGCGACGGTGCATGGATCAAGTCAAACTTCGGCCGAGGAACAATCATCGGCGTGCTGGACACGGGTGTTTGGCCCGAAAGCCCGAGCTTCGACGACCGGAAAATGCCTCCCGTGCCGCCGCCCAAATGGAAAGGAATATGCCAACCTGGAGAGGGCTTCAATGCTTCAAACTGCAACAGAAAGCTCATTGGTGCTAGATACTTCAGCAAAGGCCACCGCGTGGCCTCGCTGACGTCATCCCCCACCACTGTGGTGGAGTACCTATCGCCCCGAGATTCCCATGGCCACGGGTCCCACACGGCGTCCACGGCTGCCGGAGCTCCGGTGGCAGCAGCGAGCGTGCTTGGGAACGGCGGTGGTGAGGCAATAGGAATGGCTCCAGCAGCACATATTGCTATATATAAAGTGTGCTGGTTCAGCGGGTGTTACAGCTCCGACATTCTTGCAGCAATGGATGTCGCCATTAGAGATGGAGTGGACGTTCTGTCGCTCTCCCTAGGTGGCTTCCCGGTGCCTCTGTACGAGGACACCATCGCAATTGGAAGTTTCCGAGCTATGGAGCACGGTATATCAGTTATCTGTGCTGCAGGAAATAATGGCCCGATTCAGAACTCAGTTGCCAATGAAGCTCCATGGATTTCCACCATTGGAGCGAGCACGCTAAACAGAAGGTTTCCAGCCATAGTTCGACTTGGGAACGGGAAAGTCCTTTACGGAGAATCAATGTACCCCGGGAAAGGAGTTGCAGCAGCTGAGAAAGAGCTCGAGCTGGTGTATATCACGGGTGGTAATGAGGGAAGTGAATTCTGCATGAGGGGGTCTCTGCCACGTCGCAAGATCAAGGGTAAGATGGTAATTTGCGACCGCGGGGTGAACGGGAGAGCTGAGAAAGGGCAGATAGTGAAGGAAGGCGGTGGTGCTGCCATGATTCTAGCCAACACAGAGATAAATCTGGAAGAAGATTCAGTAGATGTTCATCTTCTTCCAGCAACATTGGTGGGTTCCGACGAGGCAGCTCAGCTAAAAAGGTATATAAACTCGACGACAAGACCTAAAGCACGAATCATATTCGGAGCAACTGTGATTGCAAAGTATAGAGCACCTGGGGTAGCACAGTTTTCATCGAGAGGACCAAGTTTGACCAATCCTTCGATTCTAAAACCGGATATGATTGCTCCCGGGGTTAACATCATCGCCGCATGGCCACAGAATCTCGGCCCCAGCGCCCTTCCAGAAGATTCTAGAAGAGTAAACTTCACAGTTATGTCGGGGACTTCCATGGCATGCCCCCATGCGAGTGGACTCACAGCTTTGATTCACTCAGCTTATCCAACTTGGTCACCTGCTGCAATTAAATCTGCACTCATGACAACTGCAGATATGTATGACGATATGGGAAAACCGATAATGGATGGAGATAAACCTGCTGAGCTTTTCGCAATAGGAGCAGGGCAAGTGAACCCACAAAGAGCGATGAATCCAGGCTTGATATACGATATCAAACCAGATGATCACATTACTCATTTATGCACAATTGGGTACACAAGATCACAAGTATTCAGCATAACTCACAGGAACGTGAGTTGTCACGACCTTTTGAGGAAAAACAGGGGTTTCAGCCTCAATTACCCGTCGTTTTCTGTGATTTTCAGAAGAGGGGATACGAGAAAGATGATGAAGAGACAACTAACAAATGTGGGGAGCTCGAATTCCATTTACTCAGTGGAAATGAAAGCTCCTGAGGGAGTTAGTATTAGAGTTAGACCACGTCGCCTGGTATTTAAACATGTGAATCAAACTTTGAGTTACAGAGTTTGGTTTATATCAAAGAAGAGAAACCAGAGCAAGTTTACGAAGTTTGCACAAGGGAATTTGATTTGGGTGAATCGAAGCAGTAATAACAGGGTTCGGAGTCCTATCTCAGTCACATGGTTATCAACTAGGTGAACACATTATTATTATTATTATGATTGTAATGCAATTAGCAGTTTAATTTGGAGTTTGTGATTTTGGATCAAATCTATCCAGCCTTACTACTACACAGATTTAGTGAAGTAGCTTATTCAATCAGATTCAGATACCATCTCTTAAAACTATTTATAGCAATTGCAAAATCATCGAGTATCAATTGGAAATTACCTTCATAACATCTCTCAAGTGAATATTTTCATTTCACCTAATTACAACAACAATGAATCAGACAAAAACAACAGTTGAAAAAAGTACCGAGGAACGGAGGAAGAAGGTTCATTTTTTAACAAACGACAATCCATTTGCATTGGCGTATCGCTCCATGAATCTCATGAACCTGTCCCACTCTCGTGGAGTTCGCATGATATATTTGGCCTCAATTCCAGCAGGTTTCCCATTCACAAATTTTGCATTCACATCAACCGATTGAAGCACTCCTTCCTCATCGATCATGTAGAAACCAGTAATATCACCAACCACGCTAGATGAGTCAAAAACAGATGGTTCACTGAATGTGAATATGGCCATTCCATTACTTCCATCTTTCGATTTTGTTAGCCTCACATCTGGGGTTGTTTGCTCATCGGTGCCTTGAATGAACTGAATTGTCGGTTTCACCATCATAACAGTAAGCCTCCGCATTTTCTGTATCTGGCAGTGTTTGGGCAAACTTGAGCGTAGTGCATGTAAAGATTGGCCATTGAACGATGAGCTTGCACTAGAGTGTATAGCTCCTATTGACAAGCCTAACATAACAAAAATCCATGACTTGTAAGTTATCTGAAAATATAAGAAACACTAATTGGTCGGGAGAATCATGGACAGAAACAAGTTTCAGCAACAAAAATTGCTATTAATGTTGGAATTCTTTTTTCAACAAATATTAAAGCTTACATTTCGCCTAATGTTTGAAGATAACATTTTTTATGGCTATTACTAAAGCAATCCGTAGTTCCATTTTAAAAGTTTTTCACTATATATGTACAAAATATTTTATTTAGACTTTTAATTTTATAATGGTTTGCCCACTATGAATTCTAACAATGTACCATGTTATAACACAACGAGTTTCGCTCCCCCTAATCAAACCTAAAATAATTTTTGTACCCAACACGTGCGATTCAATCTGAGCCAGTTGAGAGATCTGAGTCCGACCATAAATATCTCAACATATCTACCAAACGGGGCCAGACCTTAAATGGCAACTAATCTTTGTGCGAAAAGAAATTGAATGAGAGTTCACCACTCATCCTACATTGCATGGAAAACCTTGTTTGATTCATCTTTAATATTGAAACCCGGGCAATAATCACTTTTAATACATATCAAGCTATTTAAAGATATAGGCTAGAGACCCATTAACCTAGTTGAATTTCTCTTTCAACAAATTCATTAATTTTGACCAAGCACATATGAGCAAAAATGAGTTAAACTCAATTCACATCACAATAACAGTTTTCATATGAACTTTTGGTCAAGTAATAAATCTAATTTAAGTGCCTGATTTCTTGCATAACACAACAAAATTCCATGTGCTAGTTACATTTCAGAAGGCATAAATCAAAGCACATGAGAATCCCCACATTTCCGAAACAAGAGGAATAAGAAATTATTTACAAATATGAGTTGCAGATGTACCTGGAAGAGAGCGCGGATGGTGGGAAGAAGGCGAGATTGGAGAAGAGAAAGCGAGGGAGTGCAGTGCCGCCATAGATAGAGAGAGAGAGAGAGAGAGAGAGAGAGAAACTGTGTGAGAGAGATGATAATTGAAGGTGGGTGTGGTGTGTAATGAGGACAACCATTCACTTGGAAACATTCTCAGCCTTTTCAAATGGATTGGGCACCGATAATTCATTCCACTTTTAGCCCGCGAAATATTTTCAGTTTTCGGGCCATTATTTGCTATTAACGGCTCTAAATGGGTAAACGAAACCTTTTCTTGTTTAAGTTTGTTTTATCATTAAAGAGTCTAGCGTTTTAATCCAAATCGAACATAAATGTATATTCCAGTTTGTTTAATAAATATTTGCTTGGACATGTTTGTTTTGGGACGGAGGACGTAACATCTCTCGTCCTATTCTAGTTCATAATTTAACATTCAGATTTCACCATCCAACTCTATCCACTTCTAAAAATACAATATATTCTACTATTACAATAATACAATAGTACACACTCTTACACAATTAATTTGACATAAAGTTACATCTTATCATTCTCAACATCACAAAACAAACATACGCAATCACTATTCATCAAGATTTCTCCATCCAGGAATTCCCCATCCTATATAATTCCAAAACATGCCCAGGATTGAGAAAATGAGGGGGGAATATAAAATAATAAAAATCTTCTCCATATCCCCAACCCACAAGAAATTGAAGAACTCAAGTGTGAGAGTTGGAAGAAGTCGAACTCTGCTGCTCTGCATGGAGAATTAATTGATCCTGACGCCGGAGTAGGAGACGTGACGAGACTAGGGTGACGAATTTGGGGTAGGATTCGACGACCCGTCAAGATAGCCCACGAGTTCCAATCCAGAGAATAACTAAGTAAACTGAAGTTTCCAAAAGTTTACATGAGACGTAGTTGGTGGGGGTTTTAAAAAAGATACGGTACTCGACTTCTTACCTCCAATAGACGGACTTCTTACCTCCAAAAGTTATAGTGCAAGTTCAAAAGCACTGGGCAGCTGCAGTGTCATTATTACCTCCAATAAAATGTCTGATAGCTCCTCTCTTTCTTCCACACTTGCGGTTTTTGGGATTGGGGAATATGAATCTCTCTTCCAAGGAATCTATCTGAATTCACTCTAAAGTGGATCATAGCCTGCAGTATTCAGATCAAAAAACACATATGAATACCAAGGTATATGCTACGAGAACAATAGAGGGGCATGTTTCTTTCCCCTTTTTTAAAGGAATAGAATTATAGAAGAGGAGAGACAAAGGAGAGCAAAAGAAAAGCACCTCCGGAAGTGGTTTCAACAATTGAACACTCTACACACTTCGAGCGAAAATCTCTCTTGCCTTATCAACATTGCCAGAAACCTTATGACGAAAATTTAAAACTTGTCACATGCGGATGCCCACTGCAAAAAAATAAAAAAAATCTTTAATTATGCCTTCAACAACAAGAACCATTAAAGAAATGATGTTTTCTATCATCTCAAATTGCAAACAGCGGCTCATATATGTTGGATAATTCTTCAAACATAGAGGAAATATATAGCATGTTATCAAGAAACCAAAATCTGAAAAGTGGGTTTTAATTGTACAGCATTTAACAAATTTAGAACTATTTTCGTACTCCAAACTTGAAAAGTGTTTTAAGATTCTAATTTAATTCCCTGATACAAACACTATACATAAAGAAAACATTAACAAAAATTACAGTGAGAAATACAAATCATACCAAATATTCAAAGCGAGAGTACTGGGCAAACAACGTAGGCAAAGTCTGTGATTGCTCCTTTCCTTTCTCAATTGCAATCGCCTGCTCATACAAAGAATAAGCATCTTCCAACTTTCCCTGAAAACGAGAGACAACTACAGTTACAAATTGATACAACATTGTTATTCTGTTTCCTTAAAATCTTATTCAGCAGTCTTACAAGTTTGTACTCCATGTTTGCATGCTTGATTATCCCAGGATCCCAGCCAAAATTCCAGAGTGCACATGTTCGTAAGCAGCTTGGGCTCCAGAAATGTCACCATGCTGCTCTTTAAATCGAGTAGCAAAAAGATGAATCTCTGGCCGTCTCTGTTCAGACAATTCATAATTAAACCACAAGAAATTGCAACCACAAATTGGACTCACTGAACATACTATTAAACTGCTATTACATAAAGAAACAATTAATTGAAAGAATACCCAATATCCCTTCAACTATCAAGCCCAAGCAAGTAAACACCGGAGATGGCTGACAAAATTTCTTTTATATAATTATATAATGTATCAAGGCAGTAAGTATTATTCCATCACCTGTTATGCTAATATATGAATTAACATATTCTGCAGGCTATCCAATGATCTGGCACATATTTTTTCAATATAAATCCTAAGGAATCTTTTTGTTTCTATTACAAATATAAAAAGGAAAGAAAAAATTTAGCCAAAACTTTAGTAAAACAGTGGCTTAATCAATATCAGATTCCCATCTTGCAATCAGAGTTAGAGGTATATTAAAGCAAAAGGATATTAAAAACAGTCAGTGTTGCATAATGCCATCTTCAATAATAACAGCAAGATATGGGCAATAAGTATATTCCATATAATAAAGCATGTATAAAAGAAAACCTGTACACTGTACAAATATATTTCATTAAAGAATAAAAATAAAATAAAAATCTCATTATACTCTCTGCATTTTCTTCCTCGTATCTAATCTATCAAAGGATCAACAATATCGTGATGGGCTTACTCGGAGGATTTGTTTTGAACGTTTCAGCTCGTGTTCTGGAAACAAATATAGTTGCAGAAAGAGCACAAGGCTACCATCTTTCATCCCCAATCCAGTTGTTCTTCTCCTTTGGTCCTGAGGGACCTTCTTCTCCATACAACTCCAACGGTAACTTGCTCAAAATATTGCTCATTGAATATCTAACCATCGCAGGCAAACGTTTGATGAATTTATCCAACTCTGTTTTCGAATCATACACAATAGAGGGGCCCCACTTCCTCATATACTGTAACCAACAAGGTTCTTTGACAACTCCATTTCCAAGATACTCAGCTGCAACAATTTCATACTGCTTGCTTGAATCGACATAATATTCACTACGAGCAGCATCATTCCTCACTCCAATCCCGAGCGTAGAAGAACCCTGAATGTAGTTTCCTGGATGAGGATAGCTAGCATGACCGCTCTTTGATGAATAAATGATGGCTTTATTTCCCTCAATAAACTCCAAATCATAAGCATCTACCCATTCACCTCCACTGTGTTGAGAAAAATATATGCTCCAAAGCTCACCTGTGAAATTACTAATCCGAAGAGTGAAGTGCTCCCAATCACCTACGTGCCGACCAACCTTACTAAGAGAAATGTTCACCATCCCCACCTTCAAAGTGCCAGGCCCGTTAAAAGGGCAAAAAACCCACATCACAATATCCGTGAAAGTCCCACCTAAAGCCGGTTTAATATGTAGGTAAAGCTTTGCACTCTCTAAATTCCCATGCTTAACTTTGTCCCTACTATCATCATGAGGCAAATCTATCCAATACTTCCCATCACTTGTGCCTCCACTAGGAAGATTCGATCCCTCAATATCAATAGCATGTCCATCAGAGTTACTACTGCTGTACAACAATGATCCATTCTTGAAAAACCATGAAACAGAAGATGGAAGATAAACCTCATTAGGGTGGAAAAACAATGTAGGTCCATAATGCCTAACAAGTGCATGAATTTGATTCATATTGGGCATTGCGTGTAAACTAGGATCCAAATTCTTCAAACAAACTATATTAAGCTCTTCCCCTGAACTCGAGGAGTTAGTGCAATAAAAAGTACCGGCTGTAACACCTCTACCATACATTCCCCGATGTACAGGCCTCGTTTTCCAAACAGTAAGTGGTACTTCTGAAAAATTAGAATCAGTTTCTGCTATCAGGCGATAAGCTTCACATGCATCTGTTAGGTCAGAACGAACACATCTAACTGTCTCCAGTTCTGGTTTCTTTGACTCATTAGTCACCACAAAGCCCAAAGCTCTATAACCCTCTGGTGGTTGTGGTAACCACACGTAACCACATCCATCAAAGTTGTCATCATCGCCATCATAAGAACTCCATACTAATGAATAATCCAAAGGAGTTAAGAGAGCTGGATTATGCTCAGAATTGTGGTCATGTTCCCTACTTACTTCCCCGGCAACAAGAAGAAACCCTCGTAAAGGCTTATCAATCAATTGACAATAGTGACCAAGGCAAAAGAATCCATCAGGAATTAAATTTGGTTTATAAAAGCTAACACCATGTTTCCCATTGCAACCCCAAATGAAATCCAACTTACTTATTTCGCACACCTCTAATTCTCCTAATTTAATCCTCAAGGTACCAAATCCTGAACCTGTATATATTCAAATTCCATTACCACAAAGCAAAAGAAGTTGAAATCACAATTCAACCGATGCAATTAAGAGGGAAAATGCAATTCTTATACATAATCTAACTAAAAACTCCCAATCTTCCTTTCTAAACATATAAAAGCAACAGAATAGATATAGAAACAATTCAAAAAATAAAAAGCAGTATGTGGTACCTTGGGGCCATTCGGGAAGGGGCTCGGGCAGAGAGAAAGAATCCGGTTCGAGCTGCGCGAGATCGGGGACTCTGCTCCAAGACAAACATTTACCTCGCAACATATTCTCAACCCAGCTGAAGATTCTCCCTTCCAAGCAATAATTGATAAAGAAAAGCAAGCACTCGTGAAAAATTGTCACGATTCTGATGAAAACCGTTCGATCATCCAACACCATAACGTTAAGGAATTCCTTTTAGCTCTCTTTCCCTCTCTTTGCTTCAAAGAGGCATATAAATTATGGCTATTTATAGTTGATACTATATACTTTGATTTGAAATTTTTATAATTGAAATTATTGTTTAAATATATTAAAATATAGGTAAATAGTTGATTATATTACAAGTGTTATATTAAAAAGATGTAACCTTTTAATTTGTACATCTAATAAAAAATGGAGTAAATATTAATCAGATTTTGCTACATCTCACTTGAAAAATATTACACTTTCGGTCATTTCCAAAATGTTAAGACTGGTCATCAACTTAGACTAGAATGTTCTATAATTAATCAATCATTCAAAATTATATATTATCGAATTTCATAATCTCTTAAGTCATTACTCTGTCACACAGTGGAGGTGTAACCCGCCGCACTCTCTCTCTCCACCCTTTTCTCCACCCGCCAACCACCCCTCTGCCCCTCCGCCACCACCCCCACATCCCCAGCCACGTCCCGCCGACCACCTCCCACCTCTCTCCTCCTCCTCCATCCTCTACTCAATCCCCCCCTCCCTTTTTTCTTGTTGTGCCGCAAACTGCATCTCCACCCCGCGCCGGCGTCCGCCTAGGACCTCCATTTGCTTCCATGGCCGACGCTCCGGAGCTCGACGGCGCCTCGTCGGTAAACTCTCCCCCTCCTCGGTCGCCTTCCCCTGCCGACGCCGACCGCCTCGGCCGTGAATGGCCGTCCCTCCCACGCGGCAGGATGTCGCCCGTTAGTGTCGCGGCTCCCCACCCTCCTCCGCCCCCCTTCGCCGCCTCTAGCCGCCCTCGGCCGCCCTCCTCCTCCACTGGCAGCCATCCGTCGTCGCCCTTGCGGGAGCAGGAGGCTCCTCCAGACAGCACGCTGCCTTTACACGAGCAGGCTCCAACTCCAACGCCCTCTTCGTCCTTATCCAATTTCTCCCCCGGTGAAATTGCTCTCGCTAAGCTGCTTATACCTCGGTTTCCGGGTCTGGGCACATTTTTGGAATCTCTTGATCAGTTGGTTCCCATTGGTGTTCACCTCCCTTCCTTGGAGGAGCACTTTCCTGGGTTCACTGAGTTTCTCGAACCGCTCGTTGGCTCTTTTCCTGCGATGCCATCCCCTACCTCGTTCGTGTCTGCCTTGGTCGGACATAGCACCTTGGCTACGCCCTCTTCCGAGATGCCAACCTTGCCCATTGGCCCCTCCTCCACGAGCCCAGTCATTTTTCCTGAACACATGCACCCATGTAAGAAGGGGGACTACATCACGATCTCAATCGATCACGCCACGTTGCAGGCTGGTGTGAACGAATTCAAGGATGCCTTGATTGGTCGCTTAATCACCCCTCGTGGTAAAACCCCGATCCCGTATGCTGAGCTGTCGAAGAGGCTTGTCGAGTTTTGGTCCCTCCATGGGAGCCTCTCTGTTGTGCCAATCGGAAAAGGATTTGTTATTCTTAAATTTCACCGTTTGGAAGAGCGCGATCGGATTTTTAGGAGACGAGATTGGCAACTGGGCCCAGGTTCCATTCGCCTTCAAAAATGGTCTCCAGGCTTCAATCCGAATCAGGCGCCGACCTCGACTGCTCAAGTTTGGGTACGCCTCCTCGGCCTCCCAATTGAACTCTGGCAGTCCACGGTTCTCTCAGCTGCGGCTTCGGCGGTTGGCAAGCTCATTAAGATGGACGGTCACACAGCAGCTAAGACCATGGCTCAGTACGTTAGAATCCTAGTCGAGGTGGATATGAAACAACCTTTGTTGGAGCGTCTGGTCCTTGAATGCGAGGATAGTTCGGTGACGGTGGAGGTTTTATATGAGCAGCTTCCGGAGTTCTGCAGCCACTGTAAGGTAGTGGGTCACGTGTCTGCTCGTTGCGCTATGGGTCAGGCCCAGCCGCCTCCTCGCGACGACTCTCGTGGTAGGACTCGGCACAGAAGACGATCGAGGCCTTCTCCCTCAGACCTCCGGCCCCGAGCGCCCCCACAGAACCCCCCCTCAGATATTGAGGCCGATTCGGTCCCAGTGAGCAACTCCTTCTCCAGTCTCAGTACGGATGAGCCCTCAGAGGATCCTGTGGCTGCAGCGGCCAACAACAGTCCGAACTTGGAGGCCACTGCCAACGACGTTCCTTCCCCTACCCGGGCAGGCCCGACTCGTTCCAAGAAGAAACGTAATAGCCCCAGGATGGCCGGGGTGAACCAAATTCCGGGTAGGGCTAACAATGAATTCGAGGGTAGAGCCTGCACGAGCTACACTATCAGCCATCCAACAGGGCTTGATAATGATTTCACCCGCGTCTCCCAGTTCAAGGGTAGTATGGGCGATGCATTTGACCCTCCATAGTCACTCACCCGATTTCAGATTCATAGATTTTTGATCGGTTCTTTCGGAATTTATTATCGCTCTTGTTGCTAGGTCATTTTTAGGGGTGTACCATTTAGCGATGGCACCCTGGCCTCTGGTTTCGGCTTGTGAACTTATGGCTTTTATCTTTTCTTTCTTCTTTTAATCCAAAAACCTTTTTATTGCCTCTGTCCTTTTCAAAGTTAATGTTTAATTTACTCTGCAATTTCTTATTTTATTTTTTTGAGATTGAGATTTATGACCCACAAAAAATTCATTTTTTTACCACATAAAAACCATAATTTATCCCCTTTTTTGTGAGATTTGTAGTTAATATACAATGATAAAATTACCACATGTAACAACGCACATTCATTAAAAGAAATGGTAAAATAAAACGAAGGGAGTATTGAATAACTTAAAAATCTAAAAAAATTAAAAAGAAAATTGATTTTTTGAAGTACAAAAAAAAAAAACAAATAGACACATAAACAAATTTATAATTATTTAATAAATATATGTCCCAAATTATATAAATAACACTACAAGAAAAATGACTTTTGGCGACAACATTCTCTCATTATTACTTCTCTAGCTAAAAATCTTTAGTGACATAAATTTGAGAATTAACGACAGGACCTCTCACTAAAAGTCAATTACTGTCACTAAAAACTTTTAGTTAAAGAAGGTATAATGACAGGATTTATATTAGGGTTGGCAATTTTCAACACGACACGATAGCACGATTCGAATCCGACACGAAAATTGCGGGTTAGTGTTTGGCCTTATCGGGTTCGTGTCGTTATCGGGTCGACCTGATAACAACACGAAAATTTCGTGTCGGATTCGTGTCAACCCGTTAAGCACGATAAAATTAACAGGTAACCCATTAACCTGTTATTTACCTGATATGACACGACACGATAATGACACGTATCTGATAATAACACGATAATGACACGATAATTTTTTATATTTATTTAAATATATTATTTTTTATATATTTAATACAATTTTAAATTGATTTATTTTCTTATCGTGTTACGTGTCGTTATCGTGTCATGTCACGTCGACACAAAAATTATCGTGTTGTTATCGTGTCGTGTTGTGTCGACACGAAAATTATCGTGTTCATGTCGTGTCGACACAGATCCTTATCGTGTCGTGTTCGTGTTTGGGCTTATCGTGTCGTGTCACTATCGTGTCGATACGAAACACGATACGATAGCACGATTTGACAGCCCTAATTTATATCACTAAAAGTTAATTTTCTTGTAATGTAAGCATATAGACCTTATATAAATTTTAGATACTATTAATTAGTATTAATCTAAAAAACTAATAATCGCATTTCAGTATAAAATAATTAAAAAAATAAAATTTGAAGGAGAATTTTTATATGCAATTGAGTAAATACATACAATTGAATTTTAAGTGATTTAAGTATATTTTCAATTATTCAATTAAATTTTTAATCTTCATAAAATCAAATTAAAATTGTTGTTTAGTTGAACCACCATGCAATTGGGTACATTTAAAAGTGACTTTACTACAAAAATTTGCTCAAATAAAGAGGGGGATTGAACCCTTGCTCTTTGACGAGGGATCTAGCTAGGGACACAAATAAAGAGGGAATTGGCGAGGGATTGAATCACACTCGCATATTGGCGAGTGAAAAAAAGTACACTCGCGTATGGGTAACGGCTTTGGCGACGGCGTGTATTGCACTCGCTCATTGGCGAGTGCATTGTGGCGCTCGTAAATTGGCGACGACCCCCCACTCGCTGATTGGCTAGGGGGGTGGGGCCCTCGTGAATCCCCTCGCCTAAGGCCCAATTTAAGGCAGCTCCCCCTTCTCCATTTTTTCAGTCTGCCGAAGCACACCCCCAAAAAAACACAGTCCGCGCCCGCCACCGCCGCTGTCGGAGCTACAGATCGAGGCTGATTTTAGAATATTTGTGATCTACACTTCAAGGGGATCATTTCTACGGTAAATTTATGCGTTTTTATTGATTAAATTAAAAGGTGTATAGTATATATATGTTTATATTATACTCCATCCACCAAATGTAGTCCCATTGGGAATGGGCACAAATTTTAAGAAAAAAGTAGATAAAGTAAAGGTATTATAGGGTATTGTGGGGTCCATTGTAAATAAAATGATTGTTTGTGAATAAAGTTGTTGGCAAATTGAGTAATTAAGTGATGGTTGAAGGGTGATAGTTTCCATAAAGTGTATGGGACTACATTTGGTGGACAAAGAATATAAGTCAAATGGGACTACATTTCGTGGACGGAGGGAGTATATATATTTATATATTGTGTATATATATATATTGAAAGTGTATGTGTGTGCGTGCGAAATTAGAGATGTTGTTTATCGTGTTGGCACTGTCCAGACAACACTATGCAACGAAAATTAAATTGCAATTTGTAAAAATGGAAGTATTCAAAATTTGCGTAGATTATAAAATAATCTACGATGTTCACTATATAAAAATATGTGAAACAATTACAACCTCTTAGAGGTGTACAAGAACACTATAATGAGTGTAAATAATTTACTAGATCGTACGAAACTATCTCCCTCATAGATCTATGTATATAACCTAGTAAATAAAACCATGATTAAACATACTACTATTCGGGTTTACAATAGTATGAAAATCTATAAGAAGAAACAAGTGTTTTCCTAACTATAAGCGTATAAAACGTTCTATAGACTAGTAATCAAAGATAACTTTTCTTATTGTATGTCTTGTGTTGAGGCAACTACGGTATTTATAGGCATGAGGTACGAACTGCTTTCAACTCCTATGATCATCATAGCCATGAGATCAAGCGATTCTCTTAACTTCTCTCCATATCTCCTTGAATGTAGGACTTGTTATATTATGCCCAATAACTTCTCAATCCCACACAGTTGCGTGACCTGGTGTTGCCCACGTCTTCTAACTGCACTGGGGACATTACTAGACAACAAGTGTAAGATCGGAGTTAGTGAGAAAAGGAAGGGCAAATTCTGATGTTGTCATAAGTGTTGGGAACATTAGTTACAACACTCGGCTGCTAGTGTTGGATCATTATACAAAACACTTATATCAACATCAACAATCTCCCCCAATTTTACCTTTCTACATCAACACTACTAATGTCAAATCAAAATTCAGCCATGAAGAAAGCCAGACCCCACCCATGTCGGACATGTCTGAGTTGTTCTTGAAGAAAGTTGGAAGACCTCACGGTCGCGTGAAGGGTCTTGGGCAACTAGGCAAGAACAGACATGTCACATCTGGTCCTGGTGAGACATCTTCTGGTACAGCATTTAGACGATTCAGCCAGGCCGACATCGACAATGCTCTTTTGGAAGAGCGGAGGGCTAATCAAGAGAGAGAGCGTCTAGAACTGCAGCAATCAGTCACTCAGACGGAGGAGCGCTTACGTCAAGTCAAGAGTTTGCGCTACAGATGACATCAATTATGAGGCAGTTCAGGGGGGTCGGGTAACGTTCAGGGTGATAGGGGATCATGATCACGATCAGGATGACGATGCGGGTGGTAATGGTGATGATGATTGATACATTTTAAGTTATGTTGTTGTTGTTTTTTTTAATTGAAGTTGCGAATGATTTATTTTTAATGTTGTGTACGTGTGATGTTATTTGAATTGAAGTGAACGTGAGAAGGATTTATTTTAATGGTTTTAATTCATATTACTTGTGTGTAATTAATATTGAATTATGAAGAGATGAGAATGATTAATTGAGTAATTTATTAAAAAAAAAAATCACTTTAAGCTTAACAATTAATTTGTAACATAAGTAAGCAATTTATTAAATTAATTGATTTAATACATAAGTATAAGTTATTAATTTATTAAATTAATTTAGTTAGTTAATACATAAGTATAAGTAAGTAATTTATTGAATTAATTGAGTTAATTAATACATAAGTACAAGTAAATAATTTATTAAATTAATTGAGTTAATACATAAGTAGGTAATTAATTAAATTAATTGAGTTAAAGAATAAAAATAGAAATTATAAGATATATATATATAAGTTGCATTTAAAACATTACGACTAAAGCTCCTAGCCTAACGGGCACACAAGGGGCGCCTAAAATTAAATCGTACAGGTTGGCGAGTGGGCGAGCGCGGGAAAAGGCGATGGTCAGCACTCTTTAGAATAGGCGAGGGTTAAGACCCTCTTTAATTGGTGACGGGACTTGCCCTCGCGACTGGGTGATGGGACCCACTCTCGCAAAGAAGCGAAGACACGCGTCTTCTTTAATTCGCGAATGTGATTCTACCCTCGTAAATAGGCGACAGTACTCTCGTCAATAAACTAGCGAGGAGCACTTTAGCGACAGTGTGTGCCCCTCGCCTATTATGTCGCCAATCTAGTTAAAGAGGGTGACTCCCTCGGCACTCGCCCTTATCCTCTATAGATGACAATTTTTTTGCAGTGCTTAACTTTGAAAACTATTTGATATATTTGAAAATGACCAAATGAAATATAATTGTTTTACTTCAATAAAATATTATTGTTTTACTCCGGTCAGTTCATAGTTAAGTTACTTCAATACTTCACTATTATTATCAGTTATTATTATCAAAAAAAAAATTATTATTACTTTTTACATTTTTTTTCTATCTCTTTCTATCTTAATATTCATACTACATGTTAAAATATTATATTTCTTAAAACATGTGCAAATAGTAAATGTGTTAAAACTTCTATTGTAACGTTGGCGCTAGTCGCTGGTCTATCGTCTACTTAACTATTTTTTGATTAGACATTTTTTATTTGGACTTTTCGACGTTGAAATTCGATTCGCGCAATCAAGCACACTTTTTCAAGTGAAATCGATGCTTTGAACAAAACACTGACTTTGTCATAGTGTATAACTTATTTTGGTAAGATTCTATCATTTATGGATGGAGTGAAAAAAAATATTATATTTTCTGACAATATATTTACAAGTTTTAGAGTAAATTTTATTTTTAGTCCTATAAGTTTGATAAATTTCAAAATAAATCCTTTAAGTTTCAACTTTATAAAATACGTCCTTTACCTTTCAATTTTTGTCCTTTTTTACATCAATTTTTATCCTTTATGTTTTGTAAGAATTAAAATTGGAAAAGTTAGTGCCACGTATATTTAAAAAAGCCACATAATCATGCCACATCACATTATATTAAAAAAATAGAGCTAATAACACCCTAAAATATTCTATACACACCCCATAATTTAAAATACAAAAATAAATGTATACTCCGTACTAAGTAACTCTTACATAAATAAAGAGTAAAATAATTTTAAAAAATAACATGAAAAATTTGAAAAAAATGTAATTAAAATTTAAAAGTATTTAAAAAAAACTAACAAAATCTTTAAAAATAATTAATTTACATAAATTAATTAATTTTTAAAAAAAAAATCTTAGAAAATTAAATAGAATCTGAAATTAAAAAAAAAATCTTCAAAAAAATAAATAAAAAAATTTAATTAAAATTATTGAAAAATTCAATAAAACATTAAAAAAAGTAAATTAAAAAAAATCAATAAAAAAGAAAGATTTTATTTTTTTATTTAATTTTAATAATATTTATTTTTGATTGAGTTGATTTTTATTTCATTTTTTATTTTATTTAGTTTTTTTAAAAATTGAATCATTAATTGGTATTTTTAATTTAATTATTCTATAAATTTTATTTGATTTATTTAATATTTTTAGATTTTATTTGAATTTAATTGATTTTTTCATTCAAATATTTTTTAATATGTAGTTGATTTTTTAAAATATTATAAAGTTTTATTTAGTTTCTCGTATTATTCAATATTTTTTTAATTAATTTTTAAAATTTATATTTTAAATCATATTTTTTTTTTTTATTCAATTTGTATTTATTTTGAGGGATAAAGGGTAAATTGGAAATAATTAGGGTGTGTTTATTAATAAAAAAATGGTTTTTAAATTTTAGTGGGGTGTGTATAACATTTGAAGTTTGTATAACATTGTATTGGGTGTTAGTAGTCTCACCCCAAAAAAATTATTTGCATCTAGTTATACGTTTCAATTAATAGAGTAAAATAAGATTTACATAATTAACATATGTAACACCCTCTGGTTTTGCTTCTGTAATTTATTTTGTTTCATATTTTTTCAAGTTATTTTTTAAAATTATTTTACTCTTTATTTATGTAAGAGTTACTTTATACGGAGTATACATTTATTTTTGTATTTAAAATTATGGGGTGTGTATATAATATTTTAGGGTGTTATTAGCTCTATTTTTTTTTCATATAATGTGATGTGGCATGATGATGTGACTTTTTTAAATATATGTGGCACCAACTTTATCAATTTTAATTCCTACAAAACATAAAGGATAAAAATTGATGTAAAAAAGGACAAAAATTGAAAAGTAAAGGACGTATTTTGTAAAGTTGAAACTTAAAGGATTTATTTTGGAATGTATCAAACTTATAAGACTAAAAATAAAATTTCCTCCAAGTTTTATTGTATTAGAGATGTTTTTGCAAATTTTGCAGATTTTATATTTATTGATTGAGAGTTATATAGATAAATTATTAAAATAATAATAAAAAAATATTTTAGGTGGCTAAATTAGGCATTAGGTTGTATCAATCTGTCCGATTTTTTATTTTTTTAATATACCTAACTTCTCTCCGTGACTTAAACTTAGAACATCTTAACTTATATAATGTTGTTCTAACCACTTAAGCTATCTTACTTGGATATATTACGGGACTTCTAAACCTTTATTTAAAACCGGTTGTATAATTAAGTGGTGCCTATATAAAAGTATACATTCTCATGAACTTATGTTCAATACACATGTATAAAAATAAAATAATGATAAACTAACATTTATTAAAAAAAAAAAAAAAAACAGCATGTTGGACACGTGTACGGTTGTTAGGAGTAGCGAAAGAAAATGAATATGGTAATCCAAAAACGCGGGTCATGTCGACTGATATTTTTCTTATTTGACAGGACAGCTGTTTTCATTAAATCTCCACCTTACATTACATACTCTTCGATTATTTTGTTTTCGACTTCCAAAAAAAAAAAAAAACCTATTTTGTTTTCTCAATATTATTTTATTATATACCTCTAGCTCCCCCCAATTTTAAATTCATTATAAATCTTCAGTTGGCCTCCATCTTATTTGGAGAGTATTTATCATTATCTGCAGCACCACTTCCGTATTCAAGTAAGTTTTATCGCAAATACTTTTGAATAACTGTTACATATATAGTATCTAACTTGATTTGTGTTTTGGTTAAATATAAGTTACTTGGTATATACTACTGTATTACACAAAACTCTAACTCAAGTTTTGGATTATGCATATGCTTTTTTTTCTGTTCCAAATGATAATGATACTAAGAAAACAAATCCCAAATTCCATATTGCTTTTGAATTTAAATCACTCATTTTAAATCAAAAACCTAAAACATGTATATATAGATTATAAATTCTAGGGTTTAGGGTTCAAGGGGCTCGATATTTATTTGTTTTGTGTATCAAAATATTCGGAATTTTCATTAAAAAATAAATTATCTCACGTGAGAACGTACCCCATCGATCTAGCTCTTTCATAAATTGAAAATTATAATTTGCTAAAAACATTATGGTAGATGTCATATTTTACACCCCACAATGCCAACTGCCAGCTAAATTATTAGGCCCACTTGCTCATTCATTGCCGCCAACTTCTTTTTTCACAAAATTAAATTAATTAGGACCATCCCTTTTTTAAATTAAGGAAAATGAAACGCGACACTGACTTTGACTAGAAAGTGTAAATTAATATTCGCTTCTTCTTCGTTCACTAAAACTGTGCCTACTTGCTTTATTTGATCGATGTCTAATAATCATTAATCGATCTTAGCTTGTTGATAACATAAACAGAGAGAAGTAGAAGAAAATTATACATGATGCTGAGAAGCTCTTCCACACCACTTCTTGTACCACTAGAGACCTCCAATCAACAATCCCAAAACAAACACACACAAATTTCGTGTTGTCAAAACGGGTTTAGAAGAGTTCAATCTGATGGTAACTTGGAAGCAGGCTTAGCTGATCATGTTGGTACTACTTTTTCCAATAAATTAGGTAGCAAGAGTAGGAGGAATAGCATTGGTTGTTGCACCATCCCTTCTTTCGAATACGACAATGATGATGATGATGAAGACGATGGCTTTAAAGCTGCTGCAATGAGAATGCAAGATGAAATGAGGAAAAATGATTTTGTGAGATATGGAGGTGATGAGGGCGAGGGAAAGATGTATCTTGCAACGGGGCTTGGTGGCGGAGGTGGCGGAAGCTATCGCCCCGTTGCGTTCGACAAAGGCGGCGGCATGGAAGAGCATTACAAGAAGATGTTGGAGCAAAATCCTGGAAATTCCTTGTTGCTAAGAAACTATGCTCACTTCTTGTATAAGGTACATTATTCGATTTAAAAAGTAGTATTTTTTGGGACTCATGACTGATGACTTGTATGCTATCCAATTTTGATCTTAAAAAAAAAAAAAGGACAATTCTTTTAGGTTGCGTTTGGTTGGGTAGATTTGAACTTATGGATTTCAAATTCACAACCCAAATTCATTTTACATGTTTGGATTATTAGTGAATTTCAAATACTTAAATTTATGTAACATACTTTTTAGTTTAAATTGTGAGAAATTTCAAATTCTCACTAAAACCATGTCATTTGAAATCCATCCATTTTTAAATCATTTCATTTAATTTAAAATACCTTCTCAAATCAAATCCCTGCATCCAAACACAACCTTAATATTGGGAAATAACATATGCATTTTTAAACTAAAAATTGGACCGTACGTTGGCAAGTTACTGGACAAAAACACTTTTTAACACCCTCCGTCAACAGACAAGTTATTCTATATATACTCTCTCCATCAACACTTAAAAACACTTGGAGTTTAATTTTAATGAATAATGATCCCCTATATATTAATAGGGAGTTAAAATTGTTTATGTGTCGTCACGATTTAGTAAAGTTATTTGGTTTTTAAAATATAACATGTAATTAAATTATTGGTTGAGATTTTTTAAATCATGTCTTATCACTTCTAAAATTTAATTAATTAACTAGTTTCCTAAAATCTTAAGTTAATTAAAATAATTTTAATTATGTATTAAATCAATGAAATTAGGAAATAAATAATTTCACAATTTTCTATTACTTTTTTATACCTTTAAACAAATACTCCTATGATGCATCCATATAATAAATTACTAATACGTTACTCCGCATTTTGATTAATTAAAAAAAATTAAATAAATGATTAAATTGATTTGACAATATGAAAATTTTAAAATAAATGTTACAAAATATGTATTTTTCTCTTAAATTATTTAAATATATTAATATGTAATGACATTTGCTAACATTTCGCGTAATACGCAGATGTTAATTAATCTAGTAGTTTATACGGAGTATAAAAAAGTAGATGTGTAAAGTAAAAATTGAATGTTGTATAAATATATTGAGAGAATATATAAATATTTCTATTTATAGAAAAGTACGAGGGTCAACGAAATGTAGTTTCATTTGTTTTATATTTTCCGTCCATAAAATGTACTCTCGTACATCTTATGAAAATCGTCACCCTTCAACTATCACTTAATTACTCAAATTGTAAGTACATATTAAAAAAAAGTGGAATTTTGTTTGGAGTGCAGGTGAAGGGAGATGGTGAAGCAGCTGAAGAATATTACTCTCGGGCAATATTAGCAAATGAGGGAGAAGATGGTGAGATTATGTCGCAATATGCTATATTAATGTGGGAGCTTCACCGTGATAAAGACACTGCTGCTAACTATTTCCAAAGAGCAATTCAAGTATCATCAAACAGCAGGTAAATTGATTCAAACTTTTAGATGAAATAAAATTATTTTATGGTATCAAAGACTTAGATTCACGCCCACGCAACTAATTAATTAAGTGCATGTGTGTTGTGAATGCAGCCATATACAAGCAGCCTACGCTAATTTTCTATGGGATACAGAAGACGAGGAAGAAAATGCAGCACAACCATTGTTCCTGCACCATGAAGCCATGGCTTCTGCAACTACTTCTTAGTCATCCATCATTCTTATATTGTAGTAGTATATCTTATATGGGTCTTTCGCCCTACCTTACAATAAACAAACAATGCTTCTAGCTAATATCATTAGATCGTTGATCCAACGTCCCACAAAAAAAGGGCGCCTTGAAGAAAGATATATGAATAAGTCCTGTTAAAATAAGTAAACGAAACTTAACAATTACTCCCTCCGATCCAAAAAGTTTATCGCATTTGAACTTTAAATTTGTTTCAAAAAGTTTGTCGCTTTTCCTAATTTTACCAGTGATCTCCCTAAATTGCCCCTATTCTTTTGGAAATATATTAATTACGATTTTTTTGGAAAGGTCAAAGAAATTGTGGAAAAAGGTGGAAAAATAAAAGGAAAAAGAAAAGAAAGGGAGAGAAAATAATGAGGGGTAAATTTGTCAAAAAAATATATTCCTTAATTCTATACAAAATGAGAAATGCGACAAACTTTATAAAACGGATGGAGTAAGTCATTACATCCGTTGTTAAGACTATTTGACCATGCATGTATGTGTTTCAGGTAGGGGTTCAAAGTTATGACAGCAATATCAAACATAAATATCTATACAAGAAAATAAAACCGCTCAAAAGTGACACAAAATAACCATCAATTTTTCTCACTTTAATTTCACCTAATTGTCTACAAGGTTGCAGTAATTTTTTTTTTATGATTTTAAAAATATTTTACCTGTACTCATCAATGTAGTGGGTGCGTATAACCGTGCCAAAAAAAAAGGTCTCAAAGGGGCCAGCCCAAAAATCATTCCAAATTGATGCGACCGAGAACTCAATCAGCACCAGTGCCGGAATTGAGTGTTGGAATCGAGAGAAAAATCTCCAACTAACCACAAACCAGCAACGATTGCTGGATTTCGAGCGAAGAAACCGGAAAGAAGAACTGATCGGTTATTCAGATACACTAGTAATCTTCTTCCTGGCACCCTTTTTTTTTTTTTAATTCAAGAGTTTTGTGGCTATTTATCATTTTAATAAAGGTTTTATTGTTTGTTTTCTTCTTCTCTTATGTATGATGCATTAATTGGAAAATTCTTCGCGTACATTCCACGTCCTTTGGCTTGAGATTTTATTCTCAGTATGTTTTCTGTAGAGATTACTTCACTGTTAAAATGGTAAAATGGAACTCTGCAATTTAGTAGTAAGATTTACAAGTGCATAAAAGAGTATTAGTATTATTATGAATTATGGTGGTTGAGAGTTTGTATGTATGGTCATAAATAGGTATGGCGAAGAAAGAGGCGTTGATAATCACAAGCAAGGATGAGATGAGAGAGTGGTCAAGGTCCGTTAGAGCAGGAGGCAAGAGCATTGGCTTAGTCCCCACAATGGGGTATCTCCATGAAGGCCATCTTTCTCTAATACAAGAATCCAAGAAACACACAGAGGTCACTGTTGTCTCCATCTATGTAAATCCAGGACAATTCTCCCCCAATGAGGACCTCTCCACTTACCCTTCAGATTTTCTCGGTGATATTCAAAAACTGAGTAATATTGTTGGCGGTGTTGATGTTGTTTTCCACCCACAAAATTTGTACGATTATGGTGTTACCAGTTCAGACAATGATCAATTAGAGGGAAAGGTGGTGTCTTGTGTGGAAAATAGTGGAATGGGTCATGACACGTGGATTAGAGTTGAAAATTTGGACAAGGGTTTGTGTGGGGTTAGTAGGCCTGTTTTCTTTAGAGGAGTTGCAACTATTGTAGCCAAGTTGTTTAACATTGTTGAGCCTGATGTTGCTGTGTTTGGAAAGAAGGACTATCAGCAATGGAGAATTATACAGAGGATGGTAATATTTTCTTTGCTTCCAATTGTTAATATGTGATTACTTTGAAGTTTATAAGCTTCCGACTCTTTCTTGTTTAATCATTCGGTTAAATTGGTGATGTCACAAGGTAATTTACTGTTGAAAAATGTTGCCCGTGGACGAATTAGGAAGCCCTAAATAGATGATAAATAAATGAGTTGTTTCGATGAGAATCCACTTCAATTTTATCTTTACCATGTTTCAGGTGAGAGATCTTGATTTTGGCATAAGAGTTATTGGTGCTGATTTGGTGCGCGATGATGATGGTCTTGCAAAAAGTTCACGTAATGTACGCCTATCACCGCAAGAACGGGAGAAGGTATAGTTTATAGTCGAGTAATTGATCTCTTTTTGAAATATTGGCAAAATTTAGATATTTTTTGTCCTGGTGTATTATGATGGCATACTGAATGCCGCCATCAAAACTAACTTAGAAGCTTATAGATTTTAAAGAATAACAAAGAACTGCAGAATAAGCTCATAATTTATATTTTTCATTCTGGTTAGGTCTACAAATGAAGACACATTATCCGTATCTTAGTGCACTTGCATCTCAAAATTTCATAATAGTTCTGAACAACACTAGCCTGCAATGTCCTCGTACGAGTGCAGGAAGAATTATTAGCTTTTAGCCTTTTGCTTCACGAAAATGGCCAATGGATTTAAAATATCTTCAAGCCTTGTGAACTTGTGAGGCAATAACTGAGATTGATCTTACTGTAGGACCTCTATGAACAAGAAATGATTATTGTTACCAGACAAAAAAAACGATATCCTTATTTTTATTAGAATTTAGGTTTTACGTCTTTCACCATATTCTTACAGCATATTCAAATCTGAAAATTCATGTTGGTCTCTTGGTTGCATTCATTGGACAGTCCATTTTTCTTGTTCAAGCCAAAACTTTGTTCCTCTAACCGTATATTTTTTTCACAGGCATTATCAATAAGCAAGTCACTAGCCAACGCTAAAGCTGAAGCAGAAAAAAATGGTCAAGTTGATTGCAGAGTGTTGAAAGATTCAGTTATCCAGGCCATACATGGAGCTGGTGGAAAAGTTGATTATGCAGAGGTGAGCAACAAAATAACATTATTGTCTTTTGAATCTTGATTACATAATATGAACGAAGTATATGCTCTTTCTGTTTCCTAACTATTTACGGGGTGCTTGGTTCATAATTGTGGTGGTTAATGAGAATTAAAAAGGATTAATTCACCTTCATCACACTTCTTATGAGGTAATGGGACTCAAATAAGTTAATCATTACCCCTTACCCTATAATCATTACTCCTCAACCAACAACTTATTCTAGGATTAAAGCAATAATCTAACAAAGTAACCATCATTACCATTCCATTCCCGTTGAAGAATTTGAATCAAGTGCCCCCTTAATTTCTTAACGGTTGCGTGAGTAGTCTATTGGAAAGAGTTATCCTCATTGCTATATTGTATGTTGGTGGCACACAGATTGTAGACCAAGAAAGTTTGGAGGCTGTAAAAGAGATTAAGAGAGGTGCTGTGTTTTGTGTTGCTGCATGGTTTGGTGATGTAAGGCTCCTTGACAATATGGAGATCAATGTCTCCACTTGAACAAATGACTCTTTGTTTTCAACATTTTTCAAGCATCCATTTTGTCTGTTTGTAGAGTGTGGCTCAATCTTATGGAGTAGGGGAGGGGTGGGGTGGGGTGAACACAAAATTGAAAAAACTGATTTACAAAACTGAATCGGTGAAATTCAGTTTATTTCGTTTGGATAGTTTTTTGTAGTTGAAATCACCGATTTTTTTGTTTATTTATAGTATTATTTTTTATATATTTATAAATTGAACATTATCTCATTAAAATTTACATTCATAATTATTTATTCCGTCCTTCCAGAATCACTTTTTTTAAAGCTACCCTCTCACAGCTTTTACTTTTTCAAAAGTGCTTTTAAGCTGTTTATAGAGTTTGCAAACACCCTCTAAGAAGAGGAAAAAATGAGTCATAATTTTCATGGTTCAACTTTAGAATTTGTCAAGTTAAACGGAAAACAATAATAATACTATCAAGTGTTTGAAAGATGCAATTTTTTTTAATCTAAGCAATTGAATTAACTGACTATTATTTCGGTTGAGTTTAGTTTCCTAAATAATTCAGTTCGATTTTCAAATTTGCATATAAATAATTCGATTTAGTTAAAAAAAAAAAAATATATATATATATATAGTATATTGTATTTGGCATACAATGAAGTACCTAAACATATTTTGGTCCAAATGGAGCTCAAAAGCTAAAAGAAAATTTCAGACCAAGGGATTATCATCTGGATCTCACATTCATTGATAGTGAAAAAGTAGTCGAAATACAAGTAACTCCAATTAAAGGATATTTTTTTCAAATCTCGGTATCTAATCCAAGAATGGACTAATCTGTAAAACCAATTACACCATCAGAGCACGCAATTAAAGCCCGAGCATAGCTTTGTATGGAGTAATACATCTCAAAATCTATTTGCACCTTGGGTACGAAGACATAAACCAAGTCCTCAAATCTACTACACCAGGCAAACAAATAAAAGATTCTAGTTTATATTCCCCATCTCAATTAGGTGACTGTAAAATTAATCTACATTGTCCGATCACAAGTAGAGAAGTAAAAGAGCATAAACTTATAAATCAAATACAAACAAATAAAAAATCTGTTAATTTTCTGCAAGTCATTCATTCTATCCTCGAAAGACAAAGTTGAGAGAAGAATACAGTGGACCACCAACTACACCAAACCGCTAGATCTCTACTATCATCATGCCTACAAGCTTAATCCCCCCACCTGAATAGAAACGCTTCATCATATTGGTCTATATCTTACAATCAAGCCAGCCTACTGACCAGTATACACAGCAAAATTGGAATCGGATGTTGCTGCATTCCCTCGCTCACTCAATAGTAACCGGTGTAATAAGTAGCCGCCGCTGTAGCAGCAGCAGCAGGGGGGGCCGCCGCTGGAATCTGCTGTGCTGGAGTCAACGTTGCAGCTACAGCTGGCTGTGCTGCATATGCCTGCTGGGAAATATTTAAACATATATATAAGAGATGCAGATTTTCATAGATACCGATTGTGCACTCCCTCAGTCCCACAAAGAAAGCTACATTTAACTTTACACACAGATTAAGAAAAATCATAAATGTAGTCAAGTTTAGCTAATATGTCTATTTTACCCTTGGTATCCCATATTAAAATCAATAAATCTGGTGCAAATTCCTATGTCAATGAGTAATTATGGAGGAAGTTAATTAGGGGTAAAATTCTCAATAAAACATTTATTTCTCGAGTAAAAGAGGAAACGTAGCTATAATTTGGGACATCCGGAAAAAAAGAGGAAAATGTAGCCATCTTCGTGGGACGGAGGGAGTACCACTAACTACTTGACAAATACCACCTAGGACATGAAATAATAAATCCATATTACCTGAGCTGGGTAGGTCGGAGGATAAGTTGCATATGTGGCACTTTGAGGAACTGATGCGGGGGCCTGTGACTGCGTGTAGCTCGCGGGATAACTGCCATATGCAGCCTACACAAATAAACAAGCAATGTAACATTACATCTAATTGCAAATTAATAAATATGAAATAGACCACAAGAAAATATGAGGAAATGAAAGTTGGTTACGAATGGAATATGCAAGTAATTATAGATGCTGTCACCAAAATTCAGATACTTCTGGTAGCCTGTGGTAGGGTCCTTAGGGGCATCTAAATAAATACTCCCTCCGTCCGCTAAGTTTCCCGTTACTTTTTGGCACAGAGATTAAGAGAAGTGATTAAATAATAGATATAGTACAGTGATGTGATTGGAAGAAGGAGAGAGAATCAGAGATAGAGAGAAAAAATAAGATATAAAGTGATGGGTAAGAAAAAGTACTTACTAAAAAGGGAAGCTTATAGGCGGACAGACCAAAATGGTAAAATGGGAAGCTTATAGGCGGACGGAGGGAGTAGCAAATTAATGTCTCAGCCATATAACACATAACTCACATTCCAACGGGTCGTGTCTTCATTTTTCTTTTTCACATTGGTACAAAGGTTGAGTTGAATTTATTCGCAAAGAAAATGCAGAAGAAATCACAAAGTAAAATTGGCCAACTAGAGAAAATGAGAGAATTTATCATAACCAAGCACATCTCAGTTACCCAAAATTAAAAACAAAAGAATAGTAAAGAGAAAGAGAGTGAAAGTCGGCAAACACCTGCTGGGCATAGCCTACGTTCCACTGTTGTGGCTGAGTTTGTGAGGCTTGGGGCCAAGCTTGTGGCTGTACACCATAACCTGCTGCCCACTGATTTTGCGTAGTGGGATACGCACCCATCACTGAAGGAGCAGAGGTAGGTATGACTGATTTTGCAAGTTTTGTTCTGTCTGAAACTAGATAATCTTCAGCATGACGCTTCCTAGACTCTGCGGTGCTTTTGTGGCTCGAGAACAATTTTGAATGACGATAGTCTGCCTTTTTTACTGACTGAGCATCTCCAAAGAGATCCAAGAACTGCAATTTCCGATAGTTATATAAGCCAAAAAAATTATGAAACATCAATAGGCACTTCACAGATAATATATGTACAATGAAAATGGAAAAAAAATAAACCAGAGAAACAGCAACTAGCAGAAAAGATGTCAATATACTAAAAATCCCAAGGTGAATACTGGTTCCACATATAAACTTTTGCCACACATTATTACATCAACCATAAACATCAAACAACACATACACCAAAATATACATCAGCTATTGAATGAATAAATATACCAGTGCAAAAACATGGACAACATTGTAACAGTTTATTCATAGACAAGTTAACATAGTCAAGATACAACAAGAAGTCTTGTACCATATCTTTTTATAGTATTAAGTTCAAAAGCACTAGTCAGCTGCAGTGCCATTATTACCTCCAATAAAATGTTTGATAGCTCCTCTCTTTCCTCCACACTTGCAACACTAAGGTTTTCGGGATTAGGGTATATGAATTTCTCTACCAAGGAATCTATATATTCTATCTGCTTCGGAAGTGACGACTGGATTGACTCTAAGTGGATCATAGCCTGCAATATTTAAATCCAAAATACATATGATTAAGAATGTAAATTCTACAAGAACAATACAGGGACACATTTCTTTTCCCTAGGAATGTAAAAGAAAGGAAAGCATAGAAACCTCCAGAAGCGGTTTTGACAATGGAGCACTCTCCACACCTCGAGCGAGAATCTCTCTTGCCTTGTCAACATTGCCAGAAACCTTATGACAAAAAAATTAAAAGTACATGAGATGTAACATACCAACTGCAACAAGAACCATGAAAGAAATTGTGTTTTCAATCATCTCAAGATGCAAACAGCAGCTCATACATGTTGAATAATTCGCATTTAAAATTAAAAAAAAAAACTATTTCCGTACTCCAAACTTGAAGTGTTTTAATATTCTAATTTATACAAACACCCACTAGATATAAAAGAAAGTGGAGAATGGCCCAGAACATTAATAATATGGTACACGTAAAGAACCATGTAAACCAATGAATTTCAGTGAAAAATTCAATTCATACCAAATATACAAAGCGAGAGTACTGGGCAAACAACATAGGCAAAGTCTGTGACTGCTCCTTTCCTTTCTCAATTGCTATCGCCTGCTCATACAAAGAATATGCATCTTCTAACTTTCCCTGAAAACAAGATACACAACTGCACTTACAAACTGATACAACATTTATAATTTATATCCTGAAAAGACTAGTCATGCAGCCTTACAAGTCTGTGCTCCATGTTTGCATGCTTGATTATGGCTTCTAAAAGCCCAGGTGAAATACCAGTGTGCACATGTTGATAAGCAGCTCGAGCTCCAGAAATGTCACCATGCTGCTCTTTAAATCGAGCAGCAAAAAGATGAATCTCTGGTTGTCTCTGTTCAGACAATTCATAATTAATCCATAAGAAAATAGAAACCGTATCCAAAAAGTGGACAGTCACTGCAGGCACGTAAAAAAGAAACAAATTGAAAAATATTTGTTTAATGTTCTAAGAATAAAAAATAGTTCCCCTTAGCTCACATAGCAAATGTACAACAGTAAGGCAAGAAATCCTATACTCCATACCTTTACAAAAACTTGAGTAGAACGAGCAAGTGCATTTTCTGCAAGCTCCATACTGCCGCTAGTTTCCATGCACAGAGTATAGCGTATCCAGTATTCAGGATATCTGGCACATGCTATTAGACACCTTTCATACAGCTTAACAACCTGTGCATGTAGGTAAAGTCAAACACCAAAACATCCACATTCAATGCTATGAAATCAAAGAAATAACAAAGTACAAAGGAGAAATGCACAACGAATACTCCTCACTGGCGGAAAAGGGAGGCCCCTCAAATATGAGGAGGGACCCTCCTTTAGATGGTTAGGAACATAAGAACACACCTGCATGCATAACATTGAACTTTAAAACAAAAATATTGCCAACTACACAGTGAACCCAGAATTTCGAGTCACAAATGAGAGTTTGAAGAACTTAGCCTTATAGAAATCAAATGGAAGGCCCATGCTTTAGTCCAAGTTCAATATCCCGTTTTAATAGATGCGGCTCCAACGGTATAGCCAATAAAGCATATGACGCGGCAGATACTACTTAACTGTAAGTCAATGTATAACAAGGACAACTAAAGCTACGTGCCAAATAAATTAGAAATTGCCCAAAACAAATGAACTCGGATACCTTATTGAAGTCATCTCCACCTTCAATAAAATCAAGATAATTATGCCAATTTTCAAGTTCTGCAACATTGAGGGGGCGCACATGAAAATAGGGCCTCCTAATAGCTGATTCAAAACCAATGATCTTAGAATCGAAGTCTTTAGCTTTCTTATATAGCTCCTCTCTAATGGCGATGTACTTCTCCAATTCTTCAGCATCTCTTAAGCTTGCACTCACAACCTTAGAAGATTGTTCCACAGCATTAGGAGGAACTTCACCCTCATTTTCTTCAGAATTTGCAACAGCTACTGCAGCAGCTTCTTCAGCTGTCCGCAACTCAGACAGAGGTCGACTAGCAACTAACTCTTTAAAACTGTAAGAACATGCGCACAGCTTAAATCATTGTTAAGGAGGAGAAAAATGCAACACAAGCAAACAGTGTTTGTGAGATAAACAGATCGCATTAAATGAAAAATTGAATGCCTGTCCTCTCTCTGCCTATGTAAAGACGAAATCAACAAAACAAAGATATTATTAAGAGAAACAAGATCAGGAAATTTCCTGCAACTGTAACACACACAAAAAAATGTTGTCCTTCGTTTTTGTTTTAACTGCTAACCAACTCAAGAATTTACACAATTATACTGCAAAACAAACAATACCTAAATCTCACTTCTCACCCACAATTAAAGAATAATGCAACAAAACAGGACCAAAAAGAGGATTACTTGGAAAAGGGGAAAATGGCATTTTATCACACTGTCCAGAATGAGTTCACTTAAACAGATAATAAAGAAAACAGGCTGAAGTATGATTACCCTTCAAAATAGCGATCAAGCTGCTGATTGGGAATTTCCAATACCCTTGTATAAATTGTGGCGACTTTGGGCCAATCTTGTTGAGAAATTTCATACTCAATGTATTTGTCCCAAAGTGGGAAGCATAAATAATCAGTTCCAACATATGCTAGTGCTCGTTCAAACAGCCTGAAACACCAAAATAGTAAAGTAACACTGAAAAATACAGTAAAACCACAATTTAATCCACAATATGCCACATAAGGATAAAGAGGACTGGTGTTGAGAAGGAATAATACACTCAAAGAGCACTATAGAATTCTGAACTATGCTGTGCATTTACCTTCCTCAAAAGAATCTTACACAGCTCGTCAGAGGAGGAGTCATACAGGCAATCTTAGCCTTACTGTGCAACATCTTCAGAGCAGCAATTGTGTTTTGAAGCACCTCATGTGCCATGGTTAAAAACAGCATAATTTCATGAAGACTTACATTTATTAACACACTAAGGAGAAGTGTAACTGAAAGGGTGATAAGGCCATGTTAGAACTGAATCCAAACTCAGCTACTAAAGTAGCGGAGTAAGCAAGGGTTTGCACATCAGGGAGGGAAAGAAAAAAAAGAAATGGTTAATATGCATGCCCTACAAACCTTTACACCTTATACTTCAGTAACCGCTGTTGCAGAGGCTGAAATCATGTTAGAGAGTGACAAAAGATTTCAACACCATTAACATCAAGAATGCACGGAGACCTTATACTAAGAGCAAGTATTGTAATTAAAAAAAAATTACCTTCGGATAGCATCAGGATCTCCATAAGTGCTAATAGTAAAAACACAATAATGTAGCCACATATCCACAGAGTAGGTAACTCCTTGAACAGATCGTTCATAAACCTCAGCAACTTTGTCCACGGAGCTGAGGCGTGCCTCATGATCAGCATACTTCTTCCAGTAGCCATAGCATAAAGGAAACTCCGCCAAGAAAGTATCATAGACTTTCCGAATTTTGGATATGTTGCCCTAGAATTGGACGGGAGCAAGTTAGTTTCAAAGAGGTTTCCACAATTCATTAGGCTACCATTTAAATGACTAATAGTACGCCATAAGAGTTATTATTCAAAACATCCCAATCACTGCATCCAAGTTTGTGCAATTGGAGAACAAACTAGATATTGTAAAACACCAATACACGCCAAATTTGAATTCAGGCATACCTCTGACATTCTCTCAGTTTCGTCGATTAATGCAGTCCAGGCATCAAAATCCAAAGAATTGGTCGTCACAATGCTCCATAATCTTTCTTCTTCTGCACTAAGGCCTGGCATAGAATGAGTCAGTATTTTCGCTGGAAAAAAGTGTTGGCATCAACTGTGCATTGGAGGCAAAGCAACCATGATACCATTGTAAACAAAACTTCTTTATTCACATGCAAGTAAGTAAAAAATCCAGTGTGGTCGAGTACGGACTAAAGACAGGTGGGTGACTCATTTTTTTAAAAAAAATTAGGAGACATGGATTCAACTAGAAAGGATCCAAATTTGGAATGGATACGATTATACATCTATGCATACAAAAACAATATTGTATACAATAATGTTAATTAAATATTGATCAAATTATAACATATGTGTGGATGTCTATTTTGGGATTTAATAACCAGGTTTTGGATTTTAAGATCTTTCACCTGTTTTACTTCGGGATTTAAAAACCAGTTTTCAAAAACCACTCAAAACCACCCTTATCAAACATATTAATTTGACATAAAGTTAAAATCATTATAATATCTCTCAACAATAATATAATAATACTACAAGCATCTAATCATTATAATCTCACTCAACAATAATGTAATAATACAATTTCATTTAATCTTACACATTGATTTGACATAAAGTTAAATCCCCACATATTCAAAAACTCAAAAGAAACACACATATCACTATTCATCAGTATTTCAAAAACCTAGGATTTTAAAAACCAATCAAAGCCCAAAGTAAACATCACCATAAAGTTTTTTAACTAATATTTCATATTATGTGAACCAATAAAAAAAAGGAAAAATTGTAAGCTCGCAGAATATAAAGAAGCAAAATTGCCGAGATCCAACATAAAATTAGATGGTTATCTAAAGCCTATTGGATATCATCATTTTAACTAAATGCTACTCTTCCAAACTAGCGACCACGCCACGCTCTTAAAACCTTAAATTGAGAAATCTAACCCAATATGATTTTGCAAGTGCACAGCCACAAGACTCATTGTCCTTTTAATTCATCGCCTTCCAACCTAACGAAAATATTTTCCTCCACTAGGGTTTTCACTTTGATTCAGTAGTTTTTATCGTTGTATGACTGGACCCCACATAATAACTGGGTGCACATTTTGAACTTCTTTAATATTATTTCTCTTTTTCATAAATTTAAATCTATTTAATATGCACTCCTTTTGAGATTCTTCCCACATATCCGACAAATCAGACCCATCAAGCCAAGGTATCTGTACACATAATAAGGAATGAAGGAATAGCAGTTGTACATTCTGACATCAACTGAATGAATAAACTATCATTCAACAGAATAAAAGGATTAAAGCATCATAGATACCTACCAGAAACATCCAAAGGCTGGTGCAAAGCAGCATTTCCAATGCCATCGGCTGAAGCGATCCCATTTTCAGAAATACTGGCTGCTCCATCCTCTGCACCGCTAATATTATTTCCGTTCAGTGAAGAATCATAACCACCAGCTTGAGATGAGCCCAGAGAAGAGTTTGCAAGACTGGCAAAGTTATCATTTGCATCACATGCCGTTACAACAGGGGTCTCTTGATGGGTTGTATTTACTATTCCAGCATCTGTCTTGAGAGTGTTGGCAGCTGAATCAGCTGCATTTACACCTTCAGTTGAAACTACTTCTCCTGTATTAGGATCAGTCACGTTTTTATTGGCTGGAGCAATGGAACCAGCACCATCAGACTCAACAGTAATACTTGCATCATTTTGACCTAGGGGAGACGTTGGTGCAGCCATGTTCACACTATTCCACACAATACGACGTTATGCCTACACAAATCAAAAGTAAAAATTTCACAACTCTATTATTTCAGGCAGTGTGATTACACAGATTAAACTCAAATACCATATACAAATCATATGCCATTATTTACATTAGAGACATTCAAATAAAAATTGAAAGATTGAACAAGGTATACTAAAATTTTAGTCCAACTTCGTTACTCTTGCTCTTTTACTGTCTTTGAAGATTCTTTTACGTATCAATTAATTACTTTGCAGGTATACGTAAGCAACCCTCAAGATGTAGTGCAATTTTTTAAAATTTATATACCACGACGTAATCGGTATCCCGGGCACCCCGCCGGAAACTGAATTAAACGAAACAATATATCACAGGCTAAGAAAGGAAAAAGAAAACGAATATACGCGCACTCCGCCGATAATTGAAGAAACAGAAACAAGATAACACAGACAGATAAAGAAGAAGAACACGAAGACGACTTACCTTCAAAGTTCGCTGGCGATTTCCCAAATTAGGGCATTCCTGCCCTAATTTTGTATATTAGATGAACGGGGAGCTTGGGCCTGATGGGCTTGACACATTATGGGCTTTAACGAAAAAAAAGGGTCCGACTATATGCACCTCCATTTCGGTTTGATGCACTCCCCGATAGATGCACCCTCCCTAAAATCGTTCCAAGATAGATGCACCCCCATGAAATGTCATAAATGACCCTCACTCATAAAAACTCCTATTACTACCTACCCCCCAAACCCCAATTTCATTTTCATCTTCATCTTCTTCATTCTCTCCCCCACCCAAACCACTCCACCACCAGCCCCGTCGCCGCCGACACCCGCCCTCGACCCCACCCTCGCAGCCCCCGCCCTCGCCCACACCCTCATTTTCTGTAAAAAAAAAAAAAAAATCGTCACTGCTAGCGGCCGCCCCCGTCCCTCGAGTTCACCGGCCATCTGCCCCCGTCCCCCCAGCCTCTACCATGGCGCCACCGCCCCATCCATCTGTAATAAATAAATAAATAAATTTCAGCGGCCACGCGGCCGCCCCCATCCATTCGTTGCGGCCTCCGCCACCGTCCCCATCCACCTCCGTCGTGGCCGTCCCCTCGCTCCCTGCCCGTTTTTGTTAAAAAAAAATTGCTTTCAGCGGCCGCGCGACTGCCCCCTTACCTCTCTCTTCTCTCATTCTCTTCACCGGCGTTGGCCCACGCCGCTCCGTCCACGGCGTTAGCCCATCCGATTCGCCGCATTAGCCCTAGGTTTTTTTTTTTTTACATTGTAATGTCGACCATATTCACTCTCGTCGACACCCTGTTGTCGACGAGAGTGTATATGGTCGACATTATAGTGTCGATCGACCTTTGATGGTCGACCATATATCCTCTCGTCGACAACAGGGTGTCGACGGAATGATATATGGTTGGCACTGGTTTCACGAAATTTAAAAAAAAATTGTTGAATATTGTTGATTTGTTAATTGTGTTTGTTAATGGTGTTTTATGGATGAATAGGGTTGATTTGTTGAAATTTTTGAATTTTTTTGATTTCTTGATATCGAAAAAAATGGTGATGTTGGCCGAAAGTTTGGTTGAGGGATAAGGTGAAAGAAATGATGATAGGGGGTGCGTTCAGTAGAGGGGGTGCATCTAGTATGCTGTATTTGAATGAAGGGTATTTTTGGTTTTTTACACTATTATTTTATTAATAAATTAAAAGGGGGAGTGCATCTCTCCGAAATGGAGGTGCATATAGTCAAACCCAAAAAAAAAAGTGTGGTTATATACCCCTCCAGCCAAGATTTTCGTACCCTTAAAAGTGACCTCACTTAGATGTACTTCCCACAAAAGACCTAATATGCCCCTTTACACATTTGACTTAAATTATAGATACACTCTCTCATTTAAATAAAAACCCTAACCCTATTTCTTATCTCTTCTTCTCCCTCTCCCTCGTTTCTTCATTTCAGCAGAAACCTCTCCCTCTTTCCCACGTCGCCGCCGTCGCAGCGCTGTCCGCTCCACCCACGGCGTCACTCGTTCCCCTTCCCCACGGTGTCGCCCGCCCCCCATCCCCACGCTGCCGCCTTCCATTCTCCAACCCCTCTTCTTCATTTCTGCACAAAAATCCCCATTCTCCACGCCGTTGCCGCCCACCTCCCCCCTTCTTCTTCCTTTTCCCCTCTCTCTTCCCTCCCTTTTTTTCTGGTTTTTTTTCTTCTATAAAATCTGCTCCGCCACCCTCCTTCTCCCTCTTCCTCTCTCATGCAATAGCGCGCAGCGCAATAGGGGAGAAAGAAAAAAAACCTTTCCCCCACCCTCTCTCGCCCTTCCCCACACTCTCTCCCCACCCTTGCCCTTTCCCACCTTCATTGGAACTAGCCGTCTGCAAACATGTATGTATTTTTTAAAAAAAAAAAATCAACACACCAGGGTCGATCATATACATTCTCGTCGATAAATTATTGTCAATGAGAGTGTATATGGTTGACCAACGATGCCTAAAAAAATTTAATTTTTTTTTTAATTTCTTTCGACAAATTTTGATCGACCATGTACACTCTCGTGGACAAAAAATTATCAACAAGAATGTATGTGGTCGACCATGTACACTCTCGTGGACAAAAAATTCCCCAGATACAATATTACTCTAATCTGGGAAGGTCTTACTCATCTCCAGAATAAGCTCACTCTCTAACGAAGATTATTTCTGTCTCACCATAATGATGTCCTTGTTGGTCATTTTATTATGAAACAGTCAATTAAGATGAATGAACTCAACATCACTTTGAAAAAAAATTAGAGATTGGGGGCTTCGTTGAAAGTGTCTTTTATTGGTGACTGAATGTTTGTTTTTGAATTCGATGAATAAGGTCGAATGTAATAAGATCTTGCTCAAGCAACCTTGGAATTATTTGAATGGTGCCCTTATATATTTGATCGTTTGGAAGGTGACAAGAGGCCTATGAGCTTACCTTAAACTTGGTGCCATTTTGCATCCAAATTCACGGGCTCCGGATGTACTTCATGACTAAGGAGGTGGGCAAAAAATTGGGGCAAAGGTGGAGAAAGTTGTAGAGATAGATTCTGCTCTTTGAAGTATAGCGTGAGGTAGATGTCTGCGCATAAGAATCATGTTTGATGATACATAAGCTATATGTAAAGGCACCGCTAATATGGGATACATGAGGACCGTAAATCTTTTCAGGTACGAGAAATCATCATTTTTTTGTTACAATTGTGAACTTTTGGATCATGTAAACTAAGATTTTCCTACTTTTTGGGACTCAAGAGGTGGGAGTGAATGGTAATGGACAATACGAATCGTGGTTGAGAGTCGATGGTTAGAGGGGTTTACGATGGTGAAAGTTGAGGCAATTATAATAGGTTTACTCATGTGGATGAACTTAAACTTGGTTCCATTATAATAGGTAGAGTTCCAAGCCAGGCGAGGGTCTATAGAGGAGAATTATATACAAGAGATTTTTTATAAAAAATGTCATTCCTAGAGACACTTTTTTAATAAAGAACAACAATTATAATAATTTCAAATAAGAGCAAAATTGAATGTAAATAACCCATTATGCCCTTAGATTTAAATATGAAGACTAATTTAATATGTAATTAATCAATTCGTAATATCCCCTATTTTTCACCCTGTCTTCAACAACATTCCCATTAATCAAGTTTTTTTCCATTTCAACTTTCAAGATCGCTGCGTTTCAATTAATTATTTGGCATTCCTTATTCGTGATCAATATTCAGCATTACAGAATAATCTTTAACTATTGATTCATACTTTCCTAAATAAAACCCTACCGCAAAAAAACTTCAACATTGTGTATTGTTAATTCAATACAATTAATCGATCTTGAAGTTTAAGGTTGTGTTATTAATTCATTGATGCCCTAAAAATTCTCTTATTATATCTGCATATATTTGCGCAACTCACGGATGCAGTCTAATTTTTAATCGTTTCTGCATGTTTTTCTCATTTGATTTTCATCTTTCTTGATAAGTAGCAGATTCTCAATCGATGGACTATTTCGTGATTCTCAAGATCGAATTCAATGGAAAGACCAAGTTGGTTCATGTTAATCAGCCTTCAATGTATGTAGACGTCGTGAATCAAATCATTGGTATGTGGCCTACGTTTTCTTCCAATAGTATATTAATGTCGTATTCAGCTGAGTGCACTAATAATTGTTGTTTAGCATCAGACTATGATTTGGTTGGATTAATTGAGTTTTGCCAAATTTCTTCCGAAAAATTAATTAATGTTTCTTTAGATGTTCAACATTCCTCTGTTCCAATTCATGCGGACCAGAATTCTAAAAATGTTGAATCTAGGTCTATAGTCTATAATGACAAACAGGGTAAGCGTCCAGCGAGTGTTTTGCAAATTTCAGGAAATGTAGAAAGTAATTCTATAATAGAGAATCTTTGTGTTAATTACTCTGCATCCCAGCAAGTATCTGTAAACCAACCCAAAAAGATTTTATCCATTGATTCAAGTCATGATTCTCAAGATTACAATTCAACGGAGTTTACGGGCGTGGGTAGCGCACCAAAGTTTGATATAAGTCCTACTGAGAAAAATAAGACGTACCTGTCTGATCACTGGGGTAACATAATGAGAATTGGTGAACTTTTTGTTGGAGGTGCACCGGAGTTTAGAATTGAATTGATCAAGTATTCAGCTAAACTTAACTTCAAGTATGCTTTCGTGAAGAATTCCCCTAGATATATACATGTCGTGTGTGCTGAGAAAGCTGCAACTAGTTGTGATTGGTTTATAAAAGCCAAACAATTGCCTATAAATACGAGCTTTGTAGTGTCTAAAGCCAATATGATACACAAATGTGTGGGTAACCTTCTACTCGGAGACAAGAATAGGTTTGGTGTGAAACTTATAAAGGAACTTCTCTTGCAAAGTGTTAGGGGCAATCCTATGATCACCATAAAGGAAGTTATGATATATATTAAGTTGGATTATGGATTTGATCTTACATATTTGAAGATTTGGCGCGGAATCGAAGTTGCACGGGATGAGATTTTTGGCAGCTATGACGAATCCTATGACCAATTACGGTGGTATAGTGATGCGGTAAAACGTACTAATTCTGGAAGTATAGTTGACCTAGAGAAAAACAATGTGACTAACCATTTTGAATGAATCTTCGTCTCATTCAACGCTTGTAAGGAAGGATTCAAAAAATGTAGGCCCTTGCCTTTTATAGACGGGACATTTTTAAGGTGAGATCAAAGGGTATATTGCTTGCTGCCACGGCTAAGGATGGTGACAACGGTAAATATCTTTTAATTATTCATTTATTTACTGTTTTTAGTTATTAAATTGAAAACTTTATTATCAGATTTCGGATATGAAGAATATGTTTTTTGTAGCTAATATGAAGTCCTTGTTAATGATGCGTCCAGGGCTGCAAAAGTTTGACATATTTTGTATTTATTTACTTTTTAGTTTTACAATCAACCTTTGCATTAATTCAATGTTACAGATAGTAATGTTATACTGAAGACAAAGTGGGATAGCTCAAGTGGTTAGAGCACCACTACCTAGGCCTTAGGTCCTGGGTTCGAGTCATGGGGAGGGGAAAAAATGGATGTGTATTTAACTTCCATAAAAAAAAAGTAATGTTATACTGAAATTATTTATTTTTGTTTACAACTTTAACAAGATAGGTTTCGCTTTTCTAGTCAACTATTAATTCTTGTAATTTAGTTTTTTATTTATGCAGATTTCTAATAGCAGACTTTACGTTTTTTTATAGGTCTGTTTCTCGTTGCATTTGCAATTGTTTCTTCTGAGAATAGAAACAATTGGGCTTGGTTTCTAACTAAACTTCGTGATCTCATCACTCACCCGAAAAATGTAATCTACATCTCCGACAGAAATACAGGGTTTATGTCTGCATTTTATGACGTATGGAATGAACCTACCAATTTTTACAGTTTGTACCATCTTTTATCAAACCTCAAGGGTCGGTATGGTGGAGGATGGAATACCCAACATCGGAAAAATATGGCCGATTTGTTTAAGCAGTGTGCATATGCTCCAATAACCAGGATTTTCAACGAAAAAATTGAAGAATTTAAAAAAGTTGGAGGTCGAATCGCTGAGGAATGGCTTAAAGAGTTGTCCTATGAAAGATGGGTTGTTGCACACTCCCCTCATCTTAAGAGATATGGAGAAATGACATCAAACGCAGCCGAGTCATTTAATTCATGAATCTGTGAAGCTAAGGGTGTGCCAGTAACTTATATGATTGACTTTATAAGGAAAGAGATATCAAGATGGTTTGTGGAGAGGCGAGAAGATAACAATGAGTGGACTGGTTTGTTAGTTCCGAGCAAAGAGAAACTTTAGCATGAATTGGGGAATATTAGTGCAGCATGGTCTGTCTCTGTCTATCCAAATGGACAATTTGAAGTGTCTTCAAAACCCATAGTCACTGTTGATCTTCAATATAATATATGTACGTGTTTTGATTGGCAAATCAAAGGTTTTCCATGTGCACATGCAGTAGCTGTGATAAAAAACATTGCACATTTATCCATAATGTTGTTGAGGAGTGCTTCTTTACCTCTAGTTACAAGCAGTGTTATACAATTGATCTTATACCCGTTCCCCAAACGGAAAGATACGAGTCCAGCTATATGAATGATTGTTGGTCCTTGGTGGAGTATAACACAAGTGTATGGGGAGGGGGGGGGGAATGCACTTGTGTATGCAAATTCTTTTTCTTTTTGACAAACTAGTCTTATCAGGCAAGTTGTCTCACAACTAGCCTGAGTGAGAACTTTGATAGATACTTGTCCTACTGATTACTATTGAGTGATCAATTGGCTAAATATCTAAAAGAGTTGCTAAGTGCGGAATGTGGTTGGCCTTTGACTCAAAGAAATACTCATAATTGATTTCTGAAAAATACAGTTATCACGGACTTTGTCCAAAACAGTTTTTCTTGACTTACTGAGTTTTGCTCTTTAAAAATGTTAGAATGTGAGTAAATAAAGAGTACAATAAGTAGATGGCACACAAGTTTATAGTGGTTCAGAGACTCAAGCTCCTACATCCACTTTCCCTGATTGAACAAGATAATTCCTTCACAATGGAATTAGCTTGTTTTATAGTGCCAAGGTGCACTGATCAATAGCACTCTCTTAGTGTTTTGATCCCTAGGATAACCTGAGTCATAGTGCTCAATCTCTCTGAGTTAAGACTGTATTTTCACAATAACAGTCCTTAACTCCTCACTTCTACAACAAACTCTCTCTTCACTAAATGAGATAAGGGTTTGAGGTTTGGTTCCAACTTATAGAGATATCCTTTACAATAAGAATAGTGTAAAGGCTTAGGATATCTCAATGCTAAGCTTTGGATATTCTTCAAAGATTGGCTTAGCTTGATGAAGTGATTCAGGAAACTTGGGATTCTAGAGAACAGCTTGGTTTCCTTTGAAAGCTTGATGATAGTTTGATAGCTTGTAGTTGGATGCTTGAATCCCTTGATCACTTCTGTATTTATAGGCAAATTTGAGCAGCTAACCGTTGGAGGAATAACAATTCAAACTTGTCTATTTGCAGCACCATTGAAACGGCTATGAAGCTTGGCATCCTTTTATCCACTGTGTAAAAGGCCTCTTTAATGGTTGCTTGAATGAATGTGTTGACTTCTGAAAAATGCGGCTGAGATGACTTGTGTCAGATTCCAAATATGCACATTTCCCAAGGTTGATTTGTGGCAGAAGCTACACTCAACCAACGGTCAGATGGGACAAGCTCCCTGAACATTCCTGCTGCAATTGAGAATATTCCAACATTCATTCAATGCTTCACTCTTTAATGCTTCAAGTCTTCAATGCTTGGTTCAGGCATGATTGACAATAAATGCTTCATTGATTTTGTCTTCTGTGAGCTTTGGCATTCAATGCTCTTGATCATTTGCACTTTAATTGTTCTGATCATATGCATTTATGATCATTGCCTTAGCATGCTTGATCTCTTCAGCTTAGTTGTCCACTGTGATAGCTTGTCTTGTAGGTTCAGCAACTTTGGCCTAGAAACTTAATACATATCAAGCTACCTAACATTCAGCTTTGGACAACTATCCTGAACTCTAAAATCTCACAACATTTCTGAGATTTTTGACTTAAGCATTCTACTTACTCAAGTGTTCTGAGACAACTTGTCTGAACTTAGACTTGAGCATATCTCAACTAATCTGAACATCATCAATCAAGGGTTTTGGTATCTAAATCAAAATCATTTTATTCCCAACAATTTCCCCCTTTTTGATGATGCCAAAACTTATTACAAAGGGAACTTGACTTATACTATACTTTACCTTCAGGAAGAGTGAACTGGTCAACTTGCCTGAAAGAAACTGTTAGCACAATAAATCAAGTATGATATGTCATGATAGGTTAGTTGAGATAATGAGTTGTTATCTCTTGATAGAAACATAGTGATCCTTTTATATAAGTCAAAGAGCATTACAGAGCTGAAAATTAAAAAGGACTCACTAGTCTAGAACTGCAAAATAACAACAAACATAAAAATCATAACAGCAAATAGGAAAGAAGTGAACTTATCCATCAGAGAGTTCCATCATCTTGAGGAGCAATGTCATACTGAGCCCATACTCTTTTCTTCAATTCCCAGATCTCTTTGTTGGTTCCTTTAGGGCCAGGCTTCAACTTCTCCATCCTCATGATGTTGATGAATTCTTCCAGTATCTTTCCCTCATCAATTAAGTTCCCATTGAACTTAGGAGGCATGTACAGAATAGGACCAGGGGCCTTGAATTCAACTCTGGCCATCTCAGCTGCTGCAAACAGCTTTTGGTAGAGGTCCATATGGTTCTCAAACATAAACTGCACAAAGACTTCATCTACACTCTCTTCAAGCCACTTTCCAATGACATAAAAGTCATATACAAAACTTCTCTTGGCCTCCTCCCATGCATCATTCAGTGAGATTGGAACCCACTTATCATGGTGAGGGTACTGAGTGTCCCATCTTTGCAGCATTTGAGGTTTGAGTCTTCTGTAAGAAGCCCTCCTTCTTGGAGCTTTGAAGTTTGCCCTTCTTCCATCTCTTGCCTTGTTGGCCTCAACCAACTGATCCATTCTCTCTTCAGCTCTTTGAAGAGCTAGCTTCTCCTGTGTCTCTGGATCCTTTCCAAATCCTTCTTCAAATAGCTTAGAAGGATCATCAGCAAGCTTGGGCACTCTTACTTCAGGCTCTTTGTCCTGTTCTACTCCTTCAACTTCTTCTTCTTCAATTACAGGCAGCTTGACTGCTTTCTTCAACCTCTTGGATTTCCTCACTGGAGTTGTTTCTTCAGACTGAAATTCTGATGGCAGAGTCAGGCTAGTTGGGAATTCATTGAAGGCTTGCAGTTCCTTCCTCTTTCTTTCAGATACTCTTGTCACTTTCCCCCTTACTTCAGCAGCCTTTTCTTTGGGGTCAAGTCCTGCAGACTCACCACCAGGCCTTTGAAGCCTCCTTGCCTGACTTTCCATGGCTGACATCATAGATTCCTTGACAGCAATTTGAATTTGCTCTTCTTCAGTCAAGTTTTCAATGTTCATTGGGCCTTTGCCTTTCCCAATGTCTTCTACTGCCTCCTCCTCAACATCAGGGACCTTCTCCTTTCCTTTGGATTCACCAATAACCAAGGTTCCCTTTGCCCTAGCTCTCTCTTTTTCCCCCTTTTTGGCATTATCAAAACACTGAGGCTTCAAGTCACTTATAGTGACAGAGAGATGTGAGTGAGCATGAGTGAGGGACTTCAACTCCTGCATCAAATAAACATTCTCATCATGGATGTTTTGCATTTTGTCATCTGCCATGCTCAAGAATGTGTGAACAGGTTTCATCTTTTGAGCAACAATGGCATCCAAGGTTGCTTCCAGAGATTGATCAAGTTTGGCCTGAAGTTGATCAGTGAGGTTGGTCACAACTTGATCAGACACTTTGGCCATAAGTTCAACTGTGAACTTCTCTGCAGCCTCTTTCACCATTGCAGCTTTCAATTCTTCAGCTTTCTTTCTCTGTGCAGCAGTCCTTTGCCTTAATGCATCTTTGATTGTCCTTCTCAAGGCTCTCACATTATGCTTGTACAAATCTTTGAGGCCCTTCTGCTCTTTTTGCACAGATTTTGTGAACTTCACCATCTCCTCCTTTGCCTTTGTTACTTCTGTTGAAACTGTTTGCAGTCCAGTTTCAACACCACAGATCCTTGCATCCAGTGTAGGCAAGATCACTTCCTCTGAGCCAGTAAGCCTCATCTCCACAGAGGCAAGAGTTTTGCCTTGGTCATCAAGGGTGTCTACTGTTGCAGCATGAGCTTTTTCAACTTCCCTGACCAAAGTATCCAACTTCTCTGACTGTTGCTCAATGGATGTTGCAGTTTGTGATGCAATTTGCAAGCTAGCTTCAGTTGCATTTTCTTGCTCAAAGTAGATCTTGTTCAAGGTGGACACATTTGCTGAGACTGCTTCTAGGTCAATGTCAGCATCAACTGGGATATCTGTAAGAGAGGCATCTGCAAAAATTTGCTCAATGGTGACAGCTACTGAATCTGCAAAACTAAGAGTGTTAGTAAAAACTCCCTCAACACCCTCAATCTTTTTATCTCCCAATAGGCCTGATTCATCAGCACCTATACTCTCATTTTCAACTTCTTTCTTTTCTTCATTTTCAATAGATAAGCTCACATTCACTGGAGAATCAGGCCTCCTTTCACTAAGGGATTCATCAAGTTCAGATTTGACTTGAAGAATAGCCTGACTCTCATATTGGGCTGCACCCAATACTTCTACTTCATCTCCCTCTATAATTGGTGCACTCAGGGAACCAGTAATCATACACTCATCCTCACCTTCTCCCTCTGATTTTTCATTACTATTTGCCTTTTCAACTCCTTCTTTTCCTAAACCTGACACCTCCATATCCTCAACAGGATCCACAGAGGGCAGTTGTTGGGAGATCACAGTGCTTGGGCATCCCAAGGCCACTGAGTCATCCTGAATGACTAAAGGCTGGTCAATGTCCAACTGTCCTGACATTGATGAGGCTTTAGCCAAACTAGCTTCTCCCATGGAAGTCTCAACATTGTCAAGCTGTGCCTCAGGTTTAGGAGAACCATCCTTGGCCAATGCATCTTGGACTGAGTCACCATCTTTGGTCAACTCCTCTGAATGATCAGAGTCCTTAACAGAATGATAGGTCAAATAATGTACCTGAGCAGAATTGAGGCCAGGAGGATTGGGATTGGTGTTGTCATCATCATCATCATTGTCATGATCAGAAGGGCTGTCTGGATGTTTGATTCCTTGTGCAATTCTTTCTCTCTCAGCAAGCACCTTTTCATGAACAATGGTGCAGAATAAGGCCTCAGTGGTTAACACACTGGTCTTCTTTACATTTGCAAAATGTAACAGCCTATTTTCTTCAACCTGCCACCAGCTAGCTCCCTTATCCTTCATAGCTTGTGCTATCTCCACAATTGTTCTATCCTTGATCTCAACAAGTGCCCTGAGATCATAGAATTGTTGTTGCAGCCTAGGATATGCCTTCAATCCTGGATATAACTCATCCACATTGGCTCTTGCAATCTGCCTCAACATCTCTTCATAGGTGTACTCTTCACCACTTTCTTCTTCATCAGAAGAGTTGACTTGGGATTCAGGAGGTTTGGTTTAGGATTCAGATAAGTTGGGATTGGGTTCAGAAGAGCTTAGGACAAGTTGGGATTCAGGTGCTTTTGAGAGCAATGTTCCTGAAGAGGTAATTGGAATGGCTGGAATGGGTGGGAGAGTAAATTGATCACCTTCTTGAAGAGCAGTTTCAAGAAGTTTGGTATAAGACAAAAGTCTGGGATCAAGAGGGGAGAATGGCCTATCTTCAATGTCAGCTAAATCAGCTAACACATCAATTCCTGTTCTATCAGGAGCACCTTCAGGAGAATAAACTTTCTTTGCAATAATTGGGGCATCTTCAGGAGTCTTGCACTCCTCTTCTTCATGCCTTGATGGAGATATTCTTTTAGATTGAATATCTGGAGAGTTGGTTTCAGGGCTGTTGGGCTTTGACTTGGACTTGGAGTTAGACCTACTTGCTTGTCTAATCTCCTTGAAGAACTCTTTCTTCTTCTTCTCCTCTTCCATCAACTTCTGCTTCTCAGAAGTTTTGATAATTCTTTTCCTTCTTTCAGACCTTGTGGGCTTGTCAAGGTCCCTAAACTCTGTTACAGACTCAGGTTGCAAGGGGACAACCTCTCTGACTTCTTCACTTTCTTCAGGAGGATTGACTCCTTCTTCAGCAACCTTTTCAATTTCTTCAGAAGTGGCTCCTCCACTTCTTGACTGGCTTTCTGGGGGAGATTCACTCAGAATCTTCTTCATCTTCTTCATCTTTGGCTGTGCTTTTGGTGGTTGAGCTTTTCTTTTTCTTGGAGAAGTTCTGGTTGTGGGTACAACAGCACCTGCTTTCTTGGAAGCTGCATCCTGCTTCCTCTTTTCTGTCTTAGAAGACAGCTTCCTAAACATCACCTTTTGAGCTGGAAAAGGCTTTGGCTTGGCTTGGAGGTGGGTATAATGTGCAAATCTTTCTAAGAGCAGGCTAGCTCTTGTGCAAAATTGGAGTCTCCCATCAACTACCACCTTGTGGTGCTTTACTTCTTTGAATTTAAACTTTTCATTCATCATCTTGTCTAGAATGAAGTTTTTCCAGTTGAACTTGACTCTCTTCTCAGCAGAGTCAATCACAGCAGCCATCACTCTCAACTTAGGCATACTGATTTGTTCAACACTCCCAGAGTGGCTTAACAAACTTTTTACCACACAATCAAATAAGTGCCTGTATACTGGTTTCAAGGTGTTCTTGTTCTGAGCACTTACAACTTTCTTGGGTTCTATCATCCATGGATAGTAGAACTCCTGATCATCTTCCTCTTTATACATCTCTGGATTCTGGCCTTCTGAAGGTAGCCCAAAGCTAGCATCCAGATCCTCAGCAGTGAAGATGATGGTGTGTTGGCTTTCTTCTTCTTCTTCTTCCTCAGCATATGTCAGTTTGGTGCAAACATCACCCTTTTTGCCCTTCCATCTGAGATAGGCAAAGAATTCAGCCATGAAGGGATTCAGGCAGGAATCAGGCTTGGTGCCAAGAAATTTCTCAAGCCCTGCCTCCCTTAGCCATTGAAGGACTTGATGAACTTCTGTGTCTAGGCTGTCAAAAGCAACTAACTTTTCAAACCAAAGTGAGTTTGGATTGCTAAGATAGGAGAAATCAATGTCCAAGGAGGAGTCATTGAAATCTACAAGTTCTTCTCTCTTAATTTTGGGTGCCATGGATAATTTTGAGAGTTAGAAAGGTTTTGGAGAAAAGTTGCAGGTTTTGAGAGGTTTTCAAAAGAACTTTGAGAGTTTGAAATTATGAGTGCGTGAGGAAGAAAGTAAAAATCGAGGAGTTTATATATGAAGGGAATTTATTAACCGTTGGTTAATAGATAATAACAGTGGGTAATCATGAAAAACCAATTGGATATAGTGGGGTAGTGGGCTTTCGGCGGTTTGATGGAGTTTTAATGCAAATCAATGGCCTTGATGATGGCTCAAGAATTCATGAAATCTTAATGGAGATTTTGCATTAAATGCTGATTTGCCATTTTGGGGGCAAAGATCTTAATAGCACACGCCATCCTAAAATGGCCTATTCTTAGACCAAGAAACCTTTTAAATGTCTAATCAATGCTAAAAATAGCAATAATTATCCAATTTACTCAGACAAACATCCTGAGATGTGTTTTAACTTCTCTCTTGGTCAACCTGTCTGACCAACATGTCTGAGTGGATCCCAATGTTGCTGACTGGGTCCCACTAGGACAAAGCTCTTGACCAACATTGTTGAACATCATAAGGACAACTTTGCTGATTATCCCTTTTTGACAAATTGCTTCAGTGAGGTTGGTCAACCTTGCTGAAGTTCAATTTAATGAACTTCCCCCTTCTTATGAGCTTCCTTCCTTCATTTCTCCATCTTCCCTGGATCAAGTAAGCCTAATTCAGCTGATAGTTCCAAGAACCTTGCTTCAGCTAGTGGCTTGGTCAAGATATCAACTTTTTGCTTATCAGTGTGGATCTTGACAAGCTTGATATCTTTCTTTTCCACATGATCCCTTATGAAGTGGTGCTTTATATCCACATGCTTGCATCTGGTGTGGAGCACTGGATTTTGTGAGATAGCAATTGCACTATTGTTGTCACAGAATATTGGCACTTCATTTGAGATGACTTTGTAATCTCTCAGTTGCTGTCTGAGCCAAAGTATCTGAGCACAGCAACTTCCAGCTGCTACTTGCAACTGTATTTTGCTTCTTGGGGAACCATGAGATAAGCTTGCTGCCCAAGAACTGACATGTTCCAGAAGTGGACTTTTTGTCAATTCTACATCCTCCATAGTCTGCATCTGAATATCCAGTGAGCTCAATGTTGTCATAAGCTGGATACCATAATCCAAGATTCTCAGATCCCTTGAGATATCTTAGAATTCTCTTGGCAACATCAAGATGGCTCTTCTTTGGATTAGCTTGAAATCTTGCACACACTCCAACTACAAATGTAATATCAGGCCTGCTTGCAGTGAGATACAGCAAGGATCCTATGATTCCTCTGTAGTTAGTGGAGTTTGTTGATTCTCCACTTTCATCAGGATCCATTTTCCAGTTAGTATTCATAGGAATTCTGACTGGCTTGCTTGTAGCACATCCAAATTTTTTGATCATGTCCCTTGTATACTTGGCCTTATTGATGAAGATTCCTTTCTTAGACTGTGTGACTTGAAGTCCTAAGAAGAAGTTCATCAATCCCATCATGGACATCTCAAATTTGCTTTGCATGAGTTTGGAGAACTTCTCACACAACTTCTCATTTGGAGATCCAAATATAATGTCATCCACATAGATTTGGACTAACAGAATATCATCTCCTTCACAGATTCTGAACAAAGTTCTGTTAACAGTGCCTTTGACAAAACCATGATCTAGGAGAAACTGTGATAAGGTGTCATACCAAGCTCTTGGAGCTTGCTTTAAGCCATAGAGAGCTTTCTTCAATCTGTACACCTTGTCTCCTTCTTCAAATCTTGGGGGCTGTTCAACATATACTTCTTCTTTGAGCACCCCATTGAGAAATGCACTCTTCACATCCATTTGATACACCTTGAATCTCATGTGAGCTGCATATGCTAAGAAGAGTCTGATTGCCTCAAGTCTGGCCACTGGAGCAAAGGTCTCATCATAATCAATTCCTTCAGATTGACAATACCCTTTGGCCACCAGTCTTGCTTTGTTCCTTACAATGATGTCATTTTCATTTTTCTTATTTTTGAACACCCATTTGGTACCAATGACATCTTGATGAGTTGGCCTCTCCACCAGCTCCCATACTTCATTTCTGGTAAACTGGTTCAGCTCTTCTTGCATGGCTATGATCCAATTGGTGTCCTGTAGTGCTTCCTCAATATCTTTTGGTTCCTGTTCTGAAAGGAAACAACAAAACAAAGCACTTTCTCCATGAAATCTTCTAGTTTTGATCCCTTCACTTGGATTTCCAAGTATCAGGCTAGTTGGATGGTCATGCAACCAAGTCCTTCTAGACCTGATCCCTTCTGGAGGATTGTCCTCATCTGAAGTTGGATCACTAGATTCATTAAATTCAGGAAAGTTAATTGAAGGATCAAGTTCAGGATCATATTCAGGGGTGTTGTCCTCATTGTCAGATAAGTTGACATTTTCATTGGTTCCCCCTTGAATATTGGATCCATTAACTACCTCAGCATTGCCTGCTTCTTCATTGGTAGTTGTTACCTGGTTTTGAACTGGGATGGGGTCAGTCAGTTCAATTTCTCCTTCAGGTTGGTTGTCTTCTGGTTGATTGCCATCAGGTAGGTTGTCCAGTTTTTGATTTTCATGAAGTTCAGGCTGGGCAACATCTACAAACACTGTTTCCTTGTTTTGAAGCCTTAATCTGGTTGTTCTTTGTGTTATCTCATCAATATTCAGGTTTCTATCCCTGAACTCATTAACAGATTCATCAAACACAACATGAGGTGTTTCTTCCACAATAAGGGTTTTGCAATTGTAGACTCTGTAAGCCTTGCTGATTTGTGAATATCCAACAAATATTCCTTCATCAGCTTTGTTGTCAAAAGCTTTCAATTGTTCTTTCCCATTATTATGAATGAAACACTTACAACCAAATATATGGAAATAAGCAACAGTGGGCAATCTACCTTTCCATATCTGATATGGGGTTTTACCTTGTCCTTTGGTGATTAAGGACCTGTTTTGAGTGTGACATGCAGTACTAATGGCTTCAGCCCAGAACCTCTTAGGCAATTTGGATTCAGCAATCAATGTTCTTGCTGCCTCTTTCAAGGTTCTGTTTCTTCTTTCAGCAACCCCATTTTGTTGAGGTGTTCTTGCTGCTGAAGTTTCATGAGTGATGCCATTTTTGCTGCAGTACTCATTGATGTATGAGTTTATGAATTCTGTGCCTTTGTCAGATCTGATCTTGACAATATTTAGGCCTTTTTCATTGCTCAATCTCATCATCAATTCAGGTAGCTTGACTTGGGTCTCCTTTTTGTTCAACAAGAATACTACCCAAGTGTACCTGGAAAAATCATCAACAACAACTAATGCATATTTTCTTCCATTTAAACTTACTGGGATAATTGGACCAAATAAATCCATATGCAGTAGTTGAAGAACTCTCTCAGTTGAGATGACAGGTTTTCCTTTGAATGAAGCTTTGATCTGCTTTCCTTCCTGACATGGCTGGCATATATGTTCTTTGGTGAACACTTGATTAGGCAGCCCTTTAACTAGAGAGTTTCTTGCAATCTTGTTGATGGTTTTGAAATTCAGATGGTTCAATCTCTTGTGCCATAGCCAGCTTTGCTCATTTGTGCTTTTGGCAACAAGGCAAACTACTTCAGGGGTTTTGCTCCAATCTGCAAAATAAACATTTCCCTTTCTCACCCCTGTTAGTAGCACCTGTTGTGTTGAATTATTTTTGATAATACATTCATTTGGTGCAAATTCAACACAATATCCTTTATCACAAATTTGACTTATAGACAACAAGTTGTATTTTAGGCCTAGGACATATGAGACATCAGTAATTTTGACATTACCAATGTTTAATGTACCATAACCTCTTGTGATTCCTTGAGAGCTGTCTCCAAAGGTTACTGAAGGACCATCCTTTTCTATGAATTCTGAGAGAAGCTCTTTGTTCCCAGTCATGTGTCTTGAGCATCCACTGTCCAAGTACCATGCTGTTTTCTTGTTGATGCTTCTCTTCTTCTTGTGGTCCTTGCAGCCCTGCAAAGTCAAAATTTAGGTACCCTTTGAGTGTTGGGTCCTAGAGGGTTAGCTGTACCTTTTGGAACCCAAATCTGTCTGATTACTCTGATTGACTCAAAGTGACTGACTTGGTTTCCATTTACATCTACATACACAGTTTGACCCTTAAATGCTTTGGATGCCTTCTGTGTATAAGTGTTGGCCTTGTAAGGTTCAGGAGAGTTGGTGAATTTCTTTGGGACATTCCTCCTGAAGTTACTAGACCTAGGTGCAGCTTGGTAAGACCTTTGAGGATAGGGTTTTGGATGGCCTTTTCCTTTTGTCATGTAAGGTCCAGGCTTCCTGAAGGTTTTATACCTGTTAGAGGGGTTGGGCCTTAATCCATTCAGTTGAGGTTGCCTCATTTGAGTTGGCCGTTTCTGAACAGATTTTGGACAACTCTTCTGATGAGAATTCAGATAGGTTGACCTTCCATTGGTTCTACCTTTCTGAATCTCATTTCTCCTGTAAGCAATGCCTTTAACCTTTTCCTTAGGTATGGGTTTAGGGACATTGTTCACCTGAGTTAGTATAAAAATTCCTTTACCCTTATCCTTGATCAGTGGTTGATTTACTTCCATTTCATTTTGTTGTGCCACTGATCTTACAAAAGTCATCTTAGAATTGCTTGATGAGGCAATACTAAGACCAGGTGAGGGTTCAAATGGATTATAGCCTAATCCACCCTTTTGAGCAAATGGTCTTTGAAACCCTTGAATTTCCTCTATTGCCTTAGTAGATTTGTTCAAGGCAGACATTTTCATTTTTAAGCTCCCCTCACTTATTTTTAGAGTATCAAATTCACTTGAGAGATTGTCAAATTTAGCTTGAAGAGTTATAAAGTCAAAATCCTTTTTCTTTAGAGTCAGAGTTTGTTCATCAATCAGCTTTTGTTGTTCAGAGACTTTGAGAGACATTTCTCCATGTTCTCTCACAATCTGCTGATACAACTCAGTTGATTTAATGTCAACCTCAGATTCAGGAAGATTAGATATTTTGCTTTTAGACCTCAACTGTTCATTTTCTCTCAATGCTATATTGCATACTTCTTGCATTCTGGTGAAATCTTCCAACAACTTTTCAAAGTCAAGGTGGATTTCACTAGATTCATGTGTGTTAATGGAAAAGTTGGAAGATGAACATACCTCTTCATTTTCAAATGCCATTTGGCAGTCATCATCACTGTCACTGTTGGAGAACAGTCCATCATCAGAAGAGTAGACACTCTCTTCACTTGCTGATTCTCCAGCTACCATGGCCTTCCTGTTGTTCATCCTCTTGTCTCTTTTGTTTTGCCTTTCTTTTCTTTCTTTGGCACTTAGGTTAGGACAATCATACTGAAAGTGACCCCTTTTCTGGCAGTTGTAACACACATCTTCATCATCATTTTTCTTGCTTGAGGACTCCTTCCTCCTTGATGATGATGGTGCACCTTTGCTGTACTTCTTTTTATCAGCATATCTGTCTTCTTTCTTCTCATCAGAGACTTTGTCCTCTGATTTGTTATCAGGAGAGCTGAATCTCCTTCTGGTTCTGTTGTCTTTGTAGAACTTCTTGTATCTACCAAATCTGGAGTTGAGCTTCTCAAATCTCCTTGCCATGAGTGCCAGCTCCTCCTTCATTTCTGATTTTGAAACAGATTGAGAAGATCTTTGAGTATTTTTCTTCTCTGTTTCAGTGGCTTTGAAAGCAACACCTTTGCTTGAGGAAGATGGCTCATAATGCACCTTCTTTCTGTTGAGATCAAACTCATATGCTTTGAGTTCAGAGAATACTTGTTGCATTGGCATGTTGTCAAGATTGCTGGTATTTTGCATCATGACAGTATATATGTCCCACTTTGATGTGAGACTTCTCAGAATCTTCAAAGCAACTTCTCTTTTGGCATAGAACTTGCCCAAAGAATTCATCTCATTCATGATGTCAGTAAATCTGCCATCAAGATGATCAATAGTTTCATTTGGCTCCATAGTGAATTGCTCATACTTTTGGATAGCCACTTGAAGCTTGTTTTCCTTTATCTTTTGGGTACCTTCACACATAAGTGCTAGGGTATCCCAGATCTCCTTTGCTGTGGTGCAGTGATACACTCTTCCCATCACTGCATCTGGAATAGTCTGGTACAAGGTGTTCATGGCAATGTAGTTCAGATTGTGCCTTTTTCTCTCTTCTGCTGTCAGCTCATCCTCATCTTTTGGCAAAAGCTCCCTTGGATCTGCTTTTTGAGCATCAGTGACCTTGGGATTGAGCTTGGTGAAGGTGAATGGTCCTCTAGTGATGACTTTGAGCATTTCATCATGCTGGCAGGCAAGATGTGCTCTCATCCTGATCTTCCAGAAATCATAATTCTCAATTGAGAACATTGGCAACTTGTGATAAGAAATATGATTGACTTGGTTTGGACCCATGTTGTTGATGGTGTTGACAGCATCTCCTGGAACTGCATTGTTAGCCATTCTTATACAGATAGACAAAGGAAAAATATTTCAGAAATTTGGATCAGTTCAGTGACCACAGAAATAATGTGAGTTTTTGAAAGTCAATTTGAATGTTCAGTAGCAGTGGTCTTTGAACCCCTGCTCTGATACCACTTGTTGGTCCTTGGTGGAGTATAACACAAGTGTATGGGGGGGGGGGGGAATGCACTTGTGTATGCAAATTCTTTTTCTTTTTGACAAACTAGTCTTATCAGGCAAGTTGTCTCACAACTAGCCTGAGTGAGAACTTTGATAGATACTTGTCCTACTGATTACTATTGAGTGATCAGTTGGCTAAATATCTAAAAGAGTTGCTAAGTGCGGAATGTGGTTGGCCTTTGACTCAAAGAAATACTCCTAATTGATTTCTGAAAAATACAGTTAATAGGGACTTTGTCCAAAACAGTTTTTCTTGACTTACTGAGTTTTGCTCTTTAAAAATGTTAGAATGTGAGTAAATAAAGAGTACAGTAAGTAGATGGCACACAAGTTTATAGTGGTTCAGAGACTCAAACTCCTACATCCACTTTCCCTGATTGAACAGGATAATTCCTTCACAATGGAATTAGCTTGTTTTATAGTGCCAAGGTGCACTGATCAATAACACTCTCTTAGTGTTTTGATCCCTAGGATAACCTGAGTCCTAGTGCTCAATCTCTTTGAGTTAAGACTGTATTTTCACAATAACAGTCCTTAACTCCTCACTTCTACAACAAACTCTCTCTTCACTAAATGAGATAAGGGTTTGAGGTTTGGTTCCAACTTATAGAGATATCCTTTACAATAAGAATAGTGTAAAGGCTTAGGATATCTCAATGCTAAGCTTTGGATATTCTTCAAAGATTGGCTTAGCTTGATGAAGTGATTCAGGAAACTTGGGATTCTAGAGAACAACTTGGTTTCCTTTGAAAGCTTGATGATAGTTTGATAGCTTGTAGTTGGATGCTTGAATCCCTTGATCACTTCTGTATTTATAGGTAAATTTGAGCAGCTAACCGTTGGAGGAATAGCAATTCAAACTTGTCTATTTGCAGCACCATTGAAACGGCTATGAAGCTTGGCATCCTTTTATCCACTGTGTAAAAGGCCTCTTCAATGGTTGCTTGAATGAATGTGTTGACTTCTGAAAAATGCGGCTGAGATGACTTGTGTCAGATTCCAAATATGCACATTTCCCAAGGTTGATTTGTGGCAGAAGCTACACTCAACCAACGGTCAGATGGGACAAGCTCCCTGAACATTCCTGCTGCAATTGAGAATATTCCAACATTCATTCAATGCTTCCCTCTTTAATGCTTCAAGTCTTCAATGCTTGGTTCAGGCATGATTGGCAATAAATGCTTCATTGATTTTGTCTTCTGTGAGCTTTGGCATTCAATGCTCTTGATCATTTGCACTTTAATTGTTCTGATCATATGCATTTATGATCATTGTCTTAGCATGCTTGATCTCTTCAGCTTAGTTGTCCACTGTGATAGCTTGTCTTGTAGGTTCAGCAACTTTGGCCTAGAAACTTAATACATATCAAGCTGCCTAACATTCAGCTTTGGACAACTATCCTGAACTCTAAAATCTCACAACATTTCTGAGATTTTTGACTTAAGCATTCTACTTACTCAAGTGTTTTGGGACAACTTGTCTGAACTTAGACTTGAGCATATCTCAACTAATCTGAACATCATCAATCAGGGGTTTTGGTATCTAAATCAAAATAATTTTATTCCCAACAATGATAAAGAAAAGATTCTACCTCTCATTCTCCACAAGCCACCAGGAAGACCGAAACAGAAGAGGATAACTTCATATGGAGAATTTCGGAAGACTAAACCAAGTACTTGTAAGACATGTGGCAAAAAAGGCAGACACGATTCTTTGACGTGCGCAACTGTTTTTGGAACCGACAAGACTAATACTTCTCATTAGAATTATGTACCTTTTTCTGTGTGTTTTTTACTATTTTGAAACATCTTATTTATCATTTTTTTTTATCTAAAACATAGTAACCTTATTAAGTTATGATTTCAGTTTTAATTTCGTGCATTTGAATACAGGTAATTTATTGAGTATGCAGATCTGATTTGAATAAATATGTCTGATTTTATGTAATTTATTTCCTAAATTTTCTTTGTTAAGTTTAATTATTCTTATTTAAAAAATAGAATTATGTCATAATATTTAATATTTCATAATTATATATAAATAGTTACTCATGTTTAAATACTAGTAGTTATAAAGAACGTACGTTCTGTTGACAATGCAGATTTTGTCTGCATATAAATCAATGATATGCAAAACAACTTACTAATATGCGACAATAATACGTTTATTTTCTGCATTATATGGTTTGTATTGCATTAATTGTACGAACTCCCAATTAACGTTCATCACTTCTGTGGCATTACTCAGACATTAATCATGCATCACAAATATTAAATATGTAAATATTATATGTTATTTTTCTGCACTATTAATACCATATGTAGATATTTGTTATTTGTTTTGCATATTTAATTCTACATATTTTGTTGACCTACTTTTGTTGTTTGCGTGTTCATATTCAGAACAACAAAAACATAAATAATTGAAAAAAAAAAAAAAAAGACTAAATGTATAAAACTGTTGTTTCAATATTCAAAATTTCCATCAATGTTTCTATTTTACGAATGCATTTTCGGTATACACAAAAACGTATTTTCCATGCAATCCACACATTGAATATGCAAATAGTTATAATGTATTCGTGTGCACTATTAATATAATTGTGCAAAAATCCTTATTTTTTTCTGCATAATAGAAAGTGGTTTTCATACTCATATTCAGAACAACAAAATCATAAATAATGCAACAAAAGTTGTTGGTCCTGAGTGGAGTATGACACAAGTGTATGGGGGGGGGGGGGAATGCACTTGTGTATGCAAATTCTGCTTTTTAAAACAGTTTAGCCTTATCAGGGAAGTTTTCTGACAACTACTCTGAGTAATAACTTTAATAGATAATCAACCTACTGAAAACTACGAAGTGATCAGTTGGATAACTATCTAAAAAAGTTGCTAAGTGCGGAATGTTGTTGGCCTTTTCTTTGAAAGAATACTCCAAGTTAGTTTCTGAAAAACCAGTTTATCAGGGACTTTGTCCAAAAACTGTTTTGCTTAACTTTGCTGATCTTAACTCTTTCAAGATAATCTTTGTAATTAATGTGAATTAGTAAGCAATGCAGAATGTAAATAACACAGCAATTTATAGTGGTTCAGAGGCTCAAGCTCCAACATCCACTTTCCCTGATTGAACATGATAATTCCTGAACACCTGGAATTAGCTTGTTTTATAGTGCCAAGGTGCACTGATCAAAAAACACTATCTTAGTGCTTTGATCCCTAGGATAATCTGAGTCCTAGTGCTCAACTTCTCTGAGTTAAGACTGTATTTACTCTTAACAAACTCCTCACTTCTACAACAAACTCTACTTCACTTATGAGGTAAGGGTTTGAGGTTTTGGTTCCAACTAATTGAGATATCCTTTACAATAAGAATAGTGTAAAGGGTTAGGATATCTCAGTGCTAAGCTTGGGATATTACAAGAATGGCTTAGCTAGAAGTGATCAGGAAACTTGGAATTTATATGAACTAGACTTGAGTTTCCTTGAATGCTTGATAGTAGTTTGATAGCAGATTGTTGGATACTTGAATCCTTGGATCACTTCTGAATTTATAGAACAATTTGATCATTTATCCGTTGGAGAGATAGACTTTCAAATTGTCTATTTGCAGCTCCATTGAAACGGTTATGAGAGCAACCTTCTATTATCCACTGTGTAAGAAGGTTCTTCAATGGTTGCTTGAACGAATGTGTTGACTTTTGAAAAATGCAGCTGAGATCACTTGTGTCAGTTTCCAAACCTGCACATTTTCCAATGTTGATTGTGGCAGAACTTGTACTCTTCTCAACGGTCAGATGGGACAAGTTCTCTGATCATTCCTGCTGCAAGTGGAATGTTCCTCCATTCATTCAATTCCTCAGTCTTTAATTCTTCTAAGTCTTCAATGCTTCTTCAGGCTTGATGGCATTAATGCTTCATTAAATTTGTCTACTGAGAGAATTGCATTCAATGCTCTTGATCTTCTAAGGCTTCAACTTGATCTGTTATTGCCCTTATCAGTGCCTTTAGTTCAGGCTACTTCCTTGAGTTTCTGAGCATTCAACCATGTTGTCTTCTTCAGCACACTTATCTCTATGCATTCAGTAGACTTGTCATAATTGACTTAGCTTAACAAGCTGCCTAACATTTTAGCTTTGGACAACTATCCTGAACACTACATGTCTCAACATTCCTGAGATTCTAGACTTAGACATTGTTACTGTCTCAACTATCCTGAGACAACTAGACTGATACAATTTCTATCTATCTCAACTAAGCTGACCATCATCAATTAGGGGTTTTGGTATCTTAATCAAAATCGATTCATTTCCCAACAATTTCCCCCTTTTTTATGATGCCAAAACCTATTTACAAAGGAATTTTGACTTACACTAAACTTGTCTTCAGGAAGGATGATCTGATCAATTTTCCTGAAACAAACTGTTAGCACAATAATAAATCAAGTATATAGGTTAGGTCAGGCTAGTTGAGATAATGAGTTGTTATCTCTTTAGAAAATAGTAGTCCTTTTCATATAAATCATCAAGCATTACAGTACAGAAAATTAAAAGGACTAACTATGCTGAATTTTAAACAACAGATAGAAAAAAACAGTTTAAAAGTAGATTAGGGAAGAAAGAACTTATTCTTTAGAAGGAGCAATCATCCTGAGGGGCAATCCCATACTGAGCCCACACTCTCTTCTTCAATTCCCAAATTTCCTGATTGGTTCCTTTGGGACCCAGCTTCATCTTCTCCATCTTCATAATGGAGATAAACTCCTCCAAAATCTTCCCTTCATCAATCAAGTTCTCATTGAACTTGGGAGGCATATACAGAATGGGACCTGATGCTTTGAATTCTACCCTTGCAATGTCAGCTGCTGCAAACAGCTTCTAGTACAACTCTCTATAGTTGTCAAACATGAACTCGGCCAAAATCTCTTCCACATTCTCACCAAGCCATTTGCCTATGACATAGAAGTCATAAACAAATCTCCTCTTAGCTTCTTCCCATGCATCATTTAGCTGAATGGGCACCCATTTATCATGGTGAGGATATTGAGTATCCTATCTCTGTAGCAGTGAGGCTTCAATCTTCTGTAAGAGGCCCTCTTCCTTGGGGCTTTGAAATTTACCCTTCTAGCATCCCTTGCCTTGTTGGCTTCAACCAACTGATCCATCTTTTCCTTAGCTCTTTGAAGAGCTAACTTCTCCTGACTTTCTGGATATTTTCCAAATCCCTCTTCAAACAACTTTGAGGGATCATCAGCAAGCTTGGGCATCTTCTCTTCAGGCTCCCTGGCTTCAACCTCCTCTTCATCCTCTTCTTCATAGATTTCAGGCAATCTGACTGCCTTCTTCAATCTCTTTGATTTTCTGACTTGAGTAACTTCTTCAGCTTGAAACCCAGTGGGTAGAGTCAGGCTTGTTGGGAAGGAAGGTGAAGGTTTGCTCTTTCCTTTTTCTTTCAATAGTTCTTGAAACCTTCCCCCTCACTTGGATGTCCTTCTCCTTGGGATCTATTCCTGCAGATTCCCCTCCAGGCCTCTATGCCCATCTGGCCTGATCTTCAATAACAGAAGCCATGGACTCCTTTACTACAATCTAAATTTGTTCCTCCTCAATCAACTCTTCAACATTCATAGGCCCTTTACCTTTTCCAATATCCTCCTCTTTCTCTTCATCTTCAGCCAGTTTGTCCTTTGCCTTGGGCTCACCAATTTTCAAGGTTCCTTTTGACCTTGCTCGCTCTCTTTCCCCCTTTTTGGCATTATCAAAACATTGGGGCTTCAATTCACTCATTGTGACAGAGAGGTGGGTGTGAGCATGAGTGAGGGACTTAAGTTCCTGAAGCATATACACATTCTCATCATGTATGTTCTGCATTTTGTCATCAGACATACTTAGAAAGACATGTACTGACTTCATCTTCTCAGCAACTATCTCATCCAAGGTGGCCTTTAAGGTCTGATCAAGTTTGGCTTGCAGCTGATCAGTGAGGTTGGCCACAACTTGATCAGAGACTTTGGCCATTAGTTCAACAGTGAACTTCTCAACAGCCTCATTGACCATTGCAGCTTTAAGTTCCTCAACCTTCTTCCTTTGAGCTGCTGCCCTTTGCCTCAAGGCATCCTTGATTGTTCTTCTTAAAGCTAGCACATTATTCTTGTAGCTTTCTTTCAGTCCTTTCTTCTCCTTCTTCACAATCTTTGTGAACTTGGTCATTGCCTCCTTTGCTTTTGTAACTTCAGTGGAGACTGTTTGCAATCCAGTCTCAACTCCACTGATCCTTGCATCTAGAGTTGGCAACACCACATCCCCAGAGCCTGTAAGTCTCATTTCAACTGATGTTAGAGTCTTCCCTTGACCATCAAGAGCATCTGAGGTTTCAGCATGGGCTTTCCCAACTTCCCTGACCAAATTATCCAACTTGCCTGACTGCTCCTCAATGGATGTGGCAGTCTGTGAAGCAAGTTGCAGTCCTGCTTCAGTGGCATTGGCTTGTTCGAAGTAGATTTTGGACAAGGTGGTCATGTTTGCTGAAATTGCTTCAAGGTCTACATCTGTGTTGACAGGAATATCTGTCAATGAAGCATCTGCAAAAATCTGTTCAAGTGTTACAACTTCAGAACCTGCAAAACACAAAGGGTTAGGTAAAACACCCTCATCACTCTCTTTCTTTTGATCTCCCAAAGGATCTGATACATCAGCATCCTTACTCTCATTTTCAACTACATTATTTTCTTCAGTTTCAACAGATATACTCACATTCACTGGAGATTCAGGCCTCCTTTCACCAAGGGATTCATCAAGTTCAGATTTGACTTGAAGAATAACCTGACTCTCATGTTGGGCTTCACCCAACATTTCAATCTCCTCTCCCTCTTTTGGTGGTGCACTCTTGCTACCTATGATCACACACTCACCATCTCCTCCCTCTGATTTTTTATCACTAGTATCCTTTTCAACTCCTTCTGACCCTAAACCTGACACCTCCATATCCTCAACAGGATGCACAGAGGGCAGTTGATGGGAGATCACAGTGTTTGGGCTTCCCAAGTCCACTAAGTCATCCTGAATGATTAAGGACTGGTCAGTGTCCAACTTTCTTGACACTGATGAGGCCTTAATCAAACCAGCTTCTCCTATGGAAGTCTCAGCATTGTTCAGCTGTGCCTCAGGCTCAGAAGAACCATCCTTGGCCAATGCTTCTTGGACTGTGTCACCACCCTTGGTCAACACCTCTGATTGATCAGAGTCCTGAATGGAAGGATATGTCAAATAATGTACCTTGGTAGGATTAGGACCAGGAGGGTTGGGGTTTGAGGAGTCATCATCATCATCTGCAGCATCTGAGGTGCTATCAGGATGTTTGATCCCTTTAAAAATCCTTTCTCTTTCAGCAAGCACCTTCTCATGGACAATGGTGCAGAACAAGGCTTCAGTTGTCAAGACACTGGTTTTCTTAACATTTGCAAAATGTAATAGTCTGTTCTCTTCCACCTGCCACCAGCTAGCACCTTTGTCTTTTATAGCCTGAGCTATCTCCACAATGGTTCTATCCTTGATCTCAACAAGTGCCCTGAGATCATAGAACTGCTGCTGAAGTCTGGGGTAATCCTTCAACCCTGGATATAGCTGATCAACATTTTCTCTTGCAATCTGCCTCAGCATTCCTTCATATGTGTACTCTTCTATATCATCATCATTATTGTTGTCATTAGAAGAGTTGGCCTTGGATTCAGAAGGACTGGTCTGAGCTTCACGTGGGTTGGGCTGGGATTCAGGAAGGTTGAGTTGGGAGTCAGATAAGTTGGGTTCAGAAGAGATGGAGATTAATTTGGTCTCAGTTGCTGTAGAGAGCAATGTTCCTGAGGGGTTAGAAGAAAGGTTTATTGGAATGGGCTGAATGGGTGGAAAAGTGGATTGATCACCTTCAAGAAGTGCAGTTTCAAGAAGTTTGGTATATGAAAGTAATCTGGGATCAAGAGGGGAGAAATGCCTATCTTCTTCATCAGCAAGATCGGCCAAAACATCAATGCCTTCCCTTTCAGGAGCACCTTCAGGAGAATAGGTCTTCTTGGCAATGATTGGGGCATCTTCAGGAGTTTTACACTCCTCCTCTTCAGGCTTTGGGGACCCATGTGTTGGTGATATTCTTTGAGACTGAATATCAGGGGAGTTGGCCTTGGGGCTCTTGGATTTTGATTTTGTCTTGGAGTTAGACCTACTTGCTTGTCTAATCTCCTTGAAAAATTCATTTTTATGCTTTTCTTCCTCCATCATCTTCTTCTTTTCAGAGGTTTTGATGATCCTCCTTCTTCTTTCAGATCGTGTTGGTTTCTCAAGCTCTCTATATTCAGTGAATGCTTATGGTTACAAAAGGACAATCACCCTGAACTCTTCACGAGCTTCAGAAGGGTTGACCCCTTCTTCTTCTACTTTGTCAATCTCTTCAGAGGTGGCTCCCCCACTCTTGGATTGGCTTTCCGGTGAGGATTCACTGAGAACCTGCTTCATTTTCTTCATTTTAGGTTGGGTTTTGGTGGTTTGAGCTTTTCTTTTCCTTGGAGAAGATTTGGTAACACGTGCAACAACAATGGCCTTCTTGGCTGCAACTTCCTGCTTTCTTTTCTCAGTCTTGGATGAGAGCTTTCTGAACATCATTTTCTGTGCTGGAAAGTGTTTGGGCTTGATTTGCAAATGGGTGTAGTGAACAAATCTTTCCAAGAGCAAGCTTGCTCTTGTGCAGTATTGAAGCTTTCCATCTACCACAACCTTGTGGTGTGCCCTTTCTTTGAACTTGAACTTTTCATTCATCATCTTCCTCAAGATGAAAGTTTTCCAATCAAATTTGATTCCTTTCTCAGCAGAATCAATAACAGCTGCCATCACTCTCAATTTTGGCAAGCTGATTTGCTCTACACTGCCTGAATGGCTCAACAAACTTTTCACCACAATATCGAACAAGTGCTCATACCTTGTTTTCAAGGTTCTCTTGTGTTGGGCACTGGCTAGTTTCTGAGGCACAATCATCCATTCATTAGAGAACTCCTGTTCTTCTCCTTCTCTATAGAACTCAGGATCCTTTCCTTATGAAGGTAGCCCAAAGCGGAGTCCAGATCTTCTGATGTGAAGATAATGGTGTGTTGTGATTCCTCTTCTTCACCTTCTTCTGCATAAGTGAGCTTTGTGCAGACATCTCCTTTCTTGCCTTTCCATCTGAGATAGGAAAAGAACTCAGCCATGTAGGGGTTGAGGCAAGAATCCGGTTTGGTGCCCAAGAACTTCTCGAGCCCTGCAGCTCTCAGCCATTTGAGAACTGGATGGACTTCTTCATCTGGGCTATCAAAGGCCACAATATTTTCAAACCATAGGGAGTTTATATTGCTAAGATATGCAAAATCAATGTCCAGAGATGGATCATTGAAGTTGACAAGCTCTTCTCCTTTCAGTTTGGGAGCCATGGATGTTTGAAGGTTTTGGTAGGGATGGTTTGAAAGCTTGAGGGTTTTCAGACTTTTGCTTAAGGGTTTTCAGAATTTGTGTGTAAGAATAGATGTAAAACCTGAAGGTTTTTATATTCCAGTGGTTTTATTAACTGTTGGACAATAGCATTAAGGGGTGGACAAATCACTAGGCAAAGTGGATAAAGTGGGGTAGTGGGCTTAGGAACATTTAGATGTAGGCATTAAGATAATCAATGGCTTTGATGAGAGCCTCAGTAATTAATGCAATCTTTAAAGGATTTTGCATTAAATACTGGAATGACCATTTGGGGGCTAAAACTTGAATACCTCACGCTATCCTAAAAATAGACTACTCTTTGCCCAAGAATTCCCTTAAATGTCTAATCAATGCTAAAAATAGCACTTATCACCTTATCAATTTGGATAAATGTCCTGATAAGTGATTTGACCTTTATTTTAGTCAAAAGATCCGACCAAAATGCCTGAGTGGGTCCCAATGTTGCTCACTGGGTCCCACAAGGTCAATTATCCTGACAACATTGCTGAAAGACTTGTGGACAACTCTACTGAATTCTTCTTTTAGGTTGGCCATTTTAGTGAGTTTGGTCAACTTTGCTGAATATCAATTTAATGACCTTCCCCCTTCATTTTTGCTTCCTTCTTCATTTTTCCATCTTTCCAGGATCAAGTAAGCCCAACTCTGCTGACAGCTCCAGAAATCTTGCTTCAGTTAATGGCTTGGTTAAGATATCAACTTTTTGCTTATCAGTGTGAATTTTGACAAGCTTGATATCCTTTTTATCCACATGATCCCTTATAAAATGATGCTTGATATCAACATGTTTGCATCTTGTGTGAAGCACTGGATTTTGTGAAATAGCAATTGCACTATAATTGTCACAAAATATAGGAACTTCATTTGTGATGACTTTGTAATCTCTCAGTTGTTGTCTGAGTCAAAGTATCTGAGCACAGAAACTTCCAACTGCTACGTACTCTGCCTCAGTTGTTGATGTTGCAACTGTGTTCTGCTTCTTTGAGAACCATGAGATCAGCTTGCTACCCAAGAATTGACATGTTCCAGGGGTGGATTTTCTGTCAATTCTACAGCCTCCATAATCAGCATCTGAATATCCAGTGAGCTCAATGTTGTCATCAGCTGGATACCATAATCCAAGATTCTCAGTTCCTTTGAGATATCTTAGGATTCTCTTGGCAACTTCTATATGACTCTTCTTTGGATTTGCTTGAAATCTGGCACACACTCCAACTACAAATGTGATATCAGGCCTGCTTGCAGTGAGATACAGTAGGGATCCAATGATGCCTCTATATTCAGTGGAGTTGGTAGATACTCCACTTTCATCAGGGTCTATCTTCCAATTGGTGTTCATAGGAATCCTGGCTGGTTTGCTTGTTGCACATCCAAATTTCTTGATCATGTACCTTGTATACTTGGCTTGGTTGATGAAAGTTCCTTTCTTTAATTGGGTGACTTGAAGTCCCAAAAAGAAATTCATCAATCCCATCATGGACATCTCAAACTTGTTTTGCATGAGTTTTGAGAATTTCTCACACAATTTCTCATTTGGAGAGCCAAATATGATGTCATCCACATAAATTTGGACTAACAAGATATCATCTCCTTCACAGATTCTGAACAAGGTTCTGTCAACAGTGCCTTTGACAAAACCATGATCAAGAAGAAACTGTGATAAGGTGTCATACCAGGCTCTTGGTGCTTGTTTCAGTCCATATAGAGCCTTCTTTAGCTTGTACACCTAGTTTCCAACTTCAAATCATGAGGGCTGTTCAACATAGACTTCTTCTTTCAGAACCCCATTGAGAAAAGCACTCTTCACATCCATCTGATACACCTTGAATCTCATGTGAGCTGCATAGGCTAGGAAGAGTCTGATTGCTTCAAGTATGGCCACTGGTGCAAATGTTTCACCATAGTCAATTCCTTTAGATTGACAGTATCCTTTAGCCACCAGTCTTGCTTTATTTCTCACAATGATGTCATTCTCATTTTTCTTGTTTTTGAACACCCATTTGGTTCCAATGACATCGTGATGAGTTGGCCTATCCACCAGCTCCCATACTTCATTTCTGGTGAACTGGTTCAGCTCTTTTTGCATGACAATGATCCAGTTTGTGTCTTGAAGAGCTTCCTCAATATCTTTTGGTTCCTGTTCTGAAAGGAAACAACAAAACAAAGCACTTTCTCCATTAAATCTTCAAGTTTTGATCCCTTCACTTGGATTTCCAAGTATCAGGCTAGTTGGATGGTCATGCAACCAAGTCCTTCTAGACCAGTTTCCTTCAGGAGGATTGTCCTCTTCTGAAGTTGGATCACTAGATTCATTAAATTCAGGAAAGTTAATTGAAGGATCAAGTTCAGGATCATATTCAGGGTTGTTGTCCTCAATGTCAGGAATGTTGACATTTTCAGTGGTTCCCCCTTGAATATTGGATCCATTTACTACCTCAGCAAAGCCTGCTTCTTCATTAGTAGTTGTTACCTGGTTTTGAACTGGGTTGGGGTCAGTCAGTTCAATTTCTCCTTCAGGCTGGTTGTCTCTTAGTTGATTGCCATCAGGTATGCTGTCCAGGTTCTGATCTCCATTGAGTTCAGGCTGGGCAACATCTATAAACACTATTTCCTTGCTTTGAAGTGTCAATCTGGTTGTTCTTTGTGTTATCTCATCAATATTTAGGTTTCTGTCCCTGAACTCATTAATAGACTCATCAAACACAACATGAGGTATTTCTTCCACAACAAAGGTTTTGCAATTGTAGACTCTATAAGCTTTGCTGACTTGGGAATATCCAACAAATATTCCTTCATCAGCTTTGCTGTCAAAAGCTTTCAATTGCTCTTTCCCATTATTGTGAATGAAACACTTGCAACCAAATATATAAAAATAAGCAATTGTGGGCAATATACCTTTCCATAATTCATATGGAGTTTTACCTTGACCTTTTGTAATTAAGGATCTGTTTTGAGTGTGGCATGCAGTGTTGATGGCTTCTGCCCAGAACCTTTTTGGCAATTTGGATTCAACAATTAGTGTTCTTGCTGCTTCTTTTAGGGTTCTGTTTCTCCTTTCAGCAACACCATTCTGTTGAGGAGTTCTTGCTGCAGAAGTCTCATGTGTGATGCCATTTTTGCTGCAATACTCATTGATGTATGAGTTTATGAATTCAATGCCTTTGTCTGATCTGATCTTGACGATGCTTAGCCCCTTTTCATTACTCAGCTAGTCAGCTTCATCATCAACTCAGGTAGTTTGACTTGAGTCTCCTTTTTGTTCAGTAAAAACACCACCCAAGTGTACCTGGAAAAGTCATCAACAACTACTAAAGCATATTTTCTACCACTTATGCTCAGTGGGGTTATTGGACCAAATAAGTCCATGTGTAGTAGTTGGAGAACTCTCTTAGTGGATATGACAGGTTTTCCTTTAAATGATGCTTTGATTTGTTTTCCTTCCTGACATGGCTGGCACACATGTTCCTTGATGAACACTTGATTAGGCAGCCCTTTCACTAGAGAGTTTCTTGCAAGCTTGTTGATGGTTTTGAAATTTAGGTAGTTCAGTCTCTTGTGCTACAACCAACTTTGTTCACTTGTACTTTTGGCAACAAGACAGACTGCTTTAGGGGTTTTGCTCCAATCTGCAAAAATAAACATTTCCCTTTCTCACCCCTGTTAGTAGCACCTGTTGTGTTGATTTGTCCTTAATAATGCATTCATTTGGTGCAAATTCAACACTGTATCCTTTGTCACAGATTTGACTTATAGGTAACAAATTATATTTTAGGCCTAGAACGTATGAAACATTAGTAATTTTTACACTACCAATGTTTAATGTACCATAGCCTCTGGTGATTCCTTGAGAGGTATCTCCAAATGTTACTGAAGGACCATCCTTTTCAATAAAGTCTGAGAGAAGCTCCTTGTTTCCAGTCATGTGTCTTGAGCATCCACTGTCCAAGTACCATGTTGTTCTTTTATTTATGCTTCTCTTCTTTTTGTGGTCCTTGCTTACCTGCAAATTTAAACTTTAGGTACCCTTTGAATGTTGGGTCCTATAGGGTTAGCTGTACCTTTTGGAACCCAAATCTGCCTAATTACTCTGATTGACTCAAAGTGACTGACTTGGTTTCCATTTACATCTACATACACAGTCCTACCCTTGAATGCCTTAGGTGGTTTCTGTGCATAAGTGTTAGTCTTATAAGCTTTAGGAGAGTGATTGAAATACTTTGGGACAGGTCTCCTGAAGTTACTTGACTTAAGTGCATCTTGGTAAGGCCTTTGTGGATAAATACTTGGATGGCCTTTTCCCTTTGGCATGAAGGGTCTAAGCTTCCTGAAACTGTTATACCTATCAGGAGGGTTGGGCCTTGATCTATTCAGTTGAGGTTGCCTCATTTGAGTTGGCCTTTTCTGAACAGATTTTGGACAACTCCACTGATGAGTGTTCAGAAAGGTTGACCTTCCATTGGTTCTACCTTTCTGAAACTCATTTCTCTTGTACACAATATTCTTAACCTTTTCCTTAGGTTTGGGTTTAGGAACATTGTTTACTTGAGCAGGCATAAGAGTTTCTTTGCCCTTATCCTTGATTAGTGGCTGATTCACTTCCATTTCAATTTCTTTTAATTGAGCCACTGACCTTACAAAGGTCCTCTTAGTATTACTAGTTGAAGCAACACTAAGGCCAGGTGAGGATTCACATTTATCATAACCTAATCCACTTCTTTGATCCATTGGTCTTTGGAACCCTTGAATTTCCTCTATTGCTCTAGCGGATTTGTTCAAGGCAGACATCTTTAATTTTAGGCTCTCCTCACTTAATTTCAGAGCATCAAATTCATGTGAGAGATTGTCAAATTTAGCTTGTAAAGTTCTAAGGTCAAAATCCTTTTTCTTCAGAGCCAGATTTTGATCATCAATCAGCTTTTGTTGTTCAGAGACTTTGAGAGACATTTCATCATGTTCCCTCACAATCTGCTGATACAACTTAGCTGATTTAATGTCAATCTCAGGTTCAGGAAGGTTGGGAGTTTTGGCTTTAGAACTTAGAAGTTCATTTTCTCTCAATGCAATGTTATGCAGCTCTTGTAGTCTGGTGAAGTCCTCCATTAACTTTCCAAAGGAGAGTTTCAAGTGGGCTTCACTAGATTCATGTGTGTTATTTGAGGAGTTAGAAGATGAACATACCTCTTCATTTTCAAAGGCCATCTGACAGTCATCTTCACTGTCACTGTTGGAGAATAATCCATCATCAGATGAATATACACTTTCTTCACTTGCTGATTCTCCAGCCACCATGGCCTTCCTGTTGCTCATTCTCTTGTCTCTTTTGTTCTGCCTTTCTTTTCTTTCTTTTGAGCTCAGATCGGGACAATCATATTGAAAGTGTCCTTTCTTCTGGAAGTTGTAACACACATCTTCATCATCATTTCTCTTGCTTGAGGACTCCTTCCTCCTGGATGATGATGGATCAGCCTTGCTTGACTTCCTCTTGTCAGCATATTTGTCTTCTTTCTTTTCATCAGAGTGGTTGTCCTTTGATTTACTTTCAAGAGAGTTGAATCTTCTCCTGGTTCTGTTGTCTTGATAGAACTTTTTGTATCTACCAAATCTGGAATTGAGCTTCTCAAATCTTCTGGCCATGAGTGTCAGTTCCTCCTTCATTTCAGTTTTAGAGACTGATTGAGATGATCTCTGAGCATTTTTCTTTTCTGTTTCAGTAGCTTTGAATGCTACACCTTTGCTGGAGGAGGATGGTTCCTCATGCACCTTCTTCCTGTTCAGATCAAACTCATATGCTTTGAGTTCAGAGAACACTTGCTGCATGGGTATGTTATCATGGTTGCTAGTGTTCTGCATCATGACTGAATAGATGTCCCACTTGGATGTGAGACTTCTCAGGATTTTCAATGCAACTTCTCTTTTGGCATAGAATTTTCCAAGAGAGTTTATCTCATTCATGATGTCAGTGAATCTGCCATCAAGATGATCAATTCTTTCATTGGGCTCCATGGTGAATTGCTCATATTTCTGAATTGCCACTTGGAGCTTGTTTTCTTTGATCTTTTGGGTACCTTCACACATGAGTGCTAAGGTGTCCCAAATTTCTTTAACTGTGGTGCAGTGGTACACTCTTCCCATCACTGCATCTAGAATTGTCTAGTACAAGGTATTCATGGCAATGTAGTTCAGATTGTGCATTTTTCTCTCTTCTGCAGTTAAGTCATCTTCATCCTTTGACATTAACTCTCTTGGGTCTGCTTTCTGAGCATCAGTGACTTTGGGGTTTGTCTTGGTGAAGGTGAAAGGCCCTCTGGTGATGACTTTGAGCATTTCATCATGTTGGCAGGCAAGATGTGATCTCATTCTAATCTTCCAGAAATCATAGTTCTCTATTGAGAACATTAGCAGATTGCGATTAGAAATGTGATTTACTTGGTTGGGACCCATGTTGTTGATGGTCTCAACAACATCTCCTGGAACTGCATTTTTTGCCATCTCAATAAAATAGGGTTAGATAAGCACATAAATGTTTATCAGAAAATAGATCAGTTTAGTGACCACATAAATTATGAATTTTTTAAAATCAGTTGGATTTTCAGAAGTAGTGGTCTTTGAACCCCTGCTCTGATACCACTTGTTGGTCCTGAGTGGAGTATAACACAAGTGTATGGGGGGGGGGGAGGAATGCACTTGTGTATGCAAATTCTGCTTTTTAAAACAGTTTAGCCTTATCAGGGAAGTTGTCTGACAACTACTCTGAGTAATAACTTTAATAGATAATCAACCTACTGAAAACTACGAAGTGATCAGTTGGATAACTATCTAAAAAAGTTGCTAAGTGTGGAATGTGGTTGGCCTTTTCTTTGAAAGAATACTCCAAGTTAGTTTCTAAAAAACCAGTTTATCAGGGACTTTGTCCAAAAACTGTTTTGCTTAACTTTGCTGATCTTAACTCTTTCAAGATAATCTTTGTAATTAATGTGAATTAGTAAGCAATGCAGAATGTAAATAACACAGCTAGGGGTGTGCACCGGTCCAGAACCGGACCGGGACCGGAATTATAAAATTTTACGGACCGGAGACCGGACCGGAATTAATCCGGTCCGGGTTTGGACCAGTTGGACCGGAATTTTTTTTTTTTAAGTTTATGGAAGCAAGAACAAAATTGTTGAATTTGTGTATGAAAATTAAAGTGTTTGTTCTTCATTACGCCAATGTGAATTTTATTTACATTATTATTAATGATCTTTTGACCCTAAAAAAAATTAAATATGTTTGTTAAATTATATATTTGAAAAAAATGTAATAGATTTCAACACATTTTCACCAATTACTTGGTTTTGAAAAATAATTGAGAGTGCATTAGTTAAAAAAAAAAATTTCCGGTCCAAACCGGTCCGGACCGGAAAATTCCGGTCTTGGACCGGACCGGAAGACCGGAATCCAAAATTTGTCGGACCGGAGACCGGACCGGAATCTAACCGGTCGGTCCGGTTCCGGTCCGGTTCCGGTCATTTTTTCGGTCCGATTTTTTTTTGAACACTCCTAAACACAGCAATTTATAGTGGTTCAGAGGCTCAAGCTCCTATATCCACTTTCCCTGGTTGAACAGGATAATTCCTTAACACCTGGAATTAGCTTGTTTTATAATGCCAAGGTGCACTGATCAAAAAACACTATCTTAGTGCTTTGATCCCTAGGATAATCTGAGTCCTAGTGCACAACTTCTCTGAGTTAAATAAATCACTGAGTAACTATGGGACACGGAGCTCGCTACTACGATGATCTCTTTCCAAAAGGTGATATAAATTGCATGAAAATATTCACAAATCCATTGAGTAACTATGGGGCATGAAGTTCGCTGCTACGATGCACTCTTTTTAAAAGATGGATCAATGTGAAGTGTGATAAAAAGAAAAAGAAAATAGAGCAACACATATGATGTAAAATCATGAAAAAACTGTGTTGAGGTGTATAGAATGCCAACAATAGTCGAAAATACACGTAAACTCAGATTCTTGTCCCAATTTTCTAGGAATTAGTTATTTTTGATAATTATTAAATATTATTCTCTGAAATATTTAATTGACTAAGTCTTACCTTATTTTATTAATTCAGTTATTATATATTTCGCGTTTAATTGTTTTTAATTTTTCAGAATTCTTATTCTCCCAACTTACCACGATCAATTAGTGGGGAAGTTACTTCCACTATTTCACTTCCCTCACTCTCAGAATCGTGTATCTCCTACTTCTTAATTCTCCATATAAGATGAATCTCCATAGTAGTGTTGGTAAATACATTAAAGGCTTTGTTAATTTGTTTAAGCACGGTAATTACAGTCTTAAATTTATTTACAACACTCAAGTATATCTATTACCTATGTCACATCACTTTTTTGCTCACACTTTTTTGAATTGTGATTTGCATTTATCTGTACAACTCGAAAGGTCTCTAGAATTTAATTGATGTCTTGTTTTGTGTGTACAACCCCTATTATGCCTAATAATTCTCAGGATTCTCCTGCACAATCGAACTCAAGCTCCAGCAACAAAAATTCTCCAAACCCTCTCAACCTACTCGCAGAAATGACATTTTCAAACTCTCCAAACTCACCATCATTCACTGTAGGAACCATTGTCATTCCTTATGCTGATGAACAAAATCCCTCACACTCATCCCCTCTTGAAATAGTACCGTACAATCCCTTCGGCATTCGCTCAGAAATTGCGAATGCGAACGCTGCTGCTGTAACTTCGGCCTCTAAGCCACAAAATTAGCCCTCATCCGAAGCTCCCGCAACTGAAACTACCCCAGTAACCTTACACTTCCCTCTGGGCACTCCTTTCAACACCTTGAAGGATGCCTTTGAAACCCTAAGCCTAAAAACAACACACCCTGTTCTTGTGCTTGAGGGAGAAACACTGGATAATGCGATGTTTAAGGGAGTGTGGACATGCATCATCAACAGGAATCCTCAGATGAAGAAGTTATGGCCGCCAAATTCGAAAGATTACACCGGTAGAAAAAGGGCAAGAAGAAGGTCGTTACTGTTCCTACTGCTAGAAAGTGGCCCGGTGGAAAAAGAAAGTCCCAAAGGAACTGAGCAAAATTGTTGACTATACAGGAAAGGGGAAGAAGCCCCGAACTGATGGGAATGCATCTGAACCTATAGTTGTTTCTAATTCTGAAACTGAACCAGAAACAGAGCTCGAACAAGCTGCAGTTCGAATGGAAGAAGAAGAGGTTAATAAGGATGATGTGGATGAGGTTGCTGATGACCTGGAAGAAGAAAGAGAACCCACTCCACCAGTTAGCACAAGGAGATCAAAAAGGCTCCGAGAGACCGAAAGTGTTGCCTCTCCGATGGCAACACCTGAGCCTTCTGATCCTGAGTCATCATCCAACTCTTCTGATGAAGATGAAAACGAGGTACTATTCTCTTTTGATGATAGAAATAGTGACTCTGATGAGGACTATAATGATAAATCAAGCATCCAGTATAGAACTATAAGAACTAGGCAAATTTTAAGTGAAAGGCTGATAAAAGTTCCTGACTTTGAAGAGATGAATCTGATTGAATGGTTTAAAGAAAGGTCCTTGCTGCATGCTTTACAATTTGCTTGTCCATACATTGTAAACTGGATATTTGAATTTTATGTTAATATTCCTCAACATGCTGGTGATCCAAATTCAACTAGATATGGACATTTTTGGTTTAGAGGAAATATGCATATGATTACTCCTAGGATGATCAACATTTTGCTTAAAACAAAAATCATGGAGGATCCAGTAGTTACTGATCATGCTGTTATGATAAGTATCTTGACTGGGGGAGTAATCACCAAATGGAGAAGAAAGATTTTGGCCTCTAAATTGACTAGTCTATACTCTGTCTTGCATAAGTTGGTTTGCTTCAATTGGTTGCCTACTACAAACAACACCACTCTCACCTTAGAACAAGTTGTTTTGATGTACAAAATTGGGCACTTGAAAAGATTTAACCTGGGACAGGTTATTTTCACAAATATGATGACATACAAGTTTGATATGTCTGGAAGAGGCATACTGCCTTACCCTGTCTTGTGTACAAATACCTGCTGGACAAAGCCTTTGAAAGATTTGAGGATGAGGTAGTTAGCAACTATATCCCAGGCTTCAGCATTTCAAATCAGTTCTTGATGAAAGATGACAAAGTGGTTGATCTTCCCTTGAGAAGGAATGAAGATGAAGCAGGCCCAAGTACAACTCCCAGTGTTCCAGCAAATGATCCCATTCACAATACCACACTGCCTCCAGAAGGAGCTGCCTCCTCAATTTACTTATCTTCACACTATATTATGAGGCAGATTGATATTTTGCAGGGATCTATTCTTAATTTACAGCACTCATTGGAGGATCTTCTCATTCAAAAATAATTTTGGATGGATTTTCTTTCCACTTCAACAGGGGGAGTAGCTGACAGTTCACACAACCAGCCCACTAACATTGTTGCTCTACCTACTGTAGATAAACCGGATTCAGTTCTTGGCAGAACTCATGAACCTGTTGCTGACACTGCAATGACTGAGGAAGATGAACAAGACATCCAGGATCTCTATGGTGATCTGTGATCTGGATGCATGATGAGCTTGAAGACAGGGGGAGAGCTTACACTATGGGGGAGTATATGCATATTATGGAGATGCAGCTGAAATACATTTCAGCCCAATCCTTTCCCATGTGTTAATTCAGTTCTTTCCCAGTTGTAAAAGTTCTGTACTTATGTTTATTTAATTTCTCAAACTCTGTTTTTTTACATTTTGTAATTATTTAGGATTTATTTTTGCTTAAGTTATTTAAATCTAAACAAGTTTTTTGGTTTAGATGTTGTTTATTATTAATGTGATCTTATACAACTTGTTACTTCATATTTTTGAAATATCAATTGTGTAAACTTCTTAATCAATATTTCTGTTGTGCGAACTTCAGTTGTGTTGATGTTGAAAGGTCAAATTGGGGGAGATTGTTGATGTTGATATAAGTGTTCTGTTTAATGATCCAACACTAACAGCCGAGTGTTGTGTTTAATGTTCCCAACACTTATGACAACATCAAAATTTGTCCTTCCTTTTCTCACTAACTCCAATCTTACGCTTGTTGTCTAATGATGTCCCCAGAGCAGTTAGAAGACGTGGGCAACACCAAGTCATGCTACTGCGTGGGAGTGAGAAGTTATTAGACATGGTATAACAAGTCCCTACATTTTAGGAGTGGTGGGGAGAAGTTTCTTAACCGCATGATCTCACGGCTGTGATAATCATGGGAGTTGATGGCAGTTCGTCCATGAAGCCTATAAATACATAAGGTGCCTCAACACAAGATACACAAGAAGGAAAGCTGAATTCGACTACTACACTATTGAACGCTTTATACGCTTCTAGTTAGGAAAATTATTGTTTCTTCTTGTAGTTCTTCACATTATTGTAAACCCGAATAATATTGTGTTTGAACATAGTCTTATTTACTAGGTTGTGTGTATAGATCTATGAGGGAGATAGTTTCATAGAACTTAGTAAATCATATAAACTTTCGTAGTGTTTTTATACACCTCTGAGAGGTTGTAACTGTTTCACATATTTAATATAGTGAACAACATAAATTATTTTATAATCTATGCAAATTTTGAATACTTCTATTTTCAGTACGTGCATTTTAATTTCCGCTGCATAGTGTTGTCTGGATAGTGCCAACACGACAGACAACATCTCTGATTTCGCACGCACACACGCTTTCATTTTCTTTAATCTGTTATGTGCCTTCGCACATAATTGCTAATGTATCCCACATTTCTTTAGCAGTTTTAAAACGTATAATTTTACCAGCATACTCATTTGATACAGTAGTTAGAATAATGTTCTTAGTTGTTCTGTCGAGGTTGTGTTGCTTTGCCTCATGTCACATCCCGATTTTAGGGGGCTAGATGAAAATACTATACGATGCATATTTTTATAAAAATTGGCAGCATAATTAATTTGGTAAATAAATACTCAAACACTTTGAAAAAAAACATATTAAAATGTAACTTCAACTAATGAGTACCAACACTTGTTCCAAAAAAAGGGATGTGAACATTTCTAAAATGAAAATAGTTTAAATTTTAAATGCAAATAATTAAATAAAATAGCATAAAATTATTCCTTAATGACATGTACCGCATCCACCGTCCCTCCACTTCAACTCCTTCAATCTGTAAAATGTTTTGATCGGGGTGAGTAAACTAACTCAGTGGGATTAACTCTGTCACGGTTAAATATAAGATATGAATAAAATCATAACTCACCAACATGCATACAATTTCATAAGCTTGTTGGATAAACCAACCATAATAACATAGGCTTGTTGGATAAACCAACCACAAGTTTGTTGGATAAACCAACCATAAGTTTGTTGGATAAACCAATCATAATAACATGGGCTAGTCTTGGGTGAGACCGTCTCACAGAATGAGATCCGTAAGACGGCTTTTATATATAAAAAGTGATAATGTTTGAGCAAAAAGTGATAGTGTTTAAGTAAAAAGTGATAGTCACTTTTGTTAAAAATATTATCACTTTTTACTTAAACATTATCACTTTTTTTACAAACTAAAATCTGGAAAAAAAATATGGGTTATCCTACCCAAAATTTTGAAATATGGGTTGAAAGGATCCGTCTCACGGAAAAAGATCCGTGAGACGGTCTCACACAAGTTTTTGCCTAATAACATAGGCTTGTTGGATAAATCAACCATAAGTTTGTTGGATAAACCAATCGTAATAACATAGGCTTGTTGGATAAACCAACCATAAGGTGTAAGATGCAACAAGAAATAAAATCACTCATACGAAATACTTAAAAATGACAAAGTATAGCCAATCAAGAAAATTCCACCTTAAAACTTGAGTAGTCTCGTAACTATGTAACTTGAATTAATGCACAAGTTCCTCGTCACCTATAATAATAAATATATTTCTTAGAATTATTACTATGACTAAATTAATGAATAACTAATATATTATTATTAACTTAATAACTAATAATATATGTCTTGAGCGAAATCAATGTTACTGGAATTTTTGTACTTACAACCTACGACAACCACTAATTAAATGGTATCTATAAAAACAAGTTAAGAATTAATAATTATAATATTAATAGAAAAAGTGGTTAATCTTTCAAACTCAATTAAAAGCAAATGAAATAATAGGATCTGGGCTATAAATTAACATATTGATTACCTACACCTCCATTAATATATATATATATAAACATACATGTGAACCGAATTAATTATCAGAAAAAAATACTACTTTACAAAATGTTTAGATATATTTTTAGGTAAAAATAATACTTATAAAGAAAGTGTATTCAAAATAACATTTTAATTGATTTTAATTTAATTTTAGATATAACTTTCCATTTTAATATTAATATGACTAATATGTTTTTTAACCAATAGTAAATATACACATCAAAGTTTCTTAAAAAATAAACTCAACCTAATTATGACACATGTAATATAATTATTCTCCATAAGACACGTCATCAAATTTAACCACATCTTGACACATGACAAACTTAAACTCCCTATTAGTATATAGGGGGATGTATTAATTAATATACTTAAATTACTATCATAAATATAAAGATAATATTAATATACTTATTATAATCTTTTTTTAAAATAGTGTATTAGGAAATCTTTTAATAATTGCGATTAAAAATTTCGGGGTGTTACACCTCATCTGGTGTGAAGTCAGCTCTATTCTTGGGCACTAGCTGACCAACTGGAATTTCTGGATTTTCATCAGCTGTGTTAGGAGCCATCACAGTGATAGGTCCATTTGAGATTACATTTAACATCATTTCATGAACTTGACTGAGTGCAACCTCCATTCCGCCTTTCCAGAGATCATATTCCTCAACTGAAAAAACAGGTAGCTTACAAGTGTGAGAATCTCCACCCATGGTGAATAAGTAGAATGAGTATGAGTTTTATGAAAGATAGGGTTTTCAAGATAACGGATCTGTTCAAGAGAGCTACAAGAACTTCTTCCTTAAGAAGTTCAGTAAAAGAATCAGTAGCTCGTTAGAACTACTGCTCTGATACCACTTGTTGGTCCCAAAACGAGTATGGTGACAGTCTAGAGGGGGGTGAATAGACTGTCAGGTGTTAAAACTTTTTCGTACTTTTTAGATCAGATTAGACGTTCAGAAGAGTTATGTACTCAGTCGTCTATATGCAGATAAGATGTTCTGATCTGTAGAGTATGTGAGTGATATAGCAATTCAAGATAACAACCTTACAGATTGCTGAATTCAGCTGGTCAGTTTGAAAGCTATCTCAAGAGCTATGAGTGCGAAAATGTGTAGGCCCTACGTGTTTAGACTCGTGGGTATTTTTATGAAAACCTATGAAAACTAATGACTCCAAAAACGAAGTAACTTAGTGGATTTTGATTCTCTTGTGAAAACTATGCTATGAACAAGTATGAACAATAATGAATATGAATACTGAATAAAGAACACAGTAGTTTATAGTGGTTCAGATCTCAATATCATACGTCCACTCTCTCTAATCAGATAGAGAAATTCAATAGCTTGCTACTTTATAGTCCCAAGAGAAGACTTTCGATCTAGAACCTCAACTACTTTCTGAGGAACGGATCTGTTTGTTGGTGAGGTAACAAACAACCTTTATAATGGTTAAAACCAATTAACAAGATGTGTGTATAACCAACTAAAGTTCTAAGCACTAAAGATAAGATTCTTTATACGGGCTTAGGATCGAAAACTTAGAGCACTAAGGATAGAAATCTTTTCTGGCTCTAAAGAACTCGATACTTAAGTATTTTTCTTAAACTTGTTGTTCTTGATATCAGCTATGTATGTAGAGAGAATGAGTTCTTGCTTGTGGGGTTTCCGGTACCTTGTTCCAAAGAACAAGTGTTGTATTTATAGAGTGATTTGTGCTCAGAAACTAATCGTTGGTGAGAACTAGTCGTTGTAACAAATCTTTCTAAGTATGGTCGCCATCTTCATAGGAATGGTGTTTGCAGACTTTCTGGTACGATATTGCCTTAAGAGGCAATATGCATTAAATGCTCTGTACTTCTTCTGCAGATCTCTTGTACGACCTACTAGGTTGTCAACTTCATAGCTTCGTGTTGATGTCTCATTGGTCCACATCAGCTTAGTAGTTGAGAGCTATCTTGTCTTCTGTTAGAGCAATTCAGAAGTTAATCCGACATTCTCTTTGTCTTCTGCTTTGTATGCCTTTATCATCTAACTTAGTTATTCATAAATGAACTAACACTTGTGAAGGTGTTTTATTCATAAATGCTAAGTGCTCTTCGACTTGAATGCTCTTTAGGGCTTGCTCTGACAAGATACGGATGAGTTCATATCTGCTAGGTTGTCTTCTGAACTTCGATTGCAGATTATCATATAGAAGACCCAGTCTACAAGGTATACAACAACCTTTAGATCTGTATCTACTAATGAACTCTTGGGATCTTCTAGTCTTCTGCTTTCTTCTTAATAGACTTCAGTGGAGTGTACAGATGAGTAATCAGCTGACATTTACACGACTGATTCTTAGACTAGAATTAAAAACACTTACATTACTCCTAAGCTTTATAATTCAGCTTAGGAACCTCAGTTCTAGAACATGACTTGTCAATCTAACCTATACTCTACTGATTTGATTTTTGGCCATCAAAACTAAAGCTATTTATTACACTCAAATTAGGGGCTGGATGAATATCCCAACAGTGTCTAAAACACACTTATTTACTGATTATTGTAATTAATCATTATTCATTAATATTGATAATTAACATTAAATAATGGCATAATATGAAATGTAAGAGTAAATTATATATGCCCAAAATATTTTCTTTTATTTGTGTAAAAAAATGAAAGTATACTATCTTTTTTAGACAAAAGAAAGTAACTATTATATCTCTAAATTTTGGTCTTGGTTAACTTTAATAAATATGTAATATAATTATATCATTAACTTTAAAGTTTATTTTAGGTATTATTTTATCGACAATATAATTCTTTTTTTATAAAAATGAGTTATATTATAATTTATTTTCAAACTATTAAAATATTTGAACATGCATAATTATTGACCTACTAAAATAAGCGTGAAATGTACACATACGTAATGTGCACGAAACGTGCATGCATGAATTGTTCACGAAATGTGCACGTATAGATATGTAAGAAATGTGCACATGCGGTTTGTGTTCTACATAAAAAAATATATTTACAAATACTCACTACTTGTGAAAATATTCAACAAAAAATGTGCAACTCATGTTGTGTTACTAGTACGTATTTATAAAACTATTTTCATCATAATTTGTCTTAAATAATAAGACAGCACAAAATTAAACTTAAACATATCAATATTAATGAATTATTACTAAATTTATTTATCGCAATGCTTAAATAATGATTTTCGGCTACTTATTTTGTTCTTTCTTTCATAATTTTTTTTTATGGGTGTATGATGTGTTGATTTATTATTAGTATTTATATATCCTGAAGTTTCCTACTTTTCTTATTCACCCCGAACCTAAAACTTTTCTAAGGTCGACTCTAGTTCTAGTATGTTGCTTCATAATTTGTTTGTTAATATTACAAGTGCTTTTTTTTTTTTCATTTTGCCGAGAGTTCTAGTTTCTACCCATATTTTTATAATTTTATGTCATTCCACCAACATGCTAATGAGTATGAGATGGTCATTAGAAAAATGTTTTCAACTTAAAAGTCTCCAAGACGGAACCAAGAGCTTATCGAACGATATTGAATGCTCTAAAGTGAAGGCAGCTCCAACTAGAAGCAAAGCAAAACACTACATTAAAGTGAAAGTTGGGTTCTATCAAGAGCGTGCAGAGGTGTGACAGAACAAGACCGACATAGTACTCATTGGGGATGGAGCTTCGACAACCAAAGTTCTAGGGTACCTACACTATCCAATTGACACAAATGATACAAGCACAGTCAGTGAGTATATCATTTTTTTCAATATACATTTGCATCAAATTAACTAATTAATATTCATGCATGCATGTTTAGCGGCGATGGGTTCAATGGTTGCTTATCTGTTTCAAAAATGTGAGCAAAGATTTTGGTCAAGCTGTTGTTGTGGTGGTGGATGTGAACCACGTGGCATTCTTCAAATGCACATTCTGGAGGTTATAACTTATAAGACATTCTTTACATCTAATTTGTCATTCAGTTTTACAAAAATGGTGATATCTACGACACAATAGACTTCATATGTGGAGCGGCGACAAATTAAAAACGTGTTCCAAGCATATTTGGTCGGTCGTGGGAAAATATTCAATTGTAGTTGTGATGGAGTCGCATCTTGACTCTATCATACAACCAACGTGCTAGTTGAATTGGTCAAACGTACCCTACAACAACGTGTATTATCGAGAATTCAAAAATGACGGGGATGGTTCAAAAATTAACCCCCAAAGAAGGAAAATGTGGTTTGTTTTGAAAATTCTGAAAAATGATGAAGAGTTTCACGGTCAGAGAATTTATCAATAAAAATGGATGGCTTGTTTGACCCCACATTCCTTACTATGATGGCTTCAAACTACAATTTAAAGTTATCTAGGATGACATCCAATGGTAATACTTTTACAATAATCATTTTATAGAAACACAACTTTTGTAACACTTTAAAATTACAATATAATTAAACACGTTTGTAACATTTTATTCATATGTAACACTCACTACAAGAAAAAAAACACTAATTAATACATTTAATTTAAAATGTCATTATACTCCTTGTGTCTAAAAAATATAGTTTACTAGTTTTTTTTTTCTCTCAAATTATAGTCCACTTTTCTTTTACTTCAACATTTGTGTCTAAAATACACTTATTTAATAATTGTTGAGATTGATCATTAACATTAAGTAATAGCATAATATGAATGTAATAGTAAATTATATATGCCCAAAATATTTTCTTTTTATTTGTGTAAAAAATAATACTATCTTTCTTTGACAGAGGAAATAACTATAACTATGTATATCACTAAATTTTGGTCATACTTTTACTTTTATATGATAAATATGTTATATAATTATATTATTTGAGAAAAAACTCATTAACTTTAAACTTTTTTTTTTTTTAGTATCAATTGATCAAACAACATATAATATTTTTTTTAAAAATAATTTAAATTTAATTACTTATTTTGTATAAATTATTTTCAACCGGTTATAGTATTTGCACATGCATAATTATTAACCTATTAAAATAAGCGTGAAATGTACATGTACGGGTCGTGCGTGAAACGTGCTTGCACGAATCGTGCACAAAATTTACACGAAATGTGCACGTACAGACATGCAAGAAATGTGCACATACGATTTGTATTCTTGATACAAAAATATTTACACATAATCACTACATGTGAAAATATCAACAAGAAAATGTGCAACACATGTTGTGTTAATAATATTTATAAAATTATTTTTATCATAATTTGTACTCTCGTCCCATTGTTATTTGAACATTTGTCAAAAATATTTGTCTCATTATTAATTGAACATTTTCTTATTTGGAAAAAGTAACTCCTTACCTTGAAGAAACTTCATCAGACATCTCTTATTTACACCACATGTCATTATCTTTTACACACTAACAAAATATTTTCTCTCCAATATAGTTGAATTGCCCATTTTATCCCTCCTAAAAATCACTTTATCACCTTCAATACCAATAAATAACTCTAACATTAAAACTCGTGCAAACAGTAAATATTCAATTAATAACGGGACATGGGGAATATTAGATTGTAAAAAAGTACACAATTAAACCTAAACATATCAATATTAATAAATTATTACTAAATTTACTTATTGCAATGCTTAACTAGTCATTTTAGGCTACTTATTTTTACTTTTATTCATATATTTTTTTATGTGGGTATGATATGTTGATTTATTATATGTACTTATTCTAAAGGCATCTACTTTTCTTATTCGTCCAGGGGCATAAAACTTGTCTAAGACTGACTCTAGTTCTAGTGTATTGCTTCATAATTTGTTTATCAGTTTTTGGGCAAGTGTTTTTTTTTTTTCATTTTACCGAGGGTTCAAATTTCTACCCATATTTTTTTATAATTCATTGTCATTCCACCAACATGCTAATGAGTATGAGATGGTCGATAAAAATTGTTTTCAACTCAATGGTATTCAAAACCAAACCAAGTGCTTACCAAAAGATATTGAATGCTCTGAAGACAACTCAAACTAGAAGCAAAATAAAACATTACATTAGAGTGAAAGTTGGGTTCTATTAGGAGCACGTAGAGGTGAGGCAGAACAAGACCAACATAATGCTCATTGGGGATGGAGCTTTGACGATCAAAGTTCTGGAGGTACCTATACTATTTAATTGGCACAAATGACACGAGCACACTTATTGAGTATAACAATTTGTTTTTCAATATACATTTGCATTAAATTAACTAATTAATATTCACGCATGCATGTTTAGCGACGATGGGTTCATTAACATGATTATCTGTTTCGAAAATGTGAGCAAAGATTTTGGTCAAGCTGTTGTTGCGGTGGTAGATACGAACCACGTGGCATTTTTCAAATGCAAATTTCAGAGGTTATAACTTATAAGACATTCTTTACGTCCAATTTGTCATTCAATTTTACAAAAACTGTGACACAATATACCTCATATTTGGAGCGGCGACAATCGTGTTTCAAGATTACAACTTATATGCTGATAAAGCTTGGAGATCATGACCTTCACCGCACAACAAGGAAATTCTCTTGCACCAGCACCGCCATTTGAATTTGTTATCTGGTACCGCAACTCAACTGTTGCACACGAGCTCGCGTCATAGAACTAGTTCCAAGAATATTTGGATCGACTGTGGACAGATATTCAAGTTGTGATGGAGTCGCATCTTGATTCCATAATACAACCAGCGTGCTAGTTTGATTGACCAAACATGTAACACCCCGTCCCAAAATTAATATGAAATAAATGAATAAATGATTTTTAAGAGTTTTCAAATATATATATTAACGTCATTATTTGTTCTCAAAATACTTGATATTTGGGAAGACCGGACGAACATTCTAAGCCGGGAGCACTCCTAGCACATAATAAAGTGGAGTATAAGTTTTGACGAATATTAATGTGTCAAAAATGAAAGAAGTCTAATTAATTATAAATTATTTTATGAAATTTATGATAAAGAATTTAACAAACTAAGTCTAATATACTTTAATAAATAATAATGCCTTGTTGTCTTAGACTTAAGTCTTAATACGAAATATAGAGAGGTCTGATTCATTTACTTGTTTGATCATAATAGATATAATATGAATGAAAGATTCATATTCATGAAATTACATTTACTTGGTTGTCATGTTTTTCGTGTCTATGTGATATAATGTTTGTCTTATATATTTGATTTTATTTTATTTTATTTTATTATGATTCATTCTGATAATTCGCTATTAAGTTAATATTAGAATTAAAACAAAAATAATATAAGCAGTCTTAAGTCGAATTTTATAATTAAATCATTTTCATCTAAAAGCGCAATAATTTTATCACCATAAATTCTAAATAAAATTTTCTAGTCCTTACAAATTTTTTCGCAACAAACTAGTACAAAAATAAGTAACAACTATATAGTAAATATCGAGTACTAATTAATGAATAACGCGGTAAATATATAGAATATCTAACCCCTCTTAACTTTTAACCATGCACATGTAAATAAAAGATTAAAAATAGTCCACATCTCCTTCATCACTTGAGTCGGCCAAGGGATTAATTCATCCCCTTGTTCAATGATTAATTACAGCCTACAATACTAAGTTGTTCTTCAATTTTCTTACTCAATCTTTGAAGAACGAAGCCCCTATTGTTCTTATATCCTTCCTAAGGCCCCAAGTACAAAACGATCAAAGCCCAAATCAATGAAATCCACATGTTTTAACACACAACTCATCTATGTGCTATTTGTGTAAATTTCGGTTTCCGTTCACGATTTTTAGTAATCAAATCTACTTAAATTTGTGTTATATTTGTCTTATGATAATCATGTTATATGGTATGTACATGTGTTTAACTGGTTGAAAACGTGAGTTAAGTTTACAAAATGTGCTTTTGAAGTTTACATAAAAAAAAAAGCTGGAATTTTGGTGATAAAAGTAGTGACTTTGGACGCTTATATCTTTTAAACGAAAAATGATTTGACACGAAACCAACGTAATTACAATTTATGTATGATAGGGAATCCACGTTTAAAATATTGCATGAGTTTATCTATTTGATTAAAAGTTATGACCTTTTGGAGTTAGAGTAACAAAGTAGCACCATTTCTGGTTCAGCACTTCAGAGTCATTTTTACTCGACTTCGAGACGCGTTTTTCACAAACTTTTTTATTTCCAGTATACTTGGCATAACGTAGTTAATTACCTCAGAGGAAAATGTTAGTAGAGATAGTCATTTGACGAGAAAAAAATTAACAAACATATATATGCAAAAATACACCATTTTAAGGATACCCAATTTTACAAAATATTATCTTTTGAGCCACAATTAAATTCTGGATATATATAATATAGAAATATATTGAAATGCTATGAAAATAAATTTTGTTGGAATCAAATAGCTATAGCTATTTTATTTTAATTTTCCAGGATACCCAATTTTACAAAATATTATGTTTTGAGTCACAATTAAATTCTGAAAATATATATAAAGAGAGAAATGATATGGAGCCCATCCATAGCCTACTTATGGAGCAAATGATGATTTGACATTATCCAAGTTATCATATTAACTTATTTAATTAATCTAAAATATGAAAAATATATAATTGCACGTATATCTCAACCTCTCTCCATAAAATTAGGAAATAAAATATTTGAAGATTTTTTAAAAACTATTTTTAACGAATTTTAGTATTACATAAATATTAAATACTACACGTTTAATTTATTTATTGGACTTTACTTAAAAAATAACAAAATAAAATAAAATTAAAGTTATAAAAAATAATAGTTTAAAAAATAATGACTACATTAATTTACTTAAATCTAAACCCTAAATCCCTAAAACTCTAAACCCCTAAAACCCTAAACCTTAAACCCCTAAACCCTAAAACTCTAAATCTTAAACCCTAAACCCCTCAATCCTAAAACTCTAAAATTAATGGTTTAGAATTTAGTGGTTTAAGGTTTTAGAGTAAATTAATGTAGTCATTATTTTTTATAATTTTAATTTTTTATTATTAAAAAAATTACATAAATAAATGAATGATTTATTTTAAATAGAGTACAATAAATAAATTAAACATTTAATATTTAATAATTATGTACTAATAATAAAACTCGTTAAAAATAGTTTTAAAAAATCTTAGAATATTTTATTTTCTAATTTTATGGAAAGAGGTTGAGATATACATGCAATTATATATTTCCATATTTAATTAAATAAGTTAATATAATGACTTGGATAATGCCAAATAATTATTTGGCTCCATAAGGAGCCCATTATGGACTCCATATCATTTCTATATATATATAGAAATATATTGAAATGTTATGGAAATAAATTTTGTTGGAATCAAATAGCTATAGCTATTTTATTTTAATTTTCCAAGTAAAAATGACCAAAATTGAAACAGGCATAATCGTACCCAAATCCATAAAAATATTGGGCATGTATATCTTGAAATATTTCTAAAGGATCCAAATGTCTACTTTATAGTTAAACAAATTTTCCACTAACAATGATACAGATCTTTAACACGCGTTGTCTCTATTATTAATTATGAGATGCATTGACCATTTTTTAACATGACACATTTCAATAATAAAACAGATAGTGGAACACTAAAACTGATACATAGAATTTTAAAGAAGATAGTAAAAAAACCAAGTAGTTTCTTCATCATTTTATTTTCTCTCATTGATTCATTATTACATCATCATTGTTGTCGACTCGAACTGAGATGCTCTAGCACTACTTCCTAAGAGCCACGTGTGTCTTTCAATTTCATCATAGCGGTCTGTTTTGACCTCATAATAACCTATAAATAAATAATTGTTTATCGTTTAGATTTACGAATTAAATTGAGTGCAATATTTTTTAGGAAATATTCAAATTGATGAATAAAAATTTGTTCAAGTAGGTATTTGAAGGTTCATTAGTTTTATTTGGAAATTTTGTTTCATTTTGTATTTTATACTCAACTCAACTCACGTAAATTCAAGGGCGGAGCCAGAATTTTTTTTTAAGGTAGGCTGAATGAATGCAATTAAAAAAAAATAAAAAAATATCAGTTTCTTTTACATAAGTTGCAACATTCGATTTTTTATTCAATAAAATTTATAAATTTTCAAACAATTATCTTTTAATATTGACAACTCTATAATCTGATAAATTAATAGCTCTCCATTTTGTTTCGAATGCGCTCTAGCTAGCTTGACATGGTTCATTGTTGAAAATGTTTGTTCGTTCGTGATAATAGTAACAAGAAGTGTTAAAACTAGGCGAATCAGTCTCGTAACATACAGTTGCACCTTGTTTGTTTCGACTAACTTTATATGTAGTTAAAAAATAGTTGATAAATTTTGATTTCTTTTTAGAGGTCATTTAATTGAAATTTTAAATTATGTAAAGAGTTAAATATGCATATTTTACAAATAGTTTAACAAGAACTAATATGGATTAATGGTAAGTGTAAAGTGAATTTGGTGAGGTTTGAAGTAAAATGTAGATAAAAAAGGAGTGACAATTTTAAAAATAAAATAATATTGGAAGAATATTAATTTTGTGGGGTATTTTCATATTAAGAGTGTATAAATAATCTTGAAATGTTTCAATAAAAATAAAAAAAGTGTACAAATAATTACGGAACAAAGTATATATATAGAAAAAAAACCCCAAAAATTAGGGTGGACTGGAGCCCTCCTTAGCCATAAGGAGGCTCCGCCCTTGCGTAAATTCTACTTTGACTTGAGGAGTCTGATGCGCAGTTAAAAGAAAACGTAGACGATTACCGTCGCATGTCGGATGCGGGATGTTTAAAGTTTGGCTCATTTTTTACCTTTAGCTCCACAATCAAAGCATATACTCCTATTTCAACATAAAGTACAATTCAGAGTATTAAACAACATAAAGTACACTTTAGCTAGATATCATGCACGAATTCCAATAGCCATATTAGAAAGAGAATATGAAATTAATAATACAAAAAAAAAATTATAAATGGAAATTTCAATCACTGCCGCAAGTCACGGGTTGAATGTTTCTGTCTGAACACGTTTGACGACCAATTTCTTCTCTCCTAGTTATATTTTCTTTTGTAATAGTTGAAAAAATAGTTTAATATTTATTTTGGAACATTCTATTACTTCCATTTCTTCATTTTGAGATTTAAATAGTTAATTTTAATAATTTGATAATAATATTGTTGTAGATTTTTTTTTTTTTAAAAAATACGCTAATAAGATTAAGAGGCCTTTAAAAGGCTTTTGGGTTAGACCTATTTATTAAAAAAGTCAGGCTTGAGCCTTTAAGAAAAGCCTATGACAGACCATGGGCCAGGCTCGGGCCTAAGAAATATTATATAACAGGCCAAACTTTTTTTCTTAAAGCCTACCAAGGCCTGACCCATTTCCACTCCCGTGCTAATGCACGACCATATATGTTAAAAAAATGTTACTAACTTATATTAAAATTAAGTTATTACGGAGTATTTATAATCTATTTACTGTATTTTATAATATCACTAACTTATAGAGTATTAATATATATATATATATATATATATCATTACTTATTATTATAAATATTAATTATTATTAATTCATATTTATTATACTATAACAAAATTTAAATTTTTAAAATTTTGCAAATATATTTTTTAGATTATATTATTTTTACTTGAATTTCAGTTAAAACGATATCTTATATATAAATCTAGTTATAATATTTATATTTACAATATGTTAAGGTTTAAGTATATAAAATTAATGTCTAGTATTAAAATGTAAGTATATATATTACCCTCCGTCCCAATGAAAGTTACCAGACTTATCTTTTTTGTCCTTTATAATAAAAACTACTTATTTTTTTTATAAACTACTATCGCTCACATTTCATTATATTATTTTCTCTCAATCACATCACCTATAATAATTAATTACTTATTCTATTATAGTGCACAAAGATAATGGTGAGTAGCTTTCACCGAGTGAGAAATATATAATAAAATTATTAATCATTATAATATGTTAAATAATATCACAGTAATTTCATAAGAGATTAAATACATTTAATTAAATAATGCAATAATTAAGGGGGAATCACTATAACATACAAAGAGGGAGGTAAAGTTGCAACTAGACATTCTGGAAAAAAAATGTTGCAATTACACACAAAATGATTGATAAAATGACTAAAATAACCTTAACTTTTCTTATGATGTAAAATTGTAAAAGTCAATGAACGGTGAAGAAAATACTTTTTGTCTTCCCAAAGCTCCAAGACTGTTACTACTACGCTATTCCCAATATATATTATAACACTGAATTTGTTTAATTTTATTTTTTCTCATAAATGTATTTTTTTAATTTAAAATATATATTTTTTATTTTTATTAAACAAAAAAATACAGATTTCTAATTTATACTTTTATATATAAATTCATTATCTATTTTCATAATATTCATTCAAACTCATTCAAATAATTTTCATACATTCTCATACATACAAAATATTGAACATACCAAAAAAAGAGTTGAACATACGAAATAAAAGGTTGAACAATTAATATTGAACATCACAATAAAAAATTTGAATATACAATCAAAAAAATTGAACTCGACAACTAAAAGTTGAACAGCTCCTAAATTAGATCGAAATCCACACCAATTTATCATTCAGTTCAAACCTCCCAACAAACTAGAAATCCGATTCTATTTTAATTTACAAAAAAAAAAATTCACACCTTCCTCGATTAATTTACAAAAAAATAAACATCAATTTTCACACCTTCCTCGATTGCATTTTCATATCACCTCAATTGCATCTTCATACCAAAAAATAGAGCACAAATCCATATTAGATACCTTCAAGCCTGTAATACATCCAACACAAACCCAAATTAAAGCACAACAAAATATCTTCAAGAAGCACAAACCCATATTAAATTAGATACCTAAAATTCCTAAAACTAGAGCCTCAAACCTGATTCAAATTCCTCTGTTTTCATAACTAAAAAAAAAAAAAAAAAACCACGCGTAACAGAATTGCAAGAAAATCAAATCAAAGAATTGAGCAGAAAGAGGATAAGAACCAAAATAAAAACAGTTTATTTTAGACACTACTGAATACTGAAGCGACTGGATTGAAAAGTATATATAAAAAAAAAGACAAAATTATATATTAATTAATTACGAACATAATTTAATAAACACCACGGCGGAGTAAAATTTATCATACGCTTTCCTTCCCTAAATTGAATCAACAAATTAATTACTGATTCTCAGCAGATAATCACAAATATTTACCTAAAACAAATTTGAAATTCCAATTCAGTGGGTCAGCCCACCCTAAAAAATCATAGATCTATGCTGTCATCACACGAGCGACGCAGATCGGTGAGCAGTGACCCCCCCTCCTCGAATAAATTCACACCAATTGAGTATGTCAACTCACTGAGTTAACCCACCACTAAAAAAAACCTTAGATCTGCGCCCTTGCCGCCTCTTCTGCAATGACAACGGATGACCCACGATCTGTATTCGGCGGCGATGTGTGAGACAAGGAAGCAATCGAATAGCAGCCGCGGGTTCACCTAATTCAGTGTCGCCTTGCCGCCTTCTTCGTTCTCTCAAAAATCCCAAGCGGCGACCATTTTCTCACCTAATGCCCCGTTTGTAGCTTCAAACAACGGCGGCGGCCCACACTTGAAATGGACACTACCGTCATGCCGACGTCGATCTGTTGTTTCCTGCGAACCTACCGCTGCAATGGAGGCTCGCCTCATATTTATCCCAACATTTCGTGTCGCCGGCATTTAGGCAACTTCTTAAGAGAGAGGGTGGTGCTGGACACTTTAATGGAGTTTTTGGAAGATAGTGGGAGTCTTCACATTCACAGAGAGAGAGAGAAATGTGAGATTTCTAGAAAGAGACGTGGGTTAGTGAAGAGGAGAGAGAGTTGATTGAGGCACACAGATTTAGATTTTTGGAAGGGTATTGTAGACAATTTAAGTCTCATTTTGTATCTAGTTACAACTAATTTTTTGGACTGAGTCTAGTTGCTATAAGTCATGAAATCGTGTGCCTTATAGTAAATAATCTCAATAATTAAATATCAACAATAATTTTAACATAAATAAAATTGTGGAACTAAAATATTGTGGTGTGTATAACATTTTATGGAGTGTATAAAAAGTGACGTGTTAAACCTGTTGTACGTAATACGTAATTGGACCAAAATTAAAAAAAAAAAAATTGAAACATGACAGACTAAATTCAAAAAGTGATTATCATGTGGACTAAATTTAGAAATCTAGTAACTTAATGGACTAAAAAAAATGTAATCCCTAAATAAATCAATTAATAAAAAATATATTATGATTATAGATTTAATTAACAAAAAATATACTCACTCCAAAATAATGCTAGACAGGCTAACGTACGTCTTCCCGGGGAGGAGATACTCATTAAAGCCATTCCAATGTACACATATTAGAGTACTTTTTTATTTATTTCCTTTATATATAAAAATTTACAAAATTATATCAAAACATTATTCATTATTGTTACGATTGTCAATGATATTCGACTCCGATTAGACGTCTCCAATCACAAGCAAAATAATCGACCAATATTCAATCCAACGAAAGCATGGCAATTCACAAATATAAACGAAAACGAAAAACAGAGCACAAGAAGATTTAAGTGGTTCGATCAACGTGATCTACATCCACTGGACACACGACTTCAATTTGATTAGTATAAGAGATGTTTACAAACACTCATCACTCGGAAAGGGATTTATCCTCACTTCGCTCGTGAACTCTCAACTCTCAAAACGAATGCTCGTACGCGTCAAGAATTACAATTACAAGTAATGGGGTATTTATAGGCTGCCAAGGATGATTGCAGCGTGCATGGAACGTGTGAGAATTGCCACGTGGATTCTGTTACAACCATGTAACAAACTCACACCTTCAGCGTGACCCAATCTGAATTGACCTCCTTGCCCTTCACTTGTCTTCGCAAGACAAGACGACTCCATACTTAGCCAAAAATTAACCCTGCTAACAGAACTCAACTAGTCTGGTCAGACCTCTACTTGTCTGGTCTTCCCAACTCGTCTTGTCCTTCGCAACACCCATCTCATCTGTTTGGACTCCTCCAACTCATCTGATCTGGTCTGAGCTAACTTGTCTGACTCCACCAGCTGATACGCCCAACAGCTGAGTCCTTCAGAAGACTTCTATCAACTAAGTATCTCGACTGATCTGCCCAACAGACGAGTACAGTAGTAGAGTAGAATCTACCTGATCTTCACAAGACGAGTAGCACTCGTCTAGTCTAGGAGGATTTGAGATAAACCTCACAATTCTCCACCTTTAGCTCAAAATCTCCACCTTGAACTAACAGCTCCGATCTATCCTTCTCAAAGGACAGATTCTACTACTAATCTGCCGCCACCAGACTAGTAGCCTTCTCCGCAGAGGTCACTAATGCAAACCAACTGACCTAAGACATAAACCAAACTTCTCCTTTGGTAACGCCTTAGTAAATGCATCAGCAGGGTTCTCCTCAGTAGCTATCTTAACCACTTGGACGCTCCCCTTCTCCACAATGTCTCTCACAAAGTACAGTTTCACATCAATGTGCTTGGTTCTCTCGTGATACCCCTGATGCTTTGCGAGATGAATTGCGCTTTGATTATCACAGAAGACAGTCACACTGTTCTGAGATAAACCAAATTTCTTAAGAATCCCTTTCAGCCACATGCTTTCCTTAACTGCCTCAGTCAAGGCCACGTACTCCGCTTCAGTAGTAGACAATGCAACTACGGATTGATGAATAGACCTCCACGACACTGCCGTACCAAATAGAGTGAACACATATCCTGTTAAGGATTTTCGAGTGTCAACATTGGCTGCGTAATCTGCATCCACGTATCCCACAAGTGCATCCCCCCCACTTGGCATCTTCTGAAATTTCAGACCCGTCTGTGCTGATCCCAGAACATATCTCATAACCCACTTAACCGTTTCCCAATGGCTTAAGCCTGGATCACTCATATATCTGCTGATCACACTCATAGCATGAGTCAAGTCTGGCCTACAACACACCATAGCATACATTAAACTCCCTACAGCACTGGCATAAGGTATCTTGCTCATCTGAGTTCGCTCTTGGCTGTTCCTGGGACTCATCTGATTGGACAATCGATGATGTTGGCCAATAGGAGTAGAGACAGTCTTTGCCTTATGCATTCTGAACCTCTCTAACACCTTCTGCAGATAAGTAGGCTGACTCAGCAGAATAGACCCGTCTAGTCTACTGATCTCCATCCCAAGAATCACTTTGGCTTCACCAAGATCTTTCATCTCAAACTCCTGTTTGAGGATCTCCTTAACTTGATTAACACTGTCAATAGACTCGCCTGCTATTAACATGTCATCAACATACAACAGAAGATAGGTAACACCAGTCCCAACCCGTCTGAAATAGACACAGCTGTCGTACAAGCTCCTTGTAAAACCAGCTGAGCAAATGTACTCATCAAATCTCAAGTACCATTGTCTAGGGCTTTGTTTGAGGCCATAGAGGGACTTCTTCAATAGACAGACCTTGTCTTCCCCTTCTTCTATGTCCAACCCTTCTGGTAGCTTCATGTAGATCCTCTCGTCTAGAGATCCATGTAAGAAAGCTGTGGTCACATCCATCTGATGTAGCTCCAATTCATATTGAGCGACCATAGCTAACAAGATTCTGATGCTACAATGCTTCACAACAGGTGAGAAGATTTCATTGAAATCGATACCTTCTTTCTGTGTAAATCCCTTAGCTACAAGCCTCGCCTTGTATCTAAGTCTGCCACCCCTCTGAGCCTCCACCTTCTTTTTATAGATCCACTTGCACCCAACCAACTTCTTGTTCTTGGGCCTCTGAACAATCTCCCATGTCTGGTTCTTATTCAAAGAAAGCAGCTCCTCCTCCATAGCAACAATCCACTTCTCCTTGTCGTGGCAGCTAATGGCTTCTGAATAAGACTTTGGCTCCAGAGACTCCACCTCAAGAGCTGCACATAATGCAAATGAGACTATGTCAGCTTGACCGTATCTCTGAGGTGGGTGGACTTCTCGTCTGGTTCTGTCCCGTGCCAGCTGATAATGTTGAAGATCATTCTCGCCTTGAGGATCGCCCTCCTCATCTGGATCAATATCATCTCCAACTGGTCTTGTGGAGTCAACTTGCTCCACCTCGACTTGTGTCTCGTCTGGTTGGTTATCAGCTGCACTAGTACTCGTACTAGTCTGTTCTGATAGAGGCATCCGACTCTCATCAAACGTAACATCTCTACTGATTATACATTTCTGCATCCCAGCTTCGAGGCACCATAACCTGTATCCTTTCACGCCAGAAGGATACCCAACAAACACACATCGCAATGCTCGAGGCTCAAGCTTATCTTGCTTGACATGAGCATAAGCTTGACATCCAAATACCTTCAAATGATTGTAATCGGCTGCACGTCCAGACCACAACTCCTCTGGGGTTTTGTATTGCACAGCCGAGGAAGGACTCCTGTTTATCAAGTAGGCTGCAGTAGACACAGCCTCTCCCCAAAACACCTTCGGCAGACAAGAACTGTTCAACATACACCTGACCCTCTCAAGTAGTGTCTGGTTCATCCTCTCAGCTACTCCGTTTTGCTGAGGGGTCCCTGGCACAGTCCTATGCCGTACTATTCCCTTCGATTTGCAGAACGCATTGAACTCGTCTGATAGGTACTCCAGACCATTATCAGTTCTCAAATGTTTGAGAGTCTTGCCTGTGACATTTTCACATTCAATGAGCCATTCCTTGAATTTCTCAAATGCTTCTGACTTCGACTTGAGAATAGACACCCACACCTTTCTTGAGTAGTCGTCTATGATAGACAAGAAGTATTTTCCACCAGACCTCGTCTGATTCCTCGCTGGCCCCCATAGATCAGAATGGACGTAGTCCATGATCCCATTGGTAGAGTGAACACCCTTACCAAACTTAAGTCTCTTGGACTTACCAAGAATACAAGACTCACACAAGTCGAGTTGAGTGATCTTGTCTTTGCCAAGTAGACCTTGCTTAGACAACTCCACTAGACCCTTCTCGCCTACGTGAGCTAGTCTTTTGTGCCACAACATCGAGTTGTCTTGCACCTCCGCTACATCTGATCTACCAGCTACTGTTTCTCCCTTAAGAAAGTAGAGATCACTCCTTCTCTCACCTTTCAGGACAGTCAGCTCCCCTTTTGACACACTGAGCTCTCCATCAGCCGACTGGAATTTATAGCCCATAGAATCCAACATCCCAAGTGAGATCAAATTTCTCTTGAGTTCAGGTACGTACCTAACACTCTTGAGTATTCTTACTACCCCATCGAACATCTTCAGGTGAACACTACCTTCTCCAACAACTTTGCAAGTGTGATCATTCCCAAGCAGAACAAAACCGCCCTTCTGTTGCTTGAAGTCATGAAACCAATCTCGTCTTGGAGTCATATGGAAAGAACACCCTGAATCAAGGATCCATGCTTGCTGTTCTGTAGAGGATGTGATGGTTAGCGCTTGAGCAGACTCATAGCCTTCTTGCTCCTTCTCAACTTGAGTCTGATTAGCTTGATTCTTGTCATTAGAGGTATTGGCACCAGATTTCCTCAAGAACTGCTTGTATTTGTGACAAGCATTCTTATAGTGCCCAGGCTTGTTGCAATGGTAGCACACTGCTTCACCTTGATTGGACACAACTGATTTTCCCTTATCAGCTCCTTTGGGTTGACTAGACCCCTTCTTGGCACCAGATCGCTTCTGGCCACCTCTGATTGCCAATCCTTCTCCGCTACTGACCTTGTCTGCTTGAGACGTCTTGTTGTGCAGCAGCTTGGACTTGACAGCCAGCATTACATCCTCCAATGTAATACTTTCCTTCCTACCATACAAGATGGTATCCTTTAAGATTTCAAAGGACTTAGGGAGAGCACTCAATAGAATCAGAGCCTTATCCTCTTCCTCTAACTTGACATCTAAATTCTCTAGATCATCAAGAATTCTATTGAACTCATCAAGCTGATCCGGAATGGGTTTGTCATCCACCATTCTGAAGGCATACAACTTTTGTTTCGAATAGAGACGGTTAGCTAAGGTTTTAACCATGTAAAGTTTACCTAGCTTGTCCCAGACCTCTTTCGCGGTTTTCTCTTTAGCAACTTCTCTCAGAACCTTATCACCAAGGCAGAGCAGAATATTACTTCGAGCTTTCCTGAGCATCTTGCTCCTTTCAGCAGCAACTGTTGCAGATTCACCAGCTGGGGCTGTAGACTCTTCGAGCACGTCGAACAAGCCTTGCTGTTCTAGGAGAGCCTGCATCTTGACTCTCCACAGCCCAAAGTCACCCGTGCCTGAGAACTTCTCAATATTATACTTGGTCGAATTCTCCATCTTCGATCTGGCAATTGATTAATGGTTGACAATCGATTCCTCTCGTTTCCGATTCCCACAGACGGCGCCAATTGTTACGATTGTCAATGATATTCGACTCCGATTAGACGTCTCCAATCACAAGCAAAATAATCGACCAATATTCAATCCAACGAAAGCATGGCAATTCACAAATATAAACGAAAACGAAAAACAGAGCACAAGAAGATTTAAGTGGTTCGATCAACGTGATCTACATCCACTGGACACACGACTTCAATTTGATTAGTATAAGAGATGTTTACAAACACTCATCACTCGGAAAGGGATTTATCCTCACTTCGCTCGTGAACTCTCAACTCTCAAAACGAATGCTCGTACGCGTCAAGAATTACAATTACAAGTAATGGGGTATTTATAGGCTGCCAAGGATGATTGCAGCGTGCATGGAACGTGTGAGAATTGCCACGTGGATTCTGTTACAACCATGTAACAAACTCACACCTTCAGCGTGACCCAATCTTAATTGACCTCCTTGCCCTTCACTTGTCTTCGCAAGACAAGACGACTCCATACTTAGCCAAAAATTAACCCTGCTAACAGAACTCAACTAGTCTGGTCAGACCTCTACTTGTCTGGTCTTCCCAACTCGTCTTGTCCTTCGCAACACCCATCTCATCTGTTTGGACTCCTCCAACTCATCTGATCTGGTCTGAGCTAACTTGTCTGACTCCACCAGCTGATACGCCCAACAACTGAGTCCTTCAGAAGACTTCTATCAACTAAGTATCTCGACTGATCTGCCCAACAGACGAGTACAGTAGTAGAGTAGAATCTACCTGATCTTCACAAGACGAGTAGCACTCGTCTAGTCTAGGAGGATTTGAGATAAACCTCACAATTATTCCTATCGTTTCTAGCTAGCTAATTTATGTCCGCAACTGACGCTCATATGTAAAAGACTCTTTTTAATACTCCATTAAAAGTTAATTGCGTACCATTTTTTCCACACAAAAGAGTAGTCGATGAGTGGAATATGACAAAAGAGAGTACGTAAGATTAATTTGAACTTATTTAAGCTAAGCTAGGTACAGTAAACACATGCTTAATCACACAAATTAAATTAACCTAGCTAGCTGTTGTTGAAATTAAATGGCGAGCTACGCAGAGGAGGCAACTGCAGTGAACATGAAGGAGGTGTACGAGATGGGCGAAGAGCTCGGGCGGGGCGCGTTTGGGGTGACGAGCAAGTGCACGGAGAAAGCTACAGGGCAAGTGTTTGCTTGTAAGGTTATATCCAAGGTTAATCTAACCACTGAGGCTGAAATTGATGATGTGAATAGGGAGGTAGAGATCATGAGTAAGCTTTCGAACGTCCATCCCAATATTGTGAGCTTGAAGAATACGTATGAAGACGATGATGCTGTCTACTTGGTTATGGAGTTATGTCAAGGTGGAGAATTGTTTGATCGCATTGTCGCTATAGGCCACTACACAGAAGTCAACGCTATTCCTATCGCTCGTTCAATTCTCCAAGTAATTCAGGTAAATTTTACTCAAATTAATTACTCCACTTTTTGTTGCCTGCCGGTTTAATTTAGATCTGACCCGTTTAATTTTACTAAAACCATCGGGCCTGGTTCTTATTGGGCCACTAAAAATAAAGGCCAATCCGGCTTGTTATATATGAGATGTTCCCTCCAGCTTTGTTTAATACACTCCCCCTTCCATTTATTAATTATAAAATATATATAGAATACCGTATTTGCCCTTTAACTAAAATTATAGATACATACACTCCCCTCTAAAACCCTAATCCTAATTTTTCTCATTTCTTTCTCCATTTTCAACTTCTTCATTTTTTTTTGCCTCCTTCCATCTTTCTTCATTTCCTCCCTTCCACATCCAACTTGCCGCCGCCACCCTTCGCCGAGCACCGCCAGCCGTCCACCAAGCAGCCGTCGCCGCCACCCTTCGCCGAGCACCGCCAGTCGTCCAGCAAGCAGCCACCGCCGCCGCCCTTCGCCGAACACCGCCATCCGTCCAGCAAGCAGCCGCCGCCACCGCCCTTCGCCGAGCACCGCCAGCCGTCCAGCAAGCAGCCGCCGCCGCCGCCCTCATCTGCTTCTCGTCGCAGCAAGACGCCGCCGCCGCCCTGATCTTCTTCTTTTTTTTTTTCGTTTTCTGCAACTCTCCCTCCCAATCCGCCTCCGTCGTTGAGCCCGCGCCGCCCAGCCGCCGTGCCCCCTCCTCCCCTCTCGTTGGCCGCGCCGCCCGTGCGGGTTTTTCAGGTTTTTTTTTTTTTGTTTTTTTATTTTCGATAATATTGAGTCGACCGGTCGACTCTGGTTTGTCGACGAGATTGTTTTTGGTTGATTCAATATTATCGAAAATTTTAATTTTTAAAAAAAAAAATTGGTCGATAAACCAGAGTCGACCTGATTTTTTTTGGTCGACAAACCATTGTCGACAGGAGAATTTTCGGTTTGTTGTTGAGTTTTGTTAAGTTTTGTGTATTTCTAAGTTTTGTTCTTGAATTTCTATTTTTTTATTTTTGTGGATGTAAGAAAAGGTGGTTGTGACTGTCGGAGGTGATGATGGTTGCCGAAGGAGGAGCTGAGGCAGGGGCTGCAAAATTAGGATTAATGAATTAGGGTTAGGGTTTTAGAGGGGAGTGTATGTATCTAGTCTAATTTAGTAAAAGGATAAAATTGGTATTTTGCATTAATATTGAATTAATAAAAATGGAGGGGGAGTGTATTAAACAAAACTGGAGGAAGAGAATCTGTTCGATGAATATGTTTGATTGAAAATGATGATGAATTAAAACATCATAAAACCTTGTGTCTGTGCAGGTTTGCCATAAGTACGGGGTGATGCATCGTGATCTGAAGCCTGAAAATTTCTTGTTCGAGAACAAGGAGGAAACGTCGCTCCTTAAGGTCATTGATTTTGGCTTGTCAGTTTTCTTCAAGCCAGGTAATTAATTATATACTGCACTATATTAATCAATGAATCTTTTATACAATAATCTAATTATCCACCATCCAAATCCAATCCACTTCACTTGTTTGAATTATGAATGAATTTCAAATTGAATTAGTTTTTTGTTCATATAATTTTTAGTTAAAATTGAGATCTCATTTAAAAAATTTCATCTATTTTTAAATCTTTTACCTACTCAAATCATCCAAACACAATCTAAGGAGAGAGATAGTATTTCAAATGACATGATTTTAGAAAGTATTTCTTAACTAAAAAATATGTGTGGACATTTGAAATCCATTCATAATTCAAACAACTCAATTTTAACTAATAAAAGTGTGTAGACACAAATCCATTCATAATACAAGTATTTGAAATCCATTCATAATACAAACATGTAGAATGAATTTATTTAAAATCCATAGACCAAATCCCTCCATCCATCCAAACGGAGCCTTAATGAATTTGGAATACAGGTGAGAAATTCAAGGACGTGGCAGTCTTAATTACATGGCTCCGGAAGTTCTGAAGGGAATTGGCTACGGTCCTGAAGTGGATGTTTGGAGTGCTGGTGTTATTCTCTACGCTTTACTCTCTGGCTTTCTACCATTTGGGTCTGGTAAGTTATATACTCCATCGCTTTACTCTCTGGCTTTCTGCCATTTGGGTCTGGTAAGTTATATACTCCAAATCCTATTACTAATAATTCTAATTTTCTTATAATATCAACTTAATTAAATTATGGATATATAATTGATGCAGAAAATGATGAACACGTTTATCAAGCCATTATTCGTTGTTCTAAAGTTGAGTTCCGAGCTAATCCATGGCCTGAGATTTCTGATAAAGCAAAGGACTTGGTGAAACAGATGCTTCACCCTGATCCCAAAAAGCGCCTTACGGCCCAGCAAGCTTTAGGTATATATATATATACTCCATCATCTCCCATGCATTTTTTTTTAAATCACAACACACATATATATATATGCAATGAATGAGTATGATAAGTAACAAACAAGTTATAATTTATCTAATTAATTTGCTCTTAATTAGATCATCCATGGTTACTAGATGCAAATAATGATGACGAAACTGCACTGCCTCATCATCTTACACAATGCCTGTTGATTAATAAGCTCAAGACACGGGCTCTCATGGTAATTACTCCTTAATTAAACCTCTGTTGCTTTAATTTCTTCTTCTTCTACTACTACTACTACTAATTTATTAATTCCAAATATAAGGTTATTGCTGAGCCTTTGGCAGTAGAGAATATTCAAGATGGATTCAAGTCACTCGATATAAAAAACAAGGGTAAGGTCGACATCGACGACTTGAGAGTCGGGCTTAAGAAGTTAGGCCATCGCTTCTCTGAAAATGACCTTCAAGAAATTATGGAAGTTGTAAGTGCCTGCCTTTTTTTATCCACCTTCAACTTTGTTTAATTCATTTTTATTTTAACGACATGCATGCGCGCAGTGCGATGTAGATAAGGACGGATATCTCAATTATCAAGAGTTCTCTGCATTCGCTGAAGTAACAAGGAAGATCGAAAACGAAGACCATCTGAGGGACGCCTTTGACATTTACGACAAGGATGGAAGTGGATATATAGAGATCAACGAACTGAGGGACGCCTTTGCAGCTGGCGCGACTAGTGAATACATCATAAACCGAATCATTCTTCTTCTGGATACAGATAAGGTAGGTTAATAATTAGTTAGTCCTCATTTATCCTCCAGATCTAGCTTTAATTTCTATAGGCCGGCTACCTAACTAACTAACGAATCATCGATTCTGCAGGATGGACGCATAAGTTATGAGGAATTTGCTGCCATGATGAAGGCAGGCATAAATTGGAAGGACATTAAAATGGGACATAAGAAAAAGTTCATGAAACTTTTCCATAAGATTGGAAAATGAATGAATGAAACCTTTTCTTTGCTTCTTTCTGTTAGTAATTTCCTTTTATTGGATTGAAGAAATGTGTTTATTGAGTTGTAAATATGTTGATTTTTCGAATTATGATATAACTATCTATTTGTTTTTGCACTTCTATTATTTATGTTTTTGCATTACGAATGATGATAACCTGGCGCTTACTAAGGATTTTGAGGCGGATGAGTTTAAAACAGCAATAATGCAAATGCACAAGGACAAATCGTCGGGGTCGGACGGATTTAATCTAAGATTTACCAGAAGTTTTGGGGCATTGTTGGGAATGATCTGATTGCAGCAAGTATTAGATGGCTTGAGGAAGGCAGTTTCCCAGAAGGACTGAATGATACTAACCGGCCTATTTCACTATGCAATGTGGTGTATAAGATAATCTCTAAAGTGTTGTGTAATAGGCTTAATACAGTTTTACCAGGGTTGATTGATGAGGCGCAATCAGCATTCGTGGCGGGAAGATCGATTCAAGATAATGTGGTAATTGCATTTGAAACACTGCATGCTATGAAAAATAGAAGCAAGGCAAAATTTGGGGAGGTAGCATTAAAGTTTGATATAAATAAAGTTTACGATCGAGTCGATTGGAGATATTTGGAGAAGGTATTATGTAAAATGGGTTTCTGTGATAGATGGATCAGATGGATGTAGATGTGTGTGAGAACTGTCTCATATAATTTCGTGGTTAACGACAAATTGGTGGGGCCGATTAGACCGGAGAGGGGGCTCAAGCAAGGCGACCCGCTGTCCCCGTATTTGTTTATAATATGTGCCCAAGGGCTGTCCAGTTTGTTGCAAAGGGAGAACCGACGTGGACTGATTCATGTCAGTAGAATCTGTCGCGCAACGCCAACCGTCTCACACTTATTATTCGCGGACAATAGCCTTCTATTTTGTCGAGACAACGGAGGAGTGTAATACGATGAAAAATACCCTAAATTTATTTGAGAGGGCATCGGGGCAGGCGATCGACTTCGATAAGTCAAACATCCTATTTAGTAAGAACGTAGATGCGGCCAAGCGTGATGAACTGTGTGGAATTCTGGGTGTTCATGGCTTCCTGAACACTGGAAGATATCTCGGTATGCCGTCACTTCTGGGGAGGAAAAAGGTGGAGATCTTCCAACATTTGCGCGACCGTTTGTGGGGGAAATTGTAAGGTTGGAGGGGAAAGAAAATTTCTAAAGAGGGGAAGGAGGTCCTAATCAAAGCGGCGGCCCAAGCAGTTCCAACGTATTGTATGAGCACATTCATCCTACCTACCACTTTGGTGGATGAGCTACAAAAGATGATGAATTCGTTCTGGTGGGGGCACGGAACTGATCCAAAGAAAGGAATAAAATGGGGGAGATGGGAGGCCTTATGCGCATCAAAGGAAACATGAGGCATGAGTTTCATAAATATGCACGTATTCAATGTGGCGTTGGTGGGCAAATTGTGTTGGAACCTGATAGATAAACCACGCTCACTTATGAGCAGAATTATGAAGGCGAGGTATTACCCAAGGACGGACTTCCTACAGGCAGGCCTAGGCACTAACCCGAGCTACATTTGGCGGTGGAAGGTGGGGGACGGACTTCCTACAGGCAGGCCTAGGCACTAATCCACGAAGCTAGAGGGCTGGTTAAGTAAGGCTTACGGTGGAAGGTGGAGGACGGCAATACAATGCATATTTGGGGAGATGCATGGCTTAACCAAGAATGAAATTTTAGAATCTCCACGCCGGTTGTACCCACTTTCAAAGATATGGTGGTGGGTGATCTATTTGAACCTGGGATAAGGGCTTGGAGTGTTGACCTGATCCGCGAGGTTTTCTGCGAGGCTGACTGTAAGGCGATATTACGAATGACCCCGGCGCCGAAGGGGTATGGGGATCGGCTGATTTGGCACCACTCGCCGAATGGGAAATACTCAGTGAAAAACGCGTACAAGTTGGCGGCAAGGTTGGTAGGAATCGAGGATCAAGACTTGGGGACTGCTTGGTTGGATATTTGGAAGGTTGTGGTGCCACCGAAGGTGAAAATCTTCTTTTGGAGACTGTGCAAGGGATGGCTCGCTGTGAAGGATATCCTTCGAAGGAGGGGGATGGAGGTCGCGTCGGATTGTTCGATTTGTAGGGTCGCGTGTGAATTTGCGAATAGAAGCTGGGAGTGTCTGGGGCTATCGAGAGTCGTCGAAACTGAGATGGAGTAGGTGGAAGGGCATGACGAATTGTTCTTGAGGCTGCTGAGAAAGCTGGATGAGGCGGGGAGGGAGCGACTAATAATGGGAACATGGCAAATATGGCAACACCGGAATGGAGTGGTATGGAAGGCAGAGGAATGTACAACAGCTACATCGACATTTCGGGCCATGTCATACCTTAGCGAATGGAAAGGAGTGAGACTGCCGGAAACCAGGCCACAGAAAGAACAAGGTGCACTCTCTGGCACAAACCGAGACGAGGTTGGATCAAAATAAATGTGGACGCTGGTTTTTTTAAGGAAATGATGGCGACAGGGGTGGGGATGGTTGCTCGCGACGCGAAAGGGAGTTTCATCTCAGGCAGAACGATCACAAGATATGGCCTGATGGAGGTCGACGAATGGGAGGCCTGGGGAGTTGTAGAGGCTATCAGATGGGCGGAGGCCTTAGGCGTGGAAAAGACTATAATCGAGATGGACTCAACCCGTGTGTTCGACGCTATTAAAGGGGGTAGGGCTGTCCAATCAACATTTGGGAATTATGTAGATGTGGCTAGGGGGTTACTTGTGAATTTTCCTTTATGGGATATTAGTGTGGTTAGACGAGGTGCTAATGGTGTAGCACACTCTTTTGCTCGGAATTCTCGATTTTCTGAGAGTTCGCACAGTTGGGAAGAGCCCCCAGAGTTTGTGGATGGCCTTCTTGATTCTCTTTGCTCTACTTGCGAATAAATGAAAGTGCTTGTTGAGTACGTTTATATATATTATAATTTCCTCGTTCATGAGTTTAATTTGATTTCAAGATAATCGAAAACGTTCAACCTACACATCTTGCTCAAATTTATGATGGTATTGCAATGGTACGTAATATGAGTATATTTTTATTTTTACTTACCTTTATATTGAAATTTTATTCTTAATTGATCAAAGTTATCAAACAATTATTTTATTTTTTTAAAGAACTTTTACTTAAGGGTAGGGCTATTAACATCAGATACAATGTTATCTAGACTCCAAATATTAAACACACTCAATTAAAATTTAAAAATCAATTTTTATTACTAAACATACCCCAGTTCTTTATCATTTGTTCTTTTAACACTTAAAATAAAATACGGAGTACAAATTAAATAAAAACCAAAATAACATTATTAAAATTAAGTAAATCTTAAAAATTTATCATTTGTAAAAAAACATATCAAAAAATATTCAATAATATAAAAATAAATAAATATTTGAATGAAAAAATCAATTAAAAAATTGAAACATTATAAAAAATCAACTAAAATTTCAAAATAATTAAATTGATTTTTTAATTAAATTTGAACAAAATTAAATAAATCAAATAAAATTTAAAAATAACTAAATTAAAAACATCAATTTAAGAAATCAAAATTTTGATAAATTAAATAAAAAAGAGAAAGAAAAATCAATTCAATCTTAAAAAACTACTAAATAAAAAAAATCAAATATAAAAAAAAAACTTCAAAAATAAATTAAAGTTACAAAAAATTTAAAAATATTAAAAAAATCAACTAAATCTTCAAAACTTATTTAATTAATTAATTTTTGATGATTTAGGTGATTTTTTAAATATATTTTTTGATTTATTTATCTTTTTTATATTAATTTGAATTCTTAATATTTTAATTTAAATATTTTTTTTACAATTTATCAAACTTATTAAATATTTCTATGTTTTTTGTTATCTTTAATTGATTTTTAAATTATTTATTCATTTCTCTATATTTTCAGATTTTATTAATCAAAAATTTTAATTGATTTATTACTTTAAATATTTTGTTGACTTTTTAAAAATATTTTCAAATTTTAAATATATTTTTTCAGAATTTTTTTTAAAATTATTTTACTCTATATTTATATAAGGGTTACTTAGTCATTTTATTCATATCTATTTTTATCTTTAAAAATAATGGAGTATGTATAGTATTATATTTAATTCGTTGGGGTAGCTACTTGTCATTCTATAGAAAACAATGCTTTAGAAAGGTTTATCTCAACAATGATAAATGGAACTGCAGACACAGTTGATTCTAGGTAATATATTTAGTTGAAATCTATATATATTATATGTTGTTGTATTTTTATATAAATTTTGTTCTGTTAATTTAAACCATGTATAACTATTATCACAAATAAAATTATTACTCAAGTTCAAGGTACAGATTCGTGTTGTTGACCATACTGAATAAGTCTCTTTGGTTCTAGTTGATCGCATTAGTGTTAAGTTACTTAAATTGTGATTTTTGGAGTGTTATCACAATACTACTTCCCTAAAAATGAAATACATACATTGTATATAAATTTTCACCTAGAACCTATTACTAGAGCCGGCAATCTGGGCCCGACCCGATGGACCGATCCGAAGCCTAGTATGGATTGGGCTCCAAAATTACAGGTCCATATAGAACTGGACCTAATTGGCCCGACTCGATGGGCCAAATGGGCTAGGCTGAATTTGGCCCATCGACCCATGGGCGACCCGTTTGGCCCGATCAAATTTTTTTCTTTAAGCAAATAAATAATTAAAATAAGTAAAATACTTTATATTTAAATATTATTGTGTTTTTTATATTATTTTGAATTTGAAATTTGAACTTATTTATAATTATATTTAAGCTTGTTATATAGTGTACTGTTATATCTCCCTCTGTCCACCAAAAGTGTGCTCACTTTTTTTTATATATGTTTTTAAAAAAATCATATTTTATTTATAAAGAATATATTTTGAATAACGAGTAAAGAATATATTTGGTAAATACTCAATCTTGTTATTAAAGTAAAAAAAATATTCAAAAGTGAACTATTTAAATAGAATAAACGTATTTTTTATGGACCTAAAAAAAACAGTGAGCACACTTTTGGTGGACGGAGGGAGTACATTAGTACTCCCTCCGTCCCATATTAATCTTCATAGGTAGATGGGCACGAAAATTAAGAAAGTGTAATAAATGAGTGAAATTTTGAGGGGTAATTTTGTAAAACTTTATGTATAAAGTAAATAAATGAGTTGACTTTTGTGTATGTGTGGAGATAAGGTAATGACATTTGTGTAAAATTGAGGTTATTGTGAGGGTGAAGTTTATAAAAGATTTTCCATTTTAAGGGTGTGAAAATTATTGTGGAACGTCCCGAAAAGGAAAGTGTGAAAGTTATTGTGGGACGGAGGGAGTAATGTATATTATTAATTATAATTATTTATATAAATAAAAATTATATGTGACCAATACATAACAAAATTTATATATATAATTTTTGCTAGAAATATTAAAATTTAAAGAAAAATCTCATGGGCTGGCCCGTTAGCCCGCTAGGCCCAGATAGATTAGGCTGGACTCCATTTTAATAGACCCGACTAATTCATGGGCCGGCCCGACCCAGCCCACGAACATCGCTTGGCCCGATGGGCTGGGCTGGGCGGCCCGATTTGCCAACTCTACATATTACATCCATCCCAATTAATAAAATAATCTAATTTTTATTATTATTTGTTAATTCAATAAATTATTGAAAATACTACCTATATAATTATTTTAAAATACGAATTATACTCTTTATATTACTTCAACCCTTCCACAATTGTTTTTACTATTTCCTTATTCGTTCATTCCACAATTGTTTGTATATTGTAAAAATAAAAAAAAATCATAAATCTTATCCTCACAATATTCACATATTTAAATAAAATAACATTACTTTTATATTCTTAATCTGTGTGTCACGTAAGTGGTGTAAATATTTCTGGGAGGGAGGACGTATTTAAGTAGGGAGATTATCTAGTAATAATATGTAATTGCGGGAGAAGTTAAAGCCTACACTTTATATAAATAACATAGAGAAAAGTTTTTATAAGACAGCATAACACTTACAGTTTGTGGAATATTATTCTCCATTCTCCAATCTTGCCGCGTTCCCCCTATCAATTTTGTAATTATCTGAGTATCCTTTCAATTATATGATGAAAATGCAGAAAATTGAATCACATATATACATACAAGGAGGAGGATTTTCACTCATTTGAAAACATCGTTGTTTGGTTCAAACTTCTTCAATGATAATAAAAATGGAATGAACTGTGGTGATATGTATACTTCGTACAAGGTAATAAGATAAATTAATCATTAACCCATTCTAATTAAGCACCTCCCCTCCCATAATCATCTCCTCAACCAAAAGATGATAAATATTTTTTTGTCCCTAGTTATAATTCACTACTCAATAATATTGATCTCATTACCATTTATATGGAAAAACTCTAACACCAGGGACGACCGAGGAAAGTTGGGGCTGGCCGCCTGGCCCAACAAAATATATTACTCCCTCATATTATTTTTAATTTACTTCCTATAGCTCCACACACATATTAAGAAATAAACTATTTTCCTAATATGTCCTTAATAAATAAATGACTGTTAATTTAACTTATGGGAATGAATGATGACTTATTCTTATCAATTAATTATCTAATTAAGGAAATAAAAGGATATATTAGAAATAAATTTACAAAACGTCAATTAAATTGCTAATTCTAAAAAATCTAAAACGACAATTAAAATGGATAGGAGGGACTAATTATTTACTATATATAGTACTATATAATACTCCCTCCGTCCCACAGGAATTTGCACACTTTCCATATATGGATGTCCCATACCAATTTGCACACTCCATAAAAGGAAATATCTTCATAACCCTCACCCTTGAAATATACCCATATTTACCCATATGCCATTACTTTTCCACACTCAATCTACTTTTTACTTTACTTTATTCATAAAAGTTTACAAAACTACCCTTCAAAACATCAATCATTACACTTTTTCTTACACATTTCTTAAAATGTGTGTCGGTCAAAAGGTGCAAATTCCTCCGAGACGGAGGGAGTAATGCTTACTATTAATATTGGTCCAGTGATTGGACAGAGATTCATATGGTTGTACTTTGCCACTCATGTTGAATTCCTCCCAAAGCTTGGGCTCAAAATACCCCTTTTAATCAAAACTTGAATATTATTGGAAAAATTATTACTCCCTTCATTCAATTTCAATATTCCCGCTTCTTTTGACACATGATTTAAGGAATAATAGTAGTTTATATATAAAATAGATAAGTTGGAGAGTATGATGGGACGTTGTGGGATCCATTTATAAATAAAGTGATTGTTTATGAATAAAGTTAGTGGCAATTTAGATAAATAAGTAATGATTGAAGGGTGAATACAAAGTAGTGTGAATAGTAAATTTTTCAAAAAGGGAATGAGAATAATAAAATTGGACAGCCCGAAAAGGAAAGTGAGAATAATAATACAAAGTAGTGTGAATAGTAATTTTTTCAAAAAGGGAATGAGAATAATAAAATTGGACAGCCCGAAAAGGAAAGTGAGAATAATAAAATTGGACGAAGGGAGTATTAATTTATTTTTTTATTTTTTATGATAGTAATATTTTAGTAATTTGACACTGATTCGTCTCTTTTGAACTAAAATAATTAAATGTGTCTCCAAACCAAATGAAAATCATTTTTAAAATTAATAGAATGAGATTATTAACAATTTTATAATGAAATTATTTGATAAATATAATATTATAACGTTTACACTTTTATGAATCCAAAACTTTTATCTACATATATTTTTATAGTAATGTTTTTCCAATAAGATAAAATTTATGGCTTTCACTGCCTAATACTATCATGTCTGGCGTCTGGTTAACATGCTCTCGAGGTATTGATAATCTCCTATGAGTTTGGTCTACATTTCACTGATTTCAGTTAAGATTCACAAAGGTGCCACGAAAGTAATTTTGTAAACTTATATATATAGGTAAAGTAAAGAGAGTGACTAAAATGATTTTTAAAAAAAGTAATGACATTTTGTGTAAATAAGTAAACTTTTTTAGGATGAGAATTATAAAAAAGTTTCATTTCATTGACTATACCAACGATGCACAGCCTAGCCACAATTTCCCGAATAAAATATGCATTAGTAACAATAGTAATTACATGAACTTTTAATATGATTTTCATAAGTGTATATATTTTGTAATGACACATAGATAATATTAAAAAAAATACTCCATACATAATGACTATGAATCGGTGGCCTGTCCTGTCCGATTTAGTCACTGATTATGAAAACATGCGCTGGCTAAACCAACGAGCCACTATTTTCCACGAATAAAACATGCATTCAAATAACTTGTAAAGTCATAATATAGGCTAACGATTAACTTGTATGCAAGTAACAATAACACTCGTATGAACATTTAAAAGTGACAAATATCCTATCAATATAAAAAGAAAACCTGTAATATAAATAACTTTAATAAATCGTAAATATTGAAAAGAATGTTTCGAAGAAATCATAGGAAACAAGCAAAGAACAGATCAAGAGACGTACCAGTGAAGAAGGAGAAGAGAACATTCGGCACTACACACGCACATATGAGAGGAGAAGCCAACCAAATTAGAGTTAATTAGGAGTTAGGCGTGCCTGAATTTTGGGCGCCTATCAAGGAGAATTCTGACAAAATAACTTTAATTATATGCTATTTTTAAATAAATAAATGAATTAAAGTCACTCAATTATTGTTTTAAAAAAAGTCAGTCAATGACTCCACGAACCCACGTACATTCAAAATATGCTCAATTATATTTTTGGTACATAAAAATATATTTATTTTATTTAAATAGTTAATTTTTTAATATTTTTTTACTTTATTAACCAATTAAGTATCCATTCATAATATTATTTACTCATCATTTCACATATTTTTTTTTAGAATTAAATTTTCTTATTTTATATGAGCATATTTTTTACGATAGAAAAAATATTAAAATTAATTAGTTGGACTTTTGGTTTGGTCCCCAACAGCTGTAATATAAAGTAAAAAAGAGTTTTTAAAATATAAAGTTGTTGAAAAATTCAATAAAGGCGTGCGCACACATTTTGGCGTGGTAGATGTGTCAGACTGTGTTTATGCACAATTAAGGGTGTGTTTGAAAAAAATAAATACTCTCTCCGTCCGTCTATAAACTTTCCGTTACTTTTTGACACAGAGATTAAGAAAAGTGATTAAATAATAGATATAGTACAAGTGATGTGATTGGAAGAAGGAGAGAGATAGAGAGAAAAAATAAGATATAAAGTGATGTGTAAGAAAAAGTACTTACCAAAAAGGGTATAGAAAGCTTATAGACGGACGGACAAAAATGGTAAAATGGGAAGCTTATAGGCGGACGGAGGGAGTATTACTCCTAAAATTAATTACTCCCTCCGTCCGCCTATAAGCTTCCCATACCCTTTTTGGTAAGTACTTTTTCTTACACATCACTTTATATCTTACTTTTTCTCTCTACCTCTCTCCTTCTTCCAATCACTATCACTTATAGGCGGACGGAGGGAGTAGTTGGACTTTTGATTTGGTACAGCTGTAATATAAAGTAAAAAAGAGTTTTTAAAATATAAAGTTGTTGAAAAATTCAATAAAGGCGTGCGCACGCATTTTGGCGTGGTAGATGTGTCAGACTGTGTTTATGCACAATTAAGGGTGTGTTTGTAAAAAATAATAGTTGATTCAAAGTGATTAAAATTGATTTTTGTAGTAAAATTGAAAGTAGATAGTGTTTTAAAAATAAACACTTCTTAATCAATTTTTTAAATGTTGTGGTGTATGTCATACAAATCACTCTTTTATAATTTTACAAAAAACACCCTTGTTACATTTGAATAAATAAAGGGTAAAAATAAAATTTTATTTAAATTGTGAGGGCAAAATTGTAAAATTAGTGAGTGTAATGATTAGAAACACTTAAAAGTTGTTAGAAGCATGAGGAGGGGTACTTGACCAAAACTGCTTTTAAGTAATTAATTTAGTGGGTGTTTGCAAACAAAACTATGTGCTTAAAAACACTTCTTTTTTAAATATAATCAATTTTGAAGTGTTTGTAAACACAAGTAAGTGATTAAATTAATTACTTAAAAGCAATTTTGGTCAAGCACCCCTCCCCATGCTTCTAACAACTTCTAAGTGCTTCTAATCATTACACTCACTAATTTTACAATTTTGCCCTCACAATTTAAATAATATTTTATTTTTACCCATTATTTATTCAAAGGTAACAAGGGTGTTTTTTGTAAAATTATAAAAAGGTGATTTGTATGACATACACCCCAACATTTAAAAAATTGATTAGAAGTGCTTATTTTTAAAACACTATCTACTTTCAATTTTACTATAAAAATCAAGTTTAATCACTTTGAATCAACTGGGCATGTTTTGAAACTCTACAAACTGCTTCTAGAATCACTTATCTTTAAAGCTCCCTCTCACAAGCTTTTGAAAAAAAGTGATTATGGAAGCAGTTTGTAGAGTTTCAAAACAAGCCCTAAGGACACTCACTTATCTTTAACATACCCTTAATCACTTACTTATATTTACAAACACTTTAAAAGTGATTATATTTAAAAAAGAAGTGCTTTAAAGCACATAGCTTTGTTTGCAAACACCCACTAAATATTGCAAAACATGTACACTATGTGCTTGCACTGTTAGTTAGTCATGTTCACAAAAAATACTGATAAAAAAAAGTAGTGTACTTGTATACAAAGATGAAAATATCGGCAATGGATATATCGCGGGATGATCGAATTTTTTTGGAAAAAATGACATAAATCTTATTAAAATTTTAAAAATTTAACATGAAATTTTAGGTAATATTATTACATACTATTGTGTATGTATTTCATTTAAAAGTCACTAAAATTATATGTTTAAAATAAATATATAGATAATAAATTCTATAAATACTACCTGATGAAAATTAATTGACAATATAATACAATACAAAATGATTAAATATAGAGATTATTCTCTAATAGAGTCAATCCTATAGCACCTTAAGCAAATAGAAACTACCACTTTAAAAATTTTCTAATAGAGTCAAATTAGAGTTAAAAAACCATTATTACCCTTAATATACATATCTTACTTTAATTTCAAATATTAAAAATTAAATTAAATTTTAAATTCCATAATTTCTGCGTTCATCAATTCCATAATTTTAGGTCATATTTTCGAAAATTCTCTGACTTTCTCCTCATATTCCCATTCTCATTCCCATTCCCAGATGAAGACTCACTCCCACTGCTGCTTCTCTTGGACCTCTGAATCCCAACACATAGATCCCCGTTCTCGGCCCTCAAGAACACGATCGAATCTCCGGCCACGAGCTTCTTCTGATTCACGAACGTGCTCCATTCAGTAGTCAACAAGTGCCTCCTCGGTGTCCCCCTATAGATATGCCTGAATTTCCAAGTCTCGCGTGCCATAACTCGATCAACAATGGAGAAATGCACTTTAGTTTGCACTCCAATATGCACTCCAATATACATATTCTTAAAATGCACTTTAGTGCTGCAAATAAAGTTGTGTCGAAGATTGGACATCATATGTCTGGTGGAGGTGGTTCTTTAGGAGGAGGTTCTCAAAGTGGTGAGCAGGCACCTGAGACTAGGAGTGTTCAAAAATAAACCGGACCGGAAAAAAGACCGGAACCGGTCCGGACCGGAACCGGACCGACCGGTTAGATTCCGGTCCGGTCTCCGGTCCGGAAAATTTTGGAATCCGGTCTTCCGGTCCGGTCCAAGACCGGAATTTTCCGGTCCGGAATTTTTTTTTTAAAAATTTTTTTATATTTTTTTACTAATGCACCCTCAATTATTTTTCAAAACCAAGTAATGTGTTGAGATCTTATTACATTTTTTACAAATATATAATTTAACAAACATATTTAATTTATTTTTAGGGTCAAAAGATCATTAATAACAATGTAAATAAAATTTCCATTGACGTAATGAAGAGCAAACACTTTAATTTTCATACACAAATTCATCAATCTTGTTCTTGCTTCCATAAATTAAAAAAAAAATTAAAAAAAAATAAAAGAAAAAACAATTCCGGTCCAACCGGTCCAAACCCGGACCGGACCGGAATTTTCCGGTCCGGTCCGGTCTCCGGTCCGACCTTTTGGTAAGATTCCGGTCCCGGTCCAAACCGGTCCCGGTCCGGTCCGGTCCGGTTTTGGACCGATGCACACCCCTACCTGAGACAGAGTATGAAGAGGTAAAAAAGTAGATAAGCGGGGTAATTTCTTTACAATTTTACCATGTCAAAATTAAAGATTTGGTTTTATTCAAAATTTAATCAAAATATTTGAAAATTAATAATTACCTACCAAAATTTAAAGAAGAGTTTAAAAATTCGAATTTACCAATTATTTTTATTCAACTAAATCCCTTTATTGTTTATATTAAATAGTTTGTTTACTTCAAAATATCTAAGTAAAATTCGAATTTAATATTCAACTAAATCTCATAATTACATGCCGCATTTACTTCGTATTAAAATTCGAATTTACAGATTATGTATTTTAATATCTAAGCAAAATTCGAATTTAGTATTCAACTAAATCCCATAATTACATGCGACAGATTATGTATTTTTAAAATTTCTTTAATTTCGAAACCTTTTATTTTTTGGTTATTTTTATATATTAATCTTTAATCCTAAATCTTAAATACGTATCTCCTTTACATCTATTTCTAAATCTTATCTCTACCTTCTACATTTTCTATTTTTACATTATTTTTTAATAATTTTATTTTATGTTTCCTCTCTCTTATTTATCCTTTTTAACTAATTCTGAATTTCTACGTGACTTCTAAAAAAAAATCAATCTTGGAATTTCTACGTGTCCCCATGTAGATATGCCTGATTTTTCAAGTCTCGCGTGCCATAACTCGATCAACAATGGAGAAATGCACTTTAGTCTGCACTCCAATATACATATTCTTAAAATGCACTTTAGTTTGCATACTTCTTAAAATGCACTTTAGTGCTGCAAATAAAGTTGTGTCAAAGATTGGAAAAGCATATGTCTGGTGGAAGTGTATGAAGGTGATGAATCAAAAACATCCTTTTGGATTGATCTGGAGAAATTTACAGAAGAGTGGAGAAAAGAATACAATTGTGTGGAATGATTAGCAAAGAAGAAGAAAGCTCTTCTTATACTAATCTAACTGCTAATCTAACTACTAAACTAACTACTCAACTAACTATCAAACTAATTAGGAGAATAGATACAAAAACAGAAGTGTATCTAAATACAAAAGGGTGTATGCAGGGAGTGTATTTATCAGCCCTTATACCCCCCTCAAAATGGGAATGGATGTCTAACAAGCCCATTTTGGATTTGTGGTTGATATAATCAGCTGGTGGGAGAGGCTTGGTAAGGATGTCAGCCAAGTTCTCTGTTGTTGGAATGTGAACAAGAGTGAAAAGGCCAGCTTGAATCTTCTCCCTTGTGAAATGATAATCCAAGGAAATATGCTTAGTTCTTTGATGGAGGCATGGGTTGTGAGCTATTGAGAAAGCACTTTTGCTGTCTGTATACATAGTGGAAGGTTGTGAATGTTGAACTCCCAAATCAGCTAGGATGTAGTGTATCCATTGGATCTCACAAGTAGTGGAAGCAAGTGCCCTGTACTCAGCCTCTGCAGAAGACCTGCTAACAGTAGTTTGCTTCTTGGATTTCCAAGAAATTAGTGAAGAACCAAGATAAATGCTAAAACCAGTTATGCTTCTTCTTGTTAGAGGGCATCTAGCCCAATCAGAGTCTGAAAAAGCATGTAACTTGAAGATAATATCCTTAGGGTAAAAGATACCAGTTCCAGGATTGCATTTAAGGTATCTTAAAACTCTATGAGCAGCAGTCAAATGTGATACAGTTGGAGATTGCATGAATTGACTAAGTGTTTGAATAGCATAGGATATATCAGGCCTAGTTACAGTTAGGTAAAGAAGCTTGCCCACAAGTTTTCTATAATGACTAGGATTGGTAAGAACAGGAGAAGTTATATCAAAGTTAAGCTTAGAATCCATAGGTGTGGAACAAGGCTTGCAACCCAAATATCCAGACTCATGCAATAAATCCAAAGTGTACTTTCTTTGACAAAGAGTAAGACCCTTACTGTTTCTAGCAATCTCTATCCCCAAAATGTATTTCAAAATACCAAGATCCTTAATAGAGAATTTATTGTTCAAATAACTCTTGACATTGTTAATGATATTAATGTTAGAACCTGCTACAATTAAATCATCAACATAGCAAAGAACAATTGTTAAATCAACACCATCATGTCTAGTAAACAAAGAAGTATCAGCCTTTGATTGAGTAAAGCCAAAACATGTTAAAGAACAAGTTAACTTAGTAAACCATTGTTTAGAAGCTTGTTTTAAACCATACAAACTCTTATTTAACTTGCATACTCTTGTATCATTGTTAGAGCAATAACCAGGAGGAGGAGACATGTAAATTTCCTGGTCTAAATCACCATGCAAAAAGGCATTATTCACATCCAATTGGTGTATATGCCAATCTTTAGCAACAGCCACAGATAAAAGAATTCTAACAGTTGTGATTTTAGCCACAGGAGAAAAGGTGTCAAAGTAATCAATGCCTTCTTGTTGTGTGTAGCCCTTAGCAACAAGTCTAGCCTTATATCTTTCTATAGAACCATCTGAATTGAATTTTACCTTATAAACCCATCTACAACCTATGCAGTTTCTACCTACAGGTAAATCTACAAGTGTCCAAGTATTTGTCTTTTCTAAAGCTTCAATTTCCTTTTTCATAGCAAGGATCCAATTTTCATTAAGAACAGCCTGTTTATATGATTTAGGTTCCTGGATTTGGGATATAGAAGCAGTAAATTGCTTGTGTGGGATATATAACCTATGAACAGACAAATAATCATGTATAGGATATTGTTTCCCAGAAGAAGAAAAATTGAGTTTAGCATGATCAATAGATGCAGGTAAATCAGTTTCATATACCTGTAAATAGGCAGGTTGAGACTTAGTTCTAGATGGCCTAGTGGGAGGCTCCACTTCCATGTTATGAATATTAGAATTATTGTGTATAACATTGTCATGTTCAGCATTGACATCAGGATTAACAACAGAATCAGTATGAAGAGTATTGTCAATGTGAACAAGAGAGCAATCATCAACAAAGTCATCATCAACATGAGTGGGAACAGTATTTGTGTGTGTCTCAAAAATAAGCATATCTTTAAAAGGAAACACATCTTCAAAGAATTTGACATTTCTAGACACAAAGATTTTACCAGAAGAGATATCAAGAAGTTTGTATCCCTTGGTACCAAAGGGATAACCAATGAAAACACACTTGGTGGCCCTGGGATCAAATTTGTGTCTGTGTGATACCAAAGTGTTGGCAAAACAGAGGCAACCAAATGTTTTAAAGTAAGAGTAATCAGGTGGTTTGCCATATAACAACTCAAAGGGGGTTTTCTGTTTAAGAACAGATGAAGGTATCCTGTTAATGAGAAATGCAGCAGTTTTAACACATTCACTCCAAAACTTTAAAGGTAAAGCAGATTGAAAAAGCAAAGCCCTAGCCACTTGGAGCAAATGCTGGTGTTTTCTTTCAACAATACCATTTTGCTGGGGTGTTTCAACACAAGATGTTTGATGTAAGATGCCCAAATCATGGTAGAAATCAGATAAAATAAACTCAGATCCATTATCACTTCTTAACACTCTAATTTTAACATTAAATTGAGTGAGAACCATGTTGTGAAAATTCTGCAAAGAGATTTTAACATCACTCTTGGCTTTTAAAAGATATACCCATGTGCATCTACTATAATCATCAACAATGGTGAGAAAGAACCTATGTCCAGTAATAGAGTCTTCTTAAGTGCCAATTTAACTCTATTGGATAAAAAACAATAACATATTCCCTATTAGAAAAAAGTCTTAGTGAAATGACTCTAACAAGAATTTCCCCTTAAATATACATGATAAAATACAATTAATATCAAATAATGGCCTATGGGATTCAAATATAGTAGGTGAAATGACATATTTGTTCAAACAACATTGATAAAATATAATTAATACTGGCTGGCGAAAACTAATTGACAACATAATATATACACTACAAAATGATTAAATATACATGATAAAATATACTCCCCCCGTCCCGTGATTATTTGCACACTTCCCTTAACGAGTCCCAACATTATTTGCACACTCCAAAAAATGAAATAACTCACATAATTTTTACCCTACAACATTCATCTAATTTCAAAAATACCACTCTATTTGGGCCCACAATTTAATATCTTTCTTCACTTTAGTCAATTCCCATTCACTTACGTTTCAAACGCCGAATCCAGAAGCTGATACTCCAAGTGGTGGAAGTATGGAATGAAGATCGGTAAGTGTTTACTTATTTTGTTATATTTTGCTAAGTAATTGTAATCTGTCTGATCTACTGTTATGAATGAAAAGATGTTATATTTTGAGAAGATAACTACTTAACTAGTTTACTTACTTAAAATAATTCAAGTAGTTTTGGCTTCATCAAATTGTTGGGATATGAATCCTAATACAAGTCCTAATTGATGAAAGAAGTAGTTTTGATAAGCCAAAAAGAGAACTTGAATATATTTCTAAGTGTTGACTGATCTAGTTATGGAAGTCGTCTTGTGACAAGATCAGAAGAGTACAAGAGAAAAGACAAGTACGAATTATAAGTACTGGAAAATAAACTAAGTGTTAAAGAAGTTTCATATAGGTTTTATGATAAGCTTATAATTGTTGTATAGAAGCTTATGTTTTATGTTCATATTGATATATAGTTTTAAGGAGACTAAACTGTTTTATAAAACTTAAAGTAATGTAATAGTTTTAATAGATTAGTTGATAGGACTAGATTAGTTCTACTTGAAGATATCTACTGGAAGAAGACTACAGGACAAGAAGACTTGTAAAGATAAGACAAGTGCTGTAAAGACTGAAGAAATATTCAAAGTGTCGAAGCAAGACAAGTCAAGTACGCGTAAAGGTGAAGATAACAGAATAAAGATAAGATCGTATCTAGAAGTGAAGATATGAAGATTTAGTTATGGAATAACTAATTAACTGAAGAAACGCGTGAAGAGATAAGAAGAAGTCGTTACAAAGTTAGTTATCAAGAAATGGTTGTTGGATAACAAACTTATCTTGATATTGAGAAGTCTATAAATACCTGAAGACTTTCAACGGTTAAAGACTACTGTTACTACTGATATTCAAACTACTGAAGTGTATTGAAGTATTCAAAGCAAGGAAGAAAACTCACAGAGTTCAAACAAGTTTGAAGTTGAAGCCAAAGAGAAGACAAGTTCACATTCAAGAAGGCTACTACTGATAGAGAAGTTTTTCTTTATAGTTTTTGTTGTTAATCAAGTTGCTAGTTACTTGTTCAATAGCTAGTTGTGAGATCGAAGATATATCTGGTGGTATATTCGATAAGATCGAAGTCTTATATCTTGGGACTTAAAATCACAAGAACACACATACTCGAAGAGAAGAGTTTAATAAAATTTCACGACTGAAGTTGTGAGAGTGGATGTAGACAAGTTGTCGAACCACTATAAATCTCGTGTTGATTTACTTTACTGTTTTATTTGTGTTTGATTGATTATATTGCTTAATTGATTAATCTGCATATAGAATAGACACGACCAATGTTCATCGAAATAGTTTAGTATAAATCTTAAGGGCTCATTGTTAATTCTGATATTCCGCATAGTGTACTTAGATATTTTGAAAGATTTTTAAAAGTCTATTCACCCCTCCCCTCTAGACTTTTACTAGCTTACTCAATCTTACAACTCAACTAGGGACCTACAAGTGGTATCAGAGCAATAGTTCTTTGGACTGCTGTTTCTTGATCACCCCTATAGACTTTGAGGGGAGTCTTGGTTTCGGTTTGTATCTGATCATATCACTGTACTTGATTTTCTTGTATCTTTGATATGTCTGCTATATTCTGATTCGGGTGGAATTTACGTGTTTTAGGGGCACATGTGAAGTGTATTTTGATGTGGATTTCATTGATTTATGCATTGAATATGATTATTTTAGCCAAAATAAGAGAAAGGTATTGTTTTGTCGATTTTATAGGTAAAACGATGGAATTTGGAGCAAAACACATACCACAAGTGATCGGACCGGAAAGAGGAGTGCACCATTGGATCCGGCTCGAAAAATGGAGTGGAATAGCCAAAAGAATCGAGTCAATCGGAGGTCGGAAGCTCGAGAAACGGAGGGACGAAGTTGGAGGATGAAAATGAGGACGGAGCCGAATACGAAAGTTCGGCCCGACCGGGTGGTATGACTCGCCCGGCCGGGCGGCCGAGCAGCAGAAATTTGGGCCAAGTCGAAATTATAGCCCGGCCGGGCGGCATCACTCGCCCGGCCGGGCCGCCTATGCCCTGTTTTTGTTTTTCTCGGCCAAACACTCCACCCGGCCGGGCCGCTCCATTTTCGGTGCCAAACGCGTGTTTTCTCCATTTTTGAGGGACTTACTTGCAAATATCACACCCAAACCCTACCCCAACACTATAAATACTCTCATAAACGGACGTCTAAATACTACAATTGCCTTGGAACCCACCTTATTTCTTTGAGTTACATCCGTTTCACTTTCGTTTTCTTGATTTATATAGTATTTGATCGATTTCGTCTTTGCTCTTTATTACTTATTTGTGACACTTGGTAGGTAATTTTAGAGTGAATCATCATATTCAAATTATCGATCACGTCTACTTAGAACTCGACTAGCAAACTACCACTTTTACGCTTAGCCTTCTCGTGGGATCGACCTCGTGCTTATCACGCTACAATAGACGCCGTACACTTGCGGTTGTTTATTTAGTGTTGCATAACACCTGTATCAAGTTTATGGCGCCGTTGCCGGGGAGGTTTTTATAAGCTCTAGAGTGTAGGCTAAGAGAGTTTTAGTTTAGACATTTACTTGCTTTCTTTATTTGCAAAATTCCAAAAATATTTGTGTTTGTTATCTTGATCTTATTTGCAATTCTCACTCTTGTTTGCTCTTTTGATAGACATGGTTTATGATCACACGATCTAGGAGGAACCACCAAGAAGTGTTACCCTTAGATCCGGAGATTGGAGCCAATTGTCGAAGAAGGAACGCCGAGAGGAGAAGACTAGAGTTGGAAATAATGAACCGAAGAGAGAATCCGATTGTTGAAGAGGTCGAGGAGGAAGTTGAGAATCAAGGAGTTGATGGATTTGAGGAATCGAATGAGAATAGGGGAAATCGACCACAAAGGATACTAAGAGACCACTTCCGTCCCATCCCTAGACCATATGGAGGAGCGGGTCGGGAACCCGTTGATGCTCATAACTTTGAGCTCAAGCCGGCCCTAATCATGATGGTCCAAAACAACCAATTTGGAGGGTTGTCAAAGGAGGATCCTAACCTCCATTTATCTCAATTCTTAGAGATAAGTGGAACGGTTAAGATCAATCGTGTCCCTCAAGATTACATCCGTCTCCAATTGTTCCCATTTTCCCTCCGTGATCGTGCAAAACAATGGTACATGTCCCTTGATCTAAGGACGATCGAAAGTTGGGCCGATCTTGTAGATGCCTTTCTTATGAAATACTTTCCTCCAAGCAAAACCATCAAGATACGAGGAGAGATTTCATCATTTATGCAAGATGAGGATGAGTCCCTAGCTGAAGCATGGGAGCGCTTCAAAGATTTGATTAGAAGTTGCCCACAACATGGTTTCTCACGAGATCAACTCATTTGCTACTTCTACAATGGAATGGACCATCGCACGAGAGGGATGGTAGATGCTTCGGCAGGTGGAGGTTCTTTGCTAGGAAAGACGATAGAAGAGGGTTATGTGCTCCTAGAGGAGATGGCAAAGAACGGAAACCAATGGCCATCCGAAAGAAGGCAAACCCGAAAAGTTGCTTCTACTAGAGAGTCGGATGATTTTGCCACCCTATCCAACAAGGTGGACAAATTGACTTCGATGATGGCGGCCAAGTCATTAATGGGACCTAGTGACGATCAATATGAAGAGGCCCATTACATGAACAATCAAAGGGATCGTCATTTTCGAGAGAGAGGATGGGGAGAAAGACAAACCCATGGGAACTATCACCACTCTAATCCGAACCAATACCATCCCGGCTTGAGAAACCATGAAAATTTCTCATATGCTAACCCACACAATGCCATTCAACCACCGTCGAACTTCAATGTACGAGATGGTGTGAGAGAAGAGTCTTCGTCAAAACTCACTATGGAAGAAATGTTCATAACATTCATGGGAGAAACTAAGAAGTTCATGGGAGAGACGAAGAGTTTTATGACAAAGACTTGGCAAAAGTTTGAGAGTCAAGAGGAGAAAATTGGTCAATTGGCAAACGAAGTGATGGGAATCAAGAATGATGTGAAAGCCATTGAGATTCAAGTGGGCCAAATTGCTAATATGGTTGGAAATCAACATAAGCCGGGTCGATTCCCCTCAACCACGGAATTGAACCCCAAAGAGCAATGCAACTTAATTAAGTTGAGGAGTGGCACAAGCTATGAAGGCCCTATGATGCCAAAGGAAGATGGTGAAGAGGAACAACAAGGAAGGAAAGTTGAAGAGAGAGATGTTGAGAAGGAGAAAACAAGTGAGAAAGAAAATGATGCACATAAGCCTCCATCTCCACACAAACCTCCAATCCCATACCCTCAACGACTCAAGAAGACGAGTTTGGATGCAAAGTTCATCAAATTCTTGGAGATGTTCAAAAAGATACACATCAACATCCCATTTGCGGAGGCCCTTGAGCAAATGCCTCATTATGCCAATTTTTTTAAGGAGATTATGTCCAACAAGAGAAGGATGGTAGAATTTGAAACCGTGAACCTCACCGAAGAGTGTAGTGCCATCATCCAAGCTAAGCTACCTCCAAAGCTTAGGGATCCCGGTTCATTTACATTGCCTTGTGTGATTGGCAAAGAGGGAACTTATCGTGCTTTGTGTGATCTTGGAGCAAGCATAAACCTCATGCCATTATCACTTTTCAAATCACTTGGCTTGGGAAAATTGACGCCTACTACCATGAATCTTCAATTGGCGGATCGCTCCATAGTTTATCCCTTGGGAACGGTTGAGGATGTACTTGTCAAAGTTGGGAAATTCATATTTCCGGTTGATTTTGTGGTACTTGATATGGAGGAAGATAGGGCAATCCCCTTGATCTTGGGAAGACCGTTCCTAGCAACGGGTGGAGCCATCATCAACGTACGAAACGGAGAGCTTGAACTACATGTTGGTGAGGAGAAAGTCTCATTCAACATCTACAAGGCCGTTAGATTTCGTGATGATGAAGATGAGGAGGAAGAGTATGTGTATTCCAAAAGAGATCCTTATTCGAAGATCATGGAAGATAAGGTGGAAGAAGAGCCCAAGATCAATGTTGTGAAAGAGGACCCCCAAATGGAAGACAATGAGTTGAAGATGGGCAAGAAGGCCAAGTTTGGGGGAGTTTTTGAAGAAAACTCCCCCAAATCAAGAAAAGCTACTTGTGTAAGCTTGGGGATGGATGAGGCATCAACCTCTTATGACATGATTGAAGAGCCGGATGGAGTGGCTAGTGGATGCTTCAATGGTTTCAAAAAGGTTGCATGGCCAAAGAAGTTTAAGAACAAGGAGGATGATGGGGTGACTTGATATCCCCCTCAAGGAAGAACCGTCCGGCATAGGACGTTAAAAATATCGCTTCTTGGGAGGCAACCCAAGGTTTTATTGCTTTCTTGTTTTTATTGCTTTGATAGTTTTGATGGCTTGGTTTATTTTGTAGGTATGGATGAAGAGTACTACGGATAGCAAGTCTTGGAGAATGAAGAATAAGCAAAGCCAACTTTGGAGTGGAGGAAGCAAGTGTTGCAATGGTGATCTTTGAAGAAGCATTGGATGTGCAAGGAGGGAGGTAACAACTTGTAGCCCCAAACTTAGAATTTATACATAGTAAAATTCTAAGTTTGGGGGAGTTATTTTTCTTTTATTTTTCTACTAGTTGTTACCTTTGCACCGGTTCGTCATTCTACTTGCGTCGCATTTTGCACCGGCGCACACTTGACTTGCACATGATTATATTGGTTTAGTTGGTTTTGATCATATGTTGGGTAGTGGACATTTGGTGAAATGTGAGCATGAATAGTCATTGGAATCCATTGTTGAGTAGTTGTGGTGATGTCTATTTGCTTTGAATGTATGCATGATTGGTGTTGGAATATGGTATCATGTTGTGTTCATATTTGTGAGCTTTGATGGCATGAGTGCATGATGTGTTGTTGTTTGGGAACATTTGATGAATGTGAGAGTTCTATTGAATAAACCGGTGAGAATTGAGCCATAAATCGAACATGTAATCCGGTTTAGTTCATTTGAGAGTGGACTATGTTATTGCTAGTAATCCTAGAACTTGCCTAAGTTCTTGTTTGGAAAGCATGATTGTGTGAGATGATGTGATGTGATATAGGCCATCTTGTTCTAAAAAAAGTCACTTAGCCAAAATTTCCCAAAACCGAAGTAATTTTCCGTAGTTAGCCCCTTGAGCTTAATTCCTAATTTTCTTGGCAAACTACAATGTTAACCACCTAGCCTTTTTGAGCTTTTGATACCTACATCTAGTGGATGATAAAAAACAAAGTGGAAAGCATGTGCATTGAATGAATATCTTTGGTGAAAGGAAAAATTGGAGAAGTTGAAAGAAAAAGAGAAAGATGAAAAGAAAATCAAGGAAAAGAAAAGAGGGACAAAGAGCCCCAAAAGCTTGAAAAGAAAAATGGTTCAAAAGATGAGGTGATGAATGCTTGAAAAAGAATGGAAAAAGAAAAGTGAGGATGAAGTTTGTAAGCTTTGAAAGTGAAAGCACACATTGTAAAACAACAAGATTTGTCCTCCACTAGAAGAGTCACAAATTCCAAAATTCATCCTACCTTGTCCAAAGAGCCAATGTTACATCCTTGATTAAGTCCTATTGATCACATTGTTGAGCATTTGATTGTGTGTAGAAAGTAGAAGTTGGGCAAGCATATGGTGATTGCATAGCATAACTTGGTTGATGAGTGCATGAATATCCTCAATTCGTTTGTGTGTTTGAGAGAAACACTCCATCATGTGAGTAGAGGATTTGAGCATTTGGATTATGTTTCCCATCACAATGTGTTGTGTTCTTGTGCATTCTTTGATTTATGAATGTCGATTGCAATAGTGAGCCTATGACCTTCATTGAGAAATGCACTTTGAGAAAGAGATATCATTACACCTCACTTTGCATGTGTGATTTGCATTGAATATTCCATTGTGATCATTCCACCCTCATTGCTTTAAGTGCTTAGTTGTTTGAGGACAAACAACATTTTAAGTTTGGGGGAGTTTGATTCGGGTGGAATTTACGTGTTTTAGGGGCACATGTGAAGTGTATTTTGATGTGGATTTCATTGATTTATGCATTGAATATGATTATTTTAGCCAAAATAAGAGAAAAGTATTGTTTTGTCGATTTTATAGGTAAAACGATGGAATTTGGAGCAAAACACATACCACAAGTGATCGGACCGGAAAGAGGAGTTCACCATTGGATCCGGCTCGAAAAATGGAGTGGAATAGCCAAAAGAATCGAGTCAATCGGAGGTCGGAAGCTCGAGAAACGGAGGGACGAAGTTGGAGGAGGAAAACGAGGACGGAGCCGAATACGAAAGTTCGGCCCGGCCGGGTGGCATGACTCGCCCGGCCGGGCGGCCGAGCAGCAGAAATTTGGGCCAAGTAGAAATTATGGCCCGGCCGGGCGGCATCACTCGCCCGGCCGGGCGGCCGAGAAGGCCAACCCACTCCCCCATTTACGAACTTTCCGCCCGGCCGGGCGGCATCACTCGCCCGACCGGGCCGCCTATGCCCCGTTTTTGTTTTTCTCGGCCAAACACTCCACCCGGCCGGGCCGCTCCATTTTTGAGGGACTTACTTGCAAATATCACACCCAAACCCTACCCCAACACTATAAATACCCCCTTTCTTGAAATTCAAGACATCTTCCCCCAATCCACACATAATTACACACATTTGGAGGTGTTTTGGCCATAACTTCTTCATCTCTTCACCAATTCATGCAAGGGAAGAGGCATTAGCTTGGGAATTTCATCCCCTACCACAATCTAGACTAAAATTTCTCTTTCTTTTCCTTTTTATTTAGTTATTTCATTTGGAATTTGTAGTTTGGATATGTATTTGAGTAGCTAAACAACTTTGTGGTTCTAAGGCATTGTAGATACTTGGATTGAAGTTTATGATTAATTTCTTGCTTTAATTGGTGTTTGTCTCTTATTTGTGTGCTTAATTCCTTATTGCAAAGCATGTTGTTATTGGCCATGATGATTTGCTTAATTCATTGTTAATTGGGGTAAGATCGAGAGATTTATTCCGTTTAATCGTATGCAAACATGCAACCCGGTATTATTATGATCTCGAAAGAGGATTAATTATCGGAGAGGGATTTGAATGATCTTAGGAGCTATTTTAGGTGGTGTAACGTTTGTGAGGTAGAGATACGAGCCTATGTTGCATTGCGCCTTTGGTTAATTAGATCGAGAGATTAATTAATCCTTCTTGTGTGATCACCCTATATGAGATAACCTTAATGGCCATTTAAACGAGATAACTCTCATAAACGGACGTCTAAATACTACAATTGCCTTGGAACCCACCTTCTTTCTTTGAGTTACATCCGTTTCACTTTTGTTTTCTTGATTTATATAGTATTTGATCGATTTCGTCTTTGCTCTTTATTACTTATTTGTGACACTTGGTAGGTAATTTTAGAGTGAATCATCATATTCAAATTATCGATCACGTCTACTTAGAACTCGACTAGCAAACTACCACTTTTACGCTTAGCCTTCTCGTGGGATCGACCTCGTGCTTATCACGCTATAATAGACGTCGTACACTTGCGGTTGTTTATTTAGTGTTGCATAACACCTGTATCATATTCCTATTGATCTTCTTGAAATTATGGCTATGGAAATAAGCGCTAATAAATTGCCTAAGTTTTCAGTCCAGGATTATGATTACTGGAAACTCAGGATGAAAGCTATCTTCAGCTCGAAACACGACCTAATGGTGTCTGTCGTAAAAGAAGGACCGATTTTTACTATGGTGCCAAACTGATGCAGGCGGAAGCACGATACACACGTAAATCCGTTGATTCTACGAATACCCGGAATATACGTAAACGAGATTAAAAGTGATAATCCATTGATTCAAAATGAATACTGAAAGAACACAAATAAAACACGTCAAAATGGATAAAACCCAATATTTTTCTATTCAAACCAACTCCTCTTACATTGTGAAACACCAAAGCTATAAATAAACAAACATCAAAACCCTAGTCTTACGGCCCAACACTGTCGTGGGCTTATACCAAAAAGGAAAATGAATTCAAAAGGAAACTATTGCAAAACTTAAAAACTTAACCAAAAATAACATCTAATCAACATTAAAATTAACAACATAATTGCCAATTAATCTGCATCATCTCTCCCGGAGTAGGAAAGATTCGTCCTCGAATCGAAAATCTGGAGAGCGGTGGGATCGATCTGCAACAATATCCTTAGAATAAAAAATATTTAGTTTGTGTATGGGTGTATCACTCCCCACATAGTTTGCATATTGCTTCTTAGAAGGCACGAATATCAAAGAAAGTCGTGGTGTGTGACACACATCCACCAATGAATCAATCACGACAAAAGACTCCTTTAAAAATGACACAAGCATTGTACCATATTTAAAAAATGAAGGGGCGTCATAGTGAATAATGACCTCTTCATCAAATTTTGGAGGACCCTCATAGTCCCCACCTGTATACATTAAATCTTCAAAAATAACACCTTCCGCGAAAAGATCATACACCTCTTCATAAAAAATCGGTGGACCCTCATAGCCCACATTGACATCATCATATGTCTCTAAAAAGCTATCAGAAAACAAATTTTGGGTGAGATTGACATCCATAGTAGCTTGATCAATGTGAATCAACATATTAGGAGCGTTGACAAACACTAAAACACTGCTGGTAATGCCAACATCTAATCAACATTAAAATTAACAACATAATTGCCAATTAATCTGCATCACAAACACTGCTGCATTGGAACCATCAAAAGCCGTTGGCGTGCTCGTCCCCAAGCCAAGGTCAGAACTCACTTCAGAAGAAATGAGACAGAACAATCTGGACAGTTTAGCTAAGAACTATATTTTACACACCCTTCCCAATGAGTATCTGGGAAAAGTATTAAAATGTAAGTCAACTAAAGACATGTGGGATCGACTTGCTATCATTTGTGAAGGGACCATCCTGATCAAGGAAAGTAAGTTATCCACAGCTGTACAGAGGTTCGAATTAGGGTTGGCAATGGGATGGGTATAAACCCGGACCTGCATGAAACCGGCCCGCACGGGGCGGGTAAATACCCGATCAAACGGGTCCCAGGTCGGGTAAATACCCGATCAAACAATACTCGGCGGGTAGACCTATCAAGACGGGCCGGTGGGGCGGGACGGGCCAAAACCGCAAAAGCCCGCCATTTGGCGGTGCGGGGCGGGCCAACCCGTTTAGTAGGCAGCCTGCTAAAACCTCAACCCAACCCAAAAATAGGCGGACCGCGGGTTTAGGCGGGCGAAGCTTTTTTTTTATAAAAATATTTATTATATTCATAAAAAAAACATAAAAAATAAATATATATATATATATATATATATATATATATATATATATTGTACATAATAGAAATAACCATCACGAATTAGAAATATTATCATTATTAATTGTATATAATATATTATAAACAACAATAATAATATAAATATATATTAAAATAATATACATATATAATATATACGGTATAAAATATGGTATTATGAGTACAAAAATTCAGAAAATGAAGAAAGAAGGAAAAAAAACGGCTGCTTTTATAATCTGTCATGCGGTAGAGTTTTTGCTTTTAATTAGATTGATTATATATTAATTTATAGACAAAGTTAGATAGCTCAAGTAGTTATAGTACCATTACTTAGGCCTAAAGTCTGGGTTCGAATCATGGAAATGACAAAAAAATAATATTATATAATTTTTTTTAAAAAAAATAAAAAAATGGCGGGCCATCCCGCCAAAGCCCGCACCAACCCGCCAAAGACCGCAACCCAAACGGGCTGGCCCGCCTGGGCCTGTCTCTTGGCGGTCTTGAAAAATCCTAACCCAACCCACTATTTTTAGTGGCGGGGCGGGCTGGTCCAACGGGCCCAGCCCGTTTTGACGGCTCTACCGGCGGGTATGGGACGGGTAATGGCTTTATATATACCCGACCTGAACCCGACCCGTATAGATATATATTAAAAGAAAAAAATATCTATAATATTTATAATATATATATATATATATTTATTATCAGTATACTATTACTATATATACTTTCCTTCTAATTTCACTGCTTCTATAGATTGTTGATATACTCCCCAAATTTTGAATGAGCTGAAATATGTTGTAGTAATTTTTTTGCCTTATTTCAGTTATTTGCAGATGTTGCACAAATTGTTAAATATATTCCTCAAATTGTTTAATTACAGATTTTTTAATTAAATAGACTCTCCAATTTTTTTAACATGTAATTGTTAAATAAACTTTCCATTGTTGGAGCCTTGGAAATCGATGCTTACCATCTAATTAACTAATTTAAATTTGAATATTATAACACACTTATACTAAATTTTTTTCTTAAATAGATGGTGTTTAATTGAAGAAGGAAAATAAAAGATTTAAAAAAAAAAAAAAAAAGATGGCGGGTCGGGGCGTGTTTACCCGCCGGGTTCACGGGGCGGGTAACACGTCTTAAAAATTTTTGCGGGGCGGGTCTTGGGACAGGCCATACCCGTCCCATACTCGCCCCTTTGCCAACCCTAGTTCGAATCATTTAAGATGAAGACTGGTGAAAATATAGACCAGTTAGATACTCGTTTCACACGTATTATGAATGATTTGGAAGTACTAGGCAAGACGTATACTAATAGAGAAATCAATTTGAGGATTCTTAAGTCTCTAGACGCTAGATGGAAGATGGTTAAAATGATCATCAAGAATACTCAGGACATTGATGAATGGTCTGCCGAAACAATGTTCCAAACACTCAAGGCACACAAGTTTGACTTAGATAAGGATGATTCTATAGCTGGTAGTGATAAAGAGAAAACTGTGTCGAAAAATGTTTCTTTTAAGACATCTTCGTCTAGGAGCTCTAGAGTAGACAAGACTAAGTCTGCTAGTGTTAAGGACGAGTTAGATAGGTCTGATCAAAGTCTGAAAGATCAGATGAGTCTTATGGTTAAAAAGTTCGACAGGTTAAATAAACGATACGGTAGATATAATCGCTTTTACAAAGACTTTAGAGGTTCTAAGAACAAGGACTCGTCTAAGACCAGACGAGATCGAAACTCTTCCGAAAGGAGAGATGAGATCTCGAAAGCGACCAGGCGAGATAGAAACTCTGAGGATAGGAAGGTTAGACGTTCTGATAGGAGAGACAAGAGAAGGGATAATTCTCCTGTGAAAAAGTCTACTAACGATCCATTATGCTATAATTGTGAGAAACCATGTCATTACATTTACGAATGCCCGGACCTGATCACAGATGATCGAGAAGAGAGGAAAGCCAGACGCGAACGAAGATATAACAGGGGTAAGAAGGCTATGTTGGCTAACGATGACTCTGAAACGGATTCAGACGAGTTACCTTCGTCTTCATCTAGTTACCCGTCTAACAACGAAGAAGAAGCATTCATAATAGACGATGGCCTAATCCTTATGGCGAAAATCGAACAAGAGGTATCATCTGCAACTTCTTTTTGTTCATGTGATGACTCAGATTCTGATGAAAGTGATACTGCCGACAGTGGAGTAGGGAGTAGTCTTCATCATTCCACTGGAATGACTGAAGAAGACCTCCTACTTGCTAACAAGGCATTCATGGAAGTCAGTGACGAGAACATCGCACTAAAACAAGAAATCATTGATCTTAGAGAAGCTCAGTCTAAGGTAGATCCTAACATAACTGTCCTAAACAAACGCTTGACAGAAGAGTTGACTCAACTCAAAGACAAGTGTGCGTTAACAGACAAGTTGTATCAAGATTTATTAAAGACACATGCTACCGAGACTAATGAATTCAATGCTTTAAAGAACAAGTGCAAAAAGCTTAAAGAGCGCAATAAGTTCTTAGAGACTGAAGTCGTAAATCTAGACCTTAAACTTACTGACTTGGTTAATTCTTCAATGATTAATCAACAATTGTCAGATAGGTATAGGGCTCCAGATGACAAGACAGGGTTGGGTGCAGATACACCTAGCTCGTCTACTCAAGTCATTAAGAACCATACTGTTGCTAGTTCAAGTTCTTTGACAAAAGATAAAGGGAAAAGACCAATGGAATACGATATTGGAACATCATCCAAAGGCATTGTACATAAACAGACTAGAGTTAACACTCCGACTACCAAAGGTGGTAAAAAGAATGTTAACAACAGACTTGTTCCGTTTAGAACTAGTCAAAAGAGGACCACTAGTCGTGGACGACCAAACTAGGTCAGATACGAAGATTGGTATCCTCAAGAAACGAGTTCTAGACAAGTACAAACTCGTTGGAATGAGCCTAGACCTCATTTCATAAGGCAGTCTAAGCTCTACTCAACAAGGCCTAGGAAGGTTGCTCCAAAATATCGTACTCAACCTGTCTTATATCCTCCACCTTTATCATATGATATCATAAGCGAGGAAAGACCTAAACGTGTCTATAAACCGTATGGCCCTAATGCATATAAGCCCTATTCTGACTATCAAAGGCCTATGCCTACTCAAGTAGAGGTTAAGTCGAAAGGCTATCTCAAACGAGTAGACCCAAGGTCTGAAGATAGACCAGATAAGGACAACAGGGTACTATTCTGTAACAAGCATGGTAGAAAGCTTAAGAGGTCAAATTTGTTCAAAACTCCTATGTAAATTTGGATTCCTCTGAACTCTACTAACCCCCCAGGACCCCAATAGACAAGGAGGGTACCTAAATTATTAAATATCATCATTGCAGGGTCGACTCGACTTGTACAAGAAAGGTGATTCTGTAGGAGAAACTTGGTACATCGATAGTGGTTGTTCGCACCACATGACGGGTACTAAGGCTCTTCTATCGAGCTACTGTGAACAAGAAGGACCCAAGGTGATCTTTAGTGATAGCTCAATGGCTGTTACAAAAGGTTTCGGTTACATCCGAAATGGAGATGTAGAGATACAAGACGTATCCTACGTAGAAGGTTTGAAGTACAATTTACTTTCTGTTTCTCAATTTTGTGATCGTGGCTATAAAGTACAATTCAAGAGTCGCAAATGTGAGATCATCGACAAGAGGACACACACTGTACTACTCGTTGGCATCAGACAAGGCAGCGTATATATTGTGAATTGAAATAGTTGTCCAAGGGACACTTGTCTTCTTAGTAAAAACCCTAAAGAGATCAGTTGGTTATGGCACAGACGCCTATGCCATATGAACTTTAAGGTGATTAATAAGATCGCAAGAGATTACCTCGTTGAAGGTATACCCAACGAAATCTATTTCAAGTCACATGTGTGTGACGCATGCCAAAAAGGTAAACAGGTAAAAGGTTCTTTTAAGTTAATTCCTACTCTCTCAACAAGTAGAGTCTTAGAACTTCTACACATGGATCTTCATGGTCCAATAACTCCTCCAACTTTGAATGGTAGAAGGTACACATTTGTTGTGGTAGACGACTATTCTAAGTTTACTTGGGTAGTCTTCCTACACAAGAAGAGTGATACACAAACTCTCCTACCTGATTTGTTGAAGAAGTTACAAATTGAGAAGAGTCAGCCCATTATCAAGATTCGTAGTGATAAGGGGACTTCATTCATTAATAGCTAAATCAAAGAATTTTGTCCTAAACGTGGTATCCAACACCTTACTAGTGCAGCTAGGACTCCATAACAAAACGGTGTAGCTGAGTGACAGAATAGAACACTCAAAGAAGCATGTAGATCGATGTTAGCCGAGTATAATACTCCTCAGAAATTTTGGGCAGAGGCGATCAATACTGCATGCCACCCCCATAATAGAAGTGCTATCAACAAGGCACTAGGTAAGACACCCTACGAGGTATGAAAAAGTAGAAAGCCTAGAATTTCATATTTCCATATATTCGGATGCAAGTGCTTCATCCATAACAACGAGAAAAGTAAGTTAAATGCCTTTGATGCTAAGGCAGACGAGGGGATATTCTCAGGATGTTCCTATACGAGCAAAGCATTTAGAGTGTTTAACTACTCTACTCTTTGTGTGGAAGAAACACCATATGTTGTTTTCGATGAATCCCGACAGGACTCGTCTACCGACCAGATCAGTAAGAAAGTGAACGACTTAATGATTCAATCTGAAAAGGAATCAGAAATGTACGAATCAGTTCAATCCTACAATCCATTCCTGAAAGCCCTCGAGTCAGATGACGAGGTGAAGGTAAGTGACAAAGGTAAGTCTACTAGACTAGTTGACATGCCTGCTCTAGTTGACTCGTCTACTCCTGATAAATCTGCTGATAAAAATGATATTGATATGCATGATTATGAAGTTGATTTAGATGATGAAAGCGTGTCTGTTAATTCTAGAAAGACATGGAAATCTGCTCATAATACTGATAATATCATTGGTGACTCTACTATTTGTGTAAAGACTAGACGACAACTCTTTGAGTCGCAAGAACAGTCGAGTCCATCTCTATTTTGCTGGTGTTATTTCCTTTCTTCTATCAAGCCGAAAACCGTTAAAGAGGCATTGGCTGATAGTAATTGGATCATCGCCATGCAAGACGAGTTGAACCAATTTGTTCGAAACGACGTTTCGGAACTTGTCGATAGGCCAGAACACCATAATGTAGTTGGCACTAGGTGGATTTTCAAAATAAGAAAGATGAGAATGATTTAGTCGTACGAAATAAGGCTAGACTAGTAGCCCAAGGCTATTCACAAGCCGAAGGCATAGACTATGATGAAACCTTTGCACCTGTTTCTAGACTATAAACCATTCGATTGCTTCTTGCATATGCTGCTTATATGAAGTTTACTGTATTTCAAATGGATGTTAAAAGTGTATTTCTTAACGGTATTCTTGCTGAAGAGGTATATATAGAACAACCCCCAGGTTTCGAAGTGAAAGGCAATAAAGTGTACATGTTGAAGAAAACTTTGTATGGATTAAAGCAAGCTCCAAGAGCCTGGTATGACACTCTCTCTCTTTTTCTAATAGAAAATGGTTTTACTAAGGGCAAGGTCGATAGAACCTTGTTCAGAAGACAATAAGGGAAAGATATCCTACTTGTTCAAATTTACGTGAATGATATCATTTTTGGTTCACCCAATAAACGCATGAGTTAGAGCTTTTCGAAGCTCATGCAAAGTAAATTTGAAATGTCTATGATGGGAGAAATGAATTACTTTCTTGGTCTTCAAGTAAAACAATCTGATGAAGGCATATTCATAAATCAAGCCAAGTTTACTCGTAATCTACTTGATAAGTATGACATCAAAACCTATAAAACTGTTGGTGTACCAATGCTACCGGTCTACCGCATGGATCCTGATGAAAGAGGTAAGTGCGTTGATCAATCATACTATCGTGGTCTAATTGGTTCATTACTCTACTTGACTGCTAGTAGGCCAGATATAACTTTTGCTGTTGGTGTGTGTGCACAATTTCAAGCTAACCCCAAGAAAAGTCACCTGGAATCTGCCAAAAGAATATTAAAATATCTGAAAGGAACCATTAATCGAGGTTTATGGTACCCTACAAATGATGATCTATTCTTAAGTGGATATTCAGACTCGGACTTTGGTGGTTGCAGAATAGATTGGAAATCAACATCTGGTTCATGTCAATTTCTTGGTTCTAAACTCATTTCATGGTTTTCAAAGAAACAGACAAGTGTAGCAACCTCTACTACTGAAGCAGAGTATATGGCTACAGGTAGTTGTTGTAGTCAACTATTATGGTTAATGCAACAACTTCGAGAGTACAATATTGTAGAATCGAATGTACCTATATTTTGTGACAGTAATAGTGCTATTGCTATCACTCAAAATCCTGTTTTGCATACACGTTGTAAGCATGTAGATGTAAGACATCATTTCATACGTGATCATGTTGAGAAGAAACATATACGCATGGAAAAGATTCATACTGACATTCAGAGAGCTGACATTCTTACTAAACCACTGACTGGACGTCGATTTCAAGATTTATGCATTAGTTTAGGATTGATTGATCTAGACCCTACTACTGCATAGTACTACACTAACATGATAGGTACACAAAAGCAAGGTCATTTGCAGAACAAACAAGTACAACATAGACAAGTCACACTACTTTCAGACTCGACTAGATCCAGGTATACAAGGTCAGACAAGATGACCAAACAACCCGATGAGGAAGCTGGTAAAGCTGAGGGTAATACTAGGAGAATATACATTTAAGGGGGAATCTATGATTTCTTAAATATCCTTATATTGACTCTTAAGTTTGTTAAAAGTCATCTTGATCGACACCTTGATTACTGCTTTTAAATGATATACATTTTAATTATTCTACTCTACTACTCATATCTACTCTCACATGTCGCTTAAGACGAGATAGGTACATGAAGAAGTTCGACAGTCAGACAAGCACAGTCGAAAGGGAAACTCGTCTAGTACAACTGAAGTCTACTAATCTGTTCTGATGAACTCGAACAGACCAGATAAGTTCTTACATGTTTTAGATTCACTAAGTATTTTGGAAGTGAATTAAGGGTATTAATGTAATTTTCTATTGTAAAATTTTGGAAAACCTAAAACTGGATTTATACACTCCATTTAATGAGGTGTATACACCCAGTTCCCGCCTAAACCTACTGCACTAGGTTAGATGAGTACACTCTTCTTTCCTAACCAATAGAACAGTCGGATTCCAAAATTTACAATACTGAATCCCAAAGGTCGATTTGTTATCGTTAGATCAATCAGTTTAATCCTGGCCACTCGATTCAAATCCCCAATTTCATAAAACCCCTCTTTTCGGAAATTACTCCCACGTTTACTCTACTTTCCTACCTTCAAACTCTCAATCTCTCTAAACCCTACTACTCTTTGTGTTCGATACTTTTTATACAAAATGTCGATCACTATTCTAGATGTTGAATCTAACATGCAAGCTAGGTTTGATGTGGAGAGATATGCTGCTGAAGGAAAGGTGCATGTTGAAAGTTCAGTGTTCTTCAAAGGAAGGCACGCGGAAGACAACAAGGAGATTCTTAATAAATGTTTCCGATGCAGTTTGAAGCCATATTTGGAGGTTGTTCCTGAGGTGGTGTTCGAGGATGAGGCTCTAGAACTCTATGCTACTGCCACTCATCGAGGCGAGTACATAAAATCATTCATTGGTGGAAAACGGATCATAATCACCAGGGAATTGCTGGATGAGGTCCTTGGTCTGAAGCAAGGATCGATTGATGTTGAGATGAATGCCACCGGCCAAGAATTGTGATATTTGAGTATCTTTTGTGGCAAGAAATTGAAGCTAGGCAACGATGGAAAGATTCCGGCTGTGAAGAAGCAGTTGCTTCCAAAATACAAAACTCTACTCGACATTGCAAGTAAAATGTTGCTTGGTGTCACAAGCAGTTTCAATTTAGTCATTCTTCAGAGGACAAGAGTGATGGCGGCCATTTACGATGGAATTATAGAAGGAAATTGGCATAAATTATTCATGGACAGGGTTATGTATTTACCAAGAACGTTAAAGTGGATACGGATGCAAGAGAATGGGTCGTATCTGCTACTGTCAGTTTTAGAAACAAGCTGAGTATTATGTTACCAGTCTTGTTACCAAACAAAAAGGATTGGAGCAAAGGAAAGCCTTTCCATGTGTTAAAGTATTATTTGAGGAAGGATGCTGTTGATAGACAGACTAAAGAAATGACGATGGAGCGTGAACAAATCAGAATAAATCCAAGAGACGCAATGATAGAAGCCGAGTCGTCTAGTGGAGAAGAAGAGACTCAGGTAGAAGAATGTGGAACTAGTGGTGCACTAGTTGACTATGTTTCTGACGAAGCGATGATTGAGCCTGTTGAAGATTTTGAAGAAACTGAAACAGACGAGTCTTCAGAAGAAGAGAGGGAGACTGAAGAAGAGTACAAGCTCAGAATAAGTCAAATTCCAAGAGGCGACTTGTCTGGTCCTCCTCCTCCAACTCGTCTGGTGGCTGAATCCTCTTCTTCACCAGCCAAGAAGGCAAGAATGGACACAACCATCTATGCTCCAGATGATACTTCTTCAGCTGACATTCTTGTTCAATCCCCACCCAAACCCCAAGAAACCACTTCCCAAATAGCCTTACCCTCAACAGAAAATGTTGATCCTTTGAACCCGTCAATATTGGGAACTCCACTAGCTGACACTTCAGCAACTGAGATGAGGACCCCACTCACTCAGACCCCTCCCAAAAATAGATTTCCAAACTTGGTCGACTATCCAATGTGCCCAAAGGAGAAGAGACTCCGAGCACAGATGACCAAGAACCTAAAGAAGATGCTCCCATCTGTTGAGATAGACACCAGTTCAGAAGCGTATGAAAAATTGATTCGCATCTGCATATGGGTTGCTCTGAGAGAGGGTCCATGTGAAGACATGTTTGAGGTGATAACTGGTATGGGCGGAATCTCAAACTTTCAAGACTGGGAACTTGAACAGAAAGAGATCAGTGGTGTCAAGAAGCATTCAGAGTTGAGGACTGCTGAAGCTCTGATGAGTTTTGTTAAGAAAATGTTACACATTCCTGATGATGTGTTGTCCGTTGAGAAGCCAAGTGTTGGTATTCAAGTTTCAGAAGAGGAGTTGATAATGGAATCTGAACCAGTAGAAGAGTTGAAGTCTACTGATCCTGTTCTTGATCTGGAGAACGTATCTGATCAACTTAGGTGAATTGTCTTTAAATTCCAAGTGGAGCATGCACACGGTCCAAGGTGCAATGTTGGTCAGATAACCAGACAAGTAGAGAAATATTTTCCTTCGGAAACTTGTGCTTACACTGCTAGATTAGTTGAGATGGTGAAGAAGGACTCTGATGAAGCTGAATGCAGAGCTAAGGAAGCAAGGTTAGAAATTTTTCCTTACTCACCTCCTTTGAATTTGAAAGCAATAACTGGAAGTGTTGTTCCAGAAGAAGTAGTGGAAGACGAGGTCTTGACTACTGAGCTGGAAGACAAGTTAGTTGAAGTCACTGTTTGCTGAAGAAGATGTGATGATGGAAGAAGTTGTTCCAAAAGAAGTTGTTCACACAACTCAATCCATTCCATCTGCATCTGTTGAAGAATTGAAAGACGACTTGAGATAGGTCATTAAATCAGCAATAAATGAGTTCTTGAAGTCTAATGTAAAGAAGGCAATGATAGACCAGAACAGTTCGCTGGTAACTAGTTCGAAAGAAATGATCATGAATGAGGTAAATCAATTGGATGCTGCCTTCAGACAAGAATTGTTCAATCAGTTGGAAACATTTATGCAAAACCAGATCGAATATTCCGAGAAGAGCTCAGTTGATTTTGCGAGAGTTCTTGCTCGTGAATCAAAGAAAATGGAAAGAGTGTATCGAGTCAAGATTGAAATAGCAGATGAGCAAAGAAGAGAAGCTCATGAATAGTTGGTGCAGGCAAGAGCATTATTGACTGCCATGACTGAAGAGAACAGATTGTTAAAGTTGACTGCTACTCATTTCAAGAATGAACTCAATCTGACGTGCAAGAAACTCGAGTACACTGTTGATCGACTTGAAAAGCTTAGCCAAGGTGGAAGTCATCAGAAGCAAATTGAAAAAACTACAGTTCTGATAAAGCAAGTTATTCAAGAGGAGATGACCAGATTTACTTCACTTTTCACCATCAAGGCAAGTGATGAAGCCAGACTGAAGAAGTAAAGGAGAAAGATATCAAACTGCCAGAAATTCAGACAGAGGCTAATGTTCAAGAGACTAGTTGACCTAGAAGAGGAAGACTAGTGAAGAAAGCTGAGTTAGAACAGATCAGTGCTGAAGAGCAGTTGAGGTTATCCAAAGGCAAGTCCATTGTATCTGAAGAAATCAAACCAATGCGAGTGAAAAGAAAATTGGAAACTAAGAAAGAAGCCATAGGTGAGATACTTGCAGGATTTGAAGAAGAAGATGTTGAAGAAATCCATAAGAAGTAGAGACTTGAAGATGATAAGTATGCTAACAAGAAAGTGTTAGGCAAATATATCAAAAGACTTCAAGATGGCAAGGAAAATCCAGATATCATTGAGGATGCTCTCATTGACAGATTCATAGATGCTGAACATAGAGATGTGTGGAAGATTGTCAAAAAGAAATGGGAGATTGCTCATTGGATAATTCGCAAGTATGGAGATACAACAAGCAAAGATTAATTGTTCGTAATATTTGAGAAGTTCATGGAAGCTGAAGACAACAACTTATGGAATCTCATAATGAGAATTGCTACTGCTGTTGTTTACAACATTCTATGTCCAGAATTTCCAAAATGGGAAACACCCATGTTAGGTTCTGGTAAGCGAGTTGACTTCAATGTCATAAAGAAATTTGAAGAAGATTTTCTAGAGGAAGAGAAGATCAACAATGAAGATCACATTTCTGATATTCATAGAAGTATCCTTGAAGCATTTCAAACGCCGAATCCAGAAGCTGATACTCCAAGTGGTGGAAGTATGGAATGAAGATCTGTAACTGTTTACTTATTTTGTTATATTTTGCTAAGTAATTGTTATCTGTCTGATCTAGTGTTATGAATGAAAAGATGTTATATTTTGAGAAGATAACTACTTAACTAGTCTACTTACTTAAAATAATTCAAGTAGTTTTGGCTTCATCAAAAAAGGGGAAATTGTTGGGATATGAATCCTAATACAAGTCCTAATTGATGAAAGAAGTAGTTTTGATAAGCCAAAAAGAGAACTTGAATATATTTCTAAGTGTTGACTGATCTAGTTATGGAAGTCGTCTTGTGACAAGATAAAAAGAGTACAAAAGAAAAGACAAGTACGAATTATAAGTACTGGAAAATAAACTAAGTGTTAAAGAAGTTTCATATATGTTTTATGATAAGCTTATAATTGTTGTATAAAAGCTTATGTTTTATGTTCATATTGATGTATAGTTTTAAGGAGACTAAGCTGTTTTATAAAGCTTAAAATAATGCAATAGTCTTGATAGATTAGTTGATAGGACTAGATTAGTTCTACTTGAAGATGTCTACTGGAAGAAGACTACAAGACAAGACAAGTGCTGTAAAGACTGAAGAAATATTTTAAGTGTCGAAGCAAGACAAGTCACGTACGCGTAAAGGTGAAGATAACAGAATAAATATAAGATCGTATCTAGAAGTGAAGATATGAAGAGTTAGTTATGAACTAACTAATTAACTGAAGAAATGCGTGAAGAGATAAGAAGAAGTCGTTACAAATTTAGTTATCAAGAAATGGTTGTTGGATAACAAACTTATCTTGATATTGAGAAGTCTATAAATACCTGAAGACTTTCAACGGTTAAAGACTACTGTTACTACTGATATTCAAACTACTGAAGTGTATTGAAGTATTCAAAGCAAGGAAGAAAACTCACAGAGTTCAAGCTAGTTTGAAGTTGAAGCCAAAGAGAAGACAAGTTCATATTCAAGAAGGCTACTACTGATAGAGAGGTTTTTCTTTATAGTTTTTGTTGTTAATCAAGTTGCTAGTTACTTGTTCAATAGCTAGTTGTTAGATCGAAGATATATCTGGTGGAATATATTCGATAAGATCGAAGTCTTATATCTTGGGACTTAAAATCATAAGAACACACATACTCGAAGAGAAGAGTTTAATAAAATTTCACGACTGAAGTTGTGAGAGTGGATGTAGACAAGTTGTCGAACCACTATAAATCTCGTGTTGATTTACTTTACTATTTTATTTATGTTTGATTTATTATATTGCTTAATTGATTAATCTGCATATAGAATAGACAAGATCAGTGTTCATCGAAATAGTTGAGTATAAATCTTAAGGGCTCATTGTTAATTCTGATATTCCGCATAGTGTACTTAGATATTTTGAAAGATTTTTAAAAGTCTATTCACCCCTCCCCTCTAGACTTTTACTAGCTTACTCAATCTTACAACTCAACTAGGGACCTACAGTTATGCACCTGTCATTCATATGTTTAAAAAAATTACTAAATATATGGGGTGAATTGAGAATATATTCTTTTGAACTATTAAAAATAAAATAAAAAGTATAATTTTATACATATAAAAATAAAATTTTAAATAAGTTTGCGATTTTTTCAGATTTTGCGATATTGTGCGAAATATTCGCGATATTTCCTGATTTCTGTCCAATTTTACACTACGGTTGAACGATATCGACATCGATATTTAGCGATATATCTACGATACTCGAAAATAAATAAATTAGACCCCAATATCCATATCGCAATATCCAAATTTGCGATATATCCACGATATTTTCATCCTTGCTTGTATGTATGGATGTAAATATCTCTCATATTTTGTGGTCAGCGATATCGATTCCACGTTATTTATAAATAAAAAAAAATATTGATAGAAAATAATAATATTTAGTCAAATTAAGGTCAATTTTAAAATTCGAATGTATCAAATTAATGATAAAATGCAAGTTTGATCCCAAGAGAATATGTCTTCTACTTTTTTCATCACTTTTGGTCTAATTAAAAAAATACTTCCGTTAAATGCTAACATAAAATATGAATGAGATTCACGCACAGTTAACTACGATTTTTTTTATTATAATAAAGTTTCAATATTACTCAAATAGCAGTCCCACCCATCAAAGTATCGCGCACCAAAATCTCAAACTCTTGACACAGCACCACTTCTAAACACGACCACAAATATAAAAAATTAAGAAAAACTAAGTTAAGAAAACTGTAAAAAAAATTACAAATAATCACGATGAAAAATCGTAAAATTGGAGATGGAGTGATCGAAATTTAAAATTAACAAGGGGCTTTGATTCCTGGCACTGAGACGAGGCTAGAGTGCCTGATTCGAATTTTGTAGTCAGATTTTTCATGAGGTTTTGAAAAGTATAAGGGGTAGCGGCGGTGGCTGGTGGCGACAAGGTTGTGACGAGAATGGGGCTATAGTGACAGCGTTGGCAGCGATCGGGATGAGGATGGGCAAGTTCGCCGACGAGAAGAAGAGCAGGGGAGGGGAGGTCAATATGTGCGCATGTTTTTGCTTTATTTGTTATCTTTACTTTGGGTCGCACCTTTGTACTAGTTATATACGTGTAACTTATTCCTATTTAATATTTGAATTAATACTATACAATATGTGAGCTAATATTTGAACTAATACTATACTCTATTTAAACTAATATTATACTGCATTTGCCATAAATTTAAAAAATTGTACTGAATAGGAACAAGTTATATGTATGTAACTGGTACACACAAGTATTTGCCCTTTATTTTTTTTTATTTTTTGAATTTACATTTAAAATAATTGTAATTAATATTTTTGAATCCCATTTGATAATCATTCAATATTTAAATTTTATATGAATTATATTTTGTATCTCAAATTATATTTAAACACAATTTTATATAAATGTTTTTTTTAGTTGTAATTTAGATTCTTATCAAAAAATTATTTTGAGTAATTTCATAATTTATACTCCGTCCGGCAATTACTTTCTCACTTTTCTTTTTGGGACGTCCAAACAATAACTTTCATACTCTTAAAATGAAAAATCTTTTATAAACTCCACCCTCACAATATCCTCAATTTTACACAAATGTCATTACTTTTTCTCCACACATACACAAAAGTCAACTAATTTCTTTATTTTATACATAAAGGTTTACAAAATTACCTCTCAAAATTCCAATAAATTCATTTTTCTTATTTTGTGTGTCACTCACGTGACGGAGGGAGTATGAGATTATTATTTAATTTGAAAAAATTACTTTAGTATTTTTAAATTATATATCATTTCTATAAATAATTTTTTAATATTCAGATTTTACATAAATTAATTTGGTTTGTGAAATATAATTTTTTGTAATATATTTTAATTTATTAATAAAAAACTTATTTTTTAAAACATGTATAAATTTATTATTATATTAAAGGATACAAAATATTATAATAATATATTAGATCATATATATATATATATATTAAAAATAATAATAGAATAAAGAATTAAAAATTAAAAAATTATTTATATATAAAAAAATCAATATGATTTTTCAATAATTAAAGACAATCCCAAAAATATATATAAGCACAGTTTTCTATAAATTTATTATATACCGTCCCAAAATTATTTCAACAATAGTTCACTTATTTATTAATTCAAATTTCTTAAAAAAATCTCAAATATTTTTTATTATTTAGAAATGATTCGTTATCATAATTTTGAAAATATGTACTTATTAAATTATTATACAATTTTTGTTCCTAATATTTTTTCTAATTTATCAAATAATAACTATTACCAACTATATATTACCATAATTATGGAGATAGCATCATCCTTGAAACTTTTGAGGGAAAGGGGGATTATATCAGAAATATTTATTTTTCCGTAATTCATTTTACTTTATTTTCATTAATTTTTTAAATGTATACATATTTTATAGAATTAATTATTTCTTAATATTTAAAAAATACAACACGCACCTAATATGTAATTAATAGTCATAAATATTGACATTTGCGACATTTACTAGTTTAATTAAATACAATAATAAATAGATATAAGGCCAACAATAAATCAAAAAAATTGAAATTGCAATTAAAAATTCTAACGCCCCATTTTGAATTAGTCACTGCTTATCTGTTTTAAATTAACATATTTAAAATTTTAAGAAACCCTTTTAAATGACGAAGTTGGATAGCTCAAGTGGTTAGAGCACCACTACCTAGGCTTTAGATTCTGGGTTCGAGTCATGGGGAGGCTTGACCTATAAAATAGCTCTTTTTATTTCATTTTTTTTTCTTTATTTTAGTTCATTTTTTGAATATACACATTCTCCATTTGAATTAAATTTTTAAGGAAAATTTTTATTCAATAAAAAGTGCAACACAAAATTACTAAAAATGTAAATCGATATAACAAAAAAGTGCAACACCATATTTACTAAAAGTATAAGTCAGTATAACTAAAAGTAAAATACGATATTTCTGAAATGTGCAAGTAGATATCACTACAAAATAATGGAGAAATGGCATCGGGGAAGGCATCGGATCTGCCGTCCCCACAGATGAAGGCAACGGCAAAGGCATCGGCAGTGTGCCGATGCCAATATGCTCGATGCCATTTAAATGGCATCGGATTTGGGGAAAACCGATGCGAAATGGCATCGGCAGGTCGCCGTTACCAAATGGCATCGGGGCCCACTGCCGATGCCATTTCGCATCGGCAGGTCGCCGTTACCAAATGGCATCGGGGCCCACTGCCGATGCCTTTTTATTAAAATTTAAAAAAGCCGAAACTGGGTTTCGAACCCAGGTCGATAGGCCACCAACACCCACCCCCCACCGCTGGGCCACCCCATTTTTCGGAAATCTGGCCATTTTCGCGATTTGTGGGGTTCGAACTCGGGACCTCGCGGTCTCGAAGGCCTTTGAGCGCCCCCTGTGTGCCGTTTAGGCTAGGAGCTTTTAGTCGACATGTTGTGAATGCAATTAATATATATTCAATTTTATTTGAGTTTTTAATTCTTTAATTAATTCAATCCATTCTAACTTTAATTGTTGCTTATTAAATTATTTATCAAAGCATATCATAATTATTTCTAAATTATGTTTTTCAAATTAACTAAATTATGTTTTTCAAATTAAATAATTTATTTACGGTATCAATTCACACTATTTAAATTTATTCTAATCCTCAATTTACAACATTTAAATTCATTCTAATTTTTTATTTCACAACATTATAATTACATACAACATTGAATATAATTATTTTCACTTATACATTTAAATTTATTATAATCACATCATTTAAATTCATTCTAATTTTCAATTCACAACATTAAATATATATAATTATTTTCACTTATCCATTTGAAAATATGAATTCACTTATCCATTTAATTAAAAATATTTTCATCTATTATAAAATTATTCTCTAGTTCATTTTCAATTAAAATACACTTATCTAATACGGAGTACTAGTGAATACTTTTTTTTTTTTAATGGCAGAGAATAAGCTTGATTAATTATATATAATGTTCGTTTCACTCTGATCAGGAGTAATGCTAAATTCATAAGTCATACTCACGTAACTATCAAAATCCACGCAAATATGCATGACATATATATATATATATATATATAGAAATGATATTGAGCCCATATAATGGGCTCCTTAGGCCATCTCCAACCACAAACTCTCAAATGAAGATCTCTAAACTCTAAAATACACTTTTTCATACTCTATTTTAAAAACCTTCTCCAACCATGAAACTCTATATCTTACTCTATTTATTATTTTAATCATTTTCAACATATTACAATCATTAAATAATATATTTATCTTCATATTTAAATTAATTTATACAATTAAATATTCAATTAGTAAATTAAATATTGTTGATTTTATCAAAATCATAAAATGTAAATAAACTTGTAGTTTTTAAATATTACTTTTATTTAAATATAAAATTACAAAACACATAATGACGTAAAACGAAACATGTGAGTATAATGTATGTTTTATTGTATTTTAAGTTATTTTTTTTGTTGGTAATAATAATACACAAAAAAAAAAAAGTTACACAATTAAAATTATATTATAAATTAGTATAACAATAGAATTGTAATTATATTTAACAAATTATTAATATAGAATTGTGATACAGAATAGTAAATATTAATAAAATAATAGATATAAAATATAGAGTTTTGAATAGTGAACTTCATATATAGAGTTTACTATTCAAAACTCTATTTCAAAACTTCAAAATAGAGTACGATTGGAGGGAGCAAAACTATTTATAGCCTACGGTTGGAGATGGTCTTATGGAGTCAAATGATGATGTGTCATTATCTACATCATTATATTTACTTACATAATTAACACTATTTTATGAAAATTTAAAAAATTAAAGGATATTCCTATAAAATTAGGAAACGTAGGATAAAGAATCAAGATTACCAATGCTAATTAATTTGATTTTTTAATTAATCAAGATTAATTATTTTGATTTTTTAATTAATCAAGGTTAATTATTTTAAGATTTTTAAAAATTATTTATTAACGTGTTTATTATCAGTATATAATTATTAAATTAAAAAAAAAACCATACATTTATATATATAATTTTTTTAATAACAAAAAAATTAAAATTAAAGTTATAAAAATAATTAATTGAAAAATAATGACTACATTAATTAAACTAAATCATAAACTCTAAACTTTAAACCCTAAAAAAAATCATAATTTTCAATTTTAGGGTTTAGGGTTTAGGGTTAAGAGGTTTAGGGTTTAGGGTTTTAGAGGTTTAGGGTTTAGGGTTTAGGGCGACAGGGAAGGCATCGGGCCCACTGCCGATGCCATTTTGCATCGGGGGGGCCGTTACCAAATGGCATCTGGGCCCACTGCCGATGCCATTTTGCATCGGCCATTAAATGCCGATGCCATTTTGCATCGGCCATTAAATGCCGATGCCATTTCGCATCGGGGCCCACTGCCGATGCCATTTTGCATCGGCCATTAAATGCCGATGCCATTTCGCATCGGCCCGCCTGCCGTTGCCAATTGCCGATGCCTTTTGGGCAATATTTTGTAGTGTATTACTGAAAAGAGCATCACAATATTAATGAAAAGTGTAAGTCAATATAACTGAAAAGTGTAAGAGTTTATAACTGAAAAGTGCAACAATTTTTTTTACTGAAAAGTGCAACACAATATTATTAAAAAGTTCAAGTCAGTATCATAATTTTTAATGAAAAATGTAAGTTATTAAACTGAAAAGTGCAACACAATATTACTAAAAAGTGTAATTCACTATAAATAAAAATATTATTATACAGTTTAATAATTGAAAAGTGCAACACCATTTTACCAAAAAGTGTAAGTCATGAAAAATTTCAAATCATTACAACTGAAAAGTGAAACATGAACTAGAGTGCAAAACATGCACTCGAGTCCAAAGCAGACCAACCCTTTAAATTAATATCCTATTATAGAATTATGTTATACTCAATTTAAATTAATTTAAATCTAAAATACAACTAATAATTAGCGAATAATGTTCTTCTATATTTTTTATTAAAAATTTTTAAAAAAAAATTTAATGTATCAACCATAAATCAAATGAGATATATTGATTTGACCTATTCTTAAACTAATCAAGTTTTAACATAAATCTAATAACATAAATTAATTAAATCATGTCATAATTTTCTCAAGCTCATAAGGAAATACAATAATTGAGAAAATTATATAGAGGTAAACTAATCATAAATTTGAATAATCTCAAAACAAAATTAAAGGGAAGTCAACAAACTGACGTATACACATTGTTGAGAATAAAATGAGTTTTGATGAAGTATACCAAAACCCCCCTGAGACATGCCAAGAAGATAAGTCAAAATTGAATGAACATGTTTCAGGACTGTTGAAACATGTAGACTAAGACAAGTAGAGAAGTTGATGTGTTAGACAGCTCTTAGAAGAATATAATCAATAGTTGAGGGGGAACACATGCTTACAAGTTATTTAAGATCAAGTCCCCTCAAGGCTCAGTTTCTGAAATGACCTCAAGTCTGCTGAAGGACAAGTATGCTGATCATAAGGAATCAGTCTGAAGTCAACTGAATCAATGTTAAACATGAGTTAAGATGCAACATCAAAGCATCAATCTACTGCATCACTAAGCTCAGAAGAGTTGTCCAAAGTAAATGGTTCAGAAGAGTTGTCTCAGTACACTTGAACTAGAATCTGTTTCCAAGACAACTATGCTGAAGAGGTCAAATCCACCATTCCAAGATATATTCATCCAAAGAACTTACTAAGAAGTCATGGAAGGAGTAATAGCCAAATCATCTGAAAGAGCTAAAAAGCCAACACTGCTGATGAATGAACTCTGCTGAATCTGATAAGCAGAGTTGCCCAAATGATAAGGAATCTTGTCCTTATCTCAGGAATGTTGATAAGAAGAGATGTCCATGTTTGACCAAGTGAATCTTGAAGTCAGACATTGGGAAAAGTGCTCAGAATGAAGAACAAGTTATTACAGCCGTTTATTTCCCAAAACAAGGACATGTCACTATCAGAATCTGTCTTCCAGTTTGAAGAACTCAAGGAAGACATTTATAGCAATTTGGGACTGCCTCTCCAACGGGCAAATCCTCAAATTTGTCTATAAATACAGAAGTGTGAAGACCATTTGAAGCACCAACTACTAATCCAACTATCCTACAAGTCAAAGTGCTTTCAAGCTTTCAAAGAGACTATCTTTGTCTTCATACACTTCATTCTAAGCTGAATCTTCATTGTATATCCATACAAGCTTAGAAGAGATACCCTATCCTTATACACTGATCTTCATTGTAAAGGATATCTCATTAGTTGGAACCTTACTTCAACCCTTACCCCTTTCAAGTAAGAAAGTGAGAAGGTTGTAGTAGTAGAAGTGGTAGGAGCTGACTGTTGAGAGAAGAACAGTTCAGTTCTGAGTTGAGAAGAGGGTACTAGGACTCTAGACATCCTAGGGATCAATTCACCAAGGAGTGGTGTTCTTGATCAAGTGCACCTTGGCACTATAAAACAAGTTAATTCAAAGAGTGAAGGAATTATCCTGTTAAATTAGGGAAAGTGGATGTAGGAGCTTGAGTCTCTGAACCACTATAAACCACTGTGTTGATTTACATTCAAGAACTTTACATACATTCAACACTGCACACAAAACTGAACCTTTCAAAAGTACATCTCACAAAGTGTGCAAAACCTGATTTGGACAAGTTCCCTAATAGACTGTGATAAACTGCTTAAGTGATTTCAGAATATAAAAGGAGTTTTAATCAAAGGGCCAACCACTAATTCCGCACATATAACTCCCCTAGATAGTTATTCAACTAAGTACTCAATAGTACTTAGTAGTTTGATTATCTTAGAAGAGTTTATCATATCAGCAGAGTTGTCCAGGACAACTTAGCTGAACTCTAGTTTGATCAAATTTGAAAAGAAATTGCATACAAGTGTATTTTCCTCATACACTTGTTATATACTCCTTTAGGGACCAACACACATTTTTAGATTATTATTTGAATATACGGAAATTAAGGAAAATATAGAGATAAATTATTCATAAATTTAGAATTGTAGCCAGCGTGTGTATAGGCATGTATATCTTATAGGGTAGTCTAATTATATTTATATGTTAAATTTATAATTTATAATTTAAGTGTAATATATTTTGAATAATTAATTGAATTATATCAATTACTAAAGATAAGTGTTTCTTAATTAATATTCTCTACTTTTCATAAAGTTTGTAGTATTTTTCATTTTGTATAGAACATATTTTTATGACAAATTTACCCTTCATTATTTTTTCTATTTTCCTTCTCTTTTTCCTTTTCTTTCCCCACGTTCCTTTTTCACTCTTTCTTTGACCTTTTCAAAAAAAAAATCATTAATATATTTCTAAAAGAAGATAGATATTGTAGAGATTAATTTGGACATCAATATCAATATGAGAATTTGTTATAAGAGTCATTTCACTAGATACTACAAATAGAAACAAAATTTTTGAAAGTTATAAAAAAGAACAAATTGGTGGATAGATGTACAATTATACACTTTCTTTAAAATGACATCTGAATTTTCCATATTCAATTAATATAATTCATATTATTCAAAACTAGTATTGTACCCGTGCTAGCGCACGGGATAACATTATAATTATAATTATACATTTTTAATAGTAATTTGTTATTTTAATGAATGATACTTATATATAATTGGAATTGAGCTTTAATGATTTGTGTTAAATATTGTGTAGATAAATGTATAGAAAATAATATGATTAATATATTATTTCTAAAACACTGAATATCATTATAATCCTCAATTATACATTTTTAATATTAATATATTATTTTAATGGTTTGTGTTAAATATTGTGTAAATGAGTAGAAAACAATATGATTAGTATATAAAATGTATAAATAAATTTCAAACAAACAAAACATAAAAATGATTAAATACATGATTAATAAAATAAACACATTAAAAGTATTTAGAAATAAAAAACTAAAGATTCCTAAAAACTTCATGAAAAACAACAGTTTTTGTTACATTACAATCACGATTATCATCATGACATAACATTATCTTTAAACCCTTACTATTAGTAACTCTAGAGACAGCTACATATAAATGGCTATGACTAAAAACAGGCTTCTACAAAAATAAACCAACATTAAAAAACGATTGTCCTTGAATTTTATTAATGGACATTGCATATGAAATAATTAACGAAAATTATCTTCATTGGAATTTGAAAGGTAATCTAGGATCAGAATGAGTCAATGAAAGCCGAGGTATCAAAGTCAACTCTCCAGAACTACTGCCAGTAAGAACTTTGCCTTCAAGTACTTTATCACTCATCCTTGTAATTACCAAACTATAATTGAAAAACAAATAAAAAGATTAAATAAATAATAAAAAATTAAATTCATAAATATCAAGAAAATAATTAAAAACTAAAAATAACGCACCTGGTTCCATTACATAAACCCCTTAAGTGATCAATATTTCGCAACAACATTACAGGTGTACCATTTTTTAAAATCAATTCATGATCAGGAACACCAGAACACTTCAAACTATTAAGGAATTCAGGAGTATGCACGTCAGAAAGATGATCAACATTAGAATCCGACCGACAAGGAGTATCAGAGCTCAAATAAGTATGTGATTCTTTTTCATTAAGACAGATCATATAATCATTTATAGACCTAACAACATCCAATGTAGGAGCAAGAATTGCTCTATTCCTCAAATAATCATGATCATACATCATAGACTTAAAATTGGGATAAATGCAATCAACCATGGTACCAATAGGATCAACACCACCTCTCAACAAAATATCATCTGGAATAAGTAAATCAGAACCATACTCATCAGTTTGAGATCCAATAGTTCCATCACCAATAGATGCAATCCATTCAGAAAACTTTTTTAAATCATCTTCATCTTCAATAGATCCCAAATTCTTCAAACGCAATTGTTGGTCCTGAAAGGAGTAGATAACAAGTGTATGGGGGGGGGGGGGAATACACTTGTATGCAAATTCTTTTCAACTAGATCAAACCAGAGCTCAGCAAGGTTGTCTTGGACAACTCTGCTGAAGATGATTAACTCTTCTAAGATAATCAATCTACTAAGTACTATTGAGTACTTAGTTGAATAACTATCTAGGGGAGTTATATGTGCGGAATAGTGGTTGGCCCTTTAAGTTTAGACTCCTTTAATTTCTGAAATCACTTAGTCAATGCATATCAGTATGAAGAGATGCAAGATGAGCCCTCATTCTAATTTTCCAGAAATCATAATTGTCTATAGAAAACATGGGCAGTTTGTGATGAGAAATGTGATTGACTGGATTTGTGGCCATATTGTCCAAACCTTGAACAGCAGGTGGAGGGACAGCATTGTTGTTAGCCATATCTCAATAAGAATCAATCAATCAACAAATAATGGATTTCAGATAGAGATCAGTTCAGTGACCACATCAAATATGTGAGTTTTGAAAATCAAGATGGATTTTCAGAAGCAGTGGTCTTTGAACCCCTGCTCTGATACCACTTGTTGGTCCTGAAAGGAGTAGATAACAAGTGTATGGGGGGGGGGAATACACTTGTATGCAAATTCTTTTCAACTAGATCAAACCAGAGCTCAGCAAGGTTGTCTTGGACAACTCTGCTGAAGATGATTAACTCTTCTAAGATAATCAATCTACTAAGTACTATTGAGTACTTAGTTGAATAACTATCTAGGGGAGTTATATGTGCGGAATAGTGGTTGGCCCTTTAAGTTTAGACTCCTTTAATTTCTGAAATCACTTAGTCAATGCAACACAGTTCAGTTTAGCTTCAGGGAACTTGTCCAAATCAGTTTTGCACAGTCTTTGAATATGTATCTTTGAAAGATCAGTTTAGTGTGCAGTGTTGAATGAATGTGAGTGCTTGTAAAGAAAATCAACACAAGAGTTTATAGTGGTTCAGAGACTCAAGCTCCTACATCCACTTTCCCTGATTTAACAGGATAATTCCTTCACTCTTGGAATTAACTTGTTTTATAGTGCCAAGGTGCACTTGATCAAGAACACCACTCCTTGGTGAGTTGATCCCTAGGATGTCTAGAGTCCTAGTACCCTCTTCTCAACTCAGAACTGAACTGTTCTTCTCTCAACAGTCAGTTCCTACCACTTCTACTACTACAACCTTCTCACTTTCACTCTTGAAAGATATGAGGATTGAAGTAAGGTTCCAACTAATGAGATATCCTTTACAATGAAGATCAGTGTATAAGGATAGGATATCTCTCTAAGCTTGTGTATGGATATACAATTTGGTTCAGCTTAGAAGAAGTGTTTGAAGACTAAGATAGTCTTTGAAAGCTTAGAAAGCACTCTAGCTTGTAAGAACTTTAAGCTTAGTTGGATTGTGTTGAGGTGCTTGTTGAGGTTGGATAGTTGGATGCTTTCAAATGGTCTTCACACTTCTGTATTTATAGACAAAATGGAGGATTTGCCCGTTGGAGAGGCAGCCCCAAATTGCTATAAATGTCTTCCTTGAGTTCTTCAAATTGGAAGACAGATTCTTGATAGTGACATGTCCTCATTTGGGTAATAAACGGCTGTAACAGTTTTGTCTTCATTCTGCAGCACTTTCCCCAATGTTTGACTTCTTGTTAGGACTTGGACATGGCTTCTGAAGGTTGATCCAATGATAGGACAACATTCCTTATCATCTGGACAACTCTCCTTATCACTATCAGCAGTTTTGCTTTTCAGCATGGTTGGCTTGCTCTTCTTCAGATGACTTGGCTCTTTCCCTTTATTTCTCTTGTGTATGGTCTTAGCTCATTCCTTTGAGGACCTTTAGGGACTGGTTGTCTCAATCTCTTCAGCATAGTTGATCTCAGGCTTTCAGAGCACTTGATCTTGATCAATTTAGCTGAGACAACTCCTCTGGACAACTCTCCTGATCAGCATGATTGGTCTTTTTGCATCAGAGCACTTTATACTTTAGAGTTGGCTTATCTGGACAACTCTCCTGACCAAAACCTTTGAGTAGTCTTGTCCTTTTGAGCTATGTAAACTTGTTCTTGCATATGGTTAGCTTCTTTGGACAACTCTCCTGATCAGAGTTTTATGAGTACTTTCTCTGGACAACTCTCCTGATAAGAACATCTTAGATTTCATAGAGTGTCCTTGCTCTTAAGTGATTGTTCCAGAATTTGAGCCTTGAGGGGACTTGATCTTGATCATCTTCAAAGCATAGGTTCCCCCTCAAATTGTGCATCTAATTGTCTAAGAGCTGCCTAACATTTCAGCTTCTCATCTAGCCTATAATCTATATGTTCTAACATTCTTAGAACACATTAATATTGACTTAGGCATGTCTCAGGGGGTTTTTGGTATTTAATCAAAACATAGCTCATTTTATTCCCAACAATTTCCCCCTTTTTGATGATGCCAAAACTTTTACAACTTAAGCAAAAGTGACTTGTCTACACCTATTACATGTATCTTCAGAAGACATGACTGAGGTCAATATTCCTGAAAAATAATGTGTTAGTGTATTCACTGTTTTTGTTGCAAGTAGGTTTTAAGATAGGCATAGAGAGATTTGTGTTTCTTGATTCAAAATAAGTTCAACTATCATTCATTCAAAAATCATTACAGGCATGTTGATAGTTGAAATTAACATATCAGAGCATGAATCAATAACACTTAAGTATATCAGAGCACTTCATTACAATAATTCAAAATAATATTTTCAGCATCAGAGCACAGAACTTGTATCAGAGCAATCTTTAACAGATCAGAGCAACCAGATTAACACATCAGCAAACTTGACCATATTTCAGCATAGTTGATCATTTAAGTAAGGTCAGAAGACTTAGCCATTTCAAAGATCATCCTCAGGAGGTGGCAGCATTCCATACTGTGCCCACACTCTTCTTTTCAGTGCCATGGCTTCTTGGTTGGTTCCCTTAGGTCCAAGAACCATCTTGTTTAGCTTAAGGATCTCAGTGAATTCCATCAGAATTCTTGCTTGGTCAATCCATCCTTCAAGCTTTGGAGGCATGTATATGATTGGCTTGGGAGCTGTGAGTTCAAATCTTGCAATGTCAGCAGCTGCAAGTAGTTGTTGATACAACTCTCTGTAGTATTCTAGCATGAACTCAGTGAAGGCAGAGTTTGCATCTCCTCCATTCCATCTGTCAATGACATAATAGTCATAGACAAACTCCCTTTTGGCTTCTTCCCATGTGTCATTCAGTTGAATTGGCACCCATTTATCCAAGTGTGGATATTTGGTGTCCATTGGGATTAGAAGCTGAGGCTTCATCTTGCTGTAAGTTGCTCTTCTCCTTCTTGATTTCTGAAAGTTTGCTCTCCTTTCATCTCTTGCTCTGTTGGCTTCTTCCATTAAGTCCATTTTCTCTTGGGCCCTCATCATGGCCAGTTTCTGTTGTGTTTCAGGGTCTTTGCCATACCCTTCATGAAACAGTTTTGATGGATCAAGAGCTAGGACTGTTGTCTTCTTCTTAGGTTCAGGTCCAAATCCTTCAGCAAATAGCTCTTCTATGTCTTCAGAGGACTTGGTACCTTCAGCAGTTTTTCCAGAATCAGAAGATTTGTCCTCTTCAGCAGTTTTGGCTTTCTTTGATGTAGGCTCATCCTCATCAATTCTGAATTCAGGTGGAAGATCAAGGCTGCTAGGAAAGTCAGTGAATTTCTCAATTTGTCTCTTCTTTCCTTGGGCCTTCTTGATCTTTCCTCTGGTTTGGACACCTTCAGCATCTTTGTCCAAACCTGACACTTCACCACCTGGTCTTTGCTGTTTCCTTGCCCTTTCTTCTTGAGCTGAGGCCATTGAGTTCTTCAATGCCAATGCTAACTGCTCCTCTTCATCCAAATCTTCCAAGTTCAGCTTTTCTGGCTCTTTTCCCTTTCCTTCAGGGACTTTGTCTTTCCCTTTCACTGGACTTCCAATCACCAAGGCACCTTTTGCTCTAGCTCTTTCCCTTTCCCCCTTTTTGGCAGCATCAAAGCACTGGGGCTTTAGGTCACTCATTGTTGTGGCCATTAGGGATTGGGCTTGGTTTAGGGACTTCATCTCTTCCAACAAATATACATTCTCATCATGTATATTCTGCATCCTATCACTGCTCAAGCTAAGGAAGGCTAGAACAGGCTTCATCTTTTGTTGGACAACCTCTTCCATGGCTGTTTTCAGAGATGCATCCAGTTGGGCTTTTAAGAGCTCAGTGAGGTTGGCCACTGCACCTTCAGCAATGTTGGCCAACACTTCTTGGGAAAATTTTTCTGAGGCAGCTTTGACCATAGCTAGCCTTTGCTCTTCAGCTCTTCTCTTTTGTAGTGCAGTCTTCTTTCCAATAGCTTGTTTGACAGTTAGCCTGAGAGCTTTGACATTAGCATTGTGATTGTCTCTCAGCAGCTTTTGTTCTTTCTTGACCTCCTCTGAGATGGCTTCCATGGTTGATTTGGCATTTTGAACTTCAGTGGAGATGGTTTGAAGACCAGATTCCACACCACTGATTCTTGCCTCAAGAGTTGGTAGCACAACATCTTCAGAGCCAGTGAGCCTCATTTCTACAGATGCTAGAGTTCTGCCTTGCTCATTCAATGCTCCTGAAGTTTCAGCATGAGCAGATTGGACTTGATGAGCCAAGGAGTCCAATTTCTCTGATTGCATGCCAAGTAAGGCTTGAGCTGAGCCTGTATCAACTTGGATAGGTGCATCTGTGAGGAACTCATCTGCAAAAATTTGGTCAAGAGAAATACCTGCAACATCAGATAAATCAAACAAGTTAGGAAATAAGCACTCATCACCCTCAATTTCTTTTGCATAAGACTCTGATACATCAGCAGTCTTCTTCTCATTTTCAACTTGTTCTTTTCTCCCTTCATAATTAATGTTCTCACTCAAGGAACCAGGCCTCCTTTCATCAAGGGATTCCTGAAGTTCAGATTTGACTTCAAGAATAACCTGTCCTTCCTCACTTATTCCACCCTCATTTGGTGGTACACTCACTATCTTAGTGATGACTACCTCTCTTTCATCCTCAACTCCCTCTGATTTTTCTACTAATCTTTCCTTTTCAACTCCTTCTCCTAAACCTGCAACATCTCCACCTTCATCAAGGTTCAAAGATGGCAGTTGTGGGGAGATCACAGTGCTTATACCAACAGCCACTGAGTCATCCTGAATGATTAAGGGCTGATCAATGTCCAACTCTTCTGACACTGAATAGGCCTTAATCAAACTAGCCTCTAATACAGGAACCTCAACATCTTTAGGCTGTGCCTTGGGTTCAGAAGAACCTTCATTGGCAGATGTATCTTTGGTTGTGTTACCACCCTTGGTCAACACCTCTGAGATTACAGAGCCTTTCCTATGATAGGTTTTGGGAGGATTGGAAAGTCTTTCAGAGACAGAAGACTTGGGATGAAGGGATTCAGGGAGGTTGGCTTGAGGGGTTTCAGGAGGGTTGGGATTTGAAGGGTTTGAGGGATCATCAGGGGAATCATCATCATTAGAGCCACTGTCAGGGTGTTTGATTCCCTTGGCTTTTCTTTCTTTCTCCTCCTTAATCTTATCAGCCACCAGCTTTGCAAAAATCTCCTCATCAATGAGGAATCTTGTCTTTGAAACTCCAGCAAAGTGTAGCAATCTATTCTCCTCTATCTGCCACCAGTTTGTACCCTTATCTTGGATGACTTGTGATATTTCCATCAAGGATTTATCTTTCACATCAACAAGCATCCTTAGATCTTGAAAGGCCTTCTGAATTCTTGGAAATTCAGCAAGTTGTGGATACAAACTGTCCACAGTAGCCTTGGCTCCTCCTCTGAGCATACTTTCAAAAGTATACTCCTCCTCATCTCCACTTGAATGGGGACTTTGGGTTATAGGGGAGTTGGCTCTGGGTTCTCCTATTATGGGTTCAGGCAAATTAAGTTCAGGGATGATGGCTTCAGAAGGGTTGGGTGCAGTAGAAGGATCTTCAGTTGCTTTTGAGAGCAATGGGTCTGAAGGGGCTTTACTCAGGGGGGTTGGCTCATGAAGTGCATGCTCTAATAGCTTTGAATAGTTGAGCATGGATGAGTCAAGGGGAGACAGGAGTCTTGTCTCATCTACTGCTAAATCAGCAAGCACATCAATGCCACTTCTTTGTTCATTCCCTTCAGGAGAATATCTCTTAGTGAGATTTACAGGGGTAATGGGTTGGTTGGAAGGGGTAACATGGGTTTCAGGGGAGTTGGGCTCAAGATATTGAATTTCAGGGAGGTTGGCCTCTATGGGTTGATCTTCAGGGACTTTGGATTCTGGAGTTCTAGAACCAGATGAGTTGGTCCTTGACATGGATTTGGCCCTGCTTTCAGCTCTGCTCTCCCTTAGAGCCAATTGAAGAGACCTCTCTTCTTGCAGCTCCAACACCTTTTCAGTAGGTTTGGCCCTTCTCTTGCTAGCCCTGCTACTTCCACTTCCTTCCTTCTCAGGGACAACTTCCCTGATCCTCTTATCACCCTTAGACTTTTGTCTAGTCTCATTGTACTTTTGCCTGAGTTCTTCTGAATGATCAGATGGCACTTGTACACCTTCTCTAGCAACTTCTTCAATCTCAGCTGAGGCATCTGAATTCTCTTCTGAGATTCTCTGAGACATTTTCCTTGTCTTTACAGCCCTGGCCTTTGTTCTCTTTTTCATCTTAGGCTTCTCTTCCTCTTGTTCTTCAGCAGGCTTGGCCAATAGCATCCTTCTTTTCTCAGTTTTCTTACTGAGCTTTCTGAACAGGATCTTTTGGGCTGGGAGGGGCTTTGCAAAGGTCTGCATCTGGGAATAGTGGGAAAACCTCTCAATCAACAAGCTTGCCCTGGTGCAATACTTGATTTTTCCTTCTAGCACCACCTTATTGTGGGCTTTCACCTTAAATTTAGCCTTCTCCTTCATCATCTCAGACATGATGAAGGTCCTCCAATCAAACTTGATGCCCTTTTCACTGGCATCAATAATGGCAGCCATGATTCTGATCCTTGGCTGGCTGACCTGCTCTAGGCTTCCAGTGTTGCTGAGGAGGCTCTTAGCAACTACCTCAAAGAGATTTAGAAACTCTGGCTTGAGAGTTTTCTTGTTTTGAGTTGAGGAGAGAGGGCCTGGAACTAATAACCACTCTTGGGCTATTTCCTCTTCATGTCCAGTGCCATACACTTCTGGATTCCTTCCCTCATAAGGCAATCCAAAAGCTCCTTCTAGATCCTCTGAGGAGAATCTAACTCTATGGAATCTCTCCTCTTCCTCTCCTTCAGCTGTGTAGGATAGCCTGGTTGATACTTCACCATCTTCAGGCTTGCCTCTCCACTTGAGGAAGGCAAAGAATTCTGCCATATAACTTTCCAAGCAAGAGCTTGGTCTTTCTTCCAAGAACTTTTGGAGACCAGCCCTTCTCAACCATCTCAGGGTTGGAGTAACCTCAGAATCCTCACTTTCAAATGAAATAATTGGTTCAAAGTGAAGATTGTTCTTGTTGCTTAGATAGCCAAAATCTAGGTCTAGATCTTTGTTGGAGAAATCAACAAGCATCTCAGGTCTAACCTTGGGGGCCATTGAAAATTGCAGAAAAAGGTTTGATGAAGAATGAGAGAGTTTGAAGAACTTTTGAGTTAGGGTTTCGAATACTTGGGGAAGAAGTGTTTGTGGGTATCTTAAGACTTGTGAATATTCTAAAAAGAATGTTTGTCAATGAGTTGGTAAGGTCTTGATACAATTCAAAGGTGAGCAATAATGGAAATCCAAAATGGACGGCTAGGATTGATTTCAGGGGAGTTGTTCATTTTTTGATCCAATGGTCAAAAACCAATGTAACAGTGAAATAACTGTTTTATTCAAAACGTGGGTGGTTTTAAATGTTTGTTTAAGGCTGGGGATTTTTCGAGATAGATCATGTCCCAAAAAGTTTAATGCAAACAAGAGTTAAATCTTGGCATTTAATGCATGGAAAGTGACCTTTTGGGTGGGAGACAAATTAAATCCCAAAAAGGTGAAAACTGTATTTCAATGGGACAGATTTCGAAATAGGTTTTGATCAACAAAAATAGGTGCTTATCATACCAAGATTTGGTTTGATAGCTAGGACAACTTATCTGACCCTACATGGACAAGTGTCCTGAAGAACTGTGGACAAGTGTCCTGAAGAGGTAAGGTCATGTTCCTGAATTTCAGTAGACTTGACCAAGTCTGCTGAAGCTTGAGTTTGTTTCCCCCTTAATCAATGAGCTTCTTTGGACTTATTTGTCCAACTTTCCTGGATCAAGTAATCCCAACTCTGCTGATAGCTCCAGAAATCTTGCCTCTGCAAGTGGCTTGGTTAATATATCAGCTTTTTGATGGTCTGTGTGAATTTTCACTAGCTTGATATCCTTCTTCTCCACATGATCTCTAATGAAGTGGTGCTTGATGTCCACATGCTTGCATCTTGTGTGTAAGACAGGATTTTGTGATATAGCAATGGCACTATTGTTATCACAAAATATTGGCACTTCAGTAGAGTTGACTTTGTAGTCTCTTAGTTGTTGTCTCAACCATAGGATTTGAGCACAACAACTTCCAGCAGCAACATATTCAGCTTCAGTGGTGGAAGTGGCCACTGTGTTCTGCTTCTTGGAGAACCATGAAATAAGCTTGTTGCCCAAGAATTGACAAGTCCCTGAAGTGGACTTTCTGTCAATCCTACATCCTCCATAATCAGCATCTGAGTAGCCAGTTAGCTCAATATTGTCATCAGCAGGGTACCAAAGGCCTAGATTCTCAGTGCCTTTGAGATACCTCAAAATCCTCTTTGCAGCCTCAAGGTGGCTTTTCTTAGGATTTGCTTGAAATCTTGCACAAACACCTACTGCAAAGGTGATATCAGGTCTGCTGGCAGTGAGATAGAGGAGTGAACCAATTATTCCTCTATACTCAGTAGAGTTGGTTGGAATACCACTCTCATCAGGATCCATCTTCCAATTTGTGTTCATAGGGATCCTTACTGACTTGCTAGTTGTACACCCAAACTTTTTGATCATTTCTCTTGTGTACTTAGCTTGGTTGATGAAGATTCCTTCTTTAGATTGCTTGACTTGTAGACCCAAAAAGAAGTTCATCAACCCCATCATGGACATCTCAAACTTGCTTTGCATGAGCTTGGAGAATTTCTCACACAGCTTCTCATTAGGGGATCCAAAAATTATGTCATCTACATAAATTTGGACAAGCAGGATGTCCTCTCCTTCAGAGATTCTGAAGAGAGTTCTGTCCACAGTTCCCTTGGTGAATCCATGATCCAAGAGGAATTGTGACAGTGTATCATACCAAGCCCTAGGGGCTTGTTTGAGTCCATATAGAGCTTTCTTGAGTTTGTAAACTTGGTTTCCAACTTCAAAACCTGGTGGTTGCTCCACATAGACTTCTTCTTTCAAGACTCCATTCAGAAAGGAACTCTTGACATCCATTTGGTATACTTTGAACCTCTTGTGGGCTGCATAGGCTAGAAAGAGCCTTATTGCTTCTAGCCTTGCCACAGGTGCAAATGTCTCATCATAGTCAATGCCTTCATGTTGGCAATACCCTTTTGCCACAAGTCTTGCTTTGTTTCTGACAATCACATCATTTTCATTTTTCTTGTTCTTGAACACCCACTTTGTTCCAATAACATCTTGATGTGAAGGTCTGTCCACCAGCTCCCATACTTCATTTCTGGTGAATTGATTCAGTTCTTCCTGCATGGCTGTGATCCAATTGGCATCTTGAAGTGCTTCCTCAATATCACTTGGTTCTTGCTCTGACAAGAAACAACAGAACATAGCACTTTCACCATGAAATTTTCTGGTTCTGACTCCTATACTTGGATCACCAAGTATCAGGTTAGTAGGATGGTCAGATAACCAGGTCCTTCTTTTCCTGATCTCTTCAGTAGGGTTGTCCTCTACTGAATGTGAGTCATTTTGATCATAGAATTCAGGATAATTTAATGCAGGATCTAATTCAGGATCATAATCAGGGGTGTTGTCCTCAATGTCAGGGACATTGGTATTTTCAACATTTTGAGTTCCCCCTTGATTATTTGACCCATTAACTACCTCAGCAGGAACTGCTTCTTCATTGGTAGTTGTTACCTGGATGTGAACTGGGATTGGATCATTCAGTTCATCATTTCCATTAGTGGGATTTGTCTCAGGAAGGTTGCCTTCAGGATGGTTGTCCAATGTGGATTTTTCAGGCAGATTGGCTTGAACAACATCTATGAGTTCAGTGTCTTTGTCTTTTAGACTTAATCTGGTTGTCCTCTGTGTGATTTCTTCTGGTTCCAAATGATCATTCCTGATCTCAAAGATAAACTCATCAAACACAACATGAGGTGTTTCTTCCACTATAAGGGTTTTCTTGTTGTAGACTCTGAAAGCTCTACTGATTTGAGAGTATCCAAGAAATACTCCCTCATCAGCTTTGCTGTCAAAGGCTTTCAATTGTTCTTTCCCATTATTGTGAATGAAACATTTACAACCAAATATATGAAAGTATGACACTTTAGGCATTCTTCCTTTCCAGAGTTCATAGGGGGTTTTGCCTTGCCCCTTAGTGATCAAACATCTATTTTGAGTATGGCATGCAGTGTTTATAGCTTCAGCCCAAAACCTCTTAGGTAAATTTGAGTCAGCAATTAAAGTTCTAGCAGCTTCTTTTAAAGTTCTATTCCTTCTTTCTGCAACTCCATTTTGTTGGGGAGTTCTAGCTGCTGAGGTTTCATGGGCTATTCCATTTGATGTGCAGTACTCATTGATGTATGAATTAATGAACTCAGTGCCTTTATCAGATCTTATCTTGATAATGCTAAGGCTTTTCTCATTTGACAACCTCTTTAGAAGTTCAGGTAGTTTGACTTGTGTTTCCTTCTTATTAAGGAGAAATACTACCCATGTGAACCTAGAGAAGTCATCTACAACTACTAATGTGTATTTTCTACCATTTATGCTTGAAGGGGTAATTGGTCCAAACAGATCCATATGTAGAAGTTCAAGTACCCTTTCAGTGGAGATGACTGGTTTCCCCTTAAATGAGGCTTTAATCTGTTTTCCTTCTTGACATGGCTTACACACATGTTCTTTAATGAAAACCTCATTAGGTAGTCCTTTAACTAATGCATTTCTAGCAAGTTTATTCATAGATTTAAAGTTCAGGTGGTTTAGCCTCTTGTGCCATAGCCAACTTTGTTCACTAGAACTTTTAGCAATAAAACATGCAGCATCAGTAGACTTGTCCCAGTCTGCAAAATACACATTTCCCTTCCTAGTTCCAGTCAATAAAGTTTGTTGAGTTTTATCCTTGATTAGGCATTTTCCACTTGAGAACTCAACATTAAAGTCTTTATCACAGAATTGACTGATACTTAGGAGATTATATTTGAGACCAGCTACATAAGATACATTGGTTACTTTGATGTTACCAATCATCAAAGTACCATAACCTTTTGTTGTTGCTTGTGAGCTGTCTCCAAAGGTGACATTTGGGCCTTCTTTTTCAATAAAATCAGAGAGGAGTTCCTTGTTTCCAGTCATGTGCCTTGAGCATCCACTGTCAAGGTACCATGCTGTCTTTTTGTTCATGCTCCTCTTCTTGTGGCCCATTGGTACCTGCAATTAGATAGGTTTAGGTACCCTTTGAGTTTTGGGTCCTGAGAGGTTAGCTGTACCTTTGGGAACCCAAACTTGCCTAATAACCCTGATTGATTCAAGGTGGCTAAGTTGATTTCCTAGTGCATCAACATACACTGTCTTTCCCTTAAATGCTTTTGGGAAAGTGTGTGTGAATGTGTTAACTCTGTAAGTTTCAGGGGAGTTGACCACTTTCCTGAACTTATGAGTTCTTTGTGCAGCTTGAGGAAATCTTTGAGGAAAGGCATTTTTATGACCATTACCCTTTGGCATGAAGGGTTTTGGTTGTCTCATTTTATTCTGCCTTTGAGGATAGTTGTCCTTAGGTCTATTCAGCTGAGGCTTTCTCAGATGAGTTGGCCTAGGCTGATTATACCTTGGATAGTTCCTCTGAACATTGTTCAGGAGAGTTTCCCTTCCATTGGGTCTACTCTGCTGACCAATATTCCTCTTGTGCTCAGGAGCTTTGGCCATTTCCTTAGGTTTTTGCCTTTTCTCCTGAATCACTTGAGTAGGCATTTCATTCAATTTGCCCTTTCCTTTGTTCAGTGGCTGAATTATTTCATTTTCAGTTTGTGCCACTGATTTAACAAAGATTCTCTTAGTGTTACTTGTGGATGCAACACTAAGACAAGGTGAAGATTCAAATGGATCAAAACCTAATCCACTTCTTTGAGCCATAGGTCTTTGATAACTTTGAATTTCCTCTATTGCTCTAGAGGATTTGTTCAAAGCAGACATCTTTAATTTCAGGCTCTCTTCACTTGATTTAAGAATATCATACTCATGTGAGAGATTTTCAAATTTGGCATTTAGAATTTTAAGTTCAAATTCTTTTCTTTTCTGAGAGAGAAGTTGATCATCAATCTCCTTTTGTTGGTCAACTATCCTGAGATTTGCTTCCTCAAGCTTTCTCAAGACTTGTTGATACAACTCAGTAGACTTGACATCAACAGCTACCTCAGAGTTCATGGTGAGTTCAGTAGCTAATCTTTCATTTTCTCTCACACAATTGTCATGAAATTCTTGTAATCTAGTGAAATCTTCCATCAACTTTCCCAAGGAAAGTTTCAGGTTGACCTCACTAGTGTTTTGTGAGATAAATGATGGTGAGCTAGAAGTAGAGGATACCTCATCATCCTCAAGAGCCATGTTGCAAACATCATCATCATCATCACTGTTGGAGAACAATCCATCAGAAGAGTTGAAACTTTCAGCACTATCAGATTCTTCACCAGCCATCATGGCTTTTCTATTGGTGAATTTTCTGTCTCTTTTTGCTTGTCTTTCTCTTCTTTCTTTAGAGCTTAGTTCAGGGCAGTCATATTGGAAGTGCCCTTTCTTTTTGCAGTTGTAACACAGATCTTCATCATCATCCTTCTTGGATTCATCTCTTCTTTTAGATGATGAGGGTTCAGCTCTACTGGATCTTCTCCTATCAGAGGACTTGTCCTCTGATCTTCTCTCTTCAGGCTTTTTGTCCTCAGCCTGATCTTCAGGGGAATTGTATCTTTTCCTGAATTTTTTGTCTTGGTAGAATTTCTTGTATCTACCAAACCTTGTGTTGAGCTTGTCAAACCTTCTAGCCATCAAGGCTAGTTCTTCCTTCATTTCAGTCTTAGAGACTGACTTTGATGATCTGGGAGTGGGTTGCATTTCTGGTTCAGCAACTTTGGCTTTGAATGCCACTCCCTTAGTAGGATTTGAAGGTTCCTCAACAGGCTTTCTTCTATTGAGGTCAAACTCATAGGCTTTAAGTTCTGAGAATATTTGTTGCATGGGCATGGTGGAGAGATCTTTGGTATTCTGCATCATTACAGCATAGACATCCCACTTTTGAGTGAGACTCCTTAGGATTTTCAGTCCAACCTCTCTCTTGGTGTAGACCTTGCCCAATGAGTTAATCTCATTCATCACATCAGTGAATCTACCAGCAAATTTGTCAATGGACTCTTCAGACTCCATTGAGAATTGTTCAAACTTCTGCACAGCAACTTGGAGCTTGTTCTCCTTGATTTTTTCAGTACCCTCACACATTTCAGCAAGGGTATCCCAAATTTCTTTAGCTGTGGTGCAGTGGTAGACTCTACCCATAACTGCATCTGGAATTGTTTGATAGAGGGTGTTCATGGCAAGATAATTCAAATTATCTTTCCTCTTTTCATCAGCAGTGAAGTCATCCTCATCTTTGGGAATCTGTTCCCTTATATCTGCTCTTTGCTCATCTGTCAATCTGGGGTTAGTTTGAGTAAACACAAAAGGTCCTCTTGTGATTACTCTAAGCATATCAGTATGAAGAGATGCAAGATGAGCCCTCATTCTAATTTTCCAGAAATCATAATTGTCTATAGAAAACATGGGCAGTTTGTGATGAGAAATGTGATTGACTGGATTTGTGGCCATATTGTCCAAACCTTGAACAGCAGGTGGAGGGACAGCATTGTTGTTAGCCATATCTCAATAAGAATCAATCAATCAACAAATAATGGATTTCAGATAGAGATCAGTTCAGTGACCACATCAAATATGTGAGTTTTGAAAATCAAGATGGATTTTCAGAAGCAGTGGTCTTTGAACCCCTGCTCTGATACCACTTGTTGGTCCTGAAAGGAGTAGATAACAAGTGTATGGGGGGGGGGAATACACTTGTATGCAAATTCTTTTCAACTAGATCAAACCAGAGCTCAGCAAGGTTGTCTTGGACAACTCTGCTGAAGATGATTAACTCTTCTAAGATAATCAAACTACCAAGTACTATTGAGTACTTAGTTGAATAACTATCTAGGGGAGTTATATGTGCGGAATAGTGGTTGGCCCTTGTAGTTTAGACTCCTTTAGTTTCTGAAATCACTTTTTCAATTCAATACAGTCCAGTTTTCAGGGAACTTGTCCAAACCAGTTTTTGAACAGTCTTTGAATATAGGTTCTTTGAGAGATCAGTTGTGTGTGCAGTGTTGAATGTATGAAAGTACTTATAAAGTAGATCAACACAAGAATTTATAGTGGTTCAGAGACTCAAGCTCCTACATCCACTTTCCCTGATTGAACAGGATAATTCCTTCACTCTTGGAATTAACTTGTTTTATAGTGCCAAGGTGCACTTGATCAAGAACACCACTCCTTGGTGAGTTGATCCCTAGGATGTCTAGAGTCCTAGTACCCTCTTCTCAACTCAGAACTGAACTGTTCTTCTCTCAACAGTCAGTTCCTACCACTTCTACTACTACAACCTTCTCACTTTCACTCTTGAAAGATATGAGGATTGAAGTAAGGTTCCAACTAATGAGATATCCTTTACAATGAAGATCAGTGTATAAGGATAGGATATCTCTCTAAGCTTGTGTATGGATATACAATTTGGTTCAGCTTAGAAGAAGTGTTTGAAGACTAAGATAGTCTTTGAAAGCTTAGAAAGCACTCTAGCTTGTAAGAACTTTAAGCTTAGTTGGATTGTGTTGAGGTGCTTGTTGAGGTTGGATAGTTGGATGCTTTCAAATGGTCTTCACACTTCTGTATTTATAGACAAAATGGAGGATTTGCCCGTTGGAGAGGCAGCCCCAAATTGCTATAAATGTCTTCCTTGAGTTCTTCAAATTGGAAGACAGATTCTTGATAGTGACATGTCCTCATTTGGGTAATAAACGGCTGTAACAGTTTTGTCTTCATTCTGCAGCACTTTCCCCAATGTTTGACTTCTTGTTAGGACTTGGACATGGCTTCTGAAGGTTGATCCAATGATAGGACAACATTCCTTATCATCTGGACAACTCTCCTTATCACTATCAGCAGTTTTGCTTTTCAGCATGGTTGGCTTGCTCTTCTTCAGATGACTTGGCTCTTTCCCTTTATTTCTCTTGTGTATGGTCTTAGCTCATTCCTTTGAGGACCTTTAGGGACTGGTTGTCTCAATCTCTTCAGCATAGTTGATCTCAGGCTTTCAGAGCACTTGATCTTGATCAATTTAGCTGAGACAACTCCTCTGGACAACTCTCCTGATCAGCATGATTGGTCTTTTTGCATCAGAGCACTTTATACTTTAGAGTTGGCTTATCTGGACAACTCTCCTGACCAAAACCTTTGAGTAGTCTTGTCCTTTTGAGCTATGTAAACTTGTTCTTGCATATGGTTAGCTTCTTTGGACAACTCTCCTGATCAGAGTTTTATGAGTACTTTCTCTGGACAACTCTCCTGATAAGAACATCTTAGATTTCATAGAGTGTCCTTGCTCTTAAGTGATTGTTCCAGAATTTGAGCCTTGAGGGGACTTGATCTTGATCATCTTCAAAGCATAGGTTCCCCCTCAAATTGTGCATCTAATTGTCTAAGAGCTGCCTAACATTTCAGCTTCTCATCTAGCCTATAATCTATATGTTCTAACATTCTTAGAACACATTAATATTGACTTAGGCATGTCTCAGGGGGTTTTTGGTATTTAATCAAAACATAGCTCATTTTATTCCCAACAGCAATGTAACGCCCCGATTTTTCAAAAGTGCAATTCGCCATTTCCGAAAAACCGATCGTTACTTAGTGACTAAAAATTTTGGAATAAAAATTTTATAATTTTAAATTGAGGTAATTATTTCACATAGCACATCGGAAATCTTAAGCAATTAATATTTAAACTTGAGCGTAGCGTGCGACCCTTTTGAAGATACATATGAGACAGGCAATAGGATCTTTAAGTTAAAAGTTTGACAAAACTTTTCATGCATGCATGTTACAAGTCCTCGAGTAGTCATGGGAAAATGTTTACAACTCGACATCAAATTTAAACAACTTAATCATAAATATAAACAGTAAAGCAGTCAAGTTCATCAATAAATAAAACAGTAACCAATTGTGTTCATCATGCATCGCAATGATAAGGAATAACAATATTCATTGGTGAAGTAGACACATAAATAGGGAAACTCGTATCGCTCCTCCCGATGCTCGAACTCCTCGTCATATGTACCTGGAATATATAATTTAAAGGGGAATGAGATTTGAATTCTCAGTGTGGATGACCTGTACGCTAGTTACCCAATATGGCATACGCTATAATAGTGATATCTCGTCTTTACATTATTTGGGACTAGCCGTAGTTCCCCATCATATACCATTTTATTGAGGCTAATGCCTCCATCATCTTTCATTACATCATTGGGTGAGATTCAATATAGATCTCCGTGCATTCATTTGTTAGTGGACTAGTGTCCCATTCATCAGTTAGCAGGCTCATATGTCCCCAGTCGTCTTTGTGAGACTTATGTCTCCATTAATCATTTGGATATATACCATAGAAAATACCAACCGATAAATAACATCAAGACAATACAGTAAATGTCACCCACCTGGTTTGCTTAAGAAGTTTGAGTTCGAAAAGTTGCGCTTAACCAAAGTCCGTTCCAAAGTTTCCAAACAGGTCCCGCACTTTGCCTAACACAATTCTTTTAATTCTTAGTGAATCTTATATATGTATTTAAATCTTGAATCTTTTAAGTCTTAATAATTCATATACATATGTTCATGTAAGGTGTTTCGGCGATTTCCCGATTAAGGGATTTTTATCATTAAGGGTAGGGGTGTGCAACGCAACCGAACCGAAATTTTTATCATGTAAGGTGTGCAACATGAATGGTGAGTACACTAACACATCCTTTTTCATGGAAATTGACCTTAGTCATGTCTTCTGAAGATAAATAAAATAGGTGTAGTCAAGTCACTTTTGCATAAAATGTATAGGTTTTGGCATCATCAAAAAAGGGGGAAATTGTTGGGAATAAAATGACATATGTTTTGATTAAATACCAAAACCCCCTTAGACATGCCTAAGTCAATTGATTGTGTTCTAAAAATGCTAGAACACATAGCATAAGGCTAGATGAGAAGCTGATATGTTAGGCAGCTCTTAGATGATTAGATGCACAATGTGAGGGGGAACCTATGCTTTGAAGATTATCAAGATCAAGTCCCCTCAAGGCTCAAATTCTGGAACAAACACTAATGCCAAGCATACTCCATAGAAAAACTAATGTTCTGATCAGGAGAGTTGTCCAGAGAGGGTGTCTCTATGCAAGAACAAGGTTGTAAAGCTCAAAAGGACAAGTTTACTCAAATGCTCTGATCAGGAGAGTTGTCCAAAGAGGTTGACTCTATGCAAAAACAAAAGCTCTGAAGCTCAAGGCCAAGTATGCTGATCAGGAGAGTTGTCCAGAAGAGTTGTCTTAGCAAGATTGAACCAGAACAAATGTTCTAATGCTTGAAGGTCAACTATACTGAAGAAAAGAAGACAACTACACCCTAAAAGACTTCATTGTATCATGCTGAGATCATTTCCAAGTGAAGCAAAGGGAAATAGCCAAGTCATCTGAAGAAGAGCAAGCCAACTATGTTGATATGCAAAGTCTGCTGATAGTGATAAGGAGAGTTGTCCATTTGATAAAGAATGTTGTCCTATCATAGGATAAAACTTCAGAAGCCATGTCCAAGTCTTAACAAGAAGTCAAACATTGGGAAAAGTGCTGCAGAATGAAGACAAAGTCTTAACAGCCATTTATTACCCAAATGAGGACATGTCACTATCAAGAATCTGTCTTCCAGTTTGAAGAACTCAAGGAAGACATTTATAGCAATTTGGGGCTGCCTCTCCAACGGGCAAATCCTCAAATTTGTCTATAAATACAGAAGTGTGAAGACCATTTGAAAGCATCCAACTGACCTCAAGAGAATCCAACTACTCAAGTATTCTGAAGCTCATAGAACATTCAAGCTTTCAAAGACTATCTTAGTCTTCATACACTTCTTCTAAGCTGAACTTACTGTATATCCATACAAAGTTTAGAGAGATATCCTAATCCTTATACACTAATCTTCATTGTAAAGGATATCTCATTAGTTGGAACCTTACTTCAACCCTCACCCCTTTCAAGTGAGAAAGTGAGTAGGTTGTAGTAGTAGAAGTGGTAGGAGCTGACTGTTGAGAGAAGAACAGTTCAGTTCTGAGTTGAGAAGAGGGTACTAGGACTCTAGACATCCTAGGGATCAATTCACCAAGGAGTGGTGTTCTTGATCAAGTGCACCTTGGCATTATAAAACAAGTTAATTCCAAGAGTGAAGGAATTATCCTGTTCAATCAGGGAAAGTGGATGTAGGAGCTTGAGTCTCTGAACCACTATAAATTCTTGTGTTGATCTACTTTATAAGTACTTTCATACATTCAACACTGCACACACAACTGATCTCTCAAAGAACCTATATTCAAAGACTGTTCAAAAACTGGTTTGGACAAGTTCCCTGAAAACTGGACTGTATTGAATTGAAAAAGTGATTTCAGAAACTAAAGGAGTCTAAACTACAAGGGCCAACCACTATTCCGCACATATAACTCCCCTAGATAGTTATTCAACTAAGTACTCAATAGTACTTGGTAGTTTGATTATCTTAGAAGAGTTAATCATCTTCAGCAGAGTTGTCCAAGACAACCTTGCTGAGCTCTGGTTTGATCAAAAGTTGGAAAGAATTGCAAACAAGTGTATTCCCCCCCCCCCCCCCATACACTTGTTATATACTCCTTTCAGGACCAACAGTTTGTGTTTGTTTTGAGATTTAAATAGGGTAGGATTTAACTTTATAGTATAGGATTATAGGTTTTTATAGGTATTTATATAGGGTTTGTTGGTATTTATAGAGTTGACTTTTATAGGGTTATAGGGTGAGATTTTGAAATCCTGAATCAAAATCCCAAACTGTAATGGGGGTGGAGTTTTGAAATCCCAAATCCGAATTTCCCATCCCAAAACAAACATGCCCTAAGTCTTTCAATTATAAAATATTTTTATCTAGCATGCTCTCTAGTCCTACTCAAATACCAACATATATTCCTAAATCTAATGCCAAATAAATCACCAACATGCTTAGCAAGATTTAATATTAATTGATAGTATCACACATAAGTCACAATCACATATAACATTTAATCATACTTATAAACATATAAACAAACTATCAAATTGAAATAATACACATACTGTACTATTGAAATGCCAAATAATAAGACTTATACTCGTCTAATCATGCTTGAACAATTTCCCAGTACCAATACCAAACATATAACCATACTTGCATATATATTTACTCAATCATTCATCTACACACAAATACACATATCAACACACTACTAAATAAAATAATACTTATCACTCAAAATACATCTTATATAATCTACCTACTGAATTTATTCCACATATAAACAAATGAAAATAAACAAGTCCAAGATTCGTGAAAAACTCATCTATGCAGTTTGTAAAATGGTTTGTACCTCAATCTCAAGCATTTATTTAAAATATCTAAACTTGTTGAAAAATTATGAAACTTTGAGTGTAGGCACTCATCGAAGTTTAGAATATTTATAAAATTTGTTCCAAGAGTTTTAGTGGTCGTAAATAAGAGTTTAAGGCTCGTTTTTAAAACTGGTGCGAAATCTGCATCTTGTAAAAATGGATCACATAGCCAACTTTGTGCATTTTTCTAAAATACTAAAACATGTTAGAAAATTGTGAATTTTATAAAATTGTTACATCTTGAAGTGTAGAACACATATAAAATTTGTATCATGAAATTTGACTTTCATAAAGAAGAGTTTTGATTCATTTTCGAAAATGGTGCAGTGGTCACAGTGACTTTCCAGCAGCCTTTTCATCTTGAGCAGTTTTGGAAAACGATTTTATAAAATTATTTATAATCATTCTAAATTCATGAAATAAATAGCAGATGTTTATAACTTCATGTAGTATTATTATATAAATTTTATAAAAGTTTTTATCCAGCCTATTCTTTCCAGAAAATTCGTGAACACGAAAAATATCACAGTTTGTCACATAATCTTCATAAATTCATATCTTTCAAAATATAACTCTAATTAGCATGATTCTTGTTGGAGTGGATTACCAACTCAAAATAGTTCGATATGATAAAATAATATTTTCCGTAAAATAAAACCATAAGAATAGTTTCTTACAAAAACGTCAAAGTAGTGATTTTGCTAACACATACTCATAAACACATGCTTTCAATATTTCATTCACAACTTCTATCTGTTGGAGAAATTTGTTTTAAATTGATTAATTTTAATTAATTAATTGATTTTAAAATGAGAGTGAAGAACACTCGTCTTTTACCAATTTATTGAGGGCTATAAATGTAATTTCAAGGAAATTAAATGGCATAAAATCGTTCTACTCTCGGAGTAGATGATCGTGGTGTATTTAAAATCTCAAAATCGAACTTCGGTGAGTGAGAAATTAATTCACGAAGTTGAAACGTCAAATAATACACTTTATGGGATAAAGTGTTACAACATGATAATTGTCCCACATTGAAACTTTGAAAGTTTATGCAATAGTGTCTCTCGAGAACTGGATTGCGAGTCTGCATAATTATAGGTGTAATTTTCACTCATGTGGGGGATTGTTGGAGAAATTGGTTAGAAATTGATTAATTTTAATTAATTAATTGATTTTAAAATGAGAGTGAAGAACACTCGTCTTTTTCCAATTTATTGAGGGCTATAAATGTAATTTCAAGGAAATTAAATGACATAAAATCGTTCTACTCACGGAGTAGATGATCGTGGTGTATTTAAAATCTCAAAACCGAATTTCGGTGAGTGAGAAATTAATTCACGAAGTTGAAACGTCAAATAATACACTTTATGGGATAAAGTGTTACAACATGATAATTGTCCCACATTGAAACTTTGAAAGTTTAATGAGGCTAATTACTCCATATAAATAGGAGGATGTTACAATGGTTCAAATAATAATGAGATTATTAACTCCAGCATACAAAATCTGCCCCTTAAGTGTGTGCTGATACATCCGCATTTTATAAAAAAATTATTCCACTTGGTAATACAAAATTTCAGGTGAATGGTCATTTATACCCTTTATTTGTTAATGGTCGTTTAATACAAAAGTGTGGGCCCTTCTTTTTTCTTTTTGCAAAAGCATTAATAAAACAGGTCATTCTCTCTCTCATTAACCCCCTGGTTCAAAATCTGTCTTCTCCTCTCTCATTAATTTCTTCCCTCTTCTCTCTCATTAATTTCCTCTCTCTTCTCCCCTCCCAGAAATTGGAGTGGTCGTTCAACTCCCCTCTCCATTTCCGGCGGTGGTGGGTTCACGGTCTCCTTCTTCCTCGGCCCGCTCCCGGCTTCGTTTTCTATCAGCGGCGACCATAGCGATCTGTTCAGCGCCGGAGAGATCGACGAAGACGAGGCTCTCGAGGTCCGGTCACGAACGCAGTAAATCGTTCGTCGGAGTAGATCCGAGTTATTGAAGAGGAAGCTGTCGACGAAGGCCTGATGAAGTAGATCTGATCTTTTTTCTGGCCGGAATATTGTTGAGACGAAGAAGGAGTTCAGGATCGTTCGCCGGATTAGATCGTCTTCTCCGATCTGCCCCGTCAAGGTGCTCGTCTTCTCCGATCTTTGCCGCTCGCGTGATGGCGGAGTAGATCTAGGGTTTTCTGAAAATAAGTTTTCCCCAAAAACAAGCATATTTCATGTTTGTAGTTTAACAGATTTGAAATTCATCATAAAAGCTTGAATAGTTTAGATATTTATTCGATTCACGCTCGGTTATATATATGTTTGTAGTTTTGATGAGTGATTTCACTACTAACTCTTACAATACTGGACCCATACAATTTCCTCAGAAACGTTAAGTAAAAGAGAGCATAAGAAAGAATTTGAGAAAGTGGGGGTTAATGGCCGCAATTGCTTTTTAATTATCAAAGATTGAAATGAAGATTACAGGTAAGCCCTTCCTTCTCTCTTCTACGGATCTGTTACAGGTAAGCCCTTCCTTCTCTCTTCTACGGATCTGTTTTCGGTACACCATCTACTTCACGTATCTCAATCGACTCTGAGATGTTTTGAATTTTTTTGTGTCTGAAATAATGGATTTGCTTATTTGATTGTAATTCCAACTCTATCGATCTGAGCTGTAAAATCTGCGTATGATTTTTTTGAAGCTTTCTCTCAAGTCCCAGATCTATGAGAACATAGTTTTTTACTCTATTTTCAAAAAAGCTTTTAATAAATTGTTTATTTTTAATTAAAAAAAGTTTTAAATTCGAGAGAGTCGCTTATGGTAGTTAAATGTTGTTCCAATAGTGTTTAATTTTTTCTCAATTAGTTGAATGTTGTTCTTTCGTTTTACACAAATGGACATTGTCGAAGAGATGGAGAATACTTTGTTGGGAAGTTTAATATGTAATAATTAATATAGTATTTTTCGAGTTGTTGTGAATGGAAGGTGAATTGTTTGGACAAATTTGGTTCTTGATTGTATATAAGTTTGAACTATTGTGCTTATGTCATTATCTAACTAATAGTATAATTAGTTTGAGCTCTTTGTTTAAGTTGACTGCCTTAAATTATTAAATTTTTGAATTGAACATGTGGTATTTACTGTTCATTTCTGGAAGAATAGTTTTATTACTGATGTGATTTGATCTAATTTCTCTACCTATTGAGAATAGGCTTCAACCACTTTTGGTGGCTTGAATAATACTAAAAAAAATTTGTGTTTAAGGTGCTCCTGGTATTGGACAACAACTATTTTAATATATATTGCGATATTCAATATTTAATTATATTCAATGTATATCGATATTCAATATATATCGATATTCAATAATTATATTCAATATATATCGATATTCAATAATCAATATTCAAGAAAAATGTTGCTATTCAGTATTTAATTATGTAAAAAAAATATAAATTAAAAAAAATTGAATATAGACAAAAGAACTAAAAAAAATTGACTTAGAAATTTTGAAAAAACAATTCAATAAAAAAAATGAAGCAAAATATAATTTAAATTTTTGAATAAAAAATGTGTATAAAATATAAATAAAAAAACTAAATAAAAATAATTTGAATTAAAAAATTGAATTAAGTGGATAAAAAGGTATGATTTGACAAGTCAAAAATTTACTTTTGAATGAAGATAAGAGAAAAAATATTTTTAAATTAATTTTAAATAAAAATATCTGAATAATTTTAAATTAAAAAATTCTATAAAAAATTAATTTTAAATAAAAATATTTTAAAAAATATAAATTAAAAAAATCCAATAAAAAATCTGATTTAATTTTTTTGAAAAAAATGAAAAAAAAAATCAAGTAAAATTTGAATTAATTTTTTTTTTTGGGGTGAATTAGAAAAACTAAGAAATCAGAATAATTTGAATAAAATATGAATTAGAAAAACTAAAAAACTAAGTAAAACTAATTTGAATAAAATATAAATAAATGAACTGAATAAAATAGTTTAAATAATTTTGAATAAAAAAATACTCTAATAAAATTTATTTTGAATAATTTTAAATAAAAATTTGAAAAAAGAAAATTGAATTAAAAAAAACACTCTAAAATTCTGCTTTAAAATTTTAAAAAATAAAATCTTAATAAAAATTATAAAAGTCCCAAACAATAGACAGCGAGAGTTGAAAGGTTGGAGTGAGATGGTATCATGCAGGTTGATTTGACATATGCTTTACTTTTGAAATGGTTTTGGTCATTCCAACAAACATTAGGCGGAAGGAAATTTAAGGGCAAAATAGTCATTGCCTCCTCAAGAATTGTATCTCCTCACAATTTATTAATCAATTGTATTTGCACACACTTAGAGTCTCCCAAATGTACTAGAACACACTTTGCCCAATAATAATGACTAAGGAGCAATCCAACAGTCTATACGGATGCACGTGTGTGCTCGTTCGGTTGAGCTTGGGCCTAGTCTTGGGCTCGTGACTTGTGGGTTTTAAATTTGGGCTTTCAGACCCATCTATAATTTTGGAACTTGAATATTTGAGCTTGGCTCATACAAATCAAGTTTCCAGAAAGTTGAAACCCAATTTGAAATTGGGTTAACCCAAATAAATTTAAAAGTTGAATTTAAACTATGACTAATTTGGACGTTGAGAATGTCTTGGTACATTGACGTTACAAATTGTGATGAACTTGGACGTTCGGTTGTTCAGGTTCGTAGACGTTTCACTAATGAATTTGTAACCGCAGAGGAGTTACAAAACCATGAATGTCATACTTAAATCTTGTAACCGCAAGACGTTACAAATAACATGAATGCCATAATAAATGTGGAGCCCCTCACATGTTTGGAACATGCCTATAAATAGGGTACATGTTTTATGTTGCAAAGACGCTCATACACACACTTGCATACTCACACAAAGAGACGAACACTTGATTTTATAGGAAAAAAATCATAACATCATACATATTTGCATCGAGCATATAGAGTGCAGTCCAGTTTTCGTGTCGATTCAGTTCGTTGGAACTCTATACATTGTGGTGCTGCTCGTATAGAGGCGAAAGTCGTTTTACCTTTTAAAACGTTACGTCAAACCGTGAGCACTAGCCGGGACGTATTCATTTTGCGGGAAAAGGGTTTCCTTGACTCGACTTTAACTTTGTTCCATTGTTCGTGAGATGGGGTCGTTGTTGCTGATTTCGAGAACCTGCCTGTTTTGGGAAGCTGCTAAAGGAAGAAAAGCTGCTAAAAGAGGAAAATCGAAGACTTTGTGTAAATATTTATTTAATTGTATTTATAATTTTTGTTATTTATTTCTGTCAATTTTGTAAAGCCATTGTTGGGTGCTCAAAAATTCCAACAATCGCAAAACGAATATTGTACTCGTAGCAATGACTAACGACGGAGATAACAATGACAACTATGTTATATCTAGAAAGGTTCCTCCGGGAGGATCCACCCGTGATCGATGAAAACGACACGGATAATGCTAAACATGTTGTCTACGACCAATGGGTCGTTGTGACTTTATGAGTCGTAACTACGTCCTTGGAGGACTAGTTGACGCGTTGTATAACGTGTACCAGTCAGTTCGTACTGTCAAAGAACTGTGGGAGTCTTTGGAACGAAAGTACAAAACCGAGGATGCTGGAACTAAGTAGTTCGTGGTATGAGTCTATATGACTTGTTTGTGAAACTCCGAATTGAAAAATACAATCGGAGAATGCTTAAATGCTATAATAATAATAACATATGAATAAAATTACATTTACGATTATTTATGTAATTAAATGTTCCTTTTTATAGCGTTTGAGATTTTTTTAAATCTAAAGCTATAAAAAGATTAATAAATTATAATTTATTAATATTCCAAATATCAATAAAGCGAAATGGTGTATGATATGTGTGGAAGTTTAAAAATTGACAAAAATTGTCATTTAATTTGAAAGGAACATTAGACCTCTACACTTAAGTCATATAGACGTATGTGATTTGAAGTTTGTGCAATAAGAGGTGGGTTTGTAAATACCTCAAAATGTGGGGTATTTAAAATTGTTTGGTCTCAAGCAGATCTGCTACAAAAGGCTTAAAATCGAGATCAAACAAATGTGCTAGAAGGAATGAGTCCAAAAATCCACAAATAAAAACGTAAACAGTGGTAACCCAACCATGGTGACTGGAGATCCTAAGATCTTGGTTCAATGGGAAAACTAAGCTGTTAATGTTTGTTGGAAACACTTGGTATTCCCGACTATTCCTTGGAGAGCACAACACCAAGTGTCGAAACCCGTAAGATTGTGGTAAAGGTTAAGTCTTTGAGTTTTAATGATTCCTAACGCCTCGAGGAGGTTGAGTATGACGGGATACTCTAAAGGAAATCACCTATATAAGTGAGAAGTGAGGGCTGCTTCGACTAACACTTATTAAATTAAAGGATGTCCATGGCCAAAACGGACAAAAACGTGAGAACGAAAAGGCATTGAGACTTCATTGTGTCTACACTGTTGTCTCGGTACACACCAAAGAGGAATAGTTCAAGGCATTGTGTCCACTAAGCCGCCGGTGTACTCGATAGTGTTTGACTACGAAAGGTTCAAAGTCACAAGCTACCTATTCGGATGCAATATTGTCTCTCGAGAACTAGATTGCGAGTCTGCATAATTATAGGTGTAATTTCCACTCATGTGGGGGATTGTTGGAGAAATTGGTTAGAAATTGATTAATTTTAATTAATTAATTGATTTTAAAATGAGAGTGAAGAACACTCGTCTTTTACCAATTTATTGAGGGATATAAATGTAATTTCAAGGAAATTAAATGACATAAAATCGTTCTACTCTCGGAGTAGATGATCGTGGTGTATTTAAAATCTCAAAACCGAATTTCGGTTAGTGAGAAATTAATTCACGAAGTTGAAACGTCAAATAATACACTTTATGGGATAAAGTGTTACAACATGATAATTGTCCCACATTGAAACTTTGAAAGTTTAATGGGGCTAATTACTCCTTATAAATAGGAGGATGTTACAATGATTCAAATAATAATGACTAAGGAGCAATCCAACAGTCTATACGGATGCATGTGTGTGCTCGTCTGGTTGAGTTTGGGCCTAGTCTTGGGCTCGTGACTTGTGGGTTTTAAATTTGGGCTTTCAGACCCATCTATAATTTTGGAACTTGAATATTTGGGCTTGGCTCATACAAATCAAGTATTTAGAAAGTTGAAACCCATTTTGAAATTGGGTTAACCCAAATAAATTTAAAAGTTGAATTTAAACTATGACGAATTTGGACGTTGAGGATGTCTTGGTACATTGACGTTACAATTTGTGATGAACTTGGACGTTCGATTGTTCAGGTTCGTAGACGTTTCACTAATGAATTTGTAACCGCAGAGGAGTTACAAAACCATGAATGTCATACTTAAATCATGTAACCGCAAGGCGTTACAAATAGCATGAATGTCATAATAAATGTGGAGATCCCTCACATGTTTGGAACATGCCTATAAATAGGGTACATGTTTTATGTTGCAAAGACGCTCATACACACACTTGCATACTCACACAAAGAGACGAACACTTGATTTTATAGAAAAAAAATCATAACATCATACATATTTGCATCGAGCATATAGAGTGCAGTCCAGTTTTCGTGTCGATTCAGTTCGTTGGAACTCTATACGTTGTGGTGCTGCTCGTATAGAGACGAAAGTCGTTTTACCTTTTAAAACGTTACGTCAAACCGTGAACACTAACCGGGACGTATTCGTTTTGCGGGAAAATGGTTTGGTTGACTCGACTTTAACTTTGTTCCATTATTCGTGAGATGGGGTCGTTGCTGCTGATTTCGAGAACCTTCTTGTTTTGGGAAGCTGCTAAAGGAAGAAAAGCTACTAAAAGAGGAAAATTGAAGACTTTGTGTAAATATTTATTTAATTGTATTTATAATTTTGTTATTTATTTTTATCAATTTTGTAAAGCCAGGTGTTCAAAAATTGCAACACTATCATGCTCCAAAAATAAGTACAACATATCTACACTCTATATCACTTAATAATTAATATATCATGCGTATCATATTATACAAGTCATCATAACATTTGTACACCACATAATTTTAAAAACATATATGTAAGTATTATGAAAGTTATACTTATGTAACAACCTTTGATGATATATTCCTTCGAAGTCTTTCTTTATGGCTCGAACACATGGTACATCTATGAATTAGAATGACCCTTGTGGACTTGGGTATGAGAATCTACCATGGTTTGTAAGACAAAAGGTGTTAGCAAGACAACTATGAAAAAGATGAAGAAAAGAATGAAGAAGACCCTTAAACCTTAAACCTTCAACATTAATGGGGGGAGTGTCTACAAGTTTGGATCCTTCTTCTTGCTTATGTGGTGATAGCTAGGAAAATTGAGCTTTCCTACTACCCATGGAGGCTGCCGAAAATAGATGAAGAGGGGAGGAAGGACTTGTCTTGAACTCTCAAGACATGTGTGGTATATATATTCTCTGTACATCAAAAGTGTGGTCACTTTTTTTTATATATGTTTTTAAAAAAATTATATTTTAATTATAAATAATATATTTAATATAATGAGTATAAAATATACTCCCTTCGTCCAATTTTATTATGCCCATTTCTCCGGGCACGAGTTTTAATGAATATTGATTAGTTTATGTATAAAGTAGATAAGTTGGGGGTATGATGAGATTTTGTGGGGTCCATTTATAGGTAAAGTGATTGTTTATGAATAAAGTTAGTGGCAAGTTGAGTAAATAAGTGATGGTTGGAGGGTGAAGATAAAGTATTGTGAATAGTATTATTTCCAAATAGGGAATGAACATAATAAAATTGGACAACCAAAAAAGGAAAGTGAGAATAATGAAATTGTAAGGAGGAAGTATTTTTTAGATACTCAATCTTGTTAGTAAAGTAGAAAAAATATTAAAAAGTTAATTATTTAAATAGAATAAGCACATTTTTTGTGAACCCAAAAAAGGAAATGAGCACACTTTTAGTGAATGGAGGGAGTATATATATGTAGTGAATGGAGGGAGTATATATATGTAGGAGGAATTAGAGTAAGGATTGGTGATTAAAAATAAAATAGAAATGGGAACAGAGGGGGGACCGGTCAAAAGGTGGAAGAATAGGGGCATGGTGAAAGTATGGTGATGAGATGGGAGTTGGTGGGAGGAGTGGAGTGTTGTCTTACGCTCTTAGCTTGGCATTTCAAGACAAGTATATATATAGGAGGGGATTTTGATAACAAAAATGGAGATGAAAAATAATATAAAATGAAGGAATTAGGAGGTCAATGTGACCGGCCAAGATGATGTACTATAGGGAGAGGGAAATATGTTGTCATGATATGGTGGGATGTTAACTTGATAGGTGTTAGTTGTAGGGTAATTTTGGTTTTTCTATTGGTTAATAATTAAGGGACTAAAATTGGATCATGCACTAAATTATTCTAAGTCTCAAGATAAATTCCAAAATGTGTTACACCCTTAGATAAATGTTGCAATAACTCTTTATGTGTGATATGTCATGCTAATTAATTAAATCATAGTATGATGCGACAAATAAATTTCACATAACATGAAATTTAATTACAACGACACAAAGTGTAACAATATATTTAATTGAAAAAATGTGATACTATAATTACTAAAATAAAATTTAAATGTCGAATTGGTCTAGCACATAGTGCTCGACAATTTGGAGGTTTCAGACCATCAATTGGCGATCCAATTTTATTACTAGATGCGATGTTATATCGCTGTCTATTCTATTTAATTGTTCCGATATTAAAACGTTGAGGTTTTTGGGACAGCCTTTTTTTTTTAAATAATTAAATCTGTTAATATAATTAAACCTTTAATATTTAAAATCTTAAGTCTTAAATAGTACTCTTATCTGTGATAGGAGTGCGTTTCCTTCCGAAAATTCGGTCGTTCCTTAAAATTAAATTCTTGTAAATCAAGCGCTGTGTTGAAAAATATGCAACAACATAAAATTATATTTCTTAAATCTTTTAAAGAATTTGACTAATAGTTGTAACCGACATAATTTGATCCGGGGTATTACACGCAAATTCTTTGTTAGTTTCAACAAAGTACAATCATTCCATAAAAGAGATGAATTGATTGAAGCATGAACAATATCTTGTCTGATGGCTTTAGGAATAACTGGTAATATCTGACGAAAATCACCACCAAATACAACAGTCTTTCCACCAAAAGGTAATTCAAAAGATAACGGATTAGTAAGTTGCATAATATCCTTCAAAGTGTTATCAAGAGCTTCAATACAATACCTATTGATCATTGGAGCTTCATCCCATATAATGAGATCGGTCTTAATCAAAAGTTCAGCAAGATGACTTCCTTGATTAATATTACATGTAGAATCTTCAGTAATATTAATAGGAATGGCAAACCTAGAATGAGCTGTGCGTCCACCAGGAAGAAGTGAAGCAATACCACTTGAAGCAACATTAATAACAATCTTACCATTAGACCTCAAACCAGCTGACAATGTTCTCCAAATAAATGTTTTACCAGTTCCACCATACCCATAAACAAAAAAAACACTTCCACTACCAGAATAAACAGATTGATTTATCTTATCATAAACATGACGTTGTTCATCACTCAATTTAGACATCAACTAATCATGTTCCAACTTCAATTCTGGTCTACTGTATGCAAATTCCTTCATTAACAACCTATTTCGAGATGAAAAATAAGGATCAAAGTTAGCTATTGTCATACCTTCAAAATCTTGTAAAGACTTACCAAGAACACGTAATAAATTATCAATCTAAATAAGACAACCATTCTTGATGTCTTCATCACTCATGTTTAATTCTACATAAAAAAAAAAAATTAAAAAAATTGTTAATTTAAATAATTAAAAAAAACAATTAAAATTTTGTTAAGCATACCTTGTAATTGCGTAATCTTTCTCCTATTGTAAAGAATATCATCGGAAAGATACCTCCAACAGTTCTCCCAAAGTTCATAAGGGCGACTCAATGAACCAAAAATCAGAAGAGTAACAAACAAAGATCTCAAAGAAAATGAGGAGGCCCAACGGCTAGCTTCAAAACCATTAACATACTCTCTATCATCATCAAACAATCCCCTAGCATAGCAGGCTTCCCTAAAAGTTGGATGAATAATACCCCCAAAACGTTTCAAATCATCAAAAGAAGTAGGCCCAGTAACAAATTTCAAAAGGATCCTTAAGTAATAAGCCTCACCAGAACCAGGAGGAACATAACAAATACGACCAATTGAAAATCTTTTTTTCCTTTTTACCCACTCTCTAACTTTAGGCTTCCAAACAAAGAATTGTGATATTTGTGCATAAGTCAATGTTTTTGCTTGTTCACATGTTTTGTTCAATTCAAACCATGCCAAAAACATACTATGCTTAACAGAAGGACGATCCAAAACAAAATCTAACCTGGAATGATCGCTAAAAACAACTCTCTATTGATTTGGAAGGTGAAAACCCAAGCGTTCAACATAAGGGTTTCTATAATTCATTTCAAACCCAAATATTCTCCAAGCAGCTTCACATGGAGAAATGCATCTACAATCATAATACATTTTTATTTCATCCACATCTGTAGATTGATCAGATTTTCCTGAATTTTCAAAAAAGGCTGCAGTAACCCGATCATGCCCTTTATTAACATACTTGAACAAATATTTTATGGACCTGGATTGATTACACCATTCAACATTGATATGAGCACCAAACTTTAAAAGAAGGTAACGATTATGAGGAACAACATGTCTATTATCCAAATCAAAACCAAGTTTCTTCACAGTCCTACCACCATTCCTACGCCTATAGACAGAGTATCCATCCTTATCAATGGTAGACTCTTCAACAAACCGCTTTGGAAAATGTTTTGAACATTAACCCATCATCAATCATGCAAGGTGAGTTACTTCTAGAAGTACCACAAGGACCATGCATCATAAAATCACAAACAACTTCAAAATATTTAGGATCCTTGGTTTCATCGGGCAATTCAGCAGAAATTATTCGATCTATGTCACCACCATTAGGAACCTATAAATTGTAAGTAAATGATTAATAAAAAATATTTTATATCTAGAGAATGTATGAGAAATTTTTTTAATTATAAATATCATCAAACCTCATTATGACTAAAATATGTGCATGAGGCAAACCACGCTTCTGAAACTCAATAGTGTAAACAACTGCAAAATAGAAAATAATATTAAATGATATATTAAAAAAAAGTTAAATGAAACACGTTACTTAAAATATAATATAAAATTATTTAAAAGAAAAATACCTGCTTTATCAACACCAAATATATTTTTTCAACGAATATCATTCAACACTTCATCCAACTTAATCTTAAGTACACAACAAACAATATCCGCACGGTCCTCAGGTTTGAGACCTCTTTAATTCAAAAAACGTTCAATCTCAGGCCACTTCTGATTGCAGGTAAACGTTATAAATAATTGTGGATATCCAGCCCACCTACAAATAGCCATTGTGTCTTGATAATTTTGTACCATATATCGTGCACCACCAGTAAAAGAATAAGACAAAACAACACATTTTCCTAAAACACGAGCATCTGTCTCTCCATGTAACACAACATCAACAACACCACTATACAATTCACTACGAAGCTCATTCTGATGAATCCTAATATATTTAAGTCTTCCAGACTCAATCATTGTGTAAGCATCAACAAAAAATTATTGTGTGAGACGTTTAGAAGATAAAATTGTAGAAGGGTCACCATTCCTTTATTGAAGACGAAAAGAAAAATATTCTCTTTGACTAATAGAACTACGCGGTCCAACACGATGCATGGCAGAAGAAGCAAAAGGAATATCCTCTCTATATCCATCTTCACCATAAGGAAAGAGCAATGAATATTGCAAAGCAAGGTAGAAGGATTCAATTCATTAATACGTTGAAGTTGACCAGAATGAGTTTCAATAATAATATCACGATCACCGAGAGTATGATCAAGATCACCAACAACAACTGCAGCAACCTCAGATAAAGTAGGTAAATTTGTTGGTCCTGAAAGGAGTATATAACAAGTGTATGGGGGGGGGATACACTTGTATGCAAATCTTTTTCAAACTTTAACCAAACTGGTTTCAGCAAGGTTGTCCTGGACAACTCTACTGAGATGAATAACTCTTTAGAGATAATCAAACTACTAAGTACTATTGAGTACTTAGTTGAATAACTATCTAAGGGAGTTATATGTGCGAAATTTGTGGTTGGCCCTTTAGTTTAAACTCCTTTTAAGTACTGAAATCTTCTTAACACTTGAACTGGTTTTCAGGGAACTTGTCCAAAACAGTTTTTCACAGTCTTAAGAGTATGTCTTTGAAAGGTTACTTTGTGTGCTGTGTATGTATGTGTTGTTTGTATTAAAGTACTTGAATGTAAATGAACACAAGAGTTATAGTGGTTCAGAGACTCAAGCTCCTACATCCACTTTCCCTGATTTAACAGGATAATTCCTTCACTCTTGGAATTACTTGTTTTATAGTGCCAATGTGCACTTGATCAACCACACCACTCCTTGGTGCATTGATCCTTAGGATATTAGAGTCCTAGTGCTCTCTTCTTAACTCAGAATTGAACTGTTCTTCTCTCAACAATCAATTCCTACCACTTTTACTACAACAACCTTCTATCTCTCTTTTGGAAAGGTATAAGGGTTGATGTTGGTTCCAACTAGGTTGAGATATCCTTTACAATGAGCTCAGTGTAAAAGGATAGGATATCTCTCCAAGCTTGTATGGATATACAATGTAGTTCAGCTTAGATGAAGTGTATGAAAGACTAAGAATGTCTTTTGAGATCTATGAAAGGCTTGTGAGCTTGTAGCTTCAGAATTGTTGATCACTAGTTGGTTCCCTTCAATGGTCTCCACACTTCATGTATTTATAGAACAATTTGAGAATTTGCCCATTGGAAAGACAGCCTCAATTGTCTATATTTGTCTTCCTTGAACTCTGCAACTGGAAGACAGATTCTTTGAAAGTGACATGTCCTTAATTTGGGAAGTAAACGGCTGTAAGCATTTTGTCTTGACTTTGAAGCACTCTTCCCAATGTCTGACTTCAAGATTCACTTGATCAAACTTGGACATCACTTCTGATGATTGATCCTATGATAAGGACAACTTTCCTTATCACTTGGACAATTCTACTTATTAGTATCAACAGACTTTGCTTATCAACAATGTTGGCTTTGCTCTTCAGATGACTTGGCTCTTTCTCTTTCCATGCATATCTCTTGATGGTCTTTGAGCATTTATGGCACTAGATCAGTAGCCTTGACCTTATCAGCACAGTTGGGCTTGTCTTGAAAGTTCTAGTTCAATTGTGCTGAGACATTTCTGCTGTCCAAACCTTCTGATCTTTGACATATGCTTCAATAGACTTGGTCTTAATGATGCATTCTATTCAGTTGATCTTCAGATAGGTTGCACTACAACTATGTAGACTTGATCAACACAGTTGTCCATCAGCAGACTTAAGGTCAATTTGATTATGAGCCTTGAGGGGACTTGACTCTTGTAGACTTCTAAGCATGTGTTCCCCCTCAACTTGTGCATCTATCATTCTAAGAGCTGTCTAACATTCCAGCTTCTCAACTAGCCTTAAGATATATGTTCCAACATTCCTGAAACATGTTCATTTAAATCTGACTTATCTATTCGGCATGTCTTAAGGGGTTTTGGTATCTTAATCAAAACTTCTCATTTTATTCCCAACAATTTCCCCTTTTTTGATGATGCCAAAACCTATACAAGTTATGCAAAAGTGACTTGACAACACTTATTACATTTATCTTCAGTAGATGTGACTAAGGTCAAATTTCCTGAAAGAAATATGCTAGTGTAATCACTGTTTAAATGCATATAGGTTTAAGTCAGGCAAGTTGAGATAGTGAGATGTTATCTCTTGATTCACATAAGTACTCAACTATCATTCATAAAATCATTGGCATTACAAGCATGATGATAGTTAAATAAACTTATCAAAGCATGAATACGAACTATTACATAACAATTGATCAGAGCATAACTCAGATATTATATGATCAAAGCAAAAACTAACTAAGAAAACATATGATCAGAGCAAAGTGGGAACATGTGATCAGAGCAAAATCATGATTCAGCATTCTTTGAACATATTCAACAGAGATGACCAAATCAACAATATCAGCAGCCAAGTGCAAGTACTCATCCAATTTAGCACTTAAGGCAATTAAGGGTCAGGAGGACTTAGCCAGTTTCAGAGATTGTCTTCAGGAGGTGGCACCATTCCATACTGTGCCCAGACTCTCTTCTTCAGCTCCATAGCCTCTTGGTTTGTTCCCTTAGGCCCAAACACCATCCTGTTCAGCTTCAGGATCTCAAAGAACTCTTGGAAAATCTTTGATTGGTCAATGAAGCCATCTATCTTGGGAGGCATGTAGATGATTGGCTTAGGGGCATTGAACTCAATTCTTGCCATGTCTGCAGCTGCAAGAAGTTGTTGATAGAGTTCCCTATGATAGTCAATCATGAACTGGGTGAAAGTGGAGTTGGGATCTTCTTCATTCTACCTGTCTATGACATAGTAATCATACACAAACTCACTCTTAGCCTCATCCCAGTTGTCATTCAGCTGGATTGGAACCCATTTATCCATGTGTGGATATTTGGTGTCCAATGGGATCAGCAGTTGTGGCTTCAATTTGTTGTATGTTGCCCTCTTCCTCCTTGGCTTCTGAAAGTCTGCTCTTCTTTTATCTCTAGCCCTGTTGGCTTCCATTATCTGATCCATTCTCTCTTGAGCTCTCATCATGGCTAGCTTCTGCTGAGTTTCTGCATCTTTCCCATATCCTTCCACAAACAGTTTGGAAGGATCATTTGCCAGCACTTGAGCTTTCTTCTTTGGTTCAGGTCCAAAGCCTTCTTCAAACAGTATCTCTACATTCTCTTGAGCTTCAGTAGCTTTGGGACCTTCAGCATTTTCAGTCTCAGTGGACTTCTCAGTTTCAGCAGATTTGTCTTCTTCAACATTCTTGTCCTTTTTAACAATTTTGGTCTTTTCACCAGCTTTGGTCTTTTCAGCAGCTTTAGCCTTCTTAGAAGTTGGCACTTCTTCTTCTATTCTGAACTCAGCTGGCAGATCCAAGCTGTTAGGAAAGTCAGTAAATGTTTCAGCTTTTCTCTTCTTTCCCTTAGTCTTTTTGATTTGCCCTCTAGTCTGGACACCTTCAACAGATTTGTCCATTCCTTTGCTGAAGTCTTGCTCCTTCTTCCTGAGCTGATGCCATTGAGTTCTTTAGAGCTATTACTAGCTGCTCTTCTTCATCTAAATCTTCCAGATTTAGGACTGCTTTTCCTTTTCCTTTGAATTCAGGCTCTTATCCTTACCCTTGCTTCCCTCACCAATAGTCAAGGCACCTTTTGCCCTTGCTCTTTCTCTTTCCCCCTTTTTAGCAGCATCAAAGCACTGGGTTTTGAGCTCACTCATGGTTGTAGCCATTAGGGACTGGGCTAGGTTCAATGACTTCATCTCCTCAAGCAGATACACATTTTCATCATGTATATTCTGCATTTTGTCACTGCTCAAGCTTCGAAAAGCTAGAACAGGCTTCATTTTCTGCTCTACAACCTCCTTCATGGTTATTTTGAGGGATGCATCAAGGTTGGCCTTGAGAAAGTCAGTGAGGTTGGCCACTGCAGATTCAACAATCTTGGCCATCACTTCCTGGGTAAACTTCTCTGAAGGTGCTTTGACCATACCCAGCCTCATTTCCTCTGCTCTTCTCTTCTGAAGTGCAGTCTTCCTTCCTAGAGCTTGCTTGACAACCAGTTTCAGGGCCTTCACATTCATGTTGTGATTGTCTATGAGCAATTTCTGATCTTTCTTGACTTCCTTTGTGAAAGATTCCATGTTGGACTTGGCTTTCTCTACTTCAGTGGAGATGGTTTGCAAACTAGATTCAACTCCACTGATTCTTGCCTCAATGGTGGGAAGCACAATGTCTTCTGAGCCAGTCAACCTCATTTCTACTGAAGCAAGAGTTCTCCTTTGCTCATCTAAGGCTTCTAAGGTTACAGCATGTGCATATTTAACTTGGTGAGCTAAAGAGTCCAACTTTGCTGATTGCTCTCCAAGGATAGCTTGAGCTGAACTTGAGTCAACTTGAACATAGGCATTTGTAAGGAGATCATCTGCAAAAATTTGATCAAATGTAACACTTGCAATGTCAGAAAGATCAAACTTGTACCCTCAAATTCTTTTTCATAAGACTCTGATACATCAGCAGTCTTCTTCTCATTTTCAACTATTTCTTTTCTCACTTCATTAATAATGTCCTCACACTCAAGGTCAGGCCTCCTCTCCTCAAGGGTTTCTTAAAGTTCAGATTTGACTTCAAGAATAACCTGCCCCTCCTCACTTATGCCACCCTCATTTTGTGGTACACTCACTATCTTAGTGATTATCACCTCTCTCTCATCCTCTACTCCCTCTGATTTTTCAACTAACACATCCTTTTCAACCCCTTCACCTAATCCTGCAACTTCTTCACCCTCAACAGGGTTCAAAGAAGGCAATTGTTGGGAGATCACAGTGCTTGGTTCTAAAGCCACTGAGTTATCATGAATGGTTAAGAGTTGGTCAGTGTCCAACTCTCCTGACACTGATGAGGTCTTAACCAAACCAGCTTCTAAGTGAGGAGCCTCAGCATCATTAAGCTGTGCCTTGGGTTCAGAAGAACCTTCATTGGCAGATGCATCGTTGGCTGTGTTACCATCTTTGGTTAACACCTCTAAAGAGACAGAGCCCTTCCTATGATATGTCAAATAATGGATTATTGGCTGAATGGGACCAGGAGGGTTGGGATTTGTGGGATCTGAGGGATCATGAGAGTCATCATCATTAGAACTGCTTTCAGGGTGCTTGATCCCTTTGGCAATTCTATCCTTTTCTTCTGCAATTTTATCTGCTACCAATTTTGCAAATACTTCCTCATCAGTAAGGAATCTTGTCTTTGTAACTCCAGCAAAATGTAGCAATCTGCCCTCTTCAATTTGCCACCAGTTTGCCCCCTTGTCTTGTATTAATTGAGCAATCTCAATCTCCATGATGGTTTTATCCTTCACATCAACTAGAGTTCTCAAATTATGGAATTGATGCTGAAGTCTTGGAAATTCAGCAAGTTGGGGGTACAAGCTATCCACAGTAGCACTTGCTCCACCTCTGAGCATACCTTCATAGGTATACTTCTCCTCATCTCCACTTGATTGGGGACTTTGGGTTATTGGGGAGTTGGCTCTGGGTTCAGCAGGGTTGGGTTGAAGGTTGGCTTCAGGGAGATTGGGTTCAGAAGGGTTGGGTTCAGTAATTGTTTCTTCAGTTGCTTTTGAGAGCAATGGTTCTGAAGTGGGTTTGCTCAGGGGGTTGGCTCAAATAATGCAGCTTCTAAGAACCTTGAGTAATTTAGCATGGATGAGTCAAGTGGTGACAACAGTCTTGACTCATCTACTGCAATATCTGCTAGCACATCTATGGGCCCTCTTTGTTCAGCTCCCTCTGGAGAATATCTATTTGTGAGGTTTAGAGGGATGATGGGTTGGTCTTGGGGTGTAATGTGGGTTTCAGGAGAGTTGGGCTCTAGGGTTTGGGTTTTAGGAAGCTTGGATTCAGGAGTTCTATCTTCAGGGGAGTTGGATTTGGACTTAGACTAAGATTTTGTCCTACTTTCAGCTCTACTCTCCCTTAGAGCTAACTGCAAGGTTTGCTCCTCCTGAAGCTCTAGCAACTTCTCAGAAGGCTTGTCCCTTCTCTTGCTAGCTCTACTGCTTCCACTCTCTTCCTCACCAGGGACAACTTCCCTAGTCCTCTTCTGACTCCTTTTCTTCTACACCACCATGGGAACTTTTCTCTTATCTCTCCAGAGTCAGAAGGCACACTAACTCCTTCTTCAGCAATTTTGTCCACTTCTGCTGAAGTTGCTGAATCTTCCTCTACAATAATTTTGGATACCTTCTTAGTTTTCACCACCCTTGCCTTTGTCCTTGGCTTCATTTTAGGCTTCTTCTCAACCTCCACTTCAGTAGGTTTGGCCAATTGCTGTCTTCTTTGCTCAGATTTCTTGGACAGCTTCCGGAACATGATTTTATGGGATGGTAGAGGTTTTGCAAATGTTTGCATCTTAGAATAATGAGAAAACCTCTCTATCAGGAGACTTGCCTTTGTGCAGTACTTGAGCTTGCCTTCCATTACCACTTTGTTGTGGGTTTTCACCTTGAACTTGGCTTTCTCCTTCATCATCTCACCCAAGATGAAGTCTCTCCAATTAAACTTGATGCCTTTGTCACTGGCATCAATAACTGCAACCATAATTCTGATTCTGGGAAAGCTCACTTGCTCTAAACTCCCAGTGTTGCTCAGCAAGCTCTTTGTGACCACCTCAAAGAGGTTGAGAGACTCAGGCTTGAGTGTTTTCTTATGTTGTGTAGAGGAGATTGGACCAGGAACAACCAGCCATTCTTGAGCAATCTCTTGCTCATGTCCAGTTCCATAAATTTCTGGATTCCTTCCCTCTGAAGGCAATCCAAAAGCACTTTCCAAGTCCTCTGCTGAGAACTTAACTCTGTGAGACCTCTCCTCCTCTTCACCATCAGCCACATATGTCAACCTAGTTGACACATCTCCTTCATTGGCCTTGCCTTTCCACTTGAGGAAGGCAAAGTATTCTGCCATATACTGCTTTAAGCAAGAACTTGGCTTGCTTTCCATGAACTTATGCAGGCCAGCTCTTCTTAGCCATCTTAATGTTGGTGTGATTTCTGGAGCTTCACTTTCAAATCAAACTATTGGTTCAAAGATGAGGTTATTTTTGTGACTGAGATAGTTGAAATCAACATCCAGTTCCTTGTTTGAGAAATCCACCATCATCTCTGGTCTTGCTTTGGGTGCCATTGATAGAGTAGTAAAAATCTTTGAGAGTGTTTGAGAAAAAAAATTAGGGTTTCAAGAGTGATTGAATGCGTGGGGAAGAAATGAAACTTGGGGGCTTCTTAAGACTTGGAGTACATTCCAAAAGGAATGTTTGTCATTGAGTAGGTAAGTCTTAAGGCAATTCAAAGGTTGGAAAATAAGGAAATCAAGTGATGAACGACCAGGATTAATTTCAAGGGAGTTGGCCAAAAGCTGATCCAACGGCTGAGATTAATGGAACAGTTTTGAAAACTGTTTTTATTTAAAACGTGGGTGGAAGTTAATATTAGTTAAAGGCTGGGGGGGTTATCAAGGTAGATAGTGGCTTGAAATGTTTAATGCAAACAAGAGCTAAATCTTGGCATTTAATGCATTGAAAGTGACTTTTTGGGTAGGGGACAAATTAAATCTTTGAAAAGGTGATGGCTTAAAAGAGGAATAGGACAGCTATCAAAATAGGCAATGATTACCCAAAATAGGTGCTTATCAGACCAAGATTTGGTTTGATAACCAAGCCAACTTATCTGACCCTACATGGACAAGTGTCCTGAACTCTCCTGGACAAGTGTCCTGAAGTGAGCTCTTCTCAACCTCTCTGAGTTTAGAGTAATTTCTTCTGAATTTTAGTAGACTTGCCCAAGTCTGCTGAAGATTACTTCCAGTTCCCCCTTGGTTGTTGAACTCCGTTGAGCTTACTTGTCCAACTTCCCTGGATCAAGTAGTCCCAATTCTACTGAAAGTTCTAAGAACCTTGCTTCAGCAAGTTGCTTTGTCAAAATATCAGCCTTTTGGTGATCTGTGTGAATTTTCACTAATTTGATGTCTTTCTTCTCCACATGGTCTCTAATGAAGTGATGCTTGATATCCACATGCTTGCATCTTGTGTGTTGTACTGGATTTTGTGAGATTGCAATTGCACTGTTGTTGTCACAGAAAATGGGCACTTCAGTAGAGTTGACATTGTAATCTCTAAGTTGTTGTCTCAACCAAAGGATCTGAGCACAACAACTTCCAGCTGCAACATACTCAGCTTCAGTGGTGGAAGTGGCCACAGTGTTTTGTTTCTTTGAGAACCAAGAAATGAGCTTGTTTCCCAAGAATTGACATGTTCCTGAAATGGACTTCCTATCAATTCTGCATCCTCCATAATCAGCATCTGAGTAGCCAGTTAACTCAATGTTGTCATCAGCAGGGTACCAAAGGCCTAAGTTTTCAGTGCTTTTGAGATACCTCAAGATCCTCTTAGCAGCCTCTAGATGGCTCTTCTTGGGATTTGCTTGAAACCTTGCACATACACCTACTGAAAAGGTGATGTCAGGTCTGCTGGCAGTGAGATAGAGGAGGGAACCAATGATTCCTCTATACTCAGTAGAGTTGGTTGGAACACCACTCTCATCAGGATCCATCTTCCAATTAGTATTCATTGGGATCCTTACTGGCTTGCTAGTAGCACACCTAAATTTCTTGATCATTTCTCTGGTGTACTTAGCTTGATTGATGAAGATTCCTTCTTTTGATTGCTTGACTTGTAGTCCCAAGAAGAAATTCATCATTCTCATCATTGACATTTCAAACTTGCTCTGCATAAGCTTTGAGAACTTTTCACATAGCTTCTCATTGGGGGATCCAAATATGATATCATCAACATATATTTGGACAAGCAAGATGTCATCTCCTTCACAGATTCTGAACAAGGTTATGTCAACTGTCCCTTTGACAAAACCATGATCCAATAAGAACTGAGATAGTGTACCATACCAAGCTCTTGGGGCTTGTTTGAGTCCATAGAGGGCTTTCTTCAGTCTGTAGACTTGGCTTCCAATATCAAAACCAGGTGGTTGCTCAACATAGACTTCTTCCTTAAGAACTCCATTTAGGAAAGCACTCTTGACATCCATTTGATAGAATTTGAATCTTTTGTGGGCAGCATAGGCTAAGAATAGCCTTATTGCTTCAAGCCTTGCTACTGGAGCAAAAGTCTCATTATAGTCAATGCCTTCTGATTGACAATAGCCCTTGGCCACCAATCTGGCCTTGTTTCTGACTATCACATCATTCTCATTCTTCTTGTTCTTGAACACCCATTTGGTTCCAATAACATCTTAATGTGATGGTCTGTCAACCAGCTCCCAAACATCATCAATTCTTTGTAAACTAGTTCAACTCTTCTTGCATGGCTGTAATCCAGTTTGCATCTTGAAGTGCTTCATCAATATCTTTTGGTTCCTGTTCTGATAGAAAACAGCAAAACAAAGCACTTTCACCATGAAACCTTCTAGTTTTGACTCCTTCACTTGGATCACTAAGTATCAATTCTGTAGGATGGTCAAATAACCAAGTCCTTCTTTTTCTGATCCCTTCAGTAGAGTTGTCCTCTACTAAGGTTGAGTAACTAGGATTATAAAATTCAGGAAAATTTAATGCAGGATCTAATTCATGATCAAATTCAGGGGTGTTGTCCTCAATGTTAGGGACATTGGCATTTTCAACATTGTTGTCTCCCCCTTGAACATTGGATCCATTAACTACCTCAGCAGGGTCTGCTTCTTCATTGGTAGTTGTTACCTTATTATGAACTGTGATTGGGTCATTCAATTCATTATTTCCTTTAATGGGGTTTGCCTCAGGGATATTGCCTTCAGGAGTGTTGTCTAGTCTAGTGATTTCAGGAGGATTGGCCTGGACAACATCTATGAACATAGTATCTTTGTCCTTTAAGCTCAGACTGGTTGTCCTTTGTGTGATCTCTTCAGTATCCAAGTTCTTATTCCTGATCTCAAAGATAGATTCATCAAACACAACATGGGGTGTTTCTTCCACAATTAGGGTTTTACAATTGTAGACTCTAAAAGCTCTACTGATTTGAGAATATCCAAGGAATATCCCTTCATCAGCTTTGCTATCAAAGGCTTTCAACTGCTCTTTCCCATTGGTCTGAATGAAACACTTACAACCAAATGTGTGAAAGTAAGATACTTTAGGCAATCTTCCTTTCCAGAGTTCATAAGGGGTTTTGCCTTGACCCTTAGTAATCAAACATCTATTATGAGTATAACATGCAGTATTTATGGCTTCAGCCCAAAACCTCTTAGGTAAGTTTGAATCAACAATTAAAGTTCTAGCAGCTTCCTTAAGAGTTCTATTTCTTCTTTCTGCTACCCCATTCTGCTGAGGGGTTCTAGCTGCTGAAGTTTCATGGGCAATTCCATTATTAATGCAATACTCATTGATGTATGAATTAATGAACTCAGTGCCTTTATCAGATCTTATTTTGATAATATTAAGACTTTTCTCATTTGACAGTCTCTTCAATAGTTCGGGGAGTTTGACTTGAGTTTCCTTCTTATTAAGGAGAAATACTACCCATGTGAACCTAGAGAAGTCATCAACTACAACCAATGCGTATTTTCTTCCATTTATGCTTGCAGGGGTAATTGGTCCAAATAGGTCCATATGTAACAGTTCAAGTACCCTTTCAGTAGAGATGACTGGTTTGCCTTTGAATGAAGCTTTAATCTGTTTTCCTTCTTGACATGGCTTACAAACATGTTCTTTAATGAAAACTTCATTAGGAAGTCCTTTAACTAATGCATTTCTAGTCAGTTTGTTCATGAATTTAAAGTTCATGTGGTTTAGCCTTTTATGCCATAACCAACTTTGTTCATTTGAGCTCTTAGCAATAAAACATGCAGCAATAGTGGACTTGTTCCAGTCAGCAAAATACACAATTTCCTTTCCTAGTTCCAGTCAGTAGGGTTTGTTGAGTATTATCTTTGATAATGCACTTATTACTAGTGAACTCAACATTATAGCCTTTATCACAGAACTGGCGTATACTTAGGAGATTATATTTGAGACCAGCCACATAAGATACATTGGATACCTTGATATTACATATTATCAAAGTACCATAACCTTTTGTAGTTGCTTGTGAGTTGTCTCCAAATGTGACATTTGGGCCTTCTTTTTCAATAAACTCAGTGAAGAGGTTCTTGTTTCCAGTCATGTGCCTTGAACATCCACTGTCCAAGTACCATGCTGAAATTTTGTTCATGCTCCTCAACTTCTTGTGGCCCTTAGGTACCTGCAATTATCAAGCTTTAGGTACCCTTTGCATTTTGGGTCCTGAGAGGTTAGATGTACCTTTATGAACCCAAACTTTCCTAATTACCCTGATTGATTCAAGGTGGCTAAGTTGTTTTCCTCTAGCATCTACATACACTGTTTTTCCCTTAAATGCCTTTGGGAAAGAGTGTGTGAAAGTGTTGACTCTGTAAGTTTCAGGAGAGTTGTCATTTGTCCTGAACTTATGAGTCCTTTGTGCTACTTGAGGGAATCTTTGAGGATGGGCATATAGATGACCATTACCCTTTGGCATGAAGGGTTTTGGTTGTCTCATTTTATTGTACCCATAAGGAGAGTTGACCTTAGGTCTGTTCAGCTGGGGTTTCCTCAGGGGAGTTGACATAGGCTGAACATACCTTGGACAACTTCTCTGAATGTTGTTCAGATGAGTTACCCTTCCATTGGGCCAACTATGTTGAACACCATTCCTCTTGTATTCAGGGACTTTGGCCATTTCATTAGGTATGGGCCTTTTTCCCTTAAGTACTTGAGAGGGCACTTTTGGCATTTTGCCCTTTCCTTTGTTCAGTGGTTGAATTAATTCATTTTCAGCTTGTTGTGCCACTGACTTCACAAAGATTCTCTTAGTGTTACTTGTTGAAGCAACACTAACACAAGGTGAAGATTCAAATGGGTCATATCCTAACCCACTCTTTTGAGCCATATGTCTTTGAAAGTTCTAAATTTCCTCTATTGCCTTAGAGGATTTGTTCATAGTAGACACCTTAATTTTCAGGCTCTTTTCACTTGATTTAAGAATATCATACTCATGTGAGAGGTTTTCAAACTTGGCTTGGAGAATTTTAAGTTCAAAATCTTTTCTTTTCTGAATAAGCAATTGATCATCAATCTGCTTTTGTTGGTCAACTATCCTGAGAGAGGCTTCCTCAAGTTCTCTCAAGACTTGTTGATACAACTCAGTAGACTTGACATAAACTACAGATTTAGAACGTTTTGAAAGTTCAATTGATAGCCTTTCATTTTCTCTCACACAGTTATCATGAAATTCTTGTAATCTAGTGAAATCTTTCATCAACTTTCCAAAAGAAAGTTTCAGGTTGACCTCACTAGTGTTTTGTGATAGAAATGATGGTGAGCTTGAAGTAGAAGATACCTCATCATCTTCTATATCCATGTTGCACACATCATCATCATCATTGTTTGAGAACAGTCTATCATCAGAAGAGTTGAAGCTTTCAGCAGATTCAGACTCATCACCAGCCATCATGGCTTTTCTGTTGGTGAATTTTTTGTCTCTTTTAGCTTGCCTCTCCTTTCTTTCTTTTGAGCTGAGTTCAGGGCAATCATATTGAAAGTGTCCCTTCTTCTTACAGTTGTAGCACAGGTCTTCATCATCATCTTTCTTTGATTCATCTCTTCTTCTGGATGATGAAGGTTCAACTCTGTTGGACTTTCTCCTATCAGAGTATTTGTCCTCTAATCTTCTTTCTTCAGGCCTTTTATCCTCAGCCTGGGCTTCAGGAGAGTTGTCCCTTCTCCTGACTTTGTTGTCTTGGTAGAATTTCTTGTATCTACTAAACCTTGAGTTAAGCTTGTCAAACCTCCTAGCCATGAGGGCCATTTCTTCCTTCATCTCAGCCTTGGAGACTGACTTTGATGATATTGGAGTGGGCTAAATTTCTGGTTCAGCAACTTTGGCTTTGAAGGCCACTCCTTTGGTTGGTAAGGAAGGTTCCTCAGCAGGCTTTCTTCTGTTGAGGTCAAACTCATAAGCTTTGAGTTCTGAGAAGATTTGTTGCATGGGCATGGTGGAGAGATCTTTTGTATTCTGCATCATCACAGAGTATACATCATACTTTTGAGTGAGACTTCTTAGGATCTTTAATGCAACTTCTCTCCTGGAGTACATCTTGCCCAATGAGTTGATTTCATTCATGATATCAGTGAATCTACCAGCAAACTTGTCAATGGACTCCTCAGGTGCCATTGTGAACTGCTCAAATTTCTGCACAACAACTTGGAGCTTGTTCTCCTTGCTTTTGTCTGTACCCTCACACATTTCAGCAAAGGTGTCCCAAATTTTTTGGCAGTTGTGCAATGGTAGACTCTCCCCATTATTGCATCAGGAATTGTTTGGTAGAGAGTGTTCATTGCTAGATAATTGAGATTATCTCTTCTTTTCTCCTCAGTGGTGAGGTCATCTTCATCCTTGGGAATTTCCTCCCTTATATCTTCCCTTTGGCCTTCAGTAATTCTGGGATTAATTTGAGTGAATACAAAGGCTCCTCTTGTAATCACTCTCAGCATATCAGTGTGGAGCAAGGATGAAAATATCGGTATCGGTGGAAATATCGAGACCTTAAATTTATGGAAATATCGATGGATATATCGATATCGAATATCGATATCGGTAAATTTGAAAAATTGTAAAAATTTAATAACAAGCCTTTAGTACATCAAATCAATAAAATAATTTGAATACATTTTATATCAATGATAAATTTATATAAAACCTAATATACAATGTTATTTCGTATGACATTTATCGATATTTTTCGAAATTTATCGATTTTTTCTCGATATTTTCCGATATTTTACCGATATTAGGCTCGATATTGTTATTATCTATCGATATTTATCGATATTTTTTATTTTTTTACAAATATCGTGGAAATATCGGTTCTTCCCAATATCGATATCGATGACCCCGAAAAATGGATATATCGAGGATATTTCGGGGATATTTCTGGATATTTTCATCCATGGTGTGGAGGCATGCAAGATGAGCTCTCATTCTGATTTTCCAGAAGTCATAGTTCTCAATTGAGAACATGGGCAGCTTGTGATGAGATATGTGGTTGACTGGATCAGGGGCCATGTTCTTAATACCTTGAACAGGATCATGAGGAATATCATTGTTGTTGTTGGCCATATCTCAGACAGGAAAATTGTTAGACAATAGAAATTAAGATTTCAGAAAGATCAGTTTAGTGACCACACTAAAATGTGTGTTTGAAAATCAAAATGGATTTTCAGAAGCAGTGGTCTTTGAACCCCTGCTCTGATACCAAGTGTATGGGGGGGGGGGATACACTTGTATGCAAATCTTTTTCAAATTTTAACCAAACTGGTTTCAACAAGGTTATCCTGGACAACTCTACTGAGATGAATAACTCTTTAGAGATAATCAAACTACTAAGTACTATTGAGTACTTAGTTGAATAACTATCTAAGGGAGTTATATGTGCGGAATTTATTGTTGGCCCTTTAGTTTAAACTCCTTTTAAGTACTGAAATCTTCTTAACACTTGAACTGGTTTTCAGGGAACTTGTCCAAAACAGTTTTGCACAGTCTTAAGAGTATGTCTTTGAAAGGTTACTTTGTGTGCTGTGTATGTATGTGTTGTTTGTATGAAAGTAATTGAATGTAAATCAACACAAGAGTTATAATGGTTCAGAGACTCAAGCTCCTACATCCACTTTCCCTGATTTAACAGGACAATTCCTTCACTCTTGGAATTACTTGTTTTATAGTGCCAGGGTGCACTTGATCAACCACACCACTCCTTGGTGCCTTGATCCCTAGGATATCAGAGTCCTAGTGCTCTCTTCTCAACTCAGAATTGAACTGTTCTTCTCTCAACAGTCAATTCCTACCACTTCTACTACAACAACCTTCTATCTCTCTTTTGGAAAGGTATAAGGGTTGATGTTGGTTCCAACTAGGTTGAGATATCCTTTACAATGAGCTCAGTGTAAAAGGATAGGATATCTCTCCAAGCTTGTATGGATATACAATGTAGTTCAGCTTAGATGAAGTGTATGAAAGACTAAGAATGTCTTTTGAGATCTATGAAAGGCTTGTGAGCTTGTAGCTTCAGAATTGTTGATCACTAGTTGGTTCCATTCAATGGTCTCCACACTTCATGTATTTATAGAACAATTTGAGAATTTGCCCGTTGGAGAGACAACCTCAATTGTCTATATTTGTCTTCCTTGAACTCTGCAACTGGAAGACAGATTCTTTGAAAGTGACATGTCCTTAATTTGGGAAGTAAACGGTTGTAAGCATTTTGTCTTGACTTTGAAGCACTCTTCCCAATGTCTGACTTCAAGATTCACTTGATCAAACTTGGACATCACTTCTGATGATTGATCCTATGATAAGGACAACTTTCTTTATCACTTGGACAGTTCTGCTTATCAGTATCAACAGACTTTGCTTATCAGTAATGTTGGCTTTGCTCTTCAGATGACTTGACTCTTTCTCTTTTCATGCATATCTCTCGATGGTCTTTGAGCATTTATGGCACTAGATCAGTAGCCTTGACCTTATCAGCACAGTTGGGCTTGTCTTGAAAGTTCTGGTTCAATTGTGCTGAGACATTTATGCTGTCCAAACCTTCTGATCTTTGACATATGCTTCAACAGACTTGGTCTTGATGATGCATTCTATTTAGTTGATCTTCAGATAAGTTGCACTACAACTATGCAGACTTGATCATCACAGTTGTCCATCAACAGACTTAAGGTCAATTTGATTCTGAGCCTTGAGGGGACTTGACTCTTGTAGACTTCTAAGCATGTGCTCCCCCTCAACTTGTGCATCTATCATTCTAAGAGCTGCCTAACATTCCAGCTTCTCAACTAGCCTTAAGCTACATGTTCCAACATTCCTAAAACATGTTCATTTAAATCTGACTTATCTATTTGGCATGTCTTAAGGGGTTTTGGTATCTTAATCAAAACTTCTCATTTTATTCCTAACAAAATTATATCTTCTAGGATCACATCCTCGTTTACCAATCAACTTCATAGTAACCTTAAAATTTCCTTCACGAAATCTTTGTCTAGCTTCACGGAAATTCCTTGCCAACACATTATGAAAATCCAATATGTCCTTGATATCAGCTAAGATTTCAGCATGCAATGCATTAATGTTCTTACCTAAACTGAATTATTAAAAAAAATTGTAAAAATTAATAACATGGAAAACATTATATTTTTACTAAATAAATTAAAATAGAATAAAATTTTACTAACAACATTAATATTGTTGAAAATTTCATTATCAGTGTCGTAAATGTATAATTGTGCAAATTTTGGCCCATCTCCATTAGATGGTAACAAACCACCAATTCTATGATAATTTTGCCCATGCATCCGAAATATAGGAGGGCCTGTACCAGTATTAAAACTCATATCGATCTCACCACCCAAAGAAGTAAAGGAAAACATATTGTTAAATGAACGCACATTATCCAAATAACATTTACTCTTTGTAGTATGACCCCACAATAAGTCTCGAAGAAGTGGAGGAGGTTGACGCATATAAGACAATTGTATTTTACCTTGAGTACAACACAATGAAAATTTAGGACGTTCAGAAGCACGGCCTGATTTTAATCTTTCATTATACCAAAAAAGTGCACCACAATACTGACAACTATGGACATAATCACCAATATCCCAATAATAAATAGTTGTAACAAAAAAAAATTACAAATTTTAATAATGATAATATATAATATTAATATATATATATATATATATATGTGTGTAAATATATACATGCATACTATGTATGTAGATATGTGCATGACAAAAATAATAATAATAATATAAAAAAAAAAAAACAAATACAATAAATGTTATTATGAAATATAACTTACAATCAACAATGTTGTCGTGATCACAAGTTTCATCGGGATCTAATTCAATAATTTCAGGACTATTCTCGTTCAAACTCATTAAATCCTTAAATAATGGATTAGTTGATTGCAATTCAACAATATCAGAACCATAGCAGTCAAATAATGGATTAGTTGATTTGAAGTATATGGACAATTAAATCTTTTATCAAAAGATAAATTAGGCGACATCATATGTTTTAAACCGGAAGCTGAAATTAGAGATAATAAAATTATAAGTATAAGACTAAAAATTAAAATGATTTAAAAAATATAAATTATTTAATTATTAATTAATAGAAAAAATACCATTGGTAATATAAGAAAAAGGTTGAGATGAAATATTTGTTAAGGATGAAGAAGATAAATTTTCACCAAACACGTAAAGCTCCTTTTCTTTAAAGTAGATTGTGATAAAGTGCGAGTACGTAATAGTTCATTATCTAAAAAAAAAAATTTAACTAAAAGTCAGTAAATGGATATGATTATAAAATAACATAATAAAAAAATATACAAATATAAAGAATACAGTAAAATAAAGTTACCAGACAAATCACCATCACTCGCTGAACGCTTATTGTTTATTACGGTAGACTTAAAAAGCTTACGCATTCTTGATACTCTGCAAAAACACAAAAATTATATATATTAAAATAATATAAGCAACTAAAAACCAAAAAAAATATAAATACATAAAAAAAAAATATTAACAAAAGTTTGAAAATTATAACTAACATTACATGTTTTAATGACTAAACAAAGAAATGCATAAATCTAAAAACATAGATCAAAATATATATATATATATATATCAGAAAAACATAGATAAAATATATATATATATATATATATATATATAGATTAATAACTAAACAAAGTAATGATTCATAAAAACAACAAAAAAATAAGCTTATAAATTAAAAAAGAAAAAGAAAATATCAGAAAACCCAAAACAAAAATACAAAAAAACTATTCGAAAAAAAACATTTTTTTTATTAAAGTTCTAAAAATAAATTTATCAAATAATTTCACCGAAATTGATGAAAATAAAATAAACAAAAATTTATGATCTAATTAAAACAAATCGGACTAAAATGAAAGATTAAGGGGTGTTTACTTTGGGCTTTGAGTGGTTTTAAAAACCGGGTTTTTGAAATCTTGGTTTTTGAAATCCCGATGAATAGTTATATGAGTGTTTCTTTTGGGTTTTTGGAATAGTGAAGGATTTAACTTAATGTCAAATCAAGTTGTAAGATTGAATGAGTTTGTATTATTATATTATTGTTTTATAAGATTATAATGATTAGTTAAGTGTGTAATGATTAAATGTATTATAATATTAAAGTATTATTATATTATTATAGTATTATTATATTATTATAGTATTATTATATTATTGTTGAGAAATAATATAATGATTGAAGTAATATTATACAGATATAACTTTATGTCAAATCAATATGTTTGATAGGGGTGGTTTTGAGTGGATTTTGAAAACCGATTTTTAAATCTCGAATTAAAACGGATTTTTGATCTTGAAATCCAAAACCTGGTTTTTAAAACCAAAAGTAAACATACCCTAATGGTAAGTTTCAACATATTTTGTATTTTTATGAAAATTAGTGAATCGAATTAGTTTTTAAGTATTTCATATGGTTTTTAACATTTTTTTTTCATTTTTAATATTTTTTTAATACTTTCTACACTTATGTGACAATCAATTTTGACCTTTCATGAAATTTCAACTATTACAAATAGCATTGTTACCAATTATGTTTTAAAAATTATATTTTTAAACAAATAATAAAACACACTTAACATACTTCAATTTCACTTAATTAAGAAAAACTACTTTTATCATAAATCATAACTCTATATAAATATAATTCTACGTGACAATTGAAATGTTTAGAACACAACACAAAAAGATATCGTTAAAATATATATATAATCAAAATAAATACTTACCAGTAAGATATATGCATATGTAGACAATGAAGATTAGTGAATCGAATTAGTTTTTAAACATTGCATATGGTTTTTAACATTTTTTTCATTTTTTAAATTTTTGTTTTTTAATATTTTTATTTTTAATATTTTCTACACTTATGACAATCAATTTTGACCTTTCATGAAATTTCAACTATTACAAATAGCATTGTTACCAATTATGTTTTAAAAATTATATTTTTAAACAAATAATAAAACACACTTAACATACTTCAATTTCACTTAATTAAGAAAAACTACTTTTATCATAAATCATAACTCTATATAAATATAATTCTACGTGACAATTGAAATGTTTAGAACACAACACAAAAAGATATCGTTAAAATATATATATAATCAAAATAAATACTTACCAGTAAGATATATACATATGTAGACAATGAAGATTAGTGAATCGAATTAGTTTTTAAACATTGCATATGGTTTTTAACATTTTTTTCGTTTTTTAAATTTTTGTTTTTTAATATTTTTATTTTTAATATTTTCTACACTTATTTGGCAATCAATTTTGACCATTCATGAAATGTCACCTATTACAAATAGCATTGTTACTAATTATATTTTAGAAATTATATTTTTAAACAAATAATAAAATATACTTAACATACTTCAATTTCACTTAATTAAGAAAATCTACTTTTATCATAAATCATAAATCTATATAAATATATTTTACGTAACAATTGAAATGTTTATATTGGGACACAACACAAAAAAGTATCGCTAAAATATTTTTAAATACTGGGTAATTAGTGTTAAAAGCAATAATTAAGCAATGACATATGTTTAAATTATAGTATAAATATAAATACTAATTAAAATTGAACAAAATTAAATTGGAAAGTAATAAATAACCACCAATAATATCATAGCAAGTTTTAAAGAAAAATAACAATTAATAATAAATTTATTGAAAATGATCTAAAGTTACATAAATAATATTATAAATGATAATAACAATTAATAATAAATTTATTGAAAATGATCTAAAGTTACATAAATAATATTATAAATGATAATAACAATTAATAATAAATTTATTGAAAATGATCTAAAGTTACATAAATAATATTATAAATGATAATAACAATTAATAATAAATTTATACACACAAAAGAATCCATTGTTTGGAAAGAAAAACAAAATCAAGTAATTAATATAAATGATAATAAATGATTGTCAACAATTTTTTTTTAAAAACAAATAAGGGCTTTAATCATTGAGTAATAACTGCCATGAAATTAATTCAGTATATTAACATAAAAAAAGTAATTGACCCATTTTTTATTTTATTTTTACGAAATTTAGGTTATAAGTAAAGAAAAAATATGACACAAAAATATGCAAAATATAAAATACTGAATATCGAGAAAACTGTAAATAAATTAAAATAAAAAAAATTATATAGAAAAATATTATTTAAATAAAATAAAGAAATTGAACAAAAAACTAAATAAGTGTCATATAATTAATTAATGAATATTAAATTATTAAAAAATGTACAATATATTTAATTTTATTAAAATTGATTCCGGGTATAAATAGTAATGATTGTAAATAAAAAAAAAATTTATAAATATAATTATAGAAGTAAAGAGAAAAAGATGATCTAGGAATTTATAAAAAAATGATATTAATGGTATAAATAAATTAAAATAAAAGTAAATAGATATAAAAACGAAAATTAAAAAAATTAGTTATAAAATATGATTATGGAATAAAATATTACAACTGTATAATTTTAAGCAAATTAAAGAATAATAAATATACAGAACTTAATAATTTTATAAAAAATTATATGATCTAAATAAAATCAATAAATTGAAGTAAATGGTAATAAATGCAATATACAATATATTTAATTTCATTAAATTTGGTTCCTTACATAAAATTGGCTCCTTAAATATAATTATAAAATTAAAGATATTAATATGGCTAATTTTAAGCATATTTATTAAGTTTGAAATATGCACAAATTTATAAATAAATAAAATATGATATTAATAGCATAAATTAATTAAAATAAAGGTGAGTAGATGTGAAAACAAAAATTATAAAAATTATTTATAAAATAAGATTATAGAATAAAATATTACCACTATGTATAATCTTAAAAAAATTAAAGAAGAATAAATATACAAAACTTAAAAATTTTATTAAATAAAATATACAATATAAATAAAATCAAGAAATTGAAGATAATGGTAATAAATGCAATATACAATATATTTAATTTCATTAAAATTGATTACTTATATAAAATATGGCTAATTTTAATTTTAAGCATATTTATTAAGTCTGAAATATGAAAGAATTTATAAATAAATAAAATATGAGTTTAATGGCATAAATACAAATCCTGATAAAAATTATGGAGAAAAAAATATATTGAGTAAATTATTAATTATTTATTCCCTGATAGAGTAAATTTAGTAAAAAAATATTTAGTCAAATAAATGTAATTGAGTTGTACAGTGAAATGAACAAATTGAAGATGAATTCAAAATATATGAAGATGAATTCAACATTTCAAAATTGATTCTTTATACTTGTTATGATTTGAAGAATAAGACAATTGACTACTAATATTGCATTCATATTGAAATGCTAATACAAAAATCTTCAAACTTATACTTTATCTTTACACAAATCTTCATAAATCTTCAAGAATCTTCAAGAATTAGTTGAAAATCCTCATAAATCTTCAAGAATTCAATCTTCATATATCTTATAATCAGCGATTCAAAATCTTGAACAAATCTTCGAGCTTCACAAATAAAAACAAAAATTTTGAAAATAAACTCTATATCTATAGAAATTAGATAAATACATAATTGATTTCTATCCTAAAATAATACAACAAAAGAGAGAGAAATGAGAATGAGCTACAAAAAAACTTGAATAAGTAGATGGACAATTGTAACGGTTCCTAATTTGATGTCATTGATCCGAAGGCCCAGATTTCATCAACATATATCAACGGTCAAGAAAACTTCCCGCCAAAACCAAATATGTTTACTCATTGTTGTATTATATATTTATAGATAAGGTTTCATAAAACTCAAATCATTGGGAAATCGTGTTAATAACTCATTTCCCAAATTTCAAAACCTTTCCTAAAATTCAGCTGAAGTATTTGAATTTGCACATTTGAATATGTGCTTCATATGTGCAACTCTCATGAGTTTATCTATATTTATAATTAAATTGTTCGACATAATTTATATTTATTTATAATTAATATATATATAAAGAGTTTTTAGATAAAATCTACTTATAATATTAAACTTTTAAATAAATTGAAATATAAACATAAGTCTTATATTGATGTTAAATATTAAAAAAGATAAGAGTTTAAAATCAAAATATAATACCCCCTCCGTCCAATTTCATTATTCTCACTTTCCTTTTTTGATTGTCCAATTTTATTATACTCATACCCTTTTTAGACACACTGTTATTCATACTACTTTATCTTCACCCTCCTACCATCACTTATTTACCCACTTTGCCATTCACTTTATTCATAAACAATCATTTATTTACAAATGGACCCCACAATACCCTATCATACCCTCAACTTATCTGCTTTATGAATAAACTAATCAATATTCATTAAAACCCGTGCCTGGAGAAGCGGTCATAATAAAATTGGACGAAGGGAGTAATATATAATGTAATATATACGAAAAATAAATATTCGAATTAAATTATATTTATCAATAAAATATTAATGATAAATGATTATCATGTTAATGTTAATTGTAACTTCTCCATTAAATTAGGAGTAACTCTCACCATTAATTTTAAATTAAACTGGCTTAATATTATCTTTTGGGTAACTAAAAAAATCGTTTATGCAAAAGCATGGCCAAAATTAAAAGTTGGATAGAAAACCGTTTTAAACAAAAAATAAAGAATAATATACTAATTAATTTATTAATTAGTGATTAACATAATATATGATTGACGACATGCAAAAAAGATATGCACATTTGAATATGTGCTTCATATATGAAAATCACATGAGTTTATCTTTACTTATAATTAATACAATCATAGTATTATTAAATAATCATGGTGTTATCCCCTAAAAAAAATATATAATATGATATAAAAAAATTAAATATTCTACATCAACAAAATTGTTCTGTAGAATTTATCTTTGTTTATAATTAATATATATATATATATATATATAAAGAGTTTTTAGATAAAATTTACTTATAATATTAAATTAGGAGTAACTCTCACTAAGCATTAATTTTAAATTAAACTGACTTAATGTTATCTTTTGGGTAACTAAAAAAACCGTTTATGCACAAGCATGACCAAAATTAAATAAGCTGGATCTCGTTTTAAATAAAAAATAAAGAAGAATATACCAATTAATTAATAAATTAGTGATTAACATAATATATGTTTGGCGACATGCTAAAAAAATATGCACCTTTGAATATGTGCTTCATATATGCAAATCATAGTATATAATTAATATAATCATAGTATTATTACATAATCATGGTGTTATCCCCTAAAAAAATACTATATAATATAATATAAGAAAACTAAATATTCTACATCAACAAAATTGTTCGACATAATTTATCTTTATTTATAATTAATATATATAAAAGAGTTTTTTGTTAAAATTTACTCATAATATTAAACTTTTAAATAAATCGAAATATAAACATTCCATGAGTCTTATATTGATGTTAAATATTAAAAAAAAAAAACAAATCGTTTAAAATTAAAATATAAAAATACCATTTTTTAAATAAATCAAAATATAAAAATTCAAATTAAGTAAATAAAAAAAATATAATATTAAACTTTTATACGTTTAAAATGACTAATAATACACGAGTCTTATATTTATGTTAAATATTAAAAAAAAAGGTTATTTAAAATATCATGTACCAATCGAATAGTTTAAGTAATAATATCTAAGTTTATTGAACTTATAAATATATATCTCAATTAATTTTTTACATATAATGTTAATATTTGACAAAATATTGTTATATCATGAATAATCTATATATATAAAAGAAGAAGAGACTCTCCATCCTTTCGCCATGTGTGATTTGAGACAAATTCTGCTCTTGACATGTGTCAAATTTAATGTAAAACTCCTCTGCCACGTGTCATTTTTGGTCCATGTCATTTAAAAAAAGTAAATTAGAAGGTCCTTAGATAACGAAGTGGCAAGGGACTGATTTAGGAGTTACACTATGAAGTAATTGAAGATACATAATAAAAAATTGAAGGCAACTAAAATGAAGAGACAAATGCGTTTAAGTTCTCTGCACAAAAAAATCTATATATTGAAAGAATGAAGCTTCTAGCAAGCCAAAGATGGAGTGCCTGATTGACGAGGGATGGGAAGGAGAATGAACTACTTTATTTGGTTCTAATTATAGATTTTTCTTATTGTTTCTTAAATTTTGTGTTGTTATGGATCAAGATTCTCTTTGTTTGTTTCAGGTGATTAATTTTATTCAATCCACCCAATTCATGAACAATGATTTGTGTAATGCTGTTGAGGTGCCCATATTTCATGGAGAACTATGTTAAAGAATTGGAAAACTCAAACTCAAGCTTTCTTCTCTTGATTTGTCATGTTAATGATTATGGTTTTTTGTATTTTTGGGTGCCCAAGTTGTTTGTATATTAGTTTTTTATTGGGGTGTTTGCTTGCGTAAATTTCAGGGACTTTGATGGTTATTTCATGTCTAAAAGCACTTAGGCTGGAAGTTTTGATTCTCTTAATGGATGGTTTCAATGGTGCTTTTCTCACGTAATTTGGAGGTTTGAGTTTATTCCAAGTTTTTGCATCTTCCATATTCTTTCACTAGTGATTTACGCAGGACAATGGCAGTGGTTGCATCAATGGTCTACTGCTTTTCTTCATACCAAATAAGAGAGATTTAAAAAGTCTTTTCATGGTTAATGTGATAGTAGAAGTTGAGTTATATGATCATCTTAGGTCCCATTTGCTTAACCAGAATTGGAATTTGAAGAGGTAATCTTTTCTCATGTGTAATCTTATTTGGTACTTCTACATTCACGTGTACCTTAACAAGAATAGGAAGATAGAGAGACTCTCACCATCCTTTTTACGTTTCTTTTCATTTCTTTGTTGTCTTTATAGTTCTCACTTCTAGATTATTTCTATTCCTGCGCCTCTGCATCTTCAACTGATGAGATTATCAAGTTAATGGATCAAGAGCGAAGGGGAAGGACATACGTGGACATGGCTTATTCGACACATTGGCGCCAAATTCAGTGGGGAGCTCCCGCGGGAAGAGTTGGAAATTTGGGTTTGTTGTACGAAAGGTAACAATCCATTCAACAATCACATTCTGATCGATTGATCCTATGAATAATCAGAAAGTTTTATGGGTTTTAAAAGACTTTTTTAGTTTTTGATTGTGTTGATAAAGATTAGGAATCGAGGAATGAATGTGTTGCAGCTGTGTATGTGATGGTGTGAAGAATGAAACCAAAAACTCCTTATTTACACAACAAAAGCCAAAAGAGGGAAGGGGTGGGGGATATTTCAAAACCACCATTCCTGAAAATTGTAGACAGAAGAGATGGTTTTGGCCGGATAAGCCAAAAGAGGGAGTGGGTGGGGGATATTTCAAAACTCACGTTTATGTGTGAAGTAATTTTATCAATTCAATTTGAGTATGCTAATGCGATTGTGGTATGGTAATGTAAGGTGGGTTCTCCTTTTCTCATTTTGTGCATCAATTTTTGGATGATTATTTCATATGGATTCCTTAATTTTGGGTCTATTTGCCTTCTTCCAACTTTGTGAAATAAAATGTTAAAGTACTGTAGCTCATGGAAGTAGAACAATTTCCTAATAAGGCTGAAAAATTAATTAATGGTGGAACCAAAAGGTATGAATTTGTCTAATTATTTAGTATAGGATTGACAAGATTCTATGGTTTCAGTAAATGACAATTGCGAATAATTTGATGTTATTCCATGTTTCATTGAACTTTAGCAATACTCCCAAAATCCACCCATCTTTTTTTATTTCATTCGATACATGGTTTAGAAAAACAGAGTAATTAAAAATTTATCAACTTCTTATACTCTTTGACGGTACTTTTTTCAATTTATAATCAACATTTATGTTTCACTAATACCTGCCTACCAAACTTCAGTTCTTGAAAGCAGTAATCAACCTAAACTTCAGTTCTTGAAAACAAAAGTTGAATGATTTTGTTATTTTTCTTTTCGTTTAATCAAACAAATTTGAAAGTAGTAATCAACCTAAACAAAACAACGTAAAAGGTTAGTGTAAAAAGAAAAAAATATGATTAATAGGTATTTGTAGGGGTGAATTAATTGAGTTTTTATTTACTTTACTTTATTAAAATTATTGAGTTATGCATGAACATACTATTTAAAGCAAACAAACTATAAAAATAACAGTAGCAAAATAAGATTCAAAATCTTTATGTGAAAATGTTTTAAGTAGAGAGAAATGAGTGTAGTTGGAGGTTAAAAAGAATTAATTCCATAAATAATTTGATGGTGCTCCACATTTTTAGCCACAACCTTGATCATGGTTAATTAGTGGGAAAAATCAATTTTATTAATTAATTAGATAATTAAGAAGTTTCTAGAATTTTTACTAAGTCCAAGCATAATCTGAAAAAAAAAAACGTGGGTCAGTATTTAATTAAATAAATAAAATAAATCTCAATAAATAATTAAATAATTACAACTTATAAAAATAAATTCGAATCAAGCAATGTTGTGTTCAAAACTGTTACAAACACCTCAACACGGTTTTTACATGAATTTTCTTCATTTGTGTTGCACCATATTTTTTCTTTTTGTGTTATAGCATCTAATTTGTATTGATCCATTGTTCCTGTAGAGTACATCGTAGTAGCGAACTCCGTGCTCCATACGGCCATACTTACTTAATGGATTACAAATATGTTGATGTTTTTACCAAATATCACCTTTTGAAAAGAAGGCATTGTAGTAGTGAACTCCGTGCTCCATAGTTACTCAGTGATTTGGTACATCTTTCAGTATGCTAATAACATTCTCATTTTTATGCATTTGAGAGGTGTAAGACATGTTTATTTTTGCACTCCAAGGTTCTTAGATTTGTAGATATTTTACAAAGGAATTATTTAACTAAGTAAGAAATAAATTCAACTTATAAAATTTATACAACCCATGATGTTGTCCCAAATGTTGACGCATTTGTGACAACATCCATCCGAATTTTTCAAATAGTGCTCGTGCCAAGAGATTTCCTCAAGATTGAGAATCTCTCATGGTCTAATGCCTTAGTGAAAATGTTAGCATTTTTTTTCTCAGTAGGTACATACTCCAACTTTACAATATTCTTCTCTACTAAATCTCTCATAAAGTGATGTCTTATGCTAATGTGCTTAGTGAGTGAGTGTTGTACAGGATTCTTAGAAATGTTAATGGCACTAGTATTATCACAAAAGATTGTAAGTATACCATTCTCAATATCATAGTCATGGAACATCTTGCTCAGCCACAAGAGTTGTGTACAGCAGCTTCCAGCAGCTATGTACTCAGATTCTGCAGTAGATTATGAAACACAATTCTGTTTCTTGCTGTGCCATGATACAAGATTGTTTCCCATGTAGAAACATCCTCCACTCGTACTCTTTCTATCATCTATATCTCCAGCCCAATCAGCATCACTATAACCAATCAAAATGTTGTTGGTGTCCTTAGTATACAAGATTCCAAGGTCACTTGTACCTGATACATACTTGATAATCCTCTTTACAGCATTCAGGTGAGATTCCTTTGGATTAGCTTGGTACCTAGCACAAACACACACATTGTACATAATATATGGTCTACTAGAGGTTAGATATAGTAAACTACCTATCATGGATTTGTAAAGTGTTGGATCAACATCTGTTCCAGCACTATCTTTGCAATGTTTCAAAGAAGATCCCATAGGAGTTTTCATTGGTTTTGAATTCTCAAGACCAAATCTTTTAACCAAGTTCTTAGCATACTTACTCTAGGAGAAGAAAATACCATTGCTGCATTGCTTGATTTGAAGACCTAAAAAATAGTTCAAGTCTCCAACCATACTCATTTCAAATGTTGCAGTCATTGCCTCAACAAATTTACTCAACATTTTATCACAAGTAGAACCAAACACAATGTCATCAACATATATTTGAGCAATAAGTAAATCTCCTTCAGTGTGCTTAATGAACAAAGTTCTATCTACCTTTCCTCTAATAAATCCATATTCCAAAAGAAAGTCAGTAAGCCTACCATACCATGCTCTAGGAGCTTGTTTAAGACCATACAAAGCTTTCTTAAGTTTATATACATGATCAGGATATTGTGGATCTTCAAATCCCTTAGGTTATTCAACATATGCTTCTTCATTCAGTATGCCATTTAGAAATGCAGCTTTTATATCCATTTGATGAAGTTTAATATCAATAAAACATGCAATTGCTAACAGTAATCTAATAGATTCTATCCTAGCAACAGGTGCAAAAGTTTCATCAAAATCAACTCATTCAACTTGGGTGTAACCTTGTGCTACTAACCTAGCCTTGTTCCTAACAATGTTACCAGATTCATCAGTTTTATTCTTGAATATCCACTTTGTTCCAATGACATTAGTATGACTAGGTCTAGGAACAAATGTCCACACTTCATTTCTTTCAAACTGACCAAGTTCTTCATGCATAACATTAATCCAGTTTTCATCAGTTAAGGCTTCTTTAGCACTCTTAGGTTCAATTTCAGATAAATAGCATTCAGCATTTACAACATTACACATAGAAGGCATGCATATTGTTCTTACCACATCTACCTTATTTGATCTTACTCTTCCTCTTGTTTGCACTCCAACTGTAGCATCGCCTATGATCTGGTCAGAAGGATGACTTTTACCTATTCTTGAAGAAGGATTCGTTTTGGGAACATACTTATCATTCAGTGAAGTTACAACTGACTGTTCTGTAGATGTTGACCCAGATGTGTTAACATTTGGTGCAACATTTTCAGACTTCAGTGTATTCTCAGAATTGTCAGTGACTTGTGATACATCTTCTTCATCTTTGTCATCTGTAAGACCTTTATCATCATTAAACACAACATTAACAGATTCTTGAACAGTGTTAGTTCTAAGGTTATACACTCTATAAGCTTTACTATTTCTAGAATAGCCTAAAAAGAAACCTTTATCACTTTTAGAATCAAACTTGTGAAGTTGATCCCTATCATTCAGAATATAACACACGCAACCAAATACATGAAAATATTTCACATTAGGTTTTCTGTTGTTCAAAATCTCATAAGGTGTTTGATTTGTGCCAAAACGAATAAAAACCCTATTAATAATATGACATGCAGTATTCAATGCTTCTCCCCAAAATTTCTTAGCAAGATATTTGGATGTAAGCATTACTCTTGACATTTCTTGTAAAGTTCTATTCTTTCTTTCAACAATTCCATTTTGTTGTGGAGTTTTAGGAGATGAATATTCTTGCAAGATACCCTTTTTATCACAAAAATCATTAAACATGATGTTTTCCAATTCCCTACCATGATCAGTTCTAAGACGGGGCCAACTTTCAAGTTAAACACATTTTTGAACCTCTTATAAAGAATTTTAAATGCAGCAAATGCTTCAGATTTGTCTCTCAAAGACTCCACCCAGGTATATCTAGATAAATCATCTACCACAACTAAGGAATACCTCTTTCCTCCAATGCTTTCAGTTTCCATAGGACCCATCAAATCCATGTGCAGTAATTCAAAGCATCGATGTGTAGAACAATGTGACAGCATTTTGTGCGGCATTCTTACCTGTTTACCTTTTTGGCATGGTCCACATACAGTGGTATTGTGAAACCTCAGTTTTGGAATTCCTTTTACTGCATCTGCTTTGATTAGCTTTTTCATTGCTCTGTAATTTGCATGACCCAATCTTTGATGCCATAAAATATTTTCATCATGTTTTGACAAGTTACACATATTTGTTCCAATAAGATAACAATTATCTGCTGACCTAGTACCAGTCATAACACAAACTTCATCTTTATTAAGAACATAACATGAATCTTTGTCAAATTTCACATGCAAATTATCATCACAAAGTTGACTAATGCTAATCAGATTTTCAAGTAAGCCATCAACATGCAAGACATTTTTAAGCTTAGGAAAAACTTCAACATTCAAAGTTCCTTTACCAACAATCTTTCCTTTAGAACCGCCTCCATATGTAACACTACCACTATTCAAGGTCACATAATCAGATAAGAAGTCTATACGTCCTCTCATATGTCTAGACAGTTTTTATGCAGCATTTTCAGGTTTTTCTGTTCTTCAAACCATTTTATACAGTAAGGACGAATATGACCAACTTTGAAGCAGTAATGACAGATATACTTCTTTTTAACCTTGTGAGAATCTGATTGTGCAGATGTTACACCAGATGTGTCAACATTTGCCTTCACAAATTTCACAGGTTTTCTAAAATTATCAGAAATAGAAGCGGTAGTACCATCATAACCTAACCCATGATTATTAGACTTACCAGTAACTATAACATTATTTACCTCAGAAGCACTCTTGGAATATTTTTTGAAACATAAAGTGGAATTTATCAGTTTCTCCTTTAAGTTACGGATTTCCAGATCTCTTTTGGTAAGAATAACTTCTAGCTTGGTGATTGTGTCTTTCATATCCTCATTCTCTTTATTCAAGGAACTATGAGTGAGTTTCTGATTGTTCCAATCATCTAATAGCTTTTGGTATTCATTATCATCAGTCTTTTTTCATGCATCATCAACCAAACCATTAAAACAGTTCAAATCTTGGTGACTTTGTTCTGATGTTGCTGTAGATGTTGAAGCATCAGGTACAGCATCAGAATCTGTTTCATCCAGATCATCATCTGAGGAATCATTATAATTAATTCTGGTAAAATTAGAATATTCATTCTTATTTAACTCATTAAGGTCATCATCAGAATCATCACTCAAGGTAGCACTAAAATTCAGTTTTTGCTTAAGTCTAGTATTGGCACATTCATTTGCATAATGGCCATAACCAGAGCATAGCATTGCATTGAACTCATTAAGATCATCATCAGAATCATCACTCAAGGCTGAATGTTACTAGATTTGTTTACATATTTCTTAAGAAACTTATTAAAGTGCTTAGTGAGCATGGCAATGTTGTTAGGATCTTTGAGGCATTCATCAAGCAGTTCTTCATCCGAATCAACTTCAGTAATGATAGGTTGAATCTCAGAATTGTTTGATGTTTCCCCTCTAAAAACCACAACTTTCTTATCATCATTAGTTTCATCAACTTGATAAGTGTTTATCTCATATGTTCTAAGGATACTCACTAATTCATTTTAACTTAACTTATCCGTATCTTTTGCCTCTTCAATAGCACATTTTTTAGCATCAAATCTCTTAGGAACATATCTTAATATCTTATGAACTACTCTAACATTAGAAATAGGGTCACCAAGAGAATGTGATTCATTGATTATCTCACTTAACCTTTCATTGTAGGATTTAGAAGTAGAACACTTAACCTTTCCTTCATTCGGAGATTCTCAAATTTTGTCCCCAACATTCGAAGCTTAGTCCTTCGAACACTGTCTGAACTCACAATGCTCTTGCAATCTGTCCCATGCATCTTTAGAAGTAGAACAGTTAGATATAATTTTAAACATTGAAACATCAACAGAGGTAAAAATAACATTTAAAGCTTTAGAATTGTAGCCTGTTGTTGTTATTTCATCAGCCGTCCAGTCCAATTCTCTCTTGAGTTGAACTTCACCATCTGCATCTGCTGGTCTCTTTGGAGCTTCCCAGCCTTTAAGTACAGTCCTCCAAGCATGTTCATCAATCGATTTGATGTACATACGCATCTTAGGCTTCCAATAAGCATAATTCGAACCATCTAAAATGGGTGGCCTAAGTGTCGTGGATATGTGATGTGTTTCCATTGCTAACCTACACTAAAAACACACTAAAACGAGGATCTAACCTAGTGTCGTCAGGTATCAGCTCTGATACCAACTGAAAGTGTGTTGTGTATTAAGTGTTTATGTATAAGTAGATTAATGTTGTACTAAATGTTGGGACAAATTGTACAACACTGACTCTAATAGAATATCAGAAATAAAGATACACAGCGGAAGATTTTACAATGGAAATATTTTTCACATAGATTTTATAAATAAAAATCGATGTAAGCCTTACGGTGAAATATCAATACTTATCTACAAGTACAAATGTTGTGTGAAATGTTACAACAATAACCTTCACAACTAAAACTATAAACGAGGCAGGTGCCCAGTTTTGAAAATGAACTAAGTGTATAAAATTACACACTGTCGAAATGCTAGTCTATCTATGATTACACTCTCGATAGATAAGAAAAGCACACAACCATATGGGTGGGATACTTCGTATGATCTAAAATGTATAACTACTGGCCACAATTCCTAACAGGGATGAACGTTTGGTCTAGGAGATTGATCGAATAAAATACACTGAATTGTGGAGCCTTCCTTCGGTATTTATAGAGTGGGGTGCGAATTCTAGAGGCTTCCAACATTGAGGTCCTATTTTTTAGGAGCTCAATTTCCATGATCTTTTTAGATCCTTCTTGCATGCTCCAGGTCGTTCTATATGGTTCCAGGCTGGTCTAGCAAGTTCAATGTTCTGGAGTCTTCCAGGTTTCAGATCCGTGTAGAAGCTTCTAGATCCTGCCAGAAATGCAACAACATTTAGATCAACATTTAATGTAGCATTTCAGAAAAGACTTATAAAATATCTCGGAATGTCAAATTAAGATGTTGATAATGTTAAGGCATTTAAGAGTTAACAACATCTACAAAACTCACAATGATGCCCTAGTAATTACTACAGACATTGCAGGATACAATGTAGCACGGATCTTTGTGGATACGGGAAGCTCCGCAGACATCATGTATTTGGAATGCCTCAAAAAGATGGATTTGAACATAAAACTGCTCTCTACGGATTCTCAGGAGGAGCAATCTAACCCCTCGGATCAGCATTACTACAAGTAGGGCTAGGGACTGTCCCTAACAGACGAGTACAAATGATAGAATTTCTAATAGTGGATGTCCCATCCTCATACAATGTGGTGATGGGGAGGCCGAGCTTAAACATCTTCCACGCAGTAATCTCCACCTTTCACATGAAAATGAAGTTTCACGCCTCGGGGGGAGTGGGAGAGATATGCAGAGATCAATATCAAGCAAGAAAGTGTTATGTAGAGTCAGTGAAAATAGCGAACAAAGCCTTGGTCCGAGGCTTGGAGAGTTTTAAAGGTGATGACCCCGAACTGAAAAGATAAAGAGTGGGCAAGTTGGCAGGGGAACAGCCCAAGAGGCAGATGAGGAGTTGATGAATATCGAGCTTTACGCAGGGAAAGAAGGATTCACAACCAGAATCGGTACTCAAATGGACCAAGAACTTAAAGATAAGATGATAGCCACTCTCCGAGAGAATGCATATATATTTGCTTTCACTCCAACGGACATGACAGACATCCCCCCAGAAGTAGCTATGCACCACCTCAATGTAGATCCGAGGGCAAAACCAGTAAAACAGAAACTGAGGAACTTTGGTAAGGAAAACAATCTTATCGTAAAAGAAGAAATGGACAAATTATTGAATGCAAGACATGTGAAAAGGGTACAGTTCCCTGAATGGCTCTCAAACGTCGTATTGGTGTCCAAAGGTGGCGGTAAATGGAGAATGTGCATTGATTTCAGGGATCTAAATAAAGCATGTCCTAAAGATCACTACCCTCTACCCAGAATCGATCAATCGGTAGATGCGATGTGATTGGGTGTGAGATTGCTCGTATTTGTGCTCATTTTTGTTATATTATTGTAGCATTTTGATGTGATTTTGGTCGTAATTGATAGAAATTGTGCTACTAACCTTGTTGTCAAGAAATCTGTTCAAAGTGTAGGAAACGAGGTGAAATAGTCCATTTTAGAGGGAAAACGAGCATTGGTGCATGGGAATTGGAGTTCGATTAGAGGACGAGCATGGAAAGCCAAGAAAAATAGGAGAAAAAGTCCAAGGAGCCGATGTGAAACGGCTGGCCGAGTGGTCTCACACTGGCGGCCGGGGGAGATGGACTTCCAGAAACTTTCTGGAATTCCCAAGTTAAACGGGCGATCGATTGGAATCACACTGGCGGCCGAGTGACTTCACACTAGCGGCCAAGTGGAATCACACTGGCGGCCGAGTGGGTTCTACATCCTAAAACGTCACTGTATGTCCACTCGACTCGTTTGACCTAGTCATATCACTCGGTTGACCGAGTCAACTTACGTTTTTCGGGGCTTTTGGCGAATTTTGAAGAACTTAAAGGACTCGATTGCTAATTTCATCTCACACACTTTTGGGAGCCTTAAATACCTTCCAACTCAGTTTGTAAAAGGGTTCTTACCATCATCCATTCCAGGAACAAAAACAAACCCTAGCTATTACTTAGATTTTTACATTGATTTTTCCCAAATCGATAGATTAGGTTTTTGAAGAACGAGTTTACGTTATCTTGTAATATTCGAAGAATTATCAAGGTGACTTCCATCCAACTCTATCTTGTTCTATAATTACAAGGTTTATGTCTATTTCACTTTTTGTTGTTGTTTTGGCCATGGGTATTTCTCCAAACACCGTGGGCTAATTTAGTTTATGATTTGGGTGTTCTAAAACCATGTGATTGTTGAGTTCGGAATTGTTGAGCTTTGTTATTGTTGATCTTAGGATTTTTGCTTCTTTTATTGGGAATTATTGGTACTTTTGTGTGTTAACTTCTATTAATCCACATTTTAGATGCATGTTTAGCGTAGACGAGAGTTACATGGACATGTGTATATTTGTGGTGTGAGTTGTTGAAATGCAATTGTGTTAGTTATACATTTAATTCGTCGAGAGAGGGTTATTTGTATTAGAACTCCATTAAAAGACATTAATTATTCGAATGGTTGTTTGAGTAGTTGGTGAGGATTAGGAAGAAAACCTTATTACCGGGTTTGGGAACACCTTAGACTTAAGGCTATATTACCCGAAGGGAAATGGTTGTCATCCTAGCATTTAGGTGCTCTTAGCAAACCTTAATTGAAGCATTAACAAAGTAAAAACAATTCCTCTCAATTTCACTAGGTAGAGAACACCCGAAGCATTCTCTCACCCTTGCACTTCTTCGAATTATATTCGTAGTTGTTATCCTTATTTTATTTGTCAATTTCTTATTTTGATAGTAATTTTCACTCTTTAGTTGTGGTAATTTTTCTTGTTGGTTATTTGTTTCCTTTTAGTAATTTAAATTACTTGTTAGTTTCTAGGTTGGTGTTTGATTTAATCTTTTGAAGTTTGGTAGTAATTTATCTTTATCTGAGAGATTCAAAAACCCGAAATCGTAGTTACATTGGTTATGCCAACACACAACTCTAGGGACTCATTGCACACACCCACCTCCTAGGTCGATACTACTTGGTCGAATACTTCCATTACTACTACGAACCCTTATGCTTGAGGGGAAGTAGTTAGTCAAAATATATTTGCCAAAAAACCGTTTAAGTCAATGGCGCCGTTGTCGGGGAGGTGACGTAGTGCTATTAGTGGGACTTAGAGTTAGTTGAATACTAGTGCTAGCTACAATTACTTGCTTTATTTTATTTTGTTTTTATTTTTGTTTCAAGAACTTGATATTTGCAATTTTCCATAGGTGCATGATAACAAGAGCATGTGGTGGACAAATTGAACCTATCAATCTTGAGATTGAAGCTGCCGCAAGAAGGAATCGAGCAAGAAATTGAAGAATGGCGGACAATAGACAAAATCAACCGCAGGGTACTGTGGTAGATGATTAAAGTGATGAGATAAATACTCAAGAAGATCTCCAAGTTGAACATCAATGAGATGTTCAATTGCAAGGAGGTGGAAGAAATGGCATACAACATCCACCTAAGGCTCAAAATGGTGGTGTGTTCAATCAAGGCCCCTATGGAGGACAACCTCAAGGGTATCCCCCTAATGCTCAACAAGGAGGGTATCCTTAAGGCTATCCACCATATCCATATCCACAATATCCTCAAGGATATTATCCTCCATCTTATCCATACCATCCACCCCAAGGTGCATTCCCTCAAGAAATACCCACTCCACCTCAACCGGAGAGACAAGAGCCTCGTCCAGTACAACTTGGGAGGCCCATGAGAGAGTACTTTAAGCCTCAACAAAGAGAGTATTATGATGGGATTGCAAGGCCAAATGTGGAGGCTAATAATTTTGAAATAAATGCCTCTTTGTTGAGAATGCTTAGAGAAAAACAATTTGAAGGGAGGACCGAGGAAGGTTTTGAAGAAGATCCAAATGAGCACTTGGCTCAATTTCTAGAGATAGCCGACACACTCAAACAAAATGGTGTGCCCGAAGATGCAAAGAAGTTGAGGCTATTCCCTTTTACACTTTCCGGAAAGGCAAAAACATGGTTGCAAACAAGCATTCCGGCGGAAGAGGTGAGAACTTGGGAAGAATTGAAGAAGAGATTTTTGTTGAAGTATTATACACCTTCAAAAATAATGGAAGCAAGGCAAAATATCTCTCAATTCACATAAGGAGCTAATGAGAGCCTCAAGGAAGCATGAGAAAGGTTTACCAATCTCCTCATAACTTGCCCTCAACATGGTTTTCCATTGGAACAAACTACAATTTGGTTCTTTTGTGGGTTGAAGGGAGAAGATCAACAACATTTGGATGCTTGTGCCGGAGGTTCGATATGGCTCAAGTCGGCGGAAGAGATCAAGCAAATAATTGAGGGTATATCAAACAATTCTTTTAAAATGAGGATTGATAGAGGGGGAAGACATCGAGTGGCCCAAGTTAATGAAATGGAATCCATGAAGACAATGGTCACCACTTTGATCGAGAAGGTGAACTCTCTTTCATCTAATCAAACACGTGAGAGCCCATTACCTATGGTTCAAGGGGAGTTTCCTATGAATCAAGTGGAGGATGTGAACTACGTGGGTTGACCACAATACCAAGGAGGGTACCAACAAAATTTCCAAAGTGGGCGCCCATATCAAGCTCCCCAACAGAACCGTTTTCAAGGTGGTCAATCCTCAACATTCCAACCCAATCAAGGGAATCAAAACTTTCGAAGAAATGAGAACTTGGCTTACTCCAACCCAAAGGGTGCGGTGCAATATCCACCCGGATTTGATCCCGGGGCGAAGCTTCCTAGTGGTGAAGGCAAAGCTACTACGGAAGATACACTTTTAAGGATGGAAGAGTTGTTCAAGAAATCTCAAGAACAACAAGCAAAGATCAATGAACAACACTCAAAAGGAATTAAAAATCTCGAGCATACAATGGGGCAATTTGCAACGTCCGTTGGAGAGTTGAGCATGATGGTTAATCAAATGTTGAACAAGGGAAAATTTCCCTCAACAACCGAGATAAACCCTAAGAAGCATTGTAAGGCAATAAAGCTTAGAAGTGGCACCAAATATGAGGGTCCATCCATGCCCACTCAACCGGGAGAAGAGGTTAAGGAAAAAGATGAGATTGAAGAAGAATGTGAAGAGGTAGAGATGGAAAAAACGGAAGATGAGGAAGAAAATGGGATGGAATCAGAAGAGAAAAAGAAAGTTGAGATTGAAGAAAGAATACCAAAGTGGAAAAAGATGAAGGAGAAAAAGATTGATGAAGAAAAGAGTATATCATGTGATGAGTGGGGGGTACCAAAGACAATGGTACCATTTCCTCAAAGATTCATGAAGAAGAAGATGGATGAAAAAATTGCGAAGTTTCTTGAAGTATTCAAACAACTTCACATCAACATTCCATTCTCAGATGCTTTGGAGCAAATGCCCAACTATGCAAAATTCCTCAAAGACTTGTTCTCCAAGAAGAGACGGATTGATGAACCCGAGCTTGTGAAATTCAACAAGGCATGTAGTGCTATGCTCCAAAAGAACACGCCACAAAAGATGAAGGATCCGGGTAGTTTTGTCATCATGTGTGATATTGGAAATGGGATTAAGAGGAATGCTCTTTGTGATTTGGGGGCTAGCATTAATTTGATGCCCCTATCGTTGTTTGAAAAACTTGAAAGGGGGGAGTTGAAGCCGACTTCAATTGCACTTCAACTGGCCGATCGATCAATCACAATAGTCAAAGGCATCGTAGAGGATATCCTTGTGAGAGTGGACAAGTTTTTGTTTTCCGCCGACTTTGTAGTGTTAGAAATGGAGGAAGATGAACAAGTGCCTATCATTCTTGGAAGGCCATTTTTAGCAACGGCGGGAGTGGAACTTGATGTTGGAAAGGGAGAAATCACTTTGAAAGTTGGGAAAGAAGAAGTGAAGATATCGATGTGCAATGCGATGAAGCATCCCATGGATGTGGAACAATTGAACTTCGTTGATATTGTGGACTTATGTGTCCAAGAATCTTTGGAAGACCCTTCTTACTCTATTTTCTTTGATGATTTGACTGATATTAATTCTCATTCATATTTTGCCTCGACTTATGAAAGTTTCAATTTTGACTTTGATGATAGGGAACAAATGGAGATTGAGGAAACTATGGAGATCAAGCATGGGAATCTCACTATTTTGCCCTTGTTGAAGTCGGAGGAAGAAGAGCCTAAAATGGAGGAAAAGAAAGAAGGCCTCAAGCCACTTCTCGAGCACTTAAAGTATGCCTACCTAGAAGAAAATGAGAAGAAACTAGTAATTGTATCATCTTCTCTTGCATCTCATGAATTAGTTAGGCTACTTGAAGTGCTATGTAAGCACAAATCGGCCATCGGTTGGTCGATTGAGGATTTGAAAGGCATTAACCCATCAATTTGCATGCATAGGATCCGTCTAGAAAAAGATAGGAAGCCTATAGTCCAACCCCAAAGGAGAGTGAACCCGATTATTCAAGAGGTTATTAGGAAAGAAGTCATAAAATTTTTAGATTCTGGTATGATATTTCCTATTTCGGATAGTCCTTGGGTGTCACCTTTGCATGTAGTATATAAGAAAGGGGGGATGACGGTTGTGCAAGGTGAGGAAAATGAGAAAATAGCCATGAGAGTCGCCACGGGGTGGCGTGTGTGTGTTGATTATCGTGAATTAAATAAGGCTACTTGTAAAGATCATTTTCCTTTACCTTTCATGGATCAAATTCTTGATAGGTTAGGAGGTTTTTCACACCATTTCTTTCTTGATGGTTATTCCGGTTACAATCAAACCATGATTGCACCGGAAGACCAAGAAAATACCATTTTCACATGCACGTATGGTACATTTGCATGGAGGTGTATGCCTTTTGGGTTGTGTAATGCACCTGCTACTTTTCAACGTTGCATTATGTCAATTTTTCATGGTCTTATTGAACATATCATGGAGGTTTTTATGGATGATTTCTCCGTCTTTGGAGAGTCATTCGAATCTTATTTAACTAACCTTGATATTGTTTTGCAAAGGTGTGAGGACACTAACTTAGTGTTGAATTGGGAAAAATGCCATTTTTTGGTGCATGAAGGAATTGTGTTAGGCCATCATGTGTCATCCAAGGGGATTCAAGTGGATAGAGCAAATGTGGTAGCAATTGAAAAGTTGCCTCCACCTTCGAATGAGAAGGGTATTCGGTCATTTCTTGGCCATGCAGGTTTTTACCGCCAGTTTATCAAGGATTTTTCTAAACTTTCTAAACCTTTATCTCATTAGTTGGAAAAAGATATTCCATTTCATTTTACTAATGAGTGTTTTGAAGCGTTTAGGAAACTTAAGAAGGCATTGGTGAGTTCACCTATCCTTGTCACACCAAATTGGGAGGAGCCGTTCGTGTTGATGTGTGATGCAAGTGACTATGCGATGAGGGTTGTTTTGGGGCAAATGAGAGAGAAAAGATTTCATGTTATATACTATGCCTCAAAGACATTCAACACCGCACAAGCCAATTACACTACTACCGAAAAAGAGCTCCTAGCGGTAGTGTATGCCTTTGACAAATTCCGACCTTACCTTGTGGGAGCTAAAACGGTTGTCTACATTGATCATGCGGCCATCCGTTATTTGATGAATAAAAAGGATGCCAAACCGAGACTAATTCGATGGGTCCTTTTGCTTTAAGAATTTGATATAGAGGTGAGAGATAAAAAAAGGAGTGAAAACGTCATAGCCGATCACCTCTCAAGGTTGGAGCAAAGTGAAGATAGCAATAGAGATGTTGTAGAGGTGAAGGAGAGTTTTCCCGACGAAAGCTTGTTGATGATTGATACTATACCGGTGATGGGAGTGAAAGGAGATATCCCATGATATGCCGACTTTGCTAACTTTTTGGCAAGTGGAATGATCCCCGAAGATTTAGGTCCATATGAAAGAAAGAAGTTCAACAAGGAAGTGAAAAGTTACATATGGGATGAGCCATTTCTTTTCAAAAGAGGGGTCGATTCGGTGCTTAGGAGGTGTGTACCTCAAGAGGAATGGGAGGACATAATCAAGCATTGTCACTCTCTTCCTTGTGGGGGACATTTTAGTACTTCAAAGATGGGAATGAAAATTCTCCAAGCCGGGTTCTATTGGCCAACAATCTTCAAGGATTGTCAAACGTTCATCCGGGGATGTGATCGTTACCAAAGGATGGGGGGCATAAAAAAGAGGGATGGGATGCCTTTGAATATGTTCGTAGAAGTTGAGCTATTTGATGTGTGGGGCATTGATTTCATGGGACCTTTTCCTCCATCTTGTGGGTACACCTACATTTTTGTTGGTGTTGACTATGTTTCTAAGTGGATCGAAGCTATTCCGACCAAGATGAGTGATGCAAGAGTGGTGATTCAATTCTTGAAGAAGAAATCTTCACTCGATTTGGAGTTCCAAGAGCTTTGATAAGTGATGGGGGGAGTCATTTTGTGAACAAGGTGATGGCCAATCTTTTAGCCAAATACAATGTTAATCACAAGGTGTCAACCGCTTATCACCCTCAAACAAATGGTTTAGCCGATGTGTCCAATCGTCAAATCAAGCAAATTCTCGAGAAAGCGGTCAACACCACTAGAAAGGATTGGGCAATGAAATTGGACGGTGCCTTGTGGGCCTATCGAACGGCATACAAAACTCCATTGGACATGTCTCCCTACCAAATTGTCTTTGGGAAAGCTTGTCACTTACCGGTGGAACTTGAGCACCGTGCTTATTGAGCAATCAAGATGTTGAACTTTGATTGTGATTTGGTTGGTGAGAAGTGGTTGCTCCAATTAAGTGAGCTTGAGGAATTTAGAGAGCATGCCTATGAGAATTCTAAGATTTTCAAGGAAAAGACAAAGAGATGGCATGATGCTCGCCTTAAGAAAAAGGAGTTCGAAGAAGGGGATGAGGTGCTTGTGTTTAACTCCCATTTGAAGTTGTTCGCCGGAAAATTAAAGTCAAAGTGGAGTGGTCTATTTGTTGTGAAGAAGGTGTTTCCTAGTGGATTTCTTGAGTTGCAAAGCAAAGATGGGAGTCGCTTCACCGTGAATGGTCGTCGTGTGAAATTCTACTTCAATCCGTGCCAAAAAGAAGGTGGAGGTACAAAGTCTCTTGAAGAGACTTGAACTTGAAAGAGTTCCGTCCAGCATAGGACGTTAAACCTAGCGCTAAATGGGAGGTAACCCATTCATTTATTGCTTTCTTTTAGTTTTTTGTTTTAATTAGTTTTGTGCTTTTTGACCTTTTTGGTTTAGTTTTGTTTAGTAGGTTGAGGTATGAGTTGGTGCTTAATGGATGCTTGGACATTTACTTCTATATGAGGAGAATGGATACAATGAAGAAAGATGGAAAGGTGTATAGTGCAAACTCAAAGGTAAACACTCATTTCAAAACTTAGATTTGCTTAGCAAAGTCTAAGTTTGGGGGGGGGTGTGGCGTTTTTACAATTTCATTTGCACTATTCTATATTCGTCTATTGCTTGAATGATTTTGAATCGATTGATATGGAAAATGTTGATGATATTGAGCTTTGAATTGTTGTGAGTGCTACATTGCATGTTTTACATAAATTTGGGGCTGAATTTTTTTGAATTGAGGTTTGATGATGTTTGAGCATTGCTATGGTATAGTGTGTATTGATTTGTGCATGATTTTTTAGTGTGAACATTGAGAAAAAGGGTAAACATAATTCGGAGTAGAACCCAAACGGCCAACCGAGTGATACCACACTGGCGACCGAGTGGGTCTAAAAGTTCGAAAACTTTCTGGAATAAGCGTTCACTCGGCCGACCGAGGCATATCAAACGGCCGACCGAGTGAGTTCTGTTGGTGGGCGACATTCTGGAAGCAAATGGCACTCGGCCGACCGAGGCATTGCAAACGGCCAATCGAGTGGCTTCTAAACGCGAGAGAAGCACTAGAACTAGGCACCACTTGGCCGACCGAGGCACCTCAAACGGCCAGCCAAGGCGGATCTAGTCGAGAGACACCCACTGGAATGACGCACCACTCGGTCAACCGAGGGACTCCACCCTGGCGACCGAGTGACTTCTGGGCGCAAACAAGGTAAGTTTTTCAAAAAAAAAATCGGGTCGACTCGACCCAAGGCCCGACCCACTCGGATTTTACACTCATTAAACCCTACTCTTCCTCACTTTTTCAAACACAACACACACTTTTACCCCAAAAATCTCACACACACTCTTCTCCCCTCTCAATTCTCTCTTCAATTTCTTGCAACAACTTCAAGGAATCACTCCCCAAGGTATGTAAACTCTTCCCCCTCTTTAATTTTGCAAGAATAAGCATGATATTGTGGATTTTAAGGCTATTCTTGTGTGATATATAGGAGGTGACGAAAATTTCAAAACTTGGACGTCGGGATTCAAGCTGCTTAGTATGATGGATGCGTATCAAGGATATCATCAAATTCAATTAAACCCCTCTGACATCCCAAAGGTATGTTTTATTGCTACATGTGGTACCTTTGGTTATATATGCATGCCCTTCAGACTAATAAACGCAGGAGCTACTTACCAAAGAATGGTGGATTCACTATTTCGAGGACAGATTGGCAATAACATGGAGATTTATGGACGGTATGTTAGCCAAAAGCATCAAAGCAGAAGAGCATATAAAGGACTTGAAGGAGATATTCCAAGTAATCAGGAGTAATGGCATTAAGCTGAACCCAGCTAAATGCTCCTTTGGAGTGCGGTCAGGAAAGTTTTTAGGATACATGGTAACCCAGAGGGGAATAGAAGTAAACCCTGCGAAAGTGAAGGTCGTACTCGACATGCAACCCCCCCGAAATTTGAAAGAGCTACAAACCCTGAATGGCAGAATAGCGGCTCTGAGCAGGTTCATAGCAAGATCAACGAAGAAAAGCCACTATTTCTTTAGGACGTTAAGGAAAGGGTCGAAATTTGAATGGGATGAACACTGCCAAAAAGCCTTTGAGGAACTCAAACTCCACCTGGAACAACTCCCAAAGTTGACAAAGCCCTCTCAGGGGGACATCCTTCTCCTATATCTCTCGGTAGGAGAATATTCCCTGAGCACAACTTTGATGAAAGAAGAAGGTTCCATTCAGCAGCCCATATACTATGTCAATAAGGTTATCCAAGGAGCTGAGACCCGATACTCAGAGGTGGAGAAAGCTGCCCTAGCTGTGGTGGTGACAGCTAGGCGATTACGCCCTAATTTCTTATCATATAAAATCATTGTACGGATTAACTACCCTTTGAAGCAGGTATTAGGTAGAGCATATTTGTCCGGAAGGATGGTCAGGTGGGCCGTGGAATTGCAAGAATATGACATTGACTATGAGCTTAAAAGGGCTATTAAGGCACACGCCATGTCAGACTTCATTCAAGAATCTACCAGAACAGAAGAAATTGAGGACTAGAAGGTGTATGTTGATGGCTCTGCATCAGCACTTGGATGTGTGGTAGGCATTGTATTGATAGACCCTGAAGGCCAAGAGATACAAGTCGTCGTTAAATTCCGATTCTCAACCTCTAACAATGGAGTAGAGTATGAGGCTTTAATTAGAGGATCAGATATGTCGGTAGAATTAGGAGCCCAAAAGATTACTTTGTATTCAGATTCGCAATTGGTGGTATAGCAGGTGACAGGAGAATACCTTTCTAAAGATGAAATAATGATTGCTTACTTAGAGCGGGTGAGAAACTTGAAAAACAAATTCCATGTTTTTGAAGTATTACAAATACCGAGAGAGGAGAACATGAAGGCAGATGGGTTGTTCAAATTGGCTAGCTCCATCGAATTTGAGGGACAAGGAAAGATAACCCTACTAGTGGCGGATCGACTGGCTATAGAGGCCTTGGTTGGAGAGAGAACATAAGGAGACAGGTGGAGGAAGGGGATATGGGAAGAATTGAGCAAGGACCCTACTGCTCCAGCGTCCAGAGAAGTTAAAACCTTGAGGTTGAAGTACTGTATCATGGGAGACCAACTATATAGGAGATCCTTCACCCAACAATACTTGAAGTGCCTCTCAAAACAAGAAGCAAAGTTTGTGATAAAAGATATTCATGAAGGTTGTGCAGCCAGCCACGAGGGTTATAAAACCATTGTGAAAAAAGGTGTTTAGGGGAGGTTTCTACTGGTCCACTGTGATGAGGGACGCTCGGGAATTTGTGAAGAAATGCGAGAAATGCCAGAAGAATGGACCACTGATACGAGTACCGGCGGAGGAAATGGGGGTCATGCATTCACCCTGCCCATTCGCAAAATGGGGAATAGATTTGGTAAGACCTTTCCCTAAGGCACCAGGGGGAGGAAATTCTTGATTGTAGCGGTGGACTACTTCAGCAAGTGGGTGGAAGCCGCTCCGTTAGCTAAAATAGAGGAAGACAACGTGATTAATTTCCTAGCGAGACATATTTGCTGCAGATTTGGAGTACTAAGGATCTTAATCTCAGACAATGGCACGCAGTTCAATGGAGAGAGAGTCAGAAAGTGGTGTTGGAGATGGAATATCCTTCAGAGGTTCACTTCAGTAGCTCAACCACAAGCCAACGGTCAAGTGGAAGTCACAAACAGAATTATAGTGGAAGGTATTCGAACCCGTCTACATAAAATAGGGGGAGGATGGGTAAAAGAATTGGATAATGTCCTTTGGTCTTATAGAACTAGTCCCAAATCAGCTACGGGAGAATCCCCTTTTCAGTTGGTGTATGGAACGATACCAGTGATACCTTTAGAGGCCCGATTAGGGTCACATCGGATCACATATTTTAATAAAAGAAAAAATGAAGAACTAATGAGAGAGGCTTTGGATTTAGTAGAGGAAGAGAGAGAGATAGCAAAGCTCAAAGTAGAGAGATATAAAAGCAGGATTAAAGCGGCATATGATCGTAGAGTAATCCCGAGATCCTTCAGAGTGGGGGACCTAGTCCTCCGGAGAGCCAACGCACTGAAGAATACAGGAAAGCTAGAGCCCAACTGGGAGGGCCCCTATAAAGTTACACAGGTGCTGAAAGGAGGAGCCTACAAGCTCCAAGACATGGACGGAAAAGAGATACTACGCCCATGGAATGTGTGTCACCATAAGAGGTTTTATGTATAAAAGCATGCTTGCTCGAACATATTGGTTTTCTTTTTCTTTTTGTATGCTTTCAATATTCATTTCAATTCGAATAAATGTACATGTCGCTTCACCGAAGCTCTTTTTCCCTCTCTATGGGTTTCCCTTTGGGTTTTACCATAGAGAGGTTTTTAATGAGACCGGCGTAGGTCATCCATTGCCTATGTTGATAAACACTTTCAATCAATGAAGCCTTACTTTTGAGAAATTGTGGTAACTTCTTCTGATTTCCTGAGAATTGTCGTATGAGATAGCTACTTGGAAAGAGTGATGAGATGATTATTTTACACATATATTACTGGTGAAACCTATCATATCCATGGGGAAATAACCCCAGAGAACTGAAAATGAATATTATATCCCTGAAAACGAGGGATAAGATAAACTTACAGGTACCTTAACCCAAAAAGTGAGAGGCTGAGAGCGTGAGACTAAAAACACTCCCAGAGAAATTGCGTGGGTTCTTTATGAACCCCACCCCAGAGAAAATTGTGTGGGTTCCTGATTCTTCATATACTGGTTCAAGAATCTGGATATCTGACGTGGGAGATATCTAGCCTATCCGTGCAAATTTTGGCACAACAACTGGCACCGTCTGTGGGAAGCGTCTAAAAGATCTTCTCACGAAATTTCTACTTGTTTTGAACGATGGGCGGAGGAAATAACACAATTACGCCTACTCTAGGGAAGAAGACTCTTCCGGGGGATATCCCTCCCCTACCATCCGATCCAGCATCGAAGGGAGGCCGCAGAAAGGACCCTATGTATGTCCCTTCTGGATCGAATCCGCCAATAGCCCCGGCCACCACGCCAATGCCGGGCCTGGGTGACGGAGTGACGGAGAATGCTGAAATCCCAGAGGTCCGAGCCTCAGGTTCTCAACATGGGGATGCTTTGAGCGCAGAACCATTCCTGGTTTCTCCAGATCAGTTGAACGCCCTCATTGACCGAGCTGTAGAAAGAGTTTTTGCAGCCCAAGGAGGTCGAGCCCCGAGAACCGTACCAGTGAACGCGGAGACACCTACTCCGAGACTTCAGGACGAGGCCCCCAGGGCCTCCCAAGCACTTTCAAAGGAAGAGGGAGTACGAGTAGAGGGAGATAAGAAAGCGCCCTCTCGGGCAGAAAGAAGTATCCCCCCTCGGGGTGCAAGAAGGAATACAGACTTGATGTCCCGAGAGATAGACCCCCCCCCGAAGGAGAAGAGAGTACAGATGACACCTATCTGGGCCCAGTCAGCGACCAACTACAGGCCCTACAGAAGAAAATGAAAGATATGAGGAAGCAAATGAGTAACCGAACGATTAGGTCCGCTTACGTTACTGGATGTCAGTTTTCTTCTAATATAGTGCAGGATGAATTGCCATTCAACTTCAAACCCCTCAACTTCGAGTACGATGGCACCGCAGACCCCTACGAGCACCTGGTAAGATTTGAGAATGCAGCCCTGCTACATCGATACGGGGAAGGGGTCAAATGTAGGGTGTTCTTAACCACATTGGCTAAGGCAGCACAACAATGGGAGGAGTTCAGCGAATTATTCCTCCATCAGTTCGCGAGCGCCCGGAGGCAGCCGCGGGCCACGTTAACCCTCTTCAATATGAGGCAAGGAGAAAACGAGAGTTTGAGAGCCTTTCTCCGGAGATTCAATCAGGCAGCTCTGGAGGTCCCTAACGCCTCTCCAGAGGTGAAGATCAATGCCCTAACCAATGGGTTGCGCGACGGAGATTTCTTTTCCTCACCTTTGACGAGTTATTACACAGAGCAAAGAAATACCTCACCTTGGAGGAGGTTCGTAAAGCTAAGAGACTAGAAGTTAGACCACAGGACCGGGAGAGAAGGAGGGAGCCACCCTCAAGACGATCCAGTCCATAGGTCCCTCGGGGTTCCGGGCCATCGGGAAATTCTAACTCCTCTGGGGTCCCCGTTCGGGCCCTCGAGGGAGGTTCGAGAAGTATACACCTCTAAGGATAGAACCTGCTGAAGTACTGGAAGTAGCGGGCGATCACCCCGATTTGAAATTCCCCCACTCCAGAGGTAGGGGCCCTCATAAACTAAAATCGGATCGATTCTACAGATTCCATAACGAATACGGACATGACACGAACCAATGCTATCACCTGAAGGATGAAATCGAGAGGATGGTCCAGGCGGGACATCTGAAAGAGTTTATATTCCGAGATAGGCAGGGCCCTCGAGGGTAGAAGATGAAGGAACACGACCGGAAGCCGGATGAAAAGGAACCCAAAGAGGCAGCCGAGGACATGCCCCCTCCGCCGCCAAAAAGAGGAGTAATTCACATAATCATGGGGGGTCCCGCGAACGGAGATTTTTTCCGAAAGAGAAAACAAAGTGTTCAAGCCTTAAGGGCTGGACAGGGAAGACAACCGAAGGAGGTAGGGCGCTTGGCGGAGACACTCAATATCAAGTTCGGGCCAGAGGACGTAAGGGAAATCAAAGAGAATCACAATGATGCCTTGGTGATCACTACTGATATAGCAGGATTTGATGTCGCCCGAATCTTTGTAGACACGGGAAGCTCGGCCGATATTATGTTTTTTGAATGTTTTAAGAGGATGGAGCTGAATGTGAAGTTGCGGCCTGTAGATACCTCCTTATACGGTTTCTCCGGAGGGGCCATCCAGCCCTTAGGGTCTGTAATGTTGCAGGTAGGATTGGGAGATGCTCCAACCCGGAAGGTTCATATAGTAGAATTCCTCATAGTGGATATCCCCTCATCATATAACGTGGTGATGGGAAGATCTAGCCTAAATCTTTTCCAAACGGTCATCTCCACATTCTATAAGAAAATGAAGTTCCCCACGGCTGGAGGAGTAGGAGAAGTAAGAGAGGACCAGTATCAAGCACGGAAGTGCTACGCAGAGTCTATGAAGATGGCAGATAGAGCATTGACCAGGGGACTAGAAAGATCGAAGGAAGATGACCCCGAACTAAAGAAGAAGAAAATGGAGGGGATCACACCCGAACAGGTGAACGTTAAGACAGATGAAGAGCTGATGAACGTGGAGCTCTTTCCCGGAAAAGTTGGGTTCGCCACCAAGATAAGGACCCAACTGGGACCCGAAATGACAGAAAAGGTAATCTCTACATTACGTCGAAATTCTGATATATTTGCATTTTCTCCAGCTGACATGATAGGTATTCCCCCGGAGATGGCCATACATTGCCTTAATGTCGACCTAAAAGCAAAGCCAGTAAAACAAAAGCTACAGAATTTTGGTATTGAGAAGAACAATATAGTAAAAGAAGAGGTTGAGAAGTTATTGGAAGCAGGACATATCGTGAAAGTAGAATTCCCGGAATGGCTCTCCAATGCGGTGTTAGTATCTAAGAGAGCCGGAAAATGGAGGATGTGTATTGACTTCAGAGACCTCAACCAAGCGTGCCCTAAGGATCATTACCCGCTGCCGAGAATAGATCAATTAGTGGATGCGACCTCAGGCTTTGAGCTACTGAGTATGATGGATGCGTATCAAGGTTACCACCAGATCCAGCTGAACCCCTCAGATGTCCCTAAGGTATGCTTCATAGCAGCGTGTGGAACGTTTGGTTATGTCCGAATGCCCTTCGGGTTAATCAATGTCGGTGCAACGTATCAGAGGATGGTTGATGCTGTCTTTCGAGGGCAGATAGGGAGAAACATGGAAATTTACGTAGATGATATGTTGGCCAAGAGCGTGAAAGCAGAAAAGCATGTGGAGGACCTGGAGGAGATCTTCCAGGTTATTCGAGAGAATGGTATCAAATTGAACCCGGCCAAATGCTCTTTCGGGGTGAAGTCGGGAAAGTTCCTAGGATACATGGTTACTCAGAGAGGGATAGAGGTGAACCCAGCTAAAGTAAAGGTTGTACTAGATATGCAGCCACCAAGGAACGTGAAGGAGCTCCAGACGTTAAATGGGAGAATCACGGCGCTGAGTAGATTCATAGCTCGGTCTGCTGAGAAGAGTCACCCCTTCTTCAAAATCTTTAAAAAGGGAACCAAGTTCGAGTGGGACGAGACATGCCAGAAGGCCTTTGAGGATCTAAAACACCACCTGTCCCAGTTGCGGAAGCTGATCAAACCCTCCCCCGGAGATACTCTCATCTTGTATCTCTCCGTAGGGGAATTATCGCTGAGCACAGCTCTGGTAAAATAAGAAGAACCCATCCAGCACCCTATCTATTACGTCAGTAAGGTCATTCAAGGGGCTGAAACTCGATACTCAGAAATTGAGAAAGCTGCTTTAGTCGTAGTATTTACAGCGCGGAGATTGCGCCCGTATTTTCTTTCCTATAAAATATTGGTCCGCACTAATTACTCATTGAAACAGGTTATCGGCCGAGCAGACCTCTCTGGAAGGATGGTGAAATGGGCAATAGAGCTCCACGAATATGACGTGGACTTTGAGCCACGGAGGGCCATAAAAGCCCAGGCTTTATCTGACTTTATCCAAGAATCCACCAAACCAGAAGAAACAGAAGGATGGAAAGTATATGTGGATGGTTCGGTAACCCTGAGTGGATGCGGAGCATACATATTGCTGATGAACCCCCAAGGAGAGTCCCTACAGTTTGCAGTGCGATTCCAATTTATGACTTCAAACAATGGAGCGGAGTATGAAGCCCTGATCAGAGGAATGGAGATGGCGGCCGAGTTGGGAGCTCTAAAGGTAATCTTATATTCCGATTCCCAATTGGTCGTTCAACAGGTAAATGGAGAATACGCAGCCAAAGACAACAGAATGGCTGCTTACATGGAACGGGCTAAAGAAATAATGGGCAAACTCCAAGATTGCAAGGTGATCCAAGTTCCTCGAGAAAAAAATGTACAGGCTGATAGCCTCTCCAAACTTGCCAATTCCACTGAATTTGAGGGACGGGGAACGGTGACTTTGGTGGTAACAGAAAATGAGGTTCTTGGGAGCCCCATTGGCTCCATTGAAGAAGGAGACGATTGGAGGAAAGATATCTGGGCAGAGCTCACCAGAGGAGCAGATACCCCCACTACCCGAGAGGCCCGAGCTCTCAGGATCAAATATTGCATCATCGGAGTATATCTATACAAGAAGTCGTTTACCCAACCATACTTGAGGTGCATATCAACCCGAGAGGCAGCTTATACGCTCAAAGAGATTCACGAAGGCCAGGCAGCCAGCCATGAAGGGTACAAAACAATGGTAAAGAAAGCCTTGAGGGCTGGATTATACTGGCCCTCCATGACAAGAGATGCCAAAGAATTCATAAAGAAATTCACGAAATGCCAAAGGAATGGCCCCCTGATCAGGACCCCTGCAGAGGAGATGGGGGCTATGCACTCTCCGTGTCCCTTCGCCAAATGGGGAGTGGACCTGGTGGGACCCTTTCCTCCAGCTTCAGGAGGAAGAAAATTCTTGATAGTAGCAGTGGATTATTTTAGTAAGTGGGTTGAGGCCGCCCCCTTAGCTACAATATATGAGGAGAACGTGATCAGATTCTTGAGGAGACAGATCTGCGGCAGGTTCGGAGTACCTAGGATACTGGTCTCCGACAATGGGACACAGTTCAACGGAGAAAATGTACGAGGATGTTGTGCAAGGCTAAATATAGTGCAAAGATTCACTTTCGTAGCTCATACCCAAGCTAATGGCCAGGTGGAAGTTACCAATCGAACTATAGTAGATGGTATCCGGACAAGACTGACGAAAATAGGTGGGGGATGGGTGAACGAGTTAGACAATGTATTGTGGTCTGTCTTATAGGACCAGTCCAAAGACAGCAACTGGAGAGTCCCCTTTTCAGTTGGTATATGGAGCCGCAGCAGTAATACCTCCAGAGACCGTATTGCAATCCCACTGAATTGCCCGATTTGAAGAACATCAAAATGAGAAACTAATGAGAGAAGCTTTAGATTTAGTGGAGGAAGAAAGAGAGATGGACCGAGTACGCGCTGAAAGATACAAGAGTCGAATCAAAGCTGCATATGACCGAAGGGTGATCCCGAGGTCCTTTAGAGTGGGAGATCTGATGCTGAGAAGAGAGGATGCACTAAAGAACACAGGTAAGCTGGAGCCCAACTGGGAAGGTCCATACAGAGTCACGGAGGTACTGAAGGGAGGAGCCTATAGATTTTAGAGCATGGAGGGGGTCAATATAGCTAGACCCTGGAATATTTGTCACTTGAAGAGATTTTTTGTCTGGAGAAAATGTAAGGTTTTGAGACCATTCGTGAATTGATATTGATTCTTGTTTTTACTTAATGTATTCAATAGCTTCACCGAAGCTCTTTTTCCCTCTTTTCGGGTTTCCCCCTGGGGTTTTTCCGTAGAGAGGTTTTTAATGAGGCCGACATAGGTTATCTATCGCCTATGTTGAGAACTAATAATTTATCAATGAAGCTTCTTCCCTTTTTGAAGAATTATGCAGAGTTATTATGTCTTGATTATTCTCTTTTCATGTTAATGTGTGAATGTGAATCCTGAAAATACGAGACCCAAGTGGGTTACTTGAAAATGAAAGAAAAGATTTTACAAACTAAAATCTTTTAAGAATAAGAGTGAGAGACACTCAGAGGCCTAGAGGCCGAGGAGAGTTAGAGAGCCCCTCACTATACTCGAGACCCAAGTGGGTTACTTGAAAATGAAAGAAAAGATTTTACAAACTAAAATCTTTTAAGAATAAGAGTGAGAGACACTCAGAGGCCTAGAGGCCGAGGAGAGTTAGAGAGCCCCTCACTATACTCGAGACCCAAGTGCGTTACTTGAAAATGAAAGAAAATATTTTACAAACTAAAATCTTTTAAGAATAAGAGTGAGAGACACTCAGAGGCCTAGAGGCCTTGAGAGCTCCTCACTATGTTCGAGACCCAAAGGGGTTAGTTAATGAAAGAAAGGTTTTATGAATAAAAATCTTCTAAGAAGTAGAGTGAGAGACATTCAGAGGCCCAGAGGCCAAGGAAAGCTGGAGAGCATCTCCCCATGATCAAGACCTAAGAGGTTTACTTAGAAAACAAACACTTTCATGAGCCGAAATCATTTGCCAAGATTCTACCTAAAGAAGGAAAGAAAAGATAGACAGACAACCTCCTCAAGCCACCTGAAATTAGAGGTGGTTCCTCGAATCTTTTGAGAAGATCCCTTGAAGGTTATGTAACCAGGAGAAAATAAGGGTGCAGCCTACAAGACCAATAAGGAGAAGGGAAGAGCACACTTCCACCTTGTTCTTTACTGGCCTTATAGGCTGCCCTTGTAAGCAAAAAGGAAAAAACATGCCAACAAACAGATAGTATGAAGCTACTACAGTTACCACAAAAAGCCCCCACATATCTAGAAGTGTGGGGTCCCCTACAGAGTATAGGAAAAACAAAGTATCATGAGCAGAAATTAAAAGAGTGTATCAAAAGAAAGGTAAAATGTTTGTTACGACCATAGAAACACGAATTTTAAGCTGCATTTTCAACAGCAGTTTCTTCAACCACAGCTCCCTCGGCGGCAGCTTCCTCAACAGCGGCAGGACCGGTAGACCCTCCACCCTCCTCTGGGCCCTCTACTCCTTCGGGGGTAGCTTCAGCATCCTTTCCATCACCTGCTTTCACCTCATCCTTGGGGGCAGAGGCATAAGGATAGACTAATTGTTCCAAAGGCTCCAGCTCAGCCATGCCTACCTTGGCCGCCTGCAAATTGGCAATAGCCTGACCCATTCCAGGTAACCACCAAGGATTGTCAGCACTTTCTGCCGGATCCCCTAAGAATTTGGGAGGAGGAGCAAGCTTGTCCAGACGAAAAGCACGAGAGTAGGTCCAATCGAATCCTGGGGCTGAGTGCTCGGCCACGGTATTCCTGAAACCATGATCGATGAAGTGAGGAATGTGGGGCCCCATAGCACACAGGAAGCTGGAACTCTTCAAGAAGCTAGACAGCCATTGAGTATGAAGAGTCCCCAGGAATTCTTGACCTAAAGGAGAGGCAAACAGAGATTTGATGCATGCCTGTACTCCAACATCTGGCAGCTCGTGCTCCATTCGCTTCATCTCATTCTCCATCCGCTTCATCTCCCCTTCCATTCGTTCTACCTCTCCTTCCAAATGCCTAGTCTTAGCCGCCTCTTGCTTACTTTGAGCCCGGAGGATAGGCAGCTCCTCAGCCAGAGCTTGAGCCCGCTTTTGAGCCTTGTCCCTCTCCGCAGTGACACTCTTGAGAGTCCGTTGAGACGAGGATGCCTCAGCCCGAAGGAGTTCGGTCTCAGCAACCATTTCAATGGTCTGGTCGAATATCTTGGTATAGACAAGTCCGAACTACATGACAAGAAAAGATAATATTTCAGACATGAAGAAGTTAGAGGACTGTAAAGATAAAGGGATATACCTCAGAAAACAGGTGAGCACCATGGAGCAACAGATCCTCAGGAAGAGGCTTGCAGGGGAGCATGCTGGAAGAAGGAGGAGGACATCGGCTGATGAGACGTTGGAGAGGTTCGTAGGAAGTAGGAAGGGAGGCCTCTTTCTCAGGAGCGGCAAAAACAGTCTTTCCTTTCTTCTTCTTAGAGGTGACAAAGTCGAGCATGGAAGCATTGGCAGCCGAACGGGTTCTCTTGGAAACAGAACCGGGGACTTGAGCGGAAGAACTAGGAACAGGAGGAGCCTTGGTAGAATTCTCTGGAACTGGAATCTTCACTGAGCTTTCAGGAACCACAGCCGGAGAAGGAGAAGCCTCAGGAGGGTTATTAGCAAGGGCGACCGTAGGTGCCTTTACCACTCCTAGAGTAGGAGCATCCCATGAAATGTGAGTCAACCAGCTCATACCTGCAAAGCACCAAGAAACATTCAGGAAAATAACCATGTAGGAAGAGCGAAACAAGAGAGTAAGGATTCTTTTTACCGTCATGAGGCTCTAAAGGTAAATCCTTAGGGCAAAATCCAAAATGGGAGAGGATACGGGGGTTATTGCAGATACCAATGATATCAAAGAAATCGCGTAGGCGAACATGACCATTGAGGCCAGTCATAACAATATGATTTGAGGCGGAATAAGCTTTCACAAGAGGAGAAGGAATTCCGGGATTATGATATAACCAACCTTCGTGTGGAAATGGCCAATCCGAGGATTTGGTCACAAAAATATAGTAATCTCTCCAAGACGATTCCTCTTCGTGAAGTTTTTTCATGAACTTACAAGCATGGGACCTCCTCCCACAAACATAGAAGAAGCCGTCGTTCAGCTTACAAGAGTGCTGGCTTAGAAATAATTCAACGGAAGGCTCTCCACTGTTCCCCTTCACCATGATGTAAAATCCGATCATAGTACGGATGGCGTTGGGAATGAACTGATTGAGAGGAATTTGCATGCGGGTAGATATTGAGGCCAAATAAGGATGGATAGGAAATCGAAGACCAGCCCTAATTTGGGCTTCGAAGAAAGCTAGGGTTCGAGGTCCTGAGAAATTAGGGCGTTCATCCGGATGAGGGATTCGGGGGATGTACTCTGGGGGAAAGATTTGGGCTTGGATGAGACTAGCCAGGTGGGTGTCATCGATTAGAGAAGAGGTCAAAATCTTGTCCCTTAGTTGAGGATCCTCTATTGGAAACAGTATCGACTCGGGAGGACTCGGTCTGAAGGATTCGAACGGGGTTGCCTCGCCGGAAGATATTGACAAAGTAGTGATAAAAAAAGAAAAGGAGGTAGAGGATAGCTAGGTTACCTTGTTGGAATAAGTACGAAATCAGACGGGGCAACCGGTGACGATGAGACCTGAGGAGGAAGACGCCCGAGAAGAAAAGAAAAAAGTATAACGGGGAAACTTTCGAGAAGATGAAATTTGAAAGAAGGATGCGTGAAGTGAGTAGGAAAAGGGGTAGAATCGAGGTTTCTCCTCGAGAAAGTAGCAAGAGAGAGAAAATTGCGACTATGTGGGACCCAGGCGCAAAAGTCGAAGCGTTTTCTCGAGCTTTGGGCGGGAAAACTCAAGAAGGTACGTATTTTCGAAATCTCTCTCCGGACGGAAGTTAGAACATGTCTCTCCAGAGGTGCCCTTTATTCCGGATTCCCTTGAACTTTTTACTCTCACAAAGATATAATCACTTTATGAGAGTAGGGGGGAGTAGATGATGCGGCCTAAAATTGTCACCTTAGGAGATGTCGACACGTGTACAGAGGACAAGATTTATGTGGAGATAGATATGTGAAGAGAACTCCTCCAGATATAAAATCCCTTCGGATGTCCTTCCAGAGGGAGCTCCACCTAAGGGTCTCGAGGGAGAAATATCAGGAAGACCAGGTTCTGAGGGAAATTGGTCTGCCTAGATTTCCGGAGGAATTTCCTATAAAAGGGGATAAGAGCAGGTAAAGGAAGACTAATTCTTCCTTTTACTCAAACGGCTAGAATTTAGTAGGCGAAGTGGTTGCGATTCTTGAGGGAGAGGAGATTCGCAGACTCGTTCAAGGATAGAGGAAGGGCCGATCCGAGAAAGGGGGAAAATCTAATTCCCTTTCGATGGAACTCCTCTATAAATAGCCGAGCCTAGGTACATTAACAGGTTACGATCTCTGAAAACTACTTAATCTTATTATACTTCTTTTATAAAGCTCCTGAATCTCTTCTCCGAGAATCCTATCATTAAAAAGAGGACTTTTAAGTCCCCATTATTGACTGAATCACATATATTGACTTGAACGTCGGAGTGTTCGCGCCAGACTCCCCTCCGGCGTGTCTTTTGCAGGTTCTTGGAAGATTCTTTTGAAGGAGGCTTTTGACCCGGATTCTTCATATACTGGTTCAAGAATCTGGATATCTGACGTGGGAGATATCTAGCCTATCCGTGCAAATTTTGGCATAACATATAGAAATCTGATATATTATCCATCTTAGATATTCAATATGTCATAGATTTTCTATTTTCGATAATAAAGCCTCAAAGCCTATATCTGTTAGAGAAATGCTAGAGATATGCATTGCATGAATTTTCTTAGAGACATGAAAATTTAACTGAGAGATGCTAAGGCCAAAACAAACTTATTATCCTAAACATAATATATGACATGCTTTTGAAGAAAGAGCAACATACATATACCCAAGGAGATGTAACATGCAGGTACCATATGAAGAGATGAGATAAAGCAAGGAAAGCTGAAAAACATTCAAGGCTAGGGATATAATACCCTTGCCCTCCACAGAAAAACCCAGGAGTGTGGAGTCTCCTGAAAATACCAAAAAGGCACAAAGGCCATAGAAAGTGTTTCAAAAGTACCAAAAAATATATAGTTTCAACAGAAATTAAAGAAAGTTCATCAAGATAGAGGAGCTTCATTCCCTTCATCGCCTTCAGCTGCCTCATCGACCTGACCACTGGAACCACCACCCTCCTCCTTTTCCTCCGAGACATTAGCAACTACGGTGGCCAGAGGATCCGGGTTAGCCAAATGAATAGGAAACTCCAGATCATCCACGAGCACCAAATCTTCTACTCCGAGTGGTGCACCTTTAAGCTCCGAGATAGCTTTTCTCATGCTAGGTAACCACCAAAGGGTATTAATATCCTCCTTGGGGTCTCCGGGAAACTTAGGAGGATCAGCTAATTCTTCCAGACGAAGAGCACATGTATAATGGCCGTCAAATCCTGTCGCAGAGTGTTCTGCTACAGCATTAGAAAAGCCACGGTCGATCAAATGGGGAATGTATGCCCCCATAGCACCCAGGAAGCTAGCACTCTTGAGAAAGGCCTCCAACCACTCCCTATGCAGAGTACCTAGAAAAGTCTGCCCTGCTGCGAAGGAAAAGAGAGACTCAATGCAATGTTTTACCCCAGTCGAGGGCAAGTCGGTCTTCAGGCGCTGTATCTCCGTCTCCTACTCAGCAATTTTGGTGCGGAGTAAAGAAAGGTCCCCGAACAAAACTTGATTCTCCTTCAAAACTTTAACCTTTTCAGCCACAGCAGCCTTCCTCTCAACATTAGCTTCATGAAGCTCTGCCTCGATCAGTTCCTTTTTAACCTTCTCCTAGTCCACCTGGCTCCGGAGATCATCATGGAGTTGAAGAGATAGAAGGGCTTGGTCAAATACATCGGAGTAGAGAAGTCCAAACTTCACAGAACAAAAGAGAAAGTTATAATACTCATCCCGTTCTTTGCAACCTCTATAACAAAGCATATAGTAGAGACATACCTGAGAAAAGTTGTGAGTCGTGTACACCATCCTTTCCTCAATGGTTAAGGTACTGAAGGCTTTGACAGCAGGCACCGGGATGTGGCGCTCCACGAAAGCAGAGAATCGTTCGATACTGACAGCATCTGTAGCTTCTAAGTCAATGGTTTCTGAGGGAATAGCTGAGGATTTACCTTTAGCCTTCTTATTTTTTGAGGCCCCTGAAGTGGGGAGTCCAGAGTTGAAAGCAGTCTTCCCCGTAGATGATCTCGTCCTTTTCGCAACTGACCCGAGCGCGGGCTTCACAGGAGAAGAGGGAATAGGAGCTTTGGAAGAACACTCACGAGCAGGGACAGAAGGTTTGTTAACCATGGCGAGAGGAGTGGCGTCTCTAGAGATTTGGGATAACCAGCTCATAGCAATAAAGATGCAAACGAAAAAGGCAATAACAGGTGAGGAAGATGATATTACCATTACATATACTCATGGAGGCTTACGTGTTTATTCAGATTTTCCAATATGGCCAGATTATGAGGGGAACAGGCTGTGAGTGGAGGACAAGGTACTCTGGAATTTTCATAGATCCAGTGTTCATGAGGGAAATCCCAAGGAGATGGACTAGTAACAAAGAAATAATAGTCTCTCCACTCTTGAACTCCTTCGTGGAGTTTTTCCATGAATTTTCCAGCCCTAGATATACGACCGCTAACATAGAAAATTCCATCGGAAAATTTACAGGAGTATTGGGTTAAAAAGAGTTGGCCAGAGGGCTCCCCACCATTCCCTTTGACTAAAATGTAGAACCCTATCATCGCCCGGATAGCATTCGGCGTGAATTGATTTACAGGTATGCGAAGGTAAGAAGCAATTTCAGAAAGGTAAGGATTAACAGGGAAATGGAGACCAGCCTTTAGTTGGGCTTCCCAAAAGGCCAAACTCAAAGGGCCAGCAAAATTAGGGCGTTCCTTTGGATGAGCGGCCTTAACTACATAATCGGCCGTAAACATTTTGAAACGAACGAAAGCATCTACTCGCTCTTTCGCAAGAGAAAAGGAAGTGGATATTCTATTTTTCAGTGCGGATGTGGTTATGGGAAACAAGGGGACCGAATTAGAAGATGAGTTGGAGTCCTCCATGGAAGCCCCATCCGACAGAGGGCCAAAAGAAGTGGACATGAAGATAAAATAAAAGGAAAAAGGAAATGAAGAAGGGTACTTGAAATTGAGGCACCGCCCGAATGTGAGTGACTCGCCGGCGAGCGTGCTAGTGAAGAAGTCGGTTGCAGGATTAAAAGGGAAGTATCAAGGAAGAGACCTGAGAGAAATCGAGAAAATCGAAAGAGAGAAGTTTTACCAACGTGGGGAGGTTTTTTAAATTTGGGGGAAGTTATTATTCTAATTAAGAACGGTGGGAGAAAATCGAGGAAAAGCGGAACCAAAATCCAGTAAGAAGGCGCGTGATTAAGAAAATGACTGCAGGTTGTCTTGTTTGCTGTGGGCGCGTAGGATAAAAGCAGGTGTAGAATTCGAGGCGATACAAGGGCAAAAAATTGGGAAAATTTATTAACTGGAGGCAATTGATAAAATTAAGATTTGCTTAATTCCTTTATTAGGAGTTGGGAGGGATATAATATCCCAGGGCGATATGATGCACTCTCTGAAACTTGAACGTTGGTATGTCCAGGAATGGAAAAGAGCATTGAAGGAAAGATGATGATGATCTATACAGGGAGGTATTCAGGTTAATTCATCTTATTTTTTCCTACTCTCACAAATTTGAAGTACTTTACGAGAGTAGGGGGGAGTAGTTGATGCGGCCAAAATATGTCGTCTCCTGAAATAGCGACACGTGGATATAAGACGAATTAATCTCGTTTGCTATGAATGATTGTTTTACAAAAGGGATTAATACACTCTTGATTGTAGGGAAAGAAGTAGGCACAAACCCAATCCTCGGCCTACATCTCTAGCCCAAATATCCCTAGCCCAAGTATCTCTTGCCCAAGAAAGAGATTGCTGGAATTTAGTCTTGGTAAAAAAGGCCCAAGGAGGACGAGAATAGAGGAGGTTGGAATATGGTAACTGGCACCGAAGATCTAGGAAAGAGGAGCCAACTACGTGACCGGGTCTGAAGGGAACGGTTGAGAGATAAGGGGAAGAAAAATTACCTTTTCCTCCAAGGTAAGCGGCGAGGTATATAAGGAAGTTTTATATACTATTTTGACTACAATTAGATACAGAAGAAACACACACACTCTTTTATAACAGAGAACACCTTGAAATCATACGATTCTTACGAGAACTATCCCTCGATTTATAGGGAAGTTCTTCTTTGACTCTCCGGAGAACATATCTGACTTAAGCGTCGGAGATTACTCGTCGGAGCCCCTTCCGGCGTGTTTTTGCAGGTTCTTTGGAGCTAAGAAGAGGATTTCTCGTAGAAAAGCTTGCTCAGAAGTGACGATTCATATACGAAGAAGTCTCAATCGGAACCGGGAGATTCGGTATCATACCTCGTTACTTTTCGACGCAACACATATATCAAAATCCTTTACTCCATTGTCCCTCCTTCTCAATCGTGCTTCCTTGGGTTTCTTTCGCACCACAAAATATTGGCCAAAAGGCGAGGGGGAAGGCAACGGATTCCCCCTCACTAATCATGAAGGTAACGGATTTCCCATGTTGCCCATATGCTCGTTGCCATTTTATAGGTAACGGATTTGGGCTTGTCGTTGCCTTTTTGCAACGGCACGTGGCCGTTGCCTTTTGGCGAGTGCGACAGCCGTTGCCAATTGGCAATGGTGATTGGGTGTGAGATTGCTCGTTTTTGTGCTCATTGTTGCTATGTTATCGTAGCATTTTGATGTGGTTTTGGTCATAATTGTTAGAAATGGTGCTACTAACCTTGTTGTCAAGAAATGTGTTCAAAGTGTAGGAAACGAGGTGAAATAGTCCATTTTAAGGGAAAACGAGCATTGGTGGATGGGAGTCGAAGTTCGATTGGAGGACGAGCAAGGAAAGCCAAGAAAAAATGTTCGAAAAGTCCAAGTAGCAGAAGTCACTCGGCCGGCCGAGTGGTGTCACACTGGCGGCCGAGTGAGAAAAACTTACAAAAAGTTTCTGGAATGGCCATGTCACACTGGCGGCCGTTTGATATCACACTGGCGGCCGAGTGATATCACACTGGCGGCCGTTTGATATCACACTGGCACCCGTTTGACATCTGGAACCATTTTTGGTTCTGGAAGTCCCTCTCACTCGGTTGACCGAGTGATCCACTCGGTTGACCGAGTCAACTTGCTGATGCGCGAAAAATCGAGAATTTTAAAGGATTTCAAGGGCCTAAGTGCAAATCTCGTCTCAAGAATTCTTCCAAGCTATAAATAGCTCCTCAAATCAGATTATTAGGAGGCTTGGCCTCACTTTTTCACACACTCAAACCCTAGTTTCATTCTTAGATAGATTTTCAACATATTTTGCAAGTTTAATTCCATAGATTAGCTTCAAATTTAGTATTTTGTTCGGGCTTTTGAAGATTAAGGTTACATTCACTTGTAATAGCTTAAATTGTTGAAGAATCATCAAGGTGACTTCCACCCAAACTCTCTCTTTTCTATAATATTGTTATTTTCATGTTTATTTCTAGTTTTCTTGTTGTTTTAGCCATGGGTGTTTTCTCAAACACCATGGGCTAAACTTTTTATGCTTTGGGTGTTTGAAACCATGTGACTATTGAATGTGTGAATTGTTTAGACTTTGATTATTGTTGATATTTGGATTATTGCTTCTCTTATTGGGTTTTATTGGTGCTTTGTGTATTTGCTTCTATTAATCCATATTTTGAGGCATGTTTAGCGTAGACGAGAGTTACATGAACATGTTTAAATTTATGGTGTGAGTTGTTGGTATACAAATGCGTTTATTATACTTTTAATTCGTCGAGAGAGAGTTAATCGTATTAGAACCCCCATTAGGAGACATTAAGTACTTGAATGGTTATTTGGGTAGTTGATGAGGATTAGAAAGATGTCTTATTACCGGGTTTGGGAACACCTTAGACGTAAGGCTATAGTACCCGAAGGGAAACGATTTTCATCCTAGCATCTTGATGCTCTTAGCAAATTCAAATTGAAGCATAAAAATGGTATAAACAATTCCACTCGATTTCACTAGGTAGAGAACATCCGAAGCATTCACACACTTGCACTTCTTCGAATCTAATTCGTGGTTGTTCTTTGTCTTGCTTATCAATTTCTTGTTTTGTGATTTAGTAGTTTGATTACTTGTTAGCCTTTAGATTGTGTTTAGTTTAATTTATTGTCTTTAGATTATTGTTTAGCTTTAGTTTTGCATTCAAAACCCGAAACCGTAGCTACATTAGTTATGACGACGTATAACTCTAGGGATCCATTGCACTAGCCACCTCCCGTGGTTCGATACTACTTGGTCGAAACACTTACGTGCATACTACTACGATCCCTTATGCTTGAGGGGAAGTAGTTAGTCAAAAACATATAGTGACTAAAATTCGTTCAAGTCAATGGCGCCGTTGCCGGGGAGGCGACGTAGTGCTATAAGTGGGACTTAGAGTTAGTTGAATACTAGTGATAGCTACAATTACTTGCTTTTATTTTGTTTTTATTTTTGTTTCAAGAGTTTGATATTTGCAATTTTCCATAGGTGCATGATAACAAGAGCACGTGGTGGACAAATTGAACCTATCAATCTTGAGATTGAAGCAACCGCAAGAAGGAATCGAGCTATAAATCGAAGAATGGCGGAGATTAGACAAAATCAACCGCCGGGTGCCGTGGTAGATGATGAAAGTGAAGGAGTAAATACTCAAGAAAATCTCCAAGTGGAACATCAAGGAGATGTTCAATTGCAAGGAGGAGGAGGAAATGGCATGCAACACCCACCTAATATTCAAATAGGTGGTGGGTTCAATCAAGGCCACTATGGTGGACAACCTCAAGGGTATCCCCCTAATGTCCAACAAGGAGGGTATCCCCAAGGCTATCCACCATATCCATACCCACATTATCCTCAAGGGTATTATCAACCTCCACCTCAAGGGTATTACCCCCACCCTTATCCATACCATCTACCCCAAGGTGCATACCCTCAAGAGATACCCGTTCCACCTCAACCGGAAAGACAAGAACCTCGTCCTCCAATACAACATGGGAGGCCAATGAGAGAGTACTTTGAGCCTCAACAAAGGGAGCATTATGATGGGATAGCAAGGCCAAATGTGGAGGCCAATAATTTTGAGATTAGTGCTTCTTTGTTGAGAATGCTTAGAGAGAAGCAATTTGAAGGGAGGACCGAGGAAGGCTTTGAAGAAGATCCAAATGAGCACTTGGCTCAATTTTTAGAGATATCCGATACACTCAAACAAAACGGTGTGTCCGAAGATGCAAAGAAGTTGAGGCTATTTCCCTTCACACTTTCCGGAAAGGCAAAAGCATGGTTACAAACAAGCATTCCGTTGGGAGAGGTGAGAACTTGGGAAGACTTGAAGAAGAGGTTTTTATTGAAGTACTACCCTCCTTCCAAAACAATGGAAGCAAAGCAAAATATCTCTCAATTTAAACAAGGAGCTAATGAGAACCTCAAAGAAGCATGGGAAAGGTTTACCAACCTACTCATAACTTGCCCTCAACATGGTTTTCCATTGGAGCAAACAACTTGTTGGTTCTTTTGTGGCTTGAGAGAAGAAGACCAACATCATTTGGATGCTTGTGTCGGAGGTTCGATATGGCTCAAGTCGGCGGAAGAGATCAAGCAAATAATGGAGGGGATATCGAACAATTCTTTTAAAATGAGGATTGATAGAGGAGGAAGGCATCGAGTTGCTCAAGTTAATGAGGTGGACGCCATGAAAACAATGATCACCACGTTAATTGAGAAGGTGAATGCTCTTTCGTCTAATCAACCAAGTGAAAGCCCATTACCAATGGTTCAAGGAGAGCTTTCGATGAATCAAATGGAAGATGTGAACTACATGGGTAGGCCACAATATCAAGGAAACCATCAACCAAACTTTCAAAGTGGTCGTCCATATCAAGCTCCTCAACAAAATCGTTTTCAAGGTGGCCAATCCTCAACACTCCAACCCAATCAAAGTCACCCGATGCAAGGGGGGCCATCCACCTCATTTCAAGGGAATCAAAATCAAAACTTCTGAAGGCATGACAACTTGGCGTATTCTAACCCAAAAGGAGCAATGCAATATCCACCCGGATTTGATCCCGGGGCAAGGCTTCCTAATGGGGAAGGAAAAGCTACTACGGAAGATACACTTTTACGGATGGAAGAGTTGTTCAAGAAAGCTCAAGAGCAACAAGTTAAAACGAATTTGGAACAAGCAAAGATCAATGAACAACACTCAAGGGGGATTAAAAATCTCGAGCATACGGTGGGGCAACTTGCAACGTCCGTTGGAGAGTTGAGCACGGCGGTTAATCAAATGCTAAACAAGGGAAAATTTCCCTCAACAACCGAGATAAATCCCAAAGAGCATTGCAAGGCAATAGAGCTTAGAAGTGGCACCAAATATGAGGGTCCATCCATGCCCTCTCAACCGGGAGATGATGATGTCAAGGCAAATTGTGAAATTGAAGAAGAGTGTGAAGAGGTAGAGATGGGAAAAGCCGAAGAGGAGGAAGGAAATGGGATGGAGTCAAAAGAGTATAAGAAAGTTGAAGGTGAAGAAAGAATACCAAAGTGGAAAAAGATGAAGGAGAAGAAGATTAATGAAGAAAATAGCATACCATGTGATGAGTGGGGGGTACCAAAGACAATGGTACCATTCCCTCAAAGATTCATGAAGAAGAAATTAGATGAGAAATTTGCTAAATTTCTTGAAGTCTTCAAGCAACTCCACATCAACATTCCATTCTCCGATGCTTTAGAGCAAATGCCCAACTATGCCAAATTCCTCAAAGACTTGATCTCCAAGAAGAGGCGGATTGATGAACCCGAGCTCGTCAAATTCAATAAGGTGTGTAGTGCTATGCTCCAAAAGAACATTCCACAAAAGATGAAGGATCCGGGTAGTTTTATCATCATGTGTGATATTGGAAATGGGATCAAGAAGAATGCTCTTTGTGATTTAGGGGCTAGCATTAACTTGATGCCCCTATCTTTGTTTAAAAAGCTTAAAAGGGGGGAGTTGAAGCCTACCTCAATTGCACTTCAACTTGCCGATCGGTCGATCACAATTGCTAAGGGCATTGTGGAGGATATTCTAGTGAAAGTGGATAAATTTGTGTTTCCCGCCGACTTTGTGGTGCTAGAAATGGAGGAAGATGAACAAGTGCCTATCATTCTTGGAAGACCATTTTTAGCAACGGCGGGAGTTGAGCTTAATGTGAAGAAGGGAGAGGTAACATTGGAGGTAAATGAAGAGAAAGTGACTTTCTCCATGTATGACTCAATAAAAAATGCTCCAAGTAATGAAGAATGCCACTCTATCAAAGCACTCAAGCTTTGTGTTGAAAAAGGTAAGGGAACGGAGCTAGAGAAATTGTCCAATGTGCCATTGAAAGATCCGAGAGAAGGTAAAGAATGGAAGCAAACACCCAAACTTGAGCAAAATTCAAGTTTGGGGGGGATTGATAAGAAAAAGAAATTTGGTAAGTTGCTTGAATCAAGAGATGATGAAGAGGAAAGAGGAGAGAGTTCAAAGGAGATAAACATTGAAAAAAGATTTGAAATTAGAGATGAGGTAATATGGTGCAACTTTGGAGTGATGAAAATTCTTAGAAAGTTGAAGCTCAAGGGACGTAACACGTTGGTTATGAAGAAAGCGAACTTTGAAGGAAATCTTGAGTTGCCAAATAAGGAAGACGGTCTTTTCATCACCGATGAGCATAATGTGAAACACTATCATCCTCCATTCAAAGAAAGATTGTCAAATACCGAGATCGAAAGAGCATTTTGAACTTTTTTAGTTCCGTCCGGCATAGGACGTTAAACCTAGCGCTAAATGGGAGGCAACCCATTCATTTATTGCTTTCTTTTCATTTTAGTTAGTTTTATGCTTTTTGATCTTTTTGGGTTTGTTTTGTTTAGTAGGTTGATATATGATGTTGGTGCTTAATGGAGCTTGGACATGAACTCTTTATGGAGGAGAAAGGATACAAAGAAGAAGATGGAATGGTGTATGGTGCAAACTCAAAGGTAAACACTCATTTCCAAACTTAGATTTGCTTAGCAAAGTCTAAGTTTGGGGGGGTGTGGTGGTTTTTTACAATTTCATTTGCTCCATTACACATTCGTTTATTATTGTTTGAATGAGCTTGGTCAATTGATTTGGAGAATTTGTTGATGGATGCATGAGTTTACTATAATTGATCTTGTGATGTTTCTTGATGAGTGGGAAATCGATGCATGTATGACTCTATCATTTGATTGCATTTTGTGTGAAGGGCTAGGCTTATGAAAACACTTGAGTTTACCACATTGAGCCGGAGAGACTTTAGCCTTCTTGAATCGAAATATCATTCCGGTTCAATTCTTCTTGAGTGAGTCGTCCACGAATTATGCATTGCTAGAACTTGCTCTTTGACTTGTTTGAAACTTGATTTAGGAGGAAATTGTCAAAAATGATAGGAGGCATTTCTTTGAATTTGAATCACTTGGCCAAATAAATCCCACCAAATGATACATTTTCGTAGTTAGCCCCGTTGAGCCGTAAAACCAATTTTCTTTGGCAAGCTACAAAATGTCACCATGAAACCACATCTTTTGAGCCTAATTGTCCTTATCATTTGTAGAGCTTCAATGTTGGTTGACATGGTGAGGGAATTGAAGTGAGTGGATTTGTATTGATCAAAGTGAATTCAAAAGAAAGAAAAGGGTTGAAAAGAAAAAGAAAAAGAGGAGCTAATGAGCTTGTGCTTAATGTGAAAAATAAAAGGGAAACAAAAAGTCCCAAAAGCTCAAATCACAAAAGTGAAGAGAAATGGCTTCAAAATGTTGGGAAAAGAAGGAAAAAGGGGGTGAAGTTCATTTTGAGTGAAAAGAAAAGAAAGAGAGCAAGTGTTGTGTGAGAGTGAATGAAAAATGAGAGAAATACAACAATTGTTGCTCTACAAGTTGAATGAGTCACTAATTCTAAATTCATCCCACCCCTTCCAAAGAGCCTACATTACAACCCTTGAAAGACCTCTTTGATTGACAATCGATGCCTAAATAATTGGTAGAGAATTGAGTTGAAAAGCAAGCCTATGGTCTTTGTGTTTTTCGTGGATTGACATTTGAGAGCTTACATGCCCAATATACACTTGTGTGTTGAGAGAAACACTTCTTGAGAGAGTGGTGAATCAAGTGTGTTGAATTTGTCTTAGCTTGGATCACATTTTGTCTTGAAAGTGGTAGAGAAATTGCATGTGTTGATGAACCATTCATTGGAGATATTGTTTGATCATGCCTACTATGCATTGTATCCATTCACAAATCCTTCACAATCACCCTCCTTTGGTTTCTTTTTCTTTGCTTGGGGACAAGCAAATCTCTAAGTTTGGGGGGTTGATTGGGTGTGAGATTGCTCGTTTTTGTGCTCATTGTTGCTATGTTATCGTAGCATTTTGATGTGGTTTTGGTCATAATTGTTAGAAATGGTGCTACTAACCTTGTTGTCAAGAAATGTGTTCAAAGTGTAGGAAACGAGGTGAAATAGTCCATTTTAAGGGAAAACGAGCATTGGTGGATGGGAGTCGAAGTTCGATTGGAGGACGAGCAAGGAAAGCCAAGAAAAAATGTTCGAAAAGTCCAAGTAGCAGAAGTCACTCGGCCGGCCGAGTGGTGTCACACTGGCGGCCGAGTGAGAAAAACTTACAGAAAGTTTCTGGAATGGCCATGTCACACTGGCGGCCGTTTGATATCACACTGGCGGCCGAGTGATATCACACTGGCGGCCGTTTGATATCACACTGGCACCCGTTTGACATCTGGAACCATTTTTGGTTCTGGAAGTCCCTCTCACTCGGTTGACCGAGTCAACTTGCTGATGCGCAAAAAATCGAGAATTTTAAAGGATTTCAAGGGCCTAAGTGCAAATCTCGTCTCAAGAATTCTTCCAAGCTATAAATAGCTCCCCACATCAGATTATTAGGAGGCTTGGCCTCACTTTTTCACACACTCAAACCCTAGTTTCATTCTTAGATAGATTTTCAACATATTTTGCAAGTTTAATTCCATAGATTAGCTTCAAATTTAGTATTTTGTTCGGGCTTTTGAAGATTAAGGTTACATTCACTTGTAATAGCTTAAATTGTTGAAGAATCATCAAGGTGACTTCCACCCAAACTCTCTCTTTTCTATAATATTGTTATTTTCATGTTTATTTCTAGTTTTCTTGTTGTTTTAGCCATGGGTGTTTTCTCAAACACCATGGGCTAAACTTTTTATGCTTTGGGTGTTTGAAACCATGTGACTATTGAATGTGTGAATTGTTTAGACTTTGATTATTGTTGATATTTGGATTATTGCTTCTCTTATTGGGTTTTATTGGTGCTTTGTGTATTTGCTTCTATTAATCCATATTTTGAGGCATGTTTAGCGTAGACGAGAGTTACATGAACATGTTTAAATTTATGGTGTGAGTTGTTGGTATACAAATGCGTTTATTATACTTTTAATTCGTCGAGAGAGAGTTAATCGTATTAGAACCCCCATTAGGAGACATTAAGTACTTGAATGGTTATTTGGGTAGTTGATGAGGATTAGAAAGATGTCTTATTACCGGGTTTGGGAACACCTTAGACGTAAGGCTATAGTACCCGAAGGGAAACGATTTTCATCCTAGCATCTTGATGCTCTTAGCAAATTCAAATTGAAGCATAAAAATGGTATAAACAATTCCACTCGATTTCACTAGGTAGAGAACATCCGAAGCATTCACACACTTGCACTTCTTCGAATCTAATTCGTGGTTGTTCTTTGTCTTGCTTATCAATTTCTTGTTTTGTGATTTAGTAGTTTGATTACTTGTTAGCCTTTAGATTGTGTTTAGTTTAATTTATTGTCTTTAGATTATTGTTTAGCTTTAGTTTTGCATTCAAAACCCGAAACCGTAGCTACATTAGTTATGACGACGTATAACTCTAGGGATCCATTGCACTAGCCACCTCCCGTGGTTCGATACTACTTGGTCGAAACACTTACGTGCATACTACTACGATCCCTTATGCTTGAGGGGAAGTAGTTAGTCAAAAACATATAGTGACTAAAATTCGTTCAAGTCAAACGGCTATAATTCGTTGCCTTTTCGCAATGGGCCCACATCCGTTGCCATTTCTGTCGTCGCCTTTTTCTCATTTTCTAAAAAATGCGAACCTGGGTTTCAAACCCAGGTATCTAAGGCAACCAACACACACCCCCCCCCCCCCCCCCCACCACTGGGCCACCCCAATTTCGAGAAATTCACCATTTTTGCTTCAGGCGGGGTTCGAACACTGGACCTCTCGGTCTCGAAGGCTTTTGGGCGCCCCTTGTGTGCCGTTTAGGCTAGGAACTTTAGTCGACATGTTGTGAATGCAATTAATATATATTCAATTTAATTTTAGTTTTTAATTCTTTAATTCAATCCATTCTAACTTTAATTGTTGCTTATTAAATTGTCAAAGCATATCATATTTATTTCTAAATGAGAATTAACTAAATTATATGTTTCAAATTAAATAATTTAATTACGGTATCAATTCACACTATTTAAATTTATTCTAATCTTCAATTTACAACATTTAAATTCATTCTAATTTTCAATTCACAACAATATAATTACATACAACATTGAGTATAATTATTTTCACTTATACATTTAAATGTATTATAATCACATCATTTAAATTCATTCTAATTTTCAATTCACAACATTAAATATAATTATTTTCACTTATCCATTTAAAAATATTAATTCACTTATCCATTTAATTAAAAATATTTTCATCTATTATAAAATCATTCTCAAGTTCATTTTCAATTAAAATAACATCACAAACAACATTAATTATAATCATTAGCATATTCACGTCAATTAAAATAACATCACACACAACATTAGAATAAAAATTAATCCTCAACGTCAATGTAATATAATAACATCACACATAACAAAGAAATATAAAAATGTATCACTCCTCATCACCACCATCATCCTCAGCATCATCCTGATCCTCAACCTGGCTACGATCATGAACATTGTGCGACGCCCCCGACGGCCTCGGCGCCCCACCCATCTGACCCACCTGACCCATCCCACCCATCCGACCCATCATCACTGCCATCTGATCCTGAAAATGCTTGAGTAAGCGCTCCTCCGTCTGCTGCATTTGTAGGAGTAAGCGTTGCTCTCTCTCCTCATTGATTCTCCGTTCTTCAGCAATAGCATGGTAAATGTCGACCTGGGTGAATCGTCCATAAGCCTTACCGGCTGACGTCTCGTCGGGACCAGAGGAGACCCGTCTGTTTTTGCCTACTTGTCCAAGGCCCCTAACACGTCCATGAGATCTGCCGACCATCTTCAAGTACAATTTAGACATGTCGGGTATAGGTGAGCCCTAGGAACCCATCCTCTGACGTAGGATCATCTGACGGTTCTCTTGATTGATTGGTCAACTCCTCTTGTATCTGGTCCTATACGTGCACATTTAAAAGTGGGTTAATACATTTTCAAGTACAATTAAATATATATTTGTTATATAATGTAATGTATAATAATATGTACACACTTACAAGTATATCACCCATATAACCATAACTGTATGTGCCGTTTTCGTAACAGTGGTAATATTCAACTATCTCCCAGTCGTGGGCAGGGCGTCCCATCTTCTCCTCCTGTATTTTGAATTGTAGACATATACGTATAAATAAAATAAATAATCAACTCAAATTAATTATAATGGACCACAAATACTTACAATGCACCGTGCGACCTCTACTGCTCCACGAGCTCCGCCTTTATGAGTACCATAGCCAGTACCCGGACCTTCAGGCTCGGATAAGTGGTTCTTACGACACTGCTCGCTCTTCTTAATTATTTCAGGATCGTTCCAATAATGAACTAAGTCGTTCCAAACTTTGACATCCCACCTCAGCCTCTTCTTATCCTTCACCCACGCTTTCTTGACTCTTGATAACATGTCAGTGTACCGACTTGCTGCTATTCTCCCACCACCGCTGTATCGTGCCGGGTGATACCTTGGCAAAGGCGTGTGCACCAAGCTCCATATTCCTGTACATAATCGATCTGATCGTCCTCGAAATCAAATTTGAAGGCATCAACTTGTTACACGTATTTTATAATAATAAAAAAATTATTAATAAACATGTTATACATACGTCTAATGAAAATTAAATATAATATACTTACGTATCAAGGCAGATCCACAGTAAAATGCGACTCTCGGGTGCATCAGTCGACATGCTGGCCTGTGTCCCGACAGACGGAGGTCCAACTGGCGAATGTGTCGGTGGAGGGGATGGTTCCTATGCATGTGGAACCATATGAGGCACCTGGGTGTAATAGGAATTGAGGTTCATTCTGGGCATTTGGGGCAACTGTAGTATCTAGGTCATATCGGGCATATAAAAACCCTATGGTATGGGCACAGTCCGTGTCTCATCCACCGGCTCTCCTCTACCTCTACCTCGCCCCTGTCCAGAAGAACCCTGACCAGAGCCCTGTCCAGAAGAACTATGTCTACGACCATGCCCATGACCCTGTCCACAATATGGACAAGCAAGTCTTCCGGTTGTACTCCAACCAGACAACATTGAGTATGCTGGGAAGTCACTAATGGTCCATATAAGTGCTGCTCGCATCAAAAAGTTTTGCTTTCTAGCAACATCGTAAGTTTGCACCCCATTTTCCCATAAAAATCTCAAATCTGCTATCAGTGGTTGCAAAAACACATCAAGTTTATCCTTCGAACTTTTAGGCCCGGGCACGAGAATCGAAAGAAACATAAATTGATCCTTCATGCATAACCACGGGGGTAGATTGTACGGAGTAAGTATAACTGGCCATGACGAATATTATTTTCCCGTCATTCCAAACGGTGCAAAACCGTCTGTGCTCAAGCCCAACCTAACATTCCTAATTTCAGATGCAAAATCAGGATACGAACGGTCCAAATGCTTCCAAGCCAACGAGTCTGCCGGGTGATGCATAACACCAGAGTCATCAGAAGCGCACGAGGCATGCCATGTCATATCCTTCGCAGTGGCCTTAGACATGTACAATCTTTGCAAACGAGGAATTATCGAAAAGTAGAACATCTCCTTAACCGGACGTTTCTTTTTAAATCGACCATCTGCATCAACCCTACTCGGCTTATACCGTGATCGACCACAAATCTTACAAAAATCTAGTTCGCTGTCTGCACCCAAGAATAACATGCAATTCTGTGCACAACAATCAATCCTTTCTACCGGAAGACTCATCCCACTCATAAAATGTTTGGTGTCGTTAAATTTCTTGGGAACCTTATTTTCGGGAGGACAAATCTCATGAATCAACTCAACGACCTGATTGTATCCCCTTTCAGACAATCTGTTTTCCGTTTTAATGTTCAACAATCTGGAATTGAATGACAACTGCGAATGAGATTCACAACCAGGATACAAGTTTTGGTCCGCTGCATGAAGCATGTCGTAAAACTGTGTTGCATTCTCGTTAAGGGGTTCTTCATTAAGTGCCTCATCTTCCACGTCTATTCCAAAATCAATGTTTGGGCCACCTATTAACTCTTCTACCATAGTGTGGTACGAACTAGGTCCCGCTGGGTCAACGTCGTTTGAAGTTGACGCAAATTCATTAGTGTTTTGAAATGGACGTGGACCACAATTGTCTTCCCCGTGATAAATCCAATTATAATAATTCAGTGTAAAACCATTTCGATATAAATGAGATTTCACTTCATTAGGATCTCTATAAGTTTGATTTCGACATCTAGCTTTCGAACAAGGACACCTAATTTTTCCTTCCCAAATCGAATTCGGATTACTAGTGGCAGCTTCAATAAATCCATTTACTCCACTAACAAATCCGGGGTTCAAAATCTCATTCACTAATCTTGGACTATACATCCAACTACGACTTGAATAATTCATGTCAATCAACGTCTACAACACACAAACAACCAACGTCTCATTCCTCCAACTCTATTTATAAAATTAATTAATATAATTTCAAATATATTCTAATAATTATTCTACCATCCTAATTAACAAATAAATTCATATAACTTAATTAAACCATACATATATATACATAACACAATATAATTCTAACACCCTAATTAACAAATAAATTCATATAACTTAATTAAACCATACATATATATACATAACACAATATAATTCTAACATCCTAATTAACAAATAAATTCATATAACTTAATTAAAACATACATATAATACATAAAACAATATAATTAACAATCAAATTCTAACAATTAACACATGCATAAAAATTAACATTTAATTTCAAACAATTCTAAAAATAAAATTATATATATATTTTCAACAATTTTATATATACATACAACATATATGCATATATATACATATATATACTAAAACTATATATATATATATACATATAGCTTCAAATTTAACCAATGAAAACGAAAAAAATTACCGTAGAAATGCTCCCGTCGAAGTGTAGAACACAAATGGCCAAGAACCGAGTTCGATCTGCAAACGAACGTGGATGTTGAGTTTGGAGGTTTTGATGAATTTTAATGTAGGTGTGCGACGCAGCTTCTGTAATTCTGGAAGAAAGGGGTGGGTTTTAATTCACTTAGGGCGACGATAAAGGCGACGGGCCTACTGTCGTTGCCATTTAGCGAGTGGGGACCCGTTGCCATTTCGCAACGGGCCCACTCCCGTTGCCTTTTGGCGAGTGCAGAACACGCCCTTGCCTTTGTCGTTGCCAAAAGGCAAGGGCGTTATAATCCGTCGCCTTTTCGCAACGGGGCCCACTCCCGTTGCCTTATCCGTTGCCAAAAGGCAAGGGCACCCACCCCCGTCGCCTTTTTCTGCCCGTTGCCTAATCCGTTGCCAACTACCCTTGCTAATCGCCGTTGCCTTTTGGCCAATATTTTGTAGTGTCGGTACTCCTACTCTATCGGTGCCTCTGCGTGTTTATTTGATTTTTTTACGAATACCTAATTCCTCATTGCGTGGAAGGTGAGTTTTCTTTTCTCTTTTTCAGTTTTCTTAACTATGAATGTAATTATTGATTATTATTATTTTAATTTTAGGAGAAACTGTAATTTTTGTTTATACGTGCGTGATAGTATATATGCCTATGTTGTGTGTGCGTGCTGTGCGTATATATATACCTGTAATTGTCTATTGTGTGAGTAAAATATATATATATATATATGGGTGTGTTACTGTGTTGTGTGAGTATATATATATAAACATAATATTCTCCCTCTGTGAGTAATTAATATATATGTGTACGTGCTGTGTGTATAATATAAATATATGTGTGAGAGGGATATATATATATGAATGTGTGTGTTACTGTATTGTGTGAGTGTGTATATATATCTGTGTGAATAATATATAGCTATGTATCTGTTTTCTATGTAATATAAATATGTGTGCGGACTATGTATATATATATATATATACCTGTATGTTTATTGTGTGAGTAATATATATATATATATATGTGTGTGTGTGTGGTGTGTTATAATATGTGTGTGTGGTGTGTTATAATTAAAATATATATGTTTGCTCGTAAAAAATAAAATTATATGTGTGCGTAGGCACTGTGTGTGTATAATATAAATACATGTGTGTGTGAGACCTTGAGTGATATATATATATATAGTGACGGACTCAAAAATTACAGATTGGGGCCCAATTTACATTAATACAAAGATAAAATGCTTATATATATATAAAAACGATTTTTCTTATGTTTTGAAAGAAAGTAATTTTGATTGTTCTAGCCTATAATAGGTGAAACAATTTTAAAATTTAAGATACAACTGCAATCCGCTGAGACTTTTCCCACTATTAGTCAAATGTATAACTTAAAATATACCCCCGTCTCGTAGTGATTTGTATGTCTTGATTGACTCACTTTTTAAAAAATGTAAATTTAGCGGAGTGTGAGATCAAATAAGTAAGAACCATTTTGAGTGATTTAATAAAGTATAAAATAGATTTTGTGAGGTCTAATTTTTTTAGTGAGGTGTATTAATAAGAGAAATTATGAATATAAAATTAATAACTATTTAAAAAAAATGATATAGTAAATGTATTTATTTTGTGAAATTATTTTTATATTTGAAATGTACCAGTAATCTTAAAATATAAAAAATGGAATAAATAATTACTGAAAAATTATATATTAATATATATATATATATAAAATTATATATTAATATATATATATTTTTTTTTGTTTTGTGTATAAATATATTATGTGTGTATATATAAGAGTTTGCTTCTGATTCATTTTAATATATTAATTCAGGTAGTCCTTGTAACTGAATAGCTTGAGAAAGTATATATTGAACCTCGTCGTAGTTGCTCGAAATAATTCTCGGTTGATGCCATGGCTCGATATAATTGGTTGTTGAAAATAATTCTACACGTTATTCGTTGAGTGGATTATATTTCAGTTGTATTATTATACTGAGTTTGAATGGAACAAATTCAAGGGCAAGAACGTATGGTGAAACAAATTGCTAAATGTAAACTTCTTCGTAGTAGAGTACATTGGCATTATATGTGATTGTGGAGTTTTGTACTTTAACTTAAAGAAACATATAAGAAAAATTAATTTGAATCTCTTGAGCTTGTAATTTTCCTGGATATATAAGATTTTCTAATTTTTTTAGAAAATGAGAAAAACCTTAATTTTTATTATAAAATTGTTATTTATCTTATATTGAAGTTTTATGTTTGGTGGATATTCGTAGTGGAAAATTCAAAGGATCATGATTGTCTCTTGTAATGCTTGAGGCACTTAAAACTAAATAGAAGACGGACCCTGATTTCATAAGCTTGTCTAATCAGAACAAAAAGAACATATCGGTTAATAATGATGAATGCTTGCATAGAGGTGATGTTATTTCAATTACTGAACATTTGAGACGACTAGTAAGCATAGTTATTTTAATTAAGTAGTGCTTGTATATATATTTTAGTAATAAGAGTTAATTTTTTGGAACTAGATATTATTATTATATACAGTATAATGTCTATATATTTCCTTTTGTTTTTACATTTACAAAACCTAATATATTGTACTTATTGAAAACTACATGCAGATCTTTTACGAGGTTAATGAAGGGAATAGTAAGAGAGGCATAATTTATGATTTTGGAGATTGATGATTCTACGATCTTTTACGAGGCTAATGAATGAAGGGAATAGTAAGAGAGGCAACTTTATTTAAATCTTCAAGTTCAAGATCTAATAAGAGAAGTAAGACTAGTACCACCAATTCGACCATTTCAGAAGTTCAGGTCTTAAGATCTCGTTTAACTACGGTTGAGAGTGAATTAGCCTCTGTTCACCTTCTTTTTCAGAAGATGATGAACAACACATTATTCAACACTACCCATGATGCATCTTCTTCTGGCTTGTCTTCTCGTGATGTTGAGAACATAGATAATGATGAGAATGAAGAGGATTATCGTGCCTTTGGTATTGATGGTGGTGATTATGATTACTAGAATTTAATATTTATGTTATTATATTAGTTTTAGTTTATTTTAATTTTGTTGGTGATTTGAATTAATTGAAGAATGGATCAACCCCTAGTTTACCATGTTTACGACTTATTATTTTTATTATAACATTAATTATTTTAGATTGTATTTGATTTTAAAATTATCATATATTTTTTTAATTGATTATATAGTTGAATTCAAATGGTATATTGTATAATTTTATTTGATTTTAATATAGAAATAAAAATAAAACATTTTTTAAATAAATTCCAACAAAAAAAAAGTTGTTGAAATTTATATTGGACGAATTTTCACAATTGAATATTCAAACAGTACATGTTCATTGGAATTTTTAATTTAACAGATAAAATAATGACGTTGGAATTGACATTGGAATTTGATCTGAATAAATTTTCAACAATTTAAATTCCAATAGCTAATATTTGTTGGAAAAATTCCAACGGAAAATCAACATTGGAATTGACGATGATATTTGTGATGGAAAAATTCCAACAACTAGATATTCCAGCGGTACATGTCCGTTGGAATAAAAATTTATGCCGATTTTTTTTGTTGTTGGAATTACTATAGGAATTCAAATTTATACTTTCCAACAACTAAAATTTCAAAGGTCAAAATCCATTGGAACAAATTCCAACGGAAAATTACCGTTGGATTCTTCAATGGAATTTATGTTGGAAAAAAAAAATTCAATAGATGATAATTCGAACGTTCACAATCCGTTGGAATGTACCGTCGGAATTTTTTTTCGTTGGAATTTTCATTGGAAATTTGCAATTCCAACGCCCACTTTTCCAACGGTCGTAACTTCGATGGAATAACCGTTGAAATCAGTGATTCCAACGGAAAAAGTGCCAAAATCCTTTGGAATTTCACTATATTCTTGTAGTCGAAGAACCTGGAAATAGAGATTAAACAATTATTGAAAATTTTGTGAACCTTGTAAATAAAACAAAACAAAAATACAAATATTGGAGAGAAAAAAATATGAATCTGCACAACAAAATAAAAGATTCAGTAAAAAAAAAAATCAACATGAGAATTAAATAAAAGTTAGGATTATGTGATGGAAGAATAAAACAAATTAAAAGAAGATTGAGTGAGAATAAAAAAAAATACTAAAAATAAAGATTAAACAAATATTGAAAAATTTGTGAACATTGTCAAACAATATAAAAGAATATGTAAAACAAAAATATAAATATTGAGAAAAAAATAGTGAATCTGCAAAACAAAATAAAAGATTCAGCAAAAAAAAAAATCAAACATAAGAATGAAATAAAAGTCAGGAAAACCATGGCAGAAAATCAAAGGTGGCACGACGGCTTGAAAAAAAGAAGGAAGAGATGTAGGACAAACATTGAGAATGAATTTGTGACTAAATTCAAATATCATGGGATCAAAAACCAATAAACTCATGGTTAATGGGACCAAATCTGCAATTTTCTCGACGGGTAATTGAATAAATTGAAATCTCAAATTGAGAGTGTATATACACACGCGTGTATTTAAGAATTTACCATCTTTAAAATATACTCCCTCTAATCTCTATCCACCAAAAGTGTGATCACTTTTTTTTATACATATTTTTAAAAAAATCATATTTTATTTATAAACAATATATTTGGGATAACTAGTAAATAATATACTCAATTTTATTATTAAAGTAAAAAAAAAATACTCAAAAGTGAACTCAAATGGGCTTACTCATTGCGCATTGGCTGAAATTACACCTACAAACATCTATCCAATCTTGTTACACATGAATTAAAGAAGAAGCCCATTTGCCAATGAGATGAGTAAAAAGAAACTTTGCAGCTTGAGCCCCACACAATTATTGAGTTTCCTTTTCTCTCATTGGGAAGATTTTATAATTAATTCCTCTGTCATTGAACCCTAATTTTCATAGTATAAATAAGTTTTAGTTATTTGTTTTTAGAGAAGACACTTTTAAAGAATTTCCTCAACAAGAGAATACTTTAAAAAGAAACTAAGCTTTTCATTTCTTTTATTTTTATCATTTAATTGACGGACTTTGATTATGTTTATTGTTGGATAAAACACTTTTAGTCGTAGGGCTTTTTATATATTTAGATTGAAGTTAATTTATGAATTAATTTCTTATTTTAAAGGGTGTTTGTCTTTTATTTGTGTGCTTAATTGTTACATTGGAAGCATGTTATTATTGACCATGATAATGTATTTTATATATTGTTAATTGGGATGAAATTGGGAGATTTATCCCATTAATTGAACATAAGCATGCAACTCAATTTATTATGAGTTCGAGAAAGAATTAATTATTGGGAGGGAATTGAATGATCATTTGAACTAATTTAGGTGACACGATATTTGTGAGATAGAGATACAAACTTATACTATTGTGTTTTCTTTTGGATTAAATAGATCGAAAGATTAATTAATTCTTTTTTAATGGTCAGCTCTGAGAAAAAAATTTAATTGTCATTTAAATGAGTTATTAACCATAAATAAATATTTTAATATTGCAATTGCATTGGAACATACTTTCTCTTAATTGAGTTTCATTTATATTTTCTCGTATTTTTTTTATTTTACATGAGTTGTGTTTGATCAGATTTTATTATTACTCTTTAACTGTTTATTTGTGACAAATTTGGTAGACAATTTAGGGGTAATTCAACACTTAAATTTTCGGTCACGTCTATTTAGAAATCGATCAACAAACGCCATTATTACACTCCTCTTCCTTGTGAGATCGACTCGTACTTAATTAACACTACGATTTACACCGTATACTTGCGATCATTTATTTTAGTGTTGTAAAATACACGAATAAGTATAATGGTAAAAAAATATACTCCCTCCGTCCCATAGGAACTTGCACACCTAGAAGGGCACACAATTTAAGAAATGTGTAAGAAAAGGTGTAATGAGTGATGTTTTGAGGGGTAGTTTTGTAAAGTTTTATGATTAAAGTAAAGTAAAAAGTAGATTGAGTGTGGAAAAGTAATGGCATATGGGTAAATAAGAGTATATTTTGAGGGTGGGGGTTATGAAGATATTTCCTTTAATGGAGTGTGCAAATTGGTATGGGACATCCATTTATAGAAAGTGTGCAAATTCCTATGGGACGGAGGGAGTATCAAATAAGGTATAGACAAGGTTGAAAATTGTGGTATAAATATCGAGACATAGGTATGTAAGTGAGTCGAGCCAACTTGCATGCTACTCATCCTTGACTCGAAAAAAGATCGAAAATGACTTGAGTTTAATTAAGTTGAGTTAGTTTCGAGCTACTCGAGTAGTTATCGAATTCGAGTTCATAAATGCTTATCACAAAAGGCCCGTGAGTCTAATCGAGCTTGTACAATGTTTACTATTTTCTCTTAATTATACTCCCTCATTCTCATTATTAATTGAACATTTACTGTTTATACGAGTATTAAAAGTGATAAAGTTGACTTTTATGAGGGATATTATGAACATTTCTAATTTATTGGAGAGAGAATATTTTGTTTGTGCGTAAAAAGTAATGACATGGTGTAATAGATGTTTAAGGGAGATTTTTAAAGGAGTAAAGAGTATGTGACAAATGTTCAAATAATAATGGGACTAAAGTTTTTGACATATGTTTAAATAATAATGGGACGGGACAAGTTGAACTCAAGTTTATATTGTCACTAAAGATAATCGAGTCGAGCTCTAATTTATCGAGTTTCTAGTCGAGCTCGATCTAAATTTTTTTAGGCTCGATCGAGTTCGAGTCGAGCTTGATTATAGCAATAGAGTCAAGTTTCAAGTTTAGCGCATCTCGACTCATTTACACCCCTATCGACACCTTAAATTTGTGAAAATATATATAGATGGATATATCGATATCGAACAAACTTTTAATTCATAAATTTAATAAAAGAAATGAACAATTGTATATTTGTTACTCTATAATAATTTACATAAAATATAAGAGCAACACTTATGTGAAATATTTTACACATGAAATATGTCTAATTAAGGAAAAAAAAATTTAAAAAAATTGTGAATCATAAGCCTTGTGAGGTTTATCTCATAATCTCAATATCAGTTGAGTGTGTCAACTGATGGAGGTCAGCTGGTGGAGTCAAGTAAGCTAAATTAGGCCTAATCAGATGAGTTGGAGGTTTCCAGTGTGATGAGGTGATGCTTAGAGTCAGTTGAGCTGGTTGATCAGAAGAGGTCGTATCTGCTGAGCAGATGTCTATCAGGCTATCAGCAGAGTTAGTCTTTTGACTAAGAGTGTGTAGATTAGAAGAGGAGATCAGTTGAGTAGAGTCAGCTGATGAGTCTTCGTTGTCTTCTATTACGAGTTACAAGAGAAAAGGCAAAGCTGTCATTTCGATTGGGCAAGGGCCAAGGAGGACCACGTGAGTTTGTTAGGCGGTTACAACAACCTATCAAAGTCACGCTTTCAACACATTGCAACAATCAACCTTGATCAGTATAAATACCTCATCTCGTGCATTTTTGTAAAGATTGACGCGTACGAGCATTCATCTTTGAGTTGTGAGTTCACGAGTGAAGTGAGGATAAATTCTATTGCGAGTGAATTAGTGTGTAAACATTCTTGATCAATCAAAGTTGAAGTCGTGTGTCCAGTGGATGTAGATTACATTGATCGAACCACTTAAATCTGTGTGTGCTCTGTTTTCTGTTCTTATTTTGTTTACTTTTGTGAATTGCTTTAGTTGGATTGCTTCGTTATAATCTGTTTTCTGTTAAATTGGAGACGTCTAATCTTACGGATTACTTGACAAGCCTGGATGCGAGTCGCCCAAAAAATTTGTGTGTCGCAACAGGTGTTTTACTACATAGTCAATATAATGTTAATTTGTTACTACAAGACCAAAATATTACCACTACAAGACCAAAATTTTACTACTAAATGTAAAAAAATATTTTGGAAAATTCGCCCAAAAAATTAAGTTTTTAGAATAGTTTTGGACTTGAAGTAGTACACTTTTGGTCTTATAGTAACAAAATATCTTTGGCCATATAATATCATATTTTGACTTTGTAGTAACATAAAATATTTTACTACTACAAAATAAAAAATATGTTGATATATAAATTTAAAAGATATTCAGGAAAATTTTCAAAAAAATTAATTGTTCATAATATTTTTGAACTTGTAGGGATAACATTTTGGTCATGTAGTAACATAGTTTTGATCCTATAGTAAAACAATACCTAAAATAGAAAAAATATATTTTAATTAAGTTTGATCTACAAATCTTTGCCTCAAATTTATCTTAATTAACTATATTTTGTGTATAAAATATTTTATATAAGTTTTTGTGAAAATATAATATATATTTTTATCTTATATGATGCGGCCAAAATATGTTGTCCTATGAAGAGACGACACGTGGATAGATGATGAGTTATCCTTATTAAATATTTATATTTGTTTCGTGAAATGAATGATATATCCTTGGTTATATGTTTTGTAAATAGTCTAATGGGCCTCTTAGGAGCCCAATTATATTGAGAGCAGGTCCATGAAGTGGCCCAAATTAGTAATTGACATATGAAGTGGGCTCGAGCCCTCAAAGGGATAAATAAAGAAGACAGGTCTAACCCTCGGTCCATATCCCTGGCTCAAGTCCAGGTAGGAGTGGCAACGGGGCGGGGCGGGGCGGGGCCGGTTTATGCCTCCTCCGGCCCCGGCCCCGACGGGGAATTTTTGTCCCCGAACCCGACCCGAACCCCGACGGGGAAAATTTTAAAATCCCCATCCCCGCCCCGATTGGTATCGGGTTTCCTCGACCCAAAAACCGAATTATTTATTTAATTATTATTTTTCTATTTTAATAATTATTATACCTCCCTAAAAAAATTATTATATTATTAAAAATTAATTATGTTATAAAACTATTTATTAAAAAAATATTTAAAAGGAAAAAACATAAATATATATAGATATATGTACATACATAAATATAAAAAAATATGTATATAGTGTATATCGGGGCAGTTTCGGGGCGGGGCGCGGGGCGGTGTATATAAATACCGTCCCCACCCCGTCCCCGATTTAATGTTTTTCGGTTTTCCCCGAAAACCGAACCGAACCCGATAAAGAGACTAAAAAACCACCCTGATCGGGACGGGGGCGGGGCGGATCACCACGGGTTCGGTATAAATTGCCATCCCTAAGTCCAGGGATAGCTCTCAGCCCATATTCTCGACCCAAATACAAGGTCAAGGGGATTAAGTCTTATTCAAGGGAAGACCTCCGATTTAGGAGGAAAGTCAGAGTTGGGAGATAGCAATTGAGGCCGAAAATCTCGGGATGTGGACTGGAATGAGGAAGATGGGCATCTAGACCGATTCTAGAGGAAGGTGGTTGAGAGAAAGGGGGAAAAGCCTACCTTTTCCCCGAGGTACGTTTTTTAAGTGGTTTTAAGTGATTCAATAAAAAATATACAACTATTATTATGAATACGACGGTTCTTTACATTCTTAACATAAGATAATACAAGAAACACCTTGGAAATATACGATTCTTGCGAGAACTCTCCCTCCATCCATCCGTAGGGAAGTTCCTCCTTGACTCTCCCGAGAGCATATCTGACTTGAGTGTCGGAGATTCCACGCCGGAATCCCCTTCGGCGTGTTTTTGCAGGTTCTTTGGGAGCTTGGGAGAGGATTACTCGCACAAAAGCTCGCTCAGAAGTGACGATCAAAACCCGAAAAGACCGTAATCCGAGCAGGAAAATTCGGTATCATTCAGCGTTACTTTTTGACGCAACATTGTTACATAGGGATATTTATCAATATATATTTACTTTTTTAAATATCATGAAAATATTATTCTTTTCAATATCAATATTAATATTAGTGACCAAGAAATTTGAATATATCAAAAATATTTATGAATATTTTCATGTAATTCGAAAATTTATTTAGTTGCCTGCCATACATAAAAGTTATAAAATCATGTAAATTCATAGGTGAATGTCAATTAGGTAATTTCAGTGGCTCAAGCAGCATCCAGGTAACGAGAGTTGGCCAATAATCAAATAAAGGGTAGCCTTTGGTCAGGTCAAAAATTCAAAGCATAGACTCGACTTTCACACCCTTTTGACGAAAACACCCTTTTCAAACTATAACACCAAATGTGATCTAAGCGGTTACTATATAGTACCCTGTTGACACATTCAATTACCAAAAATGAAGACATTTTCCAACAATACATACGTATATATGCCCTTGGTCAACACGAAAACTAAAATATTTGCTAATGCCATTCCACTCATGGCATTTAGTTTAATTCAAATTCAAAGAAATTTCACATTATAAATACAACCATATTCCACCATTCGCAATTCATTACAACAATTACTTCTTCTCTACTTCCGATTATCATTGCTCGACCTTCCAACTACGAAATTCATAAAAATGTATTCAAGGAGAACAAGTGTTATTTTGATTTTTTTCGCGGTTTTTATTTTATGTATGAGCCAAGTGCAAGTAGAAGGAGCAAGAATACTCTCAGAAGATTTTTCTCAATCAAACCACCTAGTTACATTTCCGAGAATGTATGAGAATGCTAGAGACACGATGTCTTGTTGGCTCCAACGACTAGCTTCCGGACCTAGTCCTAGAGGCCCCGGCCATTAAACGATGGACTTATTGGTTGTGATCACCATGCATGGCTTTGTTAGATATGCAAGTTTGAAGTATACACATATTAAATTAATAACTGATCATTATTATATTTAGATTCTATTTATTTATTTTTGTTTAGTTGTTTCATTCTTTCATTTGGCGGTGTAAGTAAAATTATTATAAGATACTCCATTCAATTCTTTATAAATGTAATTCTAGCATTTTAGATTATTTACTAATTAATAAATAGCGTTTTAAGTTTTTTTTTTTTTTTACCCTCATTCTTCCATGGTTACCCCTATTAATTAATGCCACCATTCATTAAATCTAGTCTCCGCCTTCCCAAATTTAATTGTCATTAGTCAGGGTTAATTTTGGTGTAATTAATTTAGAGGAAGTATATTATATATTATATAATTATTTTAACCACTAAATTCTACATTTAAATTGGGAGCTAATTATACAGAAAAACATTTGAAAGATACCTGCAAATGCGGTATTGATGCGCAACTTATAATGGACGGATGCGAGAAATATTTACAATTGGTTACGGGCATACACATATACAATTGAAATTGAACTTGAATGAATTGAGTCAAATGTTGAATCAAAAATTAAATTGAACATTAAAATTGAAGTGTATATATACACTCAATTGCATATGCATGAGAGAATTTTTGGCTAACTAAGAATTATATAAATTAATTAATCTAGCCCACAAAATTAAGGTAAACCCCAAATCAATCTATACATCTTAATATACTTCTCAATCACGAAGATTTTGCCTAGCTTTGTCCTCTCCGGCCATGGCTCATTTCACCATGCATTGTCAATGGTTGGTTGTTCATTGGGCATCATTTCTTATTCTTCTTGCCTAGATGATTAGATATTATGTTATGGTTGAATTGTGTTTTAAAATTATATCGAATATTTTGCTTATGTTCTTCAACTATTATGCAGACTTTTTGTATAATGACTATGGACTATGAGTTTGGGATGGACTTGTCATTTGCATGTTTTATTCTGATGTTACTCTTTGTAGAATGGGAGCCAATTAGTGAAAATGTCGTTCCACTTTTGGATATGTCATATTTTTTGGCACCAACCTTGTCTCTTGGGCGGCTAAGAAGCAACCTACGGTCTCCAGATCGAGTTGTGAGTCCGAATATCGGGCCATGGCGACCACCTCTTCAAAAATCGTTTGGTTGTGCTCGCTCCTGAAAGAGCTTAAGGCTCTCCCTACCTCTACTCCTACTCTTCTCTGCGACAACAAGGGCGCTATTTTTCTCTCTCAAAACTCGATCGCTCACAAACGAGCAAAGCATATTGACATAGATTATCATTTTGTTCGTGAGCTCGTCACTTCTGGCCGCCTAGCTACTCAGTTCGTGCCTTCTCAATATCAATTGGCGGACGTTTTCACTAAGGCTCTTGCTCGCCCTCTTTTTGAGTTCTTCCGTCACAAGCTCAAAGTCTCTTCGCTACCTCTTCGCTTGAGGGGGAATGTTAAGTTGTTAAGTAGTTAGGGTGGTTAGTAGATGATTAGTTGTAACTACTAAAACCTCTCATATAAATATCTCAATACAATTCTTTGGCTCTCACTTTAGAGAGTCCTTCCATTCTACATAAACCAAGGGCGAGAAGGAAGTCGCAAAAGCGTTGAAACCAGGCGCGAGGAGCTTGCTTCAAGCCATATAGGGCTTTGTTGAGTTTGCAAACGTGCTGAGGGCGAGAAGGATCAACAAAACCAGGCGGTTGTTTCATGTAGATGGGTTTGTCTAAAAAACCATGAAGAAAGGCATTGTTGACGTCCAGTTGATGGAGCGACCAGTTGTTCATGACGGCAAGAGAGAGAATAACACGAACAGTAGAGGACTTAACAACCGGGCTGAAGGTGTGATCATAGTCGAAACCAGGAATTTGAGTGTAGCCTTGGGCGACCAACCGAGCTTTGTGACGATCAATGGAGCCATCAACAAGAAACTTTGTTCGATAGACCCATTTGGAGCCAACAATGTTCGCGTCGGGGGGAGGAGGGACCAAGTCCCAAGTTTTGTTTTTGTGAAGAGCCTTGAGCTCCTCGTCCATGGCGGACAACCAATGTTGTTGTTTTGCTGCCGAGGAGAAACCCTTGGGTTCAGGAGAGGTATGAATGGCGGTGAGCAAGGATGTGGTGGTGATAAGGGAGGAATCAAAAGGATGCTTGGCTTTAAAGATGCCATCCTGAGATCTTGTTCGCATGCCATGAGTTGGTGGAGGGCGAGGAGCAGGTGGAGGCGTAATGTCAGGCTGAAGACAAAGCGAGCAGGGAGATTCAAGGGAATCATCGGGGCGACCAGGTATAGAAGGAGAAGAAGAGAAGGGCAAGGGAAGAGAGCTATCAAATGTAGCAACATCAAGAGAGGAGGAATCAGGGTCTGGACCACTTGCAGCAAAGGGAAAGAGAGACTCATCAAAGCGAGCATGCCGAGAAATGTACATACGCTGCGAGCAGGGGTCAAAACAACAGAACCCCTTATGATGAGAACTATATCCAAGAAAAACGCAAGGAATACTGCGAGGAGAGAATTTGTTAGTAGTATATGGACGAAGACAAGGATAAACACAACATTCAAAGACACGAAGATTATCATATAGAGGAGGAGTGGATAGAAGCATCTCATAAGGAGATCTGGAGTTAAGAATAGGAGAAGGTAATCTATTGATAAGATAAACGGCCGTGCAAAAAGCCTCAACCCAAAAGGTGGTCAGAACAGAAGATGAAAACAGTAAAGCAAGCCCCATTTCAGTAATATGGCGGTGTTTTCTTTCTGCTCGGCCATTTTGGGCCGGTGTGTAGGGGCACGACATAGTATGTATAATTCCAGAAGAAAGAAAAATGTCACGGAGTTTATGGTTGGTGAATTCAGTCCCACCATCCGATTGAAAGCGTTTTATCTTACGATCAAATTGGTTTTCAACCAAACTTTTAAAGTTAACAAAGGTGGAAACAAATTCAGATTTTTGACGGGGGGGATAAAACCATGTAAATCGAGAATGATCATCAATGAACAAAACATAATAACGAAAACCATCATGAGATTTAACAAGTGAGGGACCCCATAAGTCACAATGAATATGTCAAGAATATAAGAAGCACGTTTTGAGTTTAGAGAGAAAGAAAGCCGAGTACTCTTAGATTTTTGACATGCCGAGCAAATAACAGGCCGAGGAAGCAAAGAAGTGGTGGAAATATGTCCTTTTTGTTTAAGTGCATTTACAACATCAAAAGCAACATGCCCTAATCTATTATGCCATATTTCAAAAGAGCTATGGTTCGAGCGAGCACGTAAAGAGGAAGCAAAGCTAGAGTGACATTTTTCCAGAACATATAAACCATGATCAAGTCTGTCGTGAGCAAGAGTCAAACCTGTAGTCCGATTCTGAATTTCAAAAGAATTGTTAGAAAAGATAAGACGAACAGGAAAGTCATTGGTCAATTTACTTACAGAGAGAAGATTTTTCGTAATAGAAGGAACGACAAGAACATTTGAGAAAGTTAAGTCAGAATTATAGAGATGAGTACCAGTGTGAGTAATTGGAAGGATATTACCGTTTGCGACGACGACTCTATCAGAACCGGTGTAGGGCGAGGACGAATCAAGGGTAGCCGAGGAGGGAACCATGTGCGAGGATGCCCCAGTATCAACATACCAGTCTGAGAGATTAGAGAGGCGAGTAGAATCATTGCGAGGAAAGGAACCAACGGTGTTCGCCTGGCGAGGAGAAGAGGATTCATAGCGCTGGGGACAGGTTGGAGCATAATGGCCGTCAAATCTGCAGATTTGGCAGCGAGGAGACGATCGAGCACGACTTCGCCCACGTCCTGAATAGCCACGAGCAGGAGGGCGACCACGACCAAATTGCTGGCGAGCAGGAGGTCGGCCTAACACGGAAGACGCCGAGGAGCGAGCAAGAAAGGCAGACGACTGTGACGAAGCGGAAGGCGTTTCAAGACTTCGGGTGAAGAGGTCATGAGATTAGGCCTTGGCGAGCAGATCTGAAAACGAGGGGAGAGGCGAGATGTTGATCTGAGTTGTGGAAAATCCGTGAAAATCCGGACCCAGACCACGAAGAAACCAATGAGATTTGTCTGTAGGATCAAGAGAGCAGCCCATAGAGGAAAGATGGTCGCACAGGTATTTAAAAGCGGCCCCATAATCATAAACGGATCTTGAACCCTTCTTGATGAGTTGAAGCTCATCTTTTAGGCGTAGTTCACGAGCTTTGGAGGGCTGATTGAATGCCTCAGCGAGGGCATTCCAGATTTCCAGCGAGGTTGAGCAGCCAACGGTAACCGCCATGGCTTCTTCGGTGAGGGTGGACGTCAAGAAAACACTCACGATTTGATCCCGAGAATACCAAGTCGTGTAGAGCGGATTAGAAGAAGACGCACCATTGGTGGTGACGGTGGTGGGAGGGGTCGGGGAGGAGCCATCAACATAGGGCAAAAACTTTTGAGTAACAAGAAGCAGATGGACTTAGCGATACCACATTGGATAATTTATGGGTTTTAACTTGATGGTGACTAGGTGAGTCATAGCATGAAGGGTTAGGGTGGCGTCAAAGACGGAGGTGGTCGCCGGTGGGTCGGCCATGGAAGAAGGAGATCAAGAAAAGACGAAAAGGAGGGGGAGAGAAGAGGCCCAAAAGATATTAGGTTGATACCATGTAGAATGGAAGGACTCTCTAAAGTGAGAGCCAAAGAATTGTATTGAGGTATTTATATGAGAGGTTTTAGTAGTTACAACAAATCATCTACTAACCACCCTAACTACTTAACAACTTAACACTCTTGTTTTGACTTTATGTCTATTTAGGTGTTAATCATTTTTGTAGAATTATTTATATTTACATAGATTTACATAGATAATATAAAATAATTTAAGAAATTATAGTCATACCGTGTCATATGTTACCCATTTTTTTAAAAGAATATGAGTTGTCGTACTCGTGTCTATGCAACCAGCTTGGGCACAACGGATTTTTGAATGAAACACATGAGAATTGAAAGAAATTAAGGCAATCGCAAGGAGGATACAATCTCAATTCTAGAAAGTAGCAGTGCGCAACCATTGTCTTTTACAGTCGTCGTCCTTACTAAGTTTCCGTTACTATTATTTTTTTGGATCAACGAGTCGATCTCCTCCAACGGCGCCATTGTTATGGTGGCCGATTGGTAGGATGACTTGTTGGATCCTATTTTTTATAATTTTTTATTTAGTTTCCTTTTTTTATCCTATAGTTTTTACTTTTTTAGGTTCTCACTTCACCTCTATGTCCCTAGTTGTGAGATCTTCCACAATTGTTCATTATATTGCTTAATTATTTATTTTCTTTGTGGTTTTCCGTTGGTTTCTTACAACCATTGTTGTGTTGGCTGAGAAGAGAAGGACGGGAAAATATGGTGAAGGATACCTTAGTGCGGGATGTATTTTTTGTCAAGAGTTGTCTTTTAAATTACTCACGCGCGAGTTGCCTCTCTGCACTGTCCACCTATTTTCCTAACGATCAGATAGATGACGTCTCTTCTTTTTTGGATCGAGGATCTAGCTCGTAGGGGTTGACTTTCAGATTTTGTTGAGAGAGGTTTGTGTGTCAAAAAAAGAGCAGTTCTTTATTGAAATCATAAAAAAATCATAATTGTTGATGGTATGTTTGCATCGGGATTTTGTGAATTTTGAAATTGAATTTTCAAAATTTAGGAGATTTTAAAATTTTAATGATTTGTATATTTTGTTTGTTTTAGAATTTAAATAGGGTATTTAATTTTATGTTATATAACAGTATGATTTAATTTTGATTCTAAAATTTCAAAGAAATTGTAAAAATTAAGAAATCAAAATTAGACAACAGGATAGTTTCCAAAATAAAAGAAATGATTTATTTTTCCAAAGAGCTAGACATGAAGATTGAACACGATGGTGTTCATCAATCATACAACTTTACATTTCAGAAATATAATAAAACCTCTGTGTTAATTGCAAGGTGAACCTTGTTTAACTTTTATTAAAAATCGATCAATATTAGCAGAAAAATATGAAATGATCATATAATGAAAATTATTAGTTAATATTAAAGAAATTATGTATTAATTATATGCTGAATATATATCATTTCTACTTTTCAATATTTTTTTACACGCGTAATTATACTAGTAATACTTTTAGTTCATTTTTATATGAAAATTGCTCCCGCAAAGAAAAAATAAATAATTGTTAAGTTTATTTTCAAAGGTTTTTCAATATCATACTAATAACTTTTATATAATTTACACCTCAAGCTCTCAGACTAAATAGTCTTAAATTACAGGGATGAAAGAATGAAACAATTAAAACAATATAAGACTTATGAACATAACTTATAAGTTCAACATTTAATGGCCAGGGCCTCTGGGACTAGGTCCGGAAGCTAGCCGTTGAAGCCAACACGACATTGTCTCTCTAGCGTCCTCGTACATTCTTGGAAACGTAACGAGGTTGTTCGATTGAGAAAAATCTTCCGACAAAATTCTTGCTCCTTCCACCCGTACTTGGCTCATATATACAATGTAAATTATACAAAAAACCAAAAGAGTGATGCTAGTTCTCTTTGAATTCATTTTTGCGAGAATCTTTAGAGTTTGAAACACGAGCAATAATAATTTGTAGTAGAGAAAGAAGTTGTAATGAATTGAGGATGAAAGTGTATGCATGTATTGGTTCTATTTATAATGAAACTCTCTTTGAATTGAATTGATATATTGAATGTTGACCAAAAGGACATACGTATATTTTGAAAAAGTCAACAAGTGTGCTAATTGAATGCGTCCACAGGTGTGTATATTTTAAGGCTTAGGTCACATTTGGTGTTTTAGATTGAAATGCTACTCCTTTCGATCTTACTCGAATATTTTTCTTATTGGAACATTCAAATATTATTTGTACACTTTTCCAACTGCAAGTTTTTTTTAAAGAGACCCATCTCGCCCCTTGCGCTGATATTTTTGTTGTAGATAAGTTTTTCTTTAATTCTTTTTTTCCATTTATATTATTCAGTATTATCATTCATCATTCTTAAGGTTCATTCTTAACATATTTTTCATCAAAAAAAAAAAAATCACAATACATAAGATAATTTGGATAAATTATGATTGTACGAATCTATTCTTAACTTTCTTTATTTGTAAAGTGTGCATAACATCTTACTATTTTGTAATATTGAATATTGAATTTAAATTATGGTTGATATTCTTAATTTTTAGTACTTTTGATATCCACTTTGCCTTTAATTTTGATCTGAATGAGTGGCCTCCCTCATTAGATGTCGGAACCATTGAAATTACCTGACATCCACATACTCTTTACATGACTTTATTTATTTTAGCTAGTCTTCAAATGGTTTTTTCTTTTCTTTTACGTACATAAATTGTACAATAATTGAGGGAAAATTTGAAAGGTGTTTGTAAATTGAGTGTTTCATTATATATAAATTAATAATTATTAATTAATTAATAACTCTTTTAGTTAATAAATTTTAGTGGTCTGATGAGTATTAATTTATAGAGTTTCTATTATATTCATTTTAATTAACCATTTAGTTAACCTCATTAAAAAGCAATTGTATTTCTTAAAATATCAATAAATAACTTTTATTTTAAAATTTGTACAAACAATAAATGTCAAATTAAATGAGAGAGGAAGAAAATATTATATATTGTGAATGGTTATTTAATGTTTTCGTGTGAATTTCACATTAGGGATAATCAGGTAGAATTTAGTTTTGTAATTTATTCAGTTATTTGTATTTTGCCCCCCAATTCCCCCTTTTGCATGTCATCACGTAATTCACGTTGACTAAAATTGTAACTAAATAAATTAATATATACTTCCATCGGTTCCACCTATTTAAAATATATGTCATTCTAATTAAGCTCATGTACATATTAAAAAAATAATGGACTTCTCATTTTACCCTTAATCAATGCTTGTAATTTTCATTAAAAAAAATACATGTATGTAAATATTTATTGATCTTAAGGGTAAATTTGGAATAAATGCAATTTATTATGCATTGAAAAGTACAAAATGTCTTATATTTTACAAAGAAAATGAAAGGTCAAAACTACTTATAATATGAATAGGAGGAAGTATTCATTATGCTTCTTCAAACAGAAAGTAAATATATATGTTGTGTGTATGATGAAATATTGTATAGTTCATTTATAAATAAATTGAGATTGTGTTTATAAATAGAGTAGATTAGCTCAAGATAGGTGGATGATAAGGTCTAAGTTAGATGCCGAATCAAACCTAAAATAAAAAAATAAAAAAAAGAAATTATCCAATAAGTAAAAATACGCTCGATCATGTGCATGTCAAATGATGGAAAGATACATTATTTATGATTCAATTCGAGTCAGTTGAGATATCCGTTTTCACCGTAGATATTTCAATATATTTATTAAACTGGTCTGATTATTTATAAATATGGTGAATGACAATTTAAAAAAATAAGTAATGATTAAAATGTAGAAATAAAATAACGTCAATAGTACGATGAAAACAATGAAATTGGATTGAAGCAGTATTTAATTAATTGTGTCATGGGAACATGGAGTATAATTTTGAGCAGTGCATGCGAGGTGACTTTGAAAATGTGGAGTTGAAATTCAACGATTTCAGTGTTCAAAGAAAAATGTTTAAAATATTGATTAATATTATAAGTCAATATTGAATATTGGAATGTATATACATATATTTATTAATTTTTTTGACAAGGAATATATATATATATATATATATATATATATATATATATATATATTGATGTGCCAAAATTTGCACGAGAGGATTGCGTATCCTCGGGATTAAATGTCCTACTCTTCGAACACGTATGATCGCTTCGAACGTGCTGCCTTCACTCGAAATCTTCAAGAACCTGCAAAGAACACGCCGGAGGGGGGTCCGGCGTGGACACTCCGATGCCTAAGTCAGTATAGGGCTTTTCAATATCTCATAGGGATCTCAAGATCCTTAATGTATCAGATCAGTTCTCAAAGAATCTCAAAAGTGTATTTCGTTTAAAGTATATCAAGTTCAGTAATGTAAAATTGTCTAACCTGGAAATCTCCCCAAATTTACCTATTTATAGAGATACTTTCTGGAGAGGAAGTCAAGCCTTCCTCTTATTTCGGAGCTGCCCATAAGACTCGGCCCTGCAGAGTGGACGAAGTCCTCTTTTCTCTCCACTCCCTGAAGACTCGGCCCTGCAGAGTGGACGAAGTCCTCTTTTCTCTCCACTCCCTGAAGACTCGGCGACACTCCTTCTTAGTGGACTTTGTTCCCTAAGATAAAGGAGGATAAGGTCTTCCTTTTATCGAGTCTAGACCGAAAATGGCGGGATTCCCCTATATTTACGGCCCATAAATTCATATCAAGACTGATTCTTCTCGCTGCCCTTCTCCAGCCGAAGCTCTCTCCAGAGGGACCTCTAGAGAGGATTCCCTATCCAGGGAGTATTACACAATCCAATCCTTTCACTTTGACCTTATCTTTTATACACGTGTCGACTTCTTATCGGATGACATTTTTAGGCCGCATCATCTACTCCCCCCTACTCTCGTAAAAGGGGTATATCTTTTGTGAGAGTAGAAAATTCCAGTGAGCCTAGTACAGAGGCGTTTCTGGAGAGACGTGTATTATTCTTGTTTCGGAGAGGAATTTCAAAAGTGCTCCCCTTCGGAGATTTTTCCCGCCTTGGCCGCCTGTAATTTGGCAATGGCCTGGCTCTTGGTTTCATAACCTTCAAAGAATTTTCTCAAGAACTTTAGGGAATCTCTCCCCCTTTCACGGAATCACCTCTGGTTTCAAGTGGCTCGAGAAGGTTTTCCTTGACTTTAGCGAAATTTTTGTTTTCTAAGTATCCATCTTGGGTCTTGGTTATGGGGGGATGCTCCCCAGTTCTCCTTGGCCTCTGAGCCTCTACTTGTCTCTTACTTTCGTTTAAAAGATTTTGATTCATAAAATCTTCTCATTTCATTGACTAACCCTTTTGGGTTCCAAGCATGGTGAGGGCTCTCTGGAGCTCCTCGGCCTCTAGGCCTCTGAGTGTTTCTCACTCTCATTCTTAAAAGATTTTAATTCATAAAATCTTCTCATTTCATTGACTAACCCTTTTGGGTTCCGAGCATGGTGAGGGCTCTCTGGAGCTCCTCGGCCTCTAGGCCTCTGAGTGTTTCTCACTCTTATTCTTAAAAGATTTTGATTCATAAAATCTTCTCATTTCAGTAACCCACTTGGGTCTCAGGTAAGGTGAGGGCTCTCTGGAGCACCTCGGCCTCTAGGCCTCTGAGTGTTTCTCACTCTCGTTCTTAAAAGATTTTGATTCATAAAATCTTCTCATTTCATTGACTAACCCTTTTGGGTTTCAAGCATGGTGAGGGCTCTCTGGAGCACCTCGGCCTCTAGGCCTCTGAGTGTTTCTCACTCTTATTCTTAAAAGATTTTAATTCAAAAAATCTTCTCATTTCAGTAACCCACTTGGGTCTCGAATATTGTGAGGGCTCTCTGGAGCACCTCGGCCTCTAGGCCTCTGAGTGTTTCTCACTCTTATTCTTAAAAGATTTTAATTCAAAAAATCTTCTCATTTCAGTAACCCACTTGGGTCTCGAGTAGGATGAGGGCTCTCTGGAGCACCTCGGCCTCTAGGCCTCTGAGTGTTTCTCACTCTTATTCTTAAAAGATTTTAATTCAAAAAATCTTCTCATTTCAGTAACCCACTTGGGTCTCGAATATTGTGAGGGCTCTCTGGAGCACCTCGGCCTCTAGGCCTCTGAGTGTTTCTCACTCTTATTCTTAAAAGATTTTAATTCAAAAAATCTTCTCATTTCAGTAACCCACTTGGGTCTCGAGTAGGATGAGGGCTCTCTGGAGCACCTCGGCCTCTGAGTGTTTCTCCCTTTTGAATTCTCATATCTCATATATGCTCAGTGATCTACAGATCCTTCATCATTTCATCACTTCTAATTTTCAAACTTAGCCATCCGGCTACTCAGGGTGGTTAGCCCTCACGCGTTTCAGGATGCTCAAAGTATGCTTCTGAATCATATCTTAAATTGTTAGGAAATATGTGCTCATACAAGTTTCCAAAAATCTCCAAATGTTTTCATCACATCTCATAAAATCTTCAAATATTCATCAAAGATAAACATGCCTTTTAACATAATTTAGAAAAAATTAGACTCATCACTAATCAAAAACACGTTCTTAATCCTGCCTAAATTCTCAATCATTCTCTCGATTCAATCACGAAATTCTCCTAGGTAATTACCTTAGCGTTTCTCAAATCAATCATTTCTGAAGTTTTAGCAAATGCTCATATGCTTCGAGGTTTTATGTTCTAAACAACTATGTCTAGGTCACACATATCATATCACAAAGTAAAATTTAAAGTAAAAATGTAAAATATACACTTTTCACTTACATGGCTTCATATCAGGATCTCGGAGGTAGTAGGCCTAGACCCTTCATCACCCCCTTTAAGCATCGAAGTGTAAGGCATTTGCAAGGTCCGTCATCATGCTTGTCTCCGAATATCGCATCTCAACACTTTAGATGATCTTACTCACCTAATAGATCGACTCTTGGGTATATCCTTCTTTACAGTAGCCTTGTAGCCCTCATGACTACCTGCTCATCCTTCATGGGTTTCTTTTATCACGTAATCTCCTTCGGGAGACATCTTAGATAGGGATGGGTCAACGATAGTTTGTATAATTGGCCACCCAAGATGTAGTATCTTAACCGCAAAGCTCGAGCTTCTCCAGAAGCTGCAGGGGCTGGTCCTTTATTCAGCTCTTCTCAACTTTTGAATATCAAATTTCAGCACCCTGGGGAGGGTTTGGTCAGCTTCAGCAGCTAGACTCGGTGGAGCTTCAATCATACAAGCTTAATCTGAGATCTGAAGTCACATCTAGAATATCGAGGCATGTCAATCATACAAAATTCATAGATAAGTATGTTAGCCCCACATTCTGAAGTCACGAATCATTATTAGTCCTTAGTCATGGATTCTAGAGCATATAGTTAACCACATAAACTCAACGTGCTACTCATGCTCTCTAGTATCTCAAGTCAATTTTCAAATTTTAACATCACATCTAGAACGTCTAGACATAATAATCATGTAAAAGTAGGAGGGTCGTACTTGATTTAGGGAAAACAAAATATGATACGCATATCAATCTCATAATGACATACTTATAACAATATCGAATCAACGAATATCATAGCTTATTCATGTCACATTCATCATGACATACTCATTATAAAATCACGTTAGCATAAAAGATCTAACCTTTTTTAGCTTTATCAAATTTTGTACTAACCGGTGGTATCGATATTTGGGAGTCAGCACCATAGCAGGCTGAATATCATAATCCAGCTACTCGTTTGGTTCTCCATAGTTCCCTGCTCTTTCGGGCTCCTCCAGGACCTCTAGGTTCTCCAGGTTTACTCGTATATCAATCCCGAATCGATCCTGTAAAGATACACCAAAAAGAAAAAGGGGCCTCCAACACAGGCTTTCGAGTGCTCAAATAAGCTTCATAAGCCTCAATTATATAATTTAAATATGAAATAAGGGAATTTCAGATCTGGATGATCTCCAGCAACCTCCAAGACCTCTGTAGGTTCCAATCTCAGTTGGGTATATTTCTAAAACCTCCCTCGAGGCCCAGATCGGTATCCTTCCGCAGCATTGCGGTTTCCTGTTCCTCCAGAGTTGCGGGGAGCTTCTGGGCTGGACCTCCCTGCTGTAGATTCTCTCTTCCTCTCTCCACTAGCTGGTTTTACCTCTAGCTTCTTGGATTGCCTCACCTCTTCGAGGGTGAGATATTTTTCGGCTCTGAAGATTCTCAAATTCTTTACCCGCTTCAGGTAATCAATCCTCCTCTCACCCACTCTAGTTTTCGGACTTATCATTTTGTCTGTTTAGGGCTATTGGCCTTAATCTCAGGGACCTAAATAGGCTTAATCTTCACTTTCCATTTCCGAGCTTATCCCGAAATCCTCCAGGACTTGGATAGAATCAACCTATAATCTGAAATCTTCTGAACCTATCCAGAGATCCTCCAGAGCTTGGATAGACTTAATCTGTAATCTGAAATCTTCTGAACCTATCCAAGGGTCCTCCAGAACTTGGGTAGACTTAATCTATAATCTGAAATCTTCTGAACCTACCCAGAGGTCCTCCAGAACTTGGGTAGACTTAATCTATAATCTGAAATCTTCTGAACCTACCCAGAGGTCCTCCAGAACTTGGGTAGACTTAATCTGTAATCTGAAATCTTCTGAACCTACCCAGAGGTCCTCCAGAACTTGGATAGACTTAATCTATAATCTGAAATCTTCTGAACCTACCTAGAGGTCCTCCAGAACTTGGATAGGTTCGGTCTGTAATATGAAATTATATCTAAAATATGGAAACATGTTAATCGTGTGCAAAATCATAATCATCGTCCGCATCTAATCATTAATCATCATCAACGTCTAATCGTTAATTCTACCACATAAAGTAATCAAAAGACTCAACATGTGAATTGCTTACCCATGCTTCTACGATTTCAAGTAATTCTCAATTCTAAAATTGTTTCTAGAGTATCAATCATGTAAGCTTAGGAGAATCATGCTTTATTCATTGGAAAAGGTAAGTTCGTGTCATATATGTCAATATCATTAAAATATGCTCATAGCAATATCACATTACTATAAAAGATCTAATACTTTAGACTCTATCAAACACATGTACTAACCTGTAGTACCAATGCATTTATCATATCTCTGCTTCGTACTCCCACGTTTAGATTTTGGACCTCGAGGCCCTAAATACTCTTCCTCATACCTCCAAGTTCTGATTCTGGACCTCGGGGTCCTGAATACTCTGCCTCGTACCTCCAGATGGATTACTATCTCTTGGTGACCCGGAGGTCTGAGAGACCTCTGGACTGGAACGTCTGGAGGGGCCCTTTCTTCTTCTCTCTCGATCTGGGGGCCTAGTCTCCAATCTCTTGGCTTTCCGAACCTCCTCCAGGGTGTGGTACTTCTCTGCTCTATGTAGCAACTCATCAAAGTTCTTAACCGGCTTCTTAGCTAGGGAGGAGAAGAAGTCTCCATCCCTTAATCTGTTAGTATGAGCGCTGATCTTCACCTCCGGAGAGGCTGTAGGGACCTCCAGAGCTGCCTGATTGAATCTCCGGAGAAAAGCTCTTAAACTTTCGTTCTCCCCCTGCCTCAGATTGAAGAGGGTCAAAGTGGCCCGCGGCTGCCTCCGAGCACTTGCAAATTGATGGAGAAATAACTCACTGAATTCCCCCCAGGATCGGATTGTATTGGGTTCCAATTGAGTGAACCACTGCTAGGGTGGTCAGGAACACCCTGCACTTGATTCCCTCTCCGTAGCGGTGTAATAACGCGGCGTTCTCGAACCTTGTTAGGTGTTCATAGGGGTCTGCCGTACCATCGTACTCAAAATTGAGGGGCTTAAAATTGAATGGTAGTTCATCCTGTTATATGTTAGGAGAGAAATGACATCCAGAAACATAAGAGGATTTACTCGCTCGATTGTTAATTTGTTTTCTCATATCTCTCATCTCCTTCTGTAGGGCTAGTATTTGGTCGCTAACTGGCCCTCCGTAGGTATCGTCGGTGCTTTCTTCTGCTTCAGGGAGCTCTGTCTCTCGGGGTGCCAAATCTGCATTCCTTCTTGTACTTCGAAGGGGAATGCTTCTTTCCGCTCGGGAGGGCACCTTATCGTCTTCTTCTGCCCGCATCCCCATTTCTTTGGACAACACTTGGGAGGCTCCAGGTGCCTCTTCCTGGAGTCTCGGGATAGGTATCTCCAGATTCCCTGGTGCAGCTCTGGGAACTCGATCTCTTTGAGCCACGAAGGCTCTCTCTACAGCTTGCTTGATGAGGGCATTCAATTGATCGGAAGAGATCAGGAGTGGCCCTGAATCTGGAATATCCTCTCGCTGAGGATCCGCGGTCTGGGACTCTGGGGCTTCAATGTTCCCTGTGGTTCTCTCTTCGATTGGGAGGGGATGGTTTTCCTCTCCCAAGCCTGTATTAGGCGTCACTGGTGGATTTGCTCCAGAAGGAGTATGAACTGGATCCTTCCCTCGGGCTCCACTCGGTGAGGGATCAGTTGGCAAAGGGGAATTTTCCCCCGGAAGATTCTTCTTTCCAGAAGTAGATGTTTTATTTCCGCCACCCATTTGCTCGAACGGATAGAAATTCGTGAGAAAATCTTTCAACTCTTTCCCACAGACGGCGCTAGTTGATGTGCCAAAATTTGCACGAGAGGATTGCGTATCCTCGGGATTAAATGTCCTACTCTTCGAACACGTATGATCGCTTCGAACGTGCTGCCTTCACTCGAAATCTTCAAGAACCTGCAAAGAACACGCCGGAGGGGGGTCCGGCGTGGACACTCCGATGCCTAAGTCAGTATAGGGCTTTTCAATATCTCATAGGGATCTCAAGATCCTTAATGTATCAGATCAGTTCTCAAAGAATCTCAAAAGTGTATTTCGTTTAAAGTATATCAAGTTCAGTAATGTAAAATTGTCTAACCTGGAAATCTCCCCGAATTTACCTATTTATAGAGATACTTTCTGGAGAGGAAGTCAAGCCTTCCTCTTATTTCGGAGCTGCCCATAAGACTCGGCCCTGCAGAGTGGACGAAGTCCTCTTTTCTCTCCACTCCCTGAAGACTCGGCCCTGTAGAGTGGACGGAGTCCTCTTTTCTCTCCACTCCCTGAAGACTCGGCGACACTCCTTCTTAGTGGACTTTGTTCCCTAAGATAAAGGAGGATAAGGTCTTCCTTTTATCGAGTCTAGACCGAAAATGGCGGGATTCCCCTATATTTACGGCCCATAAATTCATATCAAGACTGATTCTTCTCGCTGCCCTTCTCCAGCCGAAGCTCTCTCCAGAGGGACCTCTAGAGAGGATTCCCTATCCAGGGAGTATTACACAATCCAATCCTTTCACTTTGACCTTATCTTTTATACACGTGTCGACTTCTTATCAGATGACATTTTTAGGCCGCATCATATATATATATATTTATTTATTTATTTTAAAGGAATTCATAGATTTTCAGTGTTCAATGAAAAAGGTCCAATAAAAAAAAAATTGAGGCTCCATTTGAACGGAGATTTTAAATTCACAAATTAAATTCACTTCATTTGTATTAAAAAGTAAATGAATGAATTTTAAGTATATACTTAGTTTCAAGTCTATCATTCTTTTAATTAAAATTGAGAGAATTTAAAATTCTCCTTAAAATCATATCATTTGAAATCCATGTATTTTTAAATCCTTCCATTTAAAATGTCTACTCAAATCAAATTCCCTTATCCAAACACAACCTTAGATTTCGAGTCTTCGAGGTTTGCAAATGCAGATCAAAAGAAAGAAGATTGTTGAAAATGTCATTAAACCCTACAGTTGTATTTGGATGAGGGGATTTGATTTGAGTAGCTATTTCAAATGAAAATATTTAAAAATAGATGGATTTCAAATAACATGGTGGTTTTAGTGTGTATTTAAAATTCTCTCAATTTTAACTAAAGAAATGTTAAATATTTGAAATCTATTCCTTTTATTTTTTAATTTAAACAAGTACTGAGTGAATTTAAATTATGAATTTAAAATCAACACTTAACGTAGCCTACAAGTATATATATATATAAAAAAAAAAAAAAAAAGTGGAATACACTAACTAGTTTGACATATTTGTTAGATTTAATGTTAAAGATGTTTCAATTATTAGATTATTAATCGAGAGTTTGAACGAACTTTAGTCGAATCAAAACAAATCAAGTTCAAATAGTTATATATTTTTGGCAGTGTCTCGTGTGGACTAATTTCACTGTAAACTTGGTGTGCATTTTGTGCGTATGTTTTTATTAGTAAATTGTTACATTAAAATAAAATTAATTATTATTTTACTATAATGTAGTAGTATTAGCACTACAAAAAATGCGGAGTTTGCCGACGGAAGGCTACCGACGGAATCCATTCTATCGGCCGCCCTGACGGATCGCCGACGGAATTATCGAATCGACTGACTCCCGACGGAATCCAAGATCCGTCGGGACCGTCCGACGGACTTCCCGACGGAATTCAGTTCTGCGGCCAAACGGTGTCGTTTAGCCTTGCTTCCCGACGGATTTTTTCCGTCGGTCGTTCAAATTTCGACTGTCGACGGAAAATATCCGTCGGTAGCCGACCCGCTTTGACTGGCATTAATATTCGCGTGCTACCGACGGAAATATCCGTCGGTAGCCACAATTTTTTTTTTTTATAAGAACTGCCGAAGGCGGCAGTTCTTCCTCATAAGGAAAAAAAAAATTTGGCTTTCGTCCCCCTCTCCCTGTTCGTCTCCTGTTCTCTCCTCGTGGATTAGATTTTCTTTTGCGTGGTGCATGGATTGATCGACAAAGGGCATTACGATTATCTACTCCAATTTTCTTCAATTTAAACGGTACGTTTTATAAATTCTTAATTAATTTTAATTAAGTTATTGTATTATAAATTGCATGTTAATTATTATAAAATTTCATGTACGTAGTTGATGAATATATATGTATAATTAATTCAAATATATGTTAGTACGTGGATTATATGTTTTTTATTGGTTAATTGTAATTAATTAATGTATGTTAGTTCAAATATATAATGTAGTTTTGTTAGTTCGTTTTGATAATTAAACTAGGTTATTATTGTTGATTAAATTAGTAATTATTCTTATAATTAAACTAGGTTATTATTGTTGATTAAATTAGTAATTATTCTTATAAGTAGGGGTGTTGTACGGTTTGATTAATATAGTAATTATTGTTATTGTTTAAATTAAGTCATTATTAATTAGTTTGATAAATTATTGATTTCATTAGTAACGTGATTTTGTTATTGATTAAATTAGGAAATTATTGACTTAAATTACTAAAATGTTATTAATTAAAATAGAAAATTATTGATTTCATTACTATATTAATTATTGATTAATTTATTATACTTTTAAATTTTATTTATTAAAATTGATGAGTCAAGGTGCTAGTGGGGCCTCAGGATCTCGACGTAGGAGAGGCTCACTTAGGCTTGTTGAGCCTGCTACGTTGACGTCGTCGACATCCGTTCCACAGCATTCGCCGCCGTCATCTCAGTCGTCGGCAGCTCGTCGACATCCCACGCGGGCCCGAGAAACCAGACTGAAAATATGGATTGAAGGTGTCTAGTAAGTAATTAATTAAATAATTTTAAGGTTTAACAATATTTAATAGCATCAATTTTTGTAAGTTTTTTAATTTATAATGTGTTTGTTTCTTAATATATAATGTCACAGCTTACTTCCTGGTAATGAGATATCGAAGATTTGCACTGAGGTGATTACTAAGTGCAAGGTTGTTGCGAATGCCTACTCTTGGCTGAAGGTGCCGCAGACGAAAAATGATGAATATTGGGAGGAATTCCAGGTATTTGAGTGCATTCAATTAAATATTAATAAACAATTTATTATATATATTATTTGATAAATATGCTGATCGAATATGTGCAGAAACATGCTTATTGGCATAGGGAGTTTTTTTCGGACAACGATATCCACAGTCACTGGCAATCTTCATGTCAGTCTAGGTATAATGAGATAATGTACACCTGGAGGAATGCTTGGCGTAGTCGTGGCGTGGTGCAGACGTTGGGGGAGGACGAAAATGGAGTCGACGTGTGGAACACGTTGACCACATATTGGAGTAGCCCGGAGTACATGAGGAAGTGTGCAACTGCTCGAGCCAACCGTATAAGTGATGGGGGAGGTGGGATGTCAAGGCATCGGGGGGGGGGGGGGGCGATCCGCGTATGAGCACTCAATTGCTCTAGTAGGTGTTCACTAAATTTATTTCAATTATTTATATTGTATTATATAAAATAATTTTTATATGCTCATTTGTTACGAAATAGGAGCGGGAACTTGGGGGTGAACCCACACACGTGGATCGGTTGAACGTTCTTTATCTGTTTGATCCAGATTCGCAGACGTCCACATATGGACGCACTACCCAGCTTCACGTAAGTTTAATTAAATTGTGATGTTTTTTTAATATTTAATTAATTAAATGTATTGAACTATGTATTAATTTAATTTTTTTGTAATTATGTAGTTGGATGTGAACCGGAGGATTGAAGAGGAGACGACACAGGCTTCTGCTGAAGCCGGGCCCAGCGCTCCGTCTGATCTTAACCGGATTTACCTGGACGTTGCCCCGGCTGATCGAGGACGGGTCCTTGGCCTTGGCCGGATGAGCCGCTCAGTGAGAGCTGCGTCGTCCAGTTCGTCCCAGCGTGCATCGCAGGCCTCTGTATCCTCCACTGCTGTTCCGGACCCAAACGTAGTACACATGATGAACCACTACTTCCGACAGCTAACTGACACTATGGGTCGATCGTTGGGGATGTCTTCTGAACAAATAAATACATGCTTTGAACAGGCGATGAGCGTTCCCCCTCCGCCTTTCGATGCTTCGGTTGGTCCTCCCCCTCCGCATTTCGATGCTCCGGTTGGTTCAGTTCCCTCTTTCAATGCTCCAGATCCAAATCCAGATGCAGTGGCAGACGACGGCTTGGATTTCATTGGTGGTAATGAGTTTTTTGGGTATAATGGTTGATGTTTGAACTATTTATTTTTCTGTCGAACTATTTAATTTTCTGTCGAACTATTTATTTTTCTGTCAAACTATTTAATTTTCCGTTGGACATATTTATTTCGGTTGATGCTTGTTTGTCAATGGATTGTTTATTTATGTTATTGTTTTTAATTTATACATAATACATAATTTTTCGTTAGATTTTGGTATAAAGTAAAGTATATTTTATTTTTTTTTCGATTTTTATTTTATCCCGCCAATATTACCGACGGAAATAAACATTCTGTCGGAAATTAAGTCTGCCGACGGAAATTCCGTCGGCCAAGTACTCTACTGACGGAATTTCAGAATCCGTCGATAGATTCAAAATGTACGCACCGACGGAATTTCAAAATCCGTCGGTAGCGCGTAATATTTACAGAAACTTTTTTCCCCTTTCTCACTCAGTCGAAAAAAATTGTGGAAATTGTATGAGAGCAAGCAAATTTCGGTACGTTTTTCTTTTTTACTTGGTTAAATTTTGTAGTTTAGTTGTGCATTTTATATGGTTATAGTTTAATTAGTTGTGCATTTTATATATTTGTAGTTTAGTTGTGTATTTTTTTATATGTTTGTAAGAATTTTATGTTAAATGTTTAACAGATGGAATTGCCGGATCGTCGATGGATGTATGAAACTCCTAGGTTCATTTTAGGAAATGTGAATAGTGAATTTTACAATGAACTTGTGTCATTTGTTGAATTTGCAAAGCTCCACCCACATTACATGCATGGGAATTGTATCAAGTGTCCGTGTAATGCCAAAAAATGTCAGAATAAAATATTTAAGTCGATTGATGAGGTTTTGGTACATGTTCTGAAGAATGGTTTCACTGTTAATTATTATAATTGGACATTTCATGGGGAAGTACGTTGGCCTTATAACTTTGATCAAGTTTTATACTATTACACTGCCGGTATCTATGAAAGACAAATATATGGTAATCAAGCCGGCACGAGTAATGAACAACAATTTGGTGGGGAACAAAAGTTTGGTGGGGAAGAACAACTTGGGGAGGGAGAACCCAATATGTATCAAACAATGATAATGGAAGCCGATTTTTCAAATGTAGAAGAGGAGCCGACGGATGAAGCATTTCGGTTTTATGAAATGCTCAAATATCTCGATCAAGATTTATATCCGGGTTGTGATTCACACTCTCAACTGTCATTTAATGCCCGACTTATGGCTATCAAGACCGAGAACAAGCTTTCTAACAGGGCATATGAGCAAATGACACAATTATGCAGTGAGATCTGCCCTCCTGAGAATAAGGTGCCTACAACATATCATCAAAGCAAGCAAATGCTGAAAAATATGGGATTGTCGGTCGAGAAGATTGATTGTTGTATAAACGGTTGCATGTTATATTGGGGTGATGAAGATAGCAATCTGAAAATGTGTAGGATGTGTGGTCATCCTCGTTACAAAGAGCCACGTCGGAAGGGGCCCGCTGGTCAATCGAAGTCGTCGAAGAAGAAAGTGGCACACAAGAAGATGTATTATCTTCCAATCATTCCTCGTTTAATGAGATTGTATCAATCTACTGCCACGGCACAACACATGACATGGCATGCAACAGATTCGTCTTCGATCGAGTCTAGGGAGATGCGACATCCGGCGGACTCGGAGGCCTGGAAACATCTTGACAACGTGTATCCCAAATTTTCTTCTGAACCGAGGAATGTGAGGCTAGGTTTGTGTACTGATGGTTTTGCACCGTTTGGGAGCTTTGAAAAGCAGTATTCGTTGTGGCCGGTGATTCTGACTCCGTATAATCTTCCTCCATGGATGTGCTTGAAACCTCAAACAATGTTTCTAACTGTATTGGTGCCAGGTTCGTCGAATCCAAAGGATAAACTTGACGTTTATCTCTAGCCTCTTATAAAAGACTTGATCTTTTTATGGGAAAGTGGTGTCCAAACATATGATGTGTTCAGAAAACAGAATTTCACGATGCGTGCTGCTGTATTGTGGACCATTAGCGACTTTCCTGCATATTCTATGTTGTCTGGGTGGAAAACGGCTGGGTTTCAAGCATGTCCGTATTGTTTGGATTTTTCTGAAGCTTTCAGTCTTGAGAAGAGTAGGAAAGTTACATGGTTCGATAATCACCGAAAGTTCTTACCTCGAGATCATCCATTTAGAAGAAATAAGAACAACTTCTTGAAGAACAGAACAGTTACACACAATCGACCGCCCCTTCGAAACGATATTTTAATTATACAATTATTTGATCTAGTATAATGTTATACGTATATGTTTTATTAATTTCTTCTAGTATAATGTTACCGTACAGGACAAACGTTGTTACATGAGATTCAGTGGACGGGTTTGAAAAAATCTACTGAGGAAAATGCAGCTGAACACAACAGTCGAATCCCAGGTGGATGGAATAGAAAGAGTATTTTTTGGGATTTGCCATACTGGAGTTCACTATTGATCCGACACAATTTGGACGTGATGCACATTGAGAAGAATGTGTTTGATAATGTGTTCCACACAATGATGAACACAGAAGGCAAGACGAAAGATACTCCAAAGTTCCGGGAAGAGTTGAACATTTGTTGTCGTCGTGAAGAGTTGAAAATGGATCCCAATACAGGTAAATATCCGAAGGCTTGCTACACACTGGATAAGCCACAGAAACAACAACTGTGTCGTTGGATTCACGAGTTGAATTTTCCAGACAACTACGTGTCAAACTTGAGTCGATGCGCAGACATAAACAGGGGTAAGGTTTCAGGGATGAAGAGTCACGATTGTCATGTTTTTATGCAGCGCTTGATACCAATTGCGTTCCGAGACGTTGTTCCTCTCAATGTGTGGAGGGCTATCACTGAATTAAGTCTTTTTTTTTAGAGATTTAACATCTTCAACGATCAAGATCGATGATATGATTCGTTTGGAGCAAGACATTCCAGTGATTTTGTGTAAGTTGGAACAAATTTTTCCACCTAGCTTCTTCAACTCCATGGAACACTTACCCGTTCATTTAGCGTATGAAGCCAGAATTTGTGTTCCAGTGCAGTACAGGTGGATGTACCCATTTGAAAGGTAAACTCTTACATTTTTCATTTTTTATATATACTACATGCATGTTCACTGAATTAAAATATATGTTTTTTTTATTATAAATCAGATATCTCCACAACTTGAAACGCAATGCTAAACAAAAGGCAAATGTGGAAGCATCGATTGTTAATGCATATTTGAATGAAGAGGTTGACATGTTTTGTTCTTATTATTTTGAAGACCATGTCAACACTCGGTTGAGAAGTGAACCACGTAACTACGGTGAAGAGGTCGATGGAATGCTGTCTATATTCAAGTCTAAGGGACGACCAATAGGAAAATTCACAAAACAAGAGTGGGAGTCGAACAGAGAGGCAGAAATAGCACAAACGTATGTGTTATTGAATTGTGATGAAGTTCAGCCTTACATTGAGTAAGTATTTCATATTTTTATCATTACTTCATTTATGTAATTTAATATTAATTGTGATTGGATGTTGTGAATTAGGATGTATACTCAAGAACTAAGACGAACAGAACAAAACATCTCAGATACATATATAGATGCTCGTCTTCAGCGTGATTTTGCCCGATGGTTCCAACGTTGTGTGAGTACCATTTCCTTAAATTTTACGTAAATAAATATGATTCATAATTAATGTTAATTATTTGAACTGTATAGGGACGGTCAAACGATTTTGAGAATCGATTCTTAAAGGATCTCAGCAAAGGACCACTACGTCGTGTAAAGACTTACAACGGTTATATTGTGAAGGGCTACAGATTTCATACATCCGAGTATGCATCAAGAAAAGCGACTACCAACAGTGGTGTTTGCATTAGCAGTGCAAACTACAATGCAGATGTAAGTGACTACTATGGGGTGTTGCACGAAGTCGTTGAAGTAGAATATCCGGGATATCCAGCAAAGACTGTAGTGTTGTTCAAGTGTCATTGGTTTGATTCAGGCCCTTCAGGAACAAGGATTCATCCGGAGTACAAACTCGTCGATGTTAATCCGAAAAGGAGCTATATCGGGAATGATCCATTTGTATTTGCCCATCAAGTATCTCAAGTATACTACTGCAAGTATCCAGTACGATCACATAGTAAAATTGAATGGCACGCTGTTTGCAAAGTAAAGGCAAGATCAATGGTAGAAGTCCCTACAAAGGACAGGAGTGATGAAGATGATTCTCCGTTTCAAACGGAACAAATAGAGGTTAGAACTGAAGTCTTTTCGGGAGATTTGAATATCCACGTAGACTTGACGGGTGGAAATTCACAATTGATCGAAATTGAAAACGATAATGGAAATGAGGAAGATGATGAAAATGAAGAGGAAGAGGAGGAGGAGGAGGATGATGATGAAGAGGAGGAAGATGAGACAAATAATCAAAATGTAGATGAAGAGGAAGAAGATGAATAATAAATTATATAATGTAAGCTAATTATTTTATTAGATGTACAATTTAAAAATATTTATTTATCATTAAGTTACAACTAAAAATTGTGAATAAAAAATTAATTTTTTGAATTTTTTAAAAATATAATTAGCAAAAAAATGAATATTTTAGTATTTAAAAATATATAAATTATAGAATACAAATTTAATTATTTAATTTATGTGAATGAAATTAATTTTTTGAAATTTTTTAAAAAATAATTAGTAAAAAAATGAATTTTTTACTAAAAAATATTAGTATTTTAGTTAAAATATGAATATTTTAGTATTTTAAAATATATAAATTATAAAAATATAAATTATAGATTTCAAATTTAATTATTTGATATATATGAAAGAAATTAATTTTATGAATTAAAAAAAAAATGGGCCGAAAATGATTACATATACAATTAATATTACAATTACGAACAAGTAACACACCTGTTCGAGTGGTAGGCGCCCCTCACTAGGCGCCCACACACCCGGGTTCAATTCCTAGCAATATTTTTTTTTTGTTTTTTGGTTGACTTACCGACGGGCACCGACTGAATATAATTCCGAATTTAAAAAATATAAAATCGAGTTCCGTCGGAAGGTACCCACGGATATATTTTTGTTAAAAAAAATTCTAAAATAAATTTCCGTCGGTACTACCGACGGACGGCCGACGGAATTACCGACAGAAATCAGACCCGGTTTCAAAACGGGTCATTCGGCCTACCGACGGAATGAGATCCGTCGGCGGACTCGACTAATTTATTCCGTCGGGAATCCGTCGGGACTACCGACGGAAAAAAAAATTCCGTCGGTAAACCGGGCCGACGAGACTAGAGCCGACTGAATTATTTCGTCGGTAGTTCCATCGGTAAACCACGCCTACCGACCACAATTCCGTCGGTAGATCCGTCGGTAAACCGCGCGTTTTTTGTAGTGTAGATAAAAACTGGTGTATAGTAAAACTGATTTCTCGTCGAGTTAGAATTCTCAATAAAACTTTAGAACAATTTTATGACGTAATTTAAAGTTTTGTATGGAAGTCTAAGTCAAATTCAATAAATTTGTAACAAATAATTCAGATTAATCAAATAATGAATAGTTTGATTTGAAACATTGTCCAACTGATTTAAATTCAAGTCAAATTAAGAAAATTAAAAGTTGAAAATTTCATAGAACATAATATTCAAATGGGGAGGTTTTGTATCTCATATCTATCTATCTATCATATCTATCTATCTATCTATCTATCTTAATCCTATATATTTACAAACCTCTTTTTTTTTGTTTTTGGGTTGACTTACCGACGGGCACCGACTGAATATAATTCCGAATTTAAAAAATATAAAATCGAGTTCCGTCGGAAGGTACCCACGGATATATTTTTGTTAAAAAAAATTCTAAAATAAATTTCCGTCGGTACTACCGACGGACGGCCGACGGAATTACCGACAGAAATCAGACCCGGTTTCAAAACGGGTCATTCGGCCTACCGACGGAATGAGATCCGTCGGCGGACTCGACTAATTTATTCCGTCGGGAATCCGTCGGGACTACCGACGGAAAAAAAAATTCCGTCGGTAAACCGGGCCGACGAGACTAGAGCCGACTGAATTATTCCGTCGGTAGTTCCATCGGTAAACCACGCTTACCGACCACAATTCCGTCGGTAGATCCGTCGGTAAACCGCGCGTTTTTTGTAGTGTAGATAAAAACTGGTGTATAGTAAAACTGATTTCTCGTCGAGTTAGAATTCTCAATAAAACTTTAGAACAATTTTATGACGTAATTTAAAGTTTTGTATGGAAGTCTAAGTCAAATTCAATAAATTTGTAACAAATAATTCAGATTAATCAAATAATGAATAGTTTGATTTGAAACATTGTCCAACTGATTTAAATTCAAGTCAAATTAAGAAAATTAAAAGTTGAAAATTTCATAGAACATAATATTCAAATGGGGAGGTTTTGTATCTCATATCTATCTATCTATCTTAATCCTATATATTTACAAACTTCTTTTATGCCACATGTCGCAACCACACACACTCTACCTTTACCTCTCTCCTCTAAATCCTTTCATTTCAAAAATCTTTCATCCTCATTCATTCTAAATTTTTTGCTTTAATCTTCACCATCCATTTAAATGTTCAATCTTCTATATAATAGTAGCTTGCCTCTTTTATTTTTTTCAATTCACTTCATCACTCCTCAAACATTCTTCAAGTCCATTTTCTTTTTCAGAATTCTTTTGTAATTCTACAAAAGAAGTTCTTTCAACGTAGGTTTGAATTAAGAAGGGCGAAATATGAACAAAAGACTCACAGTGGGTTTTTTGATTGGATGGGAATGAGTTAAAAATGCTAAAGCATCCCATATCGATCCAATCGTTCTTTCAAGAATTTTTGTTACTTTATACGACATATGTGAAATCAAACATTTAGATTTGTAATATTTCTATATCCTCCCAGAATTGTGTTACTTTATATGTTCATGTGTACTCCCAGCCTATTTTCTTTTTAAGTATTTTTCTTTATGTTGCAAATCTGTAATGAAACACATTTATGCTTATTTATAAGTTGTACAACTGAAATGAAAATTCAGATTTATCACAATATACACAAATTCAATAATACAACTTTTTATTGTTTTATTGATGGGACTATCTCTCACCTGAATTTATCATTCTTCATTCAAATTGGAGATTTCGAATTTGTCATTCTTCATTCGATTAAAAAATTTGAACAATCTTACGAATTTATGTAAAAGATATCTTGAAATGTATATATCATTTAATTGACATCTATGAAAGACTTCAAATGTTCATATAAATTATAATAATTTATTATGTAAATTATTTTCATTTATTCCATAATAAGTTGACTTTATATACATTCGAGTAATATTTATTTTTGTAACCGCACAAACCCTATAAATTACTTAAATTATGTAATTGATTAAGTAAATCAATAATTAGAGTTAATAAAGAGTTATCATTTTGAATTGACATTTATATATGTGTGTGGGGGAGTAACTAGAAGTCTAGAATGTAATTCGTCACTTTAATTATTAAAATATCTTGATTTAAGAATTAATGTGTAGAAAAAAAAAGTGCATTTAGATAAAAATATATTAATTTAATGACATTTATAACATAATTATGAAGGATAAAACTTTTCTCTTTCCAAAATTCTGCTAATTAGGTATTAATTTTCAATTAAATATACATTAAATTCAGTTTTACTTTTAATTTTGAAAACAAGTTTTAAAATTATTAAATGTTAGTAAACATAATGCAAAAAATCGTGATATTCTATATGTTAGTTTTTGTAGATGTATTATTAAATATTGTAAATACATTTTTTTAATTTAAATGTGGGAGATATATTTCATACAAGTTTTTATAATTTAAATAATAACTTTGACTAATTTAAAAAAAACGAAATAATTGTGACATATGCTTAAAATTTAAAATTCATTTGAATTTATTAAATTGAAAAATTAAAATTACGTTTTCCAAACTTAAGAAAAGTCCTAACAAAAAAAAAATCGAATAATTGTAAAATGTTTTGTACTAAAAAATTAATTAATAGAATTAAAGAAGGCAATAGCAGAAATTATACTCCATACTATTCTCATAATAATTAAAATTGCTAATATTAAGGAATACAATAAAACCTATCATTATGATTAATAACTAATTAGCAAATATTAAGGAATAGTTAAGAAATAACTAATTAGCAAGGAATAATTAATTAAAACCTATCATTATGATTAATAATTAATTAATAACTAATTAGCAAATATTAAGGAATACAATGAAATCTATCATTATGATTTCACCACACAATTCAAAATGCATTAAATGTTTTTCTAAAACAAATTGCAGATTTGCAGACAAAAATTATTTTCATTAAAATTTAAAAAATAGTTTAATATTTTAAATTGTAAGATAAGAATTATGTTTTCCAAACATAAAAAAAAACTATATATATTGAACTATGTTGAACGGTGTAGGTAAAAAAAGATAAAATTAATTATCCTTATTTTCAGAAAAAAAAACTATTTAATTATATATTTTTTCATGTATTTTTCTTTAACTTTTATTACCTTACGAGGTTAAGAAAATTTACAACACCTAAATAAATTTTAGGAGGTGGCATGAAATTCTTTTGCAAATCTTTTAGGTAGGAGATGGGTGTACTACTACGGAGTATATATTTTCATATATTTTTATAAATTGATAATTTAATTTAATTTTTAAATTAATACTAACTAATTAAATGAATGAATATAATTATGTTGAATGTATAATCTCACGAAAGTTTGATGTGAATCTCACATATGATAAGATGTTTTATTTTAATATTTGAGTTTTTTTTTAATGTGATTAAATTGATGCTCCATATGCATCACATAATGGAATAAATTAATGAGAATGTCTCATATATTTTTTACATTTTTTTTTTTAATCATTTGGCAGGGTGGAATAGACAATAAAAGGTAGATCCAATAAAAGAAGAAAACCAAGGACCATAAGCTCACAGGCCGAGCCAGAGGCCGGAGCGCCATTAAAACCTTGCCTGGGAAAACCCTCCTTAGGGACAAAACCTAGGTCAAGGGAAAAAGGTACACTCCTCTAAAGATCAATGTCTATAAAAAACTGAATACAAATCATTGTGCAGAAATGAGAGTAAAAAATACGGGGTAACCCTTTGGTAGGGTGGAATAGAGAAAGTGGACAAAACAAATTCACATTTCTCACCGAATAATTAATAGATGATCGATCTCCCTGAGGAGTATGCTCAAGTACGTACATCCTTCTACAGGGTTGGATAAAAGGGTATGATTGTGACATGTGTCAATCTAGATGTATACGAGTTGAATAGTATACTAAAAAATCGTCTATTGCAAAAAGATTTGTTGGAGATGATGATGAGGGAGTTTTGCAAAAATATTTGTCATAATGCATACTTCCTCCGTTGCATAGGTTAATGTGAGAGTTGTTTATTAGTATTAAAAGAAATAAAATATAGGCGTTGCATAGGTTAATGTGAGAGTTGTTTATTAGTATTAAAGGAAATAAAATATAGGGTATGCGAGTCTTATGAGTAATAAAATATTTTGATAGTAAAGACTTAAAAATAACATTAAACACATTATTTCTGGAAGAAATGTTGATAGTAAAGTATTTATCCCGAGAATGACACATAGTATTTCAGATGACACGACTCCCGCTAAGTTTGGAATAATACAATTTTCTATTCAAAAGTCTCAATGATGATAAATAAAAGTTAAAGTCAATCCCTTTTCATGATAGGTGTCTACCTTCCGATCGAAACATGTGTTCATACACAGACAAATGTTGCAGCCTCTAGAGTCAAGAGTAAGAGTGAATTAATTTGTTTTTTGTTCTAAATTCAAATGAAAAAAATATGTAAGCTGCAGCCTCTAGAGTCAAGAGTAAGAGTGAATTAATTTGTTTTTTGTTCTAAATTCAAATGAAAAAAAATATGTAAGCGTACAACGAATGTTGTTTACAAGAAAGTTTTCTACAATTTATATAATTCTCCGTTCTATTATTATTTATATATATATAATTTATATTGGTATAACATTTCCTTTATTTTATAATTTATAATTTATTTTATAAATAAATTTATAATTCTCCGTTCAATTATTATTTATATATATATAATTTATATTGGTATAACATTTCAATTATTTTATAATTTAATAGAATAATGAATTTATAAATTTATACAGTACATGTTTCAAAAATTATTTTTAATCAATAAATTAAAATATATTATAAATTTATTTTAATCCCTCATAAAATGCGGGTTTTACACTAGTACTTATATATTTGCAACTATGAGACACATGTCACAATCTCAATAACCAATCTCAATTCTCTCTCCTCTAAATCTCTCTGTTTCAAATTTCCTTCATTCTCATCAATTTTCTCTCCTAAATTTTAATCTAACACCCTTTATTTTTTAGAAATGATCTCAACCTTTCATCTCAAAGTATGTAGGGTTATTATTTTTTACTTTTCTCTTTACCTGCAGCGCCGCTCATTTTTTAACTCCCTCTTTCTCTACAACATCTCTTTCAAATCCTCTGTCATCTGCTCATGATCTTATCTCTTTTACTACTTCGAAAAGCTTCCATGAACGCCACAGATTTTCCATCGCCATCTCTCCTATCGCCGTCGACCTTCTGTTTGCAGCGGTGACGCGATTATCATTTTTGTGCCACCGTCGCCGTTGGCCTTTAATTTGGGAATTTATGCAAATTGGATCTTGAAAATAGGTATGGTTTTTTTTTTGGAAACTGAGTGCATCATCTTCCCGTTTGCGTTCAATTTTCAGTTTTTTCTTTTTTACGATTTTGTTTTGGAATTCGTTTTGCGATTTGTGATTAGTTTATATACATTTTTTCTATTTTGTATCGCATTCCGGGAATTCATTTCGTTATTGAAATGATCGTTTGCTATTTATTATTTGTTCTTGAAATTCGTTTGTTATTCATATGTTCTTGATTAGGTTTTTTGTCATCGCTGATTGCCTAACGCCTCTCTCCGTTCCTCTCTTGCCGATTTCATAACACAGGTATTAAATATCTACCTTCTTAATTAATAATTGCAGTCTTTCTCTTGGCGTTTTAATTTCTTACGACCTCTAACTCTCCATCTTTTTCAGAGTTGAAAGAAATTGTGTTTTGTTTTTAACTAGAAAAAACATCTTTTGTTTGTTGCAATTGCAATTGTTATGAGTGAAAAAAGGGCTCAATCATTTACAGTTCAGGTATATTTTTATTATATACACTTAAATTCTTATTGAGTCACTGAACTAAATCTGTGATAGAATATTTAATCTGCAATCTATTTGGCGATTTTGAAGTTTGTTTGAGCCTTGAGGATTTCCGTTCTCATTGACAATCGTCCTCTATCTATCTGTCCGTATATTTTTTTTTTTTAGGATTGACAAATAATTTTTATTTTATTTTTCATATATGAGATCTTATGTTTCTCTACACAGTCTAAAACTTATTTGCAGGTTTTGGATCTATATCTACAAGTAGTTCAGTTCAGGTATTATTTCATATCGCCAGTCACTTGGGCGCAATAATCTCATATTATTCCTCCATGGTGATTCTCTAATTAATTGTATCAATTTATTTAATTATTTTATATTATATTTTTCAAATTCTTCCTTTAATTTCTTAATTTTTTTGCATTTTATTTTACCTTTGTTTCAATCGATTGCAATACCTCCTTGCACCGTGGATTCACCCGGATTCAATTTTCATTGATGTCTCAGCTTATTATTGCATATCTTTTCATCAATTAGGTGGGTTTATATAGCATACATCCTACCTATACGTTGTTTCACTGGATTTGTTCTCGCAAATATTTGTACTTTGTTCTTCTGTTGCTCACTGTTTTTATTTTTTATTACATAATGAGGTATCTCAAGTGCAATTTGATAGTGTTTTGAAGAATTCATATGTGTATCAGAACAAAACATATGCAAACCTGATGCTGAGAACTTGAAGCTTACAGAACATACCATGAAATAATCTGAGAAGACCTCTACATCACTGTCAAATCAACCTCTTTTCTCTAATTAGAATTGTATTGCCCATTACTAATTCTGATTCTTTTGTTCTTGGAAAAGTAATTGACAATTATGGATTCATTAATATCACCGGATTTTTTTTTTCTTTTGATACTCCAAAGAAAAAAAATATTGATAAACTTTCACTCTTAATAGTTAATTCATATTCATTGGTTGTACAGTTACTCGGGATTGCCATTGAGCAAGGATATGGAGTATTTTGTGAATCACTGCTCAGGATGCTGTAGAAGAAAGTGTGAAGTTCAGGTATGGTTAATTATGTTTCAGATTTATTTTTTTCTGAAATATATGAATTGATTTTTAATTGAATTATTTAGTGATATAAATTTATGAAAAAAATAAGTGAATAAAGAAGAGTATTAATAGCATAGAGTCAAAGTTATGGTCTTTTTTGTTGGTTTTCCAGTTTAAGTGACAATAATTTCTTTTTCTCGGGATAGTTCTATTTTTTAGGACACATTTTTCACAAGTTTAGACCTTCAATTTTCATGCCAGTTTCTAGAGATTGTCAATGTTTATGCAATGTATCATTTTGGGCTGGTATAAAACTAGAGATGTGAGCTCTGCTATTATCATTTGTATCTTTAATTATGATAACTCTATTTTTATGCTACAAAGGTTGTATTACATTGTTATTTTTATGCTCCCTTATATTTTAGAAATTGTTAATTTGGTTGTAGGGAAAATATTGAGCACTGTGTATTACACTTGGATTTTGCAACCATATGGACAACATAAATGACTATGCATCCTAATGCATTACAGGTAAATTATCTAATGATTGAACTTTCTTAAACATATGTAACTGTAAAATTTTGTTCAAGTACTGAGATAACTTTTATGACCATTGTACTCACTACTAAATTAACATTAATAATTTCCAAATTTTATAGGAAGAAACTCTGGATGTTTTGAATGTCGTGTTATCAAATGGGAAACAAATCTACTACAAAAAATGAAAGATGTTGAATATCTCAAATTGTTGTAGTTCCATGTGTCAAATACCTAGCATGATGCTCACTTCTGAAGCTAAGACTAAACTGGTATGATTAACTGAAACTTTGTATCATAATTTAATGTTGGATGAAATATATCTCATTATTCTGATGTATTTGTGAACGAAATGGGAGTGTGCTTTGCAAGAGAGAGACAACTTCCAGCTCTGAAAATATTCTCATCAGTAAGGTTAAATTCTTACATTAGGAGAAGATGAAACTCATCTACTATGAAAATGGGTAAAGAGTGGCGCTAATTCAAGTAGTGAGGTTTGACTATTTGAAAATCAATCTATTAGAGTTCTTTCAATTTATATTCTTATATGAGGGCATAAATGGGTGGAAGACGTGGAATAAGAACAAATGGCTTGCTTCGAGGATCTTTATATCTAATATATATTTTTGTCCTGCAACTCCTCTGAGATGCTACATTTGATAGCAATTGAGTGTTTGTTATCTTTTTGTAATTTTCATAGTATCGATGTCGTTTCTGTTACTAATCTGAAAAATTCACAAGTAAATTCAAACTCTGTTATTTGATTCTCAAGTTTATGTCTGTGCAGTTTCAATTGTAAATTTTCATAGTATTGATGTCGTTTCTCTCTGTTTTTTTTTTTTCCTATCCACGATTTCTGTAAATAATGTGTGTAATAAAGTGTAGATTATGAAAAAAAAAGATGGTACTCCATTGCAGCACCCTCATCATTTATTAACTCTTTTTATGTTTCGTATGTATAAAAATAGGGATTGTGTTCTTTTCATTGAGTACAAATGGTTACGCCTAGAATTTTGTTTAATTAACTTTTTTTTATATATCCAATTTTCCTTTTTTTTTCTTTAAATATACTTTAAGTCTTCAGCATAACAAAAGAAGAAATTTTGTTCAATTAGAACTATATCTGAACATTTTGTTGCAGAAAAATTATTTCTTATTTATTGTTCAATTAGAGAACAAATCCTCTCTCAATACTAATTTTAAATCTTTCCATATAACTTCTCCATAGGCCTCCAACTTGAAATCCTTTAAATTCTATAATATTAGATTTTAATTAGTTTATCGTAAACTAATAAATTGTCTCTCTTCTCTATCTATTTACTAATTCTAATTTTATATCAATTCCACATTTATTATTTTAATTCAATTTTTTTCTCTTTTTACTTTCAATCACTCCTCAATAGGATAAATAAAATTTTATACATGTATTAAATTTTATTAAAAAAAAAATTCAAAATAACAAATACTTTCGATTATTTCCAAAGGTTCTGTAGAACATATGGTTCACTCTGCTATAAACTCTACTTATTTGTGTAAACGTTAGGTACTAAGGCTGATGAGGGATATAAATGTTGCAAACTTGGACTTCTAAAAAATATTAATTCATCTAATGAGACCGGTGAAATCTTAGATTGAATTTTGAAAGTTGACGATGGAGATCTTGGAGATAGTGATGAGAATTTTGACGATATTAAATATTCCTGAAATGAATTTGATATTAGATGCACAAGATCCTGTTGATGCTATAGTACTTAGCAACATTTACTCATCCGTGTCCGATAACTCTTACTCCAACTCATAAAGAATTTGAAAATATTAACGAGACAGTGTTGGTGATGATACAAGTGATACAAGAGAATATTTGAATTTAGACAGTGTTTGTCCATCCGAGACTGGTGGTATGGGACATGTCTTTTCAAATGACATTTTCAATTCTCTTAAGTGTTCTGATCTAACAAATCATCGATTGGTTCTTAAAATAGATGTTCCTATAATGTTGCATAGGAACATTGATCTAATGTCCGATTTGTGTAATGAAATTAGATTGATTGTTAAAAAACTTGAAAATCCTATAATTGAATCACAAATTTTTCAGGAATGAATGTTAGTAGTAAATTTCTTATCCCGGAAATGTCATTGGACATTTGGGATAACACTTTAAAAATTATTTTTTTTAATTAATAAAATAAAAATATATTATAAATTTATTTCAACTCCGCGTAAAACGCGGGTCTTACACTAGTAATCTACTAATGGAAAGTCGAAAATTTCATAGAACAAACATTCATAATTTTTTTTATAGAGAGATTACTTAATGAAACAAAGAGAAGAAAGAAGAGAAAAAAATGACGAAACAAGCGTTGTTTGATAAAACTATGTTGAAATTATTTACTGTCATTTTCATAGACTTCTTACAATTAGAGATAATTTTTTTTAGCAATACTATCAGAGTCAAATTGGTGATTAAAAACCTATTTTATCTTTTTTTTTTTTGTTAAATCAACTAGAGTATTAATTTAAATTATAATTATATTAAGGAGGGTGTATTCAATTGAGATTTTGTTTGATTTTTTTGGACTTTAAAAAGTCAGTGGATTTAGAAAATTCATAGACTCTATGCAGAGTTTGACTGACTTTTTTATTGATTTATATGAATTTTCATAGATTTGACAGGATTCTGAAATTCACATTTTTTTATTTATTTAAATGGATTTCTATAAACTATGCCCCTAAACCTATTGATGCAAACGTATATCGAACACACTTGTATATAAAAAAAATTATTTAAATTATTTAGAAAAAATATCAAAAATATATCTTCATTGTTATTAGCAATACTGTTCTCAATGCATTAGGTTGTTGTGGTTGGCTTTGAGAAAGCAATTTCAAATTTTTCTCTTCCACAGATGCGGTGTGTAGTACTAACTCTGCTTGTGTTTGAAATGGGAACTTGTGATTTGAAAATACCAAAAATTCTCTCAATCACATTTTTTAATGATGCATGAGGATTGAAATGGGAACTTGTGATTTGAAAATACCAAAAATTCTCTCAATCACATTTCTTAATGATGCATGGGGAAGAAGAAGGATTGAATAATTGCATTCTTGACCACCAAAATCTTTTAGATGATATTGAAAACCACGTGATGGGAGTTGACGTCGATTACTGGAGTGACGACCTTGATATTGCTAACATAACAATATACTATAAATTTTAAAGAAAAAATATAATTTTAAAATACAGTTTTCACGATAATAATAATGGCGGTGAAGAATATGTGATGTTTATCGAAGAACATGGTTAGATTTTATTTTGTTTGTAAACTATGAGGCTGTGTAGAATTTTGTGGTTCGAAATACATTACTTTCTTCTCTTTCAGAGTTTTTGAGAGAATCCATTGAAATCTCTACTTTTTAGAAGAGATTTTGAATAATGAAATTTATTTATATTTTTGAAGGAGAATCCAACGAAATCCATAGAGTATTAAAATTCATAGATTGTTGAATACCTAAAAATTTCTAAAGACTTTTTAAAATCCGTATTGAATATCTCAAAATTTTGAAAGACTTTTAAAAATTCGGATTGAATACCCCCAGATTTTAAAAATCCAAAAAAATCCAATAGAGTCTCAATTGAATACACCCCCTTAAATGTAAATATCCCTTGAATTTCAATTTTTGGTTGATAATGAAAGACCATGGTATCGGTTATTTTGATACAAATTCATCTCTATCGATCCCCACTCTTCCCCTCCCCCACGAAAAATTAAAATAGGGTTTGCCACAAGCGGACGGCGGCAGCCTGCGAGTTGAAGATGAAGATTGAAGACGAAGGAATCGCAAATCAGGGAAAGCAAAAGGTCGCATGCAGTGATACAAAGGTTAAGATGAATGAAATCGAGAATGAATTATCGAAAATAGTGGGATTGGATGCGCTTAATATACAACTTAGGAAATGGTTAAAGGGAATATTGCCCATGGACGAGAGGCGCCGGGCCCTGTGCTTAATTTAGGCCTGAGAAAACTGCCTCACTTGGCCTTTCTTGGAGAATCTGGAATGGGAAAGTCTATGGTAGTTCGTATGTTGGGGAAACTACAATCATATACGGAGTATATATTTTTATAATTACTCTAAAGTCCATTTCATCTATAATCTTTATAAATAAGTTCAATGTTTTTTTAAGTTACTATTATGTTCAAAATTGAACCTAGATGTATCATTGAGTGCCTTTTAATTAAATGGATGTTGAAATATATTGAATAAGTCAACTATCATAGAATAAAATTAAGAAAATAGTTTATTTAACGAGTATGATAGTTGATTTATTCAATATATTTCAACATCTATTTAATTAAAAGGGGCACAATAGTACATTTAGGTTCAATTTTGAACTTAATAGTAACTAAAAAAACATTGAACTTATTTGTAAGGATTATAGGTGAAATGGATTTTAGAGTAATTTCTCCAACTATGTTACTACAAGGTCAAATTTTTGTCACTAAAAGACTAAAAGTGTATTGTTGATCCCTAAACGAGTATCAATGCTGGAGAAAGTTTTTTTTTTTTTTTTGGAAAAGGAAGAACCGGAACAATGAAATCAGAAAAAACAAAAGGACGGTTCTTCAGGGCAGTTCTCTAGTTCTGTCGTGAGAAATGGTAGACTGAGCGGCTTTTTGAGCCAGATGATGGGCACGAGCGTTATATCGACGGGGGATATGTAGGAGTTTGCACACAACAAATTCCTCGGAAGTTTTGATAATCCGTCGAGCTATAGAAGATTCAGGCCCAATCTCTAATTTTTGCAAGATTCATTGCCCAATCAATAGCCAGTAATTCAGATCCAAGGGGGCTTCTTTGAGGAGGTAATTTGACAGAGAAAGAATCGAGGATGTCCCCGTTATTATTGTAGAGCACACCACCCATACCAAATTTCAGAGAGTCACAATTGAATGCTTCGTCTACTTCAAAGTAAAAGGGACAGTTGAGGTCACTTGTGGTAGATTCCGAAGCTTCATCAGTGTTGAGAGAATGATTGGTGTAGGGAGGAATCGTTTTGATGGTGGATTGGTAATTGAAGAGATATTCAACTACTCGGTGGCCCGTGCTCTTCTTGATCGTATTTCTATTAGTATCATTAGAGTGCGTGATTTGGCATCTGTCTTTCCAAATACCCCAGGCGATCATAATGATTTGCTCAAATTCAGAGGTTGTGAGTCTCTCCTTAAAGGCAATGAAGAAATTGAGTAGATGATGGATTTCTATCAATTTTAATCAAATCCCAAAACCCAGCAGATTTCCAGACATCATTGACTCCGATGCAAAAGAAAATTGCATGGAGGGAGGTCGAAGGAAAGTTCCCACAGAGTCTACAGTTAGGGTCGAGCGGGATATGACGATTATGGAGATTTCCTTCGGTGGGAATGATATCAAGGCTTAATTTCCATCCGAAAATCCGGATTTTTGGAGGGATTTTTAAGGTCCAAATGAAATTCCACCAAGTGGAGGAGGCACGGCTACAAGAGGTAGATGGAGTTTCATAGTAACTAAGTTCAAGCTTGACACTTTCTTTATACCCTGATTTAACAAAGTATTTACGCATAGGTTCATGGTACCAGAATCTTGAATCCTCTTCATCAGCCTTAGCCACTGGAGTTCTGAGAATTCCTTCAACCTCAAAGGGCCAGAAAGCAAGTCTAAGCAAGTCCTCCTTCCAGAATCTGCCTTCATCAAGAAAATAAGAGATGTTGTGTCCACTGGCAATGTTAGATTTAATCATACCTGAGTTAAGGCCTTGGACCCAAGCATGTTTGAAAAGAGTGATCGTTTGGCCGTTGCCAACCGTCCAACGGATTCCACTCTAAAGGATTGGGAAACTCGATGTAAGGGATCTCCAAAGAAAAGATGGATTGTTTGCAGTTTGAGCATCTAGGATATTAGAGTGTTTATAGTATCTGGCCTTAAAAACTTTTGCGACGAGTGAGTTCGGAAGTTCCATCAATCTCCAGACTTGCTTAGCGAGAAGAGCTTGATTAAAATTTGATAATTTCCGGAATCCTAGTCCCCCTTCAGATTTGGATTTGCATAATTTATCCCAGTTTAGCCAGTGCATTTTCTGGTGCCCTTGATTGGATCCCCACCAAAATTTTGCAATGATTCTCTCCATGTCGTTACAAACTTGAATTGGAATTTTGAAGCAGGACATATCATATGTGGGAATAGATTGGAGCACGGCTTTAATTAGGACCTCTTTGCCTCCGTCTGAAAAGTTTTTGTTCTTCCAATTCTCTACCTTAGATTTCAGCCTTTCCGAGAGATAGGCGAATTGAGTGCGTTTTCCTTTGAGGGAGAAAGTTGGGAGTCCCAGATATAAGGAGTGTCATTGAGTGCTTCGAACTTGTAGCGTTGAAGTGACTATGTCCTTGTTCAAATCACACGTGTTTGGGTTGAAGAGAATGGATGATTTTTCAAAATTAACAACCTGGCCAGAGGCTCTTTCGTACTTAATTAAGGTCTGTTTAAGGAGAATGGCATAATCTGGCTTTGCTCTGAAGAAAAAGAGGCTGTCATCTGCAAAAAGCAAATGAGAAATGATGGGGGCATTTCTGGCTATCTTAATGCCTTCGATATGACCTTGATGAGCCAGTTGATTGATTGAGGATGATAAACCCTGTGCACAAAGGAGAAAGAGGAAGGGCGACAACGGGTCCCCTTGTCTGATGCCGCGTGATGGTTTGAGATGGCCAATAATTGAATCATTAACCTTGAAGGAATAGGAGACTGTAGAGATACACCTCATAATTAAACTGGTCATTTTTTCAGTGAGTCCAAAGCTCCTCATTTGGCTTTCAAGAAAAGCCCATTCAACTCGATCAAAGGCTTTGCTCATATCTAGAGAAAATTTAGAGAGGGGTAAATATGCTTTCAGATTTTCAAACTTTTTAATGTACTGATCAGATGAGACAACCAGATGAGCTATGTGCTCTAGTCGTCTGAAACTAAAAAAATATTTTCAATACTATAAAGAATAGTTTCCTTCAATACATACATATACGCCCTTGGTCAACACGAAACTAAAAAAAATTGCTAATGCCATTCCACTCATGGCATTTAGTTTAATTCAAATTCAAAGAAATTTCACATTATAAATACAACCATATTCCACCATCTCAATTCATTACAACAATTACTTCTTCTCTGCTTTCGATTATCATTCCTCGCCCTTGAAACTCTTAGATTCTCACGAAATTCATAAAAATGTATTCGAGGAGAACAAACATTCTTTTAACTTTTTTCGCCGTTTTTATTTTATGTATGAGCCAAGTGCAAGTAGAAGGAGCAAGAATACTGTCGGAAGATTTTTCTCAATCGAACCACCTTGTTACATTTCCGAGAATGTATGAGAATGCTAGAGAGACGATGTCTTGTTGGCTCCAACGACTAGCTTCCGGACCTAGCCCTAGAGGCCCCGGCCATTAAACGATGGAATTATTGGTTGCAGTGACTAGTGATCACCATGCATGGCTTTGTTAGATATGCAAGTTTGAAGTATACACATATTAAATTAATAACTCATTTATTATATATATTTTTTTTTTTTTTAGTTGTTTCATTCTTTCATTTGGTGTACGTAATTTAAGATCGATCGATGCTTGTACCACCGGTGTACGTAACATTATAAGTTACTCTACCTACTCCATTCAATTCTTTTTAAATGTAATTCTAGCATTTTAGATTATTTGCTTAATAAATAGCGTTTTAAGTTTTTTTTTTTTTTTTTACCCTCATTCTTCCATGGTTACCCCTATTAATTAATGCCACCTTTCATTAAATCTAGTCTCCACGGCTCCACCTTCCCAAATTTGATTGTCATTAGTCAGGGTTAATTTTGGCGTAATTTAAAGGAAAGTATATTATTATTAGTAATTGTTTTAACCACTAAATTCTACATTTAAGTTGGGAGCTAATTATACTGAAAAACATTTGAAGATAAATTTAATATTGAATACAATTGCGGTATTGATGCGCAACTTATGAACGGCTACGAATGATGCTTGAGTACAATTGGTTATGCTCATCTATACAATTGAAATTTAGCTATAATAAATTGAATTAAATATTAAATTAAGTAAATTAAACATTAAAATTCAAGTGTATCTATACACTCAATTAAGGGCAGAGCTACATGTGAGAATAGGTATGTGATCACCGTTAATAGGTGATAAAATGATTCACTATTTATAAGAGTATTTACAAAGAGATAATTAAGGTAAATAAAAAAATATATAAAAAAGATATGGACTAAATTAAAATATATTATTCCCTATTAACTCCCCGTCAAGCGATGATGTGGATGCAATCGAACACAGAGCTTGGAACGTAACAATTCAAAACTGGGGCGAGGAAGACTCTTGGTGAAGACTTCTGCAAGTTGAAGAGTGGATGGGACGAACTTAATGATGAGGCGACTAGAAAGAGACCAATTCACGAACAAAATAGCAGTCAATGTCGATGTGATTTGCTTGTTTATGAGCAACTGGGTTTTGACTCCAATTCTTTTTAAATGTAATTCTAGCATTTTAGACAAGAAAACCTAGGACCATAAGCTCACAGGCCGAGTCAGAGGCCGGAGCGCCATTAAAACCTTGCCTGGGAAAACCCTCCTTAGGGACAAAACCCAGGTCAAGGGAAAAAGGTACACTCCTCTAAAGATCAATGTCTATAAAAAACTGAATACAAATCATTGTGCAGAAATGAGAGTAAAAAATCCGGGGGGTATAACCCCTCCAGATACAGTCAAGGTCAGTCTTGGCCACAGCATCAGCAGCCTGATTGGCCTCTCTGAAGACGTGTGTGTATCGAATGTGTATTTCCAGCGTAAGAGGATGGATCTTGCTCCAAAGACCTTGTAGACGCCAAGGAATGGAAGGTTTGTAGCTCATAAAAGTGTCAACCGTGAGTACTGAATCCGACTCTATCCAGAGGAAGCGCCAACCCTGATCATGTGCATACTTGATGGCCATAAGTACCGCTACCAACCCAGCCTCAAGAGGGAGGCCCCAACCTACCTTAGTAGCAACCGCAGCCACGAAAAATCCTCTGAACGTCCTGAAAACTGCCCCCGCATGCAGACTACCCGGGGAAGAAGAGGCACTTCCGTCCGTGTTAACCTTGTACCAACCCGGATCAGGTGGGAACCAAATCACAGATGAACCATGTCTCGTCGGCTTATGTTTGTTCGAAACGTCAAGAGCCCTAGCAATCAGTAGATCCCGAACTGTGTCGTCCGAATATCCCCTAGCTATGTTATTGGCCTCCTTGATGCCCGAAATGATATGAGCCATACATCTCCTAACAGAGGGTGAAACCCCATCGAATATCACCTTGTTCCGCAGAGTCCAAACGGCCCAAATAGCAGTGACGAAGCCCGCCCTCCACAACTCCAAAAACTGTGGACCCAACCGAACTCTAGTGGCCCGGAGAAAGATATCTAGGAAGCTGACCCCAGTGTGAATCGTGACCCCAAACATGTGAGTCAAGTTGCGTATAATCTCCAATGTGAACGGACAATGGGAAAGCAGATGGTCAAGCGATTCAGAATCCCCGCGACACAGCACACAGATCGATGGACCCTGAATCCCAAAAGATGAGAGCCAGTCCGTTGTGGGCAGCTTGCCCCAAACCGCTCTCCAAATCGCAGTAGAACGACACATGGGCATGAATAGCGTTTTAAGTTTTTTTTTTTTTTACCCTCATTCTTCCATGGTTACCCCATATTAATTTATGCCACCTTTCATTAAATCTAGTCTCCGACTTCCCAAATTTAACTGTCATTAGTCAAGGTTGATTTTGGCGTAATTATTTAAAGGAAATATATTATTAAATAATTATTTTAACCACTAAATTCTACATTTAATTAAATTGGGAGCTAATTAATAATTAGGGATTAAATATTTTTTAATCCACTAAGTTGCACTGATTTTGAATTTGGTATATACAAATTACATATTTTAATTTTAATACTTAAATTTTGAAATCAGTTTTTTTAGCTGGTATCCATTTCTATTTTTATATGAATTAAAGATTAATTTAAATTTATCAATTCAAAAAAAAAATCATGAATATTAGCAAAAATTAAAAAAAAAAAATTTAACAATTTAAAAAATAACTTGTGAATAGTATTTAAAATTCGGATGAACTTTTTTTCGAAAAATCTAAAAAAATTATAGTATTGATAAAATTTAAAAAACTAAATAAATTCATTCATAAATAAATATATCACTAGAAAAATCAATTAACTTACTTAATTTGAAAAATATATAATTGCAAATAGATATTAGAAATTTATTTAATTATTTTAAAATAATTAAATGAATATACAAATTTAATTTTAAAATATTAAAAAAAAACTCTCAAATAAAAAAAAACATTTATTAAAACTATCAAAATTCCTTTCTAAAACTTTAATTTAATTTTAATATTTTAAATAAATTCAAAAATCGCCAAATAGTTTAAATCATAAAAAATCCTGAAATAAATCAGAAAATATACCAGTAAATTCAAAATTTTCACCCACTCCCCCACTTTAATAGAAAGAAGATGATGAATAGTAAAAAAAATTATTTTGAAATTAACTATATGCCAATTTTATTATTTTTCTTTTTTATTATATTTTTTTATTTGAAATTAGCTCATAAAATATATGAAGACCTATTTTTTGTAATACTCTATTTAAATAAATATACTTCTATTTATTGAATTAATTCAATGATTTTTTAATTTATTTTGAGATTTTTTTTTGGAATTTAAAATATTTGGTGAATTGTGAATTTATTTAAAATAATTAAATCTTAATATCATATATTTACAAACATTTTAAGAGTCACTTGTTTTGCAAAGTAATTGGTCTATTCCAATCTATTTTTTTCTCAAATTTCTCCATTTCAAAATCTCTTTTTTCTCATTAATTTCACTTTTTATTAATTTTTTTTATTAATCTTAATCATTAATCTTAACCGTACATTTTTTTTATCTCATATTTTAAATGTAGTTTTGAATATTAAAATTTAAATGAAACAAAACTTTTGAATAATCACTTCAATATTATTTTGAATAATAAAATTTATAAGAGCCACGTGTTGCAAAGTAATTGGTCTATTCCAATCTATTTTTTCTCAAATTTCTCCATCTCAAAATCTCTTTTTTCTCATTAATTTCACTTTTTATTAATTTTTTTATTAATCTTAATCATTAATCTTAACCGTACATTTTTTAATCTCATATTTTAAATATAGTTTTAATTGTTAAAATTTAAATGAAACAAAACATTTGAATAATCACTCCAATATTATTTTGAATAATAAAATTTATAAATATAAATTAGTTATTTTTATATTAAATATTAAATTAAATATCATATATGCGCAGAACTTCTCGAAAAATTTGTTTAACAAATTCAATTTTGAGTATTCAAATTTAAGATTTTCCTACACCTTCCACATTAATTATCGTACATTCAAATTACAATTTCTACTATAAAATTGAGACCTAAATCATTTGTTTGCTTCACTTAATTCCACTATTTTCTATCTCTTTCTCTTACGATAATCGTTGAGTTTCTATTATACTGATTTTGATTTTTTTTATCAATCAGTTTTTAATAAAATTACAGATGATTTTTTTTTTTAATATCTTATTTAAATGAGGATAGTTTTACAGTTTGTTTTGCAGAATTTTGTTCTCTCCAATCAATATATTGTTTTTGTTTTGTCGAATCATTTTGTTTTGCAAAATTTCTCTAATTGATATATATTGTTTTTTGTTTTCCAGATTTTGTTCTCTCCAAAGTTTTGCAGAATTTTCTTTAATTAATTTTTTTTTGTTCTCTCTAAAGTTTTGCAAAATTTTCTCTAGAATTTTGTTCTCAAAGTTTTGCAGAATTTTCTTCAATATATATATTTTTTTGTTTTGCAAATTTTGTTCTCTCCAATCAATATATTGTTTTCGTTGAATTTTTTTCTCTAATCAATTATTATATGGAATATCTACTTAAATTTGAATATCCCCTAATAAAGGAAATCATTTTTTATCAATTAGTCTATATTTATTGACACCCGACTAAAGGAAATCATTTTTTATCAATCCGTCTATATTTATTGACATATTCTTAAATTATGGAGTAATTTCAAATTATATGGAAAAAATCGAACCTAATTTTATTGACTTCAAAAAAAAATTATATGAAAATAAATATAAATATTAAACAAAAATTTAAAATTTAATGACCGAAATTATACTCCCTCACAACTCACATCTTCTGTTATATACTTTAGATGAATGTCACGTGTCTTAATTTATAATTTACTTAATAACTAATTTAGATTAATTATGGTCAAAATAAAACCCCTTTATTCTCTCCCAAATTTAACTAAATCTTTCAAAATTTAAATTACGGCAATCTCCTGCCCAACTCAAATCACGTGTCTTAATTTATAATTTACTTAATAACTAATTTAGATTAATTATGGTCAAAATAAAACCCCTTATTCACTCCCAAATTTAATTAAATCATTCAAAATTTAAATTTAAAAAAAAAACGTAATTTTTTTTGTACAATTCTAGAAAAATAATTTTATATTGAAACTATTTTAATAATTTTATTCATTAAAATCTTAAACTATATCAAAAGTTTTTTCAACCTTAATTTAAATATAATTACATCAATACAAAATAGAATATATAATTTAATATTTTTAAAAAATTTATTGAAATATAATTAAATACAAAATGAAAAAATTTCATTAAATTTTTTTATATTCTATTTAACATTTATATTAAACAAAAGTATTGAATAAATATAATTAAATACAAAATCAATTTATTTAAAGATTTTACGATCAATTTATTTAAATACAAATAAATATACAATTATAGTACATAAAATTCCTTATTTGCATAAAAATTCAAGTCATAAAGTTTAGTAGGAATATCTACTTAAATTTGAATTTTCCCGAATATAGGAAATTATTTTTTTTCAATCAGTCTATATTATTGACATATTCTTAAATTATGGAATAATTTCAAATTATATGGAAAAATTCGAACCTAAATATATGGAAATAAATATAAAATCTACATTGTTGAATATTAAACAAAAATTTAAAATTTAATGACCGAAATTATACTCCCTCTTATTCGGGACGTGTCTTAATTTCTAATTTACTTAATAACTAATTTAGATTAATTATGGTCAAAATAAAATTCATTTATTCTCTCTCAAATTTAACTAAATCTTTCAAAATTTAAATTTAAAAAAAAAATACATAATATTTTTTTGTACAATTCTAGAAAAATAATTTTATATTCAAATTGTTTTAATAATTTTATTCATTAAAATCTTAAACTATATCAAAAGTTTTTATTTAAATATAATTAAATATTTTTAAGTGATTTACTCCCTCTGTCCCGGAGAAACTTGCACCCTTTGATCGGCACACATTTTAAGAAATGTGTAAGAAAAGGTGTAATGATTGATGTTTTGAGGGGTAGTTTTGTAAACTTTTAAAAATAAAGTAAAGTAAAAAGTAGATTAAGTGTGGAAAAGTAATGGCATATGGGTAAATATGAGTATATTTCAAGGGTGAGGGTTGTGAAGATATTTCCTTTTATGGAGTGTGCAAATTGGTATGGGACATCCATATATGGAAAGTGTGCAAATTTCTGTGGGACGGAGGGAGTAATAATTTTTTACATTTAAATTTTAAACACTATAATTTTTAAGAAAATTAAATTTGTATTTAAAATTTTGAAACCCGTGTTATATGGTACAACATTATGAACATTTATTCGAGGTCAAGTTTGTGCAATGGGACTAGATATACATTAAAAAAAATTTTGATCTATTTTATGGATTTTTATTATACTAAAAAATTAATTTTAATTAAAATTAAGAATTCTAAAATTTCAAAAAATTGTTTAAAGTTAATAATGAATAATAAATCTAAATAAAAAGAAATCTTAACAAGCTAACCGTAACTTTCTTGCTAAAGTCATGGATCAATTTAAATATTTACATTACTTCTAATATTGAATTAATTATAAAAAATTTGAAATTTTAAATGTGTTTGTTGCGTAGTTAATACATTTATATATTTTTAAACTTTTACATTTAATAATCTTTCCATATGTATAATCGAGTAATTAATTTTGATAAAAGTCTTATAGTATATGTTTTAAATTTCTTGCTAAAATTATGGAATTATTATATTCACGTGATGAATTATGAAGGTACAGGTTTATGAACTAATTTTTTTTTTTAAAAGTATTTTATATTTGATTTCATGTTCATTTTTAGATTTTATAAAATTTAATATAAATATATACACATATTTTTTTAATCACAAAAACTTAAAAGAAATGTTTCATTTCATAAAACATATCTAATTAATTAAGGTAAATTGAGATAAAAAGTAAAAAATAAAATATGACAACTTTTTGAAATTGACTTAATTAGACATATTTTATGTATAAAATATTTTATACAAGTGTTAATTATTTTTAATTTAATATTTTATTTTGTGTATTAATGTTATTAACACGTGAAAAGAATTAGATATAGATAATTTTATTTATTTTTAAATGTGATCTATATTTGATTTTTTATACTCAAATTTTAATTAAAATTAAGTATTTAAAAAAAAATCGTTTAATAAAAACCAATCCTAACTTCCAAACAATAGTGTAATTTTTTTGCTAAAATATATATGTATTAATATATTGCGGTCATTTTGAATATTTACATTCCTTTTATAAATATATGTGTATTAATTATGACAAACTTTAAATTTTAAATGTATTTATTATTTAGTAAAAAATATATATATATATATATATTTTTTTTTTCTAACTGTTATATACATTTATATATAATACATTCAAGAATCTTTTCATATCATTGAATAATTATTATTTTAGTAAAATATATTAATAAATTTATTTCAAACCTAGTGAAAGTTTTTGGCGATTAATTTTTTTTTTTCATTTGGAAGTTTTATTATTTTAAGGATAAATTTTTATATTTATTATATTATTTTGAAATAAATAAATTTATAATACTAATTTTTTTCTAATTAGGTATGTTAATTGAGTTTTTTTAGAATTAATTGATTTAGAAAATGATTTTTTTGATTTTTTTATATATTATAATATTTTAGATTTAAAAAAAAATCATTTTATATTTTATATACTAATTCTAATTTATTTTCAATAATTTTAAAATATTATTTAGTATTTTAATTTATATTCATAGTTTTTCTAAATTAATAAATATAAATAAGTTATAAAAAGAAAAGAATATTTCACATGTTAAAAAAGAAAAAAAATATTAAAATTCACATGTGTGTTTGATTAGTGAGAAAATTGCTTGAAATTCATGTATTTAATTTGCATAATTTTATAAGATTTTGTGCATTATTTACATTAATTTGTCTCATTGCTCTTGATTTGGAGAAAGGGTGTTGTTTGCTATTTTTATAGGAAAAAAGAGTATTTTTGATGCAAAACACACCTTGTTTATATTGTGGAGACAATTGAAAGGATAAATCGAGAAGGAGTCGAAACGAGAAAAGTTGGAAAGTTAAATTATTTTGGGCTTGACAATTAATTTATCAAGCCCATTTAATTAAATGGTTTTAATTGGGGTTTCGCATACAGTAGCCAATTCGGAGGGGAACACACGCAGAGACGCAGAGAATTGGTGAAAGCAGGGCTCTTCCATTGGGGGAGAAATCTCTTCTACTCCCCACCACTCCACTCAATAGATTAATTTATATTAGTTTTAATTGTTCTTTCATTTCCTAGCTAGTGTTTAATTTAGTATTTCATTTTATTGTTAGCTTTGGAGGATTTAAAGACAAGAGGTGATATTTTTCTATTATTGCAATTTTAATTTGGTAATTTCATTTTCATTCATGTTTTGTAGTTTAATTTCTATGAGTTTTATTCTAGTTGTTAATTTAGTTATGGGCTAATCTCCTATTGCCTTGTGTGTGGATGTTTTGATGAGAATTTAGTGTAATTGTGGATTAATTGCATGATTAGCTTATAATTTGGGTTTTTATGTTTCTAGAGTTGTACTTTGATTGATTCATTTGGTTGATTAACCCTATTAGCGAGCATGTTCGATTATGTTTATTGCAACGATAGTTGGGTAGCATGATTGGGAGTGTGAGTGTGAACTTTGGTCAATTGAATAGAAGTTAATTAGTAATTAGCTCACCCGAGAGGGGTGTTAATGGATAGACCGACAACCTTAGACACTAAACAAATAGAGGTCGTCTAGGAGTTTGGTGAGAGGGCGTTTCATAAGCATTAGTAACCGTGTTGAAAGTGCTTATGCAACACTATCTTATGAGCTTATGGTATTTGGTTAGATCCTATAATTGCTAATCAATGCACGTTGTTTACCTATGCCTTTCGACGGGGTTTGCACACATTTGTGATAGCCTTTAGCTTGACCCGAATTCGTAGTTAAATCATGTAATTAGTTCACTAGTTCACTTAATTGCCCACAAAACAGAAACACCCGAAACAATACTCTCATCTTGCACTTTCCAACGAAAGTTAGTTAGATTGTTATTTCTTGTCACTAGTTCTCACTGCTTTAGTTAATCTAGTTTAATATCTTTGTTCTTATTCCCAAAAACCCAAACAAACATGTTTAGTTACTACAATAGCATGATAACTTGCAACTTTAGGGACTCATTTTCACTCAATTAAGTCCTTGGAACGAAAATCTACTTGGGACACTTATCTTACTACTAACGAACCCATACGCTTGTGGGGATTGTTATTGTTGTACTAAAAAGTGTGCAAAAATACGAACCAAGTCAGTGTTGACTTGTTGATGACCTACTATTACGGGTAAAATGATCATTTTCAAAATTTAAGCATACTTATTGAACCGAAATCAAAATGTATAATCCATTTGGACCAAATTCAAAATCAGTCCAACTTAGTGGACTAAAAAATCTTTAATCCCTAATAATTATACTGAAAAACATTTGAAGATAAATTTAATATTGAATGCAATGCGGTATTGATGTGCACCTTATAATGGACGGGTAGGAGTGATACTTAAGTGCAATTGATTACATTTATATACAATTGAAATTGAGCTCGATCTAATAAATTGAGTCAAAGTTTAAATTGAGTAAATTGAAGGCGACATTAAAATTCAAGGGTATATATACAGTCAATTGAATAAGAGAATTTGTCACTAAACTAAGAATTATTAATCTAGCCCACAAAATTAAGGTAAACCCCAAATCAATCAGCGTCAATCACTATTAGGTCCCTTGTGGGATGATCTATAGCAACCCACTCCCTCCTATAAATGATGTTGCGTCTAGCTTCTGAATTGGGGGCAATTTGACAAATTTAACCCTGAGACTAATTTAAGAATACTGAAATAAGATAACCCCTTTTTGCTTTTTGCTTTTGACTTTTTACACTTTCCTAGGCTGTCACACATCCCACCTTCTCCCCCAAAAATATTTTTTGGTAAATGGATGGACCCAGGCCCGGCGAAAAAATCATAATACAAGGGGAAAATCCGATCACAAATCCCATAAATGTTTCCAGACGATGTGATTTCGGGGGAAGAAATCCGATGACCGGCAACATGATTTTGAAAATCAAAGGGAAGAAATATGAGGTCCTGCTATAGATCTTCAAGAAGGTTATTCATTCTTTCTCAACTAGGTTCGTCCTTCTTTAAGATACTTTGAATCTATCTTTAAATCAATTTTTTTCGAACTAAAATTTTTAGGAATTTTGATATTGAATAAGATCAATAACTTCAATGAAAGAGAAGACCTTCCTTCTGCTATAGTCCTTCAATTTTTTTGAGATACCACCAAAATTTTAGGGATTTTGATGTTGAATAACATCAATAACTTCATTGAAAGAGAAGACATTCCTTCTGAAATGTTTATGGTTCTATTTGAAAGAGTTTGAAATTATTAGGGTTTTTTTACTGATCATAAATGTCTAAAATTTTACGAATTATTTTCTGGTGCTTTAGTTAGTATAATAAGACATCCAATAATATTCATAAAATTTCTTGAAGTTGCGTACCATGTAAACAATATGGTTTCCTGAATTTATAAACACATAATTTGGACTCTGAAGTTTCTATGAAATTGAATTTGGATAATGAATAAGAATTTGAAATTGCCAGAATAATAGAGCATAATATCAAATTTTGATTAATTGCATTGATTTCCAACATGGATACATAAATAATAGTTGATTAAATCAACAAGAGAGCAATAAAAATAGACACTAGAAGAACAACTAAGATCATAGCCAAATTTGCAACAAGAAGGTGTTGATTTGAATAACTTGTCATCAAATTAATGGTTTCAGAGGAAGCTGAGATATTGTCTAGGGATTGATTCATGAGTTCTTGATCTTGGAGGGTTCTGAAGACTTCAGTATCCTGGAAACTGAAAGGATCTGCAACACTTGCTGGAAGACACCAATGAGAGAAATTATGAGATTGACATCTATGGTATAACCTCCCCGGATTTGCAGTTGATGTAGAGAGGGTTATGATTGTTAGGATGCCACAGTGCCTGCAGATGGAATTAAAGTATAGTGAAGCTTGGAACTTGAAGAACTATTTTAAGACATTCTTTCCCAATTTCTGAATAATGGTGGAGAAGGGGCTGCAAGTGATCCCCCTATATAGTGGAGAAGGGCCCCCAACGGTAAAAAAATGTTTGCAGGTGTGTCAATTAGGAAAAGCAACGGATAAAAGGGCCCCTTGAATTGGCGAAAACTGTATAAAGAAAACAATTATTTAAAAAAATAATTTAAGAAAATTGTCAGAAAAAGAGGGAGAAAGTTTATAAAACTGTATAAAGAAAATAATTATTTTAAATGATAATTTAAGAAAACTGTCGAGAAAAAGAAAAAAAAGGGAGAAAGTGTATAAAACTATATAAAGAAAACAATTATTTTAAAAGATAATTTAAGAAAACTTTCGAGAAAAAGAGGGAGATAGAGGAGAGAATTGAAAAATTATTTAAGAAAAAAAATTGTATAAAGAATAAAGAAAACAATTATTTAAGAAAACTGAATAAAGAAAACTAATCGAAAAAAAAAAGAGGAGAGAGAAGGAAAAAATAAATATAAATTCTAAGAAAATGCGAAAGAGAAATGTGAGATGCCACGTCAGAAAGAAAAGATTCACAAATAGTAATTAAGGGTAGATGGGAGAAAATTTTAAGGAAATTTAAGAAAATAATTTTTAATGAGAGAGGAAGAGAAGTAAAACAATTATTTAAAAAAAAATGTATAAAGAATAAATAAATCAATTATTATTTAAAAAAAAAAGAAAAAAACTATCGAGAGAGAACGAAAAAAAATGAAGAAAAGTTTAAATTAAAATAAATGAAAAATGGGAGAAAATTTTAAGAAAATTTTAAAAAATAAATTTTAATGAGAAAGAGGAAGAAGAGAGAAGTAAAACAATTATTTTAAAAAAATGTATAAAGAATAAATAAATCAATTATTTAAATAAATCAATTATTATTTAAAAAAAGAAAAGAAAAAAAACTGAAAATAAAAAAAAATGTATAAAGAATAAATAAATCAATTATTATTTAAAAAAAGAAAAGAAAAAAAAGAGAACTAAAAAAAATGAAGAAAAGTTTAAGTGGAAGAGGAAGAAGATAGAATTAAAAAAAGAAAAGAAAAAAAACTGTAGAAAAAAAAGGAGAAAAGGAGTTGAGAAAATGGTAAAAGAATAGAGAAAAAAAAAGGGCAGAGAGGAGAGAGAAAAAAAAAGGGGAGAGAGGAGAGAGAAAAAAAAAAGAGAAAATCTGAGAAAATTAGAAAAATAAAAAGACAGAAATCTGAGAAGCCGGCGTAAGAAAAAAAAATTCAGAAATAGTAATTAAGGATATATTTTAGCCTTCATATGATTTTTTTTATACTTTATTTGTATTTTGCCCCCTAAGTCCCCCTTTTGCATGTCATAATTCACGTTGACTAAAATTGTAGCAAAATAAAAATAAATTGAGGTTTGTTATGAATAATATTTATATTTTTTGAATATCTATTTATTTTTTTCATAATATCCACCACGTGTCCTCTGATATTCATAGGTTGTTCATGTATTTACATTAATAGTACACCTTTCATTTTATCTTCTCAAACTTGTATTGAGATCTATAAATAGGGGTGCAAATGTTGTAGTAAATACTTGAAGGTGGAATAAAGTATTTCTATGTTATCTCTATATCTTGTTTACTTATTTCACATATGAAGTTATACTTTTAAGTTGTTTCACAACACGTTATCAGCACGAAACTCGTAAAATATTTCCTCCGACGAAATTCAGATAGTGATACATTCCAGATATTGTACGGAGGTATGTATTGAAATGTTTAGAATATATTATCTTACAATATTTATTTATCATCTCTTATTTCATTACTATTTTGATGATTATGTTATTTTGCAATTAATTAATCCCTTATTTATTTGATAGTTTCCAACATGTCAAACTTGACAAAACTTAAATTTTTGGCTCTTGATATTACTAGAAAAAAATTGTAATGAATTCTTGATGTTGAAACTCATTTGGATGCCATGGGTTTTGGGGATTCCATAAAAGTGGCAAATCAAGCATATATATAATAAAAAAGTAAGGCCAAAGGCCCAAAACCATGATATTCATTTGCCACCATCTTGATGAAGGATTGAAAGATGAATCACGGTGTGTTGGGAATAAAATGATACATGTTTTGATTAAATACCAAAACCCCCTGAGACATGCCAAAGTTAAGATGATTATGTTCAAAATGTGATAGAACACATAGCACAAGGCTAGATGAGAAGCTGATATGTTAGGCAGCTCTTAGATGATTAGATGCACAATGTGAGGGGGAACCTATGACTTCAAAATGATCAAGATCAAGTCCCCTCAAGGCTCAAAGTCTGGAACAAACTCTAAGGACAAGAAAACTCCATATGAAACCTAAAACCTTGATCAGAAGAGTTGTCCAGAAGAGCTTCTTCTATGCAAGAAGAAGATTGCAAAGCTCAAAAGGACAAGATTAACCAACAAGTCATGATCAGGAGAGTTGTCCAGAGAAGTCAACTCTATGTGAAAAAGCTCTGATGCTAAAAGACCAAGTATGCTGATCAGGAGAGTTGTCCAGAAGAGTTGTCTCAGCAAGATTGAATCAGAACAGATGCTTTAAAGGTTGAAGGTCAACTATGCTGAAGAAGCTAGAGACAACCATACCCTAAAGGACTTCATTGAGACATGCTAAGATCAACTTGGAGTGAAAGAAAGGGAAAGAGCCAAGTCATCTGAAGAAGAGCAAGCCAACCCTGCTGAAAGGCAAAACTAGTGATAGTGATAAAGAGAGTTGTCCAGTTGATAAGGAATGTTGTCCTATCATTGGATCAACCTTCAGAAGCCATGTCCTAGTCCTAACAAGAAGTCAAACATTGGGAGAAGTGCTGCAGAAAGAAGACAAAGTCTTACAAGCCGTTTATTACCCAAATAAGGACATGTCACTATCAAGAATCTGTCTTCCAGTTTGAAGAACTCAAGGAAGACATTTATAGCAATTTGGGGCTGCCTCTCCAACGGGCAAATCTCCATTTTGTCTATAAATACAAGGAGTGTGAAGACCATTTGAAGCATCCATTCTACATCCAACTGATCAACTATTCTGAGAGAGCTTCAAAGTCTCCAAAAGACATTCTTAGTCTTGAAACACTTCTTCTAAGCTGAATTCACTATATATTCATACACAAAGCTTAAAGAGATATCCTATCCTTATACACTGATCTTCATTGTAAAGGATATCTCATTAGTTGGAACCTTACTTCAATCCTTACCCCTTTCAAGTGAGAAAGTGAGAAGGTTGTAGTAGTAGAAGTGGTAGGAGCTGACTGTTGAGAGAAGAACAGTTCAGTTCTGAATTGAGAAGAGGGTACTAGGACTCTAGACATCCTAGGGATCAATTCACCAAGGAGTGGTGTTATTGATCAAGTGCACCTTGGCACTATAAAACAAGTTAATTCCAAGAGTGAAGGAATTATCCTGTTAAATCAGGGAAAGTGGATGTAGGAGCTTGAGTCTCTGAACCACTATAAACTCCTGTGTTGATTTACCTTACAAAGTACTTACATTCATTCAACACTGCACACAAAACTGATCTTTCAAAAGATACATATTCAAAGACTGTGCAAAACTGATTTGGACAAGTTCCCTGAAACTAAACTGGACTGCATTGGATTGACAAAGTGATTTCAGAAACATAAGGAGTCTAAACTTAAAGGGCCAACCACTATTCCGCACATATAACTCCCCTAGATAGTTATTCAACTAAGTACTCAATAGTAATTAGTGGTTTGATTATCTTAGAAGAGTTAATCATCTTCAGCAGAGTTGTCCAAGACAACCTTGCTGAGCTCTGGTTTGATCAAAGTTGAAAAGAATTGCATACAAGTGTATTCCCCCCCCATACACTTGTTATATACTCCTTTCAGGACCAACAAGTGGTATCAGGGCAGGGGTTCAAAGACCACTGCCTCTGAAAATCCATCTTGATTTTCAAAATTCACATATTTGTGTGGTCACTGAACTGATCTCTATCTGAAATCTATTACTTGTTGACTAACTGATTGTTCTTGAGATATGGCCAACAACAATGCTGTTCCTCCACCTGCTGTTCAAGGATTGGACAACATGGCCACAAATCCAGTCAATCACATTTCACATCATAAATTGCCCATGTTCTCTATAGACAACTATGATTTCTGGAAAATTAGAATGAGGGCTCATCTTGCATCTCTTCATACTGATATGTTAAGAGTAATCACAAGAGGACCTTTTGTGTTTACCCAAACTAACCCCAGGGTAACAGATGAGCAAAGAGCAGATGTAAGGGAACTGATTCCCAAGGATGAGGATGACTTCATTGCTGATGAAAAGAGGAAAGATAATCTAAATTATCTTGCCATGAATACCCTCTATCAAACAATTCCAGATGCAGTTATGGGAAGAGTCTACCATTGCACCACAGCCAAAGAAATCTGGGATACTCTTGCTGAGATGTGTGAGGGTACAGAAAAGATCAAGGAGAACAAGCTCCAAGTTGCTGTGCAAAAGTTTGAGCAATTCACAATGGAAGCTGATGAATCCATTGATAAGTTTGCTGGTAGATTCACTGATGTGATGAATGAAATCAACTCATTGGGCAAGGTGTACTCCAGGAGAGAAGTTGGACTAAAGATCTTGAGAAGTCTCACTCAAAAGTGGGATGTCTATGCTGTGATGATGCAGAACACCAAGGATCTCTCCTCCATGCCCATGCAACAAATCTTCTCAAAACTCAAAACCTATGAGTTCGACCTCAATAGAAGAAAACCTGTTGAGGAACCTTCAAATCCTACTAAGGGAGTGGCATTCAAAGCCAAAGTTGCTGAACCTGAAATGCAACCCACTCCCAGATCATCAAAGTCAGTCTCAAAGACTGAAATGAAGGAAGAACTAGCCCTGATGGCTAGAAGGTTTGACAAGCTGAACACAAGGTTTGGTAGATACAAGAAATTCTACCAAGACAACAAATTCAGGAGAAGATACAACTCCCCTGAAGATCAGGCCAAAGACAAAATGCCTGAAGAAAAAAGATCAGAGGACAAGTACTCTGATAGGAGAAGGTCCAGTAGAGCTGACCCTTCATCATCAAAAGGAAGAGATGAATCCAAGAAGGATGATGATGAAGACCTGTGCTACAACTGCAAAAAGAAAGGGCACTTCCAGTATGATTGCCCTGAATTAAGCTCTAAAGAAAGAAGAGAGAGGCAAGCTAAAAGAGACAGGAAATTCACAAATAGAAAAGCCATGATGGCTGGTGAAGAATCTGATAGTGCTGAAAGCTTCAACTCTTCTGATGGACTGTTCTCAAACAGTGATGATGATGATGATGTGTGCAACATGGCTCTTGAGGATGATGAGGTATCCTCCACTTCTAGCTCACCATCATTTCTATCACAGAACACTAGTGAAGTCAACTTGAAACTTTCCTTTGGGAAGTTGATGGAAGATTTCACTAGATTACAAGAATTTCATGATAACTGTGTGAGAGAAAATGAAAGATTGGCTATTGAACTTACCAAAAACTCTGAGATAGCTGTTGATGTCAAATCTACTGAGTTATATCAACAAACCTTGAGAGAGCTTGAGGAAGCAAATCTCAGGATAGTTGACCAACAAAAGGAGATTGACAATCAACTACTCTCTCAGAAAAGAAAAGACTTTGAACTAAAAATTCTAAATGCCAAGTTTGAAAATCTCTCACATGAATATGACATTCTTAAATCAAGTGAAGAGAGCCTGAAACTAAAGATGTCTGCTTTGAACAAGTCCTCTAGAGCAATAGAGGAAATTCAGAGCTATCAAAGACCTATGGCTCAAAGAAGTGGATTAGGTTTTGATCCATTTGAATCTTCACCTTGTCTTAGTGTTGCTTCTACAAGTAACACTAAGAGAATCTTTGTTAAATCAGTGGCACAACAAGATAAAAATGAAATAATTCAACCACTGAACAAAGGAAAAGGGCAAAATGAATGAAATGCCTACTCTAGTGCTTCAGGAGACTAGACCCAAACCTGTGGAAAAGGTCAAGGCTTCTGAACATAAGAGGAATGTTGGTCAGCAGAGTAGACCCAATGGAAGGGCAACTCTCCTGAACAATGTTCAGAGAAGTTATCCAAGGAATAATCAGCCTAGGCCAAGTCATCTGAGAAAGCCTCAGCTGAATAGACCTAAGGACAACTATCCTCAAAGGAAAAATAAAATGAGACAACCAAAATCCCTCATGCCAAAGGATAATGGTTATAAAAATGCCTTTCCTCAAAGATTTCATCAAGCTGCACAAAGGACTCATAAGTTCAGGAGAGTTGACAACTCCCCTGAAACCTACAGAGTTAACACATTCACACATACTTTCCCAAAGGCATTTAAGGGAAAGACAGTGTATGTTGATGCACAAGGAAAACAACTTAGCCACCTTGAATCAATCAGGGTGATTAGGCAAGTTTGGGTTCCTAAAGGTACAGCTAACCTCTCAGGACCCAAAACTCAAAGGGTACCTAAACCTATCTAATTGCAGGTACTAGTGGGCCACAAGAAGAGGAGCATGAACAAAAAGACAGCATGGTACCTTGACAGTGGATGCTCAAGGCACATGACTGGAAACAAGGAACTCCTCACTGATTTTATTGAAAAAGAAGGCCCAAATGTTACCTTTGGAGACAGCTCACAAGCAACAACAAAAGGTTATGGTACTTTGATGATTGGTAACATCAAAGTAACCAATGTATCTTATGTAGCTGGTCTCAAATATAATCTCCTAAGTATCAGTCAATTTTGTGACAAAGATTTTAAAGTTGAGTTCTCAAGTGGAAAATGTCTAATTAAGGATAAAACTCAACAAACCTTACTGACTGGAACTACGAAGGGAAATGTGTATTTTGCAGACTGGGACAAGTCTACTGATGCTGCATGCTTCATTGCTGAAAGTACTAGTGAACAAAGTTGGTTATGGCACAAGAGGCTAAACCACCTGAACTTCAAATCTATGAATAAACTTGCTAGAAATGCATTAGTTAAAGGACTGCCTAATGAGGTTTTCATTAAAGAACATGTGTGTAAGCCATGTCAAGAAGGAAAACAGATTAAAGCCTCATTCAAAGGTAAACCAGTCATCTCTACTGAAAGGGTACTTGAACTTCTACATATGGATCTGTTTGGACCAATTACCCCTTCAAGCATAAATGGTAGAAAATACACATTGGTGGTAGTAGATGACTTCTCTAGGTTCACTTGGGTAGTATTTCTCCTTAATAAGAAGGAAACACAAGTCAAACTACCTGAACTTCTTAAGAGACTGTCAAATGAGAAAAGCCTTAGCATTATCAAGATAAGATCTGATAAAGGCACTGAGTTCATAAATTCATACATCAATGAGTATTGCACATCTAATGGTATAGCTCATGAAACCTCAGCAGCTAGAACACCTCAGCAAAATGGAGTTGCAGAAAGGAGGAATAGAACCTTAAAAGAAGCTACTAGAACTTTAATTGCTGACTCAAACTTACCTAAGAGGTTTTGGGCTGAAGCTATAAATATTGCATGCCATACTCAAAATAGATGTTTGATTACCAAGGGGCAAGGCAAAACCCCCTATGAACTCTGGAAAGGAAGAATACCTAAAGTGTCACACTTTCATATATTTGGTTGCAAATGTTTCATTCACAATAATGGGAAAGAACAGTTGAAAGCTTTTGACAGAAAAGCTGATGAGGGAGTATTTCTTGGATACTCTCAAATCAGTAGAGCTTTCAGAGTCTACAACAAGAAAACCCTTATAGTGGAAGAAACACCTCATGTTGTGTTTGATGAATCTATCTTTGAGATCAGGAATGATAGTTTGGAACCTGAAGAAATCACTCAGAGGACAACCAGATTGAGCCTAAAAGACAAAGGCACTGAATTCATAGATGTTGTCTAAGACAATCTACCTGAACATACCACATTGGACAACTATCCTGAAGGCAATCTTCCTAAGACAAACTCTACTGATGGAAATGATGAACTGAATGAGCCAATCCCAGTTCACATCCAGGTAACAACTACCAATGAAGAAGCAGTTCCTGCTGAGGTAGTTAATGGGTCAAATAATCAAGGGGGAAATCAAAATGTTGAAAATGCCAATGTCCCTGACATTGAGAACAACACCCCTGATTATGATCCTGAATTAGATCCTGCACTAAATTACCCTGAATTTTATGATCAAAATGACTCAACCTCAGTAGAGTACAACTCTACTGAAGGAATCAGAAAAAGAAGGACTTGGTTGTATGACCATCCTACTGATCTGATACTTGGTGATCCAAGTATAGGAGTCAGAACCAGAAAATTTCATGGTGAAAGTGCTATGTTCTGTTGTTTTTTGTCAGAACAGGAACCAAAAGACATTGATGAAGCACTTCAGGATGCCAATTGGATCACAGCAATGTAGGAAGAGCTCAACCAATTCACCAGAAATGAAGTATGGGAGCTGGTTGATAGACCTTCACATCAAGATGTTATTGGAACCAAGTGGGTGTTCAAGAACAAAAAGAATGAAAATGATGTGATTGTCAGAAACAAAGCAAGCCTAGTGGCAAAAGGTTACTGCCAGCATGAAGGCATTGACTATGATGAAACCTTTGCACATGTGGCAAGGCTAGAAGCAATAAGGCTTTTCCTAGCCTATGCAGCCCACAAGAGGTTCAAAGTGTACCAAATGGATGTCAAGAGTGCCTTTCTGAATGGAGTCTTGAAAGAAGAGGTCTATGTGGAGCAACCACCAGGTTTTGAGATTGGAAACCAAGTATACAGGCTGAAGAAGGCTCTATATGGACTCAAACAGGCCCCTAGGGCCTGGTATGATACATTGTCACAGTTCCTATTGGATCATGGATTCACCAAGGGAACTGTGGACAGAACTCTCTTCAGAATCTCTGAAGGAAAGGACATCTTGCTTGTCCAAATTTATGTAGATGACATAATTTTTGGATCCCCCAATGAGAAGCTGTGTGAAAAATTCTCCAAGCTTATGCAAAGCAAATTTGAGATGTCCATGATGGGGTTGATGAACTTCTTTTTGGGTCTACAAGTCAAGCAATCAAAAGAAGGAATCTTCATCAACCAAGCTAAGTACACCAGAGAAATGATCAAGAAATTTGGGTGTACATCAAGCAAGCCAGTGAGGATCCCAATGAATACTAATTGGAAGATGGATCCTGATGAAAGTGGTGTTCCAACCAAATCCACTGAGTACAGAGGAATCATTGGTTCACTCCTCTATCTCACTGCCAGCAGGCCTGACATCACCTTTGCAGTAGGTGTATGTGCAAGGTTTCAAGCAAATCCTAAGAAAAGCCATCTTGAGGCTGCAAAGAGGATCTTGAGGTATATCAAAGGCACTGAAAATCTAGGCCTTTGGTACCCTGCTGATGACAATATTGAGTTAACTGGCTACTCAGATGCTGATTATGGAGGATGCAGAACTGACAGAAAATCCACTTCAGGAACTTGTCAATTCTTAGGCAACAAACTCATATCTTGGTTTTCAAAGAAGCAAAACACAATGGCTACCTCCACCACTGAAGCTGAATATGTTGCTGCTGGAAGTTGTTGTGCTCAAATCCTTTGGCTGAGACAACAACTCAGAGACTACAAAGTCAACTCTACTGAAGTGCCAATATTCTGTGATAACAATAGTGCCATTGCTATATCACAAAATCCTGTCTTGCACACAAGATGCAAACATGTGGACATCAAGCATCACTTCATTAGAGATCATGTGGAGAAGAAGGATATTAAGTTAGTAAAGATCCACACAGATCATCAAAAAGCTGATATACTAACTAAGCCACTTGCAGAGGCAAGATTCCTGGAATTATCAGCAGAGTTGGGACTTCTTGATCCAGGGAAGTTGGACAAATGAGTCCAAAGAAGTTCATTCATTAAGGGGGAGATAAACTCAAACTTCAGCAGACTAGGTCAAGTCTACTGAAATTCAGAAAAGATGACCTTACTTCTTCAGGACACTTGTCCCTTGAAATTCAGGACACTTGTCCACAGCTTTTCAGGACACTTGTCCATGTAGGGTCAGATAAGTTGTCTTGACTATCAAACCAAATCTTGGTATGATAAGCACCTATTTTTGGTGATCAATACCTATTTCAAAATCTGTCCCATTGAAATACGGTTTTCACCTTTCTGGGATTTAATTTGTCTTCCACCCAAAAGGTCACTTTCCATGCATTAAATGCTAAGATTTAACTCTTGTTTGCATTAAACTTTTTGGGACATGATCTATCTCGAAAAACCCCCAGCCTTAAACAAACATTAAAACCACCCACGTTTTGAGTAAAACAGTTCTTTCACTGTTACATTGGTTTTTGACCATTGGATCAAAACTGGCCAACTCCCCTGAAATCAATCCTAGCCGTTCATTTTGGATTTCCATTTTTGTTCACCTTTGAATTGCATCAAGACTTCACCAACTCATTGACAAACATTCTTTTTAGAATATTCTCAAGCCTTAAGATCCCTCTCAAACACTTCTTCCCCAAGTATTCGAAACCCTAGCTCTAAATTTCTTCAAACTCTCTCAATCTCTATCAAACTTTTCTCTGAAATGGCCCCCAAAGTTAGACCAGAGATGCTCATTGATTTCTCCAACAAGGCTCTAGACCTTGATTTTGGCTACCTGAGCAACAAAAACAACCTTCATTTTGAGCCCATAGTATCCTTTGAGAGTGAGGATCCTGAGATTAAACCAACTCTAAGATGGCTGAGAAGAACTGGTTTGCAAAAGTTCATGGAGGAAAGACCAAGTTCATGCTTGGAAGGCTACATGGCTGAATTCTTTGCCTTTCTCAATTGGAGAGGCCAACCTGCAGATGGTGAAGTTTCCACAAGGTTGTCATATACTGCAGAAGGAGAGGAAGAAGAGAGATTTCATAGAGTGAAATTCTCTTCAGAAGATATTGAAGGAGCCTTTGGATTGCCTAATGAGGGAAGGAATCCAGAAGTTTATGGCACTGGCCATGAAGATGAAATAGCTCAAGAATGGCTATTGGTTCCAGGCCCCATTTCTTCAACACAAAACAAGAAGACTCTCAAGCCAAAATTTCTCAACCTCTTTGAGGTAGTTGCCAAGAGTCTCTTGAGCAACACTGGAAGCTTGGAGCAGGTCAGCCATCCAAGAATCAGAATTATGGCTGCTGTGATTGATGCTAGTGACAAAGGCATCAAATTTGATTGGAGAACCTTCATCATATCTGAAATGATGAAGGAAAAGGCTAAATTCAAAGTGAAGGCTCACAACAAAGTTGTGCTAGAAGGGAAACTCAAGTATTGCACCAGGGCAAGCTTGTTAATTGAGAGATTCTCCCATTACTCTCAAATGCAAACATTTGCAAAGCCCCTTCCAGCCCAAAAGATTCTGTTCAGGAAGCTCAGCAAGAAAACTGAGCAAAGAAGGATGCTTATGGCCAAACCTGCTGAAGAACAGGTTGAAGAAAAGCCTAAAATGAAGAAGAGAACCAAGGCCAGAGCTGTTAAAACAAGGAAAATGTCTCAATTATCTTCAGGAGAAGCCTCAGGAGCATCAGCTGAAGTTGATGAAGTGGTAGAAGAGGGAGTAAGTGTGCCTTCTGACCACTCAGAAGAGTTGAGGTTGAAGTATAATGAGACAAGGCAGAAGAAGAAAGGAGATAAGAGGATCAGGGAAGTTGTCCCTGAGAAGGAAGGTGAAGGAAGTGGGAGCAGTAGGGCCAGCAAGAGAAGGGCCAAGCCTACTGAAAAGGTGTTGGAGCTGCAGGAAGAAAGGTCACTACAATTGGCTCTAAGAGAGAGCAGAGCTGAAAGCAGGACCAAATCTAGGTCAAGGACCAATTCTTCTGGTTCTGGAACTCCAGAATCCAAGATCCCTGAAGGTCAACCTATAGAGGCCAACATCCCTGAGTTTCAGAATCCTGAACCCAACTCCCCTGAAACCCATGTTACCCCTTCCAACCAACCTATTACTCCTATAGATCTCACTAAGAGATATTCTCCAGAAGGGAGTGTGCAAAGAAGTAGCATTGATGTGCTTGCAGATTTAGCAGTAGATGAGACAAGACTCCTGTCTCCCCTTGACTCATCCATGCTCAATTATTCAAAGCTTTTGGAACATGCACTCATTGAGCCAACCCTCCTGAGTAAAGCCCCTTCAGACCCATTGCTCTCAAAAGCAATTGAAGCACCTTCTACTGCACCAAACCCTTCTGAAGCCATCATCCCTGAAATAAACCTCCCTGAAGCCACTCTAGGAGAACCCAGAGCCAACTCCCCTATAACCCAAAGTCCCCATTCAAGTGGAGATGAGGAGGAGTATACTTATGAAAGTATGCTCAGAGGAGGAGCAAAAGCTACTGTGGACAGTTTGTACCCACAACTTGCTGAATTTCCAAGAATTCAGAAGACATTTCATGATCTAAGGATGCTTGTTGATATAAAAGACAAATCTATGATGGAGATATCACAAGTCATCCAAGATAAGGGTGCAAACTGGTGGCAAATAGAGGAGAACAGATTGCTACACTTTGCTGGAGTCTCAAAGACAAGATTTCTCATTGATGAGGAAAGTTTTGCAAAGCTTGTAGCTGATAAAATTGAGGAGGAGAAAGAAAGGAAAGCTAAGGGAATCAAACACCCTGACAGTAGCTCAAATGATGATGATTCCCCTGATGATCCCTCAAATCCTTCAAACCCCAACCCTCCTGAAACCCCTCAAGCCAACCTCTCTGAACCTTCTCAACCCAAGTCTTCTATAGCAGACAGACTTTCAAACCCTCCTAAGACCTATCATAGGAAAGGCTCTGTATCTTCAGAGGTGTTGACCAAGGGTGGTAACACAACCAAAGACACATCTGCCAATGAAGGTTCTTCTGAACCCAAGGCACAGCCTAAAGATGTTGAGGTTCCTATGCTAGAAGCTGGTTTGATTAAGGCCTATTCAGTGTCAGAAGAGTTGGACACTGATCAGCCCTTAATCATTCAGGATGACTCAGTGGTTGTTGAAATAAGCACTGTGATCTCCCCACAACTGCCATCTTTGAACCTTGTTGAAGGTGGAGATGTTGCAGGTTTAGGAGAAGGAGTTGAAAAGGAGAAATTAGTGGAAAAATCAGAGGGAGTAGTAGATGAGAGAGATGTGGTGATCACTAGAATAGTGAGTGTACCACCAAATGAGGGTGATATAAGTGAGGAAGGGCAGGCTATTCTTGAAGTCAAATATGAACTTCAGGAATCCCTTGATGAGAGGAGGCCTGTTCCTTTAAGTGAGGAAACTATTACAGAAGGGAGAAAATAAAGAGTTGAAAATGAGGAGAAGGCTGCTGATGTATCAGAGTCTTATATAAAAGAAATTGAGGGTGATGAGTGTCTATTCCCTAACTTGTTTGATTTGTCTACTGTTGCAGGTATTTCTCTTGACCAAATTTTTGCAGATGAGTTCTTAACAGATGCACCTATCCAAGTAGATTCAGGCTCAGCTCAAGCCTTACTTGGAATGCAATCAGAAAAGCTGGATTTCTTGGCTCATCAAGTTCAATCTGCTCATGCTGAAACTTCAGGAGCATTGAATGAGCAAGGAAGGACCCTAGCATCTGTAGAGATGAGGCTCACTGGCTCTGAAGATGTTGTGCTCCCAACTCTGGAAGCAAGGATGAGTGGTGTGGAAACTGGCCTCCAAACCATTTCCACTGAAGTACAAAATGCCAAATCCACCATGGAAGCCATCTCAGAGGAGGTCAAGAAAGAGCAAAAGTTGCTGAGAGACAACCATAATGCCAATGTCAAAGCTCTCAGGCTAATTGTCAAACAAGCTCTTGGAAAGAAGACTGCATTGCAAAAGAGAAGAGGTGAAGAGCAAAGGCTAGCTATGGTGAAAGCAGCCTCTGAAAAGTTTTCCCAAGAGGTATTGGCCAACATTGCTAAAGGCGCAGTGGCCAACCTCACTGAGCTTCTCAAAACCCAACTGGATGCATCCCTGAAAGCAACCTTGGAGGAGGTTGTTCAACAAAAGATGAAGCCTATTCTAGCTTTCCTTAGCTTGAGCAGTGATAGGATGCAGAATATACATGATGAAAATGTATATTTGTTGGAGGAGATGAAGTCCCTGAACCAGGCCCAATCCCTAATGGCCACAACTATGAGTGAGCTAAAACCCCAATGTTTTGATGCTGCCAAAAAGGGGGAAAGAGAAAGAGCTAGAGAAAAAGGTGCCTTGGTGATTGGGAGCCCAGTCAAAGGGAAAGACAAAGCTGCTGAAGGAAAAGGAAAAGAGCCTGCAGTGTTAAACTTGGAAGAATTGGATGAAGAAGAGCAATTAGCACTTGCATTAAAGAACTCTATGGCCTCAGTTCAAGAAGAAAGAATAAGGCTACAGCAGAGACCAGGTGGTGAGGTATCTGGTTTGGACAAAAGTGATGAAGGTGTCAAAACTAGAGGAAAGGTCAAGAGGGCAAAAGGAAAGAAAAGGCAAGTTGAAACCTTCACTGACTTTCCTAACAGTCTTGATCTTCCACCTGAATTCAGAATTGATGAAGATGAGCCTACATCAAAGAAGGCCAAAACTACTGAAGAAACCAAAATTGCTGAAAAGGACAAGTCCTCTGATTCTGCCAAGAGTGCTGAAGGTCCCAAGTCCACTGAAGATATTGAAGAACTATTTGCTGAAGGATTTAGACCTGAACCTAAAAAGAAGACTACTGTCCTAGCTCAAGATCCATCAAAGTTGTTTCATGAAGGGTATGGCAAAGACCCTGAAACACAACAGAAGCTGGCCATGATGAAGGCCCAAGAGAAAATGGATCTGTTAGAGGAAGCACAAAGAGCAAGAGACAAGAGAAGAGCTAACTTTCAGAAACCAAGAAGAAGGAGAGCAACCTACAGCGAGATGAAGCCTCAGCTTCTAATCCCAATGGACACCAAATATCCACACTTGGATAAATGGGTGCCAATTCAGCTAAATGATACATGGGAAGAGGCTAAAAGGGAGTTTGTCTATGACTTCTATGTCATTGACAGATGGAATGGTGGAGATGCCAACTCTGCCTTTACTGAGTTCATGATAGAATACTACAGAGAGTTGTATCAACAATTACTTGCAGCTGCTGACATTGCAAGAATTGAACTCAATGCTCCCAAGCCTATCATCTACATGCCTCCAAAGCTTGATGGATGGATTGACCAAGCAAGGATTCTAAGGGAGTTCACAGAAATTCTGAAGCTGAACAAGATGACCCTTGGACCCAAAGGAAATAACCAGGAAGCCATGGAACTCAAGAAGAGAGTGTGGGCACAATATGGGATGAACCCACCTCCTGAGGATGATCTCTAAGAATGGCTAAGTCTTCTGACTTTTTCTGGATGAAAAATTATCTTATCTGAAGATATTTTTTGCTATGTGGTCAAATCTGCTAAAGTATTGAACAAACCTGCTGATATGGTGTTTGCTCTGATATGGTTTAAATTGCTCTGATACAAGAATTGATGTGTTCTACATTGACATCTGGAATATTTTGTACTAGCTCTGATACTTGAAGTAGTTGTTTTGCTCTGATCTTATGTTTAGAATGTATCTGTAATGAAATGTTATCTTGAATTCATGCTCTGATAAGTTATCTTCAACTATCAACATGCCTGTAATGATTTTTATATGAATGATAGTTGAACCCCCTTTGAATCAAGATACATTATTGCAAAAATCTCTCTATGCCTATCCTTGAAACCTATTTACAACAAAAACAGTGAATACACTAACACATTGTCTTTTCAGGAATATTGACCTTAGTCATGTCCTCTGAAGATATATGTAATAGGAGTAGACAAGTCACTTTTGCATAGAATGTGTAGGTTTTGGCATCATCAAAAAGGGGGAAATTGTTGGGAATAAAATGATACATGTTTTGATTAAATACCAAAACCCCCTGAGACATGCCCAAGTTAAGATGATTGTGTTCAAAATGTGATAGAACACATAGCACAAGGCTAGATGAGAAGCTGATATGTTAGGCAGCTCTTAGATGATTAGATGCACAATGTGAGGGGGAACCTATGACTTCAAAATGATCAAGATCAAGTCCCCTCAAGGCTCAAAGTCTGGAACAAACTCTAAGGACAAGAAAACTCCATATGAAACCTAAAACCTTGATCAGAAGAGTTGTCCAGAAGAGCTTCTTCTATGCAAGAAGAAGATTGCAAAGCTCAAAAGGACAAGATTAACCAACAAGTCATGATCAGGAGAGTTGTCCAGAGAAGTCAACTCTATGTGAAAAAGCTCTGATGTTAAAAGACCAAGTATGCTGATCAGGAGAGTTGTCCAGAAGAGTTGTCTCAACAAGATTGAATCAGAACAGATGCTTTAAAGGTTGAAGGTCAACTATGCTGAAGAAGCTAGAGACAACCATACCCTAAAGGACTTCATTGAGACATGCTAAGATCAACTTGGAGTGAAAGAAATGGAAAGAGCCAAGTCATCTGAAGAAGAGCAAGCCAACCCTGCTGAAAGGCAAAACTACTGATAGTGATAAGGAGAGTTGTCCAGTTGATAAGGAATGTTGTCCTATCATTGGATCAACCTTCAGAAGCCATGTCCTAGTCCTAACAAGAAGTCAAACATTGGGAGAAGTGCTGCAGAAAGAAGACAAAGTCTTACAAGCCGTTTATTACCCAAATAAGGACATGTCACTATCAAGAATCTGTCTTCCAGTTTGAAGAACTCAAGGAAGACATTTATAGCAATTTGGGGCTGCCTCTCCAACGGGCAAATCTCCATTTTGTCTATAAATACAAGGAGTGTGAAGACCATTTGAAGCACCCATTCTACATCCAACTGATCAACTATTCTGAGAGAGCTTCAAAGTCTCCAAAAGACATTTTTAGTCTTGAAACACTTCTTCTAAGCTGAATTCACTATATATTCATACACAAAGCTTAGAGAGATATCCTATCCTTATACACTGATCTTCATTGTAAAGGATATCTCATTAGTTGGAACCTTACTTCAATCCTTACCCCTTTCAAGTGAGAAAGTGAGAAGGTTGTAGTAGTAGAAGTGGTAGGAGCTGACTGTTGAGAGAAGAACAGTTCAGTTCTGAATTGAGAAGAGGGTACTAGGACTCTAGACATCCTAGGGATCAATTCACCAAGGAGTGGTGTTATTGATCAAGTGCACATTGACACTATAAAACAAATTAATTCCAAGAGTGAAGGAATTATCCTGTTAAATCAGGGAAAGTGGATGTAGGAGCTTGAGTCTCTGAACCACTATAAACTCCTGTGTTGATTTACCTTACAAAGTACTTACATTCATTCAACACTGCACACAAAACTGATCTTTCAAAAGATACATATTCAAAGACTGTGCAAAACTGATTTGGACAAGTTCCCTGAAACTAAACTGGACTGCATTGGATTGACAAAGTGATTTCAGAAACATAAGGAGTCTAAACTTAAAGGGCCAACCACTATTCTGCACATATAACTCCCCTAGATAGTTATTCAACTAAGTACTCAATAGTACTTAGTGGTTTGATTATCTTAGAAGAGTTAATCATCTTCAGCAGAGTTGTCCAAGACAACCTTGCTGAGCTCTGGTTTGATCAAAGTTGAAAAGAATTGCATACAAGTGTATTCCCCCCCCATACACTTGTTATATACTCCTTTCAGGACCAACACGGTGAAAGATCCACTTTAATTGTGGACAAATCTATATATATAAAAGGAGGATGAGGGCTCTCCTGCTTCCTCCACGTGTGCATTTGAGACCCCTCCTCCTTCTGCCATGTGTCAATTTAAATTAAATCACTTTGCCACGTAATTTATTTTAACGCATTAGTTCTCACCTTAATTTCTTCCGTTACAATTCTTGCCACGTAATTTATTTTAACACATCAGTTCTCACCTTAATTTCTTCCGTTACAATTCTCATCTCTCCTTCCTTTTCACAGTTTCAATGCCAAGAACAAGGAATGCATATCTTTGTTTGTCCATCACTGTTGCCACATTTCTGATGGCAAAATCACGCTTCTACACGACACCCCGTTAAAGGAGTTCTTACCTTTCTTATCAGCCGCGGTCGGTCTGAGCGACGACGAAATGAAAAAGGACGTGAACAAATAGGCGGCGGCGCGACGCAGCTTTAGGTGCCATGTTCTTGAGCACTTTTTTAATTATCAAATAAGCATTTGTATGGACTTCTATATCAACTCATGCCCATCCTACTTTGTTATTCTGATATGGATTGTCTTATTGTTGGTTAAGTTATATATATGAGAAAATGAGTTGTACGATGCAATTCCATTACTAATGTGTTCATAGACAATTTTGGGGATTTTCATCTGCATGCCTGTTTTCAATTCTGAATTTCTACAATTAGGAAACCGACTTGATCAATTTGCCTGTAAATTAATTTAGTAAATAATATAACAATTTAGTTCTTATATTTGTTATTTGTAAAATAATTTAGTAAAGTTGGGTAAGCTTTCATTTCACTAGGACGGAGGGGTATTTCATAATAAGCATGTGATTTTAGTTGATGTTTATAATGAATTGTGCAGGAATTCTATGTAGGGAGTGAGGAGCTGGTAAGTATATAATTATAAAAGGCTTGTGGATGCTGGTTACAACAATTTTAAGCTTGGCAGAACAAATAATCGAGGCAATGGTATATTCCAGATTTTTTTTTGTGTTTTAATTTGTTTCATAGTGACCGGAACGGGAGCAAGAGTGGTCATGTTTACAAGATCATCATGTCTCTTGGATTTATATCCTCATATGATGCTGCTCATATATATACTGATGCATATGCTCATTTCTTTTTGGTGTTTGCTTTTTCTACCTTTTTTTTACAGTTGCGAATTTTGGTGCCATATTCGTTCATGCAGTGGGTGATCCACCGTAACCATCATGGGAATATGTGTGGTGTGGATTTTATATGGATTCTTAACCCGAATGGATACCGCAAGTTACTTAAAACAAGCTGGGGGAAAACATTGTCGGGATTGCTCAAGGTCAGATCACGCAAAATCGTATAGTTTAATTATATGGTTTTTATATATACATTGCTCTTCTTTAGGTTTTAAAAAAATCGTTTATGCAAGAAAATTTGTTTCTTCATTCGAGAAAGTAGAAAATTAATTATTTTAACAAACCTAATGCCGACTCTGTGTATAGTTTAATTTTATGGTGGTTATGAATTGTTCTGGAGACACATAACAACAAAACACTATAAAACCATAGCAAGGTATGAGATTGATCTTCTTGATGTGGAGTATATACACAACATCATTTTCGATTTTTATATGTTTCTTGATTTTAATCTTTGGTTAGACTTGGACAAGTTCTTGTCTTACAATTACAGTTGCTTTATTAACACTTCTCAGCCATCATTTCTCTGCAGATAGAAAGATGGCTGCAACACCGAGGATCAATTCCCGAAATTCAGGTGAAATATTGAGCTTTCAAACATTTTTATTCCTTAGCCCGGACCTTGTCTGCATTTCTCTGATACAAAGTTGCTCGAGGGAGAATCTGGTAATTATTTTCATATTTGACTATATATTTTATTTGAATTTTCCCAAAATTATGCGATAAAATATTAATTTGCCCTAGAAATATACAGGGAACACAAGCCTAATGTTGAGCACGTGAAACCTGAGTTAAAGACCAACCAAGAGAAAATTGAGTTCAAGACTAAGCAAGAAATTAAAACCCGAGCAACAAATGCTTGTGCCAAAGGCCGAACAAGATAATAATGATTCAAATGCTCAAAAGGCAAAATGGATAAAAAGAAAGAAGTCTGAGTTGAATATCGATCAACATATGCTTGAACAAGAGGAACCTAATTCCAAGTCCAAGCGAAAGAAATATGAGTTCAATACTGAGTAACAAGAACCTTAGCTGAAGGTCGATCAACAGATGCCAGAGCCAAAGGCTGAACAAGAGAAAACTAATTCAACATTCAAGTAAGATAAGCCTCACGAGGTCGAGATGTGTAATGATCCAAAAACATAATCTAATGCTGGGACGTGAATATCCAAGAAGGTGATGAAACTACTTATGAAGATTTGATGTCTGAGATGATGAAGAATTTTGAGTTATAATAATGTTTTTCTATAAGAATGCTTATTTTCCTAATTGGAACCTACTATGTGTTTGATACCAAGTAAGATCTTGACTTATTTTTGTCCCTACAAGTCTTTTTTCTTTTTTATACATATCTTTATTGTCCATAAATGTAGAAAAAAGAAAATTAAAATATAGCTACATATAAAAAAATATGTGCGACGTAATTGAGTATAATTAAATTAGAAATTAAATTGAGCTCAAAGAATGTCATTGAGCTCAAAAAAATTCATGACACAGGCAAATTAAAATAGTCTCGTGCATTGCACGGGCAAAAAACTAGTCTTAAAGAAAGATATGATTATAAATTCGTGAGTCGTACAACTCAACTATGTTCAGAATCACATCTCAATTAAAATTATGTGGAGAAAATATTAGTGATGATAATATGCTTGAAAAGACATTCTCCACATTTCATGCTTTTAATGTGATTTTGCAACAACAATATCATGAGAAGAGTTTTACTAAATATTCTGAACTAATTTCATATCTGCTCTTGGTGGCTGATAAAATTAATGAGTTTTTTATGAAAAATCAGGCCTCGAACGAGGACGTGATTTTGACCGAGATATATTACAAAATGATTATAATACTCGTCCGAATTTTAAAGGTGTACAAAAGGGAAAGTAAATTTTTGAACATTAAAGAAAAGGAGAAAATAGTTGAAATTAAACAAATTATGTGAATAGTGAATTCGATAATGAAATTATTGACATAATGCAATTTGATGTTGTTGATGACCTTACCCGCTCTAAAGGTGGTAATTAGAGTGTAATAATACTCAATCACAATTTTCTTCGATAATCTATTATTAATGTTTGTTTTCTTATATTATGTAATATCTTAATATTTCTCTTCTTTATAATATAAATGGCTAATGCATTTACATAAAATAAAATTAATTAGATTGTAAATATTTTACTTTTATATATATATATTTTTTGTTTTATAAAAGAAATGAAAAATGGTATGACAACATCAACATTTAAGGAAGAAGATGGAGATCATTTTGAGACTACGAATGAAGGCAATATTGAGTATCTTAATATTACTACAATTGTTGTGGGAAAGAAATGTATGTTGGAGAAGTTACCCGCTTTGTCCTCGGATTTGTATTGCACGAGGATAAAAACAATTGGAATTTATGTCGTAGTAAACCAAAAGGTTACTACCGAATTTAATGTTTGGCATGACCAGTTGGGCCATCCCGGTTCCATAAGGATGCGAAAAATTGTAGAAAATTCATTTGGGTATCCATTGAAAAATCAAAAAAGGCTACAACCCAATGAATTTTCATGTGCTGCTTGTTCACAAGGAAAATTAATTATAAGGCCATCACCAGCTAAAATTGAGCATGCAAATTTTATGTTCTTGTAACGAATTCAAGGGGATATATGCAGACACATACATCCGCCAAGTGGGCCATTCAGATATTTTATGGTTTTGATTGATGCATCGACTAAGTGGTCACATGTATGCTTATTGTCATCTCGCAACTTGGTTTTTGCAAAGTTATTGGGACAAAATAATACGATTGCGAGTACAATTTCATGATAATGCAATTAAGAGTCTAAGGCAATTCGTCTTGAAAATTTTGGTGAATTTTCATCACAAAGCTTTCAATGTTTATTGTATATCAATTGAAATGCATATTGAGCATCTGGTTGCTCATGTCCATACATATAGAACATTCTTGTTGAATCACTTATAAAACGTATTCAATTGATTGTCTGACCAATATTGATAAAATATAAACTCCCTATTTTAGCTTGGGATCATGTTATATTGCATGCGACAGCACTTGTGCGCATTATGCCAACAAGTTATCATAGCATTTCCCCCGTACAAATGGTTCAAGGCTAGGAACCAAATATATCCCATCTAAGAACTTTTGGATGTGTTGTATATGTACCGATTGCTTCACCACAACGCACAAAGATGGGTCTCCAAAGGAGAATAGGGGTATATGTTGGGTATGAATCTCCGTCTATTATTAAATACTTAGAACTATTGACCGGAGATCTATTCACGAAAATGTTTGTTAATTGTCATTTTGATGAAGACAACTTTCCCAACATTAGGGGGGGGAAAGTAAGTAGCTGGAAAGAAATAATTATTGAAATGAATTATCATTGAATTGCATGGATCCTCGTACAAAGTAGTGTGAACTTGAAATTGAAAAGATAATTCATTTGCAAAAATTTGTGAATCAACTGCCAGACGCATTTATTGACCTTAAAAGAGTTACAAAATCTTATATTCTAGCTGCTAATGCTCCTAATAGAATTAATGTCCCTGAAGGACCATTTTCCATGGCAAATGAGTCTACGACACGCCTGAAGCGTGGTAGACCTCTTGGTTCCAAAGATAAAAATTCTCGAAAAATAAAAGGAGCAAATATTGAGGATGGTCATAATGTGAACAATCATGTTGAAAAATCTGACATACTACTTAAAGTCCCTTAAAATGATATTTCAGGCGCCCAGAAATGATGAAATATCGACAAATAATGTCAGAATAGGAGAAAGATGGAACCAAAATGAAATCGACGTCGACAATATCTTTGCATATAATGTAACGCTTAATGGAAGATGATGAGGATCCTGAACCTACATTTATTGATGAATGTAGAAAACGAGATGATTGGCCAATGTGGAAAGACGCAATAAATGCAAAATTTCAATCTCTTATTAAACGAAAAGTTTTTAGACCTTTTTTTGTCCGTACACCTAATGGTATAAAAATCGTGGGGCATAAATGAGTAATTGTGCGAAAAAAAATGAGAAAAATGAAATCGTGAGGTATAAAGCCCGACTTGTCACACAAGGTTTTACCCAAAGGCCAGATGTTGATTATGAGGAGACTTATTCTCCTGTAGTGGATACAATAACTTTTCGTTATTTAGTAAGTCTGACAGTGCAAGAAAAACTTGAAATGCGTCTATTAAATGTCGTTACAACATATTTGTATGACTCATTAGAGAAATATATTTATATGACAATCCTCGAGGGATTAAAGGTACCGATAATGAAAAACGAGAATTCTCAAAACATGTATTCAGTCAAGTTGAGCAAATCCTTATATAGATTAAAGCAATCTGGTCACATGTGGTACAATTGTTTTATGCATTCTTGATTAAGGAGGGGTATAACAATGATCATATATACCCTATGTTTTTATTAAAAGATCTGGATGTGAATATGTGATTATTGCTGTATATGTTGATGATTTGAATATCATTGGGACTCCTACAGAGTTATCAAAGGCCGTGGCTTCCCTTAAGAGGAAATTTGAAATGAAGGATTTTGGTAAAACAAAATTTTATTTGGGTTTTCAAATTTTACACTTTGATAATGAGATTTTTGTGCATCAATCCACTTATGTTATGAAAGTGTTGAAACGATTTTATACGGATTAAACACATCCTTTAAGAACACATATAGTTGTGTGTTCACTGAATGTAGAAAAAGATCCATTTCGACCTCGCGAAAAAAATAAAGAACTGCTTAGTCAAGAAGTACCATATTTGAGTGCAATAGGTGCACTAATGTATCTTGCTAGCAACATTAGGCCAAATATATCATTTGTTATTAATTTATTAGAAATATATAATTCTTCTCCAACTCGTTGGCATTGGAATGAGGTTAAACATATTTTTCGATACCTTAGAGGGGTAATGGATATGAATTTATATTTTTCAATCTTATCAGAACCTTATTTAGTTGGCTATGCAGATGCAGTTTACTTATAAGATCTGCACAAAGTCCGATCGCAAACAGATTATTTGTTCACATATGGAGGTACAACTATTACATGGCGTTGTATTAAACAAATTTTAGTTGCTACTTCATCTAACCATGCAAAGATCCTAGCATTTCACGAGGCAAGTCATGAATGTGTTTGGTTGCGTACCGTCACACAACATATACAATGTGGATTAAACTCAATGAAAAATAATCCAACGTACTGTGATATTTGAAGACAATATATGTTGCATGTGTTGCCCAACTAACAGAGGGATTTATCAAAGGTGATAGGACAAAATATATTGATCATAAATTCCCCTTTACCCACGATCTTCAACAAAAGGATGACGTTGGTATGCAACAAATTCGTTCATGTGATAATTTGGTTGATTTATTTACCAAGTCTTTACCTACTTCAACGTTTGAGAAATTGAGATATAAAATTGAAATGCGTCGTTTTAAGGATGTGAAGTGATGTAATCATCAGGGGGAGTTAACACACGTTTCTTCTCATTTTTACCTAGTAAGGTTTAATAAGGTGTGATCGTATCTAATGGACATTCAAGGGGGAGTGTTATGAATAATATTTATATTATATGAATGTCCATTTATTTCCTTCATAATATCCACCATGTGCCCTTTGATATTCATAGGTTGTTCATGTATTTACATTAATAGTGCACCTTTCATTTCATCTTCTCAAACTTGTATTGAGACCTATAAATAGGGGTGAAAATGTTGTAGTACACACTTGAAGGTGGAATAAAGTAGAGAAAATTGTTATTATAGTCATTTCACTAAAAAAAATTTCTAATAGGGAATAACTTATTGTTTTTTATCCAATAGAGTCAAATTGGGACCTAGGAAGACAGATTTGCCCATTTTCCATTTAAATTATTTCAAATTATTTAATATTCACTTTTCATAATTCAAAACTTCCTAAAAAGATGTCAATTCGAATTAATTACAGGACTTTGTGTAACTAAAAGATTTCTTTCCAACATTTCTGCATTTTCGTTCGAGGGATTTCGAAAAACCAAGGTTCATTCATTTCGACAAAAAATTCACTCAAGCTTGGAGATTCTAGCATTCTGAATTTCATTCCACCGATTCTAAAGATTCTAGCATTCTGCATTTCATTCCACCGATTCTAAAGACATACTCTACATTTTCCGGCGACGAAGAAGACGATCCACTGCATGGGTTGTACATGCACGATTGAATGCATACAATAGTCTGACACTTAATTAGATATTTTATAATTTGAAACTTTTTTAATTAATTAGATTTTTAAATTTATTTAATAGGTGCATTTAATTAACTTCTCAAAATAAATCATTTCTTACAATTTAATTAAAATATGATGATTATTCTGCATATCATGTTATGCATAATGCATTTGATTGAAATATGATTACTATTTTGCATATCACTTATGCATAATTCAAATAATTTCTTACAATTTAATTAAAATCTGATGATTATTTTGCATATAACGTTATACATAATGCAAAATATGATAATTATATTGCATATCACGTTATGCATAATGTAAAATATGATGATTATATTGCATATCACGTTATGCATAATGCATTCGATTGAAATATGATGACTATTTTGCATATCACTTATCCATAATTCAAATCATTTCTTAAAATCTTATATAATAAAAGGAGGAAAGACTTTTCATCCTTCCGCCACGTGTCTCCTCTCCTTTTGCCATTTGTCAATTGAGTCAAAATTTTTTTTGCCATATGTCAATTAGAGGTAAAAAAAAAAAAATCCCACGTGTCATACCTATTACATTTCCACCGTCGAGGGAGTCAGAGAGACTGTCTCTTTATTTCACCATATTACAAAACTTTTCAAATGACCGATCAAATTCAATTTTCCACCACCACTGCGACTGCTTCGGATTCTTCGTTCGACGGCAGCGAATAAAAGATTATTAAAGATAGAAGAACCTCAAAGATCTTAATTCGGAAGGAAGCCAAGTTTACAGATATGAAAGACCTTATGTGGGAATTTGTTTTTTTTTTTTTTTTTTTTGGTGTAATTTCCGCAGATTTTGATGTTTTAGTTTGCTATAATGTGTTTGCTGTTTTTTTGGTGCAGTTTTATGGTGATAGCCAATGGAATAGCCCACATGAGGACCTCGAAAGTTATCTTCAAGCAATTGATCAACTAAGGAACAACATCAAGTTTTTCAGCAATAACAAAGTTTTTCAGACAACTTTTGGCATCTTACAGGTATTGACTAAAATGCAAGTTTAGTCCCAAGAGAATGACTGCTCACGAAACTGGTCCCATTTTAAACAAAAACGGTCCCAAGTAATATTTCCGTCTAAAATTAACAGATTTAGTAGGATGGGATACACGCTCCATTAATATCTAAACAAAATCACAGAAATCAACATTTCTGAATCCTATTCTATCGCCACCCAATCAAACACTCAATCAAACACCCAATCAAACACCCAAAATCAATAAAAAAATCCACGATCCCAAGCTAAAATCGAAGCCTCTCCCTCACTGAAATCACAAATCGAAAAACCATGTAAGAACAATCCCCAAAATCGCAAAACCCTGAAATTTGCACCCCTAAATCGCAGAACAAATCCCCAAAATCGCAAAAACCTTGAAATCGCACCCCAAATCTCACACAAAATAAAAAACCCCTCAAATCGCAACCCCAAATCGCACGCTAAGTTCATTTCAACTTGAAAAACCTTGAAATGGGACGCAAAATCGAAGACACTGAAATCGCACGCCAAAGATGTTGCGAAAAGGCAATACTAGGGTTGGAGAACCTCCCCCACAACGTAAGTTTCTCTGAAATCTAGGGTTTTTTAATTCCCCAAATTTCTGCAAAACAATGAGTTTTATTATTCTCTGTTTTGTGATTTTTACGATATCTGCAAATTTTTGAGACATGCACGATTTTTTTGTGTTTTTTACAATTTGGTAATTCTGTGTTTTTTGTGTTTTGTAAGATTTGATAATTCTGTGTTTTCTGTGTTTAATAAGTAACGGGTTTAGTAAGTTTGCTAAAAACGTTCAAATGTTTAGAAGAGAATGTAGAAATTGATAAAATGTTTAAAAGACTATTCAAATGATTGAATTTGGCCTCCGGACTGTATCACAATGTAAATTCTTGTACGAGAGATGGGGTTGTATAAAGAATTTTAATTTTTACTGTAGTGTTCTTGTACTCATTGTGTTCTTGAAATCTGATTTTTCTGTTGAAAAATGCTCTGTTTTTTAAATCTGATTTTTTTCTGAAATTCTTGTACTCATAGTGTTCTTGAAATCTGATTTTTTCTGTTGAAAAATGCTCTGTTTTTCTGTAAAGTTTGAAACTCTAAAATGGTGAAATTTAGGAATTGGGAGCTGTGAGAAAGTAAACACAAGTTTGTTCCTTTGGGTTCACCCCTTTAAATGTTCTCCCTGATTTCTTATTTTTAGGGCTCTATTGAGGAGGTTACACCTTTATAATATTGAAGGAATGGACAACACGACATTTGGAGCAACATTATCGGCTTACCCTTCTTTGCTTGATCTAGAAATTGTTGGCCTGTAAGTATCACAACTCATTACATGCTAAGTTTTAATTTTGTGAGTTTCTTAGGCTTGTTCTTACTTACACTTCTCAATGCTCAGTCCCTAATGCACCCGAACATTATTAGAAGTTAAGTCAGCAATCAGTATCAATTAAATTACAAGTTAGCACCCTTTTTTTAAGGTCTAATAGAACACCTATTTTTTGAATCATCGACAACAGGTGCACTATAATAGTCCATCCTTTTTTTAAGGTCTAACAATAATTTACTTATGTATATTATTTGATTTCACGTAGAGATGACAGTTTTAAATTACCAACATGCAATGATCTAGTGACTAATTGCCTGTATTTATCCTCACTGGCACTACGAGGGTTTAAATTTCATAACATTTAAGTTCTTGTTCTTGTCAAGGTATGCTTGAATTTTGTTTTTTCTTTCACTTTCCTTCCGCTCTCCTTTTTTCTGAGATTTCAAATTCAATAGTCATTAGGATATATTGTCCTTTCAGGGACTCCGCAAATTGAAGTATGTTGACTTTTCATTATCATACGCGATCACTTGTGACTTTCTTAGGTATGTGCATAGTCCTTTTTAGATTTTGAAGGTTTATTTGATCTCTTCCCAACTCTTTTCCTACACGAATTTGATTCCTGCTTCTAGGAAACCTTGGTGGCAATGGAGGTGGAAGCTTACTGGAAGTTTTGATTTTACGGGATTGTATGCTATTTTTTTTTTTCTGTGAACTTGTTAGGCAGTTAAAATTATGTAATGGAAACAAAACATTTCGCTTTGACTAATTTTGTCAAAGAATTATGTTTGTAATTTTGTTTGTTTGTTACGAATCTGTCTTTTTTTTTGCTAAAGGCTGCAATTTTGTCAAAACATTTCGAATTATAGATGTCAAAGAAGATGAAGGTATGTGAGTAATTTTGTTTGTTTGTTACGAATCTGTCTTTTTTTTAGTATTTGAGGTTTAGGTTGATAGAGCATGCTATATTTAATGGCACGTATTCAACCCCAAAGCATTTTCCCTCTTACTTTGCTTTGGGACCATTTTTGCATTATTATAACTTAACAGAAACTGTTAAGTATTTAACAGTTGGGACTATTTTTACAAAAAATGGGACCAAAAAAGAACGTGGGACCAAAATTGTTTTCAGAAAATTCTCTTGGAACTAAACTTGCATTTTACCCTACAGGTATTGTTTCCTTTCTTTCCTGAGATTATACATTGGCTTCACTCTAATTATTTTGCTAATGGTTTTTTGATAATCAGTTCATTTTTAATTTTTCCCAGCTTTCTACCATGATTGATTGATTAGCTAGCTCTTCACTTATTTTTTCAGTTTTGTGATTATAGGATCAACATCTCTTATATACCTGTTAAATTTATATAATCTCTGGAATTTTATCTTTTACAGCAAAGCAGTTGAACCTGAAAGACTTTTTGAGTGTCTCCCGAATTCTAAGGAGCATAACTTTTTGGTACTTGCTATATCATTTAAATTTATGTATTATTTCTCTAGCTCAAGAATTTACCCATTAATTTTGCAGACATTGCATCCTTAGCTTCAAGCTTTAGAAAACCGCCACTTTCTTGCTTTGGGAGGATCCATCTTTTTTATGTTCACGGGTTTGAATTGTAAAGCAATTTACAATTAATTTTTTTTTAAATGGACATAATTTTCAATATAAACTGACCACTCTTCTACTTTTAATCAGAAACTTTAATTTATGTGAAAGTATTAACTATCACTCTTCTGCTGTGACTATAGTAAAGGTTGCACAAAGTGGTCGGGAGTTTCTCAGTTGTGCTGTTGATGGGTGAGTTCTCTCTAAGTACATAGTCGCTAAAATTGGAACCACTGAGAAATTACATAATGCATGCTGGTTTAGAGAATGAAGAGAATTAATGTTCTCTACTTATGTTGAATTGTTTTCTATGAGCTGTATATATCTTGACTCCTACGAATCTAATTTGGTCAACTGAAATGGGTTACTAATTAATACTACTATATGTTTTATAAATTTTTGAATATATAGTAATTTTATGTAATATGCCTCCAATTTGTTGTGGCACATGTTGTGAGTGATCTTTACGTTAATGTTTATGCTTTTAGATTATCCTGTGGACTGTGGTGAAGAGCATGGCTAGATCTGAAAAAGATTTTAGTGAATGTGAATTCTGGTGCTCTATCAGTGGTCTTTTTACTAAGCATTAATTTGACATTCTGAGGTATTCATATCCGGTTATCCGTAATGATTACAATAATCTTCTATAAAATATTGTAGTACGTTGACATCATCAGACTGCCTTGCGTTATCATGTTCCATTTGCAACCATTAATTTCTGCAAATGCTTGCTCATATTGGAAGGGGTTACTATGATGCAACTTTTAATTTAGAATGCTAGCTCCCATTGTTCCATTACTCTATAAAAAATATTCATTTACAATTAACCTGAACTTAAGTTAAAAATTTGTTCATTTTTCTCTCCTGCCTTTATTTGTTTCATGTGCCTCACTCAAATTTGTATCACATTGTCTTAAATAGGGATAAATCAACTTGCAGATATAAAGATTGATGCTATTTAGCAAATTGTGAACTTCCCTACAAATAGGTTCACAATGTTATGTCTTTCATGTTGTGTAATTTATCTTTCCTTTCACTCTCCTTACTACAATCACTACCTTGTGTTTGCAGATACATGTATTAATGTAGACAGTATAAGAAATTGACATGAAATGGACCAAGGTTGCAAGAACAGGAGCAACTGATCGAGGCCAAGTACAATGCTGTGAAAGATTTAAAAGGTAAAGCGGGTAAATTGAAGGCAATTTCAAGCTCCAATGTCTATACGTAGTCTACAATTAAAGTTATTTTAGCTTCATTATCTATCAATATATTTTCTTACATTTTCTTAATGGTCCTCAAGATTTTGTCATGTCTATATAATTATATTTATCATCTTTTATGCAGTGAAATTTAGTTGTTGTGTTCTCCATTCGCGCAGGATTGGTGATTTAGCAATTGTACGTAGTTAATTAAGAGAATTCTTATTGAACCAACAGGTGACTTATGAGATTTAAATATGTGATCAACTTGGAAATCCTTCATTTGACGAAGGTTTATATATGGGTTAAGGTAATTATGCAAACTCCATAAAAGAAGAAAGACGTCATGACCTTTATACATAATTTTGTGTATTGTTTTTCTACTTATTCTATTATGATTCAATTCGACCCAATTTGATATGGGTATCGCTACTAACAACCCAAAACATGTTATACACACCCCATCATTTTAAAAATGAAAATAGATAATTGTAAAATGACTAAGTAACCCTTATTCAAATTAAAGATATTTTTTTTGAAAAATTCTTAAAAAATGTAATTAAAATCTGAAAGGTATTTTAAAAGATTAATAAAATCTTAAAAAATATTTAATTAAAATAAATCAAATATTTTTTTAAAAATAATCTGAAAAAATTAAATATTTTTTAAAAAGAAAAAAAATAAATTATTCAAATAAAAAATTCAAAAATCAATTAAAAATAAATAAATTCGTAATTTTTTTAATAAATCGTAAAATATAATTAATTAAACATGACATGAAGCAGGATCTTATATAAATTAAACCTAATGCCATATGAATACACTCCATTCAAGAGGCCGGAGCCCCATTAAAAACCTTGCCGAGAAAAACCCTCCTTAGGGCAAAACCTCGGTCAAGGAAAAGGGATACTCCTCTAATACATGGAATCAATTAAATCTGTAATACTCTATATGTTTATCCTTCATTATAAAAAGGCAGCAGGTATGTTGGTGGATCCTCCCACCACTTGTATGTGTCTGTTGCCTTGCTTGCCATCCAATCCGCCGCTGCGTTGCCTTCTCTAAAGATGTGTGAAACCTTTATAGACATGCGTTGTTTTGAATCCAGCATTAGCTGCCATAACGCATACGCTTTCCATGGGATTTCGCTCATATCGGGTGGGTTCAGTAGCATGTGCACCACATAGGTTGAATCACTTTCTATCCATATGTCCATCCATCTTTGATGCTCCGCAAGTTTGATTGCATGTAGCGCCGTTATTAGTTCTGCTTCGAAAGCAAATCCAATGCCCAGTTGCATTGCAAAGCCCACCAGGTAATCTCCATTGCTGTTTCGAAATATTCCCGCCCCTGTTGATGTGCCTGGTGTACCAGCAGATGCCCCATCCGTATTAATTTTGACCACTCCATTGTCCGGCGGGATCCATCGAATTGGTATGACTCTTGGTGCACGATTCGGGGAGCAGTGTAGGCGGAATTCCTTTATTATACCAAGGTCGAATTGTGTGTTGTGCATATAACCCATATTGCAGCCTTTAGCTTCGCGCATGTGGGCCCATATCCATGTTCGAATCGCCTCCGGCTGTTGTTTTTCTTCATAAAAAATTGCTGCATTTCGTGCACGCCATACTTGCCAAATTAGCGTGACTAGTATTAGCCTCCATAAAGTATCAATTTGCGGGCTGAAATGCATTGTGATGGCATGTGTAAACCAGCCCAGAAACCCAGATCCTACTGTGAGGCGAGTTTGGAACACGTCCATTATCTTTGAAAGGGAGTGTGTGAAGAAAGGGCACTCCCCGAAAAGATGGTCATGTGATTCCTCTGCTGCGCGACATAACATGCATTTACTCGGTCCCTCATATCCGAATGCTCTCATTTTGTCCCATGTTAGTAATTTCCCGTGTACAGCCCGCCAGACCGATGTGGATCGACAGGGTGGGATGCATTTGTTCCAGATCCACCTTGCCCAAGCAACTTCTGGGTGATGTGGGCGTTGCTGGTCATATGCAGTTTTTGCTGTGATGTTTCCTTTTGTCGAGAGAGGCCATATCTGTACATCTGAATTTGTTGCGAAGTTGTATCTCATGATGTCTTCCACAATCCGCGGATAATTTTGTATGAAATTATTATTAAACGACCATACTCCATTGCTCCAATAGTCTGATATGGTGAAGTCAAAATAACCTCTGTAGGCTGCTGGGATCCCCACTTTGTCGGCTATTTTGTATCCTAACCAGTTGTCTAGCCAGAACTTCACCCTCGATTCCGCGCCTGCAATCCACTTTACCTTTGCCTCTATATGCTGCATATGTGTCCGCAGTCCCCTCCATATTGAAGAGAATATTGCAGCTGACCTAAGTCTACCTATCAGCATGAATCTTTCTCGTAAAAACTCCATCGATTTCTCCGAGTCCCCCTTCCGCTCTTGGGGTTATTACTCGTGCCCAAGAGACCTGTCCTCGTCCAGTTTTATCGATGTTGCCAGTCCAAATAAAATTTCTCATTGCTTTCTCTATCTTTTTCAACAATGAACGCGGCCATTTGTATAACATCATAGTGTGCACCATTGACGATGTAGTGACATGGTTGACTAAAGATACGCTACCTGCCATTGAGAGTGAGGTCCCTTTCCATGTGGCGAATCTGCCCAGAATTTTATCTATTAATTGTTGGAAATGGGACGCTTTGGGTGCACCTTTAAACAGTGGCGCGCCCTGGTATACGAATGGGAGGGTTCCTTCTGTCATGCCTAATATATCTCTCACATATCTTTTGCCGTTGTACGCCACATGCTTCCCAAAATATGCGTTTGATTTTAATGGGTTGAAGAGTTGGCCCGATAACACGCCATAGATGGCTAGTGCGTCTCTAATGGCGCGTGTGGAGGACCTGTTCGCCCTGCTAAATATCAGTATATCATCTGCGTATAACAAGAATAGTGGACATGTGAGGCTTCGCGTGACATGGGCTGGCAGTAGGCTGCCCACCTCCTCCATACGGCTCAGAATTAGCGCCAACACTTCTTCCGCTATGCAAAACAGCAGTGGGGACAAAGGGTCCCCTTGTCTGACCCCTTGCGAGCAAGCAAAGTATCCGTGTGGTTGCCCCGAAACTAAAACCGACAGTCCTGCTGAATTCAGTATGCAGCTGATGATATCTCTGAATTTTGCACTAAAACCCATGTGTTTCGTCACTTCTATGAGGAAATCCCAGCGCACCGTATCAAACGCTTTTCGAATATCAATTTTCAAAGCCATATTGCCATGCACCCGCGTTCTATCTAAACAATTGATACCCTCTGAGGCTAGCGATATGCAATGATGTATGCTTCTATCCGGAATAAATCCGTATTGATTTGGCGACAATACTTCACTTAGTATGGGACCTAGGCGAGAAGCCATAATCTTGGAGATTCCTTTGAACAGAAAATTCCCCAGTACAATCGGCCTATAATCCTCTATTTTATTTGCTCCCGGATGCTTTGGAATTAGTGACACCATATTTGAATTGAGTCCATGCGGAAGGAAAGCAAACCTTACAAAGTATTGTGTCGCTCTAACAATGTCCGCCTCGATGAATTGCCACGCAGCATGATAAAAATAGCCCCCAAATCCATCTGGCCCCGGCGCACTGTCCGCTGATAATTCTAGAAATGCCCTGCGCACTTCCAAAGTCGAAGGCACGTCGGTCAGGCGCTCGTTGTGTGCTTCTGTTATCTTTGGTGTAATCAAGCTTGATAACATGTTTAAATTGATTTCCTGTCGTCGCGGTTTTGCTGTGAATAGGTCTCTATAGAAGTTTGTGACGTGTTGTGCGATTTTGTCTTGTCCTCGCATAACGATCCTCCTATCAACAGTCTGTCCATGTGTTTCCGCATTTTCCGCATCCGGTTTAATGTGTGGAAGTATTTTGTGTTTCTATCTCCATCCCTTAGCCATTTGATTTTATTTTTCTGGAAAAATAATTCATGTTGTTGGTGAAGGCATGTATTAATTGCCGCCTTCGCCTCTATTTCCTTGTTGGCTAGAGTGTTTGTGTAGCCTGATATCCCAATTTGGCATTGCACCTCCAGAAGAGCTTTTTTCGCCCCGTCTATCCGAATGTGCAAGTTCTGGAAGACCTCTTTATTCCACCTTCTTAGCACCCCCTTCAGTCGCTTCAGCTTCAATTTAATCAATGAAATCGGGTCGGGGGCTGGGAGATATTCCCCCCAAGATAATCGAATGACTTGGAGGCAGCGCTCATCCGCTAGCCACATTCGCTGGAATTTAAAAGAGTGGCCCACAATAACCTGCTCTTTTATGCAATTGAGAATAATGGGGTGGTGGTCCGAGTTAGCTCGAGGTAAAGCCGTCGCTGTCAAGCTATTCCAATGGTCGAAGAAATCTGGAGACGCAAATATTCTGTCCAACCGCGACGCCATCAAAGAGCCATCCTTCCGTCGTACTGCCCACGTATAATTTGGGCCCGCGACCTCAATTTCCATTAGTTCTGAGGTCGCGATGAATTCCCGAAACTCTCGGCATGATAGCTGTTGAGGTGGGTTCATTCCAATTCTCTCGTGGGCGCCTAACACCGCGTTAAAATCCCCTAACAAGCATAAAGGAGATAAACTATGTCTTAACACATATTCCCAAAGCTTACGCCGACCAACGTGGTCCGATGCCACATGCACAAAACCCAGATAATGTACATAATTGTTAATTTGTGTTTTTATGAAGATTATTTGATCTGTAAATCCCACCATCGAAGAGCTGAGGCTAATGAATTCTTTGCACAAGACCCAAATGTTAGGCCGCATATTAACTAGCTGGTTCTCCGCTAAGAATACTAAACCCAAAGAGCTCCAGAAACGATCTGGGATATTTTTCACCAGAATTTTTGGCTCAATGATAACCAAAAAATCTGGTTTGTAGGAATGGCAATGATTTTCTAACATCAGTCTCGAGTCCTCATTGCCAATTCCTTGTATGTTCCAAAACATCACCTTCATTGGGGGTCCGTGGCATAACCGTGCTCAGGCGGTTCATTGTCATATTCCTGGTTTGAATCGTCCATATCTGAGTTCACTTCTCCCCATCTTCCCAGTGCAGCCGCTGCCATACGTCTAAATCTAGGTGATCAAGAGTTTTCCACCGAGATATAAGATTTCAGCGAGGAATTATGGATCTTGCATTTTCCTTTTGCCTTTGTTGTTTGCAGGTCCTCGTCCGATTGCTCAAAGTCCGCCGTCTGAGGTTGTGGAATAGTGATTTCTGATTTTAGCCTTACAGGTTGACTATCGTTGATCGTCGTGGCAGAGGTAACCATACTAACCCTCGAGGATCTAGAGTTAGGCCGATGTTTATCGTCTTGAAGATTGTCAAGATGCTCAAAACGGTTGTCTTCCTCCTGTTCTTGAGTTCCACTATCCCTTTTTTCAAAGACCTCAAATTTGTTATCCGTTTTGATGGCCTGTTTTTTTCCGTGAGCTTTCACCTTATATTGTTTTCTCCCGTACAATTTATGCCGCACCTCCTGAAACGGGTTTTGGTCTTTTTCACGTTGAGTCCTTTCTGGCTTTCTTGTCTCCATTGTATTTGATGTTACTCTTTTGTTGCAATTGGACAATCCATGCCCAATCATCGAACAATGCCGACAGTATAGGGGCATTTTCTCATATTTAAAATATGCAAACGAGTGATGCCCTTGCCTCTCAATTAGAATGCGATCCAATTGGTCTTTGGAACAATCAATTTCTATCAACACCCTGATGAAATGGCCTATGGAGCCATCGAGACATCTGTCGTCTATTTTGATTGGCGTTCGCAAGGCGTGGGCTATCCCCGTGATGAGGGTCTCCGTCCAATATTCATACGGCAATTCATATACGCGCACCCACACTTGGGCCATGGAATTGTTAACCTTGTATGGATTGAAATCTTGAATCCATTTCGATAATTTGAAGAATCCTGGGCATAGCGGCCAAGACTCCCTGTGTGCAGCCAACAAACGGTCCTTCTCTAGCGCAAAGAAGACGTTATAGTAGCCCAAACCGAGAGGAATTAGTTTCCAGTTCCCCGTCGTTCCCCAAATCCTCGAGAGCTCCGATTTGAGCTCTTGCATATTCCACGGCTTGTCTTTGCGAGCGTACGTAATCCTTCCAATGAAGGAATTTCGGCACTCCTCAACCCTATTCTTGTATTCCTCTTCGTCCACTGTGATTGCTATGAATTCCCCTTTCTTTATTGGCATAGTGACGTTCTTAGGTGCCAGATCTGTTGTATGTGAGACCTGTGCAGGTGCCGCCTTGCCTTCTGCCAATAGTGTTTCTTTAAAACTCGGGACTTTTGTGATTTGTGGTAACTGCTCCGGAGATGGAAGCGCTAACCACCTTTGTATCCAAGGGTTTTCACGAATTATGGATGCAATCTTGGATATCTGATCCAATTCCGTGGTGGTGAAATTCTGAAAATCCATGGGAGCGATCTTCAAACCCTAGGAAGAGTAACTAACCCCGTGATCGTCGGAGCTATCAAAATATAATTAATTAAAAAAATCAATTAAAATTAAGAATTCGAATAATGATAAATAAAATCTAAAAAATTAAAAATCTCCTAAAATCTTAAGAATTAATTATAAATATAATTGATTAAATTTTTTTTTAGAATTTAGTTGAAATTTTTAAATTTTATTTAGCTTTATTTTATTTTTTAATTAAATTTTGAGTTGATTTTTCTTTATTTTTTCATTTTAAAAAAATAATCGTTAATCATTAATTCTTTATTTTATTTTATTTGATTTATTTTTCATATTTTATTTAGATTTAATTATTAATTTTTCATTTTCTTAATTTTTTAATTGATTGTTCCATTTTTAAATGATATTTAAAATTTAGCTGATTTTTTTAAATATTTTCAACGTAATTTTATTGTATTATTGATTTTTTTTGTTAATTAAAATTTAAATTTAATATATTTTTAAATATTTAGTTAATTTTTATTAGTTAGGAGGGTTGAAGGGTAAATAGGAAATAATTGGGGTTTGTATAATAATAAAAAGTGAATTTTAAATTTTAATGAGGTGTGTTTAACATTTGGGGGTGTGTATAACATTTTATGGGGTGTTATTAGCCCTACCCATTTGATATTTGTGCCTCACTTCGTCCGCAATTCCTGGACAAAATTATGAGGATGTTAAGTGATGAAAACAAATGTTTATTTCAAGTTAAATATTTTTGTTATTATTTTTTCATTTGAAAATAAATTTGTAACCATCACGCAACCTATATAATATAAAGTAAAATAAAACTTTATTGTTGAAAAATAATTTAAAAATATTGACAACATTTTAATAGATTAGATTAAAATATGATAACTATTTTGCATTGCACGGGCAACAAACTAGTTAGATTAAAATATGATAACTATTTTGCATATCACATTATGCTTATGCCTAACGAAAATTATATAACATTTAAGTATGATTGTTGCTTTTTTTCATATAAAATGTGTGACAAAAAATGGCATGATAAGAATAATGAAGACTGAATATCTTAGAAGATCATGTTAACACATTTCTATCTCAATTCCTTCTATTACATTTGAAATCTCTGTGAAGTATTTAGTTGTCTCCGGATCAACCTGCGTTCTACAATCAAAACAATCCAAAAATTCATAACTGGGGTGGATGTGCCCAGTAACTGTTGGTCCAGAAAGGAGTATATAACAAGTGTATGGGGGGGGGGGGATACACTTGTATGCAAATCTTTTCAAACTTTGATCAAACCAGTCTTCAGCAAGGTTGTCTTGGACAACTCTGCTGATATGATTAACTCTTTCTAGATAATCAAACTACTAATTATTATTGAGTGCTTAGTTGAATAACTATCTAAGGGAGTTATATGTGCGGAATTAGTGGTTGGCCCTTTAGTTTAAACTCCTTTTAATTCTGAAATTCTCCTTAACAAAGTATCCAGTTCAGGGAGCTTGTCCAAATCTTGTTTTGCACAGTTTGTGATATGTATCTTTGAAAGTCAAGTTTGTGTGCAGTGTTGAATGTATGTAAAGTACTTTGAATGTAAATCAACACAAGAGTTTATAGTGGTTCAGAGACACAAGCTCCTACATCGACTTTCCCTGATTTAACAGGATAATTCCTTCACTCTTGGAATTAACTTGTTTTATAGTGCCAAGGTGCACTTGATCAACCACACCACTCCTTGGTGCCTTGATCCCTAGGATGTCTAGAGTCCTAGTACCCTTTCTCAACTCAAAACTGAACTGTTCTTCTCTCAACAGTTAGTTCCTTCCACTTCTACTACTACAACCTTCTAACTTTCTCTCTTGAAAGGTATAAGAGTTGAAGTAAGGTTCCAACTAATGAGATGTCCTTTACAATGAAGTTCAGTGTATAAGGATAGGATATCTCTCTATGCTTTGTATAGATATACATTGAGGTTCAACTTAGAATGAAGTGTTTAAAGACTAAGAATGTCTTTTGAGGACTTTGAAAGCACTTGTTAACTTGTAGGATAGTTGGATGTGTTGAGGTTCAGTGGATGCTTTCAAATGGTCTTCACACTTCTGTATTTATAGACAAATTTGAGGATTTGCCCGTTCGAGAGGCAGCCTCAAATGTCTATAAGTGTCTTCCTTGAAATCTTCAAACTGGAAGACAGATTCTGATAGTGACATGTCCTTGTTTCGGGAAATAAACGGTTGTAACCACTTTGTCTTCATTCTACAACACTTTTCCCAATGTCTGACTTCAAGATTCACTTGGTCAAACATGGACATCTCTTCTCATCAATGATCCTGAGATAAGGACAACATTCCTTATCACTTGGACAACTCTATTTATCAGTTTCAGCAGAGTTTTCTTATCAGTAGTGTTGGCTCTTGGGCTCTTCAGATGACTTGGCTCTTTCTCTTTCAATGACTTCTTAGAATAGTTCTTTGAGCATATATGTCTTGAAAAGTGGACTTGACCTCTTCAGCATAGTTGGTCTTGAAATTCAAGGCTTGTTCTATTTCAATTGTGCTGAGACAATATTGCTGGACAACTCTTCTGAACTTGACATTTCTTGTAGTAGACTTGGTCTTAAGGATTTATTCTACTTAGTTGATCTTTAGATAGGTTGTTCCACTTTGATTTGACTTTAATCAGCATACTTGTCCTTCAGCAGACTTGGGGTCAATCCAAAACTGAGCCTTGAGGGGACTTGAACAGAATAACCTTATAAACATGTGTTCCCCCTCAACTAGTGAATCTATTTATCTAAGAGCTGCCTAACACATCAGCTTCTCTATTTGTCTTATTCTACATGTTCCAACAGTCCTAAAACATGTTCATTCAAAATGACTTATCTACTTGGCATGTCTCTGGGGGTTTTGGTATTATAATCAAAAATCATTTTATTCCCAACAATTTCCCCCTTTTTGATGATGCCAAAACCTATACAATCTATGCAAAGGTGACTTGATTACACTTATTACATTTTACTTCAGTGAAGGTGACTGAGGTCAAGTTCCCTGAAAGAAAATGTGTTAGTGTATTTTCTGTTTTCATTTGCATATAGGTTGATAAGTCAGAAAAGTTGGAATTCAGTAATGTTGATTCAAAATGTGTTCAACTATCATTCAAATAAGAGATCATTACAAGCATGTTGATAGTTGAACAAACATATCAGAGCATGAACATTACATAAAAGCATAAATCAACTAATTACATGATCAGAGCAATACTTAACAAGATATTCCATCAGAGCATTAATCTTTAAGTATTAGAGCAAAAAGTCATTAGAGCAAAACACATCAGCAGTGTTGAGCAATTTCAGCATAGATGACCAATTTCAACAAATCAGTAGTCAAGACATTCAGATCAGCAGAAAGAGGGGTCAAGAGGACTTAGCCAATTCAGAGATTATCTTCAGGAGGTGGCACCATCCCATATTGTGCCCACACCCTCTTCTTTAATTCCATGGCCTCTTGGTTAGTGCCCTTAGGTCCAAGTTCCATCCTGTTCAACTTCAGGATCTCAAAGAATTCTTAGAAGATTCTTGACTGATCAATCCATCCATTCATCTTTGGAGACATGTATATGATTGGCTTAGGGGCAGTGAGTTCAATTCTTGCAATGTCAGCAGCTGCAAGCAATTGTTGATATAATTTCCTGTGATATTCTATCATGAACTCAGTAAAAGTGGAGTTGACATCTTTTCCATTCCATCTGTCAATGACATAGTAGTCATAGACACACTCCATTTTTGCCTCTTCCCATGTATCATTCAGCTGTATTGGCACCCATTTATCCAAGTGTGGATATTTGGTGTCCATGGGGATCAGTAGTTGTGGCTTTAATTTGCTGTATGTAGCTCTTCTTCTTCTTAGTTTCTGAAAATCAGCCCTTCTCTTGTCTCTTGCTCTGTTAGCTTCTTCCATCAGATCCATCTTTTCTTGGGCCCTCATCATGGCCAGCTTCTGTTGTGTTTCAGGGTCTTTGCCATACCCTTCTTGAAATAGCTTTGATGGATCTTTTAACAGCACAGTTGTCTTCTTCTTAGGTTGGGGTCCAAAGCCTTCTTCATATAGCTCTTCAATGTTCTCAGCAGCTTTGGCACCTTCAGTGGACTTATTCTCAGCAGACTTGTCAGTTTCAGAAGACTTGGCTTTTTCAGCAGTCTTGGTCATTTCAGCAATTTTTACCTTTTCAGCAGTTTTGCTCTTCTTGGAGGAGGCTCTTCTTCCTCAATTCTAAACTTAAGAGGAAGTTCTAGGCTGTTGGGGAAGTCAGTAAAGGTTTCAACAGCTTTCCTTTTTCTTTCTTGATTTGGCCTCTTGTTTGGACTCCTTCAGTGGATTTGTCCATTCCAGAAGCTTCTCCTCCTGGCCTCTGCTGTAGCCTAGCTCTCTCTTCTTGTGCTGATGCCATAGAATTCTTCATTGCTATGGCTAACAGCTCTTCTTCATCAAGATCTTCTAAGTTCAGAACAGCTTGCTTCTTGCCCTTATCTTCAGCAGCCTTTTCCTTGCCCTTGTCTGAACCACCAATTATCAAGGCACCTTTGGCCCTTGCTCTTTCTCTTTCCCCCTTTTTGGCAGCATCAAAACACTGAGGTTTGAGCTCACTCATGGTTGTTACCATCAAGGATTGGGCTTGGTTCAGGGATTTCATCTCTTCTAGCAGATATACATTCTCATCATGTATATTCTGCATTCTGTCACTGCTCAAGCTAAGGAAAGCTAGAACAGGCTTCATCTTTTGCTCAACAACCTCTTCCATGGTTGCTTTCAGAGATGCATCAAGTTGGGCCTTTAGGAACTTAGTAAGATTTGTCACAACACCTTTAGCAATGTTGGTCATCACTTCTTGAGAAAACTTTTCTGAGGCAGCTTTCACCATTGCCAGCCTCATCTGTTCAGCCCTTTTCTTTTGTAAAGTAGTTTTCTTTCCAAGGGCCTGCTTGACAGTTAGCCTAAGTGCTTTGACATTGGAGTTATGATTGTCTCTTAGCAGCTTCTGTTCTTTCTTGACCTCTTTTGAGATAGCCTCCATGCTTGACTTGGCTTTTTGAACTTCAGTGGAGATGGTTTGTAGACCAGACTCCACACCACTTATCCTTGCTTCTAATGTAGGTAGCACTACATCTTTAGAGCCAGTCAATCTCATCTCTACAGATGCTAGTGTTCTACCTTGCTCATCCAAGGTTCCAGAAGTTTGAGCATGAGCTGATTGGACTTGATGAGCCAAGGAGTCCAAGTTAGTTGTTTGCATCCCAAGCAGAGCTTATGCTGATCTAGAATCTACTTGGATGGGAGCATCTGTTAAGAACTCATCTGCAAAGATTTGGTCAAGAGAAATACCTGCAAGTTCAGATAAATCAAATGGGTTAGAAAATAAACACTCATCACCCTCAGTATTTTTTGCATAAGACTCTGATACATCAACAATCTTCTTCTCATTTTCAACTTCTTTTTGTCTCCCTTCATAAATAATGTCCTCACACAAAGGATCAGGCCTCCTTTCATCAAGGGATTCCTGAAGTTCAGATTTGACTTCAAGAATAACATGTCCTTCCTCACTTATTCCACCCTCATTTGGTGGTACACTCATAATCTTAGTGATTACTACCTCTCTATCATCCAAAACTCCCTCTAATTTTTCAACTATTTTCTCCTTTTCAACCCCTTCTCCTAAACCTGCAACACCTTCACCCTCAACAGGGTTCAAATGAGGCAGTTGTTGGGAGATCACAATGCTTTTCTCAACAGCCACTGAGTCATCCTGAATGATTAATGGCTGACCAGTGTCCAACTCTCCTGACACTGAATAGGCCTTAACCAAACCAGCTTCTAGGATAGGAGCCTCCACATCTGTAAGCTGTGCCTTGGGTTCAGAAGAACCTTCATTGGCAGATGTGTCCTTGGCTGTGTCACCAACTCTGGTCAACACCTCTGAAGATACAGAACCTTTTCTATGATAGGTGATAAGAGGGTTTGAGAAGTTGTTAGATTCAAAAGGGTTGGGTTGGGGAGGTTCAGGGAGGTTGGTCTGGGAGGGTTCAGGAGGGTTGTCTTGAGGAGGTTTAGAGGGGTTTGATGGATCATCTTTGTCATCATCACTTAAGCTGCTATCAGGGTGCTTGATCCCTTTAGCAAGCCTCTCTTTCTCCTCAGCAACCAACTTGGCAAATACTTCCTCATCAGTGAGGAACCTTGTTTTGTTTACTCCAGCAAAGTGGAGTAATATGCCCTCTTCTATTTGCCACCAATTTGCACCTCTGTCAAGAATGACTTGTTCAATCTCCATGATGGACTTATCTTTCACTTACACTAACATCCTCAGATCATGGAACATGGTTTGAGGCCTTGGGAATTCTGCAAGTTGTGGATACAAGTTGTCCACAGTAGCCCTTGCTCCACCTCTGAGCATACTTTCATAAGTATAATTGAGAACTTTGGGCTATATGGGAGTTGGCTCTGGTTTCAGGAATTGCAGCTTCAGGAAGATTGAGTTCAGGGGGGTTGGCTTCAGAAGGGTTGAGCTCAATAGAAGGTACTTCAGTTGCTTTTGAGAGCAATGGTTCTAAAGGGGCTTTGCTAAGGGGGGTTGGCTTATCAAGTGCACTTTCTAAGAATTTTGAATAGTGGAGCATAGATGAGTCAAGGGGAGACAGGAGTCTTGTCTGATCTACTGCAAGATCAGCTAGCACATCAATTCCACTTCTTTGCACACTCCCTTCTGGAGAATATCTTTTTATAAGATCAACAGGGGTAATGGGGTGGTTAGGAGGGGTAACATGGGTTTCAGGGGAGTTGGGTTCAGGATTTTGAGTTTCAGGAAGGTTGGCTTCTAAGGGTTGGCCTTCAGGGACTTTGGACTCTGGGGTTCCAGAACCAGAAGAGTTGGTCCTGGACTTAGACTTGGTCCTACTTTCTGCCCTGCTCTCCCTTAGAGCTACTTGAAGAGATTTTTCTTCCTGAAGTTCTAGAATCTTGTCAATAGGCTTGGCTCTCCTCTTACTTGCCCTACTGCTCCCACTTCCTTCCTCTTCCTTCTCAGGGATAACTTCTCTGGGCCTTTTATCACCCTTCTTCTTTTGCCTTGTCTCATTGTACTTCTGCCTCAACTCTTCTGAGTGGTCAGAAGGCACTTGCACTCCCTCTTCTGCCACTTCTTCAACTTCAGTTGATGCTCCTAAGGTTTCTTCTGATGGAATTTGAGACAATTTCTTTATTTTCACAGGTCTGGCTTTTGTTCTCTTCTTCAACTTAGGTTTCTCCTCTTGCTTAGCTTCAGCAGGTTTGGCCAGAAGCATCCTCCTTTGTTCAGTTTTCTTGCTTAGTTTTCTGAATAAGATTTTATGGGCAGGGAGGGGCTTGGGAAAGGTCTGCATCTCAGAGTAAATGAGCAAACTTCTCAATCAGCAAGCTTGCCCTTGTGCAATACTTGAGTTTGCTCTCCAATACCACCTTTTGGTGGGCTTTCACCTTGAACTTTGCCATTTCCTTCATCATTTCAAACAAGATGAAGGTCCTCCAATCAAATTTGATGCCCTTGTCACTGGCATCAATCACTGCAGCCATAATCCTTATTCTTGGAGCACTCACTTGCTCCAAACTGCCAGTGTTGCTCATGAGACTCGTTGTGATTACCTCAAATAGATTGAGGAACTTGGCCTTGAGAGTCCTCTTGTGTTGTGTAGATGAGATTGGTCCTGGAACAAGGAGCCAATCTTGAGCAATCTCTTCCTCTTGGCCATTGCCATAAAATTCTGGATTTCTCCCTTCAGAGGGCAATCCAAAGGCAGCATCTACATCCTCTTCAGAAAATTTCACCCTGTGGAATCTTTCTTCCTCTTCTCCTTCAGCTCTGTAAGAAAGCCTTGTGGTAACTTCTCCATCTTCTGGCTTTCCTCTCCATTTCAGAAAGGCAAAGAACTCAGCCATGTATGATTCAAGGCAAGAATCTGGTTTCTCTTGCATAAATTTTTGAAGTCCTGCCCTTCTCAACCATCTCAAGGTTGGAGTTACCTCTGGATCATCACACTCAAAGGAGATGATAGGCTCAAGATGGATTTTCAGAAGCAGTGGTCTTTGAACCCCTGCTCTGATACCACTTGTTGGTCCAGAAAGGAGTATATAACAAGTGTATAGGGGGGGAGGGAATACACTTGTATGCAAATCTTTTCAAACTTTGATCAAACCAGTCTTCAGCAAGGTTGTCCTGGACAACTCTGCTGATATGATTAACTCTTTCTAGATAATCAAACTACTAAGTACTATTGAGTACTTAGTTGAATAACTATCTAAGGAAGTTATATGTGCGGAATTAGTGGTTGGCCCTTTAGTTTAAACTCCTTTTAATTCTGAAATTCTCCTTAACAAAGTATCCAGTTCAGGGAGCTTGTCCAAATCTTGTTTTGCACAGTTTGTGATATGTATCTTTGAAAGTCAAGTTTGTGTGCAGTGTTGAATGTATGTAAAGTATTTTGAATGTAAATCAACACAAGATTTTATAGTGGTTCAGAGACTCAAGCTCCTACATCGACTTTCCCTGATTTAATAGGATAATTCCTTCACTCTTGGAATTAACTTGTTTTATAGTGCCAAGGTGCACTTGATCAACCACACCACTCCTTGGTGCCTTGATCCCTAGGATGTCTAGAGTCCTAGTACCCTTTCTCAACTCAGAACTGAACTGTTCTTCTCTCAACAGTTAGTTCCTTCCACTTCTACTACTACAACCTTCTAACTTTCTCTCTTGAAAGGTATAAGAGTTGAAGTAAGGGTCCAACTAATGAGATATCCTTTACAATGAAGTTCAGTGTATAAGGATAGGATATCTCTCTAAGCTTTGTATGGATATATATATACAATGAGGTTCAGCTTAGAATGAAGTGTTTAAAGACTAAGAATGCCTTTTGAGGACTTTGAAAGCACTTGTTAACTTGTAGGATGGTTGGATGTGTTGAGGTTCAGTGGATGCTTTCAAATGGTCTTCACACTTCTGTATTTATAGACAAATTTGAGGATTTGCCCGTTGGAGAGGCAGCCTCAAATGTCTATAAGTGTCTTCCTTGAAATATTCAAACTGGAAGACAGATTCTGATAGTGACATGTCCTTGTTTCGGGAAATAAACGGATGTAACCACTTTGTCTTCATTCTGCAGCACTTTTCTCAATGTCTGACTTCAAGATTCACTTGGTCAAACATGGACATCTCTTCTCATCAATGATCCTGAGATAAGGACAACATTCCTTATCACTTGGACAACTCTACTTATCAGTTTCAGTAGAGTTTTCTTATCAGTAGTGTTGGCTCTTGGGCTCTTCAGATGACTTGGCTCTTTCTCTTTCCATGACTTCTTAGAATAGTTCTTTGAGCATATATGTCTTGAAAAGTAGACTTGACCTCTTCAGCATAGTTGGCCTTGAAATTCAAGGCTTGTTCTATTTCAATTGTGCTGAGACAATATTGTTGGACAACTCTTCTGAACTAGACATTTCTTGTAGTAGACTTGATCTTAAGGATTTATTCTACTTAGTTGATCTTCAGATAGGTTGTTCCACTTTGATTTGACTTTGATCAGCATACTTGTGCTTCAGCAGACTTGGGGTCAATCCAAAACTGAGCCTTGAGGGGACTTGAACAGAATAACCTTATAAGCACGCGTTCCCCCTCAACTAGTGCATCTATTTATCTAAGAGCGGCCTAACACATCAGCTTCTCTACTTGTCTTATTCTACATGTTCCAACAGTCCTGAAACATGTTCATTCAACAAAATCCCAACAGTAATAAGAACACACAACAAAATCCCTAATCAAGAATAAAATCTGACAAATGATGTCTGGGATTCTGAAGAGAAGACTCCCTCAATTCACCTATAGGCTAACCAACACATCTGCAACTCATTTGTTAATTATATTGATCTAGATTTTTCTGGAGTACTCAAAATGTTTCAAAACATTGAAGCAACAATACTGACTTAGTAGCAAGTATTTTTGTAAAAATTAAGCAACAATATTTATCTTTGATTCATAGAATCAGCCTTGGGTCCACCACCATCTATATTTTTTTGGACTTTCAAAGTTTGGGGGTATTCAATTCGGATTTTCAAAAGTCTTTAAAAATTCTAAGGTATTCAATACGGATTTTAAAAAGTCTTTAAAAATCTTTAGGTATTCAAGAGTCTTTGAATTTTAATACTCTGTGGATTTTGTTGGATTCTCTTTAAAAAAATATAAATAAATTTCACTATCAAAATCTCTTCTAAAAACAAGAGATTTTAACGGATTCTCTCAGAGAACTCTGAAAACAAAAGGACAGAAGTAAGGATGACAATATTGACCCGACCCGCGGGGTACCCACCCCACCCCACGAGTTTTGGGTCAAGTCGGATCCGCCCCGTATTGAGAATGGGTCAGGGCAGACCCGCGAATATCCCCGAATTAATATATAAACTTTATATATATATATTATTGGTAAAATACTTTATATATAATATATAAATAATATTAATTTTAAAAAAAAACTCTTCACATTAATAGCTTCAACGCCGGAATTTATGAAAATCTATGAAAATCAATAAAAAAAAAATCACAATCATGTCAAGTCCATCAAAATTCATATAAATCAATAAAAAAAAGTCAGTCAAACTCTGCATAGACTCTATGGATTTTATAAATCCACGTACTTTTTAAAGTTCAAAAAAATCCAATAGAATCTCAATTGAATACACCCCCTAAAAACATATCAAGTACTCCATGTTGAAGTGATATTACAAAGAGTGGCTTAGCTTTTGAAGTGATCAGGAAACTTGGGATTCTTAAGAATAGCTTTGGTTTCCTTTGATTGCTTGATGATAGTTTGATAGCAGATAGTTGGATAATTGAATCCTTGGATCACTTCTGAATTTATAGAGCAATTTGATCAACTATCCGTTGGAGAGATAGCATTTCAAATTGTCTATTTGCAGCTTCCTTGAAACGGCTATGGAGGGCAACCTTCTATTATCCAGTGAGTAAAGGGCTCTCCAATGGTTGCTTGAATGAATGTGTTGACTTCTGAAAAATGCGGCTGTAAAGACTTGTGTCAGTTTCCAAATATGCACACTTCCCAAGGTTGATTGTGGCAGACTTTGTACTCTACCAACGGTCAGATGGGACAAGTGCCCTGAACATTCCTGCTGCAGTTGGAATGTTCCAACATTCATTCAATTCTTCAGTCTTTAATGCTCCTAAGTCTTCAATGCTTTGTTCAGGCTTGTTGGCAATAAATGCTCCATTAAATTTGTCTTCTGAGTAATCATCATTCAATGCTCTAGATCATCATAACTTCAAAGACTTATTTGATGTTGCTCCTATCAGTACAATGTAGCTTGTCTTCTTATCTTTGATCACTCAGCCATGTTGTCCCCTTCAGCAAGCTTGTCAAGTAGTCAGTAGACTTGTCCTAAGAGACTTATCCCTAACAAGCTGCCTAACATTCCAGCTTTGGACAACTATCCTGAACTATAAATCTCACAACATTTTTGAGATTTAGACTTAAGCAATTTTACTGTCTCAACTATCCTGAGACAACTAGACTGATGCATACTTAGATGTATATCAACTAATATGATCATCATCAATCAGGAGTTTTGGTATCTTAATCAAAATAATTTTATTTCCCAACAATTTCCCCCTTTTTGATGATGCCAAAACCTATTACAAAGGGAACTTGACTTACACTAAATTTTGTCTTCAGGATGAATGACCTGGTCAACTTTCCTGAAACAAACTGTTAGCACAATAATAAATCAAGTATATAGGTTATGTCAGGTTAGTTGAGATAATGAGTTGTTATCTCTGATGAAAATAGTGATCCTTTAATATATATCATAATGCATTACAGTGCTGGAAAATTAAAAGGACTCACTATGCTAAATAGACATAAGAATAACAACAGATTAAAAACAAAGATAGAAGGGAAAGAGGACTTATGCTTCAGAGTGAGCCATCATCTTGGGGAGCAATCCCATACTGATCCCAGACTCTCTTCTTTAGTTCCCAGATGTCCTGATTGGTTCCTTTTGGGCCAGGCTTCATCTTCTCCATCTTCATAATGGAGATAAACCCCTCCAATATCTTCCCTTCATCAATCATGTTCCCATTGAACTTGGGAGGCATGTACAAAATGGGACCAGAGGCTTTGAATTCTATCCTTGCCATGTCATTTGTTGCAAACAGCTTTGAGGGGTCATCAGCAAGCTTGGGCTTTCTCACTTCAGGCTCCTTGACCTCTTCCATTTCTTCAGCTTCTTCTTCCAGAATCTCAGACAACTTGGCTGCTTTCTTCAGCCTTTTTGACTTTCTTACTTGGGTTGCCTCTTCAGCTTGAAATTCAGAAGGCAATGTCAGGCTGGTTGGAAAATCAGTGAATGCTTGCTCCTTCCACTTCCTATCAGTAGCTTTGGCAACTTTCCCCCTTACTTCTATCACCTTATTCTTGGGGTCCAAGCCTGCAGATTCCCCTCCAGGCCTCTGTTGCCATCTAGCCTGATCTTCAACCACAGAAGCCATGGACTTCTTTACTGCAATCTGAATTTGCTCCTCTTTTGTAAGATCTTCAATATTAATAGGGCCTTTGCCCTTTCCAATGTCTTCCTCCTCCTCCACTTCAATCTCAGGCTGCTTGTCCTTTCCCTTAGGCTCTCCAATTTTCAAGGTTCCCTTTACCCTTGCTCCCTCTCTCTTTCCCCCTTTATGGCATTATCAAAACATTGGGGCTTTAACTCACTCATGGTGACAGAGAGATGAGAATGAGAGTAAGTAAGAGATTTCAGTTCTTGCAGCAGATAGACATTTTCATCATGGATGTTTTGCATCCTATCATCTGCCATACTGAGAAAGGCATGGACTGGTTTCATCTTCTGGGAAACAATTTCATCTAGTGTGGCCTTCAAGTATTGATCAATCTTGGCCTGCAACTGGTCAGTGAGATTGGCCACCACTTGATCTGAGACCTTGGCCATAAGTTCCACAGTGAACTTCTCAGCAGCTTCTTTCACCATTGCACCTTTAAGCTCCTCAACTTTCTTTCTCTGAGCTGCTGTCCTTTGCCTCAAGGCATCCTTGATTGTCCTCTTCAGGGCAATAACATTGTGTTTGTAGCTGTCCCTTAGGATTTTCTGCTCTTGCTTCACAGTCTTTGTAAATGTTGTCATTGCATCCTTAGCCTTTGTGACTTCAGTGGACACTGTTTGTAGACCAGTCTCAACTCCACTGATTCTGGCATCCAAGGTGGGCAATACTACTTCCTCAGAGCCTGTGAGCCTCATCTCAACAGATGCTAATGTCTTTCCTTGGCCATCAAGGGTGTCAGTGGTTTCTGCATGAGCTTTCCCAACTTCTCTGACCAGGATGTCCAACGTCTCTGACTGCTCTTCAATGGAAGTTGCAGTCTGTGTAGCAATTTGCAAACCAGCCTCAGTTGCATTTGCTTGTTCAAAGTAGATCTTGTTCAATGTAGACACATTAGGTGAGATTGCTTCAAGGTCAACATCAGTGTCAACTGGAATGTCAGTAAGGGAAGCCTCTGCAAAAATTTGTTCAATTGTGACAGCTACAGAATCTGCAAAACTCATAGGGTTAGGTAAATCTCCCTCAAAACCCTCTTTCTTTTCATCTCCCATAAGGTCTGATACATCAGCACATTTGCTCTCATTTTCAACTATATTATTTTCTTCATTCTCATTTGTTGGACTCACATACACTGGAGAATCAGGCCTCCTTTCACAAAGGGATTCTTCAAGTTCAGATTTGACTTGAAGAATAACCTGACTCTCATGTTGAGCTGCACTCAACATTTAAACTTCATCACCCTCTTTTTGTGGTGCACTCATGCTACCAACTATCTCACACTCACCACTTTCTCCCTCTGATTTTTCATGACTCTACACTTTTTCAACTCCTTCAGGTCCTAAACCTGACACCTCCATATCCTCAACAGGATGCATAGAGGGCAGTTGATGGGAGATCACAGTGCTTGGGCTTCCCAAGTCTACTGAGTCATCCTGAATGATTAAAGGCTGGTCAATGTCCAACTTCTCTGACATTGATGAGGCTTTAGTCAAACCAGCTTCTCCTATGGAAGTCTCAACATTGTCAAGCTTTTCCTCAGGCTCAGAAGAACCATCCTTGGCCAATGTATCTTGGACTGAGTCACCACTCTTCGTCAACTCCTCTGATTTATAAGAGTCCTTAATTGAAGAGTAAGACAAGTAATGTACCTGAGCAGAGTTTAGTCCAAGAGGATTGGGGTTGGTGGTGTCATCATCATCATCAGCAGCATCATTTGAGGTGCTGTCAGGGTGTTTGATCCCCTTAGCTATCCTCTCTTTCAGAAAGCACCTTCTTAGAAACAATTGTGCAGAATAAGGCCTTAGTGGTCAACACACTGGATTTCTTAACATTGGCAAATTGTAACAACCTGTTCTCCTCTACCTGCCACCAGCTTGCACCTTTATCCTTAATAGCCTGAGCTATCTCCACCATTGTTCTATATTTGATCTCAACAAGTGCTCTGAGATCATAGAACTGTTGCTGTAACCTTGGATAGTCCTTTAATCCAGGATAAAGGTGATCACCATTTGCTTTGGCAATCTGCATTAGCATCCCCTCATATGTATACTCTTCTCCACTGTCATCATCATTGTTTTCATCAGAAGAGTTGTCTTGAGATTCAGAGGGCTTGGGTTGGGCTTCAGGAAGGTTGGACTGGGGTTCAGTTGGGTTGGGTTCAGAAGAAGTGGAAAGGATTTGGGTCTCAGGTGCTGTAGAGAGCAATGTTCCTGAGGAGGGTATTGAAAGATTCAAAGGCATGGCTTGAATGGGTGGCAAAGTAAGTTGATCACCTTCTTGAAGAGCAGTTTCAAGAAGTTTGGTGTAAGAAAGAAGTCTAGGATCAAGGGGGGAGAATGGTCTGTCTTCTATATCAGCAAGATCAGCCAAGACATCAATACCTGTCCTGTCAGGGGCACCTTCAGGAGAGTAGGTTTTCTTAGCCACAATTGGAGCATCCTCAGGAGTCTTGCACTCTTCTTCTTCAGGCTTTGGAGACTCATGAGCTGGTGATATTCTCTGGGATTGAATATCAGGAGAGTTAGCTCCAGGGCTCTTGGACTTGGACCTGGTTTTGGAATTAGACCTGCTTGCTTGTCTAATTTCCTTGAAAAACTCTCTCTTCTGTTTTTCTTCTTCAATCAACTTCTGCTTCTCAGAAGGTTTGATAATCCTTCTTCTTCTCTAAGCTCTTGTAGGCTTTTCAAGGTCCCTGAACTCAGTGACCACTTCAGGCTGCATAGGGACAATCACCCTGAGTTCTTCATCAGCTTTAGGAGGGTTGACCCCTTCTTGTTCAACCTTATCAATTTCTTCAGAGGTGGCACCTCCACTATAGGACTGGCTGTCTGGAGAAGATTCACTAAGAATCTGCTTCATTTTCTTCATTTTAGGCTGAGATTTCACTGTCTGAGACTTCCTTTTCCTTGGAGAAGATCTGGTAACACGTGCAACTGTTAGGGCTTGCTTTGCTGTTGCCCCTTGCTTCCTCTTTTCTGTCTTAGAAGACAGCTTTCTGAACATGACTTTGAGGGCTGGAAATGGCTTTGGTTTGGCTTGAAGATGGGTATAGTGGGCAAATCTTTCCAAGAGCAAGCTTGCTCTTGTGCAGTACTGAAGCTTTCCATCCACCACAACCTTGTGGTGTTTCACCTCCTTGAACTTATACTTTTCATTCATCATCTTTCCAAGAATGAAAGCTTTCCAATCAAACTTGACTCCTCTTTCAGCAGAGTCAATCACAGCAGCCATTACTCTCAATTTTTGCATACTTATCTGCTCAACACTCCCAGAATGACTGAGCAAGCTTTTTACCACAATATCAAACAAATGCTCATATTTTATTTTCAATGTTTTCTTATTTTGAGCACCTGCAAGCTTTTGAGGTACCTTCATCCATGGGTTTGAAAACTCCTGTTCCTCTCCTTCTCTATAAAATTCAGGATTGAGACCTTCAGAAGGCAGCCCAAAGCTTGCATCCAAATCTTCTGAAGAGAAGATGATGGTGTGTTGTGATTCCTCCTCTTCTCCTTCTTCTGCATAAGTCAGTTTGGTGCAAACATCACCTTTCTTGCCCTTCCACCTTAGATAAGCAAAGAATTCAGCCATGTATGGATTGAGGTATGAATCAGGCTTGGTGCCTAAGAATTGTTCGAGCCCTGCATCCTTTAGCCATTGAAGAACATGATGAACTTCTTCATCTGGGCTGTCAAAGGCCACGATTTTCTCAAACCATAAAGAATTTATGTTGCTTAGATAGGTAAAATCAATATCCAAAGATGGATCATTGAACTTTACAAGTTCCTCTCTTTTGATTTTGGGAGCCATGGAGGTTTGAGAGTAAGAAGGTTGTGAAGGTTTGAAAGGAATTCAAAAGAAATGCTTAAGGATTTGAAAATATGGGTGCGTGAGAAATGAGGGTAAAATGAGGGTTTTTATATCTAGCAGTTTTATTGATTGTTGGATAATAGGAATTGTGGGTGGACAAATCCTAAAACAAAGTGGATATAGTGGGGTAGTAGCTTGGGAACGGTTGGATGTAGGTTAAATGATAATCAATGGCCTTGATCAATAGCACAGTAATTAATGCAATCTTAAATGAGATTTTGCATTAAATGTTGATTTGCCATTTTGGGGGCTAAAACCTTAATAGTACACGCCATCCTAAAAATGGGCTACTCTTACCCCAAGAATTCTTTTAAATATCTAATCAATGCTAAAAATAGCACTTATCAACTTATCACCTTGGACAAACATCCTGATAAGTGTTTTGACCTCTATTTTGACCAAAATAACTGACCAACAGTCCTGAGTGGGTCCCAATGTTGCTGACTGGGTCCCACATGGTCAATCATCCTGACCAACATTACTGAGAGCCATAAGGACAATTCTACTGAGTTTCTCTTTTGCCAGAAAACTTCAGTGAGGCTGGTCAACTTTGCTGAAGTCCAACTTTATAAACTTCCCCCTTCATTTGAGCTTCCTTCTTCATTTCTCCATCTTCCCTGGATCAAGTAAGCCCAATTCAGCTGAAAGCTCCAGAAATCTTGCTTCAGCTAAAGGTTTTGTCAAGATATCAGACTTTTGCTTATCAGTGTGAATTTTGACAAGCTTGATATCTTTCTTTTCCACATGATCCCTTATGAAATGATGCTTAATATCAACATGTTTGAATCTGGTGTGGAGCACTGGATTATGTGAAATGGCAATTGCACTATTGTTGTCACAGAATATGGAAACTTCATTGGTGATGACTTTGTAGTCTCTAAGTTGCTGTCTGAGCCAAAGTATCTGAGCACAGCAACTTCCAGCTGCTACATATTCTGCTTCAGTTGTTGATGTTGCAACTGTATTCTGTTTCTTTGAAAACCATGAGATCAACTTGCTGCCCAAGAATTGACATGTTCCTGAGGTGGATTTTCTGTAAATTCTACATCCTCCATAGTCTGCATCTGAGTATCCAGTGAGCTCAATATTGTCATTTGTTGGATACCATAATCCAAGATTCTCAGTTCCCTTGAGATATCTTAGAATTCTTTTGGCAGCTTCAAGATAACTCTTCTTTGGATTTGCTTGAAATCTAGCACAAACTCCAACTGCAAATGTGATGTCAGGCCTACTTGCAGTGAGATATAGTAAGGATCCAATGATGCCTCTATATTCAGTGGAGTTGGTGGATACTCCACTTTCATCAGGATCCATTTTCCAGTTTGTATTCATTGGAATTCGAACTGGTTTGCTTGAAGCACATCCAAACTTCTTGATTATGTCCCTGGTGTATTTGGCCTGATTGATGAATATCCCTTTCTTTGATTGAGTGACTTAAAGTCCCAGAAAGAAATTCATCAATCCCATCATGGACATCTCAAATTTACTTTGCATGATTTTAGAGAATTTCTCACACAATTTCTCATTTGGAGATCCAAATATAATGTCATCCACATAGATTTGGACTAACAGGATATCATCTCCTTCACAGATTCTGAACAAGGTTCTGTCAACAGTGCCTTTGACAAAACCATGATCTAAGAGAAACTGTGATAAGGTGTCATACCAAGCTCTTGGAGCTTGCTTCAGGCCATAGAGAGCTTTCTTTAATCTGTACACCTTGTCACCTTCTTCAAAGCCTGGGGGCTGTTCAACATACACTTCTTCTTTAAGTACCCCATTGAGAAATGCACTCTTCACATCCATTTGGTATACCTTGAATCTCATGTGAGCTGCATATGCTAGGAAGAGTATGATTGCTTCAAGTCTGGCCACTGGTGCAAATGTCTCATCATAATCAATCCCTTCAGATTGACAGTATCCTTTGGCCACCAGTCTTGCTTTGTTTCTCACAATGATGTCATTTTCATTTTTCTTATTTTTGAATACCCATTTGGTTCCAATGACATCTTGATGAGTTGGCCTATCCACCAGTTCCCACACTTCATTTCTGGTGAATTGGTTCAGCTCTTCTTGCATGGCAATAATCCAGTTGGTGTCTTGAAGTGCTTCCTCAATATCCTTTTGTTCCTGTTCTGAAAGGAAACAACACAACAAAGCACTTTCTCCATGAAATCTTCTAGTTTTGATCCCTTCACTTGGATTACCAAGTATCAGGCTAGTTGGGTGGTCATGCAACCAAGTCCTTCTAGACCTGATCCCTTCAGGAGGAATGTCCTCATCTGAGGTTGAATCACTAGATTCATTAAATTCAGGAAAGTTAATTGAAGGATCAAGTTCAGGATCATATTCAGGGTCATTGTCCTCATTGTCAAGAATATTGACATTTTCATTGGTTCCCCCTTGAATATTGGATCCATTAACTACCTCAGCAGAGCCTGCTTCTTCATTGGTAGTTGTTACCTGGTTTTGAACTGGGATGGGGTCAGTCAGTTCAATTTCTCCTTCAGGTTGGTTGTCCTCTGGTTAATTGCCATCAGGTAGGTTGTCCAATTTCTGATTTTCATGGAGTTCAGGCTGGGCAACATCTACAAACACTGTTTCTTTGCTTTGAAGCCTTAATCTGGTTGTCCTTTGTGTTATCTCATCAATATTCAGGTTTATGTCCCTGAACTCATTAATAGATTCATCAAACACAACATGAGGTGTTTCTTCCACAATAAGGGTTTTGCAATTGTAGACTCTGTAAGCTTTACTGACTTGTGAATATCCAACAAATATTCCCTCATCAGCTTTGCTGTCAAAAGTTTTCAATTGCTCTTTCCCATTATTGTGAATGAAACACTTGCAACCAAATATATGAAAATAGGCAACATTGGGCAATCTACATTTCCATAGTTCATATGGGGTTTTACCTTCGACCTTTAGTGATTAAGGACCTATTTTGAGTGTGGCATGCAGTGCTGATGGCTTTAGCCCAGAACCTTTTAGGCAATTTGGACTCAGCAATTAGTGTTCTTGCTGCTTCTTTCAAGGTTCTGTTCCTTCTTTCAGCAACACCATTTTGCTGAGGAGTTCTTGCTGCAGAGGTCTCATGAGAGATGCCATTTTTACTGCAGTACTCATTGATGTATGAGTTTATGAATTCAGTGCCTTTGTCTGATCTGATCTTGACAATACTTAGGCTCTTTTCATTGCTCAGTTTCATCAGTAGTTCAGGTAGCTTGACTTGAGTTTCCTTTTTATTTAGGAGGAATACTACCCAAGTGTACCTGGAAAAATCATCAACAACTACTAAATCATATTTTCTTCCATTTATGCTTACTGGTATAATTGGACCAAATAGATCCATATGTAGTAGCTGGAGAACTCTCTCAGTGGAAATGACAGGCTTTCCTTTGAATGAGGCTTTGATTTGCTTTCCTTCCTGACATGGCTGACACACATGTTCCTTGGTGAACACTTGATTTGGCAGCCCTTTCACTAGAGAGTTCCTTGCCAGTTTGTTGATGGTTTTGAAGTTCAAGTGGTTCAGTCTTTTGTGCCATAGCCAGCTTTGCTCACTTGTGCTCTTGGCAACAAGACAGGCTGCTTCAGGGGTTTTGCTCCAGTCTGCAAAATAAACATTTCCTTTTCTCACCCCTGTTAGTAGCACCTGTTATGTTGATTTGTCTTTGATAATGCATTCATTAGGTGCAAATTCAACATTGTATCCTATATCACAGATTTGACTTATAGATAGCAAATTATATTTTAGGCCTAGGACATATGAAACATCATTAATTTTTACACTACCAATATTTAATGTACCATAACCTCTTGTGATCCCTTGAGAGCTATCTCCAAAGGTTATTGAAGGACCATCTTTTTCAATGAATTGTGAGAGAAGCTCCTTGTTCCCAGTCATATGTCTTGAACATCCACTGTCCAAGTACCATGCTATTCTCTTGTTTATGCTTCTCTTCTTCTTGTGGTCCTTGCAGCCCTGCAAAGTCAAACTTTAGGTACCCTTTGAATGTTGGGTCCTAGGGGGTTAGTTGTACCTTTTGGAACCCAAATCTGCCTAATTACTCTGATTGACTCAAAGTGACTGACTTGGTTTCCATTTACATCTACATACACAGTCCTACCCTTAAATGCATTGGGTGGTTTCTGTGCATAAGTGTTAGTCTTGTAAGGTTCAGGAGAGTTAGTGAATTTCTTTGGGACATATCTCCTAAAGTTACTAGACTTAGGTGCAGCTTGGTAAGACCTTTGAGGATAGGAGCTAGGATGGCCTTTTCCCTTTGGCAAGAAGGGTCTAGGCTTCCTAAGACTGTTATACCTGTCAGTGGGATTGGGCCTCAATCTTTCCAGTTGAGGTTGCCTCATTTGAGTTGGCCTCTTCTGAGTAGATTTTGGACAGCTCCACTGATGAGTGTTCAGATGGGTTGACCTTCCATTGGTCCTATCCTTCTGAAACTCATTTCTCTTGTGTACAATGTTCTTAACCTTTTCCTTTGGTTTGGGTTTGGGAGCATTGTTCACTTGAGCAGGTATAAGAGTTTCCTTACCCTTACCCTTGATCAGTGGCTGATTCACTTCCATTTCATTTTGTTTTTGTTGAGCCACTGACCTTACAAAGGTCATCTTAGTATTTCTTGTTGAAGCAATGCTAAGACCAGGTGAGGATTCAAATGGATTATAGCCTAATCCACTTCTTTGAGCCATTGGTCTTTGAAACCCTTGAATTTCCTATATTGCCTTAGAGGATTTGTTCAAGGCAGACATTTTTAGTTTTAGGCTCCCCTCACTTAATTTAAGAGTATCAAATTCATTTGAGAGATTATCAAATTTAGCTTTAAGAGTTCTAAGGTCAAAGTCTTTTTTCTTCAGAACCAGATTTTGTTCATCAATCAACTTTTGTTGTTCAGAGACTTTGAGAGACATTTCATTGTATTCTCTCACAATCTGCTGACACAACTCAGTTGATCTAATGTCAACCTCAGGTTCGGGAAGGTTGGAGGTTTTGACTTTAGATCTCAATTGTTCATTTTCTCTCAATGCCATATTGCATACTTCTTGTAGTCTGGTGAAATCCTCTAGTAACTTTCCAAAGTTGAGTTTTAAGTGGATTTCACTGGACTCATGTGTGTTATTTGAAGAGTTGGAATATGAACATACCTCTTCATTCTCAAAGGCCATTTGACAGTCCTCATCACTGTCACTGTTGGAGAATAGCCCATCATCAGATGAGTACACACTTTCCTCACTAGCTGACTCTCCTGCTACCATGGCCTTCCTGTTGTTCAGCCTCTTGTCTCTTTTGTTCTGCCTCTCCTTTCTTTCTTTTGAACTTAGGTCAGGACAGTCATATTGAAAATGACCCTTTTTTCTGGCAGTTGTAACACATATCTTCATCATCATTCCTCTTGCTTGAGGACTCCTTCCTCCTGGATGATGATGGTTCACCTTTGCTGTACTTCTTTTTATCAGCATATTTATCTTCTTTCTTTTCATTAGAGAGTTTATCCTCTGATTTGCTGTCAGGAGAGATGAATCTTCTCCTGGTCCTGTTGTCTTGGTAGAACTTTTTGTATCTACCAAATCTGGAGTTGAGCTTTTCAAATCTCCTAGCCATGAGTGCCAGCTCCTCTTTCATCTCAGTCTTGGAGACAGTTTGAGATGATCTCTGTGCATTCTTCTTTTCTGTCTCAGCAGCTTTGAATGCAACACCTTTGCTTGAGGAGGATGACTCTTCATGCACTTTCTTTCTGTTCAGATCAAAATCATATACTTTGAGTTCAGAGAACACTTCCTGCATAGGCATGTTGTCAAGGTTGCTGGTGTTCTGCATCATAACTGAATATATGTCCCACTTGGATGTGAGACTTCTTAGGATTTTCAGTGCAACTTCTCTTTTGGCATAGAACTTGCCAAGAGAGTTTATCTCATTCATGATGTCAGTGAATCTGCCATCAAGATGATCTATAGTTTCATTGGGCTCCATAGTAAATTGTTCATATTTTTGGATGGCCACTTGAAGCTTGTTTTCTTTGATCTTTTGGGTACCTTCACACATAAGTGCTAGGGTATCCCAGATCTCTTTTGCTGTGGTGCAGTGATACACTCTTCCCATCACTGCATCTGGAATAATCTGGTACAAAGTGTTCATGGAAATGTAGTTCAGGTTGTGCCTTTTTCTTTCTTCAGCTGTCAATTCATTCTCATCCTTTGGCAGTAGTTCCCTTGGGTCTGCTTTCTGAGCATCAGTGACCTTGAGATTTAGCTTGGTGAAGGTGAATGGTCCTCTGGTGATGACTTTGAGCATTTCATCATGCTGGCAGGCAAGATGTGCTCTCATCCTGATCTTCCAAAAGTCATAGTTCTCTATTGAGAACATTGGCAGTTTGTGATGTGAAATATTGTTCACTTGATTTGGACCCATGTTGTTGATGGTGTTGACAGCATCTTCTGGAACTACATTGTTTGCCATTTCTAGATAATTTGGTTAGATAAACACAAATAAGTTTTTCAGAAATTGGATCAGTTCAGTGACCACAGAAAATTGTGATTTGAAAAACCAGATGGATTTTTCAGAGGCAGTGGTCTTTGAACCCCTGCTTTGATACCACTTGTTGGTCCTTGATGGAGTATGACACAAGTGTATGGGGGGGAATGCACTTGTGTATGCAAATTCTTTTCTTTTTAAAACAGTTTGATCTAATCAGGGAGGTTGTCTGACAACTAGCCTGAGAGAAATTCAATAGATATTTGTCCTACTGAAAACTTATGAAGTGAACAGTTGGATAACTATCTAAGAGAGTTGTTAAGTGCGGAATGTGGTTGACCTTTTGAAAGAATACTCCAAGTTAATTTCTGAAAACAAACAGTTGATCAGGGACTTTGTCCAAAACAGTTTTCTTTGGCTTGCTGAAAATGATTCTTTAAGAATGATTAATTGCAAGCAATGTAAGTATGAAAATGAGTGCAGTAAGTAAATGACACAGCAATTTATAGTGGTTCAGAGTCTCAAGCTCCTACATCCACTTTCCCTGATTGAACAAGATAATTCTTTAACAATGGAATTAACTTGTTTTATAGTGCCAAGGTGCACTGATCAACAACACTTCCTTAGTGCTTTGATCCCTAGGATAATCTGAGTCCTAGTGCTCAATCTCTCTGAGTTAAGACTGTGTTTCTCAATAACAGTCCTTAACTCCTCACTTCTACAACAAACACTACTTCACTCAATGAGGTAAGGGTTTGAGGTTTTGGTTCCAACTAATAGATATATCCTTTACAATAAGAACAGTGTAAAGGCTTAGGATATCTCAATGCTAAGCTTGGGATATTACAAAGAGTGGCTTAGCTTTTGAAGTGATCAGGAAACTTGGGATTCTTAAGAATAGCTTTGGTTTCCTTTGATTGCTTGATGATAGTTTGATAGCAGATAGTTGGATAATTGAATCCTTGGATCACTTCTGAATTTATAGAGCAATTTGATCAACTATCCGTTGGAGAGATAGCATTTCAAATTGTCTATTTGCAGCTTCCTTGAAACGGCTATGGAGGGCAACCTTCTATTATCCAGTGAGTAAAGGGCTCTCCAATGGTTGCTTGAATGAATGTGTTGACTTCTGAAAAATGCGGTTGTAAAGACTTGTGTCAGTTTCCAAATATGCACACTTCCCAAGGTTGATTGTGGCAGACTTTGTACTCTACCAACGGTCAGATGGGACAAGTGCCCTGAACATTCCTGCTGCAGTTGGAATGTTCCAACATTCATTCAATTCTTCAGTCTTTAATGCTCCTAAGTCTTCAATGCTTTGTTCAGGCTTGTTGGCAATAAATGCTCCATTAAATTTGTATTTTGAGTAATCATCATTCAATGCTCTAGATCATCATAACTTCAAAGACTGATCTGATGTTGCTCTTATCAATACAATGTAGCTTGTCTTCTTATCTTTGATCACTCAGCCATGTTGTCCCCTTCAGTGTCGGTCCTGAGATTTTGTAGGCCTGGGGCGAAAAAAAAAAAAAAGGGCCCCTTTTTAAAAAAAAACATCAACTAAAATAAGTGAAATACCGTATGCACATATTAAAAATGAATGAATTTTATAAAAACTTTAAAAAAAAAACATCAAATAAAATAAGTGAAATATGTATGCACATATTAAAAATGAATGAATGTTATAAAAACTTTAAAAAAAAACATCAAATAAAATAAGTGAAATACGTATGCACATATTAAAAATGAATGAATGTTATAAAAATAAATCATTTAAAATGACTTCTTCTAGCCTTTTGAGAAGCAAATTCTTCAATAATATCTTCATAATTAATTTGTTCTAGCCATTTAATCTTTCTTGTGACATAGTGGATCGGTACGTTTTAGCAATTTTAATTTAGAGAAACTTCTTCATTAACAATATTAGATTCATTTTCATTTATATCCTCATTTGAATTATTTATATCTACATCCACTATATGACTAGTTTGTCCATTCAAATTATTTACATTTATGTTGTTTAGCTCTAATCCACTATTAACATTATCATTCAAGTCTTTTAAACACTCGATTGTCCTAATTTTTTTGAAAAGAGTTTATCCAATGCTCATTTTTGTGATAAAATTAGTTGTTCAAATCTCTTTCTTTTTTGCCTTTTCTCACTACAAAATTCATGTTTTTTAGAAAACATATTTATATTAAAAAGTAAAAATTGATAACTAAATGACAATAAATAGTAATTCAACTAAAAGTAAATGAAAAAAACAACAACAAGTCAAATAATCAATATTCAATAAGTAAAAAAAAAAAAACAATAAACAAGTGAATAATATAACCGTGATTGTGGACTTTGAAACACTGAAAGAGAAAGTCGAATGATGAATCTCCAAATGAGATAAACCATTTTGAATGCAATAATATATTATATAAAACAAATAAATAAAAAATAGATTGAAATTGAATGGAATGGAATATAGAAGAGAAATGCATATCCTAATTTATAGGAATCGGTACTTATTAATTAGATATTAATAATTAATTATTAATTAGGAATAAATAATTGTGTTTAGTATTAAAGAGGTACTATGCTAGCTTATTAATTAGATATTAATAATTAATTACTAATTAAAAATAAATAATTGTGTTTAGTATTAAAGTCATGATCATTTTCAAGTTTAAAAATATTCTAAACATTTAATTTTTTTGGCAAATATTTTGAATATATTTTGAATATCTTAATATATTTGGCAAATATTGTGTTTAATATATTTTGAATATCTTGAAATGTAAAAATATATTCAAAATATTTGCCAAAAAAATTAAATGTTTAGAATATTTTTAAACTTGTTGTAGTACACTTTTGGTCTTGTAGTGACAATAATTTGACTTTGTTGTGACAATAATTTGGCCTTGTAATCACATAGTTTTGACCTTGTAGTAGCATAATATATTTGACCTTATAATAACATATTTTGGTTTTGTAGTAGCATAAAATATTTTACAATAGTATAAAGTTTAAAAATAATAGCAAATTCGAACAAAAAAAATTAAATGTTCAAAATATTTTTGGACTTGTAGTAGTACACTTTTGGTTTTGTGTAGTGATAATAGTTTAATTATGTGGTAATATAGTTTTGGTCATGTAGCAAAACAATACTTGGAAGCGAAAAAATATATTTTATTTAAGTTTGATCTGCGTTCGACCCACAAATTTTAGCCCCAGGTTTACCTTAATTATCTTGTAGACAAGCAAAATTCAATTAATTTTGGCCTCCAAAGCCAACAAATCAAGATGGACCTCTAAAGCCCAATAAATCAAGTCGGACCCATAAAGCCCAATAAATCAAGTTAAAATTACAGCCGGGCCTCTAAAGTCCAATAAGTCAAGACGGGCCTCTAAAGTCCAATAAATCAAATCGGGTCAAAATCTGGTATTTTAAGCCCATTAAGCAATTCAGCCCAACACCAAGCTAAGTTGTAGATAAAATTTGACTAAGTCCTAACTACTACTTAGCACAAATATCTTCACTCCATCAAATTTGGCCCAACCCTAGGTTCTACACCTATAAATAGGGGCCTCGTTCCATTTATTTCACATCAAGAAGTCAGAAGCATTCAAGGCTCTAAAAATTCTCTACAGAAATTTTAGAGTGTTCTTCAGCAGTCGGAGGAGTTTGGAGTTTCAAAGGCGTTCTTCGTGCAAAGCGCAAGAAGCAGGGTGCGAAGCCCTCAATTCGAGAGATTAAGGTGCTAAGCCCTCAATTCGCCGTTTCTTCAAGGTGGAGGTGCTTCGTGGATCTTCAACGACGTTCGTCCCGGAAAAGTCCTAATAAGGTCCCGAAAAGTCCCCTAAATCAACGTTTAATCCAAAATACGGCGTCAAGCCCTTGAATTAACGTTACAAAGTCCCAAGTTTAAGAACGATCTTCAACGACGTTCGTCTCAAAAGTCCTTAAATTCAACGTTTAATCCAAAATACGACGTCAAGCCCTTGGATTAACGTTACAAAAATCCCAAATTCAAAATCGGATAGGATTCGGTTGCAGATCCAACTCCAAAAGTTCAAGTGAAGTCAAGAAGAGAGAATAAGAGGAAAAATTAGAGATTGTAACCCACAATATTTATCAGTTTAATCTGAAATTAAATACATTGTTTCGCGTTTTGCATTTTCTCGTTTTAATATTTAATTCACAAAATTTGTGTTTACATATCTATATTTCATTTATGAAATATTTCAAATAAGTTTTTGTGATCGAAAAAATGAACACTCAAATTATTGAACAATGAATTAATATTTTTTTTATTTATTTTAATGTGATGTAAAATTAAAGAAACTAACAAAATAAATTATCAATTATATTTTCTTCGCCAATCCTTTTTTGGAGGGAATTTACGTTATATTTTTTAATCAATAATAGTCTCAAATATGTAAAATATAATTTTTTTAAGATTAGTTTTATAATTAAAATATGTACAAAATAATCATTTTTATATGTAAGTACTAAAAGTGCAACAATAAATTTCTTTTGAGATGATTATTAATTTTACTTAAATAAAAAATAAATTATAAACGTATATATATATGTAGGTCTGTGGGTGGGTTATGTGGACCAGAGTTGCGTTGATTTGTCAATTAAATATTTGTACAATATTATTTTTTGACCTTTTGCAATAGAAATTTAAACAATTTAGAGATTTACTTTTAGTTGGATTAATTAGGCCTACTTCCTATTTTAAGATATTAAAAAGTCAGTCAAATGGGTGGATTTAATTAATTGATTATCTAAAATTATTTGTAGAAAAAAAATTAGTACTGCTTTATATTCCATACAATTTAAAATTTATTATAGTAATACACGTGAAAAAGTAAAAAATAAATGTGTAATGAAAAAATCTATATGCAACTCGTCGTGAGTTGAGTATTTCTCAACATGTCCCGCCGTGAAGTGGCTTGCCAAAATCTGCAAAATGGTGAATTGTGGATCGACTTGTCCAGTCAACCTATTCTGGCTATTCTAGTTGTGATTAACATTGATGAGTTTAATAGTATAATTTATTAATTATACTCCATTCTAGTTGTGATTAACATTGACGAGTTTAATAGTATAATTTATTAATTATACTCCATGTTATCCTGCCAAATTTACTATTGAGAATGTGTTTGTGTGTATTTATGTTGCCTTTTTTTATTAAACGAGTTTAAATAAATATTTTTCATTTTGTGAGAAGAATTTTTTTTGGGTGATACAATTGTTTCGTAGAGGCCGGATAACTATATAGTAATTTTGATTATTTTAAAAGTCCAATCCAACAATCAATGAAATTGGATTATCACCTACTACCCTTTGAGGAGAGTCCCATTGAATAAACAATTTAAATAAATGAAATTGATTTTAGATTATGATGTGCCAAAATTTGCACGAGAGGATTGCGTGTCCTTTGAATTGGATGTCCCACTCTTCGAACACGTACAATCACTCCAAGTGTGTTGCCTTCGTTCAAAACCTTCAAGAACCTGCAAAGAACACGCCGGAGGGGAGTCCGGCGCGGACACTCCGATGCCTAAGTAAGTATAGGGCTTATTAATCTCTCCCAAGGATCTCGGAATCCTTGATATATAAAAAACAGTTCTTGAAAGATCTCCCAAAGGTAGATTGTATTCAATTTAGTAAATGCGTAATGTACGAGAGTCTAACTCGGAAATCTCCTCGATTTTACCTATTTATAGAGATATTAGCTGGAGAGGAAGTCAAGCCTTCCTTCTTTTCCGGAACTACCCGCCAGACTCGGTCCTGCGGAGTGGACGAAGCCTTCTTTCCTCCACTTCCCGAAGACTCGGCCATATCTCCTCTTTATTTGACTCGGTTCCCCCGGATAATAGAGGATAAGGTCCATCTTCTATCGAGTCCAAGCCGAAAATAGCGGAACCTCCCTACGTTCAAGGCTCACGAACTTCCTCCAAAGTAATTCTTCTGGAAGCTTCTCTTTGGCGGTAGCTCCCTCCAAAGGGACCTCCCGAGAGGATTTCTCCTCAGAGCATATTTCATAATCTGATCCTTTCACTTTTATCCTATCCCTTATACACGTGTCGACTCCTTATTAAGTGACATTTTTAGGCCGCATCATCACTCCCCCCTACTCTCGTAAAAGGGGGACATCTTTTGTGAGAGTAGAAAAATTTTCCTAGAACTTGTTACAAAGGTCCTCCTGGAGAAACGTGCATCTTCCCCGCTTTGGAGAGGAAGTTTCAAAAACGTCCTTCTCCGAGGGCTTTCCCGCCTCAAATTCTGGGAGACTTTTCAGCTTCCGCGCGTGAACTTCACGCGATCACCTTTCTCTCTCTTCTGTTATTCTCCCGAGGAAAACCCTCGATTATTCCCCCTATCTTTCCTCACTTACTTCACGCAACCATCTCCCTTTTCTCTCTTTACTTTTCAAATTTCACTCCTCCCAAAGATTTCTCGTCGTCTTCATCCTTCTTCTCCGGTGTTCTTCACCTCGAGTCTCTGTTGTCGTCAACCGCCTCGTCTGATTCCATAGCCCTTCTACTTCAAGGTAACCCAGATATTCTCTTGTTCTTCTTTTATTAACAGTGTAAATCGATGTCAAATCCTCTCTCTCTTCCGGAAGCTACCAGCCAAAATTCCTCTGAAGCGACTCCCTCTCTAATGGGGAGTCCAGAGAATAGGATTTCCCCCGCTTCCCAAATCGACCATACTCACTTAGTTGACCTTGCTCACGCCTATGGCTTTCCATCGGAGTACGCCTTTCGTGCTCCTCGCTCCGATGAACGCCCAGATATTTCCCAGCCTCGGACCCTTGCTTTTTTCGAAGCCCATCTTAGGGCCGGACTACGGTTTCCGATTCATCCTTATCTGGCTGCCATATCCACCCGCATGCAGATCCCTCTTAACCAGTTTACTCCGAATGTCATCCGTACTATGATAGGTTTCTACATCTTGGTGAAGGGGAATGGGGGTGACCCATCTGCCGAACTATTTCTGAGCCAACACTCATGTAAGGTGAATGATGGCTTCTTCTATGTTAGTGGTCGAAGGTCCCGTGTTTGTAAATTTCTGAAAAAACTCCATGAGGAAGACTCATCTTGGCGAGATTATTACTTCTTTGCTACCAGTCCTACCGATTGGCCATTTCCTCACGGGGATTGGTTATTCCAAAATCCCGGAGTGATTCCTCCTCCCCTGAAAGCTTACTCAGTTTCCAATCTCACCATTATGGATAATCTCAACACTCATACCCATTTGCACGACTATTTCGATGTTATTGCCATTTGCAACAATCCTCGCATCCTCTCCCACTTCGGCTTTTGTCCTCAAGATTTTCCCTTAGGTTCCCGAGATGGTAAAAAATCTTCTATTGCTATATTTTATTTCTTGTATGTGGTTGTTTTTCTGAATTCTGAAAATTTTCTTGATTATTTGTAGCAATGAGTTGGTTGACTCATATCTCCCGAGATGCCCCTGCTCTCAGCATAGTGAAGACCCCTGTATTATCCGCTCCAGAAGACATTCCAAAGGCTCCTCCATCTCCCGCTCTCGAGAGCTCTGCTAAGACTCCGGCTCCAGAGGGTTCTTCAAAGATCCCCCCTCTCCCTAGCTCTTCCACTCAGGTCCCAGGTTCAGTTGCTAAAAGAACCCGCTCGGCTGCCAACGCCGTTTTTGCTGACTGTGGGACTTCTAAGAAAAAGAAGGGAAAAACGCCTCGTACTCCTGTCGAGAAAAGCTCCTCTCCATATGAACTTCTCCATCGTCTTATTGACCGATGTCTCGTTCCTTCCCATGCTACTGCTTCATCTGATTCCTCCCCTCCTGAGGACCAACTACTCCATGGCGCTCATCTTTTCGCAGAGGTATCTTCTATTTTGATTTTTCTTATTCACGATCGTTGTTTTCTTTACATCTCCAACATCATTTTCCTTTCCTTTGCAGTTCGGCGTTACCTATGCCAAGATACTCGACCGAGGTGTCGAGATGGTGGCTGAACTTGAGCTTCTCCGAGCTGAGGTGTCCTCCTTTCAATTGTCCTTCAAGGATATTACTAGGGAAAAGGAGGAGGCTCATAAGCGAGCACAGGCTCTATCCGAGGAGTTGTCTTTCTTACAGACCCAAAGCCAGCAGGATGCTGTCAGGATCAAGCGTCTGGTGCAGGAGGTAGGGCGGATGAAGCAGGAGCTGCCGGATGTTGGGGTGTGGGCTTGTATTGAGTCTCTATTCACTTCTCCCTTGGGCCAAGAGTTCTTAGAAACTCTTCATACTCAGTGGTTGTCCAGTTTCCTGAAGAGCTCGAGCTTTCTCTGTGCCATGGGGCCGCACATTCCTCATTTTATCGATCATGGCTTCAGCAACGCCATCGCCGAGCATTCAGCCCCAGGATTCGATGGGACTTATTCTCGTGAGTTTCATCTAGATCGACTCGCTACCCCTCCAAAGTTCCTGGGGGATCCTCAAGAGAGTCCGGACAGTCCTTGGTGGCTACCCGGGATGGGCCAAGCTATTGCCAAGTTGCAGGCTGCCTAGATAGGTATGGCTGAGCTAAAGCCTCTGGAGCCACTTATTTATCCTTATGTTTCTGTTCCAAAAGTGGCAACAGGGATGGATGGAGGGACCGGCACTGCTGATGCTATGGGGAGTATGAAGGATCCGGAGGAAGGTGGAGGATCTAGCAATCATGTTGCTGGGGAAGAGGGCGCTGCTGGAGTAACTGAAGGAGTTGAGGTTGAGGGGGTTGCTACCCAGGAGGCTGCTGCTGAAAAAGCAGTTTAAATATCATATTCCTGATCATCATAGACAATCTACTTTTCTGTTGTTTTGCTACACTCTTTATTTTCTGCTCATAACGTTTGCTCCTCATACTTTGTAGGGGACCCCACACTCCTGGATATGTGGGGGCTTTTTGTAGTAATTATGTTAGCTTGATGTTGCATGCTTTGTTGTCTCTTTCTTTCTTGCATGAGTAGCGTACAAGATCAGCAAGGAATGTGTTGGAGGTGTATTCTCTTTCCCCCCTCCTTGTTGGTCTTGTGGGCTAATTTGGAATTATTTCTCGGCACCTTAGCCTTTAGGCCTCTGAGTGTCTCCCACTCTTATTTTTAAAAGATCTTATTTTATAAAATCTTCTCATTTCAGTAACCCACTTGGGTCTCAAGTAAGCTGAGGGCTCTCTGGAGCACCTCGGTCTCTGAGTGTCTCTCACTCTTATTTTTTAAAAGATTTTAATTCATAAAATCCTCTCATTTCAGTAACCCACTTGGGTCTCAAGTAAGCTGAGGGCTCTCTGGAGCACCTCGGACTCTGAGTGTCTCTCACTCTTATTTTTTAAAAGATTTTAATTCATAAAATCCTCTCATTTCAGTAACCCGCTGGGGTCTCAAGTAAGCTGAGGGCTCTCTGGAGCACCTCGGTCTCTGAGTGTCTCTCACTCTTATTTTTTAAAAGATTTTAATTCATAAAATCCTCTCATTTCAGTAACCCGCTGGGGTCTCAAGTAAAGTGAGGGCTCTCTGGAGCACCTCGGCCTCTAGGCCGTTGAGTGTCTCTCACTCTTATTCTTAAAAGATTTTAATTCATAAAATCCTCTCATTTCAGTAACCCACTTGGGTCTCAAGTAAAGTGAGGGCTCTCTGGAGCACCTCGGCCTCTAGGCCGTTGAGTGTTTCTCACTCTTATTCTTAAAAGATTTTAATTCATAAAATCCTCTCATTTCAGTAACCCGCTGGGGTCTCAAGTAGAGTGAGGGCTCTCTGGAGCACCTCGGCCCCTAGGCCTTTAAGTGTCTCTCACTCTCGTTATAGTTATATTCATACGTCGCACATTCACATATGAGAAAGATAAACAAGACATAATAATTCTGAATAATTCTTTCTTCAAAAAGGGATAAGGCTTCATTGCTTTATTGTCAATTTTCAACATAGGCCATAGATAACCTACGCCGGTCTCATTAAAAACCTCTTTACGGAAAAACCCCAAAGGGGAAACCCGCAGAGAGGGAAAAAGAGCTCCGGTGAAGCCACAAAATACACCAAGTAAAGTACGAATCAATGCAAAAAGTCACAAAACAAAAGTAATAGGTGGTCTCAAGACCTTACACTGTCTTCAAATAAAGAATCTATTCAAATGGCAAACGTTCCAGGGTCTAGCTATGTCAACCCCCTCCATACTCTGCAGTCTGTATGCTCCTCCTTTCAACACCTGTGTGATTTTGTAGGGTCCCTCCCAGTTGGGCTCCAGCTTTCCTGTGTTTTTCAGGGCGTCCGCTCTTCTCAGCACCAGGTCCCCTGCTCTAAAGGACCTCGGGATCACCCTTCGATCATATGCAGCTTTAATTCTGCTTTTATATCTTTCAACACGTACCCTGACCATCTCTCTTTCTTCTTCCATCAAATCTAGAGCCTCTCTCATCAATCTTTCATTCTGATGTTCTTCAAATTGGGCAACTCGATGCGATCGTAAAACGGCCTCTGGAGGTATCACCGTCGTAGCTCCGTAGACCAGCTGAAATGGAGACTCTCCAGTTGCTGTCTTCGGGCTAGTCCTATATGACCATAATACATTATCTAACTCGTTTACCCATCCTCCTCCTATCTTTGTCAACCTAGTTCGGATCCCATCTACTATTGTTCGATTAGTAACCTCCACCTGTCCGTTAGCCTGAGGATGAGCTACAGAAGTGAATCTCTGTATTATGTTTAATCTTGCACACCATCCTCGCACGTTTTCGCCATTAAACTGTGTTCCATTATCGGAGACCAATATTCTGGGTACTCCGAATCTACAGCAGATGTGTTTCTTCAAGAATTTAATCACATTTTCTTCATCTATCGTAGCCAGGGGGGCAGCTTCCACCCATTTGCTAAAATAGTCCACTGCTACTATTAGAAATTTTCTCCCTCCGGAGGCTGGAGGGAAGGGTCCTACCAAGTCGATTCCCCACTTAGCGAAGGGACAAGGAGAGTGCATCGCTCCCATCTCTTCCGCAGGGGTCCTTATCAATGGAGCATTTTTCTGACACTTGACGCATTTCCTCACAAATTCTCTAGCATCTTTTGTCATGGAGGGCCAGTATAACCCTGCCCTTAAAACTTTCTTCACCACCGCTTTATATCCTTCATGACTGGCTGCATCACCTTCGTGGATCTCTCTAAGTGTGTATATAGCTTCTCTAGTCGATATGCACCTCAAATATGGGTGCGTGAACGACTTCTTGTATAAGTGCCCTCCGATAATACAATATTTGATCCGAAGGGCTCGGGTCTCTCTGGTGGTAGGGGCATTTGCTTCCTTGGTGAGTTCTATCCATATAGCCCTTCTCCAATCATCTTCCTCTTCAATGGAGCCAATGGGGTTCTCCAGAGTCTCTCTTTCCGCAACTACTAGAGTTATTGTTCCCTGTCCATCAAACTCTGTGGAGCTAGCGAGTTTGGAGAGACTATCCGCCTGCATGTTCTTCTCTCGGGGTATTTGGACTACCTCGCACTCTTGGAATTTGCCCATCACCGCTTTGGCACGCTCCAAATAAGCAGCCATCCTGCTATCTTTGGCTACATATTCACCATTCACCTACTGAACAACTAGTTGGGAGTCTGAGTATAGGGTTACCTTTGGAGCTCCCAATTCCAATGCCATCTCCATCCCTCTGATCAAAGCTTCATACTCTGCTCCATTATTTGAGGTCATGAATTGAAACCTCACTGCGAATTGTAGGTCCTCTCCTCGGGGGCCTATCAACACAATCCCTGCTCCGCATCCGCTCAGGGTCACTGAGCCATCTACGTACACCTTCCATCCCTCGACCTCCTCTGGTTTAGTCGACTCTTGGATGAAATCTGACAGGGCTTGAGCTTTTATAGACTTCCGTGGCTCGAAATATATGTCATATTCTTGGAGCTCGATCGCCCACTTCACCATCCTTCCAGAGAGGTCTGCTCGTCCTATAACCTGTTTCAACAAGTAATTAGTGCGGACCAGTATTTTGTAAGAAAGGAAATATGGGCGCAGCCTCCGGGCTGTAACGACCACAGCTAGAGCAGCCTTCTCAATTTCTGAGTAACGATTTTCGGCCCCCTGAATGATTTTACTGACATAATAAATAGGGTGCTGCAGAGATCCCTCTTCTTTGACTAAAGTAGTACTTAGCGAGAATTCCCCTACGGAGAGATACAAAATAAGGGTATCTCCTGGAGAAGGCTTCGTCAGTTTCGGCAACTGAGACAAATGGTGCTTCAGGTCTTCAAAGGCCTTTTGGCATGTTTCGCTCCATTCAAACTTGGTTCCTTTCTTAAGAATTTTAAAGAAGGGATGGCTCTTTTCAGCAGACCTAGCTATGAATCTACTCAACGCTGTAATCCTCCCATTGAGTGTCTGGAGCTCCTTTATGTTTCTTGGTGGCCGCATGTCCAGTACAGCCTTCACCTTGGCTGGATTCACCTCTATACCTCGTTGAGTAACCATATATCCCAGGAACTTCCCTGATTTTACTCCAAAAGAGCATTTGGCTGGGTTCAACTTGATGCCGTTTTCTCGAATTACTTGGAAAATTTCTTCCAAATCCTCTATATGTTGATCTGCTTTCACACTTTTAGCCAACATATCATCTACATATATCTCCATGTTTCTCCCTAGCTGCTTTCGAAAGACAGCATCGACCATCCTCTGATAGGTTGCTCCGGCATTGATTAATCCAAATGGCATCCGAACATATCCGAACGTTCCACAGGCTGCTATGAAGCACACTTTGGGGACATCTGCAGGATTCAGTTGGATTTGGTGGTACCCTTGGTATGCGTCCATCATGCTCAGCAACTCAAAGCCTGAAGTTGCATCCACTAGCTGATCTATTCTTGGTAGCGGGTAGTGGTCCTTAGGGCATGCCTTGTTGAGGTCCCTGAAATCGATGCACATTCTCCATTTTCCTCCCCCTTTAGGCACCAGCACAGCATTGGAGAGCCATTCTGGGAATTGGACTTCTACTACATGCCCTGCTTTCAATAGCTTTTCGATTTCTTCCTTCACAATGTTATTCTTCTCAATCCCGAAATTTCGTAGTTTTTGTTTTACGGGCCTTGCCTTTGGATCAACATTAAGGCAATGTATTGCTATCTCCGGAGGGACTCCTGTCATGTCAGCTGGAGAAAATGCAAATATATCGGAATTTCGACGTAATGTAAATATTACCTTCTCTGTGAGTTCAGGCCCCAGTTGGGTACCTATCTTGGTAACAAAGCCGAGTTTCCCTGGAAAGAGCTCCACGCTCATCAGTTCCTCGTCTGTTTTAACATTTACTTGTTCAGGTGCCACTCCTTCTACTTTCTTCCTCTTAACCTCAGGGTCATCTCCTCTCATCCGCTCCAGGCCCCTAGTTAGGGCTCTATCTGCCATTTTCACGGACTCTGCATAGCACTTCCGTGCTTGATACTGGTCTCCTCTCACTTCTCCCACCCCTGTGGCTGTAGGGAATTTCATTTTCATATGAAATGTGGAGATGATTGCCTGAAAAAGATTCAGGCTGGGCCGTCCCATCACAACATTGTACGACGAGGGAATATCAACAATAAGGAACTCCACCACGTGGACCTTCCGAGCTGGAGCATTTCCCAATCCTACCTGTAACATCACTGACCCCAAAGGTTGAATTGCTCCTCCGGAGAAACCATACAGGGAGGTATCTACAGGGCGCAGCTTCACATTCAGCTCCATTCTCTTAAAACATTCAAAGAACATGATGTCAGCCGAACTTCCCGTATCTACGAAGATTCGAGCAACATCGAATCCAGCTATGTCGGTAGTGATCACCAGAGCGTCGTTGTGATCTTCCTTAACTCCCTTCACATCTTCTGGGCCGAATCGGATATTGGGCGTCTCCGTCATGCGCCCCACTTCTTTTAACTGGCTCCCTTGCTCTGCTCTTAGAGCCCGGACATTTTGCTTCCTCTTCCGAAAAGAATCTCCATCAGCTGGCCCTCCCACTATCATGTGGATTATTCCTCTCTTCGGTGGAGGAGGGGGCATATCTTCAGCTGCTTCTCTGGTTTCCTTCTCTTCTGGTTTTCTTTCATGATCCTTCCGCTTCTGCCCTCGAGGGCCCTGCCTATCTCTGAATATAAATTCTTTTAGATGACCCGCTTGGATCATCCTCTCAATTTCGTCCTTCAAGTGGTAACATTGGTTCGTATCATGCCCATACTCATTGTGGAATCGACAGAATCGGTCAGACTTGGGTTTCTGAGGTCCTCGATTTCTGGAATATGGGAATTTCAAGTCTGGATGGTCTCCAGCTACCTCCAGTACTTCAGCAGGCTCAATCCTCAAGGGCGTGTATTTCTCGAATCTCCCACGAGGGCCAGACCGGGGACCTCCGGAGGGATTACTATCTCTTGTTGATCCAGAGGTCCGAGGGACCTCTGGGCTGGATCGTCTGGAAGGGCCTTCCCTTCTTCTCTCTCGATCTGGTGGCCTAACCTCCAGCCTTTTGGCCTTACGGACCTCCTCTAAAGTGAGGTACTTCTCAGCCCTGTGCAGCAGCTCATCGAAATTCTTAACTGACTTCTTAGCTAAGGAGGAAAAGAAATCCCCATCTCGTAATCCGTTAGTGAGGGCGTTGATCTTCACCTCCGGAGAGGCTGTAGGGACCTCCAGAGCTGCCTGATTAAACCTCCGGAGAAAAGCTCTTAAGCTTTCGCTCTCCCCCTGCCTCAGATTGAAGAGGGTCAAGGTGGCCCTTGGCTGTCTCCGGGCACTTGCAAATTGATGGAGAAATAACTCACTGAATTCTTCCCAGGATCGGATGGTATTAGGTTCTAACTGAGTGAACCATTGCTGCGCTGCTTTGGCCAGGGTGGTCAGGAACACCCTGCACTTAATTCCTTCTCCGTAGCGATGTAATAGCGCAGCGTTTTCAAACCTTACTAAGTGTTCGTAAGGATCTGCCGTACCATCATATTCAAAGTTAAGGGGCTTGAAGTTGAATGGTAACTCATCCTGTAATATGTTAGGAGAGAACTGGCACCCGGATGTGTGAGCGGATCTACTGGTTCGGTTGTCCAACTGTCTCCTCATATCCTTCATCTCTTTCTGCAGAGCCTGTAGCTGGTCGCTAACTGGCCCTCCGTAGATATCATCAGTGCTTTCTTCTGTCTCAAGGGGTTCTGTCCCTCGGGGTGCCGGTTCTACGTTCCTTCTAGTGCTTCGAAGGGGAATGCTTCTTTCCGCGCGCGAGGGCACTTTATCATCCTCTTCCACTCGTATCCCCATCTCTTTGGACAACACTTGGAGGGTTCCAGGTGCCTCATCCTGGGGTCTATGGGGCGGTACCTCTGGATTCCCTGGTGCAACCTTGGGAATCTGGTCCTTTTGATCCGCAAAGGCTTTATCTACGGCTTGTCTGATGAGGGCGTTCAATTGATCGGGAGAGATCAAGAGTGTCCCTGAGTCTGGAATATCCTCTCGCTGAGGATCTGCGGTCTGGGGCTCTGGGGTTTCAAGATCCCCGGTTATTCCCTCCCGGACCGGTAAGGGATGATTCTCATCACCTAAATCTGGAGTGGGCGCCCACGGATGATTTGATCCAGAAGGCGCGTGAATTGGGTTTTTCCCCCGGCCTCCCATTGGTAGGGGATCGATCGGCAAAGGGGGATTCTCACCCGGAAGATTTTTCTTTCCAGAAATAGATGTTTTGTCTCTGCCACCCATTTGCTCAAACAGGTAGAAATTCGTGAGAAAATCTTTCAATTCTTTCCCACAGACGGCGCCAGTTGATGTGCCAAAATTTGCACGAGAGGATTGCGTGTCCTCTGAATTGGATGTCCCACTCTTCGAACACGTACAATCACTCCAAGTGTGTTGCCTTCATTCAAAACCTTCAAGAACCTGCAAAGAACACGCCGGAGGGGAGTCCGGCGCGGACACTCCGATGCCTAAGTCAGTATAGGGCTTATTAATCTCTCCCAAGGATCTCGGAATCCTTGATATATAAAAAACAGTTCTTGAAAGATCTCCCAAAGGTAGATTGTATTCAATTTAGTAAATGCGTAATGTACGAGAGTCTAACTCGGAAATCTCCTCGATTTTACCTATTTATAGAGATATTAGCTGGAGAGGAAGTCAAGCCTTACTTCTTTTCCGGAACTACCCGCCAGACTCGGTCCTGCGGAGTGGACGAAGCCTTCTTTCCTCCACTTCCCGAAGACTCGGCCATATCTCCTCTTTATTTGACTCGGTTCCCCCGGATAATAGAGGATAAGGTCCATCTTCTATCAAGTCCAAGCCGAAAATAGCGGAACCTCCCTACGTTCAAGGCTCACGAACTTCCTCCAAAGTAATTCTTCTGGAAGCTTCTCTTTGGCGGTAGCTCCCTCCAAAGGGACCTCCCGAGAGGATTTCTCCTCAGAGCATATTTCATAATCTGATCCTTTCACTTTTATCCTATCCCTTATACACGTGTCGACTCCTTATTAAGTGACATTTTTAGGCCGCATCAGATTAATTTTTAATATGAAGATATGAACCTGCTACATTGTTGATAATTTCAAGCATATTTAGTTCATTGTTTTGTTTTTCTGTTTTTTGATATTATTAATATAAATACTTGAATTCTATATGATACTTAGTTTGAGCATGATTGCCGATGGTGTTGATGTTGTGTTAATATTGTGAAAAATGTCACAACATATTTAGCAACACCATCAATAATTCGTCATTCTTTCATAATCAACACTGATGGTGACAGTTTGGGGCGGATCGAAGCACACATCTGGAGTGGCCTTGGCCCCCCTCAATTTTTTATTTTTTTTAATATATTATATGTAGTATTATTAAATTAATTTATAAATTAATTGATGTTGTTATAAATAAACTTATTTCTTAATTAAGAGCTGGGCTACTAGTTAGATTGTTCTCCACTTTTTAAGTTACGAACTCTTATTCAAATATTAATATTAAAATATACTTTAATTTCTTATATTTTAAATATACAAGTTAATTATTTTTTAAAAAGTCACTATCAAATATTAATATATATTTTTATTAACATAAAAAAAGATTATAGAGTTTGAAATCTTTATGTATTTTGATATATTTAATAATGAAAAAAAATATAAATATATAATATTTACATTTTATTAACGAACAAATAAAATTGGCCCCCCCTCAGTGTCAGTTCTGGGTCCGCCCCTGGTGACAGTTAAGAGATAAAAGTTGCACAAGAAAGTGATGAGGCAGTAGCTGAAGATGCACAAGATGACGATGTCATTGAGACCATGTACGGAGAGTTATTGAAAGTGTGCGTGCAAGTGTATACAGAGTGTTGTCTGTCGTGTTGGCACTGTCCAGACAACAATTGAGCAGCGGAAATTAAAATAACACTTTGCAAATTGAATTATTCAAAATTTGTGTAGATTAAAAATAATCTACACGGATCACTATATTAAATAAAATATCAGTGAAACAAATCAACAACCTCGTAAGGTTTTGAACAACTACAACTCGAATGAGTTTGAAAAGATTACTAGAATCTACGAAACTATCTCCCTCACACTACAAGAAAAAAGGCTTTTTGCCACATAACTTTTATCACACTATAAAATAAATATGGTAAAAAGTATTTTGTAGCCACATTAAAAAAATTAGTGTGTTAATAGGTGTGTTTTTAAAGACATTCAATAATGAGTGTGTGGATATATACTCAATTACCACACTCAAAAATAAACATTGTCTATTGTCACACCCCTATTAACACACTAAAAATAGATGTGTTTATAAGTACCTTTTAAATACATCATATTTTAAATGGGTTAACAAGTATGTTATTACCACACTAAAAAAAATTAGTTGTGTTAATATTAACTCTAATGCCACATTATTATGTTAGAATTATAAAAAAAAATCAAATTATATTTAATTTTATATTTGCTGATAAATAATATTTTCAAAAATATAAATAACAATTTTATTTATTGAAATTTATTTTTTACGTATATAAAATTATTTTGAGTTTTTAAGCAAACAGAAAATATACAATTTTTTTCTTAAAAAAATCTGGTATATATATATATACAAATACGTTATTTCTAAAATAATGTTAAGTTAATTTAATAAGCACAATTAATATACAATGTTTCAAAATGTTTATATATATATATATATATATTTATATTCGTGTAATTATAAAACGAAATAAGTTGTAGTATATTGGTAAAGTCATTACAATAGATTCAAGGGGTACAGGGATACCTGGGTCGAGTCCAGGGGAACGCAGTTGGGTTACTTTTTTAGTTTTTTTTTTAATTAATATTTAAATGTAGATTTTAGAGTGTGATAATATCTACTTTATTTCCTCATTCTAAAGTGTGATTATATCTCATTAGTCTATCCTCACACGACTTTAGACCACACATAAAATAAATGTGATAATATATAAAGTGTGATTACCTCAGTATCTAACCTCTGAAACTTTTTATCAACTAGCACTTTGTATATCAAACAAAGATATGGAAGCAGGCCTTTTCCAGACATGGTGCATGTACAATTCATCATATTTGTAAATATGACTTGTCCCAAATTGAACCTCTTAAGGTCCTATTTTGAAAAGCAGTACGACTTGCTCCTGGGTAAGTGTGGTATTGTTCGTGGAAGGAATCCAATTACAGCACACAATCTTATGGAGAACTGAATAAAGACTTGTCAACCGAGAGGCAAGTATTTTAGGCATCCATTTTGTTATCTTTCCACCAGTTAAAACACTAATCATCATTTCATAATCAGTTACTACAGGGTCCTCCATAATTTTTGTTTTTAACATCATGTTGATCTTCCTCGGAGTAACAATTATTTCATGACCTCTAAATGGCACACAACCGTATCTTCTAGAGTTGCTATCCCCTGTTTTATCAATCACGTTCGCATAGAACTCATGCACCCAATCAACAATATATGGAATAGCAAATAATAAAGCATCCAACAGAGATCTTTCCTTAAACCAATCTAATAAATTTGCGTCCTCAAAGTCAGAAATTCTTAGTATTCTTTCACTAAGAATAATCCTATTCCTTATAGTCTTGTAATGAGCACTCGTGTTATCATTATATTCAATGTCCGTGTCACTAAATTCATGTTCAGAAGTGAGTGGTACCTCGTCCTCATGAGAAGAGGAGTCTGAACTTGAGCTGGAGGAGTTAGGAGAGGCTGATCCATCGGATGTTGCCACCGGAGGGGCAACATTTTGATCCTTCCGGGGCCTTTTGTACGTTTTGTGAGCCTTCGGACTGGAATCCTCCTCCTCTGTTTTGTTGACTGCAACAGATTCAGGAAAATTATCAATGATATCATTGACATCCTGATTTTGCTCCCACTCTGAGTCTGAGTTCGACACAGTAATGGGTTGTGATTTTCCTCTATCGGTTCTTGGATTTCTTTTTCCAGTGTAGTCAACCTTCTTCCCAAGGTTTCTGTAGGACTTTCGTCGACCACCAGGCCATTTCCGGGCAGCTGGTATAGGTGGTTGAGCTTTCTTTGCAGGGGACTTACGCTTTTGCCTCAATCGGGAAAACTTCTTTGCCAAAACTTCTTCATCAGACGAAGAGATATCCTGCATCACCACATCGTCACTACCTGCAGCAGGAAAATCACCACGGAACATAGCATTGTCAAGTATTTCGCCTTCCAAGATGATTGTTGGCGTTGCCGACTTTCGGGCTAGGGCATCGTACGCTCTCTTCAATTTTTCGAAGGAGGTTCCTAGAGGAAAGGACCTCTGAGAAACTGGTGATTTTGGAGTTGAGTGGTCAATGGTAGCAGCACTCGTAGCATTTGCAACCTCGCTTCGAATGTCAAGAGGACTGTACACCACCATTGGTAACTCAGTGGGCTGGATGGGTTGCTCTGGCTCGAACGGAACGTCAATTGAGCCCACCATGAAAGACGGTGAACCTGGTGCCGGAGATGTTTCAGTGATTTCCGAGATGATGGCCATTTGAAGAGTGATTTTGAATTTCGGAGAGAAAATCGCAGAAATGGTTGTTTTAGGGCTGGAGTGATTTTGAAATTGTGGGAATGTGAACCTGCGTTTGAAATGATGATTATCACCTGCAAAAAAAATTGTTATTAGACTGATTGGACCGTTCAAATTCCGAGGTAAGAATTAAGCTAAAACAAAGTTGTACAAAATAATTGTGATCATGCCAAATAAATTTTACCCTATGAATTAGTGCGTCAGACTTTGAATTAAGTTTGTAGATATAAGTTTTAGCATGCATTAGAGATCCATTTATAGAGGAATTGAGGCGGAAGTTGATACACGATTTCGTAGAAAAACTGAAGAGAAGAGTGTGGGAGAATAACTTCTCTCCATTAAACAGGTCGTGTGTTGTGGAGAAAAATTTCTGGAAAACTGAATAATATAAATAAATAGATTTAAATAATAACTAAACATAAAAAAAATAATTTCAGATAATAAAGATAATAACTATCAGAAATTAATTAATTCTACAAATAAACGAAGTCATAAGTCTGAGTCAAGTGTTGAATAGATTGTCGGCATTTTGTACATCTCAACACAGATTTTTCATGAATTTGCTTCATATGTGTTGCACTTTAATTTTTATCACATTTTCACACTGATCCATCTTTTCAAAAGAGTGCATCATAGCAGCGAATTCCGTGCCCCATAGTTACTCAATGAATTTGTGATTAATTTGATGCATTATATATAACACCTTTAGAAGAGAGAACATCGTAGTAGCGAGCTCCGTGTCCCTAGTTACTCAGTGTTTTTTGAAGCATCTATATTGTGATTTCCTTTGCATTTGAGAGATTGTACAAGCTTTTCTCATATTCCACAAGAATCATTTTAAGACTTTTTAGACTAAGATTATAGAGAATTATATTAAATTCGACAATTACGAAATTTATACAAGGAAATAATTATGAGAACTACTCTTGTGTTGTCCCAAATGCTACCGCATTTGGTACAACACTTTTGATACAGTGTTCAGATATTACATAAACCAAGAGATTTCCTTAGTGAAGAGAATCTCTTGTCATCTAAAGCTTTGGTAAATATATCAGCAAGTTGTTTTTCTGTAGAAATGTATTCCAACTTGACCACCTCTTTTTCTACTAGATCTCTTATGAAATGATGTCTTATACTAATATGCTTAGTCAAAGAATGTTGCACCGGATTCTTTTATATGTTTATGGCACTAGTATTATCACAATAAACAGTTAAAGTATCACAAGATAAACCATAATCACAAAACATTTTCTGTAATCAAAGTAATTGTGTACAACAACTCTGTGCTGCAATATACTCAGATTCAACTGTTGATTGTGATACACAATTCTGTTTTCTGCTATGCCAAGATATGAGATTATTTCCCATGTAAAAACAGCCACCACTGGTACTCTTTCTATCATCAACATCTCATGCCCAGTCAGCATCACTATATCCAATTAAGGAACAATTTGTGTCCTTGTTATACCATATACCTAAATCACAAGTTCCTGCAACATATCTGATAATTCTTTTTACAGCATGCATGTGAGATTCTTTTGGATCAGACTGATATCTAGCACATAAACATACACTAAACATGATATCAGGTCTGCTAGAGCTCAAATAAAGAAGACTACCTATCATTGATCTGTATAATGTTGGGTCAACATTCTGGCCAACATTATCTTTACTCAGTTTCTGAGTTGATCCCATAGGTGTTTTCATGTGTTTAGCATTCTCTAAACCAAATCTTTTCACAAGACTTTTAGCATATTTACTTTGTGAAATAAAAATACCATCATTTAGTTGTTTAATTTGCAGTCCTAGGAAGTAGTTTAAATCACCAACCATGGACATTACAAAGGTAGATGTCATTTTATTCACAAACAGTTTGAGCATATCATCACAAGTATAACCAAATACTATATCATCAACATAAATTTGAGCAATCGTAATATCATTTTTCTCATGTTTAATGAATAGAGTTCTATCAGCTTCACCTCGAGTAAAACCAATTTCAATCAGAAAATCAGTTAATCTTTCATACCATGCTCTAAGTGCTTGTTTCAAGCCATATAAAACCTTTTTTTAGTTTGAACACATGATCAGGAAACTCTGGATTTTCAAAGCCATTTGGTTGTTCAACATAAGCTTCTTCCATTAGAATTCCATTTAGAAAAGCAGCTTTAACATCCATTTGGTATAGTTTTATATTGATAAAGCATGCAATGGCAAGTAAAAGTCTAATGGATTCTATTCTAGAAACTGGAGCAAATGTTTCATCAAAATCTACTCCCTCTACTTGAGTATATCCTTGAGCAACAAGTCTTGCTTTGTTTTTGATGATATTCCCTATTTCATCAGTTTTGTTTTTGAATATCCATTTAGTACTAATAACATTTGTATGATCTGGCCTAGGTACTAAAGTCCATACATCATTCCTAACAAACTGATTCAATTCTTCATGCATAGCTTCTATCCAATGTTCATCATTTAAGGCCTCTTTTACAGTTTTAGGTTCAATTGCAGAATGATAACACTCATGATTTACCTTATTACACACAGATGACATGCAAATAGATCTTACCACATCCTTTGAGTTCATACCCATCCTTCTTCTAGTCTGAATTCCAGTAGATTGTTCACCTATTATCAGTTCCTGTGGATGATTCTTTTGAACTCTGATTGAAGGAGTTTTATGAAGATTGTACAGATTCTCTGGATTTTCTGTATCTTCAGCTGATGTGTCTGTGTGTGTTCCCTCATTTTGTTGATCATTTTGGATCTGATCTGTTCTGTCTGAATGTATTGGACTGTCAGTAAAGTCTGAAACATCTTCTTCAATACTGTTTCCTGTAATACTTGTGTTATCATCAAAAATCACATTTACAAACTCTTGAACAGTATTTGTTCTGAAATTATAGATCCTATAAGCTTTGCTGTTTTTGAATAACCAAGAAAAAAACCTTTGTCACTTTTTGAGTCAAATTTATGCGGTTGATCTCTGTCATTTAAGATGTAGCAAACACAGTCAAAAACATGAAAATACTTATGATTAGGCTTTCTATTGTTCAGTATTTCATAAGGAGTTCTGGTTGAATCTGTTCTAATGAAAACTCTATTTGAAATATGACAAGCTGTATTTAGAGCTTCAGCCCAAAACCTTTTAGCCAAATTTTTAGAGCATAGCATAATTCTAGCCATCTCTTGAAGAGTTCTATTTTTCCTTTCTACTATTCCATTTTGCTGAGGAGTTTTAGGGGATGAAAAATCTTGTAAAATACCTTTAGACTCACAAAACTCAGTGAAAGCACTATTTTCAAACTCTTTTCCATGGTCTGATCTAATTCTACAAACTTTAGAATTATAGACAGTTGATGCGGCCTAAAAATGTCACCTAATAAGGAGTCGACACGTGTATAGGGGATAAGATAAAGGTGAAAGGATCAGATTATGTAATACTCTCTGAGGGGAAATCCTCTCGGGAGATCCCTTTGGAGGGAGCTTCGGCCAAAGAGAAGCCTCCAGAAGAATTACTTTTGGGGGGAGTTCGTGAGCCTTGAATGTAGGGAGGTTCTGCTATTTTCGGCTTAGACTCGATAGAAAGTGGACCTTATCCTCTATTATCTGGGGGAACCAAGTCAAAAGAGAAGGGATATGGCCGAGTCTTCGGGAAGTGGAGGAAAGGAGGCTTCGTCCACTCCGCAGGACCGAGTCTTGCGGGTAGTTCCGGAAAAGGAGGAAGGCTTGACTTCCTCTCCAGCAAGCATCTCTATAAATAGGTAAAATCGAGGAGATTTCCAGGTTAGACACTCGTACACTACGCACTTAATATACTGAATACAAGATACCCTTCAAAAATCTTTTGAGAACTATTTTTATACATCAAGGATCTCGAGATCCTTGGAAGAGATTAATAAGCCCTATACTGACTTAGGCATCGGAGTGTCCACGTCGGACTCCCCTCCGGCGTGTTCTTTGCAGGTTCTTGAAGGTTTTGAACGAAGGCAACACACCCGAAGCAATTATTCGTGTTCGAAGAACAGGACGTTTAATCCCGAGGATACATAATCCTCTCGTGCAAATTTTGGCACATCAACTGGCGCCGTCTGTGGGAAAGAGTTGAAAGATTTTCTCACGAATTTCTACCTGTTCGAGCAAATGGGTGGCGGAGACAAAACATCTACTTCTGGAAAGAAAAATCTTCCACGGGGGAATTCCCCTTTGCCGACTGATCCCCCACCAATGGGAGGCCGGGGGAAAACCCAATCCATACTCCTTCTGGATCAAATCAGCCATTGGCGCCCACTCCAGATTTAGGTGACGAGAATCATCCTTTACCGGTCCGGGAGGGAATAACCGGGAATCTTGAAACCCCAGAGTTCCAGACCGCAGATCCTCAGCGAGAGGATATTCCAGACTCAGGGACACTCTTGATCTCTCCCGATCAATTGAACGCCCTCATCAAGCAAGCTGTAGATAAAGCCTTTGCAGATCAAAGGGACCAGATTCCCAAGGCTGCACCAGGGAATCCAGAGGTACCTGCCCATAGACCCCAGGATGAAGCACCTGGAACCTCCCAAGTGTTGTCCAAGGAGATGGGGATACGAGTGGAGGAGGATGATAAAGGGCCCTCGCGCGCGGAAAGAAGCATTCCCCTTCGAAGCACTAGAAGGAACGCAGATCCGGCACCCCGAGGGACAGAACCCCTTGAGACAGAAGAAAGCACTGATGATACCTACATAGGGCCAGTTAGCGACCAGCTACAGGCTCTGTAGAAAGAGATGAAGGATATGAGGAGACAGATGAACAACCGAACCAGTAGATCCGCTCACACATCCGGATGCCAGTTCTCCCCTAACATATTACATGATGAATTACCATTCAATTTCAAGCCCCTTAACTTTGAGTATGACGGTACGGCAGACCCTTACGAACACTTAGTAAGATTTGAAAACGCTGCGCTATTACATCGCTACGGAGAAGGAATTAAGTACAGGGTGTTCCTGACCACCCTGGCGAAAGCAGCGCAGCAATGGTTCACTCAATTAGAACCTAATACCATCCGATCCTGGGAAGAATTCAGTGAGTTATTTCTCCATCAATTTGCAAGTGCCCGGAGACAGCCAAGGGCCACCTTGACCCTCTTCAATCTGAGGCAGGGGGAGAGCGAAAGCTTAAGAGCTTTTCTCCGGAGGTTTAATCAGGCAGCTCTGGATGTCCCTACAGCCTCTCCGGAGGTGAAGATCAACGCCCTCACTAACGGATTACGAGATGGAGATTTCTTTTCCTCCTTAGCTAAGAAGCCAGTTAAGAATTTCGATGAGCTGTTGCACAGGGCAGAGAAGTACCTCACTCTAGAGGAGGTCCGTAAGGCCAAAAGGCTGGAGGTTAGGCCACCAGATCGAGAGAGAAGAAGGGAAGGTCCCTCCAGACGATCCAGCCCGGAGGTCCCTCGGACCTCTGGATCAACGAGAGATAGCAATCCCTCCGGAGGTCCCCGGTCTGGCCCTCGTGGGAGATTCGAGAAATACACGCCCTTGAGGATTGAGCCTGCTGAAGTACTGGAGGTAGCCGGAGACCATCCAGACTTGAAATTCCCATATTCCAGAAATCGAGGACCTCAGAAACCCAAGTCTGATCGATTCTGCCGATTCCACAATGAGTATGGACATGATACAAATCAATGTTACCACTTGAAGGACGAGATTGAGAGGATGATCCAAGCCGTCCATCTAAAAGAATTTATATTCAGAGATAGGCAGGGCCCTCGAGGGCAGAAGCGGAAAGATCATGAAAGAAAACTAGAAGAGAAGGAAACCAGAGAGGCAGCTGAGGATATGCCCCCTCCTCCACCAAAGAGAGGAGTAATCCACATGATAGTGGGAGGGCCAGCTGATGGAGATTCTTTTCGGAAGAGGAAGCAAAATGTCCGGGCTCTAAGAGCAGAGCAAGGGAGCCAGTTAAGAGAAGTGGGGCGCATGACGGAGACGCCCAATATCCGATTTGGCCCAGAAGATGTGAAGGGAGTTAAGGAAGATCACAACGATGCTCTGGTGATCACTACCGACATAGCGGGATTCGATGTTGCTCGAATCTTCGTAGATACGGGGAGTTCGGCTGACATCATGTTCTTTGAATGTTTTAAGAGAATGGAGCTGAGTGTGAAGCTGCGCCCTGTAGATACCTCTTTGTATGGTTTCTCCGGAGGGGCAATCCAACCTTTGGGGTCAGTGATGTTACAGGTAGGATTGGGAGACGCTCCAGCTCGGAAGGTCCATGTGGTGGAGTTCCTTATTGTAGATATTCCCTCGTCGTACAATGTTGTGATGGGACGACCCAGCCTGAATCTTTTTCAGGCAATCATCTCCACATTTCATATGAAAATGAAATTCCCTACAGCCACAGGGGTGGGAGAAGTGAGAGGAGACCAGTATCAAGCACGGAAGTGCTATGCAGAGTCCGTAAAGATGGCAGATAGAGCCCTAACTAGGGGCCTGGAGCGGATGAGAGGAGATGACCCTGAGGTCAAGAGGAAGAAAGTAGAGGGAGTGGCACCTGAACAAGTAAATGTTAAGACAGACGAGGAACTGATGAGCGTGGAGCTCTTTCCAGGGAAACTCGGCTTTGTTACCAAAATAGGTACCCAACTGGGGCCTGAACTCACAGAGAAGGTAATATTTACATTACGTCGAAATTCCGATATATTTGCATTTTCTCCAGCTGACATGACAGGAGTCCCTCCGGAGATAGCAATACATTGCCTTAATGTTGATCCAAAGGCAAGGCCCGTAAAACAAAAACTACGAAATTTCGGGATTGAGAAGAATAACATTGTGAAAGAAGAAATCGAGAAGCTATTGAAAGCAGGGCATGTAGTAGAAGTCCAATTCCCAGAATGGCTCTCCAATGCCGTGCTAGTGCCTAAAGGGGGAGGAAAATGGAGAATGTGCATCGATTTCAGGGACCTCAACAAGGCATGCCCTAAGGACCACTACCCGCTACCAAGAATAGATCAGCTAGTGGATGCAACTTCAGGCTTTGAGTTGCTGAGCATGATGGACGCATACCAAGGGTACCACCAAATCCAACTGAATCCTGCAGATGTCCCCAAAGTGTGCTTCATAGCAGCCTGTGGAACGTTCGGGTATGTTCGGATGCCATTTGGATTAATCAATGCCGGAGCAACCTATCAGAGGATGGTCGATGCTGTCTTTCGAAAGCAGCTAGGGAGAAACATGGAGATATATGTAGATGATATGTTGACTAAAAGTGTGAAAGCAGATCAACATATAGAGGATTTGGAAGAAATTTTCCAAGTAATTCGAGAAAACGGCATCAAGTTGAACCCAGCCAAATGCTCTTTTGGAGTAAAATCAGGGAAGTTCCTGGGATATATGGTCACTCAAAGAGGTATAGAGGTGAATCCAGCCAAGGTGAAGGCTGTACTGGACATGCGGCCACCAAGAAACATAAAGGAGCTCCAGACACTCAATGGGAGGATTACAGCGTTGAGCAGATTCATAGCCAGGTCTGCTGAAAAGAGCCATCCCTTCTTTAAAATTCTTAAGAAAGGGACCAAGTTTGAATGGCGCGAAACATGCCAAAAGGCCTTTGAAGACTTGAAGCACCATTTGTCTCAGTTGCCGAAACTGACGAAGCCTTCTCCAGGAGATACCCTCATTTTGTATCTCTCCGTAGGGGAATTCTCACTAAGCACTGCTTTAGTCAAAGAAGAGGGATCTCTGCAGCACCCTATTTATTATGTCAGTAAGGTCATTCAGGGGGCCGAAAATCGTTACTCAGAAATTGAGAAGGCTGCTCTGGCTGTGGTAGTTACAGCCCGGAGGCTGCGCCCATATTTCCTTTCTTACAAAATACTGGTCCGCACTAATTACTTGTTGAAACAGGTTATAGGACGAGCAGACCTCTCTGGAAGGATGGTGAAGTGGGCGAACGAGCTCCAAGAATATGACGTAGATTTCGAGCCACGGAAGTCTATAAAAGCTCAAGCTTTGTCAGATTTCATCCAAGAGTCGACTAAACCAGAAGAGGTCGAGGGATGGAAGGTGTATGTAGATGGCTCAGTGACCCTGAGCGGATGCGGAGCAGGGATTGTGTTGACAGGCCCTCGAGGAGAGGACCTACAATTCGCAGTGAGGTTTCAATTCATGACCTCAAATAATGGAGCAGAGTACGAAGCTTTGATCAGAGGGATGGAGATGGCATTGGAATTGGGAGCTCCAAAGGTAACTCTATACTCAGACTCCCAATTAGTTGTTCAGCAGGTGAATGGTGAATATGTAGCCAAAGATAGCAGGATGGCTGCTTATTTGGAACGTGCCAAAGCGGTGATGGGCAAATTCCAAGAGTGCGAGGTAGTCCAGATACCCCGAGAGAAGAACATGCAGGCAGATAGTCTCTCCAAACTCGCTAGCTCCACAGAGTTTGATGGACAGGGAACAGTAACTCTAGTAGTTGCGGAAAGAGAGACTCTGGAGAACCCCATTGGCTCCATTGAAGAGGAAGATGATTGGAGAAGAGCTATATGGATAGAACTCACCAAGGGAGCAGATGCCCCTACCACCAGAGAGACCCGAGCCCTTCGGATCAAATATTGTATTATCGGAGGGCACTTATACAAGAAGTCGTTCACACACCCATATTTGAGGTGTATATCAACTAGAGAAACTATGTACACACTTAGAGAGATCCACGAAGGTGATGCAGCCAGTCATGAAGGATACAAAGCGATGGTGAAGAAAGTTTTAAGGGCTGGGTTATATTGGCCCTCCATGACAAAAGCTGCTAGAGAATTTGTGAGGAAATGCGTCAAGTGTCAGAAAAATGCTCCATTGATAAGGACCCCTGCGGAAGAGATGGGAGCGATGCACTCTCCCTGTCCCTTCGCTAAGTGGGGAATCGACTTGGTAGGACCCTTCCCTCCAGCCTCCGGAGGGAGAAAATTTCTAATAGTAGCAGTGGACTATTTTAGCAAATGGGTGGAAGCTGCTCCCCTGGCTACGATAGATGAAGAAAATGTGATTAAATTCTTGAAGAAACAAATCTGCTGTAGATTCGGAGTACCCAGAATATTGGTCTCCGATAATGGAACACAGTTTAATGGCGAAAACGTGCGAGGATGGTGTGCAAGATTGATCATAATACAGAGATTCACTTCTGTAGCTCATCCTCAAGCTAACGGACAGGTGGAGGTTACTAATCGAACAATAGTAGATGGGATTCGAACTAGGTTGACAAAGATAGGAGGAGGATGGGTAAACGAGTTAGATAATGTATTATGGTCATATAGGACTAGCCCGAAGACAGCAACTGGAGAGTCCCCATTTCAGCTGGTCTACGGAGCTACGGCGGTGATACCTCCAGAGGCCGTTTTACGATCGCACCGAGTTGCCCAATTTGAAGAACATCAGAATGAAAGATTGATGAGAGAGGCTCTAGATTTGATGGAAGAAGAAAGAGAGATGGTCAGGGTACGTGTTGAAAGATATAAAAGCAGAATTAAAGCTGCATATGATCGAAGGGTGATCCCGAGGTCCTTCAGAGCAGGGGACCTGGTGCTGAGAAGAGCGGACGCCCTGAAAAACACAGGAAAGCTGGAGCCCAACTGGGAGGGACCCTATAAAATCACAGAGGTGCTGAAAGGAGGAGCATACAGACTGCAGAGTATGGAGGGGGTTGACATAGCTAGACCCTGGAACGTTTGCCATTTGAAGAGATTCTTTATTTGAAGACAGTGTAAGGTCTTGAGACCATCTATAACTTTTGTTTTGTGATTTTTTTTGCATTGATTCGTACTTTGCTTGGTGTATTTTGTGGCTTCACCGGAGCTCTTTTTCCCTCTCTACGGGTTTCCCCTTTGGGGTTTTTCCGTAAAGAGGTTTTTAATGAGACCGGCGTAGGTTATCTATGGCCTATGTTGAAAATTGACAATAAAGCAATGAAGCCTTATCCCTTTTTGAAGAAAGAATTATTCAGAATTATTATGTCTTGGTTATCTTTCTCATATTTGAACATGCGACGTATGAATATAACTATAACGAGAGTGAGAGACACTCAAACGCCCAGAGACCGAGGTGCTCCAGAGAGCCCTCACTTTACTTGAGACCCAAGTGGGTTACTGAAATGAGAGGATTTTATGAATTAAAATATTTTAAGAATAAGAGTGAGAGACACTCAAAGGCCTAGAGGCCGAGGTGCTCCAGAGAGCCCTCACTTTACTTGAGACCCTAGTGGGTTACTGAAATGAGAGGATTTTATGAATTAAAATCTTTTAAGAATAAGAGTGAGAGACACTCAAAGGCCTAGAGGCCGAGGTGCTCCAGAGAGCCCTCACTTTACTTGAGACCCAAGTGGGTTACTGAAATGAGAGGATTTTATGAATTAAAATCTTTTAAGAATAAGAGTGAGAGACACTCAAAGGCCTAGAGGCCGAGGTGCTCCAGAGAGCCCTCACTTTACTTGAGACCCAAGTGGGTTACTGAAATGAGAGGATTTTATGAATTAAAATCTTTTAAGAATAAGAGTGAGAGACACTCAAAGGCTTAGAGGCCGAGGTGCTCCAGAGAGCCCTCACTTTACTTGAGACCCAAGTGGGTTACTGAAATGAGAGGATTTTATGAATTAAAATCTTTTAAGAATAAGAGTGAGAGACACTCAAAGGCTTAGAGGCCGAGGTGCTCTAGAGAGCCCTCACTTTACTTGAGACCCAAGTGGGTTACTGAAATGAGAGGATTTTATGAATTAAAATCTTTTAAGAATAAGAGTGAGAGACACTCAAAGGCCTAGAGGCCGAGGTGCTCCAGAGAGCCCTCACTTTACTTGAGACCCAGGTGGGTTACTGAAATGAAAAGATTTTGTGAATTAAGATCTTTTAGGAATAAGAGAGTAAGAAATACGTAAAGGCTCAGAAAACTGAAGCCTTCCAGAAAGCCCTAACCATGCTTGAGAATTACAAAGATTATATGATGAAGAAAACAGGTTTTATGATTCGGGAGTTAAGAGAAGAGGGAGGATGACCTCCCACAACCAAAGCACCCGAAATCAAAAACGAAAAACCGTACAGTCAAGGAGTGGTTTCAACGTAGCCTACAAGACCCACAAAAGGGGGGAAGAAAGAGCCACACCTCCAACACATTCTTTGCTGGTCTTGTAAGTTACTCATGCACGAAAGAGAAAGACAACAAAAACATCCAACACCAAGCTAATATGACTACTGCAAAAAAAGCCCCCACATATCCAGGAGTGTGGGGTCCCCTACAAAGTATGGAGAGCAAGTATTATGAGCAGAAAGTAAAGAGTGTAGCAAAACAACAGAAAAATAAATTGTTTGATGTGATCATAGAAATGTGAAACTTAAACTGCTTTCTCAACAGCATCCCCTTCAGCAATAGCCCCCTAGACCTCAACTCCTCCAACAATGCCATCCGCCTCAGCAGCATGATTGCTAGATCCTCCGCCCTCCTATGGACCCGTAGTACCTCCCATGGTGTCTGCAACGCCAGTTCCTCCATCTATTGCGGTTGCCACGATTAAAGCGGAGTCATAAGGATAAACCAGACGCTCCAGAGGCTTTAGATCAGCCATACCTACCTTGACAGCCTGCAGCTTGGTGATAGCCTGACTCATTCCGGGTAGCCACCAAGGACTATCAGGGCTCTCCTTAGGATCCCCCAAGAATTTCGGAGGAGTAGCGAGCCGGTCCAAGTGGAACTCACGAGAGTAGGTTCCATTAAACCCCGGGGCTGAGTGCTCGGCTACGGCATTGCTGAAGCCATGGTCAATGAAATGAGGGATGTGCGGCCCCATGGCACAGAGGAAGCTCGAGCTCTTTAAGAAGCTGGATAGCCACTGAGTATGAAGAGTTTCTAAGAACTCTTGACCCAGAGAAGAAGTGAATAAGGATTTAATGCAAGCCTGCACCCCGACATCTGGCAGCTCGCGCTCCATCCGTTCTACCTCTAGCACCAGGCGCTTAATCCTGGCTACATCCTGCTTGCTTTGAGCCTGTAAGAGGGACAACTCCTCAGAAAGAGTTTGAGCTCGCTTATGGGCCTTATCTTTCTCTGTAGTGATACCCTTGAGGGTTGACTGGAAAGAGGATGCTTCAGCCCGGAGAAGTTCAAGCTCAGCTACAATCTCAACGCCTTGGTCGAGTATCTTAGTATAGGTAAGACCAAACTACAAAGGAAAAGGAATTAACGCCTGAAGATATGAAGAAGGCAAAGATTATAAAAAGGGAAAATGCCAGAAAATACCTCAGAGAGAAGATGAGCGTCGTGAATCAGTCGATCCTCAGGAAGAGGCGGGTCGGATAACTCAGCATCGGGAGGAGCAGGACATCGGTCAATGAGGCGATGGAGAGGCTCGTAAACAGTAGAAGGAGGAGTTCCCTTATCAGCACGGGTAACTTTCTCCTTCTTCTTCTTAGATGTACCACAGTCGGAAAAGAAGGCATTGGCAGAGGAACGGGTTCTTTTGGCAACTGAACCTGGGACCTGAGTAGAGGAACTAGGGAGAGGAGGAATTTTCGAAGAACCCTCTGGAGCCGGAGTCTTTGCAGAGCTCTCGAGAGCGGGAGACGGAGGAGCCTTTGGAAGATCTTCTGGAGCGGATAGCACAGGGGTCTTCACTATGCTGAGAGCAGGGGCATCTCGGGAGATATGAGTCAACCAACTCATTGCTACAAATAATCAAGAAAATTTTCAGAAGATCAGAAAAACAGCCGCATGCAAGAAATAGAATATAGCAATAGAAGATTTTTTACCATCTCGGGAACCTAAGGGAAAATCTTGAGGGCAAAAGCCGAAGTGGGAGAGGATGCGAGGATTGTTGCAAATGGCAATAACATCGAAATAGTCGTGCAAACGGGTATGAGTATTGAGATTGTTCATAATAGTGTGATTGGAAACAGAGTAAGCTTTCAGGGGAGGAGGAATCACTCCGGGATTGTGGAATAACCAATCCCCGTGAGGAAATGGCCAATCAGTGGGGCTGGTAGCAAAGAAATAGTAATCTCGCCAAGATGAGTCTTCTTCATGGAGTTTTTTCAGAAATTTACAAACACGGGACCTTCGCCCACTAACATAGAAAAAACCATCATTCACCTTACAGGAGTGTTGGCTCAGAAATAGTTCGGCAGATGGGTCACCCCCATTCCCCTTCACCAAGATGAAAAAACCTATCATGGTACGGATAGCATTCGGAGTAAACTGGTTAAGAGGGATCTGCATGCGGGTGGATATGGCAGCCAAATAGGGATGAATCGGAAACCGTAGTCCGGCCCTAAGATGTGCTTCGAAAAAAGCAAGAGTTCGAGGCCGGGGAATATCTGGGCGTTCATCGGAGCGAGGAGCACGAAAGGCGTACTCCGATGGAAAACCATAGGCATGAGCGAGGTTAACTAGGTGAGTATGGTCGATTTGGGAAGCGGGGGAAATCCTATTCTCTGGACTCCCCATCAGAGAGGGAGTCGCTTCAGAGGAATTTTGGCTGGCAGCTTCCGGCAGAGAGGGAGGATTTGACATCGATTTACAATGTTAATAAAAGAAGAACAAAAGAATAGTTGGGTTACCTTGAAGTAGAAGGGCTATGGAATCAGACGAGGCGGTTGACGACGGCAGAAACTCGAGGTGAAGAACACCGGAGAAGAAGGATGAAGACGATGAGAAATTTTTGGGAAAAGTGAAATTTGAAAAGCGAAGAGAGAAAAAGGAGGTGGTTGCGTGAAGTAAATGAGGAAAGATAGGGGGAAGAATCGAGGGTTTTCCTCTGGAGAATAACAGAAAAGAGAGAAAGGTGATCGCGTGGAGCCCACGCGCGGAAGCCGAAAAGTCTCCCAGAATTGGAAGCGGGAAAGCCCTTGGAGAAGGACATTTTTGAAACTTCCTCTCCAAAGCAGGAACAATACACGTTTCTCCAGAAGGACCTTTGTAACAAGTTCTAGGAAAATTTTTCTACTCTCACAAAAGATGTCTCCCTTTTACGAGAGTAGGGGGGAGTAGATGATGCGGCCTAAAAATGTCACCTAATAAGGAGTCGACACGTGTATAGGGGATAAGATAAAGGTGAAAGGATCAGATTATGTAATACTCTCTGAGGGGAAATCCTCTCGGGAGATCCCTTTGGAGGGAACTTCGGCCAAAGAGAAGCCTCCAGAAGAATTACTTTTGGGGGGAGTTCGTGAGCCTTGAATATAGGGAGGTTCCGCTATTTTCGGCTTAGACTCGATAGAAAGTGGACCTTATCCTCTATTATCTGGGGGAACCAAGTCAAAAGAGAAGGGATATGGCCGAGTCTTCGGGAAGTGGAGGAAAGGAGGCTTCGTCCACTCCGCAGGACCGAGTCTTGCGGGTAGTTCCGGAAAAGGAGGAAGGCTTGACTTCCTCTCCAGCAAGCATCTCTATAAATAGGTAAAATCGAGGAGATTTCCAGGTTAGACACTCGTACACTACGCACTTAATATACTGAATACAAGATACCCTTCAAAAATCTTTTGAGAACTATTTTTATACATCAAGGATCTCGAGATCCTTGGAAGAGATTAATAAGCCCTATACTGACTTAGGCATCGGAGTGTCCACGCCGGACTCCCCTCCGGCGTGTTCTTTGCAGGTTCTTGAAGGTTTTGAACGAAGGCAACACACCCGAAGCAATTATTCGTGTTCGAAGAACAGGACGTTTAATCCCGAGGATACATAATCCTCTCGTGCAAATTTTGGCACATCAACAGTTTTGAATCTTTTGCACAGAATTTTGAAGATAGAGAATGTTTCTGATTTTTCTTTTAAAAATTCTATCCATGTGAACCTAGAATAATCATCAACAATAACAAAAGAATATATTTTTCCACCTATACTTTCAGTTTCCATAGGACCCATAAGATCCATATGAAGTAATTCAAAGCAATGTTTTGTAGAACAGTGACCCAACAATTTGTGAGACACTTTTACCTGTTTCCCTTTCTGACATGGTCCACAAACATTTTTATCTGAAAGTTTCAGCATTGGCAAACCTGTGACAGCTTTAAGTCTAATTAATCTACCAATTTGTCTATAATTAACATGTCCAAGTCTATGATGCCACAATGTGCTTTCATCATCTTTCACACTATTGCAGCTGACTTTAGACTCAATTAAATAGCAATTATCAGCAGATCTATTACCCATCATAATGCAATCAGAATTTTCATCTAGTACATAGCATGAATTTTTATCAAACTTTACATGCAAGTCATCATCACATAACTGACTTATGCTAATAAGGTTGGCAAGTAATCCATCAACATGTACAACATTTGGTAATCTAGGAAATCCAGGAACATTTAAGGTTCATTTACCAATGATCTTTCCTTTAGATCCACCTCCATAAGTAACATTACCACCATTATAAGCTTTATAATCAGATAAATAATCAATTTGACCTGTCATGTGTTTCGAGCAGCCACTATCAAAGTACCATAAACCACACATGCTTTCAAAGACATACGAACAACATTGAAGATAGTATTTTTAGAAATCCATTCAGTTTTCTGTAAATGATGCTTTGTGTGTGGTGTTATTTTGGACAATCCTGAAGCTTTCAAATCTTTTTATCTTTTTAAACAGAAATGAACTTTGTGACCCTTTTTAAAGCAATAGTTACACACAAGTTCTTTCACATTGATAAGGGTTTTTGCAAAAATAGTAGTATTGGTTTCAAGTTCAGCTTTGACAAAAATAGTAGATACATTACTTTGAGAGCTAGGAAAGAATTTCCATGTTTTACCTTTATAACCAATACTTGTTTTCCTTGTATTGTTGTTCAGCAGTGATTCATCCAGTTTCGATTTTCCTTCAGAGAATTTCTTAAAGCTTAAAAACACTTCTTTCATCTTTTCTTCAGAATATATATCATGAGGTTTTTCATTAGTCAAAGGATTTTCATAAGAGTATTTTCTGAAATCAAGAACAGATACTTCTAGTCTATCTTTCAGATTAGAAATTTCTTTATCCTTGTTTGTTAAAAGACTTTCTAGTTTGAAAACAGTGTTAGACAAATCTTGAATATCAGCATCTCTTCTGGATAAACCTGTTTTATTTGATGTACCTATCTCTGTAACAAAACTTGTGAAACAATTAAATTCTGGAGTATTATTACTCAGTGATTTTCCAAATGATGACTCATTTGTCCTCACATCGTAATAATCATCCAGGTCATCATCAAGAGTATCATCATACATAATTCTAGCAGAGAAGGCTTTTTCAATATCTTTTTCAGGATCATGTTCAACATCAGACTCATCACTTAAAGTAGCACTGAAATTAAGTTTCTTTTTTAGAATAGTGTTGGCACATTCATTAGCATAATGACCATATCTAGAACATGCATCACATTTAACATTCTTCCTATAATCTTGGTCAGATCTAAACCTGGTTCCTCTTTCTAATTGTCTAGAAGGATTAAAAGTGTTCTTCCTAACAGGCAATTGTTGAGTATTAGTAATCTGGACCTTAGGTTGAATATTATCTTTGAATTTCTTATTCTACATGAATGTCTTAAAATGTCTAGTCATAAAGGCCATGTAATCAGGATCATTAAGATATTCCTCAATATCATCTTCATCAGAATCAATTTCAGTAACATAAGGAGATTTTCCAGAACCTGATGATGCAGATGATGAGGCATCACCTTTGAAAACAAGTACTTTCTTTTCATTATCAGCCTTTTCAGTTATGTTCATTTCATAAGTTTTCAAAATACCAATCAATTCATTTTGACTTAACACGTCCTTATCCTTAGCTTCTTCTATAGCACATATCTTAGGTTCAAAACGTTTAGGAACTGATCTAAGAATTTTATGTACTAACCTTGTATTGGATATTGGATCACCAAGAGAATGAGCTTCATTTGAAATCTCAGTCAGCTTTTCATTGTAAGATGAAATGGTTTCATCTTCTTTCATCCTCAGATTTTCGAACTTGGTTCCAAGCATACGAAGTCTGGTCCTTCGTACACTGTCCGATCCTTCACAATGTTCTTGCAACCAGTCTCATGCATCCTTGGAAGAAATGCAGTTTGAGATGATTTTGAACATCGAGGCATCAGTTGAGGTGAAGATTGCATTCAACGCCTTTGAATTGTAACTTGCGGCTGTGATTTCATCATTTGTCCAGTCGAGCTCTCTCTTGATCTGAGCTTCATTGTCTTCATCTGCCGTGGTACTTGGTTGAGTCCAACCAGCAAGAACACTCCTCCATGCTCGTTCATCAATGGATTTGATGTACATTCTCATTTTTGGTTTCCAAAAAGCATAATTCGTGCCATCTAGAATCGGAGGCTTTAGTGCGGGTGAAAGTGGATACTCCATTGCAAATAAACACACACTCTAAGGAGAATCTCTACTTAGTGTATCAAGTAGTTGGCTCTGATACCAACTGAAAGTGTGCTTGCAAGTGTATACAGAGTGTTGTCTGTCGTGTTGGCACTGTCTAGACAACAATTGAGCAGCGGAAATTAAAATAACACTTTGCAAATGGAATTATTCAAAATTTGTGTAGATTAAAAATAATCTACACGGATCACTATATTAAATAAAATATCAGTGAAACAAATCAACAACCTCGTAAGGTTTTGAACAACTACAACTCGAATGAGTTTGAAAAGATTACTAGAATCTACGAAACTATCTCCCTCATAGATCTAACATAAAACTCTAGTAAATCAGACAATGATTTAACACACAAATATTCGGGTTTATAAGAGTGTGCAAATCTACAAGAAAGAACAAGAATATTCCTAACTAGAAGCGTCGTGCATTCAATAACTAGTAATAGTGTTTAGCTTTCTTTCTTGTGTGTCTTGTATTGATGGCAGTGTCCTCTATTTATAGACTTGTAGTACGAACTGCCCTCAATCCCCTTGATCATCTCAGCCATTGGATCAAGGTGGTTTTGATAACCTCCCTTCACATCTCCATATTTTTAGGGCCTTGTATAATAATGCTCAGAAACTACTCACTCCCGTGCAACTGCTTGACCTGGGTGTTGCCCACGTCTTCTACCTACATTAGGGACATCACTAAGCAATAAGTGTAAGGTTAGAGTTAGTAAAAGGACAAAGGGGAAATTCTGATGTTGTCTTAGGTGTTGGGAACATTTAGTACAACACTTGACTGAAAAGTGTTGGATCATTAAACAAAACACATATTCCAACATCAACAGTTATGAAAGCATATAAACGGAATAAGTTATGAAGTATAAGAGAGTCTGTGCAGATCCATAAAGATGCAGCTGAAATGTTATTCAGCCCAATCCTCTCATTTACTTCGTTACATAACTTTTCTTCATTTGTTTGTAATGCTTGAATTTATTGTTTTAGTATTTTGAAATTTTTAGGATTTATATATATTTATGTTATTTCCTTTTATTTGTTTTGAACTCTAGTTCATTATAATTTATAATTCTGTTATTTACTTTTTGTATTTGGCCTAAGCACCTGGTTTGTTTTTGTGCTTAGTGAGATTTTATTTTATTTCCATTTGGTTTAGCAATTCTATTTCATGTTATGAGATAAATTACATTCCATGTTAATTAACACATATTACTGAATGTTCAATGTCAGGTATGTTATAGTAAAAAACCAAATTACGAAGAATGTTGATGTTGTTGTGCATAATGTTCCAACATATCAAACAACAACATCATTCATCTTTTCTTCTAACACTAACTCCGAATTTAGATGTTGTTCTTAATGTCCTTGTATGCAACTGCAAGATTGAAGATGTGAAAGTTACCAAGTCAAGCGGTTACATAAAGACAAGGAGTGAGAAGTTAAGAGCATGCATGGTAGTTCCTACTTTTAAGGAGTTGATGGAGGAGGTTATAGGTCGTGTAAAAACTGATCTATGGAGGTTGCATGCAGTAAAAAAATGTTGTCTATTAATAAAGGACTGTTGCAACACAAAAACTTGAGGAGAAAAACTACATACTACATTACTAGACTATCGAAAGTGTGGCTCTTCTAATTTTAGGAAATTTTGTATTTTCTTCTCAATAGTGTGATAGATTGTTGTAGGCCCAATCAACATATGTATCATACTTATTTCATATAGGAGATTATATGTATAAACCTAAAAGGGAGGTAGTTTCATATAGTCAGGGACGGAGGGAGGAGGGGGACTAGGCCCCCTCCCATTTTTCAATTTTTTTAAATAATTTAAAAAATATATTATTTAATAAAAAAAATAAAAGAAAAATAATTACCATTAATATTTATATATATTTAATAATTACAATATATAACAATTTTTTAAGTGTATTAGTAAAATATTGGTAGTACAATTATTATTTTTTTTGTCTCATATTGTATGTTGTTTTGTGTATAATTAAATAATATTTTTTTTTATAAATTTACCATTCATTATCATGAAAGAATAAGAGAAAAATGAAGGAAAATAAAAGAGAGGGTGGGATAATTTGCTTCAATTATCAAGAAAGATAGATGAAAAAAAATATAAAAGGAAAATTATATGGATTTGATCGAATATGAGTAATTTAGAGATAAACGTGGTAAAAAGAGCAAAAATGATCAACTTTCTAGAGAAAAAATTAAAAATAATAGCGTTAAACAATATGAAACGATTGAAGTATATAACAATTCAAAACATAAAAATTAAAATATGTTTAAACATTATTTGTAGGTAATGAGGGAATGAATGAAACTTTTATTAAAATATATTAAAACTTAACTTGATTAATTAGTAATATATTATATATTTTAAAAATGTGTATATGATATTAAAAGCCAAATTTCTTATTCATAATTGGGGCCCCCTTCCACTAAGTTTTGGCTCCGTCACTGCATATATAATCACTACAAAATAATTTGAAAATGGCATCGGGGAAGGCATCGGATCTGCCGTCCCCAAAGATGAAGGCAACGGCAAAGGGGACGGCAGTGTGCCGATGCCAATATGGTCGATGCCATTTAAATGGCATCGGATTTGGGGAAAACCGTTGCCTTTTGGCATCGGCAGGTCGCCGTTACCAAATGGCATCGGGGCCCACTGCCGATATCATTTTGCATCGGGGACAGTCGATGCCATTTCGCATCGGGGCAAGCACCGTTACCAAATGGCATCGGGGCCACTGCCGTTACCAAATGGCATCGGGCCCACTGCCGATGCCATTTTGCCGATGCCTTTTTATTAAAATTTAAAAAAGACGAATCTGGGTTTCGAACCCAGGTCGATAGGCCACCAACACCCACCCCCCACCGCTGGGCCACCCCATTTTTCGGAAATCTGCACATTTTCGCGAATTCTGGGGTTCGAACTCGGGACCTCGCGGTCTCGAAGGCTTTTGAGCGCCCCCTATGTGCCGTTTAGGCTAGGAACTTTTAGTCGACATGTTGTGAATGCAATTAATATATATTCAATTTAATTTGAGTTTTTAATTCTTTAATTAATTCAATCCATTCTAACTTTAAATCTTTAATTGTTGCTTATTAAATTATTTATCAAAGCATATCATAATTATTTCTAAATTATGTTTTTCAAATTAACTAAATTATGTTTTTCAAATTAAATAATTTATTTACGGTATCAATTCACACTATTTAAATTTATTCTAATCCTCAATTTACAACATTTAAATTCATTCTAATTTTTTATTTCACAACCTTATAATTACATACAACATTGAATAAAATTATTTTCACTTATACATTTAAATTTATTCTAATCACATCATTTAAATTCATTCTAGTTTTCAATTCACAACATTAAATATATATAATTATTTTCACTTATCTATTTAAAAATATGAATTCACTTATCCATATAATTAAAAATATTTTCATCTATTATAAAATTATTCTCTAGTTCATTTTCAATTAAAATAACATCATATCACAAACAACATTAATTATAATCATAATTAGCATGTTCACGTCAATTAAAATAAAAATTAATCATCAACGTCAATGTAATATAATAACATCACACGTAACAAAGTAATATAAAAATGTATCACTCCTCATCACCACCACCATCATCCTCAGTATCATCCCGATCCTGAACCTGGCTACTATCATGAACGTTGTGCGACGCCCCCGACGGCCTCGGCGGCCTCGGCTCCCCACCCATCTGTCCCATCATCAATGCAAGCTGGTCCTGAAACTCCTTGCGTAAGCGCTCCTCCTGCTGCCGCATTTGTTCCAGTAAGCGCTGCTCTCTATCTTCATTGACTCTCCGTTCTTCAGCAATAGCATTGTTTATGTCTTCCTGGGTGAATCGTCCATAAGTCGTACCACTTGACGTCTCGCCAGGACCGGAGGAGACCCGTCTGTTCTTGCCTACTTGTCCAAGGTCCCTAACACGTCCATGAGACCTGCCGACCTTCTTCACGTACAGTTCAGACATATCGGGTATAGGTGGGGCCTGGGAACCATCCTCTGAACTAGGTTCATCTGACGGATCTCTTGTAGTATTATTGGTGAACTCGTCATGTACCTGGTCCTACACGTGCACATTTAAAAGTGGGTTAATACATTTTCAAGTACAATTAAATATATATTTGTTATATAATGTAATGTAATGTATATATATATATATATGTACACACTTACAAGTATATCACCCATATAGCCACAAGTGTATGTCCCGTTTTCGTAACGGTGGTAATATTCAACTATCTCCCAGTCGTATGTAGGGCGTCCCATCCTCTCCTCCTGTATTTTGAATCGAAGACATATACGAATAAATAAACTAAATAATTAACTAAAATTAATTATATATAATTGACCACAAATACTTACAATGCGCCGTGCGACCTCTGCTGCTCCACGAGCTCCGCCTTTATGAGTACCATGGCCAGTACCCGGACCTCCAGGCTCGGATAAGCGGTTCTTACGAGCCTGCTCGCTCTTCTTAATTGTTTCGGGATTGTTCCAGTGACGAACTAAGTCGTTCCAAACATTCACATCCCACCTCGGCCTCTTGTTATCCCTCACCCACGCTTTCTTGATTTTTGATAACATGTTAGTGTACCGAGTTGCAGCTCTTTGAAGAAAGAGTTTGTACACCTCTGTAGAAGATGTGGCTTCAGGGTCCCACCTGACCTCGGTCTGCAAAAAAAAATTATTTAACGAAGTAATATAACAAAATAACAAAATGTTAATGTAAAGTTATTTTATACCTGGAATGTATCCCACCACCGATGTACCGTGCCGGGTGATACCATAGCCCAGGCGTGTGCACCAAGCTCCATATTCCGGTACATTATCGATCTGATCGTCCTCGAAATTAAATTTGAAGGCATCAACCTGTTACACGTATTTTATAATAAATAAAAAATTATTAATAAACATGTTATACATACGTCTAATGAAATTTAAATATAATATACTTACGTATCCCGGTAGATAAACAGTCGGATGCGACTGTCGGGTGCATTAGTCGACATGCTGGCCTGTGTCCCGACAGACGGATGTCTAACTGGCGAATGTATCGGTGGAGGGGATTGTTCCTGTGGATGTGGAACCATATGAGGCAACTGAGGCACCTGAGTGTAATAGGAATTAGGGTTCATTCCGGGCATCTGGGGCAACATTATCCCAGTCATATCGGGCATATACAAACCCTGTGGTATCTGCACAGTCGGTGTCTCATCCACCGACTCTCCTCTACCTCTACCTCTACCTCTACCTCGCCCATGTCCAGAAGAACCCTGTCCAGAAGAACCCTGACCAGAGCCATATCCAGAACCATGTCGACGACCACTCATCTGTCAAAATGAACATTAAAACATTATTAACATTGAACATTGTAACAATTAAAAAACATTATATATGAACATCACTGTAACGATTAACACTAAAATATAAATAAGGAATATAATTAAGGAATTAATATTTAGATAACATTGTCTAACAATTAATATTTAGATAACATAGTCTAACAATTAACAACATCATTAGGATCTCTATAAGTTTGATTTCGACATCTAGCTTTCGAACAAGGACACCTAATTTTTCCTTCCCAAATCGAATTCGGATTACTAGTAGCAAATTCAATAAATCCATTTATTCCACTAACAAATCCGGGGTTCATAATCTCATTCACTAATCTTGGACTATACATCCAACTACGAATTGAATAATCCATGTCAATCGACGTCTACAAACACACAAACAACCAACGTCTCATTTCCCAACTCTATTAAAATCAATTAATATAATTCTAATTATATTCTAAACATTATTCTAACACCCTAATTAACAAATAAATTCATATATAGACATATAACACAAATATAATTCTAACACCCTAACTAACAAATAAATTCATATAACTTAATTATTAAAACATACATATAAATACATGCCTAACACAACATAATTAATTAACAATTTATAAATTCTAACAATTAACACATGCATAAATAAAAATTAACAATTCTTCTAACAATTTTATATATACATACAACATATATGCATATATATACTAAAACTATATATACACATATAACTTCAAATTTAACCAATGAAAACGAAAAAAATTACCGTAAAAATGCTCCCGTCGAAGTGTAGAACACAAATGGCCAAAAACCGAGTTCGATCCGCAAACGAAGGTGATTTTTTAGGGTGGAGGTGTAAAACTCGCTTCAATGGAGGTGGGGGGGCGCGGCTGTAACATTCTGGAAGAGAGGTGTTTGGCCGATTTATACTCATTTAGGGCGACGGGGAAGGCATCGGGCCCACTGCCGATGCCATTTTGCATCGGGGGGGCCGTTACCAAATGGCATCGGGGCCCACTGCCGATGCCATTTTGCATCAGCCATTAAATGCCGATGCCATTTCGCATCGGGGCCCACTGCCGATGCCATTTTGCATCGGCCATTAAATGCCGATGCCAATTCGCATCGGCCCGCCTGCCGTTGCCAATTGCCGATGCCTTTTGGGCAATATTTTGTAGTGAATCGATTAGATTTTCCAAACCTTTCTAAAAGATTGTAGTTTGAATCTAGAAAGTTTATGCATAGGCCAAATTGAGGAGTTGTTAAGGGTTTGTCAACACTTTGTAAATTGACTTTGCCCAACCTCAAAGAGGTTTTTGGCTGTTTGTCTCACTATTTTATTTTAGTGAAACAGTATAAACTTATTCAAAGTCTATATAAATTTTGAATATTTTGTTGTCTCGCGTTTTTACATTTTGCTGCTTAATTGTTATCTTAGTTGTTCCAACATTTTAAGACAATGTCTTTAATAAACGCACACTTTCAGATAGATTTGTTATTAGTGAATACTGATAATGTTTACATGATTTAGGAGAATCCTACTTTTCTCTCACTGAATTATTACATATATGATTTCTATGACACACATTTATATGTATCATTAACTTCAACAGAAATCACATATCCCTAAATTCAATGATGTTTAACAAGTATTTCATATTTGGGAAAATATCACTTTTGGTCACTGAACTTTACCACTTTTCACATTTGATCACCCACATTTCATCACTATCAAAATTGGTCACTCACTTATTCGTCACTATCAAAATTGGTCACTCACTTATTCTTTCTCTATCAATTTTAATGCTGCTGTTAGAGAATCCGTCATTTACTAACAGAGAGAGAAAAGGTTTTGAGCGCACAAACAAATTTTATTTTCCCTCTTTTAATTCCTTATCCCTAAACTCTCAAAATCTTTTTTTTTTACTGAATTTATTTTCAATTAATATTACTGAATTCAAAGCTTCAAGCAATGACTTAGATGAAAAGGCATATGACTGACTTTTGTAAAGAGAAATCCTTCCCATGCAGTGTCCAAAAGCATACTTCAATGCTTTTTCAAAGTGTGATATCTTGACCAATAACATGTGTGAGAGCTCCAACTCACTCATTCTTCCTGCAAGAGACAAACCAATCATCACCATGCTTGAAACAATTAGAAACATTATCATGGTGAGACTGCAAGTGAATAGAGATGCTGCAGAAAAATGGGATGATGCAATATGCCCTAAAATCAAATCAAGTTGACACTAAAAAAAAAATATGAAGGAAGCAGCTGAATGCATTCCTATGAAATCAGATGATTGGCATTTTCAAATCATAGGACCATTCGAGAAGATGGGATTTAACAGGGATCCTGAAATAGCATGTTTGATTTTTAAGATATGTCAACTTGATTCTAGGGCCTATTGCATCATCCCATTTTTCTGCAGCATCTTTATTCACTTGTAGTCTCACCATGATAATGTTTCTGATTGTTTCTTCACATTTTTTTTTGTAGTGTCAACTTGATTCTAGGGCATATTGCATCATCCCATTTTTCTGCAGCATCTTTATTCACTTGCAGTCTCACCATGATAATGTCACCATGATAATGTTTCTGATTGTTTCAAGCATGGTGATGATTGGTTTGTCTCTTGCAGGAAGAATGAGTGAGTTGAAGCTCTCACACATGTTATTGGTCAAGTTATCACACTTTGGAAAAGCATTGGGAAAAGCATTGAAGTATGCTCTGGACCACTGGAAAGATTTCTCTTTACAAGCCAGTCATATGTTTTTTCATCTAAGTCGTTGCTTCCATTCTAGCATTGAAGCTTTGAATTCTAGTTGCTCTAGCAGCAGCCCACAATGCCTTCTTAACCACGCACCAGTAAAGAGAGAAAATAAAAGTTGGCACTCAAAACCCTTTCTCCGTTAGATAATGACGGATTCTCTAACAGCAGCATCAAAATTGATAGAAAAAGAATAAGTGAGTGACCAATTTTGATAGTGGCAAATAAGTGAGTGACCAATTTTGATAGTGATAAAATGTGGGTGATCAAATGTGAAAAGTGGTAAAGTTCAGTGACCAAAAGTGATATTTTCCCTTCATATTTCCACTGAACTTCGAAAACAAGAATTATTCAATGATGTTTAACAAGTATTTCATGTTTCCACTAAACTTCGAAAACAAGAATTTGGACATTGATTGAAAATATTCAGCTGCAATTTCACTTTGAGAAGGTGGTCTGCCCTCTTAATTTTTTTGAATAGTGGAATTAAATATTTTTTTGTGAATTGTTTACTATTTTATTATATAAAATTAAGAAAATTATTTATTTAACGTGATAGTAATCTAAATGGGAAATGTGTATTTGAAATACGGTGCATAGTCAAATTAGAAGACTCCATCCCATTGCCCCAATGTTTTCAGCTATGTTTCTTTAGTGCTTTGTTTGAATCACACACTATCTTTTCTCATAATCTACATACATGAAGATGTGGGCTTGAAAATCTCAATTATTTATTGACTGAAGAAGTAGGCGAGAATTTTTTATTGAGATTTTGATAGATTCTACCAGAAAAGAAAGTTGTTTAAGAAAAGAAAAGAAGTATGATTATGATGCCTTCATTGTAATCTTATATAATATGATCAATTTCAATTATAAATTATATTCACAAAAACTTATATGCAATATTGCATACATGCATTTCAGTCATTCACACATATGTTCTTTATAAATACACCCACAAGCTTAATTCACACACATTTTTTATAAATACACCCACAAACTTAATTCACACACACACATTTTTTATAAATACACCCACAAGCTTAATTCACACACACATTTTTTATAAATGCACCCACTGACAGAAATTGAACATGGTCGTCTTCTTCAAGCAGTTTTCGGTCACCTCAGACCGCGGTCGGACGCTGCAATTTACGATGACCTTAATCCTTAAATATTTTATATTTCTTTAAATATTCTTTAATACTAATTATTATGGGTCAATGTTATTTTGTATTACGTGCAATAATATATCTTACTACATGCAATAATATATGTTACTATATATTATAATGTGGGTTACTTAATCAATAAAAAAAATATAAAAGAATCAGTATTACTATATAAAATTGTGTTATTACTACATGTAATAATTTGTTTTACTACATAAAAAATTATATGTTACTACATAATACAGTTTGAATTACTACATTGAATAGACGTTTGTTACTATATGTAACTTTATCAAATGATCTAATATTTTTTGCATCATCCTACAATAAAACATTTTGTATTACAACATGATTATTGTGTTTACTACATTCGATAATATATGTTACTACGTATTATAATGTGAGTTACTACATCAATAAAAACACTAGAAAAATGTGTTACTAAATAAAAGAATTTGTATTATTATATAAATAGTTTGTGTTATTACTACATAAAATAATGTGTATTACTACGTATTACAATTTGAATTACTACATTTAATATCCCGCGTTCGACAATAAAATAAAAGATAAAAAAATCACAGAAACGAGTAAAATAAACGGATTAAAAATTTCGAATTAAGCTGTCAGTGGGTGTATTTATAAAAAATGTGTGTGTGAATTAAGTTTGTTGGTGTATTTATAAAAAATGTGTGTGTGAATTAAGTTTGTTGGTGTATTTATAAAAAATGTGTGTGTGAATTAAGTTTGTGGGTGTATTTATAAAGAACATATGTGTGAATAACTGAAATGCATATATGCAATATTTCATACAAGACTAGCCCAATTATATTTTGGTGATTGTACTTTGTATTGAAAAAGTAAAATTTGTACCAAGTATTTATAAGTTTGTGAAATATTATGTTTGAGTTCTGATTAGAAACTTCTTTAGAAACTATCATTTACTTTTGATGTGCATATCTTGTTAATTTTTTCATAGAAGACTAGAATAAGGAATGTTGGATGTCTCAAGTTATATTGAAAATCCACCATACATACAACAACGATTTTAAAATGCATATTTTGTGAATTTTTGTCATGAATACTACATTTAGTAATATTGGTCGTTGGATGACTTAAATTATATTTAAAATCCAACATACATATAACAACGATTTTGATATAAAGTATATCTTGTGAATTTTTTCATGGAAGACTACATTTAAGAAGGTTGGATGACTTAAATTATATTGAAAGTCCATCATACATACAACAACTATTTGGAATGGTGCTAGGAATGATGATAGGGTAGTCTAAATTCTGACATGTATTAAATGTATATCCATTAATATATGTATATATATGTGTAAATAAATCCTTTAAAAACTCAAATAAATGTTGCCAAATACTTCTACACACCCGCGTGCACGTACCCCCTCCATTTAAAGCAATTTTTAAATTTCAACTTTGATCCGGTTATCTGACCCGTTTACATTTGGGTCATTTGTAAAAGAAAGGTTTCTCTCACAAAAAATAGATCCCACTCGTGCGATTTCAACAACGACCCCATTTCAAGAGCTTTCTTCTACGACGACGGCGTTGAGACGGAAGACGGACGGCGCTGAGGCGGACGACGGACGGCGTTGAGGCGAACGGCGCGATTTGGACGTTTTTTCGATTTTAGGGCTTCCACGGGCGGCAGCGATTTCATCTTCTACGGCGGGCCTACGGCTGCGATTGACGGATTTCTAGGGCTAGGGCTGCGATTTTAGGGCCGCGGCGATAAGCAACACAGGTCATTTTCTGGCACCTCGGCCAACACCAACTGGCCGCCATCTCCATCGTCACCACCTCATTATCGACATCACCTTCGGATTTTTTTGGTAACCCTCTTTAATTCGGAATTTACTGCATAGGATACATTTGATTATTGTGTCGTAGTAATTTATAATGCGGTGAAGAAAAATGGGATGGGCTTGGTGAATTATATGTCAATTATATTGGTTCTTCCTTATATGTTTGTGCATCTGTATTCATCATAAATGCGGTGTGCAACTGTATTCATCAATTATATTGGTGTTGGAGAGGTCTGGTGGAAGGTCATTTGAGTTGTGGTAAAAGAGCACAACTAATATTTTAATAAATTGAGGTTGTAGTAAAACAATAGTGTTTTCTTTGGGAGTATTATACATTTTTTAGACTTGAATTGTAACTTTTGCCAAATGTTACTTGTTAATAAGTGGTATTCTTGTTATTTATTCATTTTATCTTTTTTTTTTTTTTTTTGGATCAAGCAAAAGTGATTTATTGATAATGGGCTCCCATAACACTGTTTACATGATCAATTGGAGGTACCAGCAGTAGCAATTGAGAAATTTAAACAGTAGTATAAGCAGTAGAAAAGGGTATAGAGTGTGTGCCTACGACCAAGAACTCCAAGTTGGACTGATCCAGGACTGTGCTGTGTATATGATGATGAATTTTAAACATTTCAATGGAAAGCCTTACACATCACTAGATATGACAAAGGTATTCTTTTTTCTTTTTCTTTTTTTGTTGATTTCAAATTGTAATCATTTTTTAATTATTATTTTAATCTGGATTGTATTTTTGTAAGCTGATATTCGAAAGGTTTTGAGGGCTGAAATATGTGCCGTTCTAATTCTTTCGAATTTGAATGAACGAAGAGACCATATAATCGAAGAGATTTACAAATTTTATATGAGGAAGCCGGCCATAGTTCAAAGAATTGTTGAAGAGAAGAAACAAAATGCTTTGAAAGCTAAAGAGAAGAAGAAGAAAGATGCAGCTGAGAATTTGAAGAAAATGGGTTGTGATTTGGGAAGAAATAAAAAAAAAAAACTTTGATCATGTTATTTGGGTGTAAAGAATTTATGTTTTTTTTTTTTTTTTTAACATTACTTTTGTTTAGGGATTAATGCTATCAAAATTGATATCAAGTAATGTCAGATGTCTAATGCAGTTTTTAATGTCAAATTATGGTGTTAATTACAATATTTAATATTTGTGTTAATAAAGAAACAAGTAATAAAAATATGAATATTTAGTAATACCACACAATGTATTCACTAATACCACGTGTAATAACTAGTAATGTCATGTGTCTAATATGATTTTAAAACTTTAAATAAAAGTGTTTAATGTTTTCGCTACCAAAATCAATATCCAGTAACACCATATGTCTAATGCAGTTTTTAACTTCAAATTATGATTTTTAATGCAGTAATACAAATATCAATATTCAGTAATACCGCATAGTGTATTCACTAATACCACATGTAATAACCAGTAATACTAGGTGTCTATATGATGTTTCAAACTTTAAATTACGGTAGTTAATGTTTTCGCTACCAAATCAATATCCAGTAAAATTAAAATTACGGTGTGAATAAATAAACAAGTAATTCAAATATTGATGTTCAGTAATACCACAAAGTGTATTGAGTAATACCATAAAGTGTATTCAGTAATACCACGTGTAATAACAGTAATACCAGATATCTGATATGATGTTTTCATGTTTTTGCTACAAAAAAAATAATATTCAATAATACCATATGCAATACGCAAAACAGTCATCAACTAAATTAACTGGGGATTCGGTGTTTTAGAACCAAACTCGTTCATTTGTGATGATTTTGATGTATTTGCCTTATTTTTTTTGTTTTTGTGGAGACTACTCTTGATCCTTTTACTTCTTCCTTTTGTTACTGAGCGCATTGGATCCAAAACTGTGTTGAATGATTCTGGATGAGGCAACATATCTATTGGTTTCTTCCCTGGAGACAACATATCTTCTATTACCTTTCATGTGTTAGTCGTAATCTGTCTTTCTGAACGATGTAGATGGCTCCATTCACTTCTAGTAAGCTGATGATTGTGTTGTAAATCATGTCTCACAACTTCAAATCTTTCATTTTTATTTTTTCTGAGCAACATTGATGTTTTGCAACCCGTTCTTGTAATTCCAACATCCTTCGTCTTCACAAATGTACCGGCTACATGACTTTTTTCATTTTTTCGTCTCACTCCTTGACAAGAACACACAAACAATTTGGACAACACAACCTTATTATTGCTTGCAGAATATCTTGTTGTTGATTTACGTATGCTAAACCCCAATGAACAAGCATGGTAACGATACAAATCATACATTTCCTCCACTGTTCCTTTCTCCACACCAAGTAGAGAACCACTAATACCATTAGCATCGTCATCGTTTTCTGATTTATATGTAAAAAAAATATCAATACAATAATAATTCATTATTCTATTGTAAGTGTGTTTTACATTTTAGAGTTTTTGTACCTGTATTTGATATCACAACATTCTCTTCCACGTTTTGTTCTTGTATCTCACTGCATTGTTCATTACGATCATATACTTCTTCATCTTGAAGAGAAACATCTTGAATTTCATGTATATTCCCACTTATAAATGAAACTGAATTTAGTAATACCACAAATAATATCCAGTAATACCAGAGCTTATATCCAGTAATACCACATGTCTAATAATACAAAAACCATAACAATTCTAATAACTCCAATTAAACACTGTCAAATTGTGAAAAAATCACCTTCTTCTTGGCTGTGAGTATTTTTCCTATTGAAATGATCACAATCTTCATTTTTATGCATATTTCAATGATATTTCCCTAACACCAATAGAATAATTTCATAAAAATTAGAGTAAGAAGAAAAACTAATTGAAATTGGGGATTAAAACACAGATTGTGTATATTTGTTCTTAACTGTGTATTGTGAAATTAGGTTTAAACGCACAACTGCCAACGCAACAGCAGGAACGGCGGCGGCGAGAAACCGTCGGCGATGGGGCGCCAGTAATCGGAGGCGATGTGCGACAGAAAGCAACGACGATGGTGGACTCAAGTTTTCACTTTCACGCTCTGTTTTTTTTTAATTTAATTTTTTATTATTTGGGCCTTGACCCGGTTCTGATCCTGCCTGACCCATATTCCATTTTGGTGATGTATGTATGGTACACCCGAGGGCACGCAAGTGTGACCCATAAATGTTTTCTTTTAATTAAGATAGATAAATATTTATTAAGGGGATGTTTATTTTGGTTTTAAAAATGGAGTTTTAGGTTTTAAGATTTTATACTGGTTTTACTTTGAGATTTAAAAATCAATTTTCAAAAATCACCCCAAATCACTATTATTAAGCCTACATATTGATTAGACATAAAGTTAAATCTTACACACATTGATTTTACATAAAACGAAATCTTCCCTTACTAAAAATTTAAAAGAAACATACATATTATTATTCATCAGGATTTTAAAAAATTCAGAACTTCAAAAACTCATTTTCAAATCCATTCAAAATCCTAAGTAAACATAGTTTGGTAGGTTTGATTACCTTAAGATAGATGGGTAAAATCAGTTAAAAAATAAACGTATTTTTTTTTACCTAATATGTAAACATACGTTTAATTGTGTGTATACTAAATGATCGAAAAATACATTATTTGTAATTCAATATGATCTAATTGAGATATTTGGGTTTAATCATAAATATCAACAAATATTTCAAACAATTTTTATTGATTAGTATTGTAAGTCAATATTGAATATTGGAACATATATATTTAATTTAAAGGAATTCAGTAATTTCAGTGTTCAATGAAAAAAGATTTAAAATGTTGATTAATATTGTAGGTCAATATTGAATATTGAAACACATATATATATTTAATTTTAAGGAATTCAACATTTTCAATGTTCATTGGAAATGTTTAAAATATTGATTAATATTTAAGACCAATATTTTGAATATTGGAACATAGTATATATTTTTAGTTTTTTCTCCTACGTACGGTCACTAATTATTGCCTTATTGGTGAAAATTTTCTACTTTCCACCTAAAAACATTCGGATCTATTCAAGGTTTGCAAATGCAGATCAAGAGGAATACACTAGCTAATATGAAATATTTTTAAGACTTAATATTAAAATGTTTCAATTATTAGATTATTAGTCGAAATGAATTTGAACAAACTTTTATCGAATCAAAACAAATGATGCTCAAATAGTTAAATAATTTTGGCAAAGTCTCGTGTGGACTAATTTTACTACGAAATAGGTGTGCACTTTTTAGGTATTTTTTTTTAATATAATATTAGGCATTTCATTCAAATGTAATATATAGTATGAGAGTATTAGTTATTTCATTAATATAAAATTAATTATTTTACTATAAAGTATTAATTAAAAACACTAAAATTAGTTCACTCAAGACCAACTCATTTTTTTAAAACATCTTGAGTTCGAACTTGGTCAAACTTTAGAAATTTTATGATGTAATCATTCAGAAATAAATAATTAGGTCCAATGTAGAAAATAAAAAGTTGAAAATTTTATAGAACAACATTCAAATGGGGAGGTTTTGTTTCAACCTAGTCATTTGTGAGATCAAAGCGGGTCCTACAATTTGAGGAGCCCCGTGCAAAAATAAAAATAAAAATTAAATTAGACCCTTCTTTTCTTCTTATATTTTTCATGTTCACATGGATATTTTTAATCAGATTCTCAATTAATTATTAATAATAACATTAAATGACTAACTTTTGATAGAAAAGGCAAAAAAAAAAATATAAGTTTCTTCTTATATTTTTCATGTTCACATGGATATTTTTAATCAGATTCTCAATTAATTATTAATAATAACATTAAATGACTAACTTTTGATAGAAAAGGCAAAAAAATATATATATAAGTTCCAAAAAAAAAGTACTCAGTAACTTTTAAAAATATACTATAGGTTTGTCATGTATTTGCAAGTATTATATAAGAGATAATGGGAAAAAAAATAGTAATGGCTGGAATGCCTAACTCAGGTCATGTCACATGATATACAGTAAATAGGTAAAGTCTAATATGCACTCGAGTGCATGCTGTGCACCCTAGTCCACGTGCACTTTTCAGTTTACTGACTTACACTTTTTGGTAAATGGTGTTGCACTTTTCAATTATTACTAAAAATGTTATTATACAGTTTAATAATTGAAAAGTGCAACACCATTTACCAAAAAGTGTAAGTCAGTAAACTGAAAAGTGCAACATGGACTAGGGTGCACAACATGCACTCGAGTCCATAGCAGATCAACCCCAGTAAATAATATTGGGAACTGAATAATTATTAGATTAAGGAAAAATGCATTTTTTTTCTTTTCTTAAAATTATACTCCATCCGTTCCGTTATTAATAAAATATTTATTATTTGTACGAGTTTTAATATAAGAACTGTTTATTGGTACTAAAGGTGATGAAGTCATTTTTTAGGAGGGATATAATGAATAATTGAGAAAATCTTTAGTTCTTTATAAAAATGTGTGTCCACTTCTCTATAAAAATCTTTGGTATTATTGGTATTAAAAATGTGTGTACAGTTCTCCATAAACAAAATTTGTACGAAGATCGATTGAAACCCTAAACCTAAAGAAAACCTCAAATTTAATTTTCAATGCTCACCTATGTGTTTACTCGTCACTTTTGTCGAAATTCAGAGTCAACAAAAATACCTACGAGCAACAGGTAAAGTTTATAAACATAAAATAATTTGAAGTAATTGAACACAATTTGTAGTGAAGGGAGCAAATTTGAATCTTCAACCTTTCACTCTAGGGAACCCAACATACGCACACCTACAAATGCACAAGAAAATGGTGAAAATGCGTCGTACGAAAGAGTAAAACCCTAAACCCTAAAAAAAGAATAAATTTAAAATCGTCCGTCTACGATTTTAACCATTATTGATCGACAAAATCTTCAGCGTCGTGGGCAACCAAGCGATATTCTTCAGCGGAGGAGAACGCTACGAAAATTGGGGGTGAAGATCGGCGGTGGTGGAGAATCGTTTGAATCACAAAATGTAGAAGAAAGAATTTTAGGGCAAGAAGTTGAGAAAAATGGAGAATCGAGGGGCAAAATAGTAATCTGGCTTATACAGGTAAAACCTGTATAATTTAATACGCGTGTATAAAGCCTAAAAAAATCACTTTTTAGTACATAACTCTTTTCACTATTAGAGATGCTTAGATTTGCCTATTTAATGTTGTTATACAAGCCATTTTTGCCTCTTATTTAGGCTATCAAACGCACCTTTAGCGTATAAAAAGTAATGACATGTAGGATAAATAAGAGATGTTTGAGGGAGATTTATAAAAGAGTAAAAAATTGTTTTTTTTTTTAAAATAAGAAAATGTTCAATTAATAATGAGATAAATATTTTTTACAAATGTTAAAATAATAATGAGAGAGGGACTATTCATTTTGAATTTTGTCTTCTAAATTTTTCCAACTTTAAAATTGAATCTCAAATTGCCCTTTATCATTAAAAATATATTGAACGTAAAAATAAAGTAGGGGTGTGATCTTTACCTTTGGTCTTCCTACTTTTTCCTAGTTTTCATTGAAGAAGAAAAAGATTTTAATTTAGATACTTAAGAGACAAAATGGCTAAGAAAATTGATGATTGGAACTCCAAGTTCATTTTGAAAGGAGGGAAAGAGATTTTAATTTAGATATTTTGTTTTAGAATTGTAGAGTCTATGCAGTAATTTTTGGTGGGGGCTCTAGAGAGTGGCAAGAAGATGCATTGGAAGAGTTGAAAGACTCTATGCAAAAATGGGGTATCGACTATTTGATTTCAATAAAGCGTTGATGGCCAAACATGTTTGGAGAATCTTGTGTAACTCTGATACGCTCATCTCAAAGCTATACAAGGCCCGTTACTTTAAGCACTCTGATGTTATGGAGGATACATATCCCAGGCACTCGAAATTGCAATTGTTGCGGTGCGACTATGGAGGATACAGTGCGTGCTATCTTTCAGTGTTCGCGCTTCAAACACTTCTGGAAAAAACTGAAAGTTTGGTACATCATATTAAATTGAATTTTGATCTGCCACTAGAAATGGGGACTGAAGGTATAATTTTCATAAAATATAAAGACAAATTCATCTTCAAAGCTTTTGTTGCATAATCAAGACTCATCAAAAGATTCTTTCAATTTCACAATACACAGACATAAATATCATCGATAACCTGATGTAAGATACAAGTTCCAAAATTTCAATTCCGCGCAAAATGTGTCGAAAATTGTTGAATTTCTCAGTAGTAAGGAATCTGAGATCAGTTAAAGGGTTTTAGCAGCAGAAGATTTCTTCCTTGTATCCGGTTTCTTATCAGAATCTGCTGCCTTTTTCTTGTCCTTCCTTTCCCTCTTCTTCAGTGTAGTCATCCGGGCTTTCAAGATAGTAGCATAACTCGATTGAAACCGTTGATGATCTTTAGGGCCAACCTGTCACATACCCATCAAACACAGTATCTTTTAGTAAAGGCAGTCCCATACAATTACTGCACACATTTGTATAACGAATTAGAAGCTAACACGCTACTGTGCAATAGGATCAACAAATGTGGAACTGAAACTATAGCATCCATAGAAAACATAACAAGTATTTTGCATCCTTACAAAACTAGAAGCAGAAAAAGAAAACAAGAAACTGGTCCTTGAGTAATATTTGACTGGACAGAATTAGATTTAATCCTCAACTGATGAACTGGTAAAGACAAAACACCGGGGTGCTATGACTTATCACTAGGTATTTCAGTTTGGAAACATATACTGACTCCTCATGCCCGAAAAAACTAAATATATGAATGTGAAACTAAAGCATTAAGGGCAAGAAATGATTAAATATATGATAGACATCATGTTTTTTTAACATGAGAAATAGGTTTGCAAATAAACCCATCCCTACACCCCAGGCAATATTTAAGGTAATACTGGAGATGATTGACTGATGAATTATCTCGACACCTTGGTTTTAAGCATTCCTTTAATGAAACCAAAGCGTCTGTAGAATTTAGTTTGATTATGTCAGAATAAGATATGTCATAATTAGACCTGTTTGTCAATGCATATGACATACATGATTTGTAAGAAACAAACAAACAGGCATATCAAAGCAATTATGACATCATCAGGGTAATAATGTTAAACAGTAACTTAACATGCCTATTTCCCAACTCATAGTCATTTGAGTTTATAACAAAGACAGATAGCAAAGAGGGGAATGGGAAGCTAAATTATCTACCATTGTTGAAATGTTTTTCTTTCCATCTGTAGCTCGAATAAGGCACTTGAATTCAATCTTTTCCCCAGCCGTCTTCATCTTATTCTTTTGCACCTTAGACTTGTCAGAAGCTGGAGAGGGAGTCAAGGAGCAATGAAAGTATAATCAACTTCCAACAGAAGCAATAGGCATAAACATTAGTCTACCAAAAGATCTATCTGATCCAGGGGAAAAAAGGAAGAAGATGCAACTAGGGGCCAATACTCACAGTGCTTCAAAGTAACCCACACAGAGCCCTTTTCTGTAGTTCGCTCAAACATGTTGGTAAGTTCATTGAGGAAGGGATCAGGCTGTAAGCGTACCTAGACAAATAAAAATCAAAGATTAGCATTAGATTTTGGTAAACCTCATTTACTCAATAAAAGTATTTGTATTTGCACATAATGAGCGAACACAACATGCATGTCGGTTAATGCATACAATTGATGTGCTTTGTACATTGCCCCATAAGATACAGAATGCAAATGCTTATAAACCGTGGGGGATTCTCGTCGGTACAACTACTCTCAAATATACAATTCAGATTTACTTTGAAAAATAAAATAAGATAGGTAAAAGTAGAAATCCAAATTCTCAAAACATTACATGCAAAAACAAATATGGAAAATGAGAACACGTACTTTACGGATATTAAATTGGTGTTGTATTGTAAAAAAAAAGAGCTCACATCCCGGACCCAAGGGAAGAATCCTAAAGTAAATTAAATATCTGGCCCAAAATGATAGCAAACATTAATCTGGTAGTTGATAGTAGGCCTTTTGGGCTTAATAGAGTTAGTTTCTTTTAACAGAATAGCAGTTACTCCTTAAGGGGCTTAGTAATTGTTAGTTGTGTGCCAACTGTAAAGGCCTAGCCTTATAAATAGTTCCCAGATTAGTCTTTAGGGGATTATTGAATATTGTATCTCTTTTTGGCAATCAATTAGATTGTGGCAATCGTTTAGATTGTGGCGGATTCGTCCGTGGCTTCTTTCAAGAAGTAGTATCCCGTTCTTGTGTTCCTTCTTTGTTTCTCAATCGATCTTAACTCTATCAAATTGGTCCGACCTGCCGGATTGCAAAATGACTGCCAAGGAGCGTTGTGATGCGATGGAGAAGACGATTGAGGCCTTCGTCGACCATACTACGGAGCGTTTCACGTCCCTTGAAGATTCCGTCGCGGCCCTTGACGGTTCCGTCCGGGAGGTTCGCCTATCCCTCGCGGCGATCTTGGCCAAACTGGACAACCCCTCTACAACAAACGCTGTCGCCCAGAACACCCCCCAACCGCCACCACCCACCCACCCAACCCCACAAACCGCTAGCTCCTCCACCCCAACCGCCACTCCACAGACTGTCCCCCCAATTCCGTTCTTGCCGGGCACGCCTCTGACCTGCTCCGCACACAAACCCAAGATCGACTTACCAATGTTTGAAGGCTACGACCCCTTGGCGTGGCTGGCACAGGTCGAGCAATTCTTCTTGGTCTACCGTACACCCATGGAGGAGCGAGTGACACTAGCCCTCATTGCCATGGCTGGTCGCTCAATGTTTTGGGCCCAATGGGTGTTGCGACGTAGGGCCACCATTTCTTGGGATCAGTTCTCTCGGGAATTGATAGAACGTTTTGGCGACAGTTCAGCCATCAACGCGTATGAAGCAATGCATATCACACGCCAAACAGGTTCGCTAGAGGATTATCTGTCCCTTTTCGAGGAACGCGTGGCTCAGTTACCAACCCTACCATCGGATCAATACTTGGGAATGTTTCTGGGCGGACTGAATCAATCCATACGCGATCACATTCCAGATTCGGAAATGACCGACGTCTTCGCTGCAATACGTGCTGCTCGCCGTATAGGCCGCACACCGGGGACACCTTCTTTCGCCAAGCGGCCGCCCTCAAACTCGCACCCCCTTCGCCAGCCCTTCTCCATACGGCCAAACCACGAGCAACCGGGACAACCACCCCCGACGTCCAGTACGAGCACCCCACCTAGCTCCTCGGCACCAACTCCGCCGAGCACGGGCCAACAACCCAACCGGAACATCCGTCATCTGACCGCGGAGGAAGCACGCGAATATCGGGCCAAGGGGAAGTGCTATCGTTGCAGTCAGCCTTATAGTCCTCTACATAAGTGTGCGGCAAGGTTCTGTGGAATCCTTATTGACGCGGACAGTGACGAGGACAATGACACACAACCAGATCACCTTATCGACACAAATACATCGTCCTTTGACGACCCTTCTTAATTCTGTAGCCTTGCGAACAAGGCTGTTTCGTCGGTCGGTGTAATTGATAGCAAACATTAATCTGGTAGTTGATAGTAGGCCTTTTGGGCTTAATAGAGTTAGTTTCTTTTAACAGAATAGCAGTTACTCTTTAAGGGGCTTAGTAATTGTTAGTTGTGTGCCAACTGTAAAGGCCTAGCCTTATAAATAGTTCCCAGATTAGTCTTTAGGGGATTATTGAATATTGTATCTCTTTTTGGCAATCAATTAGATTGTGGCAATCGTTTAGATTGTGGTGGATTCGTCCGTGGCTTCTTTCAAGAAGTAGTATCCCGTTCTTGTGTTCCTTCTTTGTTTCTCAATCGATCTTAACTCTATCACAAAAGAATGAATCTTTCAGCTGTGAGCTAACCCGAATCATCCAAAAGGTCAACATTGTGAAACAAAGAATGCAAAACACTTGTTAGTAGATACCCAAGATCCCCCAACACTCTGAACAGATTAAGGAAGTTAACCCAGAAAATATCCTATGCAATTTCAACGAATCAGAAGCTGAAACAAACCCCAAGAATGAGCATCCATAAAGCTTTGTTCTGGCTTTAAATGGGGACCCCACTAGTGGACGGTGGGATTGGTCCCCTGGATTAGTCGAAAAAAAAGAATGAACATCCATATTCGTAGAATTAGAAGAATCAATTCTGAATAAAATAACAGAATCCAAATCGCGATTGTAACCCATCACAACAGAAATTGTTATGCAGATCGTGTTCGTAGCCTTCCCTCTATAAAATACCTTAAATATCCATCCTTGTAAGGAGAAGGAAACTTTAAATTCAAATTGTCCATCCAAGAAACACTGCTCATCCAAGAACATGAAGCAAGTTTTACAAGTCCCAGCATGAGAATTAGAAATAAAATTCAGAAATCCACAGAGAGAAATCGACTCAATTATCAAGTTGGTCAATTATCAAGATCCACAGTACCCAATCCAATCGGAACAGAAATCACCCAGTGATAAAGAGATGAAATCGATCTGAACAGAATCTAGAAAAAGAAGACAATGACTACATATTCTCTTTATCCAGAACAAAAGCAAGCTAACCTCCGAATTTCAACTTTGTATACAAATTAGATCTAATCTAACAAACTTCAATACAGTAACAATTCAAATTTCAAAGAAAATGTAAAACAAAATAGTCGGGAAAACACAATCTCACCATCTTTTTTGAATCCTCTCTGAGCTGATTTAAGCTTGCGAGAGAAATCAGAGTGACAATTGTGAGATTGTGAAAATTAGTGAATTTAAATTTTGAAAATGAGAGAGCTAACTAGAACGACTCTCAAATATCACAGTAAAGTACCCCACTCTTCCAAGCCTAAGCAAGATATACTTTTACTTACCCCCGTATGGCTGTGTTTGTTTTCATTTTTTATCTATTTTTATTTTCTCCCAATATGAAAAAAGTGTTTGCCTCTTGGTAGTGTAGTTAGTCTTTCTTCAAAAATATGAATAACCCATTTACCATTAAAAATGTTCCTGACCAACCACAACAAAACAAGAAAAGATAATCATATGTCCAAAATGCATCATACTTTTACAAAGGCACGACTTAGCATATTTACATTCTACACATATTTCTTAATCACATTATCCCAAATATATTCCCGCAAAATACTGGAAACAGAACCAAACATCACATGACTTCTTAAGCAAGCCTAAAACTTATTACTTTACTTCCTGATCTGCCCTTACATTATTTGTCATCAAGAAATCTGGTCAACACAGTGCTTTTGCCTCGATGAAATTAATATTGTTCATTGTTGAGAGACAAACAACAGGCCTCCTATAAAGCATTAATACTATAAGAACAAATCAGTCAATGCCAATAATGAATTCCAGAAAAAGTCTGCACTAAGTTAACTTTGAACTATCACACAACATTTATATAGACTTCTTTGATAGTTTCCTACTTTTCAATTTTTATTACCCACAAACCCCAAATAAATAGACAAGTATAAACACAAGCAAAAGATCCTCCATCTGCAATTGCACATGTGCTCAAACTAGATTACATTCTTTCAAAGTCCAACGATTTCAGCACAGATCAGTACAATCAAATAATAGAAAACGAAAAACCCACAAAAATCACAGACAATAAATAAATAAATCGAATAAAAAGTCCTAAAGCATAGCTCTTCCTTTTGCTCTCAATCGAATAAAAACAAGAATGCATGAATAAAGAGATAAAATCTGAATTACCATCTGTATTCCCCGTGACGGATTGTGCTAATTTTTTTAGAAGTAGCAGGCGTTGCCTTATTCAGTTCGGCGGCTTTCGTTTGATTCAGATCGCCGGTGACTGTCTTTCAATTTTAGTATCTACGTGAGTTTGCAACGCTTGATTCGCGTTCTTCTCCTTGAGTAATTGTCGTTTTCCGATTGCCGTTAGCCGCCGGTAGTTGTCGCCGGTTTTAACAAGCGTTGTCTATTCAAAACTCAAAACTCATCGCTCTTCTACCTTGAGCAGGAAGTTTGGTACTCTTTTTGGGCCAAATGAAAATCTAATTGGGCCGGAATTTTATTATTGAGTCCGGCGATTTTAGTTGGGGTGCGGCTAAAGGCACACACGAATCCTATGAGGACACCCACGCGATGAGGACACGCACAATGGGATGAGGACACCCACGTGGAAAATACAAAAATACCCTCTTTCTTCTACTTAACCCTAATTTTTATTTTTTTTTATTTTGGTATACCCACCATAATACACAATTCTGTCGCTGCTCCACTCCGTCAGCGCCGCCCACAGTAACCATCTCCTCCCGTCGCGCTGCCCTCACGTCGCCGCCGCCGCCTGCCTCCCTCCATAATCGCCATTGTTGCTCCTCCTCCTCCCAAGCACCGCCGCCGACGTGAATCGTCCCTCCTCCCAAGCTTCAAACGATCGTCGTATCCCTTTCTCCAAGAAAATCGCTGCCCCCGTCTCCCTTTCTCCAAGGTGTCGCCGCCGTGTCCCCTCCTCCAAGCGGCCGTCGTCGCCCCAGAAGAAGACAGTCGACGCGGCCCCTGAAGAAGACAGTCGATTTTGATTTAGGTCAGTTTTTTATTTTTTTATTTAGGGTTTTTTTAAAAATTGGGGTATTTTAGAAGTTCGTGAATTATTTTCGAACATATTGAGTTTGTTTTGAAAAAAAATTCGAACAATCTGCGTTTGTTTTGGAAATTTTTTCGAACAGTCGGTGTTTGTTTTGGAAAAAAATTCGAACATCTTGTTTGATCTTTTTTTCGAACATATTGAGTTTGTTTTGGAAAAAAATTCTAACAATCTGTGTTTGTTTTGGAAATTTTTTCGAACGGTCGGTGTTTCTTTTGGAAAAAAATTCGAACATCTTGTTTGATCTTTTTTTTTCGGACAAATTTGAGTTGTTCATGAATTTTTTTCGAACACAATTTGTTGGGTAAAAATTTTCGAGCAAGATGTCCGATTTATTTTTGTTGAAATTTTAGAGTTTTTTTTGTTGAAGAATGGTGTTTGTTTTGGTGGTGGTGGTGGACGAGATAATTCTGTGAAATAGAATGGGTGGGTGTACTCATCTTCGTTTTTTTCATAAATTTTACCCTAGGGGTATATGAGACATTTCACATGTTCTGAAAGATTAAAAAAATGATTTTACTGGGCAAAAAGTAAATATATTTAATAGCATCACCAACCGTAGGTAGAATTTCTACTTGGCAAAAAAAATTGTACCCACTAAATTAGGTACAATACCATTGGGAAGAAAAAAAAAAGGAGGTACAAATTTAAAGAGGTAGAAAGCTTTGTTGCTGAAACAAAATCTGAAGAAGGTGGAATTGTGGGTCAACCAACTGCAGGGCCTTTTTATTTTTTGTAATATGTTTTTGTTTTATTTTTTAATATATTTTTTGTAATATGCTTTTTACCGTTGGACAATTTTTTTTTTTTTTTAATTTAGAAAGCTAGTCATTATGTTAATATAGATTTTTTTTTTTTTTATGGAAGTTAAATACCCATCATTTTTCCCCTCTCCATGACTCGAACCAGGACCTAAGGTCTAAGTAGTGGTGCTCTAACCACTTGAGTTATCCCACTTTGTCATTATGTTAATATAGATGAATAGTAAAAATATTTTCGTTGGACATTTTTTTACCGTTACTTACTTTTTAATTTTAATTTATTTTAACATCATATCTATACTATAAATAGAAGATAAACTATTTTTCAATTTTACTCACATTCTCTTTACCTCTCTTTACTTGACATCTCATAATGAAAAATAATTCTTTGTCGAAATTGTTTGGATCTTCCAATTAGAGTTGTTATTCGAGACGAGTCGAGCCGAGCCGAGTATTTGAGGTTCGAGCTCGACTCGAGCTCTTATCGAGACGAGCTCGGCTCGATAACATTACCAAGTTAAAAATTGAACTCGGCTCGACTCGTTAACGAGCCTATCGAGCCGAGCTTAACGAGCCTAATGGATTTTTTTACAAAAAAATAGTTATCGAGCCTAACAAGTCGAGCTCGGCTCATTAAGCTAAACAAGTCGAACCTTATCGAGCCTTAACGAGTCGAGCCGAGTCAAGTCTCGTTAAGGCTCGGTTCGAATAACAACACTACTTCCAATTCAGAAGATAATTCATATTCTCAAGATTTCAATATCCGTCCCCAAAATTTCAATATCCCTCTTCCAAATTTCAATGTCCATCCTAGGGGTGGGTAAATATACCGAAATTTCGGTATACCGAGCTTTTCGTGCCGAAAAAATATTGAAATTATCAAAATTTTCGGTACGGTAACTGTATGGAAAATGATCATACCGCGGTATTTCGATATACCGAAATTTTTTTGGTATTCGGTATGAAACAGTATATCGATATACCGAAATATCGAAACCTTAATAAAATAATAATTTTATATTATTTTTAAATTAAAATAACTTTAATTATTAAAACTTAAATAAAATAAACCTTAAATAATTAATTTCGGTATAAAACAATACTTCAATATTTTCGGTATGAATTGGTATACCGGTATTTCGATATGAAATGATGGTTCAATATTTTCGATATGAATCGGTATACCGATATATCGTACCGAAAATTTGGTTTACCGAAATTACGGTATCGATATGAATTTTTACATACCGAAAATTTTGGTACGGAAACGGTTTTAATTTTTTCAATATCGAATTTTTCGGTATGATAACGGTATGGTTCAGTATGGTCGGTATACCGTACCGAACCACCTCTAGTCCATCCTTACAATCCCAACATTGTCCCCACAATGTTTTGTTTCATCTGAACCATCAAACAAATCTGATAAGTGCAACCGGTGGTCCGTATTATATATATCCACCTTAAATGTATCAATATCCCCATCCTTATGGAATAAGTCATCCGGCGGCACTAGGGTTGACTTTAGAGTCATCTAGAAAAGCTAGTACTAATAGAACAAGCACAGACAAGGAGTGTGGAACGCCGTCTTCTGGTCAAGGTTCCCATTTCCCACCAAACCCGTCTCCACCGGGCATCAATGTCATTAACCTAGATGCGAGTGAAGCCGGTGATGATTTGGGCCCGAAGAGTCGTGCTTATGCTGCTAGGTACATCAGTCTAGAAAATGTGACTCTTGCAACGAGTTGAGTTTCTATTAGTGAAGATGCAATTGTTGGCAATGATAAAAAATTGGAGGTCATGTGGAAAAGGATTGCTGAAGATTACAACAAGAATTGATTTGCGAACACCCCACTGAGACATTGGAAACTTTTAAAAGCACACTTTTATACGGTGCAAAAGTTTGTGAGTGCCTTTAACGGATTGTACAATCAGATGGAGAAGGATTGGAGAAGTGGACAAAACGATATTGATATACTCGTGCATGCCATGAAAGAGTGGGCACTAACCCACAATAATAATGCGTTTTCTCACTTAAGCATGTGGAAGATTCTCAAAAAATATTAAGTGGATTTCACAACAAGAACGTGATCATTGTGGTAGGAATAATATAAAAACTTCCACTGAAGGGGGATACACATCTTCTTCTAATGCGGAGAATGTTGATGAAGAGTGCATACGTCCGATCGGTCAGAAAGCAGCGAAGAGAAAGTCTAAGGTGAAAGTCTTTGATCATTCGAAGGATAGCACGCTTGAGGAGTTGAAACAGACCATCGAAAAAAATATGCAGGAATACAAAACAATAGCTCATGCGAAGTTGAAGGAACAACAAAGACACAACTTAAAATGGGAGTACGATGTCATCATGAAAGATACCACGGGAATGACACCAAAGCAACTAGCAATGCATTTAAAGTTGGTTGTCGATTTAGAGAAGAAATGGGAAGCCGAATTAAACTAGTCGTTCATCATTTATTCTCTTATTGTTTGTTACTTTATATTTTATTTGAGATTTTGATGTATTGTTTGAGTTTGCGTTGTAGTATTGAATTTTCGTTGTATTGTTTGAATTTGTGTTGTAGTATTTGAATTTTCGTTGTATTGTTTGAATTTTCATTGTAGTATTTAAAATTTAGGTGTATTATTTCATTTTTTTTAAACTAGCCGTTGTAGACACCAATATATATATTTGTCCAAATATTTCATTTCTTTTTACAATTCTCAAAGCAATGTTCTTCTCACACTATTAGTTCCTCATACTTAAGATCTTCCAAAACACAATGTCTTCAGATTTCAACCACAATGTTAACAACAATTCCAGTAGTGATGAAGATTTGTGGAATGATGATTCAGATGATTGAATGTTTTTCGAAATTTTACAACAACAACAAATTATTCTTCAACACATAGGGAGCTCTTCTACTGCTCCACAACAAAGAAAAAAAAGAAGATATGTAGAGCGTGATCGTGAAGGAGGTCATAATCGTCTTGTGGATGACTATTTCTCCGAAAATCCAACCTACCCAAGTGATGTTTTTCGTCGTCATTTTCGGATCAGAAGAGACTTGTTCACACGCATAGTCGATGCATTCTCTTGTGATGACTATTTTAAGTGGAGAGTCGATGCAACAGGAAAGAAAAGTTTTTCACCACTTCAGAAATGCACGGTTGCCATCCGCCAATTGGCGTACGGAGGACCCGGAGACCAATTCGATGGGTACATATTGCTGAAACAATCGCTATTGATTGCTTGTTCAATTTTTGTCGTTGTGCAATCAACATTTTCGGAGAAAGATACTTGAGAAGACCAACTACCGCTGATTGCAAACATTTGCTTCATATGCATGAGCAAAGACACGGGTTCCCCGAAATGCTGGGTAGTCTTGATTGTATGCATTGGGAATGGAAGAATTGTCCAGTCGCTTGGAAATGACAACTTACTCGAGGTGATCATGGAGCACCAACAATAATGCTTGAAGCGGTAGCATCTGCTGACTTGGATATGTCATACTTTTTTTGGCGTCACAGGGTCCAATAATGATATCAATGTACTTAATCAAAGCCCTCTCTTTAGCGATGTTTTAAGAGGGTATGGCCCCGATATTAACTTCACGATGAATGGTACGCAATATACTAGAGGATATTATCTTACCGATGGAATCTATCTTGAATGATCTACTTTCATCAAAAGTTTTCAGTGCCCTCATGATCCTAAGAAATCATTGTTTAAGCAAATGCAAGAGGCTACAAGAAAGGATGTTGAACGGGCATTTAGGGTCTTACAAGCTCGTTGGACGATGATTAGAGGACCAGGACGGTTTTGGTGCCAGAGTAATTTGAAGGATATCATGTATACATGCATTATTTTGCATAACATGATAATTGAGGATGAAGGAGATATGACATTCAATTGGTCGGAGGAACCTAACGTCAACAATAATACAATTCTAGAAATATTTCATGGTCCCGTCGGAGGATTTACTGAGTACAGTAAAAGACGTGTTGAACTACGTGATATACAAATGCATCGACAACTTCGATCGGACTTGATTGAACACGTTATCAAAATTAGTAGAAGTGTGATTTAATTATCTATTTTTATTTCATGTATTATTGTGATTTATTTTAACATTGTTCTCGTTTTTTATTTATCTCAATAAAATTTTCAATTTTATTTATCAAAATTTGTGCAGAAATTATCATTAGTTAATGTTCTAAATAATTAAAAAAAAAGTCAATTGACATAAATTAATCAATTAATAATTTAATTTAATATAAATTTGAAATTAATTATTTTATTAATTAAAATTAATATATTAAAATAATAAGTAAGAAATATTGAATTTCTAAATATTTAATGAATGATGTGATAGTAGGATAACAAGTGTACATAGTGCTAGAGAGAAAGGTAAAAATTGATAGAAATAAATAACTTTTAATGTCACAGATTTTTTTTTTTTTTTTTTTTATGGAAGTTAAATACCCATCTCAATATGCATATGCTCTAAAAAGAGTATGATAAGGTATTGTGAATTATTTCTATAAAAAAAAGTTATTTATTAATAAAATTAATGATAATTTAAATAAATAAGTGATAATTTAATATTTGTCAAAAATGAATTAAGAATAATAATAATAAAAATAGACAAAATAGTACTACTCCATTAATGCACAAGAAATACCAATACGGACTCAAAAGAAAAGAAAAGGAAAAAAACGACCCCAACGAAACTATCCATTTAAAACCCTAGAAAGAAACCCCTCTCAATCAATCATTTCAAGCTCCGTTTCACAATGGCTTCCGGAGGAATTCTCTCCCGCTTCTCTTCCACCGTTTCCGAATCTCCGATCGTCTATCAGGGAAAGAAAGCGGCGTCTGATACCGCCTTCGTTGCCAAGAAACTCCTGAAGAGCACCGGAAAAGCCGCCTGGATCGTCGGCACCACATTTCTCGTGCTCGTAGTTCCCCTCATTATCGAGATGGACCGTGAGCAGCAGTTTAATGAACTCGAGCTGCAACAGGCTAGCTTGCTTGGCGCTCCCCCTAAGTAATTCAATTTTACGCTCTACCTTCTCTGTTATTCGGTTACAGATCGAATGGTTTTGAAACTAGCAGCTTACTATTGTCCTTTCTTCTTCTCATAAATGTTCTGAATTTTAAAGGTTTAGAGTGAATTCGAATAGCATGATTGACTTCGGAATTCAATGTCGTTTGGTTGTGGATTTTATTTTAATTCTTGCACCTTATAATTCGCCAGACTAGTGTTTATTGTGGTGATGTGTGTTGTTTGGCTTTGTTGTAGTTCGTAACGTGCTCTCCCCTGCACTATTTTGATAAGGGATATTATTAGAGTTCCCTTGGAGTTGTATTATTCTAATGCCAAAATGGAAGAGATTAATCAAATCTCTTCAGGTTGTTGGCTCTAGAGTTTCCAAGAGACGATTAAGATCAAATATCCCTGATCTGCTTAGTGGTCACGTACATGGTGGTAGAAGGAGCTAAATTTACTTTACTTTTTTCCACTATTAGCCCAATTTGAATTATAAGTAAATGAAGGATGCATTTCAGTCCGAGCCTCGGATGTGCCCCTTTTTGGCCTCTTCTTAGAAACACTCCTTATGAAAGTGATGTGCCTTGATTATGGGTAGGGTGAATGAGGATTGCAGCCACTATAACTTTCACCATTCCTGATCAACCAAAACAGACCATATTGCATTTTCTTAGGGTATCTAGTTGAGTGATTCCTTCATACTGACATATCACCTATATATAAAATTACTTTGTGTATGACTTAGGTTCATTTTTACTGTAATTTGATCTACATAACACATCATAAAATCTCAGTTCATGATTAGACAATCATTCATTTTACTTTCTGTATGCGGGATGTTATTAGCCATTTTCTGATACTTTGAATAGCTATTCAGGAACTTCTTGAAGATTTCTGTCAGTTGTATATATGTTTTATCAGTTTATCCATGTGCAATTATTTATTAGCAACTTTTGGTGATCTTTGTAGTGATATTTACTGGTCAATACATATTAGGTATTGTTTGTGTATTGAGATATAGAACTTCTAAGGCAAATACAAAAAACCTATATAACATCTAACTCGCTAATTTTAAAGAGCAGTACTTAAAATCATTTCGATTTGTTTTATAATACATGACATTTGATTTGATATTGAAACCTTGAGTTGATTTTGCATTTTCTGTTTCATTTTGGTGTTTTGCTATAGTTTTGGAATAAGTTAGGACAAAAATGACTGTTGGTTGAGGAATAGCTGAATGATTGATGATAAATGATTATAAGAGGGGAGGTAGTTAATCAGAATGGGTTTATGATAGCCTCATTACCCTTACTAAATATGATGAAAGTGAATTGATCATGTTATTCTCATAGTCACTTCAAGTACCCTCCCTAGGTTCATTCCGATTCTTGGTTCTCATTGAAGAATTTTGAACCAAGTGCCCACTTAATTGTCTACTCATTTGAGCCTTCATAGCTGCAGTTTGGTACAACTTGAACAACTCGTGTTGGTCTTTGACATGAAGGAAAAATCTGTTTATTGAAAATGATCAGGTTACTCATATTTCATTCTCCAGAAAGTATCTTGTAGCTGTGATGGCTGTAGTGTTGAACATAGGTTAGTCATTTGTTACTAACTATTGGAACTCAAGGTAGAGCTGTTATTCAATTCAAGCCGAGCCGAGCGAGAGAGAAAATGATCCCCACTCGACTCGCAAATGAGTCTAACGAGCCTAATGGAATTACAAGAAAAACTTTACTTATTGAGTCTAACGAGTCCAGTTCAAGCCAGCTTGTTAGTAAATCGAGTATCCAATGAGCATGGCTCGTTTATGAATAGAAACGAGCTGAGCTTCTCGTTTCTTTTAACAGCTCTACTTGTGGTGGTAGCTTATGGGAGGAGTTGCTTTTGCTATTTCCATGCAAAAATTAAGATTTATTGACACAAGATTTCATGATAAAATCATACTTGCTACTAGTGTTTGAAATTGTTCTTGTTTGGTGTTGGATTTAGGTATATTTAAATGCCAGGAGTTTCCTAATCCTTGCAAAACTAAATTGGATTCTGGAATTTTTGTAAGTGAGAATCATGCCACAATCAAATTCGAGCTCAATTGCTAAGGAAATCATCATCTGAAAAACTGCTGTGAAGAGAAACAAACTGTTATTCAAAAACTGATGTCAAATCTGTTATAACTAACCCCCAGCAATTAGGGAACCAAATCACCCGCTAAATCAAAGTATAAATCTTTTTTTTTTTTAACTGTAAACCAAATCGTATTTATAAAAACCGTTTGGTTTGAAACCATAATATTTCGGTCGGTCGAACGGTAATTTTGCTAATTTTTTCTCTACACAATAATTAATAAACATGTATAACACAATCTTAATAGACAAAATAAAATCTCAATAATATGACATATAATTCGAATAAAATCCCAAAATAAAATTCCAATAATATGATATATCAAAATAAAAACTAGTCATTGAAATTTGAACACTAAAAAACAACTAAATAACCACAAAAGTAAACAACAAACTTCTGTCTTTTTCAAGATCTCGTATTCATTGCACTCCTTAATTCTCATATAACCAGAAAGTTTGAGAGAAAACGCTGAAGAAAATTGAGCACATAGAGGCGCAAGTCGCAAAAATTGAAGAAAACGGGCTAGAGTTTCTGGTTCTGGGTTTGGATATTAGAATTGGGAGTTGGTCTCTTGTGCATAGTGTGCACGTGCACACTAATGCACAGGTCAACACTTGTGAACTCAGAGAAACAAAAACTAACAATAAGGTAATAGTTGGTCTAATGGTTACACCAATCAAATATGGGTATGAGGTCGCAGGTTCGAAACCTCATGAATTAAATCGAATTTCAAAACGAAGTCGAATTACCAGATCAAGTCGAATTACAAAACATCCACGCGGCGGCGACGTAGAGGAAGCACATCGAAATATTTGGGGAAGTTTGCGTGACCTTCTGATTTGGGTTGGAAGTGATTTTCGGTTTGGGTGGAGTGATAGCAGTCCCGCTATTAGTTGAAAAGTCATAAAAAAATTGTTTCTATATATAAATATTATTAATCTATTATTTGCAAATTTGAGTAATTATAGTATTAAATTGTAAATAAAGTATAATATATATATATATATATATATATATAAAATATTTTTTTCAATTAGTGAAAACTGTAAATTGAATCATACTAAAAAAATATAAATTTTCAAAATCATAAATCGAATCGTAAATAAAAAACAGAATCATATTTAATGGTTTGATTTGATCGATTTGAACCACACTCCTGCAACCAAATATATATATATATATATTATATATCCTTTAGTGGAATCCTAATGGAATTTAAATAAGAATTAGAGGTGGGCAACTAACCTTTTTAAGTGATACAAATTGAAATTACAATTCGAAAGAAAATTCAGACCAGATTGACTGTTAAGTTATACTCTCTCCCTCCAAATTTTTATTTATCATTAAAATTTAATGCGAGAATTATTTATTACTTGTATTAAGATAGATAAAATACAGGTATACAAGTCTTTTGAATAATATTGAGATATTTGAAGGGCTTAAAATGAAAATATTACTAGTGTATTAATAAATTAAGAAATGATGAATCTAGTTTGAATTTTTTTTCTTTTCAAATGATGAATTTTATTTGAATTTGGGTCACAGTTTGTGGTTTTGGAATTTCAAGTATTTGATGTTGGTGAATTCTCTTACATTTCAAATTATTTTTTAAATGAATCCAGGCCAGGTAATGAAGAACATCTTTAGACCATTTGGGCACATCATGTATATGGTTCATACCCACGTTACTAAAGTCAGATTCAGTTTTAGATAAGAAAATGTTATACTCCCTCTATTCCCATCAAAATAAAATAAGTGTAAGATAGAGTATTATGAGATTCATTGTGAATAAAGTAATGTAATTATTTGTGAGTAAGGAATAAGCTAAATAATAATTTAAGTAATATAGTAATGGTTGGAGGATGAAGATAAAATGATAATTTTCATTAAAAAATATGCAAAAATAAGTGGGAATAAGATTGATGGAAGGAGATTTTTGTATTTTTGGATGATTAACTTGTTTTTATTCGTAAATACAGGCTCGGAAGTAAGAGGTGAAATTTCATTTTAGAATGTAAACTTATTGCCATCTATGAACAAAGAGATCTTGAGACTAGTACAATCTTAAAAATTCTTGATAAAAAGTAAAAATATATGTTTATCCTCAAATTCTTGAACAGTAGAATTTTATGAAGATGTCACGTTCATATTGATCAAGTATGTTGATATATTATGATTAAGCTTGATTGTACTAACTCCATTAAACTTTTTTTTTCACAAAACTATACAAACTAATCAATTTTTACACACAAACTACTTAACTAGTTTATCATGTCAAATATTGTATACTAACCAAGACTTATAGCTGTTTTTTTTTTTGGTCTTTCTTAAACACAAAAAAAAAAAAATCTCAAGTTTGAGGAAGTAATAATTCACGAATCAGTTGTACAATGGGCGAGAAAAAAAGATTTTGCGTTTAGTTTGCAGAGTTTGATGAAAATACCATCTTAAAAATCACGTGTAAAGCACACGTAAAAATTTGGTAGAAATTTGCCCTGAAAAAATTAGTTTAGTAATTTACGTGTAAAAAATTAATAATTTGTATGTTTGGTGCAAAAAAAGTTTAATAATTTAGGTGCAATTTTGATGATAGTTTAATGAATTTAGTTCTCAATTAGTTCATATCATTACTGTGATAAATTGTGTATTTTACAAGGGTGTGGTAGTTGGACCTTATGATTGTGGAGTCTTATTTTAATTAGGGATGTAGATTTGGCTAATTAAACATTGTTTGTAATTTGTTTGGAACAAATCATGTTCATTCTATGTTATTTTTATTAAAGATTATGAAGGTTCGGTGGTAGTAGATGTATATATAAAGGATCCACAATGGTGATGTTTTCATTGATATTCATTACGTGGGCGAGAAAGTTTAATTATGTGGCTCGTGTTTTCTCTTTCTTCTCCGTAACTTTCCTTTTGAGTTGAGATTTTTCTTTTTTATTAGAAGAATTAGCACGCAAATGATGGGTTCCTCCTCTATTTTTAAAAAATAAATTATATTATCACACCTTTTGCATGTTTTTTACACATAAGATAAAACTTATCGTTCTCTAATCTTTCTTTGAGTAGTGAGTACACATTATTATGTTAATTATTTACATGATCAACCCACATGCCACAACAATCAGGGGCGGACCCAGAATGAGTAATTGAGGGGGGCCAACCGTACAATTTTAAAACAATCAAATTTAAAAAATACAATAATAAGCTCATATATAATATATTTATTATCATAAAATTTCAATATATAATAGTAAACTTACAATCTTTTAAAATTTAAAATGTTTTTTTTCATGTCATGAAAATCATTTATATATGAATGAGATATATATTTCCATATCCATGGTCGTAATCTCGGATCACTTTCAAATGATTAAATATCAAATATCTCATTAATATTTTTTTTGTAGGATGACTTTCATCAATTATCTATAGATAAATTTGACTTAGATGCTTGAGTATTTTTATTCTTTCTTTCAAAGAAAAAATGTATTGTCCAGTGGCTTTTTTATCACCAAAGAATTAAATAAAAATTAAATAATTGAAAAACTACAATAAATTCTACATTTTAACTTTTAACCAACCATTAGTTATATGGTTCTTGTTTATCTTTAATTTAAAAATAAATTCTATAAATACATTAATTAATAATTGAATGATTAAATTTAAATTAGACGCAAATTAATTACAAATTAAATATTTCAAAAATAATTAAAGTACGTGATTAGATTTAAAAGAAAACTAGAAAAGGAATTAGAAAATGAAATAATAAAATGGACTAGGAAGATGAAATGGATTGGGCCTCTTTAGTTAGTTTTATTAATTTGGAGGGGGCCAACAAATAAAATAATAATAAAAATGACACTAATACTTATATATACTCTATATCATGGTTAGGGGGGGCCATGGCCCTCCTCCCCATAGCCATCGGTCCGCCCCTGACAACAATAACACTTTTCGTCAAATGTCATTATTTTTATTTTTTATTTTTAATTATTTAATTTAATTATTCTAATTTCATTTTAAAAAAGGTGAAGGTTGATGTGGATGTCAAATTAGTATCAGACGCTATGAATTCGTCTAACCAAGCGTTCTCTATTTTTTAAATTTTAGAACTATGTGTAAATCTATAGTTTCTACTATCCCTTTTTGCACTTTTGATTTTATCTGTCGAGCTACCAATGAGAATGCGCATCGACTTGCTAGAGCTGCTAGAGATTTTTCGAACTCCATGTTTGGTTTGATCCTTTGTCTATTGTGGTGGGCATACATAATCGTACTTGAAGTTGTTGAATAAATGGAGTCTTGACTTTAAAAAATAAATAAAATATATTTACATCACTTTATCTCTACTCTCAAATCATCACTTATTTATTCAAATTGTCATTAACGGTATTCGTAAACAATCACTTTATTTATAAGTGAACTCCATAATACTTCATCATACCTCCCATCTATTTACTTTATATATAAATTAATCAAAATATTTAGTAAAATTCATGCCAATACTTATTGAAATGTATATATACAATTTTGTAAGTAATAAGTACTCATTCCATCACAATTTAGATTTATCATTTGTCAAAAATTGATATCACAAATTAAATTTATCATTTTCTAATTTGACAATAAAACATTTTTTTCACTTTTAATTACACCCTTTAAACATCTCAAAATCACACCATATGCCATAATTTTATTACTCTACTTTATTATTCACAATATTTTATTATTTACTTTATTACTCAAAAAATCCTCTAATTTATCTCATTTAATACTAATAAATAACTCTCACATTAAACTACGCGTAAACAGTAAATGATGAAATAAAATTGGGACGGAAGGAATACAAAACAATGATTCCTAAGTTCCCTTTCAATTTTATATTTGGGGGACGTCATGGAATTAAAGAAATAGTATAATATTTTATGTAAAATTGTTGATGAAAAATGTAACAAAAGTAACAAAGTGTAGAGAAAAAGTGTAAGAAAAGTAATAAGAAAGAGAAGAGAGAAATGAAATTTAAGTGACAATTAATGTAATTTTGTATAAAAGTAAGAATAATTGTTAATAAATGTGGGCCACAACTCGACAAAAAATAAATATAAAATTTTAAAGAGAATGTCTAAAATAATAAAATATAAGTTTAAAGAGTGACGATGTAATATTATAATATAGTAAAATCAATACAAAAGATTTATAAACCTTCTTCTAAGCGTATATTTCTTTTTGGCTTTCAATTATTTCATGTGGAGTTTTCAATAAAATTCCAAATGAATTACAAATGGTGGTATAAAGATAGAGACAAACATTATTTGGTTTTGAGTGTAAAGGCAGTAAAGCGATGTCGCCTACTACACTTTAATTTAATAAAAGCAACATCACCATCGCCATTTTGCATTCATATACACACTTGTTCATCCTACTAATAAACATTTTTAACATTTATGCTAAATGCTCTCTTATCGGAATGACAATGAGACGGGAAACAATTTACACTATTACCCGCATTGCTTAATTTTTTTTAATTATTTTAAAATTAATTCTAATATACACAGTATTTTTATTTCAACATTCAATAATTAAAATATATATTTATTTAAAATAACATTTCATATTCATCTAATACTCAAAAAAAAAAAAAAAACCTATAAAATGTTTATACACAAACATATATACATTAATATGCATATAAATTTATATAAATACACAAACATATAAAATATGGAGTACTACATTTATGTATAGTGGATCTAGAGACGAATTAGCAAGGCGAGTTCAGCAAAAACCACGACCCGTCTCATATTCTCTTGATCGAGTTCAAGCAGGTACAAACCCTGCCCATACAATGGAGGCTCGGGTTTGGATCCGCTCCATTGCTATCCCTATTTTCGAGTAGAGAGATAGTGAGGGAATAACAAGTTACTTGAAGAGTAAGATCTCTTTTAACAAAAGTGAAGCAAATCTCCCTCTTTACGACTTCCAATGCACTACCTTTAAGCCTAAACCACCTCAACTTTTATCCATAAAAGTATCCCTGTCCCTGCAATAAACTTTACTTTACTTTACTACATCATCAAAACACATATAGTAAGTATATTGTAATAAGTGAGTAATCTACCTCTTATATACTATCATCATTTCATTCATCCACCATACTTGTAAGCATGCTGCTTTTTCTTAAAAGTTGATTTAGTGAACAACAAACAAGCCATTACCAATCCTACACCAACTAATCCTCCAAGCACAATTGCAACTGTCTTCTGTGGACTCCTTCCTGACCCTGCACCCACATCATTTTATAATCTTTTTACCATAATAACACCCCCTTTGGTTTGGTTGAGCTTATAAGCTCCTTAGAAAACACTTATAAGTTGTTTAGGTTTTTATAAACACTCTAAATATTTGGTAATAGCTTATAAGATCTTAAAAAAATACTACCAACTCATCTTAATTAATTATATCTAATAAACAACTCACAAGATATGTTTGTAAAATAAATGCAGTAGTGAATAGAGAATCTAATGTTCATATGGGAAACATAGATGGAGACATTCAACCAAATCATGGTGTTGCATTTAATTAATCACCACTACCAATATATTAAACTCTTGAACTGCAAAAATAATGTATATTTCAATCATTTAGTATACACACAATCTTAAGTGTATTAGATATAAATTTTATTTTAAGCCTAATTCAACATCTATTTTGTGCCTAATTCATAATCTATCTTGAAGTAATATACCCTATCAAATTCAGTCTAAATAAATATCAAAGCAAGAAACTAATAATTGAACACATTAACTCTAAAGAATACTCTCCTCATTTCATTTTAGATTATCATTTGAATAAAAATAGAAGTTTAAAATGAGATTAAACTACACCATAAAGCATACATCAATATTTTATCTTCTTTAATACTCCCTAATAATTCGAAAAGTAATTGATGAATGCAGAAAGTATGAATTATGATAGTAATTTGATTACCTGATCCTGAAGGTGAAAAAGAATGTTGATTGTTGGGAACACCATTGGGATAATATGTGTAAGTGATGTAACATTGTTGAAGATAAATCTGCGCTGAAAGAGCAGCACCACACTCAGCCTTCGCCCTCTCCACCGCACTTTTCACACACTTCACACAGTCGCCGCCGCTTAAATCCCCTTCACACTGCCCCAACACATACACCGATTCATAAGCCCCTGCGTAGAATCCCGAGTTTCCACTCCCCACCCCCTTCTCAATTTCCCCCAAAGCCGAGTCCAATCGGTCCTCGAACCCAGCCCCACTCGCCCGAGTTGACCCACAAATCTTGTAAAGCAACTCGGTCCCACTCACCTGCTTAAACCCTGAAATCTCGTACCTCAGATAACACCCATTTAGCTGAACCCTTGCCGCAATCGCTTCCCCGCAGAGCTTTTGCGCTAGATTTGGAGTTTTCTTCACGCAATTGCTGCAATCGCTGTTCGACAGATCGCCTCTGCATTGGAAGAGGCCGTGGAAGCCGGACGAGGATCCGTCGCCGGTAGCTGTTTTGTAGAACTTTGCAGATGAAGATTGGGAGATTAGAGTGTCGACAAGAGTTTTCAGCGTTTGCTTGTATATCCCGTTTGAATCCTGCAAGTTTTGGTCGGCGCAGCCTTTGAACACCAAGTTTGAGGGGTCGGAGGCGGCGGCGAGAGATAAAATTAGGAATGGTAGCAGGAGATATTGGGATGGACCCATTTTCGGTATTTTATTGGTAAAATCGTACAAGAAACGTTCAAGATTGAGATGATATGTGTGTTTTCATGTGGCTACTGCCTAGACTAGAAGCCAAGGTCATCCAGCTTGCAATGCTTACGGAGTGGAGTGCACATCTAATAATAATGTTTTTAAGAGAAAATAGATAAAATAACTATTCTCATGCAAAAAAATATTAAATAAAAAAAATGAACACACATTTTATTTAAAAAGAATGTGCACAGTTTAGTAAAACGGAGAGAGTAATAACGACCTATAATTAATTTTGGACTTTCAAATATTTAATCTTTTTGTGTAGGTGAAATGTACACACAAAGAGTAGTGTATCAATTGTTTTTCCTTGTACAAATCAATTGAATTGTTTTTCCCAGTCTTTGATTTTTTTTTTTCGCATTTGAATCATATATATATATGTTGAGTTCAATTAGATTAGTAATTCAAAATAAAAAATCAATTTGTCTATTCCCATGTGTATATCTATTCTTTTTTGTTAGGGATAACGACGGGAAGAGGGGAAAAGAAATCCCTCAACCGCTAATTCAAAATGGGATCTCATCACCACTTCAATTATGGGGAGAGGGTGGGTGGTAAGTAAACATAGCTAGTTTATGTGTTTTCTGATTTTGAGCTCTAGGGATGAAAAACACTCCGCACACTACAAAATCCTCCATCCTTCTCCAAATATCCTACAATAGACTCGCTTCATAATCTTCATACTGAGTACGCTTAGTGATTGCTCCGAACGCCTCCAGGGAGTCTGTGTAAATCAAAATCTTTGCAATTCCCTTGTCCCTGCACCCCTCTAGCCCTTTCCGAATAGCAGCAAGCTCCGCCCCCAAAACCGAGCCTGGCGAGGCAATCCTGCGGCAGCCTACACCGACTTGTGCACCTGATTGATCAATGATACTGAACCCCACTCCAAAATTGTTCAGATCAAAGTTGAAAACACCATCAGTGAAAACCAAGACATATCCAAGGCTTGCTCTGGTGGTCGTTGGCTCCGTCTGAGGTCTAGAGTGGAGCTCAATCGGCGCGTCGAAAATCCGCCAAATAAGCAAGAGCCCTGTCTCCACTCGAAAGCCTACTAGGGAATCGCCTCGTAATGTTGACCGCATCATGATGGGTTAGCGAACATCTCTCCTTCCAAATACTCAAAGCTAGAATAACAATCTCTTCTAACTAGGTGGAATCAATCTCATCAAAAATAGTAGAAAGGGTCCAAAGTGTTTATGCCTGACTACACTTTTAATAACCTTCCACCACTCAAATCTTTTCCACACTTTCTTCACTTGTGGACACAGGAAAATCGCGTGAATCGTCGAAGCTTCAAACCTCACACACACAACACAAGACTTTCCTATTGGGACGTGATGATCCGCCAAGTTTACCTCTGTTGCCAGAATATCCTTACATATCTTCCAAAGAAATATCCGAAGCTTTGGCGGGACATTAAATTTCCGTAGTTTACTCCACCATACCTTAAAACGACCACCAGAGGAGGGTGGTACTATTTTATCCTTAATCCTGCTCAAGCTGGTAGCAAGCTTATATCCAGATTTGACATTATAAACCCATTTCTTTTCCAAACCCCAAACCCTGAGTCATGAGTTCCCTCACCACTAATAAAAGTCCTCACAATGCATTCCACTTAAAACGGGGGAAAGCTGCATGTATGAGCTGCGAGTTCCATTGAAAATTCGATGTAATAAACCTGCCCACTTTAGATCCACTCGTTATCCTCGAGATAATTCGACTGTTGGTAAGACCCTTGACCTAAGCATCTTTAAATATCCCAACTGTCGAACCATCGCCAAATTTTCATCCGATTCAGTCTGGAATTAAATCCCTACTCCATCAAAGAGATCTCTAGACAAACGAGGGACGAGAACCTACTCCACCATCCAAGATATCTACATGCTTAAAATACCTGGCCTTAAAAATTCTTGCAAGAAGTGAGCTAGGTTGACTCATGATCCTCCACACCTGTGATTTGTGGCGAGATTGCTTGAAAATTAAAGTGATTGTAATTAATTATTGTTTTATGCTTGCAAAAATCTGCTGGTCCCAAAACGAGTATAATGACAGTCTAGGGGGGGTGAATAGACTCTCTAGATGTTCAAAACCTTTTTCGTGAGTTAAGATCAGATGAGACGATCAGACGAGTTATATACTCAATCGCCTGAATGCAAATAAGATGTTCTGATCTGTAGAGTGCGGAAGTGTATTATAGCAGATTAAGATAAAAACCTTACTGACTGCTAAATTTAGTTGGTCAGTTTGAGAGCTATCTCAAAAGCTATATGTGCGAAAATGTGTAGGCCTTACGTGTTTAGACTCGTGGGTATTTTATGAAAAACCTTTTTAAAGAATGACTTTTAAAAACAATGAAAGCTTATCAGCTGATTTGATATCTGCTGATTATGAAAACAAACACTTAGTGGATTTAGACTCTTTGATAGATCTATGCCATTAACAAGTATGAACAGTTAGAATATGAATGCTGAATAATAAAGCAAGCAATAAAAACACAAGTATTTATAGTGGTTCGGATCTCAATTTCCTACGTCCACTCTCTCTAATCAGATAGAGAAATTCACTATCTTGCTTCTTTATATTCACAAGAGAAGACATTCGATCAAGAACCTCAATTACAATCTGAGGCTACGAATCTACTTGTTGGTTAGGTAACAAGTAACCTTTACAGAGGTTTTTACAAAATATAAAAGTATGTGTATAACCAACTGGTTCTAAGAACTAAAGATTGGATTCTTTATGCAGGATTACGATCGGAAACTTAGAGCACTAAGGTTAGAAAACTTTGCAGGCTCTAAAGAACTCGATACTTAGAATATTTCTGAAATTGGCTGTTCTTGATATCAGCTGTATGCGTAGAGAGAGTTCTTGCTTGTGAGGTTTCCGGTACCTTGTTCCAAAGAACAAGTGTTGTATTTATAGAGAGATTTGGACTCCAGAAACTAGCAGTTGGTGAGAACTAGCCATTGCACCAAATCTTCTAACTATGGTCGATATCTTCATGGGAGAGTTGTTTGCAGATATTCTGGTACGACATTGCCTCAAAAGGTAATGTGCATTAAATGCTCCGTACTTCATCTGGCAGATCTCTGTACGACCTACTACTTAGTCAACTTCATAGCTTTGTGTTGATTTCTCATTGGTCCACATCGGCTTGGTAGTTGAACAACTATCTTGTCTTCTGTTCGAGCAATTCAGATCTAGTCCGACATTCTCTTTGTCTTTTGTTATTGTTGCCTTTATTTCCTTTGACTTAGTTAATCATAAATGAACTAACACTTGTGAAGGTGTTTCATTCATAAATGTTAATTGTTATCTGAATCTTTAGATGATCTTGACTTGAATGTTCATTGAGGCTTCTTAAGACAAGATCAGGCGAGCTCATATCTGGTGAAATGTCTTCTGAAACTTGAGTGAAGATTATCATATAGATCTTTCAGTCTATAAGGTATACAACAACCTTTAGATCTGATTTCACTAATGAGCTCTTGATGTCTTCTAGTCTTCTATCTTCTTCTCTTTAAGTCTTGAGTAGAATGCGCGTAATCAATTAGATGAGTAATCAACTGATATCTATACAACTGATTCCTCAGACTAGACTTAGACATATTTCAACACTTCTAAGCTTTATAACACAGCTTAGGAAACTTAGTTCTAGATTAAAAATTATTTATCTAACCTGTACTCTACTGATCTGATTTTGGTCATCAAAACTTAAACTATAAATTGTAATCATATTAGGGGCTGGATGAATATCCTAACAATTTCCCCATTTTTTATGAAGCCAAAACTAACTAAGCTAAGTTATCAGATCAGTTAGATAATAATTTGAAATCATCAAGGTTAGAAAAAAAATATCAGAACTAATAAACAATATCAGAGCATCTAATATGTATATCTAGTATCAGAACATTACCAATACACAAAAATATGTATCAGAGCTGTTCTATACTTAAAATAGCATGTATTAGAGCTTTAAACAAGTAAAGAGTGCAGATGGCTTCTAAAGAAGACAATGAGTTGTTGTATGAAGCTGGAAAAGGTAAATACTTGTATTAATCAGAGCATAAGAAAATTCAGATTACAAATACAATGTAAATTACTTCAGCTAGATAGATGATGTCTTCAATATTCGCCATATGCTTGATATACTATTTTCTTTACTTCTCGAACAATCTGTTTGTCTCTGATTTTTCTCATCTAGAACGATCTCGTCAACTATGCGATCAACTTCTCACATATCTTTCTTTCCTTTGACGGTTGAGGCAGCTGTCCATTCTGGAAAATCAGGCAGGACGATGTTGATGTTCTTTTCAACTGCTTCTTTGATGATGATACTCATGAACTCTTCATCTTTTCCTGTGAGATAACTTTTGAAACAGCTGAATGCATTTTGTGGATCTTGATCTCCCCATCTGTGAGCAAGATAATATATCTTTTGCCATTCTCTCTTCAGATTCAGCCATCTTAGATTGTGAATTGGATCAAGAAATTCATCAATCTACTGATTTGTGGCTTTAGGGAGTTCATCTTCAACATCCTCAAATTGTTTCTTCTTTTTCTAGATGGTCCTTCTTGTTTTGAAGTTTGCATCAAATTGAGCAGCATTCTTTCTTTTCAGCTCTAGCTGACGACGTTCCTCATTTGTTTTCTCATATCTTTGACCTCTCCTTAAGGCGATTAGAACGTTGTCATCTTCATCCTCAATTTGGGTTACGGGCACATCATCCTTTTCAGGTTGATTTGGTTGCTTCTGAATGATGGGTTCTTTGATAAGGGCTGCAACATCAGTAACCTGTACAACTTGAGAATCAGAAAGCATTAAATTTGTTGGAATTTCAGAAATTCCCCCTTGAGATGAGCTTGCTTCCATCTGGTTCTCTTGACTTTTGATTTTCTCCTCTGCATCTGCTAATCTCCTAGCCAGATCAGACTGAGTATCATAAAATTTCTTCATTATTTCAGCTGCTTTCTTCAGTTGCTCAGACACTTGATTGGATAACTTAACTCTAGCTTCTTCTTCACCCTTTTTGGCTTCATCAATGTGGGAAGTGAGCGCTTGAGCAAGTTTCGTGAACTGATCCTCGTTGGCAAAATTGGCATTATTCAGAACAACAATTGCCTTCTGTTCCATCCGTTCAGTTGCCTTTGTAGCAGTGTCTTCTATAACTTTGTCAATGGCAGTAGGGGCTAGAGCAAGTTGAAGTCTCAACTTCAAGTCTTCAGTAGACAGAGCAAGTTGATTTCTGGCTAACTTGAGATTCTCAATCTCTTCCTCCATCTTTATAGTTTGATCTTTGGCTAACTCCAACTGCTTGCCCAGTTTAGCTCTCTGAACAGCTGCCGATTTTTCCAACTCAAAATATTTCTTCTGAAGATCAGAAGTGGAAGTTAGTTCTCGTGCTTGGCTCTTCTTCACCTCATTCTCCTTGAGATCATCAATGGTAATTATCAATGCAGTTTTGTGTTTCGTGTCCATTTCTGCAATTCCTTTCCTAAAGTTATAAGCAGATTTGGTGATAACTTCATCCACACTTGTCATGATAGCCTTTGTCAGATCCGCTTCAAAGTACTTATCCATGTTCTTTCGAACAACATCATAGATGTTCTCGAAGTGAGTTTTCTCAAATTCAATCGATCTTCAACCAGTATCACGGATCTTAGGAGCGAGGTCTTCACACATTAACTGAGAAAGGTCAGCCAAAACTTGACATATGAGTGGAAGATCTATATCTCCCGAATCAGTAGCATTGACAGTAGATGTTTCAGCCTTTTGATTTTCAGGTTCAGCCTTGAGTCCTGAAGAAGTTGTGCAGTTGTCCTCGTGAGACCTTTCTCACTTGGAGGAGGGGCTTCAATATTATCTAGGATTTGAAGATCATCATCATCGTCTTCAATACCCAGAGTGGCATCAATACTGTCTAGGATTCGAAGATCATCAGTATTGGTTTCAGCATCTAGAGTCATCAAATCTGACAGTATATCAATAGCTTTAGCACGAGTGTTCTACATATCCTTGACCACAACTTCCATCTTGATATCCTTCTCCTCAGCTCTAAGAGCTGGTAACTTCTCCTCAGCTTCGAGAGCTGGTTGTTCAACACTTTTAGATCCCTGAATCTCTAAGACCGGGGGCTGTAAAGATTCAGTTAACACAATTTCTTGTGTTTGATCAAGATGAACATTGGACTGTACTTTTTCAGAGTTGATTATTTCCATCACCATATCAGCCACTGAGTTTAGTACTAATGCCTCAGAGTTCAAAGACTCATCATGAGCAATGACTTCAGCAGTTTGCACAACTTCAGTCTCTAGCTCTGCTGATTTCTCAGCATCATTGCCAGTCTGTTTAGGTGAACTCCCACCTAAATCAGATGTTGGGTTATCTGCTCCTCCAGCAGCATTCCCTCCGAATTGATCTTGTGTAAGATCTTCGTCGTTGGTCGTATTCTTATCAGCTCCGGACTCGGGTCCATCGTCGATGTGATCTGTACTGCCCTTAACAGTTTCAAATGCTTGTAACTTCGAAAGCTGTCCAAGCTTTCTAGCGACAAGTACTGAAAGTGCATCATCGGAAGTTAAATCAAGAAAACTTTCAATTTCAGCAGACTCAATCTGCTCTAGCTCCCAGTCATAGAACATGTCTAGACCACCTTTCTCCTCTATGGCTTGAACAATTCTGGAGATGTTTGAGACTCTAATTTCTCTCCAAGTCCAGATTCGCAAAATCTGCTCGAAGAGTGCTGGATATTGTTTCAGCTCAGGAAAATTTTCTTCGAGTTCTCCTTCAATTTGCTGTCTGAAGAACTGTTCCTTAGGGCCAATGGGGTAAGTAGAAAGAGAAGGGTTGAAAGGTTTGGGAAGTTGAAATGAAGGGGTTGATGTGTCGACTGGATCTAGTCGAGCAACATCAGAAGTGGATTCAATGTTGGTTGGGAAGAGAGAAGCAGATACTTGTGCAAAAGTCTTGGCAACTTCTACTGCAAGTTCTAGAGGATCAGCAGTTGTAATATCTGTTGTGGGTTGGTTTTCAGAGCCTAAAATAGGTTCTAAGGCTTGGTTGGTTGGGTCGATGGGTACGATGGCTAGGGTATTATCAGCTGATGGGGTCTCAGTTGATGTTGAGGTATGTTGGGATATGAATATCCCTAGTTTAGTTTTGATAAACCAAATCAAACATGTAATAGGATAAGTTGTATTGTATAGACAACTTTATTATACATCTTGTAATAGATAGGACTCTGGTTAGAAGAGAAGACATGCAAATGCTCATGAAGAGAAGAGAAGACCAAGACCAGAAGTCTCCTAATAAGATGAGTTGAACTCATCTTATAGGATAAGAAGAGTAAGAGTAAGATGAGTAGAAGTCTTCTTACCAGCAGAGTAGAAGTCTTCTTACCAGCAGAGTAGAAGTCTTCTTACAAGCTGAGTAGAAGTCATCTTACAACCAGCTGAGTAAAGACAGCAGAGTAAAGACAGCAGTTGAGAAGAAACAGCAGCTGAGTAAAGACAGCAGAGTAAAGACAGCAGCTGAGAAGAAACATCAGCTGAGTAAAGGCAGCACAGTAAAGACAGCAGCTGAGAAGAAACAGCAGCTGAGTAAAGACAGCTGAGTAAAGACAGCAGCTGAGTAAAAGGCAGCTGAGTATAGACAGCAGCGGGGTAAAGACAGCAGCTGAGTAAAAGACAGCAGAAGCCTAAAAGAAAGATCAGATGAGTACCCAATTAAAGGAAGGCCAATCAGAGTTGAAGTCAAGGATTGACAAGATACGCACAAGAAAGGAAAGTCAAAGATATGATTGAAATTACATGACAATGGTAATATTCAATCATATCATATCAAGAGATTGCAAATTCCTCAATTAGTGGAGTTTTGAATGCCATCATCCAACGGTAACATTCTAACTCAACACTATATAAATGAGTTCAGTTCTTACATCATTTGGAGTGGAGAGGTGTGAGATGCAAAGGTGGAGCAAAGGTCATAAAGTCCAGAAATAAGAAGAGCTCAAGAAGATCATACATGAAGATTCAACACGCATCACCTCATCCCCAGTGAGTGAACTCATAACATCTAAGCCAGTGTAGCCACTCATATATATCCATAGCTTAGAGAGAATTTCCCAATCCTAGCATGAGGCTAAAACAGATTGTAAGGGAAATTCTCACCTAGTTCATATACACAAAACCCACCTTCTACCATAAAACCCTAGAAGTCAAGTTGAGTGTTAGTCACTGTAAAGAGTCCAAGTGCTCTATAATCACTTGTGGAGTGCAAGTGCAAGTGCTTACAATCACTTGTGGGGAAGTGCAAGTGCTTACAATCACTTGTGGAGACCGTAGCAGTTAAGGAACTGGCTCAGATCTCAAAGTCCTACCCTTGGGACTATAAAGGTCAAGGCCCTTGTAATTTTTGGTAAATTAAAGGGATTAAATATCACGTGTGGACGTGAGAGTGGACGTAGGAACGTATATCCGAACCACTATAAATTAATATGTTATTTACATTTCTGCACTTTACATTTCAAGTCTTTTCATACATATTTGTGCATAAAATGTTTTACACACTGTATTTATTGAATAGACGAGTATAATATTTATGGGCACACTACAATTCCGCACTTAACTCCGATAAGTAATTAATCAGTCGACTAACTAGTCCTAGGCCCCTAGTGAAATCAGCGGACTAGTTACTTTGAAGAGTTAGTTTATTTTCCACACAATCAGCAGACATCAAGTCAACTGATCTTACACTCGTCTCAGGGACCAACAAGGTAGGTTTAGAAAGATTGGAAGGGGGTGAATGGATGGATTTGGTTAGGGTTTCAGAGGGCTGGGCAGAGATGGGAATAGGTGCAAGAGGGTTAGAAGAAGAAAATTCTAAGGCAAGTTTTCGATTTACCTTAGATCTAGGCTTGGTTGTTGGCTTGATGGGAGAGTCTTCAACAGTGTCTCCAGCAGTTTGGTCTTCAGCTGCCATGGTGTCCTCATCTGATTCCGTGGATTTAGATGATGACTCGGAAGGGTCGGCAGCTGGAGCAGGCTTGACTATATAACAAACTTCAGCTTCTGCTTCTTCTTGGGAGCTTCAACTTTGGAGGTTTCAGCTCCTTTCTTCCTCTTGGCTGCTTCAGCCTTGGACTTAGTCAACATCCATTTGGAGCTTCTGAACACTGTTCCAGAACCCCAATCCTTATTATTTGGAAGCAGCTTCATCAATATGTAACTGATCTTAATTACATAACTCAGCTTCGATTCAGGCTAGAAAACTCCATCCTTGTTCCTTCGGATCTTGGCCAGTTAATCTTGGCCTTGTCAAATAATGCCTTCATCACTCTGATCTTGAACTGAGTGACGCCATCTAGGGAAGAATGATGTCCCATGATGATTTTACACACTATGTCAAATAGATCTCTGTATTTCTCCTTCAACATAGGCTTCTTCAAGGCACTGGATGCCAATTTAAGATATTTGGGATCAATGAATTCCTCCCATAATTCAGCTTCTTCCCCACTTTTGTATTCCTCTGGATCCTCAATCCCTTTGTTCTTCAATCCGAACAGATCTTCAAAAGTCTCTGTAGTGATTAAGACTTTGCTGTTTCCAACAAAAGAAGTAATGGTTCCATCCTTCCTCAAGGCCAAGAAGATGTAGAAGTCTGCTACATCTTCACCAAGAATAACCTTGGGACAAGTACTAAGAAGCTTCTTCAACCCAGCATCGACGAGAACTTTCGCCGTCCAGGCTTGACCAGTGGTGTGAGGACCTTCAAAAGACATGCATCCTTTTGCGATCATGCGTTCTTTTACCCATAGGTCTGGATGATAGGTTTCAGGGGTGACATCTAAGAATTATCTGCGAGTCTCAAGAGTGTGATGTCTGGATGAGGCCATTGATGAGATAAGAAAGCTTGAAGATTTAGAAATCAGTTTGCAGAGAAAATAAGGGTTCAAGAATTTTGAGAGCGTAAACTAATAAAACTCCTAACACTTTCTTATATATGATTTGAAATTAGACTTCAATGGTCCTGATTTGATCTTAGGAATGTAATGACGGGCTTAGATGAAGGGGTGTATTCATCCAGATTTGAAATTTAGGTTTTGCCGCTTCATATTCTTCCTGGATTTCAAAACAGATCAAAATTACGCTCTGAATTTTAACATATAAAATTTTCAGGTCCGCATTTAATGCTAAGCAAGTTATTGGTTGGCAAATAAAGTGACTATCGACTCAGCGCGTAAAATGAGGTCACACACTCATTACTGGAAGTGTAAAACGTCTTAGACAAGTTTGCAATTTCATTTACCGTTTCACTTCAAATTTTTACTTAGCATGTTGAATTACAATAAATGAAAACATAGCGCAATAAATGAGAACGATTCACATTAAATATGTCTCCTAATCATTTAAAATAAATGAGTTAGGTGAGAAGTGATGTTTATCTGTATCAGTTGTGTGCCGAGAACAACTGATTTAACTTCTTGTAGGTTTTAGAGAGTGAGAAGAAGAATCAGAGGGGCAATATTGTGATCCTGACTATTCTCATTTATTGCCTCTGATTCTGCTACTGCGGATAAGAAGCTCTGCGTACACGCATCGCTTCTGTTTGCAGCAGTCTCCATTCTCACAACCCTCCAAACCTTGTCCTCATGGCCGGTTGCGTCCACCGTTCCTTGAGAGGAACTTGAACATGGCATGACATGGGACACCGGAGATTCTTTCCGGTTTGACATGAGCACTTGAGATTCCTTTCTCTGCAAGGAAGAGTAGAAGGATCTTTCTGGCTTTTACCCACGTCTTGGGTTGGAAGATCTCATGCAATTCTGATTTTCACACATTTTTCTCCATCTTTTCTCTTGTTTGAGTAAGAATGTTTATGTTAGATATGTTAGTTTGATAGATAAGTGCAGGTATTTATACTAGTAGAAGTAAGATTCTTTATAGGAAAGGGATAAATTTGATTAGAAGTCGTAGGTCTTAGCTTCTGAAAAGATTTCTGGAAAATAGTAGTTTTCTTGGAAATTTAAAGATTCCTTTTAGAAAAGAATGGTTAAGATGAAATTTAGTTTTGATCCGAGGGTCCAGATTGAGAGTGATCTAAATCACTACTATTTTGACTTTAGACCAAAATAAAATAGTCATAATAACCTTTAAAATCCGTATCCAATGGAAAAGAAAATAATAATTAATAAATATGCATCTGTATGAGAAAAGGCTTATGAAAAAAAAACTTATATACATATATATATATATATATATATATATATATATATATATATATATATATATATGTGTGTGTGTGTTCTGAGTGTCTTTAACAAGGATATTTAAAGAATCATAGATTCCCCCTTGAGTAAATAACTCTCAGTTTCCCTCAGCATTAATAACTTTCTTCATAGGGAGATTACTTATCTGAATGATGAGTGTGTCTATTCAACTCATCTCTAATCTCCCCTTCCTTTGTTGTCTGGCTGGAGCTGTTCTATGATTAGCTGAGTCAGAGTGGACTTCTCAGCTGTAGGCTTCGAGATATCTAGCTCCAATAAACCCAAAGAAAAACACAACTCTCTAAACCTCATCTTTACTAGAGGCTTCGTGAGCATATCCGCCCTTTGGATATCTATGTGAATCTTTTCCATTCTAATATCCTTCTTCTCCACATGATCTCTAATGAAATGATGTCTTACATGAACATGCTTACATTTGGTATGGAGAACAGGATTCTGAGTAATAGCTATTGCACTGTTGCTATCACAATAAATTGAGACTTCTCTAACAACAATGTTATAATCCAATAACTGCTGACTTAACCGTAACAGCTGACTACAACAACTACCATCAGCCATATATTCGGCTTCAGTAGTGGAGGTAGCAACTGAGGTTTGCTTCTTGGAGAACCAAGAAATCAGCTTGTTTCCTAGAAATTGACAAGTGCCAGAAGTAGATTTCCTATCTATTCTGCACCCTGCAAAGTCAGAATCAGAATACCTACTCAGATCTAAACTATCTTCAGATGGATACCACAAACCCATATTTACTGTACCTTTCAGATACCTCAGAATTCTCTTAGCTGCTTCTAGGTGACTAAGCTTGGGATTGGATTGAAATCGAGCACAACCACCTACAACAAATGTAATATCTGGTCTACTAGCAGTTAGGTACATGAGAGATCCTATAAGGGCTCTATATTTGGATTGGTCTACTGATTTACCATCCTCATCTGGATCCATCTTAAAGGAGGTCGTCATGGGAATCTTGCATACTTTACTTGTTTGAGCACCAAACTTGGCAATCAGATTCCTTGTATACTTAGCTTGAGTATTGAATATCCCATCTAGACTTTGCTTCACTTGTAGACCTAAGAAGTAGTTCATCTCCCCCATCATAGACATCTCAAATTTGCCTTGCATCAAGTTTGAGAACTTGTCGCATAGCTTCTGATTGGGTGAACCAAAGATAATATCATCAACATAGATCTGAACCAATAAGATATCATATCCTTCTTAAATCCTAAACAACGTCCTGTTAATAATACCTTTTGTGAATCCATCGTCAATCAGGAACTGAGATAGTGTATCATACCAAGCTCTAGGAGCCTGTTTTAGTCCATAGAGTGCTTTCTTAAGACGATATACTTGGTCACTCTCTTCGAAGCCAGGGGGCTGTTCGACATAGACTTCTTCCACAAGTATTCCATTTAAGAATGCACTCTTGAAATCCATTTGATACACCTTAAATCTCATTTGGGACGCATAAGCAAGAAATGGTCTAATAGACTCTAGACGAGCAACATGTGCAAAGGTTTCATCATAATCAATCCCTTCTGATTGTGAATAACCCTTCGCAACAAGTCGAGCCTTGTTCCTTGTTATGGCACCATTTTCATCCTTCTTGTTTTTGAATACCCATTTGGTACCAATAACACTTTGATGTTTAGGACTATCTACGAGCTCCTATACATCGTTCCTTGTGAACTGTTTGAGCTCTTCTTGCATAGTAGTAATCCAATTACTGTCTTCTAGAGCTTCCTCGATGATTGAAGGTTCCTTCAAGGAAAGAAAATAACAGTGGCAAAATAAAGTTTCAGCAATATGAGCTGAATGGTTTGCATTGGCCTTTTTCCCTCTAGTCTGGATACCAGAGCTTGAATCTCCTATTATCAGATCAGTTGAGTGATCCTTTGCCCAAATAAATTTTGGTAAAGTACCATCAGGTGAGTTGGGATCCTCTTCTGATGTTATGTCACTAGTGTTTTGACATTGATGTGTCTCAGCTGTATCACCAGCTTGAGTGTCATCAGTCGGATCAGCTTCAGTTGTATCAATAATATCAGCTGTATTTACAGCTTCTTCTGTTTCAATAACTCCAGTTGTTCCCCCTACTTGAGTAGGTTCAGTATCAGCTCTTGGAGCTTCATTTACTTTATTAGTCTGGGATCTTGTAGTAGGTCTCCTTGGTTTGAATTGATCATCATCACCGTCGTCGTCGTCTAAAAAAAGAATAGTGACTTTGATAAAGTCTTTAAAGTTCAGATGACCAAGCCTCTTATGCCATAGCCAACTTACTTGTTTAGAACTCTTAGCAACTAAGCAAGTGTCACTAGGGCAGCTTTTTTAGTTAGCAACATAGATAGTTCCTTGTCTGCTACTAGAAAGTAGTACGTTTTGACTAATCTTATCTACTACTTTACAACCCGTAGATGAGAATTCGACACTATACCCTCTACCACAGAATTGAGAAACAGAAAGTAGATTGTGCATTAAACCATCAACATAAGATACATCTTTTACCGATAAGTCACCATTGACTAAGGTTCCAATTCCCCTGGTTTTAGCAACAAAATTGTCACCAAAGACTACTCGTGGACCTTTCTTTTCTTTGAGATCTGTAAGGAGGTGTTTTGATCCTATCATATGACGTGAAGCGCTTGAATCTATGTACCACAATTCAGCTTCTGATCCTCCTTTCATCTTTAGATCCACGCGACCCTACAAGAAAATCATTGCTTAGGTACACATTTTATTTTGGGTCCTTGGGTGTTAGTACTACCCTTGGGAACCCAGAGCCTGAAAAGTTTAGAGCATTTCAGCTTGTTCCCACGGGCATCGCAATACCAAACCTTCTTCACTTTTTCCTTAGTAGAAGAAGTTTCAGCAGTGTCAGCCGAGAGAAATTCAGAAGACTTGTGCTTCTTTGACAGTTTAGGGACTGTCATCTGATTTTCCTTCAGCTTGGGTACAACAGCTGATCGTAACTTAAATCTCAGATCTAGGCCTGTCAAGAATATCATAAGACATTGGAGGTGCATACTTGACAGGCCTTTTGTGGACTAGGTCCAACTTTGCCTTGGTTGTTTTCGGCTGAGACTTCTTAAAAGAGGGTCTCTGCTGAAAACATCCCTTATGTTGTTCAAGTACCATCTTCAGCAATTGACCATAGGTCTCCTGCTTTAGAAGACGCAACTTATCTCTCGAATCTTGTGGTCTACCACCATGTCTGGTGAAAATAAAATTCTTCTTGAGATCTGTTGGAACAACAAGAGCTGGCTTTGGATTTGAGATCACAACCTTGGGCTTTTGCAAGCTTGGGGTTGTTTCAGTTACTGGAGTAGCAGTCTCACTAGGAGCTGAACTCTCAGCTGGAGAATAATTTTCTTCAAGAATACAGCAGTCGGGCTCCTCTTCTGATTCTTCAGCTTGGTCCTTACCTTGCTGATTAACAAAAGACTTGCCTTCATAGCTTACTCCTGACTTTTCTTTCAGACTTCGAGAGAAGCCATTAATCTGATTAAGAGCTTCCCTTGCTCTGTTAATCTCGGCTACCTTTAGGTCCAAAAGATTCTTCTCATTTGCTAGCTTTTCATTGGTGCTGAGGAGTTCATCATACTTTGATTTCAGAGTTAGAAATTGTTCTGTTTCCACAACATGAATCGTCAGCTGATTCTTATGCACATGAGTCAAAACAGAGTGCTGATTTTTGAGCTGTGAGAGCTCTTCAGTCAGTCTCTCGTTCATTATCACTAGTTTAGAACCAGCTTCAGGCTTTAGCTGAACAATGTCAGCTCTCTAATCTCACTGTTTCTTCCTCAGCAGCCATATAAGTTGATGTAGCCAGTCTGAGATCAATCTTCAATTGTTCACAAGTGAACTGAAGGTGATCTCCAGAGTCGGCATTAGAAGAGTCGAACTCATCTGTTTGTGAAAAAGATGAATGAATTGAAGCAGTTTTAGAATTTACCTCTTTTTGTTATCTTGCCATGAGACAACGATCATCTTGAATAAAATCATCACCTTCAGATAGAAAGCCAGATTCATCTGAAGAAGGTATATCATCGTCTGAAATACTACTTTCTTCATCAACCATCATAGCTTTCCGTCTGGAGGCAAATCTCCTCTCTCTTCTGGCTCTTAGTTGTTCGCGGCTTCGCGCTCCTTGGGACTTAAATCTTGATAATCAACACTGAAATGACCAGATTTTTTACAAGTAAAACATATGTCCTTACCATCCCTAGAGTTGCGAGTAGGTGTAGCATCTATTTTACCATGGCTAGGAGTAACATCTCTTCTACTACTTCCTCTTCGATCTAAAGACTCTTCTCGTCTGGAAGAACTAGGTTCTTCTCGTCTAGGCTCAGGAGTCCTTTCAAATCGGTCCTCAGACTTATATGAAGATGATGAGCTACCTGCATGGTTAGATCTCTTATCTTTATAATCTTTGTAAAAACGTTTATATTTACCATGCTGAGATTGAAGCTTGTCGAATCTCTTCATCAATGCCATCTGTTCTTGCAGGCTCAGGTCTGAAGGATTATAATCTTTCTCTTCTCTCACTTTAGGTTCTTTTCCAGATCGATTAGAACCCTTGGCGGCAGCTGAAGCTTTGAATGCAAAAGCTTTAGAAGAAGAGGTTGAGACTTGTTCATCACCTGTCTCTTGTGCTATTTCAATATCATATTCGTGAGCCTTCAAAGTTTGAAATAAAACTTGTACATACCAATTCTTAAAATCCTTATCATTTTTAATGATCCATACTTTAATCAACCAGATCTTAGGTAAAATATACAATACTTTAGCGTTGACTTCACTTTTCAATTATGTCTTTCCTAAGTCTGTAATCTCATTGAGAATTCTGGTAAATCAGTTGTCCATTTGGTCAATAGTCTCACCAGGCTGCATCTTGAAGTTATCAAACTTCTATACAACCGTAATGAGCTTATTTTCCTTAATCTGCTCTGTGCCCTCGCACATAATGGCTAATATTTCCCATATTTCTTTAGCAGTTTTGAGACGAATAATTTTACCATCATACTCATTAGATACAGTAGTTAAAATCATATTCTTAGCTATTCTGTCGAGGTTGTGTTGTTTTGCTTCATCAGGCGTTAAGTCAGCTCTATCTTTTGGCACTAGCTGACCAACTGGAATATCAGGGTTTCCAGCTGCCGTATTCGGAGCCATCACGGTGATAGGGCCATCTGAGATCACATCCAACATCAGTTCATGGATCTGACTAAAGGTAACCTCCATTCTACCTTTCTAGAGATCATATTCCTCGACTGAAAAAGTAGGCAACTTATGCGTGTAAGAATCTCCAACCATACTGAATAGATAATATGAGTTTATGAAAAATGGGGTTTTTGAAATATGGATCTGTTCAAGAAAGCTACAAGAACTTCTTCCTTGAGAAGTTAAGTAATAGAATCAGTAGCTCGTTAGAACGACTGCTCTGATACCACTTGTTGGTCCCAAAACGAGTATAGTGACAGTCTAGGGGGGTGAATAGACTGTCAAGATGTTCAAAATCTTTTTCGTGAATTAAGATCAGATGAGTTATATATACTCAATCTCCTGAATGCAAATAAGATGTTTTGATTTGTAGAGTGTGGAAGTGTATTATAGCAGATTAAGATAACAACCTTACTGACTGCGGAATTTAGCTGGTCAGATTGAGAGCTATCTCAAAAGCTATAGGTGCGGAAATGTGTAGGCCTTACGTGTTTAGACTCGTGGGTATTTTATGAAAAACCTTTTTAAAGAATGACTTTTAAAAACAATGAAAGTTTATCAACTGATTTGATATTTGATGATTATGAAAACAAATACTTAGTGGATTTAGACTCTTTGATAGATCTTTGCCTTTAACAAGTATGAACAGTTATAATATGAATGCTGAATAATAAAGTAAGCAATAAAAAAACAAGTATTTATAGTGGTTCATATCTCAATATCCTACGTCCACTCTCTCTAATCAGATAGAGAAATTCACTATCTTGCTTCTTTATAGTCCCAAGAGAAGACTTTCGATCAAGAACCTCAATTACAATTTGAGGCTACGGATCTACTTGTTGGTTAGGTAACAAGTAACCTTTACCGAGGTTTATACAAAATATAAAAGTATGAGTATAACCAACTGGTTCCACTAAAGATTGGATTCTTTATGCAGGCTTAAGATCGGAAACTTAGAGCACTAAGGTTAGAAAACTTTGTAGGCTCTAAAGAAATCGATACTTAGGATATTTCTGAAACTGGTTGTTCTTGATATCAACTGTATGCGTAGAGAGAGTTCTTGCTTGTGAGGTTTCCGGTACCTTGTTCCAAAGAAAAAATGTTGTATTTATAGAGAGATTTGGGCTCCAGAAACTAGCCGTTGCACCAAATCTTCTAAGTATGGTCGATATCTTCATGGGAGAGTTGTTTGTAGATATTCTAGTACGACATTGCCTCAAAAGGTAATGTGCATTAAATGCTCCGTACTTCATCTGGCAGATCTCTGTACGACCTAATACTCAGTCAAGTTCATAGCTTCGTGTTGATTTCTCATTGGTCCACATCAGCTTGGTAGTTGAACAAATGTCTTGTCTTCTGTCCGAGCAATTCATATCTAGTCTGACATTCTCTTTGTCTTCTGTTATTGTTGCGTTTATTTCCTTTGACTTAGTTAATCATAAATGAACTAACACTTGTGAAGGTGTTTCAGTCATAAATTGTTGGGATGTAAATTCACCCTAAGCCCCACTTGATGTTAGAATAGTTTTGATGACCAAAACACTTAGAGTTTATAAATGTAATAGGATCAGCTGACTTTGTATAGAACAGCTTAGACTAGTCTTGTGTGATCAACTGTATAGATATCAGCTGATTAGCACAGTCCCGGCTTACATGCGCTCCCTCAAGATGAGAAGAGTAGAAGACATGAAGACTAGAAGATCCTTGAAGACCAGTTAAGTAAGGTGCTTGTATACCTACTTATCTGATGGAGTCAAGATTGAAGATGGCCTAAAGCAGCACAAATAATTCACAGATCAGACGAGTGTTACTCGGCTGATATCAGAAGACAGAAGACCTAAGGCCAGAAGAGTAGTCAGAAGACTAGTAGTACAGATCAGAAGACTATGTACTCTTCCAAGACTCGGCTGATTCCCAAAGTCATCTTGCAATTCAAATGAAGACCTACCTTATTTAGAAGATTGACATGATCCCAGGATTTGAGCAATCAAGCAGCTGGAATCAAGGAATCAAGCCAATATGGAAAGATTGTCCCAACGGCTAGTCAACTCCAACGGCTAGTTGCAAGCAATCCCCATTATAAATTCAAGAGGATGAGAAATCACAAGTACGAGATCACATCGAGAGAATTCAACAAGCTAAGCAAGCAATCAAGCAAAAGCCATACTGTTCTAAGAATTCTCCAAGAGCCCAGAAAGCATTAGAATACTTTTAGCTCTTAAGTGATTTCTATCCAACCCATAAGAACCTGAAACCTGTTCATATTGTATATTCATTGTTTTAGGCATAGTGGTTAAGCAATTTATAAGCTTGAACCATTAGTTGGATACACTTCAAAAACCCCAAACCCTCACCGAAAGGTTAAAGTTTTTGAACTCCTCAAAGTGCAAGTGCTTACAATCACTTGTGGAGACCGTAGCTGTTAGGACGACTCAGATCTCAAAGTCCTATCCTTGGGACTATAAAGGTCAAGACCCTTGTAATTTGTGGTAAATTAAAGGGATTAAACATCACGTTAGGACGTGAGAGTGGACGTAGGATCGTATATCCGAACCACTATAAACCTGGTGTTATTTACCTTTCTGCACTTTACATTTCTGTCTCTACATATATTTTATATAGTGCATACTGTGTTTTCAACATTCTTCAACTAAGGCCACAACTTGCAAACCAGCATCAGCTGAGTACTTTCATTAAGTAAAAACAAGTTAACACTTTCATAAGAAACAAAAGAACGAGTCTAAACAAGGCATACCATAATTCCGCATATAATCTCTTCATTCAGATCACTATAGTCATCTGGACCAGCAGACTTGCAGTCCAGTTGACATAGCAATCAGAAGAGGTTCCCCAACTCTCTTGAAAAAGTTTTAAAGTCTATTCACCCCTCCCCTCTAGACTTTAAACCCATTCACTACTCGTTCAGGGACCAACAAGTGGTATCAGAGCAGTGGTTCTAACGGACTACTGTCTCTAGATTATCAGAAGACTTGAGGGAGTCTTTATGTAGTCCTCTTGAACAGATCTTTTGAAAATTTGTTTTCGAAAACTCATACAGCATGAGTGCTAATATGCGTAAGTTGCCTAAGTTTTCAGTGGAGGATTATGATTACTGGAAGATCAGGATGAGGAAGAATCTCACATCAGTCCACTACAAGATGTGGTCAGTAATCACCGAAGGCCCAATCACCATCATGGCAGTCAACACTGCAAATGGTGATCCAGAAGTTCCAGTTGGAGAACTTACCCCCAAGCCGATGAAGGACCTCACACCAGAAGAAATGAAGCAGTCGAATCTTGACAGCATTGCTCAAGATTACATCATGCAAACTCTTCCAAATGAGTACATTGCAAAAGTAATCAATTGTGAATCAGCTAAGGATATGTGGGATGCTCTAGCACTCCTCTGTGAAGGAACCGAGCTGATTAAGGAGAGCAAGCTGACAACAGCAGTCAAGAAGTTTGAACACTTCAAGATGCAACCAGAAGAGTCTATTGATCAACTAGACAATAGATTTACCAAGATCATCAATGAGATAGAATCTCTGGGCAAGAAATATACAAATAGAGAGAAAAATCTAAAGATCTTAGACTCTCTAACCAAGAAATGGAGACTCAAGAAGACCATCATCAAAGATACTCAAGATATCAAGGAGTGGTCTGCACAGACTCTATTTCAGAACCTAAAAGCTCATGAATATGATCTTGAAAGAGAAGAAAACTCAGGAAGTGATGAACCTACTGGAACCCCATCTACTTCCAAGACTGTAGCTTTCAAGGTAGCAAATACAAAAGCTGCAAGCACCTCATCTGGCAAGACCTCTCTGAAAACAGAAGACTTTGAAGGATCAGACATGAGTCTAAAAGAGCAAATGACCCTTATGATCAAAAGATTCGAAAGGATGAACACTCTCAACAACAAATATAGAAAATTCTATAGAAACTACAAAGATAGAAGAGCCAGTTCACCCTCTAGAGGCTCCAGAGAAAGAACACCAGAAAGGTATCCTAGAAAGGATATGGAGTCATCTGACAGCCGAGGCTCCAGAAGAAGAGATGCCACTCCTCCAAGGAAAGGCAGTTCAAATCAAAAACCTGGAGCATGCTTCAATTGTCGCAAACCAGGACATTATGTCTATGAATGCCCTGAGCTGGATGACAAAGAAGAAAGAAGGCCAAGAAGAGACAGAAGAAATTCAGATAAGCAAGCAATGGTGACTAAAGAATCTGAATATCAAAGTGATGAACTTCCTACATCACCAGACTGTCAAATCTACTCAGATGATTCAGATGATCTAGCTATGATGGCCATAGGAGAAAATGAGGTAAATTCCTACACTACTACTTTCCATTCACCTATTTTCTCACAAACAGATGACATAAACTCATCTGAAGGAGAATCAGAAGACACCTATTATCAATCGTTAAGAAAGGTAAAAGGTGATCTGGATATTGCCACTAGAGCTTTTATAGAAGTGGAAGAGGAGAATAAGGATTTAAGGAAAGAAATTGCTAGGTTGAAAAAGGTTAAGTTTGATAACACCCCTGAGTTAGTCACCATGAATGAAAGGTTGACCAAAGAAGTGGAACTTCTTAAGGAAGAAAATACCACAACAACTCAGTTGTATGAGGGGATGTTAGAAACTCAAGCCTTAGAAACCAAGGAATTTCGTATACTACAATCTAAGTTCGATGACCTCTTCCAAGCACACAAGCTCTTAGAAAAGGAGAAGGAATGCCTAAATCAAAAGATATCAGAGTTCAATAAAGCCTCGACTACTATTGAAAGTATCTCTGAATATTATAGATCAAATGGCAATAAGATGGGTTTTGGCTATGAACTTAATCCATCAACATCCTCTCCAGCTGGGGGTAGTACACCTAACAAGTGCACTACTCAGACACATGAACAGGGTGAGTGTTCTAAACATAATGAACCTAATATGAACCAAAAGGCATCTGTATCGACTAAGGCTAACTATTCCAACACCAAAAATGGTAAAAGAAAAGTTAACCCCAAACCTGTACAGAGGAACATCAAACAGCCTAGACCATCTCGTCTGAGACAGTCTCAGCTGTATGCTGCTCCAGCCAAGAAGAAGAAATCTTCTTCACACAAATCTGTTCTCTTTGCACCCCCTATCTCTTATGATATTGTGAGAACAGAGGAGTATGGTCCATATAATCGTGTGCATCGACCAGCTAATGCACCCAGGCCGAATGTAACTAGTCAAAAGATAATGTATCTACACTCCTATAAAGGAAAACCATTTGACTACTACTTAGCTGACACAAACAACAAATCAGACCAGTCCAAGGTGTTAACTGGTAAGATTTGGTTCTGTGATGCCCGAGGGAAACAACTCAAGTGCTCAAGGTTGTTCAAACGACCAGTGTATATGTGGGTTCCCAAGGGTAGTACTAACACCCAAGGACCCAAGACAAAATGGGTACCTAAGACTTAACCTTTCTTGTAGGAAAGGAGGGACCTATACAGAAAAGGAGGTCTAGCAGGAGAGATTTGGTACATAGATAGTGGATGCTCAACCCATATGACTGGAACCAAAGACCTGCTGACCAACTACACAGAAAAGAAAGGTCCAAAAGTCTTCTTTGGTGATAACGCGCACGGTAACACAAAAGGATATGGCACCCTTAAAAATGGTGACATTGAGGTACATGATGTATCATATGTAGAAGGTTTAAAGTTTAATTTATTATCTGTTTCTCATTTCTGTGACACGGGTTACTCAGTAAAATTCTCTAAATATGAGTGTCTCATAAGTGATAAAAGAACAAAACAAAACCTTCTAACAGGAACTAGAAAAGGAAGTATGTATCTTGCAAATTGGAACAACTGTACTAAGGATACATGTCTGCTTGTGAAGAGCCCTAAAGATGTCAGCTGGCTATGGCACAAACGGCTTAGTCATCTGAACTTTAAGACTATGAACAAGCTAGCAAGGGAATCCTTAGTTGATGGTCTGCCTAATGAACTCTACTGTAAAGATCAGGTGTGTGATGCATGTCAACAAGGAAAGCAAACAAAGGTCTCTTTCAAGACCAAGAAGACAGCATCAACCAGCAGAGCTCCTGAATTGCTTCACATGGATCTTTTTGGACCAATCACTCCAACCACACTAACAGGGAGAAAGTACACTCTTATTGTTGTAGATGACTACTCCAAGTTTACTTGGGTTGTCTTCTTATACAAGAAGAGTGAAACTCAGCAGAAGCTTCCTGAACTATTAAAGAGGATACAAGTAGAGAAAGGAGAACCAATTGTGAAAATTAGAAGTGACAAAGGCACTGAATTTATTAACTCTTATATTATTGCCTACTGTACTTCTAATGGTATTCAGCATGAGACAAGTGCAGCAAGAACACCACAACAGAATGGTGTAGCTGAAAGAAGAGTCAGAACGCTCAAAGAAGCTGCAAGAACACTCCTTGCTGAATTCTCCACTCCTAAGAAGCTTTGGGCAGAAGCTATCAACACAGCTTGTCACACTCAAAACAGGTCAGGTATTCACAATATCCATGAGAAAACCCCATATGAACTGTGGAAAGGAAGAAAACCTAGAGTATCTTACTTTCATATATTTGGTTGTAAGTGTTTCATTCACAACAATGGGAAAAGTAAGTTGAATGCTTTTGATGCCAAAGCAGATGAGGGGATATTCTTGGGATACTCCTCAACTAGCAAAGCATTTAGAGTATTCAACAAACGAACTCTTCTTGTGGAAGAAACACCTCATGTTGTTTTTGATGAATCTTGTGAAAAGAGTGCAGTAGAAACAGACTCAGCTGTAGATCAGATGAAGAAACTAGTGATCAAGTCCAAGTCTGATGAGTTTATTGAAGTCAATGAACCATTTCCTGAAGAACCAGAGGAGGATAAACCACACAGACCAGTCACTCGATCTCAAACTCAAGCTGAGCAAGCTGTCCATAATCAAGATGCAACAATCCCAAATGCAAGGGGGAATGATCTCTTTGACACACAAGATACAGATGATGATCGACCTAATCAAGTCAACCCTCCTGATGGCACTAGAACAGATGAGAATCCAAGCTCATCTAATACAGATACTCCTGTAAGACATACATGGAGAAATAACCATCCAACAAACCTCATCTTAGGAGGAGCAGACTCAGGTGTCAAGACCAGAAGACAACTGAATCAGAACCCCCAATCATCTATGTTCTGCTGGTGTGCTTTCTTGTCCAACATTGAACCAGCTGACATAGAAGAAGCAATGACAGATAGCAATTGGATCACTGCTATGCAAGAAGAACTAAACCAATTCGAAAGAAATGAAGTATGGGAATTGGTAGATCGTCCTGAAAACCACAATGTAGTAGGAACAAAGTGGGTATTCAAGAATAAAAAGGACGAAAATGATGTGATAACTAGAAATAAAGCAAGGCTAGTTGCAAAAGGATACTCACAATCTGAAGGAATTGACTATGATGAAACCTTTGCTCCAGTAGCCAGATTAGAAGCCATTCGACTGTTTCTAGCTTATGCATCATATATGGGCTTCAAGGTATATCAAATGGACGTCAATAGTGCTTTTCTGAATGGTTTTCTGGTAGAAGAAGTGTATGTAGAGCAGCCTCCAGGATTTGAAAAAGGAGATCAAGTATATCGTCTGAAGAAGGCTCTCTATGGTCTGAAGCAAGCTCCCAGAGCCTGGTATGACACATTGTCACAATTCCTACTTGACAATGGTTACACAAAAGGCAAAGTTGACAGAACACTTTTCAGAATACAAGAAGGAGAAGACATTCTAATGGTGCAAATATATGTAGATGACATTATATTTGGATCACCCAATCAAGATATGTGCAAGAAGTTCTCTGAACTTATGCAAGGAAAATTCGAAATGAGTATGATGGGTGAGATGAATTATTTCCTAGGACTCCAAGTCAAACAGAGTCCAGAAGGGATCTTCATCAATCAGTCCAAGTACACCAAAAGCCTATTAGAAAGATTCAAAGCTCTACAAAGCAAGACTGCAAGGATTCCAATGATGACATCTTTCAAAATGGAACCAGATGAGTCTGGAAAGGCAGTTGATCAAGCTGAATATAGAGCACTTATTGGATCTCTACTATATCTTACAACTAGCAGACTAGACATAACATTTGCTGTAGGAGTATGTGCTAGGTTTCAAGCAAACCCAAAGCAGAGTCATCTAGAAGCAGCAAGGAAAATTCTCAAGTACCTAAAAGGAACAGTCAATCTAGGACTATGGTACCCTGCTGATGACAATCTAGAATTGAGTGGTTATTCTGACTCAGACTATGGAGGATGTAGAATTGATAGGAAATCCACATCTGGAACATGTCAATTCCTAGGCAACAAGTTGATATCATGGTTCTCAAAGAAGAAAACTTTAGTTGCAACCTCCACCACTGAAGCAGAATATATGGCAGCTGGAAGTTGTTGTAGTCAGCTGCTCTGGCTAGTTCAACAACTCAAGGATTACAATGTAGAGGCAAGAGAAGTCCCTATCTACTGTGACAGCAGCAGCGCCATTGCCATCACTCAAAATCCAGTCCTTCACACAAGATGCAAGCATGTCGACATTCGACATCATTTTATAAGAGACCACCTTGAAAAGAAGGACATCAAGATGGAGAAAATTCACACAGATATCCAAAGAGCAGACATCTTGACTAAGCCCCTAGCTGAAGAAAGATTCAAGACCCTATGCTATAGCTTAGGACTCTTGGATCCAAGCACATGAAGAGCACAAGATCAGTTGAAGACCTCAGCTGATACAATTGCAGCAGACTAGGAGGATCAGATGAGGTGAATAGACACCCTCATCTTCAGGTAAGTTTTTCCCGATGAAGACAAATAAAGCTGAGGGAAAACATAGAGTCATCTAATCAAGGGGGAATCAATGATACCTTAAGAAACCTTGATGAAATACTCTATAATCTGCATTGCATTATATACTTACATTCAGAAGACTTGAATAGAGTTAATTGGTAATCTTTACTTAAGCAATGTATATCTATGTATAGTAATAAACTATTCTTCATAAAATACTTTATCACTATACAAGTATACAGTATATTAGTGAGTCATACTTGGTTGGATTAATACACCATCCTCACCGACTCAACAGTATACATGCACTGTACGGATTCCAAATAACTCTTGTTCAAAAATCTATAAATTCTGCATTCCATAAGATAGAGTCTGAATCTCTTTAAATGTAAACCCTTAGATCAAGAATCTCATTGTTGATCTTAAGAAATAGCTTTTCAGAAATTCAGACCTATCAACTCTATAGTTTTTGTCATCTTATGCTCCATTACCTCATTTCTACCTCTATAAAAGGAGAAAGTTATGAGAACACCTAAGAACACAAATCACTAACTATTATTCTTGTTTCAGGTATGGAGATAATCGAGAGAAGAGATGGAATGGAGATCATCCCTCAACCAAGGTCTTGGGTGAAGGAGATGAAGATTTGTCCAGAAGATGAAGATGATGCAGATCAGCATACTTGGGTTATCCAACATAAGTATGCCTATGAAAACTAAAGAAAGAAGAGACGTTCTTGTTGAAAACTAAAGGAAGAAGAGATGCAGAGGACAAAGGTAGCAAGCAAGCAGAGCTTCTTCTCCAGGGGGAAGTTCTATATGGAGAGCTTGCTATCAAAGACCACTTTGTCAAAAGATGTCAAGGAGACCAAGTCCATGGCTCTCTCTTCACACTCCATTGAAGCCTCTTCCAACTTTTCTTCTCTTTCAAAAGAAGCGAAGAAATTCAACAAGGACACATTAGATGCTACATCCCATCTGATGATGAGGAACATCCGATGGTGAGGAGCAGTTAAGCCAGTGGGATTTCATCTAGGCTAGTCCCACTTGGTTTAAAGAAGGAGCTGAAAGATCCATCAAACCAGGTTGGATCATCACTCACAATAAAGCTGGAAGGATCCATCCAGGTTGGATCATCACAGCAAACCCCTATCCTCTACTCAGCTGATCAGAAGACCAACTCAGCTAACCAGAAGACTTTCAAGGAAAATCAGCAGACATTTCGATGAAATCAGAAGACCTCACTCTGCTGATAAGAAGACTTTATTTTAGAGCATAATGACTATCCTTGATCATGTAATTCATTCTAGATTCATTCATGAATGTAATTAAAGAAATTGGCCTATATAAGGAATGCAATTCACTTATAGAAAATGGCCTTGATGATCAATTCTTGCCACAAAATTAGTCACAACGGCTATTTTTGGTATGATGTCATTAATACTTGATTACCATATTGCCAGCAAATCAATAGTTGCCAAATGGCAAATTCAGCCGGCAAATTTAAGGAATGGCCCGGAATCAAGAAGGGAAATCTTGGGCACTACTCCACATTAAAATGTAATCTGACCGTTAGATCAAGTTCTTGCTGGAGTATATATACAAACTCTTAAACCTCTTCCAAAATCCTTTCGCTCACAATACTCAATTACTCTCAAATCTCTCTCGTCCTGAAATATTTTTTTTAAAAAAGCATTCCTACCCTCAATACTCAACATCCAGAATGGGAATCATCAAAATTTACGACGAGAAGACCAAGAATACCGGCACCTTAGATACTCAAAAGTGGTCTAAGGAAGGAAAAATTTTCACTGAGAATGCTCTGTTTTTCAAGGGCAAACATACACCTGCGAACAAGGAGATCCTTCTTCGCTGCATCAATCTCAACCTTCGTGATTTTCTGGAAGCAGCACCAACAAATGTTTATGAACAAGATGTGCTGACCTTCTATGCAAACACAGTGATGATGGATTCTCATATTGAAAGTGTCATGGGTGGACACAGAATCGAGATCTCAAGGGAGATCCTTCAAGAACTGTTCGGCTTATCAAGGGGAGAGATAGATATCTCTACCTACATCATGGGAAGAGAAAAGGAGTATATGGAGATGTTTACTGATGGAAGGGTCAAGGCTGAGGATACCTCTGGGCTCAAGAAATCCCAACTTGAACCTAAGTTTCAAACCCTGATGGATATTGCAGGCAAGATGTTGCTTGGTAACACTTTTAGCCATGATGCTGTTACCACTCTAAAAGTTAGAGTTATGGCTGCAATCTGGGATCAGATTGATGGAGATTGGCAAGGGCTATTCTTGAATAGGATTGCTCTTGAAGCCAAGAAGGTTACTTTGGACCTTCAATCAAGAGAATGGAAGGTCACATCTACAGTCAGCTTTGTCAACAAGCTGAGCATCATCCTTCCAGATATTCTCCCAAAGAAGTACAAGATGGGACCTCATAAGACCTTCCACACCTCCAAGTATTATTTGAGAAAGGAAGCTCTTGCTGAGGCAGCAAGGTTAAAAGAAGAGAAGAGGAAGCTGTTGGCTGAAACATCTTCCAAAGATGTTGTTAAGGAGGCAGAAGAGTCTGTTCATGACTCTGCTGAAGAAGAAGAGGAGCCATCCAAAGAAGAGGCTCAGGAGAAGGCTGCTGAGGATGATGATGATGACAATCAGACCTTAGCACAAAGACGATTTCTAATCAAATCAGGACTCATCTCCCCATCTGATTCAGATGCCACTCCAACTGCCTCTCCCTTGAAGAAGGCAGGTACCTCTAATCCCTCTCTCACTTTTACTCCTTCTAAATTGTCGAAGGGTCAGAAGAGAAAGAAGAACAATTCATCTTTCACTAAGAAAACCAAGAAATCCAGGCTCCCTACTCCCATGAGCATAGCCCCTATTACTTCCTTCCACCCTTCTGATGATTCAACCCTATCTGAACCCTCAAACACTGATATCCAAATCCCTGCTGATACTCACACAGCAGAGGAACAAGCCCAACCTCAAACAACCCCAGAGCCACATTTGCCTACCCCTGCTGATATTCAAATGGCAGATGTCCAAGATCATCAATCCCAACCATCTACTGATCTTCAAGCAGAAATTGTCCCAGATCGGCAGACTCAAAACCCTGCTGATGATCAATCCACTGAAGATCAAGAAAATATCACTTCCCAAATCCCTGCTGATACTCACACAGCAGAGGAAACCATTCCAACCACTCAATCCCCTATCCTCATTACCCCATCTGCACCAGAAGACTTGGCACCAGCAGACCTGGATGAAGCAGGCCCCTCTCAACCTCAGTATAGCATGGTGCACTATCCTATGTGCACAAGGGAGAAGATAATGAGGATGAAGATAGCAAACCTGCTCAAGTCTACTATTCCTGGTATTGATGAGGAATCAGTTCAGTTTGAACAAGTTCTCAGAGTCTACACCTGGATTGAACTCAGGAGAGATGATGTAGATGACCTTATTGAGGTCATGGAAGGAATGGGAGGAAAGGCTAATTTCCTCGACTGGGAAATGGAGCAGAAGGAAGTTGCTCAAGTTAAATCTTTTGCTCAACTGCTGCCAGAAGAGGCCCTTGCAGCAGTATGCCACAGGATTCTAGGAATTCCCACTGATGATACCTCTATTCCAGAAGGCTCATCAGGTCAGCAGATAGCTGACACAGCAAAAGTGAATGACTCAGCTGCATCCGTCCCTGCGGAAGACTCAGCTGAACCAGCTGACAAAGCAGAGATTGAAAGAGAAGTAATCACTATTCCTGATCACTTCATGCCTAAGGATACTCTAACTCACTTCATTGATAAAGGAGACAATATCATGACCCACTTGGTTAAGGCCACTACCACATTCCTCAATGAAGAGTACCTTTCAGATGAAGAGAGAAGCAAAGCCCTGATTGTTCATCCAAAGCCTCAAGGCACTGCCTCAACTTCTACTTCAACAGCTGACTATACAGCAGACATATGCTCACAGGTCAAGGCTGCAATAGACCTGCATTTTGAGAAAGGTTTAGGTCTACAGCTTGGAAGATATGTTGAAAAGGCTGTTAAGGAGCAGAGAACTCGTCTTCATGACCAGATCATTGACATTGAAGACAAGTTTGGAGAGTCACTTCACGATCAGATAAGTGAGTATCTGACCAGCATTCTGAAGAAGGCAGGTGACACTTCCACCAGGTTTGCTGAACTCTACACTAATGAGGTCAACCGCATGGAAAACACTTACAAGAAAAGAATTGAAGATGCTGAAGCAAGAGCTACTGAAGGTCGAGCTCTTCTCCAATCAGCTACAGCAGAGAATGAGAAACTTCAGACTCAGCTAAAGGAGACAGCAACCAAATTGGAAGCACTTACAGCTAAACTTGAAACTGCCTCCTCCTCCAACTCTCATGCTCAGATCCTAGACCACAACATCACTCATCTGACCCATGTTGGCAAAGTCAATGCCATGGCCCTTCAACAGACTCTGAAAGTGGAGATTCTGAATGCCATGAAGCCTTTTGCGGCTGCACTTGCTGAAGCCAAAAAGGGGGAAGATGTATTGATAAAGGCTCTAGAGAAGGCTACTGCACAGCAAGCTGTAATGGTAGTATCTCAAGATGAGCTGAACGAAACCTTGGGTGGTTTAAAAAGCAAAATCAAGAGCAGGCAAGGCAAAGGCAAAGAAATTGCTCAAGAAGACACCCAAGCTCCCACTCAAGCTCCTGCCAAGAGCCTACAGATCACTGCCTCTATAGAACAAGTTCCTGAGAAGAGGATGACAAGGAAAAGAAAGGCAGATGAGCAAGCAGATGAGCAAGCTCAGTCAAGCAAGAAGTCAGCTCCAGCAGAGCCTACTGCAGAAGAGAAAGAGGCTTTAGAGATGAAGAAAAGAAAAGAGCTTGAAGCTCAAGAGCTTAAGCAGAAGAAGCTAAAAGATGCGAAGGCAGTCAAAGCCAAATTCGAAAGGAAAATAGCCAAACTCAGGAAAGCAATCAAGGACAAAGCAAAAGAAGACAATGTCAAAGACAAAACCCTGGTGTTTGATAGCAACTATGTGGATTATTTAGCCCTTCAAGATGAGCTACCAAGGTGGTATCCTCTGAAGAAGAAGTGGCAAATTCAACACCACATTGTACGAAAATTTGGCCCTCTCCCAACCTATGAAGATGAATTCTTTCAGTTCAATCAGTTCATGAACATTGAAGATCAAGAGTTCTGGAAAGAAGTAGTCAAGACAGCCAAAGAACTTGACAACTGCAGAATCCTAACTCCAGAAGAACCTAAATGGACTCCTCCCACTCTGAGCTCCGGAAGGACAGACTGGATTGAAGTCAAAAGGATTCTAGATAAAATCTATGAAGAGGAGAAAGTTACAGACCTGTAGCACATGGAAGAAGTTCAAACTCGTCTGTACCTTGCTTTCCGCATCTGAAGATCAGAAGACCTGATGAAGACTACTTTCAAAGCTTTAAAGAAACTATCACTTGTAATCTGTAAAAGCTCTATATATAATCAAGTTTAGTTCTCTTTGCCTTCAAGACAAACTCTCATTGTCTTCATCAAATACTTCAGTTTTTATGAAGTTTATAAACTCTTATCTTATTTACTAAGAGCATTTATCAAATATAGTTTTGGCTTCATCAAAAAGGGGGAAATTGTTGGGATGTAAATTCACCCTAAGCCCCACTTGATGTTAGAATAGTTTTGATGACCAAAACACTTAGAGTTTATAAATGTAATAGGATCAGCTGACTTTGTATAGAACAGCTTAGACTAGTCTTGTGTGATCAACTGTATAGATATCAGCTGATTAGCACAGTCCCGACTTACATGCGCTCCCTCAAGATGAGAAGAGTAGAAGACATGAAGACTAGAAGATCCTTGAAGGCCAGTTAAGTAAGGTGTTTGTATACCTACTTATCTGATGGAGTCAAGATTGAAGATGGCCTAAAGCAGCACAAATAATTCACAGATCAGACGAGTGTTACTCGGCTGATATCAGAAGACAGAAGACCTAAGGCCAGAAGAGTAGTCAGAAGACTAGTAGTACAGATCAGAAGACTATGTACTCTTCCAAGACTCGGCTGATTCCCAAAGTCATCTTGCAATTCAAATGAAGACCTACCTTATTTAGAAGATTGACATGATCCCAGGATTGGAGCAATCAAGCAGCTGGAATCAAGGAATCAAGCCAATATGGAAAGATTGTCCCAACGGCTAGTCAACTCCAACGGCTAGTTGCAAGCAATCACCATTATAAATAAAAGAGGATGAGAAACCACAAGTACGAGATCACATCGAGAGAATTCAACAAGCTAAGCAAGCAATCAAGCAAAAGCCATACTGTTCTAAGAATTCTCCAAGAGCCCAGAAAGCATTAGAATACTTTTAGCTCTTAAGTGATTTCTATCCAACCCATAAGAACCTGAAACCTATTCATATTGTATATTCATTGTTTTAGGCATAGTGGTTAAGCAATTTATAAGCTTGAACCATTAGTTGGATACACTTCAAAAACCCCAAACCCTCACCGAAAAGTTAAAGTTTTTGAACCCCTCAAAGTGCAAGTGCTTACAATCACTTGTGGAGACCGTAGCTGTTAGGACGGCTCAGATCTCAAAGTCCTATCCTTGGGACTATAAAGGTCAAGACCCTTTTAATTTGTGGTAAATTAAAGGGATTAAACATCACGTTAGGACGTGAGAGTGGACGTAGGATCGTATATCCAAACCACTATAAACCTGGTGTTATTTACCTTTATGCACTTTACATTTCTGTCTCTACATATATTTTATATAGTGCATACTGTGTTTTCAACATTCTTCAACTAAGGCCACAACTTGCACACCAGCATCAGTTGAGTACTTTCATTAAGTAAAAACAAGTTAACACTTTCATAATAAACAAAAGAACGAGTCTAAACAAGGCCTACCATAATTCCGTATATAATCTCTTCATTCAGATCACTATAGTCATCTGGACCAGCAGACTTGCAGTCCAGTTGACATAGCAATCAGAAGAGGTTCCCCAACTCTCTTGAAAAAGTTTTAAAGTCTATTCACCCCTCCCCTCTAGACTTTAAACCCATTCACTACTCGTTCAGGGACCAACATAAATGTTAACTATCGTCTGAATCTTCAGATGAGCTTGACTTGAATGTTCATTGAGGCTTCTTAAGACAAGATCAGGCGAGCTCATATCTGCTGAAATGTCTTCTGAAACTTGAGTGCAGATTATCATATAGATCTTTCAGTCTATAAGGTATACAACAACCTTTAGATCTGATTTCACTAATGAGATCTTGATATCTTCTAGTCTTCTGTCTTCTTCTCTTTAAGTCTTGAGCAAAATGCGTTTTATTTATCTATACAGCTGATTCCTCAGACTAGACTTAGACATATTTCAATACTTCTAAGCTTTATAACACAGCTTAGGAAACTTAGTTCTAGATTAAAAATTATTTATCTAACCTGTACTCTATTGATCTGATTTTGGCCATCAAAACTTAAACTATAAATTGTAATCAGATTAGGGGCTGGATTAATATCCCAACAAAATCGTGTAAAAGTGGCTTTATTGTCGAATTATTGATGCACGATTGTTTTGCTTGATTTTTAGGGGAAAATGACGTGTTTTGAAGAAAATAATGCAACATCAAGTGGATAGATTGTTTTTAAGTGAAGATGAAATAAAGGACATCGAAGAGAGGGTCTATATGCAATAAGAATCGAGTCAATTAGAGGTCAGAGTAAAAAATTACACACAAAACAAGATTTAAGGAGTAACTCGACCGAGTGGTCAGAACCGACCGAGTTACTGAATAGGCTGAAACTTTGAAAATTTTGGGCACGACCGAGTCATCAACTCGGCCGAGTTGGGCATGGTGGAAAACAGAGTAACAGAAGAGGTTTACTCATCTGATAACAGAAGGCAGAAGATACCTGGCCAGACGACTTCATCAGGCAACCAAGGCTAAAATCAGCGGACTATCCATCTAACAAGAGAATTCGCCTAAAGGCAGATTCCAAGTGATCTTACAATTCAAAAGAAGACTTACCTACCTTACTTAGAAGATTGACAAGATTCCAGAATTGAAGCAATCAAGATCAATCCACAGGGAATCAAGGAATCAACATCATAAGGAAAGATTTGCCAACAACCAGTCAACTCCAACGGCTAGTTGTCCTAATCTTTACCTATAAATACAAGACGATGAGGAAGAACAAAGTAAGGAAAAACTACGCAAGAATTCTTAAGCTAAACACTAGCAAGCAAGCAAAAGTCTTATATAAAAAGAATTCTCAAGAGCCTAGAAAATCTTAGATCAACCCTAGCTCTTAAGTTTCTCCTCACCCAACTAAGAACCTGAGTCCAAATCATCATTGTAAACATCTTGATTTAGGCATAGTGGTTAAGCATATTTATAAGCTTGAACCATTAGTTGGATCCCATAAAAAACCCAAAATTCATCACCTAAAGGTTTAGTTTTTTTTTTGATCCATTGTAAGAGTGCAAGTGCTCATCAATCACTTGTGGGGACCGTAGTAGTTTGGAGTTACTCAGATCTCAAAGTCCTTATCTTGGGACTCTAAAGGACAAGCCCCTGTAAATTTGGATAATTTAAGGGATTAACATCACGATCGATTCGTGAGAGTGGACGTAGGACTTGCAATCCGAACCACTATAAATCTACGGTGTCATCTACTTTACTTGCACTTTATTTACAATTCATTTCATTTATATCTATTATAGTGCATACTGTGTTTTAAACTATTTTATAAAGAAGGCTATAAATCTTTCAAACCAGCATCAGTTGAGTATTTCATTCAAATCATTAATTGAGCTTTTCTAAAAGATAAGTGAACGAGTCTAAATAAAAGGGCCTTCACATTTCCGCATACTTAAAACTCTATCAGATCACTCAAAGTCATCTGGACCAGCAGACTTGCAGTCTAGTTGACTTAGTGAATTAGACGAGTTATAACTCTTTACTCGAATTTTTTTTATTGTCTATTCATCCCTTCCCTCTAGACTTTAATCCTATTCACTACTCGTTCAGGGACCAACAAGTGGTATTAGAGCAGTGTTTCTAACGGACTATTGTCTCTAGAATATCAGAAGACTTGAGGGAGTCTATCTGTAGTCCTCTTGAACAGATCTATATCTTTTGAAAAAAAAAAAAAACTGTTTTTGAAAACTCATACAACATGAGTGCTAACATGCGTAAGCTTCCCAAGTTTTCAATCGAAGATTATGACTACTGGAAGATAAGAATTAAGAAGAATCCCAGCTCAGTCCATTACAAGAAGTGTTCTGTGATATCAGAAGGGCCAATTACAATCATGGCTCTAAATACTGCCAATGGTGATCCAAAGATTCCAATTGGTGAACTAGCTCCCAAACTGATGAAAGATCTCACTCCAGAAGAAATGAAGCAGTCCAATGTTGACTGCATTGCTCAAGATTACATTATGCAGACTCTTCCAAATGAGTACACAGGAAAAGTACTCAAGTGCGAGTCAGCCAAAGAATTGTGGGATGCTCTTGCTCTGTTGTGTGAAGGGACAAAGCTAATCAAAGAAAGCAAGCTTTCAACTGTAGTCAAGAAGTTTGAGCACTTCAAGATGCAACCAGAAGAGAACATAGATCAGCTGGATAATCGATTCACCAAGATTATCAATGAGATTGAGTCTCTAGGCAAGAAATACACTAACAGGGAAAAGAATCTAAAAGTATTGGACTCCTTACCTAAAAAGTGGAAACTCAAGAAGAACATCATCAAAGATACTCAGGATATCAAGAACTGGACTGCTCAGACCTTATTCCAAAATCTTAAGGCTCATGAGTATGATCTGGATAGAGAAGAAAATTCAGAAAATGAAGAACAAGCTCCGACTCCATCCTCCACCAAAACCGTAGCTTTCAAAGCATCTACTAGTACAAGAGCGGTAAGCACCTCATCCGGTAAAACTTCTAAAAACACTAAAGAAGTAGGAGGATCAAATATGAGCTTGAAAGAGCAGATGGCCTTAATGATCAAAAGATTTGAACGAATGAATAATAGGAACATCAAGTATAGAAAATTATATAGAAACTATAGAGATAAAAATGTTGGTTCATCTACCAAAGAAGTGAGAGAAAGGACTCCAGAAAGGAATCCAAGAAAGCACAAAGAGTCATCTGGTAGCAGAGGATATAGGAGAAAAGATGCCACACCTCCAAGAAGAAGTACCTCAAACCAAAAATTAGGTACATGCTTTAACCGCCACAAACCTGGACATTACGTATATGAATGTCCAGATCTGAGTTCAGAAGACAAAGAAGAAAGAAAGTCTAGACGAGACAAAAGAAACTCAGACAGGCAAGCTATGCTTATTGAAGAATCTGAGTACCAAAGTGATGATCTGCCCTCATCACCTTATTCTGGTCTCTTCTCAAATGACGACTCAGATGACTTAGCTATGATGGCACAAGCTGAAATAGAGGAAATAAGGGATCTATATAGAAATGGTGGATCAGCAGGAGAAACTTGGTATATAGACAGTGGATGCTCATCACACATGACAGGAACCAAAACCCTGCTGACCAACTATACAGAAAAGAAAGGTCCAAAAGTCTTCTTTGGTGATAATGCGCAAGGTAACACAAAAGGATATGGCACCTTAAAGAATGGTGACATTGAGGTACACGATGTATCTTATGTAGAAGGTTTGAAGTTCAATTTACTTTCAGTCTCTCATTTCTGTGACACTGGATACTCAGTAAAGTTCTCTAAAGATAATTGTCACATAAGTGATAAACGAAAAAACAAACCCTTCTAACAGGCTCTAGAAAAGGCAGTATGTATCTTGTAAATTGGAACATCTGTCCTAAGGATACTTGTTTGCTTGTGAAAAGCCCTAAAGATATCAGCTGGCTATGGCACAAACGTCTTAGTCATCTGAACTTTAAGACTTTGAACAAGTTAGCAAGGGAATTTCTAGTTGATGGTCTGCCTAATGAACTCTACTGTAAAGATCAGGTATGTGATGCATGTCAACAAGGGAAGCAAACAAAGGTTTCTTTCGAAACCAAGAAGACTGCATCAACCAGCAGAGTTCTGGAACTGCTTAACATGGATCTATTTGGACCAATCACTCCAACAACAATGACTGGAAGAAAATATGCTCTAATAGTAGTAAATGACTTCTCCAAGTACACTTGGGTCATCTTTCTATTTAAGAAGAGTGAAACTCAGCAAAAACTTCCAGAATTGCTCAAAAGAATTCAAATAGAAAAGGGAGAACCAATTGTCAAAATTAGAAGTGACAAAGGTACTGAATTTATAAACTCCCATATTATTGCTTATTGTACCTCTAATGGCATTTAGCATGAAACAAGTGCAGCTAGAACACCTCAACAAAACGGTGTAGCTGAAAGGAGATTTAGAACGCTTAAAGAAGCTGCAAGAACTCTCCTAACTGAGTTCTCCACTCCCAAGAAACTATGGGCAGAAGCCATGAACACAGCATGTCACACCCAAAACAGGTCAGGTATTCATAAAATTAAGGAGAAAACACCTTATGAACTTTGGAAAGGTAGGAAACCCAGAGTATCTTACTTTCATATATTTGGGTGTAAGTGTTTCATTCACAACAATGGGAAGAGTAAATTAAATGCGTTCGATGCCAAAGCAGATGAGGGGATATTCTCCGGATACTCCTCAACTAGCAAAGCATTTAGAGTATTTAATAAACGAACCCTTCTTGTGGAAGAAACACCTCATGTTGTATTTGATGAATCTTGTGAAAAGAGTACAAATGATACAAACTCAGCTGCAGAAAAGATGAGAAAGCTAGTGATCAAGTCAAAAGAAAAATCAAAGGAGTTTATTGAAGTAGATGAACCCTTCTCTGAAGATCCAGAAGAAGACAAACCCCGTAGACCTGTCACTAGATCACAGACTCAAGCTGAGCAAACAACTCCTAATCAAGATGCATCAATCCCAAATGCAAGGGGGAATGAGCTGTTCGACACTCAAGATACAGATGATGATCGAGCCAATCTAGTCAATTCTTCTGACAACACTAGAACAGATGAGGATCCTAACTCATCTGGTGTTGAGACACCTGTAAGAAATACATGGAAGTCTAACCATCCATCTACTCTCATCTTAGGAGGAGTAGACTCAGGTGTTAGAACCAGAAGACAGTTAACTCAGAATCCCCAAACCTCTATGTTCTGCTGGTGTGCCTTCTTGTCCAACACAGAACCAGTTGACATAGATGAGGCAATGCAAGATAGCAACTGGATCACTACCATGCAAGAAGAATTGAACCAGTTCACAAGAAATGAAGTGTGGGAACTAGTGGATCGTCTTAAACACCACAATGTAGTTGGAAAAAAGTGGGTGTTCAAGAATAAAAAGGATGAGAATGATGAGATAACTAGAAACAAGGTTAGACTGGTAGCTAAGGGATATTCACAATCCGAAGGGATTGACTATGATGAAACCTTTGCTCCAGTCGCCAGACTTGAAGCCATTAGGCTATTTCTAGCTTATGCATCCTAAATGAGATTCAAAGTTTATCAAATGGATGTCAAGAGTGCATTCCTAAATGAAATACTTGTAGAAGAAGTGTATGTAGAACAGCCTCCAGGTTTCGAGAAAGGAGATCAAGTATATTGGCTGAAAGCACTCTATGGTCTGAAGCAAGCACCAAGGGCTTGATATGATACCTTATCCCAATTCCTTCTTGACAATGGGTACACTAAAGGAAAGGTAGACAGGACCTTGTTCAGAATTCAAGAAGGAGATGACATCCTAATGGTGCAAATCTATGTGGATGATATCATATTTGGATCACCTAACGAAGACATGTTCAATAAATTCTCTAAACTAATGAAAGGAAAGTTTGAGATGAGCATGATGGGTGAAATGAACTATTTTCTTGGACTTCAAGTAAAGCAAAGTCCAGCAGAGATCTTCATAAATCAATCCAAGTATACTAGAAGCTTACTAGAAAGATTTAAAGCTCAACAAAGCAATACTGCAAGAATTCCAATGATGACATCCTTCAAGATGGAACCAGATGAGACTGGAAAAACAGTTAACCAGTCTGAATATAGAGCACTCATTGGATCTTTACTATACCTCACAGCCAGCAGACCAGACATAACCTTTGTTGTATATGTATGTGCTAGGTTCCAAGCCAACCCAAAACAAAGTCATTTGGAAGCAGCAAGAAATATTCTGAAGTATCTAAAAGGAACAGTCAACCTAGGACTTTGGTACCCTGCTGATGACAACATAGAACTAAGTGGATATTCAGATTCTGATTATGGTGGATGCAGAATAGATAGAAAATCCACATCAGGAACATGTCAATTTCTAGACAACAAATTGATATCATGGTTCTCAAAGAAGCAAACATCTGTTGCAACCTCCAAAACTGAAGTAGAGTATATGGCAGCTGGGAGTTGTTGTAGTCAACTACTATGGCTGGTTCAACAACTAAAGGACTACAACGTAGAAGCAAGAAGTTCCCATCTACTGTGATAGCAGCAGTGCTATAACCATTACCCAAAATCCAGTCCTTCATACAAGGTGCAAACATGTTGATATCAGGCACCATTTCATAAGAGACCACTTGGAAAAGAAGGACATAAAGATGGAGAAAATTCACATAGATATCTAAAGAGCAGATATCTTGACTAAGCACCTAGCTAAAGAAAGGTTCAAGAATTTATGCTACAACCTAGGTCTTCTTGACCCTTCCTCCTAAAACTGAAGAAGTCTACTGAAAGATCATCAACAGATAAAGATTCTGAGTGGCTTCAGAAGACCAGATCAGGAGGAAAAAGCAATCAGATGAGGTGAATAGACACTCTCATCATCAGGTAAGTTTTTCCCGATGAAGACAAATAAAGCTTAGGGAAAATCTAAGAGTTACTCAATCCAGGGGCAATCTATGATACCTTAAAAATCCTCAATGAGAACACTCTATTTGTATGTTTTTCATAGACACACACACACACACACATATATATATATATATATATATAAGATATATATTGATCATATCCAGATACATGAATAGAATTATCTAGTTCTAAATTTTCAGGAATGAAGTTCACCAAGCTAGAAACACAACTGTATCAGTTCAAATACATATATGAAGAGTGGAATTCAAGCAATTAAGAATATCAACTATTCATAGAACACAGCTGATCTGGTTCTAAACTTAAATTAAATTGAACAATTTCATTTGGGGACGTATTCAAATAATGATGTATATATATGCATAAAGAGGGAATATTCTTTATAAAATATTATGTCCATATATATATATATATATATATATACACTACTTTTGGGTAAATACTAGGTTGGATTAATTCACCACCCTAGCTAATCCAACTGTAGACAAATCTACTTTGGATACGGACTTCAAATAATCCACGTTCAATTTTATAAACTCTGAAATCCACAAGATAAATTTGAACATCTTTAAATCTAAACTCTCAGATCAGAATCTCATCTTTGATCTTGAGAAGTCATCTTTTCAGAAGCTCAGACCTATCACTTCATAAATTATTGTCGTTTTACTCCTCACCGTCTCATCTTTACCTCTATAAAAAGGAGCTACTTATGAGAATACCTGAAGAAAAATACACTCTTAAATATTTATCTTTCAGGTATGGAGAAAATCATAAGAAAGGATGGTTTGGATGTCATACCCCAACCAAAGTCATGGGTGAAAGCGAGGAAGATATGTCCAGCAGACGGAGTCATCAAGAGTCAGCGTACTTGGATCATCCAACATAAGTATGCGTTGAAGAGAAAAGAAAGAAGAGGAGGTTACGTTGAAGAGAAAAGAAAGAAGAGGTGCAAAAGACAAGGTGTTAAGAGGAGACAGCAAGCAGAGCTTCTTCTCCGGAGAAACTTTGTCCAAACAATTCATGAATACACCTCTCCTCAATTTTCTCACAAGCTCTTCATTGAAGCACCTTCCTCACTTCTTCCTCCTATAAGAGAGGAAGCTGAAGCGAAGAAATTCAACAAGAGCTCATTAGATGCTACATCCCATCTAATGAATAAGATAGCCTATGCCAGTGGAAAGTCATCTGGGCAGCACAACTTCATATGGCTAAGAAGGTTCCACATGGTTAAGGGGGAACCAAAGCAAGACTCAGATAAGCAGAAGCCACATCAAATTATCAGCCATCAGAAGAACTCAGCTGATCAGAAGACTCAGACTCAGTTGATCAAAAGACCCAGCTAGATACATGAAGTACTCATTCTAGATTTAATTCTGAGTATATGTATGGAAAGATCATGTATAAGGAATGTGTGATAAATACATATGTTAAAACAGCCTTAATTGATTGAAGAATTCCAGTAATTATCAAATTAAGTCTCAACGGCTATTTTGGGTAATGACGTAAATTGATCTCAATTGCAAAAATCTCGGACCAATCGACTTAAGACACGTATCCGAGTGGGCCAGCAATTTAAATTTGATGGGCTGAAGGTGAAAGGTCCCGCCTCGATTCTTACCCTTCCTAAACCCTAATTCGAGCCGTTGGAACAAAGCAATCCACACCCCTCCTTTCTAAATCTCTGAGAGTGTAAATTAAACACTTAGCCCCCATTACAAACCCTTCGCTCTCAAAACTTTCAATTTCGAAAAATCCTTTACTGAAACATATCCTCGAAGTTTCTAATTTCAACCACTCAGAATAGGGATTATCAAGATCTATGATGACAAGACCAAGATCACTAGAACTCTTGATGCTGCTAAATGGTCAAAGGTTCACAAACTTTTCACTGAAAATGCCCTGTTTTTCAAAGGACGACACACAGAAGGTAACAAAGAAGTTCTTCTTCGTTGCATAAACTTGAACCTCCATGAGTTTCTCAAAGCACCACCTACTAATGTGTATGAGGAGGAAGTTCTGACTTTCTACACAAAAGCAGTGTTTAGGGGTTCGTATGTGGAAGGCTATGTTGGTGATCATAGAGTAAAAATCACCAGGGACATGCTTAGGGATCTATTTGATCTTCCAAGTGGTAAAATCAATATATCTACCTATATAATGGATAGGGAGAAAGAATATATTGAGATGTTTACTGGTGGAAGGATCAAAGCTAAGGATGCTACTGGTGTTAGGAAACTATATTTGGAGGAGAAGTTCTAAACCTTGCTGGATATAGCAGGCAAGATGCTTCTGGGAAACACCTTCAGTCAAGATGCAGTCTCCACAATGAAGGTACGAGTCATGGCTGCAATCTGGGATCAGATTGATGGAGACTGGCAAGGATTCCTTATGGAAAGAATATGTCTAGAGGTAAAGAAAGTCTCTCTAGATGTGAAAAAGAAAGAATGGGTAGTGACCTCTACTGTCAGTTTTGTCAACAATTTGAGTATCATTCTACCTGAGCTTCTCCCTGAAGATTATGTATGGGGACCAGCCAAGAAGTTCTATTCGTCAAAATGGTACCTAAAGAAAGAAGCCCTTGCAGAGGCAGCAAGGCAAAAGGTTGAAAGGAAGAAGTTAGCTGAGGCAGTAGAAGCAGGAGCAGCTAACCCAGAGGTAGAAGAGGAGGAAGTTGTGTAGGATAAGATTGAGTCTACTGAGGAAAAGGAGGAGAAGACTAAGAGTGACACTCCTCAGAAGGTTGTTGTTCATGATGATGACAATCAAACTCTAGCTCAAAGGAGGATGCTGATCAAATCAGGGCTCATATCACCTTCTGACTCGGATGCTACCCCTACTGCATCCCCTCTGAAAAAGGCAAGAATTTCTAAACTCTCTACTTCAATCTCTCCTTCAAAACTTTCAACTCATCTGAAGGCAAAGAAACCTCGATCTAACCTCACCAATAAAACCAAACTCCCTAAACCTGTGGATATAGCTCCCATCTCAGCCTTGAACCCTTCTGATCCAATGAACCCATCTGACCTCATCAACCCTACTGACCAAACCTCTGCTGATACTCACACAACAGAGGAAATAACCCAAAAAACCCCATCTCCTGAACCCGAAAACCCTTCTGGTCCCGAGGAGTCAGCACCAGCAGACTCAAACCAGTCTCAATCGAAATACAAGATGGTCAACTATCCCATCTGTACTCGAGAAAGGTTGATAAGATTGAAGATAGCAAACCCGCTGAAGTCCTCAGTCCTCGGAGTAGATGAAAGTTCGATTGAGTTTGAGAAAGTACTTCGAGTGTGTACTTGGATCGAACTCAGAAGAGATGATGTAGACGACCTTATTGAGGTCATGGAAGGAATGAGAGGTTTAGCACACTTTCTTGATTGGGAAATGGAGCAGAAGGAGACTGCACAAGTGAAGACATTCACTGAACTGTTGCTCGACGACGCATTGACAAGAGTTGTTGATAGAATCCTTGGATTCACACCTATCTCAACTTCGACACCAAATGCTGAGGACTTGACAGTTCCAGCTGAAGAGGAAAATTTGCCCTCTGAAGCCTTGGAACAACCTCAGACCCAACAGAAGACAGTTCAGACTGTGCTGGGAAATAAGTTCTTTTCATTGAACGATCCAACCGGTCAGGTACCTCTACTGGTATAAGCTGAGCCATCACAACCCCAGGTCTCAGTGGCTCAGGGACCTCAAAGCTTGGATCGGACAGTTGATAAAGCTGATATAGAAGAAGCTGCAAAGGAAGAGCACATTTCAAGCCTAGGAATGAATTTGAGCACTTCATTTCTCGCCCACTTCTTAAAGAAAAGAGCTTATTTACACGCTTAGTGGGCATTGCAACTACTTTTCTTGATGAAAGCCATCTGACAATAGAGGAAAGAGGGCTTGCAATCGTGGAATTCAGACCAAGTCCTTTCCAGATGACATCAATAAACTCTTAAGGTATCAGTCCTCCCTCAATCTCGTCTATTGATATTAGAGCCGATGTGTGCGCTCAAGTAAAAGAAGCAATAGACACACACTTTGAGAAAGGGTTAGGAATGCAACTGGCACGATACATTGATCGAGATGCTAAGGAGAAGAGGAAACAACTCATTGATCAGATACATGACATTGATGATGCATTTGGAGATGCACTGCATAGATAAATAGATGAATATCTCACTGACGAAATCAAGAAGGTAGCTGACAGATCCAAAATGTTTGCTGACTTCTACACCAATGAGACATCTAAAATAGAGAGCATCTACAAATCCAGGCTAGAGGATGCTGAATCTAGAGTTGAGCAAGGTCAGGTCCTACTCAAGGCAGTAGCAGAGGAAAATGAAAAGCTCTCAGCTCAACTGAAGCAGACAGTTGACAGAATAACACTCCTCACTGATCAGTTAGAGAAGATGTCATCTCCATCTTCCCATGCTAAAATTCTGGAACACAGCATCACCCAACTGTCTCATGTCAGCAGAGTCAATGCTATGGCTCTCAAGCAGACTCTACAGGTTGAAATCTTAAATGCCATGAAACCGTTTGTGGCTGCCCTTGCTGAAGCCAAAAAGGGGGAAGATGTGTTGATAAACGCCCTCGAGAAGTCTACTGCTCAGCAGGCTGAGCTAGTTGTAGCACAAGATGATCTGACTGAAACCTTGGGTGGTTTGAAGAGCAAAATCAAAAACAGAAAGGGAAAGGAAGCTGCTCAAGATGAAACTCAAGAAGCTTCGAAAACTCAAACCACTGCTGCAGAAGATTCTACTCCATCTAGGAGGATGACAAGGAAAAGAAAACAGCTGAGGCTACAACAGAGCAAACAACAGAAAAGAAAGAGTCTCAAGAACTGAAGAAGATAAAGTTGCAAGAAGCTCAAGAGCTCAAGCAGAAGAAACTGAATGATGCTGTTGGTCCCTGAGACGAGTGTAAGATCACCTGACTTGTTGTCTGCTGATTGTGTGGAAAATAAACTAACTCTTCAAAGTAACTAGTCCGCTGATTTCACTAGGGGCCTAGGACTAGTTAGTCGACTGATTAATTACTTATCGGAGTTAAGTGCGGAATTGTAGTGTGCCCATAAATATTATACTCGTCTATTTAATAAATACAGTGTGTAAAACAGTTTATGCACAAATATGTATGAAAAGACTTGAAATGTAAAGTGCAGAAATGTAAATAACACATTAATTTATAGTGGTTCGGATATACGTTCCTACGTCCACTCTCACGTCCTAACGTCATGTTTAATCCCTTTAATTTACCAAAAATTACAAGGGCCTTGTCCTTTATAGTCCCAAGGGTAGGACTTTGAGATCTGAGCCGTCCTAACAGCTACGGTCTCCACAAGTGATTGTAAACACTTGCACTTCCCCACAAGTGATTGTAAGCACTTGCACTTGCACTCCACAAGTGATTATAGAGCACTTGGACTCTTTACAGTGACGAACACTCAACTTGACTTCTAGGGTTTTATGGTAGAAGGTGGGTTTTGTGTGTATGAACTAGGTGAGAATTTCCCTTACAATCTGTTTTAGCCTCATGCTAGGATTGAGAAATTCTCTCTAAGCTATGGATATATATGAGTGGTTAAACTGGCTTAGATGGTATGAGTTCACTCACTGGGGATGAGGTGATGCGTGTTGAATCTTCATGAATGATCTTCTTGAGCTCTTCTTATTTCTGGACTTTAAGCACTTTGCTCGACCTCTGCATCTCACACCTCTTCTCTTCTCCCAATGATGTATGAGCTCATTTATATAGTGTTGATGTTTGAATGTTACCGTTGGATGATAGAAATTCAAATCTCCACTAATTGAGGAATTGACAATCTCTTGATTTGATATGATTGAATATTACCATTGTCATGTAATTTCAATCATATCTTTGACTTTCCTTTCTTGTGCACATATCTTGTCAATCCTTGATTTCAGCTGTGATTGGTCTTCCTTTAATTGTGTAAGAAGACTTCTACTCTGCTGGTAAGAAGACTTCACTCTGCTGGTAAGAAGACTTCTACTCTGCTGTCTTTACTCAGCTGTCTTTACACAGCTGCTGCCTTTACTCTGCTGTCTTTACTCAGCTGCTGTTTCTTCTCAGCTGCTGTCTTTACTCTGCTGTCTTTACTCAGCTGTTTTTACACAGCTGCTGTTTCTTCTCAGCTGCTGTCTTTACTCTGCTGTCTTTACTCAGCTGTTTTTACTCTTCTTATCCTGTAAGATGAGTTCAACTCATCTTATCAGGAGACTTCTGGTCTTGGTCTTCTCTTCTCTTCTTGAGCATTTGACAAGTCTTCTCTTCTAACCAGAGTCCTATCTATTACAAGATGTATAATAAAGTTGTCTATACAATACAACTTATCATATTACATGTTTGATTTGATTTATCAAAACTAAACTAAGGATATTCATATCCCAACAGATGCTAAGGCTGTCAAGAACAAATTTGAGAGAAAACTGGCCAAAATCAGGAAGGCACTGAAAGAAAAGGAGCAAGAAGAAAGTATCAAAATTTGTAACAACACCTATGTGGATCTGCTAGTACTCCCAGACGAGCTACCAAAATGGTATCCCTTGAAGAAGAAATGGCAGCTAGCTCATCACATAGTCAGAAAATTTGGCCCCCTCTCTACCTATGAAGAAGAGCTACTTCAGTTCACCCAATTCATGGAAATTGAAGATGAAGTACTCAGGACAGAAGCCTTGAAGACAGCTAAGGCCCTAGGCTACATAATCTTAACTCCAGAAGACCCTGTATGGAATCCTCCTAAACTGGATTCTGGAAGTACAGACATGGCTGAAGTTAAGAAGATCCTTGAGAAGATCTTCACTAAAGAAAATGTTACAGACTTAGAGCACATGGAAGGAATCCTCACTCGTCTGTACCTTGCGTACCGCATCTGATGACCTGATGAAGACTGCTTAAGAAGCTCAAAGGATTTGAAACTTGTAATCTGTAATTTCTAAATATCTTATATGCAAGTGATATTTCTTTTGGCTTACAAGACAAATTATCATTGTCTTCATCAGAACTAAGTGTGTAATAATTTATAAACTCTTATCATATGTACTACATATGAACATTTATCAAGTGGTTTTGGCTTCATCAAAAAGAGGGAAATTGTTAGAATATAAATTCACCCTAATTCTTTCAATGTAATAAGAATAGTTTTGATGGCCAAAACACTTGGGCTCCGTTTGGATGGAAGGATTTGGTCTATGGATTTTAAATCCACAATCCAAATCCACTTCACTTGTTTGAATTAAAAATTAAATGAATGCATTTCAAATTCTTAGCATATTTTTATAGTTAAAATCGAGAGAATTTTAAATGCTCACTAAAACCATGTCATTTGAAATCCATCTATTTTGAAATCCTCTCATTTGAAATACCTCCTCAAATCAAATACACTCATCCAAACGCAACCTTAGGCTCCGTTTGGATGGAGGGATTTGGTCTATGGATTTTAAATCCACAATCCAAATCCACTCCACTTGTTTGGATTAAAAATTAAATGAATGGATTTCAAATTCTTAGCATATTTTTTTAGTTAAAATTGAGATGATTTTAAATTCTCACTAAAACCATGTCATTTGAAATCCATCTATTTTGAAATCCTCTCATTTGAAATACCTCCTCAAATAAAATCCACCCATCCAAACACAACCTTAGAGTTTATAAATCAATGTAATAGGGTCAGCTGATGTTTGTATAAATCAGCTCACTATTTAGTCTAGTCTTGTGTGATCAGTGTATATATCTCAGCGGATAACACAGTCTGGGCTTAAATGCGCAATCTCAGAAGATGAAGAGAAGAACACCAGAAGACTAGAAGACCCTTGAAGAACAGCTAAGTTAGGTGCTTGTATAATCACTTAGCTGATAATATCCAAGATGAAGTTGGCCAAGTCAGTAGAGTATTACTTAGATCAGAAGAGGTTCACTCATCTGATAAAATAAGGCAAAAGATACCTGGCCAGACGACTTCATCAGGAAACCAAGGCTAAAATCTGCGGACTATCCATCTAACAAGAGAATTCGCCTAAAGACAGATTCCAAGTCATCTTACAATTCAAAAGAAGACTTACCTTACTTAGAAGATTGACAAGATTCCAGAATTGAAACAATCAAGATCAATCCACATGGAATCAAGGAATCAACATCATAAGGAATGATTTGCCAACGGCTAGTCAACTCCAACGACTAGTTATCCTAATCTTTACCTATAAATACAAAAGGATGAGGAAGAACAAAGTACGGAAAAACTACGCAAGAATTCTTAAGCTAAACACTAGCAAGAAAGCAAAAGCCTCATATCAAAAGAATTCTCAAGAGCCTAGAAAATCTTAGATCAACCCTAGCTCTTAAGTTTCTCCTCACCCAACTAAGAACCTGAATCCAAATCATCATCGTAAACATCTTGATTTAGGCACAGTGGTTAAGCATATTTATAAGCTTGAACCATTAGTTGGATCCCATCAAAAACCTAAAACCCCTCACCTAAAGGTTTAGTTTTTTTTTTTTATCCATTATAAGAGTGCAAGTGCTCATCAATCACTTGTAGGGACCGTAGTAGTTTGGAACTACTCAGATCTCAAAGTCCTTCTCTTGGGACTCTAAAGGACAAGCCCCTGTAAATTTGGATAATTTAAGGGATTAACATCACGATCGATTCGTGAGAGTGGACGTAGGACTTGCAATCCGAACCACTATAAATCTACGGTGTCATCTACTTTACTTGCACTTTACTTACAAGCCATTTAATTTATATCTATTATAGTGCATACTGTGTTTTAAACTATTTTATAAAGAAGGCTATAAATCTTTCAAACCAGCATCCGTTGAGTATTTCATTCAAATCATTAATTGAGTTTTTCTAAAAGATAAGTGAACGAGTCTAAATAAAAGGGCCTACACATTTCCGCATACTTAAAACTCTATCAGATCACTCAGAGTCATTTGGACCAGCAGACTTGCAGACCAGTTGACTTAGTGAATCAGACGAGTTATAACTCTTTACTCGAAAAAAAATTAAAGTCTATTCACCCCTCCCCTCTAGACTTTAATCCCATTAACTACTCGTTCAGGGACCAACATTTAGTTTAATCCAAAACCTTAAGTTCGCTTGTGATTTGTATGTTAGATCGTTAAATCACCCACAAAACAGCAACCGAGGCAATACCATCACCTTGCACTTTCACATTGAAAGTTAGTATTATTGTTATTTCACTTGTCTCTTGTTATTATTGTTAATTCTAGTGTTAGCTGTTATTCCACTCGCTTCTTGCTCTTGTCTTTAATTTAATGTTGATCATTTAGTTTCTTTACATATTAGTTGAGTAACATTAGTAGTCGTGCATTAGTATTCCAAAAATCCAAAACAACCACTTGTGGTTACTACAATATCATAACAACTTGCACCTTTAGGGATTCATATATTCTCTACTAGGTCCTTGGACGATAACTACTAGGTCGTATACTTACTCAACTATAACGAATCCATACGCTTGTGGGGATTGTTATTGTTGTGCTAAAAAGTGTGTCAAATACGAACTGAGTCAATGGCGCCGTTGTCGGGGATCTAGTTTTGAGTTTGCTGAGTGTTATTGCTAGTAACATTTATTTTCCATTACTTATTTTTCGTTTCTCTTTTGGCCTTAGATACTTTTCCTTTTGTAGGTGTGTATGATCATAAGATGTCGTGGAGGAAAACTAGAACCGCTAGACCTTGAGATTGAGGCACATGCACGAAGAATAAATTGAAGTAGAAACCGAAAGAGAGGGGTTGAGAGGACTCGTGAGATGGAAGACAACCAAGAGAATGACGATGTTCCTCCACAAAGGGAAGTTCAACATGTGAACTGTTGGTCCCACAAAGTGAGTTAAGATTAGAATAAACGTACAAGTCTAGAGGGGAGGAGTGAATAGACTTTTAAAAATTTTCCTAAAATATCAGAGTAGTAACAATTTAGTCTTCTGAAAAGTACTGTGCTGATATCTAGTCAGCTGATTTTACAACTAGTTAACAACTTAGTATGCAGATTATTATTATTATTATTATTATTATAAGCCCTTTTTAGTAGTTTATACTCACTCCTTGAAATATATGAAAAATACTTCTTGATCAGTATAGTTCTTCAATCAATTTATCTACTCAGCACGATTTATCAATCTAGCTGTTTATACGAATTCTTTAGAACTTTGAGAATATAAAATTGTAAAGTAAATGACATAGAGATTTATAGTAGTTCAACAACTGCCTACATCCACTCTCACAATACCAATTGTGAAATTCAGTGCTTGTTATTTTAAGTCCCAAGTTTAAGACTTTGGTCTTGTCGAATATATCACCAGATATATCTTCGATCAACTAGTAAATTTATCAAGTCACTAGCAAACTTGTTTACAAAGAATACAAACTTAAAAGTAAAATGTTGGGATATGAATCCTATAAACAATGTTCTAATTGATGAAAGTATGTTTTGATGGCCAAAAGCAACTTAAAGTTAGTGATATATGTGGTTCTAAGTCATCTTAACTAAGTCATCTGAAAACAAGATTACTGATCTTAACTGAGTCATCTGAAATAAGATTACTGATCTTAATGGAATCTGAGAATAAGAATATTGATTTTAAAGAGATATTTGAAATCTAAGTTACTGATCTTATCTGAGTTTACTGATCTTATCTGAGTTTAGTGATCTTATATGAGTTTACTGATCTTATTGTATTTACTGATCTGATATATGAACTGTTAGGTACTAAGCTGATGTTTTGTATTGTATAGACAGCTTATAGTATAGGACTTAGTTGTACTCATCTGTATATAGTTCAGTTGATGTATAAATAGGTTTTATATATGTAAAGTTGTATTCTATTGTATTCAGCATTGTAAAAGTTTAGAACAGTAAGTTTAGAACACTAGATTAGAAGAAGATCAGAAGACTAATGAAGAATCAAAAGACTACTTCAGAATAAGAAGACTTCAAAGAAGAGTTGAAGAAAAGTTTAGAAGAATTCTGGAGAAGTTATAACAGTTTTTGGTTACTGTGCTGACTGGCTCAGAAGAGTAAAAATCAGAAGAGTAAAAATCAAAACAGTAAGTTACTGTGCTGATTTGGTGTATTTGAAGAATAAGTTTGGAAAGCTTATTTAAAGAGTAACTGAAGATATATTTGAAGATATGCTGACTTGGAATAAGAAGGAAGTTACAAAGTCGGTTACAAGAAGAAGTTACAACAAAAACAGTTTTAGAGTTAGTTGAGAGTTAGTTCACAAACTGCTAACTGTCATACTAAGTTCTATAAATACTGTGTGATCTCATACTGCTAAGACTACTGATCATAAAACATTCACAAGCAATCTAAGTCTACAGAGCATTGAAGAACTTACAGAGTTGAAAAGATCAAGAACTAAGGAGAAGCCACTGAATTGAAGAGAAGAATCAAAGGCTACTCAAAGAGAAGTTTTACTTTTCAAGTTTTAAGTTTGTATTGTTGTAAACAAGTGTGCTAGTTACTTGTGAAATTACTAGTAGATCGAAGATATACCTGGAGGTATAATCGATAAGATCACAGTCTTAATCTTGGGACTTTAAGCCACAAGAAACTCAAGGAAGAGTAATAAAACATCACAACTGGGATTGTGAGAGTGGATGTAGACTTTTTGGTCGAACCACTATAAAATCTTGTGTTCTTTATTTTTGTTTGATATTTGTTTGATATTTGTTTAAACAAGAACAGTAGAATTTACTAAGTAAAGATCTGATTAAAAGTTGAGTATAAAACTAAAACTGGAAGTACTGATCTGACTCAGTAAGAACAGTACTATTCAGAACACTATTCCGCATTATAAACTCTGATATTTTGAAAGATTTTTGAAAGTCTATTCACCCCCCCCTCTAGACTTTCTTAGCTTACTCAATCTTAACTCAACTTGGGACCAACAAGTGGTATCAGAGCAGTAGTTCTTTGGACTGCTGTTTCTTTTTAACCTTACAGATCTTGAGGGAAATCTTACTGATCTTGCTACTATTTCTTGATATCTGTCACTATCTGAATACTTGAAAACTATCTGCTATACTACTGATCCTATTTGTCTAATCAAACATGGATGACACTAATGTGAACAAACTTCCTAAGTTCAAGATTGCAGATTATGACTACTGGAAGCTTAGGATGGAGGCCATCTTTAGCTCAACACATGATCTGATGGTGTCTGTGGTGACTGAAGGACCAATTGTCACCATGGTGGAGAACACTGCTGTTCTGGATCCTTCTAAACCAGTTGGAGCACTAGTCCCTAAACCAAGGTCAGAACTGGCTTCTGAAGAAACGAGACAAAACAATTTGGATAGTCTTGCTAAGAATTATATTTTACACACCTTGCCAAATGAGTATCTTGGTAAAGTGTTAAAATGTAAGACTACAAAGCAAATGTGGGACAAATTGGCTATTCTTTGTGAAGGTACTACTCTGATCAAAGAAAGCAAATTATCCACAGCTGTCCAAAGGTTTGAAACATTCAAGATGAAGCCAGGTGAATCAATTGATGAATTGGATACTCGATTTACCAAAATTATGAATGATCTTGATGTGTTAGGAAAGACTTATACTGAAAGAGAAGTTAACTTTAGAATCTTTAAAACCTTGGATGAAAGGTGGAAAATGGTCAAGATGATCATTAAGACCACACAAGACATTGATTCTTGGCCAGCAGAAACTATGTTCCAAACACTTAAGGCACATGAGTTTGAGTTAGATGAAGAAGAACCTATTACTGTGATTCATAAGGATAAGGATGCCTCTAAGGACATAGCTTTTAAAGCCTCTACCTCTAAGGGGTCTAGATCATCTAAGTCTAAGGCCTCAAGCATAAAAGATGAACTAGATAGTTCTGATCTTAGTCTGAAAGATCAGATGAGCCTTATGATCAAAAGATTTGATAGACTAAATAAGAGGTATGGTAGATACAAGAGATTCTATAAGGAAACCAAGGGTTCTAGTAACAGGGACTCTTCTGTGAACAGAAGGGATCAAAACTCTTCTGAAAGAAGGGATGAGATCTCTAATGAGAACAGGAGAGATAGGAACTCATCTGATAAGAGGGATAGGAAGTATTCTGATAAGAAAGACAGGAACTCAATTGACAAGCATGACAGGAACCGAAATCATTCACCTCCTAAGAGAACTTCTAACAATCCTGTTTGCTATAATTGTGATAAGCCAGGTCATTATGCTTATGAATGTCCTGATCTGAGTTCTGAAGATCGAGAAGAAAGGAAAGCCAGAAGAGATCGAAAATATGCTAAGGGTAAGAAGGCAATGATGGCATACAATGATTCTGATTCGGAATCAGAAGAGTTGCCATCGTCTTCATCTGAATACCCCTCTAGCAATGAAGATGAAGCCTTCATAGTAGATGATGGACTGGTAATGATGGCCAAAATAAATGATGAGGTATCATCTGCTAACTCTTTTCAATCTTGTAAAAATTCTGACACTGATGAAAGTGATGCTGCTGATAGCAGTGTAGGAAGTAGTCTTCATCATTCCCAAGGAGTGACTGAAGAAGACCTTCTACAAGCTAACAAAGCATTCATTGAAATTAGTGATGAGAATATATCTTTAAAGCAAGAAATCATTAGTCTGAAAGAAGCTCAGTCAAAAGTAGATCCTAATATAGCTGTCATAAATGCAAGGCTATCAGAAGAGTTGTCCCAACTCCAAGAAAAGTATGCATCTATTGATAAACTATATTAGGGTATGCTTAAAACTCAAGCCAAAGAGACTAATGAATTCAATGATTTAAAGATTAAGTGTGAAAAACTTGAAGAGCGCAATAAATTCTTAGAATCTGAAGTAGTGAGCCTAGATCGAAAGCTATCTGGGATGATTAACTCTACTAAGATTAATCAAACTATCTCAGACAGATATAGAGCTCCAAATGATAAAAGTGGGATAGGTACTGATCTGCCTAGTTCCTCTACTTCAGAATTTAAGAACACTAATGGAGCTAGTTCAAGTTCTTTGCAACTAGATAAAGGAAAAGAACCTATGATTTATGATGATGATCCAAAACTCAAAGTACAGTCTAAATACATCCCTCCTACTACCAAGAATGGTAAAATGAAGAATGTATTAAGACCAGTACAGTTAAGACCATACCAGAAGAGTTATACTCCTCTGACCAGATCAGATCAGTCCTGGAATCAGAAAAGACAAACTCAGAACAGTAGGTCAAGACAAGCACAGGCAAGTTGGGAACAGCCTAGACCTCCTTTCATAAGGCAGTCTCAGCTGTATTCAACTAAACCCAGGAGATTTGTGCCTCATTATCATAACAAACCTGTTCTTTATCCTCCACCTTTATCTTATGATACCATTGGAGAGGAAAGACCAAAAAAAAAATATAAGCCTTATGGTCCACATGCTTTCAGACCTTATTCAAACTATTACAGGCATACTGATCTTTCTGAAAAAGGGATAGAACCAAGGAAAGGCTATCTCAGAAAAATAGATCCTAAGTCTGCTGATAATTCTGAATTGGTTAATAAAGTACTGTTCTGTGATAAATTTGGAAGGAAACTGAAGAGGTCCCATTTATTCAAATCCTCAATGTTCATTTGGGTACCTCTCACTACTAACCCCCAAGGACCCCAATAAACTAGGGTACCTAAATTATTAAGATCACTACCTTGCAGGATCGACTGGACTTGTACAAGAAAGGTGGTTCAGTTGGTGAGACCTGGTACATAGACAGTGGGTGTTCACACCACATGACTGGTACCAAGGCCTTACTTACTGACTATCATGAGAAGGAAGGACCAAAAGTCATCTTTGGAGACAGCTCCATGGCAATCACAAAAGGATTTGGATTCATCAAGAAATGAGATGTTGAAATCCAAGATGTCTCCTATGTTGAAGGTTTGAAATATAATTTGTTATCTGTATCTCAATTCTGTGACAGGGGATACAAAGTTCAGTTCAAGACCAGAAGATGTGAAATAATAGACAAAAGGACTCACAATGTTCTACTTGTTGGCACAAGACAAGGAAGTGTATACATTGTGAATTGGAATAGTTGTCCTAAGAATGCTTGTCTTATTACTAAGAGTCCTAAAGAAAACAGTTGGCTCTGGCATAAACGCCTCTGCCACCTGAACTTTAAGATAATCAACAAGATTGCTAGAGAACATCTTGTTGAGGGCATTCCTAATGAAATCTATTCCAAATCACAAGTATGTGACTCCTGTCAAAAAGGTAAACAGGTAAAGGTTTCATTCAAGTCCATTCCAACTCTTTCAACAAGCAGAGTCTTAGAACTCTTGCATATGGATCTTCATGGTCCTATCAACCCTCCTACATTGAATGGAAGAAGGTATACTCTAGTTGTAGTAGATGATTACTCTAAGTTTACTTGGGTAGTCTTTCTACACAAAAAGAGTGATACACAAACACTACTTCCAGATCTATTGAAGAGGTTGCAGGTTGAAAAAGGTCATCCCATTGTCAAAATTAGGAGTGACAAGGGGATTGAATTTATTAACTGTTACATCTCTGACTATTGTTCTAAGTCTGGCATACAACATTTGACAAGTGCAGCCAGAACCCCTCAACAAAATGGTGTTGCAGAAAGGAGAAACAGAACACTAAAAGAAGCTTGCAGAGCCATGATTGCAGAATTCAACACACCTCAGAAGTTTTGGGCAGAAGCTATTAACACAGCTTGCCACTCCCAAAATCGAAGTGCTCTTAATAAGGTGCATGGTAAAACACCTTATGAGGTATGGAAAGGTAGAAAACCTAGAGTTTCTTATTTTCATATCTTTGGATGTAAGTGTTTCATTCATAACAATGGCAAAAGTAAGCTAAATGCCTTTGATGCAAAAGCTGATGAAGGGATATTCTTAGGATACTCTTCTGTAAGCAAAGCATTTAGAGTGTTTAATTACTCTACCCTATGTGTGGAAGAAACACCCCATGTAGTCTTTGATGAGAATGTGCAGGACTCTGCTGATCATAAGCTCAGTAAGAAAATTGACAAACTACAGCTTCAAACCAACAATGAAGATGATGATACAGAAATATATGAATCTGTACAAGCATATAATCCTTTCCTGAAAGTCCTAGATCAAGATTCTGAAAAAGAAAAGGTAAAAGACAAAGGTGAGTCTTCTAAAACTTCTGATATGCCAGAATTGAATAACTGCTCTCCTATGAACAAATCTGCAAATATAAATGATACTGATCTACATGATGATTTGCATGATATAAATGAAGATAGCATTTCTGTTAAGAATAGAAGGACATGGAAGTCTGCTCATTCTACTGATCTGATTTTAGGTGATTCCAGTATAGGTGTTAAAACTAGAAAACAATTGGTTGATTCCCAGGAAGAACCTAGTAAGTCTCTATTTTGCTGGTGTTGTTTTCTATCATCTATTGAGCCTAAAACTGTGATTGAAGCTTTAAGTGATAGCAACTGGATTATAGCCATGCAAGAAGAACTTAATCAGTTCACTAGAAATGAAGTTTGGGAACTTGTTGATAGACCTAGTAATCATAATGTTGTAGGCACTAAGTGGATTTTCAAGAACAAAAGGGATGAAAATGATCTTGTAGTTAGAAATAAAGCTAGATTAGTTTCTCAGGGCTACTCTCAAGCTGAGGGTATTGATTATGATGAAACTTTTGCCCCTGTAGCTAGACTGGAAGCTATAAGATTGTTCCTTGCTTATGCTGCACATATGAAATTCACTGTGTATCAAATGGATGTGAAAAGTGCATTTTTGAATGGTATACTTGTTGAAGAAGTTTATGTGGAACAACCACCTGGTTTTGAAGTGAATAGTCACCAAGTATACAGGTTAAAGAAAGCACTCTATGGATTGAAACAAGCCCCAAGAGCCTGGTATGATACTCTTTCTCTATTCTTACTTGAAAATGGTTTTACTAAAGGCAAGGTTGATAGAACTTTGTTTAGAAAACAAGAAGGTAATGATATATTACTTGTTCAAATTTATGTGGATGATATTATTTTTGGATCACCCAACAAAACCTTGAGTGAAAGCTTTTCTACACTCATGCAAAGTAAATTTGAAATGTCTATGATGGGAGAAATGACATATTTTCTTGGTCTTCAAGTAAAACAAACTACAGAAGGTATCTTTATAAATCAAGCAAAGTATACTAAGAATTTGCTAGATAAATTTGGTATTAAAACCTGTAAGACAGTTGGTGTGCCCATGCAACCTACATACAGAATGGATCCTGATGAAAGAGGTAAGTCTTCTGACCAACCTCATTATCGTGCTTTAATTGGCTCTCTACTCTATCTAACTGCCAGCAGACCTGATATTGCTTTTTCTGTTGGAGTATGTGCAAGATTTCAAGCAAACCCCAAAGAAAGTCATCTGGAAGCTGCCAAAAGGATATTGAAATATCTAAAGGGGACCATTAATCGAGGATTATGGTATCCTGCAGATGATGATATATCCTTAAGTGGTTATTCAGACTCGGACTTTGGAGGTTGCAAAATAGATAGAAAATCTACTTCAGGTTCATGTCAATTCTTAGGAACTAAGCTCATTTCATGGTTTTCAAAGAAACAAACAAGTGTGGCAACTTCTACTACTGAAGCAGAATATATGGCTGCAGGAAGTTGTTGTAGTCAGCTTCTTTGGCTAATACAACAACTCAGAGACTACAATATTGTAGAATCTAATGTACCTATATATTGTGACAGTAATAGTGCCATTGCCATAACACAAAATCCCGTTTTACATACTAGATGCAAGCATGTTGACATTAGGCATCACTTTATTAGGGATCATGTTGAAAAGAAAAATACTAGGATGGAAAAGATTCATACTGATATTCAAAGAGCTGACATTTTTACAAAACCATTGGCTGAAGTGAGATTCAGAGTGTTATAAATTAGCTTAGGATTGATAGATATGGATTCTATATGTATATAGAACTGTACTAACATTTCAGGTACTGATCTTATACCAAGAGGAATATGAAGCAGAAACTAAGAGCAGTACATCAAAACTCAAAATTCAGAAGAGACAACCCTATGTCAGATCACTACACTTAAAACAGGTAACAAGGTTACTAAAGTGACCTTAATCCCGATGAGGAAGCTGGTAAAGCTGAGGGACACTAAGAACACACATTAAGGGGGAATCTGTGATTTCTTAAAGATCCTTTTGTTGACTCAGAACACTAAGTCACTTTAGCATAAACTTTGATGTGATCATTAAATTAAACATATTGTTACTACAATGTACTGTTTTACACTTATATCTCATGAACTAACACTTCTACCAAGGTGAAACAGGCACAGAAGAGGAATTCTCCATTGAAAGGGGAACTGATCTGATTACAGATTTGAAAAGTCTACTAATCTGATCTGATTACAGGCTATAGCAGTCTACAGATATATTCTGATTAATAAATTGACTTGTCTACAGAACTGTACTGATTACAAAGCTTCTTTGTCTACAGTACTGATCTGATTACAATTCAGTTATTCTACAGAACTAATCTGATTACTGACTAATCTGTCTACAGAAAGATTTGATTACTACTAATCTGTTTACAGAATTCTACTAATCTGACACAGTACTGATCTGAGGATTACTGTGCTGATATCAAAAAGGTGAAATCAGGAAAATTGGGTACTGATCTGAACACTACTGTGCTGACCCATCTACTGATCTGAAAACTACTGTGCTGATTCATCTACTGATCTGATGTCTAAAAAGGTTACTCAGCTGATCACAGTACTCAGCTGATCCAGATAAGTGAAATTTTCTTTATATACAAGTAAGAAAATGAAGTGAAATAGTTTTGGAAACTACTGTGCTGATTTGCATCAGAACAGTCTTTTGGATTAGAATACTCTAAGTCAAAAAAAACTGCTCAAATTTTTAGATTACTAATAGAGAAGATGAGTACACTCCTCTATTTCTAACCTAAAAACTGTGGTGTATTTATCAAACACAAATTGGCTCCAAAATTAAGAATGGTACTAGAATATGAACAGTTCTTGTTAAACACGAATTTCGAGACTTAATCTCAACCATTCTTTGTGATAATCAAATTCAATCCTAGCCCTAGATTGGTTTTGAATTTGACAAACACGATCACTCTTCATCGTCTTCTTTCTTACGAGTTCATTACTGGAAAGCTCATAAACTCAAAATTACTGCAAAAATCTATTCTCTACAAAATTCTACAATGGCAACTATCAATATTATCAGTGAATCTAACGAAGTTGCAGGAACTTTTGATTCGGATTTCTGGGTTCGAGAAAAAGGAATTTTTGTAGAAAATGCTATATATTTCAATGGCCGACACAATCCTGAAAATCAAGCAATTATGACAATGTGCGAAGAGTGCGGGCTGAGGAAATTTCTTGAATCATCTCCTATGAATGTATTCGAACCAGAGGCGATGGAATTTTATCTACAGCTTAAAGGTGATAGCAATGGTGTTCACTCCATGCTTTCTGGGCACAAGGTGGCAATTACAAGGGAAATCCTGGAAGTTATGCTGGATTTACCTCAAGGCCCCTGTAAATATTTTAACCTACAAAGCAGGGGAAGAGAAAGAATGCGTAGGAAGATGGACTGGTGAAGAACCTGAGTCTCTAAGCCATCTTAAGAAAGATGTTCTTCCTACTGGTCTGCAGTTTCTAATGGACATAGCCGGAAAATGTTTGTTAGGGCAACATCACAGTCAGGATGCTCTATCAAGTTCAAAAATCCGAATTATGGCTGCAATCATTGACAGAGTTCAAGGTGATTGGCAAGGATTTTTCTTAGAAAGACTGTTAAGTGAGAAAGAAAAAGTCTTGTTCGATGAGGATACAATGGAATTTTCGATTAAATCGAAATTAGGGTTCGGAAACAAACTGAGTATCTTGTTGCCTCAGTTGGTTGTCAAAAAGGCGTACTGGAGTAATCCCAAGAAATTCCATCATGGAAAATTCTTGATGAAGAAGGAGTCTGTTCGATTTGAACAAGAGAATCCTTTGGAGCAACCTCAAGAGCCTGAAGCACAAGAATCTGGAGCTTCAATGTACCGATCTGATGATAATCAACCAGAGATTAGATCGAAGGCGAGGCATGATCCGAGCAGTATTAGACCAAGGAGAGGAAGGTCTGCTACAGCTGCCCCAGAGCCAACAGTCAGGTTTGTTGAGACTGTAGTGCAAGCAAGCTCTGAAGAGCAAGAGGTTAGTAGTTCTAGTCCTGTTGCTTTACATAAGAGAACCAAGAGGAGAAGTGCTAGGAGGAAGCTTGTTGATGTCTCTCCTACCCCTTCAAACTCTGATCCAAGCCCAGCTGAACCCCTTAACCCTCAACCTTCATGTTCTGGACAATCAGCTCACTACTTTCCTGTGTCTCCGAACACTCCCCATTCATCTCCTCAGAACACCCCTTTTGATCCTACTCCTATTTCAAGCCCTCAACACCAACCTTCACCACATCATTCCCCAATACAGGTTCATGATCACTCTACTGAACATGAATTTGAGCCTTCTACTGTACCAATTGACATTTCATCATCCCCTGAACCTGAATTTATAGCTCCTAAACCTGCTGGTTTAATGGATTATACTATATGTGATAAAGAGGATAGAATCAGGATAGATTTGAGATTGGCTTTGTTAAAGCAGTTTCCTGGATTGGATGAAAGCTCAGTTGAGTTTGAGAAACTCCTTAGGATTGGCACATGGGTGTATCTTAAGAGGAGTACTCTCAAAGAGAATTTAGCTGTTATGGAAGGTATGGGTGGTGCTTCAATCTTTGATGATTGGGAAGCAGAGCAAATGCATGCAGCTGGTGTTAACTCATTTCTTGAGCTAGTAACCCCTGAGTCAGTAGTTCAACTTGTTGAAAGGTTGACAGGTGTTAAATATTCTGTGGAGAATGTTGCCACTACTGCTGCTGATGAAAATGATGATGTTATTATGGTCAGTGAAGAGAAGGTTGCTGATGAAGCTGAGAATGCTGTTGAAGAGGATTTTATGGAAGTTGATGAAACTGTTGACAATGCAACAGAGGTGTTTGAAAACACTGTTGTGATTGAAGATACAGAAGTTGTTGGAAACCAAGTTTTGGATGCTGAAGAGATGGAAAGCATTCCATTGCAGTCTGCTGATCCTATCATTCCTGAAGATGTGCAGGAACAGGTCAGAACAGTTCCTATTGAAAAAGAATCTGATATCTCAAATGTTGAAAAAGCAGAATGCAGAGCTTCAAGCTAAATTGGAAGATGCTGTGAAGATGTTCCAAGAAGCTACTGAAAGAATGAATAAGATGAATTCTGAAAATTCTTATGAAAGAATTATGGAGCATACAATGTCTAAAATTTATGATCTCCATAGACTTCAAGAGAAAAATCTATCTCAGGTGTTGCATGCTAAGATGGAACAACACTTGACTCCCTTGAAAGAGTGGCATGATGAAGCCAAAAAGGGGGAAGATAAGATAAAAAGAGTGATGGAACAAACTCAGTCACAACATGCTCAACTAGTTGTGAGTCAAGATGAGTTTAAAGAAGAAATTGCAATTCTGAATGAGAAATTTAAACTCAGGAAGCAACAGAAACAACAAGCTGAAGAAATTGTTGAGAAGAAGAAAACTGATGCTGCTGGAAGTTCTAGTCAGAAAAAGAGGAAATTAATATTGTCTGATGAAGAAGAGCAAGAAGAGGAAACTGGTAGAGTTACCAGATCCAGAAGCAAGTTGAAAATTGGTGTTTCAACTGAAGAAGCAGAGTTAAAGAAGAAGAAAGAAAAGGATGTTAAGTTTTTGAAAACGAGATTTGATAATCGAGTTGCAGCTTTGAGAAGGAAATTTAATGCTTAGAGAAAAGCTGAAGGAAAAGAGTTTGACAAAAATTTTCAAGATGAGAACTTTGTGGATTTTATTGTTCTAACAGAAAATATGGAATATTGGAAGAATCTGAAGAAGAAGTGGCAGATTGCAAACTTCATTGTGAGGAAGTTTGGTGATCATTCAAGCAAAGAAGCTGAATTTGCTGACTTTGAAGAGTTCATGCTGAACATAGATAAAGATTTTTGGGAAGATATAGCACAAGTTGCTGCTCGTGCTGGAACAAAGATCTTATGTCCTGAAGAACCAAATTGGGAACCTCCAAGACTTGAGAATGGAGAATCAGATTACAAGGAGATTGGTAACATAATTGCTGAGATTATTAAAGAAGAAGGAATAACTGATCATCAACACATCATGGATATCAAAGCAAGGCTTTATGTTGCATTCAGAATCTGAAGATACAGAATGAAGATGAAGGACAAGCTCACAAGATAACATTTCTATCCTTAATCTTTATTTCTATATTTTGTTTTTTTTCATATTTTGTTAGTATGTGTAATATGTGCATTATCTGATCTAACTTGAATATGAATCTGGAATTTTAACTTTGATGAACTGTTATGATTGACTACATACTTAACTACTGATTTATTAACATTTAAGTAGTTTTGGCTTCATCAAAAAGGGGGAAATTGTTGGGATATGAATCCTATAAACAATGTTCTAGTTGATGAAAATATGTTTTGATGGCCAAAAGCAACTTAAAGTTAGTGATATATGTGGTTCTAAGTCATCTTAACTAAGACATCTGAAAACAAGATTACTGCTCTTAACTGAGTCATCTGAAATAAGATTACTGATCTTAATGGAATCTGAGAATAAGAATATTGATTTTAAAGAGATATTTGAAATCTAAGTTACTGATCTTATCTGAGTTTACTGATCTTATCTGAGTTTACTGATCTTATATGAGTTTACTGATCTTATTGTATTTACTGATCTGATATATGAACTGTTAGGTACTAAGCTGATGTTTTGTATTGTATAGACAACTTATAGTATAGGACTTAGTTGTACTCATCTGTATATAGCTCAGTTGATGTATAAATAGGTTTTATATATGTAAAGTTGTATTCTATTGTATTCAGCATTGTAAAAGTTTAGAACAGTAAGTTTAGAACACTAGATTAGAAGAAGATCAGAAGACTAATGAAGAATCAGAAGACTACTTCAGAATAAGAAGACTTCAAAGAAGAGTTGAAGAAAAGCTTAGAAGAATTCTAGAGAAGTTATAACAGTTTTTGGTTACTGTGCTGACTGGCTCAGAAGAGTAAAAATCAGAAGAGTAAAAATCAGAACAGTAAGTTACTGTGCTGATTTGGTGTATTTGAAGAATAAGTTTGGAAAGCTTATTTAAAGAGTAACTGAAGATATTTTTGAAGATATGCTGACTTGGAATAAGAAGGAAGTTACAAAGTCGGTTACAAGAAGAAGTTACAACAAAAACAGTTTTAGAGTTAGTTGAGAGTTAGTTCACAAACTGCTAACTGTCATACTAAGTTCTATAAATACTGTGTGATCTCATACTACTAAGATTACTGATCATAAAGCATTCACAAGCAATCTAAGTCTACAGAGCATTGAAGAACTTACAGAGTTGAAGAGATCAAGAACTAAGGAGAAGCCACTAAATTGAAGAGAAGAATCAAAGGCTACTCAAAGAGAAGTTTTACTTTTCAAGTTTTAAGTTTGTATTGTTGTAAACAAGTGTGCTAGTTACTTGTGAAATTACTAGTAGATCGAAGATATACCTGGAGGTATAATCGATAAGATCACAGTCTTAATCTTGGGACTTTAAGCCACAAGAAACTCAAGGAAGAGTAATAAAACATCACAACTGGGATTGTGAGAGTGGATGTAGACTTTTTGGTCGAACCACTATAAAATCTTGTGTTCTTTATTTTTGTTTGATATTTGTTTGATATTTGTTTAAACAAGAACAATAGAATTTACTAAGTAAAGATCTGATTAAAAGTTGAGTATAAAACTAAAACTGGAAGTACTGATCTGACTCAGTAAGAACAGTACTATTCAGAACACTATTCCGCATTATAAACTCTGATATTTTGAAAGATTTTTGAAAGTCTATTCACCCCTCCCCTCTAGACTTTCTTAGCTTACTCAATCTTAACTCAACTTGGGACCAACATAAAACTTCTCTATTGAGTATAAGCCTCTAAATCTTCTTCTTCAAAACTGGGTTTGATCTTCTTGTGTGATCTTCTCTTTAACTCTGCGAGTTCTTTGCTCTTTGAATAGCTCTTTCAGTAATTGTAGCTTCAGTAGTGTCAGTTTCAGTAGTCTTTCAGTAGAAGATCCTTAGGTATTTATAGACTTTAGTTATCAAGTTAGCCGTTTGCGTAACTAACCATCAAAACTAACTCTAAAACCGTTTTGTAACTTCTTCTTGTAACCTCTTGTAATTAACTTCGTAAATTCTTCCAACTTTTTCTTTAAGTCGGTCACTCAGTTATATCCTTCATAACTACCTTCAGTTATTCAGTTACTTTAATAACGTCTTCCTTCAATAAGTTCTCCAAACTTATTCTTCAATTATGTTCTCCAGCTTAGTAGTGTACTGAGCTTAAGTACCTTACTCTTCTTAAGTACTCTGCTTATGTACTTTGCTGATTCTCTCTTGAGTATATCTTCAACATACTTCTTTAAGTCTTCTATTCTTCTGAATTCTTCAATCTACTCTTCTGAGTTCTTCTAGTCTTCTGTGAAGTCTTCTGAGTAGTTTTCTGATCTCTTACTCTGCTGATGTAGTATTCTTCATTTCATCAACTTATAACCTATCAATAAATCAACTGAATTATATATACAGTAGAGTATTTATAAGCATATATTATAAGCTGTCTATACAATCATTAATCAGCTTTGTTACTAAAACTTAGAATATTTCATTCATTATATCAGATCAGTAAACTTCAGATTAGTTTAGATTACTTCTTATGACTTAGTTAGGATGACTTATTCTTTAACTAACTTTTATTCTACTTGTCTTATTAACTTCAAGTTGCTTTTGGCCATCAAAACTTTTATTCATCACTTAGGACTTTGTTTTTAGGATTCATATCCCAACAATTTCCCCCTTTTTGATGAAGCCAAAAATACTTTAAGTTAATACATTAGTAGTTAGTTAAACAGAAAATCTTAACATTTCATCAAGTCAAAATAGATTTATATTCATATCAGATAAGATTTTACAAATATGAACAAAAATAAAAAAATAGGATGAGTAAATAAATTTTATCTTCAGGTCTTCATCTTCTTTCTTTAGATCTTCCATCTTCAAATTCTGAATACATTATACATCCTTGCTTGAATGTCCTTCATATGCTGTAAATCAGAATTACCTTCATCTAAAATGATCTTCTTAATCATCCTCTTAACTTCATCATAGTCTGTCCTCCCAGATTCCAACAAAGGTGGATCCCAAACTGGTTCTTCTTCTTAGAAACTATGGTGAAATCATCCAAGACCTCAAGACCTTCTCACTCTAAATATGTAAGGAAGACATTCAATCTGATTGCTTGGATTCAAGAAGAAAGAGCCAATTCAGAAGGGGTTGTATGCTTCACATCGCCTCAAGGAGAAGATAAAATCTTTCTCTTGCACATTTTGGCTCGTGCAGGACTGAAGAAATATTTGGAAACTGCTTCTCACCTGTTACTCGAAGAAGATGTATGCTACTTCTATATGTATGCCAAAGGGGCGACCATTTGCCATTTGTCTTCTTACGCTGGAAAAGACAAGGTCAGGATTTACCCTGAAGTTTTTGTGGAGTTATTCAACCTGAAGATGTCAGGGACTCTGACACCAAATGAGTACAAGGCAGGACAAGAATATGAGATGTGCAAGGTGTTGGTACTTCTTATTTTAAGGAGATGATGCTGAAGAAGAAGTACCATCTACTGATGGATGTGGTAGGCAAAAAATTATTAAGGCAACTGAAAGTGTGTGTGCGTGCGAAATCAGAGGTGTTGTCAGTTGTGTTGGCACTATCCTGATAACATTAAGCAACGAAAATTAAAACGTATGAAACAACAGAATATTCAAAATTTTGTATAGACTATAAATAAGTCTATACTGTTTCACTAAAATATAATTAGTAAATCGAAGCCAAAAACCTCTTCGAGGTACGACAGTGCCAATTTTACAATGTGTTGACAACCCTAAGAATCTAAAACAAAGTTTATTAGACTGCCTCTCAATCTTGGCCTAACATAAACACTTCTAGATTCAAACAAATGTGATAGTCTAATTGTTAGAGATTACAATTATACTATCACATGAAAGGAGAGAAGAAACACAGATTTTCCTAAACTAGAAGCGCCACGCTTTTGATAGTCTTGTAATGGATTGTGTCTTCTTTCTTCTTTACCTTGAAACGTTGAAGACAACCTCTATTTATAGATAAATTTCGTTAGCCTTCAACTCCCATAGATCACATGATCTATGTAACTTCCCCTTAACTCCTTAAAATAAGGTAACTTCTAATTTAGACTTAACTTCCATGTTTGCTCACAATTCTCTCACTCCTTATGCAATCTGCATGACCTGAACACGTCCACATCTTGTAACTGCATCAAAGGAACATAACAAACAACATAAAAATATCGGAGTTAGTCGAATTATGATGTTGACCAAAGTGATGGAACATTCTGCACATTACAGGTACAACATCAGCAACAACCTTTTAGAGAGGTTTGAAAAATCTAATTGACTATATGAAACTACCTCCCTTTTAGGTCTATACATATAATCTCCCAGACGAAATAAGTATGATACATATGTTGATTGGGTCTACAATAATATATCATATTGTTGCATTAGTCCTCTATTAATTGACCACGTTTTCAACTGCATGCAACCTTCATAGATCAGTTTTTACATGATCTATAACCTCCTCCACAAACTCCTTAAAATTAGGAACCACCATGCATGCTTTTAACTTCTCACTCTTTGTATTTATGCAACTGCTTGACCTGGTAACTTCCACGTCTTCGATCCTGCATACAAGGACATTAAGAACAACATCTAAAATTGGAGTTAGTGTTAGGAGAAAGGGCAAATTATGATGTTGACCAAAGTGATGAAACATTTTGTACAACACTCGATAAACAGAGTTGCTAAGAGTGTTGGATCAAAATAAGCATCACATGTACAACATCAACAACAACATTTTTGTGGAGATGGGCTCTCCTTTGCCAAGTTGAGGATGATGACGGCCATTTTGGATGAAGTGGAGGTTGATTGGCCAAGATTCTTCATCAGAAGAATGGTGGAGGTATCTTCCAAGATTTTGGAGGATAAGGATGATGTTTGTTACCCAAACGCTAAACTGACTTATACAACGAAGTTGAGTTGTATAATACCTCACCTGTTGCCAAACAAGGTGAACTGGGGACACAACAAATCCTTCCATCCAGTCAAGTGGATGTGCAAGCCATCTCGATCAGATGGAAAAAGGAAAGCTACACCAGCTGCCAAGCAACTAGAGGCTAAGAAGGCCAAAACTCAAAACAGGGCACCTGAGAAAGCACCAGCCAAGAAGGCCTCTGTGTGAGGTAAAACTTCATCAGAAGATATGCCTATTGCCAAAAAGGTATCTCCTTGACCCTCCAAACTTTCTATGCTTTTTGAATCCAAGACCCAACCAAATCTAAACCCCCCCATCAAGAGACGATTGAAACTCCCTTCATCGTCTGAACCTATCCGTGTTGATCCCATTTCAGAACAACAAGCCTCCAAAACCCTCTCACCCAAAGCCACTTCTAACCAAACTGACTCAGCTGACACATCATCAGTTGATGATCACCAACCTACATTAACCTCACCTTAACAGTCCACCCAAACAGAATCAATCCCATCAGTTGATGCTCCTACAGATGATAAAACAAGCCAACCCACAACAAATCTTATCTCTGTTGAACTGGCACTTGCCCCAATCATCAACCCTTTGGAGACAACAACTGAGATTGTAAAGTCTTATGCTGAAGTCTCAAATTCCCCATCCCCCACCAACATCGAAACCACATCAGACGTGGATCCAGACCCAGTCGAGACCACAAACAAACCTAACTTACAGACCACCAAATTCATCCTTTCCAACTACCTAATTAGTCCAACAGAACAATTCATGCGAATGGAAATGTCTCATCTTTTGGAAACCAATTTCCCGGTTTTAATGGAAGATAAGGATATTTTTTCGAGACTGTCCTCAGAATTTGGACTTGGAGGCAGCTCAGGAAGGAAAATATCCACAAGATTTTGGCAGTTGTAGCCGAGAAAGGAGGGGCTGACAACTTTTATGACTGGGAACTTGAACAGATCGAGTCTACCCAAGTCGATGATCTCTTTTATCTGGTAGCAGATGATGCACTCTCTACTCTTGTTGCAAGGAAGCTCGGACAGCTTCTGAAGCCACAAGATCAAGAGTCTGCTAATGCTAGCAAAGATCACAGCGACGATGGACCTTGGGCAGGAGCTGATAAAGAGACAACTAACGATCAAAATCCTTCTCAGGATGCGATCAGAGGGAACGTTGATGGAAGATCAGCTAACCCCGCAATTGATTTGACTGGGAGTTCGGCCAAACAGTCTGGCAAGGAAGCTGGAGCTAGAGACCGATGTTGTGCAAACAACTGAGGTCATTGCCCAAGATGAGCCTCAAAACTCAGAGGCATTAGTGCTAACAACTATTTTTGATTTGGTGATGGAAACAATCACTAACACAGCTGATGCACCGTCTAATGTTCATCCCGATCAATTGCAACTTGTTGCAATAACTGAGCCTTCACAATCCCCAATCTCAGAGGCTTAGGGACCTAAAAGTGATGAACAGCCAGCTCCTAGAGCTGCAGAGAAGGAAGCAGAGCAGGCAGACGAGGAAGAAGATGATGTGAATTTAGCTCTTCTAGCTGGTAGGCCTCGAAACAAAGAAGATTTCCTTCTGAAATTCAAGGTATCGAGAAGCCCACTTCCTCTAAAGCAATTGTTCTATCTGATGGAGAATGGAAACAACTGCCAGAAGAGGAAGTACTTGGACATCCAAGTGTTGGTCATTTCACGAGCAAATACTTAAGGCCAGCACAAGATCATCGTCTTATAGTGTACAAACAAGCCTACTCGTTTAATACTCAAGACTCTTCACTGTTGAACAAGATGGTGGCTGACTTGTCTCACCTCATCTTTGATGATCTTGCCCCCCAACTCACTCATCTCCATACTCGCGTATCCAATCGTGATACTTGGGAATCAGGGCAGACCATGAGGCAAGTTAGGCATTTACTCAAGGAATATCTCAACTCTGATCTTGGAGAACACCTTCTTAAGCTCACCAACGACAATATCAAGGGGCAAAAGGAGTATATGATCCAGTTGTTCGAGGCTATGGACAACACTTTTTCAAGAACCAGATGATAGCCAACATCGAAGCACTAAAGGATGCAGAGTTGAAGATGAGCGAAGAAAGAAAGAAGCAATCAACTGAGCACCTGATGAACAAGATAGTTGGTCTTGAGAAGTCAGCTACTCGACAGAAAAGAGAATTAACTCTACAACTGGAATGGTCGAAGGACCTTAACCTCGAACTAGAATCTCGAAATGAGAAGTTGAAGCTAAGAGAAACTGAGCTGACTACACTGGTCACTTAACTAAATGAAAAGATTACAAACCTTACTTCTATTCTCGATGCTGAAAAGATTGGCAGAGAAACAACTACCATTATTGCTAATCAGTTGAAGACTGATTCCACCTTTTTGCTGACCGGCTTCCGAACTGCTCTCGAAGAAGAATTCACCTTACTTGTAAACGCCCTCAAGAACAGCATTGATGATGCCAAAAAGGGGGAAGAGAAAGTAAGAGCCAAGTTATTTGATCAAGAGAAGAGATCAGAAGAGCAGATGAAGAAGTCTGAGGATGATCAAGCTGAGCTGGTTAGGAGATCAATAGCTTCATAGGAGAAAATGAAAGAAATGAAGACCCTCATCAGCCAAGGGGGAACAACACAAAACCTCTCAACTATTTCAATGCACGACCTATCTAACACTGATTTGGCTAAGGAAGAAAGGTCACTTTCTTGCCAAAGCCAGTGGGAAGTAAGTTATACTGGCTCTTACACCCATTTAGGAAGATGTTGAAGAGAAGATCCAAGTAGCATCCAAAGACAATTCTCCAATTAAGAAGACTCTATCAGAAGATGAGGTGCGTTTAAGGCATAAGAAGCGAAATGAATCAGCACCTCTTAAAGGATCCTTCACTCGAAGAAGGAATGCTGCAAAGAAAAGGAAGAAGGATCAATAAGTGGTTGAAGAATCCCTAGATGAGGAGCCAAAACCTGAGCTGACAGACAAACAGATCGATGACTTCATCAAAGAAGAACATATGCTAAGGTGGCTGGTACTAAAGAAGAAATGACAGATAATATACTATCTTGCTAAAAGATATGGAGATCTTAAAGATGAAGTAGCTTTTCAGTACTTCGAAAAGATGATGTAGGAAAAGGACAATGAATTCTGGAACATTGTTATCCAAGTTGCTGTTGATAACAATATCAACATCATCCTCCCTGACTTTCCCTGCTGGAAGCTGCCTCAAACAAAATTTGGAAGGCCTACTACTCGAGAAATTGATCTCATGATCATGAACATCTCAATCAAGGAGCAGATCAGAGATCAAGATAACCTTAAAGAGCTAAAGGCTAGAGTTCGAATAGCTTACCAACTCCAACCTATTTCAGCTTCTAGACAACATCTCATTATCGTCATCAGAAGCAATATTTCTCTTTACTTATTGCTACTAACATCATTTATGATTACAAATTATCCTAACAGTTCTGATCTCTTATAAATCAAATAACTTTATTTAGATAATTTTGACATCATCAAAATGGTGAAATTGTTGGGATATTCACCCTACCTTTAAGTTGGTTGTATAAATATTTAGTTTTGATGGCCAAAACAAATCATGTAATCAAGGTGTTTAGTATAATTTGTAATAGGACTTAGTCTACTGACTAGTCTAGTATACATTGGACTTGTTTGAAGATCAGAAGATATCAAGATCAGGAGATACCGAGATAAAGAAGACCTATGAAGACCATAAGTGAAATCAGATGACAAGGTACTTGTATACCTAGGTCATCTGATAATAGCTTCAAGAAGATCAGCTCACAAGAAGACCCCAACTGATATAGACTCAAGACTTGGAAGAATCTTGTAAACACAAAGCAACACAAGGTGTGCTCATCTGATTAAACAGATGACATCATCAGAAGACAAAAGATATCAGATCTCATCTAATAGACTCTTAACAGATGACAAGAATCAAGTCAAATGCACTCGGTTGATACTGACCAATGCGAAGATGCCAAGTCAGGTCTAGAGTCATTAATTGCAAATAGCATGCAGATCCAACATGCACATTTAATGTGCATTAAATGGACATTGCTTTTCATGAAGATGTTTATCAAACAACCGACTGGAAGAACATGCATGCGAATCAACAAGCACGCTTAAATGATTTTGTTTACAACGGCTAGTTCCACCAACGACTAGTTGAAGTCCAAATCATTTATAGATACAAGACATTATCCAAGTGATAATTTACGGGAAACTATGTGCAAGCAAGAACTCAGTAGACGAGTTAAAAAGTTAGAAGGATCTGAATCCTTAGAGTTCTTATAGAGCGAGTTTGATTACTATTCCATATCTCTAAGTTTTCCTATCTAAACCTGTATTTCTCATACATATTTTAAGTTTAGAAATTGTGTTGATTGAAGCTTGTCTCATCACACAAGTTGGTACATTTTGTAAACCCCAAACCCTTCTTATCACCCTTTGAAGTTTAGTTTGTTATTTAAACAACTACCTCTATAAAAGTACTTGTTCTTACAATAACAAGCATAACCAACTACACTAAGAGAGTGTATCGTGTTCAAAGTCTTATCTTGTGATTCTAAAGTAGCAAGGACCCTTTGTGAAAGGAATTGAAACTTCACAACTAGGTTGTGAGAGAGGATGTAGGACTGGGATCCAAATCTCTATAAATACTTGTGTTGTTTACCTTGCTTTATATTGTTTATTGTTTATCATATGTCCATACATACCTTCATTTTATAAGCATATCTTTAAAAGAGTCAAAATCACAAGTATAGTTTCCATAATCATTTGACATCAAGTCATTTGATAAGCTAATTGTTTGAAGTGCATTCTCAAAGGTTTTCTGAAAAGAATGAGTCTAAACTTAGGGCCCACACATTTTCGCACTATCAGTTGATTGACACCCGCACTCTATCAGATCACTTGCTCAAACAACTTAGACGATCACTAAGTTTGTTACTCATCTGGTCACTAAAACAGTTTATTTTTAAAAGGGAAGAAAGTCTATTCACCCCCCTTGACTTTCTCTCACATATTACTCATTTAGGAACCAACAGGGTAAATACCTAGTATTTGTTAATTTCATTAAAGAGTATCGATTGATTCTATTAACTAATATTAGTTGCACCAGTTGGCATACACAATATATTAAAAAAATATAAATTCTCAAATATACATTTGTGGGATATATTTGTTTTTATTTGGAACAAATCATTTTTACACCTCACTAAATTACCAAAAACACCCCTCCTTTATTTGGCCACACACCTCACTAAATTCAATTTTCTTAATTTATGTGCACACATGCAAATAATCCAAAGATGTAGAAAGAAGTATATTAAAAATATATAATAATATTGAAATATACAACATATCACATAAGCAATTAAAATAAAATTGATGTATGATGCAAAAAATATTTAATGTCTAACAAATTCTCGTATACAAAAGTTGCACCGCGTACAATTTTTCTTTCAAAATAAAATTTTGAATACAATCACTACTCATGCACTCCGATACACATTTTAATAAAAAAAGTACGTGTATGTACTATTTACTGAAAAATGCATGTACCACCGAAGAATCTGCTGCAGAGACCAGTTAGAGAGCGACGTGCACCTAATAGGTATTCACCCTCTAACTACTACTAGTTCTCTCATTGTAATCAGCATTTGAAAAATATAGTGAAATACCTGGCTTGGCATCGCCCAGATGTAGTCGCAAGACAAACTAGGTAAACAAATCTCGTGTTATTTTCTTTTTCGTCATCGTGTGCGTGTGTTAATTCCTAACAACTGGTATCTAGAGCCTCGGGTTCAGAGGGAGCAGTCACGATGAGAAGATTACAATCAAGTAGTTTGACGGATCGAATTTCAGGTTCTGGAAGATGCAGATCGAGGATTACCTTTATGGTAAAGATTTGTACGTGCCCCTAGAGGAGAAGGAGAAACCCGAAAAGATGGAACAAAAGGAGTGGAATTTGTTGAACATAAAGGCGATGAGTGCGATACGTTTATCGCTGTCCATGAACGTAGCCTACCACACGACTAAAGCCAAGTCTACAAGGGAGATGCTGCAGATCTTGGAGGAGATGTATCAGAAGCCCACAATGGTGAACAAAGTTCATCTGATTAGACGGTTGTTCAACCTCAGGATGTCGGAGAGCACACCCGTGTAGCAACACCTGAACGAGTTCAACATGATCATTGGGCAGTTGTGTTTTGTCGCGATCAAATTCAGTGACAAGGTACTTGCTTTAGTTTGGTTATCTTGTTTGCCAGATAGTTGGGCTGCCACAGTAACTGCAGTTAGCGCTTCATCCGCGAAAGATAAACTGAAGTTTGGCGAAGTGAGGGATTTGATGATTAGCGAGGAAGTTCGCGGGAAAGAGTCTGGATCCACTTCAGGGTCACCGCTGAAAACGGAAGAAAGGGGCAGATCGAAGGGTAGGCAGAATCCTGGCAAATCAGAGTCTGGAGGAGAGAGTCAATCCAAGAAAGATAAAGACTCGATCCAGTGCTGGAATTGTGATGGGTTTGGTCACTATAGGAACTAGTGTTCAGTACCCAAGAAAAACAGGAAGGGACAAAACGAAAATAAGACATCAAACTCAACCACATATGATATTGGAGACGCATTCATCTTAAGTGTCAGTAGTCCGCTAGAATCGTGGGTGTTGGATTCTGGAGCATCATTCAACTCTTGCAGTGATGCTGAAATAATGGAGAACTAAATCTCTGGATATCGGACAAGTCTACCTTGTTGATGATGAGCCCCTGAAAATCGTGGGAAAAGGACATATCTGGATATCCACACCAAACAGATCGATGTTGAAGCTGAACGGTGTGAGACACGTTCCAGGATTGAAAAGAAACTTGCTTTCAATCGGGCAGCTGGATGTAGAGGGATACTCAGTGACTTTCGACAACAACAGTTGGAAGATTAGTAGAGGAGACATGATAGCAGCTCGGGGGAAGAAGGAGGGTATGTTGTATATTACATCTAATCCCAAGGGTTGTATTGACCTTGTAGGGGTTATGACCAACGTTGATTTATGGCACTGTCGACTGGGTCACATGAGCGATAAAGTGATGAAGGTAATGTGTTCGAAAGGGAGACTTCCAGGGCTGAAATATGTTGAAGTTGGCCTATGCAAGGACCGTGTCTTCGGGAAACAAAGAAGGGTGAGTTTCTCGAGAGGTGGAAGAGCATTGAAGGCATAAAAGCTGGAGCTGGTGCATAGCGATCTATGGGGACCAGCACCCGTGAAGTCCCTTGGAGGTTCGGAGTATTACATGACCTTCATCTATGACTCCACTCAAAATGTATGGGTTTATTCTCTGAAAAATAAAATTGATGCTTTTAATACCTTCAGGAAGTGGAAAACTCTTGTAGAGAATGAAACAGGGCTGAAAGAAAAATATCTTCGTTCTGACAATGAAGGTGAATATGAAATTAATGAGTTCAAGGAATATTGTGCTGAGAATGGGATTCACATGGAGAAGACTGTGAGAGGAACTCCCCAACATAATGGAACGACAGAATGAATGAACAGAACCTTGAATGAGCGAGCCAAATGCATAAGGTTGAAGAGTGGACTGCCTAAGACGTTTTGGGCAGATGTAGTAAACACAGGAGCATACCTGATTAATAGAGGTCCATCAGTTCCGTTGGAGAACAGAGTACCCGACGAAGTATGGACGGGAAAAGAGTTAAATCTGTCTCACTTACGTGTTTTGGGCTGTGTTGCTTATGCTCATGTTAGCTCTGTTGATAGAAGTAAGTTAGATGCTAAATCTGTTAAGTGTGCATTCATTGGTTATAGTGGTGATGAGTTCGGTTATAGACTCTGGGATGAGAATAACCGAAAGATTATTCGCAGTAGAGATGTAGTTTTCAATGAACATGTTACGTACAAGAACAAATTGGAGGCATTAGATTCTGACAAGACCAATACCCAAGAGGTCAAGTTAGACATCTCAAACTCGAGTGGAGTAAGGAGAGTCAGAATGAAGAAGAGGTTCTTATTGAAGAACCAAGAACCCCAACAAGTGGTATCAGAGTCGGGGGCCATGATCTTGACGAATGTGATGTGGAGATATCCCCGGTGTCGAAAGCAGTAGGACGGACTAACCTTTTAGAGAAATGATAGGGTAAGCCTCTAGGGACTAAATATGGTGTTGTAGTTAGAGGAGTCCACTACTACACATTTAAGCTTGTACAACCCTTTTTTCAAACATCTCTCCAAGATATAGCTTGGAGAGCGGTTTTATTAAAAAAAAATAGAAAGCAGTTGTAAACCGCTATCCAAGAATTACACTTGGAGAGCGATTAAAAACCGCTATGCAAACTCACTTGGAGAGCGGTTTAGAATCGTTGTCCAAGTAAACACTTGGAATGCGGTTAATAACCGCTGTCCAAAAGCTCGGTTTTGAGTAATCCTAATGCACGATTCCAGAAGCATTCTCCCCCCAAATTCGTCTCTTCCAACTCGTCTCCCCCAAATTGCCCGTCGTCGCCCTAGCTCGTCGTCGCTCTACCGTCGTCGCCATAGCTCACCATCGCTCTAGCTCGTCGTCGCTTTACCACACAAAATTGACAATTTTTCCTTGTGTAAAGGAGAAAAACAATGGGTGATCAAGTAGCAAGAAGTGAGGAATTCGAGAAGAAAGCCGAGAAGAAGCTCAGTGGCTGGGCTATTTTCGGCTCCAAGTATAAAGACGCCTCCGATTTGTTTGAAAAAGCCGACAATGCCTTCAAGCTCGCCAAATCATGTAACCTATTCAGGTTTTGATGCATATTAATTTCCTGGTCAATTCCAATTGAGCGATGAACTTTAGGGCTGTCAAAATTGGCCCGGCCTATGGGTTGGGCTGGGCTGAAATTTCAATGGCCCAAAAACAACTGGGCCAAATTGGCCCGGCCCACTTGAACAACCGGGCCAACCGGACTCAGGCCGGGCTAAGCCCGATTTTTTGGGCTGGCCCGATTCTTTTTTTTAATATTTTTTTATTCTAATTTTCTAAAACCTAATAAATTAACAAATTAACATATGCGTCCCCAAAATTCTGAAATTAAAAACCTAAAAAAAAAACACTACAAATAGTGTCCTCGAAAATGTTTGTTGGAGGAAGCTCAACTCCGGCCAAGAACAACACCTCCGACACAAGGCGTCGCATAGGCAGCAACCCCGGCAGCAGCAGGCTTCTACGCAGAAGAGCCACCTCGGGCTTCGTCTTCCACGCTGTCGTTCAGCAAATAAGAGGGAGAGAGAAGACTTTTTTATATCTGTAACAAGGAGAGAGAAGACCTTTTACTATATGTAACAAGAAGGAGAGAGAGGGCTCCTATCAAACAAGAGAGAAGATATTTTTTTGTTTACGGAAATAAGAGACATAAGATGAGGAGGAGAGAGAAATTGTTTGGGTAATTGGGTATTAATATTATACCTAGTTCAAGCAAAACCTAATGGGCCCAACATATATGGGCCTAATATATATATATATATATATACATTTTTTTTTAATTTGTAAAACAAGCAGGCTATTTTGGCCCGACAGCCCGAGGTGGGCCAGGCTGGGCCTCACATTATTAGGCCCGGAAACAACTGGGCTAGGCCAGCCCGACCCGGTAAAAACGCGCAGCCCAGTGGGCCGGTGCCGGGCCATCCCGACCCATTTTACAGCCCTAATGAACTTATTGTTTGTTTCGTTTGATTTAGTATTCCCGTAGGTTAATAAGCATAATTAATTTAAAAGTTAAGAGTGATTGATTATACCAGTTACTTTCTCTTCGTCGTGGTTCTACCTCTGTTGACGATTATAACAAGAAATTTTGTGCCCTTTGCGATCAGCTTGCTTCTATTGGTAAGCCAGTAGATGACAACGACAAGTGTCATTGGTTTCTCACTGGTCTTGGCCCTCAGTTCACTGGCTTCTCGGACACTCGCATGGCCATGTTTCCCATGCCCGCCTTTCGGGATCTGATCCATCAGGCGTTGAACTTTGAGCAGTTTACCCACTCGATGGACTCCTCGTCCTCGCCCGTCCCGGCATTCGCTGCTTCTCCTAGCCCGGACAAGTCTTCTCGCCCGGACAAGTCTCCTCGCCCTGGTCCCAAATTCCGACGTCCTTCTTCTCAGAATTCTGGTGGCCAAGCGACCGCTAGCTCCTCGGCAGGTGGCTCGGGTCCTGCTCGTCGTCCCCCCACTTGTCAGATTTACCGCCAACAGGGCCACTACGCGAATCGTTGTCTTGAGCGGTATGCTCGCCCTAATCCGTCTGCCGCCAACCTCGCTCATGCCCTAGACACTCAGTGTCGCATCTCACAGCCTCCGCCCTCTGATTGGTTCCTCGACAGCGGTGCTTCTGCTCACATGACTCCTCACTCCACTAATTTGGACAACCTCTATCCATATTCTGGTAACAATAATGTTGTTATTGCTAATGGTTCTACCATTCCGATCACTCATGTTGGATCGTGATCAGTCAATAAGTGTGTTCGTTTATTAGATGTGCTCGTTGTTCCGCATCTTACTAAGAAATTATTGTCCATCAGTAAGCTTATTTCAGACTTTCTTGTTGATGTGCTATTTACTAATGACTAATTTGTCATTCAGAATCGGGCGACCAAACAACCCTTAGCGAAGGGTCGACATAGTCGAGGACTCTATGCTCTGGAGCAGGGCACTCCAGCCTTAGTCGGTGCTTTGCCGAGCTCGTCGCTGAAGGCTTCTTTTGAGTGTTGGCATCGTATATTAGGCCATGTTCCTATTTCTGTCGTTAGTTTATTAAATAAATTGGCCATGTTATCCCTCACTTCTATTTTGCCCAAACCGAGTTTATGTACTCTTTGTTAGATGGCTAAGAGTAAACATTTATCTTTTTCTTTGAATGAAAAGCGAGCTTCAAATGTTTTAGATTTAATTCATTGTGACCTTTGGGGACCTACCCCAGCTGCCTCGAATGATGGTTTTCGGTACTATGTTATTTTTGTGGATGACTTCTCCAGATTTACTTGGCTCTATCCTCTGTACGCCAAGTACGATTCCTATGATATGTTTGTGCAGTTTCACACATTCGTTTGCAATCCGTTTTCCACCACAGTTAAGGCATTCCAGAGTGATGGTGGCACTGAGTTTGTTAATGGTCGCGTTCGCAGCTTCCTCGCTGATCATGGCATCCTTCATCGCCTCTCTTTCCCTTACACTCCTCAACAGAATGGTCGGGCCGAGCGCAAGCATCGTCATGTCACTGAAACTGGGCTCTCTCTGTTGTTTTAGGCGAGCATGCCTGCTCATTATTGGGTTGATGCCTTCTCCACTGTTGTTTACATTATCAACCGTTTGCCCATGTTGGTCCCAAAGTTGAGTTAAGATTAGAACTGTTGGTCCTGAAAGGAGTATATAACAAGTGTATGGGGGGGGGGGAATACCCTTGTATGCAAATTCTTTTTCAAACTTGATCAAACCAGAGTTCAGCAAGGTTGTCCTGGACAACTCTGCTGATATGAATAACTCTTCTAAGATAATCAAACTACTAAGTACTATTGAGTACTTAGTTGAATAACTATCTAGGGGTGTTATATGTGCGGAATTAGTAGTTGGCCCTTTAGTTTAAACTCCTTTAAGTTCTGAAATCACTTAAGCAATATAGTCCAGTTTTCAGGGAACTTGTCCAATACAGTTTTTGCACAGCCTTTGAATATATGTTCTTTGAAAGATCAGTTTTGTGTGCAGTGTTGAATGAATGAAAGTACTTTGAAAGTAGATCAACACAAGAGTTTATAGTGGTTCAGAGACTCAAGGTCCTACATCCACTTTCCCTGATTTAACAGGATAATTCCTTCACTCTTGGAATTAACTTGTTTTATAGTGCCAAGGTGCACTTGATCAAGAACACCACTCCTTGGTGAATTGATCCCTAGGATGTCTAGAGTCCTTGGTGAATTGATCCCTAGGATGATCAAGAACACCACTCCTACCACTTCTACTACTACAACCTTCTCACTTTCTCACTTGAAAGAGGTAAGGGTTGAAGTAAGGTTCCAACTAATGAGATATCCTTTACAATGAAAGTCAGTGTATAAGGATTAAGATATCTCTCTAAGCTTTGTATGGATATACAATGGAGTTCAGCTTAGAAGAAGTGTTTCAAGACTAAGAATGTCTTATGACTTTTGAAGCTTCAGAATGCTTGTTTAGTTGGATGTAGAATGGATAGATGCTTCAAATGGTCTTCACACTTTTGTATTTATAGACAAATTTGAGGATTTGCCCGTTGGAGAGGCAGTCCCAAATTGCTATAAATGTCTTCCTTGAGTTCTTCAAACTGGAAGACATATTCTTGATAGTGACATGTCCTCATTTGGGTAATAAATGGCTGTTAAGACTTTGTATTCATTCTCCAGCACTCTTCCCAATGTCTGACTTTAAGATTCACTTGATAGGACTTGGACATGGCTTCTGAAGGTTGCTCCAATGACAGGACAACATTCCTTATCAAATGGACAACTCTGCTTATCACTATCATCATACTTGCTTATCAGTATAATTGGCTTGCTCTCTTCAGATGACTTGGCTCTTTACCCTTTACTTCACTTGGAATTGATCTTAGCATCATTCTTGAAGTCTTTTAGGGTGTATTTGTCTTCATCTCTTCAGCATAGTTGACCTTTAAGCTTCAGAACACTTGTTCTGGTTCAATTGCACTAAGACAACTCTTCTGGACAACTCTCCTGATCAGCATACTTGGCCTTCAATAGCTTTGGTGATTGTTCCAGAAATTGAGCCTTAAGGGGACTTGTTCTCGATATTCTTCAAAGCATATGTTCCCCCTCAAATTGTGCATCTAATCATCTAAGAGCTGGCTAACATATCAGCTTCTCATCTAGACTTATTCTATATGTTCTAACATGCTTAGAACATAATCATCTTAGACTTAGGCATGTCTCAGGGGGCTTTGGTATTGAATCAAAACATATCTCATTTTATTCCCAACAATTTCCCCCTTTTTGATGATGCCAAAACCTACACATTTTATGCAAAAGTGACTTGACTACACCTATTACATTTATCTTCAGAAGACATGACTAGAGTCAATTTTCCTGAAAAAGAATGTGTTAGTGTACTCACTATTCATGTTGCAAATAGGTTTCAAAGATAGGCATAGAGAGATTTTTGTAAAAATGTTTCTTGATTCAAAAGATGTTCAACTATCATTCATTCAAAAGTACATTATAAGCATGTTGATAATTGAAGTTAACATATCAGAGCATGAATCCTAAACACTATTACATCAGAGAATTTCATTACAAGATATCAGAGCATATACTAAATACTTAATAGCATCTAGATCTTCAAGTATCAGAGCACAAAAACTTTTATCAGAGCAATCATAGCATATCAGAGCAAAACATAATTTTCAGAGCATATCAGCATCTTTGACCAAACTTCAGCATAGATGACCAATTAAACATATCTTCAGATAAGTTTTCAACCACCAAAAAGGTCAGAAGACTTAGCCATTTCAGAGATCATCCTCAGGAGGTGGCACCATCCCATATTGTGCCCACACTCTTCTTTTCTGCTCCATGGCCTCTTGGTTGGTTCCCTTAGGTCCAAGTACCATTTTGTTTAGCTTCACAATTTCTAGGAATTCTTGAAGAATCCTAGATTGATCAATCCATCCTTCCAGCTTGGGAGGCATGTAGATGATTGGCTTGGGAGGAGTGAGTTCAAATCTTGCAAGATCAGCAGCTGCAAGTAGTTGCTGATAAAGGTCTCTGAAGTATTCAATCATGAACTCAGCAAAGGTGGTGTTGACTTCCCTTCCATTCCACCTATCAATGACATAGTAGTCATATACAAACTCCCTTTTGGCTTCCTCCCATGAGTCATTCAGTTGAATTGACACCCATTTATCCAAGTGAGGATATTTGGTGTCCATGGGGATCAGTAGCTATGGCTTCATCTTGCTGTAAGTTGCTCTCCTTCTTCTTGGTTTTTGGAAATTTGCTCTTCTTTGATCTCTTGCTCTTTGTGCTTCATCCATCAGGTCTATTTTCTCTTGGGCCCTCATCATGGCCAATTTCTGTTGAGTTTCAGGGTCTTTGCCATACCCATCATGAAACAACTTTGATGGATCATTCAGCATCACAACTTTCTTCTTCTTTGGTCCTGGTCCAAAGCCTTCTTCATACAATTCTTCTATATCTTCAGCAGCTTTGGCACCATCAGGAGACTTAGTCTCTGCAGACTTTTCCTTTTCAGAAGACTTGTCCTTTTCAGCAGTTTTGGACACTTCAGCAGTTTTATCCTTTTCAGCAGTCTTGGGCTTCTTCTTGGGAATTGATTCCTCTACAACTCTGAACTCAGGAGGGAGTTCTAGGCTGTTGGGAAAGTCAGTGAATGTTTCAGCTTTTCTTTTATTTCCCTTGGCCTTCTTGATTTGACCTCTGGTTTGGACACCTTCAGCACCTTTGTCCAATCCAGAAACTTCTCCTCCTGGTCTCTGCTGAAATCTTGCCCTTTCTTCCTGTGCTGATGCTATAGAAGCCTTCAAGGCTATGGCTAACTGCTCTTCTTCATCCAAATCTTCCAAGTTTGGCACTGCTGGCTCTTTCCCCTTATCTTCAGCAGCTTTTTCCTTGCCCTTGTCTGAACCTCCAATAATCAAGGCACCTTTTGCCCTTGCTCTTTCCCTTTCCCCCTTTTTGGCAGCATCAAAGCATTGAGGTTTGAGCTCACTCATGGTTGTAGCCATCAGGGATTGGGCTAGGTTCAGAGACTTCATCTCTTCCAGTAGATATACATTCTCATCATGTATATTCTGTATTCTATCACTGCTCAAGTTAAGGAAAGCTAGAACAGGCTTCATCTTTTGCTCAACAACCTCCTCCAAGGTTGCTTTCAGAGATGCATCTAATTGGGCTTTTAAGAGCTCAGTGAGGTTGGCCACTGCACCTTCAGCAATGTTGGCCATCACTTCTTGGGAAAATTTGTCAGATGCAGCCTTGACCATTGCTAGCCTCTGTTCCTCAGCTCTTTTCTTTTGAAGTGCAGTCTTCTTTCCAACGGCTTGCTTGACAGTTAGTTTGAGAGCTTTGACATTTGCATTGTGATTATCTCTCAGCAGCTTATGTTCCTTCTTGACCTCTTCTGAGATGGATTCCATGGTGGTTTTGGCTTTCTGAACTTCAGTGGAAATGGTTTGAAGACCAGATTCCACTCCACTTATCCTTGCTTCCAATGTAGGGAGCACTACATCTTCAGAGCCAGTTAATCTCATCTCCACAGATGCTAGAGTTCTTCCTTGCTCATTCAATGCTCCAGATGTTTCAGCATGAGCAGATTGGACTTGATGAGCTAAGGAGTCCAACTTTTCTGATTGCATCCCAAGCAAGGCTTGTGCTGATCCAGTGTCTACTTGGATGGGTGCATCTGTTAAGAACTCATCTGCAAATATTTGGTCAAGAGAGATACCTGCAATGTTAGACAAATCAAAAATGTTAGGGAATAAACACTCATCACCCTCAATTTCTTTTTCATAAGACTCTGATACATCAGCAGCCTTCTTCTCATTTTCAACTCTTTCTTTTCTTCCTTCATTAATGATGTCCTCACCCAAGGAATCAGGCCTCCTTTCATCAAGGGATTCTTGAAGTTCAGATTTGACTTCAAGAATAACCTGTCCTTCCTCACTTATACCACCCTCTATTTGTGGTACACTCACTATCTTAGTAATTACAACCTCTCTTCCATCCCCTACTCCCTCTGATTTTTCAACTAAGCTCTCATTTTCAACACCTTCACCTAGTCCTACAACATCTCCACCTTCAACAAGGTTCAAAGATGGCAGTTGTGGGGAGATCACAGTGCTTATTTCAGCAGCCACTGAGTCATCCTGAATGAGTAAGGGCTGATCAGTGTCCAACTCTCCTGACACTGAATAGGCCTTAATCAAACCAGCCTCTAAAGTAGGAACCTCAACATCTTTAGGTTGTGCCTTGGGTTCAGAAGAACCTTCATTGGCAGATGTATCTTTGGTTGTGTTACCACCCTTGGTCAACACCTCTGATGAAACAGAGCCTTTCCTATGATAGGTTAAGAGAGGGGTTGAAGGCAGATTGGATTCAGAAGGTTTGGGATTGGTTTCAAAAAGGTTGGGTTTTTTGGGGTTTGAGGGATCATCAGGGGAATCATCATCATTTGAGCTACTATCAGGGTGTTTGATGCCCTTAGCTTTTCTTTCCTTTTCCTCAATGATCTTCTCATCTACTAACTTTGCAAAAACATTCTCATCAGTGAGAAATCTTATTTTTAACACACCAGCAAAGTGTAGCAGTCTGCTTTCTTCCACTTGCCACCAGTTTACACCCTTATCTTGGATGACTTGTGATATCTCCATTATGGTTTTGTCTTTCACATCCACAAGCATCCTTAAATCATGGAACATCTTCTGAATTCTTGGAAATTCAGCAAGTTGTGGATACAAACTGTCCACAGTAGCCTTGGCTCCACCTCTGAGCATACTCTCATAAGTATACTGCTCCTCATCTCCACTTGAATGGGGACTTTGGGTTATAGGGGAGTTGGCTCTGTCTTCTCCTAAAGTGGCTTCAGGAAGGTTAAGTTAAGGGATGTTGGCTTCAGAAGGGTTGGGTGCAGTTGAAGGTACTTCAGTTGCTTTTGAGAGCAATGGATCTGAAGGGGCTTTGCTCAGGGGGGTTGGCTCATGAAGTGCAGCTTCTAAAATCTTGGAATAATTGAGCATATATGAGTCAAGGGGTGATTGCAATCTAGTCTCATCTACAGCTAAGTCTGCAAGCACATCTATCCCACTTCTTTGCACACTCCCTTCTGGAGAATATCTCTTTGTAAGATTGACAGGGGTGATTGGTTGGTTTGTGGGAGTAACATGAGTTTCAGGGGAGTTGGGATCAGGATTCTGAGTTTCAGGGAGATTGGCCTCTATTGGTTGACCTTCAGGGACCTTGGATTCTGGAGTTCCAGAACCAGAAGAGTTGGTCCTTGACTTGGACTTGGTCCTGCTTTCAGCTCTGCTCTCTCTTAGAGCAAGTTGTAGACACTTTTCGTCTTGAAGCTCTAACACCTTTTCAGTAGGCTTGGCCTTTCTTTTGCTAGCCCTGCTGCTCCCACTTCCTTCTCCATCCTTCTCAGGGACAACTTCCCTGATCCTCTTTTCACCCTTAGACTTTTGTCTAGTCTCATTGTATCTCTGCCTCAACTCTTCTGAATGATCAGAAGGTACATGCACTCCTTCTTCAACAACTTCTTCAATTTCAGTTGAGGCTCCTGAGTTCTCCTTTGAAGGAATTTGAGACACCTTTCTTGTCTTTACAGCTCTGGCCTTAGTCCTTTTCTTCAATTTTGGCTTTTCGTCAGCCTTCTCTTCAGCAGATTTGGCCAGGAGCATCCTTCTTTGCTCAGTTTTCTTGCTGGGCTTCCTGAACAGTATTTTCTGTGCAGGGAGAGGTTTGGCAAAGGTCTGCATCTCAGAGTAGTGAGCAAACTTTTCAATTAAGAGACTTGCTCTGGTGCAATATCTCAGCTTTCCTTCCATCACAACTTTGTTATGAGCTTTTACTTTGAACTTGGCTTTCTCCTTCATCATCTCAGACAAGATGAAGGTCCTCCAGTTGAACTTGATGCCTTTGTCACTGGCATCAATCACAGCTGCCATAATCCTTATCCTTGGATGGCTGACTTGCTCTAAACTTCCAGTGTTGCTGAGTAAACTCTTTGCAATAACCTCAAACAAGGTAAGAAACTTTGGTTTGAGGGTTCTCTTGTGTTGTGTAGAGGATAATGGCCCTGGAGTGATAAGCCAATCTTGAGCAATTTCTTGCTCAAGTCCATTTCTATAAAATTCTGGATTCCTTCCCTCTGAAGGCAATCCAAAGGCAGCATCAACTTCCTCCTCAGAAAATTTCACCCTGTGAAATCTTTCCTCCTCTTCTCCTTCTGCAACAAAGGATAATCTTGTGGCAACTTCTCCATCTTCAGGTTTGCCTCTCCATTTGAGAAAAGCAAAGAACTCTGCCATGTAGGATTCAAGACAAGAGTCTGGCTTCTCTTGCATGAATTTCTGGAGACCTGCCCTCCTCAACCATCTTAAGGTTGGAACTACTTCAGGATCCTCACTTTCAAAAGAGAGGATTGGCTCAAAGGTGAGGTTGTTCTTGTGGCTTAGATAGCCAAAATCAAGGTCAAGTTCCTTGTTGGTGAAATCAACAACCATCTCAAGTTTTGCTTTGGGAGCCATTGAAGGTTACAGAAAGAATTTTGAGAAAGTTTTGAGAGTGTTTGAAGAAGATGAAAAACTAGGGTTTGAATACTTGGGGAAGAAGTGTTTGTGGGGATTCTTAAGACTTGTGAATATTCTAAAAAGAATGTTTGTCAATGAGTTGGTGGAGTCTTGAGGCAATTCAACGGTTAACAAAAATGGAAAACAAAATTGGACGACCAGGATTGATGTCAGGGGAGTTGGCCAATTTTGATCCAATGGTTAAAAACCAATGTAACAGTGAGTAATTGGTTTTATTCAAAACGTGGAGGTTATTTAATATTAATTAATGGTTGGGGAGTTTTCAAGGTAGATAATGGCTTGAAAAAGTGTAATGCAAACGAGAGTTAAATCTTGGCATTTAATGCATGGAAAGTGACCTTTTGGGTGGGAGACAAATTAAATCCCAAAAAGATGATATCTGTATATGGAATGGGACAGATTTCAAAATAGGCAATGATTACCCAAAGTAGGTGCTTATCAGACCAAGATTTGGTTTGATAGCTAGGACAACTTATCTGACCCCACTTTGGACAAGTGTCCTGAAGAGATGTGGACAAGTGTCCTGAATTTCAATGGACAAGTGTCCTGAATGATTTAGGTCATCTCTTCTGAATTTCAGTAGACTTGACCAAGTCTGCTGAACACCATTTCAGTTCCCTTTCCTCCCATTAACTTCAATAGGATTTACTTGTCCAACTTCCCTGGATCAAGTAATCCAAATTCTGCTGATAGTTCTAGAAATCTTGCCTCTGCAAGTGGCTTAGTCAATATATCAGCTTTTTGATGATCTGTGTGGATTTTTACCAACTTTATGTCTTTCTTCTCCACATGGTCTCTGATGAAGTGATGCTTGATGTCAACATGTTTGCATCTAGTGTGCAAAACTGGATTCTATGATATTGCAATAGCACTATTGTTGTCACAGAAGATAGGCACTTCAGTAGAGTTGACATTGTAGTCTCTTAGTTGTTGTCTCAACCAAAGAATCTGAGCACAACAACTTCCATCTGCAACATATTCAGCTTCAGTAGTGGAGGTAGCCACTGTGTTTTGCTTCTTAGAGAACCAAGAAATAAGTTTGTTGCCCAAAAATTGACAAGTCCCTGAAGTGGACTTTCTGTCAATTCTACATCCTCCATAATCAGCATCTGAGTAGCCAGTTAACTCAATGTTGTCATCAGCAGGGTACGAAAGACCTAGATTTTCAGTGCCTTTGAGATACCTCAAGATCCTTTTTGCAGCCTGAAGATGGCTTTTCTTAGGATTTGCTTGAAACCTAGCACAAACACCTACTGCAAAGGTGACGTCAGGTCTGCTGGCAGTGAGGTAGAGGAGTGAGACAATGATTCCTCTATACTCAGTAGAGTTGGTTGGAATACCACTCTCATCAGGATCCATCTTCCAGTTTGTGTTCATTGGGGTCCTTACTGGCTTGCTAGTTGTACACCCAAACTTCTTGATCATTTCTCTGGTGTACTTGGCTTGATTGATGAAGATTCCTTCTTTAGATTGCTTGACTTGAAGTCCCAAAAAGAAATTCATCAGACCCATCATGGACATCTCAAACTTACTTTGCATGAGCTTGGAGAAATTCTCACACAGCTTCTCATTGGGGGTCCAAAAATTATGTCATCCACATAAATTTGGACAAGCAAGATGTCCTCTCATACCAAGCTCTTGGAGCTTGCTTGAGTCCATATAGAGCTTTCTTCAGTCTGTAGAATTGGTTTCCAATTTCAAAGCCAGGTGGTTGCTCCACATAGACTTCTTATTTTAAAACTCCATTCAAGAAGGCACTCTTGACATCCATTTGGTATACTTTGAATCTCTTGTGGGCTGCATAGGCTAAGAAAAGCCTGATTGCTTCCAGCCTTGCCACAGGTGCAAAGGTCTCATCATAGTCAATGCCTTCTGATTGACAATAGCCTTTTGCCACTAATCTGGCCTTGTTTCTGACAATCACATCATTTTCATTCTTCTTGTTCTTGAACACCCACTTGGTTCCAATAACATCTTGATGTGAAGGTCTATCCACCAGCTCCCAAACATCATTTCTGGTGAATTGGTTCAGCTCTTCCTGCATTGCTGTGATCCAGTTTGCATCTTGAAGTGCTTCATCAATGTCTTTTGGTTCCTGTTCTGATAAGAAACAACAAAACATAGCACTTTCACCATGAAAACTTCTGGTTTTGACTCCTATACTTGGGTCACCAAGTATCATATTAGTAGGATGGTCAGATAACCAAGTCCTCCTTTTTCTGATTCCTTAAGTAGAGTTGTCCTCTACTAAAGTTGAGTCACCAGTGTTATAGAATTCAGGATAATTGAATGCAGGATCTAATTCAGGATCATATTCAGGGATGTTGTCCTCAATGTTAGGAACATTGGTATTTTCAACATTTATGGTTCCCCCTGGAATATTGGATCCATTAACTACCTCAGTAGAGCCTGCTTCTTCATTGGTAGTTGTTACCTGAGGGTGAACTGGGATTGGATCATTCAGTTCATCATTTCCTTCAGTGGGGTTTTCTTCAGGTATATTACCTTCAGGATTGTTGTCCAGTGTAGCATTTTCAGGGAGATTGATTTGGACAACATCTATGAATTCAGTGTCCTAGTCTTTTAAGCTTAATCTGGTTGTTCTTTGTGTGAACTCTTTAGTGTCCAGGTTTTTGTTCCTGATCTCAAAGATAGATTCATCAAACACAACATGAGGTGTTTCCTCCACAACAAGGGTTTTCTTGTTGTAGACTCTGAAAGCTCTACTGATTTGAGAGTATCCAAGAAATACTCCCTCATCAGCTTTGCTATCAAAGGCTTTCAACTGTTCTTTCCCATTATTGTGAATGAAACACTTACAACCAAATATGTGAAAGTATGACACTTTAGGCAATCTTCCTTTCCAGAGTTCATAGGGGGTTTTGCCTTGCCCTTTAGTAATCAAACATCTATTCTGAGTATGGCATGCAGTATTTATAGCTTCAGCCCAAAACCTTTTGGGTAGATTAGAATCATCAATTAAGGTTATAGCAGCTTCTTTTAGAGTTATATTCCTTCTTTCTGCAACACCATTCTACTGAGGGGTTCTAGCTGCTGAGGTTTCATGAGCTATTCCATTTAGTGTGTAATACTCATTGATGTATGAATTTATGAACTCAGTGCCTTTATCAGATCTTATTTTGAAAATGCTAAGGCTTTTCTCATTTGACAATCTCTTCAACAGTTTAGGCAGTTTGACTTGAGTTTCCTTCTTATTAAGGAGAAATACTACCCATGTGAACCTGGAGAAGTCATCTACTACAACCAATGTGTATTTTCTACCATTTATGCTTGAAGGGGTAATTGGTCCAAATAAGTCCATATGTAAAAGTTCAAGTACCCTTTCAGTAGAGATGACTGGTTTTCCCTTGAATGAGGTTTTAATCTGTTTTCCTTCTTGACATGGTTTACATACATGTTCTTTAATGAAAACCTCATTAGGCAGTCCTTTAACTAATGCATTCCTAGCAAGTTTGTTCATTGATTTAAAGTTCAGGTGGTTTAGCCTCTTATGCCATAACCAACTTTGTTCACTAGAGCTCTTAGCAATGAAACATGCAGCATCAGTAGACTTGTCCCAGTCTGCAAAATACACATTTCCTTTCCTAGTTCCAGTCAATAGAGTTTGTTGAGTCTTATCTTTGATTAAACATTTTCCACTTGAGAACTCAACATTGAAATCTTTATCACAGAATTGACTGATACTTAGGAGGTTATATTTGAGACCAGCTACATAAGACACATTGGATACTTTGATGTTACCAATCATCAAAGTACCATAACCTTTTGTTGTTGCTTGTGAGCTGTCTCCAAATGTGACATTTGTGCCTTCTTTTTCAATAAAATCAGTGAGGAGTTCCTTGTTTCCAGTCATGTGCCTTGAACATCCACTGTCAAGATACCATGCTGATTTTTTGTTCATACTCCTCTTCTTGTGGCCCATAGGTACCTGCAATTAGATAGTTTTAGGTACCCTTTGAATTTTGGGTCCTGAGAGGTTAGCTGTACCTTTAGGAACCCAAACTTGCCTAACAACCCTGATTGATTCAAGGTGGCTAAGTTGTTTTCCTTGTGAATCAACATACACCGCCTTTCCCTTAAATGCCTTTGGGAAAGTGTGTGTGAAAGTATTAACTCTGTAAGTTTCAGGAGAGTTGTCAAATCTCCTGAACTTATGAGTTCTTTGTGTGGCTTGATGAAATCTTTGAGGGAAGGCATTCTTATGACCATTATCCTTTGGCATGAAGGGTTTTGGTTGTCTCATTTTATTCTGCCTTTGAGGATGGTTGTCCTTAGGTCTATTCAGCTGAGGCTTTCTCAGAAGAGTTGGCCTTGGCTGATTATACCTTGGATAACTTCTCTGAACATTGTTCAGTAGAGTTGCCCTTCCATTGGGTCTACTCTGCTGACCAACATTCCTCTTGTGTTCAGGGATTTTGGCCATTTCCTTAGGTTTGGACCTAGTCTCCTGAAGCACTTGAGTAGGCATTTCATTCATTTTGCCCTTTCCTTTGTTCAGTGGCTGAATTAATTCATTTTCAGCTTGTTGTGCTACTGACTTAACAAAGATTTTCTTAGTGTTACTTGTTGGAGCAACACTGAGACAAGGTGAAGATTCAAATGGATCAAAACCTAATCCACTTCTTTGAGCCATAGGTCTTTGATAACTTTGAATTTCCTCTATTGCTCTAAAGGATTTGTTCAAAGCAGACATCTTTAATTTCAGGCTCTCTTCACTTGATTTGAGAATGTCATACTCATGTGAGAGGTTTTCAAATTTTGCTTGAAATTTTTTTAATTCAAACTCTTTTCTCTTCTGAGTAAGTAATTGAGCATCAATCTGTCCTTGTTGGTCAACTATCCTGAGATTTGCTTCCTCAAGCTCTCTCAAGACTTGTTGGTACAGCTCAGTAGACTTAATGTCAACTACTGTCTCAGAAGGTTTTGAAAGCTCAATTGAAAGTCTTTCATTTTCTCTCACACAATTGTCATAAATTCTTGCAGCCTAGTGAAATCTTCCATTAACTTCCCAAAGGAAAGTTTCAAGTTGACTTCACTAGTGTTCTGTGATAGAAATGATGGTGAGCTAGAAGTGGAGGATACCTCATCATCCTCAATAGCCATGTTGCACACATCATCATCATCATCATCACTGTTTGAGAATAGTCCATCAGAAGAGTTAAAGCTTCCATCATTATTAGATTCTTCACCAGCCATCATGGCCTTCCTATTGGTGAATTTTCTGTCTCTTTTTGCTTGCCTTTCTCTTCTTTCTTTAGAGCTCAATTCAGGGCAGTCATACTGGAAGTGCCCTTTCTTCTTGCAATTATAGCATAGGTCTTCATCATCATCCTTCTTGGATTCATCTCTTCCTTTAGATGATGAATGATCAGCTCTACTGGACCTTCTCCTATCAGAGTACTTGTCCTCTGATCTTTTCTCTTCAGGCTTTTTGTCCTTAGCCTGATCTTCAGGAGAGTTGTACCTTCTCCTGAATTTGTTGTCTTGGTAGAATTTCTTGTATCTACCAAACCTTGAGTTGAGTTTGTCAAACCTCCTAGCCATGAGGGCCATCTCTTCCTTCATTTCAACCTTGGAGACTGACTTTGATGATCTTGGAGTATGCTGCATTTCTGGTTCAACAGTTTTGGCTTTAAATGCCACTCCCTTGGTTGGTAAGGAAGACTCCTCTGCTGGCTTTCTTCTGTTGAGGTCAAACTCATATGCTTTGAGTTCTGAGAAGATTTGTTGCATGGGCATGGAGGAGAGATCCTTGGTGTTCTGCATCATTACAGCATATACATCCCACTTTTGAGTGAGACTTCTCAGGATTTTTAAACCAACTTCTCTCGTGGAGTACACCTTGCCCAATGAGTTGATTACATTCATCACATCAGTGAATCTACCAGCAAACTTATCAATGGACTCATCTGGCTCCATTGAGAACTGTTCAAACTTCTGAACAGCCACTTGGAGTTTGTTCTCCTTTATCTTTTCAGTACCCTCACACATTTCAGCAAGAGTATCCCAAATTTCTTTGGCTGTTGTGCAGTGGTAAACTCTTCCCATGATTGCATCTGGAGTTTTTTGATAGAGAGTATTCATTGCAAGATAATTCAAGTTATCTTTTCTCTTCTCTTCAGCAGTGAAATCATCTTCATCTTTAGGGATTTCTTCCCTTATGTCAGCTCTTTGATCTTCAGTTAATCTGGAGTTGATTTGAGTGAACATGTAGGGTCCTCTTGTTATCACTCTCAGCATGTCAGTATGAAGAGATGCAAGATGAGCTCTCATTCTGATCTTCCAGAAGTCATAGTTCTCAATTGAGAACATGGGCAGCTTGTGATGTGATATATGGTTGACTGGATTGGTGGCCATATTGTTGATTCCTTGAACAGCATCATTTGGAACAACATTGTTGTTGGCCATAGCTCAAGAACAAGATGTCAGTCAAGTAATAGGATTTCAGACAGATCAGTTCAGTGACCACACTAAATATGTGATTTTGAAAAACCAAGATGGATTTTCAGAAGCAGTGGTCCTTGAACCCCTGCTCTGATACCACTTGTTGGTCCTGAAAGGAGTATATAACAAGTGTATGGGGGGGGAATACACTTGTATGCAAATTCTTTTTCAAACTTGATCAAACCAGAGTTCAGCAAGGTTGTCCTGGACAACTCTGCTGATATGAATAACTCTTCTAAGATAATTAAACTACTAAGTACTATTGAGTACTTAGTTGAATAACTATCCAGGGGAGTTATATGTGCGGAATTAGTGGTTGACCCTTTAGTTTAAACTCCTTTAAGTTCTGAAATCACTTAAGCAATATAGTCCAGTTTTCAGGGAACTTGTCCGATACAGTTTTTGCACAGTCTTTGAATATATGTTCTTTGAAAGATCAGTTTTGTGTGCAGTGTTGAATGAATGAAAGTACTTTGAAAGTAGATCAACACAAGAGTTTATAGTGGTTCAGAGACTCAAGCTCCTACATCCACTTTCCCTGATTTAACAGGATAATTCCTTCACTCTTGGAATTAACTTGTTTTATAGTGCCAAGGTGCACTTGATCAAGAACACCACTCCTTGGTGAATTGATCCCTAGGATGTCTAGAGTCCTAGTACCCTCTTCTCAACTCAGAACTGAACTGTTCTTCTCTCAACAGTCAGCTCCTACCACTTCTACTACTACAACCTTCTCACTTTCTCACTTGAAAGGGGTAAGGGTTGAAGTAAGGTTCCAACTAATGAGATATCCTTTACAATGAAAGTCAGTGTATAAGGATTAGGATATCTCTCTAAGCTTTGTATGGATATACAATGGAGTTCAGCTTAGAAGAAGTGTTTCAAGACTAAGAATGTCTTATGACTTTTAAAGCTTCAGAATGCTTGTTTAGTTGGATGTAGAATGGATAGATGCTTCAAATGGTCTTCACACTTCTGTATTTATAGACAAATTTGAGGATTTGCCCATTGGAGAGGCAATCTCAAATTGCTATAAATGTCTTCCTTGAGTTCTTCAAACTGGAAGACAGATTCTTGATAGTGACATGTCCTCATTTGGGTAATAAACGGCTGTTAAGACTTTGTCTTCATTCTCCAGCACTCTTCCCAATGTCTGACTTTAAGATTCACTTGATAGGACTTGGACATGGCTTCTGAAGGTTGCTCCAATGACATGACAACATTCCTTATCAAATGGACAACTCTGCTTATCACTATCAGCATACTTGCTTATCAGCATAATTGACTTGCTCTCTTCAGATGACTTGACTCTTTACCCTTTTCTTCACTTGGAATTGATCTTAGCATCATTCTTGAAGTCTTTTAGGGTGTAGTTGTCTTCATCTCTTCAGCATAGTTGACCTTTAAGCTTCAGAACACTTGTTCTGGTTCAATTGCACTAAGACAACTCTTCTGGACAACTCTCCTGATCAGCATACTTGGCCTTCAATAGCTTTGGTGATTGTTCTAGAAATTGAGCCTTAAGGGGACTTGTTCTTGATATTCTTCAAAGCATATGTTCCCCCTCAAATTGTGCATCTAATCATCTAAGAGCTGCCTAACATATCAACTTCTCATCTAACCTTATTCTATATGTTCTAACATGCTTAGAACATAATCATCTTAGACTTAGGCATGTCTCAGGGGGTTTTGGTATTGAATCAAAACATATCTCATTTTATTCCCAACAAGAACTAGTCAAAAAGTCTTGAGGGGAAGGGTGAATAGACTTTTTAAAACTTTTTTAAAAAATATCAGGGTTATTATGCGGAATTTAGTGTTCTTGTACAGTACTGTGCTTATTCAACCCAGCTCAGTACTCTCAATTTTAAAGTGAGCCTTTACAGTTTATACTCAACTTTTGATTTTGAACTTTTACTTAGTAAACAATATAAACAAAGATCAAACAGTAGGTAAATGAACACATAATTTTTATAGTGGTTCGACAACTGTCTACATCCACTCTCACAAACTCAGTTGTGATGTTTTATTAACTCCTTGAGTTTCTTGTGGCTTTAAGTCCCAAGACTAAGACTGTGATCTTATCGATTACACTGCCAAGTGTATCTTCAATCCACTAGTAATTCTCACAAGTAACTAACACACTTGTTTACAAACAAATCACAAACTAAAAAGTAAAACTTCTTTGTTTGTAGCCTTTGATTCTTCTCTTAAAAATGTGGCTTCTTGATTTGATCTTCTTCAAACTCTGTGAGTTTTCTTGAATGCTTCTAAGAGTTGAATAGCTCTCTCAATGCTCGTACTTTCAGTAGTCTTTGCAGTAGAAGATCACACAATATTTATAGAACTTAGTAGGACAGTTAGCAGTTTGTGAAACTAACTCCAACTAACTCTTAACTGCACTTTGTAACTTCTTTTCTCCAACTAACTTCAACTGTTTTTTTAAAGTCAGTCTTCATATCTTCTAATATATTCAGTTACGTCCTTCAACTAATAAGTTTTCCAAACTTATTCTTCAACTTCGACGTTAGCACAGTAAAAATACTCTTCTCAGTTTTTACTGTTCTTAGTACTCTACTTCTAGTACTCTTCTTAACTTCTGTTCTGAGCTTCTTCAGAATACTTCTGAGTCTTCAATCTACTCTTCTTAGCTTGTAGTCTTCTTACTCCGAGTAGTCTTCTGACCTTAACTCTAGTCTTCTGATCTGGACAATTCTGATTTACAATACAGTATAAACTTACAAATATAAAACCTATCAATACTTCAACTGAACTATGTACAGTAGAGTATTTCTAAGTCCTATTCTATAAACTGTCTATATAATTCATTCCATCAGCTTAGTTCCTAACAGTTCAGAATATTCACATATAACATATAAGATCAGTAACTCAGTTCATATGACTTCTCAAGATGACTTAGTTAAGATGACTTCTACCACATATATTATTAACTTTAAGTTGTTTTTTGGCCATCAAAACTTATTATCATCAACTAGGACTTGTTTCTAGGATTCATATCCCAACAATTTCCCCTTTTTTGATGAAGCCAAAACTACTTAAATGTTAATAAATCAGTAGTTAATCAAACAGTCAATCATAACAGTTCATCAAGTCAAAATATCATATCAGTTCATATTCATATTCAGATCAGATAATTACAGATAAACACAAAATATGAAATAAGAAATAAGATGAGGAAGAAATGTTATCTTCAGTTTTGTCCTTCATCTTCTTTCTTCAGTCTTGAACTCCTTCAGAGTCTGAAAGCCAAATACATCCTGGTCTTGATATCCTTCTTGTGTTGAAGATCAGTAATTCCTTCATCCTTAATAATCTTCTCAATGATTCTTGTTATCTCTTCATAATCTGGCTTTCCAGATTCCAACATAGGAGGTTGCCACACTGGTTCTTCAGGGCATAAGATATTATAACCAACTGCACTTGCAATCAATAATGCATCTTCCCAAAGATCTCTTGCATTATTCTCCATAAATTGTTGAAAATCAACAGATTCTTCATCTCTGTTCGCATGAACACCAAATTTTCTAACTATGAAGTTCGCAATTTGCCACTTCTTGATGTCCTTCCAATAATCTTCATTTTCTGGATTAACAATGAAATCCATGTATGTGTTCTCAATCATTGTTTCATTCTTCTTTTTCTTCTTTAAGGCAGTAACTCTTCTCTCAAATTTGTTTCTTGCTGCATCAACATCTTTCAACTTTTGTTTCTTAAGCTCTGCATCAGCTTTTTTCTTAGCCAATAACTCTTTCTTTATTCTAGCAGCTTCAACCTTCTTCTCATCACTTGGCTGTGAGGTTTGACCAACATGCTTAGATCTTGATCTGGTCATCTTACCAGTCTCTTCAGCTTGTTCATACTTTTGAACTTCATCACTTAAGATGACTTTCCTCTTCCCTTTTCCAGAAGATTCAGCAACAATCTTTTCAGCAGACTTTTCAACACCTGCAACAACTGAATTTTCAGCACCAGCAGCTTGTTGCTTCCTGAGTTTAATCTTCTTGTCCAGCTCTGTAATCTCTTGAGCCAACTCATTTTGACTAACAACTAATTGAGCTTGTTGTGTCTGAGTTTGTTCCATCACATTTATAACCTCCCCTTCCCCCTTTTTGGCTTCATCATGGAACTCCATAAAACCTTTCATGTGTTGCACAAACTTTCCATCCAAAGCCTGGGTTAGGTTGTGAGCATGCATCATATATCTTGGACATAGTGTGCTCCATGATATGCTCATAAGAAGATTCTGCAGTGAGCTTGGTCAATCTGACAGTTACCTCCTATAACTTCTTCAAAGTTGATTCTGACTGAGCTTGCAACACCTTATTTTGCATTTTCAACTGCTCATAGCTTGGACTTTCACTAGTCAGCACAGCAGCTTCATGTCTGACTTCCTCTTGAATAGGAATAGCAGTAGGTTGAGAGTCATCCAACTTCTCTTTGATGATCTTCTCAAATATTTCTTCAGCAACCATAACAGGTTTGCTCTGCACTTCTTCAGCAACTGCATCAAGTTTTTCAATCTCCTCTGTTTTCTCAATCACAACTGTAGGATCAGCTTCAACATCCATAAAAACCTCATCTTCATTCAGCTCATTGTTGACATCTGTCTCAACAATATCATCAGCAACATAGAATGAAAATCCAGAGACTCTCTCCACCATTCGAACAACAGATTTTGGGGTCAATAATTTTGTAAAATAATTAACACTAGCTGTAATCATTTGTTCTTTCTCCCAATCCTTAAATACTTCAGGTCCACCCATGCCTTCTATAACCTCCAAAAGGTCATTCACATCCATCCTTCTTAAATATACCCAAGTGCCAATTCTGAGAATTTGCTCAAAAGCAAGTGAATGCTCATCAATTCCACTGAATTCACTTAGAATTACTCTCTTCAAATCCATCCTTATTTCATTCTCTCTGAGGCAGATTGGGTACTGAATTATGAAATGGTCAGGCTGGGGTTCAACAGGTTCTGGTTCTGTTTGGGTTTCAAGAATAGGTTCAGAAAATGGTTCAGGAGATGCTTTAGGTGTGGGTTGTTTTGGTTGAGGACTTGATTGAGGGGTTGGTTGTGGAGTAGTGATCTTGGGTGAGGAAACGGGACTGGACTGATGAATGGGTGAGTTATGGATTGATTCTTCAGAAGATGTGGAAGCAACTGAAGATTTAGACAAAGATTTGTCTAAGGGACATTGATCAAGGGGAGTGGCTGGGATATGATCAGAATTGGATGGGGTAGTTTTAGTGTTCTTGGGTTTTCTCTTAGGCTTAACCAAACCTCTACCCTTAGTGCGCTTATGTACAATAACAACACTAGGAGAACTTATAGACTTTTCTGGAGAGACTTCTTTCTTCTCCTCCTCCTTCTCCTTCTTCTCTACTGACTGATCTGGAGTCAGCTTCCCAGTCATGATTTTCTTTGACCTAACATATTGTGGGTCATGCCTAGCTTTCGTTCTCTCCTCTGCTTCATCATCAAATTTAAACATCGAACCACCAGACTCTTCATTGTTGTCCAATGCCTCATTCTTGAATAGAAATTTCCCTTGATGGAATTTCTTGGGCTTACTCCATTCAACCTTATCACTTACAATAGTTGGCAAAAGAATGCTCAACTTGTTCCCGAAGCCAATCATCGCTTTTATAGTGAACTCCTTCGAAGGTTCATTGAATTGGATCTTCTCCTTCTCTAACAGCAGCCTTTCAAGGAGAAATCCTTGCCAATCTCCATCAACCCTGTCAATAATCGCAGCCATAACCCTAATCTTCAAATTTATGAGGGCATCCTGACTGTGATGTTGACCTAACAGAATTTTTCCAACAATGTCCATAAAAAATCTTAATGGTTCTGGAAGAATCGATTTCTTCAGGTTGGTTAAGGTTTCAGCTTCTTCACCAGTCCATTTTTCTACGCACAACTTTTCTTTGCCTTCCATATATGAAGAAATATGCACTTTTCCGTCAGGTAGATCAAATGCATTTTCAATATGGTCTTGAGCCAAAGTTACTCTGTTTCCCGAAAGAAACGTCTTGAGGGTGTCGTTATCTCCATCCAGCTGCAAGAAGAACTCTATCACTTCAGGTTCAAAAACCTTCTTGGGATAGGATTCTAGGTATGTACGTAGACCAACTTCTTCGCACATCGTTAGAATCGCTTGATTTTCGGCTTTCTGCTTTCCGGTGAAATACACATCATTTTCGATAAATACGCCCTTCTCTTTAACCCATTTCGCAGGATCAAATGTACCTACCACTTCATTACTGTCGTTAAGCAACTCAATAATCGCCATTTGAAGTAAGGTAGAAGAAATGTAGAAGTTAGAGATAGAGTGTTTCTGGGATGTTTTGTGTATTCGTGAAATTCTCAGAAATGTAAAGTGAGGAAGATGATGCAACTTTGATCGAGATAATCAAATCCAAGAAAAATCTAGGACTTAGATTGACTTAGATTCGCATGATGTGTGGTGTAGATTGAGATTTTTTATCGTGGGTTTTAAGAAACCGTTCATATTCAAAATTCCCTTTCTAATTTGGAGCCAATGTGCTATTGATAGATACACCACCATTTAGGTTAAAAATAGAGGAGTGTATAAATCTACTTTATTAGTAATCCAATTTGAAAGAATTTTGACTTATAAATTTTTATAAGGCAAAATAACGTTCTGATGTATATCAACACATTTGTTTCCAAAACACTTTTACATCATTTTAATCACTTTCATCATAATGGAAATTACTTATCTGGATTCAGCTGAGTACTGTGATCAGCTGAGTATGACTTTCTTGAAGATCAGATCACTTATTGAGATCAGCACAGTAATCTCAGATTAGTACCGTAACTCCATCTGGGGATTACTTTCTTGAAGGTCAGATCACTTCTTAGTATCAACACAGTAACACCAGATCAGTACTGTAATTTCAGTTAAGTTCCCCCTTCAGTTGAGAACTCTTCTTTTGTGCCTATTTCACCTTGGTAGAAGTGTTAGTTCATATAATATAGGTGAAGTACAGTACAAAATAGTAAAGAATATTCTCACAGTAACACTAAGATGACTAGTGTTCAGAGTCAACAGAAAGGATATTTAAGAAATCATATATTCCCCCTTAAATGTATATTCTCATTTTCCCTTAGCTTTACTAGCTTCCTCATCAGGATTAATCACCTTAGTAACTTTTTTACTTGATGTGAGAAAATATAACCGTTCTGGTATAGTCTACCCTTTTGATGTACTGTTCTTGTTTTACTGATCTACTCTTGGTATCAGCACAGTACCTGAAATTTTAGTACAGTTCTATATGAAAATAGGATCCAAGTCTATCAGTCCTAAACTTATACATAGTTCTCTGAATCTTGTTTCAGCCAAAGGTTTTGTGAAAATGTCAGCTCTTTGAAGATCAGTATGAATCTTCTCCATACGAATGTTCTTCTTTTCTACATGATCCCTAATAAAATGATGCTTAACATCTACATGTTTGCACCTAGTATGTAAAACGAGATTTTGAGTAATAGCAATGGAAGTATTGCTGTCACAGAATATTGGTACATTAGATTCTACAATGTTGTAGTCTCTAAGTTGTTGTATTAACCAAAGAAGATGACTACAACAACTTCCTGCAGCCATATACTCTGCTTCAGTAGTAGATGTTGCTACACTTGTTTGTTTCTTTGAAAACCATGAAATGAGCTTAGTACCTAAGAATTGACAAGAACCTAAAGTTGACTTTCTATCTATTCTGCAACCACCAAAGTCCGAATCTGAATAACCACTTAAGGATAAATCATCATTTGAAGGATACCATACTCCACGATTAATAGTCCCCTTTAGATATTTCAATATCCTTTTGGCAGTTTCCAAATGACTTTCCTTGGGGTTGACTTTCCTTGGGGTTAAGAGCCAATTAAACCACGATAATAGAATTGATCAACACACTTACCTCGTTCATGGCTCAAACCCCTGGATTTGTTGATCCTCGATTTCCCGACCATGTTGTCGCCTCAAGAAGGCATTGTATGGTCTTCGGCAAGCTCCCCTCGCCTGGTTTGTTCGCTTTAGTGGCTTCCTCAAGACTTTGAGTTTTCTGTGCAGCCGAGCGGACCCCTCACTCTTCTACTTCAGACGTGGTAAAGTCACTTTGTATCTCTTGCTTTATGTGGATAACATTATTATTACAGGGAGCGACCAGGACGCTATTCGGCGTTTTATTCGTCGTGTCAACAATGAATTTGCGATCAAAGACCTTGGTCGTCTCAGCTACTTCCTTGTCCTCGAGGTCACTCACTCGTCGACTGGTCTCTTTCTCAGCCAGGCGAAGTATGCTCGCGATATCTTATCTCGGGCGGAGTTGCTCGACTCAAAGCCTGTCTCCACTCCTCTCGCAACCGGGGAGTCTTTGGTTAGTACAGGGACCCCTTTTGTCGACCACGCTCTCTACCGCTCACTCGTCGGCGCTCTACAGTACCTGGCGATCACGCGTCCTGATCTTTCATATGCAGTTAATCATGTCAGTCAATTTTTGCACTCGCCGACCATCGACCACTTCCTCGCGGTCAAGAGGATCCTCAGATATGTTAAGGGCACTATCAACTATGGGCTCTCTTTTGACCGAGCAAGTGACTACTCGCTCGTTGGTTATTCCGATGTGGATTGGGCACGTTGCACGGAGACTCGTCGCTCCACCTGTGGTTATTCTATTTTTCTGGATGGAAATTTAATCTCCTGGAGCGCGAAGAAACAACCCACTGTTGCTCGCTCGAGCTGTGAATCCGAGTATAGGGCACTCGCGAAAAACATCCCAGGAAATGATTTAGGTTACTCAACTTCTTTCGGGAGCTTGGTCAGCTTCCTTCCTCGGCACCAACACTACTTTGCGACAACAAGAGTGCTTCCTTCCTCGGCACCAACACTACTTTGCGACAACAAGAGTGCTTTATTTTGGAGTCAAAACCCGGTTGCGCATAAACGAGCAAAACACATCGACATTGACTGCCATTTTGTTCGTGAATTGGTCTCTTCTAGTCGCCTCATCACTAAGTTCGTCCCATCCACTCTTCAGCTCACCGACGTCTTCACTAAGAGTCTTCCTCGCCCCAGTTTTGAATTGTTACGTTCCAAGCTCTGTGTTCGATTGCATCCACAGCATCGCTTGACGGGGGTAATAGGTGTTGGGATATAAATTCACCCTAAGCCCCATTTGATGTTAGAATAGTTTTGATGGCCAAAACACTTAGAGTTTATAAATGTAATAGGATCAGCTGACTTGTATAGAACAGCTTAGACTAGTCTTGTGTGATCAACTGTATTGATAGCAGCTGATCAGCACAGTCATGGCTTACATGCCTATCCTCAAGATAAGAAGAGTAGAAGACATGAAGACTAGAAGATCCTTGAAGACCAGATATGTTAAGGTGCTTGTATACCTACTTATCTGATGGAGTCCCAGATTAAAGATGGCCTAAAGCATTACAAAGAATTTCCAGATCAGAAGAGTAGTACTCGTCTGATACCAGAAGACAGAAGACCTAAGGCCAGAAGAGCAGTCAGAAGACTAGTAGTACAGATCAGAAGACTATGTGCTCTTTCAGGACTCGGCTGATTCCCAAGTCATCTTGCAATTCAAACGAAGACCTACCTTATTTAGAAGATTGACATGATCCCAGGATTGAAGCAATCAAGCGGCTGGAATCAAGGAATCAAGCTATTATGGGAAGATTGCTCAAACGGCTAGTCAACTCCAACGGCTAGTTGCACTCAATCTCCATTATAAATACAAGAGGTTGAACACAGAAGCAACATAAGAGAGAATTCACAAGCTAAGCAAGCCATCAAGCAAAAAGTCACACTGTTCTAAGAATTCTCAAAGAGCCTGAAATCCATTAGATTATCCATAGCTCTTAAGTACTTCTTATCCAACCCTTAAGAACCTGAAACTTGTTCATATTGTATATCAATTGTTTTAGGCATAGTGGTTAAGCAAATTATAAGCTTGAACCATTAGTTGGATACATCTCAAAAACCCCAAACCCTCACCGAAAGGTTTAAGTTTTTGAAACCCCCCAAAGTGCAAGTGCTTACAATCACTTGTGGAGACCGCAGCTGTTAGGACGGCTCAGATCTCAAAGTCCTAACCTTGGGACTATAAAGGACAAGACCCTTGTAATTTGTGGAAATTAAAGGGATTAAACATCACGTTAGGACGTGAGAGTGGACGTAGGATCGTATATCCGAACCACTATAAATCCGGTGTTATTTACTTTCTGCACTTTACATTTCTGCTTTTACATTCATTATTATATAGTGCATACTGTGATTTCAACACTCTTCAAAAAGGGCCATAACTTTCAAACCAGCATCAGCTGAGTAATTCCACAAAGTAAAATAAGTTACAAGAACGAGTCTAAACCAGGGCCACCATATTTCCGCATATAACTTCTTCAGTCAGATCACTATAGTCATCTGGACCAGCAGACTTGCAGTCCAGTTGACATAGCAATCAGAAGAGGTTCCCAACTCTGTTTGAAAAAGTTTTAAAGTCTATTCACCCCTCCCCTCTAGACTTTAATCCCATTCACTACTCGTTCAGGGACCAACAAGTGGTATCAGAGCAGTGGTTCTAACGGACTACTGTCTCTAGATTATCAGAAGACTTGAGGGAGTCTTTCTGTAGTCCTCTTGAACAGATCTTTTTGAAAACTTGTTTTTGAAAACTCATACAGCATGAGTGCTAATATGCGTAAGTTGCCTAAGTTTTCAGTGGAGGATTATGATTACTGGAAGATCAGGATGAGGAAGAATCTCACATCAGTCCACTACAAGATGTGGTCTGTAATCACAGAAGGCCCGATCACCATCATGACAGTCAACACTGCAAATGGTGATCCAGAAGTCCCAGTTGGAGAACTGGTTCCCAAGCCCATGAAGGATCTCACACCAGAAGAGATGAAGCAATCAAACCTTGATAGCATTGCTCAAGATTACATAATGCAAACTCTTCCAAATGAGTACATTGCAAAGGTAATCCATTGTGAGTCAGCCAGAGAGATGTGGGAGGCATTGGCACTTCTCTGTGAAGGAACTGAGCTAATCAAAGAGTCCAAGTTATCTACAGCAGTCAAGAAGTTCGAACACTTCAAGATGCAACCAGAAGAGTCTATTGATCAGTTAGACAACAGATTTACCAAGATCATCAATGAGATAGAATCTCTGGGCAAGAAATACACAAATAGAGAGAAAAATCTAAAGATCTTAGATTCTCTAACCAAGAAATGGAGACTCAAGAAGACCATCATCAAAGATACTCAAGATATCAAGAAGTGGTCTGCCCAAACTCTATTTCAGAACCTGAAAGCCCATGAATATGATCTTGAAAGAGAAGAGAACTCAGGAAGTGATGAGCCAACTGCAACCCCATCTACCTCCAAGACTGTAGCCTTCAAGGCAGCCAATACAAAAGCTGCAAGCACCTCATCTGGCAAGACCTCTCTGAAAACAGAAGACTGTGAAGGATCAGACATGAGCCTAAAAGAGCAAATGGCACTTATGATCAAGAGATTTGAAAGGATGAACACCCTCAACAGTAAATATAGAAAATTCTATAGAAACTACAAAGATAGAAGAGCAAGTTCACCCTTCAGAGGTTCCAGAGAAAGAACACCAGAAAGACATCCTAGAAAGGATGTGGAGTCATCTGACAGCCGAGGATCTAGAAGAAGAGATGCCACTCCTCCAAGGAGAGGCAACTCAAATCAGAAACCTGGATCTTGCTTCAACTGTGGCAAACCAGGACACTATGTCTATGAATGTCCTGAGCTGGATTTGGATGACAAGAAAGAAAGAAGGCCAAGAAGAACCTCAGACAAAAAGGCAATGGTGACTGAAGAATCTGAATATCAAAGTGATGAACTTCCTACATCACCAGACGATCAAATCTTTTCAGATGATTCAGACGATCTAGCTATGATGGCCATAGGAGAAAATGAGGTAAACTCTTATACTACTACTTTCCATTCACCTATTTTCTCACAAACAGATGACATAAACTCATCTGAAGGCGAATCAGAAGACACCTATTATCAATCTTTAAGAAAGGTAAAAGGTGATCTGGATATTGCCACTAGAGCCTTTATAGAAGTGGAAGAGGAGAATAAGGACTTAAGGAAAGAAATTGCTAGGTTGAAAAAGGTAAAGTTTGATAACACCCCTGAGTTAGTCACCATGAATGAAAGGTTGACCAAAGAAGTGGAACTTCTTAAAGAAGAAAATACCACAACAACTCAGTTGTATGAGGGGATGTTAGAAACTCAAGCCTTAGAAACCAAAGAATTTCGTATACTTCAGTCTAAGTTCGATGATCTCTTCCAAACACATAAGCTCTTAGAAAAGGAGAAGGAATGCCTAGATCGAAAAATATCAGAATTCAATAAAGCTTCGACTACTATTGAAAGTATCTCTGAATATTATAGATCAAGTGGCAATAAGATGGGTTTAGGTTATGAACTTAATCCATCAACATCCTCTCCAGCTGGGGGTAGTACACCTAACCAGTGCACTACTCAGACACATGAACAGGGTGAGTGTTCTAAACACAATGAACTCAATATGAACCAAAAGGCATCTGTACCAGCTAAGGCTAACTATCCCAAAACCAAGAATGGTAAAGGACAAGTTAACCCCAAGCCTGTACAGAGGAACAGCAAACAGCCTAGACCATCTCGGCTGAGACAGTCTCAGCTGTATGCTGCTCCAGCCAAGAAGAAGAAATCTTCTTCAAACAAATCTGTTCTCTTTGCACCCCCTATCTCTTATGATATTGTGAGAACAGAAGAGTATGGTCCATATAATCGTGTGCATCGACCAGCTAATGCACCCAGGCCGAATGTAACTAGTCAAAAGATCATGTATGTACACTCCTATAAAGGGAAACCATTTGACTTCTACTTAGCTGACACCAAGAACAAATCAGATCAGTCCAAGGTGCTGACTGGTAAGATTTGGTTCTGTGATGCCCGAGGGAAACAACTCAAATGTTCAAGGTTGTTTAAACGACCAATGTATATGTGGGTTCCCAAGGGTAGTACTAACACCCAAGGACCCAAAACAAAATGGGTACCTAAAACTTAACTTTTCTTGCAGGAAAGGAAGGACCTATACAAAAGAGGAGGTCTAGCAGGAGAAACTTGGTACATAGATAGTGGATGCTCAACTCACATGACAGGAACCAAAACCCTGCTGACCAACTACATAGAGAAGAAAGGTCCAAAAGTTTTCTTTGGTGATAACGCGCACGGTAACACAAAAGGATATGGCACCCTTAAAAATGGTGACATTGAGGTACATGATGTATCATATGTAGAAGGTCTTAAGTTTAATCTATTATCTGTTTCTCACTTTTGTGACACCGGTTATTCAGTTAAATTCTCTAAAGATGAATGTCTCATAAGTGATAAAAGAACAAAACAAAACCTTCTAACAGGATCTAGAAAGGGAAGTATGTATCTTGCAAATTGGAACAGCTGTCCTAAGGATACATGCCTGCTTGTCAAGAGCCCTAAAGATGTCAGCTGCCTATGGCACAAACGTCTTAGCCATCTGAACTTTAAGACTATGAACAAGTTAGCAAGGGAATCCTTAGTTGATGGTCTGCCTAATGAACTCTACTGTAAAGATCAGGTTTGTGAGGCATGTCAACAAGGAAAGCAAACAAAGGTCTCCTTCAAGACCAAGAAGACAGCATCAACCAGCAGAGTTCTTGAATTGCTTCACATGGATCTCTTTGGACCAATCACTCCAACCACTCTAACAGGAAGGAAGTACACTCTTATTGTTGTAGATGATTATTCCAAGTTTACTTGGGTTATCTTCCTATACAAGAAGAGTGAAACACAGCAGAAGCTACCTGAATTATTGAAGAGGATCCAAGTAGAGAAAGGAGAACCAATCGTGAAAATTAGAAGTGACAAAGGCACTGAATTCATTAACTCTTATATAATTGCCTATTGTACTTCTAATGGTATTCAGCACGAGACAAGTGCAGCAAGAACACCACAACAGAATGGTGTAGCTGAAAGAAGAGTCAGAACACTCAAAGAAGCTGCCAGAACACTCCTTGCTGAATTCTCTACTCCCAAGAAGCTATGGGCAGAAGCCATCAACACAGCTTGTCACACTCAAAACAGGTCAGGTATTCATAAAATACATGAGAAAACCCCATATGAACTGTGGAAAGGAAGAAAACCTAGAGTATCTTACTTTCATATATTTGGTTGTAAGTGTTTCATTCACAACAATGGGAAGAGTAAGTTGAATGCTTTTGATGCCAAAGCAGATGAGGGGATATTCTTAGGATACTCCTCAACTAGCAAAGCATTTAGAGTACTCAACAAACGAACCCTTCTTGTGGAAGAAACACCTCATGTTGTTTTTGATGAATCTTGTGAAAAGAATGCAGTAGAAACAACCTCAGCTACAGAACAGATGAAGAAACTAGTGATCAAGAAGAGGTCTGATGAATTTATTGAAGTCAATGAACCATTCCCTGAAGAACCAGAGGAAGATAAGCCTCATAGACCTGTCACATGAACCATTCCAAATGCCAGGGGGAATGATCTCTTTGACACTCAAGATACAGAAGATGATCGAACTAATCAAGACAACCCTCCTGATGGCACTAGATCAAATGAGGATCCAAACTCATCCAATGCAGATACTCCAGTGAGGCATACATGGAGGAACAACCATCCATCAAACCTCATCTTAGGAGGAGCAGAATCAGGTGTCAAGACCAGAAGACAACTGAATCAGAATTCTCAATCATCTATGTTCTGCTGGTGTGCTTTCCTGTCCAACATTGAACCAGCTGACATAGAAGAAGCAATGACAGATAGCAATTGGATCACTGCTATGCAAGAAGAACTAAACCAATTCGAAAGAAATGAAGTCTGGGAATTGGTAGATCGTCCTGAAAACCACAATGTAGTAGGAACAAAGTGGGTATTCAAGAACAAGAAGGACGAAAATGATGTGATAACTAGAAATAAGGCAAGACTAGTTGCAAAAGGATACTCACAATCTGAAGGGATTGACTATGATGAAACTTTTGCACCAGTAGCCAGATTAGAAGCCATTCGACTATTTCTGGCTTATGCATCATATATGGGCTTCAAGGTATATCAAATGGATGTCAAGAGTGCTTTTCTAAATGGTATTCTGATAGAAGAAGTATATGTAGAGCAGCCTCCAGGATTTGAAAAAGGTGATCAAGTATATCGACTGAAGAAGGCTCTCTATGGTCTAAAACAAGCCCCTAGAGCTTGGTATGACACATTGTCACAATTCCTACTTGACAATGGATATACAAAAGGCAAAGTTGATAGAACTCTCTTCAGAATACAAGAAGGAGAAGACATTTTAATGGTACAAATATATGTAGATGACATCATATTTGGATCACCCAATCAAGAAATGTGCAAAAAGTTCTCTGAACTTATGCAAGGAAAATTCGAAATGAGCATGATGGGTGAGATGAATTATTTCCTAGGACTTCAAGTCAAGCAGAGTCCAGAAGGGATCTTCATCAACCAGTCCAAGTATACCAAGAGTCTGCTAGAAAGATTCAAAGCTCTACAAAGCAAGACTGCAAGGATTCCAATGATGACATCTTTCAAAATGGAACCAGATGAGTCTGGACAGGCAGTTGATCAAGCTGAATATAGAGCACTTATTGGATCTTTACTATATCTTACAGCCAGCAGACCAGACATAACATTTGTTGTAGGAGTATGTGCTAGGTTTCAAGCAAACCCAAAGCAAAGTCATCTAGAAGCAGCAAGGAAGATTCTCAAGTACCTAAAAGGATCAGTCAACCTAGGTCTATGGTACTCTGCTGATGACAATCTAGAATTGAGTGGCTATTCTGACTCAGACTTTGGAGGATGCAGAATTGATAGGAAGTCCACATCAGGAACCTGTCAATTTCTAGGAAACAAGCTGATATCATGGTTCTCTAAGAAGCAAACCTCAGTTGCAACCTCCACCACTGAAGCAGAATACATGGCAGCTGGTAGTTGTTGTAGTCAGCTGCTCTGGCTAGTTCAACAACTCAAGGATTACAATGTAGAGGCAAGAGAAGTCCCTATTTATTGTGATAGCAGCAGCGCCATTGCCATCACTCAAAATCCAGTCCTCCACACAAGGTGCAAGCATGTCGACATTAGACACCACTTCATAAGAGATCACCTTGAAAAGAAGGACATCAAGATGGAGAAAATTCACACAGATATCCAAAGAGCAGACATCTTGACTAAGCCCCTAGCTGAAGACAGGTTCAAGACCTTATGTTACAGCTTAGGACTCCTGGACCCAAGCACATGAAGAAGGAGAAAACAGCTGAAAACCTCAGCTGACCCAAGTGCAGCAGACTAGGAGAATCAGATGAGGTGAATAGACACCCTCATCTTCAGGTAAGTTCTATCCCAATGAAGACAGATAGAGCTGAGGGAAAACTTAGAGTTATCTAATCAAGGGGGAATCAATGATACCTTAAGAATCCTTGATAAAATACTCTAACATCTGCATAGCACAGTATACATATATACATATATAGCAGACTTGAACAAAGTTATTTGATCTCCTTACAACTAAGCAATGTATAACTATGTATATTAATAAACTATTCTTCATAAAATACTCTGTTCATATACATAAATACAGTATACTACTGAGTCATATTTGGCTGGATTAATACACCATCCTCACCGACTCAACAGTATGCATGCACAGTACGGATTTCAAATAACTCATGGTCAAAATTCATAATTTCTGCATTCCATTAGATAAGTCTGAATATCTTTAAATGTGCACCCTTGGATCAAGAAATTCACTACTGATCTTAAGAAATCACTTTTCAGAATTCAGACCTATCACCTTTATAGTCTTGTCATCTTTCTCTTCAATACCTCATTTCTACCCCTATAAAAGGAGAAGTTATGAGAACACCCAAGAACACAGAAACATCTAACACTTTTCTTATTTCAGGTATGGAGACAATTGAAAGAAGAGATGGAATGGAGATCATTCTTCAACCAAAATCTTGGGTGAAGGAGATGAAGATTTGTCCAGAAAATGAAGATGATGCAGATCCATATACATGGCTTACTCAACATGAGTATGTTCATGAAAGCTAAAGGAAGAAGAGACGTTCTTGTTGAAAGCTAAAGGAGGAAGAGATGCAGAGGACAAAGTAGCAAGCAAGCAGAGCTTCTTCTCCAGAAGGAAGTTCTACATGGAGAGCTTGTTATCAAAAGCTACTGAGTCTAAACAGAACATGAAGGCTGAGTCCATGGCCCTCTCTTCAACTCCATTGAAGCACCCCTCAACCTTCCTTCCCCTTCTAGAGAAGCGAAGAAATTCAACAAGAGCACATTAGATGCTACATCCCATCTGATGATGAGGAACATCCGATGGTGAGGAACATTTAAATCAGTGGGACTACGTCTAGACTAGCTCCACTTGATTTGAAGAAGGAGCTGAAAGATCCATCAAACCAGGTTGGATCATCACTCACAATAAAGCTGGAAGGATCCATCCAGGTTGGATCATGAGAGCAAACACAGTTTCCTCTACTCAGCTGATCAGAAGACCAACTCAGCTGACCAGAAGACTTTTCAAAGACAATCAGCAGACATCTTGAAGAACTCAGAAGACCTCACTCTGCTGATCAAATCACACAAATTTAGAGTATAATGACTAGTCTTGATCATGTAATTCATTCTAGATTTATTCCTGAATGTAATTAAACAAATTGGCTTATATAAGGAATGCGATTTTCTTATAGAAAACGGCCTTGATGATCAATTCTTACCATAAATTAGTCTCAACGGCTATTTTTGGTAATGATGTCATTAATACTCAAGTATCATATTGCCAGCAAATCAACAATTGCCAAATGGCATAACCAGCCGGCAAATTTAAGAAATCAAAGAAGGAAATCTTGGGCTCTACTCCAAATTCGAACGCAAATCTGACCGTTAGATCAAATTCTCTGGAGTATATATATATTCACATCCCTAATCCCTGCCACTCTTATTACTCAATTACTCACATTACTCTCTCTCGTTCTGCAAATCTCTTTCAAGCCTTCAAACCCTAACACTCAGACTCTACTATGGCAATCATTGAAATTTACGACGAGAAGACCAAGAACACTGGCACCTTGGATGCTGCAAAGTGGTCCAAGGAAGGGAAGATTTTTACGGAGAATGCTCTGTTTTTCAAAGGCAAACACACAGATGAGAACAAGGAGATATTGCTTCGGTGCGTCAATCTTAAACTCAGGGACTTTTTGGAAGCAGCTCCAACTAATGTCTATGAACAAGACGTTCTGACATTCTATGCAAACGCCGTGATGAAGGGTTCTCATGTTGAAAGTGTCATGAACGGACACAAAGTCAAGGTTACAAGGGAAATTCTTCAGGAATTGTTTGGCCTTTCAAGGGGGAAAATAAATATCTCCAACTACATCATGAATAAAGAAAAGGAGTATATGGAGATGTTTACTGGTGGACGAATCAAGGCTACTGATGCAACTGGACTAAAGAAATCCCAACTTGAACCAAAATTCCAAACCTTGTTGGATATTGCAGGGAAGATGTTACTTGGTAACACATTCAGTCATGATGCTGTTACTACTTTAAAGGTTCGAGTAATGGCTGCAATCTGGGATCAGATCGATGGAGACTGGCAAGGACTATTCTTAGAAAGAATTGCTCTTGAGGCAAAGAAAGTCACTTTGGACTTACAATCAAAGGTATGGAAGGTAGCAGCCACAGTCAGCTTTGTCAACAAGCTGAGCATCATCCTTCCAGATATTCTCCCAAAGAAGTACAAGATGGGACCTCATAAGACCTTTCACATCTCCAAATATTATTTGAGAAAGGAAGCTCTTGCTGAGGCAGAAAGGTTAAAAGAAGAGAAGAGGAAACTGTTGGCTGAGAAGGCAGCCCAAGAGTCTGATCATGACTCTGCTGAAGAAGAAGAGGAGCCAACCAAAGAAGAGGCTCAGAAGAAGGTTGCTGAGGATGATGATGATGATGACAATCAGACCTTAGCACAAAGACGATATCTAATCAGATCTGGGCTCATCTCCCCATCTGATTCAGATGCTACTCCCACTGCCTCTCCCTTGAAGAAGGCAGGTACCTCTAAACCCTCTCCCTCTTTTACTCCTTCTAAATTGTCAAAGGGTCGGAAGAGAAAGAAGAATAATTCTTCTTCAAACAAAAAGTCCAAGAAATCGAGGCTTCCTACTCCCATGTTAATAGCCCCGATTGCATCCTTCAACCCTTCTGATGACTCCACCTCATCTGACCACTCAAACACTGATATCCAAATCCCTGCTGATACTCACACAGCAGAGGAACAAGCTCCACCTACCTCAACCCCAGAAACCCTATTGCCTAACCCTGCTGATGTTCAAGATCCACGTGTTCAAACTTCTACTGATCTTCATGAAGGCACCATACCAGACCAGCAGACCCAAACCCCTGCTGATGAACAGACGTCTAAAGATCAAGAACATATCACTTCCCAAATCCCTGCTGATACTCACACAGCAGAGGAAACTACCCCACATACTCAAACTCCTACCATCATTATTTCTTCTGTTCCAGAAGACATGGCACCAGCAGACCTTGCTCAAGCTGGTACCTCTCAACCTCAATCCAGAATGGTACACTATCCTATGTGCACAAGGGAGAAGATAATGAGGATGAAGATAGCAAATCTGCTCAAGTCTACTATTCCTGGTATTGATGAGGAATCAGTTCAGTTCGAACAAATTCTCAGAATCTGCACCTGGATTGAACTCAGGAGAGATGATGTGGATGACCTTATTGAAGTCATGGAAGGAATGGGAGGAAAAGCTAATTTCCTCGACTGGGAAATGGAGCAAAAAGAAGTTGCTCAAGTCACATCTTTTACTCAACTGCTACCTGAGGAAGCCTTTACAGCAGTATGCCACAGAATTCTAGGTATTCAACCTACTGATACCTCTATCCCAGAAGACATATCAGATCATCAGGCAGCTGGCACAGCAAAAGTGAATGACTCAGCTGCGTCAGTTCCTGCAGAAGACTCAGCTGAACCAGCTGAGAGAACCGAGATTGAAAGAGAAGTAATCACTATTCCTGATCACTTCATGCCTAAGGATACTCTACCTCACTTCATTGACAAAGGAGACACCATCATGTCTCACCTGGTTAAGGCCACTACCACATTTCTCAATGAAGAGTACCTTTCAGCTGAAGAAAGAGGCAAAGCCCTAACAGTCCATCCAAAGCCTCAAGGTACAGCCTCAACTTCTACTCCAACAGCTGACTATACAGCAGACATATGCTCCCAGGTCAAGACTGCTATAGACCTACACTTTGAAAAGGGTTTAGGCCTACAACTTGGAAGATATGTTGAAAAGGCAGTCAAGGAGCAGAGAACTCGTCTTCAAAACCAGATCATTGACATTGAGGACAAGTTTGGAGAATCTCTTCACGATCAGATAAGTGAGTATCTGACCAGCATTCTGAAGATGGCAGGTGAACATTCCACCAGGTTTGCTGATCTCTACACCAATGAGGTCAACCGCATGGAAAACACCTACAAGACACGAATTGAAGATGCTGAAGCAAGAGCTACTGAAGGTCGAGCTCTTCTCCAATCAGCTACAGCAGAGAATGAACAACTTCAGATTCAGCTGAAGGAGACAGCAACGAGACTGGAAGCAATTACAGCTAAACTAGAAGCTGCCTCCTCCTCCAACTCTCATGCTCAGATTCTAGAACATAGCATCACACATCTGACTCATATTGGCAAAGTCAACGCCATGGCCCTTCAACAAACTCTTAGGGTGGAGATTCTGAATGCCATGAAGCCTTTTGCGGCTGCACTTGCTGAAGCCAAAAAGGGGGAAGATGTATTGATAAAAGCTCTAGAGAAGACTACTGCACAGCAAGCTGTAATGGTAGTATCTCAAGATGAGTTGAATGAAACCTTGGGTGATTTATCAAGCAAAGTCAAGAGCAAGAAAGGCAAAGGCAAAGAAATTGCTCAAGAAGACATCCAAGCTCCCACTCAAGCAACTGCCAAAAGTCTGCAGATCACTGCCTCTACAGAACAAGTTTCCGAGAAAAGAATGACTAGGAAAAGGAAAGCAGATGAGCTAGCAGATGAGCAAGCTCAGAAGTCAACTCCAGCAAAGCCTACTGCAGAAGAGAAAGAGGCTTTAGAGTTGAAGAAAAGAAAAGAGCTTGAAGCTCAAGAGCTTAAACAAAAGAAGCTAAAAGATGCGAAGGCAGTCAAAGCCAAATTTGACAGGAAGATAGCCAAACTCAGGAAAGCTCTCAAGGAGAAAGCACTGAAAGAAAATGCTCTGGCACAGAAAGATAAAGTTCTGGTGTTTGATAGCAACTATGTGGACTATCTAGCCCTTCAAGATGAGCTACCAAGGTGGTACCCTCTGAAGAAGAAATGGCAAATTCAACACCACATTGTAAGAAAATTTGGCCCTCTCCCAACCTATGAAGATGAATTCTTCCAGTTCAATCAATTCATGAACATTGAAGATCCAGAGTTCTGGAAAGAAGTAGTCAAGACAGCCAAAGAACTTGATAACTGCAGAATCTTAACTCCTGAAGAACCCAAATGGGATCCTCCCAAACTGGATTCTGGAAGAACTGACTCCATTGAAGTCAAAAAGATCCTAGAGAAGATCTATGAAGAGGAGAATGTTACAGACCTGCAGCACATGGAAGAAGTTCGATCTCGTCTGTACCTTGCCTTCCGCATCTGAAGATCAGAAGACCTGATGAAGACCACTTTCAAAGCCTTAAGAAACTATTACTTGTAATCTGTAAAAGTTATATATATTCAAGTTTAGTTCTCTTTGCTTTCAAGACAAACTCTCATTGTCTTCATCAGATACTTCAGTTTTTATGAAGTTTATAAACTCCTATCTTACCTTAGTAAGAGCATTTATCATGTATATAGTTTTGGCTTCATCAAAAAGGGGGAAATTGTTGGGATATAAATTCACCCTAAGCCCCATTTGATGTTAGAATAGTTTTGATGGCCAAAACACTTAGAGTTTATAAATGTAATAGGATCAGCTGACTTGTATAGAACAGCTTAGACTAGTCTTGTGTGATCAACTGTATTGATAGCAGCTGATCAGCACAGTCATGGCTTACATGCCTATCCTCAAGATAAGAAGAGTAGAAGACATGAAGACTAGAAGATCCTTGAAGACCAGATATGTTAAGGTGCTTGTATACCTACTTATCTGATGGAGTCCCAGATTAAAGATGGCCTAAAGCATTACAAAGAATTTCCAGATCAGAAGAGTAGTACTCGTCTGATACCAGAAGACAGAAGACCTAAGGCCAGAAGAGCAGTCAGAAGACTAGTAGTACAGATCAGAAGACTATGTGCTCTTTCAGGACTCGGCTGATTCCCAAGTCATCTTACAATTCAAACGAAGACCTACCTTATTTAGAAGATTGACATGATCCCAGGATTGAAGCAATCAAGCGGCTGGAATCAAGGAATCAAGCTATTATGGGAAGATTGCTCAAACGGCTAGTCAACTCCAACGGCTAGTTGCACTCAATCTCCATTATAAATACAAGAGGTTGAACACAGAAGCAACATAAGAGAGAATTCACAAGCTAAGCAAGCCATCAAGCAAAAAGTCACACTGTTCTAAGAATTCTCAAAGAGCCTGAAATCCATTAGATTATCCATAGCTCTTAAGTACTTCTTATCCAACCCTTAAGAACCTGAAACTTGTTCATATTGTATATCAATTGTTTTAGGCATAGTGGTTAAGCAAATTATAAGCTTGAACCATTAGTTGGATACATCTCAAAAACCCCAAACCCTCACCGAAAGGTTTAAGTTTTTGAAACCCCCCAAAGTGCAAGTGCTTACAATCACTTGTGGAGACCGCAGCTGTTAGGACGGCTCAGATCTCAAAGTCCTAACCTTGGGACTATAAAGGACAAGACCCTTGTAATTTGTGGAAATTAAAGGGATTAAACATCACGTTAGGACGTGAGAGTGGACGTAGGATCGTATATCCGAACCACTATAAATCCGGTGTTATTTACTTTCTGCACTTTACATTTCTGCTTTTACATTCATTATTATATAGTGCATACTGTGATTTCAACACTCTTCAAAAAGGGCCATAACTTTCAAACCAGCATCAGCTGAGTAATTCCACAAAGTAAAACAAGTTACAAGAACGAGTCTAAACCAGGGCCACCATATTTCCGCATATAACTTCTTCAGTCAGATCACTATAGTCATCTGGACCAGCAGACTTGCAGTCCAGTTGACATAGCAATCAGAAGAGGTTCCCAACTCTGTTTGAAAAAGTTTTAAAGTCTATTCACCCCTCCCCTCTAGACTTTAATCCCATTCACTACTCGTTCAGGGACCAACAATAGGGAATAATAATATAGGAATAATATATTTTAATTATTCCATATCTTTTGTATTTATCTCTTTGATATGATTGTTGTATTTACCTTAATTGTCTAATTGTAAATACTCTTATAAATAGTGAATCATTCTTGTCACCTAATTAACGGTGATCACATACCTATTCTCACAATGTGGCACCAAGTTTGCCAATTATAATTCCTTCAAAACATAAAGGATTATAATTAAAAGGTAAAGGACATATTTTGTAAAGTTGAAATTTAAAGAATTTATTTTGGAATTTTTCAAACTTATAAGACTAAAAATAAAATCTCTTTCACTAAACAATACTTATATATATTAATTGTTTTTAATTAACAATATTAGTTAGTTTTCACTTAACTATATTAATTGATCAAATATTACTTGGTTGAGATCTTCTATATGTAGTCAGGGTGTCGTAATGACTACCGTAGTTAGTTAATCTAAGTCATTAAAAATCTAATCTAAAGGTTTAGATTTGATGACCTATTACCTTTTGTAAATTTTATGATGTGTATTGTCGTAATGTGTCATAAATTTGTATTTTCTATTAAATTAAATTAATTAAAATATATTATTGTAAATTTACATTTTTATCCCTATACAATAAAATAATTTATTATATTTTTGTTAATGTAATTAAAATATGTAATGTTAAAATTACATATTTACCCTTATGATATTAATAAAATTAATAACAAAAAATAAATCAAATCAATTTATTAACAATAAAACAAACCAAATCAATGAGAAAAACTCATTTTTGCTTCAAACCGTTGCTTCAAACCTCCTAATGGCAATTGAGAGCTTCAAATTAAATCAATTTGGGGAGAAATAAGTCATTCTCAAACATCTTAAGAATTGTGCCGACTAATTAGAATTGGGGAAGAAAAAAGGGTGATACTTGGGTACACTCGCATGTACCGTACCCCTTAATTTTAATTATTTATTTATATTTTATCTGCACCCATTAATTTAATGAGTTCACCCCCAAATTATATTTTTACAGTAGTTATCTACACACACTCATTTTATGAGTTCACCCCCACATCATTTTTTTACAACAATTATCTACCCCGCTAATTTTATGAGTTCACCCCAAATCATTTTTTACCATAGTTATCTGCACCCATTCATTTTATGAGTTCACCCCCAAATCATTTTTTTTGTTTCCTACTTTTTTTTCATTAGTATATTTTTTAATTTTAATACAAAATAATATTATATGTATGATTTTATTATAATCTCTCCGTCCCAGTGAAAACTCCTCATGAACTTCGGACAGAGAGGTTAAAAAATATGATATATTAAGTGGATGTATGAGAGGTGATGTGATTGAGAGAGAGAAGAATATAATGAAATGTAAGAGAGAAAAGTTTGGCAAAAAAGGAATGGGTAACTTTCATTGGGACAAACGAATAAGGAAAGTTTGGTAGCTTTCATTAGGAAGGAGGGAGTAGTCGGTAATACAACAAGTAATAACCAGTAATTCCATAAACAGTAATCAGTAATACCATTAACAATAATTAGTAATACCACGAACATTAATCAGTAATACCATTAATATTAATCAGTAAAATTTTATACAATAACAAATAATTCCACAAATATAATTATATCCAATAATACCAAAAATAATTATCAGTAATACCATAAACAATAATATGTAATACCATAAAAATAATAATAATCAGTAATAAATAATTTCACATAATCAGTAATACCACAATTAATAATCAATAATCATTAATATTAATTCAATATTGTATAATCAGTAATACCACAATTAATAATCAATAATCATTAATATTAATTCAATAGTGTATTAATAGTAATACTGCAATCAATAACTAGTAATACCAGTATCAATAATACCAATAACAATAATACCATAAAACAAAAGTGGAGAGAGTGCAGATCGGGGTGTACTAAAGAAAATAGAGGGTGCACATTACCAAGCCCAATTGAAGGGAACCCTTGCCCAATGGGAGGGCACCCTAGGTCAGCAGTCGTCGCTTGGGATTTCATCAGCAAGGTCACCGGCTTTGAGTGTCGTCCGGTCAGAGATCCATCAGCAACATACTCACAGTCCTCCATCGGGCCGTCGTCAGCTGGAGAAAGAGGTTGCACAGGAGCAGGGTGAAGAAGACAGATGAAGCAATGTAGCTTCGATTTGGACAGAGATGAACGACGAGAGAGAGGCAGCGTCGATCCGAGTGTTGCAGGCGAGCGTCGTTGATGTAGGAGAAGCTCCTGGATCGCGAACGCAAGGGAGGTTGATCGAAGCAGTCGCGTCGGTGGTCGAAATGAGGAGAGGATTTCGGCTCCATGGATCGTGGCCGAGATGGAAGATTATGTCGATTGTTATGGAAGTGAAGAATCGCGATTGCGATTCGAGAAGGGGTCTCGGGCTTCAGCGGGTGAGACCGAAGCGCCGCCGTCGCCGTCGAGGGGGTGGTCGGGCATGGTGGTGGCTGGGTCACCCGCCGACATGCATGGATTTCCGGCAGGTCCTTTACTCATCAAATTAAAATTAAAATTTAGGTGCACCGCCGGTCGACTATAATAAAATTATACCTATAATATTATTTTGTATTAAAATTTAAAAAATACACATGCAAAAAATGGAAAAGAAAGACAGAAAAATTTAAAAAGGAAAAGAAAAAGAAAAAAAAAACAAGGAAATAAAAAATTTGGAAAAAAAATTGAAAATGGGAAGAAAAAGAAAAGGAGGAGGAGGAAGAAAAATTAAAAAGAAAAAAAATCGAGATTTGTGGCTAATTTCGATAGTTTTTTATTAATTATATTTTTACGTTTTTTTTTAAGTATGGGTGATTTGGTGATGAATCGATTTTTTAGAGTTTATTTTATTATATTTTGTGTAAATTAATAAAAGGATAATATAGTCTTTTAAATGTGATTATTTTTTAAAAAATATTTTGGGGTGCACTCATAAAATGTGCGAGTGCAGATAACCGTGGTAAAACAATAATTTGGGGGTGAACTCATAAAATGAGCGAGTGCAGATAATTGTGGTAAAAAATAATTTGGGGGTGAACTCATAGAATGAGTGGGTGTAGATAACTGTTGTAAAAAGAAATGATTTGGGGGTGAACTCATTAAATGAGCGAGTGCAGATAAATATAGTAAAAACATGATTAGGGGGTGAATTCATTAAATTAGCGGGTGCAGATAATTGTTGTAAAAATATGATTAGGGGGTGCACTCATTAAATTAGTGGGTGCAGGTAAAATATAAATAAAATTTAAAAAGAACGGGTAGAACAGTAATTTTACTTAATATATATATATATTAAAAATAATTTAAATAAAAGAAGGGTAATATAGTAAATAACAAAATACAATTTAAAAAATGATATAAATAACTTAAACTTGTATAACAGGCAGTGACGGAGCCAGAAAATTTTGATAGGGGGGCCCGATTAACATTAGTTACATTACTTTAAAAATAAAATAATATGTACTTATTATACTTCAAATTTTTACATGATAAAATTGTTAATACATTTCATTAAACTAAATTGAACAAACTAACTTTCATTTTGTTTTGAAGTTTTAATTTGATAGTTCGATTCAAAATTAAGCGAACAAATTTAAAAATTGTTAAAATATTAAATTCAAAAAACATTTTATTTCTTCGATTGTAAATGTCTTTTAATTAATACATTAATGTGTTCCAATATTCTATTATTTGCATGATTTGATCGACACAATTTTTTAAAAAAATAAGGTGTAAAATAAAATGTATGCAAAAAAATAAGTGACAATTTTAAAAATAAAATGATGTTGGAGGGTATTAATTTTGATGGGTGTTTCCATATTAAGAGTGTGCAAATAATCATTTGACGTCCCAATAAAAAAAAAGTGTACAAATAATTACGGGATAAATGGAGCATATATATAAAAAAAAAAATTAGTGGGGGGCCACTGGGCCCCCCTGACCCCAGTGTGGCTCCGCCCCTGATAACAAATTTTTACGACGTTTACGACGCCACGTGGCGCGATTCGATAAAATGACTATGTAGTCAATTCGTAAAATGTGACTGCCTTAAGAATTGCACCTAGTTGGTTTCACTTATAAGTATTAGTTGTTTTTATTAAATAATACTCTTAGTTGCACTATGATACACATAATATGTTAAAAAAATCAGATTCTGAAGTATACATTTGTGTGGGATATATTCTCTCCGTCCCCTATTAAAATTTACATTTTGTCATTTTAAACGTCACCTTTAAAGTTTTACTTTTTTTGGTAAGTTATGACCTCACATTTATCAACAATTATCTCTACTTTTACATAAAATTATACCGATTGTCACCCCTGTCAAAAAAAAAAAAAAAAAATACCGATTGTTACTCACTTTTTTCTTTCTCCACCTTTTTACTTTTCATACATTTTTTACCAACAACTTCACATAAAATATTATATTTCTAAAATCCATGTCATCATCCAAATATAAAGTTTAAAGGGGGCGGATGAAGTATTTGTCTTGATTTAGAACAATTAATTTAATCAATTACTCTTTCTGTCTATTTTTTTCTGTCTCATTTTATCTAAAATAATGTTATTTATTTATCTTCACCCTACTAATACCAATGTAAATTTATCCTATTTATTCTAACAATTTCCCTATGATATATGTTTTTTTTTATACTCCCTCTGTATTTTATTAAATTGACCATTTAATTTTGACGTACAACTTAATGTGAGAGTTGTTTATTAGTATTATAAAAGGTAAAATAGTATTTTATTGAGAATGTATTATTCAACCGAGGAGAATAAAATAAAAAAAAATGGGTTAATTGCAAAATAAATCACGACCTTTAGTGTTTTTATCAATTACAACATATTCTTTTTTTTTTACAATTCAATACACCACCTTTTTAAGTTTTACAATTTAATACACCGATAGATTTTTCGGCCAATTTTAGTATGATGTGGCGCCGGAAATACAATTTAATCTGTCTATCTCCATCGAATTCGAACTCTAACTAACACTTTGTCAACATGCGCTCTTCACCGATACCTCAAACTTCTAGAAAGAACCAATTCGCCTATTTTCCAGAGGGACACATCACATGCATTTAATTGCTTATTGTTCAATTGTTTCTGCTTCAGAGTTTTTCATTATATTTTGCACATTGTGAAGGTGTGTGTCTTACCCCTTATGGAAGATTTAATTTCAAGAGGCACCGATGCCAAGATTCTTATTTGTAACATTTTCTAGTTATTATTTTCACTTATTTTGGTGGGATGCACTAATTCTGTTGGCCTTGAACTATTAAATATTACTCTAACCTTATTTTGTGGTGGGATGCACTAATTCTCCTGAATTGTTTCACCACTGAAACATGATATACCAGTGACTACTTGCTTTGATGCCAGGTGAATGTGATGTGGTGAGGTAAAAAAAGAACGATGATAATTATATAGGATTATGTCTTTTGGTCTGTTTTGCATTTTGCTCTTATATTATACTCACAATTTCCGTAGTATTGCAAAGATAAATAGCATTCGTGCAGGACATTATGTTTCAATAGTACTTTATCTCTTGCATGCCTTTCAAGGATAGTTCACGGACACATCATTCTGAATCATTATCTTTGTATTTCCGACACCACATCATACTAAAATTGACCGGAAAATCTATAAATGTATTAAATTGTAAAACTTAAAAAGGTGGTGTATCGAATTGCAAAAAAAAAAGGATATGTTATAATTGATAAAAACACTAAAGGTCGTGATTTATTTTGCAATTAACCCAAAAAAAATTGTGTGAGAAAAATAATGATAATTTTGAAATATTTAGAAGGAATGATTGAAAATAGTTTTTAAATAGAAAATTAATGTTTAGAAAATAATACTCCGTATAATACAATTGATGCGGCCTAAAAATGTTGTCTAATGAAAACTCGACACGTGTATAGAAGATAAGATAGAGGATGGGACATTGGATTGAAGAATGTTCTCTGGATATAGAGGCTCCTCTGGAGATTCTTCCGGAGAGAGCTCCTCCTGGAGAGGATTATCAGGAAGACTCAGTCTTGGTATGACTTAGTAAAGCCGAGAATGTAGAAGAGCCCCCCTGATTCGGTCTACTAGGAAGGAGTGGTGCCGATTCTTTAGGGAAGAAGGAGAATTGAGGACTTTGTCAACCCAGCCGGGCTAAGTCTCAGAGGTAGCTCCGAGATAAGAGGAAACTCTAACTTCCTCTTAAGAGGAAGTCCTCTATAAATAGGTAAAGTAAGGTATGTTTTGGGGTTGGATTCTTTACTTTTCACAATACTGATTATATTTCTTATGATATACTGCAAGATTCTTTGAGAACTTGATTGGAGAAATCAAGGACTTCGAAGTCCTTGCGATACGTCGAAAAACCTTATACTGACTTAAGCATCGGAGTGTCCGCGCCGGACTCCCTCCGGCGTGTTCTTTGCAGGTTCCAGAGGATCATACCGAAGGCAGCAGCACACCTGTATTATTTATAAGTGATTGGGAATCCGGATCTTTGACTTGGAGGATCCCCAATCCGCCCGTGCAAATTTTAGCACATCAACTGTGGGAACGAGTTGAACAATTCTCTCACGAATTTCTATCTGTTCGAGTAATGGGTGGTGGAAATAACACGGTCACATCTACTTCGGGAAAGAAGGCTCTTTTAGGGGAGAATCCCCCTTTGCCGACTGATCCCACACCAAAAGGAGACCGGGGGAAGGACCCAATTCATACCCTTTCCCGATCAAATCCACCACTGACGCCTGTCGTAGGCCTAGGTGACGAAAACCATCCCCTCCCGATCGAAGAGGGGATAACGGCGAACATTGAAGCCCCAGCGACCCGAACTTCCGATCCCCAACGGGAGGACATTCCAAATTCAGAACCCTTCCTGGTTTCTCCCGATCAATTAGATGCCCTCATCAAGCAGGCAGTAGAGACAGCTTTCGCGGCTCAGGGAGATTGAGCCCCTAGAGCTACACCAGGAAATGTGGAGATACCTACCCCGAAACCCCAGGAAGAAGCACCAGGAGCCTCCCAAGTGCTGTCCAAAGAAGTAGGGATGCGGGTAGAAGGAGATGATAAGGTGCCCTCCCGAGCAGAAAGAAGCATTCCCCCTCGGAATACAAGAAGGAATGCAGATTTGGCACCCCGAGAGACAGAACTCCCTGAAGCAGAAGAAAGCACTGATGATACCTACGGAGGGCCAGTCAGCGACCAGCTGTAGGCTCTGCAGAAGGAGATGAAAGAAATGAGGAGACAGATGAACAATCGAGCAAGTAGATCCGCGTATGTTTCTGGATGTCAGTTCTCTCCTAGCATACTACAGGATGAACTGCCATTCAATTTCAAGCCCCTCAATTTTGAAGGCAGACCCGTATGAACACCTAGTAAGGTTCGAGAATGCTGCGTTATTACACCGCTACGGAGAGGGAATCAAGTGTCGGGTGTTCCTGACCACCCTGGCAAAAGCGGCACAGCAATGGTTCACTCAATTGGAACCCAACACAATCTGATCTTGGGAGGAATTCAGTGAGTTATTCCTCCATCAATTCGCAAGTGCCCGGAGACAGCCGCGGGCCACCTTGACCCTCTTCAATCTGAGGCAAGGGGAGAACGAGAGTTTGAGAACTTTTCTCCGGAGGTTTAATCAAGCAGCTTTGGAGGTCCCTACAGCCTCTCCGGGGGTAAAGATTAACGCTCTTACTAATGGATTACGTGATGGAGACTTCTTCTCCTCCTTGGCTAAGAAGTCGATTAAGAACTTTGATGAGTTGCTACATAGAGCAGAGAAGTACCTCACTCTGGAGGAGGTTCGTAAAGCCAAGAGACTGGAAGTTAGGCCACAAGATCGAGAGAGAAGAAGAGAAGGCCCCTCCCGATGTCCCAGTCCAGAGGTCCCTCGGACCTCCGGCTCAGCGAGAGACAGCAATCTATCTAGAGGTTCCCGGTCAGGTCCTCGTGGGAGGTTTGAGAAATACACACCCTTGAGAATTGAGCCTGTCGAAGTGCTAGAGGTGGCCGAAGGTCACCCTGATTTGAAATTCCCTTATTCCAGAGGTCGAGGACCTCAGAAGCCCAAGTCTGATCGATTCTGCGGATTTCACAATGAGTATGGACATGACACGAATCAATGTTACGACCTGAAAGACGAGATTGAGAGGATGATCCAGGCAGGGCATCTGAAAGAATTTATATTTAGAGACAGGCAGGGCCCTCGAGGGCAGAAGCGGAAGGAACATGAAAGGAAACCGGAAGAGAAGGAGACCAAGGAAGCGGCCGAAGACATGCCCCCTCCACCACCAAAAAGAGGGGTAATCCACATGATTGTGGGGGGACCAGCAGATGGGGATTCCTTTCGAAAGAGAAAACAAAGCGTCTGAGCTCTATAAGCGGGGCAAGGAGGTCAACTGAAAAAAGTAGGACGTATGATAGAGACGCCCAATATTAGATTTGGGCCGGAGGATGTTAAAGGAGGTAAAGAAGATCACAACGACGTCTTGGTGATCACTACCGACATAGCTGGCTTCGACGTCGCTCGAATCTTTGTAGATACGGGAAGCTCGGCTGATATTATGTTTTTTGAATGCTTCAAGAGGATGGAATTGAGTGTGAAGCTACGACATGTGGATACTTCCTTGTACGGCTTCTCCGGAGGTGCCATCCAACCCTTGGGATCTGTAATGTTGCAGGTAGGATTGGGGGACGCTCCAGCTCGAAAGGTCCACCTGGTGGAATTTCTCATTGTGGATATTCCCTCATCATACAATGTAGTAATGGGGCGACCCAGCCTGAACCTCTTCCAGGCGATCATCTCCACATTTCATATGAAAATGAAATTCCCTACGGCTACAGGAGTGGGAGAAGTAAGAGGAGATCAATACCAAACACGGAAGTGCTACGCAGAATCTGTGAAGATGGCGGACAGGGCTTTAACCAAGGGCCTGGAGAGGATAAGAGGAGACGACCCGGAGGTAAAGAAAAAGAAAATGGAAGGATTGGCACCCGAGCAAGTAAATGTTAAAACAGATGAAGAGCTGATGAATGTGGAGCTCTTCCCAGGGAAAATTGGCTTCGCCACCAAGATAGGCACCCAATTGGGACCTGAACTTACAAAGAAGGTAATCTCTACATTACGTCGAAATTCCGATATATTTGCATTTTCTCCAACTGACATGACAGGTATCCCTCCGGAGATAGCTAAACATTGCCTTAACGTTGATCCAAAGGCAAAGCCAGTGAAACAGAAGTTATGAAACTTCGGAGTGGAGAAAAACAGCATTGTGAAAGAAGAAGTAGAAAAACTATTAAAGGCAGGACATGTGGTGAAGGTGCAGTTCCCAGAATGGCTCTCCAACGCAGTGTTAGTGCCTAAGGGGGGAGGGAAATGGAGAATGTGCATTGACTTCAGGCCTCAACAAGGCCTGCCCTAAAGATCACTATCCACTGCCAAGGATAGACCAGTTGGTGGACGCGACCTCTGGCTTCGAGCTACTGAGCATGATGGATGCATACCAAGGATACCATCAGATCCAGCTAAATCCCTCCGATGTTCCTAAAGTATGCTTTATAGCAGCGTGCGGAACATTTGGCTACGTTCGGATGCCATTTGGGTTAATCAATGCTGGCGCAACATATCAAAGAATGGTCGACGCTGTTTTTCGAAGACAAATAGGAAGAAATATGGAGATTTATGTGGACGATATGCTGGCTAAGAGCGTGAGAGCAGATCAACACGTGGAGGACCTGGAGGAGATTTTTCAGGTAATCCGAGAAAACAGCATCAAATTAAACCCAACCAAGTGTTCTTTTGGAGTGAAATCGGGGAAGTTCCTTGGATACATGGTTACTCAAAGAGGGATAGAAGTCAACCCAGCTAAAGTGAAAGCTGTACTGGATATGCAGCCGCCAAGGAACGTGAAAGAACTCCAGACGCTCAACGGAAGGATTACAGCATTGAGTAGATTCATAGCCAGGTCCGCTGAGAAAAGCCACCCCTTCTTCAAGATTCTCAGAAAGGGGTCCAAGTTCGAATGGAGTGAAACATGTCAGAAGGCCTTTGAGGACCTGAAACGCCACTTGTCCCAGCTGCCGAAGCTGATTAAACCATCCCCAGGAGATACCCTCATTCTGTATCTCTCTGTAGGGGAATTCTCACTGAGCTCAGCCTTAGTTAAAGAAGAAGGATCGATCCAGCACCCTATTTACTATGTCAGCAAGGTCATTCAAGGAGCTGAAGCTCGATACTCAGAAATTGAAAAGGCCGCTCTGGCCGTGGTATTTACGGCGCGGAGACTACATCCATATTTCCTCTCTTATAAAATACTGGTCCGCACTAATTACTTGTTGAAACAGGTTATTGGCCGAGCAGACCTCTCGGGAAGGATGGTGAGATGGGCAATAGAGCTTCAAGAGTATGATGTGGATTTCGAGCCACGGAGGGCCATAAAAGCCCAAGCATTGTCCGATTTCATCCAGGAATCTACCAAGCCAGAAGAAGCAGAGGGATGGAAGATATATGTGCATGGCTCAGTGACTCTGAGTGGATATGGAGCAGGAATAGTGCTAATAAGTCCCCAGGGAGAGGACCTACAATTTGCGGTGAGGTTTCAATTTGAAACCTCAAACAATGGAGCAGAATACGAAGCTCTGATCCGAGGAATGGAGATGGCAGTCGAATTGAGAGCTCTGAAGGTAATCCTATACTCCAATTCCCAATTAGTTGTCCAACAGGTAAATGGAGAGTATACAGCCACAGAAAGCAGAATGGCTGCTTACTTGGAACGGGCTAAAGAAGCAATGGGCAAGTTCCAAGATTGTAAGGTGATTCAGATACCTAGAGAGGAGAACATGCAGGCTGATGGCCTCTCTAAGCTCGCCAGCTCCACAGAGTTTGATGGACAGGGAACAGTGACCCTGGTAGTAGCAGAAAGGGAGACTATTGGAAGTCCCATTGGTTCCATCGAAGGAGGAGATGATTGGAGGAAAGACATTTGGACGGAGCTCACCAAGGAAGCAGATGCCCCTACCACTCGAGAGACTCGAGCTCTTAGGGTCAAATACTGTATTATTGGAGGACACTTATATAAAAGGTCATTTACCCAACCATACTTGAGGTGCATATCAATCCGAGAAGCGATGTACACACTCAAGGAGATCCATGAAGGAGATGCGGCCAGCCATGAAGGGTATAAGACAGTGGTGAAGAAAGCCTTAAGAGCAGGATTGTATTGGCCCTCCATGACAAAAGATGCCAGAGAATTCGTAAGGAAATGTGTTAAGTGTCAGAAAAACGGTCCTTTGATAAGGATTCCGGCAGAAGAGATGGGAGCTATGAGCTCCCCATGCCCTTTCGCTAAGTGGGGAATCGATTTGGTGGGGCCCTTTTCTCCAGCCTCAGGAGGAAGAAAGTTTTTGATAGTGGCAGTAGATTATTTTAGTAAATGGGTTGAAGCTGCCCCTCTAGCAACGATAGATGAGGAGAACGTAATCAAGTTCCTGGGAAAACAAATTTGTTGCAGATTCGGAGTACCCAGGATATTGGTCTCTGACAATGGAACGCAGTTCAATGGAGAAAACGTACGAGGATGGTGTGCAAGATTGAACATAATAAAAAGGTTTACCTCCGTAGCCCATCCTCAAGCTAACGGACAGGTAGAAGTTACAAATCGAACGATAGTAGATGGTATCCGGACGAGGTTGACAAAGATAGGTGGAGGATGGGTGAACGAATTAGATAATGTGCTATGGTCCTACAGAACTAGCCCAAAGACAGCAACTTGGGAGTCCCCTTTCCAATTGGTCTACAGAGCTGCGGCGGTGATACCTCCAGAAGCTGTGCTGCAATCCTACCGAATTGCCCAATTTGAGGAACATCAGAATGAGAGGTTGATGAGAGAGGCCCTGGATTTAATGGAAGAAGAAAGGGAGACGGTTAGAGTACGTGCGGAAAGATACAAGAGTAGAATTAAAGCTGCATATGACCGAAGAGTGATCCCTAGGTCCTTTAGAGTGGGGGACCTAGTGCTAAGGAGAGCTGATGCCCTAAAGAATACAGGAAAGTTAGAGCCCAACTGGGAGGGACCTTATAAAATCACGCAGGTACTAAAGGGAGGAGATTATAGATTGCAGAGCATGGAGGGAGTTGACATAACTAGACCCTGGAACGTTTTCCATTTGAAGAGGTTCTTTGTTTGAAGAAAGTGTAAGGTCTTGAGACCATTTGTGATTTTTTGCTTTTGCATCGACTCATGTTTTGTTTGATGTATTTAGTAGCTTCACCAGAGCTCTTTTTCCCTCTTGACGGGTTTCCCCTTTGGGGTTTTTCCGTAAAGAGGTTTTTAATGAGACCGGCCTACGTTGAAAACTGACAATAAATCAATGAAGCTTTATCCCTTTTTGAAAAAAGATTTATACAGAATTATCGTATCTTGATTATCTTTCCCTTACTCGAATATATGATATATGAATATGAAACTTATAAGAGTGAGAAACACTCAGAGGCCTAGAGGTCGAGGAGCTCCAAAGGAGCCCTCAACGTATCAATGAGAAGATTTTATGAATCAAAATCGTTTAAGAATAAGAGTGAGAAACACTCAGAGACCTAGAGGCCGAGGAGCTCCAGAGAGCCCTCAACGTATCAATGAGAAGATTTTATGAATTAAAATCTTTTAAGAATAAGAGTGAGAAACACTCAGAGGCCTAGAGGCCGAGGAGCTCCAGAGAGCCCTCAACGTATCAATGAGAAGATTTTATGAATCAAAATCTTTTAAGAATAAGAGTGAGAAACACTCAGAGGCCTAGAGGCCGAGGAGCTCCAGAGAGCCCTCAACGTATCAATGAGAAGATTTTATGAATCAAAATCTTTTAAGAATAAGAGTGAGAAACACTCAGAGGCCTAGAGGCCGAGGAGCTCCAGAGAGCCCTCAACGTATCAATGAGAAGATTTTATGAATCAAAATCTGCTTAAAATCCAAGGAGAACTGGGAAGTATCTCCCCATGACCAAGACCCAAGATGAATACTTAGAAAACAAAAAGAGTGCTAGTCGAAGAAGACCTCCCTAAGCCATCTGAAACCAGAGGCAATCCCTTGAAAGGGAGAGAGCTTCCTCATATTTCTTGAGAGAATACTCTGAAGGTCATGAAACCAAGAAACGATTATGGTGCAACCTATAAGACCAATAGAGGGGAGAGAAGAGCACACCTCCAACAAATTCTTTACTGGGCTTATAGGTTGCCCACGAGAGCATAAAAGGAAAAGACAACATGCCAACAAGCAAGCGATATGAAGCTAACACAACTACTGCAAAAAGCCCCCACATATCCAGGAGTGTGGGGTCCCCTACAAAATATGAGAAAGCAAGTATTACGAGCAGAAATTAAAAGAGTGTAGCAAAACAAAAGAAAGGTAAATTGTTTGTTATGACCATGCAAATATGAAATTTAAATTGTTTCTTCAACAGCAGCTCCCTTAGCAACAGCTTCCTCGACCATAGCTCCCTCGATCGCAGCCTCCTCAATAGAAGCATGACTGCTAGACCCTCCGCCCTCCTCTGGGCCCTCTTCATCTCCTAAAGGAGCCTCAGTACCCTTTCCTCCATCTGACCCTGCTACAGTCTTGGGAGCTGAGGCATAAGGATAGATCAACTTCTCTAGAGGCTTTAGCTCAGCCATACCCACCTTGGCAGCTTGTAACTTGGCAATGGCCTGACCCATTCCAGGTAGCCACCAAGGACTATCGGGGCTCTCCTTAGGATCCCCTAAGAATTTAGGAGGAGTAGCGAGCTGGTCCAGACGAAAAGCGCGAGAGTAGGTCCCATCGAATCCCAGGGCTAAATGTTCGGACACGGCATTGCTGAAGCCATGGTCGATGAAATGAGGAATATGTGGCCCCATGGCGCATAGGAAGCTCGAACTCTTTAGAAAGCTGGACAACCATTGAGTGTGAAGGGTCTCCAAGAATTCTTGACCCAAGGAAGAAGTGAACAGAGATTTGATGCAGGCTTGCACTCCAAAGTCCGGTAATTCATGCTCCATCCGTCTCATCTCTACTCTCATCCTTTCCACCTCCTCTTCCAGATGCTTGACCCTAGCTGCATCCTGCTTGCCCTGAGCCCGTAGAAGAGGCAACTCCTCAGCCAGATCTTGAGCTCGTTTGTGAGCTTTGTCCTTTTCCGCGGTGATACCTTTGAGAGTCGACTGAAGAGAGGATGCCTCAGCTCGAAGGAGTTCAATCTCAGCAACCATCTCAACACCTTGATCAAATATCTTAGTGTACACAAGGCCGAACTACATGAAGGAAAGAAACAATGTTTAAGATATAGAGAAGATAGAAACCAGGAAGATAATGGAAAATACCTCTGAAAAGAGATGAGCACCACGAAGCAGTTGATCTTCAGGGAGGGGCTTGTCGGAAAGCTCAATGTTAGCAGGAGGAGGACATAGGCTGATAAGGCGCTGGAGAGGTTCATATGCAGCAGAGGGGGAAACTTCTTTCTCAGCAAGAGCTCGAGCAATTTTTCCCTTCTTTTTCTTAGAAGTGTCGCAGTCAAAAAAGAAGGCATTGGTGGCTGAGCGAGTTCTCCTGGCAACAGAACCCGGGACTTGGGTCGAAGAGCTGGGAAGAGGAAGAACCTTGGAAGGACTCTCTGGAGCCGGAGTCTTTATTGAGCTTTCCAGAGAAGGAGACTGAGGAGCTTTTGGGGGATCTTCCGGAACAATCAATGAGGGGGTCTTTACTATTCCAAGAGCCGAGGCATCCCGCGAGATGTGAGTTAACTAACTCATTGCTGCAAATAACCAAGGGAATTTTCAGAATTCAGAAAAATAACCACATGCAAGAAACGAAATACAAAAACAAGAGATTTTTTACCATCTCGAGGTTCTAAAGGGAAATCTTGAGAACAGAAGCCAAAGTGGGAGAGGATGCGGGGATTTTTGCAGATACCAATAACATCAAAGTAGTCGTGTAAACTGATATGGGTATTGAGGTTAGTCATGACAGTGTGGTTCGAAACAGAGTAAGCCTTTAGAGAAGGAGGAGGTATCCCCGGATTATGGAATATCCAATTTTCGTGGGGAAATGGCCAATCAGTAGGACTAGTAACGAAAAAATAGTAGTCCCTCCAGGATGAATCCTCTTCATGGAGTTTTTTCAGGAACTTGCAAACACGAGATCTCCTTCCACAAGCATAGAAGAAGCCGTCGGTCAATTTGCAAGAATTTTGGCTCAAAAATAGTTCAGCAGAAGGCTCACCGCCATTCCCTTTCACCAAAATGAAGAATCCTATCATAGCACGGATAGCATTCGGAGTAAATTGATTAAGAGGAATCTGCGTGCGGGTAGATATGGAGGCCAAGTAAGGGTGAACCGGAAATCGAAGACCTGCCCTAATTTGAGCCTCGAAAAAAGCTAGAGTTCGGGGTTCGGGGAGATCAGGGCATTCATCTGAGCGAGGAGCGCGAAAGCTATACTCCGATGGAAAAGTGTAGGCTTGAATAAGGCTGGATAGGTGAGTGTTGTCGATTACGGAAGAAGTGGAAATCCTATTCTCAGGACTCCCCATCGGAAGTGGACGGGACTCAGAAGGGTTTTGGCCAGAAGATCTAGGGGGAGAAAGGGGGCAGGACATTGACTAAACAGTGTTAATAAAAGAAAAGAAGATAGCTAGGTTACCTCGATTAGGAGAACTATGAAGTCAGTCAGGGCGACCGGCGACGGTGAGACTCGAGAGAAGAAACGCCTGAGAAGAGGAGTGGAGACAACAAAGGAACTTTCGAGAAAGTGAGATTTGCCGAAAGAAAGGGAAAAGGTTGCGTGAAGTAAGTGTTAAAAGGGGGAATCGAGATTTTTCCTTGGGAAGATAGCCGGAAAGAGAAAAAGGCGACTGCGTGGGACCCGGGCGCAGAAGTCGAAACGTCTTCATAATTGAGAGCGGGAAAATTTTTGGAGAAGAGCATTTTTTGAAGTTCCTCTCTGGAGCAAGAATCATACACGTCTCTCTAGAACCATCTCTGCGCTAGACTCACTCTAATTTTTCTACACTCATAAAAGATATACTCCTTTCACGAGAGTAGGGGGAATAGTTGATGCGGCCTAAAAATGTTGTCTAATGAAAAGTCGACACGTGTATAGAAGATAAGATAGAGGATGGGACATTGGATTGAAGAATGCTCTCTGGATATAAAGGCTCCTCTGGAGGTCCTTCCGGAGAGAGCTCCTCCTGGAGAGGAGTATCAGGAAGACTCAGTCTTGGTATGACTTAGTAAAGCCGAGAATGTAGAAGAGCCCCCCTGATTCGGTCTACTAAGAAGGAGTGGTGCCGATTCTTTAGGGAAGAAGGAGAATTGAGGACTTTGTCAACCCAGCCGGGCTAAGTCTCGGAGGTAGCTCCGAGATAAGAGGAAACTCTAACTTCCTCTTAAGAGGAAGTCCTCTATAAATAGGTAAAGCAAGGTATGTTTTGGGTTTGGATTCTTTACTTTTCACAATACTGATTATATTTCTTATGATATACTGCAAGATTCTTTGAGAACTTGATTGGAGAAATCAAGGATTTCGAAGTCCTTGTGATACGTCGAAAAGCCTTATACTGACTTAAGCATCGGAGTGTCCGCGCCGGACTCCCTCCGGCGTGTTCTTTGCAGGTTCCAGAGGATCATACTGAAGGCAGCAGCGCACCTGTATTATTTATAAGTGATTGGGAATCCGGATCTTTGACTTGGAGGATCCCCAATCCGCCCGTACAAATTTTAGCACATCAACAATATATGTGTATACTAGAAATATTAATTGACACTAGTGCAAGACTCGCTTATTACTTACACGTGATCGTAAAAAAAAAAATATTAAAATGTAATATGTATAAATATATATTTTTTTGTTATCAAAGGTAGAATGTTATCTATATTCTATGGTTTGAGAGGGTAAAGAAAAAATAATTAAAAAGAAATAGAATTGATTTAAAATTAAAATAGAGAAATCTGTTGGAGAAGAGAAAGAGAAAGGAGACGATTTATGTTAAATTGGATTTAAAAAAAGATATATATAAATGTTAAATTGGATTTAAAAAAAGATAAATATATATATATATATAAAACTAAAGTTACAGAATCGAAATTTCAAAATGAAAGTTTTAGGCATTCAGAATTAATATTAAAGAAGATATTTTATTTATATTTATATCTAGTACTAGTTCAATGTACAAATGAAAGAAAATTTATTGCTCAACATTACACTTAAATTAAAATTATTTGTAAGTTAGAGAAGAAAAAAGAATTTAAATGTAAATTATTTAATAGATATAAAAATATTGTTTAATTTAATTTTTTTTTAAATGACGTTAAGAGAGAAAAGAGAATGAAAGAAAATAGATGGTTATTCATTGTAAAATAGATAAAAAAGATCGGTATTATAAAAAAAAAAAAAAATTAATTTGCTATAAGAAGAAAACTGATGAGGAAAAAGGTATTAAAACATGTTTTGAGGGGATAATTAAAATCCACTTTTACTTTTTTTAAGTAAAAGTCAGTCATTAAGCTTTACTCTCTTCGTTCCACCATAAGTTTTTCAATTTCTTTTTATGAATGTTTCACTATAATTTCTCATTTTATTTTTGGCATATTACTTTCCTTCTCTTAATCACATCGCTTATATTTTATCTATTATTTTATTATAATTTTTCTCATACTCATTTATTATTTTCTCTCTCACCATCACATCACTTATACTACTTCTATTATTTTATCATATTTTTTAATCAAAACACCCAAAAGAAAGGAAAAAGTTAAAGCGGGACAGAGAGATTACTATTTTAAATAGTAAATGTGTCATGTACACCATACACATCAAATTAGATTGGTGCACACGTTTTTTACCCCTACCCATTTTTGTGCCTGGAATATTTGACAGCTTCTGTATCGGGTGATTAATGATCATTCCAAAACGACGTCGTATTCCTTCAAAATTGGATCTCCGGGAAACATCATCCTCAGAATCGACTTCTATTCCATCCTCCTCGGAACCGACCTAAGAATCGACTTTCTCTTCTTGTTCGTCGCTGCTAGATTCTTTCTTCTTCGTAGGTTTCAAATCAATCTTCTTCGACTCCAATTTTTGCTTCTTAGTTGTCACAGATTTTCTTGACAATTGGTTCCTCTTCTTCTCCCCGACCTTTCTTCAAGGACTTGGGACTAGGTTTAGCGATAACAGTAGTTGAATCGACCTTGGAAGCAAATTTCTTGATAGATTTACTCATTATGAAGTTGTGAAGAAGGAAAATTATGAGAACTACAACAAATTCGTAAGGGGGCAAGCTAAAATAGCAGGCTTGCTGCTTACTGGAAAAAGGACTGGAAGATGAGTCATTTGATATGGAAGAATTGGGCCTTTTGCATCACGGGTAACAAGAATCCAGATTAATGGTTAAACTTGAAGATGAAGAAAATTAGAGCGCCCACCACCAAAGTCATGTTGATTTTGATGTGGGAAGAAAAAAAATTGAGCTTAATTTGGACTTTTTTTTTTTAATCAAAGGAGGTCTAGGTTCCATTATTGCAAACACAAACAAAATATGAAAGCCCAACCATACAATTTGGTGGGTCGATCCAACAGACGTTATTTAGAAGAGTACGAGGTTCCCTAACAAGGGTATGCGCCATGACATTTGCATCCCATCTAGCAAACGAAATCTTAACATTCGTGAATTGAGTTAACAAAACTCGACACGCCGAAATAAAATCTCCATAGTATGAGTCCATTAAGTCCGTGGAGTTGATGGCATCCACGACTAGCTTCGCGTCACCTTCAACCATGAAATTGTCCATCCCCAGATCCTTTAACCAAGTTAATGCTTCATGAAAGCCAATTGCCTCTCCTACTTCAATGTTAAAGTGTCCCCTAAATACCATGGTTCTGCTCATAATGATTTCCCCATGCTCATTTCGGACAACCATGCCAATGCCAGTTTGTTGAGTGTCCCGAAAGAACGCTGCATCAACATTTAATTTACAATTCCCCAGCGGAGGAGCGTGCCAGGCTTTGCATGGTGTTCGACCAGTACTCAGGTCTCTTGGTATTTGTGTGCAAGTGGAGGCTCTCCATTCGGCCCATAACTAGCGGAGGCATGGACTGCTATGTTTGGGGGTTTGTAGTTGTTTTCCCATAACAATTCATTCCTTTCTTTCCAGATTTGCCATATTAGCATACCAAAACTAGTAACTACTGATTCAATTGGACTGACTGCCATTTTTAAAATGAGCTTTTTCAGGTTGTTTGTCCCGGAGATGCGGTTGTCCATCTTCGTTAATAACCCCGCCGATAACCAGCATCTCATTGCATACTCGCAGGACGTGAAAATATGCCATCCATCCTCTATTTCCCCGTCGCAAAACCCACACTCCATGTCTGTGATCACTCCCTTCGTTTGCAAATTGGCTTTTGTTGGTAGATAATTTTTAGCCGCCCGCCACACAAGGTCGTTCACTTTCGGTGGGACTTGGAGCTTCCATATAACCCCCCCCCCCCCCAACTGTCGTCTTCCGTTAACCTTGGATTGGGTAAATTCTGCATGAGCCACTGGTACGCTGACTTTACTGTATACCTTCCCTTACGGGTTGGATGCCAGATAATCTTGTCTTTAGTTCCCATAGGAGGTATTGCAATATTCAAAACCTTCTCAGCATCCTCGGGAATCAGCTCGTTAATCAGATCCTCATCCCATTCTCTACGTATCGGGTGAACAGGGCAGCCACTTTTAAATCTTCCAGGTTGTCCAACCTGTCAGATTGTATGTATCTGTTTCCATTCCCTTCGAGCAAAGGCGTGCCCCATAGCTTAATTTGGACTTAGGTTCATTTGAAGAAGTGACAACTATTATTATTAAAAAATGGTAATTTTGTTACTAAAAGTGGTAACTATTATTATTATTGTTGAAAAATGGTAATTTTGTTAATGAAAAGGGGTAATTATTATTATTGAAAAGTAATACTTTTGTCATTGAAAAGTGGTAAATTATTATTGAAAAATGATAATTTTATTACTGAAAAGTGGTAACTATTATTATTGAAAAGTGGTAATTTTATTTCTGAAAAGTGGTAACTATTATTCTTGAAAAGTAGTAATTATTATTATTGAAAAGTGGTAACTATTATTATTGAAAAGTGATAATTTTATTTCTGAAAAGTGGTAACTATTATTATTGAAAAGTGGTAATTATTATTATTGAAAAGTGGTAATTTTATTACTAAAAAATGGTAAGTATTATTACTGAAAAGTGGTAACTTTATTACTGAAAAGTGGTAACTATTATTATTGAAAAGTGATATTTTTAATTATTGTAAAGTGGTAATTGCTTTTACTAAAAATTGTATTTAAAAACTGTGAAAGTGGTAAAAAAATTTTTTTACTTAAAAGTGCATTTAAAAATTGGTATATTAGTTACAAATTGTAGTGCTAAAATTACTATTAAAAAAATTACAAATTGTTTTCTTAATGAGAATTTGTCCTATTATTAGAGTCATTTCTATAGCTCATTCAACAAATATGAACAAAAGTTTAAACCATTTCTATTAGAGTCAAAAGGGAGTTAACTATGTAATATTTAATGCTGAAATGGTAATATGTAATACTGAAAAGTGGTAACTATTATTAGTGAAAAGTGGTAATTATTATTAGGGATTTTTTTAAAAAAAATTGATGTCACAAAAGTGGTAATGTAAACATTGTATATTTCACATTTTTTCTTATTCTACGTGACTTTCTCTCCTCTTTCTATTTTGAAAATTTGAATTTATGTGAGTCGATTTTTTTTCTGCATTTTATTTATTTATTACTAGTGCACGACCCGCGAACTACGTGGAAATTCAATACAAATATTTTTTTTCAAGTTCAAAATTAATAAGGAGTAAGATTTTATTTTCAAATATGAAAGTGTGTATATTAAGTTTGGAAGAAAAAAAAGAGTTATTAAATATGGACGAATACACTCATTACATATATGAAAGTATCCGGAAATTTTTGTGATAAATCCTCTTTTTATATTCAATTTTCATAGTCACCAATATTGATATAAGGAAAAAACTATTTTACTAAACTTTTACCATTTTTTTAAGGAAAAACATAAACAATTTAAATAAAATGTTATTACACTCCATGAATGTTAAAATTTTATACAGTAATGATTATTTTTTATTTAGACTCATATATTATGTTTTGCAAATTTTAATATTTTCAATATATAATTGTTTACCCACTGCATTTTAGTGTATAAAGATTATTATAATAAATGTATTTCACTTTTTAATTTAATATTATCTCCTTATATAATATTTCATAAACTTTAATATTTATCTATATAATTTACTCACGTTACACATACAATATAAATTCTGAACATTCTATGTAAACAAAATGCCTTGATTGAAAAATAAAATAACTGTAAGAGAGTTATAAGAAGTACAAAAAAAAAAATATTGACATTGTGTATTTGTGTTCAAATTTTATTAGTTGAAGTATAACAATTGATGATATGTTATTGATGATATGATTATTGAATGTCGGATTAATTTGAAATATGAGGTTTAAAAGTTACTATTGATTTTTTTTAGAAATTTTACAAAAGCATACATAAATCATTAATAAAAAATTAATTTGTAAACACATCTAGCAAGAGTAGTAGAGTTACTTGCTTTTAAGAAGTTATTTTTTCCCTTAAAAATATATAATTATAATAGAGTTTTTTTTTTTTTTCTTTTCAATTGCACTTTTTTGATCCCAACAATGAATTCAATTGAGAAAACCATATATGAAAGATTAATAAACAAATATAAAATTCTTTGAAAATGATTGGGCTGCTCATTGGTTCAAGTCAATGCTCATACTCCAATGTCCGACCATTCAATCGTCTCTCCTTTTCTGAGATAAAATTGTAGAAAAAGAAATGGTGGCAAAATTAAAAAAGAAAAAATGAGAAACTCAAGACACAAAAAAATTGCAGTTTTGTGTTGAGGTGAAGGAGAAAGAAAAATATCACTAACAAATGGTAAAAAGAATATAACTGAGAAAGAGATAATTGAAGAAAAGAGGAAAGGAAAGTTACAGAAAATTTAAAAATAAAAGATAACTATTTTAAAAAAAAAATTATGAAAATTAAATAAATAATAGTAATTAAAAAAAAAAACTCAAAATTGAGAAATCATAGTTCAGAGAATGAGAAATTAATTTATACTACATTTTTAAAATATTCTAATTAAATCAGATCAGAGTATTCAATGTTTTTTTTAAGGAAGAGATTCAAAATTTAAATATTTAATACCTAAAAGAAAGAAAGAATCCTAATAATATAAAATTAATACATGTAACAAATATCTTGTGACAAATAAATTTCGGAAAAGATTACAGAGAAAACCCGATGAAGAAAAAAAAAAAAAACTTACTCTCCATTTTTAAGATATTCAAATTAATACATGTAACAAATACTCCACTTACTTTGTAAGGAAATAAATTTTATTGTAAAAAACCCTAACCTTTCATCGTGCTACAATTAGATATACATTTTTTTCTCCTGCCAACAAGCAATTGATGATGTGGTTTGCCGGAGCTTGTCATGTCAGATTACATATATTTTTTTTTCCACATCAGATTAAATTTTATATAAATAAAAATAAAATCTTATAAAAATAAAAATAAAATTTCCGCTTCTTCAGCGTATTTCTCAAACTCAATCAAATTCTCCTTCTCCCCTTCTCAAAATCAATAGAGTTCTTTTGGCGTCTTTCTCATTTCTCAAACTCAATCAAATTCTTCTATTCTAACCATAAAAATCAAAATCCCCTAAAAATCATCCAAATTTGGTGGTTTATTTCTTCAGAAATTCTTCAATTATTGAATAAAAAATATTCTGAAAAAATATATTTAGCATACTAAAAGTCATAGTTTAATATACAAAACATTTACAATTGTAGGCTATAAGTATTCAAGTCTCTTCCACTCATTCCACCTCTTATTCTATCCGTCACTGAACTGTCGCGGCTTCACCACCTCCTCTTCTACGACCGGGGGCCTGAAAGAATGAATATAATTGGGAGAGAGAGAATGAGAAACTCTCGCGAAAAAGACACGACAGAACTCAGAGTATTCAATTTTTATTTTTATTTTGATGAAAGAACATGTGATAAAATAAGTTCCACAAAAAAGACGAACATTAGAATGATTATAAATTTCCCCCCAAAAAAAAGATGACCATTAGAATGATTGGAGATATCAGAAATGAAATTGTAAGTTTCTAGGAGAAGAAGAGGGATGAGAGAATATATCATAGAAAGAGATAACTGCTAAATAGATACGAGAAAATGAAGTTAGGTGGTGTTTAGTTTGAGATTGTGGTGAATTGGATTGAGATTGTGGTGGATTGGATTGTGTTGGTCCTTGGTGGAGTATAACACAAGTGTATTGGGGGGGGGGGGAATGCACTTGTGTATGCAAATTCTTTTTCTTTTTGACAAACTAGTCTTATCAGGCAAGTTGTCTCACAACTAGCCTGAGTGAGAACTTTGATAGATACTTGTCCTACTGATTACTATTGAGTGATCAGTTGGCTAAATATCTAAAAGAGTTGCTAAGTGCGGAATGTGGTTGGCCTTTGACTCAAAGAAATACTCCTAATTGATTTCTGAAAAATACAGTTATCAGGGACTTTGTCCAAAACAGTTTTTCTTGACTTACTAAGTTTTGCTCTTTAAAATATATTAGAATGTGAGTAAATAAAGAGTACAGTAAGTAAATAGCACACAAGTTTATAGTGGTTCAGAGACTCAAGCTCCTACATCCACTTTCCCTGATTGAACAGGATAATTCCTTCACAATGGAATTAGCTTGTTTTATAGTGCCAAGGTGCACTGATCAACAACACTCTCTTAGTGTTTTGATCCCTAGGATAACCTGAGTCCTAGTGCTCAATCTCTCTGAGTTAAGACTGTGTTTCACAATAACAGTCCTTAACTCCTCACTTCTACAACAAACTCTCTCTTCACTAAATGAGATAAGGGTTTGAGGTTTGGTTCCAACTTATAGAGATATCCTTTACAATAAGAACTGTGTAAAGGCTTAGGATATCTCAATGCTAAGCTTTGGATATTCTACAAAGATTGGCTTAGCTTGATGAAGTGATTTAAGAAACTTGGGATTCTAGAGAACAGCTTGGTTTCCTTTGAAAGCTTGATGATAGTTTGATAGCTTGTAGTTGGATTATTGAATCCCTTGATCACTTCTGTATTTATAGGCAATTTTGAGCAGCTAACCGTTGGAGGGATAGCAATTCAAACTTGTCTATTTGCAGCACCATTGAAACGGCTATGAAGCTTGGCATCCTTTTATCCACTGTGTAAAAGGCCTCTTCAATGGTTGCTTGAATGAATGTGTTGACTTCTGAAAAATGCGGCTGAGAAGACTTGTGTCAGATTCCAAATATGCACATTTCCCAAGGTTGATTTGTGGCAGAAGCTACACTCAACCAACGGTCAGATGGGACAAGCTCCCTGAACATTCCTGCTGCAATTTAGAATATTCCAACATTCATTCAATGCTTCACTCTTTAATGCTTCAAGTCTTCAATGCTTGGTTCAGGCATGATTGGCAATAAATGTTTCATTGATTTTGTCTTCTGTGAACTTTGGCATTCAATGCTCTTGATCATTTGCATTTATGAGCATTGCCTTAACATGCTTGATCTCTTCAGCTTAGTTGTCCACTCTGATAGCTTGTCTTGTAAGTTCAACAACTTTGGCCTAGAAACTTAATACATATCAAGCTGCCTAACATTCAGTTTTGGACAACTATCCTGAACTCTAAAATCTCACAACATTTCTGAGATTTTTGACTTAAGCATTCTACTTACTCAAGTGTTCTGAGACAACTTGTCTGAACTTATACTTGAGCATATCTCAACTAATCTGAACAACATCAATCAGGGGTTTTGGTATCTAAATGGAAGTAAATCAACCACTGATCAAGGATAAGGGAAAAGGAATTTTTATACCAACTCAAGTGAACAATGTCCCTAAACCCATACCTAAGGAAAAGGTTAAAGACATTGTTTATAGGAGAAATGAGGGTCAGAAAGGTAGAACCAATGGAAGGCCAACCTATCTGAATCCTTATCAGAGAAGTTGTCCAAAATCTGTTCAGAAAAGGCCAACTCAAAAGAGGCAACCTCAACTGAATGGATTAAGGCCAATCCCCTCTGATAGGTATAAAACATTCAGGAAGCCTGAACCTTTCTTGACAAAAGGAAAAGGCTGTCCAAAATCCTTTCCTCAAAGGTCTTTCCAAGCTGCACCTAGGTCTAGTAACTTCAGGAGAAATGTCCCAAGGAAATTCACCAACCCTCCTGAACCTTACAAGACCAACACTTATACACAGAAGGCACCCAAGGCATTTAAGGGTCAGACTGTGTATGTAGATGTAAATGGAAACCAAGTCAGTCACTTTGAGTCAATCAGAGTAATCAGGCAGATTTGGATTCCAAAAGGTACAGCTAACCCTCTAGGACCCAACACTCAAATGGTATCTAAATTTTGACTTTGCAGGGCTGCAAGGACCACAAAAAGAAGAGAAGCATCAACAAGAAAACAGCATGGTACTTGGACAGTGGATGCTCAAGACACATGACTGGAAACAAAGAACTTCTCTGTTGGGAATAAAATGAGATATGTTTTGATCTAATACCAAAACCCCCTGAGACATGCCTAAGTCAAATTGATAGTGTTCTAAAAATGATAGAACACATAGCATAAGGCTAGATGAGAAGCTGAAATGTTAGGCAGCTCTAGACAATTAGATGCACAATTTGAGGGGGAACCTATGTGTTGGTCCCTGAACGAGTAGTGAATGGGATTAAAGTCTAGAGGGGAGGGGTGAATAGACTTTAAAACTTTTTCAAACAGAGTTGGGAACCTCTTCTGATTGCTATGTCAACTGGACTGCAAGTCTGCTGGTCCAGATGACTATAGTGATCTGACTGAAGAAGTTATATGCGGAAATATGGTGGCCCTGGTTTAGACTCGTTCTTGTAACTTGTTTTACTTTGTGAAATTACTCAGCTGATGCTGGTTTGAAAGTTATGGCCCTTTTTGAAGAGTGTTGAAATCACAGTATGCACTATATAATAATGAATGTAAAAGCAGAAATGTAAAGTGCAGAAAGTAAATAACACCGGATTTATAGTGGTTCGGATATACGATCCTACGTCCACTCTCACGTCCTAACGTGATGTTTAATCCCTTTAATTTCCACAAATTACAAGGGTCTTGTCCTTTATAGTCCCAAGGTTAGGACTTTGAGATCTGAGCCGTCCTAACAGCTGCGGTCTCCACAAGTGATTGTAAGCACTTGCACTTTGGGGGGGTTTCAAAAACTTAAACCTTTCGGTGAGGGTTTGGGGTTTTTGAGATGTATCCAACTAATGGTTCAAGCTTATAATTTGCTTAACCATTATGCCTAAAACAATTGATATACAATATGAACAAGTTTCAGGTTCTTAAGGGTTGGATAGGAAGTACTTAAGAGCTATGGATAATCTAATGGATTTCAGGCTCTTTGAGAATTCTTAGAACAGTGTGACTTTTTGCTTGATGGCTTGCTTAGCTTGTGAATTCTCTCTTATGTTGCTTCTGTGTTCAACCTCTTGTATTTATAATGGAGATTGAGTGCAACTAGCCGTTGGAGTTGACTAGCCGTTTGAGCAATCTTCCCATAATAGCTTGATTCCTTGATTCCAGCCGCTTGATTGCTTCAATCCTGGGATCATGTCAATCTTCTAAATAAGGTAGGTCTTCGTTTGAATTGCAAGATGACTTGGGAATCAGCCGAGTCCTGAAAGAGCACATAGTCTTCTGATCTGTACTACTAGTCTTCTGACTGCTCTTCTGGCCTTAGGTCTTCTGTCTTCTGGTATCAGACGAGTACTACTCTTCTGATCTGGAAATTCTTTGTAATGCTTTAGGCCATCTTTAATCTGGGACTCCATCAGATAAGTAGGTATACAAGCACCTTAACATATCTGGTCTTCAAGGATCTTCTAGTCTTCATGTCTTCTACTCTTCTTATCTTGAGGATAGGCATGTAAGCCATGACTGTGCTGATCAGCTGCTATCAATACAGTTGATCACACAAGACTAGTCTAAGCTGTTCTATACAAGTCAGCTGATCCTATTACATTTATAAACTCTAAGTGTTTTGGCCATCAAAACTATTCTAACATCAAATGGGGCTTAGGGTGAATTTATATCCCAACAATTTCCCCCTTTTTGATGAAGCCAAAACTATATATATGATAAATGCTCTTACTAAGGTAAGATAGGAGTTTATAAACTTCATAAAAACTGAAGTATCTGATGAAGACAATGAGAGTTTGTCTTGAAAGCAAAGAGAACTAAACTTGAATATATATAACTTTTACAGATTACAAGTAATAGTTTCTTAAGGCTTTGAAAGTGGTCTTCATCAGGTCTTCTGATCTTCAGATGCGGAAGGCAAGGTACAGACGAGATCGAACTTCTTCCATGTGCTGCAGGTCTGTAACATTCTCCTCTTCATAGATCTTCTCTAGGATCTTTTTGACTTCAATGGAGTCAGTTCTTCCAGAATCCAGTTTGGGAGGATCCCATTTGGGTTCTTCAGGAGTTAAGATTCTGCAGTTATCAAGTTCTTTGGCTGTCTTGACTACTTCTTTCCAGAACTCTGGATCTTCAATGTTCATGAATTGATTGAACTGGAAGAATTCATCTTCATAGGTTGGGAGAGGGCCAAATTTTCTTACAATGTGGTGTTGAATTTGCCATTTCTTCTTCAGAGGGTACCACCTTGGTAGCTCATCTTGAAGGGCTAGATAGTCCACATAGTTGCTATCAAACACCAGAACTTTATCTTTCTGTGCCAGAGCATTTTCTTTCAGTGCTTTCTCCTTGAGAGCTTTCCTGAGTTTGGCTATCTTCCTGTCAAATTTGGCTTTGACTGCCTTCGCATCTTTTAGCTTCTTTTGTTTAAGCTCTTGAGCTTCAAGCTCTTTTCTTTTCTTCAACTCTAAAGCCTCTTTCTCTTCTGCAGTAGGCTCTGCTGGAGTTGACTTCTGAGCTTGCTCATCTGCTAGCTCATCTGCTTTCCTTTTCCTAGTCATTCTTTTCTCGGAAACTTGTTCTGTAGAGGCAGTGATCTGCAGACTTTTGGCAGTTGCTTGAGTGGGAGCTTGGATGTCTTCTTGAGCAATTTCTTTGCCTTTGCCTTTCTTGCTCTTGACTTTGCTTGATAAATAACCCAAGGTTTCATTCAACTCATCTTGAGATACTACCATTACAGCTTGCTGTGCAGTAGTCTTCTCTAGAGCTTTTATCAATACATCTTCCCCCTTTTTGGCTTCAGCAAGTGCAGCCGCAAAAGGCTTCATGGCATTCAGAATCTCCACCCTAAGAGTTTGTTGAAGGGCCATGGCGTTGACTTTGCCAATATGAGTCAGATGTGTGATGTTATGTTCTAGAATCTGAGCATGAGAGTTGGAGGAGGAGGCAGCTTCTAGTTTAGCTGTAATTGCTTCCAGTCTCGTTGCTGTCTCCTTCAGCTGAATCTGAAGTTGTTCATTCTCTGCTGTAGCTGATTGGAGAAGAGCTCGACCTTCAGTAGCTCTTGCTTCAGCATCTTCAATTCGTGTCTTGTAGGTGTTTTCCATGCGGTTGACCTCATTGGTGTAGAGATCAGCAAACCTGGTGGAATGTTCACCTGCCATCTTCAGAATGCTGGTCAGATACTCACTTATCTGATCGTGAAGAGATTCTCCAAACTTGTCCTCAATGTCAATGATCTGGTTTTGAAGACGAGTTCTCTGCTCCTTGACTGCCTTTTCAACATATCTTCCAAGCTGTAGGCCTAAACCCTTTTCAAAGTGTAGGTCTATAGCAGTCTTGACCTGGGAGCATATGTCTGCTGTATAGTCAGCTGTTGGAGTAGAAGTTGAGGCTGTACCTTGAGGCTTTGGATGGACTGTTAGGGCTTTGCCTCTTTCTTCAGCTGAAAGGTACTCTTCATTGAGAAATGTGGTAGTGGCCTTAACCAGGTGAGACATGATGGTGTCTCCTTTGTCAATGAAGTGAGGTAGAGTATCCTTAGGCATGAAGTGATCAGGAATAGTGATTACTTCTCTTTCAATCTCGGTTCTCTCAGCTGGTTCAGCTGAGTCTTCTGCAGGAACTGACGCAGCTGAGTCATTCACTTTTGCTGTGCCAGCTGCCTGATGATCTGATATGTCTTCTGGGATAGAGGTATCAGTAGGTTGAATACCTAGAATTCTGTGGCATACTGCTGTAAAGGCTTCCTCAGGTAGCAGTTGAGTAAAAGATGTGACTTGAGCAACTTCTTTTTGCTCCATTTCCCAGTCGAGGAAATTAGCTTTTCCTCCCATTCCTTCCATGACTTCAATAAGGTCATCCACATCATCTCTCCTGAGTTCAATCCAGGTGCAGATTCTGAGAATTTGTTCGAACTGAACTGATTCCTCATCAATACCAGGAATAGTAGACTTGAGCAGATTTGCTATCTTCATCCTCATTATCTTCTCCCTTGTGCACATAGGATAGTGTACCATTCTGGATTGAGGTTGAGAGGTACCAGCTTGAGCAAGGTCTGCTGGTGCCATGTCTTCTGGAACAGAAGAAATAATGATGGTAGGAGTTTGAGTATGTGGGGTAGTTTCCTCTGCTGTGTGAGTATCAGCAGGGATTTGGGAAGTGATATGTTCTTGATCTTTAGTCGTCTGTTCATCAGTAGGGGTTTGGGTCTGCTGGTCTGGTATGGTGCCTTCATGAAGATCAGTAGAAGTTTGAACACGTGGATCTTGAACATCAGCAGGGTTAGGCAATAGGGTTTCTGGGGTTGAGGTAGGTGGAGCTTGTTCCTCTGCTGTGTGAGTATCAGCAGGGATTTGGATATCAGTGTTTGAGTGGTCAGATGAGGTGGAGTCATCAGAAGGGTTGAAGGATGCAATCGGGGCTATTAACATGGGAGTAGGAAGCCTCGATTTCTTGGACTTTTTGTTTGAAGAAGAATTATTCTTCTTTCTCTTCTGACCCTTTGACAATTTAGAAGGAGTAAAAGAGGGAGAGGGTTTAGAGGTACCTGCCTTCTTCAAGGGAGAGGCAGTGGGAGTAGCATCTGAATCAGATGGGGAGATGAGCCCAGATCTGATTAGATATCGTCTTTGTGCTAAGGTCTGATTGTCATCATCATCATCATCCTCAGCAACCTTCTTCTGAGCCTCTTCTTTGGTTGGCTCCTCTTCTTCTTCAGCAGAGTCATGATCAGACTCTTGGGCTGCCTTCTCAGCCAACAGCTTCCTCTTCTCTTCTTTTAACCTTTCTGCCTCAGCAAGAGCTTCCTTTCTCAAATAATATTTGGAGATGTGAAAGGTCTTATGAGGTCCCATCTTGTACTTCTTTGGGAGAATATCTGGAAGGATGATGCTCAGCTTGTTGACAAAGCTGACTGTGGCTGCTACCTTCCATACCTTTGATTGTAAGTCCAAAGTGACTTTCTTTGCCTCAAGAGCAATTCTTTCTAAGAATAGTCCTTGCCAGTCTCCATCGATCTGATCCCAGATTGCAGCCATTACTCGAACCTTTAAAGTAGTAACAGCATCATGACTGAATGTGTTACCAAGTAACATCTTCCCTGCAATATCCAACAAGGTTTGGAATTTTGGTTCAAGTTGGGATTTCTTTAGTCCAGTTGCATCAGTAGCCTTGATTCGTCCACCAGTAAACATCTCCATATATTCCTTTTCTTTATTCATGATGTAGTTGGAGATATTTATTTTCCCCCTTGAAAGGCCAAACAATTCCTGAAGAATTTCCCTTGTAACCTTGACTTTGTGTCCGTTCATGACACTTTCAACATGAGAACCCTTCATCACGGCGTTTGCATAGAATGTCAGAACGTCTTGTTCATAGACATTAGTTGGAGCTGCTTCCAAAAAGTCCCTGAGTTTAAGATTGACGCACCGAAGCAATATCTCCTTGTTCTCATCTGTGTGTTTGCCTTTGAAAAACAGAGCATTCTCCGTAAAAATCTTCCCTTCCTTGGACCACTTTGCAGCATCCAAGGTGCCAGTGTTCTTGGTCTTCTCGTCGTAAATTTCAATGATTGCCATAGTAGAGTCTGAGTGTTAGGGTTTGAAGGCTTGAAAGAGATTTGCAGAACGAGAGAGAGTAATGTGAGTAATTGAGTAATAAGAGTGGCAGGGATTAGGGATGTGAATATATATATACTCCAGAGAATTTGATCTAACAGTCAGATTTGCGTTTGAATTTGGAGTAGAGCCCAAGATTTCCTTCTTTGATTTCTTAAATTTGCCGGCTGGTTATGCCATTTGGCAATTGTTGATTTGCTGGCAATATGATACTTGAGTATTAATGACATCATTACCAAAAATAACCGTTGAGACTAATTTATGGTAAGAATTGATCATCAAGGCCGTTTTCTATAAGAAAATCGCATTCCTTATATAAGCCAATTTGTTTAATTACATTCAGGAATAAATCTAGAATGAATTACATGATCAAGACTAGTCATTATACTCTAAATTTGTGTGATTTGATCAGCAGAGTGAGGTCTTCTGAGTTCTTCAAGATGTCTGCTGATTGTCTTTGAAAAGTCTTCTGGTCAGCTGAGTTGGTCTTCTGATCAGCTGAGTAGAGGAAACTGTGTTTGCTCTCATGATCCAACCTGGATGGATCCTTCCAGCTTTATTGTGAGTGATGATCCAACCTGGTTTGATGGATCTTTCAGCTCCTTCTTCAAATCAAGTGGAGCTAGTCTAGACGTAGTCCCACTGATTTAAATGTTCCTCACCATCGGATGTTCCTCATCATCAGATGGGATGTAGCATCTAATGTGCTCTTGTTGAATTTCTTCGCTTCTCTAGAAGGGGAAGGAAGGTTGAGGGGTGCTTCAATGGAGTTGAAGAGAGGGCCATGGACTCAGCCTTCATGTTCTGTTTAGACTCAGTAGCTTTTGATAACAAGCTCTCCATGTAGAACTTCCTTCTGGAGAAGAAGCTCTGCTTGCTTGCTACTTTGTCCTCTGCATCTCTTCCTCCTTTAGCTTTCAACAAGAACGTCTCTTCTTCCTTTAGCTTTCATGAACATACTCATGTTGAGTAAGCCATGTATATGGATCTGCATCATCTTCATTTTCTGGACAAATCTTCATCTCCTTCACCCAAGATTTTGGTTGAAGAATGATCTCCATTCCATCTCTTCTTTCAATTGTCTCCATACCTGAAATAAGAAAAGTGTTAGATGTTTCTGTGTTCTTGGGTGTTCTCATAACTTCTCCTTTTATAGGGGTAGAAATGAGGTATTGAAGAGAAAGATGACAAGACTATAAAGGTGATAGGTCTGAATTCTGAAAAGTGATTTCTTAAGATCAGTAGTGAATTTCTTGATCCAAGGGTGCACATTTAAAGATATTCATACTTATCTAATGGAATGCAGAAATTATGAATTTTGACCATGAGTTATTTGAAATCCGTACTGTGCATGCATACTGTTGAGTCGGTGAGGATGGTGTATTAATCCAGCCAAATATGACTCAGTAGTATACTGTATTTATGTATATGAATAGAGTATTTTATGAAGAATAGTTTATTAATATACATAGTTATACTACTACTGTATTTATGTATATGAATAGAGTATTTTATGAAGAATAGTTTATTAATATACATAGTTATACATTGCTTAGTTGTAAGGAGATCAAATAACTTTGTTCAAGTCTGCTATATATGTATATATGTATACTGTGCTATGCAGATGTTAGAGTATTTTATCAAGGATTCTTAAGGTATCATTGATTCCCCCTTGATTAGATAACTCTAAGTTTTCCCTCAGCTCTATCTGTCTTCATTGGGATAGAACTTACCTGAAGATGAGGGTGTCTATTCACCTCATCTGATTCTCCTAGTCTGCTGCACTTGGGTCAGCTGAGGTTTTCAGCTGTTTTCTCCTTCTTCATGTGCTTGGGTCCAGGAGTCCTAAGCTGTAACATAAGGTCTTGAACCTGTCTTCAGCTAGGGGCTTAGTCAAGATGTCTGCTCTTTGGATATCTGTGTGAATTTTCTCCATCTTGATGTCCTTCTTTTCAAGGTGATCTCTTATGAAGTGGTGTCTAATGTCGACATGCTTGCACCTTGTGTGGAGGACTGGATTTTGAGTGATGGCAATGGCGCTGCTGCTATCACAATAAATAGGGACTTCTCTTGCCTCTACATTGTAATCCTTGAGTTGTTGAACTAGCCAGAGCAGCTGACTACAACAACTACCAGCTGCCATGTATTCTGGTTCAGTGGTGGAGGTTGCAACTGAGGTTTGCTTCTTAGAGAACCATGATATCAGCTTATTTCCTAGAAATTGACAGGTTCCTGATGTGGACTTCCTATCAATTCTGTATCCTCCAAAGTCTGAGTCAGAATAGCCACTCAATTCTAGATTGTCATCAGCAGAGTACCATAGACCTAGGTTGACTGATCCTTTTAGGTACTTGAGAATCTTCCTTGCTGCTTCTAGATGACTTTGCTTTGGGTTTGCTTGAAACCTAGCACATACTCCTACAGCAAATGTTATGTCTGGTCTGCTGGCTGTAAGATATAGTAAAGATCCAATCAGTGCTCTATATTCAGCTTGATCAACTGCCTGTCCAGACTCATCTGGTTCCATTTTGAAAGATGTCATCATTGGAATCCTTGCAGTCTTGCTTTGTAGAGCTTTGAATCTTTCTAGCAGACTCTTGGTATACTTGGACTGGTTGATGAAGATCCCTTCTGGACTCTGCTTGACTTGAAGTCCTAGGAAATAATTCATCTCACCCATCATGCTCATTTCGAATTTTCCTTGCATAAGTTCAGAGAACTTTTTGCACATTTCTTGATTGGGTGATCCAAATATGATGTCATCTACATATATTTGTACCATTAAAATGTCTTCTCCTTCTTGTATTCTGAAGAGAGTTCTATCAACTTTGCCTTTTGTATATCCATTGTCAAGTAGGAATTGTGACAATGTGTCATACCAAGCTCTAGGGGCTTGTTTTAGACCATAGAGAGCCTTCTTCAGTCGATATACTTGATCACCTTTTTCAAATCCTGGAGGCTGCTCTACATATACTTCTTCTATCAGAATACCATTTAGAAAAGCACTCTTGACATCCATTTGATATACCTTGAAGTCCATATATGATGCATAAGCTAGAAATAGTCGAATGGCTTCTAATCTGGCTACTGGTGCAAAAGTTTCATCATAGTCAATCCCTTCAGATTGTGAGTATCCTTTTGCAACTAGTCTTGCCTTATTTCTAGTTATCACATCATTTTCGTCCTTCTTGTTCTTGAATACCCACTTTGTTCCTACTACATTGTGGTTTTCAGGACGATCTACCAATTCCCAGACTTCATTTCTTTCGAATTGGTTTAGTTCTTCTTGCATAGCAGTGATCCAATTGCTATCTGTCATTGCTTCTTCTATGTCAGCTGGTTCAATGTTGGACAGGAAAGCACACCAGCAGAACATAGATGATTGAGAATTCTGATTCAGTTGTCTTCTGGTCTTGACACCTGATTCTGCTCCTCCTAAGATGAGGTTTGATGGATGGTTGTTCCTCCATGTATGCCTCACTGGAGTATCTGCATTGGATGAGTTTGGATCCTCATTTGATCTAGTGCCATCAGGAGGGTTGACTTGATTAGTTCGATCATCTTGTGTATCTTGAGTGTCAAAGAGATCATTCCCCCTGGCATTTGGAATTGATGCATCTTGATTCTGGTCAGCTTGCCCTGCTTGAGTTTGAGATCTAGTGACAGGTCTATGAGGCTTATCTTCCTCTGGTTCTTCAGGGAATGGTTCATTGACTTCAATAAATTCATCAGACCTCTTCTTGATCACTAGTTTCTTCATCTGTTCTGTAGCTGAGGTTGTTTCTACTGCATTCTTTTCACAAGATTCATCAAAAACAACATGAGGTGTTTCTTCCACAAGAAGGGTTCGTTTGTTGAGTACTCTAAATGCTTTGCTAGTTGAGGAGTATCCTAAGAATATCCCCTCATCTGCTTTGGCATCAAAAGCATTCAACTTACTCTTCCCATTGTTGTGAATGAAACACTTACAACCAAATATATGAAAGTAAGATACTCTAGGTTTTCTTCCTTTCCACAGTTCATATGGGGTTTTCTCATGTATTTTATGAATACCTGACCTGTTTTGAGTGTGACAAGCTGTGTTGATGGCTTCTGCCCATAGCTTCTTGGGAGTAGAGAATTCAGCAAGGAGTGTTCTGGCAGCTTCTTTGAGTGTTCTGACTCTTCTTTCAGCTACACCATTCTGTTGTGGTGTTCTTGATGCACTTGTCTCATGCTGAATACCATTAGAAGTACAATAGGCAATTATATAAGAGTTAATGAATTCAGAGCCTTTGTCACTTCTAATTTTCACGATTGGTTCTCCTTTCTCTACTTGGATCCTCTTCAATAATTCAGGTAGCTTCTGCTGTGTTTCACTCTTCTTGTATAGGAAGATAACCCAAGTAAACTTGGAATAATCATCTACAACAATAAGAGTGTACTTCCTTCCTGTTAGAGTGGTTGGAGTGATTGGTCCAAAGAGATCCATGTGAAGCAATTCAAGAACTCTGCTGGTTGATGCTGTCTTCTTGGTCTTGAAGGAGACCTTTGTTTGCTTTCCTTGTTGACATGCCTCACAAACCTGATCTTTACAGTAGAGTTCATTAGGCAGACCATCAACTAAGGATTCCCTTGCTAACTTGTTCATAGTCTTAAAGTTCAGATGGCTAAGACGTTTGTGCCATAGCCAGCTGACATCTTTAGGGCTCTTCACAAGCAGGCATGTATCCTTAGGACAGCTGTTCCAATTTGCAAGATACATACTTCCCTTTCTAGATCCTGTTAGAAGGTTTTGTTTTGTTCTTTTATCACTTATGAGACATTCATCTTTAGAGAATTTAACTGAATAACCAGTGTCACAAAAGTGAGAAACAGATAATAGATTAAACTTAAGACCTTCTACATATGATACATCATGTACCTCAATGTCACCATTTTTAAGGGTGCCATATCCTTTTGTGTTACCGTGCGCGTTATCACCAAAGAAAACTTTTGGACCTTTCTTCTCTATGTAGTTGGTCAGCAGGGTTTTGGTTCCTGTCATGTGAGTTGAGCATCCACTATCTATGTACCAAGTTTCTCCTGCTAGACCTCCTCTTTTGTATAGGTCCTTCCTTTCCTGCAAGAAAAGTTAAGTTTTAGGTACCCATTTTGTTTTGGGTCCTTGGGTGTTAGTACTACCCTTGGGAACCCACATATACATTGGTCGTTTAAACAACCTTGAACATTTGAGTTGTTTCCCTCGGGCATCACAGAACCAAATCTTACCAGTCAGCACCTTGGACTGATCTGATTTGTTCTTGGTGTCAGCTAAGTAGTAGTCAAATGGTTTCCCTTTATAGGAGTGTACATACATGATCTTTTGACTAGTTACATTCGGCCTGGGTGCATTAGCTGGTCGATGCACACGATTATATGGACCATACTCTTCTGTTCTCACAATATCATAAGAGATAGGGGGTGCAAAGAGAACAGATTTGTTTGAAGAAGATTTCTTCTTCTTGGCTGGAGCAGCATACAGCTGAGACTGTCTCAGCCGAGATGGTCTAGGCTGTTTGCTGTTCCTCTGTACAGGCTTGGGGTTAGCTTGTCCTTTACCATTCTTGGTTTTGGGATAGTTAGCCTTAGCTGGTACAGATGCCTTTTGGTTCATATTGAGTTCATTGTGTTTAGAACACTCACCCTGTTCATGTGTCTGAGTAGTGCACTGGTTAGGTGTACTACCCCCAGCTGGAGAGGATGTTGATGGATTAAGTTCATAACCTAAACCCATCTTATTGCCACTTGATCTATAATATTCAGAGATACTTTCAATAGTAGTCGAAGCTTTATTGAATTCTGATATTTTTCGATCTAGGCATTCCTTCTCCTTTTCTAAGAGCTTATGTGTTTGGAAGAGATCATCGAACTTAGACTGAAGTATACGAAATTCTTTGGTTTCTAAGGCTTGAGTTTCTAACATCCCCTCATACAACTGAGTTGTTGTGGTATTTTCTTCTTTAAGAAGTTCCACTTCTTTGGTCAACCTTTCATTCATGGTGACTAACTCAGGGGTGTTATCAAACTTTACCTTTTTCAACCTAGCAATTTCTTTCCTTAAGTCCTTATTCTCCTCTTCCACTTCTATAAAGGCTCTAGTGGCAATATCCAGATCACCTTTTACCTTTCTTAAAGATTGATAATAGGTGTCTTCTGATTCGCCTTCAGATGAGTTTATGTCATCTGTTTGTGAGAAAATAGGTGAATGGAAAGTAGTAGTATAAGAGTTTACCTCATTTTCTCCTATGGCCATCATAGCTAGATCGTCTGAATCATCTGAAAAGATTTGATCGTCTGGTGATGTAGGAAGTTCATCACTTTGATATTCAGATTCTTCAGTCACCATTGCCTTTTTGTCTGAGGTTCTTCTTGGCCTTCTTTCTTTCTTGTCATCCAAATCCAGCTTAGGACATTCATAGACATAGTGTCCTGGTTTGCCACAGTTGAAGCAAGATCCAGGTTTCTGATTTGAGTTGCCTCTCCTTGGAGGAGTGGCATCTCTTCTTCTAGATCCTCGGCTGTCAGATGACTCCACATCCTTTCTAGGATGTCTTTCTGGTGTTCTTTCTCTGGAACCTCTGAAGGGTGAACTTGCTCTTCTATCTTTGTAGTTTCTATAGAATTTTCTATATTTACTGTTGAGGGTGTTCATCCTTTCAAATCTCTTGATCATAAGTGCCATTTGCTCTTTTAGGCTCATGTCTGATCCTTCACAGTCTTCTGTTTTCAGAGAGGTCTTGCCAGATGAGGTGCTTGCAGCTTTTGTATTGGCTGCCTTGAAGGCTACAGTCTTGGAGGTAGATGGGGTTGCAGTTGGCTCATCACTTCCTGAGTTCTCTTCTCTTTCAAGATCATATTCATGGGCTTTCAGGTTCTGAAATAGAGTTTGGGCAGACCACTTCTTGATATCTTGAGTATCTTTGATGATGGTCTTCTTGAGTCTCCATTTCTTGGTTAGAGAATCTAAGATCTTTAGATTTTTCTCTCTATTTGTGTATTTCTTGCCCAGAGATTCTATCTCATTGATGATCTTGGTAAATCTGTTGTCTAACTGATCAATAGACTCTTCTGGTTGCATCTTGAAGTGTTCGAACTTCTTGACTGCTGTAGATAACTTGGACTCTTTGATTAGCTCAGTTCCTTCACAGAGAAGTGCCAATGCCTCCCACATCTCTCTGGCTGACTCACAATGGATTACCTTTGCAATGTACTCATTTGGAAGAGTTTGCATTATGTAATCTTGAGCAATGCTATCAAGGTTTGATTGCTTCATCTCTTCTGGTGTGAGATCCTTCATGGGCTTGGGAACCAGTTCTCCAACTGGGACTTCTGGATCACCATTTGCAGTGTTGACTGTCATGATGGTGATCGGGCCTTCTGTGATTACAGACCACATCTTGTAGTGGACTGATGTGAGATTCTTCCTCATCCTGATCTTCCAGTAATCATAATCCTCCACTGAAAACTTAGGCAACTTACGCATATTAGCACTCATGCTGTATGAGTTTTCAAAAACAAGTTTTCAAAAAGATCTGTTCAAGAGGACTACAGAAAGACTCCCTCAAGTCTTCTGATAATCTAGAGACAGTAGTCCGTTAGAACCACTGCTCTGATACCACTTGTTGGTCCCTGAACGAGTAGTGAATGGGATTAAAGTCTAGAGGGGAGGGGTGAATAGACTTTAAAACTTTTTCAAACAGAGTTGGGAACCTCTTCTGATTGCTATGTCAACTGGACTGCAAGTCTGCTGGTCCAGATGACTATAGTGATCTGACTGAAGAAGTTATATGCGGAAATATGGTGGCCCTGGTTTAGACTCGTTCTTGTAACTTGTTTTACTTTGTGGAATTACTCAGCTGATGCTGGTTTGAAAGTTATGGCCCTTTTTGAAGAGTGTTGAAATCACAGTATGCACTATATAATAATGAATGTAAAAGCAGAAATGTAAAGTGCAGAAAGTAAATAACACCGGATTTATAGTGGTTCGGATATACGATCCTACGTCCACTCTCACGTCCTAACGTGATGTTTAATCCCTTTAATTTCCACAAATTACAAGGGTCTTGTCCTTTATAGTCCCAAGGTTAGGACTTTGAGATCTGAGCCGTCCTAACAGCTGCGGTCTCCACAAGTGATTGTAAGCACTTGCACTTTGGGGGGGTTTCAAAAACTTAAACCTTTCGGTGAGGGTTTGGGGTTTTTGAGATGTATCCAACTAATGGTTCAAGCTTATAATTTGCTTAACCATTATGCCTAAAACAATTGATATACAATATGAACAAGTTTCAGGTTCTTAAGGGTTGGATAGGAAGTACTTAAGAGCTATGGATAATCTAATGGATTTCAGGCTCTTTGAGAATTCTTAGAACAGTGTGACTTTTTGCTTGATGGCTTGCTTAGCTTGTGAATTCTCTCTTATGTTGCTTCTGTGTTCAACCTCTTGTATTTATAATGGAGATTGAGTGCAACTAGCCGTTGGAGTTGACTAGCCGTTTGAGCAATCTTCCCATAATAGCTTGATTCCTTGATTCCAGCCGCTTGATTGCTTCAATCCTGGGATCATGTCAATCTTCTAAATAAGGTAGGTCTTCGTTTGAATTGCAAGATGACTTGGGAATCAGCCGAGTCCTGAAAGAGCACATAGTCTTTTGATCTGTACTACTAGTCTTCTGACTGCTCTTCTGGCCTTAGGTCTTCTGTCTTCTGGTATCAGACGAGTACTACTCTTCTGATCTGGAAATTCTTTGTAATGCTTTAGGCCATCTTTAATCTGGGACTCCATCAGATAAGTAGGTATACAAGCACCTTAACATATCTGGTCTTCAAGGATCTTCTAGTCTTCATGTCTTCTACTCTTCTTATCTTGAGGATAGGCATGTAAGCCATGACTGTGCTGATCAGCTGCTATCAATACAGTTGATCACACAAGACTAGTCTAAGCTGTTCTATACAAGTCAGCTGATCCTATTACATTTATAAACTCTAAGTGTTTTGGCCATCAAAACTATTCTAACATCAAATGGGGCTTAGGGTGAATTTATATCCCAACACTATGCTTTGAAGATGATCAAGATCAAGTCCCCTCAAGGCTCAAATTCTGGAACAATCACTTAAGAGCAAGGACACTCTATGAAAAACCAAATGCACTGATCAGGAGAGTTGTCCAGAGAAGATGTTCTTATGCAAGAACAAGATTGTAAAGCTCAAAAGGACAAGTCCAATAAGATGATCTGATCAGGAGAGTTGTCCAGAGAAAGTGTCCATATGCAAGATTGGTAAAATCAAAAGGACAAGCTTAATAACTCTGATCAGCAGAGTTGTCCAAAGAAGCTAGCCATATGCAAGAACAAATTTACCTAGCTCAAAAGGACAAGGCTACTCAAAGGCTTTGGATCAGGAGAGTTGTCCAAAGAAGCCAACTCTATGTGTAAAGTGTTCTGATGCTAAAAGACCAAATATGGTGATCAGAAGAGTTGTCCAGAAGAGTTGTCTCAGCATGATTGAATCAGAACAGATGTTCTAAAGGTTGAAGGTCAACTATGCTGAAGAGAAAGAGACAACCACACCCTAAAGATCACCAAAGAAACAAGCTAAGATCACCTTAAAGTGAAATAGAGGGAAAGAGCCAAGTCATCTGAAGAAGAGCAAGCCAACCTTGCTGAAAGGCAAAACTGCTGATAGTGATAAGGAGAGTTGTCCAGATGATAAGGAATGTTGTCCTATCATTGGATCAACCTTCAGAAGCCATGTCCAAGTCCTAACAAGAAGTCAAACATTGGGAAAAGTGCTGCAAAATGAAGACAAAGTCTTACAAGCCGTTTATTACCCAAATGAGGACATGTCACTATCAAGAATCTGTCTTCCAGTTTGAAGAACTCAAGGAAGACATTTATAGCAATTTGGGGCTGCCTCTCCAACGGGCAAATCCTCCATTTTGTCTATAAATACAGAAGTGTGAAGACCATTTGAAAGCATCCAACTAACCTCAACACAATCCATCTAAGCTCACAGTTCTTACAAGCTAGAGTGCTTTCAAAGCTTTCAAAGACTATCTTAGTCTTCAAACACTTCATCTAAGCTGAACCCAATTGTATATCCATACACAAGCTTAGAGAGATATCCTATCCTTATACACTGATCTTCATTGTAAAGGATATCTCATTAGTTGGAACCTTACTTCAACCCTTACATCTTTCAAGAGTGAAAGTGAGAAGGTTGCAGTAGTAGAAGTGGTAGGAGCTGACTGTTGAGAGAAGAACAGTTCAGTTCTGAGTTGAGAAGAGGGTACTAGGACTCTAGACATCCTAGGGATCAATTCACCAATGAGTGGTGTTCTTGATCAAGTGCACCTTGGCACTATAAAACAAGTTAATTCCAAGAGTGAAGGAATTATCCTGTTAAATCAGGGAAAGTGGATGTAGGAGCTTGAGTCTCTGAACCACTATAACTTCTTGTGTTGATTTACATTCCAAGTACTTTCATACACTCAACACTGCACATAAAACTGATCTTTCAAGGATAAACATTCAAAGACTGTGCAAAAACCTATTTGGACAAGTTCCCTGAAAACTGGACTGTGTTGCATTGACTAAGTGATTTCAGAAATTAAAGGAGTCTAAACTTAAAGGGCCAACCACTATTCCGCACATATAACTCCCCTAGATATTTATTCAACTAAGTACTCAATAGTACTTAGTAGTTTGATTATCTTAGAAGAGTTAATCTTCTTCAGCAGAGTTGTCCAAGACAACCTTGCTGAACTCTGGTTTGATCAAATTAGCAAAAGAATTGCATACAAGTGTATTCCCCCCCCCCTCCCCATACACTTGTCATATACTCCTTTCAGGACCAACAAGTGGTATCAGAGCAGGGGTTCAAAGACCACTGCTTCTGAAAATCCATCTTGATTCTCAAAACTCTCATATTTGTGTGGTCACTGAACTGATCTCTATCTGAAATCCATCACTTGTTGACTAACTGATTATTCTTGAGAAATGGCCAACAACAATGCTGTTCCTCCACCTGCTGTTCAAGGATTAGACAACATGGCCACAAATCCAGTCAACCACATTTCTCATCACAAACTGCCCATGTTTTCAATAGACAATTATGATTTCTGGAAAATTAGAATGAGGGCTCATCTTGCATCTCTTCATACTGATATGCTTAGAGTAATCACAAGAGGACCTTTTGTGTTTACTCAAACTAACCCCAGATTGACAGATGAGCAAAGAGCAGATATAAGGGAACTGATTCCCAAAGATGAAGATGACTTCACTGCTGATGAAAAGAGGAAAGATAATTTGAATTATCTTGCCATGAACACCCTCTATCAAACAATTCCAGATGCAGTTATGGGTAGAGTCTACCACTGCACCACAGCTAAAGAAATTTGGGATACCCTTGCTGAAATGTGTGAGGGCACTGAAAAAATCAAGGAGAACAAGCTCCAAGTTGTTGTGCAGAAGTTTGAACAATTCTCAATGGAGTCTGATGAGTCCATTGACAAATTTGCTGGTAGATTCACTGATGTGATGAATGAGATTAACTCATTGGGCAAGGTCTACACCAAGAGAGAGGTTGGACTAAAAATCCTAAGGAGTCTCACTCAAAAGTGGGATGTCTATGCTGTGATGATGCAGAACACCAAGGATCTTTCCACCATGCCCATGCAACAAATCTTCTCTGAACTCAAAGCTTATGAGTTCGACCTCAATAGAAGAAAACCTATTGAGGAACCTTCAAATCCTACTAAGGGAGTGGCATTCAAAGCCAAAGTTGCTGAACCAGAAATACAACCCACTCCCAGATCATCAAAGACAGTCTCAAAGACTGAAATGAAGGAAGAACTAGCCTTGATGGCTAGAAGGTTTGAAAAGTTGAACTCAAGGTTTGGTAGATACAAGAAATTCTACCAGGACAACAAATTCAGGAGATACAACTCTCCTGAAACACAGGCTGAAGTCAAAAAGCCTGAAGAGAAAAGATCAGAGGACAAGTACTCTGATAGGAGAAGATCCAGTAGAGCTGAACCTTCATCATCAAAAAGAAGAGAAGAATCAAAGAAAGAAGATGATGAAGATCTGTGCTATAACTGTAAAAAGAAAGGGCACTTCCAATATGACTACCCTGAATTGAGCTCTAAAGAAAGAAGAGAGAGACAAGCTAAAAGAGACAGAAAGTTCACCAATAGAAAAGCCATGATGGCTGGTGAAGAATCTGATAGTGCTGAAAGCTTCAACTCCTCTGATGGATTATTCTCCAACAGTGATGATGATGATAATGTTTGCAACATGGCTCTTGAGGATGATGAGGTATCCTCTACTTCTAGTTCACCATCATTCATCTCACAAAACACTAGTGAGGTTAACCTGAAACTTTCCTTAGGAAAGTTGATGGAAGATTTCACTAGATTACAAGAATTTCATGACAACTGTGTGAGAGAAAATGAAAGATTGGCTACTGAACTAACCAAGAACTCTGAGGTAGCTGTTGATGTCAAGTCTACTGAGTTGTATCAACAAGTCTTGAGAAAGCTTGAGGAAGCAAATCTCAGGATAGTTGGCCAACAAAAGAAGATTGATGATCAACTTCTCTCTCAGAAGAGAAAAGAATTTGAATTTAAAATTCTAAATGCCAAATTTGAAAACCTCTCACATGAATATGATATTCTTAAATCAAGTGAAGAGAGCCTGAAATTAAAGATGTCTGCTTTGAACAAATCCTCTAGAGCAATAGAGGAAATTCAAAGTTATCAAAGACCTATGGCTCAAAGAAGTGGATTGGGTTTTGATCCATTTGAATCTTCACCTTGTCTTAGTGTTGCATCCACAAGTAACACTAAGAGAATCTTTGTTAAGTCAGTGGCACAAACTGAAAATGAAATAATTCAGCCACTGAACAAAGGAAAGGGCAAATTGAATGAAATGCCTACTCAAGTGATTCAGGAGAAAAGGCCAAAACCTAAGGAAATGGCCAAAGCTCCTGAGCACAAGAGGAATATTGGTCAGCAGAGTAGACCCAATGGAAGGGCAACTCTCCTGAACAATGTTCAGAGGAATTATCCAAGGTATAATCAGCCTAGGCCAACTCATCTGAGAAAGCCTCAGCTGAATAGACCTAAGGACAACTACCCTCACAGGCAGAATAAAATGAGACAACCAAAACCCTTCATGCCAAAGGGTAATGGTCATAAAAAGGCCTTTCCTCAAAGATTTCATCAAGCTGCACAAAGAACTCATAAGTTCGGGAGAGTGGACAACTCCTCTGAAACTTACAGAGTTAACACATTCACACATACTTTCCCAAAGGCATTTAAGGGAAAGACAGTGTATGTTGATGCACTAGGAAATCAACTTAGCCACCTTGAATCAATCAGGGTTATTAGGCAAGTTTGGGTTCCCAAAGGTACAGCTAACCTCTCAGGACCCAAAACTCAAAGGGTACCTAAACCTATCTAAATGCAGGTACCATTGGGCCACAAGAAGAGGAGCATGAACAAAAAGACAGCATGGTACCTTGACAGTGGATGCTCAAGGCACATGACTGGAAACAAGGAACTCCTCACTGACTTCATTGAAAAAGAAGGCCCAAATGTTACTTTTGGAGACAGCTCACAAGCAACTACAAAAGGTTATGGTACTTTGATGATTGGTAACATCAAAGTAACCAATGTATCTTATGTGGCTGGTCTCAAATATAATCTCCTAAGTATCAGTCAATTCTGTGATAAAGATTTTAATGTTGAGTTCTCAAGTGGAAAGTGTCTAATTAAGGATAAAACTCAACAAACCCTATTGACTGGAACTAGGAAGGGAAATGTGTATTTTGCAGACTGGGACAAGTCTACTGATGCTGCATGTTTCATTGCTAAAAGTTCTAGTGAACAAAGTTGGTTATGGCACAAGAGGCTAAACCACCTGAACTTCAAATCTATGAATAAACTTGCTAGAAATGCATTAGTTAAAGGACTACCTAATGAGGTTTTCATTAAAGAACATGTGTGTAAGCCATGTCAAGAAGGAAAACAGATTAAAGCCTCATTCAAAGGAAAACCAGTCATCTCCACTGAAAGGGTACTTGAACTTCTACATATGGATCTGTTTGGACCAATTACCCCTTCAAGCATAAATGGTAGAAAATACACATTAGTGGTAGTAGATGACTTCTCTAGGTTCACATGGGTAGTATTTCTCCTTAATAAGAAGGAAACACAAGTCAAACTACCTGAACTTCTCAAGAGATTGTCAAATGAGAAAAGCCTTAGCATTATCAAGATAAGATCTGATAAAGGCACTGAGTTCATTAATTCATACATCAATGAGTACTGCACATCAAATGGAATAGCTCATGAAACCTCAGCAGCTAGAACTCCCCAACAAAATGGAGTTGCAGAAAGAAGGAATAGAACTTTAAAAGAAGCTGCTAGAACTCTAATTGCTGACTCAAATTTACCTAAGAGGTTTTGGGCTGAAGCTATAAACACTGCATGCCATACTCAAAATAGATGTTTGATCACTAAGGGGCAAGGCAAAACCCCCTATGAACTCTGGAAAGGAAGAATGCCTAAAGTGTCATACTTTCATATATTTGGTAGTAAATGTTTCATTCACAATAATGGGAAAGAACAGTTGAAGGCTTTTGACAGCAAAGCTGATGAGGGAGTATTTCTTGGATACTCTCAAATCAGTAGAGCTTTCAGAGTCTACAACAAGAAAACCCTTATAGTGGAAGAAACACCTCATGTTGTGTTTGATGAATCTATCTTTGAGATCAGGAATGATCATTTAGAACCTGAAGAAATCACACAGAGGACAACCAGATTAAGCCTAAAAGACAAAGACACTGAATTCATAGATGTTGTTCAAGCCAATCTGCCTGAAAAACCCACATTGGACAACAATCCTGAAGGCAACCTTCCTGAGACAAATCCTACAGATGGAAATGGTGAACTGAATGAACCAATCCCAGTTCACATCCAGGTAACAACTACCAATGAAGAAGCAGTTCCTGCTGAGGTAGTTAATGGGTCAAATAATCAAGGGGGAACTCAAAATGTTGAAAATGCCAATGTCCCTGACATTGAGGACAACACCCCTGATTATGATCCTGAATTAGATCCTGCATTAAATTATCCTGAATTCTATGATCAAAATGACTCACCTTCAGTAGAGGACAACTCTACTGAAGAGATCAGGAAAAGAAGGACTTGGTTATCTGACCATCCTACTGATCTGATACTTGGTGATCCAAGTATAGGAGTCAGAACCAGAAAGTTTCATGGTGAAAGTGCTATGTTCTGTTGTTTCTTGTCAGAGCAAGAACCAAGTGATATTGAGGAAGCACTTCAAGATGCCAATTGGATCACAGCCATGCAGGAAGAACTGAACCAATTCACCAGAAATGAAGTATGGGAGCTGGTGGATAGGCTTTCACATCAAGATGTTATTGGAACAAAGTGGGTGTTCAAGAACAAGAAAAATGAAAATGATGTGATTGTCAGAAACAAAGCAAGACTTGTGGCAAAAGGGTATTGCCAACATGAAGGCATTGACTATGATGAGACATTTGCACCTGTGGCAAGGCTAGAAGCAATAAGGCTCTTTCTAGCCTATGCAGCTCACTAGAGGTTCAAAGTATACCAAATGGATGTCAAGAGTGCCTTTCTGAATGGAGTCTTGAAAGAAGAAGTCTATGTGGAGCAACCACCAGGTTTTGAAGTTGGAAACCAAGTTTACAGACTCAAGAAAGCTCTATATGGACTCAAACAAGCCCCTAGGGCTTGGTATGATACACTGTCACAATTCCTCTTGGATCATGGATTCACCAAGGGAACTGTGGACAGAACTCTCTTCAGAATCTCTGAAGGAGAGGACATCTTGCTTGTCCAAATTTATGTGGATGACATAATTTTTGGATCCCCTAATGAGAAGCTGTGTGAAAAATTCTCCAAGCTCATGCAAAGCAAGTTTGAGATGTCCATGATGGGGTTGATGAACTTCTTTTTGGGTCTACAAGTCAAGCAATCTAAAGAAGGAATCTTCATCAACCAAGCTAAGTACACCATAGAAATGATCAAAAAGTTTGGGTGTACAACTAGCAAGCCAGTAAGGATCCCTATGAACACCAATTGGAAGATGGATCCTGATGAGAGTGGTGTGCCAACCCACTCTACTGAGTATAGAGGAATAATTGGTTCACTCCTCTATCTCACTGCCAGCAGACCTGATATCACCTTTGCAGTAGGTGTTTGTGCAAGGTTTCAAGCAAACCCTAAGAAAAGCCACCTTGAGGCTGCAAAGAGGATTTTGAGGTATCTCAAAGGCACTGAGAATCTAGGCCTTTGGTACCCTGCTGATGACAATATTGAGCTAACTGGCTACTCAGATGCTGATTATGGAGGATGTAGAATTGACAGGAAGTCCACCTCAGGGACTTGTCAATTCTTGGGCAACAAACTCATATCTTGGTTCTCCAAGAAACAAAATACAGTAGCCACCTCCACCACTGAAGCTGAATATGTTGCTGCTGGAAGTTGTTGTGCTCAAATACTTTGGCTAAGACAACAACTCAGAGACTACAAAGTCAACTCTACTGAAGTGCCAATTTTCTGTGATAACAATAGTGCCATTGCTATATCACAAAATCCTGTCTTGCACACAAGATGCAAACATGTGGACATCAAGCATCACTTCATTAGAGATCATGTGGAGAAGAAGGATATCAAGCTAGTGAAAATTCACACAGACCATCAAAAAGCTGATATACTCACTAAGCCACTTGCAGAGGCAAGGTTCCTGGAATTATCAGCAGAGTTGGGACTTCTTGATCCAGGGAAGTTGGACAAATGAATCCAAAGAAGTTCATTGATTAAGGGGGAAACAAACTCAAACTTCAGCAGACTTGGTCAAGTCTACTGAAACTCAGAAACATGACCTTACTTCTTCAGGACACTTGTCCTTTGAAATTCAGGACACTTGTCCACAGTCTTTCAGGACACTTGTCCATGTAGGGTCAGATAAGTTGTCCCAGCTATCAAACCAAATCTTGGTATGATAAGCACCTATTTTTGGTGATCAATACCTATCTCGAAATCTGTCCCTTGAAATACAGTTTTCACCTTTCTGGGATTTAATTTGTCTCCCACCCAAAAGGTCACTTTCCATGCATTAAATGCCAAGATTTAACTCTTGTTTGCATTAAACTTTTTGGGACATGATCTATCTCGAAAAACCCCCAGCCTTAAACAAACATTAAAAACCACCCACGTTTTGAATAAAACAGTTATTTCACTGTTACATTGGTTTTTGACCATTGGATCAAAAATGGACAACTCCCCTGAAATCAATCCTAGCCGTCCATTTTGGATTTCCATTTTTGTTCACCTTTGAATTGTCTCAAGACCTTACCAACTCATTGACAAACATTCTTTTTAGAATATTCACAAGTCTTAAGATACCCACAAACACTTCTTCCCCAAGTATTCGAAACCCTAACTCTAATTTTCTTCAAACTCTCTCAAAACTCTCTCTGCAAATTTCAATGGCCCCCAAAGTTAGACCTGAGATGCTTGTTGATTTCTCTAACAAGGATCTAGACCTGGATTTTGCCTACCTTAGCAACAAAAACAATCTTCACTTTGAGCCAATAGTTTCTTTTGAAAGTGAAGATCCTGAGATTACTCCAACTCTGAGGTGGTTGAGAAGAGCTGGACTTCAAAAATTCATGGAGGAGAGACCAAGCTCTTGCTTGGAGAGCTACATGGCAGAATTCTTTGCCTTCCTCAAGTGGAGAGGCAAGCCTGAAGATGGTGAAGTATCAACCAGATTATCTTACATAGCAGAAGGAGAGGAAGAGGAGAGATTCCACAGAGTAAAATTCTCCTCAGAAGATCTGGAAGGAGCTTTTGGATTGCCTTATGAGGGAAGGAATCCAGAGGTTTATGGTACTGGGCATGAAGATGAAATAGCCCAAGAATGGTTATTAGTTCCAGGCCCTCTCTCCTCAACTCAAAATAAGAAAACTCTCAAGCCAGAGTTTCTCAATCTTTTTGAGGTAGTTGCTAAGAGCCTCTTAAGCAACACTGGAAGCTTAGAGCAGGTCAGCCATCCAAGGATCAGAATCATGGCTGCCATTATTGATGCCAGTGATAAGGGCATCAAGTTTGATTGGAGGACCTTCATCATGTCTGAGATGATGAAGGAGAAGGCTAAATTTAAGGTGAAAACCCACAATAAGGTGGTGCTAGAAGGGAAAATCAAGTATTGCACCAGGGCAAGCTTGTTGATTGAGAGGTTTTCCCACTATTCCCAGATGCAAACCTTTGCAAAACCCCTCCCAGCCCAAAAGATCCTATTCAGAAAGCTCAGCAAGAAAACTGAGAAAAGAAGGATGTTACTGGCCAAGCCTGCTGAAGAACAGGAGGAAGAGAAGCCTAAGATGAAAAAGAGAACAAAGGCCAGGGCTGTCAAAACAAGAAAAATGTCTCAATTGTCTTCAAGAGAAGCCTCAGAAGCATCAGCTGAAGTTGATGCAGTGGCAGAAGAGGGAGTGAGGGTGCCTTCTGACCACTCAGAAGAATTGAGGAGGAAGTACAATGAGACTAGGCAAAAGAAGAAGGGTGATAAGAGAAGCAGGGAAGTTGTCCCTGAGAAGGAAGGAAGTGGAAGCAGCAGGGCTAGCAAGAGAAGGGCCAAGCCTACTGAGAAGGTGTTGGAGCTTCAAGAGGAAAAGTCTCTTCAATTGGCTCTAAGGGAGAGCAGAGCTGAAAGCAGGACCAAATCCATGTCAAGGACTAATTCTTCTGGTTCTGGAACTCCAGAATCCAAAGTCCCTGAAGGTCAACCTATAGAGGCCAACCTCCCTGAAACTCAGAACCTTGAGCCCAACTCCCCTGAAACCCATGTCACCCCTTCCAACCAACCCATTACCCCTGTAAATCTCACTAAGAGATATTCTCCAGAAGGGAATGTGCAAAGAAGTGGCATAGATGTGCTTGCAGATTTAGCTGTAGATGAGACAAGACTCCTGTCTCCCCTTGACTCATCCATGCTCAACTATTCAAAGCTCTTAGAGCATGCACTCCATGAGCCAACCCCCCTGAGTAAAGCCCCTTCAGATTCATTGCTCTCTAAAGCAACTGAAATACCTTCATTTGAGCCCAACCCTTCTGAAGCCAATATCCCCGAACTTAATCTGCCTGAAGCCACATTAGGAGAACCCAGAGCCAACTCCCCTATAACCCAAAGTCCCCATTCAAGTGGAGATGAGGAGGAGTATACTTTTGAAAGTATGCTCAGAGGAGGAGCCAAGGCTACTGTGGACAGTTTGTATCCACAACTTGCTGAATTTCCAAGAATTCAGAAGGCCTTTCATGATTTGAGGATGCTTGTTGATGTGAAAGACAAATCTATGATGGAGATATCACAAGTCATCCAAGATAAGGGTGCAAACTGGTGGCAAATAGAGGAAAACAGATTGCTACACTTTGCTGGAGTTTCAAAGACAAGATTTCTCATTGATGAGAACATTTTTGCAAAGTTAGTAGCTGATAAAATTGAGGAGGAGAAAGAAAGAAAAGCCAAGGGAATCAAACACCCTGACAGTAGCTCAAATGATGATGATTCCCCTGATGATCCCTTAAACCCTTCAAATCCCAACCCTCCTGAAACCCCTCAAGCCAATCTCCCTGAATCCTTTCAACCCAAGTCTTCTATAGCAGATAGACTTTCTAACCCTCCTAAAACCTACCATAGGAAAGGCTCTGTGTTATCAGAGGTGTTGACCAAGGGTGGTAACACAACCAAGGACACATCTGCCAATGAAGGTTCTTCTGAACCCAAGGCACAGCCTAAAGATGTTGAGGTTCCTGTACTAGAGGCTAGTTTGATTAAGGCCTATTCAGTGTCAGAAGAGTTGGACACTGATCAGCCCTTAATCATTCAGGATGACTCAGTGGCTGCTGATATAAGCACTGTGATCTCCCCACAACTGCCATCTTTGAACCTTGTTGAAGGTGGAGATGCTGCAGGTTTAAGAGAAGGAGTTGAAAAGGAAAGTAGTTTTGAAAAATCAGAGGGAGTTGAGGATGAAAGAGAGGTAGTCATCACTAAGATAGTGAGTGTACCACCATATGAGGGTGGAATAAGTGAGGAAGGACAGGTTATTCTTGAAGTCAAATCTGAACTTCAAGAATCCCTTGATGAGAGGAGGCCTGATTCCTTGAGTGAGAACATTATCAAAGAAGGGAGAAAAGAACAAGTTGAAAATGAGAAGAAGACTGCTGATGTATCAGAGTCTTATACAAAAGAAATTGAGGGTGATGAGTGCTTATTTCCTAACTTGTTTGACTTGTCTGATGTTGCAGGTATTTCTCTTGATCAAATTTTTGCAGATGAGTTCTTAACAGATGCACCTATCTAAGTAGACACAGGCTCAGCTCAGGCCTTACTTGGAATGCAATCAGAGAAGTTGGACTCCTTGGCTCATCAAGTCCAATCTGCTCATGCTAAAACTTCAGGAGCATTGAATGAGCAAGGAAGGACTCTAGCATCTGTAGAAATGAGGCTCACTGGCTCTGAAGATGTTGTGCTACCAACCCTTGAGGCAAGAATCAGTGGTGTGGAATCTGGTCTCCAAACCATCTCCACTGAAGTTCAAAATGCCAAATCAACCATGGAAGCCATCTCAGAGGAGGTCAAGAAAGAGCAAAAGCTGCTGAGAGACAATCACAATGCTAATGTCAAAGCTCTCAGGCTAACTGTCAAACAAGCTATTGGAAAGAAGACTGCACTGCAAAAGAGAAGAGCTGAAGAGCAAAGGCTAGCTATGGTCAAAGCTGCCTCAGAAAAGTTTTCCCAAGAAGTGTTGGCCAACATTGCTGAAGGTGCAGTGGCCAACCTCACTGAGCTTCTGAAAGCTAAATTGGATGCATCTCTCAAAGCAACCTTGGAGGAGGTTGTCCAACAAACAATGAAGCCTGTTCTAGCTTTTCTTAGCTTGAGCAATGATAAAATGCAAGATATACATGATGAAAATGTGTATTTGTTGGAAGAGATGAAGTCCCTAAACCAGGCCCAATCCCTGATGGCCTCAACAATGAGTGACCTCAAGCCCCAGTGTTCTGATGCTGCCAAAAAGGGGGAAAGGGAAAGAGCAAGGGCAAAAGGTGCTTTAGTAATTGGGAGTCCAGTGAAAGGGAAGGACAAAGTCTCTGAAGGAAAGGGAAAGGAGCCAGCAGTGCTGAACTTGGAAGATTTGGATGAAGAGGAGCAGTTAGCATTGGCATTGAAAAACTCAATGGCCTCAGCTCAAGAGGAAAGAGTGAGGCTACAACAAAGACCAGGTGGTGAAGTGTCAGGTTTGGACAAAGATGCTGAAGGTGTCCAAACTAGAGGAAAGATCAAGAAGGCCCAAGGAAAGAAGAGACAAATTGAGAAATTCACTGACTTTCCTAGCAGCCTTGATCTTCCACCTGAATTCAGAATTGATGAAGATGAGCCTACATCAAAGAAAGCCAAAACTGCTGAAGAGCTCAAAGCTGCTGAAAAGGACAAATCTTCTGAATCTGGCAAAACTGCTGAAGGTACCAAGTCCACTGAAGACATTGAAGAAATATATGCTGAAGGATTTGGACCTGAACCTAAGAAGAAGACAACTGTTCTAGCCCATGATCCATCAAAGCTGTTTCATGAAGGGTATGGCAAAGACCCTGAAACACAACAGAAACTGGCCATGATGAGGGCCCATGAGAAAATGGATCTGATGGAAGAAGCCAACAGAGCAAGAGATGAAAGGAGAGCAAACTTTCAGAAACCAAGAAGGAGGAGAGCAGCTTACAGCAAGATGAAGCCTCAGCTTCTAATCCCAATGGACACCAAATATCCACACTTGGATAAATGGGTGCCAATTCAACTGAATGACACATGGGAAGAAGCCAAAAGGGAGTTTGTCTATGACTATTATGTCATTGACAGATGGAATGGAGGAGATGCAAACTCTGCCTTCACTGAGTTCATGCTAGAATACTACAGAGAGTTGTATCAACAACTTCTTGCAGCTGCTGACATTGCAAGATTTGAACTCACAGCTCCCAAGCCAATCATATACATGCCTCCAAAGCTTGAAGGAAGGATTGACCAAGCAAGAATTCTGAGAGAATTCACTGAGATCCTTAAGCTAAACAAGATGGTTCTTGGACCTAAGGGAACCAACCAAGAAGCCATGGCATTGAAAAGAAGAGTGTGGGCACAGTATGGAATGCTGCCACCCCCTGAAGATGATCTTTGAAATGGCTAAGTCTTCTGACCTTTCTTGATTGATCAACTATGCTAAAATATGGTCAAGATTGCTGATGTGGTGTGCTAATCTGGTTGCTCTGATCTGTTATGGATTGCTCTGATACAAGCTCTGTGCTCTGATGCTGAATATCTTATTTATGTCTTGAATTGTTAGAATGAAATGCTCTGATGTATTTAAGTGTTATTGATTCATGCTCTGATATGTTAATTTCAACTATCAACATGCTTGTAATGATTTTTGAATGAATGATAGTTGAACTTATTTTGAATCAAGAAACACTAATCTCTCTATGCCTATCTTGAACCTACTTGCAACAGAAACAGTGAATACACTAACACATTATTTTTTCAGGAATATTGACCTTAGTCATGTCTTCTGAAGATACATGTAATAGGTGTAGACAAGTCACTTTTGCTTAGATAGTATAGGTTTTGGCATCATCAAAAAGGGGGAAATTGTTGGGAATAAAATGAGATATGTTTTGATCTAATACCAAAACCCCCTGAGACATGCCTAAGTCAAATTGATAGTGTTCTAAAAATAATAGAACACATAGCATAAGGCTAGATGAGAAGCTGAAATGTTAGGCAGCTCTTAGACAATTAGATGCACAATTTGAGGGGGAACCTATGCTTTGAAGATGATCAAGATCAAGTCCCCTCAAGGCTCAAATTCTGGAACAATCACTTAAGAGCAAGGACACTCTATGAAAAACCAAATGCACTGATCAGGAGAGTTGTCCAGAGAAGATGTTCTTATGCAAGAACAAGATTGTAAAGCTCAAAAGGACAAGTCCAATAAGATGATCTGATCAGGAGAGTTGTCTAGAGAAAGTGTCCATATGCAAGATTGGTAAAATCAAAAGGACAAGCTTAATAACTCTGATCAGCAGAGTTGTCCAAAGAAGCTAGCCATATGCAAGAACAAATTTACCTAGCTCAAAAGGACAAGGCTACTCAAAGGCTTTGGATCAGGAGAGTTGTCCAAAGAAGCCAACTCTATGTGTAAAGTGTTCTGATGCTAAAAGACCAAATATGGTGATCAGAAGAGTTGTCCAGAAGAGTTGTCTCAGCATGATTGAATCAGAACAGATGTTCTAAAGGTTGAAGGTCAACTATGCTGAAGAGAAAGAGACAACCACACCCTAAAGATCACCAAAGAAACAAGCTAAGATCACCTTGAAGTGAAATAGAGGGAAAGAGCCAAGTCATCTGAAGAAGAGCAAGCCAACCTTGCTGAAAGGCAAAACTGCTGATAGTGATAAGGAGAGTTGTCCAGATGATAAGGAATGTTGTCCTATCATTGGATCAACCTTCAGAAGCCATGTCCAAGTCCTAACAAGAAGTCAAACATTGGGAAAAGTGCTGCAAAATGAAGACAAAGTCTTACAAGCCGTTTATTACCCAAATGAGGACATGTCACTATCAAGAATCTGTCTTCCAGTTTGAAGAACTCAAGGAAGACATTTATAGCAATTTGGGGCTGCCTCTCCAACGGGCAAATCCTCCATTTTGTCTATAAATACAGAAGTGTGAAGACCATTTGAAAGCATCCAACTAACCTCAACACAATCCATCTAAGCTCACAGTTCTTACAAGCTAGAGTGCTTTCAAAGCTTTCAAAGACTATCTTAGTCTTCAAACACTTCATCTAAGCTGAACCCAATTGTATATCCATACACAAGCTTAGAGAGATATCCTATCCTTATACACTGATCTTCATTGTAAAGGATATCTCATTAGTTGGAACCTTACTTCAACCCTTACATCTTTCAAGAGTGAAAGTGAGAAGGTTGCAGTAGTAGAAGTGGTAGGAGCTGACTGTTGAGAGAAGAACAGTTCAGTTCTGAGTTGAGAAGAGGGTACTAGGACTCTAGACATCCTAGGGATCAATTCACCAAGGAGTGGTGTTCTTGATCAAGTGCACCTTGGCACTATAAAACAAGTTAATTCCAAGAGTGAAGGAATTATCCTGTTAAATCAGGGAAAGTGGATGTAGGAGCTTGAGTCTCTGAATCACTATAACTTCTTGTGTTGATTTACATTCCAAGTACTTTCATACACTCAACACTGCACATAAAACTGATCTTTCAAGGATAAACATTCAAAGACTGTGCAAAAACCTATTTGGACAAGTTCCCTGAAAACTGGACTGTGTTGCATTGACTAAGTGATTTCAGAAATTAAAGGAGTCTAAACTTAAAGGGCCAACCACTATTCCGCACATATAACTCCCCTAGATAGTTATTCAACTAAGTACTCAATAGTACTTAGTAGTTTGATTATCTTAGAAGAGTTAATCTTCTTCAGCAGAGTTGTCCAAGACAACCTTGCTGAACTCTGGTTTGATCAAATTAGCAAAAGAATTGCATACAAGTGTATTCCCCCCCCTCCCCATACACTTGTCATATACTCCTTTCAGGACCAACAAGTGGTATCAGAGCAGGGGTTCAAAGACCACTGCTTCTGAAAATCCATCTTGATTCTCAAAACTCTCATATTTGTGTGGTCACTGAACTGATCTCTATCTGAAATCCATCACTTGTTGACTAACTGATTATTCTTGAGAAATGGCCAACAACAATGCTGTTCCTCCACCTGCTGTTCAAGGATTAGACAACATGGCCACAAATCCAGTCAACCACATTTCTCATCACAAACTGCCCATGTTTTCAATAGACAATTATGATTTCTGGAAAATTAGAATGAGGGCTCATCTTGCATCTCTTCATACTGATATGCTTAGAGTAATCACAAGAGGACCTTTTGTGTTTACTCAAACTAACCCCAGATTGACAGATGAGCAAATAGCAGATATAAGGGAACTGATTCCCAAAGATGAAGATGACTTCACTGCTGATGAAAAGAGGAAAGATAATTTGAATTATCTTGCCATGAACACCCTCTATCAAACAATTCCAGATGCAGTTATGGGTAGAGTCTACCACTGCACCACAGCTAAAGAAATTTGGGATACCCTTGCTGAAATGTGTGAGGGCACTGAAAAAATCAAGGAGAACAAGCTCCAAGTTGTTGTGCAGAAGTTTGAACAATTCTCAATGGAGTCTGATGAGTCCATTGACAAATTTGCTGGTAGATTCACTGATGTGATGAATGAGATTAACTCATTGGGCAAGGTCTACACCAAGAGAGAGGTTGGACTAAAAATCCTAAGGAGTCTCACTCAAAAGTGGGATGTCTATGCTGTGATGATGCAGAACACCAAGGATCTTTCCACCATGCCCATGCAACAAATCTTCTCTGAACTCAAAGCTTATGAGTTCGACCTCAATAGAAGAAAACCTATTGAGGAACCTTCAAATCCTACTAAGGGAGTGGCATTCAAAGCCAAAGTTACTGAACCAGAAATACAACCCACTCCCAGATCATCAAAGACAGTCTCAAAGACTGAAATGAAGGAAGAACTAGCCTTGATGGCTAGAAGGTTTGAAAAGTTGAACTCAAGGTTTGGTAGATACAAGAAATTCTACCAGGACAACAAATTCAGGAGATACAACTCTCCTGAAACACAGGCTGAAGTCAAAAAGCCTGAAGAGAAAAGATCAGAGGACAAGTACTCTGATAGGAGAAGATCCAGTAGAGCTGAACCTTCATCATCAAAAAGAAGAGAAGAATCAAAGAAAGAAGATGATGAAGATCTGTGCTATAACTGTAAAAAGAAAGGGCACTTCCAATATGACTGCCCTGAATTGAGCTCTAAAGAAAGAAGAGAGAGACAAGCTAAAAGAGACAGAAAGTTCACCAATAGAAAAGCCATGATGGCTGGTGAAGAATCTGATAGTGCTGAAAGCTTCAACTCCTCTGATGGATTATTCTCCAACAGTGATGATGATGATGATGTTTGCAACATGGCTCTTGAGGATGATGAGGTATCCTCTACTTCTAGTTCACCATCATTCATCTCACAAAACACTAGTGAGGTTAACCTGAAACTTTCCTTAGGAAAGTTGATGGAAGATTTCACTAGATTACAAGAATTTCATGACAACTGTGTGAGAGAAAATGAAAGATTGGCTACTGAACTAACCAAGAACTCTGAGGTAGCTGTTGATGTCAAGTCTACTGAGTTGTATCAACAAGTCTTGAGAAAGCTTGAGGAAGCAAATCTCAGGATAGTTGGCCAACAAAAGGAGATTGATGATCAACTTCTCTCTCAGAAGAGAAAAGAATTTGAATTTAAAATTCTAAATGCCAAATTTGAAAACCTCTCACATGAATATGATATTCTTAAATCAAGTGAAGAGAGCCTGAAATTAAAGATGTCTGCTTTGAACAAATCCTCTAGAGCAATAGAGAAAATTCAAAGTTATCAAAGACCTATGGCTCAAAGAAGTGGATTGGGTTTTGATCCATTTGAATCTTCACCTTGTCTTAGTGTTGCATCCACAAGTAACACTAAGAGAATCTTTGTTAAGTCAGTGGCACAAACTGAAAATGAAATAATTCAGCCACTGAACAAAGGAAAGGGCAAATTGAATGAAATGCCTACTCAAGTGATTCAGGAGAAAAGGCCAAAACCTAAGGAAATGGCCAAAGCTCCTGAGCACAAGAGGAATATTGGTCAGCAGAGTAGACCCAATGGAAGGGCAACTCTCCTGAACAATGTTCAGAGGAATTATCCAAGGTATAATCAGCCTAGGCCAACTCATCTGAGAAAGCCTCAGCTGAATAGACCTAAGGACAACTACCCTCACAGGCAGAATAAAATGAGACAACCAAAACCCTTCATGCCAAAGGGTAATGGTCATAAAAAGGCCTTTCCTCAAAGATTTCATCAAACTGCACAAAGAACTCATAAGTTCGGGAGAGTGGACAACTCCTCTGAAACTTACAGAGTTAACACATTCACACATACTTTCCCAAAGGCATTTAAGGGAAAGACAGTGTATGTTGATGCACTAGGAAATCAACTTAGCCACCTTGAATCAATCAGGGTTATTAGGCAAGTTTGGGTTCCCAAAGGTACAGCTAACCTCTCAGGACCCAAAACTCAAAGGGTACCTAAACCTATCTAAATGCAGGTACCATTGGGCCACAAGAAGAGGAGCATGAACAAAAAGACAGCATGGTACCTTGACAGTGGATGCTCAAGGCACATGACTGGAAACAAGGAACTCCTCACTGACTTCATTGAAAAAGAAGGCCCAAATGTTACTTTTGGAGACAGCTCACAAGCAACTACAAAAGGTTATGGTACTTTGATGATTGGTAACATCAAAGTAACCAATGTATCTTATGTGGCTGGTCTCAAATATAATCTCCTAAGTATCAGTCAATTCTGTGATAAAGATTTTAATGTTGAGTTCTCAAGTGGAAAGTGTCTAATTAAGGATAAAACTCAACAAACCCTATTGACTGGAACTAGGAAGGGAAATGTGTATGTTGCAGACTGGGACAAGTCTACTGATGCTGCATGTTTCATTGCTAAAAGTTCTAGTGAACAAAGTTGGTTATGGCACAAGAGGCTAAACCACCTGAACTTCAAATCTATGAATAAACTTGCTAGAAATGCATTAGTTAAAGGACTACCTAATGAGGTTTTCATTAAAGAACATGTGTGTAAGCCATGTCAAGAAGGAAAACAGATTAAAGCCTCATTCAAAGGAAAACCAGTCATCTCCACTGAAAGGGTACTTGAACTTCTACATATGGATCTGTTTGGACCAATTACCCCTTCAAGCATAAATGGTAGAAAATACACATTAGTGGTAGTAGATGACTTCTCTAGGTTCACATGGGTAGTATTTCTCCTTAATAAGAAGGAAACACAAGTCAAACTACCTGAACTTCTCAAGAGATTGTCAAATGAGAAAAGCCTTAGCATTATCAAGATAAGATCTGATAAAGGCACTGAGTTCATTAATTCATACATCAATGAGTACTGCACATCAAATGGAATAGCTCATGAAACCTCAGCAGCTAGAACTCCCCAACAAAATGGAGTTGCAGAAAGAAGGAATAGAACTTTAAAAGAAGCTGCTAGAACTCTAATTGCTGACTCAAATTTAACTAAGAGGTTTTGGGCTGAAGCTATAAACACTGCATGCCATACTCAAAATAGATGTTTGATCACTAAGGGGCAAGGCAAAACCCCCTATGAACTCTGGAAAGGAAGAATGCCTAAAGTGTCATACTTTCATATATTTGGTAGTAAATGTTTCATTCACAATAATGGGAAAGAACAGTTGAAGGCTTTTGACAGCAAAGCTGATGAGGGAGTATTTCTTGGATACTCTCAAATCAGTAGAGCTTTCAGAGTCTACAACAAGAAAACCCTTATAGTGGAAGAAACACCTCATGTTGTGTTTGATGAATCTATCTTTGAGATCAGGAATGATCATTTAGAACCTGAAGAAATCACACAGAGGACAACCAGATTAAGCCTAAAAGACAAAGACACTGAATTCATAGATGTTGTTCAAGCCAATCTGCCTGAAAAACCCACATTGGACAACAATCCTGAAGGCAACCTTCCTGAGACAAATCCTACAGATGGAAATGGTGAACTGAATGAACCAATCCCAGTTCACATCCAGGTAACAACTACCAATGAAGAAGCAGTTCCTACTGAGGTAGTTAATGGGTCAAATAATCAAGGGGGAACTCAAAATGTTGAAAATGCCAATGTCCCTGACATTGAGGACAACACCCCTGATTATGATCCTGAATTAGATCCTGCATTAAATTATCCTGAATTCTATGATCAAAATGACTCACCTTCAGTAGAGGACAACTCTACTGAAGAGATCAGGAAAAGAAGGACTTGGTTATCTGACCATCCTACTGATCTGATACTTGGTGATCCAAGTATAGGAGTCAGAACCAGAAAGTTTCATGGTGAAAGTGCTATGTTCTGTTGTTTCTTGTCAGAGCAAGAACCAAGTGATATTGAGGAAGCACTTCAAGATGCCAATTGGATCACAGCCATGCAGGAAGAACTGAACCAATTCACCAGAAATGAAGTATGGGAGCTGGTGGATAGGCTTTCACATCAAGATGTTATTGGAACAAAGTGGGTGTTCAAGAACAAGAAAAATGAAAATGATGTGATTGTCAGAAACAAAGCAAGACTTGTGGCAAAAGGGTATTGCCAACATGAAGGCATTGACTATGATGAGACATTTGCACCTGTGGCAAGGCTAGAAGCAATAAGGCTCTTTCTAGCCTATGCAGCTCACAAGAGGTTCAAAGTATACCAAATGGATGTCAAGAGTGCCTTTCTGAATGGAGTCTTGAAAGAAGAAGTCTATGTGGAGCAACCACCAGGTTTTGAAGTTGGAAACCAAGTTTACAGACTCAAGAAAGCTCTATATGGACTCAAACAAGCCCCTAGGGCTTGGTATGATACACTGTCACAATTCCTCTTGGATCATGGATTCACCAAGGGAACTGTGGACAGAACTCTCTTCAGAATCTCTGAAGGAGAGGACATCTTGCTTGTCCAAATTTATGTGGATGACATAATTTTTGGATCCCCTAATGAGAAGCTGTGTGAAAAATTCTCCAAGCTCATGCAAAGCAAGTTTGAGATGTCCATGATGGGGTTGATGAACTTCTTTTTGGGTCTACAAGTCAAGCAATCTAAAGAAGGAATCTTCATCAACCAAGCTAAGTACACCAGAGAAATGATCAAAAAGTTTGGGTGTACAACTAGCAAGCCAGTAAGGATCCCTATGAACACCAATTGGAAGATGGATCCTGATGAGAGTGGTGTGCCAACCCACTCTACTGAGTATAGAGGAATAATTGGTTCACTCCTCTATCTCACTGCCAGCAGACCTGATATCACCTTTGCAGTAGGTGTTTGTGCAAGGTTTCAAGCAAACCCTAAGAAAAGCCACCTTGAGGCTGCAAAGAGGATTTTGAGGTATCTCAAAGGCACTGAGAATCTAGGCCTTTGGTACCCTGCTGATGACAATATTGAGCTAACTGGCTACTCAGATGCTGATTATGGAGGATGTAGAATTGACAGGAAGTCCACCTCAGGGACTTGTCAATTCTTGGGCAACAAACTCATATCTTGGTTCTCCAAGAAACAAAATACAGTAGCCACCACCACTACTGAAGCTGAATATGTTGCTGCTGGAAGTTGTTGTGCTCAAATACTTTGGCTAAGACAACAACTCAGAGACTACAAAGTCAACTCTACTGAAGTGCCAATTTTCTGTGATAACAATAGTGCCATTGCTATATCACAAAATCCTGTCTTGCACACAAGATGCAAACATGTGGACATCAAGCATCACTTCATTAGAGATCATGTGGAGAAGAAGGATATCAAGCTAGTGAAAATTCACACAGACCATCAAAAAGCTGATATACTCACTAAGCCACTTGCAGAGGCAAGGTTCCTGGAATTATCAGCAGAGTTGGGACTTCTTGATCCAGGGAAGTTGGACAAATGAATCCAAAGAAGTTCATTGATTAAGGGGGAAACAAACTCAAACTTCAGCAGACTTGGTCAAGTCTACTGAAACTCAAAAACATGACCTTACTTCTTCAGGACACTTGTCCTTTGAAATTCAGGACACTTGTCCACAGTCTTTCAGGACACTTGTCCATGTAGGGTCAGATAAGTTGTCCCAGCTATCAAACCAAATCTTGGTATGATAAGCACCTATTTTTGGTGATCAATACCTATCTCGAAATCTGTCCCTTGAAATACAGTTTTCACCTTTCTGGGATTTAATTTGTCTCCCACCCAAAAGGTCACTTTCCATGCATTAAATGCCAAGATTTAACTCTTGTTTGCATTAAACGTTTTGGGACATGATCTATCTCGAAAAACCCCCAGCCTTAAACAAACATTAAAAACCACCCACGTTTTGAATAAAACAGTTATTTCACTGTTACATTGGTTTTTGACCATTGGATCAAAAATGGACAACTCCCCTGAAATCAATCCTAGCCGTCCATTTTGGATTTCCATTTTTGTTCACCTTTGAATTGTCTCAAGACCTTACCAACTCATTGACAAACATTCTTTTTAGAATATTCACAAGTCTTAAGATACCCACAAACACTTCTTCCCCAAGTATTCGAAACCCTAACTCTAATTTTCTTCAAACTCTCTCAAAACTCTCTCTGCAAATTTCAATGGCCCCCAAAGTTAGACCTGAGATGCTTGTTGATTTCTCTAACAAGGATCTAGACCTGGATTTTGCCTACCTTAGCAACAAAAACAATCTTCACTTTGAGCCAATAGTTTCTTTTGAAAGTGAAGATCCTGAGATTACTCCAACTCTGAGGTGGTTGAGAAGAGCTGGACTTCAAAAATTCATGGAGGAGAGACCAAGCTCTTGCTTGGAGAGCTACATGGCAGAATTCTTTGCCTTCCTCAAGTGGAGAGGCAAGCCTGAAGATGGTGAAGTATCAACCAGATTATCTTACATAGCAGAAGGAGAGGAAGAGGAGAGATTCCACAGAGTAAAATTCTCCTCAGAAGATCTGGAAGGAGCTTTTGGATTGCCTTATGAGGGAAGGAATCCAGAGGTTTATGGTACTGGGCATGAAGATGAAATAGCCCAAGAATGGTTATTAGTTCCAGGCCCTCTCTCCTCAACTCAAAACAAGAAAACTCTCAAGCCAGAGTTTCTCAATCTTTTTGAGGTAGTTGCTAAGAGCCTCTTAAGCAACACTGGAAGCTTAGAGCAGGTCAGCCATCCAAGGATCAGAATCATGGCTGCCATTATTGATGCCAGTGATAAGGGCATCAAGTTTGATTGGAGGACCTTCATCATGTCTGAGATGATGAAGGAGAAGGCTAAATTTAAGGTGAAAACCCACAATAAGGTGGTGCTAGAAGGGAAAATCAAGTATTGCACCAGGGCAAGCTTGTTGATTGAGAGGTTTTCCCACTATTCCCAGATGCAAACCTTTGCAAAACCCCTCCCAGCCCAAAAGATCCTATTCAGAAAGCTCAGCAAGAAAACTGAGAAAAGAAGGATGTTACTGGCCAAGCCTGCTGAAGAACAGGAGGAAGAGAAGCCTAAGATGAAAAAGAGAACAAAGGCCAGGGCTGTCAAAACAAGAAAAATGTCTCAATTGTCTTCAAGAGAAGCCTCAGGAGCATCAGCTGAAGTTGATGCAGTGGCAGAAGAGGGAGTGAGGGTGCCTTCTGACCACTCAGAAGAATTGAGGAGGAAGTACAATGAGACTAGGCAAAAGAAGAAGGGTGATAAGAGAAGCAGGGAAGTTGTCCCTGAGAAGGAAGGAAGTGGAAGCAGCAGGGCTAGCAAGAGAAGGGCCAAGCCTACTGAGAAGGTGTTGGAGCTTCAAGAGGAAAAGTCTCTTCAATTGGCTCTAAGGGAGAGCAGAGCTGAAAGCAGGACCAAATCCATGTCAAGGACTAATTCTTCTGGTTCTGGAACTCCAGAATCCAAAGTCCCTGAAGGTCAACCTATAGAGGCCAACCTCCCTGAAACTCAGAACCTTGAGCCCAACTCCCCTGAAACCCATGTCACCCCTTCCAACCAACCCATTACCCCTGTAAATCTCACTAAGAGATATTCTCCAGAAGGGAATGTGCAAAGAAGTGGCATAGATGTGCTTGCAGATTTAGCTGTAGATGAGACAAGACTCCTGTCTCCCCTTGACTCATCCATGCTCAACTATTCAAAGCTCTTAGAGCATGCACTCCATGAGCCAACCCCCCTGAGTAAAGCCCCTTCAGATTCATTGCCCTCTAAAGCAACTGAAATACCTTCATTTGAGCCCAACCCTTCTGAAGCCAATATCCCTGAACTTAATCTGCCTGAAGCCACATTAGGAGAACCCAGAGCCAACTCCCCTATAACCCAAAGTCCCCATTCAAGTGGAGATGAGGAGGAGTATACTTTTGAAAGTATGCTCAGAGGAGGAGCCAAGGCTACTGTGGACAGTTTGTATCCACAACTTGCTGAATTTCCAAGAATTCAGAAGGCCTTTCATGATTTGAGGATGCTTGTTGATGTGAAAGACAAATCTATGATGGAGATATCACAAGTCATCCAAGATAAGGGTGCAAACTGGTGGCAAATAGAGGAAAACAGATTGCTACACTTTGCTGGAGTTTCAAAGACAAGATTTCTCATTGATGAGAACATTTTTGCAAAGTTAGTAGCTGATAAAATTGAGGAGGAGAAAGAAAGAAAAGCCAAGGGAATCAAACACCCTGACAGTAGCTCAAATGATGATGATTCCCCTGATGATCCCTTAAACCCTTCAAATCCCAACCCTCCTGAAACCCCTCAAGCCAATCTCCCTGAATCCTTTCAACCCAAGTCTTCTATAGCAGATAGACTTTCTAACCCTCCTAAAACCTACCATAGGAAAGGCTCTGTGTTATCAGAGGTGTTGACCAAGGGTGGTAACACAACCAAGGACACATCTGCCAATGAAGGTTCTTCTGAACCCAAGGCACAGCCTAAAGATGTTGAGGTTCCTGTACTAGAGGCTAGTTTGATTAAGGCCTATTCAGTGTCAGAAGAGTTGGACACTGATCAGCCCTTAATCATTCAGGATGACTCAGTGGCTGCTGATATAAGCACTGTGATCTCCCCACAACTGCCATCTTTGAACCTTGTTGAAGGTGGAGATGCTGCAGGTTTAAGAGAAGGAGTTGAAAAGGAAAGTAGTTTTGAAAAATCAGAGGGAGTTGAGGATGAAAGAGAGGTAGTCATCACTAAGATAGTGAGTGTACCACCATATGAGGGTGGAATAAGTGAGGAAGGACAGGTTATTCTTGAAGTCAAATCTGAACTTCAAGAATCCCTTGATGAGAGGAGGCCTGATTCCTTGAGTGAGAACATTATCAAAGAAGGGAGAAAAGAACAAGTTGAAAATGAGAAGAAGACTGCTGATGTATCAGAGTCTTATACAAAAGAAATTGAGGGTGATGAGTGCTTATTTCCTAACTTGTTTGACTTGTCTGATGTTGCAGGTATTTCTCTTGATCAAATTTTTGCAGATGAGTTCTTAACAGATGCACCTATCCAAGTAGACACAGGCTCAGCTCAGGCCTTACTTGGAATGCAATCAGAGAAGTTGGACTCCTTGGCTCATCAAGTCCAATCTGCTCATGCTGAAACTTCAGGAGCATTGAATGAGCAAGGAAGGACTCTAGCATCTGTAGAAATGAGGCTCACTGGCTCTGAAGATGTTGTGCTACCAACCCTTGAGGCAAGAATCAGTGGTGTGGAATCTGGTCTCCAAACCATCTCCACTGAAGTTCAAAATGCCAAATCAACCATGGAAGCCATCTCAGAGGAGGTCAAGAAAGAGCAAAAGCTGCTGAGAGACAATCACAATGCTAATGTCAAAGCTCTCAGGCTAACTGTCAAACAAGCTATTGGAAAGAAGACTGCACTGCAAAAGAGAAGAGCTGAAGAGCAAAGGCTAGCTATGGTCAAAGCTGCCTCAGAAAAGTTTTCCCAAGAAGTGTTGGCCAACATTGCTGAAGGTGCAGTGGCCAACCTCACTGAGCTTCTGAAAGCTAAATTGGATGCATCTCTCAAAGCAACCTTGGAGGAGGTTGTCCAACAAACAATGAAGCCTGTTCTAGCTTTTCTTAGCTTGAGCAATGATAAAATGCAAGATATACATGATGAAAATGTGTATTTGTTGGAAGAGATGAAGTCCCTAAACCAGGCCCAATCCCTGATGGCCTCAACAATGAGTGACCTCAATCCCCAGTGTTCTGATGCTGCCAAAAAGGGGGAAAGGGAAAGAGCAAGGGCAAAAGGTGCTTTAGTAATTGGGAGTCCAGTGAAAGGGAAGGACAAAGTCTCTGAAGGAAAGGGAAAGGAGCCAGCAGTGCTGAACTTGGAAGATTTGGATGAAGAGGAGCAGTTAGCATTGGCATTGAAAAACTCAATGGCCTCAGCTCAAGAGGAAAGAGTGAGGCTACAACAAAGACCAGGTGGTGAAGTGTCAGGTTTGGACAAAGATGCTGAAGGTGTCCAAACTAGAGGAAAGATCAAGAAGGCCCAAGGAAAGAAGAGACAAATTGAGAAATTCACTGACTTTCCTAGCAGCCTTGATCTTCCACCTGAATTCAGAATTGATGAAGATGAGCCTACATCAAAGAAAGCCAAAACTGCTGAAGAGCTCAAAGCTGCTGAAAAGGACAAATCTTCTGAATCTGGCAAAACTGCTGAAGGTACCAAGTCCACTGAAGACATTGAAGAAATATATGCTGAAGGATTTGGACCTGAACCTAAGAAGAAGACAACTGTTCTAGCCCATGATCCATCAAAGCTGTTTCATGAAGGGTATGGCAAAGACCCTGAAACACAACAGAAACTGGCCATGATGAGGGCCCATGAGAAAATGGATCTGATGGAAGAAGCCAACAGAGCAAGAGATGAAAGGAGAGCAAACTTTCAGAAACCAAGAAGGAGGAGAGCAGCTTACAGCAAGATGAAGCCTCAGCTTCTAATCCCAATGGACACCAAATATCCACACTTGGATAAATGGGTGCCAATTCAACTGAATGACACATGGGAAGAAGCCAAAAGGGAGTTTGTCTATGACTATTATGTCATTGACAGATGGAATGGAGGAGATGCAAACTCTGCCTTCACTGAGTTCATGCTAGAATACTACAGAGAGTTGTATCAACAACTTCTTGCAGCTGCTGACATTGCAAGATTTGAACTCACAACTCCCAAGCCAATCATATACATGCCTCCAAAGCTTGAAGGATGGATTGACCAAGCAAGAATTCTGAGAGAATTCACTGAGATCCTTAAGCTAAACAAGATGGTTCTTGGACCTAAGGGAACCAACCAAGAAGCCATGGCATTGAAAAGAAGAGTGTGGGCACAGTATGGAATGCTGCCACCCCCTGAAGATGATCTTTGAAATGGCTAAGTCTTCTGACCTTTCTTGATTGATCAACTATGCTAAAATATGGTCAAGATTGCTGATGTGGTGTGCTAATCTGGTTGCTCTGATCTGTTATGGATTGCTCTGATACAAGCTCTGTGCTCTGATGCTGAATATCTTATTTATGTCTTGAATTGTTAGAATGAAATGCTCTGATGTATTTAAGTGTTATTGATTCATGCTCTGATATGTTAATTTCAACTATCAACATGCTTGTAATGATTTTTGAATGAATGATAGTTGAACTTATTTTGAATCAAGAAACACTAATCTCTCTATGCCTATCTTGAACCTACTTGCAACAGAAACAGTGAATACACTAACACATTATTTTTTCAGGAATATTGACCTTAGTCATGTCTTCTGAAGATACATGTAATAGGTGTAGACAAGTCACTTTTGCTTAGATAGTATAGGTTTTGGCATCATCAAAAAGGGGGAAATTGTTGGGAATAAAATGAGATATGTTTTGATCTAATACCAAAACCCCCTGAGACATGCCTAAGTCAAATTGATAGTGTTCTAAAAATGATAGAACACATAGCATAAGGCTAGATGAGAAGCTGAAATGTTAGGCAGCTCTTAGACAATTAGATGCACAATTTGAGGGGGAACCTATGCTTTGAAGATGATCAAGATCAAGTCCCCTCAAGGCTCAAATTCTGGAACAATCACTTAAGAGCAAGGACACTCTATGAAAAACCAAATGCACTGATCAGGAGAGTTGTCCAGAGAAGATGTTCTTATGCAAGAACAAGATTGTAAAGCTCAAAAGGACAAGTCCAATAAGATGATCTGATCAGGAGAGTTGTCTAGAGAAAGTGTCCATATGCAAGATTGGTAAAATCAAAAGGACAAGCTTAATAACTCTGATCAGCAGAGTTGTCCAAAGAAGCTAGCCATATGCAAGAACAAATTTACCTAGCTCAAAAGGACAAGGCTACTCAAAGGCTTTGGATCAGGAGAGTTGTCCAAAGAAGCCAACTCTATGTGTAAAGTGTTCTGATGCTAAAAGACCAAATATGGTGATCAGAAGAGTTGTCCAGAAGAGTTGTCTCAGCATGATTGAATCAGAACAGATGTTCTAAAGGTTGAAGGTCAACTATGCTGAAGAGAAAGAGACAACCACACCCTAAAGATCACCAAAGAAACAAGCTAAGATCACCTTGAAGTGAAATAGAGGGAAAGAGCCAAGTCATCTGAAGAAGAGCAAGCCAACCTTGCTGAAAGGCAAAACTGCTGATAGTGATAAGGAGAGTTGTCCAGATGATAAGGAATGTTGTCCTATCATTGGATCAACCTTCAGAAGCCATGTCCAAGTCCTAACAAGAAGTCAAACATTGGGAAAAGTGCTGCAAAATGAAGACAAAGTCTTACAAGCCGTTTATTACCCAAATGAGGACATGTCACTATCAAGAATCTGTCTTCCAGTTTGAAGAACTCAAGGAAGACATTTATAGCAATTTGGGGCTGCCTCTCCAACGGGCAAATCCTCCATTTTGTCTATAAATACAGAAGTGTGAAGACCATTTGAAAGCATCCAACTAACCTCAACACAATCCATCTAAGCTCACAGTTCTTACAAGCTAGAGTGCTTTCAAAGCTTTCAAAGACTATCTTAGTCTTCAAACACTTCATCTAAGCTGAACCCAATTGTATATCCATACACAAGCTTAGAGAGATATCCTATCCTTATACACTGATCTTCATTGTAAAGGATATCTCATTAGTTGGAACCTTACTTCAACCCTTACATCTTTCAAGAGTGAAAGTGAGAAGGTTGCAGTAGTAGAAGTGGTAGGAGCTGACTGTTGAGAGAAGAACAGTTCAGTTCTGAGTTGAGAAGAGGGTACTAGGACTCTAGACATCCTAGGGATCAATTCACCAAGGAGTGGTGTTCTTGATCAAGTGCACCTTGGCACTATAAAACAAGTTAATTCCAAGAGTGAAGGAATTATCCTGTTAAATCAGGGAAAGTGGATGTAGGAGCTTGAGTCTCTGAACCACTATAACTTCTTGTGTTGATTTACATTCCAAGTACTTTCATACACTCAACACTGCACATAAAACTGATCTTTCAAGGATAAACATTCAAAGACTGTGCAAAAACCTATTTGGACAAGTTCCCTGAAAACTGGACTGTGTTGCATTGACTAAGTGATTTCAGAAATTAAAGGAGTCTAAACTTAAAGGGCCAACCACTATTCCGCACATATAACTCCCCTAGATATTTATTCAACTAAGTACTCAATAGTACTTAGTAGTTTGATTATCTTAGAAGAGTTAATCTTCTTCAGCAGAGTTGTCCAAGACAACCTTGCTGAACTCTGGTTTGATCAAATTAGCAAAAGAATTGCATACAAGTGTATTCCCCCCCCCCCATACACTTGTCATATACTCCTTTCAGGACCAACATTCTCTCAAAATTCATAGAAAAGAATGGTCCTTCAGTAACCTTTGGAGACAGCTCTCAAGGAATCACAAGAGGTTATGGTACATTAAACATTGGTAATGTTAAAATTACTGATGTCTCATATGTCCTAGGCCTAAAATACAATTTGCTGTCTATAAGTCAAATTTGTGATAAAGGATATTGTGTTGAATTTGCACCAAATGAATGTACCATCATAGACAAATCAACACAACAGGTGCTACTAACAGGGGTGAGAAAGGGAAATGTCTATTTTGCAGATTGGAGCAAAACCCCTGAAGCAGTTTGCCTTGTTGCCAAAAGCACAAATGAGCAAAGTTGGCTATGGCACAAGAGATTGAATCATCTGAATTTCAAAACCATCAACAAGATTGCAAGAAACTCTCTAGTTAAAGGGCTGCCTAATCAAGTATTCACCAAAGAACACATATGCCAACCATGTCAGGAAGGAAAGCAGATCAAAGCTTCATTCAAAGGAAAACCTGTCATCTCAACTGAGAGAGTTCTTCAACTGTTGCATATGGATTTATTTGGTCCAATTATCCCAGTAAGTTTAAATGGAAGAAAATATGCATTAGTTGTTTTTGATGATTTTTCCAGGTACACTTGGGTAGTATTCTTGTTAAACAAAAAGGAGACCCAAGTCAAGCTACCTGAATTGATGATGAGATTAAGCAATGAAAAAGGCCTAAGCATTGTTAAGATCAGATCTGACAAAGGCACAGAATTCATAAACTCATACATCAATGAGTACTGCAGCAAGAATGACATCACTCATGAAACTTCAGCAGCAAGAACACCTCAACAAAATGGGGTTGCTGAAAGAAGAAACAGAACCTTGAAAGAGGCAGCAAGAACTTTGATTGCTGAATCCAAATTGCCTAAAAGGTTCTGGGCTGAAGCCATTAGCACTGCATGTCACACTCAAAACAGGTCCTTAATCACCAAAGGACAAGGTAAAACCCCATATCAAATATGGAAAGGTAGATTGCCCACTGTTGCTTATTTTCACATATTTGGTTGTAAGTGTTTCATCCATAATAATGGGAAAGAGCAATTGAAAGCTTTTGATAGCAAAGCTGATGAAGGAATATTTTTTGGATATTCACAAATCAGCAAGGCTTACAGAGTTTACAATTGCAAAACTCTTATTGTGGAAGAAACACCTCATGTTGTGTTTGATGAATCTGTTAATGAGTACAGGGATAGAAACCTGAATATTGATGAGATAACACAAAGAACAACCAGATTAAGGCTTCAAAGCAAGGAAACAGTATTTGTAGATGTTGCCCAGCCTGAACTTCATGAAAATCAAAAACTGGACAACCTACCTGATGGCAACCAACCAGAAGACAACCAACCTGAAGGAGAAATTGAACTGACTGACCCTATCCCAGTTCAAAATCAGGTAACAACTACCAATGAAGAAGCAGGCAATGCTGAGGTAGTTAATAGATCCAATATTCAAGGGGGAACCAATGAAAATGTCAACTTATCTGACAATGAGGACAACACCCCTGAATATGATCCTGAGCTTGATCCTTCAATTAACTTCCCTGAATTTAATGAATCTAGTGATCCAACTTCAGAAGAGGACAATCCTCCTGAAAGGATCAGGTCTAGAAGGACTTGGTTGCAAGACCACCCATCTAGCCTGATACTTGGTAATCCAAGTGAAGGGATCAAAACTAGAAGATTTCATGGAGAAAGTGCTCTGTTTTGTTGTTTCCTTTCAGAACAGGAACCAAAAGACATTGAGGAAGCACTACAAGATACCAACTGGATCATAGCCATGCAAGAGGAGCTGAACCAGTTTACCAGAAATGAAGTTTGGGAGCTGGAAGATAGGCCAATTCATCAAGATGTCATTGGAACTAAATGGGTGTTCAAAAACAAGAAAAATGAAAATGACATCATTGTGAGAAACAAAGCAAGACTGGTGGCCAAAGGATATTGTCAATCTGAAGGGATTGATTATGATGAGACTTTTGCTCCAGTGGCCAGACTTGAGGCAATCAGACTCTTCCTAGCATATGCAGCTCACATGAGATTCAAGGTGTATCAAATGGATGTAAAGAGTGCATTTCTCAATGGGGTGCTCAAAGAAGAAGTATATGTTGAACAGCCCCCAGGATTTAAAGAAGGAGACAAGGTGTACAGATTGAAGAAAGCCCTCTATGGATTAAAGCAAGCTCCAAGAGCTTGGTATGACACCTTATCACAGTTTCTTCTAGATCATGGTTTTGTCAAAGGCACTGTTGACAGAACCTTGTTCAGAATTTGTGAAGGAGATGATATTTTGTTAGTCCAAATCTATGTGGATGACATTATATTTGGATCTCCAAATAAGAAGTTATGTGAGAAGTTCTCCAAACTCATGCAAAGTAAATTTGAGATGTCCATGATGGGATTGATGAATTTCTTCTTAGGACTTCAAGTCACTCAATCAAAGAAAGGAATATTCATCAATCAGGCCAAGTATACAAGGGACATGATCAAGAAATTTGGATGTGCTACAAGCAAACCAGTCAGAATTCCTATGAATACTAACTGGAAAATGGATCTTGATGAAAGTGGAGAGTCAACAAACTCCACTAACTACAGGGGAATCATATGATCCTTGCTATATCTCACTGCAAGCAGGCCTGATATCACATTTGCAGTTGGAGTATGTGCAAGATTTCAAGCTAATCCAAAGAAGAGCCATCTTGATGCTGCCAAGAGAATCCTAAGATATCTCAAGGGATCTGAGAATCTTGGATTATGGTATCCAGCTGATGACAACATTGAGCTCACTGGATATTCAGATGCAGACTATGGAGGATGTAGAATTGACAGAAAATCCACCTCTGGAACTTGTCAATTCTTGGGCAGCAAGCTTATCTCATGGTTCTCCAAGAAGCAAAATACAGTTGCAACTTCAACAACTGAAGCAGAGTATGTAGCAGCTGGAAGTTGCTGTGCTCAGATACTTTGGCTCAGGCAACAATTGAGAGATTACAAAGTAATCTCAAATGAAGTGCCAATATTCTGTGATAACAATAGTGCTATTGCTATCTCACAGAATCCAGTGCTCCACACCAGATGCAAGCATGTGGATATAAAGCATCACTTCATAAGGGATCATGTGGAAAAGAAAGATATCAAGCTTGTCAAAATCCACACTTATAAGCAAAAAGCTGATATCTTGACTAAACCATTGGCTGAAGCAAGGTTCTTGGAACTTTCAGCTGAATTAGGCTTACTTGATCCAAGGAAGATAGAGGAATGAAGGAAGGAAGCTCATAAGAAGGGGGAAGTTCATTAAATTGAACTTCAGCAAAGTTGACCAACCTCACTGAAGCAGTCAGCCAAAAAGGGAAACTCAGCAAAGTTGTCCTTATGATGTTCAGCAATGTTGGTCAGGAGCTTTGTCCAAGTGGGACCCAGTCAGCAATTTTGGGACCCACTCAGGCAAGCTAATCAGGCAGTTTTGACCAAGAGAGAAGTCAAAACACATCTCAGGATGTTTGTCCGAATTAATTGGATAATTTTTGCTATTTTTAGCATTGATTAGACATTTAAAAGGTTTCTTGGTCTAAGAGTAGGCCATTTTAAGATGGCGTGTACTATGAAGATCTTTGCCCCCAAAATGGCAAATCAGCATTAAATGCAAAATCTTAATTAAGATTTCATGAATTCTTGAGCCATCATCAAGACCATTGATTTGCATTCAAAACTCCATCAAACCGTTGAAAGCCCACTACCCCACTATATCCAATTGGTTCTTCAAAATTACCTTCTGTTATATTCTATTAACCAACGGTTAATAAATCCCATTCATATATAAACTCCTCAATTTTTACTTTCCTCCTCACGCACTCATATTTTCTCGAACTCTTAAGTTTTTCAAAACCTCTCAAACCTGCAACTTCTTTCCAAAAACCTATCCATTTCTCATTATCCATGGCACCCAAAATTAAGAGGGAAGAACTTGTAGACTTCAATGATCCATCCTTGGACATTGATTTCTCCTATCTCAGCAATCCAAACTCACTGTGGTTTGAAAAATTAGTTGCCTTTGATAGTCCAGACACTGAGGTTCATCAAGTCCTCCAATGGCTAAGGGAGGCTGGGCTAGAAAAGTTCTTAGGCACTAAACCAGATTCCTGCCTGAACTCCTTCATGGCTGAATTCTTTGCCCATCTCAGATGGAAGGGCAAGAAGGGAGACGTGTGCACTAAGCTCACATATGCAGAGGAAGATGAAGAAGAAGAAAGCCAACACACCATCATCTTCACTGCAGAGGATTTGGATGCTAGCTTTGGGCTACCTTCAGAAGGCCTAAATCCAGAAACTTACAAGGAAGGAGAAGATCAGGAGTTCTACCTTCCATGGCTGCTTACACCCAAGAAACTAGTAAGTGCTCAAAACAAGAACACTCTAAAGCCAGTTTTTAGACACTTGTTTGATTGTGTGGTGAAGAGTTTGTTAAGTCATTCTGGGAGTGTTGAACAAATCAGTATGCCTAAGTTAAGGGTAATGGCTGCTGTGGTTGACTCTGCTGAGAAGAGAGTCAAGTTTGATTGGAAAAGCTTCATCTTGGACAAGATGATGAATGAGAAATTCAAATTTAAGGAGGTGAAACACCACAAGGTGGTAGTTGATGGTAGACTCCAGTTTTGCACAAGAGCCAGCCTACTCTTGGAAAGATTTGCCCATTACACTCACCTACAAGCAAAACCAAAGCCTTTTCCTGCTCAAAAGGTGATGTTCAGAAAGCTGTCTTCTAAGACAGGAAAGAGGAAGCAGGAGGCTGCCTCCAAGAAAGCTATTGCAATTGTTCCTACAACCAGAACCTCTCCAAGAAAAAGGAAAGCCCAACCACCAAAAGTTCAGCCAAAGGTGAAGAAGATGAAGAAGATTATGAGAGAATCTTCCCCAGAAAGTCAGTCAAGAAGTGGAGGAGCCACTTCTGAGGAGATTGAGAAGGTTGCTGATGAAGGAGTCAACCCCCCTGAAGAAGGTGTAGAACTCAGAGAGGTTGTCCCCTTACAGCCTGAAAGTGTAACAGAATTCAGAGATCTTGACCAGCCAACAAGATCTGAAAGGAGGAAAAGAATAATCAAAACCTCTGAGAAGCAGAGATTGATGGAAGAGGAGAAAAAGAAGAAAGAGTTCTTCAAGGAGATTAGGCAAGCTAGTAGGTCTAACTCCAAGTCAAAATCAAGGACCAACAGCCCTGAAGCCAACTCTCCTGATATTCAATCAGAAAGGATATCCCCATCAAGGCATGAAGAAGAGGAGTGCAAGACTCCTGAAGATGCCCCAATCATTGCCAAGAAGGTTTACTCCCCTGAAGGTGCCCCAGATAGAGCAGGTATTGATGTGCTGGCAGACTTGGTCAATCTTGAGGATAGACCTTTTTCCCCACTTGATCCAAGACTTCTCTCTTATACAAAACTTCTTGAAACTGTCCTTCAAGAAGGGGATCAAGTTTCTCTCCCACCCATTCCAGCCATTCCAATTACCTCTTCAGGAACTTTGCTCTCAAAAGCACCTGAATCCCAACTTGTTCTAAGCTCTAACCCTTCTGAACCCAACCTACCTGAAATCCAGTCAAGCCTACCTGAAACCCAATCCAACCCTCCTGAATCTCAAGCCAACTCCTCTGAAGATGAAAGTGGTGAATAATACACTTATGAGGGGATGCTAAGGCAGATTGCCAAGGCTAATGTGGATGAACTATATCCAGGGTTGAAGGACTATCCTAGGCTGCAACAACAGTTCTATGATCTCAGAGCTCTTGTTGAGATCAAGGATAGAACTATGGTAGAAATAGCTCAAGCTATTCAGGATAAAGGAGCAAGCTGGTGGCAGGTTGAAGAGAACAGGCTCTTGAACTTTGCAAATGTGAAGAAATCCAGTGTGTTGACCACTGAGGCTTGTTCTGCACCATTGTTCATGCGAAGGTGCTAGCTGAGAGAGAAAGAATTGCACAAGGACTCAGGCACCCTGATAGCCCATCTGATGATGATAATGATGATGATGATGATAACACCAATCCCAACCCTCCAGGCCTCAACTCTGCTCAGGTACATTACTTAACTTATCATTCTGAAAAGGACTCTGATCATTCAGAGGAGTTGACCAAAGATGGTAACTCAGTCCAAGATGCATTGGCCAAGGATGGTTCTCTTGAACCTGAGGCACAGCTTGACAATGTTGAGACTTCCATGGGAGAAGCTAGTTTGGCTAAAGCCTCATCAATGTCAGGAAAGTTGGACATTGACCAGCCTTTAGTCATTCAGGATGACTCAGTGGCCTTGGGATGCCCAAGCACTGTGATCTCCCAACAACTGCCCTCTGTGGATCCTGTTGAGGATATGGAGGTGTCAGGATTAGGAAAAGAAGGAGTTGAAAAGGCAAATAGTGGTGAAAACTCAGAGGGAGATGATGGTGAGGATTGTGTGATTACAGGTTCCTTGAGTGCACCACAAAAAGAGGGAGATGAAGTAGAAATACTGGGTGCAGCCCAATATGAGAGTCAGGCTATTCTTCAAGTCAAATCTGAACTTGATGAATCCCTTGGTGAAAGGAGGCCTGATTCTCCAGAGAATGTGAGCTTATCTACTGAAAATGAAGAAAAGAATTTAGTTGAAAAAGAGAGAGAAGGTGCTGATGTATCAGGCCTTATGGGAGATAAAAAGAATGAGGGTGTTGAGGGAGTTTTTACTAACACTCTTAGTTTTGCAGATTCTGTAGCTGTTACAATTGAACAAATTTTTGCAGATGCCTCCCTTACTGATATACCAGTCAATACTGATATTGACCTTGAAGCAGTTTCAGCCAATGTATCCACATTGAACAAGATGTATTTTGAGCAAGCCAACACCACTGAAGCAGGCTTTCAGATTGCTACTCAAACTGCAACTATCATTGAAGAACAGTCAGAGAAGTTGGATACTTTGGTAAGGGAAGTTGGTAAGGCACATGCAGCAACAATTGATACTCTAGATGGCCAAGGAAAGACTCTAGCCTCTGTGGAGATGAGGCTAACTGGCTCAGAGGAAATAATCTTGCCAACACTGGATGCAAGAATCTGTGGTGTTGAAACTGGACTGCAAACAGTTTCAACAGAGGTAACAAAGGCAAAGGAAGAGATGGTCAAGTTCACAAAATCTGTGCAGAAGGAGCAGCAAGGTCTCAAAGTTCTATACAAGCATAATGTGAGAGCCTTGAGAAGGACAATCAAAGATGCCTTAAGGCAAAGGACTGCTGCACAAAGAAAGAAAGCTGAAGAGTTGAAAGCTGCAATGGTGATAGAAGCTGCAGAAAAGTTCACTGTTGAACTGATGGCCAAAGTGTCTGATCAAGTTGTGGCCAACCTCACTGATCAACTTCAGGCCAAACTTGATCAATCACTGAAAGCCACTTTAGATGCCATTGTTGCTCAAAAGATGAAACTTGTCCACACATTCTTGAGCATGGCAGATGACAAAATGCAGAACATTCATGATGAGAATGTTTACCTACTGCAGGAGTTGAAGTCCCTCACTCATGCTCACTCACATCTCTCTGTCACTATGAGTGAATTAAAGCCCCAGTGTTTTGAAAATGCCAAAAAGGGGGAAAGAGAGAGAGCAAGGGCAAAGGGAACCTTGGTTATTGGTGAATCCAAAGGAAAGGAAAAGGTTCCTGATGCTGAGGAGGAGGCAGTAGAAGACATTGGGAAAGGAAAAGGCCCAATGAACATTGAGAATTTGACTGAGGAAGAACAGATTCAAATTGCTGTCAAAGAGTCCATGATGTCTGCAATGGAAAGTCAGGCAAGGAAGCAACAAAGGCCTAGTGGTGAGTCATCAGGACTTGAACCCAAAGAGAAGGTTACTGAAGTAAGGGGGAAGGTGACAAGGTCATCTGAAAGAAAAAGGAAGGAATTGCAAGCCTTCAATGAATTCCCAACCAGCCTGACTTTGCCTTCAGAATTTCAGTCTGAGGAATCTACTCCAGTAAGGCAATCAAAGAGATTGAAGAAAGCAGCCAAGTTGCCTGCCATTGAAGAAGAAGTTGAAGAGGAGGTACAGGACAGAGAGCCTGAAGTGGTTGTGCCCAAGCTTGCTGATGATCCTTCTAAGCTGTTTGAAGAAGGATTTGGAAAGGATCCAGAAACACAGGAGAAGCTAGCTCTTCTAAGAGCTAAAGAAAGAATGGATCAGTTGGTTGAGGCCAACAAGGCAAGAGATGGAAGGAGGGCAAACTTCAAAGCTCCAAGAAGGAGGGCCTCTTACAGAAAACTTAAACCTCAAATGCTGCAAAGATGGAACACTCAGTACCCTCACCATGATAAGTGGGTTCCAATCTCACTGAATGATGCATGGGAGGAGGCCAAGAGAAGTTTTGTGTATGACTTTTATGTCATAGGAAAGTGGCTTGAAGAGAGTGTAGATGAAGTCTTTGTGCAGTTTATGTTTGAGAACCATAGGGACCTCTACCAGAAGCTGTTTGCAGCAGCTGAGATGGCCAGAATTGAATTCAAGGCCCCTGGTCCCATTCTGTACATGCCTCCTAAGTTCAATGGGAACTTAATTGATGAGGGAAAGATACTTGAAGAATTCATCAACATCATGAGGATGGAGAAGTTGAAGCCTGGCCCTAAAGGAACCAACAAAGAGATCTGGGAACTGAAGAAAAGAGTATGGGCTCAGTATGGCATTGCTCCTCAAGATGATGGAACTCTATGATGGATAAGTTCACTTTTTCCCTATTTGCTGTTATGATTTTTATGATTGTTGTTTTTTTTGCAGTTCTAGACTAGTGAATCCTTTTTAATTTTCAGCTCTGTAATGCTCTATCACTTATATAAAAGGATCACTATGTTTCTATCAAGAGATAACAACTCATTATCTCAACTAACCTATCATGACATATATACTTGATTTATTGTGCTAACAGTCTCTTTCAGGCAAATTGACCAGTTCACTCTCCCTGAAGGTAAAGTATAGTATAAGTCAAGTTCCCTTTGTAATAGGTTTTGGCATCATCAAAAAGGGGGAAATTGTTGGGAATAAAATGATTTTGATCTAGATACCAAAACCCCTGATTGATGATGTTCAGATTAGTTGAGATAAGCTCAAGTCTAGTTCAGGCAAGGTGTCTCAGTACACTTGAATTTGTAGATTGCTTAAGAGAAAAATCTCAGGAATGTTGTGAGATTTTAGTGTTCAGGATAGTTGTCCAAAGCTGGAATGTTAGGCAGCTTGATAAGTCTTTAGGACAGAGCTGCTGAACCTCCAAGACAGATTGACCAAGTGGACAACTTAGCTGAAGAGATCAAGAGCAGTAAAGCAATGCTCATAAATGCAAATGATCAAGACAGTTGAAGTACAAATGATCAAGAGCATTGAATGTCAAAGTCCAAAAGACACATTCAATGAAGCATTTATTGCCAATCATGCCTGAACCAAGCATTGAAGACTTGAAGCATTAAAGAGTGAAGCATTGAATGAATGTTGGAATATTCTCAATTGCAGCAGGAATATTCAGGGAGCTTGTCCCATCTGACCGTTGGTTGAGTATAGCTTCTGCCACAAATCAACCTTGGGAAATGTGCATATTTAGAAACTGACACAAGTCATCTCAGCCGCATTTTTCAGAAGTCAACACATTCATTCAAGCAACCATTGAAGAGGCCTTTTACACAGCGGATAAAAGGATGCCAAGCTTCATAGTCGTTTCAATGGTGCTGCAAATAGACAAGTTTGAATTGTTATCCCTCCAACGGTTAGCTGCTCAAGTTTGCCTATAAATACAGAAGTGATCAAGGGATTCAATGATCCAACTACAAGCTATCAAACTATCATCAGGCTTTCAAAGGAAACCAAGTTGTTCTCTAGAATTCCAAGTTTCCTGAATCACTTCTTTTAGCTAAGCCAATCTTTGTAAACAACCAAAGCTTAGCATTGAGATATCCTAAGCCTTTACACTGTTCTTATTGTAAAGGATATCTCTACTAGTTGGAACCAAACCTCAAACCCTTATCTCATTTAGTGAAGAGAGAGTTTGTTGTAGAAGTGAGGAGTTAAGGACTGTTAGTGTGAAACACAGTCTTAACTCAGAGAGATTGAGCACTAGGACTCAGGTTTTCCTAGGGATCAAAACACTAAGAGAGTGTTGTTGATCAGTGCACCTTGGCACTATAAAACAAGCTAATTCCATTGTGAAGGAATTATCCTGTTCAATCAGGGAAAGTGGATGTAGGAGCTTGAGTCTCTGAACCACTATAAACTTGCGTGCCATTTACTTACTGCATTCTTTATTTCACTTACATTCAAACATATTTTAAAGAAACATAACTTAGTAAGTGAGAAAATCTGTTTTGGACAAAGTCCCTGATAATCTGTATCTTTTCAGAAATTAACTTGGAGTATTTCTTTAGTCAAAGGCCAACCACATTCCGCACTTAGCAACTCTTTTAGATATTTAGCCAACTGATCACTCAATAGTAATCAGTAGGACAAGTATCTATCAAAGTTCACACTCAGGCCAGTTGTGAGACAACTTGCCTGATAAGACCAGTTTGTCAAAAAGAAAAAGAATTTGCATACACAAGTGCATTCCCCCCCCCCCCATACACTTGTGTTATACTCCACCAAGGACCAACATCATGATTAAAAACATAGTGATCCTTTTATATAAGTCAAAGAGCATTACAGAGCTGGAAATTAAACGGACTCACTAGTCTAGAACTGCAAAATAACAACAATCATAAAAAAACATAACAACAAATAGGAAAGAAGTGAACTTATCCATCAGAGAGTTCCATCATCTTGAGGAGCAATGCCATACTGAGCCCATACTCTTTTCATCAATTCCCAGATCTCTTTTTTGGTTCCTTTAGGGCCAGACTTCAACTTCTCCATCCTCATGATGTTGATGAATTCTTCCAGTATCTTTCCCTCATCAATTAAGTTCCCATTGAACTTAGGAGGCATGTACAGAATAGGACCAGGGGCCTTGAATTCAACTCTGGCCATCTCAGCTGCTGCAAACAGCTTTTGGTAGAGGTCCCTATGATTCTCGAACATAAACTGCACAAAGACTTCATCTACACTCTCTTCAAGCCACTTTCCAATGACATAAAAGTCATATACAAAACTTTTCTTGGCCTCCTCCCATGCATCATTCAGTGAGATTGGAACCCACTTATTATGGTGAGGGTACTGAGTGTCCCATCTTTGCAGCATTTGAGGTTTGAGTCTTCTGTAAGAAGCCCTCCTTCTTGGAGCTTTGAAGTTTGTCCTTCTTCCATCTCTTGCCTTGTTGGCCTCAACCAACTGATCCATTCTCTCTTTAGCTCTTTGAAGAGCTAGCTTCTCCTGTGTCTCTGGATCCTTTCCAAATCCTTCTTCAAATAGCTTAGAAGGATCATCAGCAAGCTTGGGCACTCTTACTTCAGGCTCTTTGTCCTGTTCTACTCCTTCAACTTCTTCTTCTTCAATTACAGGCAGCTTGACTGCTTTCTTCAACCTCTTGGATTTCCTCACTGGAGTTGTTTCTTCAGACTGAAATTCTGATGGCAGAGTCAGGCTAGTTGGGAATTCATTGAAGGCTTGCAGTTCCTTCCTCTTTCTTTCAGATACTCTTGTCACTTTCCCCCTTACTTCAGCAGCCTTTTCTTTGGGGTCAAGTCCTGCAGACTCACCACCAGGCCTTTGAAGCCTCCTTGCCTGACTTTCCATGGCTGACATCATAGATTCCTTGACAGCAATTTGAATTTGCTCTTCTTCAGTCAGGTTTTCAATGTTCATTGGGCCTTTGCCTTTCCCAATGTCTTCTACTGCCTCCTCCTCAACATCAGGGACCTTCTCCTTTCCTTTGGATTCACCAATTACCAAGGTTCCCTTTGCCCTAGCCCTCTCTCTTTCCCCCTTTTTGGCATTATCAAAACACTGGGGCTTCAAGTCACTTATAGTGATAGAGAGATGTGAGTGAGCATGAGTGAGGGTCTTCAACTCCTGCAGCAAATAAACATTCTCATCATGGATGTTTTGCATTTTGTCATCTGCCATGCTCAAGAATGTGTGAACAGGTTTCATCTTTTGAGCAACAATGGCATCCAAGGTTGCTTTCAGAGATTGATCAAGTTTGGCCTGAAGTTGATCAGTGAGGTTGGTCACAACTTGATCAGACACTTTGGCCATAAGTTCAATAGTGAACTTCACTGCAGCCTCTTTCACCATTGCAGCTTTCAATTCTACAGCTTTCTTTCTCTGTGCAGCAGTCCTTTGCCTTAATGCATCTTTGATTGTCCTTCTCAAGGCTCTCACATTATGCTTGTACAAATCTTTGAGGCCCTTCTGCTCTTTCTGCACAGATTTTGTGAACTTCACCATCTCTTCCTTTGCCTTTGTTACTTCTGTTGAAACTATTTGCAGTCCAGTTTCAACACCACAAATCCTTGCATCCAGTGTTGGCAAGATTACTTCCTCTGAGCCAGTAAGCCTCATCTCCACAGAGGCAAGAGTTTTGCCTTGGTCATCAAGGGTGTCTACTGTTGCAGCATGAGCTTTCTCAACTTCCCTGACCAAAGTATCCAACTTCTTTGACGTTGCAGTTTTTGATGCAATTTGCAAGCTAGCTTCAGTTGCATTTGCTTGCTCAAAGTAGATCTTGTTCAAGGTGGACACATTTGCTGAGACTGCTTCTAGGTCAATGTCAGCATCAACTGGGATATCTGTAAGAGAGGCATCTGCAAAAATCTGCTCAATGGTGACAGCTACTGAATCTGCAAAACTAAGAGTGTTAGTAAAAACTCCCTCAACAGCCTCATTCTTTTTCTCTCCCAATAGGCCTGATTCATCAGCACCTATACTCTCATTTTCAACTTCTTTCTTTTCTTCATTTTCAATAGATAAGCTCACATTCACTGGAGAATCAGGCCTCCTTTCACCAAGGGATTCATCAAGTTCAGATTTGACTTGAAGAATAGCCTGACTCTCATATTGGGCTGCACCCAATATTTCTACTTCATCTCCCTCTATAATTGGTGCACTCAGGGAACCAGTAATCATACACTCATCCTCACCTTCTCCCTCTGATTTTGCATCACTATTTGCCTTTTCAACTCCTTCTTTTCCTAAGCCTGACACCTCCATATCCTCAACAGGATCCACAGAGGGCAGTTGTTGGGAGATCACAGTGCTTGGGCATCCCAAGGCCACTGAGTCATCCTGAATGACTAAAGGCTGGTCAATGTCCAACTGTCCTGACATTGATGAGGTTTTAACCAAACTAGCTTCTCCCATGGAAGTCTCAACATTGTCAAGCTGTGCCTCGGGTTCAGGATAACCATCCTTGGCCAATGCATCTTGGACTGAGTCACCATCTTTGGTCAACTCCTCTGAATGATTAGAGTCCTTAACAGAATGATAGGTCAAGTAATGTACCTGAGCAGAATTGAGGCCAGGAGGATTGGGATTGGTGTTGTCATCATCATCATCATTGTCATCATCAGAAGGGCTGTCTGGATGTTTGATTCCTTGTGCAATTCTTTCTCTCTCAGCAAGCACCTTTTCATGAACAATGGTGCAGAATAAGGCCTTAGTGGTTAACACACTAGTCTTCTTTACATTTGCAAAATGTAACATCCTATTTTCTTCAACCTGCCACCAGCTAGCTCCCGTATCCTTGATAGCTTGTGCTATCTCCACAATTGTTCTATCCTTGATCTCAACAAGTGCCCTGAGATCATAGAATTGTTGTTGCAGCCTAGGATATGCCTTCAATCCTGGATATAACTCATCCACATTGGCTCTTGCAATCTGCCTCAACATCCCTTCATAGGTGTACTCTTCACCATTTTCTTCTTCATCAGAAGAGTTGACTTGGGATTCAGGAGGGTTGGTTTTGGATTCAGGTAAGTTGGGAATGGGTTCAGAGGAGCTTAGGACAAGTTGAGATTCAGGTGCTTTTGAGAGCAATGTTCCTGAAGAGGTAATTGGAATGGCTGGAATGGGTGGGAGAGTAAGTTGATCACCTTCTTGAAGAGCAGTTTCAAGAAGTTTGGTATAAGACAAAAGTCTGGGATCAAGGGGGGAGAATGGCCTATCTTCAATGTCAGCTAAATCAGCTAACACATCAATTCCAGTTCTATCAGGAGCACCTTCAGGAGAATAAAATTTCTTTGCAATAATTGGGGCATCTTCAGGAGTCTTGCACTCCTCTTCTTCATGCCTTGATGGAGATATTCTTTGAGATTGAATATCAGGAGAGTTGGTTTCAGGGCTGTTGGGCTTTGATTTGGACTTGGAGTTAGACCTACTTGCTTGTCTAATCTCCTTGAAAAATTCCTTCTTTTTCTTCTCCTCTTCCATCAACTTCTGCTTCTCAGAAGTTTTGATGATTCTTCTTCTTCTTTCTAACCTTGTTGGCTTATCAAGGTCCCTAACCTCTGTTACAGACTCAGGTTGCAAGGGGATAACCTCTCTGACTTCTTCACTTTCTTCAGGAGGATTGACTCCTTCTTCAGCAACCTTTTCAATCTCTTCAGAAGTGGCTCCTCCACTTCTTGACTGGCTTTCTGGGGGAGATTCACTCAGAATCTTCTTCATCTTCTTCATCTTTGGCTGAGCTTTTGGTGGTTGAGCTTTTCTTTTTCTTGGAGAAGTTCTGGTTGTGGGAACAACAGCACCTGCTTTCTTGGAAGCTGCATCCTGCTTCCTCTTTTCTGTCTTAGAAGACAGCTTCCTAAACATCACTTTTTGAGCTGGAAAAGGCTTTGGCTTGGCTTGGAGGTGGGTATAATGTGCAAATCTTTCTAAGAGCAGGCTAGCTCTTGTGCAAAATTGGAGTCTCCCATCAACTACTACCTTGTGGTGCTTCACTTCTTTGAATTTAAACTTTTCATTCATCATCTTGTCTAGAATGAAGTTTTTCCAGTTGAACTGGACTCTCTTCTCAGCAGAGTCAATCACAGCAGCCATCACTCTCAACTTAGGCATACTGATTTGTTCAACACTCCCAGAGTGGCTTAACAAACTTTTTACCACACAATCAAATAAGTGCCTGTATACTGGTTTCAAGGTGTTCTTGTTCTGCGCACTTACAACTTTCTTGGGTTCTATCATCCATGGATAGTAGAACTCCTGATCATCTTCCTCTTTATACATCTCTGGATTCTGGCCTTCTGAAGGTAGCCAAAAGCTAGCATCCAGATCCTCAGCAGTGAAGATGATGGTGTGTTGGCTTTCTTCTTCTTCTTCTTCCTCAGCATATGTCAGTTTGGTGCATACATCACCCTTTTTTCCCTTCCATCTGAGATAGGCAAAGAATTCAGGCAGGAATCAGGCTTGGTGCCAAGAAATTTCTCAAGCCCTGCCTCCCTTAGCCATTGAAGGACTTGATGAACTTCTGTGTCTGGGCTGTCAAAAGCAACAAACTTTTCAAACCAAAGTGAATTTGGATTGCTAAGATAGGAGAAATCAATGTCCAAGGAGGAGTCATTGAAATCTACAAGTTCTTCTCTCTTAATTTTGGGTGCCATGGATAATTTTGAGAGTTAGAAAGGTTTTGGAGAAAAGTTGCAGGTTTTGAGAGGTTTTCAAAAGAACTTTGAGAGTTTGAAATTATGAGTGCGTGAGGAAGAAAGTAAAAATCGAGGAGTTTATATATGAGGGGATTTTATTAACCGTTGGTTAATAGATAATAACCGTGGGTAATAATAAAAAATCAATTGGATAAAGTGGGGTAGGCGGTTAAAAGAATGTTTAATGAAAATCAATGGCCTTGATGATGGCTCAAGAATTCATGAAATCTTAATGGAGATTTTGCATTAGATGCTGATTTGCCATTTTGGGGGCAAAGATCTTAATAGCACACGCCATCCTAAAATGGCCTACTCTTAGACCAAGAAACCTTTTAAATGTCTAATCAATGCTAAAAATAGCAATAATTATCCAATTTATTCGGACAAACATCCTGAGATGTGTTTTAACTTCTCTCTTGGTCAACCTGTCTGACCAACATGTCTGAGTGGGTCCCAATGTTGCTGACTGGGTCCCACTAGGACAAAGCTCCTGACCAACATTGCTGAACATCATAAGGACAACTTTGCTGATTATCCCTTTTTGACAGATTGCTTCAGTGAGGTTGGTCAACCTTGCTGAAGTTCAATTTAATGAACTTCCCCCTTCTTATGAGCTTCCTTCCTTCATTCCTCCATCTTCCCTGGATCAAGTAAGCCTAATTCAGCTGATAGTTCCAAGAACCTTGCTTCAGCTAGTGGCTTGGTCAAGATATCAGCTTTTTGCTTATCAGTGTGGATCTTGACAAGCTTGATATCTTTCTTTTCCACATGATCCCTTATGAAGTGATGCTTTATATCCACATGCTTGCATCTGGTATGGAGCACTGGATTTTGTGAGATAGCAATTGCACTATTGTTGTCACAGAATATTGGCACTTCATTTGAGATGACTTTGTAATCTCTCAGTTGCTGTCTGAGCCAAAGTATCTGAGCACAGCAACTTCCAGCTGCTACATATTCTGCTTCAGTTGTTGAAGTTGCAACTGTATTTTGCTTCTTGGAGAACCATGAGATAAGCTTGCTGCCCAAGAATTGACATGTTCCAGAAGTGGACTTTATGTCAATTCTACATCCTCCATAGTCTGCATCTGAATATCCAGTGAGCTCAATGTTGTCATCAGCTGGATACCATAATCCAAGATTCTCAGATCCCTTGAGATATCTTAGAATTCTCTTGGCAGCATCAAGATGGCTCTTCTTTGGATTAGCTTGAAATCTTGCACACACTCCAACTGCAAATGTAATATCAGGCCTGCTTGCAGTGAGATATAGCAAGGATCCTATGATTCCTCTGTAGTTAGTGGAGTTTGTTGATTCTCCACTTTCATCAAGATCCATTTTCCAGTTAGTATTCATAGGAATTCTGACTGGCTTGCTTGTAGCACATCCAAATTTCTTGATCATGTCCCTTGTATACTTGGCCTGATTGATGAAGATTCCTTTCTTAGACTGTGTGACTTGAAGTCATAAGAAGAAGTTCATCAATCTCATCATCGACATCTCAAATTTGCTTTGCATGAGTTTGGAGAACTTCTCACACAACTTTTCATTTGGAGATCCAAATATAATGTCATCCACATAGATTTGGACTAACAGAATATCATCTCCTTCACAGATTCTGAACAAAGTTCTGTCAACAGTGCCTTTGACAAAACCATGATCTAGAAGAAACTGTGATAAGGTGTCATACCAAGCTCTTGGAGCTTGCTTTAAGCCATAGAGAGCTTTCTTCAATCTGTACACCTTGTCTCCTTCTTCAAATCCTGGGGGCTGTTCAACATATACTTCTTCTTTGAGCACCCCATTGAGAAATGCACTCTTCACATCCATTTGATACACCTTGAATCTCATGTGAGCTGCATATGCTAAGAATAGTCTGATTGCCTCAAGTCTGGCCACTGGAGCAAAAGTCTCATCATAATCAATTCCTTCAGATTGACAATACCCTTTGGCCACTAGTCTTGCTTTGTTCCTTACAATGATATCATTTTCATTTTTCTTATTTTTGAATACCCATTTGGTACCAATGACATCTTGATGAGTTGGCCTCTCCACCAGCTCCCATACTTCATTTCTGGTAAACTGGTTCAGCTCTTCTTGCATGGCTATGATCCAGTTGGTGTCCTGTAGTGCTTCCTCAATATCTTTTGGTTCCTGTTCTGAAAGGAAACAGCAAAACAAAGCACTTTCTCCATGAAATCTTTTAGTTTTGATCCCTTCACTTGGATTTCCAAGTATCAGGCTAGTTGGATGGTCATGCAACCAAGTCCTTCTAGACCTGATCCCTTCAGGAGGATTGTCCTCATCTGAAGTTGGATCACTAGATTCATTAAATTCAGGAAAGTTAATTGAAGGGTCAAGTTCAGGATCATATTCAGGGGTGTTGTCCTCGTTGTCAGGTAAGTTGACATTTTCATTGGTTCCCCCTTGAATATTGGATCCATTAACTACCTCAGCATTGCCTGCTTCTTCATTGGTAGTTGTTACCTGGTTTTGAACTGGGATGGGGTCAGTCAGTTCAATTTCTCCTTCAGGTTGGTTGTGTTGGTCCTGAAAGGAGTATATAACAAGTGTATGGGGGGGGAATACACTTGTATGCAATTCTTTTCAATTTAGATCAAACAAGAGCTCAGCAAGGTTGTCTTGGATAACTCTGCTGAAGATGATTAACTCTTCTAAGATAGTCAAACTACTAAGTACTATTGAGTACTCAGTTGAATAGCTATCTAGGGGAGTTATATGTGCGGAATAGTGGTTGGCCCTTTAAGTTTAGACTCCTTAAGTTTCTGAAATCACTTTGTCAATCCAATGCAGTCCAGTTTAGTTTCAGGGAACTTGTCCAAATCAGTTTTGCACAGTCTTTGAATATGTGTCTTTTGAAAGATCAGTTTTGAGTGCAGTGTTGAATGAATGTAAGTACTTTGTAAGGTAAATCAACATAAGAGTTTATAGTGGTTCAGAGACTCAAGCTCCTACATCCACTTTCCCTGATTTAACAGGATAATTCCTTCACTCTTGGAATTAAATTGTTTTATAGTGCCAAGGTGCACTTGATCAATAACACCACTCCTTGGTGAATTGATCCCTAGGATGTCTAGAGTCCTAGTACCCTCTTCTCAACTCAGAACTGAACTGTTCTTCTCTCAACAGTCAGCTCCTACCACTTCTACTACTACAACCTTCTCACTTTCTCACTTGAAAGGGTAAGGATTGAAGTAAGGTTCCAACTAATGAGATATCCTTTACAATGAAGATCAAGGTATAAGGATAGGATATCTCTCTAAGCTTATGTATGGATATACAAATGGGATTAGCTTAGAAGAAGTGTTTCAAGACTAAGGATGTCTTTTGGAGACTTTGAAGCTCTCAGAATAGTTGCTCAGTTGGATGTAGAATGGATGCTTCAAATGGTCTTCACACTCCTTGTATTTATAGACAAAATGGAGATTTGCCCGTTGGAGAGGCAGCCCCAAATTGCTATAAATGTCTTCCTTGAGTTTTTCAAAACTGGAAGACAGATTCTTGATAATGACATGTCCTTATTTGGGTAATAAACGGCTTGTAAGACTTTGTCTTCTTTCTGCAGTACTTTTCCCAATGTTTGACTTCTTGTTAGGACTAGGACATGGCTTCTGAAGGTTGATCCAATGATAGGACAACATTCCTTATCAACTGGACAATTCTCCTTATCACTATCAGCAGTTTTGCCTTTCAGCAAGGTTGGCTTGCTCTTCTTCAGATGACTTGGCTCTTTCCCTTTCTTTCACTCCAAGTTGATCTTAGCATGTCTCAATGAAGTTCTTTAGGGTATGGTTGTCTCAAATCTTCAGCATAGTTGACCTTCAACCTTTAGAGCATTTGTTCTGATTCAATCTTGCTGAGACAACTCTTCTGGACAACTTTCCTGATCAGCATATGTTGGTCCCTGAACGAGTAGTGAATGGGATTAAAGTCTAGAGGGGAGGGGTGAATAGACTTTAAAACTTTTTCAAACAGAGTTGGGAACCTCTTCTGATTGCTATGTCAACTGGACTGCAAGTCTGCTGGTCCAGATGACTATAGTGATCTGACTGAAGAAGTTATATGCGGAAATATGGTGGCCCTGGTTTAGACTCGTTCTTGTAACTTGTTTTACTTTGTACTTTGTGAAATTACTCAGCTGATGCTGGTTTGAAAGTTATGGCCCTTTTTGAAGAGTGTTGAAATCACAGTATGCACTATATAATAATGAATGTAAAAGCAGAAATGTAAAGTGCAGAAAGTAAATAACACCGGATTTATAGTGGTTCGGATATACGATCCTACGTCCACTCTCACGTCCTAACGTGATGTTTAATCCCTTTAATTTCCACAAATTACAAGGGTCTTGTCCTTTATAGTCCCAAGGTTAGGACTTTGAGATCTGAGCCGTCCTAACAGCTGCGGTCTCCACAAGTGATTGTAAGCACTTGCACTTTGGGGGGTTTCAAAAACTTAAACCTTTCGGTGAGGGTTTGGGGTTTTTGAGATGTATCCAACTAATGGTTCAAGCTTATAATTTTCTTAACCACTATGCCTAAAACAATTGATATACAGTATGAATAAGTTTCAGGTTCTTAAGGGTTGGATAAGAAGTACTTAAGAGCTATGGATAATCTAATGGATTTCAGGCACTTTGAGAATTCTTAGAACAATGTGGCTTTTTGCTTGATGGCTTGCTTAGCTTGTGAATTCTCTCTTGTGTTTCTTCTGTGTTCCAACCTCTTGTATTTATAATGGAGATTGAGTGCAACTAGCCGTTGGAGTTGACTAGCCGTTTGAACAATCTTCCCATAATAGCTTGATTCCTTGATTCCAGCCGCTTGATTGCTTCAATCCTGGGATCATGTCAATCTTCTAAATAAGGTAGGTCTTCGTTTGAATTGCAAGATGACTTGGGAATCAGCCGAGTCCTGAAAGAGCACATAGTCTTCTGATCTGTACTACTAGTCTTCTGACTGCTCTTCTGGCCTTAGGTCTTCTGTCTTCTGGTATCAGACGAGTACTACTCTTCTGATCTGGAAATTCTTTGTAATACTTTAGGCCATCTTTAATCTGGGACTCCATCAGATAAGTAGGTATACAAGCACCTTAACATATCTGGTCTTCAAGGATCTTCTAGTCTTCATGTCTTCTACTCTTCTTATCTTGAGGATAGGCATGTAAGCCATGACTGTGCTGATCAGCTGCTATCAATACAGTTGATCACACAAGACTAGTCTAAGCTGTTCTATACAAGTCAGCTGATCCTATTACATTTATAAACTCTAAGTGTTTTGGCCATCAAAACTATTCTAACATCAAATGGGGCTTAGGGTGAATTTATATCCCAACAATTTCCCCCTTTTTGATGAAGCCAAAACTATATCTATGATAAATGCTCTTACTAAGGTAAGATAGGAGTTTATAAACTTCATAAAAACTGAAGTATCTGATGAAGACAATGAGAGTTTGTCTTGAAAGCAAAGAGAACTAAACTTGAATATATATAACTTTTACAGATTACAAGTAATAGTTTCTTAAGACTTTGAAAGTGGTCTTCATCAGGTCTTCTGTCTTCAGATGCGGAAGGCAAGGTACAGACGAGATCGAACTTCTTCCATGTGCTGCAGGTCCGTAACATTCTCCTCTTCATAGATCTTCTCTAGGATCTTTTTGACTTCAATGGAGTCAGTTCTTCCAGAATCCAGTTTGGGTGGATCCCATTTGGGTTCTTCAGGAGTTAAGATTCTGCAGTTATCAAGTTCTTTGGCTGTCTTGACTACTTCTTTCCAGAACTCTGGATCTTCAATGGTCATGAATTGATTGAACTGGAAGAATTCATCTTCATAGGTTGGGAGAGGGCCAAATCTTCTTACAATGTGGTGTTGAATTTGCCATTTCTTCTTCAGGGGGTACCATCTTGGCAGCTCATCTTGAAGGGCTAGATAGTCCACATAGTTGCTATCAAACACCAGAACTTTATCTTTCTGTGCCAGAGCATTTTCTTTCAGTGCTTTCTCCTTGAGAGCTTTCCTGAGTTTGGCTATCTTCTTGTCAAATTTGGCTTTGACTGCCTTCGCATCTTTTAGCTTCTTTTGTTTAAGCTCTTGAGCTTCAAGCTCTTTTCTTTTCTTCAACTCTAAAGCCTCTTTCTCTTCTGCAGTGGGCTCTGCTGGAGTTGACTTCTGAGCTTGCTCTTCTGCTAGCTCATCTGCTTTCCTTTTCCTAGACATTCTTTTCTCGGAAACTTGTTCTGTAGGGGCAGTGATCTGCAGGCTTTTGGCAGTTGCTTGAGTGGAAGCTTGGTTGTCTTCTTGAGCAATGTCTTTGCCTTTGCCTTTCTTGCTCTTGACTTTGCTTGATAAATCACCCAAGGTTTCATTCAACTCATCTTGAGATACTACCATTACAGCTTGCTGTGCAGTAGTCTTCTCTAGAGCTTTTATCAATACATCTTCCCCCTTTTTGGCTTCAGCAAGTGCAGCCGCAAAAGGTTTCATGGCATTCAGAATCTCCACCCGAAGAGTTTGTTGAAGAGCCATGGCGTTGACTCTGCCAATATGAGTCAGATGTGTGATGCTATGTTCTAGAATCTGAGCATGAGAGTTGGAGGAGGAGGCAGCTTCCAGTTTAGCTGTAATTGCCTCCAGTTTTGTTGCTGTCTCCTGCAGCTGAATCTGAAGTTTTTCATTCTCTGCTGTAGCTGATTGGAGAAGAGCTCGACCTTCAGTAGCTCTTGCTTCAGCATCTTCAATTCTTTGCTTGTAGGTGTTTTCCATGCGGTTGACCTCATTGGTGTAGAGATCAGCAAACCTGGTGGAATGTTCACCTGCCATCTTCAGAATGCTGGTCAGATACTCACTTATCTGATCGTGAAGAGATTCTCCAAACTTGTCCTCAATGTCAATGATCTGGTTTTGAAGACGAGTTCTCTGCTCCTTGACTGCCTTTTCAACATATCTTCCAAGTTGTAGGCCTAAGCCCTTTTCAAAGTGTAGGTCTATAGCAGTCTTGACCTGTGAGCATATGTCTGCCGTATAGTCAGCTGTTGGAGTAGAAGTTGAGGCTGGACCTTGAGGCTTTGGATGGACTGTTAGGGCTTTCCCTCTTTCTTCAGCTGAAAGGTACTCTTCATTGAGAAATGTGGTAGTGACCTTAACCAGGTGAGACATGATGGTGTCTCCTTTGTCAATGAAGTGAGGTAGAGTATCCTTAGGCATGAAGTGATCAGGAATAGTGATTACTTCTCTTTCAATCTCGGTTCTCTCAGCTGGTTCAGCTGAGTCTTCTGCAGGAACTGACGCAGCTGAGTCAATCACTTTTGCTGTGCCAGCTGCCTGATGATCTGATATGTCTTCTGGGATAGGTTGAATACCTAGAATTCTGTGGCATACTGCTGTAAAGGCTTCCTCAGGTAGCAGTTGAGTAAAAGATGTGACTTGAGCAACTTCTTTTTGCTCCATTTCCCAGTCGAGGAAATTAGCTTTTCCTCCCATTCCGTCCATGACTTCAATAAGGTCATCCACATCATCTCTCCTGAGTTCAATCCAGGTGCAGATTCTGAGAATTTGTTCGAACTGAACTGATTCCTCATCAATACCAGGAATAGTAGACTTGAGCAGATTTGCTATCTTCATCCTCATTATCTTCTCCCTTGTGCACATAGGATAGTGTACCATGCTGGATTGAGGTTGAGAGGTACCAGCTTGAGCAAGGTCTGCTGGTGCCATGTCTTCTGGAACAGAAGCAATAATGATGGTAGGAGTTTGAGTATGTGGGGTAGTTTCCTCTGCTGTGTGAGTATCAGCAGGGATTTGGGAAGTGATATGTTCTTGATCTTTAGTCGTCTGTACATCAGCAGAGGTCTGGGTCTGCTGGTCTGGAATGGTGCCTTCATGAAGATCAGTAGAAGTTTGAATACGTGGATCTTGAACATCAGCAGGGTTAGACAATAGGGTTTCTGGGGTTGAGGTAGGTGGAGCTTGTTCCTCTGCTGTGTGAGTATCAGCAGGGATTTGGATATCAGTGTTTGAGTGGTCAGATGAGGTGGAATCATCAGAAGGGTTGAAGGATGCAATCGGGGCTATTAACATGGGAGTAGGAAGCCTCGATTTCTTGGACTTTTTGTTTGAAGAAGAATTATTCTTCTTTCTCTTCTGACCCTTTGACAATTTAGAAGGAGTAAAAGAGGGAGAGGGTTTAGAGGTACCTGCCTTCTTCAAGGGAGAGGCAGTTGGAGTAGCATCTGAATCAGATGGGGAGATGAGCCCAGATCTGATTAGATATCGTCTTTGTGCTAAGGTCTGATTGTCATCATCATCATCATCCTCAGCAACCTTCTTCTGAGCCTCTTCTTTGGTTGGCTCCTCTTCTTCAGCAGAGTCATGATCAGACTCTTGTGCTGCCTTCTCAGCCAACAGCTTCCTCTTCTCTTCTTTTAACCTTTCTGCCTCAGCAAGAGCTTCCTTTCTCAAATAATATTTGGAGATGTGAAAGGTCTTATGAGGTCCCATCTTGTACTTCTTTGGGAGAATATCTGGAAGGATGATGCTCAGCTTGTTGACAAAGCTGACTGTGGCTGCTACCTTCCATACCTTTGATTGTAAGTCCAAAGTGACTTTCTTTGCCTCAAGAGCAATTCTTTCTAAGAATAGTCCTTGCCAGTCTCCATCGATCTGATCCCAGATTGCAGCCATTACTCGAACCTTTAAAGTAGTAACAGCATCATGGCTGAATGTGTTACCAAGTAACATCTTCCCTGCAATATCCAACAAGGTTTGGAATTTTGGTTCAAGTTGGGATTTCTTTAGTCCAGTTGCATCAGTAGCCTTGATTCGTCCACCAGTAAACATCTCCATATACTCTTTTTCTTTATTCATGATGTAGTTGGAGATATTTATTTTCCCCCTTGAAAGGCCAAACAATTCCTGATGAATTTCCCTTGTAACTTTGACTTTGTGTCCGTTCATGACACTTTCAACATGAGAACCCTTCATCACGGCGTTTGCATAGAATGTCAGAACGTCTTGTTCATAGACATTAGTCGGAGCTGCTTCCAAAAAGTCCCTGAGTTTAAGATTGACGCACCGAAGCAGTATCTCCTTGTTCTCATCTGTGTGTTTGCCTTTGAAAAACAGAGCATTCTCCGTAAAAATCTTCCCTTCCTTGGACCACTTTGCAGCATCCAAGGTGCCAGTATTCTTCGTCTTCTCGTCGTAAATCTCAATGATTGCCATAGTAGAGTCTGAGTGTTAGGGTTTGAAGGCTTGAAAGAGATTTGCAGAACGAGAGAGAGTAATGTGAGTAATCGAGTAATAAGAGTGGCAGGGATTAGGGATGTAAATATATATATACTCCACAGAATTTGATCTAACGGTCAGATTTGCGTTTGAATTTGGAGTAGAGCCCAAGATTTCTTTCTTTGATTTCTTAAATTTACCGGCTGGTTATGCCATTTGGCAATTGTTGATTTGCTGGCGATATGATACTTGAGTATTAATGACATCATTACCAAAAATAGCCGTTGAGACTAATTTATGGTAAGAATTGATCATCAAGGCCGTTTTCTATAAGAAAATTGCATTCCTTATATAAGCCAATTTGTTTAATTACATTCAGGAATAAATCTAGAATGAATTACATGATCAAGACTAGTCATTATACTCTAAATTTGTGTGATTTGATCAGCAGAGAGAGGTCTTCTGAGTTCTGCAAGATGTCTGCTGATTGTCTTTGAAAAGTCTTCTGGTCAGCTGAGTTGGTCTTCTGATCAGCTGAGTGGAGGAAACTGTGTTTGCTCTCATGATCCAACCTGGATGGATCCTTCCAGCTTTATTGTGAGTGATGATCCAACCTGGTTTGATGGATCTTTCAGCTCCTTCTTCAAATCAAGTGGAGCTAGTCTAGACGTAGTCCCACTGATTTAAATGTTCCTCACCATCGGATGTTCCTCATCATCAGATGGGATGTAGCATCTAATGTGCTCTTGTTGAATTTCTTCGCTTCTCTAGAAGGGGAAGGAAGGTTGAGGGGTGCTTCAATGGAGTTGAAGAGAGGGCCATGGACTCAGCCTTCATGTTCTGTTTAGACACAGTAGCTTTTGATAACAAGCTCTCCATGTAGAACTTCCTTCTGGAGAAGAAGCTCTGCTTGTTTGCTACTTTGTCCTCTGCATCTCTTCCTCCTTTAGCTTTCAACAAGAACGTCTCTTCTTCCTTTAGCTTTCATGAACATACTCATGTTGAGTAAGCCATGGATCTGCATCATCTTCATCTTCTGGACAAATCTTCATCTCCTTTACCCAAGATTTTGGTTGAAGAATGATCTCCATTCCATCTCTTCTTTCAACTGTCTCCATACCTGAAATAAGAAAAGTGTTAGGTGTTTTGTGTTCTTAGGTGTTCTCATAACTTCTCCTTTTATAGAGGTAGAAATGAGGTAGTGGAGAGAAAGATGACAAAACTATAGGGATGATAGGTCTGAATTTCTGAAAAGTGATTCTTTAAGATCAGCAGTGAATTTCTTGATCCAAGGGTTCACATTTAAGGATATTCAGACTTTATCTAATGGAATGCAGAAATTATGAATTTTGACCATGAGTTATTTGAAATCCGTACTGTGTATGCATACTGTTGAGTCGGTGAGGATGGTGTATTAATTCAGCCAAGTATGACTCACTTAGTATACTGTATTTATGTATATGAATAAAGTATTTTATGAAGAATAGTTTATTAATATACATAGTTATACATTGCTTAGAGTAGGAAGATCAAATAGCTTTGTTCAAGTCTGCTATATGTATATGTATATTATGCAATGCAGATTTTAGAGTATTTCATCAAGGATTCTTAAGATATCATTGATTCCCCCTTGATTAGATGACTCTAAGTTTTCCCTCAGCTCTATTTGTCTTCATTGGGATAGAACTTACCTGAAGATGAGGGTGTCTATTCACCTCATCTGATTCTCCTAGTCTGCTGCACTTGGGTCAGCTGAGGGTTTCAGCTGTTTTCTCCTTCTTCATGTGCTTGGGTCCAGGAGTCCTAAGCTGTAACATAAGGTCTTGAACCTGTCTTCAGCTAGGGGCTTAGTCAAGATGTCTGCTCTTTGGATATCTGTGTGAATTTTCTCCATCTTGATGTCCTTCTTTTCAAGGTGATCTCTTATGAAGTGGTGTCTAATGTCGACATGCTTGCACCTTGTGTGGAGGACTGGATTTTGAGTGATGGCAATGGCGCTGCTGCTATCACAATAAATAGGGACTTCTCTTGCCTCTACATTGTAATCCTTGAGTTGTTGAACTAGCCAGAGCAGCTGACTACAACAACTACCAGCTGCCATGTATTCTGCTTCAGTGGTGGAAGTTGCAACTGAGGTTTGCTTCTTAGAGAACCATGATATCAGCTTGTTTCCTAGAAATTGACAGGTTCCTGATGTGGACTTCCTATCAATTCTGCATCCTCCAAAGTCTGAGTCAGAATAGCCACTCAATTCTAGATTGTCATCAGCAGAGTACCATAGACCTAGGTTGACTGATCCTTTTAGGTACTTGAGAATCTTCCTTGCTGCTTCTAGATGACTTTGCTTTGGGTTTGCTTGAAACCTAGCACATACTCCTACAGCAAATGTTATGTCTGGTCTGCTGGCTGTAAGATATAGTAAAGATCCAATCAGTGCTCTATATTCAGCTTGATCAACTGCCTGTCCAGACTCATCTGGTTCCATTTTGAAAGATGTCATCATTGGAATCCTTGCAGTCTTGCTTTGTAGAGCTTTGAATCTTTCTAGCAGACTCTTGGTATACTTGGACTGGTTGATGAAGATCCCTTCTGGACTCTGCTTGACTTGAAGTCCTAGGAAATAATTCATCTCACCCATCATGCTCATTTCGAATTTTCCTTGCATAAGTTCAGAGAACTTTTTGCACATTTCTTGATTGGGTGATCCAAATATGATGTCATCTACATATATTTGTACCATTAAAATGTCTTCTCCTTCTTGTATTCTGAAGAGAGTTCTATCAACTTTGCCTTTTGTATATCCATTGTCAAGTAGGAATTGTGACAATGTGTCATACCAAGCTCTAGGGGCTTGTTTTAGACCATAGAGAGCCTTCTTCAGTCGATATACTTGATCACCTTTTTCAAATCCTGGAGGCTGCTCTACATATACTTCTTCTATCAGAATACCATTTAGAAAAGCACTCTTGACATCCATTTGATATACCTTGAAGCCCATATATGATGCATAAGCTAGAAATAGTCGAATGGCTTCTAATCTGGCTACTGGTGCAAAAGTTTCATCATAGTCAATCCCTTCAGATTGTGAGTATCCTTTTGCAACTAGTCTTGCCTTATTTCTAGTTATCACATCATTTTCGTCCTTCTTGTTCTTGAATACCCACTTTGTTCCTACTACATTGTGGTTTTCAGGACGATCTACCAATTCCCAGACTTCATTTCTTTCGAATTGGTTTAGTTCTTCTTGCATAGCAGTGATCCAATTGCTATCTGTCATTGCTTCTTCTATGTCAGCTGGTTCGATGTTGGACAGGAAAGCACACCAGCAGAACATAGATGATTGGGAATTCTGATTCAGTTGTCTTCTGGTCTTGACACCTGATTCTGCTCCTCCTAAGATGAGGTTTGATGGATGGTTGTTCCTCCATGTATGCCTCACTGGAGTATCTGTTTTGGATGAGTTTGGATCCTCATTTGATCTAGTGTCATCAGGAGGGTTGACTTGATAAGTTCGATCATCTTCTGTATCTTGAGTGTCAAAGAGATCATTCCCCCTGGCATTTGGAATTGATGCATCTTGATTCTGGTCAGCTTGCCTTGCTTGAGTTTGAGATCTAGTGACAGGTCTATGAGGCTTATCTTCCTCTGGTTCTTCAGGGAATGGTTCATTGACTTCAATAAATTCATCAGACCTCTTCTTGATCACTAGTTTCTTCATCTGTTCTGTAGCTGAGGTTGTTTCTACTGCATTCTTTTCACAAGATTCATCAAAAACAACATGAGGTGTTTCTTCCACAAGAAGTGTTCGTTTGTTGAGTACTCTAAATGCTTTGCTAGTTGAGGAGTATCCTAAGAATATCCCCTCATCTGCTTTGGCATCAAAAGCATTCAACTTACTCTTCCCATTGTTGTGAATGAAACACTTACAACCAAATATATGAAAGTAAGATACTCTAGGTTTTCTTCCTTTCCACAGTTCATATGGGGTTTTCTCATGTATTTTATGAATACCTGACCTGTTTTGAGTGTGACAAGCTGTGTTGATGGCTTCTGCCCATAGCTTCTTGGGAGTAGAGAATTCAGCAAGGAGTGTTCTGGCAGCTTCTTTGAGTGTTCTGACTCTTCTTTCAGCTACACCATTCTGTTGTGGTGTTCTTGCTGCACTTGTCTCGTGCTGAATACCATTAGAAGTACAATAGGCAATTATATAAGAGTTAATGAATTCAGTGCCTTTGTCACTTCTAATTTTCACGATTGGTTCTCCTTTCTCTACTTGGATCCTCTTCAATAATTCAGGTAGCTTCTGCTGTGTTTCACTCTTCTTGTATAGGAAGATAACCCAAGTAAACTTGGAATAATCATCTACAACAATAAGAGTGTACTTCCTTCCTGTTAGAGTGGTTGGAGTGATTGGTCCAAAGAGATCCATGTGAAGCAATTCAAGAGCTCTGCTTGTTGATGCTGTCTTCTTGGTCTTGAAGGAGACTTTTGTTTGCTTTCCTTGTTGACATGCATCACAAACCTGATCTTTACAGTAGAGTTCATTAGGCAGACCATCAACTAAGGATTCCCTTGCTAACTTGTTCATAGTCTTAAAGTTCAGATGGCTAAGACGTTTGTGCCATAGCCAGCTGACATCTTTAGGGCTCTTCACAAGCAGGCATGTATCCTTAGGACAGCTGTTCCAATTTGCAAGATACATACTTCCCTTTCTAGATCCTGTTAGAAGGTTTTGTTTTGTTCTTTTATCACTTATGAGACATTCATCTTTAGAGAATTTAACTGAATAACCAGTGTCACAAAAGTGAGAAACAGATAATAGATTAAACTTAAGACCTTCTACATATGATACATCATGTACCTCAATGTCACCATTTTTAAGGGTGCCATATCCTTTTGTGTTACCGTGCGCGTTATCACCAAAGAAAACTTTTGGACCTTTCTTCTCTATGTAGTTGGTCAGCAGGGTTTTGGTTCCTGTCATGTGAGTTGAGCATCCACTATCTATGTACCAAGTTTCTCCTGCTAGACCTCCTCTTTTGTATAGGTCCTTCCTTTCCTGCAAGAAAAGTTAAGTTTTAGGTACCCATTTTGTTTTGGGTCCTTGGGTGTTAGTACTACCCTTGGGAACCCACATATACATTGGTCGTTTAAACAACCTTGAACATTTGAGTTGTTTCCCTCGGGCATCACAGAACCAAATCTTACCAGTCAGCACCTTGGACTGATCTGATTTGTTCTTGGTGTCAGCTAAGTAGTAGTCAAATGGTTTCCCTTTATAGGAGTGTACATACATGATCTTTTGACTAGTTACATTCGGCCTGGGTGCATTAGCTGGTCGATGCACACGATTATATGGACCATACTCTTCTGTTCTCACAATATCATAAGAGATAGGGGGTGCAAAGAGAACAGATTTGTTTGAAGAAGATTTCTTCTTCTTGGCTGGAGCAGCATACAGCTGAGACTGTCTCAGACGAGATGGTCTAGGCTGTTTGCTGTTCCTCTGTACAGGCTTGGGGTTAGCTTGTCCTCTACCATTCTTGGTTTTGGGATAGTTAGCCTTAGCTGGTACAGATGCCTTTTGGTTCATATTGTGTTCATTGTGTTTAGAACACTCACCCTGTTCATGTGTCTGAGTAGTGCACTGGTTAGGTGTACTACCCCCAGCTGGAGAGGATGTTGATGGATTAAGTTCATAACCTAAACCCATCTTATTGCCACTTGATCTATAATACTCAGAGATACTTTCAATAGTAGTCGAAGCTTTATTGAATTCTGATATTTTTCGATCTAGGCATTCCTTCTCCTTTTCTAAGAGCTTATGTGTTTGGAAGAGATCATCGAACTTAGACTGAAGTATACGAAATTCTTTGGTTTCTAAGGCTTGAGTTTCTAACATCCCCTCATACAACTGAGTTGTTGTGGTATTTTCTTCTTTAAGAAGTTCCACTTCTTTGGTCAACCTTTCATTCATGGTGACTAACTCAGGGGTGTTATCAAACTTTACCTTTTTCAACCTAGCAATTTCTTTCCTTAAGTCCTTATTCTCCTCTTCCACTTCTATAAAGGCTCTAGTGGCAATATCCAGATCACCTTTTACCTTTCTTAAAGATTGATAATAGGTGTCTTCTGATTCGCCTTCAGATGAGTTTATGTCATCTGTTTGTGAGAAAATAGGTGAATGGAAAGTAGTAGTATAAGAGTTTACCTCATTTTCTCCTATGGCCATCATAGCTAGATCGTCTGAATCATCTGAAAAGATTTGATCGTCTGGTGATGTAGGAAGTTCATCACTTTGATATTCAGATTCTTCAGTCACCATTGCCTTTTTATCTGAGGTTCTTCTTGGCCTTCTTTCTTTCTTGTCATCCAAATCCAGCTCAGGACATTCATAGACATAGTGTCCTGGTTTGCCACAGTTGAAGCAAGATCCAGGTTTCTGATTTGAGTTGCCTCTCCTTGGAGGAGTAGCATCTCTTCTTCTAGATCCTCGGCTGTCAGATGACTCCACATCCTTTCTAGGATGTCTTTCTGGTGTTCTTTCTCTGGAACCTCTGGAGGGTGAACTTGCTCTTCTATCTTTGTAGTTTCTATAGAATTTTCTATATTTACTGTTGAGGGTGTTCATCCTTTCAAATCTTTTGATCATAAGAGCCATTTGCTCTTTTAGGCTCATGTCTGATCCTTCACAGTCTTCTGTTTTCAGAGAGGTCTTGCCAGATGAGGTGTTTGCAGCTTTTGTATTGGCTGCCTTGAAGGCTACAGTCTTGGAGGTAGATGGGGTTGCAGTTGGCTCATCACTTCCTGAGTTCTCTTCTCTTTCAAGATCATATTCATGGGCTTTCAGGTTCTGAAATAGAGTTTGGGCAGACCACTTCTTGATATCTTGAGTATCTTTGATGATGGTCTTCTTGAGTCTCCATTTCTTGGTTAGAGAATCTAAGATCTTTAGATTTTTCTCTCTATTTGTGTATTTCTTGCCCAGAGATTCTATCTCATTGATGATCTTGGTAAATCTGTTGTCTAACTGATCAATAGGCTCTTCTGGTTGCATCTTGAAGTGTTCGAACTTCTTGACTGCTGTAGACAACTTGGACTCTTTGATCAGCTCAGTTCCTTCACAGAGAAGTGCCAATGCCTCCCACATCTCTCTGGCTGACTCACAATGGATTACCTTTGCAATGTACTCATTTGGAAGAGTTTGCATTATGTAATCTTGAGCAATGCTATCAAGGTTTGATTGCTTCATCTCTTCTGGTGTGAGATCCTTCATGGGCTTGGGAACCAGTTCTCCAACTGGAACTTCTGGATCACCATTTGCAGTGTTGACTGTCATGATGGTGATCGGGCCTTCTGTGATTACAGACCACATCTTGTAGTGGACTGATGTGAGATTCTTCCTCATCCTGATCTTCCAGTAATCATAATCTTCCACTGAAAACTTAGGCAACTTACGCATATTAGTACTCATGCTGTATGAGTTTTCAAAAACAGGTTTTCAAAAAGATCTGTTCAAGAGGACTACAGAAAGACTCCCTCAAGTCTTCTGATAATCTAGAGACAGTAGTCCGTTAGAACCACTGCTCTGATACCACTTGTTGGTCCCTGAACGAGTAGTGAATGGGATTAAAGTCTAGAGGGGAGGGGTGAATAGACTTTAAAACTTTTTCAAACAGAGTTGGGAACCTCTTCTGATTGCTATGTCAACTGGACTGCAAGTCTGCTGGTCCAGATGACTATAGTGATCTGACTGAAGAAGTTATATGCGGAAATATGGTGGCCCTGGTTTAGACTCGTTCTTGTAACTTGTTTTACTTTGTACTTTGTGAAATTACTCAGCTGATGCTGGTTTGAAAGTTATGGCCCTTTTTGAAGAGTGTTGAAATCACAGTATGCACTATATAATAATGAATGTAAAAGCAGAAATGTAAAGTGCAGAAAGTAAATAACACCGGATTTATAGTGGTTCGGATATACGATCCTACGTCCACTCTCACGTCCTAACGTGATGTTTAATCCCTTTAATTTCCACAAATTACAAGGGTCTTGTCCTTTATAGTCCCAAGGTTAGGACTTTGAGATCTGAGCCGTCCTAACAGCTGCGGTCTCCACAAGTGATTGTAAGCACTTGCACTTTGGGGGGTTTCAAAAACTTAAACCTTTCGGTGAGGGTTTGGGGTTTTTGAGATGTATCCAACTAATGGTTCAAGCTTATAATTTGCTTAACCACTATGCCTAAAACAATTGATATACAGTATGAATAAGTTTCAGGTTCTTAAGGGTTGGATAAGAAGTACTTAAGAGCTATGGATAATCTAATGGATTTCAGGCTCTTTGAGAATTCTTAGAACAATGTGGCTTTTTGCTTGATGGCTTGCTTAGCTTGTGAATTCTCTCTTGTGTTTCTTCTGTGTTCCAACCTCTTGTATTTATAATGGAGATTGAGTGCAACTAGCCGTTGGAGTTGACTAGCCGTTTGAACAATCTTCCCATAATAGCTTGATTCCTTGATTCCAGCCGCTTGATTGCTTCAATCCTGGGATCATGTCAATCTTCTAAATAAGGTAGGTCTTCGTTTGAATTGCAAGATGACTTGGGAATCAGCCGAGTCCTGAAAGAGCACATAGTCTTCTGATCTGTACTACTAGTCTTCTGACTGCTCTTCTGGCCTTAGGTCTTCTGTCTTCTGGTATCAGACGAGTACTACTCTTCTGATCTGGAAATTCTTTGTAATACTTTAGGCCATCTTTAATCTGGGACTCCATCAGATAAGTAGGTATACAAGCACCTTAACATATCTGGTCTTCAAGGATCTTCTAGTCTTCATGTCTTCTACTCTTCTTATCTTGAGGATAGGCATGTAAGCCATGACTGTGCTGATCAGCTGCTATCAATACAGTTGATCACACAAGACTAGTCTAAGTTGTTCTATACAAGTCAGCTGATCCTATTACATTTATAAACTCTAAGTGTTTTGGCCATCAAAACTATTCTAACATCAAATGGGGCTTAGGGTGAATTTATATCCCAACAGCATACTTGATCTTTTAGCATCAAAGCTTTTTCACATTGAGTTGACTTCTCTGGACAACTCTCCTGATCAAGAGTTTTTTGGCTAATTTTGTCCTTTTGAGCTTTGTAATCTTCTTCTTGCATAGAATTAACTCTTCTAGACAACTCTCCTGATCAAGGCCTTAGGTTTCATATGGAGTTTTCTTGTCCTTAGAGTTTGTTCCAGACTTTGAGCCTTGAGGGGACTTGATCTAGATCACTTTGAAGTCATAGGTTCCCCCTCACATTGTGCATCTAATCATCTAAGAGTTGCCTAACATATCAGCTTCTCATCTAGCCTTATTCTATGTGTTCTATCACATTTTGAACACAATCATTTTGACTTGGGCATGTCTCAGGGGGTTTTGGTATTTAATCAAAACATGTATCATTTTATTCCCAACAGGTTGTCTTCTGGTTGATTGCCATTAGGTAGGTTGTCCAGTTTTTTATTTTCATGAAGTTCAGGCTGGGCAACATCTACAAACACTGTTTCCTTGCTTTGAAGCCTTAATCTGGTTGTTCTTTGTGTTATCTCATCAATATTCAGGTTTCTATCCCTGAACTCATTAACAGATTCATCAAACACAACATGAGGTGTTTCTTCCACAATAAGGGTTTTGCAATTGTAGACTCTGTAAGCCTTGCTGATTTTTTAATATCCAACAAATATTCCTTCATCAGCTTTGCTGTCAAAAGCTTTCAATTGTTCTTTCCCATTATTATGAATGAAACACTTACAACCAAATATATGGAAATAAGCAACAGTGGGCAATCTACCTTTCCATATTTGATATGGGGTTTTACCTTGTCCTTTGGTGATTAAGGACCTGTTTTGAGTGTGACATGCAGTGCTAATGGCTTCAGCCCAGAACCTTTTAGGCAATTTGGATTCAGCAATCAATGTTCTTGCTGCCTCTTTCAAGGTTCTGTTTCTTCTTTCAGCAACCCCATTTTGTTGAGGTGTTCTTGATGCTGAAGTTTCATGAGTGATGCCATTTTTGCTGCAGTACTCATTGATGTATGAGTTTATGAATTATGTGCCTTTGTCAGATCTGATCTTGACAATATTTAGGCCTTTTTCATTGCTCAATCTCATCATCAATTCAGGTAGCTTGACTTGGGTCTCCTTTTTGTTCAACAAGAATACTACCCAAGTGTACCTGGAAAAATCATCAACAACAACTAATGCATATTTTCTTCCATTTAAACTTACTGGGATAATTGGACCAAACAAACCCATATGCAGTAGTTGAAGAACTCTCTCAGTTGAGATGACATGTTTTCCTTTGAATGAAGCTTTGATTTGCTTTCCTTCCTGACATGGCTGACATATATGTTCTTTGGTGAACACTTGATTAGGCAGCCCTTTAACTAGAGAGTTTCTTGCAATCTTGTTGATGGTTTTGAAATTCAGATGGTTCAATCTCTTGTGCCATAGCCAGCTTTGCTCATTTGTGCTTTTGGCAACAAGGCAAACTGCTTCAGGGGTTTTGCTCCAATCTGCAAAATAAACATTTCCCTTTCTCACCCCTGTTAGTAGCACCTGTTGTGTTGAATTATTTTGATAATACATTCATTTGGTGCAAATTCAACACAATATCCTTTATCACAAATTTGACTTATAGACAGCAAGTTGTATTTTAGGCCTAGGACATATGAGACATCAGTAATTTTGACATTACCAATGTTTAATGTACCATAACCTCTTGTGATTCCTTGAGAGCTGTCTCCAAAGGTTACTGAAGGACCATCCTTTTCTATGAATTCTGAGAGAAGCTCTTTGTTCCCAGTCATGTGTCTTGAGCATCCACTGTCCAAGTACCATGCTGTTTTCTTGTTGATGCTTCTCTTCTTCTTGTGGTCCTCGCAGCCCTGCAAAGTTAAAATTTAGGTACCCTTTGAGTGTTGGATCCTAGAGGGTTAGTTGTACCTTTTGGAACCCAAATCTGTCTGATTACTCTGATTGACTCAAAGTGACTGACTTGGTTTCCATTTACATCTACATACACAGTTTGACCCTTAAATGCCTTGGATGCCTTCTGTGTATAAGTGTTGGCCTTGTAAGGTTCAGGAGAGTTGGTGAATTTCTTTGGGACATTCCTCCTGAAGTTACTAGACCTAGGTGCAGCTTGGTAGGACCTTTAAGGATAGGGTTTTGGATGGCCTTTTCCTTTTGTCATGTAAGGTCCAGGCTTCCTGAAGGTTTTATACCTGTCAGAGGGGTTGGGCCTCAATCCATTCAGTTGAGGTTGCCTCATTTGAGTTGGCCTTTTCTGAACAGATTTTGGACAACTCTTCTGATGAGAATTCAGATAGGTTGACCTTCCATTGGTTCTACCTTTCTGAATCTCATTTCTCCTGTAAGCAATGCCTTTAACCTTTTCCTTAGGTATGGGTTTAAGGACATTGTTCACCTGAGTTGGTATAAAAATTCCTTTACCCTTATCCTTGATCAGTGGTTGATTTACTTCCATTTCATTTTGTTGTGCCACTGATCTTACAAAAGTCATCTTAGAATTGCTTGATGAGGCAATACTAAGACCAGGTGAGGGTTCAAATGGATTATAGCCTAATCCACCCTTTTGAGCAAATGGTCTTTGAAACCCTTGAATTTCCTCTATTGCCTTAGCAGATTTGTTCAAGGCAGACATTTTCATTTTTAAGCTCCCCTCACTTATTTTTAGAGTATCAAATTCACTTGAGAGATTGTCAAATTTAGCTTGAAGAGTTCTAAAGTCAAAATCCTTTTTCTTTAGGGTCAGGGTTTGTTCATCAATCAACTTTTGTTGTTCAGAGACTTTGAGAGACATTTCTCCATGTTCTCTCACAATCTGCTGATACAACTCAGTTGATTTAATGTCAACCTCAGATTTAGGAAGATTGGAGATTTTGCTTTTAGACCTCAATTGTTCATTTTCTCTTAATGCCATATTGCATACTTCTTGCATTCTGGTGAAATCTTCTAACAACTTTTCAAAGTCAAGATGGATTTCACTAGATTCATGTGTGTTAATGGAAAGGTTGGAAGATGAGCATACCTCTTCATTTTCAAATGCCATTTGGCAGTCATCATCACTGTCACTGTTGGAGAACAGTCCATCATCAGAAGAGTAGACACTCTCTTCACTTGCTGATTCTCCAGCTACCATGGCCTTCCTGTTGTTCATCCTCTTATCTTTTTTGTTTTGCCTTTCTTTTCTTTCTTTGGCACTTAGGTCAGGACAATCATACTGAAAGTGACCCTTTTTCTGGCAGTTGTAACACACATCTTCATCATCATTTTTCTTGCTTGAGGACTCCTTCCTCCTTGATGATGATGGTTCACCTTTGTTGTACTTCTTTTTATCAGCATATCTGTCTTCTTTCTTCTCATCAGAGACTTTGTCCTCTGATTTGTTATTAGGAGAGCTAAATCTCCTTCTTGTTCTGTTGTCTTGGTAGAACTTCTTGTATCTACCAAATCTGGAGTTGAGCTTCTCAAATCTCCTTGCCATGAGTGCCAGCTCTTCCTTCATTTCTGATTTTGAAACAGTTTGAGAAGATCTTTGAGTATTTTTCTTCTCTGTTTTAGTGGCTTTGAAAGCAACACCTTTGCTTGAGGAAGATGGCTCATCATGCACCTTCTTTCTGTTGAGATCAAACTCATATGCTTTGAGTTCAGAGAATACTTGTTGCATTGGCATGTTGTCAAGATTGCTGGTATTTTGCATCATGACAGAATATATGTCCCACTTTGATGTGAGACTTCTCAGAATCTTCAAAGCAACTTCTGTTTTGGCATAGAACTTGCCCAAAGAATTCATCTCATTCATGATGTCAGTGAATCTGCCATCAAGATTATCAATAGTTTCATTTGGCTCCATAGTGAATTGCTCATACTTTTGGATAGCCACTTGAAGCTTGTTTTCCTTTATCTTTTGGGTACCTTCACACATAAGTGCTAGGGTATCCCAGATCTCCTTTGCTGTGGTGCAGTGATACACTCTTCCCATCACTGCATCTGGAATAGTCTGGTACAAGGTGTTCATGGCAATGTAGTTCAGATTGTGCATTTTTCTCTCTTCTGCTGTCAGCTCATCCTCATCTTTTGGTAAAAGCTCCCTTGGGTCTGCTTTTTGAGCATCAGTGACCTTGGGATTGAGCTTGGTGAAGGTGAATGGTCCTCTAGTGATGACTTTGAGCATTTCATCATGCTAGCAGGCAAGATGTGCTCTCATCCTGATCTTCCAGAAATCATAATTCTCAATTGAGAACGTTGGCAACTTGTGATGAGAAATATGATTGACTTGGTTTGGACCCATGTTGTTGATGGTGTTGACAGCATCTCCTGGAACTGCATTGTTAGCCATTCTTATACAAATAGACAAAGGAAAATATAAGTAGATTTTTCAGAAATTTGGATCAGTTCAGTGACCACAGAAATAATGTGAGTTTTTGAAAGTCAATTTGAATGTTCAGCAGCAGTGGTCTTTGAACCCCTGCTCTGATACCACTTGTTGGTCCTTGGTGGAGTATAACACAAGTGTATGGGGGGGGGGAATGCACTTGTGTATGCAAATTCTTTTTCTTTTTGACAAACTAGTCTTATCAGGCAAGTTGTCTCACAACTAGCCTGAGTGAGAACTTTGATAGATACTTGTCCTACTGATTACTATTGAGTGATCAGTTGGCTAAATATCTAAAAGAGTTGCTAAGTGCGGAATGTGGTTGGCCTTTGACTCAAAGAAATACTCCTCATTGATTTCTGAAAAACACAGTTATCAGAGACTTTGTCCAAAACAGTTTTTCTTGACTTACTGAGTTTTGCTCTTTAAAATATATTAGAATGTGAGTAAATAAAGAGTACAGTAAGTAAATAGCACACAAGTTTATAGTGGTTAAGAGACTCAAGCTCCTACATCCACTTTCCCTGATTGAACAGGATAATTCCTTCACAGTGGAATTAGCTTGTTTTATAGTGCCAAGGTGCACTGATCAACAACACTCTCTTAGTGTTTTGATCCCTAGGATAACCTGAGTCCTAGTGCTCAATCTCTCTGAGTTAAGACTGTGTTTCACAATAACAGTCCTTAACTCCTCACTTCTACAACAAACTCTCTCTTCACTAAATGAGATAAGGGTTTGAGGTTTGGTTCCAACTTATAGAGATATCCTTTACAATAAGAACAGTGTAAAGGCTTAGGATATCTCAATGTTAAGCTTTGGATATTCTACAAAGATTGGCTTAGCTTGATGAAGTGATTCAGGAAACTTGGGATTCTAGAGAACAGCTTGGTTTCCTTTGAAAGCTTGATGATAGTTTGATAGCTTGTAGTTGGATTATTGAATCCCTTGATCACTTCTGTATTTATAGGCAATTTTGAGCAGCTAACCGTTGGAGGGATAGCAATTCAAACTTGTCTATTTGCAGCACCATTGAAACGGCTATGAAGCTTGGCATCCTTTTATCCACTGTGTAAAAGGCCTCTTCAATGGTTGCTTGAATGAATGTGTTGACTTCTGAAAAATGCGGCTGAGAAGACTTGTGTCAGATTCCAAATATGCACATTTCCCAAGGTTGATTTGTGGCAGAAGCTACACTCAACCAACGGTCAGATGGGAGAAGCTCCCTGAACATTCCTGCTGCAATTTAGAATATTCCAACATTCATTCAATGCTTCACTCTTTAATGCTTCAAGTCTTCAATGCTTGGTTCAGGCATGATTGGCAATAAATGCTTCATTGATTTTGTCTTCTGTGAACTTTGGCATTCAATGCTCTTGATCATTTGCATTTATGAGCATTGCCTTAACATGCTTGATCTCTTCAGCTTAGTTGTCCACTCTGATAGCTTGTCTTGTAAGTTCAGCAACTTTGGCCTAGAAACTTAATACATATCAAGCTGCCTAACATTCAGCTTTGGACAACTATCCTGAACTCTAAAATCTCACAACATTTCTGAGATTTTTGACTTAAGCATTCTACTTACTCAAGTGTTCTGAGACAACTTGTCTGAACTTAGACTTGAGCATATCTCAACTAATCTGAACAACATCAATCAGGGGTTTTGGTATCTAAATCAAAATCATTTTATTCCCAACAGATTGGAATTTGGGTAATCCATGAATAGTAATTGTGTGTATGTTGTGTTTGGTTAATGATTGAGAAGTAGGGATAGATGTAATTTATGTCACATCAAGAGTGATGTTATAATATTTTATTATTGTTGGTAATGAAAGAAAATTAGGAGAGAGAATGAATGTGTAAAAAAAAAGGCAAATACTTATGTGTACCTGTTGGTCCTGAGTGGAGTATGACACAAGTGTATGAGGAGAGGGGGGGAATGCACTTGTATATTCAAATTCTTTCTTTTTCAAAATAGTTTAGCCTTATCAGGGAAGTTGTCTGACAACTGTTCTGAGTAATAACTTCAATAGATAATCAACCTACTGAAAATTATGAAGTGATCAGTTGGATAACTATCTAAAAGAGTTGCTAAGTGTGGAATGTGATTGACCTTTTTCTTTGAAAGAATACTCCAATACTTTCTGAAAAATCAGTTTATCAGGGACTTTGTCCAAAGTCTGTTTTGCTTAGTTTTGCTGAACTTAATTATTTCAAAATAATCTTTGCAAGTTATGTGAGTTAGAAAGTAATGTAGAATGTAAATGACACAGCAATTTATAGTGGTTCAGAGACTCAAGCTCCTACATCCACTTTCCCTAATTGAACGGGATAATTCCTTAACACCTGGAATTAGCTTGTTTTATACTGCCAAGGTGCACTGATCAAACACACTATCTTAGTGCTTTGATCCCTAGGATAATCTGAGTCCTAGTGCTCAACTTCTCTGAGTTAAGACTGTATTTACTCTTAACAGTCCTTAACTCCTCACTTCTACAACAAACTCTACTTCACTTTATGAGGTAAGAGTTTGAGGTTTTGGTTCCAATTAATTGAGATATCCTTTACAATAAGAACAGTGTAAAGGATTAGGATATCTCAGTGCTAAGCTTGGGATATTACAAGAATGGCTTAGCTAGAAGTGATCAGGAAACTTGGGATTCTTAGAATGAGCTTAGGTTTCCTTGAATGCTTGATAGTAGTTTGATAGCAGATTATTGGATACTTGAATCCTTGGATCACTTCTGAATTTATAGAACAGCTTGATCATCTATCCGTTGGAGAGATAGACTTTCAAATTGTCTATTTGCAGCTCCATTGAAACGGCTATGTGAGCAACCTTCTATTATCCAATGTGTAAGAAGGTTCTTCAATGGTTGCTTGAATGAATGTGTTGACTTCTGAAAAATGCGGCTGAGATGACTTGTGTCAGTTTCCAAACCTGCACATTTTCCAAGGTTGATTGTGGCAGAACTTGTACCCTTCTCAACGGTCAGATGGGACAAGTTCTCTGATCATTCCTGCTGCAAGTGGAATGTTCCTTCATTCATTCAATTCCTCAGTCTTTAATTCTTCTAAGTCTTCAATGCTTGTTCAGGCTTGATGGCATTAATGCTTCATTAAATTTGTCTTCTGAGAGTATAACATTCAATGCTCTTGATCTTCTCAGACTTCATCTTGATCTGTTGTTGCCCTTATCAGTGCTTTTAGCTTAGGCTATCATCTTGATCATTCAGCCACGTTGTCTTCTTCAACACACTTGCCTTTAAACATTCAGCAGACTTGTCGTAATTGACTTAGATCAACAAGCTGCCTAACATTTCAACTTTGGACAACTATCCTGAACACTAAATATCTCAATATTTCTGAGATTTTGACTTAGACATTTTTACTGTCTCAACTATCCTGAGACAACTAGACTGATACACTTTTATATCTATCTCAACTAAGCTGACCATCATCAATCAGGGGTTTTGGTATCTTAATCAAAATCAATTCATTTCCCAACAATTTCCCCCTTTTTGATGATGCCAAAACCTATTTACAAATGAACCTTGACTTATAATAATCTTGTCTTCAGGAAGGATGGTCTGGTCAATTTTCCTGAAACAAACTGTTAGCACAATAATAAATCAAGTATATAGGTTAGGTCAGGCTAGTTGAGATAATGAGTTGTTATCTCTTTAGAAAATAGTAGTCCTTTTCATATAAATCATCAAGCATTACAGTGCAGAAAATTAAAGGACTAACTATCTTGAATCTTAAACAGCAGATAGAAAGAAACAAATTAAAAGTAGATAAGGGAAGGAAACAATTATTCTTCAGAAGGAGCCATCATCCTGAGGTGCAATCCCATACTGAGCCCACACTCTTTTCTTCAATTCCAAATTTTCCTGATTGGTTCCTTTGGGGCCCAGCTTCATCTTTTCCATCTTCATGATGGAGATAAACTCCTCCAAGATCTTCCCTTCATCAATCAAATTCCCATTGAACTTGGGAGGCATGTACATAATGGGGCCTGGAGCTTTGAATTCTACCCTTGCAATGTCAGCTGCTGCAAACAGCTTCTGGTACAACTCTCTGTAGTTGTCAAATATGAATTGGGCAAAAATCTCCTCAACATTCTCACCAAGCCATTTGCCTATGACATAGAAGTTATAAACAAATCTCCTCTTGACCTCTTCCCATGCATCATTCAATTGAATGGGCACCCATTTGTCATCGTGAGGATATTGAGTATCCCATCTCTGTAGCAGTTAAGGCTTCCATCTTCTGTAGGAAGCCCTTCTCCTTGAGGCTCTGAAGTTTGCCCTTCTTTCATCCCTAGCTTTGTTGGCCTCAACCAACTGATCCATCCTTTCTTTAGCTCTTTGAAGAGCTAACTTCTCCTGAGTTTCTGGATCTTTGACAAATTCCTCTTCAAACAACTTTGAGGGATCATCAGCAAGCTTGGGCATCTTCTCTTCAGGCTCCTTGGCTTCAGCCTCCTCTTCATCTTCTTCTTCATGAATTTCAGGCAATCTGACTGCCTTCTTCAATCTTTTAGACTTTCTGACTTGAGTAACTTCTTCAGCTTGAAATTCAGTGGGTAGAGTCAGGCTGGTTGGGAAGGAAATGAAGGTTTGCTCTTTTCTCTTTCCTCTTTCTCTTAGTGGTTCTTGAAATCTTCCCCCTCACTTGGATGTCCTTCTCCTTGGGATCTATTCCTACAGATTCCCCTCCAGGCCTTTGTGCCCATCTGGCTTGATCTTCAATGGCAGATGCCATGGACTCTTTTACTGCAATCTGAATTTGTTCTTCTTCAGTCAAGTCTTCAAAATTCATAGGCCATTTGCCTTTTCCAATGTCCTCCTCTTCCTCTTTATCTTCAGCTAGTTTGTCCTTTGCCTTAGGCTCACAAATTTTCAAGGTTCCTTTTGCCCTTGCTCGCTCTCTTTCCACCTTTTTGGCATTATCAAAACATTGGGGCTTCAATTCACTCATCGTGACAGAGAGGTGGGTGTGAGCATGAATGAGGGACTTAAGTTCCTAAAGCAGATACACATTTTCATCATGTATGTTATGTATTTTGTCATCAGACATGCTTAGAAAGGCATGCACTGGCTTCATCTTCTCAGCAACTTTATTATCCAAAGTGGCCTTCAAGGATTGATCAAGTTTGTCTTGTAGCTGATCAGTAAGATTGGCCACAACCTGATCAGAAACTTTGGCCATAAGTTCAACAGTGAACTTCTCAGTAGCCTCCTTGACCATTACAGCTTTAAGTTCCTCAGCTTTCTTTCTCTGAGCTGTTGTCCTTTGCCTTAGGGTATCTTTGATTGTTCTTCTCAAGGCTAGCACATTATTCTTGTAGCTTTCTCTCAAACCTTTCTGTTCCTTCTTCACAGTCCTTGTAAACTTGGTCATTGCCTCATTTGCCTTTGTAACTTCAGTGGAGACTGTTTGCAGGCCAGTCTCAACTCCACTGATCCTTGCATCTAGAATTAGCAATACCACTTTCTCAGAGCCTGTAAGTCTCATTTCAACTGAGGCAAGAGTCCTCCCTTGACCATCTAGGGCATCTGAGGTTTCAGCATGAGCTTTTCCAACTTCCCTGACCAAGGTGTCCAACTTGCCTGACTGCTCCTCAATGGATGTGGCAGTCTGTGAAGCAAGTTGCAGTCCTGCTTCAGTGGCATTGGCTTGTTCAAAGTAGATTTTGGACAAGGTGGTCATGTTTGCTGAAATGGTTTCAAGGTCTACATCTGTGTTGACAGGAATATCTGTCAAAGAAGCATCTGCAAAAATTTGTTCAAGAGTTATAGCTTCAAAACCTGCAAAACACAAAGGGTTAGGTAAAACACCCCCATCACCCTATTTCTTTTGTTCTCCCAAAGGATCTGATACATCAGCGTCCTTACTCTCATTTTCAACTACATTCTTTTCTTCATTTTCAACAGATGTACTCACATTCACTGGAGAATCAGGCCTCCTTTCACCAAGGGATTCATCAAGTTCAAATTTGACTTGAAGAATAACCTGACTCTCATGTTGGGCTTCACCCAACATTTCAATCTCATTTCCCTCTTTTGGTGGTGCACTTTTGCTACCTATAATCACACACTCACCATCTCATCCCTCTGATTTTTCATCACTAATATCCTTTTCAACTCCTTCTGACCCTAAACCTGACACCTCCATATCCTCAACAGGATGCACAGAGGGCAGTTGATGGGAGATTGTTGGGAATAAAATGATACATGTTTTGATTAAATACCAAAACCCCCTGAGACATGCCCAAGTCAAGATGATTGTGTTCAAAATGTGATAGAACACATAGCACTAGGCTAGATGAGAAGTTGATATGTTAGGCAGCTCTTAGATGATTAGATGCACAATGTGAGGGGGAACCTATGACTTCAAAATGATCAAGATCAAGTCCCCTCAAGGCTCAAAGTCTGGAACAAACTCTAAGGACAAGAAAACTCCATATGAAACCTAAAACCTTGATCAGAAGAGTTGTCCAGAAGAGTTTCTTCTATGCAAGAAGAAGATTGCAAAGCTCAAAAGGACAAGATTAACCAACAAGTCATGATCAGGAGAGTTGTCCAGAGAAGTCAACTCTATGTGAAAAAGCTCTGATGCTAAAAGACCAAGTATGCTGATCAGGAGAGTTGTCCAGAAGAGTTGTCTTAGCAAGATTGAATCAGAACAGATGCTTTAAAGGTTGAAGGTCAACTATGCTGAAGAAGCTAGAGACAACCATACCCTAAAGAACTTCATTGAGACATGCTAAGATCAACTTGGAGTGAAAGAAAGGGAAAGAGCCAAGTCATCTGAAGAAGAGCAAGCCAACCCTGCTGAAAGGCAAAACTACTGATAGTGATAAGGAGAGTTGTCCAGTTAATAAGGAATGTTGTCCTATCATTGGATCAACCTTCAGAAGCCATGTCCTAGTCCTAACAAGGAGTCAAACATTGGGAAAAGTGCTGCAGAAAGAAGACAAAGTCTTACAAGCCGTTTATTACCCAAATAAGGACATGTCACTATCAAGAATCTGTCTTCCAGTTTGAAGAACTCAAGGAAGACATTTATAGCAATTTGGGGCTGCCTCTCCAACGGGCAAATCTCCATTTTGTCTATAAATACAAGGAGTGTGAAGACCATTTGAAGCATCCATTCTACATCCAACTGATCAACAATTCTAAGAGAGCTTCAAAGTCTCTAAAAGACATTCTTAGTCTTGAAACACTTCTTCTAAGCTGAATTCACTATATATTCATACACAAAGCTTAGAGAGATATCCTATCCTTATACACTGATCTTCATTGTAAAAGGATATCTCATTAGTTGGAACCTTACTTCAATCCTTACTCCTTTCAAGTGAGAAAGTGAGAAGGTTGTAGTAGTAGAAGTGGTAGGAGCTGACTGTTGAGAGAAGAACAGTTCAGTTCTGAGTTGAGAAGAGGGTACTAGGACTCTAGACATCCTAGGGATCAATTCACCAAGGAGTGGTGTTATTGATCAAGTGCACCTTGGCACTATAAAACAAGTTAATTCCAAGAGTGAAGGAATTATCCTGTTAAATCAGGGAAAGTGGATGTAGGAGCTTGAGTCTCTGAACCACTATAAACTCTTGTGTTGATTTACCTTACAAAGTACTTACATTCATTCAACACTGCACACAAAACTGATCTTCAAAAGATACATATTCAAAGACTGTGCAAAACTGATTTGGACAAGTTCCCTGAAACTAAACTGGACTGTTTTGGATTGACAAAGTGATTTCAGAAACTTAAGGAGTCTAAACTTAAAGGGACAACCACTATTCCGCACATATAACTCCCCTAGATAGTTATTCAACTGAGTACTCAATAGTACTTAGTAGTTTGATTATCTTAGAAAGAGTTAATCATCTTCAGCAGAGTTGTCCAAGACAACCTTGCTGAGCTCTGGTTTGATCAAAATAGAAAAAGAATTGCATACAAGTGTATTCCCCCCCCCCCCATACACTTGTTATATACTCCTTTCAGGACCAACAAGTGGTATCAGAGCAGGGGTTCAAAGACCACTGCCTCTGAAAATCCATCTTGATTTTCAAAATTCACATATTTGTGTGGTCACTGAATTGATCTCTATCTGAAATCTATTACTTGTTGACTAACTGATTATTCTTGAGATATGGCCAACAACAATGTTGTTCCTCCACCTGCTGTTCAAGGATTGGACAACATGGCCACAAATCCAGTCAATCACATTTCACATCATAAATTACCCATGTTCTCTATAGACAACTATGATTTCTGGAAAATTAGAAATGAGAGCTCATCTTGCATCTCTTCATACTGATATGTTAAGAGTAATCACAAGAGGACCTTTTGTGTTTACTCAAACTAACCCCAGGGTAACAGATGAGCAAAGAGCAGATATAAGGGAACTGATTCCCAAGGATGAGGATGACTTCACTGCTGATGAAAAGAGGAAAGATAATCTAAATTATCTTGCCATGAATACCCTCTATCAAACAATTCCAGATGTAGTCATGGGAAGAGTCTACCATTGCACCACAGCCAAAGAAATCTGGGATACTCTTGCTGAGATGTGTGAGGGTACAGAAAAGATCAAGGAGAACAAGCTCCAAGTTGCTGTGCAAAAGTTTGAGCAATTCACAATGGAAGCTGATGAATCCATTGATAAGTTTGCTGGTAGATTCACTGATGTGATGAATGAAATCAACTCATTGGGCAAGGTGTACTCCAGGAGAGAAGTTGGACTAAAGATCTTGAGAAGTCTCACTCAAAAGTGGGATGTCTATGCTGTGATGATGCAGAACACCAAGGATCTCTCCTCCATGCCCATGCAACAAATCTTCTCAGAACCCAAAGCCTATGAGTTCGACCTCAATAGAAGAAAACCTGTTGAGGAACCTTCAAATCCTACTAAGGGAGTGGCATTCAAAGCCAAAGTTGCTGAACCTGAAATGCAACCCACTCCCAGATCATCAAAGTCAGTCTCTAAGACTGAAATGAAGGAAGAACTAGCCTTGATGGCTAGAAGGTTTGACAAGCTGAACACAAGGTTTGGTAGATACAAGAAATTCTACCAAGACAATAAATTCAGGAGAAGATACAACTCCCCTGAAGATCAGGCCAAAGACAAAAAGCCTGAAGAAAAGAGATCAGAGGACAAGTACTCTGATAGGAGAAGGTCCAGTAGAGGTGACCCTTCATCATCAAAAGGAAGAGATGAATCCAAGAAGGATGATGATGAAGACCTGTGCTACAATTGCAAAAAGAAAGGGCACTTCCAGTATGATTGCCCTGAATTAAGCTCTAAAGAAAGAAGAGAGAGGCAAGCTAAAAGAGACAAGAAGTTCACAAATAGAAAGGCCATGATGGCTGGTGAAGAATCTGATAGTGCTGAAAGCTTCAACTCTTCAGATGGACTGTTCTCAAACAGTGATGATGATGATGATGATGTGTGCAACATGGCTCTTGAGGATGATGAGGTATCCTCCACTTCTAGCTCACCATCATTTCTATCACAGAACACTAGTGAAGTCAACTTGAAACTCTCCTTTGGGAAGTTGATGGAAGATTTCACTAGATTACAAGAATTTCATGATAACTGTGTGAGAGAAAATTAAAGATTGGCTATTGAACTTGCCAAAAACTCTGAGGTAGTTGTTGATGTCAAATCTACTGAGTTGTATCAACAAGTCTTGAGAGAGCTTAAGGAAGCAAATCTCAGGATAGTTGACCAACAAAAGGAGATAGATGGTCAACTACTCTCTCAGAAGAGAAAAGACTTTGAACTGAAAATTCTGAATGCCAAATTTGAAAATCTCTCACATGAATATGATATTCTTAAATCAAGTGAAGAGAGCCTGAAATTAAAGATGTCTGCTTTGAACAAGTCCTCTAGAGCAATAGAGGAAATTCAAAGTTATCAAAGACCTATGGCTCAAAGAAGTGGATTAGGTTTTGACCCATTTGAATCTTCACCTTGTCTTAGTGTTGCCTCTACAAGTAACACTAAGAGAATCTTTGTTAAATCAGTGGCACAACAAGATGAAAATGAAATAATTCAACCACTGAACAAAGGAAAGGGCAAAATGAATGAAATGCCTACTCTAGTGCTTCAGGAGACTAGACCCAAACCTGTGGAAAAGGTCAAGGCTTCTGAACATAAGAGGAATGTTGGTCAGCAGAGTAGACCCAATGGAAGGGCAACTCTCCTGAACAATGTTCAGAGGAGTTATCCAAGGTACAATCAGCCTAGGCCAACTCATCTGAGAAAGCCTCAGCTGAATAGACCTAAGGAAAACTATCCTCAAAGGCAGAATAAAATGAGACAACCAAAACCCTTCATGCCTAAGGATAATGGTTATAAAAATGCCTTTCCTCAAAGATTTCATCAAGCTGCACAAAGGACTCATAAGTTCAGGAGAGTTGACAACTCCCCTGAAACCTATAGAGTTAACACATTCACACATACTTTCCCAAAGGCATTTAAGGGAAAGACAGTGTATGTTGATGCACAAGGAAAACAACTTAGCCATCTTGAATCAATCAGGGTGATTAGGCAAGCTTGGGTTCCTAAAGGTACAGCTAACCTCTCAGGACCCAAAACTCAAAGGGTACCTAAACCTATCTAATTGCAGGTACCAGTGGGCCACAAGAAGAGGAGCATGAACAAAAAGACAGCATGGTACCTTGACAGTGGATGCTCAAGGCACATGACTGGAAACAAGGAACTCCTCACTGATTTTATTGAAAAAGAAGGCCCAAATGTTACCTTTGGAGACAGCTCACAAGCAACAACAAAAGGTTATGGTACCTTGATGATTGGTAACATCAAAGTAACCAATGTATCTTATGTAGCTGGTCTCAAATATAATCTCCTAAGTATCAGTCAATTCTGTGACAAAGATTTTAAAGTTGAGTTCTCAAGTGGAAAATGTCTAATTAAGGATAAAACTCAACAAACCTTACTGACTGGAACTAGGAAGGGAAATGTGTATTTTGCAGACTGGGACAAGTCTACTGATGCTGCATGCTTCATTGCTAAAAGTACTAGTGAACAAAGTTGGTTATGGCACAAGAGGCTAAACCACCTGAACTTCAAATCTATGAATAAACTTGCTAGAAATGCATTAGTTAAAGGACTGCCTAATGAGGTTTTCATTAAAGAACATGTGTGGAAACCATGTCAAGAAGGAAAACAGATTAAAGCCTCATTCAAAGGTAAACCAGTCATCTCTACTGAAAGGGTACTTTAACTTCTACATATGGATCTGTTTGGACCAATTACCCCCTCAAGCATAAATGGTAGAAAATACACATTGGTGGTAGTAGATGACTTCTCTAGGTTCACTTGGGTAGTATTTCTCCTTAATAAGAAGGAAACACAAGTCAAACTACCTGAACTTCTTAAGAGACTGTCAAATGAGAAAAGCCTTAGCATTATCAAGATAAGATCTGATAAAGGCACTGAGTTCATAAATTCATACATCAATGAGTATTGCACATCTAATGGTATAGCTCATGAAACCTCAGCAGCTAGAATACCTCAGCAAAATGGAGTTGCAGAAAGGAGGAATAGAACCTTAAAAGAAGCTGCTAGAACTTTAATTGCTGATTCAAACTTACCTAAGAGGTTTTGGGCTGAAGCTATAAATATTGCATGCCATACTCAAAATAGATGTTTGATTACCAAGGGGCAAGGGAAAACCCCCTATGAACTCTGGAAAGGAAGAATACCTAAAGTGTCACACTTTCATATATTTGGTTGCAAATGTTTCATTCACAATAATGGGAAAGAACAGTTGAAAGCTTTTGACAGCAAAGCTGATGAGGGAGTATTTCTTGGATACTCTCAAATCAGTAGAGCTTTCAGAGTCTACAACAAGAAAACCCTTATAGTGGAAGAAACACCTCATGTTGTGTTTGATGAATCTATCTTTGAGATCAGGAATGATAGTTTGGAACCTGAAGAAATCACTCAGAGGACAACCAGATTGAGCCTAAAAGACAAAGACACTGAATTCATAGATGTTGTCCAAGCCAATCTACCTGAACATACCACACTGGACAACTATCCTGAAGGCAATCTTCCTGAAACAAACCCTACTGATGAAAATGGTGAATTGAATGAGCCAATCCCAGTTCACATCCAGGTAACAACTACCAATGAAGAAGCAGTTCCTGCTGAGGTAGTTAATGGGTCAAATAATCAAGGGGGAACTCAAAATGTTGAAAATGCCAATGTCCCTGACATTGAGGACAACACCCCTGATTATGATCCTGAATTAGATCCTGCACTAAATTATCCTGAATTTTATGATCAAAATGACTCAACCTCAGTAGAGGACAACTCCACTGAAGGAATCAGAAAAAGAAGGACTTGGTTGTACGACCATCCTACTGATCTGATACTTGGTGACCCAAGTATAGGAGTCAGAACCAGAAAGTTTCATGGTGAAAGTGTTATGTTCTGTTGTTTCTTGTCAGAACAGGAACCAAAAGACATTGATGAAGCACTTCAGGATGCAAATTGAATCACAGCAATGCAGGAAGAGCTCAACCAATTCACCAGAAATGAAGTATGGGAGCTGGTTGATAGACCTTCACATCAAGATGTTATTGGAACCAAATGGGTGTTCAAGAACAAAAAGAATGAAAATGATGTGATTGTCAGAAACAAAGCAAGACTAGTGGCAAAAGGTTACTGCCAGCATGAAGGCATTGACTATGATGAGACCTTTGCACCTGTGGCAAGGCTAGAAGCAATAAGGCTCTTCCTAGCCTATGCAGCCCACAAGAGGTTCAAAGTATATCAAATGGATGTCAAGAGTGCCTTTCTGAATGGAGTCTTGAAAGAAGAAGTCTATGTGGAGCAGCCACCAGGTTTTGAGATTGGAAACCAAGTATACAGGCTGAAGAAGGCTATATATGGACTCAAACAGGCCCCTAGGGCTTGGTATGATACATTGTCACAGTTCCTATTGGATCATGGATTCACCAAGGGAACTGTGGACAGAACTCTCTTCAGAATCTCTGAAGGAGAGGACATCTTGCTTGTCCAAATTTATGTAGATGACATAATTTTTGGATCCCCTAATGAGAAGCTGTGTGAAAAATTCTCCAAGCTCATGCAAAGCAAATTTGAGATGTCCATGATGGGGTTGATGAACTTCTTTTTGGGTCTACAAGTCAAGCAATCAAAAGAAGGAATCTTCATCAACCAAGCTAAGTACACCAGAGAGATGATCAAGAAATTTGGGTGTACATCAAGCAAGCCAGTGAGGATCCCAATGAATACTAATTGGAAGATGGATCCTGATGAAAGTGGTGTTCCAACCAATTCCACTGAGTATAGAGGAATCATTGGTTCACTCCTCTATCTCACTGCCAGCAGGCCTGACATCACCTTTGCAGTAGGTGTATGTGCAAGGTTTCAAGCAAATCCTAAGAAAAGCCATCTTGAGGCTGCAAAGAGGATCTTGAGGTATCTCAAAGGCACTGAAAATCTAGGCCTTTGGTACCCTGCTGATGACAATATTGAGTTAACTGGCTACTCAGATGCTGATTATGGAGGATGCAGAATTGACAGAAAATCCACTTCAGGAACTTGTCAATTCTTAGACAACAAACTCATATCTTAGTTTTCCATGAAGCAAAACACAGTGGCTACCTCCACCACTGAAGCTGAATATGTTGCTGCTGGAAGTTGTTGTGCTCAAATCCTTTGGCTGAGACAACAACTCAGAGACTAGAAAGTCAACTCTACTGAAGTGCCAATATTCTGTGATAACAATAGTGCCATTGCTATATCACAAAATCCTGTCTTGCACACAAGATGCAAACATGTGGACATCAAGCATCACTTCATTAGAGATCATGTGGAGAAGAAGGATATTAAGTTAGTAAAGATCCACACAGATCATCAAAAAGCTGATATACTAACTAAGCCACTTGCAGAGGCAAGATTCCTGGAATTATCAGTAGAGTTGGGACTTCTTGATCCAGGGAAGTTGGACAAATGAGTCCAAAGAAGTTCATTCATTAAGGGGGAAATAAACTCAAACTTCAGCAGACTTGGTCAAGACTACTGAAATTCAGAAAAGATGACCTTACTTCTTCAGGACAGTGTCCCTTGAAATTCAGGACACTTGTCCACAGCTTTTCAGGACACTTGTCCATGTAAGGTCAGATAAGTTGTATTGACTATCAAACCAAACCTTGGTATGATAAGCACCTATTTTTGGTGATCAATGCCTATTTCGAAATCTGTCCCATTGAAATACAGTTTTCACCTTTCTGGGATTTAATTTGTCTCCCACCCAAAAGGTCACTTTCCATGCATTAAATGCTAAGATTTAACTCTTGTTTGCATTAAACTTTTTGGGACATGATCTATCTCGAAAAACCCCCAGCCTTAAACAAACATTAAAAACCACCCACGTTTTGAATAAAACAGTTCTTTCACTGTTACATTGGTTTTTGACCATTGGATCAAAAATGGACAACTCCCCTGAAATCAATCCTAGCCGTTCATTTTGGATTTCCATTTTTGTTCACCTTTGAATTGCATCAAGACTTCACCAACTCATTGACAAACATTCTTTTTAGAATATTCTCAAGTCTTAAGATCCCTCTCAAACACTTATTCCCCAAGTATTCGAAACCCTAGCTCTAAAATTCTTCAAACTCTCTCAATCTCTATCAAACTTTTCTCTGTAACCTTCAAATGGCCCCCAAAGTTAGACCAGAGATGCTTATTGATTTCTCCAACAAGGCTCTAGACCTTGATTTTGGCTACCTGAGCAACAAAAACAACCTTCATTTTGAGCCCATAGTATCCTTTGAGAGTGAGGATCCTGAGATTAAACCAACTCTAAGATGGCTGAGAAGAGCTGATTTGCAAAAATTCATGGAGGAAAGACCAAGTTCATGCTTGGAAGGCTACATGGCTGAATTTTTTGCCATTCTCAAGTGGAGAGGTCAACCTGCCGATGGTGAGGTTTCCACAAGATTGTCATATACTGCAGAAGGAGAGGAAGAAGAAAGATTTCATAGAGTGAAATTCTCTTCAGAAGACATTGAAGGAGCCTTTGGATTGCCTTATGAGGGAAGGAATCCAGAAGTTTATGGTACTGGCCATGAAGATGAAATAGCTCAAGAATGGCTATTGGTTCCAGGCCCCATTTCTTCAACTTAAAACAAGAAGACTCTCAAGCCAAAATTTCTCAACCTCTTTGAGGTAGTTGCTAAGAGTCTCTTGAGCAACACTGGAAGCTTGGAGCAGGTCAGCCATCCAAGAATCAGAATCATGGCTGCTGTGATTGATGCTAGTGACAAAGGCATCAAATTTGATTGGAGAACCTTTATCATGTCTGAAATGATGAAGGAAAAGGCTAAATTCAAAGTGAAAGCTCATAACAAGGTGGTACTAGAAGGGAAACTCAAGTATTGCACCAGGGCAAGCTTGTTAATTGTGAGATTCTCCCATTACTCTCAGATGCAAACATTTGCAAAGCCCCTTCCAGCCCAAAAGATTTTGTTCAGGAAGCTCAGCAAGAAAACTGAGCAAAGAAGGATGCTTATGGCCAAACCTGCTGAAGAACAGGTTGAAGAAAAGCCTAAGATGAAGAAGAGAACCAAGGCCAGAGCTGTTAAAACAAGGAAAATGACTCAATTATCTTCAGGAGAAGCCTCAGGAGCATCAGCTGAAGTTGATGAAGTGGCAGAAGAGGGAGTAAGTGTGCCTTCTGACCATTCAGAAGAGTTGAGGTTGAAGTATAATGAGACAAGGCAGAAGAAGAAAGGAGATAAGAGGATCAGGGAAGTTGTCCCTGAGAAGGAAGGTGAAGGAAGTGGGAGCAGTAGGGCCAGCAAGAGAAGGGCCAAGCCTACTGAAAAGGTGTTGGAGCTGCAGGAAGAAAGGTCACTACAATTGGCTCTAAGAGAGAGCAGAGCTGAAAGCAGGACCAAATCTAGGTCAAGGACCAATTCATCTGGTTCTGGAACTCCAGAATCCAAGATCCCTGAAGGTCAACCTATAGAGGCCAACATCCCTGAGTTTCAGAATCCTGAGCCCAACTCCCCTGAAACCCATGTTACCCCTTCCAACCAACCCATTACCCCTGTAGATCTCACTAAGAGATATTCTCCAGAAGGGAATGTGCAAAGAAGTGGCATTGATGTGCTTGCAGATTTAGCAGTAGATGAGACAAGACTCCTGTCTCCCCTTGACTCATCCATGCTCAATTACTCAAAGCTCTTAGAACATGCACTCAATGAGCCAACCCCCCTGAGTAAAGCCCCTTCAGACCCATTGCTCTCAAAAGCAACTGAAGCACCTTCTACTGCACCAAACCCTTCTGAAGCCAACATCCCTGAATTAAACCTCCCTGAAGCCACTCTAGGAGAACCCAGAGCCAACTCCCCTATAACCCAAAGTCCCCATTCCAGTGGAGATGAGGAGGAGTATACTTATGAAAGTATGCTCAGAGGAGGAGCAAAAGCTACTGTGGACAGTCTGTATCCACAACTTGCTGAATTTCCAAGAATTCAGAAGACATTTCATGATCTAAGGATGCTTGTTGATGTAAAAGACAAGTCTATGATGGAGATATCACAAGTTATCCAAGATAAGGGTGCAAACTGGTGGCAAATAGAGGAGAACAGATTACTACACTTTGCTGGAGTTTCAAAGACAAGATTTCTCATTGATGAGGAAAGTTTTGCAAAGCTAGTAGCTGATAAAATTGAGGAGGAGAAAGAAAGGAAGGCTAAGGGAATCAAACACCCTGACAATAGCTCAAATGATGATGATTCCCCTGATGATCCCTCAAATCCCAACCCTCCTGAAACCCCTCAAGCCAACCTCCCTGAACCTTCTCAACCCAAGTCTTCTATAGCAGATAGACTTTCAAACCCTCCAAGAACCTATCATAGGAAAGGCTCTGTCTCTTCAGAGGTGTTGACCAAGGGTGGTAACACAACCAAAGACACATCTGCCAATGAAGGTTCTTCTGAACCCAAGGCACAACCTAAAGATGTTGAGGTTCCTATACTAGAGGCTGGTTTGATTAAGGCCTATTCAGTGTCAGAAGAGTTGGACACTGATCAGCCCTTAATCATTCAGGATGACTCAGTGGCTGTTGATATAAGCACTGTGATCTCCCCACAACTGCCATCTCTGAACCTTGTTGAAGGTGGAGATGTTGCAGGTTTAGGAGAAGGAGTTGAAAAGGAGAAGTTAGTGGAAAAATCAGAGGGAGTAGTAGATGAGAGAGATGTGGTGATCACTAGAATAGTGAGTGTACCACCAAATGAGGGTGATATAAGTGAGGAAGGTCAGGCTATTCTTGAAGTCAAATCTGAACTTCAGGAATCCCTTGATGAGAGGAGGCCTGTTCCTTTAAGTGAGGAAACTATTAAAGAAGGGAGAAAAGAAAGAGTTGAAAATGAGAAGAAGGCTGTTAATGTATCAGAGTCTTATATAAAAGAAATTGAGGGTGATGAGTGTCTATTTCCTAACTTGTTTGATCTGTCTACTGTTGCAGGTATTTCTTTTGACCAAATTTTTGCAGATGAGTTCTTAACAGATGCCCCCATCCAAGTAGATACAGGCTCAGCTCAAGCCTTACTTGGAATGCAATCAGAGAAATTGGACTCCTTGGCTCATCAAGTCAAATCTGCTCATGCTGAAACATCAGGAGCATTGAATGAGCAAGGAAGGACCCTAGCATCTGTAGAAATGAGGCTCACTGGCTCTGAAGATGTTGTGCTCCCAACTCTGGAAGCAAGGATGAGTGGTGTGGAAACTGGTCTCCAAACCATTTCCAATGAGGTACAAAATGCCAAATTCACTATGGAAGCCATCTCAGAGGAAGTCAAGAAAGAGCAAAAGTTGCTGAGAGACAATCATAATGCCAATATCAAAGCTCTCAGGCTAACTGTCAAGCAAGCTCTTGGAAAGAAGACTGCATTGCAAAAGAGAAGAGCTGAAGAGCAAAGGCTAGCCATGGTGAAAGCAGCCTCTGAAAAATTTTCCCAAGAGGTATTGGCCAACATTGCTGAAGGTGCAGTGGCCAACCTCACTGAGCTTCTCAAAACCCAACTGGATGCATCCCTGAAAGCAACCTTGGAGGAGGTTGTTCAACAAAAGATGAAGCCTGTTCTAGCTTTCCTTAGCTTGAGCAGTGATAGGATGCAGAATATACATGATGAAAATGTATATTTGTTGGAGGAGATGAAGTCCCTGAACCAGGCCCAATCCCTAATGGCCACAACTATGAGTGAGCTAAAACCCCAGTGTTTTGATGCTGCCAAAAAGGGGGAAAGAGAAAGAGCTAGAGCAAAAGGTGCCTTGGTGATTCGGAGCCCAGTCAAGGGGAAAGACAAAGCTGCTGAAGGAAAAGGAAAAGAGCATGCAGTGCTAAACTTGGAAGAATTGGATGAAGAAGAGCAATTAGCACTTGCATTAAAAAACTCTATGGCCTCAGTTCAAGAAGAAAGAATAAGGCTACAGCAGAGACCAGGTGGTGAGGTATCTGGCTTGGACAAAAGTGATGAAGGTGTCCAAACTAGAGGAAAGGTCAAGAGGGCAAAAGGAAAGAAAAGGCAAGTTGAAACCTTCACTGACTTTCCTAACAGTCTTGATCTTCCACATGAATTCAGAATTGATGAAGATGAGCCTACATCAAAGAAGGCCAAAATTGCTGAAAAGGACAAGTCCTCTGATTCTGCCAAGAGTGCTGAAGGTCCCAAGTCCACTGAAGATATTGAAGAACTATTTGCTGAGGGATTTGGACCTGAACCTAAAAAGAAGACTACTGTCCTAGCTCAAGATCCATCAAAGTTGTTTCATGAAGGGTATGGCAAAGACCCTGAAACACAACAGAAGCTGGCCATGATGAAGGCCCAAGAGAAAATGGATCTGTTAGAAGAAGCACAAAGAGCAAGAGACAAGAGAAGAGCTAACTTTAAGAAACCAAGAAGAAGGAGAGCAACCTACAGCAAGATGAAGCCTCAGCTTCTAATCCCAATGGACACCAAATATCCACACTTGGATAAATGGGTGCCAATTCAGCTAAATGATACATGGGAAGAGGTTAAAAGGGAGTTTGTCTATGACTTCTATGTCATTGACAGATGGAATGGTGGAGATGCCAACTCTGCTTTTGCTGAGTTCATGATAGAATACTACAGAGAGTTGTATCAACAACTACTTGCAGCTGCTGACATTGCAAGAATTGAACTCAATGCTCCCAAGCCTATCATCTACATGCCTCCAAAGCTTGATGGATGGATTGACCAAGCAAGGATCCTAAGGGAGTTCACAGAAATTCTGAAGCTGAACAAGATGACCCTTGGACCCAAAGGAACTAACCAGGAAGCCATGGAACTCAAGAAGAGAGTGTGGGCACAATATGGGATGAACCCACCTCCTGAGGATGATCTCTAAGAATGGCTAAGTCTTCTGACTTTTTCTGGATGAAAAATTATCTTATCTGAAGATATTTTTTGCTATGTGGTCAAATCTGCTGAAGTATTAAACAAACCTGCTGATATGGTGTCTGCTCTGATATGGTTTAAATTGCTCTGATACAAGAATTGATGTGTTCTACATTGACACCTGGAATATTTTGTACTAGCTCTGATACTTGAAGTAGTTGTTTTGCTCTGATCTTATGTTTAGAATGTATTTGTAATAAAATGTTATCTTGAATTCATGTTCTGATAAGTTATCTTCAACTATCAACATGCCTGTAATGACTTTTATATGAATGATAGTTGAACCACCTTTGAATCAAGATACATTATTGCAAAAATCTCTCTATGCCTATCCTTGAAACCTATTTGCAACAAAAACAGTGAATACACTAACACATTGTCTTTTCAGGAATATTGACCTTAGTCATGTCTTCTGAAGATATATGTTATAGGTGTAGACAAGTCACTTTTGCATAGAATGTGTAGGTTTTGGCATCATCAAAAAGGGGGAAATTGTTGGGAATAAAATGATACATGTTTTGATTAAATACCAAAACCCCCTGAGACATGTCCAAGTCAAGATGATTGTGTTCAAAATGTGATAGAACACATAGCACTAGGCTAGATGAGAAGCTGATATGTTATGCAGCTCTTAGATGATTAGATGCACAATGTGAGGGGGAACCTATGACTTCAAAATGATCAAGATCAAGTCCCCTCAAGGCTCAAAGTCTGGAACAAACTCTAAGGACAAGAAAACTCCATATGAAACCTAAAACCTTGATCAGAAGAGTTGTCCAGAAGAGTTTCTTCTATGCAAGAAGAAGATTGCAAAGCTCAAAAGGACAAGATTAACCAACAAGTCATGATCAGGAGAGTTGTCCAGAGAAGTCAACTCTATGTGAAAAAGCTCTGATGCTAAAAGACCAAGTATGCTGATCAGGAGAGTTGTCCAGGAGAGTTGTCTCAGCAAGATTGAATCAGAACAGATGCTTTAAAGGTTGAAGGTCAACTATGCTGAAGAAGCTAGAGACAACCATACCCTAAAGAACTTCATTGAGACATGCTAAGATCAACTTGGAGTGAAAGAAAGGGAAAGAGCCAAGTCATCTGAAGAAGAGCAAGCCAACCCTGCTGAAAGGCAAAACTACTGATAGTGATAAGGAGAGTTGTCCAGTTAATAAGGAATGTTGTCCTATCATTGGATCAACCTTCAGAAGCCATGTCCTAGTCCTAACAAGAAGTCAAACATTGGGAAAAGTGCTGCAGAAAGAAGACAAAGTCTTACAAGCCGTTTATTACCCAAATAAGGACATGTCACTATCAAGAATCTGTCTTCCAGTTTGAAGAACTCAAGGAAGACATTTATAGCAATTTGGGGCTGCCTCTCCAACGGGCAAATCTCCATTTTGTCTATAAATACAAGGAGTGTGAAGACCATTTGAAGCATCCATTCTACATCCAACTGATCAACAATTCTAAGAGAGCTTCAAAGTCTCTAAAAGACATTCTTAGTCTTGAAACACTTCTTCTAAGCTGAATTCACTATATATTCATACACAAAGCTTAGAGAGATATCCTATCCTTATACACTGATCTTCATTGTAAAAGGATATCTCATTAGTTGGAACCTTACTTCAATCCTTACTCCTTTCAAGTGAGAAAGTGAGAAGGTTGTAGTAGTAGAAGTGGTAGGAGCTGACTGTTGAGAGAAGAACAGTTCAGTTCTGAGTTGAGAAGAGGGTACTAGGACTCTAGACATCCTAGGGATCAATTCACCAAGGAGTGGTGTTATTGATCAAGTGCACCTTGGCACTATAAAACAAGTTAATTCCAAGAGTGAAGGAATTATCCTGTTAAATCAGGGAAAGTGGATGTAGGAGCTTGAGTCTCTGAACCACTATAAACTCTTGTGTTGATTTACCTTACAAAGTACTTACATTCATTCAACACTGCACACAAAACTGATCTTCAAAAGATACATATTCAAAGACTGTGCAAAACTGATTTGGACAAGTTCCCTGAAACTAAACTGGACTGTTTTGGATTGACAAAGTGATTTCAGAAACTTAAGGAGTCTAAACTTAAAGGGCCAACCACTATTCCGCACATATAACTCCCCTAGATAGTTATTCAACTGAGTACTCAATAGTACTTAGTATTTTGATTATCTTAGAAAGAGTTAATCATCTTCAGCAGAGTTGTCCAAGACAACCTTGCTGAGCTCTGGTTTGATCAAAATAGAAAAAGAATTGCATACAAGTGTATTCCCCCCCCCCCATACACTTGTTATATACTCCTTTCAGGACCAACAGAGATCACAGTGCTTGGGCTTCCCAAGTCCACTGAGTCATCCAGAATGATTAAAGGCTGGTCAGTGTCCAACTTTCCTGACACTGATGAGGCTTTAATCAAACCAGCTTCTCTTATGGAAGTCTCAGCATTGTTCAGCTGTGCCTCAGGCTTAGTAGAACCATCGTTGGCCAATGCTTCTTGGACCGAGTCACCATCCTTGGTCAACTCCTCTAATTTCTCAGAGTCCTGAATGGAAGGATGGGTCAAGTAATGTACCTTAGCAGGATTGGGTCCAGGAGGTTTGGGATTGGTGGTGTCATCATCATCAGCAGCATCATCTGAGGTGCTATCAGGATGTCTAATCCCTTTAGCCAATCTTTCTCTTTTAGCAATCACTTTTTCATGCACAATGGTGCAGAACAAGGCTTCAGTAGTCAGAACACTTGACTTCTTTACATTGGCAAAGTGCAATAGTCTGTTCTCTTCAACCTGCCACCAATTAGCACCTTTGTCCTTAATAGCCTGAGCTATTTCCACTATGGTTCTATCCTTGATCTCAACAAGTACCCTGAGATCATAGAACTGTTGTTGAAGTCTGGGGTAATCCTTCAACCCTGGATATAGCTGATCAATATTTGCTCTGGCAATCTGCCTCAGCATGCCTTCATATGTATACTCTTCTGTATCCTCATCATCATTGTTTTCATCAAAAGAGTTGGTTTTGGATTCAGAAGGTTTGGTCTGAGCTTCAGGTATATTGGACTGGGATTCAGGAAGGTTGAGTTGGGATTCAGATAAGTTGGGTTCAGAAGAGATGGGGATTAATTTGGTCTCAGTTGCTGTAGAGAGCAATGTTCCTGAGGGGGTAGAAGAAAGGTTTATTGGAATGGGCTGAATGGGTGGAAAAATGGATTGATCACCTTCAAGAAGTGCAGTTTCAAGAAGTTTGGTATATGAAAGTAATCTGGGGTCAAGGGGGAAGAAATGCTTATCTTCTTCATCAGCAAGATCAGCCAAAACATCAATACCTTCCTGGTCAGGAGTACCTTCAGGAGAATAGGTCTTCTTGGCAATGATTGGGGCATCTTCAGGAGTTTTGCACTCCTCTTCTTCAGGATTTGGGGACCCATGAGTTGGTGATATTCTTTGGGATTGAATATCAGGAGAGTTGGTCTTGGGGCTCTTGGACCTTGATTTTGTCTGAGAGTTAGACCTGCTTGCTTGTCTAATCTCCTTGAAAAACTCCTTCTTCAACCTTTCTTCCTCCATCATCTTTTTCTTTTCAGGGGTTTTGATGATCCTCCTTCTTCTCTCAGATCTTGTTGGTTTCTCAAGATCTCTAAACTCAGTGAATGTTTCTGGCTGCAAAGGGACAATCACCCTGAACTCTTCACCAGCTTCAGGAGGGTTGACCCCTTCTTGTTCTACTCTGTCTATCTCCTCAGAGGTGGCTCCACCACTCTTGGATTGACTCTCTGGTGATGATTCACTAAGAATCTGCTTCATTTTCTTCATTTTAGGTTGGGTTTTGGTGGTTTGAGCTTTTCTTTTCCTTGGAGAAGATCTGGTAACACGTGCAACTATCAAGGCTTGTTTGGCTGCAACACCTTGCTTCCTCTTTTCTGTTTTGGTGGAGAGTTTTCTGAACATCACTTTCTGTGCTGGAAAGTGTTTAGGTTTGATTTGCAAATGAGTGTAGTGAGCAAATCTTTCCAAGAGCAAACTTGCTCTTGTGCAGTATTGAAGCTTTCCATCTACCACAATCTTGTGGTGTGCCCTTTCCTTGAATTTGAACCTTTCATTCATCATCTTCCCCAAGATGAATGTTTTCCAATCAAACTTGATTCCTTTCTCAGCAGAATCAATAATAGTTGCCATCACTCTTAATTTTGGCAAGCTTATCTGCTCCACACTGCCTAAATGGCTTAACAAACTCTTCACCACAATATCAAACAAGTGCTCATACCTTATTTGAGAGTTTTCTTGTGTTGAGCACTGGTTAGCTTCTGAGGCACAATTATCCACTCATTTGAGAACTCCTGCTCTTCTCCTTCTCTGTAGAGTTCTGGATTGAGTCCTTTAGAGGGTAGGCCAAAACTTGAATCCAAATCTTCTGATGTGAAGATTATGTGTGTTGTGATTCCTCTTCTTCACCCTCTTCTGCATAAGTGAGCTTTGTGCAGACATCTCCTTTCTTGCCTTTCCATCTGAGATAGGCAAAGAACTCAGCCATATAGGGGTTGAGGCAAAAGTCTGGTTTGGTGCCCAAGAATTTTTCCAGCCCTGCATCTCTCAGCCACTTGAGAACTGGATGAACTTCTTCATCTGGGCTATCAAAGGCAACAATCCTCTCAAATCATAGAGAGTTAATGCTACTAAGATATGTGAAATCAATATCCAGAGATGGATCATTGAAGTTGACAAGTTCTTCTCTTTTTAGTTTAGGGGCCATGGATGTTTAAGGGTTTGGAAGGATTGAAGGTTGGTAGGGATGGTTTGAAAGTTTGAGGGTTTACAAAACTTTGCTTAAGGGTTTTGGAACAATTTGTGCGTAAGAATGAATGAGAAAAGACTGAAGGTTTTTATATTCCAGTGGTTTTATTAACCGTTGGACAATAGCATTAGGGGGTGGATAAAGTGGGGTAGTGGGCTTAGGAACGGTTAGATGTAGGTATTAAGATAATCAATGGCTTTGATGAGAGGCTCAGTAATTAATGCAATCTTTAAAGGATTTTGCATTAAATGCTGGAATGACCATTTGGGGGCTAAAACTTGAATACCTCACGCCATCCTAAAAATAGACTACTATTTGCCCAAGAATTCCCTTAAATGTCTAATCAATGCTAAAAATAACACTTATCACCTTATCAATTTGGACAAATGTCCTGATAAGTGATTTGACCTTTATTTTAGTCAAAAATCCGACCAAAATGCCTGAGTGGGTCCCAATGTTGCTGACTGGGTCCCACAAGGTCAATTATCCTGACCAACATTACTAAAAGCCATGTGGACAACTCTACTGAGTTCTTCTTTTGAGCAGGCCATTTCAGTGAGTTTGGTCAACTTTGCTGAAGTTCAATGTAATGAACTTCCCCCTTCATTTGTGCTTCCTTCTTCATTTTTCAATCTTTCCTGGATCAAGTAAGTCCAACTCTGCTGACAGCTCCACAAACCTTGCTTCAGCTAATGGCTTTGTCAAGATATCAACTTTTTTGCTTATCAGTGTGAATTTTGACAAGCTTGATATCTTTTTTCTCCACATGATCCCTTATAAAGTGATGTTTGATATCAACATGTTTGCATCTTGTGTGAAGCACTGGATTTTGTGAAATAGCAATTGCACTATTGTTGTCACAAAATATTGGAACTTCATTTGTGATGACCTTGTAATCTCTAAGTTGCTTTCTGAGCCAAAGTATCTGAGCACAACAACTTCCAGCTGCTACATATTCTGCCTCAATTGTTGATGTTGCAACTGTGTTCTGCTTCTTTGAGAACCATGAGATCAGCTTGCTCCCCAAGAATTGACATGTTCCTGAGGTTGATTTTCTATCAATTCTGAAGCCTCCATAATCAGCATCTGAATATCCAGTGAGTTCAATGTTGTCATCAGCTGGATACCATAATCCAAGATTCTCAGTTCCTTTGAGATATCTTAGTATCCTCTTGACAGCTTCAAGGTGGCTCTTCTTTGGATTTGCTTGAAATCTGGCACATACTCCAACTGTAAAAGTGATATCAGGCCTACTTGCAGTGAGATATAGCAAGGATCCTATAATGCCTTTGTATTCGGTGGAGTTGGTAGATACTCCACTTTCATCAAGATCCATCTTCCAATTGGTGTTCATTGGAATTCTGACTGGTTTGCTTGTCGCACATCCAAATTTCTTGATCATGTCCCTTGTGTACTTGGCTTGGTTGATGAAAATTCCTTTCTCTGATTGGGTGACTTGAAGTCCCAAAAATAAGTTCATCAATCCCATCATGGACATCTCAAATTTTCTTTGCATGAGTTTTGAGAATTTCTCACACAATTTCTCATTTGGAGATCCAAATATGATGTCATCCACATAGATTTGGACTAACAAAATATCATCTCCTTCACAGATTCTAAACAAGGTTCTGTCAACAGTGCCTTTGACAAAACCATGATCTAGAAGAAACTGTGATAAGGTGTCATACCAAGCTCTTGGAGCTTGCTTCAAACCATATAGGGCTTTCTTTAATCTGTACACCTTGTCTCCTTCTTCAAAGCCGGGTGGTTGTTCAACATATACTTCCTCTTTCAGCACCCCATTGAGAAATGCACTTTTCACATCCATTTGATACACCTTGAATCTCATGTGAGCTGCATACGCTAAGAAGAGTCTGATTGCTTCAAGTTTGGCTACTGGTGCAAATGTTTCATCATAATCAATCCTTTCAGATTGACAGTATCCTTTGGCCACCAGTCTTGCTTTGTTTCTCACAATGGTGTCATTTTCATTTCTCTTATTTTTGAACACCCATTTAGTTCCAATGACATCTTGATGTGTTGGCCTATCCACCAGCTCCCATACTTCATTTCTGGTAAACTGGTTCAGCTATTCCTGCATGGCAATGATCCAGTTGGTGTCTTGAAGTGCTTCCACAATATCTTTTGTTTCCTGCTCTGAAAGGAAATAACAAAACAAGGCACTTTCTCCAAGAAATCTTCTAGTTTTGATCTCATCACTTGGATTCCCAAGTATCAGGCTAGTTGGGTGGTCTTGAAACCAAGTCCTTCTAGATTTGATTCCTTGAGGAGGATTGTCCTCTTCTGAAGTTGGATTACTAGATTCATTAAATTCAGGAAAGTTAATTGAAGGATCAAGTTCAGGATCATATTCAGGGTTGTTGTCCTCACTGTCAGGAATATTGACATTTTCATTGGTTACCCCTTGAATATTGGATCCATTTACTACCTCAGCAGAGCCTGCTTCTTCATTGGTAGTTGTTACCTGGTTTTGAACTGGGATGGGGTCAGCCAGTTCAATTTCTCCTTCAGGCTGGTTGTCTATTGGTTGATTGCCATCAGGGATGTTGTCTAGGTGCTGATCTCCATTGAGTTCAGGCTGGGCAACATCTTCAAACACTGTTTCCTTGCTTTGAAGCCTTAGTCTGGTTGTTCTTTGTGTTATCTCCTCAATATTCAGGTTTCTATCCCTGAACTCATTAATAGATTCATCAAACACAACATGAGATGTTTCTTCCACAACAAAGGTTTTACAATTGTAGACTCTATAAGCTTTGTTGACTTGGGAATATCCAACAAATATTCCTTCATCAGCTTTGCTATCAAAATCTTTCAATATCTCTTTCCCATTGTTATGAATGAAACACTTGCAACCAAATATATGAAAATAAGCAACAGTGGGCAATCTACCTTTCCATAATTCATCTGGAGTTTTACCTTGACCTTTAGTGATTAGTGACCTGTTTTAAGTATGACATGCAGCGTTGATGGCTTCTGCCCAGAACCTCTTAGGTAGTTTGGATTCAGCAATCAGTGTTCTGGCTGCTTCTTTTAAGGTTTTGTTCCTCCTTTCAGCAACACCATTCTGTTGAGGGGTTCTTGCTGCAGAAGTCTCATGTGTGATGCCATTTTTGCTGCAATACTCATTGATGTATGAGTTTATGAACTCAGTGTCTTTGTCTGATCTGATCTTGACAATGCTTAGGCCCTTTTCATTATTCAGCTTCATCATCAACTCAGGTAGTTTGACTTGGGTCTCCTTTTTGTTCAGTAAGAACACCACCCAAGTGTACCTGGAAAAATCATCAACAACTACTAAAGCATACTTTCTTCCACTTATGCTTACTGGGATAATTCGACCAAATAAATCCATGTGTAGTAGTTGGAGAACTCTCCCAGTGGAAATGACAGGCTTTCCTTTAAATGATGCTTTGATTAATTTTCCTTCCTGACATAGCTGGCACACATGTTCATTAGTGAACACTTGGTTTGGCAGCCCTTTCACTAGAGAGTTTCTTGCAAGCTTGTTTATGGTTTTGAAGTTCAGGTGGTTCAGTCTTTTGTGCCATAGACAACTTTGTTCATTTGTGCTTTTGGCAACAAGGCAGACTGCTTCAGGGGTTTTGTTCCAATCTGCAAAATAAAAATTTCCCTTTCTCACCCCTGTTAGTAGCACCTATTGTGTTGATTTGTCCTTAATAATGCATTCATTTGGTGCAAATTCAACACTGTATCCTTTGTCACAGATTTGACTTATAGATAGCAAATATATTTTAGGCCTAGAACATATGAAACATTAGTAATTTTTACACTACCAATGTTTAATGTACCATAGCCTCTGGTGATTCCTTGAGAGCTATCTCCAAATGTTACTGAAGGACCATCATTTTCAATAAAGTCTGAGAGAAGCTCCTTATTTCCAGTCATGTGTCTTGAGCAACCACTGTCCAAGTACCATGCTGTTCTTTTGTTTATGCTTCTCTTCTTCTTGTGGTCCTTGCAAACCTGCAAAGTCAAACTTTAGGTACCCTTTGAATGTTGGGTCCTAGGGGGTTAGATGTGCCTTTTGGAACCCAAATCTGCCTAATTACTCTGATTGACTCAAAGTGACTGACTTGGTTTCCATTTACATCTACATACACAGTCCTGCCCTTGAATGCCTTAGGTTGTTTCTGTGCATAGGTGTTAGTCTTATAAGTTTCAGGAGGATGAGTTAAACACTTTAGGACAGGTCTCCTGAAGTTACTTGACTTAGGTGCAGCTTGGTAAGGCCTTTGTGGATAAGTACTTGGATGGACTTTTCCCTTTGGCATGAAGGGTCTAGGCTCCCTGAAACGGTTATACCTATCAGGAGGGTTGGGCCTTGACCTATTCAGTTGAGGTTGCCTCATTTGATTTGGCCTCTTCTGAACAGATTTTGGACAACTCCACTGATGAGTGTTCAGATAGGTTGGTCTTCCATTGGTTCTACCTTTCTGAAACTCATTCCTCTTGTATACAATATTCTTAACCTTTTCCTTAGGTTTGGGTTTAGGAACATTGTTTACTTGAGTAGATGTAAGAGTTTCTTTGCCCTTATCCTTGATCAGTGGCTGATTTACTTCCATTTCATTTTGTTTTAATTGAGCCACTGACCTTACAAAGGTCCTCTTAGTGTTACTAGTTGAAGCAACACTAAGACCAGGTGAGGATTCATATGGATTATAACATAATCCACTCCTTTGAGCCATTGGACTTTGAAACCCTTGAATTTCCTCTATTGCTCTAGAGGATTTGTTCAAGGCAAACATCTTTGATTTTAGGCTCTCGTCACTTAATTTCAAAGCATCAAATTCATGTGAGAGATTGTCAAATTTAGCTTGTAAAGTTCTAAGGTCAAAATCCTTTTTCTTTAGAGCCAGGTTTTGATCATCAATCAGCTTTTGTTGTTCAGAGACTTTGAGAGACATTTCATCATGTTCCCTCAAAATCTGCTGATACAACTCAGCTGATTTAATGTCAATCTCAAGTTCAGGAAGGTTGGGAGTTTTGGCTTTAGAACTTAAAAGTTAATTTTCTCTCAATGTAATGTTATGTAGCTCTTGTAACCTGGTGAAGTCCTCCATTAACTTTCCAAAAGAGAGTTTTAAGTGGGCTTCACTAGATTCATGTGTGTTATTTGAAGAGTTGGAAGATGAATATACCTCTTCATTTTCAAAAGCCATCTGACAGACATCCTCACTGTCACTGTTGGAGAATAATCCATCATCAGATGAGTATACACTTTCTTCACTTGCTGATTCTCCAGCCACCATGGCTTTCCTGTTGCTCAACCTCTTGTCTTTTTTGTTCTGTCTTTCTTTTCCTTCTTTTGAGCTCAGGTCAGGACAGTCATATTGGAAGTGTCCTTTCTTCTGGCATTGTAACACACATCTTCATCATCATTTCTTTTGCTTGAGGACTCCTTCCTCCTGGATGATGATGGGTCAGCCTTGCTGAACTTCTTTTTGTCATCATATTTGTCTTCTTTATTTTCATCAGAGTGTTTGACCTCTTATTTGTTGTCAGGAGAGTTGAATCTTCTCCTGGTTCTGTTGTCTTGGTAGAACTTTTTTTATCTACCAAATCTGGAATTGAGCTTCTCAAATCTCCTGGCCATGAGTGTCAGTTCCTCCTTCATTTCAGTCTTGGAGACAGATTGAGATGATCTCTGTGCACTTTTCTTCTCTGTCTCAGTAGCTTTAAATGCAACACCTTTGCTGGAGGAGGATGGCTCATCATACACCTTCTTCCTGTTTAGATCGAACTCATATGCTTTGAGTTTAGAGAACACTTGCTGCATGGGCATGTTATCAAGATTGCTAGTGTTCTGCATCATGACTGAGTAGATATCCCACTTGGATGTGAGACTTCTTAGGATCTTCAATACTACTTCTCTTTTGGCATAGAACTTGCCAAGAGAGTTTATCTCATTCATGATGTCAGTGAATCTACCATCAAGATGATCAATTGTTTCATTGGGCTCCATGGTAAATTGTTCATATTTTTGAATAGCCACTTGGAGTTTGTTTTCTTTGATCTTTTGGGTACCTTCACACATAAGTGCTAAGGTGTCCCAAATCTCTTTTGCTGTGGTGCAGTGGTATACCCTTCCCATCACTGCATCTGGAATTGTCTGGTACAATGTATTCATGGCAATGTAGTTCAGGTTGTGCCTTTTTTCTTTCTTCAGCTGTCAAGTCATCTTCATCCTTTGGCAGCAACTCCCTTGGGTCTTCTTTCTGAGCATCAGTGACTTTGGGGTTTGGCTTGGTGAAGGTGAAAGGCCCTCTGGTGATGACTTTGAGCATTTCATCATGCTGACAGGCAAGATGTGCTCTCATTCTAATCTTCCAGAAATCATAGTTCTCAATTGAGAACATTGGCAGTTTGTGATTAGAAATGTGATTCACTTGGTTGGGACCCATGTTGTTAATGGTCTCAACAGCATCTCCTGGAACTGCATTATTTGCCATCTCAATAGAATTTGGTTAGATAAACAACATATATGTTTTTCAGAAATTGGACCAGTTCAATGACCACAGAAATAGTGTGTTTTGAAAACCAGTTGGATTTTCAGAAGCAGTGGTCTTTGAACCCCGGCTCTGATACCACTTGTTGGTCCTGAGTGGAGTATGACACAAGTGTATGGGGGGGTGGAGAATGCACTTGTGTATTCAAATTCTTTCTTTTTCAAAATAGTTTAGCCTTATCAAGGAAGTTGTCTGACAACTGTTCTGAGTAATAACTTCAATAGATAATCAACCTACCGAAAACTATGAAGCGATCAATTGGATAACTATCTAAAAGAGTTGCTAAGTGTGGAATGTGATTGACCTTTTTCTTTGAAAGAATACTCCAATACTTTCTGAAAAATCAGTTTATCAGGGACTTTGTCCAAAGTCTGTTTTGATTAGTTTTGCTGAACTTAACTCTTTCAAAATAATCTTTGCAAGTTATGTAAGTTAGAAAGTAATGCAGAATGTAAATGACACAGCAATTTATAGTGGTTCAGAGACTCAAGCTCCTACATCCACTTTCCCTGATTGAACAGGATAATTCCTTAACACCTGGAATTAGTTTGTTTTATATTGTCAAGGTGCACTGATCAAACATATTATCTTAGTGCTTTGATCCCTAGGATAATCTGAGTCCTAGTGCTCAACTTCTCTGAGTTAAGACTGTATTTACTCTTAACAGTCCTTAACTCCTCACTTCTACAACAAACTCTACTTCACTTTATGAGGTAAGAGTTTGAGGTTTTGGTTCCAACTAATTGAGATATCCTTTACAATAAGAACAGTGTAAAGGATTAGGATATCTCAGTGCTAAGCTTGGGATATTACAAGAATGGCTTAGCTAGAAGTGATCAGGAAACTTGGGATTCTTAGAATGAGCTTAGGTTTCCTTGAATTCTTGATAGTAGTTTGATAGCAGATTATTGGATACTTGAATCCTTGGATCACTTCTGAATTTATAGAACAGCTTGATCATCTATCCGTTGGAGAGATGGACTTTCAAATTGTCTATTTGCAGCTCCATTGAAACGGCTATGTGAGCAACCTTCTATTATCCAATGTGTAAGAAGGTTCTTCAATGGTTGCTTGAATGAATGTGTTGACTTCTGAAAAATGCGGCTGAGATGACTTGTGTCAGTTTCCAAACCTGCACATTTTCCAAGGTTGATTGTGGCAGAACTTGTACCCTTCTCAACGGTCAGATGGGACAAGTTCTCTGATCATTCCTGCTGCAAGTGGAATGTTCCTTCATTCATTCAATTCCTCAGTCTTTAATTCTTCTAAGTCTTCAATTCTTGTTCGGGCTTGATGGCATTAATGCTTCATTAAATTTGTCTTATGAGAGTATAACATTCAATGCTCTTGATCTTCTCAGACTTCATCTTGATCTGTTGTTGCCCTTATTAGTGCTTTTAGCTTAGGCTATCATCTTGATTATTCAGCCATGTTGTCTTCTTCAGCACACTTGCCTTTAAACATTCAGCAGACTTGTCATAATTGACTTAGATCAACAAGCTGTGTTGGTCCCAAGTTGAGTTTATAATATTAAGTAAGCTAGTAAAAGTCTAGAGGGGAGGGGTGAATAGACTTTTAAAAATCTTTCAATATATCATAATACACAACGCGGAATTTATCAGATTAACAATGAGCCCAATCAAGTTTATACTCAACTTATATTCAAAATTCGAACACTGATCTTGTCTTGTTCTTATATGCAATTAATCAATTAAACAGTTAATCAATCAAACACAAAATAGAACAGTAAAGTAAACAACACAAGATTTATAGTGGTTCGATAACTTGTCTACATCCACTCTCACAAACCCAGTTGTGAAATTCTTATTACTCTTCCAATCGAGTAGTGTGTTCTTGTGGCTTAGAGTCCCAAGAAATAAGACTTTGATCTTTTCGATTATATCTCCAGATATATCTTCGATCCAACTAGTTATATACAAGTAACTAGCGATTTGAAATATTAACAACACATAAGAAAAACTTCTCTAATTCAGTAGCAGCCTTCTGGTTTCTTCACTTGTCTCTTCGGCTTGAACTTTCTGAACTTCAATACTCTGAGAGTTTAATTTGCTTTGAATATCTCTTATGAATGCTTCGAATCTCTTGGTAACAGTAGTCTTCAAATGTAGAATCCACCAAGGTATTTATAAACTTCAATCTTCAAGAACATTCTGTTATGTAACCAACTTTTCTTGGTAACCAACTTCTAACCGCTTCTTCTTTATCCTTCCACACGTTTCTTCAGTTAATTAGTTATTTCATAACTAACTCTTCAATCCTTATCTTCATACGCGTCTCCAACTTAAGCAGTTTCTTCTTACTTATCGCGCTACTTGTCTTGTCTGGTTTCAACACTTAGACAAAATCTTAGTCTTCTTCAACACTTGACTTGTCTTGCGCGAGCTTCCTTCAATATTTGTTTTCTGTAGTAGACTTCGATAACGAACCAATCTATACTAGTCCTATCATCTAATCTTAACAAGATTATTACATTACTTTAAGCTTTATAATTTTAGCTTAGTCATCTTAAGATCTATACAATGAAATATTCAAATCAATACTATAATGAACTATGAACTATGAGCTTCTATACATCGTTCAAATAGCTCAGTACAAAACACTAAATACCTCAGTACTTATAACATGTACTTGTCTTTCAATCATACTTATCTTTTCTTTTTGTACTCAATGTTGTACTCATCTTTTTCTTTTTGTACTCTACTGATCTGCTCAAGACGACTTACATAACTAGACTAGATCAGTCAACACTTAGAAATTATTCAAGTCTTATTTTGGCTTATCAAAACTCAACTCATCTTTTCATCATTTAGGACTTATATTAGGATTCATATCCCAACAATTTCCCCCTTTTTTATGAAGCTAAAACTACTTGAATTATTTCTCAATAGTAGACTAGTTAAGTAGTTATCTTATATAATCATCCAAATGTGTTATCTTTTCATTAATTCAAAATAAGATCAGTAGATTACACTTACTTAGCAAAATGAAATAGAAATTAAGTAAAGTACTTACAATTACTCACTGATGTTATCTATGTCTGGATTTGGAATACTGAATGCTTCCAGGATTCTTCTGTGAATGTCTGATATATGTTCTTCATTCTCGATCTTCTCCTTCTCGAGCAATTCTTCTTCAAACTTCTTCACATGATTCATATTGATTCTTTTTCCAGATCCTAACATTGGTGTTTCCCATTTCGGAAATTCAGGCACCAAAATGTTATATCCTACGGCAGTTGCAATTCGCATAATTAAGTTCCAAAGATTTTCATCTTCAGTTTCCATGAACTTGTCAAATACTGCGAACAACTCTTCTTTGCTTTCTGGGTCACCATGCTTTCTGATTATCCAGTGATCTAATTCCCATTACTTCTTAACAATCAACCAAACATCTCTATGCTCGTTGTCTATGAATCTATCAATGTGGGAATCTTCAATCACATCTGGATCAGCCTTCAACTTCTGTAGTCTGCGAATGTGTTTTCCTAACACTTTCTTGTTTGCATAATGATCATCTTCTATCTTCTGCTTCTTATGAAGAGCTTCGACCTCTTCATCACCAATATCAGCGAGGATTTCTCCTAATTCGTCTTTCTTTTTCTCAAGAACAAGTTTCCTCTTGATTTGTCTTATTCTGGGTTGAACATCTTCAATCATAATCGATTTTCCTTTAGCTTGCCTTATCTGCTCTGCTTCAGCTTCTAAGTCAGCTTTCTTGACTAGCCTTCTTCTCTTTGGTCTACCAGTCTCTTCTGGTACAATAGCAGCAGCAGCTTCAACTTCAGCAATTTTCACCTCTTGACTCTCTTCCCCCTTTTTGGCTTCATCACTAGCCTTAAGAGTGAAAAGTGAGGTAAAACGAGTCATCTCTTCTTTAATTGCCTCCTTCATCAATTCAACAGCTCTATCAATCTGCTTTTGATGAGACTTATCCTAACTCAACTTGTCTAGTTTAGTAGCAACTAGCTCCAGCTTCTGAGTAGACAAATTCAATTCGGTCTTGAAGTGAGTAGCAGTCAATTGAAGTAATTTGTTCTCCTCAGACATGTCTCGTAGAAGAGTTCTAGCTTGCACCAACTGATCTTGTGCCTCTCTTCTCTGAGCATCTGCTATCTGAATCTTCACACGATAGAGTCTTTCCATCTTTTTCGATTCTTTAGTTAATGATCTAGCAAAGTCAATAGAACACTTTTCAGAGTAGTTGACTTGTCTCTGTAAGAAGTCTTCCAGTTGAGTATACATCTCTTGTCTGAAAGTCGAATCCATCTGATTCACTTCTCCAATGATCAGAGCCTTTGATTTATCAACTAGAGATTGGTTTTGCTCTTCTAGAACATGCTTAACATTCGACTTCAAGAATTCATCGATAGACGACTGAACTACTTGCCTTAAGTCCATTTTCAAATCGTCTAAGAATTCTGTTGAAATAATCTAAGTAGCTTGAGCAGCAACAGTTGGAATCTCAGCTTCAGGAGCAACATCAACCATGAGCTCATCTTCATCAAACATTTGAGCATCAACCAACTGATCTTCCAAGTCAGTAGACAAGACCTCGTCTTCTACTGTTTCTTCCTCTGGAATCATACTTCCTGCAATGGCTTTCAAAGAAAATGGAGGACAATAAGGAACAATTGCCAACTTAGCTTCCTTAGCCTTTCTCTCAGCAGCATCGGAATCCTTTTTAACCATCTCACCAAGCTTTTTGACATAACTACAAAGCTCAGCTGGAAAATACTTTTCAGCATATCTGTTGCTCTGTCCAACGTCAGTTCTCGGACTATGAGAATGCTCCACCTGGAACTTGAATACTAGACCTCTCATCTGGTCTGAGACATTCTCAAGATCAATGACTGGATCAGTAGACATCAACTCTACTGGTTCTGCTTCTTGCATCAACTCGGCTTCTGCAAGATCGGTTTCAGAAACTTGAATTCCAACATCTGACTTGAATTCGGACGGCAGAATCTCATCAGAAATCACCAACATTCTCTTGACAAGAGCAGTCAAAGCTTGCGGTGGGAAGAGTTCAGAGTGATCCTTCACTCCACTATTCTCTTGCTGTTCCATCTCTCAGTCCTGAAAGTTAGCAATACCACTCATTCCATTGATAACTTCAAACAGATCTTCATTTGGACCTTTCTTTAATGCAACCTACGTGCATATCCTGATCAACTTCTCATATGTCTCAGAAGACGTGTCGATCTTAACTGACGGCAGCATCTTTTTCAAATTTCTAGTCATTTGTGCACGCAGCCTCTCCTCGCGTAAACACATTGGATAATCAACTAGGGCTTCGAATCTATTAACGGGAGGGGTCTGAGTAAGTAGGGTCCTTATGTCAGTTGTTGCAGTGGCAACTAATGGTGTTCCTGAAATAGATGGGTGTAAGGGTTCAACATATTCTATTGAGGTAGGGATATTTTGGATTGTGGTTTCTGGGGGTTGTAATGTGTCTAGGTTTGGTTTGACAACTGTCGAAGTATCAGTTGTATCATATATAGTAGTGTCTTTGGTAACGTTGGCTCTCAGCGGTTGAACTGCCAACGGTGAGGTCTTGGGTACAGGTCTGGCACGAGATCGGAGTGATCTTGCCTTGGTTTTCACAGGGAGATCAAGAGGAATTGAAATAGGTCGAGTAGAAGTACTAACCCTTTCAGTCATCTTGTCTGGCGACGGACTCGACTCGACTCTCACCAGTCGATAGACTTGTGCAACCTCTTCTTCTTTCTCCGATACCTTACCTGATTCCGTCTCTTCCGAATCATCAACGGGATCTTTCATAGCTTCATCAGACGCGTACTGAACCAATGCACCACTGGTTCCAACTTCCTCCTTGTCTTCTTCTTCACTAGAAGAGACAGCTTCCAACATAGCATCTCGTGGGTTAATCTTAACTTGCCCACGTTCAGTAGCCCTTCCTTCCGCTTGTCTATCGAGAGCATCTTTCTTCAAATAATGCTTCAAGGCATGGCTTGCCTTTGCTCCAACTCGTCTTCTTCGGCAGTAAGACGAATAGCAAGATACTTAGCTTGTTTCCAAAGCTAACAGCTGCAGACACGATCCATTCAGCCGAATCCGTGTCAACTCGCACATTCATTTCAAAGTACATTAGCCTATCTAAGAACAGCTTGTACCAATTTCCTTCAGTGATACCATCATATATTGCGTCCATCACTCTTGTCTTTTAAAGAGTCACGGAGTCAAAACTCCCAGTAACTCCAAGCAACATCTTGGATGCAATATCAAGAAGCGTTTTGTACTTGTCTAGTAACTCCTTCTTTTTTACAGCAGGAATCTTTCCATCTCGATTCAGCCTAAGCTTCTTTCCACAAAATATGCTGAGATATCTCAATTCTTGACCAACAGCATACAATTCAACATCAATCGATCCGGATGGCAGCTTCAAAGTTTCGAATAAAACTTCTCGAGTGATTTCCACTCGACTTCCACCAACGAACGTCTCAATGGAGTCGCCTTGTCGAGTAGCATTGGCATAAAACTCGAGCACCTCTTCCTCAAACACCACCTCTGGAAATGCCTCCAAGTATGGTCTCAAACCACACCTGTAGCATTTGATAAGAATTTCTTTGTTTCCTTCTGAGTGCCTTCCATTGAAGAACACCGATCCTTCCACATGCACCTTGCCTTCTGTCGTGTACTTCCCAAAGTCAAATCTTGCCTGCATGTTAGTTCTCACATCGAACATGGAAACGATCGACATTATAGCAGTAACGAGTGTGATATGATTTGCAGTTAAGAAATTTGCAAGAACTCTTGAATGTTTGAGAGTAGAAGAGTAAAGTAAACGTGAGGAGTGATTTTAGGAGAGTGGAGTGGTTTTGTTAAAACAGAATTTTGAATCAACGGCCACGATCAAGAGGTTTAATCCAACGGTTAAGACCTTTGGAATTCATTTGCGTAATCGAGACGATTATGTGATTTGATTTTGAGAATTTTGGAATCCACCTTTTTGATTGGTTAGGACAGGGGAGTGTACTCATCTGACCTAGCGTAGTAGAGTTTAGGCGGGAACTGGGTGTATACACCTCATTTAAATGGAGTGTATTCATCCAATTCTAGGTTTTCCAAAATTTTTCATTATCAAATTACTTTTATGTCCTTAATCAAACAACTTCAAACACTTGTAGAATTTAAAATCACGAGTGAGCTTATCTTGTCTGTTCGAGTTCATCAGAACAGATCAATAGACTTGTCAGCACCAGACGAGTTCCCCCTTCGACTGTGCTTGTCTGTCTGAATGTCGAACAACTTCATGTACCTGTCTCATCTTATGCGACGTGTGAATATAGGTACGAGTAGTATTGTAGAATAATTATATTGAACATCAATCAAATGTAATGGTCAAGGTTTCGAACAAGATGACTTTTAACACACTTAAGAGTCAACATAAGGATCTTTAAGAAATCATAGATTCCCTCTTAAATGTTTATTCCCTTAGTATTACCCTAAGCTTTACCAGCTTCCTCATCGGGTTGTTTGGTCATCTTGTCTGACCTTGTATACCTGACTTGTTGACGAGTAGACGAGTGCTCTATTTTTGTGGTAACTTGTCTCTTCTCCTTTCTTCTTTTGTGATGTACCTGTCTCGTTAGTACACAACTACATACTAGTAGGGTCTAGATCAATTAGTCCTAGACTAATGCATAATTCACGAAAACGAGCCTCAGGTAATGGTTTTGTGAAAATGTCAACTCTTTGAAAATCAGTGTGAATCTTTTCCATGCGAATATCCTTCTTTTCTACATGATCACGTATGAAATGATCTTTCACATCAACATGCTTACAACGTGTGTGCAAAACAGGATTTTGTGTAATGGCAATAGCATTGTTACTGTCACAGAAAATAGGAACATTTGATTCACAGATATTGTAATCTCTAAGCTGTTGAATAAGCCACAATAATTGACTACAACAACTACCAGCAGCCATGTACTCGACTTCAGTAGTAGAGGTAGCAACACTTGTCTGCTTTTTCGAAAACCATGAAATGAGTTTTGTGCCTAAGAATTGACAAGAACCAGATGTAGATTTCCTATCTATTCTACAGCCACCAAAATCAGAATTAGAGTAGCCACTTAGGGATAAATCATCATTTGAAGGATACCATATACCACGATTGATGGTTCCTTTCAAATATTTTAGTATCCGTTTAGTGGTTTCCATATGACTCTCTTTTGGATTAGTTTGAAAACGAGCACATACGCCAACAGAAAATGCAATATCAGGTCTACTAGCAGTCAAGTACAGTAATGAACCAATAAGACCACGATAATGTGTTTGATCAGCGCACTTACAGTTCTCGTCTGGATCCATCCTGTAAGTAGGTAGCATAGGTACTCCAGAAGATTTACAAGTCTTAATACCATACTTGTCTAGTAGATTACGAGTATACTTGGCTTGATTTATGAAAATCCCATCGGGAGTTTGTTTTACTTGAAGTCCAAGAAAATAAGTCATTTCTCCCATCATTGACATTTCAAACTTACTTTGCATGAGTGTTGAAAAACTTTCACTCAGCTTTTTGTTGGGTGATCCGAAAATGATATCATCCACGTAAATTTGAACAAGTAGGATGTCCTTACCTTCTTGTCTTCTGAACAAGGTTCTATCGACCTTGCCCTTAGTAAAACCATTTTCTAATAGAAATTGAGAAAGATTATCGTACCATGCTCTGGGAGCTTGCTTTAATCCGTATAAGGCTTTCTTCAACTTGTACACTTGATTGTCTTTCACCTCGAAACCTGGAGGTTGTTCAACATACACTTCTTCCGCAAGAATACCGTTAAGAAATGCACTTTTAACATCCATTTGATATACAGTAAACTTCATATAAGCAGCATATGCAAGGAACAATCTAATGGCTTCTAGTGTAGCAACAGGTGCATAAGTTTCATCATAATCTATGCCTTCAGCTTGAGAATAGCCTTGGGCTACTAGTCTTGCCTTATTTCTAACGACTACATCATTCTCATATTTCTTATTTTTGAAAATCCATCGTGTGCCAACTACATTATGATGTGTAGGTCTATCAACAAGTTCCCAGACGTCGTTTCGAACAAACTGGTTCAACTCGTCTTGCATAGCGATGATCCAATTACTATCAGCCATTGCCTCATTAATGGTTTTAGGCTCGATAGATGAGAGGAAACAACACCAGTAAAACAAAGATGGACTAGGCTGTTCTTGCGACTCAAAGATTTATCTTCTAGTCTTCACACCAACAGTAGAGTCACCAATGATATTTTCAGTATTATGAGCAGATTTCCATATTTTTCTAGTCTTAACATGCATACTATCATCATCTAAATCAACTATAACATCATGCATTTCAACATCATTTGTATCAGAAGATTTGATAGGAGTAGACGAGTCGACTAGTTCAGGCATGTCAACTGGTCTAGTAGGTTTACCTTGAGCATTTACCTTCTCCTTGTCATCTGACTCGAGAGCTTTCATGAATGGGTTATAGGCTTGAACAGATTCATATACTTCTGATTCTTGATCTGTTTGGATCGATAGATCAGTTACCTTCTTACTGATCTGGTCGGCAGACGAGTCCTGTATAGATTCATCGAAAACTACATGTGGTGTTTCTTCCACACCGAGGGTAGAATAGTTGAACACTCTGAATGCTTTCCTAGTCGAGGAGTATCCTAAGAATATCCCCTCGTCTGCTTTAGCGTCGAATGAATTCAACTTACTTTTCCCATTGTTATGGATGAAGCACTTACAACTAAATATATGAAAATATGAAACTCTGGGTTTTCGACCTTTCCATACCTCGTAGGGCATCTTACCTAGTGTCTTATTGATAGCACTTCTGTTTTGAGAGTGGCATGCAGTATTGATCGCCTCTGCCCAAAACTTCTGAGGAGTATTATACTCTGTCAGCATTGTCCTACAGGCCTCCTTAAGGGTTCTGTTCCTTCGTTCTGTTACTCCGTTTTGTTGCGGTGTCCTTGCTGCACTAGTAAGGTGTTGGATACCACGTTTAGAGCAAAATTCTTTGATATAGCAGTTAATGAATTCAGTACCCTTGTCACTACGTATCTTGACAATGGACTGATTCTTCTCAACTTGAATCTTCTTCAACAGATCTGGTAGGAGTGTTTGTGTATCAGTCTTCTTGTGTAAGAAGACTACCCAAGTGAACTTAGAATAGTCGTCTACCACAACAAGTGTGTACCTTCTACCGTTCAAGGTTGGAGGAGTAATTGGGCCATGTAGGTCCATATGTAGAAGTTCAAGAACTCTACTTTTTGAGAGATTTGGAATAGATTTAAAGGAACCCTTTACCTGTTTACCTTTCTGACAGGCATCGCATACATGTGACTTGAAATAGATTTCGTTGGGTATACCTTCAACAAGGTAATCTCTTGCAATCTTATTAATCACCTTAAAGTTCATGTGACAAAGGCGTCTATGCCAAAGCCAACTGATCTCTTTCGGTGTTTTGGTAAGAAGACAACTGTCCCGCAGACAACTATTCCAATTCACGATATATACACTGCCTTGTCTTATACCGACGAGCAGTACGGTATGAGTCCTCTTGTCTATGATTTCGCACTTTTGGCTTTTAAACTGCACTTTATAACCTCGATCACAAAACTGTGAAACAGATAATAGATTATATTTCAAACCTTCTACGTAGGATACGTCTTGTATCTCTACATCTCCATTTCGGATATAGCCAAAGCCTTTAGTAATGGTTGTAGAACTATCACCGAATATAACCCTAGGTCCCTCTTGCTCGTAGTAGCTTGATAGAAGAGCCTTAGTACCAGTCATGTGGTGCGAACAACCACTGTCTATGTACCAATTTTCTCCTACTGAGCCACCCTTCTTGTATAAGTCGAGTCGACCCTGCAAATGATGATATTACATAATTTAGGTACCCTCCTTGTCTATTGGGGTCCTGGGGGGTTAGTCGAGTTCAATGGAATCCAAATGTACATTGGAGTCCTGAACAAGTTTGATCTCTTAAGCTTTCTACCATGCTTGTTACAGAATAAGACCCTGTTGTCCTTGTCTGGTCTATCATCGGTCATTGGGTCTACTCGTCTGAGGTAGCCTTTCGACTTAACCTCTACTTGAGTAGGCATGGGCCTTTGATAGTCAGATTAGGGCTTGTAAGCATTGGGGCCATACGGTTTATAGACATGTTTAGGTCTTTCCTCTCCTTTGATATCATAGGATTCAGGCGGAGGATATAAGACTGGTTGAGTACGATATTTGGGAGCCACATTCCTAGGCCTAGACGAGTAGAGCTGAGACTGCCTTATGAAAGGAGGTCTAGTCTCTTTCCATCTAGTCTGTACTTATCTAGAACTCGTCTCCTAAGGATACCAATCCTCGTATCTGGCCTGGTTTGGTCGTCCACAACTAGTGGTCCTCTTTCGACATGTTCTAAATGGAACAGGTCTGTTGTTAACCTTCCTTTTACCACCTTTGGTAATCGGAGTGTTAACACCAGACTGCTTGTATACAGCACCTTCGGATGTCGTTCTAGTATCGTATTCTATTGGTCTTTTACCTTTATCATGTGTCAAAGAGCTTGAACCAACATCAGTAGGGTTCTTAATGACTTGAGTAGGCGAGTTAGGTGTATCTGCACCCAACCCTGTCTTGTCATTTGGAGCCCTATACCTATCTGACAGTTTTTGATTAGTCATTGAAGATTTAATCAAGTTAGTAAGTTTAAGGTCCAGATTTACGACCTCAGTCTCTAAGAACTTATTGCGTTCCTCAAGCTTTTTGCACTTGCTCTTTAAAACATTGAATTCATTTGTCTCAGTAGCATGTGTCTTAAGTAGGTCTTGATACAACTTGTCTGTCAACGCACACTTGTCTTTGAGTTGTCTCAACTCTTCTGTCAAGCGTTCATTTAGGACGGTTATATTAGGATCTACTTTAGACTGAGCTTCTTTAAGATCAATGATTTCTTGTTTTAAGATGATGTTCTCGTCGCTAACTTCAATAAATGCCTTATTAGCGAGTAGGAGGTCTTCTTCAGTCACACCAGTAGAGTGATGAAGACTACTCCCTACACCACTATCTGCAGTGTCACTTTCATCAGTATTTGATTCATCACATGATTGAAATGAAGTTGCAGATGATACCTCTTGCTCGATTTTAGCCATGCAGCACAGGCCATCATCCACTATGAAAGCTTCTTCATCTTCACGACCAGACGGGTAACTAGACGAAGACGAAGGCAATTCATCTGAATCCGTTTCAGAGTCATTATTAGCCATCATTGCCTTCTTACCCCGGTTGTATCTTCGTTCCCTTCTTGCTTTACGTTCTTCACGATCATCAGTGCTCAGGTCCGGACATTCGTAAATGTAGTGACCTGGTTTCTCACAGTTATAGCATAAAGGATCGTTAGTAGACTTTTTATCAGGAGACTTATCCCTTCTCTTATCTCGTCTATCAGAACGCTTAATCTTCCTATCGCCAGACTCTCTATCTCGTCTGTTACTTTTTGAGACTTCGTCTCTCCTTTCGGACGAGTTTCGGTCTCGTCTAGTCTCAGACGAGTCCTTGTTACCAGAACCTCTATAGTCTTTGTAGAACTTCTTATATCTACCATAGCGCTTGTTCAGTCTGTCGAACTTCCTAACCATCATGTTCATCTGATCTTTCAGACTGAGATTAGACTTGTCTAACTCGTCTCTTATGCTATCAGACTTAGTCTTAGACTTAGACCTGTCTACTCTAGAGCTCTTAGACGAAGTAAACTTAAAAGCAACATTTTTCGACACAACATTCTCCCTATCACTACTGGCTATAGGATCATCCTCATCTAGATCGAACTCATGCGCCTTAAGAGTTTGGAACATTGTCTCAGCAGTCCATTCATCAATTTCCTGTGTATTCTTTATGATTATCTTGACCATTTTCCATCTAGCATCAAGACTCTTAAGAATTCTCAAGTTAATTTCACGATTAGTATAAGACTTACCAAGCACTTCCAAATCATTCATAACACGTGTGAAACGAGTATCTAACTGGTCTATATTTTCACCAGCCTTCATCTTAAATGATTCGAACCTTTGAACAGCTGTGGAAAGCTTACTTTCTTTGATCAGTGTGGTTCCTTCACAAATGATAGCAAGTCGATCCCACATTTCTTTGGTTGTCTTACATTTTAACACTTTCCCAAGATACTCATTGGGAAGGGTGTGTAAAATATAGTTTTTGGCCAAACTGTCCAAATTGTTCTGCCTCATTTCTCTAGAAGTGAGTTCAGACCTTGGTTTAGGGACGAGCACGCCAACGGCTTTAGACGGGTCCAGGGCAGTAGTGTTTTGAACCATCGTGACGACTGGTCCTTCTTTAATGACGGACACCATCAAGTCATGTGTTGAGCTGAAAATGGCTTCCATTCTCAACTTCCAGTAGTCGTAGTCCTGAACAGAGAACTTGGGAAGTTTGTTAGCACTTATCTCTATAGACATGGTTTAGCAGTTTTATCAAATAGGATAATAGCAAGAAAATTAAGATACAAATATTTCAAGAAACGTGAAAAGAATCAGAACAAACAAGAACCAAGACTTCACCCTAAGTCTTCAAGATGTTATCAAGAAACAGCAGTTCGAAAACTACTGCTCTGATACCACTTGTTGGTCCCAAGTTGAGTTTATAATATTGAGTAAGTTAGTAAAAGTCTAGAGGGGATGGGTGAATAGACTTTTAAAAATCTTTCAATATATCAGAATACACAATGCGGAATTTATCAGATTAACAATGAGTCCAATCAAGTTTATACTCAACTTATATTCAAAATTCGAACACTGATCTTGTCTTGTTCTTATATGCAATTAATCAATTAAACAGTTAATCAATCAAACACAAAATAGAACAGTAAAGTAAACAACACAAGATTTATAGTGGTTCGACAACTTGTCTACATCAACTCTCACAAACCCAGTTGTGAAATTCTTATTACTCTTCCAATCGAGTAGTGTGTTCTTGTGGCTTAGAGTCCCAAGAAATAAGACTTTGATCTTTTCGATTATATCTCCAGATATATCTTCGATCCAACTAGCTATATACGAGTAACTAGCGACTTGAACAATTAACAACAAATAAGAAAAACTTCTCTAATTCAGCAGCAGCCTTCTGGTTTCTTCACTTGTCTCTTCGGCTTGAACTTTCTGAACTTCAATACTCTGAGAGTTTAATTTGCTTTGAATATCTCTTATGAATGCTTCAAATCTCTTGGTAACAGTAGTCTTCAAATGTAGAATCCACCAAGGTATTTATAAACTTCAATCTTCAAGAACATTGTTATGTAACCACATTTTCTTGGTAACCAACTTCTAACCGCTTCTTCTTTATCCTTCCATACGTTTCTTCAGTTAATTAGTTATTTCATAACTAACTCTTCAATCCTTATCTTCATACGCGTTTCCAACTTAAGTAGTTTCTTCTTACTTATCGCGCTACTTGTCTTGTCTGGTTTCAACACTTAGACAAAATCTTAGTCTTCTTCAACACTTGACTTGTCTTGCGCGAGCTTCCTTCAATATTTGTTTTCTGTAGTAGACTTCGATAACGAACCAATCTATACTAGTCCTATCATCTAATCTTAACAAGACTATTACATTACTTTAAGCTTTATAATTTTAGTTTAGTCATCTTAAGATCTATACAATGAAATATTCAAATCAATACTATAATGAACTATGAACTATGAGCTTCTATACATCGTTCAAATAGCTCAGTACAAAACCCTAAATACCTCAGTACTTATAACATGTACTTGTCTTTCAATCATACTTATCTTTTCTTTTTGTACTCAATGTTGTACTCATCTTTTTCTTTTTGTACTCTACTGATCTGCTCAGGACGACTTACATAACTAGATTAGATCAGTCAACACTTAGAAATTATTCAAGTCTTCTTTTAGCTTATCAAAACTCAACTCATCTTTTCATCATTTAGGACTTATATTAGGATTCATATCCCAACAAGCTGCCTAACGTTTCAGCTTTGGACAACTATCCTGAACACTAAATATCTCAATATTTCTGAGATTTTGACTTAGACATTTTTACTGTCTCAACTATCCTGAGACAACTAGACTGATACACTTTTCTATCTATCTCAACTAAGTTGACCATCATCAATCAGGGGTTTTGGTATCTTAATCAAAATCAATTCATTTCCCAACAGTACCAGTTACATGTATGTAACTAGTTCCAATTTTCTATTTACACACTTTTTTAATAAGGCAACACTCCCTTCTTTTAGGCACTTATGTGTACAAGTTAGATACTTGTAACTAAATCCAATTTTTTATTTACCCTCTTTCTTATTAACTTCACCCCCAATTTTTTTTAAAGAAAAATACGTGTAAAAAAAATATAAAAAATAACAACATATATAAAAATAAAATTGAAAAAAAATATGAATCTCAAAAATAAAATTTCAGTTTTTTCTTTTCAAAATATGACCAAAATTTAGGAAATAAATACAAAAAAAAATTAAATAAATGTATGAATATGACATGCTCACTTTCTAGCTATAATAACTAAAATTATTTTGTTATGTCTTCATTATTTCTACACTGATATCTGGTCTGGTTTGTTACAAGTTTTTTAAAGTTGTAGATTATTTTTTAAGACTAATTAATAACATAATCTAATTGAAAAATAAATTTTATATTTAGAAACTTAAATGAGTGGAGAATTGGGAAAGAAACCAGCATAATATTGCATCAGCTTTATTATTTTCTTTGTGGTCATCGCCGTGTTGATGCATTCATATGTTTATTGAGTGTGATTGTATTATAACACTTATAAACTAAAAATTATATTCATAAAAAACTAAAATAAAGTGATTAAAAAATGAAAGTTCGAATGAAAAAAATAATTAAACAATGTAAAACGAAGTAAAATTTGTAAGGAATGAAGTAAAATTTTGAAAGGATAAGGTGAAAATTATACACCAATTAATTAAAGTAAAATAGTACCAATAGAATTGAACACTTGTACCTAAGAGAGGTGAGAGTTTTATTTTTTAAAATAAATTATTATTATACCATTTAATACTTAAAAAAATAATTAATACGGAGTATTATTTTTTTAAAAAAAATTCTTATTAGACTTTAAAATTTTAAAATAATTATTTACGGCATAAAAGGAAAGTACGTGAAAAAAAAATTATCATTTGAAACACAAATGATAAATAGGAAGAAAAATAAATTTAAAAAATAATATTAAAAAGAGAAATATAAATATCAATTGGAGTAAAATAAAAAAATAAAATTTAAAAAAATTAATGGAGTATTATTTGTTAATGAAAAAAAATTTAAAAAATGAATTGAGGTAAAATAAAGGTCCATGAAAAAATCTATGTGCTAAATTGATATGGTAAATGAGTATGTGTTATTTGTAATGAGTTATTGGATTGGATATAGTAAATGGGTCGTATGTTTTTTATAATGGGTTATTGAATTTAATATAGTAAATGAGTCATGTGTTATTTGAAATGAGTTATTGGATCCAGTTACATATATGTAACGGGTACACAAGAGTGCAACCCAAAAAAAAAAATAAGAGAGAGAATGAGTGTGTGAAAGAAAAGTAATAAATAAAATAAAGCAGGAGAGCGAATGAGTGATTGAAAAGAAAAATAGTGATTTGATTATATAAAAATAGGTGTACATGTATATTATAGGGTCGAATTAGTATTTGAATTTATATTTGAACTCGTGTAAGACCCGCGTATTACGCGGATTGAAGTAAATTTATATGATATATTTAATTTATTAACTAAAAAAAATATTTGAAAAATTTATAAATTTGTTATTCTATTAAAAAAAATGTTATTCTAATACAATCACTCATTTTATTATCCTTGTATATATGTAAATCATAATTCATTTCATACAATTTTTACAATTATACTTAACAACAATCTAAAACTATAACTTCATTTGTCTTTTACACATTAATTTAACTTAAAATTAAATTAAATTTTGATATATTTAAAATTTCAATAAGAGTTTCAAAATTCTCTAAATTTAATTAAAAAAATCACTATAAATCTGTATTTAGCCTTTTCTTCGAGAGAGAAAAGAACATACTGATGTGAGAGTTTTTTTTAGCTATTAAGATAGTTAGAATATTCTAAAATAATTTTAGAAAATTTATAATATTAAGAAAATTGTTGAAAATTTAAAAGAAAATTCACTATGGATTAAACAAAATCTTCATCATCTGTTGATAATATAGGGAATTGTTGAAAATTTTAGAGATTTCATGATTGATTAAACAAAATCTAACCATGCATATTATTAATATTATTATGGGTTGGTCTGCTATGGACTCGAGTGCATGTTGTGCACCCTAGTCCATGTTGCACTTTTCAGTTTTACTGACTTACACTTTTTGGTAAATGGTGTTGCACTTTTCAATTATTAAACTGTATAATAATATTTTTAGTAATAATTGAAAAGTGCAACACCATTTACCAAAAAGTGTAAGTCAGTAAACTGAAAAGTCCACATGGACTAGGGTGCACAGCATACTCGAGTGCATACTAGACTTTACCTATTATTATTAACAATAAAGGTGAAATTAATAAGAAAAATGAAATTTTGAAATAGAATAAATTGAGGAAGGACAAATAACACCTAAAATGTTTGCAAATATATGATAAATATTGTTAAGATTAAGATAAGATTTAATATTTAATATAAAAATAACCAATTTATAAAATTTTATTATTCAAATTAATATTGAAAAGTAATTATTCAAAAGTTCGTTTTATTTAAATTTTAATATTTAAAACTGTGCATTTAAAATATGAGATTAATGATTAAGATTAATAAAATAATTAATAAAAAGTGAAATTAATGAGAAAAAAAAGATTTTGAAATGGAGTAATTTGAGAAGAAAGAGATGGTGATAAACTAATTACTTTGTGATATGTGGCCTGTTGAAATATTAAGATTGAGATGGATTGAGAGAGATTGGATTGGGATTGAGCCAATCCAAATCCGGATTGACAAATTCCAAAACAAACACCGCCTTACGGAAAATCTTTACTTTGTTTATTTCACATTTCTCTCAAATCTTACGTGGCTCACTCTCCTCACTTCATTTTGAAATACGGCATTTTTATGAGTGGTTTTTTTTTAAACGGCCTCTTTTTTAACTTTTCAATTCTTATTCATTTTATTTTATTTTTTATTTTTTTAAATACTGTATTTTGAAAAAATTAAACTCCTATTTTCTCAACTTCTACTTGCAATTACGGTTGGTATTCTCTACTATCTCTCATTTTCATATATCTAACTTACATTTACGTTACTCATATCTCATCTTTATTTACATTCTCACATTTTTCACTTCTTTTCCCCTTTCTTCTTTTCTACATTCTCACATTTTTAATATAAAATTTTAATTTCCGCTCAATTTCAATTGAAAATTGAATACGGCCGCTGCAGCCGAGATCATCTATTAACTATTAATGTTTCTCCCTTCTCAATTTTCTCTGTACCGCCACTATTTGTTTTATCTTATATTTGTACGTTAATTATTTCGGAAATGTTATTTTAATTAATTCATTAAAATTTAATTTGTTGAAAAGGTTTCTGATGCATTTTTTTTAATGCATTTTTTTTTTAATGTTTGATTTCAGGGTTTGAAGCTTTTCATTACCGTTTAAATTTATGTTTGAAATCTTCTTTTGATATTCTCTATTCTAAATTTGTTTAGTCGTAGATGATTTTTCAGAAATAGTTGAGTAAGATTAACATTTTTCATCATTCAATTTATTTTTGATTTTTTTGTCATAATTCAATCATTTCCTCTAAAGCATTAATCTTATGCCGGTATTGTTTATAATTTTAAAGGATTTGTATATTATTCTTCTTTTCACTGACACGGTTAGAGATGAATAAGACTAACATTTACGAAACATAATTTTATATTTCTCATTGCGTCCGAAATTCTGGACAACAATTGAAAACTGTGTTAGTATCATAATTTGTTAGTATCATAATTTGTTAGTATCATAATATTGATAGTTTATCAATCAATATATGTGCAAAAATGTAGAGAGAGAAACTCCCTCCAATCACTAAAAATTTATTTTCGCATGCGCCCACATTAATTACAGCCGGTTTAAATTTAGTAGTAATTAGCCCTGGTTTTAACATCAAATCAAGGATAATCATTACGTTGCAGTAGAATCTCTTCTTAATTACGCAATTTCTCCTCTCTCGGGCACTAGACTGCTAGCAGCAATTGAGTGTCTCGGTTAACGATGACCTATTCTCTTCTGGGATTGGCTGGTGTGGGCGGTCGAGGGGTGTATTTGAACCCCGCTCCGGGAAGGGTTTTCTCACACATTTCAGCCCTTCTCTATCTTATTTTGTGCTTTGCTTCCTTCCCTCGAGAATTTCCCTCTTCCGTTTCGATGGTTGAGCAACTCAACAACTTGTATCGTCGGCTCTCTCTGGCTGATGAGGTGAATCTGGGCTTGGAAATCAACAACGCAGCTCTGGCGGCCCCCACTCATCTTTTGCTTGGACGTTTCACCATCCCACGACGTTTCAGCGCTAACGATCTGGCGAATACGGTTCGCCGCATCTGGAGACTGGAGAACACCCTCACTGCTAACCAAGTGGGAGATAACCTCTTTGTCTTCCGTTTTGGGGACCTGGTTGAAAGAAACAAAGCTTTTCACAAACAACCATGGACGATCAACGGAGGCTGGTTTGTACTGGCAAAACTCACTGGCCAGGAAGTGCCGACAGATATGAAAGTGGACAAAGCCCCAGTGTGGATCCAACTGCATGGACTCCAAATCCAGATGATGACGGAACCTATTGGAAGGCTAGTGGGAGCAGTGGTTGGGGAAGTGCAGGAGGTAGACACCCAAAGTGATGCATGTACGATCGGAAGCTGTTTGAGGGTTAAGGTGTTGATGGATCTGGCAACTCCACTAAAAAAAGGTATTACGGTTACCTTGCATGCTAATACTATTCTGGTATTATTTCGCTATGAAAAACTTGGAGAATTTTGTTATACTTGTGGGAAATTGGATCATGTGGAAAAGGATTGCCCGATTATCTTTGGGGCGGAGGCTAACAATCTGAACCAGGAAGAGAAGTTTCTGAAGTGGCTTAGGGCGGAGGGTCAGAAAGGAGTGGCCCAAAATGACATTCGGGAGATGGAGAGGCTTTTGCGTAGGGTGGCAGCTCAGGCACCGGTTCAGTTGCAGCCGGAGGCGGGGCAGATGGCTCAGATTGAGGCACCAGTGGTCCCAGTGATACAGAGTGAGGCACAAAACAATCAAATTGCCCAGCAGGGTTCGCAGGCCATCCAGATTATCAATAGGGCACAGCTCGCCCCCCTTCCACCACAGATTGGAGTGTGGAATCACCCCCCCACCCAGAATACGCAGATTGGAATCTGGAGGGAGTCTAATTAGAGTCCCAACGTTCACAATGCTATCTTCAATGAAGCCATGCTATTTGAAGATATGCCCATGTACCAGACCAACCCAAGGTTAGTAGGACTTGGAAATAATATGTACCCCTACTTTTTTCCTGAACAGCCAATGATGCTTCCAAGCGGGGGAGCCGGGAGCTCAGTAGCTCACAACACTAAAGGAAAGGAGAAAATGCAACCCCAAAACACGGCCACACAGTTTCATCAGACCGTGGTGAAAGTGTGCGGGGTGTGGATGTATAGAAGTGTTTAAGTATAAGTAGATAAATGTTGCACAGAATGTTGAGACAAATAGTGCAACACTGACTCTAACAGAATATCATAAATTAAGATACACAGCGGAAGACTTGAAACACTAAAAACAAACGAGACACAATGGAAATACTTTTAACATAGATTTTATAAATAAAAATCTATGTTTGCCTTATGGCGTAAAATCAATACTTATCTTCAAGTACAAATGTTGTGTGAAATGTTACAACAATAACTTTCACAACGAAATTATAAACGAGGCAGGTGCCAAGTCTAGAAAATGAACTAAGTGTATAAATTATACACTGTCGAAATGCCTAGTCTATCTAATGATTACACTCTCAATAGATAAGAAGACACACAGTCATACGGGTGGTATACAACGTATGAACTAAAATGTAGAACTATTGGCCACAATTTCCTAACAGGGATGAACGCTCGGTCTAGGATATTGATCGAATAGAGCACACTGAATTATGAAGCCTTCAATGGGTATTTATAGTGTGGGATACGAAATTCTAGAGGCTTCCACATTGAGGTCCTATTTTTTAGGAAACTCAACTTCCACAACTTCCATGATCTTTCTAGATCCTTCTAGGCTGCTCCAGGTCGTTCCAAATGTATCTAGGCTGTTCCAGCATGTTCTCCAATGTTCTGGAATCTTCCAGGTTCCAGATCCTTGTAGAAGCTTCTAGATCCTGCCAGAAATGCGACAACATTTAGGTCAACATTTAATGTAGCATTTCAGAAAAGACTTAGAAAAAATCTCGGAAGGTCAAATTAAGATGTTGTTGATAATGTTAAGACATTTAGGAATTAACAACATCTACACGTGGCACAAGCTAAATCTTTGGCAGAACAGCTGTACCCAGTGGAGTATGCAAGAATGCAAAAAGCAGTGGCCCACAACTCGAAGAAGAGGAAAAGCTCGAACCCAAAAACTTCAAAAAAGGAGGAGAAAACGGTGATGGACACAAACACTGAGGAGAGTCACAACTCGGAGATCAATAAAAACCCGAAGAAGACAAAGAGTGATGAAGAGCACACTGACCCAACTGAGAAGGCGGCGGCTGAGGACACTCAGGGCCGCCATAAGCCATAAAGTGTGTGTGTTGGAACGCACGAGGTTTAAAAGGCAACCGTGCGTTTCAAAATCTTAAGCGCCTTGTTAGGGAGATAAAACCCGATATTTTGTTTGTGATGGAATCAAAGATGTTTGTTAAGTTTGCTATTGCTAGGAAAGCTAGTGTGAATTTTAGTTTTTGTATTGGCAAGGATGCTATCGGGTTAAGTGGTGGTCTAGTACTCTATGCAGTTAATGAAATATCCGTTTTGTTGTCGTCTTACTCTTCAGCTCACATTGATTTCTTGGTGTTTGATGGTCTTTATAAGTGGCGCTTTACGGGTTTCTACGGGCACCCTAGAACCCAGCATAGAAATCTGTCTTGGAAACTCCTTAGAACTATTAAGCAAACTCACTTACAACAACAACACTTACCATGGGTGATAGGAGGAGATTTCAATGAAGTGTTATGCCAGAAAGATGTGAAGGGAGGGGCTAGAGAGAATCGTAGACCAATTAAACAAATTGCTGAGTTTAATGAGGTGATTAATGAATTGGAGTTAAAGGAAATCAAAGCAAAGGGCCCATTATTCACCTGGAATAACAAGAAAAGGGGAAGTTCTTTCCTCCAGGAAAAACTAGACCGTTTTTTTTGCAAACCAAATGTGGTGGGATCAAAATCTGGAATTCGACACACAAAATCTGGGGTTCTTTGGCTCTGATCATAGAGCAATTCTGTTACAATATGGTACTGTAAAGAAGGTTGCGCAAAGGCAGGGGAAACGGCCTATACACTTTGAAAGAGCATGGCTTATTGAAGAAGGGTATGGGGAATGTTTAAAAAAACAATGGCGAAAGGTCTCCAATGAAAGCCTCCCACATAAACTCAAATTATGCTGTCAAAATATGAAGAAATGGGCGGAGAAAAAAGTGGGGGTGATACCAGCAAGAATTAAAGCCATTGAAGGAAAAATAGATGCAGTACTAGAGAATGGGGACATTGCAAGTCAAGGTGACGAAGTGAGAGTCCTGGAGCAGGAATTGGAGAAACTTAGCGCACAAACAGAAATCAAATGGCTCCAAAGGTCGAGAATGAACTGGATAAAGGAGGGGGATAGGAATTCTGCGTATTTTCATAGGTATGCTACGGAGAGACAAAGGATTAACAGAATTGAAGGGCTGAATAACAATGAGGATAAATGGTGTACGGATGAAAATGAGATCACAGAAATCATCCAACAACACTTCTGGAGTATGAGTCGATCCAGAAAGCCAGATGAGCAGATTATAAAATCGATTACTCAGCACATTCAGGGGGGTCTGACTGAGGAGATGAAGACAAAACTGAGCCAGGCCTTTACGGAAGGCGAAGTAGAGGAAGCAGTGGGCCAACTACACCCCGGAAAAGCTCCGGGTCCGGACGGACTACCGGCAGCCTTCTTTCAGAATGGATGGGACACAATCAAGGAGGATGTAATCTTGGGCATCCTCAATGTTCTTAATCAGGGGGCAGCGGTGAAAGAATGGAATGATACACTTATCACACTTATTCCTAAGAAAACAAAGTCGACCTCCATCTCGGAGTTTAGGCCAATCAGTCTGTGCAATGTGAATTATCGAATCCTAGCAAGGACAATTGTTAATAGATTAAAACTTGTAATGGATGGAATTATTGATGAAAGCCAGAGTGCATTCATTTCGGGGCGTCTGATTACTGATAATGTCCTCATGGGGTATGAATGTATGCATTGGATGCGCAACAACAAGAGTGTTTCTGGTTATGGAGCTTTAAAGTTGGATATGAGCAAAGCATATGACAGTATTGAATGGGGATACTTAAAGGCAGTGCTTGAGCAAAAAGGCTTCAATGAAAAATGGGTGAGAATCCTGATGGAATGTGTGTCAATAGTGTCATATGAATTTAAGGTTAATGGGTGTATCAAAGGGAAGGTTACCCCGGAAAGAGGGTTAAGACAGGGAGACCCACTATCCCCGTTTTTATTTGTGATTTTTTCGGAAGGACTCTCGGCAATTATGAGGAAGTTGACGAATGGCGGGCAGGTTAGTGGAATTAAAATTGCGAAGAATGCGCCAGAAATTTCACATCTGCTTTTCGCAGATGATAGTCTCTTCTTCTTCAAAGCAGAGATTAAGGCACGGGAGATGATAAAACAAGGATTGCAGGAGTATGAAAGGGTATCGGGGCAAATGATAAATTTTCAAAAATCGACCATTACGTTTAGCCCCAATACCTTGGAAGGAAGGAGAATTCATTTAAAGGATATTCTTGAAGTGAAAATGAACCAGGGACACGAATTGTACCTGGGCCTCCCTACTTTCTCCTCCAGAGCCAAAAAACTCCAGTTTGGCTACCTCCTGGATCGTATGAATAAATGGATTGAGAGGTGGAAAACCAAAGACTTCTCAATGGGAGGAAGGGAAATATTGATTAAAGTGGTTCTGCAAGCAATTCCGACATATGCTATGAGTTGTTTCAGAGTTCTGACAACTGTATGTGCGGAAATGGAACGGTTATTGGCTAGATTTTGGTGGGGTTCAAAAAATTCGGAGAAGAAAATTCATTGGAGGAAATGGGAGGGGCTCTGCAAAACAAAGGAGGACGGAGGGATGGGCTTTAAAAGATTAATTTGTTTTAACAGGGCGCTCCTAGCCAAGCAAATTTGGCGGATGCTAGTCAATCCAGACTCTTTGGTGGCTCGAGTATTCAAAGGAAGGTATTTCAATAATTCTTCGATTCTAGAGGCGGACATAGGCCACAATCCATCCTTTATTTGGAGATCGATGTGTTGGAGTAGGAAAATTATTGAGCAAGGAATGCGGTGGAGAGTTGGTAATGGTGAAACGATTCATATCTTCAAAGATGCATGGCTGCCTACTTTAGAGTCGGGGAAGGTACAGTCCAGAATTGCTTCGGGGTCCAAAGTTAATAGATTCATTAACCAAATGGGGGAATGGGATGAGGAACTTATTGAACAGGCTTTTCTCCCCTTCGAAAGAGAAGCAATTTTGAAAAATCGCCTAGGAGGAAGCAGAACGGTGGATAATGTGTTCTGGAAGTTTGATGCCAAAGGACAATATCAAGTGAAAACAGGGTATCAGTGTGCTGTGAAGGACCAACATGAACATACACATATGGAGGAATGCTCAGAACGTAGCAACATCAACAATTGGTGGAAGGAGTGTTGGCATCTTAACATCCCGCCAAAGGTTCGTATTTTTTGGTGGAAAGTTTGCAATGATTACATTCCCTCGGGGACCAATTTATTTAAGAAGCACATCATTTCGGATCATAAATGTACTCTTTGTGGTTTCTGGAATGCTTCTACAATCCATACTCTCTTTCACTGTTATTATGTTAAGAAAATCTGGAAGGATTGGGGATTCTGGGACACAATTAAAAAGGGGCGAAGTTTGTCCACTATGGAGTTTTTGAGATGGATGAGAGCGAATGTGGATATTACCCAGTTTGAACAAGTGGTGATGCTCACTTGGGGTCTATGGACTGAAATCTGCAGATATAACCATGATGAAAGCTTGGACAAAAACACCAGGTACAGGCCATCAAACATGGATTGGGTGATTGGCTATCTGGATGAATTTCAAAGAGGAAATAGCAGGACAAGGGTGAGCCGAAGATTTTACAATGGAGATTCTAACCCTTCGAAGGAGCAGTTTCAGGGCTACACACTCTTTGTTGATGCGGCTTTTAATGAACAGACGTCGACCTCCGGTGTGGGCGGAGTAATTTTAAATGAGCAAGGTATTACAGTCGATTGTTTTAGCACAAGAATTAAACATCAGGCCTCGGTGACAGGAGCTGAACTCACGGCAATTCACGATGGATTAGCCAAAGCAAAACAGAGGTCGATTGTCAGAGTTAGGCTGTTTTCGGATTGCCTAGTTGGAGTTAATTGGATTCGGAAAAAACAAGAAATTTTGAAGGTAGAAGGCTTTATTCTTAAGGAAATCCAGAATTTGAAGAACTTTTTTGAAGTGTGCATTATCAGACACCTGCCAAGGAAATTTAACTATTGTGCGCACATGTTGGCTAGAAGGGCGGTGAACTCTCCGATTTCTCAAGATTGAACGCGGAGCAGGTTTTCTATGACACGGGATTACTGAAGATGGACAAGTGCCTTATCTGTTTGTAAATTTCGGTTCATCGTTCCTGTTGTCTCAAAAAAAAAAAAAAATTGTTTGTACGATCAATATATAACTCATTTAGATATATAATTAAATACTCCATTATTTATCATTAACCATATTTTTTTTCGTTTACCAGATTCCTAATTAAGACTTAGCCAGTTGAAAGTCAAGGGCAATGAATATTAATGTTGAACAAATTATGTATTTCACTACTGTCAAAACTTGATGTTTACTTTTTCGAATTTTGCTTCATTTTATTACTGTAATGATATTTATGTTATTCCATTCAATTGAAGGAATATTAATGTTGAACAAATTATATATTTCACTTATTCGACGTAATTTATTGAAACTGTTTTTTTTTTTTTCCTTTTGTAATGCTCTAATGATTTTTTTGGTTAACTGAGATTTGAGATTTGTATTTTCAAGTTGATTGGTGTAGGAATATAACATGTATAAAATGTTTGATTTTGTAAAGTTATACAAAGTTTTTTTTTCATAGTAATTTCTAGGGGGAGTTGTTATAAGAGTCATTTTACCTATAGAAACAACAAATAGAAACAACATTTTTGAAAGTTAAAAAAAAGAACAAAATGGTGGATAGATGTACAATTGTACCCTTTCTTTATAATTACATCCGAAAATTCATATTTTTGAATAATATGAAATTATATTAATTGAATAAGATTTCATAAATACCAAATCATCGTAAATCACGGTAATAACTACACTCTCAAAATTCAAAACATCCCTAAAATTGAGCTGGAGTTTTGGAGAAGTTAAATTACAGAAATATCGAAAGACTTTTTAGATAAAAATCTACTTATAATATTAAAGTTTTAAATAAATTAAAATATAAACATACCATGAATCTTATACCGATGATATATATATATATATATATATTCAAACAAATAAGAGTTTAAAATCAAAATATAATAGTATATAATTTAATATACAAGAAAAGTAAATATTCGAATTAAATTATATTTATCAATAAAATATTAATAATAAATTATTGTCATGTTAATGATTGTAACTCCTCCATTAAATTAGGAATAACTACTAATAAGCATTAATTTTAAATTAAAATGCATTAATGTTATCTTTAGATAAACTAAAAAACCGTATCAAACCAAAAAATAAAGAAGCACAAACTAATTAATTATTTAATTAACAATTAACACAGAATATATGATTGGTGATATGCTAAAAAGATATGCACATTTATATATGCAAAATCCACGAATTTTATCTTCATTTATAATTTATATAATCATAGTATTATTATATAAACATGGTGTTATACCTAAAAAAATATATAATATAATTAATATAAGAAAACTAAATATTTTGTATCAACATAATTTTTTTGCAGAATTTATATCAGTTTATAATTTATATATATAAAAAGATTTTTTTAGATAAAATCTACTTATAATATTATTCTATTAAACTAATTAATTTATTATTTATTGATTAAAATAATATAGGTTTGGTGATATGCTAAATAAAAATGCACATTTGAATATGTGCATCATATATTGTGCATATGTCCATTTTGCATCTGAATAAATACGAAAATAATATTAATTGATTGCATATGTGCGGAGGATTAATTGGATGTGGAAATAAAGTTACATCTATAAATGTATATTAGTAAAATAATATAATAATTGTGTTCGTTTCGATTGGAGGGGGATAAGGGTATATAATACGAAACCAAAAAAAAAATTATAAGAAATATTACAGATAATATGAACAATACTAAGAGATAAACACCTCAAATATATAATAAAAATACAAATGAATAAAAAAAAAATTAAGATCACATGGTAAGCTTAGGAATATTTCATCTTCTCCTTCTAAAAAAATCTACTCCAATGTTAAATCTGCATCCCAAAGCCCTTCTTCTGAATCATAATTAGGTAGATTGTTGTCAGTTCTAGCTTCTCTTCCAATCAAATCGTATGAATTCCGGTCTAATGAATTCCTTCTCTCCCAATCATAATTCATAGCCTTCAATTCAGAATCTTCTAGACAAGGAATTTCATCTGGTTGACCATAAACCGTAACAGATGGAGAGAACACCAACTACAGACAAGAACAATCACATTCCTTATGTCAAATTATACAGTGAATAAATCTAACAGGAAATGAATCTCGAGAAAATTATACAGAAACAAAATCAAGGCCAACGAAATTAGTCAAATTTTTAGATAACTCGTCCTCCTCACCTCTACAACCACAAATCCGCCGATATCGACACATTTTTGAACAGATCGGCCCGCGCTGCCGCCACCGTGATGTGCCTGCGAAGAGCGACGACCCACATCGAATGGTCGAAGCGGCCGATTCTTGGGCCTTCGATTAAGGCTCCGAATAAACCCGTAATATCGCCCACAGATCGACGACGATTTCAACCCACAAAGTCGGCGGACGACGGACAACGATCCGGTGAACAACTCCGGTGAGAGTTACGGTGGCAAGGCGGAGCGGCCATGGTGGGAGCAAGATAGGGTTATGATTTTGGAATCGGTGAAAATAAGAATGGAAATTAGTTGTCAATGGGCATACGAAAGGAAATTTTTCTATTTAGGAAATTTTGGTAGTTTTGGAATTTTGGTAAATCTTGAGTAGTTTACGGAAGTTGGGGAATGGAATTTAGTTTGAATTTGAATAATATCAAATTCTTGAAAATGGTATTTTAATTTCAAATTTAATTATATTAATGAATTAATATTGTTTTATAAGATAAGGGGCATAATTGGGTATTAACAAGTTAATTTGACCTTAATTATATTGTTTTAATTTGTTTCCTTTATTTGAATATTGGTCTATAGGAATGTCCTTCTTAGTGATTAAACTCTAATTTCTAAACATCAAATGTCATATTATATCATCAATTGCTATTTTTTAATTAATGAAACTTGGAACACATTTTATGTCTCAATTCCCAACTTACAATCCTCCTACATCATGATACCTGATCTTCTCTTAGAGCATGTTTGTTTTGGGATTTTGAGGATTTTGAAATCCGGATTTCAAAATCTAGTGGATTTCAAAATCCTAATGCTTTTTGTGTTTTGTGTTTGTTTTGGGATTTATGTAGGGTATGATTTAACTTTATAGTATAGGATTATAGGTTTTATAAGTGGTTTATAGGTATTTATAGGGTTGACTTTTATAGAGTTTATAGTATTTATAGGGTGAGATTTTGAAATCTTAAATCAAAATCTCAAAGTGTAACGGGGGTGGAGTTTCGAAATCCCAAATCCGAATTTTCCATCCCAAAACAAACATGTTTCAAAATCTAGAGGATTTCAAAATCCTAATGCCTTTTGTGTTTTTTGTTTGTTTTGGGATTTATGTAGGGTAGGATTTAACTTTATAGTGTGAGATTATAGGTTTTATAGGTGGTTTATATGTATTTATAGGGTTGACTTTTATAGAGTTTGTAGGTATTTATAGGGTGGGATTTTGAAATTCTGAATCAAAATCCAAAGTGTAACGGGGGTGGAGTTTCGAAATTCCAAATCCGGATTTCCCATCCCAAAACAAACATGCCCTTAGTGATTATGGTGCAGTAGTGTAGAGATGGTAGAATTGAATGTGAAACAGATCAATTACGTAATAATTATTTTCAATTTTGGCGCATTTAAGTGTAAATTGAGGTTACAAAAGTGTTAATATTTAAGTGTAAAATTAAAATTAAAAAAATGAGGTCACAAAAATGGTAATATTTAAGTGTTAAAATTATTTTTTTAAAAAAAATTAAAAAATTGAGGTCTCAAAGTTTTGAATTATTTATGTTGATGTAACCGCTGCAAATGATACTTTGTTCAAAAAATTTATTTTTCATAATTAATAAGTGTTGACCGTCAGTGGATACTATGCATCAAAGACAACTATTTTAAATATGAGTCAAAGTTATTGGAATGTTAATTATTTCTGGAATGTTATTTTAATTAATTCATTAAAATTTATTTTATTGAAAAGGTTTCTAATGCATTTTTTTTTTATTTTTTCATTACCGTTTAAATTTATGTTTGAAATCTTCTTTTGATATTCTATATTCTAAATTTGTTTAGTCGTTTACTAATGATTTTTCAGAAATAGTTGAGTTTGATTAACATTCTTCATCTTTCAATTTATTTTTGATTTTTTTGGTGGTGATTCAATCATTTTATATACAAGAATTAATTTATGCCGGTATTCTTTATAATTTATAAAGAAATATGGGGTATTGATTCGTCAACATTCCCAACAACTTTGTTATAGAAATTTAGGTTACAGCGCTAGAGATGAATAAAACTAACATTTACGAAACAATAAGGTAATTTTATATTTCTCCTTACGTCCTAAATTCTGAACAATTGAGTATCATAATTTTTTTGTACGGTCAATATATAACTCATTTATATATAATTAAATACTCCATTATTTATCATTAACCATTTTTTCCTTTTTCCAAATTCCTAATTAAAACTTAACCATCAAGGGTCCTGATCCATTTGATACGCAGTTGAAGGAATATTAATGTTTAACGTATTTCACCATTTTAACGTCAAAACTTGATGTTTACTTTTTCGAATTTTGCTTCATTTTATTACTCTAATGAGATTTATGTTATTCCATTCAATTGAATTGAAGGAATATTAATGTTAATCATATATTTCACTTATTCCACGTAATTTATATATATATATATATTTTTTTTTTTTTTTTTGGTACTCCTCCGTCCCACAAAGATAGCTACATTTGACTTTAAACACACATTAAGAAAAATCAATAAATGTAGTTAAATTTAGCCAATGTACCAATTTTGCCCTTGAAATCTCATACTCCAAAATCTGTTAAGCATTAATTACTCTTATTAATTAGGGATAAAATTGACAATAAAGCATTTAATACTAAAGTAAAAAAAGAAATGTAGCTATAATTTGGAACACCAAAAAAAAAAAAATATGTGGCTATCTTTGTGGGACGGAGGGAGTACAAATTATGAAGGTGAGACACTTTTGTGTAATCTTTATATACAAATTTACTACATGCTTTTGTAAAGTTCTACAAAGTTTTTTTTCATAGTAATTTCTAAACGTCAAATGTCATATTAAATCGAACGTCAATAATTATATCATCAATTGCTATTTTTTAATTAATGAAACTTGGAACACATTTTATGTCTCAGTTCCCAACTTACAATCCTCCTACATCATGATTCCTGGTCTTCTCTTAGGGCATGTTTGTTTTGGGATGGGAAATCCGGATTTGGGATTTCGAAACTCCACTCCCGTTAAAGTTTGGGATTTTGATTCAAGATTTTAAAATCCCACCATATAACCTTATAAAAGTCAACTCTATAAATACCTACAAAACCTATATAAATACCTATAAAACCTATAATCATATACTATAAAGTTAAATCCTACCCTACATAAATCCCAAAACAAACACAAAACATAAAAAGTAGGTAATTCCTTCGCCTGGGTTTTCCCAGGCAAGGTTTTAACGGCACTCCGGCCTCTGGCTCGACTTGTGAGCTTATGGTTTTAGGTTTTCTTTTTTTCTTTTATATTCCATACCTTTTTATTGGCATAAAAAGTAGGTTAAATTATTAATAAGGTCATTTCACTACTAGTTTTATCTAATAAAACCTACAACATATTTTCTTGTCTAATAGAGTCAAATTGAAAAATCTAAAACAATTATACCCTTTTATTAATTTGAAACAATTCGAATTTCTGAATTCAAATTAATAGGTCAACTAAATCCCCTAATTAGCTATTAACAAAGGATCTCGAAAATAGCGAAATTTAAGTAGCTTCCAAAAATTAAAATATTTCCTAAAAAGTAGGTATCGTAATTAATTAGTTTCACTTGCTTGAGCTTTGAGATTTCTGTAGTCTGCACTTACTTTCAGCGATTGTTTCATCCTTATCAGCATTTTCCGGCGACGAGGACGACGATTCACCACATAAAGTAATTCGATCATCTGCATGTTTCATTTTAATGGTTTTCGCGTCAATAATGGTTCTGAGTTATTGAAAATAAAACTCCATTTCAAAAATTTTGTTCTAGATGATAGAGGAAAAGATGGATTTTATAGTGGGTAAAATGCATGTGCTGTTTCGTAGAGTTTATTTGCAAAGGTTTGAGTAAAAAAGTGCATAACATTAACTTACGAAGTATGTAAACCCTAGAAAATAGATGTTTTATTAAATGGTTTTGGTGATAGCAACAATGAACTTCTTTTTTTATGAAAAAAGGACATAATTTTCAAGTAGCATATTGGCTCGAGTGAAAAATCGTCTGGCAATTTTCTTCCCTGAATATTGTAAAAGTCAACCAAGTTCTAACATCATTCGAATAATTTAGAATATGCACTTCAATAAAATATCGACTGACACCAAACTCATCCACCGAGAGCAGATCAGCATATACTGCAAGGTTATTGTCATCAAGCCCCTCCATCTTATAAGTTCATGGCTGAAGTATAAAAGCAGGTTAATCAAACTGCTCATACACACGGGCTTTGCAATCAAAAGTTACAATTGCATAATCATTCAGGTAGACGGTGTTAGAGATGAATAAGACTAACATTTACTAAACAATAAGGTAATTTTATCTTAAAGATAAATAAGACTAACATTTAAAATTTCGGTAAAGTTTAGTATGCACTCGACTGCATGTTGTGCACCCTAGTCCACAGTTTTACTGACTTACACTTTTTGATAAATGGTGTTGCACTTTTCAATTAGGGGAAAAAACAGAATAGACCAAACCACCCTAAGACTTTAAGATTTAAGCTAATTTTATTCAGTAAAACAATTAAGGACAAAATTCAATCTATATAGTCGATTATGCCCTTGTTTTCTAATTAATTAAAAATTTCAACTACAATTAATAATGTTAATCGAAATTTAGGAAAGTCAAACATTTAAATTTTAAATTAAGCTATGAGATAATTCTCCTCGATTCTAGCGCTGGTTTTAATTTTGAATTTTCAAATGATTTAATTATCCCTCGATTATAGCGCTAATTGCAATTAAAAAAAACTTTCCTAAAATTCGAGATCATACTTTTTGTCTGTCCACACTCATATTTTTATATATTCAATAATTTTCTTATTAATCGAAAATATACTTTAATTAATTAAATATTCATATAGTTATTATTTTGCATACCATATCTTTATTAAAAATATAAATTATATTATAAAATACTTAATAAAATTAATACATTCAAAAAAATTGTTTTACTCCATACACCTCTAAAAGTGTTTAAATTAATTTGATGAACAACTTGTATTAACAAATACTTGTTGAATAAGTCTATAATATTTTTGCAAGATGCATATACGCATATTTTATTAAATGCAACCGATAAGTGCATATACGATCAAATATGTATACGTTTTTTTTATATATGCAATCGATACTTGCATATACTTTAATATGTTCATGTGTTATTTTGGCTATGAAAATAGTCAAATATAGTAATAAATATGTTGGGTAATATCTTTGCATATAAAAAATTGTTGCATATTCTCCGTGACATGCATATATCTAATATGTGCATTGCATAATAATAATATAACACTTTATCATACATGCTATAATAATTATGATTTTTCTAGTTCGTGAAGTAAATAAACTATTGAATCTAAAAATTACATTATATGAAAATACATGAAATATGCATTATACATACAAATATATGCAATAAATTGGGTTTGTATATGCAACGAAAATTGCAGAAACTGCGTTATCAGCAAAATCCAACTTCAAGTGTATACCCAACTTCAACAACAAGAATCACCTTCCTAGAACCTGCTTCTCATAACATCAGCTTCCTGCAACAAAAATATAATTTTATTTTATGAAATTCAGATGTGATTATTATCTTCTTAAAGCATTACATCCAAATGAATAACAAAGCATGCCAGAATTCTGAAAACATGCTTACAAATTAGTGCAAACTCCAATAGCTTGTATATCACAAAATAATTCTGAAACATTATAGTATTAAGTATACCAATAACAAACTCCAATTAAGAAATCATGAAACTCAAGTCTTATATAGTTAACTCCAACATGTAGTTCCATTTATGTAGTTGTTTGATTGAACAAACTCTAGTTGGATAGATAAATATCAGCAATGAAAAAAGAAAGAACCCAACACCCATACAGATATGAAACCTATGGAGAAATAGGTTGTCAACTAATCACCATTACAAAAATAAAACACTTGCGAAATAAATAGAGACTTTTTCGAACCCAACCAACAAATCAAATGTATGACTTCAAAAAAATAAAATTTAACATTTTTACAAACCCAACATATTCACAGACAGACAAAAGCACACTCAGGAATTTTTCTATTCTATACCCCAATCTCCAGCAATATATAATAAACAATGATCATTCTTTTAAATATGGCCACAATTTATGCAATTTCAAACAATTTGTTGCATATTAGTTTAAAGAAAATAAAGTGGGCATGTGTACATTTTGTGAGGCAGTTTTCCATGGAGGAAAAGGACGAAGGACACCATTAGTAGAAGTTTGGAAACTGCAGTTATTAATGTCAATCCAGTTGCTACGAAGTTGAAGTAAAACGCAACCAAGATCAATAGTATAGTGAGTGTTTTCTTCAGGACAAACAAATAAACAGAATCACAATATGACTTCTAATCCCAACACATTTGTATAGGGGGAAATAAGTATGAAGAAAATACAAATTTCTTATGTTCCTAGTCATTTCCTCTGCAGTAGTCCATATCAAACATTTTGCCATTGCAAACTACCTTTACTGCAAACACAACAAATTGGTTAACCAATTTCTGAAAAATTTACAATGTATGCTCATTCAGGCATTTCATCGAACAGTTTCAACGCACATAGTTTTGTTTAACTATTCAATAAAAGGAAAGGAAACTACAGATAAATCGAAACTTTTTGATGCAAATGGATTGGGAAGAAAACTCACCTCTCAAACGATCATCGCATCTTGATTAATAAAAAATACAAGTTTTTGTGGGATACACACATATATGCGAGAAATAATTCGCCCACCAAAAAAATCTGGAAACGGCGAGAAAGAGATCGACGCAAGAATTTACAAAGTCGCGTCTTCGATTCGTCCAGATCGGCGGTGTACAATCGAACTCACCTCCGATCCAGTAAAGTTTGCACCGCCAAAGGCCCCCGCGACCACCGTGTGCGCTTCGCCGCTCACACTGCCATTCAGTTTTACCAAGATAGACAGAATTGCATGGAAGACCAAACGACACGAAATCATTTATGGAAAATCATCAAGTTTTTAGAAAGTGTTTGACTGCAGGAAAAGAATGAATCTACGATTTGAATTTAATTGAATTCAAATTAGATTGAATTCGAAAATGGAATGTGTAACCGGAATTCAGGGAAGACAGGAAATGATGCTAAAATGAATTGAAAATACATATTAATTTCAATTAAAATATATAGAGGGCATAGATGGAAATTTGCAGTGTGTTTTGGTCTTAGTTGTTTTATTGAATTTTTTTAGCTTATTTTGTTTATAAGACTTATAGATTGTCTTATATTGTTAATAAACTCTTTCAATTATTACTAAAAATATTATTATGCAGTTTAATAATTGAAAAGTGCAACACCATCTACCAAAAATGTAAGTCAGTAAAACTGTGCAACATGGACTAGGGTGCATGCACTCGAGTCCATAGCAGACCAACCCTAAAATTTCTAGCGTCCTAAATTCTGGACAATTGAGTATCACAATTTTTTTGTACGGTCAATTATATATAATTAAATACTCCATTATTTATTATTAACTATTTTTTCCTTTACCCAGATTCCTAATTAAAACTAGCCAGTTGAAAGTCAAAGGGTCGTGATCCATTCATATACAGTTTGGAATATTAATATTGAACAAATTATATATTTCACCACCGTCAAAACTTGATGTTTACTTTTTCGAATTTTGCTTCATTTTATTACTCTAATGAGATTTATGTTATTCCAATCAATTGAAGGAATATTAATGTTGAACAAATTATATATTTCACTTATTTGACGTAATTTATAGATTTTTTTTTTTTTTTTTTTGAGTTTTGCTTCTTTTGTACTGCTGTAATGATTTTTTTTTGTTAACTTGAAATTGTAGAAAATGAAAATATGGTACAAATTATGAAGGTGAGACTACTTTTGTGTAATCTTTATATACAAATTCACTACATGCTTTTGTTTTGTAAAGTTCTACAAAGTTGTTCTACAAAGTTTTTTTTCATAGTAATTTCTAAACGCCAAATGTCATATTAATTCGAACGTCAATAATTATATCATCAATTGCTATTTTTTAATTAATGAAACTTGGAACACATTTTATGTCTCAATTCCCAACTTACAATCCTCCTACATCATGGTCTTCTCTTAGTGATTATGGTGCAGAGATGGTGTAGTTGGATGTGAAACATATCTAATAATTATTTTCAATTCCCACATAGTATCGTGCACTAGTAATAAATATTTCCGCGTACGTGTCGTGCATTTAAGTGTAAATTTAGGTCACAAAAGTGGTAATATTTAAGTGTAAAATTATTTTAATTAAAAAATTAAAATTAAAAAAATGAGGTCACAAAAATGGTAGATATTTAAGTGTTAAAATTATTTTAATAAAAAATTAAAAAATTGAGGTCTCAAAGTTTTTAATTACTTATGTTAGCGCTGCAGCAAAGGGTACTTTTTTCAAAAAATTTGATTTTCATAATTAATAAGTGTTGACTGTCAGTGCATACTATGCATCAAAGACAACTATTTTAAATATGAGTCAAGGTTGAAAAACCTTATATTGGATTGTTAATTATTTCTGGAATGTTATTTTAATCAATTAATTTATTAAAATTTATTTTATTGAAAAGGTTTCTGATGCATTTTTTTTTTTTAATTTTTGATTTCAAGCTTTTCATTACCGTTTAAATTTATGTTTGAAATCTTCTTTTGATATTATATGTTCTAAATTTGTTTAGTCGTTTACTAATGATTTTTCAGAAATAGTTGAGTTTGATTAACATTTTTCATCTTTCAATTTATTTTTGATTTTTTGGTCGTTATTCAATCATTTTATATACGCACCTCTAAAGCATTAATTTATGCCGGTATTCTTTATAATTTTAAAGGATTTGTATATTATTCTTCTTTTCACCTAACGATATTAGATAAATTCAAGTTACAGTATTGGGGTATTGATTCGTCAACATTTCCAACAACTTTGTTATAAAAATTCAGGTTACAGGTAGACGATGTTAGAGATGAATAAGACTAACATTTACCAAACAATAAGGTAATTTTATCTTAAAGATGAATATTCATACGCAGTTGAAGGAATATTAATATTGACCATCACCACTTTCAAAACTTGATGTTTACTTTTTCGAATTTTGCTTCATTTTATTATTCTAATCTAATGAGATTTATGTTATTCCAATCAATTGAAGGAATATTAATTTTGAACCAATTATATATTTCACTTATTCGATATAATTTATTGATTTTTTTTTTTTTTGAGTTTTGCTTCTTTTGTACCGTTGTAATGATTTTTTTTGTTATCTTGAAATCGTACAAAATGAAAATATGGTACAAATTATGAAGGTGAGAATCTTTAAATACAAATTCACTATATGCTTTTGTAAAGTTCTATAAAGTTTTTTTTTCATAGTAATTTCTAAACGTCAAATGTCATATTAAATCGAACGTCAATAATTATATCATCAATTGCTATTTTTTAATTAATGAAACTTGGAACACATTTTATGTCTCAGTTCCCAACTTACAGTCCTCTTACTTCTCTTAGTGATTATGGTGCAGTGATGGTGGAGTTGATGTGAAACAGATCTAATAATTATTTTCAATTCCCGCATAGTATCGTGCACTAGTAATAAATATTTCTTAAAGACGAAAGCAGTAATTATTTTTAATTCCCGCGTAGTACGGGTCGTGCATTTAAGTGTAAATTTAGGTCACAAAAGTGGTAATATTTAAGTGTAAAATTATTTTAATTAAAAAATTAAAATTAAAAAAATGAGGTCACAAAAATGGTAGATATTTAAGTGTTAAAATTATTTTAATAAAAAATTAAAAAATTGAGGTCTCAAAGTTTTTAATTACTTATGTTATGTTAGCGCTGCAGCAAAGGGTACTTTTTTCAAAAAAAATGTTTTTCATAATTAATAAGTGTTGATCGTCAGTGCATACTATGCATCAAAGACAACTATTTTAAATATGAGTCAAGGTTGAGAAACCTTATATTGGAATGTTAATTATTTCTGGAATGTTATTTTAATTAATTTATTAAAATTTATTTTATTGAAAAGGTTTCTGATGCATTTTTTTTTTTAATTTTTGATTTCAAGCTTTTCATTACCGTTTAAATTTATGTTTGAAATCTTCTTTTGATATTCTATGTTCTAAATTTGTTTAGTCGTCTACGAATGATTTTTTAGAAATAGTTGAGTTTGATTAACATTCTTCATCTTTCAATTTATTTTTGATAACTTGATGTTTACTTTTTTGAATTTTGCTTCATTTTATTACTCTAATGAGATTTATGTTATTTCATTCAATTGAAAGGAATATTAATGTTGAACAAATTATATATTTCACTCATTCGACGTAAATTTTACTGCATGTTTTTTTGTAAAGTTCTACAAAGTTTTTTTTTTTTTTCATAGTAATTTTTAAACGTCAAATGTTATATTAATTCCAACGTCAATAATTATATCATCAATTGCTATTTTTTAATTAATGAAACTTGCAACACATTTTATTTCTCAATTTCCAACTTACAATCTTCCTACATCATGATTTCTGATCTTCTTTTAGTGATTATGGTGCAGATGGTGGAGTTGGATGTGAAACAAATCAATTACGTAATAATTATTTTCAATTTACGCATAATACGTGAATCGTACATTAGTAATAAATATTTTTTAAAAACGGAAGCAGTAATTATTTTTAATTCCGCATTTAAGTGTAAATTGAGGTCACAAAAGTGGTAATATTTAAACGTAAAATTATTTTAATTAAAAAATTAAAATTAGAAAAATGAGGTCACAAAAATGGTAAGTGTTAAAATTATTTTAATAAAAAAAATTGAGGTCTCAAGGTTTTGAATTACTTATGTTGTTGTAACCGCTGCAAGGGTACTTTGTTCAAAAATTTTGTTTTTTTATAATTAATAAGTGTTGACCCGTCAGTATAAATAAGGGTACTTTGTTCAAAAAAAAATTATTTTTTATAATTAATAAGTTTTGATCCGTCAGTATAGTGTGTAGTGCACGCACAGAGTCAAGGTTGAGAAACCCATGAAGAAACACTAAACGAGAACCTTTTCCCAGATTCCTAATTAAACTTAGTTGCCAGTGTGATCCATTCATATGCAGCAGTTGAAAGAATATTGAACAAATGATGTATTAATTTCACTACTTTAACGTGATAGTTTACTTTTTTGAATTTTGCTTCATTTTATTACTCTAATGAGATTTATGTTATTCCATTCAATTGAAGGAATATTAATGTTGAACAAATTATATATTTCACTTATTCGATGTAATTTATCGAAATTTTTGTTTTTTTTTTTTTGAGTTTTGCTTCTTTTGTATTGCTCTAATGATTTGTTCAAAAAAAATTATTTTTTATAATTAATAAGTTTTGACCGTCAATACAGTGTGTACTGTGCGCACAGAGTCAAGGTTGAGAAACCCATGAAGAAACACTAAACGAGAAAATTAATTTTCCTTTTCCAAGATTCCTAATTAAACTTAGCCAGTTGAAAGTCAGTGATCCATTCATACCGTTGAAAGAATATTAATGTTGAACAAATTATGTATTTAACCACATTAACGTTATGTTTACTTTTTTGAATTTTGCTTCATTTTATTACTCTAATGAGATTTATGTTATTCCATTCAATTGAAGGAATATTAATGTTGAACAAATTATATATTTCATTTATTCGACGTAATTTATCGAAACTTGGTTTGTTTTTTGTTTTTTTTTGTATTGGATTTTTTTGGTTAACTTGAAATCGTAGAAAATGAAAATATGGTACAAATTAGGAAGGTTAGACTATTTTGTGTAATCTTTATATACAAATTTATTGCATACTTTTGTAAAGTTCTACAAAGTTTTTTTTATATAATTTCTAAACGTCAAATGTCATATTAATTCCAACGTCAATAATTATATCATCAATTGCTATTTTTTAATTAATGAAACTTGCAACACATTTTATGTCTCAATTCCCAACTTACAATCTTCCTCCATCATGATTTCTAATCTTCTTTTAGTGATTATGGTGCAGATGGTGGGATTGGATGTGAACAGATCAATTAAGTAATAATTATTTTAAAGACGGAAGCAGTAATTATTTTTAATTCACGCGTCGGGTTGTGCAAGTGTAAATTGAGGTCACAAAAGTGGTAATATTTAAGCGTAAAATTATTTTAATTAAAAAATTAAAATTAGAAAAATGAGGTCACAAGAATGGTAGTAATATTTAAGTGTTAAAATTATTTTAATAAAAAATAAAATAAAATTTAAAAAATTGAGGTCTCAAGATTTTGAATTACTTATGTTGCTGTAACCTACTGCAGGCTACATTGTTCAAAAAAATTGTTTTTTTATAATTAATACTCCCTCCATCCCATTATTAATGGAGCATTTACTCTTTGCACGAGTTTTAATGTAGAATTATTTATTACTCCCTCCGTTTTTTATTAAATGTCACTTTGCTTTTTTTAATATTTTTAAAATAAGTGTCATTCTACATTTTTTTCTTTAATTTTGACAATTTTACCCTTATACATTATACTTCCTCCATTTTCTTTACCTTAATTTAAAGTCTTTTCCTTTTTGAATTTAGTACTATAGCATAAATCATGGATAAACCTTAATTATTGTATACATGAATATCACCTACAATATTGACCACATTCATTATTAAACATAAATTTAATATTAAAATTATTTATCACCATGCTTTTATATCTTATTTTGTTGAAAATTGTTAAAATGACACTTAATTAAAAGTGGAGGGAGTAGTATTCAAGATGATAAAGTTGACTTTTAGAAGAGATATTATGGGTATTTCAACTTTATTAGAAATAGAATCTTTTGTTTGTGTGTAAAAAGCAATGACGTGTAAATAAGTAGATGTTAAAGGAGATTTTTAAAATAAATTGGAGTAGGTGGCAAATGTTTCAATAATAATGGCACAAGGGTTTTTGACAAATGTTTCATTAATAATGAAAAGGAGGGAGTAAGGGTTGACCGGTCAGTATAGGCAAGGGTACTTTGTTAAGAAAAAAATATTTTTTATAATTAATAACTGTTGACCCGTCAGTACAGTGTGTTCAAGTTGAGAAACCTATGAAGAAGCACTAATCGAGAAAATTAATTTGCTATAAAACAAAAGTGATAAGAAGGAGGAGGAGTGGGTAGTTACCATGTATACCCACTATTTGAAAGCACCCACCCACCGCCACGGGGCATATATACACCCTTTTCCGCTCACGCATTCAACACCCAACGGCTCTCTCTCAACACCTCTTCGCAGATTCTCTCTCTCCCACACTTACACACCACCACAAGCTTTGGTTGAGGAACTGGTAGTGGTAAGCTTCATCTCCCTTTGTGAATTCGTTTCGATTTGTTTTGCATTTCTTCGTCAATTTCCAACTGCATTTGTTGTTCGTTTTAATCTTCTTCTTTAAGCGCATTATTTGCGCCGAACTTTGATGTTGTGGAATGGTTTTTTATTAATGTTTGTCTATGATTGAAAACTTTAGCTGCACATTTCTTTAAGCAATTTCCCCCCATGTTTTTTGGGGTTTAGGGTTTAATTCAAATTCTCATCGCCCTTGGTTTAGTAAAGAAGAGTAATTCTTTATTCATTTTTCACTTCATTTGATTGACTTGAGAATGTGAAGAATTAACTAGATGTTGTATGTAAATTAGCTGTTTAGATGCCCCACCATTAACTGGATTCTTTTTAGTTGTATTGACACATTGGAATGTCCCTTAAGTTTGACAAAGGAGTGCATTGTCAAATAAACTTGCAATTCAATGCGGGGTTTATGGTCTATTCTTACAATGCTGAGTAGGATATTGGTTCAATGAGAAGTATGAAATTTACAGTTTGTATAATATTGTTGTTGGGATAATGGAGGTAATTGGAAAAGTTTCCAATTTTTTCTTGAAAAGGTGAAATTCCTGCACAAGAATGTTGATAGACTTTTAATTAGATCTATACGGGCATGTTTGTTTTGAGATGATGATTTAACTTATGTTGTATGATTTATAGGTATTTATTTAGAATTTGTAGGTATTTATATAGTGGTTATACATACTTATAGAGTTGACTATTTGTAGGTTAAATAGGTATTCATAGGGTTGGATTTTAAAAATCGGATTGTAAAATCTCAAAGTAACTAGATTTTAAGGTATATGTTTGTTTATGAATTAAGGTGGATTTCAAATTCATTGATTGGATTTGATGAATAGTAAAAGATGTATTCGGATTTTGTATATGTTTGGAATGTTGATTTTGTAGGATTTGACAGGGTAGAATTTTGAAAATAAAGGTGATAGATGATTGATTGTGAAAATTGTGTGTAAGTAGGGGAGACGGTGTGTAAAGTAAAAAACGGGGGAGAGAGTATTGAGTTGGGTAGATAATAATGATGGGATGCCTTTCTTATAGGCCCCACCGTATAATTAATATTGGCTGCCAAACTAGCTGAATAAGCATGTATAACATACAATATGACCCTTTTATGGGCTATCAAACACACCCCCAAAGCCTAATTGATGACATTGCACTCTTGATGTACATGTTGAAGTCTACACATCAGTGGAAAGACTGAACGGTATACATCTGAGTCTCAAATTTTCTATAGTGAGATCAATTGGTATTAGTCAGATTACCTGCCTGCTGGATTGTGTTTCACAGTTGATATTGATTCTTGATAGCCCAACAATCAAAAGCATAGTAGCCTTAGTTTTGGCATGAGGTGTAACTTTAAGCTAGTGTTTTATCAAACTTCATTTTCAATGTTGAAGTGCTGGTAATATTGCAAGAAAAGCTTTATTTGCTGCTTGAAGTAGTGATGATTATTTGATGTGTTATGCTTCTCTTGGTAAGTTATATTGTACATAATATACACTCGTCGATAATTTTCTTTTACTGTTTGCAGCTTCAGCAGACCTACTATTTTCTGCTGCTAAAACTGTTCTGCTAGCTAACAATATTAGGAATTTCAGGTTTGTTTCAAGGATCAATTTATGACTTATAGTTTGTTATAATGAGCAACAAGGAAACTAACACTAGAGTTGCAAATGCCTTTCGTGCAATGAGGGCAATTGGGATCAAAGAAGATAAGGTGAAGCCAGTATTGAAGACTTTGATGAGTTTGTATGATAAAAACTGGGCGCTTATTGAAGCGGAAAACTATAGAGTTCTCGCTGATGCTATAATTGAGAGATGTGAATTCGAAGTAAGTGTCTGTGGGGTGAAAAAAATAGATGCCCTCTTATTTTCTAGTTTTTTCTGCTGTGATTTACTTTTCCATAATTGACTTATTCTGTTTACATTGTATGTCTGTTTTTGTTCATCTTTATTATTTGAAGTAATTTTAATCAATCTGCTCCCTAATTGTAGTTACACTTTTATAATAATAATGTCATTTTGTGAATACTCAAGTTGATAACCTATATAAATGTCAATGTGTTTATTGCATGATGCATATATTATACTCCATCCGTCCACATTTTGTATGTAAGTATTCCTTTTTAGTCTGTCCAAACTTAATATGTATGTCTCAAAACAGAAATAATATTTTTATCATCACCCTCCAAACCATCACTTATTTGCTCAAATTACCATCCACTTTATTTATACACAATCACTTTATTTATAAGTGGACCCTGCACCCCATAATACCCTCCAACACATCTACTTTATACATAAACAATCAATATTCTTTAAAACCCGTGAAAGGGAATCATACATACAAAGTTTGGACGGAGGGAGTATAATCTAGTTATACTTGGGGGGAGTTTGGTTCAAATTCTTCAATGAGAATGGTAATGAAGATCTCTTTTCCCTATATGCCCCCGTAATGAAAGGGATATGTTGGAGGAAGGGTTATCCAATGGAGGTTACATTGTTATAAAACGGACAAAAATGATTGTTGGTTGAGAAATTGTGGAATGATTGAGGAGAAATTATAGGAGGGAGGTAGTTAATCAAAATGGGGTAATGATTAACCTATTGAGTCTCATTACCCCGTACAAAGTAGGATGAAGGTGAATTAATCATCTTTTATTTTCATTAACCAACACAATTGCCCCATGTTCATCACCATTACCATTCCCATTGGGGAATTTTGTGCCAAGCGCTCCCTTATTTTTCCAAGCTTTTGACGTCATGTAATGGCTTAATTCTCCTAAATAGGTAGAGGACTATTTGGAGGTAAAAGCTCAGGCAACTGAACAGCCTCTGAAAAGGTTGCGTCGGAGACCACAAGATGGTCAAACATCCTCCTTAAATACTTCTAATGCCAGCATGCCCAGAACTCCACTTGCCGGGCCTACAAAAGAACCAGAAGAACTGTTTGAAATCCATCTGGGGAAACTAAACGGTTGCAATAAAGGAAAGCAACCTATTTCTTCGAATCCATCTTTGGTACTCCATAACCATGAGAGTGGTGATCCCAGCCAGAATAGCATCCACAGAAGTCAGAAAAGTGCTCAATTAAGTACTGAATACAGTCACATGATGAAGCTCAGAGACAGAGGTAAAAGTGCTGCCTCTCTTCAAATTCCATCCAGGGAGAAGAAGCCAGTTCCCGAGAGTTCATCTAATGAGCTTAAAGTTGAGCATAAGTCATCCAAAAAGAATAAGGCTGCAACTCATGCTCTAATTAAACCGCAAGATGAGCCAATTGTTGATGAAATGCAGCGTTTGGAGGAAATTGATGTCACCATTAATACAGGTATGCCTTCCCTATTCGAGAGCGACACTATCTGCGATTGAGTGAATGCCATGTACTCTTAGATATATATTCTTAACATTTTGTCCATGTGCTTGGTCTGTCTTAGAGAACACTGGATCCCTGAAATCTTTTGTTTTTTTTTTCTCGTGTCTGGAAGTCCCTGGTTCCCTTGCTTCTCCTAGTTTTGCTGCTATAGGCTATTTATTTCTGATCTCAATGAATTAGGGTAGAAGTCAGTTGTTACGTATATAATAATATGCTGCTTGGATTTTTTTTATTTTTTGGTATTTATTAGTTAAAATCAGGGTATTAGTCATCTCATCAAGCACGACAGTGACGATTGATGATTCAACTTATTAGTTATCTCCTTCTGTAGTAGATGCTAGCCGCTTGCGATCTGCCAAATTCACAGTACCTTCTCCACCTTGCAATGACATAAATGGTGGACCACAACTGGGCGAGTCACATGCCAGCTGGAAAACTGTGATATCTAAAGAAAACCAAGAGAACTGTGCTGAAGAAATGAATGGTCAAGATGTTGTGGACATTGCTAAGGGACATGAAAACGTTATAATTACACTGGTGAATGAGTTCAATGATGAGCCACCTCCATCCTTTTACTACATTCCCCAAAATACAGTGTTTCAAAATGCATATATTAATGTCTCTTTGGCACGTACTGGAGATGATAGTTGTTGTCAATCTTGTTCTGGGGATTGTCTGTCATCATCCATACCTTGTGCATGTTCATATGAAACTGGAGGCGAGTATGCATACACTGAAGATGGCCTTGTGAAGGAGGAACTTCTTAATGAGAGTATTTCCATGAATCGAGATCCAGACAAGCATTGTCAGTTTTACTGCAAGGAATGTCCTCTTGAAAGATCAAAGTGTGAGGATATCATCGAACCATGTCAAGGGCATCTAGTAAGGAGGTTTATAAAAGAATGTTGGAGGAAATGTGGCTGCAATAAACAATGTGGCAATCGAGTGGTACAAAGAGGAATTACCCGCAAATTACAGGTCCTATACTCATAGCCCGTTTGACTAAATTTATAAGATGTACTCCCTCTGTGCCACAATTGTTTGCATTCTTTCCTTATTTGTCCGTCCAACAATTGTTTGCACTCTTTCCTTATTCCTTCGTCCCACAATTGTTTGCACATCCCAAAAAGGAAACTTTTTCATAAACCCCACCCTCACAATATTCACATATTTACACAAAATGCCATTACTTTTACCCTCCTCAATCCAATCATTTACTTTACTTTATTCATAAAAGTTTACAAAATTACCACTCAACAATCCACTCATTACACATTTTTCTTAGTTTGTGTGCCCATAAAGTGGTGCAAACATTTATGGGACGTATAGAGTATTTTTTAAATAACTTATATTTTTTTAAAAGTGAGACTAATAAAACTTATAAATTCTTTGATAATTTGATAACATATTTTTAAAATTTTAATTTCAATATAAAATAATTACTCCCTCCGTTCCACTTTATTTGTCATTTTTGGGACTAAAAAAAGTTCCAAAATATATGTCACCCTTAATTTTCCAAAAAATATTAATGATGTTTTTTCAACTTTACCTTCTTGTTTTTTGTGATATGTTCATTTAACAAGATACACGAATTGAAGATTTTCATTTAATACTACTTGTATGAGGGTATAATAGTCATGTTATACAAATAATCATTGATATTAAATCACTTTTTTTATTTGTGTGAAATCCCAAAAGTGATAGATAAAGTGGAACGGAGGGAGTAATTTGGAGAGTGGGGGTGGGGTGATTTTTGTTTAAAAATTAATTTTAAAAAAAATACTTATTTAAGTATAGCTTAAAAGATTTTAGAAATAAGTTTGGGTGTTGGTACTTTTATTTTGGAGCTTAGAATCTGTAAAAAAGAGTATATTTTAAGATCTTATAAGCTCTTAAAAATCTTTTTTTGCCAAACACTTTTTGAGAGCTTATAAGCTCCTAAACATCTTTAAGGAACTTATAAGCTCAGCCAAACTGACTCTCAGTCTCTTGCACTTATATTGCGGAGTAAGTAATGCTCACTTTGATTCCCCTTATTATGTGCCATTAGGTGTTTATGACTAAAAAAAAAGGTTGGGGTCTACGCACCCTTGAAGACCTGCCGAAGGGTGCGTTTGTGTGTGAGTATGTTGGAGAAGTTTTGACGAACACAGAGCTTTTTGAACGTGTTTTGAAGAGTCCTGAAGGGGAGAAACGATCATACCCTGTGCTTCTTGATGCTGATTGGTGTGCGGAAGGAGTGCTAAAAGATGAAGAAGCTCTTTGTTTAGATGCTACATATTATGGAAATGTAGCAAGGTTTATTAATCACAAGTAAGTTCATTTATATGTCTGGTGCATTACATTGGTTTTTTTCATGGAAATAGTTGGGGTGGGAATGGACCGAACCAAGGCGAGCTCCTAGCCTGGTCTGTAATAGGCTTTTTGGTAGGCCCAGACTTGACCCTTTTAATAAACAAGTCAGGCCTGAAAGCCTATGCAAGGCTTTTAGGCTCATTTCACCTTAAATCTAGTTTTAAAATAATTATATCAATGGTTGTGATTTAAAAACTTATTCGTTTTGTTCTTCTTAAAAAAAACTAAATTTAGGGTTTATTGATGGTTGAGTTGTTTAATTTGAATATTTTGTTTAAATATATATTATTTCATATTATTTTTATATAATTTCTATTAATATAAAATATTGTTATTTAATATAAAATATTTATATTGGACAATATAAATATTTGTGTGTGTATATATATATATAGAGAGAGAGAGAGAGACTTAAACGAGTCAGCTTGTTGAGCTTAAAAGACTTTTGTAATGCCTAAGTCTGGGCCTGCATAAATAAATAGGTGTTTAAAAAATCTAGGGCCTGGTTTGTTACTTTGTTTATTAAAACCGCTAAACTGGGCTTAAGTAGGCCAGGTTGTAGGTCCCTGTTAGGTAGTCTGGCCTATTCCCACCCCTACTGATGAGACTGAATACGGTAACAAGATTCTGGTCAGATATCTAGCATCAGTTAAGACATTACTATTCTGCTATTGCTAAAGGTAACTAAAACTAAGGTAAATTATACAAGTTTATTCATGAGGTTCTGTGATATGTTTTGCAAATACACATACCCCATTGAGGTATTCACAATCATCTCCAGTCCACCTACATTTTTCTCAAAATTACCCTCCAAAACAGGTGCAATTTCAATGCAAAAAAAAAAAAAAAAAGGTCATAGTGCTAGGGGCGAGCGAGGGGCACAACGAGGCGCGCCTCTCGAACATGAGCACAAGTAGGGAAAAAGACTTTTATTTATATATGTAGGATAGATAGAGTTTCACAAAGTGGAAGATTTGAAAGGATTTGTGTTCTCATTAATTCTCCTTTGCAATCTACTAATAATGATACAAATACTTAATACAGTGCATAATTATCACCTTAATTCAAGAGATATAGTTGACTTTGTCTTATAATTGTTTACCACATGATTAAAGGGACTCAGTTAACATTCTCTTATAATTGGCCATCCCATGGTTGAAGGGATTTAATTGCCTTTCCTTGCATAAGTAAAAAACTATTCTCTCCTAAGAATCAGTCACATTGAAAACCATGTATCCCATCATTGGAAGGATCTTGTTGTTACATGGAGTACATAAGTAGAATTATTCTCCCTAAGATTCACTGATTCAGCAATCTTGAAAATTATACCAAAAACATATTTTGTGTCGGGAAGAATGCAGAGATAAAAAAATTTATTTTCTTTTTGTGGTAATTAGGCTAAACCTCAGGTGTGGTTGTTTAACTGTCCCTTAACTATTACTATAACTCAACCGTTAGCTTCCTTTGCTTGTGTGCATTGCTTTGTCAATAAAGTTGCGTTTACACAGTTGGTAGGCGACCTACTGAAAATGATATTGATTTCTCTTCTCCCCATAACCGATCAAAGAAAATTCTCTTTTCAAAGTATCATAGGCTTATTCTTATTGCAATTGTACATATTCTTAACATTCTTTATCCATATTTTTTAACCATGCTAGATGTCATGATTCAAACTTAGTGGAGATACCCGTGGAAGTGGAGACTCCGGATCATCACTACTATCATGTATGGAATCACCTACCATTTTGCTCTTCCCCGTTTTCATTCTATATGTTACCTGGATTCATGTTTTCGAACGAAATCTAATTGGATCCTTTTTTCTTAGCTTGCTTTCTTCACTACTAGAAAAGTAAGAGCCATGGAAGAACTCACTTGGGTAAGTTGGATTAATATTTGTTTCCTGAAATCATAATCAAAATTGCTTGTTTTGGTACTAGAGATGCATGTCTTGAAAATATCATATAATGCCCGGCATAAATAAAAAAATACTTATATGTTCGGAAAATATTATCTCTAGATGCCTCTTGAACATGGAATAGTCGTATGTTTTTCCAAGGAAATTATTAAAAAACTATTTTGTAAATACAGATTCCCTTTGAGATACTACATGTACCCTCCTAAGATATATATTCCCCTAAATAGTTGCCATTTTATATAGAAACAAATGCCAATCGGGGTATATGTTATTTAGCAAACATAATTATATTTTTGGTAAACAGGTAAAATCTCAATGAAAATTTAATTACATTCATGCAGCAGATGCTATACTGGGGTTATCTAACCAATGGTGAATCATGGTATCATGATGAATGATGATATAAATCTCGTAGAACAGACTAATTTAAACGGTATTTATATAATCTGGACTCTCAAGGTAGCACTTCATGCAATATATGATTAAAACGATGTGTTTTCTCAATAAAAAGCTGTAGGATTAATGGTAAAACTTAAGAGACATACCATAAAAGAAGGTGATGAAGTATAGAAGTTTATTGCTTATTACCTATTTATAGGAAAGTATGATAAGTGCAACTCCTTTGTCATATATTTAATGATTTATTGTAAGTCAAGTAGACTACTTTTAAATTTTGGTGAATGTCACTGACTAGCTTCCCTCAACACCATTTTAAGCTTTGTCTACATATATATTTCTGATTGAATATTCTTTTTAGTCCTGTCGACTTTCACGAATTTAGATTAGTTCAGTAACTGTTCAGTTTACTTTCTGCTGAGAGAAGTTGTGTTGATAACAGGATTATGGCATTGATTTTGATGACCATGAACACCCTATTAAGGCGTTCCATTGTCAATGTGGCAGCAAATTCTGCCGCAACGTAAAGCGCAGTAAGTGCAATATACAAACCCACATCTTATTTTGTAGTTTTATTGGATATTTTGTATTTTTCTTATCTTGGAACGTTAATTTTTGTTCTTTCTTATCATGTTGACACAAAATATTTGATGTTCGTATCGTGTTAGCATGTATTCTTACCGTGTCATCTTTAGTCTTAAGTGTCGTGTTAGCATAGATTCTTATCGCGTCGACACAAAAATATGAATTGCCATCCATAAACCCCGACCATGACACACACGTATCCGGCTAATTAATATTTGTGATTTAACCTTATATTAAAATGGTGTTAATGTTCCTAACCATCAAGTTGTGTTGTTGTGTGTTACAGAATCTAGAAGTGGTAAAAGATGGTAATGTGGATGGTGTGCTTCTCTCTAGTGGCAATTCAGCAAACTACATGTTGATGTTGTAACCAGTGAACAGTGCAATGGATCACAGAAAATTGTTGGACTGTGATTTATCTGCAAACGCTCTTTATTTCATTCATTTCATTCTCTATATTGTTGTAGATTGCCAAAAATATTATGCCCTTATTTACCAGATTGGAATATTTATTCAATTTTTCCAGATATGCATTTTTGTTTTGGATTTCAAGTAAATGTTCAAAATCGATTTTTAAAATTTAGGGGATTTTGAAATCATAATATTATACTCCATCCGTTTTTCACTTATTAAATTTGTTGGAATTAAAAAAGGGTATGCATTGATAAATACTTCTCCGTTTTACTATAAGTGTTGTTTACATGAAATTTGTTGAAATAAAAAAAGGTATGTATTGACAAGTATATCCTTAAATAATAAATGGAGATTTTAATAACATTAATTTCCTTCAAATCTTTTCAAATTCTTTAACCAATTTTTTTCAATTATTTCCAAATTTATGTCTCAAATAATTTTTAAATTGGAGGGCATAATGGGAACATATATTGTAAAATTATAAAACAACACTTATTTATATACAAGAGAAAAAGACTAAAACAACATTTATTGTAGATTGGAGAGATTATACGACGGACGCATAAATTTTAAATTGGGGGGCTCGATTTGCATTACTGTAAATACAAAATAATATTTTATACCTACAAACAAAAATTCATTATAGAATTTTTAATAGACCTCATTTTATTAATTTAACGACTTTCGTTATGTTTCAAAGAAAATTAATTTTAATTGTTCTAACTCATAATAAGTGAAACGGTGTTAAAATTTAACGTGCATTCTCGTTGAAACATTAGTCACTATTAGATAAATGTAGAACTTAATACCCTCTATCCTGTGATGACTTGCATACCATAACAAGTTCACTTTTTAAAAAATGTGAATTTTTAGTGATGTGTGAGGTCAAATAAATGATGATGATTTTGAGTGATTTAGTGAGATTTAAAGGGAATTTAGTGAGGTGTGAAGTCAAATAAATGAGAAGTATTTTGGTTGATTTAGTGTGGTTTAAAGGTGATCTAGTGAAGTGTACATAATAATGTGGACCCAAAATGAGTGATAATTTTAAAAATAAAATAATGTAGGGAAATATTTTGGGTGATTTAGTGAGGTTTAAAAGTAATTTAATTTAGCCAGGTGTAAAAGATAATTAATGAGGTGTAGGGAAGAATGTGGACTCAAAATGAGTGACAATTTTGAAAATAAATAATGTAGTAAGACTATTAATTTTGCAGATTATTTACGCATTATAAGTGTGTAAAAAATCTTGAGAGGTCTCAATAAAGAAAGTGTACGAATAATCACGAGACAGAAGAAATATATATTTAAAAAATAATAAAAAATCAGTGGGGGGCCCATTGCCCCCTCTGGACCCTACATGGTGTTGGGATATTCAGGTCAACTGATATTCTTATGTATTGTTTTGATAAACCAAATCTACTTGTAATAGGATAAGTTGTATTGCATAGACAACTTCATCATTCTTCTTATAAGTTGGATGTAAACTGATGCAGTGGAGGAACGCGTACAAGCTCAAGAAGAGAAGACTAGAGACCAAAAGAGAGAATCAGTCGAGGGGGAACTTGACTGATGACCAGCTGAGTGTGATCAGTTGAGGTTCTACCAGCTGAGTATCAATATCAGCTAAGAAGCCAAACGTAACTGAGAACAAGTATATGCCTGACTAAACAAAAAGGTTCATACAGCTAGGGAAACAATCATCGGAAGCCTAAGTGTCAAGATCTGAAGAGCAGAACCCTAAATCAGCTGAGTCAAAGGTCATATGTTTCAGTATTGAAGAGTCAAATCAGAGCTGACGTGGACCAATAGGAAGATGACAACAGACACCTAAAAGTTGACACGACACAGAGCTCAAGAAAGGAAAGTCAATGATGCATTGATTATTACTAGCCAACGGTAATAATCAATAGCATCAATTTAGGAGATTGTGATTCCCGAAATAGTGGGATTTGATTGTTATCATTCAACGGTAACATTTCATAATCCACAATATATATATATATATATATATATATATATATGAGTTCAAGTTCATATCTCACATAAGTGTGAGGGGATGCCAAGGTCGAACAAATGTTCTTAAGTTTCCAGAAATCAACAAAGCTCAAGAACTTCAATGAAGAAATCCAACCAGCAGACCCTTACCCCAGTGAGTGATATCATAAGTTTAGAGAGAAATTCTCAATCCTAGCATGAGGCTAAATTACTTGTAAGGGAAACTCTCATACCTAGTCCATAAACGAAACCCACCTTCTATCCTAAACCCTTAGAAGACAGGTGACTTGTTTCGTATTTTGCACTGTTTAAAGCAACAACACAAGCCCCACAAGCATATGAGTTCGATTGAAGTATGCAAGCACGACCAATTAGTTTTCGTTTCAAGGACCTAGTTAAGTGAATGTGAATCCCTAAAGCTACAATTTTTCATGCTATTGTAATAACTAAATGTTGTTTTTGTGATTTTCGAAAATTAAACTAAGTGTATGAAGCTAGATTAACTAACGTGGAAGAAAATTAATCAATTAACACAAAGAGACAAGAAGCAAGATATAAAATAAATTATACTAAATTAACACAATCAAGAATAACGAGAAAATTGAAATAACAACTAATTAACTTTCGTGTGAAAGTGCAAGAAGAGAGTATTGTCTCGTGTGTTTCCGTTTTGTGGGTGATTTAACGATCAAACGAACCAATTGCATGAATAAAACATATGGTGTTGGGTTAAGCTAAAGGTTATCACTCCTATGTGTAGACCAATCCCTCGTGAGGGTTAGGTGAACACGTGCATTAATTAGCAATTACAGGATCTAATTAATACTGTAAGCTCCTAAGATAGTGAATCATAAACACTTTCAACACGGTTACTAATGTTTACGATTCGCCCTCTCACCAATATCCTAGACGACCTCTTTTCGATTGATGTCTAAAGTTGTCGGTCTAGCAATTAACCCTCTCTCAGTTAAGCTAATTACTAATTAACTTCTATTCAATTAACCAAAGCTCACACTCGCACCCCCAATCATGCAACCCAACTCTCGTTGCAATTAACATAATCGAACATGCTAGCTAATAGGGTTGATTAACTAAATGAATCATTCTAAACACAACAATAGAAGCATAAACACCCAGAACCTAAGTTAATCATGCAATTATTCCATTATTTCATTAAACACCCATCAAAACATCCACACCCAAAGCAATTAGGACTTAGCCCATGGTTCTAAAATAGAATCCTATGGCTATAACACAAGAAAACATAAAACTCATAACAATTAACAAGCAAATTGTAAGAAATGAGCAATTACTGAATTGAACTTTCAATTAAAGTAAATATCACCTTGATGATGAAATTGTAACTACAAATTGAAGTAATCAATAAAGCCCAACCATAATCCTTGCTTGAATTGAAAATCTATCCACTAATCTATGCTAATTTGTGAATTGAAATGACAAAATGCTTCAAAACACCCTATATTATGTGTAAAATGTGAGAGTAGTTGTCAAAAGTGGGAACTCCTCCAAAAAATGATAAGACACCCTTTTATATGTAGCAAGAAGCCTTTAGGTCGAAATTTGCAAGTTGGCCTCTCGAATTTGGTGAAATAAAGCAAAAATTCCCGAAATACATCTCACCCGGGCATGCCACCCGGCTAAAATACGAAACTTTTGGGAGGAACAAGTCGTGGCCGGGTGAAGTCACCCGACCACAATACGAAGCAAATGATGGCACTAGGTATGACCAGGTGAGCGGCCGGGTAGACTCACCCGGCCAATATACAAACTTATTGGTTGGACAGGGCGTGGCCGGGTCACTCCACCCAGTTGTAGGCCAAATGTGACCCGACCATGTTGTATTTTGGCGCGACCTCTTCATTCTCTTGTGTTTTCCTTTCGTTTCTCGGCCCGTTTCTACTGAATTTCCTCGCTCAAACTCATGGAGATCGTCTCTTCTTCTCATGCGAGTATCAATGATGATTGACCATCCGTTTCTTGTGATTTTTCCCTCGAATAAGCTTCAAATTCCTACAAAAACAACTCAAATACCTCCCTCAACCAATATACACCAATTCACGTAATTATGTGTGAAAAATACATGCAAATGAATCAAATTGGATCAAATAATCATGTGAAATCTTAGCAATCGACATATAAATCACCAAGTTGAGTGACTCCCACAAGGTAACATCAATCATCACTGTAAGAGTACAAGTTCTCACAATAACTTGTAGAGACAGTTGCACTTTGAAAGTGCATCGAGCTCCAAGTCTTCTCTTGGGACTATAAAGTAGCAAGACGTGTTACTCTTGGCACGTTAAATATTACAAACCCATGAAGGGATTAATATCACAGCTGGACTATAAGAGTGGATGTAGGACAAGGAGGTCCAAGCCATTATAAATGATGGTGTTATTTATTGCTTTAACATGCATGTTTTCATATTGCATATAATAGCAGTCGAGGACTGCTCTGTATGAGATCTGCCGCACTCATGACCCTGACTGGGTTGCCATCTACGAGCCGAAGGTTATGTTCTCTAGCCTTTCGCCTCATTATTTACGTTCCTTGAATTTAGTAGGGTTTGTTGTTAACTCTAGAGATACCTTGATACCTAATATTTGGGTTCTTTGTAAGTCTGTACATGTCCTTACTTCTAGAGTCTGTCATATGTCGGAGCAGGTCATCTTGATTGAGACTAGGGATTCCACACGTGTTTGGTCTTTTGGTTTTACGCATGCTAGTAATTCATATATTACTCGTCGTCTACTTTGGGCTGATGTTTTAGCGTCTCCTGCCACGTGTCTTTGTGTTTTGGGTGATTTTAATGTTGTGACAGGAACACATGAGCGGAGTAGGGGTTCAGTGGCCACCCCTAGAGCTTCTCTGGACTTCAGGGAGTTCTTGGATGAGTCGAATTTAGTTGATTTGGATACGGCTGGGGCCCAATTCACTTGGGTGACTCGGAGTGGTCCTCGTGGTTACACGGCTGCTCGGTTGGATAGAGTTATAGCTAATCAGGGTTTTTTGGATCTTTGGGCTGGTGTTGAGGTTATGGCTCTTCCTCGCCTCAAGTCAGATCATCATCCGTTGCTTCTTACAGTCAGATCAGATTGGGTTCAGGTCAGACGTCCCTTCAGATTTCTCAGTATGTGGTGCCAGCACGATTCCTTTAGAACTGTTGTGGTTACTTCTTGGACTCAGACGTTGGATCATCAGAATCCCATGGTCCGGATTATGTGGAAGTTGAAGAGACTCAAGTCTGCTCTGCGGGTTTGGAACAAGACGGTCTTTAGGAATGTGTTCACTCAGATTGAGACGGCCACTCGACATCTTGCAGATATTCAACATCGTATCGAGTTTGAAGGGGACTCAGAGGCCAATTTTGCGGAGGAGATTCAGGCTCAAGTCGCTCTGAACAGACTGCTCTCTGCCAGACAAGAATTCTACACTCAGAGGAACAGATTACAGTGGCTGACTGATGGGGATAGGAACACTCGTTTCTTCCATATCTCCCAACGTATTAAGAACTCCAGGGGTAGTATTGCTTCGATGGTTGTTGATGGGGATCTCACCACGGACTTGGATACCATTAGTGCCCACGTGGTTGCCTACTACTCTCAATTGTTCACTGATGATCCGTCTGCGTCATTTGATGCCTCCATTCTGGATAGTTTTGTGAACACTGTGGTGACCGCTGACCAGAACGAATTACTGTTGAGTGTTCCCTCGACTGAAGAGATTCGGCGTGCAGTATTTGGAATGGATGCTTCGAGCGCTCCGGGACCTGATGGTTTTGGGGGATCCTTCTTTCAAAGTTGCTGGGACATTGTGGATCATGATGTGATAGCTGCTGTCAAACATTATTTCACTAGCAGGCTTCTGCCACCTGGGCTGAACGCGTGCTTCATGACATTTATTCCTAAGGTAGAGGGAGCCACTAGGGTAGAGGAGTTCAGACCGATTGTGATGGGTAATTTCATCTTCAAAGTCATGACCAGGGTTTTGTCGTCGAGACTGGGTACTTTCATCAGCAGTTGCCTTTCTACTTATCAGTTTGGGTTTGTTCCGGGTAAGCGAATCCACACGTGTATTGCACTAGCCTCAGATGCCATTAATACCTTGGACTATCCGAGGATCCGTGGGTATATGGCGTTGAAGGTGGACATGGTTAAGGCATTCGACACGATCTCCTGGCAGTTTTTGGAGGCAGTTTTGGCTAGGATGGGGTTCAGAGCAAACTTCATTTCCATGGTCCGAGGAGTTTTGGACTCAGCTAGGATCTCGGTTCTCATTAATGGGGAGCCGAAAGGTTACTTTTCTTGTACGAGGGGTATCCGTCAGGGTGATCCTTTGTCTCCATTATTGTTTTGTATTGCGGAGGAGGCTCTTGGAAGATGGATTGATTGGGAGACAGATAGAGGTAGACTCCAGCCCATTCGTAATGTCCCCCGCTACCTCTTCTACGCGGATGACATCATGATATTCTTACGGGCCACAGAGGCTAACGTAAGGAACCTGCACTCCATCTTGCAAGGGTATGGGAGACTGTCGGGTCAGATCTACAGTCCTCCGAAGTCCAGGGTGTTCTTTGGGAGAGCTGTACCTCGGAGGCTGCGTCGTAGGACATTCAGAATTACTGGCATTGCTGAGGGTTCACTCTCCTTCACATACCTAGGGGTTCCAATCTTCCGCGGCAGTCCAAGAAAAGCGCATTTACAGCCCGTTGCAGATTCTGTCATAGCTAACTTTAGTAGGTGGAAGGGCAGCACTTTGTCCCTTGCCGGCCGTCGTTGCCTGATTAATTCAGTCATTACGGCCACTTTGGTACATTCGATGATGGTCTACAAATGGCCTAGTTCTTTGCTACGACAGGTGGAGTCAGCTATGAGGAACTTCCTTTGGAAGGGAGATGTGAACCGCAAGAATGGAGCTTGTTCAATTTCTTGGCAGCGGGTCTGTGCCCCTTTGGGGGAAGGAGGTCTTGGGGTTCGTTCTATCCGACTGGCGAATGCCTCATTTCTTTGTAAGCTGAGCTGGGATATTCTTCAAAATAAATCGCCAGATACGGAGCTCCTGCATCGAAGGCATTTTAATTCAGAGCACAGGCTGCGACCTTATGGTAGAGTCTCTTCTATTGGACCGAGCCTTCGTCCACATGTTACAAGACTTAGAGATGGCTCAAGGTGGCTGATTGGCAGAGAATCTCGTGTCAGCTTTTGGCATGACAATTGGCTCGGTTATACTATCTTTGAGAGGATGGGTCTGCCTGATTGGTTCGCTTCTACCCTCACTTCCACGGTTGGAGATATCTTTTATGATGATTGCTGGCACTTCCCGAGGTGCTTTATCATGAGATTTACGGAGATTGTCAGGGACATCCTGCAGATCACGGTGCTTAGGGGACCTGACAAACGTATTTGGGAGGGCTCACTTTCAGGGGAACTCTCCTCCAGCATGGCATATGATTTGCTCAGATCACCCCTACCCAGGCTTGGTTGGGCATCATGGATTTGGGGCACCTTCATGCCCATGTGTCGCTCCACTACGATTTGGAGAGCGGTTTGGGGCAAGCTGCCCACAGCGGATTGGCTCTTGTCTTTTGGGATTCAGGGTCCGTCAATTTGTGTGCTGTGTCACGGGGATTCTGAATCGCTAGACCATCTACTTGCCCATTGTCCGTTCACATTGGAGATTCACTACTAGAAAAATACCCCTGTAGTGACCCTTTGTTAGTGACTCTTTTGCGTAAGCATCATCATATTGAATATATGAAGACGCTTTCAATTTCAAGTTGTATTTAGTGACGCCGAAGTGGTTGGGGGTACATTTGTTTAACTATGAGGTCCATGGTTCAATTTCCGGGAATGGCGTTTTTTTTAATTATTATTTTTTAACTGTTCATAAATTTTTTCTCATCATAATCTTTTTTTTAATTTTAATTAATTTTTCCTTAAATCCCTCCTAAAAAAATAAATAAAAAATAATAATTTAGTCCCAGTCATAGTTTTTTTTTCTAATTAATCTTTCGTCAATTCCCTCATCCCGCCCTAACTCTTCTCTAATTCAGCCTCCTATTCCCTCCCGCTCATAATTTAGCCTGTTATTGCCTCACTCGCCTTCCTCAATCGAGGAAGGGAATTAACCCTAATATATAATTTATCTCTAATGCCAATTTTCACCCCTGCCACCAATTTTGTCAATCGTGCGATCCAGCCCTATCAGGTTTGTATATTATTTCTTGTTTAGCACAATATGTGTGTGTGCTTGTTCCTTTTGTGTGGTTTGATTTTCTCATATTTTGTTTCTGTTTGCTGTTCGACTATGGTCTGGTTTCTGTTTTCTATTTTGTTCTTATATCCCGCTCTGTTTTAGTTTCTTAATTTTCTGAACCCGATCACAAGTTACTGCTCCCGAAAATACTAAGAATCACTCAGGTTTGATTAATCTTTCTTGTTTAGCACAAAATTCCTTTGTGTTTATTGTTAGGTATTCTTCAATCTTAATCAACATAGATTTGGTTTCTTAATTTTTCGATCCCAATGGGTTATTTTGGGTATCCAGTTTATATTTGTTTGATTTGGTGTTAGGTAATTTTTTATGTGAATTTTGTTGAAAACTTGGCATCTCTTTATTTCTATCTTCTCTTTGAATTTCAAATCCTGATGTGGGTTTTATGTGGATTTTCATAAGTAATTGCGAGAATTCAGGTTGATCCGGCAAAAATCTGATAATGTTTTGCTCAGATGTACGTTTTGTTTGAATTAAAAAATGGACTTGTTATTTAAGTTTGATATTTTTTAGAGCAGTGATGTGGTTATTTTTATAATAACATCTTAAATTGTGTTTTTCTCCCCATTCTGTAGTTCTTTTTCCTATATTTTGTACCTCTTGAGTTCCATGATGTTGATGGCTGTTCTTGTATGTTCATAAACGTGCTTCCTCCTATGTTGCCAATATAAATTGGTCTCTAAAATAAAATTTTCTTCTAGGCACATTTATCATAGCAGTGATGGCCAATCAGGCTGAGAGTACAAATGTTACTCGATCAATGATGGGCAGTGGGCAACGAGGTTTGATTATTAATTTCTCTATTCACTGAACCATGTGAACTTCTTTCTTGTAGCTTAACATTAGGGGGTTTTACTACACGAGAGAAGTGTGTTACTGAACTGTAATGACAGTAAGGATTGAAATTCCTTGTAGCTCAACATTATAAATATCCTTGTACGACAATATTTGGATAATGTTTGAAAAATTAACATATATTCCCCGGTTCTGCACTCTTATGTCTTCTATTAACAGTGTTCATGTTTGATGTTTATATGTATTGCTCTTGGAATACTTATATTGTTTATAAGTAATTTTCTTTCATGTAAAGGTTTTAATCATTTAACCGATTTATATTCAATGCCCTGTTTTATAAGTAATTTTTTTTGGATGTGCAGAATTATGATTTGGAGTTGATGTGAAACTGAAGGGTTTATCTTGATTAATGACATGATACTTTTAACATGCATGAGTTTGAAGTGTTGAGATTTATTTAGATGGTTTATTGGATTTGTATGCAACTTCTGACTAAGAATGATTATTGTAATTATTTTCTGACCAACATTTGATATAACCCATGAAAACCATTCATGGTTTTGAAGTCCTATGAGTCTAGTTTCTTACACTTCAAACAGAGAGTCATTCTGAGTTTTCTAGAAAAAGTTATACCCTTTTTTTTAGAAAGTGGCATATCCATACGAAATTATGTCAAGTTCATGAATTTTGGTAGTTTTGAATCCTTCCAATTATCTTTCTAGGTCACTTTAGAGTTGTATACATGATTAACCAGTATAGGGATGTTATCATTTATTTATTAAAATTCAGGGCAAATAGAAGCAAACAACAGAAGTCTACTGTTCAATTTCTTTTATGCAAATTAATTCATAATTAATCAAGTCGATCATTTGGAGCTACCTACGAGTCTTGCTGCTATTCAACAGGTACCTTCATTTCTGTCTCTTATGAGTTCTCAAATTTATTGGTTAAATCTAGTTTGTTCACGGATCAATATTACCTTCATCATTTTAGTTGACTTTATCTTTTACATGTGGAGATTTTGATTCTTGCCCCCCAATTTGATCATATGATTATTTGAGATCACAGTATAACACATTTATAAAGCAGAGCGTGGAAGTTCAGAGCATCCTTCATGAATTGAATCACTCACATTATTTTCAAAAGTCCAGACTAAAAAAAGAGGCCATATAGCTATGTTAAACGTACCATTGTCAACACCCTTGTAAAAAGCTCAGAAACTTCAAGTACATGTTTGCAGGAACCACATGAGGATCATCATCCCACTAATGTCAAGAAAATTGAGGCGAAATCAGTTAAACAAAAACCAACACCAAATACTTCTACGTTTCACCATAACGAAGTAAAGAATACATTGTATCTTATTATTTCACCATCTGGATTATCTGGTCTATCAACTAGCCCAATTCTTTTAGTCAAGCAGTCATTCCCAACCTTGGATTTCTTGGGCTTATAACCATATCTCTAGCTATCCGAAAGAGATGAAGTGAGTCACACACATAATTGAGTAGACAATAATGAATGTTTTTTTTTCTCTCTTTGAACAGGTTAATATCTTTTATAGTAAATCTGAAGGCTACATATCGAGCTCGTCAGAATGGGCAAGAGAGACTAGTTAATGTATATATTTTAGGTGCAAAGGTACCCAGTTTTAATAAACAATACATGAGTACTTGATTACCTACCTTAATATTTTCTCCAGAATTTTCTTGTGTAGCACTTGTCACTTATATTTTCTTGGTTTTCTAGTTATGGAATATAACCATCTGTGCAACAATACATGAGTTGATTACCTACCTTAATATTTTCTCCGGAATTTTCTTGTGCATCACTTGTCACTTATATTTTATTGGTTTTCTAGTATTGAATATAACCATCTGTGCAACAATACATGAGTTGATTACCTGCCTTAATATTTTCTCCAAAATCTTCTTGTGTACCACTTGTCACTTATATTTTCTTGATTTTCTAGTTATGGAATATAACCATGCACACATTTAGACTGTAGTGCATACTATTTTTCATGAATTTATGTATAGTACGTAAGATATTTTGCTCAATTTTTAATGCTAATGCTGATGTTTATGTTTGCGAGTGCTCATTTAATTTTATGGTTAACGTTTTTTTTTTATTATGAAATTTATTAAAGGTACTTGTAGCTGACATAAGTATCAGATATGAGGATATTGTCAACAACCAAGTTAGCAATTGAGGTTAACTGATATAAGAGTTACCCTTGCAGAAAACACTTCTTTATGGTTAATTGTAGTGGAAGCTGCAAATTGTTCTTTCATGGAATTTTTTGACAAAGTTTATTAGTATGTTGTTTACATTGTTTCAAACATCTTTTGGTTGTAATTGTTATGTATAATTGGATTTTTATGGATTTTGTAATACATTTCATCTTTATGATGATTGGTTGGCATTGTATGGAATTTTATTCTATTGAAAATAATTTTATGATTGGTTAGTATTTTATGAAACTTTGCTTGCTATTTTAAATTAACGTCAATAGCATCATCAAATAGATTTACTATGACGCATGAAAGCGTCACTAAACGAGTTAGTTAGGTTAGTTATAAACTTTTCGTGACGCGAGAAAATGTATTTAAAGCACATTGTGAGAACGTCGATTAGTGTCACCAAATAGTGTTACTATGACGCATAAAATGGTCACCAAACAAGGTGGTTAGGTTAGTTATAACTATATTATGACGTGAGAAAGCATCACTAAAAGCACACCGTTGTGACGTTGGTCAGCGTCACTAAGACCATCAACGGTGACGTTTTTCAAGCGTCACATTAACAATTTATAGTAATGCCAAATCAGGTGACGCTTAGCCAAAGCGTCACTATATCAAAAGCGTCACTTAAGTTACTTTTAGTGACACATTTGGGCGTCTCTAAAGCCCATTTATGTAGTAGTGATTCTGCGCAACTTGACTCATATGTTTGGGGTCACGATTCACACAGGGGTTAGCTTCCTAGACATCTTCCTTCAGGCCACTAGAGTTCGGTTGGGTCCGCAGTCTCTGGAGTTGTGGAGGGCGGGCTTCATCACTGCTATTTGGGCCGTTTGGACTCTGCGGAACAAGGTGATATTCGATGGGGTTTCGCCCTCTACTAGGAGATGTATGGCTCAAATCATCTCAGGCATTAGGGAGGCCAACAACATAGCCAGTGGATATTCGGACGGCACGGTTCGGGATCTACTGATTGCTAGGGCTCTTGGTGTTTCGAGCAGACATAGGCCAACGAGACACGGTTCATCTGTGATTTGGCTCCCGCCAGATCCGGGTTGGTACAAGGTTAACACAGACGGTAGTGCCTCTTCTTCCCCGGGCAGTCTGCATGCTGGGGCGGTCTTCAGGACTTTCAGGGGTTTTTTCGTGGCTGCGGTCGCCACTAAGGTGGGTTGGGGCCTCCCTCTTGAGGCTGAGTTGGCAGCGGTACTTTTGGCCATCAAGTATGCACATGATCAGGGATGGCACTTCCTTTGGATTGAGTCGGACTCTACACTCACGATTGACACTTTTATGAGCACCAATCCCTCTATTCCTTGGCGTCTGCAAGGCCTTTGGAGCCAGATCCACCCTCTTACACAGGACATGCACATCAGATACTCACACGTCTTTAGAGAGGCCAACCAGGCGGCGGATGCTGTGGCCAAGACGGGCCTTGATTGTGTCTGGAGAGGCAACCCCCCAGACTTTTTACTCTCATTTCTGCATAATGATTTATATACTGCTTTCTATAGACATTGACTTTTAGAGGAGTGTACCTTTTTCCTTGACTTGGGTTTTATCCCTAAGGAGGGTTTTCCCAAGCAAGGTTTTAATGGCGCTCCGGCCTCTGGCTCGACCTGTGAGCTTATGGTCCTAAGTTTTTCTTCTTTTATATGATCTACCTTTTATTGTCATATTGCATATAATAGCTTTCAAAATATATTTTGTATCAGCTGATACCATTTTATTTAATGGCAAAGCAATTAATCTTGATCGACTCGTCGTTCTGAGTTCAGAATTTTCATGGTTCGATCCGTTTTAGTAAAATCCATCTGTATCAGCTGACATCAAGTCAGTTGATCATGCATGAAATGATTTATAAAAGTGTTTTTTAAGCAGACGAGAATAATTTTTAAATGGACACACTACAATCCCGCACATTACTCTAACAACTGACTAAATTAGCAGACTAACTAGTCCTAGACTCCTAGTGAATCAGCTGACCAAGTCATCTGGTGGAGTTAGTCATTTTCTTACACTCTTAAAACACTCGTCTGATAAGTATAAGGGGACCAACACATGGGCCTGTCATTGAGTATACCCTTAAGTAATAAAGAAAATTTATAATCACATTAATTCCCCAGTGCACAATAATAAAGATTTACTTGAAAATTAGTTAATAAAAGTAAGTTAGAAATTAAGAGATTTTCTAAAGTTAATGGGAGAACATAATGAGAATAAACGGTGTAAAAAAATCTAAAACATCACTTATATGTATACAAGAGAAAATGTTAAAACATCACTTATTGGAGAATAGAGAAAGTAGTAAAATGCGTTTGTTTGGTATTTTGAGCAGAGTTAAGTTTAACTTTGTATGTGATTGTTATGATTGATTGATTGTGTAATAATTGGATTTTATAAGTTATTTGTATGGGTATGATTGAATGAATTTGGGGTTGAATGGAATAAATGCTTGAATGAAATGAATAAGATGATTCTTATGATTACCGTGAGAATGAATGTAGGAATGAAATGTAGTATTATATAAATTTATTTTAAATTATTATTATTATTGAGTGTTGTTAAAAACATATTATTATTTAAATTAATATTATTATTATTGATTATTGTTAAAAATATATTATTTCTATTATTAATATTTTAATAATTATGGTTGGTAGAAGAATTATTATTTATAATAAATGTATATTTTTAAAGAAAATAATATTTTTATTATTAAATAAGAATATTATAATTATTTTTAATATTAAATAAATAAATAAAAATATTATTATTTATATTATTAAGAATTATTATACTATTATTTTATATTATTAAAAATAATATATTGTATATATTATTTATATTTTTAAAATTTTAATATATTATTATTTAAATTTATTACATTATTTTTTTATTCTCGAGATTATATATTATATTAATATTTTTATTATTAAATAATAGTAATATTATTATTATTAAAATTTTATTAATTATTAAAATTTTGATTCCTTAGCTAAATCCATGTGGGTGGAAAAGAATCACAATTATTTACTTTTGAGAATCACAATTCCATATTGAATGATGATTCCATTTGTTGGTCCTGAAAGGAGTATATAACAAGTGTATGGGGGGAGAATACACTTGTATGCAATTCTTTTTGACTTTTGATCAAACCAGAGCTCAGCAAGGTTGTCTTGGACAACTCTGCTGAAGATGATTAACTCTTCTAAGATAATCAAACTACTAAGTACTATTGAGTACTTAGTTGAATCACTATCTAGGGGAGTTTATATGTGCGGAATAGTGGTTGGCCCTTTAAGTTTAGACTCCTTTAGTTTCTGAAATCACCTAGTCAATTCAATGCAATCCAGTTTAGTTTCAGGGAACTTGTCCAATACAGTTTTTGCACAATCTTGAATATAGGTTCTTTGAAAGATCAGTTTTGTGTGCAGTGTTGAATGTATGAAAGTACTTGTAAAGCAAATCAACACAGGAGTTTATAGTGGTTCAGAGACTCAAGCTCCTACATCCACTTTCCCTGATTTAACAGGATAATTCCTTCACTCTTGGAATTAACTTGTTTTATAGTGCCAAGGTGCACTTGATCAATAACACCTCTCCTTGGTGAACTGATCCCTAGGATGTCTAGAGTCCTAGTACCCTCTTCTCAACTCAGAACTGAACTATTCTTCTCTCAACAGTCAGCTCCTACCACTTCTACTACTACAACCTTCTCACTTTCTCACTTGAAAGGGGTAAGGGTTGAAGTAAGGTTCCAACTAATGAGATATCCTTTACAATGAAGGTCAGTGTATAAGGATAGGATATCTCTCTAAGCTTTGTATGGATATACAATTGGGTTCAGCTTAGAAGAAGTGTTTCAAGACTAAGAATGTCTTTTGAAGACTTTGAAGCTTTCAGAATGATTGCTCAGTTGGATGTAGAATGGATGCATCAAATGGTCTTCACATTTCTTGTATTTATAGACAAATTTGAGGATTTGCCCGTTGGAGAGGCAGCCCCAAATTGCTATAAATGTCTTCCTTGAGTTCTTCAAACTGGAAGACAGATTCTTGATAGTGACATGTCCTTATTTGGGTAATAAACGGTTGTTAAGACTTTGTCTTCTTTCTGCAGCACCTTTCCCAATGTTTGACTTCTTGTTAAGACTTGGACATAGCTTCTGAAGGTTGATCCAATGATAGGACAACATTCCTTATCAGATGGACAACTCTGCTTATCACTATCAGCAGACTTTGCTTATCAGCATGGTTGGCTTGCTCTTCTTCAGATGACTTGGCTCTTTCCCTTTGCTTCACTTGGAAATGATCTCAGCATGATACAATGAAGTCTTTTAGGGTATAGTTGTCTTCTTCTCTTCAGCATAGTTGACCTTCAAGCATTTGAACATTTGTTCTAGTTCAATTTTGCTGAGACAACTCTTCTGGAAAACTCTCCTGATCAGCATACTTAGCCTTTGAGCTTCAGAGCTTTTGTTTTTGCACAGAGTCAACCTCTTTGGACAACTCTCCTGATCAGAGCATTTGAGTAAACTTGTCCTTTTGAGCTTTACAACCTTGTTCTTGCATAGAGATAACCTCTTTGGACAACTCTCCTGATCAGAACATTTGGTTTTCTATAGAGTATGCTTGGCCTTAGTGATTGTTCCAGAATTTGAGCCTTGAGGGGACTTGATCTTGATAATCTTTAAAGCATAGGTTCCCCCTCACATTGTGCATCTAATCATCTAAGAGCTGCCTAACATTGCAGCTTCTCATCTAGCCTTATGATATGTGTTCTAGCATTTTTAGAACACAATCAATTGTGACTTGGCATATCTCAGGGGATTTTGGTATTTAATCAAAACATATGTCATTTTATTCCCAACAATTTCCCCCTTTTTGATGATGCCAAAACCTATACATTTTATGCAAAAGTGACTTGACTACACCTATTACATTTATCTTCAGAAGACATGACTGAGGTCAATTTTCCTGAAAAAGAATGTGTTAGTGTACTCACCATTCATGTTGCAAATAGGTTTCAAGAATAGGCATAGAGAGATTTGTGTTTCTTGATTCAGAATATGTTCAACTATCATTAAAATGAGAATCATTACAGCATGTTGATAGTTTGAACAAAAACATATCAGAGCATGAGAAATATTACAAATAAGCACACATTTGCTACAAAAGTTTGATATACTCTTAAATCATTAGGCATTTAGGTATCAGAGCAAATCATATCAGCAGCTTGAGCATCTTCAGAATAGTTGACCAAAACACAAGTTAGTAACCAACTTAAATTTTCATCCATTTCAGCATATAAGAGTCAGGAAGACTTAGCCATTTCAGAGATCATCTTCTTTAGGTGGCACCATCCCATATTGTGCCCACACTCTCTTCTTGAGTTCCATGGCTTCCTAGTTGGTTCCTTTGGGTCCAAGGGCCATTTTGTTCAGCTTAAGAATTTCTGTAAACTCCCTCAGAATCCTTGCTTGGTTAATCCATCCATCAAGCTTTGGAGGCATGTAAATGATAGGTTTGGGGGCATTGAGTTCAATTCTTGCAATATCAGCAGCTGCAAGCAACTGTTGATACAATTCTCTGTAACACTCTATCATGATCTCAGTAAAGGAAGAGTTGGCATCTCCTCCATTCCATCTGTCAATGACATAATAGTCATAGACAAACTCCCTTTTAGCCTCTTCCCATGTATCATTCAGCTGAATTAGCACCCATTTATCCAAGTGTGGATATTTGGTGTCCATTGGGACTAGTAGCTGAGGCTTCATCTTGCTGTAAGTTGCTCTCCTTCTTCTTGGTTTCTGGAAGTTTGCTCTTCTCTTATCTCTTGCTCTTTGTGCTTCATCCATCAAATCCATTTTCTCTTGGGCCCTCATCATACCCAGTTTCTGTTGTGTTTCAGGGTCTTTGCCATACCCTTCATGAAACAATTTTGATGGATCATTGAGTACCACAATCTTTGTCTTCTTTGGTCCAGGTCCAAAGCCCTCTTCATATAATGCTTCCACATCTTCAGTAACTTTGGCACCTTCAGCAATGTTGACCATTTCAGAAGACTTGTCCTTTTCAGCAGTTTTGGGCTCTTCAGCAGCTTTGGCCTTCTTTGATGTAGGCTCATTATCATCAATTCTGAATTCAGGTGGAAGATCAAGGCTGTTAGGAAAGTCAGTAAATGTCTCAGCTTGTCTTTTCTTTCCTTTTGACCTCTTGATCTTTCCTCTAGTTTGGACACCTTCAACATCTTTGTCCAAACCAGACACCTCACCACCTGGTCTCTGCTGTAACCTCATTCTTTCCTCTTGAGCTGAGGCCATTGAATTTTTCAAGGCAAGTGCTAGTTGTTCTTCTTCATCCAATTCTTCCAAGTTCAGCACTGCAGGTTCTTTTCCTTTTACTTCAGCAACTTTATCTTTTCCCTTGTCTGGGCTTCCAATCACCAAGGCACCTTTTGCTCTAGCTCTTTCACTTTCCCCCTTTTTGGCAGCATCAAAACACTGGGGTTTGAGCTCACTCATTGTTGTGGCCATTAGGGATTGGGCCTGGTTTAGAGACTTCATTTCCTCCAACAAATATACATTTTCATCATGTATATTTTGCATCTTATCACTGCTCAAGCTAAGAAAAGCTAGAACAGGCTTCATCTTTTGTTGGACAACCTCCTCCAAGGTTGCCTTCAAGGATGCATCAAGTTGGGCTTTAAGGAGCTCAGTGAGGTTGGCCACTGCACTTTCAAAAATGTTGGCCATCACCTCTTGGGAAATTTTTTCAGAAGCTGCTTTCACCATTGCTAGCCTTTGTTCTTCAGCTCTTTTCTTTTGTAATGCAGTCTTCTTTCCAAGAGCTTGCTTGACAGTTAGCCTGAGAGCCTTGACATTGGCATTATGATTGTCTCTCAGCAGCTTTTGTTCCTTCTTGACCTCTTCTGAGATGGATTCCATGGTGGATTTGGCTTTTTGCACTTCAGTGGAAATGGTTTGGAGACCAGTTTCCACTCCACTTATCCTTGCTTCCAATGTAGGGAGCACTACATCTTCAGATCCAGTTAATCTCATCTCCACAGATGCTAGAGTTCTTCCTTGCTCATTCAATGCTCCTGAAGTTTCAGCATGAGCAGATTGGACCTGATGAGCCAAGGAGTCCAATTTCTCTGATTGCATTCCAAGCAGGGCTTGTGCTGAGCCTGTATCTACTTGGATAGGGGCATCTGTCAAGAATTCATATGCAAAGATTTGGTCAATAGAAATACCTGCAATGTTAGACAAATCAAACAAGTTAGGGAATAAACACTCATCACCCTCAATTTCTTTTGTATAAGACTCTGATACATCAGCAACCTTCTTCTCATTTTCAACTCTTTCTTTTCTCCCTTCATAGATAATGTTCTCACCCAAGGAATCAGGCCTCCTTTCATCAAGGGATTCTTGAAGTTCAGATTTGACTTCAAGAATAACCTGTCCTTCCTCACTTATTCCACCCTCATATGGTGGTACACTCACAATCTTAGTTATGACTACCTCTCTTTCATCCATAACTCCCTCTGGTTTTTCAATTCTATTTTCCTTTTCAACCCCTTCTCCTAAACCTACAACATCTTCACCTACAACAAGGTTCAAAGATGGCAGTTGTGAGGAGATCACAGTGCTTATTTCAGCAGCCACTGAGTCATCCTGAATGATTAAGGGCTGATCAGTGTCCAACTCTCCTGACACTGAATAGGCCTTAACCAAACCAGCCTCTAGCATAGGAACCTCAACATCTTTAGGTTGTGCCTTGGGTTCAGAAGAACCTTCATTGGCAGATGTGTCTTTGGTTGTGTTACCACCCTTGGTCAACACCTCTGATGATACAGAGCCTTTCCTATGATAGGTTCTAGGAGGGTTTGAAAGTCTGTCTGCTACAGAAGACTTGGGTTGAGAGGGTTCAGGGAGGTTGGCTTGAGGGGTTTCAGGAGGGTTGGGGTTTGAAGGGTTTGAGGGATCATCAGGGGAATCATCATCATCTGAGCTGCTATCAGGGTGTTTGATGCCCTTAACTTTTCTCTCTTTCTCCTCAATGATCTTCTCAGCTACCAACTTTGCAAAAACTTCCTCATCAGTGAGGAATCTTGTTTTCATCACACCAGCAAAGTGTAGCAATCTGCTCTCCTCTACTTGCCACCAGTTTGCACCCTTATCTTGGATGACTTGTGATATCTCCATTAAGGTTTTGTCTTTTACATCCACAAGCATCCTCAAATCATGAAATGTCTTCTGAATTCTTGGAAATTCAGCAAGTTGTGGATACAAACTGTCCACAGTGGCCTTGGCTCCACCTCTGAGCATACTTTCATAAGTATACTCCTCATCATTCTCATTTGATGGAGAACTTTGGGCTGTAGGGGAGTGGGCTGTGGTTTCAATAAATGCAGCTTCAGGCAAGTTAAGTTCAGGAGGGTTGGCTTCAGAAGGATTAGGCTCAAATGAAGGTACTTCAGTTGCTTTAGAGAGCAATGAATCTGAAGGGGCTTTGCTCAAGGGGGTTGGTTCAAAGAGTGCAGCTTCTAAGAGCTTTGAGTAATTGAGCATGGATGAGTCAAGGGGAGATTGCAATCTTGTCTCATCTACTGCTATATCTGCTAGCACATCTATCCCACTTCTTTGCACATTCCCTTCTGGAGAATATCTCTTGGTGAGATTTACAGGGGTGATGGGTTGGTTGGGAGGGGTAACATGGGTTTCAGGGGAGTTGGGTTCAGGATTCTGAATTTCAGGGATGTTGGCCTCTATAGGTTGACCTTCAGGGACCTTGGATTCTGGAGTTCCAGAACCAGATGAGTTGGTCCTTGACTTGGATTTGGTCCTGCTTTCAGCTCTGCTCTCTCTTAGAGCCAATTGGAGAGACCTTTCTTCCTGAAGCTCCAACACTTTATCAGTAGGCTTGGCCCTTCTCTTGCTGGCCCTACTGCTCCCACTGCCTTCCACTTCCTTCTCAGGGACAACCTCCCTAGACCTCTTATCACCTTTCTTCGTTTGCCTTGTCTCATTGTACTTCAATCTCAACTTGTAGGTCCCTAAGTTGAGTTAATATCGAGGGAAGCTAAAGAAAATGTCTAGAGGGGGGTGAATAGACTTTTCTAAAATCTTTCGATATATCAGAATTACAATGTGCGGAATACGAAATTGTCAATGAGCCCAATTAAAGATTATACTCAACTTATTTCGAGAACTCTGTTTTATGTATACTCAACTAGTCTTGTTCAATTATGTAATTCAATCAATCAAACAGTCAATCAATTAAACAACAAACAAAACAGTAAAGTAAATCAAACACGAGATTTATAGTGGTTCGACAACTTGTCTACATCCACTCTCACAAACCCAGTTGTGAAATTCTTATTAACTCTTCCAATCGAGTAATATGTTCTTGTAGCTTTAAGTCCCAAGAAATAAGACTTAGATCTTCTCGATTATATCTCCAGATATATCTTCGATCTTACTAGTGATTTAATAAGCAACTAGCAAGCTTAAAACAATAAATAAAACTTCTCTGTATCTTCAATAAGCCTTCTTGAATAGTCTCTTCTTGTCTGGGCTTCTTCTTGAACTTCAAACTTTTGCTTTGAACTCTGCGAGCTTCCTTGCTTTGAACTTCTTCATTATACGCACAATAGTTTGATTTTCAGTAATCTCTCAGTTGTCTTTAATCGTTGAATGCCTTCAAGTATTTATAGACTTCACTTTATCAAGATAAGTTAGTTATCCAACAAACTTTCTTGATAACTTCCTTCAACAAACTCTTCAACCGTTTCTGAATAAGTATCTCTTAATACGACGGTTAATTCTGTTAATTAAGTTGTAACCAACTTCTTATCTTCAGAAATACGAACCTTCAATTCTGTTAAACTGTCTTGACTCGTCTTGTCTTCAGCACTTAGAATATTTCAGCTTCCTCCAGCACTTGTCTTGTTGCGCACCTGTCTTGTCCTTCAGTAGTAGACTGCGTCTTCTACTTGTCTTGTGCAGTAGACTTCTTCAGATTACAACATAGAACTAATCTAGTCCTATCATCTAATCCTAACAAGACTATTACATTACATTAAACTCTTGTTACAAAGCTTAGTCAACTTATAAAACTATACATCAATATACAATCATCATAATCGAAAATATGAGCTTCTATACATCTCAAATAGCTCAATAACAATCTAAACATATATGAAGTAATAATACGATATCAATTATCATGTTTAACTTTATTCGTTTCATGAACTAGTACTTGTCTTTTTTCTTTCATACTTATCTTTTGAAACTTTTACTTGTCTTGTGAACTAGTACTTGTCTTTTTTCATACAAGACGACTTCTCCAACATATCACTTAATACTTAGAATATTTTCAGGTCTTCTTTTGTCAACTGATCTTGTCTTATACAAGACGACTTCAATAACAGATCAGTCAATACTTAGAATATATTCAAGTCTTCTTTTTGGCTTTATCAAAACTCATCTCATCATCAAATAGAACTTGTATTAGGATTCATATCCCAACACAACTCCTCTAAGTGGTCAGAAGGCACACTCACTCCCTCTTCTGCCACTTCATCAACTTCAGCTGATGCTCCTGAGGCTTCTCTTGAAGATATTTGAGACACTTTCTTTGTTTTGACAGCCCTGGCCTTAGTTCTTTTCTTCATCTTAGGCTTCTCTTCAACCTTCTCTTCAGCAGGTTTGGCCATAAGCATCCTCCTTTGCTCAGTTTTCTTGCTGAGCTTTCTAAACAGAATCTTTTGGGCTGGGAGGGGTTTTGCAAAGGTTTGCATTTGAGAATAATGGGAGAATCTTTCAATCAACAAGCTTGCCCTGGTGCAATACTTGAGTTTCCCTTCTAGCACAACCTTGTTGTGAGCTTTCACCTTAAATTTGGCCTTTTCCTTCATCATCTCAGACATGATGAAGGTCCTCCAATCAAACTTGATGCCTTTGTCACTAGCATCAATAACTGCGGCCATAATTCTGATTCTTGGATGGCTGACTTGCTCCAAGCTTCCAGTATTGCTCATAAGACTCTTAGTGATTACCTCAAATAGATTGAGAAATTTTGGCTTGAGAGTCTTCTTGTTTTGTGTTGAAGAGATGGGGCCTGGAACCAAAAGCCATTCTTGTGCTATCTCATCTTCATGATCAGCACCATAAAGTTCAGGATTCCTTCCCTCAGAAGGCAATCCAAAGGCTCCTTCAAGATCTTCTGAAGAGAATTTCACTCTATGAAATTTCTCTTCCTCCTCTCCCTCTACTACATAAGAAAGCTTTGTAGATATTTCACCATTTCAGGCTTTCCTCTCACTTGAGAAAGGCAAAGAACTCAGCCATGTAGCTTTCCAAACAAGAGCTTGGTCTTTCCTCCATAAACTTTTGCAATCCAGCTCTCCTCAACCATCTCAGGGTTGGTGTAATCTCAGGATCTTCACTTTCAAAAGATACTATGGGCTCAAAGTGAAGACTGTTTTTGTTGCTCAAGTATCCAAAATCAAGGTCTAGAGCCTTGTTGGAGAAATCAATGATCATCTCTGGTCTAACTTTGGGAGCCATTGAAGGTTTACAGAAGGAAAATTTGACAGAGATTGAGAGTGTTTGAAGAAAATTTGAGCTAGGGTTTCGAATACTTGGGGAAGAAATGTTTGTGGGGGGTCTTAAGACTTGTGAATATTCTAAAAAGAATGTTTGTCAATGAGTTGGTGAAGTCTTGATGCAATTCAAAGGTGAACAAAAATGGAAATCAAAATGGACGGCTAGGATTGTCTTCAGGGGAGTTGTCCAATTTTGATCCAATGGTCAAAAATCAATGTAACAGTGAAAAACCGTTTTGTTCAAAACGTGGGTGGAGTTTTAATGTTTGTTTAAGACTGGGGGATTTTCGAGATAGATCATGTCCCAAAAAGTTTAATGCAAGCAAGGGTTAAATCTTGGCATTTAATGCATGGAAAGTGACCTTTTGAGTGGGAGACAAATTAAATCCCAAAAAGGTGAAATCTGTATTTTCAATGGGACAGATTTCGAAATAGACAATGATTACCCAAAATAGGTGCTTATCAGACCAAGATTTGGTTTGATAGCTAGGACAACTTATCTGACCCCACTAGGACAAGTGTCCTGAAAGGATGTGGACAACTGTCCTGAAATTCAATGGACAAGTGTCCTGATCATTTCATCTGAGTTTCAGTAGATTTGACCAAGTCTGCTGAAGTTTGAAATTTGTTCCCCCTTAATGAATGAACTCCTTTTGACTCAATTGTCCAATTTCCCTGGATCAAGTAGACCCAACTCTGCTGATAATTCCAGAAATCTTGCTTCTACAAGTGGCTTTGTCAATATATCAGCTTTTTGATGATCTGTGTGGATCTTTACCAACTTGATATCCTTCTTCTCCACATGATCTCTAATGAAGTGATGCTTGATGTCCACGTGTTTGCATCTTGTGTGCAATACAGGATTTTGTGATATTGCAATTGCACTGTTGTTATCACAAAATATTGGCACTTCAGTAGAGTTGAGCACAACAGCTTCCAGCAGCAACATATTCAGCTTCAGTGGTGGAGGTAGCCACTGTGTTCTGCTTCTTGGAGAACCAAGATATGAGTTTGTTGCCCAAGAATTGACAAGTCCCTGGAGTGGACTTTCTGTCAATTCTGCATCCTCCATAATCAGCATCTGAGTAGCCAGTTAACTCAATGTTGTCATCAGCAGGGTACCAAAGGCCTAGATTTTCAGTGCCTTTGAGATACCTCAAGATCCTTTTTGCAGCCTCAAGGTGGCTTTTCTTAGGATTTGCTTGAAACCTTGCACATACACCTACTGCAAAGGTGATGTCAGGTCTGCTGGCAGTGAGATAGAGGAGTGAACCAATTATTCCTCTATACTCAGTGTAGTTGGTTGGAACACCACTCTCATCAGGTCTGCTGGCAGTGAGATAGAGGAGTGAACCATATATGAATTTTGTTATTTACTATATTACCCTTTTTTAATATAATTTTTTTTTAAAATTTTTAATTTATCAAAAATTACTATCCTACCCTATTAATACAAATTTTATTAATTATTATTTTAAAATTAAATACATATCATTCCAACACAAATAAATTAAATAATAATACATTATTCAAATTGAAAATAGAAATAATAATTGAAATTAGAGTTCTTATCATATACCCCCAATTCCATCGTGTCCGTGCAGATTCTCTCCGGTCTTCAGGACTGTCAAATGGGTCGGGCCAGTTCGGCCTGAGCCCAAAAAGGTCGAACCGGCCCGAAAAACTGGACCAAGCTCGGCCTGAGCCCGGTCAGCCCGCCAGATTACTTGGGTCGGGCAAAATCGGTCTGGTTGTTTTTCGAGGCACTATAATTACAGCCCAGTCCATTAGTCGGGTGGGCAGGACCCATTTTGATAGTCCTTCTAGTCTTCTCTCCCACCGTGTGACAATTAATACTAATTTTTTTTTAGTTTAATTTGATTTTTTTATTAATTTTATTAATAATATAAAGGTAAATATGTAATTTTAACAATAAATATTTTAATTAAATTAATAAATATAATAAAATATTTTATTGCATAAGGATAAAAATGTAATTTTAAAATTATATATTTTAATTAATTAAATATAAAAATACAAACGTATGATACCATACGACACATACGATGAATACATACAACACATTATACAAAAGGTAACATGTCATCAAGTTTAAGCCTTTAGATTTGAATTTTAATGATTTAGATTTAATTGATTACGTAGTCATTACGACACCCTGACTACATGTATGTTATATGCCTAATGTTCAGTGAACAAGTCAGCCTTTGTTTTATTAACCGGTCAACAATTCAACGGAGAAAAGTCAAAGACATCAAGCCATGTCAGCCACGTCCAAGGCGAGCAACCGATAGAAAGCGAGCAAGGAAAGTATATATTTAATGGTCAGACATTTCCACGTGGTAGCGAATAAGAAACTTAATGTTCGGCGAACAAAAATAATTGGGTATGATGGCAAAATGATAAATATGGGATCCCAAGTAAAGATGGTCGGCATAGTGAAGAATGACGAGCAATGTCATTGGCGAGTAAGGTATCTTGAAGGTATGAAGAAGACAGTTATGTGAGAAGATCCAAGTTCGGATGCTCGCCTTGAGCTCAGAATAGAGTAACATAGACCGAATAAGAATGGAATTCATCCTCCGAGCATTGACAAGTCAAAGGCGGTGCAAGTGGTATGATCGGCGCTGAGTACAACGAATGATGGAACTTAAAATGGTTGATTGCAAAGGCATTTAATGCAAAGTAGATGCATTAAATGCATGGAATGATCACACTAATAACAACTGTATTTACATTAAATAGCAAGTATATTCAATTAATATGTGGATTAATGGTGAGCTGCCACCAATGAATGCATGCAAATTGTAACCTAATATATAAGCCCATTGAAGGCTTAATAAATAGATCTGAATTCATTTTCTTAAACACACAACCCTAATTTCAGCTTTTCTTACAAGCTTTCTTCAAGTTCTTCACGAAAAACAAAATCTTAATCTAAAGAGTTCATCAAGAACATCTTTGATCATCTTTCAATCCGTAAAACACCACTCATATATAAATGATACTGTTTGTTATCGTTTAATCAATACACCACGACGAAAATCGGTACAACATTTGGCGCTGGAAGGAGGGGCTTTTACGGTGCTATTGAGAGATCTTCAAGCAAGTTATTCTCTAGCTCAAGAACGGTTCGTTCTTTAGTGATTAATATGTTTGTATAAGTTTCTAAGAACTTTGTACGGTGAAATAATATCTAAGTTGTAAACTAAAGTTTCCTTTTCTGTTTTTGTAATAGATCTTTCGACTTAAACACTAATTGTGTTTAAGGTTTTCAAATTTGTAAGCTTTTCTGGGTTTTTTGCTTTTGGTGTTCTTAAGTGTTCAAGAACACCTTTAAAATCTTCAAATTTTTACCAGGAAAAGTGTTATTCCTGTGTTAATCTGTCATAAAGAACTTCAAACAACATGTCTCAATATCATTCTCATCTTTCACATAGAGAGGACAGCCCAATGTGGGTTAGAGATCCAAATCACGGGAAAGGTCCTGAGATCCCACCTCTGGGAGGATACCCACCAGCTCCAGGAACTCCGACAGCCTTCATGGCCGGAGCAACGCCAGAAATGGCAGCTCTTTTGAGAGATCCTCTAAGGAGGAATGATTTGATCAACTTTTTGGCTGATGAACAAGCCAGGGAAAGGGCAAATATTGTGCCACCTCCCGCCCGCGACGTGAATGATCAAAATTCCCCGCAAAGAAGTGGGGGTCAGCGACCAGTGCATTATGGCGATAATCAAAGAGAGGAGTCTAGGGACTCACATCGTAGTCGGCGATCAATGCGTAAGCGACTAGGCGAACAAAGAGATGACAGGGATCCTCTTGCTCGCAGAAATTTGTTCCATCGAAGATATGATGGTCAGTATATTCATGTTGAGGAGAACCAACCACAAAACCAACAACAACCCGCTCGATCAGAAAGAGCGCATCATGTTAGAAATGATGGTCAACGATCAATACATGATCGTATAAATGTTGATCGCCCCGCCTTATCCAGAAGGGTGCATCATCATGCGAGGAATGATGGGGAGCGATCAATTCATCATCGCGTGGGACCCCAGCCAGCTGGATCGGGAAATTCGATCAATGATCTGCAAGAAATTAGCATTGCTCGGCGCGCAGCTCGGGCCCAACCTATTGAGGCCGAGGTCGAGGATAACAGAATGATGATCATGGCACAGAATCAAGAAAGACTGTAGAGGCAGGTCGAAGGTTTGTTGCTCGAAGTCGAGACAAACCGAGGAATGGCAAGGCCGATCACCATGCCTATTTCCCCCTTTGAGTGTGATGATTCTCACAGCTCCGATTCAGAATAAGATACAGGTGCCGACCATTCCACCTTATAATGGGGAGACAGATCCAAGGGTTCACTTGGTGAAGTACACTGACTACATGGCCTCTATGGGGGGCCATAGATGCAACCCTATGTAGGAACTTCTCTCTTACATTAGGGGACAGGGCTCATAGATGGTACTCTATGTTGCCCGCGGGAACGATCATGTCATTTTCCCACCTAGGGCAAGAATTCTTAACCTATTACAGTGCCATTGCTGCTCGCCCAGCATCAAAACAAAGGTTGGCCAACACGAGGCAAGGGGTTGATGAAACTGAGAAGGCTTTTATCGAGAGGTTCGATAAGGTAGTTATGGATGGCGAGCCAATTAATGACGACTCCAAGGTCATCTCGATCGTTGGAGGTTTGAAAGTGGGAACAAGACTATGGAAAGACGTAAACTTACGCTTTCCAAAATCTTACACTGAGTTCAGAAACAGGGCTGGAGAGATAATCCAGATAGATGAGATGATGCGCGCCCAGCGAGCGCCGACCAAAGCAAATCAGGCTGAGGCCCCAAAGAAACAATGGGCAATACTGGGGGAAATAATAACAACAAGCGAGCTCCCGGGCAGACCTTGGCCCCGGTACCTCGCCCACAGGCGGCTGCACCTGTCCCACCTCAACAAGTTCAACCTTATCAGAGGCTGGGAAATTTCAAATCTTTTGATGGTACCACTGATGTCGAAACAATCAAGGAAGTTTTCCAGGCTGCCGGAATAAATGCAAGGGCATTGTATGAAGAGGCTAAGTATGATGAAAGACTCCCTGCAGCAAGGTCGATGATGGCCGACCCAGAGAAACTTAATCCAAAGAGATTTTGCCCGTATCATCAATCAATTGGTCATCGAACGCATCAGTGTCGAGATTTGTTAACAAATTTGTACAAACTGTATGAGGAAGGAGCTTTGGATCAGTGTATTGACGGACTGGGATATGAGGTAAATAACCGAGGCTGAGGATGTGACGATGAAGAAGGTCAACCCCCATGACAAAGGCAAAGGGCGAACAACAATCAGGCTATTCGAAATACGGGAAGACTTCAAGCCCCAAACATCCCACCAAGAATCGGGGATCCACTAGTGGCTCCTCGCAATAATCGAGTGGTCGACAATGTGAACCAGCAGGGTGCAGTGAATATGGGTGTAATCGATGGCCTGGTTGGGGGCCTAGAGTTGAAAAGCCATTTGTCCAATCGACGTCGTCGCATGGAGGAAAGGGCTTTGGAGAATGTGCACCAGGTATCGGTGGTCGCCGTAATCGAGAAACCTCCATCCCATCAAGTTATATTTTCCGAGGATGATCTCAACGGCATAGTAATGTCGAACAATGATGCGCTCATCATCACAGCGAGGATAATGGGAGTTATAGTCCATCGGCTTTTGGTCGACTCGGGCTCATACACAAATATCATGTTCAAAAGCACCTTGGACAACATCGGTGACTTTAGTGAATACATCGAAGAATGTGAAGACGCGATGGTCGGATTTGGGGAAGCAGTGTCGCACCCCATTGGAAAGATAAGATTGGCCGTAGAATTGGAATCGGCGGATGGATCTGATATCGCTTTAACTAGGATGTTAGATTTCATTATCCGTCTTCCTACAACTATTTCCTAGGAATACCCTTTTTTAATGAATTTAACGTTGCGGCCTCTTCGTATTATTATTGTGTGAAAGTGTCTACTCCAAACGGAACAATCACGGTGAAGGGTGACCAGAAAAGAGCAAGACTCTACATTAGAAGTTTCGCAAGAAAGTTCACAGAAGATCATTTCCCAAATAATAAAGGTAAAGCAGTAATGGCGAGCACCTCGACCGACATGCCTAAAAAAATGACACCATACATTGAAAGGTATGAAATAGGCGGGTCTAGTCACACATTGAATGTGGACTACGACGGAAATAATACCCAAAATACAAATAATAACAATCTAATGGAAATTGACGAACAGGCAATTTTCCAGAATAATGACGAGTCTACGAAAGTAGATGGTAAATACGAGTCTATGCAAATAGATGATAAATGCGAGTCCACGAAAGTGGATGATAATGACGAGTCTATGAAAATAGGCGAGGATGACGAACTTGGTTCTGATGATAATGATCTGGAACCAAGGATAGGCTTTGAGCCAAAGGAATATGATCCAAGTATTAGGTGATCAATTGATGATCTAAGGATCTATGAGCCTAACAGGCGAGCAACACCAGTTGAGGAACTGGAGGCCATTCAGGTTAATCTCGAGCATCGTGAATGGGAAATCTTTATCGGCATAAATTTACCGGAGCCTTTACAGATTGAAATTCTTGATTTTTTCAAACAAAAATTGGACGTGTTCGCTTGGTCGCATACATACATGACGGGGATCAAGACAAAATATGTTTGCCATCGGCTGAATGTTGATACAAGCAGCAAGCCTATTCACTAGAAACGAAGGAAATTTGGTCCTGGAAAATATGCAGCTTTGGAAAGCGAGGTGAAGAAGTTGGTGGATAATAGATTGGTCGAAATTGCGGGTACAGAACCTCAGTGGGTTGCCAACCCAGTGTTCGTAAAAAAACCAACAGGTACTTGGAGATTGTGTATAGATTTCACAAATTTAAACAAGGCGTGTCCGAAGGACAATTTCCCTATGCCGCACATAGATTACTTGGTCGACCAGACTGCGGGTCACGAGTTGTTGACGTTCATGGATACCTTCGCTGGGTATCATCAAATCGCAATGCATCCGGACGACGTCAAGCACACGGCTTTTATAACGAAGCAAAACATGTATGTATGTGTTGGTCCCTAGTTGAGTTAAGATTGAGTAAGCTAGTAAAAGTCTAGAGGGGAGGGGTGAATAGACTTTTAAAAATCTTTCAAAATATCAGAGATTAACTATGCGGAATATCAGATTTATATGAGCCCTTACTAATTTATACTCAACTATACAATGAACACCTTACTAGTCTATCTTATATGCAGATTATCAATTAATCAATTATCAACAATCAAACACAAATAAAACAGTAAGTAATCAACACACAATATTTATAGTGGTTCGACAACTTGTCTACATCCACTCTCACAACTCCAGTCGTGAAGTTTTATTAACTTGTCTTGTGGCTTTAAGTCCCAAGATTAAGAATTCGATCTTTTCGAATATACTTCCAAGTATATCTTCGATCTAACAACTAGTTATTTTACAAGTAACTAGCAACTTGATATCAAATACAAAACAATAAAACTTCTCTAATTTCAGTAGCCTTCTTCGTATATGAACTTTGCTTCTTTCATGAACTTGCTTGTTGAACTCTGTGAGTTTCTTCTTGCTTTTGAATTTCTTCAGAATACGCTCTTTTGCTTTCAGTAGTTTTAGTATCAGTAGTCCTCAATTGTTGAGTGTCTTCATGTATTTATAGACTTCTAATCTTCAAGATAGTTTGTTACTTAACAACCTCTTCTTGATACCTTCCTTCAACAAACTTCATAACTGGTTCTTCTTATCTCTTCACGCGTTTTCAGTTAATTAGTTATTTCATAGCTAACTCTTCATATATTCATTCTTTGATACAATCTTATCTTTAACTTCACTGCGTGAACTTGACTTGACTTCTCGATACTTAGAATAATTCTTCTCTTCTCAGCACTTGTCTTGTCTGGTACAAGTCTTCTCCTCTTCTTAAGTCTTCTTTTCTCTATCAAGACTATTACATTACTTTAAGCTTTATAAAACAGCTTAGTCAACTTAAAACTATTACATCAATATAATCATAAACTATAAGCTTCTATACAACAATTATAAGCTTATCATAAAATCCGAAACTTCATTTCAACACTTAGTTTATTTTTCAATAATACTTATACTTGTCTGATCTTGTATCATAAGACGACTTCCATAACTAGATCAGTCAACACTTAGAAATATATTCAAGTTCTCTTTTTGGCTTATCAAAACTTATCTCATCATCAAATAGGACTTGTCTTAGGATTCATATCCTAACAGTATGGAAGAGGATGCCCTTTGGGTTGAGAAACGCGGGGGCTACATATCAAAGGCTGGTAAACACCATGTTCGAGCAACAAATTGGAGAGACAATGGAGGTCTACATAGACGACATTGTTGTGAAGAGTTTGCACAAAGAGGACCATGTTCGGCATTTGGCAATGGCATTCGATGTTATGAGAGAATATGACATGAAGTTCAATCTTTGAAATTTTTCGGCCACATGGTCAACTAAAGAGGGATTGAGGTAAATCCGAGCAAAATTCAAGCAATTGTCGACATGCAAAGTCCGAGAAACGTAAAAGAGGTACAAAGATTAACTGGTTGTTTGGCTTCTTTAAACAGATTTATAGCAAAAACCGGGGATCGTTGTAAGCCTTTCTTCGATGCTTTGAAGAAAGGAAAATTTGAATGGACATTGGAGTGTGAGCAAGCTTTTTGTGGGCTAAAAGAGTATCTAGCCAATACAGTGATATTATCAAAACCGATCCCATGGGAGAAATTGTTCTTATATCTCGCTGCAAGTCAACATGCTATGAGCGCAATGCTCGTCCGAGCAGAAGGAGCCACACATCTACCAATTTATTATGTAAGTCAAGCTTTAAGAGATGCCGAGCTCAGGTATGCCCCGTTAGAAAAATTAGTATATGCTTTGGTGATGAGTGTGAGGAAGTTGAGGTCGTATTTTTTCGACCATGAGGTGGAGGTTTTGACAACATTTCCACTACGTCAGATCCTGCATAGGCCAGATACTGCGGGTAGATTTTTTAAATGGGCTGTTGAGATTGGGCAGTTTGGTTTGACGTTCTCGCCAAGGACTTCAATTAAAGGTCAAGTGCTCGCCGATTTTATTGTGGAACTCACATTCCCACCAGATTTAAGTAAGGAACTTGAAGTGCGACCTTGCTCATTTTTCGTCGATAGCTCTTCGACGAGCACTCGGGCAGGGGCTGGAATTGTTTTAATAAGTCCTTTGGGACAAACTTTTGCATCAGCGGTAAGGTTCGAGTTTTTGGCGACCAACAACGAGTCAGAGTATGAGGCGTTGGTCGCATGTTTAAAGATAGTTATGGCAGTGGGGGCTCGTCAGTTCAAAATATATAGCGACTCGCAATTGATCGTATACCAAGTGAAAGGAGAATATGAAGCTCGCGGCGAGCAGATGATGAAGTACCAGATGTTGGTCAAGAATTTACTCGAGCAATTCGAGCAAATATACCTCGAGCAAGTCCCGAGAGAGTTAAATTTGCAAGCTGATGCTTTGGCTCGCATAGCCACCTCAGAGGGGGAGGCTGAATTCAACGAGGTAATTATCACGAAAGTTTATTTTCCTTCTGTCAGGTACAACCTAATCGCCCATACTGAGGCACCCACTGGCGAGTAAAGTTGGATCATTCCAATCTTTGAATACATCAAAAGAGGCACACTCCCAACGGACAAAGTTAAAGCAAAAAGGCTGCAGATTCGAGCAGCAAGATATACAGTAATTGACGAGAAGCTTTACAAAAGAGGATTCGCATTGCCATTGTTAAAATGTTTAGACACTGAAGAAGTTGAGCTCGTGATGGCGGAAATTCATGAAGGAATGTGCGGAAACCACACTGGAGGTCATGCTCTCACTCTTAAAACTATTCAGAAAGGTTACTTTGGGCCGACTTTGAAGAAGGACGCGATGCACTTTGCTAAGACTTGTAGAAGATGTCAACTTTATGCTCCAGTCATCCATTCGCCAACAGATGATTTGATTTCAGTATATAGCTCTTGGCCATTCGCCAAGTGGGGCATAGACTTGATCGGACCCTTCCCGAAGAGCACCGGGGGAGTAATTTTTGCAGTGGTCGCTGTGGATTATTTTACGAAGTGGGTAGAAGCAAAGGCGAAGAAGACCATAACGACTCTCCAAATGAAAATTTTCATTTGGACATAGATCATTTGTCGTTTTGGATAGAATGGCAATGGGACAGGTCTGGGACGGGTATGCCCTGTCCCAGGACCCGTCCTACCAGAAAATTCCCATACCCGAACCCGTCCCGTCTAAAAACCCGTCGGGTTTTACCCGTCCCGTATATATATATATATATATTTTTTTTCTTTTTTTTAAAATTAATTTTAATGTATACAATATATCTATTTTGATATTACATAATTCAAATTAAATATATAATTGTTTAAAATAACATTGCATACTCATTTTATACTAAAAAACTACATAAAAAATCTTTTTTCAAACATATATAGATTAATATACATATAAGTTTATATAAATAGAAACATATATATAGTAAATATTACTATATTTATATATAGTGGGTACGAGTAAGCGGGGCGGGTTTGGCAAAAACCACGACACGTCCCATACCCGCTTAACCGGGTCCATACCCGTCCCATGCGAGTCGGGTTCAATGCGGGTTCGGGTTTGGACTTGTCCCATTGCCATCCCTAGTTTTGGATTACCTCAAGTGATTGTGATGGACAATGTAAAGCAATTCAACAACATCGACATGATCAATTGGTGTTCGGCATGGGGGATCAAGAAGTTGTTTTCAACACCCTACCACCCACAAGCAAATGGCCAAGTGGAGGCGGTCAACAAAATTTTAAAGCATACTCTGAAGGCAAAACTGGATGGCTTGAGGGGGACTTGGGCAGACGAACTTCCAATGGTGTTGTGGTCGAACCGGACGACCACAAGGAACTCAACAGGCGAGACTCCTTTTGCACTCGCATTTGGATCAGAGGCAATGGTGCCAGCAGAAGCGAACGTCCCAAGTTTCAGAAGAGAGAGTTATGACGAAGAGTATAACAACAATTTGCAACTGATAGATCTGGATCTGTTGGAAGAAAAGAGATTAACGGTCGACGAGATGAACATTGCTTATAAAAGAAGATTCGAGAGATATTACAATTCCAAAGTACGAATTCGCAATTTTCAAATTGGCGACCTCGTACTTCGGCGAGGAACTGAGCAATCAATTGGCATACTTGGCTCGACCTAGAATGGACCCTTTTGCATCACTCGTTCACTAGCAAACAGAGCATACGAAATGGAGGAACTAGATGGCAGTCCGTGCAAGTTTCCTTGGAATGCGATCAAGTTGAAGAAATACTACCAGTAAGTATTTGTCTTTCAATTTTAATGTAGAATTAAAAAAATTCTGAATGTACATTTATAAATTACATTTCTCAAAGTTGTAAAAGTTATCATATAAATGGATGTGAAGTTTATTTGAATCAAAACTCAGTCACAATGTTAATCTCTAAATTTCGATCATGAATAAAATTATATCCTACAAATGACACTAATGTTTCATGTGAGCAAGTTCATTTCATATTTGAAACTCCTTTTAAGTTCTCAAAAGAAAATCATTATAAGAATTTACCGAAATAACTAAGTCAATTTACAAAGCATTATATAAACTGACGAGCATGCACTGAAAAGTGTGTGATTAAAAAAGCGAATCGAACATACATCGAAAGATTATGTTCGGGGTATACGAACCAAACATACATCGAAAGATTATGTTTGGAATATGCAAAAAAAATTATATACGGATATAAAATTTGGGAATACGAGCGAGAATACGTCAAAAGGCTATGTTCGTGATCATTCGAGCGACATATTTCCAAGGAAATATGCTTGTGTTACATTTCCTAAAAAAAAATCGAGCGAGCATACGCCAAAATGCTATGTTCGTGTTTATTCGAGTGACATATTTCTAAGGAAATATGTTCGTGGCACATTTTTCTAAAAATGCAAGCGAACATACGCCGATAGGCTATGTTCATGATCATTCGAGCGACATATTTCCAAGGAAATATGTTCGTGGTACATTTTCTAAAAAATTCGAGCGAGCATACGCCGAAAGGCTATACTCGTGATTATTCGAGCGACATATTCTCAAGGGAATATGTTCGCGTTATATTTTCTAAAAACAATTCGAGCAAATTATACTAAGGTATAACTTTGTGATCACATGAAATCGAACAAGCTTATTCTGACGAGGATAAGACTTGGAAATGGCGAATAAACTCATACCGATAGGTTAAGTTTGGATAAAAAACAAAAAAAAATTACTATGGCAAAAAATTCAACATTCGACAGAAAAGATAAAGTACGAGCAAAAACACTTGATATAAAAGGAAAATCCTTCATTGAAAGGCCCTAAGGGGCGAGCTTACAAAAGAAGGCCTTAAGGGCCAAACAACAAAAATAAGAAACAAGGAAAGGAAAATGAAAGCATAAAGAGTTGTGAAACTAAGATGTTGGAGCATCAGTCACTTGGTCGATAGTCTCGGCTGCAACAGCTTGCTCGCCGGCCACTTCCTCCTGAGGGGCCTGCTCACTAGCCACCTCATCTTCGCCACCCTCGCCCTCCTTACCCTCGAGTAAGGTCTCCTCCTCGCTCTGAGCCTGAACTTGGCTGGTCTCCCCGGCATCAGGTCCCGGAGTCATCCTCGTGAATCTAATCTTAAGTGTAGACAGACGAGGGAAAGTGAGACCCATCTCCACCAATTCGGCCCAAGGGAGCTTCGTGTGAGGCAGGGGAGCCCCGACCATGATCGCATCTTCCATTGTAGTATTGAGAGCCGAGATATCGGCCTCAGGATTGATGGAGCAAAGACGTCGAATAACTTCTATGAGAGAGAAAGTCACAGCAAAGGAAGCAATCCGGGTCAATTTGGCGTAGAGGAAGTCCTTTTCATCGGCGGCTTTTTTAGCCGCAACTTCCGTTGTTCGGCGAGTTTCTTCTTGGTCGGCCAGGACCTCATCCAGTTTTCCCTAAAGGTTGGCAAGGGCAGTCTCTTTCTCGGCCACAGTATTGGCGAGCTCAGTTTATCCTCCTTGTAACCTTCGATCATGACCTTCAAGTCTGCAACCTCGGTCTCCAAGTCCCGGATGTGGTCAGCAGCTGCAGTAAGTTTCCCCTCATAATCTGCTCTCTGTTTGTCGTCTTTATCATACTTGACTCCTAATTTTCAATAGAATAACAATATATGGCTTGGCTTCATTCTACAATATTAAAATTTCTGATCGCCGTAATGAGTTTCTCAGAAGATTCATGAAGTTGCAACTTCAATTGTTCATTGAAAAAGGCAGATCGAGCAATGTGAACGGAAACGGCATGAGCATTATCAATAGATTCTTGACGGATTGCATCAGAAACCATAGTCCTCGTCAGGGCGCGAGGAATGGAATACATTGCCAAACGAGAGGCGGGATCAATCTCTTCAACATAGGGGCCGGAGGGAGATCTTGATCGCAGAAAATTGAGCACGTCGTCTAATCGATGACGGTTAGGGCTCAACCTGAATATAAAAGATAAAACATAAGGAATGCATTGAGTGAAAGATTTTCGAATAAGGAGTGTTGATGAAATTTATACCTGAAAGTTCTTTCGGGATCCCACCCGAGCACAGTATCATCCTGAGGATCCCTCGCCGGAGAGGGAGAAGAAATGTTTGCAGCAACCTCGACCCCTTGATCGCCTGGGCTCCAGCGAGGAGAAGTCCTGATCGGCGAACTTCGAATCGGAGAGGTCCGAGGAGCATGTTTTCTCTTCTTTCCCTTGGTGGGAGGTTTCTCCTTGGCCACTTGCTCGGCCCTCTCCCTAACCATGGTGTTCTCCAGCATGTTAAACATCATGTTTTTCAGAATTTTGGGGATATTTGTCTTTCGGGGAAGACTGGTGGTGATAGTCGGCGAAACTGAAAAAGCAACAAAAGAGTTATGTTAGGCATATAAGTGAAACTGGCGAACAAGAAAACAAAGCATCATATGATACTTACCTGGAGGAAATTCCCTTAGAATATGATGGGGAGTAACGCGAAGACCAGCGTGCTCGCGAATACTCTCTCTGTTCAGATATTCGATAGTCTGCTTATGGAATGGACGAAGAATCACACAGCTCATGTAAAAAACAAAGAGCGGGGAGAGACTTCGAATAGGTGTTGCCTTCGAATCAGCTGCAAAAAGAGAAAAAGTTAGTTAGTATAAAAATGCACAAAGGAAAAAATCAAGATATTTACCTTTGATCGAAACAAAGTCTAGAGGAATGTTGATTCGAGCATTTAAATCATCACGGTGCTTCGCACTTTTCCAATCTCCGCTGACGAACCACCATTTTTTCTTCCAATCCCTTACTTTGTTCGGCATGTTGACTTGTTCGTATTTTTGGATAAGATTTCCCAAGTATATTTTCGTTCCAAGGACTTAATTGAGTGCCAATGAATCCCTAAAGTTGCAAGTTATCATGCCATTGTAGTAACTAAGCTTGTTTGTTTGGATTTTCGGAAATTAAAAAAAAACACAAGTACGCAACTAGTTGAACTAAACAAAAAGAAATGAACAAAAGCAACAACAAGATATCTAACTTCCTTTCGAAAGTGCAAAGTGAGAGAGTATTGCCTCGGGTGTATCCATTTTGTAGGTTGTGTGGTGAATTATTGGTCCAAAATACACAACTTAAACCTAATGTATTGGGTAGAGCTAAAGGCTATCACTCGTGTGCGTCGACCAATCCCTTGTGAGGCCTAGGTGAACACGTGCATTAACTAGCAATTATATCGTCTAATCAATGCCATAAGATCTTAGGATAGTGTCTCACAAACACGTTCAACACGGTTGCTAATGTTTATGAGACGCCCTTTCACTAATCTAATAGACGACCTCTAATCGACTAGTGTCTAGTGTCGTCTATCTAAGCAACTAACCCCCGGTCGGTGTAGCTAATTACTATGTTAATTCTAATCGATTAATTCAAGCTCGTACACACATTCCTAATCATGCAACCCAATACGGTCGTTGAAATCGACACAACTAAGAATGCTAGCTAATAGGGTGAATTAACCAATTGAATCATGCAAATTACCACACTAGAAGCATATACACCCAATTCCTAAGCTAATCATGCAATTAATCCATAATTACACCACTTAACCACCAAAACTTCAACACCATAGGCAATTAAGACTTAGCCCATGGTTCTAAGATAGAAATCCATGACTAGAATGCAAGAAATCACAAAACCCATAACAATTAAGAAATCAAAGATAAGAAATAAGAGAATTGGGAAATTGGAATGAGAATTAAAGAGATATCACCTTAAAACTTGAAATGTAGCTACAAACTTCACTTACTTACAAAGCCCAATGGAAATCTTCACTTGAATTCTCAAACTAAACAAGAATCTAAGCTATCTATCAAAAGAAATTGCAAAATATGGAAAACACCTATGACTATGTGTGATTGTGTGTGTGAATTGCTCTCCAAGGTAGTGTCCCCCTTCAAAACTGGCTAAGGGCCCTTTATATATGTTGTGAGAAATCTCCAAAACAAGATTTGCACTTAAGTCCTTTAAAATTGGAGAGTTTTGATAAAAACCCCCGAAAAAGGATCCGCCCGGCCGGGCGAGTGAAGTGGCCCGGCCGGGCCAAACTTTCGATTTTCTTGGCATTTTCTGAGCATGATGGCCCGGCCAGGCGAGTAATGCCGCCCGGCCGGGCGAAACCTTCGTGTTTGGCCCTAAGAGCTGGAGTGAACGGCCCGGTCGGGCGAAACCTTCGTATTTGGCCATTTTTGTGCATGAACGGCCCGGCCGGGCGAGTGATGCCGCCCGGCCGGGCGAAACCTTCGACTTGGCCATTTTTCCGTCCTTTTCATCAGTTTTCTGTCTCGAGTCTTCTCAAACTCTTTGTACATGCTCCCTAGCCTTGTTGCTACATCTCATCCGAGTGTCAATAAAAATTGACACTCTTTTTGTGATTTTGACGCCTAATTCGCTTCGTATTCCTACAAAACGAGCTCACAAACCTTTCTCCATCAAGTCAAGCCTCTTATCATGAAAAAGCATGTAAAACCACCATAGTTTATCACTAAAACACACAAAATCTCATGCAATCTACAACCGAATCACCCCCCCAAACTTAAGGTGTTGCTCGTCCTCGAGCAGCAAATGAATTAAAACATGAGGTTGTACGATTGCAAATAGATGATCAATGAAAGATCCCACGTATCAAATGGCATGAAATGAATTCTTCTTCCTCAAGATACATTCTCAAAATGATCACAAGTTCATTATTGAAAATCAATCTAATTACCCCACATATGCTCAACATACAACAACAAGTGATGGTGATGACAATATCAAAATGTTCAAGTTCAACTCACAAGATATAGTGTTTCTCTCAAACACTCAAACAAATTAAGGACAATAAACACTCATCAATCAAATTATGCATTGCAATTGTCATAAGCTTGCCCAAGCTCTACTATCTTTCCACCACAAACATGTTCAACTATGAGATCAATAGGTCTTAACCAAGGACGTAACATTGGCTCTTTGGACGGGGTATGATGAATATGGAAGAAGTGACTCGTCTAGTGGAGAACGAAAGTTGTTATTCAACAATTCAAGCTCGTGCTCTTAAGGTTTACAACCTTCATTTTCACGTTTCATATAAGTTCTTCAAATGCATTCATCTCCTCGTCTTTTTCTAGCCAAGTTATTTTCTTTGCCAAATACATGTATGCACTCGCATGCATGGTGCATACCTCATTTTCAAATTATTTGTACCCATTCATTTAATTAGTTCACCTTTCAAATCATTTTTTACTATAATTATCTGCACTTGCACATTTAATGAGTTCACCCCCAAATCTTTTTTTACCACGTTATTTGTACTCGCTCATTTTATGAGTTCACCCCAAATCATTTTTTACCACGTTTATCAGCACCCACCATTTTATGAGTTCACATCCAAATTATTGTTTTATCACGATTATCTGCACCCGCTCATTTTATGAGTTCACCCAAAAATATTTTTTAAAGAATAATCACATTTAAAAAAAATTATATTATCTTTTTATTAATTTACACAAAATATAATAAAATAAACTCTAATTTATATATTTACAATATGCAGACGAGTTATTGTTGAGTTACCGTCGATTCACCACAAAGTCATCTCGATTTTTTTCTTTTTAAATTTTTTCCCATCATCTTTTCCTTTTTTCTTCCCATTTTCATTTTTTTTTCCAAATTTTTTATTTCTTCGTTTTTTTTTTCTGTCTTTCTTTTTCATTTTTTTCATGTATATTTTTTTAATCTTAATACAAATTAATATTATAGGTATGATTTTATTATAGTCGATCGGCGAGGCACCTGAATTTCAATTTTAATTTGATGAGTAAAGGACCTGTCGAAAATCCATGTCGGTCCGTGGGTGACCCAACCACCACCATATCCGACCACCCCTTCCACAGCGGCGCTTCCGTCCCGGACGCTGAAGCCCAAGACCCCTTCTCAAATCGCAATCGTGATTCTTCAATTCCATGACAATCGACATCATCTTCCATCTCGACCACGATCCATGGCGGCCGAAAACCTCTACTCATTTCGACCACCGACGCGACTGCTTCGATCAATCTCTTTTGTGTTTGCGATCCAGGAGCTTCTCCGACATCAATGGCGCTCGCCTGCAACACTCAGGTCGATGCCGCTTCGCTCTCGTTGTTCATCTTTTTCCAAATCGAAGCTACATTGCTTCGTCTTCTTCACCATGCTCCTGCGCAGCTTCTTCCTCCGGTTGACGACGGTCCGACAGAGGACTGTGAGTATGTTGTCGATGGATCTCTGATCGACCGACACTCGGAGCCGGTGACCTTGTCGATGAAATCTCAGGCGTCGACTGCTGACCTACCTAGGGTGCCCTTCTATTTGGCTAGGGTTCTCTTCAATTGGGCTTGGTAATGTGCAACCCCTATTTTCTTCAGTACTCCCCGATCTGCACTCCCTCCACTTTTTATGATATTATTGTTATTGGTATTATTATTTATTTATTGTGATATTACTATTAATACACTATTGAATTAATATTAATAATTATTTATTACGGTATTATTGATTATTAATTGTGGTATTACTGATTGTATGGAATTATTTTTTATTGCTTAAGGCATTACTGATTATTATTATTATTATTTATGGTATTATATATTATTATTTATGGTATTACTGATAATTGTTTTTGGTATTATTGAATATAATTTGATTTGTGAAATTATTAGTTATTGTATAAGATATTAATGATCAATGTTCATGGTATTACTAATTACTGTTCATGCCTTAATGGTATTACTGATAATTATTTTTTGGTATTACTTTATATAATTAGATGTGTGAAATTATTTGTTGTTGTATAAAATTTTATTGATTAATATTAATGGTATTACCGATTACTGTTCGTGGTATTACTAATAATTGGTTTTGGTATTATTGAATATAATTAGATGTGTCAAATTATTTGTTATTGTATAAGATATTATTAATTATTGTTAATGGTATTACTGATTATTGTTTATAGTATTACTGGTTATTACTTATTGTATTAGCGACTATAATAAAATCATACATATAATATTATTTTATATTAAAATTTTGAAAAATACTAAAGAAAAAAAAAAGCTAGAAAAAAAATGAAAAAATAAAAAGTTTAGAATAAAAACTGAAAATGGAAAAAAAATTAAAAAGAAAAAAATTTGAGATTTGAGACTAATTTCTATAGTTTTTTTTAATTATATTTTTAGGATTTTATTTTTAAAAACATGAGTGATTTAGTGGTGAATAGACGGTAACTCGGCTGCAAATTGTAAATGTATAAATTAGGGTTGATTTTATTATATTTTGTGTAAATTAATAAAAAGATAATATAGTTTTTTAAATGTAATTATTTTTAAAAAAAATATTTGGGGGTGAACTCATCAAATGAGTGGGTGCAGATAATTTGGGGTGGACTCATAAAGTGAGTGGGTGCAGATAACTGTAATATAAATATAATATGGGGGTGAACTTATAAAATGAGCGGGTGTAGATAATTGTGGTAAAAAAATAATTTGGGGGTGAACTCATAAAATGAGCGGGTGTAGTTGTAAAAAAAATGATTTGATGAGTGAATTCATAAAATGAGTGGGTGCAGATAACTATAATAAAAATATGATTTAAGGGTGAACTTATTAAATTAGTGGGTATAGGTAAAATATAAATAAAAAATTAAAATTAAAATTAGGGGGTATGGTGCATACGGATGCACACAAGTGTTACCCATTTTCTTTTCAAGCTCTTGGGGCTCATTGTCCCTCTTTTCTTTCTCAATTTTTTTTTTCTATTCACTTCCATCTTTTTCTTTCTTTTCACAACTTTGCCAATTTTTCACTTCAAACCAAAGGCACTTAAGCATATGTTTCACCACTTTCCTTTTATTCTCCACTAGTTTGGGATATCAAAGGCTTAAAAGGCTAAGTGGTTAAACATTGTAGGTTGCCAAGAGAATGGGAAGTCAAGCTCAAACGGGCTAGCTACGGAAGATTACTTCGGTTATTGGGAAAATTTTGGCTAAGTGACTTGTAATACGAAAGATGGCCTACATCATATCTCAAAGTATCACACAATCATGATCTCAAGCAAGAACTTGGGCAAGTTCTAGAAAAGCAAGCAACTAATTGATCCACTCAAAAATGAAATAACCGGATTAATGCTCGATTCAAAGCTCAACTCTCACCGGTTCATTCAAAACTCAAACATTCATCAATCATCACCACACATTCCTCATTGTGCATGCAAAACATCCATAGACAACAAGATGACAACAACAAAAACAAGATGATTCATTCCAATTATGTACACATTCAAGGAATCAAATTCACAACAAATCATTATCAAATGTGTCTCAATGATCATTAAAGCTCAAATTGCCCACATACACGAGAGTACACATTGGTGTCAATAGAAAATGTAAAAACGAACATACCCCCCAAACTTTTTCATTGCTAAGCAATTAAAAGTTTGGAAAAATAGTTTTGCAATGATATTGACACCAAGTGCTAAACATACAAATCTACACACATGGGCCACTATCCCAACAATTAAAAACAAGAGTAGCTAAGCAATCAATATTATGAACAAGAATATAAATTCCACTACCCCCAAACTTAGTCATTGTTATGCAATTCCTAAGAATTGGGGTGGGCGTACCTCTTACGATTGCTATAGCTACACCTTCTTCGAAGCACGAGGTTCCCCTTTCGATCCACTTGTCCATTCGATCCAAGCTTCTCCAACTAACATCAAAACTCACAAACACATCAAACTAAACTAACAAAGCAAATAAAATGAACAATAATTGAAATAAAGCAAGTAAAAATGGGTTGCCTCCCATTTAGCGCTAAGTTTAACGTCTTCAAGCCGGACGGAACTAAATGAGCTCATCGAAAAGGCCATGGATATCGGGCCTCATTGCCATTGTATTTCAATCTTTTAGCCTCAAAGTCAAGAAGACTCTCATGGAAGGTAGACCAATCATCCATATTTTTCTTGCATGCTCTCATTAATGAAGGTTCCTCTTGCTCTTTCCACATCGTCTTCTTCCATTGCTCTCCCTTTTTCTCAAGGATACCTAAACACTTCTCAACTTCTTTCTTTGAATCAAAATGATCAAGAGGCAAAATGAAATCAATAGAAGCATCAATATCAAATAAGGTGCAAATTAAAGAGTTTAAAGGTTTATAAATGCTCATTTTGCTCTTCACTTCATCTTTCGATGCTTCTTGATCTTCTTGTTCCTTGTAGCTCATGTCCATCAAAGGACATTCCTCTTTATCATCTTCTTCAATCACCATTGAGCTCCTTCACGTGCTCATGTCTTCACGTGGATATCTTTTTGCATCCAATCTCTCTTTCATGTTTGCAATAAGGAGCTTTTCGATAGTAGTCCTACCTTGTGGCCAAAACCCATTGCTTTCCCACTCTTGATAATGAGAGGGATCTTGTTGCATTTGATAATCATACTCAAAGCTCCTCTCACTATCATAACAATCTCCTTTCGAACCTCCATGGAATTCAAATCTATTGTGTGCATCATCTTTTTTCAAAAAATCGTATCCCATGCAGTTCTTGAATTTTTCTAGAAGAACTGACCGACTGTCAATTTCTCTTGAGTCTTGATTGTGTGCATCATATTCTTCCAAAAAATCATACCCCGTGAGGTTCTTGAATCTTTATAGAAGAACAACACACATTTCTCTCAATTCTTGAGAGTGTACTTGACGAAGCTCTTCCATAAGTGGAGGAGGAGGTGGACGATACACCTCTTGAGGTGGTGGGGGAGGATATGGATATGGGTGATATGGGTGTTGAGGAGGAGGGTATTGATGTGGAGGTGGAGGATAAGGATGTTGCGGTGGAAGGTATTGATGTGGTGGAGGAGGTGGGTAATATGCTTGTGGTTGAGGTGCGTAAGGATAAGGATAATATCCTTGAGAAGGGGGAGGTGATTCTTCTTCATTCCTCCAATCTCCATAAGAGGAGGGAACTTGTTGCATTTGATAATGGTGATCAAAGTTCCTCCAATCATCGTATCTCACATCTCCATGTTGTGGAGGATAAACCATACCATTTTGATTATAGCATTGATTCCATTGGTATTGGTTGTATCCATCCATCGAGGCAATGAAGTTCACACCTACACAAAAACAAGTATCAAACCCCACAAAGAGAAACGAAAAACAAAATAACGGAAAAGAAATGCTACTATCAATAACACTTAACAAACTCTAAGTCTCACTAACAACACTCGCTTAAGTCCCCGGCAGCGGCGCCATTGACTTGTTCGTATTTTTTGATAAGATTTCCCAAGTATATTTTCGTTCCAAGGACTTAATTGAGTGCCAATGAATCCCTAAAGTTGCAAGTTATCATGCCGTTGTAGTAACTAAGCTTGTTTGTTTGGATTTTCGGAAATTTAAAAAAACACAAGTATGCAACTAGTTGAACTAAACAAAAAGAAATGAACAAAAGCAACAACAAGATATCTAACTTCCTTTCGAAAGTGCAAAGTGAGAGAGTATTGCCTCGGGTGTATCCATTTTGTAGGTTGTGTGGTGAATTATTGGTCCAAAATACACAACTTAAACCTAATGTATTGGGTAGAGCTAAAGGCTATCTCTCGTGTGTGTCGACCAATCCCTTGTGAGGCCTAGGTGAACACGTGCATTAACTAGCAATTATATCGTCTAATCAATGCCATAAGATCTTAGGATAGTGTCTCATAAACACGTTCAACACGGTTACTAATGTTTATGAAACGCCCTTTCACTAATCTAATAGACGACCTCTAATCGACTAGTGTCTAGTGTCGTCTATCTAAGCAACTAACCCCCGGTCGGTGTAGCTAATTACTATGTTAATTCTAATCGATTAATTCAAGCTCGTACACACATTCCTAATCATGCAACCCAATACGGTCGTTGAAATCGACACAACTAAGAATGCTAGCTAATAGGGTGAATTAACCAATTGAATCATGCAAATTACCACACTAGAAGCATATACACCCAATTCCTAAGCTAATCATGCAATTAATCCATAATTACACCACTTAACCACCAAAACTTCAACACCATAGGCAATTAAGACTTAGCCCATGGTTCTAAGATAGAAATCCATGGCTAGAATGCAAGAAATCACAAAACCCATAACAATTAAGAAATCAAAGATAAGAAATAAGAGAATTGGGAAATTGGAATGAGAATTAAAGAGATATCACCTTAAAACTTGAAATGTAGCTACAAACTTCACTTACTTACAAAGCCCAATGGAAATCTTCACTTGAATTCTCAAACTAAACAAGAATCTAAGCTATCTATCAAAAGAAATTGCAAAATATGGAAAACACCTATGACTATGTGTGATTGTGTGTGTGAATTGCTCTCCAAGGTAGTGTCCCCCTTCAAAACTAGCTAAGGGCCCTTTATATATGTTGTGAGAAATCTCCAAAACAAGATTTGCACTCAAGTCCTTCAAAATTGGAGAGTTTTGATAAAAACCCCCGAAAAAGGATCCGCCCGGTCGGGCGAGTGAAGTGGCCCGGCCGGGCCAAACTTTCGATTTTCTTGGCATTTTCTGAGCATGATGGCCTGGCCGGGCGAAACCTTCGTGTTTGGCCCTAAGAGATAGAGTGAACGGCCCGGCCGGGCGGCTAAGTGGCCCGGCCGGGCGAAACCTTCGTATTTGGCCATTTTTGTGCATGAACAGCCCGGCCGGGCGAGTGATGCCGCCCGGCCGGGCGGAACCTTCGACTTGGCCATTTTTCCGTCCTTTTCATCAGTTTTCTGTCTCGAATCTTCTCAAACTCTCTGTACATGCTCCCTAGCCTTGTTGCTACATCTCATCCGAGTGTCAATAAAAATTGACACTCTTTTTGTGATTTTGACGCCTAATTCGCTTCGTATTCCTACAAAACGAGCTCACAAACCTTTCTCCATCAAGTCAAGCCTCTTATCATGAAAAAGCATGTAAAACCACCATAGTTTATCACTAAAACACACAAAATCTCATGCAATCTACAACCGAATCACATGTGCTCGACGAGCTTAAAGCTAGAGTGAGCTCTGCGATAATGCCATCATACACCATCGCCGACAGTGGGTTGAAGGAGAAAGTTAAGTTCGAGGGGAGCGAGATGTATCCCTTGACTCCCACTTGCTCGACTTTCCAGTCCGAACAAGGTTAGAACCCCTATAAGGTTACTCCATCCATTGGGGTGGATTTTCATTAGGGGCAGTCGAATCAAGTTTAAATAATTGATAATGACCAGATGAAGAAGGAAGCGAAGACCGGCTTCCATCATGCCTAGGGAAATGGCTATACACCCGGAAGGCGGTTGATCAGCTCGCTCATCTGGAGCGGGGATGTTAAATTGAACATCCGCCGGCACAAAAAACTTATTCCGATATTCCATCAGTTGCGAAATGGTAATTTGGCTAGCATAGTTGTTCGCATCAAAGTTATTTGCGATAGCGGGACGACGATATCTAGGGAAGAGAAGAGCGAGGTATTGCAAGATATACTCATCATAAGAAGGTCTGGGGACCTCGCCCTCAACATATTTTTTATAGCCGATCAAGAATGGACGTATCATTTCAACATACTCGAAAATGCGAGGAATAGTATCCGGGTCAAGGTCGCTTTCCTTTGCCTTCCTCGGCATTTTGTACGGCAGTTCCAAGTCAGTTTCATCGCCGCTGTTAGGGCGTATTTCTTTATCCTCGCCATCTTCGGGATCATCGTTCCCAGCATCCTCGCGAGGAGGGGTCCTATATTGGCTAGTCTCGCCTTCCTCGCTATCGTCTTGTTCGGCCTCCACAGAGTCAATTTCCATCGACTCGCGATGAGTAGTTATTGGATTTATATTCATCATCGGATGGGAAATCGCCTCTTCTCCGGCGGAATCCTCAAATTCAGAAGTTAAAACCACCACACCAGGTCTCGGAGTATGGCGGCGTCCGGCCGTCGGAACGACAGAAAAATGGTCACTAAGACCCTGAGTGTCACCAATGTCGAACGGTGGGAGATTACCATCTCCTCCACCACCTACGTTGCTACCAGAAGCCATAGAAAGAAGAGAGAGAGAGAGAGAGAGAGAGAGAGAGAAGAAGAAGAAACTAAGAAATACCTTGGGAACACGATCGGAAAACTCTAAACAGTCGCCGGAAAATCTTCAGAGTTCTTAGCCGGAAATTGAATCACAAAAGCTTGAAAGAAGTAAAAATGGAAATGGGGGGAGAAGGGGCCTTTTTATAGGCCCCAAACATGCAAGGGCGTAACTGAAAAAAACGGGGTAAATGTTGTAATTTACCCAAAGTTTTGGGGTTTTTTCCGAAACGGACACGTTAAATTCAAGTTCTAAATTGGCGCATGCGCCTGACACCAGTCGTCTAATCCGGCGTCATCAAATCATATCTTAGGAACGACGTTTTAGCAAAACATATCTTAGGAACAAATAAAACAAAAGTATTACAACGGACATATGTGATTATGTTCGCCCATCGAGTAAAGCCACAATGTGCGACCAGGGGCTAGTGTTATATGCCTAATGTTCAGTCAACAAGTCAACCCTTTGTTTTATTGACCGGCCAACAATTCAACGAAGAAAATTCAAAGTCATCAAGCCAGGTCAGCCAGGTCCAAGGCGAACAAACAATAGAAAGCGAGCAAGGTAAGTATATATTTAATGGTCAGACATTTCCACGTGGTAGCGAACAAGAATCTTCATGTTCGGCGAATAAGAATAATTGGGTATGATGGCAAAATGATATATATGGGATCACAAGTGAAGATGGTCGGCATAGTGAAAAATGGCGAGCAATGTCATTGGCGAGTAAGGTATCTTGAAGGTATGAAGAAGACAGTTATGTGAGAAGATCCAAGTTCGGATGCTCGCCTTGAGCCCAGAATAGAGTAACATAGACCGAACAAGAATGGCATTCATCCTCCGAGCATTGACAAGTCAAAGACGGTGCAAGTGGTATGATCAGCGCCGAGTACAACGAAGGATGGGACTTAAAATGGCTGATTGTAGAGGCATTTAATGCAAAGTAGATGCATTAAATGCATAGAATGATCACACTAATAACAGTTGTATTTACATTAAATAGCAAGTATATTCAATTAATATGTGGATTAATGTTGAGCTACCAGCAATGAATGCATGCAAATTGTAACCTAGTATATAAACCCAATGAAGGCTTAATAAACAGATCTGAATTCATTTTCTTAAACACACAACCCTAATTTCAGCTTCTCTTACAAGCTTTCTTCAAGTTCTTCACGAAGAACAAAAACTCTAATTTAAAGAGTTCATCAAGAACATCTTTGATCATCTTTCAATCCGTAAAACACCACTCATATATAAATGATATTATTTGTTACCGTTTAATCAATACACCCCAACGAAAATCGGTACAACAATGTAGAAGGTCTCATTATAGTTTTCTTGTAGTTATATTTTAGAAAAAAATGATTTATCATTGATTAGAAAATACGCTTATATATATTTTGGACATAAGATTGAAAAAAAAAACAATATACACTTATATAGCTTTCCGCATTGAAATGAGATTTATTTGGAATTATTTGTTCTTCACTCTCGTTCAAATAAAAAAAAAAACCTTTAAAAATTGAAATAAAAAAAAAACCTTTAAAAATTGAAATGAGATGTATTTTGAACATAAACTCTTGTTTTGTTTTATTTGTTCTATAGTTTTTTGTTCACTTAACTTGTATTGAATGATGCAAATATTGGCCCGTCAAAAAAAATAAAATGATACAAATATTGGGGATGGAATTTGAATTTGAGGGATTTGGAGACGTTCAAGATTTTCTTTCAATGAACTTGTATTGAATGATACAAATTGGGGATGGAATTTGAATTTGAGGGATTTGGAGACGTTCAAGATTTTCTTTCACCGTCATAAAAATTTAATATATTGATTGGAGAAGAACAATTTAACGACTTGGATTGTGTCGTCAACTATAGTACTTTGGTTATCGCACAATAGCACCTATTCCGTAATTGTCATTATCTGTCACAATTTTGCGAATCTTGATACACGGCTCGTATGCACACTATTAGTCAAGATGGAGAATTTGCAATTAGTTGTGGCTCTAAAAAGTGTAAAAAGAGATAATATTTAAGTAAAAAATGACCATAGTGATAACTTAAATATAGTAGGACTAGTCTTGTATGAAATATTGCATATATATATATATATGCATTTCAATCATTCACACACATGTTCTTTATAAATACACCCACAAGCTTAATCCCACACATTTTTTATAAATACACCAACAAACTTAATTCACACACAGATTCTTTATAAATACACCCAGTGACAGCTTAATACGAAATTTTTAATCCGTTTATTTTACTCGTTTCTGTGATTTTTTTATCTTTTATTTTATTGTCGAACGCGGGATATTAAATGTAGTAATTCAAATTGTAATATGTAGTAATACACATTATTTTATGTAGTAATAAACACAAACTATTTATATAATAATACAAATTCTTTTATTTAGTAACACGTTTTTCCTAGTGTTTTTATTGATGTAGTAACTCACATTATAATATGTAGTAACATATATTATCGAATGTAGTAAACACAATAATCATGTTGTAATACAAAATGTTTTATTGTAGGATGGTGCGAAAAATATTAGATTATTTGATAAAGTTACATATAGTAACAAACGTCTATTCAATGTAGTAATTCAAACTGTAGTATGTAGTAACATATAATTTTTTATGTAGTAAAACAAATTATTACATGTAGTAATAACACAATTTTATATAGTAATATTGATTCTTTTATATTTTTATATATTTTTATTGATTAAGTAACCCACATTATAATATATAGTAACATATATTATTGCATGTAGTAAGATATATTATTGCACGTAATACAAAATAACATTGACCCATAATGATTAGTATTAAAGAATATTTAAAGAAATATAAAATATTTAAGGATTAAGGTCATCGTAAATGGTAGTGTCTGACCGCGGCCTGAGGTGATCAAAAACTGCTCGGAGAAGACGACCATGTTCAATTTCTGTCAGTGGGTGCATTTATAAAAAAATGTGGGTGTGAATTGAACTGTCAGTGGGTGTATTTATAAAAAATGTGTGTGTGAATTAAGCTTGTGGGTGTATTTATAAAAAATGTGTGTGTTAATGACTGAAATGCATGTATATGCAATATCGCATATAAGTTTTTGTGAATATAGTAAGGAATATTTTTTTATACATAGTGATAATTACAGAAGGATCAAAAATCAAAAATAAAATTTGCAAATTAAACTAACCTAACAAATAAATTAAATAAAAAGAAATATTAATTTACAAATTAGTTGTTCTTTCATCGTACAACACTTAATTTGTGTAACTTTAACTTTATGAATAGAGTAATCATAGAAAAGGAAATTGAGGGCATAAGATTGAAGGAAAATCACCCCATGTTTGTTACACAAAGCTTGGGGCCATATTGATGAATAAGTATGGATAAAATTCAGGCCACGGATAAATGATCCCCGCATATTATGTCTTTCACCTCCACCTCCAATTTATATTTTGAACTAATAGGTAAAAATACTATATTACCCCTACGTGTTGAGTTCACCCCTCCTCCCAATAATAAAAAACAGTTTTTTGCATTCCTCCTCCACCCAAAATATAGTATTCTTTTGGCTGAGTTTTGAATCAAAACGTGGAAAAGTTGGTCGAGTTTTGATTCATAACGTGGAACTTTTTTCCGAAAAATCTCACAAAACTCGGCGAACCAGTGTTGAGTTTTTGCAAAACGCAATTTTTGTAAAAAAAAACTCGGAAACGAAATACACTACACATATATTGAATAGTGGGTAGTGAGTGCGAAATCGAACCATGATGAAGAGAAATCCAAAAAAGGGGTGAGGTGGAAGAAAAATTAGGGTTTATGAGTAAGGAGGATAATTTTGAAAAATAAATGGTGGGTGAACTCATATGAGAGGGGTGAAGACATCCCAAAAGTGAAGACATAATAATTGGGGGCATTTATCGGTGGCATAAAATTCACCCTTTCTGGATTAAAATAGGTAGGGATACTATCGGTGACATGACTCCAATTACTTACCGGCCTCGTGGTCATGAGTTCCCATAACTCATGCCATCCATTTCAATTTTGGGCCTCGCAAGGTTGGACCCTTGAGATAAGGGGTTCACTATTTACACCCTCGATTGATGCACCCCCAAAATTTGTCACTCGAATTATCCTAAATACCCTTTTATCTATAAAATACCTTTACTATTTCCACCCTCCAAAATCTAACTTATAATCTCTCACAATTCATCTTTCACTTTCTACCCACCTTGTCCGCGGCCGCTGCTCGTCGTCACCCCTCTCTCTTCTCTCTTCTCTTCTCCTCTTTTTTTTTTTCCTGCATTTTTTCTTTCTTTCTTGTTCTTCTTTTGCGCCGCCTCTGCCCCGCGTCGGCCGCCAACGCCGCCCCCTCCCTCTCCCTTCTCTCTTCCCTCACTCTTTTCTCCTTTTTTCTTTCTTTTTTTCTACATTTTCCCTCTTCTCCCTTTATGTTTGCCATCACCCACCCACTCGCTGCCGCAGACCGTCCCACCCCGATCGCGTACCAAGACGGCAGCCCCAGATTTGGATGTTTAGGGATTTTTACTTTTTTTTTTCATCATTTTTTTGACATTTTTTCTTCCCTGTTCTTCATTTTCTTGTTTTTTTTTTTTAAATTCGACCACTTTAGGTCGACCATATACATGTTCGTCGATAAATTGTTGTAGACGAAAGTGTATATGATCGACCTAAAATGGTAGACTTTTTTTTTAAAAAATTACATTTTTTTCGATAAACCAGTGTCGACCATATACACTCTCGTCGACAAACATTTATCGACCAAAGTGTATATGGTCAACACTGGTTTGTCGAAAATTTAAAAAAAAATGGGTTTTTTTCTAAGTTTTTATAAAATTTCTGAATTTTTTTGTTTGGTGGTGGTGGTGGTTGCGGCGGTGGCTGCAAAAATTAGGTTTAAGGTTTAAAGGTTGAAAGACGGGTGTAGTTAGTAGCGTGGGTGCATTTAGTAGTGTAATATGGGTATTTTGAGATTTTTACACGATTATTAAATTAATAAAGTGATCGGGGAAGTGCGTCTAACGCAAATGGAGGCGTAAATAGTCAGCCCCTTGTGATAATAACGGGCCGCAATGTGATATCCTTGGGGCGTGGGTTATATATCCCTCCAACTTTGTTAAATATACTCTCCCACTCATTTATTAATTAAATATTCATGTAAACTACCCAATTTGTCCTCTTAATAAAATAGCACATGTTAGATACATTTCTTCTAAAATTCAAACACCCTAACCCTAATTTCAAGGAAAGTAGCCGTCGTCGTCCAAAAAATTAGAAATTAAAAAAAAAACTTAGAAATCGAAAAAAAAATTACACTTTTTTCGACAAACTAGTGTCGATGTGGTTTTTTCGACAAAAAGTAGTGTCGTATGAACTTGCTACCTGTTATACATGTTTAAATTAATTAAATTATTTTTTAATTGTATTTTATTATTTACTATATTACCCTTCTTTAATATAAATAAAATTTTAATTTATCAAAAATTACTATCCTACTCTATTAAGCGAGAAAATTTCATTTTACGTCCCGTAACTTAGGCCTAATCTAGAATATATCCTTTAAGTTTTCACATTTTCAATTTACGTCCTAGGTTGTCCAATTTACATCCTTTTCGGTCCAATTTACGTCCTTTCCACAGTAAAATTGAAAATCCGATCAAATTGTCCAATTTACATCCTTTATGTTTGAAAATTATAAATTAATAATTAAAAAATTCTGAAAATATCATTAAAAATTAAAAAATCTCATTAAAAATCTCATTAAAACCTTATATATTGTGTAAAATAAATATAAAAAATCTAAAAAATTTATAAATTCTACATTCAAAAAATCTGAAAATGTGTAAATTAAAAAAAAAAAATCGAAAAACTCATAAAAATAAAAATATCTATAAATTAAAATTTTAAAAATGTTTAAAATAAAAAATTCCACAACTTTAAAAATATCGTGAAAATGAATTTGGGACGGTTCCAAAATCGATCAAGGTGTGAAACTTCCACTCAACCTCGACGGTGAGTTGGAAAATTTCGTGGGACCCAAAATTTTTTGGAGTTCGAGCAAAACTTTAATGGTAGACGAGTCTGAATCAAGTCTGATTTTTAATGAAATTTTAATAATTTTTATTATTCTTATTAGATTTTTAGAATTAGTATTTTTTTTATCTACACATTTTTAATAAATTAATGAGATTTTTTGAGTTTTTAGAAATTTTAATGAGATTTTGAATTTCTTAATTTTTAAAATACACCTTTTCCATTCTTTGAATTGTAGAATTTTTTATTTTTTGTATTTTCAAAATTTTAGAATTTTTTTTATTTTTATTTTACACATTTTATAATTTGTAATGATATTATCGAAATTTTAGTGATATATTTTGAATTTTATTTTACACATTTTATATTTTTTAATTTTAATGAGATTTTTGGATTTTTAATGATACTTTTATAGATTTTTTATATTTTTAATGGGATTTTTAGAAAATTTTAATTATTAAATTTTAATTTTCAAACTTAAAGGACGTAAATTGGACTATTTGGCCGGAATCCCAATTTATTCCTCACATTCCGTTGAGTTTTAAAAATTTTCGGCGGAAAGGACGTAAATTGGACCATAAAGGACGTAAATCGAAAAAGTAAAAACTTAAAGGATATATATTGGATTATGCCTAAGTTACAGGACGTAAAATGAAATTTTCTCCTATTAAGCCAAAGTCTTGTATGTACTCAAGTACACCATGTACTTGAGTAGACTTTTACTAGTCAAATGTTGACCGTTGACCATTGTTGACCGGTCAATGGTCAAACTTTGACTTTTTTTTTTCAATTTTTTTTTTTCGATTTTTTTTTCGATTTTTTTTTTTTTAAAAAGTGTATGTTATTATGACTAAAAAGTGTATCTTTGTTTTTTTTTAATGAAAAGTGTATGTTATTATATTGAAAATTGCAACATTATTTTTAATGAAAAGTGTATGTTATTATAACTGAAAAGTTTATGATATTGTAATTGAAAAGTGTAAGTTATATATTAATGAAAAGTGTATGTTATTATAACTACAAAGTGTATGATCTATTAATGAAAAGTGTATGTTTATTTAATGAAAATTGTCTGTTATTATAACTGCAAAGTGTATGATCTATATAATGAAAAGTGTATGTTATTATAACTAAAAAGTGTATGTTATATTAATGAAAAGTGTAAGTTATATATTAATGAAAAGTGTAAGTTATATATTAATGAAAAGTGTATAATATTATAACTGAAAAGTGTATGCTAATGATACACCTTTTGTTTATTTATATTTGCACTTTCATAATTTAGAAAAACTGGTGCTAAATTTTTTTAAAAAAATTATTATTAATTTTACACGTTTTATTGTTATTATAACTGCAAAGTGTATGATCTATTTAATGAAAAGTGTATGTTATATTAATGAAAAGTGTAAGTTATATATTAATGAAAAGTGTATGGTATTATAATTGAAAAGTGTATGATATTATAACTGAAAAGTGTATGCTAATGATACACCTTTTGTTTATTTGTATTTGCACTTTCATAATCTAGAAAAACGGGTGCTAATTTTTTAAAAAAAATTTATTATTAATTTTACATGTTTTATTATTTTTTTACTTGCACTTTTTATTAATTATACACTTTTTTTATAATATATAAAAAAATCTGTTGCTAAATTTTTTTTTTAAAATTATTATTAATTTTACAAATTTTAAACTGCTAAAAAAAACTGTTGCTATTTAATTTACAAATTTTATGAAAAAACAGTTGCTAAAATAAAATGTTGAAAATTGTATTAAAGGTGGGAATTGAACATGGAATTGTATTAAAGGTGGGAATTGAACATGGGACTTGATGCAATGGCAATCCAAAGACAACCACTAGGCTACAATGGGTTTTGTTAAATATTTTATTATTTATCCTATATATAATATATATTTTCTATATAGCTGGACTCAAGTACATCGTGTACTTGAGTACACAGCAGCCCTACCCCTCTATTAATTAATACAAATTTCATTAATTATTATTTTAAAATTAAATACATACCATTCCAACAAAATAAATTAAATAATAAAACATTATCCAAATTAAAAATAGAAGTAATAATTGAAATTAGGGTTCTTCACATATTCCCCCAATTTCATCGTGTGCTTGAAGATTTTCTTCGGTCTTTAGGACTTTCAAGCCCACCAGGCCAAACGTTATTTTGAGCCGAAAAAAAAAAGTCGTATCGGTCTGAAAAATCGGCCCAATCCCGCCCGGCCTGCCAGGTTACTTGGGTCGGGCCAAATCGGCCCGATTGTTTTTCGGAGCACTATAATTACAGCCCAGTCCATCAGTCGGGTGGGTCGGACCCATTTTGACAGTCCTGCCTGTCTTCTCTCCCGCCATGTGACAATTAATACTATTTTTTTTTAGTTTAATTTGATTTTTTATTAATTTTATTAATAATATAAAGGTAAATAGGTAATTTTAATATTAAATATTTTAATTAAATTAATAAATATAATAAAATATTTATTGTATAAGGATAAAAATGTAATTTTAAAATTATATATTTTAATTAATTAAATTAAATATAAAAATACAAACGTACGACATTAATGCGTCGGGTTTGAACGCTCAACAATGGACAAAATTGCCCTTGGGTCACCGACAATAAACAGCTTACTCTGAAGCTGCCACGTAGCTAGCAATGCTCCGTAAAACTTGTAAAATACGTCGGAGGGGTCTCTGGCACGGGGACTCCGACACTCAAGTCAGAAAATTGGTGACCACCAAAGAAAAGGTGTTCGGAGAACAGTCAACCAGAGTTAAAACCGTTCTCCACAAGGCAACAATATGCTCAAGTATGTATGCACACGTGTGAAGTGTATTCAAGTGTGAATGTCACGTAAAAAAAGGGGGGGGGGATGCGTGGATTATTTATAGAGGTACCTTGGGGGAAGGGATAACCATCTCCCCCTATTTCTCTATTCAACCATTGATCTCGAAATTCTAGGGAGCTTGACGAAGTCTCCCTTGATCTGGCCAGCAAGGCCTCGATTCTGGCCCACTTGGCCCAGTCAAACTCTATCTTTTAGTGGGAAACAATCCCACGATTTTCTCTACTGGAATTCAGCTCCGATAATTCAGGGGCAAGTCCAGGATTCCTTCTGGGCCCTGATTTGATCGGCCCTGTATCTAGGCTCAGGCCTGGTTCTCGATAAACCTGTGCAAGACGTGGGTCTGGGCCTTGTTAGGTCCTGGGCCTCGAGGTCCAAGGGAGGTCCTAGCCCATATAATATGGCCTGCAATCGGGGTATCAATCATCGTGGACCCTACTTATCATAGTATGAGCCTGAATCACATAATTCACACATAATTAAAGGAATAAATGGACGAATAACATATGTAATAATATTACCTGTATATTCCACGTGTCATTATCTCATAGGACGACACATTTTGGCCGCATTAGACATCATACAGCACATGCGATGAATACATACAACGCATTATACAAAAGGTAACATGTCATCAAGTTTAAGTCTTTAAATTTGAATTTAATGGTTCAGATTTAATTGACTACGTAGTCATTACGACATCATATGACACCCTGACTACATGTAAGAGGTCCCTTGTAACTTTTGTTTTAGTAGTTGTAAATTCTCTCTTGTAAACCGTTATTCGATTCACTCTTTTATAGGGGAGGGTGAAAATTAGTTTGATCATCTAATTCCTTTTTCAATTCAATTTCAATCCTATATATTCTTCAATTTTATCAATATGTATTCTATACAATTTCTTCTTAATATATATTTTCATGCTTTGAATGACTTAGAAATGATGTTGCATGTCTAAGAAAACTACTTTAGTATACAATTGAAACTCTATAAATTAATACTCATGGTACCACCAAAATTTATTAATTAATAAATTATTAATTTATATATTAATTAATATTTTATTAATTTATAATGAAATACTCAATTTACCGACACTTTTCAAACTTCCACTTAATTATTGTACAATGCATGTACATATATCAAATGAAGGGCTCAATTTGAAAGATCCCTTCAATCTCCTACCTTATTATGTTTCTCGTGTTCAGTGTATCACTTTATGAACATTAAAAAATATTTTATATATAAATACAAGATTAGAATATGTTAATACAACCAAATCATACACACAACATGGTTTCCCATCTTACAAGTGTGGAAAAAACGACAATAACCTTCTTAAATCATCTATGATATATGTAGTATATAAGAAATTATCAATTTATATTTTATATAAAGTCTATAGAAATTAAAAAAAAAAGTATTATCTTATAATTTTAGCGAATTATTAATTTAACACCTTATCTCTGAATCGGGATCGACAAAATATATTATCTTAGAGAATTTATTAAATAATTGAATATTAATTTATCGTATTTCCACTTTATGATTTGCATGAGATGCATAACTTGTAAAATCCCTATTTTGACATAAAAATCAATACATGCATAACCAAATTAAAGTAGAGATTTTCAAAGTCTTGCATGTGTAGTTTGCTAAATGAATATGTACTTTTATGGCTTGCATGTTATTACTCTGTCATATTAAAATACACTCTTGTTTGTTTGTGTGAATTTTAAGGAATAATGATAATTTCACATGGAATTCAAATCGTGTCTTGATACTTATATTTTAAGGAATAATGATAATTTCACATGGAATTCAAATCGTGTCTTGATACTATACCATGTGAAATTTGTTGCTAATTAAATGCTTATATGCCTATACTTAGCGAAGAAACTATGCATATGGATATATAATTAAAATTTTAGAAGGCATGCATGTTAGAAAAAAAAAAAATAATAATAATAATAGAAGCGTTGCCAAATAAGGACCAAAATGGAAAACAACACGTTATGTGATGCATGCAATATATGAGTTAATGGCTAGACTCCGAATCAAACGCAGTTGTCGGAAGAGTGAGTGTTGACTGAAATGAAGGGCAAATAAATTACTGTCGTTAGAACGTTATAGTCGTTAGGGGCGAACCAGAATTTTGAGTTAGGGGGCGATAATTATAGTTCAATACTAACTAATACTCAATATGTTTACAAAATTACTCTAAAAATTACATATAGGTTGACAAATTTACCCCTCAAAATATTACTCATTATTACCCTTTTTTAATATGTGTGTCAATTTACATATAAAAGCTATTGTTTTTTTTTTTTTTTGATGGAAAGTTAAATACCCATCCCTTTTTTCCCTTCCCCATGACTCGAACCCAGGACCTAAGGCCTAGGTAGTGGTGCTCTAAGCACTTGAGCTATCCCACTTTGTCATATAAAAGCTATTATGAAATAGATGAAGTATAAGTCTGATAATAATAAAATTAAGTATTTTATTTTTTAACACAAATATATCAATACACATAATTATGTTTTTAATATGTTAAAACACATACTTCTCCACTAACACGCACGCACACCACGAATTCCCTCAAAACTTCTCTCTATGAAGTTTTGCTCTCCAACTCTTCTTCCCAAAAACCTTTCCCCCAACAATACAGCCGCTTCGTATTCCGTACCACTTTCTGCATATTCATTTAATTTGTCTTGTTCAGTGTGGTGCCTTTCTACACACTTTGGTTTTCCTCTGCTCTTGGATTTCGAGTTTTTTGCAATCATTAGATTGTGGGGATTTTATTTAATTTTTGGGGGTTATTCACGCGCGGTGGCATTGGCTTTCTTCCTGTAGTGCGGTTCTACTCTTTAGCCAGCAATGATGAAGGCTTCTACACGGATTGGGCGAAATATTCATGGGTTTTTTTTTCTCATTTTTGAAGCGGCATACGGTGGGTGGGGTGGAGTGGTTTTGTGGTTTTTCTCGAATATTGGGGGCGGCTTCTCCCCTATAAATTCACCCCTCTCCCATTCCGATTTCTCACCTTCTCTCAAGACATTCTCTCTTCTTTTTCTTGTTGTTTGGTGTTTGTCTATGGCCGATAGGTTGAATACTATGATGCAGAATTTTCGCATTTCCAGTCAGGAAACCACTCATATTGTGGCTCAAAGGGCGGAGTTAGCCATTCCCAGATTTACGGTGGCTTTGCGGTTCGTGGCCAGACGAACATTTGGTGTTCGGGAGTTGAGGGAGGTGCTTGATAGGACGTGGAGAGTGCGTACTCCTCTCCGGGTGGCTAGTGTTGGGGATGGGCTGTTTCTGACCACCTTTGGAAGTGATGAGGAGATGCAGGATGTTTTGTCTCGCCAACCTTGGAATTTGAGAAAATCTTTAATGGCGATGAAGCATCTGCATGGAGGTGAGAGACTGACCCAACTTCAGCTAAACTTTGTTCCCTTTTGGATCCAGGTACATGGGCTCCAACTCTTTGCTATGAGTAAGATTTTGGGCATGAAGATAGGGAGTATAGTTGGGGAAGTTTTGGCGGTAGATGCAAAGGACGGAGATGAAGCCTGGGGGGAATGTCTTCGCATCCGGGTGCTTATGGACATTACGAAACCCCTTTGTCGTTTCTTTCACATTTCTGTGGAAGATGAACCGGTAACGGCGGTCTTCAGGTATGAAAGGCTTTCCGGTTTTTGCTCATTTTGTGGCCTTCTTGAGCATTCTGAGCAGGAGTGTACTATTGGTGTTGGTAAAAATGAGGAATGGTGTAAAGCTCATCGTTTTTTCCCTGCATGGCTTCAAGCAGAGAGGAAGAAGAGTCCCTCAGTTGCAGATCTGGAGAGTTTTTTTGCGCTCCTTCGTTTGGGTGCGGCTGAGCAAACACGTATTCAGGAGGAGGCTGAGGAACTTTCTCGCCGTGTGAATAGGGGGAAGGGGATTGTTATTGATGAAGGTAGGGCTGAACGGGGGAGTGAAGGGGCTGCTCAGAAAGCAAGAAGGATGGAAAAAGGTAAGGGTATAGCTATTGAAGAGGATGTTGATGTTCAAGAAGGAGTTGGGGTGTTACAGAGGCAAGTAGTTCATAGGTTTGATGAGTTGGTGGAGGCTGTTGGAGTTTCTCAGAAAGGAAGGGAGGATCCTCGGACAGGTAAGTTTTTGTCTCCTCTTTCTTTTACGGTGCCTGCTGGTTTTCAACATTGCTTTCTGAAAGAACCTCTAACTGGTGTTGAAAATGGAAAAGATTATCGGGTGGTCCATTTTATTGGAAAAGATCTTAGTACTCCAGATTATGTAATGCATGTGGAGATCATCCATGAAGGGGAGAGTCCTTATGTCCCAACTGTTGAACAAGATGAGGTTCCTACATATGCAGTGGCTGAGGCGGAAAAGGTGTTTGACGATAAAGGTATGAATGAGGATTTGGGGTCTATGCAGAGTTGTGCTTTGCCATGTAAGAAGAGGCCATTGAGGGAAGATGGAGGAGAGATGATGGAATTTTGGAGTGGTGATAGAGGCTGGTCGGAGGGAGAAATTGTTCGCAATCCAGATGTCTTCTTCAAAAAAGCTAGGAGTATGATTGAGACGTACGGGACGGAGGTGGAGTTTGGGGGTATGGCGGAGGCTGAGGTTGATCAGCCCCGCCGTGGGGAATGAATGTATTATGCTGGAATGCTCGGGGTGTTAGTGGATCACGAGCATTCAACTATTTACGTAGACTTGTAGTTTCTTATTGTCCTAGTATCTTTTTTATTTCGGAAGTTCGTTGTTCTTCGGCTAGAGCCGATGTTTTGAAATTCTCTCTTGGTTTTACGTCTTGTCTCTATGTGAAAGGCGATGGTTGTTTGGGTGGTTTGTTACTACTTTGGAAATGCACTGATCTTCGTATTTTTTCTTATTCTCAAGCACATGTGGATTGTATGGTTAGGACGAATGATGTTAATTGGAGGTTTACGGGATTTCATGGTAGCCCTTATGCTCATAATAGACAAGCATCTTGGGACCTTTTTAAACGTCTAAAACATTACACTTCTTTTGGAACAAAGGCTTGGCTCGTTGGGGGGGATTTTAATGAGACTCTTTTCCATTCTGAAAAAAATGGGGGAAATAAGAAACCGTTGTGTCGACTTTTGGATTTCCAGGAAGCCTTAAATCATAATGAACTACAATCCTTAAAATCATGGGGTCCTAAATTTACTTGGATTAATAAGAGGAGGGGTCAGGAGTTTATTACTGAAGTGTTGGACCGTTTTGTTGCCTCACAGGAATGGAGGAATGTGTTTCGAAATTATAAATGTCAGACTCTTGATTTTATGGGTTCGGACCATCGTCCTATCATGATTTCATGTGAGTTCAATCCAGTCTATATGAGGAGGAGAATCAATCAGACCTTTAGATTTGAGAATCACTGGGTGAAGGAGCCAGATTTTAAAAAGATGGTTGGTCAGATATGGAGAATCAAGGGTGCTCAGTTGCCATTGAATGAAACTCTTTCGATGTGTGGTAGGAAACTGAAGCAATGGGCTGGAAATAAAGGAGGCATGTTGAAGACAAGAATTTCAAAAGAACAAGATTGTATCAATGCTGAGTTTAATAATGAGGGGTCGGTTCCGAATTTTGAGAATATTAATGCTCATGAAAAAGAACTTGAGAGGCTTCTATCACAGGAGGAATGGTACTGGAAGCAGCGCTCAAGAGTCTCATGGCTGAAGGAGGGTGACAGAAATACGAAGTTTTTCCACCAGCGAGCTAATCAAAGAAGGGAGATTAATAGGGTTTCGAGGATTCTTAATTCGCGTGGGGAGTGGGTTCTGAGGGATGAAGAGGTGTCTAATGTGTTTGTTGATTTTTTTCAGGACATTTTTACTTCACAAAATCCTGGTTCTCAAATAATTGATCAAGCTACAAGCAACATTAGTTTCCGTTTTTCGGAAACTCAAAGTACTCTCCTAAATGCTCCTTTCTCAAGAGAAGAAATAGATCGGGCGCTCAAACATCTTAACCCTTGGAAGGCAGCTGGTCCGGATGGCTTTCCAGCCTCCTTTTACCAAACAAATTGGGATACTATTGGTGAAGAGGTGTCATCTCACATTCTGAGTGTTCTTAATGATGGTTCTCCATTGCGCACATGGAATAATACAACGATTGTAATGATTCCTAAGATCAAGCAACCCTCTCAGGTATCACACTTCCGGCCAATCAGTCTTTGTAATGTGTGTTATCGATTGCTTTCTAGGGTGATAACAAATAGATTGAAGGCTTTTTTGGATGATATGATAGATCAACATCAAAGTGCTTTTATTCCTGGCCGTCTGATTACTGATAACATTCTTATTGCTTATGAATGTATGCATTGGCTTCGGAAATCTAAGAGTAGGGAAGGTTATGCAGCTATTAAGCTTGATATGAGCAAGGCCTATGATCGAGTCGAGTGGTCATTTGTGCTGGGTATTATGCGGAAAATGGGCTTCTCAACCAAGTGGATCAATCTTATCCAACAATGCATGTCATCTGTCTCTTATTCTATCTGTATTAATGGTGCCCTTTCCTCAGTTTTTAGACCATCCAGGGGTCTTCGGCAGGGGGATCCTTTGTCTCCATACTTGTTTGTGTTATGTGCCCAGAGCTTATCTTCTTTAATTCTGGAGGCTGTTGTTCAACAAGGGTTTGTGGGCATAAAGATTGGTAGGGATGCTCCTGTTGTGTCTCATCTCTTTTTTGCTGATGACAGCCTTATTTTCATGAAAGCTACAAAGGAGAATGCGAGGGTATTGAAGAACTGTCTTCAACTCTATGAAGATGCTTCAGGACAGCTTATTAATTATGATAAGTCAGCCATTTCTTTCAGCCCAATGACGAAGCACACAAATAGGGAGGAAGTGCTTAGCATTCTGTAGGTTCGATCCACTATTGGACATGCTATCTATCTTGGTCTTCCTACATTCTCCATTAAAGCGAAAAGGCTTCAGTTTAGCTATTTGGTGGATCGGGTGCGACAAAGGATTAACTCTTGGAATCATAAAAAGTTTTCAGAGGGGGGGAAGGAGGTTTTAATCCGGTCAGTTCTTCAAGCTATTCCGTCTTATGCAATGTCTTGTTTTCGAATTCCCACAACAATTTGTTCGGATATTGAGAAACTCATTGCTAAATTTTGGTGGGGCTCTTCGATGGAAGACAAAAAAATTCATTGGATAAGATGGAGTGTTTTATGTAAACCAAGAGAGGAAGGTGGTTTGAACTTTCGAAAATTGGTTTCGTTTAACCAAGCCCTGCTAGCCAAACAAGTATGGCGAATTTCGCAAAGACCAAACTCTTTCGTTGGCAGAATATTCAAAGCACGATATTTCAAAGACACGGATATTATGGAAGCTAGTTTAGGATCGTCCCCTTCTTTTATTTGGAGATCGTTGCTTTGGAGTCGTGAGATCATTGAGCATGGTGCAAGATGGAGAATTGGGGATGGAAAGAATGTGCATATATTTAAGGACCGTTGGATACAGGGGGGAAAGGATGGAAGGATTTTTTCTAGAATTGCAAGTGCATCTCAAGTGGCTCGTTTTTTAACACCCAGCAACTGCTGGAATGAAGGACTTTTGAGAGCTGCTTTTCTTCCTATTGAGGTTGATGCTATTGTCAAAGTTCCTCGGTCAAATCCACAATGCAAAGATCATCAATATTGGCCGGAGTCTGCGTCGGGCACATATACTGTGGCGTCTGGATATGCCCTTGCCTCTCGATTAAATGATACTCCAGACAGATTGTTTACTCCTTCAACTTCAGCTTCGAATAGTAGATTGCAAGATGTTTTAAAAGCCATATGGAAACTTAAAGTTCCTCCCAAAATTCGTGTCTTCGGATGGAAGATTTTACTGGATTTATTTGCAACGGAAGGTAATCTTGTCAAGCATCATGTACCTATTCTCCCTTGTTGCTCTTGTTGTGGTGCCCCGATTGCGGATACAATGCATGTCCTTTTCCTTTGTAGCTTTGCTAAAGGTGCTTGGAAGAGTCAAGGTCTTTGGTGCTTTTTGAAGAATTTGGTCCAGGGATCCTTACTTCAACTTTTTGATCAAGTCCTTGGCTCACCCAATTTAAAGGTACATTTTAATACTATTGTGGTCATCTCATGGGCAATTTGGAGAGAGCGATGTAAATGGTTACATATGGATGAAGTTATGCTTGATAAAAGGAAAATGCCAACTGTGTTTGAAGTCAAATGGGCTGTTGATTACTGGCAGGAGTTTTTAAATATAGGAGAGCTTTCTGTTCAATTACATAAGGACATATCTTCTAGGAAAGAGTTATGTTTTCATGGAGTGAAAGCCTCTAGACTTCTTGTGGATGCTGCTTTTAATCCAGTGGTAAATTATTTTGCGGTTGGGTATGCATTATTTGAAAAAGGCAGATTGATGTTGGCAGGAGGGGAACGTATTAAGAATCCTGGATCAGTTGTTGCAGCGGAGCTTTTGGCGGCTGAAATTGGAATTCATAGATGCGTCAAATTTGGAAAGAGAATTACCAATCTCTGTATGGATTCCAGTAATGCCATTGATGCTCTTAACTGTCCTGCTTTGGTTGAAGAAAGTGAAAGGACCATAGTTCACAACGTCAGAAATGCATTGGAAACCAGTGTGGTTTGGAAATGTGATCTCATTCCTCGAGAAGAAAATCAGATTGCACATTGGGTTGCTCAGGCTGCTTGGAATTTTTCAAATCCTTACGATTGGATTGAAAATGATATTCCACAATATATTAGGGATCTTGTTTGAATGTAATTTTTTACATCCCTGATGTATCGTCAAAAAAAAAAAAAAAATGTTAAAACACATATATAACTATCTCCTAAAAATCACAAAAATCGTCCACAATTAGATGGTGGACAAGAATAGATATTATACTAAAAAAAACATTTTTACTCCTAAATTTTCATTTTTTATCCCTTTAAAAAAAAATTTAATTATTAATTTAAAATATGGCTACTAATAAACAAATCAAATTCACGTTAAGTTTGTTTGCTTTTAACTTGAATGATAGTCCAATTTATTTTAATTTGTGTTTTTTTCACTTTTGGGTCAATTGTTTTGTTTGGGTTGAATTTCATGAGCTTTCTTCTTTTATAATAACATTAAAATCATTGTATTTTGCCTGAATATACATGCATTATGATGCATATATATTTTATAGGGGTTTATTCAATTAGAATTCTATTGGATTTTTTTGAACTTTAAAAAGTAAGAGTCCATTCAGAGTTTGACTTTGAAGTGTTTTTTTTAAATTAATATTATATATATATATAAATATTTTACCAAATTATATATATATATATTATATAAAGTTTATATATATAGGACATAAGACCCCGACCCGATCCATACTCAATACAGGGCAGATTCAACCTGATCCAAAGCTAGCGGAGTAGGGTGGGTACCCGCGGGTCGGGTCAATATTGTCATCTCTACTTCTGATCTTTTCCCTTGAGAGTTCTCTTAGAGAATCGTTGAAATCTCTGGTTTTTAGAAGAGATTTTGGATTGTGAAATTTATTTATATTTTTTGAAGAGAATCCAACAAAATCCATAAATTGTTGAATACCTAAAGATTTTTAAAGACTTTTTAAAATCCTTATTGAATACCTCAAAAATTTTAAAGACTTTTGAAAATTCGAATTGAATACCCTAAACTTTGAAAGTTCAAAAAAATCCTACAAAATCTGCAACCATTACACCCCTTAAATATATAGTATAAAATTAAAAAGTGGAGGGTGGCCAAGCCCTTGATAGTCGTAATCTTTTATAATCGTATTTTCAAGAGAAATTATTGGGGAAGAAAGTGGATATGACGCCGTCGCCGAAAGAGTGAGAGCTCTAATGCGTCTTGCTTCCATTGAGAGACAAATAGTGATTTCGAAATGGGGAAATGAAGAGGGAGAGAGAGACAGAGGGGTGACGTTTTTTTAGGAACGTAAGAGTGGAGAGAGAAATTGAAATCTTTTTAGAGTGGTAAGATTAAATAAGTGATCATATTTGTATTACAATGTAATAAAAAAAAGTCGCCCTAGTTTCGACCATCACTTTAAGGGGTTAAGGCCATCTCCAGCCATAAACTCTAAAATGAAGATTTCTAAACTTTAAAATACATTTTTTTATACTCTATTTTAAAAACCTTCTCCAACCATAAAACTCTATATCTTACTCTATTTATTATTTTATTCATTTTCAATATATTACTATCATTAAACAATTAATATATTTTATCTTCATATTTAAATTAATTTATACAATTAAATATTCGATTAGTAAATTAAATTATAAATTAAATATTATTGATTTTATCAAAATCATATATGTAAATAAATTTATAATTTTTAAATATTACTTTTATTTAAATATAAAATAATGAAACACATAATGACGTAAAATGATACATGTGAGTATAATCTAATAAAACACTTATTTGTATTTATTTTCAATTTGTGTTCACTTATTTTAATATATCGGTGTTATATATAGCTAGGTGATGCATGTATGTCCGTTTTAATATATAATGTATTTCATATTTAATATATAGTGTATTTTTTATTGTATTTTACATTATTTTATTGTTGGTAATAATAATATTTTTTTTATTGTATTTTACGTTATTTTATTGTTGGTAATAATAATACACACACAACAAAAATTAAATTACACAAATAAAATTAAATTATAAATTAGTATAATAATAAAATTGTAATTATATTTAATAAAAGAACTCTCATTATTAATATAAAATTGTAATACAGAAGTGTAAATATTAATAAAATAATAGATATAAAATATAGAGTTTTGAATAGTAAACTCTATATATAGAGTTTACTATTTAAAACTCTATTTCAAAACTTCTAAATAAAGTACGGTTGGAGGAGGCGAAACTCCAATTTTAAAGTTTAACTCCATTTCAAGCGTCCGGTTGGAGTTGCTCTAAGGGGGTGTATTGGCTGTGAATTTTGTAGAGTTTTTTTTAACTTTCAAATTTTGGGGTACTTCATTTGAATTTTCAAAAATCTTTGAAATTTCTGAGATATTCAATACGGATTTTAGAAAGTTTTTAAAAATCTTTAGGTATTCAACCGTATGTATGTATATGAATTTTAACACTCTATGAATTTTGTTGGATTCTCCTCCAACAATATAAATAAATTTCACTATAAAAAATCTCTTCTAAAAACTAGAGATTTCAACGGACTCTGAAGACGAAAAGTCAGAAGTAGAGATGACAATATTGACCCAACCCACGAATACCCGCCCCACCCCGCAAGCTTTGGATCAGATCGGATCTGGCCCGTATTGAGAATGGGTCAGGTTTGGATCTTATGTCCGCCCACCCCGCGAGCTTTGGATCCGAGGTCGGATCCGCCCCGTATTGAGAATGGGTCAGGTTTGGATCTTATGTCCGACCCGCGGGTATCCGATCCGCCCCGAATCAATATATAAACTTTATATAGTATATATATTTTTATTATTGGTAAAATACTATATATATATATATATATAATATTTAAATTTAAAAAAAACTCTTCACATCAATAGTTCAAGCGCCGGAGTTTATGGAAATTTATGTAAATTAATAAAAAAAAAAGTATATTTATATAAGAGAATATTTCTAAAAAGGGTCATTCTTAGAGACAGGTTTTTTTTTTTTTTATGGAAAGTTAAATACTCATCCCTTTTTTCCCCTCCCCATGACTCGAACCCAGGACCTAAGGCCTAGGTAGTGGTGCTCTAACCACTTGAGCTATCCCACTTTGTCTTAGAGACAATTTTTTAATTAAGAACAAAAATTATAATAATTTTAAATAAGGTCAAAAACCTACATAAAAATCCCCTTTATACCCTTCCTCTTTAAAAACTATAATTATAAATGAAATTTAAATCATACTTTCCCTATAATTTCGGGAGACTTTCATTTTCAGATTTGATTTCAATATCATCTAAATATTTTTATTTTGAAACAAATCCCCTCCACATATTCCATCCAAAAATGTCGATCTGTCTTCCCCACGAACATAGGCGCCGAAGACGATCAAACCCCCCGAATGGAAGAAAAAAGCATTGTCGATGGCAGATCTTCCTTTTCGTCGTCGTCCACGATCGAACCTCCCACCCAATCTCCTTCGCGGCGACGTGACAACACGGACGCGGTGCAAGTGACTGGTTCCATTTTTTTACGATTTTTTACAGATCGGTTGTGTTGCCCACACTAAAGAGTACAATTAATTTACGCATTTGTTACAGATCGGTTGTGAGATGATTTCATGGTGTTTATAATAGTGAGTAATAATTTTTTATCATTTATTTTTTCACTCTTTTGATCTTTTTTTCATGAAAGCATCTAAATATCATGTTACAGTGAAGGAGTACATTATTTCTTTGTGTTTATAATAGTGAGTAATGATTTTTAATAATTTGTTTATTTAGATGCGTGAGTATTTTCTTGAGAGTACATTGATTTTATGTTTTTTTTTTATGTGATTGAGTTGACCACGGGTTATAGGGGAATATTATTTTTGTACAAAAATAGTGCTTCTTTATTTTTAGATTGATTTTGTTTTTTTGAGGATAGATGGATATAGTGTTATCTTGGAGTTGCTTAGTGGGAGTAGAACGTTGTCACACTAGACGTTATTCATTAATTGATCATATTCTACATTAAATATTTAGTTAATTGAGAGTGATGAGATATTATCGTGCCTTCTTCCCCATCTTCAATCTCCGACAAACATATGTTGCATTCTCCATTTTCTTTCTGTAACAAAATTTGGGAGTGATAATTTTTGTAGTTGATAGTGATAATTAACTACTTGAGCAATTTTGGGAGGACTAGAAAATATGTCGCGCTGATCATCATGGTGTTTTTAATTAGAGTAGGTAGAATTTGTTCAATTTCAATTTAAGCTGAAGGTTTGTGCTGTAAAGAGTGTATACTGTAAAGACGAATCTTTTCAAAAATGCAGATCTGATCGACATAAATATATTTTTTATGCATAACAAACTTTGAATATGCAAATAGTATATTGTCTATTTCTACATTATTAATATTATTATGCAAATATTTTTTTATTTTTTCTGCATACTACACTTGTAAATTGCATATTTATATTCAGAACATTAAAACCATCAACAACGGCAAAATAATTTACTATATAATCAAATACCATCAAAAAAAATTATTTACATATCTAAACTTGGTAATGGAGATACAAGACTTTCAACATACTTATATGTATGTTGAATTTGATATACCCTATCAGTCTCATAATATGCAACGAATATAAAGAAACAGATTGCAATATTTAAAAAATATGCAGAATTTATGTTTGTCCTTCTGCATAGTATTGTGTGTGCAAAAAATCTTATCTCGTTCTGCATAAAACGAAAGTTGTTTACATTCTCATATTCAGCTCAAAATAATCATAAATAATGCATAAAACGAAAGTTGTTTGTTGACACCCTCACCAAAATATCAGTTACATGTAGTGGGGAAGTTGAGATATAAACTTTTATTTGGTAGTGGAGAATGTGTGACATCTAATGGGTCATATGTATTAATGAGAATTTAATTTTAACTTCAATGTATTATAACATTATTACAAGATAATATAAATTTTTCTACACTAATGAAATAATAAATAAACATATTTTTCTACATTACATATTTTTCTTTATATGACATTTATTTTATGTTGAATTAATATATATAAAAATAATATTTTATTTTTTTAAACGTCAAATTTATAATATAAGGTTATTTTTTCCTTTTATGCAATAAAGTTGCATAATTTAAATTTAGTATTTTATGTGTATCCTATTTAAATTATATTCATTTTTCATTAATATTATATAATATAATTACTTGATTTATAATGAAATAAATAAATACAAAAGTAATGACTCAATATATATAAAAGTGATGACTCAATTATTTTTCTGCAGATCAATTGACGTTAGCTTTAGGAAAGTTTTAATTTTGAATGTCTTAATTGATTAGCGCAATTTTCGAAGAGTTGATAGAGAAGCATTTAAATTTTAAAACTAATTGACTTTTTATATATTAAATTCGAAATTTAAATAGTAAGGGCATGATGGTACATTTATGTTAAATTTTGATCTTAATTTGAAACTATTTTAAAACATGTTCTTATTTAAAAAATCACTAGGTGAAAAGAACTTATATGTGAAATCCCCTTTATATAAATCAATAAAAAAAACCAGTAAAACTCTGCATTGACTCTATAAATTTTATAAATTTACATACTTTTTTAAGTAAAAAAAAATTCAATAGAATCTCAATTTAATATACCCTCTAAACCCTCTAAGTGTGACTTTACAAATATGATGTACTATATGTTTAGTGTCTTAAGATTAAATGAAGGGCTCTCAACACAATTAGAGCTATCAACCAACATGAAAGAACAGCCATAGTACGTATGAGAGTATCACCATGTCCTGCTCAATTTCTGTGCACAAAACACGACATGTATATTCGAGTGTTCTTTTACCCAATATTGGGTTAAATAACATACTTTTTCCATTTCACAACTTTATTTTGGTTGTTTTAATTAAAAAATATGATTAAATAATAGATGTAGTACATGTGATGTGATGATGAGAGAGAAAATAATAGATGAGTATGAGATCTATTATGATAAAATAACGAGAGAGTACTTTTTATTTTGGTTTGTTTCATGATTATTGACACAAAATACGAAATAACATACTACTACTTCACAACAACATTTTGTTTTTAAAATTATAATTTATATTTTGCTAACATTTTACTTTTCACTCAAAATACACTTCATTTATTTGCCCACACACATCAATAAAATATCTTCTTCTTTTTTTTTGTGAAGATAATTCTGGAAGAGTATAATTTATTGATTTGTAAATCACGTTGGGTTTATTATTTTAAACTAATTACATTTTTATTTGGGACATAATGTATTAGTAATATAACCAATTTATGAACATTGGGCCTAACATCCTTTAGATTAAAGCCCAGAACTTGAAACAAAACCCTAGCCCACATCAATCTCGCTTTCTGGCACATACAAAACCCTAGCGCCTCTCACTCCTCATTTCTATCCGGGGAAAGAAGAAGAATCACACAGGCCTGCGAGAATGTCGAAGCGAGGTAAATAATCGATCAATTTTTCGAACCGATTGTTTCGTATTATTCAATTACATAGTGCTTGATCATGATTGTATGTTCGTACAGGACGCGGAGGTTCCGCCGGGAACAAGTTCAGGATGTCGCTGGGTCTTCCGGTGGCGGCCACGGTGAATTGCGCCGACAACACCGGTGCTAAGAATCTCTACATCATTTCAGTTAAGGGCATCAAAGGTCGCCTTAATAGGCTTCCTTCCGCATGTGTCGGTGACATGGTCATGGCCACCGTGAAGAAGGGTAAGCCTGATCTTCGTAAGAAGGTTATGCCGGCCGTCATCGTCCGCCAGAGGAAGCCCTGGCGCCGAAAGGACGGAGTATTCATGTACTTCGAAGGTATTTTGCCTTCTTCTGTCTAGCTTACTTAATTTGCCGATACTTTTTTTTAAATGTTTTTTCGTCCATTAAACTGTTGTTCTGTAGTTGTGGTTAACTTTACATATTTAGATCGAGCCTCCTCCTTTTTGTTTATGCCTTATTAGAAATTGAAGATGTGGCTATGTTTACATATTGAATTAAATGTTTCCTGATCCTTTGTATATCGTTTTATAATTTATCAAACGTGTGTTATTTGTCTGGAATTCCAATTTGTTCTTAGAATATGCTTAAATTATATGTTTAGAGGCTTGTTATTTCTTTTCTATATCTAATAATATTTGACACAAATGTGAGGTCTTGTATTCACCCTTTTTAAAATGAAGAAATAGTTTGACATAGCATTGGACTTTTGCATAATCAAGGGACAAATATTGAAGAATTTTGGTTTTGGTTATTGGATAAATTTGGAAGATTTCATTTTTTAGCTAGATATACAGTAGCTTATAGAATATGCCTATACACAGTGGCTGCTTGATCTGATGTAAGAAGTTATACGTTGATATAATTTGATGTTCTGCTACTTTCTTTTAAGCATTTCCTCGTTCTCTGTGGTTTATCAAAATGTTTGTGATGGTTTTGAAGGTTCGTTCTCATGGTTCTTGTTTTTCTCTATCTGCAGATAATGCTGGTGTTATTGTCAATCCTAAGGGTGAAATGAAAGGTATAAGAATTAAATACTTGTTTACACACTATATGTTCTTGATCCATGTTACTTGGTTTCCTTTAATTGCTGTCTTACATTTCCTTGGATGATTTTTGTATTTTGAAGGCTCTGCAATCACTGGTCCCATTGGAAAGGAGTGTGCTGATCTGTGGCCTAGGATTGCCAGTGCTGCCAATGCCATCGTCTAGATATCAAATTTTGTGTCTCCGTGCTTGTTTTTCTTCATCCCATTTCTTTTGCTCTACTGTATTGTGGAGAGGTTAAATCAGCAGTTGTGTTGAGCATTGTTCTTTTATTTTCTTAGACTCTTTATACTAGTGGGTATTTTAATTATAAATTTTGTTTTCTTGTCGACTTTTTGGTATCTAAACACAAATTCATTTGAATCATATTTCGTGTTAATTTGTTATATTCATGCTTTGATGGGTCCCTGAGCTTTTTTCTTTTTCTGTCAAGAATTTTATAAACTGCATTAACTTGTCACCTGAAGCTTTTTGCCTGTTACTTGAAGTCCTTTGTTTGTGTTGAATTGTGATCACTTGTTTTTTGCCTGTACATATACAAAATGTCTTGCTAGATTTTGTATATGGTTGTTGCTATATCATTAGCATGATGCGGTTTCTTGGTGTGACTTGGTTAACATTAATAAACACCCTTCTTTTTTGAAGTCTCACTATGAGATGGTTTTATGCCAGCCATTCTTATTTGTTTAGTTTACTGGAATTATATATCCTTGTATAACAGGTAAATACATTATGTTCATATTAAATTCACCACCATGTGTAAAAATTCACAAGTTAAGTTTAAGAGAAATTCACAAGTTATGTTTAAAAGATTCTTTAAAACCAAAAATAATTTATGTACAGTAATGGCATATGGATAAATATGAGTATATTTCAAGGGTGAGGGTATGAGTATATTTCAAGGGTGAGGATTGTGAAGATATTTTCTTTTATGGAGTGTGTAAATTGGTATGAAAAGTGTGCAAATTTCTGTGGGACGGAGTGAGTATTTCTTTATATTTAACATGTATTATGAATAGGAAACCAAATATATTATGAAAATGTGTATTATTTCAATTTTATTGTCTTTGATTTTTAATTGGTATAATATAAATGATCAATGTTTATTTCTAAAGGACAAAAAAATCCAGCCGAAAAAACTCTTGATTCCCATTTTTATGCGATGTTTTTTCAGAACAAAATAACTTAGGGCATGTTTGTTTTGGGATGGAAAATTCGGATTTGGGATTTCGAAACTCCACCCCGTTACAGTTTGGAATTTTGATTCAGGATTTCAAAATCCCACCCTATAACCCTATAAAAGTCAACTCTATAAATACCTACAAATCCTATATAAAAAACTCTATAAATACCTACAAATCCTATATAAATACCTATAAAACCTATAATCCTATACTATAAAGTTAAATCCTACCCTACATAAATCCCAAAACAAACACAAAACATAAAAAATATTAGGATTTTGAAATCCACTAGATTTTGAAATCCGGATTTCAAATTCCTCAAAATCCCAAAACAAACATGCCCTTAGTTCTTTTGGAAAATTCTCAAATGCACCATGTGCACCAAAATTGATTTGATGCACATGCTTTTGTCCTTATCCTTCCACCCTCACTTATTTACCCCTTTTTTCTACTTACTGTTATAACTCCAATTTTTTTCTTCCACCCTCACTTATCCCCCATTTTTTCTCTACTTATTGTTATAATTCCAATTTTTTCTTCTACTTATTAATTAATTTACCGACCAATCCACATTTTATTAATTAATTAATTTATAATTATGGATTAATTTACAATTCTCATTTTTATTGACCAATTTATCACTTAATTAATTAATTTATTATTATTAATTAATCTACAATTCTCTTTTTTATTTTGCATATGCTATCATTGCTAATTTAGTTAATTAAAATTAAAAATGGTACTAATAAAATTATTATTAAAACTGGAAAAATGTTATTCTTATTATTAAAAAGTTGTAGATTTTGTTATTGAAAAAGTGATAGATATTTTAACTGAAAAGTGTAATTCTTTTATTATTAAAAAGTGGTAGATTTCGTTACTGAAAAGTGTAATTAACTGAAAAATGTAATTTTCATTATTAAAAGCAATAGATTTTGTTACTGAAAAGTGTAATTCTCATTATTGAAAAAGTGGTAGATTTGGTTACTCAAAAGTGTAATTATTATTATTGAAAAGTTGTCGATACTTTAACTGAAAAGTGTAATTCTCATTATAGAAAAGTGGTAGATTTTGTTACTCAAAAATTTAATTCTTATTATTGAAAAATGGTAGATATTTTAACTGAAAGTGTAATTCTTATTATTGAAGAGTGTAGATTTCATTGCTTGTAATTCTTATTATTAAAAAGTGATAGATATTTTTTAGTATTAAAATATAATTATTAAAAACATATTTAGTTACAAATTATAGTCTTAAAATATTATAAAATTATTATTTCATTTTTCTAAAATTAATATATTACTCAAAAATAAAATAATATTTATTCTTCAGTTTTTTTTCCAGTTTTCCAGAAATTGTATAAAATTATTTACATTTTAAAAAATCATATTTCATTTTTCTAAAATTAATATATTACTCCTAAATAAAATACTCCCTCCATCCAATTTTATTATGCTCACTTCTCCGGGCACGGGTTTTAATGAATATTGATTAGTTTATTGATAAAATAGATAAGTTGAGGGTAGGATAGGGTATTGTGGGGTCCATTTATAAATAAATGATTGCTTATGAATAAAGTGAATGACAAAATGAGTAAATAAGTGATGGTAGGTAGGGGTGTGCATGGTTCGGTTTGGTTAACCAAACTGCCCGTAAATCGTAAACCAAACTAAAAACCATTCTTTTTTTTCAAAACCGTAAACCAAACCGTATTTATAAAAACCGTTCGGTTTGAAACCATAATATTTCGGACGGTTCGGTCGGTTTTGATCGAACCGTAGTTTTGCTCATTTTTTTCCCTATACACAATAATTAATAAAAATGTCAATAATAGACAAAATGAAATCTCAATAATCCAAAATATAATTCGAATAGATGAAATACTATTACAACGTTCACAAACTAATTGTTAAAAACTAACTAAATAACCACAAAAATAAACAACAAACTTCTATCTTCTTCAAGATTTCAGATTGAGTGAGACTGTGAGAGGCGCTAAATACTAAATAAGTAGAAGAGAATGGGTAAGGTTTCTAACTTTGGGCAATTGGACTTGTCGGCTTGAAAAATGTCTTGGATTTACTAGTTTAGGGATTATATAATATAGAGATTATAAATCTATAATATATATTTTTTTATATAATTTTATATATAATATATATTTATATATATATAAATAATAAGTTCGGTTTGGTTCGATTTTTTCATTAGTGAAAACCGTAAATCAAATCATACTAAAGAAAAATCAATTCTAAAAGTCGTAAACCGAACCGTAAACCAAAAATCGAACCATATTTAATGGTCTGGTTTGGTTCGATCGATTTGGTCGGTCTGAACCATACTTTGCACATCCCTAATGGTAGGAGAGTGGAGATAAAGTAGTATGAATAGTATTGTTTCCAAAAATGGTATGAGCTTAAAATTGGACAACAAAAAAAAAGGAAAGTGAGAATAACGAAATTGGAGGAGGGAGTAATATTTATTTGTCAGTTTTTTTTTTTTCCAGTTTTCCCAGAAAATTGTTTAATTATTAAAAAAAATATTTAGTTTTAATAAGTCTAAAGAGTTGACTAGTCACGTGTACACTATGCACCAGAGACCAACTCTATCCTTTTTTATCAAATTTCTATTTTCAAACCCTAATTATACAATTTTATCTTATTTTGTTAGTGTTTTTCTCTAATTGTCAAGGGTACTCCATTTGATACATTTTGCCAGAACAGCGGTGTGGCAGCAATGCGGAGGCAAAGGCGGCCACTTATAAAACAAAAAATTGAAAAACCTTGTCAAAATCGATTGAAACCTGAACAAAATTAACGATAAGGTCGGAGAAAAAGAAATTAAAGAACGCCCAATGGAACAATCACCAGCAGATGGAATCACCATGGTCGAGTATAACTTCGCCAATACTTCAAAAAATTGAGCTTATGGTTCATAATTGTTTTTATCGTGCACTAAGCTAATTTAAGAGAGATAAATTAAAGGGCGGGATCCATTCCACGAGATTTTAAGAGAAACAACAGATAAAAATGAAAATGAGAATTTGCAGAAAAAGGAGTCTGGGTATGGAGGCGTTCAAAATAGTTGGGGGTGGGGAAGATGAACGAATAGTTAGGTTAAGGGGTTAATTTGATTTTAATTTTGCAAAATATAGTAATAATTGATTTTAGATTATATTTATTTTAATATATAAGAGTATTTATGTTATTTATAATTAAAATGACATTTTTCGTCATTTTATATATATTAATTTATTTTATTAGTAGGGCGATGCAGTGCGATTGCATAAAGTAAACACACTAATGCGAAGTGCAATCTTATAAATAAAATTTGGGAGGGGCTATCAACACCCCAAATTGTGTTATTCCCACCCCAATTGTTATACACACCCCACTTAAATTTAAAATTCAATTTAAATTACTAAACATACCCCAATTTATTCCTTTCCTATCCTTTTTATTTTAAAACTTAAAATATTTACCCTTCTTAACTAATACTATACACACCCCATCCATAAAATTTAACCCCTCTCTCCCTCACCAATAACCGTATCTTTTTTTTTAAATTTCTAGGGTTTACATTGTTGAATGAGTTTGATTTATTGTAAAAAAAAAAAACTCTAATAGAATGGATTATGTATGAATGTATAACATATTGAGTTTGATTTTGTGTTTGGGTATTGTTTTTCATTGGTTTGATTTGGGAAAATCGGCCAAAATCAACTAGTTTTTGTTGCTGTTCGCGTATCGTACGACCAGTCCCGCGGCCGCGCGGAGCACACTGTGCACGGCCGGTATTGGCTGCACGCAACAGAGGGTGCACGGCTGGTATTGGCCGCACGCAATAGAGTCTGAACGGTCGGTATTGGTCGAACAAAACATTGTGCACTGCTGATTTTTTGCTGAACATGATGAAACCAGATTTGCGCAGCAAAATATTGATTCTCATTATTGGAATGCTTTAAATGCTTTCTTTTTTAAATACCAACAGAAAAATTATAAATGCATTCATTTTATGTTGGTGGCCTGATGGGTTTTTTGTCTGCTTTGAAACTGCAGGTAGCTGAAATTATCAAGGAGGATATTTGGCCAAACCCAATCGCACACCTTGATAATGTAACGCATTTACACTTTCCGTTTTATTGGAGTATTAGACCCTTTTTCCATTTCACTTAACTGTGAACTTACGACTGCAGTTAGAGGATGAAGACGATGAGGCTGATGACGACGAGGTACTAGAATCTACATTCTCCTCAAATTTATTTTTGCATGAAACTTGTATAGTGTTTCGTTTTATCACGTGTTGCTCAAAGTTTAATGTTTGTTGGAACTTTGAATTTCCTAATTCTCCTATTATGTGCTATGCAATTTTGTTACTTGTATCTAATTGTATGAATACTCTTTTACTGATTTGTTTTTAAAACAGGGTGAGGATGGCAATGGGGAAGATGATGGTAGCGGGAACCTGAATTGAATTGTCTCCAAAACAAACTCTTTAATTTATTTCCAACTATTGTTTTGTGAAATTATAAGTGTGCCTGAGGGACAACTTTTCAACTATACCTGAAGTGTATACTTCTACCTCAGATATCTATAAGTGTGCTTAAGTACTGTACTACCCTTTTCCTGTTTTAAATAATCAATTGCTTAGAACTTATTGTTTGACTTGATTTTTTCAATCAAATGTTGGGGCTTTGTATAGTTCTGTGTCCATAGGCTTAAACATAGGGAATTCCATTCTACATGGGAGATCTCAAAATTGCACTATTCTATTCTTTATTTTACTTGCATTCATCGATGTAGGTAAGGTTGTAAGTGGTTCGTGAGCTACTTGTGCCAGACTTTTAAATTGATCACATTTAAAGAGTCAAATACCAAGCTACTCGAGTATGAGTTGAGCTCAAGTTTAGTAATAGACTCATGAGCTAAAGGCAAGTTTACTATTTCAACATTGATGTGCGACTGAAATAGTCGAACGCATCTTCTTTGAATGCAGTTTTGCCTACCAAATGTGGATGGGCCGCTTTAATTGGCTAGAAGTATCGACCAGTAATAATGTACACCTAAGGATGTGTTCGGACAGAAACCCATGTACATCCTTATATGTGTTCGGCCAGAAACCCATGTACAGCCTCATGTGTGTTCGGCCAGAAACCCATGTACAACCTCATGTGTGTTCGGCCAGAAATCCATGTACAACCTCATATGTGTTCGGCCAGAAACCCATGTACAGCCTCATGTGTGTTCGGCCAGAAACCCATGTACAGCCTCATGTGTGTTCGGCCAGAAACCCATGTACAGTCTTATGTTTGTTCGGCCACGATTTCGGCCGAACACGTCGCGATTGTTAATGTTTAAAAACTGTATCAAGTGTAAAAAATGTATGAAAAAAGTGTAAAAATATTAAATATACTTACATTAATTTTCTATATCACGTTTTCTTCTACCATAAACATGTTTATTGTGATTATATCATCATATAAATGATTTATGGTGATAAGGGTTTATGCATGAAGAGGAAGGGTTTTAAGAATAAAGTGAATTTTTGAAGTAAAAGTAAAAATAGTTGAATGAGGGTTAAATGAAGTAGAATTTAAAAATGGGGTGTGTATAACATGGGGTGTGTTTAAAATTATTAGGGGTGTGTTTAACATTTTTTAAAAGATTTAAAAGGACATTTTAGTAAATGCAATTGTGTCTATTTTTGTCCAAAATTTTTTGGGGTGGGAATAACAATATTTGGGGTGTTGATAGCCCCTCCCATAAAATTTTATACGTTGGATCAACGATCTAATAGTACGTATTTGAAGTATTGCTTTTTATAAGGCATGACGAAGTTTGTCTTACCATAGAAAGACCCTCGTTAGTTTCAAAAAGTCCTTTAACTATTTTCTTAAGGACTTCTTAAACTATATAAATCTTATTTCACTATGTTCTATAAATTTTTTTTTTTGAGCAAAAAGGATAAAAAATTTCATTGCTCAAAAAACGCTCACCCCCGAGGGGATGACGCCATCGGTACAAATCGCTCGCCACTCAACTCGCAAATTACAACTCACAAATCTTATTTAATAACTTCACTTTTACAACTCACAAATCTTATTTAATAACTTCACTTTTACGGACAAGTTTATACTAGGAGATGAGTTTGTTGGTCCTTTTTTTTCTTTTTTTAGTATAGAGAGTCATCATATAAGACGATCTTGAAGCTAATTGATTAGATGACTCGAACTCATCACATTCGAACAACCGACCAAACTCAACTTCAGATAAATGATTTTGTCAATAGCGTAGTTGCACAAGTTGAAACAATATCTGACCATAAGTTTTCTGGAACAGCTGAGAAATTGTTCAATCAATCCACTCTCCCAACTCCCATAACCCAGGAACGGACCCCCCCCCCCCCCCCAATTTCAAAATTATGTATTATGCTTCTTAGGTAACATTGGTCCAGTTAAAAAAGTTTTCACTTTTGTTAAACCAAAGTTCAACTCCTCCCAATTGCAATCATTTTTTTTTACTATTTTATATAGAGTAACCCCAAATGTTTTTTTCCCTTATTAAACTTGTTTTTAGTATTTTATATAGAGTAACCTCAAATATTGGAAGAATTGTGAGAAGTTTGCTTAATTTTATAGGTGAAGCAAATTATTAAATGCAATTGAGTGTATTTATACAATTAAATTTTAATTGATTTGAATATATTCGTCAAATTAATTTTTGACCCATTAAATTGAAAACAAGTCAAAATTGTGGCTTAATTAATAATTACACTAAATTGCAATTGTGACTCTTTTCAATGGAAACTATTCTTGCAAGGGAAAAAAAAAATCATTCTTGTGCACTCAATTTAAATTAATAGAATGAGATTATTGACAATGCTATAATGAAATTACTTTGAGTAACACTTATGACTTAAATGAATCTGAAACTTTTGTTTATTATAGTAATGTAAATCAAGCCCCCGATCCTAAATTTCTGACTCCGTCACTGTCATAACCGATCCTACTAACAAACTCTTACCATATCCAATTAATGACTCAACTTCAGATGAGGATAACTCACCTAATGGAATTATTCATCAAATAAATTAGTTGAGAGATCATCGCGTATGGGAAAACCCATCATTAGAATCCAAACTCTGAATGATATTGGTGAAAGTGTTTTTTTTGTTATTATCTTTCTTTCATAGGAGCCAACTAGAATTGAATAAGCCATTAAAGATTTCAACTGGATCACAACTATAGAAGAGCTAAATTAGTTAACTATAAACGAAATATGAGAACTAGTAAAGAAGCCTAACTATTAAAAAATGATAGGAACGAAGTTGATATTTAAGAACTAGAAGGATGACAATGATGTTTTATTGCTATAAACAAAGCTAGACTTGTAGCTCAGAGATACTCATAATTTGAAGGAAAAAACTATGATGAAATCTTTACATTCTTATACGGGTTCATGAGGCTCAATGTGTATTAAATGAAAGTGAAGAGTGCATTCTTTAACAAATTACTTTAAGAGGAAGTTTATATTGAACAACCTTCCAACTTCGAAGAAGACGACTAAGTATACCGTTTAAGAAAAACTTTTTATGGCCTGAAACGAGCCTTGAGCTTGATATGATACACTTTTTGAATTCCTTCTTATTCACGGTTTCAACAAAGGGTACACTACATGAGATTTGAGAAACCGTGACGATAAAATTCATAATATAAACATCATTTCTCGTTACAAATTATATTTGATGAAGATTTTTTTTTATCGCAAAGAACGTCGTTGTATGTGTGTCGGATTAGGTAAATGTGGCGTTATTTGAATTTGTCATCTAAAATTATCTTTTGATGATGCTAAAGGTCACTGTCACTATATCATTTAATCTATAGTGATAAATAAAACGTCGCATTTGAAATTACATTTAGTCACTAAAAGTTCAACTTTAGATTGTAATTTGTTTTATTGTCACTAATACATTCATTTTTTGTGACGATTGTCCCTTTACTACCAACTATGTCAAATTTTAGTGATATAATTTTTGTGTCAATAAGATTAACTATTTTGTCACATGTTATATAATTCGTCACCAAAGGTGATACTTCATATGCTAAAAATTAATACTCACAGTGTCCAAAATAAGTATGTAACATTTTATTTTTTGTCCGTTCAAAACATTCATTACTTCGTATGACTTTAATTTTATCCTCATCATTCAAACATTATTTATTTACTCAAATTGTCATTTACTCTATTTAACACAATGAATTTATTTATAACTGAATTGAATCCTCACAAAACTCCATAATATCATTTAGCTTATCTACTTTTTATATAAACTGTGAGAATAAGTATGAGATCACCGTTAACGAGGTGATTGGGAAAATTCAATATATATAGTCAAGGTACAAGAGATTTACAAGGAAATAATAACAAACAATTAAAGGAAATATTTACAAGATATGGTAAACAATAATTAAATTATTTATTTCCTATTATCCCCCCTCAAGCGATGCAGTGGGTGAGTGGACACGCAAAGCTTGGAACGCAGTAATTCAAAGTTGGGCCGAGGAAGACTTTTCGTAAAGATATCGGCAACTTGGAGCTCGGAGGGAACAAAGTAACAAACTGAGTAGCAAGGCGACCAGACGATACGAGTTCCCGAACAAAATGACAGTCAATATCATTGTGTTTCGCCCTCTTATGTGCAACAAGATTCTGAGAAAGAAAGAGAGCACTCTTATTGTCACATAGAAGGAGAGGGCGACCAGGGGGTAAGGCACCCAATTCGCGAAGAAGTATGGTGATCCAAATGATTTCTTGAGCAGTGTTGGCCATGGCACGATATCAGATTCACAGCTAGACCGAGAGACGGTAGACTGCTTTTTAGCACTCAAAGAAACTAAATTTCCACCCAAGAAGATGGAATAACCATACGTAGAACGACGTGTCTCAACACACCGAGCCCAGTCAGCATCCGAGTATCCGATGAGAGAGGGATCGGAACCACGAGTGTAGGTGAGACCGAAATTGATAGTACCTTGAACATACCAAAGAATACGCTTTACGGTGGCGAAGTGATCCACCGTGGGAGAATGGAGAAACTGGCTGACGTGGTTGACAGCATAGGACAGGTCCGGGCGAGTGATGGTGAGATACTGCAATGCGCCGACCAGATACCGATATAATGTGTGGTCATGGAAGGGTGCACCCATGCTGACAAGCGAGGAACCATCGACCAGAGGGGTAGAGACTGGTTTGAATTCGAGGAGGTCGGCACGAGCGAGGATGTCGCGGGCGTATTTGCCTGACCGAGGAACAAAGTGTTCGAAGAACGAGACACTTCAAGGCCGAGGAAGTAGTTGAGCTCGCCCAAATCTTTGACCCGAAACTCGGAATGAACGCGAGCAATGAAACGCTTGAGGAAGACAAGGTCATTGCTCGTCACAATGATGTCGTCGACATAAAGGAGAAGATATAGAGTAACCCCCTTGTAAGTAAAGTAGAACAATGAGGTATCCGCTCGGCTGTAGTGAAAACCAAGAGAGGCGAGGAAGGAACTGAACAAACCACGCCCGAGGAGCTTGTCGGAGCCCATAGAGCGCCTTCTTGAGACGATAGACGTGATTCGGAAAGTGAGGATCGGTAAAACCCGGAGGTTGGGACATGTAGACGGGTTTGGTCAGAACACCGTGTAAAAAGGCATTGTTGACATCCAATTGATGTAGAGGCCAACCATTTCGAACAGCGAGAGAGAGCACAATACGAACAGTTGCGGCTTTGACAACTGGGCTGAAAGTGTGTGAGAAGTCGAAACCAGGAATCTGAGAGAAACCCTGGGCGACCAGGCGAGCCTTGTAGCGATCAACAGAACCATCATTATGAAATTTTATACGGAAAACCCATTTGGAACCGACAATGTTCGTGCTCGGCGGCCGATGAACCAGATCCCACGTTTGATTCACGTGGAGAGCATCAAGCTCCGAACGCATGGCCGTCGTCCAGTGGGGAAGCTTTAAAGCGGACTTGAACCCCTTGAGTTCATCGGAGACAACGAGAGCAGTTAACAAGCCTGTGGTCGCAATGTCGGCCATATAGCGAGGCTTGAAGATGCCAGACCGAGCCCGAGTAACCATTGGATGAGTGGATCGGGGCAGGTCGGCAGGCGGGGGCTCAATAGGAGGCACAGCAGGACGAGCAGGGGGGTGCTCGATAGGCAGGACCTCAAGTGCGCGAGGAGGCAGTTGACGAGGGGGCAGATCCGCAGTAGCATCAGTGGGATCCGGGCAAAGCGAGCAAGGCTTGGTGCGAGAAAGTGTAGGGAGAGGAACTGGCGTGGGAGTGGGAGACTCCGAAATAAAAAATGAGTTGTAATCGAGGGACCTAGAGTCTGGGGAGGAGCCCTTGCCGGAAAAGGGGAACGCTGACTCATCAAACTGAGCATGTCGAGTAGTGTAGAAGCGAGAAGCGACCGGATCGTAACACCGAAACCCTTTATGAGAAGAACTGTAACCCAAGAAAATGCAAGGAACACTGCGAGGAGCCAATTTATGAGGAGAGTAATCCCGAAGGTACGAAAATACACGACAGCCAAATGTTCTGAAATTGCTGTAAATTAGAGGCGTATGAAAGAGCAGCTCATACGGAGAATTATCACCAAACACATGAGTAGGCATGCGGTTGATAATATAAGCTACAGTTGCAAAGGCATCTACCCAAAAGAGAGAAGGAACACTGGAATGAAGTATGAGGGACAATCCAGTTTTAGTGATATGTCTATGTTTACGCTCCGCACGACCATTCTGCTGAGGAGTATAGGAACATGACAATCTGTGATGAATACCTTTGGTGGAAAAGAAATCCCGAACTCTGCTGTTAACAAATTCTGTACCACCATCACTCTGAAAAACTTTCATAGAAACAAAGAACTGATTGCACACAAAGGTATGGAAGCTGACCAAAACACCGAAGAAGTCAGACTTAGCACGTAAAGGATAAAACCACGTGAAGCGAGTGTTGGGATATGAATCCTATAAACAATGTTCTAGTTGGTGATTGTATGTTTTGATGGCTAAAAGCAACTTGAAGTTAATGATATATGTGGTTGGAAGTCATCTTAACTAAGTCATCTTAATGAGTTATGAAAACTGAGTTTACTGATCTTAGTGTGATACTGATCTGATATATGAACTGTTAGGAACTAAGCTGATGTTTGAATTGTATAGACAACTTATAGTATAGGATTTAGATATACTCTTCTGTATATAGTTCAGTTGATGTATATATAGGTTTTATATATGTAAGTTTGTATTTTATTGTATTCAGTATTGTAAAAGTTTAGAACAGTAGATTGGAACCAGATCAGAAGACTAAAGAAGACTCAGAAGACTACTCCGGAATAAGAAGACTATCAAAAGGAGTAAGATGAAGCTCAGAGATACAAGAGAAGTATTATGAAGAAGCGCAGAATAAAAGTTGAGAACTGTGCTGACTGGCTCAGAACAGTAAAAGTCAGAGTAGTAGTTTACTGTGTTGAGTTAGTGTAATTGAAGAATAAGTTTGGAAAACTTATTTAAGGCGTAACTGAAGATATTTGAAGATATGCTGACTTGAAAGATATGGTTAAGTTGGTTACAAAAAGGAAGTTACAACAAGAAACGGTTAAGAGTTAGTTGAGAGTTAGTTTCACAAACTACTAACTGTTATACTAAAGTCTATAAATACTGTGTGATCTTCTACTGCTAAGACTACTGATCTAAGAGCATTCAAGAACAATCAAACTATTCGAAGCATTCAAGAACTCACATAGTTGAAGGAGATCAAATCAGAGAAGAAGCCATCGTACTGAATTGAAGAATCAAAGGCTACATTCTAGAGAAGTTTTACTTTACTATTTTAGTTTGTGATTTGTTGTAAACAAGTGTGCTAGTTACTTGTGAAATTACTAGTAGATCGAAGATATACCTGGTGGTATAATTGATAAGATCAAAGTCTTAATATTGGGACTTTAAGCCACAAGAAACTCAAGAAAGAAGAGTTAATAAAACTTCACAACTGGAGTTGTGAGAGTGGATGTAGACATTTGTCGAACCACTATAAATCTTGTGTTCTTTACTTTCTGTTTGATATCTGTTTATATTGTTTAACTAAGAACATTTAAAGTTCTAAATCTAAGTTGAGTATAAAACTGAAACTGGAAGTACTGGTCTGACTCAGTAAGAACAGTACTGTTCAAAACACATATTCGCATTAAAACTCTGATATTTTGAAAGATTTTGAAAAGTCTATTCACCCCTCCCCTCTAGACTTTTCCTAGCTTAATCAATCTTAACTCAACTTTGGGACCAACAAGTGGTATCAGAGCAGTAGTTCTTTGGACTGCTGTTTCTTGATAACCTTGTAGACTTTGAGGGAAGTCTTACTTATTCTTGTCACTGATTCTTAATCTTTATCAATACTTGACTATCTGAAACTACTTGCAATATTACTGATCTTATCTGTCTGATCAATCATGGATGAAACTAATGTGAACAAACTTCCTAAGTTCAAGATTGCAGATTATGACTACTGGAAACTGAGGATGGAGGCCATTTTCAGTTCAACTCATGATCTGATGATTTATGTGGTCAAAGAAGGTCCAATCACTACCATGGTGCCCAACACTGCCATACTGGATAAATCAAAAGTTGTTGGTGTTCTTGTTCCTAAACCCAGGTTAGAATTAACTTCGGAAGAAATGAAACAGAATAACTTGGACAGTTTGTCTAAGAACTACATTTTACATACCCTTCCCAACGAGTATCTGGGAAAAGTATTAAAATGTAAGACTGCCAAAGAAATGTGGGATCGACTAGCTGTTCTTTGTGAAGGGACATCCCTAATAAAGGAAAGCAAGTTATTTACTGCTGTTCAGAGGTTCGAATCATTTAAGATGAAGGCTGGTGAAACAATAGACCAGTTGGATACTCGTTTCACTCGAATTATGAATGATTTGGAAGTGCTAGGAAAGACTTATACCAATAGAGAGATCAACCTGCGTATACTTAAGTCCCTAGATGACAGGTGAAAGATGGCCAAGATGATCATCAAGACCACACAGGACATAGATACCTGGACTGCTGAAACCACCTTCCAAACACTTAAAGCACACGAGTTTGAATTGGATGAAGAAGATCCAATAGTTAGCAGTGATAGGGAGAAGGAAATCTCCAAGAGTATTGCTTTTAAGGCATCTACCTCTAAGAAGTCTAGACCATCTATGTCTAAGCCCTCAAGCATAAAAGATGAACTAGTTAGTACTGATCTTACTCTTAAGGATCAGTTGAACTTAATGATAAAGAGGTTTGATAAACTCAACAAGCGTTATGGTAGATATAAGAGATTTTATAAGGAAACTCAGGGTTCTAGTAACAGGGACTCTTCTAAGACCAGAAGGGATCACAAATCTTCTGAAAGGAGAGATGAGGTCTCTAATTAGAAAAGGAGATATGAACTCTACTGATAGAAAGGATATGAATCGATATCATTCTCCTATTAAACGTTCAACTAATGAACCTCTGTGCTATAACTGTGAAAAGACAGGTCATTACATCCATGAATGTCCTGATCTAAGTGCTGAAGACAGAGAAGAAAGACAAGCAAGAAGAGAGCGCAGATTTGCCAAGGGTAAGAAGGCTATGGTGGCTTACAATGATTCTGATACGGATTCAGATGAGTTGCCATCGTCTTCATCTGAATACCCCTCTAGCAATGAGAAAGAAGCCTTCATTGCAGATGATGGACTAGTCATGATGGCAAAAATCGAACAAGAGGTATCATATGTCACTTCTTTCCAATCATGTGATAATTCGGATTCTGATTCTCATGACACTGCTGATAGTAGTGTAGGGAGTAGTCTTCATCATTCCAATTGAGTGACTGAAGAATACCTTCTACAAGCTAATAAAGCATTCATGGAAATCAGTGATGAAAATATTTCTTTAAAACAAGAAATCATTAGTCTACGTGAAGCACATTTAAAAGTGGATCCTAATATAGCTATCATTAATGCACGACTATCAGAAGAGTTGTCTCAACTCCAAGAAAAGTATGCATTTACTGACAAACTATATCAGGGTATGTTTAAAACTCAAGCCAAAGAAACCAATGAATTCAATGATTTAAAGATTAAATGTGAAAAACTTGAAGAGCGCAATAGATTCTTAGAATCTGAAGTACTGAGCTTAGATCTGAAGCTATCTGATATGATTAATTCTTCTAAGATCAATCAAACATTATCAGACAAATATAGAGCTCCAGATGATAAAAGAGGAATAGGTGCTACAGTACCTAGTTCTTCTACTTCAGGCACTAAGAACACTAGTGGAGCTAGTTCAAGTTCTTTGCAACTAGATAAAGGAAAAGAACCTATGACTTATGATAATGATCCAAAACCTAAAGTACAGTCTAAATACATTCCTCCTACTACCAAGAATGCTAAAAAGAAAATGCATCTAGACCAGTACAGTCAAGACCATACCAGCAGAGTTTTACTCCTCTGACCAGAGCAGAACTGTCCTTGAATCAGAAGAGGCAAACTCAGCACAATAGGTCAAGACAAGCACAGGAAAGTTGGAAACAACCTAGACCTCCTTTCATAAGGCAGTCTCATCTGTACTCAACTAAACCTAGGAAATTTGTGCCTCATTATCATAACAAACCTGTTTTTTATCCTCCACCTTTATCTTATGATATTATTGGAGAGGAAAGACCAAAACACATTTATAAGCCGTATGGTCCATAGGTTTTTAGGCCCTATTCAAACTATTACAGACATACTGATCTTACTGAAAAAGGGATAGAACCAAGGAAAGGCTATCTCAGAAAAATAGATCCTAAGTCTGCTGATACTTTGGATAAGGTCAATAAAGTATTGTTCTGTGATAAGCATGGTAGAAAACTGAAGAGGTCTTAATTATTCAAATCTTCAATGTTTATTTGGGTGCCTCTTACCACTAACCCCCAAGGACCCCAATAAAGAAAGGGTACCTAAATTATTAAGATCACTATTTGCAGGGTCGATTGGATCTATACAAGAAATGTGGCTTAGTTGGAGAAACTTAGTAAATAGACAGTGGGTGTTCTCACCACATGACCGGTACCAGGGCTCTTCTTTCTAACTACCATGAACAAGAAGGACCCAAGGTGATCTTTGGAGATAGTTCCATGACAATCACAAAAGGATTTGGATACATCAAGAATGGAGATGTAGAGATTCAAGATGTCTCCTATGTAGAAGGTTTGAAATACAATCTGTTATCTGTCTCTCAATTTTGTGACAGGGGTTATAAGGTCTACTTCAAAAGCACCAAATGTGAGATCTGGGATAAAAGAACACACACTATTCTACTGGTTGGAGTAAGACAAGGCAGTGTCTACATTGTGAACTGGAATAGTTGTCCTAGGGATGCTTGCCTTCTTAGTAAGAGTCCTAAAGAAATCAGCTAGCTATGGCACAGACTCCTATGCCATATGAACTTTAAGATAATTAATAAAATAGCAAGAGATTACCTTGTTGAAGGTATCCCTAATGAGATCTATTTCAAGTCACAAGTGTGTGATGCATGCTAGAAAGGTAAACAAGTAAAAGTTTCCTTTAAGTCAATTCCCGTTCTTTCTACTTGCAAAGTCTTATAACTCTTGCACATGGATCTTCATGGTCCTATAAAACCCCCTACACTGAATGGTATAAGGTTGACTTGGATGTATTTTTGCACACTTTTTACAACTATACGATCCCCACAAGCGTATGGGTTCGTTAGTAGTACGATAAGTATACCAAGTAAAATTTCGTTCCAAAGACTTAATTGAGTGCTAGTGAATCCCTAAAGTTACAAGAAGGCATGCTATTGTAGTAACTAAATGATGTGTTTTGGATTTTCGGGAATAAGCACAAAAATAGTAAACTATATTAACTAAAGTAATAAGAACTAGTGACAAGAAATGACAATCTATCTAACTTTCTTTTGGAAAGTGCAAGGGAAGTGTATTGCCTCGGGTGTTTCCGTTTTGTGAGCAATTAAGTGAACTAGTGAACTAATTACATGATTTTACTACAAATTTTGGTTAAGCTAAAGGCTATCACATAAGTGTGCAAACCCCCTCGAAAGGCATGGGTAAACATCGTGCATTGATTAGCAATTATAGGATCTAACCAAATACCATAAGCTCCTAAGATAGTGTTGCATAAGCACTTTCAACACGGTTACTAATGCTTATGAAACGCCCTCTCACCAAACTCCTAGACGACCTATATTCGTTTAGTGTCTAAGGTTGTCGGTCTAGCCATTAACACCCCTCTCGGGTGAGCTAATTACTAATTAACTTCTATTCAATTGATCAAAGCTCACACTCACACTCCCAATCATGCTACCCAACTCTCGTTGCAATAAACATAATCGAACATGCTTGCTAATAGGGTTGATCAACCAAATGAATCAATCAAAGTACAACTTTAGAAACATAAACACCAAAATTATAAGCTAATCATGCAATTAATCCACAATTACACTAAATTCTCATCAAAACATCCACACCCAAGGCAATTGAGGATTAGCCCATGGTTCTAGAAGAGAATCCCATGGCTACAACAACAAATAACATCAAACTAATAATAAAATAACAAGAGATTGAAGAAATTAAGAAAATACCAAATTGAATTGCAAAATAGAGTAATATCACCTTGATCATACGAATTTAGCTACAAAACGATGTAATAGACGATGCCCGATGATAATCGTAGCTTGATTTGAAGTAAACACCACTATTCTATCTAATCTATTGAAGAAATTAAACTAAAAATGAAGAACACCTACAACTATGTGAATGTGTGTGTGGAAAAATGCTTGTAAAAGGAGTTCTTCTCTGGATTTTAAGAAAGGGAGTTTATATAGTGTTTGGGAAGGGTTTGAATGGCATAATTGCAAGTTGATCCCTCAAAAATGGAGAAAATACGAGTTTGACACCGAAATTGGGGTGACTCGGCCGAGTGGAACACTTAAGAAGCGTGTAGCAACTCTTTCCAGCCGAGACTCGGCCGAGTGAGGGTCACTCGGCCGAGTGAGGGTCACTCGGCCGAGTGGTCTTCAATTCCAGGAGCTACGGCATTCAACCTTACTCGGCCGAGTTGGCTCACTCGGCCGAGTGCGCAGTAAAATGCAAAATTGCAGATTCGGCCGAGTAACCTTACTCGGTCGAGTGATGTCCGATTCCAGGAGCTACGCATTCAACCTTACTCGGCCGAGTGCGCAGTGAAGTTCAAAGTTGCAGATTCGGCCGAGTAACCTTACTCGGTCGAGTGCCTCTTCCCCTTCTCGTTCCATGCATAACTTTCGCCTCGGATGTCGGATTGACTCGATTCCTTTGGCTAATCCACTCCGTTTTTCGAGACGAATCCAACCGTGCACTCCTCTTTCCGGTCCGATCACTTGTGGTATGTGTTTTGCTCCGATTTCCATCGTATTTCCTACACAATCGACAAAACACAACCTTTCTCTCATTTCGGCTTAAACAATCATATTCACTGTATAATTCAATGAAATCAACATCAAATGAGCTTCAAATATGCATCTAAATCGTGTAAATTCCACCTGAATCAACTCCCCCAAACTTAAAGTGTTGCTCGTCCTCGAGCAACGAAAGAATTACAACATGAGGGTGAAATTTACAACTAGATGATCAATGAAAGATCCCACGTATCAAATGATATGAAATGAATTCTTCTTCCTCAAGATACATTCTTAAAATGATCACAAGTTCAATATTGAAGATCCAACTCATTACTCACACATGCTCTACACACAACAACAAGTGATGGTGATGACAATATCAAGATGTTCAAGTTTATCTCACAAGAAATAGTATTTCACTCAAACACTCAAACAAATTAAGGACAATAAGCACTCATCAATCAAATCATGCATTGCAATTGCCATAAGCTTGCCCAAGCTCTACCATCTTTCCACCACAAACATGTTCAACAATGAGATCAATAGGGCTTAACCAAGGACGTAACATTGGCTTTTTGGAAACGGTGGGAAGAATTTGGGAAATGTGACTCGACTAGTGGAGGACAACGAACCATTTTTTTTTCTTTTCATTTTTCTCATTTCATTCAAAACAAACCATCCATCATCCTCACTTTTCTTTTCATTCTCAAGAATTTTCTTCCTTTGTTTCTTTCAAGAGTCTACTTTTTGCTCTTAAGCACATGTTTTTGGGAGATCCCCTCTTCTCTCTTTTTATTTTATTTTTCACTCTCTTTTCTAGGGGCTCCCATTTTTTATCCCTTTCTTTTGTTTCTCATCTTTTCTTTCTCTTTTTTCTTTGCTCAAACACCCCACACACATTTCAATCAAAATTCATGTTTTTCCACTTTTCACTTGTCCTCCACTAGTAAAGGGCAAAGGCTTAATAAGTTCAAGAGGTTAAACATTGTAGGTTGCCAAAAGATCAAGTTTTAAGGCTCAAATTGGCTAACTACGGAAACTTCTTTTTGGTATGGGAATATTTGGCTAAGTGACTATTAATAACAAAAGATGGCCTAAATCATATCCCATTATTTCACACACTTGTGGTTTCAAGCAAGAACTTGGGCAAGTTCTAGAAAAACAAGCAATGAATTGATTCACTCACAAATGAAATAAACCGGATTAATGCTCGGTTCAAAGCTCAACTCTCACCGGTTCATTAAAGACTCAAACATTCATCAATCACCACCACACATAACTCATTGTGCATGCAAAACATCCATAGGCAACAAGATGACAACAACACAAACAAAATGATTCATTGCAATCATGTACACATTCAAGGAATCAAATTCACAACAAATCACTATCAAATGTGTCTCAATGATCATTAAAGCTCAAATTACACACATACACAAGAGTACACATTGGTGTCAATAGAAAATGTAAAAACGAACATACCCCCCCCCCCAAACTTTTTCATTGCAAAACAATTAAAAGTTTGGAAAAATAGTGTTGCATTGATATTGACACCAAGTGCTAACCATACAAATCTACACACATGGGCCACTATCCCAACAATTAACACTAAGAGTAGCTAAGCAATCAATATTATGAACAAGAATATAAATTCCACTACCCCCCCAAACTTAGTAATTGCTATGCAATTCCTAAGTTTGGAGTGGGCGTACCTCTCACGATTGCTATAGCTACACTTTCTTCGAAGCTCAAAGTTCCACTTTCGATCTCCAATCGTCCATTCGATCCAAGCTTCTCCAACTAACATCAAAACTCACAAACACATCAAACTAAACTAACAAAGCAAATAAAATGAGCAAAAAAAATAAAAAAAAATGAAATAAAGCAAGTAAAAATGGGTTGCCTCCCATTTAGCGCTAGGTTTAACGTCCTATGCCGGACGGAACTTAACAAGTTCATACTTCTCTTTCTTTGAATGGAGGATGATAGTACTTGACATTGTGCTCATCGGTGATGAACACTTCATCCTCCTCACTTTCCAACGCAATGCCTCCTCCATAGACCAATTTCTTCATGACCAACATTTTCCGTTCCTTGATCTTCATCTTTCCAAGGACTTCCATCACTCCCAAGGTGCCCCATACCACCTTATCTCCAATTTCAAAGCCCTTTTTGATCTTTCTCTCCTTTAAACTCTTTCTTTTCCCTTCTTCATCTTCACTATCCTCAAGGAAATTATCAAAACTCTTCTCCTTATAAAACTCCCCCAAACTTGAGTTTTGCTCAAGTTTGGGAGTTTGCTTCAATTTGTTATCATCTCCCGGATCTTTCAATGGGACTTTTGGTAATGGCTCTTTCACATAAATGTCACATTCTTGGATGGAGGGGGATTCCTTCTTTCTTGGGGAACTCTCAATTGAGTCATACTTGGAGAAAATCACTTTCTCTCCATTCACCTCCAATGTTACCTCTCCTTTTATCAAATCGATGTTTGCTCCCCCCGTGGCAAGAAACGGCCTCCCAAGAATCAATGGGATATTTGCATCTTCTTTCATATCTAACACCACGAAGTCGGCCGGAATGATGAACTTGTCAATCTTCACCAATACATCTTCAATGATCCCTTTAGGATGGGTGATGGAACGATCCGCTAATTGGAGGGTAATTGATGTGGGCACTACTTCTCCAAGTCCCAAACGCTTGGAGATTGAAAGTGGCATCAAATTGATGCTAGCTCCCAAATCACAAAGAGCTTTCATCATGGGACCATCACCAATCTCACATGGGAGAGTGAAACTACCCGGATCCTTGAGCTTTTCGGGAGGAGTTCGTTGAAGGATAGCACTACACTCTTCGGTCAACTTGATCTTCTCATCATCCACTAGTTTCTTTTTGTTTGTTATTGCATCCTTTAGAAACTTCATGTAATGAGGTATTTGCTCTAAAGCATCCGAAAGTGGAAGATCAATGTGGATTTTCTTGAAGATATCCAAAAACTTTCCAAACTTCTCATCCATTTTCTTCATGTATCTTCCCGGGTATGGAAGTGGCTCATATGTAATGGGCACCCCCCATCTATCACAAGGTACCTCAAGCTTCTTCTTTTTCAAATCTTTGGCAATTCTCCACTTTGGAATTCTTGGAGCAACCTTTCCACTTCCAACTTTTTCTATCCTCTTCTTTTCCGCTTCCTCCATTTCTTTTGCCTTCAACACTTCACCCTCTTCCAATTCAATTTAAGAAACTCCATATTGTTCACCACTTGAAATTGTAATAGCATTACAATGCTCACGTGGGTTTACCTCGGTGTTTGAGGGCAATTTACCCTTTGTATGTTGAGATCCAATGGAAGTTGCCAATTGTCCCATTTGGAATTCCATCGCTTTTTGATTACTCAAGAGTTGAGCAAGGATGGACTCGGTTGCTTCGACTTTCTTCTCAATTGTTTCAAATCTTTTATCACTCATATCCATCTTCTTCATGAGGTGTGCAAGAAGCTCATCGTTGGAGGATTTCCCTTCTCCACTTGGAAGTTTTGCTCCGGGATCAAATCCGGGAGGATATTGAATAGCACCTTTAGGATTGGAATAGGACAAATTGTCATTCCTCCGAAAATTTGGGTTTTGGGGAGCTTGGTATTGAGGGAATGGTCCCCCTTGTCCTTGAGATGATGAAGGTTGCCCTTGGAATCGGTTTTGAGTAGGAGCTTGGAAGCCTTGACCACGATTTTGATATGGTGGTTGCCCTTGATATTGTCTATTCCCTTGAAAGTTTTGAGGATACCCTTGTTGACCCATGTATTGCACTTCTTCCATAGGTCCCATTTGAGGGTCCTCTTGCACAAAGGGTAAATGATTATCTCTTGATTGAGATAAAACATTCACCTTTTCAATGAGTGTGGCCATCATATCTCTCATGCTATCATTAACATCCACTTGAGCTACCCGATTTTGTGTTCCACGGTCTACTCTTATCTTGAAAGTATTGCTTGATATTCCTTCAATTATGTCATTGATCTCCTCCACCGATTTCATCCAAATTGAACCCCCCGCACAAGCATCAATGTGGTGTTGATCTTCCAATCGTAACCCACCAACGAACCAACATGTCGTTTGTTCTATTGGGAAACCATGATGGGGGCATGTGATGAGAAGACTCGTAAACCTTTCCCATGCTTCTTTGATTCCCTCATTTGGACCTTGTTTGAACGTAGAGATCTTTAGCTTGGCTTCCATCGTCTTTGACGGAGGGTAGTACTTCAATAGAAATCTCTTCTTCAACTCTTCCCATGTTCTCACTTCTCCGGTCGGAATGCTTGATTGTAGCCATGCTTTTGCTTTCCCCGACAATGTAAATGGAAATAGCCTCATCTTTTTAGCATCTTCCGACACTCCATTTTGCTTGAGAGTGTCGGCTATCTCCAAGAATTGAGCAAGATGTTCATTCGGGTCTTCCTCAAATCCTTCCTCCGTCCTTCCTTCAAATTGTCTCTCCCTCAACATCCTTAATAAAGAGGCACTAATCTCAAAATTGTTTGCCTCCACCCTTGGTCTTGCCAACCCATCGTAATGCTCTCTTGGTTGAGGCTCAAAATATTCCCTCATTGGCCTTCCATGGTACACACGTTGAGGCTCTTCTATATGTGGAGGGGGAGGGATGTATTCCTCTTGAATGTGTTGAGGGTGAGGGTATTGGTAAGGTGGAGGGTAAGGGTGTTGAGGTGGTGGAAATTGATGTGGATAGTAGGCTTGTTGTGGAGGTGGATAGGGGTAAGGATAGTATCCTTGATATGGAAGGTGGTTTTGAGGTGGATATTGTGGATTTGGGTTATGGAGATTTGGTGGTGGGTTTGGAGGTGGATTCCCTCCAACTTGGTTTGCAACTTGGTTGTTCTCTCTTTGAGGATCATCATCTCCATTTGGTGGAGGAATCATCTCTTCAATGTTTTCCATCTCAAATGGTTCTTCTATGACTCTTTGTCGATTCCTACTTCGATTCCTTCTTCTTGCGTGTGCCTCGATCTCAAGATCCAATGGTTCCAAATTTCCTCCACGAGATCTTGTGATCATACACCTACAAAAGACAAGTATCAAAGCCCACAAAGACGAACTAAAACAAAATAACGAAAAAGAAATGCTACTATCAATAACACTTAACAAACTCTAAGTCTCACTAACAACACTCGCTTAAGTCCCCGGCAGCGGCGCCATTGACTTGGATGTATTTTTGCACACTTTTTACAACTATACGATCCCCACAAGCGTATGGGTTCGTTAGTAGTACGATAAGTATACCAAGTAAAATTTCGTTCCAAAGACTTAATTGAGTGCTAGTGAATCCCTAAAGTTACAAGAAGGCATGCTATTGTAGTAACTAAATGATGTGTTTTGGATTTTCGGGAATAAGCACAAAAATAGTAAACTATATTAACTAAAGTAATAAGAACTAGTGACAAGAAATGACAATCTATCTAACTTTCTTTTGGAAAGTGCAAGGGAAGTGTATTGCCTCGGGTGTTTCCGTTTTGTGAGCAATTAAGTGAACTAGTGAACTAATTACATGATTTTACTACAAATTTTGGTTAAGCTAAAGGCTATCACATAAGTGTGCAAACCCCCTCGAAAGGCATGGGTAAACATCGTGCATTGATTAGCAATTATAGGATCTAACCAAATACCATAAGCTCCTAAGATAGTGTTGCATAAGCACTTTCAACACGGTTACTAATGCTTATGAAACGCCCTCTCACCAAACTCCTAGACGACCTATATTCGTTTAGTGTCTAAGGTTGTCGGTCTAGCCATTAACACCCCTCTCGGGTGAGCTAATTACTAATTAACTTCTATTCAATTGATCAAAGCTCACACTCACACTCCCAATCATGCTACCCAACTCTCGTTGCAATAAACATAATCGAACATGCTTGCTAATAGGGTTGATCAACCAAATGAATCAATCAAAGTACAACTTTAGAAACATAAACACCAAAATTATAAGCTAATCATGCAATTAATCCACAATTACACTAAATTCTCATCAAAACATCCACACCCAAGGCAATTGAGGATTAGCCCATGGTTCTAGAAGAGAATCCCATGGCTACAACAACAAATAACATCAAACTAATAATAAAATAACAAGAGATTGAAGAAATTAAGAAAATACCAAATTGAATTGCAAAATAGAGTAATATCACCTTGATCATACGAATTTAGCTACAAAACGATGTAATAGACGATGCCCGATGATAATCGTAGCTTGATTTGAAGTAAACACCACTATTCTATCTAATCTATTGAAGAAATTAAACTAAAAATGAAGAACACCTACAACTATGTGAATGTGTGTGTGGAAAAATGCTTGTAAAAGGAGTTCTTCTCTGGATTTTAAGAAAGGGAGTTTATATAGTGTTTGGGAAGGGTTTGAATGGCATAATTGCAAGTTGATCCCTCAAAAATGGAGAAAATACGAGTTTGACACCGAAATTGGGGTGACTCGGCCGAGTTGGGGTCACTCGGCCGAGTGGAACACTTAAGAAGCGTGTAGCAACTCTTTCCAGCCGAGACTCGGCCGAGTGAGGGTCACTCGGCCGAGTGGTCTTCAATTCCAGGAGCTACGGCATTCAACCTTACTCGGCCGAGTTGGCTCACTCGGCCGAGTGCGCAGTAAAATGCAAAATTGCAGATTCGGCCGAGTAACCTTACTCGGTCGAGTGATGTCCGATTCCAGGAGCTACGCATTCAACCTTACTCGGCCGAGTGCGCAGTGAAGTTCAAAGTTGCAGATTCGGCCGAGTAACCTTACTCGGTCGAGTGCCTCTTCCCCTTCTCGTTCCATGCATAACTTTCGCCTCGGATGTCGGATTGACTCGATTCCTTTGGCTAATCCACTCCGTTTTTTGAGACGAATCCAACCGTGCACTCCTATTTCCGGTCCGATCACTTGTGGTATGTGTTTTGCTCCGATTTCCATCGTATTTCCTACACAATCGACAAAACACAACCTTTCTCTCATTTCGGCTTAAACAATCATATTCACTGTATAATTCAATGAAATCAACATCAAATGAGCTTCAAATATGCATCTAAATCGTGTAAATTCCACCTGAATCAAAGGTACACTTTAGTTGTGGTAGATGATTATTCAAATTTCATGTGGGTAATCTTCTTACCCAAAAAGAGTGATACACAAACCCAACTACCAGATCTGTTGAAGAGGTTGCAAGTAGAAAAAGGTCAGCCCATTGTCAAGATAAGAAGTGACAAGGGGACTGAGTTTATAAACTGTTACATTAAAGAATATTGTTCTAAAACTGGAATTCAGCATTTGACAAGTGCAACTCGAACACCCCAACAAAATGGTGTAGCTGAGAGGAGAAACAGAACACTAAAGGAAGCATGCAGAACAATGCTGGCAAAGTACAACACACCACAGAAGTTCTGGGCTAAGGCAATTAACACTGCCTGCCACACTCAGAACATAAGTGCTCTAAACAAGGTACATGGTAAAACACCATATGAGGTATGGAAAGGTAGAAATCCTAGAGTTTCATATTTCCATATTTTTGATTGTAAGTGTTTCATTCATAACAATGGAAAGAGCAAATTAAATGCTTTTGATGCTAAAGCAGATGAGGGGATATTTTTAGGATACTCCTCTACTAGCAAGGCATTTAGAGTATTTAATTACTATACTCTATGTGTGGAAGAAACACCCCATGTTGTCTTTGATGAAGTTGTACAGGACTCTGCTGACCATCAGCTTAGTAAGAAAATTGATGATCTGAAAATTCAAACTGACAAAGATGATGATGAAGAGACTGAAGTCTATGAATCTGTACAAGCTTAAAATCCATTCCTAAACATCCTAAAGAAAGATGATGATGTAGAAAAGGTAAAAGACAAAGGTAAATCTTCTAGACCAATTGACATGCCTGAATTGGTTGAATGTTCTCCTGTGAATAAATCTGCTGATATTGATATTAATGATACTGATATGGATGATTTAGATGATGAAAGTATTCCTGTTAAGACTAGAAAAACATGGAAATCTGCTCATACTACTGATATGATTATTGGTGAATCCAATAAAGGTGTTAAGACCAGAAGACAACTATTTGATTCTAAGGTAGAACCTAGTAACTCTTTGTTTTGCTGGTGTTGCTTTTTATCTTCTATTGAGCCCAGGACTGTAAAAGAGGCTTTGGCTGATAGTAACTGGATTATTGCTATGCAAGATGAATTAAATCAGTTTACTAGAAATGATGTATGGGAACTTGTAGAGAGACCTGTTGATCACAATGTGGTAGGTACTAAGTGGATGTTCAAGAATAAAAAAGATGAGAATGATCTTGTAGTAAGGAATAAGGCTAGATTAGTGGCACAGGGCTACTCTCAAGCTGAGGGTATTGATTATGATGAAACTTTTGCCCCTGTAGCTAGACTAGAAGCTATAAGATTGTTTCTTGCTTATGCAGCTTATATGAAATTCACCGTGTATCAAATGGATGTGAAAAGTGCATTTTTAAATGGTATACTTGCTGAAGAAGTTTATGTAGAACAACCTCCTGGATTTGAGGTAAATGGTAACCAAGTATACATGTTGAAGAAAGCACTATATGGACTGAAGCAAGCCCCAAGAGCCTGGTATGACACACTTTCTCTATTCTTAATCAAAAAATGTTTTACTAAGGGCAAAGTAGATCGTACTTTGTTCAGAAGACAAGAAGGCAAAGACATTTTACTTGTCCAAATTTATGTGGATGATATCATTTTTGGTTCACCCAACAAAAGCATAAGTGAAAGCTTTTCAAAGCTCATGCAAAGTAAGTTTGTGGGTGAAATTACTTACTTTCTTGGCCTTCAAGAAAAACAATCATCTAAATGTATCTTTATCAATCAAGCAAAATACACAAGAAATCTGTTAGATAAATTTGGTATCAAGACCTGTAAAACAGTTGGTGTACCTATGCTACCTACATACAAAATGGATCCAAATGAGCGAGGTAAGTGTGCTGATCAATCCTATTATCGTGCTCTAATTGGTTCTTTACTCTATTTAACTGCTAGTAGGCCAAATATTGCATTTGCAGTAGGTGTATGTGCTAGATTTCAGGCCAATCCCAAAGAAAGTCATGTGGAAACTGCTAAAAGGATATTGAAATATCTAAAGGGTACCATTAATAGAGGTTTGTGGTATTCTGCAGATGATGATTTATCCCTAAGTGGTTATTCAGATTCTGACTTTGGTGGTTGCAGGATAGATAGAAAATCAACTTCTGGTTCATGCCAATTCTTAGGTTCTAAGCCCATATCATGGTTTTCAAAGAAACAAACAAGTGTGGCAACATCTACCACTAAAGCAGAATATATGGCCGCAGGAAGTTGTTGTAGTCAGCTTCTTTGGCTAATGCAACAACTTAGAGACTACAATATTGTGGAATCTAATGTACCTATATTTTGTGATAGCAATAGTGCAATTGCCATCACTCAAAATCCTGTTTTACACACTAGATGCAAGCATGTAGATGTTAGGCATCATTTCATTAGGGATCATGTTGAAAAGAAAAACATTAGGATGGAAAAGATCCATACTGATATTCAGAGAGCTGACATTTTCACAAAACCTTTGGCTGAAACTAGATTTAAAGAGCTTTGCATAAGTTTATGATTGACAGATATGGATCCTGCATGTATATATAAATCTGTACTAACATTTCATGTACTGAGCTGATACCAAGAACAGTACTCCAAGAAGGGTAATTCAGAAGGATAGACCATGTCAAGACCACTACATTTCATAACAATCAAGTAAAAAGGTTACTAAGGTGCCTAATTCCGATGAGGAAGCTGGTAAAGCTGAGGGAATTGAGAATATACATTTAAGGGGGAATCTATGATTTCTTAAAGATCCTTTTTGTTGACTTAGAGCACTAGTCACCTTAGAACAAACCTTGAAAATACCTTATGTTGATTATTCTTGACTGATCTGTACTGCAATTCACCAATTATGCATAAACTGACACTTCTACCGAGGTGACATAGGCACAGAAGGGGAGTTCTCCACTGAAGGGGGAACTGATCTGATTACAACATTAACCTATCTACAGACCTGATCTGATTGTAGCATTAATCTGTCTACAGAACTGTTCTGACTACAGAACTTATCTGACTACAAAGTTAATCTGTCTACAGAACTGATCTGATTACAAAGTTAATCTGTCTACAGAGAACTGATCAAAGTCATAGTACTGGTCTAAGAGTACTGTGCTGATATAAAAAAGTGCTCAAAATGTCGAGAAAGTAACAATCAGAAGAGTTGGGGAACTGATATGAGGATTACTGTGCTGACCCGACTACTGATCTGATCCTCGAAAATGTGTACTCAGCTGATCACAGTACTCAGCTGAACCCAGATAAGTAAATTTCCTTATTATGAAAGTAAGAAAATGAAGTGAAGTGTGCTTGGAAACAACTGTGCTGATATACATCAGAACAATATTTTGCCTTAGAAATTTTTTAAGTCAAGGTCTGTTCAAGATTAGATTAGTTATAGAGAAGATTAATACACTCCTCTATTTTTGACCTAATTTTAAACGGTGTATACATCAACACAAGTTGGCTCCAAAATTGGAAAGGGTTTCTTGAATCTGGAACGTTTTTTTTAAAATTACGGATCTCAAGACTCAATCCAAACCACACATCGTGCGAAATTAATTCAATACAAGCCCTAGGTTTTCTTTGAATTCAATATCCACGATCTCAAACACTTCATATTCTTCACTTTACATTTATGGAAATTTTATGAGCTGGAAAACTCTCTTAAAACTTTACTCCTCTATCTTCTACATTTCTACATTTCTATCAAATGGCGATTATCGATATTATGAATGAGTATAACGAAGTTGTAGGTACTTTCAATCCGACTAAGTGGATTAGGAAAAAGGGCATTTTCGTTGAAAACGCAGTTTACTTCATTGGAAGGCAAAATGCAGAAAATCAAGCCATCCTCACCATGTGCGAAGAATGCGGCATGCGGAAGTTTCTAGAATCATTCCCCAAGATGTTTTTTGAACCTGATGCAATGGAATTCTATCTACAACTCCATGGCGACAACAATGGTGTTCGATCGATTCTTTCAGGGAACAGGGTATCCTTGACAAGAGAGGCTCTTGGTATAGCTTTTGACCTACCCGACGGTCCTGTTCATATTCTGAATTATATGGAAGGGCAAGAGAAAGCATGCGTGGGTAGATGGACTAGAGAAGAACCCAAGACGCTGAACAATCTCAAAAAGGTTATTCTTCCAGCACCCCTTCGATTGTTAATGGACATTGCAGGAAAATGTTTGTTAGGACAACATTACAGCCAGGACGCTCTTACGTATTTGAAAATTCGTGTTATGGCGGCGATCATTGATCGAGTAGATGGTGATTGGCAAGGATTTTTCCTCGAAAGGTTGTTGAGTGAGAAGGATAAAGTTTTATTTGATGAAGAGTCCAAGGAGTTTTCAATAAAGGCGATGCTTGGTTTTGGAAACAAGTTGAGCATCCTATTGCCAACTCTAGCAGAAAGAAAGGTTGATTGGAGTCCACATAAGAAGTTCCATCAAGGAAAGTTTTTGTTAAAAAAGGAATCAATGGAGTTTGAACAACAACAACAACAACATCAACCGCAAGCTTCTGGTGGATCTATGTTTAGATCAGATGATGAGGAGCCTGAAACAAGATCAAAGGCTAGGCATGATCCAAACAGAGTTCGAGTAAAGAAGGATAGTACTGCAAAGGTGACCTCAGAGTAGTCAATAGTCGCAGTAGCGAAGGAGGTTTCCTTGGAGCAAGAGGTAAGCACTTCTAGCCTTGTTGTTGTATATAAAAGAACAAAAGGTAGAAGTTTGTCTAGACCTAGGAGATTGCTCAAGAACACATCTTCCACCCCTTTTAAAGACTGGGAACAAGAGCAGAAAGATGCAGCTGGTGTTAACTCTTTCACTGAGTTGTTAACTCCAGAGTCTGTAGTTCAATTGGTGGAAAGGATCACTGGATTTTCATATGTTGTGGAAAATATTGAAACGGCTGAAGAAAATATTGATACTAATGTCAATATGGAGGTTGAAGATGAGTTTGCTGCAGAAGCTGATGAGGAAGTTGAAGTTGCTGATGACAATGCTACTGAGGTGTTTGAGAACACAATATTTATTGAGAATACTGAAGTCTTAGAGGAACAACAAGAATTGGTTGCTGATGAAGTTGAAAGCACACCAATTAAGGTTGCAGAGGCTACTGTTCTTGATGCTGTTCAAGAAGAAATAGGAGCAGTTCCTACTGAGAAGGCTCATGATAACTCTAGCTTTGATTTGTTGAAAAAGCACAATGAAGAGTTGCAAGCCAAGTTGGAAGCCACTCTGAAACAGTTTCAAGAAGCAACTGAGAAGCTTACAAGGATGACTGCAGAGAGTGCTTATGACAGGATTTGACTGCAGAGAGTGCTTATGACAGGATTATGGAGCACACTATGTCAAAGATCTATGATCTGCATAGGTTGCAAGAGAAAAAGTTATCTCAAGAGTTGCATAAGAAATTAGAAGAACATCTCATACCCTTGCAAAAGTGGCAGGATGAAGCCAAAAAGGAGGAAGATGAGATAATAAGAGTGATGGAGCAGACTCAAACTCAACAAGCTTAGTTAGTTGTGAGTCAGGATGAACTCAAGGAAAGTCAAAATGAGTTGAAAGCTGAGATCATAAGTTTGAATTAGAAAATCAAACTTAGAAAGCAATAAGCTGCTGCTGGTACTCAAGTTGTTGCAATTACCCAAACTCAAAGGAACATTGCTGAATCTTCTTCAGGAAAAAGAAAGAGAAAGGTCATCTTAAGTGATGATGAAGCTGAGAAGGAACTTGAAGAAAACTGGTAGAGTTACCAGATCAAGGAGCAAGTTGAAACATGTGGTTTCAAGTGCACAACCAAGTGAAGAACAGATGACTAAAGCTGCTGAGACTTGTAAATCAATGTTAGCTCAGAAGAAAGCTGAGTTACAAGCAAGGAAGCAAGCTAAAGCAGAACTGAAAAAGAAGAAACTGAAAGATGTTGAACCATTAAGCAAGAGATTTGAAAACAGAGTTGCTGCTTTGAAAAGGAAGATGAAAACTAAGAAGTCTGGAAATTTCAATGAAGAGAATTTTGTTGATTTCATAGTTTTGCCAGAGAATATGGATTACTGGAAAGATCTGAAGATAAAATGGCAGATTGCTAATCATATTGTTAGGAAATTTGGATTTCATTCTAGCAGAGAAGCAGAATTTGAAGATTTTTTTGATTTCATGAACAACATTGCAAGAGACTTCTGGGAAGATATCTTGTTAACTGTTGGTGCTGCAAGTATTACAATTCTGTGTCCAGAAGAACCTATTTGGGATCCTCCAAGATTAGAGAATGGAGAACCAGATTACAAGGAGATTGGTAACATCATTGAAAAGATCATCACTGATCATCAACATATGATGGATATCAAGACAAGGTTGTATGTGGCATTCAGAATTTGAAGAATGAAGATGAAGGACTAAGCTCACAAGATAAATTTTCTTACCTTATCTTTATTTCTATATTATATTCTATGATTATGTGTAATATGTGAATTATCTGAACGTATATGAATATGAATCTGGAATTTTGACTTGATGAACTGTTATGATTCACTGCATACTTAACTACTGATTTATTAACATTTAAGTAGTTTTGGCTTCATCAAAAAGGGGGAAATTGTTGGGATATGAATCCTATAAACAATGTTCTAGTTGGTGATTGTATATTTTGATGGCCAAAAGCAACTTGAAGTTAATGATATATGTGGTTGGAAGTCATCTTAACTAAGTCATCTTAATGAGTTATGAAAACTGAGTTTACTGATCTTAGTGTGATACTGATCTGATATATGAACTGTCAGGAACTAAGCTGATGTTTGAATTGTATAGACAACTTATAGTATAGGATTTAGATATACTCTTCTGTATATAGTTCAGTTGATGTATAGATAAGTTTTATATATGTAATTAAGTTTGTATTTTATTGTATTCAGTATTGTAAAAGTTTAGAACAGTAGATTGGAACCAGATCAGAAGCCTAAAGAAGACTCAGAAGACTACTCCGGAATAAGAAGACTATCAAAAGGAGTAAGATGAAGCTCAGAGATGCAAGAGAAGTATTCTGAAGAAGCGCAGAACAAAAGTTGAGAACTGTGCTGACTGGCTCAGAACAGTAAAAGTCAGAGTAGTAGTTTACTGTGCTGAGTTAGTGTAATTGAAGAATAAGTTTGAAAAACTTATTTAAGGCGTAACTGAAGATATTTGAAGATATGCTAACTTGAAATATATGGTTAAGTTGGTTACAAAAAGGAAGTTACAACAAGAAACGGTTAAGAGTTAGTTGAGAGTTAGTTTCACAAACTACTAACTATCATACTAAAGTCTATAAATACCGTGTGATCTTCTACTGCTAAGACTACTGATCTAAGAGCATTCAAGAGCAATCAAAGTATTCGAAGCATTCAAGAACTCACATAGTTGAAGGAGATCAAATCACAGAAGAAGCCATCGTACTGAATTGAAGAATCAAAGGCTACATTCTAGAGAAGTTTTACTTTACTATTTTAGTTTGTGATTTGTTGTAAACAAGTGTGCTAGTTACTTGTGAAATTACTAGTAGATCGAAGATATACCTGGTGGTATAATCGATAAGATCAAAGTCTTAATCTTGGGACTTTAAGCCACAAGAAACTCAAGAAGGAAGAGTTAATAAAACTTCACAACTGGAGTTGTGAGAGTGGATGTAGACATTTGTCGAACCACTATAAATCTTGTGTTCTTTACTTTCTGTTTGATATTTGTTTATATTGTTTAACTAAGAACATTTAAAGTTCTAAATCTAAGTTGAGTATAAAACTGAAACTGGAAGTACTGATCTGACTCAGTAAGAACGGTACTGTTCAGAACACATTTCCGCATTAAAACTCTGATATTTTGAAAGATTTTGAAAAGTCTATTCACCCCTCCCCTCTAGAATTTTCCTAGCTTAATCAATCTTAACTCAACTTTGGGACCAACAACGAGAATAATCATCAATAAAGATAACATAATAACGATAACCATCGTTAGAACAAACCGGGGCAGGTCCCCATAAATCACAGTGAATAAGGTCCAAAACACGAGATGCTCGCTTATTATTCAAAGTAAATGATAAATGTTTGCTCTTTGCCAATTGACAAGGAGTGCACAAAGAAAGCTTAGGTAAGACTGAAGTTACATCCAATTGACCCAAACGTTTCAACAATTTAACAACTGAAATAGAAGTGTGCCCTAATCTATGGTGCCAAAGCTCAAAGGAGGCCCGCCGAGCAGCAGTGTGAAGGGCGGCGATGAGAGCTGGGTGACCATGTTCTAATATATAAAGTCCTCGGCTACGCCTACCGCGAGCCAGGGGCTCCTTCGTTAACCGATTATGAACCATAAACGATCGATCAAAGAATATAACATCAATAGGATAATCAGAAGTCAACTTGCTAATGGACAATAAATTCTTAGTGAGGTGCGGAACAACCAGGACATCCAATAAGCGAAACTTATCATGAGCACGAAAAGAGCCAGTATGAGTAATGGGAATAGAAGTACCATTAACGACAATAACGTGATCGTTACCAGTGTAAGGGGCGAGATCATCCATAGCAGTAGAGTCCGGTGTCATGTGGGCAAAAGCACCAGTATCAAGAAACCAATCTGAACCAGGGGAAGGAGCAAGCGAGCACTGTGACTCGAAGGCATGAGCAAGGTTGACAGAGGGCTGAGACGAGCGAGCATATCTCTCGGGACAGCGACCAGCATAGTGGCCCGGTTGGCGACAAATCTGGCATGTAGGAGTGAAAGACCGTTTGCCCCGAGCGTCGTACTGGGCAGGGGTAGGGCGACCACCAAAGGTAGCAGGTGGGCGACCACCATGACCAGATGAGCGAGCATGAGAGAAAGAGCGGGGTTGCGAGGATCCAGAGCGCCGATCAGTGGCAAAAGCAGGAACAAGAGCGGTTGGGGCGTCCATGGAACGCTGCATAAGGTCAAAATTAACAGCCTGATGAACCAAATCGCGAAAAGAAGGCATCGGGGTCATAGACATGCGGGTGTCAGAAAAACAAAGAAACTGAGGGCCGAGACCGTTCAAGAACCAATGACTCTTGTCAACGGCATCAACAGGGCGACCAATAGAGGCCAACTGGTCACAGAGAAGTCGAAACTTCTTGCTATATTCATCAACCGAGGAAGTTCCACGGCGGAGGTTGAATAATTCACTACGTAACTAGTTGAGGCGAGAGGCAGAGGAATGACTAAAGGCCTTCTCGATGGCTGTCCAAACAGATCGAGAGGAGGTGAGGCCGATCACTTCGGCCATGGTGTCTTCAGAGAGAGAAGAGAGAATAAGGCTCAAAATCTTTTGATCCAACGCAAACCAGGCAGTATAATCCGGGTTTGGGACATCCTTGCCATCAGACTTGACGCAGAAAGCTTCACGGTAAGCATGTGCACGAGAGTGTTAAGGGGAAGAGAGGAGGAGGATTCCGCCATGGCGCCGGAAGAGGAGAGACGGGCGACGGCGGTGTAAGGAGAGGGAGAGGGAGAATTTAGCGTGAGGCGAAGAGTGACGGCTAGGGTTTAGGTGAGTTTGACTGATACCATGTGAGAATAGGTATGAGATTACCGCTAATCATTATTTTTTAATCCCACGTCGACTAAACATACGTACTTATTTAGGACGGATGAAGTATCTTGAAAGAAAAAGAGTTTACATGAACTAAGTTCACGAACCAGTATGTGTTATTTAATTTTAGATACTGAAATGTAATTTAGTTAATATAGTAAATTAACTTTAAAGTTTATACTATTATACTGAAATCTTAATCTTATATATTTGCAAACTCTAAAGTGGCATGTGTCACGACCTCACCACCTCTACTTCAATCCCTCTCCTTCAAATCCTTTCATTTCAAAAATTCTCCTTTCTCATTCATTTCATTTTTCTGCTTTAATCTTAACCGTTCACTTAAACATATTAATCTTAACCGTTAGATCGTAATCCAATTTCCTATATAATATCATCTTCTCTTTCATTTTTCTTAATTCACTACATTTCTTCTCAAATTTCCTCAAGCGGTCAAACCTGTTTTTCATTTCGAAAGTATGTAATATTCTCCAAGCTTACTTTTTTTTTTTTTAAGCTGTAGATCTGTAATAGTCTGTGAATCACATGAAAGTATGTAAATCAAAATGTAATTCCTGCTCATTTGTATACAATCATCTGTAATGAAATATTCAAGTTTGTTTTTTATGCAGATATTCAATTTTACACGATATACACAGGATTCTAAATCAATATTACAGTTTTGCATCATTGCATATTTACACGATATTCTGTTTTATATAATTGCAAATTTACAATCTTAACAAGACATAAATGTAGATATGTTATTTTTGCGTTTCGTCAACTATTTTTCACAGTTTTAATTGATTTCATCATATTTAAAAGCTTTAATTTAAAAGTTCTTGAACAAATATTGAGCCACAACCAGAAATCTAATACTGATCTTTCATCCTTTTGTCTTGCAGATCTCTAATACAAACAACAAATGTACACAATATTCAAGATGTACTACTATGTTTAGATAATGTACTTTTTCTTTTATGTTCGCGTCACGCGCCAGTGTACGCGCTAATCTATGGGCGATTACACCCTCGCTTGGTGCGATTGTTCCAGTTAACCGAGAGTTCATCTCTCTTTTGTTGGCTTTCGTCGTAAGCCTTTCACCTTCCTCATTCTCTTTGTCTCTCCTCTTAGGGAGTAGTGTTTAGATTTCTTCAATCATTACCTTTTGGATCATCTTGCTCATCTATTGGGCCTTTTATTTTCCCTCTTGTTTCCCAAGAATTTCCTTCATCATTTCTTCAGAAGCTTCTCTCTTTTTATTTAATTCCTCAGTTGCTTTTCTGGGTTTGTGTGATTTATTCCAAAAATCCACTCGATTGTTTTTGCTTGGGAAGGTGTGATACGCTACCTTGATGGCTCTCATATTTCTTGTGGCTATATATTGGGGGAGCAAGGTCTTTTCATCTTCTCACTCTAAAATCTCTCCCTCTCAAGAAATTCAACTTACTTTTCGTAGCAATCTCTTACTCATAATGGAAGAGACTCTGAGTGAACAAATGAACCGTTTTTCACTCACTGATGATGAAAATCCAGGAATTAATGTACCCCAGCATGAGCTTGCAGTACCCAAAAACACTTTGATTATTCGTTTTGCTTCGAGGAAAAGTTTCGGTGCGGCGGAGATTGCTGAGGTTCTACGCAAAGTATGGAATTTGGAAGGCTCGCTGAAAGTGGTCTCTGTTGGTGAAGGATTATTTACTTTTGAATTTTCTGAAAAAGTTGAAATGGCTATGGTGTTTCATCGGCAGCCATGGAATTACAAAAAGGTGCCGATGGTGATGGATCTCTTAGAAGGGCATGTCAGACCGGCTGATGTTTCTCTCACTAAAGTACCTTTCTGGGTACAAATGCATGACCTTCAGATCAGGGCTCTAACCAAGCCGGTGGGCTTCCGGGTGGGAGTGGTGATCGGACAGGTGGTGGAAGTGGAAGGTCCTGATGATGATACTATTGGTGGTGGATGTCTCAGAGCCAGAATAGTGATGGACATAGCTCAACCCCTTCGTCGAGGAACCTCTATCACTATTAATGAGGACACTGTTTATGTGTTCTTCAGATATGAGAAGCTATCGAATTTTTGCTATCTATGTGGCAAAGTTGATCATGGAGAAAAATATTGTGTGGTCGCATTGGGTAAGACGGAGAAGTGGTGTATTGCTAACCGTAGGTTCCTTCCATGGTTGAGGGCTGATGAGCGAAAACCACCCACTTTGGAGGACATGCAGAGGTGTATCCAAGCTACTGAGCGTGTGGCAGCGGAGAAGAGAGGTGGGGCTTCTTCATCTTCTAATGTTAGTGCTAGTAGGGATAAGGGGAAGGGGATTCTGATGGAGGAACCACAGATCGAACCACACAGGGTGCCTATACGGAAACCCAGACAAGTGGTGAGCTCTTTTGACCAGTTGATGCCACATGCAGGGGGAGTTTCGTACGCTAAAGGGACAAGTGCACACATGAGCTATGCTAAAATTGATCCTCGCTCAGGTGATGTTCTTGAACCTCTCTCTTTCTCAGTTCCAGATAACTTTGAGTATGAACTGATTAAGGAACCATTTTATACTGTGGATAATGGGCGTGATTACCGTGTTACTCATTTGGTGGGGAGGTGTATTAGTGTTCGTGATTGTACAGCTTTTATGGAAATCATTGGAGAAGGTGAACTGCCATATTTTCCTCCGACGGTTAAGGCTGCCTCACCTCAAAAGCCTATGGTGATGGGTTCTTCGCCTGATACTGACTCCCCTTTGCCCACAAGATTGGCTATTGAAGCAGCTCCGGTTATGATGGTGGAGGATGGTGAGCAGGAAAACACTCTTGATGTTCGTGGTGGATATAAGAACCTGCGCAGTCGACCTGAAGCTGAGGATGAAGGGCCTTCTAAGAAAATGAAGTGTAAGAGTATGGGCAGCAGCAGTAGGGGTCGGGGTTCGAAAAGCAAGAAGGAGGTGGCTGGGAACATCCAGTCCCGCCGTTCTGGATGAGTATCTTATCTTGGAACGCACGGGGCCTTAATAATAACCGTGCATTGGGTCACCTTAGTCTTTTAATCGCTTTTCATCGTCCGTCTATTTTCTTTGTAGTTGAGTCTAGATGTACCAGTTCTTTTGCTTCTGTAGTTCGCTTGAAGTTGGGTTTTTCGTCTTGCTTTTGTGTTCCTGCTGTTGGTTGTAGTGGTGGACTCTTGTTGATGTGGAATGAAGTTGATGTTTCGTTGTTGTCTTATTCGATTGGACATGTTGATTGTTTAGTGAGCTCTAATGATGTGCTGTGGAAATTTACGGGCTTCTATGGTCACTTTGCTACTCATTTACGTAAACATTCATGGGACTTGCTTCATAAGCTTAAGATGAGTATATCTATGGAGGGGAAGGCTTGGGTGATTGGGGGGGATTTTAATGAAATATTGCACTACAATGAGAAAAAAGGAGGAAGAGCTAGACCTTTTAATCAGATTCTTAATTTTAGAGAAGTTCTTGATGACATTGATATGAAACAGATTAAAGAAAAGGGTCCTAAATTTACTTGGTCTAACAAACAATCGGGTAGGAATGCAATATTGGAGTGTTTGGATCGGTTTTTAATTAATGATGAAGCAAGGTCGCTATTCCCGAATATTGAAGCTCATAATCTTGATTTTGTAAGTTCGGATCACCGACCTATTTTTCTGCTGCTTAATAATCAGGATTTGAGGACAAATAGACAAAAATTTCATCCTTTTAGGTTCGAAAATGGGTGGACAAGGAATTCTGATTTTATTGAAACCATCTCTGAATTTTGGAAAGCACGCCCCAGAAATGAACAATTACATACCACTCTTGATTCTTGTAGTAATGTGTTAAGTAAATGGGCGAAGGAGGCAGGAGGGACAGTGAAGGATAGAATTAAATGCATTAAGGAAAATAAAGCGGCCCTTCTCAATAATGAAGATTGTAATCTGGCCTGGGGTGAGGTCAAACAGTTGGATAATGATTTGGAAAAATTGTATTCACAAGAAGAGGTATATTGGAAACAAAGATCACTTGTTTCATGGCTTAAAGAAGGGGATAGAAACATAAAGTTTTTCCATATGAGAGCAAGCATGCGACGAAAGATTAATTACATCAAATGCTTGTTTTCTAAGGATGGAAGCTGGGCTACTTCGAAAGAGGGTATTCAATGCATCATTTTGGACTACTTTAAGGAATTGTTTACTTCTTCTAAACCTTCGGTGAGGACAATGGAGAGGGCTACTGAGGCCTTACATCGGGTGGTGACAGATGAGATGAATGTGATGCTGAATACACCCTTCACCAAGGAGGAAATTGTACGTGCGCTTAAGGATGTTAGCCCTTTGAAAGCCCCTGGCCCGGATGGATATTCTGCATAATTTTTTCAGAAAGCGTGGGGTGTTATTGGTGATACAGTGATGGATCAAATGCTTGGTGTCCTTAATGAGGGACATTCGTTGCAAGATTGGAATTAAACAGTTATCACACTTATTCCTAAGATCAAGAACCCTTCTATGGTAGCTCATTTTCGGCCTATCAGCTTGTGCAACGTTACCTATCGTATTCTTGCTAGAACGATCACGAATAGAATGAAGCTGATATTGGACGCGGTCATTGATCAAAGTCAAAGCACCTTTATTCCAGGGAGGTTTATCACGGATAACACCTTAATAGCATTTGAGTGTTTACATTGGATTCAGACTAAGAAAAATAAACGGGGAGTGGCGGCGTTAAAACTTGATATGAGCAAGGCGTATGACAGAATGGACTGGGATTTTCTTAGAACCGTTATGACAAAGCTGGGTTTCTCAAACTTATGGACTGGGTTAGTTATGAGATGTGTCACTTCAGTTCAGTATTCGATCAAAGTGAATGGAGAAATCTCAGATACGATTATTCCTTCTAGGGGCCTTCGCCAGGGTGACCCATTATCCCCATATTTATTTGTTATTTGTGCCCAGGCTCTCTCTGCTTTGATTAATAAGGGGGTTGATGATCAAAAATTCTCTGGAGTAAATATTGCTAGGGGTGCGCCTACTATCTCACACCTCTTTTTTGCGGATGACAGCCTGCTGTTCTTTAAAACGACGCGCCGTGAATGTGAGAACATTAAAACCTGCTTGAGTACATATGAGGAGGCATCGGGCCAGTTGATTAATTATGATAAATCGGCCATTACCTTCAGTGAGGGTATCCCTAACTCGGAAAAAGATATGGCTAAGGAAGCTCTTGGGGTTAGATCAGCTCAAGGCCATGAACTTTATCTGGGATTACCTACTTTTTCAGCACGAAACAAGAGGTTTCAGTTTCAATATTTGGTGGACCGAATTGTATCGAGGTTGGATTCGTGGAATTGTAAAGTTTTTTCAGAAGGGGGGAAGGAAGTTCTTATTAAGGCAGTTCTACAAGCTATCCCTTCCTATGCCATGTCATGTTTCAGGATTCCGACATCAACTTGTAACAACATGGAACGGGTGATTGCCAATTTTTGGTGGGGCAAGAATGAACATACTAGAAGATTACATTGGAAGAAATGGAATCACTTGTGCATGCCTAAGGATAAAGGGGGGCTGGGTTTCAGGAAGATGGTGGATTTTAATCGTGCATTGTTGGCTAAGCAGGCATGTAGAATATTGAATAAGCCGGATTCTTTGGTAGCAAGACTGTTTAAGGCCAGGTACTATAAGTTTGTCGATATTCTGGAGGCGGACCCAGGGTCTAACCCTTCTTACTTATGGAGGTCTATTTGTTGGAGCAAATCGGTGTTGAAAGAGAACCTTAGGTGGAAGGTAAGAGATGGAAAATCGATCCATATTTATAAAGAAGCTTGGGTGAATGGTCTGAAATCGGGGAGGATTGTGTCACGTATTGCAAGTGGGTCAATGGTGGATAGATTTATTGGGGTCAACCATTCCTGGAATGAGGAACTTGTCCATCAGGCTTTCCTCCCATTCGAGTGTGAGGCTATTTTGAGTACCCCTATTGAAAATGATGAGGGTGGTGATTTGAGATATTGGCCTCCCGGACAAAATGGGGTATATTCAGTTGCGTCGGGATATGGGTTAGTGAATGAACCTGAGGAGGAGGTGGGTCCTTCGAACAATAAAGAGATGATAGCCTTTTGGAAAAGATTGTGGCGCTTGAAAATCCCCCGAAGGTTCGTATTTTCGCATGGAAGATGGTCTTGGAAATTGTAGCTACTGAAGGCAATCTTCTACAGCACCATGTTCCTACTTTGCCTAGTTGTGGGGCCTGTGGTTTCTCTTATGCTAATACCACCCATGTTTTATTCTTCTGCCCTGCGTTTAAGAAGGTATGGAAGGGTGTTGGGGTCTGGTCTGTCTTGAAAAACAAAGAGCATATGTGTATTATTGACCTCTTGGACATTGGGGGATTAGGCAAGGGTGGCTTGTGCCTAGAGGAAATTTTGATGATTGCATGGGCAATTTGGAAGGAAAGGTGTAAATGGATGCATGAAGATAGACACACTGATGGAAGGAGGCTTGATTTGTCGGAAGCATCCATTGACTGGGTCTTTCGTTTTCTACATGATTTTCAGGCAAAAAACATGAGTATTATTGAGAGGGACAACCCTCGTTTCTTTGCTCATGGAGATGTGCAATGGCTGGTATTCGTTGATGCGGCCTTTAATACTGATAGGGACCTCTATGTTGTTGGCTATGTTATTGGATCATTAAAAGGTGATGTGGTAGCAGCTGGGGTGCGAAGGATTGAAAGGACTGACTCGGTGGTGGAAGCGGAGCTGGAGGCAATTAAGGTAAGATTGGAAAGGTGCATTTTGCTAAATCTTTCTAGGGTCAGGTGCTTCACTAATTCATGTGATGCTGAGAAAGTGGTGTATAATTTTAATAGGGAGTCTGGGTTGATAGGATCATCCAGACCTGATATTCACAGTCTCTTGAGAAATTTCCTAGTGTGGGAAGTTTGCAAAATCTCAAGACATTATAATATGGTAGCTCATAAGCTAGCACTTTCGACTATTGACTCTCCTTCTCCTCAAGATTGGACTGGAGTAGACGTTCCAACATGGATTCAGGATCTTTATTCTCGATCTTTGTAATGTTGTCTCGATCCTGGGACTATGTTTTCAAAAAAAAAAATGTTTAGATAATGTAAATTTATGTTCGAAACCAATAATATATATTAAATATAATTTTATTTTATTTATATTATGAACAATAATATATGTCTACATAGTTAATTGATAAAAGGTCTAATTATTAGTTTATGTCTACAAAAATTGAAGGCAATTGCTTATGTGTACCAGTTACATGTATGTAACTGGCTATTTACCCTCATTTTTTAATAAATCCACACTCCCTTTTTTTAGGCACTCCCTTCTTTCTTTTAGGCACTTATGTGTACAAGTTACATACATGTAACTAAATCCAATTTTTTACATGGGTTATTAGTTATTTACTTTCTTTTTTATTAATTTCACCCCCAAATTTTTTAAAAGAAAAATACATTTAAAATACTATATTACCATTTTATCAATTAAATTAAAATACAACTCATTAAAATTATAATTATACACCGACTATCGATTCACCAATGAATCACCACGATGTCAAATATTATTCTATTTTTTTAACTTTTAAAAAATAAATATAAAAACATAACGAATATTAAAAAAATATGAAACTCAAAAATAAAATTATGAAATAAAATTTCTAGTTTTTTTTTTTTCAAAAAATGACCAAAATTTAGGAAAAAATACAAAAAAAATCGAAAAAAAAAACTAAACTAAAAAAAATCAATTTTTTTCTAATTTGGGTATAAATGTATGAATATGACATTCTCACTTTCTAGCTTTAATCTGATTTATAATAACTAAGATTATTTTGTTATGTCTTCATTATTTCTAAAATGATATCCGGTTTGTTACAAGTTTTTTAAGGTTGTAGATTATTTTTTAAAACTATTTAATAATATAATCTAATTGAAAAATAAAATTTATATTTATAAACTTAAATGAGTTGAGAATTGGGGAAGAAACCAGCATAATAATATTGCATCAGCTTTATTATTTTCTTTGGGGTCATCGTCATGTTGATGCATTCATATGTTTATTGAGTGTGATCGTATCTATTAATTGAATTGTGTGTTCAGTTTGATTCATTCTCACTTTTGTTTTTCTTACTAGTTAGTTAATATCATTTTTTTTAATATTGATGTATTAATTTGCATGGTATGTCTAGAATTATAAATGTGTTAAGTTATGTATTTTTTGTTAAATATAAATATTAGTTTAAATACGATATAGTATTAGTACGCCTATGGTATAGTACTAGTTAATATATTGTATAGTACTAGAGATTAATGTGGGTATAAAAATATTACGGAGTATTTAATATATGAACTAATACTATACAATATTTGAATTTATACTATACTATATTTGAACTAGTACTATAGAGTATGTGAACTAATACTATACAATATCTGAACTAATATTATACTATATTTGAACTATTACCATAAAGTATGTGAACTCGAAACTCAAAAAAATTAAAACATGTACCAATATAAACTAATATTATACTGTATATGAACTAATATGTACAGTACTGCATATTAACTAATAATATATCATAATACTTATCAACGGTTATCATAACACTTATAAACTAAAAATTATATTCATAAAAATTAAAATAAAGTGATTAAAAAATAAAAGTTCAAATGAAAAAAATAATTAAACAATGTAAAACGAAGTGAAATTTGTAAGGAATGAAGTAAAATTTTGAAAGGATAAGGTGAAAATTATACACCAATTAATTAAAGTAAAATAGTACCAATAAAATTGAACACTTGCCTAAGAGAGGTGACAGTTTTATTTTTTAAAACAAATTATTATTATACTATTTAATACTTAAAAAAAAATTAATATTATTTTTAAAATTTTCTTATTAGACTTTAAAATTTTAGAATAATTATTTATGACATAAAAAGAAAATACATTAAAAAAAGAGATTATTAACTAATAAGGTCATTTCTATAGAGTCTTAAGCAAGAAAAAACTACAACTTTTAAAATTCCCTAATAAGGTCAAAATAGTGTAAAAAAACCTTAAATGCCCTTAATATTCATATACTCCTTTAATTTATATATTTGAACATTTATTTCGAAATTTAAATTCATAATTACTTGCTATCAATTAATTCCCAAATTATATGGCACATTCAACAAATTATTGACCTTTAAGATCTGATAAATGCAGACTTTACGAATTGAATACCTTTAATTCCCAATTGAAGAAAATCCTCACTTTCCGAAATCTTAAAACTCCATGGTCGCCGCCCTTGAAGCTTCGTCGTCGATCTGTCATGGCGAAGATGAAGCTTTGTGGTCGCCGCCATGGCCGTGGAAGTCGTCGTGGCTTCGTCGTCTTTACAGGGGGTCGCCGGACGAAGATCTTCATCTTCATCTGTGCCGTTTGGGGAAACAGATTTTGCAGAGCCCCCCACCATGGCGAACAGATTTTGCAGAGCCCCCACCATGGCCGACGTCGTGAATAAATTGCAGAGCCCTTGCCGTCTTGCAAGGTGTGGGCCACCGTCGAGACCACCTGGAAGAAGGCGAAGCCATGATCGAGTTTAGAGGAGGAAAAGCTGGAGGGTCCCGTTATTTCCGGCACGAGTCAAGGAAGCGGTGAGTACTTCTGCCGAGTCGGAGTCGGCAACCCCCCAACTCAGTCTTACATGGTGCTTGACACTGGGAGTGACGTCAACTGGGTGCAATACGCACCCTGCGCAGATTGTTACCAACAGGTCTGACCCGATTTTTAACCCGCTTCTCTCATCTTCCTTCAATCAACTCGCGTGCGAAACTCATCAGTTTGTGGCTTTTACAAAATATATATAAATATATATATATATATATATATATATATATATTCAGATGCACTTTTTTTTTGCATATTTTTATGCAAAATTGTTTACATGCACTTTAGTACATTCCTTTCTATACGTATGCATATTTGTCGTCATGTTTATATGCATTCCTTTATATGCATTTTGTCCTTCATATATTACCTGATGTATATGCATTTTCATACAAAAATTTAGTCCATTGTGCATATTATAATTCATAATTTATTTCATATATATATGCATTGTATGAGAACGAGTATTGCATACTGGACAACATGCTTACGTGTCCAATTTTTGCACCATCTTCATCATGTTATAAACTCAGGAAATTTATGAGTTTTTTTGTTATTTAATTGCGTTATCACTCTTGTGTAATTTAATTTTGGATCATAAAATTCAGAATTATTAATTTAAATTAGCATTGGATAGTTATTAATTTAAATGCAGAATTTTTTGGAAAGCAATCTTTTAGATTTAAATCAGCTAATTAATTCGAATTTGTCAAAATTGATTTGATGTTAATCTGTCTAATATTAATTAATTTGAAATTATTTAAATGGGAAAAGGGCAACTTTGTCTTCTTAAGTGCCAATTTGACTCTATTGGATAAAAAAAAAACATATTCCCTATTAGATAAAAGTTTGAGTGAAATGACCTTATTAATAATTTACCCTTAAAAAAATTATCATTTGAAACACAAATGATAAACAGGAAGAAAAATAAATTTAAAAAATAATATTAAAAAGATAAATATAAATATCAATTGAGTAAAATAAAAAAATAAAATTTTAAAAAATTAATGGAGTATTTTTTTTTTTGAATTAAAAATTAATGGAGTATTATTTTTTAATGATAAAATTAAAAAAAAATTAATTGAAGTAAAATAAAGGTCCATGAAAAAATGTATGTGTTAAATTGATATAATAATGGATCATGTGTTATTGGATTGAATATAGTAAATGGGTCATGTGTTATTTATAATGAGTTATTGGATTGGATATAGTAGTTACATATATTGGATTGAATATAATAGTTACATATATTGGATTGAATATAGTAATTACATATATTTAACTGTTACACAAGAGTACAGCTCAAAATTGAATAATATTCCTTAAATTAAGCAACTTTCCAAGCTTTCCATGAAACTCACAGATTTTTAATTTTTTTAAATTGTTGATTTCTTAATTTCACAAGTTTCTTAAATTAAAAAACTCCTTGAAATAATATACATTTTACTCAATTACATGATTTCTATATTAATTAAAACTCTCCAGGAATATATTTTACTATAAAATTCTTTAAATTTCAAAATTACTTAAAATAAATTCTAAAATTATTTATTATTTATTATATAGAAAAGTATATACTTGATATAAAGATTATATTAAGAAATCTTAAATATAATCATTATTTATATTTATTTATATTATAGACAATAATATATGTATACTGTATACATAATTAATAAAAAAACGAATTTTTAGTTCATTAGATATATATTTCAGTCAACTAACAAAAGTTGAATAAATTTCCTTAATTAAGGAAATTTATTACTCCCTCCAATCACGTTTTGCAACTTCTTAAATTGTTAATTTTAAGTGACGTTTTGAGTTAATATATAAATTTATCCACATTTTACCGTTTCTCTTCATTAACTTACATATTAGTTGATGTTGCGTATTTCTAAAAGTCTAAGACATTCATGCATGCTAAAACGTCATTTTAATTAATATAACTATTTTATTAGCAATTCTAATTGATATATGCATTAAATATTCACATGAAAGTGGAATAAAATGTTCCATGAATAAGAATAATTAATGAAATTAATTATTTAATTAGGGCGGCATATTAGGAAGACAGTTTATTTCTTAATAAGTGTACACATTAATTTGTAAAATGTCAATTAAAAAGAACAGGAAATAGTAACGTACCATTAACTGCACATATTTTTAAGTTTATTTTAAGCGCTGATTTAGAAAAATGAAATAAATGTGTTATAATCAAAGGCCGGATGCAAAAAAGTAGATGGAGAGCATAAATATCAATCTATGGGCCTGGTTGGGAGGGAATAATCTGATCATTTCAAATTCATCTATCTCAAATTGGTGTTGTGGTCCACGTATATGTATGAACGAGTAAAATTATCATTATATAATAGTTTGTAACATTATGGGTTGAGTACCCACGGTAAGGAATTAATATAAAATAATTAATTTTCCAACTCTCTGCAAGTTTCGAACTTTTAGATTACTACATGTTGTTTATTTAAAAAAAAACATCTAAATTTGTATTTATTTATATTAATGTTACAATCTAGAATATCTCCATTGCAAATATATTGCGTACAAATATGTTTTTAAAATAAAATATTTATTAATTTCCATATATATTCAAATTTATTTATTTTAATGTTGTGGTTGACTTAAGTTTTAATTAGTGATTAATTGTACACCATATAATTTCTCCATTGCAAATATTTAATTCAACCATAACTTAATTCCGAAGAAATTCATGATTATTGACAATTAAACATTTTTTTACTTCATATTATCTAAGGACATATATTATTATAGTTTAAGAAAAATAAATATACACAATTTTATAATGTTTATCGATTACCTTCACAAATTATGAGATTTTTTAATTAGATTAGTGTCATATTGACTATTTCATCTAAATGGTTAATTATTTATTGCTACTTGGTAGAGTTATATAGGGTAGAGTTAAATTCAATTATTATTTTGCATAATTTAATAAATTACATCCCCTGATTCTAAATTTTTTATATTGAAAATTAAACCATTAATACACAAAATTTAGCAAGAAACTCTAACAAAAATTCTTTATTAGCTACTTCTTAGTCTATTAGTCAATAAACTAATTAAAACAAATTAATAGTTAACTATTAATTTTAATTTTACTTTTCATTATGTAAGACTATAAATTATTATGATTTAATAAAAATAAATATATATAATTTTATAAGTAATATTTAATTACGCGATAAAATTATGTGGTTCTATAACTTTATTAATGTCAAATTGACTATTTGAAACCATTTTTTATAAGCAAATTTCGAATATATATTTAACCTTTTTTATGGAAATTTAGTTAATTTATTCGTTATTTTCTATTCATAACGTAACCTTTATCATTTTTGCATAATTTAATTATTTACATTTCCATAATTCTATAAATGAGATAAATTTGTTACATAAAATAAATGAGATAAATTTATAAATTTCCATAATTTGTTACATAAAATAAATGAGATAAATTTATAAATGGTCATGTAACTTTGTAATCCACAGAAGGTCCTTTTAATTTTTTTACTTTATCAAATTTAGTCTTTTTAGTCTCAACTTTGATCCTCATAATTTCAATATTTGTCATTTTACTATCAATTTTGATCCTCAAAGTCCAATTTCAATCATTTTAATCCAATTTAAATCCTACTAACTGGAGTAGGAACATATGTATTTTACGTGACAATTATTTTCCCCACATTTTTAACACATATGAAGTTTGGAGAAAAATAAAAGTGATATTTAAGTCAATATGATTTTTTTATTTATTTTATAACCTTGAGTATTAAATAATTATTTTTTAATTTAATATTGAGAATATATATTTTATATATTTCTACGAGCTCTCAAATAATTAATTAGTCTAAAAATACATAAGATCAACTTAAAAATAATTTCCAATTATGAAAGATTAAATATTAAAATATGTATGATTTTAGTATTAATATGTAATTGAATTTTATGTTTTAATTTGTTTCATTTAAATAGTTTTTTTAATTAAATACTACATATCACTTCTTTTTTCTTTAATTAATTTAATTTAAATAAAAATACGAAAGTATATATTTTATCATAAATAAATATTTGATTATATGGAACATAAAAAAAATCACTCATATTTCCATTCATGGTTGCTTATGTGGCGGATGATGTGTCAAAAACGTTGAAAAAAAATTGTTAAATGAAATGCATATGTTATATTCTAATTAATTGGACTAAAATTGAATTGAAATGACTGAAATTAAACTTGAAACACGAAAATTGAATTTGAAGGATAAAATATGAGATTGAAAGGACCAAAATTGAGACAAAATAAAAACTAAAATTGATAAAGAAAAAAATTACATGACCTTCTATGAATGATAAAGTTACAGTACCATTTGTAAAATTTTCTCTAAAATAAATATTATATAAATTTCTCATTATATATATAAAAGCTATTATGTCAATAATCCAAGAAAGTAAGATCTTAACTTCAATTCATCGTTGATCCATAATTTATAATTTCTCAAAATTAGCCCACTCAACTTCTAAAAAAGTTTGCTTTATAGAGTTTCTATTGTTTTAATCAATTTATCAAAAAATTGTTGAAACTAATTAATAATATATATTTTTGCAGAAAAATGTGTATATATTTGCTAATTACAAGCATCTGTCCCTCGAATGATTAAAGTTAAGGTTATAAGAGCGTTATGAATAAAGATTCAATACCACAAAATATTTTTAATGAACTTATTCCAAAGATTTTTTTTATTGTCCATATAAGAAAAGAAGTTATGTTTTTGCTTAAATTATTTTTTCAGTAAATTTTTTGTTTTATCTTATTCTATTTGTATGAATTTATTATATTAAAAGAAATAAAATTAATATTATAATTTAAAATATTGAGAATTCAGTTCAAAACTTAATTTTTAGTAGCCTTAATATTAGAAAATTACTGTCAACTTAACTTTTACAACCTTCAATTTCGAAACAATATCTTAACAATTATCTCTATCATAAGTTTTTAACTTATATCATATATTTGTAAATATTTGTAGTGTCACATGTCACAATTCTTCCGATTTTCAGAATTGTAATTCAACCTCTTTTGTATCATGACTTATGTCCAATATAGAATGTTTCAAATTTCTCTTTTATTTTTATGATAGAGAAAAAAATCAATTAAGATTCAAATTATTTTTTAAAATTTAAATATTTTTTTATGCCAATTTTGACAATGCACGAGAGAAAAACAACTTACAAGCATTAAACATTCAATGTTTCTAAGTATGTAATTTATTTTTTATAATATTCTTTTTAATGGAATAACAATATATATATATATATATATATATATATATTTTTTTTTTTTTTTTTTTGCATCAGAATAATAAACGGGTTGGTCTGCTATGGGCTTGAGTGCATGTTGTGCACCCTAGTCCATGCTGCACTTTTGATTTACACTTTTTGGTAAATGGTGTTGCACTTTTCAATTATTAAACTGTATAATAATATTTTTAGTAATAATTGAAAAGTGCAACACCATTTACCAAAAAGTGTAAATCAAAAGTGCAGCATGGACTAGGGTGCACAACATGCACTCGAGTGCATACTATATTTTACCAACTTATAAATTTATACATATTTTAAAGATTTATTTAATTAATTAATAAATTAAAATATATTATTTCATTTATTTCAACCCCCCATAAAAGCGGGTTCTACACTAGTTCAATATATAAACTGCTATGCTTTTTTTTTTTTTTTTTACAGGATACTTCACTCGTCGAAAATTACAAAACATAATTACGAGCCAACTCTTTAATCCTTAACGGGATCTCTACCCCAAACCAAGCGCGAAATAGGAAAATTGTCGCCAATTTAGTTAGAGTATGTACCACCCCGTTCCTCGTCCTTGATATATGACATACACGTACCCCTCACCAAGGTGCCTTTAGTCTTTGCATTTACATCTTGTAGCCCCTCGATGGCTTGCACTAACTGCTACGGCCAGTTTTCAATCTAATCTCAAACAATGCATGATTTTTATTCTAAAGTAGGTAAGATTCACTTTTTTATCTTTTTCTTTTAAAAGCGATTCTAGCGCTAAAATAGAGTTTCAAAACACCACCATAGTTACTCGATAAATATATAAAGTGTAATTTGAATCTAGGTAGTGGTTTTGACGGAGGAAGCGGCCGGTTTAGCCAACTCAGCTAAGGGTTTGTCGGTGAAGCGGAGGAGATTGTAACAAAATGCACCCAAAAGGGTTCCAATGGGTGGACCAAGTATATAAACCCATAGTCCTCTGAATTCATGGTTCATTATGGCTGGTCCAAGGCTCCTTGCTGGGTTCATTGACGCTCCAGAGATTGGCCTATTCACATTCACATATATTATTTCAACATCAAATTTTGGATTGTATGTTGTTCGTGTAAAAACAGAAAAGAAATACTTATTTCGTTTCTTCGTAAGCTTTTCTTTTACTTTTGCACGAAAATTAAGAAATATAGTATTTCTTCCGTGGCATAATAACTTTAATAGGTAGCTAAATACACATATTAAGAAAGCATAATAATTAGTAGGGTTTTGAGGGATAATTTTATAAGCTTTTATATACTACACTATAAAAAATAAAGAAATTAGTTGACTTGTGTGTGTAATTTATAAAGGGTTTTACATTTTGAAGGTGTGAAACTTATTGTGGGACGTGCCGACAAACAAAGTGTGAAAGTTATTATGGACTACAGAGGGAGTATAAAATATGTAGTGACTAGCTAGTTGAGGTAGAGAGATAAGAAGAACAAAATGTAAAGAAAGGTATATAAAAGAAAATATACAGATGGATAAGAATGAGATAATGTAGAAAATATAGTAAATTTTATCATTTAATAAAATAAAAAGCTTAAGTCTGGAATGTCTAATATAGCAAATGAAAAGTTTATTTGAGGACAAAATGGGTAATATTTTTTCTAGGTAAAAATGATACTTTTCAAAACTGTGTAAAATCAATTTTAATGAAAGAAAACATAATTTACCTTCAAAGTATTAGTTTAAATAAAAAAAATTTAATTTTTCACGGTTCAATAATTATTGTAATTATTTGTGGTCTTTCCCTAAATTTTATGTCTTTTGAAATTGTGGTGAACGATCAATTTGATTTACACAAATGGGCATGCAAAATTATTGACATAGCCTTATATACATAAATTGCACCTTATGTAACTGGTACAATTTTTTTTACAATTGCACCTTATGAGGTAATATTACTATATTTATAAAATAATATCATAATAATTTTCCGCACAATTCAATGTATTTATGCGTATAAAATATTACGATATTAGTATCATTTTATAAACGTAGTAATATTACAAAATGAAAAAAAGTGCACTGTGTAATTGGTGCGCATTAAAGTAAGATTATTTACCCGCCCACAAAGACATTCATCGTTATTGTCATTCCAACTAGAATTCCGTCCAACTTTCCAGTCTGAAATTTTCAACCAAAAAAATTTAATTAAAGTTTAGTAAATATAAACTAATTTTCAAGACATAAATCTAGTAATTATATATATATATATATATATATATATATTAAACTATTATTTTATTTTAATCCTCAAGAATTATCACTTAATTGTTTTATGTTTTTTTGGGATTTTAAATTCAGATTTAACTTTGAAATCTAACCTATATTCTACTTTTGAGATTTAAAATTAGAGTTTTAAAGTTGTACCCTATAAATTCTACAAAAGTGAATCATATAAATACATACCTATAAATCCCACTCTATTTAAATCTCAAAACATACAAGTCATTAAAATTTTAAAAACTCCTAAAATTTGAAATTCGAATTTCAAAATTCCAAAGCAGTACATGCCCATATTTAAGCTACTTATTTTTTCTTAAAACTTGTACCGATTTTAATGAAATTGAGGGACGAAAGGAAGTACTCCCTCCGTCCCTGAAAAGCTTTCATTTGATGTAACGAAGTTTAAGGAAAAAATATAATAATTAGAGTCTTAAAGGTAATTTTGTAAACTTTTATATATAAAGTAAATAAAGTAGTTTGATTGAATGTATGATAGATCCCAAAAGATATTGTATGAATGGTAAATACATGTATATCGTGAGAGTAACTATGAAAACTTTTCAGGGACGGAGGTAGTATAACTTACAGGTGACCTAGAATCAGTACAGATTCCAGAAATGTTGAACATGAGAATGAAGGAGATGATGATCTCCATACCAAAAGATTGTACACTGGATCCAGCTGGTGTTGTTCCAAAGAATGATTCTTTTGTTACATCAAACATCACATCTAGTGTTCCACTTGCAAGAAGTGATCCCATCAATTGAGCTATTACATACAATGGAACCTGCACCAAACCTTTTATTTTAAGCGATCAAAGTATTTATTAAATCTGTACCAGTAAAAGCGGAATCGGACCTCCTACTATACACACTACAAGAAAACTGATTTTTAATGACAACATCCTCTCACTATTTGCTTCTCTAGCTAAAAGTCTACAGTGACAGAAATTTGAGAATTAATGATAGGACCTTTCACTAAAAGTCAATTACTGTCATTAAAGACTTTTAGCTAGAGAAGCTATAATGACAGGAATTATGTCACTAAAAGTCATTTTTCTTGTAGTGACAGGAGGGCCCTGTGCAGCAGGTAGACCTGTCAAGACGGGCCGGCGGGGCGGGACGGGCCAAAACCGCAAAAGCCCGCCATTTGGCGGGGCGGGGCGGGCCAGACCGTTTGTTAAGCGGGCTGCAAAAACCTCAACCCAACCCAAAAATGGGCGGGCCGCGGGTTTAGGCGGGCCAACTTTTTTTTTTTTACAAAAGTATTTATTAAATTTATTAAGAAACACAAAAATTACAGTATATATCAAGAATTATAGTGTTAATAATTAACAACAAAAAAACTAATTAGAAACATTGTCATTATTAATTGTACAATACACTATAAATTACAATAATATTATTTATATATATCAGAAAATGAAGAAAAAAAAATGGAGCTGCTTCTATAATCTGTCATTTACTAGAGTTTTTTCTTTTAGTTAGATTTATTGTATATTTTTTTAAAACAAAGTTGGATAGTTCAAATGGTTAGAGCATCATTACCTAGATAGGTCTTGAGTTCAACCCCTAAAAGGCATAAAATACATTTTTTTTATATTTTTTAAGTAAATATAATATTTAAAAAAAAAAGGCGGGCCAGCCCGGCAAAGCCCGCACCAACCCGCCAAAGACCGCGAACCAAACGGTCCGGCCCGCCTGGGCCCGCTTCCTGGCGGGCTTGGAAAAGCATAGCCCAACCCACTATTTTAAGTGGCGGGGCGGGCTGACCCAACGGGCCCAGCCCGTTTTGACGGCTCTAGCAGCAGGGAACCGTTGGATCGTGTGTGTATGATAGAGATATTTATCCGGGTCGGGCTACTCGGGCCCGTTTAACCCTGAAAAATACAGGGTTAGGGTTCATGAATTATAGGCCCGTTTAAAACCGGGCTTTTTTGACCCGGACCGGTTAGCCCGTGGGCTAAACCGGGCCAGCCCGCTAGCCCGAGTTGTTACCTTTTTTTTCTTTTTTTTTTTAATAAATAACCTAAGAACAAATTTTGGGTCATTTGACCAATAACCATAACTATAAGCATTAAGAAGCCCATTAACATCCATTGGTCATATTAAGGACCGATGAGTTCTAGAATTGTGTTTAAATTATACTTTTTTTTTTCTCATTTACTGATCATTAACTAATTATGTAATTTTTATATTTTATTTGCTTGTTGAATGTGTCAATTGAGACCTTTAATTTTAAAAGAAAAAAAATTATTGTAGCCCGTTAGTGGCCCGTTTAGCCCGTGGCCCGCTAGGGTTAGGGTTAGGTCCCAATAATTATAGGCCCGTTAAATATGAACGGTTAAGGCCCTAACCCGTTTAGCCCGTAGACATCTCTAGTGTATGATTCAACAGTAATCCTGCACAGGATACTCCTGTATAGAAGGAGATCCAGTTCCACTTTTATTGGTACGGATTTAATAATAGTTGAGACAGAAAGAAAAAAGAAAATGTAGAGAGAAATACTCCATCTGTCACATTTCAAATTCATCATTTGCCAGAAATTAGTTTCCCAAATTAGAATCATTTTTTCAATTTAAACTATACTTTTCACCCATCTCAAAATTACATGGTATAACATTAATTATTTTATTACTCAAAAGAATTTCATATTCCCCACTTTATCTCATTTAACGCGTAAATTAGTTCAAGATAGGTGGATAATCATATACAAGATAAATGTCAAATCATATATGTCTCTTAAATGACTGAAGAATACACCATTTGCGATTCAAATGAGATATAGATATCTCACCGTACCACCAACCAAACGAGCTAGACCTAATACAACAGAAATGATGAAACGAAAATGGAACCAAGGGAGTATAAGTTGCAATTTAAGTAAATGAGAAGCTTATTACTCCCTCCGTCCCACAATAATTTTCACACTTTTCTTTTTAGGACGTCTCACAATAACTTTCACACCCTTAAAATGGAAAACCTTTTATAAACTCTACCCTCACAATATCCTTAATTTTACACAAATGACATTACTTTTTCTCCACACATACACAAAAGTCAACTCATTTATTTACTTTATATATAAAAGTTTACAAAATTACCCCTCAAAATTTCACTCATTATTATACTTTCTTAATATGTGTATCCATCTACCTATGAAAATTAATATGGGACGGAGGGAGTACAACTTACCTCTTTCCAAGGAAAGCTTCCTAATACGGCGAAGGTGACGGTGACGGCGGGATTGAAATGGGCGCCTGAAACATGCCCGAGGTTGTAAATCATGACCGTCACAATTAAGCCCCAAGTCACACATATTCCCGGGAACGTCACCACCCCATCGTAGTTCAATTGGACAACCACTGATCCGCAACCGATGAATATTATAAAATACGTTCCCAACAACTCTGCTACCACCTTCATATATGCATATTTTTATTTATTTATTTTTTCCTAAATCAAATTAAATTAAATTTATTTAATTTCAAATTACCTTTTGTGCCATGGTCACAACTTCAGGAGAGTGCCAAAACCCATCGTTGACGTTAAGATGAGGAGCTGGTTTCGATGGCCCATCGCCTAATTCCATTCTTGATAGCTCTTCTGTTTTTGACGCCATTTTTTCGATTATTAAACTGATGGATTTTTTGTTCGAAAAAAATATAGTTTATTCTTTCTTTTTAACCTCCAGGGGATTATTGAACAATTCTATATTTATTGGGTTTTATTTTTTCATCTAGTAATTTCTGCAATATATAGAGAGGGAGGGAGAGAGAGAGAAATAATGGAATAATTAATATACATTTAATTTTAACTGCTTAAAATTATTCACGATCCATGTTTCTTAAATTCCTACCATTTTGGATCAACCCACAAATGGATCTAACCAAACTGCTTCTTTGACCTGCAAAATAATTGATTTGACTTTTCTTAAAAAAATCACATGTTCAAAGACAATATATATAATACGGAGTAATATATATACTCTCATTTAATAAAAGTTTACCATAAGATAAACCTTCTCATAATAACTTTTATGTGTAGGGACACATCTATTAAAAAGTGTAATAATAAGTATGATTTTAACATTTTTTCTTTATATGTTGGACATTCTTTTATGATTGGTTGGCCTTTGTGTTAGACATGTGACAGTTAGTGGATGTACAATTAGTGCAATTAGTTGTTATATAGTGTGAGTTATAGTTAGAAGAATTATTGAGAATCATTGTTTCTATATTCTTGTTCATCTTTTTTTATTCTCCTTTTATCTCTATATTCATCTCTATCAATTGATCTGACCGGTCGAATTTCTGCATTATGGGTGCAGGAAGAATGACAAGACTCGATGGAGAAAAATATAGAGGAGATTCAATACATCTTCACTGAAATAGTTGACCACTTGATATTGAAGATTTCCATCATCGAACAACGCCTCAGCCTGTTCTTGCGAAAGTTCGATGTGCATATTGGGTCTGCCCCGTTGTCCTTGGCCCTAGACCCTTCCCCTCTGGTGGTCTTCCTACCAGCAGCAAGAGGGTCGTCTACCATCAAAACCAATCTTGTTGCCTCCGTCGATAACCAATATTTCAGATTGGCCGAAAAGGAAATTGCCCCGAGACGACCCCTTCTCGAAAAGTAAGGAATTCTTTTCGGTAGCCCAAAAGTAATGAGGAATTTATAGTGACTTTTCCATTTTACAGATGTGGAACATTTAAAAAAAAAAAGTGTGAAAGTTATTATATAATAGAGAATATAATATAAAAGATAAGTCTTCAATTAAATTGATTAATGATAACCTATTTACCTACTACACCCTCTTTAAATAAAATGAATATGTACAAAAATTGTAGTAGCAGGTGAGAGCTTTGGCGAGAAAAAAACCTTCGCTAAATCATTTTGGTGAAGGTTTGACAAGAGAAAAAATATCTCGCTAAAAATAGTGAAGCTAATATACCATCATCATTTTTTTTCCAAAAAACACGTGATGAAGCAGAATTGAACCCATACTACTAACGCGCCACGTTAGCTAGGCACATGTATGTAATGACTCATATATATAACCTTTATAACCTTAGCGAAAACTCTTACAATTTTTTAACTTAAAAAACATAATGAGGTGAAATCGTTTACGTGTTGGGTTTTCGAAATGCGAACATCATGCTTGTAGCAACGGAAGTTAAAAATTTGTTCACCAACACAGATTCATGTGCTCGATTTCGGCTTTCTCAGAAGGACATCTTTCCTTGAAAGTTTAATCCCATGAATCGCAACCAGAGAACCTCTCTTAGAGTTATCCATAGAAAAAACGCCTTAGCACCTTATCTATGTAGGTGGATTGTGAGAGCCCCAACATCTTGCTAGATTTATCTCAATAAATCTTTATGCCAAGGATGTAGCAGGCTTCACCCAAATCCCTTCATCATGATAAACCAATCTGCTTGTAATAGGATAAGTTGTATTGTATAGACAACTTCATTATTCATCTTGTAATAGATTAGAATTTGGTCAGTATCAGCTGAGTTGGAAGTCAGTTGATATAGTAGAGAAACGCGCACAAGCTCAGAAGAGAAGAGAAGATCAGAATCTAGAAGAGAAGAATCAGATAAGTAAATACTCATTTGATGATCAGCTGAGTATGATCAACTGAGGTCTCACTACAAAATATTGCCCAAAAGGCATCGGCAATTGGCAACGGCAGGCGGGCCGATGCGAAATGGCATCGACATTTAATGGCCGATGCAAAATGGCATCGGCAGTGGGCCCCGATGCGAAATGGCATCGGCATTTAATGGCCGATGCAAAATGGCATCGGCATTTAATGGCCGATGCAAAATGGCATCGGCAGTGGGCCCCGATGCCATTTGGTAACGGCCCCCCGATGCAAAATGGCATCGGCAGTGGGCCCGATGCCTTCCCCGTCGCCTTAAACCCTAAACCCTAAACCCTAAACCTCTAAAACCCTAAACCCTAAACCTCTTAACCCTAAACCCTAAAATTGAAAATTATGATTTTTTTTAGGGTTTAAAGTTTAGAGTTTATGATTTAGTTTAATTAATGTAGTCATTATTTTTCAATTAATTATTTTTATAACTTTAATTTTAATTTTTTTGTTATTAAAAAAATTATATATATAAATGTATGGTTTTTTTTTTAATTTAATAATTATATACTGATAATAAACACGTTAATAAATAATTTTAAAAAATCTTAAAATAATTAACCTTGATTAATTAAAAAATCAAAATAATTAATCTTGATTAATTAAAAAATAGCATTGGTAATCTTGATTATGGTATCTTTGTCCTACGTTTCCTAATTTTATAGGAATATCCTTTAATTTTTTAAATTTCCATAAAATAGTGTTAATTATGTAAGTAAATATAATGATGTAGATAATGACACATCATCATTTGACTCCATAAGACCATCTCCAACCGTAGGCTATAAATAGTTTTGCTCCCTCCAACCGTACTCTATTTTGAAGTTTTGAAATAGAGTTTTGAATAGTAAACTCTATATATGAAGTTCACTATTCAAAACTCTATATTTTATATCTATTATTTTATTAATATTTACTATTATGTATTACAATTCTATATTAATAATTTGTTAAATATAATTACAATTCTATTGTTATACTAATTTATAATATAATTTTAATTGTGTAACTTTTTTTTTTGTGTATTATTATTACCAACAAAAAAAATAACTTAAAATACAATAAAACATACATTATACTCACATGTTTCGTTTTACGTCATTATGTGTTTTGTAATTTTATATTTAAATAAAAGTAATATTTAAAAACTACAAGTTTATTTACATTTTATGATTTTGATAAAATCAACAATATTTAATTTACTAATTGAATATTTAATTGTATAAATTAATTTAAATATTAAGATAAATATATTATTTAATGATTGTAATATATTGAAAATGATTAAAATAATAAATAGAGTAAGATATAGAGTTTCATGGTTGGAGAAGGTTTTTAAAATAGAGTATGAAAAAGTGTATTTTAGAGTTTAGAGATCTTCATTTGAGAGTTTGTGGTTGGAGATGGCCTAAGGAGCCCATTATATGGGCTCAATATCATATATATATATATATATGTCATGCATATTTGCGTGGATTTTGATAGTTACGTGAGTATGACTTATGAATTTAGCATTACTCCTGATCAGAGTGAAACGAACATTATATATAATTAATCAAGCTTATTCTCTGCAATTAAAAAAAAAAAGTATTCACTAGTACTCCGTATTAGATAAGTGTATTTTAATTGAAAATGAACTAGAGAATAATTTTATAATAGATGAAAATATTTTTAATTAAATGGATAAGTGAATTCATATTTTCAAATGGATAAGTGAAAATAATTATATATATTTAATGTTGTGAATTGAAAATTAGAATGAATTTAAATGATGTGATTATAATAAATTTAAAAGTATAAGTGAAAATAATTATATTCAATGTTGTATGTAATTATAATGTTGTGAAATAAAAAATTAGAATGAATTTAAATGTTGTAAATTGAGGATTAGAATAAATTTAAATAGTGTGAATTGATACCGTAAATAAATTATTTAATTTGAAAAACATAATTTAGTTAATTTGAAAAACATAATTTAGAAATAATTATGATATGCTTTGATAAATAATTTAATAAGCAACCATTAAAGTTAGAATGGATTGAATTAATTAAAGAATTAAAAACTCAAATTAAATTGAATATATATTAATTGCATTCACAACATGTCGACTAAAAGCTCCTAGCCTAAACGGCACACAGGGGGCGCTCAAAGGCCTTCGAGACCGCGAGGTCCCGAGTTCGAACCCCACAAATCGCGAAAATGGCCAGATTTCCGAAAAATGGGGTGGCCCAGCGGTGGGGGGTGGGTGTTGGTGGCCTATCGACCTGGGTTCGAAACCCAGTTTCGGCTTTTTTAAATTTTAATAAAAAGGCATCGGCAGTGGGCCCCGATGCGAAATGGCATCGGCAGTGGGCCCCGATGCCATTTGGTAACGGCGACCTGCCGATGCCATTTCGCATCGGTTTTCCCCAAATCCGATGCCATTTAAATGGCATCGAGCATATTGGCATCGGCACACTGCCGATGCCTTTGCCGTTGCCTTCATCTTTGGGGACGGCAGATCTGATGCCTTCCCCGATGCCATTTTTAAAGTTTTTTGTAGTGTCTTATCAGCTAAGTAAGCCAAACACAGGTGAGACTAAGTCTGCCTGACTAACCAGACGAAGTCTGCACAGCTGGGAAAACGATCAGAAGCCAAAAGCCAAGACCAGAAGAATAAGACTCAAAGATCAGTAGAGTCAATCAGTTGAGACAGAGTCTTCCGTTCTATGAATAGAGAAGATAAAATCAAAGCTAACGTGGACCAATTGGGAGACGACAACAGATACCTAGATTCTGACAAGGCACAAGGCTCGAGAAAGAAAAGTTAATGAAGCATTAATTATTACTAGGCAACACATTACAAAATTTGGCTCAGATCGCAAGAGAAATTGTCGAGGGAAATAAATCCCTTACAAATGGCGAGAGATTTGCCTAGGGATTGAATGGGCAAGGAAAAATACTTAGGGAAGAAAAAACACTTGCTAAATGCCTAGGGAAACTAAATCCCTTGCCATTCCCGAGAATATTGGCAAGAGAAGTTAAATTTGAAAATTTTCGAGAGAGTGAGCCCTTGCGAAGTTTGACAAGTCAATTAAAATTCCGGAGGGTTAGTAGGCCCTCGGTAAAATCCTCGGCGAATGGAATATATAATTGAGTGAAGATCGAAATGTGATAAGAAAATGATTAGGGTTTTATCTACTTAATTGGTCTTTAATGTTTTGTACATAAGTAGCTGGTCTTTAAATAAAATTACTAAGTAATCTATTTTTATAAAATAACTTCAGTTTAATGAGGGCTTTTTAATTTATTTTTACTTTGCGTCTACAAAATAAGGATTCTGCCGTGTATGCTACGTTATACGTGAATTTGGAGTATGGCTTTGATTATTGAGTTTTAGTTCAAGGTGAATTGGGAGTATGACTTTGATTACTGTTTTAAAATTAAGTGATTTTGGTTTGGTTTTAGAGTCAAAATTTATGAAGAATAAAGGAAACAAAATGAAATTAATAGAAAAAGTCAAGATAATTATCAAGTTTCCCGTAACCGCTTATTAATAATACATTTAGAGTATTTTTGGTAATTAATATTCAATATTTTAAAGTAGACCAAATAATATAACAAAATATTTATAATATTTTTATTGAAAAAATATAAAATGTATGTTTGTTACCAATTATCCATCAAGTTTACATTAAATAAATTAATGAAGAAAAAATTGGGAATATAACATATATATTAATTGCATTCGAAACATAATTATTGATAATAAAATATTTTATAATATTTGTACTGAAAAAATGTAAAATGTATGTGTGTTACCAATTATCAAATAAGAAATCAAGTTTAAATTAAATAAATTAAAGAAGAAAAAACTGGAAATATAGCACATATATTAATTGCATTTAAAATATAACCAAAATAGCTCCTAGCCCAACGGTAAAAGGGGCGCCCATAAGCACATCATTTCCAACAGGTCGCGAGTTCGTTGGCCCATGTTAATTCCCTTGCTAAATGTGAACTCATGATATCTAAGCCTACATAGCCACATATATATCCAAAGCTTAGAAGAGAATTTCCCAATCCTAGCTTAAGGTTAAATCAGATTGTAAGGGAAATTCTCATACTTAGTCTTTCTCGAATCCTCCTTCTATCCTAAACCTTTAGAAGATAGGTCGAGTTTCTCACGCTAGGTACACCAAAGTCATCACTGTAAAGGGTACTTGTTCCCTCCCCAACAAGTAGATACGTATACACCAATGCGAGTGTATCTTGATCAAAAGTCTTCTCTTTGGACTATAAAGTTAGCAAGACGTCTTCCCCTTGGAACGTTAAAATGAGCATTAGGATAATATCATGATTGAGATCGTGAGAGTGGATGTAGGACATTGAGGTCCAAACCACTCTAAATAACTGTGTTATTTATTACTTTAACATGCATGATTTCATATTGCATAACATAGTTTTTAAAGAACGTTTTTGTATCAGCTGATACCAAATCAGCCGATATACTCTTATTTACTCGTTAGTCGTGGCAAAGAAGTGACTCTTGACGACCTCGTCGTTCTGAGTTCAGAAAGGTATTATGGAGAAAAATTTGAGGTTGGAGTCAAGAGTTCGGTTTGTTTTAAGAAGTCATCTGTATCAGCTGACATCAAGTCACCTGATCTTGCATGAAATTATTTACAAAGGTTTTTCTGTTAGACGAGTATAATTTTTAAATGGGTACACTACAATTCCGCACACGCTTCTCTATCAACTGATACAATCAACAGACTAGTTAGTTCTACATTCCTAACGTATCAGCTGACCAAGTCATCGGTTAGAAGAGTTAGTTTTTGTTTTCTACACTTAAATTCTATCAGCTTATATCAAGTCAGCTGATCTTTCAAGAAAACTCGTCTGATATTTAGTAAAAACGGGACCCATCAGTTGTTTCCCAAAATCAATATGTCATACATATATGATGATGAAAACAATGTCATTTTCATTGTGCTGCGTTTCCGATGAACGCAAGGATCTTCCTGTTAGTATAGATGTCCTAGAGACAATTATTATAAGGACATTGTACTTGATCATATTAAGTTATTTAGTATTATTTAATTTAGTAATAATATTCGGTGATACACTTATAGAATGTTATGTTTGATTGTTTGCATTTATTCTTATATGTGTTCCCATTAATCAATGATGTCATTGAGATGTGAGATCTCGATTGACTATATCATGGTTCTTAAAGTAGCCCTAATCAAGGATCATCGAGATTGAGATATCGATGATGTGATTAAGATTAGTGTGCGATCTGCATCATATCCTTAGAGGATGTAGTGGTTCTCACAACTACGAGATACTAGGTATCTCATGATGGATGCACAAATACTTTGAGAGTATTGGTTTGCCCAATCGAGAAACTGTTTGGTGTATTCTATTTACGTGTCTACGGGAATATTGATTTGTGGAGAAATTTAATGTCCTTCGACTTGAGGTCAATACACACGACATGTGCGGAATGATGGACTTTGACCAAGACCGACGCTTGCACTCCTAACGGGGTAGATTAGGCATGTGTCGGGCACACCATAAAGTACATGTGCGCGGTAGTTGAGCTAAGAATATGATTCATTCCTCAAATAGATTTGGAGAGGATACTCGTCTTCTCATAACTAATTGGACCGTTAGTCATTGGCCAATGCACGTCACATTTGGAATGGTGTTCAAATGTGACAATGTGATCAATTAGTGGAATGAGATAACATGATTAAATTATTGGAATAGACACATCATCATGTTCTAGATTTAATCGGAGTATTCGTGAATGAAAAAATAATATTATCGTGAGCTTCACATTACAGGTTGTTGATGTATCCTCATAACGTACCTCACATATTGAGATTGTCTAGTTCATTGTCTAGGGTTCTACTAAGACTGTTAGTTTGACTAATCTCTTGATATGTGAGGGCCTATGGGTCACACAACAAGTAGTCATAATTTACGAAATAAAGTTGGATGAATTAATTATTTGATTTGATCAAGATATTTAATTTATGGAGAAATATAGAACAATTCTATTGGATAGAATTATAACTTATTTAATTAAATTAGATTTAAATTAAATTAAATTAATAAGATGATATATTAGATATATCGTAATTATTTAATATATTGTGTGATAAATATGGTAAGAGATATTTTATTATATATTGGATTTATCAATCAAATAAAATAAAATATATATGTGGGCTCAAGCCCACGTGCACACTTTTTTTTTTTACTATATAAAGACTCTAGGATTAGAGGTTCCACGTCACAAATTTATCACTCATAACATTTCTCTGGTTCTCTCTATAGAATTCTCCTAACGAGTTCTTTTAGAGAATTCAAATTTGGATCACAAGTTCATAGACGAGGATTACGTGAATACCGTAGTAGAGGATCAGAATCTCGCTTACGAATCACTATAAAGATTATTAATGTTTTAATTATCCATCAATTTATGTTACAGTCATATCCAATAACGGACCTACTCAGTGCGCAGGGGGGCCAGTGGGCCCCCCACTAATTTTGTAAATGAGTTTAATTAAGATTAGAGACAATCCTATAGACACAACTAGGAAAAGAGACAATAAATTATAGTATTAGGATTAAGGTCAAATTCATAACCAAATAACCAATTATGCCCTTATTCTTTCATCACACCAATATATTAAATTAAAACAATAATTTAAATTAAAATTAAGATTAAGATTTTTAATTTCAAATCAATGTAAATTAAAATTATATTTTAAATTTGAATCATTTCATGGTCAACAATGCTATCTTCTATACTAGAAACATTCCATTTTGAAGTTACGAATTCGGTGTTGCTGCAAATCCCATCTTTAATAATCAATATCTTCGATCTGCAAATCTCATCTGTTTTGATGCAATGATTCCATATGCAAATTCCATCTGTGATAATCAATAATTCGATCTTCAAATCCCATCTTCGATATGCGATCATCACCGAACTACCCAAAATAGAGTTAATTTTGAGTTTCTAAATCTCATCCGAGAACCATTACATTATCTAGGTATGCAATTTTATTCCGGTTTGTTTTAATTCAATAGGTGACAATTCGATTGGTTCATTGTTATTCCAATTTATACCCTGTCCGACACGATCTTCGATTTTTTCTAATTCTCCCCTATTTTTTATTATGCGATTTAGGGTTCTATTGAACGTGTTAATTGGAGAAGCTAATTTACAGAATCAGAGATGGAATATACTGTGATTTTAAAGTTAGAATTCGAGAATAAAACCTAGTTGATCCGTGTTCAACAATCTTCAAAGTTCGAAGACATTGTTAATGAAATAATCGGTATGTGGCCCATATTATCGAATTCTAAGATAGACATGTGTTATTATGTTGGTTGCATAAAGAATTGTTCTTTATCATCTGATTCTGATTTGGTTAGTTTAGTTGAATTTTGCCAGATTTCATTGAAAAAATTAGTTGAAGTTTATGTTTGTTCTACACAGTCTAAGAATTTAGTACTTGATATGCATAATTCACAAAGTTTGGGCGTTAGTTTGGCAATCAGTGATGATCGTGTTAATGCTTCTGCATCCCAGACTCAATTGTCAAATATACCTGATAATCGTGTTGACATTGCGTATGTTTTTTTGTTTGTTTGTTTAGATGATATTTTTTTGCATATGATTTACGATCTTAGCTTATATGCAACGTATATTTTCACATATGCTCTAAATATTTAGCATATATTTCAATATATGCATTAATTAGATATGTCTTCATTAACAGAATAATGAATCTCATATTAAAATAATGTATACAAATATAAAATTAATATTAAAAGATTCTAATTTACCAATCATAATTATGGGCAATTATTACCAGTTACATTTCATGGAAAGTTACAACCCACAAGTTTTAATTCAATCATCATTTAATTTAACAATCATAATTATGGGCAGTTATTACCAGTTTCATTTCATATAAAGTTACAATCCACAAGTTTTAAGTCAATCATCATTAATATAATATTATTAATTTTAAATATATCCACTACTCCCCACAATTATTTCACGTAATCCAAACCAACAATATATTTTTGAGATTTTCAAACATATTGATATTCAATGGTAATTTTTTTCTATAAATAATATTATAATTACAATTTACATTTTCTAAAATGAATAGTTTATTTTGATATCCACGTTTGCATAATATATACACGTCAATATTATAATAATATTTTTTATATATAACATCTATAAACAAATGATTCACGTAATAATACTATGATTATCGTAGTAATCATAAATATAGATAAAAATGGTGTATTTTGCATTCTTACTGCACATATCACAATGTGCATATTTGTTTGGCATATACGTGCGCATATATTCCATTACGATCTGTTCCACGTTACTGAATTAATTACATCATATGTATATATATATTTTTAAAGAAGCTTCTCCAATACTCCAACTCTGTTTTAGGAAGGTTTGAAATTTCGAACGCAATTATGACCGAGATTTCCGAGAATTTAATATTTTATAAGTTCCTATTTTAATTTAATATTTTATCTTATTAGGAAGGTTTGAAATTTCGAACGCAATTATGACCGAGATTTTCGAGAATTTAATATTTTATGAGCTCCTATTTTGAATTTAATATTTTATCTTAATTGAATATGCAAACTTCGGTTTTAATTATAAAGGAAGGTTAAAATTGTACTTTTATAAATCAAATTGTCCTTCTTCCTAACTTTTAAATTTTTTGTCTTTATTTCTAATTTCTATAAGTGAAATGTCCTATATACTAATTACCCCTTTGTAAATTTGTTAGGGGTATTTTAGTAATTTCACACATATTAAAATTAATACTCTGTTCTATAATTATTTGCACGCTCCGGATATAAAAATAATTTGAACATCATTTTATTTTAAAATCGTCACTCATTGAGTCTACATTTTACCCTACATTTCACTAAATCTATTTTACATTCTACTAAATCCTCCTCACGCCTTATCAAATCACTAAAAATACGCTTTCTTATTTGACTCTACACTACTAAATTCAATTTTTTTTAAGTGAATCGATTAAAATGTGCAAGTTATCACGGAACGGGGGGAGTATTAACTTCTACCAAAACATAGCAAAAGTCAACTTATTCGATCAATTTAATTTAATGAAATGTGACGTATTGACAATTTTATAATGTGAAATTTTGATGAAAATAATGGATACATATTATTTTATCTTTATAATAATGTTAATCGGCCCCCTATCGAAATTTTTTGGGTCCGTTACTGGTCATATCAGAAACTCTGTATCAGAGCGGCTGATTTAACGGTTGTATACATAAAATGTACGTCAATAAATATTCACAATTGTTTTCAATTTTATTTTGCCCAATGTTTGATTTCTGAATCGTGTATATACAATTAATTTCTTGGAAGTTTTTTTTTTTTTGTATACACGTAATACTAGTTTTTAAAGTTTTAAATTGGAAATCAAATTAATTGATTAATTGTTTTAATTAAAAAAAAAAAAGGAAGATTGAAGATTAGTATTCTGTTTCCCAGAACCGTGAATCCCTTATTCAAAGTCTCACCAACCAACTCCATGGATTGATGAAAAGCTTGTTGGAATTAATTCACTGAGTCAGCCCAAATTAAACAACCACGAGCGCGAGGCTGCAAGAGTGGAGAATTTGCTGGGCGAATTTATCAGGGCTGCGTGTTGTTGCAGCGACGCGAATCAAAGGGCGACTTGAACGCCAGCGATTCAAGTCGTCTGTAATGGCTGCTGCCGCGACGCCGTCGCACTCCTAGCGAAGGAGTGTTGCAAGGATAAAGTTGCAGAACTTACGCTGCTGATTTACAGATTTTTTGTTTTGGGTCTTCTTTTAGAGAATTTGATATTCTCTAGGGTTTTTTTGTAAAGGCCTGTTTGGTTGAGCAGTTTTCTAAGAATTTAATAATTGAAGTAAGTGGATTGTTTTATTGGACCAAAATCCTGAATTTCTTATAAAAATAATTTTGAGAACAATTTTAGAATCGTTTATTTGATTTATGTGCTTAATCCTAATTAAATGCTTTATTTAAAATATTTTGATTTTTTTATAATAATGCATGAGAATTTGATTAATTGTTTTACTTGTCTAACTGTCTATGTGAATTGAATTTATATTACTAGTCAAAGTCCGTGTCTATGGTCTGGGTAGACGTCGCCCAGTATTTGTTGAACCGCATTTATTGTTTAGGTAGGCGGCACCCAGTATTTGTCGAACCGTGTTTCTTATGATTGGGTAGGCGGCACCCAGTATTTGCTCTTATTTGTTTGAGCATGTATAATTGAATCTTGTTTAAGCAATTAAATACCCTGCTTTAAAATGTTCCTCAACTAAATATGGTTTTCATTTAGAATGAAAGATGTCTTCCATCATAATTAAAAAGGAGATCGAAGATTTCATTTCAATGAGTATTTAAGACCCAAGTCTTTTGCTCGGAGTTACGTATAACAGAACTTTTATAGGGTCATGCAATGTCGCCGTGTGATGGTTGTAAACCAACCGAGTTGTTTCACTAGCCCAAGCAAGGGAACAACGAGGGGATATCGATTGAACCAGGTTCAATAAACTATGAATTGCAGAAAGTGCAATTGGTATTGAGACTTACCAGTTCTGCCATTACAGTATACTGTCCAAGCAGTTGCTGTGATAATTTCGTACTCTTCCGATGAGGTCGTTGAGTACGTAAAAATAATGGAGATAAAATAAATATAAAAATTGTGTTTATTTTGATTGCTGAATATTGATCATATGAATTATTTGTTTTAATTTTCGTTCTATTATTTCTCTAGGTTGTTTGAAATGAATAATTTGTCATTGAGATCCGTACTGGAATATAACAAATTGGCTCGGCCAAATTTTCTAGATTGGCACCAAAATATGCATTTGGTGCTAAGGCAAGAAAAGATTTGCCTTAGCACCAAACGCATATTTCGGTGCCAATTCAGAAAATTTGACCCAGCCAATTTGTTAGATTCCAATACGAATCTCAACGACAAATTATTTATTTCAACCAACCTAGAGAAATAATACAACAATAATTAAAACAAATAATTCCTATGATCAATATTCAGCAATCAAAATAAACACGACTTTTATATTTATTTTGTCTTCATTATTTTCACATACTCAACGACCTCATCAGAGGAGTACGGATTTATATCCAATACTCCATTTGTCTCAAAAAGATAGTCCACTATTTCTTTTTTGTTGGTCTCAAATTATAGTCCACTTTCCTTTTATTTCAATATTTTTTCCTAAAATACCCTTATTTAATGATTGTTGGAATTAGTTAATGATAGTGTTCATTAACATTAAATAAGGGCATAACAAGAATGTAAGAACAAATTTTATATGCCAAAAATGTTTGCATTGGTTTGTGTAAAAATAGAAAGTGGACTATCTTTTGAGACAAAGGGAGTATAAATTATAATGGATTAGGATCCACATTACTACTATCCCAGCACCTGCTTGGGCTGATTACTGTAATAGCAGAACTGATAGGTCTTTATACTAATTGCACTTTCTGCAATTCCTAGTTGATTGAACCTAGTTCAATCGATGTCCCCTCGTTGTTCCCTTCTTTGGGCTAGTGAAACAAGTCGGTTGGTTTACAACCATCACACGGCGACATTGCATGTCCCTATAAAAGTTTCGTTAGACGTAACTCCGAACAAAAGACTTGGGTCTTAAATACTCATTGGAATGAAATCTCCGGTCTCCTTTTAATTATGATGGAAGACATCTTTCATTCTAAATGAAAATCATATTTAGCTGAGAAACATTTCAAAGTGGGATATTTAATTGCTTAAACAAGATCTCATCCGGGGATTTCACATATAAGGTCTTTTCACCTAGTGATTTTTTAAATAAGAACATGTTTTAAAATAGTTTCAAATTAAGATCAAAATGTAACATAAATGTACCATCATGCCCTTACTATTTAAATTTCGAATTTAATATATAAAAAGTCAATTAGTTTTAAAATTTAAATGCTTGTCTATCAACTCTTCGAAAATTGCGCTAATCAATTAAGACATTCAAAATTAAAACTTTCCTAAAGCTAACGTCAATTGATCTGCAGAAAAATAATTGAGTCATCACTTTTATATATATTGAGTCATTACTTTTGTATTTATTTATTTCATTATATAAGCAAAATCAAGTAATTATATTATATAATATTAATGAAAAATGAATATAATTTAAATAGGATACACATGAAATACTAAATTTAAATTATGCAACTTTATTGCATAAAAGGAAAAAAATAACCTTATATTATAAATTTGACGTTTAAAAAAATAAAATATTATTTTTATATATATTAATTCAACATAAAATAAATGTAATATAAATAAAAATATGTAATGTAGAAAAATATGTTTATTTATTATTTCATTAGTGTAGAAAAATTTATATTATCTTGTAATAATGTTATAATACATTGAAGTTAAAATTAAATTCTCATTAATACATATGACCCATTAGATGTCACACATTCTCCACTACCAAATAAAGGTTTATATCTCAACTTCCCCACTACTTGTAACTGATATTTTGGTGAGGGTGCCAGCAAACAACTTTCGTTTTATGCATTATTTATGATTATTTTGAGCTGAAAATGAGAATGTAAACAACTTTCGTTTTATGCAGAACGAGATAAGATTTTTTGCACACACAATACTATGCAGAAGGACAAACATAAATTCTGCATATTTTTTAAATATTGCAATCAGTTTCTTTATATTCGTTGCATATTATGAGACTGGTAGGGTATATCAAATTCAACATACATATAAGTATGTTGAAAGTCTTGTATCTCCATTATCAAGTTTAGATATGTAAATAATTTTTTTTGATGGTATTTGATTATATAGTAAATTATTTTGCCGTTGTTGATGGTTTTAATGTTCTGAATATAAATATGCAATTACAGTGTAGTATGCAGAAAAAATAAAAAAATATTTGCATAATAATATTAATAATGTAGAAATAGACAATATACTATTTGCATATTCAAAGTTTGTTATGCATAAAAAATATATTTATGTCGATCAGATCTGCATTTTTGAAAAGATTCGCCTTTACAGTATACACTCTATACCAAAGAATAGAAAATAACCAAAGCACAAACCTTCAACTTAAATTGAAATTGAACAAATTCTACCTACTCTAATTAAAAACACCATGATGATCAGCGCGACATATTTTCTAGTCCTCCCAAAATTGCTCAAGTAGTTAATTATCACTATCAACTACAAAAATTATCACTCCCAGATTTTGTTACAGAAAGAAAATGGAGAATGCAACATATGTTTGTCGGAGATTTAAGATGGGGAAGAAGACACGATAATATCTCATCACTCTCAATTAACTAAATATTTAATGTAGGATATGATCAATTAATGAATAACGTCTAGTGTGACAACGTTCTACTCCCACTAAGCAACTCCAAGATAACACTATATCCATCTATCCTAAAAAAAACAAAATCAATCTAAAAATAAAGAAGCACTATTTTTGTACAAAAATAATATTCCCCTATAACCCGTGGTCAACTCAATCACATGACGCTTTCCACAAGAGAAAAAAAAAAAAACACAAAATCAATGTACTCTCAAGAAAATACTCATGCATCTAAATAAACAAATGATTAAAAATCATTACTCACTATTATAAACACAAAGAAATAATGTACTCCTTCACTATAACATGATATTTAGATGCTTTCATGAAAAAGAGATCAAAAGAGTGAAAAAACAAATGATAAAAAATTATTACTCACTATTATAAACACCATGAAATCATCTCACAACCGATCTGTAACAAATGCGTAAATTAACTGTACTCTTTAGCGTGGACAACACAACCGATCTGTAAAAAATCGTAAAAATGGAACCAGTCACTTGCACCGCGTCCGTGTTGTCACGTCGCCGCGAAGGAGATTGGGTGGGAGGTTCGATCGTGGACGACGACGAGAAGGAAGATCTGCCATCGATAATGCTTTTTTCTTCCATTCAGGGGGTTTGATCGTCTTCGGCGCCTATGTTCGTGGAGAAGACAGATCAACATTTTTGGATGGAATATGTGGAGGGGATTTGTTTCAAAATAAAAATATTTAGATGATATTGAAATTAAATCTGAAAATGAAAGTCTCCCGAAATTATAGGGAAAGTAGGATTTAAATTTCATTTATAATTATAGTTTTTAAAGAGGAAGGGTATAAGGGGATTTTTATGTAGGTTTTTGACCTTATTTAAAATTATTATAATTTTTGTTCTTAATTAAAAAACTGTCTCTAAGAATGGCCATTTTTAGAAATATTCTCATCCAATTATACATGCTCAAACAAATAAGAGTAAATATTGGGCGCCGCCTACCCAGACATAAGATACACGTTCCAACAAATATTAGGTGCCGCCTACCCAGACAATAAACGCGGTCCGACAAATATTGGGCGCCGCCTACCCAGACAATAAACGTGGACTTTAACTAATAATGTAAATTCAATTCATATAGATAGTTAGACAAGTAAGAACAACTAATCAAGTTCTCATGTTTTATTATAAAACTCTAAATATTATAAATAAGGCACATAATAGGATTTAGAACATAAATCAAGTAGACGTGCAAGTCATAAATATCCGTAGATAAAATATTGCTAAAAATTTAGAATTACTAACAAGCTCCAAATTTTAGTTAATTCTAAAGTTATTTTCAAAATTATTTTGCTCAAAATTTATTTTATAAGAAATTTAGGATTTTGTTCCAACCAAACATCCCCTTTAATTTAAATATCAGAATCTTCAAAAATCCTTCCAACTAAACAAGGCATTATAAATTTCCAAAATTTATTCCAACTGAAAAAGGTAACTCATGTTATTGTTGTTGGGTTTATAATAATTCCTTTTATTATATATGATTAATTATATTTTCAATCCAATTGAAAAAATAAGATATATAAGGCCAATAAAAAGGTATGGAATATAAAAGAAAAAAGAAAACCTAAAACCATAAGCTCACAAGTCGAGCTAGAGGTCGGAGTGCCGTTAAAACCTTGCCTGGGAAAACCCTCCTTAGGGACAAAACCCAGGCGAAGGAAAAAGGTAAACTCCTCTAACAATCAATGTCTGTAAAAGACAGTATACAAATCTTTATGCAAGAAAGTAAGTAAAAAATCTGGAGGGTAACCCCTCCAAATGTAGTTGATCTTCGTCTTGGCCACTGCGTCAGCCGCCTGGTTGGCCTCTCTAAAAGTGTGAGAATACCGAATGTGCATGTCTGTGGTAAGAGGATGGACCTGACTCCAGAGACCCTGCAAACGCCAAGGAACAGAAGGAGTAGAGCTCATCAAAGTGCTAACTGTCAGACTGGAGTCCGACTCGATCCATAAGAACCGCCACCCTTGGGAATGTGCATACTGAATAGCAATGAGTGCCGCTGCTAACTCCGCCTCAAAAGGAATACCCCAACCAACCTCTTGGGCAATAGCCGCAACAAAGAACCCCCTGAAGTTTCTAAACACCGCCCCTGCATGCAAACTACCTGGAGAGAGTGTCGCACTACCGTCTGTGTTGATCTTGTACCAATCCGGATCCGGGGGGATCCATCTAACAGATGAACCCTGACGAATCGGCTTGTGCCTGCCCAAGACACCAAGAGACCTAGCAATTAAGAGATCCCGGACTGAACCGTCAGAGTAACCCCGAGAGATGTTATTGGCTTCCCTAATACCAGCAACGATTAGCGCCATGCATCGTCTGACTGAAGGAGAGACCCCATCAAAGACCACCCTGTTCCGCAGAGCCCAAATAGCCCAAACTGTAGTAACAAATGCCGCTCTCCATAACTCCAAGGACTGCGGACCCAAACGAACTCTGGTAGCCTGGAGGAAGATATCAAGAAAGCTGATCCCCGTGTGGATCGTAACTCCAAAAAGTTGAGTCAGATGCTGAAGAATCTCCAGAGTGAATGGACAGTGAGCTAGCAAGTGGTCTAAAGACTCAGAGTCTCTACGACAGAGCATACACATCGAAGGACCGTGAATCCCAAATGAGACCAGCCAATCAGAAGTAGGGAGCTTGCCCCATATCGCCCTCCAAATAACCGTAGAACGACACATCGGAATGAAGGAACTCCAAATCCACGACGACCAGCCAAGGCGAGGGAGAGGAGATCTGAGCATGTCATAGGCTACTGAAGAGGTTAGCTCCCCTGAGGTAGTACCTTCCCAAATACGTTTGTCAGGGCCATGAAGAACCCGAATCTGAAGGATATCTCGGACGATATCCGTGAAGTCCGTGACGAAGCACTCCTCAAAGTGCCAACAATCGTCATAGAAGAAGTCTCCAACCGTGCTCTTCAGGGTAGCAACAAACCAATCCGGGAGGCCAATCTTATCAGAAATAGTGTAACCCAACCAGTTATCATGCCAAAAGCTGACTGTCGAACCCCTACCAATCAGCCACCTTGACCCATCAGAAAGCCTCGAAACGTGAGGACGAATACCTGGCCCAATAGATGAGATCCTCCCATGGGGACGCAATCTGCCATCCGAGGAAAAGTGTCTCCTGTGAAGCAGAGCTGTATCTGGAGATTTGTGCTGAAGAATGTCCCAACTCAACTTACAAAGAAAGGAGGCATTCGCCAATCTAATGGAGCGAACCCCCATCCCTCCTTCTCCAAAGGGGGCACAAACCCTCTTCCAAGAGACCGAACAAGAGCCACTCTTACGATTGATGTCACCCTTCCAAAGAAAGTTGCGCATAGCAGATTCCACTTGGCGAAGTAGCGAACTGGGCCACTTGTAAACCATCATAGAGTGGACCATAGAACCCGTGATAACCGAGTTAATCAAGCATCGTCTCCCTGCCAAGGAAAGGGAGCTACCCTTCCAACGACTAAACTTAGCAATAACATCGTCTGCCACAGGCTGTAAATGAGCCTTCCTGAGGCAACCACGAAAGATCGGAACTCCTAGGTAGGTGAAAGGAAGGGAACCTTCTAGGCATGTATACCAATTATCAACCTTTTCATAAGGTATTAATCTTCCTACATAATGTTTATTGATTTCACACAATCAAAAGCTTTCGAGCAAAATAAATTGAAATATATGCAAATACTTTACTCACGAATTATACATAAATTTATGTTATACAGTCATTAAATCAGCCTGAAGCTCTGATACCACTGTTGGGTTTTCGAAATACGAACACCATGTTCGTAGCAGCGGAAGTTAAAAATTTGTTCACCAACACAAATTCTGATATGACTGTATAACATAATCAAAGGATAATTAAAACATTAATATTCCTTACTTGTGATTCGCATGCGAGATCCTCTACTACAGTATCCACTACGGTATCCACGTAATCCTCGTCTACGCACTTGTGATCTGGATTGGGATTCTCTAAAAGAACTCGCTAGGAGAATTCTATAGAGAGAACAGGAGAAATATTATAAGTGATAAATATTGTGACTCAGAATCTCTAACCCTAGGGGTCTTTATATATAGTAAAACAGAAAAGCTTATATGTGCATATGGGCTTAAGCCCACATATATATTTTATTTTATTGGCAAATCCAATATATAATAAAATATCTTTTACCATATTTATCACATAATATATCAAATATATTAAGTAATTACTCACTCTGTTCCACTATTATTTGAACACTTGTAAAAAACGTCTATCCCATTATTAATTGAACATTTCCTTATTTGGAAAAAACAATTTTTTACTCCTTTAAAAAACTCCCTCAAACATCTCTAATTTACACCACATATCATTACTTTTTACACACTAACTAAATATTAATTCTCCAATAAAGTTGAATTACCCATTATATCCCTCTTAAAAAAATTATTTTATCACCTTTAATACCATTAAACAATTCTTACATTAAAACTCGTGCAAACAATAAATGTTCAAGTCATAAAGGGACGGAGGGAGTATGATATATCTAATATATCATGATTATCTTATTAATTAAATCTAATTTAATTAAATAAATTATAATTATATCCAATAGAATTATTCTATATTTCTCCATAAATTAAATATTTTGATCAAATCAAATAATTAATTCAGCCAACTTTAATTCGTAAATTAAGACTACTTGTTGTATGACTCATAGGCCCTCACATATCAAGCGATTAGTCAAACTAACAGTCTTAGTAGAACCCTAGACAATGAACCAGACAATCTCAATATGTGAGGTACGTTGCGAGGAAATAACAACAACCTATAATGTGAAGCACATAATGATATGATCCTTTCATTCACGAATACTCCGATTAAATATAGAACATGATGATGTGTCTATTTCAATAATTTAATCATGTTATCTCATTCTACTAATTGATCACATTGTCGCATTTGAACACCATTCCAAATGTGACGTGCATTGGCCAATGACTAACAATCCAATTAGTTATGAGAAGACGAGTATCCTCTCCAAATCTATTTGAGGAATGAATCATATTCTTGGCTCAACTATCGCGCATGTGTACTTTATGGTGTGTCCAACACATGTTTAATCTACCCCATTAGGAGTGCAAGCGTCGGTCATGGTCAAAGCCCATCACTCCGCACATGTCGCGTGTATTGACCTCAAATCGAAGGACATTACATTGCTCCACAAATCGATATTCTCGTAGAGATGTAAATAGAATACACCAAACGGTTTCTCGATTGGGCAAGCCAATACTCTCAAAGTATTTGTGCATCCATCATGAGATACCTAGTATCTCGTAGTTGTGAGAACAACTACATCCTCTAAGGATATGATGCAAGCCGCCAAGGACGGAGCCACATAGGGCCCAGCGGGGGCAGTGGGCCCCCCACCAATTTTTTTTTTATTATGTATATTTCTTCCGTTTTATAATTATTTGTATACTTTTTTTTATTTGAAACATTTCAAAATTATTTGTACACTCATAATATGTAAATAATCTACAAAATTAATATTCTCACTACATCATTTTATTTTTAAAATTGTCACTCATTTTAATGTACATTCTTCCTACGTCTCACTAAATTCTTTTTAACACCTTACTAAATTCCTTTTATACCTAACTAAATCATCAAAAATACTCCTCATTTATGTGACCCCCACACCTCACTAAATTCACATTTCTTAAAAAATGAGTATTCAAGTCATTACGGGACGGAGTGAATATATTTTAAGTTATACATTTGTCTAATAATTTTAACACTGTTTCACCTATTATGAGTCGGAACAATTAAAATTTATGATGAATTAAATATAATATTATTTTATCTTTATAGTAATGTAAATCGGGCCCCCCAATCTAAAATTTCTGGCTCCGTCACTGCAAGCCGCACACCAATCCCAATCGCATCATCGATATCCCAATATCGATGATCATTGATTGTGGCTACTTTAAGAACCATGATATAGTCAATCGAGATCTCACATCTCAATGACATCATTAGTTCATGGGAAGACATATAAGAATAAGTGCAAACAATCAAACATAACATTCTATAAGTGTATCATCAAATATTATTAATGAAATCAATAATACTTAAATAATTGAATATGATCAAGTACAATGTTCTTATAATAATTGTCTCTAAAACATATATACTAATATTACGTGCCACTAACCCACATGTAAGTCCCTAAATGAGTGTTAATGATGAAAAGTTTAGGAAAGAGGTTAATTGCATTTTCTTGCCTTTTAAAACGTTTTGCGCTATCAAATGAGGAAATAACTTAATCAGAGATTAAGTCATCTAACAAATAAGATGTTATGATATCAGGTGCGAGTATACGAACATTAGGGATATATTATCAACCTACTGACTGCTTATCAGTTGGTCAGTTGGACAACCATCTACTTAGTTGTTAGTGCGGAATAGTGTAGACCCTAACGACATGATTGGTATGATGGAATGATATTAGGGTTGAATGGAATGAATTCAAGAATGGAATGATAATGGGAAATGAATGAAATAAGAATGGTATTTCTTATGATTGGTATTGAGAAGGAATGAAAAATATATTTCTTATGTGATTCTAATCTCATAATTGGTATGCTACAATGAAATGTAAGGGATTTTTAAAATTTGTTTTAAATGACTAAATTATCCTTGACCATGTATTATTTTTAAAAACATATAAATTAATTAAAAACTATGTAAATTTTTAATAATTTTGCAAAATTTAAAATTCCTATGAGTATTATTTTTTACATATTCTTCTATGTAAATTATTTCACATTTTATTATAAAGTTATATTTTAGCTTCAAATTATAATTAGTTGTTAAATAATTTCAATTAATAAATAAATCAACTACAATATTTTTATAACAAGGAAAGTAAATCATTAAAATAATTAGGATTGAGGATAATTATGTAAATTTAAAAAATTAATGATTATAAATTAGTTAAAATAATTAAAAATATCCTTGAATAACCTTTCATCAATGAATGAAATAGATAAAATTAGGGGGAGAAAAGGAATCATTATTCTTAAATTTTTGGGAGTAATCATTCAATATGCAATGAGTATTCAATACAATAAAACTTACCAATCATAGAATTAGAAATATAATTAAAAATGCGCATTCCATTTCTACTTCATGTCTTCGTACCAATCATGTCGTTACTGACTTTATCAAACTTATGCTAGCTTATGAATATAATGCTATCAAATGACTTGATATTAGTTGATTAAGATACATGTACGATTTTAATAACTCAAATACTGACTTTAACAAACCATGAATGGCAATATATATATAAGAAGTTAATCAAATCAGATGAGTTATAAAACAATAAATCAGCACATAAGATTTATAGTTGTTCAGCTTTCAAACCTATGTTCACTCTCATAACTCAATTGTGATATTAATTCATTTATCAAAATGACTTGTAATTGAACATTCCAAGAATATATAAAACATGAGTTCGATACATTTTGCGTGCAGTTGACTCTACTTGTTATTATAAGAACAAGTACTTTTACAATCGAGTTGATTACAACAAACTTAAACTTCTAAGATTTAGGAAGAATGTAGGGTATGATGTGAATGGTCAACTAGTGAAACAAACAACACATTTTGATCAATTTTCTATGTTTGAGATATAAAATCTAAACAGACTTGGAATCGAAAACTTAGAGCACTAAGGATTAGGGCTGGCAATTCGTGCTATCGTGTCGTGTTTCGTGTCGACACGATAAGGCCAAACACGAACACGACACGAACACGATAATTTTCGTGTCGACACGATAACGACACGATAATTTTCATGTCGACATGACACGACACAATAACGACACGTAACACGATAACAACACGATAACGACACGATAAGAAAATAAATCAATTTAAAATTGTATTAAATATATAAAAAATAATATATTTATATAAATATAATAAATTATCGTGTCATTATCGTGTCGTGTCATATCAGGTAAATAACAGGTTAACGGGTTGTTAACAGGTTAATGGGTTACCTGTTAATTTTATCGTGCTTAACGGGTTGACACGAACCCGACACGAAATTTTCGTGTCGTTATCAGGTCGACCCGATAACGACACGAACCTGATAAGGCCAAACACTAACCCGCAATTTTCGTGTCGGATTCGTATCATGCTATCGTGTTGTGTCGAAAATTGCCACCCCTACTAAGGATTGATAAACAATATGGGCTCTTGAAAAATTATGGATATATAATATCTTGCTTGAATGCGTGTTACTCACCTGATGCGAATTCTTGATAATATAGTTTCCATGATCATCATCGATGATGATTTCTTATATTTATAGACTATTCTAAATCAAACTAGCCGCTAGCAAACTAGTTGTTCTGAATAAAATCTTCTAAACTAGTACTTGATATTTAGCATGATCTTGAGCTAGTACGAGAAATTTCATAAATGGAATCGTGCATTAATTTGCATTAAATGCACCTATAATTGCATTGCATAGTTTCAGGCTGATCAACTATGTTGGTCCACTTAGCTGGGATGATAGTCTTATCAACTGATCTTTTACAGTTGAGTATATATAAAATCAACAAAGTGCTTTGACATTCTATTTATCAACTGAATGGTCTCTTCCCCTTAGTTGTATTCATCTATTCTTAGACAAATATTTCTCAAGTTCCTATGGGGTATATAATTAATTGATATGTCTATATCAGCTGGTATTAATCATTCAGTTGATTTCAATGTAAGTATCAACTGATATTGGCATACAAGAGCCTAAGTCGTCATTTGATTCTTACTTAATGTACTTCTTCATCTTCTAGTCTTCGTCTTCTACTCTTCTCGTCTTGAGCAAATGCGTATTTTTTCAATATGGTCTTAGCTGATTCCATAGACTAACACTAAAAGCATTAAGTTGTTCTACGCAAATATAACTAGTAACCTAACCGATTACAAATTAGTTTACTCATACTAATTATATGTTTTGACTATCAAAACTATTACCCCTCCGTCCGTCTATAAATTTTCTATTACTTTTGAGCACATAAATTAAAAAAAGTGATAAAATAATAAATATAGTACAAGTGATGTGATTGAGAGATAGAGATAAAAAATAAGATATAAAGTGGAGTATAAAAATAAAAAATATTTGTAAATTAAAAATGGTATGAAAAGTTTATAGACGAACGAATCAAAATGGTAAAATAGAAAACTTATAGACAGACTGATGGAATATAATAAATTCTTAGAGAGTGGGTATTCTAACTAATGATATTTCAACACCACCACACCAGCTAACTATACATAACCTTTATGATCGTAGTCATTTTGTGTACATATAGTTTTCATAACAAAAACATGATGCGACTCAATAAACAATAAAACACAAAGGACATGATTGATATGTGGTAATAGACTTGGAATGGAACGAGTATTCATGAGTATATTCCTAATATTATGATTGATATATATTTTTTTTACTTGGAATCACCATTCCTTAAGGAATCGGGATCCCCAAAAATAAAGAATTTCGATTCCACTCCACCCCTTGTCTTTACCCATTCCATTCTTTGTGGAAGCAATTTATTTTTATTTTCTAAAAAAAAAATCCTTACTCATATTTTATTTTTACGACATTATCCTCTCAACAATTAAATAAGAATTTCATTAATGTTTTCAACCCTTCATCGCCGCCGCCACTTGCAGCCTCCTTCTCTGCCGGCTTCAATCGATACTGCTAATATCACAATCACTATCAAAATGTAGAGAATTTATGCTTAATGGAGACGATGACACTAACAAAGCTTTGTGATGCCGACCTGCGATTTCCACTGGAAAGAAGCGGAAGGCGGTGGTGACCCATCCAACTACAACATTAACCGTTCAGCCCCATTAATCAAGCAGTACAACCAAAATCCACCATCATTGGCGACTCATCAGCAGCATAAAGCCTTCTCCGCTGGATGCCTGCGATGGTCAATTTCAGAACTGAAAAATAGAGGAACAAGTGTAGCGGTTATCTAGTGAGACGTGAGTTGTGAAGAAGATGCACATTACCATATCTTTGATTATACCAAACCCAATATTAGTTTATTGAAATTTTATGTATCTAAAATCATTAATATAAGATTGGTTCGATTCACAAATGTTCACCATTTTTTTAAATGAACTATTAATTTTGTAAAGTATTATTATTAAAACAATAATTGACTAATTTAATATATTGTTATAAAATGTATATTGAAGGGTATTTTAGTCATTTAAGATAAATTTTTTATATTATATTGTAAACACAAATTTCGTGAATTAAATATTAAAACGCGAAAATGCGAAACAATGTATTTAATTTCGGATTAAATCGATAAATATTGTGGGTTACAATCTCTAATTTCTCCTTTAATTCTCTCTTCTTGACTTCACTTGAACTTTCAGGGTCGGATTCGCAGCTGAATCCTCTCCGATCTTGGATTTGGGACTTTATAACGTTAATCCAAAGGCTTAGCGCAGTATTTTGGATTAAACGTCAATTTTAGGGACCTTCGGGACTTTATCAGGACTTTTCCGTTGAAGATCCACGAAGAACCTTGAAGAAACGCCGAATTGAAGGGGCTTAACACCTTGATCTCCACTCGAACACTGCTTCTCGCCACTTTGCGCGAAGAACGCCTTTGAAGCTCCTCCGACTGTTGAAGAACACTCTAAAATCTTTGCAGAGAATTTTAGAGCATTGAATGCTTCTGATTTTTTTATGATCAAATGAATGAAATGAGGCCTCTGTAGAACCTAGAATTTTTATGGGCCAAATCTAATGGGTTTGAGATATTTGTGCTAATTAGTTAGGACTTAGTCAAATCTTATCCACAACTAGACCGGGTGGGCTGAATTATCTGGTGGGCTCAAAATACCAGATTTGGACCCAATTTAATTTACTAGACTTTAGAGGCCCGTCTTGATTTGCTGGATTTTAGAGACACGTCTTCATTTATCGGACTTTAGAGGCCCGTATTAATTTACCGGACTTTAGAGGCCCGTCTGAAATTTTAACTTGATTTATTGGGCTTTGGAGGCCCATTTTAATTCATTGACCTTTAAAGACCCAAATTAATCGGAGGGATTAATTAAATAATTAATTACCTATATATTTACTTTAGAAATTAAATTTATTTAAATTCCAATAAATAAATAATAAACTTAATTAATATTTAACCCGTAATTTCCACGCGTCGCATTTTAATTCGTAATTGAATTTTACTCGTCTACAAATTGCCCCCTCGCATTTCGTTCACAAGAACGTTTGTCTTTAATGTGGACGAATTGCGAATTACTTTCAAATGATTTCCCACATGCGGGCGACTATTCTTTAACTACTTTTGACAAAGTATGGATTTAATTATTTAACCACTTAAAATGCCTTTAGTGGACTAAGTTAACAGTTTAACCACATGTATTTACCTTTGGTGGTTGTCGTACACAATTTAGATTCGTGCAGACCAAGAGTAATAAGCAGTTTAGACTTGTGCATCATGTAGCAACAAGCAGTTTAGGCTCGTGCGTTCTTGGAGCAACAAACAGTTTAGGCTCGTGCGTTTATGGAGCATACTTATTCTCTTTACGCGTAGTAGCGTTTCAAAAACTTCCCGTTTATAGGACCAATGTTCACGCCATCTTTAGAAATCAACTTGTAGGCGCTATTTGTGTAAACTTCTTTAACAACATATGGGCCATCCCACTTTGGCAAGAATTTATTCTCAACACGGTGAGTTACTACGATGGGTCTTCTCACAACAAGCACCAAATCACCAACTTGAAAAGAACGTATCCTCACTTTCTTGTTAAACATTCTAGAAAGGCGGGCTTGATAGCATTCGAGCCTTTGTTGTGCTTCCAATATTTTCTCGTCTAGGGCTTCCAACTCTTCAAGGCGCAAGCGTGCATTCTCTTCTTTCGTCAGCCCTTCTTGTATCGCCATCCTTAGAGACGAAATTTGCTTCTCAAGGGTAACAACTGCTTCAACACCGTACACCAACGAATAGGGAGTAGCTTGCATAAGTGTTCTGTAAGTAGTTCGATATGCCCATAGAACTTCATTCATCTTTTCATGCCAATCTCGCTTTGACTTGGAGACCACTTTCTTCAAAAGGTTGCACAAGGTCCTGTTGAAAGCTTCAGCGAGTCCATTAGCAGCTACGTTGTACATAGAAGATTTCCTTTGTTTGAAGTCAAACTTCTCACAAAGTTTGTCGATGTGACTGTTACTGAACGATCTTCCATTATCAGTGATGATGTACCAAGGGACCCCATATCTAAAAATGATATTGACCCGAATAAAATCAGCAACATTTTCTTTCTTCACTTCTCTTAAAGGTATAACTTCCGCCCATTTGGAGAAGTAATCGGTTGCAGCTAGAATGTACAGATGACCACCTAATGACTTTGTTAGTGATCCCACCACATCTAGACCCCAAGCATCGAATGGCCACGAGGCAACGGTTGGGTGCAATAATTCCGGAGGTTGGTGGATAAGGTTGGCATGAAACTGACAAACTTGACATTTTCGTGCGTAATCCATGCAGACTTTTACCATTGTTGGCCAGTAGTAACCTATCCTCTTTACTCGAAAGTGTAACTTTGGTCCTGACTGATGAGCACCACAAATGCTGGCAGGTGCTTCTTCCATTGCGTGGGTGGCTTCACCCTTACTAAGACATCTTAAGAAGACTCCATCAAATGATCGTCTATAAAGCACACTCCTGTAGTATATGAATCTAGGGGCTCGACGTCTGATATCCACTCTTCGCTTCAGATCACTTGGCAACTTGTCGTATTTCAAGTAGTCGACAAATGGCTGGCGCCAATCTTCTTCTTCAATTTCAAACACCTGGATAACTTGACTTTCACCTTCTTCACCACTATCATCCTCAAATATAGGAGGCACAACCCAACTTTTACATATTGGGATACAAGCTTTACTTTCGGGCAATGCAATTACCAAAGAAAGTTTTGCTAAAGCATCCGCTTGTTCCTTGGAACATGCTCAATTTCCAGCGTACTTATGATAAGGAAGCAACTCCGGTTTCCTAACCTCGTATGATCCAAACATCTGGTTCACTATCAACTTTGAATCTCCATACACCCTGAGATGTAGTTGTTTGATATCGACTGCCATTTCCAACCCAAGTATGATTGCTTGGTACTCAGCAACATTGTTTGAGACATTCTCTATTAAAGTAAAAGAACATGGCAAGACTTCTCCATCAGATGTTACAAACACAACTCCAGCACCGGCTCCTTCTTTATGAGCGGACCCATCAAAATACATCTTCCATGGAGGGGTTACTTCAACAGTTAGGACGTCTTCATCTGGAAGATTGTCTGATAAATTGGATGATCGGCTAAGAAATCGACCAAAATTTGTCCCTTGACAGCCTTTTGAGGGACGTAAATGATCTCAAATTGTTGCAATTGGAGATACCATCTTGCGAGAGAACTGTCCTAGACATAACATACTTCAACGGGTTTGCTCTCGATACAAGATGGATGGTATGCGCCTGGAAATAATGCTTTAATTTCTGAATCACGAATATAAGAGCTAGACACAACTTCTCAAATGGAGAGTACTTCAATTCATTTGGAATCATCGTTCTGTCAGGTAGTACAAATAACTTTCCTTTCCCGACTTATTTTCTTGTGCCAGCAGGGCTCCAACTGAACACTCTTGAGCAGCGATATACAGAATCAACGGACGTCCGGGCACCGGAGCGATCAATACTGGTGACTTCATCAAATATGACTTGATGCTTTTGAAAGCATCACTGCAAGATTCATCCCATTCAAACGGTGTATCTTTCTTCATGAGACGGCTGAATGGTTGACATCGTCCGGCTAAGTTTGAAATGAATCTTCTGAGGTATGCCAACTTTCCTTGAAGGCTTTTAAGCTCATGAATGTTTCGAGGTTCCAGAATCTTTAAGATCGCATCAATCTTTGCTTGCTCGATTTCAATCCCTCGTTGGCCCCGAATGCACACTTCAAAGGATTCATCCTAAGCTGGTATCGCCTTAAGCGTTCAAAAAATACCCTCCAGTCTTAGAGATGATCATTCCTCCTCTTTGATTTCACGACTAAGTCATCAACATAACATTCAACATTCTTGTGAAGCATGTTGTCGAAAATCCTTTGCATGACTCTTTGGTATGTTGCGCTTGCATTCTTCAAACCGAATGGCATCACTTTGTAGCAATATATTCCTTTTGGGGTATGAAAAGCGGTGAGCTCTTCGTCTTTTGGCAGCATACGAATTTGATTGTAACCCGACGACCCATCCATGAAACTTAGAGCTTCATGACCCGTTGTTGCATCAATCATAAGTTCGGGAATAGGTAACGGAAAATCATCTTTGAGACATACAACATTCAAATCCCGAAAGTCAACACACACATGGATTTGACCGTTCTTCTTTCTCACTAGGACAATGCTTGAGATCCATGTAGGATACTTTACTTCTCGGATGAAACCGACTTCGATAAGTTTGTTCACCTCAGCTTCAATTAATAGAACAAGATCTAGTCGGAATCGACGTTGAGTCTGCTTAACTGGTCGAACTCCCTTCTTTACCGAGAGATGGTGCACTGCTACTTTTGGGTCCAGTCCCGGCATCTCTTTATACGACCATGCAAAACACATCTCTGAACTCACGTAGTAGTTCAATATAAGTTTCTTCCTCATCATTGGACAATAAAGCACTCACATAGATTGGTCGCGGGTCGTTAACATCACCCAAGTTAATTTCTTTCAACCCATCAATAGTTGTCTTGACACCCTCTTCGAGTTCTGGAGGAGCATCCTCTACATCCACTTCCTCCACTTGAACATCTTCGCATTCGGTGATGTGATTCACAGTTGCGATGTCTTCATTGTATTCATTTGTATTCATAAGATCCGCACGTGATCTTATTCAACCATCCCTTCCTCTAACTTGGATGGTTTGCATAGTGTTGATAACATCAGAGACGTACCTTTTTCTGATCATTCGAGCGATCCTTCTTTGTGCCCTTTCCATATCTTGTGGCACTTGCTGCTGAATGTTATAGGTGTTGATAAAATTGGAAGAAGCTACACTCTCTGTATCATCTTCTTTGTCGCTATACTCTTGAGCGAGAACAATGGTTTGCCTTATGGCTTTGGATCCTCCCCCATATGCTATTGTCAACGTATGTTGTCTCTTCATGCGGGATTGCTTCGAACTCCGAACTTTGGAAACACCCAGCTTGTGATGATGGGTTTGTGGCCCGAGTCTATCAAAGACTAAGGGCGTTTCGTCTTCTTACTATTCTAGCTAACAGACTTCCCAAGTCTTTCAAAGACAGAAAGTCGTCTCACCTTTTTACCATCCTCATCGAACGCATCCTTTGTCGATGAGTGTTCTTCTTCAGAAATGTGGTTGGCATTGGCTCTTTTAATTGCAATGCGAATCAGATTCTTTGTAGTATAACCAAGTCCCATTTTGGTACTCTTGACGGCATAGCTGTTCTTTCTCAACATTTTCTGGGTGTCATTAAGTCCATGTTCTGACTGACTAACAACCTTCCCCAATGCACAGTTTTTCTGTGTATCATACTCGGCTTTGACTAAAAGCTTGTAAGCTTTAGGACCGTAAAACTTTGTAACATCACGTCCCATGACCTCTCCATGTTCTACCTTAGGTCCTTGAGTAGGACGAACAAACCCCTTAATTGGCTGTGAAGATGGTTTCTTCCCGTCTAGTTTAGTTAATGACAATGTTAACTCCTCCAATGCCTCAACAATAGAGGGAACCGATTTGTTCTCTTTAAAACGAGATGTTGATGCCTCCTTGCAATACTTCTGTGTCAGACCTTCCTCGTTCTTTGTTTCTTTTGCACCTCGAAAGAAGTATTTGGCATAAGCAAAGTACGACTCTGTCTCTATGAAAGGTTTATCATTTCCGAACACTGTTTTCACAACCCCTTGACTAAAGTATTTGAAGCATTGATGTAGGGTAGAAGGAACCACACCATTTTCGTGCAACCACAGGCGCCCTAGAAGCATGTTATATGAAGTCCTGACATCTATGACGTGTAGAGTTACAGTTGATGGCATCCCACCAATTAGCAAATCCAGCACTATGGTTCCAAGAGCCCCCTGTCCTTCCTGATTAAATCCCTGTATCATCAAACGTCTGCCTGCGAGTTCATCCATGTGTATCTCCAGTTTTTTCATCACTCGTAAGGGTAAAATGTTTACCCCGGAACCTCCATCAATCAATATTTGATTTACTTTCTCCTCTCGAGTATGGCCAACTACGAATAGTGGCCTGCTATGGGATTTTGAACCAAGCAATAAGTCTTCATCCGTGAAAGCTATCGTTGAGAAACAACTATTAACTTTGTCATCAAGACCATCGTTGGTCTGAGGTCGTTCACCATCTTCCTCGCTAGTCGTGTGGCAAGAGAGGTCTCTACATTCGTTGTTGTTCTCAACAGTGACAACATTCGTCGTTGTCTCACTGTCCTCTAGTAAGATCTTCCCTTCTTTGGCTAGCTGCATAACCTTCTCCTTGAATATGAAACAATCTTGGATTGGATGCCCTACCAACCGATGGTATTTGCAATACTTTGGGTCATCCGTTCGCCCAGCCTCATCCGGTCGTTTCATTTCTGTTAGTTCGATGAGATCATTCTTGATTAGGTCGTCGAACATTCTGGGGATGTCAGAGTCTAGGAATAGATACTGCTTTTGTTGCAACTCCCTCAAACTTGTTCTCCTTTGCCCCCATTCTTGCGTGACACATTTTCCTTTACTCCCCGCATCAGTTTCACCCTTTCGGAATTTGACAGTAGTAGCGGTCACTGCCATGGATTCTTTACTCGAATCTTTAACGAAAGGTTTGCCCCCTTTCTTAAATTCATGCTTGTCTTTGAACTTCCAAGGCTCTTGAGTTGGCGGCCATCCGGCTCTGGTTGTAGACATACTCAACTCCATATCGTGAGCTTTAGTTGCCAAATCTTCGAACGACCTTGGCCAAATTGCTTGTAAGATATATCGAAGACCCCACTGCATTCCTTGAATACACATCTCGATTGCCGAAGCTTTGGTCAATCTATCCTTACAATTCAAACTTAAATTCCTCCATCGATTTATCTAATTTATCACCGATTCCTCCTTTGATTGACGAGTGTTCGTCAATTCAATCATGCTCACCGTTCTAACAGTGCTGTAAAACCGGTTGAGAAATTCCTGCTCTATTTGCTCCCAAATGTCAATCAAGATAGCTTCCAAATTGATGTACCAATCGAATGCATTGCCCTTTAAAGAGCGTACAAATTGCTTTACTAAGTGATCTCCGTGAGTGCCGGCATTGTTGCAAGTCTCTACGAAGTGAGCAACATGCTGCTCTGGATTACCCTTGCCATAGAAATGCTGCAACTTTGGAGGTTGATAACCAGCTGGCATCTTCAAACTGTCAATCCTCTTCGTGTAAGGCTTGCTGTAGGTGAATGAAGACTTGAGATTTTCCTCGAACTTATCTTTGATTGCCCCAAGTATGATTTCTTTCAGTCGGTCAACGGGCACCAAACCATCGGGAGAAACTTGTAACTCCTTAAGAGTTTGGTCAATTTCCATTGGCTGGCGTTCACCAGACGTCTCAGCATCATGTCCTTCGACTTGCTTTCCTTTGTCTGCATTGCTTATCAGCTTAGCAATATGGGCATCCTGTTCTTGGACATGTTTTGTGAGTCCTTCTATAGCTCGAGTTAAGCTTGCCAATTGCTCCTCAACAGTCGTAGTGCCTGTCGCCATTGCTGAGGCTGTGCTTGAATCTAATGAGCTCACCGTGGAATGAGTAGGGGAACAAGCTAGGTTGTTCTCCTCATTCGCAGTATTGGGTGATAGACCCTCTGCAGTAGCCTTCTCTAAAGAAGACGATGACTTCGAGCTTCTTGACATACTCCTCGTGACTACGTTCACGTCTTCAAGGTCAAGACCAGCTGACCCGGATGCAACACCTCTCTTGATCTTAATCTTGATTTGTGCCATCGTCCTGACTTGACTTGTTGGAAGAGTAGAGATGAGAGGTAGAGATTGTCCCACCGGGCGTGCCAAATTTGTAAACACAAATTTCGTGAATTAAATATTAAAACGCGAAAATGCGAAACAATGTATTTAATTTCGGATTAAATCGATAAATATTGTGGGTTACAATCTCTAATTTCTCCCCTGATTCTCTCTTCTTGACTCACTTGAACTTTTGGGGTCGGATCCGCAGCCGAATCCTCTCCGATCTTGGATTTGGGACTAAATAATGTTAATCCAAAGGCTTAGTGCCGTATTTTGGATTAAACGTCGATTTTAGGGACTTTATCGGGACTTTTCCGTTGAAGATCCACGAAGAACCTTGAAGAAACGCCGAATTGAAGGGGCTTAGCACCTTGATCTCCACTCGAACACTGCTTCTCGCCACTTTGCGCGAAGAACGCCTTTGAAGCTCCTCCGACTGTTGAAGAACACTCCAAAATCTCTGTAGAGAATTTTAGAGCCTTGAATGCTTCTGATTTCTTGATTCCTCTCTCTCTAAACATATGTGATACCGGGGTCTCAGCGACGTGTTCCGGATTTTGATTTGACCTACAATTTAGTAGTAGGGAGTTGATGGAGTCGTGTGTGACTTATTCCACCAGACTCGATTTGACCTACAATTCAGTAGTAGGGAGTTGATGGAGTCGTGTGTGACTTATTCCATCAGACTCATGCAATTCTATTTTCGCTCTCTTATTTATAAGAGATGAATGACTTATAGAGCAAGAAAAAAAATCTTAAACATAAGGAAATAGATAATCTCAAATCTTGGAGATATTATTTTATATTTTTATCCCCAAGATTATGATTTACATAATATTAGACACGTTCAAAATTTGATAAAGTTTCGATGTCTACATATATCACATTTCATTTTATTATACCAATCATGAGAATGAAACCAATAAGGAATGCTTTTTTCATTCCTAATCCATACCAATAGTAAGAATGATCATTCTTATGTCATTCAATTCAGATCATCATTCCATTCACGAGTTCATTTCATTCAGTCATAATTTCATTCATTCATACTGTTGGGAATAAAATGAGATATGTTTTGATCTAATACCAAAACCCCCTGAGACATGCCTAAGTCAAGATAAATATGTTCTGGAAATGATAGAACATATAGTTTATAGGCTAGATAGGAAGCTGAAATGTTAGGCAGCTCTTAGACAATTAGATGCACAATTTGAGGGGGAACCTATGCTTTGAAGATGATCAAGATCAAGTCCCCTCAAGGCTCAAATTCTGGAACAATCACTTAAGAGCAAGGACACTCTATGGAAAACCAAATGCACTGATCAGGAGAGTTGTCCAGAGAAGATGTTCTTATGCAAGAACAAGATTGTAAAGCTCAAAAGGACAAGTCCAATAAGATGATCTGATCAGGAGAGTTGTCCAGAGAAAGTGTCCATATGCAAAATTGGTAAAATCAAAAGGACAAGCTTAATAACTCTGATCAGCAGAGTTGTCCAAAGAAGCTAGCCATATGCAAGAACAACTTTACCTAGCTCAAAAGGACAAGGCTACTCAAAGGCTTTGGATCAGGAGAGTTGTCCAGAGAAGCCAACTCTATGTGTAAAGTGCTCTGATGCTAAAAGACCAAATATGCTGATCAGAAGAGTTGTCCAGAAGAGTTGTCTCAGCATAATTGAATCAGAACAGATGTTCTAAAGGTTGAAGGTCAACTATGCTGAAGAGAAAGAGACAACCACACCCTAAAGATCACCAAAGAAACAAGCTAAGATCACCTTGAAGTGAAATAAAGGGAAAGAGCCAAGTCATCTGAAGAAGAGCAAGCCAACCTTGCTGAAAAGCAAAACTGCTGATAGTGATAAGGAGAGTTATCCAGTTGATAAGGAATGTTGTCCTATCATTGGATCAACCTTCAGAAGCCATGTCCAAGTCCTAACAAGAAGTCAAACTTTGAGAAAAGTGCTGCAGAATGAAGACAAAGTCTTACAAGCCGTTTATTACCCAAATGAGGACATGTCACTATCAAGAATCTGTCTTCCAGTTTGAAGAACTCAAGGAAGACATTTATAGCAATTTGGAGCTGCCTCTCCAACGGGCAAATCCTCCATTTTGTCTATAAATACAGAAGTGTGAAGACCATTTGAAAGCACCTCAACACAATCCAAAAGCACCTCAACCTTGACAAGAATATTCAACTATCCTACAAGTTGACAAGTGCTCTCAAAGCTTTCAAAGAGACTATCTTAGTCTTTATACACTTCTTCTAAGCTGAACCCAATTGTATATCCATACACAAGCTTAGAGAGATATCCTATCCTTATACACTGATCTTCATTGTAAAGGATATCTCATTAGTTGGAACCTTACTTCAACCCTTACATCTTTCAAGAGTGAAAGTGAGAAGGTTGTAGTAGTAGAAGTGGTAGGAGCTGACTGTTGAGAGAAGAACAGTTCAATTCTGAGTTGAGAAGAGGGTACTAGGACTCTAGACATCCTAGGGATCAATTCACCAAGGAGTGGTGTTCTTGATCAAGTGCACCTTGGCACTATAAAACAAGTTAATTCCAAGAGTGAAGGAATTATCCTGTTAAATCAGGGAAAGTGGATGTAGGAGCTTGAGTCTCTGAACCACTATAACTTCTTGTGTTGATTTACATTTCAAGTACTTTCATACACTCAACACTGCACACAAAACTGATCTTTCAAGGATAAACATTCAAAGACTGTGCAAAAACCTATTTGGACAAGTTCCCTGAAAACTGGACTGTGTTGCATTGACTAAGTGATTTCAGAAATTAAAGGAGTCTAAACTTAAAGGGCCAACCACTATTCCGCATATATAACTCCCCTAGATAGTTATTCAACTAAGTACTCAATAGTACTTAGTAGTTTGATTATCTTAGAAGAGTTAATCTTCTTCAGCAGAGTTGTCCAAGACAACCTTGCTGAACTCTGGTTTGATCAAAGTTAGCAAAAGAATTGCATACAAGTGTATTCCCCCCCCCCCATACACTTGTTATATACTCCTTTCAGGACCAACAAGTGGTATCAGAGCAGGGGTTCAAAGACCACTGCTTCTGAAAATCCATCTTGATTTTCAAAACTCTCATATTTGTGTGGTCACTGAACTGATCTTTATCTGAAATCTATTACCTGTTGACTAACTGATTATTCTTGAGAAATGGCCAACAACAATGCTGTTCCTCCACCTGCTGTTCAAGGATTAGACAACATGGCCACAAATCCAGTCAACCACATTTCTCATCACAAACTGCCCATGTTTTCAATAGACAATTATGATTTCTGGAAAATTAGAATGAGGGCTCATCTTGCATCTCTCCATACTGATATGCTAAGAGTAATCACAAGAGGACCTTTTGTGTTTACTCAAACTAACCCCAGAGTGACAGCTGAGCAAAAAGCAGATATAAGGGAACTGATTCCCAAAGATGAAGATGACTTCACTGCTGATGAAAAGAGGAAGGATAATCTGAATTATCTAGCAATGAACACCCTTTATCAAACAATTCCAGATGCAGTCATGGGAAGAGTCTACCACTGCACAACAGCCAAAGAAATTTGGGATACTCTTGCTGAAATGTGTGAGGGCACTGAACAGATCAAAGAGAACAAGCTCCAAGTTGCTGTGCAGAAGTTTGAACAATTTTCAATGGAAACTGATGAGTCCATTGACAAATTTGCTGGTAGATTCACTGATGTGATGAATGAAATTAACTCATTGGGCAAGGTCTACACCAAGAGAGAAGTGGGATTGAAAATCTTGAGAAGTCTCACTCAAAAGTGGGATGTCTATGCTGTAATGATGCAAAAAACCAAAGATCTTTCCACCATGCCCATGCAACAAATCTTCTCTGAACTCAAAGCCTATGAGTTTGATCTAAATAGAAGAAAGCCTGTTGAGGAACCTTCAAATCCTACTAAGGGAGTGGCATTCAAAGCCAAAGTTGCTGAACCAGAAATGCAACCCACTCCCAGATCATCAAAGACAGTCTCAAAGACTGAAATGAAGGAAGAACTAGCCTTGATGGCTAGAAGGTTTGAAAAGTTGAACTCAAGGTTTGGGAGATACAAGAAATTCTACCAGGACAACAAATTCAGGAGATACAACTCTCCTGAAACACAGGCTGAAGTCAAAAAGCCTGAAGAGAAAAGATCAGAGGACAAGTACTCTGATAGGAGAAGATCCAGTAGAGCTGAACCTTCATCATCAAAAAGAAGAGAAGAATCAAAGAAAGAAGATGATGAAGATCTGTGCTATAACTGTAAAAAGAAAGGGCACTTCCAGTATGACTGCCCTGAATTGAGCTCTAAAGAAAGAAGAGAGAGACAAGCTAAAAGAGACAGAAAGTTCACCAATAGAAAAGCCATGATGGCTGGTGAAGAATCTGATAGTGCTGAAAGCTTCAACTCCTCTGATGGATTATTCTCCAACAGTGATGATGATGATGATGTTTGCAACATGGCTCTTGAGGATGATGAGGTATCCTCTACTTCTAGTTCACCATCATTCATCTCACAAAACACTAGTGAGGTTAACCTGAAACTTTCCTTAGGAAAGTTGATGGAAGATTTCACTAGATTACAAGAATTTCATGACAACTGTGTGAGAGAAAATGAAAGATTGGCTACTGAACTAACCAAGAACTCTGAGGTAGCTGTTGATGTCAAGTCTACTGAGTTGTATCAACAAGTCTTGAGAAAGCTTGAGGAAGCAAATCTCAGGATAGTTGACCAACAAAAGGAGATTGATGATCAACTTCTCTCTCAGAAGAGAAAAGAATTTGAACTTAAGATTCTAAATGCCAAATTTGAAAACCTCTCACATGAGTATGATATTCTTAAATCAAGTGAAGAGAGCCTGAAATTAAAGATGTCTGCTTTGAACAAATCCTCTAGAGCAATAGAGGAAATTCAAAGTTATCAAAGACCTATGGCTCAAAGAAGTGGATTGGGTTTTGATCCATTTGAATCTTCACCTTGTCTTAGTGTTGCATCCACAAGTAACACTAAGAGAATCTTTGTTAAGTCAGTGGCACAAACTGAAAATGAAATAATTCAGCCACTGAACAAAGGAAATGGCAAATTGAATGAAATGCCTACTCAAGTGATTCAGGAGAATAGGCCAAAACCTAAGGAAATGGCCAAAGCTCCTGAGCACAAGAGGAATATTGGTCAGCAGAGTAGACCCAATGGAAGGGCAACTCTCCTGAACAATGTTCAGAGGAATTATCCAAGGTATAATCAGCCTAGGCCAACTCATCTGAGAAAGCCTCAGCTGAATAGACCTAAGGACAACTACCCTCACAGGCAGAATAAAGTGAGACAACCAAAACCCTTCATGCCAAAGGGTAATGGTCATAAAAAGGCCTTTCCTCAAAGATTTCATCAAGCTGCACAAAGAACTCATAAGTTCAGGAGAGTGGACAACTCCTCTGAAACTTACAGAGTTAACACATTCACACATACTTTCCCAAAGGCATTTAAGGGAAAGACAGTGTATGTTGATGCACTAGGAAATCAACTTAGCCACCTTGAATCAATCAGGGTTATTAGGCAAGTTTGGGTTCCCAAAGGTACAGCTAACCTCTCAGGACCCAAAACTCAAAGGGTACCTAAACCTATCTAAATGCAGGTACCAATGGGCCACAAGAAGAGGAGCATGAACAAAAAAACAGCATGGTACCTTGACAGTGGATGCTCAAGGCACATGACTGGAAACAAGGAACTCCTCACTGACTTCATTGAAAAAGAAGGCCCAAATGTTACTTTTGGAGACAGCTCACAAGCAACTACAAAAGGTTATGGTACTTTGATGATTGGTAACATCAAAGTATCCAATGTATCTTATGTGGCTGGTCTCAAATATAATCTCCTAAGTATCAGTCAATTCTGTGATAAAGATTTTAATGTTGAGTTCTCAAGTGGAAAGTGTCTAATTAAGGATAAAACTCAACAAACTCTATTGACTGGAACTAGGAAGGGAAATGTGTACTTTGCAGACTGGGACAAGTCTACTGATGCTGCATGTTTTATTGCTAAAAGTTCTAGTGAACAAAGTTGGCTATGGCACAAGAGGCTAAACCACCTGAACTTCAAATCTATGAATAAACTTGCTAGAAATGCATTAGTTAAAGGACTACCTAATGAGGTTTTCATTAAAGAACATGTGTGTAAGCCATGTCAAGAAGGAAAACAGATTAAAGCCTCATTCAAAGGAAAACCAGTCATCTCCACTGAAAGGGTACTTGAACTTCTACATATGGATCTGTTTGGGCCAATTACCCCTTCAAGCATAAATGGTAGAAAATACACATTAGTGGTAGTAGATGACTTCTCTAGGTTCACATGGGTAGTATTTCTCCTTAATAAGAAGGAAACACAAGTCAAACTACCTGAACTTCTCAAGAGATTGTCAAATGAGAAAAGCCTTAGCATTATCAAGATAAGATCTGATAAAGGCACTGAGTTCATTAATTCATACATCAATGAGTACTGCACATCAAATGGAATAGCTCATGAAACCTCAGCAGCTAGAACTCCCCAACAAAATGGAGTTGCAGAAAGAAGGAATAGAACTTTAAAAGAAGCTGCTAGAACTCTAATTGCTGACTCAAATTTACCTAAGAGGTTTTGGGCTGAAGCTATAAACACTGCATGCCATACTCAAAATAGATGTTTGATCACTAAGGGGCAAGGCAAAACCCCCTATGAACTCTGGAAAGGAAGAATGCCTAAAGTGTCATACTTTCATATATTTGGTTGTAAATGTTTCATTCACAATAATGGGAAAGAACAGTTGAAAGCCTTTGACAGCAAAGTTGATGAGGGAGTATTTCTTGGATACTCTCAAATCAGTAGAGCTTTCAGAGTCTACAACAAGAAAACCCTTATAGTGGAAGAAACACCTCATGTTGTGTTTGATGAATCTATCTTTGAGATCAGGAATGATCATTTAGAACCTGAAGAAATCACACAGAGGACAACCAGATTAAGCCTAAAAGACAAAGACACTGAATTCATAGATGTTGTTCAAGCCAATCTGCCTGAAAAACCCACATTGGACAACAATCCTGAAGGCAACCTTCCTGAGACAAATCCTACAGATGGAAATGGTGAACTGAATGAACCAATCCCAGTTCACATCCAGGTAACAACTACCAATGAAGAAGCAGTTCCTGCTGAGGTAGTTAATGGGTCAAATAATCAAGGGGGAACTCAAAATGTTGAAAATGCCAATGTCCCTGACATTGAGGACAACACCCCTGATTATGATCCTGAATTAGATCCTGCATTAAATTATCCTGAATTCTATGATCAAAATGACTCACCTTCAGTAGAGGACAACTCTACTGAAGAGATCAGGAAAAGAAGGACTTGGTTGTCTGACCATCCTACTGATCTGATACATGGTGATCCAAGTATAGGAGTCAGAACCAGAAAGTTTCATGGTGAAAGTGCTATGTTCTGTTGTTTCTTGTCAGAGCAAGAACCAAGTGATATTGAGGAAGCACTTCAAGATGCCAATTGGATCACAGCCATGCAGGAAGAACTGAACCAATTCACCAGAAATGAAGTATGGGAGCTGGTGGATAGGCCTTCACATCAAGATGTTATTGGAACAAAGTGGGTATTCAAGAACAAGAAAAATGAAAATGATGTGATTGTCAGAAACAAAGCAAGACTTGTGGCAAAAGGGTATTGCCAACATGAAGGCATTGACTATGATGAGACATTTTCACCTGTGGCAAGGCTAGAAGCAATAAGGCTCTTTCTAGCCTATGCAGCTCACAAAAGGTTCAAAGTATACCAAATGGATGTCAAGAGTGCCTTTCTGAATGGAGTCTTAAAAGAAGAAGTCTATGTGGAGCAACCACCAGGCTTTGAAGTTGGAAACCAAGTTTACAGACTCAAGAAAGCTCTATATGGACTCAAACAAGCCCCCAGAGCTTGGTATGATACACTGTCACAATTCCTCTTGGATCATGGATTCACCAAGGGAACTGTGGACAGAACTCTCTTCAGAATCTCTGAAGGAGAGGACATCTTACTTGTCCAAATTTATGTGGATGACATAATTTTTGGATCCCCTAATGAGAAGCTCTGTGAGAAATTCTCCAAGCTCATGCAAAGCAAGTTTGAGATGTCCATGATGGGGTTGATGAATTTCTTTTTGGGTCTACAAGTCAAACAATCTAAAGAAGGAATCTTCATCAACCAAGCTAAGTACACCAGAGAAATGATCAAGAAGTTTGGGTGTACAACTAGCAAGCCAGTAAGGATCCCTATGAACACAAATTGGAAGATGGATCCTGATGAGAGTGGTATTCCAACCAACTCTACTGAGTATAGAGGAATAATTGGTTCACTCCTCTATCTCACTGCCAGCAGACCTGATATCACCTTTGCAGTAGGTGTTTGTGCAAGGTTTCAAGCAAATCCTAAGAAAAGCCACCTTGAGGCTGCAAAGAGGATTTTGAGGTACCTCAAAGGCACTGAGAATCTAGGCCTTTGGTACCCTGCTGATGACAATATTGAGCTAACTGGCTACTCAGATGCTGACTATGGAGGATGTAGGATTGACAGAAAGTCCACCTCAGGGACTTGTCAATTCTTGGGCAACAAACTCATATCTTGGTTCTCCAAGAAACAAAATACAGTAGCCACCTCCACCACTGAAGCTGAATATGTTGCAGCTGGAAGTTGTTGTGCTCAAATCCTTTGGCTAAGACAACAACTCAGAGACTACAAAGTCAACTCTACTGAAGTGCCAATTTTCTGTGATAACAATAGTGCCATTGCTATATCACAAAATCCTGTCTTGCACACAAGATGCAAACATGTGGACATCAAGCACCACTTCATTAGAGATCATGTTGAGAAGAAGGATATCAAGCTAGTGAAAATTCACACAGACCATCAAAAAGCTGATATACTAACTAAGCCACTTGCAGAGGCAAGGTTCCTGGAATTATCAGCAGAGTTGGGACTTCTTGATCCAGGGAAGTTGGAAAAATGAGTCCAAAGAGGTTCATTGTTTGAGGGGGAAATAAACTCAAACTTCAGCAGACTTGGTCAAGTCTACTGAAAATCAGAAATATGACTTCACATTCTTCAGGACACTTGTCCCTTGAAATTCAGGACACTTGTCCACAGCCCTTCAGGACACTTGTCCATGTAGGGTCAGATAAGTTGTCTCAGCTATCAAACCAAATCTTGGTATGATAAGCACCTATTTTTGGTGATCAATACCTATCTCGAAATCTGTCCCTTGAAATACAGTTTTCACCTTTCTGGGATTTAATTTGTCTCCCACCCAAAAGGTCACTTTCCATGCATTAAATGCCAAGATTTAACTCTTGTTTGCATTAAACTTTTTGGGACATGATCTATCTCGAAAAACCCCCAGCCTTTAACAAACATTAAAAACCACCCACGTTTTGAATAAAACAGTTATTTCACTGTTACATTGGTTTTTGACCATTGGATCAAAAATGGACAACTCCCCTGAAATCAATCCTAGCCGTCCATTTTGGATTTCCATTTTTGTTCACCTTTGAATTGTTTCAAGACCCTACCAACTCATTGACAAACATTCTTTTTAGAATATTCACAAGTCTTAAGATCCCCACAAATTCTTCTTCCCCAAGTATTCGAAACCCTAACTCAAATTTTCTTCAAACTCTCTCAAAACTCTCTCTGCAAATTTCAATGGCCCCCAAAGTTAGACCTGAGATGCTTGTTGATTTCTCTAACAAGGATCTAGACCTGGATTTTGCCTACCTAAGCAACAAAAACAATCTTCACTTTGAGCCAATAGTCTCCTTTGAAAGTGAAGATCCTGAGATTACTCCAACCCTGAGGTGGTTGAGAAGAGCTGGTCTTCGAAAGTTCTTGGAAGAAAGACCAAGCTCTTGCTTGGAGAGCTACATGGCAGAATTCTTTGCCTTCCTCAAGTGGAGAGGCAAGCCTGAAGATGGTGAAGTATCAACCAGATTATCTTACACAGCAGAAGGAGAGGAAGAGGAGAGATTCCACAGAGTAAAATTCTCCTCAGAAGATCTGGAAGGAGCTTTTGGATTGCCTTATGAGGGAAGGAATCCAGAGGTTTATGGTACTGGGCATGAAGATGAAATAGCCCAAGAATGGTTATTAGTTCCAGGCCCTCTCTCCTCAACTCAAAACAAGAAAACTCTCAAGCCAGAGTTTCTCAATCTTTTTGAGGTAGTTGCTAAGAGCCTCTTAAGCAACACTGGAAGCTTAGAGCAGGTCAGCCATCCAAGGATCAGAATCATGGCTGCCATTATTGATGCCAGTGATAAGGGCATCAAGTTTGATTGGAGGACCTTCATCATATCTGAGATGATGAAGGAGAAGGCTAAATTTAAGGTGAAAACCCACAATAAGGTGGTGCTAGAAGGGAAAATCAAGTATTGCACCAGGGCAAGCTTGTTGATTGAGAGGTTTTCCCACTATTCCCAGATGCAAACCTTTGCAAAGCCCCTCCCAGCCCAAAAGATCCTATTCAGAAAGCTCAGCAAGAAAACTGAGAAAAGAAGGATGTTACTGGCCAAGCCTGCGGAAGAACAGGAGGAGGAGAAGCCTAAGAAAACAAAGGCCAGGGCTGTCAAAACAAGAAAGATGTCTCAATTGTCTTCAAGAGAAGCCTCAGGGAGCATCAGCTGAAGTTGATGCAGTGGCAGAAGAGGGAGTGAGTGTGCCTTCTGACCACTCAGAAGAGTTGAGGAGGAAGTACAATGAGACTAGGCAAAAGAAGAAGGGTGATAAGAGAATCAGGGAAGTTGTCCCTGAGAAGGAAGGAAGTGGAAGCAGTAGGGCCAGCAAGAGAAGGGCCAAACCTACTGAGAAGGTGTTGGAGCTTCAAGAAGAAAGGTCTCTTCAATTGGCTCTAAGGGAGAGCAGAGCTGAAAGCAGGACCAAATCCATGTCAAGGACTAATTCTTCTGGTTCTGGAACTCCAGAATCCAAAGTCCCTGAAGGTCAACCTATAGAGGTCAACCTCCCTGAAACCCAGATCCTTGAGCCCAACTCCCCTAAAACCCATGTCACCCCTTCCAACCAACCCATTACCCCTGTAAATCTCACTAAGAGATACTCTCCAGAAGGGAATGTGCAAAGAAGTGGCATTGATGTGCTTGCTGACTTAGCAGTAGATGAGACAAGACTCCTGTCTCCCCTTGACTCATCCATGCTCAATTATTCAAAGCTCTTAGAGCACGCACTCAATGAGCCAACCCCCCTGAGTAAAGCCCCTTCAGATCCATTGCTCTCAAAAGCAACTGAAGATCCTTCTACTGCACCCAACCCTTCTGAAACCATTATCCCTGAAATTAATTTGCCTGAAGCCATATTAGGAGAACCCAGAGCCAACTCCCCTATAACCCAAAGTCCCCATTCAAGTGGAGATGAGGAGGAGTATACTTATGAAAGTATGCTCAGAGGAGGAGCCAAGGCTACTGTGGACAGTTTGTATCCACAACTTGCTGAATTTCCAAGAATTCAGAAGGCCTTTCAGGATTTAAGGATGCTTGTTGATGTGAAAGACAAATCCTTGATGGAGATATCACAAGTCATCCAAGATAAGGGTGCAAACTGGTGGCAGATTGAGGAAAACAGATTGCTACACTTTGCTGGAGTTTCAAAGACAAGATTTCTCATTGATGAGGAGATTTTTGCAAAGCTAGTAGCTGATAAGATTGAGGAGGAGAAAGAAAGAAAAGCCAAGGGAATCAAACACCCTGACAGTAGCTCCAATGATGATGATTCCCCTGATGATCCTTCAAACCCTTCAAATCCCAACCCTCCTGAAACCCCTCAAGCCAACATTCCTGAACTTTTTCAACCCAAGTCTTCTATAGCAAACAGACTTTCAAACCCTCCTAAAACCTATCATAGGAAAGGCTCTGTATCTACAGAGGTGTTGACCAAAGATGGTAACACAACCAAAGACACATCTGCCAATGAAGGTTCTTCTGAACCCAAGGCACAGCCTAAAGATGTTGAGGTTCCTGTACTAGAGGCTAGTTTGATTAAGGCCTATTCAGTGTCAGAAGAGTTGGACACTGATCAGCCCTTAATCATTCAGGATGACTCAGTGGCTGCTGAGATAAGCACTGTGATCTCCTCACAACTGCCATCTTTGAACCTTGTTGAGGGTGAAGATGCTGCAGGTTTAGGAGAAGGAGTTGAAAAGGAGAGAATAGCGGAAAAATCAGAGGGAGTTGAGGATGAAAGAGAGGTAGTCATCACTAAGATAGTGAGTGTACCACCATATGAGGGTGGAATAAGTGAGGAAGGACAGGTTATTCTTGAAGTCAAATCTGAACTTCAAGAATCCCTTGATGAGAGGAGGCCTGATTCCTTGAGTGAGAACATTATTAAAGAAGGGAGAAAAGAACAAGTTGAAAATGAGAAGAAGACTGCTGATGTATCAGAGTCTTATACAAAAGAAATTGAGGGTGATGAGTGCTTATTTCCTAACTTGTTTGACTTGTCTGATGTTGCAGGTATTTCTCTTGATCAAATTTTTGCAGATGAATTCTTAACAGATGCACCTATCCAAGTAGATTCAGGCTCAGCTCAGGCCTTACTTGGAATGCAATCAGAGAAGTTGGACTCCTTGGCTCATCAAGTCCAATCTGCTCATGCTGAAACCTCAGGAGCATTAAATGAGCAAGGAAGGACTCTAGCATCTGTAGAAATGAGGCTCACTGGCTCTGAAGATGTTGTGCTACCAACCCTTGAGGCAAGGATCAGTGGTGTGGAATCTGGTCTCCAAACCATCTCCACTGAAGTTCAAAATGCCAAATCAACCATGGAAGCCATCTCAGAGGAGGTCAAGAAAGAGCAAAAGCTGCTGAGAGACAATCACAATGCAAATGTCAAAGCTCTCAGGCTAACTGTCAAACAAGCTATTGGAAAGAAGACTGCACTGCAAAAGAGAAGAGCTGAAGAGCAAAGGCTAGCTATGGTCAAAGCTGCCTCATAAAAGTTTTCCCAAGAAGTGTTGGCCCACATTGCTGAAGGGGCAGTGGCCAACCTCACTGAGCTTCTGAAGACCCAATTGGATGCATCTCTTAAGGCAACCATGGAGGCGGTTGTTCATCAGAAAATGAAACCTGTTCTTGCTTTTCTTAGCTTGAGCAGTGACAAGATGCAAAATATACATGATGAGAATGTATATTTGTTGGAAGAAATGAAATCTCTAAACCAGGCCCAATCCCTGATGGCCTCAACAATGAGTGACCTCAAGCCCCAGTGTTTTGATGCTGCCAAAAAGGGGGAAAGGGAAAGAGCTAGAGCAAAAGGTGCCTTGGTGATAGGGAGCCCAGTCAAAGGGAAAGACAACATTGCTGAAGGAAAAGGCAAAGAGCCTGAAGTACTGAATTTGGAAGAATTAAATGAAGAAGAGCAATTAGCACTTGCTTTGAAGAATTCTATGGCCTCAGCTCAAGAAGAAAGGATGAGGTTACAACAAAGACCAGGTGGTGAAGTATCAGGTTTGGACAAGAGTGCTGAAGGTTTCCAAACTAGAGGAAAGATCAAGAAGGCCCAAGGAAAGAAGAGACAAGTTGAGAAATTCACTGACTTTCCCAACAGCCTTGATCTCCCACCTGAATTCAGAGTTGTTGATGATGAGCCTACATCAAAGAAAGCCAAAACTGCTGAAGAGCCCAAATCTACTGAAAAGGACAAATCTTCTGAATCTGGCAAAACTGCTGAAGGTACCAAGTCCTCTGAAGACATTGAAGAGTTATTTGCTGAAGGATTTGGACCTGAACCTAAGAAGAAGACAACAGTCTTAGCTCTTGATCCATCAAAACTGTTTCATGAAGGGTATGGCAAAGACCCTGAAACACAACAGAAATTGGCCATGATGAGGGCCCAAGAGAAAATGGATCTGATGGAAGAAGCCAACAGAGCAAGAGATGAGAGAAGAGCAAACTTTCAGAAACCAAGAAGAAGGAGAGCAACTTATAGCAAGATGAAGCCTCAGCTTCTAATCCCAATGGACACAAAATATCCACACTTGGATAAATGGGTGCCAATTCAGCTGAATGATACATGGGAAGAGGCCAAAAGGGAGTTTGTCTATGACTATTATGTCATTGACAGATGGAATGGAGGAGATGCAAACTCTGCCTTCACTGAGTTCATGCTAGAATACTACAGAGAGTTGTATCAACAACTACTTGCAGCTGCTGACATTGCAAGAATTGAACTCACAGCTCCCAAGCCAATCATATACATGCCTCCAAAGCTTGAAGGATGGATTGACCAAGCAAGAATTCTGAGAGAATTCACTGAGATCCTTAAGCTAAACAAGATGGTTCTTGGACCTAAGGGAACCAACCAAGAAGTCATGGCATTGAAAAGAAGAGTGTGGGCACAGTATGGAATGCTGCCACCCCCTGAGGATGATCTTTGAAATGGCTAAGTCTTCTGACCTTTCTTGATTGATCAACTATGCTAAAATATGGTCAAGATTGCTGATGTGGTGTGCTAATCTGTCTGCTCTGATTTGTTATGGATTGCTCTGATACAAGCTCTGTGCTCTGATGCTGAAAATATTATTTTTGTCTTGAATTGTTAGAATAAAATGCTCTGATGTATTTAAGTGTTTTTGATTCATGCTCTGATATGTTAATTTCAACTATCAACATGCTTGTAATGATCTTTGAATGAATGATAGTTGAACTTATTTTGAATCAAGAAACACTAATCTCTCTATGCCTATCTTAAAACCTACTTGCAACAAAAACAGTGAATACACTAACACATTATCTTTTCAGGAATATTGACCTTAGTCATGTCTTCTGAAGATACATGTAATAGGTGTAGACAAGTCACTTTTGCTTAGATTGTGTAGGTTTTGGCATCATCAAAAAGGGGGAAATTGTTGGGAATAAAATGAGATATGTTTTGATCTAATACCAAAACCCCCTGAGACATGCCTAAGTCAAGATAAATATGTTCTAGAAATGATAGAACATATAGTTTATAGGCTAGATAGGAAGCTGAAATGTTAGGCAGCTCTTAGACAATTAGATGCACAATTTGAGGGGGAACCTATGCTTTGAAGATGATCAAGATCAAGTCCCCTCAAGGCTCAAATTCTGGAACAATCACTTAAGAGTAAGGACACTCTATGGAAAACCAAATGCACTGATCAGGAGAGTTGTCCAGAGAAGATGTTCTTATGCAAGAACAAGATTGTAAAGCTCAAAAGGACAAGTCCAATAAGATGATCTGATCAGGAGAGTTGTCCAGAGAAAGTGTCCATATGCAAAATTGGTAAAATCAAAAGGACAAGCTTAATAACTCTGATCAGCAGAGTTGTCCAAAGAAGCTAGCCATATGCAAGAACAACTTTACCTAGCTCAAAAGGACAAGGCTACTCAAAGGCTTTGGATCAGGAGAGTTGTCCAGAGAAGCCAACTCTATGTGTAAAGTGCTCTGATGCTAAAAGACCAAATATGCTGATCAGAAGAGTTGTCCAGAAGAGTTGTCTCAGCATAATTGAATCAGAACAGATGTTCTAAAGGTTGAAGGTCAACTATGCTGAAGAGAAAGAGACAACCACACCCTAAAGATCACCAAAGAAACAAGCTAAGATCACCTTGAAGTGAAATAAAGGGAAAGAGCCAAGTCATCTGAAGAAGAGCAAGCCAACCTTGCTGAAAAGCAAAACTGCTGATAGTGATAAGGAGAGTTGTCCAGTTGATAAGGAATGTTGTCCTATCATTGGATCAACCTTCAGAAGCCATGTCCAAGTCCTAACAAGAAGTCAAACTTTGAGAAAAGTGCTGCAGAATGAAGACAAAGTCTTACAAGCCGTTTATTACCCAAATGAGGACATGTCACTATCAAGAATCTGTCTTCCAGTTTGAAGAACTCAAGGAAGACATTTATAGCAATTTGGAGCTGCCTCTCCAACGGGCAAATCCTCCATTTTGTCTATAAATACAGAAGTGTGAAGACCATTTGAAAGCACCTCAACACAATCCAAAAGCACCTCAACCTTGACAAGAATATTCAACTATCCTACAAGTTGACAAGTGCTCTCAAAGCTTTCAAAGAGACTATCTTAGTCTTTATACACTTCTTCTAAGCTGAACCCAATTGTATATCCATACACAAGCTTAGAGAGATATCCTATCCTTATACACTGATCTTCATTGTAAAGGATATCTCATTAGTTGGAACCTTACTTCAACCCTTACATCTTTCAAGAGTGAAAGTGAGAAGGTTGTAGTAGTAGAAGTGGTAGGAGCTGACTGTTGAGAGAAGAACAGTTCAGTTCTGAGTTGAGAAGAGGGTACTAGGACTCTAGACATCCTAGGGATCAATTCACCAAGGAGTGGTGTTCTTGATCAAGTGCACCTTGGCACTATAAAACAAGTTAATTCCAAGAGTGAAGGAATTATCCTGTTAAATCAGGGAAAGTGGATGTAGGAGCTTGAGTCTCTGAACCACTATAACTTCTTGTGTTGATTTACATTTCAAGTACTTTCATACACTCAACACTGCACACAAAATTGATCTTTCAAGGATAAACATTCAAAGACTGTGCAAAAACCTATTTGGACAAGTTCCCTGAAAACTGGACTGTGTTGCATTGACTAAGTGATTTCAGAAATTAAAGGAGTCTAAACTTAAAGGGCCAACCACTATTCCGCACATATAACTCCCCTAGATAGTTATTCAACTAAGTACTCAATAGTACTTAGTAGTTTGATTATCTTAGAAGAGTTAATCTTCTTCAGCAGAGTTGTCCAAGACAACCTTGCTGAACTCTGGTTTGATCAAAGTTAGCAAAAGAATTGCATACAAGTGTATTCCCCCCCCCCATACACTTGTTATATACTCCTTTCAGGACCAACACATACCAATCATGCCCTAAAGATTTCATAGAGTTTCAAAAGGAGATTTTAATTTAAAATGCCAATCGTAATCTCATAAAAGTTTCACAATTTAGTCTTTATCTAATTGAGATTCACAGTCTCTCCCCGCCATCTGCTCATCAATGCAAAAATGTTAAATGTTGGGATGAGTCTACAAGCATTGGGGCCCAACCGTTTAAAACTAAATATCAAAGGGTTAATTGCAAAAAAAATCACAACCTTCGATTCTGTTGCAATTTAATCTAAACGTTTAAAAAATTACAATTAAATCACCAGCTTTATCATTTTTGGCAAATTTAATTTACGGGCAGCTTCCTTCTGCCCGACTATGAGGTAATGCCGTTTCAAGTTGATTTAATTTTTTTTTAATTCCTAATGCCTTATTTGATTAAAAACCTCAACGGCAATAAATTAAAACAAATAAAGGAATAAAATTCTAAATACTAAAACAATTCTTGGCTTGTTGGATCGTTTGATCATTCTTTCTCAAGGCCAAAATGTGTTCTATGGATCTCCATTGATTCTTCCACAAATTTTCACATAATTTGGAAATCCAATTCCTGTAAATGAAGATAAAACAACGTGAACTCGAGATTACACCAGCAGGAACCAAGAATTTGGTGGAGTTTAATAAAACATGACAGAAGAACAGAGCTTGATCCATTTTGCGTATCTCTCTGCAAGCAAGATGCTATAAGCCCAAGCATTTCAATGGGGAAATTGGTATCAGGGGGTCATGGGCAACGAATTTGGACTCAAATTCAAATTCAAACCTTACATCCTCTATTTCAAAGTATGCAAATCCATTATGGAAATAAATAATCTAAATTGAAAAGCGATCGACGATGAATTCAATTAGGGCTCCTGAGCTATTTGGGGCAAGATTCGGTGCAGTAATTGTCACAGGAGTCATACTCGCTACGATTGATAAAACTCAATAACTCAAATATGTTAATATCACGCAAAACTGTGAATATGATCTAATAGTCTTTACAAAGTGCCTACAACAAATATATATATACAATCTTGCAGCAGAGCCCTAAAAACAATTGGGCCCATAATATCAAGAAACTAACTAAATAGATACGGAAACCATATCAAGAAACCAAGTCAGTAGATATGGAAACCATATCAAGAAACCAAATCATATATATGTAAATATCCTAACAAACGCGTGCGTATATGCGGGATGCAATATCATCCAATGACGATATTCTGAAAATTGGATAATTCGTCGAAGGGGATTCAAAAGCGATTAGGGTTCTTCGCATTTGCAATGTCAACAACATTCTACACTTGCACACAGGCGATTCCAGTATTTCTTCTTCAACGATATATCTTCATGAGAGAGACAGCTTACAACGCGTATCGAAGATCCTCATACGTTCTTTCTCACGCCCTAATTTCAATTCCCTCTCTATTAACTCTCTCTTTAGCATTCGTCGGAATCACTTACTTCGCCGTAGGATTAGACGGCGGCGCGGTGAGATTTTTATTCTACTTCGTGTTCATCCTCGCCTCATTCTGGGCTGGAAGCCTGGAAGCGCGTTCGTGACGTTTTTATTTACCATCATCTTCAACCTCATGATGGCGTACACAGTTGTGGTGGCCATTATAACTTGACACGACGTCGTTTTGCACTTGAGAAGCCAACTAGAACTAGGGGTGGGTAAATATACCGAAATTTCGGTATACCAGAGCTTTTCATACCGAAAGATATCGAAATTATCGAAATTTTCGGTATATCGAAATTTTCGGTATGGTATGATATCATACCGAAACTTTCGATACGATAACGGTATGGAAAATGATCATACCGCGATATTTCGGTATTCGGTATGAAACGGTATATCGATATACCGAAATATCGAAACCTTAATAAAATAATAATTTTATATTATTTTTAAATTAAAATAACTTTAATTATTAAAACTTAAATAAAATAAACCTTAAATAATTAATTTCGATATAAACAATGCTTCAATATTTTCGGTATGAATTAATATCCCGATATTTCGATATGAAATGATGGTTCAATATTTTAGATATGAATCGGTATACGGATATGATACGGTATATCGATATATCGTACCGAAAATTCGGTATACCGAAATTACGGTACGGTATCGGTATGAATTTTTACATACCGAAAATTTCGGTATACCGAAATTACGGTATACCGAAATTTCGGTACGGTAATGGTATGATTTTTTTCAATATCGAAATTTTCGGTATGATAACGGTATGGTTCAGTATTGTCGGTATGCCATACCGAACCACCCCTAACTAGAACATCCACATCAGAGTCGGGCAGAAGGGGAGCTGCCCGAAAGTCAAATTTGCAAAAAATATTAAAGGTTGTGATTTAATTGCAATATTTTAAAAGTTTAGATTAAATTGCAAATGGATCAAAGGTTGTGATTTTTTTTGCAATTAACCCAATATCAAATAAATAGTTAAACACACCAATACAAATATATATGAATACATTGCCACATACTAAAGTGACTGATGTACTGTCTGGGCATTGCGGGGCTTGCATAGGCCATTTTAATGACCTTGATGATTCCCGAGAACAATTTTTATAGTCCCGGATCCGTGAACTAGTCCATGACTATCTGATTTTATAACATGGAATAACAAGAAACATAACACGTAGCAGACACATTCAACATATCAAGTAAAACATTTAATATTAGAGAATTAATATAAATGAATGAATTTCACACCTCTTTACAAGTTCAATTTTTTAGATTAAATGATATTTTTTCATAGTATCAAAGCCTCAAGCTCACGCCCACGCCCACAACCTTGAGTTCAATTATCGTTGAAAGCAATCCCACCTATATTGAATTATCTACTCAATGGGTCTCCTTCCAAATGGTAGAGGTGATAATTTAATCTACAAGTAAGAGAATATTTTAAAGAATTAATATAAACAAACTAATTTCACGACTGTTCAAATTTTTAGTAGAAACATATTGTTACAATTTAAATTTTATAGAAAAAATCGTAATTTTGAATTATGCACCGTCAATCACAAGTATGTCCATTAAACAAAAAAAAAAAAAAAAAAAGTCCATCAAGCAAACAAAGTTCCAGCAATTCTTCTCGTTCTAAACAGCGCGGGAAAACTCGAAGTTCTTCACTGTTTATGTAGTGACCAATATTCAGATTTAGGGTTTGATCACGAGATGGGTTGGTTATACCCTGATATATCTATTCAAGATTTGATGAAATTGATTAACAATTTTATCGACATGTTGATTTTGGCTTCCGGGTATCAATCAACCGGCCGTGTAGCGCAATGGGACTCCGACAACGTCAAAAGACTCCTCAAATGGGCGCTCTTTCTCGAGAATGTAAGTGATGATTCATTTCCCCACGAATAATTCAATGTTTCGAAAGGGGATTTGAAGGAAATAAGCTTTAAAACTATCGTATACTAGTATATTTTTATTTGTTGTCATTTGTAGTACTAAGTGGCTGTATCCTCAACCGTAATTAGGTGTCCAAGGGCCTGAGAAGTTCATGTGATTATGAAGAGTGTGTTAAAGAGCTTGATGATGCTTTACATATATTGACATTGAGTCCTGGTTTTCCTCAGGTTAGGAGTTTCTGAGTCATATATATATATATATAAGCTGATGATATTTCTTGATTCATTTATGTGGCTTTTTAATTACATTTTTCAAACAGGGTCTTGCTCATCTATCATGCACTACCCTTGGTAGAGCAAGGGATTTTGTGTTAAGGCGTTTAATTCATCCCTTACCTCTGAGGGACTCACATTTAAATGCTATAATGTTGGCCTCTATTGAGATGGACCTTAGCGAGCATAACAGGATAGACAATGATGCCCTTGATGCTTATCTTGAGAAATTAATGACATTGCCCTCTAAAGGCCTGAATTTAAGTGAAAACAGAAATTTTGTGGAGGGTTTGAATTTATCAACTCCAGAGATCGTCTCAAGTGGGAAAAATGACGGTTCGGTTGATGGTGATTTTTCTGAGTCAGCTATTAAGCAACTCCAGAAAAGACAACAAGCAGTATCACACTTATCTGTGGTAGAGGCTGCTTTGGAGAATCTATGGAGAACTATAGGGAAAAACATGAATGATGATCTTGGAAACGCCTCAAGCTCAAAACCAATGTAAGTGCTCAACTTTCTAACTCTAAATGTATTTGTGCTTGCCTTTAAGGTACTTCCTGCTTCTGTGGAACACTCACTCTTTACCTTAATGAAAGCTAAGGGAAACAATACTCTGGAAATATCCAACAACATTAGGTATCTTGCATCTTTTCACTTTTCAGTAATTTTTGCCACTAGGTGTACCGTGTACAGTTACCTAGTTTGTGATTTTATCTTTGATATCCATTTACCACCCAGGAATGAAAATTTAGGGGGCTCTTGGTTCAAATTCTTCAATGGGAATGAGAATCATTGAATAGTGACATACAATGAGGGTGATGGTTACATTGTTAGTGCTTTGCTCTAATCATGGAATAAGTGGGGATACACAATGATTGTTGGTTGAGGAATAGTGGAATGATTGAGGAGAAATGTTTATAGGAGGGGAGGTAGTTAATCAAAATGGGGGTAAAGATTACCTTATTTTGAAAATTGATCATCTTTTATTCTCATTAAGCACCACAATTACCCCATACTCATTCTCCTTTTGTGTTCTAGGCAGGCTGCGTTGTATATAAATGCTGTAAATAATCTTACATGCTCTTACAAAACAATTGTTTTATTTAGGCGTTCTTGTACATCAGAGATGGGATTAATTTGTCATTATTTATGAGTGTTTTTTTTTTAAATGTTGATATTGCCCTGAAGAGCAGAGAAACTCCCATGTGAATCAGTTGTTTGGAATCATTGGAGATCAAAGAGCCTATCGTATATGCTTGACAAGCGGACTATAAGACTGATATCTGGTGCCAGTTTAATTTTTTCTTCCCCAAAAGACCAATGGGCTCTGATGTTCGAACGACTAGACATTTCAGCTGAGAGTGATGATTTCTGCGAAAAACTTGTAAGCCGGTCAACCTTTTACCTTAAAACATCAATTTTTTCCTTATTTCTTTTGCAAATGTAATTGCAGTTCCGTATAATTGCATCAAAATTGATTTACGAAAATAAGCATCTAAATAATAAGGAAGGCCAGGCAAAGTAAACTTGTGGATATTGCATCTAATTGCAAATTCTATTCTAAAATTTCTTAATTCTGTTTATTAACCATCTTGAATGAAATGATTTATATAGCTAACTCCGTATAGTGGGATTGAAGCTTAGTTTGCTGTTTTATAACCATCTTGACTGATAAATGAAGTCTCATATTGACTTGAATGATAGCATGACGTCTCTTATTAACTAGAATGATAACATTCTTGTCACACATTTATCTTTCTCCAATCATATTTTCAGGTTACCCCTAATTGACAAGCTGCCAATTGTAACTGGAATTCTCTTGAGTCTGTTCACTAATTAACATATAAATCTCTGCAGAAAATTTGTAGCTTATGACCTACTAGATGATCACTATTATCAATATGAGAAAATTATGAAATAAACTCTGGTGATATTTTAAAAATCTTGATATTTGATTGATAGTTTCTCCTTTTGAGATGCAGCAACTGTTTTTTATTAGAAAATTCTATTCCATCATAACTTGTGTTTATACCTCTTTTCCTATCACAGGAGCTCTTGTTATTAGGATGTATTGCAGATAGATGGAGCACTCTAATTGAACATCTGATGTCAGTTTCATACGAGCCCCTTAATAACTCAAGCCTCTGCCGTGAAGTGTTCAATGCACCCTTGCGACAGCCTGTAAGCCTTTGTGTAGAAGAGGGCCTCGCCAATCCTAAGGTACATCTTCTCCTCCAGTCTGCTATTATATTGGGATTCACAACATTTTTCTGTGAACACTGAATCTGAAAAGTGTGGTATGCACTAGGAAAGTGGGTTCACCAGTTTTTGTTTTACTTAATTGCTTATTCTCCAAGTTTTTTGGTGTCTGAAAATTGGTATTTTTGTTGATTTTCACGTTACCTATTAAGATGTTAGAGTTCTTTGTGTAGCATGCCTATCTAGATGTTAATGTGTTGGATGAGTTTTGGTAATTATGTAAAAAAGTTAGATAAGTATCATAAGTGAGAAGTTAAAAAATGGGAGAGGCATAGATCATAAATGCGATTTGTTTTTATCCTCCCAGTTTTATACTGATACAGTAGCACTTCTTAATATTAAATAGTTGTCCAAATTTGAAGCATCCCTCTTGTCACAGCTGTATTCTACATGTGAGCTGCCTTTTTGGTAAGTTAAATAAGTATACTTGTATGCTTCTAAAAAACTTTCATGTGATTGTCCTCTCAGAGACTCCCAAATGTGTTTTCAATTCAACTAAATAGGAGGATGCAATATGAATTTTAAGGGCTTCTTGGCAGTCAGAGAACAAATCTCTAGGGCTTGGGAACATTCAGTGTTGGCTTCTCCATGACCATGCTTCTCTAGGGCTATTGCTCCATTAATTTAAAAGAAAAATACAGTTCGACTCCTCTCAAAAGAAATATCCTGCCCACTTACTGTCTATGTGTCCTTCAACCTACATGTAGCCAAAATATACAATTAATTGGAATGCTGATTAAGATGCATGTTCTGGCTATTGCATGTCACTGACTTAATGAGAAGCTGGCATTACCAAGAGAATCAGTTTCAGTTAGTATCCTTGGTTAATAGCCTTTAAAAGATCATTGCTGAGGTGCTGTCATTGAGATTGAAGGTTCTTCCTTTTATGGTTGATGAATCTCAAAGTACTTTTGTGGAGGGCAGATATATTCTGGATAGTGCATCCATTTTAATGAGGTTGTGGAAGTTATTTAAGTTTATAAAAAATTGACTTCTCTGGTAGGTTTTGCCATAGTTTTGAAAGGCGTGCCTTGGGAGCGCCAAAGGCGCTAGGCGCGCGAGGCTATAGTCTAAACGCCTTTTCATACTTTTTTAGGGCGCAGATCTCCAGGCGCTCGCCTTTGGCCGCCTTTTACGAGGCAGCAAAGCGTGCCTCTCGGTCATTTTCATTTCAACATTAAAGAATACTCCCTCCGTCCCATACTTGAAGGCAAAACACAAAGATTGTCTACGTACGTAGAAGTTAGTTCACAAAGAAAAACTCACAAAGACAATGCTCCACCTCACTTGGAGCATTCACAAAGACTCACACAAAGGCACACAAAGACATGATATCATAACGTACATAAATCACAAAGACACAATCACTCCACCTTACTAGGAATAATCTCTAAACACAAAGAAACAAATAAACATGCAACTAGATGTATATGGGGTAGGGAGAAAAACATGAAACCAAAATGTATGACGTCATGCATAACACACATACATATAAACATGCAACCATTCCCCCCACCTTCCCACTAGCCCATCATCTACACATGCATCACAAAGAAAAGCACAAAGCAACACAAAGATATAAGCACAAAGAAAGATCCACAAAGAAAATAACCACAAAGACACCAAAGAAAGCAAACTATATGCATCAAAAGATTAACCACAAAGCAATTTATAAAAATTGCACAAAGAAACCTCACAAAGATAACTGCATAAAGACAGTCATCACAAAGAAAAATATCACAGAGAACAAGCGGAAGCAATAACATTTACGACACACAAAGACGTAAATAAAATCACAAATAGACGAAACTCACAAAGATATCCTAAAATCTATAACAAACAAATCCTAATCACATAATCCCCGACCAGGGACTACACTACACATGCAGTAAAAGAATGAGTTTAACTGTCATACCAGAGCAAGACCCTACGTAATGATCTCAGATCGCCAGACGAACCACAAGTGCCCCATAAATAATTATACTCAATTAATCTTAAATTAATATGCATAATAAACTAATTCACTAGCATACCCATAAATTCATAAGTCACTGCAGAATTAACAATTAATTTAAACAAAAATTACAGCAACAACCATTACTGCAGAATATTTGCAACTCTTACCACACAATCAAATCAATTGCAAAATCCTAAAGACAAATAGCCTACCACAACATTACGCATCCTTAACTCTATTAATTTTAATAATTGCTGAAAAACAAATAAGCTCACTGCTTAAATCTCAACACCAATCTGCAAACAAATAAATTCATTTGGTTTACCTTACCTTTACCTTCACACCTACCTCTTAGCGGGTAGTAGCAGCGGCATACAAATCAAAGGAAACGCGGCCGCGGTGGATGCAGCAGAATGCGCAACAATCCCGGCGACGGCTGCAATAGGTGATACGGATAGGAGGGGTGGCTACAGGTTCTTGTTGACGGCGCGTTCAGCCCACAAAGACGGCAGAGACGACAGAGACGACGGGACTGCAGCGAGCGGGGAGCAGTGCTCACGGTGGCGGCAGGCCCACGAAGATGGCGGACGGCGGCGGAAGACAATCCGGTGAATAACTCCGGCGAGATAAACGGTGGCAAGGCGACCGACGGCGGAACCAGGCTCTGATACCACTATTGGGTTTCGGTGCCGCCGGCCGCCACTCGTACTCGCGGGTTATAAGAACGGGCTCAGACTCGTGTGGGATTCTATCGGGATGTAGGGGATAACCAAACGCAAAGATGGGTAACACTTCACCCCTATTGTTCTCCACTCTCCAATCTCACATTGTCGTCTCGTCTTGTCTTCTTGTGAATGGAGAGGGTGACCCAATATATAGAAAGGCTGCCAAGAACTAGGGCACCAATAAGTTGGGCCCTTGTGTGTAGGCCCAATGGCCAAAACCACACTTGGGCTAAATCCCAACAAGACTTTATCACAATTTCTATTGGATAATGGATTTGTGAAGGGCACAGTTGATAAAATCTTATTTAGGATAAGTGAAGGAAATTATATCATTTTTGGTTCACCAAATGAGGAAATGTGCAAGAAGTTTTCAAACCTCATGAAAGGGAAGTTTGAAAGGTCAATGATGGGATTGATGAACTAGGGGATTACAAGTTAAACAGACTGAAAAGAGGATTTTTATCAATTAAGCTAAGTATACTAGGGAAATGATCAAAAAGTTTGGTTGTGAGCATAGTAAGCCAGTAAGGATTCCAATGAATACAAATTGGAAGATGGATCCTGACACTGAAGGAATAGATACCAACCCCACTGAATATAGGGAAATTATTGATTCTTTACTATACTTAACTGCAAGTAGACCTGGCATTACTTTTGTAGTTGGTGTATGTGCTAGATTTCAAGCCAATCCAAAGAAGAGTCACTTAGAGGCTGCTAAAAGAATAATTAGGTATTTAAAAGGCACAGTGAACTTGGGATTGTGGTACCCATATGAAGACAACACTGAGCTAACTGGATATTCTCATTTAGACTATGAAGGTTGTAGGATAGATAGGAAATCAACCACTGGAACTTGTTAATTTCTTGGAAAGAAATTGATATCATGGTTCTCTAAGAAACAAACTTCTGTAGCTACTTCAACCACAAAGGCTGAATGAATACATGGCTGCTGGAAGCTGTTGTGCTCAAATTTTATGGCTCAAGCAACAACTAAGGGATTATAAATTGATTACAAAAGATGTGTCTATTTATTGTGATAATAATAGTGTCATTGCAATTACACAAAATCTGGTGATACACACAGGGTGTAAACATGTGGATATTAGACATCACTTTATAAGGGATCATGTTGAAAAAATGATATCAGAATGGAAAAGATTCATGTTGATATTCTCACAAAACCCTTAGCTGAAGCCAGATTCAAAGAACTATCCATGGAACTTGGATTACTAGACCCAGGAGAGAATGTTTAATTACATTTGGAAAGATACTCTAACATGCCAGAGAGATAGTATTGATTTGAGGGGGAATTGTTGGAATAAGTAGTTCTTGTCAAGTCAGATGAGGACAAATCACATGTGTCAAGAACATTGAAAGGGAAGATAAACGTAATTCAATATTTAGTTTAATAAGTTACTGACATTATTTCAACTATTTCTATGCAGATTCTAAAGGATAAATTGGAGATGAAAGGACAAAACCAATGTATCCCACGAGGGACAAAAACTATGAATCTTAAGTAGTCAAAATCTATGAATCAATTATAGACAAAGTCTCAGAACTATTCATGGATGAAATCTATGAATAATTCTTAGACATAAATCTATTGATGACAAGTAGACAATGCTACTAAAGAATTCTAGTCAAGAACACTAGAACAAGATAGACAAAAATGAAGCTTGTCAACTTACATTAGGACAAAGTTCATGATAGTTGTCACTTGACTGCATATAAGTATCACTTTTCATATAATTTGAATATTTAAAGTTTTTATTCACCATTATAGTATGCATTCATTGTTAATAACCGTTAAGTAAGAGATTTTTGCTAAAAGACGATCAATTGTACGGTTTTTTGAAAAAGGGCATTACTGCATACTGGGCACGACATTTGCGTCCTTTCAAATAACAGAATCAATCTTGGTCGTTTAAATTTTTTCCATTTAATCTCAACCTTACACCTAGCTCACAGCTAACGTACACTTGAGATCATATAAAAGCCAACACTTAACATTTTCCATTCTTACGCTCTAAAATTTCTTAAGCCCTAAGCTACTCGCATTCAAGCATTCAAAGATAATTTAGCTCTTTTATACTCTTTTACTGCAAAATGTCGATGGAAATGGGTAAGTTTTCTTCTTTAAATAATGTTTCATAGTAGCTTATGCATGATAGCTTGGAAGAATGTGTTCATGCTCTATTTCCTGATGATCTGCACTGATATTTGTTGATATGTTCTTGAAATCAAATGTTGGTAGTATATCACGGTTAGAAAGTTAGAAACATGGTTAAGAATCAAGAATTTGTTGTTGCGTGTGGATTCTTTTTAAGAAGTAGTGAGAAATTAGTTGAGCTTCGAATATTGTTGGATATGGTTTAAAAATACTCTGTTCATTATGCTAAAATTCCAAAATTATACCTAGTTGTTCTTAAAATCTTATAATTCATAAATTGTTGTTCAAAATCTGGGTTATTGACACTATATACCATATATGTTAAAGAAAATTTAGGATAATTTGTCTATTGGACTATTTACTGATAATTTTCTTAAAATTTTCAGTTGACTTCAATCACCTTGATTTGGATATCAACTAGAACACTTAAGTGAAGCATATATGCTACACTTTGAACAAGTGATTTGTTTTGACAATCTGAGTAACAAGCATGTGAGGAAGGTTGTAGCTTAGTTGGAGAAAACTGGCCTGAGGAAATGGTTGGAAGCAACACCAAAATGATGTTTGGAGCTAGCAACTACTCAGTTCTTAGCCACCTTCACAGAGAAGAAGCATGAACCTAGATTCTTCATAACTATGGACCTAATAGGAATTCAACTCAAAGGATTGAGTTTAGTGAAGAGGACTTTGTTGATTTCTTTGGTCTATGTGTTGTTGGAGAAGATTTAGAGGAGTACATGAAGCACCAAGAACAACAAGGGGCAAACAAGTGGATGGATGTTCCAGTCACACTCAAGTCTGGATTAAATGAGAAAGTGTTAAAGGAAGAGTATTAACTCATATTGGATGTTGTTGCAAAGAGTGTGATGTGCACCACATGAAACAATGATCAAATTAGCAGAACCAAAGTGAGAATGATGAAAGCTATAATTGATGGAGGAAAGAAGCAAATGAATTGGAGAGGATGCTTCCTGAAAAAGCTTGAGGAAGGGAAAGCAAAATTTTCAATTGTGGATGTCAAAAGAGTGATTGTGGAGAAGAAATTAGCTTTCTGCACTAAGATTGCTGTCTTTATCAGTGTCAAGGGACCTGATAATATTATGGTAGATGGAGTGAAGTTCAATCCAACCAAGATTCTGTTTAGAAAACTTTCTATCAGAACCCAAAAGAGATTGATATTGGAGATAAAATCACTAGAAGGAACTCCCATAACTCAAGTTAAGTCAGCCAAACAGAGGAGTATTGAGGCAACAAGGATGGTAATTAACATTTTTAGAAGGAGAAAGTCAAGGGTAAGGAAGTTGTTGTGTCATCAAGGACAAAGAAAAAGAATGTTGTGTCAACCACAAGCTCGAGTGTTGAAGAAACACCTGAAAAATCCAATGAATCTTTTGAGGAAGAAGAGACAGATGATGAACAAGCTGAGGAAGAAGAGGAAGAGGATGTAAATTTGAATGATCTTGATTACAATGAATTCTTTCAAACCTACTCACCCAACTCACCCCATGTTCATGAAACCACCCCACATATTGATAATCCATCAATGTTGCAAATTACCTACCCCATTGATACTTCCATTCAAATGTCTACTGAACCAGAAACAACCCAACCCTCATCAAAGTCAAATAAAGCCAAATCCTCTGAACCCTCAAATAAAGCCAAATCCCATGAACCTTCTGAAAAATCCAAATCACCCCATCAACACTAGAATACACATATTAAATGTCTTTGAGAGATGAGTCAGAGTATCTCCTAGATCAACTTTACCCTTAATTAGCCAAACACCCTGATCTAAGATTAACATTTTATGATCTAAGAATTCTTGTGGATATAAGGAGGAAAACTTTGTATGACATAGGCAATGTTATTGAGTCCAAGGGACTTGACTGGTGGGAAGAAGAAGAAGTAAAACTTACTGAATTTGCTGGTGTAGATTCATGTTTCGAATTGACTGATGAAAGTTTGTTTGCAAACCTAGTTCACAAGAAGTTGCAAGATGAGGCAATTAAGTCAATTATTTCAGATGTTGGCTTAACAACTATTGAAGAGGAAGACATGATAAAGGAAGATGAAGACATGATAAAGGAAGATGAAGTTTTTGATGAAAGTATGTCCAAGGTTGTTGAGGACAAGATGGATAAAGATATTTCTGAGAAACTTGCTAAAGATAAAATGGAGGAGGATACCCCTATGAAAGTTGTTGAAACTGAAGAAACCAAAACTGGTGAAAAGAATGAAGATTTCTTTGATGGAGTGGATACTACAATAAAAGAGATAAAGAATGGAGATTACTCAAGTGAAGGAGAGAAAATTGAGAAAATAGATCAAGCTCAGTTGATAGAGAATACTGAGAAGGAAGAAACTCATATTGTTGAATCTGAAGTTGTTGAAACCAAGATGGAAGAAAGTCATGGAGATTGTCAAGCTGGATGTAGTTCCGAGTGACAAAGTTGAAGAAGTTGTGCATTCTATCATCACTGATGTCAAGATGGATGAACTTGCTCATGTTCCTGAAATTGAGGCCAAGACAGATGAAGCTGAGGCCAAACTGGAGGAAGTAGTGGAGGCTGAAAAGAAAGATGAATTTGTTGTTATGGATAAGACCATGGAAAATGAGGCAAAAGCTGCAGCACCATCAACTTCAATGGAATTCCCAATTCATCTTGATGCATCTCCACTAACTCATGTGTGCATTATTGATGAAGAAGACAAAAGGATGCAAGCTGTGAAAGATGAGTTCAATTCTCAGATTGAACAAATTGAAGCTGTTGAAAAGAAGAAAATGGAAAACATTGTTAGACTCTTCTTAGAAATGGAAAAGTATGTGAAGAACAACCTGGATGAGACAATTATTCCACAAATGAAGCTCAATCAAAGTACTTGCTCAATCTAAATTCAAAAGTAAGGAAGATAACTAGATGGATGGAGAACCTTGAAGAAACTCTTGATAACAACTCTGTGGAATTAAATATCAAAATTGAAAGTTTGGAGGAGCAGTTTAAGGGAACAACTGTAAAGCTTGAAGCTGTGGAACAAGGATTTGTGTCAAATGAAAAGAAGTTGAACATAATTGAGAAATAAGTGAAGGCACCTGCCTTGAAGATTGGTGAATCTTCTCAATACATGTAAAGTGTTGTGACAACCTACTTTCACACTGAAAATGAGTCAATTAAGAAGGAGAAGGAAGTGATCTTGAAAGTAAAGGCTGAAGTTGCAAAGGAAAAAGAAGAGATTTCTCAAATGTTGTCTAAAGACATTAATAAACTAACACAATCAATGGGAAGTGAGAAAGACAACCTGATTAGAGAAACTGTGAAAAGTTCACTTGTGGCTGCTTATGATCTTTTCATGACCAACTTGGATGATGTCATAAATGTTGTGAAGAAGCAAGTTGATAAAACCATCCGGAAACAAGTTGATGAAGATGTAAGTTCCACCATCTATGCCTTTTTTATCAATCAAATTGATCCCCGATCTGCTCAGATTAAAAGAATGGATGCATATCAACAAGAGTTATCCTTAACTCTGGGAAATGTTGATACCAACCCTGTTGATCACCCTACTGAAGATGAGGCATTTGATGATGCAAAAAGGGGGGAAGATTGGAGTAAGGGTGAAGGAAGTAGAAGCAAGGGAAAAGGCAAAGGTAAAGTAAAGTTGCTTGAAGATGTGAATGTAAGAGAAGAAGAATGTCCTAAAACCAAAAGTGGAAAGATTAGGAAGCCAACCCAGAAGAGGAAGAAACTTGATGAACTAACAGATTATGAAAAAAACACAAGAAATTCAAAGCCAGTGAACCTGAGGAGGAAGAAGAAATTGAAGAAGAGGAAACACCAACCTTTTTTAGGAGAGAACATAAGTTGTCAGTAAGAAGAGCTTCACTGGAAAAGATAAAGCTCCTGGATTTGAGGAAGTAACAAACATTTTTGTTAAAGGAGTTGGGCAAGATTCAGAGACAAGGAGAGGTGTGAGGAGAATGGTCATTGAAGAAAGAACAAAGATGTTCAAAGAGGCTGAAGAATACAGACTGAAGAGGCACAAACAATTCCTTCTTGAAAACTCAAAGTCCTTTAAGAGTTCTTATGCACTGATGATGGAAAATAGGGCAAGAACAAAGGCTGGAACTCTAAAAAGATTCCCTCATATTGACAAATGGGTCCCAGCTGAGTTCAATGATGCATGAGAAGAAGCCAAGAGAGAATGAGATCACCTTTTTCTATGTTGTGAAGAGGTGTGGAGACTTTGAAGACATATATGGACTCTATGAAGGGTTTATGATGGAGAACTATCCAGAAATGTATCCTAAGATACTTGAAGCTGCTCAGAAGGAGAAAGTGATTGTGAAAGCTCCTGAACAGATTTCTATACTCCTCAAATGAAGGAAGATGGAAGTGGAATTGATAGGAAAGCTATCACTGATGAATTTGTGCAGCTGGTCAAGGATGAAGATCTTATAGGAAAGAATGATGAGATTGTGGCCTTGAAGAACATACACTTTGCTTCATTTGTTTGAGATAGACATGCGCAAAACCGAACCGCCAAACCGGCCAAACTGCCGGTTACGGTTTACAAACCGAACCGTAACCGAAAAATGGCGGTTCGGTTACGGTTTGACATTTTGACAAACCGCAAACCGCCGGTTTTGCGGTTTTTATTAAAAAAAAAATTTAATACACAATTCTTCTATTTTTAATGTATAAATTTAAGTTATATAATTTTTATTCAATTCTAGTAATGTATTTTCTAAAAAATGAGTTAAAACGAATAAAAAACGAACGAAAAGGGAGTGAAAACGCAGATAATATTAAAAAAAAATAAAAAAAAATAAAAAAAATTTAAAACCGCCAAACCGACGGTTTTCAAACCGAACCGCCGGTTCAAAAACCTTAACCGTAACCGGCGGTTCGCGGTTCGGTTACGGCTTGTGGTTTCCAAAAACTGAAACCGGCGGTTTTCAACCGGCGAACATGTCTAGTTTGACACCATTGTTCAAGGAAACCCCAACTTTATTGAAGAAGAAGGCAGAAGCAAACAAGTGATCAAGCTCAAGAAGGTCAAGTCAAATTTTTTTTCCTAGTTGCTTATGTTTTTAATTTCATTTGAACAATTGTTGCTCCAAGAGTTAGATCTACTTATGCACTGGACAACCATTGTTGAGTCTTTTATTTTTATGTTAAACAAGGCTCTAGCTAAAATTCGAAATGATTATGTACTTAACTTAAGTTTTATAGATTTAAGAGAACTTAGACTTCATAGGTCTTTGCAATTTGAAAATATTCTGTAAAATTTTATAAGTATGGAAATACATGCTAGTTGTCCTTAAATTTGTCAAATCTACTAAAAAAGAAATCCTTATGGACCTTTGGAAGTAAGTAGGCTTTGGCATCATCAAAAGAGGAGAAATTGTTGGGATATGATTTATATTAATCAGTGTTTTCATAATCGAACCGGTGATCAAACCGGATTGACTACCGATTCACGATCCAACCGGTTGGATCGGTTGAACCGGCGGTTCAACCGTTAAAATGATTTTTAATTATTTATTTATGTTATTCTAATTTTTATTTGATTGTGCCCATTTATTTTATTAATATAATAGGTTGACCCATTAATTAATCATTTTATTAATCTAATAATTGAGCCCACTAATATAATAACTGGGCCTAACAGCCCTAACTTGTACTATATAGCCTTTTAGGGTTTTTCTTATGATGGAAATTCTTCTCAGCCACAGTTTTTGCTTAGTAATCAATTTTTATGGAGCAAATGAGCAATAGAAGCGGCGTCGACTCAGAGAAGTAAAAACTCAGAAATTATGTCGAAAAGACCATGGATGTTCGCGATTTCTAGTGTGACGCCGTACTGTGGTCGCCGCCGACACCTCCTTGGTCGTGGTTGCGCCGCCTTTGTCTGATTGTTTCTGAGCAACCAAAATATAAGGTAGGTTCACACGACTGAGAATTGAGGTGGAAGGAGACGTGCCTAATTGTGTATAAAAAACGGTCAGACCGTGATTTGCCGGTTTTCCCGGTTATTTACCGGTTTTCCGGTTCTAAGCCGGTTTGATCCGGTCAAACCATCAAAACGAGTTTATCATCGATTTCGGACCGAACCCAGGTCCGGTTCACGGTTGAACCGGTCGAACCGGCCGGTCCGGTCCGATTTTAAAAACACTTAAATTAATAAAAGAAAATTTGATTTTGATAAGATACCAAAACCTTAGAAAAACCCAAAGTACGATGAATTGCCATAACAATACTTAGAGCGATAAGTCAAGACTCATGAAGATAAGGAGACTGAATGAAGGTGACAAGTCCAAAATAGTTTAGTAGTATAAAGAATTAGCAAGAAAAACTTTTGGATAAGTGGCATGAAGAAAAGATAAGTGAAATGATCAAGTTAGAGGAAGCACAAGTCATATGAAATAAGACTCAAATTTAATGTTCAAGTATGATGATGTCAAGTATGTTGAATTGACCTTGAGAAGACATTGCAAGATGGACAAGTGCTCTAAAGTGACCTTAAAATGATTTTGCAAGATGGACAAGTTCACTCAAGTGACATTAAGAGAACTTTGCATAGAAGACAAGTAGCCTAAAGTGGCTTTTAGCTAAGTTGGATTCTGCTCACTTATGGACAAGAAGGATGAATGACAAATGCAGAAATAAATCAATTTAGTACAAGATCAAGTTGTTAGAGCATCTCCAATGCTAAGAATGAATTTGGAGGTTTGAATTTGCCACATATATGCCACATGTGTGCCACCTCAAAAGTTTTATACCTCTTCCTTTAAAATAATCCTTCCTCCCCAATGCTTCATTCCCCAAAATACTATATTTAAATATTAAATATAATATTTAAATTATGTAAAAATAAATATAATGTTTAAATTATGCAAAAATAAATATTGTTAAAATATTGTGAGAAGTGAATTAAGAAATATAGATGAAGAGAGAAATAAATAAAACTACAAAAATGACTTTTTTTTTACCATTCCAATTTTTATTTTATTTTTTGAATACAATCCTCTGACCTTTAATTTACTAAAACTAGATTTAAATGATCAAAATTTTAATCAGCAATTAAAAAAAATAAAAATGGCAACAACCATATTTATAGTGGAGGGACCCACAACTAGCATAAATGGCAATAGCTTGAAGCACCCCACGCACGATTGAGTCTCACTCTCCATCTCCACTTTGTATTTTTCTTTGTTTGAAACACACACCCAAAATTTTTTCTATCACTTCCTTCCTCACCTTTTTCTCCTCCCCAGGAAACAACAGGCCTTCCCCATTTCACCTTCCTGCTCCACATCATCAGCTCCACAACTCTACCTTTCTCATATTTTGGGAAGGGGTATGAATCCACATAGGATTGCTTCGCATTGGAGATGCTCTTATATGCAGTGACATAAATTATTCCATGAAGACAAAGTGGGATAGCTCAAGTGGTTAGAGCACCACTACCTAGGCTAAGAGGTCCTGAGTTCGAGTCAGGGGGAGGGGAAAAAAAGGGATGGGTATTTAACTTCCATTAAAAAAAAAAAAAAAAAAATTCCATGAAAACCAATAATCATGCGCCATGTGTCACCTGCACATAACAAATTCTGGAATTGGAATGAAGTTTTTAGAATGATCGTGAATGCATGTACTAATTGTCACATAACAAATTCTGGAATTGGAATGAAGTTTTTAGAATGATCGTGAATGCATGTACTAATTGTCTACATGCCCCTGAACTGTTTAAAAGTTCAAATTTATGGATAAGTTTGCTAAGAATTGGAATGAAGTTTTTAGAATGATCGTGAATGCATGTACTAATTGTCTACATGCCCCTGAACTGTTTAAAAGTTCAAATTTATGGATAAGTTTGCTATCTCCACCAACAGACCATGTGTCACCTGCACATAACAAATTCTGGAATTGGAATGAAGTTTTTAGAATGATCGTGAATGCATGTACTAATTGTCACATAACAAATTCTGGAATTGGAATGAAGTTTTTAGAATGATCGTGAATGCATGTACTAATTGTCTACATGCCCCTGAACTGTTTAAAAGTTCAAATTTATGGATAAGTTTGCTAAGAATTGGAATGAAGTTTTTAGAATGATCGTGAATGCATGTACTAATTGTCTACATGCCCCTGAACTGTTTAAAAGTTCAAATTTATGGATAAGTTTGCTATCTCCACCAACAGATAGTTTACTGCTTCTATAAATAGGTCAAGACTTGTATCTTTTATCAAGTTACACAACGGGACATACAAGTTATACATACAAGCTGAAGTTATTGCAAGATTTTGATAAATTTTAAAATTTCAGTTTTATAATCAATAAAAAATATTATATCAAAATTCATACTGTATTTTTTTTTCCTAAAAATTAATATATAAACTCATATTCTCTTCTAATTTATATCCCCTCTCCTATATATTTTTTTTTAATCATTTTCTATCAAGAATTCAAGTTATATAAATAATAAAGAACAATTCGCTACAAAAAATCTCATATTACTCTTAAAATCGATTTGATTGAGTATATATAAAAAATTTGTAATGAGGATTAAATATGTAATTTACATCTTCTGCATTATTGTATTTTACTCATTTTATTAGTAGATATTATGTAATTTTTAAATAATGAAAAATATATTTTTAGATTGAGTTGAGTTGTTGATAAAATATGAATTTTTTTAAAAAGAGGTTAAATTTGGTAGTAGGTTGTTTATGTGGAGGAGGGAGAAATTAATTGTTTATTAAAAGAATTGAGTTAGGTAGGTTGTTGATAAATAATTAAATATAGTGTAAAATGGGGAGGTAGTATGATTTTTGGAGTCTTTTCTTTCCTTCTTCTGCTTAAATGATTTTTGGAGTTGGAAAATGATTGTTTTCATTCATAATCTCATTATACAAATTTATGCAACTGCACCCTTTCCAAATAATGCAGTGCAGGTGAAGGAACCATGAATACCCTATACAGGTGTTATATTTTTTGCTCAACTTAGAAAATTTGTTATATAAGCTCTTTATTGAAGGTGCAAAAATGAATAAATTGTAAGGAAACAACTCAACAAGTTCCAACGCCTGTGAAAAATGGGGTAAAGTTTTTGTGTTTGAATGAGAGGATTTGATTTGAGAAGGTATTTTAAATGAATTAATTTAAAAATAAATGAATTTTAAATGAAATGGTTTTAGTGATAATTTAAAATCCTCTCAATTTTAACTTAAAAAAAATATGCTAAGCATTTGAATCATTTACGTATTATTACAAACAAGTGAAGTGGATTTAGATTATGGATTTAAAACATTAATATCTCTATCTCATCTCTACTTTATCTTTTAATTTATCTACTTTATACATGAATAAATACTTCAAAATTACTTTCATATAAAAAGTTTTTCATTTTAAAAGTGTTAAAGTTATTATAGAACGTGTGAAAAAGAAAGTGTTGTGAAACAAATGGAGTAGTATTCTTTAATTTGAGCAAAAAGAAATAAGCTCCCCGTGTCTTTTATGTGTGAAGTGAAATTCAATTTTACTCATTTAGAGGAGAAACGCAAATTCACATCTTCCACTAAATACCAACCACGGCAGGTCCCAACGATGAGTACACCATTTGTTTTTTTGTTTTAATTAGAAACCTTGGAATGTAAATTAAGAGAAGAAAATGGCGGTATTTTCAATCTTTATCAGTAGGTGTCAGTTAACTAAGGAAGAAAATCCAAAGCACCCCCATGCTTCATACAGACAATTTTATGTTCCCAATACTTCTGAATCACCTCACAGGATAACCAATTATGTGTTACTTCCCCCGTCCCATGTTTTTATGCACACTTTCCTTAACGGGCATCCCGACATTTTTTGCACACTTCAAAAAAGGAAACAACTCACATAATTTTTATCAATAATACTCCTAATTTATTTTACCTTTCATTTCTTTTAGTCAAGTCTCCCCCACTTTAATCAATCAATTACCAATAATACCCCTCCTTTATTTTATCTTACACATCACTTTATTTTATTTTCTTAATCTCCGTGCTGATCAAAGTGTGCATAAAATCATGGGACATAGGGAGTATTTTTTTGGATACGGATCTCCACATTTCTTTTCGTAAATTTCTAAAGAAAATCTAAGAAAAATTAAGACGTTTCCCTCCCATTAAAAAAATATCAAAGGAGGAAATGTGTATAAAAGGAGATCCAGTAGTTTGTAAAATATTAATATATGATTATGATTTGTCTTTTACACGTGTGACCCGACCAATCTACTTTTTATCTCTGATTTTCCTATTTAGATAGAATCTGGAGTAATTAATCCTCATTTATACGAGAGTAAGTTTATTTTGATGTTAAAATCTAACGTAATTAGTCCGCATGTTTTAAAATCTAAAGTAATTTATCCATACAGTATTTATATGAGAATCATGTTTAAAACGAGCCTCGTGTCCTAAAAAATTTAGGCATCTTTCCTAGCCACTCGAGTATTTATACACATACATAAATTGGTAGTTGTAGGACCAATTAATTAATGTCGCCCCTCTTGATCCTTCTCGTAATTACCATTGTACACAAATGCAAAGGCGAAACAGTACAAAAAAAATTATTCCCAGCAATTCTAGTACTGGGGGATTCAACGGTTGACACTGGCAACAACAACTACATACTCACTGTATTCAAAGGCGACAACCCGCCTTACGGCCTGGACTTTCCAGGCCGTGTTGCAACAGGTCGGTTTTCCGACGGAAAACTCGTACCCGATATCCTAGCCTCCATGCTAGGCCTCAAGGAAACGGTTCCGCCCTTCCTGGACCCCAATTTATCCGACCAAGATATCGTGACAGGTGTCAGCTTCGCGTCGGCTGGATCGGGATACGATGACTTAACAACCTCCCTGTCTCGAGCTATCCCAATGTCCAAACAGCCAGGGTATTTGAACAACTACATTCAGAGACTAAACGGCGTCGTTGGTGAAACAGAGGCTTCGACTATTGTGGCCAGAGCTTTGGTCCTTATAAGTGCCGGAACGAATGATTTCATCTTTAATTTTTACGACATACCCACAAGGAGGCTTGAATTCAACATCGATGAGTACCAAAACTTTCTGCTAAACAATCTGCAAAATATAGTCAAGGTAATCGAATTTCCATTTTCGTGATTAAAACGATGAGTTAATATCAAGAATCGTCATATCCGAATTTAGTTAGGTATGTTTTTACTTTGTGTTGCACTCGAGAGTGTACCAGTTACAATATTTGAACTAATACTATACAATATGTGAGTTAATATTATACTGAATTTGAACTAATACTATACTCTATTTGAACTAATATTATACTGTATTTGCTAACTCATGAGTAACATTCACTCATTTAGAAAATTGGATCAAGTGTTACGAGTAACTGGTACACACAAGTATTTCTCTTTTACTTTTTCATTTTGGCTGTTTTAGTGCCGTTTCACTTATCACAACGGGTAGAACCAACACCTGTTGTCGTAGCCTATTTCTCACATAGTGATACTTTTTTTTTTTTTTTCAATTTTGATCATTCGCTTATGTCAAACTTTAGAATTTTTCTTTTCAATTTTAAGTTTTTGGTATCAATTTTGATCCAAAAGGACCAAATTGAAAACGGAAAAACACACTAAACTAAAATTGGATGCAGTATGATTCTTAATATTAACTCATATCACTACAAGAAAACAAAATCCTCTCTTTACAAATTCTTAGTGACAGAAATTTGAAAATTAATGACTACACTTGTCATTAAAAGACAATTTATGTCCTTAATTAATGATATAATTTCAGTCATTAAAAGTTAATTTTGTTGTAGCAAGTGTATGATCTTGGGTGCCGTAATATGGTGGTATCGGGGCTTCCTCCGATAGGTTGTTTGCCGATACAAATGACGATAAAATCGCCGATTCTGAGGAGTTGCAGTGAGGAGGAGAACGCGGATGCAGAGTCTTACAACGAGAAGCTCCGGAAGCTTCTGCAGCAATTAGAGACTGAGCTTCCGGGGAGCAGATTCCTATACGTGGACGTATACAATCCTCTGATGGACATGATAAACAACCCAAAAAGATATGGTTAGTTTTCACAATCTAAATATCATATTATATATGGAGAGAAAATGGCATTTTTGTATGGTTTAGGGACTGATGTACCAAGTGTCCTCAGGACCACCATGTTAATTTGTCCTTCTTCGGATAGATTTAGATTCTGCTGGCCACACAAATGGGCCGTTTCAACTATTTTTTCCCTCCAAACTTCATCTTCCATGCACATATACTCGATATATATTCCCTTTGTCTCGAAAGTTTTCAATTTGCTTTTTTTAACACTAATATTAAATGTATAGTTGTTTGTTGAGATTTTTTGTTGAGATAGGAAAGAGTAAAAGGTAGGAAGAGATAGCTAGGGAATGTTGTCAAAAAATTAAAATGAATAATTTTCGATGACAAAATGAGTAACTTAAAAACAAACAAAGGAAGTATATATTTAGTAGCAGAAGTACTTTTTTATGCCACCCACCACCACTGATTTTAAAGCTTCAAATCCCAAACTTAATTAGCTAAGTACTTATATAATTGCCCAAGCAAAAAAATAATACTTCACCGTTCATAAATAAATGACATTTTTAGGATTTTTTGGTGGAATTAAAAAGCGATATGTATCGACATGTCTTAATTAATGAATAATCCTTTTATCGAATTGCATGCATGAAAAAATTATATTTTCCACATCTCTAAAGTTTTTATTTTTTTTTATTTTGAGAAAATCCACATCTCTAAAGTTAAAAGTTACTTATAAGTATTTTCTAAAATTAAAAGAGGATAAATTTGAAAAAAAAGTTATACAAAAAATATTAAAACATCATTTAATTGTGTACTAATACTAAAACATCATTTCTCCTATATCTTTTTTATATATATTTTTTAACCGGTGAATTATATCGTTAATTATTTATTCTTATTTCTTATATATCTTTCTTACGTGAGTCTTTCGCTAATTTAGCAATATTTGTAATGAGAAAATTAGTGTGGTAGAGGTGTGCAATAGTTTGAAACCGTTGATACGAAATTTGTCAGTACGAAAATCCAAACCCCCTAAATTGGAACTGACAAATCGACAATTTCGATTTGCATGTTTGTACAATTAATTGTGCATGGTGGTGTGGTGCAGGGTTGGTAGAGGATAGAAGAGGGTGCTGCGGGACAGGGCTAGCGGAAGCAGGACCTCTTTGCAATCGTTTAAGTCCGGTGTGTGCAAATCCATCACACTACCTATTCTATGATAGCATTCATCCCACCCAAGCAACTTACAACATTATTTCTCACTTATTGCTCCAAAACTTGTCTTACTTCCACACCTCTTCATTAAATTAGTGGAATACTTCCGCACAACTGTATTACAGAAAGTCTTGTGTAAGACGAAACATAATTTGAATCAATTTAAAAGAAGTGGGTGTTTAATTTGTGACTCGTCTCTTCGTGAGATTTTCTCACCGTTGTCTTTGTCAATATATTAATACATACTATGTGTATTAAATATATTTATATATGTTGTTATCTAAGTATTACTCATTTCGTCTCGTAATTACTTGCACATTTTTTTTATTGGAACATCTCAAGATTACTTACACACTCTCAATATAGAAATACCACCACGAAATTAATCGGAGCGGATTCCCTATTCCAGAATGATATTCCATTTACTATTCCAATTAACACATGGTCGACACGTGTCCAAAGTTAGATTAAAAGAAAACACCGTTAGTTACACGGTTAACACCTGATCTATAAGGAAACTTTGGCAAGAAAGGAAATATGCGCGAAGAATTCTGAAGATTGAGAAAAGGAAACCCGTATATGAGAGTGAAATTCTTTTGAGCAAATCTTACCAAAATAACGTAGAAGATTCGATGGAGAGATCCCGTTTGTATTTCAGAAATTCGAAAGGTGTATTTTGAATCGCAACAACACTTAATTGATTTTCCTCCATTGACAACAACAACAAGACGGTATTTCAAAGACTACAAGTGATATTTTCTGGTAACAATAGCATACTTCTCACTTCTCATGTTTATGTAGACAAAGTGTTTGACGAAATTCCTAAAAGAAAATTATGATTTCTTGTGTGTAAAACATATACTCTCTCCGTCCAACACCACAAAATGGGCAGACTTTTTAAGAAAAAAGTGTAATGAGTGGAGTGTTGAGGGGTAATTTTGTAAAGTTATATGGATAAAGTAAAAAGGTGATTGGAAAGAGAGTAAAAGTAATGACATTTTGTGTAAATATGTGAATATTGTGAGGGTGGAGTTTATGAGAAAGTTTCCTTTTATGGGTGTGCAAACAATTGTGGGACGCACAAATAAGGTAAGTGTGCAAATAATTGTGGAACGGAGGGAGTACGAGTTTATGTAGACAATGTGTTTGACAAAATTCCTGAATGAATATTCTGATTTTTCATGTGTAAAATAGTTATGTGTTTATGTGGACGAGTTATTTGGCAATATTCCTGAACATGGAAATTGATAGACGAAGTAAATAATTTCAATATGTATATAGACTTACTTGCTGCCCCTATAACATCTTGCACCACTTTTTCCTGTAAAATAGGGTACTTGCACATCATGTATAAAAACCAGGAAAGTGTTGCTGGCTGTTGCGTCTTTTCCAGACATTACAAAGTTCAATATTATGTCTCTCAAGCTAATACTCCCTCCGTCCCAGAGGAACTTGCACCTCTGAGATGGCACACATTTTAATAAATGGGTAAGAAAAAGTGTAATGAGTGATGTTTTGAGGGATAGTTTTGTAAACTTTTATGAATAAAGTAAAGTAAAAGGTAGATTGAGTGCAAAAAAGTGGAAAACCTTTTATTTTAGTCCTATAAGTTTGAGATATTCCAAAATAAATCATTTAAGTTTCAACTTTACAAAATACATCATTTACCTTTCAATTTTCATCCCTTTTTACATCAATTTTAAACATTTATGTTTTGAAAGAATTAGGATTGGCCACATATATTAAAAAATGCCACATCATCATGCCACATCAATCTCTCCTCTATATATATTAAAAAAAATTAGAATTAATAACACCCCAAAATATTTTATACACACCCCATAATTTAAAATAAAAAAATAAATATATATAAAATAACTAAATAATCCTTACATAAATAAAAAGTAAAATAATTATAAAAAATAACTTGAAAAAATCTGGAAAAAATGTAATTAAAATTTAAAAGTATTTTAAAAAACTAACTAAATCTTTAAAAATAATTAATATACATAAATTAATTAATTTTTTAAAAACAAAAATCTTACAAAATTAAATAGAATCTGGAATTAAAAAATAAATCATCAAAGCAAAATTAAAAATATTGAAAATTTTTAATAAAACGTAAAAAATAAAAAACAATAAAAAGTAAGATTTTATTTTTTATTTAATTTTCTTAATATTTATTTTTGATTGAGCTGATTTTTCTTTCATTTTTTTATGTTATTTAGTTTTTAAAAAAATTGAATCATTAATTGGTATTTTTAATTTTATTATTTTATAAATTTTATTTGATTTATTTAATATTTTTAGATTTTATTTGGATTTAATTAATTTTTTCATTTAAATATTTTTAATATTTAGTTGATTTTTTAAAATATTTTCAAATTTTATTTAGTTTTTTGTATTATTGAATATTTTTTTGATTGATTTTTAAAATTTATATATAATTTTAATGATTTAGTTGAATTTTAAATTTTAATTTTTATTCAATTTGTATTTGTTTTGAGGGATAAAGGGTAAATAGGAAAGAATTAGGTTGTGTTTAGTAATAAAAATTGATTTTTAAATTTTAGTGGGGTGTATAATTTTTGAGTTTTATATAACATTTTATTAGACGTTAGTAGTCTTACACAACAAAAATTATTTACATCTACTCCAAACTAATTAATCTCTCCTCTATATATATGAAAAAAAAATTACATCTACTTCAAATCAATTTATTTATTTATTTGAAATATATTTATTTATCATGAGTATTTGATAAAATAATAATATTATCATTAAATTTAGTTATACGTTTCAATTAATAGGGAATTTTTTTTTTGGGGTTAGTAAAAGAGTTTATATTACCACAGTTGTGTAAGAGGGTTTCCCACAATTACAATATAAGTTTATTGCAGAGAGCTTGGCATAGATCGTATATTCTCCCAGGCCAGTCTGCATATTTACCATGAGGGGGGTTATTCTCCCAGTCTGCATATTTAGATCATGTTTGCTTCATGGGTTGGATAAGATGGGTTTAGATGGTGGGTTGGATAAGATGGGTTTAGATGGTGGGTTGGTTAGATAAACCTAAGGGAGAGGCTAGATAAACCCAAGGGAGAGGTTAGGTTGTCTAAACTCATGGAATCTAGTTTATAAAGATCGGGTCAAATTAAACCCGAGTCAAGGTGTTTAAAGTTATGAGAAACCAAACATGGGTGAAAATGGGTTTAACTATCAAACCCATTACTAAACCCCCCTAAACCCGTGAAGCAAACATACCCTTAAAGTGAAGTTTCTTCAATCCACTGGCCCCGGTTCAAGTCCATAGTCGCGAGATCATCTCCTTGCTAATTTCATCGAGTTGTACCTGTTCGTCTTTGAAGATGATTCATGTAAGGTTACTGAGTCATTTTATATACATTTATTTTTGTATTTAAAATTATGGAGTGTGTATAGAGTATTTTTTTGATGTTATTAACTCTATTTTTTTTAATATATATAAAGAAGAGATAGTGATGTGGCATGATGATGATGTGGCATATTTTAATATATGTGGCACCAAGTTTGTCAATTCTATTTCCTTCAAAATATAAAAGATTAAAATTGATGTAAAAAATGATGAAAATTGAAAGGTAAAAGACGTATTTTGTAAAGTTGAAACTTAAAGGATTTATTTTGGAATATTTCAAACTTAAAGGACTAAAATAAAAATTTTCCTGCGAAAAAGTAATGAGATATGAGTAAATATGTGTATGTTTTGAGGGTTGGAGTTATGACAATATTTATGGAGTGTGCAAATTGGCATGAGACATTCATATATGAAAAGTGTGCAAATTTCAATGTTAGTACCTGAGAGGATAAAGTTCAATATTGTTGCTGGCTGTTGCGTCTTTTCTATACAAAGTCAAGGATAAAGTCCGTCCAAATTGCATATATATATATATATATATAAATAAAGTTAATTAATAACAAAAATAGAGAATTGGAAAAATCACTATCCTTCACATTTCAATTCCTCACGACTTCACACGGATAATATATTAGAGTATTTAATAGTTATTTCTCTTTTCTATTAATATTAATTCTTCTATTTTTAATTTCAACTGATAGTGTTTGACTAATCTTGAATATAATTATGTAGATTTCAATTCTACATATAATTTTTTCTTCTTCTTTTTATTAATCTATATTAAAAAATTACAAAATTCACACGTGTACACATATGCATAACATGCAAGTGAGACACCATAAATTTTAATATACTAATATCTATGTATTTTGAAATATTTAATAATGAATATTGATATAATTGATGCAAATAAAAAAAAATACATAGAAAACATGTTAGGTTTAAATTGTACTTTTTGGCCCCGCTCACCCCCGAATTCTAGTTCCGCCCCTGACTATCGGGTTATGTTTGACAATTGTACAACACAAACACAAAAATTTACTCCATAAGAGCTTCTCCAATGCAAGGAATGAATTTGCCACATATATGCCACATGTGTGCCACCTCAAAAGTTTCATACCCCTTCCTTTAAAAAAAGTGTGGCACCCTTCTAAAAATGGCACATACACGGTAAAGTCGGCATACAAGTTGGCTCTTACAGGTGCACAAACAACCGCCCTGAATGCGGTAGGTGAATGGGGCTTGATTTGGAAATTGAAAGCTCCCCCAATTGTAAAAGACTTCTTGTGGAGATTGGGTCGAAATTGCTTACCGACAAAAGAAAACTTTTATGTGAAAAGAGCAGTTCAAGATACGCATTGTGTACTCTGTGATGTTGGGTCAGAAAATATGTGGCATATATTTATATCTTGCTCTTTTGCACTAGAATGTTGGGCCGCCGCGGGGCTGCTTACAAAATTGGAAGAATATGAAGGGCATGTTCTGAATTTCACGGAATTATTGTTCAAAATGTTGCACAGCCCGATCAAAGATATTGCAGCTAGTGTGGGCATGATTTTGTGGCAAGTTTGGATAGAGAGAAATGATGAGATATGGAACGGTGTGCACAAATCGCCGATTGAGGCAGTGCACGATTCGGTGAATTATTGGCGAGAGTGGGTTGTTGCTACTGGGGTACTCGGTGGTGCTGCTGCAAATGTTGGGGGCAGTGGCCGCCCCATGTGTGGTGCTTGGCATGCACCGATTATCGAAATGCGAAAAATAAACGTGGATGCTGCTTTCTTCACTGAAATGGCACAAACGGGCGTGGGAATGGTCATACGAGATGAGATGGGCAGCTTCGTCCTAGGACGTACAAAGCTGATTTGGGGGTGTGTGGAGGTCGATATGGGAGAGGCTATAGGCTTCTACGAGGCTCTCTCGTGGTTAAAGGAACGACATATGGATGACTACATTATTGAAGGAGATGCAAAAGGGGTGGTTGATGCTATCAATGTGAATGATTGCTCGTACACGGTATTTGGAGATTATATACGTGAATGTAAAGCTTTACTGGCTAGTTTTAATAATGTCTCGATTATTTTTGTCAAACGGAGTGCCAATGAAATGACACACCAATTTGCTAGGGCTTCTCATCATTTCGAGAGTCCTCATGTTTGGGTAGATCCACCAAATTTTGTGGTTGGACTCCTTTCTATCAATTGTCAATGCAATAATGGGAACTAAGTCTTCCCGAGTTCGAAAAAATACTCCTTCCTCTCCAGTGTTTTCTTCCCCCAAAATAACTATTCATGGTCCCACTATCAAATTATATTTATTTTCATCATCTCTATTTATTATTTATTTGATTTATAATTTTACTTTTTTAATTAAATATTACATTTAAATATTAAATATAATATTTAAACTATGCAAAAATAAATATAATGTTTAAATTATACAAAAATAAATATTTTTAAAACATTTTAACAATATTGACCAAATAATAAAAAATAATTAAAAAACATTTTGAATACAATGAGTAATATTTTCACTTTCTCAATTAAATATTAAATTATTAAAAAAAATTGAAATTTAACTAAAAAATAAAAAATAATAAAAATTGACCAATTCAAATATTTTCCCATATACACGCAAACGAATAAAGAAAATAAAAAAATAAAAAGTAAAATTTGCAGTAAATAAAATTTGGTGGGACCCACATCAATTTCCTTCACGCCAGACTGAGAGTCACAAGCCTAAAACTCTCTTTCTCTCTCTCCCGTGTATGTCACGCTCCAACCTTTTCACACTCACTTTCTTCTTCATTTTTCTCCCTTCCTAGTAAGCATTACTCCTTCCCCATTCCCCCTTCCTATGCCCAAGGATGAAAATATCGATATCGGTGGAAACATCGGTACCTTAAATTTAGGAATATATCAATGACAATATCGATATCGGTAAAATATAGAAAATTGACGAAAATCTTATTAAAATGATGAAAATTTAATATGAAATTTTAGAAAATATTACTCCCTCCGTTCCAGGATTGTTTGCACCATTTGATGGGCACGCAAACTAAGAAAAAAGTATAATGAGTGGAGTGTTGAGGGGTAATTTTGTAAACTTTTATGAATAAAGTAAAGTGAATGATTGGATTGAAGGTAAAAGTAATGACATTTTGTGTAAATATGTGAATATTGTGAGGGTGGAGTTTATGAAAAAGTTTTCTTTTTAGGTAGTGCAAACAATTATGGAATGGACGAATAAGGAAAGAGTGCAAACAATTGTGGGACAGAGGGAGTATAACTAACATTAATACATAAATTTAGTCTAAAATCACTACAAAATGATTTTTTTATGACAAACATATTAGTAAAAAAAAATATAAAACCAGTCTAAAGCATACAATATTTGTTCATAATTATTTCACACTAGACAACTAATACCAAAATGATAGACAAGACACAAGATACTTGCTTAATGATAGACAAGACACAAGATACTTGCTTGTTCTGAAAAAAAGGAACAGAACAATTAAAACTCTAAAAAAACGGAACAAAACAATTCAAACCGATATTACCGATTTTTTTCTGACATTTTCCGATTTTTCGCCGATGTTTCGGTGATATCAAGGAAAATTTGTACTAAACATAACCGATACGGATATTTCCCAATATATCCCGATATTTTACCGATATTTTGAAAGATATCTCGTTTCGGTGCATTTCGATATCGGAGAGTCCAAAAATCCGAAATATTGCCGATATTTCAACGAAATTCCCCTATTTTTTCATCCTTGCCTATGCCACATCACCAATCCCATAACCCTTCCTTTCTCAATTCTTAGGTAGGGGAATGGCTGCACATAGGATTCTTTCTTCCATTGTGGATGTCCTAAGAGCATTCACAGTGCTAGTGATGATTTTTGGGTTTTAAGTTTGTCACATGGGTGCCACCTCAAAAATTTCTTACTTCTATTTCAAAAAAATTCTACCTCCTTCAATGCATTCTACCAAAAAAAAAAAAAATAATACAAAAAAAAAATAGTTAAGACCATATTAAAGCCCACTCTTGCAAGTGAGTTACACTCTTCAAATTGTTCTATTTTTTTCTCATGTGTTGTACACTTCCTCTATCCCACTCTCTTTTTTCCTAATTTTTTACTCCTACTTGGGTAGAAGTATTCCTACCCCATTTACTCTCTTTCCTCCACATCACCACCTCCACAATGTGTCCTACCCTTATTTTGAGTGAGAGATAGAAATCCACCTAACTTCTTTCTTGCTTCGAAATGCAAGTACAAACTTATTTTCTATAGTGACAAACTAGATTTTTGGCCATGGATATGTAAAGGTTGCACACATAATGTTGTGTTTATTTGTGTGCTTGTATGTGATGAAATGAAGAATTAAGGTTATAATACGCATTTTATACATGAACATAATTATAAAATTTTGGAACAAAAGTCATGAGCGCTCGTAGTTGATGAAATCAATATTGCAATTTTCTTGTCTTTCCTAGAAAGACTTGTAAGATCTTTCACTTGTCATCATATGAGTGTTTCATGACACAACACTAACAATTTTTGTTTTAATTTGATAGGAAGGCCGATAAGATGAAGAAGTTTTTTTTCTGTGGAAGTTAAATACCCATCCCCTTTTTCCCCTCCCCATGACTCGAACCCAAGATCTAAGGCAAGTTAAATACTCATCCTCTTTTTCCCCTCCCCATGACTCGAACCCAAGACCTAAGGCCTAGGTAGTGGTGCTCTAACCACTTGAGCTATCCCACTTTGTCGATAAGATGAAAAAGTTATTTGACCATTTTTTCTTTGTAAAATTGTTTCATTAAGGAAAATACCACATGTTTTGTTAGAGATTTTTTTTTTCAACAATTTTAAAGTACTGTACTTGTTCTACAAAAGTAGAAAGTTTGATTTTTTTAAAGGAAGAAAAATTAGTTTTCATTATTGCAAGAACATGAAGTCGAAGATATCGTAACTACAAAAGTCTACCCAACAATAGGTATTCTCATAAAATTGAGAAGCCCTAGCAAATTAGTGTGCCAAAAAATTAACAATATGCACTGCGAGATAACATAATGTTTTTTTTTTTTTTTATGATTTGTTCAATTAGTAACAAAAATAAATCTTATTTTTATTTTTATAATTTAATTAGATAAAGGATATAAAATAAAAAGGGAAAAAATATACGGATGAATGTGTACAAAACGGAAAAATGGTTGAGGTAAAAGTGTCCAAATATATTCTCAACCCCAACCCTCTTTTTAAACGCACATGAATCTATATATTTCTTATTAAACATAATAACTTTCATACTTATATAGTGTTTCCATCATCACGAAGCTTTGCCCTTTCGGCCTTCCTCATAACAGAGAATACATTAAATATTATTAAATTATTGATTCAACGTATATAATTATTTATATATAATTACACTTTGTAATAATGTATTTATTTTATGTAATGTATAATCACACAACTTTGTTTACTAATAAATTAAATTAATAAATATAAAACGATAATTTTTTTTTTAAATTTAAATAATTTAAAATATTTAATAATAAAATAACAAAAACTACCATTTAAACTCTCACAATATTTTTAACTAATGACTCGCGTACTACGCGGGATTGAAATAAATTTATATTATATATTTAATTTAAATTTATTAAATAAAAAAAATAAAATATGTATATATATTTGTAAATTTATTTATTTTATTAATTTCTAATAAAAATTTAAATGTAAAGTATTTAATAGTTTATAATAATAGAATTTAATTTAATAAATTATGAAAGACCTAAATTTAATTAAATGTAATCCTTAATATAAGAAAAATCAAATTCAAATTTATAGGTGGATTTAAATTCAACTTTAGTATACCCTCAAAAAAAAAAAAAAAAAAAACAACTTTAGTAATTTAAGAAAATTCATTCCTTAATGTATTAAGCTAGATTTTTCAATTTCTTAAAGATTAAACTAATATATTTGAATACAGCTAAAATGTTTGCAAAATAAGTTAACTTATTTTCTTATTTTGAACTAATAACAAAAATTTGCAAAATTTAATACTAAAATTTCTGTTCAATTAACGGGGCGTGTTCAATTGAGATTCTATTGGATTTTTTTGAACTTTAAGAAAGTCCGTAAATTTAGAAAATCCATAGATTTCATGTAGAGTTTGACTGACTTTTTTTATTAATTTATATGGATTTTCATTGATTTGAATGGATTTTGAAATACACTTTTTTTATTGATTTAATTGGATTTACAAAATATTTAAGAGATAAGGATGAATATAATATTAACAGTTATATAAAATCTTGTTAATATTATATTCCTGATATAATCTTTGTACAAGAAAGTAAAGTAAATCAAAATTGACGCAGTAGCTTCCATAATTTCTTGGTGACCTTTTTACCTGAATGATGAATGTGGTTATTCAACTCATCTGGTGAAGTTTACTCTTCTTGTTATCTAATTGACCCATCTGTTCTTTGATATCAGATGAGTACCTGAAATGTTAGTGCAATCCTATATGCAATTTGGATCTGTATCTAGCAATCCTAAGCTAATTCATAAATCTCTAAATCTTGACTCAGTTAGGGGTTTGGTGAAAATGTCAGCTCTTTGGAGATCTGTATGGATCTTCTCCATTCTTATATTCTTTTTCTTCACATGGTCTCTAATGAAATGGTGTCTTACATCTATATGCTTGCACCAAGTGTGTAAAACATGATTTTTTTGAGTGATAGCTATGGCACTATTACTGTCACAGTATATATGTACATTGGTTTCTACAATATTATAGTCCCTTAGTTGTTGCATTAGCCATAACAACTGACTACAACAACTATCATCAGCCATATACTCTGTTTCAGTAGTAGACAAAGCAACACTCGTCTGCTTTTTTGAAAACCATGATATGAGTTTGTTACCTAAGAATTGACATGATCCTAAAGTAGATTTTCTATCTATTCTACAACCCCCATAATCAGAATCAGAGTAGCTACTAAAATCAATATCATCATCAGAAGGGTACCATAGACCTAAGTTAATAGTCCCCTTAAGATATTTCAAGATCTTCTTGGCTACATCTAAGTGAGTTTGCTTGGGATTAACTTGGAACCTAACACACACTCCTACTACAAAAGTAATATCTGGTATACTAGCAGTGAAATATAAAAGAGATTCGATAAGTGCATGATAGTTAGATTGGTCGACTGACTTACCCAACTCATCTGGTACCATCTTGAACGAAGTTTGCATAGGAATACCAACATGCTTACAGGTTTTGATACCAAATATATCGAGTTGACACCAAATATATCAAGTAGATTACGTGTGTATTTTGCTTGATTAATAAAGATTCCATCTGGACTTTGTTTCACTTGAAGTCCAAGAAAGTAAATCATCTCGCCCATCATGAACATTTCAAATTTACTTTGCATGAGTTTCGAGAAACTCTCACTCATGCTTTTATCAGGTGACCCAAAAATGATGTCATCTACGTAAATTTGAACCAACAAGATGTCCTTACCTTCTTGTCTTCTAAACAAGGTTCTGTCGGCCTTACCTTTAGTGAAACCATTTTCTAATAAAAACAATGAGGCTCCATTTGGATGGAGGGATTTGGCCTATGGATTTGAAATCCACAATCCAAATCCACTCAACTTGTTTGGATTATGAATGGATTTCAAATACTTAGATTTGTGTCCGCACATTTTTTAGTTAAAATTGAGAGGAATTTAAATCCTCTCTTAAATCATGTCATTTGAAATCCATCTATTTTTAAATTCTTTCATTTGAAATACCTCCTCAAATCAAATCCCCCCATCCAAACACAACCTGAGAGATTATCATACCAGGCGTGAGGTGTTTGTTTGAGACCATAGAGTGTCTTCTTCAACCTGTACACTTGATTGCCCTTTTCAAAGCCCGGAGGCTGTTCAACACATACCTCTTCGGCAAGTATACCATTAAGAAAAACATTTTTGACATCCATTTGGTAAACAGTGAATTTCATATAGGATGCATATGCAAGAAATAGACAAATAGCTTCAAGACGGGCTACGAGAGAAAATGTCTCATCATAATCTATCCCTTCAACTTGGGAGTAACCCTGAGCAACTAGTTGTTTTTTAAAATCCACTTTGTACCAACAACATTATGTCTAATAGGTTTATCCACCAGCTCCCACGCGTCATTTCGAGTAAACTGGTTAAACTCTTCTTGCATGGCTATTATCCAGTTGCTATCAGTCAAGGCCTCTTTAACAAACTTAGGCTCAATACCTGAAAGGAAACATCACCAGCAGAAAAGAGAATGACGAGTTTCTTCTTATGACTCAAAGAGTTGTCTACGAGTTCTAACACCTCTACTGGAATCTCTCATGATCAGATCAGTCGAGTGAGTTGATTTCCATGTTTGCTTATTTTTAACATGCATACTAGAGGAATCATCATCGTCAAGCGCATAATGCATCTCTACATCTAATGAATTAATAGGTGATTCGACAGACTTATCTAACAGAGGGGATGAATCAACAAGTACAGGCATGTCATCAGGAATAGTAGGCTCACTCTTATTGTTCACAATCACATCATCATCATCATTCAAAACATTTAAGAACGGAATATAAACATGAATAGATTAAAATACATCACATTTATCATTAGGCTAAATATTCAAATCAATTACTTTCTTACTGAGCTGGCCAGCAGTCGAGTCATGCATACATTCATCAAACACTACATGAGAAGTTTCCTCCACAACTAGGGTAGTGTAATTGAATACTCTGAAAGCTTTGCTTGTACAAGAGTATCCTAAAAATATCCATTCATCAGCTTTTGCATAAAAAACATTTAATTTACTCTTACCATTATTGTGAATGAAACACTTGCATAAAAAAACATGAAAGTATGAAACTCTTGGTTTCTTAGGTTTCCTACCTTTCCATAATCTGTATGTAGTCTTACCATGCACCTTGTGCAAGCCACATCTATTTTGTGTATGATAAGCAGTGTTGATGGCTTCTGCCCAAAATTTCTTGGGAGTGCCGAACTCAGCTAATATATATTTCCACACATCAAACATTTTTTTCTTGCAACCCTCCATACACACCCCTACCCCAAAATCACCCAAAACGAAATGACAAAGTAATATCAACCAATTCATACTCAAAATTCAAAATAAAGAGGAACAAAATTTTTGTGTAGTACCTTTGTTAGAAGAACAACACAAGTTCTATTCTTTTGACCTTTCGTTTTCGTTTTCAAAGTTCTTTGAGAGAATACAGTGAAATTTCTAGTTTTTAGAAGATATTTTGGAGAGTGAAATTTCTTTTATATTTTCGGAAGAGAATCAAAGAAAATCTATAAACACAAAAACTTATATGCAATATTGGATACATGCAATATTGACCAATTAAGTCAATTGGACTGAAAATATTGACTTACTGAGTCAATGGGCTAAAAATATACTCCATGTTATTGGGCCACCATTAATTCATTTGAATTAATTATTCTATTTATCAATTGGCCCCCTTGTGTTTTAATTTTGACCGACGTTTATTTTACTCGTTTCTTTGATTTTTTATTTTATTTTATTGCCAAACACGGCCTATTAAATGTAGTAATTCAAATTGTAATATGTAGTAACACACATTATTTTATGTAGTAATAACACAAACTATTTTATATAGTAATACAAATTCTTTTATTTTATAATACATTTTTTTCTAGTGTTTTTGTTGATGTAGTAACTCACATTATAATATGTAGTAACATATATTATTGCATGTAGTAAACACAATAACCATGTTCTAATACAAATTGTTTTATTGCAGGATGATGCAAACAAACGTCTATTCAATGTAGTAATTCAAATTGTAGTATATAGTAACATATAGTTTTTTTATGTAGTTAAACACATTATTACATGTAGTAATAACACAAACTATTTTATATAGGAATACGGTCTCTTTTATGTAGTAATTTTTTTTTCCTAGTATTTTTGTTGATTTAGTAACTCACATTATAATATGTAGTAACATATATTATTACATGTATTAAGATATATTATTGCATGTAGTAATACAAAATAAACTTTTCCATAATAATAGTATTAAAGAATATTCAAAGAAATAAAAAATATTTAAAGATTAAGACCGTCGTAAATTGCAGCATTCGATCGCGGCCTGGGGTGGCCGAAAACTGCCCGGAGAAGACGATCATGTACAGTTTTTGTCAGTGGGTGTATTTATAAAAAACGTGGATGTAAATTGAGTTATCAGTGTGCGTATTTATAAAGAATATGAGTGTGAATTTAGGGACGGTGCCACGTTGGGGCCCGGGGGGCCACTGGGCCCCCCACCAATTTTTTTTAATATATTTATATATGACAAATATTTAATAATAATTATATACTCCGTATATTATGCAATAATAGTTATTCTCATCATATATATCTTAATCTTATCTTAATTATCATATATTTACAAACATTTTAGGTGCATATGTATTATATATATCTTAATCTTATCTTAATTATCATATATTTACAAACATTTTAGGTGCACATGTCGGTCTTTCTCAAATAGTTCAAAATCTCTTTTTTCTTATTAATTTCACCTTTATTAATTTTTTATTAATCATTAATTGTAACCGTGTCTATTTTTTAATCTTATCTTTTGAATATTAAAATTTAAATGAAACTTTTTGATATATGAAAATAAAAATATTGTTTTTATTTTTTGACACATACATATTAAGTATAGACGAATAAAAAATAAATGTTTGCATACGAAGTTTGAAAGGAGTAATATATTTTTTCATGTGTTTTTTACTTAAAATTATTTTTTAATACTCCAAAAATAAATTATTTCTTTAATAGAATCAATAATATATATTGATGGTGTATTTGAGAATTATTGTCTACGTTTTTACTAAGAATTGCAAAATATTTTAGCAATTTTTAAATTGTTTCGCTTCATTTTGAATTGAACTATCAAAACTTCAAAATAAAATAAAAGACAGCTTGTTCAATTTAATTTAATAAAATGTATTGACAATTTTATCATGTAAAATTTCAATGAGTATAATAAGTACATATTATTTTATTTTTAAAGTAATGTTGATCGGACCCCCTATCGAGATTTCCTGACTCCGTCACCGGTGAATTGGACTTTTAGTGGGTGTAGTTATAAAAAATGTGAGTGTGAATTGGACTGATGCATCTTAATATACTCTATATTTGTGAGAATATAATGGGACACGTGTCACAATTTCACGCTCTATCACAATCTCTTTCTTCACCAAAATCGTCCATTTCAAAATCCATGCATTCTCAGGCATTCTGATTAAAAAAATACATATTTCCTATTTTAATCTCAAAATTATAATTAAATTTTTTTATTTATAATTATTATGTGAATTGGACTTTTAGTGGGTGTAGTTATAAAAAATGTGAGTGTGAATTAGACTGATGCATCTTAATATACTCTATATTTGTGAGAATATAATGGGACACGTGTCACAATTTCACGCTCTATCACAATCTCTCCCTTCACCAAAATCGTCAATTTCAAAATCCATGCATTCTCAGGCATTCTGATTAAAAAAATACATATTTCCTATTTTAATCTCAAAATTATAATTAAATTTCTTTAATTATAATTATTATTTTAAATTTATCTCCTTTTTAAATTCTTCCATTTCAAATCTTAATACTCTATATTTGTAGGTCAATAAACAAAATAGATCGGTAGGTCAATAAACAAAAGAGTTTATTAACAATAGGAGCTAAAATCCATACCCCTACTACAATTAAAACCAAAAAATTCTAGTAAAGCAATTAAAGTCAAATTCCTACTTAATATACCTAATGTGCCCTTAATAATTCATTTAAAACCTTAAATACATATTAATATTTTAAAATCCCTCATAAATTGCGGAACCACTAACTCAATCATAATTCTAAAAATCTCAAGATCTTTTATTCCCAATTAAATGTGATTCCCCTCAATCTTCCCATTTCCATCAATACGCACGAATCCCTCATAAAACGCGTTCGCCTTTCCGGTGGCGATCGCCACCGCCGGAGATTTATCAAAAAATTCACTACAATACGCGCTGTAGCTTGTGAGGAAGACGAAATCTGACGTAACAGAGGAGTACATGAGATCGTTGGCGGATCTGATGGTGATACTAGGGCGGCCACAATTTTTAGTGGTGCGGTCTTATTTGGTGTCTGATCTGACGCACACAGGGTTCGGCGACGTAGACTTCGGGTGGGGAAAGGCGGCGTACGGAGGTGCGGCGAAAGGCGGCGTTGGTGCCGCAGCCTCCATCTTCGCCGTTGGCGATCGATCTGTTTTTGTAGTTGCTGTGGCGACCGATCTGTTTTTGCATTTCGTAATCGCGATTTAGAGGTGAGTGGTCATCTTCTTCCATTGCAAGTCATGACTTCATACCTGCAATTTTGGTCTAAAAAAAGGGGCAACATTATTGGTCGTCTTCTTCCCTCACAAATCGACTTTTATTGTTGTTTTGTTTGTGAATTCGGTGTTCGTGTTGTCGATTCCGTCAACACTAAGTCTCATTTCAGCTTTGAAATTTTTGATTTGTGAGTTTTAATTTGAGGATCAAGTTTCGTGAATTTGAGCTCTCTCTCACGCACTTAAAGCTTTGCCGGCGATTTTGTTCGGTGTTTAATTCGCCGACGAATCATCCTTGATTGGTGTTGCGGATTGTTGTTGTTGTCCATTAATTCCGGTGATTTGTGGATTGAGGATTCAGTGTGAGTTTTGTGTTGTCGATAAGTTCCTCTTTTCATCGTATGCGAAGTCGATTCACCTTCGATTTTGAGGAATTCAGCATGCAATTTTCGTTGCATACGTAAATCCAATTTATTGCATATATTTGTATGTATATGCAATTACTTAAGTGTTATGCAATTATACTTAAGTGTTATGCAATTTTTATGTTGTTATATGCAATTAGATTTTGCAATTTTCATGTTACTTTATGCAATTATAAAATTACTAGTAAATGCAGTACACCAAATTTCAATTTCATAATGTGTAAAGAAATATACAGATCGTAAATAACTAGTATGTATGTGTAAATGATATGCAAAAAAATCATTTTATTAAAAAGAAAAAAATATTATTAACAATATGAATATGCGCTTAAAAGAATTATGAATGCAGTTGATTAATTACCGTTAAAATTATGAAATATTTTAAGATATTTGGATGAAGAAATAATTTGATTAGTAAAATCATAATTTTTTAAGATATTTGGATGAAGAAATAATTTGATTAGTAAAACCATAATTAATATACTAGAACATCTTATTACAATATATTATTCTTTTACGTATTATGAAGTATTTTAAGTTATAGCATGCAATTTTCATTGCATATATAAATCAAATTTATTGCATATCTTTGCAGCATGCAATTTTCGTTGCATATATAATCCTTGAATTAATTGATTGTTGGAAAATTAATAAAAAAATTTTGAATTTTAGAAAAATAATAAAAATTCTCATTAAACATAAAAAGTGTTTGAAATTTAAATTAATGGGCACGATTAGTAAAATCTTTCAGATTTTGCATATTTGTTTGGTTGACTTTACAAAATTAAAGATACTTAAATTAAATTTTTATTAGGAATTTAAAATTTAAAATAATGTTGATTAATTCAGAAATGTCAATGGAATTGAATGCACAAAACTTTTTGGAAAGGTCGGGGATTAAGGAAGGTAATACTCTTGAAATGCGGGAAACTATTGTTGATTAGCAATTTAAAATTTAAATTAATTTGACTAATTCAACATTATCAAATATAATGAATGAAAGGGCATATGTGTCAACTAAAATTCGATTTTGGCTCTAATTGCTTTACCAAAAGCCAATTGGATTAATTAGCCTAAACACTTAGTGAAATGTCTCTATGAGCCAATTGGATTAATTTACCAAAAGCCAATTTGTTATCTTCAATAATTTTTTTATGATTCATAATTTATACGGAGTATTTAAAATCAAATTGAATATATCAATTTTTAAATATTCATTTTTATTTTATCTTATATTCATTTTTTTATAATTTAGATCGTGGTAGTTGACACATCTAAATACTATGTAAAATTCAATTAAAAAGAAATAATATTATACAATGTTAGTTATTGGACTGAGTTAATAGAAAATTATAGTGTTGATTGATGAATATAATATTATATTATGTAATCTCATCATATTATTAATATATATAAATATATATATATATTTATTGTTGATTAATTGATTTGATTTTTAAAATCATGTATATGGATGGATTTCAACGTGTGTATGGAGTAATACATACAAAAATTTATTCTTAATCATCTTATTTTATTATGTTGTTAATTACTAATTAATGGAGATTATTCATATCTTATGGATTTTTTTAATATTATATTAATTTTTCAATGTGACTTATTAATATGAGACTCTAAATATATGGAAGTAAGTTATTTTTCTAATTTTAAAAGTTTCAAAATGTGTTTAAGTGATTTATATGGAGAATATATATACTAAGAAAAATATATATATATATATATATATATCATAATATTAAATATATGATGGCAACAAATATTTAATGCAACACATGTAACTGTTTTATAGGAAAATAATAAATTTAAAGGGTAAGAATGATTCAAACTTTTTTTTTTTTTGAAATATTGCTAATATATAGTTATAGTTGATATTATACAAAATAAGAAAAGAATTTAAAAAGAGGGAGATTGAAATAGAGCGTACGTACGTAAGTACTCACAAAATTGGCCTGATAAATTTTATTTTAATTCTTTAATTTTATGCCTAAATTTCATTTTAATTCTTTAATTTTATGCCTAATCAACCCTGCATTTTTTTTGTTTTTAATCAACTGCATTTGCATTTAATGGATTGTATGTTACATTTTATTTTAAACTTTAAATTAATTTAAAATTTAAGTTATTATTGATGGTTAATTCAATTGAGAGTTTATTATTGGTTAAAGTCTAAATTTTGGGAAGAAAAATTCTGGATTTGAGATTTTAAAATTTCACTCATGTTCTACTTTCGAATTTAGATTTAGAATTTTAAAATCTTACCCTACAAATATGTATAAACCATTCAAAATTAAACCTATAAATATCTACCAATTCTATATAGATATCTATATAAACATTTATAATTTTATACTATAAAGTTAAATCATATCCTACTTAAATTCTAAAACAAACACAAAACATACATCTCATTAAAATTTAGATTTTAAAATTCAGATTTCAAAATAATCTCATATTTTATTGTATTTTGTAGGATTTCATGCTAGCATACAACCGTCCGCGTATAAGCTTCCCATTTTACCATTTTGGTTCGTCCGTCTATAAGCTTCCCATACCCTTTTTAATAAGTAATTTTTCTTATACATCAATTTATATCTTACTTTTTCTCTCTATCTCTCTCCTCCCTCAATCACATCACTTATACTATATCTATTATTTAATCACTTTTCTTAATCTATGTGTCAAAAAGTAACGGGAAGCTTATAGGCGGACGGAGGGAGTATCAGAATAAAAAAAAAGTTTAACTAACTCTAACAATGAAAAAATATACATTTTAATATAATATTTAAACTTATTATTTCAATAAATCGAGTTTAACTAACTCTAACAATGAAAAAATATACAAATTAATATAATATTTAAACTTATTATTTCAATAAATCGACTCCGCGTAAAACGCAGGTTTAGGGCTAATCTTCCTTATATACTAATTCTAAATCTTCTCCCTCTTAGGTGTCACCTTAAATTCTTTGCATTTGCATTTTCTAATTTTATAAGAATTTAACATTATTTTCTTTTTTTTTCTCTCTCATCTCTCTTTTAACTACATTATTTACTAATCATTTTTATTTTCTCTTTCTTATTTTCTTTTTCAACCATCAAAATATCTTATATTTATTTTTTCCTCTTATTCTTCATTTCTACTGATTTTATTGTAAATTTAGGGGGTGTATTCAATTGGGATTTTGTTGGATTTTTTTGGACTTTAAAAAGTCAGTGGATTTGGAAAATCCATAGACTCTATGCAGAGTTTGACTGACTTTTTTATTGATTTATATGGATTTTTATAGATTTGACAGGATTGTGAAATGTATTTTTTTATTGATTTACATAGATTTCCATAAACTCCGGCACTGAAATTATTGATGCAAACATATATCAAACACACTTGTATATTAAAAAAATTATCTAAATTATTTAAAAAAAAATACCAAAAATATATTAATTAAAAAAAAAAATATTTATCATTATTATTCTCATCTTCATTTCCATCACCATTATACCTTGGTGAGTCATTTCCCACATAGCATTAGCAATACTCGTTCTTCATGCATTAACTTCAGTTGTTTGTTGTAAATTTTCCTCTTCCATGTCGATTCCATGTCGAGATACGTTCTCCATGCATTAGCTTAAGTTCTTTGTTGTAGTTGGCTCTTCTATGTCGAGATATGGTGAATCTTGATCTTCTTCATATTCGACTGAAAATTCATAATATATTATAAAGATATATACAAATCTTGTTAATATTATATTCCAAATAATCTTTGTACAATAATTAATACTATAAATTAGGTGGAGATCGAGAATATATAAATTAGTATATCAAATGGGCAGATACTATAAATTTTTAACGTGAGAAAACATAATTTTGAAATAATGGTGGACTGGTTGTGAAGCTCTCACTCTCCGTAATTTCTCCAATGATGAAAAATGCTTTTTTTTCGTCTTTTTAAAGTTTTTTTTAGAGAATCCTTTGAAATCTCTGCTGAAGAGATTTTGGAGAGTGAAATTTATTTATATTATTTGAGGAGAATCCATCAAAATCCACAGAGTATTGAAATCCACAGACTATTGAATACCTAAAGATTTTTTAAGACTTTTAAAAATCCCGATTGAATACCCCCAGATTTTAAAAGTCCAAAAAAATCCAACAGAATTTCAATTGAATACACCCCCGTTAACATGGGTATGAATTTTTAAAAAATTGAACATTAAATTAAATTTATAAATAAATAATTTAATTATATTTTAAAATAATAATATATAAAATTATCTTTACTTCTCGCGTAATAGGCGGGTTTTGCAATATTTCACATAAGATCATCCATCTATAAACTATTAAAATATATAGGCAGTTGAATACATTAAGATTTTTCATTTTTTTTTAAAATTCATATTAAATACCTCAAATATTTTTTAAACTTTTAAAAATTCTAAAGACTACCCAACCTATATATCCAAATACTCACACATGACACTGTTGAGAATTGTATAAACCGGCTTTCTTAACACCCCTCTTTCTTATCGAAACTCCGCCGCCAATGTCGTCGTTCTCCGCCGCGGCTCATCTGCTCCCCCTCACCTCATCTCCTGCCTCCCGCCGCCGAAGTTCCTCCACAAACACTGTCATTCACCGCAGCCACTGCCCCAAGTCGATTATCCACTGTACTCTCCCGTCAACCTCTTCCTCCTCCCAAAACCCTAAACCCACCAAATGTCATTCTCTTTTTAACTCCTTAATTTCACCCAAATCTGTCGCTGTTTCCGCCGCATCCTGCATTCTCTTCCACGTTGCAAACCCTATATTATACGGGAGAGACTCCATCTTCAACTTCGGCGGCGGTGGTGGTGGGGGCGGCGGAGGTGGTGGTGATGGTGGTGGTGGGGGAAGTGGTGGAGGTCATGGCGGTGATTTCTGGAACATTTTCTCACCTGCAGCTGTTGCTAAAGATGATGATTCCCAACAAGATTGGGATTCCCACGGATTACCTGCTAACATTGTGGTTCAGCTCAACAAGCTCAGTGGCTTCAAGAAATACAAGGTCTCCGAGATCTTGTTCTTCGATCGGAGGCGCGGCTCCACCGTTAGCACGGAGGATTCCTTCTTCGAGATGGTGTCTCTCCGTCCTGGGGGCATTTACACCAAGCCGCAGCTTCAGAAGGAGCTCGAAACCCTATCCACCTGCGGAATGTTTGAGAAAGTTGAAATGGAGACAAAAACAAATCCGGATGGGACTGTAAGTATAACCATTCCGTTCCTCGAGTCAACTTGGGAATCGGCTGATAGATTCAGGTGCATTAATGTGGGCCTCTTGCCACAATCAAAGCCTATTGAAATGGATGCTGATATGACCGAGAAGGAGAGATTGGATTATTATAGGAGTCAAGAGAAGGATTATAGGAGGAGGATTGAGAGGTCGAGACCATGTTTGCTGCCAATGCCTGTGCAAAGGGAGATAGTTGATATGATGACTAATTATGGCGCCGTGAGTGCAAGATTGTTGCAGAAGATTAGGGATAGAGTGCAGCAATGGTATCATGAGAATGGTTATGCTTGTGCTCAAGTTGTGAATTTTGGGAATTTGAATACCAGAGAGGTGGTTTGTGAAGTGGTGGAGGGCGATATCACTCAGGTAGTGATTCAGTTCCAGGATAAGCTTGGGAATGTCTGCGAGGGGAATACTCAGTACCCTGTGGTCAGGAGAGAATTTCCAAAGAAGGTGAGCATTGGCTTGAATAGCTGTACTCAATTATGCCTTTGTCCTACGTTTCTTAATTAAGTAATACATTTGTTATACTAGCAACTACTATGTCTGTGCAATGTGTTCCTGGAGGAAAGTTTTTAGGTAAAATCATGCATTTGCATTAGTGAGAGAACTTTAATGCATGATTTATTTGTTGATTTCTTCTATTTGTCTTAAATGTGGCAGAATAATGCTTTAGTTTAATTGAATATGTTAAAATATGCCCCTTTGCCTTCTTTGAATAATGCTCTCTTGGTGATAATCGTGACTTCTCATCTTCTTGTGGTTTATCGAGTGGTTATTTGAGGATTGATACTAATGTATTATTTTTAACAGCTTCGCCAAGGACAAGTTTTTAACATCGAGGCTGGGAAGCAAGCACTAAGAAATATAAATTCATTGGCCCTTTTCTCCAATATTGAGGTAAACCCACGCGCAGATGAGAAGAATGAGGGGGGGATTATTGTTGAAATCAAGCTCAAGGAACAGGAACAGAAGTCTGCTGAAGTTAGTACAGAGTGGAGTATCATCCCAGGTCGTGGCGGCCGTCCTACTCTGGTAAACAGCATAAACAACTGAAGTTTAAAATTTATTGATGTTGTTTAATTGCTAAGTGTTTTTTATTTGTTAAAATGCCTCTCAGGCTTCAATCCAACCAGGTGGTTCTGTTTCTTTTGAGCATCGAAATATTAAAGGTTTGAATAGGTCACTTCTTGGTACAGTGACCACCAGCAACTTCCTCAATCCCCAAGTAATTATCTTTGACTTGAGCAAAGGTTCTTTTTCTGAATCAAATGTTATTTTATTGATATCAGTTTTATAATTCTGCATTTGCATGAATACTTGTACAGGATGATCTTGGTTTCAAGATGGAGTATGTCCATCCATATGTTGATGGTGTGTATAATCCTCGCAACCGTACCTTACGTGCTAGCTGCTTCAACAGTAGAAAGTTGAGTCCCGTTTTCACTGGTGGACCTGGAATAGAAGAAGTTCCCCCTATATTGGTTGACAGAGTTGGAGTTAAAGCCAATATTACAGAGGCATGCATTTTCCCTCCTTTTATATACATACACACACATACCCAAATCTGGCTAAAATTAGACTGTGCACAAGTTGCTAAATTTACTTATCTTGATAAAGAGTAAGGTTGGTCAGATTAACGAATGTCATGAACTAATGCTGACAAGTGAGTAAGACAGAGATATAAATTAATGTATTTCATGCAGAACTTCACACGGCAAAGCAAATTTACTTATGGACTTGTGATGGAGGAGATAACAACACTTGATGAGAGCAGTCACATTTCTGCAAATGGTCAAAGGGTGCTGCCAAGTGGTGGAGTGAGTGCAGACGGACCTCCAACGACGCTTAGCGGCACTGGAGTTGATCATATGGCATTTTTACAGGCAAATATTACTCGTGACAACACAACATTCGTAAATGGAGCTATAGTTGGTGATAGAAATGTGTTTCAGGTAAGAAACAGATGTATTAATATATCTTCTAAAGATTTATTCTTCAAATTAGTTCTATGTTTCTATTTTTTTTGAAAGCAAATTAGTTCCATGTTAAAGCAAAGAAAATACTAAGTTACTAACTAGCATATGATTTCCAGAGTAGTAAGTGATGAAATGTTTTAAGTTCTACGAGTATATTTTATGGTTCTTTTTTCTCTGCTTATTGGTAATAGCTTGAATAATGATACTAATGGTAGTATGTTTCGTAATGCGATCTCTTATTATTTATTTTACCGCGTTGAATAATGATACTAATGTATAGCTCGAATAATGATACTAATGAGGACTCATAATAGAGTTTGGATAAAGTGTATTACCTAAAGCTAGGTTTGTAAATGATTTCCTATTGAGACGAACTCGTTGGTTTTCAAGTTTTTTAAATATTATCGAGCTTCAAAATTTATATTTGAGCTTGTTTGATAAAATAATTGAGTCAAACTCAAATAAACTCTACTGAGCCCGAGCGGTTCAATAGTTTTACCCTTTTTTTTACTTGTCAAGCAGGAGCTTGAGCCAAGCTTTAAATTTTAACCAATATAAATGTATGTTCGCTTGTTTGACATATCTGTTTGAACTCAAATGAGTTGTATTGAACAATCTTTAATTGAGCATCAAATAGCTTGGTTTGAATTTCAGCCCCACCTGAATTAAATCTGTTCATCTGCTTGAAACAATCTGGTGGTATTAATTTTTTTTTCTTTTCCTTTTCTTATCTTTTTAACATATTTAATTCTTGCTCTGTTCCTTATTCTTGTCATTCTGTTCAGTGGATAAAAATGTCTGTATATGCTTGTTAGCTATAAAGTAAAATTTCTTTCCCAAACCCAAGAACTTTTTTTAGTTTGTGTGGAATGTAGAGTAAACTACGCTGCAGTGAACTTTCCAAAATGATGTATGTTATGTTTTAATGACATTCTGGCTTTAATATATTCAATTCTAAACACACTGAATTTCTTGAGTTATGTCGAGTGGTGCAGTGCGTTAAAGTTTCTGCTGTATGTGAGAATTCAATGAGAATTTTGCAATTATATTAGTTTTGCATTTTGGTGTCCTTGTGGATGTCATATTTATTATCTGCAACAAGCATTGCCGCCCACTAAGTTTTTTTCTTTCATTTTTCCAATGTTGTGCAGATTGATCAAGGACTTGGAATTGGTAGCAAGTTTCCATTTTTCAATCGGCACCAATTAACAGTAACCCGATTTCTACAATTGAAGAATGTAGAGGAAGGTGCTGGGAAGTCACCACCTCCTGTTTTAGTCCTACATGGCCATTATGGTGGTTGTGTTGGAGATCTTCCCAGTTATGATGCATTTACTTTAGGGGGGCCTTATTCTGTTCGCGGTTATAACATGGGAGAGTTGGGAGCAGCAAGAAATATTATCGAGGTATGACTCTCGAACTTGATCTTGTGTTACACTGATCTCTTCACTCCACACTATGTGGAGAAGAATAATATCCACCCCCACCAAACTCAATGATTAGTAAGAAAACGTAGTAGAATTTCCCTACTAAACTAGTGTATTTGTTGAGACTGTCCATCCCGTATGTGGACTTCTACCTTATTTTTGGTCGGTAAAATTGAAACTTGTATTCACAAAAAGTCAGTTCCGGGTACATGGAATATCCGAAAACATAAGATAACAGAATACACTTGTTACAAAATTAACTCTCAATCAATCTCCTAGGATCTACACACCAATCTTCAAAGGAAAAGTTACAAAATGAAGCCTCGTTCACAGAGATCCATCCACACAATCTATTTTTGATTTCACTCCGTATGTTAGGTTCTACTAACACATATGATTAGGAATGCTTACATAAACTCCTATTGAGATTTGACTATTTATACTAAACCAACTAAGTTTGTACATTACAAATTTACAAACATTCATTAATATTTTTCAAATTGCACCTCTACTAGGAGAGTATTTCTTAGGCAAACACAAACTATAGTAACTCAAGGGAGTATTTATAATCTAGGCATCTTGAGAGTATTTATGTATATATATATCATTTCTCAAGGGTAGCTTTTTGTATTTATAAGACTTGCTGTTTTTGCTGAATATTTGTTTTTTGTTATATTGTATGTAGCTTGCTGCTGAGCTGCGGATACCGGTGCGAAATACACATGCATATGTGTTTGCAGAGCATGGGAATGATCTTGGGAGCTCAAAGGATGTGAAAGGCAACCCGACTGAGGTGTACAGAAGAATGGGTCAAGGCTCCTCATACGGTGTTGGGGCCAAGTTAGGATTAGTGCGGGTTGAATATGCTGTTGATCACAACTCCAGAACTGGTGCAATATTCTTCCGCTTCGGAGAGAGATTCTAGAAGGTGCTAATTTTTGTCATTGACATATTCTCTTGCTGCTAACAGGAGTTTACAGGAGTTTATGCATTTTGATTGAGATTTACTTGTCTTTTTTCTCTATCTTTTCTAAATGAGTTTAGTCTACTCTTGTTTAGGCTCTTTCACGTATATAATTATGAGGAATTCTGCATAATTTAGTCTTTGGTATTCTGATTGATAAATGCCGCTGCATATTTTGTACTTTTGTACTCGATTGATTGTTGTGTACAGGTTTCCTTTGCTGGTCATGGACGACTTTAAAATAAAAAAGTAATAAATCCAGGCATACCATTATTTCAAGTTCGATTCTCTAATGTTACCTGATAAATAGAAAAACTTTTTATTTGTGTGAGACCATCTCACGAATCTCATTATTTTTTTGTTGTCAGATTTGTTCTCTCAAAAATTCTCAGGTCTGCCTCTCTCCCTTTTGGTCACTCCTCTCGCTGTTTTGCTCTCACTGTGGTATCCTTTCTCTATATTGCTCTCTCGCTCGCTCTCGCAATTGAGTTGGCATTCAAAGTCGTCGAATCTCCCCAACTTTGATCAGATCCGCTGCCAATGTTCAACACCATTTCAAAAGCCTATCTGGTGTTGGATTTGAAGGATGAGAAAAGAGAGATTTCTTAGATGAAACTTATTAGCTGATATTCTTGTGGGAGTTGAGGATTCGTAGTGGGGTTGCATTAATTTATTCAATGTTGGTGTGATTAGGGGCTCTAGGATTGATATGAAGTTCTCAATTTGAATCAAAATCAAAATCAGAGTGGTGTAAAAATTAGTGTTTAGATTGAAAACGAGGTGTAATTGAGATGAAAAAAATTGTGGTTTAAGAGGATTTCGAAATGGGTACACGATTGAAGCCGAAACTTGGCCCAAAATGATCAATCACAATATGCTAAATACCCCCTTTCAATTTAACAAAATTTATTTTATCCACCCTAACTGATTTTTTTTATCCATTCTTAATTTTGAGACATAAATACTCTTAACAAATGGGTATAAAAGATTGCAATTGTGTTGAAATTGGAATCCACTCTCCTCTAGGAGCGTGAAAAAAAAAATTGACTAGAAAAAAGATCGGAACTGAACCGACCTTTAGTTGGTTCGGTTTAAATCAGAATTTATCGATCCCGGATCGAAAATTTAGACTATCTTTATCAGTTGGGTCAGGACACCTCCAACCAACTAAAAAAATAAATAAATCAAAATCGTTTTATTTTGGACGCCTTGATCCGTCGGACACCCCGGAAGGCTTGTATCAACACCCTCCCCCCGGAAGGCTTGTATCAACACCCTCCCAAGAAATGACACTTGTCAATACATAATTGGTATCTAAATTTTATTTGAATAAATTTTATAATATTATTAATAAAAATTATGTATATATATTGTATCAAAATTCATAATTCTTTTTTGTGTATAAATAGAGACCAATATGATAGGTTTTGTATTATAATTTAATATTCTCTATATTCTCTTCTAATTTATATTTTTCAATTTTTTACTCTATCATTTTATATCAATTTATTCAAATTACAAACTCCTCAAATTATCCACTTTCAATATTATCCTAATTTTTAATCTTTTTTAAACACGGAAGATTATCTAAATTCTAAAAAAAAATTCAAACTATTATGGATTCAAGTCATTTATTTGTAGCATAGTTTATTTGAATTGTATGGTAAAATATTTTTTTATTATAATTTATAAATTATACTATTAGTCTCAAATAATTTAATAGATTTATTAGGTCTTTAAAATATAATTAAAATTGATTATAGATAATATATAGTTAAAAAATAATATAAAGATTGGATTGAGTTATTAATAAAGTATGAAAAAAAAAAAAAAAAGTAGTTTTCCTAGTTTGCTAGTTTTCTAAGAGAATGTGAGACAGAAAAAGTAAATGAGTGGTGCAACAACTACTGTCCAGCCGAGAGTGTGCCTAGCTTGGCACAAACCCATGTCAGACATTCTTTCATGAATCTGGACAAATGGATATTGGTATGGTGTTACAATCTAAGAATTTTGTGATTGATCGCTCGATTATAATCTAAGAATGCATGGAGGTTGACATTGGGGAAGCAATGAGTTTTTTCGAGGCACTCTTGTGGATCAATCACATGTATTTTGAGAGAACCATTATTGAAGGTGATTCAAAGATTGTTGTAGATGTTATTTCATCTTCCACTCCGTATATTTCCATTTTAGAGACTATGCTAATGCTTGTAAGAAGATATTGAATAATCTCACATTTTCATTTTCGGTTAATTTTGTCACGAGGGATGTCAATAAAATGGCCCACGAGTTTGCGAGAGTCCCACATTATTTTGAGACTTTTTATTATTGGTATGATCTACCGAACTTTGTGGTTGGACTTACGCACATTGTTTGCATTTGCAATATTGAAAACCAACTCTTTTGATTTTCAAAAAAATAAAAGTATGATTTTGTCCCTTCAGGGACATCCGATAAAAAGTATCATTTTCATTTAAACATTGAGTCGGTCTTCTCACCTTTGTACCATACAACTGAGCGCAAAAGTAAAATATGTAAAGTAATATAATTAAAATGTAAATGGTATAACTGAAACGTGACCAAATTTAACTGAGAATAAGTAGTGTAAAATCTAAAAACTTCCTTTGTCTAAGCTTTTCATTTATTTTTTGCACATTGATTAAAGAATATAGTATTATATGGATAGTGGATTGTTGAGCAGAGAAAGATAAAAAAATAAAAATTAGATAGATAGTGTATATTGAAAATTAAAACTAAAGAGACAACTTTGCAATAGAACCTTAAAATGGTAAAATGGTAAATTTTTAGGAACAATGAGTACTACATCATCTGTTCTAGTGAAAGTTACTCAATTTTTCTTTTTCGTCCGTTCCGTCCCAATGAAAGCTACTCGTTCTCCCAAACTACTCTCTCTCACATTTCATTATATTAGTCTCTGTCAACCACATCATCTATAATACACATACATATTTTTTAATCTCTGTGTCCAAACCTCATGTTCTCATTGTAGTTTTCACTTTTCACTTAAACAAATGGAGTAATATATTTCTAAAAGGGCTCGTCTGATTTGTTAGACAGAATAGATATGTTGTGATAGAATTGCACTTATCCTTCCCTACAAGAAAATCAAGAATTGGCTCTACATTATTTCTGGTAAGGTTCGATCAGAGTACATGTTCCAAGGACAGAAACGATGTAAATATGATTACAAACATAAGAAAAGGAGGGGGGAGGGGGAACAGACTTAATCATATGATAAAGCTAAGGTTGAAGAGTAGTTGGGTCCAAACACCTACGTTGAACTTGTCAAAGCAGAAAATCATTGCGAAGCAATTAGTAGCATCAACTTACAAGATAGAGTACCTGATTTCCTTTTTATAATTTCATCATAACCATAACCATAACCAGCTAAAGTTGTACCCAATGGAACATTTATTCTTTTATTAAGTACAACTAGATTTTCCCCGTGCATAGGGCTTGTTTTAATTTTTTTTTCTTAAATATTCACATACCTAAAGAATAATTTTTATAAAAAAAAAAAAAAAAAAAAAAAAAACATAAAAAAGCACCAACATAACATTATAACACAAATACAAAACAATATTTTATGTAGTTCATGAATAATTTTTAAAGACAATTTTTTAAGCATTGAATAACATATAAACACTAAATTACTATAAGAATCTTAAAATTATAAGAGGAAGCGTGTGAAATACACATTAACAACAATAACAAACATTAGTTGAAAACTCAATAAAGTACATGAATTACCCGACTTTATAAAACAGTTGTGGAAAGTACAAATAATTTACATGCTTTCCTTTAAATGGAACCACTCTCTTCATTTCTTTTTGGGAGGGAAGCTTGCTTTGCCGCATGAAGATGGCTTGGGGGTAGTTCCTCTGGAAAGTGAACCCATGCTTCGTAAGGTATAAGATTTAGATAATTTTATTGAACTCATACATCATCTAATCAAATAATTTCATGCTTGTCTTGGAACTCTGCATGTAGTTTTTGACTTTTGAGTTCTAACTCCCAATAATCTAAGAACAACTATCAAGTATATCTCTAACGAATAAATACATGGAATTTGTTTGGCAAATCAATGGCCACTCTACATTAGAAATTATAAGGTCATTATAAGCTCGTTAAATTTTGGTTTCAAAATTAATTGAATTTGCTTGGCAAACCAAGGGCACTTTATATTAGAAATTATAAGGCCATTAACTAGATTTCGATTATATAATTAATTGACTTTTTTCACAATAAAAAATGGTAGAAATTGCTCAAATTGCCACGTGGCAAATGGAGAAGGTATCCAAAATGTACACGTGTTGAACTTTGGAGAGACTGCATCCTTTTTTGTTTATATATATAAACCATCAGTGAGTCGTACGTTAAAAACTTATTTCAAATGCAAAAGTAGTAAGGTTTGAATAACATATTGGCAATGTGCAAGTAACACCTTTAAAAAGAGCTATAGTTGCTAACATAACAGTTCTAAAGTGGAAGTTATCTACGCATAGATTTTGTCAATTAACCAGTTTTCCCTTATCTATTAGTATTTTGACTATTTACATTTACAATCAAGACTAAATTCATTTGCAAAATATATATAACACCAGCAAACAAAATTATATTTTGATTTTTTTTTTCTACATTCATGGACAACAGAATACTGGAGTGTCATTAAAAACCCTTCTAAGAGAAAAAATTTCGTACGAAACACTTCAAGACCACCTAAACGACATGTAGAATATTCAGATTAATCCATGAAATTTAATAGTTCATTGATTTTTTTTCTTTTAAATTCGTCATACTCCCCTCCAGCAAGACTGCTGCTCTTGGGAAAATAAATTAGTGCATTTCTAATTTGCTGAAATAATCTGATTTCTGCTTTTTTGAAAGAAGAAACAAATTTTCTTTTACAAATTCAGGTCCAAAAGTGAAAACCAATCATCATTCCAAAGCAATGACATCTTTTTTACAACATATGTTACCCGAAGATTGTTATCCATCTTCTAGTGAAAGCACTATATATCAAACACATTCAAAACTTACCAACAATCGTACCTAAAGCACCTCATGATCAATTATTCCGGGCTCTTATACCTGCAGATATTTTTTCAAAACTACATGTGCTGGTCAAGAAAACACATATCCTTAATAGATAAACCTGCAAGTTGTAATTTTGTACAGTGCATTGCCATGCATTCCCAAAATTAAACTCCATTAGTTCCAAGTAACTCAACAACCAACTACAATTAATTCAACAAATCAAAACTATCTTATTGCTACTAATAAAGCTTTTCCACCTACATGCAAACTTTTGATTGAAACATTTGTAACATACAACCGACAAAGTGAAAATGTAACACGAATATTTTGGACAGAAAAATGAGATCGAATAGCACTCACAAAGGAATTGCGATGAACATATGTTTTCAGAAGATCTAAATCTTGTAAGAAAACCTCCTTAGGGCAAGTGTCGGACAATATCATATTAGAAACTACTAAATGCTTGAGATCTTTATATAGAAAATGAGTAAACTAACCCTCGGAGACAACATATCATATCTAATGGCATTGTTCCCCCACCTGATAACAACAACAACAAATGATTTCTCGATGAAGCCACATCAAAATAACACTCAATTGAGCTTAAATTACATTATAATGATAATAATAATAATAACAACAATAAGAAGAAGAATACTCTTTTTTACAGTCAGGTATATGAATTACAGTAGAAGCAAATCCATTGGAATAATAAATCACAAATTTTAGAATTTAACAAACGATTTTAAAAAATTCAATTACACTCACAATCAAATGTAATCATACATAAATAATATGGCCCACCTCACCGGTATTTAATTAAAAGGGTAAATAATTAATAAGGTCATTTCACTACTAGTTTTGTCTAATAAAACCTACAACATAATTTCTTGTCTAATAACATCAAATTGAAAAATCTAAGACAGTTATACCCTTTTACTAATTTCAAACAATTCGGATTTTTTAAATTCACAAGTCAACTAAATACCATAATTATAGATTAAGGGAGAATTTCGAAAAACGCGAAATTTCAGCACCTTTCAAAAATTTAAAATTCTCCTAAAATTAAAGTAGGTATACACATTAATTCGTTTCACTTGCAGCTTCGAGATTTCTGCACTCTGCATATACACGGAAATGTGCATAACAAAGTTGTGCATACATTTGATAAGATATAGCATTACCTTAATCTTACATGAGGTTCTCCATCAATCCAAACTTCTCTACCCCAATTCATTTTATGCCAGTTGCATGTAGGTATGCACATTATAATGTGCACTAAAAGATGCATAAAAATCAAGACATGGACTACATCTAATGAATTTCATAGTGCATGTGACAATGAAGTTGCAGGGTACAATACATCGTGTCAAACATAATATGCATCGTGGTATGCAATTGCAGGATACAGTACATGTGTGTATGCATGTAGTATATGCACGGAAATGTGCATAACAAAGTTGTGCATACATTTGATAAGATATAACATTACCTTAATCTTACATGAGGTTCTCCATCAACCCAAACTTCTCTACCCCAATTCATTTGGACCTGTATAAGTTGGACCTGTTGTTTCAGCAACCAAATCTGCATAAGTTGTCGATTCATATACGCGAATAAGTTTGTTCTTCCCATTACAGTCAAACTTGCAGAATACAATATAATCCATGTCAAGTCTTCTCGAATCTGAGATGCCTGTGGAATTGGGGTGAGATTAATATACAAATAATGGATTGATAAAAAAACTAAAAGTATAATGCAGTCTTGAAATATAAATCGAGGATACACAATACTATGACAATGAAAACTACGACGGAATTGATAATATCAAAAAAATATAGGATTAATAATAAGGAATTGAAATGAATATACGTACGATGCAGTTGAATTGGTTTGAAGAAATACGATGCAGTTGATTGCGATTGAAGACGTGCAATGCAGATAATTTGAATTGAAGATCACTATCGAATTTCGAAACTCGTGTTTGGATCGAATGTGCAGAACCTTTTCGAAATCAAAAATTGGAAATTCAAACGCGAAAATTGAGGAATTGAATGAAAGGCGATAATTGTGGCCAAAATAACTATCTGAATTAATATCCAATTCTGTAATCTAATATTGATGAATTGAATGAAACGCGAAAATTGTGCCCAGACTAAATATCTGAATTAATAGTTTTTTCGAAAATTTAAATCAATTTGAATGAATAAGGGTAATTATGGTTTTTTGAATCCAAAATGAAGCAAATAGACAAACTTTTAAGTAGCTGTTGCAATTTGTTGAATGTATGGTGATAATGACTCAATTGGTAAAAAATCTCTAATTAAAAAGACCATGTATCTATATGAACCTTGATATCAGCCTGCTCCGAGCATGTGAAAGCTTACCAATCAAAACTGTAGATCAACATTTTTTTTTTTAACAATTTCATACTTGTATTAGTTGTATAGATTTCAGAAACAACAACTTTAGAGCCATTCAACAGTTCTAAAGAGACATCTGCTTGTGGCACCAAAGGCTGCTCTTCAACACTAATTGTGTGACCTTTTATTCACCGTTGCTGCATCGATCATTGGATACAATTTCAAAACTGAACGCGCGAGAGGGAGAGATATAAAGGTGAAGAAGGTCAAAGGGCCTAAACTAGGGATAAAAAAAATACTATTCTCTATAGTTAAATACGAGGCGATTTCATACGATTCAAATTAGATACCCAACAATTAAAAAAATAGGTTTCGCTTCGATCTACTAAAACTCGACTCTATTTTTTCTATTAAATGAATGAGGACTTAATTTTTTTTTTTTTTAATAAAATCCATTTATTTATATTATTTAATAGAAAATATTTTATATTCAATAATTATTTTTAATTGATAAAAATGGGCGTATACAACTAATATTGAAGTATATTAAAATAAAAAGTAAATCAACCATAATAAATCATAAAAATCCACCCCCACAAAAAAAAATCAATATTAATATAAGGTAAAGTCTAGTATGCACTCGAGTGCATGCTGTGCATCCTAGTCCATGTGCACTTTTCAGTTTACTGACTTACACTTTTTGGTAAATGGTGTTGCACTTTTCAATTATTACTAAAAATATTATTATACAGTTTAATAATTGAAAAGTGCAACACCATTTACCAAAAAGTGTAAGTCAGTAAACTGAAAAGTGCTACATGGACTAGGGTGCACAACATGCACTCGAGTCTATAACAGACCAACCCTTAATATAATTATTTTAAATTACAAAATATGTGTAAAATGATACTAAAAAAACTTCAAAATACATTAACTTGATTTTCTCGAGTCTTGGGTCTACTCTAGTGTTTGTGACATGTAACAAGTTAGAATTGAGCATATTAAAAAAAATTTATTATAGGTAAAAGATCAGATTTGAATCTAGCACTGTATATAAGGCCGCACACTGAGTGAGTGAGACGGAGAGAAAGAAAGGTGAAGAAGGTCAAAGGCATAAACAAGAGATAACATGATACGATTCTCGATCGTTAGATACGAGACAATTTCATACATAAGACGAGATTTGTTTACAATTTAAGCTGGATACTCAACAAAAAATTTGGATTCGACCTACTAAAGTTCGACTCATTTTTTATAATAAATGAATCATGACTTTTTTTTTTAAAAATAAAATCTATTTATTTATACAAAGGCTTGAACATTTATATTATTCAATATAAAATATTTGTAATTGATAAAAATGAGTATACAACTAATACGGGAGTATATTTAAATAAAATATTCAAATAAAAAGTAAATCAACCATAATAAATCATAAAAATCCCTCAAAAATAAATCAATATTAATATAATTACTTTAAAATTACAAAGTATGTGTCTTGAGAGAACCATTGTTGAAGGTCATTCAAAGATTGTTGTAGATGTTATTTCACCTTCCACTATGTATATTTCCATTTTAGAGACTATACTAATGCTTGTAAGAAGATATTGAATAATCTCACATTTTATGTCAATAAAATGGCCCACGAGTTTGCGAGAGTCCCACATTATTTTGAGACTTCTTATTGTTGGTATGATCTATCGAACTTTGTGGTTGGACTTGCGCACATTGTTTACATTTGCAATAGTGAAAACTAACTCTTCTGATTTTCAAAAAAATAAAAGTATCATTTTGTCCCTTCGGGGACATCCGATAAAAAGTATCATTTTCATTTAAACATTGAGTCGGTCTTCTCACCTTTGTACCATACAACTGAGCACAAAAGTAAAATGTGTAAAGTAATATAATTAAAATGTAAATGATATAACTGAAACGTTGACCAAATTTAACTGAGAATAGGTAGTGTAAAATCTAAAAACTTCCTTTGTGTCTTTGAAAGCTTTTCATTTATTTTTTGCATATTGATTAAAGAATATAGTATTATATGGATAATGGATTGTTGAGGTAGAGAAAGATAAAAAATATATATATATATATTAGATAGTTAGTGTATATTGAAAATTAAAACTAAAGAGATAACTTTCGAAGAACCTTAAAATGGTAAATTTTTAGGAACAATGAGTACTACATCATCTATTCTAGTGAAAGTTACTCAATTTTTCTTTTTCGTCCATCCCAATGAAAACTACTCATTCTCCCAAATTACTTTTTCTCACATTTCATTATATTAGTCTCTGTCAACCACATCATCTCTAATACACATACATATTTTATCATATTTTTTAATCTCTTTGCCCAAATCTCATGTTCTCATTGTAGTTTTCACTTTTCACTTAAACCACATCATCTCTAATACACATACATATTTTATCATATTTTTTAATCTTTTTGCCCAAATCTCATGTTCTCATTGTAGTTTTCACTTTTCACTTAAACGAATGGAGTAATATATTTTTAGAAGGGCTCGTTTGGTTTGTTAGACAAAATAGATATGTTGTGATAGAATTAAATGAGATTGCACTATTCACAAATTGAAACATTAAATTAATTTGCATGTTTGGATTCATGATTTGAATTTTTTAGTTTATATGATAATTTATATCTAGTGGTTTGAATTGTGGGATAAAATCAAAATTTTATGTTAAATGCCAAAACCTTTATTATTAGTACTTTTTTTTTTTTTTTCACAAACGCTTGCTTATTTACGGATTCTCATATATTTATGCATTCTTCATAATCATTTTAACAAATTAAATTGTGATTTAATGTAACTTCAGTATCTCATAATTTATGTTTTTGTTTTTGAAACTGTTGTCATGCTGGTATAGTCATTTTTTTTATCCATTTTATTAATTGTGTAATGCTTACGACAATTAATCTCTGCTAATTTTTTAGTTTATGTTTCATCAATTGTTAATAGCATTATAGTTTAAATATCATAGTGCCTTGAAAATAAATAACAAAGAACCATACCATTATAGAGAATATAAATATGTGGAAAATATTATTTCTTAATTAGTTGTAGGAATGATTTACAATGGGTATTTATACAAGTGATATTTTAGGTCTAACCTAACCCTAATGGGCTTTATAAGAGAGCCCATAGGAAACTAAGATGGACCTGTACAATAAATAAGAATAAGAGTGTATTTACTAATATAGGTCCAATACGCCCCCTCAAGATGGAGCACCATTGGTGAGTCCAATCTTGGACATGAGAAGTTGTAGACGAGTGCTGGAGAGAGGTTTCGTGAGAGCATCCGCAAGTTGATCGGCCGAAGAGACATGAGACACACGTAGTTGTTTTGTCTTGATGAGATCACAGACAAAGTGAAAGTCAATGGCAATGTGCTTCATGCGTGAGTGAAAGACAGGGTTCGAGCACAGATATATATGTGGCATCAATGTTGTCACAGTAGAGGGCTGGTGTAGGTGAAGTGGGGAAGTGGAGTTCCTGAAATAGGGATTTGAGCCATTGAACTTCAGAGGCAGCAGCAGCAAGTGCTCGATATTCGGCTTCGGTCGAGGAGCGAGCAACAGACTTTTGTTTCTTAGACGACCATGAGATAGGGTTAGACCCTAGAAATACAATGTAGGCACTGGTGGAAGTTCGGTCATCAGTGTCTCCGGCCCAATCGGCATCAGTGAAGCAGTGAAGCGATGAGGATGGACTAGAGGTGAGGGTGACCCCAACGTTCCTTGTACCGTTCAAGTACCGCAGTAGACGTTTGACAGCACCCCAGTGAGTGGTAGTGGGTGCATGCATGAATTGCGACAATTTGTGCACGGCAAAGGCAATGTCTGGCCTGGTGAGTTGTAGATATTGAAGGGAACCAAGAACCTGACGATATTGGGTGGCATCTGCAGGCGAGGACCCATCCAAGATAGACAGGCGAGCAGAGGTCGGTAGCGGGGTGCGAACAGGTTTTGAAGTAAGCATGTTGTACCGAGCGAGCAGGTCAGTAACATATTTGCGTTGAGAGAGGAAGCATGAGTTTTTAGATCTGAGAACTTCCACTCCCAAGAAATAAGATAGAGGACCAAGGTCCTTGACCGAGAACTTGGCACGGAGGTCGGCAGCCACACGAGCAAGCATAGATGTGTTGTTGCCCGTCAGAATGAGGTCGTCGACATAGACGAGAAAGTAGGCGACCACTCCAGTGTTGTTGTAGACGAACAGAGATTCGTCCGAGTGAGTGGGAGTGAACCCAATTTCTTCGAGAAAGGAGCGAAGAGCATAGTACCACGTGCGAGGAGCCTGTTTCAAGCCATAAATGGATTTGTGTAATTTGCAAACATAAGATGGAAATGTCTTATCTGCAAAGCCAGGAGGTTGTGCCATGAAAACTGTGTCTGAGAGTGTGCCATGGAGAAAGGCGTTGTTGACGTCAAACTGTTGGAGGGGGCAATGCTGAGTGACAGCAATGCTGAGAACTGCTCGCACAGTGGCCGGCTTGACGACCGGACTGAAGGTCTCAGTGAAGTCAACACCTGGTCGTTGGTGAAAGCCTTTGGCAACTAGGCGAGCTTTGTACTTGTCAAGATATCCATCAGGTTTTCGTTTGATACGAAAGACCCACTTGGAGCCGACCACGTTCTGAGATGTATTGGGAGGAACTAAGTCCCAGGTGCCGTTCTGAAGAAGGGCATCAAACTCAGCCGACATGGCTGCTCGCCAGTTTTTGTCCTTGAGTGCCTGTGACACACAGCTCGGTTCAATGTCAGAAGTGATGACAGAAGTAAGCCCATACCTCGGATTTGGCTTGAACACGTTGTTCTGAGCTCGAGTTACCATGCGAGGTGCAGGAGGTCATAAGGGAGCATTGGTCGGCACAGGGATGTCGGATGTGGTGGCGGGCAGCGGGGAGGTAGGTGTGGGTATGGTCGGCGGGGGTATATTCAATTGGTCGACCAGTGTGGGATGTTGGGGAATGGTAGTGGTCGGCACTTGGTTGTGGTCGAGGACGGTCGCGGTAGAGTGAGGCAGCGAAGGTGTTAGAAGAGTGGGCGAGGAGCTGAGGTCAGAGGAAGTAGGCGGCGAGGAGGTGGAGGTCGGCAAGGGAGATGGTTGAATAATGGGAGAAGGGGTGAAAAAGGGAAACGTATGTTCAACAAATTGAACATGCCGCGAGGTGTAGATTCGGTTTGTGGAGCGATCAAGACAGAGGTAAGCACTCTGTGTGGGCGAGTACCCAATAAAGACACATGGAGTAGAGCGAGGATCAAGTTTGTGGGTGGTGTAAGGGCGAAGCAGAGGATAGCAGAGACAACCAAATACACGGAGTTTGGTCAGATTCGGGGGGCGAGCAGTGAGTTTTTCATAGGCAGAGATCATGTCAAGGTTAACTTTGGGAAGGCGATTTATGGTGTAGGCTGCCGAGCAGACGGCATAGGGCCAATAGGTGAGGGGCATAGAAGCATGGTGAAGGAGAGCAAGAGCTGTGTCGACCACATGGCGATGGCGACGTTCAGACATGCCATTATGTTCGGGAGTGTGAGGTGGGGTGGTGAGATGTGCAATGCCATGAGTTTGAAGAAAGGGGCGAAGAGCAATGAATTCTCCCCCATTGTCTGAGTACAAGGTTTTAATTGTGTTTTGATAGTTGTTTTCAACAAGGGTTTTGAAGGCGATGAATGTGGGGAGAACCTCCGATTTCCGTTTTAGGGGATAAACCCATATGTATTTGCTGAAGTGATCAACGAATAACACATAGTATTTGAGATTGTCAGGAGATAAAACAGGTGACGACCAAACATCAGAAAAGATAATATCAAGTGGTTTAGTAGATATAATGCTCGAATCATAAAATGGTAGTTTGTGACTTTTGATACATGAGCAAGAGTTACAGTTAAAATGTTTGGAAGGTGCATTGGATAAGCTAAGTTTGGAGAGAGTGTGAGCAAGAATTTTTGTCGATGGGTGGCCAAGGCGAGCATGCCAGGTGGTTGTTGTAAGGTGTTGAGTGGCGAAGGCTTGCGGGGAGGTGGTGGACATGTGTGCCGGCCAGACGTACAAGTTATTGATACGACTCCCAACGAGGAGAATGCTCCCCGAGTGACCATCCCGCACCTGAAAGGAAGAGCGATAAAAAACAACATTAACATTGTTATCACGACAGAGACTGGAGACTGAAATTAAGTTTTTCGAGATGTGTGGGACGACTAAGACATTCGAAAAACTGAGAGACTTAAGTTGAGGAAAACACATAGAGCCAGTGTGAGATATGTGTAAACCTTTACTATCACCAATTTCTACATTGTCAGGCCCGTCAAATGGTGAGTGAAGAGAGAGGTTGGCGAGGTCGTTGGTGATGTGATGCGAAGCACCCGAGTCAAGAATCCAGTGATCGGTCGGATATGTCGAGGAGGCTGAGTGAGCCGAGTAGGCCGGGCGAGCAGCTGTCCGATTGAGACGAGAGGGTGGTGTGTACTGCCCATGTGGGCGGCGAGGACCCATAGAAGGAGCAGTGGGCGAGAGTGATGAAGGAATCTCAGGGCAGGTGCGAGCAGTGTGACCTGGTGTTCGGCAATATTGGCAGGTGCCAAGATAGGGCCTTTGCGAGGACTGGCGAGGACGAGTGTCAGCAGTTTTAGACCTCGAGTCTGGGCGCGAGGGGCGATGATGAGGTTTACTGGCAGTAAGCGCAGATGCAGGTATTGAGGCCGAGGGTGGTCGCGAGGCAATTTGAACCTCGGCACTGAGGAGCTTGTCGCAGAGCTCGGCAAAGGAGAGAGGCTGTTCGCGAGCTTGGATGGCATTTGCTATGTCGTTGTAAGATTCATCAAGGCCAGTTAGGACTTGGAGAGTGACGTCCTCGGCATCAGAGGAAATGCCGAGGAGGGCAAGTTCGTCGACCACCGAGCGAACTTCCATAAGGAAGTCAGAAATTGGGCGAGCACCTTTGGTCAGGGAGCGAAACTTGGTTTTGAGGGCAAGGATGCGGCCCCTGGAGGGTTTCCCATACATGCTTTCAAGCATCGACCAGGCTTCGCAGGAGGTTTTAGTCGATGCCACAAAGGGAATGAGTTCCGGAGACATGGATCCAACCATGGCTGAGAAAATAAGGTTGTCCTGACACACCCACAGATCGTGCGCAGGGTTGGGAACGGTGGCGGTGGTGTCGGTGGTGCCGTCGGCAGCTGGGATTGTGGACGGGGGGCATGGATGTGTGCCCAAGACATAGCCAAAGAGGTTGTGTCCAGTGAGGAGAAGACGAAGCTGGAAAGACCAAGCACCATAGTTAGTGGAGGTAAGCTTCAAGGACATATTTGCAAGTCCTTTGAAGGTGATTGGTGCCGGCGACTGAGAGGGAGCGGCCATTGTTTTAAGTAGAGCAGCGGAGAGAGGAGAGGGGCAGCAATGAGTTGGGCGTCTTAAGACGGACAGCGGCGGCGGCGCTTCAGCGACTGGAGTGTTTGGTAGCGGCGGCGTGAGTGGGGAGTGGCGGCGGCGGCTAGGGTTTGTAGCGGCGGCGGCGGCTAGGGTTTGGATCAGGCGTGAGCCAAATGACTCGATGATACCATATAGAGAATATAAATATGTGGAAAATATTATTTCTTGATTAGTTGTAGGAATGATTTACAATGGGTATTTATACAAGTGATATTTTAGGTCTAACCTAACCCTAATGGGCTTTATAAGAGAGCCCATAGGAAACTAAGATGGGCCTATACAATAAATAAGAATAAGAGTGTATTTACTAATATAGGTCCAATAACCATAACCAGGGTGGTTTAATTAACTTAAGTTAAATTCACATCTCTATCAAACTCGCCCTTAATTAAAAAAAAAAACTAGGATTACTCGTTTTATGAGATACTAATATGAAATTAAATCTGCATAAACATCCAATAGTAATTTTTACATTGGTAAAATTGCACCTCACCATACACAACAACTAACTTGATAAGCTGAAAAATACATGAAGCTCGAAAGAAAGCAGAATGAGGCAAACGAGACGAGTGTATAGCAAGACACTGACCATACATAATTTGACATAAATCAATCCATTACGGGTATGTTTGGTTTTCTAAATTAAGACCCGAGAATTTATTTGGGCCCGAGTCAATTTTCCCATCTTTTTCCATACATGCATGCTTATTTATATTAGGGGGGTGGGGGTGAGTTTATTTGTCCACCAATTCAAACATACAAATTAGTTCAATATTTTAATTAGTTCATTTAATCCTATCAAAATATATTTAACCTATCTAACCAACTAAACTAGCCCTACAAGATTAAAACGACAAATAACTACGATACCATCATATTACTACTCTCGCATTTCCTATTTCTTGTTGATAAAAGTCATATGCCTATTTTCGATTTCCAATAGTCTAACCCAATTATGGTTGAAGCTAGTACGAGGAAAAAGACAATCAATAAATGAAAGATCAATAATCTTAGCCCGACGGAGACAATTAAGAAAATGAGACCAGGCCAAAAAATGTTTAACCCAAAAAAAAACTCTATAATACCTTTACTTTATCTATATTTTTTTAAAAATTTGTGTCCCATCTCAATTGGACTATATTTGGTGGATGGAGGGAGTATTATTTTTAAATTAAAATAATTTTAATTATTAAAACTTGAATAAAATAAATCTAAATAATTAATTTCGATATAAAATCATGCTTCAATATTTTTGGTATGAAGTGGTATACTGTTATTTCCATATAAAATTATGGTTCAATATTTTCGATATGAATCGGTATACCGATATGGTACGATGTGTCGATAAACCGTACTGAAAATTCAGTATACCGAAATTTTCGATGCGATAGAGGTATAAATATTTTTGGTTTGATATCGGTATGGTTGCTATACCGTACCGAACCACCTCTAATTGATAGTGTACTCGCCTATAATTTTACCTAATTTTTTAAAATAAGTTGATGAGAAGGTATTTCAAAGAATTTTCTACAATAGTTTTAGAATTTTTTTTTGAATATGTAGAGAATTATTGAGAGTTTCACCTAATTTATCTTAACCACTCATTCAAAAAATATATGTGGTTTATTGAACCAATTCATATAAATACAAGAAGTAATAATTCAAAAGTTGTAATACAAATATTTATAGTTTTGTATATTATATTTAAGTTTATGTAAAAAAAATTAATAGTTAATGTTTGAAATTTAACTTAGAGCAACAAAAAAAACCTAAGAGATTTCTGACTCAGATAAATACATGACTAGTTTACATACGTGTGGTGGAATACTAGTGGTCATGCTACGTGTTCATCGCCCTAATCAAAAAGCACAATACATTTATCGTTTATCGATCTATTAATATTCGAAGACTCTAGCTAGAGAAAATCTAGTCTTAAAAAAATTAGGTTATCTCTCCAATTTCTCTAACTATTTATTTTAATCAATTTTCTAGTTGAATTCTTTCCTATGTAGATATTTATTTCTGCCATTGATTTGGATGATTTGGATGAATGAACATATATTATTCGCTCTTTGAATGACTTGAAATATATAGTTCCGATCGAAATCACGATATCTGAAAATTAATATAAAGGATTTTTGTTTTTTTTCTTTCTTATTGGTAGGATCAGACAGATTATTTTTTAAAACTTAAATACATTATGTAGATTTTTGTATACCATTTTTTTTTTGTGACCTGTGAATGTTTATTTAATATATGTTAATATATGGGTAGGTCTGTTGTGGACTCGAGTGCATGTTATCCACTCGAGTTCAACCGTGCATGTTGTGCACTCGAGTTCAACATATTGAATATGTATTGATAAAACAGAATTGTTAAATAAATTAGGCCATAGCCTAATTAGGCGTATACTTGCATCTTTATTTTATTATTGTTAAATAATAAAAGGTTGTAATTATTTTTATTTTCACAAATATTTTTCTCGATTATAAAGATGGAAGTGGTAAATAATAAAAGGTGTAAAATTAGTAACAAGTGCAAGTGGAATTTATTTTTATTTTCACAAATATTTTTCTCGATTATAAAGATGCAAGTAGTAAATAATAAAAGGTGTAAAATTAGTAACAAAAAAAATTGTGTTGCACTTTTCAGTTATATTGACTTACACTTTTTAGTAATATTGTGTTGCACTTTTCAGTTATATTGACTTACACTTTTTAGTAATATTGTGTTGCACTTTTCAGTTATACTGACTCGCACTTTTTTACAAATTAATATTGTGTTGCACTTTTCAGTAATATTGACTTACACTTTTTAGTAGTATAGTGTTACACTTTTCAATTATACTGACTTGCACTTTTTTATAATATTGTGTTGCACTTTTCAGTTATATTGACTTACATTTTTTAATAATATTATGTTGCACTTTTTAGTTATATTAACTTACACTTTTTATTAATATTGTATGGTACTTTTTAGTTATACATATAAGGGTTAATTCTAAATAAATACACCACCTTTAGTCTCAATATCAATTTAATCACGACCTTTACGATTATTTTTTAAAACCCCAACCTTTCATCGTGTTGCAATTAGATACACATTTTTTTCTCCGATCAACAATTGATGATGTGGCTTGTCGGAGCTCGCCACGTCATATTACACATATTTTTTTATTTTCCCTATAAAGATTACACTTTATAAAAATATAAAATTTTATAAAAATAAAATTGCATGCGTCTCCTCGCTTCTCAAACTAGTTTTCTTCTACCATTCTCAAACTAAATCAAGTTATTCTCTTCTAACCATAAAATTTTATAACTAAATCAAGTTATTCTCTTCTAACCATAAAATTTTATAAAAATAAAATTTCATACGTCTTCTCCCTGCTTCTCAAACTAAATCAAGTTTTCTCTACCATTCTCAAACTAAATCAAAATCAAGTTATTCTCTTCTAACCATAAAAATCATATAAAAGCAAAAAAAAAAAAACTCACGCATCTAATCCATGATCATTGGTGATTTGGTAGTTTTGTTCAACTAGTTCGAGAACTATAATTTATATGCTTTATGAGAGAGGAAAATATTTTAGGAATTAATGATTATTGCAACAAAAATGTTCTATCTCTTATGATTTTGATTTTTAGGATTTGAAGACAAGAACTTGATTGATTGAGTTTGAAAAGTGAGAGAACTTGATTGATTGAGTTTGAAAAGTGAGAGAGACGTGCATAACAAGAACTCTATTGAGTTTGAGAAGCAAACGGCGAAGATGTCGAGAGTTTTATTTTTATTTTTATTTAATTTTTATGGTTAGGAGAGAATAACTTGATTTAGTTTTAGAATGGTAGAAGAAAACTTGATTTACTTTGAGAATGGGAAGAAAACTTGATTTAATTTGAGAATGGTAGAAGAAAACTTGATTTAATTTGAGAAGCGAGGAGACGCTGTAATTTTATTTTTATTTTTATAAAATTTTATATTTTTATTTCTATAAAGTGTAATATGACGTGGCGAGCTCCGATAAGCCACATCATCAATTGTTGACCGGAGAAAAAAAAATTGTATCTAATTGGAACACGATGAAAGGTTGGGGTTTTAAAAAAAAATCTTAAAGGTCGTGATTAAATTGATATTGAGATGAAAGGTGGTGTATTTATTTAGAATTAACCCTACATATAAAATAAACTCAATATTTTAATAAATATGTTAGTAGTATAAATGGTGGGTGTTAGAATATTTAAGATTGATGTATCAAAAAAAATTATACCGATAAATAAAATAATTAATTAAAAAAAAACTAATTTAATTAAAGAAAAAACTAATATCTTATTGGGCTGGGCTAGATGACAATTAACGGAAAATATATAAAAAAAAAAAAGGAATAGCAAAAAACTAGCGAAAAAAAAACTACCATTTTATATATAGTAAAACCTCTATAAATTAATAACCTTGGGACCATGCAATTTTATTAATTTAAAGAGGTATTAATTTATCGACAAATTAATATTTATTAATTAAAAGAGAGACTTTTAAAATTCAACAAATTTAGTACATATGTATTAAAAATAAATGAATTATGTTTCATTGATTATATTCATACATTAATCATGTATAATATCAATTCATTTCATTGTATACATGTTTACATTAATTCGTTGCATTTAAATATATTCATGCATATGAATTAAAACATATACTACTATATAAATCTCAATATGAAAATAAAATAATTCATAACACTCAACTATGTCTTCTCATTTAAAAGACATCATAAAATAATCCATGAATGATCAAATGGGTAAAATTAGGATGAATCCAATTAGATTTAAATTTTAAGAAAAATCAAGTAACAATAGATTCATAGTTTAGCAAATTACCATAATATTTATAATGGTAATATTTATGAATTATTAATTTAGAGTTTTAATGGGACCTAATATTTATAAAGAGATTTTTCAAAAAATTATTATCTTATTATCTTATTGAATTTGATGATTTTTTACAAAGGCTCAAGTTGGGACCGGAATATTTTATTATTTTAGAGAGGTTATTAATTTATAGAGGTTCTACTGTATGTGCACATGTATGGTAGATTATAAATTCACTCAATCTTTTGTGAGATCGTTTTATAAAAATGTATTTTTGATATAGGTAAAAATAAATCAAATGCCACAGTAATGTTCATCGTGATGGTCTCTTGTTTAAACCGAAAATTTGAATTAAATTTCTTGTAATTAATTTTTTTTAATAATTATATTTTAAAACTAAAATTTGTAATAAAATTTTTTTTTAATAACTAAAATTTGTAACTAAATATTTTATTAATAATTATATTTTAATTCTACAAAAATCTGTGATAATAATTATATTTTAACACTAAAATTTGTAAAAAAAAATTAATAACTAAATTTTGTAACTAATTTGTCTTTTTTAATAATTATATTTTAATTCTACAAAAATCTGTGACCATCTTTCAATAATAATTATATTTTATCAATGTACCACTTTTCAATAATAAGAATTAAACTTTTCAGTAATCAAATCTACCACTTTTCAATAATAGAAATTACAATTTTTAGTTAAAAATACCTACCACTTTTCAATAATAAGAATTACATTTTTCAAAAATACTTTTCAATTTCAGTTAAAATATTTACCACTATTCAATAATAAAAATTACATTTTTCAATTAAAACATCTACCACTTTTCAATAATAAGAATTACACTTTTCAATAACAAAATCTACCACTTTTCAATAATAAAAATTACACTTTTCAGTTAAAATATCTACCATTTTTCAATAATAATAATTACACTTTTACACTTTTCAGTTAAAATATATCATTTTTCAATAATAAGAATTACATATGAACTAGAAATCAGAAATTAATTCAAGGAATGAAGATGTGGTTAGGGAAAAGAAGAAAGAAGTGAGAAAAGAAAGCAGTTTTTTTTTTTTTTTACAGATGTGGAAGAGAGAAAGAAAGGAGAATAAGAAGAGAAAGAGAAAAGAAAGCGGTAAAAAAAAAGAAAAAAAAAACAGTTAGTTACCGGGCGAGAGAAAGAAAGGAGAAGAAGAAAAGAAAAAGAGAAAAAAGTGTTACAAAAAAAAAAAGTTTGTGCACCATTTCTAGTTTGGTGCACGCATTTAAGACTTTCTCACTCATCGTATATGTCTTAACACAAAAACTTATATGATCAATTAAGTCAATTGAGATGAAAATATTGACTTATTAAGTCAATGGACTGAAAATATATATTATTGGGCCACCATTAATTCATTTACGTTAATTCTTAATTTATTTATCAACTGGTTTTGACCAAAAATTTTAACCCGTTTATTTTACGAGTATTAAATGTAGTAATTCAAATTGTAATATGTAGTAACACACATTATTTTATGTAGTAATAACACAAACTATTTTATATAATAATAAAAAATCTTTTATTTAATAACACGTTTTTTTTTTAGTGTTTTTGTTAATTTAGTAACTCGCATTATAATACATATTAACATATATTATCGCATGTAGTAAACACAATAACCATGTTGTAATGCAAATCATTTGATAAAGTTACATATAGTAACAAACGCAAACGCAACTTTTAATAAAAAGTGTAAATCATTATAACTAGAAAGTGCAATTAGTACGTATAACTAGAAAGTGCAACACAATATTATTAAAAAGTGCATGTCAATATACTTGAAAAGTGCAACACAATATTTTAATGAAAAGTGTAAGTTATTATAATTGAAAAGTGTAACAAAATACGACTAAAAGGTGTAACATAACATTACTAAAAAGTGTAAGTCACTATATCTGAACATATTGTTGGAAATTGTAAATCACTACAACTGAAAAGTGCAACAAAATATGACTAAAAGGTGTAGTATAACATTACTAAAAAGTGTAAGTCACAATATAACTAAAAAATATTGTTGAAAATTGTAAGTCACTACAACCGAAACTAAAAGGTGTAGTATAACATTACTAAAAAGTGTAAGTTACAATATAACTAAAAAATATTGTTGAAAATTGTAAGTCACTACAACCGAAAATTGTTAGATGTGAGAGTTGAACACTAGACTCAACTTAAAATAAACTATTCTCAACCGTTTCAGCTACATAAATTATCATACATGTTTTTCGCGTATTTTATTTTTATTGTTAATTCTATCAATTTTTTAAAATACAAGAGACCTACCCAAAAACTTGAAGATCAGAACCACAAAATGAGCATGGACATGTGTTGTCATTGACGCATCAACAACTTCAAATGTATATGATGTAGCCATACGCATGTCGTGCCCCCCATCATTCTTCCAACATACGCCTTATTTCTTAATTTAAAAATAATTAAAACGATCCAAGTTTTAAAAATAATTAAAAAGATTCAAGTTTGTTATAAGTGGGACATTAGTGTAAATATGGTAGCTTATATTTAACTAAAAGTAGTCTATTATAACTCAAATAAAAAAAAAATCATTTTACAGTATTTGTATTTAAATATATGCCATTACTGTAATTTAAATTTTGAATATTTTGAATGCAGTCCATGACAATGAATGATTATTCCGCAAAATTTATACGTCTAAATTAAGAAGATGTTTTTTGAAATTTTATGAAATAATGCAAAATCTCTTTTTTTAACTTGTTTCATTAGAAAAAGAACAATAAGAAGTTTTTAGAATTTAAAAACACTGATTAGTTTATTTTTAGAAGGAGACATTATTGTATATTTCAAATTGTCTAAGTATCCGAATATACGGAAAAAAAAAAAAGTTATCTAAGTAATGGTGTTTTTTTTGTAATCATTTTCCAATCATGTGAATCCCTTTCTTTGAAAAGCTCAAATTGGACAACCAACTTTTTTGGGTTTTCATGCAACAGGCCCAGTAATGGTGTTTTTTTAGGCCCTGACTATATACCCCTCCAGCTATGTTAAGTATACTCCCCCATTAAATTTATTAATTTAATATTACTATAAAATACCAAATTTACCCTTTTAATATATTAAATGCTTTCCTAACCCTAACTCTAAGTAAAGCAGCCGCCTCCCTCAATTTCGCCGTCGCCGATGTCAGCCGTTTCTCCGGCGACCACTCCTCAAATAAACTTAGAAATTTTCGACAAACCAGACTCGATAAAAATCACTCCCGTCGACATTGGTTTATCGACCAAACACACAGTCATCGGTAAGATGTAGTCGACAAAAAATTTTAAAATTTTTTTAAAAAAAATTGAAATTTTCGACAAAGATGGATCGACCAACAAGACTCACGTCGACAAGAATGTGTTGACGGGAGTGTTTTTTGGCCATTGAAATCAATCGAAATTTAAAAAAAAAAAACCTGAATCAAAATTCGCGGCGGCTGGGCCGTATCCGGGGTGGGGGCGGCGACTGGGGCCGCGCGCAGGCGTCGTGCGCAAGGTGGGGGGCGGTGGTTGGGCGACGGGCGGCGAGTGAGGGTGGCGGCTGTCGCCGCGTGCAGAAAAAAAAGAAACTAGCGATGCCGCCGCTGGAGAGGGGAAAGCGACGGTGGGCAGTGGACTGGAGCGGACGGCGGGCGGCGAGCGAGGGAGGCGGCGACAACCGCGAGCAGAAAAACAAAAAACAAAAAAAAACTGGCGTTGTCGCCGCTGGCGAGGGAGAGGGGAAGGCGACGGTGGACTAGACGGCCGGCGCCGACGGAGTGGGAAGGTGGAGATTGTGGAGGCTGATGGGAGGGGAATGAAGAAATGAGAAAAATAGGTTTAGGGTTAGTGTTTTAAATGGGGGAGTGTATCTATAATTTTTATTATACATGTAAAAGGGTATATTAGGTATTTCATGGGGGAGTATATCTAACATTGTACACTTTATGGGAGGTGTATGTATCTGGGGGTATATTTAACAAGGCTGGAGGGGTATATAGCCAGGGCCTTTTTTTTATAGCAGGTTTCAATTTTGGGCCCAGTATATATGGGATTTTTTTTTTGTTCCAAGTGGTGGTGTGTTAGGAACAAATAATATGTATACTTCAATTTTAGAAATTTTAATATATAGACATTAATTATATCCATCAATATATATAGGATAATACTCTTACGATCAAGTTGGGACCTCCTACATATAGTTAGGGTGTCGTAAGGTGTTGTAATGACTATCATAGTCAGTTAATCTAAGTCATTAAAAATCTAATCTAAAGGCTTAAACTTGATGACTTGTTACCTTTTGTACAATTTACGGTATATATTCATCGTATGTGTCGTAATGTATCATAAATTTGTATTTTCTATTAAATTAAATTATATAAAATATAATATTGTAAAATTACATTTTTATCCTTATATAATCAAATAATTTATTATATTTATTAATGTAATTAAAATATGTAATGTTAAAATTACATATTTGCCCTTTTGATATTAATAAAATTAATAACAAAAAATAAATCAAATCAATTTATTAACAAAAAAAACAAATCATATTAAACCTTAAAGAAATCAAATTCATTAAAACCTATATAGTTAATACATGCGTTTTCAATTTCATCCGTGTTTTTTCTCCTTGCGATCCATCATCCGCCGCCTCGCTCTGAAAAAGCTTTGCACCGTCTAAAGTCATTGCCCACGCGTGGAGATTGATGTGGGGACGCTTACCAACTAAATCTAACCTCAAGAAACGAAAGATACTCCAGCCAAATGACGACACAAGGTGCGTACTCTGCGGCACACATGAGGAAACATAGAGGCATATCTTTTTTGAACGCCCACAAGCATATGATATATGGATGAAATGTATTGCCTGGCTTCAAATAAAGACAACCCTTCACTATGAAACATTAATAAGCCAGAACAGCTTTGGTGGTCTTCTTAGAAGGAGGAGGGGAAAGAGGAATGCCACTTGTATTTGGTTAGGAGTTGTATGGCTTATTTGGAAGTGGAGAAATGCTATAATTTTCAGGAACGCGATTCTATCAATGCCGAGATTTATGGAGGAACTCAAGGGAAGGCTATTTAGTTGGTTCGCGGTGAAATATCCTTTAAGGTGTACATTTTCATACAAAGATTGGCTGATGGAGCCAACAAAATGCCTAGGAAAATGAAGTAATCTGATATGCAACAACTGTTAGCTGTTATTATGTTTTGATTTCTTTTGTTCTTTTGCTTTTTATTTGTAAAACCTTGATGATGGGTATGGCTTATACCCCACTTTTTATGAATTATCGTTTACCGATAAAAAAAAAAAAAAAAATCCGCCGCCTGCCTCCGCCGCTCAGCTTCCGCGCCGCCTGTCAGTCGCCGCCGACTGATTTTGAAATTCTTGTTAGAATTTTCGATTTTGTTTACGAGTTCTATGCTTGATTTCTTGAATTCTACACTCAAACTTGGGGTTGTTAAATTTGGGATTGAGTTGTTTAGTAGTAATTGTTTTTTAAATTGACTCAAATCAAATAGTAACTTGATTGATCAACAAGTGTTCGACAAAATGCCTCAAAGAAAATTTGGATTGGTTTATTTAATTTTTAAAATAATAATATTTGTATAAAAAAGGGTAGAACAATAATTTTACCTAATATATATGTATATATTTTAAAAATAATTTAAATAAAAGAAGGGTAATATAGTAAATAACAAAATACAATTTAAAAATTGATATAAATAACTTAAATATGTATAATAGGTAGCAGGTCGTTACGACGTTTACAACGCCACGTGGCGCGATTCGACAATGTAACTATGTAGTCACTTTGTAAAATTTGACAGACAAAATGACTCATGAAAAATACTTCACCAATACAAATTATAACACAAAATGACTCATGAAAAATTGGTCGGCATTTGAAGACAATTAAAAAATGATGAATAGTTATTTTGAGACTATATTTATCCCATGAATAAGATGCACCAAATTAATCATTTGGTTCTAACTTTTTAAAAAATGTATGTGAAATTCATTTAGAATTTCCTGAGTAAAAGAAACGCAAATTAATTACTAAATGTAATAAAATATATGAAATAAATTAAAATAATATACTGAGTCGAAAATAAATTCATGCAGAATCTAAATGATATCCATTGCAAGTGCATATTCATCCTTACATGGTTCTTCAAACTAAAAACTGAAATTTACTAACTTTCTATAATTAAGATTTTGAAGTCGGGGGACGGGGGACGGGGGTGTTGCATTTGTTGATACATAGTCGCTAGTCTGCTATGAACTTCCGCTGCATGGGTTGCATTCAAATTTTAAATTAGTGTCATATACATATACTTAAACACAAGTACTTTTGCACAGTTGTTACCTAACATATAATTGGATTCACTTTAAATAAATGAACTGGATTTTTTTTTATATAAAACTTACCAAGTTTCTATAATTAAGGTTTTGAATCTGAGGGTTGTTGCCTTTGTTGACACATAGCTGCTAGCATGTTATACTCATTTGTTGTCATGGGCGCATTCAAAATTCAAATTAATATCATATACGTATATTTAAACACAAACACTCTTGTGTTGATGTTAATTACATACACATATAATTGAATTAAGTCAAATCTGATTTAAAATCGAACTCAGTTGGGATTGACACGCAAGAAGTGCGTCTGAAGGGTTAGGCATTATCGAATCGGTCGGTGGCGTTGGCAAATAGTCGTCTGGATTACCCCACGAGGCAGACATGAAGGCGGAGGTTGTAGGAATGACTGGTGACACAATAGATTGATGGTATTCATGTATATGGCTCCCATCATATATATCTAAAGTTGTTGCTGCGTCAATGGCATCATGGATGACATTTTCGTTCTCATTTTGCAGTTTTGATCTTTAACTTTTTTAAGGTATTTTATTACTTCGTCAAACATCGAAGAGGTACTATTTAAGCATTTTTACTTGTCATTTCTGGATAATAACGACTTACATACTTAACCAACTCAAAAACACAGTTTCTCACCGGAAAAGTGCCTGGCATTCTTTCCGGCGAAGCTGTGAGAGCTAAACCTAAGCTAACCTTGAAATCCTGTTTTCTCCGATTACTCCTACTTCGAGCTATAATCGAGCTCCTTATATACAAGGATTCTTCCTCATTGTTATTTTTCGACCACATTTCTAACTTGAGCGTCAGAGGCCCAAACGCCGGGGACCTCTCCGACAGGGTTTTTGCAGGTTTCAAGGCCTTTTGAAGACGAAGAATGCGGTTGTTATCCATTTGATGCTTGCGTAATCTTGGACGTAAGGTTATACAACCGTCCCATCTGTTGTGTGTTCTTTTTTGACACAGCAACTAGCGCCGTTTGTGGGAAATTTATGATTTAAGACGTGAGAGTTTGATAATTGTCATGGAAGGAGATCATGACATTCCTCCATTAACGAAGGAAGGGAGAGGGGCTTCGATACCCCCTGCCCCCGTAGGATCTGGTACTGTGACTAGAAGAGGGATTGGGTCGCCCATTCCCCCACCTGCGTCTATGATAGGATCATCTATAGGCCGAGTCAAAGGTCCAGCATCCACGACTTTGCCGCCCCCTCCTACTGAAAGCTCCATTGTTGGCAGGGGTACACTTTTGGAGGTGGCTCCACCTCCTACACCTGTAGGACCTCAAGACTTGCCTGGAGGGGCTGGAGGAACTGCCCCCATTATGACGGAAGATGTAGCTGGCGCATCCATTACCCCCCGAGTAATTGAACACGATGGTTGCACGAGCCATGGAAAGAAGGATGGCAGCCTAAAAGGGACCGACAATCCCGGCACCCTCAAGAGTAGAAGACACCGGAGGTCTTTGAGGACCTGAACGAGTACCTGGAGCTTCTCATGATTTCTCAAGAGACATAGGAGGCTAGGGCGAAAGAGAAGAGAAGTTGCCCTCCCAGGCAGAAAGAAGTGTTCCTATGCTGAATAGGAGAAAGAATCAGAATCCTAATGAGGCTGAGGGAGCTATTGCCCCGGAGGCTGAGGAGAGTACAAACGATACTTATCCAGGGGCTGTGAGTGACCAACTTCAGGCCTTACATAAAGAAATGAAGGCTATGAAGAAGCGAATGACAAGTCATTACAACCGATCCATACGAGAACCTGGCGAGGTTCGAGAACGCAACCCTCCTGCACCGATATGGAGAAGGTGTGAAGTGTCGTGTTTTTCTGACGACCCTGTCAAAGGCAGCCCAGCAATGGTTCACCCAACTCGAACCGAATACAATCAGCTCGTGGGCTGGATTCAGTGAGCTCTACTTACACCAGTCCGCTAGTGCAAGAAGACAGCCCCGAGCCACCTTAACATTGTTCAACTTAAGGCAGGGAGAGGCGGAGAGCTTGAGAGATTTCCTTAAAAGATTCAACCAGGCAGCCTTGGAGGTGCCCACAGCTTCCTAGGAGGTCAAGATCAACGCCTTGATAAATGGATTAAGAGATGGAGACATGTTCTCCACTCTAGCAAAAAAGCCAATACAAACGTTCGATGAGTTATTACACCAAGCAGAAAAGTATCTCACCTTGGAAGAGGTGAGGCAGACCAAGAGGTTAGAAGCGAGAGCAGTTGTGAATGATAAAGTAAAGGACTCTGCAATGAGAAGGACTTCCTTTGAGTTAGCAAGGAGATCTTCAGGATTTGGAGGTCCTGGAAGTATTGGAGGTCCTAGAGGACCAAGAAATTTCGGGTCGAGATCAGGATCGAAGTTCGAGAGGTATACTCCTCTGAAGCTGGAGCCCACTAAGGTGCTCGACGTGGTAGGAGACCATCTAGTTATGAGGTATCCCCACAACCGGAGCAGAGGGCCCTTGAAGCCTAAGACTGACAGATATTGCCGCTTCCACAATGAATATGGCTATGATACGAACGATTGCTTCCACTTGAGGAACGAAATTGAAAGGAGGATACAAGCAGGCCATTTGAAAGAATTCATTTACCGAGATAGGCAAGGCCCAGGAGGTTAAGGGATCCCAGTTCATTTACATTACCATGTGTAATTGGCAAGGAGGGAACTTATCGTGCTTTGTGTGATCTTGGAGCAAGCATGAACCTCATGTCGTTCACTCTTCAAATCACTTGGCTTAGGAGAATTGAAGCCTACTACTATAAATCTTCAATTGGCGGATCGCTCCATGGCATATCTCTAGGCATAGTCGAGGATGCCTTGGAACCTACTTTCTTTTGTTTGAGTTTAATCCACTTTTCTTGTATTTTTTGCGATTTTTTATGAGCACTACTTGATCAATTTTATCTATTGCTCTCTTATTGTTTACTTGTGACACTTGGTAGGCAATTTAGGGTAATCAAACACTCAATTTTCGATCACGTCTATTTAGAACTAGATCAACAAACTCCATTTTTACACTCCCTCTCCCTGTGGGATCGACCTCGTACCTACATATCCTATGCAAGTTTCTAACGTCAATTTATATCACCAAAATCTTTTGGTGTTTGTATCAATTTCCATTCATGTGGGGGATTGTTGGAAAATGTGCTTCGAAGTGAGCTTCGACTCGATATCTCATTCGCCCATTTTGGATTTGGAATGAATGCGAAATGATTTTCAAATAATTATTGTAACCAAAATTTGAGTAGGAAAAAACAAAGAGGTTTTTGTCCTATATTGAAAAAACATAGCTTGTAAATATTAAACGAATATCACGCCGGTTTGGTAGCAGACAGACAAGCTACTCTTTGTCTCAATTTTTTCTATTTGTAACTGTCGAAATAAATTAAAATTCGAAACTGCCGAAATAAATTAAAATTCGGGCAGTTTCATTTTATTTATAAAACCAGGTTGAATGATGGAGGTTACGCATGTGCATGTATTAAAGGTTGAGGCCTAAAGCATGGGCATGAATTAGAATTAAATTGGAGGCGGGAGGTTACACCTAAAGGGTGAAGGTTACAACGTTAGTTTTGAAATTCAAAATGTCATTTAATTGAAATGACAGTTTCGATCCAATTTGCATTTTTGGTCCAATTCTTATTGCAATATTTATTGCGGCACATTTGAGTTGGCTATAAATAGTTGCATTCCATAAATCCCAAAGATACATGAAAATTTGGGAAACACATTCCGGCATTTGCCTTGTTGTTCTTACTTTTTATATTTGCTAAAATTTCCTTGGCACTCCGGTGATATATTTTGTGCAACTTCTCGGTTCGCCGTAAGCAAAATACTTGTGCTAGTATTTTTGCTATTTAATCGTTGTATCCTGGGAAACAAACGTCCTAATAGTCACTAGCACCGAAAGTGAAGGACGAATATTATTTTAAGGAAATTGTGTTTACACAAGCCTCGATTCTTCGTTTTTTAAAAAGTGATTTTAGCCATCTACGGTGCAATTTTTTCTAACACAATATACACCGTATACTTGCGATCGTGTATTTTGGTGTTGTAAATTACGTGAACATCCTTAAGATATTCTTATTGTAACACTATTACTTAAAATTTTGAATGGAAATTTAAATTAAGGGATAGGTGTTGTCTAGTACAAAAGGGAGCCTCTAAGAGTCTAATGATACATGGCCTTAATAAAGTGGGAGGAGATACAAATTTGAAGGGGCAAAAGACCATTGTGCCCTTAAATCTCCTTTCCGCATAATTCTTCTTGGAATGGCCAAAAAAAAAATTCAGAAGTAAAGCACCTGTCCAATCATGCATGACACCACCCCTCTCACTCCAACCTTTCAACTCTAGGCTCATTTCCCACTATCCATTTTCCACCTTTACCAAGTTCATCACTCCTCCAACAATTTTCAGTCGGCGATTCGAGAAAAAAGAAGGGCGGACATCTTGGTTTCTTGATTTCTCAAGGCGAAACCAGTTCTCGACTGTAAGTGAAGCTCTAATTTTTCTTATAATTTAGATGGAAGGATATTATTTAGCTTTTGATTCTCTCCTTTTATGAAGAATTTCGAACAAGAAGGAATGTTATTAATGTTTTTTTGTCAAATACCCTTTAAATATGGATTTGCCTTGTTTGAAGAGATGATTATATTGGATAATTTTTTTGGAACTTCATAATTTTGGAGACGCACAATTTCTAGGGTTTTTTTAATTTGTTGGGGTTTTGTATTCCAACTAGACTTTTTAATATGGACATCCCGTAGTGGTTTAGATTTTTTGTTTAGAAAGATAAGCTTGAGGTCTATAGTTTCTTGTATATAGAAACTTTTTATTTTGGGTTGATTCTCTATGTGGATAATTTATGGTTTTTTTTAATCCCGAAGGCTAATCGATTCTTTGTTTGTGGAATTACGCAATTTGTATATGTTGCTCAAATCAGGAGTAAAGGAAAGTTGAATGTGTAGGTTCCGGTGGAAGTGCTGGATTGGAATGCTGTTTTCAAGGATGCAACGCTGTCGTTGATGGTGGATATCGGTTGTGGTGAGAGCTTGTTTACTTTACTTATATCCGGAATGATGTTCTGTTTTCTCATGCTATGCTACGGAAAAACTTGCAAATTTGTGCTTTGATACATTTATTGTGTCAAAAGGTGTGGTTTTATGAGTATTTAGCTAGCCTCCAATTACAACTCCTTCCTTGAGACTATTATTGTGTATTGTATTTAATGGTGGCTATATAATGCAGTGTTTAAGTATTATGTTAAAGTGTGTTAATGACATTATGTTAAGTTTGTTTGTTAAAGCACTTGATGTTTCTTGACAATTATCTGTCATCTAAAATTGTTGGTACTTGCAGGCAATGGAAGATTTCTCCTATGGCCAAAGAAACAGGGAATCAAAGAATTATGTTGGATTGGAAATACGTCCAAAAGTATGTACATATCTGTAACTGAACTTTTGTTTTGTTGCTTTGTCGAGTCGAGAGGTGAGTTGTGGAGTTGTAATTTATTTTTCTTGGGCAGTTGGTGCAACGTGTTGAATATTGGGTTAATGAACTGGCTTTGAGGAATATGTAAGGATTAAAAACATTGACATGGTGTTGCTTTAGGATTGTGGTTGATATGATGCTTATAAATGCAGACACTGGTATTATGGTATGAATAATTTAGAGAGCGATGCATCATTCATTTTTATTTGAATTTTACTTGAATTTAATTCAAATTTTACTTGAATTTTTTTAATTCATTTTTTCAAAAATTTCAAAACATATTTTTATTTAAAATTAATTTTAATTTTTTTCTCTTTCTTCGTTCAAAAATCAAAAGTAAGTCTTTGGCTTGTTAAATCATACCTTTCTATCAACTTAATTCAATTTTTTTATTCAAATTATATTTATTTAATTTTTTATTCAGATTTTTTATTCAAAAAATTAATTTATATTTTATTCAATTTTTACTCAATTATTGAATATATATATATATATTGAATATAATTAAATATTGAATATCGACATATATATTAAATATTGAATATCGACAAGATTTTCAAGTAAAAAATTGTTACTCTTAGTACAAGAAAGATGCCAGAAACGAAAGATGCTGCCCTCTTAACAAAGGAAAAGAATGAAAAGCAGATAAGAAGTAAACAAAACAAACTGAATTAAATAAGATGGTTTCCAGTGCTTACAGTCAGAATCAATTATCATCAAAGATTGAAATCCATTCTTAACAACCTAATTCTAGATTTTAGTCCAATTCCAACACCAAAAGCGAGAACACCAGGAGCGACTGCTCACATAACTGTCATCAACAGTGCTCAAGTGAATACCATTTTGCAGCATTGCCCTGAATCTCTGAGTAAGTGGAAATGGAATCTTTGCTGGAAAATAAAAGGCAGAGTATGAAGTTTTGAAATGATAAGGATATGCAAAAGCGAAAAGTTCAACATATACATTTCATACTATGATTTAAGCATTAAAAGTTCCACCAACTAAATCAGCAAATCATTCTAAAGTTGAAGCACAGATAACAGATAACTTGAGCATATTTGCTTATGTAAGTAAAGCCGTAAATTGCACAACTATATGTCAATATGTGAGGGAAGGAATGGAAAAAAAGCAACAAGAGCAAAAACCAACATGCTACAAATCCAGAGGAGAAAAAATTAACCCATGCAAAAGTAAGGATTGAGATAAAGGCTCTTCCCATGTGAATTAATCCGAAAAGGCCGATTTCTTATGTGGCTTATGCTGATTTCTTTGGCGGCTCCATAAGCCACAAAAAAGCAACCAGGGCCCCCATTAAGCCACAAAAAAACAAGTGGCCTTGATTTATGCCCTCCATCTTTAGGTGCCTCAATTAACCAGTAAAACAATGCCCTCCTAGCTTTCTCATTCACAGTAACATACCTCGAATATTGATCAAATCCAACGTTTTGAGGCTATCCAAGTAAATAACTAACCTAGTCTAAAAAATTGATCTACATTAGATAAAGAGTAACATATGCCCACAAAAGTATTCAACAAAAATAGGCAGATTACACAAATTGTTGAATGCAATTGATACCCCATTGATCGATTTATCCAAAAGAATAAAAAGATTAAGCAAAATGAGCAAATCCCAGAATCACAAACACGAATTCGATTCTGGGTTTGAATATAAACTTTACAGAGGAACAATACAACTCAAGCTAATAACACATTACATAGAATTTATAGTAATAGCTCAATCAGGGATAGAAAATCAATATAATGGAGACAAAATATCATGAAGATTCGAATGCGCAACCCTAAGAGAGAGAATCAATGGCTGTTGCAGAAAACGGAAAAAGAGAGTAGAAACTCACTAAGTCAACTCAGGGTGTCAACAACCCCCAGAAAACCCTAGCAGTACAATTTCAGGCCCTAAAAAAGCCTCTTCACACCATAAAAAATACAGATAAAAAAATTCAAATCATTTGAGATGTATGTTTACACAAAGTAACCAAAATTTTCAAATCATCCTCAGAACCCAAAATGCAATCAACAACATTCCCAACAGAAAAGCTACAAGAAAATCGGAATACTCCAATTCACGCTACGTACCAGATATCTGACGCCGGAAATCGGAGAAATAAATGCTTTCAGTTAAGGAGAGAAGCTTGAACCTACCTTGAAAATTAACAGTAGCAACCACAGAAAACGACATATCGATCATGCAAATTGCTGAAACCCTAGATTACTCCGAAAACGGAATCATGATCAAACAAAAAATAATTAAAATATAAATCGAAGACGACGGACATATGAAATGATATGAGAAGATTTCATGTTATATTTGAATTTGAAATGGGGGAGAAAGCTGGGAAGAAGTGCCAAGAAGGGACACCTTGACTCGACAGAATTACAGGCAAATGAAAAATGCGTATGAAAAGAAAAGCAATAACTTATTAAAAAATAAGGGGTAAAAGAGACAATTTACCTGAGATTTTGTATTACCAAGTGGAAGAATTTTTTAAAAACATGCGTGTGTATCTTCAGACACTTAGGGGGCAGATTTTGTATCATGGGGTTAATAATCTCTTAAATTAACATGTCATAATAGAAAAGTCATAAAGAGTTATATTTAAGTCGTAATGTGATTTTTTTGTTAATTTTCTTGCTTTTCTTTTCTTCATGGCTCAACTCTGTTCATTTTGGTGCATTCATTAATAGAGGTGGCAATTCAGAGATTTGACGATATGGAGAATGATGGGATTGGGACACTAAGGCCTATCATATCATTTTTAATTTCTCTTATTCAGTAACTTATATCTTCAAGTTGTTTGCAATCTATTATTATTTTTAGATGTTTATGGATCTTATGGATGTTGCATAATATTTTTCATTCTACAAGAGTATCCTGAAGAAAAGGGAGCAAAATAAATTAGAGGAGCTCATGTTATAATTTATTTACTTTAGTTTTAACTGTTTGAGTATATTTTAGTTTTGAGTGTTTAATTTTAAGAAGTATATGCTGCCGTAATCTCAGGGCTTATGAGTTGTTCATTTGCTGGTTATTTTGGAAAATGGTGATTTGCACCTTTCTTCCTTTTGTACTGCTGATTTTCTATATAAGATTTTATGAATTAAAAAATATTTTGATTAAAATAAGGATTTTTTTCGGTTCAAGGCCTGAAAGATGGTTAACTATCAATTTAAGGACTAAAAGAAAATGTCTATTGATATAAGGCCCGATTAATATAAAACTATCAATTGAAGACTTAAAATTTTAACACCGTTAACAATCTATTTAACGGAAGCTGATCGACGAGGCAATTAAGTGCCACATAATATAACCATGTGGCATCTAATTCAATTAAAAAATAAAGATTTAATATTTTCTTCTTACTCTTCTTCCATGGACGACATTATACAAAAATAATTGCAACAGTTTGTGGAAGCAACAAGCAAACCAAGTGACAAAACATATATAAACCCAATTCACTTTCTTATGATCCCCCCGTAATGTCCTTCATAGGACTAATGTCGATCTTTAGGGAGGCTAGAGTGTCGCCTGGGGCGAGCAGGGGAGCCGCAAATTGGTTATTCATTATGCGTCGATGGCCAAAATATAATCATACATCTTCTTTATCTAACAATGTTACAATGTTGGATTATGAGACATTGTTCCGTTGATTTTTTTTTTTTCTAGCATAGAAAATGTACTTGTGTTTTTGTTAGAGGATATGAGTGTCTTTGAATAATTTCAAACTAGAATTTCTATGATTCACAGACTAGAATCAAACTATAACAATTGTTGACGATGGTGGCTGTAATTTATACCTGAGTTATGAAGAAATGTTAATGGTTTATTGTTCAAAAATCTTAAGATAGTTTATGTTTTTTCTTCAGCTTATTAAGGTGTTTGATGAAAGGGAGAATTACACTATAGACCATTTCACCCTAAGTTTTTGTAAATCAAGGAAAATTTATTTGCTATTACATATCAAGCCAAAATCCAACTTAAATGTACAATTATACCCTTATGTTATAATTAATTTTAAATTTCAAATTATGCAGTTATCCTCGAAATTTGTGCGAGTTAATTAAGTTTTCAAATTTAAAACTATCATTCCTAATCTACCAACTTCAGTTTTCAAATTTAAAACTATCATTCCTAATCTACCAACTTCAAGAATATCGGTGCATATGAATTCCTCGAAACATTCCTAATCTATCGACTTCAAAATAAAAATGGATTTCGAATCTTAAAAAATTAATTTCAGCAAAATTAGTATTATAAAGTCAACTATTAAAAACAAAATCGGTAAAAATATTTCTAAAATTCTGCTCATTTATAACTTTCCAAAATTAAAAAAAATTATTAATCTCCCAATTCGATTCCCATAAATATGTTACATATTCTCATTGATATGCAAAAAAATGTTGCATATATAAAAAATTGTTGCATATGCAAAAATATGTTGCATACCACTTTTATAAATATATTTAATTTATTATATTTGAAAATGTCAATATGTCAAAGATATTATGACTATATTTAACACTATTTGAAAAGAATATATTAAGCGCATATATTTTGATATATGCATAAAGTAGTGCATACATTAAATGCATATGTATATGCGTACATATAATTATATATGCTGTATATATAATTACATTTAAAACAATATGCATAAAATAAAGACTCCAACAACAATTGATCAATCAAATATTCAATACTCATTACTCAATCTACTAGCCAAATCACACATGGTTATTTCTTCTTTTCACTCCTAAGTCGACCTCCATTTGTATTCCCTCATCTTCCTTCTTTGGTTCCGCTAATCTCCTTTTCGGTTGTTTTCTCAGCCCATAGGTAAATTGGATAGCTAATAAACTCAGGAAGCTTCTTTACGAGGTCCTTGATTCTTCTCTTCTCAACGTATTCCAACTGCATATTCCATCATTCATAAACATTAATAACACAACCACTTATATTTGAATAAACAAAAAAAAAAAGCAGATGATCTAGAATTAGAATAAAACTACTGAATCCATCTACATTTGGCAAGCTACTGCTCTTGAACAACTTACAAACATTTCATAATACCTTGATTTTAAGTCCACTCAAGTGATGTAACTCATCTCCTACTCGACTTTTTCAGGCCTTCTAGTGTAAAAACATTAATTTCTAGTTGTTAGGAACACAAACAGATGGAATTCACCAAACTGGTGTTAAAATGCCAAAAATGACACACATTCAAATATCCCATCAGTGATCAGTGATTGTATAAGCATTTGTGGTATATGTGAAGCAAATCATACTTTCATACCCATTCTGACTCCACTGCAAAACAACATACATACTCCCAAATCAAGAGGGACATTCCCACTAGAAATTGACCACACAAAGAGCATTTCTTAACAAATTTACAATTAATTCCATAGCAGATTAAATACAATGAAGATTCAAGAGGGACATTCTCAATGCTCCCACTATTTATGAACTTGTTTTTCCAACCCAATGGATTTGTATAACAATCCAAAACCTTGAACCTAATTAAATTTTCAAATCCCAAAAAAGGCACCACAATCACAATGAAATTTTCATCAAAGAAGCTTCTCAACTAAGCAATAAATAGAAAAATGGAAAGAATCCATGAATCTTCACCTGATCTTTAATCTTTAATCTTCACACCACAAAAAATCTTCACCTTGATCTTTAATCTCCTCCTCACCGTGGATGATCTCCTCGAACCCGTACGGCCGCTCCGGCGACCTTGCCACCGTTTTCTTCTTCTCCGGTGCAATCTCATAAATTCCACCGGCAAGAAACAGAACCAGGTTCATTAAATCTGGAGAAATCCCATGATTGATCACTTCAAAACATCCCACTTAAATTTTAAAACACAGAATTACATATCTTGAACAGATCGACGACGTCGTATTCGAGTGGATTTGGCTGAACCTTGGACAAAATTACATAGCTTGTTGGTGAAACAATGGCATATCGTGACGGATCTGGCCGAACCTTGGACAGATCGACGCCGTCGTGGTCGAGGTTTTGACAACAAATAAAGACCGCGGCGGTGGATCTTTAACATATGTGATGGATGCTCTTTTGATTCGATTGTATACAAACCCGATTCTGGATTGCGGGGAGCGTTTAAGGAGCCGGTGAGGCGGGGCTATTGCGGCGATGGCTAGGCTGTAACATGGTGGTGTCGGGACCGGTTGCGCCGCCGTGAGGTGTAGGGTTTTGAATCTGAAGGGAGATGAGTTTTAAAATGAGAAATGATATGATAGAGATTGAAACGGATTCTCATAATATGAGAGTATATTATTGAATTTAATTGTTGATTCTTTTAATATATTGATTTGAGGGCATATTAGGAATGTCAAATATGAATTTGTCTTAATTTGTAATATCAATAATTTTTGTCTTGAATTAAAAGATGGGCTAGAATCTTGGTCTATAATGTCAATAAACTCTTGATGAAATGCTTCAAAGATTATTTTTTAGTCTCTTTCCGCTCTCCTAGTTTCTTCATCTTAGGAGAGATGGATAATCATTTCTCCACGTATCAATTGCTTACTATATTGTGCCATTTAAGTCCTTTAATGTGTTCCTCTACTAGAAATTAGGTTCAAGACTTCTGTTTCTATGTTTTACCACCCAAAGGGAAGTGAAGTATAAGCTAGCATTTCTACGTAATAGAGGAAATATAAACAGATGAAAAGGTTGTCCATGGAAATACTGTAACACAGGAAATATAAACATAGATGGAAAGGCCGCCAATGAAAATGAAAGAAGGAAACAATTTACATTTTTTTTAATTGAATTGGATGACACATGGAAATTATTTGACACTCACCATCAATTATGCCTCAAATACCAACAATCCACAAGATATCTCAATCACCACAACTAGGAACAACGATGCAATATAAATGAAGGTAAACACACGAAATCTCCCCCCAAACTTAAATGAAACTATCTAGTTGAACGCAAAGTTTGGAGATGAGTGTGTTACCTTAGAATTTTATCACCAATGTAGCTCACCAAAGAAGCAAGCTACCACAACCGATTGTCCCTTGAACTTCTTAGCACCACTACCCTTGAGCTCCACCATGCATATCTCCAATCCTTGACCACCAACACAACACTTAATCTACAAAACAAAAACTAAACAAAAGATCAAACAAGCTACAAATCTAAAAAAATAATAAAAGAAAGCAATAAATAATGGGTTGCCTCCCATTTAGCGCTTAGTTTAACGTCTTCAAGCCGGACGGAAATAAAAGAACTCATCGAAAAGGCCATGGATATCGATCCTCCTTCCCATTATATTTCAACCTTTGAGCTTTAAACTCAAGGAGGCTTTCATGAACGGAAGACCAATCATCCATATTTTTCTTGCACGACTCTTGATTAGCAAGCTTCTTCCATTGACACTCGTTGTTCTTCACCATAAATTGTCATTCTTTTCCTTTTTTTCCAAGAATGTCCAAGCACTTCTCAAGCTCTTTCTTTGAATCAAAATGATCAAGAGGCAAAATGAAATCAATAGAAGTATCAATATAAAATAAAGTGCAAATTGAAGAGTTTAAAGGTTTGGAAATGCTCATTTTGCTCTTCACTTCATCTTTCGATGCTTCTTGTTCCTTGTAGATCATGTCCATCAAAGGACATTCTTTTTTATCATCTTCTTCAATCACCATTAAGCTCATTCCCATGCTCATGTCTTCAAGTGGATATCCCTTTGCATCTTCATCCTCAATTGAATTCTCTTCTTCTTTAATAGCGATGACCAATGCCCCGATTGTTGAGTTCATCCACTCCATTCCATTCAGAAGTGACTTGAGTTGATCCTCTCTTTCTTACATTCTCTTATCATATGCATCCATTCTCTCCATTATGTGTGCAATGAGCTCTTCAGTAGTACTCCTACCCTCATTGCTTGGTGGCCAATACTCATTCCTTTCCCACTCTTCATAATGAGAGGGAGCCGGTTGCATTTGATAATCATACTCAAAGCTCACATTATTATCATGACGAAGATCATCCAAAGCTCTTTGAAATTCATCTTCACCCATATAATTTTTGAATGCTTCTATAAGAAAGGGTAAAACTTCCATTTTCCCCCAATCATGATATTGATAATGAGAGGGAACTTGTTGCATTTGATGATTGTACTCAAAGCTCCTCTCACTATCATTCCAATTTCCTTCCGAAGCTCCATGAAATTCAAAGTAAAGTTCTTCTATAGGCGGAGGAGGATATGGAAATGGTGGATAAGAGTGTTGAGGAGAAGGGTATTGATGTGGATGTGGAGAGTAATATCCTTGAGGAGGAGGTGATGCTTTCTCATTCCTCCAATCTTGATAATAGGAGGGAACTTGTTGCATTTAATATTATATGTGATAAACTAATGTTTCTAATCCTACCTAATCCAACAAACCAAACGAAGCACAAAAGTGAATAATTTGGGGAGTAAAAAAACGCCATTATCCAAACAAGAAAAAACACAAGATAGAAAACATCCCATCGCCAAAATTTTCCAAAGCTCCCTGCCTGCTTTCATTGTTTCTTCGTCAACATCTCTCTCTCTCTCTCTCTCTCTGTCTGAAGGGGTTTAAGCAATTCTATAAACCCTCGTTTATGCCGCCGTCTTTCTAACACTCCACTTCTATCTTATCAAACACTCCGCCACCAATGTCGTCCTTCTCCGCCGCCGCTCATCTGCTTCCCCTCACTTCATCTCCCGCCTCTCGCCGCCGCCGCGCTTCCTCCACTAAAGCCCGCCTCCACTCCCCCAAGTCAATTATCCAATCTAAAATCGCATCTTCCTCCTCTTCCCAAAACCCTAAACCCACCAATACTCCACCTTCTCCTTTTAATTCATTGATTTCACCCAAATCTGTCGCTGTTTCCGCTGCCTCCTGCATTCTATTCCATATTGCCAGCCCTTTCTTATCCGGGAGCGACTCTATCTTCAACTTCGGTGGCGGCAGCGGAGGAGGAGGCGGTGGGGGAGGCGGCGGAGGTGGTGGTGGAGGAGGAGGTCAAGGTGGTGATTTCTGGAGCTTTTTATCACCTGCAGCAGTTGCTAAAGATGATGATCCCCAACAAGATTGGGATTCCCATGGATTGCCTGCAAACATTGTGGTTCAGCTTACCAAGCTCAGTGGCTTCAAGAAATACAAGGTCTCCGAGATCTTGTTCTTCGATCGGAGGCGCAGCTCCACTGTGAGTACGGAGGATTCCTTCTTCGAGATGGTGTCTATCCGCCCTGGGGGCATTTACACCAAGCCGCAGCTTCAGAAGGAGCTCGAAACCCTAGCCACTTGCGGAATGTTCGAAAAGGTTGAAATGGAGACAAAAACAAACCCCGATGGGACCATAAGTGTAACCATTCCATTCCTCGAATCGACTTGGGAATCAGCTGATAGATTCAAGTGTATTAATGTGGGACTCATGCCACAGTCGAAGCCTATTGAAATGGATGCGGATATGACCGAGAAGGAGAGATTGGATTACTATAGGAGTCAAGAGAAGGATTACAGGAGGAGGATTGAGAGGTCGAGACCGTGTTTGTTGCCAATGCCTGTGCAAAGGGAGATACTTGAGATGATGAACAATTATGGTGCCGTGAGTGCAAGATTGTTGCAGAAGATTAGGGATAGAGTGCAGCAGTGGTATCATGAGAATGGTTATGCATGTGCTCAAGTTGTGAATTTTGGGAATTTGAATACGAGAGAGGTGGTTTGTGAAGTGGTGGAGGGCGATATCACTCAGGTAGTGATTCAGTTTCAGGATAAGCTTGGGAATGTCTGCGAGGGGAATACTCAGTACCCTGTGGTCAGGAGAGAATTTCCAAAGCAGGTGAGTATTGACTAGAACAGCTGACTCAATTGTGTTTACATTTATACTTCTTTGTTCTAAGTTACTCCGAGAGTTGAGCAATACATTTGTTATTCTAGTAACTGCTATTTCTGTGGGCTGGGTGGGTTCCTGTATGAAGGTCTCTAGGTAAAATGATGTATTTGCATCAATGAGAGAACTTTAATGCATAATTTTGAATAATTTCTTAGTTGGTTTGTTCTATTTGTTGTGTTAAACAGTTGAATGATCTGTAAACACTTATTGTACTTCATACTTCAAATTTCTAAGTGGTTATTTGAGGTTTGATATTATTGTATTATTTTTAATAGCTTCGCCAAGGACAAGTTTTCAACATCGAGGCTGGGAAGCAAGCTCTGAGAAATATAAATTCATTGGCACTATTCTCCAATATTGAGGTAAACCCACGTGCAGATGAGAAGAATGAGGGGGGCATTATTGTTGAAATCAAGCTCAAGGAACAGGAACAGAAGTCTGCTGAAGTTAGTACTGAATGGAGTATTGTCCCAGGTCGTGGAGGCCGTCCGACACTGGTAAATAGCTACATAACTGAAGTTTAAAATTTAGTGATGTAATTCGATTTGGTTGCTAAGTGTTTTGATTTGTCAAAATGCTGCTCAGGCTTCAATCCAACCAGGTGGTACTGTTTCTTTTGAGCATCGAAATATTAAAGGTTTGAATAGGTCACTTCTTGGTTCAGTGACCACCAGCAACTTCCTCAATCCCCAGGTAATCAACTCTGACTTCCATACATCTTCTTTTTCAGAAAGCTCGTGTTATTTTGTGTAGCAATTTTATAACTTTTTTACATTTGAATAAATATATATATACAGGATGATCTTGCTTTCAAGCTGGAATATGTCCATCCATATGTTGATGGTGTGTACAATCCTCGCAACCGTACCTTGCGTGCCAGCTGCTTCAACAGTAGAAAGCTGAGTCCCGTCTTCACTGGGGGGCCTGGAATAGAAGAAGTCCCCCCTATATGGGTTGACAGAGCTGGAGTTAAAGCCAATATTACAGAGGCATGCATTTCCTTATATATATACCCACATCTTGCTTAAACTAGTGTACACGAGTTGCTAAATTTGTTTATCTTAATAAAGAGGAAGGTTTATCAGAATGAACTAAATGTTGATGAGTCATTAATACAGAGAGATGAACTGATGTATTTTATGCAGAACTTCTCGCGTCAAAGCAAATTTACTTATGGACTTGTGATGGAAGAGATAACAACGCGTGATGAAAGCAGTCACATTTCTGCAAATGGTCAAAGAGTGTTGCCAAGTGGTGGAGTGAGTGCAGATGGACCTCCAACGACCCTTAGCGGCACTGGAGTTGATCGAATGGCATTTTTGCAGGCAAATATTACCCGTGACAACACAAAATTTGTGAATGGAGCTATTGTTGGTGATAGAAATGTATTTCAGGTGAGATGCAGTCATATTCATCAATCTCCTAAAGAATTTATTCTTCAATTTTTTTCCAGGCCGGCATTCTCTTAGCCCCCTTTTATTTTCTCAATAAACCCCTTCAGAACTTATTCCCACCTCCTGTTTTGAAATTAACAAAATATTAACTGGCATATGATTTCTGGGGTAGTAAGTGATTAAATGTTTTAAGTTATATATATTTTATGGTTTTTTCTTTCTCTATTTTCTCAATAAACCCCTTCAGAACTTATTCCCACCTCCCTGTTCTGAAATCAACAAAATATTAACTGGCATATGATTTCTGGGGTAGTAAGTGATTAAATGTTTTAAGTTATACGGAGTACATATTTTATGGTTTTTTCTTTCTCTATTTATTTATAATAGATTGGATAAGATAATGTTTGTCCGAATGAAATTCCTAATTCTATATGATACCGTGTCGACAGGAGGACTCATAATAGAGCTTGTGCGAACTGCATTACTTAAAACTAGGGTTTTAATCAATTGAGTCAAGACAAACGTACTACTGGTTTTAAGGCTTGTTTAAAACATTTTCAAGCTTCAAAATTTATATTTGAGTTTGTTTTATAAAGTAATCGAGTCTAGCTTGAACAAATTTTAGTTGAGCCGGACATGAGTCAAGTGCGAGTGGTTCGATATTTTGACGTATTGAGCTTTAGATTTTAACTAAAGTAAAAATCTGTTCACCCTTGTTGATATCTCTGTTGAATCGAGCTCAAGCGAATTAATGTTGAACGATCTCAAATAGAGTATCGAAAAGCTTTTGATTTTCTGCCCCGCCTAAAAACATATTTTTTCATCTGCTTGAGCAATCTGGCAGAATTAAATTTGTTTTGTTTTTCTTTTCTTATATTTTTTTATAAATATAGTTATTGCTCTGTTCCTTATTCTTGTTCATTGTGTTCATGGATAACAATGTATTTTTTTATGTGCTTGGTACTATGGTAGGGCAGTTAAACTTTTAGCTATACAGTTATATTTGCTTCCATAAACCAACAACCTTTTTATAGTTTGTGTGGAACGTGGAGTGAATTACCCTACAGTAATTTTCCATATAGACTTTGAGTAAATTATTTTGTTCTGGAATCCAGTGCCTATTCTTCTTAAAATGTTGTTTTAATGGCATCCTGCTTTAAATTATTCAATTCTAACTAAACACACTGAATTTCTTGAGTTATATATCAAGTAATGCAGTGCGTTAAAGGATCAAAGGGATGGAAATATAGAGGATAGGATGAGTTGTTTTGTAACTGCATTAAGTGTCTGCCATAAGGGATGAGTTATTTTGTAACTGCATTAAGTGTCTGCCATAAGTGAGAATTTTACAATTGCATTAGTGTTGCATTTTGGTGTCCTTCTGGATGTTGTATCTATAATCTGCCATAAACATTACTGCACACTAATTTCAATGTTCTGCAGCTTGATCAAGGACTTGGAATTGGTAGCAAGTTTCCTTTTTTCAATCGGCACCAATTAACAGTAACCCGATTTCTACAATTGAAGAATGTTGAGGAAGGTGCTGGGAAGTCACCACCTCCAGTTTTAGTCCTCCATGGGCGTTATGGTGGCTGTGTTGGAGATCTTCCCAGTTATGATGCATTTACTTTAGGGGGTCCTTATTCTGTTCGAGGTTATAACATGGGGGAGTTGGGAGCAGCAAGAAATATTGTCGAGGTATGACTCTCAGACTTATTTTGTGTTACATTGATCACTTCACACCACCCAACCAAGCCCCAATGACTAGTAAGAATAATACAGTATATGCTGATATGCAGTAACTCCCATTGAGATTTGACTATATATAGAACACCCAACTAAGTTTGTACGTTACAAATATTCATTAGAATTTCCAAATTGCACCTCTACTGAGGAGAGAGTTTCTTAGACAAACTATGGTAACTCATGGGAGTATTTGTAATGTAATCTAAACATCTTAAGAGTATTTATATTACTCCCTCCGTCCCGGAGTAAGTTTCCCCTTTCTTTTGGGTGTTTTGATTAAGGAATATTATAAAATAATAGATGTAATACAATTGATGTGATGGTGAGAGAGAAAATAATAGATTAGTATGAGATGAAGTATAATAAAATAATAGATAAAGTGTAAGTGATGTGATTGAGAGAGAGAAAATAATTTACCAAAAATGGAATGAGAAACTTGTTGTGGGACATCCAAAATAGGAAAGTGGGAAACTTATAGAGGGACGGAGGGAGTATATAGAACCTTTCTCAAGGGTAATTTCTTGTATTTATAAAGCTTGGTGTTTGTGCTGAATATTTGATGTGTTGTATTGTGTATGTAGCTGGCTACTGAGCTACGGATACCAGTGCGAAATACACATGCATATGTGTTTGCAGAGCATGGGAATGATCTTGGGAGTTCAAAGGACGTAAAAGGGAACCCGACTGAGGTGTACAGGAGAATGGGTCAAGGATCATCTTATGGTGTTGGGGCCAAGTTAGGGTTAGTGCGTGTAGAATATGCTGTTGATCACAACTCTGGAACTGGTGCAATATTCTTCCGGTTTGGAGAGAGATTCTAGAGAGATTCCAACAACGGCGAAGTTTGTCATCGGCATATTCTCTTGAAGCTAATCAGGAGTTTTTGCATTTTGATTGAGATTTACTTGTCTTTTTTCTTTATCTTTTCTAAATGTGCTGTTTAGTTTACCCCATGTTTGTTTCTTTCATATTTATAATATGGCATTGGCGTCTGAGTAAATGACATATACATCATGAGGAATTCTGCATAATGTAGTCCCTTTGTATTCTGATTTATAAATGTTGCATAATTTTGATTGATTGTGGGAATTTATGTGAGCTATTATTGCTAAATATCAATGAGCCAAACACTCGTAAGTGAGGACATTTAGCTGTTATTGTTCATCAATAAAAGAAAAGGAAATTGAAGAATAGTAAAGCAAAAGAAAGAAGCTAACACCTTTTGTTGATACCTTAAATCTACAAATACAACATTGCCTGAAATAAGATTAGTAATAAATTTTACACATCACAAACAGACTCTTCAACTTGGTAATCTGACGAAGGCAAAGATTCTTCAACACAGTCGTGTGGGTGGCGAGAGCAAACGAGAATATTGCAAGTGATCCTGCTACGCCTAAAGCATTTGCATATTCAGCTATGCACTTAGGAATTTCAAATGATCATATTAAAGTCCCAATTCCTTTTTCAATTGAGAAAGAGCAGCTTCAATCTCATCTATACTGTCATCAATGCTGCTCCCTTTCTCAGCCTCTTTTCTACTAGCACTTGCAGTTTCCTTAGTTCCGTAAGATTCATAATCTTTGTTTTCAACTACGTCTGCATCTGTAATGTTGAGCTCTTTCTCTAAGAACTCGACAAACTCTTCTCCAATTTCCTGTACAAGATAAATACTTAGGAAAAAAAAAATCACTAAATGTTTCGTATAAAAAGCATCTTACCCCCAATTCTTCCCATAAGCTCTTTGGCTTTCCTTGATTAGCAGCAGTTGCCTCCCAGTTGCGAAATTCTTCCTGAAGATCTCTAAAGAAGTCCTCTGCAGCAACAAGAAAATAGCTTCAGCGTCTCATGATATAATTTTACTTGCTAGGGAAGCAAATGCATAATTGTTCGAGATAATTTAAGATTGAGGTAAGGATGTTAAAGGCCACTCTGATCTCGATACATCTACCTACTGTTATTTGGACATCCCTCACAAAGTTACCTGCATCATTGAGGGGTTACTATAAATATATACGTATCAGAACTTGAAAAGTACCATATTATTTGGCATTTGCTGCTAATGAAATTGATAAAAACAGTATGTAGTAGTATAGATGAAGATCCAGCAATTTTTTTTTAGTTAATCAGATATGGCCTAGATATCCTATTAGGAAGGCAGTTTGAAGAGGTTGTACCTAATCTTCTCTAATAGAGAGGACAAAATGTGTTCAAATTCTTTCCTACCTAACTTCTCATTTGCAAAAAGGTTCAATTCCTATTTTTTCTTTTTAAAAGAAAGGTTGTTCTGAAACTAAACATCCAGCAACACTGATATCTAGTAATAAGTGTCATAACAATCCTTCCTATTTCATGCACTGGCAATAACCTCTACTTAGGCTTCAATAACTGGATAACATATCAGCATCACAATTGGAAGTAAACTACATGACAGTTGACCACAAAGCTCCAAACACAAAAGGCAATAAAATTTCTTAATATCATTAACATGTAGAATAATGCATCTTGAATCTATTTACTCAGAAGTATTTTACATTACCAAAAAATCAAGCAAAGTATATTGATAAATATACACAAATAGAGGCTTTTAGAAGCAAGATTTATTTACCAAATCCATAGAATTCTTCTTCGGCTTCTCTAGTCTTGGTCTGAAATCCTCCAGTTGAAGAATAAGAATAATCAGGTCCCTGCTTTCCAGAATCATATTTGCCTCTAGATTTAGAGTTCAGTAGTGTGTTATATGCATGCTTAATCCTCATAAATTTTTCCTGTGCGCCGGCCTGTAGACAAAGAAACAGTTGAAAGGTGGGGCATCTGACATGGATACTGATTCCCTAGATATAATACATGCAAAGAAGATTAAACAAAAATGCATGATGCAACAAAATAGTTTGTTTTGACACTAAATTATGATAACTCTGGTCCATTATATACATATAAAGAAGGAAATATTATTTTTATCAAGTCATAGCTCAAGGAAGCAGTGACCATCACAGCTGCGTGGTTATTCATACACCATAATAACAGAAGTGGGATCCTAATGACCAAGAGGACAGTCTACAGCAACATGTAGAGCAAGTTCAAAATTAAAGACATGCTACAAGTTTTCCATTCTCATTTTCTAAGTCTTCCATTTTCATTCTTTTTTGGTCAACAAGAAACAAACTGTGATATCTAGCAAAAGTATCCCTGAATATATATGTTGATGAGCAATGAAGTCAAATGCAAATCGCTTGAATCCAATGAAAGCTATGACCATTAGATTTTCCAAACTTTAATTCTTTTAGCATGTCTCATCAGGGGTTCATTTTAGTCCTAAGATGGAGTTAAGCAGGATAAGTAAATTATAATTGGAGAACAAAAAGATATATACACTTTCATAATTTGGCTTCAGAAACACAAGCAGTGGTGTCCTCCAAAAACAATTCTTTTTTACTTTCTAGTTTTTACAGTAAGGATACATTATTAACTCCACCAGGGTGCTATCCCTGCCTATCCCAAGCCAGAAAAAAGGAGGGTGTCAGTAGGCTTGTGACTAAAATTTTATCACATCACCATGCCATAAGCCCATTATCGAATAATTGGTTTATGTAGCCTACTCAATTATTTGGGATTAAAGGCTCAGTGAAGAAGATAGTAAGGATACATAACAATTTCTCAAGAGTCATCAAAGTATAATTTCTTATATTAAGGAATTATCTCTGCTTTTGCCTCAATCATTAGGCATGACTTGATTCTATTTTAAATCTGATGTGCAAACATATCATTTCTGTAATCAAGAACTTGAATACAGTACGAATTATCAAAAAAATTAGTCCATTAATTACTACAAAAGAAGAAAAAATACCTCCTTATTTACATCTGGATGATACTTAAGAGCAAGTCTTCGATAAGCCCCTTTGATTTCTTTGGTAGAAGCAGAGGGAGACACCCCCAAAACTTGGTACGGTGACTCCTTTCCACTCGCTCTAACAATTATACTTGTAAAATTTCTCATCTTCTTCGTCTTCGGGCGTGAAAAGCCCTCAAAGTGTTCGACGTAATGCCCATACCCGATTCTGCAAAAGAGGGAAGGAGAAGAGGGTTTTAGAGAGGGGAAGAGAAATGGATGGAGTGAGGGTAATGTCAAAGAATGGGCAAATCCATGCATGATCTTGAATTCATAAGGATTTGTGTTGTGAGTTGTGAGCTTTGAAGTTGTGGAGCTGTCTGGTTGGAATTAATTTCATTTACACAAGAAAAAGGATACAAAATGTTCTAAATATATATGGTTTTTTTTTTAATTAAAATATACTCCGTATATGGTTTTTAAATATTGAAAACAAAAAGTGAATTGAACTGATTTTTTTGTGGAATGGATAATAATAGGGTTGGTAAATTCACACATTCGATTGGATTTTTTTTTTAAGAATTGGACTTTAATTAATTCATTAGGCTGTGATTTTTGTGCTTAAAAAATCAAATATGAGAAGCCATAATTAAGAATGATTTGATATGAAGACTAATTTCTCTACTTTTAATAAGTTCTCTATTGGTCTACCGGATTTCAGCTACTTATGAAATTTTTAAATGCTCACACATACGTTAGAAATGTTTTTTTTTAATTTTTATAAATAATATTTCTCAAAAAAATTCTCAATGAAAAAGAAAATCCTTCTTAGTAAAAGAAAAAACAATCACAGCTTAGCAGAAAAACATCGGTGGTGGTGGCCGGTCGCCCAGCCAGCAACGACGACGGTCGTCTGCAGTTGTGTGAAGATAAATCTAATATCGCCCGTAACTCAATTTTTCTACATTTGTTCCTTTTGAGATTTCTTTAGTTGACTAATCTGGTGAGATTTATTGTGTTGATTGCGTTTTTTCATTTTGCTTTTTAGATTTTAATGTAGTTTCTTTGTTGTGTTTGGTTTAGTTTCGTGCTCCGACCTCGAGCGGATGTGTGTTGCGAAACTTTTGATTATTGTAAGCAGTATGAAGTTTTGCAGTTTCAAGGGTCTTGAGAGAGTAAGACGTCATTCAAATACTTTACATATTGAAATATTCAAATATTCGAATGACAAATCCAGAATGTTATTATAGAGAAATAAAGAATATTGGAAATATGATTTCTTGATTAGTTTATAAAGGTGATTTACAATGGGTATTTATACATGAGATAGTTAGGTCTAACCTAACCCTAATGGGCTTTATAAGAGAGCCCATAGAGAACTAAGGTGGGCCTATACAATAAATGAGAATAATGGTGTATTTACTAATATAGGTCCAATACGCCCCCTCAAGATGGAGTACCATAGGATAGTCCAATCTTGGTCATGAGGAGCTGAAGGCGAGCACCGGAGAGAGGTTTGGTGAGGGCATCGGCAAGTTGGTCGGCAGTAGAGACGTGCGAGATGCGGAGCCGAGCAGTTTTGACTAGGTCCCGAACAAAGTGGAAGTCGATGGCAATGTGTTTCATTCGTGAGTGAAACACAGGGTTTGAACATAAGTAGGTGGCCCCAATGTTGTCACAGTAGATGACTGGCACTGGAGAATTGGGAAAGTGTAGTTCTTTGAGTAGGGATGTTAGCCATTGCACTTCAGAGGCCGCTGTGGCAATGGCTCTGTATTCAGCCTCAGTTGATGAGCGAGCAACAGACTTCTACTTTTTGGACGACCATGAGATAGGATTGGCGCCCAAAAAGACGACATAAGCACTTGTGGAAGTGCGATCATCATGGTTGCCTGCCCAGTCAGCATCTGTGAAGCAGTGGAGCGAGGAGGATGAGGATGGGGTAATGTTGATTCCAACATCCCTTGTACCATTGAGGTAGCGGAGTAGACGCTTGACTGCATTCCAGTGAGTGATGGTGGGTGCATGCATGAACTGGGATAGTTTATGGACAGCAAAGACGATGTCAGGTCTGGTGAGCTGGAGATACTGAAGGCTGCCGAGCACTTGACGATACTGGGTGGAGTCAGTGGGAGAGGTGCCATCCGAGAGAGTAAGGCGAGCAGAGGTGGATAGTGGAGTTTGGACTGGTTTGGAGTCGATCATGTTATATCGGGCGAGCAGATCGGTGACGTATTTGCGTTGGGAGAGCAGGCATGAAGTTTTAGAGCGAAGAACTTCCACTCCCAAGAAATAGGATAAAGGACCAAGGTCCTTGACTGAGAATTTGGCACTGAGGTCGTCAGCAACCCGGGCGAGCATGGGCGAGGAGTTGCCCGTCAGTATGAGGTCGTCGACATAAACAAGGAAGTAGGCGACCACCCTATTGTTGTTATAGACGAACAGAGATTCATCAGAGTGAGTGGGGATGAATCCAATTTCTTCGAGAAAAGAGCGAAGAGCATAGTACCATGTGCGAGGAGCCTGCTTTAAGCCATAGATGGATTTGCGAAGTTGACAGACATAAGTGGGAAAGGTCTTGTCTTTGAAGCCCGGAGGTTGAGCCATGAAGACTGTGTCTGAGAGCTTTCCATGGAGGAAAGCGTTGTTGACATCAAATTGGCGAAGAGGCCAGTTGTTGGTAACTGCAATGCTGAGGACTGTTCGCACAGTGGCGGGCTTGACCACTGGGCTGAATGTTTCAGTGAAGTCAACACCTGGTCGCTGATGAAAGCCTTTGGCGACCAGACGAGCCTTGTATTTGTCCAAGGTGCCATCTGGTTTTCGCTTAATACGAAACACCCATTTGGAGCCGACCACATTTTGAGATGTAGTGGGTGGAACTAAGTCCCAAGTGCCATTCTGAAGAAGGGCATCAAATTCAGTCGACATGGCTGCTCGCCAATTTTCGTTTTTGAGTGCCTGGGAGACACAGCTTGGTTCAATGTCAGAAGCAACAGTGGAAGTAAGTCCATACCTCGGATTAGGCTTGAATACGTGATTCTGAGCTCGAGTGACCATGCGAGGTACAGAAGGTCGTGGGGGAGCATTGGTCGGCACAGTGATGTCAGGTGTGGGTGTGGCGAGTTGAGGTGTGGTTGGGACTGGATTGTGGAGGAGAGCAGGTGCAGTTTTGGTCGGCTGAGGCGTGTTCGGCACTGGGTCAGGGGCGAGGACAGGTGTGATAGAATTGGGTAGTGGAGGGGCTAGGAGAATGGGCGAGGAGTTGGAGTCGGAGGAGGTGAGTGGCGAGGAGATGGAGGTCGCCAAGGGAGATGGATGAGGAGGGGGGGGGGGTGGAAAAGGGGAACGTATGCTCAACGAATTGAACATGCCGCGAGGTGTAGATTCTGTTTGAGGAGCGATCAAGGCATAGGTAGGCGCTTTGCGTGGGCGAGTATCCAATAAAGAAACATGGAGTGGAGCGAGGATCAAGTTTGTGATTTGTGTAAGGGCGAAGTAAAGGATAGCAGAGACAGCCAAATATGCGGAGTTTGGCTAGATTGGGTGGGCGAGCAGTGAGCTTTTCATAAGAGGATAACATGTTGAGGTTAACCTTAGGAAGACGATTTATGATGTAGGCTGCCGAGCAGACAGCATAGGGCCAATAGATAAGGGGCATGGAAGCATGGTGAAGAAGGGCAAGGGCTGTGTCGACCACGTGGCGATGGCGACGTTCGGATAAGCCATTATGTTCGGGGGTGTGAGGCGGGGTGGTGAGGTGGGCAATGCCATGAGATTGAAGAAAGGGGCGAAGAGCAATGAACTCTCCCCCATTGTCAGAGTAAAAGGTTTTGATCGTGTTTTGAAAGTTGTTTTCAACAAGGGCTTTGAATGTGGTAAATGTGGAAAGTACATCCGATTTCCTTTTTAGGGGGTACACCCATACGTATTTGCTAAAGTGATCAACGAATAGCACATAGTATTTTAGATTATCAGGAGATAAGATAGGCGACGACCAAACATCAGAAAAGATAACATCAAGAGGTTTAGTAGATTTAATGCTTGAATCATAAAATGGTAGTTTGTGACTCTTGATACATGAGCACGAGTTACAGTTGAAGTGTTTGGAAGGTGCACTGGATAGGCTAAGTGTAGAGAGAGTGTGAGCAAGTATTTTTGTTGATGGGTGGCCAAGGCGAGCATGCCAGGTGGTCGTTGTGAGATGTTGAGTGGTGAAGGCTTGTGGAGGGACGATGGACATTTGTGCCGGCCAGACATATAAGTTATTGATACGACTCCCAACGAGGAGAATGCTCCCCGAGTGACCATCCCGTACCTGAAAGGAAGAGCGATCAAAAACAATGTTAACATTATTATCACGACAGAGACTGGAAACAGAAATCAAGTTTTTCGAGATGTGTGGGACGACCAAGACATTCGAAAAACTGAGAGACTTAAGTTGAGGAAAATGCATAGAGCCAGTGTGCGATATGCGTAAACCTTTACCATCACCAATTTCTACATTGTCAGACCCAATAAAGGGCGAGTGAAGGGAGAGATTGGCGAGGTCGTTGGTGATATGATGCGAAGCGCCTGAGTCAAGAATCCAGTGCTCGGCAGGTTGTGCCGAGGAGGCTGAGTGAGCTGAGTAGGCCGGACGAGCAGCTGTCCGATTCAGACGAGAAGGTGGCGTGACATGCCCATGTGGGCGGCGAGGACCCGTAGAGGAGGCAGGAGGCGAGGGTGAAGGAGGAATTTCAGGGCAGGTGCGAGCAGTGTGGCCCGGTGCTCGACAGTATTGGCATGTGCCAAGATAGGGTTTTTGCGAGGATTGGCGAGGACGAGTATCAAAAGTTTTAGCCCTCGTGTCTGGTCGCGAGGAGCGATGAGGATGTTGACCAGCAGTAAGTGCAGATGCAGGTATTACAGCTGAGGATGGTCGCGAGGCAATTTGAACCTCGGCGCTGAGGAGCTTGTCGCAGAGCTCAGCAAAGGTGATGGGCTGGTCGCGAGCTTGGATGGCATTGGCAATGTCATTGTAAGATTCGTCAAGGCCAGTGAGAACTTGGAGAGTGACGTCCTCGGCATCAGAGGAAATGCCGAGGAGAGCAAGCTCGTCGACTACAGAGCGAACTTCCATGAGGAAGTCGGAGACCGGGCGAGCACCTTTGGACAAAGAGCGGAACTTGGTTTTGAGGGCAAGAATGCGACCTCGCGAGGGCTTTCCATACATGCTCTCAAGCATTTTCCAGGCTTCGCATGAGGTTTTTGACGATGCAACAAAGGGTATTAGTTCCAGGGACATAGATCCGACCATGGCTGAGAAAATGAGGTTGTCCTGACACACCCACAGGTCGTGTGCAGAGTTGGGAATGGTGGCAGTGGTGTTGGTGGTGCCGTCGGCGGCTGGGATTGTAGCCGAGGGGCATGGATGTGTGCCCAAGACATAGCCTAGGAGGTTGTGTCCAGTGAGGAGAAGGCGGAGCTGGAAAGACCAAGCGCCATAGTTGGTGGAGTTGAGCTTCAAGGACATATTTGCAAGTCCTTTGAAGGTGATCGGTGATGGAGGGGAAGCGGCCATTGGGTTGAGTGGAGCAGCGGAGAGAGGGGAGGTAAGATGAATGGCGAAGGCGGCGGCGGCAGAATGTGTAGCGGCGACGGCGGCTAGGGTTTGTAGCGGCGGCGACGGCTAGGGTTTGTAGCGGCGGCGGCGGCTAGGATTTGGATCAGGCGTGAGCCAAATGACTCGATGATACCATATAGAGAAATAAAGAATATTGGAAATATGATTTCTTGATTAGTTTATAAAGGTGATTTACAATGGGTATTTATACATGAGATAGTTAGGTCTAACCTAACCCTAATGGGCTTTATAAGAGAGCCCATAGAGAACTAAGATGGGCCTATACAATAAATGAGAATAATGGTGTATTTACTAATATATGTCCAATAGTTATCGTTCAGAATGACAAATCCAGAATTCAAATATTCGAATGACAAGAATACAATTAACACCGTGGTCCAACTAATAGGTATTCACACTTACATATTGATATAATTATACAAATGTGCACACATATATCTAAACAAATACACGTATTTATATTTTATATAATTTATATCTAAATAAGAAAACTGAGCAGTCGTTCATACAAGTAGTCATGAATTGACAAAAGTTCTTTTGGTGTCTGATGTTTAGGATCGATTTTCCCATCTTTCTTGGTTGAGCTTGACGCATGTTCTTCATATTGACAATTTTGTAATATTATTCGTTTTTTTTTCTTTTTACCCATTCCTTTGTTTGAGTGGTTTTAAAAAAATTCGAGTGATTAGAAAGAGTTGTAATTATTTTAAATCAAAGAAAAAAAAATCAATGAATCTCTTTCTAAATGTGTTTATTATTAATGTGTAATGTCTTTTTTTAATTTGCATCTCTCTTGATAATCCATTACTCCCTTACTACTATATTTTTTTTTTTGGGTTAATTGAAAAAAAAATCACGATCTTTATAGTATTTATCAATTACAACATATTCTTTTTTTCTTTGCAATTCGATACACCACCTTTTTAAGTTTTGCAATTTGATGCATGTGTTTATTTTTAGGCAACACATGAATGATGTATATACCAAGCCACATTAAGGTTCTACACAAATGCCAACGTAAATGCCATGATTGATCAATAAAATATTTTTTATATATTTTTTATTTTATATTTTAAAAATGTTTTTAAATAAAAACAATATGAAAAATATCACATTATTTTTTGTAGACTGTGATTTGAAGAACGATCTTATACTTTTGAGTTTTGGAAGAAAATGATACTCCGTAATAATTAAATTGGTTTATGATTTATTTTTTAAAAAAATTAGTATTGTTTTTAGTTTTAAAACGAGTTTTTTAGTATTCTTTTAAGTGAATAACGTTTTAAAAATTAAAAAATATATATATTCATCATTTGTGACATCTATGTGGCACCTCGACAACTCTGACAATCAAATTATGATTTAATTGTTGTGAGAAAATTGACACATGCATTGAATTGCAAAAATTAAAAAGGTGGTGTATCAAATTGTAAAGAAAAAAAAGATATGTTGTAATTGATAAAAACTGTAAAGGTCGTGATTTTTTTTGCAATTAACCCTTTTTTTTTTTAATATCACTTGAGAGTTGAGACCATCCACACTTTAATTGACCAATTTGAATACCTAAACCCCCAAATTTGTTTACTGCGGTGAAAATGTTGTACTCCAATACTCTAACAAATGCAAGCTTTGGCTTCAACACTTTTATCTTTAGAGATCAAAATAAAATTTTCCAAATAATTGATTCTGCTTCCAAGAATAAAAAAAAATACTAAAAAATTAAGTTTTAAACCCCTTACACTAAACCCGTGTCAGCGTTTCTTACATTTTCTTCTTTGATTCCAGTTAAACTAATTTGACTTTTTTTGAGAACTCAAACACTAATTATTCCCTTTGTTTCGTAATTTTTTTTATATTTTTCGTTTTAAATTTCAACAAAATTTGTATATTTCAAAATGAAAATAATTCTCACAACATATATGCTCACAAAACACATTTACTCTATATTTTATTACTTTTAAAACTTTGAGATCTATCGTACACTCGACTCAATTCAATACTTTATAAATATACAAAATTACTCTTCAACGTTATAATACTCCCTCTTTTCCACAATAATTTTCATACTTTTCTTTTCGAACGTCTCACAATAACTTTTACACTCTTAAAATGGAAAACTCTTTATAAACTCCACTCTCACAATATCCTCAATTTTACACAAATGTCATTACTTTTTGGGTGGTGCTAAACATTCCGAATCTGGATATCCAGAAAAGGGCATTTTTGTAATTTTCTATTTTAAGTTGGGTTAAAATGACCAATATACCCTTAAGTGTAAATGCCATATTTTTTGAATTAAATAATAAAATCTGACACTACGTACTCTCTCTCTCTCTCTTTATATTTTCAAGACAACAATAATTACACCAACAAATTTTAATTTTGTATTTAATTGCACTCTTTTATTTCTTTCATCTCTATCTTCCTTCTTCCTAGAACCCTAAGAACTCCATCTTTCTCAAAGAAAAAACTTCATTTTTGTGCCGGAAAAAAAAAAAAAAAACTTCGTCTTCTTCGTATATTCATATCTCAGAATGTTTAGCACAACGGGAAAAAAAAATTGAAAAATTTTACGTCGTCTTCAAAGGCGTGCGAGTAGGTATATATGATAGTTGGAGTGAATGTGCTCCACATGTACTCGGATTCAAAGGATCCTTGTACAGATCTTACCGGAGTGAAGAAGAGGCTATCGATGCATACACATCCTATTTCCAGCAGAGGTCGTATGGTGATGATTCCTATTTCCAGCAGAGTTCGTATGGAGATGATTTAAATTCGAATCTTGGATTAAATGTGAATGAAGATGAAACGAAGGAAGCTTCAAGTTCTTATCAGCCGACAAGAATTGGAAATGGCCTTATGCAATATTACCAGTCTTTAGTCATTCTTGTTCCTATACTTTTATTTTTTTGTTTTGTTTCTGGAATCGTAGGTGGTTTTGCAAGTTTGTTTTTTTGATGTTCATTCTATAATTGTAAAATGTAATCTACATTTTTAGCCCTCAAGCTATGCAATGTTATTTTTTAAAAGTGTGTTTATTGTTAGAGTAATTTGATGAATTTACTGGAATTAGTTGGAATTTAAAAGAATCGACGATTGTTAGTGAAATTGGGGAAGATTACAACTTAAATTTCATTAATTCTGATAAGTGAATTTGGGAAAGATTACAATAGTCCAAAGTTAAACCCTAAAATCCTACCCTAATCGTCGTCATCATCACCACCATCTTCACCACTTTCTTCCTTATTTTATTACAGATTTGATAGGATTTAATTTGGCTTTCCTTTGATAAGAATTTGGGATTTTTCAAGTCAAGATGTATATTTTTCAGAAGTGAGAGATTTGTTACGATTAATTTGGTGAATTTATTGGAATTAATTGAAATTTAATATAATCAAATCAATTTGTTATTTGTGTTTACAATGAAAGATTTTAATGTGTTTCGATTAATTTGGTAAATTTATTGGAATTAATAAACTTCAATCAAGATTACATCCCAAAATTGGTGTTAGTCGCTGTAATGGTATTGTTAATTTTGTTGTTTATCTTACAAAATATAATAAAGTAAATTAATTAATAGCAAAAAACATTTTCATTACTATTCGATTGGAAAATGGGGGAAGATTACATCCCAAAATTTAAAAGACAAAAAAAAAAAAAAAAAAAAAAAAAAACTTAAACACCTAATTACTTAATAGTAAACCCTAAGTAGATAAGCTTAATCATTGTTCTCATCACCGCCACCCTGAACGCTGTCTTCCATATCGCCATCAGCGCTGCCGCCACCAACACCACCACCGCCACGGCCACCGATACTTGCAGAATTTTCTTGGTCTCAAACGGTTGAATCAGAGAGCACAATGACTGGAATTTCCTTGACCTTATGAGCTTCAACAAAGAACTCATAAATCTTATGTAAGTGATCCTCGTCCAGGATCACATTGCTCAATGATTGTGGTGTGCAGTGAACCAACAATCTTTTCATTAAAAACTTCACTTCCTCTTTCAGTTCTTCGTTTTGCCTCTTTGTATATTCGTACATTGACAAAAGACCTTTTGGGAAGGAAGGCACAAACTCCTGAAATTTGCCTGACTTTGAAGGTGTTCTTCCCATTTGGGAAATTTAGGGTTTAGGATTGAGGATGAATGAATTTACATGGCTAAGTGTATTTATATTATCATCCCAACAGAGCTTTTGCAACCTTTGGCATCCCAAAATCATCATCATTATGCACAATTTCTAGACGCAATATACCCCCATTCGGCCATGCATTCACGTGTTCCAAAAAAATGATCATTGCCTTCATACATAATTTATTCATTAGGCGGTTTAAAATTATTCATTAATTAAAAAAATAAAATTAAACCTAAAGACGTATTCACTTAAAAACAATATTATTAATTAATTAATTTTGAACAAAATTATTTAAGATGAAATTAATTAGAGTATTACTAAATGAGAAAGTAATTACAGATTTAAGAAATATTTAATCTATCTTGAACCTAAATTAGATTAACATGTGCAAAATTTTCAATTTAAACCAAAAGTCGTATTTACTTAAAATTTAACCTAAAATCGTATTTACTTAAAATTAGCAAAAATTAAAGCTTATTTTACTTAAAAACCGACATATCAATTATTTACATAATATTCGAATGACTTAAATTATAATTTGTTTGTAATTATGGACTTTGAGACTTTGTTAAATATTAGTATAATTTACCTTATAAAAATTTCTTATTTATAGACTAAGTTGAACATTTATATTGTTATTGTTCGACGCAAATATATGTATCCATGTTTATATTACTTAGTGATATAAAATTAAAATTAAAAGTGCAAATTAAAATACAAAATCACATTTAACGGTTGATATTCACTTAATTAACAAAAGGGGGAGAATTTTCAACCGATCAAGGGCTATATGCCCATACAACATAAAACATAAAATTAAAATACTTAAGAGTCCATCATACTAAAACATAAAACAAAAACATACATAAACATAAACATGAACAAATAAAAAAAGAACCCTTCCACCACTCCACGCTTCTACCTTCAAAACCCAAAGCAAATCTTGTGTTGAACATCATATGTAGCAACCGCTTCATCCAGATCAGCGTTCGCCTCCGCACGTAGGACCACATCCTCTATCACCATGACCCTACGTTCCAGAGCATGGCGAGCATCGAGTAAACTATGAAGCCTATCCCAACGCTGCCTTAGAAAATGCCTTTCGGCTTGGTGCCTCAACCGCAACTGCTGCAGTTCATGGCAGTTGTTCTGGACGATTTTCATTAGGCCAGTGAAATAGTCCTAGAAATACAAAACAAAAGAAATTAATTAAACAAAAATTAATTAAACAATAGAAAACAATGAAGAAAAATATGAAACCCTACCACCCCTTAGACATTAGTGAGTGATGAGAGATGAAACAATGTTTGAGAGATGAGAGATGAAATCAAAGTGAAAGTGTGTTTTTACATTGTGAGTGATCCAATTTATATGAAGTTGAAATGAAAGGGTGCATTGTACGTGAAAGGGTGCATTGATCGGATATTAAATGTTAATTTAATTTAATTTAACTTAACCTAAGTAAAAATAATATTAATTTAATTTAAGTAAATATAATTAATATTATTCGAATTAAGATAATATTCATTCAGTTTAATTTAACTTAAGTAAATATAATATTATAAAAGGGCATAATGTTAATATTAATTTAATTTAACTTAACTTAATTTAATTTAACTTTAGTAAAGGTAATATTATTCGAATTAAGATAATATTAATTTAATTTAATTTAACTTAAGTAAATATAATATTATTCGAATGAAGATAATATTATTCGAATTAAAATAATATTCATTTAATTTAGTTTAACTTAACTTAAGTAAATATAATATTATTCAAATCGAAGATAATATTATTCAAATTAAGATAATATTCATTTAATTTAACTTAAATATAATATTATTCGAATCGAAGATAATATTATTCGAATTAAGATAATATTCATTTAATTTAATTTAATTTAACTTAAGTAATATAATATTATTCGAATGAAAATAATATTATTCGAATGAAGATAATATTATTCGAATGAAGATAACAATAATTTAATTTAAAATTAAATACTTAAAACTTAATAAACTTATTTATTTTAATTATGGTGTTAGTGTGAGGATAAAGTGTTTAGGGTTGTAGGGTTTAGGGTTTATGGTCCGATTACTCGTTTCAATGTGTTGACTACATTAGAATCAAATACTTATAACTCAATAAACATATTTATTTTAATTATAATGTTAGTGGTAAGGTTTATGGTTTAGGGTCTGATTACTCGTTTCAATGTGTTTAGGGTTGTAGGGTTTAGGGTTTGATTACTCGTTTCAATGTGTTGACTACATTAGAATCAAATACTTATGACTCAATAAACTTATTTACTTTAATTATAATGTTAGTGGCACTACAAGAAACAGGGGAAATAGCGATGAAAATTTTGCGACAAATCTAAATTTTATCGCTAAAATCAAATTTTAGCAACGAAATAAAAAATTTCGTCGCTAAATTGTTAGATTTAATATTTGCAACAAAATTTATATATTCCGTCGCTATATTAGCAATAAATTGCTTCATTTTGTTGTTAATAATCAAAACAGCAATGAAAATTATATTTCGTCGCTAATATTTTGCGATGAAATATAAATTTTCGTGGCTAAATTTTTGAAATTAATTTTTGCAACAAAATTTATATATTTCATCGCTATATTAACAACAAATTGCTTCATTTTGTTGGTAATAATCAAAATAACAATGAGAATTATATTTCGTTGCTAATATTTTGCGATGAATTAGAAATTTTCGTGGCTAATTTCTTGAAATTAATTTTTGCAACAAAATTTATATATTTCAATGCTATATTAGCAACAAATTGCTTCATTTTGTTGTTAATAATCAGAACAACAATGAAAATTATATTTCGTTGCTAATATTTTGCGATGATATAGAAATTTTTGTGGCTAATTTCTTGAAATTAATTTTTGCAACAAATATTAGCAAAAAATTGCTTCATTTTGTTGTTAATAATCAGAACAGCAATGAAAATTATATCTTGTCACTAACATTTTGCCATGAAATAGAAATTTTCGTGGCTAATTTATTGAAATTAATTTTTGCAATGAAATTAAAATATTTTATCGTTATAATAGCAACAAATTGCTTCATTTTGTTGTTAATAATCAGAACAACAATGAAAATTATATTCCGTCGCTAATATTTTGCGATGAAATATAATTTTTTGTGGCTAATTTATTGAAATTAATTTTTGCGATGAAATAAAAAAAATTCATCGCTAAACTAGTAACAAATTCTTTTATTTTGTTGTTAATAATAAGGACAACAATGAAAATTATATTTAGTCGCTATTATTTTACGATGAAATATTTTTTTTGTGGCTGTTGGGAATAAAATGAGATATGTTTTGATCTAATACCAAAACCCCCTGAGACATGCCTAAGTCAATATAAATATGTTCTAAGAATGTTAGAACATATAGACTATAGACTAGATGAGAAGCTGAAATGTTAGGTAGCTCTTAGACAATTAGATGCACAATTTGAGGGGGAACCTATGCTTTGAAGATGATCAAGATCAAGTCCCCTCAAGGCTCAAATTCTGGAACAATCACTTAAGAGCAAGGACACTCTATGAAATCTAAGATGCTCTTATTGTAAAGCTCAAAAGGACAAGTCCAATGAAGATGCTCTGATCAGGAGAGTTGTCCAGAGAAAATATTCATAAAGCTCTGATCAGGAGAGTTGTCCAAAGAAGCTAGCCATATGCAAGAACAAGCTTACCTAGCTCAAAAGGACAAGACTACTCAAAGGTTTTTATCAGGAGAGTTGTCCAGAGAAGTCAACTCTATGCATAAAGTGCTCTGATGCAGAAAGATTAAATATACTGATCAGGAGAGTTGTCCAGAGGAGTTGTCTCAGCTAAATTGATCAAGATCAAGTGCTCTGAAAGCCTGAGATCAACTATGCTGAAGAGTTTGAGACAACCAGTCCCTAAAGGTTCTCAAAGAAATAAGCTAAGACCATACTCAAGAGAAATAAAGGGAAAGAGCCAAGTCATCTGAAGAAGAGCAAGCCAACCATGCTGAAAAGCAAAACTGCTGATAGTGATAAGGAGAGTTGTCCAGATGATAAGGAATGTTGTCCTATCATTGGATCAACCTTCAGAAGCCATGTCCAAGTCCTAACAAGAAGTCAAACATTGGGAAAAGTGCTGCAGAATGAAGACAAAACTGTTACAGCCGTTTATTACCCAAATGAGGACATGTCACTATCAAGAATCTGTCTTCCAGTTTGAAGAACTCAAGGAAGACATTTATAGCAATTTGGGGCTGCCTCTCCAACGGGCAAATCCTCCATTTTGTCTATAAATACAGAAGTGTGAAGACCATTTGAAAGCACCTCAACCTGCACCTCAACCTCAACTTTGACAAGAATATCCAACTATCCTACAAGTTGACAAGTGCTCTCAAGCTTTCAAAGAGACTATCTTAGTCTTTAAACACTTCATCTAAGCTGAACCCAATTGTATATCCATACACAAGCTTAGAGAGATATCCTATCCTTATACACTGATCTTCATTGTAAAGGATATCTCATTAGTTGGAACCTTACTTCAACCCTTACACCTTTCAAGAGTGAAAGTGAGAAGGTTGTAGTAGTAGAAGTGGTAGGAGCTGACTGTTGAGAGAAGAACAGTTCAGTTCTGAGTTGAGAAGAGGGTACTAGGACTCTAGACATCCTAGGGATCAATTCACCAAGGAGTGGTGTTCTTGATCAAGTGCACCTTAGCACTATAAAACAAGTTAATTCCAAGAGTGAAGGAATTATCCTGTTAAATCAGGGAAAGTGGATGTAGGAGCTTGAGTCTCTGAACCACTATAAACTCTTGTGTTGATTTGCTTTACAAGTACTTACATTCATTCAACACTGCACACAAAACTGATCTTTCAAAGATACATATTCAAAGACTGTGCAAAACTGATTTGGACAAGTTCCCTGAAGCTAAACTGGACTGTGTTGCATTGACTAAGTGATTTCAGAAATTAAAGGAGTCTAAACTTAAAGGGCCAACCATTATTCCGCACATATAACTCCCCTAGATAGTCAATCAACTAAGTACTCAATAGTACTTAGTAGTCTGATTATCTTAGAAGAGTTAATCTTCTTCAGCAGAGTTGTCCAAGACAACCTTGCTGAACTCTGGTTTGATCAAAGTTGCAAAAGAATTGCATACAAGTGTATTCCCCCCCCCCCCATACACTTGTTATATACTCCTTTCAGGACCAACAGTGGCTAATTTCTTGGAATTAATATTTGCAACAAAATTAATATATTTCATCGCCACACTTCCAACAAATTATTTTATTTTGTTGTTAATAATAAGAACAACAATGAAAATTATATTTCATCGCTAATATTTTAGTGACAAAATTGAAATTTGCATGATTAATTTTGTGGATTTAATATTCGAGAGAAAATTAAAATATTTCATCACTATATTAGCAACACAATATTTTATTTTATTCTTAATAACCAGAACAATAATGAAAATTATATTTCGTCTCTAATATTTTAGTAATGAAATAGATTTATTTCATGTTTAATTCTAATGAATTAAAAATGGTTGTCGTTTAAACATAATAAAGGAAAAAAGTTTGAGTACATGCACAATGTGAAATAATAGAGACGATTCCAACACTATGATGTTTGAAATAATAGGATCAATATAATTTCATTTACTTTTAAACTATTAAGTTTTTTATTTGATTTATTTTGGGGTATAATTTTTTGATTTCATTCTGTATAATTTGTTTTATGTTTTTCTGTTTTCTTGATTTCATTAATTATTTATTGTTATTCCCGCTAAGAATGAGAGAAGAGTACTACTTCAACTATGCATATTAAATCAAGAAAATCGGTTTATATAATTAAATGTTTAATAATTCTCCATATTTTGTGTCTTATAAATTAGTTTGAATGTTTATAAAACTATTTATAAATATGATGATGCAAATGAAGATGGACATAAAGATGAGAGGATGAAGATTGGATGTAATATTTATTATTTTTTTGGAATTGTTAAAGTAACATTGATTTTTTACAATTGGAATTTTTTTTTAAAATTACAATATATATACATATATACAAGTTAAAAATTAATCAATTAATATATGTGAAATAAATTATTGAATAAGTAAATTAACTAAATTAGTAAAAATTGAATACATATATAATTAATATTAAAAACTGAACCAAAGAGTTGTCTGCCCGAGTGGTGGGCGCCCAACTATGGGCGCTCACCCACACGGGATCGATTCCCACCAAGACCAAATAAATAGTCATTTAAATAAAATGGGGGGGGGGGTATGTGGGTGCGGTACGGGTTGGGGCGGTGGGTCGGTTGGGTGTGGTACGGGTGTGGGTGTGGTACGGGTTGGGGCGTTGGGACGGGTCGGGTGTGGGTGCGGTACGGGTTCGGTTGGGACGGGTCAGGTGTGGGTGCGGTACGGGTTGGGTTGGGGCGGGTAGGGTGTGGGTTTAGAGAACGATTGAGTTAGGGTCGGGTGTGGGTTGGGGCGGGGCGGGTGTAGGTGCGGGTTGAGACTAAATAAATAGTCATTTAAATAAAATGGGGGGGTATGTGGGTGCGGTACGGGTTGGGGCGGTGGGTCGGTTGGGACGGGTCGGGTGTGGGTGCGGTACGGGTTCGGTTGGGACGGGTCAGGTGTGGGTGCGGTACGGGTTGGGTTGGGGCGGGTAGGGTGTGGGTTTAGAGAATGATTGAGTTAGGGTCGGGTGTGGGTTGGGGCGGGCCGGGTGTAGGTGCGGGTTGGTCGATTGCGGAAGTTGGTTTAGAGAATAATTCGTAAATCGGATACACATAGCCAAATATTAGCGACAAAAATATGGGTTTCATCACTAACATTTGCAACAAAATTAAAATATTTATCGCAAAAAAAATAGCCACAAAGTAAGGAGCTACTATTTTAGACACGAAAAAATTTATCGCTAATTCTAATATTTTCGTCGCTAATGTGAGTTAGCGATGAAATAATTTCGTCACGGGATTTGTTGCTATACACCCGTCGCTAACGTGTTTGCGAGAAATATTTGATTTTCCTCGCAAACATTTTGCGATGAAACTCATATTTTTGTCGCTAATATTTTGCGATTAAACTAAAATTTTCGTTGCTAATATTTTGCGTTGAAACTCAATTTTTCATCGCAAACATTTGCGACAAAAAAATTTTTTTTGTCACAAACATTTGCGATAAAATTAATTTTTTTGTCGCAAACACGTTAGCGACGGGCGTATAGCAACAAATCCCGCGACAAAATTATTTCATCACTAATCCACGTTAGCGACGAAAATATTATAATTGGCGACAAATATTTTCACGGCTAAATCGCAGTTTTCTTGTAGTGTGGTAAGGTTTATGGTTTAGGGTCCGATTTAATCGTTTCAATATGTTTAGGGTCCGATTTACTCGTTTCAATGTGTTTAGGGTTGTAGGGTTTATGGTCCGATTACTTGTTTCAATGTGTTAACTACATTAAAATCAAATACTTATAACTCAATAAACTTATTTATTTTAATTATAATGTTAGTTGTAAGGTTTATAGACGTTTAGGGTCCGATTTACTCGTTTCAATGTGTTTAGGGTTGTAGGGTTTAGGGTTTATGGTCCGATTACTCGTTTCAATTGTGTTGACTACATTAGAATCAAATACTTATGACTCAATACACTTATTTATTTTAATTATAATGTTAGTGGTAAGGTTTATGGTTTAGGGTCCGATTTACTCGTTTCAATGTGTTTAGGGTTGTAGGGTTTAGGGTTTATGGTCCGATTACTCGTTTCAATGTGTTGACTACATTTGAATCAAATACTTACAACTCAATAAACTTATTTATTTTAATTATAATGTTAGTGGTAAGCTTTATGGTTTAGGGTCCGATTTACTCGTTTCAATGTGTTTAGGGTTGTAGGGTTTAGGGTTTATGGTCCGATTATTCGTTTCAATGTGTTGACTACATTAGAATCAAATACTTATGACTCAATAAACTTATTTATTTTAATTATAATGTTAGTGGTAAGGTTTGTGGTTTAGGGTCCGATTACTCGTTTTAATGTGTTTAGTGTTGTAGGGTTTGGGTCCGATTACTCGTTTCAATGTGTTGACTACATTAGAATCAAATACTTATGACTTAATAAACTTATTTATTTTAATTATAATGTTAGTGGTAAGTTTTATGGTTTAGGGTCCGATTACTCGTTTCAATGTGTTTAGGGTTGTAGGGTTTATGGTCCGATTACTCGTTTCAATGTGTTTAGGGTTTATGGTTTAGTGTCCGATTACACTTAGGTCTCCCTAATTTTTTTTCTTTTAAGTGTAGATTAATTAAACTCAATGTTGAACAAGTACACTTAGGTCTCCCTAATTTTTTTCTTTTAAGTGTAGATAATTAAATTCAATGTTGTACAATTACACTTAGGTCTCCCTAATTTATTTTTCTTTTAAGTGTAGATTAATTAAACTCAATGTTGAACAATTACACTTAGGTCTCCCTAAATTTTTTTCTTTTAAGTGTAGATAATTAAACTCAATGTTGTACAATTACACTTAGGTCTCCCTAATTTTTTTTCTTTTAAGTGTAGATTAATTAAACTCAATGTTGAACAATTACACTTAGGTCTCCCTAATTTTTTTTTCTTTTAAGTGTAGATTAATTAAACTCAATGTTGTACAATTACACTTAGAATTACATTTGGTTAAATTAAGTTAAATTAGTGTGAATTAAGAGCTAGGATTACGGATTATTAAGATTAAATTAAGTTAAATTAATGTGAATTAAGGTCAACCGACTCATTCACGTCTTTAAATCCTCCTTATCCCACTTAATTCCCTCCTTATCCCACTTAATTCAAGATGGAGTAATTCAAATCAAATTAACATTACATCGCATTTAAACCTCCCTCTCCCACTTGTCCACGTTCAACCCCCCACACTCCTCCACGTCATTATTTACTCGATCAGATACATTTTCCATGGCCAACAACAGTAATCACTGCAAGCTGTATTACATGGCCGGCATAATTAGCATCGGTTTTTAAGGCGTAATGATTACATACACTCCCTAAAAACCATTTACGCAAGTTGTATTCACTACACCGTTTAGAATGAACGATCAAGATTAATGTGAACAAAGTTAATCAACGGTTGAGATGAATTTGGAGAGGATCAAGGAAGATCAGGGAATGTTAGGGCAGATCAAGCGATGTCTTTCGATTGACACACCTAAACCCTAGCCATAAATGGAGAGTTGACAATTTAAATCGTAATTAAATCGTACATTAAATCTTAATTTAGGTAAATTAATTAAAAAATCGTAATTTAGGTAAATTAATTAAAACTAAGTAATTTAAATTTTAATTTAGGTAAATTAATTTAAATCGTAATTTAGGTAAATTAATTAAAACTAAGTAATTTAAAATTTAATTTAGGTAAATTAATTTAAATCGTAATTTAAATCTTAATTTAGGTAAATTATTTAAAACTAAGTAATTTAATATTTAATTTAGGTAAATTAATTTAAATCGTAATTTAAATTTAAATTTAGGTAAATTATTTAAAACTAAGTAATTTAATATTTAATTTAGATAAATTAATTTAAATCGTTATTTAAATCTTAATTTAGGTAAATTAATTAAAGCTAAGTAATTTAAAATATTGATTCATACATGCATACACCCCTTCTGGCTTCCGACCTAAATTCGATTACATTTAAACCCAAACCCAACTCTTCATGCATACACCCCTTCCGTCCTAAATTAATTCTATCACACACATATTCTTGAACATTTTTCTCCCCCAAAACATACTCTCCCTCTCTCTCTATCTCTATCTCTCTCAATTCAAATCTCAAACATGCCAAAAATAAAATCCGACTCAAGAAAATTACGATTTACCATCGGAAACAACCTTGAGGAGATCTCCCATGAAATTCGGTAGAATCCGCATAGATTTTTTACTGTCAAATGCAAGACAACTGAATGCCACAATCGTTTGGTATTTTGTTTAGCATATATTTCCAGTGTTATTTATTTTTGAAGGTATTCTTAACATTGATTTCGTTTCGCATATTGCAGAACCTACCGAAGAATGCTCCTGACTTGTTGGGGTACAAGGGGAAGATGATCATAGTTTGTGCAGGGTACTCGGGGATTGAGTATCAGTGCCGGTACAAATTTCATTGGATTGACGCACGTCCAAGGGGAATTAGTCGATTGACGAGTGGTTAAACCAAGTTTGCGGATACATTGAGAATTAGCCAGGGAGATACTCTTCACTTTGAGCGTGATATCCAGGTTCCCTTCAAATTCTATGTATTTGTCGTCAAGCATGACAATGCAATTAAGGTGGAGAACGAGGGCTGGATTTAAAGTTTAGGGTTCAAATTTTATGTTTAGTATTTTCAATGTTTATGTGAATTTTCAAATTTTAATATTATGGTATTGGATGTTTATGTGAATTTTGGTACTGAATTTCAACTATTTTTTATTTGGATTTAATATATGAATTTTGGCATGACTGTTAATCTATTATCAATTGAATTGTAAACAATAACATACTGAATTTAACATACATGAATCTGGTTTGGGTTTAGCATATATGAATTCATAAGTCATAACATTACAACCCTTACAACTGTGAATGTACACATTAAAATCTTAAACTACATTCTCATACATTAAGATCATCATTTATGTCGAAAAGGAATTCCTCGTTGTTGTCTTCTTGAATTGTTGATCCCCTTCCACGTCCTCTTCCCATTGTAGCGGGTTCACCACGTCCCCTTCCCCTTCCACGACCCCTTCCCCTTGTAGCGGGTTCACTCCTTCAACGTCCACGTCCCTTACCACATATTTCTGAAGTTGGCATGTAATGATTAATTCTAAGCCTTCCTACTGTTCTTGCAACATGGGGGTTTAGTAGTGGAGCTCTCCTTATCTCCGGACTTGGTGATCTCCTTGACGGACCATCATCATCATCATCCGTTGTGGTTGTAGGAGGGTTCCAATTAAACAATGCATTTTTCATCTCATTACAACTATTTTCAACAAACTCCAACTTTGTTGTGTTCCCCATTGTCAAATTCGCAGCATGCTGAAACAATTTTTCAATTCCTTAATATTTCTTGTACTCATCAGTCATGTGAGGATAACCTCCTCCGACAAAAATATGGCAATGTCGTCGGTACACATCTTTTCTCCATCGATGTAACAAATACCTTTCGTTCACAGTTTGGATGTCCTTTTATGCCAACACTTTCCTTATATGAGGACAAAATACCCCCTTAAACTCAAACTTCTTGCAATTGCAATTGATGTATTCTCCCAATTAGCCTCCACTCAACCTTATATGTAAATTCCTTGACATAGAAATTGTTCACAATGCTCCTTTCAAGAACCCTAATTCTTTCAATTTCAACATCATTCAAATCTTGAGTTGCCTCTTCGTCAGTTGGTGGAACAACATGACAATAAATCATCCTTTTTAGTTCTTCTTGAACGCGATTGAAAATAGAATTCGTGTATGCCCGTTGAAATTGCTTCTCCCACCGAAACTGTGAAATGCACTTAATGACCCTATTCTTCGACTGGAAGTCAGCCATAAACTCCTTATGAAACTTATTACCGATAGCAATATCGTATTGTTCCATGAATTATTTGAGCGTGCGTCTGGAGTGAACAAAATCATCAAAATAAGCATGCATTCCCTCACTTCGTTGTGTCGAAATCATTCCAACCCAAAACGTGTGGTGCAAGTAAACTGGAACCCACTTCTCCCTTTCGTTGTACAAACTGATTAACCATTAGTTATTTTCCAATCGGTATTTCACCAAGAACTCAGCCCATTTTCTCTCAAATATCTCAATGGTTATGCTGTCGTACACGATCCCTTTAAATTTAATAGTGAATGATTTAATATTATGAACCCTTTTGAACTTTTCTCCCCCTTTTGATAAAATATGTCATATGCAATACCGATGAATAGTGATCGGCATCAAATCCCTTATAACTATTTTAATGGTTTCAACTTGGTCCATAATTATGGCAGTAGGGTGAATGACACCCATTACTTCTAACCAATTCGAAAAAAAATCCACTTATACGTATCTGCCTTTTCATTGCTCACCAACGCACACCCTACCAAGATCGAATGACCATGATGATTAACCCCAACGATTGTTGCAAATGGCCTTTTGTACCTATTTTTTCAAAACAAAAAAATTTCGAAATATTAATGAACGAACGATTTTATGTCTTTCATATTGTCTGTAAACCCTAAACTCTAATTAAATATTAATGTAAGTATTCTCAAATCAATTTTGATGAACAACACATATGTATGAACAACCAAAAAAATACCAAACCCTAAATAATATTAATGTAAGCATTCTGAAATTAATTTTGTACCTATTGACGAGATACGTTGTGTCTAAACTCACAATGTCATGAAACTCTTCGTAAGCAGCTTTACTTCTAGGATGGAACCATAAAACGTTGCATAGCCTATTATCATCGTCAATATCCATCAAATGAAAAAAACTGCTATCCCTTACTTGAAGTTTAGCAAACATCTTACGGATTGCTTTTGCGTCTCCCTCACCAAATCTCAGTCTTTTTCTTTGTTCAATGAAATTCCTACAATCCTTAGGAAGGCACCCAATATTTTCTGGGCCACCTGATTGAACTTCACATAATCTTACATTTTTGCATGTCCTTATTCCCGCAATATCATTTGCTTCTAGTTGCCTCTTCATGTGGACACTCAAATGCCTATGAGCCGGCATTAACGGGGAGAAGACTGGATCGATTCCATGGTTGTGGGCATGCACCATTTTACTAACAGTCCAAGTTCCATCCTCGAGATTTTTCGCATTCAAACGAGCTTTGCAATCAACTTTTTTCGACGCCTTATTTGCCTTGCAAACCCCAGCCTTATCACAAATCATCAAAGCATATATGTATTGTGATTCATCCCCTTTCACCAATATCCGTTTAACAATGTTAAAACACTTTCTTCTAGCATGTTCCTGATAAGCTTTAAACAACTCATCAATGCTCCCATAGACCATTCCAGTTTCTACAACAACTTCATCGTCATTAACATTTTGCTCGTTGTTAACTGTCGGATGAGGTGGTGGTGACTGACCTTGAATATTCTCTTCGTCGTCAGAATCATCTCCAAAAATTGATTGAAGTAATTCACGATCAACCATTGTTGAATGGAGGTTGAAAAATTTATTCAGATTTCGTGTTTTGATGGAGGTAATGGGGTTGATAATGGTGGAAACTTGATCTTTTTTTTTTTGGTTTAACGGATGAAATGGTGATAACGGTGGAAACTTAAGTTAATGACTATAATGGTGGGAGAAATTAACTTAATGGAGGGAGAAGAAAACTTACCGTTTCAGAGTTAATCATGATAGTGTGTCTTGGGAGAATAAATGACGTCGTCAGCGTGTATTGAGAAACGAGAAAAAAATAATTAATTCGGGCGCATGCAATTTAATTAATTTAATTATCACTAAATAAGGGTAGAACAGTAATATTGTAATTAATAAAACATTAATTAATTTAGAAAAAGATTTCTGGATATCCACATTACCGTTACTTTTTTTCTCCACCCATACACAAAAACTCATTTCTTTATTTTATACTCCCTCCGTCCACCAAATGTAGTCCCATCGGGTGTGACACGAGTTTTAATAAAAAAGTAGATAAAATAAGGGTATTATAGAGTATTGTGGAATCCATTGTGAATAAAATGATGGTTTGTGAATAATTAAAGTGATGATTGAAGAGTGATGGTTTTCGTAAAGTGTATGGACTACATTTGGTGGACAGCGAATATAAGACAAATTGGACTACATTTTGTGGACGGAGAGAGTATATAAAGTTTTACAAAATACCTTTCAAAACTCTACTCATTATTACACTTTTTTAATTATGGATTCACCTAGATGTGAAAGTTATTTGGAGAAAGAGGAGTACATTTTTTTTTAAAAAAATTGTGTACTCAAGATTCGGGTGGGAGGGAGTACATTTTTGAGCTTCTCTTGACAGTTGACACATGAACATAAAACAGTTTCGTCGATGCACCACAACATTCCTACAACCCATTATTCCTTTTACGTAGAGCTCCTCCATTTATGCTCCAAAAATGGAGCCTCAAAACTGGGAAAATCAGTGCACGCTCGTCTCATCGTCCACGGATTGGCTACTACTCTCCAGTTTGCTTCCAAACTCATAGCTTTCTACGCGCGCTGCAAACATTTAACGGATGCACGGAAGCTGTTCGACGAAATTCCCAAGACAAGCATACGTGGCTGGGTTGCTTCTATAGGAGCCTTTGCTCGCAATGGCTATTATCAGGAGACCATGGATATGTTCCAGCAAATGCAAACACATGGGTTCAAACATGACAAGATTGTTCTTCCCAGTGTCCTTAAATCTTGCGGACACCTCTCCGATCGAAGAACGGGAGAGAAAATACATGCCATTGTTCTGAAAAATAAGTTCGATTCTGATGCTTTTGTCATGTGTGCTTTGGTGGATATGTACTCAAAATGTAGGATGATTGAAAAGGCGAACAGAGTGTTTAATTCCATGCCGGGTAAGGATTTGGTGTCTTTAAATACTATGGTTTCAGGGTATGTCCAAAATGGTTGTGTTAAAGAAGCACTGTCCTTAGTTGAGCGAATGAAATCATGGGGTATTGAACCGGATATCATGACTTACAACTCCTTGATCTCGGGGTTCTCACAAGCGAATAACGAAGCAATGATCAAGAAAGTTTTCACGATTATGGAAACCGATGGGATTAAGCCTGATGTGGTTTCTTGGACATCAGTTATATCTGGGTTTGTGCAGAACTTTAAAAGCGACGAGGCATACTCTGCTTTTCGTCTAATGATGCAATCTGGGGTGTCTCCACGAGCATCAACGATAAGTGGTTTATTACCTGCATCAGCTAATACTGCAGATCTAAGAACCGGAAAGGAGATTCACGGCTATTCAGTGATAATGGGTTATGAAGAGGATGTATATGTAAGGACTGCATTAATAGACATGTATGCTAAATGTGGTTTGATTTCTGAAGCAATGACGTTGTTCCAAGATATGTCTGAAAGGACTAGTGTAACTTGGAACTCCATGATATTCGCCTGCGCGAATCACGGATACAGTGATGAAGCAATTGAGCTTTTCAATCAGATGGTAAAAGTGGAGGAAAGAAAACTAGATCATTTGACATTTACTGCAGTTCTTACAGCTTGTAGTCATGGCGGGATGGTTGATCTTGGTGAGGGTCTGTTCAAGTTAATGCAGGAAAAGTATGAGATTGTGCCAAGATTAGAGCATTATGCATGCATGGTGGATCTTTTGGGAAGAGCAGGAAAGGTTGATGAGGCTTATGGGGTCGTTCAGAGAATGCCCGTTGAGCCCGATTTGTTTGTGTGGGGGGCGTTGTTAGGGGCGTGTAGGCAGCATAATTGGTTGGATTTAGCAGAGATAGCTGCAAAAGAGTTGGGTAAGCTTGAACCCAAGAGTTCAGGGAGTAGTGTGGTTTTATCGGGATTATACGCGGAATACAGTAGGTGGGAGAATGCGACGGAGGTGAAGAAGATGACCAAGAAAAAAAAGTTGAGAAGCTTCAATGGGTGTAGTTGGATACAGGATGTATGATATGCAGAAGATGTCATTTTACTTGTCTCTAATTCATTTGCTGGAGATGATAATGTTTCCTTTCAATTATTCTTATTACAGAGTATAGTCTTGATTCTTAACTGAAATACACTCTTTAGTCTAATCAGTAACTTATTACAACCAAAACACTTTCACCTAACCTTGTATGAATAATTCATAGTATTATTGATTTGATTTCTTATAAACCCACTTAACTGAAGCACCTTTATTATTACATCGTTTAACTAATTAGTCAAAATCTAGTTTCTACATCTAGATACACATAGATAAGATAAACTATAGAATAGAACACCAGGTGACAACATTAGATTAAGCCTTGCATCCTAAAGCAATAGACGGGCTCCTGATCCAATCTGTAAAATTGCATGAATTGTTCCTAAATTCTTTTGTGTCCAGCCAGCTCCATAGACGAGCTTTCATCTCCACAAACAAAACTTCAGACATAATCCGTTCACCACGAAATATAACGGAATTTCATACTTTCCACAGTAACCAGGAGACACACTCCCAAAAACATACAGAAATCATAGTGCCTTTTTTTCTTCCCTCTCGAAGACTTCTCCAGTGAAGTAGGTTTAAGATTGGATTGACACTTAGAACTGTAGAAATTCCCAACCAATTAAAGCCGTCCTCCAAAACTTTGTAACCAAAAGAGCAATCGAAAAGGACATGGTTAACTATTTCGTCCATCTTGTGACAGAACACACATTGAAGACTTGCTCCATTTAAAAGGCTTTTCCTCTTGTGCAGATTGGTCTTCGTCATTCAAGCAAGACCCATTATAAGTTAGATCTGAACAACCACTAAACAATTTATCCAACACAACTCATTAAGATAAGGTAAACGGATAGTTCAGTCTCATAAACTCAAGGCAGGAACTTTTGTTCCAGTTCCCATAAAATTACTTCAGAAATCTTATAAATGCTTCTGAGAAACAATACATGAACTTGACTACAAAACATAAATATTATGCAGAAGATTCATTACAAATTCATAAGGCAACTAATTCCTTAATATAACTGGGTAAAGAAAGCAAAGAAGCATAAGACTTGCATGCAAAACATTATGACAACACAAAGGATAATGACTTTTTTCTAGATAATGCAAGGTTTACTTCAGAACACTTTATTATACAACACTTGACTTATCGAAAGACAAAACTCAATCATTCTTGTCCAGAATCATAAGCATTGATCGAAAAACACAACAGGTAATAAACGTACTGACAGCTTGCTGCATCAAGGTGAGACTGATCAACAGTAAGCTTCAAGACTTCAACTTCATTGGACCGGAGGAACTCTATTTAATTCAGACAATTCACATTGAATATTGACATATTACTGTGGGAGGCAGTAGGCACCAAATGCATAACTGACTTCGAGTTCTGTAATCATCTGCCGTCTCTGGTGTATTAGATCAGGTCTCTCTCTACTTAAATCATTAATTGAAGCTTCGCTAAATCTGGAATATATGCTATAAAGTCACACGCATAATCAGGATGTTGTGACATACAAAAGAAAATGAAATTCAGACAAGACTAACTTTTCAGAGAAAATCTAATCTCTCACAGAATAAATTGGCATTCAGTTCTTGAAACAACATTGACTTAGCATTTGAAAGTTGAGGTGGATCAACAGTTGTATAAGACACCTAACATTGTCAGATCAGAGAATTTTGATGATTCATGTTAAAATCTTTGTGGGATCAGTAATAAAATTATAGTGACTTCCTTACATTTGCAATTTACTACAGTATGAGGATTTAAGCTCTTCTAAAACCAAATGTTCCAGCGCTAAATCTCTTTGCTTATCAGAAAACTAGAAATACTTTCTGAAGAGGATGTGAATTTCTGTAAAGACAGTCCAGGAAAGGGATAATCTAAAGAAATATAATCCACACATTCTATACTTCTCACAAATATCTAAATTATCATAGATTTTAAACTCAGTTAATCATTCTTACCAATATTAAGATGGAAAAGGAGTGAGGCGGTGAGCATAAAAAAGAGGGGTAAAACCAAAAGCAATCCAAACAGTTTTTGTCGAACAAACATCCAGGCATAAAAAGAAAATAGACATAATATTGTAGATAATGGATATATTATGGTACACAGAAACAGAATACTTCCTTCTATGGCTAATATGTAAAAACGTATACTACAAATTAATTTCATACATCAGAGAAAATAGCAATTCAAAGCGATAAAAGATCAAGGTGAAATAGGTCATTTCATGATCCAAAAAAAAACACAGTAGGCAATCATAAAATTTGAACACTGAACACTATTCTCAACAGACAAATTGATCAGAATGACAGCATACAATAAATACAGCCATGGAGACAAGCTTCTAAACATGAGAAGATACCATAATGCAAGCTCACAGTCAATTACATGTATGCATCTAGAATTCGATGAGCTAGACTTAAATATTTACACCTATACCTGGAGAGGAATGAGAGGCTACTAAATAGTAGCATCAAATTAAACAGTAAAAGTTTAGAAAAAGCATTTAAAAGAGCCAGGAGTAGTGAAGAAGGGGTTAAGTCTTCAGAGAAGGCTACAATTTATGATGCTGGCACACACACACACAGTTATAGAGGGAGTGTGAAACAGAAAATCAAACAACCAGTTGAAAAGTATATAGGATAGTACAAGTCTCAACTACACATAAGATGTCTGCCTAGATAAAGCTCAAAGGAGTGACTTTTTTAATGGAAACAAGTCCCAAAAAAGTAAAAGAGCATGCAATTCTTCTCCAGGGTAGGAATATGTAGCATATTAATGCAGATTTATACTTGCAAGCTCTTTTATATTAGGACATGTAGAAACATTCACTACAATATTGTAGTCGAATTTCTAACAAATTATCTGAAGGCAGAAAAAATTCATAGGAAGAATATGAATGAGGGCATGACAATCAATAACATCATCGCCTCTAATGCTACTATATATACTGGTGAAACACAAACTTGAAATCTTAATGTGACATGTTCTTTATTTTCACATTTTTAATGCATCGATTAGTTTTTACAACTTATGTCAATTGACAACACTATGATCTTAAGACAGGAATTTTGTAAAAAAAAAAAAACTCATATATAGGCTGCAATGTGGAAATATCACGTAGTAGACTAAGGCGGATATTATTTGCTATCTAAAAAGGCAATAAATTTGCTACACATAAATCCTAGCGGAGGCTCTCACAAGCCACATTCCCAACGCAATAAATCCACCAGACCCTGTATTACGAATCTTAAATCAGCAAATGAAATCACAAACAGCAACTTGGACAACAATTGTCAAGATAGTATTAGCAATTGCCAAAGAGTATTAATTAGTATAAAATGACTTCACCTTTATTTCCATTTCCAACATTGCTCGGATTAACACTTGTTATTGTTCTGAGTGACATGGTGTGGATACCCATTGTACTTATTCCCAGGCCAGTCCCTCTGTTGCTGCACCATACTACTATACTGCGGCTTATAATGGTTATGATGTGAGTCATAGCCATGAAATCCATGTCCCATCATCTGCATCGGCATAATCTGTGGTGGCTGAGGATATGGCATCGGAATTGGCATTGCTACATGATTGTTCCCATTACTTCCATTACCAACACTGCTATTATGACTTCCATTTGGGATCCCATTATTCCCATGGCTAGGGCCAGCACTAGACGACTCATTAAAGCTCTGTGGAGGCATTGGCGTGGAAGCAAAGAGATGATCAGAGGGTGAGGGACCTTCGTTGGATAACCCGTGCATCCTCTTACAATACAGCCTATACTTCTGTAAATGGCTAGCAACATTCTCCCTGGTCAAACCCTCGACATTCATCAACTGCATAATCGTCTTGGGGACGGCGTTCTTCAGCCCTAGATGGCCCACCACATCGACGAAGCGCTTGTGCAGCTGGGGAGTCCAAACGAGGCGCGGCCTCTTGAGAGTCTTGGCCGCCGACGTTGACTGGTCATCGGTACCGTTATCAACCCCCGGATCCTCGGAAGAGTCCATCCTCCGGGTCTTCTTAGGGTCGGATTCTTCATCGGGTTCAACATCGGCCAAGACGTGATCGTCAGTGAAGGGCTTGAAATTGGAGCGGAGGGAAGAGAGGGTGGTCTGAGAGGCGCGAGTGACGTCCATCGGCGTCCGGGGCGGCTCGAGGGAGATTTTGAAGGCGGAGGCCAAATCAGCGGGGATCAGAGACTGAGAGAGCGGGGTGAGATCGTCGGCGGAGGGGAGGCCGTCCTCCCACTCGGAGACGACGACGCCGTCGTCGTTCTTCACTTCCTCACCCATGGAATTGAATCAGTGAAAGCAAAGCAAAGCAGAGAGAGCAAATCAAATCATATGCGAGATTGCGAGAAGATTGTTGAAAGAGAGGTAAATAGGGAAAAAGAAAAGGGCAGGCGGTGGATTATAATAATTAAATACTCAGTTTGGGGGTGGAAAAAGTGCAAATCTGATTCCAAAGGGTGCCACGCTGGACTCGACACCCAGATATTTATTGATCTTTTCCTCAAAATATCTTTCTCCCTTCAATCTTGATTCTCTCTATCCGATCACCTTTTCTTTTCTTTTCTTCTTTTCCATTTATTATTATTATTTTAAATTTAAATATAGATATTTTTATTTTAACTTTCATATATTTTAAAAGTTTTTTTTATAAGCAATAATGCTTTTAACTCTTTTTTTTATATATATAAATGATAAATTCGTTTATAAATTGATTCGTACAAAAAAAAATAAAAATTAATGCATATTACACCAGATTATATCTATGTCTCCAAAGATAGTCTAGTAATAGTGTTTTTTACAACATTTTCTAGGATCTGTGAACCAATCACTTATATCTATGCCTCCAAAGATAGTCTAGAGATAATATTCGTTTAACAAGTCATCACATTGTATAGAAATAGCTCCAGCGCTTTATGTGGATTTGGTGTGAATCTATTAAATCTCGAATCATTTCTCAAATTTCATACTTTTTCAAATTATTCTCACCTAAAAAGTTTTGTAATTTTTTTTCATTCTACCACCTCCTAATAGCCCTTAGTGTTATAGCAAATTCGTACCAGGATCATTATAATTTATCGTCGTAGTTTTAAGCCACAAATGCATTTCGTCCCACAAGAACTTCGACATCCGACACTCAAACAGAAGTTGTGTGTTATTCTCCTACGCCACCTAGCAAAATGTGCACATTGTTTGGTCGTTGCTTATGTTGATTCCACGCCTCTTCACATTTTCTGTTGTAGCTAGTCTGTTTCTAGCTGTTTTTCATATCGTGATCGTTCAGAGTTTCTTAAAAATCTTTTTCTCACTACTGGTTATTTTCACTTGATTGGTTTTTCTATCAATCAGTTATATGCTCTCTTTGTTGAGTAGACCTCGTTCGGTGCTCCATTCCACCTCTACACGTCCTGCCCATTTTGATTCGCCTTGTACATGTCAATTAAATTTATTAGCTCCCCAAGCATCTCAAATTCTCTATTGAAAACTCCCCCTCCCATAGACTCTCTTGTTGTAAACTAAACCTAAATAGTCTCAAAATTTTATTTGTTAGTGTCTCCTCACCCACCCACCCAATTATGTGTCCAACATTTTGTATTCCCTATATCCAGGTCTGGTCCTAATGTTAGGCCAATGAGTCGATCGATTTAGGTCTAAAAATATTTTAATTTTTTAGGGGCCCATTTTTTAAGATATCTTTTATATATATAGTGAAGGGGAAAGAAAAAAACTAGAAGAAAAAAGTCTCAACAAAGGCCTAACAATTCATACTCCCTCCGTCCCGCGATTATCTTCACATGTGAAGTGGCACGCGGAATACGAAAAGTGAATTTAGTGGGGATTTTAAGGGGTAATTTTATAAATTTTTATGTATAAAGTAAAGGAATGAGTTGACTTTTGGGTATATGTGGAGAAAAAATAATGGCATTTGTGTAAATTTGAGGATATTGTGAGAGTGGGGTATATAAATGGTTTTTCATTTTAAGGATGTGAAAGTAATTGTGGAACATCCTAAAAAGGAAAGTGTGAAAGTAATTACGGGGATGGAGGGAGTATTTTTTAAGTTTTCACTTTTTTAATCTATGTCTCAAATTAAGTGCCCAATTTACATCATTTTTTGTCCAATTTACATCACTTTCGTCAAAAAATTAAGATTTAGGACAAATATTCCAATTTACATCCTTTAAATTTGAAAATTAAAAAAATAACATTAAATTTTTCTTAAAATTTCATTAAAATTTAAAATTATTCGTATAAAAATAAAATTCTAAAATTGTCTATAAATAAAAAATTCTAAAAATCTTATTAAAATGTCTAAATATTATAATAATTACATTAAAAATCTGAAAAATCTTTTAAAATTAATTAAATAAGTTAAAATCTTAAAAATTCTATTAGTTGAAAATTAAAAAAACCTAAATCGTTTAAAAAAAAAAGGGCAAACTTTTCTCTAGTACAATTGGGAGTCTTTAAGTGTGTGCTGATACATGTTATTAAAAAAGTGTGAGGAGATACAATTTGGGGAGTTGTAAAGACCAATGAGCCCTTCAATTTTCAAACTCAAGAATCAAGTCTCATCAATCTGCAACTACTCCTCTCTCACTCAAACCTTTCAATTTTTTTATTTATATTTTATTCTGCTTTTACTTCATTTTTAAAAAATTATTATTTAGATATTTTTTTAATTTTTAATTCACACAATTTATTAAATCAAAATTTAGTTGATTTTTTTAGTTTTTAATTTTTTATTCAGATTTTTTTTTTGTTCAGAACTTTTTTTAAAAAAAATTACGTCAATTTTTTTTAATAATTTTTTTAATTCTGATTTTAAATTCAAAATTTTTATTTTTTAATATAAAAAATATTTTTAATTATATATTAACTAATTAGAATAATATAGTTTTATCTCTCCTTACTCAAAAGTCTTTTGACTTTAACTTGTCAAATTATATTTTATTAATTCAATTTCTTTATTAAGATTTTAATTAATTGTAATTATATATATTGAATTTTTCTATCAACTTAACTCAAACTTTTTTATTAAATTTTAGTAATTTAATCTTTTTTGTTAAGATTTTATATTCAAATTTTAATTAATAGTAATTATATATATTATACAGCAATAAGTATATTGAACATTTACATCGATAAGTATTTTGAACATTTACATAATTATTGTACATCAATAAGTATATTGAACATTTTGTGTTCAAATTACATTTATTCAAATTTTTTATTTATATTTTGACTCCAAAATTTTATTTTAAAATTATTATTCAGATTTTTTAAAATTTTTAATTCACACAATTTTTTTAATTCAATTTTTTAAGCTTTTTTTTAATTAAGCGACTCTCTCGAATTTAAAACTTTTTTTTAATTAAAAATAAACAATTTATTAAAAGCTTTTTTGAAAATAGAGTAAAAAACTATGTTCTCATAGATCTGGGACTTACAGCTCAGATCGATAGAGTTGGAATTACAATCAAATAAGCAAATCCATTATTTCAGACACAAAAAAATTCAAAACATCTCAGAGTCGAATGAGATACGTGAAGTAGATGGTGTACCGAAAACAGATCCGTAGAAGAGAGAAGGAAGGGCTTACCTGTAACAGATCCGTAGAAGAGGGAAGGAAGGGCTTACCTGTAATCTTCATTTCAATCTTTGATAATTAAAAAGCAATTGCGGCCATTAACCCCCACTTTCTCAAATTCTTTCTTGTGATCTCTTTTACTTAACGTTTCTGAGGAAATTGTATGGGTCCAGTATTGTAAGAGTTAGTAGTGAAATCACTCATCAAAACTACAAACATATATATAACCGAGCGTGAATCGAATAAATATCTAAACTATTCAAGCTTTTAAGATGAATTTCAAATCTGTTAAACTACAAACATGAAATATGCTTGTTTTTGGGGAAAACTTATTTTCAGAAAACCCTAGATCTACTCCGCCATCACGCGAGCGACAAAGATCGGAGAAGACGAGCACCTTGACGGGGCAGATCGGAGAAGACGATCTACCGGCGAACGAGCCTGAACTCCTTCTTCGTCTCAACAATATTCCGACCAGAAAAAAGATCAGATCTACTTCATCAGGCCTTCGTTGACAGCTTCTTCTTCCATAACTCGGATCTACTCCGACGAACTATCTAATGCGTTCGTGACCGGACCTCGAGAGCCTCGTCTTCGTCGATCTCTCCGGCGCTGAACAGATCGCTATGGTCGCCGCTGATAGAAGACGAAGCCGGGAGCGGGCCGAGGAAGAAGGAGACCGTGAACCCACCACCCGTGTCGCCGTCGCCGTTGGAGGGCCGCCGGAAATGGAGAGGGGAGTTGAACGACCACTCCAATTTCTGGGAGGGGAGAAGAGAGAGGAAATTAATGAGAGAGAAGAGGGAAGAAATTAATGAGAGAGGAGAAGACAGATTTTGAACCAGGGGGATTAATGAGAGAGAGAACGACCTGTTTTATTAATGCTTTTGCAAAAAGAAAAAAGAAGGGCCCACACTTTTGTATTAAACGACCATTAACAAATAAGGGGTATAAACGACCATTCACCTGAAATTTTGTATTACCAAGTGGAATAATTTTTTTATAAAATGTGGATGTATCAGCACACACTTAGGGGGCAGATTTTGTATGCTGGAGTTAATAATCTCAAAAAAAATTGTTAGCCCTTTAAAACTTATATAATGTTAGTATTTTAAAAATTGTTTTATATTATGTTTTATAAGTTCGTATAAAATAAAAAATATGAAGGGACGGGACCCTTTTTTAAAGTTCGATTCAGGCCCAGATATTCCTAGGACCGGCCCTGCCTATATCCCCTACCACTCGAATGAACACATCCCGTATTAATTCCCTGTTTACACCCTCGAAAATCTCACACAAATCTTTCCACCATCCCAACCCTCTACATTTTCTCCCTGATACCTAAACTTCCATATTTTGATTTTAATACTCTCGCACACTATCTGTTTTCCTCCGTCAAATATCTACAAATCTACTTGCCAAGTAAAGCTAAATCACAACTTAACATCCCTCACACCTAGCCCCCCACCCAAATCCCTACATATATCACCTATGCAATATTATTTTCATTTTCACCCTAGAAAAAAACTCTTTGAATTTTATTTTTAATCCCACGAATGGCTTTTTAGTAATTTAAACAAAACTTAACTCTAATTGAAAAACGAACAATTGCTTTTTTTTTTAAGTCTTGATATTCGATCCAAAAATCAATTAATTTGAAAGATCAATTTCACCGTCTATTAACATTAACAGGGGTTCCAATAAATTACTCACACATACTTTCTTACTTTATCACTTTAGATAATACTTCTGAATAAACTTTCTTATAAAAGTGTATGTGATAACTCATGAGTGATATTCTTTAACTAATCTTCAATACTCCCCTTACTTTATAAACATAAAGTCATTCCCATATTTCAATTTTTCAGTATGAAAATAAGGTAAATACTTGTATAAGACGGGTTTTAAAGTGAAATTGATCATAAATTAGAACAAATTAACATCCCCCATTTCTAAATCGAGTGTTCAAATTATGTTCGTTTACATCTAAAATTGTCTCACACAGGTGAAATAATGAGGATGGGTGGTTATTTTGTCTTGTTTAGAATATATACATTTATGAACCAAACAAATTCCAGAATGGTAGGAAATAAAAGTATAAAACCTTGCAAATGGAGTTGTAGAGATCTTAATTTAGTTAAAGGGAATACTAAAGCAAAGACTTTTATTAGCTTACTACACACTTTCACCAAAGTAGCATGTCTTCTTTTTCCTCAAATATTCATATTTGGACTCTTATCAAATCACTAGTGGATGTATATACGGTATATTCTATTATGTCCACTTTATCACCCCAACAAACCGGAGACCTATAATCCACTTTTATTAAATACTTATCAGTATTACGTAAAATTAAATTTCCTTTTGTACGTCATGTGTAAGAGAACCGTTAGATTTCATACACCCGTATGAATATGTGTGTATGTGTGAGATCTAACAATTTCCTTCTGCACATGACGATCATGTATAGGAGAAAATTCAATTTTGACATGAAACTAAATCAAACATTTTTATTTTAATGTCGATCTAGACTTTGATAACCTAATTATTTAGGTATTCTATAAGTTTAATCTAGCCAATTTAAGTGTTCAAACATATCAAGGAGCATACTTACACTCAATTTGAAATTGTATTATTAGTCAATCTTTTTTTTTTTATTATGCTCGACTTTATCCCCTTACAATTCCTCTTTTTCGATGGCACCACATTAGCATGGGATTTTCCCTTTTTCTTTTTGGACTATAACAATGGGGTAACAATTGTAGGACGATATATTTTTTAGATGACAAATTGATATATGTTATTAAATTTTTATTCGGCATATTTAGGTTTGCAAATTTTACTTTTCTAGCGTTTAAGCCAAATTTATCTGAAAAAAAATCACACATACTTGTGTGAATATGTGTAATCCAAGGGTTCTCTGTCTGCACAAGATCTTTCTGTACAGAAGGAAATCTAGATCCTGATCATCTCATTTGTGATTAAGTTTTTATCATCACAACTCTGCAAATTTGAATTTTCAGATGAGTTTTGAACCCAAAACGCGACACTTAACCCGAACTGAGGTGCTTCAAAGTTGCGGAACTACCATTATCAGAATGTGATCATGCTACACTATACTTTGGAATTTGGATCCTAAAAAAAATCCCATTAGCACTGATTTCTCATTACTTTTTATTTTACTCGCACGTGGATGAATCTAAATGTATGTAAGATTAACTAAAATTCGTGTACATGATAAATTCTTTATCCCATATCCCTCTGTTTTGTTATTATCTTCTTCAAAGAGTCCAAAATCTATTTCTTTATTCTCATCCAAAAGAACTTTCAATTGCAAATACCCACAATTTTAATTTGGTTATAATTTATTCAAATCACTTTCAAATATATAATTATACATCCAATTGCATACACATTTTTTTTCTTATTAGGTAAAGTCTAGTATGCACCACCCTAGTCCAGGTGCATTTTTCAGTTTTACTGACTTACACTTTTTGGTAAATGGTGTTGCACTTTTCAATTATTACTAAAAGTACAACATGCACTCGAGTGTCCATAGCAGACCAACCCTTTTTCTTAATTTATATGTCAAATAAGTTCAACTACCTTACAATTGAAGAATTAATTCAGCGAGAAATTAGATTAAAAATTCCAATCATCTACAATCTTGAATAGATTTTTCACACTATATCAAGAAACAGCTGAATATAATTAGATTAACACATAGTACAATTCAGTTATTATGAAATACTATATATAATACTATATTATATATTCTTAGAACTAATTTGAAACTTCATACTCTACCAACAGGGGAAAGAGGAGGATTTGCTGCATATTTTGCAGAAACCTCAAGCTGAGCTTGGTTAAAGATTTTCGACACTATTATTTCTTCAGACATCGTACCCCCAAACATGTTCAATGATGAGACGATGCCCGATGTTTGGCTATGCACAACTGCTATACCGATAGAGAACGCCTGTACGGGCTTCAGTGAAGAACTAAACTCGATTGAAAATATTCCATCTTCGAAAGGTGATAACACGAACACGGGCCTTTGCTCTTCAACTTCGTCCTGTTTTAATAAAAAAGCATTGATATCAGATTGTGTTACTTGTGTGAACTTGGCTGACATGAATTTTATCCACCTTTTTTTTACCTATTTAAAAAAAGGGTCTAATAAAAACTTATATACTAGGATTAGGATTCAACAGATCGATTCATATAAGTTTTTGTCATGATACCCGCGTTTCCATCCACACTTCATATCTAGCACGACTAAACCAAAAAACTATAAGGCGATGTTTGTTTTGGGTTTTAGAAACCAGATTTTGTATTTACAAATCTAAATTACCTCTCCTTACACTTCAATATATTTAAATCATAACCCAAATCATCCAATTATTACAATCACACCCAACAATAATAATATAATGATATACAAGGATTCCAACTAAATTTTAAAAAACCGGTTTTTAAAAATCACTTAAAACTCAAAAGCAAACATCACTTAAAGAACATAGAATACCTGAGAGAAAAGCTTGAAGGCAGCTGACTGGGATTTTGTCGACTTGAATTGCTGATCTGATTCCTTTTTGTTCGTAAGAGTTCGTAACCGACATCCGAGATCCCAGCCACCACAGTCGCACAATCCGCCCGATTTCCATCTTTCGATCAATGGTGAAGGCTCTCCTTTGCTAGGTGCCCCGTGATGACCTCCAGGCAAAATAACCGTTAGGCCTAAAAGGTCATCACTTGCAGCAGATTCATCCCCCGAGTTTGAGCAGTTTCTGACTTGTGGAATATCGAAAGTACCCCTCTGTACGGACATCCTTTCCGGGAATTTGATGACAATAGCTGCCAGCTCATTGTCCGGAAATGCCTGATTTACATCTCCTGCCCCCACAGACGACAAAACGAACTCCCTTCTGCTAGAATCAGTGTGCAGAATGTCGGAAACCTTCATCTGTGCAATAATGTTTGGTATATAACCATGATTACTGCCTTTGCTTCCTTGATTTATCCAATGGCCGTTATTCTTTCTCTTCGTTTCACTAAAAGAGAAGAATGTATAAATCCATCTGCATGTAGTTTTACCGGAACTTAATTCTTTAACGGTTGCTGCTAAAATATCACTGCAATTATCAACTGTAAATGTGAATAGAGGAACACCGTTCTTCATAGCTACTTGCAGGAGAGCATGCATTGGCAATGCTCCATTCTTTAAATCTGATGTTCTTTCAGCTGGGAATTTTGATGATTTTAAGGCTTTATCTGTTTTTGATGGATTTCTCTCGGATGATCCAGAGACGTCACGAGATTCAACCCCCTTTGGCTTCAATATTGGATCAAGAAGCCTTCTCAAAGGACTAGATCTGGCTCTGCTCGTGGCGTTTGACTTGTCGGTATTCGAACAAGTTACCTTTGAATCTGGAATGCATTCAGAAACAAATTTTGATGAGTCTGAGTAGGAACTTTTGCCAATTCTGCTGATGCCAAAGCTGAATCGTCGAGTTGGTGAGGGATTTCTAACCTTAGTGGATTCTGATGCACACACTTTCCTCTGAAAACTCTCATTTTCAGCTAAGCTTCTTGGCTTTGAGCCAGAGTGCATCTTTTCAAGATTCTTCATTCTTGAGGGACTAATTGATGGGCAGTTCGAACTCCTTATTTCTTTGGCAGAGGATTTCTTCAATCGTGACTCCTTGGTGTTGCCACATTCACAGGCAACGGAGCAGAATTGAGCGTGATCCGATCTTGACTTAGCAGCCTTCACACTACATTCTCCGTAAAAGGTGCCCCGATTTTCTTCAAGCAATCTATTATTATGACCTTTGGATGAATCAGATTTCCTTCCTGGATCATTTCTTGACACATGCATTGCTGGTTTGCGTCTTTCGGAGAAATCACGATCAGCAACAGCAGAAACATGAACTTGCTTTTCGGCTTTTAAAGCTTCCTCTTTGTGAATTACCTCTGTCCCGTTTAAACCATCATCAGCACTGAAATAGGATGATGACCCTTTGGAAGAGATAGATGTAGTGTTGCTAGTGGATGGAGAATGCTCGGTGTTCATACCAACGAAGCCATTATTACTATGTTGCCACTTTTGGAGTAGGCGCCAGTCGAGGACCCCGATGTTGAAATGTTTGTCCTGTGGGTTTTCTTCTTTCTCCAAATAACTGGGCAAACACGACATGTACATAACAAGCTCATCGCTTTTCTGTGACTTCCTTTCAACTTGTTGCTTCTGCGGCAACCCTTTAGATTTATCGGCATATTGTAGCACTTGAGGATGGAGATCATCGTACTTGTCCACGTTCAGTATGGATCCCAATTTATTCCTCCGTTTTGCAGTGCTTACATTACTTGTTTTTCGATCATTTGACTCTTTGCCACAGTTTGAATGGAACTCCATATTGCTGGAACATGCGTATGCGTAATTTTGGTATTAGATTCAACATTTCTGAAGCTTTTTTACATTATAACAGAGCAGAGAAACCTAGATGATTTATTGAAGAGCAAATGAAAATACGACATGCCCATAAAAGATCATGTACCATTCTTTCTGAGTTTCAGAAGACTAGTTAAATTCACTAGGCATCTGCAAGTCAAATTTATTAAATGACTAGCCTACTCACAAATTGTTGTACAACTCAAAAACAATATATCGAACTTTCTCCAAGAATCTAAAGAGGCGAACAGGTGGTTACTTAGGAATTATAAACAAATCTGACAAAAAGTTACTAAGATCTCATATCCACTTTGCAACTAATCAAGCATGCATAAGCAATGCTCGCACCAAAACATACATAATGTACTAACTCGGAAAGCAAGATGTTTACAACTTATCACGAGAAGAAACGTGCATCAAAACTACAAACCTACCAGCGCTTTTCGACAAGTTATGTTTATGAACATAGTAAGTGAAGATTATATTATATCTAGTCTTATATCTGATTTTTCAGCATAGCTTAAAAATAGCATGTAACTGTTACTTACCAACTTGAGACAATTCAAAACCTTGGCTGCTGAAGCACTAAGGAATAAGCAGCTTAACGAAACTTCTCTTCGATAAAACAAACCGATTCATGCTACTTTCAGTAAGGGGAGTAAACACTAGAGTCTACCTGCAAGAAATCATTAAGACTAATATCAAAAACATAGGCCCCAGTTTCCTAATTTCAAATATTATATCAAACAAAGGCTATACTTGCAGCTTCTAGTATAGTGTATGTTGCCAAATTATGTACAAGTAAAAAGCAGCACAAAGGACAGCTTTGGAGGTGTAGACAGCAGTAAATCATGAGAAAATCCAAAGTGAAATCAGAGGTGGTCCTAAATACTCACAAGTGGGATGACCGTTGAGGATAAGGTAACATGTCTCGTAGTCTAATTCAAAAGAAGAACTTGTATAAAGACACACCAATTCACAGATGCCCAAAGTTCTTGAATTTCAAATTTTTTTAACAGTTGACTCTTTCACTGGCCTATTATTATTAGGTAAAACAAAGCAAAGATGAAATTAGAGTGAAGGAAAAGGGGTTAAAAGTTTGAAGAGCATTATAGCTTTAAACACAGCCCAAAAGCATATCTTTTACCCCACCCCACCAACCCCACAGAGAGATGGAGACTGTTTTAAATGCTACATGAATCATGATGAAGAAAAACAGAAGAGAAATGAAAACTCTAGAATGTAATAATGGAACAAAAATCATGCCTTAATACAACACTTTGCAGCTAAATTTGCTTCAGAATGCAGAAACCCTTAAGCTTAAATTTGTAAACGTAGCGTGAAAACGAAAAGAAAAGCCACCAAACAAACAAAACTTCTCACCTAATTTAAAACCACAATGGCGTAATCAAGAAACAGGGGGGGGTGAAAAAACCCAGAATCAAGAAGCAAAAGCGTGTCGGTGGGAAAATAAGACAAGAGAATAATGTGGAATCGAGAGAATGAAGAAGGACTTTTGAAGTTGTGGGCGAGGGCTCCAAAGCAAAAGCAAGAATGGGAAAGGGATCGGAGGGTGGAAAATGGAGGAGTAATAAGCGGAAGGTCAAATCGGAGAGGCTCCGGTGGAGGGCCCCACTACTAGGCTTGCTTTCTTTCTTTCTTGGGGTGATTGCAAAAGCAGCTCTCTCTCTCTCTCTCTCTCTGTGCGCAGAAAGTTGCTCAGCATTAAAATCAAGAATTCCTGTATGAAGCCAAACAATTATTATATGACAGCTACGGCAGAGTCCTTTAAATTCGATATTGAATTGGACGACTAACTGAATTGTTTGCCTACTTAATAGTAATCACTATTTTTTTTGTGTAAGTGCATCAGTGCATGTACATTTTACTGTTGTTATTCCAGTAGAGTAATTGAAGTTCGAGCTCTCGAACCGAGCTCAGTTCGATAACATTGATAAGTTAAGAAATGAAATTAAAAGAAAAAAAAATAGATATTGAGTCTAATGAGTCGAGCTCGAGACGGCTCGTTAGTAAATCGAGTATCTAACGAGCTCAAGTTTGACTCATTTAACGAACGAGTCAAACCGAGCTCACGAGCAGCTCGGTTCGTTAACAACTCTAACATATTTTAAATAATTTTGATACATTTTTTTTTTATTATTCAATTGAATTTTTGAAGTATTAGATTCAAATTAAAATTGTCGTTTAATTACACTAATAATTAAATGCATAGAAATGTAGCCTGAGTTCATATGTATTTTGGTTCAAAAAAAAGGTTCATATGTACTTTTGTACATGATTATGATCCATTGAAGGTTTAATGATTGTTGAATATTATGTTTAGTGATCAATTGTGCATGAGAAATTTAACATCACATGTTGATTTTTTTTTTCAACGAGGTGACCATAATTATATAGGCGTATTTATATAAAATCATATAACTAAAAAAAAAATGATTAAATTAAAACTAAGTATGAAATTTGCTGTGCATGGTTGTGAACTAAAAAAAAAATGATTAAATTAAAACTAAAAAAAATGATTAAATTAAAACTAAGTATGATTAAATTAAATACTCCGTATAACATAAGCAATTAGGAATACGATCATTTATTTTCCCATTATTAGAAGAATTACATAGCATGGTTGTGAAGTATTTTTACCTCTCGGCCTACAACTATAATTGGAATTATGTTTTAAATAAGGAAACACATGACAAAAAAGTAGTGCATTATTTTTAAGCTTCTACAGTCTACAAATTTATTAGAATTGTGAGGTTGGTTTGTTTCTTCATTTGTGTATAAATAAATAGAGACACGATTGGGATTTGTGTAATTTGTTGTCTTTTATTTTATGGAGTACTAGTATAGTATAGTAGTATTTTAATTTAATTTTGGCTTTTCCCAAATTCCAACACATGGTCCTAGGAACACAGGGGCATTAAAAGGGGGCGGTGATGATGGGGTCAACCAAATAATTATACTCTAATAAACATTATATACAAATATACTATACTCCTATATCATATAGTAAGAGAAAATCATCATGACATACCATGTTAATGTTACTATTCTCTAATAACTTACTCTATGTATCACCAAGTATATAATTGAAGCCAACAACAACTGGGAGGAGTCACTCATCAAACAATTTCCCAGCTTTATAACAAAGTGGAGCAAATCTCTTCTTTTTTATTCCAAAAGTTGCTCATAATTTATGAAAAATAAAATAATTCTATAAACCGTTATGATTACTAGATTATTTTTTTAATATGAAAATGACTCACAAAATTTATGAAAGGAGTAATAAAATATGCAACCACCCCCAAAATTAAAAGAGTCAGTGCACGAGATTAGCTGATGAACGAACTTAGTTCGCTCTTAGAATTAGTCTAAAGTCGTAATCTAAATAACTTATTTCACGCCTCTACGGGAAATTGTTCAAAATACATTTTGCCCAAATGTTCCTGGTCTCTATATGATAGAATAAACAACCACCCGTGATGGTACTCACAACCAATCATTCCATATTTTGTGCAATGACAAGATGACATGAAATGGGGTAACATGATTAAAAGATGACACTTTCGCAAACTTCTCTATATTTTCTCTGGACTCTCAAATTAGTAATAAAGCATTACTTTACAGCCTTTTCCAAAAGTTATTGCATTTACTTGAATCCCAAATGCCTTTAGCAAGAATGGTAGCTCGACAAAAAAGTTGTAGATGAAAAACCCTAACGAGCAACAGAGGTTAACAAAGTAAGATATTATTTTAACAAAAGAGTGTGGAAAAGCAACAGCAGATGGGATGAGGGTAGAAAATTTGTGAATTCATTAAAACAATGGTCACACTTATCATGTGGTCTTGTCTGTTTGTTTTTGAAGAGCAGAAATGAAGATTCTTGTTATTTGTGTGACCCAAACAAAAAGCACACATAAACTTGTATCTACCAACAAAGTCATCATCAATCAGGTCATAATTGATTTAAAGGGAGAAAAATCATGAGTAAAATATCCATCTCTGTCACAAAACCACTTCTTCATTCACCCACAAAATAACCTGTCAACCAAAATACCTTGTATCAGAATAGGGTTTTTACAAAAACTCAATTCATATAATACAACAATCCAGGACAGTTAAGATGAAGAAAATCAAGGAAGGAAATTTTGAAATATGATATTTTGAAATCCATATAAAAGACGAAAACACAAACATTAGATCATGGTTATTGATTTCACATTTATAATAACACAATATTATCCAGACATGAACAACGCTATGATATATTAGAAGTTGTTAATTCCAAGTCCACAGAGGGGCTTCCGTCCCAAACAGACAACAGCCAGCAATTGTTTTATAGGATAGATAAAATTTGATAAACAGTGTAAGCATCACTCGACCATTCAGTTAACCCTCCAAATAAAGTCTAAGGCCAGCACCTCCTGAAATCCTTTTTTTATAAGGACTAGTATAATAATAGGGTTTAATGGAATGTCACACCTAGGGCTGGGTCTCAAATTTGTCAGGTCAGAACACAATATGTAACAGTGATAGCACAAAATGTTACATGATGCTCATGAACTACAAAGCCTACCCGTTGTTTTCAAGTTTCACTGAGTTTTGTTCCTGTTTTAGCAAACTTTAGAGTTGGGATAACTTCTAGTGGGTTGCATTTAGATTGTTCTGTCCAATTTTATATATTGGTAAATACCAAAAAAGAAAAGAAAAAAAAAAGCTCTAGCAAGAAACAAGGGTTGTTAACATTTGGAAGTTATTTTAATCATTAATATTGCTATTCACAATCTTATATAGTCAAACAATATTGAAAACTCTACTACACCAAGACACCTAGTTCCACTCCCACAGACAACAACTGAGTTCCACTGACTTATCAAATCATAATTTCCTTTCAACCAACCAGTCCAATGAAGAGAACTCATGCTCTCAATCCCACATTTATAATTTTATGTAGGGATGAACCCTGAACGAAAGAGGATATCATGAACATTATTATAGTATTTCATATAATAATGCACTCCCTTTATGCCCACCACACCGCAAATTTAAAGAAAACATAAATACAGAGTATGAGTTATTAAAATTTCAACTGAAATAATTAAATAATGAAATATGTGTACCAAAGGAAACCAAAATCAAGAACAAAATTTAGTCATTTTTGGTTTCATATGTGAGAACCATCATACACTAGGATTAAGTAATCCAAATCTGAATTTAATTAGTACTTTTCATATGTTAGAGCCATCATACATTAGGATACAAGTAATCCAAATCTGATTTTTACAGATAGCATCCAAAAGGGGAAACCAAAATACAGGCTTGAATTAGGTAGCATCATAAACATTTAAGTAGAGATCAACAAGCTCCAAATGAACTTATCGCACCACATTGATGAGATACTTCTTTCAGGAAATTTAGTTTCCACATTATTTACAATGTTTAATGAACCTATGTTGGGGATAGGTTATTAAAAGGAAAAAAGGGTGATGATGTGAGTTCTTATGTACAACCAGCTCTGCTCTACAGTAGTAAGTAAATTGTAGAAAACCAATTTTCTCAGTGAAATTGTGGAAGAGAAAGGACGAAATGATGTTTTAAAAGTCATATTGACAACAACTGAAACTCATTTAAACAAATTATCATATACCCTAGATAGTTTTCAACCAGCAGACAAATCCAGATTTTATTAAATAAACCTTACAATTGACTCTGACTCACTACACATTTTGAAAAATCGCACATAGCAAAATAATCAACAAATCTGAATCAATTGCAAATTACAAAAGAAACAGCCAGGTTACAGTACTAATTTATAATCCGTACAACCAAATTCTTAAATAGAACCAAAAGCAGACACAGATCTCCGATCGATAAAAATGTTGCTAGGGTTTGAAACCAAAGGGAGAGAAACTTACTACTATTTGTGCCTCTGCACAAATTTTGAGTTCTTGGCTTCCTCCTCTGCAATAAAAATTCGATCAGTCACGGAAAATCAACAAATCTATGAACGAAAAGCGGGAAAAAAGGGGTAGAATGCGGTTGGGGGTGAGAGTAGAACAAAACGAACCTGTGAGGCCGAGGGAGACCTTAGTGATAATGGTTCCGGTAACTGCAAATCCGATAAGGAACGGCCAGCACCGATTCCATTCTCTCTTGAAAAACACTGGCCATGGATCGAATTTCCTCATTCTCTCTCTACGAAATATCAAATCGCAAATGTTGTACAAGTGAGCGAGGACTAAAAGGGATCTGCTGTGTGTTTATATTGGGCGACCTGGTTACTAAATGGGCTTGGCCCAGTTATCATAGTATTTATTTACTTTTTTTTTTTTTTTTTTATAAGGTAATTAGTTACACATGAACAATCAATTTTCATCTTTTTTTTTTTTCCTACTTGAATTTGAACTTTGGCTTTGTTTTTTTAATACAAAATTCCTCAAAACCTAATTTAAATGCATTACTACTATTATTTTCACTGTTAATATAATTAGGGTTTAGAAAATGTGAGGTCATAGGTGTAAATAAGCCCACTCAATTGATGTACTCAAATAATTTTTATAAGTTCAAACTCGACTCGACGAGAAATTCGAGTTTGGATTGACTCGATTACTTGTATAATTTTACAAAATTAAATGTAAAATATATTTTTTCTAATATAATTAATAAAGCAAAATAAACTCTAGCTCAATTTGATTTATATATGTTCATTAGTACTGTTAGTACAATTTTAATTTAACTTTTAACTTGTTTCTAATAATTACCTTATAATTAATTGGTAGGAATGAAGAAAAAAAATCAGTTTTCTTTGAATTTTATTGCCATATTGTGAATTAAAAAAATAGTGTATTTATATTATTTAACAAATGAATTTTGCCCGAGTAATAAGATCTGAAATTTTGACCATTTTGTGTAGGAACCCTAACCTAACTAACTAAAATAAATTTTGGTTTATTAATATTTTGTTTTCTTCGGCGTTTGCTTATGTTCACGCAATGACATAATAATACCTACGAAATTCTTTATTTTCTATTCGTATTGAGACTTTTTATTTAATTTTGATGACATGTGCACCACTGAATAAATTAAGTTAAAGATAGAGACCCCGAATTGCAAATAAGTCAGCTATATTTTTAAATTATACGATTAGAAATATAAACTTAAATTTCATAATAATTAACACTTGGACGATAGCACACATGTGCTGATAAGAAAGAGGCACCAAGCATGTAACTCCAATATCTACTTGTTGATGAAGGGACACTAATATGTTTTTCCTTCAACGACCCCTATTTTTTTTAATCAAACACTCCTACTTTCAAAATAGAATAAATATGCTCCACAACTAATAAAATGAGATACATAAATCTTTTCTATAAATAAAAGCAAGTCGTTGATCAGCGAATACAAGAACGTGAAGATCATGGGGGATTTTATCGATTCAATCGGTTTTTTCGGACGAACCTAAGCTGAGGCTGAAGAAGGGACCAGCTCCTGATATGAAGCAAACAAATGAGAGTGATGAATATCAAATCAAATCCATTATTCAATTTCTCCAATCTAAACAAATACCAATAAAGCTGATGCTATGGATTTCAAATCATCCTCAAGTCCTTGGAATTCAATCAGCACCAATAGAACAGGAAACCAAAACTAGCTACAGAGCTTTATATTATTTCTCTCAAGTCTCAACTATTCATTAATCATCCTTATATTTGCAGCATTAGTGAGAAACACTAAGGCGTACAAGCATTACACCATATGATAGAAGAACCAAAATCATCAAGTCCCACTACGATTACACCATCAAAACTATGATTGGAATCTAGAAATTGATATTAGCACCGTCAATGAAGGAAAAATAGAGTGCTCTTCCAAGATGTCTCCATTTAATGGGATGAACACACGCATAATCTAACACAACCCTATAACAATCAAAGTTTGTGAGAAACTCAGCTCGTACAATTTGCATCTACGATATCCTAGTTGCGAAGGACTTTACCTTATCATGGCAAAATTACTCATGCAACAGTTTCCAACTCTTCTTTTGAGGAGGCACTTTCTTCTATTCTTTTAGGGATAGGGATGTATTTCCAGCAGCGCTTGTGAACCCCACTTATTTTCTTGGGGGCATCTGCAACTGCACCTGCAATAAGTCGAATTTCTTTGATATTCTTGAATGAATATACACATAATATTCAGTATGAATTGAGAACAAAAAAATGATTGGCTGTGGATGACATATGGTTGACTTGGAATATCAAACTGGTAAATGGGTTATCTTCTTGACACATCATGTTAGCGCACAGGGTACCAGCAAGATTAACACCTTATAACACCAGTTGGGTCCAGTTCCCTAGTTTATACTATCACACCTTACACACTTCAGGTGATGTTTATTTTGATTTAAAAACTGGTTTTAGGATTTGGAAACCTAAATCCGGTTCTACTTCAGGATTTTGAAATTCAGTTTTAAAAAACCAACACTACAACACCTATAAACATACTATCACAATTTCCAATAAAATAATTCTTTCTCCTTACACTTTAATATGTTTAAAGCACAATTTACATCATACAATCATACCCAACAAGAATATAATAATGCAACACATTAACTCTTGCACATTGATTTGACATAAAGTTAAGTCTCACCCTACTTAGAATCCCAAAACACGCACCTTACTAATTACCAGGATTTCAAAATCCCCTAAATTTCAAAAACCACTATAAACCCAAAACAGAAACAGAGATTGGTGCTTCTAGGATGCAAACATATAAGCCAACTTCTTTACAGATATATCCAGAGCTACATGATTTGGCTAGTGGCTACGGTAGGTAACGACTTGCAACACAGGCCAACACAATTCATGCTGTTCAAGGTGATAGATTAAAGATTATTCACTTTGTTCAAGATCACACTTAGCTGCTGCAACTTAAACAGGATTAAAAGAAATTTGAATTTTTCAAGAATTTACGTAGAACGATCACAAAGTGACAGGAATGGATGTAATACTAGTTGGTCCAGAAATATATTGAAACAACTAAAGCATTGTGTATATACAGAATCTAAAGTTACAGTTCTAGAAGTAGAAAAACAAATCTTCTTGCACAAAGTTACTTTTATCCAAGGCCAAGGCCAAGATCTGATCGAAATTGTCTTGATGCTTCACATATCTATCAAATAATGTATGTGCAGGTCACGTTTCATCCTCTTGAGTTTAAAATAATTAGAATATTTCTAGAGTCTTCAAAGTTACTATTTAATATAACCAAGCATGCATTCTAAAATAGAATTTTTTAACAACAATACAATAAGATGTAGAAGAGAGCACTTGTCCAATTGCCTAGTAAAAAAATGATTTAGAACATCTAGTAAACTAAATAAAATCAGAACATTGTCTCTCCCTCAAACTTTTAAAAAAATCGTAGATGTTCAATTGCAAAATAAATTGGTTCTGAATATAAATCAGAAATGCATTATCTCCCAAGAATAATCACATTTGAAAGCTGGGCGGAAGCAATTTATCACATTTGCCCGGCCACTATAGGGATGAAATAAATTCACCGCGAATAAATGAAATTAAGCATAAAAGCAATTGTAAAATCCAAAGGAAAATTTTTCATAACCAAAACTAATGCAAAGAATAAGATATGTAATCCCAATATCAGGCTAATTACCATTTTTATGAGCAATCCCCCAAGCCTTTCCATGTCTTCCATCCTGTAAAAATACAAAACTCAATAATGAAAAAGCAATCACAAATCCAATCCAAGGATATACATTAAAACCCTCGGGTAGCTTCAGGAAACTGACAGTATAACATAACCAAAAAACAGTAAAAATTAATACGCAAAAGATCAACCTAAAATGCATAGTGCTCGTAAACCCATATACATCAACACATGAACTGAAATAACATAATCTAAAAGAGAATAAATATTACTTTGTAGAGATTGATTTTAGTAATCTGATAAGAAAGCCCATTCCAGTGAGATTTAGCCATGTGATAGCCAATACCCCAGTTGGGTAGAAACTGGGCCACCTCGATCAGATTCTTCTTCTTCTTCCGTTTTGGCTTCTTGGCTCCGCCGTCCGCAGCCTCGGTTCCGGCGGAACTGGTAGTAGGTGTGGTGGTGCTAAGATTGCGTAGAAAGCTGAATGAGATTCTGAGGAGGGAAGAAGCTTTTCCGATTGTGGGTGACGATGCCGTTTTGGCAACGAGAGCAGTCGCCATTTCCGGGGATCTCTGCGCTGCGGCCTGCTTAATTCTTTCTTCCTGGGGTTTTAACCCTATGTATATGTATTGAGTAGTATGTTTATTTCTTCGGGAGCGGATCCAGTCCTGTCCAGCAAAAACGGTGCCGTTCTGCTCAGTTTAGCCATTTCTTAATTTTATTACATATTCCTCTATTTATCTGTTTTTTATTTTTTTAATTACTGTAATACTCATTATTTCTATTCCAATGTTCCCACTTGTTTATTTTGGTGATTATAATTTTTTTTCGAAAACTGATGATAATAAATTAATACTTTCATATGTTTCATGATAATTTGCATACTATGATCGATTCACGTTTTAAGAAAAATTAATTTCGTGAAATGTGAGATCAAATAAATAAATATTAATTTTTTGAATGATTTAATGAGGTGTAAAGAGAATTTAGTAATTTATGGAAGAAAAAAAAATAAGTGATAGTTTAAAAAATAAAATGATGATGAGGATAAATTAATTTTGAGTTATTTACACATTAAAAATGTCCAACTAATTTTAGAACGTCTCAATAATAAAGTGTACATTAATCACTGGAGGAGGGACTATCACTTTATCATTTATCAGTTTTCAATACATAAACAATTAGTAATATTAAATTAAAATATAATATGCATTTTAAAAAAACACTTACATAGACAAAACAAAAAAAACATCACATTTTATATTTTTATATTACAATCAATTAATTTACTTGCCCTTACATTTCACTAAATTAATTTTTCTAAAAAAGTGGATCGTTCAAAATATGAAAGTCATCATGGAACAAATGAAGTATTAATTTATAATTTATTATCATAAATTTTTATTTTTGACAGAAAAAAAATTATTATCATCAAAATAACTAATGTCATTGTGAAAGAAACAAGTGTCAAATTATTTTAAATTAATATACAAGAATTAATTCTTCACCTCTATATATTTATAAGATGAGATATAATTTTTTTTATGGTATCAGAGTCTAAAGGCTCACACCCAAACATTTTGGGTTCGATTCTTGTTGAAAGCAACTCCACCAATTTAAATTGTTCACTCAATGGATTTTCTTCTAAAAGGTAAGAGATGATAATTCGTCCTATGAGGAGAGTATTAAGAATTAATATATAAAATTTAATTTCCTAACACTTTACACGTTCGAACTTTTAGATAATACAGAATTCTTTCCCAAAATGATCAACATATTGAAATAGAAACAAGGAGCATTACCATAATTAAAAACAAGGAGCATTACCATAATTAAAAATAATAATAAATAAATCGAGTAATAGATGAATATGTAATAAAATTAGGAAATGACTTATTTGTGCAATGGAAACCAGGAACATTACTGTACTTAAAAAAAACAATAAATAAATAGAGGAATAGATGAATATGTAATAAAATTAGGAAATGGGTTATTTGTTTAAAAAAAAAGAATATGGGTTATTTGTGTAAAACGGCACCGTTTTTTGTTGGACAGGTAGTGGTGCTCTAACCACTTGAACTATCCCACTTTGTCCTTCTTCTTATTGTTAGGAGTGACAATTTACACTAGTTTGGTTTCAAACTATCTTTATTTTATTTTACTAAACCTCCTATATATTTTTAATGCTTTTTTTATTTATTTATTTATTTTAGATTTGACATAGTTTTACATAAATTTTCATATTTTTAAATATTTGAATTTCAAATTCTATTTTTTACTCCTTGTATTTTTTTAATGACAAAATTCATAATATGTCCTTTTATTTTTCCTACTTCTCATAACACTAGACTACCTTAGTACTAGACTACCTTAGTGTGGAGTTTGTCTCATTGTTAAAATAGATGATTGTGCATTTCTCGTGGGCAAAGAGTATACTCGCGTCCCCACTTCTCACTATTGGAGCGGATGAAGAACCAAGACTCCACAAAGAGACTCCACAAAGGGACGAGCTCCACAAAGGGGCAGACTCCATAAAGGGACAATAAACTCACAAGGGACAGTAAAAACGCATAATGCGCCCAGAACTATTAGAAATGAAGTGTATGTGTAAATGAAGATTAAATGCTGACACAGACTTAAACACGGAAGTCGAGGCTAGAGTTTGACTCTATCTCCGTAAGACGTTATTGCCCCGTACACGTGCAATACGGATCACTGGCAACCGTCCTCAAGATACAACAACTTCAAACTTCACGACTATTGCACTACAAATCGGAAGCTATCGGCGAATCGCAAAATGGATATCCGGAACTTTCGATAAAATTCTAATGCAAAGACTTAGAATACTAGAATGCTTTGGAGGATAAGAATGCAAGAAAGCTTTTGGCTTGAGTGATTTTGGAATGCAAATGTGGGGATCTATTTATAGACTTTCAAGAGTTTTTATGATAATAGTTGTGACTCTTCATAATAATCTATTCTTTCCAAGAGTTAGGGGGTGTTTGCAAACTCTACAAACTGCTTCCAGAATCACTTTTTTTAAAGCTGTCCTCTCACAGCTTTTACTTTTTAGAAGTGCTTTTAAGCAGTTTATAGAGTTTGAAAACACCCCCTTACAACCTTTGAAAATAAACAATTATTCACCAAAAAGTACTCCCTCCCATTCTTAATATAAGTCGTTTTGACTTTTCGTTTTCTTTGCAAAATATAAGTCGTTTTACACTTTTCAATGCAAATTAATTGCATTTATTCCAAATTTACCCTTAAGATCAATAAATATTTCCATACATGTATTTTTTTTATTAATGAGAATTACAAGCATTGATTAAGGGTAAAATAAGAAGTCAATTATTTTCTTAATATGTGTGCATGAGCTTAGGATGACATATATTTTGAATAGGAGAGAATATGTCTTTTAAATTAATGCAATAATTCTAAAAGACACCACCTTTAAATTAATGAAATAATTCTAAAGGACACAACCTTTGGAATATAATCATTTCACCAAAAGACATGACATTTCATATCTATATATATAGGTCATAATCCATTACTATTACTCCATTAAATGACCAACTCATTAAATGACCAACTTTAATATTAATTTATCATTCACCCAAAATTTGGTTTTGAGAAATCAAATCAACTAAATCCATTTACGCAAAACGGATTATAAAATTGTCATTAGAAATGAAGTGTATGTGTAAATGAAGATTAAATGCTGACCACATTTTATAAATTCGGTTAATGCCTTTTGTAAGCGGATCCGTAATATTTTCTTTTGACTTCACATAGTTAATGGAGATTACTCCACTTGAGATCAAATGTCTAACGGTGTTGTGTCTCCGACAAATGTGTCGAGATTTACTGTTATACATATTACTTTGTACCCTCCCAATAGCCGACATGCTGTCACAGTGTATCATCACTGGAGATACTGGTTTGTTCCAACCGAGAATATCCTCTAAGAAGTTTCGAATCCATTCTTCTTCTTCACCAGCCTTGTCCAATGCAATAAACTCTGATTCCATTGTGGAACGAGCTATGCAAGTTTGCTTAGAGGATTTCCATGACACTGCTCCTCCACCTATAATGAATATATATCCATTAGTGGACTTGGAGTCTTTTGAATCAGATATTCAATTGGCATCAGTGTATCCTTCCAACACTGCTGGATATTTTGTATACAAGATTCCAAAACTTAGCGTATGTTTCAAATACCTAAGGACTCTCATCAGAGCCTTCCAATGAATCTTGTTGGGGTTGCTCCTGAATCCACTGAGCTTACCGACTGAGTATGCTATATCAGGTCGTGTACAATTCGTTAAGTACATCAGACTTCCGATAATTCTAGCATACTTATGTTGATCCACTAGGTCTCCCTTATTTTTGGCTAAGTGCACATTTGGATCCACGGGAGTGTTAGTCGGGGGAACGTCAAAGACATCAAATTTTCTAAGCACATTCTCAACATAATGAGCTTGTGTTAGGACAATTCCGTCAGGAGTTCTAGAGATCTTTATCCCTAGTGTGATGTCTGCTAGACCCATATCTTTCATGTCAAACTTTCGTTTCAACGTGTTCTTAGTTTTCATGATTATATCATGATTGCTTCCCGTTATTAGCATGTCATCCACGTACAGACATACTATCACATATTCTTCGCGTGTGCCCTTAATGTAAAAAACACATTTGTCACACTCATTCGTTTTGAAGCCATTTGATAACATCATTGTATCAAATTTCGCATGCCATTGGAGAGGTGTTTGTTTTAGTCCGTACAAGGACTTAACAAGTTTGCACACCTTGTTCTCCTAGCCAGGTATAACAAACCCTTCAGGTTGTTCCATGTATATCTCCTCATCTAATTCCCCATTTAGGAATGCCGTTTTTACATCCATTTGGTGTATCTCAAGGTTTTGCAATACTGCAATAGCAATGAGCACTCTAATGGATGTAATTCTCGTTACAGGAGAATACGTGTCGAAGTAGTCGTATCCCTCATTTTGTTTGAACCCTTTTGCTACTAAACGAGCTTTGTACTTATCAATTGATCCATCAGCCTTATACTTTCTCTTTAAGATCCATTTACATCCTAAAGTTTTACAACCTGGTGGAAGATCAACTATCTCCCAAGTATGATTGTGCATGATAGACTCAATTTCACTGTTTATAGCCTCTTTCCAGAGAGAAGCATCTGGACTAGACAGTGCCTCTTGAACTGTCCGAGGTTTATTTTCCATCATGTATGATAGAAAATCTAGCCCAAATGACTTTTCCTTTCTGGCCCTTTTACTGCGTCTTGGTTCTTCATCAACCTTAGGTTCCGCATTAACCTCTGGTGAACCAATTGCAGTTTCATAAGTTCTCTTATGTGAATTTACTTCTTCCCTTTGATTCTTAGGGAATATGTTCTCGAAGAACACAACATTTCTTTACTCGATAGTCATTCCTATGTTCATCTCCGAAACGTTTGATTTGTGCACCGGGAATCGATATGCACTACTATTATGTGCATACCCAATGAAGATGCAATCGACCGTTTTTGTCCTATTTTTACTTGTTTTGACTTAGGTACTTCAACCTTAGCCAGACACCCCCACACTTTAAGGTAATTGTAGGATGGGATTCTACCCTTCCATAATTCATATGGAGTTTTATCCAATTTCTTGTGTGGTAACTTGTTAAGAATATAGTTGGCTGAAAGTATGGCTTTTCCCTAAACATGGGCAACGGTTACAAACCACCGGTTTCGGTTAGAAACCGGCGGTTACGGTTTGGGGTTTCGGCGAACCGTAACCGAACCGTGAACCGCCGGTTACGGTTACGGTTTTCAAACCGGCGGTTCGGTTTGAAAACCGCCGGTTTGGCGGTTTAGGGTATTTTTTTTTAAATATTATCTCCGTTTTCGCTCTTTTTCACTCCGTTTTCGTTCATTTTTTATTCGTTTTAACTCATTTTTTAAAAAATACATTACTAGAATTGAATAAAAATTATATAACTTAAATTTATACATTAAAAATATAAGAATTGTGTATTAAAAAAATTATTATTATTATTATTTTAATAAAAAACCACCTGTTAACCGCCAAACCGGTTTTGCGCGTGTCTACTTTCCCCCATATGTTCTGGGGTAAGCCCGAACTAATCAATATAGCGTTCATCATCTCTTTCAGAGTTCTATTCTTGCGTTCTGCAACGCCATTTGATTGAGGTGAGTATGGAGCCGTTGTTTGATGAATGATGCCATTTTGGGAGCAAAATTCTTCAAAAACGGTGCTACATATTCTCCATATCTATCACTTCGAATCATTTTGATTCGCTTACTAAGTTGATTTTCAGCCTCATTCTTATAAGCTTTAAAAACTTCAATTGCTTCGTCTTTGCTCTTCAAGGTGTATACATGACAGTATCTTGTGCAATCATTAATAAACGTTATGAAGTAATTTTTACCACCTCTAGTTTGCACAAACTTTAAATCACATATATCTATATGGATAAGTTCTAAAGGTGTAGTACTTCTTTCCACCGAATGGAATGCTGATTTGGCCATTTTTGCCTCAACACAGATCTCACACTTTTGTGAATCAAATTCCATTTTGAGGAGTAAATCTAAATCCACTAAACGTTTTAGGGCATTTTGATTTACATGTCCTGATCTACCATGCCATAAATTAGAACACTCAAGCAAGTAATTAATATCACTATTATTAATACTGCGTTTAATGTCACGCTTGACAGTTAATACATTCATTTTGAAAAGGCCCTTCTCAAGGTACCCTTTCCTAATAAATTGACCACATTTGACCAGTACAAATTTGTCAGCTTCAAAAACTAATTTAAATCCGGCTTTGTTCAACAATGAGTAGGAGACTAAGTTCTTTCGAATGTCTGGGACATGCAGCACATCGACAAGAGTTAGTTCTTTTCCTGAGGTCATTTTCAGTACCACTCTTCCCAATTCGACCACGTTTGATGTAGCAGAGTTTCCCATGAAGAGTTTTCTGCCATTGATCGCTTGATAGGATGAGAACATTTCCTTGTCTGAACAAATATGACGGGCAGCACCAGTGTCTACCCACCATTCCCTCGGGTTATCCACTAAGTTCGCTTCGAACACGATAGCAGATAGATCTAGTTCAGGCATTTCTTCAGGCTGGGATTTGTGTTCCACAATATCAGCCTGATTCTGGTTGGCATTCGCGCTGGCCTTCTTCGGTTGGCGGCATTCACTTGCCTTGTGTCCGGGCTTATCACAATTATAACAGTTACCTTTGAACTTTTTTGCGTTCTGAGGTTTCTGTTGCTTGTCAACGCGTCAGCGCTTTTGCCTCTTCCGGACTCAGCCAGGTTCACTTTCGCCTCTTCACTACTCTTATCGCTTTTACCCTCGGATTTTCGGTTATCTTCCTCAATCCTTAGTCTCACGATCAAGTCCTCAAGACCCATTTCCTTGCGCTTGTGCTTGAGGTAGTTCTTGAAGTCCTTCCAAAGAGGCGGTAACTTCTCTATTAGAGCAGCTACTTGAAAGGATTCAGACAGTTGCATATCCTCGGCATGAATCTCATGTAGGATAAATTGCAACTCTCGAACCTGTTCTAAAACAGTTTTCGAGTCAACCATTTTGAAGTCGAGGAACCTTCCGACAATGAATTTCTTCAATCCGGCATCCTCCGTTTTGTAATTCTTTTCCAAAGACTGCCACAATTCTTTGGTTGTCTTGAAGGTGGCGTAGACATTGTATAATGAGTTGTCTTGCCCATTTAGAATGTAATTACGACACAGAAAGTCACTATGATTCCATGCGTCAAGAGCAGTCAACCTCTATTGGTCGCTGTCATCCTCCTCTACACTAGGAAGATCTTCCCTCAAGAACCGTGCAAGGTTCAGGGTAGTCAGATAGAACAACATTTTCTGTTGCCATCTTTTGAAATCATTACCGACAAATTTTGGTGGTTTTTCAGAGTGAACATGAGAAGTAGGAGCAACATGAATAGTAGAAGTAGACATCTTCAAATACATAAAAATAACGTCTTACGATTGTTAGAAAATAAATAGAAAAAAAACATAAATATAAGCAGAAAGTAAAGCAACGAAAGCCAAAAAACAGAAACTAAACGAACTAAACTAAGAAAGTAGAAAATAAACGTACTAAACTAGAAAACAGAAAAATATACGGGATCAACGGATCGCTCACCCGATTGGGCAACGTAGTGCCATCAGGGAGAGAAGACCCGTTGATCCCACTAAAAACCGAAACAATAAACTTCTAGATCTAAACAAATCTGAGAAAACGTCGGTAGATCTACAAAAAATTTAGACGGGAGAGAGAGTGAAGGAGAGTGGAGAAGAAAGTCGGAGGGAAGAAGTTTGGCTGGTGTGGTGGGTGGTGGGGTGGGCGGTGCTTATATTCTAAGCTACCGAGAGAGAGATTATTTTAGAGAGAGGGGGGAAACATGTCACATTCACTTTTATAGTTGTATAGTATAATTCAATTCATTACAAAAGTGTATTTGGTGTGAATTGGAATTTGAGGGACCTTGTGTAAAGACATTGTTATCCTCCCATTTATAAGTATTCTTACTATATTGCTCTTACCGACTAAATTAATTATAGTTTGCTACATAGATATGCACAAGAATCTTAATTTCCATTACATTTCCCCAAACTTTTAACAAGCGGTAGGGCTAGACATGGGCAATCGGTTAAAACCGTCAGTTTCGGTTTTCCAAAAATTGTAACCGGAACCATGTCGGTTACGATTCAGTTTTTAAACCACCGGTTTGACCATTTTTTTTATTTTTACATATAAGAAAGAAAACCCCCGTTGTTTGGTGGTCATTACAGAAACCCTTGAAATATGTTATTTTTTCTTGAGAGAGAACAAATTTAGGAAGTGAAAGCAAATGGGACTAATAGTAGAAAATCTGAGATTTAAAGGGTTTAAATGCGAATAAAGCAAAAGAGTGATGAGACTGGAGTTATTCAGCTTGTTCACTTTAGTTAACTATGATAATGACCGAATGAGATTGTGCTATCTGGACATCGTCCGTCAACATGGTCGCCTCGTCTTTCCACTAGTCAACAAGCGATGAGTTGCGACCATTTGTATCAAGACATGGCCGCCTTTTGACGATCAGGTCCCGCCTAGACGATGCAGCGAGCAGTTCGTCAATAGCTTGCCCTCGATTCAATGCTTGGTAGGTCGATCGGTCCAACGACCAGGTTGCCACGCCCTGTTCAGAGAGAACATTGGGGGTCAACTATCCCATCTTATTGGAAGGTTTTTATGGGCTTTTCTATTGACCCATTTGGCACTTGGGCTTTCATTGGTCCACTTGACATTTGGGCCTACAAATGTTGGTATTTTAGTGGACCGTCTTAGGGCCGGACACGTGCCATCACCTTAGTGGACCAACCTTTTTTAAATTGGGTTTATTAGGAGTGTGTTCCTCTCTAGGTCTCAAACCTTTTAGGTGCAAACAATTTATATAGGGTCGGTCCATAAAGAGCGCAAAACTCTAACTGTAAAAGGACCCCCGCAAGTGGACGGTGAGATTGATCCCCCTATATTAATCAATCCATCTTTGAACTGGATACTCATTACTAAAAATACTAGTTAGCTAGATTAATACACCCCCACATAAATATGTTGTTAAAACGACTATCAACGGAGTGGCTAAGATGCATACAAAATTTACACATCTCAATGTGACCATTTAGCTTTTTTTTTTTTTATTGAAGTTTTGATGTGATGACAAAAATATTGATGCCTACCATATATATATAGTTGAGTACATATTTCCTCATCATTGGTGAGCACGTGGTCTGGTGCAGCTATAGCTTTCTCTTGCTTTACCTAAGGAAGGTTTACTCATTCTTCACTCACTAATAAATAATTCACTTTATTAACATTCTTCTCCCAACCTCCAACTTTATTTAGTCCCTGCGCAATGCCTAATTTTAACGGTCAGCATCTGATTTTCTTTTTTTTTTTATAGGATTAATTTTGAAAGTTTTTTCTTTTTGTTGAGAAAAGTGATTTGTGATATGACAGATGAAGCAAAGGAGCATCTTCTGGAGAATGGGGGCGCAAAAATGGAGGTGAGGGATCTGACAAGGGTGTTGGACTGCAAGGATGTAAGGGGGGTTCTCAACAAAGTCAACGTTGACATTCCGAGAGGAATCATAATGGGAGTCATCGGGCCCAGCGGTAGCGGCAAGTCAACCTTCCTGCGGGCCCTGAATCGGTTGTGGGAGCCCGACTGTGGCTGCGTGTTCCTGGACGGCGTAGATATCACTCAGCTGGATGTTGTGGAACTTCGCCGCAAAGTTGGCATGCTTTTCCAGCTTCCTGTTATGTTCCAAGGTATTTATTTTTGGAATCAGATTCATTTGAATACGATAATTAAGAAAAAAATTATGAAATATGTGTATAAATAATGGTCCTTTTTAACTTTATTAAAGTATGAGTATTATGTTAAAAAACTTAATGAAAAGAATATGAGTGCAGTTCTGGTCTCATCCGCTAAATATAGATGGAATTGTTAGTTTATAAAAGGTTAATCCAAAACTAAACAAGTCTAGTCACACATGTGGGACTAGTTTTGCACTAAAGTCTAACAATGTGTGAGTCCTGTCAATAAAATTGACAAAAACTTCGAATGAGACTAAAAGTGGTCACAAAGGGACCTTTGGTGAATTGTATATTTGTATGACACTAGATTGAAATCTTGTTTTGGTGCATGCTAAAATCGATTAGCTTAATGGCTGAATTATTGTAATGGAATGTTTAGGTGGTAGGATTATACTATTAAGATATATAGTCACATTCACAGTTCATTCCTGGTTTGCATAAATCAATCATTATTGTAGATTGGATTATGTTTTCTTATTTTCTTTCAAATAATGCAAGTGAAGCTATACTAACTTTATGCAAAGTGATGGTACGGTGGTATTCACATGGAGTTGGACTCTTGTATAACAGTTACATACGGTGTAACTTATATTTAACTCAAACATTCAATTTATTATAACTCAAATACAAAAGTTTAACGCACATTATATATATTCAGTTCATCTATGCAAAGTGGATTAAGTTACATACTATGTAACAGTTACACATGAGTATTTGAGAGTCAAACATGTAACATATTCTTTGTTTTCTTAATTAATGTGTGAAGGGAGTGTAGCAGATAACATAAGATATGGGCCACAATTAAGAGGCAAGAAGCTTAGTGATGAAGAGGTTCACAAGTTGCTAGCTTTGGCAGATCTTGATTCCTCATTTTACACCAAGTCCGGTGGAGAACTATCCGTCGGTCAGGCTCAACGCGTTGCTCTCGCAAGAACCTTGGCTAATGATCCCGAGGTACTTCTCTTTTCTTTAAATCTGGAATCACTCGGTTTGATTTTTGTAATAATGACTTGGTTCATTCGAATGAAGGTTTTGCTGCTAGACGAGCCAACGAGCGCGTTGGATCCAATATCGAGTCAGAACATAGAAGATGTTCTGGTAAAGCTCAAGAAAGATAGAGGGATGACTATTATCATTGTTTCTCACAGCATTAAACAGATACAGAGGATAGCTGATGTTTTGTGCCTCCTCGTGGACGGGGAGATTGTCGAAATTCTGCCACCAGACCGTCTCTCCGAGGCTATCCATCCAATGGCTAAAACCTTTCTCAACCTCACCACCTAATAATCTTATTCTCGTTTTGGTGTTTCACATTTTATTTTATTTGCTCACTTTTTATTTTCACACAATAATTTCATCCATGATTCAGATCAAATCAAATGTTTGTTATCCACAAAAAATAGTGTACGAGGGTTTGGACTGTTGATTTCCCACCCTTTTTTTTTTTTTAAATAGTCGATTTGTGTACTTACAATAGTGACAATATCAGTAATGTATTGACGAAAATATTTATATAAATAAAATTTTAAAAAATTAGTAAAATTAACATGATATTTTATTGAATCATCCCGGAGTACGTAACTATGATTAGGGGTGTGAGTCGAACATACTCGCGAGCTACTCGTGCTCGACTCGAAGTTAATCGATTCGAGTCGAGTTTCGAGCTACTCGAGTAGCTACCGAGTTCGAGCTCATAAATACTCGGCTCGAAAGGCTTGCGAGCCTAATCGAGCTTGAACAATATTTACTATTTTGCCATTAATATATAATTTATATTTATATACAAGTAATCGAGTTCGAGTTTATTTTAGAAAAAAAATATATTTTAAAATTAATTTTGAAAATTATATAGGTAATGGCGAGTGGAGCCGAGCTCAAGTTTATCGAGTTTCTTATCGAGTCGAGCTCGATCTTCAAAATTTTAAGCTCGACCGAGTCGAGTTGAGTTTCGAGCTTCGAGTATAACAATCGAGTCGAGTTTCGAGCTCAGCACTGCTCGACTCGACTCAGCTCGTTTACACCCCTAACTATGATCAACCATTTCAAATTGAAATCATAGCTGAAACCATGTATTTTAATATTCGGTTTTCAATAAATTTTTTTGCCTAATTCTAAAAAAAGTTCTGTTAGAATTAGATTATTAAATAACTGTTTTGGACCATTGTCTAGAAAATAAGGGGGTGTTTGTTTTGGGACTCACCCGTCCGGACGTTGGACGTAACGTCCCTCGTCCTGTTCTACTTTGGAATTTCACATTCAAATTTCCCCATCCAACTACATCCACCCCTAAAAACACCTATACATCTTACTATTACATCTCATCCAACTACTCTTACACAATTTGATTTGATATAAAGTTACATCCCATCCTATTCAAAATTCCAAAACAAACACACACAATTACTATTCATCAGGATTTCCCCATCTGAATTTCCCCCATCCTATATAATCCCAAAACAAACATCCCCCTAAAGAGTCTCGGAGTTCTAATACAAGAAAAACAACTAAAAAAAAAAAAAAAGCCTAATTTTGATCATAGAAAAGTAAATTAAGATAAGCTAAGGATGGAATCACAAGATACTATCACTGAAGTGATGAAAATATTTTTTCTCATGTATAAAAAACCAAGTATGCACCTGTATATTTTTCATTCTATTACACAATCATCGAAAATCTGTACATATGTAAAGCAGCAACTGCGAAAAGAACAAAAATTCGCCTATTCTCCGAAATTGAATAATTTTGAGACGATTAAAGAACGAAGGCTTTACGTGGATTTGATTCGATTTAATAAAGGTAGTGTACAACAAGTAGTTTAGGTTAGGAGGATCTGCAGAGAACTAAACCCCGGTGATGTACAAACTGGCAGCAAAGACAATATCCCTCTTTATTGCATTGGAAGCACTTTCCATTTTCTTGTAAAGAGCTGAATTCCCCATAATTGCTGCTGCATTTCTAAATTCGCGGCATGTTTCATCCAACCTCACTATTGTCCTGACTATCATCCCTTCTGGAACGTCTGTAAGTTCACAGATGTCCGCAAATGGGGTACCCTGTCAATGCACACACCCCACTACCTTTATTATTAACTGTTTCATGTATTCATTTATACGATAGCAAGTAATTGTAAAAGAAAACTAACAAGAAAAAGTTCATACGAGTACCTTTGCCCATTCATATACAACTTCGACCAGACCAAACTTAAGATTTTCCTGGGCATATTCCTCAGGATCAACCTGAATTTTGAAATCTCTCTGAAGCTTTCCAAGTTTTATTGCTGTATCAAACAATCTGGAGAAAAGGAAGCAAAATTGAGATTCGGTATTCACTTTAACCATGTAGAGACACCTTTGTACAGATAACAAGCCTAAGGATTTTTGAATCAACAGCAGATGAAATCACAATAAAGTACTCCTGGAAAAAATAATGCTAGCTTCGGGTTTTAAGGCACTCCTTTTACTAGATCAGAGAGCAAATATAAGAAACTGATACATGATATATAAGCAACAGCCAGATATAAAATGCTAGTAAACAGAAAAATAATAAATACCCGAAACATACTGTAGACAAATGCAGATAATTAACAGTTGAAAGAATTGGGGTACCTATTTTTAGCTTGAGAAAGCCTTGGTGTAAAAGATGGTTCAGATGTTTTCCTCTGCTGAAAAACAAAGGCAGACATGATCGCAACAGCTTCTTCAGGCTCCAGGTCATTCAGTTGATTCTCAAATAAGCACTCTGTACATATCAATTCTTCTCCAGAATTCATTTCGCAGGCAACACGGCCTTTAAGTTGTACTACAAGATCAGCATCTATACACCCAATTTCTTTCAAAACATCTATCTGCAGATAAGACTTTTATATTAAATAAATTATTGAGCTTGCTAAAGAGGCTTCTGGTTATAGAGGAAACGCTACGTACCCGGCCCTGAAATTCGGGCATCATCTGAAGTGCGTCATCAGACATTTGAAACCTAAGAGCACTCACTTCCTCTTTATGCCGCTTTAATTCCCGAGCTACCTTAATGTGCTCTTCCAGTTTTACACAACCATGACACTTGCTTTCTACCATTTTCTGTAATAAGTTAGTCCATTTATAGTAACCATCAACGACATCGATATCCTTCAACTTCAAATCTGGAGCAGTACACCATCATCAAGTCAGTCATTTACTCAGCCACAAAAGAAAATATGAAAGTATATGAAAAGAACTATTGTAGTCAACAAAACTGATGAAGCATATGAAAAAGAACAAATGAGAAGATGAGCGAATATTCATTATCTTCAGAATACTAACAGAGATGAACAAATAGGAGAACTCAAGAGCTGAAATTGATGACGCGTTGCATTTTTACGAACATACTTATTTATCTTTTAAATGTGTTCATGCTAGGAGATATAAACATTCAGCAAATAATTTAATACCCCATTCTAGTCTCTGGCCATTATATCCTTCTTATAATAAATCATAAGCATTTTTTTCCAAAAATTAATAAATAATACTCCCTTCGTCCCCCCTTTGCTTTTTGCATGGAGATTAAGGAATATAGTTTTATACGTGTAGTTAGTTGACGAATTCACTGACGTAAAAAAAAGAACATGGTCAAATCATATATTCATATATCAGCTCTTTCCCCTTGTATTATTTTCATGTTAACATATTATAAAAGAAGAATATATGACTGCTCCTGTAATTGAAGAGCCATTTTTGCAACATATCCCATGACCAAATTTCATTAACCTTATAAATCTGATCTTCATCACAATGTTGTGTCCCCTACCCCCAATTGCATCATGTTTGGATCTTAGGATTGAGCAACAAGAATGCATTCATGATTTCATTCATGACTAATGTTAAGGCACTCTCCAAAAGAATTTACATGGTAATTTTTCTCACTCATCTCTCCTTTCACAGAATGTTTTTCCACCTCCCACTTTGTTACTTCGTACCTCTTCTCCAACTGATCTACTCTCAAAAGATATGGTTACTTTCTCACTCATTATGAATTCAATTATAAAGCAAAAATTAAAAAAAGCTCAATATCTATCAAATAAAGAAACAAATAATATGATGGTAGTTTGAAAAATTAAGCTTAGACATTCCTGGTTACCAATTATGAGAACATTTGTTGAAGATTGTTCAATAGGTCTTAACCACAGTAACCATTAATAAGATAAGTAACAAGGTTGCTTTTGCAAAAATATGCAACATCAATTTGTGGGTCAATGAGTTTAAGTTTACTATCTGGCTGAAAAAGGTAAAAAGGGAAGTGTTCAATTCACACCTTTCACTGGATCCAAAGCTGGGGGGTACTTATTTCCATCAGATTTCAGAGCCAATAACTGCTGCACCGTATTTGAAAAAGCAGCAGCACTAACATCTTCAAGAAGCCGAACTTGGTCTACTTTGATTCTCCTATTGCATATGGCTAAGAAATCCTTATTCTCAGCCTCTCTAACCTCGTAATTGACTCCAGCAGCAAAACCACGATGAGGTAGTTTTATATTGACAGCTCCAGATCCTTTACGAGATGTGACTGAAGAGCAATACTCGTCTTCCAAGCCACGTTTTGATTTTGGAACTAATACTTGGAAACCAGCATCTTTTGTATCTCTATTATCCGATAGAGTTTTGAAGATTGAAGGCAATTCAGGAGTCAGCACTAAGACTATGAATTGCTTATTATTAGCTGAATTTGCTTTAACGATAACACCTAGTAGGTGATCTTGGGCCTGCAAATTATTTAAAAAAAAAAAAAAGTAAGCATTTGTTGCTTATATTTTATGTGCAGAAATCGCCTATAATGAAAATACAGAGTGATCTGTTATCAACTCAACTGAACCCAACAAAGTCTTGATTCTTGAATCATATAGGACTTTTGATATCCCATTAACAAATAGTGTATCTTTATCCTTCTATTTTGATCATTAAATCATTGGCAAATAGAGGTGTATATAATCTTTATTATTAGCATTTTCCTTTTCTTAATAATATTCACGATCAATAAATAAGCTTAACTGAAGGAGACAGCCTCACACACCACACTGAAAAAACTGGTTATGTTCTACAATTTCACAAAGTATTTTCACATATGCATTTTTTTAGTCATTATTGCAGACTCACCGATTGTGATTTCACCACTACCACCCTTCCCAGAGTTAAAAATTTATGGGCTTCCGTGGACAGCATAACTGCCTCTGTGATCAAAGTGCTGTACCTCTCAGCCTCTGAGTACATCTCAAAATAATCCTCTATCGCTGGTTCACACTTTATGCATCTGCATCACATGACAAACACAAATATAAACCATATAAAACATGTAATATAGCAAGATCACCATACTTTGATACCCGAACAAAATTATCTCAAAGGTCCCCCAGTAGGATTGGAGGTTTGGGGCACTTAAAGCTAGTATTTTGGCTGAGGACTAGAACAATAGAATATTTAGACATAAACTGTATCAAAAGGTTTGTTGATGGAAAGCAGAGATTCAATTGCAAAGTTATAATGAAAAACCTAGCAAGCAGGCAGTAGACTTTCAAAATAAATTTAATGGCCACAGAACACATCACAATAAATTTATACATTTTGTTCACAGATACATGTCTTACACAAAATGTGGATATAGAGATGGCCTAAATGGAGCAGATGCATGAAATTAAAACAGGTAGCATACTTAGAGGTCCAGCAATATTAGTTTAAATTAAAAGCTAAAGTGTTTGATAAATCAGAGGACAGGCTAGGCAGATCTTTAAGACGACTTCATTGGACCATAATGCACTCTTAAAATATGCAAGGCTCGTTATGATTTTAGGTTTCCCAAGTTGCTGTGGTTTTTTAATCATGAAGACTATTCAGTTACAACTGCATGAGTAGCATTTTACATTCTACTTTTGTTATCATTAGCAAGAAGATAACATATACTCCCTCCGTCCCACGCTAAGTGCCCCATTTACCATTTAGGGCGTCCCAAGCTAAGTTACTCATTTCCATTTTTGTCAACACTCCACTATCTTTCTCTACCTTTTTTACTTCCTATCTCTCACTACCTTTTCTCTTTCCTATCTCTCTCTACCTCAAATACCCCACTATCCATTTAATCTATTATTTCTTATGAAGTGTGCAAACAGTAAATGGGGCATTTAGCCTGGGACAGAGGGAAATAGTATATTGCAACTAATGATAAGGTAGAAATAGATTAACAAACCCAGGATGACTCTATCCTCCAATTAAAGGGAAAATGAGATGAGAGTGATCCCTGGAAGTCAAAAATTACATAGTACCATAGTGTCCTTCTCCAAAAGTATTCACGCAGAAGGAGCAATTTCTTGTCAACATTACAGCACTATGTAAATTCATAAGAAATTTTTGTGCTTCTGAAAAATAAACAACCAAATACAAATACATTCACTCATACTTACACCTAAGACAAGTTACATTTCAGTAATTCAAATGTGACCTATTTTAGTGGATACTCCATCCCTTCAAAATGGTTGGCATGCTGCTTTTTTTTCCATGCCTTATCTTTTCTCTTCATTATCAAACATCACAATCAGTCAGAAGTCAATGCCATCTATCTCACCAATGTAAAAGTTCTTTTATAGGAAACAAAGTGTTTTAAGATAAGGTAAAAGGGATTAGAGATGCCTTTTACAAATAACAATTTGACTGTAACCTAATTAAAATTTTCTTCCTTCTTGTTTATTTTGGCATTTTAATGCAGTTAATGTGGTTGGTTAATTTCCTACCTAAACTTAGTCATCATTATGCAGCCATACAAATTTTATGTGATAAACTATCTTATTTAGTATTTACCCTTGTATCTGTTGTACAAAAAAATGGCATCTAAACAAAATGATACTTCTTCTCTGATGGGCACACACATAACATTCTACCACTCTCACACAAAACTCCCAATTGTATTTGAAATCCATATATGATTATTAAGGAAAGAGAAAAGCAAGTGTGCAAGTTTTAGGAGGTCCTATCATTTTTAGCATGTGAAACAGCCACACAGATTGAAGCATCGGAACACCAATAGAGGAAGTAAAAGGCTGACAGTTCTTGAGAAACCACTGAGCACGGCTTAATTATTCAAAACAGAAGGAAATAATTTAGTTTCTACCATTCAAAGTGCATAATGGAAGTATGTTATTTCATGCTTACTCAACAATTTTCCTAGGTTGAGCAAGTTTTCGCATAAGAAGTTGTTGTTGCTCTGGGAGTTTCTTCTGTGCGTGAAATTCTGCAAAACTTCGTTTCAGCATATCTTCCACCTGTAAAACATTCCGAAGAACACCAACAAGATGACCAGTAGATTTAATAAAGCTCAATCAATCATGTGAATCAGCATTAAAACTAACAGCTGTTGATACAAAATAGCACGCATCTCAATCAACACCAGTTTTTTTTTAAAGTCTCAATATTGTGTGTAGCTCTGCTGAACAATTTTTCGTATTCATAAAAGACAAAGAAGATGAGCTCAAAATAGCACACGTTCCTAAAAAAAATCCTGATCTAAGCCACAGAACTCATATAGTGATGGCAGGTCGAATAAACACTGGCAAATAAGGGTGGAAGAAAAGTTGCAAAATGGAATGCAAAGCACAACAAGATTTCAGTTGAAGATAAAGAAAAACACAAAACTTTGTCTTCAATGGTGTAGAAAATATCAAAGAGATTAAATGGCATTATGGCACAGTAAGATGCAGATGGTTTCACATCTTAACAATGTCTTACTTCCTCCGTCCCATTATTATTATTTGAACATTTGCTACCTACTCCTTCAAAAATCTTCCTTAAACATCTATTAGTTACACCCCATGCCATTACTTTTTACACACAAACAAAAGATTCTTTCTCCAATAAAGTAGAAATACCCATAATATCCCTCCTAAAAGTCAACTTTATCACCTTTAATACTAATAAACAATTCTACATTAAAACCCGTGCAAACAGTAAATGCTCAATTAATAATGAGACGGAGCCACGGAGGGAGTATGTTGTATGAAGATGAAAGATGTTGTCACAATGCATGGATTATTTCATCACTTTGTGGAGTAACTGCTGTAGTGTGTGACTCAAACACTGCCTAACAACTTATTCAGTATGTGGGATTTGAGAAAGTTATCCATTAAGCTTACAAAAGGCATATCACAAAAATAATAGCTTCCTTGACCAATTGGATAGATCAAGGAAAAAGCATTAGCCAGTGCAACAGGAACATAATTTTGTACCAGACAAACTAATGTCAAAAGATCTTAATTTCCTTGTTTATCCTTCTCATACCAAGAATAGATAGATAGAAGGAGCAAACAAGACATTAATTCAAGTGACGAATTTTAAAGTCAACATTATTGTGAAAGAGCTCGATGCTATTATTCATGAAATGCAGTCAGCAGTCTAGACAGCTAGAAAGCTTGAACCAAAAGATGTGGTTCAAGAATATTACTGTATAATTTTTTATTTTCGGATTTATGCCTTTCTAGTCCTTAGACATGCTTCAACTATCTGGTTCCAGCTTTAGCACATTACATTATATTATCAATTAGCTAGCATCACCTGAAGTTTAAAGAAACCTATTTCACCCAGTAAGACAAAGCAAAGTATACCTTCAACTCTTCAACACGAAGAAGATGCAAGATCATGATATAAGTGAGCCGAAACTGAGATGCAAGCCTCGTTGCACTACCAACTATAACATGCTTCAAATCCTTCTCGTCAGGAATTTCATCACGGCACAGAACAACAACAGTACCAATTTTATCAAGTCCTCTCCTGCCTGCACGACCAGCCATCTGTGTATATTCTCCAGGAAGTAATTGTCGAAATTCCTTTCCATCAAATTTCCTTAAAGTATCAAACACAACCTACCAAAGGCAAGTGAGTGTCATTTATACAAAAAACAAAAGAGCATAGTAATGAACAGTAGTAATATCTAGGTGAGTGCAACTAAAAGAAGTCAGAGGACCAAAAGTCAGCACAGAATAGAAGGCAGTGAATTTTTTTAAAATAAAAAAATGGTTGCAGAAAGAAGTTACTAGAGATGATAGAAAATACAGTAGTAATGTGAAGGAACAAAATATTTAAGACCTACAAAAGGATTTGGAAAAAAAACATTAAAAAGATATGTTATAGTTAAATATAAATGAGAACATGTTGTCTTAACGGAAAACGATGACAGGATATGATCCATAGTCTATCTTATATAATGGGATAAACACTTAGTATTACGTAACTAAGTTTCACTTAGGGAGCAATTATGACAACTAAACAATCAGCCTGGTGCCATAGAAACTTTAGTAGGTAAGCATTTAACACAACAGATGACCCATATGAGAGACAATTGTTGCATTACTTAACCATGTTCCTTCTTTCACCTGCTAAAGTGGAACTGATAACAAGTATAAATATTCAAACTTGAACAATATTTGCCAGAAAAAGAACTTCTAAGAAAGTTTAATTTTATTCTCTTGTAACCATCTGTGTAACAACTTACCGTCCTCGCAGGGGCATTGACTCCCATTGCAAATGTCTCTGTTGAAAATAGAATCTACAAATAACACAAGAACTATAAACATTAGAAGGCCCAAAAAGAAAAGCTACAACATGCATGAATTTTATGTATGTTTTAAGAATAAATACAAAATAGTAACATATCACAACAATTGGTGTGTCATAAAGTTCAAAGGGAAATAATCCTGAGACAGTGGACAGGTGACTTTTACGTTTGCTATTTCACAAAATTTAAGATGAGTGAAAACAAAATTTTAAATATCAGAGAATTAGTGAGGCATTTAGGAATTGCCTTCTCACTCTATCCCTCTTTATCCCACCAAATTTATGAGCTCTTTCACACCTTTTGTATTCTCTAGACACATCAATAAAATACCTTCTTCATAAACACCTGTCACCTTTAGAACTTAAGTATGATACCAAATTAAGTACACTTTGGCTTTCAATAGACAGTTTTCCACCTAAATGTGTACGAATGAACTTGAGAAATTTTGTACCAGGTATACATCCATATCTAGATCACACTGTCTGGAGTTTAAGAATTATATTGTCCTGTATTTTAAAATCATCATATTAGTGCCAACAAGCCTGTTTCAATAATTATTAAGAAACCAAAAGTACAACTGTCCTTTCTTTTGCCTTTTCCTTTTAACTTCTTTTTCACCCTGTGAATCCAATGAACCGTAACTTAAATTTATTTTATTTTTAAAAACAGTACTACGCCAAAGCTGGACAAAAACACGTAAGCAAACTGTAAAGAACTTACATTTAAAAGAAATACATTAGTTATGTTACCTTGATTACCCCACGACAGAAAAGCATCTCAACAACTTCCTTGACTATTGGAAGAAGACCAGCATGGTGTACGCCAATTCCTCTCCGAAGAAGGCTTTGAACTCTAACAACCTGATCAGTACATACATATCAAATTCCACCACCTAAACTTTTCTGCAACTTAAGTTCGTAGATAAAACCTGTGGCAGATTCCTGTCTGATCCTTTGAGCCTCGAAAATGCTTTATCACAAAAAACCCTAATTTCACTTTTCTCGGAGCTAGTCGTGAGGTCAGTCCCGCTCAAATTGTCAGCTGATTTATCACAGCGGTTCTTCGAAAAGCAAAAGATGACCACCTGTGGACACGAGTCAATCTATCAAGGAATATTCTTACTTCCCAACTAGAAAGCAAATAAAGCCTTGTTATAGCCTCATGTCTAAGGATCTACTTTGATTGATGGATGTCAAGTTAAGGACTTCAATTTTATAATTACAAAGCCATTGATCTTGTTTTGTTTAGATGACTTCAGGTTTGGGTTTCAAAATCTTGAATTCCCAAGGCGAGCAATCTCTTGAGTCATTGTGATGTGAAATTGTAATATAAATTCATTTGAAAATGAAGTAATCTGGTGCACACTTAACTCATGATGCCTCAGTAGAAGTTCGTGTCCACATATGAAGTTTGAGTTGTTAAGGGTAAAGCAAGAGAAAACTAGCAAGACATCATATGGAAAATTCAACAGGACGTATAATTCTGACACATCACTAGAAAAAGAAGGCGCAAAAAGAATTTTTTTAAGAAATACTTATTAAAACATACAGGTAGGAGGGACATCTTTGAAAGCTTGGTAATCAGCGACAGCCATACAGAAGCTTCTGATCTCCTTGAACCCCAGTTGTTACTAGTACCACTGGTTTGCATCCCTCGGTGAGCTCCAGAGAAATTTGCCAAATTCTGGGATGCAGAATGCTTGTTCTGTTTTGCATGAGAACTTTCATGTCTCCCAGCATAAGGCCCTGAGCCACTTACTGTAGGTGAGTTCTTCTTCTTGTAGACATCTTTGGCAGCTTTCAATCCTTGAGGGATAATAATTTCATTTTCACAGATTTTAAATAGCTCTCCAGAATAGAAAAGACAGTGCTCCAGTGGGACTGGTCTTTTGGTGGTTCTGTTTAAGTCAAAGAAAACAGAAATAAAAATAAAAAATGGGTAATAATTTCATCCTCAGAGTAACTTAAAAATGAGTAATTTGCAGCATCCTCCCATAAGGTTTGTCCAATTTACAGGCACCACCATATGGTATGTTTATTAACATATACCTCTTTTAAGGTTTAAAGAGTTCAATGATTTCCTATGTCTAAACAGAATAGAAAAATAGCAGAGAAAGGGAATGTAAAAATATATAATTAGTCTCAGATAATATTTTGCACGATTGGCCGAATGCCAACTCTACCTGAGATTTAATATCCAACACTGATCATGAAGTTTCGGCATTAACCTGTCTATCGTGTAGGGAACTTCAAGATAATAAAATCTTGCTTTTAATATAAATTTACTAGTCAATCTCATATTTACTTGAGAGCTTAAATTATATTTTCATTTCAAATCGCATTGTTTTATAATAGGTTAAGACACATGTCTATAGATCATTATTACCCTTTCTAATAGCAACGTCATAACATAGAGAAGATGTTATATTCTTGCAAAATAAAAAAATGTTATCTATAGATATGATTACTTTTTCTCCCAGCTCCCAAATCAATAAGATCTCCATCTTCAATTATCACATGGTGTCAGGATCACATTCGCTATGTAAATATGAGAGAAAAATCGTAGAAGATAAAGACGTTGTAAATTTAAAATGTGTTCAGATTCGGCTACCCTGTTAAACGCCAAATTTAGATTTAGGTATGCACACTTGCACAGTATTTTATATGAAGACTAAAAGTGCCTTTGTACGATTAAGTCAGTGTAACACGACAATTGTCAGGTGACAAGTGTCTGTGAGAGATCTTATCGCTTAAACACATTATAGAGTTTAAATCATAAAAAATATATAATGATAAGTGGAAAAGTTTCATATCAAATACTAACCCAGTAACACGGATTTGTTTTTGCTTTGTCCTTCCAATCCAATCAGCAAACTCAATTGTGTTTGGTACCTAGGAAAAGGAGAATGTTCAACACCTGTATCAGAATATCTTCAACAATCACAGAACATGATAGTTTAGCAAAATTGAAATGACCAACTGAAATCAAGCCCTGCCCTAGACAAATATAATTAAGAAACCAGGCATCACTGAACAGTCTGAACCCAGCATAACCAAAATCGAGGTCATCATGTTTCCCAGAAATGAAAGTTCCAAGCAGATATTGATGCGAACCTCAGTTCTCAATTTAACATCGAGCATGTCAATGTAGAAAGTTTTATAAGCATCGAATTTTCCAAAAATTTATCAGTAACTGATTCAAATCAAATTAATGGCCATGGTCCCTGGGCAACTATTCCAAATGGGAGCATGAAAAGCATAAAATATGAAAAGAAATAGTTGAATGTGCTGCATACAACTTTGCATTAGATTACTACAATTTTTTTATTTTTTTATTTTTTTTTGCTGAAGTACTGGAATTTCCCAAATCCCAAGCATGAGGAGAACAAACTGCTTGGCAATGCATAAAGGTAGCTCAAATACTCAATAATCTTCTTTTTCCATACTCATGTGCCTTTAAGCTATAGGGATTGGAACATTTTTCCCTAGTGTTAGCAATTTTACCCCAGAGGAATTTGTAATGCCCAAACATATCCGAATTCGTCATTTTATCAGTAAAGAATTTGAAAGCTAGAACTATATAATTATCCCAAGCATCTTTTTTTATCAAAGGGAATGTTATAATTTTCACATGAATTAAAAGTTACACTGATTAAATGAATGTAAGTTAATGAATTCTCTAAAAACTCTTAGGCCGTGTTTGGTTTGGGATTGGTCAATCTGGATTTGGATTGGCCATTCCTAATCCAATCCCTCTCAATCAAAATATCAATCCACCCCTATAAATCTATAATACACCTACACACTTATTTTTATACAATCACATCACCATTTTTTTCAATCTCATTATCTCTCCTACTTTTCTTTCACACTCATTCTCTCTCCAGTTATTTTTTTACCCACTAATAAAATATTACAATATCACATTTAATTTGACATAAAGTTACATTCACCCCTACTTCTCAATCTCTATCCAAACACAACTACTATTCATGGATTACCCCAATCCACTATTTTCAATCTCAATCCCAATCCAATCCACCACAATCTCTAACCAAACACCACCTTAGGGTAAAATGGTTCATTAGACCAAATGTTTGGTACCTATGACCTTTTTCCTAAGCTATATTAACTTTGGTTTGGCTGTGGTAGAGGCGTAATAGCCCTCCACTTACCCTGCCTTTCAATTTTATTTGCAGCTAATCATACAACCTGTAATGATCGCATTTAGTATGCAGCTATGGCCAATTCAAAATGAATATGGTATGTGTGTATTACAGATGAACAATGAATTTAAGAAAACTCTAGATGCAATAAGAGCAAATTTATAGCATAGTATAAAAGGTTTAACCAACAAGAAAGTTTTCCAAAATTATCACCAATTCCAAGTCAATAATGAACAGTATATTTCAGAACTGATGCATACCGTGGCTGAGAGTAGCACAAAGTTGATATGCCTGGGAAGCATGATGATAACTTCTTCCCAAACCACACCTCTTTCAACATCATTAACATAATGCACTTCATCAAATATAACCTATCTTTCCAGGCCAAAGTAAGCAAAAAAAAGAGTATCAGAATCACATCAAGGCATCAAGGCAAGAGAGATATACATAATGTTGACAGGATATGCAAGATTCAATATTCAGAAAGGAACGTTCAATGTTAAAAGAGAAATCTCACCCACTCTATGTCACGTATGATATCAGCACCCCTATAGAGCATTGATCTTAATATCTCAGTAGTCATGATGAGACAGGAGGCCTCAGGCCTCAAACTAACATCACCAGTTAGCAGACCAACATCAAATTTTCCACAAAAATCTCTGTACTTCTGATTGCTGATGGTCTTGATTGGTGCAGTATATACAGCTCTAGTGCAGTGCTGCATACATTGAAAGCTTTAAGATAAATTATCATTCATAAGCGCCTTACAGGCCATAAAATCAGTATTTTCAAGTTCAAGAAGATTTCAAAATAGAGCTTTTAACAGTGGTAAAATCGAAGGAATTTCCAAACAATTTTAATAAGAAATATTGACATTCTTTTATCCGGTACTATACTTTTGGCATTGTAGTACTTTCACAAGTAAAATGATCTGTTAACAATGCCAAAAATTGATCTAAGTGTGTCAAGGAAGGATACCCTACTGGAAAAATGGAAATCCTTTATATTAATTTGTATACCAAAAAAAAAAGTCAAGTGATATAGCCCAGTGGAGTCCAAAAGTAAAACAGGTGTGAGAACTGCATCTGATAATGCATTATCAATGAACCTGGGAAAAACAGCTTCATTATATAGTCTTTATCAACCTTAATTCTATCGCCTTATGTATTCATACCATCTTTCATAAGTAGAAAAATATAATAGTAGGTCATTTTACTCCTTTATTCATTAAGCTCTGTGCAACAAAAAAGTAGACGTGACAAAGGGACTCAATCTTATGATTCACATTTTCCTGATGGGAAAGAAAGATCCCTAGCCAAACTTCGCAACAGTCCAAGTCCCTGGAGAGTGTGTTCCCTGAGTGCGACTTGAAAGAACCCACCCTATCACCTTTTGTAATCTCGCATTCCTTCCTTTCCAACTATAAGTGCTACTTCTATTCCCCTTCATCTAATTTTACGAGAAAAATCTGGCGTCGCAAGCTATGGGAGGAGATTATGCTTGATCATTCAATCACTAAAATCAGCCCCATGATTAACTTTGGTCAAAGTTGCATTTGTAAATAGTTAGAATTAGGCAATATGTTTGTTAGCTAGAATCATGCAATTAGCCTATTGTAATTAATGTTGTACTCCGTAATAGCTATAAATCGAGATGAATACAAAGGAGAAAGGCATTCAGTACAAAATTTGACAAGCTGTTTTTTCTATCTACAAGGCACGAGCTTTATCCACAAAGTATGTGAAAAGACAACAGAGCTGAGATTGACGATAAAATTACTAAACAGGCACAGAACTGCAGCAAGAGTTACTTACTTTTGAAGCCAGAGCAAATGCATATTCTGCAACAACTGTTTTTCCAGCTGAGGTATGAGCAGCCACAAAAACAGAATTCCCCTTCTCAAGATAAAATATGGCCTGTCATTAATATAAAGGTAACTTAATTCAGTGCACAATCAATTACATCCAAAAACATTCCCGTGCAAGTAATGGCATGCCAAACTTACATTAATACCCAAAGGCAATACCAAAGAATTAACATTTTCTTTTTTTAACTTATGTAAGACAACCAAACAAAGATTTCACCTAAGTGTACCCAAATTACCAAAAGAAGTAACCATGATTTTATGTGAGTGTAACCATATTAATGATATATATATAATCACACGAATTTTATTTTATTTTGGATTAAGAACAAAACATCCTTCATTGATGATGAAATATTTAGGTGGTGTTTTCAAACACCATATGAAAACCAAAGTCACTTTTTTTCTTTTAAAAGCTGAGTAACACCAGATTTGAAAATAATCACTTCTGCACTGTTTACTAGAGACCCAAAACAGGCCCTAACAATCTGTGCATGAAATATCAGCATCTGTTTAGATGCAGGTTTATTGTCACCCCTTTAACCCAGCCCCACAAGAATGTTAATGGACTCTTGTTGTCAGCAGAATAGCATTACCCTGCCATACAAGTTAAGTGACCATTCTGGATACGACATGATAACATGACGAAAACGAAACACAAATTGCGGGTTAGGCTTACGTTATTGTGTCAACAAGATAAGGGCACCAAAGTTCAGTGTCGTGTTTGTGGCAACCCGTTAAACTCAGGAAAAAAAATCATTTGTATATATGACATAGTACTTTGTATATTTTATTGTGTTTTATCATATATTAACATGCAATATCATACTCCCTCCGTCCCAATTAGATAGGCTTGTTTTTCTTTTATGGATGTCCCATTTATATAGGTTTGTTTCCATATATAGTAATATTTTCTAATTCATTTACTAATGTAACCCTATACATTAATTACATTACTAACATTAGAAAGTATAACATTCATTAAATAGGGTTATAATAAAAATATTATTTGTCCAATGTGCCTTCCCAATAAAAAATTTTAATCTTTGTGACAAGTCAAACCAGCCTATCTAATTGGGACGGAGGGAGTAATATAAATGCTACTTTTAAATTTAATACCGTGTCGTGTCGTGTTGGCACAATTTTTTTTGTGTCCATGTCGTGTTAGCATGGATTTTTATTGTGTCGCACTCAGTCTTATCATGTCAACCAGAAAACACGAATTGCCACCCCTAATTCAAGTCACGTTATCATGATTCCTCACACTATCATGATTTCAGTTAAGAGATAATAAATTAATTCTGCATTATTTGCTAGGAAAAAAATCACTTTGTTAACATTAACTAGCAATAAATAATACCTCCTTTTGGAAAGGATCAAGTTCAAAAGGAAAATCAAGCGCCATATCAGGAACAAGCTCATCAAAACGTTTTGCTATCTCTTCGTTGCCACCAGTAAGAGCCCAAGCCTAATAATGATTAAATGACTTAGTTTAAAAAGTATGGAAATTAATAGAGTGATTTGTAATTTAAAAACCATTACCTCTTTCTGATGTTGTCCACCACTACTTGTATCTCCATCCCATATTTGTGTTGATTCCACTGATTCATCCGTCAAGATTTCATCCAGAATAGTCGATTTGTTCTTGACAGAATCATCAACTGCATGGAACACCTCTTCTTTAGTTTCTATCTGGAGAGATTCATTGATAGAGTCCATCGGAGTTTCTAACTCTGGAATATGACCTGAATAACAGCTGTAATTAGTCCCACAGAATGAAATGAAAAACACAATTTCCTGCCTAAATAAATTGTTTGTTCACAAGTTTTGAAACTAGTTGCATTCAGACTGCAACTACAAGTTTCAATGTTCAGCCACTGTCACAGATTTCAACAAAGAGGCAACTATGAGTTCCTTGAACTTAAAACCCTTTAAACTGATGAGGCGAATGTAAACTAGGGTATGTTTGGTATGGGATAGATACATCCGGCTTGAGGCTTTCACAAGGTAAAGTACATTTTTTTTCCAATACAAGATTCAAGAATCACATCCTACTTTTTTTTTCTTCTGCCACTCGATTTTCTCTTTCATCATTTTCCTTCTCCCACGGTCTCACACCTGACACCTCGCACGGCCCCGGTTGACATTTTGATTACCCACTACCCACATTGTGATGCATTTTACCTTATAAAAACATTGTTTGTTACATTTAAATTATTATTGTTAAATAAATTAGTATTACATTTATATTATTATTTTCTCTTGATATCATTGCAATATATATAGGCCGCAGCTATCAACACACGGATTTTTGCTCAATACACCCGAATGTACAAAACATTATGGCGCGTTGTACCATCACACAACTTAGAAGGTGGGTGTATTGAGCAAAAACCCAGGTGTTGATAGCAGAGGCCATATATATAAATAATGCATATAATACTAATTACCTATATATAAAAATATTAGTATATGTACGCCCAAATATATAAATTGGTATATGCACATATTTGCATATATATGTATGTAATTCAAATTATTTTCACAACTCCCAATATAACACATCAATTGTTACACAATAATCATTTTACACACTACTTTTTACAATATAATAATACTATTATCATATACAAATATACTTTTTCACAATCCTACCCTATACGATCTCAAAAAAATATACATTTTCACTATTCATGGATTTTCAAACCCAAAGATTTCACAGGCCAGATTTTCTAAATCTATTTAATCCCGAAACAAATATACCCTTAAAGTTCCTAAATTTATAGTGATTGATGTCAATTTTGTATGAATATGTACAATAGAAGACCTTGATTATTTTGTTTTCAGAAGATGTGGCTTTCTTCAGCAAGACTAAGGAAAATCTTCTAGTAGGGACATCAAATAAATCAAAAGCAAGGAGTAGTAGGCTACAAGTGCTACCGACATTCTCTCTTTTCCTTTCCCTCATTAATTCTCTAAAACCACAATATACATAAGTGCAACATTAGTTGCTAAAATCAAAGTCAACACACTGGAAACTCCAAATGTGGTGGAAGAGTGAACCCTCCTAGAAATAGGCTGGTTTTGAACTATATCCTCACGAATCTCAAATTATCTTAACCAAACTAAATGATATTAACAATGCACCAGTAATTCCGATATATAAATCCAAAAAACTATTGGAGTCTTGACCAGTGTAAGAAAAGGAAGTAGCTTGTCAAAACCACATGCAAACTCTTTTTGCAGGATACACTTCTATAGGAGACCGAAATTGGAAATCATCAGGCAATGTAGGTTCCTCTAATATTATAGGACAGTTAGCCAGATTTTATTAAATAAAGCAGATAGACAATATAACTCAGCTCAGGGCAAGTAACTTTCCAATAAAATCACCACTTAATGTACATGAACTAGAATTATATACACAGAGGACAAACCATCTTCCCCAATGTTATTGACATCATCCTCCCAGGCTTTCTTGAACAAGTCATCAAATTGCACCAATAGCTCATTCTGCAGTTTATGTGAACAGATAACATCAAAATAAAAGAACAATGATAAATTGAAACCGCTTCTAGTAAATCAGAAAAAAGCATGAATTGCATATTTGGAATAATAGAGAAATAATGAACAGGCTATTAAGGAAGTACTGACATCTGATGTGCTTTTGCCCCCACTTGCTTCCTCATAAACATTCCACTCCAAATGGTGTACCTTCAAAGTTTAAGAAACATTAAAATAGTATTCATAATGTTGACAAAAAGAAGTCGGATTGTTTATGGAATGTCACAGAGGTCCTTCATTACTGTTAAATAGCATTACCTTGAGATCACCTAGATCCAATCCATCTTTAAAGCCTGGGGGAAGGACTTGTGCAGAACCCCCTTGAAGAAGCTCATGTGCCCATTCACCATTGCAGGCACCAACAGGATGAATCTTTCCAATAGATTCAGCATTATCGAGTCCTCCAGGGCGAAAAGGACGGTTGCTTAAACTTCCTCTAACAAAATCCTTTACAGGTCCAACAATACGTGGCAGGGCACCAGATTCTGGGGCTCCAGTTGTCAGTTCTGACACATCCACCTGGAAATATCATTTATGGGTATGAAGCAAAAAAAATTGTTTTCAAAGATGCTAGGATTGCATTAAAAACTCTGAATAATTTATTTTTAAAACAGCTGAAAATGTGAAGAAGTGCTCTTGATAAAGAGAGTGTCAAAATCTCTCGTCAATTTTTGTTTTTTTTCATGAAAATCAGAGTGCTGCTTAATGAATAACATTTAACTTAACAACTAAAGTACAGTTGTCAACAATGATAACCACACTGATGCTAACAGTTCATAAAAAAATTAGGATCACAAGAAGGTGTGGAAAGTTGGAAAGAGAAAATTCATTGCAGGAGAATATATAAAGCATTCCTATTTTATTACTCATTTGACAACAATGCTGCCAAATAGATGGCATGCATCAATAGATAATTACTCCTCCCTCTAAACCCACATGCACAGAGAGACAAGAGAAAGATAGATGGTTTCATCATTATAGTATACTGATAATAAAGTTATGTATTTGAAATGTGTTTGACATACATTGGATCATTACATTTTAAAACACAGTCCTCTAACTATGTTTATGTGGATTTCTTGTGTATTTGATTTTGATAGCCAGCAAACCTTTGTGAGCTTTCATATGTATGTAGATATTCAGGTCTCATGCTTTATTGAGTATATTTGCTTGGTTTAATTTGCAATTTTACGATCTTCATTGATTGAACACTCTAAGAACCTTACCCAAACAGCCTACATTAAGTAACCAGTAAGTTATTTATTCCAACATGTCCTACTATCCAATAGTAAGTGCCTACCAGGTTCATATTTACATGGTGCAAATAAACAAATATTACACAGGCACACAAAACAACAAATACATGATTAAAATGGTGAACCATAAAACAATAAATAGTACAAGAGAGAAAAGGTGACGGGAAGAACTCTCAATTCGTACCTCCACCGACTTGGGCTCCCACATCTGCAACTCTGATCCATGCTTTTTGCGCCTAAAAGGTATTTCCCAAGAAGGAACAATCACAGACCGTGGCATTGATGACTCAGGTTGGATTTCAGCTCTTTCAAACCAGTCAAAATCCCATTGCCTACCAGCATTTTGCGGTGAAAATACATCTTCATCCAGCCTCGGCTGTAAGTATTTATCCTTTATATATTCCGTTATCGTTTCCGGTGTTTCCTTGGGAAACGCTGGAGGCTGTTACATAACTACGGAAAATCAATACACAAAACTACTACATAAATCAACTTAATTCACAAATTCTGCCTACAAAAGATTCAATCAAAAAGAGAGTGAAGGAATGATAACGAAAAAACACTTTCAACCTATTTATGCACTCAGAACAGCAGAACGAGACTGCTATACGAAAAAGGTTATACAATGAGTAAAAATACTTCAAAAGAAACCCTGATTCCTTCAAGAAGTGGAGGACATCGGAAAAAGAAAACAGATGCAGCAAAAGTAAGAATAGAATACTAACGAGAATGAAGTCCGGGAGAGAGTGGAGTTGGTTGTGGCGTTCGACGGGAGGCAGAGGTTCAACGGTGAGATGGCCGCTGTGGCCGGTGAACCCGACCCGGAAAGAGAGCTCGTTGGACGCATGGACCCGGTCCATATTCGCTACTTCACTCTTTCTGAAATTTACAGTACTGTATGTAACTAACACACTACTCCTGCGACAATGACGCAACTCAGAAATTCAAACGACTGAAACATAAACCCCCTTCTAATACCTCTTTCGCAAAATTGGATTTCGTAATTATTATGAAAATAATAATAATTTTTTTTTTTTTAAATTTATAGAGACTCGTGTAAATTATTATGAAAATAAAAAATAAATTTAATAGAAATTTAAATTATATAAAAAAAACCAATGGAAAAGAGAGAAGTTAGAGGAGAGAGAAAATAATTTTAAAATTTTAAAAAAATTGCAGTTAGAAAGTAGAGAGAAAGAAGAGGAAAGAGAAAATTATTTTTAAAAAAATCAAAATTACATAAATTAAGAGATTTAAAGAATGGAGACTTTTAGGGATACGGAGTGAGATTCAGAAATCTACCCTTATATACTATTTCTGAATCTCACTCCTCAATTCTTAAAACTCTTAATTTCTGTAATTTTGAATTTTTTTTAAAATAATTCTCTCTTTTCTCTTCTTTCTCTCTCCTTTGTAACTGCAAATTTTTTTAAATTTTAAAATTATTTTCTCTCTCCTCTAACTTCTCTCTTTTTCATTGATTTTTTTATATAATTAAAATTTCTATTTAAATTATTATTTTTATTTTCTTTTTATTTTCATAATCTCGCGTAATTTACGCGAGTCTCATACTAGTAGTATATAAAGGTAGATTTTTAATTTATATATTTCAAAGTTCTCAAAAATTTTACTTGGCCTCTCATTTTCTTATTTTAAAATATTGCATTTTTATGGGTTAGTTATTTTTTTTAAAACTGCCACTTTAATTCCTCTCTTTCATTTAAACTGCTCAGCAGCCTTTTATTTTTCTTCCTTTCAACATTTTCTTCTATGCCGTCGAATTAACTTTTCAATTAACCAAATTTGACTCCATTGTACACATCGCCTCTTTTTACATTTCTTTCTTAATTTCTAATAAGAATTTGGATAAAACCCGATCTTTGTTATTAACTTATTATTACTTCCTCCTTGCCGCCTTCTATTTCGCATTGTAGCCCGACGCATGCTATACAAATTTTAGGTTGGTCGTTGTATGAAATTTTGATAAATTGATGTAACAATAGCATTTATTTTTTCATTTTATATTTTTTATATTAAGTTGTTATGTGTTTTAGTGTCTGATTCCTTGAATTTTGTGATAGAGTTCTTCATAAATTTAATATATAAATTGTTGCTGAAATTCAATTTTATATTCTTTATATTGTGTACAATTTTTGTGTCAAGAATTTTTTTTGGTAAAGTCTAGTATGCACTCGAGTGCATGTTGTGCACTCTAGTCCATTTGCACTTTTTAGTTTACTGACTTACACTTTTTGGTAAACAGTGTTGCACTTTTCAATTATTACTAAAAATATTATTATACAGTTTAATAATTGAAAAGTGCAACACAATTTACCAAAAAGCAGACCAACCCAATTTTTTTTACTTTTTCCCCAATTTTCTCCCCTTCTGCATTCCTGATACTACATTCCTAATACGATTTTTCAATGCTTTCCATAAAAATTTGCACACTTTTTATAAATTGATGTCTCATACTAATTTGCACACCCCATGAAAGGTTTATGGAAATATCTTCATAACCTCACATGTCATTATTTTTCACATTCAATCTACTTTTTACTTTATTTTATTTATAAAACTATCCCTTAAAACATAACTCATTACACATTTTCTTACACATTTTTTTAAATTGTGTGTCATACCAGGTATGCAAGTTCCTATGGAACGGAGGGAGTATTGATTTCTCATGTGCATTGACTTTTTTTCTATGTGTTGTGTGATGCATTTCTGTGTAGAGATAGCTTTTATATTATTACATCATTCTTTTTTTAAAAGTGTCTAATTCCTTGATTGATTGGATTTTCTCACTTCATGAAATTCTGCATAAATCTGATATTCCCTCATCCCGTGATTACTAATCATGTGTGGAGTGATACACAAAATAAGAAAAGTGAATTTAGTGAGAATTTTGAGAGATAATTTTATAAATTGTTATGTATAAAGTAAATAAATTAGTTGACTTTTGTGTAAGTTTGAAAAAAAGGTAATGACATTTGTGTATAATTGAGAATGTTATGAGGGTGTTTTAAGGGTGTGAAAATTATTGTAGGACGTTTTAAAAATAAAAGTGTAAAAGTAATTGCAGAACGGAGGAAGTATATAACGTGTTGCTTAAATTCAATTGTTATATTTATTTGTATTTAATTTTTTTTAGATAGTGTTTTTTTTTTTATTTGTATTATGTTAACATATTTATTTTTATTCCCTAATTTTCTTCCTTCTACAACGTTTTGCATATTATTTTTTTAATCTCTAACTAATTTGTATTTTGTATTAATTTTTCATATGTGTTGTATTGTTTCCTTTACTAGAATTCTCTTTCAATTTTTTCTTACTATAATTTGATCTCTTTTATTTTTTTTTCTATTTTATTCCCATTAAATTTTCTCTGAAAATCGTACTTTGAATTAAAGCACAAGTAACTTTCATACTATTATTTTGAATTGACATGAAGATTTCAAGAGAATATTAAAATATAGGAGTACTATTTTTTAGATTCAAAATGAATTGAACCAGCATAAATCGACCTTCAAATATTTGAATGGTTAAATATGAGGTTTGAAAAGAAATAGACTTTGTCCATCTTTTATGGAATCTTTTTTTATGATGATTGGAGATGTGTGACAATAATTATTTTTTTTATTAAAATGGAATTTTCTTTTTAGAATGATTCTGTGTGAACTTTTTTTTTAATTAAAAATAGCATAATTTAGGTGGTATTTTCAAAAATAACATGCTTCCACAACTCATATACATGTATAGTCCCTAAATAAAAAAATTTTTTAAAAAAGAGTGACATTCAAATTTGTGCAAATAGAATTATTGGCTAACCTAAAGATGAGACTACATTTATCTAAACACAAAAGAGTTTGAGACTTAGGACCAAAATCATTACGGGATGTGACTGTTTGGACCAACTCTAAAAAATTTATATATTATATTTTTTTAATTAAGTGATTTTACAACTTATATAAGGTAGCTTATAAATTCGTTTTGTTTACTCATGATATTTGCATGCTTTTGTAAAGTTCTATATTTTTTTTGTACAGTATCTTCTAAACCTTGTGTGTATGTCAATCATCAGTTGCTATTTTCAATTTATAAAATTTGCAATTCATTTTATGTCTTAGATTTTTTTCTCTTCTTACAATCGATTGTACCTATTCGAGTCACATGTGCATCTGCATTGTACATTCGAGTCACATGTGCATCTGCATTGTACCTATTTATGAAATTTGCAATTCATTTTATGTCTTAGATTTTTTTCTCTTCTTACAATCGATTGTACATATTCGAGTCACATGTGCATCTGCATTGTACATTCGAGTCACATGTGCATCTGCATTTGTACATAGATGAAAGAAATAATTATTTTCAATTCCCGCGTACGCGGGTCGTGCACTAGTATCCCTATATGAAAAGAATAAAAAATATCAACAAATATCATATGAGATAATAATATATATAAAAGATATGAAAAGAATATCAAGAAAATGAAAAATATCAATAAATGTCATATGAGATAATATTGTACATTATATTTTATGTGAATTTATTAAAAATATTAAATTTATGTATTTTTAACCTTGTTCACATCTTAAAATCCTTTAAATATATCTTAAATTTTTTAAAAAGAAATACACATGCATAAAATAAGTAACTCTTATATAAATATTAGAAAAAATAATAAAAATTTGAAAGAACTTAATAGGTCTAATTAAAATTTGAAAAATAATTCAATTAAACAAAATTGATTAAATAAAATCGATAACACCTGATAAAATTAAATAAAGTTTAAAAAAAATTGTAAAAAATAAATAAATAAACACAAAAGAAATACATAACATTATTCCCAAAACGTAATATATACTCCCCCATTCAATTTTATTATGCTCACTTCTCCGGGCACGGATTTTAATAAATATTGATTAGTTTATTCATAAAGTAGATAAGTTGAGGGTATGATGGGGTATTGTGGGGTCCATTTATAAATAAATGATTGTTTATGAATAAAGTGAATGGTAAAGTGGGTAAATAAATAATGATAGGAGGGTGAAGATAAAATAGTATGAATAGTATTATTTCAAAAAGAGTATAAGAATAATAAAATTGGACAACCAAAAAAAGAAATTGAGAATAATGAAATTGGACCGAGGAAGTATAACCTAAACACTAAAATAGAAATAATGAAATAAAACAACACGTTAATATGTAAAATGTTGAGTAGACTGGAGTGAAAAAAACAAAAAAAACTAACTCAATTGAAATTATAAACAATCCCATGCAAACAAAATCATTAATTCACAAAGATCTACTACAATTTCAAAAATTTGTTGATTGTGACAACCATAATAAACATAGACTTTGTTAGTCTCAAAAAATGACGGGATGTGATAATAAATTCAATGGGCTGGATTATAACCTTCGAGTTTGGATTGCAACTCTCGAATGATGCTTGTGCGGATAACTCTGTTGGTCCTGAAAGGAGTATATAACAAGTGTATGGGGGGGGGGGGAAATACACTTGTATGCAAATTCTTTTTCAAACTTGATCAACCCAGAGTTCAGCAAGGTTGTCCTGGACAACTCTGCTGATATGAATAACTCTTCTAAGATAATCAAATTACTAAGTACTATTGAGTACTTAGTTGAATAACTATCGAGGGGAGTTATATGTGCGGAATTAGTGGTTGGCCCTTTAGTTTAGACTCATTTAAGTTCTGAAATCAGTCAAATCACTTAGTCAATCAATCCAGTTTTCAGGGAACTTGTCCAAATGTATTTTGCACAGTCTTTGAATTTATGTCCTTTGAAAGATCAGTTTTGTGTGCAGTGTTGAATGTATGAAAGTACTTTGAAAGTAAATCAACACAAGAGTTTATAGTGGTTCAGAGACTCAAGCTCCTACATCCACTTTCCCTGATTTAACAGGATAATTCCTTCACTCTTGGAATTAACTTGTTTTATAGTGCCAAGGTGCACTTGATCAAGAACACCACTCCTTGGTGAATTGATCCCTATGATGTCTAGAGTCCTAGTACCCTCTTCTCAACTCAGAACTGAACTGTTCTTCTCTCAACAGTCAACTCCTACCACTTCTACTACTACAACCTTCTCACTTTCTCACTTGAAAGGGATAAGGGTTGAAGTAAGGTTCCAACTAATGAGATATCCTTTACAATGAAAGTCAGTGTATAAGGATTAGGATATCTCTCTAAGCTTTGTATGGATATACAATGGAGTTCAGCTTAGAAGAAGTGTTTCAAGACTAAGAATGTCTTACGACTTTTGAAGCTTCAGAATGCTTGTTCAGTTGGATGTAGAATGGATTCAAGGTTGGTGCTTCAAATGGTCTTCACACTTCTGTATTTATAGACAAATTTGAGGATTTGCCCGTTGGAGAGGCAGTCCCAAATTGCTATAAATGTCTTCCTTGAGTTCTTCAAACTGGAAGACAGATTCTTGATAGTGACATGTCCTCATTTGGGTAATAAACGGTTGTTAAGACTTTGTCTTCATTCTGCAGCACTCTTCCCAATGTCTGATTTTAAGATTCATTTGTTAGGACTTGGACATGGCTTCTGAAGGTTGATCCAATGATAGGACAACATTCCTTATCAAATGGACAACTCTGCTTATCACTATCAGCATACTTGCTTATCAGCATAGATGACTTGGCTCTTTACCCTTTGCTTCACTTGGAATTGATCTTAGCATCATTCTTTGAAGTCTTTTAGGGTGTAGTTGTCTTCATCTCTTCCGCATAGTTGAACTTTAAGCTTTAGAACACTTGTTCTGGTTCAATTGCACTAAGACAACTCTTCTGGACAACTCTCCTGATTAGCGTACTTGGCCTTTAAGCTTCAGAACATTTGTTCTTGTTTTAATTGTGCAGAGACAACTCCTCTGGACAACTCTCCTGATCAGCATACTTGGCCTTTAAGTTTCAGAACATTTGTTCTTGTTTTAATTGTGCAGAGACAACTCCTCTGGACAACTCTCCTAATCAGCATACTTGGCCTTCAATAGCTTTGGTGATTGTTCCAGAATTTGAGCCTTAAGGGGACTTGTTCTTCATATTCTTTAAAGCATATGTTCCCCCTCAAATTGTGCATCTAATCATCTAAGAGAGCTGCCTAACATATCAGCTCCTCATCTAGCCTTATTCTATATGTTCTAACATGCTTAGAACATAATCATCTTAGACTTAGGCATGTCTCAGGGGGTTTTGGTATTGAATCAAAACATATCTCATTTTATTCCCAACAATTTCCCCCTTTTTGATGATGCCAAAACCTATACATTTTGTGCAAAAGTGACTTGATTACACCTATTACATTTATCTTCAGAAGACATAACTAGGGTCACTTATCCTGAAAAAGAATGTGTTAGTGTACTCACTATTCATGTTGCAAATAGGTTTCAAAGATAGGCATAGAGAGATTTCTGTAACAATGTTTCTTGATTCAAAAGGTGTTCAACTATCATTCATTCAAAAGTACATTACAAGCATGTTGATAGTTGAAGTTAACATATCAGAGCATGAATCCAAAACACTATATTACATTAGAGCATCAGAGCATATACTAAATACTTAATAGCATCTAGATCTTCAAGTGTCAGAGCAAAAACTTATATTAGAGCAATCATAGCATATCAGAGCAAAATAGATTATCAGAGCACATCAGCATTCTTGACCAAACTTCAGCATAGATGACCAATTAAACATATCTTCAGATAAGATAAGTTTTCAACCACCAAAAAGGTCAGAAGACTTAGCCATTTTAGAGGTCATCCTCATAAGGTGGCACCATCCCATATTGTGCCCACACTCTTCTTTTCAGCTCCATGGCCTCTTGGTTGGTTCCCTTGGGTCCAAGAACCATCTTGTTTAGCTTGACAATTTCTAGGAATTCTTGGAGAATCCTAGATTGATCAATCCATCCTTCCAGCTTGGGAGGCATGTAGATGATTGGCTTGGGAGCAGTGAGTTCAAATCTTGCAATATCAGCAGCTGCAAGTAATTGTTGATAAAGTTCTCTGTGATACTCTATCATGAACTCTACAAAAGTGGAGTTGGTATCTCTTCCATTCCATCTGTCAATGACATAATAATCATAGACAAACTCCCTCTTGGCCTCTCCCCATGAGTCATTTAGCTGAATAGGTACCCATTTATCAAAATGTGGATATTTGGTGTCCATGGGAATCAGTAGATGTGGCTTCATCTTGCTGTAAGTTGCTCTCCTTCTTCTTGGCTTTTGGAAGTCAGCTCTTCTCTTATCTCTTGCTCTGTTAGCCTCATCCATCAAGTCCATTTTCTCTTGGGCCCTCATCATGGCCAGTTTCTGTTGAGTTTCAGGGTCTTTGCCATACCCTTCATGAAACAACTTTGATGGATCAAGAGCTAGGGAAGTTGTCTTCTTTTTGGGCTCAGGTCCAAATCCTTCAGCAAACAATTCTTCAACATCTTCAGTGGACTTGAGACCTTCAGCACTTTTGACAGTTTCAGAAGACTTATCTTTTTCAGCAATCTTGGACACTTCAGCAGTTTTGTCCTTTTCAACACTCTTTGCCTTTTTGGAGATAGGTTCTTCATCATCAATTCTGAACTCAGGGGGCATATCAAGGCTGTTGGGAAAGTCAGTAAATGTCTCAGCTTTTCTTTTCTTTCCTTTGGCCTTCTTGATTTGGCCTCTGGTTTGGACACCTTCAGCACCTTTGTCCAATCCAGAAACTTCTCCTCCTGGTCTCTGCTGAATTCTTGCCCTTTCTTCCTGTGCTGATGCCATAGAAGCCTTCAATGCTATGGATAACTGCTCTTCTTCTCCAAGATCTTCCAAGTTCAGCACTGCTGGCTCTTTTCCCTTATCTTCAGCAGCTTTTTCCTTGCCCTTGTCTGAACCTCCAATAATCAAGGCACCTTTTGCCCTTGCTCTTTCCCTTTCCCCCTTTTTGGCAGCATCAAAGCATTGAGGTTTGAGCTCACTCATGGTTGTAGTCATCAGGGATTGGGCTAGGTTCAGAGATTTCATCTCTTCCAGCAGATATACATTCTCATCATGTATATTCTGCATCCTATCAGTGCTCAAGCTAAGGAAAGCTAGAACATGCTTCATTTTTTGCTCAACAACCTCCTCCAAGGTTGCTTTCAGAGATGCATCCAATTGGGCTTTTAAGAGCTCAGTGAGGTTGGCCACTGCACCTTCAGCAATGTTGGCCATCACTTCTTGGGAAAATTTTTCAGATGCAGCCTTGACCATTGCTAGCCTCTGTTCCTCAGCTCTTTTCTTTTGAAGTGCAGTCTTCTTTCCAAGGGCTTGCTTGACAGTTAGTCTGAGAGCTTTGACATTTGCATTGTGATTATCTCTCAGCAGCTTCTGTTCCTTCTTGACCTCTTCTGAGATGGATTCCATGGTGGTTTTGGCTTTCTGAACTTCAGTGGAAATGGTTTGAAGACCAGATTCCACTCCACTTATCCTTGCTTCCAATGTAGGGAGCACTACATCTTCAGAGCCAGTTAATCTCATCTCCACAGATGCTAGAGTTCTTCCTTGCTCATTCAATGCTCCAGATGTTTCAGCATGGGCAGATTGGACTTGATGAGCTAATGAGTCCAACTTTTCTGATTGCATCCCAAGCAAGGCTTGTGCTGATCCAGTGTCTACTTGGATGGGTGCATCTGTTAAGAACTCATCTACAAATATTTGTTCAAGAGAAATACCTGCAATGTTAGACAAATAAAAAATGTTAGGGAATAAACACTCATCACCCTCAATTTCTTTTTCATAAGACTCTGATACATCAGCAACCTTCTTCTCATTTTCAACTCTTTCTTTTCTTCCTTCATTAATAATGTCCTCACTCAAGGATTCAGGCCTCCTCTCATCAAGGGATTCTTGAAATTCAGATTTGACTTCAAGAATAGTCTGTCCTTCCTCACTTATACCACCCTCTATTTGTGGTACACTCACTATCTTAGTAATTACAACCTCTCTTTCATCCTCTACTCCCTCTGATTTTTTTAACTAAGTTCTCCTTTTCAACACCTTCACCTAGACCTGCAACATCTCCACCTTCAACAAGGTTCAAAGATGGCAGTTGTGGGGAGATCACAGTGCTTATTTCAGCAGCCACTGAGTCATCCTGAATGAGTAAGGGCTGATCAGTGTCCAACTCTCCTGACACTGAATAGGCCTTAATCAAACCAACCTCTAAAGTAGGAACCTCAACATCTTTAGGCTGTGCCTTGGGTTCAGAAGAACCTTCATTGGCAGATGTATCTTTGGTTGTGTTACCACCTTTGGTCAACACCTCTGATGAAACAAAGCCTTTCCTATGATAGGTTAAGAGGGGGGTTGAAGGCAGATTGGATTCAGAAGGTTTGAGATTGGTTTCAGGAAGGTTGGGTTTTGTGGGGTTTGAGGGATCATCAGGGGAATCATCATCATTTGAGCTACTATCAGGGTGTTTGATGCCCTTAGCTTTTCTTTCCTTCTCCTCAATGATCTTCTCATCTACTAACTTTGCAAACACATTCTCATCAATGAGAAATCTTGTTTTTAGCACACCAGCAAAGTGTAGTAGTCTGCTTTCTTCCACTTGCCACCAGTTTGCACCCTTATCTTGGATGACTTGTGATATCTCCATTATAGTTTTGTCTTTCACATCCACAAGCATCCTCAAATCATGAAATATCTCCTGAATTCTTGGAAATTCAGCAAGTTGTGGATACAAACTGTCCACAGTAGCCTTGGCTCCACCTCTGAGCATACTCTCATAAGTATACTCCTCCTCATCTCCACTTGAATGGGGACTTTGGGTTATAGGGGAGTTGGCTCTGTCTTCTCCTAAAGTGGCTTTAGGAAGGTTAAGTTCAGTGATGTTGGCTTCAGAAGGGTTGGGTGCAATTGAAGGTACTTCAGTTGCTTTTGAGAGCAATAGATCTGAAGGGGCTTTGCTCAGGGGGGTTGGCTCATGAAGTGCAGCTTCTAAAAGCTTTGAATAATTGAGCATAGATGAGTCAAGGGATGATTGCAATCTAGTCTCATCTACAGCTAAGTCTGCAAGCACATCTATCCCACTTCTTTGCACACTCCCTTTTGGAGAATATCTCTTTGTAAGATTGATAGGGGTGATTGGTTGGTTTGTGGGAGTAACATGAGTTTCAGGGGAGTTGGGATCAGGATTCTGAGATTCAGGGAGATTGGCCTCTATTGGTTGACCTTCAGGGACCTTGGATTCTGGAGTTCCAGAACCAGAAGAGTTGGTCCTGCTTTCAGCTCTGCTCTCCCTTAGAGCAAGTTGTAGAGACTTTTCCTCTTGAAGCTCTAACACCTTTTCAGTAGGCTTGGCCTTTCTTTTGCTAGCCCTGCTGCTCCCACTTCCTTCTCCATCCTTCTCAAGGACAACTTCCCTGATCCTCTTTTCACCCTTAGACTTTTGTCTAGTCTCACTGTATCTCTGCCTCAACTCTTCTGAGTGATCAGAAGGTACATGCACTCCTTCTTCAGCAACTTCTTCAATTTCAGTTGAGGCTCCTGAGTTCTCTTCTGAAGGAATTTGAGATACCTTTCTAGTCTTCACAACTCTGGCCTTAGTCCTTTTCTTCAACTTTGGCTTTTCTTCTTTTTCTTCAGCAGGTTTGGCCAGTTGCAACCTTCTTTGTTCAATTTTCTTGCTGAGCTTCCTGAACATGATTTTCTGGGCTGGGAGGGGTTTTGCAAAAGTTTGCATCTTAGAGTAGTGAGCAAACTTTTCAATTAAGAGACTTGATCTGGTGCAATATCTCAGCTTTCCTTCCATCACAACTTTGTTATGAGCTTTTACTTTGAACTTGGCTTTCTCCTTCATCATCTCAGACAAGATGAAGGTCCTCCAGTTGAACTTGATGCCTTTGTCACTGGCATCAATCACAGCTGCCATAATCCTTATCCTTGGATGGCTGACTTGCTCTAAACTTCCAGTGTTGCTGAGCAAACTCTTTGCAACAATCTCAAACAAAGTAAGAAACTTTGGTTTGAGGGTTCTCTTGTGTTATGTAGAGGATAATGGCCCTGGAGTGATAAGCCAATCTTGAGCAATTTCTTGCTCAAGTCCATTTCCATAAAATTCTGGATTCCTTCCCTCTGAAGGCAATCCAAAGGCAGCATCAACTTCCTCCTCAGAAAATTTCACCCTGTGAAATCTTTCCTCCTCTTCTCCTTCTGCAACAAAGGATAATCTTGTGGCAACTTCTCCATCTTCAGGTTTGCCTCTCCATTTGAGAAAAGCAAAGAACTCTGCCATGTAGGATTCAAGACAAGAGTCTGGCTTTTCTTGCATGAATTTCTGGAGACCTGCCCTCCTCAACCATCTTAAGGTTGGAACTACTTTAGGATCCTTACTTTCAAAAGAGAGGATTGGCTCAAAAGTGAGGTTGTTCTTGTGGCTGAGATAGCCAAAATCAAGGTCAAGTTCCTTGTTGGTGAAATCAACAACCATCTCAGGTTTTGCTTTGGGAGCCATTGAAGGTTACAGAGAGAAATTTGAGAGAGTTTGAGAGTGTTTGAAGAAGATGAAAGCTAGGGTTTCGAATACTTGGGGAAGAAGTGTTTGTGGGGATTCTTAAGACTTGTGAATATTCTAAAAAGAATGTTTGTCAATGACTTGGTGGAGTCTTGAGGCAATTCAACGGTTAACAAAAATGGAAAACACAATTGGACGGCCAGGATTGATTTCAGGGGAGTTGGCCAATTTTGATCCAATGGTTAGAAACCAATGTAACATTGAGTAATTGGTTTTATTCTAAACGTGGAGGTTATTTAATATTAGTTAATGGTTGGGGAGTTTTCAAGGTAGATCATGACTTGAAAAAGTGTAATGCAAACAAGAGTTAAATCTTGGCATTTAATGCATGGAAAGTGACCTTTTGGGTGGGAGACAAATTAAATCCCAAAAAGATGATATATGTATATGGAATGGGACATATTTCAAAATAGGCAATGATTACCCAAAATAGGTGCTTATCAGACCAATATTTGGTTTGATAGCTAGGACAACTTATTTGACCCCACTTTGGACAAGTGTCCTGAAAAGATGTGGACAAGTGTCCTGAATGATTTAGGTCATCTCTTCTGAATTTCAGTAGACTTGACCAAGTCTGCTGAACACCATTTCAGTTCCCTTTACTCCCATTGACTTCAATAGAATTTATTTGTCCAACTTCCCTGGATCAAGTAATCCCAATTCTACTGATAGCTCCAGAAATCTTGCCTCTGCAAGTGGCTTAGTCAATATATCAGCTTTTTGATGATCTGTGTGGATTTTTACCAACTTTATGTCCTTCTTCTCCACATGGTCTCTGATGAAGTGATGCTTGATGTCCACATGTTTGCATCTAGTGTGCAAAACTGGATTCTGTGATATTGCAATAGCACTATTGTTGTCACAGAAGATAGGCACTTCAGCAGAGTTGACATTGTAGTCTCTTAGTTGTTGTCTCAACCAAAGAATCTGAGCACAGCAACTTCCAGCTGCAACATATTCAGCTTCAGTGGTGGAGGTAGCCACTGTGTTTTGTTTCTTGGAGAACCAAGATATGAGTTTGTTGCCCAAGAATTGACAAGTCCCTGAGGTGGACTTCCTGTCAATTCTACATCCTCCATAATCAGCATCTGAGTAGCCAGTTAACTCAATGTTGTCATCATTAGGGTACCAAAGACCTAGATTTTCAGTGCCTTTGAGATACCTCAAGATCCTTTTTGCAGCCTCAAGATGGCTTTTCTTAGGATTTGCTTGAAACCTAGCACAAACACGTACTGCAAAGGTGATGTCAGGTCTGCTGGCAGTGAGGTAGAGGAGTGAGCCAATGATTCCTCTATACTCAGTAGAGTTGGTTGGAATACCACTCTCATCAGGATCCATCTTCCAGTTTGTGTTCATTGGGATCCTTACTGGCTTGCTAGTTGTACACCCAAACTTCTTGATCATTTCTCTGGTGTACTTGGCTTGATTGATGAAGATTCCTTCTTTAGATTGCTTGACTTGAAGTCCCAAAAAGAAATTCATCAGACCCATCATGGACATCTCAAACTTGCTTTGCATGAGCTTGGAGAACTTCTCACACAGTTTCTCATTGGGGGATCCAAAAATTATGACATCCACATAAATTTGGACAAGCAAGATGTCCTCTCCTTCAGTGATTCTGAAGAGAGTTCTGTCCACAGTTCCTTTGATAAAACCATGATCCAAGAGGAACTGTGACAGGGTGTCATACCAAGCTCTTGGAGCTTGCTTTAGTCCATATAGAGCTTTCTTCAGTCTGTAGACTTGGTTTCCAATTTCAAATCCAGGTGGTTGCTTCACATAAACTTCTTCTTTTAAAACTCCATTCAAGAAGGCACTCTTGACATCCATTTGGTATACTTTGAACCTCTTGTGGGCTGCATAGGCTAAGAAAAGCCTGATTGCTTCCAGCCTTGCCACAGGTGCAAAGGTCTCATCATAGTCAATGCCTTCTGATTGATAATAGCCTTTTGCCACTAATCTGGTCTTGTTTCTGACAATCACATCATTTTCATTCTTTTTGTTCTTGAACACCCACTTGGTTCCAATAACATCTTGATGTGAAGGTCTATCCACCAGTTCCCAAACATCATTTCTGGTGAATTGGTTTAGCTCTTCCTGCATTGTTGTGATCCAGTTTGCATCTTGAAGTGCTTCATCAATGTCTTTTGGTTCCTGTTCTGATAAGAAACAACAAACATAGCACTTTCACCATGAAAACTTCTGGTTTTGACTCCTATACTTGGATCACCAAGTATCAGATTAGTAGGATGGTCAGATAACCAAGTCCTCCTTTTTCTGATCCCTTCAGTAGAGTTGTCCTCTACTAAGGTTGAGTCACCAGTGTTATAGAATTTGTTGGGATATGAATCCTGTAAACAATGTTCTAGTTGATGAAAGTATGTTTTGATGGCCAAAAGCAACTTAAAGTTAGTGATATATGTGGTTCTAAGTCATCTTAACTAAGTCATCTGAATCTAAGCTTACTAATCTGATGAGAAACTTAAATTGAGATTACTGATCTTAATGCTAACTGAAGTAAGTTTACTGATCTTATTGAGTAATATTAAGAATAAAATTACTGATCTTAACTGAGTTATTTGAAATAAGATTACTAATCTGAGTATGGAAACTGAGAATAATTTTAGTGATCTTATATGAGATATTTGAAATCTGAGTTACTGATCTGATATACTTACTGATCTTATATGCTTACTGATCTTATATGTAAGTTACTGATCTTAAGTGTTTACTGATCTTAGTATTTACTGATCTTATATGGAAGTTATTGAACTTACATGAGTTACTGATCTTATGAGTTACTGATCTTATTGTTTACTGATCTGATATGTGAACTGTTAGGAACTAAGCTGATGTTTTGTATTGTATAGACAGCTTATAGTATAGGACTTAGATATACTCATCTGTATATAGTTCAGTTGATGTATGGATAGGTTTTATATTTGTAAGTTTGTATTATATTGTATTCAGCAATGTAAAAGTTCAGAACAGTAGATTAGGACTAGATTAGAAGGAGATCAGAAGACTAATGAAGACTTAGAGGACTACTTCAGATTAAGAAGACTTCAAGAAGAGTTGAAGATAAGCTGAGAAGAAATCTGGAGAAGTTTTGGAAAGTTTTTGGTTACTGTGCTAATTGAATCAGAAGAGTAAAATTCAGCAGAGTAAAATCCGAAGAGTAAAAATCAGAACAGTAAGTTACTGTGCTGATTTGGTGAAATTGAAGAATAAGTTTGGAAAGCTTATTTAAAGAGTAACTGAAGATATATTGAAGATATGCTGACTTGGAAGTTGAAGGAAGTTACAAAGTCGGTTACAAGAAGAAGTTACAAAAACAGTTTTAGAGTTAGTTGAGAGTTAGTTCACAAACTGCTAACTGTCATACTAAATTCTATAAATACTGTATGATCTCCTACTGCTGAAGACTACTGAGAAATTACTGATCTTAGAGAATTCAAAGAGCAAGTCTACAAGCAAGAACTCACAGAGTTGAAGGAGATTGAAGAAGAGAAGAGCCACTGAATTGAAGAGAAGAATCAAAGGCTATTCAAAGAGAAGTTTTACTTTTCAAGTTTAAGTTTGTATTTTGTAAAACAAGTGTGCTAGTTACTTGTAGAATTACTAGTAGATCGAAGATATACCTGGTGGTATAATCGAAAAGATCAAAGTCTTAATCTTGGGACTCTAAGCCACAAGAAGCTCAAGAAGAGTAATAAAACTTCACAACTGGAGTTGTGAGAGTGGATGTAGACATTTGTCGAACCACTATAAAATTCTGTGTTCTTTACTTTACTGTTTGTTATTTGTTTGAGTTGTTTAATCAAGAACATTAAGAATTAACAAAGATAAAGATCTAGATAAAAGTTGAGTATAAACTAGTAAGGCCCATATTATTCTGAAAGTACTGATCTGAGCTGAGTAAGCACAGTACAGTACATAAGAAGACTAAATTCCGCATTGCATATTCTGATATTTTGAAAGATTTTTGAAAGTCTATTCACCCCTCCCCTCTAGACTTTCTTAGCTTACTCAATCTTAACTCAACTTTGGGACCAACAAGTGGTATCAGAGCAGTAGTTCATTGGACTGCTGTTTCTTGATAACCTTACAGATCTTGAGGGATTCTTTACTGATCTTACTGTTATTTCTTGATATTTGTTAATATCTGAATACTTGAAATCTATCTGCTATACTACTGATCCTATTTGTCTAATCAAACATGGATGACACTAATGTGAACAAGCTGCCTAAGTTCAAGATTGCAGATTATGACTACTGGAAGCTTAGGATGGAGGCCATCTTTAGCTCAACCCATGATCTAATGGTGTCTGTGGTGACTGAAGGACCAATTGTCATCATGGTGGAAAACACTGCTGTTCTGGATCCATCAAAACCAGTTGGAGCACTGGTCCCTAAACCAAGGTCAGAACTGACTTCGGAAGAAATGAAACAAAACAATTTGGACAGTCTTGCCAAAAACTACATTCTACATACCTTACCAAATGAGTATCTTGGTAAAGTATTAAAATGTAAGACTGCAAAACAGATGTGGGACAAACTGGCTATTCTTTGTGAAGGTACTACTCTAATCAAAGAAAGCAAGTTATCCACTGCTGTCCAAAGGTTTGAATCATTTAAGATGAAGCCAGGAGAATCAATTGATGAGTTGGATACTCGATTTACCAAAATTATGAATGATCTTGATGTATTAGGAAAGACTTATACTGACAGAGAAGTTAACTTGAGAATCTTGAAAGCCTTGGATGAAAGGTGGAAAATGGTCAAGATGATCATTAAAACCACACAAGACATTGATTCTTGGCCAGCAGAAACTATGTTCCAAACACTTAAGGCACATGAGTTTGAGTTAGATGAAGAAGATCCTATTACTGTGATACATAAGGATAAAGATGCCTCTAAGGACATAGCTTTCAAAGCCTCTACCTCTAAGGGGTCTAGATCATCTAAGACTAAGGCTTCAAGCATAAAAGATGAACTAGATAGTTCTGATCTTAGTCTGAAAGATCAGATGAGCCTTATGATCAAAAGATTTGATAAACTGAACAAGAGGTATGGCAGGTACAAAAGATTCTATAAGGAATCTAAGGGTTCTAATAACAGGGACTCTTCTGTGAACAGAAGGGATCAAAACTCTTCTGAAAAAAGGGATGAGATCTCCAATGAGAACAGGAGAGATATGAACTCATCTGAAAAGAGAGACATAAAGTATTCTGATAAGAAAGACAGGAACTCAATTGACAAGCATGACAGGAACAGAAAACATTCTCCTCCTAAAAGAACTTCTAACAATCCTGTTTGCTATAATTGTGATAAGCCAGGTCATTATGCTTATGAATGTCCTGATCTGAGTTCTGAAGATCGAGAAGAAAGGAAAGCCAGAAGAGATCGAAAATATGCAAAGGGTAAGAAGGCAATGGTGGCCTACAATGACTCTGATTCAGAATCAGAAGAGTTACCATCGTCTTCATCTGACTACCCCTCTAGCAATGAAGATGAAGCCTTCATAGCAGATGATGGACTGGCAATGATGGCCAAAATAAATGATGAGGTATCATCTGTTAACTCATTTCAATCTTGTGACAATTCTGACACTGATGAAAGTGATGCTGCTGTTAGCAGTGTAGGAAGTAGTCTTCATCATTCCCAAGGAGTGACTGAAGAAGACCTTCTACAAGCTAACAAAGCATTCATTGAAATTAGTGATGAGAATATATCTTTAAAGCAAGAAATCATTAAGCTGAAAGAAGCTCAGTCAAAAGTGGATCCTAATATAGCTGTCATAAATGCAAGACTATCAGAAGAGTTGTCTCAACTCCAAGAAAAGTATGCATCCATTGACAAACTATATCAGGGTATGCTTAAAACTCAAGCCAAAGAGACTAATGAATTCAATGATTTAAAGATTAAATGTGAAAAACTTGAAGAGCGCAATAGATTCTTAGAATCTGAAGTAGTGAGCCTAGATCGAAAGCTATCTGGGATGATTAACTCTACTAAGATTAATCAAACAATCTCAGTCAGATATAGAGCTCCAAATGATAAAAGAGGAATAGGTACTGATCTGCCTAGTCCATCTACTTCAGAATTTAAGAACACTAATGGAGCTAGTACAAGTTCTTTGCAACTAGATAAAGGGAAAGAACCTATGAATTATGATGATGATCCAAAACTCAAAGTACAGTCTAAATACATCCCTCCTACTACCAAGAATGGTAAAATGAAGAATGTATTAAGACCAGTACAGTCAAGACCATACCAGAAGAGTTATACTCCTCTGACCAGATCAGATCAGTCCTGGATTCAGAAGAGACAAACTCAGAACAGTAGGTCAAGACAAGCACAGGCAAGTTGGGAACAGCCTAGACCTCCTTTCATAAGGCAGTCTCAGCTGTATTCAACTAAACCTAGGAGATTTGTGCCTCATTATCATAACAAACCTGTTCCTTATCCTCCTCCTTTATCCTATGATATCTATGGAGAGAAAAGACCAAAGCAAATTTATAAGCCTTATGGTCCACATGCTTTTAGACCATATTCAAACTATTACAGACATACTGATCTTACTGAAAAAGGGATAGAACCAAGGAAAGGCTATCTCAGAAAAATAGATCCTAAGTCTGCTGATAATTCTGAACTGGTTAATAAAGTACTGTTCTGTGATAAATTTGGAAGGAAACTGAAGAGGTCCCACTTATTCAAATCCTCAATGTTCATTTGGGTACCTCTCACTACTAACCCCCAAGGACCCCAATAAACAAGGGTACCTAAGTTATTAAGATCACTACCTTGCAGGATCGACTGGACTTATACAAGAAAGGTGGTTCAGTTGGTGAGACCTGGTACATAGACAGTGGGTGCTCACACCACATGACTGGTACCAAGGCCTTACTTACTGATTATCATGAGAAGGAAGGACCAAAAGTCATCTTTGGTGATAGCTCAATAGCAATCACAAAAGGATTTGGATTCATCAAGAATGGAGATGTTGAAATCCAAGATGTTTCCTATGTTGAAGGTTTGAAGTATAATTTGTTATCTGTATCTCAATTCTGTGACAGGGGATACAAGGTTCAGTTCAAAACCAGAAGATGTGAAATAATTGATAAAAGGACTCACAATGTTCTACTTGTTGGCACAAGACAAGGAAGTGTATACATTGTGAACTGGAATAGTTGTCCTAAGAATGCTTGTCTTATTACTAAGAGTCCTAAAGAAAACAGTTGGCTCTGGCATAAACGCCTATGCCATCTGAACTTTAAGATAATCAACAAGATTGCTAGAGAACATCTTGTTGAGGGCATTCCTAATGAAATCTATTCCAAATCACAAGTATGTGATTCCTGTCAAAAAGGTAAACAGGTAAAGGTTTCATTTAAGTCCATTCCAACTCTTTCAACAAGCAGAGTTTTAGAACTCTTGCATATGGATCTTCATGGTCCTATCAATCCTCCTACATTGAATGGAAGAAGGTATACTCTAGTTGTTGTAGATGATTATTCTAAGTTTACTTGGGTAGTCTTTCTACACAAAAAGAGTGATACACAAACACTACTTCCAGATCTATTGAAGAAATTGCAGGTTGAAAAAGGTCATCCCATTGTCAAGATTAGGAGTGACAAGGGGACTGAATTTATTAATTGTTACATTTCTGACTACTGTTCTAAGTCTGGCATACAGCATTTGACAAGTGCAGCCAGAACCCCTCAACAAAATGGTGTTGCAGAGAGGAGAAACAGAACACTAAAAGAAGCATGCAGAGCCATGATTGCAGAATTCAACACACCTCAAAATTTTTGGGCAGAAGCTATTAACACAGCTTGCCACTCCCAAAATCGAAGTGCTCTTAATAAGGTGCATGGTAAAACACCTTATGAGGTATGGAAAGGCAGAAAACCAAGGGTTTCTTATTTTCATATTTTTGGATGTAAGTGTTTCATACATAACAATGGCAAAAGTAAATTAAATGCTTTTGATGCAAAAGCTGATGAAGGGATATTCTTAGGATACTCTTCTGTAAGCAAAGCATTTAGAGTATTTAATTACTCTACTCTATGTGTGGAAGAAACACCCCATGTTGTCTTTGATGAGAATGTGCAGGACTCTGCTGATCATCAGCTCAGTAAGAAAATTGACAAACTACAGCTTCAAAACAACAATGAAGATGATGATACAGGAATATATGAATCTGTACAAGCATATAATCCTTTCCTGAAAGTTCTAGATCAAGATTCTGATAAAGAAAAGGTAAAAGACAAAGGTGAGTCATCTAAAACTTCTGAAATACAAGAATTAAATGACTGCTCTCCTGTGAACAAAACTGCTGATATAAATAATACTGATCTGCATGATAATTTGCATGATGTACTTGATGATACTGTTAAGAATAGAAGGACATGGAAGTCTGCTCATTCTACTGATCTGATTCTAGGTGATTCTAGTATAGGTGTTAAAACTAGAAAACAATTGTTTGATTCAAAGGAAGAACCTAGTAAGTCTTTATTTTGCTGGTGTTGTTTTCTATCATCTATTGAGCCTAAAACTGTGATTGAAGCTTTAAGTGATAGTAACTGGATTATAGCCATGCAAGAGGAACTTAATCAGTTCACTAGAAATGAAGTTTGGGAACTTGTTGATAGACCTAGTAATCATAATGTTGTAGGCACCAAGTGGATTTTCAAGAACAAAAGGGATGAAAATGATCTTGTAGTTAGAAACAAAGCTAGATTAGTTGCTCAGGGCTACTCTCAAGCTGAGGGTATTGATTATGATGAGACTTTTGCCCCTATAGCTAGACTAGAAGCTATAAGATTGTTCCTTGCTTATGCTGCACATATGAAATTTACTGTGTATCAAATGGATGTGAAAAGTGCATTTTTGAATGGTATACTTGCTGAAGAAGTTTATGTGGAACAACCACCTGGTTTTGAAGTGAATAGTCACCAAGTATACAGGTTAAAGAAAGCACTCTATGGATTGAAACAAGCTCCAAGAGCATGGTATGATACTCTTTCTCTATTCTTACTTGAAAATGGTTTTACAAAAGGCAAAGTTGATAGAACTTTATTTAGAAGACAAGAAGGAAATGACATATTACTTGTTCAAATTTATGTGGATGATATTATCTTTGGATCACCCAACAAAAACTTGAGTGAAAGCTTTTCTACACTCATGCAAAGTAAATTTGAAATGTCTATGATGGGAGAAATGACATATTTTCTTGGTCTTCAAGTAAAACAAACTTCAGAAGGTATCTTTATAAATCAAGCAAAGTACACTAAGAATTTGCTAGATAAATTTGGTATTAAAACCTGTAAGACAGTTGGTGTGCCCATGCAACCTACATACAGAATGGATCCTGATGAAGGAGGTAAGTCCTCTGACCAACCTCACTATCGTGCTTTAATTGGTTCTCTACTCTATCTAACTGCCAGCAGACCTGATATTGCTTTTTCTGTTGGAGTATGTGCAAGATTTCAAGCAAACCCCAAGGAAAGTCATCTGGAAGCTGCTAAAAGGATATTGAAATATCTAAAGGGGACCATTAATCGAGGATTATGGTATCCTGCAGATGATGATATATCTCTAAGTGGTTATTCAGACTCGGACTTTGGAGGTTGCAAAATAGATAGAAAATCTACTTCAGGTTCATGTCAATTCTTAGGAACTAAGCTCATTTCATGGTTTTCAAAGAAACAAACAAGTGTGGCAACTTCTACTACTGAAGCAGAATATATGGCTGCAGGTAGTTGTTGTAGTCAGCTCCTTTGGCTAATACAACAACTCAGAGACTACAATGTTGTAGAATCTAATGTACCTATATATTGTGACAGTAATAGTGCCATTGCCATCACACAAAATCCTGTTCTACATATTAGATGCAAACATGTTGACATTAGGCATCATTTTATTAGGGATCATGTTGAAAAGAAGAATATTAGAATGGAAAAGATTCATACTGATATTCAAAGAGCTGACATTTTTACAAAACCATTGGCTGAAGTGAGATTCAGAGAATTGTGCATTAGTTTAGGATTGATAGATATGGATTCTGTTTGTATATAGAACTGTGCTAACATTTCAGGTACTGATCTTATACCAAGAAGATAAAGCAGAAAGTAAGAGCAGTACATCAAAACTCAAAAGTCAGAAGAGACAATCCTATGTCAGATCACTACACTCTAAACAGGTAACAAGGTTACTAAAGTGACCTTAATCCCGATGAGGAAGCTGGTAAAGCTGAGGGACACTGAGAACACACATTAAGGGGGAATCTGTGATTTCTTAAAGATCCTTTTGTTGACTCAGATCACTAAGTCACTTTAGCATAAACCTTGATATGATCATTAAATTAAACATATTGTTACTAATCTGTACTGTTTTACACTTATATCTCATGAACTAACACTTCTACCAAGGTGAAACAGGCACAGAAGAGGAATTCTCCATTGAAGGGGGAACTGATCTGATTACAGATTTGAAAAGGCTACTAATCTGATCTGATTACAGAAAATAGCAGTCTACAGATATATTCTGATTAATAAATTGACTTGTCTACAGAATTGTACTGATTACAAAGCTTCTTTGTCTACAGTACTGATCTGATTACAATTCAGTTATTTTACAGAACTAATCTGATTACTGACTAATCTGTCTACAGAAAGATTTGTTTACAACTAATCTGTCTACAAGAAATCTACTGATCTGACACAGTACTGATCTGAGGATTACTGTGCTGATATCAAAAAGGTGAAATCAGGGAATTTGGGTACTGATCTGAGGATTACTGTGCTGACCCATCTACTGATCTGAAATCTACTGTGCTGATTCATCTACTGATCTGATTTCTAAAAAGTTTACTCAGCTGATCACAGTACTCAGCTGATCCAGATAAGTGAAATTTTCTTTAAATATAAGTAAGAAAATGAAGTGAAATAGTTTTGGAAACTACTGTGCTGATTTGCATCAGAACAGTCTTTTGGTTTAGATTTCTCTAAGTCAAAAATTGTTCATATTTTTAGATTACTAATAGAGAAGATTAATACACTCCTCTATTTCTAAACCTAAAAATTGTGGTGTATTTATCAAACACAAGTTGGCTCCAAAAATTAAGAATGTTACTAGAATGTGAACAGTTATTGTTTAACTCGAATTTCGAGATTTAATCCCAACCATTCGTTGTAATAATCTAATTCAATCCTAGCCCTAGATTGGTTTTGAATTTAACAAAAACTATCACACTTCATCTTCTTCGTTCTTACGAGTTCATTTCTGAAAATTTCTTAACTTCATAACTTCTGAAAATCTGATTTCTACAAAATTCTCAAATGGCAACTATCAATATTATCAATGAAGCTAACCAAGTAGCAGGAACATTCGACTCGAATTTGTGGATGCGCAAAAAGGGCATTTTTGTGGAGAACGCTGTCTATTTCAATGGCAGACACAGTGCTGAAAATCAAGCCATTTTAACTATGTGTGAAGAGTGCGGGCTACGAAAATTTCTGGAATCGTTTCCCATAAACGTCTATGAACCAGAAGCGGTGGAATTTTATTTACAACTTCAAGGAGATAAAAATGGTGTTCACTCCATGCTTGCTGGACACAAGGTCACCATTACTAGGGACATCCTCGAAGTAATGTTGGACTTACCGCAAGGTCCAGTGGATATTATGACCTACAAAGCTGGAGAGGAAAAGGAGTGTGTGGGAAGATGGTCAGGTGTGGAGACAGAGACCTTGACCAATCTGAAGAAAGATGTACTTCCTACTGGTCTGCAGTTTTTAATGGATATAGCTGGAAAGTGCTTGTTAGGGCAACATCATAGCCAGGATGCCTTATCGAGTTTCAAGATTAGAATTATGGCTGCAATCATCGACAGAGTGCAAGGTGATTGGCAAGGATTCTTCTTGGAAAGGCTGCTGACTAAGAAGGAAAAAGTTTTGTTTGATGAGGATACAATGAAATTCTCACTTAAATCAAAATTAGGGTTTGGAAGCAAGCTGAGTTTCTTGCTGCCTCAGCTGGTGAAAAAGCCATATTGGAGTAATCCCAAGAAATTCCATCATGGGAAATTCTTGATGAAGAAGGAGTCTGTTCAATTTGAACAAGAGAACCCCTTGGAACACTCTCAAGAAATTGAAGCAGAAGAGTCTGGAGCTTCAATGTACCAATCGGAGGACGATCAAACTGAGGTTAGATCAAAGGCAAGGCATGATCCGAGCAGTACTACACTAAGGAGAGGAAGGTCTGCTACAGCTGCCTCAGAACCAACAGTTCGTTTTGTGGAAACTGTGGTGCAATCAAGCTCAGATGAGCAAGAGGTTAGTGCTCCTAGTCCAATTGCTGTTCATAAGAGGACTAAGTCAAGGAGTGTTAGGAGGAAGTTAGTTGTTGTCTCCCCTACCACTTCTGATTCTGAACCAAGCCAAACAGAACCCCAAAACCCTCAACCTACATGTTCTGGAGGATCAGATCACTACTTTTCTGAGACTCAGAACACTCCCCATTCATCACCTCAGCACACTAACTTTGAGTCTACTTCAATTCCTACCCCTCAACATCAAACTTCACATCAACCTTCACCACATCAATCCCCAATACAGGTTCATGCTCACTCTACTGAACATGAATTTGAACCTTCTACTGAACCAATTGACATTTCCTCATCTCCTGAACCTGAATTCATTACTCCTAAACCTGCTGATTTGATGGAGTACACTATCTGTGACAAAGAGGATAGAATAAGGATAGATCTGAGGATAGCATTGTTGAAACAATTTCCTGGATTAGATGAGAGCTCAGTTGAGTTTGAGAAACTCCTTAGGATAGGCACTTGGGTGTATCTTAAGAGGAGTACTTTGAAGGAAAATTTAGCCATCATGGAAGGCATGGGAGGTGCTTCAATCTTTGATGATTGGGAAGCAGAGCAGATGCAAGCAGCTGGTGTTAACTCTTTTCTTGAGTTAGTCACTCCAGAATCTGTGGTACTTCTTGTTGAGAGATTAATAGGAATCAAGTACACAGTTGAGAAGATTGCAACTCCTAACTCTGATGAGGATTTGTTCAGTGAAGAGAAAGGTCTTGATGAGACTGAAGCTGCTGCTGCAACAGATTTTATGGATATTGATGAAGATATTGTCAATGCAACAGAAGTGTTTGAGAACACTGTTGTACTTGAAGAAACTGAAGTTGTTGAAAATCAGGATGTAAATGCTGAAGAATTGGAAAGCATTCAAATTCACTCTGCTGATCCTATTGAGGATGTGCAAGAAGAGATCAGAACAGGTCCTGTTGAGAAGGATTCTGAGCAATCTGACTTTGAGATGCTGAAAAAGCAGAATGCAGAGCTTCAAGCAAAGTTGGAAGCTGCTGTCCAAATGTTTCAAGAAGCTACTGAAAGGATGAACAATATGCATTCTGAACACTCTTATGAAAAGGTCATGGAGCATACAATGTCCAAAATTTTTGACCTTCATAGAGTACAAGAAAAGAATTTGTCTCAAGTGTTGCATAAAAAGCTGGAGCAACACATATCTTCCTTGAAAGAGTGGCATGATGAAGCCAAAAAGGGGGAAGATAGGACAAGACAAGTGATGGAACAAACTCAGTCACAACAAGCTCAATTGGTTGTGAGTCAGGATGAATTAAGAGCTGAAATTGCAATTCTGAATGAAAAGCTGAAGCAAAGAAAGCAACAGAAGCAACAAGGTCAAGAGATTGTTGAGAAAAGACCTGATATTGCTGGAAGTTCAAGTCAGAGGAAGAGGAAGCTAGTTTTATCTGATGAAGAACAACAAGAGGAAGAAGCTGGAAGAATGACTAGATCAAAGAGCAAAATGAAAGCTGTTATGACAAGTGAAGAAGAAAGCTTGAAAAAGAAGAAAGAAAAGGATGTCAAGTTCTTGAAGATAAGATTTGATAATCGAGTTACAGCTTTGAAGAAAAAGATGAATGCTCAAAAGAAAGCTGAAGGAAAACAGTTTGACAAAGATTTTCAAGATGAAAACTTTGTGGATTTTATTGTTTTGACAGAACATATGGAATACTGGAAGAATTTAAAGAAGAAGTGGCAGATTGCAAACTTCATTGTGAAGAAGTTTGGTGATCATTCGAGCAAGGAAGCATAATTTATTGATTTTGAAGAATTCATGCTGAATATTGATCAAGAGTTCTGGGAAGACATAGCACAGGTTGCTAATCGTGCTGGAACAAAAATATTGTGTCCTGAAGAACCTAATTGGGAACCTCCAAGACTGGAAAATGGAGAACCTGATTACAAAGAGATCAACAACATTATTGCTGAGATTATCAAGGAAGAAGGAATCACTGATCATCAACATATGATGGATATCAAGGCAAGGATGTATGTTGCATTCAGAATCTGAAGATACAGAATGAAGATGAAGGACAAGCTCAGAAGATAACATTTCTATCCTTAATCTTTATTTTTATATTTTGTGATCATTTCATATTTTGTTAGTATGTGTAATATGTGAAATACCTAATCTTATTGTGAATATGATATGAATTCTGAATTGATGAACTGTTATGATAGACTACATACTTAACTACTGATTTATTAACATTTAAGTAGTTTTGGCTTCATCAAAAAGGGGGAAATTGTTGGGATATGAATCCTGTAAACAATGTTCTAGTTGACGAAAGTATGTTTTGATGGCCAAAAGCAACTTAAAGTTAGTGATATATGTGGTTCTAAGTCATCTTAACTAAGTCATCTGAATCTAAGCTTACTAATCTGATGAGAAACTTAAATTGAGATTACTGATCTTAATGCTAACTGAAGTAAGTTTACTGATCTTATTGAGTAATATTAAGAATAAAATTACTGATCTTAACTGAGTTATTTGAAATAAGATTACTAATCTGAGTATGGAAACTGAGAATAATTTTAGTGATCTTATATGAGATATTTGAAATCTGAGTTACTGATCTGATATACTTACTGATCTTATATGCTTACTGATCTTATATGTAAGTTACTGATCTTAAGTGTTTACTGATCTTAGTATTTACTGATCTTATATGGAAGTTATTGAACTTACATGAGTTACTGATCTTATGAGTTACTGATCTTATTGTTTACTGATCTGATATGTGAACTGTTAGGAACTAAGCTGATGTTTTGTATTGTATAGACAGCTTATAGTATAGGACTTAGATATACTCATCTGTATATAGTTCAGTTGATGTATGGATAGGTTTTATATTTGTAAGTTTGTATTATATTGTATTCAGCAATGTAAAAGTTCAGAACAGTAGATTAGGACTAGATTAGAAGGAGATCAGAAGACTAATGAAGACTCAGAGGACTACTTCAGATTAAGAAGACTTCAAGAAGAGTTGAAGATAAGCTGAGAAGAAATCTGGAGAAGTTTTGGAAAGTTTTTGGTTACTGTGCTGATTGAATCAGAAGAGTAAAAATCAGCAGAGTAAAATCCGAAGAGTAAAAATCAGAACAGTAAGTTACTGTGCTGATTTGGTGAAATTGAAGAATAAGTTTGGAAAGCTTATTTAAAGAGTAACTGAAGATATATTGAAGATATGCTGACTTGGAAGTTGAAGGAAGTTACAAAGTCGGTTACAAGAAGAAGTTACAAAAACAGTTTTAGAGTTAGTTGAGAGTTAGTTCACAAACTGCTAACTGTCATACTAAATTCTATAAATACTGTATGATCTCCTACTGCTGAAGACTACTGAGAAATTACTGATCTTAGAGAATTCAAAGAGCAAGTCTACAAGCAAGAACTCACAGAGTTGAAGGAGATTGAAGAAGAGAAGAGCCACTGAATTGAAGAGAAGAATCAAAGGCTATTCAAAGAGAAGTTTTACTTTTCAAGTTTAAGTTTGTATTTTGTAAAACAAGTGTGCTAGTTACTTGTAGAATTACTAGTAGATCGAAGATATACCTGGTGGTATAATCGAAAAGATCAAAGTCTTAATCTTGGGACTCTAAGCCACAAGAAGCTCAAGAAGAGTAATAAAACTTCACAACTGGAGTTGTGAGAGTGGATGTAGACATTTGTCGAACCACTATAAAATTCTGTGTTCTTTACTTTACTGTTTGTTATTTGTTTGAGTTGTTTAATCAAGAACATTAAGAATTAACAAAGATAAAGATCTAGATAAAAGTTGAGTATAAACTAGTAAGGCCCATATTATTCTGAAAGTACTGATATGAGCTGAGTAAGCACAGTACAGTACATAAGAAGACTAAATTCCGCATTGCATATTCTGATATTTTGAAAGATTTTTGAAAGTCTATTCACCCCTCCCCTCTAGACTTTCTTAGCTTACTCAATCTTAACTCAACTTTGGGACCAACAGAATTCAGGATAATTGAATGCAGGATCTAATTTAGGATCATATTCAGGGATGTTGTCCTCAATGTTAGGAACATTGGTATTTTCAACATTTATGGTTCCCCCTGGAATATTGGGTCCATTAACTACCTCAGCAGAGCCTGCTTCTTCATTGGTAGTTGTTACCTGAGGGTGAACTGAGATTGGATCATTCAGTTCATCATTTCCTTCAGTGGGGTTTTTTCAGGTATATTGCCTTCAGGATTGTTGTCCAGTGTAGCATTTTCAGGGAGATTGACTTGGACAACATCTATGAATTCAGTGTCCTTGTCTTTTAAGCTTAATCTGGTTGTTCTTTGTGTGATCTCTTCAGTGTCCAGATTTTTGTTCCTGATCTCAAAGATAGATTCATCAAACACAACATGAGGTGTTTCCTCCACAACAAGGGTTTTCTTGTTGTAGACTCTGAAAGCTCTACTGATTTGAGAGTATCCAATAAATACTCCCTCATCAGCTTTGCTATCAAAGGCTTTCAACTGTTCTTTCCCATTATTGTGAATGAAACACTTACAACCAAATATGTGAAAGTATGACACTTTAGGCAACCTTCCTTTCCAGAGTTCATAGGGGGTTTTGCCTTGCCCCTTAGTAATCAAACATCTATTCTGAGTATGGCATGCAGTTTTTATAGCTTCAGCCCAAAACCTCTTAGGTAGATTTGAATCAGCAATTAAAGTTCTAGCAGCTTCTTTTAGAGTTCTATTCCTTCTTTCTGCAACTCCATTTTGTTGACGAGTTCTAGCTGCTGAGGTTTCATGAGCTATTCCATTTAATGTGCAATACTCATTGATGTATGAATTTATGAACTCAGTGCCTTTATCAGATCTTATCTTGATAATGCTAAGGCTTTTCTCATTTGACAGTCTCTTTAAAAGTTCAGGCAGTTTGACTTGTGTTTCCTTCTTATTAAGGAGAAATACTACCCATGTGAACCTGGAGAAGTCATCTACTACAACCAATGTGTATTTTCTACCATTTATGCTTGAAGGGGTAATTGGTCCAAATAAGTCCATATGTAAAAGTTCAAGTACCCTTTCAGTAGAGATGACTGGTTTCCCTTGAATGAGGCTTTAATCTGTTTTCCTTCTTGACATGGTTTACATACATGTTCTTTAATGAAAACCTCATTAGGCAGTCCTTTAACTAATGCATTCCTAGCAAGTTTGTTCATTGATTTAAAGTTCAGGTGGTTTAGCCTCTTATGCCATAACCAACTTTGTTCACTAGAGCTCTTAGCAATGAAACATGCAGCATGAGTAGACTTGTCCCAATCTGCAAAATACACATTTCCTTTCCTAGTTCCAGTCAATAGAGTTTGTTGAGTCTTATCTTTGATTAAGCATTTTCCACTTGAGAACTCAACATTGAAATCTTTATCACAGAATTGACTGATACTTAGGAGATTATATTTGAGACCAGCTACATAAGACACATTGGATACTTTGATGTTACCAATCATCAAAGTACCATAACCTTTTGTTGTTGCTTGTGAGCTGTCTCCAAATGTGACATTTGGGCCTTCTTTTTCAATAAAATCAGTGAGGAGTTCCTTGTTTCCAGTCATGTGCCTTGAACATCCACTGTCAAGATACCATGCTGACTTTTTGCTCACACTCCTCTTCTTGTGGCCCAAAGGTACCTGCAATTAGCAAGTTTTAGGTACCCTTTGAATTTTGGGTCCTGAGAGGTTAGCTGTACCTTTAGGAACCCAAACTTGCCTAATTACCCTGATTGATTCAAGGTGGCTAAGTTGTTTTCCTTGTGCATCAACATACACTGCCTTTCCCTTAAATGCCTTTGGGAAAGTGTGGGTGAAAGTATTAACTCTGTAAGTTTCAGGAGAGTTGTCAAATCTCCTGAACTTATGAGTTCTTTGTGTAGCTTGATGAAATCTTTGAGGAAAGGCATTCTTATGACCATTACCCTTTGGCATGAAGGGTTTTGGTTGTCTCATTTTATTCTGCCTTTGAGGATGGTTGTCCTTAGGTCTATTCAGCTGAGGCTTTCTCAGAAGAGTTGGCCTTGGCTGATTATACCTTGGATAACTCCTCTGAACATTGTTCAGTAGAGTTGCCCTTCCATTGGGTCTACTCTGCTGACCAACATTCCTCTTGTGTTCAGGGATTTTGGCCATTTCCTTAGGTTTGGACCTAGTCTCCTGAAGCACTTGAGTAGGCATTTCATTCATTTTGCCCTTTCCTTTGTTCAGTGGCTGAATTAATTCATTTTCAGCTTGTTGTGCCACTGACTTAACAAAGATTTTCTTAGTGTTACTTGTTGAAGCAACACTAAGACAAGGTGAAGATTCAAATGGATCAAAACCTAATCCACTTCTTTGAGCCATAGGTCTTTGATAACTTTGAATTTCCTCTATTGCTCTAGAGGATTTTTTCAAAGCAGACACCTTTAATTTCAGGCTCTCTTCACTTGATTTGAGAATGTCATACTCATGTGAGAGGTTTTCAAATTTTGCTTGAAGAATTTTTAATTCAAACTCTTTTCTCTTCTGAGTAAGTAATTGAGCATCAATCTGTCCTTGTTGGTCAACTATCCTGAGATTTGCTTCCTCAAGCTCTCTCAAGACTTGTTGGTATAACTCAGTAGACTTAATGTCAACTACTGTCTTAGCAGGTTTTGAAAGCTCAATTGAAAGTCTTTCATTTTCTCTCACACAATTGTCATGCAATTCTTGCAGCCTAGTGAAATCTTCCATTAACTTCCCAAAGGAAAGTTTCAAGTTGACTTCACTAGTGTTCTGTGATAGAAATGATGGTGAGCTAGAAGTGGAGGATATATACCTCATCATCCTCAATAGCCATGTTGCACACATCATCATCATCATCACTGTTTGAGAATAGTCCATCAGAAGAGTTGAAGCTTCCATCATTATCAGATTCTTCACCAGCCATTATGGCCTTCCTATTGGTGAATTTTCTGTCTCTTTTTGCTTGCCTTTCTCTTCTTTCTTTAGAGCTCAATTCAAGGCAGTCATACTGGAAGTGCCCTTTCTTCTTGCAATTATAGCATAGGTCTTCATCATCATCCTTCTTGGATTCATCTCTTCCTTTAGATGATGAAGGGTCAGCTCTGCTGGACCTTCTCCTATCAAAGTACTTGTCCTCTGATCTTTTCTCTTCAGGCTTTTTGTCCTTAGCCTGATCTTCAGGAGAGTTGTACCTTCTCCTGAATTTGTTGTCTTGGTAGAATTTCTTGTATCTACCAAACCTTGAGTTGAGTTTGTCAAACCTCCTAGCCATGAGGGCCATCTCTTCCTTTATTTCAGCCTTGGAGACTAACTTTGATGATCTTGGAGTAGGCTGCATTTCTGGTTCAGCAGTTTTGGCTTTAAATGCCACTCCCTTGGTTGGTAGAGAAGACTCCTCAGCTGGCTTTCTTCTATTGAGGTCAAACTCATATGCTTTGAGTTCTGAGAAGATTTGTTGCATGGGCATGGAGGAGAGATCCTTGGTGTTTTGCATCATTACAACATATACATCCCACTTTTGAGTGAGACTTCTCAGGATTTTTAAACCAACTTCTCTCCTGGAGTACACCTTGCCCAATGAGTTGATTTCATTCATCACATCAGTGAATCTACCAGCAAACTTGTCAATGGACTCATCTGGCTCCATTGAGAACTGTTCAAACTTCTGCACAGCCACTTGGAGCTTGTTCTCCTTTATCTTTTCAGTACCCTCACACATTTCAGCAAGAGTATCCCAAATTTCTTTGGCTGTTGTGCAGTGGTAAACTCTTCCCATGATTGCATCTGGAATTGTTTGATAGAGAGTATTCATTGCAAGATAATTCAAGTTATCTTTTCTTTTCTCTTCAGCAGTGAAATCATCTTCATCTTTAGGGATTTCTTCCCTTATGTCAACTCTTTGATCTTCAGTTAATCTGGGGTTGATTTGAGTGAACATGTAAGGTCCTCTTGTTATCACTCTCAGCATGTCAGTATGAAGAGATGCAAGATGAGCTCTCATTCTGATCTTCCAGAAGTCATAGTTCTCAATTGAGAACATGGGCAGCTTGTGATGTGATATATGGTTGACTGGATTGGTGGCCATATTGTTGATTCCTTGAACAACATCATTAGGAACATCATTGTTGTTGGCCATAGCTCAAGAATAAGATGTCAGTCAAATAATAGGATTTCAGACAGATCAGTTCAGTGACCACACTAAATATGTGATTTTGAAAAACCAAGATGGGTTTTCAGAAGCAGTGGTCCTTGAACCCCTGCTCTGATACCACTTGTTGGTCCTGAAAGGAGTATATAACAAGTGTATGGGGGGGGGGGGGAATACACTTGTATGCAAATTCTTTTTCAAACTTGACCAACCCAGAGTTCAGCAAGGTTGTCCTGGACAACTATGCTGATATGAATAACTCTTCTAAGATAATCAAACTACTAAGTAATATTGAGTACTTAGTTGAATAACTATCTAGGGGAGTTATATGTGCGGAATTAGTGGTTGGCCCTTTAGTTTAGACTCCTTTAAGTTCTGAAATCACTTAGTCAATCAATCCAGTTTTCAGGGAACTTGTCCAAATGTATTTTGCACAGTCTTTGAATTTATGTCCTTTGAAAGATCAGTTTTGTGTGCAGTGTTGAATGTATGAAAGTAATTTGAAAGTAAATTAGCACAAGAGTTTGTAGTGGTTCAGAGACTCAAGCTCCTACATCCACTTTCCCTGATTTAACAGGATAATTCCTTCACTCTTGGAATTAACTTGTTTTATAGTGCCAAGGTGCACTTGATCAAGAACACCACTCCTTGGTGAACTGATCCCTAGGATGTCTAGAGTCCTAGTACCCTCTTCTCAACTCAGAACTGAACTGTTCTTCTCTCAACAGTCAGCTCCTACCACTTCTACTACTACAACCTTCTCACTTTCTCACTTGAAAGGGGTAAGGGTTGAAGTAAGGTTCCAACTAATGAGATATCCTTTACAATGAAAGTCAGTGTATAAGGATTAGGATATCTCTCTAAGCTTTGTATGGATATACAATGGAGTTCAGCTTAGAAGAATTGTTTCAAGACTAAGAATGTCTTATGACTTTTGAAGCTTGAGAATGCTTGTTCAGTTGGATGTAGAATGGATTCAAGGTTGGTGCTTCAAATGGTCTTCACACTTCTGTATTTATAGACAAATTTGAGGATTTGCCCGTTGGAGAGGCAGTCCCAAATTGCTATAAATGTCTTCCTTGAGTTCTTCAAACTGGAAGACAGATTCTTGATAGTGACATGTCCTCATTTGGGTAATAAACGGTTGTTAAGACTTTGTCTTCATTCTGCAGCACTCTTCCCAATGTCTGATTTTAAGATTCATTTGTTAGGACTTGGACATGGCTTCTGAAGGTTGATCCAATGATAGGACAACATTCCTTATCAAATGGACAACTCTGCTTATCACTATCAGCATACTTGCTTATCAGCATAGATGACTTGGCTCTTTACCCTTTGCTTCACTTGGAATTGATCTTAGCATCATTCTTTGAAGTCTTTTAGGGTGTAGTTGTCTTTATCTCTTCAGCATAGTTGAACTTTAAGCTTCAGAACACTTGTTCTGGTTCAATTGCATTAAGACAACTCTTCTGGACAACTCTCCTGATCAGCATACTTGGCCTTTAAGCTTCAGAACATTTGTTCTTGTTTTAATTGTGCAGAGACAACTCCTCTGGACAACTCTCCTGATCAGCATACTTGACATTTAAGTTTCAAAACATTTGTTCTTGTTTTAATTGTGCAGAGACAACTCCTCTGGACAACTTCCTGATCAACATACTTGGCCTTCAATAGCTTTGGTGATTGTTCCAGAATTTGAGCCTTAAGGGGACTTGTTCTTCATATTCTTTAAAGCATATGTTCCCCCTCAAATTGTGCATCTAATCATCTAAGAGCTGCCTAACATATCAGCTCCTCATCTAGCCTTATTCTATATGTTCTAACATGCTTAGAACATAATCATCTTAGACTTAGGCATGTCTCAGGGGGTTTTGGTATTGAATCAAAACATATCTCATTTTATTCCCAACAAACTCCTTTCAAAGCTTCCGTAGATCTGCAAAAATACGCCGGAGGGGATACCGGCGTGGAATCTCCGACGCTCAAATCATATATCACTTAGGTGGAGGTGGAGCTACCCACGTTAAGGGGAAGCTCTCGCAGAAATAATGTAATCTCAAGAGTATTTTGTGTTCTCAAAAAATGAATATTCTCAAGTGTGTTGGTGTGTAGAATTGTAATTGTATGTTAATGTATTCAATAATGATCATAATCAGACTTCTAAATCGTACCTTGGGGGAAAATGTTGTCTTTCCCCCTTTTTCCTCAATTGACTAGCCCTATATTCGGTCCAAGACCCATCATCTCCTTCCACGTCTTCAGCCCTAAATTCACGGAATCTGTTCAGCCTCTCTAGCCCCAACTTCTCTAATAATTCGAGGCTTACTTCCATTTGACCAAGCCTCAGTGGCTCAGTCCACGTAGCCCTGGGCTTGGGCTGGTGATATGGACTGAAGGTTAGGCCTATCTTCTCGTGGTAGAGTTGGGCCTGAGGGCCACTCATCGACCCATAATCTCCTTCCACGTCTTCAGCCCTAGATTCACGGAATCTATTCCGCCTCTCTAGCCCCAACTTCCCTCAGAATTCGGGGCTTACTTCCATTTGATCAAGCCTCACTCAGTCCACGTAGCTCTGGGCTTGGGCTGATGATATGGACCGAGGGTTAAACCTATCTTCTCATGGTAGAGTTGGGCCTGAGGACCACTCATCGTTTATCACCTCAGCGACATATTTTGGTCGCATCAGACTTATTTGTTAAATAAATTTTAGTCTTGATGAATAAGCCAACCGTGGTTAATATATATATCATAATAAACTTGTAACAAAATTATTCATATGCACATTTTAAAATTACAAAGTAATAAAAAAGTTTTACCTTTAAGTCCAAGTCGGGGTCTTCTAAGAATAGTCCAGGTGTTGTCCAAACTGTCAACAGTTCATTAATCTGAGCCATTAGATCTGAAATCTAAAAAGTTATATTTGATGATCTACTACCTGTTGCACTTGGTGTCGCAGAATCCATCGTCTTGCATTGCACTTATTATCATTTTTTGTCGCCCTATCACACTTTTAAATTAAATTTAATAATTTTAAATACATAATTATAAAATTACAAATTTATCCTCACATAATTAATAAAAAAATAAATTAATTGATAATATATAATCTTTATTTTAATTCTCATATAATTAATCGTCCCAAAATTATATTTTTGAGTTTTATTTTTTATTTATATTTTATTTGCACCTTCTCATTTAATGAGTTCACCTAAATATCATTTTTTACTACGATTATCTGCACCCGCTCATTTTATGAGTTCATCATTTTTTACTACGGTTATCTGCACCCGCTCATTTTATGAGTTCACCTCCAAATATTTTTTTATCGCAGTTCTCTGCACCCGCTTATTTTATGAGTTCACTCCCAAATTATTTTTTACCACGGTTATCTGCACCCTCTCATTTTATGAGTTCACCCCAAAATATTTTTTAAAAATTAATTACATTTAAAAGACTATATTATCCCTTTATTAATTTACACAAAATATAATAAAATCAACCTTAATTTGTATATTTACAATTTGCAGCCGTCATTGCCGAGTTCCGGTCGATTCACCAACAAAACACCCATATTTTTTGAAAAAAAAAAATCGTAAAACGTAATTAAAAAAAAACTATCGAAATTAGCCACAAATCTTGATTTTTTTTCTTTTTTATTTTTCTTCCTCCTCCTCTTTTCCTTTTTCTTCCCATTTTCAGTTTTTATTCCAAACTTCTAATTTCTTCGTTTTTTTTTCTTTTACTTTTTTTCAAAAAAATTCCTACATTTATTTTCCATTTTTTTATGTGTATTTTTTTAAATTTTAAAACAAAATAATATTATAGGTATGGTTTTATTATAGTCGGTATAACTAGTACGGAAATGATATAGAGCCCATCAGTGGGCACTATTTCTGTGCCCACCGCCTACGTGGCATGTACATGTCAATAAATTTTTCTTATTTATATTTTAATTTAAATTTAATTTCATATTAATATTTTATTTTATCCCTATCAAAATTATGAAATCTTTTACATTTAATTTAATATTATCTCTATCAAATAATGCACACCATTAATTTTCTCAAATTTTTCCATAGTCATTAATCTTTTCTGAGAATCTATTCTCCACAAAATAAGAATTAATCTCTTTTTCTTCGCAAAATAAAAATTAGTTATTATCAAATGAGGATTTCATTCACCATCACAAAATTTGTTCATCCGTTCCTGCCATCACAAAATTCTAGGTACCAGTTAAGAAATAGTAGTGTTTTTTTTAAAGCGTACAAGGGTAGATCGGGACAAGTTCGTTTATCATGGTCGCTTCGACTGCGAATACTGCATGTCCTAGTCATTGCTATCTCTTTGATGATTTAATGAAACGATTGGATCAATCGTATGAAAATTCGCGAACAGAATAGTAGAAATGGAGGGAATTGAGAGAGAATTTGGAGAGGGAGAGTTAGTTATTTCTTCCGTTAAAATGCAAAATTACACAATGGGTCGGTTCATGGGCGAATTACGGGTTATATACCCGACCCATGCCGTAATCTAAGTCGCGCGTGCGACTTTGATTACAATTCGCGATTTTAACAAACTGAAATTACAAAATTAGACAAATAGGCTAAGGGATGAATACACTCCCCATAACCCTAGCCCATTACAATTATTCCCACCCTAAAACGACGTCGTCCCCTTCGTCTTCAACCTCCTTCTTCTTCCTCGTAACATTACCCCAGTCTGAACAGCGTGCTTGTCCTCAAACACAATCAAGCAAAAAGTTGGGGATAAAGGCCGACGAAAGTAGTGTAGTCCTCCCAAGTAACCTCTGAGTCCGGGAGGTGAGACCAACGAATCAACACCTATGAAGTTGGTGAATTACCCCTGCGCATGAGGCGACGAGCGAGCACCTTCAAAGGCAAGTGAAGAACCTTCCCATCTTCATCGAACTCAAGTAAGTCTTGTGAAACTATATCTCCATTTCCCACCTTCTTCTTAAGCATAGAAACATGGAATGTAGGATGTATTTTAGTTGTTGCTGGCAGTGCCAGCGTATAGGCAACCAACCCCACCCTCTGCACGACCCGAAAGGGGCCTGCAAACTTGGGACTCAACTTCCACATGCGGCTTTTCCGCAGTGTAAGTTGCCTATAGGGCTTGAGTTTCAAGTAAACTCAGTCACCCACTTGAAACACCCTTTCTGATCTGTTTTGATTAGCATAGAAACGCATGCGGTCTTGGGCTTTGTATAGTACCTGTTTTAATTGTTGCAATATGTGTTAATTAGTGTATAATAGGTCATCCACACCCTGCACTGAGCTCTGAATCAGTGGACCAAATGATAGAAATTTAGGGCAGTAGCCATAGAGGGCTTCAAAAGGCGATCTTTTGATGGCTGAGTGAAAGCTGGTGTTATACCAGAACTCACCCAAAGGTAGTCATTGAGCCCAATGCTTGGGGTTTCTCCCACACATGCACCTCAAATAAGATTCTAGACATTGATTGACCCCCTTAGTTTGTCCATCAGTCTGAGGGTGGTAAGCTTTGCTCAACAGCTGTTGAATGTCTAGAAGTTTCATTAGTTGTTGCCAAAACTGACTGGTCAACACCATATCCCTATCAGAGACAATGGATGTTGGTAACCCATGCAGCTTATAGATCTCTGAAATGAAGATTTGAGCCAATTCTGAGGCTGTAAAGGGATGTGAGAGTGCTATAAAATGGCTATACTTTGTCAACCTGTCCACAATTACCCAAATGGTATCCCTTTGATTAGATTTAGGCAGTTTCTCTATGAAATCCATAGAGATATCAGTCCAGGCCTGATCAGGGATAGGTAGAGGTTGAATGTACCCTGGAGTTTTGAGCAGCTCATGTTTACAAAGCTGGCAAATTGAGCATTCTGAAATCACCTTATGGATAGTTTCCATCATTTTTTGCCACCAAAAAACTCCTTTCATCCTCTGAAAAGTGACAGTCTCTCCAGAATGACCCCCTTGAGTTGAAGTGTGGACATGCACAACTAACTTCACCCTTGGTTATGTTGTTGTTCACACATAAACTCTCCCTTTGTATCTTACAATACCCCCATTGTAAGAATATAGTGAAAGATTGTAGGGAGTAGTAAGACTATCAGTCATTACTTCAGATACCAAACTATCACCATCATAACTCTCTTGTATCTCCTCCACCCAGTGAGGTTTCACCATTGATAGAGCAGCACAATCTCCCTGAGTATGATTCCTCCTAGAAAGGGCATCAACAACTATATTTTCATGCCCTGCTTTATACTCAATTCTACAATCAAATCCCAACAGCTTAGTGAGATATTTATGTTGTAATGGAGTGGAAATTTTCTGCTCAATTAAATATTTAAGACTCTGGTGATCAGTTCTTATGACAAATGGGGCATGAATTAGATAACATCTCCATTTGTCAACAACCATCAAAATTACCAGAAACTCTTTTTCATAGATGGACAACCCCAGATTCTTCACACCCAAAACCTTACTTAGAAATGCAATAGGCATCTTCCCTTGCAATAGAACAACACCCATACCTCCATAACATGCATCTGTCTCCACAATAAACTCTTTCTTGAAACCTGGTAGTTGTAAAATGGGAGCTAAGATCATAGCAGCTTTAAGTTGGTGAAAAGTTGTTTCTGCCTCTTCATTCCAAATAAATTGACCTTTCTTGGTTAAGAAAGTTAAGGGTTTAGCAATGATGCCAAAGTGCGAGAAAATTTCATTTTACGTCCTGTAATTAAGGCCTAATCCAGAATATATCCTTTAAGTTTTCACATTTTCAATTTACGTCCTAGGGTGTCCAATTTACATCATTTTTGGTCCAATTTACGTCATTTACACCGGAAAATTTAAAATCCGGTCAAATAGTCCAATTTATATCCTTTATGTTTGAAAATTATAAATTATAAATTAATAATTAAAAAATTCTGTAAATATCATCAAAAATTAAAAAATCTCATTAAAAATCTAAAAATCTCATTAAAACTTATAAATTGTGTAAAATAAATATAAAAAAAAATCTGAAAACGTGTAAATTTAATTTTTTTTCTTTTTAAAAACTCATTAAAATAAAGAAATCTATAAATTAAAATTTTAAAAATGTTTAAAATAAAAAATTCCACAATTTTAAAAATATCGTGAAAATGAATTTGGGACGGTTTCCAAAATCGATCAAGGTGTGGTACTTCCACTCAACCTCGACGGTGAGTTGGAAAATCTTGTGGGACCCAAAATTTTTAGGAGTTCGACCAAAACTTTAATTACTGGCAGACGAGTTTGAATCAAGTTTGATTTTTAATGAAATGTTAATAATTTTTATTATTCTTATTAGATTTTTAGAATTAGTAATTTTTAATCTACACATTTTTTATAAATTAATGAGATTTTTAGAGTTTTTAGAAAATTTAATGAGATTTTGAATTTCTTAATTTTTAAATTACACATATTCCATTCTTTGAATTGTAGAATTTTTTATTTTCAAATTTTAGAATTTTAGAATTTTTTATTCTTATTTTACACATTTTATAAGTTGTAATGATATTTTTCGAAATTTTAGTGATATATTTTGAATTTTATTTTACACATTTTATATTTTTTAGTTTTAAGGAGATTTTTGATTTTTTATGATACTTTTAAATCTTTAATGGGATATTTAGAAAATTTTAATTATTAAATTTTAATTTTCAAACTTAAAGGACGTAAATTGGACTATTTGGCCAGAATCCCAATTTATTCCTCACATTCCGGTGAGTTTTAAAATTTTTCGGCGGAAAGGACGTAAATTGGACCAAAAAGGATGTAAATCGAAAAAGTAAAAACTTAAAGGATATAATTTGGATTAGGCCTAAGTTACAGGACGTAAAATGAAATTTTCTCGCCAAAGTGCCTTACAAACTTTCTATAGTAGCATGTCAATCCTAGGAAACCTCTCAACTCTTTCAAAGAGTTTGGAACTGGCCAATCCTGCATCACTTTAATTTTACTTGGATCAGCCTTTACACCATCATTAGTAATGATATGCCCCAGATATTCCACCTGCTTTACTCCAAATACACACTTAGAAGCCTTGGCTTTTAAGGTGTTTTCCAATAGAATTTGTAGCACCTTGGTCAAATGAGATATGTGCTCTTGCATATCCCTGTTGTAGATGAGGATGTCATCAAAGAAAATGTTGGTCCCAAGTTGAGTTAAGATTGAGTAAGCTAAGAAAGTCTAGAGGGGAGGGGTGAATAGACTTTCAAAAATCTTTCAAAATATCAGAGTTTATAATGCGGAATAGTGTTCTGAATAGTACTGTTCTTACTGAGTCAGATTAGTACTTCCAGTTTTAGTTTTATACTCAACTTTTATTTATATCTTTACTTAATAAATTCTACTGTTCTTGTTTAAACAATTATCAAACAAATATCAAACAGAAAATAAAGAACACAGAATTTTATAGTGGTTCGACCAAAAAGTCTACATCCACTCTCACAATCCCAGTTGTGATGTTTTATTAACTCTTCCTTGAGTTTCTTGTGGCTTAAAGTCCCAAGACTAAGAATGTGATCTTATCGATTACACTTCCAAGTGTATCTTCGATCTACTAGTAATTCTACAAGTAACTAGCACACTTGTTTACAACAATACAAACTTAAAACTGAAAAGTAAAACTTCTCTTGAGTAGCCTTTGATTTCTTCTCTTCAATTCAGTGGCTTCTCCTTGCTTCGATTTCCTTAACTCTGTGAGTTCTTGCTTTTAGACTTGCTCTTGAATTCTCTAAGATCAGTAATTGTTCAGTAGTAGCAGTAGTCTCTTCAAGTAGGAGATCATACAGTATTTATAGAACTTAGTATGACAGTTAGCAGTTTGTGAACTAACTCTCAACTAACTCTAAAACTGTTTTTGTAACTTCTTCTTGTAACCGACTTTGTAACTTCCTTCTTATTCCAAGTCAGCATATCTTCAAATATATCTTCAGTTACACTTTAAATAAGTTTTCCAAACTTATTCTTCAAATTCACCAAATCAGCACACTAACTTACTGTTCTGATTTTTACTGTTCTTAGTCAGTCAGCACAGTTCTCAAAACTGTTCTGCACTTCTCCAGAATTCTTCTAAGCTTCTCTTCAACTCTTCTTGAAGTCTTCTTATTCTGAAGTAGTCTTCTGAGTCTTCATTAGTCTTCTGATCTTCTTCTAATCTATTCCTAATCTACTGTTCTAAACTTTTACAATGCTGAATACAATAAAATACAACTTTACATATATAAAACCTATCTATACATCAACTGAACTATATACAGATGAGTATATCTAAGTCCTATACTATAAGCTGTCTATACAATACAAAACATCAGCTTAGTTCTTAACAGTTCATATATCAGATCAGTAAATACAATAAGATCAGTAATTCATATAAGATCAGTAAACTCAGATTCAAATATCTCATTAATAAGATCAGTAAACTTATTTCAAATTCCATTAAGATCAGTAATCTTATTCCAATATTTCTTAATAAGATCAGTAAACACATATTCCATATAACACATACACTATTACTTTCAAGTTGCTTTTTGGCCATCAAAACATACAATCATCAATTATAACATTGTTTCACAGATTCATATCCCAACAATTTCCCCCTTTTTGATGAAGCCAAAACCACTTAAATATAATCAGATCAGTAGTAGTTAAAATATATGTTTAATCATACTCAGTTCATCAATTTCATCATCAGAATAGTTTTCACATAAACCAAATATTACACATATATCACATAATCACAAAAACATCAAAATGAAGAAAATAAAGATAAGGTTAAAAAGTGTTATCTTGTGAGCTTAGTCCTTCATCTTCAGTCTTCATTTGGTATTCTGAATGCCAAATACATCCGGTTCTTGATTTCCAGCATGTGCTTGTGATCTGTAATACCTTCATCTTGAATGATTTTTGAAATGATGTTTCCAACCTCTTTCAAATCAGGTTCACCATTTTCGAATCTTGGAGGTTCCCATACTGGTTCTTCAGGACATAATATCTGAATGTTTGCACCAGTAGCTAACAACAAAACATCTTCCCAGAATATTCTTGCAACATTCATCATAAAGTCTTCAAAATCAGCATACTCATCCTCTTTAGTAGGATGATCACCAAACTTCTTCACAATAAAATTTGCAATTTGCCACTTCTTCTTAAGATTATTCCAGTATTCCAAATGTTCATCATCAATAATAAATTCTATGTAATTCTCATTAAGAGCACCAACATCAGACTTAGATTTCATTTTCCTCTTTAATGCAGCAACTCGATTATCAAACTTCTTTCTTGCAGCTTCTGCATCTTTCAACTTTTGTTTCCTAATCTGCTCATCAGCCTTCCTTTTCTCAAACAATTCAGCTTTCTTCTTAGCTAACAACTCTTTATGTTTCTCAACAGCTTCAGCCATTTTCTCATCACTTGGCCTACTACTAGCAACAACATGTTTCAGCTTACTCTTAGATCTGGTAACTCTTCCAGACTCTTCAGCTTCTTCTTCATCTTCACTCAAAACTAGCTTCCTTTTCCTTTTTCCAAGTGAAGATTCAGCAATGTTCTTTTCAACGGTTGCTATGACTTGAGTTTCAGCTTCAGAAGACTTAGACTTTTCTAGCTTTCTGAGATTTGCAATGTTCTTTTTCAAGCTAATGATCTCTTCTTTCAGATCATCCATACTCTCTTTTAATTCATCTTGACTTACAACTAATTGAGCTTGCTGAGTTTGAGTCTGCTCCATGACCTTCATGACCTTAACTTCCCCCTTTTTGGCTTCATCCTGCCATTCCTTCAAGGGTGTTATGAGCAGCTCAACTTTCCTTTGCAAATCAGCAGACAATTTCTTTTCCTGTAATCTATGTAGATCATAGATTTTGGACATTGTGTGATTTATCACTTGCTCATACGAACTTGTAGCATATAACTTTTCCAATTTCTCAGTAGCCTCTTGAAATTGTTTCAAAGTAGCCTCCAGCTTACTTTTCAATTCTTCATTAAACTTCTTCAACATCTCAAAGCTTGAACTATCTGGAACAGATGTTACTGGCTCTTGTTCATCATTAAGCACAGTAGTTTCAACAACTTCAATTGGAGTGTTTTCCAACTTATCAGCACCCAAAGTTGGTTCCTCTATTACAACAGGTTCTTCAATCACAACTGTGTTCTCAAACACCTCAGTTGCATTGGTATCAGCTTCATAATCAGCTTCCATATCAGCTTGACTATCAAACTCTTCATTACAAACATCCTCAGCACCCATATTTACATTAGAATCAACATGAGGCTCATCAGGCTTAACCATAGAGTACTTACATCCTGTTAATCTTTCAATCAACTGAATAATAGAATCCAGAGTAAACAATTCTGAACAAGATTGAACACTTGTAGCTTCTCTTTGCTCTTGTTCCCAATCATGAAAAACAGATAAACCTCCCATGCCTTCTGCAACAACTAACAACTCTTTCAAGCCAACCCTTATAAGATATACCCAAGTACCTATCCTTAGAAGTTGTTCAAACACCATAGAGCTGTCATCTAATCCATGAAAACATTTCAGAAGTGCATTTCTCAGTTTAAACCTAATTCTCTCTTCCTTATCACAGATAGGATAATCCATCAAAAACACTGAATTTGGTTGAATAATCTCAGTTTCTAGGGATGAGGAGATTTCAATAGGTTCACAAGCAGGCATATGTTCATGCTCAGTAGAGTGATCATGAACTGGTTCAGGAGAAAAATAAGGAGTAGGAATATGTTGAGGACTAGAATGGGGAGTGGTATGAAAAGAAGTGTTCTGAGTGGGTGAGGGTGGAGTGTTATGTCCAACAGGGGAGTAGTGTACTGACTCCTCAGAACAGATTGAATCTCGATCAATGGGCTGGGTTTGAAATGGAACAGAATTTGTTGGAGTAGGGGTAGAATCAAGAACTTCCCTAGGTCTAGAAGTACTAACCTCATGATCTTCAGAGCTGTTTCTCACCACAGTTTCAAGAAATCTTACTGTGTGCAATGCTGAGGTTTTTGCAGACCTTCCTCTTCTTAATCCAGAACCCATAGGATCATGCTTTGCCTTGGTTCTTTTCTCTGGTTGATCATCATCTGATTTGTACATAGACGCACCAGATTCTTGAGCTTCTAGTTCTGGAAGAGGTAGCACCAAAGGATTCTCTTGTTCATAACGAATAGATTCCTTTTTCATCAAGAATTTCCCTTGATGAAATTTCTTGGGATTACTCCAGTATGCTTTCTTAACAACAATTTGAGGTAACAGAATGCTCAGCTTGTTCCCGAACCCTAATTTCGATTTAATCGAAAACTCTTCGGAGTCCTTATCGAACATAATCTTTTCCCTTTCGCTTAGCAATCTTTCAAGAAAGAAACCTTGCCAATCACCTTGAACTCGATCAATTATTGCTGCCATGATTCTGATTTTCAGGTTTGATAGAGCGTCTTGACTATGATGTTGCCCTAGCAAGCATTTTCCAGCAATATCCATCAAAAATTGAAGTCCGGAAGGAAGCACGGCTTTCTTCAGATTGAGTAGAGTTTCTGGTTCTTCACTTGTCCATCTTCCCACACACTCTTTTTCTTCTCCGACTTTGTAGTTCAGGATGTCAACAGGTCCTTGGGGTAAATCCAACATAACCTCAAGAATCTCTCGAGTTATTTCGACCTTGTGCCCGGACAACATTGAACGCACACCATTGTTGTCACCTTCAAGCTGTAAAAAGAATTCCACTGCTTCGGGTTCATATACATTGAGTGGATAAGATTCCAGAAATTTCCTAAGACCGCTTTCTTCACACATGGTCAGGATAGCTTGATTTTCTGGACAATGTCGACCATTAAAATGAACTGCATTCTCTACAAAAATGCCTTTTTCTCGCATCCAAAATTCAGAATCAAAAGTTCCAATAACTTCATTAGATTCGCTCAGAACATTAATAATCGCCATTTGTAGAAGTGTAGAAGATAGAGTAATTTTGAGTTATGAAATTTCCAGAAATGAATTCGTAAAGAAGATGAAGATGAAAGATGATCATGTTAATCAAATTCAAAACCAATCTAGGGTGTGAATTGAGTTTATTTTCACGATGAATGGTTGAGATTGAATCTCGAATTTCGTGATTAAAGAAAACTGTTCATATTCGAGTACTATTCTTATTTCTTGGAGCCATTTTGTGTTTGATAAATACACCACAGTAATTAGGTTAAAAATAGAGGAGTGTATTAATCGTCTCTATTATTAATCTAAAAGTCGAGCAGTTTTTGACTTAGAATATTCTAAGACAAAAACTGTTCTGATGCATATCAGCACAGTAGGTTTCAGAAATAATTCACTTCATTTTCTTGCTTTTGAAATATTAAAATGTACTTATCTGGATCAGCTGAGTACTGTGATCAGCTGAGTAACCTTTTGAACATCAGATCAGTTGTTGGGGTCAGCACAGTAGTACTCAGATCAGTTCCCAACTTTCCTGATTTCACATTTTTGCTATCAGCACAGTAAATCTCAGATCAGTACTGTGTCAGATTAGTAGAATTCTGTAAACAGATTAGTAGTAATCAAATCTTTCTGTAGACAGATTATTAGTAGTCAGATCAGTTCTGTAGAATAATTGAATTTGTAGTCAGATCAGTTTTGTAGACAAATAAACTTTGTAATCAGATCAGTTCTGTAGACAAGTCAATTTAATAATCAGAACAGATCTGTAGACTAATATAGTTTGTAATCAGATCAGATTTGTAGACTTTTCAAATCTGTAATCTGATCAGTTCCCCCTTCAGTGGAGAATTCCTCTTCTGTGCCTGTTTCACCTTGATAGAAGTGTTAGTTCATGAGATATAAGTGTAAAACAGTACAGAGTAGTAACAATATGTTTAATTTAATGATCACATCAAGGTTTATACTAAAGTGACATAGTGTTCTGAGTCAACAAAAGGATCTTTAAGAAATCACAGATTCCCCCTTAATGTGTGTTCTCAGTGTCCCTCAGCTTTACCAGCTTCCTCATCGGGATTAAGGTCACTTTAGTAACCTTGTTACCTGTTTAGAGTGTAGTGATCTGACATAGGGTTGTCTCTTCTGAATGTTGAGTTTTGATATACTGCTCTTAGTTTCTGCTTCATATTCCTCTTGGTATAAGACCAGTTCCTGAAATGTTAGTACAGTTCTATATACATATAGAATCCATATCTATCAATCCTAAGCTAATGCATAACTCTCTGAATCTCACTTCAGCCAATGGTTTTGTAAAAATGTCAGCTCTTTGAATATCAGTACGAATCTTTTCCATCCTAATATTTTTCTTTTCAACATGATCCCTAATAAAATGATGCCTAATGTCAACATGCTTGCATCTAGTATGTAGAACAGGATTTTGTGTGATGGCAATGGCACTATTACTGTCACAATATATAGGTACATTAGATTCTACAATATTGTAGTCTCTGAGTTTTTGTATTAGCCAAAGAAGCTGACTACAACAACTTCCTGCAGCCATATATTCTGCTTCAGTAGTGGAAGTTGCCACACTTGTTTGTTTCTTTGAAAACCATGAAATGAGCTTAGTTCCTAAGAATTGACATGAACCTGAAGTAGATTTTCTATCTATTTTGCAACCTCCAAAGTCCGAGTCTGAATAACCACTTAAGGATATATCATCATCTGCAGGATACCATAATCCTCGATTAATGGTCCCCTTTAGATATTTCAATATCCTTTTGGCAGCTTCCAGATGACTTTCTTTGGGGTTTGCTTGAAATCTTGCACATACACCAACAGAAAAAGCAATATCAGGTCTGCTGGCAGTTAGATAGAGTAGAGAGCCAATTAATGCACGATAATGAGGTTGGTCAGAAGACTTACCTCCTTCATCAGGATCCATTCTGTATGTAGGTTGCATGGGCACACCAACTGTCTTACAGGTTTTAATACCAAATTTATCTAGCAAATTCTTAGTGTATTTTGCTTGATTTATAAAGATACCTTTTGTAGTTTGTTTTACTTGAAGACCAAGAAAATATGTCATTTCACCCATCATAGACATTTCAAATTTACTTTGCATGAGTGTAGAAAAGCTTTCACTCAAGGTTTTGTTGGGTGATCCAAAAATAATATCATCCACATAAATTTGAACAAGTAATATATCATTACCTTCTTGTCTTCTAAACAAAGTTCTATCAACTTTGCCTTTTGTAAAACCATTTTCAAGTAAGAATAGAGAAAGTGTATCATACCAGGCTCTTGGGGCTTGTTTCAATCCATAGAGTGCTTTCTTTAACCTGTATACTTGGTGACTATTCACTTCAAAACCAGGTGGTTGTTCCACATAAACTTCTTCAGCAAGTATACCATTCAAAAATGCACTTTTCACATCCATTTGATACACAGTGAATTTCATATGTGCGGCATAAGCAAGGAACAATCTTATAGCTTCTAGTCTAGCTACAGGAGCAAAAGTTTCATCATAATCAATACCCTCAGCTTGAGAGTAGCCCTGAGCAACTAATCTAGCCTTATTTCTAACTACAAGATCATTTTCATCCCTTTTGTTCTTGAAAATCCACTTAGTGCCTACAACATTATGATCACTAGGTCTATCAACAAGTTCCCAAACTTCATTTCTAGTGAACTGATTTAGTTCTTCTTGCATGGCTATAATCCAGTAACTATCACTTAAAGCTTCATTCACAGTTTTAGGCTCAATAGATGATAGAAAACAACACCAGCAAAATAGAGACTTACTAGGTTCTTCATGGGAATCAAACAATTGTTTTCTAGTTTTAACACCTTTGCTAGAATCACCTAGAATCAGATCAGTAGAATGAGCAGACTTCCATGTCCTTCTATTCTTAACAGAAATGCTATCATCATTTATATCATGCAAATCATCATGCAGACCAGTATCAATTATATCAGCAGATTTGTTCATAGGAGAGCAGTCATTCAATTCTGGTATATCAGAAGTTTTAGATGACTTACCTTTGTCTTTTACCTTTTCTTTATCAGAATCTTGATCTAGGACTTTCAGGAAAGGATTATATGCTTGTACAGATTCATATATTTCTGCATCATCATCATCATTGTTGGTTTGGAGCTGTAGTTTGTCAATTTTCTTACTGAGCTGATGATCAGCAGAGTCCTGCACATTCTCATCAAAGACTACATGGGGTGTTTCTTCCACACATAGGGTAGAGTAGTTAAACACTCTAAATGCTTTGCTTACAGAAGAGTATCCTAAGAATATCCCCTCATCAGCTTTTGCATCAAAGGTATTTAGATTACTTTTGCCATTGTTATGAATGAAACACTTACATCCAAAGATATGAAAATAAGAAACTCTTGGTTTTCTGCCTTTCCATACCTCATAAGGTGTTTTACCATGCACCTTATTAAGAGCACTTCAATTTTGGGAGTGGCAAGCTGTGTTAATAGCTTCTGCCCAAAATTTTTGAGGTGTGTTGAATTCTGCAATCATGGCTCTGCATGCTTCTTTTAGTGTTCTGTTTCTCCTTTCTGCAACACCATTTTGTTGAGGGGTTCTGGCTGCACTAGTCAAATGCTGTATGCCAGACTTAGAGCAGTAGTCAGAAATGTAACAGTTAATAAACTCAGTCCCCTTGTCACTTCTTATCTTGACAATGGGATGACCTTTTTCAACCTGCAACCTCTTCAATAGATCTGTAAGTAGTGTTTGTGTATCACTCTTTTTGTGTAGAAAGACTACCCAAGTAAACTTAGAATAATCATCTACTACAACCAGAGTATACCTTCTTCCATTCAATGTAGGAGGGTTGATAGGACCATGAAGATCCATATGCAAGAGTTCTAAAACTCTGCTTGTTGAAAGAGTTGGAATGGACTTAAATGAAACCTTTACCTATTTACCTTTTTGACAGGAGTCACACATTTGTGATTTGGAATAGATTTCATTAGGAATGCCTTCAACAAGATGTTCTCTAGCAATCTTGTTGATTATCTTAAAGTTCAGGTGGCAGAGGCGTTTATGCCAGAGCCAACTGTTTTCTTTAGGGCTCTTAGTAATAAGACAAGCATTCTTAGGACAACTATTCCAATTCACAATGTATACACTTCCTTGTCTTGTGCCAACAAGTAGAACATTGTGAGTCCTTTTGTCTATTATTTCACATCTTCTGGTCTTGAACTGAACTTTGTATCCCTTGTCACAGAATTGAGATACAGATAGCAAGTTATATTTCAAACCTTCAACATAGGAGACATCTTGGATTTCAACATCTCCATTCTTGATGAATCCAAATCCTTTTGTGATTGCCATGGAGCTGTCTCCAAAGATGACTTTTGGTCCTTCCTTCTCATGATAGTCAGTAAGCAAGGCCTTGGTACCAGTCATGTGGTGTGAACACCCACTGTCTATGTACCAGGTCTCACCAACTGAACCACCTTTCTTGTATAAGTCCAGTCGATCCTGCAAGGTAGTGATCTTAATAATTTAGGTACCCTAGTTTATTGGGGTCCTTGGGGGTTAGCATTGAGAGGTACCCAAATGAACATTGAGGATTTGAATAAATGGGACCTCTTCAGTTTCCTTCCAAATTTATCACAAAACAGTACTTTGTTAACCAATTCAGAATTATCAGCAGACTTAGGATCTATTTTTCTGAGATAGCCTTTCCTTGGTTCTATCCCTTTTTCAGTAAGATCAGTATGCCTGTAATAGTTTGAATAAGGTCTGAAAGCATGTGGACCATATGGCTTATAGATGCGTTTTGGTCTTTCCTCTCCAATGGTATCATAAGATAAAGGTGGAGGATAAAGAACAGGTTTGTTATGATAATGAGGTACAAATCTACTAGGTTTAGTTGAATACAGCTGACACTGCCTTATAAAAGGAGGTCTAGGTTGTTCCCAACTTGCCTGTGCTTGTCTTGACCTACTGTTCTGAGTTTGTCTCTTCTGATACCAGGATTGATCTGTTCTGGTCAGAGGAGCATAGCTCTTCTGGTATGGTCTAGACTGTACTGGTCTTAATACATTCTTCATTTTACCATTCTTGGTATTAGGAGGGATGTATTTAGACTGTACTTTGAGTTTTAGATCATCATCATAAGTCATAGGTTCTTTTCCTTTATCTAGTTGCAAAGAACTTGAACTAGCTCCATTAGTGTTCTTAAATTCTGAAGTAGAGGAACTAGGCAGATCAGTACCTATCCCACTTTTATCATTTGGAGCTCTATATCTGTCTGAGATAGTTTGATTAATCTTAGTAGAGTTAATCATCCCAGATAGCTTTCGATCTAGGCTCACTACTTCAGATTCTAAGAATCTATTGCGCTCTTCAAGTTTTTCACATTTAATCTTTAAATCATTGAATTCATTAGTTTCTTTGGCTTGAGTTTTAAGCATACCCTGATATAGTTTATCAATAGATGCATACTTTTCTTGGAGTTGAGACAACTCTTCTGATAGTCTTGCATTTATGACAACTATATTAGGATCCACTTTCAACTGAGCTTCTTTCAGATTAATGATTTCTTGCTTTAAAGTTATATTCTCATCACTAATTTCAATGAATGCTTTGTTAGCTTGTAGAAGGTCTTCTTCAGTCACTCCTTGGGAGTGATGAAGACTACTTCCTACACTGCTATCAGCAGCATCACTTTCATCAGTGTCAGAATTTTTGCAAGATTGAAATGAGTTAGCAGATGATACCTCATCATTTATTTTGGCCATCATTACCAGTCCATCATCTGCTATGAAGGCTTCATCTTCATTGCTAGAGGGGTATTCAGATGAAGACGATGGCAACTCTTCTGATTCCGAATCAGAATCATTGTATGCCATCATTGCCTTCTTACCCTTGGCATATTTTCGATCTCTTCTGGCTTTCCTTTCTTCTCGATCTTCAGAACTTAGATCAGGACATTCATAAGCATAATGACCTGGCTTATCACAGTTATAGCAAACAGGATTGTTAGAAGTTCTCTTAGGAGATGAATGATTTCGGTTCATGTCATGCTTGTCAATTGAGTTCCTGTCTTTCTTATCAGAATACTTTCTATCCCTCTTATCAGATGAGTTCCTATCTCTCATGTTCTCATTAGAGATCTCATCCCTTCTTTCAGAAGAGTTTTGATCCCTTCTGTTCACAGAAGAGTCCCTGTTACTAGAACCCTTAGTTTCCTTATAGAATCTCTTGTATCTACCATACCTCTTATTTAGTCTATCAAATCTTTTGATCATAAGGCTCATCTGATCTTTCAGACTAAGATCAGAACTATCTAGTTCATCTTTTATGCTTGAGGCCTTAGACTTAGATGATCTAGACCCCTTAGAGGTAGATGCTTTAAAAGCTATGTCCTTAGAGGCATCATTATCCTTATGAATCACAGTAATAGGATCTTCCTCATCTAACTCAAACTCATGTGCCTTAAGGGTTTGGAACATAGTTTCTGCTGGCGAAGAATCAATGTCTTGTGTGGTTTTAATGATCATCTTGACCATTTTCCACCTTTCATCCAAAGCTTTCAAGATTCTCAGGTTAACTTCTCTTTCAGTATACGTTTTTCCTAACACATCAAGATCATTCATGATATTGGTAAATCGAGTATCCAATTCATCAATTGATTCACCTGGCTTCATCTTAAATGTTTCAAACCTTTGGACAGCTGTGGATAATTTGCTTTCTTTGATCAGAGTAGTACCTTCACAAAGAATAGCTAATTTGTCCCACATCTGCTTTGCAGTCTTAAATTTTAACACTTTACCAAGATACTCATTTGGCAAGGTGTGTAAAATATAATTCTTAGCAAGACTATCCAAATTGTTTTGTCTCATTTCTTCAGAAGTCAGTTCTGACCTTGGTTTAGGGACCAGTGCTCCAACTGGTTTAGTAGGATCCAGAACAGCAGTGTTTTCCACCATGGTGACAATTGGTCCTTCAGTCACCACAGACACCATCAGATCATGGGTTGAGCTAAAGATGGCTTCCATCCTAAGCTTCCAGTAGTCATAATCTGCAATCTTGAACTTAGGAAGTTTGTTCACATTAGTGTCATCCATGTTTGATTAGACAAATAGGATCAGTAGTATAGCAGATAGTTTTCAAGTATTCAGATAGTGACAGATATCAAGAAATAGTAGCAAGATCAGTAAGATTTCCCTCAAGATCTGCAAGGTTATCAAGAAACAGCAGTCCAAAGAACTACTGCTCTGATACCACTTGTTGGTCCCAAGTTGAGTTAAGATTGAGTAAGCTAAGAAAGTCTAGAGGGGAGGGGTGAATAGACTTTCAAAAATCTTTCAAAATATCAGAGTTTATAATGCGGAATAGTGTTCTGAATAGTACTGTTCTTACTGAGTCAGATCAGTACTTCCAGTTTTAGTTTTATACTCAACTTTTATTTAGATCTTTACTTAATAAATTCTACTGTTCTTGTTTAAACAATTATCAAACAAATATCAAACAGAAAATAAAGAACACAGAATTTTATAGTGGTTCGACCAAAAAGTCTACATCCACTCTCACAATCCCAGTTGTGATGTTTTATTAACTCTTCCTTGAGTTTCTTGTGGCTTAAAGTCCCAAGACTAAGACTGTGATCTTATCGATTACACTTCCAAGTGTATCTTCGATCTACTAGTAATTCTACAAGTAACTAGCACACTTGTTTACAACAATACAAACTTAAAACTGAAAAGTAAAACTTCTCTTGAGTAGCCTTTGATTTCTTCTCTTCAATTCAGTGGCTTCTCCTTGCTTCGATTTCCTTAACTCTGTGAGTTCTTGCTTGTAGACTTGCTCTTGAATTCTCTAAGATCAGTAATTGTTCAGTAGTAGCAGTAGTCTCTTCAAGTAGGAGATCATACAGTATTTATAGAACTTAGTATGACAGTTAGCAGTTTGTGAACTAACTCTCAACTAACTCTAAAACTGTTTTTGTAACTTCTTCTTGTAACCGACTTTGTAACTTCCTTCTTATTCCAAGTCAGCATATCTTCAAATATATCTTCAGTTACACTTTAAATAAGTTTTCCAAACTTATTCTTCAAATTCACCAAATCAGCACAGTAACTTACTGTTCTGATTTTTACTGTTCTTAGTCAGTCAGCACAGTTCTCAAAACTGTTCTGCACTTCTCCAGAATTCTTCTAAGCTTCTCTTCAACTCTTCTTGAAGTCTTCTTATTCTGAAGTAGTCTTCTGAGTCTTCATTAGTCTTCTGATCTTCTTCTAATCTATTCCTAATCTACTGTTCTAAACTTTTACAATGCTGAATACAATAAAATACAACTTTACATATATAAAACCTATCTATACATCAACTGAACTATATACAGATGAGTATATCTAAGTCCTATACTATAAGCTGTCTATACAATACAAAACATCAGCTTAGTTCTTAACAGTTCATATATCAGATCAGTAAATACAATAAGATCAGTAATTCATATAAGATCCGTAAACTCAGATTCAAATATCTCATTAATAAGATCAGTAAACTTATTTCAAATTCCATTAAGATCAGTAATCTTATTCCAATATTTCTTAATAAGATCAGTAAACATATATTCCATATAACACATACACTATTACTTTCAAGTTGCTTTTTGGCCATCAAAACATACAATCATCAATTATAACATTGTTTCACAGATTCATATCCCATCAGAAAATTAGGGCAAAATCCCTCAAATAAGGTGCAAAAAGTTTATTCATAATGGCCTGGAAGGTGGCAGGTGCATTAGTCAAGCCAAAAGGCATGACTACAAACTCATATAGGTCAGAGACAGTGACAAAGGCTGCCTTCTGAATATCAGGGGGGTGGACCCTGATCTGATGATACCCTGCCCTAAGGTCAATTTTAGAGAATACCTTGGCTTGTTCCAATTCATCCAATAAATCCTCAATCAGTGGTATTGGATAGCTGTCCTTGACTGTTATAGAATTCAGTTTTCTATAGTCAATACAAAATCTCCAGGTGCCATCCTTCCTTTTCACCAATAACACTGGAGAAGAGTAAGGAGAGTTGCTAGGTTGTATGACTCCATTCTCCAACATCTCAGAAACTAACTTCTCAATTTCTTGTCTCTGTAAATAAGGGTATCTGTAAAGGTGTTGTTTTATAAGCCTTTCTCCCTCTTTTAGGGTAATCTTATGATCCAATTGCCTCTTATAGGGAAGTTCAGTTGGAGGAGCAAACACCACCAGAAAATATTCAATAATAGTTTCCAATTCAGGTGCTATTGAGCATTTTTCAAACTCAGGATTCTCCTTCAGATAACAAAGATACCCCATTCCCTCACATTGCTTATGTTGGGAATAAAATGATACATGTTTTGATTAAATACCAAAACCCCCTGAGACATGCCTAAGTCAAAATGATTGTGTTCAAAATGTGATAGAACACATAGCACTAGGCTAGATGAGAAGCTGATATGTTAGGCAGCTCTTAGATGATTAGATGCACAATGTGAGGGGGAACCTATAACTTCAAAGTGATCAAGATCAAGTCCCCTCAAGGCTCAAAGTCTGGAACAAACTCTAAGGACAGGAAAACTCCATATGGAATCTAAAACCTTGATCAGGAGAGTTGTCCAGAAGAGTTTCTTCTATACAAGAAGAAGATTGCAAATCTCAAAAGGACAAGATTAATCAAATATTATGATCAGGAGAGTTGTCCAGAGAAGTCAACTCTATGTGAAAAAGCTCTGATGCTAAAAGACCAAGTATGCTGATCAGGAGAGTTGTCCAGAAGAGTTGTCTCAGCAGTTTGAACCAGAACAAAGGTTCTAATGCTTAAAGGTCAACCATGCTGAAGAGCTAGAGACAACCATATCCTAAAGAACTTCATTGAGACATGCTAAGATCAACTTGGAGTGAAAGAAAGGGAAAGAGCCAAGTCATCTGAAGAAGAGCAAGCCAACCTTGCTGAAAAGCAAAACTGCTGATAGTGATAAGGAGAGTTGTCCAGATGATAAGGAATGTTGTCCTATCATTGGATCAACCTTCAGAAGCCATGTCCAAGTCCTAACAAGAAGTCAAACATTGGGAAAAGTGCTGCAAGAAGAAGACAAAGTCTTACAAGCCGTTTATTACCCAAATAAGGACATGTCACTATCAAGAATCTGTCTTCCAGTTTGAAGAACTCAAGGAAGACATTTATAGCAATTTGGGGCTGCCTCTCCAACGGGCAAATCCTCCATTTTGTCTATAAATACAGAAGTGTGAAGACCATTTGAAGCACCAACTACCAAGCTAACTATCCTACAAGTTGACAAGTGCTCTCAAGCTTTCAAAGAGACTATCTTAGTCTTCATACACTTCTTCTAAGCTGAACTCACTGTATATCCATACATAAGCTTAGAGAGATATCCTAATCCTTATACACTTATCTTCATTGTAGAGGATATCTCATTAGTTGGAACCTTACTTCAATCCTTACCCCTTTCAAGTGAGAAAGTGAGAAGGTTGTAGTAGTAGAAGTGGTAGGAGCTGACTGTTGAGAGAAGAACAGTTCAGTTCTGAGTTGAGAAGAGGGTACTAGGACTCTAGACATCCTATGGATCAATTCACCAAGGAGTGGTGTTTTTTATCAAGTGCACCTTGGCACTATAAAACAAGTTAATTCCAAGAGTGAAGGAAATATCCTGTTAAATCAGGGAAAGTGGATGTAGGAGCTTGAGTCTCTGAACTACTATAAACTCTTGTGTTGATTTACCTTTCAAAGTACTTACATTCATTCAACACTGCACACAAAACTGATCTTCAAAAGATACATATTCAAAGACTGTGCAAAACTGATTTGGACAAGTTCCCTGAAACTAAACTGGACTGTATTGGATTGACAAAGTGATTTCAGAAACTTAAGGAGTCTAAACTTAAAGGTCCAACCACTATTCCGCACATATAACTCCCCTAGATAGTTATTCAACTGAGTACTCAATAGTACTTAGTAGTTTGACTATCTTAGAAGAGTTAATCATCTTCAGCAGAGTTGTCCAAGACAACCTTGCTGAGCTCTGGTTTGATCAAAGTTATAAAGAATTGCATACAAGTGTATTCCTCCCCCCATACACTTGTTATATACTTCTTTCAGGACCAACAAGTGGTATCAGAGCAGGGGGTTCAAAGACCACTGCCTCTGAAAATCCATCTTGATTTTCAAAATTCACATATTTGTGTGGTCACTGAACTGATCTCTATCTGAAATCTATTACTTGTTGACTAACTGATTATTCTTGAGATATGGCCAACAACAATGCTGTTCCTCCACCTGCTGTTCAAGGATTGGACAACATGACCACAAATCCAGTCAATCACATTTCACATCATAAATTGCCCATGTTCTCAATAGACAACTATGATTTCTGGAAAATTAGAATGAGGGCTCATCTTGCATCTCTTCATACTGATATGTTAAGAGTAATCACAAGAGGACCTTTTGTGTTTACCCAAACTAACCCCAGGGTAACAGATGAGCAAAGAGCAGATGTAAGGGAACTGATTCCCAAGGATGAAGATGACTTCACTACTGATGAAAAAAGGAAAGATAATATAAATTATCTTGCCATGAATACCCTCTATCAAACAATTCCGGATGCAGTCATGGGAAGAGTCTATCATTGCACCACAGCCAAAGAAATCTGGGATACTCTTGCTGAGATGTGTGAGGGTACAGAAAAGATTAAGGAAAACAAGCTCCAAGTTGCTGTGCAAAAGTTTGAGCAATTCACAATGGAAGCTGATGAATCAATTGATAAGTTTGCTGGTAGATTCACTGATGTGATGAATGAGATCAACTCATTGGGCAAGGTTTACTCCAGGAGAGAAGTTGGACTAAAGATCTTGAGGAGTCTCACTCAAAAGTGGGATGTCTATGCTGTGATGATGCAGAATACCAAGGATCTCTCCTCCATGCCCATGCAACAAATCTTCTCAGAACTCAAAGCCTATGAGTTCGACCTCAATAGAAGAAAACCTGTTGAGGAACCTTCAAATCCTACTAAGGGAGTGGCATTCAAAGCCAAAGTTGCTGAACCTGAAATGCAACCCACTCCCAGATCATCAAAGTCAGTCTCAAAGACTGAAATGAAGGAAGAACTAGCCTTGATGGCTAGAAGGTTTGACAAGCTGAACACAAGGTTTGGTAGATACAAGAAACTCTACCAAGATAACAAATTCAGGAGAAGATACAACTCCCCTGAAGATCAGGCCAAAGACAAAAATCCTGAAGAAAAGAGATCAGAGGACAAGTACTCTGATAGGAGAAGGTCCAGTAGAGCTGACCCTTCATCATCAAAAGGAAGAGATGAATCCAAGAAGGATGATGATGAAGACCTGTGCTACAATTGCAAAAAGAAAGGGCATTTCCAGTATGACTGCCCTGAACTGAGCTCTAAAGAAAGAAGAGAAAGACAAGCTAAAAGAGACAGAAAGTTCACCAATAGAAAAGCCATGATGGCTGGTGAAGAATCTGATAGTGCTGAAAGCTTCAACTCTTCAGATGGACTGTTCTCAAACAGTGATGATGATGATGATGTGTGCAACATGGCTCTTGAGGATGATGAGGTATCCTCCACTTCTAGTTCACCATCATTTCTATCACAGAACACTAGTGAGGTCAACTTGAAACTTTCCTTTGGGAAGTTGATGGAAGATTTCACTAGATTACAAGAATTTCATGATAATTGTGTGAGAGAAAATGAAAGATTGGCTATTGAACTTACCAAAAACTCTGAGATAGCTGTTGATGTCAAATCTACTGAGTTATATCAACAAGCCTTGAGAGAGCTTAAGGAAGCAAATCTCAGGATAGTTGACCAACAAAAGGAGATTGATGATCAACTTCTCTCTCAGAAAAGAAAAGACTTCGAACTAAAAATTTTAAATGCCAAGTTTGAAAATCTCTCACATGAATATGATATTCTTAAATCTAGTGAAGAGAGCCTGAAACTAAAGATGTCTGCTTTGAACAAGTCCTCTAGAGCAATAGAGGAAATTCAGAGTTATCAAAGACCTATGGCTCAAAGAAGTGGATTAGGTTTTGATCCATTTGAATCTTCACCTTGTCTTAGTGTTGTCTCTACAAGTAACACTAAGAAAATCTTTGTTAAATCAGTGGCACAACAAGTTGAAAAAGAAATAATTCAACCACTGAACAAAGGAAAGGGCAAAATGAATGAAATGCCTACTCTAGTACTTCAGGAGACTAGACCCAAACCATTGGAAAAGGTCAAGGTTTCTGAACACAAGAGGAATGTTGGTCAGCAGAGTAGACCCAATGGAAGGGCAACTCTCCTGAACAATGTTCAGAGAAATTATCCAAGGTATAATCAGCCTAGGCCAACTCATCTGAGAAAGCCTCAGCTGAATAGACCTAAGGACAACTATCCTCAAAGGCAGAATAAAATGAGACAACCAAAACCCTTCATGCCTAAGGGTAATGGTCCTAGAAATGCCTTTCCTCAAAGATTTCATCAAGCTGCACAAAAAACTCATAAGTTCAGGAGAGTTGACAACTCCCCTGAAACCTACAGAATTAACACATTCACACATACTTTCCCAAAGGCATTTAAGGGAAAGACAGTGTATGTTGATGCACAAGGAAAACAACTTAGCCACCTTGAATCAATCAGGGTGATTAGGCAAGTTTGGGTTCCTAAAGGTACAGCTAACCTCTCAGGACCCAAAACTCAAAGGGTACCTAAACCTATCTAATTGCAGGTACCATTGGGCCACAAGAAGAGGAGCATGAACGAAAAGACAGCATGGTACCTTGACAGTGGATGCTCAAGGCACATGACTGGAAACAAGGAACTCCTCACTGATTTTATTGAAAAAGAAGGCCCAAATGTTACTTTTGGAGACAGCTCACAAGCAACAACAAAAGGTTATGGTACTTTGATGATTGGTAACATCAAAGTAACCAATGTATCTTATGTAGCTGGTCTCAAATATAATCTCCTAAGTATCAGTCAATTCTGTGACAAAGATTTTAAAGTTGAGTTCTCAAGTGGAAAGTGTCTAATTAAGGATAAAGCTCAACAAATCTTACTGACTGGAACTAGGAAGGGAAATGTGTATTTTGCAGACTGGGACAAGTCTACTGATGCTGCATGCTTCATTGCTAAAAGTACTAGTGAACAAAGTTGGTTATGGTACAAGAGGCTAAATCACCTGAACTTCAAATCTATGAATAAACTTGCTAGAAATGCATTAGTTAAAGGACTGCCTAATGAGGTTTTCATTAAGGAACATGTGTGTAAGCCATGTCAAGAGGGAAAACAGATTAAAGCCTCATTGAAAGGTAAACCAGTCATTTCTACTGAAAGGGTACTTGAACTTCTACATATGGATCTGTTTGGACCAATTACCCCTTCAAGCATAAATGGTAGAAAATACACATTGGTAGTAGTAGATGACTTCTCTAGGTTCACTTGGGTAGTATTTCTCCTTAATAAGAAGGAAACACAAGTCAAACTACCTGAACTTCTAAAGAGACTGTCAAATGAGAAAAGCCTTAGCATTATCAAGATAAGATCTGATAAAGGCACTGAGTTCATAAATTCATACATCAATGAGTACTGCACATCTAATGGTATAGCTCATGAAACCTCAGCAGCTAGAACACCTCAGCAAAATGGAGTTGCAGAAAGGAGGAATAGAACCTTAAAAGAAGCTGCTAGAACTTTAATTGCTGATTCAAACTTACCTAAGAGGTTTTGGGCTGAAGCTATAAATATTGCATGCCATACTCAAAATAGATGTTTGATTACAAAGGGGCAAGGCAAAACCCCCTATGAACTCTGGAAAGGAAGAATGCCTAAAGTGTCATACTTTCATATATTTGGTTGCAAATGTTTAATTCACAATAATGGGAAAGAACAGTTGAAAGCTTTTGACAGCAAAGCTGATGAGGGAGTATTTCTTGGATACTCTCAAATCAGTAGAGCCTTCAGAGTCTACAACAAGAAAACCCTTATAGTGGAAGAAACACCTCATGTTGTGTTTGATGAATCTATCTCTGAGATCAGGAATGATAGTTTGGAACCTGAAGAAATCACACAGAGGACAACCAGATTGAGCCTAAAAGACAAAGACACTGAGTTCATAGATGTTGTCCAAACCAGTCTACCTGAACATACCACATTGGACAACTATCCTGAAGGCAATCTTCCTGAGATAAACCCTACTGATGAAAATGGTGAACTGAATGAGCCAATCCCAGTTCACATCCAGGTAACAACTACCAATGAAGAAGCAGTTCCTGCTGAGGTAGTTAATGGGTCAAATAATCAAGGGGGAACTCAAAATGTTGAAAATGCCAATGTCCCTGACATTGAGGACAACACCCCTGATTATGATCCTGAATTAGATCTTGCACTAAATTATCCTGAATTTTATAATCAAAATGACTCAACCTCAGTAGAGGACAACTCTACTGAAGGAATCAGAAAAAGAAGGACTTGGTTATATGACCATCCTACTGATCTGATACTTGGTGATCCAAGTATAGGAGTCAGAACCAGAAAGTTTCATGGCGAAAGTGCTATGTTCTGTTGTTTCTTGTCAGAACAGGAACCAAAAGACATTGATGAAGCACTTCAGGATGCCAATTGGATCACAACAATGCAGGAAGAGCTCAACCAATTCACCAGAAATGAAGTATGGGAGCTGGTTGATAGACCTTCACATCAAGATGTTATTGGAACCAAGTGGGTGTTCAAGAACAAAAAGAATGAAAATGATGTGATTGTCAGAAACAAAGCAAGACTAGTGGCAAAAGGTTACTGCCAGCATGAAGGCATTGACTATGATGAGACCTTTGCACCTGTGGCAAGGCTAGAAGCAATAAGGCTTTTCCTAGCCTATGCAGCCCACAAGAGGTTCAAAGTGTACCAAATGGATGTCAAAAGTGCCTTTCTGAATGGAGTCTTGAAAGAAGAGGTCTATGTGGAGCAACCACCAGGCTTTGAGATTGGAAACCAAGTATACAGACTGAAGAAGGCTCTATATGGACTCAAACAAGCCCCTAGGGCTTGGTATGATACATTGTCACAGTTCCTATTGGATCATGGATTCACCAAGGGAACTGTGGATAGAACTCTCTTCAGAATCTCTGAAGGAGAGGACATCTTGCTTGTCCAAATTTATGTAGATGACATAATTTTTGGATCCCCTAATGAGAAGTTGTGTGAAAAATTCTCCAAGCTTATGCAAAGCAAGTTTGAGATGTCCATGATGGGGTTGATGAACTTCTTTTTGGGTCTACAAGTCAAGCAATCAAAAGAAGGAATCTTCATCAACCAAGCTAAGTACACCAGAGAGATGATCAAGAAATTTGGGTGTACATCAAGCAAGCCAGTGAGGATCCCAATGAATACTAATTGGAAGATGGATCCTGATGAAAGTGGTGTTCCAACCAACTCCACTGAGTATAGAGGAATCATTGGTTCACTCCTCTATCTCACTGCCAGCTGGCCTGACATCACCTTTGCAGTAGGTGTATGTGCAAGGTTTCAAGCAAATCCTAAGAAAAGCCATCTTGAGGCTGCAAAGAGGATCTTGAGGTATCTCAAAGGCACTGAAAATCTAGGCCGTTGGTACCCTGCTGATGACAATATTGAGTTAACTGGCTACTCAGATGCTGATTATGGAGGATGCAGAATTGACAGAAAATCCACTTCAGGAACTTGTCAATTCTTAGGCAACAAACTCATATCTTGGTTTTCCAAGAAGCAAAATACAGTGGCTACCTCCACCACTGAAGCTGAATATGTTGATGCTGGAAGTTGTTGTGCTCAAATCCTTTGGCTGAGACAACAACTCAGAGACTACAAAGTCAACTCTACTGAAGTGCCAATATTCTGTGATAACAATAGTGCCATTGCTATATCACAAAATCCTGTCTTGCACACAAGATGCAAACATGTGGACATCAAGCATCACTTAATTAGAGATCATGTGGAGAAGAAGGATATTAAGTTAGTGAAGATCCACACAGATCATCAAAAAGCTGATATACTAACTAAACCACTTGCAGAGGCAAGGTTCCTGGAATTATCAGCAGAGTTGGGTCTTCTTGATCCAGGGAAGTTGGACAAATGAGTTCAAAGAAGCTCATTCATTAAAGGGGAAAATAAACTCAAACTTCAGCAGACTTGGTCAAGTCTACTGAAACTCAGAAAAGATGACCTTACTTCTTCAGGACACTTGTCCCTTGAAATTCAGGACACTTGTCCACAGCTTTTCAGGACACTTGTCCATGTAGGGTCAGATAAGTTGTCCTGGCTATCAAACCAAATCTTGGTATGATAAGCACCTATTTTTGGTGATCAATGCCTATTTCGAAATCTGTCTCATTGAAATACAGTTTTCACCTTTCTGGGATTTAATTTGTCTCCCACCCAAAAGGTCACTTTCCATGCATTAAATGCTAAGATTTAACTCTTGTTTGCATTTTAAACTTTTTGGGACATGATCTATCTCGAAAAACCCCCAGCCTTAAACAAACATTAAAAACCACCCACGTTTTGAATAAAACAGTTCTTTCACTGTTACATTGGTTTTTGACCATTGGATCAAAACTGGCCAACTCCCCTGAAATCAATCCTAGCCGTTCATTTTGGATTTCCATTTTTGTTCACCTTTGAATTGCATCAAGACTTCACCAACTCATTGACAAACATTCTTTTTAGAATATTCTCAAGCCTTAAGATCCCTCTCAAACACTTCTTCCCCAAGTATTCGAAACCCTAGCTCTAAATTTCTTCAAACTCTCTCAATCTCTATCAAACTTTTCTCTGAAACTTTCAAATGGCCCCCAAAGTTAGACCAGAGATGCTCATTGATTTCTCCAACAAGGCTCTAGACCTTGATTTTGGCTACCTGAGCAACAAAAACAACCTTCATTTTGAGCCAATAGTATCCTTTGAGAGTGAGGATCCTGAGATCAAACCAACTCTAAGATGGCTGAGAAGAGCTGGTTTGCAAAAGTTCATGGAGGAAAGACCAAGTTCATGCTTGGAAGGTTACATGGCTGAATTCTTTGCCTTTCTCAAGTGGAGAGGTCAACCTGCAGATGGTGAAGTTTCCACAAGGTTATCTTATACTGCAGAAGGAGAGGAAGAAGAGAGATTTCATAGAGTGAAATTCTCTTCAGAAGATATTGAAGGAGCCTTTGGATTACCTAGTGAAGGAAGGAATCCAGAAGTTTATGGCACTGGCCATGAAGATGAAATAGCTCAGGAATGGCTATTGGTTCCAGGCCCCATTTCTTCAACTCAAAACAAGAAGACTCTCAAGCCAAAATTTCTCAACCTCTTTGAGGTAGTTGCTAAGAGTCTCTTGAGCAACACTGGAAGCTTGGAGCAGGTCAGTCATCCAAGAATCAGAATCATGGCTGCTGTAATAGATGCCAGTGATAAGGGCATCAAGTTTGATTGGAGGACCTTCATCATATCTGAGATGATGAAGGAAAAGGCTAAATTCAAAGTGAAAGCTCACAACAAGGTGGTGCTAGAAGGGAAAATCAAGTATTGCACCAGGGCAAGCTTGTTAATTGAGAGATTCTCCCATTACTCTCAGATGCAAACATTTGCAAAGCCCCTTCCAGCCCAAAAGATTTTGTTCAGGAAGCTCAGCAAGAGAACTGAGCAAAGAAGGATGCTTATGGCCAAACCTGTTGAAGAACAGGTTGAAGAAAAACCTAAGATGAAGAAGAGAACCAAGGCCAGAGCTGTTAAAACAAGGAAAATGTCTCAATTATCTTCAGGAGAAGCCTCAGGAGCATCAGCTGAAGTTGATGAAGTGGCAGAAGAGGGAGTAAGTGTGCCTTCTGACCACTCAGAAGAGTTGAGGTTGAAGTATAATGAGACAAGGCAGAAGAAGAAAGGAGATAAGAGGATCAGGGAAGTTGTCCCTGAGAAGGAAGGAGAAGGAAGTGGGAGCAGTAGGGCCAGCAAGAGAAGGGCCAAGCCTACAGAGAAGGTGTTGGAGCTGCAGGAAGAAAGGTCACTACAATTAGCTCTAAGAGAGAGCAGAGCTGAAAGCAGGACCAAATCTAGGTCAAGGACCAACTCATCTGGTTCAGGAACTCCAGAATCCAAGATCCCTGAAGGTCAACCTATAGAGGCCAACATCCCTAAGTTTCAGAATCCTGAGCCCAACTCCCCTGAAACCCATGTTACCCCTTCCAACCAACCCATTACCCCTGTAGATCTCACTAAGAGATATTCTCCAGAAGGGAATGTGCAAAGAAGTGGCATTGATGTGCTTGCAGATTTAGCAGTAGATGAGACAAGACTCCTGTCTCCCCTTGACTCATCCATGCTCAATTATTCAAAGCTCTTAGAACATGCACTCAATGAGCCAACCCCCCTGAGTAAAGCCCCTTCAGACCCATTGCTCTCAAAAGCAACTGAAGCACCTTCTACTGCACCAAATCCTTCTGAAACCATCATCCCTGAAATAAACCTCCCTGAAGCCACTCTAGGAGAACCCAGAGCCAACTCCCCTATAACCCAAAGTCCCCATTCAAGTGGAGATGAGGAGGAGTATACTTATGAAAGTATGCTCAGAGGAGGAGCAAAAGCTACTGTGGACAGTTTGTATCCACAACTTGCTGAATTTCCAAGAATTCAGAAGACATTTCATGATCTAAGGATGCTTGTTGATGTAAAAGACAAGTCTATGATGGAGATATCACAAGTCATCCAAGATAAGGGTGCAAACTGGTGGCAAATAGAGGAGAACAGATTGCTAAACTTTGCTGGAGTTTCAAAGACAAGATTTCTCATTGATGAGGAAAGTTTTGCAAAGCTAGTAGCTGATAAAATTGAGGAGGAGAAAGAAAGGAAAGCTAAGGGAATCAAACACCCTGACAGTAGCTCCAATGATGATGATTCCCCTGATGATCCCTCAAATCCCAACCCTCCTGAAACCCCTCAAGCCAACCTCCCTGAACCTTCTCAACCCAAGTCTTCTATAGCAGACAGACTTTCAAACCCTCCTAAAACCTATCATAGGAAAGGCTCTGTCTCTTCAGAGGTGTTGACCAAGGGTGGTAACACAACCAAAGACACATCTGCCAATGAAGGTTCTTCTGAACCCAAGGCACAGCCTAAAGATGTTGAGGTTCCTATGCTAGAGGCTGGTTTGATTAAGGCCTATTCAGTGTCAGAAGAGTTGGACACTGATCAGCCCTTAATCATTCAGGATGACTCAGTGGTTGTTGATATAAGCACTGTGATCTCCCCACAACTGCCATCTCTGAACCTTGTTGAAGGTGGAGATGTTGCAGGTTTAGGAGAAGGAGTTGAAAAGGAGAAGTTAGTGGAAAAATCAGAGGGAGTAGTAGATGAGAGAGATGTGGTGATCACTAGAATAGTGAGTATACCACCAAATGAGGGTGATATAAGTGAGGAAGGGCAAGCTATTCTTGAAGTCAAATCTGAACTTCAGGAATCCCTTGATGAGAGGAGGCCTGTTCCTTTAAGTGAGGAAATTATTAAAGAAGGGAGAAAAGAAAGAGTTGAAAATGAGAAGAAGGCTGCTGATGTATCAGAGTCTTATATAAAAGAAATTGAGGGTGATGAGTGTCTATTTCCTAACTTGTTTGATCTGTCTACTGTTGCAGGTATTTCTCTTGACCAAATTTTTGCAGATGAGTTCTTAACAGATGCACCTATCCAAGTAGATTCAGGCTCAGCTCAAGCCTTACTTGGAATGCAATCAGAGAAGCTGGATTTCTTGGCTCATCAAGTTCAATCTGCTCATGCTGAAACTTCAGGAGCATTGAATGAGCAAGGAAGGACCCTAGCATCTGTAGAAATGAGGCTCACTGGCTCTGAAGATGTTGTGCTCCCAACTCTGGAAGCAAGGATGAGTGGTGTGGAAACTGGCCTCCAAACCATTTCCACTGAAGTACAAAATGCCAAATCCACCATGGAAGCCATTTCAGAGGAGGTCAAGAAAGAGCAAAAGTTGCTGAGAGACAATCATAATGCCAATGTCAAGGCTCTCAGGCTAACTGTCAAGCAAGCTCTTGGAAAGAAGACTGCATTGCAAAAGAGAAGAGCTGAAGAGCAAAGGCTAGCTATGGTGAAAGCAGCCTCTGAAAAATTTTCCCAAGAGGTATTGGCCAACATTGCTGAAGGTGCAGTGGCCAACCTCACTGAGCTTCTCAAAACCCAACTGGATGCATCCCTGAAAGCAACCTTGGAGGAGGTTGTTCAACAAAAGATGAAGCCTGTTCTAGCTTTCCTTAGCTTGAGCAGTGATAGGATGCAGAATATACATGATGAAAATGTATATTTGTTGGAGGAGATGAAGTCCCTGAACCAGGCCCAATCCCTAATGGCCACAACTATGAGTGAGCTAAAACCCCAGTGTTTTGATGCTGCCAAAAAGGGGGAAAGGGAAAGAGCTAGAGCAAAAGGTGCCTTGGTGATTGGGAGCCCAGTCAAAGGGAAAGACAAAGCTGCTGAAGGAAAAGGAAAAGAGCCTGCAGTGCTAAACTTAGAAGAATTGGATGAAGAAGAGCAATTAGCACTTGCATTAAAGAACTCTATGGCCTCAGCTCAAGAAGAAAGAATAAGGATACAGCAGAGACCAGGTGGTGAGGTGTCTGGTTTGGACAAAGGTGATGAAGGTGTCCAAACTAGAGGAAAGATCAAGAGGGAAAAAGGAAAGAAAAGGCAAGTTGAAACATTCACTAACTTTCCTAACAGTCTTGATCTTCCACCTGAATTCAGAATTGATGAAGATGAGCCTACATCAAAGAAGGCCAAAACTGCTGAAGAGACCAAAATTGATGAAAAGGACAAGTCCTCTGATTCTGCCAAAAGTGCTGAAGGTCCCAAGTCCACTGAAGACATTGAAGAACTATTTGCTGAAGGATTTGGACCTGAACCTAAAAAGAAGACTATTGTCCTAGCTCAAGATCCATCAAAGTTGTTTCATGAAGGGTATGGCAAAGACCCTGAAACACAACAGAAGCTGGCCATGATGAAGGCCCAAGAGAAAATGGATCTGTTAGAGGAAGCACAAAGAGCAAGAGACAAGAGAAGAGCTAACTTTCAGAAACCAAGAAGAAGGAGAGCAACCTACAGCAAGATGAAGCCTCAGCTTCTAATCCCAATGGACACCAAATATCCACACTTGGATAAATGGGTGCCAATTCAGCTAAATGATACATGGGAAGAGGCTAAAAGGGAGTTTGTCTATGACTTCTATGTCATTGACAGATGGAATGGTGGAGATGCCAACTCTGCCTTTGCTGAGTTCATGATAGAATACTACAGAGAGTTGTATCAACAACTACTTGCAGCTGCTGACATTGCAAGAATTGAACTCAATGCTCCCAAGCCTATCATCTACATGCCTCCAAAGCTTGATGGATGGATTGACCAAGCAAGGATTCTAAGGGAGTTCACATAAATTCTGAAGCTGAACAAGATGACCCTTGGACCCAAAGGAACTAACCAGGAAGCCATGAAACTCAAGAAGAGAGTGTGGGCACAATATGGGATGAACCCACCTCCTGAGGATGATCTCTGAGAATGGCTAAGTCTTCTGACTTTTTCTGGATGAAAAATTATCTTATCTGAAGATATCTGTTGCTATGTGGTCAAATCTGCTGAAGTCTTGGACAAACATGCTGATATGGTGTTTGCTCTGATATGGTTTAAATTGCCCTGATACAAGAATTGATGTGCTCTACTTTGATATCTGGAATATTTTTCATTAGCTCTGATACTTGAAGAAGTTGTTTTGCTCTGATCTCATGTTTAGAATGTATTTGTAGTGAAATGTTATCTTGAATTCATGCTCTGATAAGTTATCTTCAACTATCAACATGCCTGTAATGATTTTTATATGAATGATAGTTGAACCACTTTTGAATCAAGATACATTATTGCAAAAATCTCTCTATGCCTATCCTTGAAACCTATTTGCAACAAAAACAGTGAATACACTAACACATTGTCTTTTCAGGAATATTGACCTTAGTCATGTCTTCTGAAGATATATGTAATAGGTGTAGACAAGTCACTTTTGCATAGAATGTGTAGGTTTTGGCATCATCAAAAAGGGGGAAATTGTTGGGAATAAAATGATACATGTTTTGATTAAATACCAAAACCCCCTGAGACATGCCCAAGTCAAGATGATTGTGTTCAAAATGTGATAGAACACATAGCACTAGGCTAGATGAGAAGCTGATATGTTAGGCAGCTCTTAGATGATTAGATGCACAATGTGAGGGGGAACCTATAACTTCAAAGTGATCAAGATCAAGTCCCCTCAAGGCTCAAAGTCTGGAACAAACTCTAAGGACAGGAAAACTCCATATGGAATCTAAAACCTTGATCAGGAGAGTTGTCCAGAAGAGTTTCTTCTATACAAGAAGAAGATTGCAAATCTCAAAAGGACAAGATTAATCAAATATTATGATCAGGAGAGTTGTCCAGAGAAGTCAACTCTATGTGAAAAAGCTCTGATGCTAAAAGACCAAGTATGCTGATCAGGAGAGTTGTCCAGAAGAGTTGTCTCAGCAGTTTGAACCAGAACAAAGGTTCTAATGCTTAAAGGTCAACCATGCTGAAGAGCTAGAGACAACCATATCCTAAAGAACTTCATTGAGACATGCTAAGATCAACTTGGAGTGAAAGAAAGGGAAAGAGCCAAGTCATCTGAAGAAGAGCAAGCCAACCTTGCTGAAAAGCAAAACTGCTGATAGTGATAAGGAGAGTTGTCCAGATGATAAGGAATGTTGTCCTATCATTGGATCAACCTTCAGAAGCCATGTCCAAGTCCTAACAAGAAGTCAAACATTGGGAAAAGTGCTGCAAGAAGAAGACAAAGTCTTACAAGCCGTTTATTACCCAAATAAGGACATGTCACTATCAAGAATCTGTCTTCCAGTTTGAAGAACTCAAGGAAGACATTTATAGCAATTTGGGGCTGCCTCTCCAACGGGAAAATCCTCCATTTTGTCTATAAATACAGAAGTGTGAAGACCATTTGAAGCACCAACTACCAAGCTAACTATCCTACAAGTTGACAAGTGCTCTCAAGCTTTCAAAGAGACTATCTTAGTCTTCATACACTTCTTCTAAGCTGAACTCACTGTATATCCATACATAAGCTTAGAGAGATATCCTAATCCTTATACACTGATCTTCATTGTAGAGGATATCTCATTAGTTGGAACCTTACTTCAATCCTTACCCCTTTCAAGTGAGAAAGTGAGAAGGTTGTAGTAGTAGAAGTGGTAGGAGCTGACTGTTGAGAGAAGAACAGTTCAGTTCTGAGTTGAGAAGAGGGTACTAGGACTCTAGACATCCTAGGGATCAATTCACCAAGGAGTGGTGTTTTTTATCAAGTGCACCTTGGCACTATAAAACAAGTTAATTCCAAGAGTGAATGAATTATCCTGTTAAATCAGGGAAAGTGGATGTAGGAGCTTGAGTCTCTGAACCACTATAAACTCTTGTGTTGATTTACATTTCAAAGTACTTACATTCATTCAACACTGCACACAAAACTGATCTTCAAAAGATAAATATTCAAAGACTGTGCAAAACTGATTTGGACAAGTTCCCTGAAACTAAACTGGACTGTATTGGATTGACAAAGTGATTTCAGAAACTTAAGGAGTCTAAACTTAAAGGGCCAACCACTATTCCGCACATATAACTCCCCTAGATAGTTATTCAACTGAGTACTCAATAGTACTTAGTAGTTTGACTATCTTAGAAGAGTTAATCATCTTCAGCAGAGTTGTCCAAGACAACCTTGCTGAGCTCTGGTTTGATCAAAGTTATAAAGAATTGCATACAAGTGTATTCCCCCCCCCCCCCCCATACACTTGTTATATACTCCTTTCAGGACCAACAGCTTCCTCTTCACCATTTTCTTTAGTTGCTTTCCTGAGATCATGGCTATCTTGATATCCTCATCTCCTGACCCTCGCAAAATGATGGTTTTCCCACTCTTCTGAAATTGCACTGTATGCAATTTGAAGTCAAATGTGACAGGTCCCAACTGGCTCAACAAATCCACCCCAATGACCATATCACATCCTCCCAACCTTAATATCCTAACTGGTGCAGTAAACTTGTAGCTCCTCATTGTCCATTCAAAACCAGAACACTTTGAATTACATTCAATTCTACTGCCATCAGTTATAGTCACCGTTAGAGAATGTGTATACTCTACTACACATCCCAATCTCTTTGCAGTGTTAGGATCCAAAAAACTATGGGTGCTTCCAGAATCCAAGAGAACTGTGATCTCTTGATTCCCCACTTTTCCTACTACCTTGATGGTGTCTGGATGTTGATGTCCAGCCAGGGCATGTAGGGAAACTAAGGGTTCTACACCCACTTTCACTTCATCTTCTTCAAATTCCAACTCATCAGGCTCTTCAACCTTCTCCTCTTCTTTCAACATTATCACAAAGATTTTCTTGCATTTATGCCCAATGTGGAATGTCTCATCACAATGGAAACATAGATTTTGTTTTCTCCTAGCATCCATCTCAGCTGGTGTTAATCTCTTAGCAAAAGCTGGTTTGCTCTTCTCATTTCCTTTTTCATGCTCTTGAGGTTTTTGTGAATTGCTCCAGGATGCTTTAAACCCTGGTTTATACACCCTCTCCCTGCTATTGATTACATGTTCTTGCCTGATAGCCATCTGAACAGCTTGATTAAAATAAGTGGGTTGAAAGGCTTGAACTGCATGACTTATCTCCTCTTTCAAACCCCCAATAAAGCTTTTAACAAAATATCCTTCAGTTAAGAATGGATGTTCAACACTCAATATGACTTAACTTCTCCGAACTCTTTAACATATTTTCTCACAGTTGAAGTTTGCACAAGTCTGTGGAATTTCCCCACTACATTCTCATCTTCAGGATTAGTGAACCTCTGTGTCACCAAACTCTCAAATTCATTCCAAGTCAAGTCATCTTTCCCATCAACATAATCCATATACCAATTATCAGCTTCATCTTCCATGTTTAATGCAGCCAATAATATCTTCTCTTGATCTGTGAGAGGATTAAACAAGAAATATTTGTGGCATTTCCTGATCCATGCCCTAGGCTTGTCTCCTTTAAACTTAGGGAAATCAACCCTAGGTTTTCTAGATGTATTATGACTATCCCGAGATTTAGTGGCAGCAGTAGTAATATGCGGATAATGGTGATTGTTCAATTCATTTTCCTCATCAAAATGATGCATCCTAGGAAAATTAGCATCATACCTTCCTCCATGCTTTGTTGCCACTTTTGGTGTAGCTTCAGCTTTGGATCTGCTGTTAGAGTTGACATCCAAGCCTTTCGAAGCACCAAACTCTCCATATTCTGGAATCTTGGTATGAATAGGTGGTTTTGGCAATAATCCAACTTCTTTTCGAGCTCTAAGATCATCTTCACCATTCATCACAGTCTTAGAATACTCCTCTCCTTCAAACACCTCTTGAGCTTTTCCTTTACTCGAGCTCATTTGCTTAAGTAATTCCATAAGCTGAATCTTCAGTAGCTCGGATTCCTTTGCTTGTTGATCGAATCGCTTGAGAAATTCGTTCCTTCCTTCCGTTTGCTGATTTCGCAGCTTAGTGAATCGATCGCCGAGTGAATTCACTTGAACTTCGACAGTTCCGACCTGAGTCTCCAACGAACTGATCCGATCCGTGTTGGAAACCATTACGCACACAATTGCGCAGACTATGAACGAGATCAAACTAGCTCTGAGGCCACTGAAACGATTAGATCAATCGTATGAAAATTCGCGAACTGAATCGTAGAAATTGAGGGAATTGAGAGAGATTTGGAGAGTGAGAGTTAGTTATTTCTTCCGTTAAAATTCAAAATTACACAATGGGTCAGTTCATGGGCGAATTACGGGTTATATACCCGACCCATGCCGTACTCTAAGTCGCGCCTGCGACTTTGAATACAATTCGCGATTTTAACAAACTGAAATTACAAAATTAGACAAATAGACTAAGGGATGAATACACTCCCCATAACCCTAGCCCATTACAATTATTCCCATCCTAAAACAACGTCGTCCCCTCCGTCTTCAACCTCCTTCTCCTTCTTCTTCCTCGTAACATTTAAGTCATTTTCCACATCTTTAGTACGAACAGGATGTGGGTCTTGAACACCATGAGAAAATTTACGACTCACATTTATTTCTCTATTATTTTTATCACCATCATCAATTTCTGATATATATATGAGAAAAGATTAATGACGATGGAAAATTTTGAGAAAAGATTAATGACGATGGATAAAGATAATATTAAATTAAATGTAAAATATTTCATAATTTTGATAGGAATAAAATAAAATATTAATATAACATTAGATTCAAATTAAATATAAATAAGAAAAATTTATTGACATGTACATGCCATGTAGGCGGTGGGCGGGTGGGCTCTATATCATTTTCGATAGCTAGTAATACCATAAGTAGTAATCAATAACACCGTTAACAGTAATTAGTAAAATCTTATAAAATAACAAATAATTCCACACATTTAATTATATTCACTAATACCAAAAATAATTATTAGTAATACCATGCACAATAATCAATAATACCATGAATATTAGTCAGTAACATTTCATACAATAACAAGTAATTTCACACATCTAATTGTATTCAGTAATGCAAAAAACAATGATCAGTAATACCATTAACAATATTCAGTAATACCATGAAGAGTATATACAATAACAAATAATTTCACACATCTAATTATATTCACTAATACCATGAACAATAATCAGTAATCAATAGTCGATTATACGCACACATGATATTTTAAAGCCTCGCTGCCACAGCCTTACTTCGTTACCGTACAAAGTCTCTCTGCCATAGTCTCGTTCGTCGTCGCCGCATTTGTTTCGCCGATTTCACACGCGTTTGCTTCGCCGATTTCACACGCGTTTGCTTCGCCGATTTCACACGTGTTTGCTTCGACGTTCATCCAAGGTTGCGTCCTAAGTCGCCGCCGTTCGTTGCTACGTCCCAAGCCCCCGTCGCGTCCCCAAGCCGCCTCCTCGTTTTTGCTGTCCCTCCGTCGTCAATTTTCTTCTAGATCTTTCAACCTCAAAATTCAGATATGTAAGTATTTTTTTTTAATTTTATTCTACACCTCTCAATCTCAAAATCATTGATTTGTAAAAAAAATTGGTGGGTGTCCACCTCAATCTCGTGTGTGCATATAATCGTGGCCTTTCATTAGATTTGTGCGGCCCATTAATTATCTACAACGAAAAAAGTAAATTAGGCTCAAACTTTTAATCAAGGGAAAATTCTTGTTAGAGTCATTTCACTAAAACTTTTTTCTAATAGGGAATAGGTTATTGTATTTTATCTAATAAAGTCAAATTGACACCTAAGAAGACGGTGTTGCCCTTTTTCAATTTAAATAATTTTAAATTCTTTAATATCCCCCTTCCATAATTTAAAAATTCCTAAAAAGACGTCAATTCGAATTAATTACAGATGTTTTATAATTTGAAACTTTTTTAATTAATTACATATAATTAACTTCCCAAAATAAATCATTTCTTACAATTTAATTAAAATATGATGATAATTTTGCAATTTAATTAAAATATGATGATTATTTTGCATATAACGTTATGGATAATTCACGCATAATTCAAAATATGATTATTATGTTGCATATCACGTTATGCATAATGCATTCGATTGAAATATGATGACTATTTTGCAAATCACTTATACATAATTCAAATAATTTCTTACAATTTAATTAAAATCTGATGATTATTTTGCATATTACGTTATGCATAATTCAAAATATGATGATTATGTTGCATATGGCCGTTATGCATAATGCATTAGTCGATTGAAATATGATGACTATTTTGCATATCACATTATGCATAATTCAAATCATTTCCTAAAATTAGATTGAATTGTGATGATTATTTTGCATATCACGTTATGCATAATAAAGCAACACAGAAATTGCAAGTTGTAATTGCATAAAACAACACGAAAATTGCATATAAGAAGAGCAAAAGCTTGTTGCAAATAATAAAAACAGGAGAGAATCAATAAGATTATAACCGAAGACATATCTAAATTTTTTTAAATACATCATGGAATTGTGATGACAAGAGAAAAGCAGAACACGAATTCTTTAAGGAAATTAAATCAAAGCAATGGTGGAGGACAAGGTCGATCCAATCTAAAATCTTTGTAATATGAAATTGAGAATTTGCCCACACTTATTAGATACTAGACAAAAGTAACCACATGTACCCTTTCTAATAGTGATATTGCATTGTTGAACATTGGAACAGATGACTAAGTGGTTCACCATTAACAACTACAAGAAAGCTTTTTCTTCAAGTACACAAAAGGTTATAACAATTGTTAGTGCTACACAAGGCAGGCTATTCATTAATTATATACAACTTAGAGGTGTCAAAACCATCTATTCCTCAAATCCAACGAAAATTAACAAAATCAATAACCTACCATAAAAAAGAGAAGGCGGTGAAGACAATCCATAAAAAAATAAGAGAAAATTGAAAAAATAGAACGGTCTGCTTATAACATGGAACTGAAAATATATACGTGATCAGCGCGACAATTGTGCATCAACACTCGACTTAGAGATTAACGACGATTCTCTGCTTTTCGAGGTGGAAGAACTTTCTAGGTTCATCTCTAGCACCAAGATTAGAGGGTTCGTAGGCGAAGAACTTGCATATGTCGGCAATCGATGTAGCCGCTCTCCGCTATAGGGTGCCGCTAGCCGTAGGCATCGTCGTCGACTGCGTCTCCTTGGTAAGCGCTAATCTCCGCCGCTCTGCTCGATCGCCGGCCTTCGCTTCCTTGAGCATCTCCGCTGATGCTACTGCAGGCATCTCCGTGGAGGAAGATCGTCGTTCCACGGGCGGCGCCTCTGTGTGTAAATCGCACAGTGAAGGTATGGGATTAGGGTTTCAACGTGCATAATTATTAAAATGGAATTTGGAAATTCAGTTAAATTAGGGGGAATGTAAACTAAATTCTAAGATTTTGACTCTGCAAGATTTATGGAATTTAAAATATGCAGTTAGTTTTTTTTTTGACAAAAATATATTAAATAATTAGATTAAGGGTATAATGTGCTTTTTGGCTTAAATTTGACTCTATTAGAAAATTATACAAATTGGTGTTTCTATTAGCTTAAAGGGTTTTAATAATGACCTTATTAGGGAATAATTTCTTTAATCAAATTGAATAGTGTATATACACGCGAGTGTATATAAGAATTTGCCTATATAAATTAGGATTGATTGTATTATATTTTGTTTAAATTAATAGAAGGGCACTATAGTAATTTTAGGTGTAATTGTTTTTAAAAAATAACTTGGGGGGTGAAGTCAACAAAAGCGGGGTGTAAATAACCGTGGCCAGTTGTTTATATATAAATTATGATTGATTGTATTATATTTTGTCTAAATCAATAGAAGAAGGGCATTATAGTATTTTTAGATGTAAAATTTTAAAAATAATAATTATTGGGGGTGAAGTCAACAAAAGTGTGTGTGTGGGGGGGTAAATAACTGTGGTCATTTGTTTTTATAATCTGTGGGGGTGAAGTCAACAAAATCGAGCTGTAAATAACGGTGGTCAATTATTTATATAATTTGTAGGGGTGAAGTTAACAAAAGTGGGGATGTAGTCAATCATTGGCATGTATTTAATTTTATGGGAATGTGCTTCTTCTATGAGAAAATATTATTACATGACGATATGATTAAAAGTAATATTTATGAAACATGTAAATTAAATTAAATATAATTTTTTTAATAGTAAATATATTTTATTGTTAAATTAGATATGTTTTATTTCTATTTTTATGGAGAATATTTGATAAACATAAAATTAAATAAATAAAATAAAATATTAAAAAAATGTTGATGTGATAATGTTACAGTGGATACTATATCATTCTCGATTAAATTTTAATACTAATATCAATATTATTTTTAATTTCAATGGAGGGTAAGATAGTAAATAATAAAATAAAATTTAAAAAATTATTTAAAAATATAAAAAATAGGCGACATGTATCAAGTTAGGGCGACACATGCAATTCGACATCCAGACTGTTGATAGTTTAGGCGACACTAAGACTATCATAAGAAAACACAAGTCCTAAATTGTTGTCTCGTAAATGTGTTAGTTTTAACTTTTAAGTGGTTAATTTTGTCACAATTAAATATAACATATGAATAAAATCATACTCCCCCGTTCTACAATTGTTGTTTTCATGAAATTTGTTGGAATTAAGAAAGAGTGTGTATTGACAAGTATACCCCTTAAATAATAAAGGAAAATTTTAATTACATTAATTATGTTCAAATTTTTTCAAATTTTTTAATCAATCTTTTTCGATTATTTCCAAATTTATGTTTCAAATAATTTTTAAATTGGAGGGCATAATAGGAACAAACAGGGTAAAAAATCTAAAACAACATTTATTTGAGTATAAGAGAAAAAGGCTAACATGCTTATAATTTCATAAGCTTGTTGTTAGTGATGTCAACCATAATAACATTTGGATAAACAACCATAATAACATAGGATAAACCAAAATTTTAAGTGATATGTAAATTAGAAGTGGTTGAATTTATATATGAGATTGTAAAATTTTGGGCGTTCTTTTTAAATACAGTATATAGATACGGAGTATATTGAAATTAGGCTAAATTTAAATGGGATTTATCATAATCTCTTTTAAATAAATTTTTAATAACCTGTATTAATGGAATATCTTGGGGGTTACGACTTACGACGAGACTTTGGCGAGCTGAGTAGCTTTTTTGTGGCAATTTGAAGGGAGGAATTCCTTGGTATGGATAAGGCCAAAGATTTCCTCCAGAAATTCGCTGCCGGCGATGAAGCCGATCGCGTTTCGCGGCTCACCTTCCCGGCGCATAAACCTCATGTGGACTCAAGCTTCTACGAGTATTTCGGTCTCAGAGGAATCCAACTCGACCGAGTCGAAACCGGTTCACTCTCTTGCTCTTTCAAAGTGCCTCCTCGTCTCACTGTAAGACAGCGTTAAACTCAAGCCTTTAATTTCTTCATAAGTGTTGAATTTTGATTAATTTTAATTAATTCAGGATAGAGATGGGAAATTGGCTACGGGTGCGATTGGTAATTTAGTTGATGTGATTGGGGCAGCAGTTATTCACCAGGAGGGTAATCCAATGGATGTTACAGTAGACATGTCAATCTCCTATACTTCCGATGCATATGTTAATGTAAGTTCTTCTTTTCAATAGTATTTCAGATAGCTGATAGTTAATCCTGTTGTTGGATTTGGTTGAACTTTTGAAGTGTTCAATTGCTAGTCTCACTGTCTCAGATCATGCTATTTGCCCTAGAATTATAATTATTCACCCTGAATGGGGACGATTTGTGGTGTTAATGCATTTTGTGTTTGATTATTCATTTATATCTTGAATTCAATTACTCCCATCTTTTGTTGATCAATAGAACATTTGAATATTAGTTTTTTGTGGCAATCTGATGGCATGCTTGCGAGTTCTTTGCAATAGAAGAATACGTGATATTAGGAAAAACTTTTCTGTAACTTGAATAATTTTCTCAATCCTTATAATTGTAATGGATTCCCAACAATTTCTGTGTACAACAAGGTCTGGTAATTTCTGAAATCTCCTAGTGGGAACAATATATTACGATGTTTCCCAGGCCAGTAAAACAAGGACTATCCTAAGCTTACTAGTAGCTGAACTTTCAGTTACAATGTCTAGGTTTGGGAGGGCCACCTTTTGTTTGTCCAGTTGATTAACGAATTTCAGAGCTTCATATAAATAGCTTTCGTCATATCTGCTCCTGTGTGTATTTACTGTGATTAATTGAAGGTCATTCGTTCATACAATGTCATGGATGCATGCAACTAGAATAAAATCTTCCAATTAAGTTCAAGAAGATAGAACTTATGAAACTAATCATCTTAAAGTGCTGATTTATTTCAGTTTGTGTTCATCACCAGTAGTGGCAAATTATATGTTCCCAGTTTGGTAAGGTAGATTAACCCAAGATAGATGTCTAATAAGATCTAAAATAAAAAATTTACCCCACACGCAAAAATACACTCAGTTGTGTGATTATCGAAATAACCATTTTCTATTCAATCTGTGCCAGTTGAGAGATATCTGAGCCTAACCATAGATATTTCAATGTATCAACCAAACGAGGCATTAGTGGTTATTCTAATCGTAATTACATTCACACTTAGCTAGTAGTAGTACAATAGGAGGAGTAATTATGGCCTCCAAAATTACTTTGCTGCAACTATAAGCAGTCTCTTTTTCTTTTTGTTTTCTCTAATACTATTACATCATCATCATATGTCCACTTATAATTGATTTGTTGTTTTGGCAGGATGAATTAGAGATCATCTCTAGGTGTGTAGGTCGGAGAGGCAGTTACTCAGGAAGTAACGTACTCATACGAAACAAAACGACTGGGGACGTGGTCGCTGAAGGGAGGCTTTCATTATTTAGTATACCCACCAGCAAAATGTGACTCTACAGAATACCGCTGCTGTACTTTTTTACTTATTTTTTTGAAGTCAAGGCACTTCTTTATTAATTAATGGCACCCAAGTAGAGAGACTAGAAAACGACCTAGCGGCTCTAGCCAAGCAACGCAACGTGATAAAGTATTAGCTTTACAATTATGTGACACTTTAAATACAATTGTTGTATTAACACTTGTAAAATAGACACTTTAAATAAAATCGTCCTTAACCACATTGCTCATTCTCTATGTATGTGACATAGACGGAGAAAATGGAGCACAAATAAAACACAATATGATATGCAAAGGTGGGTAAAATTTTACTAAGATTGGTTAAGTGTTTATTGGGTTTTGGACCATTTGAAACACTCAGAGCTAAAAAAATTTGTGATCAAGTGTTTCGAATTGAATAAATGGAGGGAAATTGAGGTCGAGAAAAACAGTTATTTTTTATAGATTGAAAAATAGGTATATAATGGGTTGGTTCAGGGTATAATTACGGGTTTTATAGGATAGACCTTGTCGAAACAATAGACAACTATTACAACGAAACAACATCGTTTCGTACTTATTCTATTACCCAATTTTATTGCAAATAAATACGATATAGTAACACTTTTAAATTAATGCAATTTTAATCCTACATTAACAAGGTTACTTTGTTACCAAGATTTTTGCATGTGTTTCTCACTATACTTGCCAAAATGTTATGTAGCAATCAGACGAGCATTTCTTACGTGGTATAAGGAGATCAAAAAATATATTGTTATGAATAGATACAAATCTTTAAACAATAATAAATTCTTAAAGAACTTAAACTTATTTACAGAGAATTTAAATAAGAATAATCAAATCAAACAAAATTTGAACAAACTCTTTTATTTCGAAAATTACAACAATTCCACCAACTCTCCAAAATAGCTTTCCTGTTCTCTTAAGTGTTGATAAATCAATACAAATTCAAAAGCTTATTTTTTGTGATATATATAAGGCTGAGAATGATAAGTCATAACCGCTAAGGCTGTAAAATATAAAGTATACTATTAATTACTCTCTTCGTCCCACATGAATTTGCACACTTTCCATATATGGATGTCCCATACCAATTTACACACTCCATAAAAGGAAATATCTTCACAACCCTCACCCTTGAAATATACTCATATTTACCCATATGCCATTACTTTTTCACACTCAATCTACTTTTTACTTTACTTTATTAATAAAAGTTTACAAAACAACCCCTCAAAACATCAATTATTACACCTTTTCTTACACATTTCTTAAAATGTGTGTGGGTCAAAGAGTGCAAGTTCCTCCGGGGAGGGGAGGGAGTACTATATTGATGTGATATGGCGACATAAAAGGTAGGCACATTTTTTTTAAACTGAAAAGCATGGAGAAGCACAATCCTAATTTGGAAGATAAACTTGCGTCCACGCATGGACTCTATATCATTCTCGGGATTGAATTGAAGGAAACTACAATTTGAATGGAGTTTGCAGATAGATTGGGTATGGACAAGGCTAAAGTTTTTCTCGAGAAATTCACCGCCGGCGATGAAGCCGATCGCGTTTCGCAGCTCACCTTCCCGGCGCATAAACCCCATCTGGACCCAAGCTTCTACGAGTATTTCGTCCTCCGAGGCATCCAACTCGACCGGCTCCAACCCGGTTCACTCTCTTGCTCTTTCAAAGTGCCCCTTCGTCTCACTGTAACACACCCCCTTAAACTCAACCGTTTTATTTCTTTGATAAGTGTTGAATTTTGATTAATTAATTAATTCAGGATAGAGATGGGAAATTGGCGATGGCTGCGATTGCTACTTTAGTTGATGCTATTGGGGCAGCAGTTATTCGCCAGGAGGTTAATACAATGGATGTTTCAGTAGATATGTCAATCTCCTATATTTCTGATGCATATGTTAATGTAAGTTCTTCTTTTCAATTATTTCCGATAGCTGATAGTTAATTCTGTTGTTCAATTTGGTTGAACTTTTGGAGTGTTCAATTGCTAATCTCAGATCATGCTATTTGCCCTAGAATTATCATAATATTCACTTTGAATGGGGACAGTTTGTGGTGTTAATGCATTTTGTGTTTGAACTATGTGTTAGGAATTAATATACAATAATTAATTCTCACCCTCTCGTAGTTCGAACTTTTAGATGAGATGAAATTCTTTCATGTATACGAGTGAGGGGGAGGGTTAGAAATTAATATACAAGAATTAATTTTCAACCTCTCTACAAGTTCAGACTTTTTCTTTCATGGTATCAGAGCAAACCGGGCAAAACGACCTGGGTTCGATTCCTGTTGAAAGCAATATACAAGAATTAATTCCCACCCTCTCTACAAGTTCGGACTTTTAAATGAGACAAAATTCTTTCACTATGCAATTTTAGTTTTCATTATCTGTTGAAATTTTAGTGATGTTGTCTTTTCTCTTTTGCAATTTGGCCACCTTTGGTTCGAATTATTCTAAGGAGTAGAAAATAGAAAAATGTTAGTATAAAGTACAAAGACCATTTGGACTTTGGAGTTTCTCTGACCCCTCTTTTCTAGAATCCAACATTCAAATAATGAAACAGATAGTCAAAGAGCATACAAGTTTCTGCAGTCAAATTTTTATTTTATTTATAAAGAAGTAGGGATGCTTTGGTAGCTGTGACTCCCTGAATAATGAAAATTGTATTTAAAACTAAGGGAATTTCTAGAAATTCTTGATATGTGGAGGTATAAGTGTTGTGTTGAATTGGTGGCAATCTTTAGTTTCTCTTGTCCGGTAATAAGTTGTCTTTTAAGAGGGTTTTGTTATTATTACATTTGAATTCTGGTTTAGGAATTTCAACTGTTTTGCACCAGTTTGGTATGAGTTTTCAATGTTTTCTATGCAACTCCAATCCAAAATTCGTAAATTAAACTAATCAAATTTGAATATTCATTCATATCTTGAATCCAATTACTCCCATCTTCTGTTGATCAATAAAACATTTTAATATTATAAGTTTTTTGGGACAATCTGATGGGATGCTTGCAAGTGTTTTCTATTGTTTGATATAATAGCAATAGAAGAATACGTGATATTAGGAAAATCTTTGCTTAACTTGAATAATTTTCTCAATCCATACAATTGTAATGTATTCCCAACAATTCTGTGTACAACAAGGTCTGGTAATTCTGAAATATCCTAGTGGGACAATTATATTATGGTGTTTCCCAGACCAGTAAAACAAGGATTATCGTAAGCCTACACATTCAGTTACAGTGTCTAGGTTTGGGAGGGCCACCTTTTGTTTATCCATTTGATTAACGAATTTCAGAGCTTCACATGTATGTATTTACTATGATTAAATGAAGGTCCATTGTTCGTACAAAGTCATGGATGCATGCAACTAGAATAAAATCATCCAATTAAACTCAAGAAGATAGAATTTATGAAATTAATCATCTTAAAAGTGCTGATTTATTTCAGTCTGTGCTCATCACCAGTAGTCGCAAATAATATGTTTATTGGTTATTCTAATAGTGAGACCTGTGTTTAAGAGCCCACCCGAATATTATTTGCTACACACTTAGCTAGTAGCAGTACAATAGGAGGAGTAATTATTATGGCCTCCAAAATTACTTTGCTATAAGCAGTCTCTTTTTATTTTTGCTTCCTCTGATATGCCCTCTTATAATTGGATTTGTTGTTTCGGCAGGATGAATTGGAGATCATCTCTAGGTGTTTAGGTCGGAAAGGCAGTTACTCAGGAACTCACGTACTCATACGAAACAAAACGACTGGGGACGTGGTCGCTGAAGGGAGGCATTCATTATTTAGTACACTCCCCAGCAAAATGTGACTACAGAATACCGTTGATGCATAATTGCAGTATAAACACTTCAAATAAAATACTCCGCTATTTCGATATATAAAACGGAGAAAATGGAGCAGAAATAAAACACAGTATGATATGCAGAGGAGGGTAAAATGTAAGATTGGTCCTGGGTGTTGACAATTTGAATCTCATACAAAATAAAATTTACTACTCCCTCAATCATAAAATGTAGTCTCATTTGAATACCTTTTATATTGGACGTCATTGGGCTTTCGGCCCACTCACATTATTATTTCTTTATTTTTATTGATTTGGCCCATTATTGTAGGGCTTATTCCCATCTATATATATATTTGCTTACTGTAGTTGTAAAACAGTTTTTGATCATTACGTTTTATGAGAATGTTTCTTTTCCCTTATGAGATATTACCTTATAAGAATTGACATGGTACTAGAGCAGGTATCTTGGTATAACTGATCGCAATCCTTGAAGCAGTTAGATCGCATAAAGCAATTCAACATGGCCGACGATGATAAGGTCGGTGAGAAAGAAAGTACCAGTGGGAGTAAGTCGACGCCTGTTACGATCGACTCGATGTCTCCGTATTTCCTCCATTCCTCTGACAAGCCAGGAGATGTATTCGTAGGCGTATTGTTGAAGGATAATAACTATGGTGATTGGGTCGATGATATGACCAATTCTTTGTGGGCCAAAAACAAATTCGGTTTCGTTGACGGCGAAATCTTGATGCCCCCGCCAGGTGATGCGTACCTCTCTCATTGGAAATGCACAAACGCCATGGTAAAGGGGTGGTTATTAAACAGTATAGAGCCGGAAATTCGGCGAAGCGTGAAGTTCCAAACGATTCGGGAAGGAAAGCGCGCCGAGATCTTACGAGTTGCGCCGTGCACTTGGACAAATACGTCAAGATTCAAAATCCGTCTCAACATATTATAGTGCATTGCGCCGCATCTGGGACGAGGCCAATTCTATATCGCCGACGCCCGCGTGCACGTGCACTGGATGTTCTTGTGGTTTGGCAAAGCAGTTGGCCGAGAGCAAAGATAGGGATAGACTTTATGACTTTCTTATGGGTCTTGATGATGCTTTTGACCCCATAAGGACTCAAATTCTGGGCACACGACCTGTCCCAACATTAAGCGTTGCATATCATCTCGTCTCTGAAAACGAACAATACCGTTCGATAACTTCTGCTCGAAAACCTGAAGCGTCGGCGTTTCAGGCTCAACCCAAGAAAGAATTTGATAACCGTCGATCAAATGTTAAAGAAGGACGACATTGTACGCATTGCGGTAAGAACAATCACAATGTTGACACTTGTTTTGAACTAATAGGTTACCCACCAAATTGGAACCATCGGGGTCGAGATAATAAAGGATCGAGTCGGATTGATGGACGCGGGTCTGGAAATCAGAATTCACGGCGGACTGGACAGCCACTTGCAGCACACGCCAATTCAGAAGCCTTTCCCAACCTCACAACCGAACAAATGAGTCGACTAACCGAATTCATGCGTGCGGAGTGGAACAACAGCAACACGCCATCCACCCCAGACCCCTCGGCTCACATGACAGGTACAATGATGAATTTCTCTCAACCTTGGATCATTGACTCTGGAGCCATCGAACATATCACTTGCCGAAAAGATGCATTGGTTGATGTTATGAGCACTAATAATGAACCACCAGTAAGAATTCCCAACGGAGACATAATTCCAGTTCATGTCGTTGGTTGCATCAATCTGGACAAAGACATTCACCTTGATCGCGTGTTGTTCGTGCCTAGTTTCCATTGCAATTTACTCTCTGTGAAACGACTTACATCCGATTTGAATTGTGCATTCACGTTTTTCCGTGATTTTTGTGTTATACAGGACTTACCCTCGAAGAAGCTGATTGGGGTGGGTAAGCAATGTGATGGTCTATATTATTTCGAGCCACTGAAGACTAAGGGGGCTGCTTTAACCGTCATTGAAGATTCAGATTTATGGCATCGTCGATTAGGTCACGCTTCAGATGGCAAGCTGCAACATATTTGTACTCTAAAGAATCGTGTGCAAAAACATATTTTTTGTGACTCTTGCGTTCGTGCAAAACAGACTAGGTTACCATTTCCTGTTAGCAATACTAAGACTTTGCATTGTTTTGATTTGATTCACTATGATATTTGGGGGCCATATAAGTGTGATACCTTTTCTGGGGCACGTTATTTTTTGTCGATTGTTTTTTTTTATGGAAGTTAAATACCCATAACTTTTTTCCCCTCCCCATGACTCGAACCCAGGACCTAAGGCCTAGGTAGTGGTGCTCTAACCACTTGAGCTATCCCACTTTGTCATTTTTTGTCGATTGTTGATGATTATAGTAGAGGGGTATGGATTTTCCTTATTTCACGAAAATCTGAAGCTGTAACTTCCTTAATTCAATTCTGCAATATGGTGTGAACTCAATTCCAACAGTGTGTTAAGAGAGTCTGCTCGGACAACGGAGCTGAATTTCGTTCCTCTGCATTACTTAAGTACTACATGGATAGTGGTATTGAACTTGAAAGTTCTTGCACAGATACGCCACAACATAATGGAGTCGTGGAGCGCAAGCATCAACATATTCTCGAAGTTGCTAGGGCCCTTCGTTTTGAATTCGGCTTGCCAATTGATTTTTGGGGTGAATGTGTGCTCGCCGCCGTCTTTATCATCAATCGACTCCCCTCTCCAATAATCTCCAACAAAACACCCTACGAGGTCCTATTTAACCAAACTCCGAAGTATGATCGACTTAAGGTTTTTGGTTGCCTCGTGTATGCCCACGACAACAAACGAAAGGACAAATTCGAGGCTAGAGGCAATGCTTGTATTTTCGTGGGGTATCCGAAAGGTCAGAAGGCATGTCGTGTATTTGATTTGAGCACTTGCACATTCTATAATTCGCGAGACGTCACATTCTTTGAACGTATCTTTCCGTTTAAAGGTTGTGAGAATTTGGACTTGGCACCAGCTACTCAGATAGCTCAGAAACGCATCCAGAATCATAGCACCATCATTGATGACGCCCCATCTCGCCCTTTTATCCGTCGGCCAGCACACCACAAGGCCGATTCGATTCGCAACACACCGGACGCTATTGTTTCCTCGCCGATCACACATGTCCAGCCCGATGTAGTTGACTCGCAACCTGATATCGTGGCCGATTCACAACCTGATGTTGTGCCAGATTCGCATCCTCCAAGCCTTGAGCCTCGTCTCAGTCAACGGACCAGAAAGCGTCCTAAGCATCTTGATTCCTACATCACGGATTTGCCCCCCTTAATAGACCACACACACCCCACCACCAATTCAGCCGATTCGACGGTATACCCCCTGTCACATTTTATTTCTTATGCACAATTCTTTCGTGCTCACAAAATATTTTTAGCCGCCATCACCTCGCGTGATGAGCCGACACGTTTTTCTCAGGCCATTAAAGATCCGCTTTGGCGAGAGGCCATGGCAAATGAAATTCGAGCCTTGGAAGCAAATAAAACTTGGACGTTGACCTCATTGCCACCCGAAAAGAAAGTCGTGGGCTCCAAGTGGGTTTACAAAATTAAATACAAGCCCAATGGAGACGTTGAGAGGTACAAGGCTCGCTTGGTTGAAAAGGGCTTCACACAAGTTGAGGGAGTTGATTTCCATGAGACTTTTGCACCCGTCGCCAAATTGGTAATGGTACGTTGCATGTTAACCATTGCCGCCAAACGAAATTGGCAAGTGCACCAACTTGACGTAAATAACGCATTCCTCCATGGTGACCTTCATGAGAACGTTTATATGAGTATTCCACAGGGTTTTGCCAAAGATGGGGAGACACGAGTTTGCAAGCTTCAAAAGTCCTTATACGGTCTCCGCCAAGCTTCTCGAAATTGGTACGAGAAGTTCACTAAATCTCTCATTGCTATCGGATTTCTCCAATCACATGCCGATCACTCATTATTTATTTTCCGAAAGGGATCTACTCACGTTTCCGCGCTAATTTACGTTGATGATGTCCTTTTAACTGGGAATGATTCCAATCAAATTGATTACGTAAAGAAATATTTAGACAATAAGTTTAACATCAAAGATTTGGGTGCATTGAAGTATTTTTTGGGTATCGAAGTGGCGCGATCACCCGAAGGTTTCGTTTTGAGTCAACGAAAATATACACTTGATATTTTGGAGGAGAGTGGCCTCCAAGGGAGTCGCCCGAGCCCCTTTCCCATGGAACAAAATCTAAAATTGCGTCCCGATGATGATAACCCCTTAGTCGATGCACCTAAATATCGACGTCTAGTAGGAAGGCTTTTGTACCTCACCGTCACGCGACCCGACATTGTGTTTGCTGTGAGTCAATTGAGCCAGTTTCTTGGACAGCCTCGGATGACCCACTTCACAGCAGCTCAGCGCGTCCTTAAAGAACAGCCCCGGGCAGGGTATTTTTCTTCCGGCATCTGGGGGTTTCAGCTTATCCAGCCACTGCGATGCTGATTGGGGTGGCTGCCCTTTCACGCGTCGATCTTCCACGGGCTATTTTATCACCCTTCGTGGTGCTCCGGTCTCATGGCGTACCAAAAAGCAGTCAGTTGTGTCGCGTTCTTCGGTCGAAGTTGAATATAGGGCCATGGCGACTACCATATGTGAGATTGTTTGGCTAAGATGGCTATTGCAGGACTTTGGCGTGTTTCAAAATGGTCCTACCCCCTTATATTGCGACAATCAGGCAGCTCGCCATATTGCTATTAATTCGGTGTTCCATGAACGCACCAAACACGTGGAGATGGACTGTTACTTCGTTAAAGAGAAGGTGGCAAAAGGGGACGTACAACCGTGCATGGTCTCCACAACAAATCAAGTCGCAGACATCTTCACCAAGGCGCTTGGGGGTGATCGTTTTGCATTTCTTCGATGCAAGTTGGGTGTTCGAGACTTGCACACTCCAACTTGAGGGGGAGTATTGGACGTCATTGGGCTTTCGGCCCACTCACATTATTATTTCTTTATTTTTATTGATTCGGCCCATTAGTGTAGGGCTTATTCCCATCTATATATATATTTGCTTACTGTAGTTGTAAAACAGTTTTTGATCATTACGTTTTATGAGAATGTTTCTTTTCCCTTATGAGATATTGCCTTATAAGAATTGACATTTTAAAATACTACATATTACATCAAATGTTATTGAATTACTCATTTTGTTGAAAGTTCAATTATACTCTTGTTGACTTTACATCATATTTATTTTCTACATAAAATATACATTTTCCTTCAAACATGTGCCCACTTTGAAAACATCCACAATGTGGGTGAGAGTTTTTTAGTTTTAAATTAGTTACATGTGTGTCACCATAAATTTTTTTTACTCCTATCTAAAAAAAACTTCTACCTTCTCCAATGCATCCTACCTCAAAAGTAAGGATATCAAATCATATACTCCCTCCGTCCTATGATTTTATGCACACTTTGATCGGCACAAAGATTAAGAAAATTGAATAAAGTGATGTGTAAGGTAAAATAAAGGAGGGGTATTATTGGTAATTAATTCATTAAAGTGGGGGAATTTGACTTAAAGGAAAAGAAGGTAAAATAAAGGAGGGGTATTATTGGTAAAAATTATGTGAGTTGTTTCCTTTTTTGGAGTGTGCAAAAAATGTTGGAACACCCATTAAGAAAAGTGTGCATAAAATCGTGGGACGGAGGGAGTAGTATATTTTTATTCACTTCATATTCATCTATTAATTATTTCTATTTATAATTTTTTTATAACTTAAATATTACTATAATTAAGTATTTAATCAAAAAATTATTAGAAATAAAATAATGAGTACAAATAAAAAAATTAAAAAAATGCAACAATAAAAAACATAAATTAAAATAACAATGAAAAATAACAACTACATTTCTCATAAATTTAAATAATTTTGCTAATTACACCTAAATATTTCAAAATTTTAAATAATAATTTAAAACATAAATTAACATACAAACCTCATGCTCAATGTGGGTCCCACCCAAGTCATTTTCTTTTATTTTATTACTTAAAAAATATAACATGTTAATTTAATTACATTTAATATATGTGTTAGTCCCATGCAACAACGGTGGGTTCACGCGCCCAGAAAATACTCTCTCCTTTTGTGTTTGTTGTGTGCTCTCCCACCTACCCCACTCTCATTTCACCCCCCCTCCCCCAATTTTTTATGTCTACGGATAGAAGTTCCTCTACATTATTTACACTCTCCTAAACATAAGCACTTTCATAATCCCTTCTACCCTTGTTTTGAGTTAGAAGTAGAAATTCACTGAACCACAATACGAAATACGCATAAATCCGTTACTCCAACTCAAATTAGTAAGAGACGGGGCTGCAAATAACTTTGCAAGAAGATTTTTTATTAATTTCTGATTCCTTTTACAACAGTTTTTACACCCCTATATATGGATGTTCAATCCTTCCACAAATTATGTCTAAATCCTAACCGCCTAACTATTATCAACTACTAGAATAACAGAAAAACTAACCGGCAAACTGAAATAAAAATCAATATGAAAAAGGACTAAAATTGATAATGGACTCTGCCAGATGTTAGCCCATTGCAGCCTTCAACCCGACTCTCGATTGTACGCATGCTTGAGCCCGCAACCCTCATTCACATCCCCTTCGAAAGCATCATTTCTTCCAACTCCTCCCATCTGAACCGACTACCCTTCTTCACTTTCCGTTACTCTACTACTTAAGTTGACCGAATGACTAAATTACCGTCTATATTCACCATTTCACATATTTCTCGTTCAATTTATTCCTTCTGAGAGTGTGCGTACATGTATGGATGATCACTAATCGGATGCGGTTTGTTCCTTAATGCTATGCGACGATCGAGTGTTCTCTTCGAGGGTAGTCCTTGCGGTTCATCGAAAACCTGAGAGTATTCACTTAGCCATGCCTTTAATTCTCTTGGTTGTTCCTGATTTCCCTTTTCCATTTGTATATGTGAATTTACAATGAGAATAGCATAACAACTTGACCCTTGCTTTCTTATTCTTTTATTTCTCTTAAGCCCCACTTCCATGATCTTCTCTTCGGCCCTCGAATTCAACGTGACGACACCTTCTCCCCACTTAAACTTCATAGTCCCCTTGCTATAATCTGAGACTATCTTTCCTAATCCTTCCAACCACTGAACTCCTAACACCAGTCAGGTCTCACCAAGGGAAGTGCGAATAAATCTGCCATAATAGTCAGTTAGTCACTACTTGCATGCGTATTGGTACATTCTTGTATTGCCTTTTGTAGTCAATTCCATCACTATTGGCCACTCACACTTTAAACGACTGGATTTCGATGGCATTCAATTGTAGTTTGTCTGCTCCATCGAATATGGGGCAAAACAATTTGGGTTTCCCCTTCCTTCGATCTTCGTCGTTTCTGTTATCGCTGCGGTTACGTTTCGTTGTGTCTCTCGTATGCATTGGATTAACTTCTTTACTGGAACTACTTCCTGAAGCCTCAATCTCTTTAGAAGAAGTTGATGAATCCATTTTGGTGAATTCTTGCGCAATAGTTTGGTTACCATCTTCTCCAATTTACCCATTGTATAATCAACCTTCTCGACGCGATTTTCGATGCTCGTAAGACCTGTCTCCAATTGATCGACTCTTGCCTCTAGTAACTCAATGCATTTCCAGTGAGTTCATGTCATTGTCTTTTCACGGTTCTTGAAAGTTCTCAATGAAAGCATCAATTTGATGAGAACCACGATACGAAATACGCATAAATCTGTTACTCCAACTCAGACTAGCAAGAAACGGGGCTGCAAAAAACTTTGCAAGAAGAACTCTATTAATTTCTAATTCCTTTTACAACAATTTTTACACCTCTATATATGGATGAGTGTTCAATCCTTCACACAATATGCCTAAATCTTAACCACTTAACTTCTATCAACTGCTGGAATAACAGAAAAACTAACCAGCAAACTGAAATAAAAGACAATATGAAAAAAGACTAAAATTGATAATAGGCTCTCGTCAGATGCTAGGCTGCTAGCCCGTTGCAACCTTCAACCCGACTCTCGATTGTACGCGTTCTTGAGCCCACGACTCTCATTCGCATCATCCACATGGGACTTCTACCTCCCATTGCGAATGCTCGAACGAGACTACTTATTGTGAAGGGTGGGAGTATCAATTAAGTTTCATAGCTTTTAAATTAATGTAATTTTAGACCTACATTGATAAGCTTTTTAAATAACTACTTATAACATAAATAAACGTCTGTATCAACTTCCTTTAATATTTTAACTACTTTCCTGAATTATGCCTAAACATTAGGTAGAAAAAATATAAGTTGTCTTTCATAGTTGACAAAACCTCTTCTAATTTCAAGTTAGAATTACTCAACTGGACCAACAAGTTACTTAAACTCATCTGAGTTTGTGAGATATGGACATATTAAAAAATGTGTCAAATAATTATTTTTTGACAATACATACAAGGATAAAACATATAAATGTGTCAAATAAATTGAAACAATTAGAGAAAGGGAAGTTTTCTATATGTATATATTAAAATGATAGAATTATATTGATGTGATACTGCCATATAAAAGGTGGACACTTTTCTTTTAAAGTCTCAATATTTAGTTTAATAATCGATTAATTATTTTGTACGACATAGTTTATACTTCCTTGAGGGAAATAATAATATTATTTCCATTACTTTCATATTTTTTAAAGATGTTTTACAACTACTATGACATTCTTAACATTTTATATACTCTATCCTCAAATTTATTACTTTTTCTTTACACTCATTTCTTTCACTCTATAAGTAAAGATTTACTCCACCCATTATTACACTTGCTATAAAATAATTACGAGGTATATTGGATTGTTAATGGGTGGTGCTAATAACACCACATAAAATGTTATACACACCTCAAATGTTAAACACATCCCATTAAAATTTAAAATTCAATTTTTATTACTATACACACCCAAAGTATTTCTTATTTACCCTTCAACCCTCCTAACTAATAAAAATTAACTAAATCTTTAAAAACATATAAAATTTAAAATTTAATTAACAGAAAAAAATCAATAATACAAAAAAATTATGTGTAAAGGTTTGAAAATATTTAAAAAAAATCAGCAAAATTTTAAAAATCATTTAAAAATGGAACAATCAATTAAAAAAATTAAGAAAAAATAATAATAATTAAATCTAAATAAAATCTGAAAAATAAATCAAATAAAAAAAATTAAGGATTAACGATTTTGTTTTTAAAAATTAAATAAAATAATAAAGAAAAATCAACTCAATATTAAATTAAAAAATAAAATCTTTAAAAATAAAATAAAGCTAAATAAAATTTAAAAATTTCAACTAAATTTTAAAAAATAATTAAATCAATTATATTTTTAATATTTATAATTAATTTAATTAATTCTTAAGAATTAGGTGATTTTTTATTTTTTAGATTTTATTTATTATTATTGGAATTCTTAATTTTAATTAATTATTTTTTACGATTTATTTAAAAATTTACGAATTTAATTTTTTTTTAAATTTTTTATTTGAATAATTTATTTTTTTCGTTTTAAAAAATATTTGATTTATTTAAATTAATTTTTTTTAAGATTTTATTAATCTTTTAAAATATTTTTTAGATTTTAATTACATTTTAAAGATTTTTTTCAATTTTTTTAAAAAAAATATCTTTAATTTGTATAAGGGTTATTTAATCATTTTATAATTATCTATTTTTATTTTTAAAATGATGGGGGGTGGGTATAAAATTGTTTGGGCTGTTTAGTAGCCGTACCTTGTTAATAATTTCGAAGGGAAACTTGTAGATAGATTGTGTATGCCGTATGGATAAGGCCAAATATTTTCTCGAAAAATTCACCGCCGGCGATGAAGCCGATCCCATTTCGCGGCTCACCTTCCCGGCGCATAAGCCTCACGTGGACCCAAGCTTCTACGAGTATTTCGTCCTCCGAGGCATCCAACTCGACCGAGTCGAAACCGGTTCACTCTCTTGCTCTTTCAAAGTGCCCCCTCGTCTCACCGTAACACACCCTTAAACTCAAGCGTTTAATTTCTTTGATAAGTGTTGAATTTTGATTAGTTAATTAATTAATTCAGGATAGAGATGGGAAATTGGCGATGGCCGCGATTGCTACTTTAGTTGATGAAATTGGGGCAGCAGTTATCCACGAGGAGGGTAATCCAATGGATGTTTCAGTAGACATGTCAATCTCCTATATTTCTGATGCATATGTTAATGTAAGTTCTTCTTTTCAATTATTTCCGATAGCTGATAGTTAATTCTGTTGTTGGATTTGGTTGAACTCTTGAAGTGTTCAATTGTCAGTCTCAAATCATGCGATTTGCCCTAGAATTATCATGTTTCTTGATTGATAGCTTATGTATGATTTGAAGTTTCCTTGATATTCACTTTGAATGGGGACAATTTGTGGTGTTAATGCATTTTGTGTTTGAACTATGCAATACTAAACCAGAATTTTCTGGTTTTCTGTTATATTATGTGATCATGAGGAGGTCTTAGGTGCTTGGTGGCTATCACTCTTTCTTTATGTCTTAGTCAGTTTTCATTATCTGTTGAAATTTTAGAGATGTTGTCTTTTCTCTTTTGCAATTTGGTCACATTTGGTTCTATCTATTTTGAGGAGTAGTAAATGGAAATATATTAGTATAAAGTACAAACACATGCCATTTGGAGTGTGGAAGATATTCTTCTCAGACCCCTCTTTTCTAGAATTCAATATTCACACATTGAAACAGATAGTCAGAAGAAGTAGAGTATACAAGCTTCTGCAGACAATTTTCCGTTTTATATATAAAGTAAGAAGTAGGGATGCTTTGGTAGCTGTGACTCCCTGAATAATGAAAATTGTATTTAAAACTAAGGGAATTTCTAGAAATTCTATGTTAAGCATAAAGGATTGTTTGATATGTGGGGGTTGAAGAGCTGTGTTGATTGGTGGCAATCTTTAGTTTCTCTTGTTAGGTAATAAGTTGTCTTTTTAGAGGGTTTTGTTATTATTACATTTGAATTTTGGTTTAGGAATTTCCACTGTTTTGTACTATCAGTTTGGTATGAGTTTTCCCTGTTTTCTAATTTCTATGCAATTCCAATCCAAAATTCATAATTTAAACTAATCAAATTTGAATATTTGTTTATATCTTGAATCCAATTACTCCTATATTATGTTGATCAATAGAACATTTGAATATTATAATTTTTTTTTTTGTGACAATTTGATGGTATGCTTGTGCATTCTTTCTAATGTTTGATATAATAGCAATAGAAGAATACCTGATATTAGGAAAAACTTTGCTATAACTTGAATGATTTTCTGAATCCTTACAATTGTAATGGATTCCCAACAATTTCTGTGTACAACAAGGTCTGGTAATTCTGAAATATATTATGGTGTTTCCCAGGCCAGTAAAACAAGGACTAGTAGGCTGAACTTTCTGTTACAATGTCTTGGTTTGGGAGGGCCAGCTGATTAATGAATTTCAGAACTTCATATATGATATAACTACCTTTCATCTTATCTGCTTCTGTGTGTATTTACTTTGATTAAATGAAGGTCCATTGTTCATGCGAAGTCATGGATGCATGCAACTAGAATAAAATCGTCCAATTAAATTCAAGAAAGAATTTATGAAATTAATCATCTTAAAAGTGCTGATTTATTTCAGTTTGTGCTCCTCACTGTGTTGAAGGGGACTAGAACACTATACCACAGCGTAATTACATTCACACTTAGCTAGTAGGGGCATGTTTGATAGCTTAGATTAAACCTAGATTAATTATATATCATTTTTATTGGTTGTTTGATAACTTAGATTAAGGGTAGATTATGCTTTAAAATTTAAAAAGTTTAGTTATCATCCTAATCTTAGATAATCAGTCTATGCTATCAAACATGCCCTAGTAGTACAATAGGAGGAGTAATTATTATGGCTTCCAAAATTACTTTGCTATAAACAGTCTCTTTTTCTTTTTGTTTCCTCTTATATAATTGATTTGTTGTTTCGGCAGGATGAATTGGAGATCATCTCTAGGTGTTTAGGTCGGAAAGGCAGTTACTCAGGAACTCACGTACTCATACGAAACAAAACAACTGGGGACGTTGTCGCTGAAGGGAGGCATTCATTATTTAGTATACCCACCAGCAAAATGTGACTACAGAATACCGTTGCTGCATAATTGCTGTATAAACACTTTAAATAAAATCCTCTTTAACCACATTGCTCATTCGATATATATGCTTACATTAACGGAGAAAATGGAGCACAAATAAAACACAGTATGATATGCAGAGGTGGGTAAAATGCAAGATTGGCCCCATATTTATTGGGTGTTAATCTCATGCAAAACAAAATTTACTATCAATTAATGTAATTTTAGCCCTACATTGATAAGGTTATAGGATTTTTGCACGTGCATTACGTGATCCAAACATATCAATTCAAGTATCCAAAAAAAAAAAAGAAAAAAAAAAGGCAAATGAATTATCATCCTAAAACGAAAAATTATCAACATAAGACTAAAATTGCAGTACTTAATTGAGAGAGAGGTCAATAGATATAGGGTTAGTGCAATTTACTTGGCAAAGAAGTGTAAGAACAAATACATATCCCGAATTCACTGTAATAAATGCTGGCCTCCTCCTATGCAAGAGACCCCACCCAATAATGAATACACAACCCAATAATGAATACACAATTCTGAAATGTTTATTGGTACAGTTTAATTTTCAGTTTCAATATGCGGGTTCTATTGCTCATCTTTAATATCTCAACCCAAATCCAAATGGGAACAAATGATCAGAAGAATTCTCTCCATCATGCATTGGAAGCTGTTCGACGCTTTTGAACCATGTCATAGGAAGTTGTCCTTCGAATCCATAATCTCCGAAGATAACATCTGTGATTCCTGTCCCTTCTGTTCCAGGCAACCACGCAACAACGAGAGCTTCAATTTTTTCCAAAAGTTGTGGCTCTAAAACTAAAGGCCTTCCCGTAACCAGGATTGCCAATGTTGGGACTCTATCTGCAACGAAGCTCACCAACTCAGCTCCATTGAAAGGGATTTTAAGTTCTGGATCGTCACCACCAGATTCTACATATGGGGCCTCGCCTATAACTACAATAGCAAGGGAGAAATCTTGGCCAGAAAATGTTTCTGCAGTAGGATTCAGTTCGTATGTCACTTCGGTCTTGTCTTCCACTACTTCGTTTATTGCATCCAAAATAGTCGTGCCTAGAGAAACAATTATACAAGGAGATTAACAATTAAATGGAAACTCAGGTCTTGTGTAAAATAGTACCGTATAACTGATTTGCAACTATCATTTTATAGTATAACAACTAATACTGACGAACTAATATGTTTTAATGAAACAACTAACACTGTTTAAAAATACACGGAAAAACTAGTTTACACAAGACTTAGCCCTCTCAATGTATGGCAATTCAGTTTGGTTTTATATTTTTTGCACTAGGTCTTTTCCCATTATAAGGACTATGTTCTCCAAAACATATAAAGTATTGGTCAACATCAGAACAGAAAAGAAGAAACCTTCAGCGGCATAAGCCATCTGCATTGTTCTTTCTGGGCCTTCTCAAATGAAAACCAAATTAAGGAAAAATGCAAGGGGCAAAAGAAGACAAACTTGCGTTTTTCCATAAATATATGAACTAAATCATAACTGTTATCACGAAAGAAAAAAATCAGGCTCATATTTCGTATATTTGTGGTAGTAGTTTATAGGAATCGAAATAGAATAGGCTTTGAAAGAGTTTCCAACTGAACAACTCACCTTCAGTTATTCTGCCAGTTGTTCCTTCCCAGGTGATCGTCCACCCACCACATTGGTATCCAAGATTATCAGCATGTGTTCCGGCAACTAGAATTAGTTTAGCCTTCTTGTCTAATGGGAGCAAAGGTCTCTTAGGATCCTTCCCATTCTTTAACAAAACCAAGGACTTGCGAACAGCTTCACGTGCCAATTCTCTATGTTCCTGAAATGGTAAATAGGTATTCAGATTATTTCATACGGGATATCTGACATTTCTTCTAATTGATTGTGAACAGGATTACTTTCATTACATGGCCGTAAACAAATTATTATACTAATTTATAATTATCCCATCTACCATGCAGCTAGAAAATTTAAATTCTTGGGCACATAAAGTCTGTAACTTTGACCTGAATGAGGAAGAAATACAATAATTTTTTTTCCACAGAAGATTGTTTTGATTACATAAGTTGTTTACATGTTATAACTAGTTAGATTTGCAATTCTTCAAGATAGTAACTCTGTTAGAAAGAGAAATCCATGAAATAAGTGGTTATCTTATCACTAATATTGTTTTATTTTTGTTCTTTTTCAATAAATCCTAAAATATCTAAAATCCAAATGACATATCAACCATATGAGAATCCACTGAAGACTATATCCATCAAAGAAACATTTTCTAATTAAAATTTGGAAGTGTTCAAGCTTAAATGAAGGTTGTATGCTTATCTAATAGTATCATAATAATTAAAGGATATGACCATTGAAAAGCAAGAAACTAAATTACTTTAGGTGCAGAAAAAGGTTTAAATATTTTTAGGAAGTGCTGAAATGCAAACTTTTCCAATACTGTATTGATATATAGCCCAAATTGGATGAAGATGAAGTAAAATGACCTTCCCTGATATCTTTATGGCATTTAATGTGGAAAACCCTTGAATATGCCAAATAAAGAGTAGAAAATACCTTACAACCAACTATATCTAGTAAAGATCTGTCAGCCATGGGATACTCAAAAACCCCAGAAATGAATTTGACTCTGAGAATCCTTTCAACAGCATCATCAATTCGGGCCATTGATATCTCCCCCGACTCAGCAAGAGACAGAAATTCGTCCAAGAACAATTCATATCTAAAAGGAACCATTACCTGCATACATATGAGCAACAGACATACGTATTAAAAGACACCCATACAAGTAGCTAGCATGCTACATAATGATGCAAATATAATCTGTACCATATCAATTCCAGCATTTATGGTGGACAGAATGCTTTGACGATAATTGGAACCATGAGGAACATAAAGCCGGTCCAATGCCTCCCAGTCAGAAATCACAAACCCCTGTAGAAGATTGTTGTTTATATATCAATTTGCTCATGAGATGATATATCAGAAAAGGGAGAAAAAGGAATTAAGACAAATATGAAAATATTCTATAGCAACTAAGATTTGCATATCTATATAACAGAGTTCCTTCAGCAATAAAGAAATCTACATTTACAGTAATCAATAAGTTGCATCACATTTATACTAATGTCCTGCCAAGGTGGTATCCTTGAATCTTCAAGAATATTGGAGTTTTGTCCAAGAGGAATCTAAGAAAAAAAGGGAGCCTCCATAATACAAATGGCGAGGATAATTTACAGTAATCAATAAGTTGCATCACATTTATACTAATGTCCTGCCAAGGTGGTATCCTTGAATCTTCAAGAATATTGGAGTTTTGTCCAAGAGGAATCTAAGAAAAAAAGGGAGCCTCCATAATACAAATGGCGAGGATAATTAAAATTGCTTTACCATGAATCCCAGCTTATTTTTCAGAACTTCAGTGAGAAGAAAATGGTGGGTGTGCAATTTTGTGCCGTTCCAACTATTGTATGATGCCATTACAGTGCAAACTCCCTGAGCAAGGCAATCCAGATATGGTGCCATGTGAATTTTCTCAAGATCATCATAGGATGCTATTGTATTCCCCTCATTTTTACCACTCTCAGTTGCTCCATCACCAACATAATGCTTCGCAGATGCAAGAACGTTTTTCCTGGAGTCAAAATTGGAAAAGTAAATGCAAACATCCGATGATAAGTTGTGGAGAATAAGTAAATGCATTAGATCGAGAAACAAAATGACATTTCTAAAATAAATATAGACAAATGAGGTATGATGTTTTCCCATCTGACTTTGCTTTACACAAATACAGGACACTGCCTTTATTCCATAAGCTACAGTTCTTAGACCTCAGTTTTCATTACATCAAATAATATAAAATAGGTTTCAAGATGGCATTTGAAATGCTATTTACCTTCCAGCCAGAAAAGGGTAGCCTCTGGGATGCCCTGCAGGTGGCTGGCCTTGCAAGCCTGTAACTAGAGATGTCATCTTTCTGACAATTTCAGTATTTTCACTGTAACTTTCATAAGATCTTCCCCATCTCGGATCTCTGCTAACCTAAAAAGGCAGTTTAAGTAGTTAGCATTGAATAAACACAACTTATGTGTTTAATATCAGCACAGAAATTGTTGCCCAATCTGAGCTTCAAGTCTTGTAACATTTCAAAGGAACGAGAAAACTTCAATAGAAGAGAATCTAAATTTTCTAGAAGCGTAAACAGTCTACATTGCCCTTCAACCAGAAGGAATTATTGGCGTCCTGACTATAGATGGTAAAAACTGAAACACGGAGATAATGAATATATATGGCATTTATCTAGTAGACATGTATGCATGTAAATATATGAATGTATATATGTATATATGTGTAGACACAAAATACATAACATGAGGTTGCCCAAGAAATTAATAGGGGCTGATTCGACAAAATGATTTTCTAAAAGGTTAAGACAGCAAAAATGTCCTAGTTTAGTTTAAAAAATTAATAATATCACCTTTTCATAGTTCATTGATATATGTTAACTTCCATGAAATACACCAGAAAATGTTCTGCTACGCTTGGTTTTATTTACAGTTAATATGGGGATATTTTTTTTGGGAGAATGTATTTTGGTAGTGGAACTGAAAACATATTGAGAATGAAAATGTGTTAGGAAGTTTTGTTGGAAATATTCAGGTGATATTCTTAGGAGACAAATTTTACTTCAGATGTCATATATTATAATTTTGTTGTGGCAAGTGAAAACATCTTCAATTGTAGATGCATGTTTTGCTACAGTTAGTGGGATTCAATTTTAGATAATTTGAGACAATGAAATAATACTTCTAAGAACATCAAAGACAAACGCATTTTGTATCTAGAGAATGAAAATGAAACCAAACAGAGTGATCATTTTGTGCAAACGGGTTCAATAACCAACCAAATTTCCCATCAAACAAGTAAACTATTACAAATGTCATTCCTTTAAAGAACAAAAGAGAGAATTAAATCATATACAAAACAAAAAATTTTGTCATACCACCCTAAAGTGCTTAACCATTAACTAACTGAATATGATGGCATTTTAAAATCCAAGAAGCATACAGAAATAAAAGTGGGCATATTTAGCATGATGAAACATTGATGTTCAATAATTGATATTTTGACGAACGGATGTAACTTACAGCAACACATGGAGCAAACGCATATTGGGCGCCACTTGCCCTGGTTTCAAGAGCTGTTACCTCCCCAATCCTCCTAACCAGATCAGCATCTCTGTTTTGCATTCCAGATATTAGTGTCATCTTAATACCAAAGCATCAAAGACATCCAACGAAAAGAAGATTTCTAATAATATGGCCTGGGGAACAGAGGTATCAACGGGTACAATGTAACTGAAGCACTAAACATTCCAACTGAGTGAAGTAGGAGTATCTATGAAGGGCACATGTAATATTGACAAATAAATAACACAACTGTTTCCATTTACAATCATTTTAAATGAGTAGCATGTTTTAATGCAAGGAATATCGTTGGGATGCTTTTATATACTCAACTGTGAACTGCCTAAATGTTGCTGCACCAATATAAAAAAATCCATTAACCACTATTTCTTGATATTTGATCCAAGTAACGTTTTTCCTATTTGACTCTTGGCTTTTTTCTCCCCAGTAATTCCTACTTCTCCTCAAGAAACTATTCTTATCTAGTTCAACAAAATATGTCATTGACTGCTTCATTAGGTACTGGCTGAACACAGTTTGCTGAATTTCATTTCAATGCAAATGAGTCTTACTTTGGGTTTACAAGCAACTGTTAATAATTTTGTTTTCACGTAGAGACTTAAAATCTTTCTGAGGTAAATTTCCTTCAATCCAAATCTTTTAGTTTGAGTGGATGCTACTCTGAGGTAAGTTTCCTTCAATTGTGTTAGAGGGTTGATCCTGTACCTTCTCTTAGGCTATGTTTGGTTAGAGATGGTGGTGGATGAGACTAAAAGTGAATATGGAAAAGGGACTAAAATAGAAAACAAGTTTATATAAAGACTATATAGCTGGGATTTAGCTCCTAAAGCCCTCAGAAGAGAAGTCAAGAAAACCCTTCAAATATTTAGCTACTTTCCTGAAAGAAAATGAAACAATAGGCCAAACATCTGCTCACCTAGTGGCACCAAGGCCAACGTTATGGGGGAAAATGGTGGTACCATACACATTGTTGTTTCCATGGACTGCATCAGTTCCATATATGATGGGAATGCCAAGGCGGGTCTCTAGCGCCCCGTTCTGGAGACCGTCGATCATGTCCGCCCAATCAGCTGACTTTGCATTCTCAAATGGCTTGCTTCCACCCCCACTCAGGACACTCCCTGCATACTCACTTGGTGAATTCACCGAATATACTGTATAGTATATACCATGAAATTGGAAACATATACATGGGTATGTGTGGATGTAGATAGCCGATAATAAGTAGAAGAGTAAATTGTTCCATCAAGAGCTGAACCAGCAAATCTACTTTCCGTATAAAATAGTTTACCCAACTTTTTCCCGGGAAATCGTATGTTTTTAACCTTTTTTGTGGGGCATTGGCTGAAAATGCTACTACTTAATTACCTCAAAATCCAAAAGAAGATTAAGTAATCATGTATAATAGTGAGTAGGAAAGAAAGTATGCACCTATGAAGCGGTCTCTAATGGCGGAAGGGGTTGCGACACTGCGCTCGATCTGAGTCATTTGACCGATCTTCTCAAGGAGAGTCATACGCGAGAGGAGATCTTTGACTCGAGCTTCAATGGGAGCTACTGAGTTTTTGTATACGCAATCCATGGCTTCTCTGGTTTTCAATGGCTGCAAATCTCAGTTTACTCACACTGAACTCGCCGTGAGAGGAGAGTGGGTGAATATGATCATCCATATTTATATCCTAGTAGTGATTAAACCTCTGACGAAACGTCATTAAAATACTATTTTAAAGTGCTCTCTGCTTTTTTCTTTTTCTTTTTTATTACTCAAATTGGATTTTTCTATTTAATTTTCTCCTACTTCAATTTTTTTTCAATCCAAAATTTACAAGTGTTTTCAACATTATTTTTACCTTCAATGTTGTGTGACCATGATAGACTTGCATATCTAAATTTCAATTAACTATTTAAGAAAAGTGAATTTTAACAAAGGTGTAAAAGAAAATGTATTTTAAATGGTTTAGTGAAGTGTAAAAATAATTTAGTTAGATGTGAGTTTAAAATGAATTACAAATTTGAGAATAAGGGATGTTATGGTGATAATAATTTTATGGATTATTATTTGTGTTAATTATCATATCCTTATCTGATGACTCAATTTAATATTTTGATGACAATGCATACAATCATCAAATTTAAATTGTACATCAGAATCGATGTGGCAAGGAATCTCAACTGACTATCATGTGAAGTATACTGGTCATGGCTGATGTCATTTGGACGTTCAAGTATACTCCATTTTGGGATTAATTATGGAGTAAGTCTTGCTTGAAATGGTTTCAAGATGTGACGGGGCCACGTGATCGTTCGAGTATTTCTTTGTTTTGTTGATCCTTTTTACTGTTTTATAGGTTACTTTATTTTATTTGTTTAGTATAGTGTTTTAGTTTTTTGTTTTTTTTTTGTTTCTGCTGCTTGTTTGGGCGTCTCGTTTCCCGTTATGGGTCTTTGTTGGGGTCGTGAGACTTTTTTTTTTATGGTTGGGCTCTTTGAGATGGAGTGATGGACTCTAGAGCCCTGGTGTTCTGATTCTTGGGATATGGTACTTGGTGGAACTTTATCTTTTTCTTCTCTTTCCTATTCTTGACATGAGAATACCTTAGTGTGGGGTTGTAGTGTGGGGTTGTCTCTTTGAAAGATTGGAGACTTGTGCACCTGTTAAGGTAAAGGGAAACTCGTTTTTCCTCTTCTCACGATTGAAGTGGTTTGAAGATCAAGATCTTGTTGGTGGAACTTTATCTTTTTCTTCTCTTTCCTATTCTTGACATGAGAATACCTTAGTGTGGGGTTGTAGTGTGGGGTTGTCTCTTTGAAAGATTGGAGACTTGTGCACCTGTTAAGGTAAAGGGAAACTCGTTTTTCCTCTTCTCACGATTGAAGTGGTTTGAAGATCAAGATCTTGTGCTCGTCATTTGTAATCTTATTTTATGATCTTTTAAACCCCAATAAAAAAAAAAAAAGATGAGACGGAATATAATTTAATTTGTTGTATTTTTTATTTTGTATAAAATTAAGAAATATATTTTTTTTACACATTATTCCTCATTAATTTTTTTTTATCACCTTTCTTTTTCAATATCCCTTTGAACTTTTGTATCATTAATATATTTTTTTAAAAATAAATATTAATAGGGATGAGTTGGAAAGATTATTGGTAAAAATAGAAAAAATGATAAAGTTTTTAAAATAAAATTTAAGATCAAATATGATAAATTTTATGAAATGGAGGGAGTAATATTTTAAAAGAAATTAATATGTATTTGAGGAGAGGAAAAAAAGAGAACATTGAATATTGTTAATTAATTTGTTCATTATTCTAAACGGTTGTTAATCTAGACCTTATTTTGAGGCAATTCCTTAAATTTAGACAACTTTCGAATTCGAATGAGAAGGTTTTAATCTAGAAATTATTTTGAGGCAATTCCTTAAATTCAGGCAACTTTCGAACGAACAACAACGTACAGGGTACAATTTAGTGCAAAATGACAATTAGTTTGATACCAAAATTCTTCCATAGAAAAACAAATAAAAAGATTGATCTTAAATTAAAAGATGAGATCCTTGAGACGGGTATTCGTTTATTTCATGTAAAAAATGACAATGTTTAAATGAAATGTAATAATCACTCTTGTTAAAAGATTATCATTTTTTTTACAAACATAAAATTAAAAAAATAATAATAAATTGTCATATCCAAAAATTTAAAATATGAATAAAAAAGAATCAGTCAAAAAAAGAAAAAAAAATCATAAAACTATCTCACCTATAACAACTCTCAGGAGTGAGTCGAGTCTCACCTATAATTGTGAACGACAAGCAAGAAATCAAATTTTCAAACTCCAAGTACTGGAGATGAATTCACGATACATCATATCAACTCCTCACCTAAAAGTTAAAATTTTGTCAACTACAAGATTTAAAAAAACAAAATCTCAAACTTCAAGTGGAAATAATCAAACATTCATGATATATTAATAATATTATACTATTTTTTTGAAGTATTATAATAATATTATACTATTAAAAACCGCATATCACGTTTAAAATAATAAAACATTGACAGAATCCAAAGAAAAACGACAGTAAGTAAGATAAACAACCGTACGTAATTTTCCCTCACCCTGAGGAATAATATCATATGTAGACCCCGTCAAAAAAAAAAGAAAAATCACATGTAGACATTGAAAGAAGGTAAATTCCAAATAATTAACATTCGATTAAGAAGTTTTTCCTAATTTTACCAAAGATCTCCCTAAATTGCCCCTATTCTTTTGGAAATATATTAATTACGATTTTTTTTGGAAAGGTCAAAGAAATTGTGGAAGAGGAAGGTGGAAAAATAAAAGGAAAGAAAATAATGAGGGATAAATTTGTCAAAAAAATATGTTCATTAATTCTATACAAAATGAGAAATGCGACAAACTTAAGCCATGAACAAACTAAGCAATCTTAAGCCATGATTCAGCAATTTCTCAATGCAATTCAACAATTTGTAAAAACACAGAATATACATACCAAAAAATATCATAAACACAGAATATACATACCAAAAATTTAGATATTTCGTTGTGAAAAATTGCATAGGAAATTTTTTATCTCAACCCAAGACCATATATACAATTTATGACAAAAGTTTCATAGGAAAAATACAATAAATTAATGAACTCTCCTTTTTAGGAAATTCCAAATAAATTAATGATCTGATGACCTTTTTTGCCATTTGATCTATATATAAATATTTTAATAACATTGTTTTAATGAAGGTAGATGAAGGTGTAGGGTGGGTGACAAATCTGGATTTAGGCAAAGTATGAAAAAGAGTGGAGAAATACATCTTCATTCAGAGATTTTGTTTCCTATTTATGAGGAAAATTTGGTTGGTCATAATGCTAATGTTGTGGCATATACTTATGCTAACGTTGTGGTGTATACTTATTTTAAAAGGTTACTTTAATTTTAATTCAATACGTGTGACCTGTCAAGCCCCAATTTAAAAACATAAAAAAGATTTGACATATGAAAATCAATTAATAACACTTGCCCAAATTTAATATAAAGGAGGAAAATAAAGAGCATTCAAACAAAATAACCTAAAACAAAATACATGAAGTAACATAGTATATAATCTTTGACTAACACTTGGTGTCGGCGGCCTCTACATCGAAGAACCTACGCCAAAACCAGTGCTTCTTCCAAACTCTTTCATTCATCTCATCAATGGGGATTCCCTTGGTCTCCGGCAGAAGGAAAATGGCGAAATTGCCCATGATGAGGATCCACCCCGCGAAGAAGAAGAAGATACCCGACCTCATACGGCACAGCATTGTAAGGAATGCTTGAGCTATGATGAATGTGCATATCATGTTGGTGCTAACCGCAAAGAAGAACCCTGCCGATCTTGTCTCTATTGGGAATATCTCGCTAGGGATCAGCCAACCCAACGGGCCCCACGACCACGCAAACGCCATCACGAATGTGCAAACGAGCAACAACACAACGTACGCGTACGTCTTTGGTATCATGTTGGTTGCTTTCAGCTGACTTGTTAGAATAGCTCCCACTATAACCTGGATATGCACAAATTCAAAATTAAACTCAGAATTTCAAAAATCGAATTGGTAATCTCTAGGTAACATAATGTTGTAAGTTGTAACATTTTTCAATAGGGTCCATTTTCTATTTCATTTTATGTTTAATCATATCAAATGTAACGAACATTAAAGATACCTGAGAAATAAACATCTGAACTGCAGCTTGAATGAGCAACTTCCTTCTCCCAAACTTATCAACACCAAACACCGCAACCAACGTCGCAAGCGTGTTAACTACCCCGGTTACGACGGCGGAAAGTAGCGACGCGTCGGCACCCAGCCCCATCGTTTGAAACAAGACCGGGGCGTAAAACATGATGACATTAATCCCAGTAAACTGCTGAAACACTTGGAGAATAATCCCACAAAACAGCTGCGGCCTACTTGTTTTCTTCATCAAGAGGTTCCTGAAAGGGCTCTTGATGGTCTTGGCAAACTCGGTGGCACTGACAATCTCCTCGTACTCCTTCTGCACATCTTCGACGCCTCGGGTTTTGCGAAGAGAGGCGAGGCCTTCTTCGGTCTTGCCCCGCTCGATGAGGCTGGTGGGCGTCTCCACAATGAGGAGGGAGCCGAGGCCGAGGAAGATGGCGGGGATTCCGGCGATGCCAAGAGAGTATCGCCAGCCGTTAGACTCTAATTTGGAGGTGAAGAAGTTGACAATGTTGGCGAAAAGGATTCCGACGGTGATGAGAAGCTGGAAGCATATGTTGAGCCCTCCACGGTACTTCGCCGGAGCTATTTCCGATATGAATAGTGGCACCGCCTGGTAATCGATCGGACACAATTAGAAGAGTAACACTTGTGCTACTAAAAATGTTAAATACACACCATTGATACTATTTAGTAAACCAACTAATATTGTTCATAATAAAACTAACACTTTGAATTCACTAATACTTTTAAAAAAAAACAATTGTATTGCATATTGAATTCACAATCAATAATGTCTAGAATGTACGTATTTAAATAAAAAAATTATAAAATATTAAATTAAAAGAAAATGAGCAGTGGTATTGTTTATTTTATCAAAGTTATGATTTTTCTTTTAAATTTACGATCGAAGATTAATTGCGTATGCTATATTACTCCGAATATATTTATAGTTGGAGCATTTAGTTACTCTCTTATTTCACTATTTAAATGCGTATCATATCGGACAGAGTATATTAATTACTCCTTTTGTGAATGTTCAAAGATCACTTTTACACAATATATGAAAAGTAACAATATTAATCAACTCGATCTATAAATTATTTCAATTATGAATCCTAGAAAATATCATTCGAGAAAATCTAAAACTAGGCAATATTATTCATAAATAAAATACTCAAATTAGTTAGTTATTAACACATAAATAAAATAAATGAAAAAGGTTTTTACCTGGTTTCCGAATCCAACGCCGGCACCTAGGAGAATCCTTCCAGCAATGAGCATGTAAATATCAATCGCCGCCGTATTGAGGACAACGCCGATCAAAAAGAAGACGGCGGCCATCTGCATGGTACTTTTTCGGCCAAACTTCTTGCACGAAAACGACGCCGCCCAGCTGCATACCACCGCCGATAAATACAATGACGATGTGAATAGTTGCAGCCAGGGGTTATCAAATTTACAATAGTTATCCTCCTTTGCCCTATGTTTCTTTTCAAATACTTTTGGAAAAAACTTTTCCAAAAAATCGTCCATAGATGTCACACCCCCTGCAACAATTATACACAGACATCTAATCAGGTCTAAAATAATATTAAAAAAAACATTCGATTGTGATTGTGTGAATAACAAATGATCCGTATACAATTTAATCAAATATTTTATTGAGAATGTGGGTTTAGGTTAGGGACCTGATATGCCAATATCGTAGCCAAACATGAGGCCACCAAAGGCTGCGATGATAGTACAGAACACGACCTGATTGGTCAGCCTCGCCGGGAAATCCCCGCCGGTTCCTGCCGCCGTAATATGGGGCGCCATTGTCGAATGTGTTTGTGTGTGAGAGAGAGAGAGGGTTGTAATGATTATAAAAGGTTTTGTGGATTGTGAAATAGTGAGAAGAGAAGAGGGGTATATAAATAGTGAGAAAGATGAAGAGTTGGGATTAGGGTAAAAAGTGGATATATTCTGTTGACGTGGAACTAATTCATTATAATGATAAGATTATTAGTTTTCAAAAATTAGGGCAATGATTAAGGTTGATTGCCTTCAAATTCCGATATTTTGGTAAGTGCTTATCTTCTTCCAATTTGGACATATATTGTTTTTTTTAATTTTAATTAAACTCAGCCATAATCTTTATAATAACGCTTAAATGTATATATTGTGACTTTTTCTTTTTTTCTTTATATAAAACTTTATTTGAAGGAAATGAAAGTTAGTTTTTTTTTTTTAATTCAAATTGTAGAATTTTAGGGATTTAAAATATAATTATTCAAAAAGTAAAGATTTAAATTAGTATATAAGGAAGATATATTTACTCTTATATACTAATTCTGAATCTATTCTCTCCGACGTGGCGCCTCCATATTCTCTTCTTTTCAATTTTCTATTTTTCTTAAATTTCTGTATTTTTTTGCTCCATATTCTCTTCTTTTCAATTTTCTATTTTTCTTAAATTTCTGTATTTTTTTAAGCGGTTTAGTTTAGTTTCCTAACTTCTATCCCCTCCAAACTTATTTTCTTTAATTTAACTTTTGTTATTTTATAAAAAAATATGCATTTTTTTATTTTTTCTTTTATCTAATTTTAAATTTAAATTCTTTTTTCTCCTCTTTTTTCTTCTCTTTTTCTATTATTTTTTTAATAAATATATAAAATTTTCTTATGTCCCACGTAATACGCGGGATTTTACACTAGTAATATAATATTATCCAAATCAAATATAATGAGATCATATTTTCATATACAGTATCATGATCTAATATGTGATATAAATAAAATTAAATATTAAAAAAATGCATACGTGGAAATGGGTGGGCACTATCATTCTCGAATATATAATATTATATACAATCTATATACTTGTGAATTCTACAAAATTTATTTGGTTTCTTTTATATGATGTTAATTATTTGAAAATAAGAAATTCTATTGAATTTTAATTAATTATAAAGTCACTTTTGTATGTATACAATTATATGGTGCAATTAAGTAATAATTTTAATTTAATTATAATACTCCATTGAAATTAAAATTTAATTAGACAATCACTTAAAATCAATAACATACAATAATTTATCATTATAATAATTTTATTAATTGCAAACTGAATCTCAAATTCTCTACTATACATTCAACTTATTAATGGACCTTCTCTTATTTTAAATAATTTTGATTGCCATATTGGTGTTTTGAATTGCTTTAAATAAGGAATTCTAAGAAATATAACTATTTATAGTAAACGAAAATCGAAAATTTATATTTATGGTAAGTTTATCAATTGCAAATTAATGAATCTCAATTTTTTTAAATTCATCTTATTAATGTAGTTTCTCCTATTTTAGGTAATTTTAATTACCATATCGATTCTTTGAATTGTTTTAAATTTAGTATTATTCATTCCATCACATTAATTCGTCTATTTAACGATTTATGGTATGTTTGACCAATAAAACATCTACTGTAGAATATTATGATCCGATGTAATTTCCGTATATACATTCCTCTGTGGCACTATCCAAATTCCAAACGTTTTATTTTATTTTCTAAAATTTCGAATTGTCTGTCTTTTATAATTCTAATAAAAAGATTAATTACAACAAAAATAAATTGCAATCAATCAATTAAATATTAATCATTTATTATAGTATCACATATTTTTCTGATTTAATTACTCCATGGTTCATACCCACAATTAAAAATACGCTAGTTTAAAAGACACTGATTATTTTAATGTAAAAATAATCAAGTTTGAAAGGAAATGTATTGCATGTAATATTAAAAAAAGAAAGACTATAATCTAATTAAATCAATGATATGGTATATCAAAATTATAATGATGAAAATATATTATATACTAGTAATGAAGTTTTGTAGAATCTATAGGATATATAGAAAATACTACAGAAATATTTTATTGTCTAATCTATACGAGTGACTAAAGAAAATGTCAACTAAATCAATTCCAAAATTATAGGAATAAAATCAAGATCAAATTTCTTGGTAAATTTATGTTACTATAAAATTACTCATTGTAAAAAAAAAGTAAAAAAATTGATTGGGCCAATCGGACTGTCCACGACATCGGGCCAAATCTGGTCCAATTTTTTATGGGTCTGACTATATGCACCTCCATTTCGGAGAGATGCACTCCCCTGATTTATACACACCCATCAAATTGGCACACCCCCCCCTAAATTGTCATAAATACTCTCCCTTCATAAAAACCCTATTACTACACACCCCCAACCCTTCATCTTCTTCCTCCCCATTTCCCCCAACCCACCCCCTCCTCCTCACCACCACCCACCAGTCGCCGGCGACGCCCACCCACCCTCGCCGCGGCCGCCGGCCGCCCCCTGCCCTCCGTTTAAAAAAAAACTGAAGCTTTGCAGCCGCGCGGCCGCCCCATCCCCCTCCCGTCCGACGCCGACCCCCAGGTTTGCCCCCCTCCTCCTCCCATCTGAAAAAAAAAAGAAAAAAGAGAAGATCTGCGGCCACGCGGCCGCTCCCTCCCCACCCCCTCTCCGACGCCGATCCACCCCCAGCCCAACCCAGATTTGCCCTCCTCCCAAGGAAAAAGCAGAAAACCCTAATTTTTTTTTCCATTTTCGTCTATGTAATGTCGAATAAATACACTCTTGTCGGCAAATTGTTGTCGATGAGGGTATATTTGATCGACATTACATAGTCGAAAATCGAATTTTTTTTTTTTTATTTTCGACGAAACCGTGTCGACTACATACACTTCCGTCGACAACTCGTTGTCGACGGGAGTGTATGTGGTCGACATTGGTTGGTCGAAAATTATAAATAAAAAAATTGTAATTTTTTTGAGTGTATGGTTGATTTCTATATTTTTTATGAGCTTGATGTGGTCGCCGGAAATGGTGTCGCCGGCGATCGAAAGTTGTGGATTAGGAAAAGGTGAAAGAAATGAAGGGGGTGAGTAGGGGATGCATCTAGTACTATATATTTAATGTATATTTAATGAAGGATATTTTAGATTTTTTACCATATTATTTTATTAAAAAATTGAAAGGGGTAGTGCATCTCTTCAAAATGGAGGTGCATATAGTCAAACCCATTTTTTATGGGTCTATATTTTTCTAGTCCAACTCATACTAACTTTAGGTTTAACTGGGTTGATCCAACTGGTTTTAAATTGTTGGCTCTATGTATAACTAGTGTAGAACCCGTGTATTACACGGAATTTTAAATATATTTTTAAATATTTAATAATAAATTTTTATTTATTTACTTAATTTAATTTTTCATATTTTTATAATTATATTTTTTAAAAAATGATTTCGCACAATTATAATTATTTTGTTAAAAAAATTTAACATTTTTTAAAATTATATTTATTATAATGTTATATTATAATATAAAAGTTTAATGAACATAATATTTTGAATTATACAAAATAATTACACTTATGTTATGTTAGTTAATTTTATAAAGCAAATTTCTAAGAAAATTAGTGAGAATCAAACGAGATGTGACATTGAAATTTAATAAATATGAAAACAACTTTAAAAAATAAATTATAAAATTTCGGAAACAAACAATTTAAGTAATATTAAAATATCTCTTAATAAATTGTAAGTCAACCTTCAATATCAACCACAACACCTTACATTTAATAAATATGAAAATAACTTTTAAAAAAATTATAAAAGTTCGGAAACAAATAATTTAAATAATATTAAAATAACTCTTAATAAATTGTAAGTAAACATTCCATATCAACCATTACACAATTAAATAAATAAATATTTTAGTTAATTGCAAATTAAATCATAACCTTTTCCTCATTTGCAATCTAATCTAAACTTTAAGGTAATTGCAAATAAATCACAAACTTTAAATATAGTTGCAATTTAGTCTTTTTGACAATTTTAATTGTGTTCGAATCTAACATAATTTAGACTTCTTAATGACATAACAACACCTTAATAAAACAATATTGTTTTTCAATCAAACCAAATATCAAAAGTTATGATTTAGGGACAAAGTAAACTTGTAAAAAGTCTAATTTGCAATAATATTTAAAGTTTGTGATTTATTTGCAATTCTTTTAAGGTTTAGATTAGATTGCAAATGAGCGAAAGGTCGTGATTTAATTTGCAATTACCTCTTTATAAAATTAACAACTTAATTAAATTATGACACATAAGCCAAATCAACCACAAAATGACACATAAGCCAAATTAACCACAAAATGACACGTCATCAATTTAAACTCTCTATTAGAATATAAGGGGATTATATACTATAGAAGTAGTGTATTATGTATATATAACAAATTTGGTAATCTTGTAAAATAATATAATTATTTATATAATAAATATTATGTATAAAATTATATAATAAGTTTTACATATATATTTCCGAGCTCTATTTTCTAAATGCATTAAACTTATAATAAATTTAAAATAATTGCAGAAAAAATTACTTGAAATATAAGATAAAAGTAATTATAAAATACAATTGAATAACTAATTAAATAAAGAATTGTACACCCCCATAAAAATAAACCACAAAATATGACACATAAGCCAAATTAACCACAAAATGACATATCAACAATTTAAACTCCCTATTAGCATATAAGGGGATTATATACTATAGAAGTAGTGTATTATGTATATATAACAAATTTGGTAATCTTGTAAAATAATATAATTATTTATATAATAAATATTATGTATAAAATTATATAATAAGTTTTACATATATATTTTCGAGCTCTATTTTTTAAATGCATTAAACTTATAATAAATTTAAAATAATTGCAGAAAAAATTACTTGAAATATAAGATAAAAGTAATTATAAAATACAATTGAATAACTAATTAAATAAAGAATTGTACACCCCAATAAAAATAAATTTTAGATTAATGTATTTTACTCAGAAAAACATTAAATAGTTCTAAAATAAATTAAACTAAAGAATAAAATGAATACTAAAATAAAGTTAAGTAAATAAAATAAAATTTAATTTAATTAGTCAATGTTAAAATAATAAGAATATAATATTTGGAAAGAGTTTATTAATCATATGTTACTCAACCAATAACTTAATTACACATCATATATACTTTTTAAAATTAACAACTTCATTAAATTATGACACATAAGCCAAATCAACCACAAAATGACACATAAGTCAAATTAACCATAAAATGACATATTATCAATTTAAACACCCTATTAAATTATAAGGGGATGATACTATAGAAAATACTGTATGGTCGAATGCGTATTTTTTGGATGGAGAACAATCTAAGTATGAAGTTCCATGGCTGTAAAAAACTGAAGGGTGAGTTATGCTACTCAATTGCGTACATTTATCCTTTAATTCTCCAGTAGAAAATAATTTCATCAAATAATCTTCATCAATAATGGTGATTTCGACATATATTCAGTTGGAGTTTTAGAAAGGATTATTTGAACCACTCTATACACACTCCATTATATATATATATATATATATATATATATATAAAATAATTAAGGTAAAACAATTTGAAAATTTTTGAAAAAAAATAATTAAATTTAAAAGTATTTTAAAAAATCAATTAAATTTTTAAAAACAATTAATTTACATAAATCAATTAATTCTTTTTTTGAAAAAAAAATCTTAGAAAATTAAATAGAATATGATAATTAAAAAAATAAATTAAAAAACTTAATAAATGGTCAAAATAATTAAATTAAAAAAATCAATAAAAATAAGATTTATTTATTTAATTAAGTATTTATTTATGATCGATTTGATTTTTATTTCATTTAGTTTTAAAATAAAATAAAATTAAATCGTTAATTGATATTTTTAATTATTTATTTAATATTTTTCAGATTTTATTAGATTTAATTGATTTTTTTCATTCAAATATTTTTTAATATTTAGTTGATTTTTTTTAAAAAATCAAATTTATTTCATTTATTTCGTAATATTGAAAAAAAAATTTAATTTATATATATACTCTTAAAGATTTAGTTGAATTTTATAATATTTTTTTGTCTTTATTCAAATTTGAATTTGCTTTGAAGGATGAAGGGTAAATAGGTAAGAATTGGAGTATGTTTAGTAATAAAATTTGAATTTTAAATTTTAGTGTTGTGTGTATAACATTTGAGGCTAGTTTTATGTGAAATATTTCATACATGCATTCTATACTAATTTGATCAAGTTAAAATCTTAAGCCCATTTATCCCAAAAGTCAAATTAAGATAATTTTAAAAAATTTGCGGGTCATAAGTCCGGATCCGGATTGCCCAGAAAATTTGCGGGTCGCAGACAGGTGGTTTACTACATGACCAAAATATTGTTACTATACAAGACCAAAAATTTAATACTACATGTCAAAACATTCTACAAATTCACCCAAAAAATTAATTGTCCAAAATATTTTTGAACATGTAGTAATACACTTTTGACCTTGTAGTGATAAAATTTTGGTCTTTTAGTAACATTATTTTAGTCATGTAGTAGCCGAATAAGTCAGAATTATTTTAGTAATTTTGCTAAAAAAATAAGTGTCCAAAATATTTTTGGACTTGCAGTAATACACTTTTGGTCTTGTAGTGACAAAATTTATGTCATGTAGTAACATAGTTTTGATCATGCAGTAAGATAATATTTTAGAGCAAAAATAAATATTATAATTAAGGTTGACCCGCTTTAACCCACATATGACCCACAAATTTTGACTTAATTGGTCAATATTACATATAAATTTTTACCATAACATTTGTGGTTTGTTACCTTTGTATAACATTTTATGGAATTTGAAGCAAATTAAAAAAGGATTTCGAGTCTTCGACATATATTATTGAATTTGAATATATTTTCAATGTGTAATTTATACTACTATATGTTAGTCAATTGTGTATATTCTTTTCTTCCAATGAGGCGATGGTGGGTGTAACTTTTTGAATGGATAGATCCACCCATATTCACAAAAGAGGTGCACAATTCAGTTTTATTGGTCCGAAACAAGTTAAGTGAATAGACTTTTAAATCAAAAATAATTTTGTATTAGAAATGACAGTTTGTATCAAACTCGTGGTGACCTGTTCCCGCCCTAATTGGGGTTATTTTTGGTCTATTTATCCAATTCGTTTCAATTTTTGGGAAAAACCAAAAAGCTTTAAATCGGGAACAGAATATGCCCCGCTCCAATATATATTATATACATATTTTTTATATTTATGTATGTACAATATATATATATATATAAATATTATTTTAATTATTTATGTTTTGTTCTTTAAAATTATTTTTAAATAAATAGTTATACTGTAATATAATTGATAACCCTGAGTGCAAGTGTTAGAACAATTACTCTCAAATAGACTTGAGTTCTTATAAGGAATTCTTTTTTTTCCTTGAAACATTTATGTTGAAAAATGTAAGTCATTATAACTAAAATGTGCAACACAATATTACTGAAAAGTGCAACACAATTTTTTTTATTAAAAAGTGTAAGTCACTATAATTGAAAATTGCAACGCAGTTTTTAATGAAAAGTGTAAGTTATTATAACTAAAAAGTGCAACACAATATTACTGAAAATTGCAACACAATATTATTAAAAAGTTTAAGTCGGTATAACTGAAAAGTGCAACACAATATTTAATGAAAAGTGTAAGTTATTATAACTGAAAAGTACAACACAATATTATTAAAAAGTGCAAGTCAGTATAACTGAAATGTGCAACACAATATTACTGAAAAGTACAAGTTCATATAACTAAAAAGTGCAATATAACATTATAAAAAAGAATACGTCAATATAACTGATGGAAAATGCAAAAAAAAAAAAAAAAGAGTTAACGGTCAATGGTTGACCGTTGACAAGTCAACTCAAGTTCTTATATAGACTTGAGTTTGTTGGTCCCAAAACGAGTATAGTGACAGTGTAGAGGGGGTGGGGTGAATAGACTGTCTAAATGTTTAAAACTTTTTCGTGTTTTAGATCAGATGAGTTATATACTCTATCGTCTGAATGCAAATAATATGTTCTGATCTACAGAGTGCGGAAGTGTAATATAGCAGATTAAGATAACAACCTTATTGACTGCTGAATTCAGCTGATCAGTTTGAGAGCTATCTCAAAAGCTATAGGTGCGGAAATGTGTAGGCCCTAAATGTTTAGATTCGTGGGTATTTTATGAAAACCTCATTTTAAAGAATGACTTTTAAAACAATGTATGATATCAGCTGATATGATATCTGATGATTTTGAGAAACTTATACTTAGTGGGTTTTGACTCTTATATAATTTGATGCCTTTATCAAATATGAGCAGTATGAATATAGAATAATAAGTAAGCAATAAAAACACAAGTATTTATAGTGGTTCAGATCTCAATATCCTACGTCCACTCTCTCTAATCAGATAGAGAAATTCACTATCCTGCTGCTTTATAGTCCTAAGAGAAGACTTGTGATCAAGAACCTCAACTACTTTTTGAGGCTGCGGATCTACTTGTTGGTTAGGTAACAAGTAACCTTTACAGAAATTTTATACGAAATATAAAGATGTGTATATAACCAACTGGTTCTAAGCACTAAAGATTGGATTCTTTATGCAGGCTTAGGATCGGAAACTTAGAGCACTAAGGATAGAAATCTTTGCAGGCTCTAAAGAACTCGACACTTAAAATATTTCTTGAAACTGGTTGTTCTTGGTATCAACTGTATGCGAAACGTGAGTTCTTGCTTGTAAGGTTTCCGGTACCTTGTTCCAAAGAAAAAGTGTTGTATTTATAGGAAGATTTGAGCTTCAAACTATTCGTTGCACCAAATCTTCTAAGCGTGGTCGATATCTTCATGGGAGAGTTGCTCGCAGATATTCCGGTACGACATTTCCTGAAAAGACAATGTGCATTAAATCCTTCGTACTTCATCTGGCAGATCTCTGTACGACCTAGTACTTGGTCAACTCCATAGCTTCGTGTTGATGTATTATTGGTCCACATAAAAAAGAGTCGTTGAACAACTGTCTTGTCTTCTGATTGAGCAATTCAGAACTGGTCCGACATTCTCTTTGTCTTCTGTTATTGTTGCCTCTTCTTTCCTTGACTTAGTTAATCATAAATGAACTAACACTTGTAAAGGTGTCTCATTCATAAATGCTAACTGTCATCTGATTCTACAAATGAGTTTTGACTTGAATGCTTATTGAGGCTTTCTTCGACAAGATCAGGCGAGCTCATATTTGTTGAATTGTCTTCTGAAACTTGAATGCAGATTATCATATAGATACTTTCAGTCTATAAGGTATACAACCACCTTTAGATCTGATTTCACTAATGAGCTCGAGATGTCTTCTAGTCTTTAGTCTTCTTCTCTTTAAGTCTTGAGCTGAGTGTACGTTAAAATAGATGAGTAACCAGCTGATATACATACAACTGATTCCTCAGATTAGACTTAGACAACTTCAATACATCTAAGCTTTATAAAACAACTTAGGTAACTTAGTTCTAGATTACAAATTATCGATTTAACCTGTACTCTACCACTACAAGAAAATTGACTTTTAGTGACATAAATCCTGTCATTATAGCTTCTCTAACTAAAAACCTTTAATGACAGGAATTGACTTTTAGTGACAGGTCTTGTAATTAATTCTCTATTTCCTGTCACTATAGACTTTTAGCTAGAGAAACAATAATGAGAGGAGTTTGTGACTAAAAACCAGTTTTGTTGTAGTGTACTGATTTGGTTTTGGCCATAAAAACTTGAACTATAAATTGCAATCAGATTAGGGGCTGGATGAATATCCCAACAGAGTTTACACAAGACCAACTCTTTGTGGACAGTGTGCAGGCCTTAAGACAGTATTAGTTATCTAAAACTCTACGAGGTAGTAATTAACCTACTGTTTAACTGCTCTTATCCCAGTTGCAGCCTCCGTCCATCCGATGGTCACTTAATAGAAAGTCGGCGTATTTAAGCCCCGTTATACCTTGAATCTCTCTTCCATAACCTTAATTACAACTTTGGTGTCTTCTTCTGAACCGCGTGGTTTCAAATCAACTATGAAATCACCCGCTTGGTTGGAGGCTATGCAAGAGAAAATTGATGCTCTTCATACTAATGATACTTTGGATCTTGTGCCTCGTCCTTCTTCCACAAATATTGTTAGTTCTAATGGGTGTTTTAGACAAAGTATCGTTCAGATGGTTCTGTTGAGCGTCTCAAGGCTAGGCTTGTTGCTCAAGGTTCCACTTAGATTCCGGGTACTGATTTCGATCATACATTCAGTCCTGTTGTTAAAGCAACTATGGTACATATTATTTTGGCTCTATCTGTTCAGCATAAATGGCCTCTTCACCAGTTTAATGTTAAGAATGCTTTTTTTTTTAATGGAGTTCTCTAACAATAAGTTTTTACGGGGCAACCTTCGAATTTTATTGATTCCAGTTTTTTGAACCATGTGTGTCGCTTAAAGAAGGCCCTTTATGGCATTCGTCAAGCTCCTTTAGCTTGGTTTCAATGATTTATAATGTAACTCCAATAAGTTGGCCTAGTGGTGTAGGTTTGGGACTTAGGAGTGTGCTCCTCTCTAGGTCTCAGGTTCGAAACTTCTAAGGTGCAAACAATTTCTATGGGGTCATGTCCATACAAAGCGTAAAACTCTGGATTAAACGGGACCCTCGCAAGTGGACAGTGGGATTGGTCCCCCGGGATTAGTCGGTCCTTGAACCGGATACCCGAGACTTAAAAAAAAAAGCTCGTTTCTCTTTAGCATTGGATTTCATTCTAGTCACTTTGATTCTTCCTTATAGAGATTATATTATTTTTAGTCCATTAAGTTACCACGTTTTTTAATTTTGTTCACCAGATTACCACTTTTGAATTTAGTCCATTAAGTTTCGATTTATTTTGATTTTGGTCTAGTCACTTGCTACAGCAGATTTAACGAGTCATTTTTAAAACACACCACACACCCCATAAAATGTTATACACACCCCAAATGTTAAACACATCATACTAAAATTTAAAAATTATTTTTTTATTACTAAACCTATAAAAAAATCACATAAATCTTCAAAAATTAAACAAAGTTAAAAACATTAATTAATTTTGAAGATTTAATAGATTTTTTACTATTTTTAATCGACTGTGGTATCTGATGCAACTGATGGTTCAGCAGCCATGGCGTGGTTTAGATTTTCGTTGCCTTATCACTAATGCTGTAGATCTGAGCCTCATTTCCATCTTCTTCTTTGGATTTTTTTTTTTAATTGGAAATTGAAATTTTATTTTTATTGAGAATTAAAAAAAAACAAGTGAGAATTCAAAAAATGGAGATGGGAGTAATTAGTACTTATTCGTGTTTACAATTGTTTGTATAACTTGAAAATTAATCTTTTTCTTAAACTTACTCTTAATATATTGAAATATAAGTCATTACTTTTATACTAATTTTAATTAATTTTCTTTATAAAAGATTACCAATTTGTCATTCAAAATTAGACTCATTATGTTACTCTGTCCATATTGGGATTATTTACACCGGATTATTTATACGATTTTACTTGCATTGGAGATATATTTTGGGTGATTTAGTGCGATGTAAAGTAAAATGTATTTAAATAGAGAGAACAATTTTGTAAATAAAATAATGTTGAAATAGTATTAATTTTGTTGAGTATTTCAATATTAAGAATGTGTAAATAATATTGAGATGTTTTTTAGAATGTCCAATTCAACATTTAAAATTGAATAATAAAAGAAAATATTTAAAGATAAAAATTGTACAAATAGAACAAATATTGTAATAAAATAATATAAACTTTAAAATGGAACAAAATTTTACAACGAATATTTTAAGAGAAAATGTAAAAAATCAACCCTAAATTATTATCTTGGTACAAATTGAACCATCTAACACCTTTTTATACAAATAAGGTCTCAATTTAAAAAAAATAAAAAATCAATTAATAAAATGAAAAAAATTGAGAGCATAATTGTTCTATTAACTCTATGTCATGGGAGTATTTGTTAAAAAATTATTAATTGAAATTCAATTTTATTAGTTGGGAGATATATTCATTCTATTTTATTTTTAAATGACCAATAAAATATTGTGAATTAAGAGGGAAAAACAAAAGTCAAAAGTCATAAGTTCACAAAAATCGAACTAGAGTTTGGGGTGTCATCAAGATTGGTACATCTTTGAAATCATTTACCAAGTAAAGCGTTTAAAGAGTCCGAAAGAACTGATAAAAATTAAGGAACTCGAGACACAATAAAGAATATATGGAGGTAAAAAAGATCGCCCCATTTGTCATTAAACTTGGAGAGCATAATCATATAATTGTCAGTTCTTACACAATTGATTTGACATAAAATATATCCTATCATACTCAAAATCCCTAAGGGCATGTTTGTTTTGGGATGAGAAATTCGGATTTGGGATTTCGAAACTCCACCCCCGTTACAGTTTGAGATTTTGATTCAGGATTTCAAAATCCTATCCTATAAACCCTATAAAAGTCAACCCTATAAATACCTACAAACCTTATATAAATACCTATAAAACCTATAACCCTATTCTATAAAGTTAAATCCTACCCTACATAAATCTCAAAACAAACACAAAACATAAAAAACATTAGAATTTTAAAATCCACTAGATTTTGAAATGCGGATTTCAAAATCCTCAAAATCCCAAAACAAACATGCCATAAAGGCATGTTTGTTTTGAGATGAGAAATCCGGGTTTGGGATTTCGAAACTCAATTTTAAAATTCACTAGATTTTGAAATCCGAATTTCAAAATCTTTAAAATCCAAAACAAGCATGCTCTAAACAAACACACATAATCAATATTCATCAGAATTTCTTCATCCAGAATTTCTCACATGAATTTTCATAGTTCTAATCTCAAAACAAACACCCTTTATGATTTGACTTTTGACCGTAGAAGAGCAGGGGCAAAAAGTGTAAACTTCATCGATATAAACTATCCGACTGTGTAATTGAAAGGCAACTCAGAATGGAGGAATGAATGAGGGTTTAGTGTGAGAAATTGGAATTCTTGAAGGGTGGTTGCCCCTGGCTTTGAACCCAATGATTTCTTTCGAGAAAACAAAAACCAACAACCCTTGAACAAAAGCAAAATAATCCAGTGTGTGTGTTAAGCCGTGCCCTCAATTAGCTCTGTTCGCAACGCCACCCATATATACACAACCTCTCTCTCGATCTATACATATATATACATACAAGGGGCAGTGACGATTCGTGATTCTTCTGAGCTAATTGATATGGCAGATGGATAGTCAGATCCGTATCTTGGCGGGGCGACCCGGATGGCATCTGGTTCACAGATGCAACCGATGGTTCTGCAGCCATGGCGTGATTTACATCTCTTTGCCTATCACTAATACTATAGATCTGAGCCTCATTTCAACCTTCTTTCAAATTTTTCTTCTTCTTACTGAGGATTTAGAATATTTGAAATTATAGTAGTTTTGGTATTTTTTTTTAATTATCAAATGAATTATACATGTGTTTTGTGTAAATCTAATTATTTTTTTGGGTTTGTTTAACTTAATTTAAAAAATGTCATTTTGACTATTCACATTATTAATAATAATTAAGTTTTGTTTAATTACATTAAGAATGTAATTTGATAATTTGGGCATTGGTTTAGTGCTGAGCGTATGCAAAACATACGAAACATCAGTTTTTGCACCAAATTTAAGTCCCAATCTTCCCCTTATCTTAGCCACCAAATAAATAAATTAAATAATTAAAATAAAAAACATTAAATATAAAAAGGGTACAAATAATGTTTCAAACAATTTGTTTTAAAATTAAATACTTTTAATCAATTTTGTATATATTATGGTATTTGCAAAATAAATCACTTTTTTTAAAGGTAGGTCTCCTATAAAATTGAGTCTATATAAGAAATTGAATTTTTTTGTTACACTTCTTAATTGTAGTGACTTACACTTTTTAAAATAATATTTTAAGTTATATAAGTTATATTGACGTACGCTTTTTAGTAATGTTATATTGCACATTTTAGTTATATAGACGTGCACTTTTCAGTAATATTGTGTTGTACTTTTTAATTTATAATGACTTACACTTTTCATTAAAAAATGTGTTGCACTTTTGGACTTACACTTTTCAGTAATATTGTGTTGCATTTTTTAGTTATAATGACTTACACTTTTCAACATACACTTTTTCAAAAAAATAAAATAAAATTGAAAACACCCTTATTACATTTGGATAAGTAATGGGTAAATATAATATATTATTTAAATTGGAGGGATAAAATTGTAAAATTAATTATTACAATGATGAGAAACCCATAAAATCTATTAAGTGAGTGTTTGCAAACTCTACTCACAGTTTAAAAATACTTTTTTTTTGGAAGCTAATTAGTTTACATGCACTGTGAACAAGAATTGAGAAGGTCTTCCACAAAGTTTAGAGGCTCGACCAAACAATGAGAACTCCCGAACCACCGAGAGTTCCTAGCAAAGCAATGTGCCGTTGAATTGGCATTACGAGATATATTTAAAACAATAGAGTAAGGGTTTTACGTAAGGAAAGATTTTCCAAGCCTGATAGTATCACCAAATACATTTATGCCTATTTCCAAGTCTGATTTCATCTATGACCCTTTTTGCATCTGTTTCCACCACCACTCTTTTGAAGCCAATGTTCTTTGCCCACTTTAGAGCTTCGACAACTCCCCATGCCTCACCCTCATCAACCCCTAATAAGTCGGATGTAGTGAGCGTCCTTGTTGCAATAAACACCCCGTCCTCATCACGTATCACCATGCCAACCCTCGTGAGTGTGATATCCTCAAAGAATGCAGCGTCAACGTTCACCTTTACGTATCCCGGATTCGGCTTGTGCCATGATCTGCAAGAATTTGGACGGGGTGGCCCCATCACATGGCTATGTAGTCCCCTCCATTCAGCCAGTACGCCCCGTGCAAGAATTAGAATTTGGCCTAGACTCCTGCGACCGTTATCCCATACAACTTCGTTTCTATGCTTCCATAATTGCCATGCCACCGTTGCGAGCACTTCCAACTTCCATTTTATCAGACTCCATAGTTTGAAGGATCAACAGAAACAGGTTTGCATGGTTCTCAACGCTCATGAATTTCTCCTCAATTAATCCCCACATTCCAGCACTCCCGTGCTATTTCACAGTCTATTAGAATATGCCAGATTGATTCAATACCCCCATCACACAGGGCACGCCGTCATAGGAATAATTCTCCTTCTGTAGAGCTTTTCTCTGACCTGCAGTCATCCCTTGCAAATTCTCCATAAACACTATTTAATTCTTGGTGGCACGTTTAATTTCCATAGTGTTCTCCATGGGGTAGGACCGGATACTTGGTTTCGTGAAATCAGCCGCTGAGCTAGTCGATATCCAGATTTAACATAGTACTTTTCGTTAGTAGAGAATTGCCATAATAGGGTATCATTCACGCCATGCGGTGCAATAGGTGTGCGAATATTAAAAATACCAGGATCAGTGGGGCATTCCATTGTCTCTCCCTTGGTTTGAGGAGCTCGCATACCCTAAGATCATTTGCATAAGGGATCGGATGTGGAGAAATGGTTTAAAAGTACTCCTCAGAAGCTAAAGTTGTAAGAGAGCAGCTTTAAAAAAAATGATTTTGACCCATCTAATTGACTTTGCAAACACCCTCTAAAAGTAGATGGAGGGTGCTTCACCAAAATCACTTTTAACAAATTAACTTAATCACTTTGTTGTGTTTGCAAACATTTCAAAAGTGATTAATATTTGAAAAAAATGCTTTAAAGCACATACTAGTGTTTACAAACACCCATAACTTTCACGTGTAGATGGACGCGTTTATTAAAAAAAGTGTAAAATAATGATATTTTTCTAAAGCACATACTTGTGTATACGTGTGAATTAAAAATAGTAAAATTAAAGATAATGTGAAGGTGAAATTTTTATTGGGAAAATATCGTCATTGAAGTTTATCATTTTTTCAGATTTGATCACACACATTTAATCACCATAAAAATTGACCACTCAATTATTATTTTTTATTTCCTTAACCCCCACTCCAATTTTTGTGTGGCTAAGAAATAAAAATAATTACAAGAATTTGCAATAACGATAATAGGTATTCAAAAAATAACAAATAATAGAAAAATATCTAAAATAGAAAAGAAAGAAAAAAAAGAAGTTTTTGAAATATTCTTAATATGAATTGATAATTTTAAAGAATTCTTTACCATTAATTCACCACAAATGTTATCATGTCCAATAATTATAAATGAGGAATGAATTCTAATAATTAACTATTTGAAATAAGTTTATATTTCCAATCATTATAAAAATTCAATATATGAAAATAAAATGTTGTTCAAAAAGTTTAAAAAAGAGAGTACAAAAATTGAATAATTTACTAACCATGAATACAATTATTATAACCGTATTTGTTTCTTTATCTCCAAACTCGGATTGCGAAATAGTGGGAAGAGAAGAAGGGTATATAAGTAGTGAGAAAGATGAAAGTTGGAATTAGGGTAAAAAGTGGATATATTCTGGTGTTGGAGTGACGTGTGACTAATACATTAATATGTTATGATAAGATTATTAGTTTTTAAAAAATTAGGGCAATTATAATTATTAAAGTTGATTGCTTTCAAATCCCGATATTTGGTAAATGCTTATCTTCTTTCAATTTGAACACATATTGTCTTTTTAATTTTAATTAAACTAAGCGATAATCTTTATATAATAACCTAAATTCGGGTAATAATATATTTAATAACTATATCTATAATATAGGAGTATAATCGATAATGATATGTTCATTGTTTTTTTTTTAACCCCTCTTACGTCATATTCATTAAATTTATATATATTGTGACTTTAAATTTCTTTTTTCCTTTTTATTTATATAAAACTTTAATTATTTGAAGGAAATGAAAGTTAGATTTTTTTATAATTCAAATTTTAGAATTTTAGGAATTTAAATTATAATTATTCAAGTAAAGAAACTGTTACACAACAAATAAAAAAATGTAAATTAGGAAAAAAAAAAAAAAGAAATTGTCAGAGGAGAGAGATAAAGAAGAGAAAAAAACAGTTACAAAAAAAAATAAAAAATAAAATAAAAAATTCTATAAAAATAGCAAAACATAAATAGAGGAGAATTGGAATGCCACACATAGGAAAGAATAGATTCAGAAATTAGTATATAAGGTAGATATTATATATATACTTGTGTTGCGTCGAAAAAGAACGCCTATAGATATCAACCGTTCCTCCTTTGCGAGCGCTGCGAATCACGTCGAAAAAGAACGCCTATAGATATCAACCGTTCCTCCTTTGCGAGCGCTGCGAATCACGGGTTTTGAATCACGGTTTTGAATCGCTCTTTATCTTTGGTAATCTACAATCTCCTCAAAGATCACGAAATGATCTGCAAAAAAGCACGCCGGAGGGGAGTCCGGCACGGAGTCTCCGACGCTCAAGTCAGAATCTTTCTAGGAGAATAAAAGAGGAGGAGGCTCAAGTCAGAATCTTTCTAGGAGAATAAAAGAGGAGTTTCCCTGTAATTCTATGAAATTCTGGCGAATAATGTGATGTTTCTTCTAAATTCAATGTATATTTTGTAAGAGTTTTTTATATTCTGTCAAAACGTAAATGGTGAAATAATTGCAAACCTATTTATATACCTGGCCTCTCTCTCTAGAGAGAGGAAGACTTTTTCTCCATATATTCACTCGCACATCCCTGTAAATTCGGCCCAGATCCCTGAAGACTTGGTCCATATCCCTGAAGACCTGGCCTTTCAACAGACTGGGCCTATCTTCTCGCTTTGACCTTCTCTCTTGACTTGGCTAAGAGAGAATACCTCATGCCACGCGTTCCCTTTGGGCCAGATCTTTGGGCCCAACGACTACTACTCCTCAGATATTGGGCTAAAAGCCCAATTATTCTTATTCCTCTCTTTGGACGCAGGAGTGTATTAATCCACCTTCAAGCCCATTCAACTTAATTAAGATTATTATAATTTATCCCGTTTTCACGTGTCGATATTTCCGAGAGCGACATATTTTGTCCGCATCAACTACTCCCCCCTACTCTCGTAAAAAAGGGTAATTTTTAAGAGAGTAGGAAAAAGTAATGAGATAAATTCTAAGAGAAATAATTTTCTCCCTTAATTACTCCTTCTTCATATTTTTCTTAAAATATGACATATTCGGTTTTCAATAATTATCCCAGAATCTTCCCAACTTTTCCACTTCCACACGCCAACTCGATTTCGAAGTCCGCATTCAGGTGCTTGCCCGAGGACCAACATCCAGCCGTCCTTCTTCAGTCACGCGCCTTTCCATTGGGAGGCATTTACTTCTCCTCGATTTTTCCCCCTCACTCTCTCTTCATCATCATTAATTCAAAATCCCTTTCACTCCAAACAAAAACCCTTCTCTTTCTTCAAACTCATCCATTTTCTGCTAACCCTTGTTTCCACCTCTTCTTAACTGCAATTAGCTTCTCACGTACGTTCATCGGCTACACCGTCGCTTTCGAAAACCGTCCTTGTTTCAGGTACCTCCTCTCCCTTCTCATTTTCCTTTTATTGTGTCCTCATGTCATCTTCTGTCTCTACTCCGTCGGACTCCATTTCTATGGAGAGTTCGGCCTCCGGTTCGCTTTCTTTATTTCCCATAACCAACCCTGCACTAAAGGATACAATCTCTGGTTCCTCTATCCTTTCTTCAGAGCGCGTTGCCGCTTTTCTCCGCTCGGGGATTTTCCCGACCGATTACATAGTTAGGGCAGCCCATAGGAAAGAACGCCCCAATTTCCCCGGTCCTAATACCTTAGCCTTTTGGGAGGCTCAACTGAAGGCAGGCCTCCGCTTTCCAATCCACCCTTACTTCTCTGAAATTTCTACTTACCTGTGCATACCGCTCAATCAATTTACTCCCAACGCCATTCGGGCGATGTTGGGCTTCTACATTTTGATCAAGGGGAAGGGTGGCGAGCCCTCAGCCCAACTTTTCTTAACCCAGTATATGTGCAAGTTTGCGGACGGGTTTTTCTATGCCTGTGGTCGTCCTTCCAGGACTGGAAAATTCATGGAAAAGCTCCATGAAGGGGTCCAGGACTGGAAGGATTACTACTTCTTTGTTACCAGTCCTTCTCCTTGGGAGTTTTCTCATGAAAAATGGATTTACGAGAACCCTGGGGTGCCCCATCCTCCTCTCTCTGTTTGTTCTTCTCTTAACCTGGATATAATGAATCATTTGAATGATAACGTACTTGCTCATGGGTATTTTGATGTGATGAGCATATGTAAGAATCCTAGGGCTTTATCCCATTTTGGCTTTGGCCGCACTGATTACCCTCTAGGTCCAGATGATGGTAATATCATTTCCTTTCCCTCACCGTCATCTTTGAGATGGAAACTGATATATAATTGTTAATATCCTTTGTGTTTTTCTTTGTAGCTATGAGTTGGCTAACCCAGATTTCTCGCGACGCTGCCCCTCTTTCCATGGTAGCCAAATCTCCAGCCCCTGAAAGTTCCACGAAAGTTCCTATTCCTCCTTCCCCAATGAAACCCTCCACCGGGTCAGTTGTCAAGCGTACAAGATCTTCCACTGAGAAGGCCATGATTTCCTCCTTGCCCCCTGCCTCTAATGCTTCCAAGAAGAAGAAATCTAAGACTAAGTCTTCCCTACCCTCTTCAGCTAATGTTACTCCAGATACCCCTGGCGACATTGGGGTCGATCAACTTACAGCCTTCACAGAGCGTCACACTCCTACCCCTTCCACGGAGGCCCTCAACGCCCTATCCGTAGAGGAACGGATTGTGCACGCAGCCCACAGCTTTTCTCAGGTAAACTCCTGCCACATATGTTATTCTTTATGGCTAATGAGAAAGGGAATATAGACATCTTACTTCTTTACATTATTCCTATTGTAGTTTGGCCTCTTGTATTCCGACGTATTCGAACGGGCCCTCCAATCCCTTGAGCTTCAGGATGATCTCCAGAGCCAAGTGGAACTGGAGAAGGTAAAGAAAGAAATTCTTGAGGCGGAGTTACGGGAAGCCAACCAGGAGCGGAAGGCGGTTCAGGCTGAAAAGGCAAAGCTTTTGGAGGAGGTCTCTTCGCTTAAGACTCAGCTTGCAGAGAGAGATAGGGGAATTCAGCGCTTGGAGGCTGATCTTCCTTTGGCCGGGGTAAAGCTGTGTATTGATTCTCTTTTTATTTCAGCAGTGGGGCAGAAGTTTCTGGGTACCTTGCATCGAGAATGGTTAGAAGCCTTTCTTAAGAATACCAGCTTCCTGGGGGCGATGGGCGCATATATTCCCCATTTTATTGATCATGGGTTTTCCAACGCCGTGGCTGAGCACTCTAACCCAGGATTTGATGACCATTACACTCGTGCCCTTCGGTTGGATGAGTTAGCCACTCCCCCTAAGTTCCCTGGGGATCCTAAGGAGGACATCAACACTCCCTGGTGGCTGCCTGGGATGAGGAAGGCGGTCTCGGAGCTGAAGAAAACTGCTCTGAAGTTGGACGATCTGGTACCAGCGAAGGATTTGACATTCCCTATACATGTGGCTAACCCTGATCCTGTGGCGACCGTGATGGCTGATGCTCTGGAGGAGAAGGTCGAAGGAGGCGGCTCCAGTGGGCAGGTTGATGAAGCAGGGGAAGGCTTTGAGGGGAAGGGTGAAATTCTCCTCTCTTCATAATTCTATTTCTCTCATAACGTTCTGGTACTCTAAAACACTTTTATTTTTGTTGAGACCTTTAAGGTCTCTTTTGGTATTCTCAGGAGACTCCACACTCCTGCGTTTTTTTGTGGAGGGCCAAGGCATGGTGCCTTCGGTCTTGGATATCTCTGTTTTACTTTTGCTTATCGTACCTGCACATTATCTCCTCGTATGCATATATATATATATATATCTGTCTCAGTTATTAGACATATGATGTACTGCTTGTGTTGTTTATAAATTTAGTATGTTTCTAGCATCTTCTTGACACGTAAAGGCTCTAAAGCTCATGGAGAAATTCTAGATAAAAATATGGGGTTTGTACTTACTTGATGACTTGATAATGCTTCCAGTTTCTCCTAAGAGTTAGAGTTTGTAGGGATTATACTCTCCCAAAAGTTAGAGTTCTTAGGGATTATACTCTCCCAAAAGTTAGAATTTGTAGGGATTATACTCTCCCAAAAGTTAGAATTTGTAGGGATTATACTCTCCCAAAAGTTAGAATTTGTAGGGATTATACTCTCCCAAAAGTTAGAGTTTATAGGGATTATACTCTCCCAAAAGTTGTTTATACTCGTAAGAGTTCTTAGGGATTATACTCTCCCAAAAGTTAGAATTTATAGGGATTATACTTTCCCAAAAGTTGTTTATACTCGTAAGAGTTCTTAGGGATTATACTCTCCCAAAAGTTAGAATTTGTAGGGATTATACTCTCCCAAAAGTTAGAGTTTATAGGGATTATACTCTCCCAAAAGTTGTTTATACTCGTAAGAGTTCTTAGGGATTATACTCTCCCAAAAGTTAGAATTTGTAGGGATTATACTCTCCCAAAAGTTAGAGTTTATAGGGATTATACTCTCCCAAAAGTTGTTTATACTCGTAAGAGTTCTTAGGGATTATACTCTCCTTGAAGTTCGAGGCCATTTTGATAATCGATAGGCTAATCATATCTTCCGCTCCATATCTCCTACTCCCCCTAGCTTTAGAGGCTGTCGTGGATGAAAACCCTAGGAATTACCCTTAGGTATTTCCCTCTCGAATCTTTGTGTGTTGGTGTAAACTTTCCTGTTTCATCCAATGAGGCTTATCTAATCCTCCTAATTTTTTCAGGGTGTGGCAAACCTCGCAGGGGGTGAGATGGATCTCACAGTATCTCTATTATCTTATTGTTTCAGCTTTCAAAATACATTCATCATTTCAACATTATATGAACACATAGCAATCATCTCCGCACAATTTTTAACGTATGATAAACATCTCATCATAAAATTGGAATATAGGAATCATCTCATCATCATATTAACAGGTATTAAAGGAAATCACTGAAATTTTTCCAAAAACGATGCTCCATTGATCAAAAGTGTTCATCAACATAGGCAAATAAGGGGAGCCTATGTCGGCCTCATTAAAAACCTCTCCGTGGTAAAACCCTAAAGGGAAACCCACGTAGAGGGAAAAAGAGTGTTGGTGAAGCAATGTATACAATTATTCGAATGAAAAACAAACATTTAAAATTGTTCATAAAGGGAAAGGTAGTAAGGGAATAACACCTTCCTTAAACATAAAATCTCTTCAAGTGGCACACGTTCCATGGTCGCAATATTTCTTTCCCCGTCATGTCCTGGAGTTTGTATACTCCACCTTTTAGTACATGTACCACCTTGTACGGACCTTCCCAATTAGCTTCCATTTTCCTGTATTTTTCAAGGCATCTGCTCTTCGAAGTACTAAATCTCCAGCTTTAAAGGAACGAGGAATCACCTTGCAATCATATGCTGCCTTGATCCTGCTTTTGTATCTTTCTGCTTTCAGTCTTGCCATCTCTCTTTCTTCCTCTACCAGGTCTAGGGCCTCCCTCATCAGCTCTTCGTTCCTCTTCTCTTCAAAATACGTGATTCTGTGTGATCCTAGTCTGGCCTCGGGAGGTATCACTGCCGCTGCTCCACACACCAAATAAAAGGGAGATTCACCTGTAGCTGTCTTAGGACTGGTCCTGTAGGACCAGAGGACGTTGTCTAGCTCCTTCACCCATCCTCCTCCTACCTTTTGCAGTCGTGTTCGAATACCATCCACTAGGATTCTATTTGTAACTTCCACTTGTCCATTGGCTTGTGGGTGGGCCACCGAAGTGAACCTTTGTATAATATTCCATCTCTCGCACCATTTCCTCACTTTCTCTCCATTGAATTGTGTTCCATTGTCGGAAACTAAGATTCTCGGCACTCCAAACCTGCAACAAATATGTCTAGACAGAAAAAGAATTACATTATCTTCCTCTATCTTGGCCAAGGGCACGGCCTCTACCCACTTACTGAAGTAGTCCACGGCCACGATAAAAAATTTCCTTCCTCCAAGTGCTAAGGGGAAGGGTTCCACTAGGTCTATCCCCCACTTGGCGAAGGGGCAGGGTGAGTACATGGCACCCATCTCCTCTGCAGGTACTCGTATTAGAGGTCCATTCTTCTGACACTTCCCACATTTCTTCACAAATTCCCTAGCGTCTCTGATTATACTAGGCCAATAAAAACCTGCTCTAAATACCTTCTTCACCATAGTCTTATAACCCTCGTGGCTGGACGCACAACCTTCATGGATATCCTTGATTACTAACTCTGCCTCCCTTTTTGAAAGACATTTCAGGTAGGGTTGAGTGAAGGATCTCCTGTATAATTGGTCCCCTAGGATACAATATTTTCTTCTCCAAGCTTTGGCTTCCCTGGACATTGGGGTTACCTGTCCTCTGTTCAGTTCTTCCCATATCTCTCTTCTCAAGTCATCCCCTGCTGTTATCTCTCCGACCAGGGCTTCGGTGGCTAATCGGTCTGCCACCAACAGGGTTACCTTTCCGTGTCCCTCGAATTCAGTGGAACTAGCTAGTTTAGATAGCCCATCCGCTTTTACATTCTCTTCTCTTGGTACCTGTATTACTTCAAAGGTATGAAATTTGTTTTTTAACTTCTTTACATGTTCTAGATAGGCGATCATCCTTTCATCTTTGGCGAGGTACTCTCCCATGACTTGTTGCACACTTGCACTACCAACTGTGAGTCGGAGTATAGGGTGACTTTCTGTGCCCCTAACTCTACTGCCATATTGGCCCCTCTAATCAGGGCCTCATATTCTGCCCCATTATTTGAGGTTGAGAACCGGAATTTGACGGCCACTTGTACTTCTTGACCTTCTGGATCAACCAACACTATTCCGGCTCCACACCCTAATGCAGATGCTGAGCCGTCAACATACACTTTCCAACCTTGTTCTTCCTCCATTCTGGTAGACTCTTGAATAAAGTCTGCTAAAGCTTGGGCCTTGATGGACCTCCTGGGCTCGTAATCAATATCATATTCCTATAATTCCACTGCCCATCTAACCATTCTTCCCGACAAGTCTGCTCTCCCTAGTGTCTGCTTTAGAGGGAAATTAGTCCGCACCATAACTTTATAAGACAAGAAATAGGGGCGTAACCGCCTGGCCGTCACTACCACCGCCAGGGCTGCTTTCTCCACCTCTGAGTATCTGATCTCTGCCCCTTGGATGACCTTGCTCACGTAGTATATGGGTTGCTGTGTGGAGCCTTCCTCTTTCATCAGGGCTGTGCTCAAGGAGTGTTCCCCCACTGAGAGGTATAAGAGTAAGACATCTCCTTGAGAGGGCTTTGTCAGCTTCGGAAGTTGTTCAAGATGGAGCTTAAGTTCTTCGAAAGCTTTTTGACACTGCTCGTCCCATTCGAACCTCGACCCCTTCCTTAATGTTCTGAAGAAGTGATGGCTCTTTTCTGCTGACCTTGCTATGAATCTACTAAGAGCTGCAATTCTGTCGTTCATGGTCTGCAATTCCTTCAGATTTCGAGGGGGTTGCATGTCGAGAACCGCCTTCACCTTAGCAGGGTTAACTTCTATCCCTCTTTGAGTCACCATATATCCCAGGAATTTTCCTGACCCTACTCCAAAAGAACATTTAGCTGGATTTAATTTAATACCATTTTCTCGGATTACCTGGAATATCTCCTTCAGGTCGTCAATATGTTCCTCTGCCTTGACACTCTTAGCCAGCATATCATCCATGTAGACCTCCATGTTCCTACCAATTTGTCCTCGGAACACCGAGTCTACCATTCTTTGATAGGTGGCTCCTGCATTTATTAGTCCAAAAGGCATACGTACATAACCGAAAGTACCACATGTCACAATAAAACATACCTTTGGTATATCAAGGGGGTTCAACTGGATTTGATGGTACCCTTGATATGCGTCCATCATGCTAAGCAATTCAAATCCAGATGTGGCATCTACCAATTGGTCGATTCTGGGCAAGGGATAATGATCCTTGGGGCATGCTTTATTCAGATCTCTAAAGTCAATACACATTCTCCATTTGCCAGCTCCTTTAGATACTAGCACTGCATTCGACAGCTACTCAGGGAACTGCACCCTCTTCACATGCCCTGCACTCAACAACTTATCAATTTCCTCTTTCACAATGAGATTTTTCTCCTTACCAAAGTTCCTTAACTTTTGCTTTACTGGCCTGGCTTTGGGATCTACATTAAGGTAATGCATCGCTATTTCTGGAGGGATACCAGTCATGTCTGTCGAGGTGAAGGCGAAGATATCCACATTCTTCCGAAGGGTGAGTACCATCTTTTCTTGAAGTTCGGGACTCATGTGGGTACCTATCCTGGTTGTGAATCCCTCTTTTCCTGGGTAAAGTTCAATGTTCATTAATTCCTCATCTGCTTTAACTTTGGGTTGCTCCTGCACCAGCTCACCCACTTTCTGTTTTTTCCATTCAGGGTATTCACCCTTGAATCTCTCCATCCCTCGGAGCATGGCCCTGTCCGCTATCTTAACCGATTCTACATAACACTTCCTTGCTTGGTACTGGTCCCCACATATCTCTCCCACACCCCCTGAGGCAGGGAATTTCATCTTCATGTGGAAGGTGGAAATCACGGCCTGAAAGATATTCAAGCTTGGTCTTCCCATCACCACATTATATGAAGATGGGACGTCAACTATCAGAAACTCTATCACTTGCACGCATCGATTAGGATCGGTTCCTAACCCTACCTGTAATAACGCTGAACCAAGGGGTTGAATGGCACCCCCTAAAAATCCATAGAGGGCTGTCTCCATCGGCCCGAGTTTTATGTTTAATTCCATCTTCTTAAAACATTCTAGGAACATGATATCAGCAGAGCTCCCCGTGTCTACAAAGATTCTGGCCACATCATATCCTGCTATATCCGTGGTAATGACTAAGGCATCATTATGGATTTCTCTAGGTTCCCCAACGTCTTCTGGCCCAAAATGAATATCAGGAGCTACTGTCATCTTTCCTATCTCACGACGTTCCATATTCCTTTCACTTTTCAACGATCTGACGCTCTGCTTCCTCTGTCTAAAGGAATCCCCCTCAGCAGGGCCACCCATGATTATGTGAATAGTTCCCCTCTTTTGGGGAAGGGGTGGCTGATCCTCTGTGCTCTTCCTCTGTTCTCTTCTATTATCCGCTGGCTTCCCCTCGGGGTCCTTTCTCTTTTGCCCTCTAGGACCTTGTCGATCCCTGAAGATGAATTCTTTCAGATGACCTGCTTGAATCATTCATTCTATTTCGTCTTTCAGGTGCCAACATTGGTTTGTATCGTGGCCGTAATCATTATGGAATCTGCAAAATCTGTCCGACTTGGGATTCTGAGGGCCCCTGTTTCTTGAATAGTGGAACTTCATATCAGGATGGTCCTCTGCCACTTCTAAAACTTTTGCTGGCTCTATCCTCAGAGGGGTATATCTCCTCATCCTTCCCCTAGAGCTCCAGGGCGCAGCTTCTTCTCCTTTTACATTTCTTGGCCCCCTCGCATTCCTGTGTTTCTCTGGACTGGGCCTCCTCGGCATTATTTCCCTTCTTCGTTCTCCATTCCCCACTATTGTCCTGGTTTCCGAACGTTTAGCTTTCCTACCTCTTCCAGGGTGAGGTATTTTTCCGCTCTCCTTAGTAATTCATCAAATGTCCGTACTGGCTTCTTGGCTAGAGACGTAAACAGGTCTCCATCTCTTAGCCTATTGGTGAGCGCATTGATTTTGACCTCTGAAGAAGCTGTTGGTACCTCTAAGGTTGCTTGGTTGAATCTTTTCAAGAAAGCCCGAAGACTCTCATTCTCCCCTTGTCGCATGTTAAACAAGGTAAGGGTGGCCCTAGGTTGCCTCCTAGCGCTGGCAAATTGGTGCAAGAATAGTTCACTAAACTCCGACCATGAATGGATAGTGTCCGGCCCTAGCTGGGTGAACCATTGTTGTGCCGCTTTAGATAAGGTAGTTAGAAATACCCTGCACTTGACGCCCTCTCCGTATCGGTGCAATAGGGCGGCATTCTCGAACCTCATCAAATGTTCGTATGGGTCCGTGGTGCCACCATATTCAAAATTTAAAGATTTATAATTAGAAGGCAGTTCATCTTGTAAAATATTGGATGAGAATTGATAGCCAGTAACGTAAGAGGGTTTACTTACATTGCCGGTCATATGTTTCTGCATGTCTTTCATTTCTCTTCGTAAAGTCTGTATTTGATCACTAACCGCTCCCTGGTAAGTGTCATCCGTACTTTCTCCTATCCCTGTATCCAGAGTGGTATCACCAGGGATCCTCTCCATATTCCTCCGGGGGGGGGGGGGGGGGGCGATCAAGGACGCTTCTCTCGGCTTGAGAAGGCACCTTTTCTTCCTGATTCTGAGGGAGACCCTCATTCTTAGAGGGGACCGGAGCAGAATCAATGACATGTTCCAGGGGATGTTGCTTCGTTCCCTCGTTGATTGGTGGAATAGGTCCAGGAGGGCGAAGTCCACGAGACGTAATTATTCTTTCAACTGCTTGCGCGATCATCCCATCCAATTGGTCTTGAGAAATAGTAAAGATTTCCGGTTGGGCATTGGGTTGAGGGGTATCTTTATTCGTCCCACTTCCCGAAACTCCCGAAGTACCCATCACATTCCCCTCCTGGGCGAGAGGGATATCTTCCAATGTAGGATTTGCAGGTTGTTTCCCTAGATTTTTGTTCACAGGAAAACCTGGTGGGGGCGGAGGAAAGGGAAGAGGAGTGGAATCTCCCTTCTCCTTAGTCTGTTTTGTCGGATCTTGCTCTCCACCCATTTAATATGGAACTTTTTCTCACTTCTTAGCTCGAAATGTTCCCACAGACGGCGCTAGTTGTTGCGTCGAAAAAGAACGCCTATGGATATCAACCGTTCCTTTGCGAGCGCTGCGAATCACGGGTTTTGAATCGCTCTTTATCTTTGGCAATCTTCACGTACAATCTGCTCAAAGATCCCGAAATGATCTGCCAAAAAGCACGCCGGAGGGGAGTCCGGCGCGGAGTCTCCGACGCTCAAGTCAGAATCTTTCTAGGAGAATAAAAGAGGAATTTCCCTGTAATTCTAGGGAAATTCTGGCGAATAATGTGATGTTTCTTCTAAATTCAATGTATATTTCGTAAGAGTTTTTTATATTATGTCAAAACGTAAATGGTGAAATAATTGCAAACCTGTTTATATAGGTGGCCTCTCTCTCGGGAGAGAGGAAGACTTTTTCTCCCTATATTCACTCGCACATCCCTGTAAATTCGGCCCAGATCCCTGAAGACTTGGTCCATATCCCTGAAGACCTGGCATTTCAGCAGACTGGGCCTATCTTCTCGCTTTGACCTTCTCTCTTGACTTGGCTAAGAGAGAATACCTCATGCCACGCGTTCCCTTTGGGCCAGATCTTTGGGCCCAACGACTACTCCTCCTCAGATATTGGGCTAAAAGCCCAATTATTCTTATTCCTCTCTTTGGACCCAGGAGTGTATTAATCCACCTTCAAGCCCATTCAACCTAATTAAGATTATTATAATTTATCCCGTTTCCACGTGTCGATATTTTCGAGAGCGACATATTTTGTCCGCATCAACTTGTGAATTCTACCAAATTTATTTAGTTTCTTTTATATGATGTTATTTTGAAAATAAGAAATTCTATTGAATTTTAATTAATTATAAACTTACTTTCACTTTTGTATGTATACAATTACATGATGCAATTAATTCATAATTTTAATTTTATTATAATATTGAGATTAAAATTTAATTAGACAATCACTTAAAATCAATTACATACACTAATTTATCATTATAATAATTTTATTAAATATTGCAAACTGAATCTCAAATTTACTACATTCAACTTATTAATGGACCTCTCTTATTTTAAATAAGTTTGATGGCCATATTGGTGTTTTGAAGTGCTTTAAATAAGGAATTCTAAGAAATCTAACTAGTATTTATAGTAAACGAAAATCGAAATTTTATATTTATGGTAAGTTTATTAATTGAAAATTAATGAATCTCGAATTTTTTAAATTCATCTTATTAATGGAGCTTCTCCTATTTTAGGTAATTTTAATTACCATACCGGTTCTATGGATTGTTTTAAATTTAATATTATTCATTCCATCACATTAATTCGTCTATTTAATGATTTTATGGTATGTTTGACCAATAAAATATTTCTCAATACATCTACTGTTGAATATTATGATCCGATGTAATTTCCATATATACATCCCTTTGTGGCACTATCCAAATTCCAAACGTTTTATTTTATTTTCTAAAATTTCAAATTATCTGTCTTTTATAATTCTAACGGGATTTTAAATAAATATTTTAATATTAATATTATATATTTATTTACTTAATTTAAATTTTTAATATTTTCATTTTGTATTACATGTCATCATTTTATTTTAAATGGATCTGTATAATTCTAAATTTATTTGAGAAAACTTTATTTAACAATTTTTTATTTTATTTTAAATGGATGTGTATAATTCTAAATTTATTTGAGAAAACTTTATTTAACAATTTTTTTCAATTAAATTAATTATAACATAAATGGTATATTATAATGTAAAATATCAACTAATGTAAATATAACTATTTTGTACCATTCATAATAAATTAATAAACCAAACCAGATATGGAAAAATTGTCTTATAATATATTCAATTGAATTCTGAAAATTTTCTTTCAGGGTTTTCCATCATCACCGATTCACCAAGACTGAGTATTAAAATTTATATGGGATAATTAGCCATATGTAAACATTTATAGGAAGGAATAATGAAGAGATCCTTGACTTTTTTTATTGGTCATTTCAAAACACAACTGACCTGAAAATTACATTCTGAAAATTTTTCTTTAAAATTTAATTGTTGTTGTATGATCTGATTAGGACTTAATAGTTAATATCATATGAGGAATGTATATATATCTTATTTCCAATATTTTTATTTAAAATTATTCGAGCCTCCAACACGTGGCTTCCAATTTTTTTTAAAAAAAATACTAAAAGTATTAAATACACAGATTTTTAAATATGAAAAAATTATATATTTCCCTAGTATGAGACTATGAGCGTAAAAAAATGAGCTGGCTGTAATTGAATAGAGCTCCCCTTGCTGTATTCTTAATACTGAATTAAATATTGAAAATTCTTTCAGCACAGAGCTCCCCTTGCTGTATTCTTAATACTGAATTAAATATTGAAAATTCTTTCAGCACAGCCCATATGAATTCTCGTGGAAGTGGAACTATGGAAACCCCATAAATAGGGTGAACACAAAATTGAAAAACCAAATTTTCCTATTTGATTCGATTGAAACTTTTTCGCTTTTCGATTTATACTTTGCAAAATCGAATAAATCAAACCTAACTAAATTTCTTTATATAATAAAAATATATATTTAATTAATAAAATAGGCAAGAGAATATGTCAACAAAAAGAAACATTACTACTGTATAATACTTTATTATTTGAAATTGTTTGAAATTTATATAGTTTGTAATTTGAAATATTAATTTGAATTGTGTACTCTTGAATTTATAATTTGTAGTTATTTTTAAAATCCTTGAAAATATTTAATTGTTGAAAAATAATATTTTATGCAAAAATTTTATTTAAACCAAAGATAACATATTTAATTTGATTCAGTTTCAGTTTTTAAAATTTTGATTGTTTCGATTCAATTGAAAAACGCAAAAAATCGAATGTCCACCCCTACCCATAAGCACCAGCTTCAAGGATACCAATCCCTACCTAGAAAATGCAGAAAAAATCATCAAAAAATGTAGAGGCAAAACTTCTTTCTAATAAAAATTGCAATAGAATGTACCATATATCTCATATCAAGAAGTCTAGCTATAGTTGAGTAAAAGGTCTTCCTTTATTGAAAGATACAAAGTTGTGTACATTCTCGAATGAAAAACTTTTGGACCATAGTACTTTGCTCTAGGTGCTCCATCTCACATTGTACTTTGCTTAAACCTATTCATAGCAGAAAACACCTAAGAATTTTTTTTTTATAACTACTTAACAATGGAGCTTAAAGATTATCCATTGATAAAATCAACTTGACCCGGTAATGAAAGTTTATCAAGCTCTGCCTGGTCCATTGATGCAACCAATTCAGAAGCTTGTGAAATATAGAAGATGCAAATTCAGAAAATAAATCAATTGCAGGCAGAAATAGTCAAGTCCCAAAAGATTGTATGCATCCATCCCACCAATTACTATCAAAAAATCATTTTCATACATCTCTAATCACAAAATTATGTTTTCCATTACCAAAGAAGGAACAAAAGAACACCAAAAGAAGAGTACAGAACACACTCGATATTTTTCCAACACCAAAAGATCGTATGCATCCCACCAATTACTACAAAAAATCATATTATGCAATTGCATAACTTAAAAAGCCTAGTAGTTATACGGGCTCTTGACATCCAAGATGCGTCTTAACTCAGAATCCCCCTACAAGATATGGTAACATTATATAGGTTTTAGAAGCAAAACAAACCTTTGTGAGATATTTGAGCAACTTTCTTTTCAATGTGTTCTGCTTTATCCCTTTTTCTTTTTATTTTACATGTAAGAAGAGCATCTATAATATGCATTTCATACGATACACAACTAAGAAAGAAAAATGTTAGCTTGAATTTTTATGTGTACTAATTACTGAGAGCTAAATCTGCTCTAGAAATTCCCCAACTTTCTTTAAAACTTTTTAGTAATTTGGGCGGTGATAACTGTAGTGTTTCATCAAGACCAGGGATATAAAGCATGACAACTTTAGTTTGAATTAAGAGCTTGTTCTGCCCAAAATAAACACAATAACTGAGTAAAGCACTTTAATTAAGTAACAATACAAAAGCACTTTTACAGGTTGATATGAACAGAATTGAAAAGCGACACATAAGCTATTTACTTAAATAAAAACCTACGATGACATGAAGCCTGCAGCCTATAACAATAATTGAAACCAATATTAAAGTGTTAATTTTATTTTTAAATGAATGGACACAAATACATAAATCTCAGAGGGAAAATCATACCATATCTACAAATTCAAGGTTGGGTTTGCTTCCGTCTTCTTTCAAACAACATCAGCTCTGACCTGCACAACAACCAAATCTCAAATCGGTTTGCACTCTATTACTATGGTGCACCACAAATAGCTTAAGCACAAGTAAAAAGAAAAACATGATCCTAATGACACTCAGGACTGGACACACAAACAATTATATAACCAACAGAAATCAAAGTATCTCACTGCTGTAGAGTTACAACCGAGCATTTTAAGACACTGAATCTCCAAAAATGTCAACAAATTCTTGCAACATATGTATTTGTGTGTGGTGAGTAGTGTAACTTATGACAATGAATTATTATGAGAAAAAAAAAACACTTCTACAGATTGTTATATGAATGGATCTGAAACGACACATAAGCTATTTACAATTGAGTATTTTAATACACCAAATGTCCATAAAAGTCAAATTCTTGCAACATACCCCCTTCGTAATACAGTTTTTCTTTAAAGTCTTGATTGCAACTATAGATGTCAATAAAGACCTGAACCAAAGAAGATTCTCCAGGATTAGAGTCTCTTTTAACAACTGTAGATGTCAATAAAGACCTTAATTCTTCTGAAGCCGACACATTTACACATTATGGCCAGTCTACACATCTAAGAAACTCATAACATCATTAACAAATATAACTATAATGGATTAGCAGATTATGGTTAGTAGAAATATTAATATCCAAAACAGTAGTGGAGATATAGTATCCAAGTTAGAAAATAAAAATGGTTAGATAATTAAAAAAATAATCTGCTAATCTACTAAAAAGATTTCCCATTGCCTTTAGTAACCTCTGTAAAGCAAGACAAATGTTCTTATCTTGGTAAGCACATATCTATTACCACACACTTAAAGAAACAAATAAGATCAAAGGTGTAAAACTCAGTTTGCCACATTAACAGGCACATGTAAATATTAACAAATGTCAGGACCAAAACAACTGTACATAGTAACTTCTTCTGAAATTCAATAAACTTAGGCCAGACCATCTCATCCTAGAGAGCATAAATTATATGGTTTTACACAGACCAAAATCACAATGAGTAGAAGATACAATTAAGTATATTGTCTCAGATGAACTGTGAACCACTAAACCCTTATATCTTAAAAAGCTAATTTGAATAAATCTAACCTCGAGTCCAGTTCCATATATAGGTTGATCGTGAAGCAACTTAGAAGAAAGGAGAAGGCGAAACTGATAAGGGGATTGGAAATCAGGCCCTCCAAATTTGTAATTGAGTTTGGTGTAGAATTTCATGATCCATTATAGGAGCATATATTCTATATAGTTAATCTGAACTATACACATGCTAGTCTATTGGCATAATGAATTAAACTGAGGATTATCAATTCTTTCAAATCAATAAAAGCATCAACTGATGCATAATCCAGTCGATTTACTTACACAATAACAAACTAATTATATATTAAAACAAATATGTACATACATTATTCAAATAAAAGCATCAACTGATGCATCATCGGCATAATCAATTTACAAAAAAAGTTTGAAATCAATGAAGTCATACCAATGTCCGTCTTAAAAACTGAAGGATTAGCCATTTAATAATATATTTAAAAGGCCAGACATAGTGTTATTGTTTGATGAATTTTAATTCAATAGTATACATATAATTTGTAAAGGTGGTACCTCAAGATCAGGATTGGGTGTGAGATTTGGTTGCAAAACTTCATCTTTGTCGGTTGGAGCAAGATCAAGCATCTGAACCAACTTATTTGCAGCCTCTTGCAGTCTTGCTGATGTTCATTTGCTGGACCTCTCTCACACCCTTTGCAAACGGAAGTACATTGAAATAAAATGAATCTGGCTACAAAGTTTATAAAGTATCAAAAGTAAAGTCAAATCACATTTCCACGATTACAGCTAAATGCTCATCATCATATGAAGGAAGCCCGAAACACTCAAAATTGTCTTGATCCATTAAGCTACATAAAACCTAAATTTAAAAAGTAATTTTTGTTTATGCACAGATTTTGATAATCTTTATTTACACATATTAGCAAGATTATTCACAAACACAATGATTTAGTCAGAATTAAAAAAAAAAAAAATTATCAACAAATTCTTATTCAGAAATAAAAAATTTAAATGCGGAGTAGGCACAGTGCAAACCTTCGTGGAATGAGATTAACTCGTTGAAGGACCGAAGAAGCGAGGCGATAAAATGGCGTAGAAGTTAACAGAGAAAAAAATCCCTTTAACGAAAGGGAAGACGAATAATCATTCAGCAAATGATTCATACCCGTCAATCCAACGGAGCGCCCATTTCACTTTCTTCTCCATCCGTACTTTGAGAACTCCAATAAACGACGCCGTTAAAGTGGGGAAGAAGAAAGCGACGTGGAAGGGATACCGGAGGGAGCGCTAGAAGTGTAAAACCCTAGATACTATGTATGTTGTAGATTAGAAGAATCAAACGTGGTTGTACAGATAGAGTTTGACATTTTTTTTTTGTGTCAAGAGTTTAACATTGAATGAGGTGGATTAATAAAATCACATGTGTGTAAGTGGATTATTCTTAAAATTACACGTGTGCGAAATGGCTCTTAGAGCGACACCTCATCAAAAAAGAACTTCCTATTAGTAATATAGTGGATAAAAAGATTAATTACAACAAAAATCAATTACAATCAATCAATTAAATATTAAGCATTTATTATAGTATCAAATATTTTTCTGATTTACTCTATGGTTCATACCCATGGTTAAAAATGGGTGAGTCTTTTGTGCACTCTACACGGTGTACTTGAGTGGACCTTGTCAAACTTAATTTTTTTTTTTTTTTTACGATTTTTTTTCAACTATATTAACATACAATTTTCAGTTATAATATTCTACACTTTTTCAGTTATAATAACATAGATTTTTCATTAATATAGAACATACATTTTTCATTAATAGAACGTACACTTTTAAGTTATAATAAGATACATTTTTCCGTAATAATAACATATGATGTAGATAAATATGTCGCTCTTGGAAAAGTCGACACGTGGAAACGGGATAAATTATGATGGTTTTTATTAGGTCAATAAGCTGGAAGGTTGGGTTAATACACCCCTGGGCCTCAAAAGAGAAAGAAGAGTAAGTGGGCCTTTAGCCCACATTCGAGGGATAATATCCTTTGGGCTTAGGGATGCGGCCCAGAGAAGAATGCATAGTACGACTCGTTCCTTCCTAATTCAGTCAAAAGAAGGAGTCAATGCATAAAATGGGGCCAAGTATTTAGGGACTTGGACCAAGCCTTCAAAGGAGGTGGGCCGAATTTATAGGAAGAGGTGAGCAAATATAGGAGGAAAGAGTCTTCCTCTCTCCAGAGAGAAAGGACCGGGTATATAAGCAGGTTATTTCCATATTTTTACTTACGTTTTTACACAATATATACATTCTTACGAAATAGACACTGAATTAAGAAGATACACCATATTATTCGCCGGAATTTCCCTAGAATCACAGGGAAATTCCTCTTTCAGATTCTCAAGGAGATTTACGTGAAGATTGCCAAGGACAAACGAGTGATTCAAACTCGTGATTAACAGTGCTCGTAAAGGAACGATTGATATCCGGAGGCGTTCTTTTTCGACGCAACAACTGGCGCTGTCTGTGGAAAATTCGAGTTAAGACGTGAGGATTTCCTGAATCTTGGAACGAACTGTTTCTAGAGATAAGAAATTGAAGAAATCAATTATGTTATACGCGATACTGCAAATGCCCCAAATCCCATATTTGGAAACTCTGTTGGAGCATCAAACCCATAGCAGCCACCAACTAAGCACCTGCGACTTCGCCATCGGCCAACCGACAGTCATTTAACTGTTGTGGCGTGTTCTTTGCCATTGTGTAACGATGCCGTCAAGCTTAAATCTGTGTGTGCCGTCGCCGTGTTGGTAAGGAAGGCAAGCACTACTGCTGTGTAGGGTTCACAGTCGATCACTGTCTTTGTGTTTACTACCGCCTGAATCCGCCGCCGTCTCGCGCATAGGCTATGGCCGCTGCATCGCCTAGGATCTCCGATCTGAGGCGTTCCGATTAGCTCGGCCCTCCTTGATTCTATACACTAAGTCAATTCATTGAGTGAGCTCACACCGAATCGACCCAATCAAACCCAGAAAAACAAATCTATTTCTATATTTTATTCAATCTCAGTAAAGCTTTAGAAACAATTTATGTTATTAAAATTGTTCACCTTTTTCATAGGGGTCTCCTTTGCAACAGTGAATTTGGGTTTCGCCCACCACCTGTTTGCTAAATTACAGGAATCAAAAGTGAGCTCTTGGAGCTCTTTGACCTTTGTAAATGATTGGCACTGGAGTCTAGGCGCCCACCACACCCATCGGTGAACATATCCATTGATCGAGATTGGCGATCCCTCCCATGGATACCTACAGAGCCGCGAGCTGTAGCCGAGGAGTCCAAAAAATTCCATGAGTCCATTAATAGGGAGAATTTTGCTCTCAATCTTTTGTCTCTATATTTCCATTTAATTGGGTGTTTAGGAGCTTCCCTTTTATAATGAGTATATTAGGGTGGGTTTGTTTGCGATTGAACATGCCTTGAAGCTTAACAGAAAATGTCAAACATGTGAAACTTAACAGGAAACAATGGGTGCTCCTGATTTGGATCACTTCTCCCTGTCTCAGAAATCGAGATAGGGCTACAATTGGTGAAATTTGGAGATGACGTATCGTTCGGAAAAATCTACGGGCAGTCCTTTGCCCAGGTTTTACAGGTTCTTTCTTAGTTTTCTCCTATACGCTACAAATAACTTTGCATGTTAAAACATAATTGCTTAAGTATGATGCAAAGAAGTTGAAATCAATAAATGATTTGTATGGACCATTGAGTAGGATTTGACAACATAATTCCCAATTGTGATATCATGATTAGTGCACGCGATTGAGAAGGAATTGAGGGTTATATTAATGTTTTGATTTAAAGGTCCATAATCAATAAGGTTCTGCTAGAAGTTGGAATTGGGTTATGATGTCCACCATTTGTTCGCTAAAATTCTATTAGCATTTTTCTAGGCCTAGCTGGAGATTAATTGCCACTGTTGTTTATGGTTTTGATTTCATAACTCTTAGAATTTGCAGAAGGAAAACTTGGCTGCAATTATGAAATAATTGTTGAATTCTCGTCTTTTGAGTACTCATATAGTGTCTGATTGATTGTTAAAAAGTGTAGCATGAGCTAGAAATTGGTATTTGATTGTCCTTTGAGTGTCCATGCGATGGGGCAAACACTTAGCTCTCGTTGTAGAGCTACGATGTACTCCATTATTATGTGAAATTAGACGAGAGAGATGGTAAAATTTGATTGTCGAAAGAGATGTGAAATCACCAGTTGTGATAAACTGTTCATTCGCTTAATTAAACTACATGTATGTTTGAGAAGTGCTTGCTGCCACGTTGGAGATATTTGTCGTCACTTTACTGGAATTTTCTTGAACTAAGATTCTGATCTGATGCGAAATTGATTATTGAGGGCATTTTGAAAACAAAAACTTTTAATCATAATATCATGGTTAATGAATTGTTTGCTGCTGTTACTAAGCTTAATAAGCTTGAGAATTAATTTGTCCCTGTTGTTTTATGAATTACATGGTGAAATTCCGGTTGAAAGCATTTGGATACTTCAAACCTAATCTTTGTGCAGTTTCACGTTTACTTACTGCCCTCTATTTGATTATTTGCACATTGGTGTTACAATGATTACTGTGAAAAATGTATGCATTATCAATGATTTTTTGGGGATTTATTGAAATGGGTATGCCTTGCTCACTCAATGACTTTGATGAGTTGGATGAAATGTCATTTGAATAGAAATTGAAGTAATGTGAATGCAGTGTTCACATCTTTATGTAATTATGTGTGTTGCAAAAGTTCTTGTGAGATCACTTTTGAGTCCAAGAATTTAAGCAGGAGAGTGTAATAAGAAAAGATGAGTTATGCCTATTAATTGTTTGAGCTAATGTCTCAACGAGAACAACCATTACTTGTTGGTTGATTGATATCTTTATCTCTTATCGCTGATTGATATCTTTATCTCTTATCACAGTGTGATTATTATATGTTGCGGATGTTTGTTGGTTTTGGAAGTATGGATGAGATTGCACTCTTAACTGTTGAGTTTAATGCTTTGGTGTTGTATTTTCAAGTTTGTCCTCATATTCTAGTTAATAACACAAAACATTTGAATAAATATTTTTCCACAGTTGAAGTAGACTTGATACATAACTGATAGATGGTGGATCTAAGGATACATAGTAGAATTAAACGTGGTTAAATGAAGATGAATGTCCGGCTGGCTTGTCAGAAACTCGAATAAAAATATATGTCCAAGCTCCGATCAATGTCCCACAAACAGGTCGTAGTTGCTAGCTGTTATGAACATTTTATAAAATGTTACATTTTAATGAAGTACAATTACTACGGAATTATGAACGTGGGAGTTGTACACGTACACTTGAAAGGTGTTTGATATCATATTGATTAGACTTACTGTCTCTTTGCTGAAATTTTCTGAAAAAATATGATTAGGAAGTTTTGATAGAGGTGAACTTTGTGTTCTGTATATGAAAAATTATGGGCAGGAAACATGGGATGTTTGGAGAAGGAAAATATTGAGCACTATGAATTTAGGAAATGAATGATTACATTAAATACGTTTATACATGTACGTATAATCAAGCTCAAACTTCTATTAGTAGTGGAATTCGATTGTCAATGGTGATTGATTTTGCTTATCATATTTATATATACTCGTTTGAGTTTTTCAGACGAAAATTATGTATTTGACTTTTGAATCGGGAATTAATTTTATCTCTGGTAGCTGATTTTGCCAGTTGATTCTTCTTGGATTTTGTCAGAATAGGTGTCAATTTATGATAAGTATTTGTATATGAGCACGACCATGAAATGAGTATATAATGTCATAATGGTGTTGTGAGGTTTAATGAAATACCTTCGAGATTTATGAACTCATACTCTAATAATGCACCTTCTCTAACTTAGTTAATGTTGGCATTGAGCATATGCATATGCATGATGTAACTTAACATCCTGACAACATTAGAATTGACATTGAAATGGTGATTGAGTCATGATGGATGATATTTTAGAAATGATTTTTATTTTTGAGTTCAGGAATTTGAGCTGAAGAATATATTGAGGAAACTTATTCCAATAATCTGAACACTAAATCTGGGATTTATATTTAGATGTGAATATATCTCTTGGGTTCTTGATATGCTCAATTCAATTATCAAGGTTGAATAATGATTTGTTTTCTTTTGCTGAGGAAAAACACTCGTGTCTTTGATATTGGAAAATTTTCAAAATTAGAGAGAATTGCGCGAACAAATGAATTTCGCTTCACAAAAAAGAGGGGGGAATGGATGCACTCAACCGATGCATACTTGGCAACTTAAGGGAGGTATCTCTACACGTTTTATGTGAACCGAAATTGAAATATTGCTGGAGAATTCATTTTTGATTGATGAGTTAGTGTTAAATACTTCTGAAAAATCAGCTTGTATAAGAAACATAAACCTATAATGAGGACATGTGTTTAATCTGATAAAAAGTGATGATGTTAATATTTGCATCAACAGTCATCTATTGACTATTGTGTTGAAAGGGTAAGCGGAATATATATTAAGACTTGCAATAATGTTTATCTCTTATCTATTATGCCGTGAAAAATGTGATATATGAGGTAGCATGCATTGTCTTGGCTAATTGATTGATACTAATCTGATACTTGAATGAGACTCGTCGATATGCATGAATTTGAGGGAGAAGAATAATTTATCTGTGATAGATAGGATCGAGATAAACTATTATATGCTATGACTTGCATAAATGATGTGGAGAAGGATGTAAATCTATTTAGTTTAGCGTGGATGTTAATCGTTTCAATCAATATGTTGCGAAAATATGAGATGTATGGTATATGTGGAAAGATTCGCATGAGAATACACCTTTTATTGAATGAGCACTAGGATATTGACAAAGCCGGTACCAAATCTTGGTACAAATTGCTATTTAACCTTTTTGTTGTGAGAAACTTTGAGAAGGTTTAGTTCAAAAACTTTTAAGAACTCTGGGAGTGCTGAAAACACAAGAGGTTCTGAAGGAGTATTCTGGTCCTCGAGGGCTGGCAGAGATAGGAAGTATTCCAGTCCCTAAGGGCTGGCAGAGATAGGAAGTATTCCAGTCCCCAAGGGCTAGCAGAGATAGGAAGTATTCCGGTCTCCGCGGGCTAGCAGAGATATGAAGTATTCCAGTCCCCGAGGGCTGGCAGAGATATGGAGTATTCCAGTCCACGAGGGTTACCAGAGATATGAACATAAATTGGCCAGGACCTAAGAGCCCAGGTCCGTGCGGGCTAGCAGAGATATGTTGAGTACATTAGTACCACTGGGCCAGCAACCCTAAATGAGTGAAATAATAAGCTTGAAAAAATTAGAGTTGATACACAATGATCCCATGAGGAGGAGTTGGAGATTCTAGAGGCGCTTGTGTAGCCCGAAGGAGCAGGATTACAAAAGAGAATAAATAGTGAGTTCAGGGGAACCTTGGAGAACCCCCAGATCATTATGAGATTCGGGATCCTAAAGAGCGAAACCAAACAACGTTGAGAGGCTGGAGGTTCAGGAAAAGACCATGTGCAATGAAGCTAAACCTCGACCTGCTCGAGGAGCTGTAAACGTACGAGAGATATGCACAACTGCGAAGACGAATATTGAGGTAACAAGTTAATTCATATTACTTGTGATTGTTATGTTCCGATAGCCAGGAAATTGATGGCTAAGATGCCTAAGACAAAGATGGAAAATACTTGACTGGCTATGAAGTCAACTTAGTATATCTGTGGGGCAATACCCCTGAAAGACCAAGGTCAAAGACCATATCCCTGGAGGACTGGAAGTAATATCCCTAAAAAGGGGACAGAATAAACCTACAGGTACCCTAATTCAGGAGCGAAAGACACTCTAAGATCGCGAGGCCAAGAGAAGTTAGAGAAACTGCGAGGTTTACCTCACCCTGCGAGGCTTACCTCACCCTGAAAATTGCGAGGTTTACCTCACCCTGAGGAATTGCGAGGTTTATATAAACCTCACCGGAAGAGACAACGAGATTTACACCAACATACGAAGATTCGAAAAGGAAACACCTAAAGTTATGTGATTAAAGATCTTCATCCACGATATCCTCTAAAGCTAGGGGGAGTAGGAGATACGGAGGGTAAGATATGATTAATATGCCAATTACCAAATGATTAATCATTTATTTGTTTTGTTGTTAAGGGAAACACATGTGGATCATATCCTATTAAACCTCAGTACGAAAGGAGCCTGGATCAGAGAAAAGTTAATGCACTTTATTACGGGAAGAACTCTTACGAGTATAAACAACTTCAGGGAGAGTATAATCCCTAAGAACTCTTACGAGTATAAACAACTTCAGGGAGAGTATAATCCCTAAGAACTCTTACGAGTATAAACAACTTCAGGGAGAGTATAATCCCTAAGAACTCTTACGAGTATAAACAACTTCAGGGAGAGTATAATCCCTAAGAACTCTTACGAGTATAAACAACTTCAGGGAGAATATAATCCCTAAGAACTCTTACGAGTATAAACAACTTCAGGGAGAGTATAATCCCTAAGAACTCTTACGAGTATAAACAACTTTTGGGAGAGTATAATCCCTACAAACTCTAACTTTTGGGAGACTATAATCCCTACAAACTCTAACTTTTGGGAGAGTATAATCCCTACAAACTCTAACTCTTGGGAGAAACTGGAAGCATTATCAAGTCATCAAGTAAGTACAAACCCCATATTTTCATCTTGAATTCCTCCATGAGCTTTAGAACCTTTACGTGTCAAGAAGATGCTAAAAACATACTAAATTTATAAGCTGAACAGGCAGTACATCATATGTCTAAAAGCTAAGACAGATATATATATATATAGGCATACGGGGAGATAACGTGCAGGTACGATAAGCAAAAGTAAAACAGAGATATCCAAGACCGAAGGCACCATGCCTTGGCCCTCCACAAAAAAACGCAGGAGTGTGGAGTCTCCTGAAAATACCAAAAGAGACCTTAAAGGTCTCACCAAAAATAAAAGTGTTTTAAAGTACCGGAATGTGAATTTCGAAATAGAGTTTGCGTATGGAAGCGGAAAGGGCATGATGACTTTAGATAATTATTAAGAACCGAATATTTCTCGTTTTAAGGGGAATATGAAGAAGGAGGGATTAAAGGAATAAATTATTTCTTTTATAATTTATTGTTTTCCTTACTCTCTTAAAATTACCCTTTTTACGAGAGTAGGGGGGAGTGGTTGATTGATTCAGGTGGAATTTACACGATTTAGATGCATATTTGAAGCTCATTTGATGTTTATTTCATTGAATTATACAGTGAATATGATTGTTTAAGCCGAAATGAGAGAAAGGTTGTGTTTTGTCGATTGTGTAGGAAATATGATGGAAATCGGAGCAAAACACATACCACAAGTGATCGGACCGGAAATAGGAGTGAACGGTTGGATTCGTCTCGAAAAACGAAGTGGATTAGCCAAAGGAATCGAGTCAATCCGACATCCGAGGCGAAAGTTATGCATGGAACGAGAAGGGGAAGAGGCACTCGACCGAGTAAGGTTACTCGGCCGAATCTGCAATTTTGCATTTTACTGCGCACTCGGCCGAGTAAGGTTGAATGCGTAGCTCCTGGAATCAGACATCACTCGACCGAGTAAGGTTACTCGGCCGAATCTGCAATTTTACATTTTACTGCGCACTCAGCCGAGTGAGCCAACTCGGCCGAGTAAGGTTGAATGCCGTAGCTCCTGGAATTGAAGACCACTCGGCTGGAAAGAGTTGCTACACGCTTCTTAAGTGTTCCACTCGGCCGAGTGACCCCAACTCGGCCGAGTCACCCCATTTTCGGTGCCAAACTTGTATTTTCTCCATTCTTGAGGGATCAACTTGCAATTATGCCATTCAAACCCTTCCCAAACACTATATAAACTCCCTTTCTTAAAATCCAGGGAGAGACTCCTTTTAGAAGCATTTTTTCCACACACACATTCACATAGTTGTAGGTGTTCTTCAATTTTAGTTTAATTTCTTCAATAGATTAGATAGAATAGTGGTTTTTAATTCAAATCAAGCTACGATTATCATCGGGCATCGTCTATTACATCGTTTTGTAGCTAAATTCGTATGATCAAGGTGATATTTCTCTATTTTGCAATTCAATTTGGTAATTTCTTAATTTCTTCAATCTCTTGTTATTTCATTATGAGTTTGATGTTATTTGTTGTTGTAGCCATGGGATTCTCTTCTAGAACCATGGGCTAATCCTCAATTGCCTTGGGTGTGGATGTTTTGATGAGAATTTAGTGTAATTGTGGATTAATTGCATGATTAGCTTATAATTTTGGTATTTATGTTTCTAGAGTTGTACTTTGATTGATTCATTTGGTTGATCAACCCTATTAGCAAGCATGTTCGATTATGTTTATTGCAACGAGAGTTGGGTAGCATGATTGGGAGTGTGAGTGTGAGCTTTGATCAATTGAATAGAAGTTAATTAGTAATTAGCTCACCCGAGAGGGGTGTTAATGGCTAGACCGACAACTTTAGACACTAAACGAGTAGAGGTCGTCTAGGAGTTTGGTGAGAGGGCGTTTCATAAGCATTAGTAACCGTGTTGAAAGTGCTTATGCAACACTATCTTAGGAGCTTATGGTATTTGGTTAGATCCTATAATTGCTAATCAATGCACGATGTTTACCTATGCCTTTCGAGGGGGTTTGCACACATTTGTGATAGCCTTTAGCTTGACCCAAAGTTGTAGTAAAATCATGTAATTGGTCCACTAGTTCACTTAATTGCTCACAAAACGGAAACACCCGAGACAATACACTTCCCTTGCACTTTCCAAAAGAAAGTTAGATAGATTGTCATTTCTTGTCACTAGTTCTTATTACTTTAGTTGATATAGTTTACTATTTTTTGTGCTTATTCCCAAAAACCCAAACAAACATGTTTAGTTACTACAATAGCATGATAACTTGCAACTTTAGGGATTCATTTTCACTCAATTAAGTCCTTGGAACAAAATTCTACTTGGTATACTTATCGTACTACTAACGAACCCATACGCTTGTGGGGATCGTATAGTTGTAAAAAGTGTGCAAAAATACATCCAAGTCAATGGCGCCGCTGCCGGGGACTTAAGCGAGTGTTGTTAGTGAGACTTAGAGTTTGTTAAGTGTTATTGATAGTAGCATTTCTTTTTCGTTATTTTGTTTTAGTTCGTCTTTGTGGGCTTTGATACTTGTCTTTTGTAGGTGTATGATCACAAGATCTCGTGGAGGAAATTTGGAACCATTGGATCTTGAGATCGAGGCACATGCAAGAAGAAGGAATCGAAGTAGGAATCGACAAAGAGTCATAGAAGAACCATTTGAGATGGAAAACATTGAAGAGATGATTCCTCCACCAAATGGAGATGATGATCCTCAAAGAGAGAACAACGAAGTTGCAAACCAAGTTGGAGGGAATCCACCTCCAAACCCACCACCAAATCTCCATAACCCAAATCCACAATATCCACCTCAAAACCACCTTCCATATCAAGGATACTATCCTTACCCCTATCCACCTCCACAACAAGCCTACTATCCACCACCTCAACCTCATCAAAACATCCAATATCTACCACCTCAACACCCTTACCCTCTACCTTACCAATATCCTCCACCTCAACACATTCAAGAGGAATACATCCCTCCTCCTCCACATATGGAAGAGCCTCAACGTATTTACCATGGAAGGCCAATGAGGGAATATTTTGAGCCTCAACCTAGGGAGCATTATGATGGGTTGGCAAGACCAAGGGTGGAGGCAAACAATTTCGAGATTAGTGCCTCTTTATTAAGGATGTTGAGGGAGAGACAATTTGAAGGAAGGACGGAGGAAGGATTTGAGGAAGACCCGAATGAACATCTTGCTCAATTCTTGGAGATAGCCGACACTCTCAAGCAAAATGGAGTGTCGGAAGATGCTAAAAAGATGAGGCTATTTCCATTTACATTGTCGGGGAAAGCAAAAGCATGGCTACAATCAAGCATTCCGACCGGAGAAGTGAGAACATGGGAAGAGTTGAAGAAGAGATTTCTATTGAAGTACTACCCTCCGTCAAAGACGATGGAAGCCAAGCTAAAGATCTCTACGTTCAAACAAGGTCCAAATGAGGGAATCAAAGAAGCATGGGAAAGGTTTACGAGTCTTCTCATCACATGCCCCCATCATGGTTTCCCAATAGAACAAACGACATGTTGGTTCGTTGGTGGGTTACGATTGGAAGATCAACACCACATTGATGCTTGTGCGGGGGGTTCAATTTGGATGAAATCAGTGGAGGAGATCAATGACATAATTGAAGGAATATCAAGCAATACTTTCAAGATGAGAGTAGACCGTGGAGCACAAAATCGGGTAGCCCAAGTGGATGCTAATGATAGCATAAAAGCAATGATGACTACACTCATTGAAAAGGTGAATGTTTTATCTCAAACAAGAGATAATCATTTATCCTTTGGGCAAGAGAATCTTCAAATGGGACCTATGGAAGAAGTGCAATACATGGGTCAACAAGGGTATCCTCAAAACTTTCAAGGGAATAGACAATATCAAGGGCAACCACCATATCAAAATCGTGGTCAAGGCTTCCAAGCTCCTCCTCAAAACCGATTCCAAGGGCAACCTTCATCATCTCAAGGACAAGGGGGACCATCCCCTCAATACCAAGCTCCCCAAAACCCAAATTTTCGGAGGAATGACAATTTGTCCTATTCCAATCCTAAAGGTGCTATTCAATATCCTCCCGGGTTTGATCCCGGAGCAAAACTTCCAAGTGGAGAAGGGAAATCCTCCAACGATGAGCTTCTTGCACACCTAATGAAGAAGATGGATATGAGTGATAAAAGATTTGAAACAATTGAGAAGAAAGTCGAAGCAACCGAGTCCATCCTTGCTCAACTCTTGAGTAATCAAAAAGCGATGGAATTCCAAATGGGACAATTGACAACTTCCATTGGATCTCAACATACAAAGGGTAAATTGCCCTCAAACACCGAGGTAAACCCACGTGAGCATTGTAATGCTATTACAATTTCAAGTGGTGAACAATATGGAGTTTCTTCAATTGAATTGGAAGAGGGTGAAGTGTTGAAGGCAAAAGAAATTGAGGAAGCGGAAAAGAAGAGGATAGAAAAAGTTGGAAGTGGAAAGGTTGCTCCAAGAATTCCAAAGTGGAGAATTGCCAATGATTTGAAAAAGAAGAAGCTTGAGGTACCTTGTGATAGATGGGGGGTGCCCATTACATATGAGCCACTTCCATACCCGGGAAGATACATGAAGAAAATGGATGAGAAGTTTGGGAAGTTTTTGGATATCTTCAAGAAAATCCACATTGATATTCCACTTTCGGATGCTTTAGAGCAAATACCTCATTACATGAAGTTTCTAAAGGATGCAATAGCAAACAAAAAGAAACTAGTGGATGATGAGAAGATCAAGTTGACCGAAGAGTGTAGTGCTGTTGGGATATGAATCCTAGAACAAGTCCTAAATGATGATAAAAGGTAAACGATGAAGTTTTGATAAGCCAAAAGAAGACTTGAATATTTTCTAAGTATTGACTGATCTAGTCTAGTTAAAGAGAAGTCATCTTGTACAAGACCAGTAGAGTTCACAAGACCAGTACTAGTTCACAAGACAAGTACTAGTTCACAAGACAAGTAATAGTTTCAAAAGATAAGTATGAAAGAAAAAAGACAAGTACTTATAATTGATATCGTATTATTACTTCATATGTGTTTATACTAATTGTTTAGATTGTTATTGAGCTATTCAAGATGTATAGAAGCTCATGTTTCGTTTGTATTAGTTCATATTCATTGTATAGTTTTCTAAGTTGACTAAGCTTTGTAACAAGAGCTTAATGTAATGTAATAGTCTTGTTAGGATTAGATGATAGGACTAGATTAGTTCTATGTTGTAATCTGAAGAAGTCTACTGTTCAAGACAAGTAGAAGACGCAGTCTACTACTGAAGGACAAGACAGGTGCGCGACTTAAACAAGACAGGTCAACTTGAACTTAGTTACAAAAGCGTGTTGAAGATAAAGATTGAAGAGTTAGTTAAGGAATAACTAATTAACTGAAGAAACGCGTGAAAGGATAAAAAGAATCTGTTACGAGTTAGTTTTCAAGAAAGGTTGTTACACAACTGAAAGTTCTTGGAATTAGAAGTCTATAAATACCCCAAGGTATTCATTGGTTAAAGACTACTGAAATATTGATCACTACTACGTACGAAAGCTTATTGAAGAAATACTCTCAGAGATTGAAGTTCAGAAAGTGAAGCTACGCAAGACAAGTGAAGATCGAAGGAGGCTACTACTGAACGAAGAGAAGTTTTATTTTCGTTTACTGTTTCAAGTTGCTAGTTACTTGTAAAATAGCTAGTAAGATCGAAGATATATCTGGAGATATAATCGAGAAGATCTAAGTCTTATTTCTTGGGACTTAAAGCTACAAGAACATATTACTCCATTGGACGAGTTAATAAGAATTTCACAACTGGGTTTGTGAGAGTGGATGTAGACAAGTTGTCGAACCACTATAAATATCGTGTTTGATTTACTTTACTGTATTGTTTGTTGATTAATTGATTAACTGTTTACTTGTTAAACATACATAACTGAACAAGACAAGTTGAGTAAACACTGAAACAGAGTTCTCGAAATAAGTTGAGTATAAACTTTAATTGGGCTCATTGTTAATTTTGTTATTCCGCATATCGTACTTTGATATATCGAAAGATTTTTGAAAAGTCTATTCACCCCCCTCTAGACATTTTCACTAGCTTACTCGTTATTAAACTCAACTTAGGGACCTACAAGTGGTATCAGAGCAGTAGTTTACGAACTGCTGTTTCTTGATAACCAACTCAAGACTTGGGTGAAGTCTTGGTCCGTGTCTATACGTGCTCTTACGTGTTCTTTATCGCTGAACTTGAAAACATCTGTTTCTTGATACTATACTGTGATATTCGTATCTTCTTGAATCATGTCTCTCGAAATTAGTGCTAACAAGTTACCTAAGTTCCAGGTTCAAGATTATGACATCCAATCCCAGTTCACATCCAGGTAACAACTACCAATGAAGAAGCAGTTCCTGCTGAGGTAGTTAATGGGTCAAATAATCAAGGGGGAACTCAAAATGTTGAAAATGCCAATGTCCCTGACATTGAGGACAACACCCCTGATTATGATCCTGAATTAGATCCTGCATTCAATTATCCTGAATTTTATGATCAAAATGACTCAACTTCAGTAGAGGACAACTCTACTGAAGAGATCAGAAAAAGAAGGACATGGTTGTCTGACCATCCTACTGATCTAATACTTGGTGACCCAAGTATTGGAGTCAAAACAAGGAGATTTCATGGTGAAAGTGATCTTTTCTGTTGTTTCTTGTCAGAACAAGAACCAAGTGATATTGGAGAAGCACTTCAAGATGCCAATTGGATCACAGCCATGCAGGAAGAACTGAATCAATTCACCAGAAATGAAGTATGAGAGCTGGTGGATAGACCTTCACATCAAGATGTTATTGGAACTAAGTGGGTGTTCAAGAACAAAAAGAATGAGAATGATGTGATTGTCAGAAACAAAGCAAGACTAGTGGCAAAAGGTTACTGCCAGCATGAAGGCATTGACTATGATGAGACCTTTGCACCTGTGGCAAGGCTAGAAGCAATAAGGCTATTTCTAGCCTATGTAGCCCACAAGAGGTTCAAAGTGTACCAGATGGATGTCAAGAGTGCCTTTCTGAATGGAGTCTTGAAAGAAGAAGTCTATGTAGAGCAACCACCAGGTTTTGAGGTTGGAAACCAAGTATACAGACTGAAGAAGGCTCTATATGGACTCAAGCAAGCCCCCAGGGCTTGGTATGACACACTGTCACAATTCCTCTTGGATCATGGATTCACCAAGGGAACTGTGGACAGAACTCTTTTCAGAATCTCTGAAGGAGAGGACATCTTGCTTGTCCAAATTTATGTGGATGACATAATTTTTGGATCCCCTAATGAGAAGCTGTGTGAGAAGTTCTCCAAGCTTATGCAAAGCAAGTTTGAGATGTCCATGATAGGGTTGATGAACTTCTTTTTGGGTCTACAAGTCAAGCAATCAAAAGAAGGAATCTTCATCAACCAAGCTAAGTACACCAGAGAAATGATCAAAAAGTTTGGGTGTACAACAAGCAAGCCAGTAAGGATCCCAATGAACACTAATTGGAAGATGGATCCTGATGAGAGTGGTGTTCCAACCAACTCCACTGAGTATAGAGGAATAATTGGTTCACTCCTCTATCTCACTACCAGCAGGCCTGACATCACCTTTGCAGTAGGTGTATGTGCAAGGTTTCAAGCAAATCCTAAGAAAAGCCACCTTGAGGCTGCAAAAAGGATCTTGAGATATATCAAAGGCACTGAAAATCTAGGCCTTTGGTACCCTGCTGATGACAACATTGAGTTAACTGGCTACTCAGATGTTGATTATGGAGGATGCAGAATTGATAGAAAGTCCACTTCAGGGACTTGTCAATTCTTAGTCAACAAACTCATATATTTGGTTTTCCAAGAAGCAAAACACAGTGGCTACTTCCACCACTGAAGCTGAATATGTTGCAGCTGGAAGTTGTTGTGCTCAAATCCTTTGGCTGAGACAACAACTCAGAGACTACAAAGTCAACTCTACTGAAGTGCCAATATTTTGTGATAACAACAGTGCAATTGCAATATCACAAAATCCTGTCTTGCACACAAGATGCAAACATGTGGACATCAAGCTTCACTTCATTAGAGATCATGTGGAGAAGAAGGATATCAAGTTGGTAAAGATCCACACAGATCATCAAAAAGCTGATATATTGACAAAGCCACTTGCAGAGGCAAGATTTCTGGAATTATCAGCAGAGTTGGGTCTACTTGATCTAGGGAAGTTGGACAAATGAATCCAAAAGAGTTTATCCTTTAATGGGGAACAAATTTAAAACTTCAGCAGACTTGGTCAAGTCTACTGAAACTCAGAAGAGATGATCCTCATTTTTCAGGACACTTGTCCATTGAACTTAAGGACAGTTGTCCACATCTCTTCAGGACACTTGTCCTAGTGGGGTCAGATAAGTTGTCCTAACTATCAAACCAAATCTTGGTCTGATAAGCTCCTATTTTGGGTAATCATTGCCTATTTCGAAATCTGTCCCACTCCATATACAGATTTCACCTTTTTGGGATTTAATTTGTCTCCCACCCAAAATGTCACTTTCCATGCATTAAATGCCAAGATTTAATTCTTGTTTGCATTAAAATCTTTGGGACATGATTTATCTTGGAAACTCCCCAGCTTTAAACAACATTAAAACTCCACCCACGTTTTGAATAAAACATTTTTTTCACTGTTACATTGGTTTTTGACCATTGGATCAAAACTGGCCAACTCCCCTGAAATCAATCTTGGCCGTCCATTTTGGATTTCCACTTTTGTAAACAGTTGAATAAGGCTTAAGACCCACCAACTCATTGACAAACATTCTTTTTAGAATATTCACAAGTCTTAAGATCCCCCACAAACACTTCTTCCCCAAGTATTCGAAACCCTAGCTCAAGTTTTCTTCAAACATTCTCAAAACTCTCTCAATTTCATTTCTGTAAACCTCCAATGGCTCCCAAAGTTAGACCAGAAATGATCATTGATTTCTCCAACAAGGCTCTAGACCTTGATTTTGGATACTTAAGCAATAAGAACAGTCTTCACTTTGAGCCCATAGTATCATTTGAAAGTGAGGATCCTGAGATTACACCAACCCTGAGATGGTTGAGTAGAGCTGGATTGCAGAAATTTATGGAAGGAAGACCAACCTCTTGTTTAGAAAGCTACATGGCTGAGTTCTTTGCCTTCCTCAAGTGGAGAGGTAAGCCTGAAGATGGTGAAGTTTTTACAAAACTTTCATATGTAGCAGAGGGAGAGGAGGAAGAGAGATTTCATAGAGTGAAATTCTCTTCAGAAGATCTTAAAGGAGCTTTTGGATTGCCTTCTGAGGGAAGGAATCCAGAACTTTATGATCATGAAGAGGAGATAGCACAAGAATGGCTTTTAGTTCCAGGACCCATCTCTTCAACACAAAACAAGAAGACTCTCAAGCCAAAATTTCTCAATCTATTTGAGGTAATCACTATGAGTCTTATGAGCAATACTGGAAGCTTGGAGCAAGTCAGTCATCCAAGAATCAGAATTATGGCTGCAGTTATTGATGCTAGTGACAAAGGCATCAAATTTGATTGGAGGACCTTCATCATGTCTGAGATGATGAAGGAAAAGGCCAAATTTAAGGTGAAAGCCCACAATAAGGTTGTGCTAGAAGGAAAACTCAAGTATTGCACCAGGGCAAGCTTGTTGATTGAAAGATTTTCCCATTATTCTCAAATGCAAACCTTTGCAAAGCCCCTCCCAGCCCAAAAGATTCTGTTTAGAAAGCTCAGCAAGAAAACTGAGCAAAGGAGGATGCTTATGGCCAAACCTGCGGAAGAGAAAGAGGAGGAAAAGCCAAAATTGAAGAAGAGGACAAAGGCCAGAGTGGTAAAGACAAGGAAAATGTCTCAACTCCCATCAGAGGAGAATTCAGGAGCTTCAACTGAGATTGAAGAAGTTGTTGAAGAAGGAGTGAGTGTGCCCTCTGATCATTCAGAAGAATTGAGACAGAAGTATAATGAGACTAGACAAAAATCTAGAGGTGATAAGAGGATCAGGGAAGTTGTCCCTAAAAAGGATGGTGAAGGAAGTGGGAGCAGTAGGGCCAGCAAGAGAAGGGCCAAGCCTACTGACAAAGTGTTGGAGCTTCAGGAAGAAAGGTCTCTCCAACTTGCTCTAAGAGAGAGCAGAGCTAAAAGCAGGACCAAATCCAAGTCAAGGACCAACTCATCTGGCTCTGGAACCCCAGAATCCAAGGTCCCTGAAGGTCAACCAATAGAGGCCAACATCCCTGAAATTCAGAACCCTGAACCCAACTCCCCTGAAACCCATGTTACACCACCCAACCAGCCCATCACCCTTGTAAATCTCACTAAGAGATACTCTCCAGAAGGAAGTGTGCAAAGAAGTGGCATTGATGTGCTAGCAGACTTAGCAGTGGATGAGACAAGGCTCCTGTCCCCCCTTGATTCATCTATGCTAAATTACTCCAAAATCTTAGAACATGCACTCAATGAGCCAACTCCCCTGAGCAAAGCCCCCTCAGAATCATTGCTCTTAAAAACAACTAAGGTACCTTCAATTGAGCCTAATCCTTCTAAAGCCAACCCTCCTGAACTTAACTTGCCAGAAGCTGCAATTAATGAAACCACAGCCCACTCCCCTATAGCCCAAAGTTCTCCATCAAATGAGAATGAGGAGGAGTATACTTATGAAAGTATGCTCAGAGGTGGAGCCAAGGCCACTGTGGACAGTTTGTATCCACAACTTGCTGAATTTCCAAGAATTCAGAAGACATTTCATGATTTGAGGATGCTTGTGGATGTGAAAGACAAAACAATAATGGAGATATCACAAGTCATCCAAGATAAGGGAGCAAACTGGTGGCAAGTGGAGGAGAGAAGATTGCTACACTTTGCTGGTGTAATGAAAACAAGATTCCTCACTGATGAGGAAGTTTTTGCAAAGTTGGTAGATGAGAAGATCATTGAGGAGAAAGAAAGAAAAGTTAAGGGCATCAAACACCCTGATAGCAGCTCAAATGATGATGATTCCCCTGATGATCCCTCAAACCCTTCAAACCCCAACCCTCCTGAAACCCCTCAAGCTAACCTCCCTGAACCCTCTCAACCCAAGTCTTTTGTAGCAGACAGACTTTCAAACCCTCCTAGAACCTATCATAGGAAAGGCTCTGTATCTTCAGAGGTGTTGACCAAGGGTGGTAACACAACCAAAGACACATCTGCCAATGAAGGTTCTTCTGAACCCAAGGCACAGCCTAAAGATGTTGAGGTTCCTATGCTAGAGGCTGGTTTGATTAAGGCCTATTCAGTGTCAGATGAGTTGGACACTGATCTGCCCTTAATCATTCAGGATGACTCAGTGGCTGCTGAAATAAGCACTGTGATCTCCTCACAACTGCCATCTTTGAACCTTGTTGAAGGTGAAGATGTTGCAGGTCTAGGTGAAGGTGTTGAAAAGGAGAGTTTAGTCAAAAAATCAGAGGGAGTAGTGGATGATAGAGAGGTAGTAATCACTAAGATAGTGAGTGTACCACAAATAGAGGGTGGTATAAGTGAGGAAGGACAGGTTATTCTTGAAGTCAAATCTGAACTTCAAGAATCCCTTGATGAAAGGAGGCCTGATTCCTTGGGTGAGAACATTTTAAATGAAGGAAGAAAAGAACAAGTTGAAAATGAGAAGAAGGCTGCTGATGTATCAGAGTCTTATGCTAAAGAAATTGAGGGTGATGAGTGTTTATTCCTTAACCTGTTTGATTTGTCTAACATTGCAGGTATAAGTCTTGATCAAATCTTTGCAGATGACTTCTTGACAGATGCTCCCATCCATGTTGATTCTGGATCAGCACAAGCATTACTTGGCTTGCAATCAACAAAGTTGGATTCCCTGGCTCAACAAGTTCAAACAGCTCATACAGAAACCTCTGAAGCATTAGATGAGCATGGAAGAACCTTGGCATCTGTGGAAATGAGGCTGACAGGCTCTGAGGATGTGGTGTTACCCACATTAGAAGCAAGAATTGAAGGAGTGGAATCTGGTCTTCAAACCATTTCCACTGAAGTTCACAAAGCCAAAGTTAGTATGGAGAACATCTCAAAGGAGGTCAAGAAGGATCAAAAGCTGCTTAGAGATAATCACAATGCAAATGTTCAAGCTATCAGACTGACCATTAAGCAAGCTCTTGGCAAAAAGACTGCATTGCAAAAGAAAAGGGCAGAGGTACAAAGACTTGCCATGGTGAAAACAGTCTCTGAGAAATTTTCCCAAGAAGTGATGGCCAACATTGCTGAAGGTGCAGTGGCCAACCTCACTGAGCTTCTTAAGGCCCAACTTGATGCATCCCTGAAAGCAACCTTGGAGGAGGTTGTCCAACAAAAGATGAAGCCTGTTCTAGCTTTTCTTAGCTTGAGCAGTGATAGGATGCAAAATATACATGATGAGAATGTATATTTGTTGGAGGAAATGAAGTCTCTCAACCAAGCCCAATCCCTAATGGCTACAACAATGAGTGAGCTCAAACCCCAGTGTTTTGATGCTGCCAAAAAGGGGGAAAGGGAAAGAGCTAGAGCAAAAGGTGCCTTGATGATTGGAAGCCCAGTCAAGGGAAAAGACAAAGCTGCTGAAGGAAAAGGAAAAAAACCAGCAGTGCTGAATGTAGAAGAATTGGATGAAGAAGAACAATTAGCACTTGCCTTGAAAAATTCAATGGCCTCAGTTCAAGAGGAAAGAATGAGGTTACAGCAGAGACCAGGTGGTGAGGTGTCTGGTTTGGACAAAGATGTTGAAGGTGTCCAAACTAGAGGAAAGATCAAGAGGGCAAAAGGAAAGAAAAGACAAGCTGAGACATTCACTGACTTTCCTAACAACCTTGATCTACCACCTGAATTCAGAATTGATGATGATGAGCCTACCTCAAAGAAGGCCAAAGCTGCTGAAGAGCCCAAAACTGCTGAAAAGGACAAGTCCTCTGAATCTGTCAAAAGTGCTGAAGGTCCCAAGTCCACTGAAGATGTTGAAGAGCTATTTGCTGAAGGATTTGGACCTGAACCCAAGAAGAAGACAACTGTCCTAGCTCATGATCCATCAAAGCTGTTTCATGAAGGGTATGGCAAAGACCCTGAAACACAACAAAAACTGGCCATGATGAGGGCCCAAGAAAAGATGGATTTGATGGATGAAGCCAACATAGCAAGAGATAAAAGGAGAGCAGACTTCCAGAAACCAAGAAGAAGGAGAGCAACCTACAGCAAGATGAAGCCTCAGCTACTGATCCCAATGGACACCAAATATCCACACTTGGATAAATGGGTGCCAATTCAGCTGAATGACTCATGGGAGGAAGCCAAAAGGGAGTTTGTCTATGACTATTATGTCATTGATAGATGGAATGGAAGAGATGCCAACTCCACTTTTGCTGAGTTCATGATAGAGTATTATAGAGAGCTCTATCAACAACTACTTGCAGCTGCTGATATTGCAAGATTTGAACTCACTGCTCCCAAGCCAATCATATACATGCCTCCAAAGCTTGAAGGATGGATTGACCAGGCAAGAATCCTGAAGGAATTTACTGAGATCCTCAAGCTGAACAGGATGGTTCTTGGACCCAAGGGAACAAACCAAGAAGCCATGGCCTTGAAAAGGAGAGTGTGGGCACAATATGGGATGGTGCCACCTCCTGAGGATGATCTCTGAAAATTGGCTAAGTCTTCTGACTCTTTTTGGATAGAAAATTATCTTATCTGAAGATATTTTTTTTTTGGTCAACTATGCTGAAATTTGGACAAGCCTGCTGATGTGGTGTGCCTTGACATGCTGTTTGCTCTAATATGATCTGGATACCCTGATACAAGCAAGGTTGTAGAAATCGGAAATCGCCAGTCGGGCGTTTTCTGACCGCCTAGCGCCTAGGCCCGCCTAGGCGATCCGATTTTTTATTTACTTTTTTATATTTTTTTAATTTTTTTTTATAAATACATGAATATTAACACTAAAAAAAAATTTATTTATGTATTATTGATTTGTTTCCCAAATTCACATTTGTAAATGTAATTGGAAATTTTTTAGTTTATTTTATTTATTTACGTGGATGAAACGACGTAGATTCGAATTTTTAAATTAATTTTTTTTTTTAAAAATCCCGCCTAGGCGGCGTCTAGACCGCCTAAGCGGCGCCTAATGAGCCAGCTGCCTAGATGGCCCGATTAGTATAAAATCCCATCGGATACCTCCCGCCTAGCGCCTAGGCCCCGCCTAGGCCTGATTTCAGCAACCATGGATACAAGTATATGCTCTAATATGCATTGGTTGCTCTGATACAAGCATATATCTTGATATTCAGTATTCTGCTCTGAAACTTGAAGAAATTTGTTTTTGCTCTAATACTAGAAGATGCTCTGAAACTTGAAGATCTAGATACTCTTAAATGTTCAGTTGTTTTACTATGATACTCTAGATCCTATGTTTAGTAAATGATCTGAATAGTTGTAATGAAATGATCAATTGTAATGATGTCTTGAATTCATGCTCTGATAAGTTATTTTCAACTATCAACATGCTTGTAATGACTTTTATATAAATGATAGTTGAACTACCTTTGAATCAAGATACATTATTGCAGAAATCTCTCTATGCCTATATTTGAAACCTACTTGCAACATAAACAGTGAATACACTAACACATTGTCTTTCAGGAATATTGACCTAAGTCATGTCTTCTGAAGATAAATGTAATAGATGTAGTCAAGCCACTTTTGCATAGAATGTGTAGGTTTTGGCATCATCAAAAAGGGGGAAATTGTTGGGAATAAAATGAGATATGTTTTGATTAAATACCAAAACCCCCTAAGACATGCCTAAGTCAAGTTGAGTATGTTCTAGAGATGTTAGAACATATAGAATAAAGGCTAGATGAGAAGCTGATATGTTAGGCAGCTCTTAGTTGAATAGATGCACAATGTGAGGGGGAACATATACTTTGAAGAATATCAAGAATAAGTCCCCTCAAGGCTCAAATTCTGGAACAACCACTAAAGCTCAAGAATGCTGATCAGGAGAGTTGTCCAGAGAAGTTGTCTCTGCACAATTAAAGCAAGAACAAGTGTTCTGAAGCTCAGAAGGCCAAGTGTATTTAAATGCTCTTACAACTGTCCAGAGAGATTGTCTCTGTGCAAGAACAAATGCTCTGAAGCTCAAAGGTCAAGTATGCTGATCAGGAGAGTTGTCCAGAAGAGTTGTCTCAGCACAATCAAGATCAAGTACTCAGAAAAAACTTGAGGTCAACTATGCTGAAGAAATAAGAGACAACCACACCTTAAAGTTCTACATTGAATCATGCTAAGATCACTCTCAAGTGAGGCAAAGGATGTGAGCCAAGTCATCTGAAGAAGAGCTAGCCAACCTTGCTGATAAGCAAAACTGCTGATAGTGATAAGGAGAGTTGTCCATTTAATAAGGAATGTTGTCCTATCATTGGATCAATCTTCAGAAGCCATGTCCAAGTCTTAACAAGAAGTCAAACATTGGGAAAAGTGCTGCAGAATGAAGACAAAGTCTTAACAGCCGTTTATTACCCAAATGAGGACATGTCACTATCAAGAATTTGTCTTCCAGTTTGAAGAATTCAAGGAAGACATTTATAGCAATTTGGGACTGCCTCTCCAACGGGAAAATCCTCAAATTTGTCTATAAATACAGAAGTGTGAAGACCATTTGAAGGCATCCAACTGACTTCAACAGAATCCAACTACTCAAGTATTCTGAAGCTCATAGAACATTCAAGCTTTCAAAAAGACTATCTTAGTCTTCATACACTTCTTCTAAGTTGTACATCATTGTATATCCATACAAAGCTTAGAGAGATATCATATCCTTATACATTGATCTTCATTGTAAAGGATATCTCATTAGTTGGAACCTTACTTCAACCCTTACCCCTTTCAAGTGAGAAAGTGAGAAGGCTGTTGTAGTAGTAGAAGTGGTAGGAGATGACTGTTGAGAGAAGAACAGTTCAGTTCTGAGTTGAGAAGAGGGTACTAGGACTCTAGACATCCTAGGGATCAATTCACCAAGGAGAGGTGTTATTGATCAAGTGCACCTTGGCACTATAAAACAAGTTAATTCCAAGAGTGAAGGAATTATCCTGTTCAATCAGGGAAAGTGGATGTAGGAGCTTGAGTCTCTGAACCACTATAAACTCTTGTGTTGATTTGCTTTACAAGTACTTTCATACATTCAACACTACACACAAACTGATCTTTCAAAGGATACATACTCAAAGACTGTGCAAAACCTATTTGGACAAAGTCCCTGAAACTGAACTGGACTAAATTGACTAAGTGATTTCAGAAACTAAAGGAGTCTAATCTATAAGGGTCAACCACTATTCCGCACATATAACGCCCCTAGATATTCAACTAAGTACTCAATAGTACTTAGTAGTTTGATTATCTTAGAAGAGTTAATCATCTTCAGCAGAGTTGTCCAAGACAACCTTGCTGAGCTCTGGTTTGATCAAAAGTTGAAAAGAATTGCATACAAGTGTATTCCCCCCATACACTTGTTATATACTCCTTTCAGGACCAACAAATTACCTTCTTAATTTTTCTTTTGAATTATTATTTTAAATAAGTTATAATTAATGTTGATAATAAGTTATTGTTATTATACATATAAATCATAAAATCAATTAAAAAAAATTACTATAATTAATTTGAATTAATCGTTTAAATAAAGTGTTTATTTTTTTAATCCCGCGTAGTACGCGGGTACTCCACTAGTATATATACATATATACATACAAGGGGCAGTGACGATTCGTGATTCTTCTGAGCTAATTGATAGGGCAGATGGATAGTCAGATCCATATCTTGGCGGGGCGACCCGGATGGCATCTGGTTCACAGATGCAACCGATGGTTCTGCAGCCATGGCGTGATTTACATCTCTTTGCCTATAACTAATACTATAGATCTGCGCCTCCTTTCAACCTTCTTTCAATTTTTAATTCTTCTTACTAAGGATTTATAATATTTGAAATTATAGTATTTTGGTATTTTTTTTTAAATTATCAAATGAATTATACATGGGTTTTGTGTAAATCTAATTATTTTTTGGGTTTGTTTAACTTAATCTTTTTTTTGAAGTAAAAAAAAAAAATTAAGTTAAAAAAATGTCACTTTTTGACTATTCACATTATTAATAATAATTAAGTTTTGTTTAGTTACATTAAGAATGTAATTTGGTAATTTGGGCATTGGTTTAGTGCTGAGCGTATGCAAAACATACGAAACATCAGTTTTTGCACATTTAAGTCCCAATCTTCCCCTTATCTTAGCCACCAAATAAATAAATTAAATAATTAAAATAAAAAACATTAAATATAAAAAGGGTACAAATAATGTTTGCAAACAATTTGTTTTAAAATTAAACACTTTTAATCAATTTTGTATATATTATGGTGTTTGCAAAACAAATGACTTTTGTTTAAAGGGTAGGTCTTCTATAAAATTGATTCTATATAAGAAATTGAGTTTTTTTTGTTACACTTTTTAATGGTAGTGACTTACACTTTTTAAAATAATATTTTAAGTTATATTGACGTACACTTTTTAGTAATGTTATATTGCACATTTTAGTTATATAAACGTGCACTTTTCAGTAATATTGTGTTGTATTTTTTAATTTATAATGATTTACACTTTTCATTAAAAACTGTGTTGCACTTTTCAATTATAACGACTTACACTTTTCAGTAATATTGTGTTGCACTTTTTAGGTATAATGACTTACACTTTTCAACATACACTTTTTCAAAAAAAAAAAAAAAACTTTTGGTCAACTCGATTCCTTATAAGGAATCGAGTCTATATAAGACATTGACTTTTTTATAACTTTACAAGAAAACGCCCTTATTACATTTGGATAAGTAATGGGTAAATATGATATATTATTTAAATTGGAGGGATAAAATTGTAAAATTAATTATTACACTGATGAGAAACCCATAAAATCTATTAAGTGGGTGTTTGCAAACTCTACTCACAGTTTAAAAGTACTTTTTTTTTTGGAAGCTAATGAGGTTACATGCACTGTGAACAAGAATTGAGAAGGTCTTCCACAAAGTGTGAAGACTCGACCAAAGAATGAGAACTCCCGAACCACCGAGAGTTCATAGCAAAGCAATGTGTCGTTGAATTGGCATTACGAGATATATTTAACACAATAGAGTAAGGATTTTCCGTAAGGAAAGATTTTCCAAACCTGATAGTATCACCAAATACATTGATGCCTATTTCCAAGTCTGATTTCTGCAATTCATCTGTGACCCTTTTTGTATCTGTTTCCACCACCACTCTTTCGAAGCCAATCTTCTTTGCCCACTTTAGAGCTTCGACAACTCCCCATGCCTCACCCTCATCAACCCCTAATAAGTCGGATGTAGAGAGCGTCCTTGTTGCAATAAATACCCCGTCCTCATCATGTATCACCATGCCAACCCTCGTCCTTGTTGCAATAAACACCCCGTCCTTATCACGTATCACCATGCCAACCCTCGTGAGTGTGATATCCTCAAAGAATGCAGCGTCAACGTTCACCTTTACGTATCCCGGATTTGGCTTGTGCCATGATCTGCAAGAATTTGGACGGGGTGGACCCATCACACGGCTATGTAGTCCCCTACATTCAGCTAGTATGCCCCGTGCAAGGGTCAGAATTTGGCCTGGACTCCTGCGACCGTTATCCCATACAACTTCGTTTCTATGCTTCCATAATTGCCAGACCACCGTTGCGAGCAGTTCCATTTTATCAGACTCCATAGTTTGAAGGAGCAGCAGAAACAGGTCTGCACGGTTCTCAACGCTCATGAATTTCTCCTCAATTAATCCCCACATTCCAGCCTCATTCCAGCACTCTCGTGCTATTTCACAGTCTATTAGAATATGCCAGATTCATTCAATACCCCCATCACACAAGGTACGTCGTTATATGAATAATTCCCCTTCTGTAGAGCTTTTCTCTGACCGGCAGCCATCCCCTGCAAATTCTCCATAAACACTCTTTAATTCTTGGTGGCACGTTTAATTTCCACAGTGTTCTCCATGGGGTAGGACCGGATACTTGATTTCGTGAAATCACCCGCTGAGCTAGTCGATATCCAGATTTAACGGAGTACTTTTCGTTAGTAGAGAATTGCCATAATATGGTATCATTCACGCCATGCGGTGCAATAGGTGTGCGAAGAATTTTGTTACATTCCTCTTCATTAAAAATACCACGGATCAGTGGGGCATTCCATTGTCTCTCCCCTGGTTTGAGGAGCTCGCATACCCTAAGATCATTTGCATAAGGGATCGGATGTGGAGAAATGGTTTAAAAGTACTTCTCAGAAGCTAAAGTTGTAAGAGAGCAGCTTAAAAAAAACAAGATTTTGACCCATCTAATTGACTTTGCAAACACCCTCTAAAAGTAGATGGAGGGTGCTTCACCAAAATCACTTTTAACAAATTAACTTAATCACTTTGTTGTGTTTGCAAACATTTCAAAAGTGATTAATATTTGAAAAGAATGCTTTAAAGCACATACTAGTGTTTGCAAACACTCACTAAATAACTTTCACGTGTAGATGGACGCGTATATTAAAAAAAGTGTAATAATGAATAGAGTTTTGAGAGATTGTTACATAAACTTTTATGTATAAAGTAAAGAAATAGTTTACTTGTGTATATGTGTTGTTGCGTCCAAAAATAACGATCAAGGATACTAAATCTTCCCGTGCGGGCTGTGATATTTACGGGCTTGAATCGTCACTTTTGCGCAAGCTCTCTCACGAATAATCCTCTTCTACGCTCCCGTAAGACCTGCAAAAACACGCCGGAGGGGATTCCAGCGTGGAATCTCCGACGCTCAAGTAAGAAATCTTCTCGGGAGAATCAAAGAAGAATTTCCCTGTGAATCAAGGGAAATTCTCGCAAGAATTGTAGGATATCTTTTCTTTTCAGTGTATTATCAATGGATTTCATGTATTCTCAATGAATAATGTAAAGTGTGTGTTTGTAGTATGAAAAACGTAGTCAACTAGTAAAACAAACCTGCTTATATACCTCTCCTCATTTCGTGGGAGTGAGGGAGACCCCCTCTCCCCCTTACTTCTCAACTGCCCTTAAGACTCGGTCTTCTTGTGGACTGTTTCCATTCATCATGGCTATTTCTCTTGGACTTCAATAATTAATATTGGGTCTTTTGGGTCCCCTTCGTGGGCTGGAAACATTTGACCCCAGAATGCTTGGGCTAAGGACGTGGGCCAGAGATATGGGCCAAAGATGTCTAGGCCAGGGATATCTGGGCTAGAGATATGGGCCAGAGATGTTTGGGCCAATTTATTTCCCTATAATCAGAAGTGTATTAATCCCTCTTGTAAGACAATCATTCGTCGCATCATTCATAGCAAACGAGGTTAATTCGTCTTATATCCACGTGTCGTTATCTCGGGAGACGACATATTTTGGCCGCATCAACTACTCCCCCATACTCTCATAAAGTACCTCAAATTTATGAGAGTAGGAAAAAACAAGATGAATTAACCTGAACACCTCTTCGTACAGATCATCACCATATTTCCTTCAATACTCTCTTCCATTCCTAGATACACCAAAGTTCAAGTTTCAGAGAGTGTATCTTGTCGCCCTGGGAAATTATATCCCTCTCAGAACCCTCGAGCCCTAGGGAGCTCAAAACTCTTTGAAATTTCTCCACTTCAGGGATATTAAGTGTTATGGCTCGTACTCTGAACCTTAAGGACTCTTAAGTGGCTAATACTTATCACTCAGAAACTCTCAGCCATATCCTGGCTCAATATGGTTTAGATCTCAAGCCTCTCGAACTCTTTAAATGATTTACACTTCTCAAAATCTTCAGCCATACCTTGGCTAGTCCAATCAAGGTGGTTCATACACTGAACCTCAAAATCTCATAAGTGTTTCTCACTTACAATCTCATGAGTCTAGTCGCACGACCTTAAATCGAAACAGTTCATCTCTTTGAATCTCAGAACCTCTAGAGTGTTTCTCACTTAATAATCTGGCCTCGTGGCTTCAAATCAAGCTCATCATTGGACCTCAGAATTGTGAGGGGCTCTCTAATTCCCCTCGGCCTCGTGGCCTCAAGTCAAGTTCATCATTGAACCTCAGAATTGCGAGGGGCTCTCTAATTCCCCTCGGCCACGTGGCCTCACTCTCCGATCGTAAGAAACTTTAATCCTACTTTTATACCTCGGAGTTTTTATGTGGAGGGCTAGGGTCCTATATCCCTAGTTTTGAAAACCTCTTATAACTCTGGATGTCATCTATTCTCCCCAAGCCTCGAGGGATATAATGGGTAGAGCTTCTTCTTTAATCATTTTGGGAACTGGACACCTGTTGGGTCATAGAATTACAAACACCATTTCCTGGTTCATATCAAGGACTCTCACAAATATATCAGGAGTTGGGTTCATATCAAGAACCCACGCAAATGTCTCAGGAGTGGGGTTCATATCAAGAACCCACGTAAATTTCTCAGGGGTGGGGTTCATCAAGAACCCACGCAAATATCCCTCGTCTTGAATGTTTTTCGACTTTCCGTGCTTTATCTCATCTCTTCTTACAGCTTACAATACCTGCATATTATCCCCTTGCATGCATGTATATATATATATATATTGATCTTTCTTCATACGCATGTCATATATTGTGTTTAGGATAATAAGTATGTTTTGTCCTTAGCATCTCTTAGCTAGGTTTCTATGCCTCTGAGCAAATTCACGCAATGCGTATTTCTGACATTTTTCTAACACATATAGACTTTGAGGCTTCATTATCGTAAAAGTAGAAAATCTAGGTTCTTGTACTTACTTGATTTTGGTTTGGATAGCCCCGTATAGTTCTTATATGGCTCCTACTCCCCCTAGCCTCGAAGTCTATAGTGGATGAAGATTTCTCCTTTCTTATAACTCTGGGGGCATGTTGGATCATAGAGCTCCAAATATCGTCTTTAAGCATTTCCTTATAGTGAGGCTCATCCTGGACTCACACCGATTATCAGAGTGGGATTTGTGAAGGACTTTCACAATTTTCTCAGAGTGAGGTTCATCGGAACCTACTCAATTTCTCAGGGTGAGGTTTGTCTAAACCTGCGCGTTTTCTCAGAGTGAAGTTCATCTGAACCTACTCAATTTCTCAGGGTGAGGTTTGTCTAAACCTGCGCATTTTCTCAAAGTAAGATTAATCGGAACCTACTCAATTTCTCAGGGTGAGGTTTGTCTAAACCTGCGCATTTTCTCAGAGTAAGGTTCATCTGAACCTACTCAATTTCTCAGGGTGAGGTTTGTCTAAACCTGCGCATTTTGTCAGAGTGAGGTTCATCGGAACCCACTCATTTTCTCAGGGTGAGGTTTGTCTAAACCTGCGCATTTTCTCAGAGTAAGGTTCATCTGAACCTACTCAATTTCTCAGGGTGAGGTTTGTCTAAACCTGCGCATTTTCTCAGAGTAAGGTGCATCAGAACCTACTCAATTTTTCAGGGTGAGGTTTGTCTAAACCTGCGCATTTTCTCAGAGTAAGGTTCATCGGAATCTACTCAATTTCTCAGGGTGAGGTTTGTCTAAACATGCGCATTTTCTCAGAGTGAGGTTCATCGGAACCCACTCATTTTCTCAGGGTGAGGTTTGTCTAAACCTGCGCATTTTCTCAGAGTAATGTTCATCTGAACCTACTCAATTTCTCAGGGTGAGGTTTGTCTAAACCTGCGCATTTTCTCAGAGTAAGGTGCATCGGAACCTACTCAATTTTTCAGGGTGAGGTTTGTCTAAACCTGCGCATTTTCTCAGAGTAAGGTTCATCGGAATCTACTCAATTTCTCAGGGTGAGGTTTGTCTAAACCTGCGCATTTTCTCAGAGTAAGGTTCATCGGCTACTCAATTTCTCAGGGTGAGGTTTGTCTAAACCTGTGCATTTTCTCAGGGTGAGGTTTGTCTAAACCTGCGCATTTTCTCAGAGTAAAGTTCATCGGAACCTACTCAATTTCTCAGGGTGAGGTTTGTCTAAACCTGCGCATTTTCTCAGAGTAAGGTTCATCGGAACCTACTCAATTTCTCAGGGTGAGGTTTGTCTAAACCTGCGCATTTTCTCAGAGTAAGGTTCATCTGAACCTACTCAATTTCTCAGGGTGAGGTTTGTCTAAACCTGCGCATTTTCTTAGGGTGAGGTTCATCAGAACCTACGCAATTTCTCAGGGTGAGGTTCATCGGAACCTATGCAATATTTCTCTGATTCTTCTTGGCCTCGTGGTCTTAGAGTGTCTTTTGCTCCTGAATTAGGGTACCTGTAGGTTTATTCTGTCCCCTTTTCAGGGATATAACTTTTAGTCGTCCAGGGATATGGTCTCTGACCTTGGTCGTTCTGGGGTATTGCCCCACAGATATACTAAGTTGACTTCATAGCCGCATCTCAGAGGTGGCAATCTGATCTCCAGTCCTCAACATGATGAATTTGCTTCATAGCGAGTCGGGTATTCTCCATCTTCGTCTTAGCATCTTAGCCATCAATTTCCTGGCTATCGGAACAAAAAAATCACATCTATTATGAACTAACTTGTTACCTCAATATTCGTCTTCGTAGTTGCGCATATCTCTCGTACGTCTACAACTCCTCGAGCAGGTCGAGGTTTAACATTATCTTATCATCTCAAACTAGAAGTCAAATCCTCCTCCATGAGTTATCAATCTCAAAATTCTCTTCACGCCCTTAAAATCAGTGAACTATCCAGAGGTACGAAGACATGGATAGATCTAACCTCAGAACAATGTGGGGGTCCTCCAACATAGGCTCTCAAGTGCTCGAATAAGCGTCATAAGCATAAATTATATAGTTCAAACATGAAATAATCAAACAATGTAAGTCAAGTCTCTTTTGATCTCAAACCTGAAACCTGGACCCTCTCTAGGACCTCCAGTCTCGGCAAGACGGTTAATTTCTCTAATCTCCCACCTCAGAAGGGGATCAACTTCTTAACCTCTCATTTATGGAGCTCACAGTGATCTTTATATAACTGACCTCCCATGATGCAATATTTCAGTCTTAGGGCTCGAGCCTCTCTAGACAGGGGAGCCCCTGAGTCTTTGTTCAGCTCTGTAAGGATTTCTCTCCAGTCTCCTCCCATCAAGGCCTTAGTAGCCAGTCAATCCGCCACCAATAGGGTTATCTTTCATTGTCCCTCAAATTCAGTAGAGCTAGCCAATTTGGATCACCTATCTGCCTTCATATTCTCCTCTCTCGGTATTTGTAGTACTTTAAAAAACGTGGAATTTATTTTTCAAGATCCTTACCCGCTCTAAGTAAGCAATCATTTTTTTCATCTTTAGCAAGGTATTCTCCTGTCACATGCTGTACCACCAATTGGGAATCTGAATACAGAGTAATCTTCTGGGCTCCTAATTCTGCTGCCATATCTGCTAGAGCGAAAGAAAATATGTCTACATTCTCTCGGAGAGTGGCTATCATCTTCTCTTTAAGCTTTGGGTCCATATAGGTACCAATTCTGGTTGTGCATCATTCTTTTCCTGCGTAAAGCTCAATATTCATCAGCTCTTCATCCGACTGACTCTACATAGCGCTTTCTGGCTTGATATTGATCTCCACATATCTCTCCTACTCCCCCCGAGGCGGGAAACTTCATCTTCATGTAGAAGGTGGAGATTACTGCCTGGAAGATGTTAAGGCTCGGCCTTCCCATCACCACATTGTACGAGGATGGGACATCTCCTTATTAAAAATTCTATCACTTGTACTTATCTACTAGGGGTAGTCCCTAGCCCTACTTGCAATAGTACTGGTCCGAGGGGTTGGATTGCTCCCCCTGAAAATCCATAGAGAGTCGTTTCTACTGGTCTGAGTTTTATGTTCGGCTCCATCTTTTTGAAGCATTCCAAAAATATGATGTCTGTTGAGCTTTTGGTATCCACAAAGATTCATGCTACATCGTATCCTGCAATATTCATAGTAATGATTAGAGCGTCATTGTGGGTTTCCCTGGGTTCTCCAGCATCTTCTGGTCCAAAATGAATGTCAGGGACCACTGTCATCTTCCCTATCTCTCGGTGCTCCCCGTTTCGTTCGATCTTCAATGATCTAACACTTTGTTTCCTTTGCCTGAAGGAATCTCCATCTGTAGGACCTCCCATGATCATGTGGATTGTTCCCCTTTTCTGAGGGGGAGGGGGTTGATCCTCCGTATCTTTCCTCTGCTCTAGTTTTCGGACTTATCATTTCACTCATTTAGGGCTTCTGGCCCTAAAATACCTCAAAACGCTCAGACTTATCATTTTTCATCACTCTAAAAGAATCGTCTCATGCAATATTAAAAATTCATTATCTTTTTTTAGACATAAGACTTCATAGCATCGACCAAACAAATCAAATCAACTTTTACTCTAAAAATAAAAAATAAAGTGGATCATGCTCTCTCAAATAATCTCTTCAAATGAAAATTACAATGAATATTAAATTCTCCACGTTTCATCATAAGTGAGTATTTCTAGTACACGCAGGCTTCAAGGTCCTAAACGAGGACATAACTCAAGACATGTCCTTATTTAAAGATAAAACTGTAAGAAATAGCATTTTTCATTTTTTTATCTCAAGGCCCTGAATAGGCTCAATCTATAATCTGAGATCATATCTAAAGTATAGAAACATGTCAATCATACACAATTTGAAGATAGCTATGTCAGTTTTCATTTCCCGAACCATAGTCATCATCAATTCTTCCACATAAAGTAGTCACAGAAGTCAATATATGAATTACCTACTCATGCTTCTAACATTTCAAGTAATTCTCAATTCTAATATCATTTCTAAAATATCTACATAAATCAATCATGTAAGCTCAAGGAGACTATGCTTAATTCAACGGAAAAAAGTAGCCTTGAATCATATACGTCAATCTCTTAAAGACATGCTCATGGTAATATCAAATTAATACAAAAAGTCTAATATTTTAGGCTATATCAAACACGTGTACTAACCAGTGGTACCAATGTACTCATCGTGTCTCAGCTAGCCCTCACGGATCTGGATCCTTAGGTCTCCGTTAGCCCTCGGGGCCTTGAATACTCCATTTCGAACTTTCTAGTCTGGATGCTGGATCTCGGGGCCTTGAATAACCCTCTAGAACCTCCAACGTTTCCAGCACTTTTAGCACGGACCCTTAGGTCCTGACCAATTAGTGTTCACATCTCTGCCAGCCCTCGGGGACCAGAATACTCCCTATATCTGCCAGCCCTCTGGGACCAGAATACTCCCTACCTCTGCCAGCCCTCGGGGACTAGAATACTCCCAGAGTTCTTAAAGGCTTTTGGACTAGGCCTTCTCGAAATTTCTCACAAAAAAAAGGTTAAATAACAATTTGTACCAAGATTTGGTACTGACTTTGTCTATATTCTAGTGCTCATTCGATAAAAGGTGTATTCTCATGCAAATCTTTCCACATATACCATACATCTCCTATTTTCGCAACATATTGATTGAAACGATTAATATCCACGCTAAACTAAATAGATTTACATCCTTCTCCACATTCATCTCTCACTCAACACATATCATGATTCACTCAATAATATCATCTGTAAGGTGATTTAAATTTACTCAATCATAATCAAGTGTTCTACAAATAAATTATTCTTCAAACTCAAACTCATGCATATCAACAAGCTTCATTCAAGCATCATATAAGTATTATATTTCACACTAGTATAAATTACTAGCAAAGAGATTGCGTGTTACTTAGTATTTCCTTCACGGATGAATATGTGGAGATCAATATCAAGCCAGAAAGCGCTATGTAGAGTCAATCAGATGAAGAGCTGATAAATATTGAGCTTTACGCAGGAAAAAAAGGATTCACAACCAGAATTGGTACCTATATGGACCCAAAGCTTAAAGAGAAGATGATAGCCACTCTCCGAGAGAATGTAGACATATTTTCTTTCTCATGTCCTTCATTTCTTTCTGAAGGACTTGTATTTGATCGCTAACTGCTCCTTGACAAGTGTCATTTGTACTTTCTCCAATCTTCATGTCCAAAGTTCTCTCAGGGATTACTTCCGTATTCTTCCAGGGGGTTCTGTTGGGGATACTCCTTTCAGCTTGAGAGGGTACTTTATCCTCTTGGTTTCGAGGGACTCCCTCATTCTTGGAGGGGGCCAGAGAGGAATCAATCATGCGCTCTGGGTTCTTCTGCTTCGTATTCTCGTCCACTGGTGGAGCAGCGTCAGAGGTATGGATTCCTCGAGAAGCAATTATCTTCTCCACAGCCTGGGCTATCATAGCGTTTAGCTGGTCCTGAGAAATAGTAAGGAACTCAGGTTGAGCATGGGAAGGAAGTGTATCCCTATTGATCCCACTTCCAGAGGCTCCCGAAGTACCCGTCGTATTTCCCTCGGGTGCAAGAGGGTTATCGTCCGGTACAGGGGTTGAGGGTTGTTTCCCTAGATTTCTGTTTAAGGGAAAACCCGGGGGAGGCGGAGGGAAAGGAAGGGGAGTGGTATCTCCCTTTTCCTTAGTCTGCTTCATCAGATCTTGTTCTCCGCCCATTTCGTATGGAACTTTTCTCACTTCTTAGCTCGAAACGTTTCCACAGACGGCGCCAGTTGTTGCGTCCAAAAATAACGATCAAGGATACTAAATCTTCCCGTGCGGGCTGTGATATTTACGGGCTTGAATCGTCACTTTTCCGCAAGCTCTCTTACGAATAATCCTCTTCTACGCTCCCGTAAGACCTGCAAAAACACGCCAGAGGGGATTCTGGCGTGGAATCTCCGACGCTCAAGTCAGAAATCTTCTCGGGAGAATCAAAGAGGAATTTCCCTGTGAATCAAGGGAAATTCTCGCAAGAATTGTAGGATATCTTTTCTTTTCAGTGTATTATCAATGAATTTCGTGTATTCTCAGTGAATAATGTAAAGTGTGTGTTTGTAGTATGAAAAACATAGTCAATTAGTAAAATAAACCTTCTTATATACCTCTCCTCATTTCGTGGGAGTGAGGGAGACCCCCTCCCTTACTTCTCAACTGCCCTTAAGACTCGGTCTTCTTGTGGACTGCTTCCATTCATCATGGCTATTTCTCTTGGGCTTCAATAATTAAGACTGGGTCTTTTGGGTCCCCTTCGTGGGCTGGAAACATTTGACCCCAGAATGCTTGGGCTAAGGACGTGGGCCAGAGATGTCTGGGCCAGGGATATCTGGGCTAGAGATATGGGCCAGAGATGTTTGGGCCAATTTATTTCCCTATAATCAGGAGTGTATTAATCCCTCTTGTTAGACAATCATTCGTCGCATCATTCATAGCAAACAAGGTTAATTCGTCTTATATCCACTACATATTTTGGCCGCATCATGTGTGAATTAAAAATAATGATATTTTGTGTAAAATTAAAGATATTGTGAATGTGAAATTTTTATTAGGAAAATATCACGTTTAATTTTTGAAGTTTACGACTTTTTCAGATTTGATCACACACATTTAATCACCATAATCATCAGCAGCCGGAAGAATGAGGGCTTTTGTAGAGAGAGAAAAATGGAGTTTTTGGAGAGAGAAAAAGAGAATTTTTAAAAGGGAGTTTTTGTAGAGAAAGAAAAAGAGAATTTTTAAAAAGGTGTTTTTGTAGAGAGAGAAAAAAGAGAATTTTGAAAAGAGAGTTTTTGTAGAGGGAGAAAAATAGAATTTTTAAAAGGATAGCCATTAATCTTCATCACAAATGTTATCATGTCCGAATAATTATAAATGGAGAATGAATTCTAATAATTAACTACTTTAAAATAAGTTTATATTCTCAATCATTATAAAAATTCAATATGAAAACAAAATATTGTTCAATCACTTGAAAAAAAAATGAGGTTTCGGGTTTAGGATTTAAAATTAAAAGAGTGAAAATGATGTAAAAAAAAAGTTTTGCGGTTCAAAACCTTTTTTTTTAATCGTTGACTAATATTTTCCCTTTATTATTAACACTAGTAATAATATTGGAGACTGGAAAATCAAACTACAATAATCACCGGCATCTAGATTGGAAAAATGGGGTTTTGTAGGGAGAGAAAAAGAGAATTTTTAAAAGATAATAATTAATCTTCACTTCATGACCGAATAATTATAAATGAGAATGAATTCTAATAATTAACTACTTTAAAATAAGTTTCTATTACCAATCATTATAAAAATTCAATATGAAAACAAAATATTGTTCAAAAAGTCTAAAAAAGAGAGTACAAAAGCAAGTCTGAATAATTTTCAACCATGAATACAATTATTATAAACGTATTTATTTCTTCATCTCCAAACTCAAAATCATGTGGATTTTTTATTTCTTAGTCACACAACAATAATAATAATATTATTGAAGATAAATTCAGTAAAAATTGAAAAAAATAGGAGTTTAGGATTTAAATATTAAAAGAGTGAAAATGATGTCAAAAAAGAAGTTCGCTATTCAAAACCCTTTTTACTCGGTAACTGATATTTTCTCTTTATTATTTTATCATATCCTCTAATTTGTTAATGGTTAAAAAACTATAAATAATATATCCCACGTGAACATCACACCGATCACACAATCGACGTGAACTCCCACTATAGATTTGTAATAAAGCCCACCAATTTGTACCACTCGTGAACATCGCACTCGACCAAACACAGCCAATCCCTGATGTGAACTCCATCTTGTAATAAAGCATTCTTATGTGGGGCAACACTAGTATTAATATTCATTCTTATGTGGGGCAACACTAGTATTAATATTCGATGACCGGAAAATCAAACCACAATAATCACCAAGAATGAGGGTTTTTGTAGGGAGAGAAAAAGAGAGTTTTTGTAGAGAGCGAAAAATAGAATTTTTAAAAGTGTAACCATTAATCTTCACCATAAATATTATCATGTCCCAATAATTATAAATGAGAAATTAATTCTAGTAATTAACTATTATGAATTTTTTATTTCTTAGTCACACATCAATAATATTATTGAAGATAAATTCAGTAAAAATTGAAAAAATTAGGGTTTGGGATTTAGGATTTAAAAATTAAAAGAGTGAAGATGATGTTAAAAAAAGTTCGAGGTTCAAAACTCTTTTTCCTCGATCACTAATATTTTCCCTTTATTATTTTATCATACCCTCTAATTTTTTAATTTGTTCATTGGTTAAAAAACTATAAATAATATATTAGGTGATGTAGATAAATATGTCGCTCTCGGAGGAGTCGACACGTGGAAACGGGATAAGTTATGATAGTTGTAATTAGGTTAATATATTGAAGAAACAGGATTAATACACCCCCTGGGTTCGAGTAGAGGAATTAGAGGAATCAGAGAAATCAGAGAAATTGGGCCTTTGGCCCATATGTGGAGAAATTAATAGGTCTTGGGCTGGGGAAGATTTGGCCCAAGAATGGAATTATAGCCTGTCTTCCTTGGCTAAGTCCTGGGAATCGTTCAAACCCACGTAAATAGGGGTCGATAAGCTGAAGAGCCGAGTCTTCAGGGGATCAGCCGAGTCCTTAGAGATTTGAGGCCGAATTCCTAGATATACGCCGAGAATTCAGGGAGAATAGGTCTCTCCCTCTCCGCAGAGAGGGACCAGGTATATAAAGAAGGTTATTTCCATATTCTTAATTAAGTTATTATTATGATACGTACATTTTACTGATTATACACACTGCCATACAAAATATACGCTAATAGTGAAGAGAGACTTCACGATATTCGCCGGAATTCCCCTAGATATACAGGGGAATTTCTCTTTGATTTCGCCTACGATAAGTTCTGACTTGAGCGTCGGAGTTTCTACGCCGGAGGCCCCCTCCGGTGTACTTTTGCAGGCCAAATTTGGACTTACGAGAAGATTCACACGAGGATTGTCAAAGGCGAACGAGTGATTGAGATCGTGATTAACAGTGTTCGGAAGGGAACGGCTTATATCCGTAAGCATTCTTTTTCGACGCATCATTAGGGATACGGTGTAATTAAACAATCTACAAGAATGAGTCGAGCAAAACCACGATGATACTTTAATTACGTACTGAACTTCCACTAAAGATTTGTAATAAAGCTTGTGAACATCGCACCGATTACACGATCAATTCCTGACGTGAACTCCTATTAAAGATTTGTAATAAAGCCTACGTAATAAAGCCCACTCTGAAAAACGCACCGTCAATTCTTATATGAGGCAACACTAGTATTAATATTCGGTGACTGAGAAATCAAACCACAATAATCACCAGCTCAATAGATGGAAGAATTAAAGTTTTTGGAGTGAGAGAAAAAGAGAATTTTTAAAAGATAGCAATTAATCTTCATGTCCAAATATTTATAAATGGGAATGAATTCTAATAATTAACTATTTTAAAATAAGTTTCTATTCCCAATCATTATAAACATTCAATATGAAAATAAAATATTGTTTAAAAAGTCTAAAAAACAAAGTAAGTCTGAATAATATTCAACCATGAATACAATTGTTATAACCGTATTTGTTTTTTCATCTCTAAACTCAAAATCACTCTATTGTGAATTTTTTTATTTCTGGTGTAATTAAAACTCCACTAAAGATTTGTAATAAAGCCCTCGTGAACATTGCACAGATCACACCATCAATCCCTGACATGAATTTGTACTAAAGATTTGTAATAAAGTCCACTAGTGAATATTGCACCGACCACACATCCTGATGGTGAACTCCCACTAAAAGACTTGTAATAACGCATTGGGCAACACTAGTATTAATATTCGATGACTGAGAAATCAAACCACAATAATCATTAGCAGCTGGAAGAATGAGGGATTTTGTAGAGTGAGAAAAATGGAGTTTTTGGAGAGAGGGAAAAAGAAAATTTTTAAAAGGGAGTTTTTGTAGAGAAAGAAAAAGAGAATTTTTAAAAAGGTGTTTTTGTAGAGAGGGAAAAAAGAGAATTTGGAGGGAACACTAGTATTAATATTCGGTGACTAAGAAATCAAACCACAATAATCATCAGCAGCCGGAAGAATGAGGGCTTTTGTAGAGAGAGAAAAATGGAGTTTTTGGAGAGAGAAAAAGAGAATTTTTAAAAGGGAGTTTTTGTAGAGAAAGAAAAAGAGAATTTTTAAAAAGGTGTTTTTGTAGAGAGAGAAAAAAGAGAATTTTGAAAAGAGAGTTTTTGTAGAGGGAGAAAAATAGAATTTTTAAAAGGATAGCCATTAATCTTCATCACAAATGTTATCATGTCCGAATAATTATAAATGGAGAATGAATTCTAATAATTAACTACTTTAAAATAAGTTTATATTCTCAATCATTATAAAAATTCAATATGAAAACAAAATATTGTTCAATCACTTGAAAAAAAAATGAGGTTTCGGGTTTAGGATTTAAAATTAAAAGAGTGAAAATGATGTAAAAAAAAAGTTTTGCGGTTCAAAACCTTTTTTTTTAATCGTTGACTAATATTTTCCCTTTATTATTAACACTAGTAATAATATTGGAGACTGGAAAATCAAACTACAATAATCACCGGCATCTAGATTGGAAAAATGGGGTTTTGTAGGGAGAGAAAAAGAGAATTTTTAAAAGATAATAATTAATCTTCACTTCATGACCGAATAATTATAAATGAGAATGAATTCTAATAATTAACTACTTTAAAATAAGTTTCTATTACCAATCATTATAAAAATTCAATATAAAAACAAAAAATATTGTTCAAAAAGTCTAAAAAAAACAGAGTACAAAAGGAAGTCTGAATAATTTTCAACCATGAATACAATTATTATAACCGTATTTGTTTCTTCATCTACAAACTCAAAATCACTTTGTGAATTTTTTTATTTCTTAGTCACACAACAATAATATTATTGAAGATAAATTTAGTAAAAATTGAAAAAATTCAATAATATTATTGAAGATAAATTCAGTAAAAATTGAAAAAATTAGGGTTTGGGGTTTAGGATTTAAAAATTAAAAGAGTGAAAATGATGTTAAAAAAAAAGTTTCGAGGTTCAAAATAGGAAATTTTATTTTTGGTCCTGTAAGTTTAGAACATTCCAAAATAGATCCTTTAAGTTTCAACTTTACAAAATATATCTTTTATGTTTCAATTTAGTCCTTTTTTTTATCCAATTTGAATCCTTTATCTTTTGAAACAATTAAAGTTAATTAAAATAATTAAAAAAACTTCATGGATCAAACTTAATTAAATTTATTCAAATAAAATTAGGTATGCAATCCATTTTTAATGACAACATATTTATGGAATAAAACTTCATTTCAATATTTTTTTTTGACAGCATCAAATTCTATTGTTAAAATTAATTAATTATAAAATTATGTAAAAAATTTAAATATAATTAAAAAAATGCAAATATTAAATTTTCAACCAAATACTAGTACATTGTAAAATTTGAAATTTTAAAAAATATATATTTAATCTGTATACAATTTTAAAAAATGACAAAAAAAATACACATCAAAAAATAAATTTACACAACAAATATAAATGATTTACCCTGAATTTTTCGATAAAATGTCTGGCCTTTTCTTAATATTGATTTCTTTCACTGTAGGTTGACCCTGTTACTCATCAGGTTAAAATATGCGATTTTGGGCCTCTTTCTTTGTCATTTGATGGTGTGGAGATAAAATGGAGAATAGTAGTTATATATCTTTCCATATTGAATTTGAATTTATATTAAAAATAGGTTAGAGGTGAAGCGAATATATCATACATATGCTCTTGGTTTTATCGGGCACCTGAAATTATTTTTGGTGCAACTGAATACACCACTTCGATTGATATATGGTCAGCCGGTTGTGTTCTTGCTCTTGGCGGCTCTCGGTGTAAATTTATTTTTTGATGTGTTTTTTTTTTCATTTTTTAAAATTATATACAGATTAAATATATATTTTTTAAAATTTCAAATTTTACAATGTACTATTTTTTGGTTGAATATTTAATTTTTGTATTATATATTTTTAATTATATACTCCATATTTAAATTCTATACATAATTTTATAATTAATTAATTTTAACAATAGAATTTAATGATATCAAAAAAAAAAAATTGAAATGAAGTTTTATTTCATAAATATATTTTCAATTAAAAATGGATTGCATGTCTAATTTTATTTGAATAAATTTAATTAAGTTTGATCAATTAAAAATGGATTGCATGCCTAATTTTTTAATTAATTTTAATTGTTTCAAAAGATAAAGGATTAAAATTGGATAAAAAAGGACTAAATTGAAACGTAAAGGACGTATTTTGTAAAGTTGAAACTTAAAATATTTATTTTGGATTGTTCTAAACTTACAGGACCAAAAATAAAATTTTCTCGGTTCAAAACCCTTTTTACCCGATCACTAATATTTTCCTTTTATTATTTTATCATACCCTCTAATTTGTTAATTTGTTCATGGGTTAAAAAACTATAAATAATATATTAGGGATACGATGGTGGTGTAATTAAATAATCTACAAGAATGAGTAGAGCAAAACCACGATGATACTTTAATTACTCGTACGTGAACTCCCATTTAAGATTTGTAATAAAGCTCGTGAACATCGCACAGTCAATCCTTTGATGTGAACTCCCACTAAAAGTCTAGTAATAACGCATTCTTATATGAGGCAACACTAGTTCGGTAACTGAGAAATCAAACCACAATAATCACGGCATAGAAGGAAGAATTAGAGTTTTTGCAATGGGAGAAAAAGAGAATTTTTAAAAGATAGCAATTAATCTTCATTTAATGTCCTAATAATTATAAATGGAGAATGAATTCTAATAATTAACTACTATAAAATAAGTTTCTACTCCCAATCATTATAAAAATTTAATATGAAAACAAAATATTGTTCAAAAAGTCTAAAAAATAGTGTAAGTCGGAATAATATTCAACCATGAATACAATTATTATAACCGTATTTGTTTTTTCATCTCTAAACTCAAAATCACTCTACTGTGGATCACATCCTACATTTGAAGAATAACCTCTCAAATAGCTTTACTTAAAATGTAACTAAAAACACAATTGGATGGCTAGAGAGAGAGAGAGGTAGGTAGAGAGAGAGAGGGAGGTAGAGAGGGAGTGTGGGGGAGGGAGAGAACTTGGCCGTCTTTGGCCTTTTTCCGAGCGAACGTCTGTGAGGCAAAAACCTCCCCTCTTCCAAAACCATAGGACAATTAAGGTAGGGAAGGGTACGGATCTCTGGATTCGGGCCATGGAACGCAAAGGATTTTTCGCCAATTCAGACGTCAATATGTTCTTTTGAAACTTCCCCGATACTTGCAGAAAAACAGAGCTGCTTGAACAGTTCAATGCCATTGAAAAAGTCAAGGATATATACGTGGCGGACAAAAAAGACAGGAGGGGCCTCAGATTCGGTTTTGTTCGATTCGGAGGGCACATCAGAGTGGAGAAGGTGGAACAAGATATGAACAACATATGGATAGGATCCTATAAACTTAGGGCGAATGTTTCAAAATTTAGGAGAGAAAAGGACGATCGGGCACAGATAGACCGGGATAAGAGTTACAAAATAAGAGAAGACATTGAAAGTAGAAGGAAAGCGAACGTATCGTTTGCAGATACTATTCGCCATGGGAAAGTAGGGAAGGAGGAAGTGTTGAAAGCACAAGAACCAAAAGACAACTCCTCCAATAAGCATGAAATTGAGACTTTCAGGGGGCTGTCTTACGACACATCGGCGGAGGATAGAAAATGGCTGAAAGGGTGCCAACTGGGGAAGATAAAGGACGAACACTCATGGCAGATTGAAGGGGAACGGATTAGCGACGAGGGTGACAAGAGTTGGAAAATCCTTCCGATGGGAGGAAACATGGTGCTAATCCAACCAAAGGAGACGTCTGATCATGAACAGAGTTCGCTGAGGGGCTCCCCATGGGATAAGAATTGGTTTGACGACATTTTTCCATGGGATCCGAAAATGGTGGTGTATCGTCGGGATGTCTGGACAAACTGGTATGATGTTCCGCCCCATGCATGGAGTGAATTTTTTTTCAAAAAAGTGTCAGGAAGGTTTGGGTCTCTGGTCAAAGTAGACGAGGATACCCTAAACAGGAATCAACTCCAATTCGCCAGAATCCTAATCCGTACATCCTTCCCGGTGGTACCACATTCACCCTTAAAGGTGCGCATCGATGGTAATTTTTTTAGTATAAGAATAAAAGAGGAAGACAAAGAGTTTGAATTTGATGGCTGGTCAGACTCAGATCAAATAGCCATAGAAGAAGAGGAACAGTGGAAAATAATGAAGTGGGCTGAAACCTTTGAGTGTGACCAGGTCATCGGCGACGAAAGGATACCTGGAGAACTTCCGGAGACCGGAGAAGACGAACAGTCGAGGAAGTGCCATGATGACGTGGGGTATTTTCGAAAAAACAAAAGAGTAATTGCACCGCCATGCACCTCGGACACAGTGATAGAGGAAACGGCACGTGGAACGGCTTCCGAGGAGAAACATTCATTAGATGGGGCCCAGAGAAAGGCGACGGATAAAGGGGAAGTCAACGGGAGTATTGGGAATGCCCATCAGGACGAAAAATCACAACATGAAAGTTTTGGGCCGGCCCATCAACAGATATTAAAAACACCGGATCTTAACAAGTCCATTCTGGAGGAGGGTCAGGAGTCTGAGGTCCCAAGTAAGAATATTATTAAGGAATCATTCATTGAAAGAGATAACGACCCAATAACAGAAGTGGGCCAAAGGAGCTTATGGGACACAGCTGTCGCTCAAGACGAATCTTCTGATGCGGTCAGCGCCACTCTCGAGGAAGACCTTATGAGCACTAAAAGCTATTCAGATGAAAGAATGGAAAAGGCCAGAAAGAAAAGAAAAAAAGAACAAGGAGAAAGAGAAAGAGAAAAAAATCATGTGTGGTGAGGAAGTAATCGAACACAAAACTAGAAATCTTGAGGAGTCTAGGTGGCTGAGCAAGATTGAAGATAAAAGAATTTCGGAAGAAGCATCCCAGATCTGGGAACTCGGAAAGCAGATGGGGGTTAGAGGCACGACATCAGACGAAGCCATTGTGAAACAACTCAAAAAAATCAAGAAACGTGAAAAAAGGAAATCGAAAAAAGCCCAGAAAAAAGACAGAGAAGGTGCCAGCGAGGTGAATCAATGAAAGTGCTAAGTGTTAATGTTAGAGGACTTGGGGGGAAGGAGAAAAGGAGGGAAGTCAAGGAGATGATACAGAAAAATGATATGGAGGTATGTTGTTTACAAGAAACTAAGGTGGAAAAAATGGATAAGTTTATTTGCAAATCGATATGGAAAAATTCCAAATTCGACTGGGCAGCCCGTGACACTGAGGGGAGAGCGGGGGGAATCCTTACTATATGGGACGAGGAGAAGTTCTCTATGATGAGCTCGTGGCACACTAGGGGCTGTCTAGTGGTGAACGAGATTTGGAAAATTAACGGGTCGAGATGTTGCATCGTGAATATTTACGCACCTTGCAACAACAGAGAGAAGAAGGAATTGTGGGACACTCTAAAAGCCTTACTCGATCAAAACAGAGGCGAGTGCACGGTGTTGGCAGGAGACTTTAATGCAATATGGTCGATGGAAGAGAGAGTGGGTAGGGGTGAAAGAGAGGAAAAACGGGACATCGAGGCGTTCAACGAACTCATCAAAATCGGAAATCTTTGGGACATTCCTCTGGTTGGTCGAAAATACACATGGTACAGGCCTGATGGCTCATGTAAAAGCCGACTGGATAGAATCCTCGCCAATGAAGAGTGGGCAGAGAAATGGCCAGAAACGATCTTGAGAGGATTAAGAAGATCTGTGTCAGACCATTGTCCAATTTATATGGTATCTCAAAAGAAAGACTGGGGGCCAAAACCTTTTCGATTCCTAAATGCGTGGACGAAACATCCGAGCTATAAAGAATTCGTGGCTGAGAAGTGGGGATCTTATGAGATTAGGGGTTGGGCAGGTTTTGTATTAAAGGAAAAACTCAAACTCTTGAAAGCAGACCTCAGAGAATGGAGCAAATCGGTGTTCGGAAGCTTGGATAAAAAAATTGAGGAACGAAGGGTGGAAATTAATAGGCTAGACATGATAGACGATACCTTTGACTTAGACGAGGATGAGATAAGTGAAAGACGAGAGGCAATGACGGGTTTAATGAGGGATCTTCATTGGAAGGACAACCAGATGAGCCAAATTGCAAAATTAAAGTGGCTTAGGGAGGGAGACATTAATTCTAAGTTGTTTCATCAGATTATTAACGGCCGAAGAAAACATAATGAAATTAGGGGTCTAGAAATCCAGGAGAGATGGACTGAGGAAGTACATGAAGTCAAAATGGGGGTGTTTCAGTTTTTTAAAGATCATTTCAAAGCTGAACGGATTCCTCGACCTAAAATACCACACGAGCTGATTCAACACAAAATTGAAGCATGCGAAAATGCAGTCCTGACTGCGGAATTCTCGGAGGAAGAAGTAAAAGCTGCAATCTGGGACTGTGAAGGAGCGAAGAGTCCTGGACCCGACGGTTTCACTTTCGCCTTCTTCAAAAATAGCTGGGAGCTGGTCAAAGAGGAAATTGTAAGGATGGCGAAGGAATTTCATATACACGGAAAACTTGTCAGGGGTTTAAACCCTCATTCATCATGTTGATACCTAAAAAAGAAGGAGCACATAAATTGGATGAATTTCGTCATATATCTCTCGCTGCAAGCTTATACAAAATCATCTCGAAGTTATTGGCTAAATGACTGGCCAAGGTCCTGGACAGTGTTATCTTAAGCAATCAGTCGGCGTTTATAGGGGGACGTCAGATTATCGATGGGGTTATAGTAGCTCATGAAGCAGTTGAAGAGGCCAAACAGAAAAGAAAAGCGAGGGTATTATTCAATGTTGATTTTGCAAAGGCGTATGACTCTGTCGACTGGGGTTTTTTGCACGATATGATGGAAGCCATGAATTTCGACCCGCGATGGAGGAGCTGGATTATGGAGTGCGTGGCGTCTACAAGCTCATCGGTACTAGTAAACGGAAGCCCATCCGGAGAATTCAAACTAGAAAGAGGGCTAAGGCAGGGCGATCCTTTGTCTCCCTTCCTATTTTTGATTTTTGCCGAAGGTCTTAACATCCTGACGAGAAGAGCAACTGAGATCGGTGCACTGGAGGCAGCAAGTATTGGCAGAAATAGAATCAAAGTACCTATTTTGCACTACGCCGATGATACTCTATTTTTGTGCAACGGGAGGTGGGAGGATATAAAAACAATCAAACACATCCTCCGTCTATTCGAGGTAATATCTGGCCTTCACGTTAATTTCAGTAAATGTAGCCTTGTAGTTGGAGGGGTACACATGAGAGAGGAAGTGTTAATAGATATGGCAGAATTCTTGGGTTGTGGTACGAAAAAACTCCCCATGGCTTTTCTTAGCATCAACATTGGGGTTAATCACAGGTGTGTGGAACATTGGAAGGAGCTGGTCCAAAAGGTACGAGGACGATTGGAGAGATGGCAGAATCGACAAATATCCATGGGTGGAAGAGCAACATTAGTCCAATTTGTCCTTTCAGCAGTTCCAATCTATTATATGTCTCTGTTCAAAATTCCCAAGAGTGTGGTGTGTGAGATGATCAAAATTCAAAGGGACTTCCTTTGGGGGGTATGTTAATTCCTGGAAAATACCATGGGTGGCCTGGAATGAGATTTGTGAGGAAAAAAAGAATGGGGGGCTGGGCATACGAGATCTATATATCTTTAATTTAGCATTACTCGGAAAGTGGATATGGAGGTTGATAGATGAGGAGGATAGTTTGTGGGTCAAAATTCTGCTGTCGATGTACGGGAGCCTAGAGGGGGGAAGGGGAGTAGAACGTAGGAGAGGGAGAAGATGCAAAGGGTCTGGGTGGTGGAGTGAGTTAAAAAAACTATACGAGGGAGAAAATGGAGAAGTGGGGTGGAGAAAGGAAATTCGACGGGTTGTGGGGAACGGAGAAAAAACTTTCTTTTGGAGTGATAGGTGGCTAGGAGACTCGGGGGAGTGCTTGAGTGACAGATATCCGAATTTATTCGCCTTCAGTAGTAAAAAAATAGCCTTAATCTGCGAATTGGGGAGGTGGAACGGCAACGTGTGGGAGTGGGAATGTAGGTGGAGTAGGAATCTAGTCAATGAGGAAATTATTACTCTTAACCTTTTGATTTCAGATCTTAGCAGGCACAAGATGAACCAGGGTCAATCGGATTCATGGAGCTGGGACCTCGCGCCACACAGAATTTATTCGGTGAAGAAGGCCTACAAAAAACTTAAGCAGGAGATCATGCCGAGTGCACGGACGGAAGGGGTGGGGGCTGAATTTGCTACGTTATGGGGTTGTTCGGCGCCAAGAAGAACGAAGACGATAATATGGAAGGCTCTAAGACTAAGGCTCGCGACGACAGACAATCTGAAAAAAAGAGGCATAAACATTTCTGAAGACGAATCCAAATGCAAATTGTGCAACAAAGTGGAGGAAAGCAACTCCCACCTGATTCTGAATTGTGATTTTGCTAAGGCAATGTGGAATGAATCTCATCAATGGCTTAAGGTACTAACAGTCACTCATAACTCTATAGATGGCCACTTTCTGCAACATAGTGGACTATTCGGCAACAGCAAGATCAGGAGACAATTGGCGACTAGCATGTGGGTGGCCGTGGTTGACGAGATATGGAGGAGCCGAAATGTTCTATGCTTTTCGGGGGAGAAAACTGATGCCAAAAAGGCAATGGAAAAAGTCAAACTTAATCTTTGGACATGGCTTGGAGGGGAGAACTGTTTCACTCCAAATTCATCCACCGCGGCTTGGTGTTGTAATCCGAGCTCATGCTTAAGGAGCGACCGATAAAAGGGAGAGATCGAAACAGAAATACGGCCCTTGTAAATCACTAAAATGTAACTTTATGGGTTGAGTACCCCGAGTACTCGTACATAAATATATTTCCTGTTTTAAAAAAAAAAACTCTATTGTGGATTTTTTATTTCTGGTGTAATTAAAACTCCACTAAAGATTTGTAATAAAGCCCCCGTGAACATCGCACAGATCATACCATCAATCCCTGACATGAATTTCCACTAAACATTTGTAATAAAATCCACTCGTGAATATTACACCGACCACACATCCAATCTCTGATGTGAACTCCCACTAAAAACTTGTAATAACGCATTCTTATGTGGTGACTAAGAAATCAAACCACACTAATCACTAGAATAGATGGAAGAATGAGGGCTTTGTTTTGTAGAGAGGGAGAAAAATAGAGTTTTTGTAGAGAGAGAAAAATAGAATTTTTAAAAGGGAGTTTTTGTAGAAAAAGAAAAAAGAGAATTTTTAAAAAGGAGTTTTTGTAAACAGAGAAAAAGCGAATTTTTGTAGAGGCAGAAAAATATATTTTTTAAAAGGGTAGCCATTAATCTTCACCAAAAATGTTATCATATCCGAATAATTATAAATGGAGAATGAATTCTAATAATTAACTACTTTGAAATAAGTTTCTATTCTCAATCATTATAAAAATTCAATATAAAAATAAAATATTGTTCAAAAAGTCTAAAAAAACAAAGTACAAAAACAATAATTTTCAACCATGAATACAATTATTACAACCGTATTTGTTTTTTCATCTCTAAACTCAAAATCACTCTATTGTGAATTTTTTATTTTTTAATCACACAACCATAATATTGTTGAAGATAAATTAAGTAAAAATTGAAAAAAAAAAGTTGGGGTTTGGTGTTTATGATTTAAAATTAAAAGAATGAAAATGATGTCAAAAAAAAGTTTTGCGGTTCAAAACCTTTTTCATCGTTGACTAATATTTTCCTTTTATTATTTTATCATACTCTCTAATTTGTTAATTTATTCATGGATAAATTATAAATAATATATTAGGGATAAAATAAAGCCTGGGCAACACTAGTAATAATATTCGGTGACTGGGAAATCAAACCACAATAATTACCAGCATCTAGATGGAAGAATGAGGGTTTTTGTAGTGAGATAAAAAGAGAATTTTTAAAAGATAACAATTAATCTTCACTTCATGCCCGAATAATTATATATGGGAATGAATTCTAATAATTAACTACTTTAAAATAAGTTTCTATTACCCATCATTATAAAAATTCAATATAAAAACAAAATATTGTTCAACAAATCTAAAAAAACAGAGTAAGTCTGAATAATATTCAACCATGAATACAATTATTATAACCGTATTTGTTTCTTCATCTCCAAACTCAAAATCACTCTATTGTGGATTTTTTATTTCTGGTGTAATTAAATAATTTACAAAAATTAGTCGAGCAAAACCCACGATGATACTTTAGTTTTAGTTACGTGAACTCCACTAAAGATTTGTAATATAGCCCTCGTGAACATCGCACAGATCACACCATCAATCCCTGACATGAATTTCCATTAAAGATTTGTAATAAAATCCACTGATTTGTAATAAAGCCCACTCCTCGTGATCATTGCACCGACCACACATCCAATCCCTGATGTGAACTCCCACTAAAAGAATTTTGTAATAACGCATTCTTATGTGGGGCAACACTAGTATTAATATTCGGTGACTGGGAAATCAAACCACAATAATCACCCGCAACAAGAATGAGGGTTTTTGTAGAGAGAAAAAAAGAAAGTTTTTGTAGAGAGAGAAAAAGAGAATTTTTAAAAGGGAGTTTTTTTTTTTTTTTTTTTTGAAGTAAGGACTTCAATTTATTCAACAGATGCAAGTACTATTCGATAGGCCCTCCACAATGTTCGGAGTCTCTACCCAAATATGAGGATTCAAAAACATCCTAGCAGACCTGGCAAGTCAGTTTGCCTTCACGTTAGCCACACGACTAATTGAAATAATAGAACTAGAACTAAACAAATGTAAAAGACGCTTGCATGATTCGATGATGTCCCCGAACACAGTTGCATACCTTTGGGTCGATTTCACTACGTCTGCCACTAGTTTAGCGTCTGTTTCCACAATAATCTTCGTAAAGCCCGATTCTTTAATCCAAGATAACGCCTCGAGAAGCCCCATGGCTTCACCCTCTTCCACTCGATATATCCCCGGTTTCGAGCTCGATCGACTCATTATAAACTCCCCGTGTTCATTATGGATGATTGCCCCAAAGCCCATCTCTTTCATATCTTGGAAGAAAGTCGCATCAACGTTCATCTTAACAAAGGATGGAGGTGGGTAGAGCCACGCTTTGCAGATCGATTCCAACGTCGGATGAGTTCTCGTAGAGTTTGCCATCTCCCATTCACTTAAGTTGCTCGTTGCTAGGTGAGAAACTGTTAGTCCACTATTGCTCGTACCTTTCCAGACTCTATCATTACGCTCCTTCCAAATTCTCCATAAGATCATGCCGAAGAGTTGTGAAGACCTGTTGTCCATGGCATTTAATAGCGTAAAAACAAGGTTCTTCGTCGACCCAACACGTGCCTTCTCTCTCTCCATGATACCCATAAATGGCACTGATTGCCAAATCCCAGCAACATAAGAACACTAAAAAAAAGTATGCCAGCTAGACTCGATGTTCGTCAAGCAGTGAGGGCACTCGTTGCTGTCTGTAACCCTTTTGGAAAATATCTTGAGACGCGTTGTAAGATAGTCCTTGCATAGACGCCAAAGGAAATTTCGGACTTTCGGCGGAACTCTCAATTTCCACAGATCATTCCACCCCTGTTCCACCGACTTGTCCTTCTTTTGGCCCAAAGCTACTCCAATGGTATAATCACTAGCGTCACACATGACCTCAAATGGTTGACTCCAATCGGGTGTCACCAACACGTGAGCTTTGATCAAAGCCTCTTTCAAGATTTCAAATGACTTCACACACTCTTCACTAAAGATGAAGATGACTCCTTTCTCCAACAATGCACACATGGGCTTGGCTATCTTTGAAAAATCTTTGATAAATCTTCTATAAAACCCGGCATGCCCAAGGAAACTCCTAACCGCCTTCTCATTGGTTGGTGGAGGTAGCTTCTCAATAGCCACTATTTTTGCTCTACCTACCTCAAACCCTTTTGCCGAAACCTTGTGCCCAAGCACAATCCCTTCCTTCACCATGAAGTGGCATTTCTCCCAATTGAGCACCAAGTTAGTATCTATGCATCTTTGCAAAAGACAAGAGAGGTTACATAGACATGTATCAAAACAATCACCAAATACGGAAAAATCATCCATAAACACCTCCATTATGTTTTCAATCATACCATGAAATATAGCCATCATGCATCGTTGGAAGGTGGCGGGGGCATTACATAATCCAAATGGCATTCTCCTAAAAGCAAAAGTACCATAAGGGCAAGTAAAAGTTGATTTCTCTTGGTCCTTAGGATCAATCAAAATTTGATTATATCCCGAGTAACCATCAAGAAAGCAATAATACTCGTATCCCGCCATCCTATCCAACATTTGATCAATATAGGGTAAAGGAAAATGATCTTTCCTAGTGGCATTATTCAACATACGATAATCAATGCATACTCTCCATCCCACGGTGGTCCTAGAAGCAATTACCTCTAAGGTATCAGTTGTAACAATGGTCTTACCCCCCTTCTTCGGTACCACTTGTGTTGGGCTCACCCACTCACTATCACTTATGGGAAAAATTATATCATTATCTAACCATTTCAACACCTCTTTTCTCACTACCTCTTGCATTATGGGATTCAATCTTCTTTGACCTTGGGCTTTAGGCTTAATAGACTCATCTAGTCTAATCTTATGCATGCAAATATGAGCCGGTATACCCTTCAAATCCGAAATATCCCAACCAATAGCCGATTTATATGTTCTAAGCACCCTAAGCAATTTTTCTAACTCAAGCTCATGCAAGTGTGAAGAAACAATAACCGGAAAGAAGTCACCTTGTTCAAGATAAGCATATCTCAAGTGCTCCGGAAGTGTTTTCAAGTCAAGCTTCCTCCCCTTCTCTTGAGCTTTTGGTTTCTCCTTAGCTTCCTCCTTTGGTGCTTCCAATGAGTAACATGAGGGCCAAGTGTCAAGATTTTTGTGAGGAAATCTTTGACACTCTTCAAGTAAAACCCCCCCAAACTTGGCTTCTTGTCGTATCTCCATGAATTTCTCCTCCTTCTTGATTGGAAGCTCCTTCAAAACATCAAGAGAAGATATGTATTCAAACAATTCTATATCATTAAGCTCATCAAAATTGAAATCAAAAGGAATAGAGGATAGTGAGTTAAGAGAGTTTCTTATGCAAAGGTCAAGTGGATCCTTTGAGTTGCTCTTTTCCATGTGCATATCCACACAAGTAGGGCTGGCAAATCGTGCTATCGTGTCGTGTTTCGTGTCGACACGATAGTGACACGACACGATAAGGCCAAACACGAACACGACACGATAAGAATCTGTGTCGACACGACACGAACACGATAATTTTCATATCGACACGACACGAACACGATAATTTTCGTATCAACACGATACGACACGATAACAACACAATAATTTTTGTGTCGACGTGACACGACACGATAACGACACGTAACACGATAACAACACGATAACGACACGATAAGAAAATAAATTAATTTAAAATTGTATTAAATATATAAAAAATAATATATGTATATAAATATAAAAAATTATCGTGTCATTATCGTGTTATTATCAGATACGTGTCATTATCGTGTCGTGTCATATCAGGTAAATAACATGTTAACGGGTTGTTAACAGGTTAATGGGTTACCTGTTAATTTTATCGTGCTTAATGGGTTGACACGAACCCGACACGAAATTTTTGTGTCGTTATCAGGTCGACCCGATAACGACACGAACCCGATAAGACCAAACACTAACCCGCAATTTTCGTGTCGAATTCGTATCGTGCTATCGTGTCGTGTCGAAAATTGCCACCCCTACCCACAAACTTGCACACTATTGATCATGTTGCACTCAAAGACCTCATCCTCATCATCTCTAAACTTGATGGCCTTGTAGATGTTGAATAACACTTTCTCATTGTTCACTTGAAGCTCCAACTCTCCTTTCCTCACATTAATGATGGCTCCACCGGTTGCCAAGAATGGCCTTCCCAAGATGAGTGGAATGTACTTATCCTCCTCCATATCCAACACCACAAAGTCCACCGGGAAAATGAACTTATCCACCTTAACCAACACATCCTCTACTATACCCAAAAGGTATGTCATGGATCTATCCGCCAATACAAGACTCATTGTGGTTGGTGTAAGCTTTCCCAAACCAAGAGTTTTAAATATGGATAAAGGCATAAGGTTGATACTAGCTCCCAAATCACACAAAGCTCGAAATGTACCTCCATCTCCAATAACACATGACAAGGTGAAGGATCCGGGGTCTCTAAGCTTTTGAGGTAGCTTGGCTTGGATTAGAGAGCTACACTCCTCGGTCAAGTGCACCGTTTCATACTCCACCATCTTTCTCTTGTTCGACATAATTTCTTTCAAGAACTTGGAATAATGGGGCATTTGTTCTAGAGCCTCGGCGAAAGGGATGTTGATGTGGATCTTCTTGAACATTTCCACAAACTTGGCAAATTTGTTGTCCAAGCCCTTCTTCTTCAACCTTTGAGGGTATGGGAGAGGTACCTCCTTTTTGCCTTTGTCTTGAGGAGGGATTGCCTCCTCACTCTTCTTCTCCTCTAATTTCTCTTCTTGTCTTTCTCTCTCTTGTCCTTCTTCTTTGTCAACACCCTCGGGTGCCATTACCATTTTCTCCTCTTGTGGCATCTTTGGCCCCTCGTAGCTTGTCCCACTTCTTAGCTTTATAACCTTACAATGCTCCTTGGGGTTAAGCTCCGTGTTTGAAGGAAATTTCCCCGGAGTGTGTTGACTTCCAATGACATTATAGAGTTGGCTCACGTGCTTCTCTATGGCTTTCATGTGAGTGGTCACATCTTTGATCATTTCTCCTTGTTCCTCAAGTCTTTGCCAAGTCTTGTTTGCATTGTCCCTAGTTTCTCTCATGAAGTTTTTGGTTTCCCCCATGAAGGCACCAAACATATCCTCCAATGATGGTTTTGATGAAGATTCCACAATAGCTCCATCTCTAACATTGAAATTTGGAGGTGGGATGATGGTATTCCTTGTGTTTGCATAAGAGAAATTCTCATGTTGCCTCAACCCGGGATGATATTGATTCGGGTTAGGAGGATTTTGCCTCTCATTCCAACCTCTTTCTCGGAAATGACGGTCCCTTTGATTGTTCATATAATGAGCCTCTTCATATTGATCGTCACTAGGTCCCATTAATGACTTGGCCGCCATCATCGAAGTCAATTTATCCACCTTGTTGGATAGAGTAGCAAAATCATCTGATTCTCTTGTGGAGGTAACTTTCCGGGTTTGCCTTCTCTCGGATGGCCATTGGTTCCCGTTCTTTGCCATCTCTTCCAATAGCACATAACCCTCCTCCGTTGTCTTCCCTAACAAAGAACCCCTCCGGCCGAAGCATCTACCATCCCTCTCGTGCGATGGTCCATTCCATTGTAGAAGTAGCAAATGAGTTGATCTTGTGAGAAACCATGTTGTGGGAAACTTCTAATCAAATCTTTGAAGCGCTCCCATGCTTCGGCTAGGGACTCATCCTCATCTTGCATAAATGAAGATATTTTTCCTCGGATTTTGATAGTCTTGCATGGAGGGAAATACTTCATCAAGAATGCATCAACAAGATCATTCCAATCTTCAATGGTCCTCAAGTGGAGATTAGGATCCTCCTTGGAAACGGATGTAGTCTTGTGGAACTCGATTGATCTTAATCGTTCCACTTATCTCGAGGAATTGAGACAAGTGGAGATTAGGATCCTCCTTGGAAAGTCCTCCAAATTGATTGTTTTGCACCATAACAATCAAGGCCGGCTTGAGCTCGAAATTATGAGCATCTACGGGTTCCCTACCCGATCCTCCATATGGTCTAGGGATGGGACGGAAGTGGTCTCTCAAGACTCTTTGATTCCCGTTTTTCTCATTCCCTCGTTGCTCTCTATCTCCTTCCCCATTGATATTCTCTTGCATCCTCCGGTTGAAGTTATCTCTCAAGCCTCCTTGTGGTTGATTACCACCATTCCCATTTGGCTCTACTATGCCTCCAATATCCTCTTGATTTCTTTCTTCTTCCACAATCGGATTATCCCTTCGATTCATCTCTTCCAATTCAATCCTTCTTCTTTCGGCGTTCCTTCTTCAAATATTGGCTTCGATCTCCGAATCCAAGGGCAACACTTCTTGTTGATTCCTCCTAGATCGTGTGATCATAAACCATGTCTAGACAAAAGTTCAAAAGAAAGTAAGAATCACAAGTGAAATCAAGGTAAAACAAACAAATATTTTTGGATTTTTGCAAATAAAGAAAGCAAGTAAAATGTCTAAACTAAAACTCTATTAACCTACACTCTAGAGCTATAAGACCTCCCCGGCAGCGGCGCCATAAACTTGATTCACGTGTTATGAAACACTAAATAAACAACCGCAAGTGTACGACGTCTATTGTAGCGTGATAAGCACGAGGTCGATCCCACAAGGAGGTTAAGCGTAAAAGGGTAGTTTGTTAATTGAGTTCTATTTAGACGTGGTCGATAACTTGAAAGTGTTGAATTACTCTAAATTATCTACCAAAATTGTCACTACTAAACAATGCAAATCAATAAAACGAAAGTAAAGTGGGTGAAATGCAAAGAAAGAAAGTGGGTTCCAAGGCAATTGTAACACCTAGATATCCGTTTATGAATGTTATCTCGTTTAAATGGCCATTAAGGTTATCTCATATAGGGTGATCACACAAGAAGAACTAATCGATCTCTCGATACAAATTAATCCAAAAGCGCATGCAACATAGGCTCGTACCTCTACATCACAAACATTACACCGCCTAAAATAGCCCCTAAGATCATTCAATTCCCTCTCCGATAATTAATCCTCTCTCGAGATCATAATAATATCGGGTTGCATGCTTGCATACGATTAAATGGAATAAATCTCTCGATACTACTCCAATTAACAATGAATTAAGCAAATCATCATGGCCACTAACAACATGCTTTACAATGGATAATTAAACATGCAAATAAGATATAAACACCAATTAAAGCAAGAAATTACTCATAAACTTCAATCCAAGTATTTACAATGCCTTAGAACCACAAAATGTTTAGCTAATCAAATACATACTCAAATTACAAAATCCAAATGAAATAACTAAATAAAAAGAAAGAGAAATGGAAAGCTTAGTCTAGAATATGATGGGAAATGAAATTTGCAAGCTATTGCATCCTTCCTTCCTTGAATTGATGGAGAATTGAGAGAGAAATGACAAAATCACCTTCAAGTATGTGTTACTATGTGTGAGAATTGATGAATTGGGGGAAGAATGGCTTGGATTTCAAGAAAAGGTGTTTATACAGTGTTTGGGAAGGGTTTAGATGGCATAATTGCAAGTTGGTCCCTCAAAAATGGCCAAAATGTGGAAAAGGCACCGAGATTGGAGTGACTCGGCCGAGTTGGGGTCACTCGGCCGAGTGGAGCACTTAAGAAGCGTGCCACGCTTTTGTCTAGTCGAGACTCGGCCGAGTTGGGTTCACTCGGCCGAGTGTGCAGTAATTTCACAATTCGCAGATTCGGCCGAGTTGGCTTACTCGGCCGAGTGATGTTCAATTCAGGGGCTACGACTTTCAACTTGACTCGGCCGAGTTGGCTCACTCGGCCGAGTACGCAGTGATGTCCAAAGTTTCAGATTCGGTCGAGTTGAGTCACTCGGCCGAGTGTGCAGTAAAGCCAAAAGTCTCAGATTCGGCCGAATTGACTCACTCGGCCGAGTTGCCTTGTTCTTCGATTTCGGCTTTTTCTCGTTTCGTGCATATCTTCCACCTCGGATGTCGGATTGACTCGATTCCTTTGGCTAATCCACTCCGTTTTTCGAGACGAATCCAACCGTGCACTATTCTTCCTGATCCAGTAAAGTATGGTTGGTGTTTTACTCCAAATTTCATCGTATTTCCTACAAAATCGACAAAAAACACAACCTTTCTCTCATTTCGGCTTAAACAATCATATTCGATGCATAATTCAATGAAATCCACATCAAAAAATGCTTCACATGTGCCTCTAAATCGTGTAAATTCCACCCGAATCAATGAAAACAAAATATTGTTCAAAAAGTCTAAAAAAACAAAGTACAAAAGCAAGTCTGAATAATTTTCATCCATGAATACAATTATTATAACCGTATTTGTTTTTTCATCTCCAAACTCAAAATCACTCTATTTTTGGATTTTTTTTATTTCTTAAAATTGAAAAAAATTGGGGTTTGGGGTTTAGGATTTAAAATTAAAAGAGTGAAAATGATGTCAAAAAAAAACGTTTCGCGGTTTAAAACATTTTTCATCGTTGACTAATATTTACCCTTTATTATTTTATCATACTCTCCAATTTGTTAATTTATTCATGGGTAAACTATAAATAATATATTAGGGATACAATGGTGGTGTAATTAAATAATCTACAAGAATGAGTCGAGGAAAACCACGATGATACTTTAATTACGTACGTGAATACCCACTAAAGATTTGTAATAAAGCCACTGATTTGTAATAAAGCCCACTCGTGAACATCTGTAGAAACCAGATCACTTAATCATCTCAAGAATGAAGATGAATGAAGAACACAAAACAAAGAAGAAAGAAATGAATTTCGTACTATTAAAAAATACAGAAGAGCCCTAAATGTATTTAAAGGCTCAAAAAACTAATAACCGTTACTAACTTCCTAATAACCGTCTAAACTAATTAGGAGTAGGTTTACAAAGCAAGGGTGTATTTCCTGAAACAGAGGGTGTATCTAGTAACCCTTTATACCCCCCCTCAAAATGGGAGTGGATATCAATTAACCCCATTTTGGCCTTGTGAGCTAAGAAACTAGCAGGAGGCAAAGGTTTGGTGAGGATGTCGGCCGAATTCTCTTGAGTAGGAATGTGGATTAGAGTGAGTAGGCCATCCTTGATCTTTTCTCTGGTGAAGTGATAATTCAAGTCAATGTGCTTGGTTCTCTGGTGTAAGCAAGGGTTGTGCTCAATTGAAAAAGCACTCTTGCGGTCAGTGTATATAGTTGATGGAGTAGAATGGGTGATCTTCAAGTCTTTGAGAATATAGTGGATCCATTGTAGCTCACATGTTGTTGAAGCCAAAGCCCTGTACTCAGCTTCTGCAAAAGATCTACTAACAGTGGTTTGTTTCTTGGATTTCCAAGAGATTAGTGCATTACCAAAGTATATACTATAACCAGTGATGCTTCTCCTTGTCAAAAGACATCTCCCCCAATCAGAGTCAGAGAAAGCATGTAATTTAGAAGTGTTATCTTTAGGATAAAATAGGCCAGTACCAGGGTTACCTTTGATATACCTTAGGATCCTATGGACTGCATCAAGATGAGAGGCAGTGGGAGCTTACATGTACTGGCTCACAGTTTGAACTGCATAAGAAAGATCAGGTCTAGTAATAGTAAGATAGAGGAGCTTACCAACCAATCTCCTGTATTGTTGAGGGTTTTCCAAAGGAGGAGACTGAGTGTCAAAGCTGATTTTAACATCCATAGGAGTGGAAGATGGTTTGCACCCCAAATAACCAGAGTCATCAAGCAGATCAAGAGCATATTTTCTCTGAGAAAGGGTTATGCCAGAGGTTTTTCTAACAACTTCTATTCCTAGAATGTATCTCAAAATGCCAAGATCTTTTATAGTAAAAGAATTATGTTGTTGGGAATAAAATGATTTTGATCTAAATACCAAAACCCCTGATTGTTGATGTACAGATTAGTTGAGATATGCTCAAAGTATTGTTCAGGCAAGTTGTCCCAGAACACTTGATGTGTAGTATGCTTAAGTTAAAATCTCAGAAATGTTATGAGATATTTGTGATCAGGACAGTTGTCCAAAGCTGGAATGTTAGGCAGCTTGATAGGTCTATAGGACAAAGTTGCTGATCTATTCAAGACAAACTGATCAAATGGACAACCTGGCTGAAGAGTACAAGAATACTGAAGCTGTGCTCATAAATGCAAAAGATCAAGACAGTTGAAGTACAAATGATCAAGAGAATTGAATGTCAAAAGCTTACAGAAGACACATTCAATGAAGCATTTATTGCCAATCATGCCTGAACCAAGCATTAAAGACTTAGAGCATTAAAGAGTGAAGCATTGAATGAATGTTGGAACATTCTAAACTGCAGCAAGAATGTTCAGGGAACTTGTCCCATCTGACCGTTGGTTGTGTGTAGAGTTTGCCACAAATCAACCTAGGACAATGTGCAAAATTGGAAACTGACACAAGTCTTCTCAGCCGCATTTGTCAGAAGTCAACACATTCATTCAAGCAACCATTGAAGACCCCTTTTACACAGTGGATAAAAGGATGCCAAGCTTCATAGCCGTTTCAATGGTGCTGCAAATAGACATATTTGAATTGCTAATCCCTCCAACGGTTAGTTGTTCAAATTGCCTATAAATACAGAAGTGATCAAAGGAATTCGAGATCCAAATATAAGCTATCAAACTATCATCAAGCTTTCAAAAGGAAACCAAGCTGTTCTCTAGAATTCCAAGTTTCCTGAATCACTTCAAGTCAGCTAAGCCAATCTTTGTAAACATCCTAGCTTAGCATTGAGATATCCTAAGCCTTTACACTGTTCTTATTGTAAAGGATATCTCTACTAGTTGGAACCAAACCTCAAACCTTATCTCATTTAGTGAAGAGAGTGTTTGTTGTAGAAGTGAGGAGTTAAGGACTGTTAGTGTGAAACACAGTCTTAACTTAGAGAGATTGAGCACTAGGACTCAAGTTATCCTAGGGATCAAAACACTAAGAGAGTGTTGTTGATCAGTGCACCTTGGCACTATAAAACAAGCTAATTCCATTGAGAAGGAATTATCCTGTTCAATCAGGGAAAGTGGATGTAGGAGCTTGAGTCTCTGAACCACTATAAACTTGTGTCTCATTTACTTACTGCATTCTTAACTTCATTTCATTCGAACATATTTTAAAGATTCATAACTCAGTAAGTAAGAAAATCTGTTTTGGACAAAGTCCCTGATAACCTGTATTTTCAGAAATTAACTTGGAGTATTTCTTTAGTCAAAGGCCAACCACATTCCGCACTAAGTAACTCTTTTAGATATTTAGCCAACTGATCACTCAATAGTAATCAGTAGGACAAGTATCTATCAAAGTTCTCACTCAGGCCAGTTGTGAGACAACTTGCCTGATAAGACTAATTTGTCAAAAAGAAAAGAGTTTGCATACACAAGTGCATTCCCCCCCCCATACACTTGTGTTATACTCCACCAAGGACCAACAAGTGGTATCAGAGCAGGGGTTCAAAGACCACTGCTTCTGAAAATCCAACTGATTTTCAAAATCACATTTTCTGTGGTCACTGAACTGATCCAAATTTCTGAAAAACTTATCTGTGTTCATCTTATATTACATTTGTTGAAATGGCTAACAATGCAGTTCCAGGAGATGCTGTCAACACCATCAACAATATGGGTCCAAACCAAGTCAATCATATTTCTCATCACAAACTGCCAATGTTCTCAATTGAGAACTATGATTTCTGGAAGATCAGGATGAGAGCACATCTTGCTTGCCAGCATGATGAGATGCTTAAAGTCATCACTAGAGGGCCATTTACATTCACTAAAGCAAATCCCAAGCTCACTGATGCTCAAAAAGCTGATCCAAGGGAGTTGCTGCCAAAAGATGAAGATGACCTTACAACTGAAGAAAGAAAAAGGCATAACCTGAACTACATTGCAATGAACACATTGTACCAGACAATTCCAGATGCAGTGATGGGAAGAGTGTACCACTGCACATCAGCTAAAGAGATTTGGGATACCTTAGCACTTATGTGTGAAGGTACCCAAAAGATCAAGGAGAACAAGCTTCAAGTGGCTATCCAAAAATATGAACAATTCTCTATGGAAGCCAATGAAACTATTGATCATCTTGATGGCAGGTTCACTGACATCATGAATGAAATAAACTCTCTTGGCAAGTTCTATGCCAAAAGAGAGGTTGCTTTAAAGATCTTGAGAAGTCTCACATCCAAGTGGGACATATACTCTGTCATGATGCAAAATACCAGCAATCTTGACAACATGCCAATGCAGCAAGTATTCTCTGAACTCAAAGCATATGAGTTTGATCTCAACAGGAAAAAGGTGCATGAAGAGCCATCCTCCTCAAACAAAGGTGTTGCCTTCAAAGCTGCTGAAACAGAAAAGAAGATTACTCAAAGATCCTCTCAATCTGTTTCAAAATCTGAAATAAAGGAGGAGCTGGCACTCATGGCTAGAAGATCTGAGAAGCTCAACTCCAGATTTGGTAGATACAAGAAGTTCTACCAAGATAACAGAACCAGAAGGAGATTCAGTTCCCCTGAACATAAATCAGAGGACAAAGTCTCTGATGAAAAGAAAGAAGACAGATATGTTGATAGGAAGAAATTCAGCAAAGGTGAACCATCATCATCAAGGAGGAAGGAATCCTCAAGCAAGAAGAATGATGATGAAGATGTGTGTTACAACTGCCAGAAGAAGGGTCACTTTCAGTATGACTGTCCAGACCTCAGTGCAAAAGAAAGGAAGGAAAGGCAGAACAAAAGAGATAAAAGGCTGAACAACAGGAAGGCTATGGTAGCTGGAGATTCAGCAAGTGAGGAGAGTGTCTACTCTTCTGATGATGGACTATTCTCCAACAGTGACAGTGATGATGACTGTCAAATGGCATTGGAAAATGATGAGGTATGTTCATCTTCTAGTTTTTCCAGTTCTTCAAATAACACACATGAGTCAAGTGAAATCCCCTTAAAACTCAACTTTGTAAAACTATTTGAGGATTTCACCAGGTTAAGAGAAGTATGCAATATAGCACTCAGAGAAAATGAGCTACTGAATTCGAAAGCTCAAACTCCCAACCTTCCTGAACCTGATCTTGACATTAAATCAACTGAGTTGTATCAGCAGATTGTGAGAGAACTTGAGGAAGAGTCTCTCAAAGTCTCTGAACAACAAAAGTTGATTGATGATCAAGAATTGGCCTTGAGGAAAAAGGATTTTGATCTTAGAATTCTACAAGCAAAATTTGACAATCTCTCAAGTGAATTTGATACTCTAAAATTAAGTGAGGGGAGCTTAAAAATGAAAATGTCTGCCTTGAACAAATCTGCTAAGGCAATAGAAGAGATTCAAGGGTTTCAAAGACCATTTGCTCAAAAGGGTGGATTAGGCTATAATCCATTTGAACCCTCACCTGGTCTTAGTATTGCTTCATCAAGCAATTCTAAGATGACTTTTGTGAGATTAGTGGCACAACAAAATGAAATTGAAGTAAATCAACCACTGATCAAGGATAAGGGTAAAGGAATTTTTATACCAACTCAGGTAAACAATGTACCTAAACCCACACCTTTGGAAAAGGTTAAAGGCATTGCTTACAGGAGGAATGAGGTTCAGAAAGATAGAACCAATAGAAGGCCAACCTATCTGAATCATCATCAGAGGAGTTGTCCAAAACCTGTTCAGAAGAGGCCAACTCAAATGAGGCAACCTCAACTGAATGGATTAAGGCCAATCCCCTCTGATAGGTATAAAACATTCAGGAAGCCTGGACCTTACTTGCCAAATGGAAAAGGCCATCCAAAAACCTATCCTCAAAAGTCTTACCCAGCTGCACCTAAGCTTAGTAACTTCAGGAGAAATGTCCCAAAGAAATTTACCAACTCTCCTGAACCCTACAAAGCTAACACTTATACACAGAGATCACCCAAGGCATTTAAGGGTCAAACTGTGTATGTAGATGTAAATGGAAACCAAGTCAGTCACTTTGAATCAATCAGAGTAATCAGGCAGATTTGGGTTCCAAAAGGTACAGCTAACCCTCTAGGACCCAACACTCAAAGGGTACCTAAATTTTGACTTTGCATGGCTACAAGGACCCCAAAAAGAAGAGAAGCATCAACAAGAAAACAGCATGGTACCTGGACAGTGGATGTTCAAGGCACATGACTGGAAACAAGGAGCTTCTCTCAGACTTCATAGAAAAAGATGGTCCTTCAGTAACCTTTGGAGACAGCTCTCAAGGCATCACAAGAGGCTATGGTACATTAAACATTGGTAGTGTTAAAATTACTGATGTCTCATATGTTCTAGGCCTAAAATATAACTTACTGTCTATAAGTCAAATTTGTGACAAAGGATATTGTGTTGAATTTGCACCAAATGAATGCACTATCAAAAACAAATCAACACAACAGGTGCTACTAACAGGGGTGAGAAAGGGAAATGTCTATTTTGCAGATTGGAGCAAAACCCCTGAAGCAGTTTGTCTTGTTGCCAAAAGCACAAATGAGCAAAGCTGGCTATGGCACAAGAGACTGAATCACCTGAACTTCAAAACCATCAACAAGATTGCAAGAAACTCTCTAGTTAAAGGGCTGCCAAATCAAGTGTTCACCAAAGAACACATATGCCAGCCATGTCAGGAAGGAAAGCAGATCAAAGCCTCATTCAAAGGAAAACCTGTCATCTCAACTAAGAGAGTTCTTCAACTACTGCATATGGATTTATTTGGGCCAATAACCCTAGTAAGTATAAATGGAAGAAAATATGCTTTAGTTGTTGTTGATGATTTCTCCAGGTACACTTGGGTAGTATTTTTGCTGAACAAAAAGGAGACCCAAGTCAAGCTACCTGAATTGATGATGAGATTGAGCAATGAAAAGGGCCTAAGCATTGTCAAGATCAGATCTGACAAAGGAACTGAATTCATAAACTCATACATCAATGAGTATTGCAGCAAGAATGACATCACTCATGAAACTTCAGCAACAAGAACACCTCAACAAAATGGGGTTGCTGAAAGAAGGAACAGGACCCTGAAGGAGGCAGCTAGAACCTTGATTGCTGAATCCAAACTGCCTAAAAGGTTCTGGGCTGAAGCCATTAACACTGCATGTCACACTCAAAACAGATCCTTAATCACCAAAGGACAAGGTAAAACCCCATATCAAATATGGAAAGGTAGATTGCCCACTGTTGCTTATTTTCACATATTTGGTTGTAAGTGTTTCATCCATAATAATGGGAAAGAGAAATTGAAAGCTTTTGATAGCAAAGCTGATGAAGGAATATTTGTTGGATATTCACAAATCAGCAAGGCTTACAGAGTTTACAATTGCAAAACTCTTATTGTGGAAGAAACACCTCATGTTGTGTTTGATGAATCTATTAATGAGTTCAGGGATAGAAACCTGAATATTGATGAGATAACACAAAGAACAACCAGATTAAGGCTTCAAAACAAGGAAACAGTGTTTGTGGATGTTGCCCAGCCTGAACTTCATGAAAATCAAAAACTAGACAACCTACCTGATAGCAATCAACCAGTAGACAACCAACCTGAAGGAGAAATTGAACTGACTGACCCCATCCCAGTTCAAAACCAGGTAACAACTACCAATGAAGAAGCAGGCAATGCTGAGGTAGTTAATGGATCCACTATTCAAGGGGGAACCAATGAAAATGTCAACTTATCTGACAATGAGGACAACACCCCTGAATATGATCCTGAGCTTGATCCCTCAATTAACTTTCCTGAATTTAATGAATCTAGTGATCCAACTACAGATGAGGACAATCCTCCTGAAAGGATCAGGTCTAGAAGGACTTGGTTGCAAGACCACCCATCTAGCCTGATACTTGGTAACCCAAGTGAAGGGATCAAAACTAGAAGATTTCATGGAGAAAGTGCTCTGTTTTGTTGTTTTCTTTCAGAACAGGAACCTAAAGACATTGAGGAAGCACTACAAGACACCAACTGGATCATAGCCATGCAAGAAGAGCTGAATCAGTTTACCAGAAATGAAGTATGGGAGCTGGTAGACAGGCCAACTCATCAAGATGTCATTGGAACTAAATGGGTGTTCAAAAACAAGAAAAATGAAAATGACATCATTGTGAGAAACAAAGCAAGACTGGTGGCCAAAGGATATTGTCAATCTGAAGGGATTGATTATGATGAGACTTTTGCCCCAGTGGCCAGACTTGAGGCAATCAGACTCTTCCTAGCATATGCAGCTCACATGAGATTCAAGGTGTATCAAATGGATGTGAAGAGTGCATTTCTCAATGGGGTGCTCAAAGAAGAAGTATATGTGGAACAGCCCCCAGGATTTGAAGAAGGAGACAAGGTGTACAGATTGAAGAAAGCCCTCTATGGCTTAAAACAAGCTCCAAGAGCTTGGTATGACACCTTATCACAGTTTCTTCTAGATCATGGTTTTGTCAAAGGCACTGTTGACAGAACCTTGTTCAGAATCTGTGAAGGAGATGATATTTTGTTAGTCCAAATCTATGTGGATGACATTATATTTGGATCTCCAAATGAGAAGTTATGTGAGAAGTTCTCCAAACTCATGCAAAGCAAGTTTGAAATGTCCATGATGGGATTGATGAATTTCTTCTTAGGACTTCAGGTCACTCAATCAAAGAAGGGAATATTCATCAATCAGGCCAAGTACACAAGGGACATGATCAAAAAATTTGGATGTACAACAAGCAAGCCAGTCAGAATTCCTATGAATACTAACTGGAAGATGGATCCTGATGAAGGTGGAGAGTCAACAAACTCCACTAACTACAGAGGAATCATAGGATCATTGCTATATCTCACTGCAAGCAGGCCTGATATCACATTTGCAGTTGGAGTATGTGCAAGATTTCAAGCTAATCCAAAGAAGAGCCATCTTGATGCTGCCAAGAGAATTCTAAGATATCTCAAGGGATCTGAGAATCTTGGATTATGGTATCCAGCTGATGACAACATTGAGCTCACTGGATATTCAGATGCAGATTATGGAGGATGCAGAATTGACAGAAAATCCACCTCAGGAACATGTCAATTCTTGGGCAGCAAGCTTATCTCATGGTTCTCCAAGAAGCAAAATACAGTTGCAACTTCAACAACTGAAGCTGAGTATGTAGCAGCTGGAAGTTGTTGTGCTCAGATACTTTGGCTCAGGCAACAATTGAGAGATTACAAAGTAATCACAAATGAAGTGCCAATATTCTGTGACAACAATAGTGCAATTGCCATCTCACAGAATCCAGTGCTCCACACCAGATGCAAGCATGTGGACATCAAGCATCATTTCATAAGGGATCATGTGGAGAAGAAAGATATCAAGCTTGTCAAAATCCACACTGATAAGCAAAAAGCTGATATTTTGACCAAGCCTCTAGCTGAAGCAAGGTTCTTGGAGTTGTCAGCTGAATTGGGGTTACTTGATCCAGGCAAGATGGAAAAATGAGAAAAGAAAGCTCATATAAAGGGGGAAGTTCATCAAAGTTGAACTTCAGCAAAGTTGACCAACCTCACTGAAGCTGTCAGCCCAAGGAGGAAACTCAGCAAGGTTGTCTCAATAATGTTCAGCAATGTTGATCAGGGAATCTGTTCAAGTGGGACCCAGTCAGCATCTTTGGGACCCACTCAGGCAAAGCAATCAGGCAATTTGACCCACACAGAAACCAAAGCACATCTCAGGATGTTTGTCCTAGTTAATTGGATAATTATTGCTATTTTTAGCATTGATTAGACATTTAAGAGGTTTCTTGGTCTAAGAGTAGGCCATTTTAGGATGGAGTGTGCTATAAAGATTTTTACCACCAAAAAGGCAAATCAGCATTTAATGCAGAAATCTTAATAAGATTGCATGAATTCTTGAGCCTTCATCAAAACCATTAAATTGCATTCAAAACTCCATCGAACCATTGAAAGTCCACTACCCCACTATATTCAAACGGTTTTTCAAAATTACCCACTGTTACATTCCATTAACCAACGGTTAATAAATTCCTTCCATATATAAACTTCTAAATTTTCACTACCATCTTTACGCACTCATATTTCCCAAACCTTTGAAGTCTCAAAACCTCTAAACCTGCAACTTTTCTCCAAAACTTTCTTTCTCTCAAATCTATCCATGGCTCCAAAACTCAAGAGAGAAGAACTTGTAGATTTCAATGATTCCTCTCTGGACATTGATTTCTCTTATCTTAGCAACCCAAATTCCCTTTGGTTTGAAAAGCTGGTAGCTTTTGATAGCCCAGATTCAGAAGTTCAACAAGTTCTCCAATGGCTGAGGGAGGCAGGGCTAGAAAAATTCCTAGGCACCAAGCCTGATTCCTGCCTGAATCCATTCATGGCAGAATTCTTTGCCTATCTCAGGTGGAAGGGCAAGAAGGGGGATGTGTGCACAAAGCTCACATATGCAGAGGAAGATGAAGAAGAAGAAAGCCAACACACTATCATCTTCACTGCAGAAGATCTGGATGCTAGCTTTGGGCTACCTTTAGAAGGCCTGAATCCAGAAATGTACAAAGAAGAGGATGATCAGGATTTCTATTACTCTTGGATGATAGAACCCAAAAAGGTTGTAAGTGCTCAAAACAAGAACACTTTAAAGCTTCCTTACAGACACTTGTTTGATTGTGTTGTAAAGAGCCTGCTGAGCCACTCAGGGAGTGTTGAACAAATCAGTATGCCTAAATTGAGAGTGATGGCTGCTGTGATTGACTCTGCTGAGAAGAGAGTCAAGTTCAACTGGAAAAATTTTATTCTTGACAAAATGATGAATGAAAAATTCAAGTTTAAGGAGGTGAAACACCACAAGGTGGTGGTTGATGGAAAACTCCAGTTCTGCACAAGAGCAAGCCTGCTCTTGGAAAGATTTGCACATTACACCCACCTCCAAGCTAAGCCAAAGCCTTTTCCAGCTCAAAAGGTGATGTTTAGGAAGCTGTCTTCTAAGACAGAGAAAAGGAAGCAGGATGCAGCTTCTAAGAAAGCCATCACGATTGTTCCAGTCCCAAGAACCTCTCCTAGAAAGAGGAAAGCCCAGCCACAAAAAGCTCAACCAAAGATGAAGAAGATGAAGAAGATTCTGAATGAATCTTCACCAGAAAGTCAGTCAAGAAGTGGAGGAGCCACTTCTGAGGAAATAGAGAAGGTTGCTGAGGAAGGAGTCAACCCTTCTGAAGAAGGTGAAGAAGTCAGAGAGGTTGTCCACTTACAGCCTGAAAGTATAACTGAATTCAGAGACCTTGACCAGCCAACAAGGTATGAAAGAAAAAGAAGAATCATCAAGACTTCTGAGAAGTAGAGGTTGATGGAGGAAGAAAAGAAGAAGAAAGAGTTCTTCAAGGAGATTAGACAGGCCAGCAAGTCTATCTCCAAATCCAAGTCCAAACCCAACAGCCCTGAAGCCAACTCCCCTGATATTCAATCTAGAAGAATATCTCCAAGGCAAGAAGAAGAGGAGTGCAAGACTCCTGAAGATGCACCAATCATTGCCAAGAAAGTTTACTCCCCTGAAGGTGCACCTGATAGATCAGGTATTGATGTGCTGGCAGATTTGGTCAATCTTGAAGATAGACCCTTTTCCCCACTTGATCCAAGACTACTCTCTTATACCAAACTTCTTGAAACTGCTCTTCAAGAAGGTGATCAAGTTGTTTTCCCACCCATTCCAGCCATTCCAATTACCTCTTCAGGGACAATGCTCTCAAAAGCACCTGAATCCCAACTTGTTTTGACCTCTCCTGAACCCAATCCTTCTGAACCCAACCTACCTGAATCCCAGCCAAGCTTACTTGAATCTCATTCCAACCCTCCTGAATCCCAAACCAACTCTTCTGGAGATGAAAGTGGTGAAGAGTATACCTATGAGGGGATGTTGAGGCAGATTGCAAGAGCCAATGTGGATGAATTATATCCAGGATTGAAGGCTTATCCCAGGCTGCAACAACAATTCTATGATCTCAGAGCACTTGTTGAGATCAAAGATAGAACTATTGTGGAAATAGCTCAGGCTATTCAGGATAAGGGTGCCAACTGGTGGCAGGTTGAGGAAAATAGGCTGCTACATTTTGCAAATGTAAAGAAGACCAGTGTATTAACCACTGAGGCCCTATTTTGCACCATTGTTCATGAAAAGGTGCTTGCTGAAAGAGAGAGGATAGCACAAGGAATCAAGCATCCTGACAGCCCATCTGATGATGATGATGATGATCACACCAATCCCAATCCCCCTGGTATCAACTCAGCTCAGGTACATTACTTGACTTTTCATTCTGTGAAGGACTCTGATCATTCAGAGGAGTTGACCAAAGATGGTGACTCAGTCCAAGATGCATTGGCCAAGGATGGTTCTTTTGAACCTGAGGCACAGCTTGACAATGTTGAGACTTCCATGGGAGAAGCTGGTTTGGCTAAAGCCTCATCAATGTCAGGAAAGTTGGACATTGACCAGCCTTTAGTCATTCAGGATGACTCAGTGGACTTGGGATGCCCAAGCACTGTGATCTCCCAACAACTGCCCTCTGTGGATCCTGTTGAGGATATAGAGGTGTCAGGTTTAGAAATTGAAGGAGTTGAAAAGGTTGTGAGTGCTGAAAAATCAGAGGGAGATGATGGTGAAGAATGTGTGATCACTGGTTCCTTGAGTGCACCACAAATAGAGGGTGAGGAAGTAGAAATATTGGGTGCAGCCCAATATGAGAGTCAGGCTATTCTTCAAGTCAAATCTGAACTTGATGAATCCCTTGGTGAAAGGAGGCCTGATTCTCCAGTGAATGTGAGTCCATCTTTTGAAAATAAAGAAGAAAAGAATATAGTTGAAAATGAGAGGAAAGGTGCTGATGTATCAGACCTTATGGGAGAAAAAGAAATAGAGGGTGATGAGGGAGTTTTTACTAACACTGTCAGTTTTGCAGATTCAGTTGCTGTCACTCTTGAGCAAATTTTTGCAGATGCCTCCCTGACAGATATACCAGTTGATGCTGACACTGATCTTGAAGCAGTATCAGCAAATGTGTCCACACTTAACCAGATCTACTTTGAACAATCCAACACCTCTGAGGCTCACTTTCAGATTGCTACTCAGACTGCATCCATCATTGAAGAGCAGTCAGAGAAGTTGGACACACTGGTCAGGGAAGTTGAGAAGGCTCATGCAACCACTGCTGATACCCTAGATGGCCAAAGCAAGACTCTAGCCTCTGTGGAGATGAGGCTCACAGGGTCAGAGGAAGTGATCTTACCTACTCTTGATGCAAGAATATGTGGAGTTGAAACTGGCCTTCAAACAGTCTCAACTGAAGTGACAAAAGCCAAAGATGCTATGGGTAAATTCACTAGATCTGTGAAGAAAGAGCAGCAGGGTCTCAAAACTTTGTACAAGCACAATGTGAAAGCATTGAGAAAGACAATCAAGGATGCTTTAAGGCAGAGGACAGCAGCCCAGAGAAGGAAGGCAGAAGAGCTGAAAGTTGCAATGGTGAAAGAGGCTGCTGAACAGTTCACTGTTGAACTCATGGCCAAAGTGTCTGATCAAGTTGTGGCCAATCTCACTGAACAACTTCAGGCCAAACTTGATCAATCACTGAAAGCCACATTGGATGCCATAGTTTCCCAAAAGATGAAGCCAGTTCACACCTTTTTGAGCATGGCAGATGATAAAATGCAAAACATTCATGATGAGAATGTTTACCTACTGCAGGAGTTGAAGTCCCTCACTCATTCCCACTCACATCTCTCTGTCACTATGAGTGAATTGAAGCCCCAGTGTTTTGATAATGCCAAAAAGGGGGAAAGAGAGAGAGCAAGAGCAAAGGGAACCTTGGTAATTGGTGAATCCAAGGGAAAGGAGAAGGTCCCTGAGATTGAGGAGGAAGCAGTAGAAGACATTGGGAAAGGCAAAGGCCCAATGAATGTTGAAGATTTGACTGAGGAAGAGCAGATTCAAATAGCTGTCAAGGAATCCATGATGTCAGCTATGGAAAGTCAGGCAAGAAAGCTTCAAAGGCCAGGTGGTGAGTCTACAGGACTTGAACCTCAAGAGAAGGTTGCTGAAGTAAGGGGGAAGGTGACAAGGTCATCTGAAAGAAAGAGGAAGGAATTGGAAACCTTCAATGAATTCCCAACCAGCCTGACTTTGCCTTCAGAATTTCAATCTGAAGAATCTATTCCAGCAAGGAAATCCAAGAGAATGAAGAAAGCAGCTCAAATGCCTGCCATTGAAGAAGAAGAAGTTGAAAAGGAAGTACAGGACAGAATGCCTGAAGTTGGTGTGCCCAAACTTGCTGATGATCCCTCTAAATTGTTCGAAGAAGGTTTTGGAAAAGATCCAGAAACCCAAGAGAAGCTAGCTCTTCAGAGAGCTAAAGAGAGGATGGAGCAATTGGTTGAGGCCAACAAGGCAAGGGATGAAAGAAGGGCAAATTTCAAAGCCCCAAGAAGGAGAGCCTCATACAGAAGACTCAAACCTAAAATGCTGCAAAGATGGGACACTCAATACCCTCACCATGATAAGTGGGTTCCAATCTCACTGAATGATGCATGGGAGGAGGCCAAGAGGAGTTTTGTATATGACTTCTATGTCATTGGGAAGTGGCTTGGAGAGAATGTAGATGAAGTCTTTGTCCAGTTCATGTTTGAGAATCATAGGGACCTCTACCAAAAGCTGTTTGCAGCAGCTGATATGGCTAGAGTGGAGTTCAAGGCCCCTGGTCCAATTCTGTACATGCCTCCTAAGTTCAATGGGAACTCGATTGATGAGGGAAAGATTCTGGAGGAGTTCATCAACATCATGAAGATGGAGAAGATGAAGATAGGCCCTAGAGGCTCCAACAAGGATGTTTGGGAGCTGAAGAAAAGGGTCTGGGCTCAATATGGCATTGCTCCCCAAGATGATGGAACTCTCTAATGGATAAGTTTATCCCTTCCCTACTTTTTTTTTTTATTGCTGATGATGATGTTATTCTTGTATCAGTTAGTGTGTCCTTTTAATTTTCTGATCTGTAATGCTCCATGATATATAAAAGGACCAATGATTTTCTATCAAGAGATAACAACTCATTATCTCAACTAACCTGACATGACACATATACTTGATTTATTGTGCTAACAGTTTCTTTCAGGAAAGTTGACCAGTTCATTCATCCTGAAGGTAATATTTAGTTTTAGTCAAGGTCCCTTTGTAATAGGTTTTGGCATCATCAAAAAGGGGGAAATTGTTGGGAATAAAATGATTTTGATCTAAATACCAAAACCCCTGATTGTTGATGTACAGATTAGTTGAGATATGCTCAAAGTATTGTTCAGGCAAGTTGTCCCAGAACACTTGATGTGTAGTATGCTTAAGTTAAAATCTCAGAAATGTTATGAGATATTTGTGATCAGGACAGTTGTCCAAAGCTGGAATGTTAGGCAGCTTGATAGGTCTATAGGACAAAGTTGCTGATCTATTCAAGACAAACTGATCAAATGGACAACCTGGCTGAAGAGTACAAGAATACTGAAGCTGTGCTCATAAATGCAAAAGATCAAGACAGTTGAAGTACAAATGATCAAGAGAATTGAATGTCAAAAGCTTACAGAAGACACATTCAATGAAGCATTTATTGCCAATCATGCCTGAACCAAGCATTAAAGACTTAGAGCATTAAAGAGTGAAGCATTGAATGAATGTTGGAACATTCTAAACTGCAGCAAGAATGTTCAGGGAACTTGTCCCATCTGACCGTTGGTTGTGTGTAGAGTTTGCCACAAATCAACCTAGGACAATGTGCAAAATTGGAAACTGACACAAGTCTTCTCAGCCGCATTTGTCAGAAGTCAACACATTCATTCAAGCAACCATTGAAGACCCCTTTTACACAGTGGATAAAAGGATGCCAAGCTTCATAGCCGTTTCAATGGTGCTGCAAATAGACATATTTGAATTGCTAATCCCTCCAACGGTTAGTTGTTCAAATTGCCTATAAATACAGAAGTGATCAAAGGAATTCGAGATCCAAATATAAGCTATCAAACTATCATCAAGCTTTCAAAAGGAAACCAAGCTGTTCTCTAGAATTCCAAGTTTCCTGAATCACTTCAAGTCAGCTAAGCCAATCTTTGTAAACATCCTAGCTTAGCATTGAGATATCCTAAGCCTTTACACTGTTCTTATTGTAAAGGATATCTCTACTAGTTGGAACCAAACCTCAAACCTTATCTCATTTAGTGAAGAGAGTGTTTGTTGTAGAAGTGAGGAGTTAAGGACTGTTAGTGTGAAACACAGTCTTAACTTAGAGAGATTGAGCACTAGGACTCAAGTTATCCTAGGGATCAAAACACTAAGAGAGTGTTGTTGATCAGTGCACCTTGGCACTATAAAACAAGCTAATTCCATTGAGAAGGAATTATCCTGTTCAATCAGGGAAAGTGGATGTAGGAGCTTGAGTCTCTGAACCACTATAAACTTGTGTCTCATTTACTTACTGCATTCTTAACTTCATTTCATTCGAACATATTTTAAAGATTCATAACTCAGTAAGTAAGAAAATCTGTTTTGGACAAAGTCCCTGATAACCTGTATTTTCAGAAATTAACTTGGAGTATTTCTTTAGTCAAAGGCCAACCACATTCCGCACTAAGTAACTCTTTTAGATATTTAGCCAACTGATCACTCAATAGTAATCAGTAGGACAAGTATCTATCAAAGTTCTCACTCAGGCCAGTTGTGAGACAACTTGCCTGATAAGACTAATTTGTCAAAAAGAAAAGAATTTGCATACACAAGTGCATTCCCCCCCCCCCCATACACTTGTGTTATACTCCACCAAGGACCAACAATTATGTAAATGTGACTTAATGGATTTTATGTCATCAAGGCTAGTGCCTGTTATAATGAGATCATCAACATAGCATAAGACAACAGTAAAAGCATTATCAGTATGTTTAGTGAATAAAGAGGTGTCAGCCTTTGACTGAATAAAGCCAATAAATAACAATGAGGTAGTTAATTTGGAGAACCATTGTTTAGAGGCTTGTTTCAATCCATAAAGTCTTTTATTTAGTTTACAGACTCTGGTATCATTGCTAGAACAGTAGCCAGGGGGACTCTGGTATCATAGCTAGAACAGTAGCCAGGGGGACTCTGGTATCATAGCTAGAACAGTAGCCAGGGGGAGGCAGCATGTATATTTCCTCTTCTAAGTCACCATGCAAGAAAGCATTATTAACATCTAGTTGGTGAATATGCCAATTTTTAGACACAGCAACAACAAGAAGTATTCTAACACTGGTAATTTTGGCAACTGGAGAGAATGTATCAAAATAATCAATGCCTTCTTGTTGAGTAAACCCCTTAACTACTAATCTAGCTTTATATCTATCAATGGAGCCATCAGAATTGTATTTTATTTTGTAGACCCATCTACAACCTATGCAATTTTTGTTTTTAGGTAAATTAACAAAGTGTCCAGGTGTTGTTCTGAATCAAGGCAGATAACTCTTTTTGCATGGCATGGACCCATTTATCATTTAGAGCAGCTTGTTTGTAAGATTTGGGCTCCTGAATTTGGGAAATAGAAGAAGTGAAAGCTTTATAGCTGGGGGTCAGTTTGTGGGAGGATAAGAAACTTTGGATGGGGTATTTAATGCTGGAAGAAGCAGTGTGTTTGGCATGATCCACTGAAGCAGGTAATGAAGTTTCATATGATTGTAAATAAGCAGGCTGCGTTTTGGTTCTAAGAGGTCTAGATTGAGTTTCAACACCAGAAACAGTGGGATCATGTAGGATATCATCAGGATTATGCTGCTCAGAGTTGGAAACATGAGGAGGGCTTATGTTTTCATCATCAATAATGGGAATAACAGTGTTGAGGGAGGTTTTGAAGGGATATTATCATTGAAGGGAAAAACATCTTCAAAAAATTTGACATTTCTGGAAATGAATTTTTTTTCCAGATTGCATGTCTAAGAGTGTGAGTGTTATCTCATAATCTCAGAGTCAGCACACTAAGTGAGTAGTGAGCTGATAGGATCAGATAAGATGACTTAGGCCGAAATTAGATGAGTTGAATGGTTTCTATCAGCTGAGGAGGTGATGCTTAGATTTCAGCACAGTTGGTCAGATCAGCATAGTACTGGGTCAGCACAGTACTTCAGCAGAGTGTACCAAGATCAGTACTTCAGCAGAGTGTACCAAGATCAGTACTTCAGCACAGTACTATCAACACAGTACTATCAGATCAGTACATCAGCACAGTAAGATCAGCACAGTAGAAGTCTATCAGCAGAGTCAACTTTTGATCACAGGAACAGAAGAGTTGAGTATCAGATCACTAAAGTAGTGTTCTGATCTTTATGGACAAGTCTTCTGATATGAAAGTTAGTTAGTTTAACTAACTGTATTACAGTTACAACAACTTGAGGGCATAACTACCATTTCAGTTGGGCAATAACAGAGCACATGGGTTGTTACAAGCGGTTGCAAAGGGTTGATAACTACTCAAAACAGTTCCTAACAACAACAACTACCTTTGGTCTTTATAAACTCTTGTTTGTGTACATTATAGAGGTTATAACGATTTTGGATGCAAGTACGATTGTAATCTTTGAGTTGTGTGAGTTCACGAGTGAAGTAAGGAAATATCCTATTCCGAGTGAATGAGTCTGTAAACATTCTTGATCAATCAAAGAAGTACTCGCCTGGTCCAGTGGATGTAGATCACATTGATCGAACCACTTAAATTCTTGTGTGCTGTTTGTTTTGTTGCTTACTTTTCTGAATTACTATCCTAGAGCAGTTATTTCTTCTATATTCAAGTGTTCGACTTGGTTGGAGACGTCTAATTAACCCGAATAACTTGACAATTGGCGTCGTCTGTGGGAAAACTAAAGTAGCTGTAGATCTAAGATGGGGAATTCTACCAAGTACAACATAGAGAAGTTTACAGGCACATGAGATTTTGGGCTGTGGAAGGTCAAGATGCATGCCCTCCTTAAACAGCAAGGATTATTCGAGGCTCTCAAAGAATCCGAAGAGATTGTAGAAGAAACTGCAACAACTGCGGTTGAAAGGAGCAAGTTGCTCAGAAAAGCTCGAAGCACGATCCTACTCTGCCTTGGAGATAAGGTCTTGAGGGAGGTTGCTAAAGAGAAGTCAGCGAAGGAGGTTTGGGATAAGCTTGAGAAGCTATATATGGTGAAACTCTTGTTAACCGACTCTATTCGAAACAGAAGCTGTATGCCTTTAGAATGAGAGATGACAAACCCATTACGGAGCAGCTAGATGAGTTCAACAAGATACTTGATGATCTGGAAAATTTGGATGTCAAGCTTGAAGAAGAGGATAAGGCTCTGATCTTGTTGAGTGCTCTTCCTAAGTCCTTTGAAATCCTAAAGGACACCATCTTGTATGGTAGAAAGGAGGCAATCACATTGGAGGATGTGATCTTGGCTGTCAAGTCCAAGCTGTTACATAATAAGACATCTCAAGGAGATAAAAGTAGCAGTGGGGAAGGATTGGCAATCAAGGGAGGTCAGAAGAAATCTGTCTCCAAGAAGGGGTCTAGTCAACCCAAGGGAGCTGATAAGGGAAAATCAGCAGTGTCAAATCAAGGGGAAGTAGTGTGCCACCACTGCAACAAACCTGGGCACTATAAGAGTACTTGTTTCAAGTACAAACAACTTATGAAGAAATCTGGTCCCAAGTACCTATTGATAAGAGCTCGAGCTGAGCTCGAACTTCAAATACTCGGCTCGGCTCGGCTCGAATAACAGCCCTACATGCAACAAATCTTCTCAGAACTCAAAGCTTATGAGTTTGACCTCAACAGAAGGAAGCCAGCAGAAGAGTCTTCCTTACCAGTAAAAGGAGTGGCATTCAAAGCCAAAGCTGCTGAACCTGAAATGCAGCCCACTCCAAGATCATCAAAGTCAGTCTCTAAGGCTGAAATGAAGGAAGAAATGGCTCTTATGGCAAGGAGGTTTGACAAACTCAACTCAAGGTTTGGTAGATACAAGAAATTCTACCAAAACAAAAAATTCAGGAGAAGGTATAACTCTCCTGAAGAACAGGCTGAGAACAAGAAGCCTGAAGAGAAAAGATCAGAGGACAAGTCCTCTGATAGGAGAAAGTCCAGCAAAGCTGAACCCTCCTTATCTAGAAGGAGAGATGATCCAAAGAAAGATGATGATGAGGATTTGTGCTACAATTGCAAGAAGAAAGGGCACTTCCAGTATGACTGCCCTGAACTCAGCTCTAAGGAAAGAAGAGAGAGGCAAGCCAAAAGAGATAGGAAGTTCACCAACAGAAAAGCTATGATGGCTGGTGATGAATCTGAAAGTGCTGAAAGCTTCAACTCTTCTGATGGATTGTTCTCAAACAGTGATGATGATGATGATGTGTGCAACATGGCTATTGAGGATGATGAGGTATCCTCCACTTCTAGCTCACCACCATTCTTATCACAGAACACTAGTGAAGTCAACCTGAAACTTTCCTTTGGGAAATTGATGGAAGATTTCACTAGGCTACAAGAATTTCATGATAACTGTGTGAGAGAAAATGAAAGGCTTTCAATTGAGCTTTCAAAACCTGTTGAGACAGTAGTTGACATTAAATCTATTGAGTTGTACCAACAAGTCTTGAGAGAGCTTGAGGAAGCAAATCTCAGGATAGTTGACCAACAAAGACAGATTGATGATCAACTGCTTTCTCAGAAGAGAAAAGATTTTGAACTAAAAATTCTTCAAGCAAAGTTTGAAAACCTCTCACATGAATATGACATTTTAAAATCAAGTGAAGACAGCCTGAATTTAAAGATGTCTGCTTTGAAGAAATCCTCTAGAGCAATAGAGGAAATTCAAAGTTACCAAAGACCTATGGCTCAAAGAAGTGGATTAGGATTTGATCCATTTGAATCTTCACCTTGTCTTAGTGTTGCTTCTACAAGTAACACTAAGAAAATCTTTGTTAAGTCAGTGGCAAAACAAGCTGAAACTGAAGTAATTCAGCCACTGAACAAAGGGAAGGGCAAAATGAATGAAATGCCCACTCAAGTGCTTCAAGAGACTGGGCCCAAACCTTTGGAAAAGGTCATAGCTCCTGAACATAAGAGGAATGTTGGTCAGCAGAGTAGACCCAATGGTAGGGCAACTCTCCTGAACAATGTTCAAAGGAGTTATCCAAGGTATGTTCAGCCTAGGCCAACTCTACTGAGGAAGCCTCACTGAACAGACCTAAGGACAACTATCCTCAAAGGCAGAATAAAATGAGACAACCAAAACCCTTCATGCCAAAGGGTAATGGTCACAAAAATGCCTTTCCTCAAAGATTTCCTCAAGCTGCACAAAGAACTCATAAGTTCAGGAGATTTGACAACTCTCCTGAAACTTACAGAGTCAACACTTTCACACACACTTTCCCAAAGGCATTTAAGGGAAAGACAGTGTATGTTGATGCACAAGGAAAACAACTTAGCCACCTTGAATCAATCAGGGTAATTAGGCAAGTTTGGGTTCCTAAAGGTACAGCTAACCTCTCAGGACCCAAAATTCAAAGGGTACCTAAAGCTTGCTAATTGCAGGTACCTAAAGGCCACAAGAAGATGAGGAGTGTGAGCAAAAAGTCAGCATGGTACCTTGACAGTGGATGCTCAAGGCACATGACTGGAAATAAAGAACTCCTCACTGACTTCACTGAAAAAGAAGGCCCAAATGTCACATTTGGAGACAGTTCACAAGCAACAACAAAAGGTTATGGTACCTTGATGATTGGTAATATCAAGGTATCCAATGTATCTTATGTGGCTGGTCTCAAATACAATTTGTTAAGCATAAGTCAGTTTTGTGATAAAGGCTTCAATGTTGAGTTTTCTAGTGGAAAATGCCTAATCAAAGATAAAACTCAACAAACTCTACTGACTGGAACTAGAAAAGGAATTTTGTATTTTGCTGACTGGGACAAGTCTACTGATGCTGCATGCTTCATTGCTAAGAGCTCAAATGAACAAAGTTGGTTATGGCATAAAAGGCTAAACCACCTGAACTTTAAATCAATGAACAAACTTGCTAGAAATGCATTGGTAAAAGGACTACCTAATGAGGTTTTCATTAAAAAACATGTATGTAAACCATGTCAAGAAAGAAAACAGATTAAAGCCTCATTCAAGTGAAAACCAGTCATCTCTACTGAAAGGGTACTTGAATTATTGCACATGGACCTATTTGGACCAATTACCCCTTCAAGCATAAATGGTAGAAAATACACATTGGTTGTAGTAGATGACTTCTCTAGGTTCACATGGGTAGTATGTCTCCTTAATAAGAAGGAAACTCAAGTCAAACTCCCTGAACTATTAAAGAGATTTTAAAATGAAAAGAGCCTTAATATAATCAAGATAAGATCTGATAAACGCACTAAGTTCATTAACTCTTACATCAATGAGTATTGCACACTAAATGGAATAGCTCATGAAACCTCAGCAGCTAGAACTCCTCAGTAGAATGGAGTTGCAGAAAGAAGGAATATAACTCTAAAAGAAGCTGCTAGAACCTTAATTGCTGATTCTAATTTACCTAAGAGGTTTTGGGCTGAAGCCATAAACACTGCATGCTATACTCAGAACAGATGTTTGATCACTAAGGGTCAAGGCAAAACCCCTTATGAACTCTGGAAAGGAAGATTGCCTAAAGTGTCATACTTTCACATATTTGGTTGTAAGTGTTTCATTCACAACAATGGGAAAGAGCAGTTGAAAGCTTTTGACAACAAAGATGATGAGGGGATATTTCTTGGATATTCCCAAATCAGTAGAGCTTTCAGGGTGTACAACTGCAAAACCCTAGTTGTGGAGGAAACACCTCATGTTGTGTTTTATGAATCTATCTTTGAGATCAGGAATAAAAACTTGGACACTAAAGAGATCACACAAAGAACAACCAGACGAAGCTTAAAAGACAAGGACACTGTGTTCATAGATGTTGTCCAAGCCAATCTCCCTGAAATTGTTTCACTGGACAACAATCCTGAAGGCAACTTTCCTGAAGCAAACCCCTCTGAAGGAAATGGTGAACTGAATGACCCAATCCCAGTTCACACTCAGGTAACAACTACCAATGAAGAAGTAGGCTCTGCTGAGGTAGTTAATGGATCCAATATTCAAGGAGTAACCATAAATGTTGAAAATGCCAATGTCCTTGACATTGAGGACAACAACCCTGAATATGATCCTGAATTAGATCCTGCATTCAATTATCTTGAATTCTATAACACTGGTGACTCAACTTTGGTAGAGGACACCTCTACTGAAGGGATCAGAAAAAGAAGGACTTGGTTGGCTGACCATCCTACTGATCTGATACTTGGTGATCCAAGTATAGGAGTCAAAACCAGAAGATTTCATGGTGAAAGTGCTTTGTTTTGTTGTTTCCTATCAGAAGAGGAACCAAAAGACATTGATGAAGCACTTCAAGATGCAAACTGGATCACAACAATGCAGGAAGAGCTGAACCAATTCACCAGAAATGATGTATGGGAGCTGGTGGATAGGCCTTCACATCAAGATGTTATTGGAACCAAGTGGGTGTTCAAGAACAAGAAAAATTAAAATGACGTGATTGTCAGAAACAAGGCCAGATTAGTGGCAAAAGGCTATTGTCAATCAGAAGGCATTGACTATGATGAGACCTTTGCACCTGTGGCAAGGCTAGAGGCAATCAGACTATTCCTAGCCTATGCAGCCCACAAAAGGTTCAAGGTATATCAAATGGATGTCAAGAGTGCTTTCTTGAATGGAGTCTTGAAAGAAGAAGTCTATGTGGAGCAACCACCTGGTTTTGAAGTTGGAAACCAAGTATACAGATTGAAAAAGGCTCTATATGGACTTAAGCAAGCTCCAAGAGCTTGGTATGACACTCTGTCACAATTCCTCTTGGATCATGGCTTCATCAAAGGAACTGTAGACAGAAACACTCTTCAGAATCACTGAAGGAGAGGACATCTTGCTAGTCCAAATATATGTTGATGACATCATATTTGGATCCCCAAATGAGAAGCTGTGTGAGAAGTTCTCCAAGCTCATGCAAAGCAAGTTTGAGATGTCCATGATGGGTCTGATGAATTTCTTTTTGGGCTTACAAGTCAAGCAATCAAAAGAAGGAATTTTCATCAACCAAGCCAAGTACACCCGAGAAATGATCAAGAAATTTGGGTGTACAACCAGCAAGCCAGTAAGGATCCCAATGAACACAAATTGGAAGATGGATCCTGATGAGAGTGGTGTTCCAACCAACTCTACTGAATATAGATGAATCATTGGCTCACTCCTCTACCTCACAGCCAGAAGACCTGACATCACCTTTGCAGTAGGTGATTGTGCAAGGTTCCAAGCAAATCCTAAGAAAAGCCATCTAGAGGTTGCTAAGAGGATCTTGAGGTATCTCAAAGGCACTGAAAATCTAGGCCTTTGGTATCCTGCTGATGACAACATTGAGCTCACTGGCTACTCAGATGCTGATTATGGAGGCTGTAGAATTGACAGAAAGTCCACCTCAGGGACATGTCAATTCTTAGGGAACAAGCTCATCTCTTGGTTCTCTAAGAAGCAGAACACAGTGGCAACTTCCACCACTGAAGCTGAATATGTTGCTGCTGGAAGTTGTTGTGCTCAGATTCTTTGGTTGAGACAATAATTAAGAGACTACAATGTCAACTCTACTGAAGTGCCTATATTCTGTGACAACAACAGTGCTATTGCAATATCACAGAACCCGGTATTGCACACAGGATGCAAGCATGTAGACATCAAGCACCACTTCATTAGAGACTATGTGGAGAAGAAAGATATCAAAGTGGTGAAGCTCCACACAGATCATCAAAAGGCTGATATATTAACAAAACCTCTTGCAGAGGCAAGGTTTCTGGAACTATCAGCAGAGTTGGGTCTACTTGATCCAGGAAAGTTGGACAAATGAGTCCAAAGGAGTTAATTGATCAAGGGGGAACTGAAATCAAACTTCAGCAGACTTGGTCAAGTCTACTGAAACTCAGAAGAGATGACTTCAATTCTTCAGGACACTTGTCCATGTAGGGTCAGATAAGTTGTCTTGGCTATCAAACAACTCCTTGTTTGATAAGCACCTATTTTGGGTAATCATTGCCTATTTCAATAACTATCCCATTCCTTTTAAAGATATCACCTTTTCAAGGATTCAATTTGTCCCTTACCCAAAAAGTCGCTTTCAATGCATTAAATGCCAAGATTTAACTCTTGTTTGCATTAAACATTTCAAGACATGATCTACCTTGATAACCCCCCAGCTTTAAACTAACATTAAAACTCCTCCCACGTTTTGAATAAAGACAGTTTTCACTGTTTCATTGGTTATTGACCATTGGATCAAAACTGGCCAACTCCCCTGAAATTGATCTTGGCCGTTCAATTCAGATTTCCTCATTTGCAAACCGTTGAATTGCCTTAAGACTCACCTACTCATTGACATACATTCCTTTTGGAATATTCTCAAGTCTTAAGAAGCCATACTCACTTCATTCTTCCCCACGCAAACAAATTTTCTTAAAACCCTAGTTTTCTTATTCTCTCAAACACTCTCTCAAACCTTCACTGTTCTTCCATGGCTCCTAAAGTAAGAACAGAAATGATTGTTGACTTCACTAACAAGGACTTGGACCTTGATTTTGGCTATCTTAGCCATAAGAACAATCTCATTTTTGAGCCTATCCTCTCTTTTGAGAGTGAAGATTCTGAAGTCACTCCAACCTTGAGATGGTTGAGAAGAGCTGGTCTTCAAAAGTTTATGCAAGAAAAGCCAGGCTCTTGCCTTGAATCTTATATGGCTGAGTTTTTTGCTTTTCTTAAATGGAGAGGAAAGCCAGAAAGTGGTGAGGTCACCACAAGGCTATCCTACAGGGCTGAAGGAGAAGAAGAAGAGAGTTTTCACAGGGTAAAATTCTCTGAGGAGGATGTAGATGCAGCATTTGGATTACCCTCTGAAGGGAGAAATCCAGAATTTTATGGGAATGGACATGAAGAGGAGATTGCTCAAGACTGGTTGATTGTACCAGGTCCCATCTCCTCTACTCAACACAAGAGGACTCTTAAGGCCAAGTTCCTCTACCTATTTGAGGTAATAACAAAGAGCCTCATGAGCAACACTGGCAGCCTGGAACAAGTGAGTGCTCCAAGAATCAGAATCATGGCTGCAGTGATAGAAGCCAGTGACAAAGGCATCAAGTTTGATTGGAGGACCTTCATCTTATCTGAGATGATGAAGGAAAAGGCAAAGTTCAAGGTGAAATCTCACCAAAAGGTGGTTTTAGAGGGAAAACTCAAGTATTGCACTAGGGCAAGCTTGTTGATTGAGAAGTTTGCTCACTACTCTGAGATGCAAACCTTTGCCAAACCCCTCCCTGCCCAGAAAATCTTGTTCAGGAAGTTGAGCAAGAAAATTGAACAAAGGAAGATGCTTTTGGCCAAACCTGCTGAAGCTAAGCAGGAAGAAAAGCCCAAATTGAAGAAGAGAACTAAGGCCAGAGTTGTTAAAACCAAGAAGATGTCTCAAATTGCATCAGAAGAAGCCTCAGGAGCATCAACTGAAGTTGATGAAGTGGCAGAAGAGGGAGTGAATGTGCCTTCTGACCACTCAGAAGAGTTGAGGCTAAAGTACAATGAGACAAGGCAGAAAAAGAAGGGTGATAAAAGGCCCAGGGAAGTTATCCCTGAGAAGGAAGTAGAGGGTAGTTCACCGATCAAAAAAAAAGGAAGTAGAGGGTAGTGGAAGCAGTAGGGCAAGCAAGAGAAGAGCCAAGCCTACTGAGAAGGTGCTGGAACTTCAGGAAGAAAGATCTCTTCAAGTTGCTCTAAGGGAGAGCAGGGCTGAGAGCAGAACCAAATCTAAATCTAGAACCAACACTTCTGGTTCTGGAACCCCAGAGTCCAAAGTTCCTGAAGGCCAACCCTTAGAAGCCAACCTTCCTGAAACCCAAAATCCTGACCCCAACTCCCCTGAAACCCATGTTACCCCTTCCAACCAACCTATCATCCCTGTCAATTTGACTAAGAGATATTCTCCAGAAGGGAGTGCACAAAGAAGTTGAATAGATGTGTTAGCTGATCTAGCAGTAGATGAGACAAGGCTACAATCTCCACTTGATTCTTCTATGCTCAACTACTCTAAACTCTTAGAAGCTGCACTTCATGAGCCAACTCCCCGTAGCAAAGCCCCTTCAGAAACATTGCTCTTAAAAGCAACTGATGTACCTTCCCTTGAGCTCAACCCTTCTGAAGCCAACCACCCTGAACTCAACCTACCTGAAGCTGCAATTGATGAAACCAGAGCCAACTCCCTTATAGCTTAAAGTTCTCAATCAAATGAGAATGAGGAGGAGTATACTTATGAAAGTATGCTCAGAGGAGGAGCAAAGGCTACTGTGGACAACTTATATCCTCAGCTTGCAGAGTTTCCAAGACTTCAAGCTACATTTCATGATCTGAGGATGCTTGTATAGGTGAAAGATAAGTCCATAATGGAAATTGCACAAGTCATTCATGACAAAGGTGCTAACTGGTGGCAAATAGAAGAGGGCAGATTACTCCATTTTGCTGGAGTAAACAAAACAAGGTTCCTCACTGATGAGGAAGTGTTTGCCAATCTTGTTGCTGTCAAAATTGCTGAAGAAAGAGAAAGACTGGCCAAAGGGATCAAGCATCCTGATAGCAGCTCGAGTGATGATGGCAATGATGACCCTTCAAATCCTCCTCAAGACAACCCTCATGAACCCTCCCAGACCAACCTCCCTGAACCCTCCCAACCCAATCCTTCTGAATCCAGCAAGTTCTCAAACCCTCTTGTCACCTATGTAAGGAAAGTCTCTGTGATTCACGTGTTATGCAACACTAAATAAACAACCGCAAGTGTACGACGTCTATTGTAGCGTGATAAGCACGAGGTCGATCCCACAAGAAGGTTAAGCGTAAAAGGGTAGTTTGTTAATTGAGTTCTATTTAGACGTGATCGATAACTTGAAAGTGTTGAATTACTCTAAATTATCTACCAAAATTGTCACTAGTAAACAATGAAAAGAGTAAATACAAAGTCGATCAAATACCATGCACATCAATAAAACGAAAGTAAAGTGGGTGAAAATGCAAAGAAAGAAAGTGGGTTCCAAGGCAATTGTAACACCTAGATATCCGTTTATGAATGTTATCTCGTTTAAATGGCCATTAAGGTTATCTCATATAGGGTGATCACACAAGAAGAACTAATCGATCTCTCGATACAAATGAATCCAAAAGCGCATGCAACATAGGCTCGTACCTCTACATCACAAACATTACACCGCCTAAAATAGCCCCTAAGATCATTCAATTCCCTCTCCGATAATTAATCCTCTCTCGAGATCATAATAATACCGGGTTGCATGCTTGCATACGATTAAATGGAATAAATCTCTCGATACTACTCCAATTAACAATGAATTAAGCAAATCATCATGGCCACTAACAACATGCTTTACAATGGATAATTAAACATGCAAATAAGAGATAAACACCAATTAAAGCAAGAAATTATTCATAAACTTCAATCCAAGTATTTACAATGCCTTAGAACCACAAAGTGTTTAGCTAATCAAATACATACTCAAATTACAAAATCCAAATGAAATAACTAAATAAAAAGAAAGAGAAATGGAAAGCTTAGTGTAGAATGTGATGGGAAATGAAATTTGCAAGCTATTGCATCATTCCTTCCTTGATTGATGGAGAATTGAGAGAGAAATGGTCAAATCACCTTCAAGTATGTGTTACTATGTGTGAGAATTGATGAATCGGGGGAAGAATGGCTTGGATTTCAAGAAAAGGTGTTTATATAGTGTTTGGGAAGGGTTTAGATGGCATAATTGCAAGTTGGTCCCTAAAAAATGGCCAAAATGTGGAAAAAGCACCGAGATTGGAGTGACTCGGCCGAGTTGGGGTCACTCGGCCGAGTGGAGCACTTAAGAAGCGTGCCACGCTTTTGTCTAGCCGAGACACGGCCGAGTTGGGTTCACTCGGCCGAGTGTGCAGTAATTTCAAAATTCGCAGATTCGGCCGAGTTGGCTTACTCGGCCGAGTGATGTTCAATTCAGGGGCTACGGCTTTCAACTTGACTCGGCCGAGTTGGCTCACTCGGCCGAGTACGCAGTGATGTCCAAAGTTTCAGATTCGGCCGAGTTGAGTCACTCGGCCGAGTGTGCAGTAAAGCCAAAAGTCTCAGATTCGGCCGAGTTGACTCACTCGGCCGAGTTGCCTTGTTCTTCGATTTCGGCTTTTTCTCGTTTCGTGCATATCTTCCACCTCGGATGTCGGATTGACTCGATTACTTTGGCTAGTCCACTCCGTTTTTCGAGACGAATCCAACCGTGCACTCCTCTTCCTGATTCAGTAAAGTATGGTTGGTGTTTTGCTCCAAATTTCATCGTATTTCTACAAAATCGACAAAAACACAACCTTTCTCTCATTTGGGCTTAAACAATCATATTCGATGCATAATTCAATGAAATCCACATCAAAACACGCTTCAAATGTGCCTCTAAAACGTGTAAATTCCACCCGAATCACTCTGTATCTTCAGAGGTGTTGACCAGAGTTGGTGACACAGCCAAGGACACATCTGCCAATGAAGGTTCATCTGAACCCAATGCACAACTTACAGATGTGGAGGCTCCTGTTTTAGAAGCTGGTTTGGTCAAGGCCTATTCAGTGTCAGAAGAGTTGGACACTGATCAGCCCTTGATCATTCAGGATGACACAGTGGCTGCTGAGAAAAGTACTGTGATCTCCCAACAACTGCCTCCTTTGAACCCTGTGGAGGGTGAAGGAGATGCAGGTTTAGGAGATGGAGTTGAAAAAGAGAATAGAATTGAAAAACCAGAGGGAGTTTTGGATGAAAGATAGGTAGTCATCACTAAGATAGAGAGTGTACGACCATATGAGGGTGTAATAAGTGAGGAAGGACAGGTTATTCTTGAAGTCAAATCTGAACTTCAAGAATCCCTTGGTGAAAGGAGGCCTGTTCCTTTATGTGAGGAAATTATCAATGAAGGAAGTCAAAAATTAGTTGAAAATGAGAAGAAGACTGCTGATGTATCAGAGTCTTATCCAAAAAATTCTGAGGGTGATGAGTGTTTATTCACTAACCCTTTTGACTTGTCTAATATTGCACGTATTTCTCTTGACCAAATCTTTGTAGATGAATTCTTAACAGATGCACCCATTCAAGTAGATTCTGGATCAGCACAAGCTTTGCTTGGGATACAATTAGCAAAGTTGGACTCCTTGGCTCATCAAGTCCAATCTGCTCATGCTGAAACTTCTGGAGCATTGGATGAGCAAGGAAGAACTCTAGCATCTGTGGAAATGAGATTAACTGGCTCTGAAGATGTAGTGCTACCTACATTGGAAGCAAGGATAAGTGGAGTGGAAACTGGTCTCCAAACCATTTCCACTGAGGTTCAAAAGGCCAAATCCACCATGGAGTCAATCTCAGAAGAGGTCAAGAAGGAACAGAAGCTGCTCAGAGATAATCACAATGCCAATGTCAAAGCCCTTAGGCTGACTGTCAAGCAAGCCCTTGGAAAGAAAACAGCACTTCAAAAGAAAAAAGCAGAAGAGTTGAGGCTGGCAATGGTGAAAGCTGCATCAGAAAAATTTTCCCAAGAGGTTATGGCCAACATTGCTGAAAGTGCTGTAACCAATCTTATAGAGTTCCTCAAAGCCCAGTTAGATGCATCTCTAAGAGCAACCTTGGAAGAGGTTTTTGAGCAAAAGATGAAGCCTGTTCTAGCTTTCCTTAGCTTGAGCTGTGATAGAATGCAGAATATACATGATGAGAATGTATATCTGCTAGAAGAGATGAAATCTTTGAACCTAGCCCAATCCCTGATGGCTACAACCATGAGTGAGCTCAAACCTCAGTGCTTTGATGCTGCCAAAAAAGGGGAAAGGGAAAGAGCAAGGGCCAAAGGTGCCTTGATAATTGGTGGTTCAGAGAAGGGCAAGGAAAAGGCTACTGAAGATAAGGGTAAAGAGCAAGCAGTTCTGAATTTGGAAGACCTTGGAGAAGAAGAGCAGTTAGCCATAGCAATGAAGGCTTCTATGGCATCAGCACAAGAAGAAAGAGCTAGACTTCAGCAGAGACCAGGAGGAGAAGTTTCTGGCTTGGACAAAGGTGCTGAAGGTATCCAAACCAGAGGCCAAATCAAAAAGGCCAAGGGAAACAAAAGAAAGGCTGAGACATTCACTGACTTTCCCAACAGCCTAGAACTCCCTGTTGAGTTCAGAATTGTAGAAGAACCTATCTCCAAGAAGAGCAAGACTGCTGAGAAGTCTAAAGTTGCTGAAAAGGTCAAGTCTGCTGAAATGACCAAGACTGCTGAAACTGAAAAGTCTGTTGAGACCATGTCCACTGAAGGTGTCAAAGCTGCTGAAAACATAGAAGAGTTATATGTTGAAGGCTTTGGACCTGGACTAAAGAAGAAGAAAGTAGTGATACTGAATGATCCATCAAAATTGTTTCATGAAGGGTATGGCAAAGACCCTGAAACACAACAGAAGTTGGCCATGATGAGGGCCCAAGAAAGAATGGATGTGATGGAAGAAGCCAACAGAGCAAGAGATAAGAGAAGAGCTGACTTCCAAAAGCCAAGAAGAAGGAGAGCAACCTACAGCAAATCCCTATGGACACCAAATATCCTCACTTGGATAAATGGGTGCCCATTCAGCTGAATGACACATGGGAAGAGGCCAAAAGGGAGTTTGTCTATGACTACTATGTCATTGACAGATGGAATGGAAGGGATGCCAACTCCACTTTTACTGAGTTCATGATAGAGTATCACAGAGATCTATATCAACAATTGCTTGCAGCTGCTGACATTGCAAGAATTGAACTCACTGCCCCAAAGCAAATCATATATATGCCCCCAAAGCTGGATGGATGGATTGATCAGAACAAGATTCTTCAGGAATTCTTTGAGATCCTGAAACTGAACAAAATGGTTCTTGGACCAAGGGGCACAAACCAAGAGGCCATGGAGTTGAAGAGAAGGGTGTGGGCACAATATGGGATGGTGCCACCTCCTGAAGATAATCTTTAAATTGGCTAAGTCCTCTTAACCCCTCTTTATGCTGATCTGATTGTCCTTGATTACTAATATGCTGAAATTGGTCATCCATGCTGAATTTGGTCAAGACTGCTGATGAACTCTGCTGATGATTGTTTGCTCTGATGCTTAAGAATCAATGCTCTGATAGACTATCTTATTCAACATTGCTCTATTCAATAGATAGTTTATTACACTGAATATGTAGTTTAGAAAGTATATGCTCTGATGTAATGTTCATGCTCTGATAAGTTTGCTCAACTATCAACATGTTTGTAATGATCCATTATTTGAATGATAGTTGAACACATTTTGAATCAACATTACTGAATCCGAACTTGTCTGACTTATCAATCTCTATGCCTTGAAAAACAGAAAATACACTAACACATTTTCTTTCAGGGAACTTGACTCCAATCACCTTCACTGAAGTAAAATGTAATAAGTGTAATCAAGTCACCTTTGCATAGATTGTATAGGTTTTGGCATCATCAAAAAGGGGGAAATTGTTGGGAATAAAATGAGTTTTGATGAATATACCAAAACCCCCTTAGAAATGCCAAGTAGATAAGTCTTTTAAAATGAACATGTTTAAGGATTGTTGAAACATGTAATCTAAGATAAGTAGAGAAGTTGATGTGTTAGGCAGCTCTTAGAAGAATAGATGCACTAGTTGAGGGGGAACACTTGCTTGATAGCTTAAACTTATATTTAGTCCCGTCAAGGCTCAGTGATGAACTGATCTCAAGTCTACTGAAGGACAAGTATGCTGATCCAGAGGAATCAGTCAAAAGACAACTTAGTGAATGCCAACATGAGTTAAGATGCAACATCAAAGCATCAATATACTACCTCACACAAAGCTCAGAAGTGTTGTCCATCAATATGGTTCAGAAGAGTTGTCCCAGTACACTTGAGCCAGAATTTGTCCTCCAAGTCAACTATGCTGAAGAGGTCAAGTTCACTCTCCAAGACACATACATCCAAAAGAACTACTCTAAGAAGTCATGGAAGGAGAAAGAGTCAAATCATCTGAAGAGCTTAACAAGCCAACACTGCTGATGAATGAACTCTGCTGAAACTGATAAGTAGAGTTGTCCTAATGATAAGGAAGGTTGTCCTTATCTCAGGAATGATCACAAGAAGAGATGTCCATGTTTGACCAAGTAAATCTTGAAGTCAGACATTGGAAAAAGTGCTCAGAATGAAGACAAAGTTGATACAGCCGTTTATTTCCCAAAATAAGGACATGTCACTGTCAGAATCTGTCTTCCAGTTTGAAGAACTCAAGGAAGACATTTATAGCAATTTGGGACTGCCTCTCCAACGGGCAAATCCTCAAATTTGTCTATAAATACAGAAGTGTGAGGGCCATTTTGAAGCATCCAATCTACATCCAACTGACCAACTACTCTGAAGTTTCAAAAGTCCTCAAAAGACATTCTTAGTCTTGAAACACTTCTTCTAAGCTGAATCTCATTGTATACCCATACAAAGCTTAGAGAGATATCATATCCTTATACACTGATCTCCATTGTAAAGGATATCTCATTAGTTGGAACCTTACTTCAACCCTTATACCTTTCAAGAGTGAAAGTGAGAAGGTTGTAGTAGTAGAAGTGGAAGGAACTAACTGTTGAGAGAAGAACATTTTAGTTCTAAGTTGAGAAAGGGTACTAGGACTCTAGACATCCTAGGGATCAAAGCACCAAGGAGTGGTGTTCTTGATCAAGTGCACCTTGGCACTATAAAACAAGTTAATTCCAAGAGTGAAGGAATTATCCTGTTAAATCAGGGAAAGTGGATGTAAGAGCTTGAGTCTCTGAACCACTATAAACCACTGTGTTGATTTACATTCAAAGCACTTTACATACATTCAACACTGCACACAAACTGAACTTTCAAAGATATACATCACAAAGTGTGCAAAAACCTGATTTGGACAAGTTCCCTGATAGACTGTGACAAACTGCTTAAAGGTGATTTCAGAATATAAAATGAGTTTAAACTAAAGGGCCAACCACTAATTCCGCACATATAACTCCCCTAGATAGTTATTCAACTAAGTACTCAATAGTGCTTAGTAGTTTGATTATCTTAGAAGAGTTATTCATATCAGCAGAGTTGTCCTGGACAACCTTGTTGAACTCTGGTTTGATCAAGCTTGAAAAAGAATTTGCATACAAGTGTATTCCCCCCCCCCCCATACACTTGTTATATACTCCTTTCAGGACCAACACACCACAACCCATGTTTACTAGAATTTTTTCATAACCCTTTTACCCGGGTTTAAAATAGGATCTGGGTTTTGTAAACCTAATTAATTTTGTGGGTTTTGAGAACCCACCTCCCCCATGAGTTGTGTAAACCCACCTCATAACCTACCAGAAAAATTCTTCAATTACACATTTGCCCCCACCTCACAACTGAAGAACTCAATGGATGTCGCTGCCACCAAACCTCTCCATTATTGCCGTCGTCACCGGAACTTCACCGCCGCCGTCACCGGAACTTCGCCGCCGCTACCACCAAACGTCCAACGTCTCCTTCTTCCCTATTTCCTTTGGCGAGCGCCTTGGTCGATAGAAGATGGCGACGAAAATGGACTACACCATGAATAAACGTCTTTTCTACAAGTGATTGAAGCAGAAAGCACGCGACTTTTTCCCAAATGAGTTTTTTGGATGTCAAGATTTGGAACTTTGGAATTTGGATATATTTTATATACAATCTTATTCCCTTTTTCTGCAAATGATTTGGGTTTATGATTTGGAAATTGGAAGTTTTGAATTTTGATTTCTGCAAATGGTGTTTTAAGATTTTTTTTTTACTAAATGGTGTTCTACAACTCCATAGTTAGTGGGAATTTGGAAATTTTGATTACTACATATTGAATGATTTCATATTTTGGGAATTTGATTTTTCTGCAAATTTTATTTTTTTCTCACGCTTTTGTGCTCAATGAAGAAGATGAAACATAATTGCAAGGGCAATTATGTCTATTTGCATTTGAATACCCTGTTAGAAAATTTTACAAACAAACATGAGATAAATAAGTTTACAAATCCCATCTCAACCCAACCCACCTAATCCCACCTCATTCCAACCCTCTAAGCAAACATGCACTGAGAGTTAGAACTACATTTGGCTTGTGCAAAGGTGATTGGATCATCCTCTGTCAAACCTATGCCATCCTCATGTTCTTGGAGAAATGCTACATAATCATTCGAAGTTTCACTTCTCCTTTCTCTAGTGGATCGCCTTAATGGCACCTCTTGAGGTTGATGAGTTTGTATTTCAGCTAATGGAGGAAGAATCTCATTGTTGTCTTGATTTGGAATGGCGTTAGGAACATCATTCTCTACCACTGGAACGACGTTAGGAACATCATTCTCTACCACTGGAATTGTGTTTTGAGCAGCAATAGGTATAGAAACCATATCACTATCAATAACAGATTCCTCCTCAAAGACAACATTCCTTATGATATCTTCCCTCCCAAACTCAATATCCTCAAGAAATCTAGCATTTCCCGTTTCGAAAAAGGTTCTTGATGTGGGATGGTAAAATTTATACCCCCGAGAATACTCAAGATAACCAACAAAGTAACAGCTAACCGTTCTTGAGTCTAATTTTCCTTCATGCGGCCTGTAAGGTCGCGCTTCAGCTGGACAACCCTAGATGTGCAAGTGTCTAATACTAGGTTTCTTGCCCATGAAAACTTCATAGGGGGGTTTTGGTAACTGCTTTGCTAGGTACCCTATTGAGAATATGTACTGCGGTCTTCAAAGCTTCTCTCCAAAGTGACTCTGACAAGGATTAATGAGAAATCATACTCCTTACCATATCCTTAAGAGTTCGGTTTCGCCGTTCGGCAACACCATTCATGCTGGGGGACCCCGACATTGTGTGTTGTGGAACAATTCCACACTCTTTGAGGAAAAGTGCGAAGGGCCCGGGATGTTGTTCTCTCGATCCATCATATCGTCCGTAGTATTCACCACCACTATCCGATCTAACAGCCTTAATTTTCTTTCCAAGTCAAAGTTCAACTTCGGCTTTGAAAGACTTGAAAACGTCCAAAGATTGGGATTTCTCATGTATCAAACATAGGTAGCCGAATCTAGAGTAATCATCTACGAACGTAATAAAGTATCGTTGTCCATTCCAAGATGCTGTAGGGAATGGACCACAAATATCAGTGTGAATAAGTTCTAAGACATCCTTAGCTCTTTCGGCACCTAATTTCCTTACTTTTGTTAATTTCCCTTTGATGCACTCAACACAGATCTGAAAATCTGTCAAATCTAGGGGATCAAGGATTTCATCTAACACAAGCCTTTGCATTCTTTGTTTAGAGATATGCCCTAAGCGCTTGTGCCACAAAATGGCAGAATCCTCACTGAATTTCCTTTTTGTACTTTTAGAACTTGTTTGCAGTATAATTCTCACTGAATTTCCTTTTTGTACTTTTAGAACTTGTTTGCAGTATAATGTTATGGGAAGTAACAACATCAATTATATATAGATTATCAATTAAGGAACCAGTACCAATGAGATTTGAATTTTGAAAGAGGCTAACTTTATTATCTCCAAAAGAACAAGAAAATCCCAATTTGTCCAAACAGGAAATAGAAATTAAATTCTGTCTAAATGACGGTACAACGAATGTCTCAAATAAATCCAAATAAAAACCAGTCCTTAAATGCAATCTAAAAGTCCCTATAGCCTCTACTGCAACTTTATTGTCGTCGCCCACATAGATGTATCTTTCAGCATCACTTGGCGGTCGACTCCACAGGCAACCCTGCAAAGACATACTTATGTGAGTAGTAGCACCAGAATCTACCCACCAAGTATCTTTTGGTACAAAAGATAAATTCACTTCAGAACAAACAAAAGTTAGAGGTGTACCCTTCTTAACACGCCATGCAGCGTACTTGGGGCATTCTTTCTTCGTATGCCCCGACTTCTTACAAAAGAAGCAATTTTTTTCATCAATCTTTTGCTTCTTTTGTTGAGAAGATCCCTCTGCAGTACCCTTAGCTCTCTTTGTCTTCCTTTTCTGAGAGTTAAATGTCAAATGAGCACTTTCAGTCTTATCCTTTTGCTGCCTCTCTTCTTCTTGCACATAGTGAGATATAAGCTCATTAAGGGACCACTTGTCCTTTTGAGTGTTATAACTCACTTTGAATTGCCCAAAGTGTATAGGAAGTGAGATCAAAACCAAATGCACGAGCAAGTCCTCAGACAACTCTAACTTTAGTGCTTTTAGTTTTAATGCAAGATGAGACATCTCCATAATGTACTCCCTTATGTTCCCTTTGCCCTTGTACTTCATGGAAACGAGTGACGACAAATGACTACTCGCTTCTGACTTTTCATTTTTTTTGAAAGTACTGCTCAATGGACTCAAGGAACTTTTTAGCATTTTCACTCTCAGTAATAGAGCCCCGAAATACTTCTGGAATGGATCGCTTCATGATCATCAAACTCATTCGGTTATATCGATCCCATTTCTCAATTTTGACCTCTTTCGGGTCATCCTCAGTAGGAATGGGTCTTTCAGACCGAAGAGCCAGATCGAAATCCATACGACCGAGAACATTCTCTATGTTCTCTTTCCAAATTTTGAAATTCGTCCCACTCAGCTTTGGGATGTTATTAATTTGAGCAGATACATTATCAGCTGTAGCAACAAAAACTGGAGAGAGAACAATTATAAGTATACTCACACAAACTTATATGTCATAAAACGAATAAGACATGAATGAATAAACAAAAATTTGAGGACCCAAGCAAGATACCGAGTACAACATTAATCTCCGTCGAAGGACAAAGAAACTGGAGAGAGAACAATTATAAGTATACTCACACAAACTTATATGTCATAAAACGAATAAGACATGAATGAATAAACAAAAATTTGAGGACCCAAGCAAGATACCGAGTACAACATTAACCTTCGTCGAAGGACAAAGAGTTAATTGTAAGTAGTATTCTTGGTGCAATGATCAAACACTAATGATAAATTCGGTCAAACAAAAGTCTGTCGAAGGACGGACTAATGTTCACATGAAGAAAAAAATAATTATTACGTTCTTATCATCACAGATATATTGTCATTCGGCCAGGTTACGTCAAACCGAAGGGCCGATCACAACGTGCATAAATAACTTTACACCAACATCTATGTAATCTTAATAAAATCACTCTCGACAACAGAGGTTGCGAAGACTACTTATTGTTTTGATTGATTATATTAAAATTATTAGACAAAAAAATAATAATTAATATTGACTTGATTTAATTTTATTTTCAATCAAACATCATAATTGTCATGTCCCCAATTTAATTCAATTAAAGTCTAGAAACCAAATTAGACCTTAATTGATGATAGTGTTTACTCGTCCACTCAAAATATGAATTATAATTAAAAAAAGAACAGTAGTAGTAATACTTCAAATTTCCAAAAAAACACATCATTTAATATTTGTCAAATTATCAGCATAAACAAGAATCTTAATCCCCCAAAACACAGTATAATTGAGTCAAATATAAAAATCAATTACTAACAGATAAAATCATGAAAGCCCATATTTAATGGATATTAATGATTTGAATATGCACCTCATTTAATATTTGTCAAATTATCGCAGCATAAACAGGAATCTTAATCCCCCAAAACAGTATAATTGAGTCAAATATAAAAATCAATTACTAACAGATAAAATCATGAAGCCCATATTTAATGGATATTAATGATTTAAATATGCACCTCATTTAATATTTGTCAAATTATCGCAGCATAAACATGAATCTTAATCCCCCAAAACAAACAGTATAATTGAGTCAAATATAAAAATCAATTACTAACCGATAAAATCATGAAGCCCATATATCCAATAAATCTCAATCATAAAGCAGTGAAGACCGCTCTGATACCACTTGTTAGAAATATTTATTCAATTACTGAAATATACATGTAGTACAACAAATATCCTAGATGCGAAAATTCTAGGACAACAACACGCTCATTGATTAAGAATTAGTGGATTTAGTGAAATACCTGGATCCATAGCAATATTTTGTGTAGGAAATGTCTCACCAATTCAGTTCGATCGATGGGGTGGTTTTATGGCCTTCCTCAACTAAATCTTTATGGCCTTCCTCAACTAAATCTCCGTATGAGTTTCGTTTCACTCTTGATGGGGAGAGCAGAAAACTGTATGCGATTTAGTATATCGGGGGCCATAACCATGATGCTCTTTATATAGTACCGAGTTAGGGTTCCCATAATTCCCGTAACAAAGTCCTATTTGGTATCTACTAATAAATCCATATTAATTTTAATAGTCAACCGTATACAATAATAAATATAATTATAAATGACTAATATAATTGCATTAAATATGTGGTGGCCATATATATAGGAAATAGTAATTTCCTAACAATAAAGCCCTCTTGAACATCTCAAACCATCAATCCCTCAAATGAATTTCCACTAAAGATTTGTAATAAAAAGCCCACTCGTGAACATTGCGCCGACCACACATCCCCTGATGTGAACTTCCACTAAAAAACTTGTAATAACACATTCTTATGTGGGGCAACACTAGTATTAATATTTGGTGACTGGGAAATCAAACCACAATAATCATCGGCGCCATAGATTGAAGAATGAGGGTTGTTGTAGAGATAGAAAAAAAAAAAAGGAGTTTTTGTAGAGAGAAAAAAAGAGAATTTTTAAAAGAGGGTTTTTGTAGAGAGAGAAAAAGAGAATTTTTAAAAGGGTAGCCATTAATTTTCACCACAAATGTTATCATGTCCGAATAATTATAAATGGGAAATGAATTCTAATAATTAACTACTTTGAAATAAGTTTCTATTCCCCATCATTATTATGAAAACAAAATATTGTTCAAAAAGTCTAAAAAAAAACAAAGTACAAAAGCAAGTTTGAATAATTTTCAACCATTAATACAATTATTATAACGTATTTGTTTTTTCATCTCCAAACTCAAAATCACTCTAATGTGGATTTTTTATTTTTTAGTCGCACAACAATAATATTGTTGAAGATAAATTCAGTAAAAATTGAAAAAAATAGGGGTTTGGGTTTAGGATTTAAAATTAAAGCCAAATACTTGTATGCACGAGAGTGCATGGTGCATACCTCCTCAATTTCATTTTTTTTAATTCAAATTATCTGCACCCATTCGTTTAATTAGTTCACCTCCCAAATTATTTTTTACTATAATTATCTGCACTTACACATTTAATGAGTTCACCCCCAAATCTTTGTTTACCATGGTTATATGTACTCGCTCATTTTATGAGTTCACCCCAAATCATTTTTTTACCACGGTTATCTGCACCCAAATTATTATTTTATCACGATTATCTGTACCCACTCATTTTATGAGTTCACCCCAAAATATTTTTTTTAAAATAATCATATTTAAAAAAATTATATTATCTTTTTATTAATTTACAAAAAATATAATAAAATAAACTATAATTTATATATTTACAATATACAGACGAGTTATTGTCGAGTTACCGTCGATTCACCACCAAGCCACCCATACTTTTTTAAAAAAATTGTAAAAATATAATTAATAAAAACTATCGAAATTAGCCACAAATCTCGATTTTTTTCTTTTTAATTTTTTTTCCCTCCTCTTTTCCTTTTTTCTTCCCATTTTCAATTTTTTTTTCCAAATTTTTTATTTCTTCGTTTTTTTTTCTTTTACTTTTTTTTTACTGCCTTTCTTTTTCATTTTTTTCATGTGTATTTTTTTTATTTTAATACAAAATAATATTATAGGTATGATTTTATTATAGTTGGTCGGCGGTGCACCTGAATTTCAATTTTAACTTGATGAGTAAAGGACCTGTCGAAAATCCATGTCGGTCGATGGGTGACCCAGCCACCACCATATCCGACCACTCCTTCGACAGCGACGGCGGCGCTTTCGTCCCGGTCGCTAAAGCCCGAGACCCCTCCTCAAATCGCAATCATAATTCTTCAATTCCTTGACAATCGACATCATCTTCGATCTCGGCCACGATCTATGGCGGTCAAAAACCTCTGCTCATTTCGACCACCGACGCAACTGCTTCGATCAATCTCATTTGTGTTCGCGATCCAGGAGCTTCTCCGGCATCAATGGCGCTCGCCTACAACACTCACTTCGCTCTCGTTGTTCATATTTATCAAAATCGAAGCTACATTGCTTCGTCTTCTTCACCATGCTCCTACGCAGTCTCTTCCTCCGATTGACGACGATCCGACGGAGGACTGTGAGTATGTTGTCGATGTATCTCTGATCAGTCGGCACTCGGAGCCGGTGAGCTTGTCGATGAAATCTCAAGCAGCGACGGCTGACCTAGGGTGCCCTTCTATTTGGCTAGGGTTCTCTTCAATTGGGCTTGATAATGTGCACCCCCTATTTTCTTCAGTACACCCCGGTCTGCACTCTCTCCACTTTTTTTATGGTATTATTGTTAGTGGTATTGTTATTACTAGTTATTGATTGTGGTATTACTATTAATACACTATTGAATTAATATTAATGATTATCAATTACAGTATTATTAATTATTAATTGTGGTATTACTGGTTATTGTTTGTGGTATTACTAATTGTGTGGAATTATTTATTATTAATAAAGGCATTACTGATTATTATTATTGTTTATGGTATTACTGATAATTGTTTTTAGTATTACTAAATATAATTTGATTTGTGAAATTATTTGTTATTGTATAAGATATTAATGATCAATGTTTATGGTATTACTAATTATTGTTCATTCCTTCATGATATTATTGATAATTGTTGGGAATAAAATGAGTTTTGATGAATATACCAAAAACCCCTTTAGACATGCCAAATAGATAAGTCATTTTCAATGAACATGTTTCAGGATTGTTGGAACATGTAGTCTAAGACAAGTAGAGAAGCTGATGTGTTAGGCACCTCTTAGAAGAATAGATGCACTAGTTGAGGGGGAACACTTGCTTAACAGCCTAAACCTATATCAGTCCCCTCAAGGCTCAATTATGGAATGACCTCAAGTCTGCTGAAGGACAAGTATGCTGATCTAGAGGAATCAGTCAAAAGACAACATGGTGAATGCCAACATGAGTTAAGATGCAACATCAAAGCATCAATATACTGCATCACACAAAGCTCAGAAGAGTTGTCCATCAATATGGTTCAGAAGAGTTATCCCAGTACACTTGAACCAGAATCTGTCCTCCAAGTCAACTATGCTGAAGAGGTCAAGTCCACTCTCCAAGACACACATACATCCAAAGAACTACTCTAAGAAGTCATGGAAGGAGAAAGAGCCAAATCATCTGAAGAGCTTATGAAGCCAACACTGCTGATGAATGAACTCTACTGAAATCTGATAAGTAGAGTTGTCCAAGTAATAAGGAATGTTGTCCTTATCTTAGGAATGATGATAAGAAGAGATGTCCATGTTTGACCAAGTAAATCTTGAAGTCAGACATTGGGAAAAGTGCCCAGAATGAAGACAAAGATGATACAGCCGTTTATTTCCCAAAACAAGGACATGTCACTATCAGAATCTGTCTTCTAGTTTGAAGAACTCAAGGAAGACATTTATAGCAATTTGGGACTGCCTCTCCAACGGGCAAATCCTCAAATTTGTCAATAAATACAGAAGTGTGAGTACCATTTGAACGATCCAATCTACATCCAACTGAACAACTATTCTGAAGTTTCAAAAGTCCTTAAAAGACATTCTTAGTCTTGAAACACTTCTTCTAAGCTGAACCCCATTGTACATCCATACAAAGCTTAGAGAGATATCCTATCCTTGTACACTGATCTTCATTGTAAAGGATATCTCATTCGTTGGAACCTTACTTCAACCCTTATACCTTTCAAGAGTGAAAGTGAGAAGGTTGTAGTAGTAGAAGTGGAAGGAACTAACTGTTGAGAGAAGAACAGTTTAGTTCTGAGTTGAGAAAGGGTACTAGGACTCTAGACATCCTAGGGATCAAATCACCAAGGAGTGGTGTTCTTGATCAAGTGCACCTTGGCACTATAAAACAAGTTAATTCCAATAGTGAAGGAATTATCCTGTTAAATCAGGGAAAGTGGATGTAGGAGCTTGAGTCTCTGAACCACTATAAACCACTGTGTTGATTTACATTCAAAGTACTTTACATACATTTAACACTGCACACAAACTGAACTTTCAAAGATATACTTCACAAAGTGTGTAAAAACCTGATTTGGACAAGTTCCCTGATAGACTGTGATAAACTGCCTAAAGGTGATTTCAGAGTATAAAAGGAGTTTAAAATAAAGGGCCAACCACTAATTCCGCACATATAACTCCCCTAGATAGTTATTCAACTAAGTACTCAATAGTGCTTAGTAGTTTGATTATCTTAGAAGAGTTATTCATATCAGCAGAGTTGTCTAGGACAACCTTACTGAACTCTGGTTTGATCAAGTTTGAAAAGAATTTGCATACAAGTGTATTCCCCCCCCCCCCCATACACTTGTTATATACTCCTTTCAGGACCAACAAGTGGTATCCGAGCAGGGGTTCAATGACCACTTCTTCTGAAAATCCATCTTGATTTTCAAAATCACATATTTGGTGTGGTCACTAAACTGATCTTTATCTGAAATCTATATGTGTCTAACCCATCTTGTTTTTGAGATATGGACAACAACAATGCTGTTCCACCTCCTGTTGTTCAAGGACTCAACAATATGGCAACCAATCCAGTTAACCATATATCACATCACAAATTGCCCATGTTCTCTATTGATAACTATGATTTCTGGAAAATCAGAATGAGAGCTCATCTTGCATCTCTTCATACTGACATGCTGAGAGTGATTACAAGAGGACCCTATGTGTTCACTCAGCTCACCCCCAGATTGACTGATGAGCAAAGAGTAGACACAAGGGATGTAATTCCTAAGGATGATGATGATTTCACCACAGAGGAGAAAAGAACGGATAATCTGAAATATCTAGCCATGAACACTCTCTATCAAACAATTCCAGATGCAATCATGGAAAGAGTTTACCACTGCACAACAGCCAAAGAAATTTGGGATACTCTTGCTGAAATGTGTGAGGGTACAGAAAAGATAAAGGAGAACAAGCTCCAAGTGGCTGTGCAGAAATTTGAACAATTCTCAATGGAGTCAGATGAGTCCATTGACAAGTTTGCTGGTAGATTCACTGATGTGATGAATGAAATCAACTCCTTGGGCAAGGTGTACTCTAAGAGAGAAGTTGGTCTGAAGATCTTGAGAAGTCTCACCCAAAATGGGATGTTTATGCTGTGATGATGCAAAACACCAAGGATCTCTCCACCATGCCCATGCAACAAATCTTCTCAGAACTCAAAGCTTATGAATTTGACCTCAACAGAAGGAAGCCAGCAGAAGAATCTTCCTTACCAGTCAAAGGAGTGGCATTCAAAGCCAAAGTTGCTGAACCTGAAATGCAGTCCACTCCAAGATCATCAAAGTCAGTCTCTAAGGCTGAAATGAAGGAAGAAATGGCTCTTATGGCAAGGAGGTTTGACAAACTCAACTCAAGGTTTGGTAGATATAAGAAATTATACCAAGACAGCAAATTCAGGAGAAGGTACAACTCTCCTGAAGAACAGGCTGAGGACAAGAAGCCTGGAGAGAAAAGATCAGAGGACAAGTCCTCTGATAGGAGAAAGTCCAGCAGAGCTGAACCTTCCTCATCTAGAAGGAGAGATGATCCAAAGAAAGATGATGATGAGGATCTGTGCTACAACTGCAAGAAGAAAGAGCACTTCCAGTATGACTGCCCTGAACTTAGCTCTAAGGAAAGAAGAGAGAGGCAAGCCAAAAGAGATAGGAAGTTCACCAACAGAAAAGCTATGATGGCTGGTGATGAATCGGAAAGTGCTGAAAGCTTCAATTCTTCTGATGGACTGTTCTCAAACAATGATGATGATGATGATGTGTGCAACATGGCTATTGAGGATGATGAGGTATCCTCCACTTCTAGCTCACCATCATTCTTATCATAGAACACTAGTGAAGTCAACCTGAAACTTTCCTTTGGGAAGTTGATGGAAGATTTCACTAGGCTGCAAGAATTTCATGATAATTGTGTGAGATAAAATGAAAGACTTTCAATAGAGCTTTCAAAACCTACTGAGACGGTAGTTGATATTAAATCTACCGAGTTGTACCAACAAGTCTTGAGAGAGCTTGAGGAAGCAAATCTCAGGATAGTTGACCAACAAAGACAGATTGATGATCAACTGCTTTCTCAGAAGAGAAAAGATTTTGAACTGAAAATTCTTCAAGCAAAGTTTGAAAACCTCTCACATGAATATGACATTCTAAAATCAAGTGAAGAGAGCCTGAATTTAAAGATGTCTGCTTTGAAGAAATCCTCTAGAGCAATAAAGGAAATTCAAAGTTACCAAAGACCTATGGATCAAAGAAGTGGATTAGGCTTTGATCCATTTGAATCTTCACCTTGTCTTAGTGTTGCTTCTACAAGTAACACTAAGAAAATCTTTGTTAAATTAGTGGCACAACAAGCTGAAATTGAAGTAATTCAGCCACTGAACAAAGGGAAGGGCAAAATGAATGAAATGCCCACTCAAGTGCTTCAGGAGACTAGGCCCAAACCTTTGGAAAAGGTCAAGGCTCCTGAACACAAGAGGAATGTTGGTCAGCAGAGTAGACCCAATGGAAGGGCAACTCTCCTAAACAATGTTCAGAGGAGTTATCCAAGGTATGATCAGCCTAGGCCAACTCTACTGAGGAAGCCTCAACTGAACAGACCTAAGAACAACTATCCTCAAAGGCAAAATAAAATGAGACAACCAAAACCCTTCATGCCAAAGGGTAATGGTCATAAAAAGGCCTTCCCTCAAAGATTTCCTCAAGCTGCACAAAGAACTCATAAGTTCAGGAGATTTGACAGCTCTCTTGAAACTTACAGAGTCAACACTTTCACACACACTTTCCCAGAGGCATTTAAGGGAAAGACAGTGTATGTTGATGCACAAGGAAAACAACTTAGCCACCTTGAATCAATCAGGGTAATTAGGCAAGTTTGGGTTCCTAAAGGTACTGCTAACCTCTCAGGACCCAAAATTCAAAGGGTACCTAAAGCTTGCTAAATGCAGGTACCCAAGGGCCACAAGAAGATGGGGAGTATGAGCACAAAATCAGCATGGTACCTTGACAGTGGATGCTCAAGGCACATGACTGGAAACAAAGAACTCCTCACTGACTTCACTGAAAAAGAAGGCCCAAATGTCACATTTGGAGACAGCTCACAAGCAACTACTAAAGGTTATGGTACCTTGATAATTGGTAATATCAAGGTATCCAATGTATCTTATGTGGCTGGTCTCAAATATAATTTGTTAAGCATAAGTCAGTTTTGTGATAAAGGCTTCAATGTTGAGTTTTCTAGTGGAAAATGCTTAATAAAAGATAAAACTCAACAAACTCTACTGACTGGAACTAGAAAAGGAAATGTGTATTTTGATGACTGGGACAAGTCTACTGATGCTGCATGTTTTATTGCTAAGAGCACTAGTGAACAAAGTTGGTTATGGCATAAAAGGTTAAACCACCCGAACTTCAAATCAATGACCAAACTTGCTAGAAATGCATTAGTAAAAGGACTACCTAATGAGGTTTTTATTAAAGAGCATGTCTGAAAACCATGCCAAGAAGGAAAACAAATCAAAGCCTCATTCAAGGGAAAACCAGTCATCTCTACTGAAAGGGTACTTGAACTACTACACATGGACCTATTTGGACCAATTACCCCAGCAAGCTTAAATGGTAGAAAATACACACTGGTTGTTGTAGATGACTTCTCTAGGTTCACATGGGTAGTATTTCTTCTTAATAAGAAGGAAACTCAAGTCAAACTCCCTGAACTATTAAAGAGATTGTCAAATGAAAAGAGCCTTAATATAATCAAGATAAGATCTGATAAAGGCACTGAGTTCATTAATTCATACATCAATGAGTATTGCACATTAAATGGAATAGCTCATGAAACCTCAGCAACTAGAACTCCTCAGCAGAATGGAGTTGCAGAAAGAAGGAATATAACTCTAAAGGAAGCAGCTAGGACCTTAATTGCTGACTCTAACTTACCCAAGAGGTTTTGGGCTGAAGCTATAAACACTGCATGCTATACTCAAAACAAATGTTTAATCACTAAGGGTCAAGGCAAAACCCCTTATGAACTTTGGAAAGGAAGATTGTCTAAAGTGTCATATTTCCACATATTTGGTTGTAAGTGTTTCATTCACAACAATGGGAAAGAGCAATTGAAAGCTTTTGACAGCAAAGTTGATGAGGGGATATTTCTTGGATATTCCCAAATCAGTAGAGCTTTCATGGTGTACAACTGCAAAACCCTAATTGTGGAGGAAACACCTCATGTTGTGTTTGATGAATCTATCTTTGAGATCAGGAACAAAAACCTGGACACTGAAGAGATCACACAAAGAACAACCAGACTGAGCTTAAAAGACAAGAACACTGTGTTCATAGATGTTGTCCAAGCCAACCTCCCTGATATTGTTTCTTTGGACAACATTCCTGAAGGCAACTTTTCTGAAACAAACCCCACTGAAGGAAATGGTGAACTGAATGACCCAATCCCAGTTCACACTCAGGTAACAAATACCAATGAAGAAGCAGGCTCTGCTGAGGTAGTTAATGGATCAAATATTCAAGATGATACCATAAATGTTGAAAATTCCAATGTCCCTGACATTGAGGACAACATCCCTGAATATGATCCTGAATTAGATCCTGCATTCAATTATCCTGAATTCTATAATGATGGTGACTCAACCTTAGTAGAGGACAACTCTACTGAAGGGATCAGAAAAAGAAGGACTTGGTTGTCTGACCATCCTACTGATCTAATACTTGGTGATCCAAGTATAGGAGTCAAACCAGAAGATTTCATGGTGAAAGTGCTTTGTTTTGTTGCTTCCTATCAGAACAGGAACCAAAAGACATTGATGAAGCACTTCAAGATGCAAACTGGATCACATCAATGCAGGAAGAGCTCAACCAATTCACCAGAAATGATGTATGGGAGCTGGTGGATAGGCCTTCACATCAAGATGTAATTGGAACCAAGTGTGTGTTCAAGAATAAGAAAAATGAAAATGATGTGATTGTCAGAAACAAGGCCAGATTAGTGGCAAAAGGCTATTGTCAATCAGAAGGCATTGACTATGATGAGACCTTTGCACCTGTGGCAAGGCTAGAGGCAATCAGGCTCTTCCTAGCCTATGCAGCCCACAAGAGGTTCAAAGTATATCAAATGGATGTCAAGAGTGCTTTCTTGAATGGAGTCTTGAAAGAAGAAGTCTATGTGGAGCAACCACCTGGTTTTGAAGTTGGAAACCAAGTCTACAGATTGAAGAAGGCTCTATATGGACTTAAGCAAGCTCCAAGAGCTTGGTATGATACTCTGTCACAATTCCTATTGGATCATGGGTTCATCAAAGGAACTGTGGACAGAACACTCTTCAGAATCACTGAAGGAGAGGACATCTTGCTAGTCCAAATATATGTTGATGATATCATATTTGGATCCCCAAATGAGAAGCTGTGTGAGAAGTTCTCCAAGCTCATGCAAAGCAAGTTTGAGATGTCCATGATGGGGATGATGAATTTTTTTCTGGGCTTACAAGTCAAGCAATCAAAAGAAGGAATTTTCATCAACCAAGCCAAGTACACCAGAGAAATGATCAAGAAATTTGGGTGTACAACCAGCAAGCCAGTAAGGATCCCAATGAACACAAATTGGAAGATGTATCTTGATGAGAGTGGTGTTCCAACCAACTCTACTGAATATAGAGGAATCATTGGCTCACTCATCTACCTCACAGCCAGCAGACCTGACATCACCTTTGCAGTAGGTGTTTGTGCAAGGTTCCAAGCAAATCCTAAGAAAAGTCATCTAGAGGCTGCTAAGAGGATCTTAAGGTATCTCAAAGGCACTGAGAATCTAGGCCTTTGGTACCCTGCTGATAACAACATTGAGCTCACTGGCTACTCAGATGCTGATTATGGAGGCTGTAGAATTGACAGGAAGTCCACCTCAGGGACTTGTCAATTCTTAGGGATCAAGCTCATTTCTTGGTTCTCTAAGAAGCAGAACACTGTGGCCACCTCCACCACTGAAGCTGAATATGTTGCTGCTGGAAGTTGTTGTGCTCAGATTCTTTGGTTGAGACAACAATTAAGAGACTACAATGTCAACTCTACTGAAGTGCCTATATTCTGTGACAACAATAGTGCAATTGCAATATCACAGAATCCTGTATTGCACACCAGATGCAAGCATGTGGACATAAAGCATCACTTCATTAGAGATCATGTGGAGAAGAAAGATATCAAGTTGGTAAAAATCCACACAGATCATCAAAAAGCTGATATTTTAACAAAACCACTTGCAGAGGCAAGGTTTCTGGAACTATCAGCAGAGTTGGGTCTACTTGATCCAGGGAAGTTGGACAAATAAGTCCAAAGGAGTTAATTGATTAAGGGGGAACTGGAATCAAGCTTCATCAGACTTGGTCAAGTCTACTGAAACTCAGGAGAGATGACCTCAATTCTTCAGGACACTTGTCCATTGAAATTCAGGACAGTTGTCCACATCTCTTCAGGACACTTGTCCATGTAGGGTCAGATAAGTTGTCTTGGCTATCAAACAACTCTTTGTTTGATAAGCACCTATTTTGGGTAATCATTACCTATTTCATTAATTGTCCCATTCCTTTTAAAGATATCACCTTTTCAAGGATTCAATTTGTCCCTTACCCAAAAAGTGGCTTTCAATGCATTAAATGCCAAGATTTAACTCTTGTTTGCATTAAACATTTCAAGACATGATCTACCTTGATAACCCCCCAGCCTTAAACTAATATTAAAACTCCTCCCACGTTTTGAATAAAGACAGTTTTCACTGTTTCATTGGTTATTGACCATTGGATCAAAACAGGCCAACTCCCCTGAAATTGATCTTGGCCGTTCATTTTAAGATTTCCTCATTTGTAAATCGTTGAATTGCCTTAAGACTCACCTACTCATTGACATACATTCCTTTTGGAATATTCACAAGTCTTAAGAAGCCATACTCACTTCATTCTTCCCCACGCAATCAAATTTTCTTGAAACCCTAGTTTTCTTACTCTCTCAAACACTCTCTCAAACCTTCACTGTTCTTCCATGGCTCCTAAAGTAAGAACAAAAATGATTGTTGATTTCACTAACAAGGACTTGTACCTTGATTTTGGCTATCTTAGCCATAAGAACAATCTCATTTTTTAGCCTATCCTCTCTTTTGAGAGTGAAGATCCTGAAGTCATTCCAACCTTGAGATGGTTAAGAAGAGCAGGACTTCAGAAATTTATGCAAGAGAAGCCAGACTCTTGCTTGGAAACATATATGGCTGAGTTCTTTGCCTTCTTGAAATGGAGAGGAAAGCCAGAAAATGGTGAAGTCACCACAAGGCTATCCTACAGGGCAGAAGGAGAAGAAGAAGAAAGATTCCACAGAGTGAAATTCTCTGAGGAGGATGTAGATGCTGCATTTGGATTGCCCTCTGAAGGGAGGAATCCAGAATTCTATGGCAATGGCCATGAGGAGGAGATTGCACAAGATTGGCTCCTTATTCAAGGACCAATATCATCTACACAACACAAGAGAACTCTCAAGGCCAAGTTCCTCAACCTATTTGAGGTAATAACAAAAAGCCTCATGAGCAACACTGGCAGCCTGGAACAAGTGAGTGCTCCAAGAATCAGAATCATGGCTGCAGTGATAGATGCCAGTGACAAAGGCAACAAGTTTGATTGGAGGACCTTCATCTTATCTGAGATGATGAAGGAAAAGGCAAAGTTCAAGGTGAAATCTCACCAGAAAGTGGTTTTAGAGGGAAAACTCAAGTATTGCACTAGAGCAAGCTTGTTGATTGAAAAGTTTGCTCACTACTCTGAGATGCAAACCTTTGCCAAACCCCTCCCTGCCCAGAAAATCTTATTCAGGAAGCTGAGCAAGAAAACTGAACAAAGGAAGATGCTTCTGGCCCAACCTGCTGAAGCTAAGCAGGAAGAAAAGCCCAAGTTGAAGAAGAGAACTAAGGCCAGAGCTGTAAAGACCAAGAAGATGTCTCAAAATTGCATCAGAAGAGGCCTCAGGAGCATCAACTGAAGTTGATGAAGTGGCAGAAGAGGGAGTGAATGTGCCTTCTGACCACTCAGAAGAGTTGAGGCTAAAGTACAATGAGACAAGGCAGAAAAAGAAGGGTGATAAAAGGCCCAGGGAAGTTGTCCCTGAGAAGGAAGTAGAGGGTAGTGGAAGTAGTAGGGCAAGCAAGAGAAGAGCCAAGCCTACTGAGAAGGTGCTGGAACTTCAGGAAGAAAGATCTCTTCAAGTTGCTCTAAGGGAGAGCAAGGCTGAAAGCAGGACTAAATCAAAGTCTAGAACCAACTCTTCTGGTTCTGGAACCCCAGAGTCCAAAGTCCCTGAAGGCCAACCCTTAGAAGCCAACCTCCCTGAAACCCAAAATCCTGATCCCAACTCCCCTGAAACCCATGTTACCCCTTCCAACCAACCTATCACCCCTATCAATTTGACTAAGAGGTATTCTCCAGAAGGGAGTGTACAAAGAAGTGGAATAGATGTGTTAGCTGACCTAGCAGTAGATGAAACAAGGTTACAATCTCCACTTGATTCTTCTATGCTCAACTACTCTAAACTCTTAGAAGCTGCACTTCATGAGCCAACTCCCCTTAGCAAAGCCCCTTCAGAAACATTGCTCTTAAAAGCAACTGAAGTACCTTCCATTGAGCTCAACCCTTCTGAAGCCAACCCCCCTGAACTCAACCTGCCTGAAGCTGCAATTAATGAAACCAGAGCCAACTCCCCTATAGCCCAAAGTTCTCAATCAAATGAGAATGAGGAGGAGTATACTTATGAAAGTATGCTCAGAGGAGGAGCAAAGGCTACTGTGGACAGCTTATATCCTCAGCTTGCAGAGTTTCCAAGACTTCAAGCTACATTTCATGATCTGAGGATGCTTGTAGAGGTGAAAGATAAATCCATAGTGGAAATTGCTCAAGTCATTCATGACAAAGGTGCTAACTGGTGGCAAATAGAAGAAGGGAGATTACTCCATTTTGCTGGAGTAAGCAAAACAAGGTTCCTCACTGATGAGGAAGTGTTTGGCAATCCTGTTGCTATCAAAATTGCTGAAGAAACAGAGAGACTGGCTAAAGGGATCAAGCATCCTGATAGCAGCTCAAGTGATGATGGCAATAAAGACCCTTCAAACCCTCCTCAAGACAACCCTCTTGAACCCTCCAAGACCAACCTCCCTGAACCTTCCCAACCCAATCCTTCTGAATCCAGCAAGTTCTCCAACCCTCTTGTCACCTATGTTAGGAAAGGCTCTATATCTTCAGAGGTGTTGACCAGAGTTGGTGACACAGCCAAGGACACATCTGCCAATGAAGGTTCATCTGAACCCAAGGCACAACTTACAAATGTGGAGGCTCCTGTTTTAGAAGCTGGTTTGGTCAAGGCCTATTCAGCCCTTGATCATTCAGGATGACACAGTGGCTGCTGAGAAAAGCACTGTGATCTCCCAACAACTGCCTCCTTTGAACCCTGTTGAGGGTGAAGGAGATGCATGTTTAGGAGATGGTGTTGCAAAGAAGAATAGAATTGAAAAACCAGAGGGAGTTTTGGATGAAAGGGAGGTAGTCATCACTAAGATAGTGAGTGTACCACCATATGAGGGTGTTATAAGTGAGGAAGGACAGGTTATTCTTGAAGTCAAATCTAAACTTCAAGAATCCCTTGATAAAAGGAGGCCTATTTCTTTAAGTGAGGAAATTATCAATGAAGGAAGTCAAAAATTAGTTGAAAATGAGAAGAAGACTACTGATGTATCAGAGTCATATCCAAAAAATTCTGAGGGTGATGAGTGTTTATTCCCTAACATCTTTGATTTGTCTAATATTGCAGGTATCTCTCTTGACCAAATCTTTGCAGATGAGTTCTTAACAGATGCACCCATTCAAGTAGATTCTGGATCAGCACAAGCCCTACTTGGGATGCAATTAGCAAAGTTGGACTCCCTGGCTCATCAAGTCCAATTTGCTCATGCTAAAACTTCTGGAGCATTAGATGAGCAAGGCAGAACTCTAGCATCTGTGGAGATGAGATTAACTGGCTCTGAAGATGTAGTGCTACCTACATTGGAAGCAAGGATAAGTGGAGTGGAAACTGGTCTCCAAACCATTTCCACTGAGGTTCAAAAGGCCAAATCCACAATGGAGTCAATCTCAGAAGAAGTCAAGAAGGAACAGAAGCTGGTGAGAGACAAATACAATGCCAATGTCAAAGCTCTTAGGCTGACTGTTAAGCAAGCCCTTGGAAAGAAAACAACACTTCAAAAGAAAAGAGCAGAAGAGTTAAGGCTGGCAATGGTGAAAGCTGCATCAGAAAAATTTTCCCAAGAGGTTATGGTCAACATTGCTGAAAGTGCTGTAACCAATCTTACAGAGTTCCTCAAAGCCCAGTTGGATGCATCTCTGAAAGCAACCTTGGAAGAGGTTGTTGAGCAAAAGATGAGGCCTGTTCTAGCTTTCCTTAGCTTGAGCAGTGATAGAATGCAAAATATACATGATGAGAATGTATATCTGCTAGAAGAGATGAAATCTCTGAACCTAGCCCAATCCCTGATGGCTACAACCATGAGTGAGCTCAAGCCTCAATGCTTTGATGATGCCAAAAAGGAGGAAAGGGAAAGAGCAAGGGCCAAAGGTGCCTTGATTATTGGTGGTTCAGAGAAGGGCAAGGAAAAGGCTACTGAAGATAAGGGTAAAGAGCAAGCAGTGTTGAATCTGGAAGACCTTGGAGAAGAAGAGTAGTTAGCCATAGCAATGAAAGCTTCTATGGCATCAGCACAAGAAGAAAGAGCCAGACTTCAGCAGAGACCAGGAGGAGAAGTTTCTGGTTTGGACAAAGATGCTGAAGGTGTCTAAACCAGAGGCCAAATCAAGAAGGCCAAGGGAAACAAAAGAAAAGCTGAAACATTCACTGACTTTCCCAACAGCCTAGAACTTCCTCTTGAGTTCAGAGTTGTAGAAGAATCTATTCCCAAGAAGAGCAAGACTGCTGAGAAGTCCAAAGCTGCTGAAAAGGTCAAACTTGCTGAAATGACCAAGACTGCTGAAACTGAAAAGTTTGCTGAAACCAAGTCCACTGAAGGTGTCAAAGCTACTGAAAACATAGAAGAGTTATATGATGAAGGCTTTGGACCTGGACCAAAGAAGAAGAAAGTTGTGATACTGAATGATCCATCAAAGCTATTTCAAGAAGGGTATGACAAAGACCCTGAAACACAACAGAAGTTGGCCATGATGAGGGCCCAAGAAAGAATGGATTTGATGGAAGAGGCCAACAGAGCAAGAGATAAGAGAAGAGCTGACTTCCAAAAGCCAAGAAGAAGGAGAGCAACCTACAGCAAATTGAAGCCACAACTACTGATCCCTATGCACACCAAATATCCTCACTTGGATAAATGGGTGCCCATTCAGCTGAATGACACATGGGAAGAGGCCAAAAGGGAGTTTGTCTATGACTACTATGTCATTGACAGATGGAATGGAAGAGATGCTAACTCCACTTTTGCTGAGTTCATGATAGAATATCACAGAGATCTGTATCAACAATTGCTTGCAGCTGCTAACATTGCAAGAATTGAACTCACTGCCCCAAAGCAAATCATATATATGCCTCCAAAGCTGGATGGATGGATTGATCAGAACAAGATTCTTCAGGAATTCTTTGAGATCCTGAAACTGAACAGAATGGGGCTTGGACCAAAGGGCACAAACCAAGAGCCATGGAGTTGAAGAGAAGGGTGTGGGCACAATATGGGATGGTGCCACCTCCTGAAGATAATCTCTAAATTGGCTAAGTCCTCTTGACCCTTTTTATGCTGATCTGATTGTCTTTGATTACTGATATGCTGAAATTGGTCATCCATGCTGAATTTGGTCAAGACTGCTGATGAACTCTGCTGATGATTGTTTGCTCTGATGCTTAAGAATCAATGCTCTGATAGACTATCTTATTCAACATTGCTCTATTCAATAGATAGTTTATTACTCTGAATATGTAGTTTAGAAAGTATATGCTCTGATGTAATGTTCATGCTCTGATAAGTTTGCTCAACTATCAACATGCTTGTAATGATCCATTATTTGAATGATAGTTGAACACATTTTGAATAAACATTACTGAATCCGAACTTGTCTGACTTATCAATCTCTATGCCTTGAGAAACAGAAAATACACTAACACATTTTCTTTCAGGGAACTTGACTCAAATCACCTTCACTGATGTAAAATGTAATAAGTGTAATCAAGTCACCTTTGCATAGATTGTATAGGTTTTGACATCATCAAAAAGGGGGAAATTGTTGGGAATAAAATGAGTTTTGATGAATATACCAAAAACCCCTTTAGACATGCCAAATAGATAAGTCATTTTCAATGAACATGTTTCAGGATTGTTGGAACATGTAGTCTAAGACAAGTATAAAAGTTGATGTGTTAGGAAGCTCTTAGAAGAATAGATGCACTAGTTGAGGGGGAATACTTGCTTAACAGCCTAAACCTATATCAGTCCCCTCAAGGCTCAATTATGGAATGACCTCAAGTCTGCTGAAGGACAAGTATGTTGATCCAGAGGAATCAGTCAAAAGACAACATAGTGAATGCCAACATGAGTTAAGATGCAACATCAAAGCATCAATATACTACATCACACAAAGCTCAGAAGAGCTGTCCATCAATATGGTTCAGAAGAGTTGTCCCAGTACACTTGAACCAGAATTTGTCCTCCAAGTCAACTATGCTGAAGAGGTCAAGTCCACTCTCCAAGACACACATACATCCAAAGAACTACTCTAAGAAGTCATGGAAGGAGAAATCATCTGAAGAGCTTATGAAGCCAACACTGCTGATGAATGAACTCTGCTGAAATCTGATAAGTAGAGTTATCCAAGTGATAAGGAATTGTTGGGATATGAATCCTAGAACAAATCCTAAAAAATGAATAAAAGATAAAAGATGAAGTTTTGATAAGCCAAAAGAAGACTTGAATATTTTCTAAGTGTTGACTGATCTAGTCTAGTTAAGTTGAAGTCATCTTATACAGATCAGTAGAGTTCACAAGACAAGTAATAGTTTCAAAAGATAAGTATGAAAGAAAAAGACAAGTACAGTGTATAAGTACTTTGTATACGTAATAGGTTTTTATATTGAGCTATTCAAGTTGTATAGAAGCTCATGTTTTTATATATGTAATGTATAGAATCATTGTATAGTTATAAGTTGACTAAGCTTGTGTTATAAAAGCTTAATGTAATGTAATAGTCTTGTTAGGGTAGATGATAGGACTAGATTAGTTCTATTGGAAGCCTACTGCACAAGTCAAGTAGAAGACGCAGACTACTACTACTGGACAAGACAGGTGCGCAACTACACAAGACAGGACAAATTTGAAGTTAGTTACAGAAACGCGTATTGAAGATGAAATTGAAGAATTAGTTATGGAATAACTAATTAGCTGAAGAAACGCGTGGAAGAATAAAAGAATCAGTTAGAAGTTAGTTTTCAAGAAAGGTTGTTACACAACTGAAAGTTCTTGGATTTGAAGTCTATAAATACCCCAAGGTATTCATTGGTTAAAGACGACTGACTACTGAAATATTGAGAATTACTACTTACACACGTTGTTGAAGACAAGTGAAGAAATTACTCTCAGAGTTGATTGAAGTTCAGAAAGATAGCCAGAAGACAAGTGAAGAATCAAGAAGGCTACTACTGAAAATCAGAGAAGTTTTTAGTTTTTGTTTGTTACTTTTCAAGTTGCTAGATACTTGTAAATCGCTAGTAAGATCATAGACATATCTGGAGGTATAGTCTGTTGAAGATCTAAGTCTTCTTCTTGGGACTTTAAAGACAGGAACATACACTTGTACTCGATTGGAAGAGTTTAGTGGAAACATCACAACTGGGTTTGTGAGAGTGGATGTAGACAAGTTGTCGAACCACTATAAATCTTGTGTTTGATTTACTTTACAGTTTTGATTGTTTAAATTGCTTAATTGTTTTAACTACTTAACTGAACTTGACAAGTTGAGTATAGAACAGAGTTCTCGAAAATAAGTTGAGTATAATCTTGAATTGGGCTCATTGATAATTTCGTATTCCGCATATTGTACTTTGATATTTCGAAAGATTTTTGAAAAGTCTATTCACCCCCCTCTAGACATTTTCACTAGCTTACTCGTTATTAACTCAACTTGGGACCAACAAGTGGTATCAGAGCAGTAGTTTACGAACTGCTGTTTCTTGATAACCGACTCAAGACTTAGGGTGAAGTCTTGGTCCTTGACTGTTCTTGTATACGTGTTCTTGATCATATTCTTGTATCATCTGTTTTTCGTGCTCCCTGTTCTTGACTTATCTGTTGTTCTTGATCATAACTCTACTTAGCACTTATTTCTTGAAATCATGTCTCTTGAGATCAGCGCCAACAAACTACCTAAGTTCCAGGTACAGGATTACGACTATTGGAAGCTAAGGATGGAAGCCATCTTCAGCTCCACTCACGACTTAATGATCCCCGTCGTCACTGAAGGTCCAATTGTGACCATGATCCCCAATATTGCTGCCCTTGATCCAAATCAACCAGTGGGTACTCTCGTCAAGAAACCAAGGTCAGAACTAACCTCTGAAGAAATGAGACAGAATAATTTGGATAGCTTGGCCAAGAATTACATCTTACACACTCTTCCTAACGAGTATCTGGGAAAAGTGTTAAAATGTAAAACTGCCAAAGAAATGTGGGATCGCTTAGCTATCATTTGTGAAGGGACATCCCTAATCAAAGAAAGCAAGCTTTCCACTGCAGTCCAAAGATTCGAATCATTTCATATGAAAGCTGGTGAAACAATAGACCAGTTGGATACTCGTTTTACTAAAATCATGAATGACTTGGAAGTCCTTGGTAAATCTTATACTCCTCGAGAAATCAATCTTAGGATTCTCAAAAGCCTTGATAGTCGTTGGAAAATGGTAAAAATGCTTGTTAAGAATACCCAAGATATAGACGTATGGACAGCAGAGACTATGTTTCAAACTCTAAAGGCTCATGAGTTTGATCTAGACGAAGATGAACCCATAGTAAGTAGCGACAGAGAACATGCTGTATCTAAGAACGTTGCTTTTAAGGCTAGTTCGTCTAAGATAGACAGGTCTAAGACTAAGACTAGGTCTGCTTCTGTGAAAGACGAGTTAGATACTGATCTTAGTCTGAAGGATCAGGTAAGCCTCATGGTTAGAAAGTTTGATAGGCTGAATAAACATTTCGGAAAATATAAGAAGTTCTATAGAGAGCATAGAGGGTCTGCTTCTAAGAACTCGTCTGAGACCAGACGAGACCGAAACTCGTCCGAAAGGAGAGACGAAGTCTCGAAAGGTAACAGACAAGATAGAGAGTCTGATGGTAGGAAGATTACTCGTTCTGATAGACGTGATAAACAAAGGAACAACTCTCATATTAAAAAGGCTACTAATGATCTTGTGTGCTATAACTGTGAGAAACCAGGTCACTACATATATGAATGTCCAGACCTGAGTACTGATGATCGAGAAGAACGCAAAGCACGAAGGGAAAGAAGATACAACCGTGGTAAAAAGGCAATGATGGCCAATGATGACTCTGACTCTGACTCAGACGAGTTGCCATCATCCTCATCTAGCTACCCGTCTGAACCAGATCAAGATAAAGCGTTTATAGTAGATGATGGTCTATGCTTCATGGCTAAAATCGACCAAGAGGTATCATCTGCTACTTCTTTTCAATCCTGTGATGAATCAGAATCTGATGAAAGTGACTCTGCCAGTAGCCAAGTAGGGAGTAGTCTTCAGCACTCTACTAGTGCAGTTGAAGACGACCTCCTGTTTGCCAACAAGGCATTCATTGAAGTCAGTGACGAAAACATCACCTTAAGACAAGAAATCATTGATCTTAAGAAAGCTCAGTCTAAAATAGATCCTAATATAACAGTCCTAAATGAACGCTTGCAAGAAGAGTTGAGACAACTCAGAGAGAAGTGTGTATTGACAGACAAGTTGTATCAAGACCTACTTAAGACACACGCTACTGAGAAACATGAATTCAATGTTTTACAAAGTAAGCTCAAAAAGCTTGAAGAACGTAATAAGTTCTTAGAAACCGAGGTTGTCACATTAGACCTTAAACTTACTGACCTGGTTAACTCATCTAAGGTTAACCTTGAATTGTCAGATAGGTATAGGGCTCCTGCTGACAAGACAGGCATAGGTGCTGAGACACCCAGCTCGTCTACTCAAGTTCCTAAGAACCCTACTATTTTCATTTCAAGCTCTTTGACTAATGATAAAGGAAAAGAACCATTGATATACGATATTGACACTCCATCAAAAGGTACCGTACCAAAACAAGCTCAAGTTAACATTCCAATTACCAAAGGTGGTAAAAAGAAAGTTAAGAACAAGCCTGTTCCGTTTAAGACAAGTCAACAAAGGACTAGGAATCGTGGACGACCAAATCAGGTCAGATACGAGGACTGGTATCCTGAGGAGACTAGTACTAGACAAGTACAGACTAGACGACAAGAGTCTAGACCTCCTTTCATAAGGCAGTCTCAACTCTACTCGTCTAGACCTAGACAGGAAGGTCCAAAATATCGTACACAAGCTGTTCTATATCCTCCACCTTTGTCATATGATATCAAAGGAGAAGAAAGACCTAAACATGTCTATAAACCGTATGGACCTAATGCATATAAACCTTACTCTGACTATCATAGATAAGTGCCTGCTCAAGTAGAGATTAAGTCAAAAGGCTATCTCCAAAGAGTAGACCCGAACTCGACTGATAGGCCAGATAAGGACAACAAGGTCTTATTTTGCAACAAATATGGTCGAAAGCTTAGAAGGTCAAACTTGTTCAGGACTCCAATGTACATTTGGATTCCATTGAACTTGACTAACCCCCAAGGACCCCAATAAACAAGGAGGGTACCTAAATTATGTATTATCATCTATTGCAGGGTCGACTCGATCTATACAAGAAAGGTGGCTCAACAGGAGAAACTTGGTACATAGACAGTGGCTGTTCGCACCACATGACTGGTACCAAGACTCTCTTATCAAGCTACCATGAGCAAGAAGGACCAAAAGTGATATTTGGTGATAGCTCCATTGCTGTTACTAAAGGATTTGGTTACGTTCGGAATGGTGACATAGAGATTCAAGATGTTTCGTATGTTGAAGGCTTGAAATACAATTTACTCTCTGTTTCACAATTTTGTGATCGTGGATACAAGGTGCAGTTCAAGAGTCAGAAATGTGAAATCATTGACAAAAGAACTCACACAGTATTACTGGTCGGCATTAGACAAGGAAGTGTGTACATAGTAAACTGGAACAGTTGTCCGAGGGACACCTGTCTACTTACTAAGAATCCTAAAGAACTTGGCTGGCTCTGGCATAGACGCCTTTGTCATCTAAACTTTAAGGTTCTTAATAAGATAGCCAGAGACTACCTTGTGGAAGGTATTCCCAATGAAGTCTACTATAAGTCACATGTATGCACGTCCTGTCAAAAAGGTAAAAAGGTAAAGGGTTCTTTTAAATCTATTCCATCCCTCTCAACCAGTAGAGTTCTTGAACTTCTACATATGGACTTACATGGCCCAATAACTCCTCCAACTTTGAACGGTAGAAGGTACACACTTGTTGTGGTAGACGACTATTCTAAGTTCACTTGGGTAGTCTTCTTACACAAGAAGAGTGATACACAAACACTTTTGCCTGATCTGTTGAAGAAGTTACAGGTTGAGAAGAATCAGTCAATTGTCAAGATCCGTAGTGACAAGGGTACTGAATTCATTAACTGCTATATTAAAGAATTTTGTTCTAAGCGTGGCATCCAGCACCTTACTAGTGCAGCAAGGACACCACAACAAAATGGAGTAGCAGAGCGAAGGAACAGAACTCTTAAGGAGGCCTGCAGGACCATGCTGACAGAGTATAATACGCCTCATAAATTTTGGGCAGAAGCTATCAACACTGCATGCCACGCACAAAATAGAAGTGCTATCAATAAAGCACTAGGTAAGACGCCCTATGAGGTATGGAAAGGTAGAAAACCCAGAGTTTCATATTTTCATATATTTGGATGCAAGTGTTTCATCCATAACAATGGGAAAAGCAAGTTGAATGCATTCGATGCTAAAGCAGACGAGGGGATATTCTTAGGATACTCCTCGACTAGTAAAGCATTTAGAGTATTCAACTACTCAACCCTCTGTGTGGAAGAAACACCACATGTGGTTTTCGAAGAATCTCAACAGGACCCGTCTGCCAACAAGATCAGTGAGAAAGCTACTGAGCTAACTGTCGAATCTGACAAAGACTCAGAGGTATATGAATCCGTTCAAGCTTACAATCCATTTATAAAAGCTCTCGAGTCAGATGACCAGAAGAAGGTGAGTGCTCAAGGTAACTCTACTAGACCAGTTGACATGCCTAAACTAGTCGACTCGTCTACTCCCATTAAATCTTCTGATGATAATGATGTTGACATGCATGATGCTGTACATGATATAGATGACAGTACTATTGTTAAGAATAGAAATACATGGAAATCAGCGCATAATACTGAAAATATTATTGGTGACTCTACTGTTGGTGTTAAGACTAGACGACAACTCTTTGAGTCGCAAGAACAATCTAGTCCATCTCTGTTTTGCTGGTGTTGTTTCCTCTCATCTATCGAGCCAAAAACCATTAATGAGGCATTGGCTGATAGTAATTGGATCATTGCTATGCAAGACGAGTTGAATCAGTTTGTTCGAAACGACGTCTGGGAACTTGTCGATAGACCGAAACATCATAATGTAGTTGGAACTCGATGGATTTTCAAGAATAAGAAAGATGAGAATGATGTAGTTGTTCGTAATAAGGCTAGACTAGTCGCCCAAGGCTATTCACAAGCTGAAGGCATAGATTATGATAAAACATATGCTCCTGTTGCTAGACTAGAAGCCATTCGATTGTTCCTTGCATATGCTGCTTACATGAAATTTACTGTATATCAAATGGATGTTAAAAGTGCATTTCTTAACGGTATTCTTGCGGAAGAAGTATATGTTGAACAACCCCCAGGTTTCGAAGTCAAAGGTAATCAGGTATACAAATTAAAGAAGGCCTTATATGGACTAAAGCAAGCTCCAAGAGCCTGGTACGATACTCTTTCTCAATTCCTATTAGAAAATGGTTTTACTAAAGGCAAGGTAGACAGAACCTTGTTTAGAAGACAAGAAGGGAAAGACATTTTACTCGTCCAAATTTACGTAGATGACATCATTTTTGGTTCACCTAACAAAGAGCTGAGTGAAAGTTTCTCAACACTCATGCAAAGTAAATTTGAGATGTCTATGATGGGTGAAATGAATTACTTTCTTGGACTTCAAGTAAAACAGACCCCTGAAGGGATTTTCATAAATCAAGCAAAGTATACTAGAAATCTTCTAGACAAGTATGGTATTAAGACATGCAAGTCTGCTGGCGTACCTATGCTACCTACATACAGAATGGACCCAGACGAACAAGGTAAGTGTACTGATCAAACCCATTACCGTGGTCTTATTGGTTCATTACTCTACTTAACTGCTAGTAGACCTGATATTGCATTTTCTGTTGGAGTATGTGCTCGTTTTCAAGCTAATCCAAAAGAGAGTCATATGGAAACCACTAAAAGGATTTTGAAATATTTGAAAGGAACCATCAATCGTGGTATATGGTATCCTTCGAATGATGATCTATCTCTAAGTGGCTACTCTGATTCTGATTTTGGTGGTTGTAGAATAGATAGGAAATCTACATCTGGTTCTTGTCAATTCTTAGGCACAAAACTCATTTCATGGTTTTCGAAAAAGCAGACAAGTGTTGCTACCTCTACTACTGAAGCCGAGTACATGGCTGCAGGTAGTTGTTGTAGTCAATTATTATGGCTTATACAACAGCTTAGAGATTATAATATTTGTGAATCAAATGTTCCTATATTCTGTGATAGTAATAGTGCCATTGCCATTACACAAAATCCTGTTCTGCACACACGTTGTAAGCATGTTGATGTGAAACACCATTTCATACGTGATCATGTAGAAAAGAAGGATATTCGCATGGAAAAGATTCATACTGATTTTCAAAGAGCTGATATTTTCACAAAACCATTAGCTGAGACTCGATTTCATGAATTATGCATTAGTCTAGGACTTATTGATCTTGATCCTACTAGTATATAGCAATGCACTAACCAGACAGGTACAATCCTAAGAAGAAAGGAGAAATAGACAAGTTACCACAAAAGAGCAGAGCACTCGTCTACTCACTCAACAGACAGGTATACAAGGTCAGACAAGTTGACCATCCAACCCGATGAGGAAGCTGGTAAAGCTGAGGGTAATACTAAGGGAATACACATTTAAGGGGGAATCCTTGATTTCTTAAAGATCCTCATGTTGACTCTTTAGTTTGGTAACAGTCATCTTGTTTGAACCTTGATCATTGACTTAGATTGATATTCATTATTATTTATCCTACTCAACTACCTGTAATCCATCTAATCTGTAGTGCAAGAAAAGACAGGTACATATAATCGTTTGATGATCCAAAGTAGACAAGCACAATCGAAGGGGGAACTCGTCTTGTGCATACCAGTCTACTCGTCTGTTCTGGATAGACACGAACAGACAAGATAAGTGTTCCTGTGATGCAAATATTCTAAGTGTTTAATCAATTTAAATTACGGATATATATGTAGTTTGAAGTATTGAAATTTTGAAAAACCTAGAATTGGATTTATACACTCCATTTAATGAGGTGTATATAACCAGTTCGCGCCAAAACTCTACTGAGCTAGGTCAGAGGAATACACCCCTCTATCCTACCAATAGAAGAGGCGGATTTCAAATTTTACGATACTAAATCACGTAATTTTCTCGATTCCGTAAAACTGAATTTCTAAAGCCTTTCATATCTGACCATTGGATTAATACTTCCAATCTCAACCATTGAACTCAAAGGTTTAAAACCCATTTTACTTGTTCTTAACTGCTCACGATTTCAGTTTCTCTTGATCTCATAACTTCTCAAGCACTCAAACATCTTCGAAATTTCTCGATTTTCATAAACCATTTTACTATGTCTATCGTTTCAATGTTCGATGCTCGTACTAACATGCAAGCTAGGTTTGATCTTGGTAAGTACATTACCGAAGGAAGAGTGCATACAGAAGGATCGGTATTTTTCAAAGGGAATCACACTGAAGACAACAAGGAAATCTTGATAAAATGCTTCAGATGCGGTTTGAGACCCTATTTGGAGGCATTTCCTGAGGTTGTTCTTGAAGAAGAGGTGTTGGAGTTCTATGCTACTGCAACTCGACAGGGCGACTCGATTGAAGCTTTTATTGGAAGGAGGCGAGTGGAGATCACTCGAGAATTTCTGACCGAATCGCTGAAACTACCATCCGGATCGATAGATATCGAGAGATATGCTGAAGGCCGAGAGTTGAGGTACTTAAGTATTTTCTGTGGTAGAAGGCTGAAGTTGAAAAGCGATGGAAAGGTTCCTGTGGTGAAGAAGAAGGAGCTTCTTGAAAAATACAAGACTCTTCTTGATATTGCATCTAAAATGTTGCTAGGAGTCACTGGGAGTTTTGACTCTGTGACACCCCAGAAAGCAAGAATTATGGCTGTGATTTATGATGGAATCACGGAAGGAAACTGGACTAAACTCTTCTTGGATAGATTGATGTACTACAAGAAGTTTGTGCAAGTTGATACCAGTTCAGCCAACTGGGTTGTTTCTGCAAATGTTAGTTTTGGAAACAAGTTAAGTATCATCCTACCCATTCTATTGCCAAACAAGACGAGTTGGAGTAAAGGCAAGCCGTTTCATCCTCTAAAGCATTACTTGAAGAAGGAAGCTCTGGCTAAGCAAGCTGCTGCTAGGCCATCTGCTCCTAGGCAAGTTGAGATAAATCCTATGGATGTGATGCCGTATGGTGGGTCATCTAGTTCCTCAAAAGACAAGTCTAATGATGAAGAATCGGAAGAGGTTGGAAAAGGAGAGTCCGGTGCAGATGACTCAGAAAAGACTCAGTCAGGTGGAGAGTCGCAACAAGAGAAAGAGTCGAGTGAACAAATTCCTGAAATGTACACTCTTGTAAGGGTCGGATCGCCTACTCGTCCAGACGAGTTGAGTACACAGGTTGGTACTTCTACTCAATCTGTTTCATTTCCTCTCTCTCTCCCGTCTACTTCTGTTCGAACCAAGGCTAGATCACACCGATCTAGGCCTAGACCTATTCCCTCAACCTCACAAGTGCTGACAGCATATCCGTTGAGAGCCAGCCTACCCGAAAACACTCCCAAATTAGATACAACTGATACTCCTACAGTTGTCATACCAAACCAAGCCACATCAACGCCCATTGAAACCATTGCTTTCACTCCCTCTCCCTCACCAGAATATGGTGAACCCCCCAACCCATCTACTGCAGACAAGACGCCAGTTGCCACTGCAACAACTGAGTTAGAGACCCCATCTACTCAGGACCCGTCTGCTGTTAGATTTGATTCCCTGGTTTACTATCCTGTGTGTTTGAGAGAGAAGCGTATTCGATCCCGAATGACCAAGAATCTGAAGAGGACGCTCTCAACTATCGAAGTCGACTATGAGTCAGAGCAGTTTGAAATTCTTTTGAGGATATGCACCTGGTTTGCTCTTAAGAAGTCTTCAACTGAAGTTAGAATCTACTGCCGATCGCCTGGACAAGATGAGTCGGGATCAAACACATCAAAGGCAGATAGAGCTAGCTGCTGAAGCTATGAAGGAAGCACTAAAGGAAGAAATGACTCGATTCACTAGTCTATTCACTCTTAAGGCTAATGATGAAGCCAAAAAGGGGGAAGGGAAGACAAGTAGAGTTGAAGAGAAGTCAAGTGCTGAACCAGAAGAAAAGGATGCTGCTACTACTATGCAAGAGCTAAGAAGGCCTAAAAGGAGGCTAGTCAAAACTGCAGAGTTAGAGCAAGCTGAAGCTGATGAACTAAAAAGATTAGAGAAAGGAAAGAATGTTGCATCTCCAGAAACTGAAATTCAGACTAGACGGTCTAAAAGGAAGATAATGTTTGAAGAAACAGAAGGAGGAGTTGCTGCAGTTGAGAAGAAGCAGAAGATTGTTGATCCTAATGATGAAAGTCGTTATGCAAGCAAGAAGAAAATAGAAAAACATATTGAAAGACTGCAAAAGCTAAAGGTGAATGAAGAAGAGATGGAAGATCAGTTCATTGACTACTTCATTGACAAAGAGCATAGACAAGAATGGCTCAAAGTGAAGAGGCAATGGGAACTTGATCATTGGATTATTCGAAAATATGGTGAGTCTGAAAGTCCAGATGAGTTGTATGTCATGTTTGACAAATTCATGGAAGGACAGAATAAATTGCTTTGGAATTTGGTCATGAGGATATCAGCCGCTGCAAATTTCAACATCTTGATACCGACCTTTCCAAGATGGAAGACTCCTATGACAAGCTCAGGAAAAAGAGTTGATGTTAATCAAATCAAGAAGTTTGAAGAAGAACTGCTAGACAAAGAGAAGATTGAAGATGAAGATCAGGTCAGTCTAATTCACAAGAGACTCCTAGATGCATTCTGTGTTCCAAACCCGGAAGGAGGTACTCTTTCAGATTAGTTTTTGTTTGATTAGTTTTTTTTGCTCTAATATTTTGTTATTCAAGTATGTGTAATCTACTGATCTATTTTAAATGAATAAAAGATAAGTACTATTTGATGTTTAAGACAAGGTAACTACTTAACTAGTCTACTTATGAGAAAAGATTCAAGTAGTTTTGGCTTCATCAAAAAGGGGGAAATTGTTGGGATATGAAGCCTAGAACAAATCCTAAAAAATGAATAAAAGATAAAAGATGAAGTTTTGATAAGCCAAAAGAAGACTTGAATATTTTCTAAGTGTTGACTGATCTAGTCTAGTTAAGTTGAAGTCATCTTATACAGATCAGTAGAGTTCACAAGACAAGTAATAGTTTCAAAAGATAAGTATGAAAGAAAAAGACAAGTACAGTGTATAAGTACTTTGTATACGTAATAGGTTTTTATATTGAGCTATTCAAGTTGTATAGAAGCTCATGTTTTTATATATGTAATGTATAGAATCATTGTATAGTTATAAGTTGACTAAGCTTGTGTTATAAAAGCTTAATGTAATGTAATAGTCTTGTTAGGGTAGATGATAGGACTAGATTAGTTCTATTGGAAGCCTACTGCACAAGTCAAGTAGAAGACGCAGACTACTACTACTGGACAAGACAGGTGCGCAACTACACAAGACAGGACAAATTTGAAGTTAGTTACAGAAACGCGTATTGAAGATGAAATTGAAGAATTAGTTATGGAATAACTAATTAGCTGAAGAAACGCGTGGAAGAATAAAAGAATCAGTTAGAAGTTAGTTTTCAAGAAAGGTTGTTACACAACTGAAAGTTCTTGGATTTGAAGTCTATAAATACCCCAAGGTATTCATTGGTTAAAGACGACTGACTACTGAAATATTGAGAATTACTACTTACACACGTTGTTGAAGACAAGTGAAGAAATTACTCTCAGAGTTGATTGAAGTTCAGAAAGATAGCCAGAAGACAAGTGAAGAATCAAGAAGGCTACTACTGAAAATCAGAGAAGTTTTTAGTTTTTGTTTGTTACTTTTCAAGTTGCTAGATACTTGTAAATCGCTAGTAAGATCATAGACATATCTGGAGGTATAGTCTGTTGAAGATCTAAGTCTTCTTCTTGGGACTTTAAAGACAGGAACATACACTTGTACTCGATTGGAAGAGTTTAGTGGAAACATCACAACTGGGTTTGTGAGAGTGGATGTAGACAAGTTGTCGAACCACTATAAATCTTGTGTTTGATTTACTTTACAGTTTTGATTGTTTAAATTGCTTAATTGTTTTAACTACTTAACTGAACTTGACAAGTTGAGTATAGAACAGAGTTCTCGAAAATAAGTTGAGTATAATCTTGAATTGGGCTCATTGATAATTTCGTATTCCGCATATTGTACTTTGATATTTCGAAAGATTTTTGAAAAGTCTATTCACCCCCCTCTAGACGTTTTCACTAGCTTACTCGTTATTAACTCAACTTGGGACCAACAGGAATGTTGTCCTTATCTCATGAATGATGATAAGAAGAGATGTCCATGTTTGACCAAGTAAATCTTGAAGTCAGACATTGGGAAAAGTGCCCTGAATGAAGACAAAGATGATACAACCGTTTATTTCCCAAAACAAGGACATGTCACTATCAGAATCTGTCTTCCAGTTTGAAGAACTCAAGGAAGACATTTATAGCAATTTGGGACTGCCTCTCCAACGGGCAAATCCTCAAATTTGTCGATAAATACAGAAGTGTGAGGACCATTTGAACGATCCAATCTACATCCAACTGAACAACTATTCTGAAGTTTCAAAAGTCCTCAAAAGACATTCTTAGTCTTGAAACACTTCTTCTAAGCTGAACCCCATTGTACATCCATACAAAGCTTAGAGAGATATCCTATACTTGTACACTGACCTTCATTGTAAAGGATATCTCATTAGTTGGAACCTTACTTCAACCCTTATACCTTTCAAGAGTGAAAGTGAGAAGGTTGTAGTAGTAGAAGTGGAAGGAACTAACTGTTGAGAGAAGAACAGTTTAGTTCTGAGTTGAGAAAGGGTACTAGGTCTCTAGACATCCTAGGGATCAAATCACCAAGGAGTGGTGTTCTTGATCAAGTGCACATTGGCACTATAAAACAAGTTAATTCCAAGAGTGAAGGAATTATCCTGTTAAATCAGTGAAAGTGGATGTAGGAGCTTGAGTCTCTAAACAACTATAAACCACTGTGTTGATTTACATTCAAAGTACTTTACATACATTCAACACTGCACACAAACTGAACTTTCAAAGATATACTTCACAAAGTGTGTAAAAACCTGATTTGGACAAGTTCCTTGATAGACTGTGATAAACTGCCTAAAGGTGATTTCAGAGTATAAAAGGAGTTTAAACTAAAGGGCCAACCACTAATTCCGCACATATAACTCCCCTAGATAGTTATTCAACTAAGTACTCAATAGTGCTTAGTAGTTTGATTATCTTAGAAGAGTTATTCATATCAGCAGAGTTGTCCAGGACAACCTTGCTGAACTCTAGTTTGATCAAGTTTGAAAAGAATTTGCATACAAGTGTATTCCCCCCCCCCCCCATACACTTGTTATATACTCCTTTCAGGACCAACAATAATTATTTTTTTGTATTACTTTATATAATTAGATATGTGAAATTATTTGTTATTGTATAAAATTTTACTATTAAATATTAATGGTATTATAGATTACTGTTCGTGGTATTACTAATAATTGTCCTTGTTATTACAGATGTGTGCAACTATTTGTTATTGTATAAGATATTACTGATTATTATTAATGGTATTACTGATTATGGTTTATGGTATTACTTGTTATTACTTATTGTACTAGCGACTATAATAAAATTATACATATAATATTATTTTATATTAAAAATTTTAAAAATACTAAACAAAAAAAAAAGAAAAAAAAGTAGGAAAAAAAATGAAGAAATAAAAACTGAAAATTGAAAAAAAAAATTAAAAATAAAAAAATTGAGATTTGTGACTAATTTCGATAGTTTTTTTTAATTATGTTTTTACGATTTTATTTTTAAAAATATGGTTGATTTAGTGGTGAATCGACGATAACTCGACTGCAAATTGTAAATGTATAAATTAAGGTTGATTTTATTATATTTTGTGTAAATAAATAAAAAGATAATATAGTTTTTTAAATATAATTATTTTTTAAAAAAATATTTGGGGTGAACTCATAAAATGAGCTTTGGGGGTGAACTCATAAAGTGAGTGGGTGCAGATAACTGTATTATAAATATAATTTGGGGGGTGAACTCATAAAATGAGCGGGTGCAGATAATTGTGGTAAAAAAATAATTTGGGGTGAACTCATAATTGAGCGGGTGTAGTTGTAAAAAAAATGATTTGGGGTGAATTCATAAAATGAGTGGGTGCAGATAAATGTAATAAAAATATGATTTAAATTAGTGGGTATAGATAAAATATAAATAAAAAATTAACATTAGGGGGTATGGTGCATACAGATGCACACAAGTGTTATCCAAAATTAAAAGAGTAAAAATGATGCAAAAAAAAGTGTTGACGGTTCAAAACCATTTTTCCTCGATGATTGATATTTTCCCTTTATTATTTTATCATACTCTCTAATTTGTTAATTTATTAATGGATTAAAAAACTATAAATAATATATTAGAGATACAATGGTGGTGTAATTAAATAATCTACAAGAATGAGCCGAACAAAACCCACAATGATACTTCCCCTAAAGATTTGTAATAAAGTCCTCATGAACATAGCACCGATCACACAATCAATCTCTGACGTGAATTCCCACTAAAGATTTGTAATAAAGCCCACTGATTTGTAATAAAGTCGAGTGAACACCGATGTGAACTCCCACTAAAAGACTTGTAATAACGCATTCTTATGTGGGGCAACATAATATTAATATTCGGTGACTGGGAAATCAAACCACAATAATCACCAGCAGCATAGATGGAAGAATGATGGCTTTTGTAGTGAGAGAAAAAGGGAGTTTTTGTAGAGAAAGAAAAAAGGAAATTTTTGTAGGAAGAGAAAAAGAGAATTTTTAGAAAGGTAGTCATTAATCTTCACCACAAATGTTATCATGTCCAAATAATTATAAATGAAATTAATTGTAAAGACCTAATTGGTGAAATCCCCTTAATTCTAATAATTAACTACTTCGTATTTGAAATAAGTTTCTATTCCCAATCATTAGAAAAATTCAATATTCAATATGAAAACAAAATATTGTTCAAAAAGTCTAAAAAATAAAGTACAAAAGACAGTCTCAATAATTTTCAACCATGAATACAATTATTTGTTTCTTCATCTCCAAACTCAAAATTACTCTATTGTGGATTTTTTATTTTTTAGTCACACAACAATAATATTATTAAAAATAAATTCAATAAAAAATGAAAAAAATTGGGGTTTGGAGGTTTATATTTAAAATTAAAAGAGTGAAAATGATGTTATAAAAAAAAGTTCACAGTTTAAAACCCTTTTTCCTCGGTGACTGATATTTTCCCTTTATTATTTTATCATACCCTCTAATTTGTTAATTTATTAATGGGTTAAAAAACTATAAATAATATATTAGGGATACGATAGTGGTGTAATTAAATAATCTACAAGAATGAGTCGAGCAAAACCTGTTGGAAAATGTGCTTAAGTGAGTTTCGACTCGATATCTCATTCGCCCATTTTGGAGTTGGAATGAATGCGAAATGATTTTTCAATTGTTGTAACTAAAATTTGAGTAGGAAAAAACAAAGTTGTTTTTATCCTATATTGGAAAATATAGCTTATAAATATTGCACGAATGTCGCACCGATTTGGTAGCGGACGGATAAGCTAATTTTGCCTCGAATTTTCTTTCTCGTAACCGTCGAAATAAATCAAAATTGAAACTGTCGAAATAAATTAAAAATCGGACAATTTCGTTTGAATTTAAAAAGGGTGAAGGTTACATGCATTAAAATTGAAAGTTACAAATTTAGTGTTGTGACAGTTTTAGTCCAGTTTGAATTATCATTAAATCTGATTTTATTTTGGTAGTTTTAGTCCTGCGGCAGTTTTTGTCAAAGACATTAGTGCCTCAATAAATTCACAGCAGTTTCATTTTCATTTGGGTTGGCTATATAAGTAGCTGCAACCCATCAATCCCAAGTGAGAGACGAAAAAACACGAAAACAAGATTGGAAAGAGATCAAACACATTTCCGGCATTTGCCTTGTTCTTCTTGCTTCTTGTATTTGCTAAAATTCCCTTGGCACTCCAGTGATATATGGCAACTTCTCGGTTCGCCGTAAGCAAAATACGTGTGCTAGTATTTTGCTATTTAATCGTTGTATCCTGGGAAACAAACGTCCTAATAGTCACTAGCATCGAGAGTGAAGGACGAATAATGTTTTAAGGAAATTGTGTTTACACAAGCCTCGATTCTTCATTTTCTAAAAAAGTGTTTTAGCCATCCACGGTGCAATTTTTCTAACAATCTTAAAACAATATTTTATTCGAGATGGCTAATACGAAGAGGTGATGATTTAGAGGTTCATGAATATATTTGTTCCTCTTTTGTGTTAATTATAATTATTTTTTGCAAAGAATGATTAATGATGTAAAACCATCTTTTATACAAAAGAGTATGTTTATGTTGATTAAATTGGTTTTTTTTTTAAATCAAGGTGGGAATGTCATTCCTTTACTTGATTTTTTGTTGATTCATAATATGCAAAAATTTTATAAAATATGACTATCTTGTTGGTCTAGTCTAGTGTATGATTTTCAGATTTGTAATCTAGAATTGATTAATTGATTGGATTTAAATGGATCCTCAAATCAATTAATTAGACCATCTTGTTGGTCTAGTGGACTGAAATGGTCAAATCATCAAGGGTTTGAGTCATTTGAAAAGAATATATTTGGGCTTATGATAGAGTTCATGAGCGCCTTTTAATTAAATTCTTTTAATGATATGAAAGATGTGAGACTCTTGGATCATATCACTTGATAGTTAGCATCAAACGATGATTTTGATGTTTTAAAAAAAAAATTATATATATATATTTGTGCTTGAAGAGGCAAATTGCATTTTGGATTTAATCCGAAAGATTTCTTGACCTTGATATGCATTCTTCCGAGACAAAGATTAAGTCAAGAAGATTAATAGTTGCAATCGATGCTACAAGAATTTTTAAAATTATTTGATAAATAAATCTTGGTGATAAGCATCTTACGACGTGTGTGTATTGGAGTGTCGTCCACAAGAGAAATGTGGAGCATTCTAGAAAAGAAGTATAAAATAAAGGATGCCGAAATAAATAAATATATTGTCGGACGGTTCCTCAAACTTCTTAGTGGTTAACTTGAAAACGGTTTTGAACCAAAATTCGAGAGATGGTTGTTTGGGACATGTTAATTTTAACTCATTAAGAAAATTGATGAATTTAAATAGTATACCAAAATTCCGTACTGATACAAATCACAAATGTGAGATTTGTGTGGAAGCGAAAATGACTCGGGGTCATCTTTCCAAACTATTGAAAGAAATAGTGAACAACTTGATTTAATTCATACTAATGCGTGTGATTTAAAAATCGTGCAAACTCGTGGTGGAAATAAATATTTTACCACGTTTGTAGATGATAGCACAAAATTGTATTTTGTGTATCTTCTAAAGAATAAAGATGAAACTTTTGATAAGTTCATGCTTTTCAAAAACCTAACATTGAAAAAAAAAAATGAATACAATGTTGCTAAATTTGGGGTTACCTAATAATATGTGTGGAGAAGCAGTGTTGACTGCAAATTACCTTTTAAATAAGGTTCCACAAGAGAAATTAGACAAAAGTCCATATGAATTATGGCATGGTCAAGCACTATCCTACAAACACTTGACAGTGTGGGGGTGTCTAGCAAAGGTGTATATTCCACCACTTAAGAAAATGAAAATAGGTCCTAACGGTTAATGATGTATTCATTGGCAATGCACATAACAGTAGCTAGACCTTATTGTTTCTTGTGTATGACCCTCAAATTTAATTTAGAGGACACACAACAATTTGTACAATGGTAAAGTCTAGACATATTTGTCGTTGACGTAATACCATTAAACAACTACTCTCAACTGGAGTTATCTCAATAGACTACGTGAGGTCTAAGGATAATATTGCAAATTAATTAACCAAAGGGTTAAATCGAGAGTTAGTTATGACATCATCAAAAGGAATGGGACTAAAAGCCTTAGAAAATATGAGTTGAGATGAAGGAAAACCTTACCTAAATGACTGGAGATCCCAAGAACTAGGTTCCAAAGGACAACCTAATTGTCTAACTCGTAAATCACTGTCATGTGGGGGATAATTAAAACCCTAAAAGTCCATTGCCTAAAGATGCTACAGTGATATAGTATGAGGATTAGCAGAATGGCTATTAATGATTCAAGAAGAATTTGAGAGAAATTCTTGCAAGGATCACCTATGTAAGAGAGAAGTGGGGCCGCTTCGAAGGGAATATTGTAAGGCATATTTCTAAACACTCTTGCAGAACCAGGCGGATGTTCATGGCCAAAACGAACATAACCATGAGAACTGAGAGTTGTTAGAAATAACTTGAGTGGAGTGCATTATCATTTACACAAAACAATTAACATTTCAAAGACACCGCGTCTACTGCCTAACTAGTAAAGTAAGTGTGCTTTCACAAGGGAAGGTTCAAAGGGTGACACCTACCTATCCTATGCAAGTTTCTAATGTCGATTTATATCACAAAAATCTTTTGGTGTTTGTATTAATTTCCATTCATGTGGGGGTTGTTGGAAAATGTGCTTCGAAGTGAGCTTCGACTCGATATCTCATTCGCCCATTTTAGAGTTGGAATGAATGCGAAATGATTTTTCAAACAATTGTTGTAACTAAAATTTGAGTAGGAAAAAACAAAGTGGTTTTTATCCTATATTGGAAAATATAGCTTGTAAATATTGCACGAATGTCGCACCGATTTGGTAGCGGACTGACAAGCTAATTTTGCCTCGAATTTTCTTGCTCGTAACCGTCGAAATAACTCAAAATTGAAACTGTCGAAATAAATTAAAAATCGGACAGTTTCGTTTGAATTTAAAAAGGGTGAAGGTTACGTGCATAAAAATTGAAAGTTACAAAGTTAGTGCTATGACAGTTTTGGTCCAGTTTGAATTATCATTAAATCTGAATTTATTTTGGCAGTTTTGGTCCTGCAGCAGTTTTTGTCAAAGACCTCAATAAATTCACAGCAATTTCATTTTCATTTGGGTTGGCTATATAAGTAGCTGCAACCCATCAATCCAAGGTGAGAGACGAAAAAATACGAAAACAAGATTGGAAAGAGATCAAACACATTTCCGGCATTTTCCTTGTTCTTCTTGCTTCTTGTATTTGCTAAAATTCCCTTGGCACTCCGGTGATATATTTCGGGCAACTTCTCGGTTCACCGTAAGCAAAATACGTGTGCTAGTATTTTTCTATTTAATCGTTGTATCCTGGGAAACAAACGTCCTAATAGTCACTAGCTGACTTGTCTCGTTTTTCAACACTTTTTAAGTACTTTACAATTCGAGCCCCACAAGCGTATGGGTCCGATTGTAGTACGTAAGTATGACCAAATAGTTTGTTCGTCCAAGGATCTAGTTGAGTGCAAGCGAATCCCTAAAGTTAAGAGTTTCGTGCTATTGTAGTAACTAAAAGTGTTTGTTGGATTTTCGGGAATTAGAACGAAAGCATTAAACTAGATTAACTAAAATAATGAGAAATAATCAAAAGAAATAACAAGCTATCTAACTTTCGTTGGAAAGTGCAAGGAAAGTGTATTACCTCGGGTGTTTCCGTTTTGTGAGTAATTAATTAACTAGTGAACTAACTACATGAATTAGCTATGGATTCGAATTAAACTAAAGGCTATCACATATGTGTGCAAACCCCCTCGAAAGGCATAGGCTAACAACATGCATTGATTAGCAATTATAGGATCTAACCAAATACCATAAGCGCATAAGATAGTGTTTTATAAATACTTTCAACACGGTTACTAATATTCATAAAACGCCCTCTCACCAAACTCCTAGACGACCTCTATTCATTTAGTGTCTAAAGTTGTCGGTCTAGCAATTAACCCTCTCTCGGTTAAGCTAATTACTACTTAACTTCTATTCAATTGACCAAAGCTCACACTCACACCTAAATCATGCAAACCCAACTCTCTTTGCAATTAACATAATCAAAAATGCTGGCTAATAGGGTTGATCAATCAAATTAATCAATCGAAATACAACTCTAGAAACATAAACACCCAAATCCTAAGCTAATCATGTAATTAATCCACAATTACACTAAACACCCATCAAAACATCCACACCCAAGGCAATAAGAGCTTAGCCCATAGTTTTAGAAGAGAATCCCATGGCTACAACAACAAATAACATCAAACTCATAGTAGAACAATAAGAGATTGAAGAAATTAAGAAAATACCAAATTGAATTGCAAAATAGAGTAATATCAGCTTGATCATGAGAATTTAGCTACAAGCCGATGTAATAGACGATGCCCGATGATAATCGTAGCTTGATTCGAAGTAAAAACCACTATTCTATCTAATCTCATGAAGAATCTAAACTAAAAATAAAGAACACCTATAACTATGTGTTTGTGTGTGAGGAAATGCTTGAAAAATGAGGAAGACCTCTTTCTAAAACTCAAATTGGAGCTATTTATAGTTGGGGTAGAAGTCTTGGACGAAATTAGCACTTAGGTCTCTCGAAAATGGAGAAAATGGGCCAAAACCCCCGAAATACGAAGCATTTAAGTGAAATAGGGCTTGGCCGGGTGAAAATGACCCGGCCGGGTGGTTTTACCTGGCCAAAATACGAAGGTTTTGATGGAATAGGGCATGGCCGGGCCAAAGTGACCCGCCCGGGTGGTTTTACCCGGCCAAAACCTTCGGTGGGTGAACTAATCAAAAACGTGGGTGTACAGTACTGTGGCCGGGTGGAAGTAACCCGGCCGGGTAGAAATGTGGTCCGGCCTCGTCATTTTTCGTTCTGTTGTATCTCGAGCTTCCGACCTCCGATTGACTCGATTATTTTTTTCACTCCACTCCGTTTTTCGAGACGAATCCAATGGTCAGCTTCTCTTCTTGATCCAGTGAAGTATGATTGGTGTTTTGCTTCCAAAATACATCATTTTTCCTACAAAATCGCCAAAACACTACCTTTCTCTTATTTTGACCAAAACAATGATAATCAACCAATAATTCAATGAAATCAACATCAAATGAGCTTCAAATATGCATCTAAATCGTGTAAATTCCACCTGAATCAACTCCCCCAAACTTAAAGTGTTGCTCGTCCTCGAGCAACGAAAGAATATAGAACAAGTGAGAGAATTGTGAAGGAATTCATTCAAGCCAAGATAAAATAAGTGATTGTCAATATCCATCAATTCAATCAAACTTTGAGATAGAAAAATCAACAAGCAAGTTCACAAGTTATGTTCAAATCCATGCAAGATTAAGTGCTCAATTCACAATATCCTCACAGGTAAGTGTATCACTCATCACTCAAAGTGTATATCGAAGAAGTGTATGCTCTCAACATCAAATCACACAAGTGCACTACCATATGTTTGCCACATGTCTAAGTTCTCCACCACATGAAAGTGTTCAATCAATGAATCAATAAGGACTTATCATTTGGTTGTAATGTAGGCTCTTTGGTTAGGGTGTGGAAAGTTTGGATAAAGTGACTCATAAACTAGTGGAGCAAGAAGGAAAGTTACAATTGATCAAGTTGCAACTCAAAGTTCTCTATCTCACACAATTCATTTGCTTCGTTTCTTTTTAAGCACATTTTTCACCACCAACCAACCAACACTTTTGAACTTGAATTTTCACCAAATGCTTGTGCACAAGAGAGTTTTCTTTTTCTTTTTTTTTCATTTTTTCCTTTTCTCATCAACTCAATCTTTTTTTTATGCACAACTCACAATTCATCTTTTTTCTTTTCTTTTCAACCTCTTCACCTTCCAACCAAACAAATCCACCAAATTCATATTTCACCTCAATTCAACCACATTTGTCAACATTCAAGCTCCACTAGTTCATAGGAAAAATTAGGCTCATAAAAGATGGACAATGGGCTAAATATGTAGGTTGCCAAAAAATATAAGTCAATAGGCTCAAAGTGGCTAACTACGGAAAAATTTCATTTGGTGTGGAAAATTTGGCCAAGTGACTATTCAAAACAAAGATGGCCTTATATCACTTCCAAAGATTTCACACAAATAGTAGCCTCAAACAAGACAATTGGCAAGTTCTAGAGCACACAAGCATGAATGATACTCACGTGAAGAAAAATAGACCTTAAGATATGAAAGTCTAAAGGCTCTAAAGCTCACAAGCTTGTCTAATCATGAATTAAGAGCACCAACTCAAGCACAAATCGTCACATAATCAAGTGAAAAAATAAGCATCAATCAATACCAACAAGCTCAACCAAACTTCAAAAACCAACAATCACCATCAATTATGTCTCAAACACCAACAATCCACAATAAATCTCATTCAACAAAGCTACACAATATAGTAGGACAAATGGTGCAATAAAAATGAAGGTAAACACACGAAATCTCCCCCCAAACTTAAATGAAACTATCTAGTTGAATGCAAAGTTTGGGAATGAGTGTGTTACCTTAGAATTTTACCACCAACGAAGCTCACCAAAGAAGCAAGCTATCTTCACCAATTTTCCCTTGGACCTTTAGCACCAAAGCACCACTACCCTTGAGCTCTACCATTCATATCTCTCATCCTTGACCACCAACACAACACTCAACCTACAAAACAAAAACTAAACAAAAGATCAAACAAGCTACAAATCTAAAAAAATAAAAGAAAGCAATAAAGAATGGGTTGCCTCCCATTTAGCACTAGGTTTAACGTCCTATGTCGGACGGAACTTAACAAGTTCAAACTTCCCTTTCTTTGAATGGAGGATGATAGTGCTTGACATTGTGCTCGTCGGTGATGAACACTTCGTCCTCCTCACTTTCCAACGCAATGCCTCCTTCATAGGCCATTTTTTCTTCATGACCAACATCTTGCGTTCTTTGAGCTTCACCTTTCCAAGGACCTCCATCAACCTTTTTCGATCTTTCTCTCCTTTAAACTCTTCCTTTTCCCTTCTTCATCTTCACTTTCCTCAAGGAACTTACCAAAACTCGTCTCCTTATAAAACTCCCCCAAACTTGAGTTTTGCTCAAGTTTGGGAATTTGCTTCAATTTTTTATTATCTCCCGGATCTTTCAATGAGACTTTTGGTAATGGCTCTTTCACATAAATGTCACATTCTTGGATGGAGGAAGATTCCTTCTTTCTTGGGGAACTCTCAATTGAGCCATACATGGAGAAAATCACTTTCTCTCCATTCACCTCCAATGTTACCTCCATTTTTCTCAAATTGATATTTGCTCCCCCCGTGGCAAGAAACGGCCTCCCAAGAATTAATGGAATATTTGCATCCTCTTTCATATCAAGCACTACGAAGTCGGCCAGAATGATGAATTTATCGATCTTCACCAATACATCTTCAATGATCCCTTTAGGATATGTGATTGAACGATCCGCCAATTGAAGAGTAATTGATGTGGGTATTACTTCTCCAAGTCCCAAACACTTGAAGATCGAAAGTGGCATCAAATTGATGCTAGCTCCCAAATCACAAAGTGCTTTCATCATGGGACCATCACCAATCTCACATGGGAGAGTGAAACTACCCAGATCCTTGAGCTTTTCGGGAGGATTTCTTTGAAGAATAGCACTACACTCCTCAGTCAAATTGATCTTCTCATCATCCACTAGCTTCTTCTTGTTTGCTATTGCATCCTTTAAGAACTTCATGTAATGAGGCACTTGCTCTAAAGCATCCGAAAGTGGAAGATCAATGTGGATTTTCTTGAAGATATCCAAAAACTTCCCAAACTTTTCATCCATCTTCTTCATATATCTTCCCGGATATGGAAGTGGCTCATATGTAATGGGCACCCCCCATTTATCACAAGGTACCTCAAGCTTCTTCTTCTTCAAATCCTTGGCAATTCTCCACTTTGGAATTCTTGGAGCAATCTCTCCACTCTAAACTTTTTCTACCTCCTTCTTTTTCTCTTCCTCCCTTTCTTTTCCCTTTACCACTTCATTTTCTTCCACTTCACTTGACATTGAAGAAACTCCATATTGTTCACCACTTGAAATTGTAATAGCATTACAATGTTCATGTGGATTTACCTCGGTATTTGAGGGAAATTTACCTTTTATATGTTCAGATCCAATTGAAGATGCCAATTGCCCAAATTGGAATTCCATTGATTTTTTATTACTCAAAAGTTGAGCAAGGATGGAATCGGTTGCTTCAGATTTCTTCTCACTTGTTTCCATTCTCTTCATGAGGAGTGCAATAAGCTCGTCCGTGGAGGATTTCCCTTCTCCACTTGGAAGTTTTGCTCCGGGATCAAATCCGGGAGGATATTGAATAACACTTTTAGGATTGGAGTAGGACAAATTCTCATTCCTCCGAAAATTTGGATTTTGAGGAGTTTGGTATTGAGGGGATGGACCCCTTTGTCCTTGAGATGATGAAGGTTGCCCTTGGAATCGGTTTTGAGGGGGAGCTTTATATCCTTGACCACGATTTTGATATGGTGATTGCCCTTGATATTGTCGATTCCCTTGAAAATTTTGTGGGTGTCCTTGTTGACCCATGTATTGCACTTCTTCCATAGGTCCCATTTGAGGATCCTCTTGCCCAAAGTGTAAATGATTATCTCTTGATTGAGATATAACATTCACCTTTTCGATGAGTGTGGCCATCATTGCCCTCATGCTATCATTGTCATCCACTTGAGCTACCCGATTTCTTTCTCCACGGTCTACTCTCATCTTGAAAGTATTGCTTGATATCCCCTCCATTATGTCATTGATCTCCTCCACCGATTTTTGCCAAATCGAACCACCCGCACAAGCATCAATGTGGTGTCGATCTTCCACTCGTAACCCACAAAAGAACCAACATGTTGTTTGTTCTATTGGAAATCCATGATGAGGGCATGTGATGAGAAGATTAGTGAACCTTTCCCATGCTTCCTTGATGCTCTCATTTGCCCCTTGTTGGAATGTAGATATCTTTTATTTGGATTCCATAGTTTTGGAAGGTGGGTAGTACTTCAATAGAAATCTCTTCTTCAAATCTTCCCAAGTCCTCACTTCTCCGGCGGGAATGCTTGATTGTAACCAAGCTTTTGCTTTTCCTGACAATGTGAATGGGAACAACCTCAATTTCTTAGCATCTTCTGACACTCCATTTTGCTTGAGAGTGTCGGCCACCTCTAAGAATTGAGCAAGATGTTCATTCGGGTCCTCCTCAAATCCTTCCTCCGTTCTTCCTTCAAATTGTCTCTCCCTCAACATCCGTAGTAGCGAAGAACTAATCTCAAAGTTGTTTGCCTCTACCGTTGGTCTTGCTAACCCATCATAGTACTCCCTCGGTTGAGGCTCAAAATATTCCCTCATTGGCCTTCCATGATACACACGTTGAGGTTCTTCTACATGTGGAGGAGGAGGGATGTATTCCTCTTGAATTTGTTGAGGGTGAGGATATTGGTTAGGAGGGTATGGGTGTTGAGGTGGTGGATATTGATGTGGTGGAGGTGGAAGTGGATAGTAGGCTTATTGTGGAGGTGGATAAGGGTAATGATAGTATCCTTGATATGGAGGGTGGTTTTGAGGTGGATATGGTTGATTGGGATTATGGAGATTTGGTGGAGGGTTTGGAGGTGGATTACCTCCAACTTGGTTTCCAACTTGGTGGTTTTCTCTTTGAGGCTCATCATCTCCAAGTCGTTGAGGATTCATCTCTTCAATGTTCTCCATCTCAAATGATGCTTCTATGACTCTTTGTCGGTTCCTACTTCGATTCCTTCTTCTTGCGTGTGCCTCGATCTCAAGGTCTAATGGTTCAAGGTTTCCTCCACGTGATCTTGTGATCATGCACCTACAAAAGAAAAATGTCAAAGCCCACAAAGACGAAAAAAAAAACAAAATAACAAAAAGAAATGCTACTATCAATAACACTCAACAAACTCTAAGTTTCACTAACAACACTCGCTTAAATCCCCGGCAGTGGCGCCATTGACTTGTCTCGTTTTTCAACACTTTTTAAGTACTTTACAATTCGAGCCCCACAAGCGTATGGGTCCGATTGTAGGACGTAAGTACGACCAAGTAGTTTTTTCATCCAAGGATCTAGTTGAGTGCAAGCGAATCCCTACAGTTAAGAGTTTCGTGCTATTGTAGTAACTAAAAGTGTTTGTTGGATTTTCGGGAATTAGAACGAAAGCATTAAACTAGATTAACTAAAATAATGAGAAATAATCAAAAGAAATAACAAGCTATCTAACTTTCGTTGGAAAGTGCAAGAGAAGTGTATTGCCTCGGGTGTTTCCGTTTTGTGAGTAATTAATGAACTAGTGAACTATCTACATGAATTAGCTATGGATTCGAATTAAGCTAAAGGCTATCACATATGTGTGCAAACCCCCTCGAAAGGCATAGGCTAGCTATGGATTCGAATTAAGCTAAAGGCTATCACATATGTGAACTAACTTCAATTGACCAAAGCTCACACTCATACCCCAATCATGCAAACCCAGCTCTCGTTGCAATTAACATAATCGAAAATGCTAGCTAATTGGGTTGATCAATCAAATGAATCAATCGAAATACAACTCTAGAAACATAAACACCTAAATCCTAAGCTAATCATGTAATTAATCCACAATTACACTAAACACCCATCAAAACATCCACACCCAAGGCAATAAGAGCTTAGCCCATGGTTCTAGAAGAGAATCTCATGGCTACAACAACAAATAACATCAAACTCATAGTAGAATAATAAGAGATTGAAGAAATTAATTAAATACCAAATTGAATTGCAAAATAGAGTAATATCACCTTGATCATGAGAATTTAGCTACAAACTGATGTAATAGACGATGCCCGATGATAATCGTAGCTTGATTCGAAGTAAAAACCACTATTCTATCTAATCTCATGAAGAATCTAAACTAAAAATAAAGAACACCTATAACTATGTGTTTTTGTGTGAGAAAATGCTTGAAAAATGAGGAAGACCTCTTTCTAAAACTCAAATTGGAGCTATTTATAGTTGGGGTAGAAGTCTTGGACGAAATTTGCACTTAGGTCCCTCGAAAATGGAGAAAATGGGCCAAAACCCCCGAAATACGAAGCATTTAAGTGAAATAGGGCTTGGCCGGGTGAAAATGACCCGGCCGGGTGGTTTTACCCGGCCAAAATACGAAGGTTTTGATGGAATAGGGCATGGCCGGGCCAAAGTGACCCGCCCGGGTGGTTTTACCCGGCCAAAACCTTCGGTGGGTGAACTAATCAAAAACGTGGGTGTACAGTACTGTGGCCGGGTGGAAGTAACCCGGCCGGGTAGAAATGTGGTCCGGCCTCGTCATTTTTCGTTCCGTTGTATCTCGAGCTTCCGACCTCCGATTGACTCGATTCGTTTTTTCAATCCACTCCGTTTTTCGAGACGAATCCAATGGTCAGCTTCTCTTCTTTATCCAGTGAAGTATGGTTGGTGTTTTGCTTCCAAAATACATCATTTTTCCTACAAAATCGCCAAAACACTACCTCTCTCTTGTTTTGACCAAAACAATGATAATTAACCAATAATTCAATGAAATCAACATCAAATGGGCTTCAAATATGCATCTAAATCGTGTAAATTCCACCCGAATCACTAGCACCGAGAGTGAAGTATGAATATTATTTTAAGGAAATTTTGTTTACACAAGCCTCGATTCTTCGTTTTCTAAAAAAGTGTTTTAGCCATCTACGGTGCAATTTTTCTAACAATACCCACGATGATACTTTAGTTACGTACGTGAACTCCCATTAAGATTTGTAATAAAGCCCTCGTTAACATTACACCGATCACAATAGATCTCTGACGTGAACTCCCACTAAAGATTTGTAATAAAGCCCACTCGTGAACATGCACCGACCACACAGCCAATCCTTGATGTGAACTTGTTGGTAATAAAATGATTTTGATTAAGATACCAAAACCCCTGATTGATGATGATCAGATTAGTTGAGATATGCTTAAGTCTAGTTCAGACAAGTTGTCTCAGAACACTTGAGTTAGTAGAATGCTTAAGTCAAAAATCTCAGAAATGTTGTGAGATTTTAGAGTTCAAGATAGTTGTCCAAAGCTGAATGTTAGGCAGCTTGATATGTATTAAGTTTCTAGGCCAAAGTTGCTGAACTTACAAGACAAGCTGACAAAGTGGACAACTGAGCTGAAGAGATCAAGAATGTTAAGGCAATGCTCATAAATGCAAATGATCAGAACAATTAAAGTGCAAATGATCAAGAGCATTGAATGACAAAGCTCACAGAAGACAATCAATGAAGCATTTATTGCCAATCATGCCTGAACCAAGCATTGAAGACTTGAAGCATTAAAGTGTGAAGCATTGAATGAGTGTTGGAACATTCTAAATTGCAGCAGGAATGTTCAGGGAGCTTGTCCCATCTGACCGTTGGTTGAGTGTAGCTTCTGCCACAAATCAACCTTGGGAAATGTGCATATTTGGAATCTGACACAAGTCTTCTCAGCCGCATTTTTCAGAAGTCAACACATTCATTCAAGCAACCATTGAAGAGGCCTTTTACACAGTGGATAAAAGGATGCCAAGCTTCATAGCCGTTTCAATGGTGCTGCAAATAGACAAGTTTGAATGGCTATCCCTCCAACGGTTAGCTGCTCAAATTTGTCTATAAATACAGAAGTGATCAAGGGATTCAAAGATCCAACTACAAACTATCAAACTATCATCAAGCTTTCAAAGGAAACCAAGTTGTTCTTAAGAATCCCAAGTTTCCTGAATCACTTCATATAGCTAAGCCAATCTTTGTAAACATCCAAAGCTTAGCATTGAGATATCCTAAGCCTTTACATTGTTCTTATTGTAAAGGATATCTCTACTAGTTGGAACCAAACCTCAAACCCTATCTCATTAAGTGAAGAGAGAGTTTGTTGTAGAAGTGAGGAGTTAAGGACTGTCATTGTGAAAACAGTCTTAACTCAGAGAGATTGAGCACTAGGACTCAGATTATCCTAGGGGTCAAAACACTAAGAGAGTGTTGTTGATCAGTGCACCTTGGCACTATAAAACAAGCTAATTCCATTGTGAAGGAATTATCCTGTTCAATCAGGGAAAGTGGATGTAGGAGCTTGAGTCTCTGAACCACTATAAACTTGTGTGCCATTTACTTACTGCACTCTTTATTGCACTTATATTCAATCATATTTCAAAGAGCAAAACTCAGTAAGTTAAGAAAAACAGTTTTGGACAAAGTCCCTGATAACTGTATTTTTTCAGAAATCAACTTGGAGTATTTTCATTAGAAAAAGGCCAACCACATTCCGCACTAAGAAACTCTCTTAGATATTTAGCCAACTGATCACTTCATAGTAATCAGTAGGACAAGTATCTATCAAAGTTCACACTCAGGCCTGTTGTGAGACAACTTGCCTGATAAGACCAGTTTGTTTAAAAGAAAAGAATTTGCATACACAAGTGCATTCCCCCCCCCCCCCCCATACACTTGTGTTATACTCCACCAAGGACCAACAAGTGGTATCAGAGCAGGGGTTCATAGACCACTGCCTCTGAAAAGCACTGATTTTCAAAATCATATCATTTCTGTGGTCACTGAACTGATCCAAATTTCTGAAAAACTTAATTGTGATAATCTGATTCTATTATTATAGAAATGGCTAACAATGCAGTTCCAGGAGATGCTGTCAACACCATCAACAACATGGGTCCAAACCAAGTCAATCATATTTCTCATCACAAACTGCCAATGTTCTCAATTGAGAACTATAATTTCTGGAAAATCAGGATGAGAGCACATCTTGCTTGCCAGCATGATGAAATGCTTAAAGTCATCACCAGAGGGCCCTTCACCTTCACCAAGTTAAATCCCAAAGTCACTGATGCTCAAAAAGCAGACCCAAGGGAGCAACTGCCAAAAGATGAAGATGAGCTGACAGCAGAAGAAAGAAAAAGGCACAATCTGAACTACATTGCCATGAACACTTTGTACCAGACTATTCCAGATGCAGTGATGGGAAGAGTGTATCACTGCACCACAACAAAAGAGATCTGGGATACCCTAGCACTTATGTGTGAAGGTACCTAGAAGATCAAAGAAAATAAACTTCAAGTGGCCATCCAAAAGTATGAGCAATTCACTATGGAGTCCAATGAAACTATTGATCATCTTGATGGAAGATTCACTGACATCATGAATGAGATGAATTCTCTGGGCAACTTCTATGCCAAAAGAGAAGTTGCTTTGAATATTTTGAGAAGTCTCACATCAAAGTGGGACATATATTCTGTCATGATGCAAAATACCAGCAATCTTGACAACATGCCAATGCAGCAAGTATTCTCTGAACTCAAAGCATATGAGTTTGATCTCAAAAGAAAGAAAGTGCATGATGAGCCATCTTCATCAAGCAAAGGTGTTACCTTCAAAGCTGCTGAAACAGAAAAGAAGAACACTCAAAATTCTTCTCAAAATGTTTCAAAATCTGAAATGAAGGAGGAAATGGCACTCATGGCTAGGAGATTTGAGAAGCTCAACTCCATATTTGGTAGGTACAAGAAGTTCTACCAAGACAACAGAACCAGAAGGAGATTCAGCTCTCCTGACAACAAATCAGAGGACAAAGTCTCTGATGAGAAGAAAGAAGACAGATATGCTGACAGAAAGAAGTACAACAAAACTGAACCATCATCATCAAGGAGGAAGGAGTCCTCAAGAAAGAAAAATGATGATGAAGATGTGTGTTACAACTGCCAGAAAAAGGGTCTCTTTCAGTATGACTGTCCTGACCTAACTGCTAAAGAAAGAAAAGAAAGGCAGAACAAGAGAGACAAGAGACTAAGCAACAGGAAGGCCATGGTAGCTGGGGAATCAGCAAGTGAAGAAAGTATCTACTCATCTGATGATGGACTGTTCTCCAACAGTGACAGTGATGACGACTGTCAAATGGCATTTGAGAATGAAGAGGTATGTTCATCTTCCAACTCTTCCATTAACACACATGAGTCCAGTGAAATCCACTTGAAACTTAACTTTGGAAAGTTACTTGAGGATTTCACCAGCCTACAAGAGGTATGCAATATGGCACTGAGAGAAAATGAGCTCTTGAATTCTAAAGTTCAAACTCCCAACCTTCCTGAACCATAGTTTGACATTAAATCAACTGAGTTGTATCAGCAGACTGTGAGAGAACATGATGAAATGTCTCTCAAAGTCACTCAACAACAAAAGATGATTGATGAACAAGAACTGGCCTTGAGGAAAAAGGATTTTGATCTTAGAATCCTTCAAGCTAAATTTGACAATCTCTCCAGTGAATTTGATACTCTTAAATTAATTGAGGGGAGCTTAAAAATAAAGATGCCTGCCTTGAATAAATCTGCTAAAGCAATAGAAGAAATTCAAGGATTTCAAAGACCATTTGCTCAAAAAGGTGGATTAGGCTATAATCCATTTGAACCCTCACCTGGTTTTAGTATTGCTTCATCAAGCAATTCTAAGATGACTTTTGTAAGATCAGTGGCACAACAAAATGAAATGGAAGTAAATCAACCACTGGTCAAGGATAAGGGTAAAGGAATTTTTATACCAACTCAAGTAAACAATGTACCTAAACCCATACCTATGGAAAAGGTTAAAGGCATTGTCTATAAGAGGAATGAGGTTTAGAAAGATAGAACCAATGGAAGGTCAACTTATCTGAATCCTCATCAGAAGAGTTGTCCAAAATCTGTTCAGAAAAGGCCAACTCAAATGAGGCAACCTCAACTGAATGGATTAAGGCCAATTCCCTCTGACAGGTATAAAACCTTCAGGAAGCCTGGACCTTACATGCCAAAAGGAAAAGGCCATCCAAAACCCTATCCTCAAAGGTCTTACCAAGCTGCACCTAAGTCTAGTAACTTCAGGAGAAATGCCCCAAAGAAATTCACCAACTCTCCTGAACCTTACAAGGCCAACACTTATACACAGAAACCACCCAAGGCATTTAAGGGTCAAACTGTGTATGTAGATGTAAATGGAAACCAAGTCAGTCACTTTGAATCAATCAGAGTAATCAGGCAGATTTGGGTTCCAAAAGGTACAGCTAACCCTCTAGGACCCAACACTCAAAGGGTACCTAAATTTTGACTTTGCAGGACTGTAAGGACCACAAAAACAAGAGAAGCATCAACAAGAAAACAGCATGGTACTTGGACAGTGGATGCTCAAGACACATGACTGGGAATAAAAAGCTTCTCTCAGACTTCATTGAAAAAGATGGTCCCTCAGTAACCTTTGGAGACAGCTCCCAAGGAATCACAAGAGGTTATGGTACATTAAACATTGGTAGTGTCAAAATTACTGATGTCTCATATGTCCTAGGCCTAAAATATAACTTGTTGTCCATAAGTCAAATCTATGATAAAGGATATAGTGTTGAATTTGCACCAAATGAATGTATTATCAAAAACAATTCAACACAACAGGTGCTACTAACAGGGGTGAGAAAGGGAAATGTCTATTTTGCAGATTGGAGCAAAACCCCTGAAGCAGTTTGTCTTGTTGCCAAAAGCACAAGTGAACAAAGCTGGCTGTGGCACAAGAGATTGAATCATCTAAACTTCAAAACCATCAACAAGATTGCAAGAAACTCTCTAGTTAAAGGACTGCCTAATCAAGTGTTCACCAAAGAACATATATGCCAGCCATGTCAGGAAGGAAAGCAGATTAAAACTTCATTCAAAGGAAAACCTGTCATCTCAACTGAGAGAGTTCTTCAACTACTGCATATGGATTTATTTGGTCCAATTATCCCAGTACGTTTGAATGGAAGAAAATATGCATTAGTTGTTGTTGATGATTTTTCCAGGTACACTTGGGTAGTATTCTTGCTGAACAAAAAGGAGACTCAAGTCAAGCTACCTGAATTGATGATGAGATTGAGCAATGAAAAGGGCCTAAGTATTGTCAAAATTAGATCAGACAAAGGCACATAATTCATAAACTCATACATCAATGAGTACTGCAGCAAGAATGACATCACTCATGAGACTTCAGCAGCAAGAACACCTCAACAAAATGGTGTTGCTGAAAGAAGAAACAGAACCTTGAAAGAAGCAGCAAGAACATTGATTGTTGAATCCAAACTGCCTAAAAGGTTCTGGGCTGAAGCCATCAGCACTGCATGTCACACTCAAAACAGGTCCTTAATCACCAAAGGACAAGGTAAAACCCCATATCAAATATGGAAAGGTAGATTGCCCACTGTTGCTTATTTCCATATATTTGGTTGTAAGTGTTTCATTCATAATAATGGGAAAGAACAATTGAAAGCTTTTGACAGCAAAGTTGATGAAGGAATATTTATTGGATATTCACAAATCAGCAAGGCTTACAGAGTCTACAATTGCAAAACCCTTATTGTGGAAGAAACACCTCATGTTGTGTTTGATGAATCTGTTAATGAGTTCAGGGATAGAAACCTGAATATTGATGAGATAACACAAAGAACAACCAGATTAAGGCTTCAAAGCAAGGAAACAGTGTTTGTAGATGTTGCCCAGCCTGAACTTCAGGAAAATCAAGAACTGGACAACCTACCTGATGGCAATCAACCAGAGGACAACCAACCTGAAGGAGAAATTGAACTGACTGATCCCATCCCAGTTCAAAACCAGGTAACAACTACCAATGAAGAAGCAGGCAATGCTGAGGTAGTTAATGGATCCAATATTCAAGGGGGAACAAATGAAAATGTCAACTTATCTGACAATGAGGACAATACCCCTGAATATGATCCTGAACTTGATCCTTCAATTAATTTTCCTGAGTTTAATGAATCTAGTGATCCAACTTCAGATGAGGACAATCCTCCTGAAAGGATCAGGTCTAGAAGGACTTGGTTGCATGACCATCCAACTAGTCTGATACTTGGAAATCCAAGTGAAGGGATCAAAACTAGAAGATTTCATGGAGAAAGTGCTTTGTTTTGTTGTTTCCTTTCAGAACAGGAACCAAAAGATATTGAGGAAGCACTACAGGACACCAAATGGATCATAGCCATGCAAGAAGAGCTGAACCAGTTTACCAGAAATGAAGTATGGGAGCTGGTGGATAGGCCAACTCATCAAGATGTCATTGGAACCAAATGGGTGTTCAAAAATAAGAAAAATGAAAATGACATCATTGTGAGGAACAAAGCAAGACTGGTGGCCAAAGGATATTGTCAATTTGAAGGGATTGATTATGATGAGACCTTTGCTCCAGTGGCCAGACTTGAGGCAATCAGACTCTTCTTAGCTTATGCAGCTCACATGAGATTCAAGGTATATCAAATGGATGTGAAGAGTGCATTTCTCAATGGGGTGCTTAAAGAAGAAGTATATGTTGAACAGCCCCCAGGCTTTGAAGAAGGAGACAAGGTGTACAGATTGAAGAAAGCCCTTTATGGCTTAAAGCAAGCTCCAAGAGCTTGGTATGACACGTTATCACAGTTTTTTCTAGATCATGGTTTTGTCAAAGGCACTGTTGACAGAACCTTGTTCAGAATCTGTGAAGGAGATGATATTTTGTTAGTCCAAATCTATGTGGATGACATTATATTTGGATCTCCAAATGAGAAGCTATGTGAGAAGTTCTCCAAACTCATGCAGAGCAAATTTGAGATGTCCATGATGGGATTGATGAATTTCTTCTTAGGACTTCAGGTCACTCAATCTAAGAAAGGAATATTCATCAATCAGGCCAAGTATACAAGGGACATGATCAAGAAATTTGGATGTGCTACAAGTAAGCCAGTCAGAATTCCTATGAATACTAACTGGAAAATGGATCCTGATGATAGTGGAGAATCAACAAACTCCACTAACTACAGAGGAATCATAGGATCTTTACTATATCTCACTACAAGCAGGCCTGATATTACATTTGCAGTTGGAGTTTGTGCAAGATTTCAAGCAAATCCAAAGAAGAGCCATCTTGATGCTGCCAAGAGAATCCTAAGATATCTCAAAGGCTCTGAGAATCTTGGATTATGGTACCCAGCTGATGACAACATTGAGCTCACTGGATACTCAGATGCAGACTATGGAGGATGTAGAATTGACAGAAAATCCACCTCTGGAACATGTCAGTTCTTGGGCAGCAAGCTTATCTCATGGTTCTCCAAGAAGCAAAATACAGTTGCAACTTCAACAACTGAAGCAGAATATGTAGCAGCTGGAAGTTGCTGTGCTCAGATACTTTGGCTCAGGCAGCAACTTAGAGATTACAAAGTCATCACAAATGAAGTTCCAATATTCTGTGACAACAATAGTGCAATTGCCATCTCACAGAATCCAGTATTACACACTAGATGCAAACATGTTGATATCAAGCATCACTTCATAAGGGATCATGTGGAGAAGAAAGATATCAAGCTTGTCAAGATTCACACTGATAAGCAAAAAGCAGATATCTTGACTAAGCCACTAGCTGAAGCAAGGTTCTTGGAACTTTCAGCTGAATTAGGCTTACTTGATCCAGGGAAGATGGAGGAATGAAGGAAGGAAGCTCATAAGAAGGGGGAAGTTCATTAAATTGAACTTCAGCAAGGTTGACCAACCTCACTGAAGCAATCTGTCAAAAAGGGAAAATCAGCAAAGTTGTCCCTAGTGCATTCAGCAATGTTGGTCAGGATGTTTGACTTAGTGGGACCCACTCAGCAACTTTGGGACCCACTCAGGAATGTTGGTCAGACATATTGACCTAAAAAGAAGTCAAAACACATCTCAAGATGTTTGTCCGAGTAAATAAGTTAATTATTGCTATTTTTAGCATTGATTAGACATTTAAAAGATTTCTTGGTCTAAGAGTAGGCCATTTTAGGATGGTGTGTGTTATCAAAATCTTTGCCCCCAAAATGGCAAATCAGCATTTAATGCAAAATCTCCATTAAGATTTCATGAATTCTTGAGCCATCATCGAGGCCATTGATTTGCATTAAACATTCTTTTAACCGCCTACCCCACTTTATCCAATTGGTTTTTTTTTTTAATTTTACCCACCATTATTTACTATTAACCAACGGTTAATAAATTCCTCACATATATAAACTCCTCGATTTTTACCTTCTTCCTTACGCACTCATATTTTCCAAATTCACAAACTTTTGAAAACCTCTCAAAACCTGCAACTTTTCTCAAAAATCCTTTCTATCTCTCAAAATTATTCATGGCTCCCAAAATTAAGAGAGAAGAACTCCTAGATTTCAATGACTCCTCTTTGGACATTGATTTCTCCTATCTTAGCAACCCAAATTCTCTTTGGTTTGAAAAGTTGGTTGCTTTTGACAGCCCAGACACAGAAGTTCATCAAGTCCTCCAATGGCTAAGAGAGGCAGGGCTTGAGAAATTCCTTGGCACCAAGCCTGATTCCTGCCTGAATCCATTCATGGCAGAATTCTTTGCCTATCTCAGATGGAAGGGCAAAAAGGGTGATGTATGCACCAAGTTGACTTATGCTGAGGAGGATGAAGGTGAAGAAAGCCAACACACCAGCATCTTCACTACTGAGGATCTAGATGCCAGTTTTGGGCTACCTTCTAAAGGCCAAAATCCAGAAGTATACAGAGAAGGAGAGGAGCAGGAGTTCTCCAACCCATGGATGCTAGTTCCCAAAAAGCTAGTAAGTGCTCAGAACAAGAACACCTTAAAGCCTGTTTATAGGCACTTGTTTGACTGTGTTGTGAAGAGCTTGTTGAGCCACTCTGGTAGTGTTGAACAAATCAGTATGCTAAAATTGAGAGTAATGGCTGCTGTGATTGACTCTGCTGAAAAGAAAGTCAAGTTTGATTGGAAAAGTTTCATTCTGGACAAGATGATGAATGAAAAATTCAAGTTTAAGGAGGTGAAGCACCACAAGGTGGTGGTAGATGGGAGACTCAATTTTTGCACAAGGGCAAGCCTGCTCTTGGAAAGATTTGCTCACTATACTCATCTCCAAGCTAAGTCAAAGCCTTTTCCTGCCCAAAAGGTGATGTTTAGGAAACTGTCCTCAAAGACAGAAAAGAGGAAGCAAGAGGCAGCCTCCAAGCAAGCAGTAACTGTTGTACCAACCACCAGATCCTCTCCAAGAAAGAGGAAAGCTCCACCTGTGAAAGCTCAGCCAAAGATGAAGAAGGTGAAAAAGATTCTGAGTGAATCTTCCCCAAAAAGCCAATCTAGAAGTAGAGATGCCACTTCTGAAGAGATTGAGAAGGTTGCTGAAGAAGGAGTCAACCCTCCTGAAGAAAGTGAAGAAGTCAGAGAGGTTGTCCCCTTGCAACCTGAGTTTGTAACAGAGTTTAGGGACCTTGATAAGCCAACAAGGTCAGAAAGAAGAAGAAGAATCATCAAAACTTCTGAGAAGCAGAAGTTGATGGAAGAGGAGAAGAAAAAGAAGAAATTTTTCAAGGAGATTAGACAAGCAAGTAGGTCTAACTCCAAGTCCAAATCAAAGCCCAACAGCCCTGAAGCCAATTCTCCTGATATTCAATCTCAAAGAATATTTCCATCAAGGAATGAAGAAGAGGAGTGCAAGACCCCTGAAGATGCCCCAATTGTTGCAAAGAAGGTCTACTCTCCTGAAGGTGCTCCTGATAGGACAGGAATTGATGTGTTGGCTGATTTAGCTGACATTGAAGATAGGCCATTCTCCCCTCTTAATCCCCGACTTTTTTCCTACACCAAACTTCTTGAAACTGCTCTTCAAGAAGGTGATCAATTTACTCTCCCACCCATTCCAGCCATTCCAATTACCTCTTCAGGAACATTGCTCTCAAAAGCACCTGAATCCCAACTTATCTTAAGCTCTTCTGAACCCAATCCTTCTAGATCCAACCTACCTGAATCCCAGCTCAACCTACCTGAATCCAAATCCAACCCTCCTGAATCCCAAGTCAACTCTTCTGATGAAGAAGATAGTGGTGAAGAGTACACCTATGAAGGGATGTTGAGGCAGATTGCAAGAGCCAATGTGGATGAGTTATATCCTGGATTGAAGGCATATCCTAGGCTGCAACAACAGTTCTATGATCTCAGGGCACTTGTTGAGATCAAGGATAGAACAATTGTGGAGATAGCACAAGCTATCAAGGATAAAGGAGCTAGCTGGTGGCAAGTTGAAGAAAATAGGCTATTACATTTTGCAAATGTAAAGAAGACCAGTGTGTTAACCACTGAGGCCTTATTCTGCACCATTGTTCATGAAAAGGTGCTTGCTGAAAGAGAAAGAATTGCACAAGGGATCAAGCATCCAGACAGCCCATCTGATGATGACAATGATGATGATGATGACAACACCAATCCCAATCCTCCTGGCCTCAACTCTGCTCAGGTACATTACTTGACCTATCATTCTGTTAAGGACTCTGATCATTCAGAGGAGTTGACCAAAGATGGTGACTCAGTCCAAGATGCATTGGCCAAGGATGGTTCTTCTGAACCTGAGGCACAGCTTGACAATGTTGAGACTTCCATGGGAGAAGCTAGTTTGGCTAAAGCCTCATCAATGTCAGGACAGTTGGACATTGACCAGCCTTTAGTCATTCAGGATGACTCAGTGGCCTTGGGATGCCCAAGCACTGTGATCTCCCAACAACTGCCCTCTGTGGATCCTGTTGAGGATATGGAGGTGTCAGGTTTAGGAAAGGAAGGAGTTGAAAAGGCTGATAGTGATGAAAAATCAGAGGGAGATGGTGAGGATGAGTGTATGATCACTGGTTCCCTGAGTGCACCAATCATAGAGAGAGAGGAAGTAGAAATATTGGGTGCAGCCCAATATGAGAGTCAGGCTATTCTTCAAGTCAAATCTGAACTTGATGAATCCCTTGGTGAAAGGAGGCCTGATTCTCCAGTGAATGTGAGTTTATCTATTGATAATGAAGAAAAGAAAGAAGTTGAAAATGAGAGTATAGGTGCTGATGAATCAGGCCTATTGGGAGATAAAAAGAATGAGGGTGTTGAGGGAGTTTTTACTAACACTCTTAGTTTTGCAGATTCAGTAGCTGTCACCCTTGAGCAAATTTTTGCAGATGCTTCCCTCACAGATATTCCAGTTAATGCTGACATTGACCTAGAAGCAGTCTCAGCAAATGTGTCCACCTTGAACAAGATCTACTTTGTGCAAGCAAATGCAACTGAGGCTAGCTTTCAAATTGCATCAAAAACTGCAACATCCATTGAGCAACAGTCAGAGAAGTTGGATACCTTGGTCAGGGAAGTTGGGAAAGCTCATGCTGCAACAGTAGACACCCTTGATGACCAAGACAAAACTCTTGCCTCTGTGGAGATGAGGCTTACTGGCTCAGAGGAAGTAATCTTGCCAACACTGGATGCAAGGATTTGTGGTGTTGAAACTGGACTGCAAACAGTTTCAACAGAAGTGACAAAGGCAAAGGAGGAGATGGTGAAGTTCACAAAATCTGTGAAGAAAGAGCAGAAGGACCTCAAGAATCTCTACAAGGACAATGTGAGAGCTCTAAGAAGGACAATAAAGGATGCCTTGAGGCAAAGAACAGCTGCTCAAAGGAAAAAGGCTGAAGAATTGAAAGCTGCAATGGTGAAAGAGGCTGCAGAGAAGTTCACTGTTGAACTTATGGCCAAAGTGTCTGATCAAGTTGTGGCCAACCTTACTGATCAACTTCAGGCCAAACTTGATCAATCACTGAAAGCCACCTTGGATGCCATTGTTGCTCAAAAGATGAAACCTGTTCACACATTCTTGAGCATGGCAGATGACAAAATGCAAAACATTCATGATGAGAATGTTTACTTACTGCAGGAGTTGAAGTCCCTCACTCAAGCCCACTCACATCTCTCAGTCTCAATGAGTGAGTTGAAGCCCCAATGTTTTGATAATGCCAAAAAGGGGGAAGAGAGAGAGCTAGGGCAAAGGGAACCTTGGTAATTGGTGAACCCAAAGGAAAGGAGAAGGTCCCTGATGTAGAGGAGGAGGAAGTAGAAGACATTGGGAAAGGCAAAGGCCCAATGAATATTGAAAACTTGACTGAAGAAGAGCAAATTCAGATTGCTGTCAAGGAGTCTATGATGTCAGCAATGGAAAGTCAGGCAAGGAGGCTTCAGAGGCCTGGTGGTGAGTCTGCAGGACTTGACCCAAAGGAGAAGGCTGCTGAAGTAAGGGGGAAAGTGACAAGAGCATCTGAAAGAAAAAGGAAGGAACTGCAAGCCTTCAATGAATTCCCAACAAGCCTGACTCTGCCATCAGAATTTCAGACTGAAGAAACAACTCCAGTAAGACAATCCAAGAGGTTGAAGAAAGCAGCCAAGTTGACTGTTATTGAAGAAGAAGCAGAAGAAGAAGAACATGACAAAGAGCCTGATGTTAGAGTGCCCAAGCTTGCTGATGATCCTTCTAAGCTATTTGAAGAAGGATTTGGAAAGGATCCAGAAACACAGGAGAAGCTAGCTCTTCAAAAAGCTAAAGAGAGAATGGATCAGTTGGTTGAGGCCAACAAGGCAAGAGATGGAAGAAGGGAAAACTTCAAAGCTCCAAGAAGGAGGGCTTCTTACAGAAGACTCAAACCACAAATGCTGCAAAGATGGGACACTCGGTACCCTCACCATGATAAGTGGGTTCCAATCTCATTGAATGATGCATGGGAGGAGGCCAAGAGAAGTTTTGTATATGACTTTTATATCATTGGGAAGTGGCTTGAAGAGAGTGTAGATGAAGTCTTTGTGCAGTTTATGTTTGAGAACCATAGGGACCTCTACCAAAAGTTGTTTGCAGCAGCTGAGATGGCAAGAGTTGAATTCAAGGCCCCTGGTCCTATTCTGTACATGCCTCCTAAGTTCAATGGGAACTTAATTGATGAGGGAAAGATACTGGAAGAGTTCATCAACGTCATGAGGATGGAGAAGATGAAGCCTGGCCCTAAAGGAACCAACAAGGATATCTGGGAACTGAAGAAAAAGGTATGGGCTCAATATGGCATTGCTCCTCAAGATGATGGAACTCTCTGATGGATAAGTTCACTTCTTCCCTATCTGTTGTTATGATCTTTTTTTATTGTTGTTATTCTGCAGTATTAGACTAGTGAGTCCTTTTTAATTTTCTGATCTGTAATGCTCTTTGATTTTATAAAAGGATCACTATGTTTCTATCAAGAGATAACAACTCATTATCTCAACTAACCTAACATGACATATCATACTTGATTTATTGTGCTAACAGTTCTTTCAGGAAAATTGACCAGTTCACTTACCCTGAAAGTAAAGTATAGTATAAGTCAAGTTCCCTTTGTAATAGGTTTTGGCATCATCAAAAAGGGGGAAATTGTTGGGAATAAAATGATTTTGATTAAGATACCAAAACCCCTGATTGATGATGATCAGATTAGTTGAGATATGCTTAAGTCTAGTTCAGACAAGTTGTCTCAGAACACTTGAGTTAGTAGAATGCTTAAGTCAAAAATCTCAGAAATGTTGTGAGATTTTAGAGTTCAAGATAGTTGTCCAAAGCTGAATGTTAGACAGCTTGATATGTATTAAGTTTCTAGGCCAAAGTTGCTGAACTTACAAGACAAGCTGACAAAGTGGACAACTGAGCTGAAGAGATCAAGAATGTTAAGGCAATGCTCATAAATGCAAATGATCAGAACAATTAAAGTGCAAATGATCAAGAGCATTGAATGCCAAAGCTCACAGAAGACAATCAATGAAGCATTTATTGCCAATCATGCCTGAACCAAGCATTGAAGACTTGAAGCATTAAAGTGTGAAGCATTGAATGAGTGTTGGAACATTCTAAATTGCAGCAGGAATGTTCAGGGAGCTTGTCCCATCTGACCGTTGGTTGAGTGTAGCTTCTGCCACAAATCAACCTTGGGAAATGTGCATATTTGGAATCTGACACAAGTCTTCTCAGCCGCATTTTTCAGAAGTCAACACATTCATTCAAGCAACCATTGAAGAGGCCTTTTACACATTGTATAAAAGGATGCCAAACTTCATAGCTGTTTCAATGGTGCTGCAAATAGACAAGTTTGAATGGCTATCCCTCCAACGGTTAACTGCTTAAATTTGCCTATAAATACAGAAGTGATCAAGGGATTCAAAGATCCAACTACAAGCTATCAAACTATCATCAAGCTTTCAAAGGAAACCAAGTTTTTCTTAAGAATCCCAAGTTTCCTGAATCACTTCATATAGCTAAGCCAATCTTTGTAAACATCCAAAGCTTAGCATTGAGATATCCTAAGCCTTTACACTGTTCTTATTGCAAAGGATATCTCTACTAGTTGGAACCAAACCTCAAACCCTATCTCATTAAGTGAAGAGAGAGTTTGTTGTAGAAGTGAGGAGTTAAGGACTGTCATTGTGAAAACAGTCTTAACTCAGAGAGATTGAGCACTAGGACTCAGATTATCCTAGGGATCAAAACACTAAGAGAGTGTTGTTGATCAGTGCACCTTGGCACTATAAAACAAGTTAATTCCATTGTGAAGGAATTATCCTGTTCAATCAGGGAAAGTGGATGTAGGAGCTTGAGTCTCTGAACCACTATAAACTTGTGTGCCATTTACTTACTGCACTCTTTATTGCACTTATATTCAATCATATTTCAAAGAGCAAAACTCAGTAAGTTAAGAAAAACAGTTTTGGACAAAGTCCCTGATAACTGTATTTTTTCAGAAATCAACTTGGAGTATTTTCATTAGAAAAAGGCCAACCACATTCCGCACTAAGCAACTCTCTTAGATATTTAGCCAACTGATCACTTCATAGTAATCAGTAGGACAAGTATCTATCAAAGTTCACACTCAGGCCTGTTGTGAGACAACCTGCCTGATAAGACCAGTTTGTTTAAAAGAAAAGAATTTGCATACACAAGTGCATTCCCCCCCCCCCCATACACTTGTGTTATACTCCACCAAGGACCAACAGAACTCTCACTAAAAGATTTGTAATAACGCATTCTTATGTGGGGCAACACTTGTATTAATATTCGGTGATTGGGAAATCAAACCACAATAATCACCAGCAGCATAGATGGAAGAATGATATTTTTTGTAAAGATAGAAAAAGAGAATTTTTAAAAGATAGTTATTAATCTTCACTCCATGTCCGAATAATTATAAATGAATTCTAATAATTAACTACTTTAAAATAAGTTTCTATTCTCAATCATTATAAAAATTCAATATGAAAACAAAATATTGTTCAAAAAGCCTAAAAAAAATACAATTATTATAACCGTATTTGTTTTTGTTGGAAACATTACGCCTAATAGGTAACTGCAATATCAAAATATTGGAAGCAGAAAGTCGAGTCAAGGGAAAACCCTTTTCCCGTAGAACAGAATGCGCCCAGGTAGTGCTCGACTGGTATGACGCTTTGTTCCCAAAGGTAAAACGACTTCTACTCCGTATACAGTAGCACCACTGTATACGAAGCCTCAACGAACGTATTAGGTACAAACTGAACACACACGGAAAATATTCCGGCAACACACAAAAATAATTCTGTAAACACAGGAACAGTGTATTCTTACGGGAGAAATACACTGTAGCAGAAGAGGAAAGAAAAATTGAGCGATTTTTAATGAGGGAAGAGTCTGTATTTATAGACTGAGAATCCCTGGAGGGAGGTTGGAGAGAATTGCGCTTCATTCACGCACAACGTGGAAAGGTGGTTCTTGGCCACCAAGTCTGAGAATCCAAATTAATTTCTCACTCATTAATTCAAACAATCCTCCACATGAGTGAAAATCGTGTCTATACAACATCAGACTCAGGGTTCAGTTCAATTGAGATCTCCGTGCATCTGGAAAAGTAGTTTTTGGCTTTGAACTTTCCGTAGCCAAATACTATCGAGTACACCGGCGGCTTAGTGGACGCAGTGCCTTGAACTAATCCTCCATAGTGTATACCTAATCAACAGTGTCAGCACACTTTAATCTTGTCTTTGTAACATTCTCACGTTTTTTTCCGTTTTGGCCATGGACGTCCTTTGTGTTCATAAATGTTTGGTCGAAGCGGCCCTCACTTCTCATTTATATAGGTAATCTCCTTTAGAGTATCCCGTTATACTCTAGGAATCATTAAGAGTCGAAGACTCAACCTTTACCACCTCTTACGGGTCGTTAACACTTGAGATAGTGTTGTCAGGAATAGTCATGTTTTTCAAGTGTTGTATCACTAACTTCCACAGTTTCGTTTTCCCATTGAACCAAGTTCTTGGGATCTCCAGTCATTATGGTTGGGTTTCCACTGCTTTGGTTTTTCTTGTGGGTTTTAGACCCATTCCTTCTACCAACTTGTTCAATTGATCTTGGTTTATACTCTTCGTGAGCGGATCCACTATATTGTCCTTTGATTTTACATAATCAATGGACATTATTCCAGTTGAGATCAATTCTCTAACGGAGTTGTGTCGACGACGTATGTATCTCGACTTTCCGTTGTACATGACATTCATAGCTCTGCCAATGGCAGCTTGACTGTCACAGTGTACCGTCACAGAAGGTACTGTTTTGTTCCAACATGGAATGTCTTCCAGAAAGTTACGCAGCCATTCAGCCTCTACACCAGCTAGGTCTAAAGTGATAAATTCTGATTCCATTGTGGAACCGGCAATATACGTTTGTTTCTTGGATCTCCACGACATTGCTGCTCCTCCAATAGTGAACACATATCCACTAGTGGATAACGAGTCTTTAGTGTCTGATATCCAATTTGCATCACTGTATCCTTCGACTACAGCTGGATGTCTCGTGTAGTGAAGCCCATATTCAAGGGTGTACTTCAAGTATCTTAGGACCCTTTCCAGTGCTTTCCAGTGCTCTTTACTTGGATTGTTCGTGTATTGACTCAACTTGTTTACCGAACATGCAAGATCAGGGCGTGTACAGTTCGTAATGTACATCACACTTCCAATGATCCTTGCGTATTCAAGTTGAGCTACAGGTTCTCCTCTGTTCTTTTTCAAGTGAACATTCAGTTATAAAGGTGTCTTAGCAGGTGGATCGTCAAAGGCATTAAATTTCTTTAGTACCTTCTCCACATAGTGAGATTGTGTCAAGGAAATTCCACTAGACGTTTTCTCAATCTTGATTCCAAACAAACATACAAACATACAAACATACAATAACAAATCCATTTGGTGTATCTTTTACATATACACACTTATCACATTCGTTAATTCGAAACCCATTTGACAACATCGTATTGTCAAATTTCAAGTGCCACTGTTTAGGAGCTTGCTTAAGTCTATACAGTGATAGAACAAGTTTGCACACCTTTTTCTCGTTTCCAGGTGCTACATAACCTTCAGGTTGACCCATGTATATTTAAGCATCCATTTCACCATTAAGAAACGCAGTCTTAACGTTCATTTGGTGTATTTCGAGATTATGCAATGCAAAAATAGCGACTAATACACGAATGGAGATGATTCTTGTCACTGGTGAATATGTATCGAAGAAATCATACCCTTCCTTTTGTTTAAAACCCTTTGCAACTAGACGAGCTTTGTACTTTTCAACATATTCATCTGCTTTGTATTTTCTTCTTATGATCCACTTGCATCCTAAGACCTTGCAACCTTTAGGGAGATCAACCAGCTCCCATGTGTGATTTAGCAAAATTAAATCATACTCACTTTTTATGGCTTTCTTCTAGAGGGGTGCATCTGGTCTTGCCATAGCTTCTTTGATAGTTTTAGGTTCACCTTCCTCCAAAACATAAGTAATGAAGTCTGAACCAAAATCCTTATCAATTCAAGCTCTCTTACTGCGTCTTAGTTCTTCACTCTCTTGAGTGGAAGGACCAGCAGTGTCATCTGTTGCATCATGAGTTCTCTTATTCGAACTCACTTCCTCTTTTTCCTTAAACGGAAAAATGTTTTCAAAGAACACTGCGTTCCTTGACTCAATAGTAGTACCTTCTGTCATATCAGGTATTTCAGATCTGTGAATCAGAAATCGATAGGCACTACTGTTTGAAGCATATCCTATAAAGATACAATCGACTGTTTTAGAGCCGATTTTAACTTGTTTAGAAAGTGGTACTTCAACCTTAGCCAAACACCCCACACTTTGAGGTATTTGTATGAAGGTTTTCGTTTCCTCCATACTTCATAAGGAGTTTGATCCTTAGTTTTATGTGGAATCTTATTCAGAATGTGGTTAGCCGATAGAATGACTTCCCCCCACAAGTTCTGGGGTAAACCAGAGCTGATTAACATAGCGTTCATCATCTCTTTTAGTGTTCGGTTTTTTTTTTCTTTCCGCAACACCATTAGATTGAGGTGAGTAAGGGTCTGTCATTTGAAGAATTATTTCTGATTCAATACATAATTGTTCAAACGGAGCTACGTACTCTCCACCTCTATCACTGCGAATTGATTTAATTCGAGTGTTCAATTGATTCTCTACTTCAATTTTATAAAGTTTAAAAGCATCTAAAGTTTTGTCCTTACTTCTTAAAAGATAGACGTAGCAGAATTTTGTACAATCATCAATAAAATCAATAAAGTACTTTTTCACTCCTCGTGTGGAGCTTTTATTCGAATGTGATTTTTCAAGATGAAAAAATCCACATAACTTGTGGAAAATATTCCACTGAATTCAACCATTTTAGGTTTTTCCATATTTAGCTTTAAGGTCACACCTTAGCTACCCCTCTTCATTCAAACATGTCGACGGAGACCTCTCTCCCTCACATTCGAATGTATCTATGTGAGGAGATGTATTTCCCCATATTCGAGTTGCTTGCCACTTTATTTGTGAATTTATCTTATTCACCAAATTTGGACACAACCTCGATACATTGAAAAAAATCGAGCGTTGATTTTTCTTTTATTGGAATTATTTCCAATTTCAAAATTAATTTAATCTTTGATAAACCTACCAAAATTATATTCAATTTCAAATGTGACTTTATAGTCACCCAAGACTCAATCGTTATTTTCGATCAAATTACACTAGTCAAAATCTTTTGAACTAAATTCAAAACAAATTTATGCTCTCGAGCACAAATATTTGATCCCATATCAAATATAATTTGATACTCCTTCTTTGGGCCCAAAAATTAATTCATTAATTTTTGTTAACAGCCTAAAATCCGGTCAATTTGAATCAATCATGAATTGATGGCTTACAACCAAAAATTCAATCCAAACTTTGCCACTTCTTCTGAAATGGTTGTTGTATACTGCAGTTGTGATAACTTTCCAGTATTTGACCAATTTTCAAATAATATATGACTTATTCGAAAATAGGATAAATGACATCATGTTTCAATTTAATCCTCTTGATTAATTGATGTAATTAAATCCAATTTAATCCTCTTGATTAATTGATGTAATTAAATCTAATTTAATCATCTTGATTAATTGATACGATTAAATCCAATTTAATCCTCTTGATTAATTGATACGATTAAATCCAATTTAATCCTCTTGATTAATTGATGTAATTAATCAATTTATCAGCACATCCTCTTGATTAATTGATGCAATTAATCAATTTTTCAGCACATGTGCAATTCCAATTTAATTTGATATCAGAATCCTGCATAATAGGGTATTCATCCAACATCAATTTAATCTAGAGCCTTAGACTAACTCGGCCACCTCAATATCAATTAGTGAGTGATTAGATAATTCAGAACTTTAATCTAGAGCCTTAGACCAACTCCCAGAACTTTAATCCGGAGCCTTAGACCAACTTCTAGAACTTTAATCAGGAGCCTTAAAGATCTTATTCTGGAGTCTTAGACCAACTCCCATAACTTTAATCTGGAGCCTTAGACCAACTCCCAGAGCCTTAGACCAGAACTTTAATCTTTTAGACCAACTCCCAAAACTTTAAACAAAACTTTAATTTGGAGTCTTAGACCAACTCCCAAAACTTTAATTTGGAGCCTTAGACCAGAACTTTAAACTTTAATCTGGAGCCTTAGACCAACTCCTAGAACTTTAATTTGGAGCCTTAGACCAGAACTTTAATCTTTTAGACCAACTCCCAAAACTTTAATCTGGAGCCTTAGACCACTCGGTCACCTCAACATCAGTGTGGACACTAAGAGAGGAGAGATTTCCAAGACTAGCATGAGCCTTAGACCACTCGGTCACCTCAACATCAGTGTGGACACTAAGAGAGGAGAGATTTCCAAGCACGAGACAGATCCCTCTTGTTTTGCTATCTCATTTCTGGTATACCAAAAAATCCATAGAATAGTCAGGCAACGAGCCTTCCAAAAGTTAATTAATTAATTATCAATTAAATTAATTAATTAATATATCTCTATTCTGTAATTAATTGACAAAAGTCATTAATTGACAAAAGTCAATTCTGTTCTCAGAATACTCGGCCCAAGCTGCGCCGATGGCCGATGACCATGACCACTTGTTATCCATGGCTTCCCCAGGCGAAGCCATGGCTCCAATTCCGTCGCCACCATATTGCTCTCCATTCTCAAACGTGGAGTGTGTTGTGATGATTAAATGTTCGATAGTAATTATCCAAAGTTTTAATTAATTAATTATCCGTTAAAAAATAATTAATCAATATGTATTTTGTTATGCGATTGTTGTAAACCTAATAGGTAACTGCAGTGTCAAAATATTGGAAGCAGAAAGTCGAGTCAAGGGAAAACCCTTTTCCCGCAAAATAGAATACGCCCAGGTAGTGCTCGATTGATATGACGCTCTGTTCCCAAAGGTAAAACTACTTCTACTTCTACTCCGTCGTATATACAGTAGCACCACTGTATACGAAGCCTCAACGAACGTATTAGGTACGAACTGAACACACACGGAAAATATTCCGCAACACAGAAATAATTCTGTAAACACAGGAACAGTGTATTCTTACGGGAGAAATACAGCAGAAGAGGAAAGAAAAATTGAGCGATTTTTAATGAAAAGAAAAATTGAGCGATTTTTAATGAGGGAAGAGTCTGTATTTATAGACTGAGAATCCCTGGAGGGAGGTTGGAGAGAATTGTGTTGCATTCATGCACAACGTGGAAAGGTGTTTCTTGGCCACCAAGTCTGAGAATCCAAATTACTTTCTCACTCATTAATTCCAACAGTTTATTCTATCTTCAAACTCAAAATCACTGGATTTTTTATTTCTTAGTCACACAACAATAATATTATTGAAGATAAATTCAGTAAAAATTGAAAAAAATAAGGTTTAGGATTTAAAAATTAAAAGAGTGAAAATGATGTCAAAAAAAGAAAGTTCGCAGTTCAAAACCTTTTTCCTCGGTGACTGATATTTTTCCTTTATTATTTTATCATACCCTCTAATTTTCTAATATGTTAATTTGTTCATGGGTTAAAAAATTATAAATAATATATTAGGGATACGATGGTGTAATTAAATAATCTACAAGAGTCGAGCAAAACCACGATGATACTTTAATTACGTACGTGAACTCCCATTAAAGATGTGTAATAAAGCCCTCGTGAACATCGATCAATCCCGTGAATTTCCATTAAAGATTTGTAATAAAGTCCACAGATTTGTAATAAATCTAACATTGCACTGATCACACAGCCAATATCTTGATGTGAACTCCCACTAAAAGACTTCTAAACATTCACTGAGCCAATCTTTGATGTGAACTCCACTAAAAAGACGTGTAATAACGCATTTTTATGTGAGGCAACACTAGTATTAATATTCGGTGACTGGGAAATCAAATAACAATAATCACTCTTCAAACTACTTTGAAATAAGTTTCTATTCCCCATCATTATAAAAATTCAATATGAAAAAAAATAAAAAAAATTTCAAAAAGTCTAAAAAAAACAAAGTACAAAAGCAATTCTGAATAATTTTCAACCATAAATACAATTATTATAACCCGTATTTGTTTCTTCATCACCAAACTCAAAATCACGGATTTTTTATTTTTTAATCACACAACAATAATATTATTAAAGATAAATTCATTAAAAAATGAAAAAAATTGGAGTTTGGGGTTTAGGATTTAAAAATTAAAAGAGTGAAAATGATATCAAAAGTTCGCGGTTAAAACCCCTTTTTTTCTTGGTGACTGATATTTTCCCTTTATTATTTTATCATACCCACTCTAATTTGTTAATTTGTTCATGGGTTAAAAAACTATAAATAATATATTAAGGATAAGATGGTGGTGTAATTAAATAATCTACAAGAATGAGTCGAGCAAAATCCACGATGATACTTTACTTACGTGAACTCCCAGTAAAGATTTGTAATAAAGCCCTCGTGAACATGGGTCCCTACGTGAACTCCCACTAAAGATTTGTAAAGAGAATTTTTAAAAGGGTAGTTGCCCTTTTTTCTCTTTTCATACCATGGATAAAAATATTCAGAAATTTCTCCGATATATTCTCAGATATATTCATTTTTTTGCATATTGAGAAGAAACGATATTTCCAAGATATTTATAAAAATAATCGAAAATATTGATAAAAATCGATATACAATAACAATACACAAGCTAATATCGAAAGAATATCTGAAAATATCGAAAAAATAGAAAAATGTTGATAAATTTAAAAAAATATCATATGAAATAACGTTGTATGCTATATTTTATATAAATTTATCATAGATGTAAATGGATTTAAATTATTTTTTTTGAATTTATGTATTAAAAGTTAGTTATTAAATTTTCACAATTTTTAAAATTTACCTATATTCGATATCCATATATTTATCGATATTTCCACAAATTTAAGGTCTTATATTTTCACCGACACCGATATTTTTGTCCTTGTTTAATACAAACCCCGTGATTTTTCAATTTACAAATAAAGGAAGGCTAACAACCCTTTTGAAAACTTTCAATAGCTCTGCTCTTCTTTTCTGATTGCAACAAACCATCATCGTTCATCAACTGGCTTTGATTTCATCAATCAATAACTATATATATATATGTATATATGGATGGGGCTATATGATGAACTTTCTGGAGTTTTCCATCTGAGCTGGTGAACAGGCACTGAGAATACCCGACCCGTATCTTGGCGGAGCGACCCGATGGCTTGTGAGTTTCCAATCGCATGCAACCGGAGCTTCTGCAGTGGCGGAGCGACCCGATGGCTTGTGAGTTTCCAATCGCATGCAACCGGAGCTTCTGCAGCCATGGCGTGGTTGTTGGTTTCTCTTTTTCCTCTTCTAAATTATAATAGATCTTAGTCTCTTTTCCTTATTCTTAGTTTGTTGTTGTTTTTTTTTTTTTTTTTCCTACAAAATTTGGGGATTTGAGTCACGGTAAACACAATTTTGAACATTTTTTAAATATAGAAAGTCTCAAATACGTGTAACACCATACACATCTTTTTAACCGCTTTTTTTCTACGGTTCTTTCTTCTATGTTCTCCTTAAGGCCCACCCTAAAACACACAGAGATGAAGACCAATTTACATCTTCGTCTCCATCATCATCCCTTCTTTTTTTGTTTATTCTTTTTTAATAATAATAATATTAATAGTCAAAGTCTAATGTGTACTAAAGTACAAGATGTACTTGTGTGGTCCGTTGACTGGTCAATGGGTTAAACTTTGATTTATTTTTTTTTAACATTTTTTTTCGATTTTTTTATATAAAAAGTGTATGTTAGTATATTGAAAAGTGGATCTTTATTTTTTTTAATGAAAAGTTACTATATTGAAAAGTGCAACATTATTTTTAATGAAAAGTGTATGTTATTATAAATGAAAATGTGTATGTTATTATAAATGAAAAGTGTATGTTATTATAATTGAAAAGTGTAATGTTTTTATAACTGAAAAGTATATGTTATTATAACTGAAAAATGTTTTAATAAAAAGTGTATGTTATTATAAATAAAAAGTGTATGTTTTTATAATTGAAAAGTGTATGTTATTATAATTGAAAAAAATGTAAGTTATATATTAATGAAAAGTGTATGTTATTATAATTGAAAATATATTATGACTGAAAAATGTATTTTAATATAGTTGAAAATATTATTGAAAAATATAAATTTTTTATTTAAAAAAAAAATTAAAAAAAATATCGAAAAAAATAAAATAAAGTTTGACCGTTGATCGATCAATAATTGATAAATTAAGGTCCACTCAAGTACACGGTGTACTTGAGTGCAAGAGAACCACCCATATTAATATCCGTGTACTTGAGTGCAAGAGAACCACACATATTAATATTAGCTGCCATTGATGTTGATTACAAATATAAGGGCCTATTTGGTAGCATAGTTAACCCAGGTTAGTTAGGTTATCTACCTATATCTAATGTTTGGTACAAATTTCGTTGGCCAATGTTAGATTAGAAGCTCGCTAGTAATTACTGTGCCGCTGTGGAAGAGTTAACGCCCCAAATTTGGGGTGTTGGGCTAACTTAATTGAACAGTAATTCTGATTGGCGTGTTAAATTACTAATTTACCCTTCGTATATATAAAGCTAAAAATCACACATCATAGTTGTTTTTCCTAATTTTTGACCCATGTCTTACTTTGAATATGGTAGCGATTCGATTCCAGGTCTGCACTCCATTATTTTTCTCACTCTGTCTCTTCATCATTTCATTCTCATCGTCGATTTGAAAGCAACACCCGTCATCTTTGTTGGATCTGTGTGTGATGCGAATATTACTGAAGTTTTTTCAAATAGCGAATGTACTTAGGGTTAGAACTGTTGGCGGCGGTACCGATTTGCATCTATTTTCAATTTTGTATGTGTATCCATTTAAAGGATGTAAATGCTTTCTTCTTTCTGTTTAGATTTGTAATTATTTATAGTTGATTTAAATGCTTTCTTCTTTTGTTTAGATCTATACTCATATTTTATTACTTTACCCTGTTTTGTTTCACAGATCTATGCTCTCTTTCTTCTGTACTGTTATGCTTTCTTCTTCTGCAAAAAAAAATTTATTAATTTTTTTTGGTAGATCTGTAGAGAATGTTAACTGGCAGATGTGTATCCAACATGCCGACTTGTTCAGAGGATGCTTTCTTCTTCTGTTTATGAATGTGATAATATTTTTCAAATAACTCGCGCATCACAGTAGACTTGTTCGAGCAATTTTGAATTTCGTAATTTGGAGGATGAACAAATTTCTCGGACGATACAAATTTTTGTTGAAGAAGTCAGAGGAAAAGATTGGAATTTGAAATCATGATGAAGGACAATCTAGTAATTTCCACCATTAAAGTATACTTGTTTTTATGTATTTTAAATTGAATTGGGTTAATCAGAACAGCCACCAAACACCAAAACATATAATCGTACATGAGACAAACATGGCAAGTTAACATAACTTGGCCTATCTCACGTTAATTTAACGGAGCCACCAAACATGCCCTAAAACAATAGTTGTCTAAGTTTTCCAAGAAATTAAGAACAATCTTTCATCCTAAAGAGTTCCACCTATCAAATCAAAACCATCAAAACAAGAGAATTTTAGCACATTCAAATAAAAAAATAAGCCAAAAACTTATATACAATATTTCACAATAGTCTTATGGTGCAATTTCATTAATTCTTTTATTCTTATCCGGTAGTCGATTCCTTCTTCCTCTCTCCTCGCGCAACTTTCTTCTCTTTTGCGCTGTGCAGCTTTCTTCATCTTTCTTTCTGCGCTGCTTCCATTAAAAAAAACTTCAGGAATTTTATTTTATTCAAATTTCTGATCGTGATGTGTTGCTTCAATTAAAAAAAAAAAAAATTCAGAAAATATGTTTTGTTTTAGATTTCTGATCTGCTAATCACGAAATAAGGCCAGAAATCATTATATATTTTTTTGAATAAATTACTGAATGAGAAAAAATCAACAATAATACTACATACAGATTTATTTCAATTAATTATTCATACTTGTGTCTTTGTAATTGTAAGGATCGATAAACTATTCAGCATGGTTGTGTTTTTCGTGTTTTTAATTATTGTTCTTCGTCTTTTTTAATGTTGATATCTCATTCACTCTAAAAAAAGACGTTTTATTCATACAGTAACACATTTTTCTCTATAAAGTAATACACTTGTGTTCATATAGTAACACAGTTTTCTGTGTTACTTTAAGGTGAAATATGTGTTACTCAAAAGTCAATTGTGTGTTACTTGTTCTTACAGTAACACGTATTTGTCCTTACAGTAACATATAATTGTATTTATAGTAACACGGATTAAGAGCAAATTTTTCTATTTTATCCTTCCTTAATTTGTATTAATATTTTCTGTGAAAAATCAATTTATGTGTTATTTGTGCTTACAGTAACATATAATTACCTTTATAGTAACACAAACCTAAAATCCGTTATCCTGTTAGCCTCCTGCGCGCGATTTTTAAGGAAATATTCCTTTGACCGGTTAAACCCGCTACAGATCCGCGAATTTTGACCCTTCCTTAAATATGCACATAAGTGCGGCCCAAGAAATAATGTTAACGGCGATGGGGTAATCAATGTAATATTGAATGCAAAATTATACTCCCTCCTTTCTGTAAAATTTTGGTGAGATATTTTTTTGGTTCACAAAGTATATGTTTATTCTATTTAAATAGTTAATTTTTGAGTATTTATTCTACCCATCCTTTTTCCCCTCCCCATGACTCGAACCCAGGATCTAAAGCCTAGGTAGTGATGCTCTAACCACTTGAGCTATCCAACTTCGTCATAGTATTTTCTTAGTATTTTCTTATTGAAGAGTGATAATTTTGTTACTAAAGAATGTAGTTCTTTATTATTGAAAAATTGTAATTTTGTTAATGAAAAGTGAACATTATTATTAGAGAATTTTCTTAGAGTCATTCCTACATCACCTTAAACAAATAAAACTACAAATTTAAAAGGTTTCTATTAGATTCAAATTAGAGTTAAATAACCAAAAATACCCTTAATATATATCTTACATTATTTTCGAAAATAAAAAATTAAATCAAATTGTAAGTATTATCTCATAATCTCATAAGTCAACACACTAAGTGAGTAGTGAGCTGATAGGACAAATAAGATGACTTAGGCCGAAATCAGATGAGTTGAAGGTTTTCAATCAGTTGAAGAGGTGATGCTTAGAGTTCAACACAGTTGGTTAGAATCAGCACAGTACTTCAGCAGAGTATACCAAGCACAGTACTTCAGCAGAGTAGATCAGCACAGTACTTCAGCAGGGTATATCAGCACAGTACTTGTATCAGCACAGTTTGGAGTCTATAAGCAGAGTTAGCTTTTGATCACAAGAACAGAAAAGTTGAGTATCGGCACACTAAGTAGTCTTCTGATCTTTATGGACAAGTCTTCTGATATGGAAGTTAGTTAGTTTAACTAACCGTATTACAGTTACAACTACTTGAGGGCATAACTACCATTTCAGTTGGGCACTAACAGAGCACATGAGTTGTTACAAGCGGTTGCAAACGGTTGCTAACTACTCAAAACAGTTCCTAACAGCATCAACAACCTTTGGTCTTTATATACTCTTGTATGTGTACATTGTAAAGGTTGGATTTTGGCATTTTTGGATGCAAGTGCGATTGTAATCTTTGAGTTGTGTGAGTTCACGAGTGAAGTGAGGAAATATCCTATCCCGAGTGAATGAGTGTGTAAACATTCTTGATCAATCAAAGAAGTACTCGTCTGGTCCAGTGGATGTAGATCACATTGATCGAACCACTTAAATTCTTGTGTGCTGTTTGTTTTGTTGCTTACTTTTGGAATTACTATCCTAGAGCAGTTATTTCTTATATCTTCAAGTATTCTACTTGGTTGGAGACGTCTAATCGACCCGAATATCTTGACACAAATTTATTAATTCCATAATTTGTGCAACTCACTTTCTTAATTATAGACATGATTTACGATCTTTGCTGACCCAAATCCTACTTTCTCTAATTCGATTATAATGGAATTCAAGATTATGTCAATTCTCCACAGCCATGGCTGCCCATCGGCCACGCTCCTCTCCGCGGTCGTCGCCGGTTTCTGCATCCGATCCCCCATGGCCGCCCACCACGCTTCTCTTCGCAACACGGTTAGTCTGGCCTCGTCGCCCCCCTTAGGCCGTCCAGGCTGCATCGAGAGTAAAAAAATCAACACCGAGTTCTTGACAGGATAAATTCTCCTTCTCCTGCGACCCCTTGAACGCCCATATAGAAGATAATCTGAAAGAATTCGCATCTGAAAGGTAGCCAAGCCATTGTTATAAAGACCATTGAAGTAGCTAGAAGCCGTGGAATTCCTATTATATGGGTACCTTTTGTTCTCTCTTCTTTAACTGCTTCAGTTCATACGCAGATGTTTGCATATAGAAATACATATATGCAATTTATATTCTTAATTAACAAACTGTTGTATGCACTTTTATCGAGTTGACTCGGATGTGGACTGTTCTTTAGTACGATACAAACATATATGATTAAACGGGGTTATTACGTGTTTATGGAGTATTTATGATGATCTTGATGATCTTAATGAAGAACAAAGCAAAGAAGATCAAGAACAATGATATAGATTCTTGGAGAAGCTAAAGCTTTTCAAGCTTGGGAGTGTTTATTGCTTGGGTTGGGAGTGATTTGTAGGAATGATGTAACTTGTGTACAAATGAGCCCCTTTTAGGCATTATATAGTGGTTTCTGGGGGCTGCCCGTCCTTTACACGTGGCACGCCCTCATTGGACCTATCTTCTGCCCAAAAAGGTGATTTGATGGCGCATTTAATGCTAAACCGCCTTAGGTGCTCGTCCTCGCCGAGATGCCGAGGAGCTGGGCCATGGTGGTCGCCGGAGGACCTTCGAGGAGTGTGGTCGCCACGCTCCATGTTGTCTCCCAAGGCTTCAATACTTAACTTCTCTTGCTAAAAATAGGCATGTGCTCACCACACATTTGGGCGAGCAGCTAACTAAACATGTGCTCGCCAACATCTTTGGACGAGCACTTAAATATATTAAATACATTTATTCTATTACATTTTCTTGGTCATCTTGACTAGTCGTCGCACGACTTTGTTGACTGGTCCTCGCCACGTAAGATGGTGACTAGGATTGACTTGTCAAAGATTGACCTCTTTGACTAGGTATAACATTTGCCCCCTGGTCACCTTTCTTCGTATTCGTAGAATGGTAAGGCGAGCAGTGTGATCGTCTTCTTGGAAGGTGAATTTGTCTTCGATAAACAAATCCACTTTGAAATCTTGGTGACGTAAACTGGAGGCGGTCGCCTCGTTTCCTACGCCGAGCACACCTTTCGAAGCGCCTTTAATGATGACTGATGTGACTTGTGTCAGGCGCGTGATCGGCGCCCAAAATTTGAAATGCGCACGTGGGGCGCGTGCCGACCTCAAAGGTCGCGCGTGAGGGCCACTCTCCGAACTCGATTTCGAAAATGACCCCAATTTTTTGGGAAAATTACGGATTTTACCCCGTTTTTTGCACATAGGTCCCTGCATATGTTTGCCTATAAATAGGGCTTTCTTCTTCTTCAAAACACTTTCTCACTCTGCAAATTTTCGAATTTCTTCAAGCTTTCGTCCAAGCTTCAATCTTCAAGCTTTTCCGGCGTGTGTTGTGGTGGTTTTCGATCGTCAACAAGGTAAAAAACATACATTTCTTTCTTTAAAAACTCTTTCTCCCCCATGTCTATAGAAAAATGGAGGTCGGTGGCTCCGGTGGTGGCTCCGATGGTGGTCCGCCGCCGTTGGTTGGTGGCTCTGAAGATTCCGGCAGCGGAGAGCATTTGGCCTTGGCCTTGATGGAGAGGGCATCCTCTTCGGACTCTAGGATCCACTCCCCTGACCCTATAAACGTTAGAGTCCGTAATTTTGGGAAGGCAATGGTCGTCGACGTCGACGAGCTCGATGAATCTGAAAGGCACGATGCCGGCAATGATGCCGAGGAGGGTGATGCCGAGGAGAGTGGCAGCGAGACTGACTCTGATCTGCGCGATCAGGGTTTGGATCGAGGGGTGGGCGAACAGATAGAAACTGCCCAAGTCGAGGAGACCTTGACGAGGAGTCTCCGCGAGGATTTTGAGGAGGTTGTCCAATATGCGGAGAGCATAAAGGATATTTTGAGTGGCAGGGAAAATTTGGATGGCGACGAGGTCTCGAGGGAGGCCTACTATAAATATTTCAGCGAATACCTTCCTCGAGAGGTTCCTCGCCCGCATCGAGAAGCTTTCCAAACAATTTACGAGGCGAGCAAGTATGTGAGCAAAGTCTCCTCGGCCCAGCTAGAGAATTCCCGAAAGAAGTATCAGTTGCCGGCCGACGTCTGCTTTTTTGTTCCTCGCCAGGATGAGAGGGCCGACCAGCCGCCAGAAGGCATGGTCGCCGTCAACATCGGCATGATGGAGGCAGGGCTGAGGTTCCCCCTGCATCCCAGTATCTCAAATTTCTTACATTTCTTAAATGTGGCCCCTTCTCAAATTCTTCCGAACGGTTGGTCAAATCTGATCGGAATTCTTACACTGTTCGGCCTGGTGGCGGCCGAGAATGGATGTCGGAACACATGGCTTAGCCCGAAGGAGACTAACTATCTCCTTCAGGCGGCCGAGGCCGGAGGGAAAGTAGGCCATGGATACTATTATGTACGAGGCCGTGATAATTTTAAATTGGTTGAAGGGGTTCCCAACAAGATCAGAGATTGGAAGACCAACTGGTGGTGGGTAGCCGGGGACTGGAGAAGTCCAGTGAGGCCGGATGGATCCCCTGCTCACATTCCCATCGAGACTGAATATCAAAGAATTCGTGGTAAGTCTTTTTATTTCTGCTCGTTCTTGTCTATACTGAATAACTCCTCGCTTTTGTAGGTAAAACTGTTCGCAAGAAGACTGTCGACCACCGTCTCACGCCCCTCTTCCAATACCATGTTTGCTGCGTTCTCAATCGTCGCTACCTGGAGAGGTCCTGCCGATTTCTGAACAGGGAGTGTATGCACGAGCGAGCAGGTCTTAGAGTACCTCCTCATCATTTTACTCGAGAGTTCCCTCCATGTATCAAAATATTTCTAAGTGTGTTCCTTTTTTTTTCTTTTAAAATTACTCTTCGTAGACACTAACTTCTCGTTTTTCTTTCTAGTAGTAGTTCCACAAAGGGTTGTTACTTATCTTCCTCCCACCGTCGAAGTAGATCGCCTAAAATCGAACAGGATGCTTCAACAAGCAAGAATGCTCCGCGAGCGCAAGATTGTTGATGGCGCCGGCAAGAAGAGGAAAGGAGCGGAGAGCTCGGGGGCTCCACCCAAGAAGATCGCTAAACCAACCCGAGGGGGTTCTTCTCGCCCACCTGCTGCCGAGCAGAGGGCCGTGCCAGTTGGCGAAAAGAGGATCTCGCCGAGGAGATCTCCTCCGCCAAGGGGTGATTCGCCTCCCCCCAGACAGGTCGTATCCCCTCCTCCCTGAAGCACTCGGTCGCGAGAGACTGCAGCGAGCTCGTCGGCCGGGGAGAGGGCTCAGGGAGACAACACCCTTCTCGGCTGGGATGCCGCAAGGGTTGCCAAGTAAGTTTACTATCAATAGGTCTTTAGAATATTTTCAAGTACCTTTTTCTAATTTTTTCCTTCTTCTCTAATAGCGTTGCCGACTGTCCGATCGCCCAACCTTTCAACGAGAACCTTCTCGGCTTCTACCGGTCACGGGATCCGGTCGACAGAGAGTCCTTGAACCCGATCGCACTGAGGGCTGTGAAGCACCTGCCTCGATCGTTGACGACCACTCTGGTCGATGAGGTCAACAACCACAACGCCTTGGAAAATGCGCGCCTGGTCGCCATTGATCTGAGCCGGGCATCTTACACCATAGAGAAGCTCGCCTGCCAGATCGCTGATGGTCGCAAGATCAGCGAAGATAGGGGTGCGAAGCTTGCCCAAATGGCTAAGGCTAAAGTTGTCGTCGAAGGGCAGCTAGTCGCCTCTGAGGAGAAGGTGGTCGACCTTGAGACTAAACTGGCCGATGTCGAGGCAAAGTTGGCCGATTCTGAGGCCCAACTTGAGACGGTTCGCAAGAAGGATCAAGAAGATCTCCAAGAGATCGAACGTCTCCGTGCTCGCCTCAAGACTGCCGAGGACGAGGTAAGAACTCTTACAAACAAAACTGCAAGTGATGAGGAAGAGTTGGCCACTCTTCGGCAGGAGCTGGTCGACATGACGGATGAGCGAGATGAAATCACTGATCTCGCTGGGAGTGTGGCCATTATAACTGTGGCACTCACTGCCCACGGGCTTATTCATAGGTTACTGGAAGTTCATCCTGAAGTGGACGTGACTCCGCTCGGCGGGCTTTTGGACGACCTCCTTATGAAGGAAAACCCTCAACCGGAATCCAAACTCCCTTTGCTCCCTCTAATGAAATTGGGACTTCAGTTCCCTAGACTTTTGGGAGTTCCGGTATTTTTCACGAATCCTCCAAAAGAACGCCCAGCTCAACAAAATGAGCAGGATGCTGCCGCCGAGGAGACAGTTGTCGGTGAGCAGGATGCTGCTGCCGAGGGGAAAGTTGCCGGCGAGCAGGATGCTACTGGCGAGGGGAATGTTGCAGAGACTTAGTTTCTCTTTTTTTCTTTTATTTCATTTTTTAGGACTGCTCGGCCACTAAGGCCTTTTTTGTAATTTCAGCCTCTAAGGTTTTTCAATGAATGGAACTTTTGCTTATATGATGTTTGGTTATTTTGAGTGATCGTTCTCGTTACTTCTTTTCGGTTTATGTTATGATTATTTTTTGCAAACATCTTTTTAAGAAAGAATGCTCGTCTTTCCTGGCGAGCATCTTTACGAAAGAGTGCTCGTCTCTCCATGCGAGCATCTTTACGAAAGAGTGCTCGTCTTTCCTTGCGAGCATCTTTATGAAAGAGTGCTCGTCTTTCCTTGCGAGCATCTTTACGAAAGAGTGCTCGTCTTTCCTTGCGAGCATCTTTATGAAAGAGTGCTCGTCTTTCCTTACGAGCATCTTTACGAAAGAGTGCTCGTCTTTCCTTGCGAGCATCTTTACGAAAGAGTGCTCGTCTTTTTAGAGTTAACCATTCGTCGGTTGAACTCTTTGTTTGATAGGTAGTGATCGTCGTCGCCACTACCTTGCGAGCATCTTTAAGAAAGAGTGCTCGTCTTTTGTTTCCTAGATGGCTACGCAGAGCCTTGTCTAAAATGTCTAAAATTTCAAACTTATCTAACACTTGATGGAAATTTAAAACTTTACTTGTATTGAAATGATGATTAGATACAAACTATACAAATATGAAAAAATTAAAAACTTACTGGTAATACTTCTTCAGCTTGACCGCGTTCCATGGGTACTTGCTCGGCTTGCCCTCCAGATCTTCTAGCTCGTACGATCCGTTCAGGAGTTTGCGCGTTATTCGGTACGGACCCTCCCAAGTCGGGCCAAGTATGCCGATGGACTGCTCCGTCGCCCTCCGAAGTACGAGCTGGCCGATAGTGAACTGGCGAGCACGTACTTTGGTGTTGTAGTAGCGTTCTGACCTTTGCTTGTAGACCACATTCTTCTCGTCCGCTGTTAGCCTTCGCTCTTCTAGGAAGTCCAAGTCGGAGAGCTGTGCATCGTTATTCAACTGCTCGTCATAATTTGCCACTCGAAAAGTTGGGACTTGCCCCTCTGCTGGTATGACAGCTTCGGTTCCGAACGCGAGCGCGAACGGAGTTTCACCAGTAGAATTCCTCGTGGTCGTCCGATATGCCCACAAAACCATGTGCAGCTCGTCCGCCCATTTGCCGTTCAATCCATCCAGCTTAGCTTTCAAAGTGTGCTTGATGATTTTGTTGATCGCCTCTACTTGACCATTTGATTGTGGATGATAGGGTGTTGAAAAAAATTTCTTGATGTTCCATTCTGAGCAGAAATTCAGCATGTCTTGACTTGTGAATTGACGTCCGTTGTCGGTCACTATCGCTCGTGGTAGGCCGAACCTGCAAATTATGTTCTTCCAAATGAAGCTTGTCATTTAGCCCGTTGTGATGGTCTTCAACGCCTTTGCCTCTGTCCATTTGGTGAAGTAATCGACTACTACGACTACGAAAGTTACTCCCCCAGCAGCTGGTGGGAAAGGTCTGATGATGTCGATCCCCCACTTCGCGAAAGGCCACGAACTATACACCGAGATGAGCTCGTCTGGTGGTGAGTGAATGGCGGGAGCGAAGGCTTGACATCTCTTGCACGTCTGCACGTAATGGATTGCATCTTTCTTCAGTGTTGGCCAAAAGTAGCCTTGCCTTATGATCTTTAAAGCGAGCGCTTGCCCCCCTGTATGATTTCCACATGCTCCATCGTGGATTTCGTGCATGACGATCTTCGCTTCGTCTTCTCCGAGGCATTTCAATAAAGGCATTGAAAAACCTCGTTTGTACAGCTAGTCGCCCAAAATTGTGTACCTTGCGGACCTGAGTTGCAATCTGGTTGCCTTCACTTTGTCTGCCGGGAGCTCGCCGGTCTTGATGTACTTGGTGATCGGCGTCCTCCAGTCCTCGTCGCTGGTCGCTTCAACCTGCAAAATTTGACCTCTGTTCACCGATGGGGAAGAAATTTTAGTGATGGTTGCTTCTGAAAATATTGCCTCCCCCTCTGAAGTGGCCAGACGAGCTAACGCATCTCCTTGCGTATTTTCCTCCCTAGGGATTTGCTCGATGTGGAATTGATCAAATTGCTCGAGTAATCCTTTCACTAGGTCTTGATACTTTATCATTTGATCGCCGCGAGCCTCGTAGTCGCCCGTAATTTGACATACAACCAGCTGAGAGTCAGAAAAAATTTTCAGTTTTCTGGCGCCCACGGCCATAGCCATCTTGATGCCTGCAACCAGAGCCTCGTACTCTGCTTCGTTGTTGGTCGCCCGATACTCGAACTCGATCGCCGAAGCAAACGTCTGTCCGGTTGGGCTGGTGAGGACAACTCCTGCCCCTGCTTTGGTGCTCGTCGACGAGCCATCGACGAACAGTGTCCAAGGAAGTTCGATTCCCTCGTCCAATTTCTCTGGGAAAGTGAACTCTACAATGAATTCTGTCAGCACTTGTCCCTTGATTTCCGTTCTGGGTGCGTAGGTGAGACCAAATTGCCCGATCTCCACCGACCATTTCAAAAGTCTTCCAGTGGTATCCGGACGATGTAGTGCTCGTCAGAGAGGAAAAGTGGTGAGGACGACCACCTCGTGGTCGAACAGGTATTGCCTTAATTTTCTGACGCTCATGACTAATGCGTACGCCAATTTTTCCATTGGACTGTATCTCAACTCCGCATCTCTCAGTGTTTGACTTACGTAGTAGATAGGCAGATGTGTGCTCCCCTCAGCTCGGACGAGCACTGAACTGATCGCACAGTCAGTGGCCGCCAAGTATAGATACAAAATTTCGCCGGGGACTGGCTTAGATAGAACTTTCGGATCCGATAGATATTCCTTTAATTTTTCGAAAGCTTTCTCACACTCATCGGTCCACTCAAACTTTCCTTTTTTCAGAGCGTCGAAAAAAGGTTTGCAACGATCGCCCGTTCGTGCAATGAATCTATTCAGCGATGCAAGGCATCCTGTCAACCTCTGTACTTCTTTCACGTTCCTTGGGCTTTGCATATTGATGACTGCTTGAATTTTACTTGGGTTCGCCTCGATGCCCCGCTGGGTAACCAAATGCCCCAGAAATTTTCCTGAGCTAACTCCAAAACTGCATTTCTTTGTGTTGGGATATGAATCCTATAAACAATGTTCTAATTGATGAAAGTATGTTTTGATGGCCAAAAGCAACTTAAAGTTAGTGATATATGTGGTTCTAAGTCATCTTAACTAAGTCATCTGAATCTAAGCTTACTAATCTGATGAGAAACTTAAAATGAGATTACTGATCTTAATGCTAACTGAAATAAGTTTACTGATCTTATTTAGTAATATTAAGAGTAAAATTACTGATCTTAACTAAGTTATATGAAATAAGATTACTGATCTTAGTGTGGAAACTGAGAATATTTTTAGTGATTTTATATGAGATATTTGAAATCTGAGTTACTGATCTTAGTACTTACTGATCTGATGTACTTACTGATCTTATATGTAAGTTACTGATCTTAAATGTTTACTGATCTTAGATATTTACTGATCTTATATGGAAGTTATTGAACTTACATGAGTTACTGATCTTATGAGTTACTGATCCTATTGGTTTACTGATCTGATATATGAACTGTTAGGAACTAAGCTGATGTTTTGTATTGTATAGACAGCTTATAGTGTAGGACTTAGATATACTCATCTGTATATAGTTCAGTTGGTGTATAGATAGGTTTTATATTTGTAAAGTTGTATTTTGTTGTATTCAGCTTTGTAAAGTGCAGAACAGTAAATTCAGAACACTAGTTTAGGAATAGATTAGAAGAAGATCAGAAGACTAATGAAGACTCAGAAGACTACTTCAGACTAAGAAGACTTCAAGAAGAGTTGAAGAAGAGCTTAGAAGAAATCTGGAGAAGTTTTGAACAGTTTTTGGTTACTGTGCTGATTGAATCAGAAGAGTAAAAATCAGCAGAGTAAAATCCGAAGAGTAAAAATCAGAACAGTAAGTTACTGTGCTGATTTGTTGAAATTAAAGAATAAGTTTGGAAAGCTTATTTAAGGTGTAACTGGAGATTTATTGAAGATATGCTGACTTGGAAGTTGAAGGAAGTTACAAAGTCGGTTACAAGAAGAAGTTACAAAAACAGTTTAGAGTTAGTTGAGAGTTAGTTCACAAACTGCTAACTGTCATACTAAGTTCTATAAATACTGTATGATCTCCTACTGCTGAAGACTACTGAGAAATTACTGATCATAGAGAATTCAAAGAGCAAGTCTACAAGCAAGAACTCACAGAGTTGAAGGAGATTGAAGAAGAAGAAGCCACTGAATTGAAGAGAAGAATCAAAGGCTATTCAAAGAGAAGTTTTACTTTTCAAGTTTAAGTTTGTATTTTGTAAAACAAGTGTGCTAGTTACTTGTAGAATTACTAGTAGATCGAAGATATACCTGGTGGTATAATCGAAAAGATCAAAGTCTTAATCTTGGGACTTTAAGCCACAAGAAGCTCAAGAAGAGTAATAAAACTTCACAACTGGAGTTGTGAGAGTGGATGTAGACATTTGTCGAACCACTATAAAATTATGTGTTCTTTACTTTACTGTTTGTTATTTGTTTGAATTGTTTAATCAAGAACATTAAGAATTAACAAAGATAAAGATCAAGATAAAAGTTGAGTATAAATCTGTTTGGGCTCATTAGTAATCTGATTATTCCGCATTGTGTATTCTGATATATTGAAAGATTTTTGAAAAGTCTATTCACCCCTCCCCTCTAGACATTTTCACTAGCTTACTCAATATTATTAACTCAACTTTGGGACCAACAAGTGGTATCAGAGCAGTAGTTCATTGGACTGCTGTTTCTTGATAACCTTACAGATCTTGAGGGATTCTTTACTGATCTTACTATTATTTCTAGATATTTGTTACTATCTGAATACTTGAAATCTATCTGCTATACTACTGATCCTATTTGTCTAATCAAACATGGATGACATTAATGTGAACAAGCTGCCTAAGTTCAAGATTGCAGATTATGACTACTGGAAGCTTAGGATGGAGGCCATCTTTAGCTCAACCCATGATCTAATGGTGTCTGTGGTGACTGAAGGACCAATTGTCATCATGGTGGAAAACACTGCTGTTCTGGATCCATCTAAACCAGTTGGTGCACTGGTCCCTAAACCAAGGTCAGAACTGACTTCAGAAGAAATGAAACAAAACAATTTGGATAGTCTTGCCAAGAACTACATTCTACATACCTTACCAAATGAGTATCTTGGTAAAGTATTAAAATGTAAGACTGCAAAACAGATGTGGGACAAACTGGCTATTCTTTGTGAAGGTACTACTCTGATCAAAGAAAGCAAGTTATCCACTGCTGTCCAAAGGTTTGAATCATTTAAGATGAAGCCAGGAGAATCAATTGATGAGTTGGATACTCGATTTACCAAAATTATGAATGATCTTGATGTATTAGGAAAGACTTATACTGAAAGAGAAGTTAACTTGAGAATCTTGAAAGCCTTGGATGAAAGGTGGAAAATGGTCAAGATGATCATTAAAACCACACAAGACATTGATTCTTGGCCAGCAAAAACTATGTTCCAAACACTTAAGGCACATGAGTTTGAGTTAGATGAAGAAGATCCTATTACTGTGATTCATAAGGATAAGGATGTCTCTAAGGACATAGCTTTCAAAGCCTCTACTTCAAAGGGGTCTAGATCATCTAAGACTAAGGCTTCAAGCATAAAAGATGAACTAGATGGTTCTGATCTAAGTCTGAAAGATCAGATGAGCCTTATGATCAAAAGATTTGATAAACTGAACAAGAGGTATGGCAGGTACAAAAGATTCTATAAGGAATCTAAGGGTTCTAATAACAGGGACTCTTCTGTGAACAGAAGGGATCAAAACTCTTCTGAAAGAAGGGATGAGATCTCCAATGAGAACAGGAGAGACAGGAACTCATCTGAAAAGAGAGACAGAAAGTATTCTGATAAGAAATACAGGAACTCAATTGACAAACATGACAGGAACAGAAAGCATTCTCCTCCTAAAAGAACTTCTAACAATCCTGTTTGCTATAATTGTGATAAGCCAGGTCATTATGCTTATGAATGTCCTGATCTGAGTTCTGAAGATCGAGAAGAAAGGAAAGCCAGAAGAGATCGAAAATATGCAAAGGGTAAGAAGGCAATGGTGGCCTACAATGACTCTGATTCGGAATCAGAAGAGTTACCATCGTCTTCATCTGACTACCCCTCTAGCAATGAAGATGAAGCCTTCATAGCAGATGATGGACTGGCAATGATGGCCAAAATAAATGATGACGTATCATCTGCTAACTCATTTCAATCTTGTGACAATTCTGACACTGATGAAAGTGATGCTGCTGTTAGCAGTGTAGGAAGTAGTCTTCATCATTCCCAAGGAGTGACTGAAGAAGACCTTCTACAAGCTAACAAAGCATTCATTGAAATTAGTGATGAGAATATATCTTTAAAGCAAGAAATCATTAAGCTAAAAGAAGCTCAGTCAAAAGTAGATCCTAATATAGCTATCATAAATGCAAGGCTATCAGAAGAGTTGTCCCAACTCCAAGAAAAGTATGCATCCATTGACAAACTATATCAGGGTATGCTTAAAACTCAAGCCAAAGAGACTAATGAATTCAATGATTTAAAGATTAAATGTGAAAAACTTGAAGAGCGCAATAGATTCTCAGAATCTGAAGTAGTGAGCCTAGATCGAAAGCTATCTGGGATGATTAACTCTACTAAGATTAATCAAACTATCTCAGACAGATATAGAGCTCCAAATGATAAAAGAGGAATAGGTACTGATCTGCCTAGTCCATGTACTTCAGAATTTAAGAACACTAATGGAGCTAGTACAAGTTCTTTGCAACTAGATAAAGGAAAAGAACCTATGAATTATGATGATGATCCAAAACTCAAAGTACAGTCTAAATACATCCCTCCTACTACCAAGAATGGTAAAATGAAGAATGTATCAAGACCAGTACAGTCAAGACCATACCAGAAGAGTTATGCTCCTCTGACCAGATCAGATCAGTCCTGGAATCAGAAGAGACAAACTCAGAACAGTAGGTCAAGACAAGCACAGGCAAGTTGGGAACAGCCTAGACCTCCTTTTATAAGGCAGTCTCAACTGTATTCAACTAAACCTAGGAGATTTGTGCCTCATTATCATAACAAACCTGTTCTTTATCCTCCTCCTTTATCCTATGATATCTATGGAGAGAAGAGACCAAAGCAAATTTATAAGCCTTATGGTCCACATGCTTTTAGACCATATTCAAACTATTACAGACATACTGATCTTACTGAAAAAGGGATAGAACCAAGGAAAGGCTATCTCAGAAAAATAGATCCTAAGTCTGCTGATAATTCTGAACTGGTTAATAAAGTACTGTTCTGTGATAAATTTGGAAGGAAACTGAAGAGGTCCCACTTATTCAAATCCTCAATGTTCATTTGGGTACCTCTCACTACTAACCCCCAAGGACCCCAATAAACAAGGGTACCTAAGTTATTAAGATCACTGCCTTGCAGGATCGACTGGACTTATACAAGAAAGGTGGTTCAGTTGGTGAGACCTGGTACATAGACAGTGGGTGTTCACACCATATGACTGGTACCAAGGCCTTACTTACTGACTATCATGAGAAGGAAGGACCAAAAGTCATCTTTGGTGATAGCTCAATAGCAATCACAAAAGGATTTGGATTCATCAAGAATGGAGATGTTGAAATCCAAGATGTTTCCTATGTTGAAGGTTTGAAGTATAATTTGTTATCTGTATCTCAATTTTGTGACAGGGGATACAAGGTTCAGTTCAAAACCAGAAGATGTGAAATAATTGATAAAAGGACTCACAATGTTCTACTTGTTGGCACAAGACAAGGAAGTATATACATTGTGAACTGGAATAGTTGTCCTAAGAATGCCTGTCTTATTACTAAGAGTCCTAAAGAAAACAGTTGGCTCTGGCATAAACGCCTCTGCCATCTGAACTTTAAGATAATCAACAAGATTGCTAGAGAACATCTTGTTGAGGGCATTCCTAATGAAATCTATTCCAAATCACAAGTATGTGATTCCTGTCAAAAAGGTAAACAGGTAAAGGTTTCATTTAAGTCCATTCCAACTCTTTCAACAAGCAGAGTTTTAGAACTATTGCATATGGATCTTCATGGTCCTATCAATCCTCCTACATTGAATGGAAGAAGGTATACTCTAGTTGTTGTAGATGATTATTCTAAGTTTACTTGGGTAGTCTTTCTACACAAAAAGAGTGATACACAAACACTACTTCCAGATCTATTGAAGAGGTTGCAGGTTGAAAAAGGTCATCCCATTGTCAAGATTAGGAGTGACAAGGGGACTGAATTTATTAATTGTTACATTTCTGACTACTGTTCTAAGTCTGGCATACAGCATTTGACAAGTGCAGCCAGAACCCCTCAACAAAATGGTGTTGCAGAGAGGAGAAACAGAACACTAAAAGAAGCTTGCAGAGCCATGATTGCAGAATTCAACACACCTCAGAAATTTTGGGCAGAAGCTATTAACACAGCTTGCCACTCCCAAAATAGAAGTGCTCTTAATAAGGTGCATGGTAAAACACCTTATGAGGTATGGAAAGGTAGAAAGCCAAGAGTTTATTTTCATATTTTTGGATGTAAGTGTTTCATACATAACAATGGCAAAAGTAAATTAAATACTTTTGATGCAAAAGCTGATGAAGGGATATTTTTAGGATACTCTTCTGTAAGCAAAGCATTTAGAGTATTTAATTACTCTACCCTATGTGTGGAAGAAACACCCCATGTTGTCTTTGATGAGAATGTGCAGGACTCTGCTGATCATCAGCTCAGTAAGAAAATTGACAAACTACAGCTTCAAATCAACAATGAAGATGATGACACAGGAATATATGAATCTGTACAAGCTTATAATCCTTTCCTGAAAGTTCTAGATCAAGATTCTGATAAAGAAAAGGTAAAAGACAAAGGTGAGTCATCTAAAACTTCTTAAATACAAGAATTGAATGACTGCTCTCCTGTGAACAAAACTGCTGATATAAATAATACTGATCTGCATGATAATTTGCATGATGTAATTGATGATACTGTTAAGAATAGAAGGACATGGAAGTCTGCTCATTCTACTGATCTGATTCTAGGTGATTCTAGTATAGGTGTTAAAACTAGAAAACAATTGTTTGATTCAAAGGAAGAACCTAGTAAGTCTTTATTTTGCTGGTGTTGTTGTCTATCATCTATTGAGCCTAAAACTGTGATTGAAGCTTTAAGTGATAGTAACTGGATTGTAGCCATGCAAGAAGAACTTAATCAGTTCACTAGAAATGAAGTCTGGGAACTTGTTGATAGACCTAGTAATCATAATGTTGTAGGCACTAAGTGGATTTTCAAGAACAAAAGGGATGAAAATGATCTTGTAGTAAGAAACAAAGCTAGATTAGTTGCTCAAGGCTACTCTCAAGCTGAGGGTATTGATTATGATGAAACTTTTGCTCCTGTAGCTAGACTAGAAGCTATAAGATTGTTTCTTGCTTATGCTGCACATATGAAATTTACTGTGTATCAAATGGATGTGAAAAGTGCATTTTTGAATGGTATACTTGCTGAAGAAGTTTATGTGGAACAACCACCTGGTTTTGAAGTGAATAGTCACCAAGTATACAGGTTAAAGAAAGCACTCTATGGATTGAAACAAGCTCCAAGAGCATGGTATGATACTCTTTCTCTATTCTTACTTGAAAATGGTTTTACAAAAGGCAAAGTTGATAGAACTTTGTTTAGAATACAAGAAGGTAATGATATATTACTTGTTCAAATTTATGTGGATGATATTATCTTTGGATCACCCAAAAAAAACTTGAGTGAAAGCTTTTCTACACTCATGCAAAGTAAATTTGAAATGTCTATGATGGGAGAAATGACATATTTTCTTGGTCTTCAAGTAAAACAAACTTCAGAAGGTATTTTTATAAATCAAGCAAAGTACACTAAGAATTTGCTAGATAAATTTGGTATTAAAACCTGTAAGACAGTTGGTGTGCCCATGCAACCTACATACAGAATGGATCCTGATGAAGGAGGTAAGTCTTCTGACCAACCTCACTATCGTGCTTTAATTGGCTCTCTACTCTATCTAACTGCCAGCAGACCTGATATTGCTTTTTCTGTTGGAGTATGTGCAAGATTTCAAGCAAACCCCAAGGAAAGTCATCTGGAAGCTGCTAAAAGGATATTGAAATATCTAAAGGGGACCATTAATCGAGGATTATGGTATCCTGCAGTTGATGATATATCTTTAAGTGGTTATTCAGATTCGGACTTTGGAGGTTGCAAAATAGATAGAAAATCTACTTCAGGTTCATGTCAATTCTTAGGAACTAAGCTCATTTCATGGTTTTCAAAGAAACAAACAAGTGTGGCAACTTCTACTACTGAAGCGGAATATATGGCTGCAGGTAGTTGTTGTAGTCAGCTTCTTTGGCTAATACAACAACTCAGAGACTACAATGTTGTAGAATCTAATGTACCTATATATTGTGACAGTAATAGTGCCATTGCCATCACTCAAAATCCTGTTCTACATACTAGATGCAAACATGTTGACATTAGGCATCATTTTATTAGGGATCATGTTGAAAAGAAGAATATTAGAATGGAAAAGATTCATACTGATATTCAAAGAGCTGACATTTTTACAAAACCATTGGCTGAAGTGAGATTCAGAGAATTGTGCATTAGTTTAGGATTGATAGATATGGATTCTGTTTGTATATAGAACTGTGCTAACATTTCAGGAACTGATCTTATACCAAGAGGAAGATAAAGCAGAAAGTAAGAGCAGTACATCAAAACTCAACAGTCAGAAGAGACAATTCAATGTCAGATCACTAAAACAGGTAACAAGGTTACTAAAGTGACCTTAATCCCAATGAGGAAGCTGGTAAAGCTGAGGGACACTGAGAACATACATTAAGGGGGAATCTGTGATTTCTTAAAGATCCTTTTGTTGACTCAGATCACTAAGTCACTTTAGCATAAACCTTGATATGATCATTAAATTAAAACATATTGTTACTAATTTGTACTGTTTTTCACTTATATTTCATGAACTAACACTTCTACCAAGGTGAAACAGGCACAGAAGAGGAATTCTCCATTGAAGGGGGAACTGATCTAATTACAGATTTGAAATATTTGTTTACAACTAATCTGTCTACAAGAAATCTACTGATCTGACACAGTACTGATCTGAGGATCACTGTGCTGATATCAAAAAGGTGAAATCAGGGAATTTGGGTACTAATCTGAGGATTACTGTGCTGACCCATCTACTGATCTGAAATCTACTGTGCTGATTCATCTACTGATCTGATTTCTAAAAAGGTTACTCAGCTGATCACAGTACTCAGCTGATCCAGATAAGTGAAATTTTCTTTATATACTTGTAAGAAAATGAAGTGAAATTGTTTTGGAAACTACTGTGCTGATTTGCATCAGAACAGTCTTTTGGTTTAGATTCCTCTAAGTCAAAAATTGTTCAAATTTTTAGATTACTAATAGAGAAGATTAATACACTCTTCTATTTCTAACCTAAAAATTGTGGTTTATTTATCAAACACAAGTTGGCTCCAAAAATTAAGAATGTTACTAGAATGTGAACAGTTATTGTTTAACTCGAATTTCGAGATTTAATCCCAACCATTCTTTGTAATAATCCAATTCAATCCTAGCCCTAGATTGATTTTGAATTTAACAAAAACTATCACACTTCATCTTCTTCGTTCTTACGAGTTCTTTTCTGAAAATTTCTTAACTTCTGAAAATCTGATTTCTACAAAAATCTCAAATGGCAACTATCAATATTATCAATGAAGCTAACCAAGTACCAGGAACTTTCGATTCGAATTTGTGGATGCGCAAGAAGGGAATTTTCGTGGAGAACGTTGTCTATTTCAATGGCCGACACAGTGCCGAAAATCAAGCAATTCTAACTATGTGTGAAGAATGCGGACTACGAAAGTTTCTGGAGTCATTTCCCGTGAATGTCTACGAACCGGAAGTTGTGGAATTCTATTTACAACTCCAAGGAGATAAAAATGGTGTTCACTCCATGCTTGCTGGACACAAGGTCACCATTACTAGGGACATCCTCGAAGTAATGTTGGATTTACCGCAAGGTCCGGTGGATATTTTGACCTACAAAGCTGGTGAGGAAAAGGAGTGTGTGGGAAGATGGTCAGGCGTTGAGACAGAGACCTTGACTAATTTGAAGAAGGATGTACTTCCTACTGGTCTGCAGTTCTTGATGGATATAGCTGGAAAGTGCTTGTTAGGGCAACATCATAGCCAGGATGCCTTATCAAGTTTCAAGATTAGAATTATGGCTGCAATCATCGACAGAGTTCAAGGTGATTGGCAAGGATTCTTCCTGGAAAGGCTAATGACTGAAAAGAAAAAAGTGTTATTTGATGAGGATACAATGGAATTCTCACTTAAATCAAAGTTAGGGTTTGGAAGCAAGCTGAGTTTCTTGCTGCCTCAGCTGGTGAAAAAGCCATATTGGAGTAATCCCAAGAAATTCCATCATGGGAAGTTCTTGATGAAGAAGGAATCTGTTCAATTTGAACAAGAGAACCCCTTGGAACACTCTCAAGAAATTGAAGCAGAAGAGTCTGGAGCTTCAATGTACCAATCGGAGGACGATCAAACTGAGGTTAGATCAAAATCAAGGCATGATCCGAGCAGTACTACACTAAGGAGAGGAAGGTCTGCTACAGCTGTCTCAGAACCAACAGTTCGTTTTGTGGAAACTGTGGTGCAATCTAGCTCAGATGAGCAAGAGGTTAGTGTTCCTAGTCCTGTTGCTGTTCATAAGAGGACTAAGTCAAGGAGTGTTAGGAGGAAGTTAGTTGTTGTCTCCCCTACCCCTTCTGATTCTGACCCAAGCCAAACAGAACCCCAAAACCCTCAACCTTCATGTTCTGGAGGATCAGATCACTACTTTTCTGAGACTCAGAACACTCCCCATTCATCACCTCAGCACACTACCTTTGAGCCTACTTCAATTCCTACCCCTCAACATCAAACTTCACATCAACCTTCACCACATCAATCCCCAACACAGGTTCATGCTCACTCTACTGAACATGAATTTGAGCCTTCTTCTGAACCAATTGATATTTCATCATCTCCTGAACCTGAATTTATAACTCCTAAACCTGCTGATTTGATGGAGTACACTATCTGTGACAAAGAGGATAGAATCAGGTCATGGAACATACAATGTCCAAAATTTTTGACCTTCATAGAGTACAAGAAAAGAACCTGTCTCAGGTGTTGCATAAAAAGCTGGAGCAACACATATCTTCCTTGAAAGAGTGGCATGATGAAGCCAAAAAGGGGGAAGATAGGACAAGACAAGTGATGGAACAAACACAATCACAACAAGCTCAATTGGTTGTGAGTCAGGATGAATTAAGAGCTGAAATTCATATGTTAAATGAAAAACTGAAACAAAGAAAGCAACAGAAGCAACTAGGTCAAGAGATTGTTGAGAAAAGACCTGATATTGCTGGAAGTTCAAGTCAGAAGAAAAGGAAGCTAGTTCTATCTGATGAAGAACAACAAGAGGAAGAAGCTGGAAGAATGACTAGATCAAAAAGCAAAATGAAAGCTGTTATGACAAGTGAAGAAGAAAGCTTGAAACAGAAGAAAGAAAAGGATGTCAAGTTCTTGAAGACAAGATTTGATAATCGAGTCGCAGCTTTGAAGAAAAAGATGAATGCTCAAAAGAAAGCTGAAGGAAAACAGTTTGACAAAGATTTTCAAGATGAAAACTTTGTGGATTTCATTGTTTTAACAGAACATATGGAATACTGGATGAATTTAAAGAAGAAATGGCAGATTGCAAACTTCATTGTGAAGAAGTTTGGTGATCATTCGAGCAAGGAAGCAGAATTTATTGATTTTGAAGAATTTATGCTAAACATTGATCAAGAGTTCTGGGAAGACATAGCACAAGTTGCTAATCGTGCTGGAACTAAGATTTTGTGCCCTGAAGAACCTAATTGGGAACCTCCAAGACTGGAAAATGGAGAACCTAATTACAAAGAGATCAACAACATTATTGCTTAGATTATCAAGGAAGAAGGAATTACTGATCATCAACACATGATGGATATCAAGGCAAGAATGTATGTGGCATTCAGAATCTGAAGATGCAGAATGAAGATGAAGGACAAGCTCAGAAGATAACATTTCTATCCTTAATCTTTATTTCTATATTTTTGTGATCATTTCATATTTTGTTAGTATGTGTAATATGTGAAATATCTGATTTAATTGTGAATATGATATGATTTCTGAATTGATGAACTGTTATGATTGACTACATACTTAACTACTGATTTATTAACATTTAAGTAGTTTTGGCTTCATCAAAAAGGGGGAAATTGTTGGGATATGAATCCTATAAACAATGTTCTAATTGATGAAAGTATGTTTTGATGGCCAAAAGCAACTTAAAGTTAGTGATATATGTGGTTCTAAGTCATCTTAACTAAGTCATCTGAATCTAAGCTTACTAATCTGATGAGAAACTTAAAATGAGATTACTGATCTTAATGCTAACTGAAATAAGTTTACTGATCTTATTTAGTAATATTAAGAGTAAAATTACTGATCTTAACTAAGTTATATGAAATAAGATTACTGATCTTAGTGTGGAAACTGAGAATATTTTTAGTGATTTTATATGAGATATTTGAAATCTGAGTTACTGATCTTAGTACTTACTGATCTGATGTACTTACTGATCTTATATGTAAGTTACTGATCTTAAATGTTTACTGATCTTAGATATTTACTGATCTTATATGGAAGTTATTGAACTTACATGAGTTACTGATCTTATGAGTTACTGATCCTATTGGTTTACTGATCTGATATATGAACTGTTAGGAACTAAGCTGATGTTTTGTATTGTATAGACAGCTTATAGTGTAGGACTTAGATATACTCATCTGTATATAGTTCAGTTGGTGTATAGATAGGTTTTATATTTGTAAAGTTGTATTTTGTTGTATTCAGCTTTGTAAAGTGCAGAACAGTAAATTCAGAACACTAGTTTAGGAATAGATTAGAAGAAGATCAGAAGACTAATGAAGACTCAGAAGACTACTTCAGACTAAGAAGACTTCAAGAAGAGTTGAAGAAGAGCTTAGAAGAAATCTGGAGAAGTTTTGAACAGTTTTTGGTTACTGTGTTGATTGAATCAGAAGAGTAAAAATCAGCAGAGTAAAATCCGAAGAGTAAAAATCAGAACAGTAAGTTACTGTGCTGATTTGTTGAAATTAAAGAATAAGTTTGGAAAGCTTATTTAAGGTGTAACTGGAGATTTATTGAAGATATGCTGACTTGGAAGTTGAAGGAAGTTACAAAGTCGGTTACAAGAAGAAGTTACAAAAACAGTTTAGAGTTAGTTGAGAGTTAGTTCACAAACTGCTAACTGTCATACTAAGTTCTATAAATACTGTATGATCTCCTACTGCTGAAGACTACTGAGAAATTACTGATCATAGAGAATTCAAAGAGCAAGTCTACAAGCAAGAACTCACAGAGTTGAAGGAGATTGAAGAAGAAGAAGCCACTGAATTGAAGAGAAGAATCAAAGGCTATTCAAAGAGAAGTTTTACTTTTCAAGTTTAAGTTTGTATTTTGTAAAACAAGTGTGCTAGTTACTTGTAGAATTACTAGTAGATCGAAGATATACCTGGTGGTATAATCGAAAAGATCAAAGTCTTAATCTTGGGACTTTAAGCCACAAGAACCTCAAGAAGAGTAATAAAACTTCACAACTGGAGTTGTGAGAGTGGATGTAGACATTTGTCGAACCAATATAAAATTTTGTGTTCTTTACTTTACTGTTTGTTATTTGTTTGAATTGTTTAATCAAGAACATTAAGAATTAACAAAGATAAAGATCAAGATAAAAGTTGAGTATAAATCTGTTTGGGCTCATTAGTAATCTGATTATTCCGCATTGTGTATTCTGATATATTGAAAGATTTTTGAAAAGTCTATTCACCCCTCCCCTCTAGACATTTTCACTAGCTTACTCAATATTATTAACTAAACTTTGGGACCAACACTTTGGATTTAACTTCATGTTGTACTCTTTTAGGATATCGAAAGTCATGGCAAGGTGGTGTAGGTGATCTTCTTTCCGTAAGCTTTTGACAACAATGTCGTCGATATAGACCTCCACCATCTCGCCGATTTGTTTCTCAAACATCTTGTTTACCAGTCTTTGGTACGTTGCCCCCGCGTTTTTCAAACCGAAAGACATTCTCTTCCAGCTATACATATCAAGCGCAGTCATGAAGGCCGTATGTCGCTGGTCATCGGGATGCATTGCAATCTGATGGTACCCTGTGAAGGCATCCATGAAAGTTAACATCTCGTGCCCCGCTGTATTATCTACTAGGTGATCAATGTGGGGCATCGGAAAGTGATCTTTCGGACAGGCGTCGTTTAAATCTGTGAAGTCTATACACAATCTCCACGACCCGGTCGTTTTTTTGACGAGCACTGGATTTGCCAACCACTCGGGATCAGTTCCAGTTTTCTCGATTAATTTGTTGTCGATCAATTTCTTGATTTCGACCGCCAAAGCCGCACTTTTATCAGGCCCAAATTTTCTTCATTTTTGGGTGATGGGTCTCCTTGCTGGATCAATATTCAATCTGTGGCAGGCATGATTCGTGGGAATGCCCACCATATCTTCGTGTGACCAGGCGAATGCACCGATGTTTTCTTTCAAAAATGCGACCATGTCTGATCGCAAATGTTCTGGTAAATTCGAACCTATGAATACCTCGAGTTCTGGACGAGCTTCATTTAAATGGATGGTTTCAAGGTCCTCCGCTGAAGTCGCCCGCTCTTTAGGCTCCTTCCAATGAGGGTCCTCAATTCCGAATTCTGGCCCAAAGCCTAACCTAGGCTCCAGATCTGGAAAGTTTTCTGGAGACTGGTCGTCGGGGATCTGGTCGCCCGAATCTGTCCGCTCGTCGATTTCCATTGGGGTGTGGTCGTCCACTTCCATGGAGGCGTGCTCGTTCGCCTCCACTTGGTGGTCGTCGGAACTACGACTGCACTCCCCAACTTCAATCTTTCGGTACTTACTAGGAAGACCCTCCAAGTAGTTCACTTGTTCTGTTTGTGTTTGACACTCAATATACTTTCCAACCATAGTACTTTCCTTAGAATGACGTTTTGCAAAACGGACGAGACACTCCCTCACCCGCGTCTGATCGCCCTTGACGGTTATAACTCCCGTCGGGGTTGGAAATTTTACACAGTAATAATAAGTAGAAACGGCCGCCTTGAACTCGTTGAAGAAAGGTCGGCCGAGGAACACATTGTAGGACGATGGCATGTCGATGACCAAGAAGTCGAGCTGCCTAGTATGGTGCATCTTAGGCTCTTTTGACAATGCCAACTCCAGAGATAGTCTGATTTTCCCAATGGGAAGGTTGCGTGTGTCCCCGAACCCTACGATTATATCATCGCAAGGCTCGATGTATTCTTCATATCCACCGAGAGCATCCAAGGTATGCTTGAAGAGGATGTTGGTGTATGCCCCAGTGTCGACCATCATTCGATGGACAATGGTTCCCATTATCTTCCCCGTGATGACCAAAGCATCATTGTTTGGGTGCACCACGCCGTTCAGGTCGTCGTCCGAGAAAAGGATTTGATGAGAAGGGGGCTTCTCGGCAGTCGGAGCGACGCACACCTGGTGCACGTTGTTGAGTGCTCGCTGTTCGCTCTGGGCCCGGCGAACAAACAGAGCGGTCCTGGACTGAGTTCCCCCCAAGGGGCCTTCTATCACATTGCAGGCTCCGCCCACGTTATCGATGTCGCCGCCAGGATTGGTTGGCATGGGAGGAGTTAGCTTGGGACGATTTAGTTGTTGGCGCAGGTCGTTGCTGTCGTCGCGACGTTTCTTTCCCCTGTTGTCGCTATTGCCAAGGGGCTTGATGAACTGGGCGAGCTTGCCCTCGTTGTATAATTTAAGAAGATTTCTCACCAAGTCCCGGCACCCATTAGTGTGGTGGCCAATAGAGTTGTGGTAGTCGCAAAATTTGCTACCATCGAGGTTGTCATCACTTGTATGCATTGGCTTAGCATGGGGGAGCAGATTCTTTCCCCTGACTGCTTGAAAATGCCCCTGGGATCAAGAGAGAGAGAGATTCCCTGAACTGGATGATCTCAGGAGACTCCTCGAAAGGCCTGAAGTTCGCTGGGCGAGCACTGCCAGCTTGAGTGGTCGCCTTCTTGGGCTGGGACGATTCCCCAGTGTTGGTGTTTTTCTTGGGCCAGACCCTCTTGGACGTGTCAGGCTGCTCGTTAGCCTTGGCAGCGTCCATGATTTCCTCCATTTGGATGACGTTCCCAGCCCTCGTGCGGAAGTCCGCATAAGAAACTGGGAAAGTAAGATGGATAGATTCCCAGAGCTTGGTACCTATCCTTAGACCGGAAACAGCCGAGATCAACTTTGTCTCATCGTTTACGGCCTCCCCATCGATCACCAGCTTATCAAAGCGCTCGATGAAGTCCTTTCCTGACTCATTTAGTGATTGGCGAACGTTTGCCAAACGTTGCTTTGAGGCTGGGCGAGCAGCAATGGACCTGTAGTAGGTCAGAAAGTATTGTCCCAGCTCATGGAACGAGGTGATAGATCCGGCACTCAAAGTTGTGTACCAACGATGAGCCCGATCTCCCAAGGTTAGGGAGAAGTTTCTGCACTGGGTGGCGTCCGTTGCCCCGATTGAGGCCATATAGTTGGAGTACTTGGACAAGTGTACTCTGGGGTCGGACATCCCATCGTATGCCGCCATGGAGGGCATTTGGATCTTCCTTTGAATCGGGGCGGTAAGGATTGCAACACTTAGTGGAGGTGCGGGCAGAGTGATTGGCGGAGTGGCCCCTTGCTTCGAGGCGACCACCTCTACTCGCAGAGCATCCATCTCTAGTTTCATCAATTTTTGTGTTTCGAGGAACTGGGCGATTTGCCCCTCCTCGGCAGTTTGTGCTCGGGGGACGACGACCTCGTCGCGTCGGCTCCCTTGGGATGCCACCGGGCGATCATCATGACGTGATCGCCTAGGAGAATGCCTATCAGAGTGGTGGCTGCGATAACTCTTTGCCGGAGCTCGCGAACCCTTCCCTGGTCCCACTCGATCTAGAGCTGAGACTCTGTCGCCCTGATCTCTCTTGTCAGCGCGATCCCGGTGGTCGGCCTTTTCTGGTCGGCCTTCCACATTGAAAGGCACTCGGCGAGGAGCCCTTCCATCTTTATCGTCCATCCGGTTGAAAACCGAATTTCTTTGTCGCGAGTCTCCCGTGTGGCTATTGTGGGAGTGCTCGTCAACTTTGTTTTTGCCTTTGTCTCGGGGGCGAACAGGGTGTGAGTGATAAGAGCGATCATCCTCATGCCCCCTGGCTTTGCGAGCTTCTTCGAAGGCCCGATCCTTGGCCTTCTCAAGCTCTTCATTCTGCCTCTTCCTCTCCGTGATGTAATCACAGAGATCTTTCAAATGCTGGGGATCATTCAGAATGTCTCCCATGTTCAAGTTAGCAAAAGGGTTTGCCGTTGGAACCACCGGCGGCGGAGGGTGCTCGTTCCCTCCGTGCGGTGGGATTCCGTTATGATTCGTATGTTGAGACATCGTTTAAAGAGTGTCTTTTCTTAAGATTACAAATTAAAGATCTAAAAACGAAAGATTAAAGTTCTTACGCAGAAGAACGTGCTATTACAACTACTAGACTTAGCAAAGTAACAACAACAGAAGCTTGAAAACACAAATACAAGGAGATCAAACTCCAAAATATGCTACGAAAACTGAAAATGTTCAAGAACACGAAGAACACTAACGATCGTAAATAATGCTTTAAACGGTAGATATACCGATTAAAACTTGAAACAGGGAGTTTGCTAACCGATCGCTCGATGATCGGACGAAACTTTGATGATAAACACGTAAAAGGTCCCCTCCTTCTAGCGCCAAATGTTGTATGCACTTTTATCGAGTTGACTCGGATGTGGACTGTTCTTTAGTACGATACAAACATATATGATTAAACGGGGTTATTACGTGTTTAGGGAGTATTTATGATGATCTTGATGATCTTAATGAAGAACAAAGCAAAGAAGATCAAGAACAATGATATAGCTTCTTGGAGAAGCTAAAGCTTTTCAAGCTTGGGAGTGTTTATTGCTTGGGTTGGGAGTGATTTGTAGGAATGATGTAACTTGTGTACAAATGAGCCCCTTTTAGGCATTATATAGTGGTTTCTGGGGACTGCCCGTCCTTTACACGTGGCACGCCCTCATTGGACCTATCTTCTGTCCGAAAAGGTGATTTGATGGCGCATTTAATGCTAAACCGCCTTAGGTGCTCGTCCTCGCCGAGATGCCGAGGAGCTGGGCCATGGTGGTCGCCGGAGGACCTTCGAGGAGTGTGGTCGCCACGCTCCATGCTGTCTCCCAAGGCTTCAATACTTAACTTCTCTTGCTAAAAATAGGCATGTGCTCGCCACACATTTGGGCGAGCAGCTAACTAAACATGTGCTCGCCAACATCTTTGGACGAGCACTTAAATATATTAAATACATTTATTCTATTACATTTTCTTGGTTTTGTTGACTAGTCGTCGCACGACTTTGTTGACTGGTCCTCGCCACGTAAGATGGTGACTAGGATTGACTTGTCAAAGATTGACCTGTTTGACTAGGTATAACACAAACATTAGCATATATTTACTGCCGAAAATGATAGATCGTGTACCATTAAAAATTGAGTGATCAAATTCGTACAAGTTTTTGTCATGTTAATTTGATCAATTAATCTCTGTTTCAGTTGGTGATTTGAACCATTTGATCTCTGCATCCATGAGCGGCGAATTTTAGGGTATGCAATATTAATCTCATCATGGGCATGAATTGTATTTCACAAGTGAATTAACAGAAATCATTTAGATTAACCACCAACTAAAATAAAGCTCAAAGATTTTTATTAAATTATCACACAAACACAAAAGAAAAAGAACAAAATCAACAGCACAATAGCATTTCCTCAATTACCCTAAGCACAAAGCTGGCATACAACTCTAATTAACCGCCGGGGCCTCCGAACTTGTCGGTCGTCGCCAGTTCTCAGAGATGCCGCCGATGAAATGTTTGGTGTTCCTATACCCAGGAGAGCTAGCTCTTGTACGTATTAAGAATATCTGGTGTATTTCTTCTGTTATTCTCCTATTTGTTTTACGGTCAATTTTGTTTGATTTCTCTTTAATTTTTTTTAGTTAATTATGTTTTTTTTCTCTCTTTTATCTTTTTAGCTTCAACAAAGAGGTTGCATGAGCTGAGTGTTATAATTTTTCCAGTGGCGTCTTAACTGAGGAGTTGAGCAACCGGAGGGTGGCGGTGATGGCAGTGGTGGCACGTGAGTAATGTGGTGTCATGGATGAGAATATGGATGGGGAGGATGAAATGGAGGTGGACAAAGCTCAGTTGGTAGTCTCAATAACTTCTGTATAGAATCTCATTCATATGGACTTCAATATACATATAACAAAAACTTATATGCAATATTACATACTTCAATATACATATCACAAAAACTTATATGCAATATTGCATACATGCAATATTGACCAATTAAGTCAATTGAGTTTAAAATATTGACTTAGTAAGTCAATGGACTGAAAATATATATTATTGGACCACCATTAATTCATTTGGGTTAATTCTTAACTGATCCGCTTGTGTTCTAATTTTGACCAAAAATTTTAACCCGTTTATTTTATCAATTTCTGTGATTTTTTTATCTTTTATTTTATTGCCGAACGTGGGATATTAAATGTAGTAATTCAAATTGTAATATGTAGTAACACACATTATTTTATGTAGTAATAAAACAAACTATTTTATATAATAATACAAATTCTTTTATTTAATAACACGTTTTTTCTAGTGTTTTTGTTAATGTAGTAACTCACATTATAATACGTGGTAACATATATTATCGCATGTAGTAAACACAATAACTATGTTGTAATGCAAATCACACTACAAAAAAACTGAGATTTAGAGACGGATTAGATACCATAAACACTGTATCTAAACATGTTAGAAACGGATTTTGGAACTATTTTCTATCTGTTCCTAATCGCATGGTATCTAATGTTAGGAACGGTTTTCTAAATTCTGTTTCTAATAAGAGACGGATTTGAGACCATTTTTTCGGTTTATAATGAGAGACGAAATTTGACACTGTATATTCTCGTATTTAAACGATGAACGACCCGTTTTATATCCGGGTCAAAATATCGTTTCAAATGTCGTTTCGTCTCTAAATCCGTATCTAAACGATAAATGACCCGTTTTACATACGGGTCAAAATTCGTTCTTAATTAGAAACGACGTTTTGTCGTCTCTAAATTCGTCCGTATCACAAGGCAAAAATCTGTCTCCAAGAGTTAACAACCCAATCCCCATTCCAAGCCCCCGACAGCCATCCCACCCTACCCTGCAACCACCCCCTCTCCAATTATTTAATCCCCATTTCAAGCCTTAATCCCAACCCAAACTCACATATTGACCTTTTTTTGGTCTATATGAGAATTGAACCCTCTCCAATTATTTAATCTCTCCAATTATTTAATCCTCATTCCAAGCCTTAATCCCAACCCAAACTCACACATTGACCTTTTTTTGGTCTATATGAGAATTGACATTCCAAGCCTTAATCCCAACCCAAACTCACACATTGACCTTTTTTTGGTCTATATGAGAATTGAATCAGGTTCAATAGTGTCTATTATTGAGCATCTGCCACTAGGACATATAACTCTTTTGTTTTATCTTTTAATATTAATTGTATATGTATATTAATTTATTTCTTTTACGTGTATTCAAATTGTAACTTTTAAATTTGTAAATGTAATTTTTTTTTATTAATTTCTAAAAATTGTAATTACTCACCGTCGTTAATAAGCTGTAAAATATTAAGAACTGTGAATAGTTTAGACACTTTATTTTATTATAATAGTTTAACATATATAATTAATTGATTAATTTGTAACTTTAAAAATATATAAAAAAAATTGTTATTGAATAATTTCAATTGTAAAAGTCGATCTTACTTTATAAATTAAAATAAATTAATTAAATTACATTTAATCTTCATCTTCTTCTTCTTTTTCTTCTTCTTCATATTCATCTCCATCCTCGTTATCCTTCTTATCTTAAATCTACAAAGAGATTGAAATCTCCCGCAAAAACCTCATTTTCAGTCTCTATTTTTTCTGTTTGAAACGGAGCTCGCCTTCCACCGAGAATCTTGGCTTTAATTTGCAAACAAAGATTCATTCATTGTTACGTGGTCCTCCAAGATAGGCCAAAGTCTCATGTGCACTCAAGTACACCGTGTACTTGAGTGGATCTTGACCGGTCAACTGTTGACCGTTGATCGGTCAATGGTCTTTTTTTTTCGATTTTTTTTCCATTTTTTTCCGATTAGTTTTTTTGAAAATGTGTATGTTAGTATATTAAAAAGTGCATCATCGTTTTTAATGAAAAGTGTATGTTACTATATTGAAAAGTGCAACATTGTTTTTAATGAAAATTGTATGTTATTATAACTGAAAAGTGTATGTTTTATAACTTAAAAGTGTTAGTTATATTAATGAAAAATGTATGTTATTATAACTAAAAAGTGTACTGAAAAGTATATGTTATTATAACTGAAAAGTGTATGTTATATTAATAAAAAGTGTAAGTTATTATAATTGAAAATTGTAGGAGTATGTTTTATTAATGAAAAGTGTAAGTTATATATTAATGAAAAGTGTGCAAAAAAAATTTTTAAATTATTATTAATTTTACATATTTTATTATTTTTTTTACTTGCAATTTTATTACTATTAATGATATTATTAGTACTTGCACTCTTATAATGTATAAAAAAATTGATGCTAATTTTTTTAAAATAAATTGTTATTAATTTTACAAATTTTATTATTTAAAACTTGCACTTTTATTAGTATTAATGATATGAACTTAGTTATTAATATTTACACTTTTATTAATATAGAATTTAATTTTAGCACTTTTATTAATATACAAAAACTGGTACTAGGTGATAAAATTAAATTAAATTAAATTTCAAAATACTACGTGTTAAAATTAAATTAAATTAGTTATTAATATTTACACTTTTATTAATATAAAAAAATTGGTATTAGGTGTTAAAATTAAATTAAATATAGAAAAACTGGTACTAATTAATATAGAAAAACTGGTACTAGATGTTAAAATTAGATTAAATATAGAAAAATTGGTACTAGGTGCTAAAATTAAATTAAATTTCAAAATTTGGATTTTGAACTTGTGACATGGTAAGGAAATTCAAGGCAACCACTAGGCTGTGATACCCACAGTCCTACCCCTGGATAGGTTGGATAGGTGCAGTAGTATACTTGATACACTTGAATGGTGAATGGCAAAATTTATATCTTTGTTTCTATACCATTTATATCTTTGTTCCTAAGGGATGTGATCAAACCAATCACATTTGAACAACACTAGGATATCCCGAATATTCTACTTCAACGATTAAAGTCTTTGTTTGTAGTCGATCTTCTTGATGCAAACTCGAATGTATGAAATTTGAATCCAACGAAGTCCAAAATGAATCCTGAGTTGAGTCAATATTATCTTGAGATTTACTCAATGTGACATTGATTCAAGGTGTTTGCCTACTTGAATTTAGTGTCAATATTATCTTGAGATTTACTCAATGTGACATTGATTCAAGGTGTTTGCCTACTTGAATTTAGTTATGTGTACGTGTATGTGTGTTCTAGATGTATGCAAATTTAGTTATGAGATTTACTCAATGTGACATTGATTCAAGGTGTTTGCCTACTTGAATTTAGTTATGTGTACGTGTATGTGTGTTCTAGATGTATGCAAATTTAGTTATGTGTATATGTATGTATGAGCATGATAAATCTCATTTTTATACAATAATTTACTAAATTAAATGATAATGGTAATTTATAGTAGGCAAATTGATAAATAAATTGATATATTATAATAAAGGCTTGAGATGCAAAACTTACCTCGTCAATCTTGATGGCAATCTTGATGTAGAGACAATACTATTATTGTCGTGACCCACCTTCGATTATGGAATATATAACATAATATTATTATAATATATATATTTATTATATAAACTTATTTTCAATGGAAAAAATTGACATATTATGTTTAATTTCCTTTCAAATATATTTTTCATAAATTTAGTAAAATTAAATAAAATTAATTTCTATAAAAAGATTTTCAATTTTTATTTCATGTTCATTTTGACACAAAATGATTTTTGATTTTTATCTCAATTGATATTATCCCTTTTACTATGCTATATAGACTATTTTACCATACTTTTTTCTAAGTGGATGATATATTTTTTAATCTAAAACTTTTTAAAAAATAGTATACAAGTTTCTTTATAAGTCTTAATAGTAGTTTTATAAAGATTTAGAAACTTTTAAAAAATATTGAATGACTCTTTTTTTAATCTAACGTTCATACAAAATTGATATACGTACGTTGATTAGAGAATAAATTTTTGGAATATTTTCATTAGTTTATATACTTTTTTCTAAGGGGGTGTATTCAATTGAGATTTTTTTGGACTTTAAAAAGTCAGTGGATTTAGAAAATCCATAGACTCTATGCAGAGTTTAACTGACTTTTTTATTGATTTATATGGAATTTAATAGATTTGACAGGATTTTGAAATACACATTTTTTATTGATTTACATGGATTTCCATAAACTACGCCCCTAAAACTATTGATGCAAACACACTTTTATATAAAAAAAAATTATCTAAATTATTTAGAAAAAATACCAAAAATATATTAATTTTAAAAAAAATTATTATTCATCATTATTATTCTCATCTTCATTACGATTATACTTCGGCCTCATTTTCCACCTAGCTTCCAAATTTTCTCTTTCATCTTGATCTTCTTCATATTGGACTGGATCAGAGCGACATTCTTTCCAGCACAAGCCAATGCTTGTGTTTGAAATAAGAACGGAGGGTTTTGAAAAGGGTTGGTCTGCTATGGACTCGAGTGCATGTTGTGTACCCTAGTCCATGTTGCACTTTTTGGTAAATGGTGTTGCACTTTTCAATTATTAAACTGTATAATAATATTTTTAGTAAATAATTAAAAAGTGCAACACCATTTACAAAAAGTGTAAGTCAGTAAACTGAAAAGTGCATATGGACTAGGGTGCACATCATGCACTCCAGTGTATACTAGACTTTACCTTTTGAAAATTGTGAATCGATCTGAAAATACCAAAAATTCTCTCAATCACATTTCTTAATGATGCATGACGAAGATTGAATAACTCACACATTTCTTAATGATGCATGAAGATTGAATAACTCACTTGCATTTATAGGGTGACGACCTTGACCGACAAAATCTTTGAGATGATATCGAACACCATTACACCACACCACATGCTAACTTTAAGATCTCAAGAACATTGTGAATAAATGTTCTTGAGATCTTAAAGTTGGAATTAATGCTATAAATTAGGATCTTTTAGATGATATCGAACACCACGTGCTAACTTTAAGATCTCAAGAACATTGTGAATAAATGTTCTTGAAATCTTAAAGTTGACATTAATGCTATAAATTAGGTTATTTTAGATGATATCGAACACCACGGGCTAACTTTAAGATCTCAAGAACATTGTGAATAAATGATCTTGAGATCTTAAAGTTGGCATTAATGTTATAAATTACGTGGCGATCGAGAATATATTATTGCTAACCTAACGGTGTCGCCGATATACTGTAATTTTTAATAATTTTTAAAGAGAGAACATAATTTTAAAATACAGATCCATCTCGATTTTTTAACAAATCCATATCTAATCTATATCTATTAGAGACGGATTAGGTGTCCGTCTCAAAATTTCGGCATCAAAATCAGGCTTTTTTGTAGTGTCATTTGATAAAGTTACATATAATAACAAACGCATATTCAATGTAATAATTCAAACTGTAGTATGTAGTAACATATAAATTTTTATATAGTAATACCGATTCTTTTATGTAGTTATTTTTTCTAGAATTTTTATTGATCAAGTAACTCACATTATAACATATAGTAACATATATTATTGCATGTAGTAATATAAAATAACCTTGATCCATAATAATTATTAAAGCATATTTAAAGAAATAGAAAATATTTAAAGATTAAGGCCGTCGTAAATTGCAGCGTTTGGCCGCGGTCTGGGGTGGCCGAAAACTGTTCGGAGAAGACAACTAAGTACAATTTCTGCTAATGGGTGTATTTATAAAAAATATGGGTATTAATTGAAATGTTAGTGGATGTATTTATAAAAAATGTGGGTTGAGCTGTCAGTGGGTGTATTTATAAAGAATGTGAGTGTGAATGACTGAAATGCATATATGCAATATTTCACATAAGACTAGCCTTATACATATTATCAGATTGCACTTCAATATACATACACACATTCATACACAAATGCATGAAACATTGTTTATATCAATATACATATACATATTCATATACAAATGCATGAAACATTGTTTATACGCACTATAATACACATAGATTCTATAATATGCATTATCATATTCACTTATTGTTGCATAACCGTATGTTTTTTTTCATTTATGTTCATATGCTTTATTATTATTTTTTATTATTGAGTATTATTTTAAATTATTAAATTAATTAGGTTGCATAGATGTGTGAGTTTGAAACTTTACAGTCAATTATTGATTATTATTTTATTATTTTAAATTATTAACAAAAAAATTTGAAAATCTGAAAAAATGATTAGATGTAAAGTTGACTTAAATATATGAATAAATGAATTCAAAAAGGGAAATTATTTCCAGTAACCCTTCCACTTTAAATTTTATTTAAATAGCCTTTGACTAATATTAATCAGAAGCCCCCCTAAATTCTCCTCACAAGACAACGCAAAAAACAGTCAGTTATTTAAAAAGAGGGTCATTTAAATAAAAAGTTAAGAAGGAAGACCTTTTAAATGAGATTTTATGTTGACTAGGCCCTTTAAATAAAAATCCCATTCGGAAATTTTTAAATTAAAAAAGGGCAGATTTGTCTTATTAAGTCCAATTTGAACTTAGAAGGAGTGATGAATTTAATAGGAAATAACCCTTATTATTATTGAAAAGTGGTACTTATGTTAGTGAAAAAATGTTAACTATTATAATTGAAAAGTGGTATTTTTAATTACTATAAAGTGGTAAAAAAAATCACATTGTAATTTTAAAATTATTATTAAAAATTTACAAGAAAGTGGTAAAAAGTTACAAGAAAATTTTGATTTTCAATGTTATGTAAAACAAATTTATTATGGAGAGAGAGAGAGAGAGAGAGAGAGAGAGAGAGAGAGAGAGAGAGAGAGAGAGAGAGAGAGAGAGAGAGAGAGAGAGAGAGAGAGAGAGAGAGAGAGAGAGAGAGAGAGAGAGAGAGAGAGAGAGAGAGAGAGAGAGAGAGAGAGAGAGAGAGAGAGAGAGAGAGAGAGAGAGAGAGAGAGAGAGAGAGAGAGAGAGAGAGAGAGAGGAGGGAGTGGGGGAATGGGAGATGGCAAGGAGAAGGGGAGGAAGCAGGAGAACCCTAGTCGCGCGAAGACCGACGAGTCAGACGCTACACAGGGGCTACGAGGAAACAAAAAGAACAGCGGACGGAAACAGGGGAAGAGGGTCAGGGGGAAAACTTAAAGGAGGCTATGGAATGTCAATGGAGAGTGAAGCCAAGTCATTCTTTTTTAGGAACTTTCGAGAGGAGAGTAGCATCCAAACACTCGCCGAGAAATTCAATGAGGTGGGAAAGATAGTGGATATCTACTGCCCTAGAAAACGGGACAATGAAGGCAAACCTTTCGGGTTTGTAAGGTGCCCGATGGATACCATTGGAGAGGAGGCACATTCCTAGAACGCCTAAATAACCTATGGATTGGAAGCTTCAAAATGAGGGTTTACGTCCCAATGTTCTCTCGCCAAAAGGCTACCATAAAGGAACCTACACCAAAACGGTTCGAGGCGAATCTAGGAAGACGAAAACCAGGTGTTACGTTCAAAGAGGCAGCGGGGGAGACACTCAAAGCCGAAGGACAACAGTTGACAAACACAGGGGCTCCAACACAAACGACATCGACCTTCGAAACTCGTGAGGAGGAAACGACGTGGCTCAAAGACAGCTTTACAGGATTGCTAAGAAATGAACTATAGTGGGAAGAGGTAGGGGAGGAATTGCAAGGGGAATGCAGCAACGCCCTCAAAGTTCACTATCTAGGTGACGACGCAGTACTGATACGAAGCCTAAAGGAAGGTCAGACAACCAAGGTGCTGGAGGAACTCGAGGAATAGGTATCCAATTGGTTTGTATGGGTACGCCCCTGGAAACAAACATACGTAAGCCATAAGAGGAGAATATGGACCAGGTGGATAGGAGTACCAGCCCATGCATGGAATCAAAGATTTTTCTCTCAAATGAGTGAACGATTAGGAACGATGATGAGGCTGGACCATAATACTACGTTAAAAAACAATTTGGACGTAGCAAGAGTCCAAATGTCGGTCCCCTTTACGAACGACGTCAACCAGATTATACCAGTCACGATAGACGGGAAGGTGTTCAGAATCAGGATAGAGGAGGAACGAACGTGCCATCATGAGGAGAACGACAGTGATGAGGAATCGGAGGACTCAGACGTATCGAGCGCAGACAACACCTCAGTTATTGGCCGGAATTCGGTTGACTCAGACGAATCGAAAGAAGAATCAGTGAAAATCGTCGGCAAAGAGGCATTAAATGACGGCATGGAGGTATTAAATGAAGGCATGGAGGACGAGTCACAATCCCAAGACATTGGGGAGACGGAACATTCCTCGGGGAATACGGAGCGCATGGATCAAAACAATGTAACGGCTGGAAGAATAAATACCAACCACGCGCCAGTAGGAAATAAGGTGGAAAATCATGCGCTGGAACCATACTCCGAAAGCCCACCGATTGAGATAGCAGACTGGAATGAAACTGGGCCGAAGCCCAACTCAGAAGGCACGAATCGAAATAATGCAACTGATGGAAAAATTACTTTAAAAAACGCGCTTGAGGAGAACAAGTCGGGAAGCCAATAATCTGAGGCCCACATTGAAAGCCCATTGAATCAGCTTGAGATCTGGAATGAAAATGGGCCAAAGCCCAATACACTAAATGAGGCAAGAGACTTCAGCTCAGGGCACAGGATTAATACACTTCTTGGGGAAGACACACACCACACATGCGATACAGCTGGTATACAGCCTGGAATTCTGGGATACACACCAAGAATTGTAGAACCCATCTCACATCACACAATTTCTCGAAACTACACCGACAAGGAAGAAAACGAAAGAAGGGCTCTGGAGGAACTTTTACCGACTAAATCCAACCATGTGCCACCCCAACAACACCTCAATAAGCCTAATTTCCCAACCAAAAACATACCCAGAAACCAAGGAGGCATCTAAAAGCAAGCCAAGAAGAAGTTGGAGAGGAAGGAATTCACATACTTCGTCAAGGAAATTAAAACAATGGAGGACGAAGATTTTGAGATGAGAAACAACAGAGGAGCACGAAAAAAGGGGCACACTAAGAGCAAGATAGGCAAGAAAGCGGAAGAAGCTAAGGAAACTTGGGAACTAGCAAAAAAGACAGGTGCCGCTACAAAGAGAAAAGACTCAGAAATCATCGAAAACTTGACACATCAAACGGAAGAACAAGAAAGGACTAACACAGTGGGTAAGGAGCTGAACAAAATGTTGTCTCAATTAAGGTACTATCCCTCAATATCAGGGGCTTGGGGAGCAAAATGAAGAACAGAGAGATTAGGGAATTGATTAAGAACCATAGGGTGGATATATGTTTTGTACAAGAGACCAAGAAAGAAGTTTTTGACGAGTTTGGAGGAAGAGCAGTGTGGGGGGAGGGGAATTTCGACTGGGCCCACAGAGAAGCCGAGGTGAGATCTGGAGGTATTTTGATGATATGGAACACAGAAGTTTTCGCAGTAACAAGCAAATGGCATATGCAGAGGGCACTCGTAGTCAATGGTAGATGGGGGACGAAGCAGACAGAGTGTTGCTTAGTAAACGTTTATGCGCCGTGTGCACTCGCTGAGAGAATGGAACTATGGGGGAGAATAAAATCAGTAATCCAACAAAACTCAGAAGCCTGTATCTGTGTGGGTGGCGACTTCAACTCGATAAGATGGGGAACCGAGAGAGTGGGCAGGTGAGCAGAGTTAAACCGAAGGGACATTGAAGCTTTCGACTCATTTATTAGAGACTCCGGCATGTTGGATCTCCCACTTCATGGTCGAGCATACACGTGGTACAGGGCAGATAGGTCGTGTAAGAGTAGAATAGACAGGTTACTAGTGAACAATGCTTGGATGAATCGATGGTCGAGTACACATCAAAAGGGCCTAAGGAGGACCATATCGGATCATTGTCCAATCATGCTTGAGATTAAAGTGAAGGACTGGGGCCATAAACAGTTCCGTAGTGTAAACGTCTGGTTCAAGCACTCGGGGTTCATGGATTTTGTGATGAAGAAATGGGAAGAGTATGAGATACAAGGGCGAAGGGGTTCGTTCTCAAAGAGAAGCTGAAAAAGTTAAAAGTCCACATCGGGCAATGGAACAGAGAGGTCTTTGGCAACATTAATAATAAGGTGGAAGCAAGCAAACAAATTATTCACGAGTTGGACATGGTCGATGATACACCAGGACTGGATGAAACAGAGATCATCAGAAGGAATGAGGAAATAGCTAAATTAATAATGGGTTTGTGCAGCAGAGACTCACTACTCTCTCAGAAATCCAGAATCAAATGGACAAATCATGGCGAGGCCAATACCAGTTTCTTCCACAGGTGCATAAACAAAAGGCGCAAAAGCAACGAGATTGTAGGGATATCAATAGATGGAGAATGGAAGGAAGAGGTCAAGGAGGTTAAGACGGGGGTGCGAAAATACTTTAGAAAGCACTTCAGTTAAGAACAGGGAGCCAGGCCAACCATAGACGAAGCCATACTCCAAAGAAAGATTTCCGACGAGGATAATGTAATGCTTATCAGCCCCTTCTCAGACGATGAGATAAAAGAATCAGTGTGGGCGTGTGAGAGCTCTAAAATCCCAGGCCCAGACGGCTTTAACTTCCACTTTATAAAGAAGTGCTAGAACGTGCTCAAAGGAGACATTGGCGGATTTATTAATGAGTTTCACCAAAACGGGCGATTGGTTAGGGGCATTAACCCCTCTTTTATCACCTTAATACCAAAAAAGGAGGAAGCTAGTAGGATGGAGGACTTCAGGCCTATCTCACTCATTGGAGGTATGTACAAAATTATGTCAAAGATTCTATCGAACAGGCTAATTAAGGTCCTCGAATCTATAATCTCGGAGAACCAAAGTGCGTTCATAGGGGGAAGACAAATACTTGACAGAGTGGTCACCTTAAATGAAGCTATTGAAGACATCAAACACTGCAAGAAAAACAGCATGATCCTGAAAATAGATTTCGCAAAGGCGTACGACTCCGTATATTGTGGATTCTTAAGGTCAATGATGATAGGACTCAATTTTCATCCGAAGTGGGTGTAATGGATAATGGAATGTGTGAGTTCAGCACACGCATCTATACTGATAAACGACAGTCCGTATGGCGAGTTCAATCTCCAACGAGGGCTTAGACAAGGGGACCCCTTGTCCCCCTTCCTATTCTTAATTGCAGCAAAAGGGGTAAGCACGATGATGAACGAAGCAACGAACAAGGGGCTATTCAAAGCCGCAAGGATTGGGAGAAATGAGGTAAAAGTATCGTACCTGCAATTTGCAGACGGTACAATATTTCTAGGGGAAGGAGATACAGAAAACGCAATATTTCTTAGTAGATTTTTGAAAATCATTCAATTGGTAACAGGAATGAGCGTCAACCTGGACAAGAGCCGATTATTTTGGGTAAACGTTGAGGAGGCACGAATCCGTGAAGCGGTCGAGATTATTGGATGCAATACGGGAAGCTTATCATTCGTGTATATGGGATTAAAAGTGGGGACAGCACATCGGTCCCCAAACGAATGGGAATATGTGGTATCAAAAATCAAGAAGAAGATAAGCAAATGGAGGGTAGCAAAGATTTCAGTTGGAGGCAGGCTCACATTAAGCAACACAGTGCTATCGTCTTTGCCGGTCTATTATCTCTCGACCTACCGAACGCCGAAAAAGATCATCAAAGAGATTGTAAAAAGTCAGCGAACCTTCTTATGGGGAGGGGACGGTGAAAACTCACACAAAATAGCGTGGGTCGATTGGAAATCAGTTTGCAAACCAAAAATATTGGAGGGACTAGGGGTAAGAGACTTAGAGAGGTTTAATAAAGTGTTGTTAGGAAAGTGGTTGTGGAGATTCCTCAATGAAAGCAATAGGCTCTGGGCTAGAGTGATTGTCTCAAAATTCGGAAGACCGAGGGGGTTGGAGGCGGAGACTGAAGAGACGGGTAGAGGAGGCAAACCGAGAGGTTGGTGGGCAATAGTGATTAAAGCAACGGGAGGGGAGGTGGGGGGATGATTTATGAACGGGCTGCATAGGGAGATAGGGAATGGGCACAACACAAGTTTTTGGGAAGGGAGGTGGGCGAGGGAGACGAGTCTGAAATCGAGGTTTAAAAGACTATACCACATTAGCTTAAACCAAACAGAATTGATAGGAAACATGGGGTCATGGAGAGAGGGAGAGTGTGAGTAGAATTGGACATGGAGACGAGATTTAAGGGAAAGAGATATCACAATTTTTAATGAGATTTTGTGTGTGATCAACAGGTTTCCCGTCAGATAAGGAGCAGAAGATGCATGGAGGTGGAAGAACAGCTCGGATGGGAGATATCAGACCAAGGCAGTCTACGAATGGTTATCTAAAGAGGAAGATGAAGCCCAGGCGCCAGAGGAGGAATTGGAATGCTACAAACTAATATGGAACAAGCTCTCTCCAACAAGGGTAGCAGTGCACGCGTGGAAGTGCATCCGGGAAAGGCTGGCTACCAAATCCAACTTGCAACGAAGAGGAGCGCTACCAAACACTCTAGAAACTGACTGCGAATTTTGCACGGGTCAGGCGGAAACGGATAGACATATCATATTCGAATGCCAAGAATCATACCAAGTGTGGATGGGTATATCAAAATGGCTAGGCGTACACACGGTAATGTCCTCAAATCCTATTATCAATCTACTTCATTTCAGTAGAACGTTGAATGGGGCGAAGGGCAAATTGGTGGCTGTATGTATTTGGGAATGTGTATCATGGTCGATATGAAAAAGGAGAAACTCGAAGATTTTTAGGAGGGAGGCGTGTGACTTGGATCGAATTTTTGCACTTTTACAACTATACGATCCCCACAAGCGTATGGGTTCGTTAGTAGTAAGATAAGTGTCCCCAAGTAGATTTTCGTTCCAAGGACTTAATTGAGTGAGAATGAGCCCCTAAAGTTACAAGTTATCATGCTATTGTAGTAACTAAATGATGTTGTTTGGATTTTTGGGAATAAGCACAAAAGTAGTAAACTATATTAACTAAAGTAATGAGAACTAGTGATAAGAAATAACAAGCTATCTAACTTTCGATTGAAAGTGCAAGAGAAGTGTATTGCCTCGGGTGTTTCCGTTTTGTGAGCAATTAAGTGAACTAGTGAACCAATTACATGATTTTAGGACAAATTTGGGTCAAGCTAAAGGCTATCATATAAGTGTGCAAACCCCCTCGAAAGGCATAGGTAAACATCGTGCATTGATTAGCAATTATAGGATCTAACCAAATACCATAAGCCCCTAAGATAGTGTTTCATAAGCACTTTCAACACGGTTACTAATGCTTATGAAACGCCCTCTCACCAAACTCCTAGACGACCTCTACTCGTTTAGTGTCTAAGGTTGTCGGTCTAGCCATTAACACCCCTCTCGGGTGAGCTAATTACTAATTAACTTCTATTCAATTGATCAAAGCTCACACTCACACTTCCAATCATGCTACCCAACTCTCGTTGCAATAAACATAATCGAACATGCTTGCTAATAGGGTTGATCAACCAAATGAATCAATCAAAGTACAACTCTAGAAACATAAAAACCCAAATTATAAGCTAATCATGCAATTAATTCACAATTACACTAAATTCTCATCAAAACATCCACACCCAAGGCAATTGAGGATTAGCCCATGGTTCTAGAAGAGAATCCCATGGCTACAACAACAAATAACATCAAACTCATAATAAAATAACAAGAGATTGAAGAAATTAAGAAAATACCAAATTGAATTGAAAAATAGAGTAATATCACCTTGATCATGCGAATTTAGCTACAAAACGATGTAATAGACGATGCCCGATGATAATCGTAGCTTGATTTGAAGTAAAAATCACTATTCTACCTAATCTAATGAAGAAATTAAACTAAAAATGAAGAACACCTACAACTATGTGTTTGTGTGTGAGGAAATGCTTGTAAAAGGAGTAAGACTCCCTTTTAAAACTCAAATTTGGTCTATTTATAGTTGGGGTAGAAGTCTTGGGTGAATTTTGCAATTAGGCCCTTCAAAAATGAAGAAAATGGGGCAAAACCCCCGAAAATGAGTTGGAAACAGGTGGCCCGGCCGGGCCAAAACTTCGAAAGTTGATTTGGGCCAAAAATACGCGCGGGGGTGAAATTATAAAAAATGTGGGTGCGCAAAATGGGCTGGAAGCAGGTGGCCCGGCCGGGCGGCTGAGTGGCCCGGCCGGGCGATACTTTCGTAAGTTGAAATTTGCCAAAATTAGTGCAGGGGTGAACTTAACAAAAAGTTGGGTGCAGATAATGTGGCCCGGTCGGGGGGGTGGGTCGGCCCGGTCGGGCGGATACTTCGGCCCAACTTCCATCCTCCGTCTTCATTCCTTCATATCTCGAGCTTCCGACCTCCGATTGACTTGATTCTTTTTTTCATTCCACTCCATTTTTCGAGACGAATCCAATGGTGCAATCCTCGCTTCAGTCCAGTGAGTGCAAATAATGATTGACACTCGTTTTTACGATTTTAATGTCTAATTCACATCGTATTCCTACAAAACGAGCTCAAACACCTTTCTCAATCAAATCAAGCATATTAGTGTGAAAATGAATGAAAACCCCTCAAATTTTATCACTAAAACACATGAAATCTTATGCAACTTACAACCGAATCACCCCCCCAAACTTACATTGTTGCTCGTCCCCGAGTAACGAAAGAATTAAAACATGAGGTTGTACGATTGCAAATAGATGATCAATGAAAGATCCCACGTATCCAATGAATGGAATGAATTCTTCTTCCTCAAGATACATTCTCAAAATGATCACAAGTTCATTATTGAAAATCAATGTAATTACCCCACACATGCTCAACATACAACAACAAGTGACGGTGATGACAATATCAAAATGTTCAAGTTCAACTCACAAGATATAGTATTTCTCTCAAACACTCAAATAAATTAAGGACAATAAACACTCATTAATCAAATCATGCATTGCAATTGCCATAAGCTTGCCCAAGCTCTACCATCTTTCCACCACAAACATGTTCAACTATTAGATCAATAGGTCTTAACCAAGGACGTAACATTGGCTCTTTGGACGGGGTATGATGAATATGGAAGAAGTGACTCGTCTAGTGGAGAACGAAAGTTGTTTTTTCAACACATCAAGCTTATGCTCATAAGGTTTACAAACCTTCATTCTCACTTTTCATTCAAATTTCTCACAAGCAATCATCTCCTCATCTTTTTATAGCCAATTTATTTTCTTCTTAAGCACTTGGGGCTCATTGTCCCTCTTTTCTCTCTCAAATTTTTTTTATTTTCTCATTTTCTCATCACTTCCATCTTTTTCTTTCTTTTCACAACCTGGCCAATTTTTCTCTTCAAACCAAAGGCACTTAAGCATATGTTTTCCCACTTTCTTTTTGTTCTCCACTAGAATTGGACATCAAAGGCTCAAAAAGCTAAATGGTTAAACATGGTAGGTTGCCAAGAGAATGGGATCTCAAGCTCAAACGGTCTAACTACGGAAGATTTCTTTGGTTATTGGGAAAAATATGGCTAAGTTACTTGTAGTACGAAAGATGGCCTACATCATATCTCAAAGTATCACACAAGTATGATCTCAAGCAAGAATTTGGGCAAGTTCTAGAAAAGCAAGCAATGAATTGATCCACTCAAAAATGAAATAAACCAGATTAATGCATCGGTTCAAAGCTCAACTCTCACCGGTTCATTCAAGACTCAAATATTCATCAATCATCACCACACATAACTCATTGTGCATGCAAAACATCCATAGGCAACAAGATGATTCATTCCAATTATGTACACATTCAAGGAATCAAATTCACAACAAATCATCATCAAATGTGTCTCAATAATCACTAAAGCTCAAATTGCGCGCACACACAAAAGTACACATTGGTGTCAATAGAAAATGTAAAAACGAGCATACCCCCCCAAACTTTTTCATTGCCAAGCAATTAAAAGTTTGGAAAAATATTTTTGCAATGATATTGACACCAAGTGCTAAACATACAAATCTACACACATGGGCCACTATCCCAACAATTAAAAATAAGAGTAGCTAAGCAATCAATATTATGAACAAGAATATAAATTCCACTACCCCCCTAACTTAGTCATTGCTATGCAATTCCTAAGAATTGGAGTGGGCGTACCTCTTACGATTGCTATAGCTACACCTTCTTCAAAGCACGAGGTTCCCCTTTCGATCCACTTGTCCATTCGATCCAAGCTTCTCCAACTAACATCAAAACTCACAAACACATCAAACTAAACTAACAAAACAAATAAAATGAACAAGAATTGAAAAAAGCAAGTAAAAATGGGTTGCCTCCCATTTAGCGCTAGGTTTAACGTCCTATGCCGGATGGAACTTAACAAGTTCAAACTTCCCTTTCTTTGAATGGAGGATGATAGTGCTTGACATTGTGCTCATCGGTGATGAAAACTTCGTCCTCCTCACTTTCCAACGCAATCCCTCCTTCATAGGCCAATTTCTTCATGACCAACATTTTGCGTTCCTTGAGTTTCATCTTTCCAAGTACTTCCATCACTCCCAAGGTGCCCCATACCACCGTATCTCCAATTTCAAAGTCCTTCTCAATCTTTCTCTCCTTCGAACTCTTTATTTTTCCCTCTTCATCTTCACTACCCTCTAGGAACTTATCAAAACTCTTCTCCTTATAAAACTCCCCCAAACTTGAGTTTTGCTCAAGTTTGGGAGTTTGCTTCAATTTGTTATCATCTCCCGGATCTTTCAATGGGACTTTTGGTAATGGCTCTTTCACATAAATGTCACATTCTTGGATGGAGGGGGATTCCTTCTTTCTTGGGGAACTCTCAATTGAGTCATACTTGGAGAAAATCACTTTCTCTCCATTCACCTCCAATGTTACCTCCCTTTTTCTCAAATCGATGTTTGCTCCCCCCGTGGCAAGAAACGGCCTCCCAAGAATCAATGGGATATTTGCATCTTCTTTCATATCTAACACCACGAAGTCGGCCGGAATGATGAACTTGTCAATCTTCACCAATACATCTTCAATGATCCCTTTAGGATGGGTGATGGAACGATCCGCTAATTGGAGAGTAATTGATGTGGGCACTACTTCTCCAAGTCCCAAACGCTTGAAGATTGAAAGTGGCATCAAATTGATGCTAGCTCCCAAATCACAAAGAGCTTTCATCATGGGACCATCACCAATCTCACATGGGAGAGTGAAACTACCCGGATCCTTGAGCTTTTCGGAAGGAGTTCGTTGAAGGATAGCACTACACTCTTCGGTCAACTTGATCTTCTCATCATCCACTAGTTTCTTTTTGTTTGCTATTGCATCCTTTAGAAACTTCATGTAATGAGGTATTTGCTCTAAAGCATCCGAAAGTGGAAGATCAATGTGGATTTTCTTGAAGATATCCAAAAACTTCCCAAACTTCTCATCCATTTTCTTCATGTATCTTCCCGGGTATGGAAGTGGCTCATATGTAATGGGACCCCCCCCCCCCCCATCTATCACAAGGTACCTCAAGCTTCTTCTTTTTCAAATCTTTGGCAATTCTCCACTTTGGAATTCTTGGAGCAACCTTTCCACTTCCAACTTTTTCTATCCTCTTCTTTTCCTCTTCCTCCCTTTCTTTTGCCTTCAACACTTCACCCTCTTCCAATTCAATTGAAGAAACTCCATAATGTTCACCACTTGAAATTGTAATAGCATTACAATGCTCACGTGGGTTTACCTCGGTGTTTGAGGGCAATTTACCCTTTGTATGTTGAGATCCAATGGAAGTTGCCAATTGTCCCATTTGAAATTCCATCGACTTTTGATTACTCATGAGTTGGGCAAGCATTGAGTCGGTGGATTTTTGGTTACTCATGAGTTGAGCAAGCATTGAGTCGGTAGATTTTTGGTTACTCATGAGTTGGGCAAGGATGGAGTCGGATGCTTCGGATTTCTTCTCACTTGTCTCCATTCTCTTCATGAGGAGTGCAAGAAGCTCATCCGTGGAGGATTTCCCTTCTCCACTTGGAAGTTTTGCACCGGGATCAAATCCGGGAGGATATTGAATAGCACCTTTGGGATTGGAATAGGACAAATTCTCATTCTTTCGAAAATTTTGATTTTGAGGAGTTGAGAATTGTGGAGACGGACCCCCTTGACCTTGATAAGATGAGGATTGGCTTTGGAATCGGTTTTGAGTAGGACCTTGAAAGCCTTGACCACGATTTTGATATGGTGGTTGCCCTTGATATTGTCGATTCCCTTGAAAGTTTTGAGGATACCCTTGTTGACCCATGTATTGCACTTCTTCCATAGGTCCCATTTGAGGGTCCTCTTGCACAAAGGGTAAATGATTATCTCTTGATTGAGATAAAACATTCACCTTTTCAATGAGTGTGGCCATCATGTCTCTCATGCTATCATTAACATCCACTTGAGCTACCCGATTTTGTGCTCCAAGGTCTACTCTCATCTTGAAAGTATTGCTTGATATCCCTTCTATTATGTCATTGATCTCCTCCACCGATTTCATCCAAATTGAACCCCCCGCACAAGCATCAATGTGGTGTTGATCTTCCAATCGTAACCCACCAACGAATCAACATGTTGTTTGTTCTATTGGGAAACCATGATGGGGGCATGTGATGAGAAGATTAGTAAACCTTTCCCATGCCTCTTTGATTCCCTCTGTTGGACCTTGTTGGAATGTAGAGATCTTTTGTTTGGCTTCCATAGTCTTTGAAGGAGGGTAGTACTTCAATAGAAATCTTTTCTTCAACTCTTCCCACGTCCTCACTTCTCCGGCGGGAATGCTTGATTGTAGCCAAGCTTTTGCTTTCCCCGTTAATGTGAATGTGAATAGCCTCATCTTTTTAGCATCTTCCGACACTCCGTTTTTCTTGAGAGTGTCGGCCATCTCTAAAAATTGAGCAAGGTGTTCATTCGGGTCTTCCTCAAATCCTTCCTCCGTCCTTCCTTCAAATTGCCTCTCCCTCAACATCCTTAATAAAGAGGCACTAATCTCAAAATTGTTTGCCTCCACCCTTGGTCTTGCCAACCCATCGTAATGCTCCCTAGGTTGAGGCTCAAAATATTCTCTCATTGGCCTTCCATGGTACACACGTTGAGGTTCTTCTATATGTGGAGGGGGAGGGATGTATTCTTATTGAATGTGTTGAGGATGAGGGTATTGGTAAGGTGGAGGGTAAGGATGTTGAGGTTGTGGAAATTGATGTGGTGGAGGTGGATAGTAGGCTTGTTGTGGAGGTGGATAAGGGTAAGGATAGTATCCTTGATATGGAAGGTGGTTTTGAGGTGGATATTGTGGATTGGGATTATGGAGATTTGGTGGTGGGTTTGGAGGTGGATTCCCTCCAACTTGGTTTCCAACTTGGTGATTCTCTCTTTGAGGCTCATCATCTCCATTTGGTGGAGGATTCATCTCTTCAATGTTCTCCATCTCAAATGGTTCTTCTATGACTCTTTGTCGGTTCCTACTTCGATTCCTTCTTCTTGCGCGTGCCTCGATCTCAAGGTCTAACGGTTCAAGGTTTCCTCCACGTGATCTTGTGATCATGCACCTACAAGAGAAAAATGTCAAAGCCCACAAAGATGAACAAAAACAAAAACGAAAAAGAAATGCTACTATCAATAACACTTAACAAACTCTAAGTCTCACTAACAACACTCGCTTAAATCCCCGGCAGCGGCGCCATTGACTTGGATCGAATTTTTGCACTTTTACAACTATACGATCCCCACAAGCGTATGGGTTCGTTAGTAGTAAGATAAGTGTCCCCAAGTAGATTTTCGTTCCAAGGACTTAATTGAGTGAGAATGAGCCCCTAAAGTTACAAGTTATCATGCTATTGTAGTAACTAAATGATGTTGTTTGGATTTTTGGGAATAAGCACAAAAGTAGTAAACTATATTAACTAAAGTAATGAGAACTAGTGATAAGAAATAACAAGCTATCTAACTTTCGATTGAAAGTGCAAGAGAAGTGTATTGCCTCGGGTGTTTCCGTTTTGTGAGCAATTAAGTGAACTAGTGAACCAATTACATGATTTTAGGACAAATTTGGGTCAAGCTAAAGGCTATCACATAAGTGTGCAAACCCCCTCGAAAGGCATAGGTAAACATCGTGCATTGATTAGCAATTATAGGATCTAACCAAATACCATAAGCCCCTAAGATAGTGTTTCATAAGCACTTTCAACACGGTTACTAATGCTTATGAAACGCCCTCTCACCAAACTCCTAGACGACCTCTACTCGTTTAGTGTCTAAGGTTGTCGGTCTAGCCATTAACACCCCTCTCGGGTGAGCTAATTACTAATTAACTTCTATTCAATTGATCAAAGCTCACACTCACACTTCCAATCATGCTACCCAACTCTCGTTGCAATAAACATAATCGAACATGCTTGCTAATACGGTTGATCAACCAAATGAATCAATCAAAGTACAACTCTAGAAACATAAAAACCCAAATTATAAGGTAATCATGCAATTAATTCACAATTACACTAAATTCTCATCAAAACATCCACACCCAAGGCAATTGAGGATTAGCCCATGGTTCTAGAAGAGAATCCCATGGCTACAACAACAAATAACATCAAACTCATAATAAAATAACAAGAGATTGAAGAAATTAAGAAAATACCAAATTGAATTGAAAAATAGAGTAATATCACCTTGATCATGCGAATTTAGCTACAAAACGATGCAATAGACGATGCCCGATGATAATCGTAGCTTGATTTGAAGTAAAAATCATTATTCTACCTAATCTAATGAAGAAATTAAACTAAAAATGAAGAACACCTACAACTATGTGTTTGTGTGTGAGGAAATGCTTGTAAAAGGAGTAAGACTCCCTTTTAAAACTCAAATTTGGTCTATTTATAGTTGGGGTGGAAGTCTTGGGTGAATTTTGCAATTAGGCCCTTCAAAAATGGAGAAAATGGGGCAAAACCCCCGAAAATGAGTTGGAAACAGGTGGCCCGGCCGGGCTGGAAAGTGGCCCGGCTGGGCCAAAACTTCGTAAGTTGATTTGGGCCAAAAATACGCGCGGGGGTGAACTTATCAAAAATGTGGGTGCGCAAAATGGGCTGGAAGCATGTGGCCCGGCCGGGCGGCTGAGTGGCCCGGCCGGGCGGCTGAGTGGCCCGGCCGGGCGATACTTTCGTAAGTTGAAATTTGCCAAAATTAGTGCAGGGGTGAACTTAACAAAAAGTTGGGTGCAGATAATGTGGCCCGGTCGGGGGGGTGGGTCGGCCCGGTCGGGCGGATACTTCGGCCCAACTTCCATCCTCCGTCTTCATCCCTTCATATCTCGAGCTTCCGACCTCCGATTGACTTGATTCTTTTTTTCATTCCACTCCAGTTTTCGAGACGAATCCAATGGTGCAATCCTCTCTTCAGTCCAGTGAGTGAAAATAATTATTGACACTCGTTTTTGCGATTTTAATGTCTAATTCACATCGTATTCCTACAAAACGAGCTCAAACACCTTTCTCAATCAAATCAAGCATATTAGTGTGAAAATGAATGAAAACCCCTCAAATGTTATCACTAAAACACATGAAATCTTATGCAATTTACAACCGAATCAGCGTGCACGACAAAGAAACTGGTGGAGGATATCATCACAAGAGTATGGAGTTGGATGATTGCCAAGGGAGATATAGGCCTAAAACACACACTGGCGCAATGGATTGCGGATCCAAGAAGAGTTCTGAAAGCATAGATAGCCAATTCGGCATCCAAGCTAGGATTGGAGTAAACATGAATGTACAACATTTCTATTTCTCTGAGCACTGTAATTAGTTTCACAAATAAGTTTTGATGAATAAAAATGTTAATTGCCTGATCAAAAAGAAAAAGGATTATATTTTATTTTAGTCCATTAAGTTACAACATTTTTTAATTTAATCCATCAAATTACCACTATTTGAATTTAGTCTATTAAATTTCGATTTATTTTGATTTTGGTCCAGTTACCTGCTACAACAGGTTTAACAGATCATTTTTAAAACACACCACACACCCCATAAAATGTTATACACACCCAAAATGTTAAACACACCACAATAAAATTTAAAAATCATTTTTTATTACTATACACACCCCAATTCTTTCATATTTAATAAATGTCCAAAAATAATTAAATTAAAAAAATAAGAATTCAAATTAATATGAAAAATATAAATAAAAACCTATAAAAAAAAGTCGCATAAATCTTCAAAAATTAAACAAAGCTAAAAAAATTAATTAATTTAATTAGTTTTGAAGATTTATTTGATTTTCTACTATTTTTAAATTTTATTTAGCTTTATTGTCGACATTTTTATAAAAGTTAGAATGCAAATAAAATATTAATAAAACATTGGAGTTTTAATTTTTTTTATTTTATTTTTCTTCTACATATTTATTTTATATTACATGAGCCTACTATAACACCCCATAAATATTATATACACTCCAAATGTTAAACATAAAAATTCAAAAATCAATTAAAGTTAAGTAAAATCATAAAAATATTTAATAAATTGTCAAAAATAATTTAATTAAAAAAATAAGAATTCAAATTTATATGAACCATTAATAGGATGACCTTCTAACCCGCCGTAAGCTCTCTTTACATGGGGCTCCACAAAAGTGTTGTTCGAGGCGTCCAAAGCCTTATTTTTTTTTTATATAAAACAGGCATCTAAAGGTCCACAACCGCTTTCTTTTTTCTTGACTCTCAGACTGCAGAATCTTGATTTTGAACATGGAATTTCCTCTTCTGAGGTAGTAGAAAGGCGAGACAATCTTCGAATTCCGCTTTCAAGCTAGTCTCGTCCTTGCTTTCTAAGAAGTGACTATCCCCTCAGGCAAGCATAAGAGTTTCTTTGTATGAAATACATTTTCCCCTTTAACCTTAAAGTGAAAGATGACTCTGAAGCTTGATTTCACACTGACAAGTTTGAAGGATATTTCATTAACTAACCCTTTCTTACTCCTACTACTTCATCACCTGCGACGGATACAGTCGCTTACTTGATTGGCTTCTTACCTTTTAATTTAGCCTTAAAATCTATATTTCGTAGTAGGATTTTAAGATAAGGTAGTTTGATGAAGGACCCACTCGAACATTCATATTCTTTATTCACATGTTCATCTTTGCATCCTTGCATTAATAGTCTGTCTCAAAACGGGATATGCAAGTGATTCCCTACTTCCTATGCCATCAGTTCTATTATTAGCCCATTAGCGATCGAGCAACCGTTGAAGAGGTCTTGCCTACAACACCTATCTTCCAGACCAGGTCTCAGATCAAAGTAGTTCGTAACCCCTTTTGATTGACCAGTTCCTATACTTTGAATGAAAAAAAGCGAGTCTAGTAAAGTAGTCTGGTGAAAGGGCCCACCTCACCTCTCCCTTTCCCCTATCACGGAAAGCAATCAATAATGACAACTCACCATGAAAGGGGCCTGCCAAAGGTGTGAAAGATTTCCTGTCTCTTTCACTGCTTCAGCCTCTCAATCCAAAACAAAATCATTATTCAAGCCCAGGAAGCACTTTCCCTTCATTCCTTCCCGGGCGAATGAAAAAGAAGCGATCAAGATTGAAAGATCAATCCAATCCTTCTCAGAATACAAATAAGATAAAAAATGCCATCATTAAAGCGAATAATGCAATTGCCTCAGTTAGAGCAAACCCCAGAATGGCATAACCAAATAATTGTTTAGCCAATGATGGATTTCGTGCAACAGAATGGATCAAAGAACTGAATACGCTTCCAATTCCGACTGCAGCTCCAGCTAAAGCGATTGTAGCAGCTCCCGCACCTATTAATTTAGCACCTTCCAATATTTCTTCGTTTGACGACTCTCCTTACGCTTCATTGATCATTCATTTCTTTTATTATCTTATGATATTTCGAATTAGTGATTCGTGCTTGAATGAAGACATCTTCTTATCTTAAGCAAATGAGAATTGACCCATACATGTGAGACAAGCGGCTTTGTTTTGTAAGGTCTAGTTCAAGACAAACCCTGGCCTATTTTCCCCTAGAGGATTCAGCAGATTTTAAATATCTTTTTATCGCACGACCTAGCTTGCTCCCAAGACGAAGCAAGATATGCTCCTTGAAATATGATATGGATAAGCCTTGAAATCGAATCCAAACAGGGCTTGAATTGATAGACGCCATGGATGGTGGGTGCCACTTGCGTTAAATTGATAGCCATGCTTGAAGCTCTACTTTGGCCCACTAGTCCTATCCTAACGCATCTTTTTCTTTTAAGTTGTGCATAAAGTGTATGTATCATATTATGAACGTATTTAGTTTGCTGGCTTGACTCCAGAATTTCCAACTGCCTAAACTGACACTTCTTTTGATTTGCTTTCATTCCATGCTTCCTAAGCAATTCAAATTCGAGTTACAAACACAAATTCACTCATCACCTATAGTGAATTTCTAATTGATAAAGAGAAAATTGATGAAATCAAGGTCGAAAGTGTGGGAGCACTTTGAGAAAAACAGAGCTCTTTCGGCATAGCTTTCAGCATAAAAACATGAAATCAATGAAATAGTTGTACTATCCAACTTGGCATTCAATTCTTGATCTCGACTTGTACAATTGCTAGAACCTGAGAAAGATGTTCGACCAGAGGACACTAGCTAGCACAGCATTATGAGTCCTGCAATAAATTTCCAACAACGGAGAACATGTAAAAAGCGTACACATACAAGCATGACATTGTTTGTTAACAGAACGTTCTATTTCCATTGAAATAAGTATACAGTATATGATCTTAACGAAATAAGCACAAATGCCCAAGCTTCTGATAGAAATAAATGCATCTTGCATTCAAGCGGAAAGGGATGGCACAAGGGATATATGTCTAAGTGGCATAAGTCCTAAAATGGACTCGAAAGAGAGAAGGCAAGGCTAGTAGCGTTGGGAAGAAGAGACTGAAATGCTTGGATTGGATATTCCATTTAATATAGGTCAGAAAAGGCAACTTCCAGAAAGAAGGCGGGGTAAGCGCATTCGAGACAGAGAGCAACTACAAGAGTGCCGGGAGGCCGAAAGCCAAGATCGAGAACAGGCTTCAAGTTGATAATAAACCCTTTCACTTCTAGGTTCTCTTCGTAAATAAACAGGAAAATGGGGATCTAGACCTTTTCATATCCTCTTCAAACTCCTTCTTAAGCTATCCTTGGTAGTCTCTAACTCGTCTATTTCAGAGTGAATGCGGCATGTGGTCAATTATAACAAGTTATCCAGAGCGACCAGGTACAATATCCGTTGCTCAAACAGAGTGCCTTTGCTTTGCAGCTCCAAGTCCCCAACTTTCATCGTAAGTAACGAGCTTCGAAAGGCTGAATAAGGAAGAACCAAGTGACGGTGTGCCACCAAAGAAGCGGACCCGCTAAGACTTCATACCTTGCTTGATTAAACAAGGCTTCACACTTCCTAGACTAACTAGATTGGACAGAAAAGGCAACTTCCAGAACTAAACCACCAAGAAGGGCCGCTGCATCTTTCCATTTGAAATGGTCGAATAACAATGGCTAGCCTTGAATCCCGACATAAAGAGAAGAAAAGAAGTTGGCTAAAGTACCCCAGGAGTTGGTCTTTAGTTGTTGTCCAGTAAATAGATTCACTAGAATATAATCAAGATAGACGTGTCACATAATCACATAAATAATGAAATTTAGTAAGTAGGTATTGACTGTACGCCTTGCCCACTTTGCTTCTTCTTGTACTATAAAATTCCTGGCTAAGCGAATGGTACTACTTGCAGCGTATGGGCATCCCAGGAAAGGGGCATACTCAATACCTTGATCTCTATTTGATTTATGCCTTAAAACTTCCCTACTTTCCTTTCGCTTGAATGCGCCTTTCAGGTCCGCTTGTTGAGCCATTTCCAAAGGTCGACAAGGAGGAAGGGAAGCATGGCGGGAAGGTATGAGTACCGGTTAACCCCTTACTTTTTGTTTTCTTACCTTAGTACCCAAGGGAGCCCACCAAGTCCAGCTTTCTTGTGAAAGTCTTGGCTTGCTCTTTTTCCATGTCTATTGATGGCGCTTGCTATTGAATGTCTTGATTGCGCATAGCCCTTTCATGCTTCTTTGTAGACTACTTAGGAGATCCCAGTCTAGAAGTTCTCTACCAGGAACATTGTTTTCAATGCTTTTACCGCTTCTACCGTTGGCCCGGAAGACCACTTCTTTCTATCAATGGCCACAGGAGCTTGACGCCCATCCACAGTGAACATAGATTCAGAGGCTCTCGCTTCATAGCTTCTTTCTAGAGCCAGAGCTACATCTTCCACGACTGGCTTTCAAATAGGCTTGGCTCAAGCACGAGGACATAGGATTTAGAGCTTGCTAAAAAAAACAGAATAAGCCCAGCGTGCTTGGATCGCTTCGATTGCAGACTCTTCGTGGATGTGCACCCGCCTAAAAGTGTTCAGGGTCATAGGGCGGAAGTCGGAACATGACCTTTGGTAGAGGTCTTACGCGGAAGTGATAGTATAGTACAATCTCAGATTAGGGGTAGCCCTTGTCCTTGTCGGAGCACAAAAGACTCTATTTTTTAATAGAATATATAGTAGAAGTCGCTGCCCTAGCTCGTTGCTCAACCGATTGCAACTAATGGGGCTAGTCAGAAGCTTCTTTACGCTGCTGATACCCGGCGTGGTTCTTACTAGCTTCGGTGCTTATAGCTTCGTGGATCTAAATCACCATCTCGAGATGGAAGATATACTGTTGGTTTGCCCCTGCTTTGGGTGGATCAGCTCTGCTCTTTTCTACTTTCTTATAGTAACTCGCGGTTATCCCCAGCGAATTGTAAATACTACACTAGTGTGGGCGGATCAATGACTACTGGACTCGATGGCCTCCTCGACATTAGACAAAAAAATGATATATTAAATGCACTAAGATTTCTGGTTGAGTACACGGGCCCTTCTAAGTTTTTATAGCCCGGAAGGGGGAATCCGGTAAGGAAGACCAGAGAATCTAGAACCAAAGAACTACTTCTCGTGATGAGCGAATCTTTCGTTGTATGGCCTCGAAGCTTCCGCTAAGATATTTCCTTTTTCGTTTTAACAAGAGGAACCGCGAGCACCTCTTTGCCTTTCTGCTTCAAAGAAAGAGATGGGAAGAACCATCAGTTGGAGCACCTTCAAAGCTTGGGAAATGTCGCCTACCTATCCGCTACTCTCATTGATTAAGCCTGCCTGACTGTGAGACCGACTGGTTGAACAGAGACGACCCAAGTTTCTTGAACGTACGTTCGGCAAGGAAGGCCAATTTGGACAGGTTGCAAAGGTTATTTTATTAAATATAAAAGAATTGAGGTGTGTATAGAAATAAAAAATGATTTTTAAATTTTAGTGTGGTGTGTTTAACATTTGGGATGTGTATAACATTTTGTGGGGTGTATTTTAAAAAATTACCTGTTAAATCTGCTATAGCAGGTAACTGGACCAAAATCAAAATAAATCGAAACATAATGGACTAAATTCAAAAAGTGGTAATCTGGTGGACTAAATTCAAAAACACGGTAACTTAATGAACTTAAAAAAATATAATCCTGGTCTTATATCATTCATTTGCTTCTTTAGGTCGATGATATCATTGTTACAGGGAACGATCCGACCATGCTTCGTAAATTTATTTCTCGCACTCAATCTGAGTTTGCTAATAAGGATCTTGGGCGCCTAAACTATTTTTTGGGACTTGAAATCTCATACACCTCATCTGGTTTATTCGTCAGTCAAGCTAAGTATGCGAAAGATAGTTTGGAACGAGCGTCTCTCATTGATTCCAAACCTGTCGCTACACCTCTTGTTTCCGGCGAGTCTTTGGCAAGTACAAGTGTTCCTTTTGCAGATCAAACTTTGTATCGGTCACTTGTTGGAGCCTTGCAATATCTCATGATTACTCGTCCTGGCCTCTCTTATGTCGTTAATGTCGTAAGTCAGTTTCTTCATGCCCCTATGGAATCTCACTTTGCAGTTGTAAAACGTATTATCCGCTATGTTAAAGGCACCATATCTTATGGCATTACATTTACCACTCGACCGGAGTGGTCTACTATTGGTTACTCAAATGCTGATTAGGCTCGCTGTATTGAGACCCGTCGTTCTCCTTACGGTTATTCCATTTTTCTTGATGGTAATATCGTCTCTTGGAGTGCTAAGAAACAGCCGACAGTTTCCCGTTCTAGTTGTAAATCTGAGTATCGAGCTCTAGTAAATGCTATTGCTGAAATAGTTTGGGTTACGAATCTCCTTCGTGGACTCAAAGTTATTCCTTTTGTTCGACCTTTGCTCCTTTGTGATAATAAAAGTGCGAATTTTTGGAGCCAAAATCCGGTGTCTCACACAGTGCCGGCCCTTAGATTTTGTAGGCCTAGGGCGAAAAAAAAAATGGGGCCCTTTTTAAAAAAAACATAAAAAATAAGTGAAATACGTATACACATATTAAAAATGAATGAATGAAATAAATCATTTAAAATGACTTCTTCTAGCATTTTGAGAAGCAAATTCTTCAATAATATCTTCATAATTAATTTGTTCTAGCATATTTTTTTCAATACATAAAATTGTTAGTCCATTTAATTTTTCTTGTGACATAGTGAATCGTAGGTAGGTACGTTTCTAGCAATTTTAATTTAGAGAAACTTCTTCATTAACAATATTAGATTCATTTTCATTTATATCCTCATTTGAATTATTTATATCTACATCCACTATAAACTAGTTTGTCCATTCAAATTATTTACATCTATGTTGTTTAGCTCTAATCCACTATTAACATTATCATTCAAGTCTTTTAAACGACTCGATTGTCCTAAATTTTTTGAAAATAATTTATTCAAGGCTCATTTTTGTGATAAAATTAGTTGTTCAAATCTCTTTATTTTTTTTTGCCTTTTCTCACTAAAGTAAAAACATATTTATATTAAAAAGTAAAAATTAATAACTAAATGACAATAAATAATAATTCAACTAAAAGTAAATGAAAAAAAATAAGTCAAATAATCAATATTCAATAAGTTAAAAAAATAACAAAAATAATAAACTATAAATAAATGAATAATATAACTGTGATTGTGGACAGTAAAACACTAAAAGAGAAAGTTGAATGTGGAATCTCAAACATCCAAATGAGATAAACCACTCGGACGTAATAATATATTATATAGAATAAATAAAAAATAGATTGAAATTGAATGGAATATGAAATATACACGTGAAATGCACATCCTAATTTATAGGGAAAAACGGTGGTACTAGCTTATTGATATTAATAATTAATTACTAATTATGAATAAATAACCGTTTAGTATTAAAGTTATAATCATTTTTAAGAATACAATTAATGCTAGCTTATTAAAAAAAAAATTACCGTTTTATGCACTCACATTAATTATTATATTTATCTTTTAATTTCTTTTTAAAATATTAATTATAATATTATATATATAAAAAAGTAGGCCCCTAAAAATTCGGGGCCCGGGGCGTCGCCCTTCTCGCCCTGCCTCAGGGTCACCCCTGGTCTCACAAATGAGCAAAGCATATTGATATTGATTGCCACTTCATCTGAGAATTAGTCACAGCTGAAAGAGTCGCCACCAAATTTGTCCCGTCTCATCTTCAATTAGCCGACATATTCACGAATAGTCTCCCTCGGCCTGCCTTTGAGTTTATTCGTTCCAATCTCTGTGTTACTCTACATCCCACGCATAGCTTGAGGGGATATTTTAGAGAGATTAAAGGAATTAGTTGAACAAAGTTAAATCTTATAATTCTAGAAAAGATTATTTTGATATTCAAATCTCCTGTAAATTCTGTAATTATTATTGTAATTTCTCAAGAGTTGAACAATTATCAAACTAACTTGAGCTTTTGTGGAAAGTTTGTAGGCCTTACGACAAAATTAATTATCCAAAAGTTGTTTTAGTACTTGAAAAAACTATTAATTTTATGCACAAAATCTTATAATGGTTCAAATCCAAAAGCTGAGTTGGTATGACAAGTATGTATAAGCATTAATTTTATAAAAGTTGGTATATAATATAAAGATTTATAATGGTTCAAATCTCAAGCTTAAGTCCATCCTCTCCACTCTATATGGTCATATACTTGTTATGGTAAAAATAAAATAACTAATAAGTACTCTTACCGTGTTTTTACAAAAAATTTCAATTTAGAATAAACGAAAAAAGTTTGCAGTATCTTCAACTAGAGTTATCCAAACAATACTCCTCAACAGATTTTTTAACACAATATTACTTTTTTTTTTTTTTTATGGAAATTTAACACAATATTACTGTTTTGACTTTTGATTTTAATTTAAACAAATAGGATGATTTTAAAACTATTTAACTATTTAAGATAGTATGATGGGAGTTGGGAGGGGCAGGTTATTGAATGATGTATCATTCATTAATATTTAAAAATGCATTACATAAGAATCAAATTCTACAGTACGAAATTAGAACAAGTAATCATTTTTAAAGTATATAACCACTTATTCTCATTCCTTACATAATTGTTTGCCCATTCCAAAAATAAAACTCCTACCTATTTCACCCTTACAATATTTATCATCTAAAAAATCAATTCAATTAATATTTTTTACTTTTTTCATAAAAAATTCATAAAATTAGAGAAAAAAATTATTTACGTCCCATAACTTTTACATTTTTTAAAAAACGTCTCAAAATAGTTAAAATTTTAATTTACGTCCCATAACTTTTTCAATTGCTTAATTTACGTCGATTTTCACTGGAAATCCCCAAATTTATGTAAATGGGACGTAAATTGAGCAATTCAAGAAGTTATGGGACGTAAATTAAATTTTTAATTAAAATGGGACGTTATGTGAAAAAGATAAAAATATTCAACAAATATGTATAATTCACTATAAAATTAATGTAGTTTATATTATACAATCGAATAAAAAAATTATTTATAAATTAATTAATTAGTTATTATAAAAATCAATTAACTTACCTAATTCATTATTAGAAAAATTATTAAATTACCTAATTAGAAAAAAATTATAATTACAGTATAAGTATTATAAAATAAATTTTGAATATTAATTAAAATAATAAATAATATTTTAAAATATATAAAAATAAATTTTGAATAATATTTAAATAAGTAAATAATTTATCATAATACCAAAAAAAAAATTAATATGAAAAAAAGATCAAGATTTATTCCTAAGTCAATTAATTACTAGAAAAATCAATTAACTTACCTAATTAATTATTTTATTTTTTTCGAAACTACCTAATTAATTATTTAAAAATTCAATTAACCTAATTAAAAAAATAATTTAAAAAATCAATTAACATACTCAAATAAATATAAATTTTATCTTTAAAATAATAAAAATCCCAAATAAGTTTTTTTATTAAAATTGTCAAAAACTCTTATTAATTAAAACTTAACAATTATTTTAATATTTTAAATAAATACAAAAAACCACAAATATTTAAAATCCTCAAATAAATCAAAAAATACTCAAATATATCCAAAATTCTCACCCCATACCCACATAATTGAAAGATGATGATGAACAATATATTTTTTAACAATTTGTTAATTTTATTGTTTTTCATTTTTATTATATAATTTTTAATTTGATATTAGTTCGTACAAAAATATGTGGATCCACAAAACTTTGTGTAATACTTAGATAAATTTTTATATTTATTTGATTACGTTAAAATAAATAAATAATTTTATAATACTTATATTGTAATAATTTTATAATACCTATATTGTAATTATATTTTTTTCTAATTAGGTAAGTTAATAATTTTTCTAATAATGAATTAGGTAAGTTAATTGATTTTTATAATAATTAATTAATTTATGAATAAATGAATGAATTATTTTTTATATTAAAATAAGTTAATTTATGAATAAATGAATGAATTATTTTTTTATTTGATTGTATAACATAAACTACATTAATTTTATAGTGAATTGTACACATTTGTTGAATATTTTTATCTTTTTCGCATAACGTCTCAAAATAGTTAAAATTTTGATTTACGTCCCATAACTTCTTTAATTGCTCAATTTACATTCCATTTACATAAATTTGGGGATTTCCAGCAAAAAATTGACGTAAATTAAGCAATTGAAAAAGTTATGGGACGTAAATTAAAATTTTAACTATTTTAGGACGTTTTTAAAAAAAGGTCAAAGTTACGGGACGTAAATAATTTTTTTCTCCATAAAATTACGATTTCAACACTTCACTCATTACATATATTTATTAGTGTGTGCTAAAAAAATGTATCATTTAAATTATTAAAAGATATCAATAAAAATCACTTAAATTACATAAATATATTAATCGTAATACTAAATGGTACTCCCCCGGTCCCTGAAAAGGTTTGCATTTGATGGAACGAAGTTTAAGAAAAAAGTGAAATAATTAGAGCCTTGAAGACAATTTCGTAAATATTTATATATAAATCAAATAAAGTAGTTTGATTGAGTGTACGGTGGACTTTAAAAAAATATTGTATGAAAGATAAATACGTGTATATCGTGAGAGTGACTATGCAAACATTTCAGAAACGAAGGTAGTATCACTTAAATCATTAAAAATTTAAAAGGTATTAGACGAAATGAAAAAAAAAAGGTACCGCGCTTTTTTTTGGAAAAAAATAAAAGTACCACTTAAACTTAAAAAATATATTTTTTACATGAAATTCAATTTCATGGTGAAAACATTTTTGCAAAATTAATGAATGTATTAATTTTAGTACCCAGCAAATTAAAGATAGGGTTCGTGATACTAAGTCTAAGGCTTGTAGCTGAAGAGATGAAATTAAGAAGAATCATATGTTCTCCAGATTTTGCAACAACGCCAAATTCTAAACAACTCTGAAATCGCTATCTTAACTTGTGCCACAAACTAAACACATCACACGGGGTAGGTGTATAGTAAATTATGGTGTGAGACTTTTTGCAATTTTTGTTTTTGGATTATAGGAATCATAACATATGTTTAAGTTAAAATACGATCCATCTTGCATCCTTTTAATCGATTTAAATCCAATTCATACGGGACGGGTTCAATGCTAATCCGATTTTGGACCAGCCTCATTCATTGCTTACATTTGATTTAATTTCTAAGTTAACTTTAAAGATGAAATAACAAAAAAATCGGCATTAATTTTAAACTCCAAGTTACCCAACTTTAACACCTGGGCATTATGAATTAAATCTACAGTGTTACTTGAGTTACAGTCAAATCAATGTTTTCATAATCGAACTGAAGACTAAATCGGGTTGAGTACCCGTTCACAGTCCAACCTAAAAGGTATGACTTAGGAGTAACATTATAACATTGTACACAATTAGTAATTTTCAATTTAAAAAAAAAAAACTATTTTTAACAAATTAATACTCCGTATGTGTTTAGTTCTTACAACTCTTGCTCTCAAAATTTTCCCTTATTTACTCTTTATATCATTATATTTTCTTATAGTACAATATACTTACTTTATAATTTTAATAAAGTTGAAAGGATCCTAATATTATTACTTCAACATTTTTTTGTTTTCATGTTCAGATCAACATAAAAATCAATCTAAAACAAAAGAAATACAGTACAATATATTTACTTTATAATTTTAATAAAGTTGAAAGGATCCTAATATTAGAGTTGGTCTCATGTGCATAGGGTGCACGTGCACACTAATGCACATGGAGACCCTCTATGTATTGATAAAGATAGAATTATACAACAAAGTAACCATTCTCCAAGTGGTTATAGATGCCTTGTATAAGTATAAGGTCATGGGTTTGAGTTCTGTTATTGAAGTCTTTATTTATTTTTATTTTTTACAATTTTTTTTCTTTTTAATCACTTTTCACTAATAATAAGTTAGCACTTTTCAGTAACAAAATTTTCACTTTTCACTAATAATAGTTACCACTTTTCAGTAACAAAATTTCCACTTTTTACCACTTTTCAGTAACAAAATTTCCACTTTTCACTAATAATAGTTACCATTACTTTTCAGTAACAAAATTTTCACTTTTCACTAATAATAGTTACCACTTTTCAGTAACAAAATTTCCACTTTTCACTAAAAACAGTTACCACTTTTCAGTAACAAAATTTCCACTTTTCAATAATAATAGTTACCACTTTTCAGTAACAAAATTTCCACTTTTCACTAATAATAGTTACCACTTTTCAGTAACAAAATTTCCACTTTTCACTAATAATAGTTACCACTTTTCAGTAATAAAATTTCCACTTTTCACTAAAAACAGTTACCACTTTTCAGTAACAAAATTTCCACTTTTTCAATAATAATAGTTACCACTAGTGCATTCACAGCGGCATCATACAGATTGTCTCAATTCCCATAAATTCTCTCTTTGATCTCCTTGATCAACCTCATTTTTGTTTACAGAAAACTTGACAGCATAACATCTAATCTACACACAATTCCAATACCCCCTATAAAACTAGCAAAAACCCTGCAACAAAAGACTTCCAATATTGAATAAAATCAAATACACGCCAACCCAGAAAAGATTAAGGAAAAAATTAAGCCCATAAAGAAACGACGCAATATTTTTCACCTTGAATTGAAAAAGCCCCCTTTTCTGAGTTTTAGCGACAAAAGAACAAGAAAACCTGCAATTTCTGGAACTTGGCTTGCATTCACTCGAAGGCGGTAGATTATAAGCCCGATTTGAACCCAAATAAATTCTTGAAAGATGATAAAATTCTATAGGGGCAACGGATCCTTGGCCGATGAAAACAGATCGTGAGCCTCGTTTTTTATCTGGCGAGCGTTGTCGGTAGCCTCCTCAATTGCGATTTCATCCAGCACCGGGAGCTCCGCCGTCGCGCTGCGTGTGTCGAACGTTACCTAAAGGTCTATGCAAAGCGACGGGTTTTTCGTTTCCCCGCAGATATCGCCGGCGGTGAGGCGACCGGTTAGGAAAAGCAGTTGGAGGAGAAGAATTAGTGAGGGAGAAGAATTACCTGGAGGCGGAGAAGAATTAGAGAGGGAGAAGAATAGAGGCGGAGAAGAATTACCTGGAGGCGGAGAAAAATCAGTGAGGGAGAAGAATTACCTGGGTTACAAAGCATGTGCGTGAAGAATATAATAAAAAGTACAAATGGGCCGGATCGGATCATATGGAGATATGGGTAAAAACCGTGTGCACAGAAATTGGATCTGTGCACACGTTGCATTTGAGATTTTTCCCTAATATTATTACTTCAACATTTTTTTTTGTTTTCATGGTCAGATCAACATAAAAATCAATCTAAAACAAGAGAAATACTATCATTTGAATTATACCGTGCAACTAATACAATCAAGTCACAATTTATATATACAACTAATTTCTTGGATTATGTTAAGAAATTTGACTAAATAAATTGTTGTTTCTACTTTGTAATTTTGTATATTAATTTGCTTTATTAATAAAATTATAATTATTTTATTCTATTATTATTTTTTATATACATAATGTAATATATATTGCTGCAACATTTTATTTTTTAATTTTTTAATAGAATAAAAATTTAAAAATCTATATATATTTTAAAGATTACCTTTTAATCGATAAATTAAATTTAAAATATATTATATGGGCACGCATTAATGTAGTGATAGGTAAATATATATTTTTTGTTATTTTTTTAGATTATATTTGTTGTGTAAAATTATTTTTTTATGTATTTTTTTCTTTTTTTAAAATTATATATTAAATATATATTTTTTAAAATTTCGAATTTTAAACTATACTATTATTTGGTTGAAAATTTAATATTTGTATTTTTTTAATTATATTTAAATTCTATACATAATTTTATAATTAATTAATTTTAACAATAGAATTTGATGTTGTCAAAAAAAATATTGAAATGAAATTTTATTCCATAAATACGTTGTCAATTAAAAATTGATTGCATGCTTAATCTTATTTTGAATAAATTTAATTAAGTTTTATCCATAAAATAATTAACTTTAATTGTTTTAAAAGATAAAGGATTAAAATTGAATTAAAAAGGACTAAATTGAAACATAAATGACGTATTTTGTAAAGTTGAAACTTAAAGGATATTTATTTTGGAATGTCCTAAACTTACCGGACCAAAAATAAAATTTCCTCACCAAAATATGTCACAAAAAAATCGTGTGTTACTATATATTGAAAAATCGTGTTACTACATGAACAAAAAATATTATCGTACAAAAAAATGTGTGTTACTATGTGAACAAACATTATTAATGAACGTGAATAAAATACACTAGATAAAAGAAATAAAGAACAAACATAGAAAATATGAAAAAACTAAATTTGAAGAACATTTAAAAAAATGCAAAAATTATACTCCCCTTATATTAACACATATTAATTAAAGTATTAGTTTTATAGTAATATATATTAATTAAAGTATTGATTTTATAGTAATACATATTTCTTCTTACATTAATACATTAAAAAAAAATATCGTAGTTAACTATATTTCGTGATGAAATGTTTCAAACAAGTGTGCTGGATTATATAAATATAATAAATGACAACCTTTCACTTCATACAATTTTTTTCCTTTAAAGTTTGTTTGACATTAATTCTAAAGATTAATTGATTGATTAATAAAGTATATGGCATTTTGATATGATCAACTAAAAAAACTAAATAGGATTTGCTTCTGTTATTGGAAACACAGAGGGAAGCAAAGTAGGTAGTCTAACCACAAAATCTGATAGGTCTATCCAATAAAGATTACTTTCGAACCAACAAGATTTGTTAGTCAAAGTATGTGTTAAAACATTAGCACACCGCCGAGTAAATGTTACTGTTAAATTCGTGAATTGGGTCAATAAAACTTTACAAACAGAGATATAATCTCTGAAGCATGAATCTATTGGGTCCATGGAGGTTATAGCATCTACAACCAACTTAACATCACGTTCTATTACACATTTATTCAAACTCATCTCCTTAAGCCAAGTGAGTGGTTCGTGAAAACTGATTGCCTCTCCAACTTCCGCAGCGAAATATCCTCTTATCACTATGGTATTGCCCATCTCAATACCTCTAGTCTTGTTTCTCATTACCATCCCTAAGCTGGTCCTGTTGTGTATCATAAAAAAGCGACGATGCCAAGCATTACACAACTCGCCCTGAGTTCTACCAGCATGTCGACGTTGCCTCGATTCAGAAGAGGACTTCCACTCCATCCAATGGCGCAAGTAGAGGCATGGACTACTTCCGAAGGCCGTCTACAATTATTCTCCCGGCCAGAGCATCGAGTTACATATGATAACTTAATTTGGATTGTAATGTGGGCCATGTGGCGGCTCAACATTTTCAAAGGGCCCGGGACGAGTAAATAATTGGGGCCCATTAGAGTTATTTTTCGTGGTATTAACTTGGCCCCAATTATTTTAACACCAATTGATTTTTTATTTATTTTGGAAATAACATCAATTGAATTGTTTTATACTCCATATTTTTAGCTATTTCTACCATCAAACACAGCTAAAAAGTTTGGACCCACATTTTATTCAATCCATTTCTTTTCTAATTTCTCCATTATCCTTTATTATGACAAAACTAGTGACTGCAAAAATAGTTACCATTTCCAATTAATAATATCTCTAAACAAAAAAAAAATTCAACAAATGACTCATAAAAAATTATATACCTAGCTATCAAAATGCGTAGAAAAAAAGAATTAGTGCCAAGAATGAATAAATATTCCGTTATGGAAAGCTAGAACTATATTAGAGTTCCAAATTTGGTAAGAATAAAAAATAAAATATATGTTTAAATGACAAATAATCTCTTTAATTACATAAATAAATGTAACAAGAGCCTCACCTAAAGAAAGAAAGTTGGGTCAAGTATAGCACACGCGTCCCACTATAACCCATTGAAGGGCATATAACAATGCATGCATGCCTTTTTCGTATGAAATGGAAAACACCAAAAGTGTTACTATCAAACCAAACATATATCAACCCTAAGATCTTCTCCTTTCATTTCATTTTTTTCCTAACAACTCTCTCCTAATTTCCCATTTTATCATCCCTTTCTATATATAACACATTACTCTTCTCACCTTCCTCATTCACTTCCCCACTCTCCTTTCCAATTACAACACTTAATAATTTCTTCCCATGGAAACTCTACTCTCACTCTTCTTCCTCGCGGCTGCCACGTCGGCCTACCTCCTATGGTTTTGCCTCTTAGCCCGAAAACTCACCGGCCCCCCGGCCTGGCCCCTCGTCGGAAGTCTCCCTCACCTCTTCATGAACCGTCGTAGATTCCACGATTGGGTTTCGGACAACCTTAAGGGGACAGGTGGCGCCGCCACTTACCAGACCAGCACTATTGCCATCCCGTATTTCGCTAAAAAACAAGGGTTCTACACGGTCACGTGCCACCCGAAAAACATCGAGCACATTCTCCGAACCCGGTTCGACAACTACCCGAAGGGGCCCACGTGGCAAACCGCCTTCCACGACCTCCTAGGTCAGGGCATTTTCAACAGCGACGGCGAGACATGGCTTATACAAAGGAAAACCGCGGCTCTCGAGTTCACGACCCGGACCCTCCGCCAAGCGATGGCCCGGTGGGTGAACCGGACTATCCGAACCCGGTTGTGGGTAATTTTGGAAAAAGCCGAAAAGGAGCAAACCCCGGTCGACATTCAAGATTTATTACTCCGGTTAACATTCGACAACATTTGCGGGTTAACATTCGGTAAAGACCCGGAGACTCTCTCCCCGGACATGCCGGAGAATCCTTTCGCGGTGGCGTTCGATTCCGCCACCGAGGCCACGCTACAGCGGCTCTTGTACCCCGGGTTCCTGTGGCGGCTGAAGAAGATCGTCGACTTCGGAGCCGAAAGGCGGCTACGGCGGAGCTTACAGGTGGTGGAGAATTACATGACGGAGGCACTGGATGCACGGAAAGAAACGCCGTCGGATGACCTTCTGTCACGTTTCATGAAGAAAAGGGACATAAATGGAAATTCGTTTCCAAACGCGGTGTTAAAGCGCATTGCGCTTAACTTTGTCCTGGCGGGGCGTGACACGTCATCGGTGGCCCTCAGCTGGTTCTTCTGGCTCGTGATGAACACGCCCCGAGTGGAGGACAAAATAGTTACCGAAATCTGCGCCGTTTTGAAGGAGACACGTGGCGACGATACTCACCGTTGGATCGAGGAGCCGTTGACGTTTGACGAAGCTGATCGCCTCGTGTATCTGAAATCCGCGATTGCCGAAACGCTGCGTTTGTACCCCTCCGTGCCGCAGGACTTTAAGTACGTGGTCTCCGACGACGTATTGCCAGACGGAAGCGTAGTTCCGGCGGGGTCGACGGTGACGTATTCGATATACTCGATTGGGAGGATGAAGAGTATATGGGGGGAGGATTGTATGGAGTTTAAACCGGAGAGGTGGCTGTCGGCCGAAGGGGACCGGTTCGAACCGCCGAAAGATGGGTACAAGTTTGTGGCGTTCAATGGTGGGCCCAGGACTTGCTTGGGGAAGGATTTGGCGTATTTGCAGATGAAGTCGGTGGCGGCGGCGGTGCTCCTCCGCTACCGCCTGACGTTGGTTCCCGGCCACCGTGTGCAGCAGAAGATGTCTCTCACACTCTTCATGAAGAATGGGCTGAAGGTGTACTTGAAGGAACGGGAGCTGGCGTAGAGGGAGGAAGGGTAAATTGGTCATTTGTTGTTTGTTGAGTTTTCAAATTTCACATTTGTGGGGGTGTTTTTACTGTGTCTATACTCTATATATGTGTTCATATAAGTACAAAAAATGAACAATTTACTTGTGTGTATGTAGGTTATATTTGTTCAATGTATTTTCTTTGTCTCTGAGCATCAAATTAAATGTGATAATATTTTTTTTAGTTATTGGTTTTCTCTGCTTTAATTCATACATTGCCATTATTCTCGTTATGTTTGTAATCTTTAGTTTACAAATTAATCAGGCTTGACTAGTTTAGATTAAATAGGAAATGGTTGAAAATTTAAACATCAAATCCGTTGTAGTCTAGTTGGTCAGGATACTCGGCTCTCACCCGAGAGACCCGGGTTCAAGTCCCGGCAACGGAATTCTTTTTTTTTTTTTTTGCATTTAAAAAAATGCAACGCAACTTTTCTTTACTAATCTCATACCTAGTTTATTATAAAAATCTCAATTGTAAATGAGTGGAGTCAACCCTTCCATAATTCAAGTTTGTTTGAAATGTTATTAACTTCTAAAATTTATGTTTAAGCTTATTCGATAATTAATCGAGTCAAGCTCGAGCTTTTGACAAATTTTGAACTATATCTAACATAATTGCATGTTCAAGTTTATTTAATATATATGTCAAACCAATTTCAAAAGAACTTTTACCGAACAATCCAAATAGTTTTGTCTGATTTTCGGCCCTAGACATACTCACTAACGAGTGCTAAAATAACAAACGCGAATTACTAATAATTAGAGCAGAGAAAGTGCCAATTGTGTGTATATTATTCATGATCTAGTATTAAAAATCACTTTTCAACAATGTAACCCAATAATCAATTAATACATGTACACCTATATACATGAACGTGTATACATCTACAGTCCTACTACTTTCACCATATCTTGGAACCAATGAGTCGCCCATCGTTACGGTGATATCGACCTGAAGGGGAAAATGCAGGCCGGGACAGGTACACAATAAATCAACATAGAGAACGAACGAGGCCTGTATGATCAAACTTCATCTTGTTTCATTGAGATAATGTGAAGAAGCTGAGGAGGATCTTGTTCCTGTTTGATGAAGTAAATCATGTATATCCCCACTTAAATTCTTAATCTATTATTTTCTCCCCAGTCGAGAAAAGATTCCACACCACGGTGCCAACTAGATACAGCCCCACTGAAACCTTGAAGACGTCGTCCCAGGAACCTGAATAACACACCATTCAGGCGAGGGCTTAAATAACAAAGAAACGAGCAGTAGAAGCGATTCAGGAACTCATTTCAACTATAAGGGAAAATGTTTTTTTAGCATTTGACCGACTAAAATGGGCGAGCAACCAATTTTTAGTGCACGTGGCATTTTTTCAGTTTTTTTAGTTAGAATTTCGTCCTGTCAACTTTCACAACCAGTTGTTTACCCGCTGTAGCCAGTCAAAGGACTAAAAAGTTGAATTTTGAAATTTAACAGGACGAACTCCAACTCGGAAAGATGGAGTGTCCTGAAACAAAAACTGAGCAAACTTACAGGACTAAGAAAAGCTTTTCCCCAACTAAAATCATGCTCAAAGGCATATCTTCAATCCTACTCATTTCTATGAACTTCGTAAACTTTTTACATTGCATAGAGTTTGTGAATATGTACAGGATATGAACATCATTTTTTTACTATTATACTATAATGTACTGTACTGCTTCAGGTCGTTAAAACAAGGGTGGCTCAAGTAAATTAAGGCAGGAAAATCGATCCTTCTGCTTGAATGAGTGAACAGACGAATTTCTCCTTAGATGAAGACACTGGTTCCCTTCATTTAGTTTTACTAATTGCTGAACTCGAATCAACAAAATAATTTGGTAATTAAACCAAACAGACAACTTTCAGTGTGGTAAAATTGGTTTTGATATACACCTTGGTAAAATCCTACAGCAAAATTTATGTAGGTTGGTAACTTTTACCAAATTCATTATGTATAGTGAACAAAGCTTCTTCGCATAATATCCATCAATCTAAGGACAACTATTATTTACCATATATTAATCAGGTCATGCGAAGCAATTCGAAGGGACATACTTACCATGTTGCAAGATATAACCAGTTGCAGCAGTACCCAAAACACCAGCCAGCACTCCAGCAGTATTAGATAGACCAAGCAATACCCCCTACAGAGATTTTAATACAATTAAACTATACAACAATACATATTTATAAAAAGTATTGATGAAAACAATGAAGCTATCTTCAGCAATCTTGGTCTTAGGAAATGGTCCCTCGTGATAGTTATCGTTTGAGTTAATATTTGCTTATTATTCTTCTGTTCTATTTTGTATTAGACTATTATTATGTATCACTTTATTCCTAAAATAACAGAAATCCCGTGTATCTTTTATTAAGACTCTTTCCAAAATATTAGTATATGGCTCCTCCAGAAATAAATCTCTACTATTTTTCTGTAGACTAAAAACATATCAATATACCACCGTTTCCTACTATGATATATGCCTGTTGAACACGATTTTATTTACAATATAAATTTGCTCATTCTCTCTAAAGAGGGATAATCATAATTATAGTGTCACAGACCCTTCGTTTAGCGCCAATCAAAATTTAGTCCTCAACACTTCACTTTCTTTCTTTGTTATTTTTTAAAAATAATATTGGTGCTTGCTATTGATGTTCCAGTAATTGCTCATGGATGTACAAGTGGAGGGACTAAAAAAGAATTAAATTCAGATTAAAACCATTGTCCTTTAAAGCACATATGCAAGAGCAACTCCATTAATACTTTTAAGTTTTAACAGAAATTGAAAAATAGGGGGACTGAATCTTGAGAAGGCTAAAAGTCTGAAACTGAAGGCCTGAAAACTGATTTAGGAGCTAAAATGATGGGAAACATATGTTACTGTCCCCTTTTCATTTTTCATTTATTTTTTAGAAAGTTCTAAACAGTTACTTTAATTTTTAGAATACTTACTGCATAGCGAGGTGCGATATCTAGATGGTTTGAATATAATCCTGATTGTGAAAAGGCATCAGTTCCCTGCACAGGAATGCCTTGAGGATGTTAGAAGAGATTTAAACGACGGATACACGAGTCTGATAACCCAAAGATTCACAGAAAAAATACAAGAATTATTTAGACTAACTTAAAAGAAGAACATTTTTCAATTGGATAAGATTACTAAAGGAATATGTAGATTAAAAGGAAATTAAAAAGATATATATAATAAATGCTTCTCAATATTAAAACCACAACAAAATCTTAATTTTTCCCTTGTTATAAAGAAGTAAATATGTAAAATTTACATAGTTAGTTGAGGATTTTGATACTCTTAACACAGCAAAACAACAAACCTGGCTGCATGACATGCACAAAACTGCCATTGCAGGGGAATCAATATGGCTCAACTGAGTTAAGAAGAAAGCTGGGCCTAAAAATCCAATCGTCTGCATGATCTGCACAAGAAATCAAACAAGGGAAAAACATTCAAGATTTGACATTGTACATCATTTGTCTTGATTAGACACCAATTTTTTAGAAGGCTATTCACAGAAACCCATTGTTTAATTTTAATAGCTGTAATCTCTAAATCTCTTTTTAAAAGTTAATTTTAAAGGACTATAATCAATCGTTATATTGTTTCAGCTATATTAACAAATTTCTCCATTTTATTTCATATTAAAAGAACACTGGTTGTGAAGTACATTACATACATTTCTTTTACTATGTACAGAAACGAGTGAATACCTTTCTGACCATGGTTACAGAATAACCTTTGCTCACAAGCGTGTCTGCAATCCAGCCACCCAAATTGGCGGAAAAGGCCATAGTAAGCCATGGCAACACAGAAAAAAGTCCAGACTCCGTAAGATTAAACTTCAACACCTGCAGAAATTCTCATAACAGAAAACTGAACTTAGGCTTCAAAGTATGCGTTTAAAGTGAAAACAAGTAAAGAACTTAAGGCCTTAAATAGGGAATATTATTTTTAGGACTGTAACTACGGGGTAGCAATTGCAGGATAATATTTTTCCAGGATGGCACATATAAGCCATTAAATTTTAATTTGGCATATTTAGGCCCATAAATTTTATTTTTTGCACATTTAGTTCAAACTGGAGTGTTTCGGGCTGGCAAATATAAGCAATTCTTTTTTTAATTTTCATATATTTAGGCCGAACACGTGAGCAGCATGAGACATTTTAGCCCGAATTGGGGTGTTTGGGCCAATTTGGCCTAAATGTGTGAAAATAAAAATATAATGGCCTAAATGTGCCAGCCCGCAAACATAATGTCCTACAATTGCTACCCCTAAAGTTACGGGCCTAAAAAATATAATCCCGCCTGAAATATCAGTACACCCCATCCACATGAAATCCATTGTTCAATGCATTCTTATTATTGAAATTTCCTATCTTGGTCTTTATAGGCTTGGATTCATTGAACCATCAGTTAACTGGATTTTATGTCATATACTTATATTATTATAAACAGAAAAATAATTGGCTTTGCATTGTGTGGGGTCCATAATGTTTCATATATAGTATATAATTAATAGCACTAAAAGTAGCAGCTTCTGGAAGCAAAGGAATGTAAGTCAATCAAAATATACCTGGTGATAATACGTTGGCATCCAAGTAAGAAGAATAAAAGTTCCCCAATTGTGGCAAAAATGAGATACTATGAGGGCCCACACAGGTGGTTTGGATAGTATCGATCTCCATGGTATAGATTTAACACGTTCCTTTGATGTGCAGTTGGCCAAAATCAACTTCTTTTCTGCAGGCAGCAGTTCAGGATCCTCAAGAGGTGAGCTTTGTGCCTACAAAATGCATTCCTTGTCACTGAACACTATTTCTTATTTAAAAGCTGGAAAATGATTCCTACGTTGAGAAAAAACTCACCTTACTAAGCCATAAAGCAAACCAAACAGTGCCTAGAGAACCAAATGAAAAGAAGACAGATGGCCAGCCAAACTTGTGGATCAACATTGGTGAAAATGCAAGACCAGTTACAGATCCAAGATACATCCCACTGTAAACCAATGCTAACGATCTACTTCTCTCTGATACTGGGACCCATTTTGACAGTATATTATTCATCGCTGGCATCGCAACACCCTGCAAGAGAGTCATCTAACTTACTTGGAGAGAGAGAGAGAACTGAAATATTGATTGGATTTGAAAATTAGGGAAGGCAATTCCGGATATGACACGAAAATGATACGAAAATTGTGGGTTAGTGTTAAGGCTTATTGCATTTGTGCCGTTATCGTGTCGACACGATAAGGACACAAAATTTTCATGTAGTGTTCATGTCGTGTTCGTGTCAACTTGTTAAACTTGAAACAAAGTTTCGATTATATATATGACTTGGTATTTGTAATTCTATAGAGATTTTGTACTTATCGTGCCATATCGTGTCGACATGAATTTTTCATGTTCGTGTCGTGTTAGCTCAAATTCTTACTGTGTTGTGTTTGTGTTTAGTCTTATTGTGTCAATGTGAAACACGACACGAAAACACAAATTGCCACCCCTAGTGAAAATCAAGCCTTCCGATCACATGCTCCTTGACACAGCATTATGAACAAAGGGCATGAAAAAAAAAAATGCCACTGACCTCACCGACACCCATGAAAGCACGAACCACGAGTAAATAAGGCAAACCAAGTTTGGCTGCAATAGGTGTGAGCATTGTAGCTATTGACCACCAAACTACACCAAATCCTAAAACAAACTTGCCACCAACAGTGTCGGCCCATATACCACCTGCAATCTGAGCTTCATGTCATTTAGTCATTAACAAATCAATATGATATCAACTGCCCAAGAGAAACGATATAACAAGAGGTATTCAAGAAAATCCGCCAAGTCCAACCAAATCACTCTCTACACCAAACAGGCTGTACCAAAACATTACATAAACGGGACTTTAGAATTTAATCAAAACCGCATTGCCTTACATGGCTTGGTTACATTTTTTTTACTAAAACCGCACCGTAATAACAGCGAATATTAAGTTTATTTTTTATGTATACTTTTAATTATACTATTTATTTAAATTTAATATTGATGATTAATTACTAAATAGTTCTGTGCTCATAATCTTTTCCCTGACAAAGATTTCTTATTTTCATTAGTCCCATATAGATTTTTACTTTTCATTAACCTCAAACCTTAAGATAAGGAAATGCCTACTTAGTTTTAGTTAAACAAAAAATCCCCTAATACATATTTTTGAAATGTGTTAATTGCTACTATCGATGATAAATTTATCATTTCAATGACAAAAGGATCAAAGTATTCTAGTAACATATATAAATGACACCATGTGATGCGTTAAAGGTTACCTCAAACTCGTGTTTAATTTATACCACAATACTTTGATAAATCTATATAAATATTGTGTCATAATAACTCATAAGGATAATTTAAAGATGTTCTTGTTATGGAGTAATGTACATTTGGTAAGAATATTTAAATAGTCAATTATAAAGTAAATGAACTTAAACTGCCAAAAAAGGCCCAAAACCACAACGAACCACACCAAACTGTGCTTCATAGAATCATATTCAGTTTGAAAAACTTCAATTATTTCCTTCATGTCATTAACCTAACCACACTTGGCAATTCCGTTTGGAATTAGTGGAAAACCACACAAACGCCACTATAGTCGCCTCTAGGGATAACAATGAGGTAAGCAAGCTAAATTTATAATTTTTTTTAAAGCTAGATGAATATAAGGAAACTAATACTTTGAACTCATATTGAGCATCCCACAAGTAGTCTCCACATTAATTCATGCGGTTGTGGCTATTAACTCTTCATAATAAAGATTTCAGGCCTCAATATCAGTCGAGAATTATTGTGCAGATGAAAACAACATTAATATTTCATAAAACAAGTAGGGTTATCTCCGTACCTGAGTGAGGAGGTAACCCCAGAAAAAAGAAGATTGAATTAAACCAACAGTTGTTGGACTCCAGTTGAACTCTGATGCCATTGGAAGTATTGCAATGCTCATGTTTACCTGCAAGAGTATATATATATGCTTAGTTCATGACAAAAAATGGAGTTGATCTCAGGAAAAATAAACTGGGAGATTAAGGCAAAGTTTCTATGCAGAATCTAATTTTCCCCAATTTGGCTCTTTTACTCTTGAAATGAAATTTCTCCTCAAATTCAGAATTTTGTCAGACCAAAAAAATTCTAACACCAAAAAAAACCAAACCCCATGTAGTCCAACTTACAAGATAAAAAAATTCTCCATATAAATAATTCTGACCACATAAAAACTACAGTATTAGTATATATCTGGAATACAATTCTCAATCACTGTAGGACTTTTTAATTACAATTAAAGGCTAATGCCATTAAATACAGACACACTGATGTTTGCAGGGATGGCCGGATGCCTCAATCCATTATTCACCAATCATTAGATAAGTATCAGTCAGTGTAATAAAAGGACTTAATGAATTTATGAAACTTCCAAAGTTACAAATGCATTAGTTTCATAGGGTAATTTTGCAATAAGGTGCCCATACAAATGCAATTTTAAGAATGATTCTTCAAATACAACAGGCCACCTTGGGCCAAAAAGCTCTACATAGATTCAAAAGCATGCTCTAAGTTCATCCACCAAATTTCATTTATTCTTTTGGATTGTATGATGATAACAGGCCACCTCAAACCTAAAGTTTTAGGTACAAGTTAATGGTTCATGATTGAGTGTAATTAACACAAACTACATCAAGAATGTATTCAATAAATGCTACACCAAATTTTGAACTGCAAGTGGCCCATACAATATAAAAGGGGCAAGGAAAGCATACTTACTCTATCCATATTGCAAAGCAGGAAAGCTGAGAAGCAGAGAAGCACGATGATCCATCGCCTCGGGAACAGTTCCCACCACGGCAGCGTAATCGCCTCCTCGCCGCCGTCAACCACTTGCTGAAACTGAACAGACTCCGGCGGCGATTCCGTTACACGCTCGGCCTTTACATCCGCCCTCACTCTTCCCCCCTTTATCCTAAAAACAAAGACATTCCTACCATGAATGGAGCTCAAATGGGCCCTTCGACAAGGGCATAATTGCAATTCGGGGGGCTTAGACTTTGGGGGGAAAGCAGTAGTTCTTGAGGAGATAGTGAGGTGGGTTTTTGGAGCAGAATGCAGGGAAATGAGTAAAGCTCTGGCGTTCATAGCTGGACAGCCGAACGCAGAAAATTACAGTGAATTAGGGGCCTCTATTCAATCATTTCAAGAATTGGAAATGGTGAGAATTCTGGTGAAAATAGAGGATTTTTTCTGGGCACTGGTGGTTGCTAAAACACCTGTCCCTCAAAACAACAGGATAAAATAGGTGATATCATCACATCTTAGATATTTTAGTTTGATGCTCATGAATTTCCAGTACTGTGGGTCAAAATGCATAATTTGTGGTTAAGATCTTAGCAGAGCAACTTCTACTATTAATTTTTTTATTTTATTTTATTCAGTTTTCGGTGATTACGTGGAAGCTTGTAGAGCAATGTTGGCTCAAATGGACAATGTTAGAGTTAAATTTGCTAGACAATGTGCTAACATAGTGGCACACACGTTGGCTCGTGAGTCTCACCGTTTTGGCACTATTTTTATTTGGATAGATCCATCGAACTTTGTGGTTAAATTAGTTTCACCGCACTTGCAATAATAGAATCTAAACCACTTTGAATTCAAAAAAAATAAAAAGAGAGATGGACTGAATAATACGAAGTATATTAATGTGATGTAGTATGTGGCGTATTACAGGTGATTAGAAATGATGAGGTAGTATAAATGATTGTTAATTGAATATTTTAATGGTTAGTGGGGTGACCGTTAATGTAGATCAATTCAAAGATCAATTCAAAGATAGGGATAATTGTTTGACCTAACAATAGGTTTCCATAATTGACATGGGAAGCTTATATTGGGATGACGAAAATTGAAAGGTCGTAAGCTTTTGTTGGAATGGAGAGAGTATTTCATATTTCAGTTGATATTTCATTTATTGGATTATCAATACATGTCTATTTGATTATTAATATACGTCAGTTCATAATTTTTTATCATTCAAATGTCATTTTTTTTTTATCTACCCTATCAAATATAGAGTGAAACATCAAATATTTAAATACTATGAAATAGGAGTAGATGATTTAAATAGCTGCAAATACACTTATATATACACACCCAAAGTATTAAATTTAGTTAAATATATTAAAAAGAGAATGAGTAGCTTTTATTGAAACGAACGAAAAAAAATTATGGACGGAGGAAGTATTGATTATGTTAAGCTAAAGTTTGATAGAGAGAAAAAAGGATGTTGCTGGAGTTTGCGTTGTGTCCAAAGAGTTGTTTAAGAGAACACTTACAAGAAATAAAAGATAGTGAAGAGTGAAGAAGCAAGAGATAAGAAATTATAATAGCAATTTTATAATTTTAATTAGAAAAAAATAAGTAACATTTAATATGACCTCACGAAGAATTATAAAAAAATACTCCACATTTAATATGACTCTCACGAAGTCTTTTTAATTAACTTGATTGTCTGTATAAATTCTGTCATAAATATATAATTTGACTTATGAAATTAATTGAAATTTTAAAATATTTTGTGATACTATGATTTAAGAGCTTTGAATGTGAATTGTATCAACACTTTGATATGGACTAGTGATCCAGGTCCAATATAAATGTTCAAATTGTAATATGTTGATTTAACTCTTGATTGTAATGATCAAATTTGGTCAATCTCTTGACTGAATAAGACTCAATTCAATTCATAATATGTTGATTCTACTTAATTTGTTATATCATTCTTCAACTCTGAAGTGGAGTATCTTCCATGATGAAGCATATAACTCATAAGAGCATAACTAAGTCAAACCTGAGGTGAACCTGTTCAAAATCATGATTAGAAAGTGATAAATGTATCATCTTGATATTCTTGGTACAATTGACAATATAATTACTTGATACATTTTCTCATTTGAATTGAATATATTGATGCATTCTCAAAATTTGTTTGATATGAATTGACAATAAAAAAATGAGGAGAGCACATGTGGAACTACTTTGAATGATTATCAAATCACTCGAAGTAGGGGGACTAGTTGATGAGAAATAATTTATCATCTCCTAAAATTACCGAATAAATAATTATAAGGCCACGGTTATACGCACACACGTGATTGTTGAGGACACTCACTGGCTTAGCACACCCAACGTAAGATGAGTACACTCCCCTCGTGAAAGATCTAAAATACCATTTTCATTTTAAATCCTAATTCTCTCCCTATCAGCCTTACTCACTCAATTTACCCACCAATTCTCTTCCCCTCCCTTCGCAACCAAGCCTCGCCGCTGTTTAAGGAAGAAAAAGGCGACACTCCGTTTCAAGGCCGCCACCGCCGTCGCCATTGTTTGAAGAAGGTCGCCGCCCACCGCGTTCCTGCCGCCCCTCCACATCGCGTTTGAAGGCCTCGTTTTGGCGCCTCTCCACCGCGTTTCTGGCTGAAGAAGAAGGTCAATTTCCAAACCTGTTATATTGTGGCCCATTACTCCGTTGTATTTTCCATTTCCAAACGCGGCCCAAGATCTATTTCAATTCTTCATCCTACTTTCTGAATTCCAGTTCCAGATAGAAACCTTACTTTCCGTTTTCTTCTCATTTCGCCCACAATTTTTCTTCCAATTCGGTCGCCAAATCGCCTCCCAAACTAAACCCCCCTCTCTCTCTTTCACCAAAATGTCGCTTTCCCGTCAAATACTACGGCGATCCGCCACACTCCGTCAGTTCTCTACCTCTCTCGCAACAACCACATCTGAATCTGAATCCTCCCACCGCCACCACCACGATTTCCTCCCGCCCACTTCCTACATAAACTCCTGGAAGCCCCCTCGAAACCCTAAGGAAGCCAACAACCAGCTGGCTTTCCTCCGTCGCGATTACGACCGTAAAGTGAAAGAGATGCGGAAGGAGTACATCAAAGAAGTGGAGCTTCTGAGAATCGAGAAACTGAGGAAAGATGAGGCGAGAAAGGAGGCCTTGAGGATTGCCAACGAGGAGAAGAGAGCCGCAAAAGCCGCTAAGAAGAAGGCTGAGGCCATTGAGAGACAGGCCGCCGAACAAGAATTCCGCCAAATGTTGGTACGCATTTCTGCCCTTGGGCTGTTTTCGTTACCTTTCGCTTTATTTCTTTGTATAATTGCTCTGCCATTTCCCCCTTTTCATGATACAATTTACATTTACTATATTTTCTTTTTTTTTTTTTTTTTGAAACCACATTTACTATATTTTCATGTATGTGTAATTGGGGCAATATTTGGTTATGTTGGGAGCTTCTTGTGAACAATTTTGGAACATATGTTTAGGGAAGATTAGAAATTCTCCAGATTCTATTAGTTATTTCAGTGTGAGAGATTCAAATATCATATACTCCAGTTATTAACTATTTTTTTCATAATTGCAGTTGAAACTCTAGTTTTTTAGCTGTTTGGCTACTATAATTGGACTTCCATTTGTCTGGGGTGGTATATGGTTTCTTGCCGCATCTTATGAACGTGGATTTCTAGTGTGCTATTCTGTTTTGAGACATACAACATGGTGTTTGCTGTGTTAATCGTTTTTTAAATGTAATTTTCGCATATGCTTTGATATGGAGCCCAGTGTGTGTGTGTATGGTTTAATGGCAGGTACAAGTAATTTGTGTTGAAAGCCGGCTTCATAAGGAACCATTGGGTTCTATATTGTTGTTGTATTATATTTTTCCCATTGTTTCATGTTTCTTCATTTCATGAGTGTTTTTCCATTAAAATATTAAAATAGAAAACTTTGATAATATGCTGCCTGTTAGAAAACAAATTTTCAGTATAGGACTTTGATTTCCTTATTTTCCCTCTCTAAGTTAAATTACTTGCAAGTGTTTTAATTCTACTGGTTTGGTGCAGATGAAAGAAAGAGAAGAGAAGCTTGAATATTGGAGGGTGAGAGAGAAGAAATTCGAGCAGAAAAAGAAAGAGAAGAATGAGCTTTTACGTAGACAAAGTTCTCTGTGGGTTTATGAATCTGAGATAGAGAAGAAGGCATTTAATGACATCATTACAAATTCTAAGTCACATCAAGGGTTCGTTTACTGAGAATCATGGATGGTATCCGGTAACTGTTTCTAAGTTAAACCTTAATAATGCTGTGTTATCTTCGTTCTTTGAGTTTGTCTGAACAAAAAGCAAAAGTTGAGAGTTCCGGGCCTGGGATAAATTACCTTAAGTACATGCACAACCAATTTTATCATCTAATGATATGCTGCTTTAGGAGTATTAGTTCTAGAATTGGTATTCTTAGAAGATGACATTAGTAGATGGCATTGCCTCGTGTATTGATGAGGTATTTTGCTAGATAATGGTTGCTTGATAGGAGGACCTCTCTTTGAGAATAAGCTCTCCAAAATATGTATGAATATTGAATTAGATTGTTTGAGGCTTCCACAGCTATGTTATGCTTTATTGGAGAAAAGCTTAATGATATTTTGGTGAAGTTGAATATGTCCATTGATGATGGTGTTTTGTAGAATAGTTTCTTATTTAAATTTGCCAAATTCTGAAACAATAATATTCCCCAAATTCTTATTTCATGTCAAAATGATTGTGTGAAATGATTTTACTTTAAAACGAGTTACAAACTAATATAAATCAATATTTACTCTTTTAAAATGTTAAAACACCAAGTTCAAATTATGTAAGATATCTCACGGAAGACTGAATTGATTTTTTTATTTTTAATACGAGTATTAGTATTATGCATATGCATAAATTAAATAGTTCAAACATAAGTTGCATAAATGGCTGATTGGATTGTAATTAATTTGTCATTGTAAATTAATAATCATGTTAATTGTTTTTTAAGTCAAAACCTCCATTTATACCTTTCGATACTCCCACCACAATGTTCGAAAGGTCGTACCACACCTGAGGACTAGAAAAAGTTTTAGCAGCACTAGCGAGTAGATAAGGAAAAATAAGTATGGGACAGAGTTTTACCACACCTGAGGACTAGAAAAAGTTTTAGCAGCACTAGCGAGTAGATAAGGAAAAATAAGTATGGGACAGAGTTTTAAACGAGTCGATAAGGAAAAATAAGTATGGGACAGAGTTTTAAACGAGTATTCTATCTCAGATTCATAAACTCGTAACAAAAGCAAATGGATAAATAAAAATAAGTATGGAGGGAATAATAAATTTAATATTTAATAATAATATATTAATATCTTATCAATAATATTAATTATAATTTCGTATATTAATAATAATGTAATTACAATAATAATTTTAACAATAAATAATAATTATAACAAATAATTCAACAAATAATAATAATATTTCACAAAAGCTTATATGAAATATTTCATACATAAAATAATTATACGTAAGGTAAATTGAGTTAAATCCAATTTTATATGTAAAATATTTCACACAAGTATTACTCATAATATTTAATCCAAAGGTGCTCTAAATTACATGTAAAATGACTTTAATGCTCTCTGGGGTGTGATTCTTATAAAATATTTCACCCATCAAGGTATAAAACCACTTTTCACTCTACAAAAGTACTGTTTTTAACATATCATCTTACCGTATTATACGAAAACTAAATTGAACGTTGAAGTTCCCACACTTAGAACTTCCTCGGTCTGACTTTTGCAGATCCATTGGGTCAAATTTCCATCCGCCACTGGATAAGTGTGATGCATTTTGTGTATAGATTGTAATTTAAGATATTTCATTTGAGTCATCGTATTTAGGGGTGTGCGGTTCAAAACCGGATCGGACCGGGACCGGTTTGGACCGGGACCGGAATGTGTGCTAAATGGCGGACCGGACCGGTAAATTCCGGTCCGGGTTTGGACCGGTTGGACTGGATTTTTTTTTTTTAAGTTTATGGGAGTAAGAACAAGATTGATGAATTTGTGTATGAAAATTAAATTGTTTGCTCTTCATTAGTGAATTTTATTTACATTATTATTAATGATCTTTTGAACCTAAAAATAAATTAAATGTGTTTGTTAAATTATATATTTGCAAAAAAATGTAATAGATCTCAACACATTTTCACCAATTACTTGGTTTTGAAAAAATAATTGAGAGTGCATTAGTAAAAAAAAAAATTTAAAAATAAAAAAATAAAAAAAATTCCGATCCAAACCGGAAGACCGGAATCCAAAATTTTCCGGATTGGAGACCGGACCGAAATCTAACCGGTCGATCCGGTTCCGATCTTTTTTCCGGTTCGGTTTTTTTTTTTTTAACACTCCTAATCGTATTAACAAGCTCGTGTGTATTATTGGGAAAAGACCATTTTTGTACGCGAATTAATGATACATGCAATTAAACTTTAAGTAGTGTGATATTATTGCTTCAAAAAAAAAAAAAAGTAGTGTGATATTATATTCTCAACTGTTCAAATGAATTTTTTTACGTTAAAATTGTTCTCAACTGTACTAATTGCACTTTATAATTGACACAAGTGTTATACAATCCCGAACCTCAGACTATTGCTTTGAGAACATAGCTTTTATTTATTATAAGGACAAATAAGTCATTTTGTTGTAATAAAAGCAATAGACGTTATACACTTTACAAAATCTGATTATTTTAATCTTATTTCTAATTAATTCCCAATCGATCCAACCAAACATTGCTTCCCAAAATCAAAGTTATTCTTCACAATTACGGGTGAGAATAGGCGGACCTAGGTAGGCTTTACATGTAAAAAAGTCTGGCCTGTTAAATATTTTTTAAGCTCGAGCGGTCGAGCCTGGCCGGCTGGCCCATGGCCTATCATAGGTTTTTTTTAAGGCTTGACCTGACCTTTTTAATAAATATGTTTGATCCGAAAACCTTTTAAATGCCTTTTTAGTCCTATTAATTAATGCATTTTTTAAAAAAAAATCTACAACACTTATATTTCATTCATCAAATCATAAAAAATCAACTAACTATATTGCCAAATGCTTACTAGTTAGAAATCTCCTTATATACTAATAGGGAGTTTAAATTGATAATGTGTCATCTTGAGGTTAATTTAGTTTATATGTCATAATTTAAGGAGGTTGTTAATTTTTAAAGTATGATGTGTAATTAAGTTATTGGTTGAGTAAGATATGAATATATGATCCATAAACTATTTCAAAATATTATACTCCCTCCGTCCCATATTAATCTTCATAGGTAGATGGGCATGAAAATTAAGAAAATGTAATAATGGGTGAAGTTTTGAGGGGTAATTTTGTAAATCTTTATGTATAAAGTAAATAAATTAGTTGACTTTTGTGTATGTGTGAAGATAAAATAATGACATTTGTGTAAAATTGAGGTTATTGTGAGGGTGGAGTTTATAAAGGATATTTCATTTTAAGGGTGTGAAAGTTATTGTGGGACGTCCCGAAAAGGAAAGTGTGAAAGTTATTGTGGGACGGAGGGAGTATTCCTATTAACTATTGAATTTTCTTCCTAATTATTTATTTATTTATTTATGGGAGAGTGGTTCATAAGGACATTTCACATATAGAATTTATATAGAAAGATAACTTTTTTTAAAAAAATAAATAGGGACAAAATCAATGGTACATGTACAAAACTACCCTCTTAATGAATTAATTAGCGAAATTATATTTTAATTAATTAGTCAAAGATTGATAAAACTAATATGTACACGAAATTGTTAATTGTGTTAATTGATTTCTTTTCAAATTTAAAAACTTAATGAAAATTAGAGATAAGATATTACGAAAATCTATTTGAGTTTGAATGTGAAAGATTTGTATTTATTTTTAAAATATATTAATAAATTTCAATTATTTATTTTAAATTATATTAATTGATTATGTGGATATTGCATAATTGATTTCTTTTCAAATTTAAAAATTTAATAAAAATTAGAGATAAGATATTAGAAAAATTTATTGAATGTGAAAGATTTGTATTTATTTTTAAAATATATTAATAAATTTTAATTATTTATTTTAAATTATAGTAATTGATTATGTGGATATTGCATAATTGATTTCTTTCTAAATTTAAAAACTTAATAAAAATTTGAGATAAGATATTAGAATTTTTTTTTTGAATTTAAAGGATTTGTATTTATTTTTAAAATATATTAATAAATCTCAATTATTTATTTTAAATTATAGTAATTGATTGTGGCGGATATTACGTAATTGATTTCTTTCCAAATTTGAAAATTTAATAAAAATTAGAGATAAGATATTAGAAAAATCTATTTGAATGTGAAAGATTTGTATTTATTTTTAAAATATATTAATAAATTGATTATTTATGTGGATAATTGATTATTTTAAAAAATTGATTCTATATCATTACTTTATATGCAGATTTGAAAGCATATATGCAAAAAAGTGTTACATATTCTTGTAGACGTATGAAAAGATATGTTGCATATAACTTAAAATACGTGTTAATATGCAATAGAACAATATATATGTAATAAAATGTTCTAAAATATTAATTTTATTTTAAAAATTAATATAGAATATATAATTCGATAATTACATGTCATTAGTGAGCATTTACATTGTTAAACTTTATGACATATCATAGAAGATTACAAATATCAATTAATTCATTTAATTTGTGTAACTTCATGGTTTCTAATTTTATTAATAAATATATTTTAAACATTTTATTTTCTCAAAAAACATTCAAAAAAATATAGCAGTAAGAGAAGACTTTGAATGTGAAAGATTTGTATTTATTTTTAAAATATATTAATAAATTTCAATTATTTATTTTAAATTATAATAATTGATTATGTGGATATTGGGTAATTGATTTTTTTTCAAATTTGAAAATTTAATAAAAATTAGAGATAAGATATTAGAAAATTTTATTTGAATGTGAAATATTTGTATTTATTTTTAAAATATATTAAAAAAATTCAACTATTTATTTTAAATTATAGTAATTGATTATGTGGATAATTGATTATTTTAAAAAACATGGTTGTGTATATATCATTACTCTATATGCAGATTTGAAAGCATATATGCAAAAAGGTGTTACATATTCTTGTTGACGTATGCAAAAATATGTTGCATATAACTTAAAATACGTGATAATATGCAATGGAACAAAAAAAAATTGGAAAATAAATCACATAGAATTATTATATCTCCATTCACAAATTAAGAACTAGACCCAAAACTAACACATGATTCCACAAAATCAATTAAAAATTTAATTGGATCAAGAAATCACGAAGCGTCGAGCCACCGCAGCTGCCCAAGCTTCTCCCCGAATTGCGAGGCCGCGAGTAGCCCTACCACACTCAATTTACACTATACAACTAAATTTATCAGAAAAATACAAAGCATAATCCGGTTAAAAAATTAAAATTGCGTATAAAGAAAATTGGGGGAATAATATACCTCACCACAGAGCTGATCTCACAGATATATTTCCACATTTGTTTCTGCGTCGATCTATTTTATACGGCGATGGTCAGAGATAGAGAGAGTTGAGGTCAACCGGAGGAAAATCGATGACGGGATATGATTGAGGATGAGGAGGCGGTGGGGGGGGGGGGGGGTTCTTTGCAGATCTGTTCAGAAACCTCTCCTTCAATGCTATGACAACAGTCGGAGCCGTTCGTGGTTGCATCTTACGCCTCCGTTTCGTGGCCGTATCTTACGCCTCCATTTGTGGTCGCGCCTTGCATATTGGATTTCAGTTTCTGATATGATTACAAAATTGGACACCAATGACAATAATTTTGCAAAAGATTTGTTTATTTTGAAAAGAATTGGTGTGCTGTCGCTGGCACCCAAAAATAATTACCTTAAGTACCCACTATGTAGTAGGAAAGTAAGGGTCGATCCCACAGAGAATAGTGTAATTTAATTAAATTGTTCGTGTTATGAAAGCAATTAAAAAGGGGGGAGTTTGATTGGTTGACTTAAAACTACTACTCCCTCCACTTTTAATTAAGTGTCATTCTAACAATTTTCAACAAATTAAGATATATAATCGTGGACCATTTAACCCTTCATTAATGATAACTAATTTTAATATTAAATTTATGTTTAGTAATGAATGTGGCCAATATTGTAGGTGATATTCATGTATACAATAATTAAGGTTTATTCATGATTTATGCTATAGTATTATATTCAAAAGGGTAAAAGCTTAAATCAAGGCAAAGAAAATGGAGAGAGTATAATGTATAAGGGTAAAATTGTCAAAATTAAAGAAAAAAGTGTATAATGACACTTGTTTTGAAAATATTAAAAAATGCAAAGTGACACTTAATAAAAAACGAAGGGAGTAAGAAGTAAGAAATAATAAATTGCAATATAGAAATAACAAGACTCAAATAATGTGAATGATCTAGCCATTTCAACACAAACTCCTCTTCAAATAAGGCGTGCCCACGCCTTATCTGAAATCCTCTCCCGATACACAAACACACAAAAACGAAATTAAAAGGAAAAGTAGCAAAATAAAAACTAAGTAAACATTGGGTTGCCTCACAACAAACGCCTTTGTTTATTGTCGATGACTCGACTTAGGATTGTGATTCCCTCTAGTATTGTGGATTATCTAAATTCACACATTCCACGTGCTCTTTCTGAAAACCTTCTCGATACTCCTTCAATTGGTGACCATTCACCTTGAAAATTTTATTCGTCCTAAAGCTTTGGATCTCAACACCATGAGAAAAGATTTTAGTAATAACAAAGGGACCTATCCAACGAGAACGTAACTTACCTAGAAATAATTTCAATTTAGAATGATAAAGTAGCACCTTTTCTTCAACAGTGGAATTTTTCCGTGAAATCTGTGCATCGTGAAATGCCTTTGTTTTCATCTTATAAATCACAGAATTCTCATATGCTTCATTCCTCAACTCCTCAATCTCTTGTAATTGCAACTTTCGACCAATACCAGCCTCATCAAAACTCATGTTGCACTTCTTAACTGCCCAATATGCCTTGACAACCTTGTGCTCTAGTTCAACGGGCAAATGACATGGCTTACCGTAGACGAGCCTATATGGAGACATCCCTATAGGTGTCTTATAGGCTGTACGATATGCACATAGTGCATCATCCAATCTCAAGCTCCAATACTTACGGTTAGGTCACACCGTCTTCTCCAAAATTGCTTTGATCTCTCGGTTCGACACCTCGACTTGACCATTCGTTTGAGGGTGGTATGATGTAGACATCTTATGCATAACCGAATATTTTTGCAATAATGCTTCAATAGTTCGATTGCAAAAATGTGTCCCCTTATCACTTATGACCGCCCTTGGAATCCCGAACCTAGCAAAAATGTTAGACCTCAAAAATCCTGTAACCACTTTAGAATCATTAGTTCGAGTGGCATTTGCTTCCACCCATTTTGAAACATAATCAACAAGAAGCAGAATATATATATTACCAAAAGAAGACGGAAACGGACCCATGAAATCCATACCCCACACATAAAAAATTTCACGCACAATTATGGGATTTTGGGGCATTTCATTCCTTTGAGAAATGTTTCCTATTCTTTGAAAATTATCACACGACTTGCAAAAATCATATGCATCTCGAAACAATGATGGCCAATAAAATCCACACTCTAGAACCTTAAAAGCAGTACGTTTGGATCCAAAACGTCCTCCACAAGCATAGTTATGACAAAAGGTGAGAATAGAAAAGAATTCAAAATCGGGTACGCACCTTCATATTACTTGATCAGCACAATGCTTCCATAAATATGGATCATCCCAAATGTAGTAGTTAGAATCACTAAATAACTTATCTCTTTGAGCCTTGTTCATCTCCTCTAGATAAAATCCAGCTACTAGAAAATTCACCAAATCAGCAAACCATGAGACATACTGCACTGAAACTGAGGGCGTCACAACGAGCAGCTACTCGTCTGGGAATTCTTCCAGCAGTGGTTCAGTGTCCTTAGCTCTCTCCAAGCAACTAAGATGGTCAGTGTTGGTCCCAAGTTGAGTTAAGATTGAGTAAGCTAAGAAAGTCTAGAGGGGAGGGGTGAATAGACTTTAAAAAATCTTTCAAAATATCAGAGTTTATAATGCGGAATAGTGTTCTGAATAGTACTGTTCTTACTGAATCAGATCAGTACTTCCAGTTTTATTTTTATACTCAACTTTTATACAGATCTTTACTTAGACAACTTTACTGTTCTTGTTTAAACAAATATCAAACAGAAAATAAAGAACACAGAATTTTATAGTGGTTCGACCAATAAGTCTACATCCACTCTCACAATCCCAGTTGTGATGTTTTATTAACTCTTCCTTGAGTTTCTTGTGGCTTAAAGTCCCAAGATTAAGACTGTGATCTTATCGATTACACTTCCAAGTGTATCTTCGATCTACTAGTAATTCTACAAGTAACTAGCACACTTGTTTACAAAACACAAACTTAAAACTGAAAAGTAAAACTTCTCTTTGAGTAGCCTTTGATTTCTTCTCTTCAATTCAGTGGCTTCTCCTTGCTTCGATTTCCTTAACTCTGTGAGTTCTTGATTGTAGACTTGCTCTTGATTTCTCTAAGATCAGTAATTGTTCAGTAGTAGCAGTAGTCTCTTCAAGTAGGAGATCATACAGTATTTATAGAATTTAGTATGACAGTTAGCAGTTTGTGAACTAACTCTCAACTAACTCTAAACTGTTTTTGTAACTTCTTCTTGTAACCAACTTTGTAACTTCCTTCTTATTCCAAGTCAGCATATCTTCAAATATATCTTCAGTTACACTTTAAATAAGTTATCCAAACTTATTCTTCAAATTCACCAAATCAGCACAGTAACTTACTGTTCTGATTTTTACTGTTCTTAGTCAGTCAGCACAGTAACTTAAAACTGTTCTGTACTTCTCAAAAATTCTTCTAAGCTTCTCTTCAACTCTTCTTTGAAGTCTTCTTATTCTGAAGTAGTCTTCTGAGTCTTCATTAGTCTTCTGATCTTCTTCTAATCTAGTGTTCTAAACTACTGTTCTGAACTTTTACAATGCTGAATACAATCAAATACAACTTTACATATATAAAACCTATCTATACATCAACTGAACTATATACAGATGAGTATATCTAAGTCATATACTATAAGATGTCTATACAATACAAAACATCAGCTTAGTTCCTAACAGTTCATATATCAGATCAGTAAACACAATAAGATCAGTAATCATATAAGATCAGTAACTTAGATTTCAAATATCGATATTCTTATTCTCAGATTCCATTAAGATCAGTAATCTTATTTTCAATATTTCTTAATAAGATCAGTAAACTTATTTCAGATGACTCAGTTAAGATCAGTAATCTTGTTTTCAGATGACTTAGTTAAGATGACTTAGAACCACATATATTACTAACTTTAAGTTGCTTTTGGCCATCAAAACATACTTTCATCAATTAGAACATTGTTTCAAGGATTCATATCCCAACAATTTCCCCCTTTTTGATGAAGCCAAAACTACTTAAATGTTAATAAATCAGTAGTTAAGTATGTAGTCTATCATAACAGTTCATCATTTCAAAATTCCAGATTCATATTCAAGTTAGATCAGATAGTGCACATATTACACATACTAACAAAATATGAAATGAACAAAAAATATAGAAATAAAGATTAAGGTTAAGAAATGTTATCTTGTGAGCTTATCCTTCATCTTCTTTCTGTATCTTCAGATTCTGAATGCAACATAAAGCCTTGCTTTGATATCCATCATATGTTGATGATCAGTTATACCTTCTTCTTTGATAATCTCAGCAATTATGTTACCAATCTCTTTGTAATCTGGTTCTCCATTCTCTAGTCTTGGAGGTTCCCAATTTGGTTCTTCAGGACATAATATCTTCACTTCAGCACGAGCAGCAACTTGTGCTATATCTTCCCAAAACTCTTTATCAATGTTCAGCATGAACTCTTCAAAGTCAGCAAATTCAGCTTCTTTGCTTGAATGATCACCAAACTTTCTCACAATAAAGTTTGCAATCTGCCACTTCTTCTTCAGATTTTTCCAATATTCCATATTTTCAGTTAGAACAATAAAATCCACAAAGTTCTCATCTTGAAAATTTTTGTCAAACTCTCTTCCTTCAGCTTTTCTCTGAGCATTCATTTTCCTTCTCAAAGCTGTAACTCTATTATCAAACCTTGTTTTCAAAAACTTAACATCCTTATCTTTCTTCTTTTTCAATTCTGCTTCTTCAACTTTCTTTTTCTTCAACACTTCAAGTTTTTCTTGTTCTTCACTTGAAACACCAATCTTCAACTTACTTCTGGATCTGGTAACTCTACCAGTTTCCTCTTCTTGCTCTTCTTCATCAGACAATATTAATTTCCTCTTCTTCTGAATAGAACTTTCAGCAACATCAGATTTCTTCTTCTCAACAATTTCTTCAGTTTGTTGTTTCTGTTGCTTCCTGAGTTTGATTTTCTCATTCAGACTTGCAATTTCTTCTTTCAACTCATCTTGACTCACAACTAGTTGAGCTTGTTGTGACTGAGTTTGCTCCATTACTCTTCTTATCCTGTCTTCCCCCTTTTTGGCTTCATCATGCCACTCTTCCAAGGGAGTCAAGTGTTGCTTCATATTTGCATCCAACACCTGAGATAGGCTCTTCTCTTGAAGTCTATGGAGATCATAAATTTTAGACATTGTATGCTCCATAATTTTTCATAAGAATTTTCAGAATTCATCTTATTCATTCTTTCAGTAGCTTCTTGGAACATTCTCACAGCATCTTCCAACTTTGCTTGAAGCTCTGCATTCTGCTTTCTCAACAGTTCAAAGCTAGAATTTTCAGATTCCTTCTCAATAGGAACTGTTCCGACCTGTTCCTGCACATCTTCAGGAATGATAGGATCAGCAGACTGAAATGGAATGCTTTCCATCTCTTCAGCATCCAAAACTTGATTTCCAACAACTTATGTATCTTCAATCACAACAGTGTTCTCAAACACCTCTGTTGTATTGTCAACAACTTCATCAACTTCCATAAAATCCTCTTCAACAACATTCTCAGCTTCATCAGCAACCTTCTCTTCACTTACCATAATAACATCATCATTTTCATGAGCAGCAGTAGTAGCAACATTTTCCACAAAATATTTAAATCCTGTCAACCTTTCCACAAGTTGTACTACTGACTCAGGAGTTACTAGCTCAAGAAATGAGTTAACACCAGCTGCATGCATTTGCTCTGCTTCCCAATCATCAAAGATTGAAGCACCACCCATACCTTCCATAATGACTAGGTTCTCTTTGAGAGTACTCCTCTTAAGATACACCCATGTGCCTATCCTAAGAAGTTTCTCAAACTCAACTGAACTTTCATCCAATCCAGGAAACTGCTTCAACAAGGCCAATCTCAGATCTATCCTGATTCTATCTTCCTTATCACAGATAGAATAATCCATTAAACCAGCAGGTTTAGGGGCTATAAATTCAGGTTCAGGGGATGATGAAATGTCAATTGGTACAGTAGAAGGCTCAAATTCATGTCCAGTAGAGTGATCATGAACTTGTATTGGGGAATGATGTGGTGTAGGTTGGTGTTGAGGACTTGAAATAGGAGTAGGAATAAAAGTATTGTTCTGAGGGGATGAATGAGGAGTGTTCTGAGATATTGGAAAGTAGTGAGCTGATTCTCCAGAACATGAAGGTTGAGGGTTAATGGGATCAGTTGGGCTTGGATCAGAATTTGAAGGGGTAGGAGAGACATGAACAAGCTTCCTCCTAGCACTTCTCCTCTTGGTTCTTTTATGTAAAGCAACAGGACTTGAATTACTAACCTCTTGCTCTTCAGAGCTTGCTTGCACCACAGTCTCAATAAACCGGACTGTTGGCTCTGAGACAGCTGTAGCAGACCTCCCTCTCCTTGGTCTAGTACTGCTCGGATCATGCCTCGCTTTCGATCTTATCTCAGGTTGATTATCATCAGATCTGTACATTGAAGCTCCAGACTCTTGTGCTTCAGGTTCTTGGGATTGCTCCAAAGGATTTTCTTGTTCAAATCGAACAGACTCCTTCTTCATCAAGAATTTTCCATGATGGAATTTCTTGGGATTACTCCAGTATGCCTTCTTGACAACCAACTGAGGCAACAAGATACTCAGTTTGTTTTCGAACCCTAACTTCGATTTAATCGAAAATTCCAATGTATCCTCATCGAACAAGACTTTGTCTTTCTCATTTAACAGTCTTTCTAAGAAAAATCCTTGCCAATCACCTTGTACTCTGTCAATGATTGCTGCCATAATTCGAATTTTTAAACTTGATAGAGCATCCTGACTGTGATGTTGCCCTAACAACATTTTCCAGCTATGTCCATTAGAAACTGCAGACCAGTAGGAAGAACATCTTTCTTAAGATGGCTTAGAGACTCAGGTTCTTCACCAGACCATCTGCCTACACATTCTTTCTCTTCCCCTGCTTTGTAGGACAAAATATCTACAGGGCCTTGAGGTAAATCCAACATGACTTCCAGGATTTCCCTTGTAATCGCTACCTTGTGCCCTGAAAGCATGGAGTGAACACCATTGCTATCACCTTTAAGATGTAAATAAAATTTCATCGCCTCTGGTTCAAACACATTCATCGGAGAAGATTCAAGAAACTTCCTCAGCCCGCACTCTTCGCACATCGTCAGAATAGCTTGATTTTCAGCACTGTGTCGTCCATTGAAGTAAACAGCATTTTCTACAAAAATGCCTTTTTCTCGAACCCAGAAATCAGAATCAAAGGTTCCTGCAACTTCGGTAGATTCACTTATAATGTTGATAATCGCCATTGTAGGATTTTGTAGAAGATAGATTATTGAGATTTTGCAGTAATTTTTGAGTTATGAATTTTCCAGAAATGAACTCGCAAGGAAGATGAAGATGAAAAGTGATCGTGTTTATCAAACTCAAAACCAATCTAGGGCTAGGATTGAATTTGATTATCACAAAGAATGGTCGAGATTAAGTCTCGAAATATGTGTTAAACAAGAACTGTTCATATTCTAGTACCATTCTTAATTTTGGAGCCAATTTGTGTTTGATAAATACACCACAGTTTTTAGGTTAGAAATAGAGGAGTGTACTAATCTTCTCTATTAGTAATCTAAAATTTGAGCAGTTTTTGACTTAGAGTATTCTAATCCAAAAGACTGTTCTGATGCATATCAGCACAGTAGTTTCCAAAACTATTTCACTTCATTCTCTTACTTGTATATAAAGAAAATGTACTTATCTGGATCAGCTGAGTACTGTAATCAGCTGAGTAAACTTTTTAGACATCAGATCAGTAGATGAATCAGCACTGTAGTTTTCAGATCAGTAGATGGATCAGCACAGTAGTGTTCAGATCAGTACCCAATTTTCCTGATTTCACCTTTTTGATATCAGCACAGTAATCCTCAGATCAGTACTGTGTCAGATTAGTAGAATTCTGTAAACATATTAGTAGTAATCAAATCTTTCTGTAGACAGTTTAGTCAGTAATGAAATTAGTTCTGTAGAATAATTGAATTGTAATCAGATCAGTACTGTAGACAAAGAAACTTTGTAATCAGAACAGTTATGTAGACAAGTCAATTTCTTAATCAGAATATATCTGTAGACTGAGATAGCCTGTAATCAGATTAGATTTGTAGACTTTTCAAATCTGTAATCAGATCAGTTCCCCCTTCAGTGGAGAATTCCTCTTCTGTGCCTGTTTCACCTTGGTAGAAGTGTTAGTACAATATATATAAGTGTAAAACAGTACAGATTAGTAACAGTATAATTAAATTAATGATCACATCAAGGTTTATGCTAAAGTGACTTAGTGTTCTGAGTCAACAAAAGGATCTTTAAGAAATCACAGATTCCCCCTTAATGTGTGTTCTCAGTGTCCCTCAGCTTTACCAGCTTCCTCATCGGGATTAAGGTAACTTTAGTAACCTTGTTACCTGTTTTAAATGTAGTGGTCTGACATAGGATTGTCTCTTCTGAGTTTAAGCTTTTTATGCACTGCTCTTAGTTTCTGCTTTATCTTCCTCTTGGTATAAGATCAGTACCTGAAATGTTAGTACAGTTCTATATACATATAGAATCCATATCTATCAACCCTAAGCTAATGCATAACTCTCTGAATCTTACTTCAGCCAATGGTTTTGTAAAAATGTCAGCTCTTTGAATATCAGTATGAATTTTTTCCATCCTAATATTTTTCTTTTCCACATGATCCCTAATAAAATGATGCCTAATGTCAACATGCTTGCATCTAGTATGTAGAACAGGATTTTGTGTGATGGCAATGGCACTATTACTGTCACAATATATAGGTACATTTGATTCTACAATATTGTAGTCTCTGAGTTGTTGTATTAGCCAAAGAAGCTGACTACAACAACTACCTGCAGCCATATATTCTGCTTCAGTGGTAGAAGTTGCCACACTTGTTTGTTTCTTTGAAAACCATGAAATGAGCTTAGTTCCTAAGAATTGACATGAACCTGAAGTAGATTTTCTATCTATTTTGCAACCTCCAAAGTCCGAGTCTGAATAACCACTTAAGGATATATCATCATCTGCAGGATACCATAATCCTCGATTAATGGTCCCCTTTAGATATTTCAATATCCTTTTGGCAGCTTCCAGATGACTTTCTTTGGGGTTTGCTTGAAATCTTGCACATACACCAACAGAAAAAGCAATATCAGGTCTGCTGGCAGTTAGATAGAGTAGAGAGCCAATTAAAGCACGATAGTGAGGTTGGTCAGAAGACTTACCTCCTTCATCAGGATCCATTCTGTATGTAGGTTGCATGGGCACACCAACTGTCTTACAGGTTTTAATACCAAATTTATCTAGCAAATTCTTAGTGTATTTTGCTTGATTTATAAAGATACCTTCTGTAGTTTGTTTTACTTGAAGACCAAGAAAATATGTCATTTCTCCCATCATAGACATTTCAAATTTACTTTGCATGAGTGTAGAAAAGCTTTCACTCAAGGTTTTGTTGGGTGATCCAAAAATAATATCATCCACATAAATTTGAACAAGTAATATATCATTACCTTCTTGTCTTCGAAACAAAGTTCTATCAACTTTGCCTTTTGTAAAACCATTTTCAAGTAAGAATAGAGAAAGTGTATCATACCAGGCTCTTGGGGCTTGTTTCAGTCCATAGAGTGCTTTCTTTAACCTGTATACTTGGTGACTATTCACTTCAAAACCAGGTGGTTGTTCCACATAAACTTCTTCAGCAAGTATACCATTCAAAAATGCACTTTTCACATCCATTTGATACACAGTGAATTTCATATGTGCAGCATAAGCAAGGAACAATCTTATAGCTTCTAGTCTAGCTACAAGAGCAAAAGTTTCATCATAATCAATACCCTCAGCTTGAGAGTAGCCCTGAGCAACTAATCTAGCTTTATTTCTTACTACAAGATCATTTTCATCCCTTTTGTTCTTGAAAATCCACTTAGTGCCTACAACATTATGATTACTAGGTCTTTCAACAAGTTCCCAAACTTCATTTCTAGTGAACTGATTAAGTTCTTCTTGCATGGCTATAATCCAGTTACTATCACTTAAAGCTTCATTCACAGTTTTAGGCTCAAAAGATGATAGAAAACAACACCAGCAAAATAGAGACTTACTAGGTTCTTCCTGGGAATCAAACAATTGTTTTCTAGTTTTAACACCTTTACTAGAATCACCTAAAATCAGATCAGTAGAATGAGCAGACTTCCATGTCCTTCTATTCTTAACAGAAATGCTATCATCATTTATATCATGCAAATCATCATGCAGATCAGTATCATTTATATCAGCAGATTTGTTCATAGGAGAGCAGTCATTCAATTCTGGTATATCAGAAGTTTTAGATGACTCACCTTTGTCTTTTACCTTTTCTTTATCAGAATCTTGATCTAGGACTTTCAGGAAAGGATTATATGCTTGTACAGATTCATATATTTCTGCATCATCATCATCATTGTTGGTTTGAAGCTTTAGATTGTCAATTTTCTTACTGAGCTGATGATCAGCAGAGTCCTGCACATTCTCATCAAAGACTACATGGGGTGTTTCTTCCACACATAGGGTAGAGTAATTAAACACTCTAAATGCTTTGCTTACAGAAGAGTATCCTAAGAATATCCCTTCATCAGCTTTTGCACCAAAGGCATTTAGCTTACTTTTGCCATTGTTATGAATGAAACACTTACATCCAAAGATATGAAAATAAGAAACTCTAGGTTTTCTGCCTTTCCATACCTCATAAGGTGTTTTACCATGCACCTTATTAAGAGCACTTCGGTTTTGGGAGTGGCAAGCTGTGTTAATGGCTTCAGCCCAAAACTTCTGAGGTGTGTTGAATTCTGCAATCATGGCTCTACATGCTTATTTTAGTGTTCTGTTTCTCCTTTCTGCAACACCATTTTGTTGAGGGGTTCTGGCTGCACTTGTCAAATGCTGTATGCCAGACTTAGAACAATAGTCAGAGATGTAACCGTTAATAAACTCAGTCCCCTTGTCACTTCTTATCTTGACAATGGGTTGACCCTTTTCAACCTGCAACCTCTTTAATAGATCTGGAAGTAGTGTTTGTGTATCACTCTTTTTGTGTAGAAAAACTACCCAAGTAAACTTAGAATAATCATCTACTACAACCAGAGTATACCTTCTTCCATTCAGTGTAGGAGGTTTGATAGGACCATGAAGATCCATATGCAAAAGTTCTAAAACTCTGCTTGTTGAAAGAGTTGGAATGGACTTAAATGAAACCTTTACCTGTTTACCTTTTTGACAGGAGTCACACATTTGTGATTTGGAATAGATTTCATTGGGAATGCCCTCAACAAGATGTTCTCTAGCAATCTTGTTGATTATCTTAAAGTTCAGGTGGCAGAGGCGTTTATGCCAGAGCCAACTGTTTTCTTTAGGACTCTTAGAAATAAGACAAGCATTCTTAGGACAACTATTCCAATTCACAATGTATACACTTCCTTGTCTTGTGCCAACAAGTAAAACATTGTGAGTCCTTTTGTCTATTATTTCACATCTTCTGGTTTTGAACTGAACTTTGTATCCCCTGTCACAGAATTGAGATACAGATAACAAATTATATTTCAAACCTTCAACATAGGAGACATCTTGGATTTCAACATCTCCATTCTTGATGAATCCAAATCCTTTTGTGATTGCCATGGAGCTGTCTCCAAAGATGACTTTTGGTCCTTCCTTCTCATGATAGTCAGTAAGCAAGGCCTTGGTACCAGTCATGTGGTGTGAACACCCACTGTCTATGTACCAGGTCTCACCAACTGAACCACCTTTCTTGTACAAGTCCAGTCGATCCTGCAAGGTAGTGATCTTAATAATTTAGGTACCCTAGTTTATTTGGGTCCTTGGGGGTTAGTAGTGAGAGGTACCCAAATGAACATTGAGGATTTGAATAAGTGGGACCTCTTCAGTTTCCTTCCAAATTTATCACAAAACAGTACTTTGTTAACCAATTCAGAATTATTAGCAGACTTAGGATCTATTTTTCTGAGATAGCCTTTCCTTGGATCTATCCCTTTTTCAGTAAGATCAGTATGTCTGTAATAGTTTGAATATGGTCTGAAAGCATGTGGACCATACGACTTATAGATGCGTTTTGATCTTTCCTCACCAATGATATCATAAGATAAAGGTGGAGGATAAAGAACAGGTTTGTTATGATAATGAGGCACAAATCTCCTAGGTTTAGTTGAATACAGTTGAGACTGCCTTATAAAAGGAGGTCTAGGCTGTTCCCAACTTGCCTGTGCTTGTCTTGACCTACTGTTCTGAGTTTGTCTCTTCTGATACCAGGACTGATCTGATCTGGTCAGAGGAGTATAACTCTTCTGATATGGTCTTGACTGTACTGGTCTTAATACATTCTTCATTTTACCATTCTTGGTAGTAGGAGGGATGTATTTAGACTGTACTTTCAGTTTTGGATCATCATCATAAGTCATAGGTTCTTTTCCTTTATCTAGTTGCAAAGAACTTGAACTAGCTCCATTAGTTTTCTTAAATTCTGAAGTAGAGGAACTAGGCAGATCAGTACCTATCCCACTTTTATCATTTGGAGCTCTATATCTGTCAGAGATTGTTTGATTAATCTTAGTAGAGTTAATCATCCCAGATAGCTTTCGATCTAGGCTCACTACTTCAGATTCTAAGAATCTATTGCGCTCTTCAAGTTTTTCACATTTAATCTTTAAATCATTGAATTCATTAGTCTCTTTGGCTTGAGTTTTAAGCATACCCTGATATAGTGTGTCAATGGATGCATACTTTTCTTGGAGTTGAGACAACTCTTCTGATAGCCTTGCATTTATGACAACTATATTAGGATCCACTTTCAACTGGGCTTCTTTCAGATTAATGATTTCTTGCTTTAAAGATATATTCTCATCACTAATTTCAATGAATGCTTTGTTGGCTTGTAGAAGGTCTTCTTCAGTCACTCCTTGGGAATGATGAAGACTACTTCCTACACTGCTATCAGCAGCATCACTTTCATCAGTGTTAGAATTTTTGCAAGATTGAAAAGAGTTAGCAGATGATACCTCATCATTTATTTTGGCCATCATTACCAGTCCATCATCTACTATGAAGGCTTCATTCTCATTGCTAGAGGGGTATTCAGATGAAGACGATGGCAACTCTTCTGATTCCGAATCAGAATCATTGTATGCCATCATTGCCTTCTTACCCTTGGCATATTTTCGATCTCTTCTGGCTTTCCTTTCTTCTCGATCTTCAGAACTCAGATCAGGACATTCATAAGCATAATGACCTGGCTTATCACAATTATAGCAAACAAGATTGTTAGAAGTTCTCTTAGGAGGTGAATGATTTCGGTTCCTGTCATGCTTGCCAATTGAGTTCCTGTCTTTCTTATCAGAATACTTTCTATCCCTCTTATCAGATGAGTTCCTATCTCTCCTGTTCTCATTAGAGATCTCATCTCTTCTTTCAGAAGAGTTTTGGTCCCTTCTGTTCACAGAAGAGTCCCTGTTACTAGAACCCTTGGTTTCCTTGTAGAATTTCTTGTATCTACCATACCTCTTATTTAGTCTATAAAATCTTTTGATCATAAGGCTCATCTGATCTTTCAGACTAAGATCAGAACTATCTAGTTCATCTTTTATGCTTGAGGCCTTAGACTTAGATGATCTAGACCCCTTAGAGGTAGAGGCTTTAAAAGCTATGTCCTTAGAGGCATCCTTATCCTTATGATTCACAGTAATAGGATCTTCTTCATCTAACTCAAACTCATGTGCCTTAAGGGTTTGGAACATAGTTTCTGCTGGCCAAGAATCAATATCTTGTGTGGTTTTAATGATCATCTTGACCATTTTCCACCTTTCATCCAAAGCTTTCAAGATTCTCAAGTTAACTTCTCTTTCAGTATAAGTCTTTCCTAACACATTAAGATCATTCATAATCTTTGTAAATCGAGTATCCAATTCATCAATTGTTTCTCCTGGCTTCATCTTAAATGTTTCAAACCTTTGGACAGCTGTGGATAATTTGCTTTCTTTGATCAGTGTAGTACCTTCACAAAGAATAGCCAATTTGTCCCACATTTGCTTTGCAGTCTTACATTTTAACACTTTACCAAGATACTCATTTGGCAAGGTGTGTAAAATATAATTCTTAGCAAGACTATCCAAATTGTTTTGTCTCATTTCTTCAGAAGTCAGTTCTGACCTTGGTTTAGGGACCAGTGCACCAACTGGTTTAGAAGGATCCAGAACAACAGTGTTTTCCACCATGGTGACAATTGGTCCTTCAGTCACCACAGAAACCATCAGATCATGGGTTGAGCTAAAGATGGCCTCCATCCTAAGCTTCCAGTAGTCATAATCTGCAATCTTGAACTTAGGAAGTTTGTTCACATTAGTGTCATCCATGTTTGATTAGACAAATAGGATCAGTAGTATAGCAGATAATTTTCAAGTATTCAGATAGTGACAGATATCAAGAAATAGTAGCAAGATCAGTGAGATTTCCCTCAAGATCTACAAGGTTATCAAGAAACAGCAATCCAAAGAACTACTGCTCTGATACCACTTGTTGGTCCCAAGTTGAGTTAAGATTGAGTAAGCTAAGAAAGTCTAGAGGGGAGGGGTGAATAGACTTTCAAAAATCTTTCAAAATATCAGAGTTTATAATGCGGAATAGTGTTCTGAATAGTACTGTTCTTACTGAATCAGATCAGTACTTCCAGTTTTAGTTTTATACTCAACTTTTATACAGATCTTTACTTAGACAACTTTACTGTTCTTGTTTAAACAAATATCAAACAAATATCAAACAGAAAATAAAGAACACCGAATTTTATAGTGGTTCGACCAATAAGTCTACATCCACTCTCACAATCCCAGTTGTGATGTTTTATTAACTCTTCCTTGAGTTTCTTGTGGCTTAAAGTCCCAAGATTAAGACTGTGATCTTATCGATTACACTTCCAAGTGTATCTTCGATCTACTAGTAATTCTACAAGTAACTAGCACACTTGTTTACAAAACACAAACTTAAAACTGAAAAGTAAAACTTCTCTTTGAGTAGCCTTTGATTTCTTCTCTTCAATTCAGTGGCTTCTCCTTGCTTCAATTTCCTTAACTTTGTGAGTTCTTGATTGTAGACTTGCTCTTGATTTCTCTAAGATCAGTAATTGTTCAGTAGTAGCAGTAGTCTCTTCAAGTAGGAGATCATACAGTATTTATAGAATTTAGTATGACAGTTAGCAGTTTGTGAACTAACTCTCAACTAACTCTAAACTGTTTTTGTAACTTCTTCTTGTAACCAACTTTGTAACTTCTTTCTTATTCCAAGTCAGCATATCTTCAAATATATCTTCAGTTACACTTTAAATAAGCTATCCAAACTTATTCTTCAAATACACCAAATCAGCACAGTAACTTACTGTTCTGATTTTTACTGTTCTTAGTCAGTCAGCACAGTAACTTAAAACTGTTCTGTACTTCTCAAAAATTCTTCTAAGCTTCTCTTCAACTCTTCTTTGAAGTCTTCTTATTCTGAAGTAGTCTTTTGAGTCTTCATTAGTCTTTTGATCTTCTTCTAATCTAGTGTTCTAAACTACTGTTCTGAACTTTTACAATGCTGAATACAATCAAATACAACTTTACATATATAAAACCTATCTATACATCAACTGAACTATATACAGATGAGTATATCTAAGTCCTATACTATAAGCTGTCTATACAATACAAAACATCAGCTTAGTTCCTAACAGTTCATATATCAGATCAGTAAACACAATAAGATCAGTAATCATATAAGATCAGTAACTTAGATTTCAAATATCTCTTTAAAATCAATATTCTTATTCTCAGATTCCATTAAGATCAGTAATCTTATTTTCAATATTTTTAATAAGATCAGTAAACTTATTTCAGATGACTCAGTTAAGATCAGTAATCTTGTTTTCAGATGACTTAGAACCACATATATTACTAACTTTAAGTTGCTTTTGGCCATCAAAACATACTTTCATCAATTAGAACATTGTTTCAAGGATTCATATCCCAACAGTCAGCCACTACATTCTCTGCACCTCTCTTGTCTTTAATTTCAAGATCGAACTCTTGGAGCAATAAAATCCATCGAATAAGTCTTGGTTTAGCTTCTTTCTTCGTCATCAAATACTTTAAGGCTGCATGATCAGAAAATACAATCACTTTAGTCCCAAGTAAATATGAACGAAATTTTTCTAAAGTAAAAACCACAGCAAGAAGTTCTTTTTCCGTGGTAGAATAGTTAGCTTGAGCTTGATCCAAAGTTCGTGATGCATAATATATCACATGAGACTTCTTATCCACACGCTGCCCAAGAACAACCCCTATAGCATAATCACTTGCATCGCACATGATCTCGAATGGTAGGCTCCAATTCGGGGGTTGGATGATGGGTGGTGTGGTTAACAATCTCTTCAATGTGTCAAAAGCCTCTTTACACGCCTCATCAAGCTCGAACTCCACATCCTTTTGCAAAAGTCTACAAAGAGGTGATGTTATCTTGGAAAATCCTTGATAAACCTCCTATAAAAACCTGCATGACCAAGAAAAGAGCGAACTTCCCGCACAGTTGTGGGGTAAGGCAAAGCATAAATAAGTTCAACCTTAGACTTGTCTACTTCTATGCCTTTTTCCGAGACAATATGCCCTAACACAATTCATTTCTCTACCATAAAATGACATTTTTCCCAATTTAAAACCAAATTAGTCTCAACACATTATTTAAGAATTAAACTAAGGTTTCCTAAACATATTTCAAATGATCCACCATAGACACTAAAATCATCCATGAAAACCTCAATTATATTCCGAACAAATTCGGAAAAAATGCATACCATACACCTGATTAGTGTGAGAATTGCTCGAAATTCATGTGTTTAAATCGCATAATTTGATAGGATTTCTTGCATTATTTACACTAAATTGACTAATTGCACTTGATTTGGAGAAAGAGTGTTGTTTGATATTTTTATAGGAAAAAGAGCACATTTGGAGTGAAACACGCCTCGATTATTTTGTGACGTCAATTGAAGAAATGAAATGAGAATTGAGTCGACTAAAAATGGAAGTTGAAGATTATTTGGGCCAACAATTTAATTGATGGCCCATTTAATTAAGTAGTACGAGAATTGCAATGGACCAAGTGGGCCCATTTGATAATTGTTGTAAGGAATGAATTAAAAGGCAATCAGCCCATGTAGCTTGATGGAATTGGCCCAATTATGGCAGCTGTCAAAGAGGAAGCAAGCTGCCAAAATTAAAACAATTAATTTAAGAAGGTTACCATATACAGTATACTCCCTCCGTCCCGTGATTATTTGAACACTTTCCTTAACGGGCATCCCAACATTATTTGAACATTCCAAAAAAGGAAATAACTCACATAATTTTTACCCTTACAACATTCATCTAATTTAAAAAATACCACTCTATTTGAGCCCACAATTTAATCTCTTTCTTGACTTTTAGTCAATGAATTACCAATAATACCCCTCCTTTATTCCACCATACACATCACTATATTCCATTTTCTTAATCTTCGTGCCGGTCAAACCATGCACAAAATCTTGGGACGGAGGGAGTATATTACTCGGAGACCACGCCACACATGCTGCTATATATACCTAGGAGGAGAGCACACAAATTATTGAATTTTCAACTTTCATCTTCTTAGATAATTTAGGTTAAACTTAGTCTCTACTCTCAATTTCAAGCAAGGATACTCATCGATTCTGTTATTTCTTCAAGTTTTGAGCACTCTTCACTCTAGAGGTGACTTCTATCCATATTACAAGTTTGTTGGTAAATTTAATTTAATTTCAAGTTTTGTTAATTTATCTTACATGAGTATGTTTTCTCTAATTGTTTTAGATATGGTTGTTGCTTTTAGAACCATGGGCTAATCTATTTTATACTTTGGGTGTTTGAAACTATGTGAATATTGAGTGTTCGAATTATTTATGCTTTGATTATTGTTGATATTTGGATTATTGCTTCTCTTATTGGGTTTTATTGGTGCTTTGTGTTTTAGCTTCTATTAATCCGTATTTTGAGGCATGTTTAGCATGGACGAGAGTTACATGAACATGTTTAAAATTATGGTGTGAGTTGTTGGTATACAAATGTGTTTATTATACTTTTAATTCGTCGAGAGAGAGTTAATCGTATTAGAACCCCCATTAGGAGACATTAATTACTTGAATGGTTATTTGGGTAATTGGCGAGGATTAGAAAGATGTCTTATTACTGGGTTTGGGAACACCTTAGATGTAAGGCTATAGTACCCGAAGGGAAACGATTTTCATCCTAGCATCTCGATGCTCTTAGCAAATCTAAATTGAAGCATAAACACGGTATAAAAAGTTCCACTCGATTTCACTAGGTAGAGAACATCCGAAGCATTCACTCACCCTTGCACTCCTTCGAAATATATTCGTAGTTGTTTATTGTTTTAATTGTTAATTTCTTTCTTTAGTAGTAATTTTCCTCACTAAATTGTGGTAATTGTTCTTTATGGTTATTTGCTTATTTTTACTAGTTTAAATTATTTATTAGTTTCTAGGTTGGTGTTTGATTTAATTTCTTGCATCTTGGTAGTAAGTTACCTTAATTTTAGAAATTCAAAATCCGAAACCGTAGTTACATTGGTTATGCCAACATACAACTTTAGGGACTCATTGCACAAACCCACCTCCTAGGTCGATACTACTTGGTCGAATACTTCCATTACTACTACAAACCCTTATGCTTGAGGGAAGTAGTTAGTCAAAATACATTGTCTAAAATTCGTTCAAGTCAACACCTTTGGAATGTGGCAGGGGCATTGCAAAGCCCAAATGGCATCTTACGATATGCAAATGTGCCAAACGGACAAGTGAAAATCGTCTTCTCTTGATCCTCTAGGGCTATAGCAATCTAAAAATAACCAGAAAATCCATCAAGAAAGCAATAAAAAGAATGACCTGCAAGCCTTTCTAACATCTGATCGATGAAGGGTAAAGGAAAATTATCCTTTCGTGTCATGGCATTCACATTGCGATAATCTATACATACTCTCCATCTCGTTTGCACACGAGTTAGAATAGATTCACCCTTATCATTCTCTATCACTGTCACTCCGGATTTCTTTGGTACCACCTGCGTAGGTTAGGTAGGACTAACCCACTTGCTATCCAATATGGGAAAAATTATCCCAACTTGTAGTAGCTTCAAAATCTCTTTCTTCACCACTTCCATCATTGATGGGTTCAATCGACGTTGGGCTTCTCGAGTGGGACATGAGTCCTCCTCAAGTAGGATTCGATGCATGCACAATGATGGACTGATCCCCTTGAGGTTTGCCTCTCTCCAATCTATAGCCTGTTGGTGCTCTTTCAACACCGAAACCAACATCGTCTCTTGAGCCTTCGTCAAATTTGCTGAAATGATGACGGGAAGTGTATCATTCAGGCCCAAATAAGCATACTTCAAATGATCAGGTAACAGTTTCAATTCAAGCTCTGGTGCCTGCAAGGAAGATGGAAGAATTTTTAGGTAAGTATCAGGTAATTTTACAAATGCAACATCATACCTAGAACTTTTTTCTTGCTCATCTCCTTCCATTTCTTGCAAACTTTCTAGTTTATTCCTGCAATCAAGCTCAAAAATTTCCTGCACAATTGGTTCTATAACACTCACAGCAAAAAGAGAGTCAGAAGCATTAGGAAATTTCATAGCATCGAATATATTAAAATGAATAATTTGTCCATCAAATTCCATTGTGAGGGTACCCCCATGGACATCTATTTTTGTTCGAGAAGTGTCCATAAATGGTCTTCCTAATAAAATAGGTATGGAATGTCCTGGATTATCATTCATATCTAACACATAAAAATCTGCAAGAAAAATTAACTTGTCTACCTATACGAGAACATCCTCAACTACACCTGCTGGGTGTGTGACACTTCTATCACCTAGTTGGATAGTCACTCCCGTCTTCCTCAATGGTCCAACTCCTAACTTCTCAAATATAGACCGTGGTATGACATTAATAGAGGCTCCAAGATCAAGCATAGCTTGCTCAATCTTGTGGCCTCCTATCGTGCAAGGAATAACGAACATGCCCGAGTCTTTCCTTTTTGGAGGCAACTTCTTTTGGAAGACTGCTGAGACATGCTCTCCCATGAAGATCTTCTCATTTCCAACCAACTTACTTCTATTAGTGCACAGTTCCTTCAAGAACTTGTCATATCTCGGAATCTGCTTAACTACATAAATCAAAGGAATGTTGATTTCAATCTTTCGAAACACATCAAGTATCTATTGGTCCTTGACACCTTTTTCTGTCTTTTTGAACCTGGACGGGAAAGGTAATGGTTTAGTAATAACAGGAATTGAATTACGAGCATTTACCTCCTTTTTTATTTCTGGGACACTGACACTGAGGGGGTCAGTGTTGCTGAAATCTGCATCCTGGTTCCTTTGGACAGCTTTCTCGGGTCTAACCAGCTCGTCTCGAGCATCAATCTGATCATTAGGCATATTAGAATGCCCCTCATCACCTGCTCCAATCTGCCCTCCATCTTCTTCACTTCGGTTAGGTGCCGAAATTTCTTCTAATGTCTTACCACTTCGTAAAGTGATGGCACTTACATTTTGAGGGTTGATTTCGGGCTGAGATGGTAACTTACCACTGTTTTGGGATTGCATCTGGTTAAGGGCTATAACTATTTGACTCATTTAGGCCTCCAAATTCTTTTGTACGGCCTCTAAACTCTTTTGCACCGACTCCAGATTTCTTTGTCCAGATTCCAAAGTTCTTACGGCTACTAGATTCTCTTGTTGAGCTTTCATCGTTGTGGCTGTCAATGCCTTCAACATATCCTCAAAAGACATATCTGAACTTCCACCACCACTATTCTGTCTCATAGGTTCAGCATTACGATCATTCCCCCTAAACAACTGGAACTTACGATCTTGGTATTGAGGCCTTTGATTCTCCATATGCTGATAGTTTTGTTGGTTCTCATATCGTAGATTAGGATGGTCCCTCCACCCCGGATTATAAGTGTTGGAGTGTGGATCATATCTCCGACTTTGAGAATTTCCAAAACCAATTGCATTGGCATGCTACTCTATTTCATCATTTAAAATCTGACAGTCGTCAGTGGTGTGATTTGTGGTGGAGCAAATTGGGCATGGTCGGACCTCTGGAGTTTTTCCCTTCATCATCATTTGCATCATACTAGCAATTTTCTACAATGCATCATCCTGTGACTCATGATCCGGCCTAGACATGGAATCTCGTGCACCAAATTGTTGAGTATTCGCTGCTATATTCGATATCAACTCACGTGCAGTTGTTGGTGTTTTATCCATCAAAGCTCATCCACTAGCTGCATCAATCATGTTACGATCTGTGAGTTAAGTCCCTCATAAAAATACTATATAAGCAGTTGATCACCAATCTGGTGTTGTGGGCATGAAGCTATAAGGTGCTTGAAACACTCACAATACTCATACAGCGTCTCCCCTGACCCTTGTCTGGCACCTGCAATCTCCTTTCGTAAGTTTTCCACTCGGGTGGCTAGAAAGTAGTGTTGGAGAAATGCCCTCTCCATGTCATTCCACGCGCTCACTGAATTTGGTGGCAAGAAATACAACCAGTCTTTTGCAGTGCTTTTGAGTGCAAACGGGAATGCACTAAGCTTGACATGATCCACTGTGACTCCGGTTGGTTTCATGCTCGAGCATACTACATGAAATTCCTTGAGAAAGGTGTGGGTTTTCTCCTGCAAGACCATGGAAAGAAGGCAACAAATGAATTAGTCCTGATTTCAATTCAAAATTGACATTATCAGCAAGAGTAGGAATTGTAATGCAAAGGGGTTGACGAGTTATGGTTGGGTTTGCCAACTCATTCATCGTTCTCTCTTGAACTTCTTCAGCCATATATTCAAAATTTTGCTCTAAAATTGGCTCTTCAGGGGTATCAGTTTCTTCTTCACTACTCGTCTCTCTTGTCGGTGCAAAATTAATTTGCCGACGTACACGAGTCTCCTTCCTAAGTCTCCTGGCTGCTCTCTCTACTTTTGAATTGTATTCAAGTCGTGCACTCCGGTTTGTACGAGTGATCATTCACTGAAAACAAAACCAGAGAAAACAGAACTGACACTAGGGATCAGTGTTAGCTTTATAATCAGCAAAGCAGAATAATTCAACAGCAGAACAGCAAAAAGTCATAGGAATAAATTTTTTGGATTTTTTGGAACTTTTTACAAAAATTAAAAACACAAAAAATTCAATCGAATTAACAACCGCTCCCCGGCAGCGGCGCCAACCTCTCAATCATGGGACGCGCAACCACAACCGCTAAACTGAAGGCCCCTCCTAAAACGAATTCCTCTATTGTACCATCTTCACCTCATGTTATTCAAACACCCCCAACCCGGAAACGAGCCCGAACAGGTATGTTGTTATCTACTCTTCCAATTTCGGAGTCTGGTTTGAAAGAGAATTTGAGCTTCACTAAAAAGAAACACAAGGACAGGTACAAATTTATTTGTGAACAGAGTATTATTCCTTATAGGTGCATACATACTTCCACTTTAGAAGCCTTGAATATTGATAATGCTGTGTTTGAGTACATTGATAATATAGGATGGGAGCCTTATTTTTCTTTTCATTACCCGGCCTATGTTGAACTTGTACGTGAATTTTACACCACTTTTGAATTTAGTTCGGAGGATGTAGAAAAAGATAGGCATGCGATGATGGGGAAAGAATTTAAGTTGTCAATTGCTGAGTTTAATGTAGATGACTTTTTACTGATGAATTTGCAAATTTTGATGATTATTTGACAATGTGCTGTGGATATTCTGAAGATTTTCTTGCAGTTAGGGTATATAAAGGATGAATTTCAGAGATATATTATGACCCTAGCAAATCTAGATATTTACTTGCATGATAATGCTTTGAAGTATATTCATCGATTTTTAGCATTTTCATTTTCTGGTAGAAAAGATTCTTCTGCTGTGTTAGGTTATACGAGATAAACGTCATTTGATATTAGATATTAGGCTCTTTGATAACATGTCTTATTGTACATCTTCACTTGATTGATCTTACTGACAATAATAATTTACATGTTACTTGTGAGATGTTTCCCTTGGATTTGACTTGTTTAGAGAAGATAATGTTGATTAGTAAGCACGATGGCGAGTATTCTTTCAATTTGTCTGGTTCGACTTTCAATTTGCCTGGTTCGAATTGGACGTCGATGGTTCACCTTTCTCAAAGTCGTCAAGCTTAGATGGAGGATGGTGAATGCTAACTCGAGTGGACAGACGTCCAGACAAATTGAAAGAATACTCGTCATCGTGCTTGCTAATCAACATCATCTTCTCTAAACAAGTCAAATCCAAGGGAAACATATCACAAGCAATAAATTATTGTCAGTAGGATCAATCAAGTGAAGATATACAGCAAGACATGTTATCAAAGAGTTTAATATTTAATATCAAATTATCTCGTATAACCTGAGAAAATTGTGAAGCAAGTCAATAGCCTAAATTCACTAACTTTGATTTTGTCAACACAACAGAAGAATCATTTCTACCAAAAAAAAATGAAAATGTCAGAAATCGATGAATATAATTCAAAGCATTATCATTATCATGCAAGTAAATATCCTTAGATTTGGGCCATAATATATCTCTGAAGTCCATTCTTTATATACTACAAGAAAATCTTCACAATATCCCAATCACATTGTCAAATAATCATCAGAATTTACAAATTCATCAATAAAAAGTCAAGAAAAGTGGTGTAAAATTCACGTACAAGTTCAACATAGACCGGTAATGAAAAGAAAAATAAGACATTCATCCTATATTTTAAATTCTTTCCCCATCAACCGAAAGAAAAGTGGTGTAAAATTCACGTACAAGTTCAATATAGACCGCTAAAGAAAAGAAAAATAAGGCATTCATCCTATATTATTAATGTACTCAAACACATATTCAAGGCTTCTAAAGTGAAAGTATGTATGCACTTACAAGCAATAATACTCAGTGTGTGTTTCGTTTTAGTGAAGCTCAGATTCCCTTTCAAATGAGACTTAGAAATTGGAAGAGTAGATAACTTCGTTTTAGTGAAGCTCAGATTCCCTTTCAAATGAGACTTAGAAATTGGAAGAGTAGATAACAGCATAACGGGCTCGTTTCCGGGTTGGGGGTGTTTGAATAACATGAGGTGAAAATGGTAAGATAGAGGAATTCGTTTTAGGAGAGGCCTTCGGTTTAGCGGCTGTGGTTGCGCGTCCCATGATTGAGAGGTCGTCGCCGGTGGTCGGCTGAAGGGGAGTATGTGGACGGCGCGGTGAAATCGGGAAGAGAGAGTGCGGCGCTCAGATGATTGTGCGGCTGCTGTCTTTTCCTGGGGTCGTACCTGCTGCTGCGATTCCGGCGGAAACTTTATGTGGGGTCGCGGTGGTTCTGCTTTGGTGCGGTGGTGGCGCGGCGTTACAGGTTAGGCCGCCTTTGGAGGGGCGGCTGCTGCGTTCCGGCGAGATGGAAAGTGGCTCGCGTGGTCGCTGTTGTGTGAGTGAAACAGCCGCGGCGAAACTGAATCGCCGATCGGGGTAGTTGCGGCGGCACACGTGACGTTGCTGTGATCTAGAAAGAGAGAGATTGGGAGGCGGTTTTTGAGGCGGTTGATTGTGATACATGAGTGATTAGGGTTTATGTGAGTTGAGAGAAAATAAAAATAAGAATAAAATAAAAAAAAAAACTACATAAATAAATACATAAAAACTAATCAAGCAAAAAGAATTATGCAAACAAAGTTCCAGGAGAAGTGTTTTATTAATGCTTGTCCACGCCTTATCTTATCTTGCCACTTCAATAAAAGAAAATTTTCAGGAGAAGTCTTTTCCTCTGGGGTGCCCACGGATGTGAAACCTTATGACAATTATGTCTTTTTAATTATACAATTTTTAATTGATTTTGATTTATATCTCGATTTTGTTATTACTTGAGTAGATGATATACATGTTTGAATTAGAAGTTTAATAGACTTGATCACCCAATTTTATTCATATATCAATTCTAGTTATCCTATAAATTAGTTTATCCTATTGTTTTAATTTTTGAATGCGTTCTTCGAGTTGAACCTTAAATATAAATAGGGTTATTCGTAGGGATAGATTAATTGGGGTCGTACCTGCTGATTAATTAAACATAAGAAATAAACAATTGGAGTTAGTTTGGTCGTACCACGGGCTTACACATGATAAAGATAACAAATACTCCCTCCGTCCCACTATAAATTTCCCACTTTCCTTTTTTGGATGTCCCACTATAAGTTTCTCATTCCATTTTTGGTAAATTATTTTCTCTCTCTCAATCACATCACTTACACTTTATTTACACTTTATTTATTATTTTATCATACTCCATCTCATACCAATCTATTATTTTCTCTCTCACCATCACATTACTTGTACTACATCTATTATTTTATCATATTTCTTAATCAAAACTTGCAAAAGAAGTGAGAAACTTATACCGGGACGGAGGGAGTATAATAAGGAATTCATGTTTTTCCATTTTTTTAAAAACTAAGAATATCCAGCTCAGAATTAAAAATAATTAAATTTGACATAAAACCATGAAATCTCAGCACTATTCTCTCCTTCTTTCAACTAGTAATTCACCCGTGCGTTGCACGAATAGCATATATATTGTTTGTGTTGTGAGATTTTTACTACGTTTTTTTAAATGAATAGTTTAAAATTAAAAAAATCGTTTAACCCCTCATCATATGACTTAAAAACAATCCAATTGATAAAAATTATGACAACTAACAGTCAAACTAAGCCCAATAAATAGTTCTATAATTCCATAAAATATTGCTTAAAATATAATACAACTTCATAGAGTAATTAGACAATTTTAATTGTTCTCAAGATTAAATTCAAAAAGTAATATTGCTTTTAAATAGTAGGTTAAAAAAGGTCATATTTTGTAAATATAAATGCATTTGATTGAAATTATTATATACTAATATAATAAATTTAAAATTAAAATTTGTATGAAAGTACAATTTCCACTTGCCAAGGTAATGAAGGCCGCACCTGGTATATACAGTTTGTTATTTGAATTAGAAAAATTAAAAACCAAACTTTGCCAGAGAAATTAGATTCAGTACCAAAAATTTAAAACCATTGAGAAATCAGATTCAATATCAAAAGCTCAAAACCATAAACACATAGTACTACAAATCACTTTATAGTATATTAACATAATTTACTATGTTTTCCATATCATATGTCCGTGAATAAAAAAATCATTCGATAATCATCCACATTCATAATAAAATAATATCAAAACCAAAAGTCCAAAAAAAAAAAAAAATCTATAATGGAGTCGTGGTATGTGGATGCACGAATGAAAGAACTATCTTTCCCTATATTTTGATACACTTTTGTCCTCACAACAATTAACTTTACTGGCTACGTAATAGTGCACAATAAAGGATAAAATTGAAATGAATGAAGTAATAATAGTGCACAATAAAGGATAAAATTGAAATGAATGAAGTAATAATAGTGCACAATAAAGGATAAAATTGAAATGAATGAAGTAATGGCATCGATCTCGCTGTTCAATAACTAACCCTGTAAAATAAAATTGAAGATTCATGATCCATACAGATAGAATAAAATGATGAAAATCATAGGCGAATCAGATCATGCATGAAAGAATGATACTCCTTTTTTTTTTCGGAAAACAGAAAAATATTATTAATGAATATAAGGAATACCCAAAACACAGAGTTACAACATTACAAAAATGACAGTCTAAAATCTATCACACACAAAGTATGCTCCCTATCCCAGACCTGAAATGAGTGTCAGGAGTTCAATATATCTTTGGCTCTTAGCCACCTAAATGACAAAATCTTAATATTCTCCGCAATTATATAAATATTAAAATTTGTACCTCTGAATACCAGGTTATTTCTTCGGATCCAAATGTTCCAAATTGTACTGTGCCAAACAAATATCCATGCTTTTCTCCATTTTCCTTTAGCTCTTTCTCCATGATTCTTGAAGTGTTGCATTCTAACATGGGCAATGTTTCTGTCTTCTACCAACCCAAACCAGTTGTATATATTTTTCCAAATTGCAGAAGTTGATAAGCATCTAAAGAAAAGGTGACCAGTATCCTCTTCCTCAGCATTGCAGAATTTGCAAGGGGTAGAAAAGTTCACATTTTATGCCACTCTCCTCTTAAGGTTGAGTATCGTCGGAATTTTGTTCATGACCATTCTCCACGAAAAAGACAGTGTCTTCAATGGCACACCTTTCAACCAAATACTACCCAGTTCCTCCAAAACCGGGTTGTTCTGCATAGTAGACTCCAAAAGAATCTTTGTAAGCTGACTTTTCCGAGTACTCTCCATCTTCCTCCGGTTCCCAAATCCAAAAATTCCCTGCGTTTGAATGTTTTAATGTACCTGTCAATGAGTGCACAAAAATCATTAAAAATACCCTATTCTCTCTCAAAGAGCTTTCTGCACCATTTCCAGCAGAACACCCCTTGACCCAAAATAACTCTATCCGAGATCAAACACTTCTCATCCATCTCAATTCTCAATGTTGAACAATCTGGGAAATAAACATCTCAAACTGCTCCCTCCTACCCAATTCTCATCCCATAAATTAGTAGATTTGCCATTACAGTACACACCACCAATTTACAATTAGCTAAAAAAACAATCATGCATGAAGAATGATATTGAAAATATTAAACATTATTTAAATGAATGACAAAGAAACTTTTTGAGAATGTATATCTATACAATAATTAGATTGACCTCACAACAGTAAAAAATCAGAATGAATGGTTACGAAGAAATACATCGAAAAGAACATTTAACAACATGCTAAAAAAGATTGAAAATTTGCATGTACCAACAAAATAACAAAACTCAATTTAGATGATTTCTCTTTATGATACGAAATCAGAACTAATTGTCATAAGCAAAATATCAAAACATGCACTTGAAGAGCATAAGCAAGATATGTGCCAAAATTATAAAGCCTAAAATATTAAAGTTAACATACAGATAGGTGAAGCAAGAACTCAAAATAGTCATTTTAGGCTGATCATGATAGTAATTAAACTAATTGGACCAAAGAAGTTGTTCACTAAAGAAAAATGAAATCTAGTCATTTCGACATATTGTACCAATTTTTTTTGAGTAATATATCTGAAAATTCCAGTTGATACCTTCTTAACACAGTTTTGGATACAACCCGTACATTCCAAAACCACAGGTACCTACACATCTTTCCTCTTAGCCATGAACCTCCTTTTGATTTTGCTAAACTCTTCTATTATGATTTGAAATGAAGAAAAAAAAAATTGAAGTTATTAACTTGAAATCCAACTCTAAAAGATCAAAATTAAAGATGTAGAGAGCAGGAAAAAAGAAGATTCAGTTCTTGGAGAAGTTTGTTATTTTGATATACAACAATATATTTCTCTTCAGTTGCTTTGAAATAAAGACATTTTAATTGCAAAAGTCCAAAGATCAGTGACAATGGAAATTGGATTATTAATTTCTCAAAACAACTACATAATAAATTTGAAGAATAAAGACTTAGGCAAACCAATCATCATGAGATTCTCAATTAGAATCAATTTATTATTCATCACATGATTTCAAAGAAAGCTCTATTGAAAAATTTGTTTAGTAGTAGAGAAACTTTTTTTATATTCTCCTGAGTGATGTTTCATATTTCATGTGGAGTATAATACTAATTTGATTTTTAAATTTGAGTTATCATTTCAATATAGGATTCTGCACCTGGTTGTAGAGCTAATCATTTACGGTACTATCTTTTCAAAAAGTTGTATGTTAAATTGTTAATCACTGAAATTCTGAAAGGCATTACAAAATAATCCAAAAAAAAAATCTCAAAACAAATTAATCCAGAATTAGGCAACAATATAATCCAGAAATTAAATATAAAGAAGAGGCAACCATTTGATGAAACAAAGGAAGATCGAGCATGTTTACTTCAGAATGGATCTGAAATCTAAAAGTGCGGAATTTCGCGAGTGAAAGATTTAGCCACAAACAAACACTCCACTAAAGAGAGAAATTGATTGTGAATTATTTAGCAACAAAAGACAGAAATCGCAGAATCACTGACCTCTCTACTCCATTTTTACTCAGACTCGCGTGCATGAGACGAACGGTCGGAAGATTGTGGTATTCGCGGCTCTACTGCGGAGGTTTGACTATGGGATTTCCTTTGGATGGCGGAAGGGAAATGACGACGGCCCGTAGTGCAGCGGTGGCGGTTTTGCGGCTCTTGTACGGCGACGGTCAAAACAGCTTTAGGTGAGGTGGGCTACCAAACGGCCATGGCGGGAGGCTTCTTGTTGCGCTGGACCGACTGTCGTGGAGGCGTGAATTTTGCAGAAGGAAAGGCGCTGATTTCAGGCAGGCGTGAGCGGCGAACCAAGGGAAAGGGAGAGGTGGTGTTGTGAGATTTCAAGGGGCGTAGGCCTCTTCTCTCTGATGTGCGCAGCTTCTGAAAGAAGAGTTGGCAGAAAGAAATGGGACTTTCTTTTCAAATTGCGTATTTTGTGACCTAGAATTTGAAGAGTTTCTTCCTGAGAAAGCTAAAAAGTTTTCTAAAAAATGTGAATGCGCAGTGTTTTTTTTTTTTTTAATGAAAACAACAAAACTGATAAAAGACTAAATAAAGTTAAAAAATTATTTTTACAGAAATAGTAAAATGAAATGGGCGGGAAAACACAAATAGTTGCCAAAAATGGACTATTCTATTATTATATATATATATAGATCTGGCCGCTGATGTGCGTGTCTTTTTTCTGGCTCCAAGATATGTCCGACCCCTCTTTTCTCCAACAACTGGGAATGATCCCAAAAACTATTCTGGCCCAACCACCAATTAATGGGCCTAAACATGCTTCTCTTTAATTCCATAAAGTCCATGGCTCAACTTCTTCTTTTATTTTGAATTGGGTTACGGTATATACCCCTCCAGCTTTGTTTAATACACTCCTCCTCAATTTTTTTTAATTCAAAATATATATGAAATACCAATTTTGTCCCTTAGTAAAATAATATAGATACATATACACCTCCTTCTAACCCTAATCCTAATTTTTCACATCTTCTTCCTCATTCTCTCTTTTCCTCCCACATTTCTCCACCTTCTCATCCACCGCCGCGGCGAACGCCCTTCTCTCCTCCTCCACCCTCGTTTCGCGCCTTCTCCTCCTCGCCGCCGCCCATCTTCTTTCTCTTTTTTTTTTTTGTAATTCTTGCCGCTCCACCCAGCGCTCGTCGCCGCTCCGGCTCTCCCTCGGCTGTGGCGGCCCATCCCCAGCGCTCGTCGCCGCTCCGGATCTCCATCGGCCGTTATGGACATCCCCATCGCTTGCCGTCGCGGCCCAGCCGTGCCCACCCCAGCGCTCTCCGTCGCGGCCCGCCGCCGCGAACCTCCAGTCGTTTCAGTGTCCCCGCCTTCCTCCGCCTGAGATCAGGTTTGCTATTTTTATTTTTTTTTATTTTCGACCATTATTGGACGCTAAAAAACACTCTCGTCGACAATAGGGTGTCGACGAGAGTGTTTTTGAGAGACTAATAATGGTCGAAAAATTCAAATTTTTTTAAAAATTTTCTTTCTAAATTTGGTCGACAAACCAGTGTCGACCGAAGTATTTTTAGTCGACAAACCAGTGTCGATTGGAGTGTTTTTGGTCGACAAATCAATGTCGATCGAAGTGATTTTTTAAAATAGTAAGTTTTTTTTTCTAAATTTTATGTGGTGGTGGTGGTGGTGGCGGCGGCGACGACGACGACGACTGTCTAATTCTAGGGTTAGGGTTTGTTTAAATTATAGGGGAGTGTATGTATCTATCATTTAGTAAAAGGGCAAAATTGGTATTTCATATATATTTTGAATTAAAAAAAATTGAGGGGGAGTGTATTAAACAAAGCTGGAGGGGTATATACCCCAACCCTTTTGAATTTCCTTTTCCTTGGCCCAATTTCTTATTTTATTTTGAATTTCCTTTCCCTTTGCCCAATTAGCTCTTTAGTAGGGGTGGGAATGGGTCAGGCTATCCGACAGGGACCTACGGCTCGGCCTATTAAAGCTCGGCTCGTCTTGACTCGTTTAATATACAAGCCGGGCGTAAGCTTTTTTAAAAGCCTATTTAGCTAAATAGGTCGGGCTCAAGCTTTTTCGTAAGCCTTTTAAGTCCAACAGGCCGGCCTATTTAGCTTTATATATATATATATATATATATATATATATTTTTAGCAACATTAATTATATTTTTCTTTGTATAGTTGAATTTTTTTTTTTTTTTTTTTTTTGGAACATTTGATAAATTTGTTATTACTTTTATTTCTTCACTTTGAGATTTAAAGAGTCAATTATATGATAATATTGTTGTAGAATTTTTTTTTAAAAATGCACTAATAAGACTAAAAGACCTTTAAAAGGCTTTCGGGTCAGGCCTATATATTAAAAAGGCCAGGCTTGAGCCTTTTAAAAAAGCCTATGGCAGGCCATAGGTCAGGCTTGGGCCTAAAAAATATGTAACAGGCCAGACTTTTTTTCTTAAAGCCTACCTAGGCCTGGCCCATTCTCACCCCTACTCTTTAGCCTCCACACAACTAGTCCGTGTAGTATTAAAATACTTCATTTATTTCATGAATTAATTAGAAAAATAAAATATCAAAATCCTTACAACCACAAAATACTGAGTCGGAAAAATATACTTAATTAGCAAATTAAATCACATGGAATATTCAATTAGAGCACAAAAATATGTAATAAATCCGACTCATCAAGAATGGACCATAAATTCAAAATTTCCCATAATGTGCCTTTTGAATTTTGAAAAAGGAAATTCAGTTAAATAAAGAATGATTCTCGCAGGATCAGGGATCTTATGATTTAAAATTAAATTATAATTTAAATTATTAATGCCTTTTATGAAGAAAGGGCATAATGGGTTATTTGCATACCAATTTGATCTTATTTGTAATTATTTAAATTTGTGTCCTTCTATGTGTTAGGGTATATAGAAATGACTCTTAAAGAGAATAAACACTTTATTTATTTATTTAAGGTGTTGTGGTTGATATGAAATGTTGAAATTTTTATTTTATTAATATTGACTAATTAAATTAATTTTTATTTTATTTACTTAACTTTATTGTAGTATTCATTTTATTCTTTAACTTTGTTTATTTTTAAATGATTTAATATACTTCTGAGTAAAATACAATCTAAAATGTATTTTTATTGGTGTGTATTGAATTTTATTGGGTAAATAATTAATAAGACCATTTCACTCCTAGTTTTGTCTAATAAAACCTACAACATAATTTCTTGTCTAATAGCATCAAATTAAAAATTTCGAGACGTTTATACCCTTCCATTGCTTTCAAACAAATCGGATATTTAATAGGAATTCAAAAGTCAATTAAATACCATAATTATCTGATTAAGAGAAAATTTCGAAAAACGAGAAGTTTCAGCACCTTCCAAAGGTTTAAAATTATCCTAAAAAGTAGGTAGGCACATTTATTGGTTTCACTTACTTCAGCTTCAAGAATTCTGCACGGTGCATTAAGTTCAAGCGATTGTTTCATCCTTCCATTTTCCGGCGACGAGGAGGACGATTAAACGAATAAGGTATGGGATCATCTGCATGCTTTATGTTAATGGTTTTGTGGTGAATAATGTTTCCGAAATAGTTATAATCAAACCCGAGTTAGAAGTATTTGTTGTAGACGATACTTGAAAAGATGGATTTCATAGTGGGTAAACTGCATGTGTTGTTTGGTAGGGTTTATGTGCAAATTTTTCAGTTGAAAATTGCATAACATTAACTTACGAAGGATATAACCCATGTTTTATTAAATGATTTTGGTGATAGAAACAATGAAATCCGTTTTTTGTGGAAAAAGAACAGAATTTGTTTGGGCTGCTGAGATATATGAAATAATGGGTGATTTTTTTACAAATATGTGTACTATGGACTGAATATTTTGTAGTATTATTTTAGTGAAGTAGGAGTATGAATTAAACAGTGCATAAAAGCATTAGATGTTTTGCCTCAGTTTACTTACACAGGTATGTATTATTTTATTTGTAAAGATGGCAAGAAGTAGAAAACCAGCTGAGCGTTTGGGTGAAGGATCAAGCAGGGGGAGTAGGAAACAAAAGAAAGTTGTTGATGACAGCGTACGGCGTGTAGAAACAAGAGGTGTTTTAACAACTTACAAGTTTCAGTAGCTTAAGAAAGAGGTGATGATGATATTTGGAAACAGTGATTCAGATCCAATTACTATTCCTATTTATTAACAGGATCTTCGGAGAAGCGTAGGAGGAAAGAAAAGAAAGAAGAAAAGCGTAAAGGTTTATGTACAATGTCACTGCATTTGTGTTAGTGTAATTTGTCTAGTTTTGTGATTTCGTTGCTTATGTAAAATCAATATTCTGCAGGCAAACTTCTGTCAAGGGGTTCTCATGTAATATCATATTCAGGTTATGCAAAAATGATATGCAATTAAACAGATTGTATTACTAGTAGTAGTTTTTACAACTTTCTTATCACAATATGCAATCAATTGTTAGCAGGCAAACTTCTTAATACGCACAATATTTTTTCTTGAATGTATCGATTTTGAGAGTGATGGTGGCACTAAACATAGGAGAAGAAAAGATAGCTCATCTGAATCGGAAGGTAATTGATAAACATTGGATTTTATAATAGTAACACTGAATTATAGTTTGTTTGTTTCTTAAAAGATTAAGATATATAAAGTCATTTATAAAGTTTCTTAATTTACACATGCGGTTTCCTGTAGTAATACAATAAGTATGTTTGAATGTGCAGAAACTGATACAGAAAGCTATGAAAGGGTTCGAAAGCAAGCGAGGAAGGAAAAACAGGTCCAAGTAATAGAGCCTCAAAACTGTTTTGGTAATACTGCAGAACAAATATAGTTGCATAGTATGATATGCATATAAAGTCATTTTTTATATAAAAACAAGTTTCCTGTTTCAGCTGGAGTAGAAGTCGACTTCAGCGAGACCTACTATAGGTCAAATCTGAGGACAACTATCAAAGACTTGAAGGGAATTCAATTCACCGAGCAGCATATAGTACATCTGAAGAAAACTCCATTCTGGCTTCTGTTCAACTCTGTTTGCCTCAATGTTAGTCCCTCATTAAAGAAGAGATGTCTGAAATTCGAGAGTGACATCGTAGAGATTGTTAGAAGGTTTGACTTTGAGACAGAAAGTTTTGTAATCGGAGGAACTAGGGTGGCCTTATCGAAGCATGATGCAGAACTTCTTTTTGGAATTAGTTGTAGAGTAGATGAGATCAGGCAACGAGTGGATGATTACCAGCATCCTGCATGGGTAATGCGATGTTTTGGCAATGACATACGAGCAAAACCAAGACAATATCAGTCTTTGTATAAACTTCCGGTCCTATTAAAGTTGAAGGAGGTTGTGAGATTGCAGTACGATGAATCGTGTCGCGATGTGGCAAGATTAGTTTGTTGTTATATGCTGGTTGCTCTTCTATGTCCAGTTCGGAGCTCAGCTGTACCTTGGCATTTGACACATTACCTTGAGAACTTCTCAGACATTTGCAGATACGACTGGAGTACTTTTATAGTTGACCAATTGAAGAGTCAACTTAAGAGAAGCAAGCAGCTGAAGTCCGGTGGTTGTGCTATGTTGTTGCCGGTACATTTATTGCAATTATTCATTTTTAATACTTTAGACAATGTTTAACTTATTTAATTTTTTTTAGTTCTGGTTATGCGAGCATACAAGGATTGTTAAACCAATCAATCCATCTGCATTTCCTCGTTTCCTCAAATGGGATACAAATAAAGTGCATGCTGCAATCTTAACTGATAAACTGACTCGCAAAACAAAGGTTAGTATTTGTTAAACATGGCTTATTCTTTATTGTACATTTTCATTGTATAATTAAGTTGTGCTTATATTTTTTTGGAATATAGGTTTTCACAGAAGAACCTAAACCTACAACTGATGAAAAGGAGCAGCTTTCAGAAGTTCGTCGTTTCAGATGCGCAGAAACAAGCTCAAGGTTAGGAGGAAGTGGAACGCCTGCAACAGATGGGAAGGTGTCATCAGGTAGTGATACTGGGAGGAATGAAATGCAGACATAGTTAAATGTTGGTGCAAGGCAGAGTGGTATTTTCCAGGGTTCATCAACAAAATTGTTCGAGGTTGGTTCCAGTTCAAAGTCAAAGCAGAGTTTCACGGTTGAATGCCCAACGTTCGATATTGGATTTGACAAAGATTTACCTGCTGGGGTGGACTTAATCGACAGTGAGGATCCAGTTTTGAAAGTTTGTAAGGAAGTTAATCATGAAGCTGCTGGGATGGACTTAATCGACAGTGAGAATGCGGCTGTGGATGGCAATGTGAAGGATAAGGCTGCAGATAATGGTGTTGTGAACATGAATTCAAATGAGACGAGGAAGTCACCTGTCATTGAGGTTAATCAGTTTAAATTGGTTGATAATTATTTGTCTCAAATAGGAATTCTGCAGAAACAGATTCTAGATGTGAGGGTACATTGTGATAAAGAAATGATGGAAAAGGATGGAGAAATTATTAAGTTGAGGACAAAAAAGGATGAGTTTGCCAAAAGGATTGAAGAATCTGCTTCTGAGTTGATTAATATGAGAAAGAAGCTTGAAGATGAGAGTGCAAAGTTTGATCACCAGATGAGAATGAAAGACGAAGTCATCATAGGTCTGAAAGCTGAAAATCAGCGATTGAGCAAGAATCTAGAAGCCACTTCTGAATTGTGTTCGAAATCATTGATTGAAGATGATATTATTCAAGCTAACATTGACAATTATGCAGAGCAAGATACCGATGAACAATTTGTTGATAAGGGAAAGATAGTTGTTGATGATTTGAATGATGAAATATTAGAGGCTTGCGAGAAGACACCTACACGTGTAGTGCAGAAGAGGAACAAGTGGCCATTTGCAGGTTCATTAGTGAATAGGATTAAGGGAAGAACCATAACTGATGACAGGAAAGCTATAATAGTATCCCCTCAACCCCTTACGAAAGAACTTACTTTTGTCCATGAAATCAATGATTCCGATGATGATGCATCGTAGAATTTAGTGGTGGATAACAAACCAAAAGGAGTTGTTAAGTACCCTTTCAACAATAAATTGGCAACTGTTAGGAAGTCTTCTGCATATGTTAGAGAACAGATATTCTCAGAGCTAAAGAATAATGGTCCACAGTAAGTAAAGAGTACTTAGTGCCTACTTATTTTATAATTATTTATATTTATATATGATGCTTTTTCCTGATTTTGTCTATATATATTGTATTGATAAAGTTCTGCATATGACAGTTGCATTGTTTGGCACGCTGATATACCACTAGCCGACATTTCGGTACAGATGCTGATTGAAATTCTAAACAATGGAAGAATTACTAGTCAGGTAAACATTTTGCATGACTATATCGTACTACAGGATACAGTATATACATTTTTAAGTTTGTTTGTACTTTTATATGATAATATTTTGCATATTTATAGGTGATCAATGCATGGGCTGATATGTTACGATCTGTTCTTTTCACAACGAGGCCAGAGTCTAGACATGTGAGGGTGTTTACTGCTACATGCTGGGTATTCTGCAAAATACTTTTACTGGTTTATGAATATAATCGTTTTATAAGAGTAATTTAAATATTATCTATAAGTTTATTGTTATAATTTATTTTGTAGGCAATGATTACAAATCGTAGTGTTTCCAAGCAGAAGTCTTTCTACTCCCTGGTAGAAAAGGTGATTGAGGACAGCTTAGATAAAAGCATCTTTTTATTCCCAATCAATGTAAGTGAAATGGGTTCATCAAGTGGTTCAAAAGTTGTTGACCATTGGACACTGTTAAAACTTGATGTGACAACAAGGGAATGGACATTTTATAACTCTCTGCCGCCAAGAACAAAATCTCATGAAGATACATGCATGACGGAGTCTTTAAATGTTGTAAGTTTTTCGAATGTTAGTTTTTTTCCTGAATTGTGTAGTTGATGTCATTGTATTTAGCCTTTTAATAATGTTTTCTGTTTGTTTGTTTATTGTTGCCAAATTATTATAGGTGAAGTTTATAGATGCAAGATTGGTTAGTTTGTTTAAAGCAAAGCAGCATAATCATCCCTTTCTGAAAATGCCATTGAAATACCCAACTCCAGCTGAGAGTTGGAGACAGGGATCTGATTCGTTGGACTGCGGTGTGATTGTTTGCAAGGAGATAGAATGTATTTATAAGGGTGAAGAGCCGCAATCGGGTGAATTCGGGAAACTGGCAGCAACCACGATGCGAGCAAGAATCGTTGAATCGTTTGTTGATCTGATGCATATGACTTTTGAATAAGTATATATGTGGAAGTCTATACAATTCAAGCTTTGCTACACATTACCGTACTTAGTTTAGTTAAATTATGGTTGTCATTTTGTTTCTGTTGGAAGAAGACTAAGTAGTTGTTTTGGAAAAACAAGTTGAACTATTAGCCATTCACATTACTCATGAGTTGGCCTTTTTGTTTTGAAATATGATGTTTTGGAAAAACAAGTTGAACTATTAGACAATCACATTACTCATGAGTTGGCCTTTTTGTTTTGAAATATGAGATGATGTGTTGGATTTTTTTTATTTTTTTTTGTTATTAATTGATGTAGTCTACATGGTCAATCTTCATAATTTTGATGTTGGGAAAAATACATGATTGTCTTTTTTTTTAACATGATGAATGGTAATTTATTTCATACTAATATGTGAATTTTGCCTACTGATTTGAAAAATGTATACAAATTTAATGTGCAAAATTGGTAGTAGGTGCATGAACAAAATCACTTTCAATGGTATAAGACAAAATGAATATTGGTTAGCTGATACACAAACAAAAATATGTAGTGATACAACATAATGGAATATATGTATGTTTTGGTACATATACCTATAAACGATTGTGATATGCACATTGAATTCATATTTGACAATATGAGTACGAAGTTAAGTAGTTGTATTGCAAAATAAAAAGGCTAAGCAAAATACATACTGAATATTCAGGTACAATGACCATAAGAACTACAAAAGGAAATACTTAATAAAAGATGAATACATTAAGAAAGCTACAAAAACTACATAAACTACTATCATCTAAACTATATGGGTAAATTACGGTGAGGTGATACGAGAGTGTCCATGTACTTGTAGGATTTTGCACAACCTGCCCACGATTCAATCTCATGCATCCTTCGAAAGTTCCTTGTAAGAATGTCATAAGAGAAAAACGTACCATAAGGCTTAATACTAAACATTATTTGTGTCCTCGCAAGGTTCAAGAAACATATTGGCTCGAGTGCAAAATCGTCTGGCAATCTTTCTTCCCTGAATATCGTAAAAGTCGACCAAGTTCTAACAGCATTCGAATAACTTAAAATATGCACTTCAATAAAAAATCTACTGACACCAGACTCATCCACAGATAGCCGATAAGCATATACAGCAAGGTTATTGTCGTCAAGCCCCTCCATCTTACAAGTCCATGGCTGAAGTATAAAGGCAGGCACATCAAACTGGTCGTAGACACGGGCATTTAAATCAAAAGTTACAATCGCATGTTCATTGTGTGATCTAACTTTCCAATGAAAAAGGCCTCCAATATAAAATGAGTTTTCGGAAGGAGGAAATTGACTTGGAAACTGAGGACACGAACACCAGGAGTTCATATTTCTAGAGTACAACATAACTGAATAGAGGCTCCCTTCTAATTGCAAAAAACAGGGAACTCGCATAACCAAAAAATCGTCATGCAGAACATCATAGCCAAGACCAAAATAAGCACTTTCTTCTGATAAAAAAGGTCTTAGGTTTTGTGGAACGGGAGGCAAAATGAGGTTTTGATTAGTACAAGGGTTAAGCAGAATATATTCATCAGCAGTGGTGCAAATCAAAACTAACCCGTTGTACGAACCGAGAAACTCAAAATTATCTGAATCATCTCTAATAAATTGCCTCGTTCCAGTCTGACCATATCCGTCAGGCAAGTAACAAACTGGAGGATCAGAAACATGATTCTTGTGTATGAAAGAGTACTTATGCTCACTCTTGACCCGATCAAGATGAGAATCGACAAAATGTTTGGAAGATATCAGATGATTCCAATGTCTGTCGACGCACTTCAATCGCCCAAGGGGTTTAGGATTTAATGAGTGAAGAAATTGGTCTCTGATATCGGAAGGGATGAACGTCGGGTTGACATGGTTGTCCATTTTTTACAGGTGATTGCTGGAAATGTTATTTGAGGATATGTTTTGTGTAACTTAATGAGGACGATTCAGAGTGATAATGAAGATGTTTGGTTTCGATCTCTACTAATAAATAGAATCTGAAAAGACACTACGTTTAATTAAAAACCTTTCAACTTCCATGATTTGATTGAATGTGTCCATTCTTATTTCAATGGAAGCGGTTCACGATTTAGTAAACATTAAAGACAGTTGATACATTTTATAGGAATAATATCCCGCCAAATATATATGTATACTTTAGTTCAAAATAAAAAAAATGATTTTATTTATTTTAGTTTTTTTTTTGTAAATTTATACGACATTAACTGATGTATAATGTATTATTTTTCTTATTTGATTTAATTTTAGAGTGCATATACAATCATCATAATGATAAATAATTGTTCAGTAAAGAAATAAAATGACTTCTATAAAACAAAATGACAACTACTACAAATTATAGATAAATAAGACTAATAAAAATGATATATAAAAAAAAATATCCAACTATATTTATATAACTAACAAGCAACTGGAGATACAAGACTCTGAATATATTTAAATGCATATTGAACCCCATATGTCATTTCATATTCTTCGGAGAGTTGAAACGTCTTGGAAATAGTATCATAGCAATAGTAGTCTCCCCATGGTTGAACGATGAAGAGTATTTTCGTTCTATCTACATTCAAGAAGGATATTGGACATATATGATATTTGTTTGGTACTAGAGTTTTTGTCAAAATCGTAATAGTTGTCCATGTAGGACCTTCTTTTGCGTAGTGGAGGATATGCATCTGAAAGAAAATTTTACTATAAAAACGACCTTCCACTTCGCTCAAACGACTACAGTAGACTGCGATTGAATTGTCATCCAACCCCTGGACTTGTAAGTTCCATGTGTGATACTTAAACTTTGGAATTTTAATCAATGAATAAATACCACTCTCTATATCAAAGGTGGCCAATTTATAAACACCACAGCCAAAACTTAAGTTCCAATGGAAGAGATTACCGACAAAAAAAGCATTTGCACATGGATAAGTATCAAAAGGGAACGAAGAAAGTTTTGACCACGAGTTAGAATTACGTGAGAAAATAGTAACCTCGGTCATTCCACCAGTTTCTGCCCAAAGATATGCAATTCTCATTATGATGTAATCATTCGAATTTTTAACATAACCAAACCCAAAATAAACTCAAGCTACATCGTGACCCTTGGGAAATGATATGGGTAGATTTGGAACAATTATATATTGTTTAGTAGTGGGGTTTTTAATAGTATATCGGTCTTCAGTATTGCAGAATAATACTAGACCATTATAACTACCCAATACCTCGGATTCTTCGCAATTCCTTGGTATTTGCCTATAAACGATGTTGTCACCCTTCCAGAGTTTTAATTCATAGGATATTGGTGGACTAGCAACATGGTATTTATGTATCAATGAGAAATTATTACCTGTCATATTGACCAAATGTGCTTCAACAAACCACTGAGAAGATATTATTGAGTTCCATATCCTAGATATACATTTATATTTAGCTAGAACTTGTGGAAGAAGGAACAATAGAAAAGATATAGTAATTTCATCGGGAAGAGTTTCTATCATTCTAGAATTCTCCATGTTGGTGGGGTGTATTTTTTTGAACTCGGATATAGATTGTTAGAAGGATTGGAGAGATACTAAAGGATGACCTAATTTATAGATTGTGAATGATAATTAGTGGAGGGGAAACGTTTTCAAGTTCATGGACACGTACATGGTGGACATAATGTGTAGCGGTTTTTTTTTTCTTTTAATAAATATTAATATTATTTTGCGATCGTGTGTTGTGAAAAATATTAAGCCAGAATTTATATGCAAAATATTTCGCGGTTTTTTTTTTTTTTAACAGTTAATTTATAACAGTTATTAGCTACATTTAGACTGTTTAGTTACTACGTGCATTAATTGAGATGATTTACATGTATTGACATTAAATGAACGTGCACAATATGTATGACTGAATGCAGGTGCAGTCTTCAGTACATATGTGTATGCATGTAGTGTATGCGCGTGGTAGTGCATAATAAAGGGTCTAAATGGATTTGATAATGCATGTAGGGGTGCACATTAAAATGCGTACTAAAAAAATGGCATACACACAAAGAGGTAGACCAGATGTAATGAAGTTAATAATGCATATACCCAATAAATGCATAACATGATCCTGATCATTTACAGATATATGCATTTTTTTTTTTGTACTATATGGACCCAAACAGTTGGAAAAGGCATATGTATGCTGTGCGACATGCATAATTATATGCGATGTTTACTACATATGACGCACGTAGTTCATATTCATTATGAAAGATAGCGTATGTATGAAGTGTGCGGTGAACAGGAAACGATGCAGCTGATTTACAGTATTAGTAAACCTATTAATACATTATATAATTCAAACTTATGGATTAAGTTAGAAGAACATAGATTAAGATTCTGACATTTTCTTGAGCTGTGAGTGGATTGAACAATTGTATAAATGAAACAAATATATATGAGTCTAAGATAAAACGCATGTTCATTGGACTCATAGCAAATCTGGAAATATCGGAGTTTGTGTGTAGACACAGGAATAATGAAATAACAAAACATCAATTCAAAGATAAGGAAATCCAATAAGTATATCAGAATGGAGCACAAAAAAAAAATATAAATAAGAAAAGTACAATGAAATATTGTGTTTCACTACTTCTAAAAGTTGGTCTTGTCCATTCCAAAAACAGCAGCACAGGTTTGGGGATCGTGGCGACCTGTTTTGCCACATCGTTTGCAAGGTGTAGACTTTACTCTACGAAATTCTCCATAGGACGTAATTCTTTTTTGTTTGGGTCTTCCAGGGGGGTTGTTGAGGATGGGTGGGAGTATTTTCTCAGTGGTAGGCTCTGGATTGCATTCAAAACGTTCTGTATCAGGAACAGGAATTAGGTCTTCTGCATAACATTGTTTATATGTGGATGTAAAAAATCAATTGTCAATAAGGTTGAATACCGAATCACAATTCTTAATAACAGCAACAGCATGTGCACAAGGGAATCCTGTAAGCTGCCACTTAAAACATGTACATATTTTATACTCCAAATCAACTGTGACAGACGTCCTCGAACGCACCTCGAACTGACCATTAGGATAAATTGAAACACCCCAGGATGCACTTATGTTTCCCAGCTCGTTCCATAAATCTTCTTTGCTAGGAACAAGCAATCCAGTCCATTTATTACTACATTCACGTTTCTCCACAAACCATTGGGATATCTTCTTCCTGATAGAGTCTAGCATATAAGTAATTGGTAGAGATCGAGCGTCACGAATCCACGAGTTAAAAGACTCTGCTGCATTAGAAGTCATCTCACCGTATCGCTTGATATGAGGTGAGTAGGCAACTGCCCATTGTTTGTACGGCATGTCTTCAAGCCATTGTTCTGCAATCTGACCACCAACTGCTTTAAAAACACCAAGTTTCTCTTTGAAAACAGTGACTGTTGGGGCGTATGCGCATTGCTTGAATAGATCAGCCATGTTATCGCGATGTTGGGTGTTCCAACCACCACCAAATTTGCCCCTCAGGTTTAAAAGTAAATGGTATAGGCAGTAGAAGTGTGCAGGCTCATCCCATACGTCATAGAATGCCGACATCAAACCTAGGTTCCTATCTGATATGTAAATGATCTTCTTTTCATGAATGATAACATCACGCAATTTGATAAGGAACCATGCCCAGTTGTTCCTATTTTCAGCAGATACAACAGCCAATGCCACTGGGAACAGTCCTGTATAATGAATAAATGTTTTGAAAAACAATATCAGTGGTGAAATAAAATAAAAATGAGAAACAATGAAATATTTATAAACTGTAATATCAACATATTCGTTACCGTTGTTCCCATCCTTCGTCGTGGCTGCAAGCAGTACGCCCTTGGACCTACCCTTCATAAATGTCCCATCTATGAATAGCATGGGTCTGCACTTTTTAAAACCCTCCTTGCACGCGTTAAAAGAAACAGAAATTCGTTCAAATCGGTTGGTTGTGGTGTTCTTCTCTAGGTCTACAATACTACCAGGATTTGTCCTTTTGACTGCATCACAGTACCAACGCAACTGGTCATAAGATTCCTCGTAGCTACCAAATATATCTTCTCTTGCAGCTTCAATTCCTCGCCAAACCTTCCAGTAAGGAAGGGTGAAACCGTATCCCTCATTAACATGATGAATGACATCCTTCACAGCAACTGTAGGATTGGCTTTGACAGTATCAATAACAAGCTGCTTAATTATTCTTGGTCCTAATCGGTTACTTTTTTCACGAAGTAGATTTCCCACACAATTATGAACTAGGTTTGCTCTAGCAACAATAAATGCATTATTCATAGGGAGTTTCTTTGCCTTGATGAACCACTCACAGCTCGATTTTGCAGCCTCGTTGCATACTGCATGTACATACCTGGGTCCATTTTTTTTATACTTGTACTTAAAGTTAAGTTTTGTGGAGTATTTAATCAACTCAGTCCTAAACTCAGAGGCACCTCCAACAAAAACAGTACCCACACCACCTTCCATTATATTCACCCAGTGATCAGACAAATAAGTCTTCTTCTTCTCAACTGGACATACATCAAAATTAGGTATACTGCACACACCTTCAAAATCTAACATATGTTGATTGCCCTTAGACATGTTTCTTGAATCATTTGATTCGGTGTTAGGCAATAAATAAGTTGGAATGACATGCAATTGTTGACTTGCTAGATTGTCGTTCAGGTTTGAAGATTCAATCATTTGAATGCATGGTGCAACTGAGTTACTTATCACAACAGATATATTGACTATTTTTTCTGACGTCGCCTTACAAAATTCTACCATACCAATGAGGTCAGAATCGGATTCTATGCATATGTTATTGAGGCTAGACACTGAGTAAGCAATGGATATGTTACCTGCATAAGTTGGACCTGTTGTTTCAGCAACCAAATCTGCATAAGTTGTCGATTCAGATACGCGAATAAGTTTGTTCTTCCCATTACAATCAAACTTGCAGAAAACAATATAATCCATGTCAATTCTTCTCGATTAAGAGATGCCTGTGGGATTGGGGTGAGATTAATACACAGATGATGGATTGGTAAAAAATGTGAAAGTATAATGCAGTCTGGAAATATAAGTCGAGTATAAACAATACTATGAAAATGGAATATACGACAGAATTGATAAACTAATAATCATGGAATTGAAAATGTATATACGTACGATGCAGTTGAAGAGAGAGAGATGCAGATGATCTGAATTGAGGATGAATATCGAATCTGAAGTGGACGGATTTGAAGATCGAGCTCAAAAATTGGAAAATCGAATTTTGGAAAGTTGTAGTCTTTCCAATTGTGTAACCTAATACATTGGGGAGTTGAATGAAACCGAAAATGGAGGAAGAATACATTTTGGAATTAATAGCAGTTTCGAAAATTTAAATCTGAATTAATAGCAGTTTCGAAAATTTAAATCTCAATTTGTATGATTAAGGGTAATTAGGGTTTTTTATATCCAAAATGAAGCAAATAGACAAACTATTAAGTGGCTGATGCAATTAGTTTAATATGTGGTGAAAATGACTCTAATGGTAAAAAATCTCAATTTTATTTTATAATTACTTTTATCTTATATCTCAATTATATACATAATACACTACTCCTATAATATAGAATCCTCTTATATCTTATATACTAATAAGGTGTTTAAATTGATGATATGTCATCTTGTGATTAATTTGGCTTATGTGTCATTTTGTGGTTAATATAACTTATGTGTCATAATTTAAGGAGGTTGTTAATTTATGTGTCACCACCTTTCAAACATTTGCAATCTAATTTAAACCTTAAAATAATTGCAAATAAATCACCAAGTTTAAATATTATTGCAAATTAGATTTCTTAGAAGTCTACTTTGTTCTTAAATCATATCTTATGATATTTGGTTTGATTAAAAAAAGAATATTGTTTTATTAAGGTGTTGTTATGTCATTAAAAACTCTAAATTTTGAAGGCAAAAAAAAAAAAAAAAAATGTGTCACCACCTTTCAAACATTTGCAATCTAATCTAAACTTTAAAATAATTGCAAATAAATCACCAAGTTTAAATATTATTGCAAATTAGAAAGTTTAAATATTATTGCAAATTAGATTTCTTAGAAGTCTACTTTGTCCTTAAATTTGATGTCACCACCTTTCAAACATTTGCAATCTAATCTAAACTTTAAAATAATTGCAAATAAATCACCAAGTTTAAATATTATTGCAAATTAGAAAGTTTAAATATTATTGCAAATTAGATTTCTTAGAAGTCTACTTTGTCCTTAAATTTGATATTAATTTAAAAGTTTTATTAAGGTGTTGTTATATCATAAAAAACTCTAAATTTTGAAGGCAAAATATTAAACTTTAAAAAGAAAAAAAGAATTCCGTTGCCGGGACTTGAACCCGGGTCTCTCGGGTGAGAGCCGAGTATCCTGACCAACTAGACTACAACGGATTTGTTGATTATACGTTCATAATGAAGAATCTAATTCCTAAATTTGACCTTCAAAATTCCTTTTTAATTTTCATTTATTTTTCCTAATTTTCGTGGATATTGATTGAAAATAAGCATCATATAAATCACTCCACGCTAATTTAGGACCATACTAAATTAGTAGATGAACCCTTTACGGACCATACTAATTAAGGACCAAAGTTGTATTAATCCTAATCCATGCTTATTAAGGATCATACTAAATTATAGAGATTTTGCAGTTTAAGATCAAAGACATAGCCTAACTTTTCTTGCAAGCGTGATCTGTTTGATTGCAGTGGGGGACAAAAGTGAAACCTAAGAAACCTCTGTCCTTCACCATTGCACTCTCTCAATTTTATTTCATTTGTAATTACTAAAGATACTCCATCATTGCTAACCAACAAGTTGGTGACAAAATCCATCATTGTTTTAATTTGTTATCTTGTTTTAAATAGGTGATGCAATAGTGTATATACATGAAGAGGCAAATTATGAGGTCAATGGAGAGTGTGCTAGGAAAAAGAACATTGTTGATAGTTTTGCTCATTGGTGTGGTGATAGTCAGATTGAGGGGGGAAGAAAATGAAAGCAATGAAGCTCAACACAATGTTGTTGCGTCTTTGAAAAACACTAACAATGTGGAACAAAGCAACCGAGGTCAGAATGAAGTTGTACTGGATAATAAAAGAAGTGATAGTGGAGGCGGAGGTGGAGGTGGTGGAGGAGGCAGTGGAGGTGGAGGTGGAGGTGGAGGTGGAGGTGGAGGCGGTGGTGGAGGAGGATATGGATATGGATGGGGATGGGGTGGTCGTCGTGGTGGCGGCGGTGGAGGTGGTGGAGGGGGATGTAAAAGACAACCGAGGAAAAGAGGTAAGGAAAATGATGAGTATAAGATAGGGGAATATGGGGAATGCATGGTGAGAGGAAGGTGCAAAGGGATGAGATTGGATTGTCCACTACATTGTGGAGGCCCTTGTCTCTATGACTGTACCCATATGTGCAAAGCTCACTGCAAATCTTGAAGAATCGGCCGCCTTTCGTCCATCGTTGTGTTTCGTTCCAAAGCTAATTAGCAGCAACAATATCAGTTGGGAGCATTTTGTTTTTTGAGTAGCAAGAAACCAGTCAAATTTGTTGTTGTTAAATGCAGTAGTGTCTAGGGAGAGATGGTGTTTTGTGCTTGATGTATCTTGGACGTGTATGATGTATTGTCATTGCACATGAATGAAGTATCCCAGCTTGGACTTGAAAATTGTGTAGCTGAGTGATGATACTTTTGTATTAAGTTTATTATGGTGGTAGTACTCTTGATTGAGAGCAACTACGTTCTTGCAGTAGCTTCACAGTGTAATCAGACAAGGTTACGTAATGAATAATACTCTTTCCTCCCATAATTATTTGTTATATGAAAATAGTTTACAAAATTAATATTCTCATAAGTTAAGTTATTTATTTTGTCATTTTGAATGTCTTTTATTAAGTTACATATTTCTATTTTTGTCAACACTGAAGCTATTTCTCTCTACCTTCTTCTTATTAACTTTTCTCTTTCTTATCTCACTCTACCTCAAATACTCAACTACACATTAAACATTATATTCCTTAAAACATTTGCAAAACAATAAATGAACAACTTAACAGGGAGACGGAGGGAATATATTATTATCAGCCTCATCATTCCAACTTTTGTAAAAAGAAGAATCCGTCCAACAATATACTTCAAAACCTACATTCATACTTAACTGGGATCTTAAATTCTTCATTTAGCTCTCACTTCAGAAAACATAGTCATGTCAGAACATGGTGCTGCCTAGCTTTCAACGATGAAGCTCATTTAAGAAAAAAAGCAAGTTAATGATAATTCAAGTTTTTCATATGGTGTGAATCAGGTTGACTGTGAAGAGGGCAAGGTTCTGCTAGTGTAAACCAAATTACAAGGGAAGTTCACCACTATCAGCAATCACAACTCTGCTTTTGGGCGTTCCACTCTGCTTACCTTCAGCTTCAACCTTGTACACCACATCCATTCCAGACAGAACCTTTCCGAACACAACATGCCTACCATCCAACCTAGACACAAAATGAATTTGGTCAGAATTTTAATGTTGGAACAAGATTAGAGTATTCGGCATAAAAACAAAGAGTAGCTACTTACCAGCTTGTGGTCACAGTTGTGATGAAAAACTGGGAACCGTTGGTGTCAGGGCCCGCATTTGCCATTGACAAAAACCCTGAAAGATACGCAGACTTAACATTACAATCACAAAAAAAAAATGGCACTATTATTTAGACAACAAAAAAATTATGCCTCAATCCCACTATGTGCGGTCAATTCATTTGAGAATTGAGACAGATGCTCTCATTAGTATTTAAACATATCATGATAATTTTTATAATTTCAATTTGATGTGATTTCAGGTTTTCTCCTTCCATTACCCTTATAATTTTGGTTAAAAGATTTTATATTTTCTACATTCTGAATCGGAGGGTCCAGGTCTCCTATGCACATGCCCAAGGCATCTTATGCTGTCTATCTAATTTTTTCGTCTATTGAGGCTAGCCCGCCTTCTTTCTAACACATTCATTATTTATTCAATCTACTTCAGTGTGCCTACGCATCATCAATCTTAACATTTGCATTTTTGTTCCCCTCATTTTTATGTCCATGTTCATATTAGTAACCCAACAGGTTGATCCACAAAATATTACTCCCTCCGTCCCGTGATTACTTGCACACTTTCCTTATTTGGACGTCCCAAAATTATTTGCACACTCTTAATATGGAAATACCCCACATAATTAATACCCTTCCAACATCATTTTATTTTCAAAATTGCCACCACCTTTTTACATACATTTTACTTTACACCCCATCATATCCACTTTACACCTCACCAGTCACCAAATTACCTAAAATACCCCTCATTTATCTTACATCATCAACCACTAAATTCACTTTTCTTAAACAACGTGCCGATCAAACCATGCAAGTAATCTTGGGACGGAGGGAGTAGTATTTGTTTTATCAGTGAAGTCTATAATTGAAAACAGCAAAATTTGTGTTTTTTCTTAATTTCCTGTTTATTACTTTTTCTTTTTTTGGGTGGGCGGGCAGGTCCTTTTTCAATAAATATGGAAATTACCTGGTCCAGTATGCTTGATCTTGAAATTCTCATCAGCAAACTTCTCTCCATAAATGGACTCCCCACCTCTTCCATCACCAAGAGTGAAGTCACCTCCTTGAATCATGAAGCTAGGTATAATTCTGTGTAAAATGCTTCCCTTGTAATGCAGAGGCTTCCCAAGTTTGCCAACACCTTTCTCCCCTGAATACAAGAGATATTAGTGCAGGCCCCTTACATTAAAGTGCATCAATAGACAGTTAAAAGGTTGCTACTTATTAGTAACAAAACAGTTACTCTCACAATAATTGAATTATTGAAGCCCTTAACTAAAAATGTTTGTCATATTTGTTCAAGTATCAAAAATGAACATGGTTTAAGTTTTTGAATTAATCAATTGACAGCCATAAGATGACATAACATATCAAACTAATAAAATCTAACTTTAAACAGTTCAACTGAGCATGTAAAAACATCTATTCAAAGAGACCAAAATGGTGGTAAATAAGAAACACTGAGATAGATGGCATATATACCTGTGCATAAGGCTCTAAAATTTTCTGCAAGAAAAAAAATTGGAAAAATAATCAGTAAGCAATGATACCAAGGAACTCAGCAAAATTGATCCAATAATTCCAGTATACCTGCTGTCTTTGGAACAGTTTTTCCAAATAGACCCATAGTAATGCGCCCTGAAAAGAAAAAGGGAAGAATTCCACATATTAGGATGAAGCAAAATATGGAAATGCAATCCTTTGCTTTCACAATTATAAAACAGCACAAAAAGTATAGGTGTTATGTTATTTACACATTTTGTAATTATACGAGCATTTTCCCATCAATTCCAAGGCGGAACATTGACTATTCATCAACGCAACACAACGACTGCTTGAAGTTAAGAGCATCTCCCAACATAATTACAAGCATGTTTCCCACATCCTTTTTTACATTTCTCATTCTGTTAGTGCAAAGTCAGCTGCCCTCATGTAGTTGGAAGCTTATAACTAAAAGCTCTGAAACTATAGTTTGATCATACAATATGAGCCTAGGATCCAAATCTTCTCACATTTTTTCTATCAACCCCAAGTCTTTAACTCACATTATCTACATGCATAAACTCATAACATCAAATATGCATCACCATCTAAAATCTTATAACAAGAGTCCTGAAAAAAGGAAGAACCTAGAACTGAATCGGCAAAGTAACCAACAGAGATCCTAATCAGTAATCACACGAATTCACTCTATTTTCTTAACAATACAGAACATTTAGGAGACTTGGAGCATACCAGCAGGTTTTCCATCAATTTCGATATCGAAAAAGACCTTATGAGTCACTTCCTTTAAATCTTCCTTCGATTTCTTCGCCTGAGTAGGAAATACCATGAACACCCATTTCAGTTTATGCAAATTTTAGAAACTACAGCAGAACGAGAGAGACAATTACAAAAAATATTTATAAAAAGACAAGCAAGCTGAAGATCTACGATCGGATCATAAAATAAGGCTAGTCATACTTCTAAACATGGATCGCATAACAAATCAAAAACTCAATTAACCTTGGTTTCCCGAACATTAAAATATCAAATCTAAAATGATGCAAAATTCATGGATCTTCGGTATGATAATGACGATTAAGTAAGGGAGGAAAAAATTGAAAAGCAATTCGCTGAAAAAGAACCTGAGATCCTAAGATTGTGAGGAAGAGCACCACACCGAAAAGGAGAAGAGATCTCCCAGCAATCGCCATTTTTAGTCTTGTTTCTAGAGTGTTTTTTATGCTTCGGATTTGTTTTTGATGCGGTGAGAGTGAGAAGGGCTCAGTTTGTAGTTATATTAGGTTTTTCCTTCGCTCATAAGTGGATATTTGACCAAATACCATGCTTGTTTAGTACTGTAACTCACAAAAATGAATTTAATATTCTCTTCGTCCATTAAACATTAGACGTATGTTCACTTTTTATTCGTTTGTCCTAAAAAAAAAATATGTTATTTCTTTTATGTAAACAATCATTTTATTTTTAGTAAAAAAAAATGGAAAAAAAAAACAATTATTTTATATTTATCTCATATAACAATTCTACCATACTTTTAATTTATCTACTTTTATTTTAAAATCATGCTAAAAAAATGTATTTTTAATGATTGAATAAAGTATTTTGCAATCTATGTTCAAACAAGTTAGAGATTTTAAATATGAATTTCAAATCTCTTATTCAATCCCCATTTATAAATAAATTATTATTTTTCTTAATAGTTTCCCCGAAACAAAGACTCTTTTAAAGTTAAAAGGCACAAGTAACACATACTCCATACAATTTTTTAAACAAATGTGGTTATTCACTTGCAAACACCTGAGAATGAGAGTACATAGTCTCATTCATCATGTAAATAGACGTATTATTTAATTGGGCCGAGTAATTGAAGTTCGAGCTCTTATCAAACCGATTTCAATTCAGTTCAATGACAATGACAACCGAAAAAACGAGTTCGGCTCAACTCATAAACAAGACTAGCGAGTCTACCGAGTCAGGTCTAATGTATTTAAAAGAAAAATCTTAGATATCAAATCTAACAATTCAAACATGAACCGATTTGTTAGTATATAACGAGCTCGAGCTCAACTCTTATACCTATACGAGCAAGTCAAGTTTTGAGCCTTAACGATTCGAGACAAGCTCAGCAGCTCAGTTCAACACTACATTATTATGTAAAGGCCATAATTTTCGGGCAATTATCATAATAATTATAATTATAATAATAATTCACTTGCTGTAACTTTTCAATCCAGCTGTTGTTACGTTAGTACATCATGATGAAATATGGAAGATAAAAAAGGATAAAATGTCACTTTTCTTTTGCCCTGTGTTAGTTTCGAATATGTAAAAAAACGTAAATTACATACCCTAATATATGTTTCCAATAATTTTTTTAAAAAAAATCAATCCTATAAACAACAACATCATCATCATCATCATCATATAGTAACCAAATCGAATTTGTTACTGAAGCAAACCCTTTCATGTATCAGCAGACGACGATGTTTGGGAGCAACACTGACTGACTACAAGCTTATTTCTGCTGGCAAACTCAGCTCAAGAAAATATAAGCTGCATCCAAAATGCAAAACAAATCAAACGTAAATCAACCACATTGAAATCATATATGGTAATGTTCGCGACATAGCTTAATGTGCACAATGTTGATGTGGTGTAAGTAAGTTGAGTTGAAATCGAGAAGATTGTGCTCATTGTGGGCTCGTTAAGTGGATACAAAGGCCGTTATCACGATTTGATTATGAAGCAATACTCTATTGGTTTTAGTATACATCGAAAAAGCATATCATTATACAGATATTTGAAATGATAAAAACTTTTATGAACTTGGTTAACGGAGGTTTTGTGCTGAACTTGGTAATATTATTTAGCATACAAAGTACAGTAATACTTTAGCATACGAAGTATCACGGTTTAGTGAAATTGAGGGAAAAAATCACATAAAATCAAACATTTTTTAAAACGTGATACTCCGTTGACTAAATAGTCTTACTTTGAAGAAGATGGTTCACAGAAAACCTACTAATTCGAAATACAATAGCAGAAACATGTCAAACCACTTTGTAATCGCTCTTTAACAAATACTCCCCCTTCACCGATAAAACTTGGTTTTCCTCATGTAACATGTTATCTTCTTCTTATATATCCATCCTTTTAATGAGTTTTTGTTTTTAAAAATTATTACATTTCCCCTTCTCACCATCCATTTATTAAACAACCTAAAAACTCATAAGTAAATGAACGCGAAAGCAATCCAAGTTTCCAAAAACCATGTCATTCGGGCAGAGGAAATTACCTGGCAGACATAAAAGCCATCCCAAAAAATACAGCCTTAACAGCATGCTTTTGTCCCGCATAGTCAAATGCCAGGGGCAGCATTTCATGCAAGGTTAGAAAAGCCATCACTCCACCAACTACATATTGCACAAATAAATGCATTATGTACATAGTGTTATTTCCTTTAATCTGTAAAAATGCTATATAAATAAAGGTGTAGCTTAATAAATAAATAAATAATGTAAAAACTAAAAAGTGGTAAACCTGATCCCAGAAGGCCGTCCAGAATTTCAGGATTTAAGCTGCTAGGGAATATGTAAGCTGCACATGATCAACAAAAACTAACACGTGAGACACCAGGGTTATGTTGATTTATCACTTATCGACGTTTTTCTTTCTGAACTCTTTCTCCCAAAACATAACCATATGAATTCATACTTTTTTCAATGCATTTTTTAATACATAAACCATGTGTGATTTAGTACATAAAGCTTGACTAAACATAACTTTTATCCTGAAATTCACTAAAACATAACCAACCATTGTAGTTCATATATAACAAAGATTTAATGTAAGGGGTCAGACCTACAATAATCACACCAAGGGGCTCAGCAAGACCAGAAAGAGTTGCTATCTTGAATGCCTTCCATTTACTGCAAACACGTACTTGATATATATGAAAAGATTCAAAAAAAAATATTCAAACAACATTTTAGTCAAATTACAAAAAATTGGGATAAAACCAGTATAAAGTAAACATGGCCTCATGCACTGACATTCAATAAATATTACTGCAAACAGATAACTGCCTTCACACAATATTTATTGTGCTAGCAAAATAAGTACACACACCTATCGCTTTTTCCTTTTCCAGATTTCTTGCTTAGGTTGAATTGAATATATTCATTACGGTGTTATCTCAATATGCCCATAAGTACTTAACATCATAATTTTTTGGTACTTAATCATATTATAATATGGACAATTTGTACCTTTGTGTGGCAAAATAAACAGGAAGTGCCACAGCAATGCCCTGCACACATTTCAGGATCTCAGCCAGATAGTTAAGTTCGTATATATATCTTGTCATGAGAAATATTTAAAGATGGATCATGCCAGTTCAATATTAAGGAGTATAAATAGATTAAGATTTCCTGAATTCATGTCTTAGAAGTTACCCAACCAATGCTGGAGTTAATATCTCCCAATAGAAAACAAGGAAAAAAAAACAGATTCTGTGGAATTTACTGAATTATAGAGAGGAACCAATGGAGAAACTGTTAAGAAAAATGAAGATCTAGTTTAAAGATGCTCCATATAGAAGGCCGTTACTATTAGTAACTCTTGGATAAATATCAACCTTATAATAACAGCTTATATGATGTGGCACCCATAAGCATGGATTGCAGATGCTAAAACATTTCTTAGCATTTTATCAACCTTTACAGATTCATGAAAGAACAACTCGTAATGTACTCAATAAATTACATGATTAATGCTTATGTGTATTGAACAATATACCTCAGGAATGTTGTGCAAAGCAATAGCTAGAGCCAAGTTCAGACCAACACGAAGACCCTGAAAGATATGAACAGATAAAGAATGTACTCATAACCAAGATTATATGATCTGTGAAAACCAAAAGCTAATAATCCTGTATTAACAACTCCCTGATGTACATTCCCTGTACATATCTAGGCATGTTATTTCTGATAGAAAAAAGATGATAAGTTTCTCTGGCATCCCAGTATGAGTAGTACCCAAAACAAAGGTTGCATTTGCATATAATGTTTCCCTTAGTCCTGATCAAGTGGAGCACCATTTAATGGATGTGTTTCTCAAAAATAAATTGAAAAGTCATTCTCCACAACTAATTTCCAAATTCCGAGAAAAAGAAAAAGACAAAAATAGGTTTTTTGGAACTTGAGAAAGGTGTGTGTGATACCAAACAAATATTTACGTACAGTGAGCCAGAGGATTGGCCAGTTAGATATATAAAAACAACATAATGAACTTCACTTGCTTTTTTTATATACAAAAAAAGCCTGGAAATCACAAAACAGTTACAAAAGTAAAAAACATTAAGGACACTTAAACTACCTTGATTGATCCAAGGAACACCGCCATTCCTTCAGGAAAATTGTGCAGACTTATACCTGAAAAAGAAAAACAGATAAGTCTAAAATGTGATAAGAGAGAATAGGAACTAAAACTCCATTAGATAATAAAATGTAGCAAATATTAATATGTCCATATTGTATTTGAGTAATCTACTCATACGATGCTACAACAGAATCTCTGTAAAAAATTCTCACAAAGCATTAGTGTTAGAAAATAAAGAGTGTAATGGAAAACGGTAAGAGGTTGTCTAGTTTCATACTGGCCATTTTGGCATATTATTCTGGAGACGATAATTTGGTAGTGGGTTCATGAAGCTTATATTGAAGGAAATATATTTGATGCTTTATTGGGATCTTTGTTAACATTCTGGGAGATATTAATGGCAAACACGTTTTCTGTTTCAGAAGAAAGAAATTCTGGTATGACCGTGTCAGAGACCAAACATAGTCCAAGTTTTTTCACTACACAGTAAAAGCTATAGCAACATGAATATGAAGAATATTGCCAGGTTCAGTTCAGGCAAGAACTCCAATAAGTAAATGGTTATTAGAGATATTAAATTAAAATAGACAATAGCATGTTTTTGCCTTTAGCCAATAATCAGTGCCGGCGAGTATTAAGTAGTGTTTGCAACTCTTATTTACAAGCAATAACAGCAATGTCATTCTAGTGAGGTCATCGTTACGGATAATTTTAACAAATTTACACAATATTGCAACCAAATTGAGATTATTAGAGAACTACATGTGGCTGAAAAATAAGTACAACGGGCTGACCTACAGCAGTGATGATTCCACTAAATAAGACTTGACGACGATGCTTTTTCATGATATCCTTGCCTCCATCCCTATTTTTCTGTTTTTAAACATAAAATGATTTTTAAGTATATCTGACAACATTTACATCCAATAGATAGCTCTCCACTTATTGATGAAACACATTGCACAAAACCTTTTTTTTCTCCACATCTGAAACAGGTGCAAGAGTCGGTTCAGGAATGAAATTAGTTATAATGGCAAAGAAGATTACACCTGCGAAGAACTAAAAAACCAATTTATCAGCAATCAACAGATCACAGATATTAACCACTGGAAAAACAGAAAAGAGATTCAACAAAGGCAGTACCCATAGATTCGCTTTTAAGAAGCCAATGGAATTTATGGCGTTATGAGCCAAGTCAAAGAAAGATATGCTCAACATAAGCCCAGCAGCAAAACCCTATACAAAAGCCATACAAAGTTACACAAGAACTCTACTCTCAACTGAAATACCATTTTTACATCTTGCAAAAGATTAAGTGTAGTGGAATTTAGACATGGAAATAATACTATATCATCATGCTATTGTTTAGCTTACCTGTAAAAGCCCCAGCATCTTCAGATTTGGAGTCTGATTAATGACAACAAACAGTGCACCTGCTCAGAAACATAAATTGGGAAACATTAATGATACAATCCAAGGGCTAAGATGATTTTCTCGTGGCAAATATTCGTTAATCAATGCTGTAGAAGAGACACCATCTCTTTGAAGCTTATGAAGCTAGTTGTGTACTAATAATGACTGTACATTTTATTTTCCCTAATGGTGTTTTCATTCCCTCAGCTCTAAACCTGACATTCTTGAGATAAAATAGAAGCAATTACCCTAAAGCTTCAGTTTGTTTTTTTAAATATATCACAGCAATTTCTACAGCAACTGCATTTGTTACCAGTGAGCGGTAATTAGAAGAATTGAAGGTGAAAAAAGTTTCTAATGCTCACGACTACAGCAGAGATCCAAAACATACTCATGAATACATTAGTAGATGAAAAGGAATTCGTCCAGAAATTCATACCAAACTAAAACTAAATTACATAATCATGAAATAATGTTAAGAATAAGCTTTATTTCGAAATAAAATTGGTGATAAGTAGAGCAAGTTGAAACGTGGACTCACCAATGGAGGTACTCAAACCGCCCAGAAGTGAAAGTGCAAGAGCAACTAAAACCTGAGAATCCATAAAACCCATTGTGCCCAAAACGCAATTGAATTAGTTTGAAAATCGTGAACCCGTCCTTATCCTCTTCTAATTTCCGTCGATTACAACAGGAAGGAAGAGAATGAAGGAGGGATCAAACAAAGATTGATTGATTGCTTAATACAAGAAGAGAGAAGATTAAAGAGGAAAAGAATCCCTCTTCTAATTTGCCGTCTATCTACTTCAACACACACAGAATAACAAAGACAACAAGAAAAGAATATCAACTCAAAACCCAAAAATAAACAACAGATTGCATTTTTCATGCTTTTGGAACAATGAATTTTCAAAGAGGAAATAGTATATTTTTACATTGTGATATTTTAAATTTTCAATATTATAAAAAATTGTCTCATAATTTTTTGTGCCTTTTATATTAATTATTTTAATTCAAATTATTTTTGTAATGTTTATAAAATAAATCGAATACATAAGATGAGTCATAACTTCATTATGACTATTAAGTCCTGTTTGATAGGTGATGAAAAGGTTATTTTCATCGGTTGTTCAGTAGATACGGGACTAATTATAGAGAATACAAATATGTGGAAAATATAATTTCTTGATTGATTGTAGGAATGATTTACAATGGGTATTTATACAAGAGATATTTAGGTCTAACCTAGTCCTAATGGGCTTTATAAGAGAGCCGATAGGAAACTAAGATGGGCCTATACAATAAATAAGAATAAGAGTGTATTTAATAATATAGGTCCAATACGCCCCCTCAAGATGGAGCACCATCGGTGAGTCCAATCTTGGACATGAGAAGTTGTAGGCGAGTGCTGGAGAGAGGTTTCGTGAGAGCATCCGCAAGTTGATCGGCAGAGGAGACATGAGACACACGTAGTTGTTTCGTCTTGATGAGGTCACGAACAAAGTGAAAATCAATTGCAATGTGCTTCATTCGTGAGTGAAACACAGGATTCGAGCACAAGTAGGTGGCACCAATGTTGTCGCAGTAGAGGGCTGGTGTAGGCGAGGTGGGGAAGTGGAGTTCCTGCAAAAGAGTTTTGAGCCACTGAACTTCAGAGGCAGCGGCAGCAATGGCTCGATATTCAGCCTCGGTCGAGGAGCGAGCAACGGACCTCTGTTTCTTGGACGACCAGGAGATAGGGTTGGAGCCTAGGAAGACAATGTAGGCACTAGTGGAGGTCCGATCATCCGTGTCTCCAGCCCAGTCGGCATCAGTAAAGCAGTGAAGTGACGAGGACGGACTGGAGGTGAGGGAGATCCCAACGTTCCTTGTACCATTTAGGTACCTTAGAAGACGTTTAGCAGCACCCCAGTGAGTAGTGGTGGGTGCATGCATAAATTGGGACAGCTTGTGCACAGCAAAGGCGATGTCTGGCCTGGTGAGTTGCAGGTATTGGAGTGAACCAAGGACTTGACGATATTGAGTGGCATCTGCAGGCGGGGACCCATCCGAGATAGAGAGGCGAGCAGAGGTCGGTAGTGGGGTGCGAACAGGCTTCGAGGTAACCATGTTGTACCGGGCGAGCAGGTCAGTGATGTACTTGCGTTGAGAGAGAAAGCAAGAGGTTTTGGAGCGAAGAACTTCCACCCCCAAGAAATATGAAAGAGAACCAAGATCCTTGACTGAGAACTTGGCACTGAGGTCGGCAGCGACACGGGTGAGCATAGGCGAGTTGTTGCCTGTTAAAATGAGGTCGTCGACATAGACAAGAAAATAGGCGACCACTCCAGTGTTGTTGTAGACGAACAGTGATTCATCAGAGTGAGTGGGGTTGAAGCCAATTTCTTCGAGAAAAGAGCGAAGAGCATAGTACCATGTGCGAGGAGCTTGCTTCAGACCATAGATGGATTTGTGTAATTTGCAGACATAGGTGGGAAAAGTCTTATCTGCAAAGCCAGGAGGCTGGGCCATAAAGACAGTGTCGGAGAGTGTGCCATGGAGAAAAGCATTATTGACGTCGAATTGCTGAAGAGGCCATTGCTGAGTGATAGCAATGCTGAGGACTGCTCGCACAGTGGCCGGCTTGACGACCGGACTGAAGGTTTCAGTGAAGTCAACACCTGGGCGTTGATGAAAACCCTTGGCAACCAGGCGAGCTTTGTACTTATCGAGGGATCCATCAGGTTTTCGTTTGATGCGAAAGACCCACTTGGAGCCAACTACGTTCTGCGATGTAGTGGGGGGAACTAAGTCCCAAGTACCATTTTGAAGGAGTGCATCAAACTCAGCCGACATGGCTGCTCGCCAGTTTTTGTCCTTGAGTGCCTGTGACACACAGCTCGGTTCAATGTCAGAGGTGAGGATAGAAGTAAGCCCATACCTCGGATTTGGTTTGAACACGTTGTTCTAAGCTCGAGTTACCATGCGAGGTGCAGGAGATCGTGAGGGAGCATTGGTCGGCACAGGGATGTCGGATGTTGTGGCGAACAGTGGAGAGGTAGGTGTGGGTATGGTTGGCGGGTTGATATTCAATTGGTCGACCAGTGTGGTCGGCACTTGGTTGTGGTCGAGGACGGTCGCGACAGAGAGAGGCAGCGAAGGTGTTAGAAGAGTGGGCGAGGAGCTGAGGTCGGAGGAAGTAGGCGGCGAGGAGGTGGAGGTCGGCGAGTGAGATTGTTGAATAATGGGAGGAGTGGAAAAGGGAAACGTATGTTCAACAAATTGAACATGTCGCGAGGTGTAGATTCGGTTTGTGGAGCGATCAAGACAGAGGTAAGCACTTTGTGTGGGCGAGTACCCAATAAAGACACATGGAGTAGAGCGAGGATCAAGTTTGTGGGTGGTGTAGGGGCGAAGCAGAGGATAGCAGAGACAACCAAATACACGGAGTTTGGTCAGATTCGGAGGGCGAGCAGTGAGTTTTTCAAAGGCAGAGATCATGTCAAGGTTAACTTTGGGAAGGCGATTTATGGTGTAAGCTGTCGAGCAGACGGCATAGGGCCAATAGGTGAGGGGAATAGAAGCATGGTGGAGGAGAGCAAGGGCTGTGTCGACCACATGGCGATGACGACGTTCAGACATGCCATTATGTTCTGGAGTGTGAGGTGGGGTGGTGAGATGTGCAATGCCATGAGTTTGAAGAAAGGGGCGAAGAGCAATGAACTCTCCCCCATTGTCGGAGTAGAAAGTTTTGATTGTGTTTTGATAGTTGTTCTCAACAAGAGTTTTGAATGTTATAAATGTGGGGAGAACATCTGATTTTCGTTTTAGAGGGTAAACCCATATGTACTTGCTGAAGTGATCAACAAATAGCACATAGTATTTAAAATTGTCAGGCGACAAGACAGGCGACGACCAGACATCAGAAAAGATAACATCAAGTGGTTTAGTAGACACAATGCTTGAATCATAAAAAGGTAATTTGTGACTTTTGATACAAGAGTTACAGTTGAAGTGTTTGGAAGGTGCACTGGATAAGCTGAGCTTGGAGAGGGTGTGAGCAAGGATTTTTGTCGATGGGTGGCCAAGACGAGCATGCCAGGTGGTCGCTGTGAGGTGTTGAGTGGTGAAGGCTTGTGGGGAGGTGTTGGACATGTGTGCCGGTCAGACGTACAAGTTATTGATACGACTCCCAACGAGGAGAATGCTCCCCGAGTGACCATCCCGCACCTGAAAGGAAGATCGATCAAAGACAATGTTAACATTATTATCACGACAGAGGCTAGAGACCGAAATCAAGTTTTTCGAGATGTGTGGGACAACCAGGACATTCGAAAAATTGAGAGACTCAAGGTGAGGGAAGCTCATAGAGCCAGTGTGCGATATGTGTAAACCTTTACCATCACCAATTTCAACATTGTCAGGCCCATCAAATGGTGAGTGAAGAGAGAGGTTGGCGAGGTCGTTGGTGATGTGATGCGAAGCACCTGAGTCAAGAATCCAGTGCTCGGCAGGATGTGCCGAGGAGGCTGAGTGAGCTGAGTATGCCGGGCGAGCACCTGGTCGATTGTGACGAGGGGTCGGTTGGTACTGTCCATGTGGGCGGCGAGGACCAGTAGGTGGAGCAGTGGGCGATGGGGGAAGTTCAGGGCAGGTGCGAGCAGTGTGCCCCGGTGTACGACAATATTGACATGTGCCAAGATAGGGCCGTTGCGAAGACTGGCGAGGACGAGTGTCAGCAGTTTTCGACCTCGAGTCAGGTCGCGAGGAGCGATGATGAGGTTTACCAGTAGTGAGAGCAGATGCAGGTATGATGACCGAGGCCGGTCGCGAGGCAAGTTGAACCTCGGTACTGAGGAGCTTGTCGCAGAGCTCGGCAAACGAGATGGGCTGTTCGCGAGCTTGGATGGCATTTGCTATATCATTGTAAGACTCATCAAGGCCGGTTAGGACCTGAAGGGTGACGTCCTTGGCATCAGAGGTAATGCCGAGGAGTGCAAGTTCGTCGACCACGGAGCGAACTTCCATAAGGAAGTCAGAGATCGGGCGAGCACCTTTGGACAGAGAGCGAAACTTGGTTTTGAGGGCAAGGATGCGACCTCTGGAGGGTTTTCCAAACATACTTTCAAGCATCGACCAGGCTTCACAGGAGGACTTGGTTGATGCAACAAAGGGAATAAGTTCAGGAGACATGGATCCAACCATGGCCGAAAAGATAAGGTTGTCTTGACACACCCACAGATCGTGGGCAGGGTTGGGAACAGTGGCGGTGGTGTCGGTGGTGCCGACAGCTGGGATGGTGGAAGGCGGGCATGGGTGCGTGTCCAAGACATAGCCAAAGAGGTTGTGTCCAGTAAGAAGAAGACGAAGCTGAAATGACCAAGCACCATAGTTGGTGGAGGTGAGCTTCAAGGACATGTTTGCAAGACCTTTAAAGGTGATTGGTGCCGGCAACGGATAGGAGGTGGCCATTGTATTGAGTGGAGCAGCGGAGAGAGTGAAGGAGCAGAACAGGTTGGGCGTCGTGCGACGGACGGCGGCGGCGGCTCTTCAGAAACGAAGGCGGCGGCGGCGTGAGGGAGGAGCGGCGGCGGCGGCTGAGATTCGGATCAGGCGTGAGCCGAATGACTCGATGATACCATATAGAGAATACAAATATGTGGAAAATATAATTTCTTGATTGATTGTAGGAATGATTTACAATGGGTATTTATACAAGAGATATTTAGGTCTAACCTAACCCTAATGGGCTTTATAAGAGAGCCCATAGGAAACTAAGATGGGCCTATACAATAAATAAGAATAAGAGTGTATTTACTAATATAGGTCCAATACTAATGACTTTCCATTCCACAATGTTTCTCATACTTTTTTTTCTTTGTAGTCTCTTTTTTTAGAGACAAATTGTTTCTTTGTCACGATTATGGTTGTTATTATTATATGAAGTATATCTACCACGGTCTCATCCACGATTATGATCACGTTTGTGGTCACGATCATGTCCATAATTTTGTGATTGGGTCGCATTCACTTCAAGGAATGAACTAGAACTTGTGTGTTGGGACTCATGATTTTTCAACAAATATTCATTATTTGCCTCAGCAAAAAGAAGACACACGATTAGTTCAAAATATTTCTTAAGATTTTTTCTCAATATTCCTGATGCAAGAGTAGGTATGGTTTCACAACTTAACTTTAATTGAGAAGTAATTTTGAATATAACCGAATTATATTCATTAATGGATTTGAAATCTTGTACTATGTGGAGCCAATCATATCGAAATTTTAAAGGGACACTATTTTTTTTAGTAGGTCTTGTATGGAATCAAGTGCATATATGCACTGGGTCCATTTTCCAACCAGGTCTTTAGGTAAAATATAAGTTACAAATGCGCAACTTAGACATTGTTAAGGCGGTAGCTAAAGTGGTAATGTCTTACTTACCTGACTTTGAGGTTGAGGACTTTGATGGTATATTATGTGACCGTTTTCATCAAATTGTTCGATGAAATTAAAAAAAAAAATGCATTTTTTTAATAATACTGTGTTGCATTTTTCAACAATTTTCATTAATTTTATGTGACCGTTTTCATCAAATTGCTCGATTAAATAAAATGAAAGGAAAAAAAAATTAGGGAGGGGATTTCAAACGTGTAATTCGACCTTATAAAGATGATCACTAACCCTTTAAGTTGTGATACTCAATAAATAAATAAATAAATTTATTTTGTATATATGAAAAAACAAATACAAGTGAGAAGGATGGGTTTTGGTTTTGAACCATGTAAACCGATCTTAAAGACATGCTCACTTATCATTCAAATTGTTGTCCTACTTGATAAATGAATGATCTTCTTTAGTATATATATTAATATTGTATTGTACTTTTCAGTTATAATAACTTAAATTTTTTAGTAATGTGTTGTATTTTTAAGGAGAAAAATTCATTTTACGTCCTGTAACTTAGGCCTAATCCAATATATATCCTTTAAGTTTTTACTTTTTCGATTTACGTCATTTTTTGTCCAATTTACGTCCTTTCCGCCGGAAAATTTTAAAATCCACCGGAATTTGAAGATTAAATTGGGATTCCGGCCAAATAGTCCAATTTACGTCCTTTAAGTTTGAAAATTAAAATTTAATAATTAAAATTTTCTAAAAATTCCATTAAAGATATAAAAAATCTATAAAAGTATCATTAAAAATAAAAAATCTCATTAAAATTAAAAAAAATAAAATGTGTAAAATAAAATTCAAAATATATCACTAAAATTTCGAAAATATCATTACAAATTATAAAATGTGTAAAATAAAAATAAAAAAAATTCTAAAATTTTGAAAATACAAAAAATAAAAAATTCTACAATTCAAAGAATGGAAAATGTGTAATTTATAAATTAAGAAATTCAAAATCTCATTAAAATTTCTATAAACTCTAAAAATCTCATTAATTTATTAAAAATGCTTAGATAAAAAATTACTAATTCTAAAAATCTAATAAGAATAATAAAAATTGTTAAGATTTTATTAAATTTCAGACTTGATTCAAACTCGTCTACCATTAAATTTTTGCTCGAACTCCAAAAGATTTTGGGTCCCACGAGATTTTCCAAGTCATCGTCGAGGTTGAGTGGAAGTTCCACATCTTGATCGATTTTGGAACCGTCCCAAATTCATTTTCACGATATTTTTAAAATTGTGGAATTTTTTATTTTAAACATTTTTAAAATTTTAATTTATAGATATTTTTATTTTTATGAGTTTTTAGAATATTTTTTTTAATTTACACATTTTTCAGATTTCTTGAATTGTAGAAATTATAGATTTTCTTATTTTTATGAGTTTTTAGATTTTTTTTTTTTACACATTTTCAGATTTTTTGAATGTAGAATTTATAAATTTTTTAGATTTTTTATATTTATCTTACACAGTATATAAGTTTTTAATGAGATTTTTAGATTTTTAATGAGATTTTTTAATTTTCAGTATTTTTTAATTATTAATTTATAATTTTCAAACATAAAGGATGTAAATTGGACAATTTGACTGGATTTCCAATTTTCCGGTGGAAAGGACGTAAATTGGACCGAAAAGGATGTAAATTGGACAACCTAGGACGTAAATTGAAAATGTGAAAACTTAAAGGATATATTCTGGATTAGGCCTAAGTTACGGGACGTAAAATGAAATTTTCTCATTTTTAAGTAATATTGTGTTGCGTTTTTCAATTATAGTAACTTACAATTTTCAGTTCTATGCACTTACACTTTTCATTTATAGAGTGATTTACATTTTTTATACTCCTATGTTGCACTTTTCAGTTATAAAAACTTATATTTTTTAATAATATTGTGTTGCACTTCTCAGTTATATTGATTTACACTTTTTTTTTTAGTAATATTGTATTACACTTTTCAGGTGTAGGTGTAGTGACTTACTCATTTTAGTAATATTATATTGCATTTTTTTACTGAATACAACTTTTCACTTTTTTTTTTTTTTTGTCATAACTGAAAAGTGTAAAACATTTTTACTTAAAAATTGAATAGTGGTACTTAATATTTTTTGTGAATGGTTTGTTATTTTATTGTATATAATTAAAAAAAAAGTCATTTAACGAGTATGACAACAACTTAAATGGAAAATGTGTATACTGTATTTTTAAATACGAATTAAATGGTTCAAACCTTATTTTCCTCACATATTTTTTTAAATTTTTTTTCCATTTATTATAATATGTATAAAAGAGAGTCAATGTTTTAATGAATATGATAGTAACCTCTAAATGAGTACGAGAGTTTTTTAAAGATTGAGATACATAATTCAAATTTAATTCCAATCGGATTGGGGGCTAAATGTGGGCATATATGGAACCTCATGTTCTTATACAGTTATACGCACTCAAGTGAATGTATAAGACTTTTAACCAAGTTCATATATTAGACTCCCACCTTACGCAAAAACTTTTATGTAAATAGTTTAAGTGTAATTATATTAAATTGTATATTTATTTGCTTGATTTGCATATAATTATACATAAGCTATTTTCAGTAAAAAAAATTGTGCATAGCTTATGTGTAATTATGTGTAAAATGTCAATTTACCTATTTATTCGCCCCATGATTTGTTTTGGATTTGAATTTAATTTATTCTCTTTCTCCCCCCCTTCCCTCTTTCTCCAACCCTCCACCCCCGCAACTTCCCCATTCTCGCTGATTCGACCCTCAAGATCACATTTTTCTACCTCTGTCGAAACGGCACCGGAATCTCCAACAACCGCCCCATATATACAGTGGCCCCCGACTCAATCCCTCCATTAATAAATATATACAATTCTCTTATCTATTGTAATTTCCTGATCCATTTCGATTTCAATTCGCCTCGTCGTTTGTCTTTTTATTACTATAAATTAAGTGTTCATTTTTTGTTTTTACGATTTCAATTCTCCTCGTCTTTTGCCTTTTTATTACTATAAATTAAGTGTTCGTTTTTTGTTTTTAGGTCAATTGCAGCAGGTTTATTATCTATCAATTGATGTCAAAAGGAGATGAATGTGTCTGTGGTTGTAGCCGTTGTGGCTGCACTTGCTATCTTCCTTCTTAAATCTTAATTAGTAATTAATTTCATGTAGAATTTATATGTGCAAATCACACCATGAATTTTGATGGGAGGATAAACCTACAATGCAAGGCTTAACAGTGGTTTCCCCACTGATTGGAGCCACATTAATCACTATGTGAATGTTCTAAAAAAGATTCGAGCCTTTAGATGGGAGAATATTTTATGTGCAAGGCTTAGCAACATTAATCACTATGTGAATGTTCTAAAAAAGATTCGAACCTTTAGATGGGAGGATAAACCTACAAAGGCTTAGCAGTGGCTTCCCCACTGATTGGAGCCACATTAATCACTATGTGAATGTTCTAAAAAAGATTCGAGCCTTTAGATGGGAGGATAAACCTACAATGCAAGGCTTAGCAGTGGTTTCCCCACTTATTGGAGCCACATTAATCACTATGTGAATGTTCTAAAAAAAATAAAGAGGGTAAGCTTTTACCACTAGGACATAACTATAATTTGTTATTTATTTTACCATATGCATAATAATGTTGCCTTAATTTCACGGGCTTTGGATTTTGGGCCCGAATTACCCGTGAATTTAATTTACCGAGATTTTATATATTTATTTTTCTTATTTGCTTGATTTGCACATAGTTACACATAAGTCATTTCAAAAAAAATTGTGTCAATAGTTTATATGTAATTATGTGTAAATTGTACTCCCTCCGTTCCACTATAAGTTTCCCACTTTCCTTTTTTGGATGTCCCACTATAAGTTTTCCATTCCATTTTTGGTAAATTATTTTCTCTCTCTCAATCACATCACTTACACTTTATCTATTATTTTATCATACTCCATCTCATACCAATCTATTATTTTATCTCTCACCATCACATCACTTGTACTACATCTATTATTTTATTATATTCCTTAATCAAAACACCCAAAAGAAGCGGGAAACTTATACTGGGACGGAGGGAGTATGTATTTATTTTTCTTATTTGATTGATTTGCACATAATTACACAAACTATTTTCACATAATTCATTTCCTAGACTTTAACTCTAAATGATCCTTGTGGTTAACCGAATATCTTCAATTTTAGCTCAAGATAGTGATTCACGCTAATAACATGTTATGAAGTTAATAAAAACAAAAAGTGTGACACCCGATATTCTTTAATATCTTCAATTTTAGCTCAAGATGGAGATTCATGCTAATAACATGTCATGAAGTTAATAAAAAGCGTGACACTCGATATTTTAATCACCCTTAGTTATTATTTATAAGAATGCATAAGATATTATTTTAAAATATACTATAATAAATATATACTTGTATAAGATATTATTTTAAAATAAATACTTAGCACAAAATATATATATATATATATATATATTTATATTTTTATGATAATGAATATATTAGTATAATATATTATATTTTTATATGTAATATTGATATCTATGTTAGATTAATTATTATAAGTGTACATATATAAGTGGTTTTAATGATGTAAATTTTAATATATTTACTTGATTTTGTATTAGATATTTTAAATTTTAATTATATAGATATACTAATGGCATTGGTACGACGGAATGGAATGAATGTCTGAATGGAATGATATATGAATAATCATTCGTATGATTTGTATGGATCAGGATGAAATGTGGGTATTATATATAAATCAAAATTATTGATATTATTAGTTATTAAAAATATAATTGATGGTTGGAATTATAATATATATATATATATATATAACAATAATAATATTATTAATTTTAATTATTAGATTTTTAATACTTATATATATTTTTGCTATTTTTAAATTTGTATTTAATAATAATATTATTATTAATATTTATTACTTTTACATATATTTTTATTATTTTTATTATTTTTATATTTATATTTAATAATAATATTATTACAGTAAAACCTCTCTATAGTCATATCCTTGGGACCACAAAAAAATATTCATAAATGGGGGTTATTCCTAAATAGAGTTATAAGGTTTTTTTTTTTTTAAATGCATGTATATTATATAATGGTATAATTAGTAGATACATGTACATGATGTAATGTGTTGAACTTAATTGAACTAATTTATTCACGTAATATGAAAATACAATATTCAAGAGTCACCCACCATAGATGCATGTACTTGCTTTTGATTGCTTTAATTTTTTCATCTATAAATATTACTCCCTCCGTCCCACAACTGTTTGCACACTTTCCTTATTCGTCCGTCCCACAATTGTTTGCACACCCTAAAAAGGAAACTCATTCATAAATCTCACCCTCACAATATTCACATATTTACACAAAATGTCATTACTTTTACTCTCTTTCCAATCACTTTTTTACTTTATTCATTTAACTTTACAAAATTACCCTTCAACACTCCACTCATTACACTTTTTTCTTAATAAGTGTGCCCACTTTGTGGTGCAAACACTTCGGGACGGAGGGAGTATGTATAATACATTTTTTTTTATCAATTACATCAAATCAACATTTTCTTCACGCATATAATGACACCAAAAATAGAAAAGAGAACTCAAATGAGTGAAGAATAAGGTTACAACACAAAAGATTAAATCATTGTCACAATCAACCTTGAACAAGTATTTTAAATCAACTTAAATCTATTGTAAAATTATATATATTATTATGATTTATTCTTAAATGGAGGTGTATTTCTTTATGTTGGGACTTGAAAAAATATGAATTATAACAATATGGAGTTTATTCCAAATTATAACTGGTCTCAAGTTGGGACCATGAATTTTTATTCCTAAAGAGAGTTTATTCCTTAATAGAGTATTCTTTTTTAGAGGTTTTACTATATTAGTATTCATTACTTTTCTAATTTTTAATTTTTTATAGTTAAATGATAAAATATTTTTATTAAATAATAATATTATTTTTGTTAGTCCTGAAAGGAGTATATAACAAGTGTATGGGGGGAATACACTTGTATGCAAAATTATTTTTCAAACTTAATCAAAAGTACTTCAGCAAGGTTGTCCTGGACAACTCTGCTGATGTGTTTAACTCTCCTAAGATAACCAAGCTACTAAGTACTATTGAGTACCTAGTTGAGGGACTATCTAAGTGAGTTATATGTGCGGAATTAGTGGTTGACCCTTTAGTTTAAACTCCTTTAAATCTGAAATCACTTTAATCAAACAGTCCAGTTTTCAGGGAACTTGTCCAAATCTGTTTTGCACAGTTTATGATATATGTCTTTGAAAGGTTCAGTTTTGTTGTGCAGTGTTGAGTGTATGAAAGTACTTGAAAGTAAATCAACACAAGAGTTTATAGTGGTTCAGAGACTCAAACTCCTACATCCACTTTCCCTGATTTAACAGGATAATTCCTTCACTCTTGGAATTAACTTGTTTTATAGTGTCAAGGTGCACTTGATCAAGAACACCACTCCTTGGTGAATTGATCCCTAGGATGTCTAGAGTCCTAGTACCCTCTTCTCAACTCAGAACTGAACTGTTCTTCTCTCAACAGTCAGCTCCTACCACTTCTACTACTACAACCTTCTCACTTTCTCACTTGAATGGTGTAAGGGTTGAAGTAATGTTCCAACTAATGAGATATCATTTACAATGAAGATCAATGTATAAGGATAGGATATCTCTCTAAGCTTGTATGGATATACAATGGGGTTCAGCTTGGAATGAAGTGTATGAAGACTAAGATAGTCTCTTTGAAAGCTTGAAAGCACTTTACGCTTTGTAGGATTGTTGGCTTTGTAGTTGGTTAGTTGGTGCTTCAAATGGTCTTCACACTTCTGTATTTATAGACAAATTTGAGAATTTGCCCGTTGGAGAGGCAGTCCCAAATTGCTATAAGTGTCTTCTTTGAGTTCTTCAAAACTGGAAGACAGATTCTGATAGTGACATGTCCTTGTTTTGGGAAATAAACGGCTGTAACAACTTTGTCTTCATTCTGAGCCTTTTTCCCAATGTCTGACTTCAAGACTCACTTGGTCAAACATGGACATCTCTTCTTATCAACATTCCTGAGATAAGAACAACATTCCTTATCACTTGGACAACTTTGCTTATCAGATTCAACAGAGTTCACTTATCAGCAGTGTTGGCTCTTTAGCTCTAAAGATGATTTGGCTCTTTCTCTTTCCACTTCTTCTTTGAGTTGTCATTTAAGCATACATGACTTGGAAAGATGGACTTGATCTCTTCAGCATGGTTGTCTTGTTTGACAGATTCCAGTTCAAGTGTTCTGAGACAACTCTTCTAAAATATTTTGTGGACAACTCTTCTGAGCTTTGTAAGATGTAGTAGATTGATGTTTTGATGATGCATCTTAACTCATGTTGGCATTCACTAGGTTGCCTTTTGACTGTTTCCACTTGATCAGCATACTTGTCCTTCAGCAGACTTGAGGTCATTCCAGAACTTGAGCCTTGAGGGGACTTGATCTCAATTAATTTGTATGCATGTGTTCCCCCTCAACTATTGCATCTATTCTTATAAGAGCTGTCTAACACATCAGCTTCTCAACTAGTCTTATACTATATGTTCTAACATTCTTAGAACATCATCAACTAAGACTAGGCATGTCTGAGAGGGGTTTTGGTATTAAATCAAAACACTTCTCATTTTATTTCCAACAATTTTTTATAATTATTTAAACAATTAATATTATAATAAATTATTATTATTATTATTTCTATTTTTATTAGTATGTTGTGAATTATTATTATATTATTTATATTATTAAAATATTGTATTATTTTTATTATTAGAATTGAATTTATTATTTATTTTTTGAATAATTAATATTATTATTATTTTGATCATTATAATTGTTATTTTTGGGAAGTATAAAATAATGTTAAAATTAAAAAATAAATTATGACAATTTTTGTAAAATAATTTGAAAAAGAATCATTCATAAATAAATGTATTAGAATGAAAAGATAAGAGGAATTATCATTAAAAACATACCTAGAATCAGGAATAATTCCATGTTTTAACTTGAATATTGTTATATTGATTTGAAAATAAAACATGTTCAATTGTTTTCAAACCTATTCATCATGTCTTTCTTTTCCATTGACTAGTTTAATTTCTTATTTAATTTTTTTTTTTCCTTTTGAAATGGACAATACTCGTTGTAATTTCCTGACAAGAATACTTACGAAGTTATATCTATGATATTTTTATTGTGAGATTTTACATTTCACAAATGAATTTTTAGCAGTCTATTTTTTTATATATATTTTTTAGACATCCAACTTCTTTATTTATTGCATGAGCAGATGTTTAGGGGAAGAACCATCATAAATTCTACCAATCATCTTTGCAATAACATGGGTTAGCACAACGCATTACAAAAGAAAAATAGAACAATTTGTATACCACCTAGAAAACTCCATACATTGCAAATTAATATAAGTACATTAATGAATCATTCAAGAAAATTGTAGAGTAAATTTTCATGTATTTTCTAGAGAACCAAATGTCATCATCCACTTTATTTAGTACTACTGTATTTCATATTTCATATTTCATAACACATGTCTTGTATTAATTATAATATCACTTGTTTTATATATATATTAAGTTACCATTACATGAAAAATATTGCAATATTTTATTAATAGTTGAAACAACAATAATGAATATTGTTATACAATAATTATGCATTCTTTATAAACTGAGTATTAAGTTACAAAGTAATACAAAAATATTTTATAAATGAAATAGAGATAATTAAGGTAATTTTGAAGTAAAAATTTATGGGTCAAATTTAGTCAACACGGGTTAAACTTAATTAAAATATATTTTTTGTTTTTAAGTATTCTTTTACATCATGATCAAAACTAGGAGTATGTTATAATGTAATATTGTTTTATAAACGGAGTATTAAGTTACAAAGTAATACAAAAATATTTTATAAATGAAATATAGATAATTAAGGTAATTTTGAAGTAAAAATTTATGGGTCAAATTTAGTCAACACGGATTAAACTTAATTAAAATATATTTTTTGTTTTTAAGTATTCTTTTACGTCATGATCAAAACTAGGAGTATGTAATTACATGACCAAAATATTGTCACTACAAGGCCAAAAGTGTACTACTACAAGTTCAAAAATATTTGGCACACTTAATTATTTGGATAAATTCTTCAAAATATTTTTTTGATATATAGTAGTACACTTTTGATCTTGTAGGAAACCACCTACTTGCGACGCGCTAATTTTTTGAACGATCCGAATTTAGACTTTTAATCTGCAATTTTTTAAAAAAAATATCTTAATTAAACATATTTTATGTATAAAATAGAGGGATATTTAGGGGTACTTTTTATTAATGTTAGTCAAAAATTATTTAAATAAAATTTTAAATGGAAGAAGTTACTAGAACTAATTTCCCTAAAATTATATTTCACACAAATGTTGCTCACAAAATAATACCACATGTTTTATACTGTTAATATTACACAATTTGTTCATTATAAAATGCACCTACATAACTTTTAATGCATTAAGACACGAATAACAATGTAATATTACATGTCTTATACTACAATACCACACACCTTATACTATAATTTTGCATTACATGTAACATTACAATTAGAAGCATACAAAATTACAATGTAAAACATGTGATATTATTATTTAACATTATAAGTAACATGTAACATTTTTGTTAATTCATAGTCGATAAATTAGGAATAGACTTAAAAAATAGAAGAGCCAAAAAAAAAAAAGGAAAATAAGCACCAAAAGAAAAAGTTGTAACCTACTATCAACTACTCCTTTAAAAAATGCACCTAAAACCGCCATAATTAATACTACAAGCATTCAAGTGCTAAGAATTCATTTTACAAATTTATAAAAACACAGTTGCAGCTTTATCCAAATGGATATTTCATATACTACTTTAATTATAAATAGAAAAAAAAAATGTCTTTTTTAAGTTTTTTTTGTCTAATTGAGTTCGAGTTCAAAAAAATAAGTTCAATCAAATTCGAGTTAAGCTTCAAGTTTTACAATCGAGTTGAGTTCGAGCTTTACACTACACGATTCAACTCATCTACTCCCCTACCTCTGCAACGTGTGGCAAGAAATTAGGTGGGGACTTGGTGTTTAAACATTCCCTTTTAAGAATAGGAATGAACAACAATAATAATGTCGGTGGATTCAGAAAAAATTGTGAATAATGTTTTGGAGAAGACGATTTTGTTTTAATAATCAGTTTGTACCGTACACTCCAAACTGTTATCTTTTGTAGTAGCTTTTGGAGTATTATAAACCTCTTTCTAGAAACTTTTACACAAACCGTTGTGTAAAGGACCTCCAAACTGTTACTATTATGACTTTATGTAGTACAACTGCCTTTATAGGAAAATACAAAACAAACACGTACCTCTAATCCTGACTTTAAGGAAAAAGTTAAACAATGCATGCACTAGTAAAGCATAATTTCTTGAGTAGAAATTAATTTGTATCGACATAGAGAGAGAGCCTATGATATAAAACTAGGGAAGGGACCATAGCCGAAAGTAAAACAGGAAAAGGGGGAATATATTTTTTTTGACTTTACGATCATTTTCGGCCTAACACATTGCCCGTTGGCCGTACATTAGTTACATACTATGCAACCATTGCACAAGACCTAAGGGTGAATTTCCTGAGGATGAAACCCAAAAAGGCTCTTTTGCAAAATTCAACCAAAATGCAATGCACAAATACAAAAAAACCTAGTACTTTTTTATTTTAAAAAAAGATGTACGATTACATGGAATAAAACTAAAAGAGAGAAAAAAGAGAGTTTCAGAAGATGATACAATTCTAAGTTCTAATACCTCATCAAGAATAATATCACTTTACTCCAAAATGATACTTCTAAATATTAACATGTAGCTACATACCTGAATAACAAACACATCACTTCACATTTATTCTTTCTGGAAGACACAATCCACAAGCTTGTGCTTCCACAACAACCCCATCACAGGGTACTAATTTCAGCACAATATCACAACCACTTCGACTGGCTTCCTCTATGCTCGAGAATAGGACCCGTTCGATCCAATACTCCAATGCATTATCCCTCTCCGTTAACCAACCAGCCGCAAGAATTTGAACCATCACTTGTCGATCGATTTCCAGCACACAAGTAGCTCCAACGACCCTTTTTAATCGCACATCAATTCCTTTCAATATTTTACGTGAAAGAGAATCGAAATCGAATGGTTTGAACACCACATTTTCTTGAACATGCTCCAGTAGTTCCCCCAACCACACTTCATCATCAGCATCATCATCATTACCATCATCATCATCATCATCATTGCTCACAGGTAAGTTTAAATCAATGAAGGATCTGGGAGATCGACAAGTACGTTTTGACATCTCAGTATTGGTGAAGTCATTACTGATTGATTTCCTTTTTCCAGAAGGACAATTAGAGATCATATTGCTTGGGGAAACCAAAACGTACATAGTCCTATTCTTGTTGGAATTTCCATCAACTGGTGCTACTAATACTTGCATTTGCAAATTTTTGGCCTCTAATATTGTTTCTTCAGGAAATTCAGATGCTACTGTGCCAGAAAGCAGATCTTTACCGACCTTCATGACAGTGGAAGCAAGGATGAACACATTGTTGTTGAGGTTGATTTCCCTACCACAGGAATCGGGAAATTTACCCGTTTTGACTGCTTGAGATAAACTAGACTGAACCAAGGAATCTGCCTTCTCTACATTTTCAAGTAGCACAACAGATCGAGGATGCTTGCTCAGCTTTTCAGCAAGGTAATCAACGAGCATTTTCCTCCCAGACTTGATCTTGCGATATCTCGAGTCATAGCAATCCACAACTGAGTTGAAGTTGTTCCAATTATCAGAATCCAGATCGAAATATAGGAAGTTTTCCTTTCTGCCGAACACTATCTCAGCAACAGAGGCAGCTATTTTTCTCTTTCCCACTTTATCAGGCCCCAGAAAGCTGAACCAAATATTTCCCTTGTTTGAGTAATGATGCTTGTCGTTTCCATTTCTGCAACTTGACAAAGTTCGACTAATGGTTTGAATGGCTTCCACCTGCCAGTAAACCTTTTCAGCCAGAACTTTCCATTGTTGTTCAAGGTCTTTCGTGTATATCTGCTTTTCGAGACGATGAGAACAAGATGAAGATTGGGAAGCCTGACTGAGAGATGTCTCATGGCGTCTAGATGATTCAGAGCTCTGAACATCACTGGAATGATTATGATCTTGCAAGATGGGATTTCTTCTGCACTTTGCAGCAGAACCATTATTTGTTCCAAGTGTCAAATCTGTGGTTACAGCAAAAGCCGAGGGCAAAGATGTTTTGAAAGTAATGGGTAGGCTTGTCTTTTGAAAGTCCGAAGGCTTACACGGACTTAAATCAGCGACTCTACTACCATTTGATAATGAACCCACATCAATGGAGTCTTTCCATGTAGGAACATTACTCAAAGATGTAAAACGAGAATTTTGCGACTTGGGTAACGTTATGCCCTCTTGAGATGTCCTAGAGCAATGAAGCCTCTGGCAGATGTGGCTCCATTTCCTCTGTAATGCCATAACTCTAGCATCCAATACAGTTTTATCTTCTTTGGCCTGCACTGAAAATTACAGACAACTGTTTACTAAACATCTCGAAAAAACTAGAACATCAAAATTGGAAATAGTAATTTTCACTTAATTGAGCTAACAAAAAAGCGGGTTAGATTTTGAAGGAGTGACAAACCTCTAGGGTGTGAGATCTCTTGCTTGTTTCACATTCACCAATTTGAAGCCAGGAAGATAGATTTGCAGATTTCTTATCAGCAACTGAATCTGTTGAAACTCCTTTCCGAACATCAGAAACTTCTTGTTCATACTTTTCATTGCACATATTGCAAAGTGTCAAGGTTTTAGTTGCCGTGGTGCACGGTTTCTCAAGTTCAGATGGCATAGAGAAGAATCCACCGAATGGAACAAAGGACCTCATCAAGCTGCAGATATATTAGCATGAAACTGTTAAAAATTGATAGAGCACTCAGAAGCCAAAATGTACATGAGACGCGAGACATCAATATCTACATACAAATATATAATAATACACAATGAGCAGGAATGCATATGCATATTGAATAGATTATCTGGACTAGATGACACAATATGGTTGAGTAAAATAAGTAAAACATACATTTGAGTTTCTAAAGATAGAACCTCTCATATTTCTATGGAACTGAGAATAAAACGGCAAAGGAAATTAATAATTTGCTACTAGGGCAGAGTAAAACAGACCAAACTTTCTTGAAGAAATTGCCAGCAAGAAATCTTCATGCTTAGTTCCATAAAACAGATTCCATTTCACATTTGCTCATAAGAAGCAGAAAACGTTAAGAGCAAATTTAGTTACTTTCTACATCAAATTAAGTTTAAAAAAAAACGAAATGTCTCAGTTTAGGGATAGTTATGTGTTATGTGTTAACCTTGAGGTGATGTGATTAAAAAACCACAACACCTGTAAACCTAATATCATACAATCAATTCTTTCTTCTACGATTAAATCCTACCTAAAATCTCAAAACAAACACATACCGTTAAACATCACCTTAAGTTCCAAGATTTCAAAATCCATATTTTCCTATGATTATAGGTAAAAAAAATTGACAATGTGAAAAGCAATTGACCTGGATTTGAAAGACTTCCCTCCAGTGGATGAATTGGTGATGGGAAGCAGATGCAAATCCAAATCCATTTCAATTGCAGGAAACTGCTGCAATAGCTTCTTATAATCATCATCACCTCCCAAAAATCCAATCAACCATATTCTTCCACCATGGTTGATCAACAATCTCTTCAGCTTCGAAACCACACAACTAACAGCATCCACCGATGATTCTACGTCGACAAAAGTCTTGAAATCCCCACAATTCACAACAACCCCAGGCTCCTTGCAGTCCTTCATGATGTTATCCACTTGTTCAAACTTCAATCCTATCATATCTTCACTCAAACCTTCACCGAAGCACTCCGAAATCTGGCGTTCGAGTGAAACCACTTTCAATCCATCAATTTCTTGGGGGAGAACACCAGGTTCACCCCTCATTAAACAATCGGTGAAATCCCTATACGCATCACTACCATAAACGCCAATGAGCAAAGGATTCCTCCTAGTTTTCTGTACAAGAATTTCCCCAATTCTCCTTGAATTCTCATCGGATTTCTCAGCAGGAGCAGGGTCGGAGAAAGGGAAATTATGGAGACGTTTGCTGAACTCGAAATCACTCATATTACACTGAAACAGGGGCGGCGGCAGAGTCGCCGTCAGGGAGAATCTGGACCTCGTGAGAGGGTTAATAACCGCAAGCTTGATCTCGTGGGTACGAAAACCCGCATCTCCGAACACCCGGCTCACGATCGGGTCATCCAGAATGGACATCATGAAATGCTTCAACTCAACTTTCACTGCAGAAATCGAAGAAGGATTCTGAGGATTCAAATTCAGCTGCTGCTGATACAGATGAAAGGTCTCCGGATGGCGTCTCTGATTAGCCTGGGATCTCTTAATCGCGGCCATGAGAGAATTCGACACCGGCGGCGCATCCGCCGTGGATTTAGACACCGAAACCCTATCGAGGGCGACGCCGACGCAGAGTTCCAGGGCGCGAAACTGGAGGCGTGGAGAGTACGCGCTGCTTCTAGCGCGTGTGCAGGCCTCCCTGAGTGTAGAAGACGGCAAAGCTAGTAAGGCTGAGACCACGTGCAACGACGTCGTCTGCGCGTGGCTGCGGCGTCTGGCCACAGACACGGCGTCGTCGAGAACCGCGGCGGCTGCCTCCGCTAAGCATTGGCGGGCCACGCCCACCGGCGTTGGCATCTGCCTGCCCCCTAACCTTATCCGTATAGTATGTATTATTATAGAAATAAAATAGTAAATTAAAATAGTGGGTTATTTAAAAAAATAAAAAAATTGGGGGCTTTTGGGTGAAAGAGATTTATTTGTTTTGTAAGTAAATAAATGGAAGAATGAGGTTTTGAGAAGCTTTTGATAATAAATTAATGAAGTTGCAGAAGGCAGACTAATGGAAAGGGAGAATTTATGTTGGTGGGAGTTTTGTGGGCCAGAGAGAGGCGATGATGGAGCACCAAGTATTAGCAAATCCTGAGCATAGATTCTGGTGTATTGTTTTATTATTCATTTTTTCAAGGAAAAGCGATTGAATTGTATTGCGTCAAAATCATATACTCCACTCTACTAGTATTTGTATAGTGTAATCATCAAAGCCACAAACACTCTCTACATATCTTTATCTATTTTTTTGGGTAACACATTAGTATTAATCAACCAAAACACTCGTGACTACTCATCACAAGTAACTTAAAATCAACAATCAAAATACTTTTTTTTTTTTTTTTTTGATTACAAGTTAAATACCCATCCTTTTTTCCCCTCCTCATGACTCGAACCCAGGACCTAAGGCCTAGGTAGTGGTGCTCTAACTACTTGAGCTATCCCACTTTGTCTCAAAATACTTACTTTTCGTGACAACAATATTTCACATCAAATAAATATTGAAAGATCGTGTACGTCTAATAAAAAAGTAGGCACTTCCTCTGTCTCATACTATCTCATACTTTATTCGTTTCAATAAAAGCTACTTATGAGCTTTGAACACAAATGTTAAAAAATATAATAAAATGTAAGAGTTAATAATTTGTCAAAAGAGAATGAATAACTTTATTGGAGACATACGAAAAAGTTTGATAGCATTGAGACGATAGAGGTAGCGCTACATTATCCATACCATAAATAATTATAAAAATATCACAGAAGATTATTTTATTATTCTAATTTATTATTCACAATAATCTGATACTCTACTTTATTATTTAAAAAACTACACTCTGAATTTTATCTTCTTTAATACTAATAAATAATTTTCACATTAAAACTCGTGTCAAAAGTAAATGGGTAAACAAGTATGAGACCGAAAGAGTATAATTTTATACATATACAAATGATGTTTTAAAAATATCACGATACTTTTCGATTTTGTAATATCATGCGATTATCTGCTCGATCCCCATCCGATCTTACACTACACTACAATTAATATTTTGCAATATTTTTACAATACTAACAAATAAATAAAAATATTACTCTCAAATAACCATATTTCAAAAAAAAAAAGAAAATTCATCATTGGTTAAAATAAGGTACTAACTAATTTGAGGAGTGAATAACTAGACGACAAGTCTGCCGAATTTTTATGAAGGAAGGTTGGGTGAACAGTTGAGAACATGGAAATGTGGAATCTGAGTACACCTAACCTAACCAACAATTGGGAAGGTTTCAATAGCCGTGGTCTTAATATAACTTCTTAACGGCTCTACATATACATTGGACATAACTTTTTTTATTATATTTTTAAAATGTAAAAAATAGACTATCTCCATTTTAAAAGTGTAATAATGAATAGAGTTTTAAAAGGTAATTATGTAAATTTTTTATGTATAAAATTAAAAAAAGGGTTAACTCAATGTGTGTGAGTTATAAGTAATGACATTTTGTGTGAAATTTAAAATATTGTGAGAATTAAATTTATAAAAAAAATTATGTGTGAAAATTATTGTGTAACGTTCCAAAAAAAATTAATGTAAAAATTATTGTGCAACAAGATGAATATTAAATTATTTGACATTCATAATTTATAATAAAAAAAATTACACAACTCAACTTCTTAATAAATGATTCAAATACATAAAATTTATTTGGGAGTTTGAAAAAAAAAAGGTTATTTAACTTATATATCAATATTGGACACGATTTATAGAGAAGAAAAAATAAATATGAATTTTGATGTCATTTTTTTTTTTTTTTATTACTAAAATTTATTTACAATATTAGGTAGAATTGGTAATCAATTCCTTATAAGAAATTGAGCAATTTTTTTTTATTATTATTTTTTTTGTAATTTTTTTTATTGATAATTTTTTTCGAAAATGTGTGTGTTAAAAAGTGTAAGTCAATATTACTAAAAAGTGTAACACAATATTACTAGTGTAACACATTTTTTTATTAAAAAGTGTAAGTCGCCATAATTGAAAAGTGCAACACAACTTTTAATGAAAAGTGTAAGTCATTATAACAAAAAAGTGCAAGTTAGTATAACTAGAAAGTGCAACACAATATTATTAAAAAGTGCATGTCAATATACTTGAAAAGTGCAACACAATGTTTTAATGAAAAGTGTAAGTTATTATAACCGAAAAGTGCAACATATTTTTACTGAAAAGTGTATGTCTATATAACTAAAAGGTGCAATATAACATTACTAAAAAATGTACGTCAATATAAGTGAAAATATTATTTTTAAAAGTGTAAAAGTGTAACACTAAAAAAAATCGAAAAAAAAAATTCTGAAAAAAAAATCGAATTTTTTTTATTTTTTACCGAAAAAAAAATTTGATATTTTTTAAAAGTTAGTTGACTATTGATTTGATCAACTCAATTTTATATATAGAATCAATTTCATAGGAAACCTAACCTAGCAATTGAAAATATAGAACAAAAAAGATATAATTCAGTAAATAAGAAACTGCCACTTGTCAATATGTGGTGAGGTGAATTGTTGATGACATAAGTGGATGGTCGACTCGGTTGTGGGTTGAAAATTGAAATTACATTTTTCATTTTTTTTTAAAAAAATTATCTTCTCCCTATAACAGATTATCCACAACCCCAAATATAGTCTGGGAACACGAAATTAAGAAATTAAGGGGGTGTATTCAATTGAGATTCTGTTGGATTTTTTTGGACTTTTAAAATCTGGGGGTATTCAATCCGGATTTTAAAAAGTCTTTCAAAATTTTGAGGTATTTAATACGGATTTTAAAAAGTCTTTAGAAATTTTCAGGTATTCAACAATCTATGGATTTTAATACTCTATGGATTTCGTTGGATTCTCTTTCAAAAATATAAATAAATTTCACTATTCAAAATCTCTTCTAAAGAGCAGAGATTTCAACGGATTCTCTTAGAAGACTTGAAAGAGAAGAAAAAAAAAACTTTGTTAACAAATGTTCTTCGATAAGCATCACAAATTCTTCACCACCATTATTATTGTGAAAAATATTACATCTCTGTATTTTAAAATTATGTTTTTTCGTGAAAAAGATTACATCTCTGTATTTTAAAATTATGTTCTTTCTTTAAAAATTATAGTATATCGACACCATTAGGTTAACAATAATATCTAATCGACGTCCATTCCTCGTGGTGTTCGATATCATCTAAAAGATTTTGATGGTCAAGGCAATTTTTAGTATTGGCTTGTGCTGGATTACATAACTTTCTTAGGAAAGAATGTCGCTTTGATGAATTTCTAGTCGAATATAAAGATAACTTTTTTCTTCGGAAAGAATGTCGCTTTGATGTTTGATGAATTTCCAGTCGAATATAAAGATAACTTTCTTCTAAAATAATGTCGCTCTGATGAATTTTCAGTAGAATATAAAGAAGATCAAGATTCACCACATCTCACAAAGAACTGAAGCTAATACACTAGTATTGTTAATGTTATGTGGAAAATGAGGCAGAGGGATAAACCTGATGGAAATGAAGATGAGAATAATAATGATGAATAATATTTTTTTTTTTAACTAGTTTTAGGGACGTAGTTTATGAAAATACATATAAATCAATAAAAAAATGTGTATTTCAGAATCCTGATAAATCTATAAAAATCCATATAAATCAATAAAAAAGTAAGTCAAACTCTGCATAGAGTCTATGGATTTTCTAAATCCACTGACTTTTTAAAGTCCAAAAAAATCCAACAGAATTCCAATTGAATACACCCCTCTAAGTTTATGAATAGACATGTTTAGATCCCGTTTAAAAAAAAAAAGACATGTACGTTTAGAAACCATTGGGTTCGATTTTAAAAATTACAAACCGAAATTGAATTGAAACCGAATCGATTTATGGTTTTGATTTTCATTTTCCGGAATTAAAATCGGCAGTTTAAAACCAATTGATTCCGATTTTACACATGTTTGTGAGAGAGTGAATATTCACTTACAACAGTGTTTATATGTTTAAGTGTGAGTGACTTCTTAAATACCGGTCAGTTGTATTTTTTTTTTTAAGCAAAAAAATATATAGGGTTAGTTTTGATTGATGGATGGAAAACATGGGACAAATTAACTTAACCCTCCCCTAGGACTATTAGTCCTACAAATGCATAATAAATAATATAAAATTAGCGGGCCTTGCATTAATCCCGGACCACAATCAATCAAACCAAACGTTTGATTTGTTGAGAATAAAAAGTCAATCAAGTCTAATCCAACCTAATCAAGCAAACCAAAACTACGCCTAAAGGTATAAGAAATACCCCAATAGAAAACAAAGCTCAGGATGCCATCTAATAACATTTATTTTGAAGATCTATATAATCTCCTAGTTTTTCGTGAATGTGGATTATTTTGATCTATGTACATAAGATTAAGTGCCCTTCTTTCTTGTTTTATGTTTCTAGTTTTGATCAATTACTTTCTTGATAAATATTGTTTTGAGTATGAAATCACAACAATTACAATATTGAGCATCAACGACATCAGTCATAAAAACTTTGTTTAATTTAGAGAAATATGCAAATAATTGTGGACAAGGACGGAGCCACATAGGGCTCAGCGGGGGAAGTGGGCCCCCCATCAATTTTTATTTTTATTATGTATATTTCTTCCGTTTCATAATTATTTGTATACTTTTTTTTATTTGAGACGTTTCAAAATTATTTATACACTTATAATATGTAAATAATCTATAAAATTAATATTCTCACTGCATCATTTTATTTTTTAAATTGTCACTCATTTTAATCTACATTCTTCCTTACATCTCACTAAAGTCTTTTTAACACGTCATTAAATTTCTTTTATACTTCACTAAATCACCAAAAATACTCATTTATTTGACCCCACAACTCACTAAATTCACATTTCTTAAAAAGTGAACTTGTCAACATATTCAAGTCATTACGGGATGGAGGGAATATATTTTAAGTTATACATTTGTCTAATAATTTTAACACCGTTTCACTTATTATGAGTCGAAACAATTAAAATTTATAATGAATTAAATATAATATTATTTTGTCTTTATAGTAATGTAAATCGGGCCTCCCAATCGAAAATTTCTGGCTCTGTCACTGATTGTGGAATAGACAAATAAAGAGAATGTGTAAATAAGATAGGAAAAATATATTAGGATAGGATTTAGTAGGATAATTTGAAAAATTGATTTAAAATTCATGTTTGGATTGATGGATTGAATTTTAAAGTTTTTATGATAATTTATAATCAAGTTGTTTGGATTGTGGGATAAAATTGAATTTTAGTGTCAAATGTCAAAAATACCCTTTGACATTAATTTTTTTATATTATTTATATTTACAATTGAAGGACATAAAAGCCAATTCATTTCTTCAATTGAAATTAGATTATTAATCTTAGCTTCCTGCATGACAAATAATCACATGAATGTGGGACAAAAATAAAAATAAATTCGGGCCGACTTTTCAACTCGGGCCATAACCTTGCAAAACAAACAATGGAAAAGGTGGGATAAAAATGTATTTCCCACCTTTTCCATCAAAGGGAGTTTAAATTGATGATGTGTCATTTTATGGTTAATTTAATTTATGTGTCATTTTGTGATTAATTTTGTTATGTGTCATAATTTAATGAAGTTGTTAATTTTAAAAAGTATGATATGTAATTAAATTATTGGTTGAATAAGATATGATTTATAAACTATTTCAAAATATTCTATTCTTATTAACTATTGAATTTTTTTTCTAATTATTTATTTATTTAAGATATTGTGGTTGATATGAAATGTTGAATTTTTTATTATATTAATATTGACTAATTAAATTAATATTTTTTGTTTTAGTATTTATTTTAATTTATTTTTAAACAATTTAATGTACTTTTGAGTAAAATACAATCTAAAATGTATTTTTTATTGGCATGTACAATTCTTTATTTAATTAGTTATTAAATTTTATTTTATAATTACTTTTATCTTATATTTCACTAAATTTTTTTTGTAATTATTTTAAATTTATAAGTTTAATATATTTGAAAAATAGAGCTTGAAAATATATATGTAAAACTTATTATATAAATAATTATATAATTTTACAAGATTAAAAAATTTATTATATATACATAATACACTACTCCTATAATATAGAATCCACTTATATACTAACAGGGAGTTTAAACCACTTATATACTAATAGGGAGTTTAAATTGATAATGTGTCATTTTGTGGTTAATTTGGCTTATGTGTCATTTTGTGGGTAATTTTGCTTATGTGTCATAATTTAATGAGGTTGTTAGTTTTAAAAAGGGTTAATTGCAGATTAAATCACAACCTTTCGTTCATTTGCAATCTAATCTAAACTTTAAAATAATTACAAATAAATCACTAACTTTAAATATTATTGCAAATTAGACTTCTTAGAAGTCTACCTTGTCCATAAATCACACATTTTGATATTTGATTTGATTAAAAAACAATACTATTGTTTTATTAATGTGTTGTTATGTTATTAAGAAGGTTAAATTATGTTAGATTTGAACACGATTGAAATTGTCAAAGACTAAATTGCAACAATATTTAAAGTTTGTGATTTTTTTCGAAATTTTAATATTACTTAAATTATTTATTTTCGAAATTTTACAGAAGTATATTTTTTTAAAGTTATTTTCATATTAAAAACTCAACATCTCATTTCTTTTGTTTCTCACAAATTTTATTTTATAAAATTATTTAATTATATAATGTAAATATTTATTTTTATTAACTTTCCGCATAATAAAATTATTTAATTATATAATGTAAATATTTATTTTTATTAACTTTCCGCATAATACGCTGTCACTAATCAAATTATGGAATATATGGAGGGAGTACATTCATGAGACATGTGTTAAGTGCACACACCCCTTCAATATGCACCCAGTCATAATTAATTTAAAATTTAATTATATTATTTAAGTTAATTTAATTAGTTTATGATATGTTATGTTAAAGTTAACCTTGAATCTGCAATTGACCTGTATGTTTGTTTATTTTGTCATTTGAAATACAATTCACAAAGTCAAATACTGTAGAGCAAGTGGCATTGAATACATATGTTTTAATTTTAATTAAATTATTGAAAATAGTATACTCCAAGTCTCCAAGTGGTTTTGGAATCAAATTAAACCACACATATTTCTTTATTAATACACAAAATCATTATTATCAATAATTCAACATAGAGACAATATAAAAGGTCAAATGTAAAGATTTCTGTGATATTCTTTCAACATTCACAAAATATGTAAGGAATATAATATTCTCATGCAAACAACTTTATGTTTAAGCCCCCAATAAACTAGTTTTTTTTAGTATATAAAGTCAGGAAAAATTAAAAGAAAAAGATTTATTCTTATGGAATATTTAGATTGGAATTTTATTTCAATACTTCAGATTTCAAAATAAATTCAGGAAATTAAATTTAAAAAACACAAAAATATTCAACAAATTTAACTTGGATACTAGATATGTCCAGGGTTCATAACACAACAGTAAAATGCAAATTATGTACCACTAATTAATCAATATACAAAAACCTGCATGGTTTGTATTAACCAATTAATTAATTAAGAGTTCATAACTTCATATAAAATACTAGTAATTCATCTTTTTGTCTCAATTAATGCATGTGTGTGTACATATATATATATCAAACAAATTTTCAAATTCGATCAACAAGTACATATATATAAAAGAAACCAAACAAATCATGTACTAGTCTTTATTTTTTTTTTAGTTGAAAAGGGGTATTTGGCATACTTTTTAGGTTGAAATCGAATGAACCTCATTTTTTGTTGATTGATTCATGAACTTGTATTGTCTCTTTTTTCACTTATTTGCACTTATAATTAGGTGGAGATCAACAATCCCAAGTGTGATTTTGATTTTTTTTTTCCACATGCACATTTAGCCATTTAGGTATACGTGTTTCATGTTTGTAAATTGACACTTTTTTTTTAAAAATCATAATTCATTATTGAATGGTCATAGTTCAAGACTCGCATATTACACTAGATCTTAAAAAAATTTGCAAATAATCGATGATCTAAAATAATTTTTCAACAAAAGATACTCCTAGTTATTAACCATGAATTTTTAAAATGAAAATGATAGTACATTTTTTTATTTAATTTCATTATTTATATATTTATTTTAAATAATACTATTCACACTAATTTATTTCTATTTAAATTATTATTTATTTTATTTATAAACAATTACTTTATTTATAAATGTAACTTATCATTAATTAGAGGTGAACGGACATATAGCCCAAAGGGGCAAGCCCCCACCCCTACTCTACCCTACCTCCCCCCACCACACACACATATATATATATATAAATTAATGTTATATTAATTTAATAAATCATTTTAGTTGTGAGTTTATTATAAAAGTCGTCTAAAAAGAACTACCATCTCCATTTCACAATAACTTTCACACTTTGTTTTTCAGAACGTTCAACAATAACTTTCACACCCTTAAAATTGAGAACCCTTTATAAATTCCACCCTCACAATATTTTTTATTTTACATAAAATGTCATTATATTTTTTTTAAGAGAAAAAATGTCTTTACTTTTGATTCACACATACACACAAATCAACTCTTTCTTTACTTTACACATCAAAATTTACATAATTACCCTTCCAAAGTCAAAACTTTACTCATTATTACACTAATTTGCATGTCCACCTACATGTAAAAGTTATTTTGGGGTGGAGGGAGTATTTTATTACACGGTTGGTGCTTATATATAAACGTGATTATTTTGTATGTATTTTAATTGCAAAACAAATCTCAAAAGAATTTTATTTTACATGTTTAAAACCATTATTGATAAATACATGAAACTCCTATTTTTTAATTACTTTAATATTTTTGAAACATGTTTGCAATCCCCTTAAGAAAAGGTTTAATATAATTGATAATTTAATATGATATTTTCTTTAATTTTACATCTGAAAGTGTGCTGGGGTGTGGTATTTAGTGTTTAAGTGAAGAACAGATTAATGTTGTACTAAATGTTGAGACAAATAGTGCAACACTGACTCTAACAAAATATTAGAAATTAAGATACACAGCGGAAGACTTGAAACACTAAAAGCAAACGAGACACAATGGAAATACTTTTAACATAGATTTTATAAATAAAAATCTATGTCTGCCTTATGGCGTAAAATCAATACTTATCTTCAAGTACAAATGTTGTGTGAAATGTTACAACAATAACTTTCACAACGAAACTATAAACGAGGCAGGTGCCAAGTCTAGAAAACGAACTAAGTGTATAAATTATACACTGTCGAAATGCCTAGTCTATCTAATGATTACACTCTCAATAGATAAGAAGACACACAGGCATACGGGTGGGATACTTCGTATGAACTAAAAGGTAAAACTACTGGCCACAACTCCTAACAGGGATGAACGCTCGGTCTAGGAGATTGATCGAGTAGAATACACTGAATTATGAAGCCTTCAATCGGTATTTATAGAGGTGGTATGCGAATTCTAGAGGCTTCCACATTGAGGTCCTATTTTTTAGGATCTCAACTTCCATGATCCTTCTAGATATTTCCACAATGTTCCAGGCCGTTCTAAGCTGCTTCTAGGCTCTTCTAGCACTTCTAGCACGTTCTCTTAGGTTCTGGAATCTTCCAGGTTCCAGATCCTTGTAGAAGCTTCTAGATCCTGCCAGAAATGCGACAACATTTAGATCAACATTTAATGTAGCATTTCAGAAAAGACTTAGAAAAAATCTCGGAAGGTCAAATTAAGATGTTGTTGATAATGTTAAAGCATTTAAGAATTAACAACATCTACAATCTCCCCCAATTTGACCTTTCGACTACAACACACCTGATGCACATATATTTCTATACATACTCAGTTTTATGTACTTAGTTGAGGTTGACATCATTGCTAATTAAGCACTAATCAAGACAATACCTGTTGTAACCGTTGGATCAAATCGAATGAAGATCAAGGATAATCTTACAATGATCCGTGCCATAAGATCAAGATAATTTTATCCAAAACAGAACAAGTATAAACAGTACACTTATTCACAACATAAGTAACTTTACTAAGATCATAATTTGAACTGGAAGAATTAACTTAGAATATAAGTAAGACTCTAACAAAAATAAAAATCAGAGCAAAAACAAAAATGAAATACAAAAGAACTACACAGACCTAAAGACAAACAAAACTAGACTTATATTATCAATAGGCAGTAAGCATATGAAAGTTAAAGAGAAGTGTACTTCTAAATTATATTTTCAAAAGCAAACAAATTTAAGCCAATTAAATAATAAGGCAAGTTAGAAAGACAAATCAAACAACAACTAACAAAGACCTAAAATCAGCAAGCAATAAGCAATTAAGAATAATTCTTTAAGGCAAATAGTTTAAGCAAACTGAAAATAGAGCAAAGTTAGGGAAAAAACAAATACAATAAACAACTAACATATACAACATGCAGTAAGCAAATAATGATAAGTAAGAAAACAATTTAAGCATAGAAGCAGTAATCTGTTATCATAAATGCAAACCAATTAATCAAGTTGAATAAAAGACAACCTATCAACTAGAAAGTAAAAACAAAGTCTGTAAATCAACTTAAACACAGTAACAACAATGCATAAGATCAAGGGAAGTATAAAAGGCACAAATACTTAAGAAACTAAACATGTGACATATATTGCTATAACAACAGCTGCAGCATCATGTTCCTGCACATAATCACTTATAATGTTCAGCCCTCCCCCTGTCTTGTATCAACATATTCAATTGTTACCATAACCTGTTTAGATGTCATAAAGAACATCCATACGTTCATCAGCTTGTTACCATAACCTGTTTAGACGTCATAAGAAACATCCATATGTTCATCAGCATTAGCAAATTGATCCTCATCTTCTTCAACAAAAGTGCACGTTGTAGCAAAGTGAACTACAACATACAACATCTGGTTCAGCAGTCTCTTCATGAATAGCATCAGGTACACAATCAGCTTCTGGTACATCTTCATGGAGCTCTTCACTTCGAACACCAGAAGGGTGATGGTGTTTCTCCCCCTGTGGTAGTAGAAAGTGTCTATAGCCACTGGACTTTAAGGAACTGAAGGCCATCAATAGAGTCCTGTAAATGTTTCAGTTGAAGTAAAATAAAAGATCTAGAAACAGAAATTTTTGTTGACCAATGTGACCGCCAATGTGTTCACATTCGGTGTAGCATTTCTCTGTTCAGGTCTTGCTGGAGCTGGTCGAACTGGAATAAGAGCATCTCTGTGATCAGAACCATCTGAATTTTGTAACAAAGCAAATCAACAGTCCTTTCACCAAGTAACAGAGCATGTGAGATAGTCATCAAGGGTACCTTGCCTCTAATAACCTCAGTTTCCTTAGGTTTAAAAATTCATGCCTCTTGAGGTATGAACATATCAGCAAATGATAAGGTAAAAACCCTTTATAATAAATATCACAATAAACTGCATGTGGTGAAAATAGTTAAATTCAAATTGAAATTCTTCAACACAAAAATCTTATACAACAATATAGCTTGATCCGTAGTCACCTTAGTGGAATATGTATAGGGTATCCAATTGTAGTCAATCAATTTATAGAGTACAGAGTATAGAGATGTGTGATCTTTAGCAAGCATAAAAATATGTCACCTAGTTAATCTACCCCCAGTTATAGAAGTAGCAACCAAGTTCAAATCATGTTCATCTTCATCAATCACAAGCTCTATCTCTAAGAGATCATTAATCAATTCCGAAGTAAGTGAAACTAATCTCCCCCTAAATTGTACATTCCCATATCATTTATAGCTACGTCTACCCGTACTCTTCCTAAGTCAAGCATAAAAATACATATACCCAATCAAACACAAAAGTATCACTCAAAGTTACAGCTTTCAACAATTCTCTTTCAATAAAAAATTGTATCAATCTTTTACTCTCAAAATCAGCGGTGTTAATTCTCTTTTCCTTTAACAATTTTCATCTAGATAGCTTAGTGATTTTAGAAACTAACCTGTCAATCTAAGAATTGTTATCAAGATCAGAATTACCTCCTTTAGAATTTATTTACTCAGCTGATTCAGAGTCCTTACTACTGCTCTTCTCAAAATCATCACTTCTACTGTCATCAGGGTCTGGTGTTGCGGCACTTGCTTCAGCATTTGATACAGCATTCTTCCTCAGAATCTTCTTAATCTCACGCACAGTGTGATTATCATCTGGATAAGAATTTTCAATTCCTTTGGGCAAGTCTCGTTCAGCAACAACCATCTTTCCCTTTGGATCATACTTCCTTTTGACTCATTTCTCAGTAACCACATTTTCTTCCTCCGATTAAGAAAAGAACTTGAATCGGTTCATCATCAACACTACTTCCTTTCTTCTCCTCAGTGAGTTAGAGTAATCAACTCTAGTGAACACATAGCCGGATCTCCTTCGTTGAACAAGGCTTCTTCTTCTCTTTTCTTTCTCAACATTCTTCCTAAATGCAATTTATTCAGATTTATCAGTATAGAAAGATAAGAGTTAGTTTAACCTGAGTTAGCATTCACGTCAATCTCCTTCATTTGAGCGTCCTCAGAATCGGATGTCTCAGCATTTGCATACTCATTCTGCTCAGCAACAGGAAAATCATCAATTTCCTTCTCAATCTCCCCCAGAGAGGTAGCATTCGAGACAATTGCCTCTATTTCAGTATTAGGACTTGGAAATTGGGGCTTTTATGAGGTGAATGAATCAAGTGTAGTGGTGAGTTTTTCGGTTTTCAGTAGTGAGAAATGTCAATGGACGTATTTCCAACAGTAAGAAATAGATTCTCAGAATTCACATTCGATTGAGACATATTCTCAACAGCTTGGTTCGGCTCGTTAAGGGTTGAATCGAGTTGAATGTGAGCAGTTGTAGGAATGGGTGTAACTGGAGTTGTTTGGGTAAGTGTTTCAGCTTTTCTGGTAGCAGTTGGTGCGTTTTAGTGTGAAACGGCCATGCAAGCGAAACTATTAAGGTTGAGAGAGATGGAGATGACGGTTTCGTGGGAGTTTGAGTGTGGTGAGGTAGTTTCTTTGTTTCCTGTCATTAGAGCACCAAGAAATCGAAAAGATAATCACAATATCGAGACACACAAGGCTTAAACAAATCTTAAAATGCAATACTCAAATCACTCGAAAAAATGCAATGCTTAGTATATCATGTTATGAGAAGAATATAGGAGACAATGCATAGTTGGAATTAATACGTTTAAAAATTAAGAACTAACTAAGGAGGATTCTAGAAGAAATTCGATAATACTCCATAAACTTAGCCACAAAAATAGATCATGGTTAGGTAGTGGATAAAACCATAATTAATTAATTAAATTAAGAACATTCTAGAATAATTAGTATTTAAATGTGTATAATCTGAAATAAAACAAAGACGTGGGTTAGCATAATCAGAATAAATAAAATAAATTTCCACAAATAATCAAACAATTACTACTTATAAAAATATAATCGAATCATCTAATGTTGTGCTCAAAACTGTTACATACACCTCAACACGGTTTTTACATGAATTTACTTCATTTGTGTTGCACCATATTTTTTTTTTCTTTGTGTTATAGCATCTAATTTGTATTGATCCATTGTTCCTGTAGAGTACATCGTAGTAGCGAACTCCGTGCCCCATACTTACTTAATGGATTACAAACCTCTTGATGTTTTTACCAAATATCACCTTTTGAAAAGAAGGCATCGTAGTAGCGAACTCCGTGCTCCATAGTTACTCAGTGATTTGGTACATCTTTTAGTATGCTAATAACATTCTATTTTTTCATGCATTTGAGAGGTGTAAGACATGTTTATTTTTGCACAACAAATTTTAGATTTAAGAATATTTTACAAAGGAATTATTCAACGAAATAGGAAATAGATTAAATCTATAACAACTATACAACCTTACGATGTTGTCTCAAATGCTACGCCATTTGTGACACCATCCATCTAGGATTATTCAGATACTACACATACTAAGAGATTTTCTCAAAGATAAGAATGTCTCAAGGTCAAGACCTTAGTAAATGTATCAACATTATGATTTTCAGTAGGTACGTATTCCAACTTCACTATGTTCTTCTCCACTAAATATCTCATAAAATAATTTCTAATGCAAATGTGTTTAGTGAGTGAGTGTTGTACTGAACTTTTTAGAAATGTTTATGCACTCATATTATCATAGAAAATTGTAAGGATATCAATTTCAATTTCAATTTCATTGGTATGAAACAACTTGCTTAACCACAAGATTGTTTCCCATGTAAAAACATCCTCTACTCTTACTCTTTTTGTCATCAATATCTCATACTCAATCCGCATCACTGTATCCAACCAAAGTGTTGTTGGTGTCTTTAGTGTACCATATCCCAAGTTCACTTATACCTGCATCAAACTTGATAATTCTTTTCAAAACATTCAGGTGAGATTCATTTGGATTAGTTTGGTACCTAGAACAAGCAAAAACACTATGCATAATATCTGGTCTATTAGAGGTTAAATAAAGTAAACTTCTTATCATGGACCTATACAATGTTGGATCAACATCCTTACCAACATTGTCTTTGCAAAGTTTCAAAGTAGATCTCATAGAAGTTTTCATTACTTTTTAACTTTCAAAATCAAACCTTTTAACCAAGTTCTTAGCATACTTACCTTGAGAGAAGAATATACCATCCTTACATTGCTTGATTTGAAGACCTAAAAAGTAGTTCAAGTCTCTAACCATACTCATCTCAAATGTTGCAGTCATTGCTTTAACAAATTGGTTAACATTTCATCAGAAGTTAAACCAAACACAATGTCATCAACAAATATTTGAGCAATAAGTAAATCTTCTCCAGTGTGCTTAATGAACAAAGTTATAACAGTTTCTCCTCTAACAAAATGATCAGGGTATTATGGATCTTCAAATCCTTTAAGTTGTTCAACATATGCTTCTTCATTCAAAATGCAATTTAGAAATGCAGCATATACATCCATTTGATGAAGTTTAATGTCAATAAAACATGCAATTACTAGCAATAATCTAATAGATTCTATCCTAGCAACATGTGCAAAAGTTTCATCAAAATCAATAACCTCAACTTGGGTGTAACCTTATGCAACTAATCTAGTCTCAATCCTAAAAAGTGTTACCAAACTCATCAGTTTTATTAAAATCCACTTTATTCCAATGACATTAGTATGACTAGGTCTTGAAACAAGCGTCCATACTTCAAATCTTTTAAACTGACCAAGTTCTTCATGCATAGCATTATTTCAATTTTCATCAGTTAATGCTTCATTAACATTTTTAGGTTCAATTTCAGAATAGTAACACTCTACATTCATAACATTGCAAATAGAAGACATGCATATTGTTCTTACCACATCTACCTTATTTGATCTTACTCTTCCTCTTGTTTGCACTCCAACTGTAGCATTACTATGATCTGGTCAGAAGGATAACTTTTGACTATTCTTGAAGAAAGATTTCTTTTGGTAACATACTGATCATTCTGTGGAATTACAACTGTCTGTTCTGTAGATGTTGACCTAGATGTGTTAACATTCGGTGCAACATTTTCAGACTTCAGTGTATTCTCAGAATTGTCAGTCACTTGTGATACATCTTCTTCATCTTTCTCATCTGTAAGACCTTACTCATCATCAAACACAACATTAACAGATTCTTGAACAGTGTTAGTCCTAAGGTTGTAAACTCTATAAGCTTTACTATTTCTAGAATAGCCTAAAAAGAAACCTTACACTTTTAGAATCAAACTAATGAAGTTGATCCATATCATTCAGAATATAACACATACAACCAAATACATGAAAATACTTCACATTTGGTTTTCTAATGTTCAAAATCTCATAAGGTGTTTGAATAAAACCAGATCGAATATAAACTATATCAATAATATGACATGATGTATTCAATGCTACATCCCAAAATCTCTTAGCAAGACTTTTAGAAGTGAGCATGACTCTTATCATTTCTTGTAGAGTTATATTCTTTCTTTCAGCAAAGACATTCCGTTGTGGAGTTTTAGGAGATGCATATTCTTGCAAAATACCATTCTTATCACAAAAATCATTAAACATGCTATTTCCAAATTCCCTACCATGCATGATCAGTTCTAATACGGCCAACTTTCAAGTTAAACACATTTTTGAACCTTTTATGGAGAATTTTAAATGCAGCAATTTAATGTTTCAGATATATCTCTTAAAAACTCAATTCAGGTAAATCTAGAACAATCATCTACCACAACAAGTGAATACATTTTGCCTACAATGCTTTCAGTTTTCATAGGACCAATAAAATCCATGTGCAAAACAATTCTAAACATTGATGTGTAGAACAATGTGACAACATTTTATGCAACACTCTTACCTGCTTACCTTTCTGGCATAGTCCACATATAGTAGTACTCTGAAACTTCAGTTTTGGTAATCCTTTTCACTGCATCGACTTTGATTAGTCTCTTCACTGATATATAATGTGCATGTCCCAATTTTTGATGCAATAAGACATTTTCATCATTCTTTGACAAATTACACACATTTGTTCCAATGAGATAATAATTATCTACTGCCCTAGACAATTTTCATATTCATTAAGAACATACACATGATTCTTTGTCAAATTTTACATGCATATTATCATCACAAAGTTGACTAATACTAATCAAATCAGCAAGCAAGCCATCAAAATGTAAAACATTTTTTAAGCTCAGGAAAACCTTCAACATTCAAAGTTCCCTTTCCTATAACATGTCCTTTCGAACAACCACCATATGTAACATTACCATCATTCAAGGTCACATAATCAGATAAATAGTCAATTTGTCCTGTCATATGTCTTGTTGGGATATGAATCCTAGAACAAGTCCTAAATGATGAATAAAAGATAAAAGATAAAGTTTTGATAAGCCAAAAGAAGACTTGAATATTTTCTAAGTGTTGACTGATCTAGTCTAGTTGAGTTGAAGTCATCTTGTACAGATCAGTAGAATTCAAAAGACAAGTACAGTTTAAAAAGAAAGTATTCATTAAAAGATAAGTACGATTTATAAGTACTTCATATATGATAGATTGTTACTGAGCTATTTAAATGTTGTATAGAGCTCATGATTTCTATATGTAATAGATAGATTCATTGTATAGTTATAAGTTGACTAAGCTTGTATTATAAAAGCTTAATGTAATGTAATAGTCTTGATAAGATTAGTATAGTCTACTCTACTATTTTAAGAAGGAAGACCAGACAAGAAGAGTCGAAGTCTACTACTCAAGATAGGAAGATTACAAGACAAGACAAGTGCATACAAGTCTACTCAAAGACAAGTCAACTTAAAGTTAGTTGAAGAAACGCGTATTAAAGATAAAGATATAGAAGTTAGTTATGGAATAACTAATTCATAACAGAAACGCGTGGATTGATAAGAAGATTCAGTTGAAGGTAGTTATCAAGAAAAGTTGGTTACAACTTACTAAGTTCTTGGATTTGAAGTCTATAAATACCCCAAGGTATTCATTGGTTCAAGAGGACTGATTACTGAGATATTAAGAAATACTACTGATACACTGACGATCATACTCAAGTGAAGCATTATCAAAGATATATTTGAAGTTTACTCTCAGAGTTGATTGAAGTTCAGAAAGATAGCCAGAAGACAAGTGAAGAATCAAGAAGGCTACTACTGAAAATCAGAGAAGTTTTTAGTTTTTGTTTGTTATTTTCAAGGTGCTAGATACTTTTAAAATTTCTAGTAAGATCGTAGACATATCTGGAGGTATAGTCTGTTGAAGATCTAAGTCTTCTTCTTGGGACTTTAAAGACAGGAACATACACTTGTACTCGATTGGAAGAGTTTTAGTGGAAACATCACAACTGGGTTTGTGAGAGTGGATGTAGACAAGTTGTCGAACCACTATAAATCTTGTGTTCAATTTACTTTACTGTTTTTTATTGCTTAATTGATTAATTGGTTGATCTACTTAACTAAACTAGACTAGTTGAGTATAGAACAGCGTTCTCGAAAATAAGTTGAGTATAATCTTGAATTGGGCTCATTGATAAAATTTCGTATTCCGCACATTGTAATTCTGATATATCGAAAGATTTTAGAAAAGTCTATTCACCCCCCTCTAGACATTTTCTTTAGCTTCCCTCGATATTAACTCAACTTGGGACCTACAAGTGGTATCAGAGCAGTAGTTTACGAACTGCTGTTTCTTGATAACCGACTCAAGACTTAGGGTGAAGTCTTGGTCCTTGACTGTTCTTGTATACGTGTTCTTGATCATATTCTTGTATCATCTGTGTTTCGTGCTCCCTGTTCTTGACTTATCTGTTGTTCTTGATCATAACTCTACTTAGCACTTATTTCTTGAAATCATGTCTCTTGAGATCAGCGCCAACAAACTACCTAAGTTCCAGGTACAGGACTACGATTACTGGAAGCTAAGGATGGAAGCCATCTTCAGCTCCACTCACGACTTAATGATCTCCGTCGTCACTGAAGGTCCAATTGTGACCATGATCCCCAATACTGCTGCCCTTGATCCAAATCAACCAGTGGGTACTCTCGTCAAGAAACCAAGGTCAGAACTAACCTCTGAAGAAATGAGACAGAATAATTTGGATAGCTTGGCCAAGAATTACATCTTACACACTCTTCCTAATGAGTATCTGGGAAAAGTGTTAAAATGTAAAACTGCCAAAGAAATGTGGGATCGCTTAGCTATCATTTGTGAAGGGACATCCCTGATCAAAGAAAGCAAGCTTTCCACTGCAGTCCAAAGATTCGAATCATTTCATATGAAAGCTGGTGAAACAATAGACCAGTTGGATACTCGTTTTACTAAAATCATGAATGACTTGGAAGTCCTTGGTAAATCTTATACTCCACGTGAAATCAATCTTAGGATACTCAAAAGCCTTGATAGTCGTTGGAAGATGGTAAAAATGCTTGTTAAGAATACCCAAGATATAGACGTATGGACAGCAGAGACTATGTTTCAAACTCTAAAGGCTCATGAGTTTGATTTAGACGAAGATGAACCCATAGTAAGTAGTGACAGAGAACATGATGTATCTAAGAACGTTGCTTTTAAGGCTAGTTCGTCTAAGATAGACAGGTCTAAGACTAAGACTAGGTCTGCTTCTGTGAAAGACGAGTTAGATACTGATCTTAGCCTGAAGGATCAGGTAAGCCTCATGGTTAGAAAGTTTGATAGGCTGAATAAACGATTTGGAAGATATAAGAAGTTCTATAGAGAGCATAGAGGGTCTGCTTCTAAGAACTCGTCTGAAACCAGACGAGACCGAAACTCGTCCGAAAGGAGAGACGAAGTCTCGAAAGGTAACAGACAAGATAGAGAGTCTGATGGTAGGAAGATTAATCGTTCTGATAGACGTGATAAACGAAGGAACAACTCTCCTATTAAAAAGGCTACTAATGATCTTGTGTGCTATAACTGTGAGAAACCAGGTCACTACATATATGAATGTCCAGACCTGAGTACTGATGATCGAGAAGAACGCAAAGCACGAAGGGAACGAAGATACAACCGTGGTAAAAAGGCAATGATGGCCAATAATGACTCTGACTCTGACTCAGACGAGTTGCCATCATCCTCATCTAGCTACCAGTCTGAACCAGATCACGATGAAGCATTCATAGTTGATGATGGTCTATGCTTCATGGCTAAAATCGACCAAGAGGTATCATCTGTTACTTCCTTTCAATCATGTGATGAATCAGATTCTGATGAAAGTGACACTGCCAGTAGCCAAGTAGGGAGTAGTCTTCAGCACTCTACTAGTGCAGTTGAAGACGACCTCCTACTTGCCAACAAGGCATTCATTGAAGTCAGTGACGAAAACATCACCTTAAGACAAGAAATCATTGATCTTAAGGAAGCACAGTCTAAAGTAGATCCTAATATAACAGTCCTAAATGAACGCTTGCAAGAAGAGTTGAGACAACTCAAAGACAAGTGTGCATTGACAGACAAGTTGTATCAAGACCTACTTAAGACACATGCGACTGAGAAACATGAATTCAATGTCTTACAAAGCAAGCTCAAAAAGCTTGAAGAACGTAATAAGTTCTTAGAAACCGAGGTTGTCACATTAGACCTTAAACTTACTGACCTGGTTAACTCATCTAAGGTTAACCTTGAATTGTCAGATAGGTATAGGGCTCCTGCTGACAAGACAGGCATAGGTGCTGAGACACCCAGCTCGTCTACTCAAGTTCCTAAGAACCCTACTATTTTCATCTCGAGCTCTTTGACTAATGATAAAGGAAAAGAACCATTGATATACGATATAGACACTCCATCAAAAGGTACTGTACCAAAACAAGCTCGAGTTAACATTCCAATTACCAAAGGTGGTAAAAAGAAAGTTAACAACAAGCCTGTTCCGTTTAAGACAAGTCAACAAAGGACTAGGAATCGTGGACGACCAAATCAGGTCAGATACGAGGACTGGTATCCTGAGGAGACTAGTACTAGACAAGTACAAACTAGACGACAAGAGTCTAGACCTCCTTTCATAAGGCAGTCTCAACTCTACTCGTCTAGACCAAGACAGGAAGGTCCAAAATATCGTATACAACCTGTTCTATATCCTCCACCTTTGTCATATGATATCAAAGGAGAAGAAAGACCTAAACATGTCTATAAACCGTATGGACCTAATGCATATAAACCTTACTCTGACTATCATAGACAAGTGCCTGCTCAAGTAGAGATTAAGTCAAAAGGCTATCTCCAAAGAGTAGACCCGAACTCGACTGATAGGCCAGATAAGGACAACAAGGTCTTATTTTGCAACAAATATGGTCGAAAGCTTAGAAGGTCAAACTTGTTCAGGACTCCAATGTACATTTGGATTCCATTGAACTCGACTAACCCCCAAGGACCCCAATAAACAAGGAGGGTACCTAAATTATGTATTATCATCTATTGCAGGGTCGACTCGATCTATACAAGAAATGTGGCTCAACAGGAGAAACTTGGTACATAGACAGTGGCTGTTCGCACCACATGACTGGTACCAAGACTCTCTTATCAAGCTACCATGAGCAAGAAGGACCAAAAGTGATATTTGGTGATAGCTCCATTGCTGTTACTAAAGGATTTGGTTATGTTCGGAATGGAGACATAGAGATTCAAGATGTTTCTTATGTTGAAGGTTTGAAATACAATTTACTCTCTGTTTCACAATTTTGTGATCGTGGATACAAGGTGCAGTTCAAGAGTCAGAAATGTGAAATCATTGACAAAAGAACTCACACAGTCTTACTGGTCGGCATTAGACAAGGAAGTGTGTACATAGTAAACTGGAACAGTTGTCCGAGGGACACCTGTCTACTTACTAAGAATCCTAAAGAACTTGGCTGGCTCTGGCATAGACGCCTTTGTCATCTAAACTTTAAGGTTCTTAATAAGATAGCCAGAGACTACCTTGTGGAAGGTATTCCCAATGAAGTCTACTATAAGTCACATGTATGCACGTCCTGTCAAAAAGGTAAACAGGTGAAGGGTTCTTTTAAATCTATTCCATCTCTCTCAACTAGTAGAGTTCTTGAACTTCTACATATGGACTTACATGGCCCAATAACTCCTCCAACTTTGAACGGTAGAAGGTACACACTTGTTGTGGTAGACGACTATTCTAAGTTCACTTGGGTAGTCTTCTTACACAAGAAGAGTGATACACAAACACTTTTGCCTGATCTATTGAAGAAGTTACAGGTTGAGAAGAATCAGTCAATTGTCAAGATCCGTAGTGACAAGGGCACTGAATTCATTAACTGCTATATTAAAGAATTTTGTTCTAAGCGTGGCATCCAGCACCTTACTAGTGCAGCTAGGACACCACAGCAAAATGGAGTAGCAGAACGAAGGAACAGAACTCTTAAGGAGGCCTGCAGGACCATGCTGACAGAGTATAATACGCCTCAAAAATTTTGGGCAGAAGCTATCAACACTGCATGCCACTCACAAAATAGAAGTGCTATCAATAAAGCACTAGGTAAGACGCCCTATGAGGTATGGAAAGGTAGAAAACCCAGAGTTTCATATTTTCATATATTTGGATGCAAGTGTTTCATCCATAACAATGGGAAAAGCAAGTTGAATGCATTCGATGCTAAAGCAGACGAGGGGATATTCTTAGGATACTCCTCGACTAGCAAAGCATTTAGAGTATTCAACTACTCAACCCTTTGTGTGGAAGAAACACCACATGTGGTTTTCGAAGAATCTCAACAGGACCCGTCTGCCAACAAGATCAGTGAGAAAGCTACTGAGCTAACTGTCGAATCTGACAAAGACTCAGAGGTATATGAATCCGTTCAAGCATATAATCCATTCATGAAAGCTCTCGAGTCAGATGACCAGAAGAAGTATATGTTGAACAACCCCCAGGTTTCGAAGTCAAAGGTAATCAGGTATACAAATTAAAGAAGGCCTTATATGGACTAAAGCAAGCTCCAAGAGCCTGGTACGATACTCTTTCTCAATTTCTATTAGAAAATGGTTTTACTAAAGGCAAGGTAGACAGAACCTTGTTTAGAAGACAAGAAGGGAAAGACATTTTACTCGTCCAAATTTACGTAGATGACATCATTTTTGGTTCACCTAACAAAGAGCTGAGTGAAAGTTTCTCAACACTCATGCAAAGTAAATTTGAGATGTCTATGATGGGTGAAATGAATTACTTTCTTGGACTTCAAGTAAAACAGACCCCTGAAGGGATTTTCATAAATCAAGCAAAGTATACTAGAAATCTTCTAGACAAGTATGGTATTAAGACATGCAAGTCTGCTGGCGTACCTATGCTACCTACATACAGAATGGACCCAGACGAACAAGGTAAGTGTACTGATCAAACTCATTACCGTGGTCTAATTGGTTCATTACTCTACTTGACTGCTAGTAGACCTGATATTGCATTTTCTGTTGGTGTATGTGCTCGTTTTCAAGCTAATCCAAAAGAGAGTCATATGGAAACCACTAAAAGGATTCTGAAATATTTGAAAGGAACCATCAATCGTGGTATATGGTATCCTTCAAATGATGATTTATCTCTAAGTGGCTACTCTGATTCTGATTTTGGTGGCTGTAGAATAGATAGGAAATCTACATCTGGTTCTTGTCAATTCTTAGGCACAAAACTCATTTCATGGTTTTCGAAAAAGCAGACAAGTGTTGCTACCTCTACTACTGAAGCCGAGTACATGGCTGCTGGTAGTTGTTGTAGTCAATTATTATGGCTTATTCAACAGCTTAGAGATTATAATATTTATGAATCAAATGTTCCAATATTCTGTGATAGTAATAGTGCTATTGCCATTACACAAAATCCTGTTCTACACACACGTTGTAAGCATGTTGATGTGAAACACCATTTCATACGTGATCATGTAGAAAAGAAGGATATTCGCATGGAAAAGATTCATACTGATTTTCAAAGAGCTGATATTTTCACAAAACCATTAGCTGAGGCCCGATTTCATGAATTATGCATTAGTCTAGGACTGATTGATATTGATCCTACTAGTATGTAGCAATGTACTAACAAGACAGGTACAGTCCTAAGAAGAAAGGAGAAATAGACAAGCTACCACAAAAGAGCAGAGCACTCGTCTACTCACGCAACAGACAGGTAAACAAGGTCAGATAAGTTGACCAAACAACCCGATGAGGAAGCTGGTAAAGCTGAGGGTAAAACTAAGGGAATAAACATTTAAGGGGGAATCTATGATTTCTTAAATATCCTTATGTTGACTCTTATGTTGGTCAATAGTCATCTTGTTCGAAACCTTGATTATTGCCTTAGATTGATATTCATCTTATTTATTGTTACTTTATTTGTACCATCGATTACACGTTGAATGTGGTAAGATAGGTACATGAAGTCGTTCGATGTTCAGAATAGACATGCACAGACGAAGGGGGAACTCGTCTGGTGTACATAAGACTACTCGTCTTGTACCATTAAGCTTACTCGCCTTATGAAGCTTAGTCCTACTCATCTGTTCTGGATGGACTCGAACAGACAAGCTAAGTTTTCCTTGATTTAAATAGGATATGTGTTAAAAGTGTTTACTCGAAACAAATTAACAATGTCGAAGTAATGTGATTGTGTTAAAATGTGGAAATCCTAGAATTGGATTTATACACCACTAGTTAATGAGGTGTACATATTCAATTCATGCCAAATACACGACCTAAATAGGTCAGATGAATACACTCTTTAAGTTTGCACATAAGAAAGGCGGATTTCAATTTGTACAAAATCAATTCACATTTGTTTTCTCGGTTCCGTAACTGAATGCCAAAGGTCTTCACCGTTGGATCTAATCCTTCAATCTTGACCGTTGGATCAAAATTCTGTTTTAAAACAAAAACCAACACTTGCACACGTCTTGCCTCACGTTTCATAACTTCTCCACTACTTGCTAACAGTGATTCTCTGCATAATCTACCTTCTTGTTCGTTTCAAATCTTTCAACATGTCTATTCGGTCTATTTTCGATGTTAATACCAACATTCAGGCACCGTTTGATCTAGGCAGATACATCAATGACAACAAGGTGCATGTTGAACCGTCCCTGTTCTTTGGTGGACATCACACAGTTGGTAATGAAGAAATTCTGACCAAGTGCACTAGATGCGGGCTAAAACCCTATTTGGAGGCATTTCCTAAGGTTGTTCTGGAAGAGGAGGTTCTGGAATTCTATGCTAATGCTAGCAGAAGAGGAGATGTCATCGAATCTTTTATTGGTTCAAATCGTGTGGAAATCACACGTGAAGCTCTTTTTGAAAGACTGAGGTTGCCCATTGGAACGATTGATGTGGAAAAATATGCGGAAGGGCAAGAGATGAAATATTTAAGCATTTTCTGCGGAAGGAAGATGAAACTGAAACCTGATGGTAAAGCTATTACAGCTAAGAAGGGTGAGCTCCTAGAAAAATATCGCACTCTACTGGACATAGCTAGCAAGATGCTTCTATGTGCCACTGGATCTTTTGACTCAGTCACACAAGTAAAAACAAGAATTATGGCAGCTATCTACGATGGAATTACCGAGGGTAATTGGTTTAAGTTAATAGCTGACAGGATGATGCACTTTGAAAGAAGTGTTAGGGTGGATATTGATACCCGAAATTGGGTGGTCTCTCAAGCAGTTGGATATGGAAACAAGCTGAGTATATTACTCCCACTGTTGATGCCCAACAAGACCACATGGAGCAAGGGAAAGCCGTTTCATCCTCTTAAGTTCTATCTGAAGAAAGAAGCTTTGAAGAAGCAGGTTGCTGGAAGGTCAGCTGCTCCTAGACAGGTTCAGTTTGATGAATCTGAAGTATTGCCATATGCGGATTCAGATAGTTCTTCACAAGCCGGGTCTAAGGAAGCTGAGTCAAGTACAGACGACTCGGAGAAGACTCAATCGGATGAAGAGACGGATCAAGAGGAGGAGTCGAGTGACCAAGTTCCTGAGATGTATACTCTTGTGAGAGTTGGAACCCCACCTCCACCAGAAGAGTCGAGTCACCAGGTTGGTACCTCTTCGCAAGCTTTGTCAATTCCTTCTCTCTCTCTCTCTACTGTTCGAACCAAGGCTAGATCACATCGATCTAGGCCTCGTCCTTTAACCTCAACCTCACATGTACTGGCGGCATTACCGCTTAGAGCCAGTCATCCCCAAATCACTTCTAAACAAGATACAACTGATACTCCTACAGTTGTCATACCTGACCAAGCCACATTAAAGCCCATTGAAACCAGTGCCTTCACTCCCTCTCCCTCACCAGAATATGGTGAACCCCCCAACCCATCTACTTCAGACAAGACGCCAGTTGCCACTGCAACAACTGAGTTGGAGACCCCATCTACTCAGGACCCGTCTGTTGTTAGATTTGATTCCCTAGTGTATTATCCGATGTGTCTACGAGAGAAGAGAATTCGTGCCCGAATGACCAAGAATTTGAGAAGGACGCTCTCGACTATAGAAGTAGACTATGAATCCGAACAGTTTGAAAAGTTAGTCCGGATTTGTACATGGTTCGCATTGAAGAAGTCGTCTACAGATGATTTGTTTGAAGTCATTCAAGGCAAAGGCGGAATCTCCAATTTTATGGATTGGGAGATGGAACAGAAAGAAAATAGTGGAGTTAAGGATCACTCCGAACTATTCCCGCGCAAAGTCTTGGTTGATCTAGTCAAGAAGCTTTTGAACATTCCAGATGGTGTTATTGAGGATGTGTTTGCTTTTGACGTTGGAACTCAGACTGATCTAGTTGAAGAAGAGTTCAAGCCAGAAGTAGCTGAGATAGCAGTCCAGACTTCAGAACAGTTGGAAGAAATTGTTCATAGTGATGAAGATGAAGTCGACTCACTTATGATTGGAAAAGAAGATGATGAGTTTTTGGATGCTGAGATGTTTGATGAAGAAGAACTCAAGGCAGTTGATAATGTTGTTGGAACTTCCAGTTCGACTCAAGCTATGCCAGACAGATTTCTGGATGATTTAAAGACTGATCTGAGAAGTGTTGGTCACACTGCTATAGAGGAATTCTTGAACTTGAAAATGAAGGATGTGCTAATTACACAAAATCAGTCACTTGTTGACCAATCCAGAGACTTGTTTATTGGTGAAATCAACAAGATGGACTTGACTTTCCGAGAAGAGATGTTTGCTCAAGTTGAAGATTTTCTGAAGAAACAAAGTGTTAGTTCAGAAAAGAGATCAATCGTGTTTGCTCGAACGTTAGCTGAAGAGTCAAGTAAAATGGAAAGACTCTACAGTGTTAAAGTTTCCATTGCTGATGAACAGAGAAGGGAAGCACAAGATCAGTTGGTGCGTTCTCGGGCTGTTCTACATGAGCTGACTGCACAGAATGCTCTTCTTAGACAGACAGCTACTCAACTGAAGGATGAACTAGTTTCCTGTACACAGAAGTTGGAACTAGTTACTGAACGCTTAGACAAGATGAGCAATGCGGAATTGCATCAGAAGCACATTGAGTCAGCTGCTGAAGCTATGAAGGAAGCTTTGAAAGAAGAAATGACTCGCTTTACTTCTCTTTTTACTCTTAAGGCAAGTGATGAAGCCAAAAAGGGGGAAGAGACCAGTCTAGTTGAAGTTGCGAAGTCTGCTAGTGCTGCGAAGTCTGCTAGTGCTGAACCGGAGATGAAAGATGCTGCTACTGCAATTGAAGAACTAAGAAGGCCTAAAAGAGGCAGATTAGTGAAGAAGGCAGATCTAGAGCATGCTGAGACTGAAAAGCTGAAAAGATTAGAGAAAGGTAAAGCTGTTGCATCGTCTCCTGAAGCAGAGATTCAGACTAGACGAGTTAAGAGGAAGCTGAGTATTGAAGAACCTACTACTGCTGCTGTAGTTGAAAAGAAACAAAGAATTGCAGATGACGAGATTCATTATGCAAGCAAGAAGAAAATTACAAAGCATATTGAAAGACTACAGAAGTTGAAAGCTGATGAAGACAAAATGGAAGACAAGTTCATTGATCACTTCATAGATAATGAGCATAGAGCTGAATGGATTGAAGTGAAGAGTCAATGGGAACTTGATCATTGGATCATCAGGAAGTATGGTGATGCTGAAAGCCAAGATGAATTATACTCTTTATTTGACAGGTTCATGGAAGGACAATACAGGAAGTTATGGCATTTAATCCTAAGGATTTCTGCTGGTGCTAATTTCAATATTCTTGTTCCTGAATTTCCAAAATGGAAATGTCCCATGACAAGCTCAGGAAAAAGGGTTGATGTTAATGAAATCAAGAAGTTTGAAGAAGAGCTGCTGGATAAAGAGAAGATTGAAGATGAAGACCATATATGTCTAATTCACAAGAGACTCCTTGATGCATTCTGCGTTCCAAACCCGGAAGGAGGTACTCTTTCAGATTAGTTGTTTATTTTAGTTGTTTTTGCTCTGATATTTTATTATTTTGGAAGTATTTGTAATCTCTACTGATCTATTTCTGAATGAATGAAAAGATAAAGTACTATTTGATGTTTAAAGACAAGATAACTACTTAACTAGTCTACTAATAAGAAAAGATTCAAGTAGTTTTGGCTTCATCAAAAAGGGGGAAATTGTTGGGATATGAATCCTAGAACAAGTCCTAAATGATGAATAAAAGATAAAAGATAAAGTTTTGATAAGCCAAAAGAAGACTTGAATATTTTCTAAGTGTTGACTGATCTAGTCTAGTTGAGTTGAAGTCATCTTGTACAGATCAGTAGAATTCAAAAGACAAGTACAGTTTAAAAAGAAAGTATTCATTAAAAGATAAGTACGATTTATAAGTACTTCATATATGATAGATTGTTACTGAGCTATTTAAATGTTGTATAGAGCTCATGATTTCTATATGTAATAGATAGATTCATTGTATAGTTATAAGTTGACTAAGCTTGTATTATAAAAGCTTAATGTAATGTAATAGTCTTGATAAGATTAGTATAGTCTACTCTACTATTTTAAGAAGGAAGACCAGACAAGAAGAGTCGAAGTCTACTACTCAAGATAGGAAGATTACAAGACAAGACAAGTGCATACAAGTCTACTCAAAGACAAGTCAACTTAAAGTTAGTTGAAGAAACGCGTATTAAATATAAAGATATAGAAGTTAGTTATGGAATAACTAATTCATAACAGAAACGCGTGGATTGATAAGAAGATTCAGTTGAAGGTAGTTATCAAGAAAAGTTGGTTACAACTTACTAAGTTCTTGGATTTGAAGTCTATAAATACCCCAAGGTATTCATTGGTTCAAGAGGACTGATTACTGAGATATTAAGAAATACTACTGATACACTGACGATCATACTCAAGTGAAGCATTATCAAAGATATATTTGAAGTTTACTCTCAGAGTTGATTGAAGTTCAGAAAGATAGCCAGAAGACAAGTGAAGAATCAAGAAGGCTACTACTGAAAATCAGAGAAGTTTTTAGTTTTTGTTTGTTATTTTCAAGGTGCTAGATACTTGTAAAATTTCTAGTAAGATCGTAGACATATCTGGAGGTATAGTCTGTTGAAGATCTAAGTCTTCTTCTTGGGACTTTAAAGACAGGAACATACACTTGTACTCGATTGGAAGAGTTTTAGTGGAAACATCACAACTGGGTTTGTGAGAGTGGATGTAGACAAGTTGTCGAACCACTATAAATCTTGTGTTCAATTTACTTTACTGTTTTTTATTGCTTAATTGATTAATTGGTTGATCTACTTAACTAAACTAGACTAGTTGAGTATAGAACAGAGTTCTCGAAAATAAGTTGAGTATAATCTTGAATTGGGCTCATTGATAAAATTTCGTATTCCGCACATTGTAATTCTGATATATCGAAAGATTTTAGAAAAGTCTATTCACCCCCCTCTAGACATTTTCTTTAGCTTCCCTCGATATTAACTCAACTTGGGACCTACATGTCTAGAACAACAACTATCAAATACCATTGACCAAGTAAACATGCTTTCAAAGAGGTGTGAACAACATTACAAGTAACATCAGATTTCCATGCAGATTTCAGAAAATGTTTCATATGATGTGTCATCTTTTTAGGCAACATTTTCTGATATCTCAGATCATCAAACATTTACATGCAGTAAGGACAAATATGATCAATTCTCGAAAAATAGTGACATACAAACTTCTTTTCAATGTTTTTGACTTTGTGAGAATCTGTTTGTGCAGATGTTGCAACATATGTTTTAACATTTGCCTTCACAAACTTCACAGTATATTCAAAATTCTTAGAAAATAGAAGCAGTTTCACTATCATAATGTATACCACAATTATCAAATTTACCAATAGCTATAACATATATCAGAAGCACTCATAGAAAATTTTATGAAACTTAAAGTAGAGGTGATCAATTTCTCCTTCAGTTTACAAACTTCAAAAATCTCTTCTGGAATGTATGACTTCTAGCTTGGTAATTGTCTCTTTCAGATTCACATTCTCTTTATTCAAAGAATTAAGAGTGAATTTCTGAGAGTTACAATCATCCAACAACTTTTGGTACTTATAATCATCAATCCTTATGTCTGTATCATCAACAAACCCATTAAAACAATTCAAATCTGGGTGACTCTGTTTTGATGTTACCATAAATGTTATGACATTAGGTGCAACATCAGAATCTGTTTCATCCAGATTATCATTTAAAAGAATATCATAATCAATCTTGGTATGAAAAGCGAATTCAACATCTTTTGATTCATCAAATTCATCATTTGATTCATCACTCAAGGTAGTATTAAAATTCAGTTTTTGCTTAAGTCTAATATTGGCACATTAATTTTCATAAAGACCAAATTCAGAACATGCAATGAACTAATTTTCTATATTAAAGATCATACCTTGGTTTACCTTCACTTTTTGATAACCTTGGTTGAAATTGAATTTTCCTTATTTCTGGTGGGGTGTTGATGTGTTGATTTGGATCTTTGGTACATCATAACCTGTAAGTACAGTCCTCCAAGCACGTTCATCTATCGACTTGATATACATGCACAACTTAGGCTTTAAAATATGGATAATATGTTCGGGTGCCTAAGTGTAGTGGATATGTGATGTGTTTCCATTACTAACATAAACGAAAAACACACTTTAAACGAGGATCTAAACCTAGTGTCGTCAGGTATCAGCTCTGATACCAACTGAAAGTGTGCTGGGGTGTGGTATTTAGTGTTTAAGTGAAGAACAGATTAATGTTGTACTAAATGTTGAGACAAATAGTGCAACACTGACTCTAACAGAATATCAGAAATTAAGATACACAGCGGAAGACTTGAAACACTAAAAGCAAACGAGACACAATGGAAATACTTTTAACATAGATTTTATAAATAAAAATCTATGTCTGCCTTATGGCGTAAAATCAATACTTATCTTCAAGTACAAATGTTGTGTGAAATGTTACAACAATAACTTTCACAACGAAACTATAAACGAGGCAGGTGCCAAGTCTAGAAAACGAACTAAGTGTATAAATTATACACTGTCGAAATGCCTAGTCTATCTAATGATTACACTCTCAATAGATAAGAAGACACACAGCCATACGGGTGGGATACTTCGTATGAACTAAAAGGTAAAACTACTGGCCACAACTCCTAACAGGGATGAACGCTCGGTCTAGGAGATTGATCGAGTAGAATACACTGAATTATGAAGCCTTCAATCGGTATTTATAGAGGTGGTATGCGAATTCTAGAGGCTTCCACATTGAGGTCCTATTTTTTAGGATCTCAACTTCCATGATCCTTCTAGATCTTTCCACAATGTTCCAGGCCGTTCTAAGCTGCTTCTAGGCTCTTCTAGCACTTCTAGCACGTTCTCTTAGGTTCTGGAATCTTCCAGGTTCCAGATCCTTGTAGAAGCATCTAGATCCTGCCAGAAATGCGACAACATTTATCAACATTTAATGTAGTATTTCAGAAAAGACTTAGAAAAAATCTCGGAAGGTCAAATTAAGATGTTGTTGATAATGTTAAAGCATTTAAGAATTAACAACATCTACAACATCACATTAAACAAAATAAATAAATAAATAAGTAAAATATTTATTATTCAATAATTCAATAATTTGAATGTTATGTACTTGGATGCAATTTTTTTTTTACGGGATTTGGATGCAAATTTAATATACATAAATATTAGTGTTTTTAATCATTAATTTTTTTTTTACCCCAATAACCTCAAGTTTTGAGTCTGCCCCTACTTATCATACTTCTATTATATTTGTTTTATATATAAACTAATCAATATTTATTAAATTTGAACTAATAAATTTGAAATAATAAATTTGAACGAAGACAGTTTACCTGGATCATATTCGTACGCTTTCGTGCTTAAATGCAATTAAACTGAATAGAGGCTGCAGAAAGAAATCGCAATCGAGAGCTGTTACCCTTAAACCCTAAAACCCCCATTGTGTGCAATTTACACACAGTGGAGGTGTAACCCGCCACAACTTTTTCTCCACCGCCAACCACCCCCCTCCTCCACCGCCGGCCACCCCCAAACCCCTAGTCTCGTCCCGCCGACCACCACCCACCTCTCTCCTCCTCCGTCAACCTCTACTCTTTTTTCTTCCCATTTTTCTTGTCGTGCCGCCACCCATTTAAGCACTAGGCCGCCGCCTGCCTCACCACCACGCGCCGCTTTGCTCTCAACCTCCTATGGCGTCCGCCTAGGACCTCCATTCGCTTCCATGGCCGCCGTTCCGGAGCTCGACGGTGCTTTGCCGGTAAGCTCTCCCCCTTCCTCCTCGTTCGCCTTCCCCTACGGTGACCGACACCGAAGGCCTCGGCCCTGAATGACCGTCCCTCCCCCGCGGCAGGGTGCCGTCCGTTAGTGCCGCGGCTCCCCGCCCTCCGCCGCCTCTAGCCGTCCTCTGCCGCCCTCCTCCTCCCCTGACAGCCCTCCGCCGCAGCCCTTGCGGGAGCAGGAAGCTCCTCTTGTGCCGCCTGACAGCACGCAGCCCTTATACGAGCATGCTCCAACTCCAACGCTGTCACACCCCAATTTTGAAAATACGGACATTTCCAAAAGTAGTTGAAATAACTAATTTTAACACGCCAAAATTTTAATACTAAATATTACAACGGTAAAATAAAAAGTGTAACGACTTATTATTTTAAAAGAGTTTAACTAAGCAGCGAAAAAAAAAACGTTTATAATAGGGTTCGAGTGGAAAGTTCATGATTTACTTAAATAGTTAAAAACTCAAGAATCAAATCATAGTCCAATATAATAAGCATAAGTCATCAATAATTTTTATTCTTAATTAATGAAGGCTGTCTCCCATCACAGTTCCTCGCCGTCCAACTCTTCAACCTGAAATTGATAATTTAATGGGGTGAGCATGCAAGCACACTCAGTGGATCTAAGTCATTCAATACTTAATATTGAAAATAAATAGTCAAGCATTTGCAACTTAGTGAATAACATTCACGTTGCCACATATACTTTGTCAATACCTTGCCAACCTTGCCATTGCAACCCTGCCAATAGATAATAAACTTTGCCACAAACTTTGCCAATATATAAACTTTGCCAATATATACAAACTTTGCCAATATATACAAACTTTGCCAATATACAAACTTTGCCACAAACTTTGCCAATATATACAAACTTTGCCAATATACAAACTTTGCCAATATATACAAACTTTGCCAATATATATACTTTGCCACTCGAATAACAATAGAAATGAATTCACATAGTAAACAATTAACTCAAACATTTATCTAAAATATTAAACAATGAATAACAAATGCAATAAAGCTCTACAAACCACCGTAGAGAATAAAGCAATTAAAAACCCACCTCGATAGACGATAGTATCTACTAATGATACGTGGAACCTTGCACGAACTAGTCCTCGTAATTGCCGCTGCCTTGCATTAATTATCGTGCATAACTAATTAGCATAATATTCAAAAAATAACTAATCGAAACACTTGCGTAGCAATGAATTTTTTATTACAAACCTAGGGGCATAATTGCAAGGATTAAAATATCGAAGGACTAAATAGAAAATAGTGATAAGTCAATTTGGGGAATCAAAATTCCTGAATCAGAAACCCTAAATTCCCAAATCAAATAACCTAATTCCCAAATCAAATAACCTAATTTAATAGAATAGATAATAGCACCGAATGAATTAAACTACCTACTAATATTAGTAGTAATATTAATCAGTGAATAAAGATAGAAATCAAATCAAGTATGGCTTTACAATATGTATATACTTCTTTGCTTGCCGTAAACAATGATCATCCCAACTCTTTAATAACAAAATAATAATATTATAATAATAATGAAACAAAAGCCTAGAACAAATTTATAATAATATTGAAACAAAGCATGTTATCACTATATATAGACATACACACGGCACATATATTAACAGTGAGAGGAAAAAGAATATGTCAATTTTAATACTAATTAGGCTAGAAGAATGAAACTCGACAGTGTGGCCAAATTTGCATAATCAAATAATTGATGAAAGTTTGAATCTAGAGAAGTATGGAAAATTACCTTGGTAGCAACAATGGTGAGAACACAACGAAGATGAACTAGAGGCAAATCCCAAAAAAATTCCGTTTGTAGAGGATGATCGGAAGATGAAAATGCTTTGGAAGAGTTTTAGGAAAAAAACCAAGATTTCGCGTGAGGCAGAAATGAGAAAAGGAAGAGTCTTTTATTCATATGAACAACCGTTCAAATCCTCACCACTGATGAGTTTTAATTGTGGGTAAAAGTGAAGTAGTTATTAGAATCAGTTTTTTTTATTTTAATAATTATAATTAAATAAAATATTAAGTGCTAATTATCCCAAACTTTATAACGGGTTATTACATTCTACCCTACTAAAAAATAATTTCGTCCTCGAAATTTAAAAACTTACCACGGGAAAAGAACTCTGGGTATTTCGCTAGCATCTCGTCTTATTGTTCCCACGTGGCTTCATCTTTATCAAGAATCCATCCTTATCTTGTGCTTCCTTAATTCTATCTCGCAATAAGGGTTGAATAACCATTGCTGCCACAATTGCCTCAACCTTACATGGCGGCTCCACGATCTCTATCTTCAGCTTAGAAAAGTCTTTCACTAAATCGTCTTGACGTGTCAATAGGCATGATAACTCTCCTCGAACTTTGCGGCTTAGTGCATCTGCTACCACGTTAGCTTTTCCGGGGTGGTAGTTAATTGTGCAATCATAATCTTTCACCAATTCAAGCCATCTTCGTTGTCTCATGTTCAACTCTTTTTGTGTGAAAAAATATTTCAGACTTTTATGGTCTGTATAAATCTCACACCTTGCACCATATAAGTAATGCCTCCAAATCTTCAATGCATGAACCACAGGAGCCAATTCCAAGTCGTGAGTAGGATAGTTCATTTCGAGGATCTTCAACTGTCTCGAAGCGTAAGCAATTACCTTACCATGTTGCATTAGAACACATCACAAACCTTGCTTCGACACGTCAGTGTAGATTACGAACCCCTCAGATACATCTGGAATCGTAAGTACGGGTGCTGTGGCTAACCTCCGTTTCAACTCCTGAAAGCTCTCCTCACACTTCTCGGTCCATACAAACCTTTCTCTCTTTCTCGTCAATTGAGTCATAGGTGACAAAATCTTAGAGAAACCTTCAATGAATCTTCGATAGTATCCAGCCAATCCTAAGAAGCTACGAACCTCATTCACGTTCTTAGGTGCCTTCCACTCGCTAACTGCTTCCACCTTTGACGGATCGACCTCTATTCCTTGTGCAGTGATCACATGTCCAAGAAACACAACTCGATCTAACCAGAACTCACATTTCTTGAAATTTGCGTACAACTTCTCCTTGCGAAGCACCTCTAAAATAATTCTCAAGTGCTCCTCATGTTCTTCTTCATTCTTCGAGTAAATCAATATATCATCGATGAAGACAATAACAAACCGATCTAAAAATTAGTGAAAAACTCGATTCATTAGATCCATGAATACTGTAGGAGCATTGCTTAATCCAAACGACATCACTACGAACTCATAATGACCATATCGAGTTCTAAATGCCGTCTTCGGTGTATCACTATCCTTGACCTTCAACTGGTGGTAACTTGACCTCAAATCAATCTTGGAGAAAACACTAGCCCCTTTCAACTGATCGCACAAATCTTCAATCCTTGGCAATGGATATTTATTCTTGATGGTGAGTCGATTTAGTTCTCTATAGTCGATACACATCCTCATTGTTCCGTCCTTCTTCTTCACAAATAACACAGGTGCTCCCCACGGCGACACACTCGATTGAATAAATTTCTTGTACAAAAGCTCTTGCATTTGCACTTTGAGCCCCTCTAGTTCTTTCGGTGCCATTCGGTATGGTGCTTTGGACACGGGTGCTGATCCCGGCAACAAATCTATGGTAAACTCCACTTGTCGTTCTGATGGTATTCTTGGTAAATCTTCTGGGAAATCATCCTGAAAATCACGGACCACTTGCACATCTTCAATCTTTATATCACGAGTCGATGTTCCCATCACGTTGACCAAGTATCCCTGACAATCTCGTTTCTTCAGCATCTTTATGGCCTTCATTGCGGATATAACTCGGGTCGTAATACCCATCTTCGTACCAAAGAATACCAATTCATCTTCATTCGGCAATTTTAACACCACTTCTCTATTGTGACAATTGAGATGGGCTTAATGTTTAGTCAACCAATCCATGCCTAAAATTACATCGAAATCACGCATTTCTATGACATACAATTTGGCATCTAGACTTTTACAACCAATGATCAAATCTACCCCCTTAACTATAGTATCCGTAAAAAATGACTTTCCCGATGGAATACCAACATCTAAGGCTCCAACCTTAATAGTTTCTTTGCAACCAATCTTAGCACAACATTTTGAAGAATTAAAAGAATGTGATGCACCAGTATCGAACAAAGCTAGAACAGGAACTTCATTTAGCATTATCATACTGTCATGGTGTGATACCCAAGCTTCTCACTACTCATTGACCAATATAATTCATGCATTATGGGCATTTTAATTATTTTATGTGCTTTTAAATATTGAAACTTATTTAATGGTTTTAAGTGATTAGTGGTGTGAGAACTCCTATTATAATTGTTTGGACTCATTAGAATATATAGTTACATATATGATATATTCATACATATGATTTAAACGTGTGTATATCCAGTATGTGTATTAGTATAGTATAGATATGTATAGATATGTGAGCACATAGAAATAGTAAGTATTATAATAATAAAACATGAAAATGGTTATTGGCCTTAATTACGTGGCTTCATTTGAATGTTTTAAGTAGTCTCCAGCTAAGAACTTATATTAATAATTAATTAAAGAAAAACAAAGCTTCTTAGAGAAGCAAGTATTGAGGCGGTGGTCTTATTATAAGACCCATTTACTTATCTACATAATTAGTTTTTCTGAATAGCCAAACTTTCCGCATAGAAGTAGAGATACAATACAGAAGAGAATTAAGAGAAGAGACGAGAAATAAAGAAAGGAAAAAAAAAAAAAAGGGAAATTGGAAGCTTGATCGAGAAAGACGAATAACATATTGGATATTTGACAGTGATAAAGGGGTTTAAGGGTTCGAGTTATTGCTGTCTGTGCCACTTCAGGTAAGTAGAAATTCGTTTGCAACTACAGTGCATAAACATAGTACTTTATGGATTAATTGCTTTGATTGGTCGTATATGAATGTTATGAGACTTGATAATTGATTGATAATACGTGAATAGTTTATATGAATTATGAGATTGAATGGTGATTCTGTGATTATTTGGAGTTGAACCTAGTCGATTGTTTTATGTAATGTACATGTGAGTTGAACAAGTGAATTCAATCATATTGCGAAATGAACCAGTGCGTTCAATGATAATAGTGAAATTTTGTCAGTGAGTTTAACGATATATATGAAGTTCATAAGATATTATGTGTTTGCATTGTATCAAGCATAGCAGTATAAATTGTATGTGAAATGAATGGCCTCCGGGCAAGATGCTCACTAGAGCTCCGGGCAAGATGGTCATTAAATGAAATGAATGGCCTCCGGGCAAGATGCTCATTAGAGCTCCGGGTAAGATGGTCATCGAATGAATTGGCCTCCGGGTAAGATGGTCATTAGATCTCCGGGTAAGACAGTCAATGTACAAGTAAAATGGTCTTTGAGCAAGATATATAACCATAGACCTTCGGGTCTAGATAAATGTATACGTTGTTTATAAAAGATAAAGAAAAATAAATAAGACAATGATTTTGAATGGACATTTATTGTTGTGCATAATTTCTACTTACTGAGATTTATCTCACATAGTTTATGCATTGTAGGTAACTTTGATAATCTGCGATTCTATGGACCTACTGGACAAGTTGTGGAGCCCCTACAGGATTTTGAGTGGCTGTGTACATAGATGACGACCTGTTGGGCAGGACCGTGACTTGTTTTACATCTGTTATATGTTGCGTTCCTTTTGAATATGTATGGTGTTGTATAATCTAGTATGTATCAGTTTGTTAAGTTGGAGATTTATGTGTGTTTCGAGTTTTGGAACATTGTATGTATGAATGTGAATAAGTTATTTTGTGTGCGAGATTATGTTATGTTATAAAAAAAAAGGGGGGGGGGGGGGGGTTATCAACAAGTTTAGATGTTGTATTACATTTAAAGTTGTAATATATTTAGTTTAGTAATTGGGGTCGTGTCACATGGTATCTGGTTCATTATGTCCCTCATACTCCTAGCCAGTAGTCATAGCAAACACTCGAGCGTTTCCCTTAGGTGCAGAAGCAGAAGTCTGTTTCTCGAAGTTGCGGCAATAGGGGGCTGTGTGACCCGGCTCATGGCATCTGAAACACTTCTTTTGTCCGGCAAGACATTCTCCTCTATGATTCTTTCCACATTTTTCACAAGCTGGCTTAAGAGGTTGGGTATTTGCTCCTGTGCCACTCTGAAATCCGCCTGGTGTGAAGTTACTCTGAGGTCGTGTAGGTGCAAAGTTACCTTGGAATCTCCCTTGCTTGTTCAGGTTGTTGTTGTTATTCTGAGATTGGCCATCCCATTTCCTCTTCCCCTGGTTTTCAGTTGGCCTTCGGTTGGGGTTCTCGGTACGTTGGCTCTCAGCAATTTCCTCTGCTCTCGTAACTAAATCACTGAAGGGCATATCTCCGTGACCAGCAAGGATGCTGCGTATTTCTGGTCGCAACCCCTTCTTAAATTTCTGAGCCTTCTTACGTTCAGTGTCCACCATGTGAGGGGCAAAACGGGCTAACCGGGAAAATTGTCTTTTATACTGCTCGATTGTCAGATTTCTTTACTGAAACTCGAAGAACTTTGACTCCATTCTCTCACGATAAGTATCAGGGTAAAACTTGTGCATGACAATTTCCTTGAATGTATCCCAAGTAAGTGCATCGCGCTCCCCCTCTGGTCTTGTTCTCCAATAGCCCTCCCACCAATGGTCAGCATCTTCCACTAACTGAAACTCGGCACATGACACACGCTGTTGATCCGTGCATCTAATAAGGCGAAAGACACGCTTAAGGGCTCAAAACCACTCCTCCACGGCTGTTGGTCCGTCTCGTCCATTAAAGGTGGGCGGCTTATAACGACGAAATTGTTCCACAATGCCCGCATTGTTTTGGAAGTTAAGGGGCCCGTTGTTAACTAGATTGAGAGCTGGAGCCTCGTTATTAACATGGTTAGCGCCTCCTTGTGGAAAATCAGCCATAACCTAAGAAAGCTCTAGGGTACGTTACATTTTTGCATAACACGTACACAGTCTTTGCACTAAGTGATCTTTAATAAATAAACCTTGAATAGTAAATATAAATGCAATTGAAATAATCGTATACCAAAGATCATAACTTGTAACATAATAGCATGAAGAATTCACATATAATGAATCGATATAGCAAAATATCATAACACAATTACTTCAACGTGGCATAATAGCATGGGAATTTTACACGATGAATTAAAATAGCAAAATGTAATAACATGTACCTTGAGGAGCTGGAGCGGTGATGGGCGACGTAGCTTTAATTTATTTTAACCAACTCGACTCAAATTTTTTATTTTGCAAGTCTACAAGAACGTAAACCCGCTCTGATACCACACTGTCACACCCCAATTTTGAAAATACGGACATTTCCAAAAGTAGTTGAAATAACTAATTTTAACACGCCAAAAAATTTAATACTAAATATTACAACGGTAAAATAAAGAGTGTAACGACTTATTATTTTAAAAGAGTTTAACTAAGCAGCGGAAAAAAAAAAAAACAGTTATAATAGGGTTCAAGTGGAAAGTTCACGATTTACTTAAATAGTTAAAAACTCAAGAATCAAATCATAGTCCAATATAATAAGCATAAGTCATCCATAATTTTTATTCTTAATTAATGAAGGCCGTCTCCCATCACATTTCCTCGCCAACCAACTCTTCAACCTGAAATTGATAATTTAATGGGGTGAGCATGCAAGCACACTCAGTGGATCTAAGTCATTCAATACTTAATATTGAAAATAAATAGTCAAGCATTTGCAACTTAGTGAATAACTTTCACGTTGCCACATATACTTTGCCAATACCTTGCCAACCTTGCCACAAACTTTGCCAATATACAAACTTTGCCAATATATACAAACTTTGCCAATATACAAACTTTGCCACAAACTTTGCCAATATATACAAACTTTGCCAATATACAAACTTTGCCAATATATATACTTTGCCACAAACTTTGCCAATTTACAAACTTTGCCAATATATATACTTTGCCACTCGAATAACAATAGAAATGAATTCACATCGTAAACAATTAACTCAAACATTTATCTAAAATATTAAACAATGAATAACAAATGCAATAAAGCTCTACAACCCACCGTAGAGAATAAATCAATTAAAAACCCACCTCGATAGACGATAGTAGCTACTAATGATACGTGGAACCTTGCACGAACTAGTCCTCGTAATTGCCGTTGCCTTGCATTAATTATCGTGCATGACTAATTAGCATAATATTCAAAAAATAACTAATCGAAATACTTGCGTAGCAATGAATTTTTTATTACAAACCTAGGGGCGTAATTGCAAGGGTTAAAATATCGAAGGACTAAATAGAAAATAGTGATAAGTCAATTTGGGGAATCAAAATTCCTGAATCAGAAACCCTAAATTCCCAAATCAAATAACCTAATTCCCAAATCAAATAACCTAATTTAATAGAATAGATAATAGCATCGAATGAATTAAACTACCTACTAATATTATTAGCAATATTAATCAGTGAATAAAGATAGAAATCAAATCAAGTATGGCTTTACAATGTGTATATACTTCTTTTCTTGTCGTAAACAATGATCATCCCAACTCTTTAATAACAAAAAAAAAAATATATTATAATAATAATGAAACAAAAGCCTAGAACAATTTTATAATAATATTGAAACAAAGCATGTTATCACTATATATAGACATACACACGGCGCATATATTAACAGTGAGAGGAAAAAGAATATGTCAATTTTAATACTAATTAGGCTAGAAGAATGAAACTCGACAGTGTGGCCAAATTTGCATAATCAAATAATTGATGAAAGTTTGAATCTAGAGAAGTATGGAAAATTACCTTGGTAGCAACAATGGTGAGAACACAACGAAGTTGAACTAGAGGCAAATCCCAAAAAAAATCCGTTTGTAGAGGATGATCAGAAGATGAAAATGCTTTGGAAGAGTTTTAGGAAAAAAACCAAGATTTCGCGTGAGACAGAAATGAGAAAAGGAAGAGTCTTTTATTCATATGAACAACAGTTCAAATCCTCACCACTAATGAGTTTTAATTGTGGGTAAAAGTGTAGTAGTTATTAGAATCAGTTTTTTTTTATTTTAATAATTATAATTAAATAAAATATTAAGTGCTAATTATCCCAAACTTTATAACGGGTTATTACAAACGCCCTCTTCGTCCTTGGCCAATTTCTCCCCTGGTGAAATTGCTCTGGCTAAGCTGCTTATACCTCGGTTTCCGGGACTGGGCGCCTTCTTGGAATCTCTTGATCAGTCTGTTCCCATTCGTGTTCACCTCCCTTCCTTGGAGGAGCACTTTCCTGGGTTCACTGAGTTTCTCGAACCGCTCGTTGGCTCTTTACCTGCGCTGCCGTCTCCTACCTCGTTCGTGTCTGTCTTGGTCGGACAGAGCACCTCGGCTCCGCCCTCTTCCGAGATGCCCACCTTGCCCGTTGGCCCCTCCTCCACGAGCCAAGTCATTTTTCCTGAACAAATGCGCCCATGTAAGAAGGGGGATTACTTCACGATCTCGATCGATCATGCCACATTACAGGCTGGTGTGAACGAATTCAAGGATGCCTTGATTGGTCGCTTAATCACCCCTCGCGGAAAAACCCCGATCCCGTATGCTGAGTTGTCGAAGAGGCTTACCGAGTCTTGGTCCCTCCATGGGAGCCTCTCTGTTGTGCCAATCGGAAAAGGATTTGTTATTCTCAAATTTTGCCCTTTGGAATAGAGTGACCGTATTTTTAGAAGATGAGATTGGCAACTGGGCCCAGGTTCCATTCGCCTTCAAAAATGGTCTCCAGGCTTCAATCCGAACCAGGCAATGACCTCGACGACTCAAGTTTGGGTACGCCTCCCCGGCCTTCCGATTGAACTTTGGCAGTCCACGGTTCTCTCGGCTGCAGCTTCGGCGGTTGGCAAGCTCATTAAGATGGACGGTCACACAACAGCTAAGACCATGGCTCAGTACGCTAGAATCTTGGACGAGGTGGATATGAAACAACCTTTGTTGGAGCGTCTGGTCCTTGAATGTGAGGATAGTTCGGTGATGGTGGAGGTGTGCTTACGGAGTTCTGCAGCCACTATAAGGTAGTTGGACACGTGTCTGCTCGTTGCGCTATGGTGCAGGCCCCGCCGCCTCCTCGCGACGACTCCCGTGGTAGGACTCGGCACAGAAAACGGTCGAGGCCTTCTCCCTCAGACCTCCAGCCCCGAGCGCCCCCACAGAACCCCTCCTCGGATATTGAGGCCGATCTGGTCCCAGTGGGCAACTCCTTCTCCAGTCTCAGCACGGATGAGCCCTCAGCGGATCCTGTGGCTGCAGCGGCCAACAACAGTCCGAACTTGAAGGCCACTGCCAACGACGTTCCTTCCCCTACTCGGGTAGGCCCGACTCGTTCCACGAAGAAATGTAGTAGCCTCAGGATGCCGGGGTGAATCAAATCCCGGGCAAGGCTATCAATGAATTCGAGGGTAGAGCCTGCACGAGCTACACTATTAGTCATTCAACAGGGCTTGATAATGATTTCACCCGCGTCTCCTAGTTCAAGAGTAGTAGGGGCGATGCATTTGACCCTCCATAGTCCTTCACCCGATTTCAGATTCATAGATTTTTTATCGGTTTTCTCGGAATTTATTATCGCTCTTATTGATAGGTTGTTTTTAGGGTGTACCATTTAGCGATGGCACCCCGACCTCTGGTTTGGGCTTGTGAACTTATGACTTTTATCTTTTCCTTCATTTTTTAATACAAAAACTTTTTTATTGTCAATTAAACTGAATAGATAGTGAATTTAATTTTAAATAAAAAAAAACAGAATTTTGTTTACTTTTTCATGAACAAACATATTCATAAAGAGTAAATGTGAAGAGGGGAACATATATAATTAGGTAAAAAATAGTGCTAACTCATTCCATCTTGGTCGAATCTTGATAAATAGTAGCATGATCCACAAAAGAAGTAGAATAATTTAATGAAACACTACAATAATTCATATAAAAGAAAAATATTTACTCCCCCTTATGTTCCACCTTTTTTTATTGAAACATTCTAAAATTACTTGCACATTTTTATGTAGAAATATCCCATAAAATTAAAACCCTTACAACATTCCATTTATTTTAAATTGTCACGGAGGGAGTAATTTGTATATTAAATATATATATATATATATATTTAATATATATATATTTAATATATAAACTAAATTGTTTTCAATTTTGTATAACACTATATAGTACAGTATATAGATTCAAAATTTTGTCAATTTTGTATATATACCGAGCAAAGTATATAGATTCACATTTTTGTGCACACAATTTTATAATGCATTAAATCAAAATTTTAACATAATTTTATTGTGAGGGAGAAATAATCAATTGAATGATTTGAGAATATATTCAAACCACATCAAATCCAATTATATAATATGCACCAAATTTCCTAAAAATATTTACGAATTACATAAATTAATACTTTTCCTTTTTTTTGTTTTTTTAGAAAATGCTTTCACAAAAGAAAAGTTAGCACTACAGTTACTCATTTACTCTCTCCGTTCAATTTTATTATTCTCCCTTTTCTATTTTAGTTTTGCCAATATTATTATACTTATTCTATTTTTTGAAAATAATATTATTCACACTATTTTATCTTCATCACCTTTATCTCCACCTCCAACCATCACTTATTTATCCACATTGTCATTCATTTTACTAATAAACAATCACTTCACGCCCCAATTTTTATAAAAGTAAATTTTACAAAAATAACTTAAATTGTAAAAATTAATAAAAGGATCGTAAAGTAAATTTTTCTCTTAAAAAATGAAACTTAAAAGTTATGTGAAGTTATAATTTAAAAAAAAATTAGTGGTAGCGTAGAAAATAAATAAGGCAAAAACTTGTGTGAGACCGTCTCACGGATCTTTTTCCGTGAGACGGATCCTTTTAACCCATATTTCAAAATTTTGGGTAGGATAATCCATTCAGATTTTGGTTTGTAAAAAAAGTGATAATGTTTAAATAAAAAGTGATAATATTTTTAATAAAAGTGACTATCACTTTTTACTTAAACACTATCACTTTTTCCTCAAACATTATCACTTTTTATATATAAAAGCCGTCTCACGGATCTCATTATGTGAGACGGTCTCACCCAAGACTAGCCCAATAAATAATATTTCAGAGTGAGTTTTAGAATAACAATCGAATCAAGTCTCCGTATCTTACGAAAAGCTTAATAAATAAATGAACTAGTTAAAATTCTTTTACTAAATGAGAAGTACTAATTTATTATCCACCGTTCCTCTCGCCATTACCTCCTTAATCTATAATGTTAAAATGAAGGATTGAGTGCAAAACACACTCAATGAAGGTGTTCACAGTTAAATATAAAACATATAGTTGCTCTATTTAATAACATTAATTGAACATAACAGTGGAGGAGAAAACCTAATTTAAAATTTGAGATTGTGTAAAATTATGGTAAAATCTATTATATATATTAATATATATATATATATATATATATATATATATTAAAATCGGCCTTGGACTTGAGATGAAGATTAGGGTTTAAAATCTTAAAAGCCTGAATTTAAATGGGCTTTGAATATTTATTTCTCATGAATAATTAAATATATGATTATATATCTATTTAAAAAAATTACGGGTATTACAATACTCAATCATACCCGTAATTTATTTACTTCATTTATATATAAATTAATTAATATTCATTAAAATTTATGCTCGAAAAAATGAGTATTATAAATTTAAACGAGGAGTGTTTTTTTTAACAACTTTCTGTATTTCTTTATCTTTTCTCTTTCCTAACTCTATCTTTCTAACTTTTTTTTCACTAGATTTTTTAATTAATGTACAAAAATAAACGGGTAGCTTTAGCTTTTGGAGGAATTGATATACTACTATTTGTGATATTTTGTCGAAGGAAAATAGGTGGTTGTAACTTGTAAGGTGGAATCAATAAAATTGATGTTATACATTATGCTATTGCTATGCCGCATCCACGAAGAGGTAAGTGGGCCAAAACAGAAATGCATTCATGTCAATGTCAAACTTTTTTCAGCCTAGATAAAATCCCATCTGGATCAGTCCCATCAACTTTCCTAATTTCTTCAAACACTATTTAACATAATAATACTATTCACTCAACTGTACCTTAAACAATTGCACATTTTTTTAATTGAAATGTTCCAAAATTATTTGCTAACTTTTAATGTGAAAATAATCAATAAAATTATTATTTTACGATTTACACCCCACTAAATTATCTAAAACATTCTTATTTATTTTACTTTAAACATCACTAAAAATTTTTTTTCTTAAAAATTTTATCGGTCAAATCGTGCAAGTAATCTTAAAATGGAGAAAGTATTATAAATCAATTAATAAATTTTTCAGTATTTAATAATAATAATGGTAATAAAAGTAAAGAAGTAATCACACCCTATTTTTAATATTTTCACGAGTCTTTCTATGGTAACTGGTAAATATTTTCATGAGTCTTTCTATGGTAACTAGTAACTGCATCACACTGATAATAAATTAAATTAATTAATAAAAAAATATATATGAATATATCCTTTTTAATTTAAAATAAATAAAAATATTTAATTATAAAGTAAAATACTATATATTTAGAGTTGTCAAATAGATCAATCAGGCTTGGTCGGCCTATCATCCAAGCTCAGCCCGTGGGCCCATAGGTGTGTGTCTCTTAGGGCTGACAAATCGTGCTATCTGTAAAGGATATAAAATAGCATTCGTCCTTTTGTTAGTTAGTTTGGATAGTTAGTGGTTAGTTAGTAACTACTACTTACTTAGTCTATAAATATAGATTAGGGTCTTTTGGATTTCTTATGCATTTTAAGCATTGTAAACATTGTAACACTTCATATATGAAATACCTTTTGTTTTGTATTTCCTTCTTTACAATTATAAGATGAGTGTGTGTTTACATCTCTACATGGTATCAGAGCTATGTATTGATTAATTTATGATCGATTAAATAAGTTTGTCGATCATATGTTTTCCGCAATTCGGTATGCATGAATTTCCGAATTTCTTGAGTTTTTGTACTCATTTCTGCCAAATTTTTGATGGATTTGGATTTTTCTCTTTTCGAGATTATTCTTTACGGGTTTTATGCTCGTGAATTTTTTGGATTCGATTTTATATTGATTCGAATTCTTCTTTGAGTTTCTTGAGTTTAATACTCATTTTCTTGCGATTTATATCCTCGTGAGTTTTATATTTGATTTCATGTTGATTCGAAATCGATTTTTCGTGTTTATCACGATTCCATTTTTTTTTTGGAATATTTGTGGAATTCTCACCACGGATTGGATGAATTCGATTATTGGTGTTGTTTGGTTTTGAGAATTATCAATTCTTGCTGTTTGTTGCTGCTTTATCGTCGGCGTTTCAGTTTGGGGGTGGCGATTGGGTTTTGGTTAATTGTTGCGGCTTACTTTTGTTTCAGCCGTTGGTTTTCCGGCATAACACCTCTTCGATAATGGAATTGTTCGGAGGTTTGGTCATTGTTCGGCGGTTTCTCGGTGGAATTTGTTTGCGGGTGGTTGTTTGCGATTCAGTTTTGCTGATTGATGTGGTTGATTGTGATTCAGCGTGACGATGGCGGTACTTCACATCATTTGGTTAATCCGGTAACGGGAACGGAGGTTGCTGCTATGATGGCACAAAGATTATCTAGTTCCCAGAAAAATTTCTACGTTGGAAGTGTCCACAAGGTTGATTCTTACACCTTGATGAAGACCAGATTCTCCAGCACTGGAAATGCTAGTGTGTTGTGCCGGAGGGAATGGAGTCCTAAATCACACGTTACAGTTTCAACAGAGTTTGATATTAAGGCCATTAATAAATCTCCAATTTTCGGCCTTAGCATTGCCCTCAAGCCCCGACTGAATCAATCTTCGTCTCACGACAAAGTGGGATAGCTCAAGTGGTTAGAGCACCACTACCTAGGCCTTAGGTCCTGGGTTCGAGTCATGGGGAGGGAAAAAAAGGGGATGGGTATTTAACTTCCATAAAATAAAAAAATCAATCTTCGTCTCACGGTGAAACGGAACATAATTTTGACTTTCAGTTGGAGATTGATCAATGCACTTCATCTATTGAAGATACTTTGTTGATTGTGGTTGATTGTGTGTACTAGCGTTATGGTACGATTTGAGAATGCTCTTTGTTCAGAATTGCGACTATTGCCAAAATGAAGTTGATTGACATCCACTCTCATTTTGAGAGGGGTGTAAAGGATATAAAATAGCATTATTCCTTTTGTTAGTTAGTTTGGATAGTTAGTGGTTAGTTAGTAACTACTTACTTGGTCTATAAATATAGATTAGAGTCTTTTGGATTTCTTATGCATTTTAAGCATTGTAAACATTGTAACACTCCATATATGAAATACCTTTTGTTTTGTATTTCCTTCTTTACAATTATAAGATGAGTGTGTGTTTACATCTCTACACTATCGTGTCGTGTTTCGTGTCGACACGATAGTGACACGACACGAACACGATAATTTTCGTGTCGACACGACACGAAAACAACACGATAATTTTCATGTCGACGTGACACGACACGATAACGACACGTAACACGATAATAACACGATAAGAAAATAAATCAATTTTAAATTGTATTTAATATATAAAAAATAATATATTTATATAAATATAAAAAATTATCGTGTCATTATCGTGTTATTATCAGATACGTGTCATTATCGTGTCGTGTCATATCAGGTAAATAACAGGTTAACGGATTGTTAACAGGTTAATGGGTTACCTGTTAATTTTATCGTGCTTAACGGGTTGACACGAATCCGACACGAACCCAACACGAAATTTTCGTGTCGTTATCAGGTCGACCCGATAACGACACGAACCCAATAAGGTCAAACACTAACCCGCAATTTTCGTGTCGGATTCGTATCGTGTCGAAAATTGCCACCCCTAGTGTCTCTCACTTGAGTTGGGCCTGGTTGAGCTATGTTGAATCGGGTCGAAGTGGAAGTGGGCCCGAGTGGGATTTCACTCTGCCTTGAAATATGCCTTCCAGTCTGCCTTGAAATATGTCTTCCAATCTGACTTTAGAAAGAACTCTTGAAATATTTAAAAAATATACTATAAAGACATTTAAATTATTTTATATTTTTATTTTATAAAAAGGTAAAATCTAGTATGCACTCGAGTGCATGTTGTGCACTCTAGTCCACATGCACTTTTCAGTTTAATGACTTACACTTTTGATAAATGGTGTTGCACTTTTCAATTATTACTAAAAATATTATTATACAGTTTAATAATTGAAAAATGCAACACCATTTATCAAAAAGTGTAAGTTAGTAAACTGAAAAGTGCAACATGGACTAGGGTGCACAACATGCACTCGAGTCCATAGCAGACCAACCCTTATAAAATTAAATATTTTATGTAATGACGAAGTGAAATTATATGTGACAAAGCTAAATAATGTTACAATTTTTTTCCCACTAAAAACATATCTAAAAGGATATCTTATTCCATTTTTTGGGTATGAGAAATGTAATAACGTTACTATAAACACAAATTTCGTGAATTAAATATTAAAACGAAAAAATGAGATACAATTTATTTTTTTCGGATTAAACCTACCATCTCTAATCTCTAATTTATTCCTCTGATTCTTCTCTTCTTGAACTTCTTGAGCTTTTGGAGTTGGATCCGTAGCCGAATCCAGACCCGTCTTCGCTTCTTCTCTTCTTGAACTTCTTGAGCTTTTGGAGTTGGATCCGTAGCCGAATCCAGAACTTCTTGAGCTTTTGGAGTTGGATCCGTAGCCGAATCCAGACCCGTCTTCGCTGCTTCTCGCTGCTTTGCCCGAAGAACGCCTTTGAAGCTCCTCCAAATGCTGAAAACACTCTAAAATCTTGAAGCTCCTCCAAATGCTGAAAACACTCTAAAATCTCTGCAGAGATTCTCTAGAGTCTTGAATGCTTCTAACTTCTTATCTCAAATTAATGGAATGAGGTCCCTTTATATATAGGTGTAGAACCTAGGGCTTTTATGGGCTAAATATGATGGGCTGGAGATATTTGTGCTAAATAGTTAGGATTTAGTAGTATCTTTTCTACAACTTGATAGTGAGCTAAATTATTTGATGGGCTCAAAATATCAAATTTGGGCCCGATTTGATTTACTAGACTTTAGAGGTCCGTCTTAATTTTTTGGACTTTAAAGACCCGTCTAGACTTAACTTAATTTATTGGGCTATGGAGGCCCAAATCAATTAGAGGGACCGATAAAATTTAGATGTCTACGGTTATAACTTTTAGTTGAACTCTTATTGTAAGATAGGGCGAATTGCCAGCCTAAAAAAACCGTTAGTTTCATTTTCTTAGATGAGTATTAAAATCATCATTAAAATAATCACAACCTATATTTAATAACTTCATTTTCTTTAAGGTCAAAAAGCCCATGTAGATAGTAGATGGAGTGGCAGGGGCCCAAAATCAAATTATGTATCTCAAATGGGCGCGGTTATACACACACATCAACTTATTGAGTACACCCACCAGACAAATTTTTCATCTTAAATGACATGTAAAATGTCTTTTATACCCTTTATGTAAAATTTTAAAAAAATACGAAGATGAGTACACCCACCCTATTTCATCATCTCCACCAGCCGCCACCACCACCATCTCTGTGCCAAAATCAATCCCACCATCACCATTCACCACCATACCATTTTAACATGAAGAACAAATGAAAAAAAAAAAAAACTCGAACAATAGTTGATTAAAAAAATTCTTAAAATGTTCGAAATTTTTATCAAAACAAAGTTAACATGTCCGAAAATTTTTAATGAACAAAAGCAATATGTTCGAAAAAAAAACCTAAACAACTTAATTTTTTCCGAAAAAAAAAAATCGAACATTTTGTTTGAAATATTTTCCAAAATAAACACAAAATGTTCGAAAAATTTTCCAAAAAAAAAAATCGAACATCTTGTTCGAAATATATTCCAAAACTAACACAAAATGTTCGAAATTGTTTCCAAAACAAACTCAATATGTTCGAATTTTTTCCAAAACAAACTTATTATGTTCGAATTTTTTTCCTGAACTTCTAAAAACCCTAATTTTTCTAAATTTTTTAAAAATCATAATCTTACCTGAAACGAGCGGCGGCGAGGGGAGAACGATATTCTTTGCAGGTGGGCGGCGGCGACAGCCCTCGAACGGCGTCGGTCGCCGTCTTCTTGAAATAGGGAGGAGAAGGGGAAGGGGAAGGGGAAGGGGAAGGGGGAGGGGTGGGTGTAAAATGAGGGAGAAATGTTTTAAATAGGATTTAGAGAGGAAGGGGTATTTTAGAACTTTACACGTGGGTGTCCTCATCTGTGTGTGTACTCATCTCGTAGGTGTCCACAATAGGTTGGTGTGTACAACCGCGCCCATCTCAAATGGCTTAGATTTTTATTCATGAAAGTCCAAGTAGAGCAACCTATACGGGAATTAATTAGGCCCAGCTTATTTGCACCCCTGTTTTAAATTAATACTCTCAACGTCCAATGGTATTCCATTCCATGTTCCACCAATCGCCGTTTAATTGTTGACACGTGTAAAGTGAAAAATAATTAATGTTTAATAATAATCATAACGATAGGTGTTAAAAATTTAGACAATAAAACATAAAAAATAAAACCGTCAATTAGTACATTTATAAACAACATTTATCAAACCTTAATTAAATTAATTTCTACTCACTCTTCCTCTCGTCCTTCTCTTCACTTTTTTGCAACTTCGCCTCCCGACATCGCAACCCTTCTCCTTATCCTACCGCTGCCTCTCTTTCCCTAACTTCTTTCCCATTTTCATTATTTTTCCGCCACCCTTTTATTGATGGAGTTTGTCTGGATTATTGGTTAATTATTGTAAAAAATAATATAATATTATTAAAAAGTGTAACACAATATTATTAAAAAAATATAATACAATATAATTAGCATATAACAGAATTCTACCGCAATCTTTTTACAGTTGCAAATGATGACGAACAAGTGCACACTCTGGCCGAGCTGCAAGAGATCATTCAATCGAGAATCACCCCTGAGCAAAATGCAAAACTCACGAAGACACCATCTGCGGATGAAATTCGGCATGCTATATTTGATTTATCAGCGGACAGCGCTCTGGGGCCAGATGGGTTCGGAGGAATTTTCTTTCAATCAGCGTGGTGCACTATCTTAGAGGACATTATCCGGGCAGCCCAGTACTTCTTTCGATTCAACTTTCTCCCACGTGGACTAAATTCTAATTTTGTCGCTCTCATACCAAAACACAGAGGGGCAGACAAAATCGAAGATTTCCGCCCGATTATTTTAGGAAACTTCATATTCAAAGCACTTTCGAAAATTCTGGCATCGCGGCTAGGACCGATCCTCAACAAGACATTATCTCCATTCCAATTTGGTTTCATACCCGAGCGTAGCATACACCACGGTATTGTGCTAGCCTCAGAGGGAGTAAATTGCTTTGATAGAACCAGGGTGCATGGGAATATGGCACTGGAAATAGACATTAAAAAGGCCTTTGATACGGTTCGTTGGGATTTCCTACTTGGAATTATGAGGATGATGGGCTTTAACAACAAGGTATGCGAGCTCATTACCTGCATCCTTAAATCAGCGCGCCTATCAGTGCTCATCAACGGACAGCCTCACGGCTACTTCCAATGCTCTCGGGGAGTGCGCCAAGGGGACCCGCTTTCGCCGCTGCTTTTTTGCCTAACATGAGAGGTGCTAGTTGCACCGGTTGAAAGAGGAATGATGAAGAATCAGATGCAACCAGCTATTATTCGGCGTGGCCTAACCTGCCCTCCAATATTATTATATGTTGACGATATCCTTATATTTTGTCGAGCGAGCCGCCCATGTATTCGAGCAGTCCGCAATACACTGGACACATATGGAGGACTTTCTGGGCAAATATTCAACCCAAATAAGTCATGTGTTTATTTCGGAAAGCACGTAAGCCAAAACAACAGAAGGTATCTTCGAGAAGTATTGGGCATGAAAATCGGGTCACTCCCTTTTATATATTTGGGCGCACCTATATTTAGAGGAGCGCCACGAGCAAGGCACTTCGCAGAGACAGCAAGCAAAATTATAGGTGGGGTTTGCCCTCTCCCTTGCCGGCCGAATATGTCTGATCAACCACGTAATCACCTCCTCTTTGGTGCACACACTGATTGTGTACAAGTGGCCTTGCTCTCCCCTGCAAAGAATAGAGAAGGCAATGAGGAATTTCGTCTGGTCAGGCGACATCGATCGAAGAGGGTCATGTCCGGTCTCATGGGACAGAACAATTGCCTCCAAAACTGAAGGTGGGTTGGGCATAAGATCAATAACATGTGCCAATGAGGCATACATACGCAAACTGGCGTGGCAGATACTAACAGCCAAAGGGGAGCCTATGGAGTTCTTCAGATCGCGGTTCATGCCTTTAGGGACGGCGCGACCTTTCACAGTAGCTTCATCGGTGTGGCGTGGGCTAAGACCCCAAATTGAGCAGATTAAAGAAGGCGCGCAATGGATATCGGGGGAAAACTCACAATTTAAGTTTTGGTTGGAAAAATGGTTGGGCTACGTCATTGCCGATAGAATTGGCATGCCATTGCGCAGCATGCAACACTTCCCTTTTGCGATATCAGAATACTGCATACAAGGAACATGGCACTTAGAGACAACTTTTGTAGCAACATACCCGAAGATAGTAGCGGATATCCTGAAGTTCAACTTCGCCACCCACGGGGATAGACGAATCTGGCCCAGCTCCACGCGGGGATAGATCACGGCTGCTATTGCATATGAACATATCAGGCCCAAATACCCGGAGGTCAATTGGGGACGCTGGATTTGGTCAAGCTACATTTCGCCTAGAAGATCGACGGTGATATGGAGGGCGATACACGGGAGACTCCCAACATGGGATCAGCTGAAGGCTTGGGGAATGGAGGGCCCAAACGTGTGCATGCTGTGCCTTTCAAACAAATAGGGGATAGACCACCTGTTCAGTGAATGCAAATATTTCAAGTACGCAGCCGGAAAAATCATGGAAATATTCTAGACGCATCTAAGAATCGAAGAAGGTTTTTTTGTCATGGGTATTGCAAGCAATCAGTCGTCCCTTCAGCCCACAAGTTACAACAATATGGAGAGTGGCATGGATTACGCTGATATGGCAGATCTGAACGGCGAGAAACGCAATAATTTTCGACAACAAGAAAGCGACTCCAGAAAGCATTTACACCTCCACAACTGCGTTGATTAGAGAAAGCAACAACAAATCAATGGGTTGCATGAATAACACCGCTAGCGATCTTCGAATTATCAAGGAATTTGGCATGAATTGCAACCCAAGGAAGGCGCCCAATGTGATTCCAGTCCGATGGCAGAAGCCAATGGTGGGGAAAATTAAAATAAATGTTGATGCTACAGCAGACGGAGCACCGGGTTTGATTTCCGGCGCTGGTATATACCGAAATGACCACGGAAAATTCATGGGAGGATTCTCGATTAGGCATGGCAGAGGATATGCGTTCGAGGCGGAATTACTAACAGCCCTCCATGCGATAAAATTGGCAAAAGAACGCGGATGGAACAATATTTGGCTAGAAGCTGATTCAATATTTGTAGTGCAAATTTTTCATGGCGCGGAGAATCGGATGCCTTGGAAAGCGCTAACATTATGGCAGCAGGTTCAACGGCTAGAGATGAGCATTGAGGTAACGCACATCTATAGAGAAGGCAACGCGGCAGCGGATAAACTCGCGTCAATGGCAAGATCAAACTTGGATTGGTGGGACACGCCTCCAATTCAATTACAAGAGTACCTAAACAGAGATCTAACTTCGGAGTTTTACAGATTCGTAAACTAGAGGGGTTCCCTTTTCCTTGACTGGGTTTTCTATAGCAAGGTTTTTAACGGGACTCCGACCTCTTGAACGACATGTGTTCATATGGTTTTAGGTGATTTCATTTATAAAAGATCTCAATTTATATAAAATGTGCAACACAATATTACTAAAAATTGTAAATGCAAGTAATATTTATTTTTGGAAGCAATATTATTGAAAATTGTAATATGACAAAGTGAGAAATTACAACCCCAAAAGTACGACTCCGAGTACATTTTTTTTTTAAAGTATGACTCAAATACTAATTACTAATATGGGTGACCGTCTCATGAGACCATCTCATACAAGTGTGCCTAAAAAATATTCCTCCGTCCTCTACTTGATCCATTTTGCCATTTTGGGTGTTCCTTATTTGATGGCACACATAAAATAGTAAAAACATTTTTAAACAATCTCCTTAAAACATCACAATATTACAATAAATGTCAATACTTTATTACACTAAAAATTAACTTTATTAGACTATTTATAAAGTTGAAAAGTCTTTACTACCCTACTTTATCTTTCATTATACTACTCCCTCCGTCCCATTTAGATAGACTTGTTTGACTTTTCACAAAGATTAAGAAATTGTATTGGGAAGACACATTAGACAAGTAAACTTTCTATTATAACCCTATTTAATGAATGTTATATTTTTTAATGTAATTAATGCATAGGGTTATATTAGTAAATGAACTAGAAAATGTTACTTTATATGAAAACAAGCCTATTTAAATGAGATATCCATAAAAAGAAAACAAGCATATCTAATTGGGACGGAGGGAGATAAACAATTCATTCGTTAAAACTCGTGTCCAATAGTTTTGTGTCATCAAGTAAGGAACGGAGGGAGTAATTGTTTTTAAAACTTTTTTTAATTTGACATGGATTTTGCTATTAATGGCTAATTTATTTCTGGAATTATAAGTATTAAATGATGTTGCATTAATACACCCACCAAAAATACCCCACTTAATACTTCCCCAATCCCAATTTATATTTGTTTTAGCATGTTTTACACCAATTAAGAAATTTATTGAACAACAATAAATATATGTGTAATGGATAATTTTTATCCATTTCCCTACATGATCATGATTTAATGCATATTATTATCGAAGAAAATATAAAAGCAAAATTGGAATATAACATTTAATTAATTATTTTAAATTACTGCAAAATGTCAATTACTCCATTTTTGAGACAAAAATCATATATAAAAAGACATAATAACAAAATGGGAGGAGGGAGTATAGTAAATTATAAGGTTAACAATAGAAGGTTCAATTGCATCTGCAACAATACGTTTAAACAATAGTAATTTTTCATCTAAAGGGTTGAGTAAATTAATAGTTTTTTTTTTTTTTTTTTATAAATAATTAGAAGACATTCTTTTGGCCTCAGTACCGGTGACAAGCAAATATAACGCTCTAAAACTTATGATTCTCTTCATGTTTTATTTAGCATTTTATGATAAAAAAATTCAGTAGGATGAAATATCAATGGAATACGAAAAGTGGAATAGAACAATCGAACTATATTATATTATATCCGCAAGGCTCATTTATTAAAAAAAGCAGATAGTCGTTAGAGATAAATTTAAAATTATAAAACGTTAATGACTCTTCCCAAATTAAAAGATAGAGATTTTATTATGACAATAGGATGTGAGCTTTCTTACCAATTTGGCTTTCGACTCGTCGTTTAATTAATAGTTATAATTGCCAAAAAATTACTCCACTTATATACCACTGATTGCAAAATTATGCTTGTACAAGGATCGTTGCATGATGATATTTTAGTAATTCTAATCTATTTTGACCTTTAATTATTATTAACTGCAGTTAAAAAAATTGTTTGGACTAGTAAATATTTTACCTACAACAAATATTGTTGGCAACAATAGGGGAAGTAATTACTATTCCCACCGTCCCATAATTGTTTGTACACTACTTACCTTATTCATTTGTTTCATAATTGTTTACACACTATTTGCCTTATTCGTTTATTTCATAATTGTATACACATTACTTGTCTTATATATTTTTTTTGTTTCACAATTGTTTGCACACTTCCAAAAAGAAAACTTATCCATAAATTTCACGATTTCAATATTCACATAATTACACTCAATCCAATCAATTTCTTTACTTTAATTATTTATAAAATTTTATAAAATTATCCCTCAACACTCCACATTTTTCTTAGTTAGCGTGTGAGAAATTTAGTGTAAATAATTGTGGGACGGAGAGAGTATACAGCTGTCACACTGCTTGTATATATATCGGGATATAAGTCAATTTAGTCCCATAACTTTCAACCTTTTCTAAAATGGTCCAAAAAAGTTAAATGTATCTATTTAGTCCCATTTTTTGCAATTTGTTCTGTTTTGGTCCCAAAAAAGTTAAATGTACCAATTTAATCCCATTTTTTGCAATTTATTCTGTTTTGGTTCCAAAAAAGTGAAAGGTAGCAATATAGTCCAATTTTTTTGCAATTACATTTAACTTTTTTGGAACCAAAACAGAACAAATTGCGAAAAAATGAGACTAAATTGATACATTTCACTTTTTGGGACCAAAACAGAACAAATTGCAATAAAAATGGACTAAATTGATATATTTAACCTTTTGGGATCAAAACAGAACTAATTGCGAAAAAATGGGACTAAATGTATATATTTAACTTTTTGGGACCAAAACAAAACAAATTGCAAAAAATGGGACTAAATTGATATATTTAATTTTTTTGGGACCATTTAAAAAAAAGTAGAAAGTTATGGGACTAAATAGGTTTGTATCCCTATATATATCCACTATGATACTGGCCGGCTTTTCATTCTCATACAATTAGAAAATCATTTCAAAAGGTTGTTTCTCATACACAAAGTTTTTTCTCTTAAATTTTCTCCTTAGTGTGAAATAAAGGGGAATTCTAATTCTTCATTTTTAGATTTTCTTCGGTATCTTTCTTTACGTTCTTTCTTGTAACTCTTTTTTTTTTTTTTGTAATAAAAATAATTGGTAGCACTAACAAATTTGATCGTTTCAACATGTGCAGATTTTAAGAAATGCAGGGCTCATCCTCCAATCCCAACTCATCGAATAATGTGCCAAAGGTGGCTCATTTTCTGAAGCCTAATGAACCGCCATACTTTTCCAATGGTTCATGGTCGAGGTACAATTCTCAATGGACAAATGAGAAACGAGAGATCCGAAGAACTACCTCGTTGCCTAGCGAAAATGCAAGAGCGTCTATAAGACTTGATAAAGCTGTCGAGCATGAACTCGATCATGGCAAAGGAATTGATCCTACAATGGATTCAAAGAAGATCCGAAGGTGATTAATTAAAATCTTGTTTTGTAATTTGTCACATGGTGTAAATTTTTCTAATTTCGATTCGATCTACGTACCCAGGATCGTGTCGAACAGATTATCTGCTCAGAAAGCTAGGTTGAAGAAATCCGAGCATGTTACCAGCTTGGTAAACAAGGTGAAGCAATTAGAGGTAAAAATTTCATAGAGATCGAGTTGGTCTCATGTGCACTAGTTGCATGTTGTAATTAATTAGTGTGTACAACTTTTTCCCAATGTAGAATATAATTTTTTCTTATCGCAAGCTGTTTTATTGTGCTCCATTGAATTTAATAAACATTAATTAATGATGTCATTTAATACACCTGACGCATATTTGTGTATGGCTAGAATTAAATTAAATGGTTTTGTTTCATATATCTGCAGGATGTGACATCAGATCTCAAGGCACAGATAAAAGACCACAAAGCGAAGATTGATTTGCTCATGATGCAAAACCAATCATATCAAAGACTCATAGAACTTCGTTTGGATGATGCCAGGATCTCCGAAAGTAACTACCATTTTTTTTCTCAAACAAAATTTGCGACGGAAATATTCGTCGCAAATTGGTCATGATCCTTGACTCATATATCGTCACAAAATAAATTTTTCGTCGCAATTTTTTATTATTATTTAATACTATATTTTATATTTGCGACAAAATATTTTTCCGCAGGCCGTTATAATTTGCGACGGCATAAGCATAACTTGGTATGTATTTTTAATGCATGCAGTTCGGTTGGCATTTAATGAAAAGGAAGTAGCCAGGCTCCAAGAACTCGAGAAAGTACTTCGCATGAACAACCATAGATTAAATGAGGGTGGACATCAGATGCCGCCCAATAATGTTTGCCAAGAGATGGTGGCGTCGACTTCTGCAACGCAGCTGCCTGTCCCGAGCTTTGGAGAAGCAGAAATAGGAGCAGCAGATCAGTATCTCCAATATCTCAACTTGGAAGACTGAATGTCAATCCCAACTGCTGTTTTAAAATGATTTTTTTTTGTTGTTGTTATTTACAAATTCCAGTTTTTTACTCTTAATTACCTTTAGACTGTCTTGATTACTTATTGTTTCCTTTTGGGGTTCAAAGTTTTTGTTTTCATTGAAGATTTTGCCTTACATTTTATTTTAGTCAGTTTTTTTTAAAGATCAAAGAAAGCGTCGAAAAAAATAAACAACGCACAATAAGTTGCTAGGATTGAATGTGACACTAACAATAGTAGTTAAGAAAGGCCAAAAAATTATGAATTAATAAAAAAAGTCGTCACACGTAACTTAGGTTGATTCCACTTCAAGTCATTGCGTAATTCGTTTTTTTATCAAATTCAGGGATTTTTGCGTAGAATTAATTAATATGCAGTATGTAATATCTCCAATATAATGGATTGGAAATGAGCAAGAATCTCATGCACAACTGCATAAAATACAATTTGAGGCAAAAAAATACAAGGAAATATTACCCTAGTCAATATATATATATATATATAGCAGCTATGAAAGATGATGATATCGATTTTGATCGAGGGTTTGGAGATGTTTTATATTTTCCTTGGTGTCCAATGGAGTGAGGTCTTAAAATCTTTTAAGCCTGAGTATTCTACGTAAGCTCACATGAATATCGAGCGCAATGCAAATTTGCTCACGATATGTGGTCTAAATTTTGGAGATGGATAGGCATTAACACAGTTAGTCACAATTCTATGCGAACAATTTTCCACTGCATGATACCTCGAGGCCTAGCAAGATTATGTCGATGGTATGGTCCGTATGGAACACTTTACGGCTGGGAATTTCATGGGGAATTTGGAAATATAGAAATCTTGTTATTTTCAATTGTGTTGTACCAAATGTGGAAGAATGCTTCGAGTTATGCTGCGTTAGAATTTGGAACTGGTTTAAAGCTAGAGGAAATATCCACTCTCGTTACGTACAATGTTAGTGATTGGGCGACAAACCCGATGTATAGGAGTTGAGTTGAACTCTTGACTTGGTCGTGATCGTATCTCGTTCTTGTATTTGTAAGGGTTGAGTACCCTTGTACTCACTTTAATTCATTTTGTTGTTTCCAAAAACAAAAATATATACTTGAGAAATTCTCTGAAGATCAAGTATTTCTTGCTTGAATGCTCAAGTGACTGTGTTAGTTGAATTTCGACTAGCTTGGTTAATTTCCGATAACATTGAATTAAGGCCATTTGTATAAAGAAAAAATTGAAAATATCCGTTGAACGGATCATTCAAATGTCTGTTTATTTTTGGGAGCTTACTAATTTCATTCCAAAGTTGTCGGAATCCTTGGAACATAGTCATTTTTGGTAATTTACTTGACACGTGGGCAGTCGATTTCGGTGAAGCTGCTGACTAAAAACGATGTCGTTAGAGAATTCCATCAATTTTGGGACAAAATAATAATTGCGACTACATTCACACGTTTTTTTTGGACAATTTTGAAAAAATTGAAAAGTTACGGAACGAAAAAAATTATATTTCGTCCTTTGGATAACTTTCATTAACTGCGCCCGAGTTTGGATTTTAATCCTATCTAGATTTTCTTCCCAAAAGCTCGACATCCCTTTGAACGCCATTTGTTCCCCGCTCGCCATAATTGCCAAATAATACCTACATACCTCTTTTGATTTAGCGTATAGAAACTCCCCAATTTCCATCAAAGGTCGTTCTCAGCCATCAACACAATCCAACTAGGGCCTTCATGTTGGACTTGTGCTAAAATAAAAGGAGTTTAAGGTTTGACGATGCCAGACGGATATGGGAGGAGAATCAAGAAGATATGATTACATGGAGGAGTGTAGAGCCTGAATTAACCTAATGGGTTTGGAGTGGGGAGCAAGTTTGTTCCTAATAGGCTTAGGGTTAATTATGACAAGTTTGTTCCTAATGTGCTTGGAGTAGGGAGCAAGTTTGTTCCTAATGGGCTTAGGGTTAATTAGGGCAAGTTTTCTATTATAAATAGATGTTCTCTCTTTGTAATCATTGCGCATCCGGAAAAGCATAGTGAAATACCTGGCTTGGCATCGCCCCTAGACGTAGTCGAAAGACGAACTGGGTAAACAAATTCTTGTGTTGGTGATTGTGTTATTTATTCATTTTATTTCTTGTTTATTTTTCGTCTGCCCTTGGGGGAATTAATTTCCCAACACTTCAGATTGCTAGTATTACATTGGAAAAATAAAATTTTTATCGTTTCATTATCCCTATTGTACTGCTTACAATATTTTATTTTGGAAGTGCCCGAGATCGCCCTCCTCTTCTTTTAATCAGTCAACATTGAAATTTTATCTTGCAACATCGTCCAACTAAATGCCCATATTTTTATAGGGTAAAATGTAGATATGGTCCTAAGAGAATTCGTGCTCCGGAAAATGGTCCAATTTTGAACAAAAATGGTCCTACAAGATTTTATAGTGTAAAACTAACAGAATTTTGAGCGTGAGGCACACATGCCCGTTAAGGTTAGAAACAGGTAAAATGCAGATTTAGTTCCAAGAGATTCGTGCTACAAAAATGGTCCCATTTTGAACAAAAAAGGTCCCACAAGATTTTACCGTCTAAAACAAAATCTGCAAATGCTTTGTTTAAACCAAATGCTCTAAAATCACCTCTAATTCTGAAAAAGCCCTAAAATAATCGCCCCCAAATAAAACCACTCGAATCCAACTTGAATCTAGACAAAATTGAAGCCGAAACGCTCATTAAGCATTCCCAACATACAAAACCCTCACTGGAATTTCCCAAATTGCCAAACCTACTGAAATTTACTAAATCGAAGCAAAAAAATCGCATTCACTGAAATCACACGCCAAATTGTTCTCAAAATTTTCTCATCCCATCTAAATTGTTCTTTCTTTTGTTGGGGCTGGTGGTGTGCGATTGCGTAGGTGACCACCTTGGGTGCGGGGTGCGATTTTGCTTGAACTAGATTTTGCGATTTTGAGACAGATTCTCACATCTTTTTAAACCAAATCTAGCCATTTGATTTTGAAGCGATCAATTATTATTTTGTTTGATGGGGCTTAATATGTGAGATGAATTTTTGCGAGATTGATTTATGATTTTGGCATGTGGCAGCAAGGTGGCGGCTACGACACCGACATGGATGGCGGAGAGAAGAGCAGGGGAGAGGGGAGATAAATGACAAATATGTATGCATTTTTGTTTATTATCACTACTCCATTGTGAATAAAGTGATTGTTAAGTAAGTAAAGTTGAATAACATTTTGATTAATTAAGTGATGGTTGGAGTATAAATATAAAGTTAGTTTTTTCATAAAAGGAATGAGAATAGAATTTGTGGACAGAGGGAATATATAGATTCAAAAAATACATTTTAAATACAAATTGAACTAGAATTAACCTTATTTTGTATTTAGATTTTCTTATTTTATCACTAATCTATTTTTAAAAAAAATATTTAATTTATAATAATAATTTGCATTTTTATTTATATTATCTGAATTTATTTATTGTTTTTATTTCTAGATTTTATTTTTGTATGGTTTATTATTAAGGAATTTTAAATTCCCTTATGGGGATTTTTTTTAAAAATTTATAATGTACTCCCTCCGTCCCATAGAAACTTGCACATGGGTGGGCACACAATTTAAGAAATGTGTAATGAGTGATGTTTTGAGGGGTAGTTTTGTAAAGTTTTATGAATAAAGTAAAGTAAAAAGTAGATCGAGTGTGGAAAAGTAATGACATATGGGTAAATAAGAATATATTTTGAGGGTGGGGGTTATGAAGATATTTCCTTTTATGGAGTGTGCAAATTGGTATGAGACATCCATTTATAGAAAGTGTGCAAATTCCTGTGGGACGGAGGGAGTATCATTTGAACTTAAATATAATTATAATACATTTTTTATTTTTTTTATAATATATAGATATGATGTGCCATTATAACAAGGGTGCAATGTTACGTGTTTCGTCTATGTGGCCCCTCAAAATTAGCAAGATGATTCAAATTATACACGAAAGACTAAAATTGAGCCTGAAATGATCAAAATTGAGACTAGAATTACCAAAATTTAAAAAAAATAAAAAGTTACATTACCTTTTGTGAGCTCGAAAAAAGTTAAAAGACTATTTGTAAACTAATCTCTATTTTTTATTGCACCAATTTGTTCTAGACCTTATCCAAATCTTTTCTTTCACTGATATTTGTTGAATAAATCCCAATCCAAAATGCATACGCTTGTTGTGTTGAGGAGATTCCATCTGAAGCATTCATTTAAGCCATTGGATATATATTATATTTGGATTCAATTTGTACCTGCAAAGATGATAAATTAGAAGAGACAATTCATTATAATCCCAGTTCCAGAAATTTGTTTCTTCATCACCCCATCCAACTTTCTCTGGAAACACTGGTTCCCCTGGTTCCCCGTACGTTCAAATTCCTTGATATGTGGATTTCACAACTTGGTTTTCTCGACGTGTGGTGTCTAGTTCTTGGAAGTTTCCCTCTGCTAGTTATCCCATATATATTTAGGGTGGTGTCTAAGTTTAAGAGTTTGAAGGCTTCTCTCAAGATATGGAACAGGGAAGTCTTTCAGAATATTTTCGTGGAGATTGAGGGGCCTCAGGGAGGCTTTAGTATATTCAGCGTCGGATTCAAACAAGAGAGACTCAGATGCTCTTTTCGATGCTGAGATTTTTGCATAGGTGGAGCTCAACGGGTTGTTGGCCCATCGTCAAGCTCATCTCTCTTAGAATAACATACTTAATTGTCTTAGAGACGGGGATAGGAATTCTAGATTCTACCACACTATTCACAAGCTTCGGTTTGCTGGTTGTTCTAAAATCTCCATGTGGGTTAATGATTCCTTCTCTATTGATGCGGTGGCTATTGGAGAGAATGTGGTCTCTTATTACTCTCATTCTTCTCGGCCAATCCTAATACTATCACTATTACGGGTCGCTTAGCAGAGTTTATTCACCCCTCGGTAAGCCTTGACTATAACGCCCTGCTGGTGGGCGTCCCTGCCTCGGATGAGATTCGCAAGGTATTTTTCGATATGGATGTTAGTAGTGCCCCTGGCCATGATGGTTTTGGTGGGGGTTTCTTCCAATCTTGTTGGGATATATGGTTGTGAGGTCGTAGACATTTCTTCCGGACTCGTATGGTTCCTATGGGACTTAACTCTTGTTTTGTGACTCTCATCCCCAAGAAGGCGGGGGTTGATAGAGTGGAGCATTTCAGGCCCATTGTCATGAGTAACTTAATTCTTATATAAGGTTTTCACTAAGATTTTGGCTACTCGTCTGGGTGTGTTTGTTGGCTCTAGTTTGTCTCACCCCTTCAAGTTCGGCTTTGTCCTGGGTAAGTGGATCCATACTTGTATTGCCCTAGCTTTAGAGATGGTTAATATCCTTGATAATCCGAGGATCTTAGTTACATGCCTTTGAAGATTGATATGGTCAAAACTTTTGACACGATCACCTATGATTTCTTATTTTCTATATTGCGGCTTATGGATTTCTGTGAGGTTTTCATCCAAATGGTCACTTCGTTCTTAGTCTCCTCTAGGATCTCGGTTCTGGTTAATTGTATGCTTGTGTGATTCTTCTCTTGTTTGAGGGGGATTCGATAGGGAGACCCTCCCACTCCCATTCTCTTTTGTATTTATTAGGAGGCTCTAAGGAGATGGACTGACTGGGACATTCAGCAGAGTCGTATTGCCGCTTTCCCCAAGGCTTCTTGTTACCTTCTGTATGCGAACATTATGATTTTTTCTCAAGCGACGGTCTCCAATGTCCTGGGCTTGAAATGTGTTCTATAGGACTACGACTCCATGTCTGGTCAGGTATTTAGTCCTCCCAAGTCGAGGGTTTTCTATGGATCTTATATTTCTCCCCGGGTTAGACGTCGTATGTCTCGGGTGACTGGGATTATTGCTGACACCATGCCCTTCACCTACCTTGGGGTTCCATCTTTCGGGGTGCCCCGGAAGGTCCATCTTTAGTAACTGGCTAATTCGATTAATGGCAAGTTTAGCAGGTGGAAGGATATCTCTCTCTCTCTTGTGGGTCGCCGTTACCTTATTAACTCGATTATCATGGATTCTATGGTTCACACCATTATGGTTTACTGTTGGCCGAGGCCTTTGCTGAAGTCTATCGAGAGGGCTATGAAGAAATTTCTCTAGATCGGGGATGTGAACATGAGGAATACTGCTTGCTCGGTTAGTTGGAAGTGCTGTTGTAACCCTCTTGCTGAGGGCGGCCTTGGGGTTAGGTCTCTTTGTCTTAACAACGAGTCCTTCGTCTACAAACTTTCTTGGGACATTTTGCAGAATCCTTCTAAGGATATGGTTGTACTTCATAGTCGGTTTATTACGCCAACAAGTTACCCTTGTCCTTCTAGGTGGGTTTCCTTTATTGGCCCGAGGATCCGTAAACACCTCACTCGCCTCTTTGATAGGTCTCGTTGGGCGGTGGGTCGTAACTCCAGAGTCAGTTTTTGGCACGACAATTGGTTAAGTTATGTTATTTTTGAGCATATTGGTTTGCAGGGCCCGCTTGCGGACTCCTTGGTTGGTAAGGTGGGGGACTTCTTCTTTGATGACCGTTGGCACTTTACCCTGGCCATCGTCTTGGGTTTCATGGAGATTGTGGAGGACATTCTAGCTATTCATGTATCCAGGGGTCCAGAGTAGAGATGTCTATCGAGCTGGCCCTAACCCTATAGGGCCAGCCCTACAGGGTCACGAGTTAAATGGGTTAGGGCCTTAACTGGTTCATACTTAACGGTCCTACAATTGTTGGGACTTAACCCTAACCCTAGCGGGCCACGGGCTAAACGGGCCACTAACGGGCTACAATAATTTTTTTATTTTAAAGTTAAAGGTCACAATTAACGCGTCGAACAAATAAATAAAATAAAAAATTATATAATTATTTAGTGATCAATAAATGAGAAAATAAAAGTATAATTTAAACAAAATTCTAGAACTCATGGTCTTTAATATGGCCAAATAAATATCATAATCTAATAAAAAGTTAGTAATAATGACTAATGGATGGTAGTGAGTTGCTTAATACTTATAGTTATGATTATGCACCAAATAACCCAAAATTTGTTCGCAAGTTACTGAGTATTTATTAAAAAAAAAGTGTAACAATCCGGGCTAGCGGGCTGCCCGATTTAGCCCACGGGCTAACCGGTCCGGGTAAAAAAAGCTCGGATTTAAACGGGCCTACGATTCATGAACCCTAACCCTGCATTTTTAGGGTTAAACGGGCCAGCCCGGTTAGCCCGACCCGGATAAACATCTCTAGTCCAGACCGTCTTGTATGGGCGACTTTTATATCAGGTGAGCAGACTTCGAGCATGCATTTGATTTCCTTCGAAAGCCCCAGCCCTTTCTCGGGTCAGTTCGTCTTCTTGGATTTGGGGAAGCTTTATTCCATTATGTCAATCGACGGTTATTTGAAGGGCCATCGGGAGTAAGCTGCCTACGACTGACCGGTTACAAAGATTCGGGGTTTTGGGTTCCACCACGTGTCCTCTTTGTAGGGTGGCAGATGAGTCCACTGACCATATCCTCTGTGATTGTAGTTTCACTCGCTAGATTTTTTCCATTATTAATTGATAACTACTTTCACGTCACTTTCAATTTTGAGTTGTGTTTCCATGATGTCTTTCTCCAGGACCTCGGGATGTCTTTTAGTCCGTAGGTCTTGGAGATTTGACGAATGGCTTTTATCACCGCAGTTTGGGCCATCTGGCATGCCCGTAATTGGGTGGTGTTTGATGGTTTGGCGTCCTCTGTTCATAGATGTTTGGCTTTGGTTCTTGCTGGAGTGCGTGAGGCATATGCTTTGTCCAATGGCTGCATGGATGGTTCGGTTAGGGACGTGGGGGTGTGTTATTCCTTATAGGTTCCGGGTCGCCCTCAGTCTTTTCGGGTTCCGATCTCAGTTCGCTAACTTCCTCCGGATCCTGAATGGTACTAGGTGAACGTGGATTGTAGATGTCTCTCTTCCCCAGAGGCTCTCTTTGCTGGGGCACTATTTCAGAACTCGAGGAGTTTCTGTGTTGTGGCCTTTGCTCGTGGTGTTGTTTGGAGTTTCCCTATCGAGGGAGAGATAACAGTTGACCTGTATGCTATTTTGTTTGCCTATAGTCAGGGTTGGCACAACTTTTGGGTGGAGTTTGATTTAGAGCTGGCTGTTAAGACTTGGCAGGGGGTTGTTCCACTTATTCGTTGGAGGCTTCGAGGTCTCTAGAGCACCACCCGGCATCTGTTAGAGGACATGTTTGTCCGTTTCACTCATATCTTTAGGGAGGCGAACCTGGCAACAGATTCCATTGCGAAGACCAGGGCCACCTCTTCCGTCTAGCGGGGGCAATGCCCGAATTTTGTATTAACTTTCATTTTTAGTAATATGAATAACGAGTATTTTCGTTTTGGTAAGACTGTTCTTTAGAGGGGTGTACCTTTTTCCTTGACCCGGGTTATGTCCCTAAGGAGAGTTTTTCCGGACAAAGTTCTATTGGCGCCCCGGCCTTTGGTTCAACATAACTTATAACTTTAGCTGTTTTTTCTTTTTTCTTTTTAATATATATAGAACCTTTAATCGCCATATAATCTGAGCCATTTATATTTTGATTAATCACTCGTTATCCAAAGTATGAGATTACTTGTACCAGTTTTAGTGTTTCACTTTGTATTTTACTATCTAATTTATTGACCAATGTCATGTAAAAAAAGATCATTATCTCATAATAATAAAGACAACACGTGTTAAAAAACCAACTAATAAAATATCAAGTGAAACACAAAAAAAAATGTAATATAAAAATTATCATTCTTGTGACATTCATTTTCAATCTTTAGGCTCCATTTGAATAGATCGATTTATGTCTATAAATTTTAAATTCACGATTCAAATCTACTCTACTTTTTTGGATTAAAAACTAAATGAATTCATTTTAAATAATTAGTTTTGACCCCATCCCTTTTTATTTAAAATTGAGAGAATTTTAAGTTCTCGCTAAAACCATATCATTTAAAATTCATGTATTTTTAAATCATTTCATTTGAAATCAACTCCTCTTAAGTCTTATCCGATCCAAACACAAACATTAATGAATTCATGCATTCAATACAACCATTATTCAATTCAATTCAATTCAATTAATTATGCCATTAATTTATCCATGGATTTTAATTTGTTTAGGATAAATAAATTATTAATTCGAATACTTTCTTAAATTGATATGCATTTTGATATTAATGGGTGATTAATTTATTTTTGGATTAGAAGTACATATATTAAATGATGTTGCATTAATACTCCCACCCAAATACTTAATATAGTAAAAGTAAATCATTTTCCAAATTGTTTTTTTTTTTTTAGGATACTATAAGGGCATGATTAATATAATAGAATGAAAATATGATTGAATGGAATGAACTCATGAATGAAATGAAAGTGAGAAATGAATGAAATAGAAATGACAAATGTTACAATTGGTATGGATAAGGAATGAAAAATAAGTATTATGTAAACTTATCTAAATTATTATTATTGTTGAGATTATTTGTTATTATTACTATTTATTGTTGAAATTATTATTATATATTAAATACTAATATTTATTATTAATATATAAAAAATAATATTGGTGAGTGTTTAATTACTATTATTAAATAATAAATATTTTTATATTTATTAATTTTTAACTGTACGTATTATTAATAATTTTTAAAATTTTAAATTATTATATATTTAATTATTATTATTTAATTATTTACTTTTATTATTGTTTTGATGGAAGTTAAATACCCATCCCTTTTTCCCCTCCCCATGACTTGAACCCAGAACCTAAGGGGTAGGTAGTGGTGCTCTAAGAACTTGACCTATCCCACTTTGTCATTAATATTATTATTGTTGAAAGTAAAAAATAATATTGTGAAAAATAAAAATTAATGACAACATTTTATATAACAATAATAATAAATAATAAATAAAAAAAGTTCATTCCTTATCACATGGAATACATAATACCATGTGCTATGGGAGGAATGATCATTCCTTAACTTTTGGGAATGACCATTCCATTTGAAATGATCATTCCTAATTAAATAATATATCATTCCATTTGAAATGATCATTCCTAATTAAATAATATATCAATAATGATATTTGGAATGAAATGAATGATCATTTCATTTCTAATTCAATTTCAACATACCAATTCATTCCAACATACCAATTATGCCACATATAAGGTCTTAGTAATGGTACAATTGCATTGCAAAAGGATGTTTTCAAAATTAAAATTATGGAAGTAATTTACAATCGCTATGTGTGGCTAAAGAGATTAAAAATCTATAAATATTGTACGTATATGTTAAAAATTAATGAATTGTTGAACTTATTCTATTATTTTAAATAATAGTACAGTACTACCTCCATCCTTATGTAAGCTTTGCATTTTGGGCGTCTTCTTTAAAGTTTTGCATTTTGGGTGTCTTTTTTTAAAATTTTGCATTTCCTAGCTTTTTTGTCAAGTTGTGATTTTTATACATTAACAATTATTCTTACTTTTAAACAAAATTACAAAAATTGACATTTTTTTTTACAGTTTCTCTCTTCATATTTTTTTTCTTCACTTTTCTCAATAATTTTACACAAAATATTATATTGCTTAAAACCCGTGCCATCCACCAAATATAAAACTTAAAAAGGGACTTGAGAGTAATTTTATGGAAATATAGTTTTATTTTCAATTTATTATTTAAAAAAAATAAAATTAAATGGCTATGTGTAAAAATATAAAGACCTTCAAACTCATGATTACCTGTAAGGCTGATGAGTTCTCATTTATTACTGGATAAAAATGAATAGCAGTTAAATTGTTCTTTAATTACAAAATTATCTCATTATATCTTTTATAGTTAAGTCTTTAATCGTGAGAAAATTATTTTTAATGACAGGTCATGTCATTAACTCTTATTTTTTAGTTACTAATTTTTTTTTAAGATAAATAAGTTATAATGATATAATTTATGTCATTAAATGTCAATTTTCTTGTAGTGATTAATGACTCGATAAGATTTTAAAAGTATCGATCTTATCTATATTGACTGCATAAAAATGAAGATAGAGATTTTATTATGACAGCTAGCAGGATGTGCGTTTTCTTTCCAATATGACTTTAACCTCGCTAGCTGTTGAGTACTAAGTACGTACGGACTGTTGGTAGATTTTATTAATTACACATTTTTATTAATTAATTCCAATCTATTTAGCCTTTAATTATTATTAACTACATTTAAATTTCTTTACTTGGACTAGTAAACAACTGCCTGTATATATATTATGGTAAATAAGGCTTTGCATTCTCACACAATTTGCAAAGCATTTCAAAATTTATATTTGCAATTCCTCAAATACAAATCTTTAGGTATTTTTGGTATATTTCTAACTTTGTTTATTTTCTTTATTTTGTAACAAAATGTAGCTAATATCAAATGTTGCTTTCTTTCAGAAATGCAGGCCTCATCCTTCAATCCCAACTCGTCGACTCCATGGCTAAATGAGGCCGTGTTGGTTTCTGAAAACGCGAGTCTTAGCCTCAATGAAGCTGTCGAGTATGAACTAGGTTATGGCGACGACAAATTTGATCCTACAATGGATTCGAAGAATATCCGAAGGTGATTAAAATATTGTTTCGTTTGTCACAAGGTGTAAATTAATATACATAAATGAAAAATAAGTTTATGATAACGCGCGTGATGCCTTCCCACTCATTTTTCAAATTTGTTCGTAGGGTCTTGTCGAATAGATTATCCGCTCGGAGAGCTAGGTTGAGGAAAGCCAACTACGTTATGGACTTGGAAAAGGCGGTGAAGCATTTAGAGGTAAATTTAGAAGAGTTGGTCTCTAGTTGCACTGTGCAACTAGTGTACAACCATTAGTACTTTTAAGTGAAACCTCCTATACTATTTGAAAATGCGCACTAGTTGCACAGTGCAATGAGTGCATATATACAAGTTTTATCAAGTCTATATCTACAGGACTCGATATCAAGTCTCACGTCACAAATGGAAGAGTGCAAAGTGAAGATGGACCTACTGATGTTGCAAAACCAATCACTTCAAAGGCTCCTCGAGCTTCATTTGAACGAAGCGAGGTTCTCCGAATGTAATCTTCTATCTTAATGATTAAATCATTCAATGTACATCTATAATCTTAACCATTTGTTAATGCACACTATATACAGTTCAAGTGAGAAAGAATCAAATGGAAGTAACCAGGCTAAGAAATCTAGGGAGAGTGCTTTTTGCCATGAACAACCGTGGTTCAAATCAGATGTAGGCCAATCAGCTTTGCCGAGTGAGAGAGAAAGTGGTGTCAACCTGCTGAAGCCGCCTGTCGGAGACGCCTGTTTCAAATTCAATGTTTTTGCCGTTATTTACATTTTCCAACTTCGTATTCTTTACATTCAGAGTCTTAGACCATCATGATTTACTTATGATCATTTCCATTTAAAATTCAAATTACTTGATTTTCATTTACTAAAATTGCCTAATTGTTTTTCCTATTTTTGCTATAAAAAATTACAAATGAAAGAAATGTTGAAAAATAAACATAATAAGGTCCAAAGCTGAAAACGAGACACTAACCAATAAAAGGATATATATTAAGAGCAAAAAGAAAAAAAGATAGAAAATTATAAGTTCACAAGTCGATAAGAGGCCGGGGTGCCATTAAAACCTTGTCCGGAAAGATTCGGAATAAGGGAAAAATGTACACCCCTCTAAATCAAAGAAAAAGAGCAGGACATAGAAAGTCTAAAGAACGAGAGCCACATAAAGATCACGCCGGATCAAAGGTATCACTCCATCGTCCCGTATATGAGGCGACAAGATGCGTTTCATTGGCAAGGGGAGACGAAGAGTCAACTGTGAAGGCCTCTGAAGCGTTAAACTCGTCGATGACCTCTTCCGGTATATGCTTAGTATTAGGGATACTATGTATTTAAAGTAATTAGGGTTTATTGTTCTTGGCCCATATTGTTTATTAACCTAAAAGCCCATGATGTAATCTATATGTACTCGTTCTCATTGTTAATAAAATCATCTCTTCTATTCATCATAACATGGTAACCGGAGCCTAAACTGGCATCTGCCTCCTTTTTTTCCGACCCTATTATCAGAATTGTTTCTTCATTCTCGGCCCATAACAGCCGAAAACCTGAATCCACACGCCTGTCATTACAACCGCTAATCCACCACCTCACGCACACATATTGTAGTTGTCAAACTCACGTCCCTGCAAAAATATCCTGCACTACCATGACCTCAAACAACACGCCCCGTGTCATCAATGTCGGTACTGCCGCCGCGATCGAGGATTCGTCCTCCGATTCGCCTCGCCTCGTTGCGTTCAACACCACGTCTCAGGCTCCCCTCAAACTCACATCTACCAACTATGTATCCCGGAGTTTCCAAATCCGCATGCTCTTACTCGAATACGATCTGTTCGAGTTTGTGGACGACTCCTATCCGTGCCCTGCGACCACTATTCTCGATGGCACTTCCACCAAACCTAATCTGCTGCATCACTTCTGGAAGAGTCAAGATCATCTCATCTTGAGTGCCATTATCGGATCTGTCACACCGAATCTTATCTCCTTAATTGCTTCCGCTACCACATCTCATGAGGCTTAGAAAACTCTCACCTCCATATACATTAAATCATCAAGGGGGCACATTCTTGCTCTCAAGAATCGTATCCACAACTCCCTCAAAGGTACTCGTACAATCACATAATTTATGCTTGATATTAAAGGTGTCGTTGATGAACTCTCTCTTATTGGTGTTACTACGAATCAAAAGGATCTTGTGCTCAAAATTCTCAATGGTTTAGATGATTCCTTTAAAGAATTAAGCCTATTTAGGCTAGGAACACTTCCATCTCCTTTGAGGAGTTGCAAGATAAGCTACTCAGTGCTGAAGCCTAAAATAATGCCCGAAATTCTGCTCCGTCCCCGGTGCCAGCCACGGCCCTCATTGCTGGCCGACAACCCCACCATTAGGCCCAAGGCCCACGCTACCAGCGCACGCCCGACCACTCTCAGCCGCCTACCCACACGGGTCATTCCCAGCACCAACGGCCTGTCGTGCCTCTACACTCGGTCTCCTCGCCCAGACCTTACCACGACAAGTGCCAACTGTGTGGCACCTCTGGACATTCGGCGCGCCGCTGCCCTGAAATCCAATCGTACATGCCCTCCCCGCGCGCCCCAGCGCCGTCCACCTATCACACTCCCTCGGCGCACACGGCTGCCTCCAACCCATCCTCCTCGAGTTGGATCCTTGACTCGGGCGCATCGCACCATATTACTACGGACTTGGCTAATCTATCCTTACACTCTCCGTATGACGGATGTGATGATGTTGTTTTGGGTAATGGTAATAAGTTATCTATCTCGCACATAGGCTCTTTATATTTTAAGGATTTGAACTCTCTAGTATTTCTTGATACTCTTGTTGTCCTTCCATGTCGAAAAACTTGTTGTTTGTCTCACAACTATGTTGTCAAAACAATATTAATATTGTATTCTCACAAAAACTTATATGCAATATTGCATACATGCAATATTGACCAATTAAGTCAATGCGCTGAAAATATATATTATTGAGCCACCATTAATTCATTTGAGTTAATTCTTAATTTATTTGTCAAGTACTGGCCCACTTGTGTTCTAATTTTGACAAAAAATTTTAACCCGTTTATTTTACCAATTTTTGTGATTTTTTTATCCTTTATTTTATTGCCGAACGCGGGATATTAAATGTAGTAATTCAAATTGCAATATGTAGTAACACATATTATTTTATGTAGTAATAACACAAACTATTTTATATAATAATACATATTATTTTATTTAGTAACACGTTTTTTTCTAGTGTTTTTGTTAATGTAGTAACTCACATTATAATACGTAGTAACATATATTATCGCATGTAGTAAACACAATAACCATTTTTTAATGCAAATCATTTGATAAAGTTACATATAGTAACAAACACATATTCAATGTAGTAATTCAAATTGTAGTATGTAGTAACATGTAATTTTTTTTATATAGTAATTCAAATTGTAGTATGTAGTAATTCTTTTATGTAGTATTTTTTTCTAGATTTTTTTATTGATTAAGTAACTCACATTATAGCATATAGTAACATATATTATTGCATGTAGTAATATAAAATAACCTTGATCCATAATAATTATTAAAGAATATTTAAATAAATAGAAAATATTTAAAGATTAAGGCCGTTGTAAATTGCAGCGTTCGGCCGCGGCCTGTGGTGGTCGAAAACTGCTCGGAGAAGACGACTAAGTACAATTCTAGATACTCTTGTTGTTCTTCTCCGAGGTCCGCGCGTTAATGGGTTGTACGTACGTTTGGTCTGCTGGTGTCTGCTCTAAACCCACTCCCACTACCCTCACCTTGTCCCGCTAACCCGCTTCCATGTGGCATGCTCGTCTTGGTCACCCCTCTACTTGTATTTTACATTTTACTTTATCCGCAAATAATCTTCAGTTTAATAAACCATCACACCATACTTGTGAGTCTTGTAAGTGCATTAAGAGTCATAAACTACCTTTTATGGATTCCCCATTAAACTCTACTATGCCTTTGCAATTAATTTTTTCGGATGTGTGGACATCTCCTGTTTTATCATATGATGGTTATAAAGATTATGTTATCTTTGTTGATCATTTCAAAAAATACATAACCTTCCCAATCTCACCAAACTTCGGGTGTTTGGCTGCCAATGCTTCCCCTGGCTTCGTCCTTACACCTCTCACAAACTTGAAAACCACTCTACCACGTGTGTGTTTGTTGGTTACTCTCCTATTCAAAGCGCCTACCTCTTCCTTGATAAGTCCACCCACATAGTTTATGCATCCTGCCACGTTGACTTTATTGAGTCTATCTTACCCTACACCAATGTCTCCACTCCCACCTCTCCCCCATCCCCTTATCCAATTGACCATACAGTCAATGTTTTCATAACCGAACCGGTGACCAAACCGGACAAGCCACCGGTTCACGGTTCAACCGATTGGACCGCGGTAAAATATTTTTTATATATATTTTTTCAATATTATTTATGGGTGATTAAAAAATACATGCAAACATAAATTTGGAAAACAAAAATAATAGATTTGATATTAAATAACCCAATATTGTTTGGGCCTTATTTAAATAACTCAAGCCCATTTACTTTACTATAAATTCCTAGATTAAGGTTTCATCTTTCAGGTTTCATATCTTCCAACTTCTTCAAAAATGCGTCGGCTGCAATCTTTTTTTTTTAAATTAAAATATTTAATTTCGTCTGCAGAATACGGTAAATAATCTCTCAATCTCTCTTATTTTTGTAGAATAGAATAATATGAAGTATATTATACTCTAAGATATTGATTTTATATTTAAAATTTATCATTTCATAGCAATTCATAGTTTTCGTCGATTTCGGTTCTTAAAGTACTAGTAAGAGAATGAAATTGTGAAAAGGGAGCTTGGAGAATGTTCGGAGAAAACTCGGCGCCGTTTTTTTATCGGTTTTAACCAATTTACCGATTTTGGCCGGTTCGATCGGTTTTTGACCGGTCCTGACCATAAAAACGAGTTTGAGGCACTTTCTGGACCAGTGTCGTGGTCGGTTCACGGTTTAACCGGCCGGTCCGGTCCGTTTTTTGACATCATTGCATACAGTCCCTGCACCTAGGAGTGGAAATAGGCCAGACTAGGCCAAGCTTTACATGAAAAGGCTTGGGCCTATTTTTAAAAAAAAATTAGCCTAAGCCTGGCCTATTATCTATGATAGGCCTTTTTTAGGAGTTTGGCCCAGCTTTTTTAGTAAGTAGGTCAGGCCTACGAGTCTTTTAGAAGCATATTTAAAATTTATTTAATACGAAAATTCAAAAATACAATTTAATATTTAAAATTGCACATACATTCACAATCAAAATAAGTGCATTATAATAATAAATTGAAATAAAAAAAGATTTATCAAGTACTACAACAAATTTAATTTGCTTTAATTTACTATTAATGTTAATATTACATTTTAAGAATTATTTTATTATAAAATATATATAAATATTTATCTACAATTTCATAGTATATATTATATAATATTTTTACATAATTTTAAATGGACCGGTCTGTTAGGCTTATAAAATATTTATCTACAATTATTTTTACATATTTACCTAAACCCGACCTACTTCAGAAAATAGGCTTTTCAAAAAGCCTTAGTCCGACTCATGTTATAAATAGGCTAGGCTAGGCCCTTAATAAGCCTGGTCGTAGGCCCCTATCGTGTGGCCCGTCCTATTTCCACCCCTACCTGCATCACTTCCTGTTACCCTCCCACCTCCTTCCACTGTGGCACCACCAGCACCGCCGCCTACGTCGGCACCCCCCACTGCCTTTCCATCACCGGTTCCCCTTACACCGACCTCTGTTTCTCGCCACCCCATGGTGACTTGTTCTCAGAACAACATCACCAAGCCAAACTTGAGGTACTGTCTCACCTCTACTTCTCCTCTTGATGTTGAACCTACTATTGTTGCTTAGGCTATTAAAGATCCCGTTGGAGAGAGGCCATGTCTGTTGAGTACACTACTCTTCTGAACAATGGGACTTGGGAACTTGTCCCATCCGCACCATCGCAAAATATTGTTGGATGCAAGTGGGTATTCAGGATCAAGTGGAAGCCCGATGGTTCTATTGAAAAGTTTAAAGCCCGATTGGTGGCCAAAGGATTTCATCGGCGTTCGGGTATTGATTTCTTTGAAACCTTCAACCCGGTTGTAAAGCCTGCTATAATTCGGATTGTTCTAAGCATTGACGTGTCTCGCAATTGGCCCCTCAAACAATTTTATGTGAATAATGCCTTCCTTCATGGGACCCTTAGAAATGAGGTTTATATAACACAACTTACGGGTTTCTCAAAATCTGATCGTCCTTCCTTTGTCTGCAATCTTCAGAAGTCTATTTATGGTGTCAAGAAGGCCCCCTATACCTGGTACAATACCCTAAGGTCCTTCTTTGTGTCCTCTAGCTTTGCTTGCACCAAATCAGATGAATTTCTCTTCGTCTATGATCGTTACAATATTCTTGCTTATTTTCTAGTGTATGTGGACGATCTCATTCTCACGGGCAGCGATGATGGTTTCTTATCCACAATTGTCTCCAGTCTGGCTTCCGAATTCTCTTTCAAGGACTTGGGTTCCTTATCCTACTTCCTTGGGGTGGAGGTCATTCGAACTCAAGACTTTTGTTTATTGTCTCAAAGCAAGTATGTAACTGATCTTCTTGCTCGTCATAATATGCTTGATGCGAAGCCTGTTCAGACCCCTTTGGCTACAGGTTCTACTCTCTCTCTTTATGACGACAGTGCATCCTCTGATTCCACCACCTATTGTCAAGTGCTTGGCAGTCTCCAATATCTCCTCATCACTAGACCGTATATTACCTTTACTGTGAACAAACTCTCTCAGTTCATGCGTGCTCCAACTAAGACTCATTGGAGGGCTTTTAAGCATCTTCTTCACTATTTGAATGGGACACATCACTTTTCCCTTCATATCCGGTGTAAATCTCCATTGAATCTTCACAGTTTCTCGGATGCTGACTGGGATGGGAATTGTGATGATTGTACCTCCACTAGTCCCTTTATTATATTTCTTGGTGCTAATCCCGTGTCGTGGTTTCTCGAAACAAACGTTCAGTTTCTCGGTTGTCTACTGAGGCTGAGTATTGGGTTATTGTCATTGTCGCTGCCGAGTTGCAATGGATTTGCTCTCTTCTGTCAGAACTCTTAGTTCCATTGCCTCCCGCAGCCCCAACTCTCTATAGTGACAACATTGGTGCCACCTACCTCTGCTCGAATACGGTGTTTCACTCCCGTATGAAACACATTTCCATTGAATATCACTTTATCCGTGACTTGGTCAAAACTTCCCATCTACGGGTTGCTCATGTCTCCTTCGCCGATCAACTTACTGACGCGTTTACTAAGCCTCTCACTCAAAATTGGCTTTCACTTCTCATGGACAAGATTGGTGTCGTCAACCGCCCACCATCTTGAGGGGGCGTATTAGGGATACTGTGTATTTAAAGTAATTAAGATTTACTGTTCTTGGCCCAAATTTTTTAGTTAACTTAAAGTCCATGCAATAGTTAACCTAAAAACCCATGTCTATAGTAAACCTAAAAGCCCATGATGTAATCTATATATACTCATTCTCATTGTTAATAAAATCATCTCTTCTATTCATCATAACACCTAGGCGGACTTAAGGCAGAGCTGGACAAAATGTCGGTCACTGGTGGTTATCGATTTGATACATTCACGATGGTCAAACGAGGGCTTCTTTGAATCGACGTAGCGCGGGGTATAAATGCAAGAGAAAGGTCGAGGGCATTGTTGGCAGGTAGGGCCAACAATTCCTGGGAATTATTTGAGGCCTCAACCATACCGTCAATAGGGAGGCGAGAGAATAAGTTGCTCACCGGGACCGATTTAAGATTCCCTGTCTGAAGATGTCGATCAATAGAAGAATTGGGTGGGGCCGACCGTGTATTTATAGGGGCATGCGACATAGGACAACCTTTCTATTGGCGGAAAGAACTCCTGCCACGATGGCTCGCATCTCGAAGAGGTGGAACCCTATGGCAGCATGCAATCATGTGTCCAACAATCTCACACTGACTGCAGTATACTAGAAGCTTCTCATAACTAACTTCCATGGTCGTAACCTGATCACTATGTACGTTCCAACACCAATCTCTCCAAAAGCGGTGGTTTCATATCTATCTCAACCAAGATTCTAGAATATTTAGTCATCGTCTTCACCGAGGTGTGACCTTCCATCTTAACCACTGGGCCCACAGCAGAGGCCATCGCAGAAAGAAACGTAGGCTAAAAAAACTCCATCGGAAGGCTAAAAAAGAAGAATCCACATCTAAGTAGTCGAGAACTGAACATAGTGCGGAAAAGCACCTCCTTTTAAATATACGATCACGCTCCTCTAAAGAGTGAAATTTGAGGATAATAAATCCCTTTCCAATAGGTATAACCGACAAGTTCCCCGAAGAGACCAAATCGTAGTAAGCCTCTTTGACAGATTCATATACAGAATCAATGATTTACCACGGGGAGTTAGTAGATGACTAATAAGGGCATCCTTAAACTCCCGCACCCTAGCTTGATAGGTGTCATCATCAATCGAAATGGTGTGAAGATCACCCTTTTTACACGGACGCATATGGTCCGGAAAAACAACAAGAGGGCGAAGGAGTGCCTATGAGAGGTGATCCTGTCATGGCAGCGTAGGAGGGAGGAACCGAGGAAGCAGCATGTTGCCCTACCCTTGAACGAGATTCTATCATGGTAGCGTTGGAAGGGACTGTCGGGTCAACCAGAAGCCCGACATGATCAAAAGTTGAAGGATGAGGCAGATGATTCAAAGCTAGAATTATAAGGAGTTGGAGAAAGCTAATAATGCCGGGGAAAGTTGCCTCCAAAATATGGAGATGACCACCCAAGGAAATGTAAGTGTTAAGAGACTCCAGGAAGGCAACAATGCCTGAAAAACGGTCATTAATAAGACAATTAAAGTCAACCACTTGAGGATCGGTAGTCGGTTGAGCCGACGAAGCACAGAGCTCCATGGCTAGAGAAGGCGGTGGTTCAAACGAAGAGGGGTTGCACTGGGCCTTCAGTAGATCGACGGGTTGGGGACAATGCGCGTGTGGCCAAAGAGAGTGCGCATGAGTCCGACGACATAACACACACGACCAACGATTGCTCGTGGTCGGAAGAGGGACAAGACGACAGAGGCGAATAATTCAACTCTGCCATCGGGAGGTCACTGGAGAGAGCCGGCCGCGACTAGTAAGTGACAACGGTCGCCATGGGTTGCAAATGAGGCACATTCCCAGCGAAGATGATGAGCTGCGCATGCAGAGAGGATGGGCGTAGGACGACGACTGGAGTGAGAGATAGCGGGGCAGTTGTGTAGAGAGGCTTGATAAGGTGAGGGCCGACGGCTAGAGCAGGAGACGGCGGTAGGGAGGCGCTGAGAGGGAAACTCTCAAACTGTGTGAAAATCGCACATAGTGGGGGCGAGGAGGCAACTAATTAGGTTAGGCCGTCAAGGAGTTCGACCTTATGGATTTTAACTTGCAAAATGAAGATTTTTTTTAAATGTGAAGATAAATTAATATCAAAAGTCATCCTTAGGCTGATTCTCTGCTAAAGGTTTTTCAATTGGTTAACTTTATCTCCTATTTGGCAGCTTGGTTGATATTGATCCATTCACTGATCGGATGTCGAGTATTGCATTTGCTAGGTTCCGTATCTTGACATCGAATCCGAACCCGATCAACCATCTCATAACCCTACAAATTGATGGCTCTGGTTTTAATATTAGATGGTACTTGGATGGAGTTTCAAATTCCTTGGAATACGAAACAATTATTTCGGTTGGGAATTCACCTATAATTTTGGAACTGGCCGACTCAAATCTTGATGGGATCATTTTAGCAGCGTATCTCAACGCATTCGCCGCTACGAAAATTGCAGAGTTTAATGACGACATATTTGCGATGGCCAAAATTTCGTCGGGAACTAGGTCCAAAGTCTACCAGATTTGTGATGATTTTTTTCGTCGCGTGCAATTTGTGACGGATTTTCTAATGAAATTCCACAACAAAATGAAACAGTGCCATTTTTATATGATTTGTGACGTAATATTTGTCGCAAATTTAAATTTAAATTTGCGACGGAAACTATTCCATCGCAAAATGCCTAACACATCGTCACCTGTCGCGAAATTTATTATATCATTGACATTTCGCGACAGGTCATGTCATTACAAAATTATCTCATTAGTTAAATCTTTAATCACGAGAAAATAATTTTTAATGACAGGTCATGTCATTAACTCTTATTTTTTAGTCACTAATTTTTTTTAGATAAATAAGCTATAATGATAAAATTTATGTCATTAAATGTCAATTTTCTTATAGTGATTAATGACCCGGACAAGATTTTAAAATTATCGATCTTATCTACATTGACTGCATAAATATGAAGATAGAGATTTTAGTATGACAGCTAGCAGGATTTGCATTTTCTTTCCAATATAACTTTAACATCGCTAGCTGTTGAATACTAAGTACGTACGGACCGTTGGTAGATTTTATTAATTACACATTTTTATTAATTAATTCAAATCTATTTAGCCTTTAATTATTATTAACTACATTTCAATTTCTTTACTTGCACTAGTAAACAACTGCCTGTATATATATTATGGTAAATAAGGCTTTGCATTCTCACCCAATTTGCAAAGCATTTCAAAAGTTATATTTGCAATTCCTCAAATCCAAATCTTTAGGTATTTTTGGTATATTTCTAACTTTGTTTATTATCTTTATTTTGTAACAAATTAGTGTAGCTATTATCAAATATTGCTTTCTTTCTTTTAGAAATGCAGGCTTCATTCTCCAATCCCAACTCGTCGACTCCATGGCTAAATGAGGCCGTGTTGGTTTCTGAAAACGCGAGTCTTAGGCTCGATGAAGCTGTCGAGTATGAACTAGATTATGGCGTCGACAAATTTGATCCTACAATGGATTCGAAGAATATCCGAAGGTGACTAAAATATAGTTTCATTTGTCACAGGGTGTAAATTAATATACATAAATGAAAAATAAGTTTATGATAACGCGCGTGATGCCTTCCCACTCATTTTTTAAATTTTGTTCGTGGAGTCTTGTCGACTAGATTATCCGCTCGGAGAGCGAGGTTGAGGAAAGCCAACTACGTTATGGACTTGGAAAAGTCGGTGAAGCATTTAGAGGTAAATTTAGAAGAGTTGGTCTCTAGTTGCACCGTGCAACTAGTGTACAACCATTAGTACTTTTAAGTGAAACCTCTTATACTATTTGAAAATGCGCACTAGTTGCACAGTGCAATGAGTGAATATATACAAGTTTTATCAAGTCTATATCTACAGGACTCGATATCAAGTCTCACGTCACAAATGGAAGAGTGCAAAGTGAAGATGGACCTGCTGATGTTGCAAAACCAATCACTTCAAAGGCTCCTCGAGCTTCATTTGAACGAAGCGAGGTTCTCCGAATGTAATCTTCTATCTTAATGATTAAATCATTCAATGTACATCTATAATCTTAACCATTTGTTAATGCACATTATATATATACAGTTCAAGTGAGAAAGAATCAAATGGAAGTAACCAGGCTAAGAAATCTAGGGAGAGTGCTTTTTTCCATGAACAACCGTGGTTCAAATCAGATGTAGGCCAATCAGCTTTGCCGAGTGAGAGAGAAAGTGGCGTTAACCTGCTGAAGCCGCATGTCGGAGACGCCTGTTTCAAATTCAAAGTTTTTGCCGTTATTTACATTTTCCAACTTCGTATTCTTTAAATTAAGACCATCATGATTAGTGATTACTTATCATTTCCATTTAAATTTCAAATTACTTGATTTTCATTTACAAGAATTGCCTAATTGTTTTTCCTATTTTCGCTATAAAAAATTACAAATGAAAGAAATGTTGAAAAATAAACACAATAATGTCTAAAGCTGAAAACGAGACACTAACCAATAAAATGATATATATTAAGAGGAAAAAGAAAAAAAAAAGAAAATCATAAGTTCACAAGCAGATAAGAGGTTGGGGTGCCATTAAAACCTTATCCGGAAAGATTCAGAACAAGGGAAAAAGGAACACCCCTCTAAATCAAAGAAAAATAGCATGACGTAGAAAGTCTAAAGAACGAGAGCCGCATAAAGATCACGGCGGATCAAAGGTATAACCCCATTATCCCATATACGAGGCGACAAGAAGCGTTTCATTGGCAAGGGAAGACGAAGAGTCAACCGTGAAGGCCTCCGAAGCGTTAAACTCATCGATGACATCTTCCGGTATGTGCCTAGGAGGAATCAAGGTAGAGCGGGACGGAATGTCAGTCACCGGTGGTTGTCGATTTTAGACATTCATGCCGATCAAACGTGGGCTTCTGGGAATTGATGTAGCACGGGGTATAATTGCAAGAGCAAGGTCGAGGGCGTTGTTGCCCGGTGGGGGCAATATTTCCTGGGAATTGTCCGAGGCCTCAACCATGCCGTCAACATGGAGGCTAAAGAATAAGTTGCTCACCGAAACCAAAGTGACCACAATAATCGATTTAAGATTCCATGTCTAAGGATATCGATCAATAGACGCATGGGGTGGGGCCGACCGTGTATCCGTAGGGGCATAAGGCCTAGGACGACCTTTTTGATGGCATGAAGAACTCCTGCCACGATGGTTCACGTCTCGAGGAGGCGGAACCCTATCCTTATGGCAGTATGCGGTCATGTGTCTAACAATCTCACACTGACTGCAGTATTCCAGAGGCTTCTCATAACTAAATTCCATGGTCACAACCTGATCACTATGTACATTCTAGCACTAATCTCTCCAAGAGCGGTTGTTTCATATCCACCTCAACCAACATTCTAGCATATTTATCCATCGTCTTCGCCGAGGTATGACCGTCAGTCTTAACCACTGGGCCCACAATATAGGCCGCCACAGAAAGAAACGTAGGCTACCAAAACTCCATCGAAAGGCCAACTAGACGAATCCACGTGTGAGCAGTCGAGGACTGAACATGGTGCGAGCTGAATCTAGGGGTCCAACATTGGAGTCGAATAGAACCCGGAGCCAACTGCCAAAACCTCATTTTAAATATCACGCTCCTCTAAAGAGAGGAATTTGAGGATAATGAATCCCTTTCCAATAGGTATAACCGACAAGTTCCCTTGAAGAGACCAAATCGCAGTGAGCCTCTTTGACATATCCATTTATGGAACCGGAGGTTTACCACGGGGAGTTAATAGAGGACCAATAAGGGCATCTTTAAACTCCAACACCCTAGCTTGATAGGTGTCATCATCAATCGAAATGGTGTAAAGATCACCCTTTTTACACACACGAATATGGTCCGGAAAAACAACAAGAGGGCGAAGGAGTGCCTATGGAAGGCGATCCTGTCATGGCAGCGTATGAGGGAGGAACCGACGAAGCAGCCGGTTGCCCAACCCTTGAAGGAGATTATGTCATGGTAGCGTAGGACAGGACCGTTAGGTCAACCTGAAGCCTGTCATGATCAGAAGCTGAAGAAGGAGGCAGATGATTCGAAGATAGAGTTATAAGGAGTTGGAGAAAGCCAATAATGCCGGGGAATACTGTTTCCAAAACAGGGAGATGACCACCCAAGGAAATGGACGGGTCAAGAGACTCCATGAAGGGAACAATGCTCGAAAAACAATCATCAATAAGACAATTAAAGGCAGCCCCTTGAGGATTGATAGTCGGCTGAGCAGACGAAGCACATGGCTCCATGACCGGAGAAGGTGGTGGCTGAAACGAAAGGGGGTCGCATTGGGCCATCAACAGACGGGCTGGGGACAGTGGGCGTGTGGTTGGAGAGAGTTTGCATGGGTCCGACGACATAACACGCACGATCGACGATTACCTGTGGCCGGAAGAGGGACAAAGCGGTAGAGGCGGCCAATTGAACTCTGCCATCGGGAGGTTTCTAGAGAGAGCTAATCGTGGCTAGTAAGTGACGACGACTGTATGGGTTGCGAAGGCGACACACGCCCTGCGAAGATGACGAGCAGCGCACAAAGAGAGGATATGCGGGGGCCGGCGGCTGGAGCGAGAGATGGCGGGGCGGCTGCGTAGAGAGGCTAGACAAGATGGGGGTTGGTGGTTGGAGCAAGAGACAGAAGTAGGGAGTCGCTGAGAGGGAAACTCTCCAACTGTATGAAAATTGCACATAGTGGAGGTGAGGAGACGACTAGGGTTAGGGCAGTCTAGGAGTTTGACCTTGTGGATTTTAACAACAAAATGAAGATTTGTTTTGAATGTGAAGATGAATTAATATCAAAAGTCATCCTGTAGCTTAGGCTGATTCTTAGCTAAAGGTTTTTCAATTGGTTGGCTCTATCTCCTGTTTCGCAGCTTAGTTGATATTGATCCATTCACTTATCGAATGTCGAACATTGCATTTGCTAGGTTCCGTATCCTGACATCGGATCCAAACCCGATCAACCTTCTCATAACCCCACAAATTAATGGTTCTAGTTTTAATATTAAATGGTCTTTGGATGGTGTTTCAAATTCCTTGTGGGAATTCATCTATAATTTTGGAGCTGGCCGACTCAAATCTTGATGGGATCAATTTAGCAGCATATCTCAACGTAGTCGACGCTATAAAAATTGCGAAGATTAACGACGACATATTTGCGATGGCTAGAATTCCTCGGGAACTAGGTCAAAGTCTACCAGATTTGTGATGATTTTTTTTCGTCGCGCGCAGTTTGCGACTGATTTTGCAATGAAATTCCACAACAAAATGAAACATTGCCATTTCTATATGATTTGTGATGAATTATTCGTCGCAAGTTTAAATTTAATTTTGCGACGAAAACCATTCCATCGCAAAAAGCCTAACACATCAAGTGCCATGATTTTTTTTATATCATTGACAATTTGCGACGAAATCGATCATCGCAAATTGTAATAGTGAATAACATTGGAATTTCCGTCGCAAACTAAAAAAATACAACATAGTTTTTTCAAATATTTGCAACGAATGCTACTACCGTCGCAAATTCGTGCCAAAATCCCGCAAAACCTCCTCTTCTCCCACATTCCATCCAAAAAGTATTTTCCACACACATTCCTCCATCCTTCCATGTAAAGTCGATGGTGAAGCTCATTTCGAAGTGTTCGTTGCTACCAGAGTTACTCTACCTTTATTTTGCACCCCAACTTTCATTTTCCGTAAATTTTTGCATTATTACAATTTAAATTACTTTTTTTTAATACAATTTATTTTTTATGAAATTTGAGTATGTATTAGCTATATTTAATTCATGGATCGAACACGGTGTGAAGGATTTATGATTGACATGATGAAATGAATTTAAGGCTGAATGGAATGAATTCAAGAATGGAATGAATGTATGGATGGAATGACATAAGAATGATGATTCTTATGATTGGTATACCGTGGTAATGAATGTAGGAATGAAATGTAATACTACATAAATTTATTTTAAATTATTATTATTGAGTGTTGTTAAAAATATATTCTTATTTTGAATTATTATTATTATTTAATAAAATTATTATTATTGATTATTGTTAAAAATATATTATTTTTATTATTAATATTTTAATAATTATTGTTGGTAGAAGAACTATTATTAATATAATTTGTCTTATTATTGATTTTATTATTTATAATAAATGTATATTTTATATGAAAATAATATTTTTAATAAGAATATTATCATTATTTTTAATATTAAGTAAATTAAAAAATATTATTATTATTTATAATAACAAGAATTATTATACTATTCCTATTATTTTATATTATTAAAAATAATATATTGAATATATTATTTATATTTTTGAAAAATTTTAAATTATTTTTTATGTTAATATATTTATAATTTAATATTATTGAGAAACATTATTATCTTTAAAATTTAATATATTACTCCCTCCGTCCAATTTCATTATTCCCACTTTCCTTTTTTGGTTGTTCAATTTTATTATGCCCAAACCCTTTTTAGAAACAATACTATTCATACCACTTTATCTCCACCCTCTTATCATCACTTATTTACCCACTTTGTCATTCACTTTATTCATAAACAATCATTTATTTACAAATGGACCCCACAATACCCCATCATACCCTCAACTTATCTACTTTATGAATAAACTAATCAATATTCATTAAAATCCGCATCCGAAGAAGTGGGCATATTAAAATTGGACGAAGGGAGTATTATTTATATATTTTTTTAAATTTATTATATTATATTTTCATTCTTGAGATTATATATATATTAATATTTTTATTAAATATAATTTTTTTTATTATTAAATAAGAGTATATTATTTTTATTAATTATTTATTAAAAAGTTGATTCATTAGCTAAACTCATGGCCCATTGATGAGTTAGTCGAAATTTTACTTATTCCACCATACCAATCATACCCATTGATGAGTTAGTCGAAATTTTGCCCAATTTTTTAAGAATTGTAGTTATTGACATGGTGAGATGGTTTTAATTACTTAACACATGAAATATACGGATCATCGTTGGAAATTAATTAGTTTAGAATATAATTAAATTTAATTTTATAAAAAGTAAAACAATTACATTTACAATTGGAATTTAGAAAGTATGAGAAAATATTTTATATGCAATTTATAAAAGTTATAATTTAATCAATTAAGAAATAAATTAATTAAAGGTGTTGCGTCAGAACATGACGAGTAGTGATTGTCAATCCCTTACGCTGGATTATAACTCTTGAGTGATGTTCGGATGAATAAATCCTTCCAAATCTCCCGAAGACCTGCAAAAATACGCCAGAGGGGATTTCGGCGTGGAATCTCTGACGCTCAAGTCAGATAATACTCTCGGAAGAATCAAGGTGGAGCAACCCGAATCAAGGGGAAGCTCTCCTAGAAATAATATGATATCAAATGTATTGTTCTCTAAGTCAATGTAAACTCTCACTCTCACTCTCAAGTGCTTACGTGCTTAATTGTGTGTTCCTGTATTTAGTATATTCGATAATAATTAAGAATCATAACTTGGGGGAAAAGGTTGTCTTTTCTCCTTTCCTCTCAACTACCCAGCCCTGGACTCGGTCCAAGGCCCATCATTCTCTTCCACTTCGTCAATTCCTATCTTTATGGAATAAATTCCGTTTCTCTGGCCTCAACTTCCCTCAGAACTCGGGGCTTATCTTCGGTTGACCAAGCCTCAGTCCACCTAGCCCTGGGCTGGGGCTGATAATATGGGCCGAGGGCTAGGCCTACCATTCCTTGATGGAGTTGGGCCCATATGTTATTCTTCCATTCGTCTGTTAAGGGACTCAGCCCCCAATATCATTCTATTGCTAAGTTGGGCCACTTTATGGGCCTACCTTTATTACAATTGGGCTCCTAAGAGGCCCATTGGGTTATTCACAAAATATATAATCGGGGGTGTATTCATCACTTTATGAAATGAGTACAAATACTTGGTGAGGATAACTTATCGTTTATCCACGCGTTGTCTCCTTATAGGGCGACATATTTTGGCTGCATCAACCACTCCCTCCTACTCTCGTAAAGTATATCAAACTTATGAGAGTAGGAAGGAATAGATGAGTTAGAGTCTCTGCGAATAAATCATCAATCATATTTTGTTGAGGTTTTTCCTACACTACAAGAAATTTGAGAAATTGCAACGAAAAAAATCGTCATAAAAACCCCATTTTTCGTCACGAAAGTTTTTTGGCGACAAATTTTTCCGTCACAAAGAATGTCACCAAATGTGCGTGGCGGTAGGTAAAATGCGACGTTATTTTGATTCGTCACTAAAAGTCTTCATTTGATGACGATAAAGGTCATCGTCACTATATCATTCATCTATGGTGACATATAAATCGTCACATTTGGTGTTAAAATTTCGTCACTTAATATGATATTTCGTCACTAGAGGTTAGAATTTTCGCGACGATTTAATTTATTGTCACTAAAAATTACTTTTTTTGTGACGATTGTCCATCTATTACTAACCTTATCAAATTTTAGTGACATTATTTTTTGTTACAATTAGACTAACTATTTTGTCATATTTTGTATATTTCGTCACGATACATTTGTTCTTTCATGACAAGATGTTGCTCGTTGTTATATGTGTGTGTATATAATGACGACAAATTTTGTCACTAAAAAGTATGATTTAGTGACAAAATTTCTACTGTCACTAAATGATGTGGAAATTGTGACAACTTTTTTTTGTCATTATAATGTACTATTTAGTGACGAAAACGGTGGTCGTCACTAAAAGTTTAGTAATTGTAACAACATATTTTTTGTCGTATTTCAAATCTTTCGTCATGAAAGAATTGCACTATAATGACTAAAATTTACTTGTCATTATATATTTAGATATAATGAAAATACATTTCGCCATCTTTAGTGACAAAATGCTCAATGTCATTAAAAGATGTGAGAATGGTGACAATATATTTTTGTCATAATAAAATATTTTTCAATGACAAAAATGATAATTGTCCCAATTTTTTTAAAACTATATAGTAACAACACATATTGTCATTATTAATTTACATATAGTGACAATATTATTTTGTAGTAAAAGTAATTTATATTACAACACAGAATTTGTCATGAAATAATTATAATTATCGTGATAAATTAATTTTGTAAGAAAAGAAAAAATATTTACAACTATAAATAATTTAAAGATAAAAAATAATATTGTATTAATAAAAAATCCTTCAAGCATTTAGAAACTTAACAACTAACAAGAAATGTTGTTCTATAACTTCATGAAACCAAAAAAACAAAAAAACAAATATAAAGTTTATAACTCTATCCCTTTATCATTCAAAAAAGCCATTAGTTTCTCAATATTTGCACCTTGAGCAGCCATCTTTGCATCTTGTGCAACCATCTTTGCATCTTGCGCAACCATATTTGCATTCAAAACAGCCAACTGCGTTTTGAGTTCTTCCACCTGAGCTTCAGACTCTTGTAGCTTTTCTTTCGCGTCTTTTAGTTCCTCTTGCAATTGATTAGAAGAATCGTGCAATGTGTTGCGTCTGCTTGGAGGCTTTGGACCATAACCAAGACCTTTTACATATCCAGTTCCATGACCCAACACCTCCAATACTATCTCATCTGCACTCTTTTCAATTCCGAGCTCAATATATTCTTCTCGTTTTTTTTTCATCATCTCCTGACAATTTAGCATAAAGAGAAGTAAATTGTCATCAATTTTAGTAATAAAAGTAAATCTCATAAATAATTATCCTGATTTTTTTAAGTGATACATTTTTATCAATGAAAACCCATAAATATTATTACTACCAATAAAGAGCAAAGAAAAATTGAACTCTAATTAAGCATGTAATTATATCTCGAATCGTATCTAGTTATCTTCCGGCGTCGATTTAATTGCACTTAATTTGGTTATTTTTAGGACAGGCTGATCGAAAGTCTAGAATAAATGCACTATAAAAATAAAAGTAAAAAAAAAAATGTGCACAATGCACTAATTACTAATAGTAGAATTATTATTCAAGCCGAATCAAATATTTGAAGTTTGAGCTCTTATCAAATTAATTTAGACTCAATTACATTAATGAACAAAAATATGAATTCAAATCAAACTTATGAACAGCTCGATTCATTTAATAACACTACTAACACAGCCCATTATAGACAAAGAAGTAAAGTCAGAACAAATGGAGTACATTAAAAAGCCTAAACAACCTTTAAAAAAAAAAAAAAAAAGCCTAAATAAGAAAAAATAAGGTGTCCAACATTGACAAACTAAAGACTGAACAATTTACTTTATTTCGCACAAAACAAGAAATGATAGGGTTATTGCACATTTGCACCGCCTATAAACAATTCTATTATATATATATATATATATATATATATATATTCTAAAAACTAATCTAATACAGTGAAACTCCTCTCTCCCTCTCCCTCTCCTTCTCTCTCATGTAATTTCATTACCCACAGGTTAAAAGAAAAAAATAAGGCTCTATAAATTTCGTTATCCACAAGTGAAAACGAAGAAATACAGAGGATGAAAATTGTATTAGCATAATACCTTAACCACCGGAGAGACGTCACCAACATCAAGAGAAGTAAATAGCGGCACAAGAACAGTCGGAGGCAAGGCAACAACAAGAAGAAAGGTTAGCGACGGCGGCAACAATAGATTCTATTTTGCAACTAGGTTACAGGTTAAACTGAATTTGGGATTTGCAGTTTTTTTTTTACTGAAGGGCTGAAAAATCTGGGTGGGCTACAGCCCGTCCCAGCCAACGCTATGGTCTGCCCTTGATCCCGTGTGTGTTCGTATGTTATTTTGGATTGGAGGTTTGTTAACTTCATCTAAACCCTAATTTTAGATAAGCTTTTGGGAATCGATTTATTGAAATTGATTTTCTTAACCTCAATTAATTGGGAAAGTTTTATTTAGAGATTCAGGGATAGCAATATATGATTATGAGAGTTGTAATTCCTACGTATTGATAACTACTTCATATTTTTCTCTTGGATTGTTGATGATATTATTTTTGCCTCTTTTAGGATAATGCACCGTGCAAGTGCTATTTTGACTCTGAGATCAGCCTGACTCTGTATTTTTTTCTTTATGCAAATTTTATGGGTTTCTTTTTCTTCGTAATTCTTCAAAAAAAAAAAAATTGGATTTTAAAAACCAAGGCCAAAAATTTAATTCCACCAAGTCAAAAATCACAAGCACATCCATAAACGCCAATATTAGATCGACTCAATTACTTGAAGATCAACCTTTATCCAAATATTTTGAATTCAGAATTTCATGAGACAATAGTAAGCAAGACAAAAAATCATGATTAAACTGGAACGAATGGATAGCTTCTCGGCGTTTGCGTACCTAACGAGGCGGTAGAGTTCTCGAGTCAGTTGATCGCCAATCGCTAAAGAGGCGGAGCGAAAGTGGCGTCTTGGCCGGTATCAGAATGCAGCAGAAACTTTGTGAAGATTGTGAAAGTGGCGTCTTAATTGGCCGTCCCTTTATTCTTTAAAAAATCAAATCCAATTAAATCCGTGAGAATAAATGGAGATGTGTCTATTTAATGAAGGTGGAGTAAATCAATTTAAAATTACCTTAATGATATTTAGGGTTTCCTTTTCTGTAATAAAAAATTAAAATTAAAAATTAAATGGAGACCGCCATACAATTTTTTTTTCACTTTTCTAAAAGTATGGTTAATTATTAATTAATAAAATAAATCACTTTTAATTGTTCACTAATTTTGTTGGGCTTAAAATTATATTTAAGCGAGAATATATCATTTTTATATTTAGTGCAAATAGTTATATCTTGTACTCCCTCTTTTCAATATAATTTTACTCACTTCTTTTTATACATGTTTTTTAAAAAAATTATATTTTAATTATAAAAAATATATGTGGAATAACGAGTAAAAAATATTGTTGGTAGATACTCAATTTTGTTAATAAAGTAAAAAAAATACTCAAAAGTTAATTATTTAAATAGAATAAACATATACTTTGTGCATCCAAAAGTTGGTCTGAGCAAAATTTTACAGGATGGAGAGAGTATCATACATTCAAAAAAATATCAAATATGGTAAACTTCCTCCGTCCCAAGTTTGATCGCACACTTTTTAAGAAAATGAAATTTAGTGGTGGGTGATGTAAGATAAATGATGGGTATTTAAGGTGATTTTGTGAGGTATAAAATAAAATTTATGTAAAAAATGAGTAACAATTTTGAAAATAAAATGATGTTGAGAGGATATTAATTTTGTGAGGTATTTTCATATTAAGAGTGTGCAAACAATTTTGGGACGTCCTAATAAAAAAAAGTGTGCAAATAATCACTCGACAAAGGGAGTATTCTTTTTTTCTAATTAATTCAACATTCCCTGATGTGAATTAACTAGTTACACAGTCGTCAAAATTAGGAGAGGTGAATTAGGTAAAATATGCTTAACATGTAATACTTGGGTAAACTGAGAGGTGAAAGTGTTCAGTCTTTTACAAAGAAGTTACTAACATGAGCTGACAAGTGTTTTAGAAGTGACTAATCTGTTTGGCAAGATCAACATCATAAGCTATTGATATAAAAGGATGAGAGGCAAGTAGGGACTAGTAGACAAACAAATGTTAGAGACAATGGTGGACTCAGGAATTTAAATTTGAGAATACGAAAATTAATTTTTAAAATATATTTAATATTTAAAATCTTGTCCGTTGAACATCAATTACATTTCTACTAAATTTATTGATGTTTTGACTATTCGAAAATGAGTCTAGTTGTAAGGGAATTTTTACAAAATAGTTAAAAAAGAAAATGAGTAAATAATACTCCAGTAAATAAATAGACAGGGGAGTAAAAATATACTCCTACTAAATTATATTTAGCTCACATGTGAAGTTTTATAAGAAAAATATACCATCTTCATCCAAATTTGTTATGTTCATATTTTCGTGTATGAATTTTAATAAATATTGATTAATTTATGTATAAACTATACTATATGTTAGGGGTATAATTGAATGTTTTTAGAGCTACTTATAGATAAAGTGAATGTTTATGAATTTAGATAATGACAATTTAAACAAATAAGTAATGGTTGTAAAGTGGAAATAACGGTGGCCATCTAATATAAAGAGTCGACTTAGATTTATTTATAAAAAAAAAGAGGAGGGGTGAACTCATAAAATATGGGTGGTGCATATAGATTAAATATGGTGGGTCAAATTCAAATAGTTATTTAAGCATATTTCACAACAAGAATATTGTAAAATATTGTATATAAATTTTTGCCATATTTATAACCTAATAATACAACTTAGAAAAAAATATTACTTTCTTTAATGAATAATACTCCTTGGTTCAATTTTATAATTCTCATTTGAATTGGACATTGGTTAAGAAAAAAATTAATTATTTATGTAAAAGATGAGATGAAGATAAAATAATAAATTAGATATATTTTATAATTTAAAAAACAATTCCTACAAGCTAGTTATAAATGTTCACACTATATAAAAATGACTAAAATTTAAAGTTACTTAAAAGAAGTTTGGAATAAAAAAATTAGGGTGGCGGTCTTCTATTTTTATTTTTATTTTTGAGAATTTTCTTTTTGGTTTGTCAGCTTAAGTTAAAAGTTATAAATAAAATTTTAATTGTCCATATAAATTCTCTCTCAAGAGAAACAAAAAAACAAAAAATTTGCTCCACTCTCTCAACCATCACAAAAGTCAAAACAATACTTTTAATTACATGGGAATTTTAATCCAAAATAGATGATTTTTGTGTAATTAGCGCCAAATGAAATTAATAGGCGCCAAATCCAAAATTTCTTCTTCCTACCCAATCTGAAACCGCTGCTCTAAGCCCCCAATCTGAAACCCGCTGCTCTAAGTCCCAAATTAAGGTGAAAATTGGATTATCAATTCCTTCCAATCAACGATTCTCATTTTCATAAACATTCTTCCTCAAGTTTTCTTGCGGAAGAACCTCCCATCTTGTTTCTAGGTTGAATTAAGCATGCCAACCCTTACATATCGTTGTGTATAGGGTTCAATTTTGCGCCATTCATTTTCTGTATTTTAATTTTGCGTGGAGTTTAGGGTCGTCGTTGTTTCGTTTGGCAAAGAAAGTTCAAAGTTCTTCTCATTTGCGGTACAGATCATCGATACAATTCATCGCCGTCTCCGTCGCCGAGGTTCGAATCGTGTCCGTTAATAACGGTATTCTACTTTCTTTGTTTCGATTTCTTCTATTAGAGTTTTCAGTTTCAATTTCTTCTACTAGGGTTTAGGATTTCGATTTTACATGTTATTCACTAGGTTGTAATGTATTGTTAGATTTAGTCAATGTTTGTGTGATGTGAATTTACTAAAAATTTTGAATCCTCCAACATTAAATTTTCTTGTTTTGTATTTCTGAAAACGATTGGTATTTCTTTCTTTTTTTTTTGACAAGAACGATTGGTATTTCTGAATTCCCCTGTTTCCAATATTGTAACTTCTGGAAGTTGTAACAGTTTTTTTTTAAAAAGATATTAGTCTAAAAAAAAAAGAAGCAAAATACACACACATGTAAGTTTTGCTTAGTAATTTTTGCATACTGTTGTTAGAATGAATTCCCCTGGTCATGATTTCTCTCTTACACAGTACAATTGTTTCTGAGTGAAGATATTTTAGGGTTGTGAGCAATGTTTTATATACAAAAATGTGGAAATTTTCGATTAGAATGAATTGTTAGAATGATGGTGGAAAGTTATTCAACAGATTGTAATGTATTGTTAGTTTTATTATGTTTGTGTTTTGTGAATTTACTTGAATAATGGTATTTTTGGATGTGTTTGAGATTCTTGATTTGTTGAAATTAAAAAATCTCCCTTAGTTTTTTAAATCCGATTAAGAGAATTTTGGGAGATTTGAGATAATTTAAAAAAAAAAAAAAAGAATTCTTATTGCACACTCAAAACAGGGTACAAGATATACCCTTTAATGTTTGATACAGTTTTCTGGGCAGTTTTTGAGTATTTTTTGCTACTGTTTTCAGTAGGTTGTGTGGGTTTGTGGTCGTATTGTGTGCTGGCCAGATTTGTTAATTTTTCTGGGCAATTTTCGAGTTTTTTTGCTACTGTTTTCAGTAGGTTGTGTGGTTGTGGCTACATATTTGTGCCATTTTGAATTTGTTTAGATGCATAGAGTGGTGAGTGCCTTGGGCAATGTTGTAAAATTTGATAGACATGCCCTAACTCCATAGACATGCAGTCCACTCTTTATACTCCCCTGTTTTTTAGAAGCCTTTGCTCATGCCCCAACTCCATAGGTATGATTTTAATTCTTCTGTCAATAGTTCCACGTTTGCTTTTCCATTATCTTGTTCCTAGTCTTCCACACAAGTCATACTAATGGCAAATCTGAATAATCTTGTTCATAGTCTTCCACACAAGTCATACTAATGGCAAATCTGAATATAATCTTGTTCATAGTCTTCCACACAAGCCACGTTTTTTTATTCAATTTTGGAATTCATTGTTGAATTTTTAGTTTTTCAGATTTATTGTTTAGTTGTTTGATTAAAATTTATTTCGGTTTTTCAAATCTGAATATAATCTTTTGGAAGTGCTTTCTTATTGACTTGCCTTCTAAATTGAAATTTGACCATACAGTATATTAACTCTTTGTAATTTGAATATTTTATAGTGAAAAATGGACAGGAGTTGGATGCGTGGTACCAAATGGTCTAATAGGTACACCTGAGGTTTATAAAGAAGTGGACTTAGATAATTACGACGAGGATGAGCTAGATGACACCTTAGTTGATTATTGTAGCAGTGAAGAAGACTCACAGCAAAATAGTATTTCCGACGACGATAGTGAAGATGACAATTCAAAAGGTTGAGGGATATTGTAGTATTAATAATCTGTTATTCTCTTCTTACAAATTTTGTGTTATGCCAAAATTTAAGCTAATTATGATAGATAGTGCATTTCTTTTCTGTGAGCTTCATGTATTATTATTGTGATTTCTCTTTCAGAGGGCAGCCAAAACCTTGACCACTGAATTGGCAACAATGTCCAGATCATTAATTGCTACTTAGCTTTTGTTCACTGTAAGCTTGTCGTCTCCTCAAACATCTTAGTTAGCTTGTAATTTTATTTTGAATAAAATTTCAGGGATTGATTTTGTTTCCCCATGAGAGGTTTGGGGTTTCATTCTATAGAACTGGTAGTTTATTTGATACATATGTTTCTTATTTGTAGATACATATCTTGAGTGTTGTAGATCATACTAGTTTATTTGATACATATGTTTCTTATTTTGCTGTTCAATTTGCTAATTTTATGGTATGCATATTAACTGCTAGAAATAATGGAGACATGGAACTGCCCTAATGAAGACATCGGCTGGATTGTTGTAGTCATGGCGGCGATACGAGCTACAATATTTTGAATTTGGATATTGAAAGGAGGGATTTTATGCATTATATTCACCACTTTCATGATGGTATATATTTTTGTTTAGGATTTCAGGGTTGCTTGGTAGTGAAATAAAACAAATGCTGGAATTCATTATATCTAGATTCCAGTTTATAATTCAAGGATAGAATTATAAACTTTATATGTATTCACACCAATCTTGTCATTTATTTCTTCAATTATACTCATCATTCTGAGATTTAGATATACAAATTTGTAGTGTGGTTTGAGCCTTGAGGCCTATTGAGATGTTTGAATTTTGATTCTAATATATCATGTGTATATGGTGCAGGGGGAGGATCTACGAAGGGCTTGGGGGTGGCCTTGGCCCTCCTCAACTTTTTCAATCTTCTTAGTATTATTATTATATATGCATGTAGTATATGTGAACAATGCATTAATTTTATTAGTCCAGACTAAAAACAAGAGCAAGAGGTAATTTGATTAATTTGTCATATTCTAGATAATTCAGATGGAGTGAAAATACTTTTTAATTTTAATTTATTCTTTTTAATTGCATAAAATATTAAAAAGGTAATTACATGGACCCAAAATGAAAATTTAGGAGTACAAAGAATTTTAGTCTAAAACTTTGTTTACGGTAAAGTTTTAATTATTTTAAAAATATTTATCTTTTGACTCAATTTTATTATTAAAAAATTTGTTCAATTTTAACTTTCAAACAGCCAAAATAAAATAAAAATAATAACCTAATCTCAAAATTTTCTCCATATTCCAGATTTATAGTATATATTGATAAACAAATAGGAAAAAGAAATATATGTATAAATTATCAATTGTTAAATGATATGTATGATAGAGTTTTAGTTTTTAACATATTAAGGAACATAATTATGTATTTTTAGATATTTAATTATGTATACTAATATATATATATATATATTTAGATTCAAATATAAAATGTTAAATTTATTATTATCGAAATATATTAGTATTAAATTATACTTATCGCCCCCCTAACCCACAATCCTGGATTCGCCCCTAGGTGTAGATAGATCAAATTGATTATTCTAGGTGAATTGGCTGGGGAAAATTTAGATATAATAATTTTTACAATACTTTTTGACTCTACTCTTGCTACACTATACGTAGAATTGGAATTAATTTGACATGTCTTTATTGTAGAAATTTAAAAGAGTTTATTATGTCCAAAGCCTAAAAGATGGGTCAACTATCGATTTAAGGACTAAAACATATTTCTATTGATATAAGCTCGATTCACGTAAAACTATCAATTGAAGGCTTAAGATTTTAACACCGTTACAATCTTTTTAACGGAAACTAACGAAGCAATTAGGCGTTATATATTATTTCCATATGGCATGTAATTTCAATTTATATGTAACAAAAATAGTACGCATCAATATTTTTTATTAATAATGACTAAAAAATAGTCACAAAGAGAAATGTTTTTGTGACGAAATTCATGCATCGCAAAAAAGTTCATTATATAATTAATGACTCCTCTTTGTGAAAATTGAAAAATGATTAACAATCGTCACTATATATATGTTATGGTGACGAAATAAAATGTCACTAATTAATCTGATTAAATAATGACGAAACATAAAATCGTCATGAAAATAAAATATTATATGATGAATATAATTGTCACTAATTACAATGAATATCGTCCCCAAATAATATTGTGACGAAATAATTATGTCACTAATTATTTTGATTAATTAATGACAAAACATAGCATCGTCATGCAAAAAACATTTTTCATGACCTTGAATATCGTCACCAAATATTATGAATGTCGTCACCAAATTTTTTTGTGACGAATTTATTATTATCGTCGTGATATTTTCAAATAAGTGACGAAAAAAGTTATTTTTAGTGACAAAATAAAAATTTGTCACGAATAAAATAAGTATTGGAGACAAATTTTTATTTTGTCACAAATTAGGTTGGTTAAGTGACGAAAATTAATTTTGTCACCTTTGAATGACAAATTGTGACAAATTTTGGATCGTCACAAAAAAAATCGTCATGTAAAGTATGATTTCCTGTAGTGCTAGCCTAGGAGATACAAATTATTGGAAGCAAACTCTGAGAAGGGTGTCATATTGCTCCAGAAAAATTCCAGCCCTCAGAGCCCTGGAGGAGCTTAGGGCCCCCTGACCTCCAGAGGTGAATCAATCCTCCATCTTTCCAAAGCTTCTAATAACAAACGTCTCTTCTTATCTCTTTCATACCTTCATAAATTTCTTTCAAGACTTCCTCTTTTCTTGTGTTTGTCTTTCCGCCATCATCCCCCTGCTACGAATTCTTGCTCTAGACCAACCTCTGCTATAGCCCCGCCGAAAAATCGTCAATGCTTTCTTCGAATTTCAGGTAACCCTCATTTTCTCTTTCTCTAAATAACTTCCTCCACCATGTTGGTTTCCTCCAAAAAATCACCAGATTCTACTCTGGTAGAGAGTTTGTCCTCCCTATCAGTCCCTCGTTGCCCTTCCTTAATCTCAAAAGATCGGGTGGCCACCTTCATACGCACTGGGATTTTCCCGACATACTATGTTCTTAAGGTTGCTCTCGAGGAAGAGAGGCCCAATTTCACTGATCCCTCTACCTTGGCCTTTTGGGAAGCCCAACTCAAGGCCGGTATCCTCTTCCCTATATGTCCTCATCTTTATGAGATTTCTACATACCTCCAGGTACCCCTTAATCAATTTACCCCCAACGCTATTCGAACTATGATAGGGTTTTATATTCTAGTCAAAGAGAACGGTGGAGAGCCTTCGGTTCAACTTTTCCTTACTCAATACTCTTGTAAATTATTAGATGGACTTTTCTACCTTTGTGGCCGTAGGTCTAGGGCCAATAGATTCTTAAGGAAACTCCACGAGAGAAGCTAAGAGTGGAGAGACTATTATTTATTTGTTACTAACTCTTCAACCTGGGATTTCCCTCATCATCAGTGGGTTTATGAGAAACCTGGAGTAAGCTAACCCTCTCTAAATGCCTATTCTTCACATGACTTATCCTTAATGATGAACCTCAATGATCATGTAGAGGCTATGGGGTTCTTTGACATAATGGGTATTTGCAAGAACCCCCGAGCCCTTTCTCACTTTGGTTTTGGTCGTCAAGACTACCCCTTAGGGCCCAGCGATGGTAATACCATCCTTCGTAGTTTGAATTACTGCATATTTGGTTATGCCTTTTGCAACCCTAAGCTCTGTTTTCCTTTTTCGTAGCCATGAGTTGATTGTCACAAATCTCCAGGGACACTGCCCCACTAGGAATGGTAAATAAGCCTTGAGAGCTCTTCAAAGGCTCCTGCTCTTGAGAGCTCTTCAAAGGCTCCTGCTCCCTCAGGCTCTGGGATGCTTGCTCCAGGCTCGGTTGCTAAGAGGACCAGATCATCTGTTGGCAAAGTAGCCTTTGACCCAGGGCTTCCAGATTCGGGGATGTCAAAAAAGAAGAAAGCCAAAGGTAAACATGTTAGTACTCCCTCGGACGCTATTGATCTAGACTCGCCTTGTCCTGCCGGCACTGAGCATCACTCCAACTTCATCTATCGCCATCTCCCTCCAGTCTCTTGGAGCATTGACTGCGGAAGAGAAGATGGTGCATGCATCTCATGGTTTCTCTCAGGTATCCTTCTATTCTTTACTTTTACTTTCTTATGCTTTCAAGGGCTTGAGGATATGTGTTTACCTCATTCGTTTTTCATCTTCATGTAGTTCGGGATCCTTTATTTGGAGGTGTTTGATCGGGCATTCCAATCAATCCAACGCTGTGACGTCCTCCAGAGTCATATAGAACAGGAGTGGCTAAAGAAGGATTTGGTAGAGGAGGAGCTTCAGGAGGCGATGTCCGAGAAGAACAAGGCTCAGAAGCAGGTCCAAGCCCTGTCCAAGGAGACCTCCTCTCTTCGTGTAAACATTGATTAGCAAAGGTCCAAGCTCCAGCGTCTAAATGCTGAACTTCCTTCCAGAGGGGTAAGATTCTTGCTCTTCTCGACGGTATCTCTCTGTAACCAGGCTAAGAAATCTGGGGATAATGCTTTTTGCCATGAACAACCGTGGTTCAAATCAGATGTAGGCCAATCAGCTTTGCCGACAGAGAGAAAGTGGCGTCGACCTATTGAAGCCGTCTATCGGAGACACCTGTTTCAAATTCAAAGTTTTTGCCGTTATTTACATTTTCCGACTTTGTGTTCTTTACATTCAGAGTCTCAGACCATCATGATTTACTTATCATTTCCATTTAAAATTCAAATTACTTGATTTTCATTTACTAAAATTTCCTAATTGTTTTTCCTATTTTCGCTATAAAAAATTACAAATGAAAGAAATGTTGATTAATAAACACAATAAGGTCTAAAGCTGAAAACGAGACACTAACCATTAAAATGATATATATTAAGAGCAAGGTTTATAGACATTAATCTTTAGAGGAGTGTACATTTTTCTCTTGACCTGGGTTTTGTCCCAGGCAAGGTTTTAATGGCGCTCCGGCCCCTGACTCGTCCTGTGAACTTATGGTCCTAGATTTTCTTCTTTTATTTGAACTACTTTTTATTGTCTTGAATGAGTAAAAGAGTAATGGCTCATGTTCAAGGTTTGGTCGGAATAAGACTCAATTGGCCAAATGAGGAGCAAGAGAACTACGAGGGAGTTCCGTTCTGGACAAGCCTTGAATATGAAGCATTAGCAATCTGTGATGATTCGATTGGCTTTTGATAAAAAGACAACTCAATCTTCGACATATGAGTCGAAGAGTTGGGATTGGAGGACGAGGATTGAGGCCTTCATTTTTATGAAATTTGCACAAGTTGAAAGAAAAAATTGATAATGGCTACCAATTATTTTGTTACAAAATAAAGACAATAAAGAAAGATACCCAAAAAAAAAAAAAAACCTAAAAACTGAAGAGCAAGGCTGCAGAGAAAAAGATTTGTATTTGAGAAACAAAGTTTTGAAATGTTTTGCAGAATGCAAAGGCAATACCATAATATATATACAGGGAGAGGTAGAGGTACTGCCAAACAAGAATCACTGACAGTGTGATTGCCAGCAATATTATTTGTCTCTATGTAAAAATATTGAATGTAGTTAATAAAAATAAAGGCTAATTTATATATAGATTAAATTACTCCTATGTTCAGTAAAACTTTGTTCACTTTTTTTTATAAATGTTTTTAAAAAATCATATTTCAATTATAAAAAATATATGTTGGATAACGAGTAAAGAATATTGTTGGTGGATGCTTAATCTTGTTAATAAAGTAGAAAAAATACTCAAACACTAACTATTTAAATAGAATAAACATATACTTTGTGGACCCAAATATACAACTGAACAAAATTTTATTTTGGACGGAGGAAATACTAAAATAAAGTGATTGTTTATGAATAAACTGAATGACAATTTGAGTAAATGCTTGAGGGTGGAAATAAAGTAGTGTAAATAGTATTCATTCCAAAATGAGAATTATAAATCAAATGCGAAATATAAATATACCAACAGTCTGTATTTAGTACTCATTCCATCTCGTGATGATTTCCATACCTTGACCGGCATACTTTTCAAGAAAAATGAATTTAGTGGGATATAGAGTCAAATAAGAAGGGGTATTTTGGGTAATTTAGTAAAGTATAAAGGGAATTTAGTGAGGTGTAGAAAAATTGTAGGCTCAAAATAAGTGTGAATTTTAAAAATGAAATGATATTGTGAGAATATTAATTTTATAGGTTATATATATATATCAGAAGTGTGTAAGTAATTTTGAAACGTACTTATAAAAAAAAATGTGCAAGTAATCCCGAAACTTCGAAGAAGTATTATAAACTAGCAAGGCTAAAAATATTTTGGATTTAGTATTTTTTTTTTTTAAGTCAAGATTAAGCCGTGAAGAGTCATTAATGTTGTATTTTATAAATTTATCCCTAATAACTATTTCTTTTTGACAAAAACTTGTGTGAGACCGTCTCACGGATTGTGATCTGTGAGACGGATCCTTCAGACCCGTATGCAGGCATCCACTCAAGCCCATTAAAATTATGTGGACTTCCGCATTAAGGCCCATCATCAGGGCCTCCTCCATGCTAAGCTTTTTGTGGGCTGATAAATATATAATAGGGAGCGGTTATAGACACCCACCATTGTATTGAGGACACCCACGAGAAGTTTTTTTTGGAAAAGGGAGTATGTAAATGGTCTATTTTGCCCCTCCTTAAAATTTTTTTAAAAAACAGCGGATGAGTACACCCACCACTGTATCTATCGCGGGAAGAGTTGGCGTCGATCAACATTCCACCTCCAAAACTTTCCAAAAACGCCGTAGACGATTTTTCTTGTGAAAGAACTCGAAAATGGCCGATAGTGATGCAAAAACGACTCGTGGGGGTGCCAAATATTCATTAGTAAGTTGTTTAGCATGTTTTCAAGGTTTTTTAGTTTTGAAAAATGGAAGTTTTTTTATGTGTAGGGTTTTGTTGTATTTTGGTAGTTTAATCTTGTTTTTTTTGCATAATATGAGTTTATAATGGTATCTAGTTTAAATAGGATGCATTTAGGACATACATTTTGACAATATGAATGACATTTGCTTGAAACGAAAAAAGCCCTTATTCGCGTCTGGTTTCGCGAAGAAGACGACGATGTTCATGTTTTTTTTTCGAACATTGGTCATTTGTTTTGAAGACAATTTCGAACATTGGTCATTTGTGTTGAAGAAAATTTCGAACATTGGTCATTTCGAAAATTTCTAAAGCCTCTTACTCGGTCGACGCAAGGGCCTGTATGAGCTTCGGGTGCATAACGCATCGACAGTGGATCCGTAAGGGCAAAGTCTGGATTATGAGGCGGCAATATCAAAGTAGGGAAGTGCTCATAAATCCAAGCCTACAAGTACAATATTATTAGGTCAATATCAAACTCAAACATGAAATATTAACAAACTTATTTAAAAGACTTAATACCTCCAATAACGTAAGGTAACCACCAATCTGCCTACACTTGAACTTTGACGCCATCCCCAATTGTCTATACAAATAGGCAAGTGCTGCGGTACCCCAAGCATAGTTAGGAAATTCTACCATGTCGTCCATATACTCCAACCACTGTACGTGAACACGAGTACCACTTTTGTCCGGAAATAAAGTGGTCCCAAACATGTACAACACAAACGCTCGTGCTGAATACAACACCTCGACCTCGTTGTCCGAGGACATCATGGGCACAAAAGTCTCCCTTAGCCACGCTAGCTTCACAGAACCCCCTCGTTGCCCACTTAATGCTTCCTTGGCTTCTACTAAGGTTAAACCCAAATATTTCATCAAATAATCTGAAGCCAAAATATGTTCTTCGGAAGTAGACTGCACCGGGAGACCATTAACTTTCAAACGCGTGATACAGTAGACATCATCAAGAGTGATTGTCATTTCCCCGAAGGGCAAGTGGAATGAGTTGGTCTCTTCGTGCCATCTCTCAACGAAGGCTGTGATAAGGTTCTTGTTTGAATACTTGTAAGCTGCACGTCTAATATGAATCAATTTAGATCCTCTCAAAAACCTCCGCCAATGACGCCAATTCTTTTCATCATCGAACTCCCAATTCAATAGTTTGGTCACATGACAGTGACACTTCAACACATCTCGCTCCTCATCTAACCATATGTATTTGGCTACATGCTCTTGGAAGCTTGTGAGAAGGGGAGGTGAGGTTACAATTTGCCGATCAACTTTCTCAACTCTTCTTTCTTTCTCTCCCTCATCGTCTCCACCACTGGCTCCCTCCGCCTCTCCCTCATCCTGTTCCTCGTCCTCTCCCTCATCGTTGCCCTCCTCCCTGTCTTGATCATCTACCTCCGATTCTTGTGGAACGACCTCTTGTGGATTGGCCTCTTGTGGAACGGCCTCTTGTGGAACATCCTCTTGTGGATTGGCCTCATCAGTAACATGTTGCTTCCTTTTCCTGTTGGAATCAGTCGGCCGAGCCCTACTAACACCCTCTAAGAAAACATGAACAATATGAAACAATTAGCAAACAAGTAATGTTCGAAACTGAAACCCCAACAAACAATCAATCAATGTTCGAAAATGTGTTCCAAACAAACAATCTATGTTCGAAAATTATCCCCCAACACATAAGCCATGTTCGAAAATAAGTTCCCAACAAACACGCCATGTTCGAAAAAAAGTTCCCAACAAACACGCCATGTACGAAAATAAGTTCCCAACAAACATGCCATGTTCGAAAATAAGTTCCCAACAAACACGCCATGTACGAAAAACAGTTCCCAACAAACACTTCATGTACGAAAAAAAGTTCCCAACAAACACACCATGTGCGAAAAAAAGTTCCCAACACATAATACATGTTCGAAAATTATCCCCCAACAAACAAGCCATGTGCGAAAATAAGTTCTGGACACCTACTCAATGTTCGAAAAACCAGAAGTAAACGTTTAATTTCTTCCTAAACCATGTCAATTAGATGCCCATTGGTTTATTTCCATCCTAACACATCAAATATTGATACATTGTACCCATAAACATGATTATAACACAAAAACCTACCTTAATCAACACATTCATGAATTAACACAAAATTCAAAAAACAAAACTTAAATCATGAAACCCTATAACAATAGAATCAATGTTTCAACAAGAAAACACGTGTTATCACAACACTAATTCTAAATATAAGCAAGAAGAACGAACCTTTAACCATTTTTGCAAAAAAGAAAAAAAAATCGATCGAACGTCCTCTTCTTCTAAAAAAACGACGCGCCGCCCATGTCTCTCTCTATCTTGTTCGATGTCGCCGGGGGTGTCTCTCTATCTTGTTCGTTGTGGCCGTGAGAACGGAGAGAGTGGGGGAGAAGTTTGGGGCAGAGGGGGGAGAAGAGGTGGAGTGAGGGAGAAGAGGTGGAGTGGGGGAGATGGTGGGTGTACCGAAAGAAGACAGCGGAAGGAGGGAAATTAAGTTGGGGGGCAATTTTGGCTTTTCCCCGTGGGTGTCCTCATCCGAACGGTGTGTGTCCTCATCTCGTGGGTGTCCTCAATACAATGGTGGGTGTCTATAACCGCTCCCTATATAATATTGTAACCAATTTTTTGGCCTCATTTGCGTTAGGCCCGTAGTCACTTTCTCCAAAAAGATGAAACTGTTGCGTTTCTTTTTAGATAATTTTTTATTATTTTTCTGTAACTTGATTTTTTTTTATATGATAACTTGTACTTAATTTTAGTTTTTGTTTTTCTCAATTGTTGTCAATTTAATAATGCACTAATAAACATTCCCACTAATTACAAGTATTCGCTTAAAGATATAAAATTTTATTCCAACTATTTGCTTAAAATTGAAAAGTGATAGTAAAATTTTAATAAGAGATACTCTCTTCGTTCCAACTTAACTTTCATACCTACTTTTTCGATTCTTTAGAAATTCTATTCATACAATATCTAAAATATTATATTTAATGTTACTTATTTATTTTTTTATAAAATTATATCTTAAAATTTTATTTATTATAATATTTTTTAAAAAGGGAGTGAACAAGTATGAAAGTTAAGTTGGAATGAAGGGAGTATATTTTAAGAAAAATGTGATGGTCACTTTTAATAAAAAAATATTATTTTTTAAATAGTGATAACATTTTAATTAAAAAGTGATAACATTTATTTAAAAAGTACATTTTAAGTAAAAGTGATTTATATTGCATTATTTTAAAGAAAAGGTGATACCCAAATATGCATATTAATTTTCAGTATTTACATTTTTTAGTATAGCTCTAAAATTAAAAAGTGATAATGTTAAAGGTGAAAGTGATGATAATTTAGTAAAAAGTGATTGTCACTTTAGTGTTATCACATTCTCAATTAAAGTTATTACTTAGGTAAAATACTAATATATTAATAGTATATTCATATTTCTAAGAAGCATTTGTTCAGACACCTTCAAAGCATCAAAAAAGCACCCCTATCAATACATATTCTCATCAATTCTAATCAAACCCGAAACATAATAAATCAGATTGCATTTTGTTTTCAAAGATTTCTCACAGATCTACATCACACCAATAATCTTGCTTGCATTTAATTAAAAAAAAAACAATAAACAACTCAAATTGCACGCATAAGAAGAGAATTGTCTCTTCTCTATCATCATAAATATTTTTTGAAACTTTTACTTGATGTTGATCTTATTTATGCACTCTTGTTGTTTCTACTTGAAATTGATTGTATTTATCCTTCCTAGATGATTTTGATGATAACTATTCTGTGAATAATGAGAGAATTACTCTCTAAGAAGCGTTCGCTGGAAGTGAAGGTGATAAAAAGCGGAACCCATGACGCGAATGGAACGATAGTAGTCAGAGTGGGTGCCACAGCGGGAGAAAACAACTTCACCGGTGACGATATATAATATTTTCAGCAAGACTGAGAAGAAACGAGATTTAACTGTAAATGTTAGGAAGAACCTATAATTATTTGCTTTCTATTTTTTAAAACGAGTTAAAATTAGTGTTCGTCTCACATAATGAGATCTGTGAGACGCTCACATCCAAGACCACATCTAATTGAAAAGTGACGATATTTATGTAAAAATTGATAATGTTTAAATAAAAAGTGATAATCACTTTTGATAAAAACATTATCACTTTTAGCTAAAATTTTATCATTTTTTTAATAGTGATATTTATATCTGGTAAAATGAAGCAATTGACTCTAAAAACTAACACAATTAGTAAAGATAATCATGCCCATTAACATATATTCTCATTCATCGTTCATTAACTCAAGCATGAAAAGTGGCAATATTTATGCAAAAAGTGATAGAACTTATGTAAAAAGTGATAACGTTAAAGTAAAAATTGATAGTCACTTTTGATAAAGGCATTATCACTTTTAACTAAAATCTTAATTCTTTTCTGTATAAAAATATATCACTACTATTATATATTATACCTTTGAATTGTATAATTTTATACATTTCATCTAAGTTAAAAGGTGATAATGTTTACATAAAAAATGATACTTATTATAAATTAGAAGTGATAGTTTCAAAAAATGGTAAGTTTTTAAAACACTTAAAAATATTGAATATACAAGTCATATTTTAAAAGTAAATTAGATACTAAAAGTGATATTCATATAACTTGAAAGTGAACTGGTCTTGGGTGAGACCGTCTCACGAATCTCATTCCATGAGACGGGTTTCCATTGACCAAATGTAAAAAGTGATAATGTCTAAATAAAAAATGATAATATTTTTAACAAAAGTGACTATCATTTTTTATTTAAATATTATCACTTTTTTATAATTATAAGTATAAGATCGGAGAAAAAAATATAAATTGCCCAACCTAAAATTTTGGAATATGTGTTAAATGAATTCTTCTCACGAAAAAATATTATTGAGACGGTCTCATATAAATTTTTGCTGTTGAGAGTGATAATATATTTAATTGAAAAAGGCTTACTTTTGAATTAATGTAGTAATTCTTACATTAATTCTTTTGGACATCATGGAAGTAATATTTGGATAGACGTAGAGGTATAATTCCATTAAATTCAAGTTTCATTATTATTATTTTTTCATAAAAAAATCGAATATCAAAATAATTATCAAACCAAATCAACATATAATAAAAAAATTTGAGGCCCAATCCAATTAATTTTAAAGCCCAAGTAAATGTCAATTAAAACTGAAACACGGCAACCGACGTACCCAATTCGCTAATGGATATGTTTAATTGGGCTTTAGCGTGTTTAATCTAATAAATCACCCGCATTTGTATTTTTAAAAAAATGGGTCAAATGAAGACCCGTCTCACCAAATAAGATCCGTGAGACGGTCTCACCCAAGACCTTCCCTTCATTTTTTACCAATAAATGAGGATTCATCAGCTTGGAATTTTATTTTTAATCCTATAAGTTTGATACATTTCAAAATAAATCCTTTAAGTTTCAACTTTACAAAATACGTCATTTACCTTTCAATTTTTGTCATTTTTTACATCAATTTTTATCCTTTATGTTTTGTAGGAATTCAAATTGGTAAAGTTGGTGCCACATATATTTAAAAAAGTCACATCATCATGCCACATCACATTATATTAAAAAAATAGAGCTAATAACACCCCAAAATATTCTATACACACCCCATAATTTTAAATACAAAAATAAATGTATACTCCGTATAAAATAACTAAGTAACTCTTACATAAATAAGGAGTAAAATAATTTTAAAAAATAACTTGAAAAAATATGAAACAAAATAAATTTCAGAAGCAAAACCACATGGTGTTACATATGTTAATTATGTGAATCTTATTTTACTCTATTAATTGAAACGTATAACTAGATGCAAATAATTTTTTTGGATGAGGCTACTAACACCCAATACAATGTTATACAAATTTCAAATGTTATACACACCCCACTAAAATTTAAAAATCAATTTTTATTAATAAACACACCCTAATTATTTCCAATTTACCCTTTATTCCTCAAAATAAATACAAATTGAATAAAAAATAAAAATATGATTTAAAATTCAATTAAATGATTAAAAATATAAATTTTAAAAATTAATTAAAAAAATATTCAATAATACGAGAAACTAAATAAAATTTTAAAAAATCAACTACATAAAAAATATTTGAATAAAAAATCAATTAAATCCAAATAAAATCTAAAAATATTAAATAAATCAAATAAAATTTATAAAATAATTAAATTAAAAATACCAATTAATGATTCAATTTTTAAAAAAACTAAATAAAAATCAACTCAATCAAAAATAAATATTGTAGATGTTGTTAACTCTTAAATGCTTTAACATTATCAACAACATCTTAATTTGACCTTTCTTGATTTATTCTAAGTCTTTTCTGAAATGTTACATTAAATGTTGTACTAAATGCTCTCACATTCAGGAACGATTCCAGAAGGTTCTACAAGAGTCTGGAACATAGAAGAGTCCAGAAGGTTGCAGAACGTGATAGAAGAGTTTAGAGCATTGTAGAGTGATCTGGAACATGGCAGAAAGATCTAGAGAGATCATGGAGGTTGAGGTCCTAAAAAATAGGATCTCATAATGGAAGGATCTAGAAGCTGAGTATTTCTCTATAAATACCGCCAGAATCTTTCATTTCAAAGTATGCACTATTCGAGTAACACCTTCTTGAGAGTTCAACCCTAGTTCGGAGTTATGGTCAGTAGTTGTATCATTTAACGTACGCCGAGGGATACCACACCTTCCAGTGTACTTAGTTCTAGTCTTGTATCGAGTGAGAGTGAATCATAGATCAGATTAGTTCTTTAGACAGTGTCTTACACTTAAGTCTATTTACAGATTCAGGCACCTGCCTCGATTGTAGTTTCTGTTTGTGGAATGTTGAAGTAATTGCTGAGACATTTCACACGACATTTTTGTGTATAACTTAGGAACTAAGTTATTGTTTTCGCCGTAAGACATAGCATAGGTTTTGTTATTAATAAAATCTATGTTAAAAATTATTCCATTGTGTTCGTATTGTGTTTTAGTGTTTTAGACTTCCGCTGTGTACTGTGTTTAGTTATTCACATTCTGTTAGAGTTAATGCTACACTAATTGTCACAACATTCAGTGTAACATTGTTCTGTTTTTTTACTTAAACACTAGATACCACCCCCCACACACTTTCAGTTGGTATCAGAGCCGATACCTGACGACACTAGGTTTAGATCCTTTCTTAAAGTGTGTTTTAGTTTATGTTAGCAATGGAAACACATCACATATCCACTGCACTTAGGCCACCCGTTTTAGATGGTTCAAATTATGCTTATTGGAAGCCTAAGATGCGTATGTACATCAATTCAATTGATGAACGTGCTTGGAGGATTGTTCTTACAGGTTGGGACGTACCAAAGAATCCAGCAGATGCCGATGGTGAAATTCAACTCAAGAAAGAGGTTGATTGGACAGCCGATGAGATAACAACAGCAGGATACAATTCTAAAGCTTTAAATGCTATTTTTACTTCTGTTGATACCTCTATGTTTAAAATTATATCTAACTGTTCTACTTCTAAGGATGCATGGGACAGGTTACAAGAGCATTGTGAAGGTTCCGATAGTGTTCGAAGGACAAAGCTTCGGATGTTGGGAACAAAGTTTGAGAATCTCCGAATGAAGGAAGATGAAACAATTTCATCCTACAACGAAAGGTTAAGTGCGATTATTAACGAATCACATTCTCTTGGTGACCCTATTTCAAATGTTAGAGTAGTACATAAGATATTAAGGTCTGTTCCTAAAAGATTTGATGCTAAGATTTGTGCTATTGAAGAGGCAAAAGATACTGATAAGATGAGTCAAAATGAATTAGTGAGTATTCTTAGAACTTATGAAATAAACACTAATCAAATTGATGAAACTAAAGATGATAAGAAAGTTGTTGTTTTTAAAGGAGAGACATCAAACAAATCTGAGATTCAGCCTATCATTACTAAGGTTGATTCGGATGAAGAATTGATTGATGAATGCCTTAACAATCCTGACAACATTGCCCTTCTTACAAAGCATTTTAATAAATTTCTTAAGAAGTCTATGCATAAGTCTAAAGGAAATATACAGCCTAAGATCCAAATCAACACATCAACACCACAACCAGAAAGGAGGAAGATTCAATTCACACCAAGATCATCAAAGAGTGAAGGTAAACCAAGGTATGATCCTGAATTTAGAAAATCAGTTCAATGCAATGCATGTTCTGGATATGGTCACTATGCAAATGAGTGTGCCAATACCAGACTGAAGCAAAAACTGAATTTTAGTGCTACCTTGAGTGATGAATCTGATAATGATGATCTTGATGAGTTTAATGAAAGAGAAAGTGCTCATTTGACTAGAATTGATTATAATGATTCCTCAGATGATGATCTGGATGATACAGATTCTGATGTTGCACCAGATGTCTTCACATCTACAGTAACATCAAAACAGAGTCACCCAGATCTGAACTGTTTTAATGGTTTTGTTGATGATGCAGGAAAAAGGATTGATGATGAGACATATCAGAAATTGTTAGATGATTGGAACTCTCAGAAACTCACTCTGAATTCTTTGAATAAAGAGAATGAGGATCTGAAAGACACAATTGCTAAGCTAGAAGTCTTACTTACCAGAAGAGATCTTGAAGTTTGTAAACTGAAGGAGAAATTGATCAACTCTACCTTAAGTTTCAAAAAGTTTTCCAAGAGTGCTTCTGATGTGAAAGATGCTATAGCTGTAGGTAAATCTAATAATTATGGTTTAGGTTATGATGGTGAAACTGCTTCTATTTCTGAAAATTTTAGAAAACCTGTGAAATTTGTGAAGGCAAATGCTAGCACATCTGGTGTAACATCTGCACAAACAGATTCTCACAAGGTTGAAAGGAAGTATATTTGTCATTATTGCTTTAAATATGGTCATATTCGTCCCTTCTGCTTGAAAATGTTTAAAGAGTTAAGAACTGAGTTTATGCCATCCAGAATGTCTTCACATCCTAGGAAACATTCTGTGAAATCTGCATGGAAACCAAAAGTTACCTGTAATGTTGTTCACACATCCTTGAAAGTATGTTTACCTGGTCTATGGTATTTTGATAGTGGTTGTTCTAGACATATGACAGGACAAATAGACTACTTATCTGATTATGTGACCTTGAATGGTGGTAATGTTACATATGGTGGTGGATCAAAAGGAAAGATAATAGGAAAAGGAACTTTGAATGTTAAAGGTTTTCCTAAGTTTAAAAATGTTTTGCATGTTAATGGCTTACTTGCTAATCTGATTAGTATTAGTCAACTTTGTGATGATAATTTGCATGTAAAATTTGACAAAGAGTCTTGCTATGTTCTTAATGAAGATGATGATTGTGTAATGACTGGTACTAGGTCTGCAGATAACTGTTATCTTATTGGAGCTAATGTATGCAATTTGTCAAAACATGATGAAAATGTCTTATGGCACCAAAGATTAGGACATGTAAATTACAGGGCAATGAAGAAACTAATCATATCAAATGCAATCAAATGAATACCTAAACTGAGCTTCCTGAATACCACTGTATGTGGATCATGCCAGAAAGGTAAACAGGTAAGAGTGCCGCATAGAATGCTGTCACATTGTTCTACACATCGATGTTTTGAATTGTTGCACATGGATTTGATGGGTCCTATGGAAACTGAAAGCATTGGAGGTAAGAGATATTCCTTAGTTGTGGTAGATGATTTTTCTAGATATACTTGGATTGAGTTTTTAAGAGATAAATCTGAAACATTTGCTGCTTTTAAAGTTCTCGATAAAAGGTTCAAAAATGTGTTTAACTTGAAAGTTGGCCGTATTAGAACTGATCATGGTAGGTAATTTGAGAATAGCATGTTTAATGATTTCTGTGATAAGAAAGGTATCTTGCAAGAATATTCATCTCCTAAAACTCCACAACAAAATGGAATTGTTGAAAGAAAGAATAGAACTTTACAAGAAATGGCAAGAGTTATGCTTTTATCTAAAAGTCTTTCTAAAAGATTTTGGGCTGAAGCATTGAATACAGCATGTCATATTATTAATAGAGTTTATATTCGATCTGGTACTAATCAAACACCTTATGAGATTCTGAATGTTAGAAAACCAAGTGTGAAATATTTTCATGTATTTGGTTGTGTGTGTTATATTTTGAATGATAGGAATCAACTTCACAAGTTTGATTCTAAAAGTGATAAAGGTTTCTTTTTAGGCTATTCTAGAAATAGTAAAGCTTATAGAGTTTATAACCTTAGGACTAACACTGTTCAAGAATCTGTTAATGTTGTGTTTGATGATGATAAAGGTCTTACAGATGATAAAGATGAAGAAGATATATCACAAGTCACTGACAATTCTGAGAATACACTGAAGTCTGATAATGCTGCACCAAATGCTAACACATCTGGAGCAACATCTACAGAACAGTCAGTTGTAATTCCACAGAATGATCAGTATGTTCCCAAAACGAATCCTTCTTCAAGAATGGGGAAAAGTCATCCTACTGACCAGATCATAGGCGATGCTACAGTTGGAGTGCAAACAAGAGGAAGAATAAGATCGAATAAGGTAGATGTGGTAAGAACAATATGCATGTCTTCTATTTGCAATGTTGTGAATGCTGAGTGTTACTATTCTGAAATTGAACCTAAAAGTGTGAATGAAGCATTAACTGATGAATATTGGATAAATGCTATGCATGAGGAACTTAATCAGTTTGAAAGAAATGAAGTTTGGACACTTGTTCCAAGACCTAGTCATACTAATGTCATTGGAACAAAGTGGATTTATAAGAATAAAACTGATGAGTCTGGAAACATTGTTAGGAACAAAGCTAGGTTAGTTGCACAAGGTTACACCCAAGTTGAAGGAGTTGATTTTGATGAAACTTTTGCACCCGTTGCTAGGATAGAATCTATTAGATTATTACTAGCAATTGCATGTTTTATTGATATTAAACTACATCAAATGGATGTAAAAGCTGCATTCTTAAATGGCATATTAAATGAAGAAGTATATGTAGAACAGCCTAAAGGTTTTGAAGATCCACAATACCCGGATCATGTGTACAAACTAAAGAAAGCATTGTATGGTCTAAAACAAGCTCCTAGAGCATGGTATGGTAGGCTTACGGACTTTCTTTTAGAGTATGGATTTATTAGAGGAGAAGCCGATAGTACTTTGTTTATTAAGCACACTGGAGAAGGTTTACTAATTGCTCAAATATATGTTGATGACATTGTGTTTGGTTCAACCTGTGATAAAATGCTGAACAGATTTGTTGAAGCAATGACAGCCACATTTGAGATGAGTATGGTTGGAGACTTGAATTATTTTTTAGGTCTTCAAATCAAGCAATGTAAGGATGGTATTTTCTTCTCTCAAGGTAAGTATGCTAAAAACTTGGTCAAACGGTTTGGTCTTGAAAACTCAAAAGTAATGAAAACACCTATGGGTTCTACTTTGAAACTTTGCAAAGACAATGGTGGAAAGGATGTTGATCCAACATTGTATAGATCCATGATAGGTAGTTTACTTTATCTAACCTCTAGTAGACCTGACATTATGTATAGTGTGTGTGTTTGTGCTAGGTACCAAGCTAATCCAAAGGAATCTCACCTGAATGCAGTGAAAAGGATTATCAGATATGTTTCAGGTACAAGTGAACTAGGGATATGGTACACTAAGGACACCAACAACACATTGATTGGATACAGTGATGCGGATTGGGCTGGAGATATTGATGACAGAAAGAGTACTAGTGGAGGATGTTTCTACATGGGAAACAATCTTGTGTCTTGGCATAGCAAGAAACAAAATTGTGTTTCTCAATCCACTGCCGAGTCTGAATACATAGCTGCAGGAAGTTGTTGCACACAGCTATTGTGGTTAAGTAAGATGTTTCATGACTATGGAATTGAAAACAATATCCTCACAATTTTCTGTGATAACACAAGTGCTATTAACATATCTAAGAATCCGGTACAACACTCACTCACTAAGCACATTAGCATTAGACATCATTTTATGAGAGATTTAGTGGAGAAGAACATAGTTAAGTTGGAATATGTTCCTACTGAAAATCAAAATGCTGATATATTTACTAAGGCTCTTGACCATGAGAGATTCTCATTTTTGAGGAAATCTCTTGGTATGTGTAATACCTGAATAATTCTTGAGAGGATGTTGTCACAAATGCGGTAGCATTTGGGACAACAGCCTAAGGGTGGTATAGTTAGTATAAATTTGATTTATTTCTTATTTTCGTTGAATAATTCCTTTGTAAAATATTCTTGAATCTGAAATTTGTTTGTGCAAAAATAGACATTTACTACACCTCTCAAAAGCTTGAAAAATTGAGAATGTTACATCATACTAAAAGATGTACCAATTCACTGAGTAACTATGGAGCACGGAGTTCGCTACTACGATGCCTTCTTTTCAAAAGGTGAATTTGGTAAAAACATCAAGAGGTTCGTAATCCATTACGTAAGTATGGGGCACGGAGTTCACTACTACGATGTACTCTACAAGAACAATGGATCAATACGAATTAGATGTTGTAGCACAAAAAGAAGAAATGCAATGAAAAGAAAAATGCTGAAAAATTGGCTACATTGGATAGGTAAAGCCTGTGAAAAACCAATGTTGAGGTGTATGTCAAATTCTTGAGCACAACATTACATGATTCAATTATATTTTTATAAGTTGTAATTATTTAATTAATTGTGGGAATTTATTTTATTTATTTATAATTATACTAACCACTTGTTTTATTTCAGATTTTACGCATTTTTATTTTTGATTAATTCTGGAACTTTCTTAATTTAATTAATTAATTAACTTAATTTATTAATTAGGATTTTACCCCACTAACTCACCCATGATATTACTTGTGGCTGAATTTGTGGAGCATTATCGATTATTATCTAGAATTTTCTTAAGTCAAGCCTTGATCACACGTACAACATTCCAACTACTAAGTCTTCTCTATATAAACTCCATTTCATGATTTTCTAATCTTTGTAATTAATTGAGTAAGTTGAGTATTAGTTTTGCAGATTTTGTTATAAATCATTTTGTGCTTATCTCGATTTTTGTGTAGTGCTTTTCGAATTCTTGGTTTAAATGGCAGGAAACAAGAAATTAAACTCACAGAAACCAAACTCTCCCAACTCACAACCGTCATCTTCATCTCTCTCAAATCTTCATACACTTGCTTCCATGGCTGCTTCACATGAAAATTCACCCCCAACTGCCGCAACCGTCACACCCATTCCAGCTACTCCGACATCCATCCACATCCCAAACCAAGCTACACTCTCCGAGCTGAGCCAGGCGGTTGAGAATTTTTCTCAATCGATGAGATCACCTAATCCACCCATCCTCACGATTGGTGATATGTCCATTGACATCTCTCACTACTTGCGCACCCAAGAAGTGATCACTACTGCACCTTCTTCATCCACAGCCGAAAAGCCCCAAATTCCGAGCCCTAACGCTGAAACAGAGGCCCCGACTGCTGCCTCTATGGGGGAGACTGAAAAGGAGATTGAAGAATCCCCTGTTGCTGAGTCAAAGGAGCCGTCGAATGCGGAGACATCCGACAATGAGGACGCTCAAATGGAGGATGCTGAAGAATCCGACAAAACCGACTCTGACATCTCGAAATCCGACTCTGAACCGATTCCTTTCAAGAGGAATGCTGAAGAGAAGAAGAGAAAGAGGAGCCCAGTTCCAAGAAGACGATCAGGTCGATTTTTTACTCGAGTTGATTACTCAGACTCTTTGAGGAAGAAGAAGAAGCTAGGTGGTGATGTTGCTGAACCAATTCAGGTATTCTCTGAATCTGAAGAAGAAGTGGTGATTGAGAAGCCAACTAAGAAGAAATCTGATCCAAAAAGAAAGGGAAAGGCAAAGGTTGATGCTGTTCGAACAATGCCTGAAGAACCAGAACATGATTCTGATTCTGAAATGGAGGTTTGTCTCAGGGATATGCAACAAGCCCTGAAGAAGAATGCTGCCTCACATGCTGAATCAAGTGCTCCAGCACCAGAACCTGATGATGGAGGTGATTCAAGCAGTGCAGCTTCTGACAAAAGCTCTGAAAAGGAAGGGGAATCAAGCTCTGAAGAGGTGAAAGAACCAAGCTCAAAGGACACTACTTCTGAGGAAGGTAATTCTGAAACTGAAGTAGAATCTGATATTGATGGATTGGTTGATAAGATAACTAGGTTGTCTAGGAGTAAATTGTTGATGGAAAGGAGAATTCATATTTCTGATTTTGAGAGTAAGAATTTGATTCAATTCTTAGAGGATAGAAAGTTGTTGAAAGCTCTGAACTTGTGTGATACATTTGTTTCTGATTGGGTGTATGAATTTTATGCATGTCTGAGGAAGAGTAATGGTAGGAGGAGTTCCCATTGGTATGGAAATATACAGTTTAGGGGGAGTACAGTTCCATTTAAACCAGAGTTAATTAATGATTTCTTAGACATAGAACCAGTACGTGATGATGATGAACCTGATTTGGATGTTGTTACTGCTTCTATGACTGGTGGTTTGTTGACTAGATGGAAAAATGGAATGTTGGCCAAAGACCTTACATCTCTTTATTCTGTGTTACATAAATCGATAGTTTACAATTGGATACCTTCAACCAACTCAACCAAAGTGACAAAGGATCAAGCAATCTTGCTCTATAGGATAGTGGTTTTGAAGAAGTTTAATTTGGGATTGACTATTTTCCACCACATGATGAAGTTTAGTGGTGACATTTCTGATGAAGGAAACCTTCCATACCCTGTGCTTATTTGTTCATACTTGAAGATGCATGGTTTTAGCCCTAAGAAGACTGAAGTTCTTAGAGGTAAGGTTCCTTTATACACCATTTCACCTGCTTTGCTCATTGGTGAAAGAGTGAAAGATCTGCCCTTGCACAATCCTGGAAGTTCTTCTCAAAGACCAGCTTCTGCTCAACCTCAACCTCAACCCTCATCAGCACAGAAACCTGAACAGAACACAGCTGCACCTAATGCTGCACCAGATGCTGAGAACTTTGGTGGTAATTTTGATACCATGTTCTCTGTTCCCAGATCTTTTATTTTACTGCAGTTACAGCACCTACAGGACCAGATTGATGAACTCCAATTCATCAAAGACAAGTGGACCAGTCTACTTCCCACTACAACAGGGGGAGTACCACATTCCACTTCAGCTAGAACTTCTGGTGTTGTGATTGAAGAGCTGAATCCTGAAGCTGGAGGTGTACCTGATGCTGCTACAGAGAATGGAGGAACTACTGCTACTAACAATGTTGTTGCACTCTTTGCATCAACTTGTTTTATTGAGGAACCAGAGGAGGCTGATGAAGACAAGTTTGCAGATGCTGCTGAAGATAATGAGGATATGGAAATCCTCTATGCTGATATCTAGAACAGATGATGCAAGACAGGGGGAGTACTGAAGTACATATGGCACATGTGCAGGACCTTGATGCTGCTGCTATTGTTATAGCAATTCATGCCATTTTCAGTCCTACTTTTGTTTTTGTTATTCTGTTATGTTTAAGTTAAAATTCTGTTTATTCTGATACAATATTTACTATTTCTAGTTGATAGGTTGTTTATATTTGTCTTGCTTAAATTAGTTTGCACTAATGATATTTGATTACTGCTTATTGCTTAATTTGTTTTCCTATCATTAACTGCTTACTGCATGATGAATATGCCTTGTTTAGTTTATTTTTTTTTTGTTGTTTTGTTTGCTCTGATTATATTGTTTAGTCCTTGTGTAATACCCCAGAATTTTATAATTATAAAAATTAATTCAATACATAAATTATATATATTATTAAATGGATTTATGATCATTGTTGAGGTATGCGTGTACTATTAATTATACATGGAATTGTAAACATCCACTTTTTCCACTACCTGACTCTTAATTAATTTTCCCAATGCGTTTTTAATTATGACAATTGAATTACAATGAAACGTTTTGTAACATACATGCTAAATAACCCAAATGCCTATATATATAATTCGTTGTGAGGAGCAGTGATTAAAATCAACATGCAATTGCTCTTTTGTTTCTCAAGTACTATATTATTTTGGAATTGATCTTAAGTGCACCTTTCGTCTTGCTTTATACACCACGGCTATGCAACAATTTTATGTATAATTTTCACGTTCATCTATCGAGGTGGATTTTTAATTGCTTTAATCTATACCGTGATTGGTAGAGTTCTATTGCAATGACATGTTATTCTCTATTTAATGTTTTAGATAAATGTTTAAGTTAATTGTCTACTATGTGATTTCATTTCTATTGTTATTCTATTGGCAAAGTTATTATTCTATTGGCAAAGTTTATGGCAAAGTTATTATTCTATTGGCAAAGTTTATGGCAAAGTACATTATATTGGCAAAGTTATCTAATAGCCAGGGGCTCCAAATGGGGTCCGGGACCGACGGGTCTTCGGGCGCGACCCGCCGTGCTCACCACGTGTGGGAATACCTTGGTCATTAATTTGGCTTTGGGAAGGTCCACAAACATGCGATGTCTACGTGTGGGAATACCTTAGTCATTAATTTGGCTTTGGGAAGGTCCACAAACATGCGATGGTTCACAAAACTCTATTGGCAAAGTTACAATGGCAAAGTTGGCAAAGTATATGTGGCAATGTGAATGTTATTTGCTAAGTTGCAATTACTTGATTATTTATTTTTAGCATTAACTATTGAATGACTTAAATCTCACTGAGTGTGCTTGCATGCTCACCCCCAACAATTTACAATTTCAGGTTGAAGAGTTGGATGGCGAGGAGTGGTGATGGGAGACGACGATTTATTTAAGATTAAAGGACTATTTTCAAGCATGTTTATTTAATTTAATTATGGTTATTCTTATGGATAATTGCTCGATGAGTTATTTATGAATTTCTTAATTTTATTTAACGGTTTCCGCTGCAATGCTTAACGTGATTTAAATGTAATAGTCGTTGCGTCCCTTACTTTATCGTTGTAAGTTTAAAATTCAATTTTTGGCACGTTAAAATTAGTTATTTTAAGTACTTTTTTAAAGGTCATATTTTTTAGATTTGGGGCGTGACAGAGTGGTATCAGAGCGGGTCTACGTTCTTGTAGACTTGCAAAATTATAACTTTTGGGTCGAGCAAGTTAAAAATATATTTATGAATGAGTAAATTTTAGAAAGATGTTATGTCGTCCATCACTGTCTCATCGCTCCAACTTCACAAGGTACGTACATGTTATTATAATTTCATATTTTAATTCATCATGCGATATTTTCATGCTATTGTGTGGTATTGATCAATGCTAATGTTTCCAATATCCTATGTGCCTATGTTCCTATGTTATGTCACGATTCTAATGCTAAATTTCGAGGACGAAATTTTATTAAGTGGGGTAGAATGTAATACCCCAGAATTTTATAATTATAAAAATTAATTCAATACATAAATTATATATATTATTAAATGGATTTATGATCATGTTGAGGTATGCGTGTACTATTAATTATACATGGAATTGTAAACATCCACTTTTTCCACTACCTGACTCTTAATTAATTTTCCCAATGCGTTTTTAATTATGACAATTGAATTACAATGAAACGTTTTGTAACATACATGCTAAATAACCCAAATGCCTATATATATAATTCGTTGTGAGGAGCAGTGATTAAAATCAACATGCAATTGCTCTTTTGTTTCTCAAGTACTATATTATTTTGGAATTGATCTTAAGTGCACCTTTCGTCTTGCTTTATACACCACGGCTATGCAACAATTTTATGTATAATTTTCACGTTCATCTATCGAGGTGGGTTTTTAATTGCTTTAATCTATACCGTGATTGGTAGAGTTCTATTGCAATGACATGTTATTCTCTATTTAATGTTTTAGATAAATGTTTAAGTTAATTGTCTACTATGTGATTTCATTTCTATTGTTATTCTATTGGCAAAGTTATTATTCTATTGGCAAAGTTTATGGCAAAGTTATTATTCTATTGGCAAAGTTTATGGCAAAGTACATTATATTGGCAAAGTTATCTAATAGCCAGGGGCTCCAAATGGGGTCCGGGACCGACGGGTCTTCGGGCGCGACCCGCCGTGCTCACCACGTGTGGGAATACCTTGGTCATTAATTTGGCTTTGGGAAGGTCCACAAACATGCGATGTCTACGTGTGGGAATACCTTAGTCATTAATTTGGCTTTGGGAAGGTCCACAAACATGCGATGGTTCACAAAACTCTATTGGCAAAGTCACAATGGCAAAGTTGGCAAAGTATATGTGGCAATGTGAATGTTATTTGCTAAGTTGCAATTACTTGATTATTTATTTTTAGCATTAACTATTGAATGACTTAAATCTCACTGAGTGTGCTTGCATGCTCACCCCCAACAATTTACAATTTCAGGTTGAAGAGTTGGATGGCGAGGAGTGGTGATGGGAGACGACGATTTATTTAAGATTAAATGACTATTTTCAAGCATGTTTATTTAATTTAATTATGGTTATTCTTATGGATAATTGCTCGATGAGTTATTTATGAATTTCTTAATTTTATTTAACGGTTTCCGGTGCAATGCTTAACGTGATTTAAATGTAATGGTCGTTGCGTCCCTTACTTTATCGTTGTAAGTTTAAAATTCAATTTTTGGCACGTTAAAATTAGTTATTTTAAGTACTTTTTTAAAGGTCATATTTTTTAGATTTGGGGCGTGACACCTTGTTTGTTTTTATTTGTCTGTTTTTTTGAGTCTTACATAAGTCTTAGAACTAATCTGGTATATACCCTTATATGCTCTGATTTAATCTTTGATTTTTTGTAAAAGTTATATGTTTTTGTAAACAAGTGTACTGTTTATACTTGTTTTGGTTTTGAATAAGATTACTTTGATCTTATGGCACGGATCTTAGTAAAATTATTCTTGATCTCTTTTTAATTTGATCCAACGGTTACAACAGGTATTGTCTTGACTAGTATTTAGCTTTGGAGTTCAACTCACCTAAATACATAATACTGAGTATGCATAGAAATATATGTGCATCGGGTGTGTTGTAGTCGAAAGGTCAAATTGGGGGAGATTGTAGATGTTGTTAACTCTTAAATGCTTTAACATTATCAACAACATCTTAATTTGACCTTTCTTGATTTATTCTAAGTCTTTTCTGAAATGTTACATTAAATGTTGTACTAAATGCTCTCACATTCAGGAACGATTCCAGAAGGTTCTACAAGAGTCTGGAACATAGAAGAGTCCAGAAGGTTGCAGAACGTGATAGAAGAGTTTAGAGCATTGTAGAGTGATCTGGAACATGGCAGAAAGATCTAGAGAGATCATGGAGGTTGAGGTCCTAAAAAATAGGATCTCATAATGGAAGGATCTAGAAGCTGAGTATTTCTCTATAAATACCGCCAGAATCTTTCATTTCAAAGTATGCACTATTCGAGTAACACCTTCTTGAGAGTTCAACCCTAGTTCGGAGTTATGGCCAGTAGTTGTATCATTTAACGTACGCCGAGGGATACCACACCTTCCAGTGTACTTAGTTCTAGTCTTGTATCGAGTGAGAGTGAATCATAGATCAGATTAGTTCTTTAGACAGTGTCTTACACTTAAGTCTATTTACAGATTCAGGCACCTGCCTCAATTGTAGTTTCTGTTTGTGGAATGTTGAAGTAATTGCTGAGACATTTCACACGACATTTTTGTGTATAACTTAGGAACTAAGTTATTGTTTTCGCCGTAAGGCTTAGCATAGGTTTTGTTATTAATAAAATCTATGTTAAAAATTATTCCATTGTGTTCGTATTGTGTTTTAGTGTTTTAGACTTCCGCTGTGTACTGTGTTTAGTTATTCACATTCTGTTAGAGTTAATGCTACACTAATTGTCACAACATTCAGTGTAACATTGTTCTGTTTTTTTACTTAAACACTAGATACCACCCCCCACACACTTTCAAATATTATGAAAATTAAATAAAAAAATAAAATCTTACTTTTTTATTGATTTTTTTTAATTTACTTTTTTTTAATGTTTTATTGAATTTTTCAATAATTTTAATTAATTTTTTTTTGATGATTTATTTTTTAATTTCAGATTCTAATTTAATTTTCTAAGATTGTTTTCAAAAAAATTAATTAATTTATGTAAATTAATTATTTTTAAAGATTTTGTTAGTTTTTTTTAAATACTTTTAAATTTTAATTACATTTTTTTCAGATTTTTCATGTTTTTTTTTAATTATTTTACTCTTTATTTAGGTAAGAGTTACTTAGTTATTTTATACGGAGTATACATTTATTTTTGTATTTAAAATTATAGGGTGTGTATAGAATATTTTGGGGTGTTATTAGCTCTAATTTTTTAATATAATGTGATGTGGCATGATGATGTGGCTTTTTTAAATATATGTGACACTAACTTTACCAATTTTAATTTTTACAAAACATAAAGGATAAAAATTGATGTAAAAAAGGACAAAAATTGAAAGGTAAATGACGTATTTTGTAAAATTGAAACTTAAAGGATTTATTTTAGAATATATCAAACTTGTAGGACTAAAAATAAAATTTCCTCTCAGCTTTATAATGTACTGGTAAAATACAATCCGAATTTGGATTGATCATGTTTGGTTTTGGATTGACCAATCCGAATTTGGATTGACCATTATCAATTCAATCTCCCTCAATTCAAATACAAATTTAAATATCAATTCTTCTACATATCTATTTTTATACAATCACATCACCAATCCATGTATCATGATTTTGTATGACTTGTATTTTGACACAAAGGCAAAAAAAAAGGGTTTTATTTTAAAAAAAAATACTACATTTGAAAGTAAAACTATATAATTTTAATTTATTGACTCTAACCTTTTAATTTATTGACTCCAACCTTTAAATAATATGAAAATATTCAAACTAATACAATAAACAAATCATTTTTTAACAAATATATACTATATAATTTTTATTTTTTTATATTTTATCAGTAAAATTTTCAAACAATAAATATGAAATTCAAATCTAACAAAAGAAAAAAATTACAAAGAGACCCCGGAGAAATTAAAACTTGCAAAAATAATGTCGAAAAATATATAAATGCAGTTTTCACCCTGTTAACGATAGAATTTTACAAAAAAATGTTATACATCATGGCAAAGCCACGTGTTTTGTTCGGAGTGTTGATTCCACTTGAAAAAGTGTGATCGATCCTCGAATCGGACTTCGACGTCGGGAAGTAAAAAAAATGCACCTAGTCGGAAATCGCTAGGTGGATGGTAGACCGACAACTAGTGCCTAGACGGGCCTAAGCGTCGACTTTTGCAATAGAGGTGTTAGATAACCTCGACGTATAAGCAATGTTCCACACTAGAAAACCTTCAAGTAACCGCCGAAAACTCTCCAGCACATCACTACAAATAATTGTTAAAATTGTGAGGGAAAATTGCGAGGGTATGTAATCCCTCGTTAAATGGCGAGGGAATTTACGAGGGGAGAAGATGGAGAGGAAAATACCGAGGGTTCAAAAAACCCTCGCAAAATAGCGAGGGAATTATAAATCCTTCGCCATTTAACGAGGGACATTGTTTTAAAAATGATAAAGGGCAGGGGATTTAATGCTCGCTGGTTGGCGAGGGAATTTAATGCTCGTGGCCAGGCGATGGATAAATTAAAATGCTCGGCAAAAAATAGCGAGGAAATTCTGGCAAGGAAAATCTGGCGAGGGAAATCCCCGTTATTCATGTTAAAGATTAAGGAGGACTTTTCTCTCGCCAAATCCCTCTTTATTTGGATACTTTTTTTGTAGTGCATCCACCTTCGGTCCGAACCATTGTTCATCCGAACGAATCGTTGTCACCACTATGATTGAGTCAGAACGAACAGAGCAACCACCCAGCCCAAGTCCCTTGAAAAATCTCAAACCTTCCAACATAACTCTAAGCTCCGCACCCAACACAGGCCCTATAGATTTCATGTGATGTCACCCAGTTGCGACTAAATTATGTGTTTATATCTAATTTCAATGGCACGACAAAAAATTCCAACGAAAATTTCCATTGGCAATATACCGTAGGAATGGTTACCTAAATTAAATGATATATTTAAAAATAATTCCAACAAACCAAGATCATTGGATTTTTTTTTTGTTAATTATTCCAACAAAATTTCCAACGACGTTAGACAGTTGGAATGAGTCTCATAATTTACTGATAAAAAATCTCTCATTGTAAGATTTGTTTAAATGATACTCCCTCCGTCCCAGTTTAACTTTCATACGTACTTTTTCGGTCCTTTAGAAACTCTATCCATACAATATCTAAAATATTATATTTAATTTTATTATTTTTATGGTACATACATACACACAAGTCAACGCACTTATTTATTTTTTTATAAAATTATATCTCAAAAATATATTTATTATAATATTTTTAAAAAATGGGGTGAAGTGTGAAAGTTAAGCCGGAGGGAGTATAATTAAATGATGGTACCCTCTCTTGTGACTCTTTCCGCATTTTGCACAAGGTGGCTTGGTAGGTTGAGCATTTGCACCTCGAGTATCCTGAAATTTGTCTTGTACAATATGCCACTCTAATATTGTTTCTCGAGATTAATGTCACCATGTGTTTCTTGAAGAGAACACCTAATTGGAATTGAGATTTGTGTTTTGAGAACACCAACGGCATAAAATACTTGTTCATATATGCTAAAGTATACAAGTGATTTATGTACAGTGGTTTATGAAACCCACCATCGGGTTCTATATATATATTGAAATTGGGTTTGGACTTGAGATAATCAAGGACTAAAGCTTTTAAATCTCAATATGTTTAAAAAACGTATAATGGAAATTAATCAATTGTCCCAGTTTATTAAACTTACCTACCAGATTTCCTCCTTCAAAATTTTTGAAATGTATTGAACATCAACTCCGAAAACCTATGCCACATCATCTAAACCATTTATGTTCAGCAGTAGATCGAGATCAGATGGATTTAAGTTGATAAGTACGTATAAAAAAATGGAAACAACTGAAAACAGATAATGGTTTTGCATCTGAAATTTGATCACTAAGTTTTTTATAAACTCTGTCTGCATTTCTAGGACACACTAATTTACAAAATTGTTTTCTACTCTACTAATCTAAGTCTAAGATATACAATCATCTTCTGCTCAATCCAGAGATGACATTACTGAATAAATCCTCACTACATGGAATCGTTAGCCCACCCATTCGATGATCAAAACCATATTCTTCTTCCGTTTGAAATAGCAATTCTTGGAACGATGGGTTGTTCAAGTATGAGACTGGAACAGTAAAGCGCTTCTTCTCGTTTTCCCCAACATAAACAACAAAATGGCCCTTTGGAACATCAACTCCTGATCTTCTTTCGCTGGATAAAGATCGCCTTAGCATTTGACGAATGGCCATTGTTATACAGAATGAAGGAAATAAAATATTGTGAGGTAAGTGAAATTAAGCAGAGAAAGTTTAAAGTATTTTTTGAGGAGTTGTTGTTGGATGTAATTTAGAAAAATGCTAGCTGTATATATAGGTGAACATATTATTGGATATTAGATATGGGAAACATAAGCACATGAGGAATCACATGGATTGCTCATCAACTTTATTTAGATTTTAAGCAATGGTACGTAGAGAACGAGCTGCTAGTTTTGTCGTAAGTGGTAGGGTATTGTGCTCATCAACCACCTTCCAAGTCCGGATTACTGATAACGAGATGCCAGGCAAATTCATGTAATATCTCATTTTCTATATATCATGTAGTAGTAATAGAAAGACAGAGGCATGTTCTTCCTCATGTGCTGATTGGCCCATATGGCCCCTACCATATTACTTGAAAGCCCAAAATTGAAGATGATAAAGAGATTTGTTTCTGACAAGATCACATGGATTACCTACCATTTCAAAGTGTCGATTCAGTATACGAAAGAGGTACTCTCATGTGTGGGCTTTGTTGGGGTCTTGCAACATTGAGAGAGAGGCTTCTTCTGTTTGTACAGGATAAGTGATGTGGGGCCTTAAATTAAATATTGATGCTTGCTGGAAGAAAAATTTATGTTAGTCTACATGTGCTTTTGTTTCTAAACAATCATATATGTTTGCCTATATATACAATACACATTCCTCAGCTACAACCAGCAACAAATACTCAAAAGCTAAACTTTCACTTATTTCACAACAATTTTCAAATTTTATTTTCATATTCAAACCAGCAAGAGTTACTTTATACAAAATGGCCATCCGCCAAATTTTGAGACGATCTTTGTCCAGTGAAAGGAGATCAGCTTCATCGGGAGCAGATGTTCCGAAGGGCCATCTGGCTGTTTACATTGGGGAGAACGAGAAGAGGCGTTTTGTAATTCCAGTATCATACTTGAACCATCCTTCGTTTCAAGAGTTGTTATGTCAAGCTGAAGAGGAATTCGGGTTCCATCATCCAATGGGTGGCACTACAAGAAAACATCGGAATTCCAACAGAAAAATTCCAACGGATTTTTGCATTTTTTCCATTGGAATCAGTGATTCCAGCGGAAATTCCAACGAATATACAACCGTTGGAAAAGTGGGCGTTGGAATTGAAAAATTCCAATGAAAATTCCAACAGAAAAAAAATTCCGACGGTACATTCCAACGGATCGTGAACGTTGGAATTTTCACTTATTGAAATTTTTTTCCAACATAAATTCCATGGACAAATCCAACAGTAATTTTTCGTTGGAATAAATTCCAACAGATTTTGACCTTTGGAATTTCAGTTGTTGGAAATTATAAATGCAAATTCTTACGCTAATTCCAACCAAAAAATTTGTGTTGGAATTTTTATTCCAACGAACATGTACCACTGGAATATTCAACTATTGGAAATTTTCCATCGCAAATTTCATTGTCAATTCCAACGATTATGTTTCATTGGAATTTTTCCAATAAATATTGATCATGGAATTTTTTATGTAAATTTCAGGCTTAATATATATTTTTGTCTATATATCCAAACAATAAAATAACTCAATTAAAAGAAAACGGAATTTAACAACATCATCAATTTCAAACTCAATATATCCACTAAATTAACAAAATACACAAGCTTCCAATATTTATCCAAATATCCATCTCCTCAATCATCATTTTAAAAATTAAAATTAACCACATACACAACTATACAAATATTCATCAAACAACTATCCATATATCTATAGGAGATGATGTAGTATAAGAAAAATTCAGGAAACTCTCCTCTTCCAGATCATCTCTTCAGGTTCTATCATAAATCCTCTTTGATAAGATTTCACCTGTCTTGAAAAGTACTCCTTTTTTTCTCGAGCACCAAACGCATCACCATGCCTTTATGCATTCTGGTCTGATTGTTCTCTTGTGGCCCATATGCCTCCTTCAACAACGATAAACATTTCAAAAAAAAAGGCATAAATAATCAAACATCTTCATTGTTCAAACCATCAAAATTAACATGTTCTCATTTATATATATACACTTTTGTAATGTATATATATCTATTCAAATGTTGTCCATTTACACATTTAGAATTTTGATTAACCTATTACACTAATCTTATAAGAGAACTTTTAATACCATCCTGTTAATTCAATTTATTCAATTTCACATTGATTACATACTTAAATATATATGAACATTTACTGAAGCAAACTTATTAAAGCAGATTCGTTCTCTTTTTTGCTTATTTTAGAACCCATTCCTAAAACATAAAAAAACTAATGACCGTTTACCATTTACAACACGAGCAGAAGATATACAGTGTCTACTTAGAAGCTAAAGATGAACTACTACTCTTAAAGAACAAAACGCACAAACTGTAATGTCCAATATCTCAAAGATGCAATAAACACAATCTAGTTTCTTTTCATCCAAGAGTAGTAAAACACAACTATAGAGCAAGTGTACCAAGTTGAAGATTGGTCAGCAAACTCCATTGTAGTCCAATTTTCATTTTCTTGATTTTTTTTAGAAGTATATAACATTGAAAGCAACAGAAAATCAAAGATACCTCTTTATAACCTTTTGAAAGTCGCAAACCATTATCAGCAGCCATGTGCTGTCTTTTCGTCCTACAAACTGCATCATGAATTTGAGCTATAGCCAAAGCATCACTTAATGCATTAGTGCTTGGTCTAGAACTACTATTTCCTTTAAAGAACTTCAATTGCCTTGCTGCCTATAATTGAAACTCAAAAATTACTCTAGCTATGGAAAGCTGAGATAAATAGTCCACATGAAAAATCAATTGGGTAGTTTAAAGCATAAAGTTTAAGAACAGTGTGACACACAAAGAGAATAGTAATTTGAAATCATAAGCTTAATACTTGAATCAAGACATAAATTAATACCATAAGACTTTGTATATTTATTTCGTCATCAAGCTTCCAGTAATTATGGTAGATTCTAAGGTATCAATACATACTTAACAGTTGCAATCACTTAAGAGAACTAGAGATTTAGGCTAATCACAGGGGAACATAAAGATTCAAGCATAAGAAAAAACCATCATGAAGGCTAACTAAGCTTATAGCATGATCAATCTGATAAAATAATAATTAAATGTATGAACAACACAGATGTATATGTTGCAAATAGTATAATTGCTCCTCTCAGCCGTGTTGCATATTGATGAAAATTTTTGTATACTTTCATTTTCATTTCTCTTCGTAATCAAGCACACAAATTCAGAGACAGGAGAAAAAAATATGAAAATTAACCTCATCAATACATACATTCATATATATATATAAAAAGTTTGGGTATATCATTGCAAATTTCAAATCATTATTTAAGTAAAAATGGAGGAGGAGCAATGGAACTCACAGGGGTGGAAGATCCAAAGCATTGCTATTGTATTCAAGAACTGCACTACCTTTTATGACAACTAAGTGTTCCACTCTTGGAGTTCCATTATCAGTAGGGCAAGGAAGAAGGTGGCATAAGGAGGATAGCTGAAAATTATAATTAGGCACTGATGTAAAGATAATAATTAAAGATATCAAGCGCACAAATATAATGCAAGAATTTAATACCAATCGAAAAATAAGTTCCAGCCACAGATGTTTTAACAAGAAATTTCATTGTTCATTCCCATTTGGCACTGGAACAATTTAGATGTCATATCTACCTTTCTTGAAATTGATATTATATATTCCCCTTTGTTCTAATAATAATATAGTTGGGCATTGAGTTCATGAATAGACACGGGCGAAGATGACCATATTTAGTGTAGTTTTGCTAAACTACATAACCCAAGAAGATTAATCAGTTGATCTTCAAATAATACAGAGCTACAAATAGCACAAGGTACATACTAGTCATTCTTAATCATTCATTAGCAAATAAATAAGACAATATGAATGAAGAATATTAATGTATTGATACGGATGGGAAAAAAAACATGTATAAATGACTAAATACGAGTTGTACGATGAGTGAAGTAATCGAAATTATTAAAATTTCTTCTTCCTAGAATTCATCAAATTTGAAAAAGAACAAGCAAGAAATTATTAGATTCCTATTATTAGAAGTAGGAATTGAAACATCTGTACTAAAAACAGCAGTCATAGTAGATGTGCAGTTATAGTTTCTGCTTACGACATTGAAGTTGAGGTGCTTGTGAAAATGCTTGAAAGGGGAATGCGTAGAGACTAGCGCGCGGGCGAGGTTCAAGGAAAAGAAGTTCCGGTGGAATCTGGCAAACCTCCATAGCAGAGCAACAGCGTACAGTAAAAATCAATTGAATCAGAAATTAGGTTTTTTCTTTTTTGGGCGAGGTTAAATCGAGTATTGAATTGCTCTAGGTTTTCGTAATCAGTGAAGGGTGGATTTCAAATTTGGGAATATAGAATAATAGGGTTTTATTTTCTTCTTAAGGAGCGCGAGATGAACAACGCCCCTCTTGAGATGAAAAGTGAAACCGCTCTTTTTTTTACTACTAAATTTAAAAATTACAAAAATCAAATTAATTTTACTTAAAATTCTTCTTCAGCGCCAAAATTGTTTTCTCCATATTCAAATATTTATACAATTTAAATTGGATTATGTAATTTGAGTACACACAAGTGTAACTCAAAAATTTTTGTTTACTTAATACGTACTAATATATAAGCATACGGTTTTGTTTAATAACAAAATACATACATTTTTTAATTATCATTATGATTATATTTTTAGTTAGAGTTTTTTTTCACTTTCACTCAATTTTAAATTAATATTTTAATTAGAGAATTAATCTTAATTACAAAATGAGGTTATTTTTATAATTAAATTTTGGGAATAATTCCAATTGTCGTTGTAAATTTTTGTTAGAATAATTAATAATAAAAATTCTAATCATCTCAAACTATTGAAAATTGTATTGGAATTATATATAAATATAACATTTGACGACTTAGGAAATCATCCCAACGAGAGCAAAGATGGATTTTTTCATTGGAATAATTAAAGAAAAATTCAACGATAACATGTCGTTGAAAATTCCGCTGGAATTATATATAATAATAACATTTAATTTAGAAAAATTATTCCAATAATCTAGTGCCAATGGAATTTCCGTTGGAATAATTAAAAAAAAATTCCAACAATATCATGTCGTTGGAAATTTTATGGGAATTAGATATAAACATATCATTTGATTTAGCAGAATCATTCCAACAGTCTAGTGTTGTTGGAATGTTCGTTGGAATACATTTTTTTAAAATTCCAACATCTTTTCCAACGGTATATTCCAACGGGCCTCATAGGGTGTTGGAATCTCTGTTGGATTTTTCCAACGGTTGATTATGTCGTTGGAAAAGCTGTTGGAATTTTGAAAATTCCAACAGTTTATTTCACCGTTGGAATTTTTCTGTTGGAATTTCACTGTTTTCTTGTAGTGTGGCCTCACCATTCTGTGTAGTCAGGATTTGTTCATTGATCTCATCTCTGGTTTCAACAGAAGATGAGATTCCTATTGTTTTTAGAAGGCCACATTTTTGTAGACCAGTTAGACAAAACAAATGTAAATTCAATGATAAAGAATATTAAATGTCAAGAATTAGTTATCCATTAATTTCATATGCAAAATTAAGCTTTTATATGGTTTAAGTATTTCTGATCTCCCTGGACTGTGGTCTTTAACTACAAATTCACTTGGATAAAATACTAGAATTTTAGATATACTCATCTTTAAAACTTCATTTATCAACTCTAATCCAAACATTTGAAGTGGATACCGGATGTTAGTTGAGAGTGGTTATGATGGTTAGGTTAGTTAATTAGTTACCTTTTCCACCTGTAACCTACCTCTATATATATCTATCAATAAACACTTTACTCTCTCAATTGAGAGAGTCTTCCAACTCTACATAGTATCAGCCTAATCACCTGGGCAAAATACGCATCTTCTTCTCCCCCTTTGTTCTTACTCTCGTCTCTGCCTCCTCTCTTTCAAATGGCAGATCCACCGGCCACCGCCACATCCGTTTTTTATGCTACTCTCACCCTCCACGCCATGACACATCTGGTCACGATCAAGTTAAAACCGACGAACTACCTTATATGGTATCGTCAAGTTTTTCCTCTTCTTGTTACTCAGAAATTCTTGGCGTATGTTGATAGACCGTCGTCGGCCCCTCCCGCCACCATCACCACTGTCGGTGTATCCTCGCCTAATCTTCTCTTTACTACCTGGTACACTCGTGATCAAACGGTAAGTGTATTCTTGACTTCTACACTTACCGAGGAGGCCATGGCGGTTAGTGTTGGATGCTCGACGTTTTGGAGATTTGGAACGCTCTTGCCGAGGCATTTAATCAGCCCTCCAAGGCACGAGAACTGCGTCTAAAGGATGAGTTACAACTAATCAAGATCCATTTCAGAATTCAGCGCCGTTTTCAAGAATCTATGCTATCAACTTTCTTCGATGGGATGCACCATTGATTTTTTTTTTTTATGGAAGTTAAATACCCATCCCTTTTTCCCCTCCCCATGACTCGAACCCAGGACCTAAGGCCTAGGTAGTGGTGCTCTAACCACTTGAGCTATCCCACTTTGTCGGGATGCACCATTGATAATACCGATAAATCACATTGGTTTCTTCGTGGTCTAGGTCCCGAATTTCATGGTTTCTCTACTTCCCAAATAAATCTTTCTCCCCTTCCTACCTTCTCCGATCTTCTTGCCAAAGCGGAATCCCATGATCTACTCACTCGTTCGCTTGAGAATGCTTCCTCCTCGTCCTAGAACCCGACCTTCTTGGCCCGCTCCTCGATTCCCTCTATTTTGGGAAAACCCCCTTCTGCTCGCCAGCAGTTTGGTCGCGGTCAACCTCTCTCTCGAGGTAAAATTCAGTTTGGTCGTGGTCGCGGACGATCACGGTTTCCTCCTCGCTGCCAAATTTGCCGCTTTGATGGCCATTATGCCTCTTCTTGTCCTCAACGTTATGATTCTCAACCTACTCGGCAAGCCAACACTGTTGATTCCCTTTCCCACATTGATTACTCTCGCACTGAAAATCTCTCTGACTGGTACGTTGATTCGGGTGGAATTTACACGATTTAGATGCATATTTGAAGCTCATTTGATGTTGATTTCATTGAATTATACAGTGAATATGATTTTTTAAGCCGAAATGAGAGAAAGGTTGTGTTTTGTCGATTGTGTAGGAAATACGATGGAAATCGGAGCAAAACACATACCACAAGTGATCGTACCGGAAAGAGGAGTGCACGGTTGGATTCGTCTCGAAAAACGGAGTGGATTAGCCAAAGGAATCGAGTCAATCCGACATCCGAGACGAAAGTTATGCATGGAACGAGAAGGTGAAGACGCACTCGACCGAGTGAGGTTACTCGGCCGAATCTGCAATTTTGCATTTTACTGCGCACTCGGCCGAGTGAGCCCACTCGGCCGAGTAAGGTTGAATGCGTAGCTCCTGGAATCGGACATCACTCGACCGAGTAAGGTTACTCGGCCGAATCTGCAATTTTGCATTTTACTGCGCACTCGGCCGAGTGAGCCCACTCGGCCGAGTAAGGTTGAATGTCGTAGCTCCTGGAATTGAAGACCACTCGGCTGGAAAGAGTTGCTACACGCTTCTTAAGTGTCCCACTCGGCCGAGTGACCCCAACTCGGCCGAGTCACCCCATTTTCGGTGCCAAACTTGTATTTTCTCCATTTTTGAGGGATCAACTTACAATTATGCCATTCAAACCCTTCCCAAACACTATATAAACTCCCTTTCTAAAAATCCAAGGGGGGAACTCCTTTGACAAGCATTTTTCCACACACACATTCACATAGTTGTAGGTGTTCTTCATTTTTAGTTTAATTTCTTCAATAGATTAGATAGAATAGTGGTGTTTACTTCAAATCAAGCTACGATTATCATCGGGCATCGTCTATTACATCGTTTTGTAGCTAAATTCGTATGATCAAGGTGATATTACTCTATTTTGCAATTCAATTTGGTATTTTCTTAATTTCTTCAATCTCTTGTTATTCTATTATGAGTTTGATGTTATTTGTTGTTGTAGCCATGGGATTCTCTTCTAGAACCATGGGCTAATCCTCAATTGCCTTGGGTGTGGATGTTTTGATGAGAATTTAGTGTAATTGTGGATTAATTGCATGATTAGCTTATAATTTTGGTGTTTATGTTTCTAAAGTTGTACTTTGATTGATTCATTTGGTTGATCAACCCTATTAGCAAGCATGTTCGATTATGTTTATTGCAACGAGAGTTGGGTAGCATGATTGGGAGTGTGAGTGTGAGCTTTGATCAATTGAATAGAAGTTAATTAGTAATTAGCTCACCCGAGAGGGGTGTTAATGGCTAGACCGACAACCTTAGACACTAAACGAATAAAGGTCATCTAGGAGTTTGGTGAGAGGGCGTTTCATAAGCATTAGTAACCGTTTTGAAAGTGCTTATGCAACACTATCTTAGGAGCTTATGGTATTTGGTTAGATCCTATAATTGCTAGTCAATGCACGATGTTTACCTATGCCTTTCGAGGGGGTTTGCACACTTATGTGATAGCCTTTAGCTTAACCAAAATTTGTAGTAAAATCATGTAATTAGTTCACTAGTCCACTTAATTGCTCACAAAACGGAAACACCCGAGGCAATACACTTCCCTTGCACTTTCCAACAGAAAGTTAGATAGATTGTCATTTCTTGTCACTAGTTCTTATTACTTTAGTTAATATAGTTTACTATTTTTGTGCTTATTTCCGAAAATCCAAAACACATCATTTAGTTACTACAATAGCATACTTACTTGTAACTTTAGGGATTCACTAGCACTCAATTAAGTCCTTGGAACGAAATTTTACTTGGTATACTTATCGTACTACTAACGAACCCATACGCTTGTGGGGATCGTATAGTTGTAAAAAGTGTGCAAAAATACATCCAAGTCAATGGCTCCGCTTCCGGGGATTTAAGCGAGTGTTATTTGTGAAACTTAAAGTTTGTAGAGTGTTATTGATAGTAGCATTTTTTTTGTTATTTTGTTTAGTTCGTCTTAGTGGGCTTTGATACTTGTCTTTTGTAGGTGTATGATCACAAGATCTCGTGGAGGAAATTTGGAACCATTGGATCTTGAGATCGAGGCACACGCAAGAAGAAGGAATCGAAGTAGGAATCGACAAAGAGTCATAGAAGAACCATTTGAGATGGAGAACATTGAAGAGATGAATCTTCCACCAAATGGAGATGATGAGCCTCAAAGAGAGAATCCCCAAGTTGGGAATCAACAAGGAGGTAATCCACCTCAAAATCCTCCACCAATTCTCCATAATCCGAATCCACCTCAAAACCACCTTCCATATCAAGGATACTACCCTTACCCTTATCCACCTCCACAACAAGCCTACTATCCACCTCCACATCAATTTCCACCACCTCAACACCCTTACCCTCCACCTTACCAATATCCTCACCCTCAACACATTCAAGAGGAATACATCCCTCCCCCTCCACATATAGAAGAACCTCAACGTGTGTACCATGGAAGGCCAATGAGGGAATATTTTGAGCCTCAACCTAGGGAGCATTACGATGGGTTGGCAAGACCAAGGGTGGAGGCAAACAATTTTGAGATTAGTGCCTCTTTATTAAGGATGTTGAGGGAGAGGCAATTTGAAGGAAGGACGGAGGAAGGATTTGAGGAAGACCCGAATGAACACCTTGCTCAATTCTTGGAGATGGCCGACACTCTCAAGCAAAACGGAGTGTCGGAAGATGCTAAAAAGATGCTAAAGAGATGGCCATTCACATTGACGGGGAAAGCAAAAGCTTGGCTACAATCAAGCATTCCCGCCGGAGAAGTGAGGACGTGGGAAGAGTTGAAGAAAAGATTTCTATTGAAGTACTACCCTCCTTCAAAGACTATGGAAGCCAAACAAAAGATCTCCACATTTCAACAAGGTCCAACGGAGGGAATCAAAGAGGCATGGGAAAGGTTTACGAATCTTCTCATCACATGCCCCCATCATGGTTTCCCAATAGAACAAACAACATGTTGGTTCGTTGGTGGGTTACGATTGGAAGATCAACATCACATTGATGCTTGTGCGGGGGGTTCAATTTGGATGAAATCGGTGGAGGAGATAAATGACATCATAGAAGGGATATCAAGCAATACTTTCAAAATGAGAGTAGACCGTGGAGCACAAAATCGGGTAGCCCAATTGGATGCTAATGATAGCATAAAAGCAATGATGACTACACTCATTGAAAAGGTGAATGTTTTATCTCAAACAAGAGATAATCATTTATCCTTTGGGCAAGAGAATCTTCAAATGGGACCTATGGAGGATGTGCAATACATGGGTCAGCAAGGATACCCACAAAATTTTCAAGGGAATCGACAATATCAAGGTCAACCACCATATCAAAATCGTGGTCAAGGATATCAAGCTCCTCCTCAAAACCGATTCAAAGGGCAATCTTCATCATCTCAAGGACAAGGGGGACCATCCCCTCAATACCAAGCTCCTCAAAACTCGAATTTTCGGAGGAATGAGAATTTGTCCTATTCCAATCCCAAATGTGCTATTCAATATCCTCCCGGATTTGATCCCGGTGCAAAACTTCCAAGTGGAGAAGGGAAGTCCTCCACGGATGAGCTTCTTGCACTCCTCATGAAGAGAATGGAGACAAGTGAGAAGAAATTTGAAGCATCCGACTCCATCCTTGCCCAACTCATGAGTAACCAAAAATCTACCGACTCAATGCTTGCCCAACTCATGAGTAACCAAAAATCTACCGACTCAATGCTTGCCCAACTCATGAGTAATCAAAAATCGATGGAATTTCAAATGGGGCAATTGGCAACTTCCATTGGATCTCAACATACAAAGGGTAAATTGCCCTCAAACACCGAGGTAAACCCACGTGAGCATTGTAATGATATTACAATTTCAAGTGGTGAACAATATGGAGTTTATTCAATTGAATTGGAAGAGGGTGAAGTGTTAAAGGCAAAAGAAATGGAGGAAGCGAAAAAGAAGAGGATAGACAAAGTTGGAAGTGGAAAGGTTGCTCCAAGAATTCCAAAGTGGAGAATTGCCAAAGATTTGAAAAAGAAGAAGCTTGAGGTACCTTGTGATAGATGGGGGGTGCCCATTACATATGAGCCACTTCCATACCCGGGAAGATACATGAAGAAAATGGATGAGAAGTTTGGGAAGTTTTTGGATATCTTCAAGAAAATCCACATTGATCTTCCACTTTCGGATGCTTTAGAGCAAATACCTCATTACATGAAGTTTCTAAAGGATGCAATAGCAAACAAAAAGAAACTAGTGGATGATGAGAAGATCAAGTTGACCGAAGAGTGTAGTGCTATCCTTCAACGAACTCCTCCCGAAAAGCTCAAGGATCCGGGTAGTTTCACTCTCCCATGTGAGATTAGTGATGGTCCCATGATGAAAGCTCTTTGTGATTTGGGAGCTAGCATCAATTTGATGCCACTTTCAATCTTCAAGCGTTTGGGACTTGGAGAAGTAGTGCCCACATCAATTACTCTCCAATTAGCGGATCGTTCCATCACCCATCCTAAAGGGATCATTGAAGATGTATTGGTGAAGATTGACAAGTTCATCATTCCGGCCGACTTCGTGGTGTTAGATATGAAAGAAGATGCAAATATCCCATTGATTCCTGGGAGGCCGTTTCTTGCCACGGGGGGAGCAAACATAGATTTGAGAAAAGGAGAGGTAACATTGGAGGTGAATAGAGAGAAAGTGATTTTCTCCAAGTATGGCTCAATTGAGAATTCCCCAAGAAAAAATGAATCTCCTTCCATCCAAGAATGTGACATTTATGTGAAAGAGCCATTACCAAAAGTCCCATTGAAAGATCCGGGAGATGATAACCAATTGGAGCAAACTCCCAAACTTGAGCAAAACTCAAGTTTGGGGGAGTTTTATAAGGAGAAGAGTTTTGATAAGTTCCTTGAGGGTAGTGAAGACGAAGAGGGAAAAATAAAGAGTTCGAAGGAGAGAAAGATTGAGAAGGGCTTTGAAACTGGAGATACGGTGGTATGGGGCACCTTGGGAGTGATGGAATTCCTTGGAAAGATGAAGCTCAAGGAACGGAAAATGTTGGTCATGAAGAAATTGGTCTATGGAGGAGGCATTGCGTTGGAAAGTGAGGAGGATGAAGTGTTCATCACCGATGAGCACAATGTCAAGTACTATCATCCTCCATTCAAAGAACGAGAAGTATGAACTTGTTAAGTTCCGTCCGGTATAGGACGTTAAACCTAGCGCTAAATGGGAGGCAACCCATTTTTACTTGCTTTATTTCATTTCTTGCTCATTTTATTTGCTTTGTTAGTTTAGTTTGATGTGTTTGTGAGTTTTGATGTTAGTTGGAGAAGCTTGGATCGAATGGACGATTGGAGATCGAAAGTGGAACTTTGAGCTTCGAAGAAGGTGTAGCTATAGCAATCGTGAGAGGTACGCCCACTCCCAACTTAGGATTGCATAACAATTACTAAGTTTGGGGGGGTAGTGGAATTTATATTCTTGTTCATAATATTGATTGCTTAGCTACTCTTAGTGTTAATTGTTGGGATAGTGGCCCATGTGTGTAGATTTGTATGGTTAGCACTTGGTGTCAATATCAATGCAACACTATTTTTCCAAACTTTTAATTGCTTTGCAATGAAAAAGTTTGGGGGGGTATGTTCGTTTTTACATTTTCTATTGACACCAATGTGTACTCTTGTGTATGTGTGTAATTTGAGCTTTAATGATCATTGAGACACATTTTATAGTGATTTGTTGTGAATTTGATTCCTTGAATGTGTACATGATTGTAATGAATCATTTTGTTTGTGTTGTTGTCATCTTGTTGCCTATGGATGTTTTGCATGCACAATGAGTTATGTGTGGTGGTGATTGATGAATGTTTGAGTCTTTAATGAACCGGTGAGAGTTGAGCTTTGAACCGAGCATTAATCCGGTTTATTTCATTTGTGGGTGAATCAATTCATTGCTTGTTTTTCTAGAACTTGCCCAAGTTCTTGCTTGAAACCACAAGTGTGTGAAATAATGGGATATGATTTAGGCCATCTTTTGTTATGAATAGTCACTTAGCCAAATATTCCCATACCAAAAAGAAGTTTCCGTAGTTAGCCAATTTGAGCCTTAAAACTTGATCTTTTGGCAACCTACAATGTTTAACCTCTTGAACTTATTAAGCCTTTACCCTTTACTAGTGGAGGACAAGTGAAAAGTGGAAAAACGTGAATTTTGGTTGAAATGTGTGTGGGGTGTTTGAGCAAAGAAAAAAGAGAAAGAAAAGATGAGAAACAAAAGAAAGGGATAAAAAATGGGAGCCCCTAGAAAAGAGAGTGAAAAATAAAATAAAAAGAGAGAAGAGGGGATCTCCCAAAAACATGTGCTTGAGAGCAAAAAGTAGACTCTTGAAAGAAACAAAGGAAGAAAATTCTTGAGAATGAAAAGAAAAGTGAGGATGATGGATGGTTTGTTTTGAATGAAATGGGAAAAATGAAAAGAAAAAAAAAATGGTTCGTTGTCCTCCACTAGTCGAGTCACATTTCCCAAATTCTTCCCACCGTTTCCAAAGAGCCAATGTTATGTCCTTGGTTAAGCCCTATTGAGCTCATTGTTGAACATGTTTGTGGTGGAAAGATGGTAGAGCTTGGGCAAGCTTATGGCAATTGCAATGCATGATTTGATTGATGAGTGCTTATTGTCCTTAATTTGTTTGAGTGTTTGAGTGAAATACTATTTCTTGTGAGATAAACTTGAACATCTTGATATTGTCATCACCATCACTTGTTGTTGTGTGTAGAGCATGTGTGAGTAATGAGTTGGATCTTCAATATTGAACTTGTGATCATTTTAAGAATGTATCTTGAGGAAGAATAATTCATTTCATGTCATTTGATACGTGGGATCTTTCATTAATCATCTAGTTGTAAATTTCACCCTTATGTTGTAATTCTTTCGTTGCTCGAGGACGAGCAACACTTTAAGTTTGGGGGAGTTGATTCGGGTGGAATTTACACGATTTAGATGCATATTTGAAGCTCATTTGATGTTGATTTCATTGAATTATACAGTGAATATGATTTTTTAAGCCGAAATGAGAGAAAGGTTGTGTTTTGTCGATTGTGTAGGAAATACGATGGAAATCGGAGCAAAACACATACCACAAGTGATCGGACCGGAAAGAGGAGTGCACGGTTGGATTCGTCTCGAAAAACGGAGTGGATTAGCCAAAGGAATCGAGCCAATCCGACATCCGAGGCGAAAGTTATGCATGGAACGAGAAGGTGAAGAGGCACTCGACCGGGTGAGGTTACTCGGCCGAATCTGCAATTTTGCATTTTACTGCGCACTCGGCCGAGTGAGCCCACTCGGCCGAGTAAGGTTGAATGCGTAGCTCCTGGAATCGGACATCACTCGACCGAGTAAGGTTACTCGGCCGAATCTGCAATTTTGCATTTTACTGCGCACTCGGCCGAGTGAGCCCACTCGGCCGAGTAAGGTTGAATGCCGTAGCTCCTGGAATTGAAGACCACTCGGCCGAGTGACCCTCACTCGGCCGAGTCTCGGCTGGAAAGAGTTGCTACACGCTTCTTAAGTGTCCCACTCGGCCGAGTGACCCCAACTCGGCCGAGTCACCCCATTTTCGGTGCCAAACTTGTATTTTCTCCATTTTTGAGGGATCAACTTACAATTATGCCATTCAAACCCTTCCCAAACACTATATAAACTCCCTTTCTAAAAATCCAAGGGGGGAACTCCTTTGACAAGCATTTTTCCACACACACATTCACATAGTTGTAGGTGTTCTTCATTTTTAGTTTAATTTCTTCAATAGATTAGATAGAATAGTGGTGTTTACTTCAAATCAAGCTACGATTATCATCGGGCATCGTCTATTACATCGTTTTGTAGCTAAATTCGTATGATCAAGGTGATATTACTCTATTTTGCAATTCAATTTGGTATTTTCTTAATTTCTTCAATCTCTTGTTATTCTATTATGAGTTTGATGTTATTTGTTGTTGTAGCCATGTGATTCTCTTCTAGAACCATGGGCTAATCCTCAATTGCCTTGGGTGTGGATGTTTTGATGAGAATTTAGTGTAATTGTGGATTAATTGCATGATTAGCTTATAATTTTGGTGTTTATGTTTCTAAAGTTGTACTTTGATTGATTCATTTGGTTGATCAACCCTATTAGCAAGCATGTTCGATTATGTTTATTGCAACGAGAGTTGGGTAGCATGATTGGGAGTGTGAGTGTGAGCTTTGATCAATTGAATAGAAGTTAATTAGTAATTAGCTCACCCGAGAGGGGTGTTAATGGCTAGACCGACAACCTTAGACATTAAACGAATAGAGGTCGTCTAGGAGTTTGGTGAGAGGGCGTTTCATAAGCATTAGTAACCGTGTTGAAATTGCTTATGCAACACTATCTTAGGAGCTTATGGTATTTGGTTAGATCCTATAATTGCTAGTCAATGCACGATGTTTACCTATGCCTTTCGAGGGGGTTTGCACACTTATGTGATAGCCTTTAGCTTAACCAAAATTTGCAGTAAAATCATGTAATTAGTTCACTAGTCCACTTAATTGCTCACAAAACGGAAACACCCGAGGCAATACACTTCCCTTGCACTTTCCAACAGAAAGTTAGATAGATTGTCATTTCTTGTCACTAGTTCTTATTACTTTAGTTAATATAGTTTACTATTTTTGTGCTTATTTCCGAAAATCCAAAACACATCATTTAGTTACTACAATAGCATACTTACTTGTAACTTTAGGGATTCACTAGCACTCAATTAAGTCCTTGGAACGAAATTTTACTTGGTATACTTATCGTACTACTAACGAACCCATACGCTTGTGGGGATCGTATAGTTGTAAAAAGTGTGCAAAAATACATCCAAGTCATACGTCGACACGGTTGCCTCCTCGCACATGGTCCCATACTCGACTTCTCTTGATTCGTTCTCACCGTACACAGGCACTGATAAAGTCGTTGTGGCAAATGTAATATCCTTCCAATCACTCATACTGGCACACACTTTCACAATTCAAGTTTATCCTTATTAGATGTTTTAGTCGTTCCATCTCTTACTAAAAACCTTCTTTCTGTTAGTAAACTAACAAAATACTTTCTTGTTCGTCTCATTTTTTCTAACGACAATTTTGAAATTCAGAATCAGACTATAGGAGTGGTTCTCACTCGAGGCAGACTTGAAAATGACTTATATGTCTTGGATAACTGTCATTTTTTTTTGCTTCTTCCTTAAGTGCTCGCTCTTCATGTGGTTCTTTTAAATTGTGGCATAATCGTTTGGGACATGTAAATGTTGACATTGTACATCTCCTTAAAAATAAAGGACTTATTTATGTTACTTCTTTACTTCCTCGTCCTGTTGTATGCTCGTCATGTCAAAAGGCTAAGAGTACTCGTCTTCCCTTTGTCATTAATAAAAAATGAGCTTCTCATATGCTTGACCTTATCCATTGCGATCTATGGGGACCCTCCCCTGTCAAATCTATAAATGGCTTCTCTTATTATGTTGTTTTCATAGATGACCACTCTCGCTTTACTTGGTTTTATCCGCTTCGTCAAAAATCTGATTTTTTCTCCACCTTTGTTATCTACAAGAACATGGTTGAAAACCAACTTTCATGCAAAATTAAAAGGTTTCAATCTGATGGAGGAACTGAATTTACTAATCATAAACTTTGTGATCTCTTTCACTCCTCATATATAGTTCACACTATGTCCTGTCCCTACACTCCAGCTCAAAATGGCCGAGCTGAACGCAAGCACAGGCATATCACTGAAATGGGCCTTACTCTCCTATTCCAAGCCTTTGTCCTTACCACCTTTTGGGTAGAGGCATTTGGTACATCTGTCTATATCATCAATAGACTTCCCACCCCTACTTTGAGTAACATCTCACCTTATGAAATTCTTTTCTCATATCCTCCCTCTTATGATATCTTTCGTGTGTTCGGTTATTGTGTGTACCCTTGTCTACGAAGCTATGCTGCTAACAAATTTTCTCCTCGAAGTCTTCCTTGTGTCCTTTTAGGTTACAGCTCGCGCCACAAAGGTTTTTACTATCTTGATCTTAACTCACAACGTCTTTACATCTCCCGTCATGCTCGCTTTGATGAAACCTCCTTTCCCTTTAATGGCAACCACTCCTGCTCGGACATTGCTCCTCTTGACATCTCTATCTTTGCCGACCTTGTGGTTGATCCTGTTTCCTCGTCCTCTCCAGGTCGCCATGAAAACACATCATCTGCTCCTCTATGCTCGCTATGCCTTCAGCCTGACATCACTCCTCGCCTGCCAACACCGCTTCCTCCGATTGCTCGGCTAACTATTTGCCCTCCAGGTCCTCATCCTCCACGGGCTCCATCTCTCACTCCTCGCCCTCGTGTCTGGCCAACAGTCACTCCCTCTCATGCCATGCGAACACGATCCCAAGATGGCATATTTAAAGTCAAACACCCTCCAAACACTTCCCTCACTACAACCACTTCAATGCTCGCCGCAGTTCATAACAATTCTGAACCTAAAAGTTTCTCTTCGGCTGCAAAATTCCCTCACTAGCTGGCTGCGATGGATGATGAACTTCAAACCCTTTACAAAAACAAGACCTGGGTGTTACTCCCTCCTCCTCTAGATGCGAACATAGTAAGCTCCAAATGGGTCTACCGAATAAAATTTCTTCCAGATGGATCTATTGATCGACACAAAGCTCACCTGGTCGCACAAGGGTTCACTCAAATTCCTGGTTTTGACTACGATCATACTTTCAGCCCTGACGTCAAATCAGCCACTGTTCATGTTATTCTCTCCCTTGATGTCATGAATAATTGGTCACTTCACCAATTAGATGTAAATAATGAATTTCTCCATGATCTTCTCCAAAATCCAATCTACATACGCGAACCTCCCAGTTTTGATGATCCCCTCCATCCAACTCATGTCTGCAAACTTAACAAAGCTTTATATAGCCTAAAACAAGCTCCTCGTGCATGGTTTCAACGATTTTGTGATTTTTTTCTTCTCCTCGGCTTCACAGAAAGCAAATCTGACACCTCGATCTACACGTCGGATCATACTACTCTTTATCTCCTTGTCTATGTTGATGATATAATAATTACTGAAAATGATTAATCTTTTATTGCTCGTCTTATTTCTAGGATCAATAAAGAGTTTGCCATCAAGGATCTTGGTCGCCTCGTCTACTTTCTTGGTCTCGAAGTAACATATGATGCTCGCGGTCTCTTCCTCAGCCAATCAAAATATGCCACCGACATCCTTACTCGAGCGAACATGCTCGACTCCAAACCTGTTGCCACTCCTTTATCTTCATCAGACCTTCTTCGCCTCGACGGGAGCCCGTTCTCTGATCTAACTCTTTTTCGCTCTCTAGTCGGCGCCCTACAATATCTTACGATCACGCGCCCAGACTTATCCTTTGCGGTCAACACTGTCAGCCAGTTCCAGGAAAATCCAACTACAGATCATTTCCAGGCTGTTAAACGTATCCTTCGCTATGTTAAAGGCACTACGCATCTTGGTCTCACCTTCTTTACTGGTCGATCAACCTTGCTCACCTACTCAGATGCTGACTAGGCTCGTTGCCTGGACACATGTCGATCAAGTTTTAGCTATACAATTTTGTTTCGGTCAAAACTTAGTCTCTTGGGTTGCCAAAAAACAACCTACAGTCTCCCGATCTAGTTGTGAATCAGAATACCGCGCTATGGCGACCACTGCTTCAGAAACTGTCTGGCTTTGCTCGCTTCTAAAGGAACTTCATGCTCTACCTCCAACACCTCCAACACTTCTTTGTGACAACAAGAGTGCCATATTCTTATCCCAAAATCCAGTTGCACACAAGCGAACAAAACACATTGATATCGACTATCATTTTGTTCGCGAGCTTGTTACTTCTGGTCGCCTTCTCACCCAGTTTGTCCCATCTCATTTACAGCTCCCCGACATCTTCACTAAAAGTTTTGCTCGCCCTTTACTCGAATTTTTCAGGCACAAGCTCAGCGTCTCTTCGCTCCCGCTTCGCTTGAGGGGGAATGTTAGTTGAGAGTAGTTATGATGGTTAGGTTAGTTAATTAGTTACCTTTTCCACTTGTAACCTACCTCTATATATACATATCAATAAACACTTTAATCTCTTAATTGAGAGAGTCTTCCTACTCTACACTGGATATGATTCTGACTTTAAAATTAGTAATCCCAAATCCTTCCATTTTAGAGAAATTTTTCAGTAAAAAAAGGTGATTTCTCTAGCATCATATCAAGTTGTGTGTCATAAACGGGCTAAGTCCCCTCTAAGATATATAGTTGATTTTTTACTTTTTTCAATAAATGAAAAGGTTCCATCTAATAAACATCATGCATTTAGTATTATTTGAAAACAAATGATTTGTTTTTTCATATTCTAATGTTTCATTTCATCAACCTTTTAGCTCAGAAAGTATTATCAACAATACAACAATTTTCTTCAGTGATTTTCATGTTTGTAAAGAAACATACTCCCTCCAAATATATATACAAGGATGAAGTAAAGATGGGCCTAAAATGCTAAGCTAACTAGAAGCATTGGTGTGGGCCGAAATAAACATATAACCCAAAAGTAAATGACTCCCAATACTCCCCCTTAAGTTTGAACGTGAAGATCTCGAACTCCCAACTTGCATCGAAGAAATTGAAAATGATTAACGCCAAGTTCTTTGGGCCCTTGGGGAATATGTCGGCAACTTGATTTTCGGTGGAAATCATGCAAGGTCGAATATCTCCATTCAAAGCCTTCTCACGAATGAAATAATAATCCATCTCAACATGTTTGATTCTCCCATGGAAAACTGGGTTAACGGCAATGTGACGAGCAGCTTAATTGTCATAGAAAAGAGATGTGGGATTGGTGAGAATCTCGCCAAAGTCCTTCAAGAGCCATTGTAACCATACAATCTCACATATTGTCGTTGTCATAACCTTTTATTCAGCCTCGACCGAGGAACGAGCAACAGCCGACTATTTTTTGGTGCGCCAAGAGACGGGCACTAAGAGAAATAAAAAACCCTCTCGATGAACGTCGTGTAAATTGGCACTCCGCCCAATCATCGCCGTAATAGCCGCACAATTAAAAATCCCTAGCGGCCAGAAGGAATATGCCTGACTCGGGGCCTATTTCAAGTAACGAAGAATGTGTTCAGCCAATGTCAAATGACTCGCCTACGGCTGGCCAAAGAATTGGCTAAGTTGGCTTACCCGGTACACTATGTCGGGTCAAGTTACTGTAAGATACAATAGACGCCCAATCAGGCGTCTATACTAATACTATGAAGCGTCAATCGATAAAAGGACTATTGTCTTCAGGCTGGAGTTTCAAATTCTGCTCCATGGGGAATTTGCTTGGTCGACCCCTTGGAGCCCGCTTTCTTCTAAAATATCTAAAGTGTATTTTTGTTGGTTTAGAACGAAACCTTCAGGTGATCGGGCGACCTAAATACCCAAGAAATATTTAAGTGGACCCAAATCCTTAATACTGAACTTATCATCCAAGAAGTGTTTAACCGAGTTGATGTGAGTAATATCATTCCCGGCGAGAAGAACGCCGACGACGTAAATTAATGTGGTAACGTATGTGGTGCCATTTTTTAATATGAAAAGGGAATGATCTGCGTGAGATATGTAGAAGCCAATGGTGACTAGAGCTTGTGTAAATTTCCCATAACAGTTTCGGGAAGCTAGACAAAGTCTATAAAGAGATTTATGGAGCTTACACACTCAGGTGTCACCCTCTTTAGCAAAGCCCTGTGGAATACTCATATATACGTTCTCATGTAAGTTACCATGTAAGAAGGCATTATTAACATCCAAATGATGAACCTCCCAATTACACTTGACATCAATGGACAACATGCACCTGACGGTTACCAGTTTTGCGATAGGTGCGAATGTTTCATGAAAGTCAACTCCATCTATATATTTAAGTGAAACCCTTTGCAACCAGACGAGCTTTGTATCTCTCCACATCTCCATTGGGTTTATATTTAATTTTGTAAACCCATTTGGAGCCAACAACCTTCTAACCAGGGGGCAAGGTAGTTAAGTTTTTTGGCTCATCACATGATGTGATGGCCGCTAGGAAGGCTTTGTGAGCGGAAGAGAATTTATCATTGGAGATACATAGAGATAAATGATGTACCGTCGAATATGCCAAATTGGTAGTAGATTGTACATGGTCGACTGAGGGGGAAGGTCCATTGTATATGCGTCAAGGTGTCTCATACGTTTCTTGACTCTTTCACTTACTCGCGGTGTAGGTCTCTCGATAGTGGGGGCGGTGGTCGGTAAGGCGACCACATCCGGTGTGGGCTCAAGTTGCTCGCCCGATGTGGAATTGGCCTACTGCTCAGCCAATGTGGGATTGGGCCACAGTTCTACCAACGTGGGATTGGGCTGTTGTTCGGCCGAGCAAGCACGTTTGGTGAATGGTCAAAACTAGAATTGTGCGGAATGAGGCGGGTCGAAGGAGCCTCGGATTCGAGCATGAGCCTCATTCGTGGCCGAGACAAGATTTAGATTTTCGTTTCCGCGAAACGGAAATATATCTTCGAAAAATGTAACATCTAGTAAATTGTAGAATTTATGAGTTTGCAAGTTGAAAACTCTAGCTATAAGCCTTTTGCCCGATCGGGTAACCTACAAATATGTATGCACTTCCTTGCTCTCCAAATTTATCCTTGCGACAATTCTCATGGGCATAAACAAGACAACCAAAAACTCGAAGGTGGTCATACGAGGGTTTCTTGCCGAGTAAATTCTCATAAGGTGTGTGATTTTATATCACCGGCAAGTGAAGTCTGTTGATGATGTAAACAGTCGTGAGCACACAATCACCCCAAAATTCAACTGGGAATCTTGATTCAAAACACAGTGTTCGTGCTACCTCTAGTATGTGGCGATGCTTTCGTTCAACGACGTCGTTCTGTTGCGGAGTATATGTGAATGAGCTTTTAAATAGTATTCCATTAGCAACATAGTAATCAAGACAAACTGATGACCGAAACTCGACCCCATTATCTAAGCAAGCACGTTTAACAAATAGCCCAAACTAAGTGCAGGCCATATTACAAATTTGGATTAAATGCATTGCAAAATCTGATTTGTGTGGAATGAGAGAGATTCAAACACCCTCTACTATAATCATCCACAATTGACAAGAAGTAACGAGAACTAGTAAAAGTATCACATTTATAAGGCCCCCAAATGTTCCAATGAATTAGCTCAAAACAATGCGTTGTTTTACTAACACTAATGGGAAATGGTAAACGAGTTTGTTTTGCTCGAACGCAAGAATCACAAAAGTCATCGTTTCCCACATATCCTTGCAAGGAACAAATGTGTCGTAATTTGTATGACTTACAAATTTATTCAACAGTAAAATTACATGATAAATTACATGATAATTTTCAAAGGACTCAAATTTAGAATAATTAATTAACGTCTCAAAAAGAATTTAATCAATTGTGAAGAAACTTTACTATATCATTAAAAGTCTCACAATTGAATTATTTGAAATTTAAATAAACTAGTTCATAATTTTTTTTAGTAATAAGTAACGTGACTGACTGACACTCATCCCCTCTTCCCGCCATCAACTCATCAATCTCGAAATGAATGTCATGAATGAAATAGATGCAAAAGTCTTTAGCTTAATTCTCGTGATTACTGTCACCTTGTATTTCTTGAAGAGAACACCAACTCTGAAAACCTATGCCACATCATGCATGTTCTCCTTCCCCTCAATGTGATCCATGTATTCGGCTAAACCATTAATCTTCATTGCAGCTAGCTGATTATAATGATCTTATCATATTCACCTATATTTATTAGTTACATGAATCAGAAGTAGAGGACAGATGTATTTAACTTGATAATTAAGTATATATGTAGTATAAAATTATGGAAACAACTCAAAACAGATAATGGTTTTGCATCTGAAATTTGATCACCAAGTTTTCCATGTATATTCATATACTCTGCATTTCTAGGACAAACTAATTTACAAAATTGTTTTCTACTCTACTCTACTAATCTATGATATATCATCTTCTGCTCAATTCAGAGATGACATTAGTAAATAAATCCTCACTACATGGAATGGTTAGCCCACCCATTGGATGATCAAAACCATATTCTTCTTCCGTTTGAAATAGCAATTCTTGGAACGAAGGGTTGTTCAAGTATGAAACTGGAACAGTAAAGCGCTTCTTCTCGTTTTCTCCAAGGTAAACAGCAAAATGGCCCTTTGGAACATCAACTCCTGATCTTCTTTCGCTGGATAAAGATCGCCTTAGAATTTGACGAATGGCCATTGTTATACAGAATGAAGGAAAGAAAATGTTGTGAGACAAGTGAAGGCAGAGAAACTTTAAAGTATTTTTTGAGGAGTTGTTGTTGGATGTAATTAATTTAGAAAAATGTATGCTGTATAAATAGATGAACCAATAAATGGTGTATAGTTCAGGATTTAGATTAGTGAGGTGGCTATTAGATATGGGAAACATAAGCACATGAGGAATCACATGGATTGCTCATCAACTTTATTTAGATTTTAAGCAGTGGTACGTAGAGATCGAGCTGCTGGTTTTGTCGTAAGTGGTAGGGTATTGTGCTCATCAACCACCTTCCAAGTCCGTATTACTGATAACGAGATGCCAGGCAAATTCATGTAATATCTCATTTTCTATATATCATGTAGTAGTAATTGAAAGACCGAGGCATGTTCTTCCTCATGTGCTGATTGGCCCATATTACTTGAAAAAGATGATAAAGATTTGTTTCAGACAAGATCACATGGATTTCTTTTGACTATACAATCATTGATATACGATTTTAAAGTGTCGATTCAGTATACGAAAGAGGTACTCTCATGTGTGGGCTCTGTTCGGGTCTCAATACAACATTTAGAGATATGCTTCTTCTGTTGTACAGGATAAGTGATGGGGCCTTAAATTAAATATTGATGCTTGCTGGAAGAAAAATCAATGTTAGTCTTCATGTGCTTTTGTTTTTAAACTATCATATATTTTTGCCTATATATACAACACATACACATTCCTCAACTACAACCAGCAACAAATCCTCAAGAGCTAAACTTTCACTTATTTCACAACAATTTTCAGATTTTTTTTTATATTGAAACCAACATTATTTTACTTTATACAAAATGGCCTTCCGCCAAATCTTGAGACGATCTTTGTCCAGTGAAAGGAGATCAGCTGAAGTCCCAAAAGGCCACTTGGCTGTTTACATTGGGGAGAACGAGAAGAGGCGGTTTGTAATTCCAGTATCATACCTGAACCATCCTTCATTTCAAGAGTTGTTATTTCAAGCTGAAGAGGAATTCGGGTTCCATCATCCAATGGGTGGCCTCACCATTCCGTGTAGTCAGGATTTGTTCATTGATCTCATCTCTGGCTTCAACAGAACATGAGATTCATATTTTTTTTAGAAGACCACATTTTTGTAGACTAGTTAGAAGAAAACAAATGTAAATTCAATGATAAAGAATATTAAATGTCAAGAATTACTTATTCATTTTCATATGCAAAATTTAGCTTTTATATGGTTTAAGTATTTCATTTTCACTTGGCTATAATACTAGAATTTTATATAGATATACTCATCTTTAAAACTTCGTTTATCAACTCTTATCCAAACAATTGCAGTGGATATGATTCTGACTTTAAAATTAGTAATCCAAAATCCTTCCATTTTAGAGTAATTTTTCAGTAAAAAAGGTGATTCCTCTTGCATCATATCAAGCTGTCAGTCATAACTCATAAGCTGGCTAAGTCCCCTCTAAGATAGTTGATTTTTATTTTTCAATAAATGAAAAAAGTTCCATCTGATAAACATAATGCATTTATATTATTTGAAAAAAGATGATTTGATTTTTCATGTTCTAATATTGTTTCATTACATCAACGTTTTAGCTCAGAAAGTATTATCAACAATACAACAATATTTTCTTTAGTGACTTTCATATTTGTAAAGAAACATACTCCCTCTAAATATATATACTAAGCTAACTAGAAGCATAGGTGTGGGCCGAAATAAACAAATAGCCCAAAAGTAAATGACTCCCAATCCTCCCCCTCAAGTTGGAACGTTGTGAGTGTTATCTCATAATCTCATATCAGCTGTGTTAGTAGGGTCAGCTGGTTGAAGCTAACTTAGGCATAATCAGATGAGTTGAAGGATTACAGTCAGTTGTGAAGGTAATGCTTAGAATCAGCTAAGTTGGCTTGATCAGAAGGGTTGAGTAGATGTCTATCAGCAGAGTTAGTCTTTTGACTAAGTTGGAGATCAGCTGAGGGGATTCAGCTGATGAGTTTTTTGAATAGCGAATTTGTTACGAGTTACAAGTAAAGGGGCAAAACTGTCATTTCGATTGGGCAATTGCGGAAAACGTGAGTTTGTTACAACAAACTAACAGTTTCACGTTTTCAACACTCTACAGCAATCACCATTGATTAGTATAAATACTCTGACACTTGTATTTTGTAAAGATTGGCGCGAAACGAGTATTCGTCTTTGAGTTGTGAGTTAACGAGTGAATGCGTGTGTAAACATTCTTGATCAATCAAAGTTGAAGTCGTCTATCCAGTGGATGTAGATCACATTGTTCGAACTACTTAAATACTTGTGTGTTGTGTTTTATCTTGTTTGTTTACTTTTGTGAATTGCTATCTTAGTTGGATTATTTCGTATTCAAGATTGCTACGTGATTGGAGACGTCTAATCTTGTGGATTTATGGACAAACGTGAAGATCTTGAACGCCTAACTTGCCACGAAAAAATTGAAAATGATTAGTGCCAAGTGCTTTAGTGAATATGTGGGCAACTTGATTCTTGGTGGAAATTATGCACGGTCGAATATCTCCATTCACAACCTTCTCATGAATGAAATAACAATCCATCTCAACATGTTTGATTTGCTCATGGAAAACGGGTTTAACGGAAATGTAACGAGCTACTTGATTGTCATAGAAAAGAGACGTGGGATCGGGGAGAGTCACGCCAAAGTCCTTCAAGAGCCATCATAACCCCATACAATCTCACATATCGTTGTTGTCATAACCCTGTATTCACTCTCGACCAAGGAACGAGCAACAACCGACTATTTCTTGGTGCGCCAAGAGACGGGCGAACCACTAAGAGAAATAAAACACCCTCTCGACGAACGTCATGTAAATGGGCACCCCACCCAATTGGCGCAGTAATAGCCGCACAATTCAAAATTCCCAGTGGCCGGAAGGAATATGCCCTGACCCGGGGCCTGTTTCAAGTAACGAATAATGTGTTCGGCCACTGTCAAATGACTCGCCCACGGCTGGCCAAGAAATTGGGTAAGTTGGCTTACCGTGTCTATACTGTCAGGGACGGGCCCAAGATTCGAGTTAAGGGGGGGCCAAAAAAATTACGATCCAAAATACTAATATATCACTACAAAAAAAAGTATCCAAATAGAGAGGGATTTGGCGAGAGAAAAGTCCTCTTTAACATGAATAACGAGGGATTTCCCTTGCCAGAATTTCCTCGCTATTTTTTGCCGAGCATTTTAATTTATCCCTCGCCTGGCCGCGAGCATTAAATTCCCTTGCCAGCAAACGAGCATTAAATCCCTCGCCCTTTATCATTTTTAAAACAATGTCCTTCGTTAAATGGCGAAGGATTTATAATTCCCTTGCTATTTTGCGAGGGTTTTTTGAACCCTCGGTATTTCCCTCTCCATCTGCTCCCCTCGTAAAAATCCTCGCCATTTAACGAGGGATTACATACCCTCGTAATTTTCCCTCGTAATTTTGACAATTATTTGTAGTGTATGTATAATTATAATATATATATATATATATATTAATTATGAGATTTCTCAAATACATTAATATATATTTAATCTATTAGACTAACCAATTGAATATACATATATATATATATGTATATATATATACATGCACATGTTAAAATGATGATGTTGAATTATAATAAAAAAATTTGTTATTGAATTGTGTCGTCTAATATAGATAATTGAAAAAAAAAAAAAAAGACCACTCAAACTATTGAACAATATTGAAGGTGTTATTTATATATTTTATTTAATATGATTTAAAATTATAGCAATTTTTTTTTTTAGGGTTTAAAAGATCATACAAGATTACAATAAGACTTCAAGCACAACTCTAGATCTTCAAACCAGTACTGATCATCACGGTATTGTTGTCCCCATCAATCGTGAGAAGAGGAAAAACGAGTGTTCACTTTGCCTACAGCTACGCACAGGTCTCCATCCTCAAGTCGAGCGTACCCCACACTAAGGTATTCTCAATCCAAGAAAAAGAGACAAAAAAAAGGAAACAAAGTTCCACCTAAGTAACAGATCAAAAGACTGTCAGTCCATCTCAAAAAAACCCAACGGAGGAAAAGATCCTGAAACAGGAAGGAAACCGCAAAGAGGCGCAACACGCCGCACGGAGGCGAAAATAAAGCAGAAACGAGCCACCTAGAGGGCTAGGAAACAGAAACAAACCAGAAATTGCCACATTACGGAACCAAAAATTAATCTAAAAAAACAAGTAAAGCGAGAACAACTGACAAGCTCTTCCAAACGGTCACCGTAGCTCCGTTGGGAATAACGTAGCTATCCATTGATCCCAACTGCAAACAATAAAATACTACATAAATCAGAAAAAGACCAGAGAAGAAACTATCAAAATTCAAACTCGATGGATTCCGCTGGCGCTGGCAACAAAGCGGCGGATGAGCAGCATTAATGGCGTGTGAAGAAAGTAGTGAAACCAATCCGAGTGACGATGGACGAAAATTGATCTACATAATCATTTAGATCAAAGTTATTGTAGATCTTCGAAACTGGAAAGTAGGGGGAGGGGAAAGATTTGAGTACTGAGATGAAGATGGGCGGTGGGTATGATGGTTTTGGGTAAGAGAGAGGGGAGAGCAAATTTAGTGTATTAAAAATTATACTCCCTTCGTCCAATTTCATTATTCTCACTTTTCTTTTTTGATTGTTCAATTTTATTATGCACATACCCTTTTTGGAAACAATACTAATCATATTACTTTATCTCCACCCTCCTACCATCACTTATTTACCCATTTTGTCATTCACTTTATTTATAGACAATCATTTATTTATAAATGGACCCCACAATACCCCCATTATACCCTCAACTTATCTACTTTATAAATAAACTAATCAATATTCATTAAAATCCGTCCCCGAAGAAGTGGGCATTATAAAATTGAACGAAGGGAGTAGCAATTATAGTCAAATATAAAAAATGTAATTATTTTGAAATGAGTTTTACAATTAAAGTACATAAAACAATCACTTTAATATATAATATCAAAAGAGCAATAAAAAATTTACTGTCAGATATATTTTACAATAAATTCACTATAAAATGAATTATTAAATTAATCTATTTTAATTTTATCATTAATTTTAGAAAAATTGAAATTTAATAAATATAATGTATAATATATATATATATAGGGGGTGGGTGGGGCAGGGCGCCAGGGCCCCCCTACCCTATAGGGTAGTTCCGTCGTTATATAAAATTAAGAAACATATTTTTTTTGACACATTTAACCCTCATTAATATTTCTATTTTTCTTCTCTTTTTTCTTTTCTTTTTTTCCACCTTTTCACTCTTCCTTTAACCTTTCTATCATTAATATATTTTCAAAAAAATAGATATTAATAGCGGTAGTTCGGGAAGATCAATGGTATGAATAGAAAAAATGATAAACTTTTTGAAACAAAATTTAAGATCAAATGCTACAAATTTTATGAAATAGGGAGTACTAAATAATTAATAAATTTTATGAAATATGGTTGATACAGCTAATTAACAGCAAATTAAAACACAAACCCTAGGTAGGGGTAGCTATAAAATAGGAGTAATTAACATGCATATTGTTGCAGCAGCTAGCAATTAAATCTGCAAATATGGGTGTGATCAAAATTAATAAGGTCGAACTTGTGATTGCTGCTAGCTGCTTTGATCATGGTAGTACTGCAGGTAAGTCATGTGCCTTGAGTTAGCCAAAAAACGGTGCCTTACTAAAAATGTATAATTCCATCAGGGATGATTTACAAATAGAATTTCAAAATGGGGATCTGCCGGATCTCCAGGAAGAGTGCAGCTGTATCAACCATCTAAAAATTCTTCACAACTTCGTTCGCATGTGATCGAGCGACCTCAATGCCCAAGAAATATTTAAGTGGACCCAAATCCTTAATACTGAACTTATCATCCAAGAAGTGTTTGACCGAGTTGATGTGAGTAATATCATTCCCTGCGAGAAGAACGCCGTCGACGTAAATTAATGTGGAAACGTATGTGGTCCCCTTTATTATTATGAAAAGGGAATGATCTGCGTGAGATTGGCAGAAGCCAATGGTGACTACTGACTATAGCATGTGTGAATTTCTCATAACAGTTTCGGGAAGCTTGACAAAGTCCATAAAGAGATTTTTGGAGCTTGGACACTCGGGTGCCACCCTCTTTAGCAGCCCAGTGGAATACTCATATATATACGTTCTCATGTAAAAAGGCAATATTAACATCCAACTGATGAACCTCCCAATTACACTTGACGGGAGTGGACAACATGCATCAAATGGTTACCAATTTTGCGACAAGTGCGAATGTTTCATGAAAGTCAACTCAATCTATATATCTGAGTGAAACCCTTTGCAACCAGACTGGTTTTGTATCTCTCCACATCTCCATTGGATTTATATTTAATTTTGTAGAGCCATTTGGAGCCAACAACCTTCTAACCACGGGGCAAGGTAGTTAACGTCCATGTGCCATTTTGTTCTAGGGCACAAATCTCTTTTGCCATGGCATCACGCCATAAGGGATCTCGAATTGTCTATGAGAAGTGTTTTGGCTCATACGTGATGTGATGGCCGCTAGGAAGGCTTTATGAGCGGAAGAGAATTTATCATAGGAGATAAATAGAGATAAAGGATGTATCGTCGAGTATGCCAAATTGGTAGTAGGTTGTGCATAGTCGACCGAGGGGGAAGGTCAGTGGTATATGCGTCAAGGTGTTTCAAACGTTTCTTAACTCTTTCACTTACTCCGTGGTGTATGTCTGTCAATAGTGGGGGTGGTGGTCAGCAAGGCGACCGCAGCCAGTGTGGGCTCAAGCTGCTCACCCGATGTGGAATCGGCCTACTGCTCGGCCAATGTGGGATCGGGCCGTGGTTCGGCCAACGTGGGATTGGGTTGTTGTTCGGCCGAGCAAACACGTTTGGTGAATGGTCGAGACCAGAATTGTGCGGAATGAGGCAAGTTGAAGGAGCCTAAGATTCGAGCATGAGCCTCATTCGTCGTGGCCGAGACAAGATCTAGATTCTCGTTTCCGCGAAACGGAAATATGTCTTCAAAAAATGAAACATCCAGTGAATTGTAGAATTTATGAGTTTGCAAGTCGAAAACTATATAAGCCTTTTGCCCAATCGCGTAACCCACAAATATGTATGCACTTCCTCGCTCTCCAAATTTAACCTTGGGACAATTTTCATGGGCATAAACAAGACAACCAAAAACTCAAAGGTGTGCGATTTGATTATGTAAACAGTCGTGAGCACACATTCACCCCAAAATTCAACTGGTAATCCTGATTCAAAACGCAGTGCTCGTGCTACCTCTAGTATGTGGCGATGCTTTCGTTCAACGACGTCATTTTGTTGTGGAGTATTCCATTAGCAACATAGTAATCAAGTTCGCTGTCTGCACCCCAGAATAACATGCAATTCTGTGCACAACAATCAATCATTTCTACCGGAAGACCCATCCCACTCATCAAATGTTTTGTGTCGTTAAATTTCTTGGGAACATTATTTTCGGGAGGACAAATCTCACGAATCAACTCAACGACCTGATTGTATCCCCTTTCAGACAATTTGTTTTCCGTTTTAATGTTCAACAATCTGGAATTGAATGACAACTGCGAATGAGATTCACAACCAGGATACAAGTCTTGGTCCGCTGCACGAAGCATGCCGTAAAACTGTACCGCATTCTCGTTAGGGGGTTCTTCATTAATTGTCTCCTCTTCCACGTTTATTCCAAAATCAATGTTTGGGCCACCCATTAACTCTTCTAACATATTGTGGTACGAACTAGGTCCCGCTGGGTCAACGTCGTTTGAAGTTGACGCAAATTCATTAGTATTTCGAAATAGACGTGGACCCCAACTCTCTTCCCCATGATAAATCCAATTATAATAATTCAGTGTAAAACCATTTCGATATAAATGAGATTTCACTTCATTAGGATCTCTATAAGTTTGATTTCGACATCTAGCTTTCGAACAAGGACACCTAATTTTTCCTTCCCAGATCGAATTCGGATTACTAGTGGCAGCTTCAATAAATCCATTTACTCCACTAACAAATCCGGGGTTCATAATCCCATTCACTAATCTTGGACTATACATCCAACTACGACTTGAATAATTCATGTCAATCGACTTCTACAACACACAAACAACCAACGTCTCATTCCTCCAACTCGATTAAAATTAATTAATACAATTCCAAATATATTCTAATAATTATTCTAACACCCTAACAAATAAATTCATATAACTTAATTAAAACATACATATACATAACGTCAAAGGGTCGAGAGACTCAACGCCACAATTAAATTCTAACAATTAACACATGCATGCATAAAAATTAACATTTAATTTCAAACAATTCTAAAAATAAAATTATATATTGATGCGACCAAAATATGTCATTCCCGGAGATAACGACACGTGGATATAGGATGAATTAAATTCGTCTTATTATGAGTGATAGTTTGGTGAAGGGGATTAATACACCCCTGAATACAAAGAGAGAAATAGGCTTAACTGGGCCTTTGGCCCATATCTTTGGCTCAATTATTCTGGGACTAAGTATTTCCAGCCCAAGAAGGGGATTCCTAAGATCTAGTCTTGATTGAGGAGGCCCGAAAGAAGTTAATCAGAGGGAATAGGGGAAGTCCACCGGAAGACCGAGTCTTAAGGGGCGGTTAAGAAATAAGGGCGAGAGGGATTCTCCTCTCTCCCAAGAAAATCGGCAGGTATAAAAGCAGGTTTGTTTTACTATGTTGACTACGTTTTATATAATAAAAAGATATACTTTACATTTTTCATAAGAAATATACAGAGAATACACTGAAAATATAAGAGAACCCTACGATTCTTGCGAGAATTTCCCTTGATTTACAGGGAAATTCCTCTTTGATTCTCCCGATAAAGCTTCTAACTTGAGCGTCGGAGATTCCACGCCGGAATCCCCTCCGGCGTGTTTTTGCAGGTCTTACGGGAGCTTAGAAGAGGATCATTCATGAGAAAGCTTGCAGAAAAGTAACGATCTAAGCCCGCAACTACCATAATCCACACAAGAAGATTTGGTATCCTTCATCGTTACTTTTTGACGCAACAACTGGCGCCGTCTATGGGAAGTTTTCGAGCTAAGAAGTGAGAAAATTTCATACAAAATGGGCGGAGAAGAGGAACTGATGAAGCAGGCTAAGGAAAAGGGAGATACTACTACCTCCCCTTTCCCTCCGCCTCCTCCGGGTTTTCCCTTAAACACGAATCTAGGGAAGCAACCCTCAACCACTGTACTGGAGGATAACCCTCCTGCACCCGAGGGAAATACGACGGGTACCTCTGGAGCCTCTGGAAGTGGGATTAATAAGGATATACCTCCCTCCAATGTACAACCTGAGCTCCTTACTATTTCTCAGGATCAGCTAAATGTTATGATCGCCCAGGCCGTGGAGAAGATAATCACTTCTCGAGGAGTCCATACCTCTGGCGCTGTCCCTCCAGCGAATGAAAATACGAAGCAGAAAAATCCAGAACACGTGACTGATTCCTCTCTGGCTCCTTCCAGAAACGAGGGGGTCCCTCGAGATTAAGAAGATAAGATACCCTCTCAGGCTGAAAGGAGAGTCCCCAACAGAACCCCTAGAAGGAACGTGGAAGTGGCCCAAGAAAGGACTTTGGACCTAGAGACGGGAGAAAGTACGGACGACACTTACCAAGGGGCGGTCAGCGATCAGAAACTGGCCCTCCAGAGAGAAATGAGGGATATGAGGAAACAAATGGCTGATAATGTAAGTAAATCTCCTTATGTTACTGGCTATCAGTTTACTTCGAACATCTTGCAAGATGAATTACCTTCTAACTTCAAATCTTTGAACTTTGAATACGATGGTACCGCGGATCCCTACGAACACTTGGTGAGATTTGAAAATGCCGCCCTGTTGCATCGCTACGGAGAAGGCGTCAAGTGCAGGGTCTTCTTAACCACTTTATCCAAAGTTGCACAACAGTGGTTCACGCAATTGGGACCTGACACCATTCACTCGTGGTCGGAGTTTAGCGAACTGTAAATGGTTCACGCAATTGGGACCTGATATCATCTGTAGCCTCTAAATCAATGGTCTCTGATGGAATGAAAGAGGATTTACCTTTGGTTTTCTTCTTCTTAGAAGCTCCATAAGTGGGGAGTCCAGAAGAGAAAACAGCTTTTCCGGTGGATGACCTGGTCCGTTTGGCGACTGACCACACCGAAGGCTTCATCGGAGAAGGGGGAGTAGCATCTCGGGAGATCTGGGATAACCAACTCATAGCTGCAATAAGAAAATAATAATATCAGAGGTCATAAAGTCATAAACGCAGAAGGTAACAACAGGGGAAGGAAATGATATTACCATCATCTGGACCTAAGGGATAGTCAGTGCGACCAAAACTAAAATGGGATAAAGCCCTAGGATTTTTACATATACCCATCACATCGAAGTACCCGTGAAGAGTTACATGTTTGTTCAAGTTTTCCATTACAACCAGATTAAGAGGGGAACAAGCAGTGAGGGGAGGACAGGGCACCCCCGGATTCTCATAGACCCACTTTTCGTGAGGGAAATCCCAAGGAGATGGGTTAGTAACGAAGAAATAATAATCCCTCCATTCTTGAACCCCCTCATGGAGTTTTTCCATGAATTTCCCGGTCCTAGAAGCGCGACCACACATATAAAAAAACCCATCTGCAAGCTTGCATGTGTACTGAGTCAAAAAGAGTTGGGCCGAAGGTTCTTCCCCGTTCCCCTTTACCAAAATATAAAACCCTAGCATCGCTCGAATGGCATTGGGCGTGAATTGATTGATAGGTATGTGGAGGTAAGAGGCAATTTCAGCCAAGTAAGGGTTAATGGAAAAACGAAGCCCAACTTTTAGTTGAGCTTCCCAAAAGGCCAAGCTCCGGGGACCAACGAAATTAGGGCGTTCTCTCGGATGGGCGGTCCTAACTATGTAATCTGTCGGAAACATTCTCGACCGAACGAAGGCGGCTAAACGTTCCTAAGAGAGAGAGAAGGAAGTAGATATTTTGTTTCTTAAGGCTGGTATGGTTATGGGGAATGGTGAAATTGAACTAGAAGAGGAGTCAGAGGTTTCTTTGGAAGCCTCTTCCGATGAAGAGTGAGAAGAAGAGGACATGACGATAAATTAAAAGAAGAGAAGGAAGCGAAGAGGGGTACCTAAGATTGAAGGCACTACTCGTACGAAAATGAATCACCGGTGAACGTATCGGAGAAGAGACCTGAAGAGAGACGAAGAACTGTAGAAAGTAGGTTTGCACAAGTGAGAGAGGTTTTTTAATTTTTGAATTGGGGAGTTATGATGGTAATTCGGAATGCAGGGAGAAAATCGAGGAAAGTGGCACCGAGGCCCAATGAGAGGGCGCGTGACTATGACGACGGCGGCTGGCTGTCCTCTCTATTACAGGCGCGTGAGAGAAAGGTATATGTGGAATTCGAAGCGGTGAGAAAATCGAAATATGGATGATTTTCGGTTGGCGGCAAAGGGATGGATTTAAAAGAAGAATTAAATTATTTTTTCTAAAAACCAGAGGGCATGTTTTCCTAGGGATGTACAACATATTCTTTGAATTTAAAGGGAAAAAATAGTGGCAGTTTACGTGAAATGATCCATAGGGTGAATTCATCATATCCTTTCTTTTCTCCTACTCTTATAAAGCGTATATATTTTACGACAGTATGGGGGGAGTAGCTGATGCGACCAAAATATGTCGTTCCCGGAGATAACGACACGTGGATATAGGATGAATTAAATCCGTCTTATTATGAGTGATAGTTTGGTGAAGGGGATTAATACACCCCTGAATACAAAGAGAGAAATAGGCTTAACTGGGCCTTTGGCCCATATCTTTGGCCCAATTATTCTGGGACTAAGTATTTCCAGCCCAAGAAGGGGATTCCTAAGATCCAGTCTTGATTGAGGAGGCCCGAAAGAAGTTAATCAGAGGGAATAGGGGAAGTCCACCGGAAGACCGAGTCTTAAGGGGCGGTTGAGAAATAAGGGCGAGAGGGATTCTCCTCTCTCCCAAGAAAATCGGCAGGTATAAAAGCAGGTTTGTTTTACTATGTTGACTACGTTTTATATACTAAGAAGATATACTTCAAATTTTTCATAAGAAATATACAGAGAATACACTGAAAATATAAGAGAACCCTACGATTCTTGCGAGAATTTCCCTTGATTTACAGGGAAATTCCTCTTTGATTCTCCCGAGAAAGCTTCTGACTTGAGCGTCGGAGATTCCACGCCGGAATCCCCTCCGGCGTGTTTTTGCAGGTCTTACGGGAGCTTAGAAGAGGATCATTCATGAGAAAGCTTGCAGAAAAGTGACGATCTAAGCCTTTTTTCTGTCCGTTGCCGATTGGCAACGGTACACTGCCCTTGCTAAAACCGTTGCCTTTTGGCCAATTTTTTGTAGTGACTGACGACCGAAATTCGACCCCATTATCTGAGCTAGCGAGCACGTTTAACAAATAGCCCAAACTGGTGTGGACCATATTACAAAATTGGATTAAATGCATTGCAACATCTAATTTGTGTGGAAGTCTTTAGCTTACTTCTCGTGATTACTGTAATCGTGTGTTTCTTGAAGAGAACACCTGATTGGAATTAAGATTTGTGTTTAAAAATTTAGGGCAAAAATCTTTTATATATATATATCAATACGCTTTAAAAAAACTTATAATTAGAAATTAATCAACTGTCTCATGAGTTTGTTAAACTTCCTTACCAGATTTCCTCCAAAAAATTTAAATGTATTGAACATACAACAACTCTGAAAACCTATGCCACATGATCATGAATGTTCTCCTTCCCCTCAATGTATTCAGCTAAACCATTCATCTTCATCTTCATTGCAGCTAGCTGATTATAATGATCTTATCAGAGTCACCTATATTAGAGTTTCGCCTTTCTTCGTATGCACAAAACTTGGGACGAAATTTTAGTCACCTATATTTATTAGTTATATGAATCAGCAGTAGAGGTCAGATGGATTTAAGAAGATAATTAAGTGTGTATAAAGTAATTGAAACAACTGAAAACAGATAATGGTTTTGCATCTGAAATTTGATCACTAAGTTTTTCATATACTCTGCATTTTTAGAACTAACTAATCTACAAAATAGTTTTCTACTCTACTCTACTCTACTAATCTAAGTCTAAGATATACTATCATCTTCTGCTCAATCCAGAGATGACATTATTGAATAAATCCTCACTACATGGAATCGTTAGCTCACCCATTCGATGATCAAAACCATATTCTTCTTCCGTTTGAAATAGCAATTCTTGGAATGAAGGGTTGTTCAAGTATGAGACTGGAACAGTAAAGCGCTTCTTCTCGTTTTCCCCAACGTAAACAGCAAAATGGCCCTTTGGAACATCAACTCCTGATCTTCTTTCGCTGGATAAAGATCGCCTTAGCATTTGACGAATGGCCATTGTTATACAGATTCAAGGGAAGAAAATCTCGAAAATGTTGTGAGATAAGTGAAAGCAGAGAAAGCCTTAAAGTATTTTTTGAGGAGTTGTTGTTGGATGTAATTTAGAAAGATGTTAGCTGTATATATAGGTGAACATATTATTGGATATTAGATATGGGAAACATAAGCACATGATGGATTGCTCATCAACTTTATTTAGATTTTAAGCAATGGTACGTAGAGATCGAGCTGCTAGTTTTTTCGTAAATGGTAGGGTATTGTGCCCATCAACCACCTTCCAAGTCCTTATTACTGATAACGAGATGCCAAGAAAATTCATGTAATATCTCATTTTCTATATATCATGTAGTAGTAATTGAAAGACAAAAGCATGTTCTTCCTCATGTGCTGATTTGCCCATATGGCCCCTACCATATTACTTGAAAAAGATGATAAAGATTTGTTTCAGACAAGATCACATGGATTTCTTTTGACTGTATAGTCAATCCTATACGATTTTAAAGTGTCGATTCAGTATACGAAAGAGGTACTCTCATGTGTGGGCTCTGTTGGGGTCTCATGCAATACAACATTGAGAGATAAGTGATGTGGCCTTAAATTAAATATTGATGCTTGTTAGAAGAAAAATCAATTTTAGCCTCCATGTGCTTTTGTTTCTAAACTATCATATATGTTTGCCTATATATACAATACACATATATTCCTCAACTACAACCAGCAACAAATTTTCAAAAGCTAAACTTTCACTTATTTCACAACAATTTTAAGTTTTTTTGTACTTCATACAAAATGGCCATCCGACAAATCTTGAGACGGTCTTTTTCCAGTGAAAGGAGATCAGATTCATCAGGAGAAGATGTTCTGAAGGGCCATTTGGCTGTTTACATTGGGGAGAACGAGAAGAGGCGGTTTGTAATTCCAGTATCATACTTGAACCATCCTTCGTTTCAAGAGTTGTTATGTCAAGCCGAAGAGGAATTCGGGTTCCATCATCCAATGGGTGGCCTCACCATTCCGTGTAGTCAGGATTTGTTCATTGATCTCATCTCTGGCTTCAGCAGAAGATGAGATTCACATTGTTTTTAGAAGGCCACAATTTTGTAGACTAGTTAGAAAAAACAAATGTAAATTCAATGATAAAGAATATTAAATGTCAAGAATTACTTATCCATTTTCATATGCAAATTAAATTAAGCTTTTTATATGGTTTAAGTATTTCTGATTTCTCAATTCTTTGGCCTGTTTCCTTAATACAGGAAATTCACTTGAGAAGATTATTACAGGAAATGTAGTAATTTTGCTTTTAATGGCTTCCACCTCCTGGAATGTGGTCTTTATCTACAAATTCACTTGGCTAAAATACTAAAATTTTATATATACTCATTTTTAAAAGTTCATTTATCAACTCTAATCCCAAATCCTTCCATTTTAGAGTAATTTTTCAGTAAAAAAGGTGATTTCTGTAGCATCATATCAAGCTGGAGAAAATTTCATTTTACGTCCTGTAACTTAGGCCTAATCCAGTTTATATCCTTTAAGTTTTCACTTTTTCAATTTACGTCCTAGGGTGTCCAATTTATGTCCTTTTAGGTCCAATTTATATCCTTTTCGCCGAAAAATTGGAATTCCGGTCAAATAGTCCAATTTACGTCCTTTAAGTTTAAAAATAAAAAATTAATAATTAAAAAATTCTTTAAAAAATTAAAAATCTCATTAAAAACTAAAAATATCATTAAAATTTATAAATTGTGTAAAATAAAAATGAAAAATTCTAAAATTCAAAAAAAAAAATTAAAAAATATAAAAATTCTAAAAATTTGAAATATTGAAAATTAAAAATAAAAAAATTCTAAAAATCTCATAAAAACATAAAATTCTAAATATAAAAAATATATAAATTAAAATTTTAAAAATGTTTAAAATAAAATTAAAAATTATACAATTCTAAAAACCTCATTAAAATGAATTTGACACGGTTCTACAATCAATCAAGGCGTGGAATACAAAAAAATTTAGTAGTTCGAGAAAAACTTTAATGGCGGATGAGTCCTAATCAAGTCTGGTTTTTAATGACATATTATTAATAATTTTTATTATTCGTATGGGGTTTTAAAAATTTTAATATTTAATCTACACATTTTAAAAAAATTAAAGAGATTTTTAGAATTTTTAATGAGATTTTCGAATTTCTTAATTTTAAGTTAAACATTTTCGATTTTTTGAATTGTAAATTTTTTTTTTTTTATTTTTATTTTACACATTTTATAATATTTAATGAGATTTTTAAAAAATTAAATAAGGTATTTTGAATTTTATTTTTCACATTTTATAGTTTTTAATTTTAATGATGTTTTCAGATTTTTAATAATATTTTAAAAAATTTAAAGATATTTTTAGAAAATTTATTTATTAAATTTTAAAATTTCAAACTTAAAGGACGTAAATTGGACTATTTGGTCGGAATCCCAATTTATTCCTCACATTCCGGTGAGTTTGAAAATTTCCGGCGAAAAGGACGTAAATTGGACCAAAAAGGACGTAAATCGAAAAAGTGAAAACTTAAAGGATATATATTGGATTAGGCCTAAGTTACAGGACGTAAAATGATTTTTTCTCTATCAAGCTGTCTGTCATAAGCTGGCTAAGTCCCCTCTAAGATATATAGTTGGTTTTTATTTTTCAATTAATGAAAAAAGTCCCATCATCATTTAGTATTATTTGAAAACACAAATGATGTGATTTTTCATGTTCTAATGTTTCATTTCATCAACAATACAACAATTTTCTCCAGCAATTTTTTTCATGTTTGTAATCTATAAATGCATGTGTTGTATATATAGGTAAACCAAGAAATATAAATTTTGGATTTGAGTAGAAATGAGATGTGGGGTGGCCTATAAAACTTAGGAAACATAAGCATATGAGGAATCACATGGCTTTGTCCATCAACCATTATAAATATTTTAAGCAACAAAATGAACATGGATTCACCTTTAATTGTATTATGATGGAACCTTACCAAAGATACCAAGCAAGGATGATGGACTCAATTATCAGAGAAGAATGAAAGTTGCATGATTGAAGGAGAATTACTTATAATTAGTTGATTAGAATTATTACTGCATTAATTACTGGTAGAAGTCAGAACTATTATTTATACCCATTAGATACACCATTGTAATCATCTCGAGAAGTATAATCGAATTCACAACACATTTAGTTGATTACTAGTGTATTCCGTGCATTCATTCCGAGTTTCTAGAATACCTCGTAAGAGGTTTCATCAATTGGTATCAGAGTCGTTACGATTCTCTTTTCCACACTTTCGCATATTAACATGGTTTCGAATAAGAAAAAATTTGAGGACATGGAGACCTCCATTAACCGCTTGAGTAACATAGTAGAGACACTAGCTCTACGGATGGGGAATCGCTCTGAAGGAGAAGGTGGCAATCATCGAAACCAGGCGTCAGGAATCATTGACCGAGGGCAGGGGCGGCGGCGATACCGAAGTCGCGAGGAGAACGACGAGAAATCAAATAGGGACAGAAGGGAAGGCTCCCAACAACCAAACAACCCTTTTGCAAATAACCTGGGCCCATTTCATCGAGACGGGTCCAAATCAAACACCGAGGACGAAGACGAGGATCAATCATTCGAGACTAAGTCCGACAGATCAGTTCGGATTAGGTGAAGGGAACGATCATGGGAGTTTCTCCCAAAGGGACCACGCATCGAATTTCCTAAATTCGGGGGAAAGGAGACCCTTAATTGGGTAGATAAAGTCGAGCAATTTTTTGATTGGCAAGAAGTACGACCACGAGACCGTGTACGACTCGCATCATACCTTTGGAAGGAGAAGCAAGGCAGTGGTGGAGGTAGTTCGAACAAGTGTGCCGAATTTAAAGAGGGAGTACTAACAAGATTCAGTACGAAGAGCTATGAGGATGATAATGAGATCATGAGTAGAACGTGACAAACAGGTTCGTTCAAAGACTATCTCAAAGAATTTGAACAATCTATGAGTCGAGTTCCACATTGGCCCCCAAGCGCACTATTAGGGTCATTCATGGCAGGCTTAAAAACCGAAATCGCTACTGAGTTTAAGATGTGGAGACCTCAAACCTTGTGTGAGGCGATCAACTTGGCCAAAAGAAAGGACGAGCATCTACGACTTAATCACCCAAATCAACCCTACAACCGAGGATATGGACCAACTAATTGGGGCTACCCACCTCGACCAACCACAAACAATCCATCGTCCACCATTGGGATCCCACCGATTGGATCCTCTAGTGCGAGGGGGTAAACTACAGCAATAGTGGTAGGCAGGAGTCGCATCCAACTAACCAACGAGGAAGACTTAAAAAGGCGACAAATAGGTCAGCGCTTTACGTGCGACGAGAAATACACATAGAACCATATATGTCTAAACACAAAAGCTAAAATGATGAATCTCGTCATTGACGAGGAGCCCTTGGTCGAAAGAGATTTTGATACTATGCCCAGATACGATCAAGAACCTAAGAACTTCGACGATGACGCGCAATCGAATGAGGTGACCATCTCGTTTGACACATTGGCTGATAGTGGCACACTCACTTAGACTTGAAGGACACATAGGCCGACATCCTGTTACTAAACTCGTTGATAGTGGAGCCACGCTCAATTTTATTACGACTACACTCGTAGACTACCTTGGCCCAACCACACGAGAAGGCAATGGATTCGATGTCGTCACCGGTAGTGGTCATTGTTTCTTTTGTAATACTAAACACGACCATATTCCTGTCAGGGAATACGTTTCCGGATGATGATGTACTCGATTCCCATACCCAAGCACGACGTGGTGTTCGACATTCCATGGCTAGAAGCAGTGAGCCATTAATGATGGATTGCAAGGAATTATCCCTTAACTTTTGGCTCGGAGATGAACTCATACTCCTTAAAGGGCTCATATACACTCTTCCATACCCGATGGAAGAAACATGCTCGACAAGGAACTGGATGGGGGCAGCGAGCTTTTTATTCTCACGTCCACCGAAGTACACACTCCAGTAGATACCGAAACTAGGGCAAACGAGGAAATTCAGATGTTGCTTAATGAGTTTCAGACAATTGCAACACCGCCAGACTTAGTTCCACCCAGTCGCCAGTTCGACCACATAATTAGGCTCGTGGACGAAAATAAACTAGTCAACGTGGCCCAGTACCGATATGCGCATTTTCAGAAAGACGAAATTTAGAAGCAAGTAGGGGAAATGATGGGATCATGCTTAATAAGGTATAACACTAGCCCTTTCTCCTCTCCGGTTCTACTTGTCAAAAAGAAGGATCGTACATGGCATTTTTGTACTGATTACTGTGCCTTGAATGTAGCCACCATAAAGGATCGATTTCCCATCGCAGCCGTGGAGGACATGTTTGACGAACTCACTCTTTAGGGCCAAGTATTTTTCAAAATTAGACCTACGAGTGGGGTATCATCAGATTCATGTTCATCCGACGTCATCCATAAAACTGATTTCCAGACGCACAATGGGCATTACGAGTACTTGGTAATGCCTTTTGGCCTTTGTAATTCACCCTCTACTTTCCAAGAAATAATGAACCATATTTTTCGTCCCTATTTACGCAAGTTCGTGTTAGTTTTCTTCAATTATATTCAGGTTTATAGTAAGGATTAGGAAACTTATTTAATTCATTTGAAAATGGTTTTGGTTGTTCTATAAGAAAATCAGTTCTTTATTAAGCCATCAAAATGTTTTTTTGGAGTCAGCGAGATGGAATACTAAGGACATTTTATTTCATACGATGGTGTTCGAGTCGATCCATGAAAAATCGAGGCGGTTTAGAATTGGCCCGTACCAACCACAGTCACCGAACATCGAGGATTTTTTGTCCTATCAAGTTATTATCGCAAGTTTTGTGCTTGTTTTAGAGAAAAGGCACGCCCCTTTCACAATCTTACCAAGCTTAACAAGTTTCAAAGTTTGGACGACGCCCAGCAAACGTTCGACAACTTAAAAGCAGTTATGACCAACGACCCCAGTGCTCGCCTTACCTAATTTTAACGATCCCTTCTTCATCGATACCAACGCCTTTGGTTTCAGGATCGGCGTCGTCTTGTCTCAAGGTGGTCGGCCCATTGCCTTCACGAGAAAGGGCATCGCTACATCCAAAGGCTCGTGGTCCGTCTACGAGAAGGAGATGCTTGCAATTTTAGAGGTTGTTCAATGTTGGCTCCCATACTTTGTCGACCGGCATTTCAAAATCATAACAGACCAGAAGAGATTACGATACTTGTTGGAGCAGCGAATCACAACTTCAAAACAACAAAAATGGATTGCCAAACTGGTTGGTTTCGACTACGAAATTGTGTACCAACAAAGGTGAGAAAAGGAAGTAGTAAATGCCCTTTCTCGGCGAGACAACCTATACACCTATAATCCAAATATTTTGCTTGCTTCATCCACCCCATTGATCGGCATCTGGGATGATATCACGAGCACCGACAGGCGCGACATTGAATTAGGAGCTCTTTTACAACGGGTAATCGATGTGGGGGTCGCCTCGACGACTAATCCGTCCATCATCAATGTTTAGTGAGAAACGGGGTTATCTGGGTTCCACCCGACGACATCTGCCAAAGGTTACTCGCCGATTTTCATGGTTCGATCTTCAGGATCCATTTGGGGATCCTCCAAATATTCAAACTCCTTTCCCAATTGTTCTACTGGCTAGCCCAAAAGCCTGATGTGGTTGCCAATGTTCGAGCATGCGATATGTGCCAGCGCAATAAAGCCAAATGTCTCAGTCCGGCCAGTTTGCTCGCCCCGTTACCAATTCCCGAGCAGGTTTGGGTGGATGTTTCGATGGACTTCATCACTGACTTCCACGATCTTAGGGGAAAGATACCATTATGGTGGTCGTCGATCGCCTCTCCAAATACGCTCACTTCATTACAGTACGTCACCCTTATTCTGCTAAGGATATTGCTGAATTTTTTATGTGCAACATTATTAAACTACATGGTATCCAATAGACTATTGTCTCCGACTGAGACCGTGTCTTTCTTAGAACTTTTTGGAGAGAATTATTCAAACTCATGGGGACACAACTGAATTTCAGTTCAGCATACCATCCGCAATTCGACGGACAAACGGAGGTAGTAAATAGGTCTCTGGAACAATACCTACGTTGTTTTGTTTTTGACAAACCCAAGGAGTGGGACAAGTACCTCGCCTGGTCAGAATATTGGTACAACACGTCGTACCATCGTTTAATCGACATGACCCAATTCAAAGTGATTTACGGGCGACCAGCCATTCATATACTCATCCATGAAGCATATTCGACGTACAGCACGAGGTCGACATCCAACTGAAAGAACAAGATGCCCTACTTCAACAATTACGATTCAATCTTGAACACGCCCAGAATCGTATAAAATAATACGCGGATGCCAAACGGCGCTTGAGGAATTTAACGTCGGAGACTGGGTCTCTCAAATTACAACCCTACCGCCAACAGTCAGTTACTAGGCGAGCTCATCACAGGTTATTTAGCAAGTATTTCGGGCCATTTCAAGTATCGGCACGCATGGGGAAAGTTGTGTATAAGCTCGACATGCCACCCAACTCACGAATACATCCAGTTTTTCATGTGTCTCTCCTATGCCGCCGCATTGGCGCTATGCATGTCATCCAATCGACGTTGCCCCCTACTCGGCGGACGATACACTAACCATCGAACCCGCCCATACCCTAGACTACCGTTAGTGCCACTCAGATAACGAGCCTTATTGTGAGGCACTTGTTTGGTGGAAAGGATTAGAAAAAAGATGACACAACATGGGAAATAGTCGAGGAGCTACGCCTGCATTTCCCCGACCTTAACCTTGAGGACAAGGATCGTTTCAATGAGGGGGGTGATGATGGAACCTTACCGAAGATACCAAGCAAGGATTATGGACTCGAATATCAGAGAAGAGGGAAAACAACATGATTGACTACGTAGTTAGGGGAATTACTTATAATTAGTTCATTAGAATTATTATTGCTTTAACTACTACATTAATTACTGGTAGAAGTCGGAACTATTATTTATACTGATTAGATACACCATTGTTATCATCTTGAAAATAACAATCGAATTCACAACATGTTTGGCTGATTACTAGTGTATTCCGTGCATTCATTTGGAATTTCTAGAATACCTCGTAAGAGGTTTCATCATATTACAACTTGGAAGACGGGGTCACCATGTAAAATTGAGAGGCTTCTATTATTATTTATTACACTATTATAAGTGATAGGGTCTAATGCATAATTGAAAGCAAAGGCTTGCATTTCCTCATGTTAGAAATTGTTTTGTAGAGAAGAATTGGTTAGAAGTTTCCGTTTATTCATTCACGATAACTTGTGAGAAATTTTAGCTCGGCTGATCGATGTTTAGTAAACAGAATTCTGTATCTATTTTAGCATTTGTTCTTCTTATCTTATAAAGCTGGCCATTTATATTGAAAATACTTAAATTAATTTCCTTATAATAATAATCACTTATGAAGCTTGGTGAAGGGTGATTCAAGTGGGGCACTACATTGAAACATAAGCACATGAAGAATGAAATATTTTTTTTGCCTTCTAGAAGACATATCCAACATCATTTTTTCAAGCTAGATAACAAATTTTGATCTTATTCATGTTCAGCAGTAGAAGTCAGATGGATTTAAATTGATAAGTATGTATAAAATAATGGAAACAACTCAAAAAAGATAATGGTTTTGCATCTGAAATTTGATCAATGAGTTTTCCATGTATACTCTGCATTTCTAGGACTAACTAATTTACAAAATTGTTTTCTACTCTATAATCTATGATATATCTCATCTTCTACTAAATCCAGAGATGACATTAGTAAATAAATCCTCACTACATGGAATGGTTAGCCCACCCATTCGATGATCAAAACCATATTCTTCTTCCGTTTGAAATAGCAATTCTTGGAACGAAGGGTTGTTCAAGTATGAAACTGGAACAGTAAAGCGCTTCTTCTCGTTTTCCCCAACATAAACAGCAAAATGGCCCTTTGGAACATCAACTCCTGATCTTCTTTCGCTGGATAAAGATCGCCTTAGCATTTGACGAATGGCCATTGTTATACAGATTCAAGGAAATAAAATATTGTGAGATAAGTGAAAGCAGAGAAAGTTTAAAGTATTTTTTGAGGAGTTGTTGTTGGATGTAATTTAGAAAAATGCTAGCTGTATACATATAGGTGAACCAGCAATGTTAGTCTCCATGTGCTTTTGTTTCTAAACTATCATATATGTTTTCCTATATATACAATACAACACATACACATTCCTCAACTACAACCAGCAACAATTTTCAGATTTTTTTTACTTCATACAAAATGGCTATCCGCCAAATCTTGAGACGCTCTTTGTCTAGTACTGAAAGGAGATCAGCTGAAGTCCCAAAATGCCACTTGGCTGTTTACATTGGGGAGAACGAGAAGAGGCGGTTTGTAATTCCAGTGTCATACTTGAACCATCCTTCGTTTCAAGAGTTGTTATGTCAAGCTGAAGAGGAATTCGGGTTCCATCATCCAATGGGTGGCCTCACCATTCCGTGTAGTCGGGATTTGTTCGTTGATCTCATCTCTGGCTTCAGCAGAAGATGAGACGATTCATATTGGTTTTAGAAGGCCACATTTTTGTAGACTAGTTAGAAAAAACAAATGTAAATTCAATGATAAAGAATATTACTTATCAATTTTTTAGAATAGTAGTTATTGACATAATGAGATGATTTTAATTACTTAACATTTGAAATATCCGGATCATCGTTGGAAATTAATAAGTTTAGAATATAATTAAATTTAATTATATATATATATATATATATATATGAAATTGCAATTTATAGAGTACAAAAAATTACATTTTCAATTGGAATTTAGAAAGTATGAGAAAATATTATATTTGCAATTTATAAAAGCTATAATTTAATCAATAAAGAAATAAATTAATTAAAGGTGAAAAATTAAAAAAAAAAAAGGATCAAATATGTATACAATTACAATTTATAGAGTAAAAATAAATAGAAGAAGCTCGTTCTAGAGCGGCCAAGCATCTCACTTGGGTGCCCCAATGTCGTCAGTTCAATTTGCTCATCAATTTGCAAGGCTTAATTTGTCGTAAATTAGCGACCACCAAAAATTTGTCGCAAATGTCATCGCTATATATACAACGTCATTTTTGCAGTGACATCATCAGCCCCAAGGTCCCCAACATAGGGAAGCTATTTAGAAAAAATAAAATAAAGCGAGCTGGCTTGAAACGTCAACGACTAGATGAAAATTAATGACGACAAAAGTAAATTAAAGTGCATAAAGTAAATAAGGCAATAAGAGGATATGATGTAGAAAATCCGATCAAAAGGAAGGGAACAATTACAGTGATGACAAGAAAAGAAATGAAGAATTTAAGTACTAGGAAATACAAAGGGATGGAATTGGTATAGCTTAATGGACAATAAAGGCGAAAGTTTGTTTCTCATATACAAATATTTTTCTCTACATCTTTGCTCTTTAATTTTATCCTTACTGTGAAACAAAGGGAATTCTAATCCTTCATTTTTAGATAATTTTGTTTGGTTTCTTTCTTTACTTTCTTGTCCTATAATTTGTAACAAAAATAATTGGTAGCCGTTAACAAATTAATTAGGTGTTCCTTTCGACATGTGCAAATTTTAGAAATGCAGGCCTCATCGAATAATATGTCGAAGATTGAGGTGCCTCTTTTTCTGAAGCCAAATGAATTGCCAGAGTTTGCTAATGGCTCATGTTCAAGGTTTGGCTGGAATAACACTCCTTGGCCAAAGAGAACTACGAGGGAGTTCCGTTCTGGACAAGCCTTGAATATGAAGCATTAGCAATCTCTGATGATTCGTCTGGCTTCAGATAAAAAGACAACTCAATCTTCGACATATGAGTTGAAGAGTTGGGATTGGAGGACGGGGATTGAGGCCTGCATTTTTATGAAATGTTGAAAGGAAGTTTTGATAATGGCTACCAATTATTTTGTTACAAAATAAAGACAATAAAGAAAGACACCCACAAAAAAAAAAAAAAACACCTAAGAACTAAAGAGCAAAGCCGCAGAGAAAAATATTTGTATTTGAGGAACAAAGTTTAGAAATGTTTTCCAAATTGTGTGAGAATGCAAAGCCATTGCCATAATATATATACAGGTATTGCCAAACATGATAAATCACTGACAGTGTGAATGTGTGATTGCCAGCAATATTATTTGTCTTTTATGTTAAAATATTGAATGTAGTTAATAAAAATAAGGGTAATTAATAGATTGGAAATACTAAAATGTCCCTGTAAAAGCATAGTTTTGCAACCCGCGCTAGGTGGAGTAACTTTTTAATATATCAATTAATAAAAAGTGTATAATTAATACTCTATCCAAATTCATTATATTCATATATATCTTTGAGCAAGGGTTTTAATAAATGTGGATAAGTTTTATATATATAAAGCAGGTATAATAGGGTATTGTAAGGGCTACTTATAAATAAAGTAAATGATAATTTTAGTATTTATGCTTGAAGGTGAAAATAAAGTAGTGTGAATAGTATTCATTTCAAAATGGAAATGAAAATAATGATAATATTGGTTTGCATGGGATTGGCCAATCCAAATTTGGATTGGCCATTATCTATTCAATCTCTTTCAATTTTCAAATACAAATTTAAATATCAATTTATCCATATAATACATTTACATATATGTTTTTATACAATCACATCACCAATCCATATATATCATGATTTCGCAGGATCGACTTGTGTTTTGAGACAAAGGCCAAAAAAAGGGTTTTTATTTAAAAAAAAAAAAAAAACTATATTTGAAAGTAAAACTATTAATTTATTGACTCTAACCTTTAATTAATATGAAAATATTCAAACTAATACAATAAACAAATCATTTTTAACACATATATATACTATATAAATTTAGGTTTTGTTAATCTCTTTGTTTTTTTTTTTAAAAGGGCAAAAATTTTATTCATGGGTATCAGGAATACCCCTGAAGAAACATCAACAAGTTACACGATAAAAGAAAACGCGTAAACTAACAAGATCTAACTCAAACACAATGTAGGTTCTCTAGTCCACTCCTCAAAAGAATTCAAATGATGTATTAGCTTATGAGCCTTGAACCATCTGAAGGTAACTAATTTAATATTCTCCGCAATCTTCTCATCGTTGACTTGTACCCCTTTGAAACTCAATTTGTTCCTATTGAGCCAAATTGTTGGAAATTGTTTCGTGCCAAATGCTTTCTCACACCCGTTCCTTGCTTTTATCCATCATTTCCTTGTGCGCTTTGAGGTGGGAGAATCTTTGAGTGTCCAAATTGGGCAGATTAGCCAAACAAGTCATAGATTCTCCCCCACACCCGTTTAAAGAAAGGGCAGGTGAAGAATAAATTATCAGTTACTTCCGACTCGGTTCCACACATTTTGTAGTTGAGAGAGAAATGCTCGTTGTATGCCCCTCTTTTCCTGAGATTAACTAATGTAGGGGCCTTATTTTGAAGAAGTCTCCACGAGAAAGCCGCCACTTAGCTAGGTACACCCATTGTCCAAATGTATCTAAGACCTTCCAAATCCAGGTTGTCATGTGAATGTTCCTCATGCAAAAGCTTGTTTGCTGATCTCTCACTGAGTACATTCCATCTTTTTCGCAGCTACATACCCAGTAGTCCTCCTCTGATGATTGCTTGATATACTTGTCAATGATGTTACAAATATTGCTAACAACAGTAACTCCCCTATCCAGTAAATTTCTAGTCCAGTTCCACTCTTAAACTCTTTAAACCATTAGACCACCTACCAAACAACACACAGTGTTTCTTGGCCTGTAATCTATACAATCTAGGAAACAAATTCTCCAAACTCTCTCCCCTAGCCCATTTGTCAGTCCAAAATTTGATAGATTTGCCATTGCAGATAACCAAAGAGATATTATTATTGAACCACTTACTAATTGCGATGCAGGCTGGGACGGACCAGATGACTTTACAACGTTGCTCAACCAACCAAGGCCAAGGACCCGTCCTCGGTTGGTCGGGGCAGTCTCTAGGTAAATCTAGTTAGCGTCAACGGCTAGAGGAGCGTTGGTATCGACTTTAGTAGTAGTCGCGGCTTGAGTCTACGTCTTGATCTCTTCAATCCTCCGGTGGACATTTAACTACATAATTAAAAATTTTAAATTAATTTAATAAACTATATATATTTTAATGTATTTAGTTAAATAATACGTAAACTTAAACTTACGTTGAGGTCGGTCGTGCGCCCGTATGTGGACCTCTGCGTAGTCGGATCAAACGAATAAGCAATGTTCATCCGGTCCAATCTGGTGGGTGTGCGCCCCGTCTCCAACTCCTATTACGTACCATTTGAACATATAAAAAATGAATTTATATTTTATATATATTAAATAAATTGAAATCAATTTGAAATAAATTTAATTAACACTTACGAGTGCAATTGATTGCTCAAAGACGGATCGGGATCACCCGATGCCTTGACATTTCGTCTCCAACGTCGGTTGTGCGTTAACCCGAGCAGTATCACACTTTTCGATGTACTTCGGGTCACACCAACCTGCCGTCAACGAGTCCCACATCTTCAAGCCATTCTCGTCCTCACCTAAGGCATGCGTCGCCCCTTTAGCGCGCCAAGCCCCTCTCCAGTTGTACATCAACTACTTATACCGATCAACACATATAGTGTACCAAAACTTCCAAATAACCTCGTCCGAGTAGATCGTCGGGTCCCAGTATGCTTTTTTCTATATATTTGTCAAATAATATATATAATAAATTGTTTATTATTTAATAAAAATTAATTGATTGTACTTTTATATCTAGAACTCCTCGAAGTATTCCGCCTTTTTTGTTTGTGGCGCCAATTTCCAGGAGATCACACCCGGAGCAAACGATAAAGCGGCAAAGGAAGTCGTGCAGATCCTAGACACCTCGTTACCAGACAACAATCTGAGACATTATTAACAAACACATTATAAATAAAAAATAAATAACAATGTTAAACATTAAAATTATTTAATTAATTACTTACACTCCACTCTGGATCCATATCAACTCCTTGTTCTCCCGAGATGCAACAAAATGATAACGAGAGCTTACTGCAGCTGCAGACGATTGAGACGACAGCGGCGACGGTTGTGGAAAGGGGGACGACGGTTGTGAAAAGGGCGACGGCGGTTGTGGAATGGGCGACGACAGACGTCGTGAAATGGGTGGCGACGCCGGAGGAGCCATCAAAGGCTGAGGTCTAAGTGAACCCCTCCTCCTCGACCGGCTACGTGGCCCCGAGGCCCTACGTGAACCAGAAGCAACATTCAGATTTTGACTCATCTGTTATAATAAAAAAAATAAAATTTCTTAATTAAATTAACAATAGCCTAATTTAATCAGTGATTTACTAATTTATTTAAGAATGACCTAATTTAATCAAGAATTTCCTAATTTAATAAACAATTTACTAATTTAATTAACAATGATCTAATTTAATCAACATATTCCTAATTTAATCAATAATTCTCTAATTTAATCAATAATTTACTAATTTAATTAACAATTCCTAATTTAATCAATAATTTACTAATTTATTTAACAATGCCTAATTTAATCAATAATAACCTAGTTTAATCCTAGTTTTCTAATTAAAGAAAAAACATAATTTAATTAACAATAACCTAATTTAATCAACAATAACCAAATTTAATCAAAATCCAAACAATATTAATAACTCAATAACACTAACTAACAATTAACATTAACAATTAATCTATAAATAACAATAAAATACTAACACTAACAATTAATTATAATTATAATTAACAAATAAAATCATAATCCACGTACCATATCAACTAACTATATTCATCAACTACATGCAATTTTATATTAATGTATAACTAACATGCAATTTATATTACAATAAATTAAAATTAATTACTAATAATTAAGAAAACGTACCGTATATATTACAGAAAATCGGAGGAGATGGTTGGAGGGAATGCTTGCAATGCCCGTAAATCAACTCGCCAGGACCTCCTCGTGTTCGAATTCACGAGACGAAAGAGAAAGTTTTTTTTTTCTCTCTCGAAAGAATCTACATCCAGATTATATAAAAAGAAAATTGGATTACCGACGAAAATTTCAATCCGTAATACATATATATTTATGACACATGTCTACTTAGTGGCTTACGAGGCAGTGCAGTTAAATTGGGTCTAATACCGACGGAAATTTCAGTCGGTAACCAAATTTTAAACTACTAACGAAAATTTCCGTTGGAAATGAGGCCGGAAACGGCACCGTTTCACTTTACCGACGGAAACCGAAATCCGTCGGAATTTTCGTTGACTTTCCAAATTCTGAGGTTCCGTCGGTACTTCAGACGAAATCGGTTCCGTCGGTAAATTTCCGTCGGCAAATTGCATGTTTTTTTATAGTGGATGGTACCCTCTGTTGTGACTCTTTTTGCATTTTGCACAAGGTGGCTTGGTAGGTTGAGTTGATTGAGCATTTTCACCCCAGGTATTCTGAAATTTGACTTGTGCAGTGTCACTCTGAAATCTTTGTTTTGGTTGTCGTTTTGCTTGCGATCTTCCCATTTACTCTTCCCAAAGGGCATTTTTAGTTGGCCTTCGATTGGTTCTCTCAGGTTGTTGACTTGATGCGATTTCCCCCCTCTCCTCATCAAGTCACTAAAGGGCATGTCCTCCTGAAATAAAATTACATTATAATATGTAGAAGACTCAAAGAATAATTAGCGTATCAAAAAGGAATTTAACTTGAAATATATATCAAATGTGCAGAAACTTGACTATCTCCTAAAAAGTCTCACAATTGAATTATTTGAAATTTAAATAAACTAATTCATAGAATTTTTAATAATAACGTGACTGGCCTACACTCACTGACTCCTTCCTCCATCAACTCCTCAATCTCGAAATGAATGTCATGGATAAAAAAATTTGGCAAAAAAAACCTAATTGGAATTGAGATTTGTGTTTTAAAATTTATGGCAAAAATTCCACCACTGCATAAATCACTTGTACACTTTATTTAGTAGGTGCAAGTATTTTGTACATGTAATTGGTTCTATAAGAAACTCACCGTCTGGTTCCGTATCAAGATTGTATAATAGAAATTTATCAATTGTCTCAGTTTTTTAAACTTCCCTACCAGATTTCCTTCTATATTAGTTATACATTCAGCAGTAGAGCCCAAATGGATTTAAGTTGATAATTATGTATAAAATAATGGAAACAACTCAAAACAGATAATGATTTTGCATCTGATCGAAATTTGATCACTAAGTTTTTCATATACTCTGCATTTCTAGGACTAACTATATAATTTACAAAATTGTTTGTTTTCTACTCTACTCTACTAATCTAAGTCTAAGATATACTATCATCTTCTGCTCAATCCAGAGATGACATTACTGAATAAATCCTCACTACATGGAATCCTTAGCCCACCCATTCGATGATCAAAACCATATTCTTCTTCCGTTTGAAATAGCAATTCTTGGAACGAAGGGTTGTTCAAGTATGAAACTGGAACAGTAAAACGCTTCTTCTCATTTTCCCCAACGTAAACAGCAAAATGGCCCTTTGGAACATCAACTCCTGATCTTCTTTTGCTGGATAAAGATCACCGTAGCATTTGACGAATGGCCATTGTTATACAGATTGAAGGAAATAAAATATTGTTAGATAAGTGAAAGCAGAGAAAGCCTTAAAGTATTTTTTGAGGAGTACGTTGTTGCTAGATGTAGTTTAGAAAAATGCTAGCTGTATATATAGGTGAACCAATAAATGATGTATAGTTTAGGATTTAGATTTGTGTGGAGAACATATTACATGTATTGGATATTAGATATGGGAAACATAAGCACATGAAGAATCACATGGATTGCTCATCAACTTTATTTAGATTTTAAGTAATGGTACGTAGAGATCGAGCTGCTAGTTTTTTCGTAAATGGTAGTGTATTGTGCTCATCAACCACCTTCCAAGTCCGTATTACTCATAACGAGATGCCAAGAAAATTCATGTAATATCTCATTTTCTATATATCATGTAATAGTAATTGAAAGACAAAAGCATGTTCTTCCTCATGTGCTGATTTGCCCATATGGCCCCTACCATATTACTTGAAAGCCCAAAATTGATGATTATAAAGATTTGTTTCAGACAAGATCACATGAATTTCTATTGACTATATAATCAACCCTATACGATTTTAAAGTGTCGATTCAGTATACGAAAGAGGTACTGTCATGTGTGGGCTCTGTTGGGGTCTCAATACAACATTCAGAGATAGGCTTCTTCTGTTTGTAGAGGATAAGTGATCGATGGGGCCTTAAATTAAATATTGATGCTTGTTGGAAGAAAAATCAATGTTAGTCTCCATGTGCTTTTGTTTCTAAACTATCATATATGTTTTCCTATATATACAATACACCTATATTCCTCAACTACAACCAGCAACAAATCCTCAAAATTAGCTAAACTTTCACTTATTTCACAACAATTTTCAGATTTTTTTTTATATTCAAACCAGCAAGATTTACTTTATACAAAATGGGCCATCCGCCAAATCTTAAGACGATATTTGTCCAGTGAAAGGAGTTCAGCTGATGTCCCAAAAGGCCACTTGACTGTTTACATTGGGGAGAACGAAAAGAGGTGTTTTGTAATTCCAGTGTCATACTCGAACCATCCTTCGTTTCAAGAGTTGTTATGTCAAGCTGAAGAGGAATTCGGTTTCCATCATCCAATGGGTGGCCTCACCATTCCTTGTAGTCAGGATTGGTTCATTGATCTAATCTCTGTCTTCAACAGAACATGAGATTCATATTGTTTTTAGAAGGCCACATTTTTGTAGACTAGTCCGAAAAAACAAATTAATGTAAATTCAATGATAAAGAATATTAAATGTCAAGAATTAATTACTTATCCATTTTCATATGCAAAATTTAGCTTTTATATGGTTTACGTATTTCTGATCTCCCTGGACTGTGGTCCTTAACTAAAAATTCACTTGGCTAAAATACTAGAATTTTAGATATACTCATCTTTAAAACTTCATTTATCAACTCTTAACCAAACAATTGCAGTGGATATGATTCTGACTTTAAAATTAGTAATCCAAAATCCTTCCATTTTAGAGTAATTTTTCAGTAAAAAAGGTGATTTCTGTAGCATCATATCAAGCTGTCTGTCATAAGCTGGCTAAGTCCCCTCTAAGATAGTTGGTTTTTATTTTTCAATAAATGAAAAAAGTTCCATCTGATAAACATAATGCATTTATATCATTTGAAAACAGATGATTTGATTTTTCATGTTCTAATATTGTTTCATTTCATCAACCTTTTAGCTCAGAAAGTATTATCAACAATACAACAATTTTCTTCAGTGATTTTCATGTTTGTAAAGAAAAATACTCCCTCTAAATATATATACAAGGATGAAGTAAAGATGGACCTAAAATACTAAGCTAACTAGAAGCATAGGTGTGGGCCGAAATAAACAAACAGCCCAAAAGTAAATGACTCCCAATACTCCCCCTCAACGTTGTGAGTGTTATCTCATAATCTCATATGGGCGACTGTCGGGTCAGATCTATAGTCTTCCGAAGTCCAGGGTGTTCTTTGGGAGAGCTGTCCCCCTGAGTCTGCGTCGTCGAACGTTCAGGATTACTGGCATTGCTGAGGGCTCACTCCCCTTCATATACCTGGGGGTTCCGATATTCCGCGGCAGTCCAAGGAAAACGCACTTACAATCGGTGGCAGATTCTGTCATGGCTAACTTTAATAGTTGGAAGGGTAGCACTTTGTCCCTTGGCGGCCGTCATTGCCTGATTAACTCAGTCATTACAGCCTCTTTGGTACATTCGATGATGGTCTACAAGTGGCCCAGTTCCTTGCTACGACAGGTGGAGTCGGCTATTAGGAACTTCCTTTGGAAAGGGGATGTGAACCGCAAGAACGGGGCTTGTTCGGTTTCTTGGCAGTGGGTATGTGCCCCATTGGGGGAAGAAGGACTAGGGGTCGTTCTATCCGACTGGCGAACGCCTCATTTCTCTGTAAGCTGAGCTGGGATATTCTTTAGAAAAAATCACCAGATACGGAGCTCCTGCATCGGAGGCACTTTAATTCAGAGCACAGACTGAGACCTTATGGTAGAGTCTCTTCTATTGGCCCGAGCCTTCGTCCGCATGATACAAGACTTAGAGATGGCTCTAGGTGGCTCATTGGCAGAGAATCCCGTGTCAGCTTTTGGCACGACAATTGGCTCGGTTATACTATCTTTGAGAGGATGGGTCTCCCTGACTGGTTCGCTTCTACCCTCACTTCCACGGTTGGGGATATCTTCTATGATGATTGTTGGCACTTCCCGAGGTGCTTTATCATGAGATTTACGGAGATTGTCAGGGATATCCTATAGATCACGGTGCTTAGGGGACCTGACAAACGTATTTGGGAGGGCTCACTCTTAGGGGAACTCTCTTCCAGCATGGCATATGACATGCTCAGATCACCCCTGCCCAAGCTTGGATGGGCATCATGGATCTGGAGCACCTTCATGCCCATGTGTCGTTCTACTGCGATTTGAAGAGCAGTTTGGGGCAAGCTGCCCACAATGGACTAGCTCTCATCTTTTGGGATTTAGGGTCCGTCGATCTGTGTGCTGTGTCAAGGGGATTTTGAGTCGCTTGACCATCTGCTTGCCCATTGTCCGTTCACACTGGAGATTCTGCGCAACTTGACTCACATGTTTGGGTCACGATTCACACTGGGGTCAGCTTCCTAGACATCTTCCTCCAGGCCACTAGAGTTCGATTGGGTCCACAGTCTTTGGAGTTGTGGAGGGCGGGCTTCGTCACTGCTATTTGGGCCGTTTGAACTCTGCGGAACAAGGTGATATTCGATGGTGTTTCATCCTCTGTTAGGAGATGTATGGCTCAGATCATTTCGGGCATTAGGGAGGCCAACAACATAGCTAGGGCCGGGATATTCAGACGACACAGTTCGGGATCTACTAATTGCTAGGGCTCTTGGCATTTCGAACAGACACAAGCCGACGAGACACGGTTCACCTGTGATTTGGTTCCCGCCTGATCCGGGTTGGTACAAGGTTAACACGGACGGCAGTGCCTCTTCTTCCCCGGGTAATCTGCATGCGGGGGCGGTTTTCAGGACGTTCAGGGGATTCTTCGTGGCTGATGTTGCTACTAAGGTGGGTTGGGGCCTCCCTCTTGAGGCTGAGTTGGTAGCGGTACTTATGGCCATCAAGTATGCACATGATCAGGGTTGACACTTCCTTTGGATAGAGTCGGATTTAGTACTCACGGTTGACACTTTTATGAGCTCCAAGCCTTCCATTTCTTGGCGTCTGCAAGGTCTTTGGAGCCAGATCCACCCTCTTACGCAGGAAATGCATATCCGATACACGCACATCTTCAGAGAGGTCAATAAGGCTGCTGATGCTGTGGCCAAGACTGGCCTTGACTGTGTCTGGAGGGGTTACCCACAGATTTTTTACTCTCATTTATGCACAATGGTTTGTATTCAGTTTTTTTTTATAGACATTAATCTTTAGAGGAGTGTACAATTTTCTCTTGACCTGGGTTTTGTCCCTAAGGAGAGGGTTTTCCCAGGCAAGGTTTTAATGGCGCTCCGGCCTCTGGCTCGGCCTGTGAGCTTATGGTCCTAGATTTTCTTCTCTTATTTGAACTACCTTTTATTGCCTTGAATGAGTAAAAGAGTAATGGCTCATGTTCAAGGTTTGGTCAGAATAAGACTCAATTGGCCAAATGAGGAGCAAGAGAACTACGAGGGAGTTCCGTTCTGGACAAGCCTTGAATATGAAGCATTAGCAATCTGTGATGATTCGATTGGCTTTTGATAAAAAGACAACTCAATCTTCGACATATAAGTCGAAGAGTTGGGATTGGAGGACGAGGATTGAGGCCTTCATTTTTATGAAATTTGCACAAGGTGAAAGAAAAAATTGATAATGGCTACCAATTATTTTGTTACAAAATAAAGACAATAAAGAAAGATACCCAAAAAAAAAAAAAAAACACCTAAAAACTGAAGAGCAAGGCTGCAGAGAAAAAGATTTGTATTTGAGAAACAAAGTTTTGAAATGTTTTGCAGAATGCAAAGGCAATACCATAATATATATACAGGGAGAGGTAGAGGTACTGCCAAACAAGAATCACTGACAGTGTGATTGCCAGCAATATTATTTGTCTCTATGTGAAAAAATTGAATGTAGTTAATAAAAATAAAGGCTAATTTATATATAGATTAAATTACTCCCTGTTAGTAAAACTTTGTTCACTTCTTTTTATAAATGTTTTTAAAAAAATCATATTTCAATTATAAAAAATATATGTTGGATAACGAGTAAAGAATATTGTTGGTGGATACTTAATCTTGATAATAAAGTAGAAAAAAATACTCAAACACTAACTATTTAAATAGAATAAACATATACTTTGTGGACCCAAATATACAACTGAACAAAATTTTATTTTGGACTGAGGAAGTACTAAAATAAAGTGATTGTTTATGAATAAATTGAATGACAATTTGAGTAAATGCTTGAGGGTGGAAATAAAGTAGTGTAAATAGTATTCATTCCAAAATGACACTAAAAAAAATTGCTCAAATAACGAGGGGAGTTAAAGAGGGGGATTTAACCCTTGCTATTTGACGAGGGATTTAAAGAGGGGCACAAATAAAGAGGGAATTGGCGAGGGGCGGAATCACACTCGCTAATTAGAAAACAAAATAAACATAATTAATTATTTGTAACACATAATATTATAATTTCACATTTAAAAATAAATATATTAGATGTGTTTTGACAATTTAAAGATAAACAAGTTACTTTGAAGGAAAGAAGAAAAAACTGAAATTATAATATATATATTAATTGCATTCAAAACATAACGATTAAAGCTCCTAGCCTAAACGGCACACAAGGAGCGCATAAACTCTTCTCGTTCCGGAGGTCCCGGGTTCGATCCTCGCGCGTGTATGGGAGAGAGATAATGCCATTAAATTGGCTAGTTGGGAGTTGGGGGTTCAGAACCCAGAATTTAAAATTTTTTAAATTAATGAAATTGGCGAGGGTGAAGGCCCTCTTTAATTCGCGAGTGGGCCCCCCTCTTTAATTGGCGAGGGGGGCGCGCCCTCTTTAATTGGCGACGGTGCCCTCGCCAATAAATTAGCGAGGAGCACTTTGGCGACAGGGAGTCCCCCTCGCCTATACTGTCGCCATTCTATTTAAAGAGGGTGAGTGAATCCCTCGCCCTTCCCCTCTTTAAATGGACTGTTTTTTGTAGTGTGAGAATGATACTAATGAAATTGGACGACCAAAAAAGGAATCTGAAAATTATGAAATCGAATGCGAAATATAAATGAGATTATTGCCTAATAAGTCCACTATTATAACCCATTAATCTAATAGAGACACCAATATGTATACTTTTCTAATAGAGTCAAATTAGAGTAAAAAATACAAGAATACCCTTATATGAATAAATAAATAAGAATCCTATACTCATTTAATTCATTCTCCTCATTCACCAAAAACCAAAATTAAAAACCTAGCTCCCTCCCCCACCATCCCCTCGGTTGTCGCCGCCCCTTTTCCCACCGCCGCAGTCTGCAATTCCATCTCCCACGCGGCGTCGCTACCCACGGCCTCCCCGCCGTCCCCTCCATGGCCGCCGATCTGTGTCGTGTGTGGAGGTGTTGCCGCTGATCTGCCATGGCCGGAGAAGTCGAAGCGACGACCAAGGCGGACAGATCTGTGCCGTTTGGGGAGTTGTTGCCGCCGCCCAAACCAAGACGAAGCAGCATCTTGACCGCCGTCGTTGCTTTGCCGCCGCACTCGCCAAGGAAGATGAAGTGGCCGAAGAAGAAAGCCTCGTGAACACCGCCGATCTGCAACCCCCTCGACTCCGATGCCTCGATCTATCGACCGCGAGCCATCGCCGCCTAGCCGAAGGCCTACGATCTCTTCGGGGAACAAGGTTAGTCTTACTGTTGATTTCTTCCCTTTGAACTTTCGTCGAACATAAAAGCCGCATTGTTTTTAGTGTTAGATCTGCGGAATGAAAAGACAGAGTATGAAAGTTTTGCCATGTTATATTATCAATTTCTTGGCAATAATTTCGTGATTTAGTGCAATGACGTAGAAGAAATGTGGGTTGATTTTGATAGTATTGATTTTTTTGTTTACTGATTGATTGTATGAAGCATATACATAAAATGTATTAGAATTGTTGCGCTGAGCTGCTTAGTTTTAATTTTATTTTTTGAATTTTTTTCGTCGATTTTGTTATTTCCTGTGATGTTTTAATATTAATGACAAAATTGCAGAGTCTCATGTTGCTTCTTCAAATACCTATTCGATTTGTACAATCACAACACGTTCCTCGACAGAAAATTGTAAAGGATTGGACCTTCACAATCCTGTGACAAGGCTGAAAATGACTGTTTACTACCCTCCCAGAATATCAATTGCTTCCCCGTTATTGGCCTCGAATAACTGACCAGGAGTTGCAACAAATATCTGGAGAGTATCCTTGCCTAACCATTTCTTTTTGTAATTAATTTTAAGCTAACCACTTTATTAGAATTTTTGTTACTCTGTGTACTTCTTAATTTTATGGTTTTCCATCTCGAATTCTATCATAGTTCCATTATTTGAAAAGGTTTTGAGTGCCAATGATACAAGGTTGTGGTAGTGGTGATCGAGCGGCAGCGACGACCATCGACGACTGTAAATTATTTATTTATTTATGATGGAGATCAGTTGGTGTAAATATTTTCTTTCTTGTAGCATTCATAGGCCCATGCAATCTCAGATGCCTTGGCATTGTATTTGATCTTGATGAAACACTTATAATTGCAAATACAATGTGTTCTTTTGATGATCCACTTATATGTAAAATAGTTATCCTATTTTAATCTAATTTTAAGAAATGATTTGAATTATGTATAAGTGATATGCAAAATAGTATCATATTTCAATCGAATGAATATGCATATGCATTCGACACTGCGAATATGCATTCGACACTGCATATACCTTGATAGTTTACGTGGTTCTATATTTAAAAGGTTACAAGTTCATATGAATATGCATTCGACACTGCATATACGTGAGTTGAAATGCAGATTTCCAGAATCCCTTAACTTAACAAAATTAAACGAAATAAATGGAGAGACCTACCTTTTAGGAAATTTTTTAAATTTTAGAAAGTAATAGATTTTCGGGAATTCGAAAAATTGCATTTAATAATTGATTGGATGTTTAGTTGACTAATAATTGTCTATTTTATAAATTCAAAATTTCAAAATATGGTGGAAGGGCATAATTGACAAAAAATTCAAATTTTGACTCTATTAGGCAATAATTTATGGTGTAGGTTTTATTAGAAAAAACTAGTAGTGAAATGACCTTATTAGTTTATAACCCAATATAAATATACCAACAGTCTGTATTTAGTACTCATTCCATCTCGTGATGATGTCCATACCTTGACCGGCACACTTTTCAAGAAAAATGAATTTAGTGGGATATAGAGTCAAATAAGAAGGGGTATTTTGGGTAATTTAGTAAAGTATAAAGGGGATTTATTGAGGTGTAGAAAAATTGTAGGCTCAAAATAAGTGTCAATTATAAAAATGAAATGATATTGTGAGAATATTAATTTTATAGGTTTTATATATATATATATATCAAAAGTGTGTAAGTAATTTTGAAACGTACTCATAAAAAAAATGTGCAAGTAATCCCGAAACTTCGAAGGAGTATTATAAACTAGCAAGGCTAAAAATATTTTGGATTTAGTATTTTTTTTTTTTGAAGTCAAGATTAAGCCGTGAAGAGTCATTAATGTTGTATTTTATAAATTTATCCCTAATAACTATTCATTTTTTCCCAATAAATGAGGATTCATCAGCTTGAAATTTTATTTTTAATCCTATAAGTTTGATAATTTCAAAATAAATCCTTTAAGTTTCAACTTTACAAAATACGTCATTCACCTTTCAATTTTTGTCATTTTTTACATCAATTTTTATCCTTTATGTTTTGTAGGAATTAAAATTGATAAATTTGGTGCCACATATATTTAAAAAAGTCATATCATCATGCCACATCACATTATATTAAAAAAATAGAGCTAATAACACCCCAAAATATTCTATACACACCCCATAATTTTAAATACAAAAATAAATGTATACTCCGTATAAAATAACTAAGTAACTCTTACATAAATAAAGAGTAAAATAATTTTAAAAAATAACTTGAAAAAATATGAAACAAAATAAATTTCAGAAGCAAAACCACATGGTGTTAATTATGTGAATCTTATTTTACTTTATTAATTGAAACGTATAACTAGATGCAAATAATTTTTTTGGGTGAGGCTACTAACACCCAATACAATGTTATACAAACTTCAAATGTTATACACACCCCACTAAAATTTAAAAATCAATTTTTATTAATAAACACACCATAATTATTTCCAATTTACCCTTTATCCCTCAAAATAAATACAAATTGAATAAAAAATAAAAATATGATTTAAAATTCAATTAAATGATTAAAAATATAAATTTTTAAAATTAATTAAAAAAATATTCAATAATACGAGAAACTAAATAAAATTTTAATATATTTTAAAAAATCAACTACATATTAAAAAATATTTGAATAAAAAATCGATTAAATCCAAATAAAATCTAAAAATATTAAATAAATCAAATAAAATTTATAAAATAATTAAATTAAAAATACCAATTAATGATTCAATTTTTAAAAAAACTAAATAAAAATCAACTCAATCAAAAATAAATATTATGAAAATTAAATAAAAAAATAAAATCTTACTTTTTTATTGATTTTTTTTAATTTACTTTTTTTTTTAATGTTTTATTGAATTTTTCAATAATTTTAATTAATTTTTTTGATGATTTATTTTTTAATTTCAGATTCTATTTAATTTTCTAAGATTTTTTTTCAAAAAAATTAATTAATTTATGTAAGATTTTTACTGAAAAATTCTTTTAAATTTTAATTACATTTTTTTCAGATTTTTCATGTTATTTTTTTAAATTATTTTACTCTTTATTTATATAATAGTTACTTAGTTATTTTATACGGAGTATACATTTATTTTTGTATTTAAAATTATGGGGTGTGCATAGAATATTTTGGGGTGTTATTAGCTCTAATTTTTTAATATAATGTGATGTGGCATGATGATGTGGCCTTTTTAAATATATGTGGCACTAACTTTACCAATTTTAATTCCTACAAAACATAAAGGATAAAAATTGATGTAAAAAAGGACAAATATTGAAAGGTAAAGGACGTATTTTGTAAAGTTGAAACTTAAAGAATTTATTTTGGAATATATCAAACTTGTAGGACTAAAAATAAAATTTCCTCTCAGCTTTATAATGTGCTGGTAAAATACAATCCGAATTTGGATTGATCATGTTTGGTTTTGGATTGACCAATCCGAATTTGGATTGACCATTATCAATTCAATCTCCTTCAATTCAAATACAAATTTAAATATCAATTCTTCTACATATCTATTTTTATAGAGAAAAATTCATTTTAAATCCTGTAACTTAGGCCTAATCCAATTTATATCCTTTAAGTTTTTACTTTTTCGATTTACGTCCTTTTTCGTCCAATTTACATCCTTTTCGCCGGAAAATTTTCAAACTCACCGAAATGTGAAGAATAAATTGGGATTCCGGCCAAATAGTCCAATTTACGTTCTTTAAATTTGAAATTTTAAAATTTAATAAATAAATTTTCTAAAAATATCTTTAATTTTTTTTAAATATTATTAAAAATCTGAAAACATCATTAAAATTAAAAACTATAAAATGTGAAAAATAAAATTCAAAATACCTTATTTAATTTTTTAAAAATCTCATTAAATATTATAAAATGTGTAAAATAAAAATAAAAATAAAAAATTTTACAATTCAAAAAATTGAAAATGTTTAACTTAAAATTAAGAAATTAGAAAATCTCATTAAAAATTCTAAAAATCTCTTTAATTTTTTAAAAATGTGTAGATTAAATATTAAAAATTTTAAAAATCCATAAGAATAATAAAAATTATTAATATGTCATTAAAAACCAGACTTGATTCGGACTCATTCGCCATTAAAGTTTTTTCTCGAACTCCTAAATTTTTTTTATATTCCACGCCTTGATTGATTGTAGAACCGTGTCAAATTCATTTTAATGGGGTTTTTAGAATTGTATAATTTTTTATTTTATTTTAAACATTTTTAAAATTTTAATTTATAGATTTTTAATATTTAGAATTTTGTGTTTTTATGAGATTTTTAGAAATTTTTTATTTTTAATTTCCAATATTTCAAATTTTTAGAATTGTAGTTTTTTTAATTTTTTTTTTTAGAATTTTAGAATTTTTTATTTTTGTTTTACACAATTTATAAATTTTAATGATATTTTTAGATTTTAATTAGATTTTTAATTATTAATTTTTAATTTTCAAACTTAAAAGACGTAAATTGGACTATTTGACCGGAATTCAAATTTTCCGGCGAAAATGACATAAATTGGACCTAAAGAGATATAAATTGGACACCCTAGGACGTAAATTGAAAAAGTGAAAACTTAAAGATAATAAACTGGATTAGGCCTAAGTTACAGGACGTAAAATGAAATTTTCTCATTTTTATACGATCACATCACCAATCCGTGTATCATAATTTTGCATGACTTGTATTTTGACACAAAGGCAAAAAAAAAAGGGTTTTATTTAAAAAAATATATACTACATTTGAAAGTAAAACTATATAATTTTAATTTATTGACTCTAACCTTTTAATTTATTGACTCTAGCCTTTAAATAATATGAAAATATTCAAACTAATACAATAAACAAATCATTTTTTAACAAATATATACTATATAATTTTTTTTTATATTTTATCAGTAAAATTTTCAAACAATAAATATGAAATTCAAATCTAACAAAAGAAAAAAATTACAAAGAGACCCCGGAGAAATTAAAACCTGCAAAAATAATGTCGAAAAATATATAAATGCAATTTTCACCCTGTTAACGATAGAATTTTACAAAAAAATGTTATACATCATGGCAAAGCCACGTGTTTTGTTCAGAGTGTCGATTCCACTTGAAAAAGTGTGATCGATCCTCGAATCGGACTTCGACGTCGGGAAGTAAAAAAAAATGCACCTAGTCGAAAATCGCTAGGTGGATGGTAGACCGACAACTAGTGCCTAGACGGGCCTAAGCGTCGACTTTTGCAATAGAGGTGTTAGATAACCTCGGCGTATAAGCAATGTTCCACACTAGAAAACCTTCAAGTAACCGCCACTCTCCAGCACATCACTACAAATAATTGTTAAAATTGCGAGGGTATGTAATCCCTCGTTAAATGGCGAGGGAATTTACGAGGGGAGCAGATGGAGAGGAAAATACCGAGGGTTCAAAAAACCCTCGCAAAATAGCGAGGGAATTATAAATCCTTCGCCATTTAACGAGTGACATTGTTTTAAAAATGATAAAGGGCGGGGGATTTAATGCTCGCTGGCTGGCGAGGGAATTTAATGCTCGTGGCCAGGCGAGGGATAAATTAAAATGCTCGGCAAAAAATAGCGAGGAAATTCTGGCAAGGAAAATCGATATCTGGCGAGGGAAATCCCCGTTATTCATGTTAAAGAAGACTTTTCCCTCGCCAAATCCCTCTCTATTTGGATACTTTTTTTGTAGTGCATCCACCTTCGGTCCGAACCATTGTTCATCCGAACGAATCGTTGTCACCACTATGATTGAGTCAGAACGAACAGAGCAACCACCCAGCCCAAGTCCCTTGAAAAATCTCAAACCTTCCCACATAACTCTAAGCTCCGCACCCAACACAGGCCCTATAGATTTCATGTGATGGCACCCAGTTGCAACTAAATTATGTGTTTATATTTAATTTCAATGGCACGACATCGTTGGAATTTTTTTAATTATTCCAACGAAAATTTCCATTGGCAATAGACCGTAGGAATGGTTCCCTAAATTAAATGATATATTTAAAAATAATTCCAACAAACCGAGATCATTGGATTTTTTTTTGTTAATTATTCCAACAGAATTTCCAACGACGTTAGACCGTTGGAATGAGTCTCATAATTTACTGATAAAAAATCTCTCATTGTAAGATTTGTTTAAATGATACTCCCTCCGTCCCAGTTTAACTTTCATACGTACTTTTTCGGTCCTTTAGAAACTCTATCCATACAATATCTAAAATATTATATTTAATGTTATTATTTTTATGGTACATACATACACACAAGTCAACTCACTTATTTATTTTTTTATAAAATTATATCTCAAAATTATATTTATTATAATATTTTTAAAAAATGGGGTGAAGTGTGAAAGTTAAGCTGGGACGGAGGGAGTATAATTAAATGATGGTACCCTCTCTTGTGACTCTTTCCGCATTTTGCACAAGGTGGCTTGGTAGGTTGAGCATTTGCACCTCGAGTATCCTGAAATTTGTCTTGTACAATATGCCACTCTAATATTGTTTCTCGCGATTAATGTCACCATGTGTTTCTTGAAGAGAACACCTAATTGGAATTGAGATTTGTGTTTTGAGAACACCAACGGCATAAAATACTTGTTCATATATGCTAAAGTATACAAGTGATTTATGTACAGTGATTTATGAAACCCACCATCGGGTTCTATATATGTATTGAAATTGGGTTTGGACTTGAGATAATCAAGGACTAAAGCTTTTAAATCTCAATATGTTTAAAAAACGTATAATGGAAATTAATCAATTGTCCCAGTTTATTAAACTTCCCTACCAGATTTCCTCCTTCAAAATTTTTGAAATGTATTGACCACCAACTCCGAAAACCTATGCCACATCATCTAAACCATTTATGTTCAGCAGTAGATCGAGATCAGATGGATTTAAGTTGATAAGTACGTATAAAATAATGGAAACAACTGAAAACAGATAATGGTTTTGCATCTGAAATTTGATCACTAAGTTTTTCATAAACTCTGTCTGCATTTCTAGGACACACTAATTTACAAAATTGTTTGTTTTCTACTCTACTCTACTCTACTAATCTAAGTCTAAGATATACAATCATCTTCTGCTCAATCCAGAGATGACATTACTGAATAAATCCTCACTACATGGAATCGTTAGCCCACCCATTCGATGATCAAAACCATATTCTTCTTCCGTTTGAAATAGCAATTCTTGGAACGATGGGTTGTTCAAGTATGAGACTGGAACAGCAAAGCGCTTCTTCTCGTTTTCCCCAACATAAACAACAAAATGGCCCTTTGGAACATCAACTCCTGATCTTCTTTCGCTGGATAAAGATCGCCTTAGCATTTGACGAATGGCCATTGTTATACAGAATGAAGGAAAGAAAATGTTGTGAGACAAGTGAAGGCAGAGAAACTTTAAAGTATTTTTTGAGGAGTTGTTGTTGGATGTAATTAATTTAGAAAAATGTATGCTGTATATATAGATGAACCAATAAATGGTGTATAGTTCAGGATTTAGATTAGTGAGGTGGCTATTAGATATGGGAAACATAAGCACATGAGGAATCACATGGATTGCTTATCAACTTTATTTAGATTTTAAGCAATGGTACGTAGAGAACGAGCTGCTAGTTTTGTCGTAAGTGGTAGGGTATCATGCTCATCAACCACCTTCCAAGTCCGTATTACTGATAATGAGATGCCAGGCAAATTCATGTAATATCTCATTTTCTATATATCATGTAGTAGTAATTGAAAGACAGAGGCATGTTCTTCCTCATGTGCTGATTGGCCCATATGGCCCCTACCATATTACTTGAAAGCCCAAAATTGAAGATGATAAAGAGATTTGTTTCTGACAAGATCACATGGATTACCTACCATTTCAAAGTGTCGATTCAGTATACGAAAGAGGTACTCTCATGTGTGGGCTTTGTTGGGGTCTTGCAACATTGAGAGAGAGGCTTCTTCTGTTTGTACAGGATAAGTGATGGGGCCTTAAATTAAATATTGATGCTTGCTGGAAGAAAAATTTATGTTAGTCTACATGTGCTTTTGTTTCTAAACTATCATATATGTTTGCCTATATATACAATACACATTCCTCAGCTACAACCAGCAACAAATCCTCAAAAGCTAAACTTTCACTTATTTCACAACAATTTTCAAATTTTATTTTCATATTCAAACCAGCAAGAGTTACTTTATACAAAATGGCCATCCGCCAAATTTTGAGACGATCTTTGTCCAGTGAAAGGAGATCAGCTTCATCGGGAGCAGATGTTCCAAAGGGCCATCTGGCTGTTTACATTGGGGAGAACGAGAAGAGGCGTTTTGTAATTCCAGTATCATACTTGAACCATCCTTCGTTTCAAGAGTTGTTATGTCAAGCTGAAGAGGAATTCGGGTTCCATCATCCAATGGGTGGCCTCACCATTCCGTGTAGTCAGGATTTGTTCATTGATCTCATCTCTGGCTTCAACAGAAGATGAGATTCCTATTGTTTTTAGAAGGCCACATTTTTGTAGACCAGTTACACAAAACAAATGTAAATTCAATGATAAAGAATATTAAATGTCAAGAATTAGTTATCCATTAATTTCATATGCAAAATTAAGCTTTTATATGGTTTAAGTATTTCTGATCTCCCTGGACTGTGGTCTTTAACTACAAATTCACTTGGATAAAATACTAGAATTTTAGATATACTCATCTTTAAAACTTCATTTATCAACTCTAATCCAAACATTTGCAGTGGATACTGGATGTTAGTTGAGAGTGGTTATGATGGTTAGGTTAGTTAATTAGTTACCTTTTCCACCTGTAACCTACCTCTATATATACCTATCAATAAACACTTTACTCTCTCAATTGAGAGAGTCTTCCAACTCTACATATTATCAGCCTAATCACCTGGGCAAAATACGCATCTTCTTCTCCCCCTCTGTTCTTACTCTCGTCTCTGCCTCCTCTCTTTCAAATGGCAGATCCACCGGCCACCGCCATATCCGTTTTTGATGCTACTCTCACCCTCCACGCCATGACACATCTGGTCACGATCAAGTTAAAACCGACGAACTACCTTATATGGTATCGTCAAGTTTTTCCTCTTCTTGTTACTTAGAAATTCTTGGCGTATGTTGATGGACCGTCGCCGGCCCCTCCCGCCACCATCACCATTGCCGGCGTATCCTCGCCTAATCTTCTCTTTACTACCTGGTACACTCGTGATCAAACGGTAAGTGTATTCTTGACTTCTACACTTACCGAGGAGGCCATGGCGGTTAGTGTTGGATGCTCGACGTTTTGGAGATTTGGAACGCACTTGCCGAGGCATTTAATCAGCCCTCCAAGGCACGAGAACTGCGTCTAAAGGATGAGTTACAACTAATCAAGATCCATTTCAGAATTCAACGCCGTTTTCAAGAATCTATGCTATCAACTTTCTTCGATGGGATGCACCATTGATAATACCGATAAATCACATTGGTTTCTTCGTGGTCTAGGTCCCGAATTTCATGGTTTCTCTACTTCCCAAATAAATCTTTCTCCCCTTCCTACCTTCTCCGGTCTTTTTGCCAAAGCGGAATCCCATGATCTACTCACTCGTGCGCTTGAGAATGTTTCCTCCTCGTCCTAGAACCCGACCTTCTTGGCCCGCTCCTCGATTCCCTCTATTTTGGGAAAACCCCCTTCTGCTCGCCAGCAGTTTGGTCGCGGTCAACCTCTCTCTCGAGGTAAAAGTCAGTTTGGTCGTGGTCGCGGACGATCACGGTTTCCTCCTCGCTGCCAGATGTGCCGCTTTGATGGCCATTATGCCTCTTCTTGTCCTCAACGTTATGATTCTCAACCTACTCGGCAAGCCAACACTGTTGATTCCCTTTCCCACATTGATTACTCTCGCACTGAAAATCTCTCTGACTGGTACGTCGACACGGTTGCCTCCTCGCACATGGTCCCATCTTCGACTTCTCTTGATTCGTGCTCACCGTACACATGCACTGATAAAGTCGTTGTGGCAAATGTAATATCCTTCCAATCACTCATACTGGCACACACTTTCACAATTCAAGTTTATCCTTATTAGATGTTTTAGTCGTTCCATCTCTTACTAAAAACCTTCTTTCTGTTAGTAAACTAACAAAATATTTTCATGTTCGTCTCATTTTTTCTAACGATAATTTTGAAATTCAGAATCAGACTATAGGAGTGGTTCTCACTCGAGGCAGACTTGAAAATGGCTTATATGTCTTGGATAACTGTAAATTTTTTTTTGCTTCTTCCTTAAGTGCTCGCTCTTCATGTGGTTCTTTTGAATTGTGGCATAATCGTTTGGGACATGTAAATGTTGACATTGTACATCTCCTTAAAAATAAAGGACTTCTTTATGTTACTTCTTTACTTCCTCGTCCTGTTGTATGCTCGCCATGTCAAAAGGCTAAGAGTACTCGTCTTCCCTTTATCATTAATAAAAAACGAGCTTCTCATATTCTTGACCTTATCCATTGCGATCTATGGGGACCCTCCCCTGTCAAATCTATAAATGGCTTCTCTTATTATGTTGTTTTCATAGATGACCACTCTCGCTTTACTTGGTTTTATCCGTTTCATAAAAAATCTGATTTTTTCTCCACCTTTGTTATCTACAAGAACATGGTTGAAAACCAACTTTCATGCAAAATTAAACGGTTTCAATCTGATGGAGGAACTGAATTTACTAATCATAAACTTTGTGACACTACAAAAAAAGCTTGATTTTGATACCGAAATTTTGAGACAGATACCTAATCTGTCTCTAATAGATACGGAATAAATACGGATTTGTTAAAAAATCGAGATTTGAAACCGAAAATAAAACCGTCTCTCATTATAAACAAATTAGATACGGCTTTTAGTTTCAAGAGTTTTAGATACGAATTAGATACGCGACTTTCAGTTTTGAGAGTTTTAGATACGGATTAGATACGTATACCACCGTCTCTAAACAGTCAATTTTTTCTTCGGTACACGAAATTTGTGATATGAAATCTAACCATCTCTAAAATAAAGAAACAGCCCATTAAATTGTTCAAAAAATAAACTTAAAGACGAAGGAAAAGGCGACGACACAATAGAGCGACGACACGACATGAGGAGGTATCCTGTGTACACGAGGATCCTCAATCGGAGGTCACGGGGATCCTCAATCGGAGGTCTGAGTGAACAACGACGCGCCCTTCCTCGTAAGTTACTAGTGATGCCACACAAGGAGTATTTGAAACCGAAACAGTAGGATACTGAGAGAGAGAGAGAGAGAGAGAGAGAGAGAGAGAGAGAGAGAGAGAGAGAGAGAGAGAGAGAGAGAGAGAGAGAGAGAGAAAATTCTTTTTTTTTCTTAGAGGTAATTTGGGAGATATAAATCCTTATATATATAGAGAATTGAGAAGATGGACGGGTGAATTGAGTTATATTAATTAATTTATTACTCTTTTATAATTAATAAATAGTAAAAATAAAAAAAATCAATTAATATATATGGATAAACATAAATGTTAGAATAAGATATATTTTAGGATAGCCATAGATATTATAATAATAATATTATATTATATCTTTGATTCCATATGACAATATATATATTAATTGATTCTCTAATGAACATATTCCAAGAATTGATTCTCTAATCAAATATCAATTTTGTATGATGTCCAGAGATGTTAGATTAAAAAAAGGAGTTGTACAGTGTCATTTAATAATTTTTAAAAGTTTTTAAATATCTTGACCATTAAGACTTATAAAGAAATTTGTATAGTATTTTTTTAAAAGTTTTAGATTAAAAAAAAATTATATCATCCATTTAGAAAAAGTATAAATACGTGAAGCTTTGCAAATTGTAAAAGTCATTGTTTGGAAGTGATACAAGTTAGTCTAAAAGTTGTTTCATTTAATTTTACTAAATTAGTCTAAAAGTTGTTTTGGAGTAATACAAATTAGTCTAAAAGTTTTGGAAGAGATACAATAAGTTATCTAATTTATAGAAATTGAATTCATTTAATTTTACAAAATTTTAAAAAATATATCATTTCGTGTCAAAATAAACTTAAATTAAAAAGTGTCAAAATGAAGGGAGGTAGAGATACAAAATAAGTGAATGATTCATATATTAAAACTTCATTAAATTAAAATAGAGTGTTATATGGGTGAGACGATTACGGGATTGTGGAGATTGTGGAGTTGGATCAACGAGCCTACTCAATGTGTGTGGAAATTAAGGATTTCAGGTGTTTTAGGCCTATAATGTGGGGAAATTAATGTGTTTGGAAATTAAGGATTTCAGGTGTTTTAGGCCTAAATGTGGGGAAATTAAGGATTCCAAGTGTTTTAGGCCTACTTTGAAAGAGAAAATACACTCAGTGTGGAGTTGGTCAACAGACGAAGAGTAAAAAAATCCACATATTATTGAATTGTGCAGAAGTCCAACTCTACGTAAGTAAGTAGTTTTATCCATGTTTATTCAATCTATAATTATTATTGATAATAATATATTTTTGTGAATTAGGATGTATATTCAACAATTACCACACGAAAGAATAAAATAAAATATGTCAAATGCAAACATAGATGCGAGTACGTATTCAATATGTGTGTTATTGTAAAGGGTTGTCTGCTATGGACTCGAGTGCATGTTGTGCACCCTAGTCCATGTTACACTTTTTGGTAAATGGTGTTGCACTTTTCAATTATTAAACTGTATAATAATATTTTTAGTAACAATTGAAAAGTGTAACACCATTTACCAAAAAGTGTAAGTCAGTAAAACTGAAAAGTGCACATGGACTAGGGTGCACAACATGCACTCGAGTGCATACTAGACTTTACCTATTGTAAATTACAGGCGAGGTGAGTTCACACGGACGTTGAGAATCGATATTTAAGGGATCTTAGCAAAGGTCCACTATATTTCAAATGTGATTGGTTTGATCACACCTCATTAGAAACAAAAATCCATTCCAATTATTGTGGATGTTCATCACCTATCCAGGAGGACCACGTAACAAGTAACAATGAATGGATCGTTGTTTGCAAAGTAAAGAAAAGGCAAGATCCTCGGTGGAAGGCACTAGTTTTAAAAAAAATAGAGACTGAAACTGGGTGTTTTTTTTTATATTTAACGGTTACAAATCGTGATTTAATCGGAATTGAAAACGATGATGATGAGAAGGATAACAAAGAATGGAGATGAATATGATGAAGAAGAAGAAGATGATGATGATGAAGGGAAATATGAAGATGAAGATTAAATGTAATCACAAAAACTTATATGCAATATTGCACACATGCATTTCAGTCATTCACACACATGTTCTTTATAAATACACCCACAAGCTTAATTTACACACATTTTTTATAAATACACCCACAAGCTTAATTTACACACACATTTTTTATAAATACACCCACAAGCTTAATTCACACACACATTTTTTATAAATGCACCCACTGACAGAAATTGAACACGATCGTCTTCTCCGAGCAGTTTTCGGTCACCTCAGACCGCGGTCGGACGCTGCAATTTACGATGACTTTAATCCTTAAATATTTTATATTTCTTTAAATATTCTTTAATACTAATTATTATGGGTCAATGTTATTTTGTATTACGTGCAATAATATATCTTACTACATGCAATAATATATGTTACTATATATTATAATATGGTTTACTTAATCAATAAAAAATATATAAAATAATCAGTATTACTATATAAAATTGTGTTATTACTACCTGTAATAATTTGTTTTACTACATAAAAAATTATATGTTACTACATATTACAGTTTGAATTACTACATTGAATAGACGTTTGTTACTATATGTAACTTTATCAAATGATCTAATATTTTTTGCATCACCCTAAAATAAAACATTTTGTATTACAACATGATTATTGTGTTTACTACATTCGATAATATATGTTACTACGTATTATAATGTGAGTTACTACATCAATAAAAACACTAGAAAAAACGTGTTACTAAATAAAAGAATTTGTATTATTATATAAATAGTTTGTGTTATTACTACATAAAATAATGTGTATTACTACATATTACAATTTTAATTACTACATTTAATATCCCGCGTTCGACAATAAAATAAAAGATAAAAAAATCACATAAACAAGTAAAATAAACTGATTAAAAATTTCGAATTAAGCTGTCAGTGGGTGTATTTATAAAAAATGTGTGTGTGAATTAAGTTTGTTGGTGTATTTATAAAAAATGTGTGTGTAAATTAAGTTTGTGGGTGAATTTATAAAGAACATGTGTGTGAATAAGTGAAATGCATATATACAATATTTCATACAAGACTAGCCCAAATGTAATTTAATTAATTTATTTGAATTTATAAACTTTTACAATTGAAATTATTCAATAACAATTTTTTTTATATATTTTTTAAAGTTACAAATTAATCAATTAATTATATATGTTAAAATATTATGCATAGTTCTTAGTATTTTACAACTTATGCTTTTGACGGATGTGAGTAATTACAATTTTTAGAAATTAATAAAAAAATTACATTTATAAATTTAAAAATTATAATTTAAATACATGTAAAAGAAATAAATTAACATACATATACAATTAATATTAAAAGATAAAACAAAAGAGTTATTTGTCCTAGTGGCGGGTGCTCAATAATGGACACTTGCCCACCTGGGTTCAATTCCCACATAGACCAAAATAATGGTCAATTTAATAGTTGGAGAGGGGTTTGGGGTCGGGCTGGATTGGGATTGAGATCATGTGATTAGGAACATATAAAAAATGGTTCCAAAATCCGTTTCTAACCTGTTTAGAGACAGTGTTTATGGTATCTAATCTGTCTCTAAATCGCAGTTTTTTTGTAGTGTGATCTCTTTCACTCCTCATGTATAGTTCACACTATGTCCTGTCCCTACACTCCAGCTCAAAATGGCCGAGCTGAACGCAAGCACAGGCACATCCAAATCCGTTTCTAACCTGTTTAGAGACAGTGTTTATGGTATCTAATCTGTCTCTAAATCGCAGTTTTTTTGTAGTGTGATCTCTTTCACTCCTCATGTATAGTTCACACTATGTCCTGTCCCTACACTCCAGCTCAAAATGGCCGAGCTGAACGCAAGCACAGGCACATCACTAAAATGGGCCTTACTCCCCTATTCCAAGCCTCTGTCCCTACCACCTTTTGGGTAGAGGCATTTGGTACAGCTGTATATATCATCAATAGACTTCCCACCCCTACTTTGAGTAACATCTCACCTTATGAAATTCTTTTCTCCTATCCTCCCTCTTATGATATCTTTCGTGTGTTCGGTTATTGTGTGTACCCTTGTCTACGAAGCTATGCTGCTAACAAATTTTCTCCTCGAAGTCTTCCTTGTGTCCTTTTAGGTTACAGCTCGCGCCACAAAGGTTTTTACTATCTTGATCTTAACTCACACCGTCTTTACATCTCCCGTCATGCTCGCTTTGATGAAACCTCATTTCCCTTTGATGGCGACCACTCCTGCTCGGACATTGCTCCTCTTGACATCTCTATCTTTGCCGACCCTGTGGTTGATCCTGTTTCCTCGTCCTCTCCAGGTCGCCATGAAAACACATCATCTGCTCCTCTATGCTCGCTATGCCTTCAGCCTGACATCACTCCTCGCCTGCCTTCTCTACCAACACTGCTTCCTCCGATTGCTCGGCCAACTGTCTGCCCTCCAGATCCTCGTCCTCCACGGGCTCCATCTCTCACTCCTCGCCCTCGTGTCTGGCCAGCAGTCACTCCCTCTCATGCCATGCGAACACGATCCCAAGATGGAATCTTTAAAGTCAAACACCCTCCAAACACTTCCCTCACTACAACCACTTCCATGCTCGCCGCAGTTCATAACAATTCTGAACCTAAAAGTTTCTCTTCGGCTGCAAAATTCCCTCACTAGCTGGCTGCGATGGATGATGAACTTCAAACCCTTTACAAAAACAAGACCTGGGTGTTACTCCCTCCTCCTCTAGATGCGAACATAGTAGGCTCCAAATTGGTCTACCGAATAAAATTTCTTCCAGATGGATCTATTGATCGACACAAAGCTCACCTGGTCGCACAAGGGTTCACTCAAATTCCTGGTTTTGACTACGATCATACTTTCAGCCCTGACGTCAAATCAGCCAATGTTCATGTTATTCTCTCCCTTGCTGTCATGAATAATTGGTCACTTCACCAATTAGATGTAAATAATTCATTTCTCCATGATCTTCTCCAAAATCCAATCTACATACGCGAACCTCCTAGTTTTGTTGATCCTCTCCATCCAACCCATGTCTGCAAACTTAACAAAGCTTTATATAGCCTAAAACAAGCTCCTAGTGCATGGTTTCAACGATTTTGTGATTTTCTTCTTCTCCTCGGCTTCACAGAAAGCAAATCTGACACCTCGATCTACACGTCAGATCGTACTACTCTTTATCTCCTTGTCTATGTTGATGATATAATAATTACTGAAAATGATTAATCTTTCATCACTCGTCTTATTTCTAGGATCAATAAAGAGTTTGCCATCAAGGATCTTGGTCGCCTCATCTGCTTTCTTGGTCTCGAAGTAACATATGATGCTCGCGGTCTCTTCCTCAGCTAATCAAAATATGCCACCGACATCCATACTCGAGCGAACATGCTCGACTCCAAACCTGTTGCCACTCATTTATCTTCATCAGACCTTCTTCGCCTCGACGGGAGCCCGTTCTCTGATCTAACTCTTTTTCGCTCTCTAGTCGGCGCCCTACAATATCTTACGATCACGCGCCCAGACTTATCCTTTGCGGTCAACACTGTCAGCCAGTTCTAGGCAAATCCAACTACAGATCATTTCCAGGCTGTTAAACGTATCCTTCGCTATGTTAAAGGGACTACGCATCTTGGTCTCACCTTCTTTCCTGGTCGATCAACCTTGCTCACCTACTCAGATGCTGACTAGGCTCGTTGCCTGGACACATGTCGATCAAGTTTTAGCTATGCAATTTTTTTTCGGTCAAAACTTAGTCTCTTGGGCTGCCAAAAAGTAACCTACAGTCTCCCGATCTAGTTGTGAATCAGAATACCGCGCTATGGCGACCACTGCTTCAGAAACTGTCTGGCTTTGCTCGCTTCTAAAGGAACTTCATACTCTACCTCCAACACCTCCAACACTTCTTTGTGACAACAAGAGTGCCATATTCTTATCCCAAAATCCAGTTGCACACAAGCGAACAAAACACATTGACATCGACTATCATTTTGTTCGCGAGCTTGTTACTTCTGGTCGCCTTCTCACCCAGTTTGTCCCATCTCATTTACAGCTCCCCGACATCTTCACTAAAAGTTTTGCTCGCCCTTTACTCGAATTTTTCAGGCACAAGCTCAGCGTCTCTTCGCTCCCGCTTCGCTTGAGGGGGAATGTTAGTTGAGAGTAGTTATGATGGTTAGGTTAGTTAATTAGTTACCTTTTCCACTTGTAACCTACCTCTATATATACCTATCAATAAACACTTTAATCTCTCAATTGAGAGAGTCTTCCTACTCTACACTGGATATGATTCTGACTTTAAAATTAGTAATCCCAAATCCTTCCATTTTAGAGTAATTTTTCAGTAAAAAAAGGTGATTTCTCTAGCATCATATCAAGTTGTGTGTCATAAACGGGCTAAGTCCCCTCTAAGATATATAGTTGATTTTTTACTTTTTTCAATAAATGAAAAAGTTCCATCTAATAAACATGATGCATTTAGTATTATTTGAAAACAAATGATTTGTTTTTTCATATTCTAATGTTTCATTTCATCAACCTTTTAGCTCAGAAAGTATTATCAACAATACAACAATTTTCTTCAATGATTTTCATGTTTGTAAAGAAACATACTCCCTCCAAATATATATACAAGGATGAAGTAAAGATGGGCCTAAAATGCTAAGCTAACTAGAAGCATAGGTGTGGGCCGAAATAAACAAATAGCCCAAAAGTAAATGACTCCCAATACTCCCCCTTAAGTTTGAACGTGAAGATCTCGAACTCCCAACTTGCATCGAAGAAATTGAAAATGATTAACGCCAAGTGCTTTGGGCCCTTGGGGAATATGTCGGCAACTTGATTTTCAGTGGAAATCATGCAAGGTCGAATATCTCCATTCACAGCTAGCCTTCTCACGAATGAAATAATAATCCATCTCAACATGTTTGATTCTCCCATGGAAAATGGGGTTAACGGCAATGTGACGAGCTGCTTAATTGTCACAGAAAAGAGATGTGGGATCAGTGAGAATCACGCCAAAGTCCTTCAAGAGCCATTGTAACCATACAATCTCACATATTGTCGTTATCATAACCTTTTATTCAGCCTCGACTGAGGAACGACCAACAACCGACTATTTCTTGGTGCGCCAAGAGACGGGCGAACCACTAAGAGAAATAAAAAACACCCTCTCGATGAACGTCGTGTAAATGGGCACTTCGCCTAATCGTCGCCGTAATAGCCGCACAATTAAAAATCCCTAGCGGCCAGAAGGAATATGCCTGACTCGGGGCCTATTTCAAGTAACGAAGAATGTGTTCAGCCACTGTCAAATGACTCGCCTACGGCTGGCCAAAGAATTGGCTAAGTTGGCTTACCCGGTACACTATGTCGGGTCGAGTTACTGTAAGATACAATAGACGCCCAATCAGGCGTCTATACTAATACTATGAAGCGTCGATCGATAAAAGGACTATTGTCTTCAGGCTGGAGTTTCAAATTCTGCTCCATGTGGAATTTGCTTGGTCGACCCCTTGGAGCCCGCTCTCTTCCAAAATATCTAAAGTGTATTTTTGTTGGCTTAGAACGAAACCTTCAGGTGATCGGGCGACCTAAATACCCAAGAAATATTTAAGTGGACCCAAATCCTTAATACTGAACTTATCATCCAAGAAGTGTTTAACCGAGTTGATGTGAGTAATATCATTCCCGGCGAGAAGAACGCCGACGACGTAAATTAATGTGGAAACGTATGTGGTGCCATTTTTTAATATGAAAAAGGAATGATCTGCGTGAGATATGTAGAAGCCAATGGTGACTAGAGCTTGTGTAAATTTCTCATAACAGTTTCGGGAAGCTTGACAAAGTCTATAAAGAGATTTATGGAGCTTACACACTCAGGTGTCACCCTCTTTAGCAAATCCCTGTGGAATACTCATATATACGTTCTCATGTAAGAAGGCATTATTAACATCCAAATGATGAACCTCCCAATTACACTTGACATCAATGGACAACATGCACCCGACGGTTACCAATTTTGCGATAGGTGCGAATGTTTCATGAAAGTCAACTCCATCTATATATTTAAGTGAAACCCTTTACAACCAGACGAACTTTGTATCTCTCCACATCTCCATTGGGTTTGTATTTAATTTTGTAAACCCATTTGGAGCCAACAACCTTCTAACCAGGGGGCAAGGTAGTTAAGTGTTTTGGCTCATCACATGATGTGATGGCCGCTAGGAAGGCTTTGTGAGCGGAAGAGAATTTATCATTGGAGATACATAGAGATAAATGATGTACCGTCGAGTATGCCAAATTGGTAGTAGATTGTACATGGTCGACTGAGGGGGAAGGTCCATTGTATATGCGTCAAGGTGTCTCATACGTTTCTTGACTCTTTCACTTACTCGCGGTGTAGGTCTCTCGATAGTGGGGGCGGTGGTCGGTAAGGCGACCACATCCGGTGTATGCTCAAGTTGCTCGCCCGATGTGGAATTGGCCTACTGCTCAGCCAATGTGGGATCAGGCCACAGTTCTACCAACATGGGATTGGGCTGTTGTTCGGCCGAGCAAACACGTTTGGTGAATGGTCAAAACTAGAATTGTGCGGAATGAGGCGGGTCGAAGGAGCCTCGGATTCGAGCATGAGCCTCATTCGTGGCCGAGACAAGATTTAGATTTTCGTTTCCGCGAAACGGAAATATGTCTTCGAAAAATGTAACATCTAGTAAATTGTAGAATTTATGAGTTTGCAAGTTGAAAACTCTAGCTATAAGCCTTTTGCCCGATCGGGTAACCTACAAATATGTATGCACTTCCTTGCTCTCCAAATTTATCCTTGCGACAATTCTCATGGGCATAAAAAAGACAACCAAAAACTCGAAGGTGGTCATACGAGGGTTTCTTGCCGAGTAAATTCTCATAAGGTGTGTGATTTTATATCACCGGCAAGTGAAGTATGTTGATGATGTAAACAGTCGTGAGCACACAATCACCCCAAAATTCAACTGGGAATCTCGATTCAAAACATAGTGTTCGTGCTACCTCTAGTATGTGGCGATGCTTTCGTTCAACGACGTCGTTCTGTTGCGGACTATATGTGAATGAGCTTTCAAATAGTATTCCATTAGCAACATAGTAATCAAGACAAACTGATGACCGAAACTCGACCCCATTATCTAAGCAAACACGTTTAACAAATAGCCCAAACTAAGTGCAGACCATATTACAAAATTGGATTAAATGCATTGCAAAATCTAATTTGTGTGGAATGAGAGAGATTCAAACATCCTCTACTATAATCATCCACAATTGACAAGAAGTAACGAGAACCAGTAAAAGTATCACATTTATAAGGCCCCCAAATGTTCCAATGAATTAGCTCAAAACAATGCGTTGTTTTACTAACACTAATGGGAAATGGTAAACGAGTTTGTTTTGCTCGAACGCAAGAATCACAAAAGTCATCGTTTCCCACATATCCTTGCAAGGAACAAATGTGTCGTAATTTTTATGACTTACAAATTTATTCAACAGTAAAATTACATGATAAATTACATGATAATTTTCAAAGGACTCAAATTTAGAATAATTAATTAACGTCTCAAAAAGAATTTAATCAATTGTGAAGAAACTTTACTATATCATTAAAAGTCTCACAATTGAATTATTTGAAATTTAAATAAACTAGTTCATAATTTTTTTTAGTAATAAGTAACGAGACTGACTGACACTCATCCCCTCTTCCCGCCATCAACTCATCAATCTCGAAATGAATGTCATGAATGAAATAGATGCAAAAGTCTTTAGCTTGCTTCTCGTGATTACTGTCACCTTGTATTTCTTGAAGAGAACACCAACTCTGAAAACCTATGCCACATCATGCATGTTCTCCTTCCCCTCAATGTGATCCATGTATTCGGCTAAACCATTAATCTTCATTGCAGCTAGTTGATTATAATGATCTTATCATATTCACCTATATTTATTAGTTACATGAATCAGAAGTAGAGGACAGATGTATTTAACTTGATAATTAAGTATATATGTAGTATAAAATTATGGAAACAACTCAAAACAGATAATGGTTTTGCATCTGAAATTTGATCACCAAGTTTTCCATGTATATTCATATACTCTGCATTTCTAGGACAAACTAATTTACAAAATTGTTTTCTACTCTACTCTACTAATCTATGATATATCATCTTCTGCTCAATTCAGAGATGACATTAGTGAATAAATCCTCACTACATGGAATGGTTAGCCCGCCCATTGGATGATCAAAACCATATTCTTCTTCCGTTTGAAATAGCAATTCTTGGAACGAACAGTAAAGCGCTTCTTCTCGTTTTCTCCAACGTAAACAGCAAAATGGCCCTTTGGAACATCAACTCCTGATCTTCTTTCGCTGGATAAAGATCGCCTTAGCATTTGACGAATGGCCATTGTTATACAGATTCAAGGAAAGAAAATGTTGTGAGACAAGTGAAGGCAGAGAAACTTTAAAGTATTTTTTGAGGAGTTGTTGTTGGATGTAATTAATTTAGAAAAATGTATGTTGTATATATAGATGAACCAATAAATGGTGTATAGTTCAGGATTTAGATTAGTGAGGTGGCTATTAGATATGGGAAACATAAGCACATGAGGAATCACATGGATTGCTCATCAACTTTATTTAGATTTTAAGCAATGGTACGTAGAGAACGAGCTGCTAGTTTTGTCGTAAGTGGTAGGGTATTGTGCTCATCAACCACCTTCCAAGTCCGTATTACTGATAACGAGATGCCAGGCAAATTCATGTAATATCTCATTTTCTATATATCATGTAGTAGTAATTGAAAGACAGAGGCATGTTCTTCCTCATGTGCTGATTGGCCCATATTACTTGAAAAAGATGATAAAGATTTGTTTCAGACAAGATCACATGGATTAGACTATACAATCATTGATATACGATTTTAAAGTGTCGATTCAATATTCGAAAGAGGTACTCTCATGTGTGGGCTCTGTTCGGGTCTCAATACAACATTTAGAGATATGCTTCTTCTGTTGTACAGGATAAGTGATGGGGCCTTAAATTAAATATTGATGCTTGTTGGAAGAAAAATCAATGTTAGCCTCCATGTGATTTTGTTTCTAAACTATCATCAATGTTTGCCTATATATACACATTCCTCAACTACAACCAGCAACAAATCCTCAAGAGCTAAACTTTCACTTATTTCACAACAATTTTCAGATTTTTTTTTTATATTGAAACCAGCATTATTTTACTTTATACAAAATGGCCTTCCGCCAAATCTTGAGACGATCTTTGTCCAGTGAAAGGAGATCAGCTGAAGTCCCAAAAGGCCACTTGGCTGTTTACATTGGGGAGAACGAGATGAGGCGGTTTGTAATTCCAGTATCATACTTGAACCATCCTTCGTTTCAAGAGTTGTTATGTCAAGCTGAATAGGAATTCGGGTTCCATCATCCAATGGGTGGCCTCACCATTCCGTGTAGTCAGGATTTGTTCATTGATCTCATCTCTGGCTTCAACAGAACATGAGATTCATATTTTTTTAGAAGACCACATTTTTGTAGACTAGTTAGAAGAAAACAAATGTAAATTCAATGATAAAGAATATTAAATGTCAAGAATTACTTATTCATTTTCATATGCAAAATTTAGCTTTTATATGGTTTAAGTATTTCTGATTTCCCTGGACTGTGATCTTTAACTACAAATTCACTTGGCTATAATACTAGAATTTTATATAGATATACTCATCTTTAAAACTTCCTTTATCAACTCTTATCCAAACAATTGCAGTGGATATGATTCTGACTTTAAAATTATAATCCAAAATCCTTCCATTTTAGAGTAAATTTTCAGTAAAAAAGGTGATTCCTCTTGCACCATATCAAGCTGTCAGTCATAAGCTGGCTAAGTCCCCTCTAAGATAGTTGATTTTTATTTTTCAATAAATGAAAAAAGTTCCATCTGATAAACATAATGTATTTATATTATTTGAAAAAAGATGATTTGATTTTTCATGTTCTAATATTGTTTCATTACATCAACGTTTTAGCTCAGAAAGTATTATCAACAATACAACAATATTTTCTTCAGTGACTTTCATATTTGTAAAGAAACATACTCCCTCTAAATATATATACTAAGCTAACTAGAAGCATAGGTCTGGGCCGAAATAAACAAATAGCCCAAAAGTAAATGACTCCCAATCCTCCCCCTCAAGTTGGAACGTTGTGAGTGTTATCTCATAATCTCATATCAGCTGTGTTAGTAGGGTCAGCTGGTTGGAGTCAAACAAGCTAACTTAGGCATGATCAGATGAGTTGAAGGATTACAGTTAGTTGTGAAGGTGATGCTTAGAATCAGCTAAGTTGGCTTGATCAGAAGGATTGAGTAGATGTCTATCAGCAGAGTTAGTCTTTTGACTAAGTTGGAGATCAGAAGAGAAGATCAGCTGAGGGGATTAAGTTGATGTGTCTTCTGAATAGCGAATTTGTTAAAGGGGAAAAACTGTCATTTTGATTGGGCAATTGCGGAACACGTTAGTTTGTTACAACAAACTAACGGTTTCACGTTTTCAACACTCTACAACAATCACCATTGATTAGTATAAATACTTTGACACTTGTATTTTGTAAAGATTGGCGCGAAATGAGTATTCGTCTTTGAGTTGTGAGTTAACGGGTGAATGAGTGTGTAAACATTCTTGATCAATCAAAGTTGAAGTCGTCTGTCCAGTGGATATAGATCACATTGTTCGAACTACTTAAATACTTGTGTGTTGTGTTTTATCTTGTTTGTTTACTTTTGTGAATTGCTATCTTAGTTGGATTATTTCGTATTCAAGATTGCTACGTGATTGGAGACGTCTAATCTTGTGGATTTATGGACAAACGTGAAGATCTTGAACGCCTAACTTGCCACGAAAAAATTGAAAATGATTAGCGCCAAGTGCTTTGGTGAATATGTGGGCAACTTGATTTTTGGTGGAAATCATGCATGGTCGAATATCTCCATTCACAACCTTCTCACGAATGAAATAACAATCCATCTCAACATGTTTGATTTGCTCATGGAAAACGGGTTTAACGGAAATGTGACGAGCTACTTGATTGTCATAGAAAAGAGACGTGGGATCGGGGAGAGTCACGTCAAAGTCCTTCAAGAGCCATCATAACCCCATACAATCTCACATATCGTTGTTGTCATAACCCTGTATTCACTCTCGACCAAGGAACGAGCAACAACCGACTATTTATTGGTGCGCTAAGAGACGGGCGAACCACTAAGAGAAATAAAATACCCTTTCGACGAACGTCATGTAAATGGGCACCCCACCCAATCAGCGCCGTAATAGCCGCACAATTCAAAATTCCCAGCGGCTGGAAGGAATATGCCCTGACCCGGGGCCTGTTTCAAGTAACGAGGAATGTGTTTGGCCACTATCAAATGACTCGCCCACGGCTGGCACAAAAATTGGCTAAGTTGGCTTACCGTGTACACTATGTCGGGTCGAGTTACGGTAAGATACAATAGACGCCCAATCAGGTGTCTATACTGTCAGGGACGGGCCCAAGATTTGAGTTAAGGGGGGCCAAAAAAATTACGATCCAAAATACTAATATATCACTAAAAAAAAAATATCCAAATATAGAGGGATTTGGCGAGGAAAAAGTCCTCTTTAACATGAATAACGAGGGATTTCCCTCGCCAGAATTTCCTCGCTATTTTTTGCCGAGCATTTAATTTATCCCTCGCCTGGCCGCGAGCATTAAATTCCCTCGCTAGCCAACGAGCATTAAATCCCTCGCCCTTTATCATTTTTAAAACAATGTCCTTCGTTAAATGGCGAAGGATTTAGAATTCTCTCGCTATTTAATTGCGAGGGTTTTTTTAACCCTCGGTATTTCCCTCTCCATCTGCTCCCCTCGTAAAAATCCTCGCCATTTAACGAGGGATTACATACCCTCGTAATTTTGACAATTATTTGTAGTGTATGTATAATTATAATATATATATATATATATTAATTATGAGATTTCTCAAATACATTAATATATATTTAATCTATTGGACTGGCCAATTGAATATACATATATATATAAATACATGCACATGTTAAAATGATGATGTTGAATTATAATAAAAAAAAATGTTATTGAATTGTGTCGTCTAATTATATTGATAATTGAAAAAAAAAACCACTCAAACTATTGAACAATATTGAAGGTGTTATTTATATATTTTATTTAATATGATTTAAAATTATAGCAATTTTTTTTTTTTTAGGGTTTACAAGATCATACAAGATTACAATAAGACTTCAAGCACAACTCTAGATCTTCAAACCAGTACTGATCATCACGGTATTGTTTTCCCCATCAATCGTGAGAAGAGGAAAAACGAGTTTTCACTTTGCCTACAGCTACGCACAGGTCTCCATCCTCAAGTCGATTCAACCCCACACTAAAGTATTCTCAATCCAAGAAAAAGAGACAAAAAAAGGAAACAAAGTTCCACCTAAGCACCAAATCAAAAGACTGTCAGTCCATCTCAAAAAAACCCAACAGAGGAAAAGATCCTGAAACAGGAAGGAAACCGCAAATAGGCGCAACACGCCGCATGGAGGCGAAAATAAAGCAGAAACGAGCCACCTAGAGGGCTAGGAAACAAAAACAAACCAGAAATTGCCACATTACGGAACCAAAAATTAATCTAAAAAAACAAGTAAAACGAGAACAACTAACAAACTCTTCCAAACGGTCACCGTAGCTCCGTTGGGAATAACCTATCCATTGATCCCAACTGCAAACAATAAAATACTACATAAATCAGAAAAAGACTAGAGAAGAAACTATCAAAATTCAAACTCGATGGATTCCGCTGGCGCCGGCAACAAAGCGGCGGATGGGCAGCATTAATGGCGTGTGAAGAAAGGAGTGAAACCGATCCGAGTAACGATGGACGAAAATTGATCTACATAATCATTTAGATCAAAGAGATTGTAGATCTTCGAAACTGGAAAGAAGGGGGAGGGGAAAGATTTGTGTACTGAGATGAAGATGGGCGGTGGGTATGATGGTTTTGGGTAAGAGAGAGGGGAGAGCAAATTTAGTGTATTAAAAATTATACTCCCTTCGTTCAATTTCATTATTCTTACTTTTCTTTTTTGGTTGTCCAATTTTATTATGCCCATACCCTTTTTTGGAAACAATACTAATCATACTATTTTATCTCCACCCTCCTACCATCACTTGTTTACCCACTTTGTCATTCACTTTATCCATAAACAATCATTTATTTATAAATGGACCCCACAATACCCCCAGCATACCCTCAACTTATCTACTTTATAAATAAACTAATCAATATTCATTAAAACCCGTGCCCGGAGAAGTGGACATAATAAAATTGAACGAAGGAGTAGCAATTATAGTCAAATATAAAAAATGTAATTATTTTGAAATGAGTTTTACAATTAAAGTACATAAAAAATTTAAAAGAGCAATAAAAAATTTATTATGTCCACTTCTCCGGGCACGGGTTTTAATGAATATTGATTAGTTTATTAATAAAAACAATCACTTTAATATATAATATCAAAAGAGCAATAAAAAATTTACTGTCAGATATATTTTACAATAAATTCACTATAAAATGAATTATTAAATTAATCTATTTTAATTTTATCATTAATTTTAGAAAAATTTAAATTTACTAAATATAATGTATAATATATATATATATATATATATATAGGGGGTGGGTGGGTGGGGCAGGGCGCCAGGGCCCCCCTACCCTATAGGGTAGTTCCGTCGTTATATAAAATTAAGAAACATATTTTTTTGACACATTTACCCCTCATTAATTTTTCTATTTTTCTTCTCTTTTTTCTTTTTTTTTCCACCTTCCTTCTTCACTCTTCCTTTAACCTTTCTATCATTAATATATTTTCAAAAAAATAGATATTAATAGGGGTAGTTCGGGAAGATCAATGGTAAAAATAGAAAAAATGACAAACTTTTTGAAACAAAATTTAAGATCAAATGCTACAAATTTTATGAAATAGGGAGTACTAAATAATTAATAAATTTTATGAAATATGGTTGATACAGCTAATTAACAGCAAATTAAAACACAAACCCTAGGTAGGGGTAGCTATAAAATAGGAGTAATTAACATGCATATTGTTGCAGCAGCTCTGCAAATATGGGTGTGATCAAAATTAATAAGGTCGAACTTGTGATTGCTGCTAGCTGCTTTGATCATGGTAGTACTGCAGGTAAGTCATGTGCCTTGAGTTAGCCAAAAAAAGGTGCCTTACTAGCAGCATTATTGATTGCTGTAGACTACATGAACCGAAAAAACCGAAAAAAACCGAAAAACCGAAAAAACGGTGCCTTACTGAGCAAAAACCGAAAAAAACCGAAAAACCGAACCAAAATATGAATTCGGTTCGGTTTTTCGGTTTCGGTTCGGTTAGCATTTTTCTTAGATTTCGGTTTCGGTTTTATTAGTGAAAAATTCGGTTAACCGAAAACCGAACCGAATTCATTTAGGTTTAATACTTAGTTTTTCATTTATTTGTTTAGTACTATTAGTATGTTAGATTTAATAAAATTTGTTGAGAATTGATAGATTAGGTTTAATATTAAATGGTTGTTAAATCACTAAATGTTTGTTAAATGTTTATTTGTATTATTTGGACATTTATTTAAAATTTCATATAAAATGTTAGGTATTTTCGGTTTTTATTTCGGTTTTCGGTTTTTACCGAAACCGAACCGAATTATTCGATTCGGTTATTTTCGGTTTTATCTTACTATGGTTCGGTTTCGGTTTTTCAATTTCGGTTCGGTTCGGTTGCGTTGCACACCCCTAACTGTAGTAGTATAAATGTATAATTCCATCAGGGATGATTTACAAATAGAATTTCAAAATGGGGATCTGCCGGATCTCCAGGAAGAGAGCAGCTGTATCAACCATCTAACAATTCTTTACAACTTCGTTCGCATGTGATCGAGCGACCTCAATGCCCAAGAAATATTTAAGTGGACCCAAATCCTTAATACTGAACTTATCAGCCAACAAGTGTTTGACCGAGTTGATGTGAGTAATATCATTCCCTGTGAGAAGAACGTCGTCGACGTAAATTAATGTGGAAACGTATGCGGTCCCCTTTATTAATATGAAAAGGGAATGATCTGCGTGAGATTGGCAGAAGCCAATGGTGACTACTGACTATAGCGTGTGTGAATTTCTCATAACAGTTTCGGGAAGCTTGACAAAGTCCATAAAGAGATTTTTGGAGCTTGGACACTCGGGTGCCACCCTCTTTATTTACCAGCCCAGTAGAATACTCATATATACGTTCTCATGTAAGAAGGCAATATTAACATCCAACTGATGAACCTCCCAATTACACTTGACAGGAGTGGACAACATGCATCAAATGGTTACCAATTTTGCGACAGGTGCGAACATTTCATGAAAGTCAACTCAATCTATATATCTGAGTGAAACCCTTTGCAACCAGACTGGTTTTGTATCTCTCCACATCTCCATTGGATTTATATTTAATTTTGTAGACCCATTTGGAGCCAACAACCTTCGAACCACGGGGCAAGGTAGTTAACGTCCATGTGCCATTTTGTTCTAGGGCACAAACACTACAAAATATTGGCCAAAAGGCAACGGCGATTAGCAAGGGCAGGCTACCGTTGCCAATTGGCAACGACTTTGGTAACGGGCAGAAAAAAGGCGACGGGGGCGGGTGTCGATGCCTTAAGGCAACGGGAGTGGGCCCCGTTGCAAAAATGCGACGGTTTATAATGCCCGTTGCGAAAAGGCAACGGGAGTGAGCCCGTTGCCAAATGGCAACGGGGCCCCACTCGCTAAATGGCAACGGCAGTGGGCCCGTTGCCTTTACCGTCGCCCTAATTGAGTATAAATTCGCCCAAACCCCCTCTCTTCCAGAACAGCGGCGCACACCTCCATTTTTAGAGCTTCGAGTTTTACACCTCCACACTCAAAATTCACCTTCGTTTGCAGATCGAACTCGGTTTTTTGCCATTTGTGTTCTACACTTCGACGGGAGCATTTCTACGGTAATTTTTTTCGTTTTAATTGGTTAAATTTGAAGTTATATGTATATATATAGTTTTAGTATATATATGTATATAAATGCATATATGTTGTATGTATATATAAAATTGTTGGAATTGTTAATTTTTATGCATGTATGTGTTAATTGTTAGAATTTAATTGTTAATTATATTGTGTTATGCATGTATTTATATGTATGTTTTAATTAAGTTATATGAATTTATTTGTTAATTAGGGTGTTAGAATTATATTGTGTTATGTCTATATATGAATTTATTTGTTAATTAGGGTGTTAGAATAATTATTAGAATATATTTAATTGGAATTATATTAATTAATTTTCATAGAGTTTTGGAGGAATGAGACGTTGGTTGTTTGTGTGTTGTAGACGTCGATTGACATGAATTATTCAAGTCGTAGTTGGATGTATAGTCCAAGATTAGTGAATGAGATTATGAACCCCGGATTTGTTAGTGGAGTAAATGGATTTATTGAAGCTGCCACTAGTAATCCGAATTCGATTTGGGAAGGAAAAATTAGGTGTCCTTGTTCGATAGCTAGATGTCGAAATCAAACTTATAGAGATCCTAATGAAGTGATATACTTGTAAGTGTGTACACATATATATACATTACATTATATAACAAATATATATTTAATTGTACTTGAAAATGTATTAACCCACTTTTAAAATGCACGTATAGGACCAAATACAGGAGGAGTTGACCAATCAATCAGGAGAATCGTCAGATGAACCTACTTCAGAGGATGGTTCCCAGGGCCCACCAATACCCGACGTGTCTGATTTGTTCTTGAAGAAGGTCGGTAGGTCTCATGGACGTGTTAGGGGCCTTGGACAAGTAGGCAAGAACGGACGGGTCTCCTCCGGTCCTAGCGAGACGTCACGTGGTACGACTTATGGACGATTCACCCAGGCTGACATTGACCATGCTATTGCTGAAGAACTGAGAGTCAATGAGGAGAGAGAGCAACGCTTACTCCTACAAATGCAGTAGACGGAGGAGCGCTTACTCAAGATGTTTCAAGATCAGATGGCAACGATGATGGGTCAGATGGATCAGGTGGGTCAGATGGGTGGGATGGGTCAGGTGGGTGGGATGGGTGGGGCGCCGAGGCCGTTAGGGGCGTCGTACAACGTTCATGATCGTAGCCAGGTTGAGGATCGGGATGATACTGAGGATGATGGTGGTGATGAGGAGTGATACATTTTTATATTACTTTGTTATGTGTGATGTTATTATATTACATTGACATTGAGGATTAATTTTTTTTTTTAATGTTGTGTGTGATGTTATTTTAATTGACGTGAACATGCTAATGATTATAATTAATGTTAATATTTGTGATGTTATTTTAATTGAAAATGGACTTGAGAATGATTTTTTAATAGATGAAAATATTTTTAATTAAATGGATAAGTGAATTAATATTTTTAAATGGATAAGTGAAAATAATTATATTTAATGTTGTGAATTGAAAATTAGAATGAATTTAAATGATGTGATTAGAATAAATTTAAATGTATAAGTGAAAATAATTATACTCAATGTTGTATGTAATTATAATGTTGTGAATTGAAAATTAGAATGAATTTAAATGTTGTAAATTGAAGATTAGAATAAATTTAAATAGTGTGAATTGATACCGTAATTAAATTATTTAATTTGACACACATAATTTAGTTAATTCTCATTTAGAAATAAATATGATATGTTTTGATATTTTAATAAGCAACAATTAAAGTTAGAATGCATTGAATTAAATAATTAAAAACTAAAATTAAATTGAATATATATTAATTGCATTCACAACATGTCGACTAAAGCTCCTAGCCTAAACGGCACACAGGGGGCGCCCAAAAGCCTTCGAGACCGAGAGGTCCCGAGTTCGAACACCACAAACAACAAAATTCGCGAAAATTGGGGTGGCCCAGCGGTGGGGGGTGGGTGTTGGTGGCCTCGATACCCAGGTTCGCATTTTTTAAAACTTAATAAAAAGACGACGGCCAAAATGGCAACGACAGTGGGCCCGTTCTGAAAAGGCGACGGTCGTGGGCCCCGTTGCGAAAAGGCAACGGATTATTGCCGTTGCCAATTAGCAACGGCTGTCGCCCTCGCCAAAAGGCAACGACCTCCACGCGCTTGCCAAAAGGCAACGGCCACCTGCCGTGGCCAAAAGGCAATGGTTTTCCCCAAATCCGTTTCCTATAAAATAGCAACGAGCATATTGGCAACGGCGGAAATCCGTTGCCTTTGCCGTTGCCTTCATCATTAGTGAGGGGGAATCCGTTGCCATCCCCGTCGCCTTTTTGCAATTATTTTGTGGTGAAGTTTCTTTTGCCATGGCATCACGCCATAGGGGATCTCGAATTGTCTATGAGAAGTGTTTTAGCTCATACGTGATGTGATGGCCGCTAGGAAGGCTTTGTGAGCGAAAGAGAATTTATCATAGGAGATAAATAGAGATAAAGGATGTATCGTCGAGTTTGCCAAATTGGCAGTAGGTTGTGCATGGTCGACCGAGGGGGAAGGTCAGTGGTATATGCGTCAAGGTGTTTCAGACGTTTCTTGACTCTTTCACTTACTCGTGGTGTATGTCTCTCAATAGTGGGGGTGGTGGTCGACAAGGTGACCGCAGCCGGTGTGGGCTCAAGCTGCTCACCCGATGTGGAATCGGCCTTCTGCTCGGCCAATGTGGGATCGGGCTGTGGTTCGGCCAACGTGGGATTGGGTTCGGCCGAGCAAGCACGTTTGGTGAATGGTCGAGACCAGAATTGTGCGGAATCAGGTAAGTCGAAGGAGCCTCAGATTCGAGCATGAGCCTCATTCGTCGTGGCCGAGACAAGATCTAGATTCTCGTTTCCGCGAAACGGAAATTTGTCTTCGAAAAATGAAACATCCAGTGTAGAATTGTAGAATTTATGAGTTTGCAAGTCGAAAACTCTATAAGCCTTTTGCCCGATCTCGTAACCCACAAATATGTATGCACTTCCTCGCTCTCCAAATTTATCCTTGGGACAATATTCATGGGCATAAACAAGACAACCAAAAACTCAAAGGTTTGCGATTTGATATCACCGGTGAGGGAAGTCCATTGATTATGTAAACAGTCGTGAGCACACATTCACCCCAAAATTCAAATGGTAATCCTGATTCGAAACGCAGTGCTCGTGCTACCTCTAGTATGTGGCGATGCTTTCGTTCAACGACGTCATTCTGTTGTGGAGTATTCCATTAGCAACATAGTAATCAAGTTCGCTGTCTGCACCCCAGATAACATGCAATTCTGTGCACAACAATCAATCATTTCTACCGAAAGACCCATCCCACTCATTAAATGTTTGGTGTCGTTAAATTTCTTGGGAACCTTATTTTCGGGAGGACAAATCTCACGAATCAACTTAATGACCTGATTGTATCCACTTTCAGACAATTTGTTTTCCGTTTTAATGTTCAACAATCTGGAATTGAATGACAACTGCGAATGAGATTCACAACCAGGATACAAGTCTTGGTCCGCTGCACAAAGCATGTCGTAAAACTGTGCCGCATTCTCGTTAGGGGGTTCTTCATTAAGTGCCTCCTCTTCCACGTTTATTCCAAAATCAATGTTTGGGCCACCCATTAACTCTTCTAACATAGTGTGGTACGAAATAGGTCCCGCTGGGTCAACGTCGTTTGAAGTTGACGCAAATTCATTAGTGTTTTGAAATGGACGTGGACCCTAACCCTCTTCCCCGTGATAAATCCAATTATAATAATTCAGTGTAAAACCATTTCGATATAAATGAGATTTCACTTCATTAGGATCTCTATAAGTTTGATTTCGACATCTAGCTTTCGAACAAGGACACCTAATTTTTCCTTCCCAGATCGAATTCAGATTAGTAGTGGTAGCTTCAATAAATCCATTTACTCCACTAATAAATCCGGGGTTTATAATCTCATTCACTAATCTTGGACTATACATCCAACTACGACTTGAATAATTCATGTCAATCGACGTCTACAACACACAAACAACCAACGTCTCATTCCTCCAACTCGATTAAAATTAATTAATACAATTCCAAATATATTCTAATAATTATTCTAACACCCTAACAAATAAATTCATATAACTTAATTAAAACATACATATACATAACACAATTAACAATTAAATTCTAACAATTAACACATGCATGCATAAAAATTAACATTTAATTTCAAAAAATTCTAAAAATAAAATTATATATTGATGCGGCCAAAATATGTCGTTCCCGGAGATAACAAAACATGGATATAGGATGAATTAAATCCGTCTTATTATGAGTGATAGTTTGGTGAAGGGGATTAATACACCCCTGAATACAAAGAGATAAATAGGTTTAACTGGGCCTTTGGCCCAATTATTCTGGGACTAAGTATTTCCAGCCCAAGAAGGGGATTCCTAAGATCCAGTCTTGATTGAGGAGGCCCGAAAGAAGTTAATCAGAGGGAATAGGGGAAGTCCACCAGAAGACCGAGTCTTACGGGGCGGTTGAGAAATAAGGGCGAGAGGGATTCTCCTCTCTCCTAAGAAAATCGGCAGGTATAAAAGCAGGTTTGTTTTACTATGTTGACTACGTTTTATATACTAAGAAGATATACTTTACATTTTTCATAAGAAATATACAGAGAATACACTGAAAATATAAGAGAACCCTACGATTCTTGTGAAAATTTCCCTTGATTTACAGGGAAATTCCTCTTTGATTCTCCCGAGAAAGCTTCTGACTTGAGCGTCGGAGATTCCACGCTGGAAACCCCTCCGGCGTGTTTTTGCAGGTCTTACGGGAGCTTAGAAGATGATCATTCATGAGAAAGCTTGCAGAAAAGTGACGATCTAAGCCCGCAACTACCATAATCCACACAAGAAGATTCGGTATTCTTCATTGTTACTTCTTGATGAAACAACTAGCACCGTCTGTGGGAAGTTTTCGAGCTAAGAAGTGAGAAAATTTCATACAAAATGGGCGGAGAACAGGATCTGATGAAGCAGACTAAGGAAAAGAGAGATATTACTACCTTCCCTTTCCCTCCACCTCCTCCAGGTTTTCCCTTAAACAGGAATCTAGGGAAACAACCCTCAACCACTGTACTGGAGGATAACCCTCCTGCACCCGAGGGAAATACGACGGGTACCTCTGGAGCCTCTGGAAGTGGGATCAATAAGGATATACCTCCCTCCAATGTACAACCTGAGCTCCTTGCTATTTCTCAGGATCAACTAAATGCTATGATCGCCCAGGCCGTGGAGAAGATAATCACTTCTCGAGGAGTCCATACCTCTGGCGTTGTCCCTCCAACGAATGAAAATACGAAGCAGAAAAATCCAGAACACGTGATTGATTCCTCTCTGGCTCCTTCCAAAAATGAGGGGGTCCCTCGAGATCAAGAAGATAAGATACCCTCTCAGGCTGAAAGGAACGTCCCCAACAGAACCCCTAGAAGGATCGTGGAAGTGGCCCAAGAAAGGACTTTGGACCTAGAGACGGGAGAAAGTACGAACGACACTTACCAAGGGGCGGTCAGCGATCAGATACTGGCCCTCCAGAGAGAAATGAGGGATATGAGGAAAGAAATGGCTGATAATGTAAGTAAATCTCCTTATGTTACTGGCTATCAGTTTACTTCGAACATCTTGCAAGATGAATTACCTTCTATCTTCAAATCTTTGAACTTTGAATACGATGGTACCGCGGATCCCTACGAACACTTGGTGAGATTTGAAAATGCCGCCCTGTTGCATCGCTACGGACAGGGCGTCAATTGCTGGGTCTTCTTAACCACTTTATCCAAAGCTGCACAACAGTGGTTCACGCAATTGGGACCTGACACCATTCACTCGTGGTCGGAGTTTAGCGAACTGTTCTTGCATCAATTCGCTAGTGCCAGGAGGCAGCCTAGAGCTACCATCACTTTGTTTAACATGAGACAAGGAGATAATGAAAGCCTTCGAGCTTTTCTGAAAAGATTCAACCAAGCTGCCCTGGAAGTACCCACTGCCTCTTCTGAAGTTAAGATTAATACCATTTCCAATGGATTGAAAGACGGAGACCTTTTTACCTCCCTGGCCAAGAAGCCTGTACAGACATTCAACGAACTATTAAGAAGAGCCGAAAAATATCTCACCCTAGAGGAAGTACGGAAAGCCAAACGCTCTGAAACTAAACCAATGGGAGGAAATGGAGAGCGAAGGAGAGAAATCATACCGAGGAGGTCCAGTCCAGAGAGATATAGAAGTTCGAGGAGGACTGGAAACATAAAGGAAGAAGAAGCAACACGCTCGGGTCCCAGGGGAAGGTTTGAGAAATATACCCCTTTGAAAATAGAGTCAGCGGAAGTCTTAGAGGTAGCGGGAGATCACCCTAACATGAAATTCCCGTATTCCAGAAACAGAGGTCCCCAGAATCCTAAATCTGATAAGTTATGCCGGTTCCACAATGATTGCGGCCACGATACAAATCAGTGCTGGCACTTAAAAGATGAGATAGAAAGGATGATACAAGCAGGCCATCTTAAAGAGTTCACATTCAGGGACAGGCAGGGCCCTTGGGGGCTAAAGAGAAAGGATCCAGAGGGGAAGCCAGATGAGAACAAGAGAGAACAGAGGAAGGACACAGAAGATCAACACCCTCCTCCTCAGAAAAGAGGGACAATCCACATGATTATGGGAAGCCCTACCGATGGAGATTCCTTTAGGCAGAGGAAATAGAGTGTTAGGTCGCTGAAGACCGAGCGGAATGTGGAGCACCGAGAGATAGGGAAGATGACAGTGGGCCTTGACATTCATTTTGGACCGACCGATGCTGGAGAACCTAGGCAAACTCATAATGATGCTCTAGTCATTACCACAGACATTGCAGGACACGACATGGCTCGAATCTTTGTGGATACGGGAAGCTCAGCAGACATCATGTTCCTGGAATGCTTTAAAAATATGGAGCTGAACATAAAGCTCAGACTAGTGGAAACTGTTCTTTATGGATTCTCAGGGGTGAATTGGCACGGGGAACAGCCCAAAATCAAAGCAGATGAAGAGCTGATGAATATTGAGCTCTACCCAGGGAAAGAAGGACTCACAACTAGAATTGGCACCTATATGGACCCAGAACTTAAAGAGAGAATGATAGCCACTCTCCGAGAGGATCCAGACATATTTGCTTTTGCCCCAACGAATATGACGGGTATCCCTCCAGAGATAGCAACACACCACCTCAATGTAGATCCCAGGGCGAAACCAGTAAAGCAGAAACAGAGGAATTTTTGTAAGGAAAAGAATCTTATTGTGAAATAAGAGATTGATAAATTGTTAAATGCAGGACATGTAAAGAGGGTGCAGTTCCCTGAATGGCTCTCAAACGCAGTGTTGGTGTCTAAAGGAGCCGGTAAATGGAGAATGTGCATTGATTTCAGGGATTTGAACAAGGCATGCCCTAAAGACCATTACCCATACCCATAATCGATCAGCTGGTAGACGTGACATCAGGATTCGAGTTGCTCAGCATGATTGATGCTTATCAGGGGTACCATCAGATTCAGCTGAATCCCCTTGATATCCTGAAGGTATGTTTTAGTGCAGCATGTGGTACCTTTGGTTATATACGTATGCCCTTCGGACTGATAAATGCAGGAGCCACCTACCAAATAATGGTAGACTCAGTATTTCGGGAACGGATCGATTGGAACATGGAAATCTATGTGGATACATGTTGGCCAAAAGCATTAGGGCAGAGGAACACATAAAGGACCTGCAAGAAATATTTCAAGTAATCAGGAGTAATGGCATTAAGTTGAATCCAGCTAAATGTTCCTTTGGAGTGAAGTCAGGAAAGTTCTTAGGATACATGGTGACCCAGAGGGGAATAGAAGTTAACCCTGCGAAAGTGAAGGTCGTACTTGACATGCAGACCCTGAATGGTAGGATAGCAGCCCTAAGCAGATTCATAGCAAGATCGGAAGAGAAAAGTCTTCATTTCTTCAGGACATTAAGGAAGGGGTCGAAATTTGAATGGGATGAGCACTGCCAAAGAGCCTTCAAGGAACTTAAGCTTCATCTGGAACAACTCCCAAAATTGACAAAACCCTCCCAGATCGATATCCTACTCCTATATCTCTCAGTAAGGGAGCATTCCTTAAGTACAATCTTGATGAAGGAAGAGGGCTCCACACAACAACCCATATACTATGTGAGTAAGGTAATCCAAGGAGTAGAGACTAGATACTCAGAGGTGGAAAAGGCTGCCCTAGCGGTGGTAGTGACGGCTAGGCGATTACACCCTTATTTCTTGTCATATAAAATCATTGTACGGACTAACAACCCTTTGAAGCAGGTACTAGGGAGAGCAGATTTTTCAGGGAGGATGGTCAAATGGGCCATTGAATTGCAGAAATATGATATTGATTATGAACCCAGGAGGGCTATTAAGGCCCAAAGCCCTGATGGACTTTATTCAAGAATGCACTAGAGCAGGGGAGATGGAGGGCTGGAAGGTGTATGTTGATGGCTCCGCATCAGCACTTGGGTGTGGGGCAGGGATAGTATTGGTAGACCCTGAGGATCATGAGATACAAGTCGCCGTTAAATTCCGATTTTCGACCTCCAACAACGGAGCCGAGTATGAGGCCCTGATCAGAGAAGCAGACATGTCAGCGGAACTGGGAGCGCAAAAGATCACTCTATATTCAGATTCGCAATTGGTGGTGCAACAAGTAACAGGAGAATACCTCGCCAAAGATGAAAAGATGATTGCGTATTTGGAGCAATTGAGGAACTTGAAGAATAAATTCCATGTTTTCGAAGAAGTACAGATACCGAGAGAGGAAAACACCAAAGCAGATGGGTTGTCCAAGTTGGCTAGTTCTACTGAGTTTGAGGGTCAAGGGAAGATAACCCTGTTAGTTGCGGATCGGTTGGAGATAGAGGCTTTGCTTGGAGAGATAACAGAGAGATACCACTGGAGAAAGGAGATATGGGAAGAATTGAGCAAGGATCCTGCGACTCCGACATCCAGAGAAGCCAAAGCTTTGAGTTTGAAATATTATATCATTGGGGATCAACTATACAAAAGATCCTTTACTCAACCATACCTGAAATGTCTCTCAAAGCAAGAAGTAGAGTTTATGATCAAAGATATTCATGAAGGTTGTGCAGCTAGTCACGAGGGCTATAAGAATATTGTGAAGAAATTGTTTAGGGCAGGTTTTTACTGGCCTAGTGTGATGAGGGATGCTCGTGAATTTGTGGACAAGTGTGAGAAATGCCAGAAGAACGGACCATTGATACGGGTACCAGCGAAAGAAACGGGGGCCATGTATTCGCCCTACCCGTTTGCGAAATGGGGAATAGATTTGGTGGGACCTTTCCCTATGGCACCTAGGGGAAGGAAATTCTTAATTGTGGCGGTAGATTACTACAACAAGTGGGTAGAAGCCGCACCGCTGGCCAAAATAGAGGAAGACAATGTAATCAATTTCTTAGCGAGGCATATCTACTACAGGTTTGGAGTCCCAAGGATTCTAGTCTCAGATAATGGTACGCAGTTCAATGGGGAGAGAGTGAGAAAATAGTGTTGGAGATGGAATATTCTGCAAAGGTTCACTTCAGTAGCTCATCCACAAGCTAATGGTCAGGTGGAGGTCACAAACAGAATCATAGTGGATGGTATCCGAACCCGCCTACAGAAAATAGGAGTGGGATAGGTGAAGGAACTAGACAACGTCCTCTGGTCTTATAGAACTAGCCCTAAATCAGCTACAGGGGAGTCCCCCTTTCAATTGGTTTACGGGGAAACAACAGTAATACCACCAGAGGCCCGGTTAGGGTCACATCGAATTGCACATTTTGATGAAATGAAAAATGAAGAGTTAATGAGAGAGGCCTTGGATCTAGTAGAAGAAGAGAGAGAGATAGCGAAGCTGAAGGCAGAGAGATATAAGAGCAGGATCAAAGCCGCATACGACCGCAAAGTGATCCTTAGATCCTTTAGAGCTGGAGATCTAATCCTCCGAATAGCCGATGCCCTGAAGAATACTAGAAAGATGGAGCCCAACTGGGAAGGTCCTTACAAAGTCGTACAGGTGCTGAAAGGAGGAGCCTATAAGCTCCAACATATGGAAGGAAATGAGATACTGCGCCCATGGAACGTGTGTCACCTTAAGAGGTTTTATGTTTGAAAGCATGCTTATTTGAACAGATTTGTCCCTTTCTTTTTTCTTTGGGTACATTTTTTACATTCATTTCCGTTCGAATAATTGTACACATCGCTTCACCGGTACTCTTTTTCCCTCTACGTGGGTTTCCCTTTGGGTTTTACCATGGAGAGGTTTTTAATGAGGTCGGCATAGGTCTTCCTTTTCGCCAATGTTGATAAACACTTTTGATCAATGAAGCTTTATTTTTTGAAGAAATTGTAATGACTCCTCTTGGTTTTCGGAGAATTATCGTATGAAATAGATGTTTGGAAATATAATGAGATGATTGATATACACAGGTACTACAGAGAAAGAAAGATTATACCCCTTCGAGACGACGGATAAACTAAATCTACAGGAATCCTGATTCAAGGGCTTCCTCTGAAAGAAAATGCACAGGTTTAGATAAACCTCACCCTGAGAAAATGTGTAGGTTCTAATGAACCTCACCCTGAAAAAATGATTAGGTTCCAAAGAACCTCACTCTAAGAAAATGCGCAGGTTTAGATAAACCTCACCCTGGGAAAATGCGTAGGTTCTAATGAACCTCACCCTGAAAAAAATGAGTAGGTTCCAATGAACCTCACTCTGAGAAAATGCGCAGGTTTAGATAAACCTCACCCTGAGAAAATGCGTAGGTTCTAATGAACCTCACCCTGAAAAAATGAGTAGGTTCCAAGGAACCTCACTCTAAGAAAATGCGTAGGTTCTAATGAACCTCACCCTGAGAAAATGAGAAGGTTCCAATGAACCTCACCCTAAGAAAATGCTCAGGTTTAGAGGAACCCTACTCTGAGAAAATGTGAAAGTTCTAATGAACCTTATCATGAGATGAGACCTACTCTGAGAACTAACGTGAATTTGAAATAAACTTCATCCTAAGGGAGGCATTCGAAGCTCTAAGATCTAACATGTTCGATCCTATGGGAAAAATCTCCACCCACTATAGCCTCTGAGGCTATGGGGAGTAGGAGCTACGTGGAAACTCTACAAGAATTATCAAGAGCAAAATCAAGTGTTAAAAGGATACTAGAGATATGCATTGAAACCTAGCTAAGAGATGCAAAACACAATATATGACATGCTCATTATCCTAAACATAACATATGACATGCTTATGAAGAAGAAGCAATATGTGTATATATGTGCAAGGAGATAATATGCAGGTATGATAACGAGAGATAAAATAAAGTGCGGAAGGCAAAAGAGCAGATAATATCCTAGACCAGGAGCATCACGTCCTGGCCCCCCACAAAAAAACACAGGAGTGTGGGGTCTCCTGAAAATGCCAAAAGAGGCACGTAGGCCTCAGAAAATGTTTTAAAGGACCAAAGTTATGTAGTAGCAAAAGAAATTAAAGAGAATATTATCAAGATTCAGGAGCCTCAGCCCTCTCATCACCTTCAGCCGCCGCATCGACCTGCCCACTAGAACCACCTCCCTCCTCCTTCTCCTCAGAAACGTTGGCAATTACAGTAGATAAAGGATCTGGATTGGTCAGGTGAACTGGGAATTCCAAATTCTCCAGGGGCTCTAAATCCTCCACTCCCAGGGCCGCACCTTTCAGCTCCGAAACAACCCTTCTCATACCAGGCAGCCACCAAGGAGTATTGATATCCTCCTTGGGATCCCCTGGAAACTTGGGAAAAGCGGCTAACTCTTCTAGGCGGAGGGCGCGAGTGTAATGGCCATTGAACCCTGCAGCCAAGTGCTCTGCTACTACATTAGAAAAGCCATGACCAATAAAATGAGGAATATATGCCCCCATCGCCCCTAGAAAGCTAGAACTCCTAATAAAAGCTCCTAGCCCTCCTTATGGAGAGTCCCCAAAAAGGCGTGCCCTGCTGCAGAAGTGAAGAGGGATTCAATGCATAGCTTCACCCCAGAGGAATGCAATTCGACCTTCAACCGCTGAATTTCCGCCTCTTGACTGGCAAGTTGAGTACGGAGCAAATATACATCCCCAAAAAGGATTCGATTCTGCTGCACTACTTGGACCTTTTCAGCCATGACTGCCTTCCTCTCCAGGGTGGCCGCCTGAAGCTCTGCCTCAATTAGCTCCTTCTTCACTTTCTCTTGCTCCACCTGGCTGCGGAGATCGTCGTGAAGCCGGAGGGACTGCAGAGCTTGGTCGAATACGTCAGAGTAAAGCAGACCGAACTTCACAAGGTTATAAAGAGGTAAAGAAAATCAGAACATGCATTTCACTCTTTACAAGGTATATAAAGAAACGCACGGTAGAGACTTACTTGAGAGAAGCTATGGGCTGTGTAGACCATCCTCTCTTCCAAGGTCAAGGTACTAAAAGCTTTGACAGCCGACACAGGAACATGGCGCCCCACGAAGGTGGTGAATCGCTCGATGCTGATATCATCCGTAGCCTCTAAATCAATGGTCTCTGATGGAATGAAAGAGGATTTACCTTTGGTTTTCTTCTTCTTAGAAGCTCTAGAAGTGGGGAGTCTAGAAGAGAAAGAAGTTTTTCCGGTGGATGACCTGGTCCGTTTGGCGACTGACCCCACCGAAGGCTTCATCGGAGAAGGGGAAGGGGAGCCTTTGAGGAACTTTCCGGAGCAGGAGGTTTGTTCATCATGGAGAGTGGAGTAGCATCTCGGGAGACTTGGGATAACCAACTCATAGCTGCAATAAGAAAATATGGATATCAGAGGTCATAAAGTCATAAACGCAGAAGGTAACAACATGGGAAGGAAATGATATTACCATCATCTGGACCTAAGGGATAGTCAATGCGACCAAAACCAAAATGGGATAAAGCCCTAGGATTCTTACATATACCCATCACATCGAAGTACCCGTGAAGAGTTACATGTTTGTTCAAGTTTTCCATTACAACCAGATTAAGAGGGGAACAAGCAGTGAGGGGAGGACAGGGCACCCCCGAATTCTCATAGACCCACTTTTCGTGAGGGAAATCCCAAGGAGATGGGTTAGTAACGAAAAAATAATAATCCCTCCATTCTTGAACCCCCTCATGGAGTTTTTCCATGAATTTCCCGGTCCTAGAAGCGCGACCACACAAAAAAAACCCATTTACAAGCTTGCATGTGTACTGAGTCAAAAAGAGTTGGGTCGGAGGTTCTCCCCCGTTCCCCTTTACCAAAATATAAAACCCTAGCATCGCTCGAATGGCATTGGGGGTGAATTGATTGATAGGTATGTGGAGGTAAGAGGCAATTTCAGCCAAGTAAGGGTTAATGGGAAAACGAAGCCCAGCTTTTAGTTGAGCTTCCCAAAAGGCCAGGCTCCAGGGACCAACGAAATTTGGGCATTCTCTTGGATGGGCGGTCCTAACAATGTAATCCGTCGGAAACATTCCCGACCGAACGAAGGTAGCTAAACGTTCCTAAGAGAGAGAGGAGGAAGTAAATATTTTGTTTCTTAAGGCCGGTATGGTTATGGGGAATGGTGAAATTGAACTAGAAGAGGAGTCGGAGGTTTCTTTGGAAGCCTCTTCCGATGAAGAGTGAGAAGAAGAGGACATGACGATAAATTAGAAGAAGAGAAGGAAACGAAGAGGGGTACCTGAGATTGAAGGCACTACTCGTACGAAAATGACTCGCCGGTGAAGGTATCGGAGAAGAGACCTGAAGAGAGATGAAGAACTGTAGAAAGGAGGTTTGCACAAGTGAGAGAGGTTTTTTAATTGGGGAGTTATGATGGTAATTCGGAGTGCAGGGAGAAAATCGAGGAAAGTGGCACCGAGGCCCAATGAGAGGGCGCGTGACTATGACGACGACGGCTGGCTGTCCTCTCTATTACAGGCGCGTGAGAGAAAGGCAGATGCGGAATTCGAAGCAATGAGAAAATCGAAATATGGATGATTTTCGGTTGGCGGCAAAGGGATGGATTTAAAAGAAGAATTAAATTCTTTTGTCTAAAAACCAGAGGGCATGTTTTCCTAGGGATGTACATCATATTCTTTGAATTTAAAGGAAAGAATAGTAGCAGTTTACGTGAAATGATCCATAGGGTGAATTCATCCTATCCTTTCTTTTCTCATACTCTCATAAAGCGTATATATTTTACGAGAGTAGGGGGTGTAGTTGATGTGGCCAAAATATGTCGTTTCCGGAGATAACGACATATGGATATAGGATGAATTAAATCCGTCTTATTATGAGTGATAGTTTGGTGAAGGGGATTAATACACCCCTGAATACAAAGAGAGAAATAGGCTTAACTGGGCCTTTGACCCAATTATTCTGGGACTAAGTATTTCCAGTCCAAGAAAGGGATTCCTAAGATCCAGTCTTGATTGAGGAGTCCCGAAAGAAGTTAATCAGAGGGAATAGGGGAAGTCCACCAGAAGACCGAGTCTTAAGGGACGGTTGAGAAATAAGGGCGAGAGGGATTCTCCTCTCTCCCAGGAAAATCGGCAGGTATAAAAGCATGTTTGTTTTACTATGTTGACTATGTTTTATATAATAAGAAGATATACTTTACATTTTTCATAAGAAATATACAGAGAATACACTGAAAATATAAGAGAACCCTACGATTCTTGCGAGAATTTCCCTTGATTTACAGGGAAATTTCTCTTTGATTCTCCCGAGAAAGCTTCTGACTTGAGCGTCGGGGATTCCACGCCGGAATCCCCTCCGGCGTATTTTTGCAGGTCTTACGGGAGCTTAGAAGAGGATCATTCATGAGAAAGCTTGCAGAAAAGTGACGATCTAAGCCCGCAACTACCATAATCCACACAAGAAGATTCGGTATATCCTTCATCGTTACTTTTTGACGCAACATATATATATATATATATATATATTCAACAATATTATATATGCATACAACATATATGCATATATATACTAAAACTATATATATACATATAACTTCAAATTTAACCAATGAAAACGAAAAATATTACCGTAGAAATGCTCTCGTCGAAGTGTAGAACACAAATGGCCAAAAACCGAGTTCGATCTGCAAACGAATGTGGATGTTGAGTTTGGAGGTGTAAAACTCGTGTGTAATGGAGGAGGGGGTGCGCCGCTTCTGTTCTGGAAGAAAGGGGCTGTGGGCGAATTTTAATTCAATTAGGGCGACGGTTTAGGCGACGGGCCCACTGCCGTTGCCTTTTAGCGAGTGTGGTCCCGTTGCCATTTCGCAACGGGCCCACTCCCGTCGCCTTTTGGCGAGTGCAGAACACGCCCTTGCCTTTGTCGTTACCAAAAGGCAAGGGCGTTATAATCCGTCGCCTTTTCGCAACGGGGCCCACTCTCGTTGCCTTATTCGTTGCCAAAAGGCAACGGATAAGACATCCGTCGCCTTTTTTCTGTCTGTTGCCAATTGGCAACGGTACACTGCCCTTGCTAAAAATTGTTGCCTTTTAGCCAATTTTTTGTAGTGACTGACGACCGAAATTCGACCCCATTATCTGAGCTAGCGAGCACGTTTAACAAATAGCCCAAACTGAGTGTGGACCATATTACAAAATTGGATTAAATGCATTGCAACATCTAATTTGTGTGGAAGTCTTTAGCTTACTTCTCGTGATTACTGTAATCGTGTATTTCTTGAAGAGAACACCTGATTGGAATTAAGATTTGTGTTTAAAAATTTAGGGCAAAAATCTTATATATATATATATATATATATATATATATATATATATATATATATATATCAATACGCTTTAAAAAAAAACTTATAATTAGAAATTAATCAACTGTCTCATGAGTTTGTTAAACTTCCTTACCAGATTTCCTCCAAAAAATGTAAATGTATTGAACATACAACAATTCTGAAAACCTATACCACATGATCTTGAATGTTCTCCTCCCCCTCAATGTATTCAGCTAAACCATTCATCTTCATCTTCATTGTAGCTAGCTGATTATAATGATTTTATCAGAGTCACCTATATTAGAGTTTCGCCTTTCTTCGTATGCACAAAACCTGGGACGAAATTTTAGTCACCTATATTTATTAGTTATATGAATCAGCAGTAGAGGTCAGATGGATTTAAGAAGATAATTAAGTGTGTATAAAGTAATTGAAACAACTGAAAACAGATAATGGTTTTGCATCAGAAATTTGATCACTAAGTTTTTCATATACTCTGCATTTCTAGAACTAACTAATCTACAAAATAGTTTTCTACTCTACTCTACTAATCTAAGTCTAAGATATACTATCATCTTCTGCTCAATCCAGAGATGACATTACTGAATAAATCCTCACTACATGGAATCGTTAGCCCACCCATTCGATGATCAAAACCATATTCTTCTTCCGTTTGAAATAGCAATTCTTGGAATGAAGGGTTGTTCAAGTATGAGACTGGAACAGTAAAGCGCTTCTTCTTGTTTTCCCCAACGTAAACAGAAAAATGGCCCTTTGGAACATCAACTCCTGATCTTCTTTCGCTGGATAAAGATCGCCTTAGCATTTGACGAATGGCCATTGTTATACAGATTCAAGGGAAGAAAATCTCGAAAATGTTGTGAGATAAGTGAAAGCAGAGAAAGCCTTAAAGTATTTTTTGAGGAGTTGTTGTTGGATGTAATTTAGAAAAATACTAGCTGTATATATAGGTGAAACATAAGCACATGATGGATTGCTCATCAACTTTATTTTGATTTTAAGCAATGGTACGTAGAGATCGAGCTGCTAGTTTTTTCGTAAATGGTAGGGTATTGTGCTCATGAACCACCTTCCAAGTCCTTATTACTGATAACGAGATGCCAAGAAAATTCATGTAATATATCATTTTCTATATATGATGTAGTAGTAATTGAAAGACAAAAGCATGTTCTTCCTCATGTGCTGGTTGGCCCTTATGGCCCCTACCATATTACTTGAAAAAGATGATAAAGATTTGTTTCAGACAAGATCACATGGATTTCTTTTGACTGTAATTCCAGTATCATACTTGAACAATCCTTCGTTTCAAGAGTTGTTATTTCAAGCCGAAGAGGAGTTCGGGTTCCATCATCCAATGGGTGGCCTCACCATTCCGTGTAGTCAGGATTTGTTCATTGATCTCATCTCTGGCTTCAGCAGAAGATGAGATTCATATTGTTTTTAGAAGGCCACAATTTTGTAGACTAGTTAGAAAAAACAAATGTAAATTCAATGATAAAGAATATTAAATGTCAAGAATTACTTATCCATTTTCATATGCAAATTAAATTAAGCTTTTTATATGGTTTAAGTATTTCTGATTTCTCAATTCTTTGGCCTGTTTCCTTTGACTGAACAGAGAAGATTATTACAGGAAATATAGTAATTTTGCTTTTAATGGCTTCCACCTCTTGGAATGTGGTCTTTATCTACAAATTCACTTGGCTAAAATACTAAAATTTTATATATACTCATTTTTAAAAGTTCCTTTATCAACTCTAATCCCAAATCCTTCCATTTTAGAGTAATTTTTCAGTAAAAAAGGTGATTTCTGTAGCATCATATCAAGCTGTCTGTCATAAGCTGGCTAAGTCCCCTCTAAGATATATAGTTGGTTTTTATTTTTCAATTAATGAAAAAAGTCCCATCATCATTTAGTATTATTTGAAAACACAGATGATGTGATTTTTCATGTTCTAATGTTTCATTTCATCAACAATACAACAATTTTCTCCAGCAATTTTTTTCATGTTTGTAATCTATAAATGCATGTGTTGTATATATAGGTAAACCAAGAAATATAAATTTTGGATTTGAGTAGAAATGAGATGTGGGGTGGCCTATAAAACTTAGGAAACATAAGCATATGAGGAATCACATGGCTTTGTCCATCAACCATTATAAATATTTTAAGCAACAAAATGAACATGGATTCACCTTTAATTGTATTATGATGGAACCTTACCAAAGATACCAAGCAAGGATGATGGACTCAATTATCAGAGAAGAATGAAAGTTGCATGATTGAAGGAGAATTACTTATAATTAGTTGATTAGAATTATTACTGCATTAATTACTGGTAGAAGTCAGAACTATTATTTATACCCATTAGATACACCATTGTAATCATCTCGAGAAGTATAATCGAATTCACAACACATTTAGTTGATTACTAGTGTATTCCGTGCATTCATTCCGAGTTTCTAGAATACCTCGTAAGAGGTTTCATCAATTGGTATCAGAGTCGTTACGATTCTCTTTTCCACACTTTCGCATATTAACATGGTTTCGAATAAGAAAAAATTTGAGGACATGGAGACCTCCATTAACCGCTTGAGTAACATAGTAGAGACACTAGCTCTACGGATGGGGAATCGCTCAGAAGGAGAAGGTGGCAATCATCGAAACCAGGCGTCAGGAATCATTGACCGAGGGCAGGGGCGGCGGCGATACCGAAGTCGCGAGGAGAACGACGAGAAATCAAATAGGGACAGAAGGGAAGGCTCCCAACAACCAAACAACCCTTTTGCAAATAACCTGGGCCCATTTCATCGAGACGGGTCCAAATCAAACACCGAGGACGAAGACGAGGATCAATCATCCGAGACTAAGTCCGACAGATCAGTTCGGATTAGGTGAAGGGAACGATCATGGGAGTTTCTCCCAAAGGGACCACGCATCGAATTTCCTAAATTCGGGGGAAAGGAGACACTTAATTGGGTAGATAAAGTCGAGCAATTTTTTGATTGGCAAGAAGTACGACCACGAGACCGTGTACGACTCGCATCGTACCTTTGGAAGGAGAAGCAAGGCAGTGGTGGAGGTAGTTCGAACAAGTGTGCCAAGATAACGTCACGTGTGCCGAATTTAAAGAGGGAGTACTAACAAGATTCAGTATGAAGAGCTATGAGGATGATAATGAGATCATGAGTAGAACGTGACAAACAGGTTCGTTCAAAGACTATCTCAAAGAATTTGAACAATCTATGAGTCGAGTTCCACATTGGCCCCCAAGCGAACTATTAGGGTCATTCATGGCGGGCTTAAAAACCGAAATCGCTACTGAGTTTAAGATGTGGAGACCTCAAACCTTGTGTGAGGCGATCAACTTGGCCAAAAGAAAGGACGAGCATCTACGACTTAATCACCCAAATCAACCCTACAACCGAGGATATGGACCAACTAATTGGGGCTACCCACCTCGACCAACCACAAACAATCCATCGTCCACCATTGGGATCCCACCGATTGGATCCTCTAGTGCGAGGGGGTCAACTACAGCAATAGTGGTAGGCAGGAGTCGCGTCCAACTAACCAACGAGGAAGACTTAAAAAGGCGACAAATAGGTCAGCGCTTTACGTGCGACGAGAAATACACATAGAACCATATATGTCTAAACACAAAAGCTAAAATGATGAATCTCGTCATTGACGAGGAGCCCTTGGTCGAAAGAGATTTTGATACTATGCCCAGATACGATCAAGAACCTAAGAACTTCGACGATGACGCGCAATCGAATGAGGTGACCATCTCGTTTGACACATTGGCTGATAGTGGCACACTCACTTAGACTTGAAGGACACATATGCCGACATCCTGTTACTAAACTCGTTGATAGTGGAGCCACGCTCAATTTTATTACGACTACACTCGTAGACTACCTTGGCCCAACCACACGAGAAGGCAATGGATTCGATGTCGTCACCGGTAGTAGTCATTGTTTCTTTTGTAATACTAAACACGACCATATTCCTGTCAGGGAATACGTTTCCGGATGATGATGTACTCGATTCCCATACCCAAGCACAACGTGGTGTTCGACATTCCATGGCTAGAAGCAGTGAGCCATTAATGATGGATTGCAAGGAATTATCCCTTAACTTTTGGCTCGGAGATGAACTCATACTCCTTAAAGGGCTCATATACACTCTTCCATACCCGATGGAAGAAACATGCTCGACAAGGAACTGGATGGGGGCAGCGAGCTTTTTATTCTCACGTCCACCGAAGTACACACTCCAGTAGATACCGAAACTAGGGCAAACGAGGAAATTCAGATGTTGCTTAATGAGTTTCAGACAATTGCAACACCGCCAGACTTAGTTCCACCCAGTCGCCAGTTCGACCACATAATTAGGCTCGTGGACGAAAATAAACTAGTCAACGTGGCCCAGTACCGATATGCGCATTTTCAGAAAGACGAAATTTAGAAGCAAATAGGGGAAATGATGGGATCAGGCTTAATAAGGTATAACACTAGCCCTTTCTCCTCTCCGGTTCTACTTGTCAAAAAGAAGGATCGCACATGGCATTTTTGTACTGATTACTGTGCCTTGAATGTAGCCACCATAAAGGATCGATTTCCCATCGCAGCCGTGGAGGACATGTTTGACGAACTCACTCTTTAGGGCCAAGTATTTTTCAAAATTAGACCTACGAGTGGGGTATCATCAGATTCATGTTCATCCGACGTCATCCATAAAACTGATTTCCAGACGCACAATGGGCATTACGAGTACTTGGTAATGCCTTTTGGCCTTTGTAATTCACCCTCTACTTTCCAAGCAATAATGAACCATATTTTTCGTCCCTATTTACGCAAGTTCGTGTTAGTTTTCTTCAATTATATTCAGGTTTATAGTAAGGATTAGGAAACTTATTTAATTCATTTGAAAATGGTTTTCGTTGTTCTATAAGAAAATCAGTTCTTTATTAAGCCATCAAAATGTTTTTTTGGAGTCAGCGAGATGGAATACTAAGGACATTTTATTTCATACGATGGTGTTCGAGTCGATCCATGAAAAATCGAGGCGGTTTAGAATTGGCCCGTACCAACCACAGTCACCGAACATCGAGGATTTTTAGTCCTATCAAGTTATTATCGCAAGTTTTTTGCTTGTTTTAGAGAAAAGGCACGCCCCTTTCACAATCTTACCAAGCTTAACAAGTTTCAAAGTTTGGACGACGCCCAGCAAGCGTTTGACAAATTAAAAGCAGTTATGACCAACGACCCCAGTGCTCGCCTTACCTAATTTTAACGATCCCTTCTTCATCGATACCAACGCCTTTGGTTTCAGGATCGGCGTCGTCTTGTCTCAAGGTGGTCGGCCCATTGCCTTCACGAGCAAGGGCATTGCTACATCCAAAGGCTCGTGGTCCGTCTACGAGAAGGAGATGCTTGCAATTTTAGAGGTTGTTCAATGTTGGCTCCCATACTTTGTCGACCGGCGTTTCAAAATCATAACAGACCAGAAGAGATTACGATACTTGTTGGAGCAGCGAATCACAACTTCAAAACAACAAAAATGGATTGCCAAACTGGTTGGTTTCGACTACGAAATTGTGTACCAACAAAGGTGAGAAAATGAAGTAGTAAATGCCCTTTCTCGGCGAGACAACCTATACACCTATAATCCAAATATTTTGCTTGCTTCATCCACCCCATTGATCGGCATCTGGGATGATATCACGAGCACCGACAGGCGCGACATTGAATTAGGAGCTCTTTTACAACGGGTAATCGATGTGGGGGTCGCCTCGACGACTAATCCGTCCATCATCAATGTTTAGTGAGAAATGGGGTTATCTGGGTTCCACCCGACGACATCTGCCAAAGGCTACTCGCCGATTTTCATGGTTCGATCTTCGGGATCCATTTGGGGATCCTCCAAATATTCAAACTCCTTTCCCAATTGTTCTACTGGCTAGCCCAAAATCCTGGTGTGGTCGCCAATGTTAGAGCATGCGACATGTGCCAGCGCAATAAAGCCAAATGTCTCAGTCCGGCCAGTTTGCTCGCCCCCTTACCAATTCCCGAGCAGGTTTGGGTGGATGTTTCGATGGACTTCATCACTGACTTCCACGATCTTAGGGGAAAGATACCATTATGGTGGTCGTCGATCGCCTCTCCAAATACGCTCACTTCATTACAGTACGTCACCCTTATTCTGCTAAGGATATTGCTGAATTTTTTATGTGCAACATTATTAAACTACATGGTATCCAATAGACTATTGTCTCCGACTGAGACCGTGTCTTTCTTAGAACTTTTTGGAGAGAATTATTCAAACTCATGGGGACACAACTGAATTTCAGTTCAGCATACCATCCGCAATTCGACAGACAAACGGAGGTAGTAAATAGGTCTCTGGAACAATACCTACGTTGTTTTGTTTTTTACAAACCCAAGGAGTGGGACAAGTACCTCGCCTGGGCAGAATATTGGTACAACACGTCGTACCATCGTTTAATCGACATGACCCAATTCAAAGTGATTTACGGGCGACCAGCCATTCATATACTCATCCATGAAGCATATTCGACGTACAGCACGAGGTCGACATCCAACTGAAAGAACAAGATGCCCTACTTCAACAATTACGATTCAATCTCGAACACGCCCAGAATCGTATAAAATAATACGCGGATGCCAAACGGCGCCCTGAGGAATTTAACGTCGGAGACTGGGTCTCTCAAATTACAACCCTACCGCCAACAGTCAGTTACTAGGCGAGCTCATCACAGGTTATTTAGCAAGTATTTCGGGCCATTTCAAGTATCGGCACGCATGGGGAAAGTTGTGTATAAGCTCGACATGCCACCCAACTCACGAATACATCCAGTTTTTCATGTGTCTCTCCTATGCCGCCGCATTGGCGCTACGCATGTCATCCAATCGACGTTGCCCCCTACTCGGCGGACGATACACTAACCATCGAACCCGCCCATACCCTAGACTACCGTTGGTGCCACTCAGATAACGAGCCTTATTGTGAGGCACTTGTTTGGTGGAAAGGATTAGAAAAAAGATGACACAACATGGGAAATAGTCGAGGAGCTACGCCTGCATTTCCCCGACCTTAACCTTGAGGACAAGGATCGTTTCAATGAGGGGGGTGATGATGGAACCTTACCGAAGATACCAAGCAAGGATTATGGACTCGAATATCAGAGAAGAGGGAAAACAACATGATTGACTACGTAGTTAGGGGAATTACTTATAATTAGTTCATTAGAATTATTACTGCTTTAACTACTACATTAATTACTGGTAGAAGTCGGAACTATTATTTATACTGATTAGATACACCATTGTTATCATCTTGAAAAGAACAATCGAATTCACAACATGTTTGGCTGATTACTAGTGTATTCCGTGCATTCATTTGGAATTTCTAGAATACCTCGTAAGAGGTTTCATCATATTACAACTTGGAAGACTGGGTCACCATGTAAAATTGAGAGGCTTCTATTATTATTTATTACACTATTATAAGTGATAGGGTCTAATGCATAATTGAAAGCAAAGGCTTGCATTTCCTCATGTTAGAAATTGTTTTGTAGAGAAGAATTGGTTAGAAGTTTCCGTTTATTCATTCACGATAACTTGTGAGAAATTTTAGCTCGGCTGATCGATGTTTAGTAAACAGAATTCTGTATCTATTTTAGCATTTGTTCTTCTTATCTTATAAAGCTGGCCATTTATATTGAAAATACTTAAATTAATTTCCTTATAATAATAATCACTTATGAAGCTTGGTGAAGGGTGATTCAAGTGGGGCACTACATTGAAACATAAGCACATGAAGAATGAAATATTTTTTTTGCCTTCTAGAAGACATATCCAACATCATTTTTTCAAGCTAGATAACAAATTTTGATCTTATTCATGTTCAGCAGTAGAAGTCAGATGGATTTAAATTGATAAGTATGTATAAAATAATGGAAACAACTCAAAAAAGATAATGGTTTTGCATCTGAAATTTGATCAATAAGTTTTCCATGTATACTCTGCATTTCTAGGACTAACTAATTTACAAAATTGTTTTCTACTCTATAATCTATGATATATCTCATCTTCTACTAAATCCAGAGATGACATTAGTAAATAAATCCTCACTACATGGAATGGTTAGCCCACCCATTCGATGATCAAAACCATATTCTTCTTCCGTTTGAAATAGCAATTCTTGGAACGAAGGGTTGTTCAAGTATGAAACTGGAACAGTAAAGCGCTTCTTCTCGTTTTCCCCAACATAAACAACAAAATGGCCCTTTGGAACATCAACTCCTGATCTTCTTTCGCTGGATAAAGTTCGCCTTAGCATTTGACGAATGGCCATTGTTATACAGATTGAAGGAAATAAAATATTGTGAGATAAGTGAAAGCAGAGAAAGTTTAAAGTATTTTTTGAGGAGTTGTTGTTGGATGTAATTTAGAAAAATGCTAGCTGTATACATATAGGTGAACCAGCAATGTTAGTCTCCATGTGCTTTTGTTTCTAAACTATCATATATGTTCTCCTATATATACAATACAACACATACACATTCCTCAACTACAACCAGCAACAATTTTCAGATTTTTTTTACTTCATACAAAATGGCTATCCGCCAAATCTTGAGACGCTCTTTGTCTAGTACTGAAAGGAGATCAGCTGAAGTCCCAAAATGCCACTTGGCTGTTTACATTGGGGAGAACGAGAAGAGGCGGTTTGTAATTCCAGTGTCATACTTGAACCATCCTTCGTTTCAAGAGTTGTTATGTCAAGCTGAAGAGGAATTCGGGTTCCATCATCCAATGGGTGGCCTCACCATTCCGTGTAGTCGGGATTTGTTCGTTGATCTCATCTCTGGCTTCAGCAGAAGATGAGACGATTCATATTGGTTTTAGAAGGCCACATTTTTGTAGACTAGTTAGAAAAAACAAATGTAAATTCAATGATAAAGAATATTACTTATCAATTTTTTAGAATAGTAGTTATTGACATAATGAGATGATTTTAATTACTTAACATTTGAAATATCCGGATCATCGTTGGAAATTAATAAGTTTAGAATATAATTAAATTTAATTATATATATATATATATATATATATATGAAATTGCAATTTATAAAGTACAAAAAATTACATTTTCAATTGGAATTTAGAAAGTATGAGAAAATATTATATTTGCAATTTATAAAAGCTATAATTTAATCAATAAAGAAATAAATTAATTAAAAGTGAAAAATTAAAAAAAAAAATGGATCAAATATGTATACAATTACAATTTATATAGTAAAAATAAATAGAAGAAGCTCGTTCTAGAGCGGCCAAGCATCTCACTTGGGTGCCCCAATGTCGTCAGTTCAATTTGCTCATAAATTTGCAAGGCTTAATTTGTCGTAAATTAGCGACCACCAAAAATTTGTCGCAAATGTCATCGCTATATATACAAAGTCATTTTTGCAGTGACATCATCAGCCCCAAGGTCCCCAACATAGGGAAGCTATTTAGAAAAAATAAAATAAAGCGAGCTGGCTTGAAACGTCAACGACTAGATGAAAATTAATGACGACAAAAGTAAATTAAAGTGCATAAAGTAAATAAGGCAATAACAGGATACTCCCTCCGTCCTGTAAAATTTTGCTCAGACAGATTTTTGGGTCCACAAAGTATACGTTTATTCTATTTAAATAATTAATTTTTGAGTATTTTTTTAAAGTTATTAACAAGATTGAGTATGTACCAACAATATTGTTTACTCGTTATTCCACTTATATTTTTTATAATTAAAATATGATTTTTTTAAAAACATCTATAAAAAGAAGTGAGCAAAATTTTACTGGACAGAGGGAGTATGATGTAGAAAATCCGATCAAAAGGAAGGGAACAATTACAGTGATGACAAGAAAAGAAATGAAGAAATTTAAGTACTAGGAAATACAAAGGGATGGAATTGGTATAGCTTAATGGACAATAAAGGCTAAATTGTGTGAGTGCTCTCGAAAGTTTGTTTCTCATATACAAATCTTTTTTCTCTACATCTTTGCTCTTTAATTTTATCCTTACTGTGAAACAAAAGGGAATTCTAAAGATTCATTTTTAGATAATTTTGTTTGGTTTCTTTCTTTACTTTCTTGTCCTATAATTTGTAACAAAAATAATTGGTAGCCGTTAACAAATTAATTAGGTGTTCCTTTCGACATGTGCAAATTTTAGAAATGCAGGCCTCATCGAATAATATGTCGAAGATTGAGGTGCCTCTTTTTCTGAAGCCAAATGAATTGCCAGAGTTTGCTAATGGCTCATGTTCAAGGTTTGGCTGGAATAACACTCCTTGGCCAAAGAGAACTACGAGGGAGTTCCGTTCTGGACAAGCCTTGAATATGAAGCATTAGCAATCTCTGATGATTCGTCTGGCTTCAGATAAAAAGACAACTCAATCTTCGACATATGAGTTGAAGAGTTGGGATTGGAGGACGGGGATTGAGGCCTGCATTTTTATGAAATGTTGAAAGGAAGTTTTGATAATGGCTACCAATTATTTTGTTACAAAATAAAGACAATATAAAGAAAGACATCCACACACACAAAAAAAAAAACAACTAAGAACTAAAGAGCAAAGCCGCAGAGAAAAAGATTTGTACTTGAGGAACAAAGTTTTGAAATGTTATGCAAATTGTGTGAGAATGTAAAGGCAGTACCATAATATATATACAGGGAGAGGTAGAGGTACTGCCAAACATGAATAACTGACAGTACGTGTGATTGCCAGCAATATTATTATTTGTCTTTTATGTAAAAAAAAAGAATGTAGTTAATAAAAATAAAGGCTAATTAATAGGTTGAAATTACTAAAATGTCCCTGTACAAGCATAGTTTTGCAACCCGCGGTAGGTGGAGTAACTTTTTAATATAACAATTAATAAAAAGTGTATAATTAATATTCATTCCATCCAAATTCATTATGTTCATATCTTCGGGCACACGTTTTAATAAATGCATGTGGATAAGTTTTATATATAAGGTAGATAAACTAAGGTATTGTAAAGTCTACTTATAAATAAAGTGATTGTGTATGAATAAAGTGAATGTCAATTTGAATAAATGTTTGAGGGTGGAAATAAAGTACTGTGAATATTATTCATTCTAAAATGAGAATGATAATAATGAAATTGAACAATCAAAAAAGGAATATGGAAATTATGAAATTGAATGTGAAAAATAATAGTCTATATTTAGTACTCATTCCATCTCGTGATGATTTGCATACCTTGACCGGCTTACTTTTCAAGAAAAATGAATTTAGTGGGATGTGGAGTCAAATAAAAAATTGTATTTTGGGTAATTTAGTAAAGTATAAGGGAATTTAGTGAGGTGTAGAAAAAAGTGTCAACTCAAAATAAGTGTCAACTTTAAAAATGAAATGATGTTGTGAAAATATTAATTTTATAAGTTATTTATATATTAGGAGTGTTCAAATAATTGAAATGTACGTCCTCATAAAAAGAGTACTGTGCAAGTAATCCCGAAATCATAAGGGAGTATTAAACAACTAGCGAGGCTAAAACCATTTTGGATTTAGTACTTTTAAATAGCCGTGAAGAGTCATTAATGTTGTATTTTATAAATTTATCCCTAATAACTATTCATTTTTCCCAATAAATGAGGATTCGTTCATCAGCTTTATAATATAGTGGTAAAATACAATGTAAAACTTCCTGGCCATGTTTAATTAGTTTGGGATTGGGCCAATCCAAATTTGGATGGGTCATTATCAATTCAATCTCTTTCAATTCAAATACAAATTTAAATATTAATTCATCTACATATCTATTTTTATATAATCACATCACCAATCAATATATCATGATTTAGCAGGACTTGTATTTTGACACAAAGGCCAAAAAAAAAAAGGTTTTTATTTTTTTTTAAAAATACTACATTTGAAAGTAAAACTATTAATTTATTGACTCTAAACTTTAAATAATATGAAAATATTCAAACTAATACAATAAAAAAATCATTTTTAACACATATATATATACTATGTAAAAAAAAATTATATTTTATTAGCAAAATTCTCAAACAATAAATATGAAATTCTAATTTAACAAAAGAAAAGAAATTACAAAGAGCCTCTGAAGAAATTAAAACTTGCAAAAATAATGTCGAAAAAAATATATAAATGCAGTTTTCACCCTGTTAATGATAGAATTTTACAAAAAAAAATGTTATACATTATTGCAAAGCCACGTGTTTTGCTCGGAGCATTGATTCCACTTGAAAAAGTGTGATCGATCCTCGAATCGGACTTCGACGGCGGGAAGTAAAAAAAATGCACCTAGTCGAAAATCGCTAGGTGGATGCATGGTAGACCGACAACTAGTGCCTAGACGCCTCCTAGACGGGCCTAAGCATCGACTTTTGCAATAGAGGTGTTAGATAACCTCGGCATATATGCAATGTTCCACACTAGAAAACCTTTAAGTAACCGCTGAAAGCTCTCCAGCAAATCCAACTTCGGTCCGAACCATTGTTCATCCGAATGAATCGTTGTCACCACTGTGATCGAGTCAGAACGAATAGAGCAACCACCCAGCCCAAGTCCCTTAAAAAATCTCAAACCTTCTAGCACAACTCTAAGCTCCTTACCCAACACATACCCTAGAGATTTAATGTGATGGCACATAGTTGCGACTAAATGATTGTTTATATCTAATTTCAACAAAATTTCCAACAGCATGGCATCGTTGGAATTTTTTTTAATTATTCCAACGGAAATTTCCATTTGCGCTTGATCGTTGGAATGTTTTCCTAAATTAAATTATATTTTTATATATATCTAATTCTAATGAAATTTTCAATGGCATGTTATTATTAGATTTTTCTTTAATTATTCCACTGAAAATTCCATTGATGACGCTAGCTCGTTACAAGTGATATTTTTAAATATAATTTCAACAAACTGAGATCGTTGGATTTTCTTGTTAGTTTTTCCTACGGAATTTTCAACGATGTTAGACCATTGGAATGAGTCTCATAATTTATTGATAAATTTTTTCTCATTGTAAGATTTGTTTAAATGACAATAAAATGTATGATATATAAAAGAAAAAGAAAAAGAGAACATGGAACCATAAGCTCACATAAGTTGACAGGCTGAGCTAGAGGTCGGAGTGCCGTTAAAACTTTGTCTGGAAAAACCCTCTATAGGGACAAAACCCAAGGTTAAGGAAAAAGGTACACTCCTCTAAATAACAATGTCTAAAGCAAAAATAATGAAAGTAAGACAAATTACAAATGTTCCATGATCCATCAATCTATGTCATCCAACATATCCGACCAACGTTTGTGAAGGGCCACCTAGATGAATTTTGAAGGGCCAGAGCCGGCTGAACTACACGACGACTGATCAACATGACCCTCCCCAGACCAACGTCTGGTAGCGGACAACACTCGTGAGCTCAGTCGAGTTGGAGTCTTTGACCACAAAAGATTTGTTTAAGTGATGGTACCCTCCCTTGTGACTCTTTTCACATTTTGCACAAGGTGGCTTGGTAGGTTGAGTTGATCGAGCATTTGCACACAGGTATCCTGAAATCTTTGTCTTGTGCAGTGTCACTTTGAAATCTTTGTTTTGGTTGTCGTTTTGCTTTTGATCTTCCTATTTAGAGAAAATTTCATTTTACGTCCTGTAACTTAAGCCTAATCCAGTTTATATTCTTTAAATTTTCACTTTTTCAATGTACGTCCTAGGGTGTCCAATTTATATCCTTTTAGGTCCAATTTATGTCTTTTTCACCGGAAAATTGGAATTAATAAAAAAATCTGAAAAAAAATTAAAAATCTCATTAAAAACTAAAAATATCATTAAAATTTATAAATTGTGTAAAATAATAATAAAAAATTCTAAAATTTTTAAAAAATTAAAAAATCTACAATTCTAAAAATTTGTAAATTAAAAATAAAAAATTTCTAAAAATCTTATAAGAATATAAAAAATCTATAAATTAAAATTTTTAAAATTAAATTAAAAACTATACACTTATAAAATCCTCATTAAAATGAATTTGACACGGTTCTACAATCCAATCAAGGCGTGGAATACAAAAAAAAATTAGGAGTTAGAGAAAAACTTTAATGGCGGATGATGAGTCTGAATCAAGTTTGATTTTTAATGACATATTAATAATTTTTATTATTTTTATTGGGTTTTTAGAATTTGTAATATTTAATCTACACATTTTTAAAAAATTAATGAGATTTTTAGAATTTTTAATGAGATTTTTGAAATATTTAATGAGATTTTTGAATTTCTTAATTTTAAGTTAAACATTTTCGATTTTTTGAATTGTAGAATTTTTAATTTTTATTTTACACGTTTTATAATTTTTAATGAAATTTAAAAAAAATTAAATAAGATATTTTGAATTTTATATTACACATTTTATAGTTTTAAATTTTAATGATATTTTCGAATTTTTAATAATATTTTAAAAATTTTAATGATATTTTTAGAAAATTTATTCATTAAATTTTAATTTTCATATTCATATTTAAAGAACGTAAATTGGACTATTTGGCCGGAATCCCAATTTATTCCTCACATTCTGGTATCTATTTTCGCATTTGTTTTTCTTATCTTATAAAGCTGACCATTTATATTGAAAATACTTAAATTAATTTCCTTATAAATAATAATCACTTATGAAGTTTGGTGAAGGGTGATTCAAGTGGGGCACTACATTGAAACATAAGCACATGAAGAATCAAATAATTTTTTTGCCTTCTAATAGAAGACATATCCAGCATCATTTTTTCAAGCTAGATAACAAATTTTGATCTTATTCATGTTCAGCAGTAGAAGTCAGATGGATTTAAATTGATAAGTATGTATAAAATAATGGAAACAACTCAAAAAAGATAATGGTTTTGCATCTGAAATTTGATCAATAAGTTTTCCATGTATACTCTGCATTTCTAGGACTAACTAATTTACAAAATAGTTTTCTACTCTACTCTACTAATCTAAGTCTAAGATATACTATCATCTTCTGCTCAATCCAGAGATGACATTACTGAATAAATCCTCACTACATGGAATTGTTAGCCCACCCATTGGATGATCAAAACCATATTCTTCTTCCGTTTGAAATAGCAATTCTTGGAACGAAGGGTTGTTCAAGTATGAAACTGGAACAGTAAAGCGCTTCTTCTCGTTTTCCCCAACGTAAACAGCAAAATGGCCCTTTGGAACATCAACTCCTGATCTTCTTTCGCTGGATAAAGATCGCCTTAGCATTTGACGAATGGCCATTGTTATACAGATTGAAGGAAATAAAATATTGTGAGATAAGTGAAATCAAAGTAAGTTTAAAGTATTTTTTGAGGAGTTGTTGTTGGATGTAATTTAGAAAGATGCTAGCTGTATATATATATAGGTGAACATATTATTGGATATGAGATATGGGAAACATAAGCACATGATGGATTGCTCATCAACTTTATTTTGATTTTAAGCAATGGTACGTAGAGATCGAGCTGCTAGTTTTGTCGTAAGTGGTAGGGTATCATGTTCATCAACCACCTTCCAAGTCCGTATTACTGATAACGAGATGCCAAGCAAAGCCATGTAATATCTCATTTTGTATATATGATGTAGTAGAAATTGAAAGACAAAAGCATGTTCTTCCTCATGTGCTGATTGGCCCTTATGGCCCCTACCATATTACTTCTGCACCTGAATTCCCAAAATTGAAGAGATTTCTTTCAGACAAGATCACATGAATTTCTTTTGACTATATAATCAATCCTATATGATTTATATTTCGAAGTGTCGATTCAGTATACGAAAGAGGTACTCTCATGTGTGGGCTCTGTTGGGGTCTCAATACAACATTGAGATTGAGGAGGCTTCTTCTGTTGTACAGGATAAGCATAAGTGATGGGACCTTAAATTAAATATTGATGCTTGTTGGAAGAAAAATCAATGTTAGTTCCCATGTGACTTTGTTTCTAAACAATCATATATGTTTGCCTATATATACAATACACATTCCTCCTACAACCAGCAACAAATCCTCAACAGCTAAACTTTCACTTATTTCACAACAATTTTCAGATTTTTTTTTTTTACTTCATACAAAATGGCCTTCCGCCAAATCTTGAGACGATCTTTGTCCAGTGAAAGGAGATCAGCTGAAGTCCCAAAAGGCCACTTGGCTGTTTATATTGGGGAGAACGAGAAGAGGCGGTTTGTAATTCCAGTATCATACTTGAACCATCCTTCGTTTCAAGAGTTGTTATGTCAAGCTGAAGAGGAATTCGGGTTCCATCATCCAATGGGTGGCCTCACCATTCCGTGTAGTCAGGATTTGTTCATTGATCTCATCTCTGGCTTCAACAGAACATGAGATTCATATTTTTTTTAGAAGACAACATTTTTGTAGACTAGTTAGAAAAAACAAATTAATGTAAATTTAATGATAAAGAATATTAAATGTCAAGAATTACTTATCCATTTTCATATGCAAAATTAAGCTTTTATATGGTTTAAGTATTTCTGCTCTCCCTGGACTGTGGTCTCTAACTACAAATTCACTTGGCTAAAATACTAGAATTTTATATAGATACAATCATCTTTAAAATTTCATTTATCAACTGTAATCCAAACATTTGCAGTGGATATGATTCTGACTTTAAAATTCGTAATCCCAAATCCTTCCATTTTAGAGTAATTTTCCAGTAAAAATGGTGATTTCTCTAGCATCATATCAAGCTGTCTGTCATAAGCTGGCTAAGTCTCCTCTAAGATATATTTGGTGTGCTGTCGCCGGCACCCAAAAATAATTCCTTAGCTACCCACTAATATAGTAGGGCAAGTAAGGGTCGATCCACAGGGAACGGTGTAATTTAATCGAATCAATTTGTGTATGAAAGCAATAAAAAGGGGGGTTTTGGATTTGTTGACTAATAACTACTAAAGAGCAAGAAAATAATAATAAAGAGCAAGTAAAATAATAGTATTCAAATAGTAAGAAAGGTCTAGCCCTCGGATAGTGTCCCTTAATTAATTATACCAATTTAATTAATCAACAAACCCGGTTGTTTCAATTTATTCTCGAATCTTATCCCTAAACCAGAAACTAGTTCGAATTGTTCCTTACGTTTAATTAATCAGCAGGTACGACCCCCAATTAATCTATCCCTACGAATAACCCTAAAACATGTATTTAAGGTTCAACTCGAGGAACGCATTCAAGAATTAAAACAATAGGATAAATTAGACCATGAATACGAGAAGCTCGTTTCATGCAACCTAAATGTTACTACTCCCTAAGGTGTTCTGCCTTAGTTGCTACAATACCCAAAATATTATAACAATTACGGATTACGATATATGGGATAGCTAGAATTGATATAGGAATAAAATTGGGTGATCAAGCCTATTAAACTCCTAATTCAAACATGCATAGCATCTACTCAAGTAATAACAAAATCGAGATGTAAATCAAAATCAACCAGGAATTATTTAATTAAACAGGCATAATCAATATAAGGTTTCACGTCCTCGGGTTAGAATAAATAAATTAGCTACGCATAACTAACGAAGCAACACAAACAATAAATTGATGCATAGTTCAAATATTAATCCAAACAAAAAGAATTACAGTGTGATGATCAAACCAAAAATTACAGTTCACCAAAATCTCCTTGCGCTGACATCACCGATTGTTCAATTCCTTTCCTAGCGTTGACCCCCTCTTCCCTTTAGAATCGCGGCTCCTGTTTATCTCCAAGGGTTGACCCACCAAAACATTCTCTTGGACTTTTTTTTCTTTTTCAAAACAAATGGGCCATATTTCTCCACTTAATTCCTTCTAGCCCAGAAACAAGATAATGGGCCCAAGACTCTTTTAACAGCCCATCTATATTATTTGGCTTTGAATTTAGACCTCTTCTTCGCACAAACCTATCCCTTTTTACCTGAATAAAATAAAAAATGAAGTATCAAGGTATTTTAAACCACAAAACATAAGTCGGGAAAAGACACTAAAATAGCAATCTTAATTCATATAAAATATTCAATTAAAGCACGAAAATATGCAATAATTCAGACTCATCAATATTGTTGATTTTTTATTTTTCAATAAATGATAAACATCATTTAGTATTATTTGAAAACAGATGATGTGATTTTTCATGTTCTAATGTTTCATTTCATCAAACTTTTAGCTCCGAAAGTTTAATCAACAATACAACAATTTTCTCCGGTGATTTTCATGTTTGTAAAGAAACATTTATAATAAGATCGATGAATAACTTAAAATATTAATTCGTTATAGAACCAGCTAGCATAAGTCATGGCCTTATTTCATCTTGGTACGTTCCTTGTTGCCAGTGTCGGTCCTGAGATTTTGTAGGCCTGGGCGAACAAAAAAAATGGACCCCTTTTTATAAAAAATATCAAATAAAATAAGTGAAATACACATGCACATATTAAAAATGAATGAATGTTATAAAAATAAATCATTTAAAATGACTCCTTCTAACATTTTGAGAAGCAAATTCTTCAATAATATCTTCATAATTAATTTGTTCTAGCATATCATTTTTCAATACATAAAATTGTTAGTCCATTTAATATTTCTTGTGACATAGTGGATCGTATTTATGTTTTTAGCAATTTTAATATAGCGAAACTTCTTCATCAACAATATTAGATTCACTTTCATTTATATCCTCATTTGAATTATTTATATCTACATCCACTGCAAGACAAGTTTGTCCATTCAAATTATTTACATCTATGTTGTTTAGTTATGGTCCACTATTAACATTATCATTCAAGTCTTTTAAACGACTCGATTGTCCTAAATTTTTTGAAAGAATTTATCCAATGCTCATTTTTGTGATAAAATTAGTTGTTCAGATCTCTTTCTTTTTTACCTTTTCTCACTACCAGATTCATGTTTTTTAGAAAACATATTTATATTAAAAAGTAAAAATTGATAACTAAATGACAATAAATAATAATTCAACTAAAAGTAAATTAAAGAAACAACAAGTCAAATAATCAATATTCAATAAGTAAAAATAAATAATAAATAAATGAATAATATAACCGTGATTGTGGATTGTGAACTAAAAGAGAAAGTCAAATGTCTAATCTCAAACGTAATCACCAATGCGATCAGATGTCCAAATGAGATAAACCACTTGGATGATAATAATATATTATATATAATAAATAAATAGAAAATAGATTGAAATGGAATTGAATATAGAAGTGAAATGCACAAACGGTACTATGCTATGCTAGCAGTAATTAGATATTAATAATTAATTACTAATTAGGAATAAATAATTGTGTTTAGTATTAAAGCCATGAATATGATCATTTTTAAGAATACAATTAATGTGATCATTTTCAAGAATACAATTAATGCCAGTTTATTAAAAAAAATGATCGTTTATGCACTTAGATTTATTATTATATTTATCTTTTAATTTCTTTTAAAAATATGTAAAAGTAAGCCCCCAAAAATTCGGGGCCCGGGGCGGTCGCCCTTCTCGCCCTGCCTCAGGGCCACCCCTGCTTGTTGCTTTAGTCTTCTTATATGTGTCCATTTAGCTTAGGTATAAAGGTTTTTGTCTGTGATGTCTTCTAATCTTGGATACTATGAGTCCAACTCTCCGTCTCCTTTCTTGAAGGGGATTTTTAGAATAGGTGTGCTTCCTCTAGCTTGATTCTGTCTAAATGTTTGAGGATTCAGTCGACATCTTGCATAGTCCATACCAGCTGGGATTGATCTTTCGGTTGATTACATTTAAGCAAGTCTCAGATGATAGAGCATACAAAGGGTCATCTCATCTGATATCACACATGGACTATCAATTCAAAGTCTTCTACTCTTTAAGTTCAAGCGCGCGTTGTTCCAATATGTTCTCAGCTGATATACATACAACTGATCTCATAAGACTAGACTAGAAGATATAAGTTGTTATATACAAACAAAGTCCGATCAGATTACATAATAACTTTACTTACTGAATAACTCTAAGTGTTTTGGCCATCAAAACTAAACATAATTACATTGTTACCCTTGGGATAGGAATAGGATGAATATCCCAATACCTAGTAGTGAGCTAGATACATATAGAACATCTAATAAGAGAAAATGTGGATATAAAATTAATAACAATTTTAAAAATAAAATGATATAGTAAATGTATTGAATTATTTTTATATTTGAAGTGTGTAAGTAATCTTAAAACATAAAAAAATGATATAAATAATTATTGGAATATATATATATATAAAATGGTGGGGGCCCAGTGACCCCCCTGGGCCCTTACTGGGTCCATCTCTGCCTCCATCCCTTCGAAACAGATCGAATCAAATAATTTTTTGCCTTCTAGAAGTCATATCCAGCTCAACATTTTTTCAAGCTAGATATATAACAAATTTTGATCTTATTAGCAAAATTTTCTTGAACAAGTAGAAGAAAATATGATAAATATTTTCAAGTATAGGCATGAAAAGAATATTCCCCGTTAGGTTGAAACTGCCGTGTGAGGCAATACATATATACATGTGGGCCTCTGTAACCAACTATGGGCCAATGTAAATAAGGAAATTAAGTGTTCAATAAATCAACATTACAACATAACACCAAATATCATCAAATCTTGAAGATAGCTAGATTCCAATACTCCCCCTCAATTAGTTGGACTGTGTAAATCTCGAACACCCAATTTGCCACGAAAGAAACGAAAACGATCAGCACCAAGGGGCTTAGTGAAAATGTCTGCCACTTGATTCGTCGTACGAACAATGCATGGTTTAATGTCTCCATTAGCCACCCTTTCACTCCATTAGCCACCCTTTCACGATGAAAATAACAATCCATCTCAACGTGTTTTGTACGTTCATGAAAAGTCGGATTAACCGCAATATAACGAGCCGCTTGATTGTCACAAAAGAGGGGCGTAGGACCGGATTGGCGAACACCAAAATCATCCAATAGCCAATGTAACCAAATAGCTCTATACTGAGCCTCTGCCAACGAACGCGACACAACTGATTGCTTATTTATGCGCCACGAAACAGGAGAAATCCCAAGAGTGATAAAGTAACCCGTAAATGATCGCCTAGTGAATGGGCACCCCACACTATCTGCGTCGCAATACCTTTGGTGATCAAAGTTTCCATGGGCTGAAAGAAAAATGCCATGTCTGGGTGTTTGTTTCAAATAACGCAAGACACAATGTACTACAGTGAGGTGACTTTGACGTGGTTAACTCAAGAATTGGCTTAACTGACTCACCAAGAAGACGATTTCGGGGCGAGTCACGGTGAGATACAAAAGTTATCCAACCAAGTGTCGGTATTCAGTGGCATCAACAAGAGACATGTCGTCATCGGGGTGCAGCTAGTTTACTGTTTTGTTCCATGGGGAATGCACTTGGTCGACAACCTTGCAATCCACTTTCCTCCAATATATCAACTACATACTTGCGCTGACTTAACACGAAACCTTCAGGGGAGCGGGTCACTTCAATTCCCAAACAATATTTCAACATGTCTAAGTCCTTAATGCTAAACTTGTCATCCAAGTATCGTTTAACATAACTTTTGGGTTCAGGGTCATTGTCGGCCAAAAGAACATCATCAACATAGATCAATATGGAAACGTAGGTGGTCCCTTTTCGAAAGATAAAAAAGGAGTTATCGACACGTGACTAATAAAATCTGATCCAGACAAGAGCATGTGTAAATTTTGCATACCAATTTCGGGAAGCTTGTTTAGCCCATAATTAAAGAGACTTTTGTAGTTTGCAAACCCTTGTTTTGACTTCTTTTGCAAATCCTTATGGAATTCTCATGTATACGTTCTCACGGAGATCGTCGTGAAGGAAGGCATTGTTGACGTCTAACTGATGAACCTCCCAGTTTTGTCTTGCACCAATACTTAGCATACAACAAACATGGGCAAGTTTAACTACGGGAGAAAATGTTTCATGGATGTCAACGCCCCCTATTTGTGTGAAACCCTTCGCCACCAATCGAGCCTTTTATCATCCTATATCATCATTTGGTTTGTATTTTATTTTTTATACCCATTTTGATACAACGACTTTCTTTTCGGGCGGCAAATCGGTCAAGGTTCACATTCCATTAGTTTCTAAAGCATGGACCCCATTTTCCAAGGCTTCATGCCATAAGGGGTCTTTGACAATCTATGAGAAGTATTTTGGCTCATCACGTGACGTGATGGTCGCTAAGAAGGTCTTGTGAGCAGGGAAAAATTTTATTGTATGTAACAAAGCGAAAAAGAGGATATACCGTCGAGTTGACTGAATTGACAGTGGGTCGTGCATGGTCAACTGATGGTGCAAGAGGTTCAACATGCTTTATGGGGGGTGTCGTCGTGCACCACAGTGTTACTATTCTGCGCTGGATGATCACTCGTTAACTCGAGCGGACGCTCGACACTGATTGTCGGATGTGGGGGCGAGCCTTAGGCTGGACATGATCGTGGGCGTGTCTCTTGAACAAGATTCTAGACCATGTGTAGGGCATCCGCAAATTCCAGGTCGTCGCTCCCTTTGAACGGAAACAAGTGCTCGACGAAGGTGACGTCTTGTGAGCTGAAAAATTTCTGAGTGTGTAAATCGAACACATGATATGCCTTTTGTCCAATAGGATAGCCAACAAAGATGCATGGACTCCCCCTCTCTCCAAATTTGTCCTTGCGTCGTTCTCATGTGCATATACCAAACAACCAAATACCCTAAGGTGATCATATGGAGGTGGCTTATGGAACAAGTCTTCGTAAGGCGACTTATTATCAATAACAAGAGAAGGTAGACGATTGATGATGTAAACAACGGCAAGAATACATTCTCCCCATAATTCAATTAGCAAATCTAAGTGCTTGAGCAACCTCTAGTATGTGGCGATGCTTGCGTTCGACAACACCATTTTGTTGTGGTGTGAGAGAAGTCTCCAATAAAACCCCATTATTTGCATAGTACTCAAGTAAATTTGACACTTAAAATTCTAAACCATCATCTGAACGAACTCGCTTCACTGTTTGATTGAATTGTGTGTGAACCATGTTTAGAAACTGGATTAAGAAAGTTGCAATCTCAAATTTTCGACGTGTAAGATAAACCCAAACACCTCTGCTATGATCATCAACAATCAACAAAAAATACCGAGCACCAGTAAATGTATCACCCTTATAAGGACCTCAAATGTCACAATGTAGCAATTAAAAACAGTGAGAAGTAACAGACGTGTTAATTGGAAAAGGTGAGCGAGTTTGTTTAGCCTGAATACATGAATCACAAAAAATAATCTCACTCTTACAACCTTTTAAGCAACCAATTCGTCGTAACTTGCTATGTGGAGCATGAACTAAACAACGATGCCAAATCTCTGAATTCCCAATCACTACTAACACGGCCCCTTCAATCTTCGAAGGCTCCTTGTAACAAAGACCATCACGATGGGTACCCACTCCAATGACCTTCCTCGAAGGTAAGGCCTGTAAAATGCAAAAATCCGGAAAGAATGTGAATACACAATTCTAATCATTTGTAATACGACTAACATATAAAAGATTGCAACAAATTGCAGGTATATAAGAACACGGCTAAGACGTAAGCCATTTCCCAAATAAACTCAGCCAACACCATGAATAGGAACGACTTCTCCATTCGGTATGTGAACTAATTGTTCAGAGTGAGTTTGTGACATGTCGAGCAACCCTTTAGTTTGATGAGTGATGTGTTCCATCGCTCCCGAGTCAAATACCCAAGGTTGAGATAGAAACGACAGTGTACCTGGCATGTTCGTCGTGGACCCCAAACTCAATTGATCGCCACCATCCATCTTTATTCTTCGCATGAATCCAGTTAGACGGTGAAGTTGATTAGTTGTAAGTCCCGGAACTGAATTGGGACCCCGCAAACCTGACTTGCCCGTGGTTAAGGCGGTTGTTCACCTATCTTGCATGTCTATTGCGAGCAGAGTGCAGTTTGTTCGGGCCTAGAAATTCTATCACAACCAGGAACAGATCTCCGTTCCGAACCATGGCGATTCCAATTAGGCGGATAGCTAATCCGCTCAAAACATGTATCGAAGGTATGGTTCGTCTTGCCACATATGTACGGGGACGAAGTTCATATGCACGGGGAGCGCATATTTCACAAGTTGTTATAAATTTAACACTCTGACGTATTTCAGGTTCCATACTAAAAAAACCAACCCTTCACCATGGCATTGGCAAGTTTCCAGTATGGGAGGTAAGTATCGAAATCTTACCATCAACGAAACCAAATTTATTCTTTGCATACAATGAATTTTTCATATCATTGAGTAATACTCCAACAAAGACATCCCTCTTCTAAAATTTTAAATTATGTCGTGTCGAGTCACAGTTTACAGCTTGATAAATGTTTGAATTTTTCTTGTGATTCTTGTAAGTGCATCAAGAGTCACAAGCTACCTTCCAATGACACCACTGAAACTTTTAGTTATACATTCTGCACTAGTGCCCAGATGGATTTAAGTTGATAATTATGTATAAAATAATAAAAACAACTGAAAACAGATAACGGTTTTGCATCTGAAATTTGATCACTAAGTTTTCCATATACTCTGCATTTCTAGGACACACTAATTTACAAAATTGTTTTCTACTCTACTCTACTAATCTAAGTCTAAGATATACTATCATCTTCTGCTCAATCCAGAGATGACATTACTGAATAAATCCTCACTACATGGAATCGTTAGCCCACCCATTCGATGATCAAAACCATATTCTTCTTCCGTTTGAAATAGCAATTCTTGGAACGATGGGTTGTTCAAGTATGAGACTGGAACAGTAAAGCGCTTCTTCTCGTTTTCCCCAACGTAAACAGCAAAATGGCCCTTTGGAACATCAACTCCTGATCTTCTTTCACTGGATAAAGATCGCCTTAGCATTTGACGAATGGCCATTGTTATACAGATTCAAGGAAAGAAAATGTTGTGAGATAAGTGAAAGCAGAGAAAGTTTAAAGTATTTTTTGAGGAGTTGTTGTTGGATGAAATTTAGAAAAATGCTATCTGTATATATATAGGTGAATCAATAAATGGTGTATAGTTCAGGATTTATATTTGTGTGGTGAACATAGTATTGGATATTAGATATGGGAAACATAAGCACATGAGGAATCACATGGATTGCTCAACAACTTTATTTTGAATATTTTAAGCAGTGGTATGTAGAGATCGAGCTGCTAGTTTTGTCGTAAGTGGTAGGGTATTATGCTCATCAACCACCTCCAAGTCGGTATTACTGATAATGAGATGCCAAGAAAAGTCATGTAATATCTCATTTTCTATATATGATGTAGTAGAAATTGAAAGACAAAAGCATGTTCTTCCTCATGTGCTAATTTGCCCATATGGCCCCTACCATATTAGTTGAAAGCCCAAAATTGAAGATGATAAAGATTTGTTTCAGACAAGATCACATGGATTATAATCAATCCTATATGATTTCAAAGTGTCGATTCAGTATACAAAAGAGGTACTCCCATGTGTGGGCTCTATTGGGGTCTCAATACAACATTCAGATTGAGGAGGCTTCTTCTGTTGTACAGGATAAGCATAAGTGATGGGGCCTTAAATTAAATATTGATGCTTGTTGGAAGAAAAATCAATGTTAGTTCCCATGTGACTATGTTTCTAAACAATCATATATGTTTGCCTATATATACAATACACATTCCTCCTACAACCAGCAACAAATTCTCAACAGCTAAACTTTCACTTATTTCACAACAATTTTCAGATTTTTTTTTACTTCATACAAAAATGTTTTGGCTCATACGTTGTCTTCTAAAATAAATATGAATTTCATGTTCTGTTGAAGCCAGAGATGAGATCAATGAACAAATCCTGACTACACGGAATGGTGAGGCCACCCATTGGATGATGGAACCCGAATTCCTCTTCAGCTTGACATAACAACTCTTGAAACGAAGGATGGTTCAAGTATGACACTGGAATTACAAACCGCCTCTTCTCGTTCTCCCCAATGTAAACAGCCAAGTGGCCTTTTGGGACTTCAGCTGATCTCCTTTCACTGGACAAAGATCGTCTCAAGATTTGGCGGAAGGCCTTAAATTAAATATTGATGCTTGTTGGAAGAAAAATCAATGTTAGTATCCATGTGCTTTTGTTTCTAAACTATCATATATGTTTTCCTATATATACAATACACCTATATTCCTCAACTACAACCAGCAACAAATCCTCAAAATTAGCTAAACTTTCACTTATTTCATAACAATTTTCAGATTTTTTTTTTTTATATTCAAACCAGCAAGATTTACTTTATACAAAATGGCCATCCGCCAAATCTTAAGACGATCTTTGTCCAGTGAAAGGAGATCAGCTGAAGTCCCAAAAGGCCACTTGGCTGTTTACATTGGGGAGAACGAAAAGAAGCGGTTTGTAATTCCAGTGTCATACTTGAACCATCCTTCGTTTCAAGAGTTGTTATGTCAAGCTGAAGAGGAATTCGGGTTCCATCATCCAATGGGTGGCCTCACCATTCCGTGTAGTCAGGATTTGTTCATTGATCTCATCTCTGGCTTCAACAGAAGATGAGATTCACATTGTTTTTAGAAGGCCACATTTTTGTAGACTAGTTACACAAAACAAATTAATGTAAATTCAATGATAAAGAATATTAAATGTCAAGAATTACTAATCCATTTTCATATGCAAATTAAATTAAGTATTTCTGATCTCCCTGGACTGTGGTCTTTAACTACAAATTCACTTGGCTATAATTCTAGAATTTTAGATATACTCATCTTTAAAACTTCATTTATCAACTCTTATCCAAACATTTGCACTGGATATGATTCTTACTTTAAAATTCGTAATCCCAAATCCTTCCACTTTAGACTAATTTTTCGGTAAAAATTGGTGATTTCTCTAACATCATATCAAGTTGTCTGTCATAAGCTGGCTAAGTTCCCTCTAAGATATATAGTTGATTTTTCTATTTAAATAAATAAAAAGTTCCATCGGATAAACATCATGCATTTAGTATAATTTGAAAACAGAAGATGTTCTAATGTTTCATTTCTAGAAAGGACGTGTTGAGTATGTATAGAATTAAAGTGCTTTCTGCTTCTGAGATTTTTATGTAATTGTCATGTATTTATATATGTTAGTTAACGTACGGATAGAGTTAAGGTGATTTTTGTAGATTAGTAAGAACGAAAACAATACGAAAACTCCTCCTAAGAGGCCAAAGTTTATAACCGCCACAACTGAAGTTGTAATTCCCAAAATTAAATCTGAATTCCAAAAGTATATTCTCAATTCCTCCAAAAAAATCAACCCCTACACTATTTATAAGCACAATAACCCATATAAGAAGTAACTGCTATTCTGTTAAATCCAAAAGAAACTAACTAATACTCTATTAAGCCCAAGACCAGATTAATACATTTGTTATCAATTACACCGGTCGATGAAATAGCCTTGTCCGCAAGGCTACAAAAATTAGGAAGGATCGTTAAAGGACGATGTGTCAATGTTGATGAGTTGATCTGGTGTGTGTCATTGTTCTCGTAACTGTCAGCGTCAACAAAGATTCCACATAACTTTGCTACACACTTTCTTATGTAGAGGACTATAAGGCTGACTGCAACGATAGCAATTCCCCTTGGCCCGATATTTGTGTGCTTCCTCTACGGTCAGATGACGGACGTTCCGATTGGGATGTTGGCCTTTTCTCGGCGGAGGTGGTGCCGAGGAGCTAGATTGGGTGCTCGTACTGGATGTCGGGGGTGGTTGTCCCGGTTGTTGGGTGTTCGGCCGTAAGGAGAAGGGCTGTCGAAGGGGGTGCAAGGTTGAGTTCGGCCGATTAGCGAAAGGAGATGTCCCCGGCGCGTGGCCTATACGACGAGCAACACGTATTGCAGCGAAGACGTCGGTCATTTCCGAATCTGGAATTCGATCCCGAAGTGTTTGATTTAAACCCCCAAGAAACATACCCAAGTAATGTTTAGGTTGAAGGACGGGTAGATGGGCAATGCGTTCCTCAAAAAGGGACAAGTAATCCTCCAAAGAACTGATTTGGCGTGTGATATACATGGCTTCATATGCGTTAAAGGCTGAACTATCCCCGAAACGTTCCACTAATTCTTGAAAGACTGCTCCCAAGAAAAAGAGGCATGACGTCGCAATATCCACTGCGCCCAAAACGTAGAGCGGTCTGATATAGAAATTAGGGCAATATTCACCGTCTCCGCGACCGGTGTGTGATAAACCAGAAAGTATTGCTCGACCTGAGCTAGCCAAGCGATGGGGTTTGTACCTTCAAACATTGGTAAGTCAAGTTTTGGTCGATGGGCGGAGTAAGTGGTCGACCTGCAGGGACCAAAGGGGAAATCGTCGTACCGATGAGGGCAAGGTGTGTGGAGGAACTGGCGTTGGTGGACAGAGGTGTGGGCACTGGCAATTGGGGAATTGGGGAATACTGGTTGGAGGCAGTTCTTGATGGGTGCACTGAGGTTCTTGAGTTGAATTAGCGGTGAGAACATCCAGAGTTTTGCCAAGATCGTGGTAAGAGTGTCTTCAACAACGGTCAAACATCCACCAAGTTGCGTCCCCATGGTGTCAATCACCTTCTCCATAGCGTCACATCTCTCTTTCGCGGTCATGGAGATCCGGCAGGTCGGACCAATTGATAGAGTTAAGGTGATTTTTTGTAGAATAGTAAGAACGAAAACAATACGAAAACTCCTCTTAAGAGGCCACGGTTTATAACCGCCATAACCGAAGTTTCAATTCCCAGAATTAAATCTGAATTCCAAAAGTATATTCTTAATTCCTCCAAACAATCAACCCCTACACTATTTATAAGCACTAAAATCCATATAAAAAGTAACTATTATTCTGTTAAATCCAAAAGAAACTAACTAATACTCTATTAAGCCCAAGACTAGATTAATATGCTTGCTATCACGTACTCTATCTATAAATACATTTCTAAGGTAAACTTATAAGCTATTTTGAGAAGGTATGACTAATACTCCCCCTCAAAATCGAAGTGCCATCCACAATTGGGTTTTGGAACAAAGGGACTAGAACCGAGCTCGAGACAGAGGCTTAGTAAGGATATTTGTTAGCTGGTCTAAGGTGTTGACGTAGGCTACTAAAATGACATGTTTAGAAGTCAAATCTCATACAAAGTGAAGGTCGATGGTGATATGTTTCATTCTTGAGTGCTGGATCGGATTCAATGTTAAGCGGACCCACATATTATCGCAGAGGACATGCGGAGGAGCTGGAATGGGAAGGCGAAGATCAGCAAATAAGTGTTGGAGCCAACAGACTTTGGAAGCTGTAGTGGCAAGGGCCCGATACTCGATCGACTTCGGTTGAGGAGATTGGAACACCCTATTGCTTACGAGAGCGCCAAGAAATAGGGGTTGAGTCGAGAAATACAACATAGGTAGAGGCTTAGTAAGGATATTTGCTAGCTGGTAAAAGGTGTTGACGTAGGCTACTGAAATAACACGTTTAGAAGTCAAATTTCATACAAAGTGAAGGTCGATGGTGATATGTTTCATTCTCGAGTGCTGGATCAGATTTAATGCTAAGCGGGCCCCCATATTATCGCAGAGGACATGCGGAGGAGCTGGAATGGGAAGGCGAAGATCAGCGACAAGTGCCGGAGCCAACTGACTTATCAATTTTAAGAATATTTATAAAAGTTATAATTTAATCACCACAAAAAAATGGTCAAAAGAAGAGGGGAAAGGCGACAAAATCACCACTGGGCCACAACATTTGGCCAATAATCTAGCCATTTTTCGCGAGCAGCAGGGATCGATCCTGCGACCTCTCGATCGCGAAGCATTATGGGCACCCCTTGTGTGATGTTTAGGCTAGGAGCTTTAGTTGACATGTTGTAAATGCAATTAATATATATCATTTAATTTCAGTTTTGATTCTTTAATTCAATTATTTTAACTTTAATTGTTGATTATTAAATTGTCAAAGCATATTATATATTTATTTCTAAATGAGAATTTACTAAATTAATTGTTTCAAATTAAATAATTTAATTACGGTGATTAAAAATATCAATTCACTTATCCATTTAAATTTATTCTAATCTTCAATTCACAACATTTAAATTCATTCTAATCTTCAATTCACACCAATATCATTACATACAACATTGAGTATAATTAAAATCATCTTCATCTTAATTAATTTCTTGTTCAATACAAATAACACCACACACAAAATTAATTAAATTATTTTCATCTTATTTCTCAAGTTCATTTTCAATTAAAATTATTTTCATCTTAATTAAAATCATTCTCAAGTTCATTTTCAATTAAAATAACATCACAAACAACATTAATTATAATCATTAGCATGTTCACGTCAATTAAAATAACATCACACACAACATTAAAATAAACAATCTTCAACTTCAATTTAAAATAAACATAACAAAGTAATAGAAAATGTATCACTCCTCATCACCACCACCATCATCAGCATCACTCTGATCCTCAACCGGGTCACCATCCTGAACGTTGTTCAACCCCGACGCCCCACCCATCCGACTCATTATCACTTGCATATGTTCCTCAAAATGTTTGAGTAAGCGCTCCTCTAACTGATGCATTAATTTGTAGGAGTAAGTGTCGCTCTCTGTCCTCATTGATTCTCTGTTCTTCAACAATAGCATTGTCAATGTCGGTCTGGGTGAATCGTCCAAATGTCGTACCGGCTGACGTCTCGCCAGGACCGGAGGAGACCCGTCTGTTCTTGCCTACTTGTCCAAGGCCCCTAACACATCCACGAGACCTGCCGACCTTCTTCAAGTACAATTCAGACATGTCGGGTATAGATGGGGTTTGGGTTGAACCATATTTAAAAGTGGGTTAATTGGTCAACTCCTCTTGTACCTGAGAGATTGGTCAACTCCTCTTGTACCTGGTCCTATACGTGCATATTTAAAAGTGGGTTAATACATTTTCAAGTACAATTAAATATATATTATATTTAATGTTATATGTATATATGTATATATATATATATATGTATACACTTACAAAAATATCACCTATATAACCATATATGTATGTGTCGTTGTCGTAACGGTGGTAATATTCTACTATCTCCTAGTCGTAGGCAGGGCGTCCCATCTTCTGCTCCTGTATTTTGAATTGAAGACACATATGTACAAATAAAATAAAAAAATTAACTCAAATTAATTATAATTGACCACAAGTACTTACAATGCGTCGTGCGATCTCTACTGCTCCACGAGCTCTGCCTTTATGAGTACCATAGCCAGTACCCGGACCTCTAGGCTCGGAGAAGCGGTTCTTACGACACTACTCACTCTTCTTAATTGTGGTAGGATCGTTCCAGTGTCGAACTAAGTCGTTCCAAACATTGATATCCCACCTCGGCTTCCTCTTCTTCTCCCACATTTTCTTGTAGCTTGATAACATGTCACTATACCGATTTGCTGCTCTTTCAAGAAAGAGCCGGTACACCTGTTCAGAAGATGTGGTATCAGGGTTCCACGTAACCTCGGTCTGCAAAAAAAATTAATGAATTAATATTACAAAATGTTAATGTAAAGTTATTTTATACATCATTAATTAATTATACCTAGAATGTCTCCCACCACCATTGAATCGTACCGGGTGATACCTTGGCAAAGGTGTGTGCACCAACCTCCATATTCATGTACATAATATGTCTGATCGTCCTCGAGATTAAATTTGAAGGCATCAACCTGTTACACATAATTTATAATAATGAAAAATTATTAATAAACATGGTATACGTACATACGTCTAATGAAAATTAATAAACATGTTGTATATAAATATATTATACTTACGTCCCAAGGTAGATCCAGAGACAATGCGAGTCTCAGGTGCATCAGTCGACATGTTGGCCTGTGTCCCGACATACAAAGGTCCGGCTGGCTCCTGTGTATGTGGAGGGGATGGTTCATATGCATGTGGATACATATTAGGTACCTGAGTATAATAGGGATGGGGGTTCATTCCGGGCATCTATAATATCCCGGTCATATCGAGCAAATAAAAACCCTGTGGTATGCGCACAGTCGGTGTCTCATCCACCGGCTCTCCTCTACCTCTACCTCGCCCCTGTCCAGAAGAACTCTGTCCAGAAGAAGAACCCTGTCTACGACCCTGCCCATGACCTTATCCACTCATCTGTCAAAATGAACATTAAAACATTATTAAAGTTGAATTAAATATCAATAATTAAATAAACATTGTAACAATTAAAATAGCATATATGAACATTTTGTAACGATTAACACTAGAATATAAGGAATTAATATCTTATAAAATTAATGTTAGATAACATTGTAGTTATAATTAACAACATCATTCATCTTTATCTTCATCTTCATCTTCTTCTTCTTCGTCTTCTTCTCCGTGTTCTTCTCCATCTTCTTCTTCATCTTCTTCATATTCTACCACTTCCATCAGTGTACCGGTGTCATCAGTTAACATGACAGGATCATCATCTACTTGCACAATCATTTGAGTCTCTATGTTATCCTCTTGCCACGGGGAAACTTCATCTTCAGTAGTATCTTTTGCATCCACCAAGTATCTCGGTTTGACTTTGCAGACAGATATCCAATCAGTATGAGGTCCAGGGTACAGACAATAGTAGACTTGTGTGGCTTGACTTACTAGTACGAATGGATCGTACCGGCCGTAGGATCGTCTCTGATGAAGCTCCACGAGCTTGTAGTTAGGATGAACTTTTGTCCCATTGTTTGAGGGATCAAACCACTGACACTTGAACAAAACCATTTTCTTCTAGTGGTACCCCTGATAGTCTAATTCGACTACTTCCTCGAGTTTCCCGTAGAAATCTTCCTCATCCGCATCATAGGTTTTCCCCTTGATACAAACCCCACTGTTTGATGTTTCTCTAGATACACCATAAGCCATAGTGTGAAATTTGTACACGTTCATGTAATACCCTGAGTACGTAAGAACTTGACCAAACGAACCGGCAGGAAGATCGTATAAAAACCTGTTCTCGACGCGATTCATCTTCACCTATATATATAAGCCGAATTAATGTGAGAATTTCTATAACTTAACTCTTTATATATATCGTTATTTTAAGATAACTTACAATTTCTTCAAACCACGACGCAAATCCATTTTGTAGCCTAAAATCTAATTCAGTGGCCGAGAGATTTGGTTGAACAACTTGAAGTTGCTGCATGAATAGCCTACGTACGATATAGGATTTAGAAGACATGTCAAAACTAAGTATTGGATTATAAAACATTTTGGTCAGATTGACATACGGCTACACCTCATCACAATTCAACAACACGTACGTATGAGTAACTTTTTTCTCCTCGTCTAAAATCCATTTCTTCTTACGCTTTCCAAATCGTTTGTCAGGCGCCTTAAATATGGAAAAAGTACCCTCGACATATTGTTGTACTTCACCACGGCCATCGTAATTACGAGGTCCATTGTGTATCCTTGTCGTAACATGGTCCTCGAAATAATGAGAACAAAACATTGACGCCTCTTTAATTAAATATGCATTTGCAATCGAAGCTTCAACACATGCTTTGTAACCCACGCTTAATTTCAAGGTGCGAAGATACCTGATTAAATTTTAAGAATCGTAAGTTCAGATAATTTTAAGAATCGTATAAGAAATTAATTAAATTACCTCTCGTATGGATACATCCATCTGTATTGAACTGGACCAGCAACTTTTGCTTCATATGCAAGGTGCACAGGTAGATGTTCCATAGAGTTGAAGAAGCTGGGTGGAAAGATATGTTCCAGCTTGCACAAGATTACTGGGATATCTGTTTACAATCGAGTCATGTTATCAACTGTGATGGACGTAGAAGTCAAGTCCTTAAAAAATAGATTAAGCTCAGTGACTGCTTTCCACACATTGAGCGACAGAATATTGTGAAAAGCAATCGGTAATAGTCTCTACATAAACACGTGATAATCATGACTTTTCATCCCATACAATTTCAATTTCGACCAGTCAATGCAACGGGACATGTTAGACACATAGTCATCTGAAAACTTCAACTCACTTATCCACTTACAAATAACATCTTTTTGCTTCTTATCAAGAGAATAAGAAGCCTTAGGATACTTTTCTGTACATGGACATTTCTTGAGGGAGGGACGACGATAATATTCATTCAGCTCATCTCTTGATTTAGATGTGTCCTTTTTTTCCCCTCCACATTCATCACCGTGTTGAATACATTATCAAACACATTTTTTCAATATGCATCACGTCCAAATTGGGTCGTATCAACAAGGTACTCCAATACGGCAACTCCCAGAAAATGCTTTTCTTCTTCCATCCTCCAGAAAGTTTTTTGTTGTAGGCCTCAACACCCTCCTCTGTAACCTTTCTATATCCCAAATGATCAATTTCATGTAGGAGACTCGCACCCGTTCGAATAGGCGGTGGATCATCTGTGACTACTACTCCGACCATGAATGTAGTTTTATTCGTTCACCACGTGTGATTCGGTGGTAAGAACTTTCGGTGGTTGTCGAACCACGACTGCTTTCGACTGAGCCTCAAAGAGAATGCATCATGGTATTCTCCACAATATGGACAAGCAAGCCTTCCAGCTGTAATCCAACCAAACAACATTGAGTATGCTGGGAAGTCACTAATGGTCCAGATAAGTGCAGCACGCATCAAAAAGTTTTGCTTTCTAGTAACATCGTAAGTTTGCACCCCATTTTCCCATAAAAATCTAAAATCTGCTATCAGTGGTTGCAAAAACACATCAAGCTTGTCCTTCAGACTTTTAGGCCCGGGCACAAGAATCGAAAGAATCATGAATTGATCCTTCATGCATAACCACGGGGGTAGATTGTACGGAGTAAGTATAACTGGCCATGACGAATATTGTTTCCCCGTCATTCCAAACGGTTGAAAACCGTCTGTGCTCAAGCCCAACCTAACATTCCTAATTTCAGATGCAAAATCAGAATACGAACGGTCCAAATGCTTCCAAACCAACGAGTCTGCAGGGTGACGCATAACACCATAGTCATCAGAAGTGCACGAGGCATGCCATGTCATATCTTTCGCAGTGGCCTTGGACATGTACAATCTTTGCAAACGAGGAATTATCGTAAATTAGAACATCTCCTTCACCGGGTGTTTCTTTTTCAACCGACCATCTGCATCAACCCTACTCGGCTTATACCGTGATCCACCACAAACCTTAAAAAATCTAGTTCGTTGTTTGCACCCCAGTATAACATGCAATTATGTGCACAACAATCAATCCTTTCTACCGGAAGACCCATCCCACTCATCAATTGTTTGGTATCGTTAAATTTCTTAGGAACCTTATTTTCGGGAGGATAAATCTCACAAATCAACTCAACGACCTGATTGTATCTCCTTTCAGACAATATGTTTTCCGTTTTAATGTTCATCAATCTAGAATTGCATGACAACTGCGAATGAGATTCGCAACCAGGATACAAGTCTTGGTCCGCTGCACGAAGCATGCCGTAAAACTGTGTCGCATTCTCGTTAGAGGGTTCTTCATTATGTGCCTCCTCTTCCACGTTTATTCCAAAATCAATGTTTGGGCCACCCATTAAGTCTTCTACCATAGTGTGATATGAACTAGGTCCCGCTGGGTCAACTTCGTTTGAAGTTGACGCAAATTCATTAGTGTTTGGAAATGGACGTGGACCCCGACTCTCTTCCCCGTGATAAATTCAATTATAATAATTCAGTGTAAAACCATTTCGATATAAATGAGATTTCACTTCATTAGGATCTCTATAATTCTGATTTTGACATCTAGCTTTCGGACAAGGACACCTAATTTTACCTTCCCAAATCGAATTCGAATTACTAGTGGCAACTTCAATAAATCCATTTACTCCACTAATAAATCTGGGGTTCATAATCCCATTGACCAACCTTGGACTATACATCCAACTATGACTTGAATAATTCATGTCAATCGATATGTTTCAAATTGATTTTGAAATTTAAACATTGATTAATAATCTATCGTATTCCTAAATATTATTTAAATTCCTAGTGCATCCATTTCCAACTCGATTAAAATTAATCAAGTCGGAACGCACGATCTACAACACCCTAACAAATAAACAATCAACGTCTCATCCCTTCAACTATCAATAAATTTCTCAAATATATTCTAACACTCAAAGTGCCTATCTATGTCTTGACCTGTCCACCTCACGCATATACACATCCCGCCATGTTGACTTTGTTGAAAACGAGTTCCCATTTTCCACCAGAATTTGTCGTCTCCTTCATCTTTACCCACTCCAGACTCTGGCCCCATTCCCACTCCTCCCTCAGTCCCTCACACACCTCCTGCTATGGAGCCCGTTCCCGTCGAGACGCTTGGGCCACCGTCCCCTGATCGGCCCACCTCACCGGCCCCATCACACCCTATGATCACTCGGGCTCGTAATAACATATTCAAGCCAAATCCACGGTATGGTCTTACCACTTCTCTCCAATCTGATATTGAACCACGAACTATTTATCAAGTTATGTCTGACTCCCGCTGGAGAACTGCTATGTCTAATGAATTTACAACTCTTCTCAAGAATGGCACATGGGATCTGGTCCCTCCCTCCAGTTCTCAGAATCTCATTGGCTGCAAGTGGGTGTTTCGTGTGAAATGCAATCCAGATGGCTCCGTTGATAAATATAAGGCTCGAGTTGTCGCTAAAGGCTTCCATCAGCGCCCTGGCATTGACTTCTCAGAAACTTTCAGTCTGGTGGTTAAGCACGCAACAATCTACATCATTCTCAACCTTGTTATTACCCAGAACTGGCCTCTTCGCCAGTTTGATGTTAACAATGCCTTCCTACATGGAGCTATCCCGGATGAAGTGTACATGGCTCAGCCTCCGGGTTTCTTGGATTCAAACTTCCCTTCCTATGTTTACAAGCTTCGGAAATCCATATATGGCCTCAAACAGGCACCTAGAACGTGGTACTATGCTCTTCACACCTTCCTTGCCACTCTGGGGTTCATTCACCCAAAGTCAGATGCCTCACTTTTCGTCTACAACAATCAGGGTGTTCTTGCCTATTTTTTTGGTGTATGTCGATGATCTAATTCTCACTAGAAATTCACCTCCCTTCTTGAACTCGGTTGTCTCTGCTTTGGCATCAAAATTTTCAGTCAAGGACCTTGGGAACCTCTCATACTTCCTTGGTGTAGAAGTTCTTCGAACAACTTCATCCTGCAGGCTTGTGCAACGAAAGTATACTACTGATCTTCTTGCGAAATACAACATGCTTGACTCAAAGCCCGTTCAAACACCTCTGCAACCAGGAGTCAACCTCTTACTTAATGATGGGACCCCCCCGGCTGATGCAACTGTCTACCGCCAGGCCCTTGGCAGTCTTCAGTATCTTCTTTTTACTCGTCCGGACATCGCCTTTGTTGTTAACAAACTCTCCCAGTTCATGCATGCTCCCACTGAAAGTCATTGGAGTGCTCTCAAGCGGCTTCTCAGATACCTAAACGGCTCTCGGTCTCTAGGTATCCTCATCCGTCGACAATCCTCCTCTGTCCTTCACTGTTTCACTGATGCTGATTGGGCTGGGGACTGTAATGATCGAACCTCCACTGGTGCCTACATTGTTTATCTTGGTCCTCTCGCAAGCAACGGTCCATTGCTCTCTCTTCCATTGAGGCAGAATATCGTTTCATTGCCTCCGCTGCTGCTGAACTCCAATGGACCCGATCTTCTGAGCTCTGTGTTCCAGAATCCTCTACACCTGCTATCTACTGTGACAACATTGGTGCTACCTACCTTTGCTCCAACCCTGTCTTTCACTCTCGTATGAAACACATTGCTATTGACTACCACTTTGTTAGAGACTTGGTTCAGCACTCCTCGCTTCGTGTCTCTCACGTCTCCTCGTCTGATCAACTCGTCGATGCTCTCACCAAGCCTCTACCTCGCCCTCGGCTTCGCCTTCTTCTGTCCAAGATTGGAGTCGTTGACACATCTCCATCTTGAGGGGGCATATTAAGTATTAAGGATAATATTTTGCTAATCATCATTAAATGTAAATTGTAACGGTAAATCGTCATTAGTATAAATCGTAACGGTAGCCAATTAGATGGGATCACACTCCTCTCAATGTAATATAAATAGGAGTATCCTTGTCAATGTAAATCAACCTTTCAATCATTCTCCTTAGTAGGTAGGGATCGCGTCCAACTAACAAACGAGGAAGACTTAAAAAGGCGACAAACAGGTCAGTGCTCTACTTGCGACGAGAAATACACATAGAACCATATATGTCCAAACACAAAAGCTAAGATGATGAATCTCGTCATTGACGAGGAGTCCTTGGTCGAAAGAGACTTTGATACTATGCCTAGATACGATCAAGGACCTGAGAACTCCGACGATGACGCGCAATCGAATGAGGCTACCATCTCATTTGACACCTTGCCAGATCACAATAAGGCACATTCACTTAGACTTGAAGGACACATAGGCCGACATCCCATTACTATACTCGTTGATAGTGGAGCCACACTAATTTTTATTACGATTACACTCGTAGACTACCTCGGCCAGCCACACGAGGAGGCAATGGATTCGATGTCGTCACAGGTAGTGGTCATTGTTTCTTTTGTAATACTAAACACGACCATATTCCTGTGGTGATTCAGGGAATACGTTTTCGGATGACGATGTACTCGATTCCCATACCCAAGCACGACGTGGTGTTCGACATGCGATGGCTAGAAGCAGTGAGCCATTAATGATGAATTGCTAGGAATTGTCCCTTAAGTTTTGGCTCGGAGACGAACTCATACTCCTTAAAGGGCTCAGATACACTCTTCCATACCCGATGGGAGAAACATGCTCGACAAGGAACTGGATGGGGGCATCGAGCTTTTTATGCTCACGTCCACCAAAGTACACAATCCATTAGATACTGAAATCAGGGCAAACAAGGAAATTCAAAAGTTGCTCGACGAGTTTCGGGCAATTGCAACACCGTCGGACTCAGTTCTACCCAGTCGCGAGTTCGACCACAAAATTAGGCTCGTGGATGAAAATAAACCACTCAACGTGGCCTCGTACCGATATGCGCATTTTTAGACCTACGAGTGGGGTATCATCAGATCTGTGTTCATCCCGACGTCATCCATAAAACTGCTTTCCAGACGCACAATGGGCATTACGAGTACTTGGTAATGCCTTTTGGCCTTTGTAATTCACCCTCTACTTTCCAAGTAATAATGCACCATATTTTTCGTCCCTATTTACGCAATTTGTGTTAGTTTTCTTCAATGATATTCAAGTTTATAGTAAGGATTAGGAAACTTATTTAATTCATTTGAAAACGGTGTTGGTTGTTCTATAAGAAAATTAGTTTTTTATCAAGCCATCAAAATGTTTTTTTGGAGTCAGCGAGGTGGAATACTTAAGACATTTTATTTCATACGATGGTGTTCGAGTCGATCCATGAAAAATCGAGGCGGTTTAGAATTGGCCCGTGCCAACCACAGTCACCGAACATTAAAGCTTTTTAGTCCTAGCAAGTTATTATTGCAAGTTTTGTGCTCGTTTTAGAGAAAAGGTACGCCCCTTTCACAATCTGGCCAAGCGTAACAAGTTTCAATGTTCGGACGACGCCTAGTAAGCGTTCAAAAACTTAAAAGCAGCGATGACCAACAACCCCAGTGCTCGCCTTACCTAATTTTAACGATTCCTTCTTCATTAAGACCGACGCCTCTGGTTTCAGGATTGGAGTCATCTTTTCTCAAGGTGGTCGGCCCATTGCCTTCATGAGCAAGGGCATTGCTGCATCCAAATGCTCGTGGTCCGTCTACGAGAAGGAGATGCTTGCAATTTTAGAGGTTGTTCAACGTTGGCTCCCATACTTTGTCGGCCGGTGTTTCAAAATCATAACAGACCAGAAGAGTTTACGATACTTGTTGGAGCAGCGAATCACAACTCCAAAACAACAAAAATGGATTTCCAAACTGGTGGGTTTCGACTATGAAATTGTGTACCGACAAAGGTGAGAAAAGGAAGCAGTAGATGCCCTTTCTCGGCGAGACAACATGCACACCTATAATCCAAATATTTTGCTCGCTTTATCCACCCCATCGACCGGCATCTGAGATGATATCGCGAGCGCAACCAGGCGCGACATTGAATTAGGAGCTCTTTTGCAATGGGTAATCGATGCGGGGGTTGCCTCGATGACTTATCCGTCAGTCATCAATGTTTGGCGAGAAATGGAGTTATCTGGGTTCCACCCAACGACATCCGCCAAAGGCTGCTTGCCGATTTTCATGGTTCGATCTTCGGGGTCCATTCGGGGATCCTCCAAACATTCAAACTCCTTTCCCAATTGTTCTACTGGTCAGCCCAAAAGCCTGATGTGGTCGCCCATGTTCGAGCATGCGACATGTGTCAGCGCAATAAAGCTAAATGTCGCAGTCCGGCCAGTTTGCTCGCCCCCTTACCAATTCCCGAGCAGGTTTGGGTGGACGTTTCGATGGACTTCATCACTGGGCTTCCACGATCTAAGCGGAAAGATACCATTATGGTGGTCGTCGATTGCCTCTCCAAATACGCTAACTTTATTGCGGTACGTCACCCTTATTCTGCTAAGGATATTGCTGAAATTTTTATGTGCAACATTATTAAACTACATGGTATCCAATAGACTATTGTCTCCGACCGAGACCGTGTCTTCCTTAGCACTTTTTGGAGAGAATTATTCAAACTCAAGGGACACAACTGAAATTCAGTTCAACATACCATCCGCAATCCGATGGACAAACGAAGGTAGTAAATAGGTGCCTGGAACAATACCTACGTTGTTTTGTTTTTGACAAACCCAAGGAGTGGGACAAGTACCTCGCCTGGGCAGAATATTGGTACAACACGTCGTACCATCGTTTAATCGACATGACCCCATTAAAAGTGGTTTACGAGCGACCAGCCATTCATATACTCGCCCATGAAGCAGATTCGACAGCAGTCCACGAGGTTGTCATCCAACTGAAAGAACGAGATGCCCTACTGCAGCAATTACGATTCAATCTCGAACACACCCAGAATCGCATGAAATAACACGCGGATGCCAAACGGCGCCCTGAGGAATTTAACGTCGGAGACTGGGTCTCTCAAATTACAACCCTACCGCCAACAGTCAGTTGATAGGCGAGCTCATCACTGTTTATTTAGCAAGTATTTCGGGCCATTTCAAGTATCGGCACGCGTGGGAAAGTTGCGTATAAGCTCGACCTGCCACCCAACTCACGAATACATCCAGTTTTTCATGTGTCTCTCCTACGCCGCCGCATTGGCGCTACGCATGTCATCCAATCGACGTTGCCCCCTACTCGGCGAACGGTACACTAACCATCGAACCCGCCCATATCCTAGACTACCTTTGGTGCCACTCGGATAAAAGGCCTTTTTGTGAGGCACTTGTTTGGTGGAAAGGATTAGAAAAAAGATGACGCAACATGGGAAATAGTCGAGGAGCTACGCCTGCATTTCCCCGACCTTAACCTTGAGGTCAAGGATCGTTTCAATGAGGGGGGTGATGATGGAACCTTACCAAAGATACTAAGCAAGGATTATGGACTCAAATATCAGAGAATAGGGAAAACAACATGATTGACTACGTGGTTAGGGGAATTATTTATAATTAGTTAATTAGAATTATTGCTGCTTTAACTACTACATTAATTACTAGTAGAAGTCGGAACTATTATTTATACTAATTAGATACATCATTGTAATCATCTTGAGAAGTACAATCGAATTCATAACATATTTGGCTGATTACTAGTGTATTCCGTGCATTCATTCGGAGTTTCTAGAATACCTCGTAAAAGGTTTCATCATATTACAACTTGGAAGATGGGGTCACCATGTAAAATTGAGAGGCTTATATTATTATTTTTTACACTATTATAAGTGATAGGGTCTAATGCATAATTGAAAGCAAAGGCTTGCATTTCCTCATGTTAGAAATTGTTTTGTAGAGAAGAATTGGTTAGAAGTTTTCGTTTATTCTCATTCAGGATAACTTGTGAGAAATTTTAGCTCGGCTGATCGATGTTTAGCAAACAGAATTCTGTATCTATTTTAGCATTTGTTCTTCTTATCTTATAAAGCTGGCCATTTATATTGAAAATACTTAAATTAATTTCCTTATAAATAATAATCACTTATGAAGTTTGGTGAAGGGTGATTCAAGTGGGGCACTACATTGAAACATAAGCACATGAAGAATCAAATAATTTTTTTGCCTTCTAGATGACATATCCAGCATCATTTTTTCAAGCTAGATAACAAATTTTGATCTTATTCATGTTCAGCAGTAGAAGTCAGATGGATTTAAATTGATAAGTATGTATAAAATAATGGAAACAACTCAAAAAAAGATAATGGTTTTGCATCTGAAATTTGATCAATAAGTTTTCCATGTATATTCATATACTCTGCATTTATAGGGCAAACTAATTTACAAAATTGTTTTCTACTCAACTCTACTAATCTAAGTCTAAGATATACTATCATCTTCTGCTCAATCCAGAGATGACATTATTGAATAAATCCTCACTACATGGAATCGTTAGCCCACCCATTCGATGATCAAAACCATATTCTTCTTCCGTTTGAAATAGCAATTCTTGGAACGAAGGGTTGTTCAGGTATGAAACTGGAACAGTAAAGCGCTTCTTCTCGTTTTCCCCAACATAAACAGCAAAATGGCCCTTTGGAACATCAACTCCTGATCTTCTTTCGCTGGATAAAGATCGCCTTAGCATTTGACGAATGGCCATTGTTATACAGATTCAAGGAAATAAAATATTGTGAGATAAGTGAAATCAAGCAGAGAAAGTTTAAAGTATTTTTTGAGGAGTTGTTGTTGGATGTAATTTAGAAAAATGCTAGCTGTATATATAGGTGAACATATTATTGGATATTAGATATGGGAAACATAAGCACATGAGGAATCACATGGATTGCTCATCAACTTTATTTTGATTTTAAGCAATGGTACGTAGAGATCGAGCTGCTAGTTTTGTCGTAAGTGGTAGGGTATTATGCTCATCAACCACCTTCCAAGTCCGTATTACTGATAACGAGATGCCAAGCAAAGTCATGTAATATCTCATTTTCTATATATCATGTAGTAGTAATTGAAAGACAAAGGCATGTTCTTCATCATGTGCCGATTTGCCCATATGGCCCCTACCATGTTACTTCTTCACCTGAAGATGATAAAGATTTGTTTCAGACAAGATCACATGGATTTCTTTTGACTATATAATCAATCCTATACCATTTCAAAGTATCGATTCAGTATACGAAAGAGGTACTCTCATGTGTGGGCTCTGTTGGGGTCTCAATATAACATTGAGAGGAGGCTTCTTCTGTTTGTACAAGATAAGTGATGGGGTCTCATTTGCTGTATAGTAGTGATTTTTTCCTAGCCTATTTGGGCTTGGGAGTCCCTTTTGGCAGAGTTGGTAGGATACAATCACATGTTCTTGTTGCCTTGAATTAAATATTGGAAGAAAAATCAATGTTAGTCTCCATGTGCTTTTGTTTCTAAACTATCATATATGTTTGCCTATATATACATACACATTCCTCAACTACAACCATCAACAAATCCTCAAAAGCTCAACTTTCAGTTATTTCACAACAAGTTTTAGATTTTATTTTCATATTCAAACCAGCAAGATTTACTTTATACAAAATGGCCATCCGCCAAATCTTGAGACGATCTTTGTCCAGTGAAAGGAGATCAGCTGAAGTCCCAAAAGGCCACTTGGCTGTTTACATTGGGGAGAACGAGAAGAGGCGGTTTGTAATTCCAGTGTCATACTTGAACCATCCTTCGTTTCAAGAGTTGTTATGTCAAGCTGAAGAGGAATTCGGGTTCCATCATCCAATGGGTGGCCTCACCATTCCGTGTAGTCAGGATTTGTTCATTGATCTCATCTCTGGCTTCAACAGAACATGAAATTCATATTTATTTTAGAAGACAACATTTTTGTAGACTAGTTAGAAAAAACAAATTAATGTAAATTTAATGAAAAGGAATATTAAATGTCAAGAATTACTTATCCATTTTCATATGCAAAATTAAGCTTTTATATGGTTTATGTATTTCTGATCTCTCTGGACTGTGGCCTCTAACTACAAATTCACTTGGCTAAAATACTAGAATTTTATATATACTCATCTTTATAACTTCATTTATCAACTCTAATCCAAACACGTGAAGTGGACTTTAAAATTGGCAATCCCAAACCCTTCCATTTCAGAGTAAAAATGGTGATTTCTCTTTCATCATATCAAGCTGTACATCTGTCATAAGCTGGCTAAGTCCCCTCTAAGATATATAGTTGGTTTTTATTTTTCAATAAATGATAAACATCATTTAGTATTAATTGAAAACAGATGATGTGATTTTTCATGTTGTAATGTTTCATTTCATCAAACTTTTAGCTCTGAAAGTTTTATCAACAATACAACAATTTTCTCCAGTGATTTTCATGTTTGTAAAGAAACATATATAATAAGATCGATGAATAACTTAATATATCTAAGTTCTGGTTAACAAAGTTATTGCCAAACAAAGAAATACTATCATTGAGATGCCCAAGGGATATACTGCTGTTTAGAGTTTTTCTAATATTTCTGTTGTAATAAGACTTGTATAGATTTGATCACTAAGTTTTCACTGTATATTCATTCATATGCTCTACATTTCTCGGAGAAACTAATTTTAAAAAATTCTACTAATCTACGATATAGGATCCTACATACATCATGTTCTGCTCAATCCACAGATGAAATCAGTGAAATAATCCTGACTACAAACTAGGGATGGTGAGGCCACCCATTGGATGATGGAACCCGAATTCTTCTTCAGCTTGAAATAGCAATTCTTGAAATGAAGGATGGTTCAAGTACGATACTGGAATTACAAATCTCTTCTTCTCGTTCTCTCCAACATAAACAGAAAGATGGCCCTTTGGGACTTGCGCTGATCTTCTTTCACTGGATAATGATCGTCTCAGCATTTCGCGGATTGCCATTCTAGTATAAAATGAATGAACACTTGCTGCTGGTTGAATTCCAGATATGTGTTGTATATTATATATAGGAATAGGCCATCAAGAAAATATGTGGTGGCAAATGTTACTCACAAACATTATTATGAATTTATCTGTCAATCTTCATTAAGATTTAAGGAAAAAGTTTGTGGATTGTTTCCTACCAATTAACTTGAGCAGCATAGCCATCGAAGTGGGGAAACTTTGCTTGATTACCTAATCAGTATTATAAATATATTGATTACAATGCTCATTTGGTTTGGGAACAAAGCATTTACCTTGGATGTTATTATTATTATTATTATTAGAGAAAATGTGATTTGTTACCTTGTAAATTACACTCATTTTGATTTTGGTCCTATTAACTTCAGCACTTTGATTTGTCATGTAACTTACAATTTTTCAAAATTTTCTTCTGTCAACATAATACTTGGGGTGACGTTTTCGGTCACATTTGACGTGACAATTAATTTTCTTTTTTTTTTTTAAATTATCTATGTAGACCGATTTCTGTTGGGTGGCAGTCATGAGTCATGTGCACTTAGGTGTGTGTAAAAGGTTCTTAATAAAAACCTTCGAACCCAAGTTCCAACCATGAACAACAAAACCCAATCTAAATTTTGAATAAATAAATAAATACATCCCACAAATCCATTTAGAAAAACATACGTTTGTGAAATTAGGAACAATTGCACAAAAAATCACTGTAAATTTACTTGGTTTAATTCAAGCTCAAACAAGATTTGTATCCAAAGCAATTTTTAGAATTGCCATTCACTAATTCGATTGAATTAAGTTTTATTCATTTAATTTCTCAAAGAAACTAAAATACAAAATTGTACTCTACTGTATTGACTAATCTAAGATATAGCATATGCATTATGTTCAGCTCAATCTAGAGATGACATGAGTGAATAAATCCTGACTACAAGGAAAGGTGAGGCCACCCATTGGATGATGGAACCCGAACTCCTCTTCGGCTTGAAATAGCAATTCTTGAAACGAAGGACGGTTCAAGTATGAGTCATACTGTATGACACTGGAATTACAAATTTCTTCTTCTCGTTCTCCCCGACATACACAGCAAAATGACCCTTTGGAACTTCGGCCGATCTTGTTTCACTAGATAAAGACCGTCTTAGCATTTGGCGGATGGCCATTGTAGTAGTGTATATAAGTGGAATGCAAACTTTCTCAAAATTGATGGATTGAAATGAGTGAAAGTTGAGAAGCTAAATATATATTTGAAGACTTGTTTGTTTATTGAATTCCAGATATGAGTGGTATATATTATATATAGGCCATCAAGAAATTGATTAGCAAGTGGATGTCGAAAAACATAAGCACATGAATTTGTCTATCAATTTCCATAAAGATTTTAAGCAAGAGTACTGTGTAGGTTCAACACATTGTTTCCTACCAACTTGAGAAACGTAGCCTTCAAAGGCCCAATATGGGGAAACTTAATTTGCTTGGTTTCTTCCATCTACCTAATCAAGATAAACAACACACATAATATCAATATATATATTACATTTGCCCGGAAATCTCCAGAAGCTTTCAAAAGATATGTGTACATAATAAATATTTCCAGATTTTATTTTTATATTTTGACAAGTATCAAACAAAATAGATATAGATTAGTTTTGAAGGCTAAGATGATACTATTAGCAAAACTGAGGGGTTTTTTTTTTTTTTAATCATCAAGTTTAAGTAAAAAACAGGAGTTTTTTTTAGCTGAAACAATTATGCTTATACCAGGCTTTATCTATGCAACACTAAAATTTAGAACTTGTAAACAGTATGGACAAAAAAAAAATATTATACGTCCTTCAACATTCAGGAGAGAATTTTTGAGGATCATAAATTGAAGAAACTGGAGTCAAACTGAAATAACATCCTTAAGTGGATATCTTGGACTCTTGGAGGTAAATTGGCACGCCTGCAATTTTCACGATAGTTGATTTTTCTAAAAACATGCACTTGACAATAAAATGAAAGACGTGAAACTGAAGCTTTGACATAAGGAAAATGACTTAGGAAATTATGAGTTATACTTGTGTACACCCAATTACATGGTGCAATTGAACTACAATTTTAACTTAATTTTAATATGGCGGATCAAAAAAATATCAATTGGATAATTACAGATATATCAAAACCACTTAAAGTTCAATTGCATTCAATTATCTCTTTAGGGGGGAGCACTAATATCTTGGAGGATGGAGGACTAAGAAGCGGTTTGTAGTGTAGTCTCGCGCGCGCTCTTCCGTCGAAGCAAAGTATAGAGCCATGGCAACAAATGTTAGTCAAATCGTATGGTTTCGATGGCTACTTAAGGACATTGAGGTGACCCCAATTTACACCAACTTCTTTGATTTTTGACAATCGAGCAGCACGTCACATTGCCAACAACCCCGCCTTTCATGAATGAAAGGAGCATCATGAAAAGGTAGAGTCACGCCGGCCGGATCATTCCATGAAAAATATCTACTGAACAACAAGTCACGAACTTGTTCACCAACGCTTTGGGAGCAGCTCGTTTTTTCGTTCTCATTGGCAAGTTGGGCATTCCAAATTTTCGTGCACCAACTTGAAGAGGGAAAGATTTGATATTATATGGATAATATGCATATAATAATGATAATGAGGTCGATTTGATTTTTTTTTATAAAGTCAGATTCAACAAAAATTAGTGTGAAAGAGTACTTAAACGTTTAGTTCACACGTCTCTTTAAATCATAATTGAGTTGTATAATGTAATAAAGGAGATTTGTTCTATGTGTGAGCCAATTGTATACTCTCTTTGTCTTTTAATTGAACATTTGATTTTGTCTAAATTACGAGTAAATCAATAAAATACTTGTGTAAAACACTCTGATATATAAAATATTATTTACTAAAATATTTAAGTACACTTTTTCTTTAAACAACAATGAATTGATGTTTCATAAGCTCATGGATCATATAATGTAATAAATGAGATTAGTCTTATATGTAAAACAATCGTATAGTCTCTTCATCTCTTACTTAATTGAACATTTGTTTTTGTCCAAATTGATACTCTTTCTTCGTTCATTAATAAATTATTTTTAGGTATTTAAAAAAAAAAAACACTCAAAATTTTGGAGAGCTTTGTTTTTAATCAATCTTTTCTCTCCATATTTATTTATATTACCCTTATCACATTATAACTATAATCTTCGTTTTTTCTTCTTTCCTCGATGGGCACAAGGATAATTTTCAACAGTTCTAAAGCTAAGGGGGGACTTGATAACGATAATGAAAACATTTATTGAATATTGCTTACAATGAAAATGATTTAATGTTTTCCTCTAATATTGGTTACTAGTGATTATAAATTGATAAATAGTTAACCAAAATAATGCAATGATTAACTTATTTTGAGATTCATCACCCCTCAAGAAGTATAATAAAGATGAACTTATCATCTTTTTTCTTGTTTACCACCAAATTATCTCATTCTCATTACCATTTCATTGAAAAAAAAATGAACCCAAGCCCCCTAATTTGACCCACTACATGATTTTAAGGAGATCATTCTTCATTAGAATCCGGATTTTAAAACCATACCCTATAAATATCTATCAATTCTACAAAAGTCAACCCTAAAAATCTTATATAAATCATATAACATAAAGTTAATCATAACCTACTTAAATATCAGAACAAAGGCGTACCATTACAAGTATTAGGACTTAAAGATTTCAAAATCCTCACAATCCCAAAATAAACATACACTAAATGTAACAAAATATTGAGAAAAGAGCTCCTAATTCTTCCTACTGATTATCAGCAGCACACTCTCACATTCTTCCAAAAAGAAGATCACACATGAACAAGAGGGAGAAGAAATACATATAATACACAATTACTTCATTGGATCAATCAAGCACTAAGACACATGTAACCGATTCTCAGGGTTTACACCAACTTATGACTGCATATTCATCACCAAAAACTATCCATAATTTCTTACAGAAACATTGACAAGAAAGTGAGGTATGTTTGTTTTGGGATTTAAAATTCGGATTTGAAATCTTGAAATCTAACACGGGTTCTACTTTGGGATTTTAGAATCCGAATTTTAAAATCTTGCCTATAATTATAAATCCTACAAGAGTCAAACCCAAAGAATATCTACAAACTCTATATAGATACCTATAAATCTTATATAAACACCTATAAATCCTATAACATACTTAAATATCAAAACAAACACATAACATTACTAGTATTGGGATTTAAATTCCACAAAATTTTGAAATCCTAATTTCAAGATCCCAAAACAAGCCTAACCCAAAGGAAACAGATAGAGGGATAAACAAACAGAGCATATGCAATTTCCTCATTTCATGTTTCCCTGTCCTCTTTTAGACCACTCAGTTATATAAAACTATAGCCAAGTAAAATCAGCTAAAGCATAAGAGAAATAGAGAAAGCAAAACCATTAGCCTAAATTAGAGTGTTTTCCATTACCATTTCCCATTTGGCATCCATCTTTAGCATTTTGATGATCGATTCTATCCATGAAAAAAATCTAAGACTATAATTTAAGTAAGACTGTAATCGTAATTCAAAGGAAACAGTTCAGAGGGGCGCAGAGGAGCAAGAAGGGCACCTAATGAGGCCATTCTCAATGCACGAGGTACAACTCCTGAAGCCACCTTTCTCACTGTAGCACTTATGGCTTCCACTGCACTCTTCACATAGGATAAACCTATATCCGCCGCACGTGACGCACGTGCCAGGCTCCGCAGGCGGAAACCCCTCCACATACTTCTTCAGCTCACCACTCTCATGGAGGCACCGTACTTCCTCAGCGCCGCCGATGTATCTACCTCCGATGAACACCATCGGAAGTGTCAATTTAGACTTCTCCGACAGGCCGAGAATCCTCCTGAGCTCGTCGGTGAAGCGCGAGTCCATGGACAGATCGCGCTCGTCGATCGGAACTCGGAAGGCGCGCAATATCGATCGGACGGTTTTGCAGTCCTCGAATGTGGACCGGATTATTCTGAGGCTGGTGAAGTACACGACTACGGTTTTCTCGGCACCGGGGATAGTGATTTCATTCTGAGATTCCCGAAATGGGGACTGCGAAAGGGTGCGGAGGAGGAACTTGACGCTGCTGCGGGTCCGGTGGAAAATAGGGGGCTTTAAAGGGGAATCAGATGTATCAACAGCGCCGGTTGAATCGTCGGAGAAGAGAATGTGTATATCCTTGAAGGACGGCGCGTGGTGGAACCGAACCCTTGATTTGGTTCGCCCAAGCAACATAGGATTTCTTCCGAGATTCAATAAAAATTGAGAATTAATCGGGGAGATTCTTGATTCAGATTGATGAGATACCTCTGTGTATTAATAGTAGCTACATTAGCGGGAAATGCAGGGAGGGAGAAGGCGGTGAGGGTTTAAGGTTTAGGGGAAAGAATTTCAATTGAGTTTGATTTTAGTGATATGGAAAGAGAGTAAAAGGGGAAAAGATTAGGAGGAAATCGAAGAGATTTAGGGGTTGGTTAAGGTAGTTGGAGTGTTTCTGTTTATGTTAATTACATTAGGTATTATTCTTTATACTATTCCCTTTTACTATTTCTTTTTCCTTTTTCAAATTTCTTTATCCATGGACTACTTTTTTTCTACCTTAATTAAACTGCATTTCTATAAAAAGTTTTTTTTTTTTTTCTAAGAACACTTATGTGTACTTTTTAAATAATTGTCCTTCTTCTTTTATTTTTTTTCTAATAGTTATTTTTAAATTACACTTATGTGTACTTTTTTAAATAATTGTATTTGTCCTTTTTTTTATTTTTTTAGATATTGTTCAATTACGATTGAATTACACTTATGTGTATTATTCAAGCCAAAGTTACTCGACTCGTCCACCTGTTTATTCGAGGTCATGTATATACATAGTTTTCGATGTTTTTTTTTTTTTAAACTTCGCACTCTTTTTTTTTTTTTCCAGCAGTTTTTACGATTTTCCGACGGTTTCTTTCTCGTTTTGTGTTTCTATTTTCCAATTTTCAAGTTCGACGAAATATTTAAGTGTTATCCTCGTTGTTGACAGTTCGACTTTGGGCATTTCTAGGGCACATATTCAATCTTTCTATTTAGATTGTGAGTTTTGAAGATTACAAATTGAATTTGCTTGATCTCCCGTTTCACAATCGATTTCAACATGTATTTTTATCTCCATTCCAATATTTGTTTGGTTTTTACAATTTTATTTTACTTTTTTTTAATATGATATTTTTACTGCATTTTTATTTGTGGTTTTTTTATGTTCTTTAAGATATGACAATGTGTAATTGTTTGCTTTTTAGTGGATTTGATGGGTTTTTGTTTTGTTGTTTTGTTATAAACCCTATGTTTTTATTGAATTTTGTATTCTTCATTTTTGTTTTGTTGCATATTTTGTTATTTAGTATTGTCATGTATTTTTTGTTTACAGAATGAAATACATACTGATGTTTTTTTATTTTGATTAGTTTTTAGTGTAGATTTTTTTTTTTTTTTTTCCTATTGAATTTGTGTTTGTGCAGTAATGTAACTGAAATGTGTATGGTAGTGAAAGTGGACAATATTAGTTGTATATTGACCTGAGCTTACAATTTGTATTTGAAAGTATATTTTAATGTAACTCAGCCGTGAAGGCTTTTACTACATATATGAGAGTTGGCAAATCTTCATGGAGGTAAGGTCTGCTATTTTCTAGGTTGTTCAAAGTACATCTTCTGGTTGGACAGTTCTCTCCAATTTTTTACTATTGATTTTGGAGCAGTATTTTTTATTTTTTTGGGGATATAATACACAATGTGTTTCGCCCTTAAAAAAAAGGGCATGATAATTTAGCTGGAAAGTGTATTCTAGTGTACCTTAAAAAAAATCCTAAATAACTGAAGAGTGTGTAATGTAATTGAAAAATAAATTATATTGTAACTTAAAGTGTTTTCTAATGTAACTAAAAAAATGTGTATTGATATGTTAGAGTTGTTTATTAGTATTAAAAGAATAAAGTAGAGGGTGTGAAAGTTTTTTGAGTAATAACATGTGATGTAATGTTGAAATGTTTGAAGAGTATAGTTTAAAGTGAAAAAATATTTTACTGTCAAATAAAAAAAAGATGAATCTAATTTGGAATGCTCATTTTTTACAAATGCTCAATCTAAATTGGTACAAAGGGAGTAATTGGTAGTGGTTGTATCTTGTTGCTCCAAATTATATACTTCCATAGAGTGAAGTGCCATGGAGTTGTTGAACCATATGAAAAATTGAATGGAATAGTAAATGATTGCCTTTCCAAAAGCAAGAAAACATGTGCATGCAAAGAAGATTGAGGGGTATGAGTTTGATGGCGTCTTGTTCAAGTGAACATCATCAAAGAGTAATCATGATTGAAGACAACATTAAAACGAGTTTTGAGGGTAGAGTTTTATGCAAGTATTTTACTATCAGTAGAATTGGAAGACTCTCTCAATTGAGAGAGTAAAGTGGTATTGAGATATATATATAGAGTGTACAAGAAGTAGTTTTTGAAAGATTGAGATAAGTAACTAACTATCCTAACTACTCTTAACTTGCTTTTGTCTAATATTCCCCTCAAGCGAAGTGATGCTGAGCTTGTGACGAAAAAATTTAAATAACGGACGAGTAAGGCTTTTTGTAAAAATGTCAGCAAGTTGCAATTGAGAAGGAACGAACTGAGTGTGAGGGCGACCAGAAGTGACAAGTTCGCGAACAAAATGACAGTCGATGTCGATGTGTTTAGCTCGTTTGTGAGCGACTGGATTCTGAGATAAGAAGATGGCACTTCTATTATCACAAAGAAATGTTGGTGGTTTTGAAGGAAGAGCGTGAAGTTCTTTGAGGAGCAAGCAAAGCCAAACAATTTCTGAAGCAGTGGTCGCCATGGCACGATATTCCGATTCGCAACTAGACCGCGAAACGGTAGGTTGCTTTTTGGTAGCCCAGGAGACCAGATTTGGGCTGAGGAAGACAGCGTAACCAAAAGTAGAGCGACGAGTGTCAAGACAGCGAGCCAGTCGGCATCCGAGTAGGCGAGTAATTTTGAATGTCCAGGAGAAAAAGTAAGGCCAAGATGAGACGCGCCTTTTACATAGCGAAGGATACGCTTGATGGCATGGAAGTGATCGACCATTGGATGTGACTAGAACTGACTGACTGTGTTGACCGCAAAGGCAAGGTCTGGTCGTGTGATAGTAAGGTATTGAAGAGCACCGACAAGAGAGTGAAAAAGAGTTGGATCGGCAAATGGTGTGCCATCTAGACGAAGAAGATTCGTTGAGGATAGAGGAGTAGCAACAGGTTTTGAGTCGAGCATGTTCGCTCGGGTAAGAATGTCGGTGGCGTACTTGGATTGGCCAAGGAAAAGACCGCGATCAGTGTAAGTGACTTCACAACCGAGGAAGTATGTCAGGCGACCAAGGTCCTTGATGGCAAACTCCTTATTCATCCTGGAAGTAAGACGAGTAATAAAAGTTTGATCATTTTTAGTGATTATTATATCATCAATATAGACGAGGAGATAAAGAATAGTACAACCCGACGTGTAAATAAATAGCGAGGTATTAGATTTGTTCTCAGTGAAGCCGAGGACGAGAAGGAAGTCACAAAAGTGTTGAAACCATGCGCGAGGAGCCTATTTTAGACCATATAGGGATTTGTTGAGTTTGTAAACATGATTGGGATGAAGGGGGTCAACAAAACCAGGAGGTTGACGCATGTAAATCGGTTTTTGTAGAAGACCATGAAGAAAGGCGTTGTTGACGTCAAGTTGATGAAGCGACCAGTTGTTCATGACAGTGAGCGAGCGAATAACACGGACAGTGGCCGATTTAACGACAGGACTGAAGGTGTGATCATAGTCGAAACCAGGAACTTGGGTAAACCCTTGAGCGACCAAGCGGGCTTTGTGGCGATCAATAGAGCCATCAACAAGAAATTTTGTTCGATAAACCCATTTTGAGCCAACTATGTTCACATTTGGAGGTGGAGGAACCAAATCCCAAGTTTTGTTTTTGTGGAGGGCTTGAAGTTCATCATCCATCGCAGCCAGCCAATGAGGAGATTTTGCTGCCGAGGAGAAACTCTTAGGTTATGGGTTGGCATGAACAGTAGCGAGCAGGGAGGTGGTGGTGACGAGAGAAGCATCAGGGGGTGTTTAACTTTGAAGATGTCATCCTGAGACCGGGTTCGCATGACATGAGTAGGGGTGGCCGCTGGCCAGATGCGAGGAGCGGGAGCTCGCAGAGGGCGAGGAACAGGGGGACGAACTGTTGGGCAAGCAACTAGAGGGAGAGGAGCTAGAGGAACAGGAGGCAAGGGAGCTGGAGGAGAAGTGTCGGGCTGGAGGCATAACGAGCATGGGGGATCAGAGGAGGACTCTTCGGGGCGACCAAGTAAGGGTAAGGGAGCCGGGTCGGATGCCGAGTTGTCAAAAACTGATATGTCAAGTGAAGTCATTTCCGAGCGAGGATAGTCTCCAGCAAAGGGAAAGCGAGCATGGCGTGAGATGTATAAGCGTTGCAAGCAAGGATCAAGGCAACAAAAACCTTTATGGCACGAGCTGTAACCAAGAAAAACATAAGGAAGACTATGAGGAACAAATTTGTTAGCAGCATAGTTTCGAAGGCAAGGAAACACATAGCAGTCCAACATACGAAAGTTTTCATAGAAGGGAGAATAGGAGAAAAGAATATCATAAAGAGTTTTGTTTTCCAGAGTGGAAGTGGGGAGTCTATTTATGGTACAGACAATTATGCCAAAAGCCTCTACCCAAAACTTTGTAGGGACAGAGCCATGAAACAGAAGAGTGAGCCCCATTTCAGTTATGTGCATGTGCTTACGTTCTGCACGGCCATTTTGAGCCGGAGTATATGGACAGGACATAGTATGAATAATACCCGAGGAGTGAAACAGGTCACGAAGTTTGTAGTTAGTAAATTCAGTTTCGCCATTGGATTGAAAACGTTTTATTTTGCATGTAAGTTGATTTTCGACCATATTTTTTAAGATTACAAAAGTAGAGAAGAAATCGGACTTTTGACGAAGAGGATAAAACCAAGTGAAGCGAGAATGATCATCTATGAATATAATTTAGTAGTAGAAACCATCAGAAGATTTAATCGGAGAGGGTCCCCATAAGTCACAGTGAATAAGATCAAGAACATGTGAAGCACATTTTTTATTAATAACGAAGGGGAGCCGAGCACTTTTGAATTTTTGACATGGCGGGGAAGTAAAGAAGTAACAGAAAGATGTCATTTATGGGTTTGACTATTTACACCTCCATTTCGGAGAGATGCACTCCACCAATCAGTTTATTAATAAAATAATAGGATAAAAAACCAAAAATATCCTTCATTAAAATACAGCATATTAGATGCAGCTCCTTACTGAATGCACCCTCCTACTGTCATTTCTTTCACCTTTCCCCTAAACCACTACTTCCGGTCGCCGGCGACACCATTTCCGACGACTATCAAACCAAAAAAATCCAGAAATTCCAAAATATACTTAAAAAAATCACATTTTTTTTATAAATTTCGACCAACCAGTGTCGACCATATTCACTCCCGTCGACAACGTTGTGTCGCGGGAGTGAATATGGTCAACAACGATTGGTCGAAAAAAAAATATTTTTTAAATTTTTGACAGCTTAATGTCGATAAAATACATCCTCGTCGACAACAATTTGTCGACGAGGATGTATTTTATCGACATTAAGCTGTAAAAAAAAGGTTTTTCTGCCCCTTGCGATTTTGGCGAACAATTCGCCGCCGAAAACGAATTCAAATAGATCTTGTTCTTACCTCGTGGTGCATCATCTTCATAATAGAGATCTCCCTCTTCACCTGCTCCATCATTCCCACGCGAATCACCTTCTCCTTCCCCACCACTTTCAGAAAACCCTAACAGAAAAAGCGGGGGGGGGGGGGGGGGGACCTGGGGATGAGGGGTGGCCGACATCTTGGGATGGGGATGGCCGGCATCTAGGATGGAGGCGGTGGCGAGGTGGATGGGGGAGGGAGGGAGGTCGCGCGGTCGATGCAAAAAATGGAAGGTTCGCGCCAAAATCGAGGGGAGAGGGAGGCCGCGCCGACGCCGGAATCGAGGGAGGGGAGAGGGAGGAGACAAAAAAAATGGAGGGGGCTCGGCGGCAGCTGATGTGGGTGGTGGGGGAAATGGAATGGAGAAGATGAAATTAGGGTTTGGTGGGGTGTAGGTAGTAATAGTAATTTTATGAAGATAAGGGCATTTAAGACAATTAAGGGGTGTGTGTCCTTTTTTAATGGGAGTGTATAAATCGGGGGAGTGCATCTCTCCGAAATGGAGGTGTAAATAGTCAAACCCGTCCTTTATTTTTAAGTAGATGTACAATGACAAAGTTTACATAACCCAGTCAATTATGCTATATTTCAAAGGAACAATTAGAGGTGCGAGGCACGTAAGGTAGAAGCAAAAACAGAATGACAATTATCTTGAACATATAAGCCACGATCAAGTCTGCCCTGAGCTAGAACCACACTTGTATTCCGATTCTTAATTTCAAAAGAGTCATTAGAAAATATAAGACGAACAGGAAAATCATTTGTTAGTTTACTAACATATAGGAGATTCTTAGTAATGGAAGGAACGACTAGAACATCAGAAAAAGATAAGTGCGAATTGTGAAATTGAGTACCAGTACGAGTGATCGGAAGGATGCTACCATTTGCTACGACAACTTTGTCCGTCCCAGTGTATGGCGAGGAAGTATCAAAGGACGCAGAGGAGGAGACCATGTGCGAGGAGGCCCCAGTATCAACGTACCAGTCGGAGAGATCGGCATGGTGAGAATGAGAATCAACAGCGTTGACTTGACGACCAGGTTGAGAGTCGTAATGTTGAGGACAAAAGGAGGCATAATGGCCATCAAACCGTCAGATTTGGCAGCGAGGAGAAAAATGACCTCGTCCGCGACCACGACCAGGTGGTCTACGACCACAAGAGGCAGGCTGGCCGCGACCTTACTGCTGGCGAGCAGAGGGAGGGTGACACTAAACAGAGGAGGCCGAGGAGCGAGCAAAGAAAGTCGGATTCTGGGACGAGGAGGAAAGATTTTCAAGGGATCGGGTGAACAGATCATGAGATTCTGTTTTAGCGAGAAGATCCGAGAAGGTGGGAAGAGGAGAAAGGTTGATTTGGGAAGTGGAAAAACAATGAAATTCGAGACCTAAACCACAAAGAAACCAACGAGATTTATCAGTGTTGTCGATGGTGCATCCCAAAGAGGATAGTTGATCACAAAGATTCTTGAAAGCGGCCCCAAATTCTGAAACCGGTCTTGAACCTTTCTTGATGAGTTGTAACTCATCTTTTAAGCGCAATTCACGAGCCTTGGAGGGCTGATTGAATGCCTCAGCAAGATTTTTCCAAACTTCGAGATAAGTCGAGCAGCTAACAGTGACAGTCATTGCCTCTTCAGTAAGTGTAGAAGTCAAGAAAACACTTACGGTTTGATCACAAGTGTACCAAGAAGTGTAAAGAGGATTGGTAGAGGAAGCACCATTATTGGTGACGGTGGCAGGGGTGCCGACGAGGTGCCATCAACATAAGGCAAGAACTTTTGAGTGACAAGAAACGGAAAGACTTAACGATACCACGTGAGATAATTTGTAGGCTTCAATTTGATCGTAACAAGATGCGTCATAGCATGTAAAGTGAGAGTGGCATCGAAGACGAATGTGGTGATCGCTGGAGGATATGCCATTGAAGAAAGTCGAAAGAGGAATAAAAAAAAGGGGGGAGGGGAGGAAAGAATATGACCCATATTTTAGAATAGAAAGACTCTCTCAATTGAGAGAGCAAAGTGGTATTGAGAGAGATATATAGAGTACAAAAAATAGTTTTTGAGAGGTTGAGATAACTAACTACCCTAACTACTCTTAACTTGCTTTTGTCTAATACTATCAAATTTGAATCAATGTAGACCCGGTATTTTTGTTAAAGTACACTTTTTTTTTATTAAATTACACTCAAGTTGATGGTTCGTAAATTTGAAGAAGAAGAAAAAAAAAAGAAGAATGCACCTGAACTCTATTATTTGACACAAACCACCTGAACTCTATTCTTGGGATTGAGCCCTCCAAAGACAATAGCTACCACTCGACAGAGGACATTTAGGTAATAACATATTTAATACTAGTAATTTATAATCAACAAGCTGAAGTGTTTAAAAACACAATATTGGTTACTAATATATTTTTTTTAAAAGAGTAGATGAAAGAAGAAACAATACCATCTTGTAAAAATTCACAGAGTTTTTCATCATCGGCAAGTCATTGTTTCCATTGGCTGGTAAGACAAAATTGATGAACTCTAAATATTCATAGAGTATCTCGACCAACTTTTTTCTGGCAACATGAAGAATAACCAGCGTACCTGATCCAATTGAAAAACGAAACAACTAAATAAAATCTGAAAACCTTAGTAGCAGTTGCAAAGGATGAATCTAATCATTTGTATAACAACATCATATCATATGGTTGTGATAAATTCCTTGCTATGACTTGGAGAAATCTATATCTATAAGGTGAATTATCAGATAAGAGTAGCTCTAAAGATTCAGCTCATATCTTATATTGGATCCCGTTATCATCATATATCACCAACTGATGGATTGAAGCTGCTGTCATCAATCCAGCTCTTTCCCGGCAATTTTTTCACTCCTCTTTTCTGCATTTCATTCCAAATTTCATGTGAATCTTTCCATCGTCCGACTGCCCTATACACACTGGCCAGATGTACATAGCTCAAGTGATAATCAGGTTTCAATTCTATCATTTTCTTCGCAACGCGTTCCGCAACACTATGATTAGTTGTGGTAGCACAACCACCCAGCAGAGCAGCCCAAAGAGAAGGATTGCATTCGAATCCTGAACCCGAAATTAAATCCTCCGCTTCTTCTATCTTGCCTGCCCGTCCTAAAAGATCAACCATACAAGTGTAATGTTCAATTCCAGCTTTCACCCCATAGTCCTCGTACATTGAGACGAAATATTTCCTCCCCTCTTCAACCAAACCACTATGGCTGCAAGCAAACAGAACTTCGATAAAACTTATGTAGTCAGGCTTAACTCCCTCTTCAATCATCTGATCGAAAATCCTTGCAGCTTCTCCGCCTCTTCCATTCTGAGCGAGCCCACCAATAATCGAGTTCCAAGTAATCAAATTTTTAACAGGCATTTTCAAGAAAATCGTGTAAGCGTAATCTATGCAGCCACATTTGGCATATAAATCAACAAGAGCTGATTCCACCACAACATCTCTCCAACTACCTCTCTTCAAGTATTGACAATGTACCTCCTTTCCGAGCTTCTCCGCAGCCAAGCCAGCACAGGCACGTAGAACAGTACCAAAACTATAGAGATCGCATTTCTCCATATTTCTGAATAACTCAATAACCATTTCAAATTTACCACTCCTACAATACCCACCAAGCAAAGCGCACCATGAAACCGAGTTCTTCGTTGGCATTGTATCAAACACGTTCTGCGACTCCTCAACCACCCCACATTTGGCATACATATCAACTAAACTACTACCAACAAATATATTTGCACACAACCCCCCAATCACTACCTGAGCATGAACTTCTTTCCCTTGCTTTAACCTTTCTAAATTTCCTAAAGCCGTCAAAGCACTCCCGAAAGTAAAAGAATCTGGCAAGAGCCCATGTTTCCTAACCATCAGACGGAACATGGCGAGAGCCTCCAGATACAAATCACACTTGGTAAGCGCTGATATCACTGAGGTGCAACAAACAGCATCTGGTTCAAGCATTTCATCGAACACTTGGCGACAATCATCCGCTTCATTACTGCAGCCATACATATCAATCAACGCAGCCGCAATCACCTCGTTGCGCTCAAACCCACATCTCACAACAACCCCATGGAAACATTTCCCCTGTTTCAAGCCACCAATTTCAGAACACGCCTTGACAACTGCAGACAAAGTGAACGCATTTGGCTCAACCCCAACACCCATCATCTCGAGATACAATTCAATCGCATTCCGGGATTTTCCCACGCGAATGTATCCAGATATCATAGAGCTCCAAGAAACGACGTCCTTGTAACGCAATCCATCAAAGAATCTCCTAGTGTCGGTAAAATCAGAGCCCAGTTTGAAGTAAAGGGCTAAGAGGCTGTTGCCGACAAATCGGTCGGTTTCTAGAGCGGACTTAATGAGATGGCAGTGGAGTTGTAGGCCGACGGTGAATTGTAGTGATTTGGTGCAGGTATGTACAATGGTGGCGTATAAAATCGGCTTCGAAACGACATTATGCAGGTGGGGTGAGGAATTAATGGAAGTGAGGAGCGAGATGGATTCGGAAAGTGGGCCTAATTTGCAGAGGTGAATGATTTGGGATGGCGAGGGGATGTACTGTGTGTGAGCGACAGATGTGCAATGGCGTTTGAACAAGAGCTTCATCACAAAATGAATATTCTTAAACGAAGGAAAAGTGGAGGGAAATAACAAAGCAAAAAGAGCTCGCCCTTAACATAATCCGTATCACTATTTTAAACAAATATTTTCAAATAAAAAAAAAATCACACCAATTGTTCAAAGTACTCATATTCCTATTTTCATATATCAAATTTTGTTCCACTGTATGGATGATTGACACCGTGACATATTAAAAAAATATCAATGTCCTATAATATTAGAGACGACACGTATTAAAGATTCAGGAAGATAAAACACCAGTGAAATGTGGAACAAAAGAATCAAACCGTCTAAATATACCCCATAATTTTAAAGATAAAAATAGATATTCATAAATGATAACCCTTATAATAATTAGAGTCTTGAAGACAATTTTGTAAACGTTTATATATAAAGTAAATTAAGTAGTTTGATTGAGTGTATGATGGACCTCAAATAATATTATATGAAGGGTAAATACGTGACTATGCAAATTTTTCAGAAACTGAAAGTAGTACTCCCTCTGTGCACCAAAAGTGTCCCTCTGTCCACCAAAAGTGTGCTCACTATTTTTTATACATGTTTTTAAAAAAATTATATTTTATTTATAAAGAATAAATTTAGAATAACAAGTAAAAAATATATTTGGTAGATATTCAATCTAAAGTAAAAAAAAAATATTCAAAAGTGAACTATTTAAATAGAATAAACGTATTTTTTGTGAACCTAAAAAAATAAGTGAGCAAACTTTTGGTAAACGGAGGAAGTATAAAATAGTGTTTGGTTCAAAAAATTGAACAATGAGTGTTTAACCAAAAGAAAAGAATAGTAAACAGTGTGTAGAATAATAAACAGTTAGCCTATAAAATGAACAATAAACGCTATGTTAATTCTAGAATTGTGTAACATAAATGAATAAATAAAGCCACAAATTCCCGTGTCTCTACCCTCCACCACTCTCTAGAATTTTAGCTTCATTTTGAAGCTTATAGTTCCACCCCCATCACAATCTATAATTTTATATTTTTTTTTAAAACTATCTCCACCACCATCAACCACCGTAACTCGTCGTCACCGCCCCACCTTTCAGCTCGCCACCTTACTTTTGTAGTTAGAATTAACGTGTCAACCTCCCCGACGGAACTACGATGGTTGATCGGTTGAAAGATATGTTGATCCTATTTATGTTTATGTTTTTATTATTTCTAAACTTTTAATTTTTAGTTTATTTTATTTTTCCTTTCTAGTTTGTTCTCTTTAGCTTTCCTAGACACTCATCCCTTTATTGATTTGTTTCGGCTTGCAACTACTCTTTTGGGGTTTCTATCTTTGTTTGGGTGTTTTTGTGGTTTAGTGGATCTTGTTTTTTAGTGTTCTTTGTCTTTTTTTACTTTCTCCGAATTTTTTAAAATGAGAGTATCTTAGTGTGGGGTATTTGTCTCCTTTTGAAAGTGAAGATTTTGACTTATTTGTGGACAAATGATTATCTCGTCTTCCAACTTCCTCACTATTGGATGAGACTGCGTTTCTGGATTGATCTACCTCTCGGAATGAAGATCCAGTGCTTAACTATGCTTTGTTTTGATATTGTACCCAACCTTAAAAAAAAAAAAATTAAAAGAAAACGAACAATAAACAGTGAGTAAATTAGGAGTAATTCTTTTATATTTTTATGTTATTTGTAAACAATTAAGAAAATTAACTTGAATTTAAATTTAATTTATGGAAATAATTTAAATTTTTTTAAACGGAAATTTATTCCGCTAAAAGTAACGTTTTAATAAGACTTTTTTAATTTATTTAAATATTAAATATAAGTAAAAAAAAAAATTAACCCAAATATAAGTAAGAGTTAATAAGTTTTTATATATATAGTATTAATAAGGAACGTTTTTTTATTTGGAATTTTAATTTATTAATTTTTTAAAAATAAGCTGCTAGCTATTAATTTTATTTTGTAATTATAAATTTTTGTTGTTTGGCATTATATTTTCAATATATATTAAAATATAAATTCTTAATTTCTTATAATATAATTATTTATTAATTTATAGAGTATTCATTATTTTTTTATAGTTAACTAAAGCTACATTAATAGAAAAAATATTATTGTTGTTTTATTTCCAAATATTCACATAACCAGAAAATGTAAAACAAAACATACAAATACATGATGACACCTAGGTAAAGAAAATAAAATTTTAAATTGTACGTCACGTCAGTATTGACCGATAAACTAGCAGGTCGATTGATCAATTTCAAAATTTATACAAATTTACAAGAGCAAAATAAAAAAATGTAAGACGTCGAGATCAAAACTAAAAAGAGGCCAACTTAATGTACTAAAAAAAACATTAATCCTCAATTTGGGGTGTTAACCTAACCATTAATAACAGCATCCTTATACAAGAATTTAATTCAAAGTAAAAATTCATTCTCTTTAATAGCATCCACAGTGCTAGTGAGAATTTTTGGATTTTAAGTCCACATAAGTGTCATCTCAAAAGTTTTTTACTTCTATTTCAAAAAAATTCTACTTCCTCCAATGTATTTTACCTCAAAAGTATAATTGATGGGTCATACTATCAATATTTTCTTCATGTTCATTCATTAATTATTTATAATTTATCTTTATAATTTAAATATTATAATTAATATTTAATTTAAGAAAATAAATTATTGTTAATATATTTTTGACAAAATATTATTAAAATTTTATTAGAAATAGAATAATGAGTACAACATAAAAAAAATTACAACAATTGAAAACATAAATTAAAATAACTACTAAATGCTTTATAAATTCAAATAATTTTGCTAATTTTCTCCATATCGTGCCCATACGTGCTCTATCAAGTCCAATTTGAGTTGTTAATGCTTATGTTGATCACGAAGCTCAGGTCTTACTTGGAGATAGTGGCTGAATGCTTCGATTGATCCTTGGATTATAGATGGATTGTTGATGTTGTTCGTGTTAGGATCATCCGACCAATCTATTATCGTATCCCCTTCATGCTCGACTATCATGTTATGCAAAATAATGCAAGCAATCATGATTTCTTTCAAATTATTTTTATACCAGAAACGGCTTGGACCCCTTACCATTGCCCAACGAGCTTGAAGAACTCCAAATGCCCGTTCAACATCCTTTCTTGCAGTTTCCTGCATTTCCTTGAACTTAATTTTCTTAGAATCGTAAGGGCATTGAAAGCTCTTAACAAAAGTTGTCCATTCCGGATATATCTCATCTGTTAGGTAATATCCTTGCGTATATTTTTTACCATTTATGATAAAATCCATGTTTGGTGCACGCCCTTAAACAATCTCATTGAACAACTCATTGAACAAAGGAGATTGATTAAGCACATTGATATCATTATTTGACCCCACAACTCCAAAATAAGCGTGTTATATCGACAAGTCTTGAGACGCGACCTCTTCTAGCATAATTGTTGGGACTCGATGATCACCTCGAGTGTATTGACCTTTCCATGTGACCGGACAATTTTTCCACTCCCAATGCATACAATCAAGGCTCCCCAACATCTCGTGGAAACCATGTTTTTGCTTATGCATTTGATACAAGCGTTGGACGTCAGCAGTGGTAGGCGTCCTCAAGTAGTGCGAACTAAATACGTCAATCACGCCACGACAAAATTTAAACAAGCATTTGATGGCCGTTGTTTCTGCAACCCGGAGGTATTCATCATAATGGTCAGTCGGACCTCCATAAGCCAATTGACGGATTGCCACCGTGCATTTCTATAGTGGTGAGAAACTTTTTCTTCCCACAGCATCGACCCTCCACTAAAAATATGGATCATGTGATTCCAATGCTCCAACAATTCGAAGAAATAAATCTTTGCCCATTCAAAAATGTCGTCGAAAGATATTACTTCCATATGTTGAATTTTCAGTGAAGTAATCATTCATAAGACGATTGTGTGCACCCTCACGATCTCGGTTGATGTACCTTCTCCTCTTCGAAGTGTTTGAAGAAGCATTCATCATCTCATTAATAATCAATCGTTGCTAATGTACCTCTTGCTTCAATTGTGTCACTAAAGAATGATTAATCAACTCATTTAACTCATCATCGTCACTCTCACTGGTGCTTTAGTGATTATAAGATGAAGACATGTTTGAGAAGTGAAGAAACGAGAAGTGAAGAAATGAGAAGTGAATTACCAACCTATAGAGTGATATTGTAGTGACTTTATTGCATGTACCTCCCAAAACAAATTAAAAATAATATGATGTGTGACAAGATTTAAAGAAAGAGGCGTGGGTTGTAGCATTTTGTTTACACTTTAATTGCAAGGACATAGAGGCGGAGGGAGAATAGAACATGGGGTACAACTGTACCCCAAATTGATTTTTTTTATTTAAAGCAAAAAATATATATATAAAAAGGAGGCCAGCCATTTTTTTATGTGGCTGCATCCCATACCTAACTAAACCCCTAATTAAGTGCAGCCCATACATTAAAAAAAAAAACAGCTCATACATTAAAAAGAAAACAACACATTCATTTAAAAGCCCATTTAGTTTAGCTAATATTTAATAAGACTTTGGCCCTTTAGGCTTTGGTTGATATTGAATATTATAACTTCTCCTTCCTCATAAATCGACAGACGGCAACCATTCTGCTGTTGGGCGCACAAACTCAATTCTTTTTCATTTTTCCTGTTACCAACAAGGTAAGTAATTTTTTAATTAATATTTTGTTAAATATATTTATTATACTTATTATTTGTTTTGGTTATTGTGTTTAATTTATGAATGAATTTATTTGGGTATATGAAATATGAATTAGGGATTTAGGGTTTGTATTATAATTGCTAATTTGTTATATTATGCTAAATTAATTTAGTTTAAAACTTGAAATAGACAATGATTTGAGTTGTTTTTTTATTGTGAAATTATAATTGCTAATCTACTATTTACTTCAATTAGGAAATGACGAAAGATAAATTTATCTCAAAGAAACTCAAAACAACGAAAAAATAACCCGATCTTCGCGAATTTATGTTCAAGAGAATGAAATCTCAAGAAGCTCCTTACACTTCCCAAGTTGATGAGTCTTCTCCAATTGATATGGAGTCTTCTTCAACCTCATCATTTAATTCACCTCAAATTCAAGAAAATAAAAGGAGTATAAGTGGTTCAAGTGCACAATTGGAGGAGGAAGAATTGTTATATGATGTTGAACTACTTTCCAATGATCCCGAAAAAAGAATAATCATAATGGATTATCCTCCAAATCAACGAAATGCGGTGAGAAGAGCATATATTCTTAAAGGACCATGTCAACCCAAAACTCATGTCTTCCGTCAAAGAGATCTTGGAGGTATGCGTCGATTTAGTGTCGTTTGGTTCAAAAAATATGATTGGCTTGAATGTAGTATTGAGAAAGATGCGACATTTTGTTTTGTTTGTTACTTATTTAAGAATGAAGTTGAAATTAGTGTTGGGGGAGATGCTTTTGTTAATGAAGGGTTTAGGTCATGGAATAAACCAATTAGATTTGACAAGCATGTTGGTGGTGTTAAAAGTTCTCACAATCTTGCTTATGAGAAATATGGAAATTTAAGAGATTAAAAAAAAAAAAAATTCTATTGTGCATGTTTTTTATAGTGCAAGTGAAGTGATTCGAAATGAATATGCATCTCGTTTGAAAGCTTCACTTTCTTGTTTGAGACTTCTTTTACGTCAAAGGTTGGCATGTCGTGGACATGATAAGAATGGAGAATCAATTAATATGAGAAATTTTCTTGAACTTTTGAAATGGCTTGCAGAACATAAGCAGGATGTTAAAAAGGTTGTTTTTGAAAATGCTCCAGGAAATAGCCAAATGACTTCTCCCATGATTCAAAAAGATATCATTAATTGTTGTGCTAAAGAAAAAACTAAGCACATTATTAAGGAAGATCTTGGTGAAGATTATTTTGCTATATTGGCCGATGAGTCGAGTGATGTATCTCAAAAGGAACAATTAGCCCTTTGTTTGCATTTTGTTGATGGTAAAATGGGAATGGTAGTGGAGCGATTTCTTGGACTTGTACATGTTGGTGATACCGCTGCTTTGTCACTTAAATGTGCAATTATGTCTTTGCTTGTGGAACATTCATTGAGTCCATCTAGAATTCGAGGGCAAGGGTATGATGGGGCTAGCAATATGAAAGTTGAAATAAATGGTCTTAAGACTTTGATTATGAAGGATACTCAATGTGCCTACTATGTTCATTGTTTTGCTCATCAACTTCAATTAACTATTGTTGCCGTTGCTAAAAATAACATTGATTGTTGTTGGCTTTTTGAGACACTTGCAAACTTGTTAAATGTGATTGGAGTTTCTTGTAAGCGAAGAGAAATGATTTGAGAAAGTCAAGCTAAAAAAGTTGTTGAAGCCTTGAAAATAGGAGAAATTGAGAGTGGATCAGGTTTGAATCAAGAACTTGGTTTGAGAAGGCCCGGTGACACTCGTTGGGTATCTCACTATAAGACTCTTTTGAATACTATTGACTTGTTTTCTACAATTGTTGAAGTGCTTGAGATGATTGGGAAGACTGTTTTAAGTTCAGAGGATAGGATAAAAGCTCAATCAATTTTGTACACATTTGAGTCATTTGACTTTATTTTTATGGCACACTTGACAGAACTTGTCTTTGGTTACTCTAATAATTTGTGTAATGCTTTACAAAGAAGAGATCAAGATATTGTCAATGTTATGTCTCTTGTTTCTTTAACAAAAGTTATGTTGCAAAAAATAAGAGATAGTGGATGGGAACCTCTCTTGGATAAGGTTACTTCATTCTGCACTAAGTATGACATTGTTGTTCCCTATATTAGACTAAATTGATTTATTTTCATTGAATTAAAATGATGAGTACAGGCGTGAATATATACTGACTAGGTACAAAGGTTTTCCTAAAGAATAGGTCAACTACAATTTAATTGAGTTTCCATAATATGTGATAAGGAAATAAATCAAATCTCTCAATTAAGGAATAAGCCGTAAATCAATATATCATAATTGATTTATGCTAACATCCCCCCTCAAGCAAGACGTGGGATGAGGACCCACTCGCAGCTTGTCCCGAAAGAATTCAAAGAGAGGGCGAGGAAGAGCCTTCGTGAAGATATCCGCAATTTGGAGATCCGAAGAGACAAATTGAGTACCCAATCGACCCGACGATACAAGCTCTCGAACAAAGTGGTAATCAATGTCGATATGTTTGGCGCGCTTGTGGGCACTGGGATTTTGGCTTAGAAAAACCGCACTGTTGTTGTCCGAAAACAGGGTAGGACACGATGGTATGTCAACTCGAAGTTCTCGAAGGATCTGAAGAACACACACCAATTCGGAGGCAGCATTGGCGAGAGCGCGATATTCCGACTCACAGCTGGATCGGGAAACGGTGGGTTGTTTCTTTGCACTCCAAGAAACAAGGTTACCACCGATAAAAATGGAATAACCATAAGTAGAGCGTCGGGTCTCAACACAACGGGCCCAGTCAGCATCAGAGTAAGCAACCACATCAAGGGAAGAGTTGCGTGTAAAGGAGAGACCGTAGGATGGAGTGGTCTTCACATAACGCAGGATTCGTTTAACAGCCTGAAAATGGTCAACCGTCGGGCTATGCAAATGTTGACTGACAAGGTTGACAGCAAAGCTAAGATCCGGACGAGTGATGGTAAGGTACTGAAGAGCCCCAACTAAGGAACGATAAAGAGTTGGATCATCGAACAAGGGACCGGTCGAGGAGAGCTGACAGCCGGCAACGAGGGGAGTATTGACAGGTTTGCAATCCTCAAGAGCAGCACGCTTGAGTATATCACGAGCGTATTTGGCCTGGTTCAGGAAAAGACCAGAAGAAGTGTAAGAAACCTCAATACCCAAAAAGTAATTTAGCTTACCCAAGTCTTTGATGGCAAACTCTTTGCGAATACGAGCAATGAAGGCCTGTAAAGTCGAAGCAGAATTCCCTGTTAAGATGAAGTCATCAACATAAACCAAGAGATATAGAATATGTGAATCGCGAATGTAAATGAATAAAGAAGAATCTGAATGGCTACAGACAAAGCCAATGCTCAATAGGAAGTCACTGAGGCGCTGAAACCAAGCACGAGGGGCTTGTTTAAGCCCATACAATGCCTTTTTTAGGCGACAAACATGATTCGGAAATGTAGCATCAACGAAACCAGGAGGTTGCTCCATGAACACAGGGTTAGACAGAACACCATTCAGGAAAGCATTTTTTACGTCAAGCTGATGAAGCGGCCAATTATTCAAAACAGCCAAGGATAGCACAATGCGCACTGTAGATGCTCGTACAACTGGGCTAAATGTGAGAGAGTAGTCAAAACCCGGAAGCTGAGTGAAGCCTTGGGCAACAAGACGGGCCTTGTAACGTTCAACAGAACCATCAGCCAGGAACTTGGTCCTAAACACCCATTTAGAGCCCACAATGTTCGTGTTGTCAGGGCGAGGCACTAAATCCCAAGTATGGTTCGAGGACAAGGCAGAGAGTTCCTCATGCATGGCAGCAACCCATTCCGGACGTTTGAGAGCGGACTTAATACCACGGGGCTCATTTACTGCAAGAAGAGCATTAAACAAAGAAGTGCAAGTATAACTAGGAACATGTTTGGGTTTAAAGATACCAGACTTCCCACGAGTTTGCATGGGATGAGTAGAGATGGGATCAGGAGCGGTCGAGGCAGGAAGAGGAGTGAGGACAGCAACAAGAGGTGGATCAGGGGACGCCGGGATGGGAGAGTCTTCAGAGCAAAGAGAGCAAGGAGACATTTGTTGCACTGGGGGAGGGGAGTCCGGGAGAGAGTCCGTAGAGGGAGGGGACCAAGCTGGTTCCAAGAACTCCATAGTGGATAGGGAGTCCAAAGAGGATCCTCCTGCAACGTTACAAAAAGGGAAGAAATCTTCATCAAATTTAGCATGTCGAGATATATAAACGCGGAAGGTTATAGGATCGTAGCAACGAAACCCCTTATGAGAGCTGCTATAGCCTAAGAAAACACAAGCTGCACTACGAGGATCAAACTTATGGGCAGCATAATCCCGAAGACAAGGGTAGACACGACAACCAAAAGGATGAAAATTATCATAATTGGGAGTAGTGGAAAAAAGTAACTCAAAAGGAGACTTATTTGCAAGCAACTTAGTGGGCAAACGATTAATCACATATACAGCACTACTGAAAGCATCAACCCAAAACTGTAAAGGAACACGAGAATGAAAAAGCATAGCAAGACCCGTTTCAGTTACATGACGATGTTTACGTTCGGCCCGCCCATTTTGAGCAGACGTATACGGGCAAGAAAAAATATGATGAATACCAGTTTTATTAAAAAAATCCTTAACTTTATTATTTGTAAATTCTGTTCCACCATCACTGTGGAAGGTTTTAATTTGACAAGAAAACTGATTTACAACGAATGCATGGAATTTAAGTAACACATCAAAAAAATCAGACTTGTGTCGTAAAGGATAGAGCCAAGTAAACCGAGAAAAGTCATCAATAAATATAACATAATAGCGAAAACCAGAAACAGAGGTGACGGGCGCCGGCCCCCATAAATCACAATGGAAAAGGTCCAAAACACAGGAAGAGCGTTTATTGTCTAAAGAAAACGGAAGACGCTTACTTTTAGCACGTTCACACGAATCACAAATAACTGGCTTTGGTAATAAAGAAGTAACAGAAATTCGTCCTAAACTACGTAAAACAGAAATAATATCAAAAGCGACATGTCCAAGTCTCGAGTGCCACAATTCAAAAGATGTTTTTGGCGTATGCGTAGCAACCAAAGCTAGTTGAGCACCACTCAACACATAAAGGCCATTCTTACGCTTTCCTCGAGCTAGAATCTCCCGAGAATCCCGATGCTGAATTTCAAAACAAACATCATTAAAATTAACCATAACCGGAGAATCAGCAGATAATTTACTAACTGAAAGCAAGTTTTTAGTGAGACCAGGAACAACTAAAACATCGTTTAATATAAGAGAATCATTTATAGAGTAAGAGCCAATATGAGAAATAGGAAGAACAGCGCCGTTACCAACGACCACCATATCCGAACCTGTATATGGCAAAGGAGATTCCAATTGGGTGAGAGAGGGTGTCATATGGGACGACGCACCAGTGTCTAAGTACCAATCTGAGTTTGGAGGGTCTGAAATAGAGCAGGAGGCAGAAAATGCCTCAGCAAGATTCGCCGTAGGGGAAGCAGCGGGCTGGACAAACGGACGGGGAGATGAGACTGCAGCAGGTTTGACAAAGCGATCCGGACAAACATTTGCATAGTGGCCATTTTGCCGACAAATCTGGCAATGGGGTGGACGCCTTTGGCCAAACCCACGACCGCCAGTAGACTGCCCATTGCCACGGCCACGACCCGCAAGGAACGACGGACGAGGTCCTGTAGAAACGGTAAAGGCAGCCTGAGGAGAGGAATGAGGGGGATCCATACCTATTTGAAATTGCTCCCAAGCTTCCGCGCCGCTGAGAAGAGCCGAAAAGGAGGGCAAAGGAGAGATCGACATCTGGGTCGCTGAAAAGCTGGAGAAGGAGGGACCGAGACCTTTAAGGAATAAGTGGATCTTATCTGTGTCATCAACTGTAGAACCAATAGCCGAGAGTTGGTCACAGACCAATTTAAACTCACGGCCGAAAGTAGAAACAGAGCCATCGCCTTTCTTGAGAGATTGCAATTGTCCCTTCAAGCGAAATTCGCGTGCCTTGGACTGGTGACTGAAGTGACCTTCAAGGGCGAGCCAAACGGCACGGGCGGACGAACATCCAACCACCACGGACATGGCTTCCTCCGTAAGTGACGAGAAGATCAGACTGACGAGGCGTTGATCATCAATAAGCCAAGATTTGTATTCGGGATTTGGGTTGGAAGAACCGTCAACTCGAATCTCCTTAGGAGGAGGCGGTCGGGAGCCATCGATTAAACCGATAAGGCCCTGTCCAATGAGAAGCGGGTAAAGTTGGCTACGCCAAAGGAGAAAATTGGAGGAGGATAGTTTTATTGTGAGCATGTGAATAAGAGTGGCGTATGGGAGGGTGTCGGGTTTATCCACTGGAGTGGTGGTGTTTTCTGTGGAGGGCGCCATTTGTGCGCAGAGAGAGCAGATGCAGAAAGGAAGAAAGGGGGCGGAAGGAGGGAGGAGAGAGGAATTGAATTAGGGTTTCGTATTAAGTGGCTGATACCATATTAGACTAAATTGATTTATTTTCATTGAATTAAAATGATGAGTACAGGCGTGAATATATACTGACTAGGTACAAAGGTTTTCCTAAAGAATAGGTCAACTACAATTTAATTGAGTTTCCATAATATGTGATAAGGAAATAAATCAAATCTCTCAATTAAGGAATAAGCCGTAAATCAATATATCATAATTGATTTATGCTAACACCCTATATGGATGCTCCTTACATTCCATGAGGAAGATCAAAGCATTTTGTTAAACAAGGTACGAACCTTCAACATTTTCGAGTTGAAATTTTCATTGAATTGATTGATTTACATCTTAGAGAACTCAATGATCGGTTTGATGAGATGAATACATAGTTACTTATATGCATGTCATGCTTAAGTCCCAAAGATGATTTCTCTTCTTTTGATAAGAAGAAAATACTCAAACTTGCCACATTTTATCCCTCCGAGTTTACAAGTATTGATGTGATGGCTCTTGAATGTCAACTTGACATATTCATTGAAGACATGCGAATATATGTTAGGTTTCGAGGTTTGCATGATCTTGGTGCTCTCTCGATGAAGCTTGTCGAGACAAAGAAGCATATGAATTATCCAACAATTTATTTGCTCATCAAGTTGATGTTGATTCTCCCAGTAGCTACTGCAAGTGTGGAAAGAGTATTTTCCGAAATGACTTATGTAAAAAATAAGTTGCGAAATAGTATGGGTGATCAATTACTAAATGATAGTTTGGTTACTTTTGTTGAGAAATACGTGTTTCTACAAATTTCTGATGATGATATCATAGACCGTTTTCAAAACATGAGGCTTCGTCGGTCTCAGCTGTAATTGTAATTTGATTTGAACGTTATGTAATTTTTTTTAAAATTTTCTCGAATCGTATGACTTGTATTATTAAATACTTGTATTTTACTTAATATTTTTTGTACCCTCGAATTCGCAATACTGGATCCGCCACTACAAGGACATTGTAGGTGGCTTTAATTACAAGAACTTTAATTACACTTTAATTCAGTTTCCAAAGGTTTGGAAGGGGTAGGTGACTTTATTTACTTAATTACAACAATAGTAATAATGGAAGTGGATAAAAAGTGAATAACACGAAAATAAACACACGAAAAATTGCATAACATTAAAAAATTACACTACATGCATGACATGATTTAATAAAATTACAAAAGTAAAAGACAATATTAAATAAATTATGAGATAAGTAAAGGTAAATATAAGCGGTCACTGGAATCCCCATTTCTTCCTAATTTCATCACAAAAGAAGTTGTGTGCTTGAAGTTGTTCGGGTGTCATGTTGTTGGTATTTTTAGTAAGAACTTTCCACTCGACTTTTTTAGCCAATCGTTGCAATGCTTCTACTTGTTTTCTTGCCAACTCTACTGTCGTTTCTTCGATGTCACTTAATTTCTTACTAACATGTTCGATTAATTCAGTATTAGTTTTTCCCTTACCATTTCTCTTTGCCGCTTTTTACCCAATTGGACGAGTACACTGAGCACTGATATTTTCATTTTCACTCATACCAGGATTGGAAGAGGTGTACTCGCCAAACTCGTTCGTCTTCATCTTCTTTGATGGACGAATATCTTTATCACACTTTTCGAATTTGGGACACCTCTCCAAATGTTCCCAACAACCACGAAGTTTAAAACCGGTTTTAAGATGCTCCTTCTTGAAAGTGGCTTGTGCCTTTTCGTAAATATCGGCATCACTACATCCACTCGGCCAATTTTCCAACAAGTCATTGTAGATTGCACAAAATTGTTTTGTTTGTTTCTGAATGGTGAAGAATTTTGACTTTAACACCTTCCACGACCTCTCTGGTGTATTTGCTGGACGACTTTTGTTATACTCATTAGCTATCCTCCTCCACATTTGCTCCAACTTTTGATCAATTCCGATCACGGAATCCAATGCTAATACTGACCCAACATTTTGCTAGCAATTCACTTTCTGCATCAGTGTATGTTGTCGACTTCTTCTCGTCGGATTCCGACCCCCCACCAATATTTTGAGTTTTAAGTTTGCCACATGTGTGCTACCTCAAAAGTTTCTTACTTCTATCTCAAAAAACTTCTACCCCCTCCAATGCATTCTACCTCAAAAGTACTATTTGTGGGTCCCACTCTCCAATTATATATATTTTTCTCTTTCACATTCATTCATTATTTTTATTTTATAATTTATTTTTATAATTTAAATATTATAATTTATACTCCCTCTATTTTTTAATAATCACTCTGATTTTTTTTTTATAAACTATTTTTTGAAATATGTGTTTGAGTTTTTTATTTATTTATTTAATTTCGAAATTTTACCCTTATTCATTTATTTAACTATTTTAGAAAATAAATTAATGTTAGATTCTCCCTTTTGAGCTACAGCAAGAAACTGGGTTTTTAATTTCTTATTAGAGGTAGGAATTCTAAAATACAAATATTAATCATATATCTTTTGGTCCCCTAAAATAAATACACAAAAATTTATATGCAATATTGCATATATACATGCAATATTGACCAATTAAGTCAATTGGATTGAAAATATTGACTTATTAAGTCAATTGACTGAAAATATATATTATTGGGCCATCATTAATTTATTTGGGTTAATTCTTAATTTATTTGTCAACTGGTCCGCTTGTGTTATAATTTTGACCAAAAATTTTAACCTGTTTATTTTACCAGTTTCTGTAATTTTTTTATCTTTTATTTTATTGCCGAACGCGAGATATTAAATGTAGTAATTAAAATTGTAATATGTAGTAACACACATTATTTTATGTAGTAATAACACAAACTATTTTATATAATAATACATATTTTTTTATTTAGTAACACGTTTTTTTCTAGTGTTTTGTTAATGTAATAACTCACATTATAATACGTAGTAACATATATTATCGCATGTAGTAAACACAATAACCATGTTGTAATGCAAATCATTTGATAAAGTTACATATAGTAACAAACACATATTCAATGTAGTAATTCAAACTGTAGTATGTAGTAACATATAATTTTTTATATAGTAATACCGATTCTTTTATGTAGTATTTTTTTCTAGAATTTTTATTGATTAAGTAACTCACATTATAACATATAGTAACATATATTATAGCATGTAGTAAAATAAAATAACCTTGATCCATAATAATTATTAAAGAATATTTAAAGATTAAGGTCGTCGTAAATTGCAGCGTTCGGCCGCTGTCTGGGATGGCCGAAAACTGCTCGGAGAAGACGACTAAGTACAATTTCTGCTAGTGGGTGTATTTATAAAAAAATATGAGTATGAATTGAACCGTCAGTGGGTGTATTTATAAAAAATGTGGATTGAGCTGTCAGTGGGTGCATTTATAAAGAATGTAAGTGTAAATGGCTGAAATGCATAATATTTCACATAAGACTAGCCCAAATAAATATATAATATATCTTTTAAAAAGAAAGCATGATACTCCCTCCGTCCGTCTATAAGTGTTACGTTACTTTTTGGCACATAGATTAAGAAAAGTGATTAAATAATAGATATAGTACAAGTGATGTGATTGAGAGAGGAGAGAAATAGAGAGAAAAAGTAAGATATAAAGTGAAGTATAAGAAAAAGTACTTACCAAAAAAGTTATGAGAAGCTTATAGGCGGACGGACCAAAATGGTAAAATGGAAAACTTATAGGCGGACGGAGGGAGTATTATATACTATAAAAAAACTACTCAATAAACAAAGCATGGCATTGGAGCTTTTGAAGGAGTATAAAAAAACTATGTCTGGATCTTTTTTGCAACCAATCTTTTTCTCTCTCTAGAGCATTCTCTCCTCTCCCAAAACAGCTGTAGCCAATAACTTTCCTCTTTCTCCGGCGAATCCCCTCCCACCCACACCATCTGCTCCCATCTCCCTCCCATGTAGATTAGTTACAAGCTTCCGATTCCGGCGCGCTCACCGCCGGCCAGAGCCGCCGCCGGCCTCCTTCTCCAACCACCGGTTATCAAGTTCGCACAAAATAAATAATCAGATCTAAAAGATCCACTTAGATATGTCCAGGAAAAACAACGATCTGCCGTCTTCGTCGATCTCCACCGCCGCCTGTACTGCCGTCACCGCCGCCCGTTGAACAGTTTCCCCTCGTCGGTCCCTTGCTCACTTTATGTAAATTTTTCTAGTGTGTAGTTGGGACCGATGGTCAATCTTACCCAACGGAGCTACGGTCACCGTTCGGGTAAACTGTCTGTTGATCCTGGTTTACTGTTTTTCTAGGTAGTATTTATTTCTTGTTTTACTGTTTTTTTGTTTTGTTTTGTATTTCCTCTTTTGCTACAATTTTTCCCTTGTTGGGACCCCTTTCCCTTGCCGGGACTCCTCCCCCTCGGTGGGTTTTTTTGAGATGGGCTTCATTGTCCTCTGGGTCGGTACTTGGTGGATCTTTGTTCTATTTTTTAGTTTTCTTTTTTTAGACATGAGTATACCTTAGTGTGGGGTGTCTCGGTTTGAAGATGAAGACCGGAGCTTCTTTGTGGACAAAGGGAACACACGTTTTTTCTCTTCTCACGATTGGAGGGGACAACGGTGGACGATCGGGCGAGGCATTTGTTTGATCCCATTTTATTTTCGTTTTATGCTTTCTTCATGTTAGTTTAGTTTGAGTTCAAGCTTAGATTTGTTGTTATTTACTTTCCTGTTGTTGTTTTGTTTCTGCATGTTGTTTTTCTTTTCCCTAATGGGTTCCCCTTCTGTTATGGGTGATTGTCCCCTGTTCTTATGGGTTTTTCTCCCCATTTTTGGATTTTTCCCATGGTGGGCCTTTGTTGTGCTGGTTGGAACTAGTTGTCCTTGGATCAAGGCTTTTGTGACTTGGGGGTTTGTAGCGCGAGTCGTTGTGTGCGACAATCTATTCCTTCCTTGGAGCTAGTTTGCTATCTTCTTAGTTCACAGAACTTCAATGATTGCTGCTTGTGGATCCTTCCACTCTCTCAATATTAAGTTTGAAAAATTGGGTCTTAACCATTTTTGTTGGGGGGACCACACCATTATTTAATACCCACTTGCACGTGGCCCCACGCGCTAGGAAATAGCCTATTTTTCATTGTTTTTTCCTCACTTACTTTGACCTCCATTCTCCAACTTTCTACTTCTACCGACGAGGAGCAGTCCTCACCCAATCTTTCTACCTTTGACACCTTATCACCCCACAATCACTTCTACCTCAATTTTTTTTTTTGGTAGAGGTAGCATGCCACGTAAGAACCCCCCATAACTCCCTCCCTGCATCTCTTGTAGGAAAACCCTTCCCCTCCCTCCACCACCAAAATCTACATCCCTCCCCCCTCTAATGTAAATCGTTTATTCGTTGTCGAGTTCGAGGTGCTACCTACCGCCACCACTGCCCTGCGACACCATCCATCACCTCTCCTCCGTGGCTCCGTCATCTTGTTCCATCAAACCCTTCCCATGTAGTTGTTAAATCTGGAAGATATGTAATTTGTGTATTTTTTTATGATATAAATAGCACCGTCGTCGGACCACCGCTCACCACCACCGAATCAACGAGAAGCTACCAGACTGCTGTCGTCGGACCTCCTCCAAGTTGACCCTCTCTTTTAGATTTTTCAGTGGGTGTAGGAGTTTTTTTAGGAATTTAGTTGATCCGCTCACCACCACCGGATCAGCGAGAAACTACTGGATCGCTGTCGTCGGACCTCCTCCAAGTCGACCCTCTCTTTCAGATTTTTCAGTGGGGGTAGGGGTTTTTTTAGGAATTTAATTGGGATCAACGGGATAATCTCCCTCACGGTGGCCGATCGAGTGAGTTATCAGTTGATCCCATTTTCATTTTCATTTCCACTTTTACTTTTATTGTATTGCATTTTTGTTTGTTCCCTTTCTTAGATCTTGTTTTTTTTATGGGTTTATCTCCCCCGTTACGGACAGTGACGGAGCCAATAAGGGTCCAGTGGGAACAGTGGGCACCCAACTATTTTTTTTTATATATATATATTTTATCCCATGATTATTTATGTAATTTTTTATTGAGACGTTTTAAAATTATTTGTACACTACTAATATTGAAATAATTCACAAAATTAATATATCCACGTACTACATTATTTTATTTTCAAAATTGCTAGTACTTATTTTGGACTCACATGTTTTCCTCTACACCTCACTAAATTCTATTTTACACTTCATTAAATCACCCAAAATACTCATTATTAATTTGACCTCATACCCCACTAAATTCATTTTTCTTAAAAAATGAGTCAGTCAAACAAGACATCACGAGATGGGGGAGTATAATTTTTTAATTTTTTTAAGCTCTACATTTATCTAATTGTAACTAATTGTCTCCGCATAATTGCAAGTTAAATTTTAATACTGATTCACTTATTATGAGTAGAAACAATCAAAATTAATTTCCTTCAAAACAGAATAAAAGTTATTAAATTTAATGAAAATAGATATATTGAAAATTCTATAATGAAATATTTTGTAGGTATAATATTATTTTGTATTTATAGTAATGTAAATCGGCCCTCTAATCTAGAATTTCTAACTATGTCACTGGTTATGGGCAAGGATGAAAATATCGGTATCGGTGGAAATATCGAGACCTTTAATTTATGGAAATATCGACGGATATATCGATATCGAATATCGATATCGGTAAATTTTAAAAATTGTAAAAATTTAATAACAAACCTTTAGTACATAAAATCAACAAAATAATTTGAATACATTTTATATCAATGATAAATTTATATAAAATATAATATACAATGTTATTTCGTATGACATTTATCGATATTTTTCGAAATTTATCGATATTTTCTCGATATTTTCCGATATTTTTTCGATATTTTACCGATATTAGGCTCGATATTGTTATTGTCTACCGATATTTATCGATATTTTCAATTTTTTTTACAAATATCGTGGAAATATCGATTCTTCCCAATATCGATATCGGTGACCCCGAAAAATGGATATATCGAGGATATATCGGGGATATTTCCGGATATTTTCATCCTTGGTTATGGGTATCTTTTCCCACCCATGGTGGGTTTTTGGAGTCGTGTTTTAGTGATGGAGTTGATCTAGAAGGTTGTAGCGGTATTCGTAGAATCAACGAATAGTGTGTGTTTTTCGTATATTCTTCTCTTATACGCTAATGCTGCTGCATCAGTTGATATCAGAGACTAGGTACGATTCTCGATGATGGTTTCGAGATTCCAACTGGTTTACGATACTATTCATGATGAGCAATCAACGTATAAAAATGATAATATGCAGATCTGTCAACCGATCAATACGTTGATATGTAGTCTTTCTTATATTCCACGTTGAATATAATGGACCACCAATTTTCGATGAATATTTTGATGAAGATTGACCAACTTTTGATAAATATTTTAATGAAAATTGTGGTTATGATGGACCACCAAATCTTAGTGTGAGATAATTTGTTTGAAGTAGATTTGCTATTTTCTTACCTACACAGAAAAGAGAATACTGCTTGAGAATCTTTCTACTCACCCACCGCTACCGTTTGGAGCATGATTTTTTTTTTGGTAGAATTTATATGTATAGATATGAGACCTATAAATGTTTGTAATTCATATTTCTATAAGTAATTCTACTTCAAAAAATAAAATAAAATAACTGCATCTTTGAGCAACAAACAAGAGTTGTGATTCTTGATTTGTAACAGTTGGAAATCAGTCGTGCTTGGAGCTGAGAGAAGAAAACAATGGATTCGAAACTCTCGAGGGATGGGGATGCAAGTAGATTGAAGCTGACAGTAAAGTTCGGCGGCCGATCGATTCCGGTTGAAATTGACGCTAATTCGAACACCAAAGAACTCAAAGCCCTCCTTCAAACCCTCACCAATGTCCTCCCTCGAGGCCAAAAGCTCATTTTCAAAGGTCTTTCTCTAACTTTTCATTTTTCATATATTAGAGTTTTTGGGTTAAAATTGCGCAATTTCCAGGCAAAGTTTTGTCGGATGAATTGACCTTGGCGTCCGCGGGTATTATTGACAAGTCTAAGATTATGCTCATGGCGTCTGAGGGTCTTCATCAAGGAGTATGTATCATTTCATTACTTTTGTGCAATTCCTTCTCCGAATGTCTTCCTTTCCTTTAAGAACTGAATTATTTACCATGTTTTTCGGAGACTTAGGAGTATGCTTCTCCCACTAGGCCAACTCCTTGGGGTTGGGGCTGTCATTCGTTGTTGTTTGTCAGTTTTTAGAGTTCTACTTTGTGTCTTCTTTTTAACAGGGCGGTCCGGTGATAAAGGAGGTGACTATGCTGCCCGGTGCCAGAGGGGTGAAGGATATAGTAGCAGAAGGAAAGAAACGAAAGAATGAGGTCCCTATGAGTGGAATTGGACGTTGGGGTATAACTGGGATTGTAGCATTGTCTGATTGTGGTCTCACGGTACATAAAACTTACCTTGGACATGAAATTGAGGCAATCTTTTGTTTTTTCTTGTTGTAACTCCTCTTTGTGGAATTGTTAAAAACTGCTAATTTTCCCATAGCCTGTGAAACTTGTGTACTTAGCATTGTTATAGTTAAGCCATGTGGTCAAGTAGTATTATTCATTGCTACAATAGAATAACCTATAGTCCTATACACATTGTTGTGGCATAATAATGTAGTTACTGTTTAGTGAACAGTGATGGAATTATTACTGTGAATCATGTGAAGCGAGGTGAATTTTTTTTTTAAATGTTAACCCTCCCCAAGCCTTCAATGCATTAAAGATGTTTCCTCTCTTAAACACTAATGATATTATGATACTAGGATAAAGATGTGTGTACTTGTTGTGTCTACTAATATCAATATAAGAAGAGCATAGCGAACTGTTAGAAGGATAAGTGGGATGCTTCATACTTGTATGGATGATCATTGTGGAAAATATATTCTCATCAATTTTTTTAGAGAAATTTATGATACTGTGCTGTTTTTGGAGGAATACTCATAAACTGAAATTGGGGTTATGCTAGGTCTTTTTGTTGTACCCTTGAGAATCACACTTTTATGTTGGAATATGCCAGACTATACCTGAGGAAGCTTGGACTCTTGGATCTTCGATTAGGGTAATTGATGCAAGCCGCAACTCTTTACATGAGGTGCCAGCTTCAGTTGGCCTCTTAAGCTCCCTTCAGGTTTACAGAAGTCTATTTCCTCTAGCTGCTGAATCTATCCCTTTAAATGAATGGAGGGCTGTTCTCTCAGATTGTCTCATAATCTTTGCCATGCTTCTGTAGAAATTGCTTCTTAATGGCAATCAGTTGTCAGACAAGTCTATTTGCTGGGATGCAGTAACATCTTTGAAGTGTCTCACAGTTCTATCACTGAATCAAAATAAGTATGTCCATTCGTACCCCTGCAGCTTCACTGTTACGTACATTTTTCATGTACTAGCATCTATTAACTTATTAATACAACTAGATGTACTTAAGTGTAATAATTATAAGTTGTGTGCTTCTTCACTTATATCTATAGCTTCTATTACTTTTTATCCTTCCCTTTGTTACTTCCTTGTTTTTGCCCCTGGTCCTGTTTTCTTAAGTGGCTCTCTTAGTCATCTAATAGCACATATTGATGTAGAGTTTAAGGAGTAGCATCTGTGAATGATAGCAATCAGAAATTGGTTCATGCTTGTGTAAAAACTAAGAAGGATGAGAGATCAGCTTTATCATTCCACAGGACAATTTGTTTACTTTGGAACATGACATGCTGTAAAATGAAAGGGCAGATTAATGGGACAGGTAAGATAGAAAAGTTAGCTATATGGAGTAACTTGTGGCCTTTACTAGCTTGAGTAAACTGAATATAACTCAAGCTGAAGAATAGGAATGAAGGAAAGAGGGATTGGTAAAAGTTACAGAGTCAGCAATGTAGGAAACTAAATGATCTTTACTGGCTTTATTTTTATTTTTATTTTGATCAGGCAAATGATAATATATTAAATATAAATAAATTAGAGTACATAATTGAGAGTGGTACAAGGAGTACCAATGTGACTGAATAAAGAGAGTAGCCGGCTTTGTCTAACAAAGAGCTAATCTAAATGACTTGTTCTTGTTTCTGCATGACTTCCCAATGCTGCTACTTGCTGCTATATAGTTTTCCCCTTTGAATTGTTATTCTGAGGGTGTCTATGTCCCAGTACTGGCTTTAATAAAATTGGACATATTAAACTCAATACTTAAATTGTAGACAAGAGTTGCTTGTAAGATTTACGGATGCTATGATATATGGCTCCTTGTATATATTCTACTTCTCTTTAATACTTTGGGTTCCACTTCAAATTTGGGATATTGAGATACTAGTGTTATTGTGATTTTGAAATACTGCTGTTGTTAACTGTGGCTATTCTTGTTTGATTAAAAAATTAGGTCTGGTATGGCTCATCATAAACTGGGTAGATGCTTCGACTATGCTAAGTGCAATAGAGAACAATTTCATCAAATAGGAAAATTTTTACGTGGTTTTCAGAATAAAAATATCAAGGGTCTTTTCTACTTATTATATATTGGCTTACTTCATTATTTATATTTTGTGTTAATAGTTGGCAGCAATTTTTGCCTGCAGCTAGTTCTATTTTTTGAGTAAATATAGCAACTTGACCATTTTTAGATCAACCTATATCTCTAAAACTTACTATAGTGTTGGGGTTCGGTCACTTGTATGTTATACTCCCTCCATCCAAATTTATAATTCCCATTTGGTCTGGGCATGGGTTTTAAGAAAAACTGATAGTTTATATATAAAGTGAATATGTGGGGTAAGGAGTAAAGTGGATATGTGGAGTATAAAGTGAGTTTTTGTGGGCCCTCAATGGCATATTGAGTAAATAAATGTTAGTTGGAGGGTGGAGATAAAGTAGTAGTATTTCCTTTTCAGGAAATAGAAATTATAAAATTGGATAGGCTAGGAAAGTGGGAATTATAAAATTGGACGAAGGGAGTATAAATCAATGCCTTTACATATTCTGGCAAAACTCAATTTGTTGTTTGCTTTGAATTGAGTCATGTACGTGTTATGCATGATTTAGCTCATCCTGTGTATGCTTTCATTCAATTTTCATGCTCTAACATTTCAAATGAACCGTCCCTATGATTTAGATTTTACATCTCAGAACGGTTCAGTTCATTGCTTTAAAGCCATGTGTCTCTTTCTTGTGATGGCAGTTTGACAGAGATTCCTTCTGCAATTGGTGCTTTGACATGCCTGAAGCAACTTCACATTGAAAGAAACAAGTTGGTGTGTATCCCTACTGAAATCGGTTTTCTGACAGAACTCGAGGTTCTAAAAGCTGAGAATAACAGGTAAACTGACCAAAGAATCATTATCTAATGAGAGTACCTTCATGTTTTATTAGGCAAGAACTGAGAGTTGAATTAACTTGATCATGTTTGTTTCACTATGATCTTTTATTTTTTCCTTTCGAATCTGAATGTTGCTTTGATTTTAAAGTTCATACATCTGCTGATTTGCAGGCTAAAAACCATTCCAACAAGTATCGGGGGATGTGTTTCTCTTGTTGAAGTACGGCCTCTTTCCTTCTATTCCCCTTCTATGTAACTTCTATAATTTTGTAATAACTAAGGCATTAAATAAGTTATTTCAAATATTAATTCTTTATACCTGGGGTTGTAATTTTAATGTGGATCATTTTCTGTTCCTAGTCACACTTTCAACACTACTCACCAGCTTTAGTTTGTTGCAGGTTGATCTTTCACGTAATCTGCTGACCGAGTTGCCAGAGACATTTGGCAATTTAAAAAAATTGAAGGTTAATCCTCCTATTTTTCATTTTTAACATATGTTTTTTATTAATCAATAAACATTGTAGCGAATAATTGGTAATCGTTTCAGTTCTATCTTTTTGAATCCTATGCAGGCACTCCATCTCAGTAATAATGGGCTAAGGTCTCTACCCACAACGCTATTTAAAATGTGCTTACAGCTTTCAACACTGGATCTTCATGGCACTGAAATTACAATGGATATTCTGCGTCAGGTACATGTCAAATCAGACATTGATTTTAATTCAGTATTTGTTTGGGCTTAATTACATCCATGTCCTAGGGCCTCCCAGTATACGGAGCTACTTCTTGTATTTAGTTGAATGATTACACCAATCTAATCTACCTTGGCAGTTATTCAATGTTTTTTGCCTACAGCATTTTGTATGGGCACTTTTTTTGTGAACTTGCATTAGTGGGGTTCAAGTTTTCTGTCAATTCTATTGGTTCTTATATTCAGTAGAGGCAAAAAAAATGTCATCTTGATGTTAAATACTGATCTTTTTCTTCAATTTACACTATTTACAATAGAAGTGATTGCTTGACTGATAGGTTATGTCTGGTGATGGATGTAATTACTAATTAGTAGTTATTTTTCATAATATGACTGTCTCGTTTTACAGTTTGAAGGATGGGAGAGTTTTGACGAGCGCCGTCGATTGAAACATCAAAAGCAACTTGATTTCCGAGTCAGTGGATCTGGTGAATTTGATGAAGGTGCTGACAAAAAGTGGTAATACAATACTGGATACAAGGTTCATTTCAGGTTAGAGTAAACTAAAGTCAAGAATGATGCAAAAGTTGTTATTGACCCATTCTTTGCTTTGTAGAGTGAAAATTAATTGGATCCGCTGAATAATCTTTTCCATTTTTGTAATTCTTGCTGAACAACACAAAATATTTCACTTCTCTCATCATTTTTTCGAGTTACCCTTGCAAATTGACTTGGCTTTGGCCATGTCATGATTGACTTTGAAATGTTTAATTTATTTGGAATTTTTACTATTTACCATTGATGCAAAAATGGGGCTAGGCAGCCATCTAGACGGTGTCTAGGCTCTAGATGGCCACCAGCAGACCTGATTTCTTGCAAATCAGCATGTTTAGTCAGAAATGTAATTAGGCGAGTGCATAGGCGGCCGAGTTGGATCTAGGCAGCCTTTTTATTTTTATTTTTAGAGTTTATTAATAAAATAATAATAGTCTAAATAGTACTCCCTCCGTTCCAGGATTTTATGCACACTTTGATCGGCACGGAGATTAAAAAAATGGAATAAAGTGATGTGTAAAGTAAAATAAATGAGGAGTATTATTGGTAATTCATTGATTAAAGTGGATGAGATTTTTTTTTTTTGAACGGTAAAGGAGTTATATATAAACACGGATACTCGGGGTATCCAACCCGTATACAAGAGTCTATATTACATCAAGATTAATCCGTGTTTGCCGCCTAGACTTCCTATGGTTTAGTCAATCATACAAAGAAATGGATCATGAAACCAAGCAGAAACGGAGGAATTTGGAAGGCTGTGTTGGAGTGAGTGTATGTTGATGTCTGAATGAGTGACCATGTTAATCTTAAGTCATTTGTAACACTCCTGCCAAACTTTTGTTGCATAAGGGCATTCTATTAGTAAATGTTTATTGCTTTCCGGTGCATCTTCGCATAGTGGGCAGCGTGCGTCTACGTCCGCAATCTGAATCCCCCTTTTTCTTAAGTTGTCTTTAGTTGCAAGCCTTCCTCTTAATGCCTTCCAGCCGATCGTTTTTACCCTCCGAGGCGCGAAACTGCTCCATAGCAGTTGAAACTCGGGTTTAACAGCAGAAACGACCCCTTCTTCTTCCTTGTGTTCGATTAGTCTGGTATATGCAGTTTTCGTCGAGTATCGACCTGCCGGAGCAAGATCCCAACTCCAGTAGTCCTCCCCTTCCCGTGAGAATTTATTCCTGTCCAATAAAACAAGTAATTCAGTTAGCGCATTGAACTCGTTAGTGTTAAGAACCCTTACCCATTTCCAGTCCCATTGCCAGCCGCTGTCGATCCAAGAGCCCATATTTCTGACCGACTCATCTCTTTGCTCGCTAATTATATACAGCTCTGGAAACAGATCTCTTAGAGGCTCTTCTCCGTCGATCCATCTGTTCGTCCAGAAGGTTGTTTTTGTGCCATTTCCCACTACTCTGCATAGCTTGTGCTCCGCCTCTTTGCCTCCTATCATATTGTATATTTTTTTCATTTCTAACCACCAGCTTGAGCCACCATATTTTCGACCTCGCCTGCCTCGGCTGTGATGCTCTGCATAATCGAGGCTCCCATATTTCGACTCCAGAACTCTTACCCACAGATTTTCCTTTTCGGTTGCGAACCTCCAAATCCATTTCCCGAGTAATGCAGTGTTGAAAATATCCAGATTTTTAATTCCAAGTCCCCCTTTTTCTTTTGCTTTGCAAATCTCGTCCCAACTCACCCATGGGATTTTTCTGATTTCCCCTGTTCCTCCTCCCCAAAGAAAATTCCTTTGTAGCTTTTTAATATCGCACAAAACTGATTTCGGGATCTTGAAAAATGAGAGATAGTACGTAGGTATTGCGGAGAGAACAGCCTGGATTAGTGTCACTCTCCCTCCCATTGAAATATGTTTGTCTTTCCATAAAGCGAGTTTGCCTTTGATCTTCTTAAGCATGCCATTCCAAGAGGTCGTTTTGTGGTGATTAAGACCAACATTCATCCCCAAGAAATCCATGGGAAGACAGGTTGTAGAGCAGCCTAAGAATGACGCCATTTCGTGTTTATCCTCGTCACTCATATGAATCCCCACCAGGCTGCATTTGTTGAAGTTAACCCCAAGACCCGAAATAAGTTCGAACAGCTTCAGGGTAAGCTTAATGTTCCTGATATCATTCCAATTGCCATTGCAAAAGAAAATTGTATCGTCCGCATATTGTAGCAAAGAGACAAAGTGGATGAGATTTGAAGGGAAGGGAAGGTAAAATAAAGGAGGGGTATTATTGGTAAAAAATATGTGAGTTGTTTCCTTTTTTGGAGTGTGCAAAAAATGTTAGGACGCCCGTCATAAAATCGTGGGATGGAGGGAGGGAGTAGAGAACTGCATCTTTCATAGTATCTCTTTAGGGATTATTTTAAATATTTTAAATTTTCATCTAAATTTTCAACTATGCATGCATTACTTTTTTTTCTTTTTTTCAAAAGGATTATTAATGATTTTTGGATATTAATCGTGTATGGTGTCATACTTTCATTATGATTTTAGGTTTTTAAAAAATAGACCGCCTAGGTGTTTGGCGATTGGTTTTACTTCAGTTATTAAAAATTGATTTTCGAAATTCACTCAAAACCACCCATATTTAAACTTATTAATTTTACAAAAAGTTAAAATTATTAATTTATTTAAAATTATATTTTAATTACTAATCTATTGAGATAAATATTTTATATCCACTTTAATTCAGGCTTTTGAGATTTTAAATTCAAATTCAAATCCAATTCCAAGCCCAACTATTGTTTACATATAAATATAATATCATGCCCTAGATTTATGAATATTCACCAAATCACAATTTCAAATGATACACTACCATTGAACCTGCGGCAAAACACCCTGGGGCGTTCCATGAAAGATGAGTTTTTGTTGTTATTCCACTTTCCCATGGTATCGTGTGTGTGTGTATATAAGTGTGTGGGTGTATGGCGTATAGACTAATTATGAATACTAAATCATGAGGGTCATAAATTATAAATTAAACTTTATGAATGCTTCCCCAAAATTATATTTACAAATCTCTTGTCACTTTATACCTTTCTGTTAATTCCTATATTTATAAATCTGCTTCTATTTCTACGTGTTTATATAGTATTGAGTTACATGAATATATTCTACGTTTAATTTTATTATTTATATTAGGCGAGAGTTGTCACGAGAAGGATTAAAATTACAATTCGTTCATCGAATATGTTCACTTGCCTTAAAGGTGGGGATTTCTTATTATTTGTTTATCATTATTAAATGCAATATATAATTATATTGAAATTCATGTGAGAGATGTTTGGTTCATCAATATTTTAAATTCTTTTGAATTGCTATTTATTCTAAGCCTTCGTCGATTGTTAATTATTTTTATTGTAAAATAATTTTTTTTAATTGAAAGTTAGGTTCATGCCCTTTTATTTTTAAATTGTCAAGTATTTCGTAAAATCTAATTTAGTAAAAATTGGGGCGTGAGAGTAATTTTGAATAGTACTTATAAGTAGACTTCTTTGTGTGATGATAAATTGCATAGTTAAGTTTATTTAGCAATAAAAGAATACAAATTGTTATATGTGCTGGAAATGACATAATTTCTATGTTGTGAAGGTTCGTTTGAGAAGAAGAGACATGTAGAGGAAAAAGCTGAAAAGCGTAAAGGTATGTGTGTATATTGTTGCAAGAAATATTTTCTCAACTGCAAACATATGTATATAATTCGTTTTTTGAATTATATTCAACAATTTCAGGGAAATGCGTTGTAAGATGTTGTGACAGAATAGGATTATAGAGCATGAACAAGAAACGTAAAGAAGACAAGTGATTTACGTGGTTCACCAATGAATTGGCTACGTCCACGGGCAGAGAGGAGAACGGATTTTATTACTCAATTAGGGTTACAGATTACAGATCTCAAAGACCATATATATAGCACTGAGATAAAACACCGAAATTGAGTAATAAAATCCGTTCTCCTCTCTGCCCGTGGACGTAGCCAATTCATTGGTGAACCACGTAAATCACTTGTCTTCTTTACGTTTCTTGTTCATGCTCTATAATCCTATTATGTCACAACAAACTGGTATCAAGAGCCTGGTCGTTTCGATCAAGTTTTTTTTTTCCGCACTGTTAGGGTTTTTTGGAGCCGATCGAGAATGTCTGCTTTCAACGTAAAGGTTGACAAATTCACCGGGAGAAATAGTTTTGGCCTATGGCAAATAAAGATGCGATCTCTGCTGAAGCAGCAGGGTTTGTGGGCGCCGCTATCAGGAAAACCTAAATCTGAGGATGTAAATGAAGAAGAGTGGAATACCCTAGAAGAAAAGGCCCACTCGACTATCATGCTATGTCTGTCTGACGATGTTATCATCGAGGTTGCGGATCAGGAAACTGCCGATGGTCTCTGGAAGAAGTTAGAGAGTCTCTACATGACGAAGTCTCTAACCAACAAATTGCTTCTGAAGCAACGTCTGTTCCGTTTACGCATGCAGGAAGGTACATCTCTTCGGGATCATCTAGATAAATTAAATAAAATTTTACTAGATTTGCGTAATATTGATGTTAAAGTAGAAGATGAGGACGCTGCTTTAATTCTGTTAGTATCTTTGCCTGAATCGTATGAGAATTTTGTTGAATCGTTCATTACTGGGAAAGATACTCTGTCTCTGGAAGATGTTCGATATGCTCTCCACAGTAGAGAAGACCGTCAACAGGCATCGGGGCTGTATGTTACGGGTAAGGGACAAAAGAAATCTGGGAAGAAAACTGGGAAGCCGAATCAGAAAGGATCAAAAGGTCCTAAACCCGATGACATCTGCAATTACTGTAAAGAACCAGGGAACTGGAAGAATGATTGTCCTAAGAAGAAGAGGAAGCAGGAGAAGAAAGATGGTGTCGGCGGTTCTGCAGTTGTTGCAGAAACTGATACAAATTCTGAAGATGATCTGGCCTTGGTTGTAGCTGGACAGTCACATCGTAATGATGTGTGGGTTCTTGATTCTGGGGCATCATACCACATTTGTCCTAACAGGGAGTTCTTCTCGACCTATGAGCAGATAGATGGAGGAAATGTTACCATGGCTAACAGCGCTGCCTGCAAGGTGGTTGGGATTGGCTCAGTCAGGATACGGACACATGATGGGGTATTCTGCACCTTGGATGAAGTCAGGAATGTTCCACAGATGACGAAGAATATGATATCATTGAGTCTCCTTGACAGCAAGGGTTTCAGTTTCAAAGGTGAAGGTGGAGTTATGTATGTTTGTCAAGGTTCAAAGGTGGTTCTGACAGGCTTGAAACGTGGTACCTTATATTATCTGCGAGGTTCCACTGTGACAGGTTCTGCTAATGTTGCATCATCTGAGGTTCAGACCATGGATATGACCAGGTTGTGGCATATGAGGCTCGGTCATATGGGAGAAAGAGGGATGCAGATTTTGTCAAAGCGGGATCTTCTTTCTGGGCATAAAGTGCAGAGTCTTGAATTCTGCGAACATTGTGTATTTGGGAAGCTTCATCGCAGCAAGTTCCCAAAGAAGGCAGTTCATCAGACCAAGGGGACTCTTGACTACATTCATATGGATTGTTGGGGTCCGTTACGTGTTGAGTCTATTGGAGGCCACAGATATTTTGTGTCTATGATTGATGACTACTCAAGGATGACTTGGGTAATTATGATGAAACACAAAAGTGAAGCTTTCAAGAAATTCAAGCAGTGGAAGGCGTTGGTAGAAAATCAGACTGGGAAGAAGATCAAGAGACTGCGAACTGATAATGGCCTGGAGTTCTGTTCGTCTGAGTTCAATGAGTTCTGCAAGGATGCAGGGATTGCTCGACACCACACTATCCGACATACACCGCAGCAGAATGGTGTGGCAGAGCGCATGAATCAGACATTGCTGGAGAGAGCGAGATGCATGCTCTCGAATGCTGGTTTGGCTAGAAAGTTCTGGGCAGAAGCAGTAAACACGGCATGCTATCTGATCAACCGTGGTCCACACACTGGCATTGATTGCCAGACACCTTATGAGGTATGGTCTAATAAACTTGCAGATTATTCTTTGTTGAAGGTTTTTGGCTGTACTGTTTACTATCATGTTAGTGAGGGTAAATTAGAACCAAGAGCTAAGAAGGGTATATTTGTTGGTTTCGGGGATGGAGTTAAGGGATATAGAATCTGGTCACCTTCAGAGAATAGAGTTATATTCAGTAGGAATGTGATTTTTGATGAGAATTCTATGCTTAACCCCATTGTGAAGTCCGTTTGTACAGAAAATTGTAGTAATGTTAAACAGGTGGAGCTGCAAGTCACTCTCGATGAGAGTAAATCACAACTCCAAGGTGGAGAAGATCAACATACTACTACTGAAAGTACAAGTTCTGATGTTCATCCGGAAGCTCGCCAGACAAGCATAGCTGTTGATAGAGCTAGGAGAACAGGCGTAAAGCCTCCTGTGCGGTACGGTTTTGAGGATATGGTGACTTATGCATTACAAGTCGCTGACGAGGTGGAAGAGGAAGAACCATCTGCAGGTGAACCATTCACCTACAGAGAGGCTGTTTCATGCAGTGAGTCGGCCCAATGGCTCGCTGCAATGAGAGAAGAGATGGAATCACTTGCCAAGAATGAGACTTGGGAGCTAGTCAAACGGCCTAAGGAGAGGAAGATTGTTACTTGCAAATGGATATTCAAGAGGAAGGAAGAAACCACACCTGGTGAGGGTGTGAGATACAAAGCCCGGCTAGTTGCAAGAGGGTTCACACAGAAGGAGGGGGTTGATTATAATGAGATATTCTCACCAGTGGTCAGACACACTTCCATCAGAGTGTTACTAGCAATGGTGGCACATCAGGATTTAGAACTTGAGCAACTAGATGTGAAGACAACTTTTCTACATGGAAAGCTTGAAGATGATATCTACATGACTCAGCCAGAGGGGTTCCAGGTTCCGGGGAAGGAAGATTATGTTTGCAAGTTGATGAGGTCTCTATATGGGCTAAAGCAGTCTCCAAGGCAGTGGTATAAGAGGTTTGATAGTTACATGATCCAGTTGGGATACAACAGGAGTCCGTATGATTGTTGTGTGTATCACAATAAAGCTGATGATGGTTCCATGATCTATCTCGTCCTGTATGTGGATGATATGCTCATAGCTGCGAAGTCCAAGTCTGATATTCAGAAGTTGAAGGATCTGCTCAGTGCTGAGTTCGATATGAAGGATTTGGGTGCTGCCAAGAAAATTTTGGGAATGGAGATATATAGGGAAAGAGAGAAGAAGCTTTTCTTGTCACAGAAGAGTTACATTCAGAAGATCTTGTCTAGATTTGGCATGTCTACCGCCAAGCCTATTGATACTCCAAGTGCTACAAATATTCACTTGTCCACTGATTATGCACCAAAAACTGTAGCTGAGAAGGTGTACATGTCTCGAGTCCCATACTCTAATGCAGTAGGGAGTTTGATGTATGCTATGGTCTGCACTAGACCAGATCTTGCACATGCTGTTAGTGTTGTCAGCAGGTTCATGGGACAACCTGGAAAGGAGCATTGGCAAGCTGTGAAGAGGATTTTTCGTTATCTCAGAGGTACGTCTGATGTTGGTCTCACTTATGGAGGTGATGCTCACGTTTCTGTGACTGGTTATTCTGATTCTGACTATGCTGGAGATGTTGATAGTAGAAGATCTATGACTGGTTATGTTTTCACTCTTTGTGGTTCTGTTGTTAGTTGGAAGGCAACTCTGCAGGCTACAGTCACTTTGTCTACAACTGAAGCAGAGTATATGGCACTGACAGAAGCTGCTAAAGAGGGAGTTTGGTTGAAAGGGCTTGTAGGTGATCTTGGTCTACATCATGATCAAGTTATTGTATTTTGTGACAGTCTGAGTGCAATCTGTTTGACCAAGGATCGGGTCCATCATGAGAGGACCAAGCATATTGATGTGAGGTATCATTTTCTGAGGAATGAGCAGAGAATCAAGGTGATGAAAGTAGGTACTGCTGATAATCCTGCTGACATGTTCACCAAACCGGTCCCACATAGCAAGTTTCGACATTGTTTGAACTTGCTAAATGTTACAAGCTGTTAGTTGCCCAAGGAGGGCAAATCTGAGGCAGAAAGGAGGAGTCTGTTCATCTGGCATTGTAATGATGCATCTGCAAGGAAGATTCAAGTCAAGGTGGAGATTTGTTGATATGCCTTGAATCACACACTTCGCCAACGGTATGCAGTATTGGGCTTTAGGCCCAATTTCGGTGTTTTATCTCAGTGCTATATATATGATCTTTGAGATCTGTAATCTGTAACCCTAATTGAGTAATAAAATCCGTTCTCCTCTCTGCCCGTGGACGTAGCCAATTCATTGGTGAACCACGTAAATCACTTGTCTTCTTTACGTTTCTTGTTCATGCTCTATAATCCTATTCTGTCACAACATAAGATATGTGTATATGACTTCTGATTCAGGTGACATCGTTTTGTTATGTTGTGTTCATTGCAATGCATTTGTTTATAATGAAGAATATATATACTGATGACATTTTTTACTGTGTTATTATTAGATTTTGAAAGCGATGGTGAGTTTAGAAAGAGACGAAGTACTTATACGACGTCTGAATCATAAGGTAACATTCTGAAAGTGTGTGCGTGTGCGAAATCAGAGGTGTTGTCAGTTGTGTTGACACTATCCTAAAAACATTAAGCAGCGGAAATTAAAATGCACTTTGCAAAAATGGAAGTATTCAAAAGTTGCGTAGATTATAAAATAATCTACACGGTTCACTATATTAAATAAGTGAAACTTGATTAAAACTTCTTAGAGGTGTAAAATTACAACTCGTATGAGTGTATACAATTTACTAGAACCTATGAAGCTATCTCCCTCATAGATCTATGCATAAAACTCTAGTAAATAAGATCACGACGAACATACAATTGTTCGGGCTTACAAAGGTATGCTAATCTACAAGAAGAAACAAATATATTCCTAACTAGAAGCGTATGCACATTCAATATACTAGTAATCTTCTTATGCATCTTGTGTTGAGGAAGCCTTCGTTATTAATAGCCTTCATGGACGAACTGCCTTCAACTCCTATGATCATCACAACCATTATATCAAGCGGTTTTGGAACTTCTCTTCACATCTCCTTAAATGTAGGAACTTGTTATCTTATGCTTAGTAACTTCTCACTCCTATACAACTGCATGACCTGGTGTTGTCCACGTCTTCTAACTGCATTAGGGACATTACTAAGAAACAAGTGTAAGATCAGAGTTAGTGAGAAAAGGAAGGGCAAATTCTGATGTTGTCATAAGTGTTGGGAACATTAGTTACAACACTTGATTGTAAGTGTTGGATCATTATACAAAAAACTTATTCCAACATCAACAATCTCCCCCAATTTGACATTTCTACATCAACACTACTGATGTTCGCACATACAGAAACATTGACTAAGAAATTAACACAATTGATATTTCAAAAATTGAAGTAGCAGTTGTATTAGATCAAATTTATAAAAACATCTAAACCAAATAACATGCTTAGATTTAAATAACATAAACTTAAGGAAAATCCTAAATAATTATATAAAGTAAAAACAATGTTTTAGGAAATTAAAAACATAACATAAGTACAGAGCTTTTACAACCAAGAGAACTAAATTAACATTTTGGGAAATGATTGGACTGAAACAAATCAGTTGCATCTCCATAATCTGCATAAACTCCCCCATAATGTAAGCTCCCCTGATCTTCAAGCTCATCCTACATTCAAATCTCCATATAGATCTTGAATGTCTTGGTTTACTCCTTCTTGTTCAGCATTGGTCTCCCTCATTCCAGCATCAACAACATCACCATCACCATCAATTCTGTCAGCTCCAGTAGGATCCTCATCTACAGGAGGAGGTGCAAGGTTAGTTGGTTGTGGAATTTGAGAATCAGAACCATCAGCTACTCCTCCTGTTGAGGTAGAAAGAAGTTTCATCCAAAATTGTTTTTAGATAAGAAGATCATCAGCTAAACTCTGCAAATTGGTGATTGAGCCCTGTAAAATATCAAATTTTACAGAATGCTCTGAATGATCCCATCCAATCCACAACACTGCCTTCAGAAAGAGTTGTTGTCTCTGAATTGATTTGATATACTGAATCCAGGGATATAGTTGCTGATCACTTCACTTTCAGGCCTTGGGAAAGCCTTATCAACCAAGAACTTATACAACAAATAAGGATATGAGAGTATACCTCTTCCAGATATGTTGCATTTGAAGGTCATCATGTTGTTGAAAATAACTTGTCCTAGATTAAATCTTTTCAGGTGACCTATCTTGTACATGAGTACAGCCTGTTCAAGTGTTAAGGTGGTATTGATTGTGGTTGGCAGCCAATTGAAATGTATCAATTTATGCAGAACATAATATAAACTGGTCAATTTGGATGCAAGCAACATTTGTCTCCATTTAGTAATGACTCTCCCAGTCAGTATACTAATCATCACATCATAATTTGTTACAACAGGATCCTCCATAATTTTGGTTTTCAGCATGATATTGATCAGTCTAGGAGTGATCATAATCCTATTACCTCTAAACTAAATATGACCATAACGAGTAGAGTTAGGATCTCCAGTGTGCTCAGTGACATTAGCATAGAATTCATACACCTAGTCAACAATGTAAGGACATGCAAATTGAAGAGCATTCAACAATGATCTCTCCTTAAGCCAATCTAAATATGACCATAACGAGTAGAGTTAGGATCTCTAGTGTGCTCAGTGACATTAGCATAAAATTCATACACCTAGTCAACAATGTAAGGACATGGAAATTGAAGAACATTCAACAATGATCTCTCCTTAAGCCAATCTATCAGATTCATATCTTCAAAATCAGTTACTTTGATCAGCCTTTCACTTAAAATCTGCCTATTCCTTATAGTTCTATATTGTTCACTAGTGTTATCATGATAATCTTCACCAGTGTCAATATTTCTATCATTAGAAGAAAATAGTACCTCATCTTCATCTTCTGTGGAATTGGATGATGATTCTGGGTCAGATGGTTCGGGTGTTGCCATTAGAGAGGCAACAATAGCGGTCTTACGGAGTCTTTTTGAACTTCGAGTCCGAACTCTTAGAGTGTAATAGCTTTCTTCTTTCTTTTCTTCAATATCCTCGGCCACTTCAACAACATCGGCCTCGTTCACTTCCTCTTGGGGTGGATTCTGTCCAGGCCTACCTTCATGTTCATAGTCAGAGACTATAATGGGCTCGGATGCATCACCATCCGTTATGTACTTCTTCCCTTTTCAGAGTAGTCAACTCTCTTCCTAATATTTCTATGGGATTTCCTTTTCCCACCTGGCCATTTTCTTGCAGTAGGAACAGAGGCTTTCTTCGTTCCCTTTTGTTGTCTGTAAAGTCTCTCAAACTTTGCAGCCAATACTTCACATCAGAGGAGTCCAATCGATCTTGCATGTCAACATCCTGAGTTAGAGGTGGTGGTGCATCACCTCTGAACATATCATTATCCAGGGTTTCTCCCTCGAGCACAATAACAAGGTATAATGTTTTGCGACTTAGGGTTTCATAGGCATCCTTTAAAGTTTCAAAGGGGGTACCTAATTGGAAGTTGAGAATGAAAGGTTCGGTTTCAAGTATGGGGGCTTCAGATGATTGCACATTCTGAAGATCAGTAGAGGGTTTGGAAGCAGAGGCTTCAACATTGGCATTCGCGATTTTTGAGCGAATATCTAACGGGGTGTAAGGAACTATTGGAAGCGATTCCATTTGAGTGTGTGCAGCTCCATCTGCATAGGGAACTTCCATGGTTCCGACGGTAAAGGTAGGTGAGTTTAGAGACTAAGATTTGCTTGAGGTGTTGGATGATGCCATTTCAGCGAGCAAGTTGAGAGGATTTGGTAGGGCTTGAAATCGAATGTGAAGCAGGGGCTTGTGTGTTGTTTGACATAATACAACCTGTACACACAAAACAATGCAAAAATTTAGCAAACAAGAAACCTTTCGAATTCTAATTCAAATAAATTTGAATTGACCCTTAAAGTGATGTGACATTGCCTGCAAATAATATTAAGTACTACAAATCAACACTTTAATTACCGTGCTTCAAAGATTAACAAAGCTTGTAATTTATTAAGCAAATCACTCATGGAGACTAATTTATAGAGGAAGTATAAGAAAGAAGGACACGATTTCTGGGAATAAGAGAGTGAACAAGTGGGATTAACTTCCCCATCATAAGATTGTGTATAAATGGAGAATTGCTGAAATAATAAAAAATAATAAACATAATTTAAATAATAAATAAATATAAATCAACAGAATAAATTAATTTATTTCAGAGAATAAAATTACTCCATTCGTCCTAGGATTTTGTGCATAGTTTGACCGACACGTAGATTAAGAAAATGGAATATAGTGATGTGTATGGTGGAATAAATTAGGGGTACTATTGGTAATTCATTGACTAAAGTGAAGAGAGATATTAAATTGTGAGGCCCAAATATAGTGGTATTTTGAAATTAGATTAATGTTGTAAGGGTAAAAATTATGTGAGTTATTTCTTTTTTTGGAGTGTGTAAATAATGTTGGGACGCCAGTTAAGGAAAGTGTGCAAATAATCACGGGACGGAGGGAGTAATAATTATCAAAAAATAACTAATTCCTAAATAATCGATATTTAAATCAGAGTGTTTCAAGTGTTGTGACAATTGTTGGCATTCTATACATCTCAACACAGTTTTTACATGAATTTACTTCATATGTGTTGCATTATTTTCTTTTCTTTTTCACACTTCACATTGATCCATCTTTTGAAAAGAGTACATCGTAGCACCGAGTTCCGTGTCCCATAGTTACTCAATGGATTTGTGAATATATTGATGCAATTTATATCACCTTTTGAAAAGAGATCATCGTAGTAGCGAGCTTCGTGTCCCATAGTACTCAGTGATTTATAAAACATCTAATTTGTGATTTTCTTTTATGCATTTGAGAGATATATAGGCATTTTTGTGTTTTTCACAAGTCACTCAGAATTCAATTACAATCATAAGGAATTATATAAAATTCAACAATTACGAAAATTATAACAAGTAAACAAATAAGAGACATATCCTAGTGTTGTCTCAAATGCTACTCAAATGCTACCGCATTTAATACAATACCTTTGATCATATATTCAGATATTACATAAACCAAGAGATTTTCTAAGGGATGAAAACCTCTTATCATCAAGAGCTTTAGTAAAAATATAAGCTAATTATTTTTCAGTAGAAATGTACTCCAACTTTACTACTTTTTCAACAAGTTTTCTAAGGGCATGTTTGTTTTGGGACTCACACGTCCGGACATGGGACGTAACGTCCCCGTCCTGTTCTAGTTCGGAATTTCACAATTGGATTTCAACATCCAACTCCATCCACCCCTAAAAATACCTATATATCTTTCTATTATAATAATACAACATCACTCACTTTTACTAACTGATTTGACATAAAGTTATATTTTACTCCCTCCGTCCCACTATAAGTTTCCCACTATCCTTTTATGGATGTTCCACAATAAGTTTTCCATTTCATTTTTTTCCATTTTTAGCATATGATTTTCTCTCTCTCAATCACATCAGTTATACTTTATGTATTATTTTATTCTACTTTATCTCATACTCATCTATTATTTTCTCTCTCATCATCACATCACTTATACTTTATCTATTATTTTATAATATTCCTTAATCAAAACAACAAAAAGAAGTGAGAAACTTATTCAGGGACGGAGGGAGTATAATACAACATCACACACTCTTACACAATTGATTTGACATAAAGTTACATCCTATCTTACTTAACATCCAAAAAAAAAAAACATACACAATCACTATTCATCGAGATTTTCCCATCCAAGATTTCTCTATCCGGATTTCCCCCATCCTACATAATCCCAAAACAAACGTGCCCTAATGAAGTGATGTCTAATACTTATATGCTTTGTTAAGCATTGTTGCACTGGATTTTTAGAGATATTAATAGCACTTGTATTATCACAGTACACAATTAACACATCACTAGTTAAGTCATAATCATGAAACATTTTTTGCAACCATAATCATTGAGTACAACAACTCCCTGCTGCAATGTATTCTGATTCAGCTGTGGATTGAGACACACAGGTTTGCTTTCTGTTATGCCAAGAGATCAAGTTATTCCCCATATAAAAGCAACCTCCACTTGTACTTTTCCTGTCATCACAATCACCTGCCCAATCTGCATCACTATACCCAATCAAGGTACAATTTGTATTTTTGCTATACAAAATCCCTAAATCACATGTTCCAGCAACATATTTTATAATTCTCTTGACAACATTCATATGTGATTCCTTAGGGTTATGTTGATATCTAGCACATAGACATACACTGAACATAATATCAGGCCTAATAGAGCTCAAATAAATGAGACATCCTATCATTGATCTGTATAATGTTGGGTCAACATTCTGGCCAATATTATCTTTACTCAGTTTCTGAGTTGATCCCATAGGTGTCTTCATATGTTTAGAGTTTTCTAAACCAAACCTTTTCACTAAGTTTCTAGCATACTTGCTTTGTGAAATGAAAATACCATCTTTTTGTTGTTTAATTTGCAGTCCTAAGAAGTAATTTAAATCACCAACCATGGACATTTCAAATGTAGATGTCATTTCAGTCACAAATAATTTGAGCATATTATCACATGTAGATCCAAATACTATATCATCAACATAGATTTGAGCAATCATAATAGCATTATTCTCATGTTTAATGAACAGTGTTCTTGTCAACTTCTCCACTAACAAATCCAAATTCAATTAGGAAATTAGTGAGTCTGTTATACCATTCTTTAGGTGCTTGTTTCAAGCCATATAGAGCCCTTTTCAGTTTAAAAACATTATCAGGAAACTCAGGGTTTTTAAATCCTTTTGGTCGTTCTACATAAGCTTCTTCCACGAGAATACCATTTAGAAAAACAGTTTTAACATTCATTTGATGCAAACTTTATATCCATATAGCATGCAATGACAAGTATGAATCTAATAGATTCTATTCTAGCAATAGGAGAAAATGTTTCATCAAAGTCTACACCTTCTACTTGTGTATAACCTTGAACAACCAACCTAACTTTGTTCCTAATAATATTTTCTATCTCATTAGTTTTGTTCTTAAAGATCCATTTAGTGCCTATAACATTTATATGTCCTGGCCTAGGAACTAAAGTCCAAACATCATTCCTAACAAACTGATTTAATTCTTCACACATAACTTCGACCCAATTTTCATCATTTAAAGCTTCTTTAACAGTTTTATGTTCAATTGAGAAATGATAACATTCATGATTTACCTTACTCCACATAGAAGACATGTAAATAGACATTACCACATCCTTTGGGTTCATATCCATCCTTCTTCAGGTTTGAACACCAGTGGATTTTTCACCAATTATTTGATCATGTGGATGATATTTCTGAATTCTTATGGAAGGTATCTTCTGGAGTTTATACAGATCTTCTGGATTTGTTTTCTCAAATGATTCTTCTGGTGTGTCATCATTTTTCTCATCATTCTGAACCTGTTTAACTTTTTCAGTGTTGATTGGAACATCAATCAAATCTGAAATGTCTACATCTTCAATGTTCTTCCCTGTAATTCTTGTATCATCATCAAATACAACATTTACAGACTCTTGTACAGTATCAGTCCAAAAGTTGTAGATTTTGTAAGCTTTGTTATTCCTAGAGTAACCAAGGAAGAATCATTTGTCACTCTTTGAATCAAATCCCTTGTAGATGTTGTTAACTCTTAAATTCTTTAACATTATCAACAACATCTTAATTTGACCTTCCGTAATTTATTCTAAGTCTTTTCTGAAATGTTACAGTAAATGTTGGACTAAATGCTCTCACATTCAGGGACGATTCTAGAAGCTGCTACAAGTGTTTGGAACCTGGAAGATTCCAGAATGTTGGAGGACGTGCCAGAAGAGTCTGGTGCATCTTAGAACGACTTGGAAGATGGAAGAAGGATCTAGAGAGATCATGGGAGTGGAGATCCTGAAAAATAGGATCTCATGTGGAAGGCTCTAGAAATCGATTGTTTCTGTATAAATATCGAATGAGACTTTCATTCTCAAGCATGCACTATTCGAGTAATACATTTCTTGAGCGTTCAACCCTGTTAGGAAGCTAAACCATGATTATTAGATTTACCAACAACTATATCATCATTCACATCAGAAGCATTCTTAGAAAATTTTCTGAAACTTAAAGTAGAGGTGATCAATTTCTCCTTTAGATTACAAACTTCAAGATCTCTTCTGGTAAATAAGACTTCTAGATTGGTGATTGTTTCTTTCAAATTCTCATTCTCTTTGTTCAAAGAATTCAAAGTGAGTTTCTGAGAGTTCCAATCATCTAACAATTTTTGATATATCTCATCATCAATCCTTTTTCCTGCACCATCAACAAAATCATTAAAATAGTTCAAATTTGGGTGACTCTATTTTGATGTTACTGCAGATGTTAAGACATCAGGTGTAACATCAGAATCTGTATCATCTAGATCATTATCTGAAGAATCATTATAATCAATTATGGTAAAATGAGAACGTTCATTTTCATCAAGATCATCATCATCTGATTCATCACTTAAGGTAGCACTAAAATTAAGTTTTTGCTTTAGTCTGGTATTGGCACATTCATATGCATAATGACCATATCCAAAACATGCATTGCATTGAACTAATTTTTTAAATTCAGGTTCATACCTTGGTTTGCCTTCACTCTTTAATGGTCTTGGTGTGAATTGACTCTTCCTCCTCTCTGGTTGTGGTGTTGATGTGTTGATTTAGATCTTAGGCTGAATGTTACCTTTGGATTTGTCCATAGATTTCTTAAGAAATTTATTAAAATGCTTTGTAAGTAAGACAATGTTGTTAGGATTGTTAAGGCATTCATCAAGCAATTCATCATCCGAATCAACCTCGGTAATAATAGGCTGACTCTCAGATTTGTTTGATGTTTCTCCTTTAAAAACAACAACTTTCTTATCATCTTTAGTTTCATCAACTTGATTAGTGTTTATTTCATAAGTTCTAAGAATACTCACTAACTCATTTTGACTTAACTTATCAGTGTCTTTTGCCTCTTCAATAACACAAGTTTTAGCATCAAATCCTTTAGGAACGGACCTTAATATCTTATGAACTACTCTAACATTAGAAATAGGGTCACAAAGAGAATGTGATTAATTGATTATCTCACTTAACCTTTCGTTATAAGATGAAATTGTTTCATCTTCCTTCATTCGAAGATTCTCAAACTTTGTCCCCAACATTCGAAGTTTTGTCCTTCGAACACTTTCTGAACCTTCACAATGCTCTTGCAACCTGTCCCATGCATCTTTATAAGTAGAACAATTAGATATAATTTTAAACATAGATGTATCAAGAGAGGTAAAAATTGCATTTAAAGCTTTAGAATTGTATCATGATGTTGTTATCTCATCAGTCGTCCAATCAACTTCTTTCTTAAGTTAAATTTCACCATCGGCATCTGCTGGATTCTTTGGTGTGTCCCAACCTGTAAGAACGGTCCTCTAAGTGCGTTCGTCAATTGAATTGATGTACATTCGCATCTTAGGCTTCCAATGAGTATAATTTGAACCATCTAGAACGGGTGGCCTAAGTGCAGTGGATATGTGACGTGTTTCCATTGCGAATATAAACTAAAACACACTTTAAGTAAGGATCTAAACCTAGTGTCGTCAGGTGTTGGCTCTAATACCAACTGAATGTGTGTGTGGTATCTAGTGTTTAAGTAAAGACAGAAATGTTGCACAGAATGTTGAGACAAATAGTGCAACACTGACTCTAACAGAATATAAGAATATGGATCACACAGCGGAAGACTAAAACACTAAAACAATAAGAACACAATAGAATAATTTTAACATATATTTTATTAATAACAAAACCTATGCTATGCCTTACGGCGAAAACGACTTAGCTTGTAAGTTACAAAAATGTCGTGTGAAATGTCTCAGCAATTACTTCAACATTCCATAAACTGAAACTACAATCGAGGCAGGTGCCTAAATCTGTAAATAGACTTAAGTGTTTGATCATTGTCTAAAGAACTAATCCGATCTATGATTTACTCTCACTCGATACAAGACTAGAACTAAATACACGGGAAAGTGTGGTATCCCTCGGTGTACATTAAAAGATACAACTACTGACCATAACTCCTAACAGGGTTGAATGCTCAAGAAATGTGTTACTCGAATAGTGCATGTTTGAGAATGAAAGTTTCCTTCGATATTTATAAAGAAACAACCGAGTTCTAGAGACTTCCATATGAGATCCTATTTTTTAGTATCTCCACTCCCATGATCTCTCTAGATCCTTCTTCCATCTTCCAGGTCGTTTTAAGAAGCTCCAGACTCTTCTAGCACGTCCTCCAACATTCTGGAATCTTCCAGGTTCCAAACTCTTGTAGAAGCTTCTAGAATCGTCCCTGAATGTGAGAGCATTTAGTCCAACATTTAATGTAACATTTCTGTTAAAACTTAGAATAAATCACGGAAGGTCAAGTTAAGATGTTGTTGATAATGTTAAAGCATTTAAGAGTTAACAACATCTACAAGGGATCTGATTCAAAGAGTGACAAAGGATTCTTCCTTGGTTACTCTAGGAATAGTAAAGCTTACAAAATCTACACTTTTGGACTGATACTGTACGAGAGTCTATAAATGTTGTATTTGATGATGATACAAGCATTACAGGGAAGAGCATTGAAGATGTAGACATTTCAGATTTGATTGATGTTCCAATCAACACTGAAAAAGTTGAACAGATTCAGAATGTTGAGAAAAATGATGACACACCAGAAGAATCATCTGAGAAAACAGATCCAGAAGATCTCAAGATCTGTATAATCTACAGTAGACACCTTCCATAAGAATTCAGAAATATCATCCACATGATCAAATCATTGGTGAACAATCTACTGGTGTACAAACCAGAAGAAGGATGGGTATGAACCCAAAGGATGTGGCAAGGTCTATTTGCATGTCTTCTATGTGGAGTAAGGTAAATCATGAATGTTATCATTCCTCAATTGAACATGAAATTGTTAAAGAAGTTTTAAATGATGAAAATTGGATTGAAGTTATGTATAAAGAATTAAATCAGTTTGTTAGGAATGATGTTTGGACTTTAGTTTTTAGGCCAGAGCATATAAATGTTATAGGCACAAAATGGATTTTTAAGAACAAAACTGATGAGATAGAAAATATTATTAGGAACAAAGTTAGGTTGGTTTCTCAAGGTTATACACAAGTAGAAGGTGTAGACTTTGATGTAACATTTGGTCCTATTGCTAGAATAGAATCTATTAGACTCTTACTTGCCATTGCATGCTATATGGATATAAAGTTGCATCAAATAAATGTTAAAACTATTTTTCTAAATTGTATTCTCGTGGAAGAAGCTTATGTAGAACAACCAAAAAGATTTGAAAACCCTGAGTTTCCTAATAATGTTTTTAAACTGAAAAGGGCTCTATATGGCTTGAAACAAACACCTAGAGAATGGTATAACAGACTCACTAATTTTCTAATTGAATTTGGATTTGTTAGAGGAGAAGCTGACAGAACACTGTTCATTAAACATGAGAATAATGCTATTATGATTGCTCAAATCTATGTTGATGATATAGTATTTGGATCTACATGTGATAATATGCTCAAATTATTTGTGAATGAAATGACATCTAAATTTGAAATGTCCATGGTTGGTGATTTAAATTACTTCTTAGGACTGCAAATTAAATAACAGAAGTATGGTATTTTCATTTCACAAAGCAAGTATGCTAGAAACTTAGTGAAAAGGTTTTGTTTAGAAAACTCTAAACATATGAAGATACCTATTGGATCAACTCAGAAACTGAGTAAGGATAATGTTGGCCAGAATGTTGACCCAACATTATAGAGATCAATGATAGGAAGTCTCCTTTATTTGAACTCTAGTAGGCCTGATATTATGTTTAGTGTATGTCTATGTGCTAGATATCAATCTAACCCTAAGGAATCACATATGAATGCTGTCAATAGAATTATAAAATATGTTGTAGGAATATGTGATTTAGGGATTTGGTATAGCAAAGATACCAATTGTAGCTTGATTGGGTATAGTGATGCAGATTGGGTAGGTGATTGTGATGACAAAAAAAGTACAAGTGGAGGTTGCTTTTATATGGGGAATAACTTGATCTCTTGGCATAGCAGAAAGCAAATCTGTGTGTCTCAATCCACAGTTGAATCAGAATACATTGCAGAATCAGAATATATTGCAGCAGGGAGTTGTTGTACTCAATGATTATGGTTGCAAAAAATGTTTCATGATTATGACTTAACTAGTGATGTGTTAATTGTGTACCGTGATAATAAAAGTGCTATTAATATCTCTAAAAATCCAGTGCAACAATCCTTAACAAAGCATATAAGTATTAGACATCACTTCATTAGGGCACGTTTGTTTTGGGATTATGTAGGATGGGGGAAATCCGGATGGAGAAATCTTGGATGGGAAAATCTCGATGAATAGTGATTGTGTATGTTTGTTTTTGGATGTTAAGTAGGATAGGATGTAACTTTATGTCAAATCAATTGTGTAAGAGTGTGTGATGTTGTATTATAAAATATAAATTTATGTCAAATCAATTAGTAAAAGTGAGTGATGTATTATTATAATAGAAAGATATATAGGTATTTTTAGGGGTGGATGGAGTTGGATGTTGAAATCCAATTGTGAAATTCCAAACTAGAACAGGACGGGGACATTACGTCCCATGTCCGGACGTGTGAGTCCCAAAACAAACATGCCCTTAGAAAACTTGTTGAAAAAGTAGTAAAGTTGGAGTACATTTCTACTGAAAAATAATTAGCTTATATTTTTACTAAAGCTCTTGATGATAAGAGGTTTTCATCCCTTAGAAAATCTCTTGGTTTATGTAATATCTGAATATATGATCAAAGGTATTTGATGCGGCCTAAAATTGTCACCTCAGGAGATGTCGACACGTGTATAGAGGATAAGATTTATGAGAAGATGGGAACGTGAAGAGAAATCCTCAGGATATAAAATCCCTCCGGATGTCTCTCCGGAGGGAGCTCTACCTAAGGATCTCGAGGGAGAAATACCAGGAAAACCGGGCCCTAAGGGAAATTAGTCGGCCTGGATTTCCGGAGAGATTTCCTATAAAAGGGGATAAGAACGGATAAAGGAAGACTAATTCTTCCTTTACTCAAATGGCTAGAATCTAGAGGGCAGAGTGGTTGCGATTCTTCAGGGAGTTGAGATTCGTAGACTGATTCAAGGATAGGGGAATGGCCGATCCGAAAAAGGGGGAAAACCTAATTTCCCCTCAGTAGAATTCCTCTATAAATAAGCCATGCCTAGACACATTAACAGGTTACGATCTCTAATACTACTTAATCTTATTAACATCTATTATAAAGCTTCTTAATTCCTTCTCCGAGAACCTTGTCATTATAAAGAGGACTCTTAAGTCCACATTATCGACTGAATCACAGATACTGACTTGAGCGTCGGAGTGTTCGCGCCGGACTCCCCTCCGGCGTGTCTTTTGCAGGTTCTTGGAGGACCCTTTTGAAGGAGGCTTTAGCCCCGGATTCTTCATACATCGATTCGGGAATTTGGATATCTGACGTGGAGGATATCTAATTTATCCGTGCAAATTGTGGCACAACAGTATTGTATTAAATGCGGTAGCATTTGAGACAACACTAGGATATGTCTCTTATTTGTTTCCTTGTTATAATTTTCGTAATTGTTGAATTTTATATAATTCCTTATGATTGTAATTGAATTATGAGTGACTTGTGAGAAACACAAAAATTCTTATACATCTCTTAAATGCATGAAAATCACAAATTAGATGCTTTATAAATCACTGAGTAACTATGGGACACGGAGCTCGCTACTACGATGATCTCTTTTCAAAAGGTGATATAAATTGCATCAATATATTCACAAATTCATTGAGTAACTATGGGATATGGAGCTCGCTGCTACGATGTACTCTTTTCAAAAGATGGATCAATGTGAAGTGTGATAAAAAGAAAAGAAAATAATGCAACACATATGAAGCAAATTCATGTAAAAATTGTGTTGAAATGTATAGAATGCCAACAATTGTCACAACACTTGAAACACTCAGGTTTAAATATCGATTATTTAGGAATTAGTTATTTTTTTTATAATTATTAATTTTATTCTCTGAAATAAATTAATTTATTCTTTTGATTTATATTTATTTATTATTTAAATTATGTTTATCATATTTTATTATTTCAGTAATTCTCCATTTATACACGATCTTATTGTGGGGAAGTTAATCCCACTTGTTCACTCTCCAATTCTCAGAAATCGTGTCCTTCTTCTTTCTTATACTTACTCTATAAATTAGTCTCCATGAGTGATTTGCTTAATAAATTACAAGCTTTGTTAATCTTTGAAGCACGGTAACTAAAGTGTTGATTTATAGTACTTAATATTATTTGCAGGCAATGTCACATCACTTTAAGGGTCAATTTAAATTTATTTGAATTAGAATTCGAAAAGTTTCTTATTTGCTAAATTTTTGCATTGTTTTGTGTGTACATGTTGTATTATGTCAAACAACACACAAGCCCCTGCTTCACATTTGATTTCAAGCCCTACCAAATCCTCTCAACTTGCTCGCTGAAATGGCATCATCCAACACCTCAAGCAAATCTCAGTCTCTAAACTCACCTACCTTTACCGTCGGAACCATGCAAGTTCCCTATGCAGATGCAGCTGCACCCACTCAAATGGAATCGCTTCCAATAGTTCCTTACAGCCCATTGGATATTCGCTCAAAAATCGCGAATGCCAATGTTGAAGCCTCTACTTCCAAACCCTCTACTGGTCTTCAGAATGTGCAATCATCTAAAGCCCCCATACTTGAAACCGAACCTTTCACTCTCAACTTCCAATTAGGCACCCCCTTTGAAACTATGAAGGATGCCTATGAAACCCTAAGTCGCAAAACAATATACCTTGTTATTGTGCTCGAGGGAGAAACCCTGGATAATGCTATGTTCAGAGGTGATGCACCACCACCTCCAACTCAGGATGTTGACATGCAAGATCGATTGTACTCCTCTGATGTTCAGTATTGGCTGCAAAGTTTGAGAGACTTCACAGACAAAGAAAGGGAACGAAGAAAGCCTCTGTTCCTACTGCAAGGAAATGGCCAGGTGGAAAAAGGAAATCCCAGAGAAATCTTGGAAAGAGAGTTGCCTACTCTGAAAAGGCAAGAAGATCATAACGGATGGTGATGCATCCGAGCCCATTGCAGTATCTGACTCTGAACATGAAGCTAAGCCTGAACAGAATCCACCCCAGGAGGAAGTGAACGAGGCCGATGTTGATGAAGTGGTCGAGGATATTGAAGAACAGAATGAAGAAAGCGATTACACTCCAAGAGTTCGGACTCGAAGGTCAAAAAGACTCTGCAAGGCCGCTATTGTTGCCTCTCTAATGCCAACACCCGAAACATCTGACCCAGAATCATCATCTAGTTCCACAGAAGATGAAGATGGGGTACTATTTTCTTCTGATGATAGAAATAGTGACACTGATGAATATTATCATGATAACATTAGTGAACAATATAGAACTATAAGGAATAGGCAGATTTTAAGTGAAAGTCTGATCAAAGTAACTGATTTTGAAGATATGAATCTGTTAGATTGGCTTAAGGAGAGATCATTGTTGAATGCTCTTCAATTTGCATGTCCTTAAATTGTTGACTGGTGTATGAATTCTATGCTAATGTCACTGAGCACACTGGAGATCCTAACTCTACTCGTTATGGTCATATTTAGTTTAAAGGTAATAGGATTATGATCACTCCTAGATTGATCAATATCATGCTGAAAACCAAAATTATGGAGGATCATGTTGTAACAGATTATGATGTGATGATTAGTATACTGACTGGGGGAGTCATTACTAAATGGAGACAAAGGCTGCTTGCATCCAAATTGACATGTTTATATTATGTTCTGCATAAATTGATACATTTCAATTGGTTGCCAACCACAATCAATACCACCTTAACACTTGAAGATATTGATGGAAATCAATATTAATATTTGATTAGATATTTATGCTTATGTTTAGGAGATTGTTTTTATTTTATTATATTTAGTATTTACTCCCTCCGTCCGCCTATAAGCTTCCCGCTACTTTTTGGCACAGAGATTAAGAAAAGTGATTAAATAATAAATATAGTACAAGTGATGTGATTGGAAGAAGGAGAGAGATAGAGAGGAAAAGTAAAATATAAAGTGAAGTGTAAGAAAAAGTATTTACCAAAAAGGGTATGGAAAGCTTATAAGCGGACAGACTAAAATGGTAAAATGGGAAACTTATAGGTGGACGGAGGGAGTATATGTTTCTTACTCTCCAAGTATAATTCGTATTATAAATAGATAAGTTCCAAATTGTTATTAGGGAGTTGAATTGATTAATAAAATATGAGAGTTTATCTCAATATCTCTTTAATAGTATTCTTCTTAAATCAATGTATCTGAGTATTACCACTTTTCCGGGTATTCGTATAATCAACGGATAGTGTGTGTTCTTGTTATCTTCGTATATATTCATCTTTATTATACCGCTTCCGCTGCCTGCATCACTTATTCATATTTTCAATTTCATTTAATTAAAAAAAGGGCACAATGATATTGTTAGACTAAGCAAGCAATTAGTTTGTTAGTTAAATAATGGTTATTAAGTTGTAACCATATTAGTTGGTTACCCCAAATCTTATTGTATAAATATAGGCCAAGTGCCTTCACATTCACATAATGAAAGATTATTCGTACTCTCACATGGTATTAGTCATTTTTTTAGAAAATCCTATCCTCCTTCTTCTTTCTTTCTTTCTTCTTCTCTCCCACTCTTGCTTTTGCTCGCCGTCGCCGCCGATCCTTCTTGATGGCCGATCCTACATCTCTTAAATCCATCACTTCTATTTTTTATGCTACTCTTTCGCTCCATGCCATGACACATCTTGTGATTGTTAAGCTCAAGCCCACAAATTATCGAATGTGGTATGGTCAAATCTTCCCTCTCTTGGTCACTTAAAAGTTTCTCCCTTATGTTGATGGATCGAACAAGGCGCCTTCTCCGACGATCACTACAAACGTCGTCACCTCTCCCAGTCCTGCCTATCTTTCTTGGCATGCTCGCGATCAAATTGTTAGTGTTTTCTTGACCTCCACTCTTACGGAAGAAGCTATGGGGGTCATTGTTGGTTGTGATACGTCGGCCGATATTTGGAACAATTTAGCAACTGCCTTCCATCAACCATTAAAGGCTAGAGAGTTGCGTCTTAAAGATGAGCTTCAATTAATCAAGAAAGACTCAAGATCCATTGCCGAATATGGAACCGTTTTCAAGAATCTATGTGATCAACTTGCCTCTATGGGTTGTATCGTTGACGACACGGATAAGTCGCACTAGTTTCTTCGGGGCCTCAACACCGATTTCCACAGTTTCTCTACTTCTCAAATACATCTCTCTCCCCTACCAACTTTTACTGAGTTGCTCGTCAAGGCGGTATCTTATGATCTATTCACCAAAATCGTTGGAGTCATCCTCTCTATCGTCCCAGTCTCCGGCCTTCTTTGCCTACTCCTCATTTGTCCCCGATGGTCATTCCTCGTCTGCTCGCCCTGGTGGTGGTCGAGGCCAATTTAATTCTCGTGTTCGCGGATCTTCTAGTCATTGATGAGGATGTGGTTATTTTCCTCCTCGATATCAAATCTGCATATTTGATGGCCATTATGCCGACTCCTGTCCTCAAAGGTTTGTTACTTCCTCTTCTGCTAGGCAGGCGAACCTTATAGAGGCTGTTGGCCCTTTCTGCTCGCCCTACTCTCCACATTACCCTGATTGGTATGTCGACACCGGTGCTTCCGCGCATATGGTTCCCTCCTCGTCGACTCTTGATTCTGCTCGCCCTTACTCCGGACCGGACAGAGTCGTTGTTGGTAACGGTAACATTCTTCCCATTTCTCATGTTGGTTCTAGTCACTTAACTCTGAATCTTCCGATTTCTAATGTTCTTGTTGTTCCCCGTCTTACTAAGAATCTCATCTCTGTTAGTAAACTCACTAATGATCTTGATGTTCAACTTGTGGTTACTAACATTGGTTTTTGACATTCAAAATCGGACGACAGTACTTGTCTTGGCGCGAGGAAAATTTGAACATGGTCTTTATATCTTGGATAACTGTCAATCTGCCTTAGCTACTTCTTTGATCTCTAGACCGAATTGTATCTCTTTTGAACGATGACATAATCTATTAGGTCATATTAGCTTTGACAATATATCTCTTTTAAAGAACTTAAGCCTTGTCTCGGTCACTTCTTTACTGCCAAAGCCTTCTATGTGTATATCTTGTCAAAATGCTAAGAGTAAACATCTTCCCTTTTCTATAAATGATAAGCGAGCTACATATGTACTCGATCTTGTTCATTGTGATCTTTGGGGTCCTTCCCCTGTTAAGTCAAATGATAGGTTCTCTTATTATGTTGTCTTTATAGATGATTATTTTTTATTTTCTTGGTTTTACCCTTTAAAATTAAAATGTGACTTCTACTCATTCTTTGTACATTTTAAAGCTTTGGTTGAAAATCAATTATCTAAGAAAATAAAATGTTTCCAAACTGATGGTGATACTGAGTTTACTAATCATCGTCTTTTTGATCTCTTGAGTTCCTCTAGAATTGTGCACACCATGTCTTGTCCTTACACCCCTGCTCAAAATTGTCGAGCATTACGTAAGCATTGCTATATAACTAAAATGGGTATTTCCTTATTATTTTACTCATCTGTCCCTACTACTTATTGGGTTGAGGCCTTTGCTACTCCCACATATAAATAGACAATAAAAAGTATGTTGTATAAAATAAAGAAAAAGAAAAGGAAAGCAAACCAAAAGGTATGTCAAGGAAAGATATACTTCCTTATACAACAAAGCAAAGCCTAAAGTAAATACAAATACAAGTAAACCAAACTACATATGATCAATGTTAACACCACCATCTTGATCTTGAGACCCTTTCTTGGTCTCCAGATGGAAGTCATTCGATTTTTCATTCTGGTAAAATTGATCGGATCTTCCGTCAAGAATCTCCCAACGAGGTAGTGACCCATCCGCCGTTATAGTCGCAGTGGCAGGATCAAGAATCAGTTCATTTTCTTCTTCTTCTTCCAAAGACAAATCACGAAGTTGATATTTCATAGCTAAAACTAACTCTCAAACGAGGAGAGGGAAACGAACTCTCAAACGAGGAGAGGGAAACGAACTCTCAAAAGAGGAGAGGAAAACGAACTCACAAAACTCGAGGAAAAACTGTATAAAAACCACGACGAGAAACACAGCCTAGAGAAAACAGCAACTAAACAACTACTTACTCATCACCATGATGATTCACGGTAAACACACACGTACCAAATGAGCCACAATTATAACACCAAATCACCACCCATTCACAAACTTAATCAAGCAAAGAGAAAACAGCAACTAAGCAGCTGCATACTCAAAGTCATCACCACGATGATTCACGACAATGATAACAACATAAATAAATCAGCGCTGAATCGTCATACCAAATCGACAACAATTAGAGAAGCAACTTACGACGCCAAGTTATTAACTCAGCAAATCTCCAATCTCTGAAGCGGTTACAATCCTCAAAAGTTAAATCCATCAAAACAACGCCAAGCAGCAATCAAATTGAAAAACAACACCAAATTGAATTAGGAATTCAATTGAAATGACAAGAAACCCGCCATGAATTACCAAATCTCCGAATAATTCCACAAACGAAGAGGTGCAATACTGAATCGTCGGCGCTCAAAATTCGAACACAGAGTCCAAACGCCGGCACAAAATCATCACACCTGAACCTCAAATTGTCGGACGACAGAAATAACTAACGGCAGAATCGTATCAAATTGCAATCAAAATCGATGACGAAGAGAATCGGATCGACGACGACTTAAACTAACCGTCGACGAAGCTGAACCGAAACAAGGCGAACAATCGACTCCGGAATTCTTCAAACTAAGATGAAAGTCTAGCACGGGAATCAAGAGAGAACTCCAAAACGGTTATCAAATTGATCTCATTATACTCTATTTTTATTTTATTTAGATAAATAGAATTCCTACACCTATTCTTTCAAATAAATCTCCTTATGAGCTTATGTTCTCCACTTTTCCATCTTATGCTCACTTAAGGGTGTTTGGTTGTCGTGTTTTTCCATGTCTACATGACTATACTGCTAACAAATTGTCTCCTCGTAGTATCCCTTGTGTATTTTTAGGTTACATCCCTCGTCATAAAGGCTATTGCTGCCTGGACGAGCACAGTACTCGCATATACATTACTCGTCATGCTGTGTTCGACGAATCAGTCTTTCCATTGACTGATTCTTCCTCGTCCTCGTCTTTTGACTTGCCAATCACAATCTTTGACGATTCCACCCCTAGTTGCTCGCCTCTTGCCTTGCCCATTATCTTCATCACCTCCGCCTGCTCCTGCTCCGTGATCGCTATGTATTCCCTCCATCCACTCCCCTATTATCCCTCCAATGGTCGCCCCATTGCCTCATATTGCTCAGCCAACCACTCGTCCTCTTCGACCTCCTCCGCAGCCACCATCTCTACCTCATTCTCCTCCTCGACCGTTCGTCTGAGCCCCTGCCATCACTTCCTCGTCACCCTCTACTGGTCGTCCATCTGCTTCATCCTTACATCTGATGCGTACTCGCTCAAAGGATGACATCTTCAAACCAAAAAACCCTTCCTCTACCTCCTTTCTGGTCCATCATAATCTGCTTGCTGCCATCCATGACACAACAGAACCTAAAGGTTTCAAGTCTGCTGTCAAATCTCTGCACTAGCTCGTGGCCATGGATGCTGAACTTCAACCTCTTTACAAAAACAACACTTGGGATTTGGTCCCATGCCGCCAAGACACCAATGTGGTAGGATCCAAATGGGTCTTCTACACCAAGTTTCTCACTGATGGTTCTGTTGATCGTCATAAAGCTCGCTTGGTCGCTCAGGGTTTCACTCAAGTTCCTGGTTTCGATTACGATCACACCTTCAGTCCAATTGTTAAATCTACCACTGTTCATGTGATCCTCTCCCTAGTTGTTATGAACAATTGGACATTGCATCAATTAGATGTCAACATTGCCTTTCTCTATAGTCTCCTTGATAAACCGATTTACATGAGTCAACGACCTGGCTTTGTCGATCCTCTTCGGCCAAACCACGTATGTCGCTTAAATAAGGCAATTTACGGTCTAAAACAAGCTTATCGCGTCTTGTTTCAACGGTTTTGCAATTTCTTGCTCGTCCTCGACCTCAAGGAAAGCAAGTCTGACACCTCTTTGTTCATCCTTGTCTCAGGTCATATTCTTCTTTACGTCCTTGTCTATGTTGATAATATTATTATCACTGGTAACGATAAAACTTTTGTTGCTCGTCCTGTTTCCAGAATTAGCAAGGAGTTCGCAATTAAGGATCTTGGTCGCTTGAATTACTTCCTCGGTCTTGAAGTCACCTACACCCGATAATAGTCTTTTTCTTGGTCAAACAAAATATGCCAACGACATCCTTATTCGCGCTGACATGCTCGACTCCAAACCGGTAGCAACTTCGCTCTCCTCGACTGATCTTCTCCGGCTAGATGGACAAGCCTTCTCTGATCAACACTCTTCTGATCTCTTGTCGGTGCTCTCTAATACCTCACCATCACTCGACCAAATTTGTCATTTGCGGTCAATACCAACAGTAAGTTCCAAGCTCGCCCAACCACATACCACTTTCAGGCGGTTAAATAAATCATTCGTTACGTGAAAGGTACGATCGATCTTGGCCTTCAGTTCTCGCCCGATTACTCCTCGCTGGTCGGCTACTCTGATGCTGACTGGGCACGCTGTCTAGACATTTGTCGTTCAACTTACGGGCACTCTATATTCCTCGGCCCAAACCTTGTCTCTTGGGGAGCTAAGAAATAACCCATTGTCTCTCGCTCAAGCTGTGAATCTGAGTGTCGGGACATGGCGAACACAACCTCTGAAATGGTCTGGTTATGCTCGCTTCTACACGAACTTTGTGCTCTTCCGTCAACTGTTCAGACTCTTCTCTGCGACAACAAAAGTGATTTGTTTCTGTCTCAAAATCCGGTTGCTGATAAACAAGCAAAACACATCGACATTGGCTATCATTTTGTTCGCGAGCTTGTCTCCGCTGGTCGGCTAATTACTCAGTTTGTCCCATCAAACTTACAACTCGCTGACATTTTCACGAAAAGCCTTCCTCGTCCACTCTTTGAATATTTTCGTCACAAGCTTCGCGTCTTCTCGCTTAACACTGCTCGCTCCTCGCCTTCTACTGCTCTCTTCTCGCCACCTCTTGCTCGCGACGCTTCGCTTGAGAGGGGGATGTTAGACTAAGCAATCAATTAGTTAGTTGGTTAGTTAAATGGTGGTTATTAAGTTGTAACCATATTAGTTGGTTACCCCAAATCTTATTGTATAAATATAGGTCAAGTGCCTTCACATTCACTTAATGAAAAATTATTCCAACTCTCACATGTACAATTAGGTTTCATTTCGAACCTAATTCTAACTCTATAAAATCATTGAACTGGAATATAACATGAAGGTCCTATATGAACCTTAGACTAACTCTCCCAAAATTAAATTCTTTCCTACCATGAAACTTAAAAAAAATGTACATATTACTATTCATTAAAATTTAAAATCTTAAAATTTTTAAAATCATAAAAAATTTAAAGTAAAACACCACCTTAATCTACATAATTGTTGGGAATCATGACACATCTGTAATCTACATGGAAGTGGATTGGCCCTTCGTCTTGTTCTTCGATTCTTTAGGACATTTAACTCTTAGCTTTAGGGTAGTGTTTTTCTTTTTAGCTTAAAAAAAAGTGGCTAGAGTTTTTTTTTATACACTAAATTCAATATATATATATATATATATATATATATTTTTTTTACTCTACTTAAAACTCTACTCATTACAAGAAAAAAGTATATGAATAGAAAATAGGTGGTGGGTTATATTTTCAGGTGTCGGCCTCAAGTGATATTTGGCCTACTTGATTTTTTATTTTTGAAATCATTTGGCCTACTTGATTAGAAAATAGGTCGCGGGTTATATAAATATTCGTCTCTGTTTTATAACTCTATTTATAGGAGTACTATATTTTACTATATATTATCTCAATTTAAATTTTAAAACTGAAGGGGTCGGTGGTCATCAAGCTCCCACTATTGGTAAGTAATTCAATTAATTTATTTAACCGGTGGTCTTATAATAATGTAAAATGATGATAATTATTACTCCCTCCATCATCAGATTACATACTTTTCTTAACGGACGTCTCAACATTATTTACACACTACAAAAAATAATAAATAAGTCACATAATTTTTACCCTTACAATATTCATATAATATAAAATATGTCACTATATTTGGGCCCACAATTTAACTCAATTTATAACTTTAATCAAATCTTCACCCATTTTAATTAATAAATTATCAATAATACCCTCCTTTATTTTATCTTACACATCACTCTATTTCATTTTTTTAAACTCTATGATGATCAAACCATGCAAAAAAAAAAAATGATAGGACGGAGGCAGTATTCACTAAAATTTTAAATTATTAAATATTAAAATGTACTTAGTGATTTTAAAAAAAAATATACTCAGTATAGGAATAAGAGGGTGCGGTCATGGACTCATGGGTTGACTCACGGGCGAGCATCAAAATTAAATTTCCTAAAAATTCCTTTTTTTAATAATATTAAAGAATTAAATGAACTTAAACTGATGGGATTAAAGTTTTTTTTAGTCTTTTAAGTTGGATGGAATACACATCTTGATTTTGATCTTATAAGTTGTTTAAATTTTGAATTCAATCCAATTATATGTCATTGCAGGTAAATGAATCAGTCAAATTCTTAGTTCGTGCATTTTTCTGCACATGAATAAATTGACGGTTGATTTGAATTGCACACGAGTTAAGGATTTGACCGATCGTTTACGTGTAATAATGGATAATTGGACTGAATTCAAAATTTAGATAATTTATGAAACAAAAATCAAACGGTGTATTTCATGAGGACCAAATTTAAAATTAGTCCAACTTAAAGAACTAAAAAAAACTTTAATCCCTAAAATAATGGGCAAAAATTTACACGAGAGGGTCTCAGACGCAACTCATTGAATCTAGGAAAACTTGCACGTTAGATTAGGGGTAGCAAAAATTGCTGTTAAAAGGTGGCGATTATGTCCCCGCTTACAAAATTTTTACAATTTATGTACAAAGTCTCCAAAAAAAAAATATAAATATCACCATCTTTTGAATTGTACTCCGTATGTCTCTTCAAGCCCATCAATTTGGTATGTACTTCTAATTGTTGGTTCGGTATACTACAACTCCAGAAAATGTTCATTCACGTCAATTTTTTGACAATAAAAGATAGGCAATTTTTCGTCGAATGAAGATCAATCCATATATCAAATTCTTCAGCTCTCTAATACCATCTCCAATGCCACTTCATTTATAGAGTTAAATTCAAAAATGAAGTTTTGTCCCTTTCAACTGTACTCTATTTTGAAGTTTTGAATAGTAAACTTCATATATGAAATTTACTATTCAAAACTCTATATTTTATATATATTATTTTATTAATATTTACAATTCTATATTAATAATTTGTTAAATATAATTACAATTATATTGTTATACTAATTTATAATATAATATACATATTTTTTTTTTGTGTGTATTATTATTACTAACAAAAAAAAACGTAAAATACAATAAAACATACATTATATATTAAATATGAAATATATTATATATTATAACGGACATACATGCATTACCTCTACCTATAACACTGGCGTATTAAAATAAGTGAACACAAATTGAAAAGAAATACAAATAATAAATGAACGATACACTAATATATTGAAAATGAATAAAATAATATGGAGAAGTTTTATTGTTGTAATATTTAATTTTAATTTTAATTTACTAATTGAATATTTACTTGTATAAATTAATTTAAATATGAAGATAAATCTATTATTTAATGATTGTAATATATTGAAAATGAATAAAATAATAAATAGAGTAAGATATAGAGTTTTATGGTTGGAGAAGATTTTTCAAATAGAGTTTGAAAATGTGTATTTTAGAGTTTAAAGATCTTCATTTTAGAGTTTGTGATTGGAGATGGCCTAAGCCTGTGTTTGGTATATGACTTGACTATCATTTTGCCAGAAAACGGTCAAAAAAACCTAGAATCGCAAGTGGGTTTGAGCGGCGATTATTTAGTACTTTTCAACTTAATTTCGATTGTTTTATTGGAGAACTGAATGACTAGTCATATATCAAAATGACGGAATTAGAGAGATAAATAATTCGATACTCCATATAACTTGGCCTTCGATTCATCGGAAAATTAAAGTAAATGAATCATTCAAACTTAAATTTACAAAGTTGTAAAATTATTGAATTTTGATCGTCGAAAAATTAAAGCAACTGAATCATTCAAATTTAAATTTGTGGAGTTGTAATATACATAAGAGCAATTGTAAATTCACAGTTGACGAGCTTGGAGGGACTAACAATTTGATGTATCACTCATTCTTTATTTTACTGAAAAATGATGGTGATGAGAGTGGGATTTCCTTTTCCGCAACTTTCGATATAAATTGTGAAAAAAATGATAACTAGAAGCATAAATTGGCACCCTTAACATGACAGATTGCTACCCTCTAACCTGATGGACAAGTTTTGCATTTTTTCCTTTAATCTCTTATATGAATCGTGGTTTATGAGATTTTAACTCGATTATATTTTTAAACAAAAAAAGACCCAAATATCATGATAAAATTGTCATACTCAATAGTCAATACTCACCCCAGAAAAAGATAAATTAATTTATCAACCAGTGAAATTTTGTTTCAACCAAATTTTTATTGGTTCAATGATTTTTTTTATTTTAATTACATTTAATCATTAATTCGTTTGAAAGTTTTTGGTCCAACCATCATTTTAAGCTCGCCAATTATAGGTTTATAGGTGTATTCAACTTTAACACGTGTTATCTTTTCACATGTATTTGATTGCTAATTTTGTTGCTTATGCTTTGGCCTATTTTGCTAAATGTAACATCATTAGTAACAGTGAGTCTCCTAATTTTGTTTGCTAGTAGGGACGGATTTCTAGTTTTAATTGTTAAAATTAAATATCATAGGACAAGAAATTGTTTGATTTCGGCTGAAAATGAATGGCAGATGGAAATAAAAACGTGGATATGACAATTTTTGTAAACAATAAATCTGTATTCATGTAACAAGGTGGATGAGAAATAAGGAGTTAGTTTAGTGGTGGAAATTTGAGATATATGAGTGTGTTTCTCTATAAATCTCAAGTTTAAAACGTGCAAAACAATTTTGAAGGAGTCAGTTCATATAAAATTTTACTCTGATTTTAAACAGATCCCGCAAGTAAGCAATGGACTTAGTGACTATCCTCTAAATTAAATGGTTTGTGGATCAAATATCTAAGGTGAATGGGACTTTATATTAAATTATTTTTATTTAGTGGGATAATTATTAGGGGAAAAAAAGTAAAAAAAAAAAAAAAAGAATGAGTGAATGAATGAGAGTAAAGAAAAAGAGATCGATAATGAGTTGGTGAGAAAAAATTGATAGTGGTCTAGATTTGTATCAAGAATACATGTGTGAATGTGTTTTATTTTGGAATTTTGATATTTGAATTTTAAGGTTTAGTGAATTTTTAGGTATTTATATAGAAATGTATATATGTATTTATAGAGGGTTTAAGATATATAATTTGACTTTTTTTGTAGAATTTATAAGCATTTCTATAAAGTTTATAAATATTTATAAGGTGTAATTTTAAATTTTAAAATCTAGAATCTCATACTAGAATCCATGTTAAATCTAAAATCTCAAAACTTATTTTAACACAATTACATTATCATTTTTCTTCCAATTAACCTTTTTAACATACAGTTTAATCCAACCTTTTTTTTATCTCTAATCAAACACATACGAGTACTTATTATTTACTAGAGCCACCCCTACCCTTTTCCATCTTTTCATCAATACATCCATCACTATCTCTAACCAAACATACCATTAGATATGTATGATTTGGGATCTGGTCATTCAGATGGAGATGAATTTTGAATTTTTACTCGTCTCAGTTACTTTTCAGATTTACATTTCTCATCCTCCATCAAAATACACATTCGCCCTTAATATACATGTGTGACTATATTATTTTCACATTACTATTTTTCTCTCACGTACTCATTTTTTTTAAAACTTTTTTACACCATCTCATAATATCTCCTACTTTTATTTTACCTAATCATTATCATATTATATCCAATACAAATCAAACATATACTACTAATCTCATTTTAATTGACGTTTAGAGATGTTTCACACGAATTAACAATTTCATGTGAATGTGTGATCATTTAATGTATTTTTCAAGGTTAATTAGGGGAAATGAATATGAGTGACATTTATAACCTCACGTGTTGTAAAGAAGAGAGACTAACATAGTAACATGGGTGATTCTGCAAGGGGTCTAATTTATTTATGCATGCTCTATCACTCCTTTTAAATTTGTGCAACATTAATATTATTTCAAAATTAAGTATAATGACAAAATTGGAATATGTTATTTAATTTACCGTAATTCTCTTAAACCTTGTTTTGAAAAGGATGGTCTCATCCAGATAAGGATGTACCATCCTCCATCACATCTGATTTTGAATTACACATTCAAATCTCGCATTCACTTATATAATACAAATACAAACCTATTTTTATAAAATCACATTACCACTATTCCTAACTCTCTCATACTTTTCTTCTACCCGTACATTCTATTTCTTACTTTTTTTTTCCACCCATACATTTTCTCTCTCACTTTTATTTAACCAAATCATCATCTCACTAAAAAATAATATTAAAATAATATAATATCAATTTTAATTTAACACAAAACTTAATCATTCTCAACCTTTTCTTCCTCGGCTAAATGCATATTTAATTTAGTATTCACTAGACACGGGCGGTTTGTAACCGGAAAACCGTCAAACCGTCCGAACCGGCGGTTTCGGTTCCAAAACCGAACCGCAACCGTATTTTCACGGTTCGGTTTCGGTTCCAGATTTTGAAAACCGGCGGTTTTCCGGTTAACCGTCCAAACCGCCGGTTTTCGGTTTATTTTTTTTTAATTTTTTTGTAATTTTAATTTATAGTTAGATTATTTTGTCTTTTTACTTATCATTTTTCGTTTTAAATTGTTGTAAGTTGTAACTTGTAACTTGTAATTATATATGAACTACTAATGACTAAGTCACTAAACATAAGCATTAGAAATTTAGAATTTAGAAATAGAAGTAAACATAAGCATTTAAATAAACTAAAATAACTAAACATTTTAATAAAAACATAAACACATAAACTAAAAATTAAAATTACTAAACATTTGAATAAAAACATAAACTCATAAACTAAAAATTAAAATTACTAAACATTTGAATAAAAACATAAACTCATAAACTAAAAATTAAAATTACTAGCCAACTCCAAGTCTCCAAGTAGCCATTAATATTTAATAATTTAAACATTTGTCTGGATGCTTGGTTTGCATGTGCTTCACGTATGTTCCGTATCCTCCACCGCGCTTAAATTTATATTGCTTACCACAATAGTTGCAACAAAGTTGATATGATCCATTCATTGGATTTTGACCAATTACATGAAAGTGATTTTGAAGGCCTCTCTGAAAACGAATGCTTGCTTGATGATTGGGTAAGAGCCGAAAAAAGAGCCCAATCGTTAGAAGAGGATAATGAAGAAGACGATGAATGGACATCTACGGGCGGAAGTGAAGAATGAAGAATCGAGCCATGATCATTCAACAACAACGTCAACGGGTAAGTTGAGGTAAGAGAACTACGTGGACTTTGATTCCAACATGTTGGATACGTAGGCAACTTAGTTTTAAAATTTTGAACTTAGAATTTCTAAGTTTAATTCTTAAAATTAAGCTCAAGTCCAATTCCCCCCTCCCCCCCCTCCCAATTTGTTGTAATAAATTTATTTTGTAAGTTACTGAGTTTTTAAATTTGTAAGTTGTAATTTGTAAGTTGTAATTTTAAGTTGTAATTTGTAAGTTGTAATTTATACTTTTGTAATTTATAAACTAATAAACTATAAAGTTAAAACAAACAAAAAACAAGAGTCGAAAACGCGCAAAAAATCCAAAAAACGAGCCAAAAAAAACCAAAAAAAAAAAAGAAAATAACCGCCGAACCGGCGGTTTCGTAACCGAAACCGCCGGTTCCAAACCGTAACCGTAACCGGCGGTTTACCGGTTCGGTTTCGGTTAGCAAAAACCTAAAACCGAAACCGCTGGTTTTTAACCGTAACCGGCGGTTTCTGACGGTTTGGGCATGTCTAGTATTCACGGGATTACCAACATCCACTCTTTTTCATCTCCATTCACATCTCATCCAACACAATTCCTAAGACCTGATTTGATTAGAGATATTGTTGGATGTAGATGAAAAATGGTTGATTTTATTTTTTTTATTATTCAATTTAATTATGTTCATTCTTTTTTTGAAAATAATATAATTCACATTATTTTAACCATCACTTAATTACTCAAATTGTCATTCATTTTATTCATAAATGACCACTTTATTTATAAATAGAACCCATAACACCCCATCAAATCTCAAATTATTTATTTTATACCTAAACTAATTAATATTCATTAAAATATGTGCTATAAGAAATGAGCATAATAAATTTGGATAAAATGAGTAGTGGTATATAAATTGAGGGTATGATGGGATCCATTTATAAATAAAGTGATTGTTTGTTAATAAAGTGAATTATAAAATGAAGGTAATGTTTAGTATGCACTCGAGTGCATGCTGTGCACCCTAGTCCATGTACACTTTTCAGTTTAGTGACTTACACTTTTTGGTAAATGGTGTTGCATTTTTCAATTATTACTAAAAATATTATTATACAGTTTAATAATTGAAAAGTGCAACACCATTTACCAAAAAGTGTAAGTCACTAAACTGAAAAGTGCAATATGGACTAGGGTGCACAACATGCACTTGAGTCCATAGCAGACCAACCCTAAAATGAATAAATAAGTGATGGTTGGAGAGTTGAGATAAATTAGTATAAATAATAGTATTTATTTTTAAAACATGAGTGAACACAACCAAAAAATGTAAGTAAGAATAATGAAATTTGAGGAAGTTAATATATAGTTGGGTTATGGATGAAGAAGTTGAGATGAATTAAGTGACAGTTTTGAAAATAAGTGAATCTAAAAGCATAAAAGCAGTTTGTAGAGTTTCAAAACACACTCTAAATTTTTACACTAAAAGTGATATTATATTATCTTAATAATGTTAGTTAATGAAATAATGAATGAGGGAAGAAAAGTAAGAGAGATAAAGTATGTGATTGTTTAAAATAATGTATAAATATTGGATTAAAAAGAAAATGTATAAATAAACTTCAAGGGTTAAATGAATATTTAAATGGGGGATTTGGATGTGCACAATATTCACTTTTGCATTTTTAAACTCCACATCCATCTGTACAATATTTATAATTTTATTTACTTTCTACTTTAACAATTTATAAAATTATCCTTCAAAATCCAAATTATTATTACAATTTTTTAAATACGTATATCCACCTACATATGAAAGTTAATACTCCATCCGTTGTATTATTATTTGAACATTTGTCACCTACTTTTTCCTCCTTTAAAAATCTCTCTTAAACAAGTATTTTTTTACACCACATTTATCATCTACTTTTTTTTTTACTTACAAATAAAAAATTATCTCTTTAATAAAGTAAAAATATTCATAATATCACTTTTAAAAGTCAACCTTACCACTTTTAATACTAATAAATAATTTCGACAATAAAATTTGTACAAACAATAAATGTTGAATTAATAAAGTATTTACTAGATTTGTCCATAATTAATGGAAACAAACTTGTTTGTGAAAAGCTGAAAAGATGGAAGGTGTTATATAAATAATTGGAGTAGGGAAATGGTGAAAGGAGAGGAGGGGGCCGCCGTGGTGTTGAATAGTAAACAAACTTGTCTTTTATCCCAAAGGGCCCACCACGTGAATTCTCTCTCTCTCTCTCTCTCTCTCTCTCTGTATCTGTACAACACTACACAAGAGTCTCCTTCTTTAATTATCCCAATTACGTTTTCTCTTTTACGTCTTGCCCCCTTTCACACTACCAATCATCATATCTTTCCCAAATTAAGAGAGAGAGAAAATAAACCCTTTTCAAGAATATGGATTCACCTTCTGGAGCGGGAGGAGGGGAGGGCCCCTCCTCGACCCTCGTCGGGTCAACGGCGGAGGCGCCACTGAGCCGCTACGAATCGCAGAAGCGGAGGGACTGGAACACCTTCCAACAGTACCTCAGAAACCACAAGCCGCCGCTGACGCTGGCCCGTTGCAGCGGCGCCCACGTGATCGAGTTCCTCAAATACCTCGACCAGTTCGGGAAAACAAAGGTGCACGTGACGGGGTGCCCCTACTTCGGGCAGCCGAATCCGGCTGCCCCGTGCGGGTGCCCGTCAAGGCAGGCGTGGGGCAGCCTGGACGCGCTCATCGGACGGCTGAGAGCGGCCTACGAGGAGAACGGCGGAAAGGCGGAGTCCAATCCCTTTGGAGCGAAAGCCGTTAGGATTTATCTGAGAGAAGTCAGAGAAAGTCAAGCCAAAGCCAGGGGTATTAACTATGAGAAAAAGAAGCGTAAGAGACCCTCTTCTTCTGCTGCTACGCCTGCAGCCGCTGACGGCGGCGGTGCTGGTGGAGATGTCGGTGGCAGCAATGGGAGTTGACCGGTGAGATTTTCAGTTAGGAGCTACTGATGAAGCAGCAGTAAAACTTAGCAGTATATCATCACACTCCAATTCTTTATATAATATTTAAACATACTATATTCTCTTAATTGTAAATTAGTAGTATTATATTTACTCCAATAAGTACAGTAGAAACAGTGAGAATAAGTTGTTTACAGTGTTTTCCTACTTAATTATGTTATATACCCATGAATTAGGCCTCCACATTGTCATTTTATATTGAATCAACTATATTTTTAAATTTTTAATTGAATTTTTTTAATTGTTACATTATAATCTAATTAAAATTGACACACCAGGTATGTATTTTATACTTTCATCGTTTCACAATTGTTTGCATTAAATTTGTAGCAGACAAACTATGTAAAAAATTCTATGAGACGAGTGTTGGTGACTAATTTTTTAAATAAAGTAAATAAAATTATTTTTTGAAAACAAGTAAATAAAATTATTAAATTATAGTATATGAAAGTAATGACATATTTGATATATATATATAAATATTGTGAGAGTAGAGTATATAGAAGAGATTCTTTTTAAGAATATGCAAATAATTATGAAATAGAGATATAAGAAAAATGTGCAAAAAGTGACTATTAAGGATGGTGGATAAACAAATACAGTAATATTTAAGTGTGTAGTGTGTACTTAGTACTTACTCCCTCCGTCCCGCTATAAGTTTCCCCTTTCTTTTGGTTGTTTTGATTAAGAAATATGATTAAATAATAGATGTAGTTCAAGTGATGTGATGGTGAGAGAGAAAATAATAGATAGGTGTGAGATGAAGTATGATAAAATAATACATAAAGGGTAAGTGATATGATTAGGAGAGAGAAAATCATATGCCAAAAATAGAAAAATATGAAATAGGAAACTTATTGTGAGACATACATAAAAGGAAAGTGGGAAACTTATAGGGGGACGGAGGGAGTACTATTTACCGACATTGTTTTTCTTATAAACTATTGTGCTAATTAATGTTGACTTATTATATATTCACATTATACGTCGCATTTAAATTATCTACCGACGAGGAGCTGTATATACAGGGTGTTAGTAAATGATATAAAACGAATATAATTATCTAAAATTGCCTACAAAAAAAAATTTGAGTGTGTTTAAATTCTTTCGACTTAAATTAATATTCATTTAAAATTCATTATTTAAAAGATGAGAGAATTATACCTTTCCCTACCTCATTCTAATTTTTATTTATATTTTGCTCTATTCAATTATTTTACAAAACACTCAACATTTATTACTCTCATATTTCACTTTTAACGGTAGTTTTTAAATTTTCACATAGATTAAAAATGTTATTTATTAAATAATATTGCTCATTATCTTGTCATTGAGTTGGACTCTTGTAACAATTATATATGATGTAACTTATATATAATTTAAACCCTCAATCATTATAACTCAAATACATTAATAGTTATATAGAAGTATTTGTGTTAGTCATTTATAGGGAGTATCATTTATTCTATCTGTCACAAAATTTAAAAAAAAAATGACAAACTTGAAAAAAAAAAAACATTTAATGTCATTTGAAATATTTAGAGCATATATCGAATTACTTCATTGATTTCATATTAGAATCGAATTTGATAAAAAAAATCATATATAATATTGTACGGAACATAAATTCGTGCAATTGGACCCATCCTACTCAGTTCATATGCTCCTTGACTATGTTCAATATCCCAAATCTATCGCGTATACCAAAAATAAAAAAGATAAAATAACTGTTTTTTTTTTCCTCAGAGAATCTGATCTCTGGTCTCCATCGTTTCTGTAAAGATTTTTAATATAATATGTTAGTCACGAAAGGAAGGTGAAGAAATCAATGTAGTTTATTTGGAGTGAATTGCTGAATTAGAAAAAACTAACAAAAATACCACACACGAATTTATCCAACTTTTTTTTTTTTTTTTTTATTGTTATGTGTTTGTAATTCTAGTGATAAACTATTCAACATGCTTGAATCTAATTTCGATCCTCCCTTTGGAATGAACTATGGAGCGATTTAGCTTTGGGGTTGAACAATATAATTTTTTTTTCGTGTTTTCAATAATTGTTTTTCATATTTTTAATCATTCATGCTCAATACCAAAAAAATAAAATAATCATGCTCAACAATGACGTTCTATTCATGAAGTAATACATATTTCTCTATAAAGTAACACATCTGATTTCATATAGTAACACAATGTTCAATATTTTACATGCGTTATTATAAGGACAAATATGTGTTATTCAAGAGACACAATATGTGTTACTTGTTCCTCTAGTAACAAATATTTGTTAACATATAATTGTCTTTATAGTAACACAAACTTGAAACAAGTTTTTTTGTTAATCTTTTGTTGTAATTTTTTTTTTTAAATCAAGTTGTGATTCGGTGAAATTAGCATGATTTTAGTGCACATTTGGAGTTTTATCTTTCTTATAATCTCATGTTTTATTGATCAATTGTGGATACTTTGACTTAATTTTGGAGAAAGATAATGTTTTGTTAATTTGTGTAGGAAAAATGAGGATTTTGGAAGCAAAACACATGCCTAGATTTCACTGAACCATAAAGAGGATTGCACCATTGGATTCGTCTCGAAAAATGGAGTAGAATAAAAAAACGAATCGAGTCAATCGCAGATCAGAAGCTCAAGATATGTAAAAACGAAGAAAAAAGCCGAAAAATGGGACAAGCGAGCCAACCCGGCCACCCCACTCGACCAGCATGTAGCGCCCACGTATATAGGACGACGAGTCGACCCGGCTGCCCACCCTTGCCACGACTTTTGGTCGGCCAACTTGACCCGGCTACACATCCCTGCCCACGTATTTTGGTCGGGCGGGCCACCCGGTCAAGGCCGGTTCATGCCCAAACTCACCCAAATCGGCCGAGTCAACTCGAACGACTCACCCAACTCGGCCTAATTAACTTATTTTTTTTTGGGGGGGGGGTGTTGTGAAATTTCTCCGTTTTCTGAAAGATTTAAATGCAATACACACTCTCAAACCCTAGTATAAATACCTCATTTTCATTTTTTTTTTTGTTATTCTTCACCCACTTTGCAAGCAAAACTCATACACAAACACACAGTTGGAGGCGTTCTTCATCTATTTATTCACTTCTTCATTGTTTGGAGCAAGAGTTTGACCATTAACATTGAAATTCTAATCTCCGTCATCTACTAAACTGGTTCTAGTCAAATACCAACATATTCTAAACTATTACTCCGTACAAAATTAAATGATAAAAATAAATAAATAAGTTAAAGGAAAGAACCATTTTGGTTTTAGAGATATGCTAACACTTTGAATGATATTTATGAATTAATGTATTGTTTATTTGATGTTTGTGTTGTCTATTTCTATTTGAATGTTTTATTTTCACTACCAGACATGTTATTAATGACTATGATAATATATTTTATTTATTATTAATTGAAATTAGATTGAGATAATCTTTTTCATTAATCGTACTTAAGTATTCCACTAAATTTATTGTGAGTTTGGAAGAAGATCAACTATTGAGAGGATCTACATTTTCTTCTTTTTCATAAATGTAGAGAGGAGTAAGAAAGATAAAAGGTAGAAATAGATATAATTGAAAAAAATAGTAGAAAAATATAGTGAATTTTAACAAATAAGAAAATGTATTTTCTCCCTCCCTTACTTAAGAACCCATAACTTTTGGACACGAGTTTTAAGGGGGAATTTCAGAAATAGCCTAGTCAAACTACTACTTATAAAAAATGGCCTTACTTATACAAAATATACAAAAATAGCCTTCTTTTATTTAATTAATTAAAAAAAAAAGAAAAAAAAACAAGCACAATAAACAACCAACCCTAAACAACTCTATTAAACAACCTAAACAACCATAAACAACCCCAAACAAGCTCATAAACAACCCTAAACAACCTTAAACAACCCTAAACAACCCCAAACAAGCCTAGTAAACAACCCTAAACAACCTCAAACAAGCCCAGTAAACAACCCTAAACAACCTTAAACAAGCCCAGTAAACAACCCTAAACAACCTTAAACAACCCTAAACAACCCCAAACAAGCCCAGTAAACAACCCTAAACAACCGTAAACAACCCTAAACAACCTCAAACAAACCCAGTAAACAACCCTAAACAACTCTAAACAACCTCAAACAACCCTAAACAACCTCAAACAAAAACCCTAAACAACCTTAAACAACCTCAAACAACTTCAAACAAGCCCAGTAAACAATCATAAACAACCCTACACAACCCTAAACAACCTGAACGAAAATTTTGAGAAGCGAAGAAGAAGAAGAAGAAGAAGATAGAGAAGTGTTTACGCGCAGAAGCTTTGGGAAGAAGAAAGAGGGGATTTTTTTTTTAACAAAGAGGGGTTTTTTCGATCTGTGAAAGAAGATGAAGAAGCGAAGAAGAAGAAGATGAAGACGTGTTTGCGCGCAGAGCAGAAGCTTTGGGGAGAAGAAAGTGTTTTTTCAATCTGTGCTATAGGAAGGAAGAAAGGGTCTTTTAGTTTTTTACTTTTTAATTTTTTTTATTGCAATTAAATTTGGTCAAAGAGGGATAAGGCCAAAATTAAATATGCAGTGGGTTATCCGGCCATATTTGACAATTCCCACCGAGTTTTAATGTATTAATTGTTTATTATAGAGTAATATTATGAGTGATAAAAGTGGAGTAGTAAAGATTTTTCAACTTTAAAAGTAATCAAAATATTTTTTTTAGTGTGAATAAAGTAATGACTATTGATGTAACATTGGTATATTTTGATAGAACAAATAAAGGATACTAAAAATGATAAAATGAGTAATTAAATAGAGACAAAAAAAAAATGTAAAGGGAGTATAATAAAAAAAAAAATTAGACACAATTGAATTCTGGTCCCCGCAGTGAGAATTTGTGGTCTTACTCCCCGAGGGGCATACAATTGAGAGTCTGCTTCTAATTCCACACGTGTTGCCTCTTCATTTATTGTTTTCAAGACACTTTTAGCCTATTTTAGGACCGCTTTCAATGCGGCTAGTAACTAGTAAGTAGGACTAGGAGTACATCACTATTTATTTTTTGTTGAGAATTTTTTTTATGAAGATTAAAAAATATACTCCATAAGTAATAAATAAATAGATACTCCATAATGAATGTGATGTGATCGAGAAAAAAAAATAATATAATAAAATATGAAAGAGAGATTTTTAAATAAAATATGAAAGAAAGTAGTTTAAAAAAAAAATCTTACCTGAACAAATGAAAAAATAAAAAATGAAATTTTTTTACTGAAACGAATGAAGTATAAAATTTGAATTAAATTTTTAATCTCGTTTTACTTTAAAATTTTAACCCTATTTTAAATCCCTACCAACATTACACGGATATCTATAAATTTTATAACATAAAATTAAAATATAATCAACTTAAATTCTAAAACATAAGGACCTAATGTTTAGATCTACCATATTTTTAATGTGCCATCTTCGTGCCAGTCATTAAATATGAAAAGTTGATTGTATATATGTTGGGATATGAATCCTGGAACAAGTCCTAATTGATGATGTTGGTCCTGAAAGGAGTATATAACAAGTGTATGGGGGAATACACTTGTATGCAAATTCTTTTTCAAACTTAACCAAAAGTACTTCAGCAAGGTTGTCCTGGACAACTCTGCTGATGTGTTTAACTCTTCTAAGACAACCAAGCTACTATAAGTACTATTGAGTACCTAGTTGAAGGACTATCTAAGTGAGTTATATGTGCGGAATTAGTGGTTGGCCCTTTAGTTTAAACTCCTTTAAATCTGAAATCACTTTAATCAAACAGTCCAGTTTTCAGGGAACTTGTCCAAATCTGTTTTGCACAGTTTATGATATATGTCTTTGAAAGGTTCAGTTTTGTGTGTAGTGTTGAGTGTATGGAAGTACTTGAAAGTAAATCAACACAAGAGTTTATAGTGGTTCAGAGACTCAAGCTCCTACATCCACTTTCCCTGATTTAACAGGATAATTCCTTCACTCTTGGAATTAACTTGTTTTATAGTGCCAAGGTGCACTTCATCAAGAACACCACTCCTTGGTGAATTGATCCCTAGGATGTCTAGAGTCCTAGTACCCTCTTCTCAACTCAGAACTGAACTGTTCTTCTCTCAACAGTCAGCTCCTACCACTTCTACTACTACAACCTTCTCACTTTCTCACTTGAAAGGGGTAAGGGTTGAAGTAAGGTTCCAACTCGTGAGATATCCTTTACAATGGAAATCAATGTATAAGGATAGGATATCTCTTCTAAGCTTTGTATGGATATACAGTAGGGTTCAGCTTAGATGAAGTGTATGAAGACTAAGATAGTCTCTTTGAAAGCTTGAGAGCACTTTGACTTGTAGGATAGTTGGATATTCTTGTCAAGGTTGAGGTGCTTCAAATGGTCTTCACACTTCTGTATTTATAGACAAATTTGAGGATTTGCCCGTTGGAGAGGAAGCCCAAAATGTCTATAAATGTCTTCCTTGAGTTCTTCAAAACTGGAAGACAGATTCTGATAGTGACATGTCCTTGTATTGGGAAATAAACGGCTGTAACAAATTTGTCTTCATTCTGAGCCATTTTCCCAATGTCTGACTTCAAGATTCACTTGGTCAAATATGGACATCTCTTCTTATCAACATTCCTGAGATAAGGACAACATTTCTTATCACTTGGACAACTCTGCTTATCAGATTCAGTAGAGTTCACTTATCAGCAGTGTTGGCTCTTTAGCTCTTTAGTTGATTTGGCTCTTTCTCTTTCCACTTCTTCTTTGAGTTGTCATTTAATCATTCATGACTAGGAAAGATGGACTTGACCTCTTCAGCATAGTTGTCTTGTTGACAGATTCAAGTGTTCTGAGACAACTCTTCTGAAACACTTAGTGGACAACTCTTCTGAAACATTTAGTGGACAACTCTTCTGAGCTTTGTAAGATGCAGTAGATTGGTGCTTTGATGATGCATCTTGACTCATGTTGGCATTCACTAGGTTGACTTTTGACTGATTCCACTTGATCAGCATACTTGTCCTTCAGCAGACTTGAGGTCATTCCAGAACTTGAGCCTTGAGGGGACTTGTTCTCAATTAGTTTGTAAGCATGTGTTCCCCCTCAACTATTACATCTATTCTTATAAGAGCTGCCTAACACATCAGCTTCTCAACTAGTCTTATATTATATGTTCTAACATTCTTAGAACATAATCAACTATGACTAGGCATGTCTCAGGGGGTTTTGGTATTAAATCAAAACACTTCTCATTTTATTCCAAACAATTTCCCCCTTTTTGATGATGCTAAAACCTATAAAGTCTATGCAAAGGTGACTTGTCTACACTTATTACATTTATCTTCAGTAAGATTGACTGAGGTCAAGTTCCCTGAAAGAAAATGTGTTAGTGTATTTTCTGTTATTGTTTGCATATAGGTTGACACATCAGATAAATTGAGATAATGCAATTTATGTTTCTTGATTCAAAATATGTTCAACTATCATTAAAATGAGGATCATTACAGCATGTTGATAGTTGAACAAACATATCATAGCATGAGAAACATTACATCAGAGCATAAATTGACTACAAAAGCAATACTTAATCAGGATATACTATTAGAGCATTAAGCATTAGTCCTTAAGTATCCGATCAATCATCAGAGCAAAAAAACATCAGCACACTTGAGCATCTTCAGCATAGTTCACCAAATCACCAAATTAGCAACCAAGTTAAGTTTTCATCCATTTCAGCATATAAGAGTCAGGAAAACTTAGCCATTTCAGAGGTCATCTTCTTTAGGTGGCACCATCCCATATTGTGCCCACACTCTCCTCTTTAGTTCCATGGCTTCCTGGTTGGTTCCTTTTGGTCCAAGTACCATTTTGTTCAGCTTAACAATTTCTAGGAATTCTTGGAGAATCCTAGATTGATCAATCCATCTTTCCAGCTTGGGAGGAATATAGATGATTGGCTTGGGAGCAGTGAATTCAATCATTGCAAGATCAGCCGTTGCAAGTAGTTGTTGATATAGTTCTCTGAAGTATTCAACCATGAATTCAGCAAAGGTGGTGTTGACTTCCCTTCCATTCCACCTGTCAATGACATAATAGTCATATACAAACTCCCTCTTTGCCTCTTCCCATGAGTCATTCAGCTGAATTGGCATCCATTTATCCAAGTGAGGATATTTGGTGTCCATGGGGATCAATAGCTGTGGCTTCATCTTGCTGTATGTTGCTCTTCTTCTTCTTGGCTTTTGAAAATCAGCTCTTCTTTTATCCCTTGCTCTGTTTGCTTCTTCAATTAGGTCCATCTTTTCTTTGGCTTTCATCATGGCCAGCTTCTGTTGTGTTTCAGGGTCCTTGCCATACCCTTCTTGAAACAGTTTGGATGGATCATTCAGTAGGACTGTTGTCTTCTTTTTGGGTTGAGGTCCAAAGCCTTCTTCATATAGTTCCTCAATATGTTCAGTAGCTTTGGCACCTTCAGCAATCTTGGTCATATCAGCAGATTTGACCTTCTCAGCTGCCTTAGGCTTTTCAGCAGTCTTGCTCTTCTTGGAGGTAGGCTCTTCTTCCTCAATTTTGAATTCAAGAGGAAGTTCTAGGCTGTTGGGGAAGTCAGTGAATGTTTCAGCCTTTATTTTGTTCCCCTTGGCCTTCTTGATTTGACCTCTAGTTTGGACACCTTCAGCACCTTTGTCCAAACCAGATCTTTCTCCTCTTGGCCTCTGCTGAAGCCTAGCTCTCTCTTCTTGTGCTGATGCCATAGAAGTCTTAATTGCTATGGCTAGCTGCTCTTCTTCATCAAGATCTTCCAAGTTTAGTACTGCTTGCTCTTTGCCTTTGACTTCAGCAGCCTTTTCCTTGCCCTTCTCTGAACCACCAATTATCAAGGAACCTTTGGCCCTTGCTCTTTCCATTTCCCCCTTTTTGGCAGCATCAAAGCACTGAGGCTTGAGCTCACTCATGGTTGTTGCCATTAGGGATTGGGCTAGGTTCAGAGATTTCATCTCTTCAAGCAGATATACATTTTCATCATGTATATTCTGCATTCTATCACTGCTCAAGCTAAGGAAAGCAAGAACAGGCTTCATCTTTTGCTCAACAACCTCTTCCAAGGTTGCTTTCAGAGATGTATCCAACTGGGCTTTCAGGAACTCAGTAAGGTTGGCCACTGCACTTTCAGCAATGTTGGCCATCACCTCTTGGGAAAACTTTTCTGAGGCAGCTTTTACCATAGCCAGCCTTAACTCTTCTGCTCTTTTCTTTTGCAGTGCTGTCTTCTTTCCAAGAGTTTGCTTAACCACCAACTTGATAGCCTTGACATTCTTGTAGTTGTTGTCTCTAAGCAGCTTCTGTTCCTTCTTGACTTCTTCTGAGATGGACTCCATGGAGGTTTTAGCCTTTTGAACCTCAGTGGAAATGGTTTGGAGACCAGTTTCCACTCCACTTATCCTTGCCTCTAGTGTAGGGAGCACTACATCTTTAGAGCCAGTTAGTCTCATCTCCACAGATGCTAAAGTTCTTCCTTGCTCATCCAGTGCTCCAGAGGTTTCAGCATGAGCAGATTGAACCTGATGAGCTAAGGAATCCAACTTTGCTGATTGCATCCCAAGCAATGCTTGTGCTCATTCAGAATCTACTTAGATGGGTGCATCTGTTAAGAACTCATCTGCAAAGATTTGGTCAAGAGAAATACCTGCAATATTAGACAAATAAAAAATGTTAGGAAATAAGCACTCATCACCCTCAATATTTTTTGCATAAGACTCTGATACATCAGCAGTCTTCTCCTCATTTTCAACTAATTCTTTTCTTCCTTCATAGATAATGTGCTCACTTAAGGAATCAGGCCTCCTTTCATCAAGGGATTCTTGAAGTTCAGATTTGACTTCAAGAATAGACTGTCCTTCCTCACTTATACCACCCTCTATTTGTGGTACACTCACAATCTGAGTAATTACTACCTCTATATCATCCACAACACCCTCTGGTTTTTCAACTATATTCTCCTTTTCAACTCCTTCATTTAAACCTGCATCAACTCCACCTTCAACAAGGTTCAGAGATGGCAGTTGTGGGGAGATCACAGTGCTTCTATCAGCAGCCACTAAGTCATCCTGAATGATTAAGGGTTGATCAGTGTCCAACTCTCCTGACACTGAATAGGCCTTAACCAAACCAACTTCTAAAATAGGAGCCTCCACATCTGTAAGTTGTGCCTTGGGTTCAGAAGAACCTTCATTGGCAGATATGTCCTTGGCTGTGTCTCCAACTTTGGTCAACACCTCTGAGGATACAGAGCCTTTCCTATGGTAGGTTACAAGAGGTTCTGAGAACCTGCTGCATTCAGAAGGTTTGGGTGGAGAAGGTTCAGGGAGGTTGGTCTGGGAGGGTTCAAGAGGGCTGTCTTGAGGAGGGTTTGAAGGGTTTGAAGGGTCATCTTTCCCATCATCACTTGAGCTGCTATCAGGGTGCTTGATCCCTGTAGCAAGCCTCTCTCTTTCTTCAGAAATTTTGACAGCAACAAGCTTGGCAAACACTTCCTCATCAATGAGAAACCTTGTTTTGCTTACTCCAGCAAAATGGAGTAATCTGCCCTCTTCTATCTGCCACCAGTTAGCACCTTTGTCATGAATGACTTGTGCAATCTCCATTATGGATTTATCTTTCATTTCCACAAGCATCCTCAGATCATGAAATGTAGCTTGAAGTCTTGGAAACTCTACAAGCTGAGGATATAGACTGTCCACAGTAGCCTTTGCTCCTCCTCTGAGCATACTCTCATAAGTATACTTCTCCTCATTCTCATTAGATTGAGAACTTTGGGCTATAGGGGAGTTGGCTGTGGTCTCATTAAGTGCAGCTTCAAGCAGGTTGAGTTCAGGAGGGTTAGCTTCAGAAGGGTTGAGCTCAATTGAAGGTACCTCAATTGCTTTTAAGAGCAATGATTCTAAGGGGGCTTTGCTCAGGGGGGTTGGCTCATGAAGTGAAGTTTCTAAGAGTTTGGAGTAATTGAGCATAGATGAGTCAAGTGGAGATAGGAGCCTTGTCTCATCTACAGCTAAGTCTGCTAGCACATCAATGCCACTTCTTTGCACACTCCCTTCTGGAGAATATCTCTTAGTAAGATTGACAGGGGTGATGGGTTGGTTGGGAGGGGTAACATGGGTTTCAGGGGAGTTGGGATCAGGGTTTTGGGTTTCAGGAAGGTTGGCTTCTAAGGGTTGACCTTCAGGGACTTTGGATTCTGGGGTTCCAGAACCAGAAGAGTTGGTTCTAGACTTGGATTTGGTCCTTCTCTCAGCCCTGCTCTCCGTTAGAGCTAATTGAAGAACCCTTTCTTCCTGAAGTTCCAGCACCTTCTCAGTGGGTTTGGCTCTCCTCTTGCTTGCCCTGCTGCTTCCACTCCCTTCTTCTTTTTCCTTCTTAGGGACAACTTCCCTGGGCCTTTTATCACCCTTCTTCTTCTGCCTTGTCTCATTATACTTCAGCCTCAACTCTTCTCAGTGGTCAGAAGGCACATTCACTCCTTCTTCTGCCACTTCATCAACTTCAATTGATGCTCCTGAGGCTTCTTCTGATGAGATTTGAGACATCTTCTTGGTCTTTACAGCTTTGGCCTTAGTTCTCTTCTTCAACTTGGGTTTTTCCTCCTGTTTAGCTTCAGTAGGTTTGGCCAGTAGCATCTTCCTTTGTTCAGTTTTCTTGCTCAGCTTTCTGAACAAGATTTTCTGGGCAGGGAGGGGTTTGGCAAAGGTTTGCATCTCTGAGTAGTGAGCAAACTTCTCAATCAGCAAGCTTGCCCTGGTGCAATACTTGAGTTTTCCCTCTAAAACCACTTTTTGGTGAGATTTCACCTTAAAATTTGCCTTTTCCTTCATCATCTCAGACAAGATGAAGGTCCTCCAATCAAACTTGATGCCTTTGTCACTGGCATCAATCACTGCAGCCATGATTCTGATTCTTGGAGCACTTACTTGCTCTAAGCTGCCAGTGTTGCTCAAAAGACTTTTTGCAACAACCTCAAATAGATTGAGGAACTTAGGCTTGAGAGTCCTCTTGTGTTGTGTAGATGAGATTGGTCCTGGAACAAGGAGCCAATCTTGAGCAATTTCTGTCTCATGGCCATTGCCATAGAATTCTGGATTCCTCCCTTCAGAGGGCAATCCAAAAGCAGCATCTACATCTTCCTTAGAAAATTTCACTCTGTGAAATCTCTCTTCTTCTTCTCCTTCTGCCCTGTAAGATAGCCTTGTGGTGACCTCACCATCTTCTGGCTTTCCTCTCCATTTTAAGAAGGCAAAGAATTCTGCCATGTATGACTCAAGACAAGAGTCTGGCTTTTCTTGCATAAATTTTTTAAGACCAGCTCTTCTCAACCATCTCAAGGTTGGAGTGATTTCAGGATCTTCATTCTCAAAAGAGAGGATGGGCTCAAAAATAAGATTGTTCTTATATGTAAGATAGCCAAAATCAAGGTCCAAGTCCTTGTTAGAGAAATCAACAATCATTTATGTTCTAACTTTGGGAGCCATTGGAGAACAGTGAAGGATTTTTTAGAGAGTGTTTGAGAGAGTAAGAAAACTAGGGTTTCAAAGAGTTTGAATGCGTGGGGGAGAAGTGAGGTGAGTATGGCTTCTTAAGACTTGTGAATATTTCAAAAGGAATGTATGTCAATGAGTTGGTGAGTCTTAAGGCAATTCAACGGTTTACAAATGTGGAAATCCAATTTGGACGGCCAAGATGAAGTTCAGGGGAGTTGGCTAGTTTTGATCCAAATGGTCAAAAACCAATGAAACAGTGAGAACTGTTTTTATTCAAAACGTGGGAGGAGTTTTAATGTTTGTTTAAAGCTGGGGGGTTTTCGAGATAGATCATGTCTCAAATTGTTTAATGCAAACAAGAGTTAAATCTTGGCATTTAATGCATTGAAAGTGACTTTTTGGGTAGGGGACAAATTGAATCCTTGAAAAGGTGATATCTTGAAAAGGAATGAGACAAATTTTGAAATAGGCAATGATTACCCAAAATAGGTGCTTATCAAACCTAGATTTGGTTTGATAGCCAAGACAACTTATCTGACCCTACATGGACAAGTGTCCTGAAGAGATGTGGACAACTGTCCTGAATTTCAATAGACAAGTGTCCTGAAGATTTGAGGTCATCTCTTCTGAATTTCAGTAGACTTGACCAAGTCTGCTGAACTTTGATTTTAGTTCCCCCTTTATGAATAAACTCCTTTGGACTCATTTGTCCAACTTCCCTGGATCAAGTAGACCCAACTCTGCTGACAGTTCCAGAAACCTTACCTCTGCAAGGGGTTTTGTCAATATATCAGCTTTTTGATGATCTGTGTGGATTTTCACCAATTTGATGTCCTTCTTCTCCACATGGTCTCTAATGAAGTGATGTTTGATGTCCACATGCTTGCATCTGGTGTGCAATACAGGATTATGTGATATTGCAATAGCACTGTTGTTGTCACAGAAGATTGGCACTTCAGTAGAGTTGACATTGTAGTCTCTTAATTGTTGTCTCAACCAAAGAATCTGAGCACAACAACTTCCAGCAGCAACATATTCAGCTTCAGTGGTGGAGGTTGCCACTGTGTTCTGTTTCTTAGAGAACCAAGATATGAGCTTTTTCCCTAAGAATTGACATGTCCCTGAAGTGGACTTTCTGTCAATTCTACAGCCTCCATAGTCAGCATCTGAGTAGCCAGTGAGCTCAATGTTGTCATCAGCAGGGTACCAAAGGCCTAGATTCTCAGTGCCTTTGAGATACCTCAAGATCCTCTTAGCAGCCTCTAGATGGCTTTTCTTAGGATTTGCTTGAAACCTTGCACAAACACCTACTGCAAAGGTGATGTCAGGTCTGCTGGCAGTGAGGTAGAGGAGTGAACCAATGATCCCTCTATATTCAGTAGAGTTGGTTGGAACACCACTCTCATCTGGATCCATTTTCCAGTTTGTGTTCATTGGAATCCTTATTGGTTGTACATCCAAATTTCTTGATCATTTCTCTGGTGTACTTGGCTTGGTTGATGAAAATTCTTTCCTTTGATTGCTTGACTTGTAAGCCCAGAAAGAAGTTCATCAGACCCATCTTTGACATCTCAAACTTGCTTTGCATGAGCTTTGAGAACTTCTCACACAGCTTCTCATTGGGGGATCCAAATATGATATCATCCACATATATTTGGACAAGCAAGATGTCTTATCCTTCATTGATTCTGAGGAGAGTTATGTCTACAGTTCCTTTGATGAAGCCATGATCCAAGAGGAACTGTGACAGTGTGTCATACCAAGCTCTTGGGGCTTGCTTGAGTCCATATAGAGTTTTCTTCAGTCTATAAACTTGGTTTCCAACTTCAAAACCAGGTGGTTGCTCCACATAGACTTCTTCTTTCAAGACTCCATTCAAGAAGGCACTCTTGACATCCATTTGGTACACTTTGAACCTCTTGTGGGCTGCATAAGCTAGGAAGAGCCATATTGCTTCTAGCCTTGCCACTGATGCAAAGGTCTCATCATAGTCAATGCCTTCTGATTGACAGTAGCCTTTAGCCACTAATCTAGCCTTATTTCTGACAATCACATCATTCTCATTCTTCTTGTTCTTGAACACCCACTTGGTTCCAATAACATCTTGATGTGAAGGTCTATCCACCAGCTCCCATACATCATTTCTGGTGAATTGGTTCAGCTCTTCCTGCATTGCTGCGATCCAGTTTGCATCTTGAAGTGCTTCATCAATGTCTTTAGGTTCTTGTTCTGATAGGAAACAACAAAACAGAGCACTTTCACCATGAAACCTTCTCGTTTTGACTCCTATACTTGGATCACCAAGTATCAGATCAATAGGATGGTCAGACGACCAGGTCCTCCTTTTTCTGATCCCTTCAGTAGAGTTGTCCTCTACTAAGGTTGAGTCACCAGTGTTATAGAATTCAGGATAATTGAATGCAGGATCTAATTCAGGATCATATTCAGGGATGTTGTCCTCAATGTCAGGGACATTGGTATTTTCAACATTTATGGTTCCCCCTGGAATATTTGATCCATTAACTACCTCAGCAGAGCCTGCTTCTTCATTGGTAGTTGTTACCTGAGTGTGAACTGGGATTGGGTCATTCAGTTCACCATTTCCTTCAGTGGGGTTTGCTTCAGGAATATTGCCTTCAGGATTGTTGCCTTCAGTGGGACAACATCTATGAATACAGTGTCCTTGTCTTTTAGACTCAGTCCGGTTGTCCTTTGTGTGATTTCTTCAGTGTCCAGGTTGTTGTTCCTGATCTCAAAGATGGATTCATCAAACACAACATGAGGTGTTTCTTCCACAATTAGGGTTTTACAATTATACACTCTAAAAGCTCTACTGATTTGGAAATATCGAAGAAATATCCCCTCATCAGCTTTGCTGTCAAAAGCTTTTAATTGTTCTTTCCCATTGTTGTGAATGAAACACTTACAACTAAATATGTGGAAATATGACACTTTAGGCAGTCTTCCTTTCCAGAGTTCATAGGGGGTTTTGCCTTGACCCTTAGTGATCAAACATCTGTTCTGAGTATAGCATGCAGTGTTTATAGCTTCAGCCCAAAACCTCTTAGGTAGATTAGAATCAGCAATTAAAGTTCTAGCAGCTTCCTTTAGAGTTTTATTCCTTCTTTCTGCAACTCCATTTTGTTGAGGAGTTCTAGCTGCTGAGGTTTCATGAGCTATTCCATTTAGTGTGAAATACTCATTGATGTATGGATTAATGAACTCAGTGCCTTTATCAGATCTTATTTTGATAATGTTAAGGCTCATTTCATTTGACAGTCTCTTTAGTAGTTCAGGGAGTTTGACTTGTGTTCCCTTCTTATTAAGGAGAAATACTACCCATGTGAACCTAGAGAAGTCATCTACTACAACCAATGTGTATTTTCTACCATTTATGCTTGCTTGGGTAATTGGTCCAAATAAGTCCATATGTAGAAGTTCAAGTACCCTTTTAGTAGAGATGACTGGTTTTCCCTTGAATGAGGCTTTGATCTGTTTTCCTTCTTGACATGGTTTACACACATGTTCTTTAATGAAAACCTCATTAGGTAGACCTTTTACTAATGCATCTCTAGCAAGTTTGTTCATTGACTTGAATTGAAGTTCAGGTGGTTTAGCCTTTTATGCCATAGCCAACTTTGTTCATTTGAGCTCTTAGTAATGAAACATGCAGCATCAGTAGACTTGTCCCAGTCAGCAAAATACACATTTCCTTTCCTAGTACTAGTCAGTAGAGTTTGTTGAGTTTTGTCTTTAATTAAGCATTTTCCACTTGAGAACTCAACATTAAAACCTTTATCACAAAACTGACTTATGCTTAGGAAGTTATATTTGAGACCAGCCACATAAGATACATTGGATACCTTGATATTACCAATTATCAAGGTACCATAACCTTTTGTTGTTGCTTGTGAGCTGTCTCCAAAGGTGACATTTGGGCCTTCTTTTTCAGTGAAGTCAGTGAGGAGTTCTTTGTTTCCAGTCATGTGCCTTGAGCATCCACTGTTAAGGTACCATGCTGACTTTTTGCTCATACTCCTCATCTTCTTGTGGCCCTTAGGTACCTGCAATTAGCAAGCTTTAGGTACCCTTTGAATTTTGGGTCCTGAGAGGTTAGCTGAACCTTTAGGAACCCAAACTTGCCTAATTACCCTAATTGATTCAAGGTGGCTAAGTTGTTTTCCTTGTGCATCAACATACACTGTCTTACCCTTAAATGCCTTTGGGAAAGTGTGTGTGAAAGTGTTGACTCTGTAAGTTTTAGGAGAGTTGTCAAATCTCATGATCTTATGAGTTCTTTGTGCAGCTTGAGGAAATCTTTGAGGAAAGGCATTTTTATGACCATTACCCTTTGGCATGAAGGGTTTTGGTTGTCTTATTTTATTCTGCATTTAAGGATAGTTGTCCTTAGGTCTGTTCAGCTGAGGCTTCCTCAGTAGAGTTGGCCTATGTTGATCATACCTTGGATAATTCCTCTGAACATTGTTCAGGAGAGTTGCCCTTCCATTGGGTCTACTCTGCTGACCAACATTCCTCTTATATTCAGGAGCCTTGACCTTTTCCAGAGGTTTGGGCATAGTCTCCTGAAGTACTTGAGTGGGCATTTCATTCATTTTGCCCTTTCCTTTGTTCAGTGGCTGAATTATTTCATTTTCAGCTTGTTGTGCCACTGATTTAACAAAGATTTTCTTAGTGTTACTTGTGGAAGCAACACTAAGACAAGGTGAAGATTCAAATGGATCAAAACCTAATCCACTTCTTTGATCCATAGGTCTTTGATAACTTTGAATTTCCTCTATTGCTCTAGAGGATTTATTCAAAGCAGGCATCTTTAATTTCAGGCTCTCTTTACTAGATTTAAGAATGTCATACTCATGTGAGAGGTTTTCAAATTTTGCTTGAAGAATTTTTAGTTCAAAATCTTTTCTCTTCTGAGTAAGTAGTTGAGCATCAATCTGTCTTTGTTGGTCAACTATCCTGAGATTTGCTTCCTCAAGCTCTCTCAAGACTTGTTGGTACAACTCAGTAGATTTAATGTCAACTACTGTCTCAGCAGGTTTTGAAAGCTCAATTGAAAGTCTTTCATTTTCTCTCACACAGTTGTCATGAAATTCTTGCAGCCTAGTGAAATCTTCCATCAACTTCCCAAAGGAAAGTTTCAAGTTGACTTCACTAGTGTTCTGTGATAGAAATGATGGTGAGCTAGAAGTGGAGGATACCTCATCATCCTCAATGGCCATGTTGCACACATCATCATCACTGTTTGAGAACAGTCCATCAGAAGAGTTGAAGCTTTCAGCACTGTCAGATTCATCACCAGCCATCATTGCTTTTCTGTTGGTGAACTTCTTATCTCTTTTGGCTTGCCTCTCTCTTCTTTCCTTAGAGCTAAGTTCAGGGCAGTCATACTGGAAGTGCCCTTTCTTCTTGCAGTTGTAGCATAGATCCTCATCATCATCTTTCTTTGGATCATCTCTTCTTCTAGATGAGGAGGGTTCAGCTCTGTTGGACTTTCTCCTATCAGAGAACTTGTTGTTGGGGAATAAAATGATTTTGAATTAGATACCAAAACCCCTGATTGATGATGATCAGATTAGTTGAGATATGCTCAAGTCAAGTTCAGGCAAGCTGTCTCAGTGCACTTTAGTATGTAGAATGCTTAAGTAAAAATCTCAGAAATGTTATGAGATTTTAGTGATCCGGATAGTTGTCCAAAGCTGGAATGTTAGGCAGCTTGATAGGTCTATAGGACAAAGTTGCTATTCTTCAAGTCAAATCTGAACTTGATGAATCCCTTGGTGAAAGGAGGCCTGATTCTCCAGAGAATGTGAGATTATCTACTGAAAGTGAAGAAAAGAATTTAGTTGAAAAAGAGAGAAAGGGTGCTAATGTATCAGGCCCTATGGGAGATAAAAAGAATGAGGGTGTTGAGGGAGTTTTTACTAACACTCTTAGTTTTGCAGATTCTGTTGCTGTCACAATTGAGCAAATTTTTGCAGATGCCTCCCTGACAGATATACCAGTTGATGCTGACACTGACCTTGAAGCAGTCTCAGCAAATGTGTCCACACTGAACCAGATTTACTTTGAGCAAGCCAACACAACTGAGGCTAACTTTCAGATTGCTACTCAGACTGCTTCCATTATTGGAGAACAGTCAGAGAAGTTGGACACACTGGTCAAGGAGGTTGGTAAGGCACATGCAGCAACTATTGATACTCTTGATGGCCAAGGAAAGACTTTAGCCTCTGTGGAGATGAGACTAACTGGCTCAGAAGAGGTAATTTTGCCCACATTAGATGCAAGAATATGTGGAGTTGAAACTGGACTGCAAACAGTTTCAACTGAAGTGACAAAGGCCAAGGATGCTATGGTAAAAATTCACAAGAACTGTGAAGAAAGAGCAGCAGGGTCTCAAAGATATGTACAAGCATAATGTGAAAGCCTTGAGAAAGACAATCAAGGATGCTCTAAGGCAAAGGACAGCAGCTCAGAGGAAGAAGGCAGAAGAATTGAAAGCTGCAATGGTGAAAGAGGCTGCTGAAAAGTTCACTGTTGAACTCATGGACAAAGTGTCTGATCAAGTTGTGGCCAATCTCACTGAACAACTTCAGGCCAAATTTGATCAATCATTGAAAGCCACATTGGATGCAATTGTTACTCAAAAGATGAAGCCAGTTCACACTTTTTTTAGCATGGCAGATGATAAAATGCAAAACATTCATGATGAGAATGTTTACCTACTGCAGGAGTTGAAGTCCCTCACTCATGCTCACTCACATCTCTCTGTCACTATAAGTGACTTGAAGCCCCAGTGTTTTGATAATGCCAAAAAGGGGGAAAGAGAGAGAGCAAGGGCAAAGGGAACCTTGATGATTGGTGAACCTAAGGGAAAGGAGAAGGTTCCTAATAGTGAGGAGGAGGCAGTAGAAGACATTGGGAAAGGCAAAGGCCCAATGAATATTGAGAATTTGACTGAAGAAGAGCAGATTCAAATTGCTGTTAAAGAGTCCATGATGTCTGCAATGGAGAGTCAGGCAAGGAGGCAACAAAGGCCTGGTGGTGAGTCAGCTGGACTTGACCCCAACGAAAAGGTTGTTGAAGTAAGGGGGAAGGTGACAAGGTCATCTGAAAGAAAGAGGAAGGAATTGGAAGCCTTCAATGAATTCCCAACCAGCCTGACTTTGCCTTCAGAATTTCAAACTGAAGAATCAACTCCAGTGAGGCAATCAAAGAGATTGAAGAAAGCAGCCAAGCTGCCTGCCATTGAAGAAGAAAATATTGAAGAGGAAGTACAGGACAGAGAGCCTGAAGTGGTTGTGCCCAAGCTTGCTGATGATCCTTCTAAGTTGTTTGAAGAAGGATTTGGGAAAGATCCAGAAACACAGGAGAAGCTAGCTCTTCTAAGAGCTAAGGAAAGAATGGATCAGTTGGTTGAGGCCAACAAAGCAAGAGATGGAAGAAGGGCAAACTTCAAAGCTCCAAGAAGAAGGGCTTCTTACAGAAAACTCAAACCTCAAATGCTGCAAAGATGGGACACTCAATACCCTCACCATGATAAGTGGGTTCCAATCTCACTGAATGATGCATGGGAGGAGGCCAAGAGAAGTTTTGTATATGACTTTTATGTCATTGGAAAGTGGCTTGGAGAGAGTGTGGATGAAGTCTTTGTCCAGTTTATGTTTGAGAACCACAGGGACCTCTACCAAAAGCTGTTTGCAGCAGCTGAGATGGCAAGAGTTGAATTCAAGGCCCCTGGTCCTATTCAGTACATGCCTCCCAAGTTCAATGGGAACTTAATTGATGAGGGAAAGATACTTGAAGAATTCATCAACATCATGAAGATGGAGAAGCTGAAGTCTGGCCCTAGAGGAACCAACAAAGAGATCTGGGAACTGAAGAAAAGAGTATGGGCTCAGTATGGGAACTGAAGATGAACTTATCCTTCACAGAGTTCCATCATCTTGAGGAGCAATGCCATACTGAGCCGCTCAGTATGGCATTGCTCCTCAAGATGATGGAACTCTGTGAAGGATAAGTTCATCTTTTTCCCTATTCTGCTGATATGATTTCTGTTGTTATTTTGCTATTCTAGACTAGTGAGTTCTTTTTGATTTTCAGCTCTGTAATGCTCTATCATTTATATAAAAGGATCACTATGTTTCTATCAAAGAGATAACAACTCATTATCTCAACTAACCTATCCTGACATATATTACTTGATTTATTGTGCTAACAGTTTCTTTCAGGCAAGTTGACCAGTTCACTCTCCCTGAAGGTAAAGTATAGTATAAGTCAAGGTTCCTTTGTAATAGGTTTTGGCATCATCAAAAAGGGGGAAATTGTTGGGGAATAAAATGATTTTGAATTAGATACCAAAACCCCTGATTGATGATGATCAGATTAGTTGAGATATGCTCAAGTCAAGTTCAGGCAAGCTGTCTCAGTGCACTTTAGTATGTAGAATGCTTAAGTAAAAATCTCAGAAATGTTATGAGATTTTAGTGATCAGGATAGTTGTCCAAAGCTGGAATGTTAGGCAGCTTGATAGGTCTATAGGACAAAGTTGCTGATCCATTCAAGACAAGCTGATCAAATAGACAACTGTGCTGAAGAGATCAAGAACAATAAAGCTATGTTCATAAATGCAAGAGATCAAGACAGTTGAAGTACAAATGATCAAAAGCATTGAAAGAAAAAGACATGTTCTATGAAGCATTTATTGCCAATCATGCCTGAAACAAGCATTGAAGACTTAGAGCATTAAAGAGTGAAGCATTGAATGAATGTTGGAACATTCTAAACTGCAGCAGGAATGTTCAGGGAGCTTGTCCCATCTGACCGTTGGTTGTGTATAGAGTTTGCCACAAATCAACCTAGGACAATGTGCAAAATTGGAAACTGACACAAGTCTTCTCAGCCGCATTTGTCAGAAGTCAACACATTCATTTAAGCAACCATTGAAGAGCCCTTTTACACAGTGGATAAAAGGATGCCAAGCTTCTTAGCTGTTTCAATGGTGCTGCAAATAGACATATTTGAATTGCTATCCCTCCAACGGTTAGTTGTTCAAATTTGCCTATAAATACAGAAGTGATCAAAGGGATTCAACATCCAACTACAAGCTATCAAACTATCATCAAGCTTTCAAAAGGAAACCAAGCTGTTCTCTAAGAATCCCAAGTTTCCTGAATCACTTCTCTTTAGCTAAGCCAATCTTTGTAAACATCCAAAGCTTAGCATTGAGATATCCTAAGCCTTTACACTGTTCTTATTGTAAAGGATATCTCTACTAGTTGGAACCAAACCTCAAACCCTTATCTCATTAAGTGTAGAGAGAGTTTGTTGTAGAAGTGAGGAGTTAAGGACTGTTAGTGAGAAACACAGTCTTAACTCAGAGAGATTGAGCACTAGGACTCAAGTTATCCTAGGGATCAAAACACTAAGAGAGTGTTGTTGATCAGTGCACCTTGGCACTATAAAACAAGCTAATTCCATTGAGAAGGAATTATCCTGTTCAATCAGGGAAAGTGGATGTAGGAGCTTGAGTCTCTGAACCACTATAAACTTGTGTGCCATTTACTTACTGCATTCTTAATTTCACTTACATTCAAACATATTTTAAAGAAGCATAACTCAGTAAGTAAGAAAATCTGTTTTGGACAAAGTCCCTGATAACCTGCATCTTTTCAGAAATTAACTTGGAGTATTTCTTTAAGTCAAAGGCCAACCACATTCTGCACTAAGCAACTCTTTTAGATATTTAGCCAACTGATCACTCAATAGTAATCAGTATGACAAGTATCTATCAAAGTTCACACTCAGGCCAGTTGTGAGACAACTTGCCTGATAGACCAGTTTGTCAAAAAGAAAAAGAATTTGCATACACAAGTGCATTCCCCCCCCCCCATACACTTGTGTTATACTCCACCAAGGACCAACACTTGTCCTCTGATCTTTTCTCTTCAGGCTTCTTGTCCTCAGCCTGTGCTTCAGGAGAGTTGTACCTTCTCCTGAATTTGTTGTCTTGGTAGAATTTCTTGTATCTACCAAACCTTGAGTTGAGTTTGTCAAACCTCCTTGCCATGAGGGCCATCTTTTCCTTCATTTCAGCCTTAGAGACTGACTTTGATGATCTTGGAGTGGACTGCATTTCTGGATCAGCAGATTTGGCTTTAAATGCCACTCCCTTGGTTGGTAGAGAAGATTCCTCTGCTGGCTTCCTTCTGTTGAGGTCAAACTCATATGCTTTGAGTTCTGATCAGATTTGTTGCATGGGCATGGTGGAAAGATCCTTGGTGTTTTGCATCATTACAGCATATACATCCCACTTTTGAGTGAGACTTCTCAGGATTTTTAGTCCTACTTCTCTCCTGGAGTACACCTTGCCCAAGGAGTTGATTTCATTCATCACATCAGTGAATCTACCAGCAAACTTGTCAATGTACTCATCTGGCTCCATTGAGAATTGTTCAAACTTCTGCACAGCCACTTGGAGCTTGTTCTCCTTTATCTTTTCAGCACCCTCACACATTTCAGCAAGAGTATCCCAAATTTCTTTGGCTGTTGTGCAGTGGTAAAATCTTCCCATGATTGCATCTGGAATTGTTTGGTAGAGAGTGTTCATTGCAAGATAATTCAAATTATCTTTACTTTTCTCCTCAGAAGTGAAATCATCTTCATCTTTAGGGATCTCTTCCCTTATATCAGCTCTTTGAGCTTCAGCCATTCTGGGGTTGGTTTGAGTGAACACAAATGGTCCTCTTGTGATTACCCTCAGCATGTCAGTGTGAAGAGATGCAAGATGAGCTCTCATTCTGATCTTCCAGAAGTCATAGTTCTCAATTGAGAACATGGGCAGCTTGTGATGTGATATATGGTTGACTGGATTGGTGGCCATATTGTTGATTCCTTGAACAGCATCATGAGGAACAACATTGTTGTTGGCCATGACTCAAAGGTAAAGTGTCAGTCAACAAGTAATAGGATTTCAGATAGACCAGTTCAGTGACCACACTAAATATGTGATTTTTGAAAAATAATATAAGCTTTTCAGAAGCAGTGGTCTTTGAACCCCGGCTCTGATACCACTTGTTTGTCCTGAAAGGAGTATATAACAAGTGTATGGGGGGGGGGGAATACACTTGTATGCAAATTCTTTTTCAAACTTAACCAAAAGTACTTCAGCAAGGTTGGTCCTGAAAGGAGTATATACCTAGTTGAAGGACTATCTAAGTGAGTTATATGTGCGGAATTAGTGGTTGGCCCTTTAGTTTAAACTCCTTTAAATCTGAAATCACTGTAATCAAACAGTCCAGTTTTCAGGGAACTTTTCTAAATCTATTTTGCACAGTTTATGATATATGTCTTTGAAAGGTTCAGTTTTGTGTGCAGTGTTGAGTGTATGGAAGTACTTGAAAGTAAATCAAACACAAGAGTTTATAGTGGTTCAGAGACTCAAGCTCCTACATCCACTTTCCCTGATTTAACAGGATAATTTCTTCACTCTTGGAATTAACTTGTTTTATAGTGCCAAGGTGCACTTCATCAAGAACACCACTCCTTGGTGAATTGATCCCTAGGATGTCTAGAGTCCTAGTACCCTCTTCTCAACTCAGAACTGAACCGTTCTTCTCTCAACAGTCAGCTCCTACCACTTCTACTACTACCCTTTTCTCACTTTCTCACTTGAAAGGGGTAAGGGTTGAAGTAAGGTTCCAACTCGTGAGATATCCTTTACAATGGAAATCAATGTATAAGGATAGGATATATCTTCTTGTAGGATAGTTGGATATTCTTGTCAAGGTTGAGGTGCTTCAAATGGTGTGCACACTTCTGTATTTATAGACAAATTTGAGGATTTGCCCGTTGGAGAGGCAGCCCCAAATGTCTATAAATGTCTTCCTTGAGTTCTTCAAAACTGGAAGACAGATTCTGATAGTGACATGTCCTTGTATTGGGAAATAAACGGTTGTAACAACTTTGTCTTCATTCTGAGCCCTTTTCCCAATGTCTGACTTCAAGATTCACTTGGTCAAACATGGACATCTCTTCTTATCAACATTCCTGAGATAAGGACAACATTCCTTATCACTTGGACAACTCTGCTTATCAGATTTAGCAGAGTTCACTTATCAGCAGTGTTGGCTCTTTAGCTCTTTAGTTGATTTGACTCTTTCTCTTTCCACTTCTTCTTTGAGTTGTCATTTAATCATTCATGACTAGGAAAGATGGACTTGACCTCTTCAGCATAGTTGTCTTGTTGACAGATTCAAGTGTTCTGAGACAACTCTTCTGAAACACTTAGTGGACAACTCTTCTGAAACATTTAGTGGACAACTCTTCTGAGCTTTGTAAGATGAAGTAGATTGGTGCTTTGATGATGCATCTTGACTCGTGTTGGCATTCACTAGATTGACTTTTGACTGATTCCACTTGATCATCATACTTGTCCTTCAGCAGACTTGAGGTCATTCCAGAACTTGAGCCTTGAGGGGACTTGTTCTCAATTAGTTTGTAAGCATGTGTCCCCCCTCAACTATTACATCTATTCTTATAAGAGCTGCCTAACACATCAGCTTCTCAACTAGTCTTATATTATATGTTCTAACATTCTTAGAACATAATCAACTATGACTAGGCATGTCTCAGGGGGTTTTGGTATTAAATCAAAACACTTCTCATTTTATTCCCAACAGATGATGAGTATAGTTTTGATAAGCCAAAAAGAAGATTTGAATATATTTTAAGTGTTGACTGATCTGTTATGGAAGTCGTCTTATGAGACAAGATCAGATGAGTTAAAAGTAATACTAAAATATGACTAAGTATAAAAGAACAGTTTACTGTAGAAATTTATGATAAGCTTATAATCATTGTATAAAAGCTTATGTTTATGTTTTATATTGATGTAATAGTCTTAGGATGACTAAGCTGATTTATAAAATTTAATGTAATGTAATAGACTAGATAGTTTAGTTTAGGTAGAACAGAATTTTTATAAAAAATGCCATTTATAGACATACCTTCTTAATAAAGGACCACGGATATAATATTTTTAAATAAGGACAAAGACATATTTTAATAACCCTTTATGCCCTTATATTTTAATATGAAGACTAATTTAATAATCAATCCTTAATTATCTTTTTTTCAAAATTCCAGATTTTCCTCAACTGTTCATTCACTATTCTTGACCTTCCTTTCATAATTTCACCTCAATAATTCGAAATTGATTCACTTAATTCTATATTTCCAATTATACATCAACTCAAAGATTCACAATTATTCTCAGATTCAGTCAATTCCATAATTCCAATCAAAGATGCACAATTATTCTCAGATTTACACCAACTCTGTAATTTATCGCCACCCCCCACCGGCACGATCCAATTTTCTCCGAGTCGACGTCTCGGATCCGGGTCAATCGGACGGTGGGGACGGGGGAGGGATTTCGTAGAGACGGGAGAGGGAGTAGGTAGCGGCGGGGATGCGACGGTGAAGGATGGCGGCGAGGATGATTGGATCCGTGAGTGTTCGGTGTGTACAGACGAAGAGGACGCCAGAGGTGGTGGAGGAGGCAGACGTTTTCACTGGATTTTAGCGATGGCAGACGTTTTCGCTGGATTTCAGAAGAGTCTTGCCAAGGGTATGATTTTTAATTCCACACGTACATACATAATTTGCTAAGAATTTTGGATTTTTTAGATGATTTTTCAGCGAGATGATTTTGAGATGATTTTAATTTAGGTTCAATTTTGCTCTGTTTTCGTGTAATTGTGATGATTTACGTGCGCGTTGCTGGAATTTAGTTCATGATTATTTGTTATTGGTTTGGTCAAGGGATAATGCAGATCTTATTTTACATATGTATACGTATTTTTGCATAACCACATTCTAATATGAAGACACCGTACCATTTTTTCTGCATTATTCATTTTATTATGCAGTTTTAGATTGCATTATTTTGCATGTATTGCATCCATATTTCATATTAATTTTCCAACAATGATCAAGGGAGCAAAAATGTTATTCATTATTAATGAATATAGGCGACAATGGGTATGCAGATCATTAAGTTTAAATTGTAGAGTTTTGATGAAAGTTTTTAAATTTGGAAGGTAAGTAATCAAAGATTTTAATGTACATCAATTAATTGAATTGACGGGAGCTTTAGAAAAGTTTTAAATTTGGACGTCTTTAATTGATTAGCGCAAATTACGAGTAGCTGACAAACATGCATTTAAAATTTAAAAACTACTTGACTTTCCATATATTAAATACTAAATTAGATAGTAAGGGCAGTATGATACATTTATGTTACATTTTGATCTTAATTTGAAACTATTTTGAACCAGGTTCTTATTTAAAAAAATCACTAGGTGAAAAGACCTTATTGGTGAAATCCCCTAGATAGAACAAGCAGAGTTCTACAAGACAAGAAGACTTGACAAGACAAGTACTGAAGGAAGCCGAAATATTCTAAGTGCTGAAGACAAGTCAAGTTGAAGATAAAGATAAAATTGAAGATTCGTATCTTAGGAGAGAAGATATGAAGTTTGTTAAGGAAATAACAGAATAACCGACGTATTAAAAGGTATTTATCCAAAGAACGGTTTTAGAAGTTTGTTGAAGGAAGTTATCAAGAAAGTTTGTTGGATAACTAACTTATCTTGACAACATGAAGTCTATAAATACTTGAAGACATTCAACGTTTAAAGACTACTAATATTCGAAATACTAAGCGTATACTGAAGAAATTCAAAGTAAGGAAAACTCGCAGAAGTTCAAAGCAAAGTTTGAAAATCAAAAGAGGAAATCCAGAAAAGACAAGTTTACGAAGAACAAGTCTACTGAATAAAACAGAGAAGTTTTTCTTATTGTTTTTTAGTTTTACACAAGGTGCTAGTTACTTGTAAAATATCTAGTTGTTAGATCGAAGATATATTTGGAGATATAGTCGAAAAGATCGAAGTCTTATTTCTTGGGACTTAAAGCCACAAGAGGAGTTAATAAAATTTCACGACTTGAGTTGTGAGAGTGGATGTAGACAAGTTGTCGAACCACTATAAATCTTGTGTTGATTACTTACTACATATATTTGTTAATTGTTGATTAATTGATTACTTGAAAGATAAGTTGATATATTTGTAGAATAGACAAGTGAGGTATTTTCATGAATAATTGAGTATAATCATAAGGGCTCATAAAACTGTTAATTCCACATATACAAATCTCTGATATTTTGAAAAAGATTTAAAAGTCTATTCATCCCTCCCCTCTAGACTTTTCTAGCTTATTCAATCTAAAAACACTCAACTTTGGGACCAACAAGTGGTATCAGAGCAGTGGTTCTACCAGACTGCTGTTTCTTGATTACCAGAAAAGACTTTGAGGGAAAGTCTTGGTGTCCAATTGAATAGATCCTTGTATTGTACTTGATTTTTAGTCTTTATAATATCTTTGATCAATTTGTCATATATCTACTGATTTTCTTCGTAATGTCTATGGAAATTAACGCTAACAAGCTACCCAAGTTCTCTGTTTTAGATTATGACTACTGGAAACTTCGAATGGAGGCGATCTTTAACTCCAATCATGATCTCATGGTGTATGTTGTGAAAGAAGGCTCAATTGTCACTATGACCACGAACACAGCTACTGTTGACCCGACTAAAGCTGTAGGTGTACGAATACCTAAACCCAGGTCAGAGTTTACTTCTGAAGAAATGAGGTAAAACAATTTGGATAGCGTAGCCAACAATTATATTTTACATACCTTGCCAAACGAGTATCTTAGTAAAGTATTAAAATGTAACACAGCTAAGGAAATGTGGGATAGACTTGCTGTTCTATGTGAAGGCACTAGCCTAATCAAGGAGAGTAAATTATCCACCGCGGTACAAAGGTTTGAATCATTCAAAATGAAAACTGGTGAAAATATAGACCAGCTTGATACTCGCTTTACTCGTATTATGAATGATCTTGAGGTCTTAGGTAAGAAATACACTCATAGGGAGATTAATTTGAGAATTCTTAAGTCCTTAGATGAAAGGTGGAAGATGGTCAAGATGATCATCAAGACCACTCAAGATATTGATACTTGGTCTGCTGAAACTATGTTCTAAACTCTTAAGGCACATGAATTCGAATTAGACGAAGAAGATCCTATAGTTAGTAGTGATAGAGAGAAATCTACCTCTAAGAATGTTGCTTTTAAAGCCTCGTCGTCTAGAAGCTCTAGAATATCTAAGAATAAGTCTTCCAGTATTAAGGATGAACTAGATAAGTCTGACCTTAGTCTTAATGATCAAATGGGCTTAATGATTAAGAGGTTTGATTGGTTGAACAAAAGATATGGTAGATATAAGCGTTTCTATAAGGATTATAGAGGTTCCAATGATAAGAACTCTTCTGGGACCAGACGAGACAGAAACTCTTCAAAAAGAAGGGATGAAGTCTCTAAAGAGAACAGAAGAGATAGGGACTCAGAAAATAGGAAGGTTAGAAAATCCTCAGATAGACAAGATAAGGCAAAGGGCCAATCTCCAAAGAAAAAGTCTATTAATGATCTTTTGTGTTATAATTGTGATAAGCAAGGTCACTACATCTACGAGTGCCCTGATCTTTGCTCAGAGGATCGTGAAGAAAGAAAGGTCAGACGAGACTGAAGATACGCCAAGGGTAAGAAGGCAATGTTGGCACACAATGACTCTGAGTCGGAATCAGACGAGTTTCCCTCGTCTTCTTCTGATTACCCTTCTAGCAACGAGAAAGAAGCATTCATTGCAGACGATGGCCTAGCCATGATGGCCAAAATCGAACAATAGGTATCTTTTGTAACTTCCTTTCGTTCTTGCGATGATTCAAATTCTGATGAAAGTGACACTGCTGATAGTGGTGTAGAAAGTAGTCTTCATAACTCCAAAGGAATAACTGAAGAAGACCTTCTACTCGCTAATAAAGCATTCATGGAAGTCAGTGATGAGAACATCATTTTAAAACAGGAAATCGTTGATCTTAGGGAAGCTCAGTCTAAAACAGATCCAAATATAATTGTCTTAAACAAACGCTTGTCTGAAGAGTTGAAACAACTCAAAGACAAAAATGCGTTAACAGACAAGTTGTATCAAGATTTATTAAAGACCCAAGCTACGCAGACAAATGATTTCAATACCTCAAAGACCAAATGTAAAAAGCTTGAAGAGAGCAATAAGTTCTTAGAGACTGAAGTCGTAAATCTAGACCTAAAGCTAGCTGACCTGGTTAATTCATCAAGAATTAATCAACAGCTGTCAGGTAGATATAGGGCTCCAGATGACAAGACAGGGTTGGGTGCTGATGTGCATAGCTCATCTACTCAGATCATTAAGAACCATACTAATGCTAGTTCAAGTTCTTTAACATTAGATAAAGGTAAAAGACAAATTACATACGATAATGAAGTAACACCCATAGGTAATGTACAAAAACAGACTAGAGTTAACACTCCTATTGCCAAAAATGGTAAAAAGAATGTTAATAATAGACTTGTCTTACCTGGACCAAAATAGCAGAGGTTTACTAATCGGGGCAGACCAAATCAGGTCAGATACGAAGATTGGTATCCTCAGCAGACTAGTTCTAGACAAGTACAGACTTGTTGGAATGAGCCTAGACCTCCTTTCATAAGGCAGTCTTAGCTCTACACAACAAGACCTAGGAAAGTTGCTCCAAAGTATCGTATTCAACTTGTCTTATATCCTCCTCCTTTATCATATGATATTCTAAATGAGGAAAGACCTAAACGAGTCTATAAACCGTATGGCCCAAAAGCATATAGACCTTACTCAGACTATCAAAGGCCTTCCATGCTTGCTCAAGTAGAGGTTAAATCCAAAGGATACCTCAAACGAGTAGACACTAGGGCTACTGATAGATCTGATGAGGCTAACAAAGTTCTGTTTTATAACAAGCAAGGTAGAAAACTAAAGAGGTCCAACCTATTCAAGACTCCTATGTATATATGGGTACCTCATACTGCTACTAACCCCCCAGGACCCCAATGAACAAAGAGGGCACCTAAATTATTAAATATCACCATTATAGGGTCGACTCGACTTATACAAGAAAGGTAGTTCAGTAGGAGAAACTTGGTACATCGATAGTGGTTCTTCGCACCACATGACTGGTACTAAGGCTCTTCTATCAAGCTATTGTGAACAAGAAGGACCCAATGTTATCTTTGGTGATAGTTCAATGGTTGTTACAAAATGTTTCAGATACATCAGAAATGGAGATGTAGAGATACAAAACGTATCTTACGTTGAAGGTTTGAAGTACAATTTACTTTCTGTTTCACAATTTTGTGATCGTGGCTATAAAGTGCAATTTAAAATTCGTAAATGTGAAATAATTGATAAAAGGACTCACACTACTCTACTAGTCGGTGTCAGACAAGGCAGCGTATACATTGTGAACTGGAATAGTTGTCCTATGGATACTTTCCTTCTTAGTAAAAGTCCTAAAGAGGTCAGTTGGCTATGGCACATACGCCTATGCCATATGAACTTTAAGATTATTAATAAGATAGCAAGAGACTACCTTGTTAAAGGTATCCCTAACGAAATCTATTACAAGTCACAAGTGTGTGATGCTTGCCAAAAAGGTAAACAGGTAAAAGGTTCTTTCAAGTCCATTCCAACCCTCTCAACCTGTAGAGTCTTAGAACTTCTACACATGGATCTTCATGGTCCAATTAAACCTCCAACTCTGAACGGTAGGAGATACACTCTAGTTGTGGTAGATGATTATTCAAAGTTCACTTGGGTAATCTTCTTACACAAGAAGAGTGATACTCAAACTCTTCTACTAGATTTGTTGAAGAGGTTACAAGTTGAGAAAGGGCAACCCATTATCAAGATTCGTAGTGATAAGGGGACTGAATTTATTAACTACTATATCAAAGAATTTTGTTCTAAAAGTGGTATCCAACACTTGACTAGTGCAGCTAGGACTCCACAACAAAATGGTGTAGCTGAAAGAAGGAACAGAAGTACAACACTCCACAAAAGTTTTGGGCAGAGGCGATCAACACTACTTGTCACACCCAGAACAGATGTGCTATCAACAAAGTCCTACGCAAGACACCTTATGAGGTATGGAAGGGTAGAAAGTCTCGAGTATCATATTTTCATATATTCGGATGCAAGTGTTTCATCCACAATAATGGGAAAAGTAAGTTAAATGCTTTTGATGCTAAGGCAGACGAAGGGATATTCTTAGGATATTCCTCTACAAGCAAAGCATTTAGAGTGTTTAACTACTCTACTCTGTGTGTGGAAGAAACACCATATGTTGTATTTGATGAAACTGTACAGGACTCGTCTACCAACCAGATCAATAAGAAAGTAAGTGAGTTAAAACTTCAATCTGACGACAAAACAGAAGTGTACGAATCTGTACAAGCCTATAATCCATTCCTGAAAGTTCTTCATGAATCCGATGACGAAGTAAAGGTAAGTGATAAAGGTAAGTCTACTAGACCAGTTGACATGCCTGCTCTAGTTGACTCATCTTCTCCTAATAAATCTACGAGTATAGATGACATTGATATGCACGATGCTGTAGAGGACTTAAATGATGAAAGCATGTCTGTTAAGACTAGAAAAACCTGGAAATTTGCTCATTCAACTGGCAATATTATAGGTGATTCTAGTAAAAGTGTCAAGACTAGACGACAACTCTTTGAGTCGCAAGAACAGACTAGTCCATCTCTATTTTGCTGGTGTTGTTTCCTTTCCTCTATTGAGCCTAAGACTGTTAAAGAAGCTTTGGCTGATAGTAACTGGATCATCACCATGCAAGATGAGCTGAACCAATTTGTTCGAAACGACGTCTGGGAACTTGTCGATAGACCAGAACACCATAATGTAGTTGGCACTAGGTGGATTTTAAGAATAAGAAAGATGAGAATGATTTAGTTGTAAGAAATAAAGCTAGACTAGTAGCTCAAGGCTATTCTCAAGCAGAAGGCATAGACTATGATGAAACCTTCGCTCCGGTTGCTAGACTAGAAGCCATAAGACTATTTCTTGCATATGCTGCTCATATGAAATTTATTGTGTTTCAAATTGATGTTAAAAGTGCATTTTTTAACGGTATACTTGCTGAAGAAGTCTATGTAGAACAACCTCCTGGTTTTGAGGTCAAAGGAAATCAAGTGTACAGGTTGAAGAAAGCACTATATGAATTAAAACAAGCTCCAAGAGCATGGTATGACACTCTATCTCTCTTTCTACTTGAAAATGGTTTTACTAAGGGCAAGGTCGATAGAACCCTGTTCAGAAGACAAGAAGGGAAGGATATCCTACTTGTTCAAATTTACGTGAATGATATCATTTTTGGATCACCCAACACAAGTATGAGTGAGAGCTTTTCGAAACTCATGCAAAGTAAATTTGAAATGTCTATGATGGGAGAAATGAATTACTTTCTTGGTCTTCAAGTAAAACAGTCTGTTGAAGGCATATTCATTAATCAAGCCAAATACACTCGTAATCTACTAGATAAATATGGTATAAAAACCTGTAAAACTGTTGGAGTACCAATGCTACCCGTCTACAGAATGGATCCAGACGAAAGAGGTAAATGTGTCGATCAATCATACTATCGTGGTTTAATTGGTTCATTACTCTACTTGACTTCCAGTAGACCTGACATAACATTCGTAGTAGGTGTATGTGCTCGGTTTCAGGCCAACCCCAAGGAAATTCACCTGAAATCTGCTAAAAGAATTTTGAAATATCTCAAAGGAACCATTAATCGAGGATTGTGGTACCCGACAGATGATGATTTATTCTTAAGTGGATATTCCGACTCGGACTTTGGTGGGTGCAGGATAGATAGGAAATCAACATCTGGTTCATGTCAATTCTTAGGTTCTAAACTCATTTCATTGTTTTCAAAGAAACAGACAAGTGTAGCAACCTCTACTACTGAAGCAGAGTACATGGTTGCAGGTAGTTGTTGTAGTTAGCTATTATGGCTTATGCAATAACTCAGAGACTACAACATTGTAGAATCAAATGTACCAATATTATGTGACAGTAATAGCGTTATTGCTATCACTCAAAACCCTTTTTTACATACTAGATGTAAGCATGTAGATGTTAGACATCATTTTATACGTGATCATGTTGAGAAGAAGAACATTCGTATAGAAAAAATGCATACTGACATACAACGAGCTGATATCCTTACAAAACCATTACCTGAAGCACGATTTAGAGAGTTATGCATTAGTTTAGGATTGATTGATATTGACCCTACTTGTGCATAGTTCTGTACTAATAAGACAGGTACCAATGTTAAGAGAAATAGCAAAACAGATGAGTTCAACACTAGGGGTGGGAATGGGTCAGGCTACCCGACAGGGGCCTACAACTCGGCCTTCTAAAGCTCGGCTCGGCTTGCTTAATAAACAAGCCAGGGACAAGCTTTTTTAAAAGCCTTTTAATTAAATAGGCCGGGCTTGAGCTTTTTCATAAGTCTTTTAAGCCCAACAGGCCGGCCTATTTAATTCTATTTCTATATGTATAAATATATAATATATAAAAATACAATAAATATATAATATAATACATGATATGTGACACATAATAAATAATATTCAATATATGATGAGATTATCTTGAATAAATTATATACTCCCTCCGTCCAATTTTATTATACCCACTTCTCCGGGCACGGGTTTTAATGAATATTGATTAGTTTATTGATAAAGTAGATAAGTTGAGGGTATGATGGGTATTGTGGGGTCCATTTGTAAATAAATGATTGTTTATGAATAAAGTGAATGGCAAAGTGGGTAAATAAGTGATGGTATGAGGGTGGAGATAAAGTGGTATGAATAGTATTGTTTCTAAAAAGGGTATGGGCATAATAAAATTGGACAACCAAAAAAGGAAAGTGAGAATAATGAAATTGGACGAAGGGAGTACTTTTTTGTTTTATTTTTCTTTGTAATAGTTAAAAATAATTGTTATGAATATTTTCATTTAAGTATAAATTTATGGATCTTTTGATTAATTTTTTATTGTTCTTATTTCTTAATTTTGAGATTTAAAAAAAATGTACTCCGTAGTTTTTATGATTTAATGGTAATACAGTAAAAAATAATTTTGAATAACACTAAAAACCCTTTAAAAGGATTTCGGGCCAGACCTATTTACTAAAAAGGTAAGGCCTAGCCTCTTAAAAAAGCCTATAATAGGCCACAGGCCAGGCTTGGGCCCAAATATTATATACCAGGCCCAAGCTTTTTTTCTTAAGGCCTGGCCCGGCCTATTCCCACCTCTATTCAACACACAAACAAGATCACACTTCTTCAGAGTTAACTAAACTCAGATAAACAAGGTCAGACTAGATGACCAAACAACCCAATGAGGAAACTGGTAAAGCTGAGGGTAATACTAGCGAAATATACAATTAAGGAGGAATCTATGATTTCTTAAATATCCTTATGTTGCCTCCTAAGTTAGTAAAGTCATCTTAATCGAACCATGATTACAATTCATGGTTAGAACATTAAGTATTTAGTTTACTCTACTTTTTGTATCAATGTTTATGTTTCGCTTAAGGTAGCCAGGTACGAAAAGGCGTTCACTCATCAGACAGATAAGCACAGTCGAAGGGGGTACTCGTCTATTGCAAGATATAAACACTCAACTGTTCTGATGAACTCGAACAAGTTCAGGTAAGATCTTACATATTGTATATTTCAATAAGTTTTTTTAAAAGGTTATTTAAGGGTATAAATGTAAGTTGATTTGCAAAAATATGGAAAACCTAGAACTGGATTTATACACCCCATTTAATGAGGTGCATACACCTAGTTTCCCTCCTAAACCTATTACCCTAGGTTAGATTAGTACACTCTTCTATCCTAACCAATAGCAAAGTCGGATTCCAAATTTTACAATAACAATACACATATTATTCTTAATTACAACAATGAATTCCAAACGTTTCTACTCTACCGTTAGATCGCTTTAAATCGATCTACACCACTCATTCAAAAACCCCAAGTTCATAAAACCCCTCACTCTGTAATTTACTCCCCACGATTACTCAACTTTCCTACTTTCAAGCTCCCGAAATCCTTTAAAAACCCTATTATCCTTCTATGTTAGTCACATTCACAATCATTCACAGCTATAATGTCTATCGTATCCATATTCGATGTTGAAACTAACGTGCAGGCTAGATTTGGTCTCGGAAAGTATGTCACTGATGGCAAGGTGCATGTGGAGAGTTCGTTGTTCTTCAAGGGAAGGCACACTGAAGACAACAAGGAGATCTTGATAAAATGTTTTAGGTGTGGGCTGAAGCCATTTTTGGAAGTTGTTCCACAAATGGTGAATGAAGAAGAGGTGATGGAATTCTATGCTACTGCTACTCATAGAGGCGAGTACATTGAAGCCTTTGTTGGTGGGAGAAGAGACAAGTTATCTAGAAAGATACTTGATGAGGTGTTCGATTTGAAGCAGGGTTCAATAGATATCAAACTCTACGCTTCTGGCCAAGAACTTAGAAGAAGAAGCAATTGTTGCCAAAATACAAGACCCTACTGGACATTGCAAGCAAGATGGTGCTTGGTGTTACTGGAAGCTTTGATTCGGTCACTCAGCAGAAGACGAGAGTGATGACAGCTATCTATGATGGAATTACTAAAGAAAATTGGCAAAAGCTGTTCATGGATAGATTAATGTACTTTGCGAAGTATGTTAAAGTGGACAGTGAAATAAGAGAATGGACGGTTACTGCATCTGTTAGCTTTGGAAACAAGCTAAGTATTCTCTTACCCGTCTTGTTGCCAAATAAGAAAGACTGGAGTAAAGGCAAACCATTCCATGTACTGGAGCATTATTTAAAGAAAGATGCTTTGGATAGACAAACCAAGGAGAGAATCGAAGAAAGAAAACAAATCAAGATCAATCCAAAAGATGCAATGATAGAAGCTGAGTCTTCTAGTGAAGAGTCTGAGGCATCAGACAAGGAAGCTCAAGAAGGTGGAACCAGTGGAGCACTGGTTGATTATGTTTTAGACGAAGCGTTGATAGAGCCTGTTGTAGATTCTGAAGAAACAGAATCAGATGAGTCTTCTGATGAAGAAATAGAGACAGAAGAAGAGTACAGACTCAGGATAAGCAAAATTCAAAGGGGTGACTTATCTAGTCCTCCTCCTACCCGTCTGATGGCTGAGTCTAGTGCATCACCAGCCAAGAAGGCTAAAACGGTTGGTACATCTATCGTTTCTGCACCTATTCTCTCTCCTCCTTCTATTCAAATCAAAACCAAGGCAAGAACACTTCATTCTCGTGCCAGACCTGATCCCCAAGCCACTTCGAAATTTGTACAACACTTAAGCTCACTCTTAACCCAAGACACTGCTATATTTGCATTAGCTGATACTTCGACGGCTGATTTACTAAACCAAACCACATCACAGCCCCCATAAACCACAATCCAAAATTTATCTTTACCCACAAAAGAATATGTTGACCCAAACCCGTCTTTTTTGGGAACTCCACAAGCTAACACTCCGGCTACTGAGCTGAGGACCCCACTCACTCAAACCCCTCCCATAAATATATTTCCATCCTTGGTCGATTACCCAATGTGTCCACAGGAAAAGAGGCTTCGTGCACAAATGACCAGAAATTTGAAGAAAATCTTGTCTTCAATTGATATTGATACAAGTTCGGAAGCGTATGAGAAACTGATCCGAGTCTGCACATGGGTTGCATTGAGAGAAGGTCCATGTGATGACATGTTTGAAGTGATCAATGGCATGGGTGGAATTGCCAACTTTCAAGACTGGGAACTCGAACAAAAGGAGATAAGTGGAGTTAAAAAGCATGCTGAATTAAGATCACCTGAAGCATTGACCAATCTAGTTAAGAGATTGTTGAACATCTCTGATGACGTTCTGCCAAATGTTGTGAGAATGAATATTGGTGTTCAAGTCTCAGAAGACGACTTGATGGTTGAAGATAAAGCAGAAGAGTTGGAGTCTTTTGATCCCAAAACTGATTTGGACAATCCTTCTGATCATCTAAGAGGATTAGTGTTCAAATTTCAAATTGAACATGCTCATGGCCCGAGGACTGATGTTGGCCAAATCACTAGACAAATCGAACCAACCTATCTGGAAGAGACTTGTGCATATACTGCAAGATTGGTGAAAATGATCATAAGAGAATCTGTCGAAGACGAAAGAAGAGCTAAGGAAACAAGGTTATCTATCACTCCTTACTCTACTCCTGTAAATTTAAAGGCAATAGCAGGAAGTGTAATTCTGGTAGAAGATGTTGAGATTTTGTCTACTGAGTTGAAATTGGTTGAAGTTCCAAATGCTGATGAACTAATAGAAGATGTTGTTGCTGAAGAAGATGTTCAAACAACTGTTGCTCAAGATTTGTCTTTTGATCAGTTGAAAGATGATCTTAGATAAGTAGTTAAGTCATCGATAGAAGAGTTCTTGAAAGCGTATGTGAAGAAAGTTCTTCAAAAGAAGAACAGTTATCTCGTAACTGATTCAAAGGAGATGATTATAAATGAGGTTAATCAACTTGATACTACGTTTCGTCAAGAGATGTTTAATCAGTTAGAGACATTTCTACATAATCAAGTTGAATATGCAGAGAAGAGTTTAGTTGATTTTGCGAAAGTGTTGACTACTGAATCCTGGAAATTGGAAAGAGTCTATAGGACTAAAATCGAGATTGCAGATGAGCAAAGACGAGAGGCATATGCTCAATTGCAAGAGGACAGATCACAACTGACAGAAATGAGAGAACAAAACAGGTTGCTCAGGTTAACTGCTACTCATTTTAAAAATGAATTATCTTTTGTTTCGAAGAAGCTTGAGTATACTGCTGATCGTCTTGAGAAGTATAGTCAAGATGAAAATCTTCAAAAGCAGATAGAGAAAGCTATCGATCTGATGAAACAAGTGTTGCAATAAAAGATGACTCGTTTTACTTCTCTTTTCACCTTGAAGGCAACTGATGAAGCCAAAAGGGGGGAAGAAGTGAAAGAGCAAATGGAAATTGAAAAAGAACAGATTCAAGTTCAAGAAGAAGAGCAAAGTCGACCTAGAAGAGGCAGACTAGTGAAGGCTCACATGAAAGAACAAATCAGTACTGAAGATCAGAAAAGATTAGCTAAAGGCACAGGCAAGTTATCTGAAGAAAAGGTTCAAACCAGACAAGTAAAGAGAAAGCTCGAAATCAGAGGACTTAAAGTAACGGAATCACTAGGTCAGATTCTAGCTGACATTGATGAAGTCGAAATTCACAAGAAGCAGAAAATAGAAGATGATCGATATGCAAACAAGAAGGTGTTAGGAAAACACATTAAGAAGTTGCAAGACAGCAAAACAAATCCCAGTGAGATTGAAGATGCTTTCATTGACAAGTTCATTGATCCTGAGCATAGTGAAGTTTGGAAGATTGTCAAGAAGAAATGGGAGATTGCGCACTGGATCGTGAGAAGATATGGTGAGATATCTGTGAAAGACGAGTTGTTTGTGAACTTTGAGAAGTTTATGGAAGCAGAAGACAACAACTTGTGGAACCTGATCATGCGAATTGCTACAGCTGTTGGATATAATATTCTTTCTCCAGAATTTCCTAAGTGGGAAACTCTAATGCTTGCTTCTGGAAAGAGAATTGACTTCAATGTGATCAAAAAATTTGAAGAAAAAGTTCTTGGTGATGAGAAGATTGATAATGAAGATCATATTTCTGAAATTTATAGAAGAATTCTTGATGCGTTCCAAGTTCCGGATGAAGAAGTTAAGACAGAAAGTGGAGGAAGCATGTGCTTAAGTTAGTAAGATTACTTTACTGTACTTATTTCATTTTGTTATATTTTCTAAGTAATTGTAATCGATCTGATCTACTCATATGAATTAAAATGAACTATTTCGATAAAGATAACTACTTAACTAATCTATTTACTTAAAATAATTCAAGTAGTTTTGGCTTCATCAAAAAGTGGGAAATTGTTGAGATATGAATCCTGGAACAAGTCCTAATTGATGATGAGTATAGTTTTGATAAGCCAAAAAGAAGACTTGAATATATTTTAAGTGTTGACTGGTCTGTTATGGAAGTCGTCTTATGAGACAAGATTAGATGAGTTAAAAGTAATACTGAAATATGACTAAGTATAAAAGAACAGTTTACTATATGAATTTATGATAAACTTATAATCATTGTATAGAAGATTATGTTTATGTTTTATATTGATGTAATAGTCTTAGGATGACTAAGTTGATTTATAAAGCTTAATGTAATGTAATAGACTAGATAGTTTAGTTTAGATAGAACAAGCAGAGTTCTACAAGACAAGAAGACTTGACAAGACAAGTACTGAAGGAAGGCGAAATATTCTAAGTGCTGAAGACAAGTCAAGTTGAAGATAAAGATAAAATTGAAGATTCGTATCTTAGAAGAGAAGATATGAAGTTTGTTAAGGAAATAACAGAATAACCGACGTATTAAAAGGTACTTATCTAAAGAACGGTTTTAGAAGTTTGTTGAAGGAAATTATCAAGAAAGTTTGTTGGATAACTAACTTATCTTGACAACATGAAGTCTATAAATACTTGAAGACATTCAACGTTTAAAGACTACTAATATTCGAAATACTGAGTGTATACTGAAGAAATTCAAAGTAAGGAAAACTCGCAGAAGTTCAAAGCAAAGTTTGAAAATCAAAAGAAGAAATCCAGAAAAGACAAGTTTACGAAGAACAAGTCTACTGAAGAAAACAGAGAAGTTTTTCTTATTGTTTTTTAGTTTTACACAAGGTGCTAGTTACTTGTAAAATAGCTAGTTGTTAGATCGAAGATATATCTGGAGATATAGTCGAAAAGATCGAAGTCTTATTTCTTGGGACTTAAAGCCACAAGAGGAGTTAATAAAATTTCACGTCTGGAGTTGTGAGAGTGGATGTAGACAAGTTATCGAACCACTATAAATCTTGTGTTGATTACTTACTGCATATATTTGTTAATTGTTGATTAATTGATTACTTGAAAGATAAGTTGATATATTTGCAGAATAGACAAGTGAGGTATTTTCATGAATAGTTGAGTATAATCATAAGGGCTCATAAAACTGTTAATTCCGCATATACAAATCTCTGATATTTTGAAAAAGATTTAAAAGTCTATCCACACCTCTCCTCTAGACTTTTCTAACTTATTCAATCTAAAAACACTCAACTTTGGGACCAACAATATATGACTTAGTAATTCTTAATTTTACTGGTGGATTTTGTATTCTTCTCCTAATGTTATATAAAGTTAAATAGTGCAATATGTATTAATGTGTACTAAATACTTTCCTTTCATCCAATTGTATTATTTTTACTTTAATATATTTAACTATTTAATTTCATTATTCTCATTTCTCCTTTTAAAATTATATATATATATATATATATATATATATATATATATATATATATTATTTTATGTTCATCTTCCAATCATTCCTTATTTACTTAAGTTATTATTCACTTTATTTATAAATAATCATTTTATTCATAAATAGACCCCACAATACCCCTCGTCATATCTTTAATCTATCTACTTTATAAATAAATTAATTAATCAATATTCATTAAAACTCGTATTCAGAGAAGTGAACATTATTAATTTAAACAGATTGAGTAATGTATTTATACTTTTATAAACTTTACACTTACAATATTCACTATTTTACTAAAATAATATTACTTTTAGGTCTATACATATACACAATTTAACTTATTTTTCTTTTTTTTTATACATATAAGTTTAGATAGTACTCAATTTTTTATTTTATTTTTTCTGTGCTGCATTCCATATATAATCATATTTGTAATTTCATTTTTTTATGAAGAAAATAAATTCATTAAAAAGTGAGGTTTAAGGTATGCCCAAAAAAGAGTTGAAAGTACAACATCAACACCTCATAATCATCCTAGGATGAACAACCAATCACCAAAAAAAAAAACAATACTACAAAACTAAATTCAAAACCTAGATTTGAACTCCTTACAAATTTTGTGTTATTCTAGTCCGAATTTATGGAGAGGTGGATAATTAATTTGTATATATTAATTCCTAATATTCCTTCTCACTTGTAGACCGACGAATTATCACCGCTATCATTTGGGGAGGAAACCCATTGAGTAGACAATTTAAATGAGTGGAGTTGCTTTCAGCATGAATCGAATTTAGGACGTGTGGGCATGAGCCCCTTATGGCTCTAATACCATGAAATGATTCCGTCTCATTTGAAAGAATTTTGTCTCATCTAAAAGTCCGAACTTGTAGAGAGGTGGAGATTTAATTCTTGTATATTAATTTTTAATACTCCCCCTCACTCGTGGATTGAATTATCACTTTTACCCTTTGGGAAGAAGACACATTGAGTGGACAATTTAAATGGATAAAATTATTTTCACATGTGTGGGTATAAGCGTTAAGACTCTGATACCGTGAACGAATTTTATCTCATCTAAAAGTTTTAACTTGTAAAGATGAGAAAATAATTCTTATATATTACAAATTCCTAATATTCCCCTCCATATAACATGACCATATTTTTTCACTTCCAAATCAATCAAATCAAGCACAACTAAATTTCAATTTCGAACTTTTCTATCTTTTTCCACAAAATATTCTTATTGGTAACACAACTTCCACACAGTATGAGTCATCCCGCATTTCAACTGATCAAAATAATAAAGAATACTTTTCCTATGTAGATTGTTTTTAGTCTGTCCCACATGAGTCCATGCCATAGCCTTCACTTTTTTTGCTACAAATCAATTTTCATATGATCAATTATAGTCGTTTATTCTCTTCGGTTACTTGTTTTGGATTTTACATGGATTTTGTACATAATCAAAATTAAATATTTTAATTTCAAGCCTTATCTGAACATCTTTCATACCAAAGAGAGATTTGCACCATATTGACGAGGAGGAGGCATGACGAAGGAGTGTATCGTGACTCCGAATACCAATTCATGTAACGAGAAGATATAAATTGAAGGCACAGAAAATTAAATGATAAAGAGATAAATGTAGTGTGATTTCATAATTTATTGGTTGATTATGATTGTTTTAGTCGAAATAAGAGAAATGTAGTATTTTGTCGGTTTTGTAGGAAAAACGAAGGATTTTGGGAGCAAAACACCTACCACAAGTCATTGGACCAAAGAGAGGAGTAGACCATTGGATTCGGCTCGAAAAATAGAGTGAAATGGAAGGAAGAATCGAGTCAATTGGAGATCGGAGTCGAAAGTTACACACAAAACAAGTTTGAGGTGCAATTGGAGATGACTCGGCCGAGTGGGAGTAAAAATGAAAAAACGGCCGAGTGTTCAGAAACGGGCGAGTAAAGCTTCGAACTGTAACTTTGGGGATTTGGAGATGACTCGGCCGAGTGGGAGAAAAAGGGCAAAACGGCCGAGTGTTCAGAAATGGCCGAGTGGAAGTTTCGACCTGCAACTTTGGAAATTAGAGATGACTCGACCGAGTGGAAGTGAAAAATCAAAACGGCTGAGTTTGTGACCAACCTGCAACTCACAAAATCACCCCTCAATTCGGCCGAGTCATTGCACTCGGCCGAGTGGCCTCTGTTTCGGGGCATTTTGTGTATTTTTGTCTTTTTCGAGGGACTTAGTTGCAAATCTTACCCCCAAACCCTACCCCAACACTATAAATACCACTTTTCTTGAATTTCAAAGAGATTACCCCCTTCCTCAAAAACTCTTACACACATTTACACACACTTGGAGGTAATCATCATCTTCTTCATAAATTCTCCATCAAATCAAGAAAGGAAGGCACCAAGAGCTTTGGAATTCAATTACCCATCATCCATTAGACTAAGCTTCCTCTTTCTTTTTATTTGTTTATTTCATTAGTTTGTGTTAATTGGATTATGTTGATTGTTGGCTAGAACACTTTTGGTTCTAGGGCCTTGTAAATACTTTAGATGATGTTTATGAATTAGTATTTTGCTTAATTGGTGTTTGTGTGACTTAATTCTATTTGAATGCTTGATTTTCACTTTCAAACATGTCATTAGTGTACAATAGTGATGTGTTGATCTTAGTTAATTGAAATTGAATTGAGAAATCTCTTTTGATTGATTGATTGCAAGCATTTGACCTAATTTTATTGTGAAATCGAGAGATGGAGGATGTGTGATGATCTTATGGGCTTAATTAGGTTTTATGATGCAATTTAGGTAGAGATACTAAGTTGTGTTATATTTATCTTAGGTTAATTGGATTGAAAAGACTTTTAACTCACTATTTTGTGATCAATCTTATAGAAAAAGCATAACACCACTTGAGTAGATTGTTAATCATAGATGGGTTCATTAGTATTGCATGTGCCTTGGAACCTACTTTCTCTTATTTGAGTTTTAATCGTCTCTTCTTAGTTTTCGTGATTTGCATGATACTTGATCGATATTCTTTATTACTCTTTAATTGCTTACTAGTGACACTTTGGTAGATAATTAGGAGTACGTAATTACAACGTTCAAATTTATCGATCACATCTATTTAGAGTTCAATCGACAAAATACGCGTTTACACTACACCTCCCTATGGGATCGACCTTGTATACTTACTTCACTACGATATACACCGTATACTTGCGGTTGTGTATTTTAGAGTTGTAAAATACATGAATCAAGGACTTCAGTGACTTCACAAACAATGAGTTTCCAAGGTGCAACATCCTATCACATTGCTTACGGAAGCAACAAGAAGCAGTTCATTGAACTTTTCATAGCTCGAACTCTTTGATAATCCATAAGATGTTATGAAATGAGAGATGGTGGTTTTTTTCTTCTATAAAAAGTTAGTGAAGAGATTTACCTTTTTTTTTTTTTTTTTTTTTTTTAGGATAGAATTACAGATAGGAATATTAGGATTACATCTCAATCACGCTCACCTATCTACACAGAGAAATTCTATCAAAGACTTATGGCTCCAAACTCAATCTTGAGAGAGTGGAAAGTCAAATCTGCATACTAGCACTCCATGAGGTTCCTCGATCTAGAAATATAGCAAATCTGCTCCAAAACTGAAACAAATTGTCGCACACTACGACTCGCGCTAGTCCTCCCAAATCATAGAAGACGCCCCCGAAGATAACCAGTGTCACGCCCCCGAAGAGATTTACCTTTTTATAGTAGTTGAGAATATGAAATTGTAGAGTCTCTATTACTCTATAATTATGAGATTCATGATCAATTAACAAGATTGAATGAGGAAAATAAAACTCATTTTTTAGTTTTAATTTCAAATCAGTCTCATTCACGTGGTGTTTGGTTAGATATTATGATGAATTTGATTGAGATTGAAAAAAATGGATTGGGGTAATTCATGAATAGTAATTATGTTTAAATTGTGTTTGGATAAAAATTGAGAAGTATGGATGAATAGGTGGATGTAGCTTATGTCAAATCAAAATTGATGTTGTAATATATTATTAGTGGGTAGAAAAAATAATAGGAGAGAGAATGACAGTGTGAAAGAAAAGTAGGAGATAAAATGAGATTAAAAAAATGGTAATGTGATTGTATAAAAATAGGCGTGTATATGTATTATAAGGGTGAATTTGTATTTGAATTGGAGAGATTGAGAGAGATTTGATTGGGAATGGCTCCAAGCCCGGATTGGTCAATCTCAAACCAAACACGACCTAAATTCCATGAAATTGTGGAATTTAATTCAATTTCACAATTTTGAGTAAATTTATCATTCACATCAAGAATTGGATTTCCTCACATGTTATATATCATCACAAAGCTTGTTCAATCCATTTCGTGTTGAATCCAAAAACACTTAGCTCAAAGATGTCCACATTACACATTAAACCTTGGGCTAAATCCAATCAATTCTCCAACAATTCCCCACATGAATGATAGAATTGTAACGAAGAAATGTGTGCACCCTAAAGAATGCAAGCAAGAGTTCTACGAGAATTCCCTACATCGAGATAAGTGGTTGTGAGCCTTGAACATTCCCTAGTGAAGTACCATCGGATTAGGGGTGGGAATGGGCCAGGCTACCCGACAGGGGCCTACGGCTCGGCCTATTAAAACTCGGCTCAGCTCGGCTCGTTTAATAAATAAGTCGGGCTCAAGCTTTTTTAGAAGCCTATTTAGCTAAATAGGCCGGACTCAAACTTTTTCGTAAGCCTTTTAAGCCCAACAGGCCGGCCTATATAACTTCACACACACATATATATATATATTGTATATATTATAAGTATATTCTTATATAATATGTGATTTTCAAATAAATAAATAAGAAAATTTAGTAACACTAGTTATATTTTTCTTTGTAATAGTTGAAAAAAATAGTTGAATATTTTTTTGGAACATTCTATTACTTCCATTTCTTCATTTTGAGATTTAAAGAGTTAATTTTTATAATTTGATTATAATATTGTTTTAGATTTTTTTTTTTAAAAATACGCTAATAAGATTAAGAGGCTTTAAAAGGCTTTCGGGCCAGGCCTATTTATTAAAAAGGCCAGGCTTGAGCCTTTAAAAAAAGCCTATGACATGCCATGGGCCAGGCTCGGGCTTAAGAAATATATAACAGGCCAGACTTTTTTTCTTAAAGCCTACCAAGGCCTGGCCCATTCCCACCCCTACATCGGATACACATGTCAACCAGTGAACGTGGTGCCTTGAACTGTTTGGCGTTCCAAGTGTACCAAGTCAATGACACTTACATAACGGCTCATCTACACTACTAATCAATCTTTCTGATGTGTTCCATTTTGGCCCTAGACTGCTTTGAAAAACATTCATCGAACGTTCTAGAGATCTAACCCTCAAATAATCTCATAGAAGCGGCCCATTCTACATTCGATATATGTGATCTCTTATTAAGAGTATCATGTCCATAATGCCATAGCCAACATAACATCGTATAGGGATCATTAAAAGCATATGTTTAACCTTCAATAGACAAGTCTATCACTCTTTCACAACATGAATAGGTTGGGAACTCTTTTCCCGAGTGCTTTGTTCGACTCCCCCCCCCCCCCACTAGCTAGGGGTGTGCATCAATCGGTAAGAGTATAATATTTTAAAATAGTGAATGGAGGATGTATACTCAACCTATAACTTAAGTAAACATCATAGTTTTAAAAATTAACAACTTTATTAAATTATGACACATAATCAAACCATAAAAGGACACATAAGTAAAATTAATCATAAAATGACATACCATCAATCTAAATTCACTATGGGTATGTTTGGTTTGTTAGATTAACATGGATTAGACTTGATTAACTTTTTATTCCCAACTAATTAAACGTTTGATTTGATTGATTGTGGCCCGAGTTTAATGCAAGACTCTCATCGCAATCAGATCTTCATGTGTTTAACTAAAAGTATATGATTTTATACGTTTCAAAATCGAGAGTTTAAAACAACCTTATATATAGTACTAATCAGACCCAACATTACAACATTTAATAAATCATTACAATTACATAATTATTGCATTCCCATCAATTGCTGTACAGACAAGAGCCGATTAAAATAAAATAAAATAATGTTATATGATTACAAAATAAAATAAAGTTATTGTTGTAATCATAAGATAAGATTATTTAATAATAGCTAGTATACGAATAATTGCTACACCCCCTCTGACGAGTCTAGACTCTAGAGGGATATATATTTCTTCATTAAAGAAAGTCATTGCTTCAAATGACATCCACAAAACAAATTAATCATATATTGCAAGTGGCATAAGCATTTACGAAAAATAATAAAATAAAATCTTCATAATTAATTTATGGAAGAATAAACTATCAACTTATAGAGAAAGTGACAACCGGCCAATCCTATGCGCTTCATCCTATAAATAAATAAGATTACAAAATTATCCTACAAAACCCTACGCACCATTACATATTATTACTATGTGTCTAGTGACGGACCCAGGATTTTAAAACTGGAGGTACGATCAACTAAGTCCGACGAGTCTTCATTTTTTCAAAACAATCTATGACGTTGATTTTTTTTAAAAACAAGTATTTCTCAATAAAAGTGATCAAACAATCATTTAATAATTGATCACACATACTATTTTACAACCAATTTTCAACATAAGTCATTCCTGAAAACACTTTTTCCACACCTATAGTAGCAACTGGGAGAATCAACACCAACTTAATTAACAAATAAATTGTTGTATAAGTCACATGATTCTTTGTTTCTAAAAGCTTCATCGGGCGCGCTAAGATCAAAAATAAAACACACACAATCATAAAATATAACAAACCCTAAATCCCTATTTTTTTAGCATCAATTTCAATTAAGTAATTTAGAAATTTAACAACATAAAATTATAGTAAAAAATAAATAAAATGAAAAGAGTATTTTTTTTTTACCCCGGGTTCTGATGCTGTTGTTAATTGTTAAAACTTATTAATGGAAACAAAATATTTTATAATAATTTTAATGGGCCTAAGAGAATAATGGGCTATTGTCTAATTATTAATGGGTTGGGGTATATACCCCTCCAGCTTTATTTAATACACTACCCCTTCATTTTTATTAATTCAATATTTTTACAAAATACCAAATTTGCCCTTACTAAATCAAGTTAGATACATACACTCCCCTCCAATTTAAACAAACCCTAACCTTAGAATTAGAGAGCCGTCACCGCCACCACCTCCGGCAGCCACCACTTCCCCCAACGAAATAAATTTAGAAATTAAAAAAGTAAACTTAAAAATTAAAAAAAAAAACTTATTTTCGACAAACCAGTGTCGACCAAAAACATTCATTCTCGTCGACACTGGTTTGCCGATCAAACATCTCCCCTTCGACATTGGTTGGTCGATCAAAGACCTCCCTGTCGACACTGGTTTGTCAATCAAATATATAAAAAAAAAATTAAATTTCGACAATAAATGATTGACCATAAACACTCTCATCGAACCTTTATTGTCGACGAAAGTATTTATGGTCGATTTTTTGCCAAAAAAAAAAACCTGGAATAGAAGCGGCGGCCGGCGGCTGAAAGTGGGAGGGAGTCGACGGGACGTGGCTGGCTGGGGGAGGAAGATCCGGCGGTGTCGCTCGACAAAGGAGGCGGTGTCGCTCGACAAAGGAGGCAGCGCCGCCTGTTGCTGTTGCAGAGAAGGGAAGAAAAAAAACGGGGGGTGGGGGGCGGCGGCGTCGCTGGGAGTGGAGGAGCAGCGGCGGCTTGAGAGGGAGGGGGAGAGTCGGGCGACGGGTGGCGGGTGGCGGCGGGGGAGGATGCAGAAAAAAATTGAGGCAGAAGGCGAGGCGGGCGGTGATTAGTGTGAAAATTGCTTGAAATTCATGGATTTATTTTGTTTAATTTATTAGGATTTCATGCATTATTTATACTAAATTGACTAATTGCACTTGATTTGGAGAAATAGTGTGTTTTGCTATTTTTATAGGAAAATGAGCATTTTTGGAGCAAAACACGCCTCGATAATTTTGTGGAGTCAATCGAAGGAATAAATCGTGAAGGGAAAGAAGGAAAATGATGTGGGCTAATAATGATAAAGCATGCAGTAACAAATTAAGGTGGCCCATTTGCAATACTACTAGGCCGTGGTATTTCTGAAATTAGAAAGAGAAAAAAAAAAGATAAATTGAGGCCCAAAAGCCCAATTTGCTCAACTCACGTGAGAAACAAAAGAAAGAAATGGCAGTTGGAATTTTTAATGATTTATGGGCGTAAGCCCATTTCACCTCATTCTCCAATTAATGGCCCATGCCCATATTTTACCATAAGCTGTGAAGAGGAGGCCCACATATATATATATCTATCCAGTAGCCATTGGGAGAGGAGTTCGCAGGAGGAACAGATACACAGTGAGCTGGAATTGGCGCACGAAAGAGAGAGCTCTCCAGGGGGGGGGGGAATCTCTTCTCCTCCCCACCACTCCACTCATTAGATAGTTTAATTTGTTATTTCATTTCATAGATAGATTTCAATTTAGTATTTCATTTTATTGTTGGTGAGATTGAAGATTTTGAAGACTAAGAGGTGCTTTCTTTCCTTATTTCAATATTAGTTGGCTATTTGATTTTAATTCATGTTTTGTAGTTTAATTTATATGAGTTTTGCTCTAGTTGTTAATTTAGACATGGGTTAATCATCAATTGCCTTGGGAGTGATGTTTTGATGAGAATTGAGTGTAATTGTGAGTAATTGCATGATTAGCTTAGGATTTGGGTGTTAATTGTTTCTATTGTTGTACTTCGATTGATTCATTTGGTTGATCAACCCTATTAGCGAGCATGTTCGATTATGTTTATTGCAACGAGAGTTGGGTAGCATGATTGGGAGTGTGAGTGTGAGCTTTGGTCAATTGAATAGAAGTTAATTAGTAATTAGCTCACCCGAGAGGGGTGTTAATGGCTAGACCGACAACTTTAGACACTAAACAAATAGAGGTCGTCTAGGAGTTTGGTGAGAGGGCGTTTCATAAGCATTAGTAACCGTGTTGAAAGTGCTTATGCAACACTATCTTAGGAGCTTATGGTATTTGGTTAGATCCTATAATTGCTAATCAATGCACGTTGTTTACCTATGCCTTTCGAGGGGGTTTGCACACATTTGCGATAGCCTTTAGCTTAACCCGAATTCGTAGTAAAATCATGTAATTGGTTCACTAGTTCACTTAATTGCTCACAAAACGGAAACACCCGAGGCAATGCTTTCTCACCTTGCACTTTCATTATTGAGAGTTAGTTTAGTTGATTGCATTAGTTTTCTATTTTCTTAGTTGGTATTTGCTTACTCCTCACATTTAGCTTCTATAACACCATTTTGACGTATAGTTTTGGGGCTCCACACTCTCTCTAGGTCCTTGGACGATAACTACTAGGTCGTATACTTACTCAACTATAACGAACTCATACGCTTGTGGGGATTGTTATTGTTGTACTAAAAAGTGTGCAAAATACGAACCAAGTCAGGCGGTGGTAGGCGGCGATGGGCAGGTGGTTGGGGGCGGCTAGCGGCGGTGGGAGGGAGGGAGGCGGGCAAAATTATTGTTGGGGGAAGAAGAAAATCAAATGAAGAAGAAAAAGTAAATGAAAGAAGAAGTTTGGGGAAGGGATAGGGTTTTAAAGGGAGTGTATGTATCTATAACATTTGAGTTAAAGGGCAAATATGGTATTTTATATATGTTTTATAATTAATAAATTGGAGGGGGAGTGTATCTAATAAAGCTGGAGGGGTATATACCCCAACCCATTATTGATACTTTTGTTTGAGCAGTCCAATTTTTATAATTTTTCGTTCAACAAAAGTCAGTGGTATATATACAGTAAAGAAAAAAAAAGTTGGGGTACGTACAACCGTACCCCATGTCCCTTAATAGGTCCGCCCCTGTATGTGGGCATCTACCTTTAAAATTATTACACTAATATTTATAATACTTTCTTCAATTCACAATAACTTTCAAAATAGATGAACACGAAAATTTAAAGAAAACTCTCAAGACGTCGTCTCCACGATTGCATGCTCAATTTGACTTCTCTACCAAGAATTGGATTGTCGTTGCTGGGTAATACTTCACGTGTTCTTCCTCCTTTTTATGCATCTTGTCAATTCGTTCACTAGACGATGGAGCTATGATTTTGATACGCCATGATTTTTAATTTGATTTTTTTTTAATTTACGTTTATTCTGTTTTCGTGCTTTTTTAATTTTATTTAGAGGAGTGTATTTTTACCCTTGACCTGTTCTAAAAAGGGTTTTAATGACGTTTCAACCTCTGATTTGACTGGTGAATTTATAGTTTTAATTTTTTTTTTATTCTTAATACATAACCTTTATTTTTTTTATATGAAATAAAAAATATATATAGAGAGAGAGAATGCTTCCTTTGCTGCCGGTTCCTAATGGGTGTTAGGGCAACAATTAAATAAGGCCCATAATAATTGGCTTAATATTCTGATATTCTCATAATTAAATAATGCCCTGGCTATATATACCCTTCCAGCTTTGTTAAGTATACTCTCCATTCCCATGTATTAATTTTATATTCATGTAAAATATTTAATTTGCCCTTATACTAAAATATATTAAAGATATATACACTCCCGCCTCTGCTGCCCCAACTCCGCTGCTGACAGCCCCTCCATCTTCGGCGGCTGCCGCCCCAACTCCGGTAGCCGTCGCCATCCAAATACATTTATAAATTAAAAGAAATAAAAAAAATTCGACAAACCAGTATCGACGGAAGGAGCGGCGGGTTTGGAAGGCGACCACAGCCGTGGAGTTGCAAAAAAAAAAACAGGTGGAGAACGCGACATGGACGGCGAATGGCGACGTAGGACGGTGAGGTTGAACGACGGCGGCGGCGCGCGAGTGGGGGTTGGAGTGGTAGGGGTTGTGGGGAGGAAGAAGAAGACGAGAAAGAAAATGAATAAATTAGGGTTTTTTTAAGGTATATGGATTAAATGAATTTTAGAAAGAAACGGTATAATAGGATTTTTAGGGAGAGTACATCTAACATTTATAATTTTAAGGATGTATGAAAATCGGAGGGGCGCGGCTAAAGGCACCCAAGGATCCTATGAGGACACCCACGCGATGAGGACACACACAAAATGGATGAGTACACCCACGTGGAAAATTCAAAATTACCCTTTTCTCCATTAAAACCCTAATTCATTATCTTCCTATTCCTCTCTCTCCATTTCAGTACACCCACCAGGCCACGACTCCCTCCCCATCACTCCAATGGCCGCCGCCCATTCCTCCTCCCTCCCAGCTGCGGCCGCCGCCCATCCCTCCTCCCTCCTAGGCGCGGCCGCCGCCAACCCACCTCCTCCCTACCAGGCGCCGCTGCCGTCCGTTGAAGAAGCCCGCCACCAGATCTGTAAGAAGCCGCCGCTGTCTGTTGAAGAAGCCCGCCACCCACGTGTGAAGAACGCCGCCATCGCCGTCTGTTGAAGAAGCCCGCCACCAAATCTATAAGAAGTTGGCCCCTCTCCACACCTCGTCCCCTCCGCTGCTATTCGCGGCGCCGCACCACCTCCTCCTTTAAGCGGCCGTCCCCCCACCTCCTCCCTCCAAGAAAGTCGTCGCCCACACCCATTTCTATGCTGTCGCCGCCGTCAAACGAAGGTAAGTAGGGTTTTGAAATTTTTGTTACAGATATAAACAAAAAAATTAGGCACATTTTCAAAGATTATGATTTAGAGACTGTTTCTTACAGATTTGAGAACTAGTAAACCAAGCAGTATGGTCGAAATAAATTCCATCTTCATTCAGATATTGCAAATATGACAGAAATCTCTGACAATAGATGCGCCATTTGTTTGTTTTTCCTTCTCCACACTCTGTTCTTCTTCTTTTTTGATTTTGAATTTGTTCGAAATTTTCTTTCTAATCCAATTACTTTATTCGATTTTTTTTCGAACACTGTGTTCGATTTTTTTTTTTCGGCACAAATGAAAATTATTTTGGAATTTTTTTCGAACACAATTTGTTTAGGAAAAACTTTCGAACATATTCACTTTGTTGGGTTAAAATTTTCGAACAACCCTTTTTTTTTTTTGACAATGTTGATATGTTCGAAAAAAATCCCGAAATGCAGTCTTTTGAAATTTTCAGACAAATTTGAGTTGTTTTGGAATTTTTTTCCGACATATTGAGTTTGTTTTGGAAAAAATTTCGTACAGTTGGTGTTTGTTCCGGAAAAAATTTCGAACATCTTGTTCAATCATTTTTTTCGAACACAGTTTGTTGGGTAAAAATTTTCTAACAAGATGTCCTATTTATTTTTGTTGAAATTTTGGAGTTTTTTTTTTTTTTTTTGAAGAATTTTGGAGTTTTTTTTTTTGAAGAATGTGTTTGTTTGGGTGGTGGTGGTGGTGAAATAGAATGGATGGGTGTACTCATCTTTATTTTTTTCATAATTTTTATCATAGGGGTATATCGGATATTTCACATGTTTTGAAAGATTAAAAAAATGTTCGATGGGTGTACTCATAGGATCCCTGGTGCCTTTAGCCGTGCCCAAATCGGAGGTATATTTAACAAGGCTGGAGGGGTATATAGGCAGGGCCTTAAATAATTTATCACTATTCATGGGCCTCTATTACAGTAAGTTTGTTGCATTGCATTGGCCTACCATTGTGCCCCAATGTTGGCTCTTCTATTACTCCAACTGATTTTTTCCCCTGTTTATTCAGAGTTTGAAAAATATAAAATTACCAATGCAAAACCTAAAAAATAAAAACTTAGAATTTAGGACTTACATAATTTAATACTCCGTATCATGTTTCACATGAGTGGAAAACTAATAGTAAAAGAATATAACAAATGAAAAAAATAAGTATATGCATATGTTATAAATTTTAATAATAACTTTCATATATTAAAGAAATTGTAATAATAAGTAGGATTTGAGGGGTAAATTTTTATGTTTGATTGCTTGAATTTATTTTTATATGTGTTCCTATGAACTAATGTTATAATTGAGATGTGAGATCTCGATTGACTATACCATGGTTTGTAAAGTAGCACCAATCAAGAATTATCGAAATTGAAATATCGATGATGCGATTGAGATTGGTGTGCGATCTGCATCATATTTTTAAAGGATGTAGTGGTTTTTACAACTAGAAGATACTAGGCATCTCGTGATGGATGTACAGATACTTTGAAAGTATTGACTTGTCCAATCGAGAAATTGTTTGGTGTATTCTATTTACGTGTCTACGGAAATTTTGATCTGTGAATCAATGTAATGTCCTTCGACTTGAGGTCAATACACGCGATATGTGCGGAATGATGGGCTTTGACCATGATCAACGCTTGCACTCCTAACGGGGTAGATTAAATATGCACTGGGCATATCATAAAGTACATGTGTGCGGTAGTTGAGTCAATAATATGATTCATTTCTCAAATAGATTTGAAGGTTTTCTTCTTATAATTAATTGGATCATTAGTCATTGGCCAATGCACGTCAAATTTGGAATTGGTGTTCAAATGTGACAATATGATCAATTAGTAGATGAGGTAATGTGATTAAATTATTGGAATAGACACATCATTACCATGTTATAGATTTAATTGGAGTATTCATGAATGAAAGGATAATATCACTGTGAGCTTCACATTACATTGTCTAGGATTCAAGTAAGACCGTTAGTTTGACTAATAGCTTAATATGTGAGGGTTTATGAGTTTCATAACAAGTAGTCTTAATTTACGAATGAAAATTGACTAAATTAATTATTTGATCATGATATTTAATTTGTGAAGAAATATAGAATAATTCTATAGAATTAAATTTGACCGTGATATTTAATTATATTGCTCCACAAATAGAAATTTGGTAGATACATAAATAGAATACGCCAAATAATTTATATCGAGAGTATTAAATATGATCATAATATTCTCCCCACGTTTGATAGTGCTATTTGCATATTTTTGGTAGTTTAGAAGTTAAAACGATGTGATGTGAAGCAAATTATGTTTATAGAATGACATAAAATATTTTACTATGTATTAAAAAGTTTTATTTTTCCCTTTTCAAAAGGATACTCGTACTTCTCCTAGCTGTCATCCACCCATGAAAATCTGTTTCAACTTCCATGAGGCAGGCACACGCCCTTTCTCTTCCCTCAATCCTTACTGTCCACGTGTCACCAATCAACGGCCACTATATTCCCTCTCCCCATTTATATAAATCAGTCCTTTTCATCTCCCAAACAGATTCTCCAAATCACACCAACAATGTTGCTCGTGACTGCAAATCCCCTTCTTCAATCTCTACCCACTCGTCTCAGCCTCTCACGCGGCGGTGCTCCGCCTCTGAGCAACCGGAACGCAAGCAGTCTCATCAGAATGGCGACGACTACTGAAGCCGCCCCCCCGGCCATTCTCAACACTGTTTTCGAGCCGTTTGAAGAAGTGAAGAAGGAACTCCTCCTTGTCCCCATTCTTCCACAGGCCTCTCTCGCTCGCCATGTGTACTCTGATTCATGTGAAGTCGCCATCAACGATCAGATCAAGTATTTTCCGAATTTTTCTATTTTTGTTTTGTTCCCTTTTTAGTTGCTTGAATGTATATAGTAATAAATGTTGATGGACGTACATTTTTAATTTATTGTTTATGTTTATTATATATTTTGTTTGTAGTAGCAATCTGCTTAATATATGTAGATAGTAGGTTTCTTGTGAGATCTTACCACGTGATGATCTCGCAATGTATACTCTGTGGACTGTGAAACGGTATTTTGATAGTTTATAGAAAATGTAACGCTACTGCTTTTAATTTATGCTTTCAAACACGCATCTGAATAATAAGCTATACGTTACTAGCTACCTGATCAGTTTTCTGATTTATCGACTTGTTCAATGGCAGCGTGGAATATAGTGTATCTTATGTGTATCACGCAATGTATGCCTACTTCGACCGGGACAATGTTGCTCTTAAGGGACTTGCCAAGTAATTTTCTCAAATCTCAACTTAGTTTTTTCATTATTAGTTTTCTGAACGTTTCGATCATGAATAGGTTTTTCAAGGCAGCTAGTGTAGAAGAAAGGGAGCATGCAGAGAAATTTATGGAATATCAGGTGATTTTCAGCGTATGCGCGTGTTGTTTGCTCTGATTTAGCTTTTATCCGATTCTCTCTGCCTCATTGTCCTCCAATTATATATGTGCAGAATAAGAGAGGTGGAAAAGTTAAGCTGTATTCTTTGTTGATGCCAATTTCTGACTTTGATCATCTCGAGAAAGGAGATGCCTTGTATGGTAGGTTGGAAGCCTATTTCTAAATTCTTTTACCAGTTTATTCCAAGGTTGTAACTACAGTTGTTTTCTAGATCTTCCAAACTTGTTTGACAATGAATGGAGCCTTGCTTGTATCTGTATTCATCATATGGTTTTATGCCAAAAATGTCACAATAGGATTACTGGCTGCTTCAAGTCTCTTCTTCGAATTAATGTGTTCCATTCTCCATAATATACACACACTCTATATATGTATACGCAAATATATAATTGGGTTGTCTCTCATGCCTCCAGTTTCCAACTTATATGCCAAGGTGCCTGACTGCATTCTTGAGTTTTCATTGGTCTTAAGTTATCTTAATTTCACTCCTACAACTTACCTCAATTATTACAAACATCTATATTAGCATCTATATGCATAGTGAACCTCTGCCAAGAGATTCTTTGCTGTTTGTATCTACTGGATTCGAACGTTGTACTTGTTATTTCAGTAAGTTGAATTGATAGAAGCAATGGCATCTACACGCATCACACCTGAAGTATCCAAGTCTCATTCACTGAATTGAGTTTGCACTAGTTCATTTATTTTTGAGCTGTGAATGCCAACAAAATATGGTGCCTATAGTTCTAAGTTGCTTATGCTTTTTCAGCTATGGAACTTGCTCTGTCGCTGGAAAAGTTAACAAATGAAAAACTTCTGAACTTGCACAAGGTGGTGCTTCAGCTTTCCACTATTATATAAATTCATTTTACTGTTGAATCATTATCCCGTTATTTGTGAAGCTGCATTACTAATCCATTTTTTTATACAGGTAGCTGATGAGAACAATGACCCTCAGCTTGCGGATTTCGTCGAAAGTGATTTTTTGGAGGAGCAGGTGATGCAAATTTCTCAGTCACGTGTATTTCTTTTCATTACAACTCAGTTTAATATTCTCTTCCATTACATCTTTTTAATGACAATTAACTGCAACATTCAGGTTGAATCCATCAAGAAAATATCAGAATACGTTGCTCAGTTGAGAAGGGTTGGCCCAGGCCATGGTATGATTGCCTTGGACGCCTCTTTTATTTTCACCACTCTTGGGGTTTCATCATTTTCTGACTTTTGCTTTTTGTCATAATTTCAAGGTGTGTGGCACTTCGACCAGATGCTCCTAGCTGATGCTGCGGCTGCATGAGGATTCTTCTAATCTCTGCTAATGTGTTACAATTCTCTTATCAGATGCAATTACCACTATGCTCAAACTATAGGTAGAGGAAGTTTAACATTTGCATAAAAACGAAAGAGTTGGGCAAGTTTCTCCTGTTGCTAGATTTTACAAATCACAACTTATAACACGGTGCGTGAGCATTCTTGTTGTTGCAATGATATGCGAGGTTCTATTGACTACCTGAACTGTTTTTCGTTCTTTCCGTTTGTTTTGAGGTCCAGGTAAGAAGCATGAATTTGTAGGCTCTTAAGATTGGAAACCCCTTAACAATATATAGAGATAGACTAAGTCTATCCGATAGGGACCAAAGTGAGTAAAGCTGTTGGGACTCTATTCATCACGGACCAGGGATAAATAAAATAAAAAGTATTCATCTCTCCTAATCTAACAAAACAAACATGACCTTAATGGTTTGTCCGGTCTGCCTATTTAACAAATGAGTCGGGCTATGACCTTTTTCACAGTCTACTTAATTAAATAGGCTAGATTTTAGGTTTTACGCTTCATAATATGATATAGATCTATATAAATAAAAATGAAAATACGGTATGAGTTTAAATTTAAAAGGCTTACATGCCTAACCTCTGTTTAGCCTCAAAAAAAGGCCTAGAATTAAAAGGCCACCCCCTTTATGATCCTGCTTAATGTACAACAGTACAAGCAAATAACAACCCGATTACAGACAAGGAATGTTTACTTAAAATGTAGTCTATATTGCTATCTTTGGATGTTGCATGGTCCAGAAGTAACCGGATATCCTTCCCCTATCAAAACTCCCTGCACATATATTCGTGAAAAATGATTACAACACAGTTCGAAGAAATGTATTGGAATATGCCACTCCATTCATGACGAAACAAAATTCATAAGCCACACACAACCCAGAGAGGAAAAAGTGGCTATGAGTCTTAGTCTCTTAGAAGACACCAATCATAGGAGATACAAACTTAATGTAGTCCACAGATCATATCAAAGAAAATTGAACTTTTACCACAGTTACCACCTAAAACTACAATGCAAGCCAAATAATTTGGAATTGGATCTCTTCCTGTATAAGAGGGTCCTGTGCAGGAGGAGAACAGTTGGATCATGCACACACATGAACAATCCAATGGTTCTCCTCCTACACAGGGCCCTGGTGGAGGACCGGCGATAGGCGACTTTTGGCATAAAATGCAAAAAAAATGGCATAAGTTACTACCCCCTAACATACAGGTAATTTTTGCTAGGCAAGTTCTGCAATTTCCCTGGAAAAATATTGTTATATTCAAAAATCAGATACGAGTATTTTCATATAAATGTATTTCAGAATCTAGTTAATGACATTCTTTTATTCTATATGATTTAATGTTTATCTCAAGAATTTTATTTTTAGTCTCAAGTAAATAATAATTATACAAACACTCCAGATTAAACCCCGTGCCCTTATTATAAAAATAAAAGCAAAAACAAATGCATTAGACATAGATATATTTTAAATTTGCATATTAGAGTATAAATTACAGTATTAAATTAGTTCAATATACAACTGATGGGGTTTTACTACAATTCAACTCAATCTTTTTATTCTCAAGAAATTGTTAAGTGTCAGTCGATGTGACTATGCGACACCTAGATTCATTCTCTTCCTAGTATCCGACATATTTTACACATCAATACGTTAACTTTGTTTCATTTAGTTGGGAGTTAGTGAGGTTATAAAATGTATATATACTAATGAAAGCGACTGCACCTTATGTATGAGAAGGATGGACTTCAATAACTTCCAACATTAAACTATACAGTCAAACCCAAGCCCAAAAGTTATATTCTCATGACAAGGTTTTCACCCACTTGGTATTTAAGTCCCCATTTTATTTTCTCCGTCATTCACATGGCAAAAAAGAGAAAGAAATCAACCAAGAAGTGTGGGTATCAGAAGTTAGGATTCTTGATTTTCAAGTATTGACCAAAACGAATGGTGGCGAAGTTAAAAGTTAACTTTTGGCTATGATTTTCATCCAGGAAAAAAGAAGAAGTCTAGATCTAATCAGCCTGAGCACCTAAGACTACCTAGGGAACACTCCCCCAATTAGGGAGGAAGCCACATGGCCAATTTCACCAAAATCGCAACAAGGAGCTACCACGCAGCAACTAAGCAGTCATCGAATCCATATATTGTGGGTGTTGAAATCGGAGGGGCATAGATCCTAGTCGCTGAACGTTGTGTGCGGCTGCCAATGCTGACATCCCCTCCTGTACAACACCTTTGTTGCAGGCCATCTGGTGAACAAGGGCCTGCGGTTCTTCAAACCCCTTGCACAGATTTGAGGTTTCCTCACGAATCGCCTCCACTCCCTTCTTTAATGCTTACACGCGGAATTACATTCATGTAATGGTTATAAACACAATAGAAGTCTAGCATGGTCGGACCAATTTGTTAGAGTCAAGGGAGTGCACACACGAAATACTACTCAAATGAAGTGGAATTACAAAAAAAGAACTAAGAACACCGGGAGAAACTCTCGTCCCAAACTGAAGTCGTTCAATAACCAATGATCCAAAATGGGAACTAAGAAAAGCAAAGCAATATAAATAGACTTTTAAACCTAAACCCTAGCTTAAACCCTAAGCAAGCAATAAAGCCCACGGACACTTTATTCAACAGCTTAAATTAAAAGGCCTAACTATATAATAATACTAAGAAGACAAAAATATGAAATGTATCACTCCAGTTGCGACAGGTCAAGCCTATGGAGCCCTTTATATCTACCATGTACCATGGAAGTTATTCTATTGAAAATGGGGGTTATTTAGAAAAGGTAGGGCTATATCTACCACACTTTCGAGAGTGACATCACCAGAAGGAAAAAAAGATATTGTCATTGTACGTTAGAAAAGAAAAGGATGAAGAAAAAAAAATAACAAATACTGTATTGTTTATTGCACCAAAGACAAATAAAACAAGAAAAAGTATATTGAAAACTGTAAACATACCTATAATCACATCTGACTCTTGTTTCAGTTCCTTCTATTTTGATGTGAATCCTTGAGCTTTCCCTTCTTTTCCATGGTTTTCTCCTTTAGTTAAAGGGCAGTCAATTACCTTGTGTCCTCGCTCCTTGCATCTGAAACAAACACCTTTGCCATGCAAACATTCTCCAGTGTGCTTCTTTTTACACTTCGGGCACTTTGCTTTTCTATCTTGCTTACCAGTCTCATTTTCTCCTTTTTGCTTCTTGTTCAGGGATTCACCCTTAATTAAGCAATGAAAATAAACATGAAAAAGATTAACTTTCAAGAACTTCTACTTAATCATAGTAGTTCATGATCTGAAATACTTTTAACATGTAACGGGTACAATAGCATTTCAACTGCACCAATTGTAGCAAAGTTCCATGCACATACCATTCATCTTCAAATTAAGAAACTAAGCAGTTTTAAGTTACCCAGGAACAAACTCCATTCATAAACAACAATGGTGGATAGCACTCAACTTCATTTTAGAGATTGACTCAATTAACCCTTTTTTTTTTTCAAGTTTATAAAAAGGTAGATGCAGGCAAGTGTGCTCTAATACCACACTATCATGACCAAATAGTTTTATAGTAAAAAATATATAGTATTATATTAAGGTTTAACATTAATATTAAATCAAAACATTTAAAACATCAAGTAACCACCACCACCAACAACCACACATTATATATCGAATCTTCATTATTTAATAAAAAATTTATCCATTAGGTTAATCATCTATAATTAAAAAGGTTTTAGCTTTTAACAAGGTTAAGTGACAATAATTTTATGGCCCACTATTTGACCATTTTGTTCCTTCCTTTTGTTGTATATTCTTCCTTCATCCCTTGGAACCTTTAATTAGGCAACCCCAAATTCTACTCAAAACAACCAATTAAGAAATTTTATATCCATCAAATAAAAAGAGAATTGATTTGATTAGATTTGCTCATGAAGACATGAAATGAGCCTCACCTAGACATGTATGATAGGTTCTATGATGCACTTAACTACACTTAAAGTGAGTCTCATCTCAACATTGTTTCAGTGGTGTGGAAGACCACAACATGATTTGAGATCTTTCCTAACAGATAATATTAATTTAGTTAATTTTTTAATTAATAGTAAATATATTTTTATTTTCCTCCGTTTCAAAGCAGCAAAGGATCTATTTACGTATCAATGGAAAAGGTTGCACTGAATATTCCACTGGCATAAAAGGTTCCAAAAACAGCTAGTATCCGCTGTTCGGCTGTTGAAGCTTTGATTATGAAATAAACTAAAAAGTGCAATAACTAAATAATATATAAGAAATTGAGTTATTTTAGCTCTAAAATTTATTGCCTCTAAGACAATAAATTAATGCAAAGGGTCCTAAATCTTGCCATACATGAGTACGAGTACCTGGAGAATTCAGAATATATAGAAACATGCCATATGCAAACCATTAAATTTTAAACAGATGCAGAAAAAACATCAAAACTCGAGTAGAAAGATAAAAAAAAAAAGGGACACAGGGACAGACATTAAACATCTAAGGTATGCTCCACTGCTTGTATTCACTAAACAAGGTTTCTTCCGATCCTATTGAAGAAATATTCCTATTCCATCAAACAACCAATGTACAGAGACCAAAAAAATAAAATGATTTAATTAAGCAATATTACTCCATTAGGCTACAGACAATAAAGGAGAAGATAACTTTATGGTTTGACTTGATGGAATTCAAGTTTAACAATGACTGGAGCACATTTAGAAATGAATAATATAATAGGCGGTTTATCAAACCTGATGAACAACATGAGGATCAGATAATGGATTCCCATTGTATTCAGGTTGGTTGATAGCATGTCCAGGACCTGAAAAGACATACACACTCATGGTTTTGATCAATATGATATAAGGAAAACAATAAACTCAACATAGCAACTGTAGCAGGATCATGTATGAAATACCTTGGTTGGCAACTGATAATGTAACCTGATGAACAGTATGAGGATCAGATATCAAATTTCCACCATATCCAGGTTCGTGGATAGCATATCCAGGGCCTGAAAAGATGCACACACTCATGGTTTTGATCAATGTGAAATAAAAATGAAAAAAATACACTCAACATAGCGACTATGCCGTGATTGTTTAAGTTACCTTGGTTGGCAACTGAGACTGCAGCCTGATGAACATTAGGGTCAGAAAATGAATTCCCACCATGTCCAGGTTGGTGGGTAGCATACCCAGGGCCTGAAAAAACGTACACACTCATGGCTTTGAACAATGTGAAATAAAAATGAAAACAATAGACTCAACATAGCAACTATGCCGTGATTGTATAAGTTACCCTGATTGGCAACTGAGACTGCAGCCTGATGAACAACATTAGAATCAGATAATGAATTCCCACCATATCCAGGTTGGTGGATAGCATACTCAGGGCCTGAAAAGACGTACACACTCATGGTTTTGATCAATGTGAAATAAAAATGAAAACAATAGACTCAACATAGCGACTGTGCCATGATTGTATAAGTTACCTTGGTTGGGAACTGAGACTGCAGCCTGATGAACAACATTAGGAACAGATGATGAATTCCCACCATATCCAGGTTGGCGGATAGCATACCCAGGGCCTGAAAAGACATACACACTCATGGTTTTGATCACTGTGAAATAAAAATGAAAACAATAGACTTAACATAGCGACTATGCTGTGATTGTTTAAGTTACCTTGGTTGGCAACTGAGACTGCAGCCTGATGAACAACATTAGGATCAGAAAACGAACTCCCACCATATCCAGGTTGCTGGATAGCATACTCAGGGCCTGAAAAGACGTACACACTCATGGTTTTGATCAGTGTGAAATAAAAATGAAAACAATAGACTCAACATAGCAACTATGCTGTGATTGTATAACTTACCTTGGTTGGCAACTGAGACTGCAGCCTGATGAACAACATTAGGATCAGATAATGAATTCCCGCCATATCCAGGTTGCTGGATAGCATACTCAGGGCCTGAAAAGACGTACACACTCATGGTTTTGATCAGTGTGAAATAAAAATGAAAACAATAGACTCAACATAGCGACTATGCTGTGATTGTTTAAGTTACCTTGGTTGGCAACTGAGACTGCATCCTGATGAATAATATTAGGATCAGAAAATGAATTCCCACCATGTCCAGGTTGGTGGGTAGCATACCCAGGGCCTGAAAAGACGTACACACTCATGGTTTTGATCAGTGTGAAATAAAAATGAAAACAATAGACTCAACATAGCAACTATGCCGTGATTGTATAAGTTACCCTGGTTGGCAAGTGAGACTGCAGCCTGATGAACAACATTAGAATCAGATAATGAATTCCCACCATATCCAGGTTGGTGGATAGCATACTCAGGGCCTGAAAAGACGTACACACTCATGGTTTTGATCAGTGTGAAATAAAAATGAAAACAATAGAGAATAGACTCAACATAGCAACTATGCTGTGATTGTGTAAGTTACCTTGGTTGGCAACTGAGACTGCAGCCTGATGAACAACATTAGGATCAGAAAACGAACTCCCACCATATCCAGGTTGGTGGATAGCATACTCAGCGCCTGAAAAGATGTACACACTCATGGTTTTGATCAGTGTGAAATAAAAATGAAAACAATAGACTCAACATAGCAACTATGCTGTGATTGTATAACTTACCTTGGTTGGCAACTGAGACTGCAGCCTGATGAACAACATTAGGATCAGAAAACGAACTCCCACCATATCCAGGTTGCTGGATAGCATACTCAGGGCCTGAAAAGACGTACACACTCATGGTTTTGATCAGTGTGAAATAAAAATGAAAACAATAGACTCAACATAGCAACTATGCTGTGATTGTATAACTTACCTTGGTTGGCAACTGAGACTGCAGCCTGATGAACAACATTAGGATCATATAATGAATTCCCGCCATATCCAGGTTGGTGGATAGCATACCCAGGGCCTGAAAAGACATACACACTCATGGTTTTGGTAAATATGATATACAAATAAAATAATACACTAAATGTAGAAGCTAAGGCATGATCCCTTGTGGGCTACCTTGGTTAGCAGATAATACTGGATGCACAACAGCTGTCATTGCCTTCCGCTCTGCATCCGCAAGTTCAGAACGCAACTTTTCTGCTTCACCAAGTAGAGTCTTCTTGTGCTTCTCCATTGCTTCATTAACTTTAAAGTTATTAGAAGACATCTTCCTTTCATGTTCAATAGCAGCCCTATTTAAATTCACAACCAGAAACATACATTGGTAACATTTTCAACAATATAAACAGACCTTCTGACAATTAATTACAATCTAATGCATGGATATTAAGCCTGCACAAAAAGATTGGGTTTTAGACATTAATCTCCAAGTTTATCCATATATGGAATGGTCTCAAACAAGGGCAATATTTGTTATAAGAGGTGACAAGCACACAGAGGCACATGGGCCATTCTAGCGTCTGATGTGGGGCACGCCTCTATCATGGACAAATGTGATTTTTAGAAGAAAAATAATACTTCAGCTTTATTATTCGAGGAATAGTCCCCAATGTAGCAATCTTATCTAATTCAAGATTTGTAAAATATCTTGCTATGAAAGGAGTTACAGAGTTGGAAATACGGCATAAGTCATGGAATAGCAGACACTGAAATAAGATTCACTCAAAAATATAAATACACCTAGGGGCTAGAGCTACGCCAAGGAATCGACGGCCGCTGTTGGAATCAATAGGGCAATCGAGATTCAGAGCGAGGAGCTTTGTTCTTTATTTCCCAAGTTCCCTTAAACCATAGGCCATAATTCAGAGCTGTTCCTTGTTTATGTTTTTTTCGTTACTTCTTTTTTTGTCCAAAACGTGTTTAATATAATAAAAATTTTAAACACAAACACGTGTCGGGCTGTGGAGATCCTCGAGTCTGAGGCGCACCTTTAACAACTACGATTACAACTGTCACTGGATGCTTGGTCATTAATTATTATAGGATTAACGATGCAAAGATCGACAGAAAAGGACAACAAAAATGCCTACCTAAACACAAAAAATACAAGATTTTCACAAGACAGAATGAAGATTACCTAAACGGCCAAAAGGAACACAATGAGGTGCCTACATCATAGGCTTGATCTATTCCATTCATTTAACTTCATTTTCACTTTCCACACTCCACGGGCTATATACCAGTAATAGTAAATTTCTTTCACAGTGTTTGAAGATTAAAAAACCCAACCTCTTGAAATTTAAACTAGAGCCCTAAAACTCAACATTGAACAGAATTTCGTTTCATAACTTCACCTCATCCATCCATACAGAAGTTCAACATATAAATGTACTTTCAACCACATTACTCTCAACTGGTTCCAAGGTTAGAATGAAAAAATAATCACAACCAAATTCATTCCATATTATACATACAGAGATTTACGATGGAAAAATTCCTAAGACAAAATATCAATCTGCATACCTTCCTTTCCGAATTTCCTGTTGCCAAGCCTCAATCTCTACATTGAGGTTAGCAAACTCCTGCAGCTCGGGTTTACTCCTCGATAATTCGCCTTCAAGGTCGTTTAATTTGTTCGAAAGCTCGGCATGCTCCTCCCGGTGTTGTTTAATTCCAGCACGCACTCGCTCCAATTCCTTAGGGAGTCTTTCTAACGCCCGAGCCTCAGCGTCTACTTTGAGGTAGCGCTGGTGGACCTCCCGCACTTGGGCGTCCCTCTCGGCTTTGGCGGTAGAGGCTACGGCAGAGAGGCGGCGAAGTTCCTGCTGGGAATCCGCGATGTCATGCTTTAGGGCCACATGAGAGGCAGCCAGGCGTTGATTTTCAAGGAGAATTGCTTCGATCGCCCGGCTCTGGGCGGCGATGCGCTCGTCAAGTATACGGGCTTCTGCCAAAGTGACGGCGCGGCGGGGATGACGAGAGCCGGACTCCTGGAAGCGGTGGTGGTTGTTGTGGTGATTTGAGCCGGATGAGGAGGTTCGATTTCGCCCCGCCATTGGAGAATTGAGTAGAATCGACGGAGTGAACAATGCAAAGTGTATGCCACCTTTTTGTTCAAAGGAGTGAGAATCTGAATTACTAATTGTTGAGCAACAGATATATAGTCCCTCCCTGCCTCCTTGCTGTGAGACCGTGAAATTTTGCGGCTCCATTCGATTGTTCCATTATATTAACCCCGTCTCAATTAGTCAGGTTTGTTTTCCATTTCAATTAGTTAGGTTTGTTTTCCTTTTTTACTATGTTTCATTTAATTAAACTTGTTTTCATATAAAGTAATATTTTTTAATTCATTTATTAATATAACTTTATACATTAATTACGTTAGAAATTATAACATTCATTAAATAGGATTATAATAGAAATTTTAATTGTCTAATTTGTCTTTCAATACAATTTTTTAATTTTTATAAAAAGTCAAACAAGTCACCCTAAATGGAAGGGAGGGAGTATTATTTTTTAATACAATCCATATAGATTGCGCCTGATTTCAAGTCTAATTAACAATTTTTTTAGTCCTACGTAAAGTATTTCATAAAAAAAAGGTTAAAAATATCATAACAACACATGTATTATCACTAATCTTAAAAAAGGAAAAAAAAAAATTAAACCTCAAAATTAAAAAATAAAAGTAATAATAAAGTTGTCAAATTTTACAACAAACAATACTCAAATTTTATTTTCTTACCTTTATTTTATTTAATAATTTTTTAATAACACAATTATTATATATCACATATATTATAATTCTTGTATTTTTATATACTCCATTACAAAATTACTTTCATATATAAATGGACACGCATATTAATAAAATGTAATAATGATTGAAGTTTTTAGGGGTAGTTTTATAAAACTTTATGTATAAAGTAAATAAATGAATTGACTTTTGTGTATGTGTGGAGAAGAAATAATGACATTTGTGTAAAATTTGTGATATTTTGAGGGTGGAGTTTATAAAGAGTTTTCCATTTTAAGAGTGTGAAAATTATTGTGAGAAGTTTCGAAAAAAAAAAGTGTGAAAGTAATAGATAAAATAGATAAAGTAAAGATATTGTGACTTTTGAGGTCCATTGAAAATAATAAAGTTGTTGTTTGTTAGTAAAGTTTAATGACATTTTGAGTAATTAAGTGATGGTTGAAATATGAAGATAAAGTCACATTTTCTATAGATTTTGTGGACGGACTAATAAGACAAGTGCGAATATAATTGGTGGACGGAGGGAGTATTTTTTATAAAAATGAAGTTAAATATGCCGACATATTTTGCTTAAAAATCTTACGAAAAAACTCATGTCTGGCTTATTTAAGTAAATGATCTTCTAAAAAATTGTAAGCCCAACTTATTTATTAAACGAGTTAAATTGAGCTGAGTTTTAGTAGGTCAAGTTATAGGCCCCTGTCAAGTAGTCTGATCTAGGGGTGGAATTGGAAATGGATCAGGCCAGACCAAGCTTTAGAAAAACAAAAAAAACGAGCCTGATATATAATTTATAATTTTTGGGCCTAAATATGTCTCACTTTTTTTAAAGGGGGCCTATTTATTTATTAAAAAGGTCTTGCTTGAAAGTATTTTAAAGGTCTTTTTAGTGTATAAATACAAAATTAAAAAACTTATATTATCATTAGATTATAAAAAAAAATAAAAAATTGTCAAATGGTAAAAAAAAAAACAATATTCAAATGTTCTCCTCAATTATTACAAATCAAAATAGAAACAAAAAATGCCAAATGGTCCAAAAAAAAAAAAAAATAGTATCCAAATAGCTATTGAGTACTTTACTATTTTACTTTTATTTATTTAATAATTATCATATATATATATTAAATTAAATGGGTTTGTATGTTAAGCTTAAAAGACCTAAAAAAAATTTATGCTCGAGCCTAGCTTTTTATTAAACGAGTCTAAACTGAATCGAGCTTTAATAAATCGAGTCGTAGGCCCCTGTCGAATAGTTTGACATATTCACTCCACAGTCCACACTCCTACTTTTGAGTACAACTTCACCCCTATTCAAGCAAGGGACCCACAACTAACACTCTAAAAATGTTAACACATCCCAAATTTTATGACTAAAACAAGTATATGTATTTTAATTAAATTGTCCTTTTTTAAAAAGTGGTCAAGTGTTGTACGTCATGTTCGGCCGAACAAGTGTGTAAGTGTACATAAACTAGCGGTCGAATATATGTATATGCGAACATGAACTATCGGTTGAATACATGTGTATGCTTACATAAACTATCAGCCGAACAATGTTCATAACGCAGCAAATTCACATGTCATAATAAAAGTAGACGAATTAAACATATTAAACTCAATTTATTTATGCAATCATTACTCAATGTATTCAATTATATTTTGTATACAATATATTAATATAAATCATGTAAACAATCCAAAACTCTATAAATTTAGAATATAGGGTAAGAGGGAAAATAGGGTTGAGATATGAGATGTGCTTAGTAATAAATTAATAATTAATTAATTTTGAGTGACGAAAAGTATGATAGGAAGAAAAAAATGGGATCAGTTTAGTAGTAATATAAATTGATTTTTAAATTTTATTGAAGTGTATTTTAACATTTTTTGGGATGGTACTGATGGCTCCCTTAAAATAAAAATAAATAGATAGTTTTATAACAAAAGACTCACAACAAAATAAATTAAATTTATAGTTTAAAAACTAAATGTTAGAATACGACTTGAGATTTGATATTGTAAATTAGAGTGTGTAACGGTCGATTTGGTTAATCAGACTATCCGTAAATCATAAATTGAAGTATAAATCAATTTTTTTAGTTGTATTTATAAAAACCATTTGATTTATAATCAAAATATTTCGGTTGGTTCAGTCAATTTTAATCAAACTGAAATATTTCTCATGTTTTTCCTACGCAATAATTAATAAACAGATACGCAGTAAAATACAATCTCAATTGACAAAATAAATGTATATGCTTACAATATAACTGTACATTTGATTCATTGTATCTTTCTTCGCACCTAACAAAGAATCATGTATATCACCACAAAATCAACATTGTCTTCTGATTAGTTTTTTTTTTTTTAAAAGAAAAACAGTGTAATAGTATTCTTATATTCCCAACTCCAATGATCTTCACATACGTATAAATAAAAAGCCGACTTCAATTCATAAATCAAATAGACCAAGAAAGTCAGTCACCTTACCGATATCCTTCACTAATAGTGTCTACCGACAATGTTTTACAACAAGATTTTTGTTTCCCATAATTATCTGCAAATTAACAAATAAAGTTATAGATTTTAAAAATTGCATCGAGTGTTTTCCAAATCACATCATCAAGGTCTATACTATACTCTTGCTCTAGATGTATATTCTGGTTGCGGTTTTACAATAATTAGTTAATATAAGCAGTGTTTTCATAATCAAATCGAGGACCAAATCGGATTAGACATCGGTTCACGGTCCAACTGGTAAAATAATTTTATATTTTTTATGTTATATTTAAAAAAAATTATGTACTTATAAAAATCATATTAAAATAATAAATATTAAATTAAAATTTCCTAATAAAAGGGTGAATAATTTTTTTTAGACATTTATAATTATATTGTTTGTTTAGAATATTGTTCGAAATATTTTTTTTCTTTAAAATAATGGAATTCATTATTAACATTTTCAATCCAAATGCAAATAAGTTATACATTATGGAATAATATGTTAAAAGAAAGAATCACAAACAATCATATAGTAATTTTGTCTCACGTCTACTAAGGAGTAGAAAAATATGAGAGAAAAACAACATAAGAGCAACCGTGTTAGTATGAAAAAAAAAAAAAAAGAGATTTATGTTCCACATCGAATAAGGAGTAGAAAAAATATGAGAGGAAAACATTATAAAAACAATAGTACTAGTAACAAAAAATATATGAATTTTATTATGTCCCATAACGAAAGAGTAGAAGAAACACGAGAAAAAAACATTATAAAAGTAGTAGTATTAGTAACAAACATAAAAATTCATGTCCCACATCGAATAAGGAGTAGAAGAAACAGAGAGAAAAATATTACAAAAGGGGTCGGATGTGCACCTAATTTCGTATTTAAAAAAAGATAGATATTAAAAAAGAAAAGGAACCGGTTAGACCAGTTTATCGAGTTTTGATCGATTTTTTACCGGTTTGATCTGATCGAACCATAAAAATGGGTTTTTGGCACATTTCAGACCGGTTTTTGACCGGTTCACTAAGTTTTGATCGATTTTTTGGTTTTTTACTGAATTGATTCGGTCGAACCATAAAAATGATTTTTTTGGCACATTTCGAACCTGTTCTGTGACCGGTTCACGTTTGATCGGTATTTTAAAAAAGTTAAATATTAAAAAAATAAAAGGAACCGGTCAGACCGATTTATCGAGTTTTGATTGATTTTTTTTATTTTTAACCTGTTTGATCCGGTCGAACCATAAAAAAAGTTTTTTGGTACATTTCAGATCGGTTCTGATCAGTGATTTGGGTGGGATTTACATGATTTAGATGCACATGTGAAGCTCATTTTGATGTTGATTTGATTGATTTATGGGTTGAATATGATGGTTTTGGTCAAAATAAGAGAAATGTGGTGTTTTGTCGATTTTGTAGGAAAAACGATGGAATTTGGGAGCAAAACACCTACCACACTTCACAGGACCAAAGAGATAAGCACACCATTGGATCCGGCTCAAAAAACGGAGTGGAATAGCAAAAAGAATCGAGTCGATTGGAGGTCGGAAGCAAAATTTATGCACGAAACAAGTTCGAGGTACAAACTTAAAACATTCAGCAACTCGGCCGAGTGGAAGAAAAAATTCATTTTTTCGATCGAATGCTCAGAATCGGCCAAGTAGGATCGATGGCCTGAGACTGGAACGAGCAGCAACTCGGCCGAGCTACCCAACTCGGCCGAGTTGGACAAAAAACTCAATTCGGCCGGACTGTCCAAATCGGCCTAGCTCGAGCCGTAATCTGCGACACTGAAGAGCCACAACTCGGCTGAGTGAGTCAACTCGGCCGAGTCAGAGAGATAGCCTAAAAAAAATTGACATTTCAAAGCATTCCAACTCACTCGGCCGAGTCACCCCTATTCTCGGCGGTTTTTGTGCATTTTCACCATTTTCAAGGGATTTAAGTGCAATTTTCAACCCCCAAGCCCTACCCCAACACTATAAATACTCTCATTCTTGAATTCAAACACATCTTACCCCTTTCACAAGAACTCTTACACATAAAAACACATACTTGGAGGTAATCACCATCAATTTCTTTAATTTTCCACCAAATCAAGCAAGGAAGAAGTCAATAGCTTTGAAATTCAATTACCCATCATCCATTAGACTAAACTTTATCTTCTCTCTCTTTTTATTTAGTTATTTCATTAGTTTGCGTTAATTTGATTATGTTGGTTGTTGGCTAGAACACTTAATTTCTTATTTTAAATGGTGTTTGTCTCTTATTTGTGTGCTTAATTCTTATATGGAAGCATATTATTAGTGACCACGATAATGTGTTTGATCTATTGTTAATTGAGGTAATATCGATAGATTTATTCCACTGATCGTACGCAAGCATGCAACCCAATATTATTATGATCTCGAGAGAGGATTAATTATTGAGAGGGAATTGAATGATCATTTGGGTTAATTTAGGTGATATAATATTTGTGATGTAGAGATACGAACTTATATTGTATTTTCCTTTGGATTAGTAATATCGAGAGATTGATTAATTCTTCTTTAGTGGTCAACCTTATAAGAGGACAAACTTAATTGCCATTTGAATGAGTTATAAATCATAGATTAATATCTAAAAATTGCAAATGCCTTGGAACCTACTTTCTCTTATTTGAGTTTCATCCGTACTTTTCTCGTTTTCGTGAATTGCATGAATTTTGATTGAATTTCCTTGTTACTCTTTATTGGTTATTTGTGACATTTAGTAGACAATCTTAGGGTAATCAACACTTCAAACTTTCGATCATCGTCTATTTAGAACTTAATCGATAAAATACACTTTTACACTACACCTCCTTATGGGATCGACCTTGTATACTTACTTCACTACGATATACACTGTATACTTGCGGTTGTGTATTTTAGAGTTGTATAATACATGAATCAATCAGTTCACACCCGTCCACCGAGTTTTGATTGATTTTTTGTTTTTGATCGGTTTGATTCGATCGAACCATAACAATGATTTTGGCAAAAACTTGTATGCAATATTGCATACATGCAATATTAACCAATTAAGGTAAATTAAGTCAAAATCCGTGGGTCAAACGCGGGTCAACCTTAATTATAATATTTATTTTCGCTCTCAAATATTATCTTACTACATGACAAAAAAATGTTACTACAATACCTAAATTTTGTCACTACAAGACCAAAAGTGTATTACTACAAGTACAAAAATATTCTGGACACTTACTTTTTATGGACAAAATTACTAAAATAATTCTGAGTTATTCGGCTACTACATGACTAAAACAATGTTACTACAAAACCAAAATTTTATCACTACAAGGTCATAAGTGTATTACTACGTGTCCAAAAATATTCTAGACACTTAATTTTTTGGGTGAATTTGTCAGAATATTTTGATATGTAGTATTAAATTTTTGGCCTTGTAGTGGTAATTTTTTGACCTTGTAGTAACAATATTTTGGTCATGTAGTAAACCACCTGTTTGCGACCCGCGAATTATCTGGGCAACCCGGATCCGGGCTTATGACCCGCGAATTTTTTAAAATTGTCTTAATTTGACTTTTGGATTAGGATTTTAACTTGGTCTAATTGGAATGAAATGCATGTATGGAATATTTCACATAAGACTAGCCCAATGATTTTTAGCATATTTTGGATCGGTTCTGTGACCGATTCACGGTTGAACCGGTCGAACCAGTTGGTCCGATCCGATTTTAAAAACAGTGAAAATAAGTTAATCGTCTTTTTTAAAGAAGTAAGATTGTAGAAATCGAAAAACATTAATCGAACAAAATTGTTCCTCTTAGTTTTATTATTCACATTATAGGTACATTCTTCCCCAAGTCACAAGTCCCACCACAGCTGCAAATCGCGTAATAATAAAATATACTAGTGTTATATTAGTTACTCCCTCCGTTCCACAACTGTTTGCACCACAAGATGGGCACACTTTTTAAGAAAAAAGTGTAATGAGTGGAGTGTTGAGGGGTAATTTTGTAAAGTTATATGCATAAAGTAAAAAGGTGATTAGAAAGAGAGTAAAAGTAATAGCATTTTGTGTAAATATATGAATATTGTGAGGGTAGAGTACTAGAGTTTATGAGAGAGTTTCCTTTTTATGGGTGTGCAAACAATTGTGGAACGGACAAATAAGATAAGTGTGCAAACAGTTATAGAACGAAGGGAGTACTTTTAAAAAAAAATCAGCACATAAAATTAAAAAACACACGCAAGACGCAAGCCACATATCTCCTCAGACTCTTCTTCATTCTCCTTTTCTCTTATGCACAAACAAACTCATGTTGTCTTTTTTTTTTTCTTTCCAAAAACTCGGGTCTCTTTCAGATTTTTAACACACAAATATTACACTCGTGAAGAACATAAAAATGGAAGATATGAGACTCACGAAGTCACTATAGTAATTTAGAGATATGATTTCATTTTTATAAGAAATTATCAAATCAACTGTGTCTTTTTCCGTCGAAAATTAACGACTTTTGAGTGGTTCGATCGTCAATTTTTTTGAGGAGTTTGGCTTTCTATTTGTATCAGAATCAAGATTGATGGTACGGCAAAGCGACAACAACATTTTTGAGTCAAGTAAGATTTGAAAAACGTCTAGCTGGAATCGACCACCTAGTTGGCGCCTGTCACCAAAAACGCCAACTAAACAGCGCCAAACACCTATAACGCCTACATATCATATACCAATTTGCAAAAAATTGAGGCGAACGACAACCGCCTAGCCCAATTTTTGCATCACTACAAAGAAGACATAAACTTCTATGAAATATAGCCAATTAAGGTAATTTGAGGCACAAATTTGTGGGTCAAACCAGGGTAAGCGTGAGTCAATGCATGTCAAACTTAATTAAAATATATTTTTTCGCTTTCAAGCGTTGTTTTACTACTTGATCAAAACTATGTTACTACATGACCATAATATTTTCACTATAAGATCAAAAATGTATTACTACAAGTCAAAAAATATTCTGGATGCTTAATTTTTTTTTTTAATTTACCAGAATAATTTTAAACCTCCGTCCCACAATAACTTTCACACTTTCCTTTTCGGGACGTCCCACAATAACTTTCACACACTTAAAATGGAAAACCATTTATAAACTCCACCCTCACAATATCCTCAATTTTACACAAATGACATTACTTTTTCTCCACACATGCACAAAAGTCAACTCATTCTTTACTTTATACATTTAGTTTTACAAAATTACCCCTCAAAACTCCACTCATTATTACACTTTCTTAATTTACGTATTCATCTACATATGAAAGTTATTTCGGGACGGAGGGAATATAACATATTTTTGACCTTGTATTAATAAAATATGGGTTATTTATTAATAAGGTCATTTCACTACTAGTTTTATCTAATAAAGCCTACAATATAATTTCTTGTCTAATATCATCAAATTGAAAACTTTGAGACATTTATACCCTTCAATTAATTTCAAATAAATCGGATATTTTATAGGAATTCAAAAGTCAATTATATACCATAATTATCATAATTATCCGATTAAGGGAGAATTTCAAAAACAGAGAAATTTTAGCACCTTCCAAAGATTTAAAATTTTCCTAAAAAGTAGGTATATCTAAAATATAAAAAATTTCCTAAAAGATAATCTTGTTAAACTGAGGGTTTTGAGAAATCTGCAATTCAATCTATAGGTTTAGGAAAAAGCTTCTGCAAAAACGGCGAAGTGTAGAAGAACAGAAAAATAGAAGCGTATGTATTATCTAAACATATGCATATTGAAGTTCATGTGAATTACGTTCACTATTATGCAAACTAAAGTGCATTTCGACAATTTTGCATAAAAACATGTAAACTAAAGTGCAGTCTAAACATATGTATATTGAAGTTCATGTGAATTACGTTCAGGAGTATGCAAATTAAAGTGCATTTTAATAATATGCATATTGAAGTACATGCAAACTAAAGTAACGTCATTTCAATGCATATTCCATCACAAAAGAATCAGTACAACCAAAGCTTAAACAAAACTAAAAAAAGTAGAGATCATAGCCTAAACAGAAAATTCAATTACCTTAAACTTCAAATCAAAATCCAACAAAACCTCAATCCTAATCTCCTGCCAAGTTCTTCGCAATGGATCTGGAGCTCATCACCTTCGCGATCTCGATGACGTCATCGAACGAGATTCTAAAACGATCTCGATCCACTTCAACCACGACAGTGAATCTGAAATATTAGCCTTTCCGGGAAGCTGTATCGACGTATTCATGCACTCAAAAAACTCACTCGCCTCCGGATTTTTGGGGTTCAGCAAATCCCTTGAAAACATCAAGTTTCCCACCGAATTAAACGCCATCAGGAATAAATAATGACCCACCCGCACCGCGTCGTTGCCGCCCTCTGCCCGCGACCGATCGGATGCTTCCACGAGCCACCCCTCCAAGTTGTTCCTAATTCGGTGGCGCACCTCCGCCGTCTCATTAATTCTTCGGTTGACGAACATCTCCTTGGAGCTGAGGCGGCGGAGCACCCGCCAGTAGCTGTCGACGTCGCCAAAGCTCATCGTTCCCTGGTGGAAATCGAATACGGTGAGCACGTCGTTAGACGTCCGACCGGCGAAGGGAAGGTCGTGTTTCTTGAAGAGCTCTGTGGCGGCGGCAGCGCTCTGAACCACCATGGTGTTGACAGAGCCGATTTTGAGCCGGATTTTTGGGGTTCAACAAATCCCTTGAAAACATCAAGTTTTATAAATAAATTTGGAAAGTCGTAGTCTTTCCAATTGTATAATCTAATACATTGAGGAGTTGAATGAATCCGAAAATTGAGGCAGAATTGAAGCAGAATAAATTTCGGAATTAATAGCAGTTTCGAAAATTTAAATCTCAATTTGTATGATTTAAGGGTAATTATGGGTTTTTATATTCAAAATGAAGCAAATAGACAAACTTTTAAGTAGGCGTTGCAATTAGTTGAATGTGTGTGATAATGACTCTATTAGTAAAAAATCTCATAAAATATTTATGTCACTACAAAGTTAAAATATGTTATTATTAGGTAAAAAATATTGTGCTACTACAAGGCCACAATTATGTTACTATCAAGCCAAATTATTGTCACTTCAATGTCAAAAGTGTACTAGTAAAAGTTCAAAATATTCTTAACACTTCATTTTCTGAGCGAATAAATTCGTAATTTTTTTATATGTAGTAGTACAGACTTTTGGTCTTGTAGACCATGTTTTTTTGAAACTCACACGTTCAGACGTGGGACGTAACATCCCAATCTTATTTTAATTCGAGATTTAACATCTATATTTCACCATCTCTAAATATACTTATGTATCCTATTATTATAATAATACAACACCACTCACTCTTACACAATTAATTTGACAAAATGTTACATTATATAATACAATATCATTCACTCTTACACAATTAATTTAACATAAAATTATATTCTACCCTACTCAAAATCTCAAAAGAAACACACACACAATCACTATTCATAGGAATTTTTTCATCCAAGTTTTTTACATCCAAATTTTTGTAGTTCTACATAATCGTAGTGATAATATTTTGGCATTGTAGTAACAATATATTTATTATAATATAGTAAACCACATGCTTACTATCCACAAATTTTTTAGCCGACTCAAATTCAGACTTAAGACCCGTAATTTTTTTAAAATTACTTTAATTTCATATATGAAATATTTTACGAAAAATGTGTTTCTCTTTATTTTTTGATAATGAAAAAAAATAGGAATAGTGTTTATCTCAAAATATCATTCTTGGGAAGAATCCACCGATATTCTTTGAATCAATGAAAATACTGTATTATATTATTCATTGAATCAACAAAATATAAACCATGACGATAAACCCTTTTTACAATACCAGAATTCTTGAATCCTCTCCGGATTTCATCAGTCTCCCATGGCCACCGACGCCTCCCCAAAATTCCAGAAACCGGTGATTCCGGTGCTACAGCAGCCCGAATACCACCCAGAAATCGCTGCCGCTGAGCACGACGGACTTCACTTCTGGCAGTTCATGGTCGCCGGCTCCACCGCTGGTATGGTGGAGCACATGGCCATGTTCCCCGTCGACACTCTCAAAACCCAAATGCAAGCCCTAGGATCTTGCCCAATTAAATATGCCAGCGTTAGACAATCAGTTGAATCCATTCTGAAATCAGATGGCCCTAGAGGGTTTTACCGTGGGATTGGCGCCATGGCGCTTGGCGCGGGGCCTGCACACGCCGTTTATTTCTCCGCTTATGAGTTTTTTAAGAAGACTTTCTCCGGTGGCAATCCCGATAATCACGCGGCACACGCAGCTTCTGGTGTTTGCGCTACGGTTGCGAGTGATGCGGTGCTTACGCCCATGGATATGGTGAAGCAGAGGCTGCAATTGGGGAGTAGTCCGTACAAAGGAGTGTTGGATTGCGTTATGAGAGTGTTGAAGGAGGAGGGGGTTCGGGGTTTCTACGCATCGTATAGGACTACGGTGCTGATGAATGCGCCTTTTACAGCTGTGCATTTTGCGACCTATGAGGCTGCCAAAAGAGGTATGGCGGAGTTTTCTCCCGACAGCTTTACCGATGAGAGCTTGGCTATTCATGCTACCGCTGGGGCGGCCGCCGGTGCGTTAGCTGCTGCTGTGACGACTCCTCTTGATGTGGTCAAGACTCAATTACAGTGCCAGGTATTTGAATTTCAATTTGATGTACTTGTGTAGATGAAATTCTTTGGGTGTATTTGTGGACATTAGAAGAGAGCTTCTGCTATTGAGCTTTGCTTAGTAATGTGGGGGTTGGTAGGGGGTTGATAGATGCATATTCAACCTATAATCTCCTTTTAGGGCATGTTTGTTTTGGGATGGGAAATTCGGATTTGGGATTTCGAAACTCCACCCCCCTACACACAGTTTGGGATTTTGATTCAGGATTTCAAAATGCCACCCTATAACCCTGTAAAAGTCAACTCTATAAATACCTACAAATCCTATATAAATACCTATAAAACCTATAATCCTATACTATAAAAAACCTATAATCCTATACTATAAAGTTAAATCCTACCCTACATAAATCCCAAAACAAACACAAAACATAAAAAGTATTAGGATTTTGAAATCCACTAGATTTTGAAATCCGGATTTCAAAATCCCAAAACAAACATGCCCTTAGAGTTCTGTTTGGGGAGTATTCTTGAATTTAAGTTTTCCTTCATCAAATTTGTTCACGAATAGAAACAAACTGTCTGGTGAACATATTATTGGATGACTTTTTCAGTTGAGCATCAGTTTTAATGAGTATCACTCATACATGACAGTAAAGGGAGGAGGGGTTCTCTGTGATTACCACTGTATTTAGCACTGTTGCAGTGTTAAAATGGATTTTATAATTTGTGTAGCTTTTTCCATTTTCCAATCTGCAAAGTTATTCGAACATATATAGTTTCCATTGGATAGAAATTCTTATTGAACACTTTACACATATATCTCATTTCTAATGTATTCTATGTGAGAAAAATAATAATCTACAAGGTTTCTATATGTGAGAAAAGTATTACTTCACAGAAAATGATCACAAGGTCCATGTAAAGAAGTATTTAATTAGTTTTGCTATCTTTGAGAGGTCCAATTCAAGTAACCCTTTCCCATGACGAGCCTTAGGCACGCCTCTGGTCCACAAAAACACGTTCGTAGCGTTGTAACACATGTATCAATTTCATGTATGATGTACCCTCATGGCCTCTTCATTGTTTCATCTACATTATTGGAGAAGCTGAACCCTCAGGTGGTGAAATTTGTGTTTTCTTATATTTTGACTTTCCCCCCTCTTCTCTGCTATGAAGTTTAACGCCATGTTTGATGTTTCATTCTTTTATCTTCTGCTATTAACTGAATAGTCGTGGACTTCCATGTTTTTCACATGATTCACAATAGATTTATCACACACTATAGAAATGTGCTTCTTCTTAAAATCATATTTCATGTCTGTGCAACTTGCTAGGCACTTATTTTCCGTACATGAGCCTGAGCCCTGCATTTTAACTAGGCTTATTTGTAAAGAATTTTCACTCAACTACTTTGGTATGTATCAGTAGAACAGAACCCTCATAAACTACTAATGTGAGGGGTCCAATGATGAAAGAGTTGTATAAAAGGGGAACAACTTGATTGAGCATGAGGTGCTAGACAAGTTACGGAATTATGAGCAACCGTTGGCAAATAAAGCTCTATGAAATGATATGGAATTTTTTTATATCTTTTCAGCCATGTCTTGGTAGTCTTAAGTAGTTCTATACTTCTATTACAGTCATAGATTTTCTGGTCAAGTTTTATGATTTTAATTTGTTTTTCTCCCCGGTCATTTATTGGCTTCATCTTTCTTCACTACGTTTCTTTCAGGTTCATTTTACAAAAACCACATTTTCCCTCTCCCCAGTTATTTCGTCTTTCGATTTAGCATCACTTATTCATTCCTACATTTAAACATAATCTAAGCAAGAAAAATTGAAAGACTTCTTGGTACTGCAGTTTCTTTCTAAATCAGCTTACAAACAACTATAAACATTATAGGTTCTTTCTAGAAAACCTCAAGATGATAGAGTTGTAATAAAATTTTGATTATTGCGGAGGGTATGTTTTTGTTTTAAATCTTATTGATGAAGGTTTCTCTGTTTACATCTTTGAACAACTTCACATTGCCCTTTTAGGGTTTAGTTTCAAACACAACTAACAACTTCCAGAATCACTTTTTTTTTTTTCAAAAACTGGAAGAGACTGGAGTACATATAGGATACACCGGTGCTAAAACCTTTTCTCAAGATCTCTTCCAAACTCTTGGGGTCGTTGCTCCGGATGTTGGTCTCCCGGTGTGAAACCAGTTGGTTCCGTAGTTTTCGAATTCTGCTGATCCCAAGTACTAGGAAGCTTTTGAAAAAAAGTGATTTTTACCAACTTCTTATTGTTTACAAACACCCCCTTGATCAATTGAGTTATTGCAGGGTGTCTGTGGATGTGATAGATTTGCTAGTGGTTCGATCCGGGATGTTTTTCGAACAATAGTAAAGAAAAACGGATATAGAGGTCTTGCGAGAGGGTGGGTGCCCAGAATGCTCTTCCATGCTCCTGCTGCTGCAGTTTGCTGGTCTACGTATGAAGCTGGAAAATCCTTCTTTCAGAACTTAAACAATAATAGCCCCAGCAGTGAAAACGTGACATGAAAAACAAAGCAGATAGGATACACTTTGTTGTATTTGCAGAAACACCATAATGGGGTGAGCCCTATGAGTGACGACGGCTGAGCTACTACGGTAAGTACATTATGCTGGGTAACTTATACACAGACGTCTGAGGAGGCGAGAGCATTTAATTTATATGTAGTGTAGAAGTTGTGATTCGGTCCAATAATTTTGTTGACTTAGTTTCTTTTTGTACTTTTCCGATAACCAATTTTGTACAACTGCTAGGCCTTGTTTGCTAGTTGGTTTAGAGGGTATTGAGGTCGAGCATTTGTAGTATTTTCCATTTAATAAATCACTTTTCTGACTTGTTATAGCGGATTTTGGTTCGAGTCACACTTGTTTACCCCAAATTGCATGATCACAGGTTTGATTTGGTGGGTCAAAAATTTATATGGACAATTAAGATATATTCAAATTACATAAAATTCAATGGCATACAATACAAGAATTTGCACCTTAGAAAATGATGCTTTGGATATTCCCAAATTATCAGAAAGGTTCAAGACTAAGAATTTGCAAACATCACTAGTAAAACAAATACTCACTCTGTTGCATTTCAAATTCCATCTTAGATTCATCGATTTGCACTAAATTAATGCGAAAGTGTGTATTAATATTAAAGGATATAAAGGGAAGGATATAAAAGGTTTTTTTTTTTTTTTTAATAATAAAGTACAGTAGTAGTGATTGAAATTTAAAGGGAAAAAATTGTTTTATTAACAAATCAAGAATTTATAAATCTAATTTGTAATATCTATGTTTTATAAACGATGACGGAAGAAGTAATATTCTTTAATAAAACAATCAATACTAACATTATAACAACATTTTAATGAAGCTAAGAAATTATAAATCTAATTTGGAACGTCTGTGTAAATAATGAATTTAAAATGAGCCGGAAGGAGGTAATATTCTAACGTTTTAAGGAAGCAACTATAATGTCTAGAAACAGAAACAAAATGCAAACTAGTCGATAAAGCTGATTAATATAAAACTTGTGTAATGGAGTATTAATTTTCTGCTCAAACTCATCAGGTGCATAAAAGAAGCAGAATCAACCTATTCTCCTGCAGCTCTTTTCCTTGTCAGGGTAACAAGTACGGTTTTACTGTAATTTGAGTTACATATACAACAAAATTAATTACCAAAGAATGGCTCTACTTTTCATATGAACAACTGTTGAATGAAATCCAGCATGGTTCAACTCTCAAACTTCTCATAACTTCCAATCAGGCGGATTTCGCGCACACACAATGTATGTGTGTATTCCTGCAGTATATAAGTTTTCATGAGCTCAAGGAGCTCTTTACCTGGCCAACAATTACAGTGATATCATCAAGCTTTCCACCTATCATCATCCAAACAGAAGCAATCGTTAGCATCAAAGGTATCCCATGCAATAATGTGAACCAAATTCACGTAAACTCTCTTCTTCAAAGTAATATACTCTCACGTTTTAGCATACAAAGTATCACTATTTAAAAACTGTTTGATTTATGTGTTATTCTTCTCAAAATCACGAAACAGTGATATTTTGTATGCTAAACAGTATACGAGTAAACCATAAAACTTCTGTGAACTAGGTTCATAGATGTTTTTATTTGATGGAGAGAATAATTAGGACGACGTTTGAGCAGTGTTAGTAAGGTCGTTGTCATGCCTGTTAGCTTCATGCCCATGGCTTTCTTCCACCAAGGAACATCAAAACCCTGATAAAAAAAAATCAGAATATTCTTACTAAATCATAGCAAGATGATAATAACTGGAGTATATATTAACTCACTTGAGCTCGAGCCTCTTGTGAATAGGGAGAGTCGAAAGCGGAATCCTTTGAATGGGCATGAGCCAGATTAGCTAGTGCCTTTGCTAGCATCCGAAACATACCAGTAAGAATACAGAACAACCTTAGTATCTTCAAATAACAACTGACTAGTGTTTTACTAGGCACATCATACCAGCATCGGAAACATTATCACATGAGCTGATAAGTGAGACCATTTCTCTGTCGAAAATGTTATCAAAAAGCCCATCTGACCCCATTACAATGGTGTCCTCTTCCATTAACTCCACTGTTGTAACCTGTATTTCAACAGATAAACATTCTCAAGAATTATATTACTTTGTAAACCAAAGTAATATGGCGAATTTAAGTTGATACCGTAGCATCAAGGAACGTCTGACCAACAGCCTCTGAACTCAACTGGTATGGGCAGTCAAAATAATGTTCTTGTGGAGATGTGGAATATACTACTTGGCCTATAGTTAGCACGTAAAGTACACACACAAAAAAATTAAGATAGAAAAAAAAAAAAAAGTCGAAAACTGAGGGACGCTTGGTTGAAAATTCTTCAATGGGAATGATAATGAGAATGATCATTAGTCATTGGTGTATATAATAAGAATAAAAGATGATCAATTCGCCTTCATCATACTTCGTACGGAGCGATGAGGCTTTAAATAAATTAATCGTTCCCCATTTTGAGTAACTACCTCCCCTCCTATAATCATTTCACCTCAATCGTTCCAATATTCAACAATCACCCTAATTCTTCCAAGATTATAGCAGAACACTAACAACGTAACCATAATGATTTTCATTACTATTCACTATGGTAATTCACTATTAAATGATTTTCATTACTATTCCCATTGAAGAAGTTGAACCAAGCGCTCCCATGAGTTTACCTTTGCGTATAACCCTCACACCACAGTCCCCTACATTTGCAATCTTCAATACCCCGTTCGTTTCCAGCATTGCGACAACTCTGAAAACCACACATAAATATACACGGATCATGATTCATACTACTGCACTAGACAAGGATTACAAATAACATGTCAATGAACCTACGCGGTGGCTGAGCCGATGGAAGTGGTAGCAGCATGTGCTTTCCTTATCAAACTTCGGGGATCAAAATTAACCTATAAATCAGCAAGACAGCAACATAAGCATTTCTCACTACTTTATGCACGGTTTATACTACGAATAGACTAGAGAAACAACACAAAAACTAAGGATGTATCATGAACCAAAATTGATGCTACTCTTAACTAGTTCATCATACTAGTAAGAACAAGATGATGATATATTAGTACTCCCTCTGTCCACATAAAGTGCGTTTGTTTTCCTTTTGGGGTTGTTCATATAAAGTGTGATTTAGAAAATATACCCTAACACACTTACTTTATCTTCTCTCTACTTTATTCATAAACAAACAATATTCTTAAAACCCGTGCAAAAAGAAACAAGAACACTATACGTGGACGGAGTGAGTATGAGATATAATATAAGAAATGAAACCTCTTCATCCTCCACTAAGCTACAAGCATTAGTTATCAGCTCGCGCGAGAATTGAGCAGGATCCACATTTTGTTCAGCCCAACTGCAACGAGTTAAACACATTCTCAATGAACATGAGTTATAAAGCTGCTTAGAAACTTTCTACATTTCAGCATATAATGTAATCAGATTAGTAGAAGAGTAGCTCTCATATGAACAAGGCTCATGTTAACTCCCTTCTTTGAGTATACAAATTATCACGTTGTAAAAAATGCAGAATTTTAGGCATTATTCTTCTCAAAATCACTAGACCGTCCTACTTTGTATATTACTCCAAATAGGATAGTACTCCCTCCTCCGTCCCTTGCTAAGCTTCCCATTTTGCCAAAACGGACATCCCAAACAAAGCTTCCTATTTACTTTCCTACCCCTCTCTCTCTCTTTAACTTTATTTTTCCCATCTATCTACCTCAACAATACAATATACTGCACATATAATACTATATGACTTTGTATACTAAGCATTATTACTAAGTTCACAGTAAAACTTTGATGAACAAGTTTTAGTGTCAGTGAGAAAGGCAAAGAAAGTTACCCAGAAACACCATCAGCTACGGCAATAACTCCACCAGAGTAGCTGCTAACAAAAAAAGCATCTTCTCCACCTTTCTCAACCTGTCCATGTCCATTAAAAGGGATTTTAAAATGAAATTTCAAGAAATAGGAGAGAAACAGGAAAGTGTACCTTTAGGGGATGTGGAATAAGGTGGGTTCCAACAGTCAAGCACACTCCAGCTTCCGAACTAGAACAAGAAGAAGAAGAGTAAACCAAATGCTTGGGTTTGTTATTAGAAACTGAAATGGAAATGGGATGATACAAGTCTATTATGTTTGTGGTGAAAGGCCTCAATACTGGAATAATTGCCATCTCTCTAACAAACAATTGGAATTTGGAAGCAGTTTCTTTCCATTTTCGAGATGAAGAAGCAAGCAGGGGAGGGAGGGACGTAGGCATCTCATTGCTCCACGTCACAACACATATTAAAGGTACCTTATTAATATTATTTCCTTTGTTTCCAATCTCAACAAAGCACCAGTGGTCTAGTGGTAGAATAGTACCCTGCCACGGTACAGACCCGGGTTCGATTCCCGGCTGGTGCATTTCCTTTTTTTTACCTCTCATTTTTTTTTAAGATTTACCTCTAGTTGTTTGTCTAAGGTTATTTATGAAAATTTTCCAAAAATGAAATTGTCACTTTTTTTTTTTTTTTTTTCCTTTTCCTATTCTCAATTTTATCAAATTACTAGGATATGTACTGTATATTTCTTTAGGAATTTAGATGTATGGGAGAATTCATAATTTTGAAATTTTGGTGAATTATTTTAAAGTATATAATGTAAATTGTATTGAGAAAAGTAATACTCCATTCCCCCTACAATAACTTTTATACATAGTTGAACCTACACATTAAGAATGTGTAATAATAAATAGAGTTTTAGGATTCTCGAAAAAAAAAATAGAGTTTTGAGGAATAATTTAGTACACTTTTACGTATAAAGTAAAAAAATAATTCATTTATGTGTATATGTGAATCCAAAAGTATTGACATTTTTATGTAAAATTATGAATATTGTGAAGATAAAGTATATAAAAGATTGTCCATTTTAAGGATGTAAAAGTTATAGTGAAACATCTAAAAAAAAGTGTGAAAATTATTAAAAGACGAAGGGAGTAATAGGTTTATAGATAATATTAGGTGTGGATTGAGTGTTAGATTTGAAACCCGAAATTTTAAATCCCTAACTTAAATGAGGCAGAAATCATAAAGTTCTAAGTCTATCCACGTGAATTCCGAAAGAAACATACTTAGTTGGGTTAGGGATAAAAAATGAAAATGGAATGAAGAGTCTTCGAATTTCCCTTTGAATGACAAACTCATCCATTATTGTTTCCTATATGATTGCATTTGTTATACCTGTGCACTTGCACAAAACAACAAACGAAAAAGACCTTCTGTATTGTAATTTATAAACTTAATATATACAGATAGAGAATCAATGTATATCAATGGTTTATGAAACATGATACACAATTTTATACTACATACATACAGTCTACAGCCGATGGAAGCTTTCTCGTCTTTCTCCAAGGCATTTTTGCACGGTTCAAAGTTTCAAACGTCATGCCTGTGTTAGGAGGGTATACTGGTAATATCAACGAAAAAGAAGTTCCGCCAAAGTCGTGAATCTGAATCCTCGAACAGACCCTGGAGATATCAAGATCAAGAACACATTCTTTAAAATGCTTCATCTTTAACAATCATCCTCATTAACTTTTGTCTAATCTACATTGTTTTCTTTCCTTCTTCAAATTATCTTTCCTGCTGTTTACAGTACCCTTAAGTTTCAATTAAAGATGGATGTTTTGAAACAAAACCAGAGGAAAACCCAATATTGAAAGATTGACTGGATGTTCGGTTGTGCCACAAAATGGAACAAGCCAACACCGAAATTTCTGTTACACCTAAGGTAGAGAGACACAACCAGGGAAAATGACCAAATGGTGGAAGGTTCTTGAATTCAGATAAAAAAAAAAAGAAGTCCACTTATCATTTTTCGTAATTTCTAGAAGAAGAAAAAAGACTGGTTAAGGTAGTCACTATAGAAAGATTTGTAATAAAATTAAACATATCAGTTTGAGAATGAGCAGTTCGCCTTGCTAGCATTGAGCTTAGGTATCTATGGTATTTTTTGCAAGTAGTTCACATTTTTTCATTGAGTGGGAGCTTGAAGTAGAATATTAGTGAGCTGATAATTTGTTGAAACTTATGGATGAAAGCTTTAAGTGTAATTATTTTGATTAAATTATCTAATCTAAACCTATTCTTCAGTGTACATTAATAATTATCTATGCAGTTTAGATTGAAGGACTTCAAAAGCAAGCATTTGAAGTGAAAGAATTTCAAATTCACCCAAGTTGGAAAATATTACGAATGCATAAAGGAGAAAGGATGAATATGGAAAGAAGCATTTAAGTGAAAATGTGGTATAACCGTATAAGCACCACAGAGGGATTGAAATTTACCTAGAAGCCTCCTGTGCTCTATGTATAATCGACAACTTGGAGATCACTATGTATATCTCGTCTGCTCCTGATTGGCCTTGCTTTACCTTCTCTTATTTCTAAAACCTAGTAAAATAAATAAAAAATCATGAGAAATATAATATTCACAGCTATTTCTAATAGATCATCCAATCCTGAAGCTTGAAGAGATGTGCCTCCAAAAATTACAATAACCAATATAAAATGAAACATGAAGGTGAACCAAAGTTGCAAAGCCAAACAATCTTTCCCAAAAAATTACCAACTCAATAACATAAACAACAATCTTCCACGCAGAATTTCAAGGAGAGAAAAACTTCAAGTGAAAGAAACCAATTCATCTATATCTGACAGTTTCCCTTTTCAGATATACAGTATGTCTAAGGCCTATGTTAGGTACATGATATTGAGTTTCGAATATGCTGAAAGTGATCAGATGTTATTCAAAACTGACAATGATTTTAAGAGCTATGGAATTGAGTGAGAGGTTGGCTTACCTCAGGCCTTGAATCAAGAACACCACTAGACATCCCCACATCGATTCGCCAAATGTTACAGTTGAAGTCACTGCAGGAAGACCAAACCCATTAAATTGATAGATTATCAATCTAAATCCTTCAATCTGGATACAAGTCAAATAATTCACAAAATATGATAGAGAAAAAAAAAACATAGAACAAGGATGTCCATTTACATTACTATGCATGATATTTATGGTCCAGATTCTCATTCTTCTATAAACTCATGATTTACAAGTTATATTATCATCCTTACCACCCTATGCAACTTCATGTTGTTTTTTAGTCATGCTCATAGATTTTCTGCAACCAGGTCCTCACATTTTAAAATATTAAACTTAAGCTCTAATTCATTAGAGCTCAAATACAGAAATGGCAGGATCATCATGGCTACAGGCAGCTTCATACTCTAGGATAGAATCGCTAGATGATTGCCATCTAGGGACATTATATTTATGAACTTTATAGTTATGAATATGAAGCAAAAAAATATACACCAGTTAGTAATTGACATTGCACCTAAGAATTTGAACGTTTTAATGGGTTGAATTAGCAGCAGTAAGGAATTCATGTAAGACGAATGATGAAAATAAGGAAGCTAAACAGATAATATACAAATGTTAGATTATTTTTAAACATTTTAATTTTGTTAATATGACTATTCCAGGTGATGGTCTAGTAGAATCGGCACAACTATGGACAGGACATAACAAAGATCTGATGATAAGATTGATGAACTAATAGCAGAAACCTTGGCGAATCGAGGTTAAGAATTTGACCCTTCTTAATTATGTAGGTATATGGAAGACTAAAACAGTGAGAAACTTTATTGGAATTTAACTGCTTGACCCCTTCATTTTTTTCTCAAGTTTAAGATAAGAAAAGATCTCACATTTTCCTTCCACTTTTTCATCTATTTAATCTGTCAACTTTGATTATGGATATTTTCTTTTAAAGATGTGACTTAAACCACGGATCTGAACATAACACAATTAACTCAATCTTGGCAAGAAATAGAATTAAGAGCTCAAAAAAATTAAGGTTTCTATACCAATTTACTCCTGCAGTTTGCGGAGTATGCCCTACAACCATTGCCTTGGCATCTACAGCTTGAAGTGTTTCACGAAGAATGTATTGTATCTGATAAGAAGCAAAAATTAGATCTTGACTGCTATTTCAGAACAAATAAGACGATCAATCATATTCTGTCAAAAATAGATTTGAATATTTAACTAAGAAAGTATTCAACTGCATATCAAATGCACAAACTGTAAAACAAACAACCTGATTGATCTGATAATCATCCAGATCAGATGTGTCTCTTGAGTATAAACGACTCCACACTACACTGTCATAGCCTCTGGTGGCTATAAAGGGGGGATACTCATCATCCATGCTAAGGCCTTTCATCCAGTAAGATACTTCTCTATTCATCCTCTCTATGCCATATTCAACTACAGTAAAACAAATGGTCCAGTAGGTCAATACTTCAACAATTCAAGTTGCAGGGATTAAGGAGTAAATTTTAAAACTAGTCCTGTATCTTTTGATGTTGGTAATTTTAGTCCCATACAAATCAATTTTCACAATTAAGTCCCATGACTTTTAAAATGATGCAACTCTAGTCCTATATTGATAAAGTTGCAATATTTTGTGCATGTTCCGCTCATGGGAGCTTCCAGAATTCCATGTAGCAACCGAACTAACATCGCTGATGTGGTATAATAAGACCCAAATATATTAATTTCAGTTAAAAAAAAATTAATTCATTATCATCCTAAAATAAAAAGTTGTCAATATAGGTTTAAAATTGCAGGATTTTAAAAGTTATAGGGTTTAATTCAGTTAATTGAGAAAAATGAATCCTATGAGACTAAAATCGCCAACACCCAATAGATACGGGACCAATTTTTCAATTTACTCAGATATTAAGAGTACGACAACTACCATGATGCGGAAGAAGACCACCATGACAAAACACCCAGTCATTGACTTTGAGAACAACAGCATGTCGGGCCAATTCAGATGCCAATGGACCCCCTGGTCTTAGGAGAAACGATCTAGCAATGACTCCTTTCTGCCGCTGTCCTAATAGTCAGATTAGTAAGTTAGAAGGAATATTAGCAAGTGGTAACCTAAAATCTCGATGAAGTTCTCTTTATTCCAAGTAAATAAATCAGAGAAGCATCAATCATATACCGATTTAGAAGTCAAGTAATGTCACAATGATACATTATTTTGATACTGGGAGTGGGAGTCGAAGCAGATTGGATTATGTTAGGAAAAAAGTCAGAATGGACCATGCAAAAGAGATATGATCTTGTTGAACCTCAGACAAAAATGTTATGTATATTTTGAATATGAAGAATTCATCTTCTGCTTAATAAATTGGATATATAACATAATCAATTAGTAATGCAGAACAATTCTTCAGCGCCAGGTCTTTAAGTGCAAATGAACCAACTATTATAGCATAAAATACTTGTGAAACTAGGTTAGGATGTAATTTTCTCTTACTTAGAAGTAACTAGATGTTACAAAAAATTGACTCTGAGATCATTAACTCTGTGGCCATCAACTAAATTATGATATTTTGGCATTTCCAAATTTATAGAGTTCGTATTCAATGAAACAGCCCAGATTCATAAATTACCTTCACCAAATTCCAGGGACCCCAAGATTTTTTTGTCGAATCACAATCTTCTTTCCATCCTTTAGATACGCCAGACCAACCAACAAATGCTGCTTCCCAGTTATGGTCACAGATTTCCAAATGTTCAAGGAAATCAGCACATTCATCGAACCCTCCGGAATCAACATATCTAAAATCTCCTTCCACATTCATGGTTTCATGATTTCCATTAACCTAGAAATATGAAAAGGAAACATAGTTTTATAGTTAATATTTGTAAAGAGAAGCACTAGCATGTTTATTAGTCGATGCATTTGGAATGATCGAAAGGAACTGAAATTTTATTATACACAGTGTCAGTACGTAGAACAACAAAGTTGATATTACTAATCTCGGTGAACTCTTAAACACGCACAGGAGGATATTTAAGATTGATCATTGCAATTTGATCTTTCTAAAAATAACCGGAGATTACATTTTAGATTATAAGATGCATGAAGGTAGGTACCATAACACAGACCTGGAAAACTGCACCTCCATTGGCTTTTGCTTGTATATCTAATGACTTCAACAAGGACAAAATTGCAATTTCATCTTCACCCCTATCGAGTATATCTCCAAGCTGAACTAATACCTGGCCATAGATACCGTTTGTAAAAGGGTATTATAATTTTCTTCCAAAAACATAGTTGCATAAGCTTTTTAGAGTAGTAAAAGAAGTGGATACCGTTTGTCCACCAACCCACAAGTCTTGACCATCAGAACTCAAGACATCAGCCATCTGAAGAGCATATCTAGCTTTATCAAGATCTCCATGCAAATCCCCAACTGTTAATCAGGAGAATTCAGTAAGTAACAGAATAAACACCTAAGATCCATGACAAAAACTTTGTTAATTACAAGACAATTATGAAATTCCATAGACGGAGCAACCTTTCAGCATTCATTGAGTAGTAACATTTATTTGACATTGCACATCAATTGGGAAAATGAAAAATATTTAAATAATGATAATCGCAAGAAATGATCTATGTATGACTACAATAATAATTTGCCAATGATGGACAAAGATGTCTAAGTACCCTATGATAGTCCAGAGAACCTAGATGTTTTAATCTGAACTTTTTGAGGAACCCTTTGGTTGTGAATGGTTTTTTCAATCTTATCAACCTTGGTTCCTCAGCAGCAAGTTAGAAGATTGTGAAATAGAACCATCTGACATATCCATTCTCAATAGCAATGAGATGATCGCCTTAAGTGATCCCTTTATCGACAAATGCTCCTATTACTCTTAACTTACGAAGAATGAGAACCAACTATGCAGATGAATCATAGCTATACTCCACCAAAACAGTTTACCCCTGTAGACTATGATCACACAAACATTATCACTTATAAAACATACCTAAAAGTACCTAAAAAGGGCAGAAAACATAAACTCAACGAACGTTCTGCAATAACTCAACACAATAAACAAACGCACGCCAACTGATTGCAAAAATGCCGCAACTAGCGAAACCAGGAAAAAAGCAAGCGTACCGGCGACGATGCGGCGGCCGGGAGCAGAGACAAAAGTGGGCGGATCGCCGCTCACAACAATTGGCTTTAAATTTGCCGGCGCAGCCACAGTGGTGCTACTACTTTCGCTGAGACTCAGTGGAGATGAAGCTGTAGAAGCACAGCAACATACGGCGAGTGAGGATTTCTGTTGGCGCAAACGGTAATTGAGTGTTTGCAGAGGCAACGAACAGCGGAGAGAGACGGAAGCCATTGGAATGATTTAGCATTCACTCCGCGGGCTGATTCGCGTGTGATATGGAAATATCTGCCGCTTGTATTGTATGGAATTTATTTTCTTGTAAAAAATGCAAGAAATCTGTTTATATATTCAAATGAGGGCATCCTATAGTGAGTCGAGCCTACTCGCGAGCTACTCGTGCTCGACTCGAAAAAAGATCGAAATCGACTCGAAGCTAATCGAGTCGAGTCGAGTTTCGAGCTACTCGAGTAGCTATCGAGTCGAGTTCGAGTTCGTAAATACTCGGCTCGAGAGGCTCGCGAGCCTAATCGAGCTTCTTAGTATTTACTAATATGCCATTATTATTTTTAAATATATACTTATTATATTTAATTATAAAAAAATAAAAAATAAAAAATTAAAAAAAACTTAAACCCTAAATCTAGTATTGCGTATCTCAAACACAGATTTACAGAATTAGATTACCTCTCACTAGCGGCGCAACCAACGAATTGAAAACACTCCTCGATCTCGTCGTCTAGTGGCGAAACGCCGGCGAGAATCTCGTTCAACGAAAGATACTAAGGTTGATACTCTTCTAACTTTACTTATAATGCTTCATACTTCAATTCGAAGCTTTGTATGATTATTTTAAGGATTCTTATTATCTCAATATGGTGGAGTATAATGGAATTTTATTGTGTATAATAGCAATTTTATGAATTTGGTGGAATGATGAATTTTATTGTGTATAATATGCGGTATGATAATCGAACCAACAATGGCAATGACCCTTTTATTTATGCTTCTTTGGTTAAATCGTGTAACAGAGTTCATGCTTTTCGGGAAGGTAAGTCGATACACTGTCGTGTGACTAGGCTTGGATTGGATTACAATGTGAATGTGATGAATAGTTTAGTTAGTTTTTACATGGGTTATGCGAATTTGATGAGTTATGCTGCCGTGTTGTTTGATTCGGTTTCGGAGAAAAGTGTGGTTAGTGTTAATTGTATGATATCTGGGAATGTTAGTAGAGGGAATTTTGATGTGGGTATGGGGTTGTTTGTTAGAATGTTGGGTGGTTGTTTTGGTGCAAATGTGAAGCCTAATTATGTTAGTTTTGTGATTTTGATATCCGGTTGTGTAGAATTTGGTGGATATAGGACTGGAAATTCTCTTCATAGCTGTTGTTGTAAGATAGGATTGGATGGAAATACCGAAATTTGCAATGCTCTTATTGATTTTTATGCTAAATTTGGGTATAGCTGTATATCATCTATTCTTTTGTATGTATATCCATTATATGTTATATTTGCTAGCTCTTACAGGTTTAAACGGTAAGAAAGTCTATAATTTCTTACTCTTATGGTTTTATGTTTTGTATGGTATGTTCATTTTATGGTATATTTAGTGTGTTAGCTGTGGAATTTTAAGTTATGCAACTTATAACCTATATTTACTTTACAGTTGAGTTGAGAGCTCTCTTTGTTCTTTCTTTCTAAATTTATCTTTTAAAAGTGTTCATTTAGATTATACCGTAAATTGGGTATTATTGAGAGGGAAGATGCTTCAATTGATTGCTTCCTGATGCATTATGGTAAGAAGTGTCATTTATTTGGATTCCAGAAAATAAAAAAGGATCTAAAAGTAAGAAGATGCAGTAACTAATTAAATTAGGTTTGATATTTTTCCATTATTTTCCTTCTATCTCGACTCCATTGTCCACATGATTGAGACTCATATTCTGTATTTGTTTAATGATGTAGATTGTAGTCTGTTTAATTTGTTTAATCATTACGTATATCTTGAAAACTAATTAACATTTTCTGTTTAATTTAGATATGTCGATCTCTCCACCGACAGTTTCCTCACCAATGCTTGGTGAATCTCCTACGCCTAATAATCAATCGTCTTGTAACGTTGCAAATTCAAATGACAATGCTCCTGCTACAACTGAGGGTGATACTCTTGATACCACAGAAGATGAGTCTCAATTTCAAGTGAAAAAGAGACAAAAGACTTCTAAGGTTTGGTTGGAGTTTAGAGAAGTTGATACCCCGGATGGTATAAAAGCAGCGTGTAATCATTGCAACTCCAAGCTTTCAATACTCAAAAGTAAGAGTACTACCCATCTCTCAAGACATTTATCCGGATGTGTTAAGCGAAGGATTTATGAGAGGCAACAAAGACTGATTAATTTTCAATCAAGTGAAGTAACAAATGAGGATGATCGACAAGTAATAACAGCTGCACTGACAGATGGCAAGTTGGATATGGCAAAAATGAGAGAGGCAATGGCACATTGGATTCTAATGCATGAGCATCCCTTTACAATTGTGGAGGAAGAAGGTTTTAATATGATGCAAAGGCGTGGCATGCCCATGTGGGAAAAGGTTTCACGAAACACAATTAAGAAGGATTGTGAGCAAGTGTATGAAATCGAGAAGAAGAAATTGAAGTCTCTCTTGAAAAATATCGATAAAATCAGTTTGACAACGGATATGTGGAGGTCTTCCAACCAAAAGTTAGAGTACATGGTTCTAACAGGGCACTTTATTGACTCTAATTGGAAATTGCAAAAGCGGGTGCTTAGTTTTGTTCATCTACCTCCTCCTCATCGTGGTGTTGAAATAGCTGATAGTATTTATAAATGCACAAAGGAGTGGGGGATTGAGAATAAAGTGTACACACTTTCGGTGGATAATGCTTCAAACAATGATTCGGCAGTCAGATATCTAAGAGAAACTTATTCAAGAAATAAGAAACTACTTTGTGGAGGGAAGTTGTTTCATGTGCGGTGTTGTGCCCACATTTTGAACCTTATGGTTCAAGATGGACTATCAAAAATTGAAAGTATTGTCGGGCAAATACATGACAGTGTGACTTTCATTAACTACAATGAAGGAAGGTTGATGTTGTTTTCAGAAATTGTGCAGCAATTACAGTTACCCCATAGGAATCTTATTCTTGAATGCAAAACAAGGTGGAATTCTACATACGAGATGTTGTCTACTGCAGTCTTGTTCAAAGAGGTGTTCCCGAGGTATAAGGAGCGAGAGCCACGTTATCAAAACTGTCCAAGCAATGAAGATTGGTTGAAGGTAGAAAAACTAATTCCCATTTTGAGAGTGTTCAATTCAGTCACTCATATCATTTCTGGGAGTGAGTATCCAACTTCGAATTTGTTTCTTAATGAAATATGTCGAATTAAAGTTTTGTTGGATAAAATCTATCAAGATGAATATGAAGATGCATTTATTCATGAAATGGTTGGGGCTATGAAAGATAAATTTGATAAGTATTGGGGGGAGTGTAACTTGGTGATGGCTTTAGGTGCCATTTTGGATCCTAGGTGTAAAATGGTGGCTATTGAGTATTCGTTCCCAAGAATGTATCCAAATGATGAAGGTGAACGAAATATCTCAAATGTTAAGAAAGCTTTGTACGAGTTATATGATGAGTATGTTGCTGAAACACAATTCGGTAATGATGTTCAAGAACGTGCTGGAAGAGACTTTAACCCTCGAAATATTCAAGCTTCAGATTCGGGTTGGTCAGAATTTACTCAGTATGTGAAATCTAATCAAACCGTTCAACCACAAAAGTCTGAATTAGATTCTTATTTGGAAGAAGGCTGCTTAGTTTGTGATGTAGATTCAGCCCCATTTGATGCCTTGGAGTGGTGGAAGGCGAACAATTTGAAGTATCGAATTTTGTCCAAAATGGCTCGAGATATACTGGCTATTCCTGTATCAACAGTGGCTTCAGAAGCTACTTTTAGTGCGGGGAGTAGAGTTATTGATACTTATCGTGCATCATTGGCTTCCGATACCGTTCAAGTTTTGATTTGTGGAAGTGATTGGTGTCGTAGTCTTCATGGTTTGAAAAGAAAGAACAAAGTAAGTATGTTTATTGCTACTTTTCTTTATTATTGTTTATTATTTTAACAATACTAAATATTGTTTATTTTATTCTATCATTGTAGAATGAGAAGAAGTCTTTAGAGATAATCTTACCCGTTCCAGCTTGATTAATTAGTTTTACAACACTGAGGTACTTACTACATTATCATTACCATTAGACATACACATATAACATGACTACTCTTTCACATTAAGTCTTGCTGTTATTTAAATTCTCTAATTTGTTTCCTCTCTACATAGTTCCATTCTACAGCTTTCTGCTTGCCCTCATTTGCCAGAAAAGTAATTGTTTCAAAAGCTGATTGATGGAAGAAGAACCTATTCATCTGTTGAGGCTTGGAGACGTTTTTTGCAGGCGATTTTTTAATGAATATCGTGTCTAGAACACATCTTTCTTTTCCTTTTTTCTTATGACTAGTAGGTTAATTTTATTTACTGGATGTTCACTTAATTTGTTGGAGAAATATACTCAAGTTTCTGGAATCTGGAATTCAGTTAAATTTGTTGGAGGAATGCACTCAAGTTTATGATTACTTTCTCTTATTTTCTTGTTTGGACTTTAGAAAGAACATTTAACGTAAACTATGTTATTTAGTTATTTTGGTGTATTGGATGTTGAATTTTTGAAGACATCATTTATTTGTGATTTGAGTTATTTGATTTTTTTTATTGTATTTGACATGGAAAGTTTGGATAAAAAATTAGGAAAAATACATTTTTACATTTAATTTTATAAAATTATACAGCTAATCGAGTCGAGTCGAGCTCGAGCTTATCGAGTTTTTTGTCGAGTCGAGTTCGAGCTTAAAATTTTAGGCTCGATCGAGTTCGAGTCGAGTTTCGAGCTCGAGTATAATAATCGAGTCGAGTTTCGAGCTCAGCACTACTCGGCTCGACTCGGCTCGTTTACACCCCTAGGCATCCACACGTTTTGCCACCGAGTTTCCATTTCGATTTTCCACCACCTGTCTTTTATTTATTCCAAGCTTATTTATTTTTATTTCCCTGATTCGTGGCATATGCTTTTTCTTTTTTTAATCTATAAATATATAATACACCTACAGATTACCTTATTTAGTTTAGGCGGGAAACGTTTTGAACCATTGATCGATTTATTTCATCTTCATCATGACCGTTCATTTTTTTCTTCTAATATATGGTATGTCTGACAATTAATAGTCATTAATTCCTTCTTTTTATCTTGCTTTCTTTTTTACAATTGATTTTTTTTTATGAAATGTGGACCTTAGGATCAAATCCTTAATAACATTCATTCCTAAATTTATGCTCCTTAATTCTTCTATTTATACTCATTTTTTTGTGGTTATTCTCATCTTTTCACTTTTATATTTTCTGTTTGATTCTTATGAAACTAGAATTATTGTTTTGTGAATTTCTGATCCTATTATTCTATGATAGAATTGTAGATATTTATTGTAATCGATTCCATATTTGTATATATTTTAATAGATATTTGTATATTCGTCAATGTTTGAAGATTGATTGAAGATATTAAATTCATTTATTACATAATTGAAGATTTTTTTTGAAGATTTTAAAGTTGTTCATCAAAAGTTTGAAGATCTTGGAGTATTCATCGGAAGTTTGAAGATTTGGGAGTATTCGTCAAAAGTTTAAAATTTTTGGTATATTCATCAGAAATTTAAAGATTTGTCAATGATTTGTAGAAGGTTTGAAGATTCAAAGAACTTAAATTTTAAGAAGGTACAGTTTCATCATCTTTTATTGATAGAAAAATCTATATTTGATGTGATTATTTTTTTAATTACGATATCATTGTGTCCTTTATAATCTATCTTTCTTTATTTTTTGTGGGTACTGGATAACTATGAATTAATTTGAAGAGTAGTGTTCTTAAGACTGATGTAAATCATTCTTACTCTCACGCTCAATAAACAAGTGGTACGTACGACAAATAAATTGGTAACAATAAAAATTCTCCCAATCATACATCCATTTGAAATTGAAAATGTGTCGGGAATTTCGATAGTTCAATGTTTTTCTTTTGTTAATATTTTATTGAGACTTACTCTTACACATTTTATTTTCATATAGTTCGATTTAATTTATGTTACTATTAATTCAATAACGATTTGCAATGCATTAATGCGTTTTACTACTGTTGTACGTTATAAATTGTGCTTTCGAATTTTTTTAGTGTATTGCGGGAATTTTCAATATTTTAATTGAAATTAATATTTTTGTACTTGATAATCTTCAAATTTTGGAACTGAGTAATAATGCTATATTCCCTAAACTTTGTTTCATTTGTGTTATAGTCCGCTTATTTCACAATTTATTTCTAGATATATGATCACTGTATTTAAATTTTATTCTTTGGGGCAAATAAAATGACCACAATTTGCGGCAATTTGTATGCAGACAAAACATGTAAATTGATTTCATTGACATAATTCAAATTGAAAGTGTGAAAAAAATGATAACAAAATGTGTATAAAAACGTGTTTAATTTATTTTGTTTTTGAAAATTTTATATATCTTCTAAATTGATTTCATTGACATAATTTTCCTCATTAAATCTTTCATTTAACAAATACCTTAAATGTTAATAATGATAAGACAAAATTTGTGTAAAAAAAATTCTATTTACTAAAGGAATTTTTTTAATTAACACGTGTAAAAAATTAAAACTCAATTTAATAAAAAAAATAAACTCTTCATAATATGCCTCACATTTAAAATAAATAAATATTAAAACTCAATTTGCAAGCAATTTGTATGCAAACAAAACGTGTAAAATAATTTCATTCACATAATCTAGATTGAAAGTGGGTAAAAAGATGATAACGCCAAATGTGTCTAAAAAATGTTTTTAAAAAATAGAAAATTGTATGTGTCATCTAAATTGATTTCATTAGACGTTTCTTTCATGTAAAAAAAAAAATATATATATATATATATATATATATACTAAAGAAAATATTTATAAAATTTATAGACACTATATATACACACATATAATGGAATATCTATTATTAATTGTACATATCAAAAAAAAAAAATCAGCACCAATAAAATTTATATAGACACTATATATACACATATAATGGAATATCTATTATTAATTGTACATATCAAAAAAAAAAAATCAGCACCAATAAAATATTAAATGTACTAATTTTTAATAATAAAGTATATGTTAAATTTAGATTTTAATTTTAATTTTATCGTCGTAATTTGCAAGTCTCTACTATAAATGGCAATTACTTAGTCAAATTTAAATGTAATGCATTTATTCTATTGTAAAATAGGTAAATATCCAATTAATTTGTATCATTAAATAGGTAAAAGTTGATTAAATTTTTGTTGTATAATTATAGAATATTAGGAGTAGTAAATTATTAGATTTGTGTGTGTATTAGGAAAAAGTTTACTATAGAAAAATTAATTTAGTCACAAACTATATAGAAAAATGCTAAATTCTCAAATACACTTGACCAGTTAACTTTTTTTTTTTTTAAAACATGTACGTTAAAAAATGTAAATTAAAAAAAAATGTAACACAATCCATCTATCTATACTAATCTTCTTTTTTCTTCTTCACCTGTCTAAATTAATTCTTTTCAAACTTATAATTATGCTATCTGCATAAAATAAAGCAACAAAATTAGATACCTCAAAAGCCACGCACAAGGTATCTAATGCCCCCTCCGTCCTCAACATTCTCTCTTCTCTCTCTTTCATTTGCACATACTTTCGTCTTTTAAATCGACGAACGCCCCTCTTTTATATATCGATAACAATATCAAGTTTAATATCGGTAAAATATTGAGAAAACGACGATAAATTTTAAAAAATATCGATAAATGTCATACGAAATAACATAGTACATTATATTTTATATAAATTTATCACTGATATAAAATGTATTCAAACTATTTTGTTGATTTTATATACTAAAGGTTTGTTATTAATTTTTTTTTATTTTTAAAATTTACCGATATCAAATAGGTTTGTTATTAAATTTTTTTTTTTTTTAAAATTTACCGATATCGATATATCCATCGATATTTTCATAAATTTAAGGTCTCGATATTTTCACCGATACCGATATTTTCATCCTTTGTTTGACGGTGTTCCAACATTTCTATTGGGAAATAGGGGGTTTCCGAGTACACGGCCAAGTACTTATTACTTCTTGGGTTGTAATTGCCATCTTATTAGGTTCAGCTACTATAGCTGTTCGGAACCCACAAACCATTCCGACCGGAGGTCAGAATTTCTTCGAATATGTTCTTGGTTGCACAATGTGGGGTTTTAATCGTACAAGTAGAATGGTTTTAACAGAGGGTAATTTTGGTTTTTTGTGTGATTTTTCTTTACAAGTTATCATTTTTCATGAAAAAAAAATATTAGAATTAAATAATAAAAAACAATTTAAGACACAAAACTCATAAAACTAAATTAGAAAATAAAGATACTGGAAAAAAAAAATCCAAATTTCGATAAAAAAAATTCAAAAATATGAAAGGCTTTACTAAAATAAATATCTCACTTAATTTTATAAAAAAAAATTCAAAAAATAAGCAAAAGTTCGAAGAAAATAATGAGATTCGGTAAAATTTCTTATTTTTAATATATGCATTTTTTTATTTTAGATTTTTTTATCTTTTTAAAATTTTTTGAAATTTTAATTTATAGGATTTTAGTTAATCATTATTAAAATGTATAAATATTATATATAGTTTTGTTACATAAGATTATCCAAATATTTAATACAAATTAAATTCATTATAGTTACTCTTATAATTCATTTAAAGATTTTATTTTTTTTCATAGCATTTATTATCAATTTACTAAATTATTGCCTGAAATTTGAATTTATCACAATAATAATCATGCTAATAATTTTTATTATTAACATAAAATTAACAAAGTATTTATTCATAATATTAATGATTTGATTGAAATGTTACAATTATATGTAATGTTCCCTAATATTATAATTATATTAAATGTTCCTTGATTGTTTACATTTTTCAAGTTTTAAAATTTTATGTTCTATAAGTATTCATAACTTGTGATTTGAAACTTATATAAAAAATTCTACATATGCTTATTGTCATACAAAAATCACAACTTCTGATCAATTAAACGTCTTTCTACTTTTCTGGTAAGTTCTTATTTATTTTTTATTATATGTAGATCATTAGTTATATATGTTGATCATTTGATCTTCTAGGTAGAGTAACTGTTAATATGTAGTACTCCCTCCGTCCCAGTGAAAGCTACCCAACTTTCATTTTTTGTTCGTTTCAATGAAAGCTACCCATTCATTTTTTGGTAAATATTTTCTCTCACGTTTCATTATATTCTTCCCTCTTTCAATCACATCATCTCTAATACATCTACTTATTATATTAATATTTTCGTAACCTTCGTGCCCGGAGCTCATGGGGAGCTTTCCCCGGAACGGAGGGAGTAATATTTTGTTATATCTATATATGTTTACTGTATAAATTTTTTTAATCATAATCTTTTTGTTTGGTTATTTTATTGTGATTGATTCTTTTATTTATTGGTCTAAATTCTTTTTAAAGTTCTTAAGTAAAAAAAAAAAGTAATATATATATTAATTAAAGTGCGTGATACATATATTTTAATTTTTAGAATGATAAAATCACATGTATATTATATGGATAAGTTTTTTAATAGAATCTATAAAATATGCTCCGTATCTTTTAAGGTAATATTTAAATTATCAGTTTTTTTGTTTTACTAAGCGTCTTATTAATTATATACCTCTTATTAAATTATAGAATTTAATGCTTAAGTCACTATAGTTAGTCATTTGAGTGATTTAGAGTTAATATTTGAAAAATATACAATGATTTAGTTTTTTCCTTTAATTATTTATGTTTTATTTATTACAGTTAATTGTTTATAATGTGTAGATCATTAAATTATATATTTTGACTATGTAATTTTTTATTTTATAATTATTCTTAAATAATCCATTAAAACCTATGATTAATTCTTAGATTATTAAAGTTAATATTTTGATTGATTTAAATTTAATATTTAAATTAAAAAAAACTATTTTTCAATCATTTCTTTATGGTTTATTAATTAATAATTAATTATTTATTATATTTATATTATTAGTTATATATGTAGTTAATATAATTTTCAACGTTAGAATTAATTTTATATATTGTATTAAATTTAATGATTTAATCTTTAGTAAATAATATTCATTAATTTGAATTATTTAGGTTTAAATATATTTCTATGTATATTTTTTTAATAACTATATATAGTTATTTTTTTATTATATATATATATATATATATATATATCATTTGTTATATACGTTCATGACAATCAATTTTTTAATTTTATATTAACTAATATATAATATATAAATTATAGTATAACTTAATCATTAGTTATTAATTGATTTGTGTTTAAAATTTAAAAAAATATATTTTTATGCAATTTTTTTCATAATTATATATCGTTTGTTATTTAATGATCAATAGTCCATCTTTATTTTAATATATAGTTCACAAATCATTTAATCCCTTCATCAAATTTTCATTTATTAATATACTCTCTCCGTTCCATATGAACTTGCACACCTGTGATGAAACACAATTTAAGAAATGTGTAAAAAAAAGTGTAATGAGTGATGTTTTGAGGGGTAATTTTGTAAAGTTTTATGAATAAAATAAAGTAAAAAGTAGATTGAGTGTGGAAAAGTAATGACATATGGATAAATAAGAGTATATTTTGAGGGTGGGGGTTATGAAAATATTTCCTTTTATTGAGTGTGCAAATTGGTATAAGACATCCATTTATAGAAACTATGCAAATTTTTGTGGGACGGAGGGAGTAATTATTATTTAATCTTGCTTGAATATTTATAATTTTCACATTAAAATGTTTTTGTTCTATAAGTATTCGTAATTTATTTATTAAAATTCTTATCAAAATGTTTACATAGAGATATATATAGTTATACAAAATAAATTTTTTAAATTATTATACAGTACATGTTTATTCTTTTGTGGTACTTTGTTTATTATACGTTGATAATTTGATTTTTAATGTTATAATCAGTCTTATATAATTTATTTATTATATTTAGTTATATATTTATTATAGGGTTAATTCTAAATAAATACACGAACTTTAGTCTCAGTATCAATTTAATCACGAACTTTATGATTATTGTAAAAAATCACAACCTTTCATCGTGTTGCAATTAGATACACATTTTTTTTCTCCGATCAACCATTGATTCACGTCATATTACACAGATTCTTTTTTATTTTTTTTATTTTCCACATCAGATTACACTTTATAGAAATAAAAATAAAATTTTATAAAAATAAAACTCTTGTCTTCTCTGAAACTCAATCAAGTTCTTCTTCTCAAACTCAATCAAATTTTCTTCTTCCCTTCTCAAGTTCTTCTCTGCGTCTTCTTCATTTTTCAAACCCAATCAAGTTCTTCTCTTCTAACCCTAAAATTCAAAATTCACTAAAAATCATTCAAAAAAACTCAATCAAGTTCTTCTCTTCTAACCTCCATAGTGGACCTCAATTAATTATTGGTTTATTTCTTCAGAGATTCTTCAATTATTAAATAATTTTATCAATTTATATGCTTTATGAAGAGAGTAAAATATTTCTAGAAATTAATGTGTTTAACACTAATGATTACTGCAACAAAAATATTCTAGAAAATATATATATATATATTTTTTTTTGAAGTATTCTAGAAAATATTCTAAAAAAATAGATTGTTTAATGTACAAACATTTGCAATTGTAGGCTATAAGTATTCAAGTTTCATGTTACAAAAATAACAGATCATTTCATGTTTCATTAGCACGGCTCTCTTGAGGTGTTGGTCATCATCATAGACCCACCCCACTAACTTCTACTCCATTTGCTAACTTTTCAAACAATATATAGAAAAATAGTCTTCCATCTATAAAAATAAAAAAATATATAAAGAATGACAAAGCTCTTGACAATTTTTTTTTTTCTTTTTTTGGGATTTTTAGGGTTAGTTTTATTGATTTTAATTTTTAGGGTTATAAGAGAAGAACTTAATTGATTGAGTTTGAGAAGGGAAAAAGACGCATAAGAACTCTGTTTGATTATTTTTTTTTCTTTTTTTTTTGGGATTTTTAGTGTTAGGTTCTATCCTTATGATTTTGATTTTTAGAGTTAGAAGAGAAGAACTTGATTGATCGAGTTTGAGAAGTCAGAAAGACGCAAAGTTTTATTTTTATTTAAAAAAAAAGAATTATGGAAAATCTGACGTGGCAAGCTCCGGTAAGCCTTTACAATAATCGTAAAGGTCGTGATTAAATTGATACTGAAATTAAAGGTGGTGTATTTATTTAGAATTAACCCTTTATTATATGTATTTTAGTTATTATATTTTTATAATTTTGTAAATATGTTAATTCAATAATTTTTTGTTGAAAGTTTTCTGAACACCATATTTATTGATTTAAATCTTTTTCAAGGTTCTTAATTTAAGAATTAAATGTTTATTCACATATAGTGATTTAAAGTATGTTATACATTTATTTCATTTATATATTGTTTCATAATTACTATATTACATTAAGTCTATTTTAAATTACATGTAATTTTATGATAATTTTAATTAATATTTTTATTTGACAAGTTTATGTTATTACAGTGAATCGATCATATGACAAAGTGGGATAGCTCAAGTGGTTAGAGCACCACTACCTAGGCCTTAGGTCCTGGGTTCGAGTCATGGGGACCTAGGCCTTAGGTCCTGGGTTCGAGTCATGGGGAGGGGAAAAAAGGGATAGGTATTTAACTTTCATAAAAAAAAAAAAAATGTTCAACGATAATAAATATGAAACGATCAATTAGTGATATCAATTCAAAATGTATGTTTTTTAAAGTAAATTTATTTAGATATTATTTTTTATATCAAATAATATTATTCATACATATACTACCTTTATTTGAACTAATTACTGTTTCTTATAATTATCTTATATGAAACGATCAATTAGTGATATCAATTCAAAAGGTATGTTTTTTGTCAGAATTTGACGTCATCAAGTTTAGGCAGTGTTTCAGTTCAACCTTTCGCCAATACTTCTAATGATATTTTTTTTTATTTAATTAGTTCAATATAGTAGAATAAATTTAGTTTATTATATTATTTTTAAATGTCACATTAATTTTTTTAATTATTTACAGTATCTGGTTCGAAATTTATCTTCTGATAAAAGTTTTAATCATCACAATAATTCAACACAACGATCAATGTAAGATGAATCTTCACCGTTTGTGGTTGATTTGACTGGTGACGATACTGATATTGTTGAATTACAAGCAAGAGATCCATTATTCATAGAATTAATAAATTTTAGTAAGAAAAGTCTCGATATTGTTGAACTAAAACCTGATGATACATGTGATCATGATAGTCACATACAATGTAAGTTATAACAGTTTCATATATTAAAATATTATAACTACATATATATATATATATATATAGTATGTGTATATTAATCTTTTTTTTTTTTAATATTATGTATATACATGTATTCATATTTTAATATTAAATATCCTTTTATTAAACATTTTGTAACATTTTTTTTTTTTTTATTGCAAATCTATTAACTATTGGGATATTGGAGGTCCTATTCATAGTTGTCAAATTTGTGGTGCAATGTTCTGGTATGATGAAAGCTTAAAGGCCCGTCCAGTTTCAGAATGACCAAGATTCTCATTGTGTTGCACTTAAGGAAAGATACAGATACCATATATGCCTCAACCTCCTCCAATTAGGAGTGTTCAAAAAAAAAAAAAAACGAACCGGAAAAATGACCGGAACCGGACCGTAATCGGACCGACCGGTTAGATTCCGGCCCGGTCTCCGGTCCGGACCGGTTTGGACCAGAATTTTTTTTAAATTTTTTTTTACTAAAGCACTCTCAATTATTTTTCAAAACCAAATAATTGGTGAAAATGTGTTGAGATCTATTACATTTTTTGCAAATATATAATTTAACAAACCTATTTAATTTATTTTAGGGTCAAAAGATCATTAATAATAATGTAAATAAAATTCACATTGGCGTAATGAAAAAGCAAACACTTTAATTTTCTTAATTTTCATACACAAATTCATCAATTTTGTTCTTCCTTCCATAAACTTAAAAAAAAAAAAAAATCCGGTCCAACCTGTCCGGTCTGGACCGGATTAATTACGGTCCGGTCTCCGGTCCGTAAAATTTTAAGATTTCGGTCCCGGTCCGGTCCGGTTCTGGACCGGTGCACACCCCTACCTCCAATTCTCCAAGAACTACTTTGGGGTAATACTGCAAAGAGCAAACATTATTTGAATAATGATTGTGCTTTTAATAGTATGTTCTCATTTACTTCTTTGGGTGGTAAGATTGATAGAAGTCTTAATACCGGAGGCGCTTCACCCGTGTTCCGCTTACATAGACAAAATTACCATAGAATGAGTTGTTTATTGCCATCAAATGGATCTCAACCAAAGTTTGCTCAGTTGTACATTTACGATATTGATAACGAAATTTCCAACAGAATAAATGTTGTTAGGTATTTTTATTTTAATATTCAATTACATAATTATTTCTATTCTCCTTTTATATTAATCTTATTTTTTTTGTTAATAACAGGTCAGATCTGCACATCAATACATTACATGTTGAAATAGTAACTGATGTTAAAAATATGTTGGATGGTTATAATGTACTTGCAAAGAAGTTTCGAGAGGCTAGACATAGATTTCTTGAAGGAAATTTTAATGTTACCCTGAGATTGATTGCTAAAAGGGGACATGATCCTAGAAGATATAACTTACCTACTATCTCTGAGGTTGCTGTTGTGGTTGTTGGTGACCTTGATCAAACTCTTGGTAGTCGTGATATTGTTGTACAAACTTATGCTGGCGAACTTCAACGCATTACAAAGTTGAATTCGTCATATCTTGCTTTGCAATATCCACTTCTTTTTCCATATGGTGAGGATGGATATACAGAGGATATTCCATTTGCTACATTTGCGCTGCATATAGCTAGAACGCGTAAGTCCGTTAGTTTTAGAGAGTACTTTTCATTTCGACTTCAACATATGAATGGTGAACCTTCTACGATTTTATCTTCAAAAAGGCCCACTCAACAATTTATTGTTGATGCGTATACTATGGTTGAAACTGGTAGACTTAAATACATATAAGGACACATCAAGCAGAGCTTCATAGTGAAATGTATAGTGGTGTTCAGGATGCAGTTTTAGATGGTGAGACAGATGCCCGTGCATTGGGAAAGCGAGTTGTTTTGTCCCCTTCATTTACTGTAGGTGCACGCTACATGGTTCAAAATTATCAAGATGCAATGACAATTTGTAGATGGGCCGGTTATACTTAATTATTTATAACCTTCACGTGCAATAAAAAATGGCCTGAAATTGTACGTTTTTTAAAACTGAAGGGATTTAATCCTTAAGACCGCCCAGATGTAATATGTTGAATATTTAAGATCAAACTTGAAGGATTATTAAATGATATTCGAAAGAAAAAAATATTTGGAATGTCAAAGCAGGTATTTAAATTTATTTATTTTTCTTTTATATTTATAATTTTATTGTCATTTAATAACATCTATTCACTACATTTTATCTTTTAATATTTTTTGTAATTTTATATGCAGTTCTTTATAGTATTGAATTCCAAAAGCGAGGTCTTCCCATACACATATATTGGTGTTTCTTGAAAATCACAATGAGGTTTGTATATATTTAATCTTGCTACATTAGGTTTTTATTATAATTGATTATTCTTTATCTCATTTTTTTTTAAATTGTTACAGTTTCCATCTGCGAATGATATTGATCTCATCATTTCTGCTGAGTTGCCTGATAAGGAAAATGATCCACAATATTTTAATGTTGTTTGTGATTTAATGATTCATGGTCCTTGTGGTGCTGCAAATCCAAGTTCTCCTTGATGACTGGTGAAGATTCATGTACGTACAAAACATTTTCCTAAAAGATTTGTTTCACAGTCTTCTATTGATGAAGATGGTTATCCTATTTATAGGCGAATGGATGATGGAATGACTTTGAATAAGAAGAACTCTGTTTTGGATAACAGACACGTTGTTCCCCATAATTGTTATCTTCTTTTGAAGTATGGTGTACACATCAATGTTGAATGATGTAATCAATCAAGATCCACAAAATACATGTTTAAATATGTCAACAAAGGACAAGATCGTGTTACTGTATCGTTCTTTGAAAGTAAGGAGCAGTCTGATGGTGAAACAGATTTAGATGAAGTTAAATTGTACTATGACTGTAGGTACATTTTTACATGTGAAGCTACTTGGAGAATTTTCGGGTTTGAGATTAATTACATAAATCCTCCAGTTGAACGTTTGATATTTCATCTTCCTGATCAGCAGACTGTTTTATTTGGTGATGGTGCATCTTTGGAATCGGTTTTGGAAAGACCATCGGTAAAGTAAATCATGTTCTTAACTTGGTTTGAACTCAACAAGAATTATTCTAAAGCAAGAAATTTAACTTATGTTGAAATACCACAATTCTTTGTATGTAAGCTAAAAATTAGAGCGTGGGTTGAAAGGAAGAGAGGTTTTTCAATCAGACGTATTTGTTATGTTCCTCCTGGTGCTGGTGAGGCACATTACCTGAGGATACTCTTGAATATAGTTCGTGGACCTACATCTTATGATGATTTGAAGAAATTCAATGGAGTAATTCATCCAACGTTTCGGGAAGCTTGCTTTGCTAGAGGTTTATTGGAAGATGATAGAGAGTATGTTGATGGTATTGACGAGGTTAGTCGTTGTGCTTCAGCATTTTCGATGAGATCTTTATTTGTTACGCTACTAAAATCAGGTTCGTTGGGTCGACCTTATATATGATGTTTGGAAAAAGTGTTGGAGACATCTCTCTGATGATATTATTTATAATAGACGGAGAATTATGCATTTTCGAGGAATGTTTATTTATTTCATTTCTTAATTTAATGGCATTATAATTATTCAATTTCTCTAATATGCAAGTCATTTTAAGTCAGATGTTCAATTAATTACTTTACATTATTTGTGATTTATTTACAACTTTAATTGATTATATTATTTTTACATAATTTACTTTGCACAAATTTATCAAAATTCTAAAAGATGCAACTCTAAATTTTAATTAAATTTACTTTAAATTAACATGCAACTTTAAATTTTGATTACTTTGTATAAATTCATCACACTTTTACTTATAAAAAAATTAAAATTTTATATTAATTTATTTTATCATAATTAACTAAAATAATTTTAATTGTAAGTTCTTGTAGAATTAAGGATGACAGATAATGAAATCAAGAGTTGTTGTTTGATAGAAATCGATAATTTGTTGCGGGCTCTTGGTAAGTCTTTGCAAGATTTTGAAGACATGCCGGTGGTAAAGCATGATCCGAATTTTTCATCTAGAAATAGATTGATTTTGAATGAGTTTACATGCAACATGGCTGATTTGAAGTTAGAGTTTGAGTATTTAATTAGCAAACTTAGTGATGAACAACGTGGTGTGTACGATAAAATAATTACATCCATTCAATCTGGTAATGGTGGTGTGTTTTTTGTTTATGGATATGGTGGAACAAGTAAAACTTTTATATGGAATTAATGTAGCCTCGAGTGGTATATCTTCACTCCTTCTTTCAGGTGGACGTACTGCTCATCCCAGATTTTCCATTCCAATTGATATTACTGAAAATTTTACATGCAATATTCATCAAGAAAGTCATCTTGCTGAGCTCTTGATTAATGTGATCTTATAATATGGGATGAAGCGACAATGGTTAAAAGATATTGTATTGAGGCTATTGATACCACTTTGAAGGATATTATGCAGCTCACATATCATTTGTCATCTGAACTACCTTTTGGCGGTAAGACTATTGTGTTTGGAGGTGATTTTCGTCAGATATTACCCGTTATTCCAAAAGGAACCAGGCAGAATATTGTTCACACTACTATTAATTCATCTAATTTGTGGAATGATTGTACACTTCTAAAACTCACTAAGAACATGAGGCTTCAGCACCTAAGATCCGATGAACTTCTACATAAATTGAATTCTTTTTCTGAATGGATAACATCTATTGGAGATGGTACTATAGGAAAAGAAACTGAGTACGGGTCTGATGTACTAATTTCTGAGGATATTTTGCTAAAGTGTGGTGATGATCTGATTTCTACTATATTGATAGCATTTATCCCGATTTTAAGAATATGATGGATGATCATGACTATTTACAAAGTAGAGTTATTATTTCTCCCACGTTAGATGTTTTCAGGTCAATAAATGAGCACATGATTCAGTTAAATGAAAAGGAATCAAGTACTTATTTGAGCTCCGACAGTCCTTGCAGATCTGATTTGAATGTTGATAATTTGGCTAATGTTCATACTCCTGAATTTTTGAATAGTTTGAAGTGTTCTGGTGTACCTGATCATGAATTGAATTTGAAAGTTGGAACACCGGTAATGTTAATGAGAAATATAGATAGATCACTCAAATGGCCTATGCAATGGAACCAGGTTTGTGTCTTTTTTTTTAGCAATTTTTTCTTTATTTCTTTATTTTTTATCGTTTAAAATTTTGCATTTGTTTTATCTATAATATTTTTTTTTTTCTATTATTAGGTTGGTTATAACCAGGTTGGGTGATAAATTTCTTGAAGCTAAAGTTCTAACTGGATGTAGTTGTGGAAACCTGATATTGATACCGCGACTTACGTTGACACCTTCTAATCCTACATTGCCTTTCAAGTTTCAACGTAAACAATTTTCGTTGATTGTGTCGTATGCTATGACTATTAATAAAAGTCAGGGGCAGTCATTTTCTAATGTAGGTGTTTTTTTTTTTTTTAAAACCTGTATTTAGTCATGGTCAATTATATGTAGCTGTATCTAGAATAACAAATTGTCGTGGTTTGAAGATCCTGTTATGTCATGACAACAATCGTGATTTTATCACAAAAAACGTAGTGTTTCATCAATGTAACTAGATTTTAAGATTAATAATTGTCGTGGTTTGTAATATTCTTTAACATTGTATAGTAATTTAATAATTTTGTTGTATCATAAATATACATATATTTAATTATTACACATTATTTTTATGCTAAGTTTAAATTTATATAGTATAAGACATCAATGTAACTAGATTTTAAGATTAATAATTTATGAACATTTCATCAATGTTTATTTTATTATTTTTATAAATTCGATATAGTATAATAAATATTAGTTAACAATAATTAATTTTTTACTTATGATAATATATATATGTATATATTTTAATATAAGTTAGTTTTATTATTATAAAATTAATTCACACTATAAATAATATTTAAAACTTAAGATGTCATCACATATTTTAACACATCAGTCCGTGCGTCAGCACGGGTGCCCTACTAGTTTTTATATGTGCAATGTAGGGGTGTAACGAATCGAATGCACTATTCGATTCGTGCAAGTAATCGAATATTCATATTTTATTCGATTTGTGAAAGTATTCGAATATTCATATTTGTATTCATATATTTTTCGATTAATAAATTCGATTCGAATATTCGATTCGAGTATTTAATTTGAATTTTTGGGAACATAATCTAAACAAGGCAAATTCTCTCATGCACTAATGTATAAATATACTTTGATTTTAATATTCAATTTACTCAATTTAATATTTGACTCAACATTTAACTTAATTCAATGGAGCTCAATTCTAATGGTATAAGTGTAACCAATTGCACTCAAGTATCACTCTCTAAACAATATTTTTCGAGTATTCGATTTGAAATTGATTCGTATTCGATACTATTTAATTCTTTTTAAAATTATTCAATTTAAAATTTTATGGAGAAAATCTATAAAATAATATTTTAAATAATATAAGATATATGGACTTAATATATATATATATTTTTTTTACGGATGGACTTAATTGAGAAAGGGAATATGGGGTCTAGTAATTTTAATATATATATATATATATATAGGATAACACTTGTGTGAATTATTTCACACAGGAAATATACTTAATTGAGATAGTTTTTAAAAATTTGTTATTTTACAAATGAATTTTTGCCACATTTTACCTTAATTATCTATATTTCATATAAATTTTTGTGATAAATATAATCGAATACTTACAAATACCGAATCTAATATTATAATTTTGTATTTGTATTTGTTTACTAATGAAATAAAAAGAAGTTTGTATACAAATTCGAATAATAAAATTGCAAATACGAATATCAAAATTCAAATACTAAATCAACCAAAATTATTTGATTCGTTTACAACCCTATGAGCAAGACCCCGATGAACAGGACGGTCTTCAGAAATGTGTTCACTTAGATTGAGACGACCACTCGACATCTTGCGGATATTCAGCATCGTATTGAGATGGATGGGGACTCATAGGCCAACTTTGCGGAGGAGATTCAGGCTCAGGTCGATCTGAACAGACTGCTCTCTGCCAGACCGGAATTCTACACACAGAGGAACATATTGTAGTGGTTGACTGATGGGGATAGGAACACTCGCTTCTTTCATATCTCCCAACGTATTAAGAACTCCAGGGGTAGTATTGATTCGATGGTTGTTGATGGGGACCTCACCACAGACTTGGACACCATTAGTGCCCATGTGGTTGCATACTACCCATGATTTGTTGTTGAGTGTTCCCTCAGTTGAAGAGATTTGGTGTGCAGTCTTTGAAATGGATGTTTCGAGCGCTCCGGGACTAGATGGTTTTGGGGATCCTTCTTTCAAAGTTGTTGGGACATTGTGGATCATGATGTGATAGCTGATGTCAGACACTATTTCACTACCAGGCTTATGTCACCTGCGCTAAATTCGTGCTTCTTGACATTGATTCCTAAGACAGAGAGAGCCACTAGGGTGGAGGATTTCAGACCGATTGTGATGGGTAATTTTATCTTCAAAGTCATGATCAGGGTTTTGTTGTCGAGACTGGGTACTTTCATCAACGGTTGCATTTCTACTTATCAGTTTGGGTTTGTTCTGAGTAAGTGAATCCACATGTAGGGGTGTGCACCGGTCCAGAACCGGACCGGACCGGACCGGGACCGGAATCTTAAAATTTTACGGACCGAGGACCGGATCGGACCGGAATGTAACCGGTCTGGGTTTGGACCGTTTCAGACCGGTTTTTTTTTTTTTTTAAAATTTATTATAATTTCTTAGTGTATGAGAAGAAGTGGAGAGTGGATCATATTTTTTTGAAGATCTAGAAATTTCTTCATATTTACCTTTATAATAAATTCCTTTTTAATATTCTAAAGAATAAGTTATGCCCTTAGATCAAGTTGATCACAATTGTCCAAGAATATATATATACTTGAAAACTTAATTTATAGCAAATGTTCATAGAAATTAAAGTCCAAAATGAAAAGGCAGTAGTCTAAAATGAAAAAAAATAGTAGTCCAAAATATTAAAATTCAAGTCCAAAATGAAAAAAACAGTAGTCCAGAATGAAATGATGCACAAATTTAAGGGTATAACATTGTCTTCATCGTCCAATGTAGTCTTCATCAAATATGTAATAACATATAAAGATGTTAAATTTTTTAAATGGGTACAACTAATAAATAAACATGCTGAAAAATATTTGATAAGTATCAATTTCTTCTAACTCACGCAAATTATCTTCCATGTCACGTAAATTCTTGCCCCTTGGGTGCTCCTTTTGACAAATGGGTACACCCGTATTCTTTTTGATTGAGATTGTGACTGAGTACTATCCATCTAAAATTTTGAAACAAGAAATTAAAAATAATTATTACGATTATAATTGTAAAATAGATTAAACCTTCTCAATAACTCAAGAAAACTTACATTGCAAGAAGATTGGGTGGAGTATTCTGTTGCGCCGGCTCTATTACCTTCTCAAAATGGGTGAGTCAAGGAGTGGAGATTGGAGAAGGGTTGTCGCCCCCGGTTGGTTGGGTGAGGCTGGTGAGCGCGGTTGAAGAATTTTGAGAATGATAAAATAGGGAATTGAGTTTAAGAAAGTCGAAGAGCCAGAGAAGTTGAAGAGCCAGAGGAATGGGATTTGTAATTTCTAAAATTCAAATAATAAAAAAAAAAGAATTGTAAATCCGGGTTTCCTGTCCTGGACCGGTAAATTCCGGTTTTAGACCGGACCGGACCGGAACCCGGAATCTTAAAAAATTTCGGACCGAGGACCGGACCGGAATCTAACCGGTCGGTCCGGTTCCGGACCGGTTCGGTTCCGGTCTTTTTTCCGGTCCGGTTTTATTTTGCACACTCCTATCCACATGTGTATTACGCTGGCCTCAAATGCCATTAATACCCTGGAATATCCTAGGATGCGTAGGTATATGACGCTGAAGGTGGACATGATTAAGGCCTTCGACACGATCTCCTGACAATTCTTGGAGGCGGATTTGGCTAGGATGGGTTTTAGAGCAGACTTCATTTTTATGGTTCGGGGAGTTCTAGACTCAGCTAGGATCTCGGTTCTCGTTAATGGGGAGCCGAAAGGTTACTTTTCTTGTACGAGGGGTGTCCGTCAGGGTGATCCTTTGTCTCCTTTATTGTTTTGTATCGCGGAAGAGGCTCTTGGAAGATGGATCGATTGGGAGACTGACAAAGGTAGGTTACATCTCATTCGTAATGTCCCTCGCTACCTCTTCTAAGTGGATGGCATCATGATATTCTTACGGGCTACAGAGACTAACGTCAGGAACCTGCACTCCATCTTGCAAGGGTATGGGCGACAATCGAGTCAGATCTACAGTCCTCCAAAGTCCGGGGTGTTATTTGGGAGAGCTGTACCTCAAAGGCTGCGTCGTATGACATTCAGGATTACTGGCATCGCAGAGGGCACTCTCCCCTTCACTTATTTGGGGGTTCCGATCTTCTGTGGCAGTCCAAGGAAAGCGCATTTACAGTCGGTTGCACAGATTCTATCATAGCTAATGTTACGATTGCCACGATAATTCCGCTTTGACTAGACGTCTCCAATCACAAGCAAAACAATCGACCAATAATTCAATCCAACGAAGAACAGCAATTCACAAATATAAACGAAAACAGAAAAAAATAGAGCACAAGAAGATTTAAGTGGTTCGATCAACGTGATCTACATCCACTGGACACACAACTTCAATTTGATTAGTATAAGAGATGTTTACACACTCATCACTCGGAAAGGGAATTTATCCTCACTTCACTCGTGAACTCTCAACTCTCAAAACGAATGCTCGCATGCGTCAAAGATTACAAATGCAAGTAATGGGGTATTTATAGATGTCAATGATGATTGCAGCATGTTCTGAACGCGTGATTATTGCCACGTGGATTATGTTACAACCATGTAACAACCTCACACTTTCAGCGTGACCCAATCTGAAATGACTTCCTTTCCCTTCACTTGTTTTCGCAAACAGACGACTTCATCAGAAGATTGACCAGAAGACCTCCCTCTTCTTGTTCTACTCTTCTGATGACCAACACTTAGCCAAAATTAACTCTGCTAACAGAACTTGATTGATCTGGTCCGACCTCTACTTGTCTTCCCATCTCATCTGATTCTACGCAACCCCATCTCATCTGATTGGACTCATCCACATCATCTGATCTGGTCTAAGTTAACTTATCTAACTCCACCAGCTGATACGCCCAACAGCTGAGTCTATCAGAAGACTTCTATCGACTAAGTACCTCATCTGATCCGCCCAACAAACGAGTACAGTAGTAGACTAGAATCTACCTGATCCTACCAGACGAGTCTTACTCATCTAGTCTTAGAGATTTGAGATAAACCTCACAATTCTCCACCTTTAGCTCAAAATCTCCACCTTGAACTAAACAGCTCTGATCTATTCTTCGCAAAGAACAGACTCCACTACTGATCTGCAGCCACTAGACCAGTAGCCTTCTCCGTAGAGGTCACTAATGCAAACCAACTAACCTAAGACATAAACGACACTTCTCTTTTGATAATGCCTTATTAAATGCATCAGCAGGGTTCTCCTCAGTAGCTATCTTAACCACCTGGACAGTCCCCTTCTCCACAATGTCTCTCACAAAGTACAGTTTCACATCAATGTGCTTGGTTCGTTCATGATACCCCTGATGCTTTGCGAGATGAATTGCGCTTTGATTATCACAGAAAACAGTCACACTGTTCTGAGATAAACCAAATTCCTTAAGAATCCCTTTTAGCCACATGTTTTCCTTAACTGCTTCAATCAAGGCCACGTACTCCGCTTCAGTAGTAGATAATGCAACTACAGATTGATGAATATACCTCCAAGACACAGCCGTACCAAATAAAGTGAACACATATCCTGTTAAGGATTTTCGAGTGTCAACATTGGCTGCGTAATCTGCATCCACATATCCCACAAATGCATCCCCCTCACTCGTCATCTTCTGAAATTTCAGACCCTTCTGTGCTGATCCCATAATATATCTCATGACCCACTTAACCGTTTCCCAATGGCTTAAGCCTGGATCACTCATATATCTGCTGATCACACTCATAGCATAAGTCAAGTCTGGTCTACAACACACCATAGCGTACATTAAACTCCCTACAGCACTGGCATAAGGTATCTTGCTCATCTGAGTTTTGTCTTGGCTGTTCCTGGGACTCATCTGATGGGAATTTATCCTCACTTCACTCGTGAACTCTCAACTCTCAAAACGAATGCTCGCAGGCGTCAAATATTACAAATGCAAGTAATGGGGTATTTATAGATGTCAATGGTGATTACAGCATGTTCTGAACGCGTGATTATTGCCACGTGGATTCTGTTACAACCATGTAACAACCTCACACTTTCAGCGTGACCCAATCTGAAATGACTTCCTTGCCCTTCACTTGTTTTCGCAAACAGACGGCTTCATCAGAAGATTGACCAGAAGACCTCCCTCTTCTTGTTCTACTCTTCTGATGACCAACACTTAGCCAAAATTAACTCTTCTAACAGAACTTGACTGATCTGGTCCGACCTCTACTTGTCTTCCCATCTCATCTGATTCTACGTAACCCCATCTCATCTGATTGGACTCCTCCACATCATCTGATCTAGTCTAAGTTAACTTATCTAACTCCACCAGCTGAGTCTATCAGAAGACTTCTATTGGCTAAGTACCTCATCTAGACATGTGCAAAACCGAACCGGCAAACCGGCCGGTTTTTAACCGCCGGTTTCAGTTTGAAAACTGAACCGAAACCGTAAAATGGCGGTTCGGTTACGGTTTCATAAATAAAAAACTGCCGGTTTCGGTTAAACCGGCGGTTTTCCGGTTAAACCGCCGGTTTGCCCACAGTTTGCTTTTTTTTTTTTTTTTTTTTAAATTGGGACTTTTCTTCATTTCTTACAGATGTGCGCCTGTGCCTGTGCCTTGTAGGCTACTGTAGCAATGTGTTGCAGATTTTACAGGCAGTGACAATTGACAAGCCATCACGAGACCCTACCATTTTCTTTATTGGAATGTGTACCTTCTTCTCTCCTCACTCCTCCATACTCCATTTCAAATTTAATCTCATTACTCCATTGATTTCAGTTGATGTGTTAAGGCCTAATGGAAAGAAAAAAAATGCGTACCTCCATTTCTTCTCCCTTTTCCTCACTCAGTTACTCGATTCGCGTTAATGGAAGACTCTTCACTCGATTTGCGATGATGCGATCTGCACAGGTTTTCGATATTAATCCTCTTTGTTTTCTCTTTCTTTGTTGTTCTCTCTCAAGAATCTCAAGAAGAAAAAACAAATTTTTTGTTTTCCTCTCTCAAGAAGAAAGAACAGTTTTTTCTTAGAGTTCTCTCTCAAATGGCCATCGCCCAGTCGGTCGCCCACCAGGCACCAAATACCAATTTCTTACTTTTTTATTATACAAAAAAAAAAAAACGTAATTGAAAAATAAATCGGTAGAACCGGCGGTTTAAAAACCGAACCGTAACCGCCTCGTTACGGTTACAAATTTTCGAAAACCGTAACCGCCGGTTTCTAACCGAAACTGGCGGTTTACAACCGTTGTGCATGTCTAACCTCATCTGATCTGCCCAACAGACGAGTACAGTAGTAGACTAGAATCTACCTGATCCTATCAGACGAGTCGAACTCATCTGGTCTTAGAGATTTGAGATAAACCTCACAGCTAATTTTAGCAAGTGGAAGGGTAACACATTGTCCCTTGCCGGCCGACGTTGCCTGATTAACTCAGTCATTACAACATCTTTAGTGCATTCGATGATGGTCTATAAATGGCCTAGTTCTCTACTACACCGCGTGGAGTCGACTATGAGAAACTTCCTTTGGAAGGGGGGTGTGAACCGCAAGAACGGGGCTTGTTCAATTTCTTGGCAGCGGGTCTTTGCGCTATTGGGGGAAGGAGGATTAGAGGTTCGTTCTATCTGTCTGACAAATACCTCATTTCTTTGTAAGTTGAGCTGGGATATTCTTCAAAATAAATCGCCAGATACGAAGCTCCTGCATAAGAGGCACTGTGATTCAAATCACAAGCTGAGACCCTTTGGTAGAGTCTCTTCTATTGGCTCAGGCCTTCGTCTGCGTGCTACGAGACATCGGGATGGCTCGAGATGGCTGATTGGTCGATAGTCCCAAGTCAGTTTTTGGCACGACAACTGGCTAGAGTATACTATTTTTGAGAGAATGGGTTTACCCGACTGGTTCGCGTCTACCCTTACGTCCACGGTTGAGAATATTTTCTATGATCATTGCTGGCACGCACCCAAGAATTCAAGGACCTCAAAGTGTGAAAGATAGCCCATGATCCCATTACGATGTTATCGTTCAAATCAGAATTACGATGTTTTTATTAAAATAATTATTACTTACTTTTAATTTTAGAAATATGAATGATACACTATTTTAGACATGAGGCAGCTGTGTTGTAATATGAGATGACTCATTAATTAAGCAGATTTATATTAAACATGTTCTTAATCATTTACCAATTTACTCATTAATTCTGTCCATTTTTTGTTAGTTAATAAATTATATTTGTAAGATTATTTTACAAGCGCGTCTCATATTTATTTTTGCAATTTGAAGCCTATTTTTTGGCTACTTTCAATTGACGCAACTATTTATTGTGTCAAACGTTTTATATAGTTTGGATTGATGGATGGGAAAACATGGGATAAATTAAATCACCCCTCCCCTAGGACTATTAGTCCTACAAATGCATGATAAATAGTACAAAATTAGTGGGCCTTGCATTAATCCCGGACCACAATCAATCAAACCAAACGTTTGATTCGTTGGGAATAAAATGTCAATCAAGCCTAATCCAACCTAATCAAGCAAACCAAACTAAAATAAATAAATTAATACTCCGTATAAAACAGTAAATATTAAATAAGTTTACTAGTACACACGAATATATCAATGTATTTTTCATATTTCTACTTAAAGGGAATTTAGCTAGATGAGATCATGAGAATGCCTCAATTGAAATTCATCCCACATAGGAAGATAGGATGGACAAACAAGACTCATGTATCAAACAGTATATAAGTGCATGAATAATAGTATTATACTATTATATTACCATATCATATTCATTACATCCATGTGTGTCTATTTTTCTTTTTGAATTGTCCATATAAAATGTGTATGTTATTATTATATTTTTTTAAATATACTCGATCACACTTACTTTCATCTCTTCTTTACTTTATGTATTTTATTCTTATTTTATCTATTTGATACGTAAATAAATAATACTACTATTCTTTAAAATTTGTACAAAAAGAAACATAGGACGGAGGGGTTTGGTCATGCCCTTTTCTAGTCCAATTAACCAACTAGCTCACCCACCCACTCAACAGGGGCGGACCCATGAGTAACTGAGGGGGGCCAACAATAAAATTTTAAAGTAATTAAATTTAAATTATACACTAACAAGCTCATATATAATTAATTATTATATAATTTTTAAAATATAAATTAAACTTACAACCTATTAAAATTTAGGAACGTCGTTCTTTCATATCACATAAATTATCTATAAGTGAATTTATGTTGAACTTTTTCGCAATCTCTTTTTTAATATACACCAATAAACAATATGTAATAAATTTAACTTCCATGTGTAAAGAAACATAGTTTTAGGTATGTTCATAACTGTAGTTGCAATGAAAGACTACATAGCCAACAAATAGTTATATGATTCTTGTTTATTAATCTACAAAAATTTTTTTAAAAATACATTAAGGATTAATTTTAAGTTAAAGATATAATCAAAATAATAAATTAAAAAATAACAAAATAAATTAATAATATATAAATACAAATTAAAATAACAAGCCCGCTATATGTTACTCTATTGCCCGCAATTGTGGGTGAATATTAAGATTTAAAAGAATATGGAATAAAAATGAATTAGTCAATTAAAAATAGAGGGTGGATTTTAAGATTTAAAAGAATATGAAATAAAAATGAATTAGTCAATTAAAAAGTACTTTGTAAATGGGCTTGGTAAGTTGGTTTTAAAACTAGGGGGGCCAATAAACGAAAAATAAATAAAAAATCATCCATCCCTAAATTATATAGTGTTTAGGAATAAAATTTGAGGAGTTGGTCTCCTGTGCGTAGTGTGCACGGTGCACACTAATGCACAGAGCAACCATTATTAATTAGAAAATGCAGAACTTTGTAACAAAGTTATTGTTGGTATGGTACTACAGCACCTTACCCATAGGTAAGGGAATGTTCGAGACCTAGTACATACAAATGTTTAATTTTTTTAATTTATTTTATCACGGGGTGCATATAAGACTTTCCCAAATTTGAAGAGGGTCATGAGGATAAGAACAAAAGCATGTGCACCAAAATGATTTGGTGTGTAGGGTGCATATGAGACTTTCCCAAATTTGAGGGGGCCATGACCCTCCCCACACTATACTTACATCCCCCCTGCACTCAAATGCCCCTCACACATATATATACACCCCACTTTCTCTTCCTTTTTCCTCACTTCTTCAACAAGTCATATATAGTATAGGAAAGATCTGTAAAGCTCGGGAGGGATAGCACCATCACCATGACCATTATTTAACGTAACGGATATGATTGGCGCTATCCATCCGGAGTTTCATAGCTCCTCCTCTACAACACTTTTATTTTTCTTGAAAAATATGTTTTAATTTCCCACTTTTGTAATAATCATGCATATATGTGTGTTTATTACGTAATTAGCTACCTGGGTTTGTTGCAGCCGCTCCTTCTCATCCTCTCTCTTTCTGTTTTCTGCATACATGTAGTACACATTGGAACCGATCATTTTAATTAATCGGAAAGAAATGAGTATATTTTCTTCAGTTTTAATTTGTATATTTCATATTTATTTTACATATATTGTAGGATTAGATTATGTAGTTCTCTTGTAAAGTATATTAGAGATAATCAAATTAGAGTTTTTTTTTTTTTTTTTCCGGTTAAAAGTCTGAAATTATGATTATTTTCGATTTTCAATATCATCTATATATCATAAAATCAAATAAATAATGCAACACAACTAGCACTCCATTTTATGGAGAAACAAGAGCACTCGAAGAACTTGTGTTCATTTTGGACTTTCCGACGTCGAAGTCCGATTTGAACTATCAAGCAGACTTCTCCAGGTGGAATCAATGCTCAGCTCTGAGGGATGAAAACGGTATATTTTTATGTTTTTGGTATTATTTTCATTTGAGAACCTTTTGTAATTTTCCACTTTTATCAAATTAGGATTACATATTTAAATATCGTCTGATCATTGTGGACTACGGGTTTTGGACATGGAATAAAATTTCAGAAATGTCCTTATTTTTCATTGAAATTCAAATATTTCATGGATCAACAAATTTTAATTAGTATTGTTCATCTCTTTCTTACGCATACTTCATTAATAAATTTATTCATTCCCGATAAAATTGACCCAATTAGTCAACCGACCAAGCGCCAATCGAGATTATCAATAATTAAACATCAACTGTGAATTAAAAACTGGTTTATAAAAGTTTAAAAGTGTATTTATTGGGGAAAGTTAAAATAAGATTGTGTTACGTCTTTTATAATTTTAATTTACTATTTTCAATTTTCGTGTTCCATATTTTATTCCACTATATGAATGATTGACACGTGTGATATTAAAAAATAATCAACATTCTATAATATATATTGTAGACGATACGTGTTAAAAATTCAGTAAAATGAAACAAAAAAAAATGGAACAGAAAAATTGAATTAGAAATGAGATTGATGGACCTTGTGAGTATTCGATTCAAAAGTTAGTGTCCAAAGGTTCTAAATTAAACTCTTGCCGTATATCAATCATAAAATATTTTCATAAACTATACATATAAAATTAATACTCAATATATAAAAAAATTACTTTGATATTTATAATTATTTCGTAAATTGCTTTTATGCGATGCAATTTAATTTCATTTGCTCGATTTTTTTTTAAGTTCCAATCTAAAGTTGAATAATTCGAAGGATCAATCTCATCACTAGCATTCACTAGCGGGGATTTCAATTATAGACGGAGCACACTCTTTAATCTTAATTCTTACAAATTGATATTAATACTTGTATACATAAACGCTCTCATACTCAACCTTGTTGCATGTCAATAGACTAATCGATTATGTGTAATAAACCCTGCCATATACTTGTAACAAATTTTATTATCTTTCTTTTTTCTTTGCGTTTTCATTAAAATAATTAGTATACTGAAAATTACTAATATATAAACAATTATTTAAAATGGAACTTGTAGGTTGTATGTCCCATTGAATTAAGTTAAATGAATCAAAATTATACTACCAATTAATTAATCTTCATAAATTGAGATGTTTGTTGAGGATTTTGGGCATGTGAGAGTTAAATGCAGTCATAATTTTCTGTTATTCGTACAGTATTTGGACTTAAATTTGGTGCAGGCTTTTTAATAATGGCTTCTCTGAAATGTTGACTCCTTTTTCCATTCTTACTTTTCATTAATGGTCTATTTTTTATTACTTCATCATTTTCTTTTCTTTTTTATATATTAATCTCATCCTTCATCCAATACCAAAATTCTTATTCATTTTATTCACACTATAAGAATATTTAGTATAATTTTTTTAGTTAAAAAAAATTTCATAACAAAAACTTTAAAAATAATGACTAAACTTATTATTAAAATTTAATTTATGTCATTAAAGACATGTTTGTTTTGAGATTCACTCGGTTGAACGTGAAAAATTATGTCTCTGATTTTGGTCTAATTTAAAATTTGAATTTCATTATTCAACTACATGTATTCTTAAAAATACTTATAAATACTATTTATTCTAATTATATTATTGATTTGGCATAAAATTATATCATATACTACTCAAAATTCAAAACAAATACACAATTATTATTCATCAAATTTTGAAGTTCAGTATTTCTCCATTCAGATTTCACCCTTCTACGTCATTTGAAAACAAGCAAAGTGTATAGAACTTTTAACTTAAAAAAGTAAATGACAAGATTTATGTATAATCAATTTTGTCATTGTATAATATATATGCCTTTTTTTTTAAGTACATATATATATATATATATATATTCCTTTTTAAATTCAATTATTGGCATACATCATCACTCCCCTAAGGTGATAGTTTGTTTTGTGATGTATCCAATTTTAAAATCTCACCATGCTTTGAGATTTAGATTTAGGATTTAAAAATTTTATCCAACAAATACCTATAAATTATATAAATGTCAATTAAATATCTACAAATTCTATATAGATACTTATAAAACTTATATAAACACTTATAATATGTACAATTAAATTTTATTCTATTTAAATCTCAAAACAAACACAAAATATACAAGTAATTAGAATTTCAAAATTCCAAAATAAGCATCCCCTTAGTACATTTCAAGGATTATTCTAGTCAATGAATGTTTTATACTCCCTCCGTCCCATATTAATTTGCATAGGTAGATGGATACAAATATTAAAAAAATGTACTCCAATAATGAGTGGAGTTTTGAGGGATAATTATGTATAAAGAAATGAGTTGACTTTTATGTATCTGTGGAGAAAAAATAATGACATTTGTGTAAAATTGAGGATATTGTGAAGATGAAGTTTATAAAGAATTTTCTATTTTAAGGGTGTGAAAGTTATTGTGAAACGTCCAAAAAAAATAAAATATAAAAGTTATTGTGGAATGGAGGGAGTATATTTAATTTCCATTTAAAAACAGATGTACTTTGAAAGATTTGAAAAATAAAAAAAAGACAACTCTACTTTGAAACCCGTACGAATAAAATGGTAGTACAATAACATCTACACAATCTTAATCGTGAAGTACTTTGGTGTAAGATAAGCGTTGATGTGAATGTGATAGGTCTAGACCTAGGATTTGAGTGAATGTGAGTAGTCCAATCATGAATGTATTACCCAGTGTTGTAAAAGGCGGAAATCACTAAGCGGGCGTTTTCGGCCGCCTAGCGCCTAGGGCGCCTAATCGGCGCCGCCTAGAATTTCCAGTTTTTTTTTTTTTTTTTGTACTTCATACCAAATGAAAATATTAAACAATGCATCACAGTTCATACCAAATACCAAATTAAACAGGCTAATCATACTAGGCTCCAAAAGTCAAAAACATGCTACGAGTCTACGAGTACCAAATTCAAAAGTCTAAATTACACCTAATTCACTTTTAAACAGGCTAATCATACTAGGCGATGGGTTGCGCGAGAAGCTGCTGTCTTTCACTTTTTGTTTTTCAGAATTGAATCAATTGATTCAAAATGAATGAACCCTAACTTAATTACGTAATTTAATTTTTTTTTATTATTTTAACCAAAACGACGTCGTTTTGTGTATTTTAAAAAAATAAAAATGCACCATCCTAATCGGTGCTCCGCCTAGACCCCGCCTAGGACCGCCTAATCAGTCTGGCGCCTAATGTGGTCAGATTAGTAAAAAACTAATCTTTTTTTGCCGCCTAGGCGGGCCTAGGCGCCGCTTTTTGCATCAATGGTATTACCATGTGTTAAAAATCTCTCATTTTTATAAGTTTTTATATTGTATAATTATTTTCTAAAAATCCGTATAATTATTGTTCCATCCACCCGTAATTACTTACACATGATGACTGACACAATTTTTAAGAAGAAAAAAATTTAATGGTTTTGAGGTAACATAAATGGGGGATATTTTATGTGATTGAGTGAGGTGGAAAGGGTATTTAGTGAGATGAAGAGGAAAATATGAACTTAAATGAATGATAATTTTGAGAATAAAATAATATTGTAAGAATATTAATTTTGTGAGTTATTTTTATATATATTAGAAGTGGACAAGTTGTTGATTATTGTTTGTCGGGACAGATTAAGTGTCAATGAGGTTATTGGAGTTTGGTTTCCAAATAATCAACTATCAACCAAACTAATAAATACTACTATTAAGGTAAGAAAAACAAGACTTAATGGAGTCACTAAGAATGCTCTTTGGAGTTTTATTTGATTGTATAGATTATTATAAGAGTGTATTTAGACATTTACTATCCGATCATTAATTTTAGGGTTAAGTGTCCTATTTATAGTAGTTACAATTGTAGATGTTCTGAATTCTTAAATGTATCAACATTCTCAACGATATCTTAATTTGACCTTTCGAGATTTTTTCTAAGTCTTTTCTGAAATGCTACATTAAATGTTGATCTAAATGTTGTCGCATTTGTGGCAGGATCTAGAAGCTTCTACAAGGATCTGGAACCTGGAAGATTGCAGAACATTGCAGAACGTGCTAGACCAGCTTGGAACCTTATATATCGACCTGGAACATGCAAGAAGGATCTAGAAAGATCATGGAAGTTGAGTTCCTAAAAAGTAGGATCTCAAGATGGAAGCCTCTAGAATTCGTACCTCACTATATAAATACCGAAGGAAGGCTTTATAATTCAGTGTATTCTATTCGAACAATTTTCTAGTCTAGTGTTCATCCTGTTCGGAATTGTGACCAGTAGTTATACGCTTTAGTTCATACGAAGTATCCCACCCGTATGACTGTGCGCTTTTCTTTATCTATTGAGAGTGTAATCATAGATAGGAATAGCATTTCGGCAGTGTATAATTTATACACTTAGTTCGTTTTTAGATCAAGGCACCTGCCTCGATTGTAGTTTCAGTTGTGAAGGTTATTGTTATAACATTTCACACAACATTTGTACTTGAAGATAAGTATTGAATTTTCGCCATAAAGCTAACCTAGATTTTTATTTATAAAATCTATGTTAAAAATATTTCCATTGTGTCTCATTTGTTTTTAGTGTTTCAAGTCTTCCGCTGTGTGTCTACATATATCTGATATTCTGTTAGAGTTATTGTTGCACTACTTGTCTCAACATACTGTGCAACATTTCTGTCTTTACTTAAACACTAGATACCACACGCACACTTTCAGTTGGTATCAGAGCCAATACCTGACGACACTAGGTTTAGATCCTTTCTATAAGTGTGTTTTTAGTTTATGTTAGCAATGGAAACACATCACATATCCACGACACTTAGGCCACCCATTTTAGATGGTTCGAATTATGCTTATTGGAAGCCTAAGATGCGTATGTACATCAAGTCAATTGATGAACGTGCTTGGAGGACTGTACTTACAGGCTAGGAAGCTCCAAAAAGACCAGCAGATGGTGAAATTCAACTCAAGTAGAAGTAGATTGGACGGCTGATGAAATAACAACAACAAGATACAATTCTAAAGCTTTAAATGCTATTTTTACCTCTGTTGATGTTTCAATGTTTAAAATTATATCTAAATGTTCTACTTCTAAAGATTCATGGGACAGGCTGCAAGAGCATTGTGAGGGTTCAGATAGTGTTCGAAGGACTAAGCTTCGAATGTTGGGGACAAAGTTTGAGAATCTCTGAATGAAGGAAGATGAAACTATTTCATCTTATAAGTAAAGGTTAAGTGAGATAATCAATGAATCACACTCTCTTGGTGACCCTATTTCTAATGTTAGAGTAGTTCATAAGATATTAAGATTTGTTCCTAAAAGATTTGATGCTAAAATTTGTGCTATTGAAGAGGCAAAAGACACTGATAAGTTAAGTCAAAATGAATTAGTGAGTATTCTTAGAAACTATGAAATAAACACTAATCAAGTTGATGAAACTAATAATGATGATAAGAAAGTTGTTGTTTTTAAAGGGGAAACATCAAACAAATCTTAGTACCAACCTATCATTACTGAGGTTGATTCGAATGAAGAATTGCTTGATTAATGTCTTAACAATCCTAACAGCATTGCCTTACTTACAAAACACTTTAATAAATTTCTTAAGAAATCTGTGAGCAAATCTAGAGGAAGCATTCAACCTAAGATTCAAATCAATACATCAACACCACAACCAGAAAGGAGGAGAAGTCAATTCACACCAAGACTATCGAAAAGTGAAGGTAAACCAAGGTATGACCCTGAATTTAGAAAATTAGTTCAATGCAATGCATGTTCTGGATATGGTCATTATGTAAATGAATGTGTCAATACCAAACTTAAGCAAAAACTGAATTTTAGTGCTACCTTGAGTGATGATTCATATAATGATGATCTTGATGAGTTAAATGAAAATGAATATGCTCATTTTACCAGAATTGATTATAATGATTCCTTAGATGATGATCTAGATGATACAAATTCTGATGTTGCACCTGATGCCTTAACATCTGTAGTAACATTAGAACAGAATCACCCAAATTTGGTCTGTTTTAATGGTTTAGTTGATGATGCAGGAAAAAGGATTTATGACAATGCATACCAGAAGCTGTTAGATGATTGGAATAATCAGAAACTCACTCTTAATTCCTTGAATAGAGAGAATGAGGATCTGAAAAACATAATCACCAAGCTAGAAGTTATTCTTACCAAAAGAGATCTTGAAATTTGCAACTTAAATGAGAAATTAACTAATTCCACCGTATGTTTCAAGAAATATTCCAAGAGTGCTTTTGAGGTAAATAATGATATAACTACTAGTAAGTCTAATAATCATGGTTTAGGTTATGATGGTATAACTGCTTCTATTTCTGAAAATTTTAGAAAATCTGTGAAATTTGTGAAGGCAAATGTTAACACATCTGATGTAACATCTGCACAATCAGATCCTCACAAGGTTAAAAGGAAGTATATCTGTTATTACTGTTGCAAGGTTGATCATATTCATCCTTACTGTATAAAAAGGTTTGAAGAAATGAAAAATGAGAAAATGATTCCTAAAAAACTGTCACATCTTAGGAAGCAGTTTCTGAAATCTGCATGCAAACCTAAAGTTAACTGTAATGTTGTTCACACCTCCTTAAAAGCATGTCCACCTGATCTATGGTATTTTGATAGTGGTTGTTCTAGACATATGACAGGACAAATAGACTTCTTATCCGATTATGTGACCTTGAATGGTGGGAGTGTTACATATGGTGGTGGTTCTAAAGGACAGATTATTGGTAAAGGAACTTTGAATGTTATAGGCTTTCCTAAGCTTAAAAATGTCTTGCATGTTGATGGCTTACTTGCAAATCTGATTAGCATTAGTCAACTTTGTGATGATAATTTGCATGTGAAATTTGACAAAGAGTCATGTTATGTTCTTAATAAAGATGAAGATTGTGTCATGACTGGTACTAGGTCAACAGATAATTGCTATCTTATTGGAACAAATATATGTAATTTGTCAAAACATGATGAAAATATTTTGTGGCATCAAAGATTGAGACATGCAAATTACAGAGCAATGAAAAGGCTAATCAAAGCAGATGCAGTAAAAGGAATTCAAAAACTGAAGTTTCACAATACCACTGTATGTGGACCATGCCAAAAAGGTAAGCAGGTAAGAATGCCGCATAAAATGCTGTCACATTGTTCTACACATCGATACTTTGAATTATTGCACATGGATTTGATGGGTCCTATGGAAACTGAAAGCATTGGAGGAAAAAGGTATTCCTTATTTGTGGTAGATGATTTTTCTAGATTTACCTGGATTGAGTTTTTAAGAGACAAATTTGAAACATTTACTGCATTTAAAATTATTTATAAGAGGTTAAAAAATGTGTTTAACTTGAAAGTTGGCCGTATTAGAACTGATCATGGTAGGGAATTTGAAAACATCATGTTTAATGATTTTTGTGATAAAAAGGGTATTTTACAAGAATATTCATCTCCTAAAAATCCACAACAAAATGGAATTGCTGAAAGAAAGAATAGAACTTTACAAGAAATGGAAAGAGTCATGCTTACATCCAAAAGTCTTGCTAAGAAATTTTGGGGTGAAGCATTGAATACTGCATGTCATATCATTAATAGAGTTTATATTCGTTCTAGCACTAATCAAGCACCTTATGAGATTTTGAACAACAAAAAACCAAATGTGAAATATTTCCATGTATTTGGTTGTGTGTGTTATATTTTGAATGATAGGGATCAACTTTATAAGTTTGATTCTAAAAATGATAAAGGGTTATTTTTAGGCTGTTCTATAAATAGTAAAGCTTATAGAGTTTATAACCTTAGAACTAACAATGTTCAAGAATCTGTTAATGTTGTGTTTGATGATGATAAAGGTCTTACAGATGACAAAGATGAAGAAGATGTATCACAAGTCACTGACAATTCTGAGAATACACTGAAATCTGAAAATGTTGCACCGAATGCTAACACATCTGGGTCAACATCTATAGAACAGTCAGTTGTAATTTCCCAGAATGATCAGTATGTTCCCAAAACGAATCCTTCTTCAAGAATAGGTAAAAGTCATCCTTCTGACCAGATCATAGGTTATGCTATAGTTGGAGTGCAAACAAGAGGAAGAGTAAGGTCAAATAAGGTAGATGTGGTAAGAACAATATGCATGTCTTCTATGTGTAATGTTGTAAATGCTGAATGCTATTTATCTGAAATTGAACCTAAGAGTGCTAAAAAAGCCTTAACTGATGAAAACTGGATTAATGCTATGCATGAAGAACTTGGTCAGTTTGAAAGAAATGAAGTGTGGACACTTGTTCCAAAACCTAGTCATACTAATGTCATTGGAACAAAGTGGATATTCAAGAACAAAACTGATGAATCTGGTAATATTGTTAGGAATAAGGCTAGGTTAGTAGCACAAGGTTACACAAAAGTTGAAAGAGTTGATTTTGATGAAACTTTTGCACCTGTTGCTAGGATAGAATCTATTAGATTACTGTTAGCAATTGCATGTTTTATTAATATTAAACTTCATCAGATGGATGTAAAGGCTGCATTTCTAAATGGCATATTGAATGAAGAAGCATATGTTGAACAACCTATAGGATTTGAAGATCCACAGTATCCTGATCATGTATATAAACTTAAGAAAGCTTTGTATAGTCTTAAACAAGCTCCTAGAGCATGGTATGGTAGGTGTTGGGAATAAAATGATTTTGATCTAAGATACCAAAACCCCTGATTGATGATGTACAAGTTAGTTGAGATATGCTCAAGTCAGTGTTCAGGCAAGTTGTCCCAGAACACTTAATGTATAGGTTGCTTAAGTTAAAATCTCAGAAATGATATGAGATATTAGTAATCAGGATAGTTGTCCAAAGCTGAAATGTTAGGCAGCTTGATAGGTCTATGGGACAAAGCTGCTGATCTATTCAAGACAAACTGATCAAATGGACAACCTGGCTGAAGAGTTCAAGTAGTCTGAAGCTGTGCTCTTAAATACAAATGAACAAGACAGTTGAAGTACAAATAATCAAGTGGTTTAAGTGTCAAAAGCTTTCAGAAGACATATTCAATGAAGCATTTATTGCCAATCATGCCTGAACCAAGCATTAAAGACTTAGAGCATCAAAGAGTGAAGCATTGAATGAGTGTTGGAACATTCTAAACTGCAGCAGGAATGTTCAGGGAGCTTGTCCCATCTGACCGTTGAATGTGTGTAAAGTTTGCCACAAATCAACCTAGGACAATGTGCAAAATTGGAAACTGACACAAGTCTTCCCAGCCGCCTTTGTCAGAAGTCAACACATTCATTCAAGCAACCATTGAAGACCTCTTTTACACAGTGGATAAAAGGATGTCAAGCTTCTTAGCCGTTTCAATGGTGCTGCAAATAGACATATTTGAATTACTAATCCCTCCAACGGTTAGCTGTTCAAATTGTCTATAAATACAGAAGTGATCAAAGGAATTCTGTATCCAACTACAAGCTATCAAACTATCATCAAGCTTACAAAAGGAAACCAAGCTGTTCTCCAGAATTCCAAGTTTCCTGAATCACTTCAAGTTAGCTAAGCCAAACTCTTGTAAAAATCCTAGCTTAGCATTGAGATATCCTATTCCTTTACACTGTTCTTATTGTAAAGGATATCTCTATTAGTTGGAACCAAACCTCAAACCTTATCTCATTTAGTGAAGAGAGTGTTTGTTGTAGAAGTGAGGAGTTAAGGACTGTTAGTGTGAAACACAGTCTTAACTCAGAGAGATTGAGCACTAGGACTCAAGCTATCCTAGGGATCAAAGCACTAAGAGAGTGTTGTTGATCAGTGCACCTTGGCACTATAAAACAAGCTAATTCCATTGAGAAGGAATTATCCTATTCAATCAGGGAAAGTGGATGTAGGAGCTTGAGTCTCTGAACCACTATAAATTTGTGTCTCATTTACTTACTGCAGTCTTAACTTCACTTCAATCAATCATATTTCAAAGATTCATAACTCAGTAAGTAAGAAAATCTGTTTTGGACAAAGTCCCTGATAACCAGCTTTTCAGAAATCAACTTGGAGTATTTCTTTGAGTAAAGGCCAACCACATTCCGCACTTAGCAACTCTTTTAGATATTTAGCCAACTGATCACTTAATAGTAATCAGTGGGACAAGTATCTATCAAAGTTCACACTCAGGCCAGTTGTGAGACAACCTGCCTGATAGGACCAGTTTATCAAAAAGAAAAGAATTTGCATACACAAGTGCATTCCCCCCCCCCCCATACACTTGTGTTATACTCCACCAAGGACCAACAAGTGGTATCAGAGCAGGGGTTCAAAGACCACTGCTTCTGAAAATCCAACTAATTTTCAAAAATCACATTTTCTGTGGTCACTGAACTGATCCAAAATTTCTGAAAAACATATCTGTGCTCATCTTCTATTACATTTGTTGAAATGGCTAACAATGCAGTTCCAGGAGATGCTGTCAACACCATCAACAATATGGGTCCAAACCAAGTCAATCATATTTCTCATCACAAACTGCCAATGTTCTCAATTGAGAACTATGATTTCTGGAAGATCAGGATGAGAGCACATCTTGCTTGCCAGCATGATGAGATGCTTAAAGTCATCACTAGAGGGCCATTCACATTCACTAAAGCAAATCCCAAGCTCACTGATGCTCAAAAAGCTGATCCAAGGGAGTTGCTGCCAAAAGATGAAGATGACCTTACAGCTGAAGAAAGAAAAAGGCACAACCTGAACTACATTGCAATGAACACATTGTACCAGACAATTCCAGATGCAGTGATGGGGAGAGTGTACCACTTCACATCAGCTAAAGAGATTTGGGATACCTTAGCACTTATGTGTGAAGGTACCCAAAAGATCAAGGAGAACAAGCTTCAAGTGGCTATCCAAAAATATGAACAATTCTCTATGGAGGCCAATGAAACTATTGATCATCTTGATGGCAGGTTCACTGACATCATGAATGAAATAAACTCTCTTGGCAAGTTCTATGCCAAAAGAGAGGTTGCTTTGAAAATCTTGAGAAGTCTCACATCCAAGTGGGACATATACTCTGTCATGATGCAAAACACCAGCAATCTTGACAACATGCCAATGCAGCAAGTATTCTCTGAACTCAAAGCATATAAGTTTGATCTCAATAGAAAGAAGGTGCATGAAGAGCCATCCTCTTCAAACAAAGGTGTTGCCTTCAAAGCTGCTGAAACAGAAAAGAAGACCACTCAAAGATCCTCTCAGTCTGTTTCAAAATCTGAAATAAAGGAGGAGTTAGCACTCATGGCTAGAAGATTTGAGAAGCTCAACTCCAGATTTGGTAGATACAAGAAGTTCTACCAAGATAACAGAACCAGAAGGAGATTCAGTTCTCCTGAACATAAATCAGAGGACAAAGTCTCTGAGGAAAAGAAAGAAGACAGATATACTGATAGGAAGAAATTCAGCAAAGGTGAGCCATCATCATCAAGAAGGAAGGAGTCCTCAAAGAATGATGATGAAGATGTGTGTTACAACTGCCAGAAGAAGGGTCACTTTCAGTATGACTGTCCTGACCTCAGTACAAAAGAAAGAAAGGAAAGACAAAACAAAAGAGATAAAAGGCTGAACAACAGGAAGGCTATGGTAGCTGGAGATTCAGCAAGTGAGGAAAGTGTCTACTCTTCTGATGATGGACTGTTCTCCAACAGTGACAGTGATGAGGACTGTCAAATGGCACTTGAAGATGAAGAGGTATGTTCAACTTCCAACTTGTCAATTAACACACATGAATCTAGTGAAATCCATCTTGACTTTGAAAAGTTGTTGGAAGATTTCACCAGAATGCAAGAAGTATGCAATATGGCTCTGAGAGAAAATGAACAGTTGAGGTCTAAAGTCAAAATGTCCAATCCTCCTGAATCTGAAGTTGACATTAAATCAACTGAGTTGTATCAACAGATTATGAGAGAACATGAAGAACTGTCTCTCAAAGTCTCTGAACAACAAAAGCTGATTGATGAACAAAATCAGGCTCTAAAGAAAAGGAATTTTGAGTCTAGAACTCTACAAGCTAAATTTGACAATCTCTCAAGAGAATTTGATACTCTAAAATTAAGTGAGGGGAGCTTGAAAATGAAAATGTCTGCCTTGAACAAATCTGCTAAGGCAATAGAGGAAATTCAAGGGTTTCAAAGACCATTTGCTCAAAGGGATGGATTAGGCTATAATCCATTTGAACCCTCACCTGGTCTTAGTATTGCTTCTTCAAGTAATTCTAAGATGACTTTTGTAAGATCAGTAGCACAACAAAATGAAATTGAAGTAAATCAACCACTGATCAAGGATAAGGGAAAAGGAATTTTTATACCAACTCAGGTAAACAATGTACCTAAACCCACACCTTTGGAAAAGGTTAAAGGCATTGCTTACAGGAGGAATGAGGTTCAGAAAGGTAGAACCAATGGAAGGCCAACCTATCTGAATCATCATCAGAGGAGTTGTCCAAAACCTGTTCAGAAGAGGCCAACTCAAATGAGGCAACCTCAACTAAATGGATTAAGGCCAATACCCTCTGATAGGTATAAAACATTCAGGAAGCCTGGACCTTACTTGCCAAATGGAAAAGGCCATCCAAAAACCTATCCTCAAAAGTCTTACCCAGCTGCACCTAAGCTTAGTAACTTCAGGAGAAATGTCCCAAAGAAATTTACCAACTCTCCTGAACTCTACAAAGCTAACACTTATACACAAAAATCACCCAAGGCATTTAAGGGTCAAACTGTGTATGTAGATGTAAATGGAAACCAAGTCAGTCACTTTGAATCAATCAGAGTTATCAGGCAGATTTGGGTTCCAAAAGGTACAGCTAACCCTCTAGGACCCAACACTCAAAGGGTACCTAAATTTTGACTTTGCAGGACTGCAAGGACCCCAAAAGGAAGAGAAGCATCAACAAGAAAACAGCATGGTACCTGGACAGTGGATGTTCAAGGCACATGACTGGAAACAAGGAGCTTCTCTCAGACTTCATAGAAAAAGATGGTCCTTCAGTAACCTTTGGAGACAGCTCTCAAGGAATCACAAGAGGCTATGGTACATTAAACATTGGTAGTGTTAAAATTACTGATGTCTCATATGTTCTAGGCCTAAATTATAACTTGCTGTCTATAAGTCAAATCTGTGACAAAGGATATTGTGTTGAATTTGCACCAAATGAATGTACTATCAAAAACAAGTCAACACAACAGGTGCTACTAACAGGGGTGAGAAAGGGAAATGTTTATTTTGCAGATTGGAGCAAAACCCCTGAAGCAGTCTGTCTTGTTGCCAAAAGCACAAATGAGCAAAGCTGGCTATGGCACAAGAGACTGAATCACCTGAACTTCAAAACCATCAACAAAATTGCAAGAAACTCTCTAGTTAAGGGGCTGCCAAATCAAGTGTTCACCAAAGAACATATATGCCAGCCATGTCAGGAAGGAAAGCAGATCAAAGCCTCATTCAAAGGAAAACCTTTCATCTCAACTGAGAGAGTCCTTCAACTATTGCATATGGATTTATTTGGGCCAATAATCCCAGTAAGTTTAAATGGAAGAAAATATGCTTTAGTTGTTGTTGATGATTTTTCCAGGTACACTTGGGTAGTATTCTTGCTGAACAAAAAGGAGACCCAAGTCAAACTACCAGAATTGATGATGAGATTGAGCAATGAGAAGGGCCTAAGCATTGTCAAGATCAGATCTGACAAAGGCACTGAGTTCATTAACTCATACATCAATGAGTATTGCAGCAAAAATGGCATCACTCATGAAACTTCAGCAGCAAGAACACCTCAACAAAATGGGGTTGCTGAAAGAAGGAACAGGACCTTGAATGAGGCAGCTAGAACCCTGATTGCTGAATCCAAACTGCCTAAAAGGTTCTGGGCTGAAGCCATTAACACTGCATGTCACACCCAAAACAGATCCTTAATCACCAAAGGACAAGGTAAAACCCCATATCAAATATGGAAAGGTAGATTGCCCACTGTTGCTTATTTTCACATATTTGGTTGTAAGTGTTTCATTCATAATAATGGGAAAGAGCAATTGAAAGCTTTTGATAGCAAAGCTGATGAAGGAATATTTGTTGGATATTCACAAATCAGCAAGGCTTACAGAGTTTACAATTGCAAAACTCTTATTGTGGAAGAAACACCTCATGTTGTGTTTGATGAATCTATTAATGAGTTCAGGGATAGAAACCTGAATATTGATGAGATAACACAAAGAACAACCAGATTAAGGCTTCAAAGCAAGAAAACAGTATTTGTGGAGGTTGCCCAGCCTGAACTTCATGAAAATCAAAAACTGGACAACCTACCTGATAGCAATCAACCAGTAGACAACCACCCTGAAGGAGAAATTGAACTGACTGATCCCATCCCAGTTCAAAACCAGGTAACAACTACCAATGAAGAAGCAGGCAATGCTGAGGTAGTTAATGGATCCACTATTCAAGGGGGAACCAATGAAAATGTCAACTTATCTGACAATGAGGACAACACCCCTGAATATGATCCTGAACTTGATCCTTCAATTAACTTTCCTGAATTTAATGAATCTAGTGATCCAACTTCAGATGAGGACAATCCTCCTGAAAGGATCAGGTCTAGAAGGACTTGGTTGCATGACCACCCATCTAGCCTGATACTTGGTAATCCAAGTGAAGGGATCAAAACTAGAAGATTTCATGGAGAAAGTGCTCTGTTTTGTTGTTTTCTTTCAGAACAGGAACCTAAAGACATTGAGGAAGCACTACAAGACACCAACTGGATCATAGCCATGCAAGAAGAGCTGAATCAGTTTACCAGAAATGAAGTTTGGGAGCTGGTAGACAGGCCAACTCATCAAGATGTCATTGGGACTAAATGGGTGTTCAAAAACAAGAAAAATGAAAATGACATCATTGTAAGAAACAAAGCAAGATTGGTGGCCAAAGGATATTGTCAATCTGAAGGGATTGATTATGATGAGACTTTTGCTCCAGTGGCCAGACTTGAGGCAATCAGACTCTTCCTAGCATATGCAGCTCACATGAGATTCAAGGTGTATCAAATGGATGTGAAGAGTGCATTTCTCAATGGGGTGCTCAAAGAAGAAGTGTATGTGGAACAGCCCCCAGGCTTTGAAGAAGGAGACAAGGTGTACAGATTAAAGAAAGCCCTCTATGGCTTAAAGCAAGCTCCAAGAGCTTGGTATGACACCTTATCACAGTTTCTTCTAGATCATGGTTTTGTCAAAGGCACTGTTGACAGAACCTTGTTTAGAATCTGTGAAGGAGATGATATTTTGTTAGTCCAAATCTATGTGGATGACATTATATTTGGATCTCCAAATGAAAAACTGTGTGAGAAGTTCTCTAAACTCATGCAAAGCAAATTTGAGATGTCCATGATGGGATTGATGAATTTCTTCTTAGGACTTCAAGTCACTCAATCAAAGAAGGGAATATTCATCAATCAGGCCAAGTATACAAGGGACATGATCAAGAAATTTGGATGTGCTACAAGCAAACCAGTCAGAATTCCTATGAATACTAACTGGAAGATGGATCCTGATGAAGGTGGAGAGTCAACAAACTCCACTAACTACAGAGGAATCATAGGATCACTGCTATATCTCACTGCAAGCAGGCCTGATATCACATTTGCAGTTGGAGTGTGTGCAAGATTTCAAGCCAATCCAAAGAAGAGCCATCTAGATGCTGCCAAGAGAATTCTAAGATATCTCAAGGGATCTGAGAATTTTGGGCTATGGTATCCAGCTGATGATAACATTGAGCTTACTGGATATTCAGATGCAGACTATGGAGGATGTAGAATTGACAGAAAATCCACCTCAGGAACTTGTCAATTTTTGGGCAGCAAGCTTATCTCATGGTTCTCCAAGAAGCAAAATACAGTTGCAACTTCAACAACTGAAGCTGAGTATGTAGCTGCTGGAAGTTGCTGTGCTCAGATTCTATGGCTCAGGCAACAATTAAGAGATTACAAAGTAGTCACAAATGAAGTGCCCATATTCTGTGACAACAATAGTGCAATTGCCATCTCACAGAATCCAGTGCTCCACACCAGATGCAAGCATGTGGACATCAAGCATCATTTCATAAGGGATCATGTGGAGAAGAAAGATATCAAGCTTGTCAAAATTCACACTGATAAGCAAAAAGCTGATATTCTGACCAAACCTCTAGCTGAAGCAAGGTTCTTAGAACTGTCAGCTGAATTAGGGTTACTTGATCCAGGTAAGATGGACAAATGAGGAGAGTAAAACTCATATGAAGGAGGAAATTCATCAAAGTGGAACTTCAGCAAAGTTGACCAACCTCATTGAAGCTGTCAGCAAGGTTGTCCCTGGAGTGATCAGCAATGTTGGTCAGGGGATTTGTCCAAGTGGGACCCAGTCAGCAACTTTGGGACCCACTCAGGCAAAGTAATCAGGCAATTTGGTCAACACAGAAACCAAAGCACATCTCAGGATGTTTGTCCAAATTAAATGGATAATTATTGCTATTATTAGCATTGATTAGACATTTAAGAGGTTTCTTGGTCTAAGAGTAGGCCATTTTAGGATGGAGTGTGTTATAAAGATTTTAAACCTCCAAAAGGCAAATCAGCATTTAATGCAAAAAAATCTTGATAAGATTGCATAAATTCTTGAGCCTTCATCCAAACCATTAAATTTCATTCAAAACTCCATCGAACCATTGAGAGTCCACTACCCCACCTTATTCAAACGGTTTTTCCAATTACCCACTGTTACATTCCATTAACCAACGGTTAATAAATTCCCTCCATATATAAACCTCTCAATTTTCACCTCCATCCCTACGCACTCATATTTCCCAAACCCTTTGAAGTCTCAAAACCTTTAAACCTGCAACTTTTCTCCAAAAACCTTCCTTCTCTCAAATCTATCCATGGCACCAAAACTCAAGAGAGAAGAACTTGTAGATTTCAATGATTCCTCCCTGGACATTGATTTCTCTTATCTCAGTAATCCAAACTCCTTATGGTTTGAAAAGCTGGTTGCTTTTGACAGCCTAGACAAGGAGGTTGAGCCAGTACTCCAATGGCTTAGGGAAGCAGGCCTAGAAAAATTTCTTGGCACCAAGCCTGACTCATGCCTAAATTCATGTATGGCAGAATTCTTTGCCCATCTAAGATGGAAGGGCAAGAAGGGGGATGTGTGCACAAAGCTCACATATGCTGAAGAAGATGAAGAAGAAGAAACTCAGCATACAATCATCTTCACTGCAGAAGACTTAGAAGCTAGCTTTGGGCTACCTTCTGAAGGTATGAACCCTGAATTGTACAAGGAAGAAGAGGATCAGGAGTTCTATTACTCTTGGATGATAGAACCAAAAAGGGTTGTAAGTGCTCAAAACAAAAACACATTAAAGCCAGTGTTTAGACATCTGTTTGATTGTGTTGTTAAGAGCCTATTGAGCCACTCAGGGAGTGTTGAACAAATCAGTATGCCCAAATTAAGAGTGATGGCTGCTGTGATTGACTCTGCTGAGAAGAGAGTCAAGTTCAACTGGAAGAAATTCATTCTTGACAAAATGATGAATGAAAAATTCAAGTTCAAGGAGGTGAAACACCACAAGGTGGTGGTTGAAGGAAAACTCCAGTTCTGCACAAGAGCAAGCCTACTCTTGGAAAGATTTGCACATTACACCCACCTCCAAGCTAAGCCAAAACCTTTTCCAGCTCAAAAGGTTATGTTTAGGAAGCTGTCTTCTAAGACAGAGAAGAGGAAGCAGGATGCAGCTTCAAAGAAGGCCATCACAACAATACCAGCAACAAGAGCCTCTCCAAGGAAGAGGAAGGCTCAATCACCCAAAGCTCAACCAAAAATGAAGAAGATGAAGAAGATTTTGCATGAATCTTCCCAAGAGAGTCAGCCAAGAAGTGGAGGAGCCACTTCTGAGGAAATAGAGAAGGTTGCTGAGGAAGGAGTCAACCCTCCTGAAGAGGGTGAAGTATTCAGAGAAATTGTCCCCCTACAGCCTGAGTGCATAACTGAATTCAGAGACCTTGATCAGCCAACAAGGTATGAAAGAAAAAGAAGAATCATCAAGACCTCTGAGAAGCAAAGGTTGATGGAGGAAGAAAAGCAAAAGAAAGAGTTCTTCAAGGAGATTAGACAGGCCAGCAAGTCTAATTCCAAGTCCAAACCCAACAGCCCTGAAGCCAACTCTCCTGATATTCAATCTCAAAGAATATCCCCAAGGCAAGGAGAAGAGGAGTGCAGGACTCCTGAAGATGCACCAATTATTGCCAAAAAGGTGTACTCCCCTGAAGGTGCACCTGATAGATCAGGTATTGATGTACTGGCTGATTTGGTCAATCTTGAAGACAGACCCTTTTCCCCACTTGATCCAAGACTCCTCTCTTACACTAAACTTCTTGAAACTGCCCTTCAAGAAGGTGATCAAGTTGGTTTCCCACCCATTCCAGCCATTCCAATTACCTCTTCAGGCACAATGCTCTCAAAAGCACCTGAATCCCACCTTGCTTTGATTTCTCCTGACCCCAACCCTTCTGAACCCAACATACCTGAATCCCATTTCAACCCTCCTGAATCCATCTCTTCTGAAGATGAGAGTGGTGAAGAGTACACTTATGAAGGGATGCTAAGGCAGATTGCCAAGGCTAATGTGGATGCACTTTACCCAGGGTTGAAGGACTATCCTAGACTGCAGCAACAGTTCTATGATCTCAGAGCTCTTGTTGAGATCAAGGATAGAACTATGGTGGAAATAGCTCAAGCTATTCAGGACAAAGGAGCAAGCTGGTGGCAAGTTGAAGAGAACAGGCTCTTAAACTTTGCAAATGTGAGGAAATCCAGTGTGTTAACCACTGAGGCCCTGTTTTGCACAATTGTCTCAGAAAAAGTGCAAGCTGAGAAAGAAAGAATTGCTCAAGGACTCAAGCACCCTGATAGTCCATCTGATGATGATGATGATGATGATGATCACACCAATCCCAATCCCCCTGGTATCAACTCAGCTCAGGTACATTACTTGACTTTTCATTCTGTACAGGACTCTGATCATTCAGAGGAGTTGACCAAAGATGGTGACTCAGTCCAAGATGCATTGGCCAAGGATGGTTCCTTTGAACCTGAGGCAAAGCTTGACAATGCTGAGACTTCCATAGGAGAAGCTGGTTTGACTAAAGCCTCATCAATGTCAGGCAAGTTGGACATTGACCAGCCTTTAGTCATTCAGGATGACTCAGTGGACTTGGGATGCCCAAGCACTGTGATCTCCCAACAACTGCCCTCTGTGGATCCTGTTGAGGATATAGAGGTGTCAGGTTTTGAAGGAGTTGAAAAGGCTGTGAGTGCTGAAAAATCAGAGGGAGGTGATGGTGAGGACTGTGTGATCACTGATTCTTTGAGTGCACCACAAATAGAGGGAGAGGAAGTAGAAATATTGGGTGCAACCCAATATGAGAGTCAGGCTATTCTTCAAGTCAAATCTGAACTTGATGAATCCCTTGGTGAAAGGAGGCCTGATTCTCCAGTGCATGTGAGTTTATCTCTTGAAAAGGAAGAAGAAAAGAATAAAGTTGAAAATGAGAGAAAAGGTGCTGATGTATCAGACCTTATGGGAGTAAAAGAAATAGAGGGTGATGAGGGAGTTTTTACTAACCCTATTAGTTTTGCAGATTCAGTTGCTGTTACCCTTGAACAGATTTTTGCAGATGCCTCCCTGACAGATATACCAGTTGAAGTTGCCACTGATCTTCAAGCAGTATCAGCAAATGTGTCCACACTTAACCAAATCTACTTTGAACAAGCCAACACCTCTGAAGCTCACTTTCAGATGGCTACTCAGACTGCATCCATCATTGAAGAGCAGTCAGGGAAGTTGGACACACTGGTCAGGGAAGTTGAGAAGGCTCATGCAACCACTGCTGATACCCTAGATGGCCAAGGGAAGACTCTAGCCTCTGTGGAGATGAGGCTCACAGGGTCTGAAGAAGTGATCTTACCTACTATTGATGCAAGACTATGTGGAGTTGAAACTGGACTGCAAACAGTTTCCACTGAAGTCACAAAAGCCAAAGATGCTATGGGTATATTCACTAAATCTGTGAAGAAAGAGCAGCAAGGTCTCAAAACTTTGTACAAGCACAATGTAAAGGCATTGAGAAAGACCATCAAGGATGCTTTGAGGCAGAGAACAGCAGCACAGAGAAAGAAGGCAGCAGAGTTGAAAGCTGCAATGGTGAAGGAAGCTGCTGAGAAGTTCACTGTTGAACTCATGGCCAAAGTATCTGATCAAGTTGTGGCCAACCTCACTGAACAACTTCAGGCCAAACTTGATCAATCACTGAAAGCCACATTGGATGCCATAGTTTCCCAGAAGATGAAGCCTGTTCACACCTTTTTGAGCATGGCAGATGATAAAATGCAAAACATTCATGATGAGAATGTTTATCTACTGCAGGAATTGAAGTCCCTCACCCATTCCCACTCACATCTCTCTGTCACTATGAGTGAGTTGAAGCCCCAATGTTTTGATAATGCCAAAAAGGGGGAAAGACAGAGAGCAAGGGCAAAGGGAACCTTGGTAATTGGTGAATCCAAGGGAAAGGAGAAGGCCCCTGAAGATGAGGAGGAAGCAGTAGAAGACATTGGGAAAGGCAAAGGCCCAATGAATGTTGAAGATTTAACTGAGGAAGAGCAGATTCAAATTGCTGTCAAGGAATCCATGGTGTCAGCTATGGAAAGTCAGGCAAGAAAGCTTCAAAGGCCAGGTGGTGAGTCTACAGGACTTGAACCTCAAGAGAAGGTTGCTGAAGTGAGGGGGAAGGTGACAAGGTCATCTGAAAGAAAGGCTTCAAAGGCCAGGTGGTGAGTCTACAGGACTTGAACCTCAAGAGAAGGTTGCTGAAGTGAGGGGGAAGGTGACAAGGTCATCTGAAAGAAAGAGGAAGGAACTGGAAACCTTCAATGAATTCCCATCCAGCCTGACTTTGCCATCAGAATTTCAAACTGAAGAATCTGCTCCAGCAAAGAAATCAAAGAGAATGAAGAAAGCAGTCCTGATGCCTGCTATTGAAGAAGTTGAAGAGGAAGTACAGGACAAAGAGCCTGAAGAAGTAGTGCCCAAGCTTGCTGATGATCCTTCCAAACTGTTTGAAGAAGGATTTGGGAAAGATCCAGAAACTCAGGAAAAGCTAGCTCTCTTGAGAGCTAAAGAAAAAATGGATCAGTTGGTTGAGGCCAACAAAGCAAGAGATGGGAGAAGGGCAAACTTCAAAGCTCCAAGAAGGAGGGCTTCATACAGAAGGCTCAAACCTCAAATGCTGCAAAGATGGGACACTCAGTACCCTCACCATGATAAGTGGGTTCCAATCTCACTGAATGATGCATGGGAGGAGGCCAAGAGAAGTTTTGTTTATGACTTCTATGTCATTGGAAAGTGGCTTGGTGAAAGTGTGGAAGAAATCTTTGTTCAGTTCATGTTTGAGAACTACAGGGACCTCTACCAAAAGCTGTTTGCAGCAGCTGAGATGGCAAGAGTGGAGTTCAAGGCCCCTGGTCCAATTCTGTACATGCCTCCCAAGTTCAATGGGAACTTGATTGATGAAGGGAAGATTCTGGAGGAGTTCATCAAAATCATGAAGATGGAGAAGATGAAGATAGGCCCTAGAGGCTCCAACAAGGATGTTTGGGAGCTGAAGAAGAGGGTCTGGGCTCAATATGGCATTGCTCCCCAAGATGATGGAACTCTTTGATGAATAAGTTTATTCCTTCCCTACTCTTGTTTTTATGATTGCTGATTCTGTTGTTATTTTTTTTAGATTAGTGAGTCCTTTGATTTTCAGTCCTGTAATGGTTTATCACATCTATAAAAGGATCACTACGTTTCTATCAAAGAGATAACAACTCATTATCTCAACTAACCTATCCTGACATATATTACTTGATTTATTGAGCTAACAGTTTCTTTCAGGCAAGTTGACCAGTTCACTCTCCCTGAAGGTAATCTTTAGTTTAAGTCAAGGTCCCTTTGTAATAGGTTTTGGCATCATCAAAAAGGGGGAAATTGTTGGGAATAAAATGATTTTGATCTAAGATACCAAAACCCCTGATTGATGATGTACAAGTTAGTTGAGATATGCTCAAGTCAGTGTTCAGGCAAGTTGTCCCAGAACACTTAATGTATAGGTTGCTTAAGTTAAAATCTCAGAAATGATATGAGATATTAGTAATCAGGATAGTTGTCCAAAGCTGAAATGTTAGGCAGCTTGATAGGTCTATGGGACAAAGCTGCTGATCTATTCAAGACAAACTGATCAAATGGACAACCTGGCTGAAGAGTTCAAGTAGTCTGAAGCTGTGCTCTTAAATACAAATGAACAAGACAGTTGAAGTACAAATAATCAAGTGGTTTAAGTGTCAAAAGCTTTCAGAAGACATATTCAATGAAGCATTTATTGCCAATCATGCCTGAACCAAGCATTAAAGACTTAGAGCATCAAAGAGTGAAGCATTGAATGAGTGTTGGAACATTCTAAACTGCAGCAGGAATGTTCAGGGAGCTTGTCCCATCTGACCGTTGAATGTGTGTAAAGTTTGCCACAAATCAACCTAGGACAATGTGCAAAATTGGAAACTGACACAAGTCTTCCCAGCCGCCTTTGTCAGAAGTCAACACATTCATTCAAGCAACCATTGAAGACCTCTTTTACACAGTGGATAAAAGGATGTCAAGCTTCTTAGCCGTTTCAATGGTGCTGCAAATAGACATATTTGAATTACTAATCCCTCCAACGGTTAGCTGTTCAAATTGTCTATAAATACAGAAGTGATCAAAGGAATTCTGTATCCAACTACAAGCTATCAAACTATCATCAAGCTTACAAAAGGAAACCAAGCTGTTCTCCAGAATTCCAAGTTTCCTGAATCACTTCAAGTTAGCTAAGCCAAACTCTTGTAAAAATCCTAGCTTAGCATTGAGATATCCTATTCCTTTACACTGTTCTTATTGTAAAGGATATCTCTATTAGTTGGAACCAAACCTCAAACCTTATCTCATTTAGTGAAGAGAGTGTTTGTTGTAGAAGTGAGGAGTTAAGGACTGTTAGTGTGAAACACAGTCTTAACTCAGAGAGATTGAGCACTAGGACTCAAGCTATCCTAGGGATCAAAGCACTAAGAGAGTGTTGTTGATCAGTGCACCTTGGCACTATAAAACAAGCTAATTCCATTGAGAAGGAATTATCCTGTTCAATCAGGGAAAGTGGATGTAGGAGCTTGAGTCTCTGAACCACTATAAATTTGTGTCTCATTTACTTACTGCAGTCTTAACTTCACTTCAATCAATCATATTTCAAAGATTCATAACTCAGTAAGTAAGAAAATCTGTTTTGGACAAAGTCCCTGATAACCAGCTTTTCAGAAATCAACTTGGAGTATTTCTTTGAGTAAAGGCCAACCACATTCCGCACTTAGCAACTCTTTTAGATATTTAGCCAACTGATCACTTAATAGTAATCAGTGGGACAAGTATCTATCAAAGTTCACACTCAGGCCAGTTGTGAGACAACCTGCCTGATAGGACCAGTTTATCAAAAAGAAAAGAATTTGCATACACAAGTGCATTCCCCCCCCCCATACACTTGTGTTATACTCCACCAAGGACCAACAGTAGGCTTACTGACTTTCTTTTGGAATATGGTTTTATTAGAGGAGAGGCAGATAGAACTTTGTTCATTAAGCTCACTGAAGATGATATACTAATTGCTCAAATATATGTTGATGACATTGTGTTTGGTTCTACTTGTGATAAAATGTTGAGTAAATTTGTTGAGGCAATGACTGCAACATTTGAAATGAGTATGGTTGGAGACTTGAATTATTTTCTAGGTCTTCAAATCAAACAATGCAGCGATGGTATTTTCTTCTCCCAGAGTAAGTAGCTAAGAACTTGGTTAAAAGATTTGGTTTTGAAAATTAAAAAACGATGAAAACTCCTATGAGATCTACTTGGAAACTTTGCAAAGATGGTGCTGGAAAAGATGTTGATCCAACACTTTATAGATCCATGATAGGTAGTTTACTGTATCTAACCTCTAGTAGACCAGATATTATGTACAGTGTGTGTGTTTGTGCTAGGTACCAAACTAATCCAAAGGAATCTCACCTGAATGCAGTGAAAATAATTATCAAGTATGTCTCAGGTACAAGTGAACTAGGGATATGGTACACTAAGGACACTAACAACATTTTGATAGGCTATAGTGATGCTGATTGGGCTGGAGATATAGATGATAGAAAGAGTACAAGTGGAGGATGCTTCTACATGAGGAACAATCTTGTATTATGGCACAACAAGAAACAGAATTGTGTTTCACAATCCACAGCTGAGTCTGAATACATAGCTGCTAGAAGCTGTTGCACACAACTCTTGTGGTTAAGCAACATGTTTCATGACTATGGTATTGAGAATGGTATACTTACAATTTTTTGTAATAATACTAGTGCCATAAACATTTCTAAAAATCCTGTACAACACTCACTCACAAAACACATTAACATAAGACATCATTTTATGAGAGATTTAGTAGAGAAGAATATTGTTAAGTTGGAGTATGTACCTACTGAAAAACAGAATGCTGATATTTTTACAAAAGCTTTAGACCATGAGAGATTCTCTATTCTGAGGAAATCTCTTGGCATGAGCACTATCTGAAATTTTATAAGTTGAATTTATTTCTTACTTAGTTAAATAATTCCTTTGTAAAATATCTTTGAATCTAAGAATTTTGAAGTGCAAAAATAAACATGTACTACACCTCTCAAATGATAAAAATAGAATGTTATTAGCATACTAAAAGATGTACCAAATCACTGAGTAACTATGGAGCACGGAGTTCACTACTACGATGCCTTCTTTTCAAAATGTGATTTTTAGTAAAAACATCAAGATATTTGTAATCCATTAAGTAAGTATGGGGCACGAAGTTTGCTACTATGATGTACTCTACATGAAAAATGGATCAATACAAATTAGATGCTATAACACAAAAGATATAATATGGTGCAACACAAATGAAGAAATTTCATGTAAAAACCGTGTTGAGCTGTTTGTAACAGTTTTGAGCGCAACATTGCCTGATTCGAATTTATTTGTATTAGTTGTAATTATTTAATTATTTATTGAGATTTATTTTATTTATTTAATTAATTAGTGACCCATGTTCTTATTTTTCAGATTATGCGATTTTTTTTTTAAATTCTGGAAGCTTCTTAATTATTTAATTAATTTAATTAAATAGATTTACCCACTAATTACCCATGATCCATTTTGTGGCTAATTATGTGGAGCATTATCGAAAATTTCTGGAATATTCTATCAGTTTATTAAACCTCCAACTACACGATTATTCTCTCTATAAATATCGATCATAAGATTTTAATTCTTGCTAATTGTGATTACTTTGAGTTTGTTGAGTATTAGATTGCAGATTTAATTTTGGGCGTGTGTATCTCAAACTTTTGTGTGCATACTCCCATCTCTTGCCTTGAAATTCCAACCGCCCCATTTAAATGACTGGAAGAAATTCAAACTCATCACAAACTCCCACTGATTCGAAAATTCCATCTCCTTCTCGCACAAATCCTCTCGAAATTCTTGCTTCCATGGCTTCCCAACACTCAAACTCCTCAAATGCTGACTCAAATGTCTCTGCAACCCCATCAACAATCATTCCTACTCCACAAACTACCAACATTCCACAAGACTCAACTTTCGAACAGTTTACTAGGGTTGTTGAAGAAGTGTCCAATACCCTGCGAGCCACTGGTCATCTTCCCATGATGACTTTTGGAGATATCACGGTGGATATCTCAAGCTATCTTGCTGATCAAACTGCTCAAATGGCCACTGCATCGAAAATCCCTAAATCACCTGAACCTACTGATCATGTTTCGCAAGCTGGAAATGTTGAAGTTGTTGTTGAAGAAGAAGATGCTCTTGCATCCGACCCTGAAGACGCTGAAATGGAGGACGCACAGGTCTCTGAAAATGGTACAAGTTCCTCACACTCTGTTTCTGATGAGTCTGCACCTATTTCCTTTAAAAGAAATGCGCAGAAAGGCAAAAGACAAAGAAGTCATGTACAAAGACGGAGGTCGAACCGTGTGGTTACTCGAGTGGATTATTTTGAATCCATGAGGAAAAAGAAGAAAGCTGGAAATGCTGCTGATGAACCTATCCAAGTGTTCACTAATTCCGAGGAAGAAACTGAAGTAGTTGTTGTTGCTGAGAAAGCCAAGAAGAAGAAAATTGTTAATGAACCTAAAGGCAAAGGGAAGGCTAAGATGATCCCTAAAGAAGAACCTGCTAAATCAGATTCTAAATCTGAGAAATGCCTAAGAGACATTTTGAAGTCTCTGAAGAAAAATGCTGAGACTTTTGCTGCTGCAAAGGATGCCACACCAGAACCTGAAGATGATGGCAGTTGTGATAGCTCTTCCAATGCAGAAAGCTCTACAAAAAGCTCTGCACAAAGCTCTGCACATGATGATTCAGATCATGAAGACGACCCTGCTTCTGAAGATGAAGGTATTTCTGACTCTTATGAGATTTTAGAGAATAGGCTGGCTATTTACTCTAAAAGAAGATTGCTGATTGAAAAGAGAATTAACATACCTGATTTTGAAAGCAAAGGCATGATTTGTTTCTTAGAGGAAAGGAATTTGATGCATGCTGTGAATTTTGGTGAATCAATTTGACAAACTGGGCTTATAAATTTTATGTTTGTATGAAGAAGAGTACTGGTAGAAGATCATCTAAGTGGTATGGGATTGTTAATTTTAGGGGGAGGGATGTACCTTTTACTCCTGAATTGATAAATGAGTTTTTGCAAATTACCAATATTGAAGAAGATGAGGAACCTGATATGGATGTGGTAATTTCTGCTATAACTGGTGGTAGGAAAGTTAAGTGGACTAGACAAATGCTAGCCAAAGACCTTACTTCCCTACACCCTGTTTTATATAAGCTCATCATTTACAATTGGATCCCAACCACAAACACTACCAAGATCATAAAATACCAAGTTGTTCTTATGTATAGGATCTCTGTACTTAATAATTTCAATTTAGGCCTTACAATCTTCCACCACATGATGAGATTTACTGGAAGAGTTTCTGAGAAAGGTAACCTACCCTATCCTGTTTTAATTTTCAATTACTTGAGGCACCATGAATTTGTTGCCAAGAACACTGATGTGTTGAGGGGGAGAGTTCCATTACTGGCTATTGCTCCTGCCTTACTCGCTGGGGATAAAGTACTTGACTTGCCTTTGACTGCTCCTGGTACTGAACATCAGCACAGACCATCAACTACTGATCAACCAGGACCATCCAGACCAAGACAGAGGAATGCACCCCCAAATGTTGAGAACATCCGTATCAACATTTTTGGGAATGTTTGTGTTTCACAGGAATTTCTCAAGCTTTAGTTACAGCACTTGCAGGAATCTATTGAAGAGCTCCAGTTCCTGAAGGACAGGTGGACCAATATGCTTTCCACTACAACAGGCGGAGTACCACCACCATCTAACTCCAATGTTGTAATTGAAGAGATGACTGATGAGGGAGTTACAACTGCTGCTGATGTAGCTGGTGGAGGACCTGATGCTGGAGATGCTGCAGTGACTGATGTAGTTGCACACTTTGCATCTACTTTCTTTGTTCAAGAAGATGAAGATGATGCTGCTGCTGAGATGGAGACACTATATGGTGATCTCTAAGTGATGAACAAATGCAACAAGACTGGGGGAGTGCTGAAATTCAGAATGGTACATGTACAGGAACTTGATGCTGCTGCAATTACCATAACAATTCATGCCATTTTTTCGGTTCTATCCTTGTATTTGTTAATCTTTTGTGTTTAAGTTAAAATTCTGTTATTCTGATATAATATTTATATTTTCTAGGTGATAGGAAGTTTTTTTTTTTTTTTTTGCCTACTTGATATATAACTTGCTTAATTTCGGTTTACATTTGATAATATGCTTACAAGTTATTAATTGTTTACTGCATGTTATTTATCTTGTTCTGTTTTGTTTTATTATATTTTTTTTCTTGCTCTGATTTATATTTGTTTTTGTGTCTTACTTAAATCTTAAGTTTTCTTCCAATTCAATTTATGATTTTAGTAAATTACTTATGTTGTGAATAAGTATACTGTTTATACTTGTTCTGTTTTGGATAAAATTATCTTGATCTTATGGCACAGATCATTGTAAGATTATCCTTGATCTTCATTCGATTTGATCCAACGATTACAACATGTATTGTCTTGACTAGTATTTAGCAATGATGTTAACCTCAACTAAATACATAAAACTGAGTATGTATAGAAATATATGTGCATCAGGTGTGTTGTAGTCGAAAGGTCAAATTGGGGGAGATTGTAGATGTTGTGAATTCTTAAATGTATCAACATTCTCAACAACATCTTAATTTGACCTTCCGAGATTTTGTCCAAGTCTTTTCTGAAATGCTACATTAAATGTTGATCTAAATGTTGTCACATTTCTGGCAGGATCTAGAATCTTCTACAAGGATCTAGAACCTGGAAGATTCCAGAACATTGCAGAACATGCTAGACCAGCTTGGAAACTTATAGATCGACCTAGAACATGCAAGAAGGATCTAGAAAGATCATGGAAGTTAAGTTCCTAAAAAGTAGGATCTCAAGATGGAAGCCTCTAGAATTCGTACCTCACTCCATAAATACCGAAGGAAGGCTTCATAATTCAGTGTATTCTATTCGAAAAATTTCCTAGACTAGTGTTCATCCTGTTAGAAATTGTGGCCAGTAGTTATACGCTTTAGTTCATACGAAGTATCCCACCCGTATGACTGTGCGCTTTTCTTTATATATTGAGAGTGTAATCATAGATAGGAATAGCATTTCGGCAGTGTATAATTTATACACTTAGTTCATTTTTAGATCAAGGCACCTGCCTCGATTGTAGTTTCAGTTGTGATGGTTATTGTTGTAACATTTCACACAACATTTGTACTTGAAGATAAGTATTGAATTTTCGCCATAAGGCTAACATAGATTTTTATTTATAAAATCTATGTTAAAAATATTTCCATTGTGTCTCATTTGTTTTTAGTGTTTCAAGTCTTCCGCTGTGTGTCTACATATTTCTGATATTCTGTTAGAGTCATTGTTGCACTACTTGTCTCAACATACTGTGCAACATTTCTGTCTTTACTTAACCACTAGATACAACACGCACACTTTCAACAATGTTTGACTGACTAAAGTGATATCAACCCTTCATTTTAGGGTTGCAGGCATTCATCTGACGCCACACTGATAGTAGGTTTGCGAACCAATTGCTGAGCTCGGTGTTCTGCAGATTCATTTAATGCACGGTACGAGTGTATTAAATGCATGTACTTTCGGGTGCAAAACCTATATTGAAGGCTAAGTTTTCTCAATCGTTTATATGAGGATGCACATTTTCACTTGTTAGGATTAATGTAATATTGGAATGTCAAATTGTTTCTAGTATCAGAAGTGTTCTTACTATCAGAACAATGTGGTTGAAGGGCATTCTGAGAGATTTTGGCATAATTCAGAAGAGTGTTCCTGTGCTGTGTGATAATCAGAGCACTATCCATCTAGAAAAAAATCAAGTGTTTCATGAGAGGTCAAAGCACATTGATGTGAAGTTACACTTTGTTAGACACATCTTGGAGAAGAGCATTGTTGAAGTTTAGAAGGTAGTTTCAAAAGAGAATGCAGCTGATATGTTGACTAAGGCATTACCAAGCAATAAGTTCAACCATTGCATGAAGTTGGTAAACCTTAGTACCTGGGATGTTCATTAAGAAGAGAATGAAAAAAAAGGCTTGGGGAGGGTTGGGAAGAAGGCAATCTTGCATTAAGGTGGAGAATTGTTAGGATTAATGCAATATTGGAATGTCAAATTGTTTCTAGTATCAGAAGTGTTCTTACTATAAGCACAATAACTAGTGCTCTGATATTGGTTTTCAGTACAAGCTAAGTAAGGAGTACTCTTCTGGTAAGGTTTAGTGTTCTGATCTTAGGTATCAACTCATCTGATCTGATCAGAAGAGTAGTGTTCTTAGTTTGCTGAAGCTTACTGTGCTGAGGTCTAGTGTGCTGATTTCCAGTTTCAGAGTTAGTTTATTTTTGTTAGTTTGTTAGGTAGTTAGTTTGTTGATGGCAGTTTCAACTTGCATTGTACATCTATAAATACACCATCTAGTGCATAGGTTGTGGGTTACCAAAAAACTGAGAGTTTCGAGAGAGATCAAGCTTTGTGTATACTTGTAATCTGTAACTTTCAATTGTGATTAGTGAAGAGAGTCTTCTATCCTCCGTGGACGTAGATCATTTGATCGAACCACATAAATCCCGAGTCTTATTTTGTTTTCTTTATTCGTTTCAATTCTTTGCATTTCTAGTGGTCTTGGTTTATCATTTGTGAGAAATTGCTAAGTGAATACAATTCCATAACCATTGGCGCCGTCTGTGGAAAGTCGAAAGATAAAGTCAAGAATTAAGAAATGGGCTCTGTGAAGTTCGAAATAGAGAAATTCAATGGTAAGACATATTTTGGTTTATGGAAAGCCAAGATGAAGGCTATGTTGTCACACCATGGGTTGAAAGAGGCCCTTACTCCACTTGACTCTGCTGCATCCAATGCATACAAGGCCAAGAAAGAGGAGCTTATGGAGAAAGCTTACAACATTGTTGTTCTGAGTTTGGGAGATAATGTTTTCAGAGAAGTTATGAAGGAGAAGGATGTTGCTGGAGTATTTGAAACCCTAGATTGATCTGTATTTGGCACAATCATTGTAAAATCAGATGTTTATGGAAAGGAAGCTCAATAATTTCAAGATGTCAGATGATAAAACCCTTGATGAACAGTTAGTAGAGTTCATGCAGGCAGTTGATGATCTTGAAAATGTTGGAATTACCTTGGAAGATCACAAGAAGTCTTTTCTACTTTTTGAGGCATTACCACCTTCTTATGACAACTTCAAGGATGATGTGCTGATTACCAAGGAGGGTAAGACAAAATTCAAAGAAGTCCTGTCTATACTGAAAACTAAGAGTTTACATGTAGCAAACTCAACCAAGAAGACCAAGAACCAAGCTGAGGGTCTTAATATCAAACTTAAGAATGACAAGAAGAAAGGGCAAGGTAAGAAGTTCCATGCCAAGCCAGGTCAGAGGAAGAATGGGTTTGTAGTCAAGCACAAAGCTTGCTACAAACGCCATAAAGAAGGACATTTCATAAAAGATTGTCCTGAATATAAGAAGTCTACTGATGCTGCTAAAGTTGATGTAGCAGAGGCAAAAGGATATGAAAGTGCTGAAGTTATGAGCATAACAGATAGCAAGCTTGTTAATGAATGAGTGTTGGATTCTAGATGTTCATTTCACATGTGTCCTACCAAATCTTGGTTTCAAAACCTTGAGATGATGGATGGAGGATCAGTTCGGTTGGGTAATGAGGAAAGTTGTATTGTAAGATGAATTGGCACTGTGAGGGTGAAGATGTTTAATGACAAACATGTGATCCTGACCAATGTCAGATTTGTTCCAAATTTAAAGAGAAACATTATATCTCCTGGCACACTAAATGCTTTGGGTTATTAATTCAAGAAATAAAGAGGATGTATGCTGGTTACCAAAGATAATAGAATAGTGGTGCAAGGGAAGAAGTCTAATGGGTTATACTCTTTAATTGGTGAGACAATCACAGGGGCTGCTGATGGCTAGCACATGATTCCATGCGTTGGCATAAGAGGCTAGCACATGTGGGAGAGAAAGGTCTGATGGAGTTATCCAAGAAGGGGGCATTCCACCAGAAGACATTAAAAATCTAGAGTTTTGTGAGCTGTGTATTCTTGGCAAGGCTAAGAAGAAGTCATTCCAGAAGGGTGAGCACACTACAAAGGAGCTGCTGGATTATGTTCATTCAGATGTCTGGGGGCCATCAAGAACAGAAACCATTGGTGGAGGTAAGTACTTCCTGTCCATAATAGATGACTATTCTAGAAAAGTTTGGGTGTTCATTCTCAAACAGAAGAGTGAGGCATTTACAAAATTCAAAAAATGGCTACTTGAAATAGATAACAAGAAAGGAAAGTCCTTAAAACATTTAAGGACATATAATGGCCTTGAATATCTATCAGTTGTATTCAATGAATTTTGTAAAGAGAAGGGCTTTACTAGACATAGAATTGTCCCTCTTAATCCACAGCAAAACGGATTAGCAGAGAGAATGAATAGAACTATTCTAGAACGGGTCAGATGCATGTTAGCTGATGCTAAATTACCTAAAAGTTTTTGGGGTGAAGCTGTATGTACTGCATGTTACTTAATAAATAAAACCCCGTCATTTGCTTTAGAAGGTAAAACCCTAGATGAGATCTGGTATGGCAAGTTGTCTGATTATTCAAAACTTAAAGTGTTTGGATGTCAAGCTTATGCCCATATCAGACAGGATAAACTCGAGCCAAGGGCTCTGAAATGTATATTCATTGGCTATCCAATAGGTGTCAAGGGCTATAGATTGTGGTGCCTTGAACCAGGTCATAAGAAGTTAATAATCAGCAGAGATGTTGATTTTAATGAGGAGGTAATGGGATATCCTCACAATGGAAATTCCCATGACCTAGATGGAAGAATTGTAAATGAGTCAGAAGAGAGTTTCTCAATTGAGGTGGAGTTTCCCACATCAGATGAGTTGGCACTAGGGGAGGTGGCCAACCCTGTTGATCTGGGAAATGACACACCAGATGAGGTTGTTCCAGAACAGGTACCAGAAGATGAGTCAGAAGATCATTCAGAAGATGATTCCATGGAGGACAACCTTGCTGATTTGAGAAATTACAGTCTTGCAAGAGATAGGCTCAGAAGGCAGATTCACCCCCCATCTAGGTTTGGCCAAGCTGATCTTGTGTCATATGCTCAGATCACAGCAGAATTGGTGGAGCATTATGAGCCAAAAAACTATAGGGAAGCTATCACTAGTCCTGAAAGAGAGCAGTGGATAGCAACCATGTCAGAAGAGTTGCAGTCCTTAGAGAAGAATGAGACCTGGATCCTTGTGGAGAAGCCAGACAACCAGAAGTTGGTCAGCTGCAGATGGTTGTTCAAGAAGAAGCTTGAAGTTGGATTTGGTAGTGCTAGAGAGCAGATCAGATTCAAGGCCAGGTTGGTGGCAAGAGGATTCACACAAAGAGAAGGCATAAACTTCAATGAGGTATTCTCTTCTGTTGTTAAACACTGTTAAATAAGATTACTTTTGTCTAAGGTTGCTCAAGATGATCTTGAGTATAAATCAGCTAGATGTTAAAACTGCATTTTTATATGGAGAACTAGTTGAAACAATATATATGCATCAACTAGAAGGGTTCATCATGTCTGAAACTGAAAGTAAGGTATGCTTGCTTAAGAAATCATTGTATGGGCTCAAACAGAGTCCTAGACAATGGTATAGAAAGTTTGATACATTTATGCTTTTTATTGGTTTCTTAAGAAGCAAATATGATGGATGTGTATATATTGGTAAACAAGATTATCTAGAGAGCACCTACCTACTGATCTATGTAGATGATATGTTAATAGCTAGCAAGAGTATGAGAAAGATTACCCAGTTGAAGCAGCAGCTGAGTAGCAAGTTCGAGATGAAGGACCTAGGTGAAGCCAAGAGAATATTAGGGATGGATATTCTCAGAAATAGGAAAGCATGCAAACTGTTCCTATCCCAGAAGAGTTACATTCAAAAGGTCTTGAAGAGGTTTCTTATGCACCAGTCCAGGCCCGTTAGTACTTCATTTGGTCAGCAATTCAAGTTATCAATCAAGCAATCTCCTAAAAAAGCTAAGAGAAGAAGCAAATGCTTATTTTTCTTATGCCAATGGTGTGGGAAGTCTCATGTATGATATGGTTTGTAGCAGACCAGATCTTGCCTATGTTGTTAATATGGTGAGTAGGTTCATGGGAAATTCAGGGAAGTTTCATTGGGAAGCTTTGAATCGGATTCTAAGATATCTGAATGGATCAGAAGACTTAGGATTATTGTTTGAGAAATCAGTTGTTACCAAGAGTCCTTTAATTGGATTTGTGGATTCTGATTGGAAACATAGATACAAGGAAGTCTTTATGTGGTTATGTGTTTACATTGTATGGCACTGCTATCACCTGGAGAGCAGCTTTACAATCTATGGCGACCTTATCCACAACTGAGGCTGAATACATAGCATTAACAGAAGTTGTGAAGGAAACAATGTGGTTGAAGGGCATTCTGAGAGATTTTGGCATAATTCAGAAGAGTGTTCCTGTGTTGTGTGATAATCAGAGCACTATCCATCTAGCAAAACATCAAGTGTTTCATGAGAGGTCAAAGCACATTGATGTGAAGTTACACTTTGTTAGACACATCTTGGAGAAGAGCATTGTTGAAGTTCAGAAGTGTAGTTTCAAAAGAGAATGCAGCTAATATGTTGACTAAGGCATTACCAAGCAATAAGTTCAACCATTGCATGAAGTTGGTAAACCTTAGTACCTGGGATGTTCATTAAGAAGAGAATGAACAAAAAGGCTTGGGGAGGGTTGGGAAGAAGGCAATCTTGCATTAAGGTGGAGAATTGTTAGGATTAATGCAATATTGGAATGTCAAATTGTTTCTAGTATCAGAAGTGTTCTTACTATAAGCACAGTAACTAGTGTTCTGATATTGGTTTTCAATACAAGCTGAGTAAGGAGTACACTGCTGGTAAGGTTTAGTGTTCTGATCTTAGGTATCAACTCATCTGGTCTGATCAGAAGAGTAGTGTTCTTAGTCTGCTGAAGCTTACTGTGCTGAGGTCTAGTGTGCTGATTTCCAGTTTCAGAGTTAGTTTATTTTGTTAGTTTGTTAGGTAGTGATTCGGGTGGAATTTACACGATTTAGATGCATATTTGAAGCTCATTTGATGTTGATTTCATTGAATTATACAGTGAATATGATTGTTTAAGCCGAAATGAGAGAAAGGTTGTGTTTTGTCGATTGTGTAGGAAATACGATGGAAATCGGAGCAAAACACATACCACAAATGATCGGACCGGAAAGAGGAGTGCACGGTTGGATTCGTCTCGAAAAACGGAGTGGATTAGCCTAAGGAATCGAGTCAATCCGACATCCGAGGCGAAAGTTATGCATGGAACGAGAAGGGGAAGAGGCACTCGACCGAGTAAGTTTACTCGGCCGAACCTGCAATTTTGAACTTCACTGCGCACTCGGCCGAGTGAGCCAACTCGGCCGAGTAAGGTTGAATGCGTAGCTCCTGGAATCGGACATCACTCGACCGAGTAAGGTTACTCGGCCGAATCTGCAATTTTGCATTTTACTGCGCACTCGGCCGAGTGAGCCAACTCGGCCGAGTAAGGTTGAATACCGTAGCTCCTGGAATTGAAGACCACTCGGCCGAGTGACCCTCATTCGGCCGAGTCTCGGTTGGAAAGAGTTGCTACACGCTTCTTAAGTGTTCCACTCGGCCGAGTGACCCCAACTCGGCCGAGTCACCCCAATTTCGGTGCCAAACTCGTATTTTCTCCATTTTTGAGGGATCAACTTGCAATTATGCCATTCAAACCCTTCCCAAACACTATATAAACCCCCTTTCTTAAAATCCAGAGGAGAACTCCTTTTACAAGCATTTTCCCACACACACATTCACATAGTTGTAGGTGTTCTTCATTTTTAGTTTAATTTCTTCAATAGATTAGATAGAATAGTGGTGTTTACTTCAAATCAAGCTACGATTATCATCGGGCATCGTCTATTACATCGTTTTGTAGCTAAATTCGTATGATCAAGGTGATATTACTCTATTTTGCAATTCAATTTGGTATTTTCTTAATTTCTTCAATCTCTTGTTATTTTATTATGAGTTTGATGTTATTTGTTGTTGTAGCCATGTGATTCTCTTCTAGAACCATGGGCTAATCCTCAATTGCCTTGGGTGTGGATGTTTTGATGAGAATTTAGTGTAATTGTGGATTAATTGCATGATTAGCTTATAATTTTGGTGTTTATGTTTCTAGAGTTGTACTTTGATTGATTCATTTGGTTGATCAACCCTATTAGCAAGCATGTTCGATTATGTTTATTGCAACGAGAGTTGGGTAGCATGATTGGGAGTGTGAGTGTGAGCTTTGATCAATTGAATAGAAGTTAATTAGTAATTAGCTCACCCGAGAGGGGTGTTAATGGCTAGACCGACAACCTTAGACACTAAACGAATAGAGGTCGTCTAGGAGTTTGGTGAGAGGGCGTTTCATAAGCATTAGTAACCGTGTTGAAAGTGCTTATGCAACACTATCTTAGGAGCTTATGGTATTTGGTTAGATCCTATAATTGCTAATCAATGCACGATGTTTACCTATGCCTTTCGAGGGGGTTTGCACACTTATGTGATAGCCTTTAGCTTAACCAAAATTTGTAGTAAAATCATGTAATTGGTTCACTAGTTCACTTAATTGCTCACAAAACGGAAACACCCGAGGCAATACACTTCCCTTGCACTTTCCAAAAGAAAGTTAGATAGATTGTCATTTCTTGTCACTAGTTCTTATTACTTTAGTTAATATAGTTTACTATTTTTGTGCTTATTCCCGAAAATCCAAAACACATCATTTAGTTACTACAATAGCATGCCTACTTGTAACTTTAGAGATTCACTAGCACTCAATTAAGTCCTTGGAACGAAATTTTACTTGGTATACTTATCCTACTACTAACGAACCCATACGCTTGTGGGGATCGTATAGTTGTAAAAAGTGTGCAAAAATACATCCAAGTCAGGTAGTTAGTTTGTTGATGGCAGTTTCAACTTACATTGTATATCTATAAATACACCATTTAGTGCATAGGTTGTAGGTTACCAAAAACTAAGAGTTTCGAGAGAGATCAAGTTTTGTGTATACTGGTAATCTGTAACTTTCAATTGTGATTAGTGAAGAGAGTCTTCTATCCTCCTCCGTGGACGTAGATCGTTTGATCGAACCACGTAAATCCCGAATCTTATTTTGTTTTCTTTATTAGTTTCAATTCTTTGCGTTTCTAGTTATCTTGGTTTATCATTTGTGAGGAATCGTTAAGTGAATACAATTCCATAACACAACTTATGGAAGTCGATCAGACCCGGCCAGCTGTAACCACCATCTACAATTGCCCCCAAGGTCGGACTTCATCTTGGAGGTTATGGTTCAAACTGTTTGATGTGAGATTTTTAAATTATGACCTTTGCTTTTTCTGTGCTGGCCGGGATGGTGTGGAGGTGGGGCATCGATTCGTTATTCGATGCATTGCTTCGGCTTCTGTGTATTGTTGTTAAATCTAATTTCTCTAGAACAACACGGGTGCGTTGTTTTGAGACGACTTAGATTCAAGCCACGTGTCTCATGCTTCCTAGGAACGGATAAGATCAGGCGCGTCACTTATGCCCCTTTAAATTAAAAAAAATTGGTCAGTAATGGGGTTTTGAATGGTTTCATACCGATTTTTTACTGTTTATCGGTTTAGAGAAATATATAAACTAAATACTGTCTATATATGAAACCATAAAATTTGCTGTCAAAAAAATAAAAAACATAAAATTTATTTTCTGAAATTGCAGAGTGGGCTCACTTTCACTAGTGGAGTATTGCTTTACTAAGGCACTTTTTTTTTTTTTTGAACGGTAAAGGAAGTTTTTATATATCACCCGAGTACATGGGGTACTCAACCCGTAATATTTACAACTCAAATTTATCCCTAGCTTTCAAACCAATTGTACTATTCTACCACATTATATCCATGACCAACCCTCCTAAGCAAAATCTGCTGCATTAGTATTGCAGATTTTGAAACATCAGTAGTCCCCTAGCATACACCCCTCTCTATTCCAGTTCTGTTTTCATGCTGGTATAAGGATCCACGCACAATTGTGCAACAAAAAATATATTACTATAATTATATTTTGAACATGGTTTTAATACTCAAATATATATTATATAATTTAATTACATTGCGATCATGATTTTAATGTTCGAATATTTTATAATTTCAATATACAAATGATATTCTTTTTATTGTGTATAGTTATATTTAAATTGTAAGTAACAGCCCACCGCCCACCCCACCGACTACTCCACCGTCCAAATTTTTGTTCCGGTCTGATTCTTCCCTTCCCTTCATCCAACATCCACATATAAAGAGATCTGAATTAAAAAAAAAGGGGTATCAGCACCGATCATCGCGCCGTCGCTTTGTTTAATTCTTCTCAGTAGATCATCCAGTGGGGTTAGAGTTTCTTTTAGAATTTTAGTTGGGATCATGGATAGATCCTCCCTGACGACGCTACGGTGGCCGATCGGGTGAGTCTTCTATTGATCCCATTTATTTTTTTTCTGTATTTATTTTTCAGTATTTATTTTCCTGTTGTGTTAGGATTAATGCAATATTGGATGTCATCTAATTTCTATCTATGAGGAGAGTTGCTAGTGTTCTGATCTTGGAGTTCAGCAAAGTTGGGTTAAGGTGTAACTCAGCTGATAAGGTTTAGTGGTCTGATTAGGTGTCAACTAACCTGATATGAGTTTTTGGACAACTCAGCTGATGCAAGTCATCTGAAGTCAGTTCAAGAGAGTTGAGACCAAGTCTACTGAAGCCAACTCAGCTGAGTCAAGTCTGCTGAAATCTAGTTTTTTCAGAGTTAGTTAATTCTGTTATTTCTGTTAGTTAGTTAGTTGGTTAGTATGCATTGTACATCTATAAATACACCATCTAGTGCATAGGTTATAGGTTACTGAAAAACTGAGAGTTTTGAGAGAGATCAAGCTTAGTGAATACTTGTAGTCTGTAACTTTCATTTGTGATTAGTGAAGAGAGTCTTCTATCCTCCGTGGACGTAGATCATTTTGATCGAACCACGTAAATTCCGTGTTTTTCCTTTGAGTTCTTTATTCGTTTCAATTCTTTGCGTTTCTAGTTGTCTTGATTTATCATTTGTAAGGAGTTGCTTGGTGGATACAATTCCATAACAATTGGCTCCGTCTATGGGAAGTCGAAAGATAAAGTTAAGAATCAAGAAATGGGCTCTGTAAAGTTGGAGATAGAGAAATTCAATGGTAAGACAAATTTTGGTTTATGGAAAGCCAAAATGAAGGCTCTACTGTCACACCATGGGCTGAAAGATGCTCTCAGTCCACTTGACCCTGCTGCATCAGATGTAGACAAAAGGCCAAGAAAGAGGAGCTTATGGAAAAATCTTACAACATTGTTGTTCTGAGTTTGTGAGACAATGTGTTCAGGGAAGTTATGAAGGAGAAGGATGTTGCTGGAGTATTTGAGGCATTAGATGATCTGTATTTGGCACAATCTTTGTCAAATCAGATGTTTATGGAAAGGAAGCTCAACAATTTCAAGATGACAGATGATAAAACCCTTGATGAGCAATTAATAGAGTTCATGCAAGCAGTTGATGATCTTGAAAACGTTGGAATTACCTTGGAAGATCATAAGAAGTCTTTTCTACTCTTAGAGGCATTACCACCTTCATATGACAGCTTCAAAGATGCTTTGCTGATTACCAAGGAGGGTAAGGCAAAATTCAAAGAAGTCTTGTCTATACTGAAGGCCAAGAGTTTACATGTAGCAAACTCAACCAAGAAGACCAAGAACCAAGCTGAGGGTCTTAATATCAAACTGAAGAATGACAAGAAAGGAGGGCAAGGCAAGAAGTTCAATGCCAAGCCAAATCAGAAGAGGAATGGATATTTAGTCAAGAACAAAGCTTGCTACAAATGCCATAAAGAAGGACATTTCATAAAAGAATGTCCTGAACATAAGTCTACTGATCCTGCCAAAGCTGATATAGCAGAGGCAAAAGGATATGATAGTGTAGAAGTGATGAGCATAACAGATAGCAAACTTGTTAATGAATGGGTGTTGGATTCTGGTTGTTCATTTCACATGTGTCCTACTAAATCTTGGTTTCAAAATATGGAAATGATGGATGGTGGATCAGTTATATTGGGTAATGATGAAAGCTGCAATGTGAGAGGAATTGGCACTGTGAGGGTGAAGATCTTTAATGATAAACATGTGATCCTGACCAATGTCATATATGTTCCAGATTTGAAGAGAAACCTTATATCTCTTGGCACACTAAATGCTTTGGGTTATGAATTCAAGACAGAAAGAGGATGTCTGCTTGTTACCAAAGCTGATAGAATAGTGATGCAAGGGAAGAAGTCTAATGGGTTATATTCTTTAATTGGAAAGACAATCACATGTGCTGCTGATATTACCATGAGTGCTGATGATGTCATGCTTTGGCATAAGAGGCTAGCACATGTGGGAGAGAAAGGTCTAATGGAGTTATCCAAGAAGGGGGCATTCCACCAGAAGACATTAAAAAACCTGGAGTTTTGTGAGCAGTGCATTCTTGGCAAGGCCAAGAAGAAGTCTTTCCAGAAGAGCCAACACACCACCAAGGAGATGCTAGACTATGTTCATTCAGATGTATGGGGGCCATCAAGAACTGAAACCATTGGTGGAGGTAAGTACTTCATGTCAATTATAGATTACTATTCTAGGAAAGTTTGGGTGTTCATTCTCAAACAGAAGAGTCAAGCCTTTACAAAATTCAAAGAATGGCTACTTGAGATAGAAAACAAGAAAACATTTGAGGACAGATAATGACATTGAGTATCTATCAGCTGAATTCAATGAATTTTGTAAAGAGAAGGGCATTACTAGACATATAACTGTCCCACTTAATCCACAGCAAAATGGATTAGCTGAGAGAATGAATAGAACTATTCTAGAACGGGTCAGATGCATGTTAGCTGATGCTAAATTACCTAAAAGTTTTTGGGGAGAAGCTGTATGTACTGCATGTTACTTGATAAACAAAACTCCCTCATATGCTTTAGAAGGTAAAACCCCATATGAGATCTGGTATGGCAACTTGTCTGATTATTCAAAACTTAAAGTGTTTGGATGTCAGGCATATGCTCGTATTAGACAGGATAAGCTTGAGCCAAGGGCTCTAAAATGTATATTCATTGGCTATCCAATATGTGTCATGGGCTATAGATTTTGGTGCCTTGAACCAGGTCATAAGAAACTGATTATCAGCAGAGATGTTGATTTTAATGAGAAGGTAATGGGATATCCTCACAATGGAAATCCTCATGACCTAGATGGAAGAATTGTAAATGAGTTAGAAGAGAGTTTCTCAGCTGAGGTGGAGCTTCTTGGATCAGATGAGTTGACCCCGGAGGAGGTGGTCAACTCTATTGATACAGAAGACAACACCCCTGATGAGGTTGTTCCAGAACAGGTACCAGAAGATGATCCAGAAGATCATTCAGAAGATGATGCCATGAAGGACAACCCTGCTAATCTGAGAAATTACAGTCTTGCAAGAGATAGGCTCAGAAGGCAGATTCATCCCCCATCTAGGTTTGGTCAGGCTGATCTTGTGTCATATGCTCTGATCACAGCAGAAAATGTGGAGCATTATGAGCCAAGAAACTATAGGGAAGCTATCACCAGTCCTGAAAGAGAGCAGTGGATAGCAGCCATGTCAGAAGAGTTGCAATCCTTAGAGACGAATGAGACTTGGATCCTTGTGGAGAAGTCAGACAACCAGAAGTTGGTCAACTGCAGGTGGCTGTTCAAGAAGAAGCTTGAAGTTGGATTTGGTGGTGCTAGAGAGCAGATCAGATTCAAGGCTAGGTTGGTGGCAAGAGGATTCACACAAAGAGAAGGCATAAACTTCAATGAGGTATTCTCTCATGTTGTTAAACACTGTTCAATAAGATTACTTTTGTCTAAGGTTGCTCAAGATGATCTTGAGTTACATTAGCTAGATGTTAAAACTGCATTTTTACATGGAGAACTAACTAAAACAATATATATGCATCAACCAAAAGGGTTCATCTTACCTGAAACTGAAAGTAAGGTATGCTTGCTTAAGAAATCATTGTATGGGCTCAAGAAGAGTCCTAGACAATGGTATAGAAAGTTTGATACATTCATGTTTTCTATTAGCTTCTTAAGAAGCAAATATGATGGATGTGTATATATTGGTAAACAAGATTATCTAGAGAGCACCTATCTAATGATTTATGTAGATGATATGTTAATAGCTAGCAAGAGTATGAGAAAGATTACCCAGCTGAAGCAGCATCTGAGTGGTAAGTTCGAGATGAAGGACCTAGGTGAAGCCAAGAGAATATTAGGCATGGATATCCTTAGAAACAGGAAAGCAGGGAAGATGTTCTTGTCCCAGAAGAGTTACATTCAGAAGGTCTTGAGAAGATTCCTTATGCACCAGTCCAGACCATTTAGTACTTCTTTTGGTCAGCAATTCAAGTTGTTAGTCAAGAAATCTCCTCAAACAGATGAAGAGAAGAAGCAGATGCTTACTGTTCCTTATGCAAATGGAGTAGGAAGTCTCATGTATGTTATGGTTTGTAGCAGATCAGATCTTGCCTATGCTGTCAGTATGGTAAGTAGGTTCATGGGAAACCCAGGGAAGTCTCATTGGGAAGCTTTAAAATGGATTCTAAGATATTTGAATGGTTCAGAAAACTTAGGAATTTTTTTTGAGAAATCAGCTGATACCAAGAGTCCTCTAATTAGATTTGTGGATTCTGATTTTGCTGGAAACATAGATACAAGGAAATCTTTATTTGGTTATGTTTTTACATTGTATGGCACTGCTATCACCTGGAGAGCGGCTTTACAATCTATGGTGACCTTATCCACAACTGAAGCTGAATACATAGCATTGACAGAAACTGTGAAGGAAGCAATGTGGTTGAAGGGCATTCTGAGAGTTTTTGGCATATATCAGAAGAGTGTTCCTGTGTTGTGTGATAATCAGAGTACAATCCATCTAGCAAAACATCAAGTGTTTCATGAGAGGTCAAAGCACATTGATGTGAAGTTACACTTTGTTAGAGACATCATGGAGAAGAGCATTGTTGAAGTTCAAAAGGTAGCTTCAGAAGAGAATGCAGCTGATATGTAAACTAAGGCATTACCAAGCAATAAGTTCAATCATTGCATGGAGTTGGTAAACCTTAGCACTTGGGATGTTCATTAAGAAGAGAATGAACAAACATCCTTGGGGAGGGCTGGGAAGAAGGCACTCTTGCATTAAGGTGGAGAATTGTTAGGATTAATGCAATATTAGATGTCATCTGATTTCTATCTATTAGAGAGTTGCTAGTGTTCTGATCTTGGAGTTCAGCAAAGTTGGGTTAAGGTGTAACTCAACTGATAAGGTTTAGTGGTCTGATTATATTGGAATATATACACTTTCCATACCTTCTGTATAAAATCATTCCCTTATTTTGGTTTGTTTCCTTTCGCGTACATCATGGGCCAAGTGTATAGTGTGGCCCATTGTCTCTAGGGTTTAGCTTGTATATATTCACCTACGATTGATTATGAATGTAATGCAGCAACACACTTTCATCTTTAACATGGTACCAGAGCCGAATCACTGGTAATCCAAAAACCTAGTTTTTTTAGAGCCTACCTGCTGCACTTTTAATTCAGTCCCAAATGGCTACCAGTGGTGACAAGAACAAAGCCGACGATGGTGACACGGCGAAAGTCGTCATTGATTCAATGTCACCATATTTCTTCCACTCCGGAGATAAACCTAGAGATGTATTTGTGACAGATCCACTACGTGATGGCAATTATGGTGATTGGTTCGATGAGATGAGCAACGCACTATATGCCAAAAATAAAATCGGATTTGTTAATGGAGATATTCCAATGCCAAAGGCGGATTCACCCTATTTGCCATACTGGAAACGCGCCAACGCCATGGTCAAGGGTTGGCTCAATAGCAGTATGGATGTGGAGGTTCGTCAAAGTGTAAAGTTCAAAACTGCTCGTGAGATTTGGGCCGATCTTGAAGAACGATTTGGTAAAGAAAGTGCGCCGCATACGTATGAGTTACGTTGTGCCCTTAGTCATGTTCGCCAGGACGGATCCTCCATATCTGCATATTATAGCAAGCTTCGCAGGATCTGGGATGAGATGACATCAATTTCCACTGGTGTGAATTGCTCCTGTGGTGGGTGTTCGTGCAACATGCCAAAATTATTACGGGAAGAGCGAGATCGTGATCGCTTATATGATTTTTTGATTGAGCTTGATGATGTTTTCGGACCGATCAAGACTCAGATTCTCAGTACCAGACCAGTCCCCTCTCTCGGTGCTGCCTATCATCTTGTCTCTGAAGATGAACAACATCGACAAATCACCGCTGCTCGCAAGCCTCAGGTCGAAGCAGCAGCCTTCCAAGCACAAACAAAAAGGGAGCCAGACCCGAACAAACGACAGTCCAATCGTGAGAGTCGATATTGCTCACATTGTGGGAAAACAAACCACACATATGAGACGTGTTTCGAGCGTATAGGATATCCTACTGATTGGGGTCGCAAAGGTGGGAAAGACAACAAAATCTCTGGTGGCACTCGAGAAGGGTGTGATGGGGGAAATCGTAATCCAAAACCTCGGACAGCTCCACCTCGGGCAAATCATGTTGACGGGGAGAATGGTTTACTTACAAATTTAACTTCAGACCAGTTAAATCGATTAGCACAGTTCTTGAGGACTGAAATTGACACCCCTCAACAATCCATGACGCCAACAGTTAACATGGCGGGTAAGCTATCTCATGCAGGGCCTTGGATTATTGATTCGGGCGCAACAGAGCATATCACATGCAATGAGGGAACTTTGTTTGATGTTGTGGAGAACACATCGAAATTGCCCGTCAAGATCCCAAACGGTGACACTATACCAGTGAAAAGCGTTGGAAACGCTCGCTTACCAAATGGGATCTCGATTCAGCGAGTTCTCAATATTCCCACTTTTCAATGCAATTTGCTTTCTGTTAGTAGATTGACTAAAGATTTGAATTGTGCCCTCACTTTCTTTGGCGATTTTTGTGTGTTACAGGACTTAGCCTCGAGGAAGCTGATTGGCACGGGTAAATTGTGTGATGGTCTTTATTGTCTGGAACCTTTGAAGGTTGAGGGCGTGGCAATGTCAGTTAGGGCAGACTCTGTTTTGTGGCACAAGAGGCTGGGTCATGCGTCAGATGGCAAGATACAACAAGTTAGTTATTTTAAGGGTTATAGACGAGATAGTGAATTTTGTGATTCTTGTATGAGAGCCAAGAAAACTCGGCTACCTTTTTCTTCAATTTCAATAAAAAGTAATCGTTGTTTTGAGTTATTGCATTGTGATATTTGGGGGGGGATACAAAACTGCATCGTTATCTGGGGCTCACTATTTTCTCTCGATTGTAAACGATTATAGTCGAGGAGTTTGGGTGTTTCTTCTTAAGAATAAATCTGATGTTGGACACTCGTTAATAAATTTCTGCAAAATGGTGGAAAATCAGTTTGGAAATAAGGTTCAACGTATTCGAACCGATAATGGGCAAGAATTTCAGTCAATGTTAATGACGAATTTCTACAATTCTTGTGGTATTCTCCTTGAAACTTCATGCACCGATACTCCACAGCAGAACGGGGTGGTAGAACGTAAGCACAGACACATTCTTGAGGTGGCCAGGGCACTACGATTTGAGGCCGGATTCCCGATTGAGTTTTGGGGGGAGTGTGTACTCACGGCAGTGTATATCATCAACCATCTTCCGTCTTCCGCCATTGCCAACAAAACTCCTCATGAAATTTTGCTTGGACAGCTGCCTAACTATGATCATTTGCGCACTTTTGGGTGTCTCGCATATGCATGCGACAATAAGCGCAAGGACAAATTCGTCGAAAGGGGGAGTCCAGCTGTGTTTGTTGGATATCTCGTTGGTCAAAAGGGATATCGTGTATTCGACCTTCGAACACACAAAATATTCACATCTCGGGACGTCACATTTTTTGAAGATGTTTTTCCGTTCAAAAATGAGACTGGGGATATGTCATTCCAAGAAACTGTCGACATGGCTCATCGACTGGTGTTAGGCCTGCATCCTGCTCATATAGCCTCACTTCCGCATCCAAGACAGCATATTAGAGATGCTAACTCAAATTCTCAGCAAGAGTTAATTAATGTTAACCATTACTCTCAACTGGAAGAAGCCTCACGTGACTTGGATAGTGCAGAACTTACTGAACCAGCACTGGATATCTCAGTTTCTGAACCTACACCTGTCACCATGCCGACAGAACCACCTGCAGTCCGTGAATTGGCCACCCGGGCAAGCCTACGCATTAAGAAACGGCCCAAGCATCTAGATGCCTTCGACACTGACTTGCCACCCTCAATCGACCATTCACAATCCGCCGCCAATTCGGTAACCTCGCCGGTATATCCTTTGTCCCATTTCATTAATTATAATAAATTCTCACCAACTCATAAGGCATTTTTAGCAGCCATCACTTCACGTGATGAGCCGAAGCACTTCTCACAGGCTGTTAAGGATCCGATGTGGAGAGAAGCCATGCAAAGGGAAATTCAAGCCTTGGAGGATAATGGCACGTGGAAATTGGTTGATCTTCCACTTGGAAAGAAGCTCGTGGACTCCAAGTGGGTTTATAAGATCAAGTATAAACCCACGGGGGAGATTGAGCGTTATAAAGCGCGACTAGTGGCAAGAGGTTTTACCCAAATTGAAGGCGTTGATTTCCATGAGACTTTCGCTCCTGTTGCGAAATTGGTTACTGTTCGTTGCATGTTGGCTGTTGCGGCAAAGAAAAATTGGTTTGTGCATCAGTTGGATGTAAATAACGCCTTCTTGCATGGGGACCTCCATGACGAGGTGTTATGCGAGTCCCGCAAGGATTTGCCAAAGATGGAGACTTGCGTGTCTGCAAGCTACAAAAGTCGATATATGGGTTGCGGCAAGCTTCCCGCAATTGGTACCACAAGTTCACTCAAGCACTGGTGGCTTTTGGTTTTCGGCAATCCCGAGCGGATCACTCATTATTTGTCTTTCGCAAAGGTCTCATCTACGTTTCCGCATTAATTTATGTAGACGATGTGTTGTTAGCCGGAAATGACATTGCACACATTGAGAGCGTCAAACACTATTTGCATGCCAAATTCAGTATCAAGGATTTGGGAACGTTGAAATACTTTCTTGGCATAGAAGTGGCTAGATCACCGGATGGATTTGTACTTAGTCAACGAAAATATGCTCTCGACATTCTAGAAGAAAGTGGTTTTCAAGCCGGTCGTCCGAGCCCATTTCCTATGGAGCAGAACTTAAAACTAAAGCCTGATGATGACACTCCATTTGTTGATCCCTCACAATACCGAAGGCTAGTTGGTCGCCTTCTTTATTTAACAGTTACGAGACCCGACATAGTCTTCTCAGTAAATCAGTTGAGCCAATTTTTTAGCAAACCGCGCCAGTCACACCTCAATGCCGTACATCGAATATTGAGATATTTGAAGCAAACGCCTGGTCAAGGCCTTTTCTTACCAGCAAATGACAATTTTGCATTCGATGGTTATTGTGATGCCGACTGGGGTGGCTGCGTTTTCACACATCGTTCGAGTTCAGGTTATTTTGTATCGTTGGGTGGATCTCCCATCTCTTGGAGAACCAAGAAACAATCGGTAGTCTCCAAGTCTTCTGCTGAAGCAGAATATCGGGCCATGGCAGTTACGGTAAGTGAGATTCTATGGTTACGGTGGTTGTTGAAGGACTTTGAGGTACACCAATCAGGACCCACTCCGTTGTTTTGCGATAACCAGGCTGCGCGCCACATTGCGGTTAATCCGGTCTTTCATGAACGCACGAAACATGTTGAAATGGACTGTTACTTTGTCCATGAGCGGGTAGCTAGTGAGGACATTCAACCGTGCTCCATTTCAACCGATAACCAAATTGCCGACATCTTCACCAAAGCTCTCGGCGCCGATCGTTTTCAATTTCTCCGTAGCAAGTTGGGTATGCGTAACCTCCACACTCCACCTTGAGGGGGAGTATTGGAATATATACACTTTCCATACCTTCTGTATAGAATCATTCCCTTATTTTGGTTTGTTTCCTTTCGCGTACATCATGGGCCAAGTGTATAGTGTGGCCCATTGTCTCTAGGGTTTAGCTTGTATATATTCACCTACGATTGATTATGAATGTAATGCAGCAACACACTTTCATCTTTAACAGATTAGGTGTCAACTAATCTGATATGAGTTTTTGAACAACTCCGCTGATGCAAGTCGTCTGAAGTCAGTTCAGGAGAGTTGAGGCAAAGTCTGCTGAAGCCAACTCAGCTGAGTCAAGTCTGCTGAAATCTAGTTTTTTCAGAGTTAGTTAATTCTGTTATTTTTGTTTGTTAGCTAGTTGGTTAGTGGCGGTTATACAATGCATTGTACATCTATAAATACACCATCTAGTGTATAGGTTGTAGGTTACTGAAAAACTGAGAGTTTTGAGAGAGATCAAGCTTAGTGAATACTTGTAATCCGTAACTTTCATTTGTGATTAGTGAAGAGAGTCTTCTATCCTCCGTGGACGTGGATCATTTTGATCGAACCACGTAAATTCCGTGTTTTTCCTTTGAGTTCTTTATTCGTTTCAATTCTTTGCGTTTCTAGTTGTCTTGATTTATCATTTGTAAGGAGTTGCTTGGTGGATACAATTCCATAACATGTTGTTTCTTGTAGTTGGTTTAGTTGTTTTTTGCTGTAGTTTTGTTTGTTTCCTGTTGGTGTTTTTGCCAACCTTTCTGCGGTTGATTCCTGCTTCCCCTCTCTTTTGAGACCCCTCTTTTGAGATCCGTTTTCCCTGAAGACCCGTGGATGTTTTTGGGATTTGGATATGTGAGAAGATGGCGCTCGGTGATTCTTTGTCTTTATTTTTCTATCTTTTGTTTTCTTGATTTGTTGATACCTTAGTGTGGAGTGTCTCGGTTCGAGAAATGGAGATATATGCTTCTTTTGCAAACAAAGTTTTTCACTCGTTTCTCTACTTTCTCACGATTGAAGGTGAAAACGACGCCGTTGGATTTGTCTCGATTTGAAGATCTAGAGCTTGTATTTGATTTTTCATCAATCAATCTTTGTAACCTGTCAAAAAAAATTGAAATTGTAAGTCTGAGAACAAAAATAGTATTTTAAATATGAATTCATTGACAAATATGAAAAACATTATTTGATTCACATTTTTTTAAATAAAAAATGATGGAAAAGAGAAATGAGAGAAACGGCAAGCAGTTACAATACCGAACAAAGGAATAAAAAAATGTATAATATACCGAAAAATAAGAAAATGAAATGGAGCAATTTTGTAGCTTCATGTGAGAGTGTGAAATAGATTTAATGAAGATATTATATACTATAAAAAAATATTAACGTCATATGTAACTTTCTTAACAAAACAATAAAAAAAAATAGTAGTATGAAATTACCCACTCTAGAAGGTAAAGAAGCTAGAGTTCCGGGTATCCAACCAACCCTTGACATGTTGATGAACATGCATGCACACAAGCTTTTCTTTTCTTTCCATTAATGCAAAATTCATCTTTTATAACATGATTTAGGTTTTGTTGGTTCTGTAATTCGATCTATGTCGCTCATTGGCCTCATCGAACCCCCCGAGCTCCTCAACAAAGGTCTCGTTGTATGTCGCGAGAAACGCAATGATCATTCCGTTGGTATTTTCTATGGCCTTAATCCTTTAGACTTCTCCTTCCCCCTTTTCTGCATGCAGCTTTCGTCTCTCATCATCGTCACTCAACTTGTCCGCCTCATCCTCAAGCCCCTTCGACAACCTAAGGTTGTCTCCGAGATCCTTGTAAGTAATATTCGATTTTCTCATGGTTTTTGAATAAATTTGCAAATTAAAATGATGATGATGAAATTTTTATAGGGTGGCATTATACTGGGGCCATCGGTGTTGAGCCGTAATGAGAAGTTTCAAGCTTATATGTTTCCTTTTAAAGGCGATATGATGATGAGGAACTTTGGATTAATGGGGTTCATGTATTTTCTCTTCTTGTCCGGAGTGAAGACAGATATTATGGTAATAAGAAGAGCAAGGAAAAAGCATTGGTGCATTGCTGTGCTATGTGTGATTCTACCTTTATGTTGTAGTTTCTGTATGGGATTAGTACATAGGAAAAGTATGGACAAAAGGATGGCAAGTATAGCTTCTATTTGGGGGATTAGTTTGTCTTTCACAACTGCTGCATTTCCTGTTCTTTATCCCATTGTCAAAGAGCTCAATCTACTTAGCTCTGGAATAGGAAGGATGGCTTTAACAACAGCTGTCCTTTGTGATGTTATAGGCATGAACATTATACTATTATTCGAGACGTGGATACAAGGGAGTGAAAGGCCTCTAACCGCGTTGTGGTACATACTTTCGTTTTTCATAATTGGGGCGAGTTTGATTTTTGGGGCCCGACAAGGGATGATGTGGATCATCAGAAGCACACCAGAAGAGAAGACGGTAGATCAGGTATATGTGGTGGGAATATTGGTTGGTGTTATGGTTTGTGGCCTTATATCAAGTGTTTTTGGTCTTACTGTTGCGAATGGGCCGCTGTGGCTAGGTTTAGCTGTGCCTGATGGGCCTCCGTTGGGGGCGGTTTTGGTGGAGAAGACTGAGACGTTTGTGAAGAACCTTCTCATGCCATTTTCGTTTATGTATGTGGGCTTGATCATCGACTTTTCTTCAATGGTTAGCCATTGGTCTCATGTGCAGCCACTTGTGTTCATGATCGTATCTTCGTATGTTGTGAAAATGGTGTCGACTCTTGTCGCTTCACGTTACTTTAAGATGTCGATTAGGGATAGTCTCACACTTAGCCTTCTAATCAGCTTGAAGGGTGAAGTGGAGATTCTCCTCTTTATTCACTTGATAGAATTGAAGGTACCCTTCTATTGAGTTGCTTTTCTAACTTTTGAGTATAAACCTGTTCTGATTCATACGCATTCGTTAGATGTTCAGGTAATCGGGAAGCCACATTTCACCTTGATGGTGTTATCCGCAACAGCTACGACTGCTATAGTCACACCTTTGATCAGCATACTCTACGATCCGACGAGGCCGTATTTGGTGAACAAGAGACGAAACATTCAGCACACACCTCCAAACACTGAGCTCCACATCGTAGCTTGTATGCATGGTGATGAAAATCTCTCTGGTTTGATGAAAATGCTTGAAATCTCCAATCCAAATGTCAACACCCCTTTATCCGTCTATGCTCTGCGTCTTGTGGAGCTCGTTGGTCGTTCCAATCCAGTCCTCATCGATCATCAAACTGATCAAATGCTCCCTAATCAATGCACCTTCAGTTCAATGCATAATGCTTTGAAAAACTTCCAAGAGGCCAGATCAGACCAGAGCATCAAGATATTCTCTTACACAACTATCACTTCCAGAAAGAGCATGTATCAAGACATTTGTGGGCTTGCACTTTCTAACAAAGCTTGTCTCATCATCCTTCCTTATCACAAGACTAACCGCAACAACAACAAAAGAACTATTACTGTCAACTCCAACGTCTTGCTACATGCTCCATGCTCTGTCGCCATTCTTGATGATAGAAGCCCGCATCAGAATATCGTTAACGGGATTCTCAAAACCTCCATGCATAGCATGGTTGTACTTTTCCTGGGTGGTGCAGATGCACGAGAGGCTCTAACGTACGCAGATCGAATGGTGGAGAGTAGTACAATCTCACTCACCGTTGTCAGATTCCTTGCTCATGATAATGAGGGAGACGACGAGATGGAAAAGAAGCTTGATGACGGGCTGGTGACTCAGTTCTGGGTGAAGAGAGAAGGGAACGAACGGGTTGTTTATCGAGAGGTTGTGGTGAAGAATGGAGAGGAAACCCTTGCTGCAATTCAGGGTATGAAGAAAGGCATATATGACCTTTGGATTGTGGGAAGAAAGAATGGGATAAATCCAGTGCTACTGAAAGGATTATCAAATTGGAGTTCTGAGCAGACCAATGAGCTTGGAGTGATAGGAGAGTACGTAGCCTCTCTAGATTTTGATAGTGCTGCTTCTGTTTTAGCAGTGCAACAACAAATTTTAAGAGGCCAAGAAAAGAATTCACATACTTTGTTAAGATGTTGTTCTTTTTCTTCATAGATGTTGTATATATTCATCCATCTTTACATGTATAATACAGAATGAGTCAGTACAGCCTAGGGATTATATATATATAGCAATACAATCACAGATCTTATACAGTTCTTTTTGACCCAAAAATTAAACATGTCAATAAGAATAGAATTTTGATGGCACACAGAAATATAAATGAGACAGCACAAAAACTTGTAGAGTGAAACGGTATCACACAAATGAACACTTATCCCTCATAGAGTGAGACGGTCTCACGCAAGACTTCTTCATGAGACAGTTTCAAAAATTACATTCAGTGAGACAGAACTCTGCGACTGCTATCTCTAACCTAGCGTTAAACAACAGAAAAATATCCAGAATATCTATCTCAGAGAGGTAACATCATATGATAAAGTATAAAAATGCATCACCATAGTAATCTCCAACAAATTAATGTCAGTTAAAGCATCGGCTATTAAAAAAAATGACATGCTATCTACTCTCATAATGTCAACAAGGTGTTATTATAACCTCCCAAAAAACTTCAAAATTCTCAGACACCCATAAGGGAAACCAGGGCGTGTCATAGAAAAAAGCAGCACAGAATTAACATATAAACTAAGGGTGGGCTGCACAGCTAAATAGTACGAGTTTACAAGTGCGTATCAGAACAAATATCTCAAACCATTTGTCTGATTTTGCACTCAAAGCAGGTACAAAGGACCTAAAATTGTAACTGAGTATAGCCTTTTGGTAATCAAAGGATGAATGTATAAAGAACTACAAGACAAGGCAATGAAGGCATTGATTGAAATCATGGGAGAATCCTCTTACGTCTCTGCGGAGTCTCTCGTTTCACAAACATCTTCTCAAGGTCATTTAGAGGTCTCGTCGAGCCATCAGCCTCGCTAATAAACTTCCACCCGCCTCCATTACCACGCTTGCCTCGACGACCTAGCTTCTCCACTGTGAAATTCCAGCCTTTAGGTGGACGTCTCCTGCTGTACTTATGGACTTTCACCTTATTCTCAAACTAAAAACAGAATGATGATGTCACAGACGGGCGTGAATGACAAATTAAATCATGAATATGAAAATTAAAAATATTACCTTCAACTTGTTGAAGTTCAACCTCTGGACGAAATCTTTGTATAACATTTCATCCTCTTTCATTGAAATCTCATAGTGGACCTCATCAGGGTCTCGAGTGGTGCCATCCCAACCCTCGGGCATCACCTTGAAATCTGGCTTATATGGCAGAGATGCAACATGGAATTCCCTGCAATGGGAATTGAAAAACCTGCATAATAGCATCCATCAGCAATCTGACCAAAAAAAGAGAAAAAAAGATGATAAATAAAAAAACACAATCTGCAGGTTTTCGAGCTCCATATGAGGCAAGATTTGTAACTATCATTCTCCTAACCTTTAGTTCTTATTCAACCTCGTATCCGGACAAAAAACCATAACAAATCAAAGCTAGACACACAACACATATGTAAGTCATTCTTACTAGTTAACTCTCTTTTTATAGGTTATTAAATAAAGCAAAGAGCACCTGTGTTGATTTCAAGAGCAAATGAATTTCAAGTCCCAAAATCTTGAACTCACACTATTTTAATCTGAGATAAACATTTTTTTTAATTTTCTAACCTCAAAAGGTATACTATTTCACACTTTGGATACTCAAAATTTAGTATGGAACAAATGGTCAATTTTCAGGGCGCAGGATATTTTGACATGACTTCAAGCAAACTTCAGTGCAGAGCGATATCTATCATGAGTATCAATTGTTTCAAAATTTTAACTTGCCAGAATGTAGGTTTGTCTATGCGACATCTCTTGGCGCTGGTTAGCTTTTCTCTCTTCTGAGCCCTGATTTTTCTTTTAACATTGTTATCTATGGTTCGATCTTACTTCTATATTTGTGTCTTTATGTGAACCCATACAGCTCAAAGCCTCTTAGATTTAATAATTTAAAATGGAAAAGGCAAAAAGTTGGGCGGGAGGAACAATGCACATCTTAATCATGCCCAGTTTTGGCTTTTAAGGCAACAAACCATACTCCTCCTTTTAACAACCTATACAATGCACATAATGCCAGTTTTAAACATTAGAAATGTTGGCAACAGTACACTCTTCAATTCATTTAAGACCTTGAATTCTTATGAAAATCAATATATTAAAAACTTATCACCATTTCAGGAACAGTTCTGAATCCATTCCATGTGTGCAACAAGAAAATCCAATCCATCACACACAAATATCAGAACAAATTACACTGGCTTATTAACATATACTACTAATTTCTATGCTTAAGCTTATAACAGTATCTAATTCAAACAAAAGCAGAAATAGGTGACACTTTGTGCTTGACAGAGCATTATTAAAATACCTTCCTCTTGCATATTGAGTAAATACAGCCAAGATACTATAAACCAATTCATAAAACTATTACTACATTTGATGATGTTATAGAAGACGAATATTAAAAGAGAAAAATAGATGCTGCAAGAAAGCACACCATACTGGCAAGTAAAGCATCAACTTAAGAAACAAATGCATCGACTCTTCGTAATGAATACAAAAATTTGCTTACTCAGGACAAGTATCAAGTAACAGCTCGACAGAATCATCCAGCTCCCCACGTTTCTTCAACTCCTTCTCTTCATCCTCCTTCAGCCACAGAATTGCATGCACCCGCTGCCTCATGATCCTGTATTCCTTTGCTAACCTTTCAACAGTATAGACCTCTGGATTCTCCTTGTGTTTCTTGTACATTTCATTTTTCTCTGAATCCTTCAAGTAAGAACCCCTGGCACCAGGCTCCCTCACCTTCATCCAAAAAAATTCAAGGTTAACTACACCCCCAAATTACATTTACAGAACCTGAATTTCTCTTTCCAAATATACTTTACCAACAAGATGGATCTAATATACATTGGGATATGTGATATGTCTAAGGTGCTTCCATGTTAACAATCACACTATTTCCCCCAGTTTTTCTACATAAACGACACAAACTGAGATCAAAATCACTACAGAGCCTTAAGATATTATTCATCTTATTCAAAATTTACTTCAGCAACTACCAAATACGCAATCGCAAACTGAATCATGGATAACAGAAATGATCAAAATAGTATAAAAAATTACTTGTTTCATCAACACGGCCGTGTCATGCATTCGATCGTCCCAACCATCAACAAACCGCTTAGCTCGACGGTTCTCAGCTTCTAATTTCTTAATCAAATCCAGCTCCTGGTCCGTCCACTGGACGTCCGAAGACCGGCCCCTTCGAGGTCCGCCCTGCGATTGGATTTGACCTGTGGGCGGCTGGGTTTGGGCCGTACCCGGTCCCACCTTCTTCCCAACTGCTTCACCGGCGAAGTGCTCCTTCGTTAGACCAGTGGACCAAGAAGAATGGCCGGCATCCCAGCCCAATGAGTCGTCGGCGGAAGAGCCAGTTCCGCCGAAATGGGTTGTCCAATCTTTGTCGCCGCCATCGTTTTGAGAAGAAAAGGGTTTCAGAAAAGGGCGTAGGTTCTGAGCCGGTAGGATCTTAGGGTTGGCGTTGATGGAGAGCTGCGTCAATGTGCGAAGAAGAGCTCGCATTGTGAGGGAGGAGGAGAGTGATGGAGGCTTTGTTCAGACTTCAGGGTTTCTCCAGAAATGGTGGTTTAGAATTTAGGTGTACAAGAGCTAAGGCAGAGAGTACAACACTGACATGAAATATTTTTTAAAAAAATTACAATTAATTATAAATAAATTTGTATATGCAATTGAACGCACACAGAAGATTAAAATGAGGATAGTGGCCAAAAATGAATGATGGTATAATATTGGGGTGTAAATTTGAATTTTTGAAAGATAGAAATTTGACTTGAACTTAATTAGACTTAATTCTTTTAAATTTGAGAACGATTAACTTGACCCTGATGAACCTGATTTTATTGAGCTCGTCCTTGAGAACACCTTTAATAACTCGAGCTCAATTCCAATTTGATTAAATTTAAATTAATTTTGAATTTTTTTAATGAGTTAAGCATGAGTGACGCGTGAATTGATTCGATTCATATACAACTCTATTCTATAATAACGGTTTTAAAATTAGGATTGGGGTATATACCCCTCCAGCTTTGTTAGATACACTTCCCCAATACATATACTCCCCTTAGGCCCCGTTTGGTGTCCATGAGATGCCTAGATTAGGCAAGATAAGGGGTCTTATCTGGGCTAATTTGTAGTTTGGTTTGCAAGACTTGGGCCCGCGTTTTGGTGCAAGCCCGCAAGTAAACCCTACAAAATCCCTCATTGTAATCCTTTTCAATATGGTAAGATTGTGCCAAGATTGGTTTTTTGGGAAAAAATTTCACGCCTTTGGACAAAAATACCCCCTGGGTATTTAAACTAAAATTTCACTCCAATTCACTCATTCCACCATTTCACACACGAAATAAAACTCTCTGGCGATTTGACGATGGCGATTTTGCGAGTGCGATGGCGATGGCGATTTGGGCTTAGGGTTTTCTCTTCCGTCGTCGTCTTCTAGATCCAGCCTTCGTCTCTCCATCTCTCTCGGCGACTAGGGTTTTGCGGTGTGGGTTTCCTCTTCCTTTGGTTGTTGTAGATCCAGCCTACTTCTCCCTCTCTCTCTCACTCTCACGATATTTAGCAAACAACCGTGTTCATTTTTCACTCTTTCCGGCGATTTGGCGATTCAATAGGCTAAGGGGGTCACGGCGGTGGCGATTCGAGATCTGTTTCTGGGTCAAACTTCAACCGATGTGCGTGACGATGCCTTGTGTTTTTCAGGTTTGTGCGTGTGACAGCGGCGACAAGGAAGACAACGTTTCATCGAGAATTGGAAGTAGTTCCACTGATGATGACTTGGACTCCGATTCTGAGGATGACATCGATCTGGTAATACAATTTGCTTGAATGATTTAGAGTCTGTCCTTTTCAGCTTAAATGATCCCTTCTCATTTTGCATTTTGTTGGTAGCTCTGAATTATGCATGATATTATCTCACATACTTTTATTTAATTCCGGATTGTTGATGGACATTTGTTGTTACTCTTGTATAATCGGAACCTGCAGTGGCGCTTTGTGAATGCAAGAGCTGAGGCGGTTTTGTTGGTGCAGAAACGCAGTGCGGCCGGAGGTGAGATTGCTTTATTGTTACCTATTATTTGAGTTTATAGCTAGAATGTGACTTCGTGTTTTTAAAAATCACCAGTGATAGTTTGGATCATCTTGTTTGAGATGATGTGATAATCATTCAAATTTGTTTTTGTTTTTGTGATGGGATGTTGTGTTTCTTGTTCTTCTTGTGAAATTGTATTTACAGAAGTTTTAAAAATAAGATTTTCCAGTTGATCGAATTTACGCATTAGTCTAGACATGACAATTAATGCATAGATTCAGGAAAAAAGGTGTAAAATGGGTGCTGTGATATGGAAATGTGAAGCTTGAGCATTGAGGCGAACCTAGAAAATTACAATGGAGCCAAAAATTACAACTGTGGAACCTGGAGCATGTTTGATTGGGATCACATGCATAGTCTAATAACCATTTCTTTGGAATATTTGGGGTCTTTCGTGGTATTTTTTTCTTTGAAAATTATATTCTGTCCTGTAATTCAACATTTTTTCCTATTTTACTCTTGTTGATTGTGTTTCTATGATCTTGTGTGTATCTTCATAGGAGTGCAAAGAAGTGGAGAAAGGCAGGATATGTGTTCCCTTTTCTACATAAACTACAAGGAGAAAGGGGTTGATGAAGCCCTGAGGCTTTTGGATGATATAATAGCCAAGGGTGGGAACCCTAATTTAGTGAGTTATAATGTGATTTTGACAGGCTTGTGTAAGGAGGATAGAGTTGAGGAGGCTATACAGCTTTTTAGGGATTTACCAGCAAAGGGTTTTAATCCTAATGTTGTGAGCTATAACATTTTGTTGAGGAGTTTGTGCTATGAGGGTCGTTGGGAGGAGGCAAATGAGCTTCTTGCTGAGATGGTTGGTGATGATCGTGCACCATCTATAGTTACGTATAATGTATTGATAGGCTCGTTTTCCCTCCATGGTCGAATTGATGAAGCTCGTGAAGTTTTGGAGGAGTTGTTTCGAGATGGGCAATTTAGGCCTAATGCTGCGAGTTATAACCCGATTCTTGCGGTTCTTTGCAAGCAAAAGAAGGTGGACGAGGTTGTTAAGTGTTTAGATCAAATGATATCTAGGAATTGTGATCCAAACGAGGGTACATATAACGCCATTGCTGTGCTCTGCTACGAGGGGATGGTGAAAGAGGCCTTTTCGATCATTCAGAGCTTGAGGAATAAACAAGATTCATCATTTCATGATTATTATAGAAATGTGGTTTCTAGTTTATGTAGAAAAGGGAACACATATCCTGCCTTTCAATTGTTTCTATAATATAATTTTCCTGTTTCAAAAAAAATATACTATATTTTTGTTTCACAATTTATGTATTTTTCTTTTTCTTGGAGGTGTAGGTCTTCTCCCCTTATTTTTGTTTCTGTATTTTTCTTTTTCTTGGAGGCTAGGGAGAAATGTGTGAATGGTTTATTTTTAGATAAACGTCGACGACGCCCAACTTTCCGATTTTCACCTTGTGGCCGTTGAAGAAGGTCACTGTCGACTTTATCACCTTTGTGGCCTATACAAATGGACATATTTTCTAATTTTTTTGATGTTAGTCTTTGGGGGGTATAGTTGTTACTTTGCAAATATTAAGAGGACAAAATGGTAAATCACTCATAAACTTTAAATTATAACACACCTCTTATCTAACACACCAAACACTAAATTAGATTTTTAAAAAATCACTATCTTACCTAATCTATCTAAAATTTCCAATCTTACATCTATTTTATCTAAACAATCTTTTGCACCAAACGGGGCCTTAAAGTACAACTGAGATAGATGCACTCCCTCTAAATTGTCTATTATACCCCTTTATCTTAATAATTGGTATGATAAATGCACACCCCAATAAAAACCCTAATTTCCCTTCATTCTTCCCCAACTTTCCCGTTTTCTTCTCTCATTCCCCCTCAATTTCTCCCATCGTCGCCCAAGCCACCCGCCTCCGGCGTCGCCCGCCCGCCTCCAGCACCACCCGCCTGCTAGCGCTGCTCGCCTCCAACGTCACCCGCCTGCAAGTGCCACCCGCCTCCTTTTTTTTCTTTTCCATTTCTGCAACCAGCGGCGGCGGCGCCCCCCTCGCCTAGCGCCGTCGCCGCCTCCTCCGACACCCAAACCGTTGTATCCACATTCTCCCCCGACTCCTCCTCCTCCCTCCGCCGCCGCCCTGAAACAAGTATTTTTTTTTTCATTTCTGCAAGCGCGCGGCGCCGCCGCCTCCTCCCCACCGCCCTCCTCTCTCCCCGACGACCATCCCCACCGTAAGCTTCCGGTAAAAAAATTTCCCTTTTCTTTCTTTGTAGCTTTCTTTCTCTCTCTTTTTTTTTCTTTTTTTTAATAATTTTGGACAAGAAATATCAACCAAAAAAATTATGGTCGACCACAATATTTTATATTTTTGGTCGACATTTCTTGTCCAAAATTAATTTTTTTAAATTTTTTGATACAATGTTGTTGAAGACGGTGTTTTTCGTCGACTATAATTAGTCAACGATATATTCTACGGTCGAAAAAAATCTAATTTTTTTTTAAGTTTCTGAATATATTTTGGATTGGTGACGTCGGAGGTTGCGGCAGCAGTGGAGGTGGATGCTGTCGGAAGTAAGGAGTGTTTAGTGTTTAGGGTTTTGTATAAAATTAGGTTTAGTATTTTAAGTAAGGAGGTGTATATATCTATAACATTTTACACATTTTACTAAAAGGGAAAATATGGTATTTTGCATACATATTTAATTAATAAAATGGAAAGGGGAGTGTATCTAACAAAGCTGGAGGGGTATATACCCCAACCCTTAAAATTATATATAGTAAGTTCAGTTTATAATGTTACCTTGCAAAAGGTATAGTTGATATGGGTAGCAATATTTGATCTTAAGAAATTATTTTTTTATTGTTTCATTCCCATTATCCCAAGTGACTCAAAGTCATACAACACTCGTTTAGATAGTTTTTTTTTTATGGAAGTTTAAATACCCATCCCTTTTTTCTCCTTTTTTTCCCTTCCCATGACTCGAATCCAGGACCTAAGGCCTAGGTAGTGGTGCTCTAACCACTTGAGTTATCCCACTTTGTCGACTCATTTAGATAGTGATAGTTCTAAGTTTAACCACTTGAGTTGTTTCAATTAATTTATTTTTAATTTAGCAAGATTAAATTTATGACAGCTTTGAAAATAAGTGATTCTGGAAGCAGTTTGTAGAGTTTCAAAACACACCCTTAAACTTGCTAAAAAAAAATTTAAAAAATGTAATTGGTGGATGTCAATGATTGATCCAAATAGAGTTAAATAACTCGCTCTAGACTCATTGGTCGCCCAATTTACTAGTTTATTAACTTTTAAAAAATGTGAACCTGGGTTTCGAACCCAGGTATCTAAGGCAACCAACACTCCCCTCCACCGTTGGACCACCCCAATTTTCGGAAATTTCAGAATATATGCCAGGTATCTAAGGCAACCAACACTCCCCTCCACCGTTGGACCACCCCAATTTTCGGAAATTTCAGAATATATGCTTCAGGTAGGGTTCGAACTCGGGACCTCTCGATCTCGAAGGCTTTTGAGCGCCCCTTGTGTGCCGTTTAGGCTAGGAGCTTTAGTCACATGTTGTGAATGCAATTAATATATATTCAATTTAATTTAAGTTTTTAATTCTTTAATTCAATCCATTCTAACTTTAATGGTTGCTTATTAAATTAATTATCAAAGCATATCATATTTATTTCTAAATGAGAATTAACTAAATTATGTTTTTCAAATTAAATAATTTAATTACGGTATCAATTCACACTATTTAAATTTATTCTAATCTTCAATTTACAACATTTAAATTCATTCTAATTTTCAATTCACAACATTATAATTACATACAACATTGAATATAATTATTTTCACTTATACATTTAAATTCATTCTAATTTTCAATTCACAACATTAAATATAATTATTTTCACTTATCCATTTAAAAATATCAATTCACTTATCCATTTAATTAAAAATATTTTCATCTATTATAAAATCATTTTCAAGTTCATTTTCAATTAAAATAACATCACAAACAACATTAATTATAATCATTAGCATGTTCACGTCAATTAAAATAACATCACACACAACATTAAAATAAAAATTAATCCTCAACGTCAATGTAATATAATAACATCACACATAACAAAGTAATATAAAAATGTATCACTCCTCATCACCACCATCATCCTCAGTATCATCCCGATCCTCAACCTGGCTACGATCATGAACGTTGTGCGACGCCCATGACGGCCTCGGTGCCCCACCCATCTGACCCACCTGACCCATCCCACCCATCTCACCCATCTGACCTACCTGATTCGTCCCACCCATCTGACCCATCCCACCCATCTGACCCATCATCGCTGCCATCTGATCCTGAAAATGCTTGAGTAAGCGCTCCTCCGTCTGCTGCATTTGTAGGAGTAAGCGCTGCTCTCTCTCCTCATTGACTCTCCGTTCTTCAGTAATAGCATGGTCAATGTCGGCCTGGGTGAATCGTCCATAAGCCGTACCACGTGACGTCTCGCCAGGACCGGAGGAGACCCGCCTGTTCTTACCTACTTGTCCAAGGCCCCTAACACGTCCATGAGACCTGTCGACCTTCTTCAAGTACAATTCAGACATGTCGGGTATAGGTGGGCCCTGGGAACCATCCTCTGAAGTAGGTTCATTAGACGATTCTCCTGATTGATTGGTCAACTCCTCCTGTATCTGGTCCTATACGTGCACATTTAAAAGTGGGTTAATACATTTTCAAGTACAATTAAATATATATTGTTATATAATGTAAAGTATATATATATGTACACACTTACAAGTATATCACCCATATAACCATAATTGTATGTGTCGTTTTCGTAACGGTGGTAATATTCAACTATCTCCAAGTCGTGGGCAGGGCGTCCAATCTTCTCCTCCTGTATTTTAAATTGAAGACATATACGTATAAATAAACTAAATAATTAACTAAAATTAATTATAATTGACCACAAATACTTACAATGCGCCGTGCGACCTCTACTGCTCCACGAGCTCCGCCTTTATGAGTACCATAGCCAGTACCCGGACCTCCAGGCTCGGATAAGCGGTTCTTACGAGCCTGCTCGCTCTTCTTAATTGTTTCAGGATCGCTCCAGTGACGAACTAAGTCGTTCCAAACATTGACATCCCACCTCGGCCTCTTCTTATCCTTCACTCACGCTTTCTTGACTCTTGATAACATGCCAGTGTACCGACTTGCTGCTCTTTGAAGAAAGAGTCTGTACACCTCTTCAGAAGATGTGACTTCAGGGTCCCACGTGACCTCGGTTTGCAAAAAAAAACTAATTAATGAAATAATATAACAAAATGTTAATGTAAAGTAATTTTATACCTGGAATGTCTCCCACCACCGCTGTATCGTGTCGGGTGATACCTTGGCAAAGGCGTGTGTACCAAGCTCCATATTCCTGTACATAATCGATCTGATCGTCCTCGAAATCAAATTTGAAGGCATCATCCTGTTACACGTATTTTATAATAATAAAAAAATTATTAATAAACATGTTATACATACGTCTAATGAAAATTAAATATAATATACTTACGTATCAAGGTAGATCCACAGTAAAATGCGACTCTCGGGTGCATCAGTTGACATGCTGGCCTGTGTCCCGATAGACGACGGTCCAACTGGCGAATGTGTCGGTGGAGGGGATGGTTCCTGTGCATGTGGAACCATAGGAGGCACCTGAGTGTAATAGGGATTGAGGTTCATCCGGGGCATCTGGGGCAACTGTAGTATATGGGTCATATCGGGCATATAAAAACCCTGTGATATGGGCACAGTCGGTGTCTCATCCACCGGCTCTCCTCTACCTCTACCTCTACCTCTACCTCGCCCAGAAGATCCCTGTCCAGAAGAACCCTGACCAGACCCATGTCCAGAAGAACCATGTCTACGACTATGCCCATGTCCACTCATCTGTCAAAATGAACATTAAAACATTATTAACATTGAACATTGTAACAATTAAAATACCATATATATGAACATCTCTGTAACGATTAACACTAGAATATAAGGAATTAATATTTTATATAATTAATGTTAGATAACATTGTCTAATAATTAACAACATCATTCATCTTCATCATCTTCATCTTCAGCTTCATCTTCGTCGTCTTCTCCGTCTTCTTCTCCGTCTTCTGCCACTTCCATCATTGTACCGGTGTCATCAGTTAACATGACATGATCATCATCTACTTGCACAATCATTTGAGTCTCTATGTTATCCTCTTGCCACGCGGGAACTTCATCTTCAGTAGTATCTTTTCCATCCACCAAGTATCTCGGTTTGACTTTGCAGACAGATATCCAATCAGTACGGGGGCCAGGGTATGGACAATAGTAGACTTGTGTGGCTTGACTTGCGAGTACGAATGGATCGTACCGGCCATAAGATCGCCTCTAATTAAGCTCCACAAGCTTGTAGTTAGGATGAAATTTTGTCCCATTGTTTGAGGGATCAAACCACTGACACTTGAATAAAACCACTTTCTTCTCGTGGTACCCCTGATAGTCCAATTCGACTACTTCCTCGAGTTTCCCATATAAATCTTCCTCATCCGCATCATAGTTTTTTCCCTTGATACAAACCCCACTGTTTGATGTTGCTCTAGATGCACCATAAGCCATAGTGTGGAATTTGTACCCGTTCACGTAATACCCTGCGTACGTAAGAACTTGACCAGACGGACCGACCGAAAGATCGTATAAAAACCTGTTCTCGACGCGATTTATCTTCACCTATATATATATATATATATATATATATATAAGCTGAATTAATGTGAGAATTTCTATAACTTAACACTTTACACAGATCGTTATTTTAAGATAACTTACAATTTCTTCAAACCACGACGCAAATCCATCTTGTAGCCTTAAATCTGATTCAGCGGCCGAGAGATTTGGTTGACGAACTTGAAGTTGTTGCATGAATAGCCTACGTACGATCGATATAAGATTAATAAGACATGTCAACACTAAGTATTTGATTGACAAACATTTTGGTCAGATTGACTTACTGAACATATGGCTGCACCTCATCACAATTCAACAACACGTACGTATGAGCAACTTTTTTCTCCTCGTCTAAAATCCATCTTTTCTTAGGCTTTCATAATCATTTGTCAGGCGCCTTAAATATTGAAAAAGTGCCCTCGACATACTCGTGTACTTCGTCCCGACCATCGTAATTACGAGGTACATCGTGTATCCTTGTCGTAACATGGTCCTCGAAATAGTGAGAACAAAACATTGACGCCTCTTTAGTTAAATATGCATTTGCAATCAAAGCTTCAACACATGCTTTGTTACCCACGCTTAATTTCAAGGTGCGAAGATACCTGATTAAATTTTAAGAATCGTAAGTTCATATAATTTGAAGAATCGTATGAGAAATTAATTAAATTACCTCTCGTATGGATACATCCATCTGTATTGAACTGGACCACACACTTTTGCTTCATATGCAAGGTGCACAGGTAGATGTTCCATAGAGTTGAAGAAGTTGGGTGGAAAGATACGTTCCAACTTGCACAAGATGACTGGGATATATGTTTCCAGTCGAGTCATGTTGTCAACTGTGATGGTTGTAGAAGTCAACTCCTTAAAAAATAGACTAAGCTCAGTGATTGCTTTCCACACATTGAGTGGCAGAATTTTGTAAAAAGCAATCGGTAGTAGTCTCTGCATAAACACGTGACAATCATGACTCTTCATCCCATACAATTTTAATTTCGACCAGTCAATGCAACGGGACATGTTAGACACATATCCATCTGGAAACTTCAACTCACTTATCCACTTACAAATAACATCCTTTTGCTTCTTATCAAGCGAAAAAGAAGCCTTAGGATACTTTGATGTACGTGGACATTTCTTGAGAGAGGGACGACAACAATAATCATTCAGCTCATCTCTTGATTTAGACGTGTCCTTTATTTTCCCCTCCACATTCATCACCGTGTTGAATACGTTATCAAACACATTTCTCTCAATATGCATCACGTCTAAATTGTGTTGTATCAACAAGGTACTCCAATACGGCAACTCCCAGAAAATTCTTTTCCACTTCCACCCTCCAGAAAGTTTTTTGTTGTGGGCCTCAGCACCCTCCTCTGTAACCTTTCTATATCCCAAATGATCAATTTCGTATAGGAGACTTGCACCCGTTCGAATAGGCAGTGGATCATCTATGACTACTACTCCGACCATGAATGCAGTTTTATTCGTTCGCTACGTGTGATTCAGTGGTAAGAACTTTCGGTAGTTGTCGAACCACGACTGCTTTCGACTTTTATTCAAATAGGATGCATCGGTGTACTCTCCACAATATGGACAAGCAAGCCTTCCAGCTGTACTCCAACTAGACAACATTGAGTATGCTGGGAAGTCACTAATGGTCCAGATAAGTGCAACTCGCATAAAAAAGTTTTGCTTTCTAGAAACATCGTAAGTTTGCACCCCATTTTCCCATAAAAATCTCAAATCTGCTATCAGTGGTTGCAAAAACACATCAAGTTTTTCCTTCGGACTTTTAGGCCCGGGCACGAGAATCGAAAGAAACATGAATTGATCCTTCATGCATAACCACGGGGGTAGATTGTACGGAGTAAGTATAACTGACCATGACGAATATTGTTTTCCCATCATTCCAAATGGTGCAAAACCATCTGTGCTCAAGCCCAACCTAACATTCCTAATTTCAGATACAAAATCAGGATACGAACGGTCCAAATGCTTCCAAGCCAACGAGTCTGCTGGGTGACGCATAACACCAGAGTCATCAGAAGCGCACGAGGCATGCCATGTCATATCCTTCGCAGTGGCTTTGGACATGTACAATCTTTGCAAACGAGGAATTATCGGAAAGTAGAACATCTCCTTAACCGGGCATTTCTTTTTCAACCGACCATCTGCATCAACCCTACTCGGCTTATACCGTGATCGACCACAAATCTTACAAAAATCTAGTTCGATGTCTGCACCCCAAAATAACATGCAATTCTGTGCACAACAATCAATCCTTTCTACCGGAAGACCCATTCCACTCATCAAATGTTTGGTGTCGTTAAATTTCTTGGGAACCTTATTTTCGGGAGGACAAATCTCACGAATCAACTCAACGGCCTGATTGTATCCCCTTTCAGACAATCTGTTTTTCGTTTTAATGTTCAACAATCTGGAATTGAATGACAACTGCGAATGAGATTCACAACCAGGATATAAGTCTTGGTCCGCTGCACGAAGCATGCCGTAAAACTGTGCCGCATTCTCGTTAGGGGATTATTCATAAAGTGTCTCCTCTTCCACGTCTATTCCAAAATCAATGTTTGGGCCACCCATTAACTCTTCTACCATAGTGTGGTACGAACTAGGTCCCGCTGGGTCAACGTCGTTTGAAGTTGACGCAAATTCATTAGTGTTTTGAAATGGACGTGGACCCCGACTCTCTTCCCCGTGATAAATCCAATTATAATAATTCAGTGTTAAACCATTTCGATATAAATGAGATTTCACTTCATTAGGATCTCTATAAGTTTAATTTCGACATCTAGCTTTCGAACAAGGACACCTAATTTTTCCTTCCCAAATCGAATTCAGATTACTAGTGGCAACTTCAATAAATCCATTTACTCCACTAACAAATCTGGGGTTCATAATCCCATTCACTAATCTTGGACTATACATCCAACTACGACTTGAATAATTCATGTCAATCGACGTCTACAACACACAAACAACCAACGTCTCATTCCTCCAACTCTATTAAAATTAATTAATATAATTCCAAATATATTCTAATAATTATTCTAACACCCTAATTAACAAATAAATTCATATAACTTAATTAAACCATACATATATATACATAACACAATATAATTCTAACACCCTAATTAACAAATAAATTCATATAACTTAATTAAAACATACATATAAATACATAACACAATATAATTAACAATTAAATTCTAACAATTAACACATGCATGCATAAAAATTAACAATTCTAACAATTTTATATATACATACAACATACAATATATGCATATATATACTAAAACTATATATATATATATATATATATACATATAACTTCAAATTTAACCAATGAAAATGAAAAAAATTACCGTAGAAATGCTCCCGTCGAAGTGTAGAACACAAATGGCCAAAAACCGAGTTCGGTCCGTAAACGAAGGTAAATTTTGAGTGTGAATGTGTAAAACTCGAAGCTATGTGTAATGGAGGTGTGGGGGTGCGCCACTGTTCTGGAAGAGAGGGGTTTGTGCGATTTATACTCAATTAGGGCGACGGTAAAGGCAACGGGCCCACTGCCGTTGCCATTTAGCGAGTGGGGCCCCGTTGCCATTTCGCAACGGGCCCACTCCCGTCGCCTTTTCGCAACGGGGCCCACTCCCGTTGCCTTAAGGCAACGACACCCGCCCCCGTCGCCTTTTTTCTGCCCGTTGCCAAATCCGTTGCCAATTGGCAACGGTAGCCTGCCCTTGCTAATCGCTGTTGCCTTTTGCCAATATTTCGTAGTGCTTGAGCAAACATTTGTCTTCTTGTTCATCCTCAATGCTCACTCGAGTCAAAGAAGAGCATGACTCATCATAATCAAAGGAGTCCCACCAATCTAAATATTCATCCCAAAATTGATGTCTTAGTGAGATATAGACATTGATAGGTCACATGCACCATCCCCATGCTTGGACATAAAGTAAACTCTTTATAAAAAACAATTGGCATTGATACTCCATGAAGCCTCACAATTTTTTGAACATACAACTTTGCATATTGCTTCATAGGCAAAAAGTGTGCAAACTTCGTCAATCTATCGACAATTACCCATATTGTATGGTTCCTTTTTTTTTTTTGAATCGGTAAAGATGTATTACTCACGAGTACAATGAGTACTCAACCGTACAATATTACAATAACAAATTACATCATTTGCTCTCCATTCCTACACATCTTCTATATGTTGTTATCTATCTATGCAAATGTAAGGATCACAACACCATACCGAGATTGACGAATTTTGTGCTAGTCGATCATGTCCTTCTAGCCAAGAACACATATTTATTTGGATGTTTTCTATTGATTTTTTCACCTGTGGTTCTTCTCCTGAGAAATGTTTTGCAATCCTGCACCTCCAAATTTCCCAAATTATTGCCACCCACAAGCTTGCTACAATTTTCTTGTTCTTTCTCTTTCTTTCAAGGATTTTATGGTTTTGTAAAAAATGAATTGTTATATTATTGTGAGCAACCATACTAACCTACCATGAAATACATCATGATGTGCTCCCACTTTCATTGTGGGATCTCAAGTGGCTTTAGTAGTACTGACTGTCGTTGATGCTCAACTTTCACCTGTGGTTGTTAGCATGCTCAACTTTCACCTGTGGTTGTTAGCATTCTCAACCAAAATATTGTCTTTAGATTTCGGTACATCTTTGTTCCTTCAACGTAAATTGTCCATGAGGTACAATGAGCTTCATCTAATATATCCTTTCTCAAATCCTCATCCTTAACATACAATCTTCCCTCATAAACAAGTACTTCATCAACTGCAACTGCAATTTTTTCCGGGATCTAGGGATGATAATTTGTATATAACAATAATGTAACTTCATATACTATATATTTTTGGTCAATATAAATTGATATAACATAATATGAAATACAATATGACATGTCAACTAAAATTTTATGTGATTATTTACTCAAAACCTTAATCCAGCCACCCTTAGTGTCTAAAATTACCAGAATTTTTGGTATTACTCATATCTTCAAATTTGATGGGAATACCCAATTTTGCCCCTAATTTTCATCTCTTATCATTTGACATTTCTCTCTCATCACCGTCTCCAAAAATCGGCTTCTCCGTACTCTTTTCTACAGCAACATCTCGTTGATCTTCCCTTCCCAAGTTTATTTCAAAATTCAAATTCAGAACAGGTATGGTTGTTTGCGTTCGTTTAGGGAAGTTTTGAGAGCTTCCGAAATTCTTTCTCCAGTTTGTCACAATTTGGCTTTTTTCTGCAATTTCGCCCAATTATGTTTATCAATATGCCAAAATCATCTTGTTTTCTTATTTATTGACGTTTTTTTTTTCTTATTCTGCTATTTCCCCCAAAATTTCTATCAAGAATATGCGAAAATCATGTTGTTCTAATTTTTCTTGTCTATTTTCAAATTTTTATTTTAGTCGTCTGTTTGTTTTTTGTTGTTTCGATCATCATAACTTAGTTGCTTTATTGACTCTAATGGATTTTTCCCTCCTTTCTGTGGTGAATTTCAACGGGCAGTCTAAGCTCATCAATATTGATGGAAAATTATCATTCGCCCAGTTTGTTCAAGAAATTACTGGTACGTGGGGGGTGTGTTGGATGAGCTGTCGTTTAGTTTCTCCGTTGGTAATGTTGAAAATTGTGTGCTAACATCTGATAGTGATTTGAGTAATATGTTTTATCTTTGTCAACACACATCCTAGAAATTAGTGAATGTTAGGGTCATTAACAAGGATGTTGCTTCCAATTCTTCTGATTTTATGGGTTTAGGTAGGGGAATAAGATTAAATAGGCAATTTGAAGATGGGCTGATTTTGAATGGTAAGGAAAATCATTCTCCTCCTTTGTCAAATAGGAAGAGTGTAGAATTTGTTCCCACTGGAAAACCCGGAGGCAGTCCCATTCCATCTCAACATGATTTTTCAGGGGAAGGTAACATCCCATTTTATGATATGTGTCCCATAAAGAAGAGGAATCCATTGTTGTCTGATTTGTGGGGTGATATCATGAAAAATGGTGTTGGAACTGAATTTATAGGGGGTGCTGCAGAGTTTCGTATGGAACTTATTAAGTATACGTCTAAATTGGGCTATAAATTCAAGTTTACCCGAAATGATCCGAGATACATTCGCGCAGTTTGTACGGAGAAAGGAAAGTGTGATTGGTTTATAAGAGCGAAGCGTCGAGCTGTCAATTCACATTGTGTCGTATCAAAGGCTAACCTAGTCCACAGTTATATGGGGCAGCTGGTGATCGAGAAAAATAATAGGATGGGTACCTATCTCCTATCCACCCTAGTGATGGAGAAAGTGAGGTATGATCCTTTAATAAGTGGCAAGAATATAATTCGATCCCTGCATGAGAGTTATGGTATTGTTGTCCCTTACTGGAAAGCATGGCGCAACATCGAGATTGCTAGGGACGAGATATTTGGTAGTTTTGACGAGTCATATAATCAACTTCGATGGTTGACTTGGTCGTATTTTTTCACTTTTTAAAACTATACGATCCCCACAAGCGTATGGGCTCGTTAGTAGTAAGATAAGTGTCCCCAAGTAGATTTTCGTTCCAAGGACTTAATTGAGTGAAAATGAGTCCATAAAGTTGCAAGTTATCATGCTATTGTAGTAACTAAATGATTATGTTTGGATTTTCGGGAATAAGCACAAAAAATATTAAACTAAATTAACTAAAGTAATGAGAACTAGTGATAAGAAATAACAAGCTATCTAACTTTCGATTGAAAGTGCAAGAGAAGGGTATTGCCTCGGGTGTTTCCGTTTTGTGAGCAATTAAGTGAACTAGTGAACCAATTACATGATTTTACTACGAATTTGGGTCAAGCTAAAGGTTATCACAAATGTGTGCAAACCCCCTCGAAAGGCATAGGTAAACATCGTGCATTGATTAGCAATTATAGGATCTAACCAAATACCATAAGCTCCTAAGATAGTGTTGCATAAGCACTTTCAACATGGTTACTAATGCTTATGACACGCCCTCTCACAAAACTCCTAGACGACCTCTATTTGTTTAGTGTCTAAGGTTGTCGGTCTAGCCATTAACACCCCTCTCGGGTGAGCTAATTACTAATTAACTTCTATTCAATTGACCAAAGCTCACACTCACACTCCCAATCATGTTACCCAACTCTCGTTGCAATAAACATAATCGGACATGCTTGCTAATAGGGTTAATCAATCAAAGTACAACTCTAGAAACATAAAAACCCAAATTTTAAGCTAATCATGCAATTAATCCACAATTACACTAAATTCTCATCAAAACATCCACACCCAAGGAAATTGAGGATTATCCCATGGTTCTAGAAGAGAATCCCATGGCTACAACAACAAATAACATCAAACTCATAATAAAATAACAAGAGATTGAAGAAATTAAGAAAATACCAAATTGAATTGCAAAATAGAGTAATATCACCTTGATCAAGCCAATTTAGCTACAAAACGATGTAATAGATGATGCCCGATGATAATCGTAGCTTGATTTGATGTAAAAACCATTATTCTATCTAATCTATTGAAGAAATTAAACTAAAAATGAAGAACACCTACAACTATGTGAATGTGTGTGTGGAAATGCTTGTAAAAGGAGTAAGACCCCCTTCTAAAACTCAAATTGGAGCTATTTATAGTTGGGGTAGAAGTCTTGGACGAAATTTGCACTTAGGTCCCTCGAAAATGGAGAAAATAGCCAAAAACCTCCGAAAATGATGTCACTCGGCCGGGTGGGTTCCACCCGGGCGTCCCACCCGGCCAAAACACGAAAGTCCCTCTTCTTTGGCCTTGCCCGGGTTGAATCCACCCAGCCGGGTGGGTTTCACCCGGGCCAAATACGAACTTATCTCAAATCTTCCCTTGCCCGGGTGGTTTTGACCCGCCCGGGTCGATTCTACCCGGGCATGCTTTTTCGTCTCTTCATATCTCGAGCTTCCGACCTCCGATTGACTCGATTCTTTTTTCATTCCACTCCGTTTTTCGAGACGAATCCAACGGTGCACTCCTCTTCATGATCCAGTAAAGTATGGTTGGTGTTTTTCTCCAAATTCCCTCGTATTTCCTACAAAATCGACAAAACACAACCTTTCTCTCATTTCGGCTTAAACAATCATATTCAATGCATAATTCAATGAAATCCACATCAAAACATGCTTCACATGTGATCCTAAAACGTGTAAATTCCACCCGAATCAACTCCCCCAAACTTAAAGTGTTGCTCGTCCACGAGCAACGAAAGAATTACAACGTGAGGGTGAAATTTACAACTAGATGATCAATGAAAGATTCCACGTATCAAATGACATGAAATGAATTCTTCTTCCTCAAGATACATTCTCAAAAATGATCACAAGTTCAATATTGAAGATCCAACTAATTACTCACACATGCTCAACACACAACAACAAGTGATGGTGATGACAATATCAAAATGTTCAAGTTCAACTCCCTAGATATAGTGTTTCTCTCAAACACTCAAACAAATTAAGGACAATAAGCACTCATCAATCAAATCATGCATTGCAATTCCCATATGCTTGCCCAAGCTCTACCATCTTTCCACCACAACCATGTTCAACAATGGGATCAATAGGGCTTAACCAAGGACGTAACATTGGCTCTTTGGACGGGGTAAGATGAATATGGAAAAAGTGACTTGTCTAGTGGAGAACGAAAGTTATTTTTCAACAATTCAAGCTCATGCTCTTAAGGTTTACAACTTTCATTCTCACTTTTCATATGAATTCCTCAAATGTATTCATTTTCTCATCTTTTAACCAATTTCTTCTCTTTTTCTTGTGAGCTCTTGGGGCTTATTGTCCCTCTTTTCTTTCACAATTTTTCTTTTCACTTCCATCTTTTTTTCTTTTCACAACTTTGCCATTTTTTTTTTCTTCAAACCAAAGGCACTAAAGCACATGTTTTACCACTTTCTTTTTATTCTCCACTAGATTTGGATATCAAAGGCTCAAAAGGTTAAGTGGTTAAACATTGTAGGTTGCCAAGAGAATGAGAAATCAAGCTCAAACGGGCTAACTACGGAATATTACTTTGGTTATTGGAAAAAATTTGGCTAAGTGACTTGAAATACGAAAGATGGCCTACATCATATCTCAAAGTATCACACAAACATGATTTCAAGCAAGAACTTGGGCAAGTTCTAGAAAAGCAAGCAATGAATTGATCCACTCAAAACATGAAATAAACCGGATTAATGCATCGGTTCAAAGCTCAACTCTCACCGGTTCATTCAAGACTCAAACATTCATCAATCATCACCACACATAACTCATTGTGCATGCAAAACATCCATAGGTAACAAGATGGCAACGACACAAACAAGATGATTCATTCCAATTATGTACACATTCAAGGAATCAATTTCACAACAAATCATTATCAAATGTGTCCCAATGACCATTAAAGCTCAAATTGCACACACACAAAAGTACACATTGGTGTCAATAGAAAATGTAAAAACGAACATACTCCCCCAAACTTTTTCATTGCCAAGCAATTAAAAGTTTGGAAAAATAGTTTTGCAATGATATTGACACCAAGTGCTAAACATACAAATCTACACACATGGGCCACTATCCCAACAATTAAAAACAATAGTAGCTAAGCAATCAATATTATGAACAAGAATATAAATTCCACTACCCCCCAAACTTAGTAATTGTTATGCAATTCCTAAGTTTGGAGTGGGCGTACCTCTTACGATTGCTATAACTACACCTTCTTCAAGCACAAAGTTCCACTTTCGATCTCCAACCGTCCATTCGATCCAAGCTTCTTCAACTAACATCAAAACTCACAAACACATCAAACTAAACTAACAAAGTAAATACAATAAAAAAAAATGAAATAAAGCAAGTAAAAATGGGTTGCCTCCCATTTAGCGCTAGGTTTAACGTCCTATGCCGGACGGAACTTAACAAGTTCATACTTCTCTTTCTTTGAATGGAGGATGATAGTACTTGACATTGTGCTCATCGGTGATGAACACTTCGTCCTCCTCACTTTCCAACGCAATGCCTCCTTCATAGGCCAATTTCTTCATGACCAACATTTTGCGTTCCTTGAGCTTCATCTTTCTAAGTACTTCCATGACTCCCAAGGTGTACCATACCACCTTATCTCCAATTTCAAAACCCTTTTCGATCTTTCTCTCCTTTATACTCTTCCTTTTCCCTTCTTCATCTTCACTATCCTCAAGGAACTTACCAAAACTCTTCTCCTTATAAAACTCCCCCAAACTTGAGTTTTGCTCAAGTTTGGGAGTTTGCTTCAATTTGTTAACATCTCCCGGATCTTTCAATGAGACTTTTGGTAATGGCTCTTTCACATAAATGTCACATTCTTAGATGTAGGGAGATTCCTTCTTTCTTGGGGAACTCTCAATTGAGCCATACTTAGAGAAAATCACTTTCTCTCCATTCACCTCCAATGTTACCTCCCCTTTTCTCAAATTGATGTTTGCTCCCCCCGTGGCAAGAAACGGTCTCCCAAGAATCAATGGGATATTTGCATCTTCTTTCATATCTAACACCACGAAGTCGGCCGGAATGATGAACTTGTCAATCTTCACCAATACATCTTCAATGATCCCTTTAGGATGGGTGATGGAACGATCCGCTAATTGAAGAGTAATTGATGTGGGCACTACTTCTCCAAGTCCCAAACGCTTGAAGATTGAAAGTGGCATCAAATTGATGCTAGCTCCCAAATCACAAAGAGCTTTCATCATGGGACCATCACCAATCTCACATGGGAGAGTGAAACTACCCGGATCCTTGAGCTTTTCGGGAGGAGTTCGTTGAAGTATAGCACTACACTCCTCGGTCAAATTGATCTTCTCATCATCCACTAGTTTCTTCTTGTTTGCTATTGCATCCTTTAGAAACTTCATGTAATGAGGTATTTGCTCTAAAGCATCCGAAAGTGGAAGATCAATGTGGATTTTCTTGAAGATATCCAAAAACTTTCCAAACTTTTCATCCATCTTCTTCATGTATCTTCCCGGGTATGGAAGTGGCTCATATGTAATGGGCACCCCCCATTTATCACAAGGTACCTCAAACCTCTTCTTTCTAAAATCTTTGGCAATTCTCCACTTTGGAATTCTTGGAGCAACCTCTCCACTTCCAACTTTTTCTACCTCCTTTTTTTTTTCTTCCTCCCTTTCTCGTGCCTTCACCACTTCATTTTCTCCCACTTCACTTGACATTGAAGAAACTCCATATTGTTCACCACTTGAAATTGTAATAGTATTACAATGTTCACGTGGGTTTACCTCGGTATTTGAGGGCAATTTACCTTTTATATGTTGAGATCCGATTGAAGATGCCAATTGCCCCAATTGGAATTCCATTGATTTTTGGTTACTCATTAGTTGGGCAAGGATGGAGTCGGATGCTTCGGATTTCTTCTCACTTGTCTCCATTCTCTTCATGAGGAGTGCGAGAAGCTCATCCGTGGAGGACTTCCCTTCTCCACTTGGAAGTTTTTCTCCGGGATCAAATCCGGGAGGATATTGAATAGCACCTTTAGGATTGGAATATGACAAGTTCTCATTCCTCCGAAAATTCGGGTTTTGAGGAGTTTGGTATTGAGGGGATGGTCCCCCCTGTCCTTGAGATGATGAAGATTGCCCTTGAAATCGGTTTTGAGGAGGAGCTTGATATCCTTGACCACGATTTTGGTATGGTGGTTGTCCTTGATATTGTCGATTCCCTTGAAAATTTTATGGATATCCTTGTTGACCCATGTATTGCACATCCTCCATAGGTCCCATTTGAAGATCCTCTTTCCCAAAGGATAAATGATTATCTCTTGTTTGAGATAAAACATTCACCTTTTCAATGAGTGTAGTCATCATTGCTTTTATGCTATCATTAACATCCACTTGAGCTACCCGATTTTGTGCTCCACGGTCTACTCTCATCTTGAAAGTATTGCTTGAAATCCCTTCGATTATGTCATTGATCTCCTCTACCGATTTCATCCAAATTGAACCACCCGCACAAGCATCAATGTGGTGTTGATCTTCCAATCGTAACCCACCAACGAACCAACATGTTGTTTGTTCTATTGGGAAACCATGATGGGGGCATGTGATGAGAAGATTCGTAAACCTTTCCCATGCCTCTTTGATTCCCTCTGTTGGACCTTGTTGGAATGTGGAGATCTTTTGTTTGGCTTCCATAGTCTTTGAAGGAGGGTAGTACTGCAATAGAAATCTTTTCTTCAACTCTTCCCACGTCCTCACTTCTCCGGCGGGAATGCTTGATTGTAGCCAAGCTTTTGCTTTCCCCGACAATGTAAATGGAAATAGCCTCATCTTTTTAGCATCTTCCGACACTCCGTTTTGCTTGAGAGTATCGGCCATCTCTAAAAATTGAGCAAGGTGTTCATTCGGGTCTTCCTCAAATCCTTCCTCCGTCCTTCCTTCAAATTACCTCTCCCTCAACATCCTTAATAGAGAGGCACTAATTTCAAAATTGTTTGCCTCCACCCTTGGTCTTGCCAATCCATCGTAATGCTCCCTAGGTTGAGGCTCAAAATATTCCCTTATTGGCCTTCCATGGTACACACGTTGAGGCTCTTCTATATGTGGATGGGGATGGATGTATTCCTCTTGAATGTGTTGAGGGTGAGGGTATTGGTAAGGTGGAGGGTAAGGGTGTTGATGTGGTGGAGGTGGATAGTAGGCTTGTTGTGGAGGTGGATAAGGGTAAGGATAGTATCCTTGATATGGAAGGTGGTTTTGAGGTGGATATTGTGGATTTGGGTTATGGAGATTTGGTGGTGGGTTTGGAGGTGGATTCCCTCCAACTTGGTTTGCAACTTGGTGGTTCTCTCTTTGAGGCTCATCATCTCCAAGTGGTGGAGGATTCATCTCTTCAATGTTCTCCATCTCAAATGGTTCTTCTATAACTCTTTGTCGGTTCCTACTTCGATTCCTTCTTCTTGCGTGTGCCTCGATCTCAAGGTCTAACGGTTCAAGGTTTCCTCCACGTGATCTTATGATCATGCACCTACAAAAGAATTATGTCAAAGCCCACAAAGATGAACAAAAACAAAATAACAAAAAGAAATGCTACTATCAATAACACTTAACAAACTCTAAGTCTCACTAACAACACTCGCTTAAGTCCCCGGCAGCGGCGCCATTGACTTGGTCGTATTTTTGCACTTTTTAAAACTATACGATCCCCACAAGCGTATGGGTTCGTTAGTAGTAAGATAAGTGTCCCCAAGTAGATTTTCGTTCCAAGGACTTAATTGAGTGAAAATGAGTCCATAAAGTTGCAAGTTATCATGCTATTGTAGTAACTAAATGATTATGTTTGGATTTTCGAGAATAAGCACAAAAAATATTAAACTAAATTAACTAAAGTAATGAGAACTAGTGATAAGAAATGACAAGCTATCTAACTTTCGATTGAAAGTGCAAGAGAAGGGTATTGCCTCGGGTGTTTCCGTTTTGTGAGCAATTAAGTGAACTAGTGAACCAATTACATGATTTTACTACGAATTTGGGTCAAGCTAAAGGCTATCACAAATGTGTGCAAACCCCCTCGAAAGGCATAGGTAAACATCGTGCATTGATTAGCAATTATAGGATCTAACCAAATACCATAAGCTCCTAAGATAGTGTTGCATAAGCACTTTCAACACGGTTATTAATGCTTATGAAACGCCCTCTCACCAAACTCCTAGACGACCTCTATTTGTTTAGTGTCTAAGGTTGTCGGTCTAGCCATTAACACCCCTCTCGGGTGAGCTAATTACTAATTAACTTCTATTCAATTGACCAAAGCTCACACTCACACTCCCAATCATGCTACCCAACTCTCGTTGCAATAAACATAATCGGACATGCTTGCTAATAGGGTTAATCAACCAAATGAATCAATCAAAGTACAACTCTAGAAACATAAAAACCCAAACTTTAAGCTAATCATGCAATTAATCCACAATTACACTAAATTCTCATCAAAACATCCACACCCAAGGCAATTGAGGATTAGCCCATGGTTCTAGAAGAGAATCCCATGGCTACAACAACAAATAACATCAAACTCATAATAAAATAACAAGAGATTGAAGAAATTAAGAAAATACCAAATTGAATTGCAAAATAGAGTAATATCACCTTGATCGTGCCAATTTAGCTACAAAACGATGTAATAGACGATGCCCGATGATAATCGTAGCTTGATTTGAAGTAAAACCCACTATTCTATCTAATCTATTGAAGAAATTAAACAAAAAATGAAGAACACCTACAACTATGTGAATGTGTGTGTGGAAATGCTTGTAAAAGGAGTAAGACCCCCTTCTAAAACTCAAATTGGAGCTATTTATAGTTGGGGTAGAAGTCTTGGACGAAATTTGCACTTAGGTCCCTCGAAAATGGAAAAAATAGCCAAAAACCTCCGAAAATGATGTCACCCGGCCGGGTGGGTTCCACCCGGGCGTCCCACCCGGCCAAAACACGAAAGTCCCTCTTCTTTGGCCTTCCCGGGTTGAATCCACCTGGCCGGGTGGGTTTCACCCGGGCCAAATACGAACTTCTCTCAAATTTGCCCTTGCCCGGGTGGTTTTGACCCGCCCGGGTCGATTCTACCCGGGCATGCTTTTTCGTCTCTTCATATCTCGAGCTTCCGACCTCCGATTGACTCGATTATTTTTTAATCCCACTCCATTTTTCGAGACGAATCCAACGGTGCACTCCTCTTCCTGATCCAGTAAAGTATGGTTGGTGTTTTGCTCCAAATTCCCTCGTATTTCCTACAAAATCGACAAAACACAACCTTTCTCTCATTTCGGTTAAACAATCATATTCAATGCATAATTCAATGAAATCCACATCAAAATATGCTTCACATGTGTTCCTAAAATGTGTAAATTCCACCCGAATCAATGGTATTGCGATGCAATCATTCATACTAATCCTCGTAGTGTTGTGGATCTTCAAAGAAATCTTGAAATCAATCGGTTTGAACGTCTATTTATTTCTTTCAAGGCGTGCCTAGATGGTTTTCGAACTTATCGTCCAATGCTCTTTGTTGATGGAACATTTATGAAAGGGAGGGCCAAAGGTACCATTCTAGCAGCAACGGCCAAAGACGGAGATAACGGTAAGTGTTAATATATTAGTTCTTCGAATTTTGGTATCTAATTGTTTACAACTGTTGCCCGATTACTATCTGAAACTCTATAGTCCAAATGGATATTTTATCACATGATTCTGGGATATTTTTATAATAGTTATATATTTTTAATTGTGGAATGATTACAATTTGAAACTCTATAGTCCAAATGGATTTTAAACAACATATCTAATTTGTATTAACGTCTCTATTTTTTGTTTTCTGCCCATTTGTTAGGATTGTTCCCAGTCGCATTTGCTATTGTTCCTGCCGAAATAAAAGAGAATTGGATATGGTTTTTGGAGAAGTTAAGGGACTTTATCAAACATGATAAACAAGTGCTTTACATTTCTGATAAGAACAAAGGGCTAATGTATGCATTCCAAGAAGTATTCGAACTTCCCATCCATTTGTATTGTTTATATATTACTTGCTTACAAACCTCAAGTCCCGTTTTGCTTGTGGTTGGACAAATGGGGACAGAGAAAAACTCACAGATCTTTTCAAAGAATGTGCTTACGCTCCGACAGGATATGTTTTTCGGGAGAAGAGAAAAGCTTCCATAGAAATGGGTGGCGGTGTTGCAGAAAAGTGGCTAGAAGATATGCCAGTGGAAAAGTGGGTGGTTGCGTACTCTCCAATCATGACTAGATATGGTGAGATGACTTCAAACGCAGTTGAATCGTATAATGCATGGATCAAAGAGGCTAGGTCTCTTCCTATTACCTATATGATCGACTCAATTCGAAAGGCTATTTCCCGTTGGTATGTAGAGAGGCGGGAAGCCAGCAACTTATGGACTTGGGCATTGTGTCCTACCAAGGAGGCATTTTGGCACCACATGTCTGAGATTGGAAGCAAATGGGCAGTAGCCAAGTGTCCAAATGGTCAATTTGAAGTATCATCAAGGGTATCAGTCATAGTTGACCTGCGATTACGAGTTTGTACATGTTATCAGTGGAAAATAAGAGGTTTCCCATGTGCCCATGCCGTAGCAGTTATTCGCAAGCACTGCACCAGTGTTTATGACCACGTAGAGGCATGTTTCCTAGCAGAAAACTATCATGAATGCTACAAGGAAGATATTTCTCCAGTTCCAGAATCTCATAGATTTGCTTTTGAAAATAACAATTTAGATAAAGAAGAGAAGATCCTTCCCCCTATTCTCAATCGTCCTATTGGTCGCCCTAAGAAAAAAAGGATTACGTCCTTCGGTGAGTTCCGTCGAACAAAGTCCAAAATCTGCCCCCGTTGTGGTAAGTCTGGGAAACACGACCCTCTTACCTGTGCAATCAAGGAAATCTAGTCCATGCGTAGTCAGGTAATCTCTTTTGTCTATTTTGCACCTATATGTCTAAATAAACTTTAAATTCATTGAGGTTGTGTTTGGATGGAGGAATTTGATTTGAGGAGGTATTTGAAATGAATCTATTTATAAATGCATGGATTTCAAATGACATGCTTCTAGTGAGGATTTGAAATCTCTCTCAATTTTAACTAAAAAGTGTATTAACACAAATCTAAGTATTTGAAATCCATTCATAATCCAAACATGTAGAATGGATTTGGACTGTGGATTTGAAATCCATAAGCCCAAATCCACCCAACCAGACGCAGCCTGAAGTTAAATTGGATATTTTTCAGATGTGAAGTAGCTTACATACTGGAAGTAATGCTATTTTGTAGGGGGGCAAAGAAATCATGCATACATATCTAAAAAGGTAGTTTTTGACGTGATTTTGGCGACTGGTTTTCTTGGAGAAAGTTTTATAAGTTAGTTGATGAAGTTTTTTGTGGCTGGATACGCTAAACTGGCAGTATATTTTCATCTCCCAGGGCTTATATTCTAGATAGGCCAGTCTCGTGAAACTTAAAATACGTACAAAGATATAGTTAAGTTTCAGATAGGGGGTGATCTATGTAGCCGCATTTTGTCAGATTGTATGAACATGTCTGTCTTATATTATGTCCTTTTCACACCCTCGTTTTCAGTTAAGAAAGTATTGTTCTTGAATGGGTGGATGGTTGTTTTAAAATTTCTGTTGTTTATCGCAATTTTGTGTTTATAGTTGTTAGTTTTGTTGAATGGTGGATGGATGTTTTAAAATTTATGTTGTTTTTGATAAGTTTTGAGTGTATAGTGTTAGTTTAGGATGGTTCCTTAAGTTTCTTAATGAATTGCTCGGATTTAACAAGTTTCTAGTGTGGAAAGTTCCTTAATAAAATAGAAATTAGGACTCATATAATCCAGTATATTTAAATTAGACCACAATGCATATTATGGTAGCAAGTAGAAACCTGAAATACAATCTACCACTTAAATATCATCTTCATGAAACCACTTATAACTAGTACCATCACTATGGTCGTGATATTCGCAATCAACGTAGCTTTCAACTAGATTTGGTAAGGATTCTTGTCTGAAACATTTCTAGTTGCGTAACCACCTTCATTTTAGTCCGTAGTCTCCAGATTTGTGCCATCACCTCGTTGTGGTTGTCCACTGGAATGCTCCATTGCATCATACGGACTCGCCCCACATTGATAGGCTTACACCAATGAGAAAAGTTATGTACACTGCAAGAATAATACAATAACCCCAGGGTTTTGCTTGTACCAGCTATCATAATTGTAGCTTGCCGATCACAGGTCCTGCAATATGATTTTGCATACCTTAGAGGAGAATCACTTGTGACAAAGTTGCTTGCAGTAGACATAAGTAAATGAGGAGAATCTTTTGCTCTTTATTTTTTCTACTCTTGCTCTAGTTTTTGTGTGAGTGAACCTGATGACATGTTCATATATATATATGCAAATATCATTGTTTTTCTAACGGTCAGATTTGTGTCTTGATTCCTTTTCAAACAGCTATGTGATGTGATGGTCCAAATTATGAGCCATACAAATTATATTTGTCATAGTATGCAACTCTGATTCAGGATATGCAAACCACTAGGGTAGTATGCATTACTATTCACTGATATGAAACTATTAGATTAAATATGCTACATGGGCCAAGGTTAATTCATATTGGACTAGAATGTTGATTCTTTTTAGTGGCCCATCATGTTTTTGGGGTGTCCAAAAGTTTTCTGAGTCAATTGGGCTCAATAGTTTTTTAAAAAAACAGACCAAAGGGTTTCGGCCAAATCCAATTGTAATTCACTTTTTATATATTGGGCTTTATTTATGGCCAAAATCATTAAAGATTGGGCCTTTGGCAATTTGGGCCACTGAATCTTAAATATCCCATAAACTTTAATCATTTTTTTGTTATTATCTATTTTTCACTGTAATCAATTTTATAAATGGTATTGATGAAGACACATATTTATAAATGGTTTTTTTAATCTGGTTTTTTTAAGTGTTAATAAATATCCATAAACTTTAATCATTTTTTGGATTATTATCTATTTTTTAGTGTAATCAATTTTATAACTAGACATATTATATATATATATATATTCAAACTAATTAGATATGTGTTAAGATTTAATATTTTAAAAAAAAAATATTATTAACTCAAAGAATAATTATGTTGCATTAATAAATGTTATTGATATATAAGTGTTAATGATTATTAACAATCCATAATATTTGGCCCATCCTAACTAAATTATTGGGCCCATACATAATAGTAATTCAACTCAATGTGGGCTTTATTAATATTTGGTCCATCCTAACTAAATTATTGAGCTTGCATTTTAATAACACACATATTTGATTTTCAGACCTTTAAATAGTTCTATTATCTTTTTTTTTTTTTTTGAAGTCTCGAGTATCCGGTCCAAGGGCCGACTAATCCCGGGGGACCAATCCTACTGCTCACTTGCGGGGGTCTCGTTTAAAGCCAGAGCTTTGCGCTCTGTATGGACATGACCCCATAGAAATAATTCTATTATCTAACTTTGCATACTTGGATTGCATACTGAGTTTATGAATATAGCTAGGATAAGTTGCCTATGATAATATTCAATCTTGGACAATCCAAATATGCAATTTTCATATACATTACAGTCATCAGGACACTATTTTCAATACTTCTCAATTTACCTAAACTAGAAAATATAAAAATAACAAAAAATTCAAGTACAAGCAAAGCAAAGCAAAGCCCACACCAAAATTATTATATTTAAAGTCATTAAGAAGATTCATTCCCCACTATAATGCCACAAAAATAAAATTGACCATCACTTGGGGATGATTAAACTACCAAAAACCAATTTTCAGTACAACAGTCATACCCAAAATATTAAAAGTAATACCTAAACCTTAATATCCAAAATATATTTCCCTCAAACCCAAAAGTGTGATGAATCCTTATTTAAACTAGGGGGCCTCCAAGTTCACATTTACATGATCAACAAACCAAGTAATCATTTTAGACCTGTAAATTCTAGCCTCACGTGTTGATAAAACCCCAGTCTTAATAGGAAGCCCTTTAACTATATTCTCGATATGTTGACAAACTACCACACCGCAATCCAGCGTCCCGAGGGTTTGTTGCATACAATCAGATGTTGCAAGTTTCTTCAACTGGGCTTTCATAAAGGGGTGATAAGGCTTGGTTGAATTGAAGTGAAGATGCAACTTTCACTCAATGTATTCAACCTTAATAACAATTAATAAACTAATTAGTAATGGTTTTCAAATAAAATAAATATAAAGAAAACTATTATACTTATTAAAACAATTTATAAATTACCACAACAAATGATCCAGACTTGCTTCCCATAGAAAAAATAACTCCACTTTTCGCAACATAAACCAAATAAGAAGGTGTTTTTCCAATGTCTCACGAATAGTAATACTACTACGTTTTGAAACGCTTAGCACATTTATTGGTATTGGCGCGGTAACAACAAAGAATACCAGCGCAATCGAGAAGTAAAGGCTACTGATCTACGGGTATTCCTCTACTGATTGCTTTCTAGAGTAAAGGACTCTAATTGAGCTTCTCCTTCCATTTGATTCGCTTATAAGGATCCTGAGAGTTTGATCTTCTCGGCCGCAAAGAATTGTAAAAGGTCCAGGTCTAACTAGCCAGATCGAGCGTAAGAAGAGTCCAATGATACTACTAAGTTTTGAAACGCTTAGCACATTTATTGGTATTGGCGCGGTAACAACAAAGACTACCAGCGCAATCGAGAAGTAAAGGCTACTGATCTATGGGTATTCCTCTACTGATTGCTTTCTAGAGTAAAGGACTCTAATTGAGCTTCTCCTTCCATTTGATTCGCTTATAAGGATCCTGAGAGTTTGATCTTCTCGGCCGCAAAGAATTGTAAAAGGTCAAGGTCTGACTAGCCAGATCGAGCGTAAGAAGAGTCCAAAGAAGAAGGTGTTTTTCCAATGTCTCACGAACAGTAATACTACTACGTTTTGAAACGCTTAGCACATTTATTGGTATTGGCGCGGTAACAACAAAGACTACCAGCGCAATCGAGAAGTAAAGGCTACTGATCTACGGGTATTCCTCTACTGATTGCTTTCTAGAGTAAAGGACTCTAATTGAGCTTCTCCTTCCATTTGATTCGCTTATAAGGATCCTGAGAGTTTGATCTTCTCGACCGCAAAGAATTGTAAAAGGTCCAGGTCTAACTAGCCAGATCGAGCGTAAGAAGAGTCCAATGATACTACTACGTTTTTGTTATTATCTATTTTTCACTGTAATCAATTTTATAAATGGTATTGATGAAGACACATATTTATAAATGGTTTTTTTAATCTGGTTTTTTTAAGTGTTAATAAATATCCATAAACTTTAATCATTTTTTGGATTATTATCTATTTTTTAGTGTAATCAATTTTATAACTAGACATATTATATATATATATATATATATTCAAACTAATTAGATATGTGTTAAGATTTAATATTTTAAAAAAAAAATATTATTAACTCAAAGAATAATTATGTTGCATTAATAAATGTTATTGATATATAAGTGTTAATGATTATTAACAATCCATAATATTTGGCCCATCCTAACTAAATTATTGGGCCCATACATAATAGTAATTCAACTCAATGTGGGCTTTATTAATATTTGGTCCATCCTAACTAAATTATTGAGCTTGCATTTTAATAACACACATATTTGATTTTCAGACCTTTAAATAGTTCTATTATCTTTTTTTTTTTTTTTTTGAAGTCTCGAGTATCCGGTCCAAGGGCCGACTAATCCCGGGGGACCAATCCTACTGCTCACTTGCGGGGGTCTCGTTTAAAGCCAGAGCTTTGCGCTCTGTATGGACATGACCCCATAGAAATAATTCTATTATCTAACTTTGCATACTTGGATTGCATACTGAGTTTATGAATATAGCTAGGATAAGTTGCCTATGATAATATTCAATCTTGGACAATCCAAATATGCAATTTTCATATACATTACAGTCATCAGGACACTATTTTCAATACTTCTCAATTTACCTAAACTAGAAAATATAAAAATAACAAAAAATTCAAGTACAAGCAAAGCAAAGCAAAGCCCACACCAAAATTATTATATTTAAAGTCATTAAGAAGATTCATTCCCCACTATAATGCCACAAAAATAAAATTGACCATCACTTGGGGATGATTAAACTACCAAAAACCAATTTTCAGTACAACAGTCATACCCAAAATATTAAAAGTAATACCTAAACCTTAATATCCAAAATATATTTCCCTCAAACCCAAAAGTGTGATGAATCCTTATTTAAACTAGGGGGCCTCCAAGTTCACATTTACATGATCAACAAACCAAGTAATCATTTTAGACCTGTAAATTCTAGCCTCACGTGTTGATAAAACCCCAGTCTTAATAGGAAGCCCTTTAACTATATTCTCGATATGTTGACAAACTACCACACCGCAATCCAGCGTCCCGAGGGTTTGTTGCATACAATCAGATGTTGCAAGTTTCTTCAACTGGGCTTTCATAAAGGGGTGATAAGGCTTGGTTGAATTGAAGTGAAGATGCAACTTTCACTCAATGTATTCAACCTTAATAACAATTAATAAACTAATTAGTAATGGTTTTCAAATAAAATAAATATAAAGAAAACTATTATACTTATTAAAACAATTTATAAATTACCACAACAAATGATCCAGACTTGCTTCCCATAGAAAAAATAACTCCACTTTTCGCAACATAAACCAAATAAGAAGGTGTTTTTCCAATGTCTCACGAATAGTAATACTACTACGTTTTGAAACGCTTAGCACATTTATTGGTATTGGCGCGGTAACAACAAAGAATACCAGCGCAATCGAGAAGTAAAGGCTACTGATCTACGGGTATTCCTCTACTGATTGCTTTCTAGAGTAAAGGACTCTAATTGAGCTTCTCCTTCCATTTGATTCGCTTATAAGGATCCTGAGAGTTTGATCTTCTCGGCCGCAAAGAATTGTAAAAGGTCCAGGTCTAACTAGCCAGATCGAGCGTAAGAAGAGTCCAATGATACTACTAAGTTTTGAAACGCTTAGCACATTTATTGGTATTGGCGCGGTAACAACAAAGACTACCAGCGCAATCGAGAAGTAAAGGCTACTGATCTATGGGTATTCCTCTACTGATTGCTTTCTAGAGTAAAGGACTCTAATTGAGCTTCTCCTTCCATTTGATTCGCTTATAAGGATCCTGAGAGTTTGATCTTCTCGGCCGCAAAGAATTGTAAAAGGTCAAGGTCTGACTAGCCAGATCGAGCGTAAGAAGAGTCCAAAGAAGAAGGTGTTTTTCCAATGTCTCACGAACAGTAATACTACTACGTTTTGAAACGCTTAGCACATTTATTGGTATTGGCGCGGTAACAACAAAGACTACCAGTGCAATCGAGAAGTAAAGGCTACTGATCTACGGGTATTCCTCTACTGATTGCTTTCTAGAGTAAAGGACTCTAATTGAGCTTCTCCTTCCATTTGATTCGCTTATAAGGATCCTGAGAGTTTGATCTTCTCGGCCGCAAAGAATTGTAAAAGGTCCAGGTCTAACTAGCCAGATCGAGCGTAAGAAGAGTCCAATGATACTACTAAGTTTTGAAACGCTTAACACATTTATTGGTATTGGCGCGGTAACAACAAAGACTACCAGCGCAATCGAGAAGTAAAGGCTACTGATCTACGGGTATTCCTCTACTGATTGCTTTCTAGAGTAAAGGACTCTAATTGAGCTTCTCCTTCCATTTGATTCGCTTATAAGGATCCTGAGAGTTTGATCTTCTCGGCCGCAAAGAATTGTAAAAGGTCCAGGTCTAACTAGCCAGATCGAGCGTAAGAAGAGTCCAAAGAAGAAGGTGTTTTTCCAATGTCTCACGAACAGTAATACTACTACGTTTTGAAACGCTTAGCACATTTATTGGTTTTGGCGCGGTAACAACAAAGACTACCAGCGCAATCGAGAAGTAAAGGCTACTGATCTACGGGTATTCCTCTACTGATTGCTTTCTAGAGTAAAGGACTCTAATTGAGCTTCTCCTTCCATTTGATTCGCTTATAAGGATCCTGAGAGTTTGATCTTCTCGACCGCAAAGAATTGTAAAAGGTCCAGGTCTAACTAGCCAGATCGAGCGTAAGAAGAGTCCAATGATACTACTACGTTTTGAAACGCTTAGCACATTTATTGGTATTGGCGCGGTAACAACAAAGACTACCAGCGCAATCGAGAAGTAAAGGCTACTAATCTACGGGTATTCCTCTACTGATTGCTTTCTAGAGTAAAGGACTCTAATTGAGCTTCTCCTTCCATTTGATTCGCTTATAAGGATCCTGAGAGTTTGATCTTCTCGACCGCAAAGAATTGTAAAAGGTCCAGGTCTAACTAGCCAGATCGAGCGTAAGAAGAGTCCAATGATACTACTACGTTTTGAAACGCTTAGCACATTTATTGGTATTGGCGCGGTAACAACAAAGACTACCAGCGCAATCGAGAAGTAAAGGCTACTGATCTACGGGTATTCCTCTACTGATTGCTTTCTAGAGTAAAGGACTCTAATTGAGCTTCTCCTTCCATTTGATTCGCTTATAAGGATCCTGAGAGTTTGATCTTCTCGGCCGCAAAGAATTGTAAAAGGTCCAGGTCTAACTAGCCAGATCGAGCGTAAGAAGAGTCCAATGATCAGCCAACTTCTTAGTTGAGGTTTCACTATTCTTAACTAGTAAAGGAAAAACTAGGATGCCCCGATCCCCAACAAAGTTCAACTTTTCATCAATCAAGACTCTTCGACTGCTCATGTTAGCATCAGTATTTATCAAATCCTATATCAAAAGTGAATAATCAATCATTAAAAGGTTTTATTATTGATGAACAAATTGGGAATATAAAAAAAACCTTTTAATGAATACAAGTTGTTCGTTGAAAAAAAATCATACCCAACAATTAGCTGAAAAAACAGATGTTCGTTGAGCACTTCTTTCCTCTTCATATATGTGAAGCAAGATATCTGCCCAAGAATCAATAACCTTGAACAACGAAAAAAATATTAGAACTCATGTTTTGCAAAAAAATCAAATAAAAAATAGGAAAGGAAAAAATTTAAGTTACGCTTCCAGAATCGGCGAAATTGAGGTGGTGAAGAACAAAGACAATGTTCTTAACAGAAACGTGAGTCATTGGTCTTTCTCCAGTATAAACACATCTTCTGCACAAACACCAACCAAATATGTTTTCATAATTATATAACTTTCAAATAAATAGTATATCAATAAGACATATAAATTAGAATGTGTTTTTTTACCCTTCCCCATCTTCCTTCCAATACTTTGTCACATTATCTTTTATCTTTTGGCTAGTTGCCCTAACTGCTTCAATTGATTCATCCAATTTATAAGTCAAATGCTTAGATCGAATTCCCTTTTCCACATTTGGAACCTTGATTTTATGAACCAGCAGGAGCTCACAAGTACTCGGTTGAGGATTGATTTCCACACTATTTCGATCTGAGATGACACTCCTTGCCTTCACACGCTTGATCATCGATCCTTGATTTGTGGATGTAGCAACTGCCTTCTTTCCTTTATCAAGTTGATTATCTTGAACGTGTTCATCAATTGCATCATAAATATCAATGGTTTCAACAAGGGCAGCATTTTGCTTCAACAAATCTTTCTTCTCTGTTGTCACTATATGTAACTTCTCAAGTGCATCAATATGAGCAAGATTATTCGAATTTTGAACCATCTGTGTCAAAGTTGGATTTGTAAATTCTTCCATTTTTTTTTCAATTGCTCCCATTCAGACCGCAACTTCTCAACGGTATCCTCCTTCAAGACCATATCATCCTTAAATTTTGTAACCAAACCATCCTTCTGATTTATCTCCTCCGCATATTTTGAAGTTAACAAATCTTTCTGCTTCAGCTGATCCGAGTATTTCAACTGCTCTGCCAACCTACATTCTTCAACCTTACTAATCAATATAGTATTCCACTCTGCCATCAAAGAATCCTTAATAGATTGTTCTTGCTTTCGTAGCTCCGCTTTCAACAATTCAAGCTCCTTCTCCTGCTCTAACAACTTGGCCTTACTATCCTCAAGCTCCAAAACAACAGATTTCTTGTTTCCAGTACTCAAATCAAATTGAACAACAAAATATTATGAATCTTGTAAACCTACCAAACAATCCAAATACCAACTGAACTTCCCTAGACGTCAAACTAACAGCTTCCCTCCCAATAATAAATTTTTCTTCATCGTGATCAAAAGCTAACACTAGTTCCTTTATGTTTCCTTCATACTTATAACATCTTCTTAACAATTTTGATGGGTCGGATTGATATATTGCCTTAAACATCAACCATACAGGAATCCTTTTAATTTGAATTAATTGAGAATCAGAATAGTGAAGCTTGTTTATCTCTTTGACACAAGTCTTCAAGTTGTTCCTATAGCAAGTCCCAGGTTTGCATCCTTTGTCGTCATCTACATATTCAAAAAGAAAACAACATTTTAATTGTTGTATATAAAAAAATATGAAAAAGATAAAGAAAAGTTCTAACCAAAGTAGGTTGATGCTCGATTATTCTGCCCCCTCAGGGGGTTTTCAGTTTGGTCACTAGGGGTAAGATTGCAATTTGATGATGCTTTGCGACGAGCCTTAAAGACAAATTCTTGTTCAGAACCTGTGTTCTCAAAATCATGTCATTCCATAGAATTATTTGTTTCAAACTATAGTTAAAATTTATTTCAAATTTGATACCTGAGTTTGAAAAACTTTCATTTAAAGAAACAGTCCTCTTTCCTGTCCTCCTACCATGAACATCATCATTTTATCTTCCTCTCTTCCCTTTCATTTCTTGGAACAAAAAACAGAGCCCTTAAAACAAATCCTTAAAAATCAAGCATAGATTTTGCAGTAATAGTAAAAAACAGAGCCTTATAAATATTCTATAATTTTTAAATGGTCTATTAAAGCAACCAAAAAGTTACAAAAATAAAAACTCTAAGGGGAACATCGCAATCTGCTATAAATTAAAAATTATAAAGAAATTTCATCTAAAATATGTAACAAAAATCAATTTTCACATCTATTAGCTAGAAATAAACTCATAGTTTCTCATCAAATCTTCAGGTTATGGTTCAGCTTCGTCTACAATCTTAAAATGGGGCAACGAATGGGGAAAACATGTGTACTATTGACATAAACAGTAAAAAATGGCTCTTTTCAAAGCCATCAATCCTGAGGAGAATCGTGAAAACTTACTTGTTAGAAATTTTTGAAAACCCTTGGTAGAATTGTGAAAACCCTTGTTTCCTCGATTCTTCCTCACACTTTCCGCTTGCTTCTTCAAAAATTGTACCAGTCGAGACGGGTCTTCCTCTAAAATTTCACATGAGGTCGATTGTTTCTAGACAAGTGAAAGAGAGAGATAACTGGTGTTTGCTTGATGGAAGAGAGAAAATGGAAGCAACCAAAAAGACGGAAGAACGGGGTGAGTGATCGAAAGAGTGTAGAGTAGAGTTTGAATGACAATTGATTTGATGTTTCTGTACGACGGGGAGCTTTTTTCAGACTGGAATGAGGAACAAGTAAGTGAAGGGTAAAATTGTAACTACATGAACCATTTTGAAGCTCTAAGCAAAGAAAAATTGGGCTTGCATTTTTTCCTAAATATGGTGGCCCAAATGTAGGTTTGCCCAATTTTCCCGAATTTATATCAATATCAACCACTTTATGATGTGAAAATAAATTTATAAACATGTTTTTAAGGCTTGTTTATTTATCTTTAATACAAATTTAAAATTTATTGTTACATCTTTTAAAAAATATACATGTATTAATTTTACGAAAATACTTTTTAAATTTAGAATGAATCGCCCCGCCCCGTTCATCATAGACACAGTCCATGGACTTGTACTCAATTGCATGATGCAACTAATGCAATTGAGCCACAATTTTTATTTGTTCTAATATGGATGGTCAAAAATTCAGTGAGACAATTAGAAATTTAATCAAATCGCTTAAAATTCAATTATATGGGATGCAATTAATTGCATACAAGAATTTATTTTTACAAATTATATATCCAAACTATATACTTTAGTTTCCCGTTTAAATTTCAATTTTAGTGATGTTCTTCATACTTCCTTCCGTATGTGGATTGTGAATTTACATTTGAAAATAAAATTTACATTGCAGGGTTGTGAAGTTCAAGTTTGGAATAAAATTCTAGCATTATTCAGTAAATTACACTTTTCAGTATGTAATACTCCATTTGTTCCATTATTATTTATAAACTTTTCTCTTTTAAACATTTCACTATTATTTGTAAATTCAAATATAAAATTTTAGTCAAATCTCTTACTCTCACAATACATAATTGGGATTTTCTTAGAATAGTCTCGGTGTCGCCTAAACTATCAACAGTCTGGATGTCGAATTGCATCGCATCGTGTCGCCCTAACTTGATATTTGTGGCCTATTTTTAATAATTTTAAATATTTTTTTAACTTTATTTTATTATTTACTATCTTACCCTCTATTAAAATTAAAAATAATACTGATATTAGTATTAAAATTAGACGGGAATGATATAGTGTCCAACTAACATTGTCACATCAACATTTTTTTAATATTTTATTTTATTTATTTTTAATATTTTATGTTTATTAAATATTCTCCATATAAATAGGAATAAAAAACATCAACAATAAATATATATTCACTACTAAAAAAATTATATTTAATTTAATTTATATGTTTCATAAATATTAATGTTAATCATATCTTCATGTAAATAGAAATACAATAAGTTCAATAATATTTTCTCCATAGAAGCTCGGTGATTCATCCTTCATTTTGCGCTCTGAACGATAATGTATCGAACTAAAATAAATTTTCTAAAATTCTCCATTTCTTCGGACTTTATTGTGTAAGCAAATAAATTCTTCTAAAATTCTGAATCACATCTTCTTCCATTGATGACAGTCATGGAGTATTCTTGATAAATTATAGTTAAAGAGATAAATTAAAGAAAAATATTTTATTCCTATTTATATTGAGATATGCCTCTAATATTTGATAAACATAAAACTAAATTAAATATTAAAAAAGTATTGATGTGGCAATGCCATGTAAACAGTGGGCACAATATCATTCCCGTAAAATTAAATACATATAATAAATTTAAAATTAGATTTATTTCTTAAAACTCAAAAATATAATTTTGGGACGAATTAATGATATGAGAATTAAAATAAATATTATATATTATTAATTAATTTTTTTTATTAATTATGTGAGGATAAATTTGTAATTTTATAATTATGTATTTAAAATTATTAAATTTAATTTAAAAGTGCGATAGGGCGACAAAAAATGATAATAAGTGCAATGCAAGACGATGGATTCTGCGACACCAAGTGCAACAGGTAGCCGGTCATCAAATATAAGCCATTAAATTTCACATCTAATGGCTAAAATTAATGGAATGTTGATAGTTTGGGCGACACCTGAACATTTTTTTTTTTTTATGGAGGGTTTACAAGATCATAAAATAAAGTTACAAATCACGAGCATATGATCTTGATCTTCAAATCAAACGGATATCGCCGTCCACTCCAATCGTGTGAAGAGGAAAGACGAGTTTCCCTTTGCCTTAGAAAGTGTCCAGGTCTCCAATCTTTAAATGAGACAACCCCACACTAAGGTGTTCTCATATCAAGAATAGGAAACAGAATAAACAAACAAAGTTCCACCGAGTACCCGATCCAAAAGTACCACTAGGGCTCTCGAGTCTATCTCAAGAAGCCCAACCACCAAAAAACTCGCAGCCACAACAAAACCCCATAACGGGAACAAGAAGCGCCTTGTCCAACAGAACTAAAAAAAAAAAGCACCAAAACTACCTATGAAAGCAGTAAAATAGGATCAACGAAGAAATACCCGAACGGTCACCGTGGCTCCGTTATGGATAAGATCCACATTGATCCCTAACAAGAATCGAAAATAAACTACATAACAGAATGCAAATACTGGAACAAACAATGGCGGCGACGGCGACAGCGACAGCGGTCTAAAACAACATAGATCTGTAGATCTACAACAAGATCTAGAGAAAACCAAAATAACAGAAGAGATCGGAGAGAAGCGCAACGACGGAAAGACAACAGATCTGAGGCAGAAGGACAACAAAGGCAGAACAAAAAGGAGACAAGACGACATCGAGAACGTGAACGACGGATCTGCGGCGGAGGCCGGTGGAGAAAGAGATCGGAGAGAAGCTCTCTCTTCTCTCCCACCCGACACCTGAACATAATTAATACTCCCTCCGTCCCACAATAATTTTCACAGTTTTCTTTTCGGGACGTCTCACAATAACTTTCACACCTTTAAAATGGATTTTTTTTTTATAAACTCCACCCTCACAATATCCTTAATTTCACACATATGCCATTACTTTTTCTCCACATACACAAAAATCAATTCATTTATTTACTTTATACATAAAGTTTTACAAAATTACCCCTAAAAACTCCACTCATTATTACACTTTCTTAATTTATGTGTCCACCTACATATGAAAGTTATTCCGGGACGGAGGGAGTACATTATATGTCATTACTTTTTTATTCGTAATAGTCAATTTCCCTTTATTAACTTCGTTGAATGAACTTCTTTACCCCTTAATTTGCTTGATGTGTAAAGTAGATACTCCCCGGCCCCATACACATTTAACTTTCACACACATTAAAAAAAACTCAATAAATTTGGTCAAGTTTAATTAATAGGTCTATTTTGCCCTTGATATTCTATAAATTTGGTGTAAATTCAAAAGCGGTTGAGTTTTAATTCAATGTTAATGAGTAATTATGAAATAAATTTAATCAGTGGTAAAATTGCCAATAAAATATTTAATACTTAAGTAAAAGAGGAAACGTGTCTATAATTTGAAACATCTGAAAAAGAGAAAACATGTTTATCTTTGTGGGACGAATGGAGTATTACTTTATTCTAAAAATATATGCTACTATTTTTTTGCATATATCTATGAGATGGATGGAGTACGAATAATAGGGGTGGGAATGAGCAAGGCCTAGGTAGGCTTTACAAAAAAAAATAAAAATTGGCATGTTGATTATTTTTTAGGCCCGAGCCTGATCCATGGCATGTCAAAAACTTTTTTTTTAAGGCTTAGCATGTCCTTTTAAATAAATAGGTCTGGGCTGAAATCCTTTTAAAGATTTTTTTAGTCCTATTAATGTATTTACAAAAATTCTACTATTTCATCAAATAATAAAAAAATCACAAATTATATTGCTTAATGCTTACGGGTTATAAATTATCCTATTTAAATAGATTTCTATATTTAAGTATAATACCATATATATTATATATTAATTATATTTTTATATTATATATTAGATATTAATTATATTTATATATATATATATATATATATTAAATTAAATAGGTCGGCCTGTTGGACTTGAAAGATCTACGAAAAGGCTCAAGTCTGGTCTATTTAGGCTTTTAAAAAAGCTTAAGTCTGACTTATTTATTAAACGAGCTGAGTCGAGCTTTAATAAGTCAGGTCGTAGGCTTCTATCGGGTAGCCTGACCCACAACTAATAATTTTCAAAGTGAAAATGTGTACCTAATGTTGTCCTACTCAATTAATTAGCGAATTTTTGTATTACATATTCATTTGAAGAACAATTTTAAACAATATTTACTTTGCAAACTAAACACATGAGGCACAACCTATTCCTCCATATGATAGGAAATTAGGTCATTTTTATTTTTGGATTATATACGGTGGGAGAAATTAGGATGAGAAGATTCTGATGAGTAGTGATTGTTCGTGCTCGAATCCAGGACCTTAAGCTTAGGTAGTGGTGCTCTAATCACTTGAATTATCCCACTTTGTTAAGAGTGGGTAATATTGTATTATTGTATAATGTAATTTTATGTCAAATTAATTATATAATAGTGAATAAAATTCAAACATTAAATTTCAAATTAGAAAAAGACGAAAAAATGTCACGCCACACGTCTAGACGTGTGGATCTCAAGACAAGCATGACCTTAGTATTCCCACTTCATTAACACCTCTTAGACAAATACTCGTGTGTACCAGTTATATAAATGTAACTTGTTCCTATTTAATACGTACAATGTGAATGTTAGGGATTATATTTTTTTTAGTCCATTAAGTTACCACATTTTTTAATTTAGTCCACCAAGTTACCACTTTTTGAATTTAGTCCATTAAGTTTCGATTTATTTTGATTTTGGTCTAATTACCTACTATAGCAGGTTTAACAAATAACAGGTCATTTTTTAAAACACCCCACACACCCCACAAAATGTTATACACACCCCAAATATTAAACACACCACACTAAAATTTAAAAATAATATTTTGAGAATTTTTATAAAAAAGGTCATTCATAGCCTTACCTTCTTAATAAAAGACCAAGAATAAAATCTTTTTAAAAAAGAATAAAAACACATGTTAATAACCATTTATGCCCTTATATATAAATATGAAAATTAATTTAATAATCAATCCTTTAATTATATATTTTTCAAAATCCAAGATTTTACTCAAATGTTCATTCACCATTCTTGACCTCCCTTTCATAATCTCACCTCAATAATTCGAAATTGATTCAATCAATTCTATATTTCCAATTATACACCAATTCAAAGATTCACAATTATTCTCAAATTCAGTCAATTCCATAATTCCAATCAAAGATACACAATTATTCTCAGATTTACACCAACTATGTAATTTATCGCCACCGCCCACCGGCACGATCTGATTTTCTCCGAGTCGACATTTCGGATCCGGGTTAATCGGACGGTGGGGACGAGGGAGGGATTTCGGAGAGGCGGGAGAGGGAGTAGGCAGCGGCGGGGATGCGACGACGAAGGATGGCGAAGAGGATGATTGGATCTGTGAGTGTTCGGTGTGTGCAGACGAAGAGGACGCCGGAGGTGGTGGAGGAGGCGGAGTTGGGCCTTTGACGACGATTTTGTTGCCTAGGAGTGGGACGACGTAGCGTATGGTCCACATGGAACCATTAATCCGGCGAGATGAAGAGTTTTGTCAAGGGTATGATTTTTAATTCCATACGTACCCACATAATTTGCTGAGAATTTAGGATTTTTTGAGATGATTTTTCAGCGAGATGATTTTGAGATGATTTTAATTTAGATTCAATTTTGCTCTGTTTTCTTGTAATTGTGATGATTTACGTGCGCGTTGCTGGAATTTAGTTCATGATTATTTGTTATTGGTTTGGTCAAGGGATAATGCAGATCTTATTTTGCATATGTATACGTATTTTTGCATAACCATATTCTAATATGAAGACACTGTACCATTTTTTCTGCATTATTCATTTTATTATGCAGTTTTAGATTGCATTATTCTGCATGTATTGCATCCATATTTCATATTAATTTTCCAACAATGGTCAAGGAAGCAAAAATGTTATTCATTATTAATGAATATAAGTGACAATGGGTATGCAGATCATTAAGTTTAAATTGCAGAGTTTTGAGGAAAGTTTTTAAATTTGGGGTAAGTAATTAACGATTTTAATTTTGGGAAGACTTAGTAATTAGAGGCTTTGATGTGGTGAGAGATTTGAATTCAAAATTTAAAATTAGTTGACTTTCTCTAGATTAATTTCGAAAATTAGATAGTAATGGCATGATGGTAAATTTATGTTACATTTTGATCTTAATTTGAAACTATTTTAAATCATGTCCTTATTTAAAAAAGGGTGGGGCTAATAACACCCCATAAAATGTTATACACACCCCAAATGTTAAACACACCCCATTAAAATTTAAAATTCAATTTTTATTACTATACATCCCAATTATTTCCTTTTTACCCTTCAACCCTCATAACTAATAAAAATTAACTAAATCTTTAAAAATATATAAAAATTAAAAAAAATTAAGAAAATGAAAAAATTAATAATTAAACCTAAATAAAATCTGAAAAATAAATAAAATAAAATAAAAAATTATCGATTAACGAATTTTTTTAATTAAATAAAAATAATAAAGAAAAATCAACGCAATATTAAATTAAAAAATAAAATATTTAAAAATAAAACAAAGCTAAATAAAAATTAAAAATTTCAACTAAATTTTAAAAAATAATTAAATCAATTATATTTTAATATTTTGAATTAATTCTTAAGATTTAGGTTATTTTTAATTTTTTAGATTTTATTTATCATTATTCGAATTCTTAATTTTAATTGATTTTTTAATTAATTATTTTTTACGATTTATTAAAAATATTTACGAATTTATTTATTTTTAATTGAATTTTAATTTTTTTAATTGATTTTTAACTTTTTAAAAAATATTTAATTTTTTCAGATTATTTTTAAAAAATATTTGATTTATTTAAATTAATTATTTTTTAAGATTTTATTAATATTTTAAAATACTTTTCGGATTTTAAATATATTTTAAGATTTTTTCAATTTTTTTTAAAAAAATTATATTTAATTTGTATAAGGGTTACTTAGTCATTTTACAATTATCTATTTTTATCTTTAAAATGATGGGGTGTGTATAACATGTTTTGGGGTGTTAGTAGCGATACCCTTAAAAAATCATTGGGTGAAAAAACCTAATACAGTATGTGAAATCCCCTAATATTTTTAGCCAAATACTTGTATGCATGCGAGTGCATGGTGCATACCTCCTCAATTTCATTTATTTTTTTAATTCAAATTATCTGCACCCATTCATTTAATTAGTTTACCTCCCAAATTATTTTTTACTATAATTATCTGCACTTACACATTTAATGAGTTCACCCCCAATATTTTTTTACCACGGTTATATGTACTCGCTCATTTTATGAGTTCACCCCCAAATTATTTTTTTACCACGGTTATCTGCACCCGCTCTTTTTATGAGTTCACTCCCAAATTATTATTTTATCACGATTATCTGTACCCACTCATTTTATGAGTTCACCCCAAAATAATTTTTAAAAAAATAATCACATTTAAAAAAAATATATTATCTTTTTATTAATTTACACAAAATATAATAAAATAAACTCTAATTTATATATTTACAATATACAGACGAGTTATTGTCGCGTTACCGTCGATTCACCACCAAGTAACCCATATTTTTTTTTAAATTGTAAAAATATAATTAATAAAAAAACTATCGAAATTAGCCACAAATCTCGATTTTTTTCTTTTTAATTTTTTCCCCTCCTCTTTTCCTTTTTTCTTCCCATTTTCAGTTTTTTTTTTCCAAATTTTTTATTTCTTCGTTTTTTTTTCTTTTACTTTTTTTTTCCGGCCTTTCTTTTTCATTTTTTTCATGTGTATTTTTTTAATCTTAATACAAAATAATATTATAGGTATGATTTTATTATAGTAGGTCGACGATGCACCTGAATTTGAATTTAAATTTGATGAGTAAAGGACCTGTCGAAAATCCATGTCGATCGGTGGGTGACCCAGCCACCACCATATCCGACCACCCCTTCGACGGCGGCGCTTCCATCCCGGCCGCTTAAGCTCGAGACCCCTCCTCAAATCGCAATCATGATTCTTCAATTCCATGACAATCGACATCATCTTCCATCTCGGCCACGATCCATGGTGGTCAAAAATCTCTGCTCATTTCGACCACCGACGCGAATGCTTCGATCAATCTCCTTTGTGTTCGCGATCCAGGAGCTTCTCCGACATCAATGGCGCTCGCCTGCAACACTCGCTTCGCTCTCGTTGTTCATATTTGTCCAAATCGAAGCTACATTGCTTCGTCTTCTTCACCATGCTCCTGCGCAGTCTCTTCCTCCGGTTGACGACGGTCCGACGGAGGACTGTGAGTATGTTGTCGATGGATCTCTGATCAGTCGGCACTCGGAGTCGGTGAGCTTGTCGATGAAATCTCAGGCGGCGACTGCTGACCTAGGGCGCCCTTCTATTTGACTAGGGTTCTCTTCAATTGGGCTTGGTAATGTGCACCCCGGTCTGCACTCCCTCCACTTTTTTTATGGTATTATTGTTAGTGGTATTGGTATTACTAGTTATTGATTGTGGCATTAATATTAATACACTATTAAATTAATATTAATGATTATTGATTACGATATTATTGATTATTAATTGTGGTATTACTGGTTATATTTTGTGGTATTACTGATTTTGTGGAATTATTTATTATTAATTAAGACATTACTGATTATTATTATTATTGTTTATGGTATTATATATTACTGTTTATGGTATTACTGATAATTGGTTTTGGTATTACTAAATATAATTTGATTTGTGAAATTATTTGTTATTGTATAAGATATTAATGATCAATGTTTATGGTATTAGTAATTATTGTTCATTCCTTCATGGTATTACTCATAATTATTTTTTGGTATTACTTTATATAATTAGATGTGTGAAATTTTTGTTATTGTATAAAATTTTACTAATAATATTAATGGTATTACAGATTACTGTTCGTGGTATTACTAATAATTGTTCTTGATATTATTGAATATAATTAGATGTGTGCAATTATATGTTATTGTATAAGATATTACTGATTATTATTAATTGTATTACTGATTATGGTTTATGGTATTACTGGTTATTACTTATTGTACTAGCGATTATAATAAAATTATACATATAATATTATTTTATATTAAAAAAATTTAAAATACTAAACAAAAAAAAAAGAAAAAAAATGCAGAAAAAAAAATGAAGAAGTAAAAAGTTTGAAATAAAAACTGAAAATTGAAAAAAAAAATTAAAAAGAAAAAAAATTGAGATTTGTGACTAATTTCGATAGTTTTTTTTAATTATGTTTTTACGGTTTTATTTTTAAAAATATGGGTGATTTAGTGGTGAATCGACGGTAACTCGGCTGCAAATTGTAAATGTATAAATTAAGGTTGATTTTATTATATTTTGTGTAAATCAATAAAAAGATAATATAGTTTTTTAAATATAATTATTTTTAAATTTTTTTTTTTGGGATAAACTCATAAAATGAGTGAGTGTAGATAATTTGGGGGTGAACTCATAAAGTGAGTGGGTGCAGATAACTGTAGTATAAATATAATTTGGGGGGTGAACTTATAAAATGAACAGGTGCAGATAATTGTGGTAAAAAAATAATTTGGGTGTGAACTCATAAAATGAGCGGGTGTAGTTGTAAAAAAAATGATTTTGAGGTGAATTTATAAAATGAATGGGTGTAATAAAAATATGATTTAAAGGTGAACTCATTAAATTAGTAGGTATAGATAAAATATAAATAAAAAATTAAAATTAAATTTAGGGGTGCGGTGCATACGGATGCACACAAGTGTTACCCATATTTTTATTACTATACACACCCGAATTCTTTCCTATTTAATAAATTGCTAAAAATAATTAAATTAAAAAAAAAGTAAGAATACAATTTAATATAAAAAATATAAATAAAATCTATAAAAAATTACCAAAATCTTCAAAAATTAACCAAAGCTAAAAGAATTTTTTTTGATTAATTTAATTAATTTTGAAGATTTAGTTGATTTTTTTACTATTTTTGAAGATTTTTAATAAATTTAATAAAAAAATCAACTTGAAAAAATTATTTAATTAAATAAAAATAAAAATCTTTAAAAGTATTAAAAAATCAACTAAAATTTTAAAACTAATTAAATTAATTAATATTTTAGCTTTATTAATATTTTGAAGATTTATGTATTTTCTATATGTTTTATTTATATTTTTCATGTTATTTTTGAATTCTTACTTTTTTTAATTAAATTATTTTTGACAATTTATTAAATAGGTTTATGATTTTATTTAACTATATTTTATTTTTTTATTTTTGTGTTTTCCATCTGGAGTGTATATAATATTTATGGGGTGTTAGTAGGTTTATATATGGGGTGTTAGTAGGTTCATATAAATTATATAATATAAAAGAAATATTTTAAAAATTTAGGTGATTTTTTTATAGGTTTTATTTATATTTTTCATATTAATTTGAATTCTTATTTTTTTAATTTAATTATTTTTGAAAATTTATTAAATAAGAAAGAATTGGGGTGTGTATAGTAATAAAAAATGATTTTTAAATTTTAATGTGACGTGTTTAATATTTGGGGTGTGTATAATATTTTATGGGGTGTGTTTTAAAAAATGATTTGTTAAACCTGTTGTAGCAGGTAACTGGACTAAAATCAAAATAAATCGAAACTTAATTGACTAAATTAAAAAAGTGGTAATCTGATGGACTAAATTCAAAATCGTGGTAACTTAATGGACTAAAACAAATATAATCCCGTGAATGTTACTAATGAGTTATGGTAAATACAGTATACAGTATAGTATTACTGTAGTTCAAATACTGCTACACACATGAATTGCAACCTACTTCTTAACCCGAGTCCCGAGCCGGGTCGATCCGGACCAATTAGATCGGTTAGTTTGAATCCAATTCATTTCGAAGGGTAAAAGGTTAGGGCCCACTTAATCTTGAAACTGCTAATTAGGCTTAGTACACAAATTCCAACTTCCAACCACCAAGATTTTGATACCAGTCCTTTTCTCCCCATGTTTTACAATTCAACATTTACTTTTCCACTTTTAATTATTTGATTTTTGGGTAGCCTTTTACCAGTCATCTCTCATAATCACAGAAACCGCGTTTTTCCGATGACTTTTCTGCGGGCCCTGTTCCTTCCTCCCCACCTTCCTCCACGGCGCCATATCCTATCACATTTCTATGCCCTTCAATTCTCAATTTACTTTCACTCCTAAACCCTAAATTCCAACAACCCATCTCTTCAATGGCGGAAAATGGCGAGGAGAAGCTCATAGCCGTCGCTCGCCACATAGCCAAAACCCTCGGCCACACAGATTCCATGACCGATGATATTCTCAAGATTTTTTCCAATTTCGATGGCAGACTACGCGAGAAGCTCTCCGACGACGGCGCTGAACAGACTCTCAAGTCTCTCCACCGCCGCCTCTCCCGTTACATCTCCGCCGACGTCTCCATCTGGTCAAACTCCGGCAACCCTTCCTCCTTTCTCGATTTGATTGACCAATTACTCGCCGCTATTGCCGATTGGTCTCCTCTAGCCGACGACCGGAGCTTCTCCTCTTGCCTCGATCGCGCCGAGGATTTGCTCCAGCAGTGTATGTTTCGTTTGGAAGAAGAGTTCAGAACCCTAATCGAAAGCGGCGCCGAGTCTGGCGCCGAGTCAACTCGTCTCCCTGATTACTCCGATGATGAAGACGACGACGTTTCGGTTGACGATGAGGAGGATGTCATCCCTGTCGCGCAGCCGGTAACGGATTTCGATTTTCTGATTGACGCTCTTCCCGCGGGGACGATCGGCGACTTGCACGAGATCGCGCGGCGGATGGTGGCGGCGGGGTATACGAAGGAGTGCGTACACGTCTACAGCAGCTGCCGGAGGGAATTTCTGGAGCAGAGTTTCTCCAGATTGGGATTGCAGAAATTCAGCATCGATGAGGTCCAGAAAATGCAGTGGACTCAATTGGAAGACGAGATCGAGAAATGGATCAAAGCAATGAATGTCACACTCCGTGTTCTTCTCCCGAGCGAGCGCCGTCTCTGCGATCGCGTCTTCTCCGGTCTCTCATCGGCTACAGACATTGCTTTCATGGAGGTATGCAAGGGCCCCACGATTCAGCTCCTGAATTTCGCAGATGCGGTGGCAATCAGTAGCCGCGCGCCGGAGCGGTTGTTCAAAGTGCTCGATGTTTACGAAACGGTAAGGGATTTGATGCCTGAATTTGAGTTGATATTTTGCGATGAGTACTGTTTATCTTTGAGGAATGAGTCCATAACTGTTTGGAAGAGATTAGGAGATGTAATTAGGGGGATATTCATGGAGTTAGAAAATTTAATCCGCCGTGATCCGGCCAAATCCGCCGTTCCTGGCGGCGGATTACATCCTATCACTCGTTACGTTATGAATTACCTCCGAGCAGTTTGCCGATCAAAACAGACACTAGAACAAGTTTTCGACGAAACTGATGCTATTCCAAATGATCACATAAAAGGAGAGGATGGGGCTTTGTCTTACTCGTCATCGTCCTCGCTATCAGCTCAATTATCATGGACTATGGAGGTTTTAGAGAGTAATCTAGAGGCTAAATCGAAGGTTTACAGGGATGCTGCATTGAGCTCTGTATTCATGATGAACAACGGGAGGTACATCGTGCAGAAGGTGAAGGATAACGAGCTGGGAACGCTGTTAGGCGACGATTGGATTAGGAAACACATGTCTAAAGTGAGGCAATATCATGTGAAGTATCAGAGGAGTTGTTGGAGTAAGATTTTGGAGGTTCTGAAGATTGATCATAATTCAAGTGTAGGTGCATCTAAGAATTTGAGGGAAAAGGTGAAACTATTCAATGCATACTTTGATGAGATATGCAAGACTCAATCGTCGTGGGTGGTGTTCGACGATCAGTTGAAAGAGGAGCTGAAGATTTCAGTATCGGGGACGTTGTGCCCAGCTTATCGCAACTTCATGGGACGAGTGGAGGGCGTTGTAGATATCGGGAAGTATGTGAGATATAACGTGGAGGATATCGAGGCCCGGATCAGCGGTCTGTTTCAAGGGACTGGTAGTGGAAGGAGGTGAGTGAGACGAAAACAATGTCTCTCTTGTGTTGGGTGTAATTGATGTAAGTTTTGTTCGTGTGTGTTTTGGTCATTGATGTGATCTGTATGTACAGTATTATATTATTTGTATACAAGTAATTGTCTTCGTTATATACTTTTGGCATCACAGGAATTGATTATATACTAGTACCCAATTAAATAACATAAACTGTGGATAAGCAAAATTGGCTTTACTCGATTCAATCCATAAATAAAATAGTTTTGGATAGGCCCTCTTGATCCTATAACTTTAAGAACAAAATGTGGATAACTAAAGTTTATGGGCTTGTTTGGAAGAGTTGGAGTAATGAGTATGGAGTCAAAACATGATGCATGAATATTGCAAAGAAAGATGAAGTTTTTCAAATCCAAACTCAGGCCACTTAGAATTCCATTAAGTGAGATCAATTCGCACTCCTCCTTACACTTGAGTATTTGACACTAAAATTTTTGTGATCAAAATTAATCGAAAGCCATTCTTCTCAGCAATTTTTTTGGACATCTAATATGCAAATTTGGGGTATGATTGGGATTTTTTCAAGTTGGGACGAACAAGATTGTAAAGAAATGTCTCTACGGAAAATTTGAAAAAAAAAATACGAAAAACTCGATTATGCAGTTTGGACCAAATGAGAGTGGCTGGGTTGGACGAAAAATATTGTAACAAATTTTAGGTGAAGCTGCGGGGATTTTGAAATTTTCACCCAAAATTTTCTTTTGAAGCTGCAACTATATTTTGTTGAAACATTATTTTTGTTTGGTTTAGTATTTTATTATTATTATTAAAATAATTACATGACCTAAAATAGCTCTTTTTATTTCATCTTTTTCTTCATTTTATTTCATTTTTTACTTTTTTTTTTTTGTTTCTTTTTATTTAATTTTTACCCTTTTTTTTTTTTTACTTAAAAATATACACATTCTCCATTTAAAGTTAATTTTTAAGGAAAAATTTTATTCAATAAAAAGTGCAACACAAAATTAGAGCATCACAATATTAATGAAAAGTGTAAGTCAATATAACTGAAAAGTGTAAGAGTCTATAGCTAAAAAGTGCAAATATTATTAAAAAGTGCAAGTTAGTATCACAATTTTTAATGAAAAGTGTAAGTTATTAAACTGAAAAGTACAACACAATATTACTAAAAAGTGTAAGTCACTATAAATAAAAATATTATTATACAGTTTAATAATTGAAAAGTGCAACACTTTTTTACCAAAAAGTGTAAATCATGAAAAAGTGCAAGTCAGTACAACTAAAAAGTGCAACATGGACTAGAGTGCACAACATGAACTCGAGTCCATAGTAGACAACTCTTTTTGTTTAGAGCTGAAGTTAGAGTTTGAAAAACCTTGTACAAAATTCAGTTGCGCGCAATGGAACATTTCTCATAGCTCAATCGGAGAATGTGAGATTGATGGAGAGAAAAGATGACTAAAACACAACGTGAGTTTGAAAGTATAAAGTTATAAGGATAAAAAAGACAAATCATAACTTAAATTGTAGAGGTTGTTTTGAGTGTAAATGTGTGTAGCAGATTGTAATATACTCTTTAATGGGTGTACTATGTTGTAGTAATATGCTCATCAACTTTTTGCAAAATAGAAATTGATATTATAATGATAAACTTTGCAAACGCGTAAAACTATGGAAATCGGACCCCAGACCACAAAGGAACTAATGGAATTTGTCTGTTTCGTCGATTTTAATTTGCAACTCATAGAGACGAGTTGATTGCACAAATTTTTGAAAGTGGAACCATATTCAGGAACAAAACTAGAACCTTTCTTGATGAGTTGCAATTCATCCTTAAGACGCAATTCACACAATGTGAACGACTAATTGAAGGCGGCCACAAGATTTGCCTAGATCGCGGTCGAGGAGGTGCAACCCACTGTAACCGCTATAGCATCCTCTGTGAGAGTGTAGGTCAAGAAAACTCTAACAATTTAGTATCTAAATGTAGCAAGATTGAGGGAAGTAACGCCAACAACAGTTACAGTTGGCGGTGGGACAGTTCTATGCCATCCACAATTGAGTAGAAAAATAAAGGGTTACTAAATAGTCTAATACTATGTAAACATATTTAGTTTAATTTACCTTAATTCAGGATTTATTCTACTCATTAGATTTCATATATAGAGTACTAGAACCTAAGATATGTTGAAGAATAATATCTTGAGAGATATGTACAATATTATTAGTCTTTGACTAATCCTTTTGAGTCACAATGAGCTTGATAAAACTTGAATGAAGCCTTATCTCAACTATTTGAAATTAAAATAATTGTCATCCTATATACTGTATATGTTTCACACGTTAATATACAATGATAAGACAAAAATACTTATGATGTGAGTTTGTGGTCAACAAACAAGCATGACGGTGCCGCACCCGAATTGCTTAATGTTAATTTAATAGCACGTACATTGCACCAATCACGCCGGGGTTCTACATAGTGTCGAATTTTTAATTTGCTTAGCACACAACCTAATATTTTTATATGTAAATTTACTTATGTGTGATTATAAGAAACTAAATATTGAATTTGATGATAATTTTATACCTGAGACATTAATATAGTAGTTACATTTTGAGTGCAATTTTTTAAACGGAAAAAATGACTCACAATCAATTTTCTTCTCATATATTCCTAAAAAAATGTACTAATATATTTTCATAAGAATGTGTATTGTTGGGCTTGGGCCCAATTATAGTTTTAGCCCAAGGGGTAAACCTTTAGGTTCACCCTATTTGTTTGCCCTAAGTGTTGACAGCTATACAAATACACTATAAGTTTCTTTTTAATCGATTGTGAAAGGAGTGTGTGAGACTTGTGTGGATGTTGTGCTATCCAATCTTAGTCTTTTGATTATTCCTTCTACTATCCGTATAGAACCGATACTCAGGTGAATTGAGCCCGTTTCTATTCGAATATTCGTCGGAGTTGTTCACAGGAGACAATGAGGAGCCTCAACATGTATTTTAAATAATTCATGTTATAATGTATTTTTAGAATTAAATCAGTTATACATGTAACAGAGATTTGAATTTTTTTTTATAGTATCATTCGTTTTGATTTAATGAAAATTAACGCAAACATATTTTCATTATTAATAATCAATCAATCATATTTGCACATTGTAATACACATATACAAAGAGGGACTATATATACTAGTAAATAATTAAATTAATTAGCACATATAAGTGGTGACAAATTTGTTGTGGAGCACGAATGGGGCCTCCTTAAATTATGCACATGACATTCACAAGTTTGGGAGTAGTAACTCAACAATTCCCTTTGAAAAAATCCTGTAGGTTGATTCTGTGGGATGAATGCAATCATAGAATATGTATTGTGATGCATTTTCACAGATTGAACTGAATTTATTGCAAAGAGGTCCAAGTTCCATTAGTCCACTCCCACAGCACCCTCTTTCAGTTTCTACGAAACCTGCAGAATCATTGAATTCCATATCATTATACACACGTATAAATAATTATAAACACATAACGTACGTACACTGAGTATGTACATATTTAAGGTAAAGATATATAGGAGTATATAATAAGGCATCATCGTGCAACTGATTACCATTGTGTGCTTTTATTAATAAAATGAGTTTTGTTTGAGACAATCTCATATATAAGACAGATCTCCACTTTATTAGTTGATTTAGTTTAAAATATGATTGGGTAGGGGTCCTATTAAAATTGTCTTACATTTACAAATTAATTTATTCACTTGTTTGTGAATGTATGACACTATACTTTTAAATTTTGTAAATGTAGGACAATAAAGCTGAAATTGTGTGTGAGTTACACAATTATCTAACATTTACAAGTCTATGAATATATGACACTATGTTTTAAAAATCTGTAATTATAAAAAGATCATGCTAACTCATGTGACATTTCAGAATTAATTGTAGTACATTTATAATATTTTAAAACACAATATTCACATGTTCGTATATTTATTATCTTTAAAAATCCAAAATCACTCTACCTTATGGGGTAAATAAAGCCTTTTTGTCAAGACAAAATATGAAAAACTAGTTCAAATCATTTTATACGTTCCATTTTTAACGTAAACCATTTCATTATTATGAAACACTGATCAATTTTAACATAATACTCCGTACATTTTAATGAACGAAATAGTGAAATACAAAGTGGAATACTAAAATTGATGTAATATCTGAAAAGTGCTCATGCATTTTTATATATGTGTGTAAACTAACCATATTTGTGTGGATTTTTGATAAGGGTGAGAAGAGGATTGTATATGTCGACATATAGGATTTTGATTTCGGGGAGGTCCGTCTGTATAAGTGGCAACAACTTCTGAAGCCTGTCGTTATAAGTTCGAGATTCTTCGTTCTCAATCTCACTACACCTTCTGATAAGAGGCATCGGCAAAGATCTTAGCGTCATTTGAATTGGCAAACAACCTATTGGAGGAAGCCCCGTTATCAATATTCTACGGCACCCCAGCTCATAAAGGTCCTGCACTAAAATAAATTTCACCATAATAAAATGTCAATCGAGTTGTACTTAATATGATAAAATAATAGATCTATTGTGGTACTTCATAAAAAAAAAAAAAAAAGTAAATTTGTGATTTTGTTATGTAAATTTATACTGTGACACATATCGAGTTTAATAAAAAAGTGTAATGATAACCTTAACGAAGTCTTTGAGCCTATTGAGCAACCATAATTGATACTGATCCACGGTGAACTGCAACTTCCTAAGTGACGGAATATCATAAAAATTAAACAACAAGTCATTCGTTCCGGCGCTCACAATTACCAAAGCACCACCCAAAATATTTCGAGCCTCTTTTTCCCCAACGACGCCGTTTAGTCTCTGAATGTACTCTCTGAAGTATTCGACCTGTTTGGATACAGGGATAACGCGAGAGACCGCGGAGGTTAATTCGTCGTATCCTGATCCAGCCGATGCAAAGCTGACACCTGTCACTATGTCTTGATCGGACAGCGTAGGATCCAGGAAGGGAGGGACAGTTTCCTTGAGGCCTATATTGGATGCTAGTAGGTCCGGGACGAGTTTGCCGTCGGAAAAGCGGCCGGTGGGGAGACCGCCGGGAAAGGCGCGGCCGTAAGGGGGGTGGTTGCCGATGAAGATTGTTTGTATGTGGTTGTTGTTGCCGCTGTCGACGGTGGAGTCGCCGAATACGAGAATGGCTGGGAATTTTTTTGGTTTGTATGTGGATGTATTAGTGGCGTTGGATTGTATACATATTTGTGGAGTGATGAGTAGAAAAAGCATGAGGAGGGAAGACATTGTTTGCACAACCATTTTGTGCTATGAAAACATGTTGTTGCTATCATTTATACTTGATTCTACTCCCTCTGTCCCGAAATTATTTGCATTGTTTGTATGACACAATTTTTAAAAAAAGTGAATTTACTGATCGGTGATGTAAGTTAAATGAAGAGTATTTTAGGTTATCTGCTGATGTGTAAAATGGATATGATGAGGTGTAGAGTAAAAGTGTGCAAGTAATCTTGAGACATTCAAAATAAGAAAAGTGTGTAAGTAATCAGTGAGTACTATTTTTTAACCTTTTTTTTTTTTTTTGTCGATTTGCAACGTGTACACTTTTTTTTAATCTGATTTGTGGTTTATAATTTTACGAAATTAAGCAATTGCAACTTGTACTAATTTAGGTTGCAAACAGTTAATTTCTTGTGGTATTAGTAGTAAACGACATATAAGGTGCACATAATTTCACCTACTTATTTATTGTGTTTTCACAAATAGATAAATTAATGCATTTCACTTTGTTGAGTTTTTAATACATATCATATCCATTATTATGAAGAACGTTGATAACTTTTTTAATATGACATTGACACATATGTTAATAAAATAATTAGTGAAACACAGTAGAACACTAAAATTGACACATGCAATCTAATACCTTTCACAAATACTCACTTCGTCTTAAGTGTCTTATTTACTATTTGCACATGACTTCTTAAAGAATAATTATATTAAATATACAGTAAAGGCAATTATTGAGATAAATAAAAATTTGAAAGGACAAATGTAAAGATATATGAAGAGAGATAGAAAAGAGAAAAGTTAGAGAAAAATATAGTGCCAGTCCATATAGAGTACAAGACTCTTGCTTTAAACGGACCCTCACAAGTGGGCGGTGGAATTGATCCTTCGAGATTAGTCGGTCCAAAGACCGGATATCCGAAACTTAAAAAAAAAAAAAAAAAAAAAGATAGTGGCGTATAGAAGAACTCTAGATATTTTTTGAAATAACTCTACAAATAATAGAGAAGGTATAGTGTGGGACAGTCTTATACATAAAATGAATATGAATGTGCACTATAGTATTTGCATTATATTTTTTTCTTAAACCATGTTTGAGTTGGAGCTCGTTAAACTCGTAGATCATACAATACTGTACGCATTGTAATCCGTCTAATATAAGTTTTGTGTTACTGGGAAGGTATAATGATTTCCAACACTGTATAGAGAGAAGGAAAGTTACCGACTGGTACAATAACTTAAAACAAAATACATGAGTTCCAAGTTTGAACTAATCAACTTCAGGCAATTGAAATAAACACTGGACAAATTCATATAAAAGCGTTTCTGTGAGAATGCAATTATGGAGTTTATGGAGACTGGATTTTTTAAAAGTATTTCGTCAAATTATTCTCACTGGAGATTAGCTAATACAGTAAAACCTCTCTATAGTCATATCTTTGGGACCACAAAAAAATATTCCTAAATGGGGGTTATTCCTAAATAGAGTTATAAGGTTTTTTTTTTTTTTTTTTAAATGCATGTATATTATATAATGGTATAATTAGTAGATACATGTACATGATGTAATGTGTTGAACTTAATTGAACTAATTTACTCACGTAATATGAAAAGACAATACTCAAGAGTCAAAAACTACTTAAAGAGTTGAAAAGTCAGGTAAAACATCTTCACTACACCAACGAGATGGAGATGGATATTTTCCTTAATCATCCAAATGAGCAACAAATTGTTTATGCTTTAACGGATGAAGAAATTATTGAAGGAATTATGCAAGAAAATGAGGAAAATAATCCAGAGGATGATAGCATAGAAGTACAAAAAGTTTCATGTGAAGAAGCTTTAAGCTTACTCGACAAGTTGGAAATGTTTTGGGTTCAACGAGAAGGTGGTCATGTGGACGACCTAATGCGCACACGCAAGTTGAAGGATAAGGTTACAACACAAAAGATTAAATCATTGTCACAATCAACCTTGAACAAGTATTTTAAATCAACTTAAATCTATTGTAAAATTATATATATTATTATGATTTATTCCTAAATGGAGGTGTATTTCTTTATGTTGGGACTTGAAAAAATATGAATTATGACAATATAGAGTTTATTCCAAATTATAACGGGTCCCAAGTTGGGACAATGAATTTTTATTCCTAAAGAGAGTTTATTCCTTAATAGAGTATTCTTTTTTAATATTGAATTTGATGATAATTTTATACCTGAGACATTAATATAGTAGTTACATTTTGAGTGCAATTTTTTAAACGGAAAAAATGACTCACAATCAATTTTCTTCTCATATATTCCTAAAAAACTGTACTGATATATTTTCATAAGAATGTGTATTGTTGGGCTTGGGCCCAATTATAGTTTTAGCCCAAGGGGTAAACCTTTAGGTTCACCCTATTTGTTTGCCCTAAGTGTTGACAGCTATACAAATACACTATAAGTTTCTTTTTAATCGATTGTGAAAGGAGTGTGTGAGACTTGTGTGGATGTTGTGCTATCCAATCTTAGTCTTTTGATTATTCCTTCTACTATCCGTATAGAACCGATACTCAGGTGAATTGAGCCCGTTTCTATTCGAATATTCGTCGGAGTTGTTCATAGGAGACAATGAGGAGCCTCAACATGTATTTTAAATAATTCATGTTATAATGTATTTTTAGAATTAAATTAGTTATACATGTAACAGAGATTTGAATTTTTTTTTATAGTATCATTCGTTTTGATTTAATGAAAATTAACGCAAACATATTTTCATTATTAATAATCAATCAATCATATTTGCACATTGTAATACACATATACAAAGAGGCACTATATATACTAGTAAATAATTAAATTAATTAGCACATATAAGTTGTGACAAATTTGTTGTGGAGCACGAATGGGGCCTCCTTAAATTATGCACATGACATTCACAAGTTTGGGAGTAGTAACTCAACAATTCCCTTTGAAAAAATCCTGTAGGTTGATTCTGTGGGATGAATGCAATCATAGAATATGTATTGTGATGCATTTTCACAGATTGAACTGAATTTATTGCAAAGAGGTCCAAGTTCCATTAGTCCACTCCCACAGCACCCTCTTTCAGTTTCTACGAAACCTGCAGAATCATTGAATTCCATATCATTATACACACGTATAAATAATTATAAACACATAACGTACGTACACTGAGTATGTACATATTTAAGGTAAAGATATATAGGAGTATATAATAAGGCATCATCGTGCAACTGATTACCATTGTGTGCTTTTATTAATAAAATGAGATTTGTATGAGACAATCTCATATATAAGACAGATCTCCACTTTATTAGTTGATTTAGTTTAAAATATGATTGGGTAGGGGTCCTATTAAAATTGTCTTACATTTACAAATTAATTTATTCACTTGTTTGTGAATGTATGACACTATACTTTTAAATTTTGTAAATGTAGGACAATAAAGCTGAAATTGTGTGTGAGTTACACAATTATCTAACATTTACAAGTCTATGAATATATGACACTATGTTTTAAAAATCTGTAATTATAAAAAGATCATGCTAACTCATGTGACATTTCAGAATTAATTGTAGTACATTTATAATATTTTAAAACACAATATTCACATGTTCGTATATTTATTATCTTTAAAAATCCAAAATCACTCTACCTTATGGGGTAAATAAAGCCTTTTTGTCAAGACAAAATATGAAAAACTAGTTCAAATCATTTTATACGTTCCATTTTTAACGTAAACCATTTCATTATTATGAAACACTGATCAATTTTAACATAATACTCCGTACATTTTAATGAACGAAATAGTGAAATACAAAGTGGAATACTAAAATTGATGTAATATCTGAAAAGTGCTCATGCATTTTTATATATGTGTGTAAACTAACCATATTTGTGTGGATTTTTGATAAGGGTGAGAAGAGGATTGTATATGTCGACATATAGGATTTTGATTTCGGGGAGGTCCGTCTGTATAAGTGGCAACAACTTCTGAAGCCTGTCGTTATAAGTTCGAGATTCTTCGTTCTCAATCTCACTACACCTTCTGATAAGAGGCATCGGCAAAGATCTTAGCGTCATTTGAATTGGCAAACAACCTATTGGAGGAAGCCCCGTTATCAATATTCTACGGCACCCCAGCTCATAAAGGTCCTGCACTAAAATAAATTTCACCATAATAAAATGTCAATCGAGTTGTACTTAATATGATAAAATAATAGATCTATTGTGGTACTTCATAAAAAAAAAAAAAAAGTAAATTTGTGATTTTGTTATGTAAATTTATACTGTGACACATATCGAGTTTAATAAAAAAGTGTAATGATAACCTTAACGAAGTCTTTGAGCCTATTGAGCAACCATAATTGATACTGATCCACGGTGAACTGCAACTTCCTAAGTGACGGAATATCATAAAAATTAAACAACAAGTCATTCGTTCCGGCGCTCACAATTACCAAAGCACCACCCAAAATATTTCGAGCCTCTTTTTCCCCAACGACGCCGTTTAGTCTCTGAATGTACTCTCTGAAGTATTCGACCTGTTTGGATACAGGGATAACGCGAGAGACCGCGGAGGTTAATTCGTCGTATCCTGATCCAGCCGATGCAAAGCTGACACCTGTCACTATGTCTTGATCGGACAGCGTAGGATCCAGGAAGGGAGGGACAGTTTCCTTGAGGCCTATATTGGATGCTAGTAGGTCCGGGACGAGTTTGCCGTCGGAAAAGCGGCCGGTGGGGAGACCGCCGGGAAAGGCGCGGCCGTAAGGGGGGTGGTTGCCGATGAAGATTGTTTGTATGTGGTTGTTGTTGCCGCTGTCGACGGTGGAGTCGCCGAATACGAGAATGGCTGGGAATTTTTTTGGTTTGTATGTGGATGTATTAGTGGCGTTGGATTGTATACATATTTGTGGAGTGATGAGTAGAAAAAGCATGAGGAGGGAAGACATTGTTTGCACAACCATTTTGTGCTATGAAAACATGTTGTTGCTATCATTTATACTTGATTCTACTCCCTCTGTCCCGAAATTATTTGCATTGTTTGTATGACACAATTTTTAAAAAAAGTGAATTTACTGATCGGTGATGTAAGTTAAATGAAGAGTATTTTAGGTTATCTGCTGATGTGTAAAATGGATATGATGAGGTGTAGAGTAAAAGTGTGCAAGTAATCTTGAGACATTCAAAATAAGAAAAGTGTGTAAGTAATCAGTGAGTACTATTTTTTAACCTTTTTTTTTTTTTGTCGATTTGCAACGTGTACACTTTTTTTTAATCTGATTTGTGGTTTATAATTTTACGAAATTAAGCAATTGCAACTTGTACTAATTTAGGTTGCAAACAGTTAATTTCTTGTGGTATTAGTAGTAAACGACATATAAGGTGCACATAATTTCACCTACTTATTTATTGTGTTTTCACAAATAGATAAATTAATGCATTTCACTTTGTTGAGTTTTTAATACATATCATATCCATTATTATGAAGAACGTTGATAACTTTTTTAATATGACATTGACACATATGTTAATAAAATAATTAGTGAAACACAGTAGAACACTAAAATTGACACATGCAATCTAATACCTTTCACAAATACTCACTTCGTCTTAAGTGTCTTATTTACTATTTGCACATGACTTCTTAAAGAATAATTATATTAAATATACAGTAAAGGCAATTATTGAGATAAATAAAAATTTGAAAGGACAAATGTAAAGATATATGAAGAGAGATAGAAAAGAGAAAAGTTAGAGAAAAATATAGTGCCAGTCCATATAGAGTACAAGACTCTTGCTTTAAACGGACCCTCACAAGTGGGCGGTGGAATTGATCCTTCGAGATTAGTCGGTCCAAAGACCGGATATCCGAAACTTAAAAAAAAAAAAAAAAAAAAAGATAGTGGCGTATAGAAGAACTCTAGATATTTTTTGAAATAACTCTACAAATAATAGAGAAGGTATAGTGTGGGACAGTCTTATACATAAAATGAATATGAATGTGCACTATAGTATTTGCATTATATTTTTTTCTTAAACCATGTTTGAGTTGGAGCTCGTTAAACTCGTAGATCATACAATACTGTACGCATTGTAATCCGTCTAATATAAGTTTTGTGTTACTGGGAAGGTATAATGATTTCCAACACTGTATAGAGAGAAGGAAAGTTACCGACTGGTACAATAACTTAAAACAAAATACATGAGTTCCAAGTTTGAACTAATCAACTTCAGGCAATTGAAATAAACACTGGACAAATTCATATAAAAGCGTTTCTGTGAGAATGCAATTATGGAGTTTATGGAGACTGGATTTTTTAAAAGTATTTCGTCAAATTATTCTCACTGGAGATTAGCTAATACAGTAAAACCTCTCTATAGTCATATCTTTGGGACCACAAAAAAATATTCCTAAATGGGGGTTATTCCTAAATAGAGTTATAAGGTTTTTTTTTTTTTTTTTAAATGCATGTATATTATATAATGGTATAATTAGTAGATACATGTACATGATGTAATGTGTTGAACTTAATTGAACTAATTTACTCACGTAATATGAAAAGACAATACTCAAGAGTCAAAAACTACTTAAAGAGTTGAAAAGTCAGGTAAAACATCTTCACTACACCAACGAGATGGAGATGGATATTTTCCTTAATCATCCAAATGAGCAACAAATTGTTTATGCTTTAACGGATGAAGAAATTATTGAAGGAATTATGCAAGAAAATGAGGAAAATAATCCAGAGGATGATAGCATAGAAGTACAAAAAGTTTCATGTGAAGAAGCTTTAAGCTTACTCGACAAGTTGGAAATGTTTTGGGTTCAACGAGAAGGTGGTCATGTGGACGACCTAATGCGCACACGCAAGTTGAAGGATAAGGTTACAACACAAAAGATTAAATCATTGTCACAATCAACCTTGAACAAGTATTTTAAATCAACTTAAATCTATTGTAAAATTATATATATTATTATGATTTATTCCTAAATGGAGGTGTATTTCTTTATGTTGGGACTTGAAAAAATATGAATTATGACAATATAGAGTTTATTCCAAATTATAACGGGTCCCAAGTTGGGACAATGAATTTTTATTCCTAAAGAGAGTTTATTCCTTAATAGAGTATTCTTTTTTAATATTGAATTTGATGATAATTTTATACCTGAGACATTAATATAGTAGTTACATTTTGAGTGCAATTTTTTAAACGGAAAAAATGACTCACAATCAATTTTCTTCTCATATATTCCTAAAAAACTGTACTGATATATTTTCATAAGAATGTGTATTGTTGGGCTTGGGCCCAATTATAGTTTTAGCCCAAGGGGTAAACCTTTAGGTTCACCCTATTTGTTTGCCCTAAGTGTTGACAGCTATACAAATACACTATAAGTTTCTTTTTAATCGATTGTGAAAGGAGTGTGTGAGACTTGTGTGGATGTTGTGCTATCCAATCTTAGTCTTTTGATTATTCCTTCTACTATCCGTATAGAACCGATACTCAGGTGAATTGAGCCCGTTTCTATTCGAATATTCGTCGAAGTTGTTCATAGGAGACAATGAGGAGCCTCAACATGTATTTTAAATAATTCATGTTATAATGTATTTTTAGAATTAAATCAGTTATACATGTAACAGAGATTTGAATTTTTTTTTATAGTATCATTCGTTTTGATTTAATGAAAATTAACGCAAACATATTTTCATTATTAATAATCAATCAATCATATTTGCACATTGTAATACACATATACAAAGAGGCACTATATATACTAGTAAATAATTAAATTAATTAGCACATATAAGTTGTGACAAATTTGTTGTGGAGCACGAATGGGGCCTCCTTAAATTATGCACATGACATTCACAAGTTTGGGAGTAGTAACTCAACAATTCCCTTTGAAAAAATCCTGTAGGTTGATTCTGTGGGATGAATGCAATCATAGAATATGTATTGTGATGCATTTTCACAGATTGAACTGAATTTATTGCAAAGAGGTCCAAGTTCCATTAGTCCACTCCCACAGCACCCTCTTTCAGTTTCTACGAAACCTGCAGAATCATTGAATTCCATATCATTATACACACGTATAAATAATTATAAACACATAACGTACGTACACTGAGTATGTACATATTTAAGGTAAAGATATATAGGAGTATATAATAAGGCATCATCGTGCAACTGATTACCATTGTGTGCTTTTATTAATAAAATGAGATTTGTATGAGACAATCTCATATATAAGACAGATCTCCACTTTATTAGTTGATTTAGTTTAAAATATGATTGGGTAGGGGTCCTATTAAAATTGTCTTACATTTACAAATTAATTTATTCACTTGTTTGTGAATGTATGACACTATACTTTTAAATTTTGTAAATGTAGGACAATAAAGCTGAAATTGTGTGTGAGTTACACAATTATCTAACATTTACAAGTCTATGAATATATGACACTATGTTTTAAAAATCTGTAATTATAAAAAGATCATGCTAACTCATGTGACATTTCAGAATTAATTGTAGTACATTTATAATATTTTAAAACACAATATTCACATGTTCGTATATTTATTATCTTTAAAAATCCAAAATCACTCTACCTTATGGGGTAAATAAAGCCTTTTTGTCAAGACAAAATATGAAAAACTAGTTCAAATCATTTTATATGTTCCATTTTTAACGCAAACCATTTCATTATTATGAAACACTGATCAATTTTAACATAATACTCCGTACATTTTAATGAACGAAATAGTGAAATACAAAGTGGAATACTAAAATTGATGTAATATCTGAAAAGTGCTCATGCATTTTTATATATGTGTGTAAACTAACCATATTTGTGTGGATTTTTGATAAGGGTGAGAAGAGGATTGTATATGTCGACATATAGGATTTTGATTTCGGGGAGGTCCGTCTGTATAAGTGGCAACAACTTTTGAAGCCTATCGTTATAAGTTCGAGATTCTTCGTTCTCAATCTCACTACACCTTCTGATAAGAGGCATCGGCAAAGATCTTAGCGTCATTTGAATTGGCAAACAACCTATTGGAGGAAGCCCCGTTATCAATATTCTACGGCACCCCAGCTCATAAAGGTCCTGCACTAAAATAAATTTCACCATAATAAAATGTCAATCGAGTTGTACTTAATATGATAAAATAATAGATCTACTGTGGTACTTCATAAAAAAAAAAAGAAGTAAATTTGTGATTTTGTTATGTAAATTTATACTGTGACACATATCGAGTTTAATAAAAAAGTGTAATGATAACCTTAACGAAGTCTTTGAGCCTATTGAGCAACCATAATTGATACTGATCCACGGTGAACTGCAACTTCCTAAGTGACGGAATATCATAAAAATTAAACAACAAGTCATTCGTTCCGGCGCTCACAATTACCAAAGCACCCCCCCCAAAATATTTCGAGCCTCTTTTTCCCCAACGACGCCGTTTAGTCTCTGAATGTACTCTCTGAAGTATTCGACCTGTTTGGATACAGGGATAACGCGAGAGACCGCAGAGGTTAATTCGTCGTATCCTGATCCAGCCGATGCAAAGCTGACACCTGTCACTATGTCTTGATCGGACAGCGTAGGATCCAGGAAGGGAGGGACAGTTTCCTTGAGGCCTATATTAGATGCTAGTAGGTCCGGGACGAGTTTGCCGTCGGAAAAGCGGCCGGTGGGGAGACCGCCGGGAAAGGCGCGGCCGTAAAGGGGGTGGTTGCCGATGAAGATTGTTTGTATGTGGTTGTTGTTGCCGCTGTCGACGGTGGAGTCGCCGAATACGAGAATGGCTGGGAATTTTTTTGGTTTGTATGTGGATGTATTAGTGGCGTTGGATTGTATACATATTTGTGGAGTGATGAGTAGAAAAAGCATGACGAGGGAAGACATTGTTTGCACAACCATTTTGTGCTATGAAAACATGTTGTTGCTATCATTTATACTTGATTCTACTCCCTCTGTCCCGAAATTATTTGCATTGTTTGAATGACACAATTTTTTAAAAAAGTGAATTTACTGATCAGTGATGTAAGTTAAATGAAGAGTATTTTAGGTTATCTGCTGATGTGTAAAATGGATATGATGAGGTGTAGAGTAAAAGTGTGCAAGTAATCTTGAGACATTCAAAATAAGAAAAGTGTGTAAGTAATCAGTGAGTACTATTTTTTAACCTTTTTTTTTTTTTTTGTCGATTTGCAACGTGTACACTTTTTTTTAATCTGATTTGTGGTTTATAATTTTACGAAATTAAGCAATTGCAACTTGTACTAATTTAGGTTGCAAACAGTTAATTTCTTGTGGTATTAGTAGTAAACGACATATAAGGTGCACATAATTTCACCTACTTATTTATTGTGTTTTCACAAATAGATAAATTAATGCATTTCACTTTGTTGAGTTTTTAATACATATCATATCCATTATTATAAAGAACGTTGATAACTTTTTTAATATGACATTGACACATATGTTAATAAAATAATTAGTGAAACACAGTAGAACACTAAAATTGACACATGCAATCTAATACCTTTCACAAATACTCACTTCGTCTTAAGTGTCTTATTTACTATTTGCACATGACTTCTTAAAGAATAATTATATTAAATATACAGTAAAGGCAATTATTGAGATAAATAAAAATTTGAAAGGACAAATGTAAAGATATATGAAGAGAGATAGAAAAGAGAAAAGTTAGAGAAAAATATAGTGCCAGTCCATATAGAGTACAAAACTCTTGCTTTAAACGGACCCTCACAAGTGGGCGGTGGAATTGATCCTTCGAGATTAGTCGGTCCAAAGACCGGATATCCGAAACTTAAAAAAAAAAAAAAAAAAGATAGTGGCGTATAGAAGAACTCTAGATATTTTTTTAAACAACTCTACAAATAATAGAGAAGGTATAGTGTGGGACAGTCTTATACATAAAATGAATATGAATGTGCACTATAGTATTTGCATTATATTTTTTTCTTAAACCATGTTTGAGTTGGAGCTCGTTAAACTCGTAGATCATACAATACTGTACGCATTGTAATCCGTCTAATATAAGTTTTGTGTTACTGGGAAGGTATAATGATTTCCAACACTGTATAGAGAGAAGGAAAGTTACCGACTGGTACAATAACTTAAAACAAAATACATGAGTTCCAAGTTTGAACTAATCAACTTTAGGCAATTGAAATAGACACTGGACAAATTCATATAAAAGCGTTTCTGTGAGAATGCAATTATGGAGTTTATGGAGACTGGATTTTTTAAAAGTATTTCGTCAGATTATTCTCACTGGAGATTAGCTAATACAGTAAAACCTCTCTATAGTCATATCTTTGGGACCACAAAAAAATATTCCTAAATGGGGGTTATTCCTAAATAGAGTTATAAGGTTTTTTTTTTTTTTTTTTTTAAATGCATGTATATTATATAATGGTATAATTAGTAGATACATGTACATGATGTAATGTGTTGAACTTAATTGAACTAATTTACTCATGTAATATGAAAAGACAATACTCAAGAGTTAAAAACTACTTAAAGAGTTGAAAAGTCAGGTAAAACATCTTCACTACACCAACGAGATGGAGATGGATATTTTCCTTAATCATCCAAATGAGCAACAAATTGTTTATGCTTTAACGGATGAAGAAATTATTGAAGGAATTATGCAAGAAAATGAGGAAAATAATCCAGAGGATGATAGCATAGAAGTACAAAAAGTTTCATGTGAAGAAGCTTTAAGCTTACTCGACAAGTTGGAAATGTTTTGGGTTCAACGAGAAGGTGGTCATGTGGACGACCTAATGCGCACACGCAAGTTGAAGGATAAGGTTACAACACAAAAGATTAAATCATTGTCACAATCAACCTTGAACAAGTATTTTAAATCAACTTAAATCTATTGTAAAATTATATATATTATTATGATTTATTCCTAAATGGAGGTGTATTTCTTTATGTTGGGACTTGAAAAAATATGAATTATGACAATATAGAGTTTATTCCAAATTATAACGGGTCCCAAGTTGGGACAATGAATTTTTATTCCTAAAGAGAGTTTATTCCTTAATAGAGTATTCTTTTTGAGAGGTTTTACTGTAACATCTTCGGTGTTGACTTAGTTGTGTAGATTTGTAACTTAAGAGTGTGTTCCTTTCTAGGTTTTAAATTCGAAACTCCTAAAACTGATATAAACAAATTCTAAAGGGTCAGTCCATACAAAACTTTGCTTTGACTTTTAAACGGGACCCCGCAAGTGAACGTTGGGATTAGTCCCCGAATTATAAAACTTATGTGGTTCGGATTCATATAATTGACCCTCCCGTGATGATTAGAGATTTATGTCATCTTGTGAGAATAGGTATGTGATCACCGTTAATGGGGGTGACGTTAATGTGGGGGTGATATGATTGATTCACTATTTATAAGAGTATTTACAAGGAGATAATTAAAGTAAATACAACAACCATATCAAAGAGATATATACAAAGATATGGACTAAAATAAAATATATTATTCCTATATTATTATTCCCAATTACCCCCCCCCCCCTCGGCCGCCAAGCGATGTTGTGGATGCAAGCGAACACAGAGCTTGGAAGGTAACAATTCGAAGCTGGGGTGAAGAAGACTTTTGGTGAAGACATCGGCGAGCTGAAGAGTGGATGGGACGAACTTGGTGATGAGGCGACCAATTCGCGAACAAGTGGCAGTCAATGTCGATGTGTTTTGCTCATTTATGAGCAACTGGGTTTTGACTCCAAAACAAGGCACTTTTGTTGTCGTAAAGCAGTGTGGGGGCCGAAGAAGGGAGCTGACCAAGCTCTCGAAGAAGTTGAGTGACCCAAATCATTTCTTGGGCTGTGTTCGCGAGTGCCCTATACTCGGATTCACAGCTCGAGCGAGCAATAGTGGATTGTTTCTTCGCGCTCCAGGAGATTAAATTTCCGCCAAAAAAAAAACGAATAACCATAAGTGGAGCGACGAGTCTCAGTGCAACGGGCCCAATCCACATCAGAATAACCAACGAGCGAGTAATCACTTGTCCGACCAAAGGAGAACCCATAGTTGATAGAGCCCTTAACATATTTGAAGATCCTTTTGACTGCGAGGAAGTGGTCGACGAGTGCAAAAATTGACTGACATGATTATCAACATATGAAAGATCAGGACGCGTGATCGTCAGATACTGTAAAGCGCCGACGAGCGAACGATAAAGGGTGTGGTCGGCAAAAGGGGGCCCTGTACTAACCAAAGATTCCCCGGCTGCGAGGGGAGTGGAGACATGCTTTGAGTCGAGCAACTCCGCTCGAGATAAGATATCACGAGCATACTTCGCTTGGCTGAGAAAGATTCCAGTCGACGAGTGAGTGACCTCGAGGCCGAGGAATTAGCTTAGGGGACCAAGATCCTTGATCGCAAATTCCTTGTTGACACGGCGAATAAAACGCCGAATATCATCCTGGTCACTCCCTGTAACAATGATGTCCACGTCTGAAGTAGAAGAGTGAGGGGTCTGCTCAGTTGCACAGAAAACCCAAAGTCTTAAGGAAGTCACTAAAGCGAACAAATCAGACGAGGGGAGCTTGTCGAAGACCATACAACGCCTTCTTGAGGCGACAAACATGGTTAGGAAAGCGAGGATCAACAAAGCCAGGAGGTTGAGCCATGTAAACAGTGTTCGTCAACCTTTCATGGAGAAAAGCATTGTTGACATCGAACTGGTGCATGTGCTATTGATTTCAAACAGCCAGACACAGGACAATGCGAACAGTAGCGGCCTTGACGACTGGACTGAATGTGTGCGAGAAGTCAAGGCCTGGAACCTGTGAGAAGCCCTGGCGACCAGACGAGCTTTGTAGCAATCAAATGTACCATCCGCAAGAAATTTGGTGCGAAAGACCCATTTCGAACCAACAATATTTGTAGAGGGAGGTCGAGGAACGAGCTCCGAAGTTTGATTAGTATGTAGGGCATTGAGCTCAGATTGCATTGCAGCTAACCACTGTGGATGCTTTAGGGCCGATTTGAAACCCTTAGGCTCGTCAGAGACAGAGAGGGCGGACGGAGGCTAGTGGTCTCAATGTCGGCAATGTGTCGAGGCTTGATATCCCAGACCTGGCACGAGTAACCATTGGATGAGTCGACACAGGAAGTGGGCGAGCAGCTGGGCGAGCAGGAGGCTGGGCGGAATCCTGTGAGTCAGGGCAGAGACTATAAGGGAGCCGGCGAGGAGTAACAGATGGTTCCATAAATGAACTGATTTCAAGGGAATCAGGCGATGATGGGGCATGAGCTGCCGAGAACGGGAACACAGATTCATCAAGTTGAGCATGACGAGTAGTGTAAAAGCGGGAAGCGATTGGATCGTAACATCGAAACCCCTTATGAGAAAAGCTATAACATATACATATACATAGAGCACTGTGAGGAGCAAGCTTGTGGAGAGCATAATCACGAAGATACGAAAAAACACGACACCCAAATGTTTAGAAATTTGCAAAGTTCGGAGCAGTACCGAACATGAGTAGAAAGGGCGACATGTCCCTAAGAAGTGGTGCGGACAAACAGTTAATGATGTAGACGTCTGTGGAGAAAGAATCAACCCAGAAATGAGCAAGCATGCTCGCCTGAAACAACAGAGAAAGCCCTGTTTCAGTGACATGACGATGCTTGCGTTCAACTCGACCATTATGTTGAGGAGTGTATGGGCAGAAAAGGTGATGATGAATGCCATAGTCGGCAAAGAAGCCCCGAACACGACCATTAACAAACTCCGTTCCACCATCACTCTGGAAAGCCTTGATCGAAGAGGAGAACTGATTGCAGACAAACGTATGAAACCGAACAAAAACATCATAGAAATCAGACTTGGCATGTAGGGGATAAAGCCAAGTAAATCTGGAAAAATCATCCACAAAAAGAACATAGTATCGAAAGCCATCATTAGAAGCAACGGGGGCAGGTCCCCAAAGATCACAATGAACTAAATCCAAAACATGCGATGCTCCTTTTTCATTCAACGAAAAAGACAAATGTTTACTCTTAGCCAACTGACACGGAGTACATAAGCCCGGATTGGGCAATAAAGAAGTAAAGGTTAACAAACCCAATTTACGCAACAAATTAATGACAGAAATAGGAATATGACTTAATCTACGATGCCAACACTCAAAAGAGGCCTTTAGCGACGAGCTCCGTAAAGCAGCGACCAAGGCTGGAGTGCCCTGCTCCAGGGCATAGAGTCCTCGACTATGCCGACCGCTCACCAAGGGTAGCTTGGTCGCTCTATTCTGAATGACAAATGAGTCATTAGCAAACAACACATCAACATGAAAATCGGAAGTAAGCGTACTAATGGATAACAATTTCTTAATAAGGTGAGGTACGTACGACGAGAACATCTAACAAGCAAACATCCTCTTTAACCGAACACGATCCAACATGAGTGATCAGAATAGTAGAACCATTAGCAACAATGACATTGTTGTTACCAAAATACGGGTGAAGGTTATCTAAACCAGCGGAGCGAGGAGTCATGTGAGTGGAGACATCACTATCGAGAAACTAATCTGAGGCCGGAGGCTGCGAGACATGACACCGAGTGTGAAGGGCATGAGAAAGGTTGGCTATAGAGGAGACCGAGCAAGCATAACGATTCGAACAACGATTGGCATAGTGGTCTTGTTGTCGACAGATCTGAAAAGTGGGACGGCGACGAGCAGGAGTCGATCCACCCTGCGAGGAGCCAGTGGTCGCCTGACCACTAGAATTCCGAGGGGAGAAGTTACGGGATTTGGTGCCATGGCGAGGAGACTTGCCCGAACGAGGAGAAGCAGCGAAGGCCGGAACTTGCGAGGGCAAGGAGTCCATCGAGCGAGTAAACTGCTCATAGTTTAAGGCTTGATGGATCAGATCCCGAAAGGCAGGCATGGACGACATAGCCATGTGAGTGTTAAACACACCAGCAAACCGGGGGGCCGAGACCAGTGAGGAACCAGTGACACTTGTCACCATCATCAACAAGCTTACCAATGGAAGCGAGTTGATCGTAGAGAGCACGAAACTTCTTGCTCAAATCGTCGACAGAGGTAGATCCGCGACAAAGAGAGAGTAATTGATTTTGCAATTGATTTATGCGAGGGATCGAGGTGTGGCTGTAGGCAGTCTCAAGAGCAACCCAAATAGAACGTGAGTCAGCACAACCGATGACCTCGACCATAACTTCTTCAGAAAGAGAGGAGAGGAGGAGACTGAGGATCTTCTAATCCTTTTCAAACCAGGCGGTGTACGCAGGGTTTGGAGCCGATTCGCCAGACGTGGTGATCGTCTTGACCGGAGCGGGTACCGTACCATGAACATGAGAGATGAGATCATGGCTGGATAAAACCGGAACTACCTGATTACGCCAAAACAGGTAGTTGGAGGAAGATAACTTGATGGTCAAGAGATGAACCAAAACATTGAGAGGAATGGGGGAAGGGGTTGCGGCCGCCGCCATTGAAGGGGGAAGGGAAGAATTTAGCGTGAGGCTTTAGAGAAGAAATTAGGGTTTCGATGAGTCAGACTGATACCATGTGAGAATATGTATGTGATCACCGCTAATGGGGTGATAGGAATGATTCACTATTTATAAGAGTATTTACAAGGAGATAATTAAAGTAAATACAACAATCATATCAAAGAGATATCACTACAAGAAAATACTTATTAAAGTAAATACAACAATCATATCAAAGAGATATCACTACAAGAAAATACTTAATCAGCTACCGAATATTTGGTAGGCAATAAACACAATTTTGTAGGCATTTAGTTTTGCCTACGGAATACCAACGAAAAAAAAAAGTAGTTAATTTGCTCGTAGGTAATTTATTTGCCTACGGAAATGTAATTCATAGGTAATTGCCTACCAAAATTTCGTAGCAAAATACATGAAATTCCGTAGGCAAAGTGGGTACCAAAATACATGAAATTCCTTAGGTAAAATTAAAACTACAAAATATTTTGTTGGTAATTCCGTAGGCAATTTTCGCAACAAAAAAATTCCGTGGGTAAATTCTTTGTTTGTTGTTTACCTACCAAATCAATTTCGTTGCAAATTTAGAGAAATTTAAGAATCTATTCCTAGGGAATTCGGTAGGTATTTTTTTTAATAAAATTATATTTATTATTTTCAAAATTTTCAGAATACCTATAATCCATTCAAAACTAAATGATATTTTTAAGCATAAAAAGTTCCATAAATTGACATAAAAGTAAATATTAGTAAAAAAGTGTCAATCATTCACACTAAACAACAATTTCAAAGTAGAAGAATATTCTTGCATAATATATTGAAACCCGGACAAAAATATATCCAACAATCACAAAATATTTCTGCAACTCTTTGGTGCTTAAAAGTACTTCTATAAATGTAGTTAAAAAGTAAACAACTTCAGTGCAGCAAAAGATACTGATGGAACACGACTACAAAACCTGTCGAATAGAAATAACTTCTGTTACAACATCATCCAATCATTTGTAAATACCACAATATAATAAATGAACCACATAATAGGGGGAAAAAAAAATTGGTACTCTATATTGCAGCAGTCCAAAAGTAGCACATAGTTTGTATAGGCAGTTTGTATATGCTAAAGATTGGTCATTGAACAATTTATGAAATTAAATTATTTTTATTATTTAAATAAGCTCTATATCCATTCAAGAAATGAAGTTCATACTTTGCAAGTTTGAATGATTTCCTATTCGTGTAAATTTAAAAACTACATACGATGGAATGAACATAATTTTTACCAGAGAAGCAAAACTGTTGGAGTTAAGGACTCATGTTGGAAAATCAAATATCAAAGGCTAAGGGGAGTAGGCATAGAAACAGAAGCGAATCTAGATTTGATCGAATCTAAATCCAACAGCGATTAAGTTTAGGTTCGCCCAATGATCATCAAAATTTTACTACTTGTAACTTCTAAGTGTTAACTAAGTTCCATTTTCAAGTAACACAATTTCTACCACATCGTTCTCATTCTACTAAAACCATTTTCTGCGAAAACCCAAAGTTAAACCACGTCACAAAACACATATTAAAAAAAAAAATGAAATAACAAATAACATATCAAGTATTCAACCTGTTTTTCTAACTTAGGTATAGTGTCCAACAAAAAACTTAAAAGCATATTGTGAAGCATATAGTATTCAACCTGTTTTTCTAATTAATTGGTTAGTTTTTTGTTAATTTCACCTTAAACTCGAGATGCAGCATGCCTGTTAATTAATTTAATGATGTTGTGGGTCATACTACGCCATAATTATCCTCTTTGTTAAAAAAAATGGTTTGTTAAATCATCAATCCAACTGATAATAATAAATTAATTGAGAGATCCAACTGAAACTCATGCTATTAATATGGGCACTGAACTAAATGGGTGGCTTCATAATTTTTTATAAATAATTTGATATGTCCCAAATGCAGTATATAATTCAGAGACATAAAGCAGTATACTGATAATTGCCCACAGAAATGAGTTATATTATAGCGTGCTTTCCATTTATGGACAAAACTAAATTCCAAAGGCATAAAGACAGACAAGTGAAAAGTTTCTTACAATTTCATGAAATGAATCAATAGTTCCTTTAGGCTCTGGAGCTGGCCTGTTAATCTCAGCAAATGCCTCTCTTAATCGCAGTATGTTACCTGCCCATATTCTTCTTGTGCATGCAGAATGTAAAAAGATTTAATAATATATTAGTACTTAAAAGTATTAACTGGCTAGTTTTTCTATTAATCTCACCATAAATAAATCATTTCTGATTGAGTTTACCACTCGAAGAACACAGAAACACAAAGAATACGAATAGTATTGAAACACAATCCCACGAAGGGCCCAGAGATGAACTCTGCCCCAAGCTAACAACTGCAAGTATAATATTCTCAATGCCCAACTAATACACAACTAAGGCCTATATATACATTTGGCTAGAACTCAATTGTCACAACTCAAAATAGTTAATTCCATTTAATTACATTCGTCCTCACTAAGTCTCTTCCGTCTTCTTCTATAAACCTGAACTGGCGCACGCGTATAAATTTCTAACTAGAAATCAAAATGAAGAATTAAAAGGTTAATTTCACTGATAAAATTAGATACTGCATAGGCCATGCAGCAAATAAACATTAATCTCCCAAGCTGTAATATTATCGATTAACCATAAGGAATGCATTTTTTTTCTTAATTGTTTATTCACCTAATTATTTCAAACCAAAACATCTTTATCTATATAATCTCAATGACTTGTTAATTATTTCAGCCTTCTGATTTCGATGGGCAACAAGTGTCCCTGAAACTTGATGGTGATGGACAATTTGGAATTAAAATAATAAATTAAATAAGAAATTAGATGGTTTGCAAGGCATTTATGCATCATAACTTATAAGTTATAAGCACTAACAATATCTTTTAAGAATCTTAAAGTTGATGCATCAGTAAACTTCTAAGTTTCCATCTTATAATTTGAGCTAAGGAATACCCCATCTATATAAGGGAAAAGAATACCATATAGACGACAAGTTTTATATTAAACAATCTACACTCATATGCCAAGTCAGGAAGCCCTATGGTTGTTTAAGAAATTCAGTAGTCAGAATAGGAAGCAAAAGAAACAGCAATTCAGTAGAAGTGGATGTGAATGTTAACCAAATAAAAACAAAAAATAAGAGCTTTTGTTAATCAAAGAAAAACCTTAGCTCCAGATTATGCCCACCTTGGAGGAAGGTAGGTGAATAGGGCAACCGAAAAGTGCATATATGCCTCCTAAAGAACCTTGGTTGGCCAATCTCTCAACCTGACAAAATTGGCCTGAAAATATATATATATTTGTCCCTTCAGTTTAAAATGAGTGTTGGAGCATAAAGTGCACTTACTACAGAGAGTAAAACAAACTTCGTAGGAAGAATTTGTAAAGGTGAGCTCAGAATACCATACAATTAAAATTGAGGAAACTACACTAGATCGAAAAACACTTCAAATCAAGACTAAAAAATTGTACCTAGTTCAAAGGAAGCCCCCCTTATACCACAAGTCCACAAATCTCAGCTGCAAGAACCAGAAAAAACAAGGTTAAGGATTAGCATTAAAACGAAAAACAAATCATCTTCAATATTTTTATATATACATACATACATTGTGTTCATTAAATGGGCTAAACAATATCCACATGCCCATTCTAAATTATTTTCATTCAGCAGCCAAAAATTATTTGATTCTGGAGTAGAACAGACACAAATTTAACTAAAAAGACAAATCAATCTGAATAAACTTAAGCATCAAAGTCACTTCACTGACAGTCATTTTGATACAAAAACTAAAAAAAGGCGAATTACTCAAAAAACTACCAAGAACATGTGGAATTAAATCGAATTAAACTAATTCAGCTCTAAAATTCAACAACAGGATGAGATGAATTCAAGTAAAATTACTGATTTGAAAGAAAAGCCGCCAAATTCTGAAGATAAAAAACGCAGAAAAGCTGAAAATTTTGTCTCACTGAAATAAAGAAACATACCTTGGAGAAAACAGAGTGGTTACTGAATTCACCAGTAAATCTGAGGAGAAAACACTCCAATAATGAAGATGAAGAGAAGGATTGAAAGATGAATTGGAAATAATTAATTGTTTTGCAATATAAAAGGTCAAATTTTTTTTGAATAAAATAACACTAAATCTGAATCAGAGCAAAACAACAGCAGAAAAACAAGCTTCGCAATGGCTAATCAATGACACCAACACATGAAAACCAAGTCTCTCACATATTAACATAAGCACTCGTAGAAGATATTATATAAGAAGGGAGAAACCATAGTTGTACTACACTGTGGAGGAGGCAGATTGTAGAAAATAAGAGTTCTACCGAATCAAAAACCATAAAACGTAATACCTGAATGGAGCGATTGAAAAATATCTTCCTCACCACAATACCTTCCCTCAAGCAAATAGCAAAAAACCTGCATCACAATTTTTAGTTTCAGGAACTAGGGTTTAAAATGTAAGATTTGGGGAAAATATGTACTCATAGAATATGAAAAAAAACCGATGAAGATTGGAATAGAGATGAAACTATCGTCGTTTTGTTTATCACGGCGACGGCGGCGGCGACAGCAGCGGCGGAGCTTTCATCGTAGACTTCAGAGGAGGTGAATGAAAAGAGGAATTCAAAATCTTAGATTGGAAGAGAGAGAAACAATTACTTTAGCGCTAGGTTCTGGTTCGTACTTTGGTTCTGGGAGTGGAGGTTTTTGGAACGTTTAGAAACAATCATCGATTAAATCTTTGCGTATTTTTTCATTTCTAATTAATTGGGTTGGTAATTCAATTAAAAAAAAGTATTTTTTAAGTTAATAGGTAATTTTGTAGCAAAAGAAAAAAAAAATTTGGCTACAACCATTTTAGTGGTAAAATATGATTTTGACTACGGATTATTTTGTAAGTAAATCACCATATAAATAACTAGAAAAGATTTTGTAGCAAAAGAAAAAAAAAATTGGCTACAACCATTTCGGTGGGGAAATAAGATTTTGCCTACGGATTATTTTGTAGGTAAATCACCATATAAATAGCTAGAAAAAATTTTGTAGCAAAAGAAAAAAAAATTGCCTACAACCATATTGGTGGGGGAAATAAGATTTTGCCTACGGATTATTTTGTAGGTAAATCACCATATAAATAACTAGAAAAAATTATGTAGCAAAAGAAAAAAAAAATTCCTACAACCATTTTGGTGGGAAAATAAGATTTTGCCTACGGATTATTTTGTAGGTAAATCACCATATAAATAGCTAGAAAAAATTCCGTAGCAAAAGGAAAAAAAAATTGCCTACAACCATTTCGGTGGGGAAATAAGGTTTTGCCTACGAATTAATTTGTAGGTAAATCACCATCAGATTTTCCCTTGGTAATTCTGTAGGTAAAAAGGTGTAAAATAATTTATGAAAATCGGTAGCCAATTCGTAGGTAATCCTCATTATTTAGGGACGAAATTGTTTTCGTAGGAAAATTCCGTAGGCAATTCCTTATTTTCTTGTAGTGTATATACAAAGATATTGACTAAAATAAAAAAGATATTATTCCTATATTATTATTAAGAAGTAATATAAAAAAAATATATACATCTATCTATTATTCAAGAAGTAATATTCCTTTCAACCTTTTTTTGTGAATATGTTTAGATAGAATTGAACATAGAAGGTGGCACTTATTCAAAACTAGTTTGATTGAAGAATGGAAGTGAAGGAGTTTGCGGAACATCAATCTTTTTCCCCACTTTTCTAGTATAATTTGGTGTTTCATCTAATTGAATTTTTAACATGCATCGTTCTAATTATTATAAAACACTAATTAACATGCTACATGTTAATAAACCAGACTATGAAATATAAAGTGAAACAATAAAACTAACGCAAATAATCTCATACCAATTTGTGTCGAATAACATGACGTAATTGCAAAACTCGTAGAATATATGTCGTTGTTGGCAGCACGTTAAGGTTTTGATAAAAGAGGGAACTGGCTACGTAAGCTTTTTAAGAGAATAATACATCCCTAACATTACTTATCTTAAAACCGACATCAATCCAAACCAAGCACACTTTACCCTTTTCATTATTATTTTATTTTTGATACGATTAAGTAAACTTTAAATTTCTTTATTATAATATATTTTAAAAAATGAACTTAAATACAAGCAATCATATTCTACTCCAATTTCCAGTTGTATATTTCGTCACCATTTTCGAAAAATAGTTAATTAGGCGTATGACTTTGATTTACGGCAAACTCAACTTGCCATTATTCTCTACAATAGTTTTTTTTTTACTTTTTCCTTGGTTGATAGTTTAAATGAAAGGATATTTTTAATTCCACAATCCTACTAAGCTAGAGATTATTCGAATTCATAGAAAATTAATACTATCACAATTCTATATTTTTCTTTTAATATTATCCAATACTACGAACCATGGCTTGTTTCATTTGTGTTAATTGTGTTGTGTGAAATGTGAATCGATCATTTGATCCGATGTTTATACTTAAAACGAAATTAAGCTCTTTTACATATGACAAAGTTTTAAACACCGGGTTGTTTGAATCAGTTTATGGAGATTACATAATTGCTTGTACATAGTTGTAGGGCATTATTGGCTCAATTCAAGAATGTTACTGTTGCCTTTGTTGTTAAGAGATGTGCTAATATAGCTAATATAGTGGTGCATACACTCGTTAGAGAGTTTTGTAACTCTTTCTATTTTAAAAAAGTTGCACTCGGGCAATTTTATTCGTAATGTCTTAAAGTGAAATGATCTAACAAGCTAGAGACCATCCCAACATATAAAAAAATTTGAATGGGAGGATCTCGTATACTTATAGGATTAATGTATTTATGAAGATCCAACTCAATTATGTTTTAAAGAAAAATATAATTCAAATATTAAAGTGAGATTTTGGTCCAATGTGATGACGTGGCATGATTCAAATTCTTTAAAACATGAAAAAAGTTCAAAATTAAAAAGTGTTGATTTTTTTTAATATAATATATTAATTCCTGATATTAATCGAAAGCATTCTACTTCAATAATTTTCCCCAAAAGAACATTTTGGTATTCACTCAACTTGTCATCTAAGAAAATTAATATAATTTTTTTAAATATATAGGTATGTAATTTAATTTACTCTGAAAAAAATATAAAAAAAATTGAAAGGAACAAAAAAAAAAAATTCTAGATAAATCAATTTTTTGAGGAAATTGTATGCACTCGGTATATATATTGTGAGTTACAATATGAATAAAATAATTGGACATGCTGTAAAATTAAATGACAATATGAGTAAATAAGAGAAAGATAACAATGAAAATAAAATGATAGCTCTTTTTAAGAATAAATTATATACTCGAACCGAGCAAATTCAGTAATTGTCTCTTTTTCAAGTATGTCATCCAATGTAAACTATCATATCTATTAAAACAACACTTTACTTTTGGACAACTGCACTATCGATGACACCAATACTTTTATTTACTTATAGATGGATGATACTTAATTAAACATTTGATTTATTTAGACGATAGAATTATATATCAAAATTGTGAAAAAAGGAGAGCTTAATATACCTATTATTTTAACATAATGCATTAACAAATAATTCTGAATATTAGTAATTTACGTATACAAATTTTAGTACATCAAACAATTGATAACAAAATTAGAATTTAAAATAATAATTGAAATATGCTTTTGTAACACAAAATGGTGTGATTTCCTTTTGACACTTAGTTTTGATTTAAGAAGATTAACCTGCAAAACAAAATTAAAAGAAAATCAGTTGTGAGTGAAACAAACTGTGAAAAGTGATTAAACAAACAGTGGAAGAGATTAAAATAAATAGTGAACGAACCTATAAAACTGAATCAACCGTTTATTCCCTGAAAAAAGCTGTGCAAGGACTGATTATGTCACACATGGGTTTAGGATTCTAGTAGAACTCACGTACTTTGTGGGATCTTGAAAAAAAAAAATATATACTTAGAGGTTTAGAATTCCAATTTGATGCATACTGAATCTTCTGACTTAAGTAACCGAGTGAAAATAATGAAAGGTCGTCATGAAAATTGTTCAATAAAATTCATAAAATGCAATAAAAATTGAACCTACCGATCAATAGTATAAAAAATCGACCTCAATTCTAATTTTAACAATGACGAAAATAAATAATATGACTGATTGAGCCAATTCACCAATAAAGTCTAAAAAACACATGATTGAAGAAGTACATGAATAGAATGGCAGTAGAAGATGTGGCCCCAATATCATAATCATACAACAATCCTCCAAAAGTGGGGAATAGAGACCTGTCATATATCACACTTGTGGACTTGCCTATGCATTCAGTAAAAATTAATACAACACAAATTTCCTGAACGATCGCAAAAATCAAGCATTTGAAGTGAAATTAATGATGCAAAAAGTGCTCATGAGAAGTTGTAAACGTAATAAAAGAATATTAAAAACAATAGAAGATTTCTCACGCTCGTTACCTTCATTATTCATAACTACGAAAAATTCTCCATTAGATGTACGTCGTACCTTATAGTTAATAAAGATCATTTCCTTATTCTTTTGTGTCTCTTCCATCATAAGGTTTTGGTGCTGCTCACTGGAAGCTCTGCATTGCGGTCATACGATATATTATGGTTTACATTCAAGAAATGAATGAAGATTTATTCCTGAAAAAAGTTAACAGAGACCCAGTTTCAGAACATAGAATAGTAAAAACAATAGAAGATTTCTCACGCTCGTTACCTTCATTATTCATAACTACGGAAAATTCTCCATTAGATGTACGTCGTACCTTATAGTTAATAAAGATCATTTTCTTATTCTTTTGTGTCTCTTCCATCATAAGGTTTTGGTGTTGTTCACTGGAAGCTCTGCATTGCGGTCATACGATATATTATGGTTTACATTCAAGAAACGAATGAAGATTTATTCCTGAAAAAAGTTAACAGAGACCCAGTTTCAGAACATAAGATTAAAACTCCAATTTCGTGATATATCTCACATTAAATATCAAGATTTTCATGAGTTGCATTTGAAATCAAAACAATTACCACATAAATTTTACATATTCACACATCATATGTAGAACTGGAGAAGAAGAATCTGGAAAAAAATACAGATTAAAAAAAATACAGAGAATAGAAAATTGTAAAAATCAAATTAGAAAAATGACACACCATTAAAAAAGCTTACCACGACGGCACAATGTAGTCGAGACGGCGGAGTGAAGCAATTGTGGAAGTGGGAGAGAGTTGAAAGGAGCCGAGAAGAAGAAAGGATAATAACAAAGCTGATCGATTTCCACATAAATCTAATTACCGATTCACACAACATAGTGTAAAATTGAAGAATAATCAGCTACTTGAGAAAAAGAATGGAGAGATTAGAGGAGAGTAACAATAACATTAATAAGAATGGAGAGATTAGAGGAGAGTAACGGCAGTGTATATTAAAGCGTGAATAATGAAAATGGAAAAATAAATGAAACCGTAAAAATAATTTAATGGCCGAGATCGTATCACATAATGACAAATAGTTAAGATTAAAACAAAAAAATCAAATTAATAAGAGTTAAGAGATTTTGAAATGGAGAGTTTTGAAGGAGAGAGAATTAAAACAAATTAATAAGGTTGTGACATGTGGCACAACAAAAGTTTGCAAATATATATATATAGATAGATATCCATTTAAATAAATTAATCTTAACCATTAGATTTTTAAAACATTGGTCAAAACATTAATGTGCTATTTAAATACCAATATAAAGAAATATGACATTTAACACGTGTTAATAGCAAGAAAGTAGTAATCAGAGCGAATTCATGACATTTCTAACGTAAGTGCATAATTTATTCAATTATGCATGCATAATTCTAGAATATTAACTAATGTATTTATCATTAATTTGTATCTTCTCAGTATATATAAGACTAACGTAAGTGGCTAATTTATTCTTTAAAGCCAAATCTAAAACTTATTGATGACTTGCGTCATAAAATGGATGAACCATTCTCTAAAAATGTTTGTTTGATAGTGTAATAGATCACATCTTAGATCACATTTTTTTACTCAATATATCAAACTGTTTGTTTAAATTAAAAGTAATAGTTTTTTTTTTTCAGAAAATGGTGTCTATATACTCTTCAATCTCAGACATCAGTCCAGTTAAAGAACAATGGACATAACCATTCTTCGATTTACGATGAAATAACTGAAAATGTAAGTAATACCTCTAGCTGACATTTATGATGTTATAGAGGTATTTATATTTTTTTCTTATTAATTGTATATATATTATAGTTTTATCTAATTAAAGTTTTAAAAAAATGATTGTAATATTTAATTTATTTTTGGAAGGATTGTTACTGTGTTGCGTTGCGGTTGCTACGTGCCATTCTTTAGAGTCGGATCAAAACTGGTACTATCGTGCATGCAAGCAGTGCTTGAAAAAGATTAAGCTCTACAAAGATAAATGGAACTGTGAGAACTGCAACTCTTATCCGAAAACTGTTGATACTAGGTAATGGATATATTTGAAATATATATTATATTTTTATTAAAAAATTAATTATTGTTACCTTTTTTGACAAATAAAATTATAATTCAGGTTTAAGATTCATATCCGTATTGTCGATAATAGTGACTGGTCTCATTTGTTCTTTTTGACCGCATTGTGAGTAAGTTGGTTGACAAAAGATCTCTCGATATTATTAATAAAATGGAAGAGGTAATTTAAAATTAAAATACACTTTATTTAAAATTTTAAAGATTCTTTTTTTTTTAATTTTAATTTATTTTATATTAATTTTTCAGAAAGGAGTCTATGACGAAATTCCGTCCGAACTTCAAGACTTAGTGGACAAGAAATTTACATTCCGATCTATATTTTTAAATTTAACTTGAGCAATAACTACCAGATATACACTGTTGTAAAACTTTGTTCGGAAGAAGAAATAATAAAAAAAATTGAATCCAAAATGGTTCTTCAAAGGTACTTTATAGTTACTATTATATATAAAGTGATATAATTTTAAATGAAGTTTTGGTATTAATAGCTTTTTATTTTAATTGTAGGAATCTTCCGTTGACATTTCCACTTTTACTAAAAGTGAAGATAACACTGGTACTTCGGAAGCAAATGTAATAGTATTTTTATTCGATTTTATTATATTTGTAAACTTTTGATACATTTATTTTATCAATTTTTTTAATGTGGTATGTTTATTTTATTTAATTACATCTTATTTCAGTGTAATGCTTCTTCGTCAATATGTGACAATGAAAATGTCGCTTTGTTACAACACTGAAAATGGATGTTCAGATGTCTTCTAAGAAGAAGTTTAAGGCACTTGATGACGGAAAGGATCAAAGGAATAAACATTGGTTGAGTGGTGTGAAATAATTTTATTGGTTTTTTGTTTTTGTTTTTATAGTGAAGAACCGAATTGTCTTTTGGTTGGATACTGATTACTTTTTTATTTGGATTATGTTATTCAATTTAATGTCTTATGTTTTTAATTATTTATTGATTTGTGTGGAATAGTTTTTTCGATAACCAAATATGATTATTATATGTAAAATTGTGTCCAATATCTTTTATTATATATATAATCGGATTGCATTACATAAATGACATAAATTTTGCATTATTTATGGATGTGTCTTCACCACTGATATAAGTTATGAACGAGTGGTTCAGTCAAGGTACGCTCTTATGATCATGTACTTCACGTTTTTTTTATTTTATCTAGCAAACTCAATATGCATTTTATTATCATAAGTGCCATATAATATATATTTTTTAGAAACAATCTACTCTAAGCATCACCTATATTGATAATGACCTCTATCATACTTTAATTTGTAACTCACATCAGCAAAGTAACCATATTCAACTAATGATATTTTTCAATGAATATTTCAATCATATCGTGTAATAAAATTAATAATGAGATTTACTAACTTTTTTTCACAAGAGTTCCATCTTTATAGGTCTTTTTCACATTTGTATCTATCATTTGTATTTTTTAAATATACTTCCTAAAATCAATAAACATACCACGAATGTTGTGTATAAAGAAGTTTTCCGAAGTTTGTAATTTATAATAAAGATTTCTTTTATAAATTCATTTTCACAATTCTATTTTCTATTATTTGTTTTTTTATAATATAAATGACATAATTTATCTTAATGTTCCACCTTTTATTATTCGTGAGTAAAGAAATTCAAAATTATATGTATATTTTAAAAATTAATTTTTTAATTAATAAATTTATTTCAACCTCGCGTAAAACGCGGGTTTTACACTAGTTGAATAATATTGCATATGAATAAAAACTACACTATTAGTTTGTGAAACTCTCTAACTTATTGATGGAGATACGACTTCCTTGGCCTTCTGTTTGACAAGTTGACCAAATCAAGTAGAAGAAGAATCGTGGCAAGATTAATTAATTGAAGAATTAATGAGTGTTTCCTTTTTTGTTTTAGTTTTACCAATAATATATGTTTTAAATTTAGTACAATTACGAGAGGAACAATTATTGATTCAATCCACCTTATTATAAAAGGATGGAGAATAAAGTTGTAAGGGAGATGAAGTTTTTAAATAATAAAGAATTAAGAACGGAGTTCTTTTGAATTGCATTTACGGTATTCTTTTTGAATCAACGTATTTGAATTCATGCCACTTTTTCGGGTATTCTTAGAATCGACGAACTAATGTGTGTTTTTCGTATTGTCATTTTTATACGCTTTCGCAGCCTGTATCAGTTGGTATTCAGAGTCCAGTCAATGCTCATAATATGTTGATTCACATTGATCAAGCCACTATGGATGTCAATCTCACCCAAAATTTATTTTCTGATAGCTTTTCAGATACATATGACGATGTCAATGTGGGCTATGAGAGTCCACCAATTTTTGATGAAGAGGTGGATGTTTTTTTCGTGAGGAATGATATTTTTGATAGTTTTGAAAATTTGATGTCTACGGTTAGAGATTATGACGGTCCTCCAATTTTTGATGAAGATGTCAATGTTAAATATGACGACTCTTCACTTTTTAACGTTGATGCAATGCTTGTGTCTCATGAACGCTGATGCAATGCTTGTGTCTCATGAAGATTTTTTATTGGAAACGTCAAATTAGTTGGACACGTGCAACACACATGACAAATTACGATGTTGTTTAATTTGTGTTTTCGACAATTTTAATTTGGGATGTAAATTGAACAATTATCTAAAATTTGGAACGTAATTGAAAACCTAAATTTTTTAGAATGTTTAAAAAAAATTTTGAAATGTTATGGAACATAAAAACACTCTATCCCCCGATTTCCTGACAATGATACATCAAGAAAAATTGTGTGAATTCTTAGTGTGCTTAATTAATTGCTAATTCACACAAATATAAATAATTCTATGACATTACCATATATATGCTTTAATGTATTAAACTAAAAGACATAAATTTGTGCGATTTAGTATCTGACAGCCATCCTTTATTATTTTAAACATTTTTTATGCATGCACTAACGATCTACTGTATATATATATATATATATATATATATTCGAAGTTTAAATAATTAAGTTCACTATGAATCTATGATCCATGGTTTTCTTTTTTAAATTTCATTTTAAAAAAATCTAGAGAAGGAAAAAAAGAGATTCACATGATATTCATGTGATAAAAAGGCAAAAAGGGTCAAAGAACAAGATAATAAAAATGAGACTGAGTTTAAGAAGCCATTTATATATTTATTAAAATTAAGAATCTTTGATGAATTAATTCATATAATAAAAACATAATAATTTATAGGATATCTAAATATTAAAATTTCATCGAATAAGAGAAAGAAAAGCAAATTAAAACCACGTAGAATTTCAATCACATTATATTAAATACTTACATTCATGAGATTCATCTTGTGTCAACGTGAAAAGAATGATATTGACCAAGTTGTTTGAAGACATGACTGATTAAAATCTTAATTCATACAATAAGGATTATCACACACATATATTTATATGATATATATATGGCTAAACATGATAGAACAATAATCTACCCACATTTGTGTAAGACCGTTGGGGTTGAAATAAGTATATATTATATGTTTAATTTAAATTTATTAGTTAAAAAAATTAAATTAGGTATATATTTGTAAATTTCTTTATTTTATGAAAAATATAAAAATTTAAATATTATGTCAATATAAATTACATCATATATATAAATAGTAAAAACTACATATTTGTAAATTTCTTTATTTTATAAAAAATATAAAAATTTAAATGTTATGTCAATATAAATTACTACATCATATATATATATATATATATATATATATATATATATATATATAAATAGAAAAGACTGCATATTTGTAAATTTCTTTATTTTATGAAAAATATAAAAATTTAAATGTCAATATAAATTACATCATATATATAAAAATAGAAAAGACTATGTATTTGTAATTTTTTTTATTTTATTAGAAATATAAAATTTAAATGATGTGTCAATATAAATTACATCACATATATAAAAAAGTAGAAAATAGAATTATGAATTTATTTATAAAAGTAAATTTTACAATAAATTACAAATTGTGAAAAACTTTCTTGTAGACAACATTCGTGGTGCGTTTACATATTTTTCCATTTGAATCTAGGTAAAGAATTTTCAATCCACTCCTACTTTTGTTGGAGCAAGGATAGCTCTATCCTCAAAATACTTATCACTAACTCCAAAATTTTGTATAATATAACTCATTTCTTCTCGAATAGTATTCTCAAATTTCCAAATTAGAAATTTTCGAACGGTTGCCTGATGATTCATCTCAAATTTGTGGAATATATATTAATTCAATAATAGTCTGAAATTTTAGAAAAATGTGAAATCAATTCATTTTTAAAAATTAAATGTATTAAATCAATTCATTTTTCATCTCATTTAAAAGTTTGAATTTTTAGAGAGATGTAGAATTAATTGTATTTAAATGTCTGATTTTTTCATCTCATCTAAAAGTTAGAGGTATGAAATAGTTAATTTTTTCATCTCATATAAAAATTTGAACTTTTAGAGGGATGTTACTAAAATTAATTCATTTATTATTAATCTCTAATCATTTCATTTTTCCCATCTAAAAGTCAGAGGAGCGGAATCAATTCATTTCATGATTAATCTCTAATCAAAATTATGGAACACTTCGATCATTTTTTATCGAAAAATTTCGAAATTTTTTAAAACAAAAACTTATATTAAATATTTCACACATGAAATATAGACAATTAAAATAAATATGGGGTAAAAATGTATGGGTCAAACTTAATTACTCCATAATATATTTTTTTCACTTTCAAGTATTATTTTACTACATGACCAAAATATTGTCACGGCAAAGCCAAAAGTGTACCACTACAACTCACAAGTCCAAAAATATTATGGATACTTAATTTTTTGGGCGAATTTCCAGAATATTTTTAGACATGTAATAATACATTTTTGGTCTTGTAGTGACCATTTCTCGATTTATGCGTGTCATCCTTGCGCAGGGGCCATGCTAATCTTCTCTTGTAATGATAATACTTTGACCTTGTAGTAATAATTTATTGGTCATGTAGTAAACCACTTGCTTGCGATCCACGAGTTTTTAGGCGACCCGGATCCAGACTTTTGATCTGCGATTTTTTTTAAAATGTCTTAATTAGACATATTTCATGTGTGAAATATTTCACACAAGTGTTGCTCATGTTTTAGGCTTTTTTAATAAAATATTAACTTTTCAAAATAATTTAATAAAATATTAGTGTTAGGAAGTTGTTTAATAAAATAAATTAGAGCTCCGTTTTAAACGGCGCCCTTTGAATCATTCTGGCCATTGTTACAGAAAAAACAGAGATCAAAGAAAGACGCCGTTAAAAATGGCGCCCTCTGAATAATCTGACGCAGCACAAAAATCGTTGCAGGGGAACAGAGATTAGAGAAATTGTTGGTCTAATTTATTTATTAAAATTACCCCAAACTCTAATATTGAATTAAATTATTTTTAAAAAGTTAATATTTAATTAAAAATATCTATGTGTTTGATATACTTGGAGATAAAATTTGATCCAAATTAAAATAATCTAGATCAAAAAATTATTAAAATCCAAATTTAATTCAAGAGTTTATTTATAATATGAGACAATATCTAAGACCCAAAAATAAAATGAGACAAAAATTTTAAGCAAAACAATTAAGACCAAAATCAGTTATAAAATTCCTAATAGCCCTTTCTTTATTAAATCAACAATTAAATCCAATAATATACTCTCATATTATAATCTGTTTCAATCTCTATCATTTCTCATTTTAAAACTCATCTCCCTTCAGATTCAAAACCCTACACCTCAAGCACACGGCGACGCAACCGGTCCCGACACCACCCTGTTACAGTGTAGCGACCGCCGTAATTTCTTCAGTCGAATCAATTGCAAGTTACTTTATTTTTTGCGATTCGTTGCCAAATCTTTGTTTCTAGTCGCCCTGTTTCTAAATTTCAATTTAATTGATTGTAGCAACAAATTGAAATTAGTTTGAAAAAAGATCGATTGCTAGTAGAAAACTTGTGAATCAAAAATAGTAATGCCACCACCGCCGCCGCCCTGTCGAATCGATTGGGTGAAGGACGGCACTAAAGAAGAAGAAGAGATGAAAGAGGTAATTAAGCTTCTAATTTCATGTATCTATTTCTGTATTTTGATTACTTCGAGTTTGTTATAAACGATAATTGCTGGTAGAGTGTTTGATTTATTGTTTTAAAAGGGCAAACAAGAAAAGGTTTGATTGCAATTATCAGATTAGGGCTTCTGTAAAAATTAATTGGGGTGCGTCCCTTGTAGGGGTGTGCACCGGTCCAAAATCGGACCGGACCGGGACCGGAATCTTACTAAAAGTTCGGACCGGAGACCGGACCGGACCGGGAAATTCCGGTCCGGTCCGGGTTTGGACCGGTTGGACCGGAATTGTTTTTTTTTTCTTTTTTAATTTTTTTTTAATTTATGGAAGCAAGAACAAGATTGATGAATTTGTGTATGAAAATTAAAGTGTTTGCTCTTCATTACGTCAATGTGAATTTTATTTACATTGTTATTAATGATCTTTTGACCCTAAAAATAAATTAAATATGTTTGTTAAATTATATATTTGTAAAAAATGTAATAAGATCTCAACACATTACTTGGTTTTGAAAAATAATTGAGAGTGTATTAGTAAAAAAATATAAAAAAAATTAAAAAATTAAAAAAAAAAAATCCGGTCCAAACCGGTCCGGACCGGAAAATTTCGGTCTTGGACCGGACCGGAAGACCGGAATCCAAAATTTCCCAGACCGGAATCTAACCGGTCGGTCCGGTTCCGGTCCGGACCGGTTCCGGTCTTTTTTTCGGTCCGGTCTTTTTTTGAACACTCCTAGTCCCTTGTTGTAAATAATTCTGGTTCCATCGATATTTTGATGAATTGAGTAAACAATTTTGTGTATTTTTTCGATTTTCTTATTTCCAAGGTTCGGCCAGATCCGTCACGATCCGCCATTGTTGCATCAACAAGCTATGTAATTATATCCAAGGTTCGGCCAGATCTACTCGAATACAACGTCGTCGATCTGTTCAAGGTATGTAATTCTGTGTTTTAAAATTGAAATCCCATTCATGCGTCTCTTCCTCCTCCTGCGTTCAACTCATTTTTCGGCCGATGATTATTGTTTCCTACTTTCTCTACATCCCACTTTTTCGGTAGATGATTATTTCAAATCTTGAAATTGGTGCTATTTTTTACACCCGCACTTAATTATTTGATATTAAAATCCCTTGATTCAGTAATTTGATATTTGATTTATATGTTAACATGTTTAATGATTAAAATTTGAAATTATAGGGTGAAAATCAGTGGGCCAATTAATGAAGTTGTAGATTTTTTATCTTTCCACAAAATCTGGTCGGGTTTATATGGTGGTTCAATGATTTCAGATTTTCTTCATCCCCATATTATTTGTTTTCTTCTGTCATGGTAATAATGAAATATACTTTAATATATAGCATATATTACAATAAGTTTCATCCATTATCTTCCACTATCGAGGTTAGTAGAAAAATTAATTGATGTTCGGCTCGTTAGTCGAAATAAGTTTTACCTTTTTGTGTCTGAGTTTATTTACGATTCTGTATAGTGTGTTGTTGGTAAATATCTTGTACAAAAATCATGGGATAAGAAATTTTATGTTACTAATTGCACTACAAAAACGCTTGTTTTTGCCGACGGATGTATACCGACGGATTTCCTTTCCGACGGCTGTACCGACGGATTACCGACGGAATTCAAAGTCAGAAGACTCTGCCGACGGAATTCAATTTCCGTCGGCTTTCCCGACGGGATACCGACGGATATGCCGACGGACACTCAGAACTCTCTACACGGTGTCGTTTTTGGGTCACCGGCCGACGGATCGTTCCGTCGGTATTGTAAATATTCCGTCGGTAACCGACCCGCATTAACTAACCGCCTTCTTGATCGACTCCCAAAATTCAATGTGGTCATTACCGACGGATATTTCCGTCGGTAACCGACCCGCAATAACTACCATAATTAATCTGGTCATTACCGACGGAAATATCCGTCGGTAAAGGCAATTTTTTTTTTGTATATAAACTGAAGAACAGATTACAGAAACCCTCCCTCCTCCCTCCTCCCTCCCCACTCTTTCCTTCTTCATCTTCATCGCGCGAAGAAGAGGCTCGGCCGAGGTGATCTCTCGACTCGATTAGAAAATCTATACGGTACGCTTTCTTAATTTGTTAGTAATTAATTTTTAAGTTATATATGTATTGCCTATAATTATGAATTAAATTGCATGTGTTAATTTAAATTGTTATATAGATTAATATGAAATTAATTGTTTGTAGTTGATGTATATAGTTAATTATTTTGAATGTATGTAGTTGATATATCTAATTAATTAGTTGATATTGTAAGTGGATAATTGCCTATATGTATAGCTAGCTAGTTGATGTATATAGTTATTTATAATAAATTGATTTGATTTGTTAAGATCGATATTGCATGTTTTGCATAATTGATGTTATATATATAATTGATATTATTGTTGAATTTGTATATACGTTGGAGTGGAGTTAATTACATAATTAAATTATGATATTGTACGTTATAATTAGCTAGATTAATATTGTTGATTTACTAATTATGAAATTATTGATTAAATTAGGGGCTTTGTTAATTATATTAGGAAATTGTTATTTTAAAGTTAGAAAAAATTGTTACTAAATTTATTAGGTTATAGATTGTTAATTAAAATAGAAAATTGTTAATTAAAGTTGAAAATTATTGAATAAATTAGTTATTGTTGAATAAAATAGGAAATTAGTTATTGTTGAATAAAATAGGAAATTATTTATTAAAATAGGTTATTATTGATTAAATTAGGTTTTTATTAAATTTTAATTTATTAGATTATTGTTTTTTATTAAATTAAGAAATTTATTATTAATTAATTAGTATTATATATATAATTTATTAATTTAAATGTTTAAATTAAATAGATGACTGGAAATGGTGCTGGTGCCTCTGGTGGCTCGGGATCTCACGGGGCCTCCGGGTCACGTAGCCGATCGAGGAAGAGTCGATCCAAACTTAGACCCGAGGCGCCGGCGCCTACACTGTCACGAACACCATTATCGTCGCCTCCGCCACCCATTCCACACCCGTCGCCTGATCAGTCGTCGTCTCATTCGTCTGTCCGGGACCATCCTGCTGTTCCTGCTCAGGATGGTCGGGAGCGCGTTTGGGCTACAAGTGGAGGAGTGTAAGTAATTAAATACTTTTAATGTTTAATAATTAATAATTAATTAATTTCACATTCGTTTTAATTTATAATGTGTTTTGTTTGTTAATTAATGTCACAGATTGTTACCTGGTAACGAGGTCTCCAGGGCATGCACGATTGCTTTTGGCTCTTTACCGATCTCTGCGGGTGCATATACCTGGTCGAAGGTCCCAAAACCAAAAAAGTTGGCGTACTTCGAGGAATTTCAGGTAGTAATTAATTACTTAATTATTTAATTAATGTTTGTTAATTTGTTCAATAATAAACAATTTATTATATGTGCAGAAACAAACCACTTGGGATCGGAATATGTACTCAGACCAGGCTATGTTCAGGTATTTCTGTAAATCGGCGCAACAGCGGTATAAGGATTTAATGTACGAATGGAGAATGGCATGGCGGCGCGATGGGACGACGCAGAGCTTGGGTAAGGATGATAATGATGTTGTGTTGTGGGATTCATTGACGAGGGAGTGGCTGGATCCGGACTACATCAGGAAGTGTGAGATTGCTAAGGCCAACCGGAGATCCGACGATGGGGGTGGGATGTCCAGGCATCGGACTGGAGCCCGGTCCATCCTTGAGCAGTCGATGGTCATTGTAAGTGTTTATTAATTTTTTAATTAATTTCAATAAATTTAATTATATATTTAATATATATAATACATAAATTAAATTATTAGGAACGGGATACGGGGCGTGTACCCACTCACTTGGACCGGATGAGCATTGCTCATCCGTTTAATGCTGAAACACAGCAATCCACATACGAGCGCACAACTAACCTCCACGTAAGTAATAAAATTGTTTAATTAAATACATTTTTTATAATTTATTCTATTAATTTAAAATTATTAATTATGTAGTTGGAGATGAACCGGAGGATTGCCGAGATCGGAACTCAAGTCGACCCTACTCAACCCGGAACCAGCAGTGCCCCTACAGTCGAGGAGGTGGACCGGGCTTATTTGGAAGTTGCCCCCACCACCCGCGGACGAGTTCTGGGCCTTGGTCGTATGAGCGCTGATGTCATTTCCGGCGCTGGTCCGTCCCAGACGGCATCGCAGGGTTCCGTATCTTCCACCCCAACTCCTGATGTGACGATGGCACAATTCAACCATTACATGCATGTGATGCATGTGAATATGGGTCGAGAGATGGGGTGGTCGGACGAGAGGATCGAGGAGGTTTATCGGAGAACCATGCAAGCTCCTCCACCGACGGCCAACGTGAACGTGCCTGTTCCCCCAGCCCCCTCAGCCCCCGCAGCCCCCTCCCCCTATGTCCCGACCATGCAGCACGATGATGACATCATTGGTCAGTTCGTTGGCAACGATGACGACATTGATATATTCTACTATGGTCAATGAGTGACTTTGAATAATTTTTTTTTTTATGTGTTTAACAATTTTATTTTTATGTCTCGTAGAACTATTTACTTTTATGTCTCGTAGAACTATTTATTTTTTATCTGCATTTTTGTTGAACTATTTAATTTTATGTTTAAGTATCAGTTGTTTAATTTTAGTTATGTGTGTTTTATGTGTTAAGAATGTGTATATTTAAATTTGGATGTTTTATGTGATAGATAAACAACATTTTCATTGAAAATTGCCTTGAAGAAAGGCTGTTGTTGTGGTTACATTACATGCATACACTTAACATTACATAAACTTAGCAATACATATTAGAGACATAAACTTAGGATTACATCCAACCTATAAACTTGAACACATAGGGTAGAACACAGAATATTATGGCCACAACAAGAAAGTTCCTCTGCTTCTTTAGCTCTTCAACTTTTCCAGCTTCAAATCCTAATTCTGAGGTTAGTTGGTCAGATGTATCCTTATACATATCCCCAACTAGTTGCGCATGATTCAACTTGTTGTTGAGCTCTTGATTTTCAAGCAAAAGTGAGTCAATTCTCCTCACCATGCCCGGAAACATTCCGTGTGAACTCGTTCCTTGTCCGTGAATTTCGTGTTCATCGGCCCAAACAAAAAAGGAGCATCCATTACCATTTAGTGAATCTGGGCAAGTATAAAATAGTCTACCTCTGCTTCTTTCTTGCTTCGACATGCACACACAAGCTTCTTTTCCACAATGGCATACCACAATTTTCATGGATGTCGAAGATGAAGACATGAGTTTCTGTATTTTTTTAAATTTTGATGTTTGTGAAGAAGTAGGTTGTTTTGAGTGTGGTTGGAGTGTTAAGAATACGTAGTTAAATTTTTTTTTATACGCGTTTTTACCGACGGAAAGTGATTCCGTCGGTATTGAACATGTGTCAATACCGACAAAATTCCCGTCGGTAATGTAAATACCGACTGAAAATTGGTCAACGGAATCTGACTGATTTGACATACATTTCAAATATGTGTTACCGACTGAAATTATCCGTCGGTATTGGCAATACCGACGGAATTTCGGCGCGTGATATACCGACGGAATGACATTTCCGTCGGCATGTAGTATTGAAAAACATTCCAGAACCTCACAACACGCGAACACGCGAAAATTTTTAGTGTGGAGCAAAAAATTTGGATTGGAGCGAAAATTTAAGGTATGTTTTTTAGTGTGTAATTTTAATTTGGTGTTTAGTTTTTTAGTGTGTAATTTTACTACATAATTTTTACTTTTAGTGTTTAATTTTTAGTGTGTAATTTTATTTTGGTCAAATTGTTTAACAGATGGAATTGCCGGATCGTCGGTGGATGTATTGTACTCCTAGGCTCGTTTTAGGAAATGTGAATGTTGAATTTTATGATAAACTCGTGTCATTTGTTGAATTTGCAAAGCTACACCCACATTACATGTCTGAGGATTGTATTAGGTGTCCGTGTAATGCTAAGAAATGTAGGAATAGATCATTTAAAAGCATTGATGAAGTCTTATGCCACGTTATTATGAATGGGTTCGTTGATAATTACTATAATTGGACAAGTCATGGCGAACAACGGTGGCCTTATAATTTTGATCAAGTCTTGTACTATTACACTACTGCAATTTATGAACAACCCGTACACGTTGAGCATGTCGGCACCAGTAACGATCAAGAGTTTGGGGTGGAAGAACCCGATATGTATCAAACAATGGTGATGGAAGCCGGTATGTCAAATATAGAGGAGGAACCAACGGATGAAGCATTTCAGTTTTATGAGATGCTCAAATTAGTCGATCAAGATTTGTACCCAGGGTGTGATTCTCATTCTCAGTTGTCATTTAATGCTCGACTTATGGCTATCAAGACGGAGAACAAGCTATCTAACAGAGCATATGAGCAAATGACACAATTATGCAGTGAGATTTGTCCTGTCGATAATAAAGTACCTACGACGTTTCATCAGAGCAAACAACTGATGAAGAATATGGGTTTGCCGGTTGAGAAAATTGATTGTTGTGTGAATGGTTGCATGTTATACTGGGGTGATGACGATAGCGATCTTCTTATGTGTAGAATGTGTGGCCATCCCCGGTACAAAGAGCCACGACGGAAGGGACCAGGTGGTCAATCGAGCAAGACAAAAAAGAAAGTGCCACACAAGAGGATGTATTATCTTCCTATCATTCCTCGTTTAATGAGATTGTTTCAATCTAGTGCTACAGCTCAACACATGACGTGGCATGCAAGAAATTCTGAAGATACTGAGGCTGGGGATATGAGACATCCGTCCGACTCTGAAGCCTGGAAACACCTTAATAATGTGTTTCCAGGATTTGCTTGTGAACCGAGGAATGTGAGATTAGGCTTGAGTACTGATGGTTTTGCACCGTTTGGGAGTTATGGAAAGAAGTATTCTTTGTGGCCGGTGATACTGACTCCGTATAATCTACCTCCATGGATGTGCATGAAACCTCAAACAATGTTTCTGACTGTATTGGTGCCTGGTCCGTCGAATCCAAAGCATAAACTTGATGTTTATCTCCAGCCTCTTATTAAAGACTTGATCTTCCTATGGGATAACGGAGTCCAAACGTATGATGTTTCTAGGAAACAGAACTTCACGATGCGTGCTGCTTTATTGTGGACCATTAGCGACTTTCCTGCATATGCTATGTTGTCCGGGTGGAGTACAGCCGGAAAGCAAGCTTGTCCGTATTGTATGGAATATTCTGAAGCTTTCAGTCTCCTGAAGAGTAGAAAAGTTTCATGGTTCGATAATCACCGAAGGTTTTTACCTCGAGATCATCCATTTCGAAGGAATAAGGTGGACTTCACGAAGAATAGAACAGTCACAAACAATCGACCGCCCCTTCGAAATGGTATTTTATACATTTATTTTAACATGTTTTTTTGGGTTACATTTATTCTAACATTTATTAATCGTACAGGACAAAGTCTGTTACATGAGATTGAGTGGACGGGTTTGAAAAAAACTACGGAGGAAAATGCAGAAGAACACAACAAAGGAATCCCAGGTAACTGGAAGAAAAAGAGTATTTTTTGGGACTTGCCATATTGGAGTTCACTATTGCTCCGACACAATTTGGATGTCATGCACATTGAGAAGAATGTGTTTGACAACGTGTTTCACACAATCATGAACACAGAAGGCAAGACGAAAGATACTCCAAAGTCCAGGGAAGAGTTGAACACTATCTGTCGCCGTGATGAGTTAGAACAGGATACCCGTACAGGTAAATATCCAAAGGCTTGCTACACACTAGATAAGGCACAAAAACAGGAATTGTGTAGGTGGATTAAAGAGTTAAGATTTCCAGACGGCTACGTGTCAAACATGAGTCGATGCGTAGACACAACAAAAGGTAAAGTTGCAGGGATGAAGAGTCATGATTGTCATGTTTTTATGCAGCGCTTGATACCTATTGCGTTTCGAGAATTTCTTCCTCTGAATGTGTGGAGGGCTGTCACTGAATTAAGTCTTTTTTTTAGAGATTTAACGTCTACAACAATCAAGGTTGATGATATGAATCGTTTGGAACGAGACATTCCAGTTATTTTGTGTAAGTTGGAACGTTTTTTCCCACCTAGCTTCTTTGACTCGATGGAACACTTACCTGTTCACTTAGCGTATGAAGCTAGGATTTGTGGTCCAGTGCAGTACAGGTGGATGTACCCATTTGAGAGGTGAACAATTCTATTTCTCTCATTTAATTAGTTTTTAGTATATGGAGACTTATTTTAATTTGTTAACTATTATAATTTTAGGTATCTCCACAACTTGAAGCGCAATGCTAAACAGAAGGCAAACGTCGAAGCATCGATTGTTAATGCGTATTTGAATGAAGAGGTTGGCATGTTTTGTTCATATTATTTTGAAGACCATGTCAACACGAGGATCAGGAATGAACCACGTAACTTCGATGGTAGAGGTATGCAACAAGAAGTCGATGGCATGCTCTCTGTATTCAAGTCTAAGGGGCGACCTATAGGAAAAGCCACTGAACGATATTGGTCAACACACACAGAGGCTGAAATAGCACAAACGTACGTGTTATTGAATTGTGATGAAGTTCAGCCTTACATTGAGTAAGTATTTCATATATTTATCATCTAATTAAATAGCACTAAACGTGCGTCATTTATCATCTAATTGTGTTGTGAATTATTAGGATGTATACACAAGAACTACGACATGCAGATCAAAACATCTCAGATAGAGACATAGATACTAGTCTTCAACGTCAATTTGCCCGATGGTTCCAATGTTATGTGAGTATCATTAATTGAATTTTACGTGAACAAATAATTGTTTTGATTAATGTTAATTTTAACTGTACGTATAGGGACAATCGCACGATTTTCAGAGCCGGTTCTTACAGGATCTCAGCAAAGGACCACTACGGCGTGTGAGGACTTACAACGGCTATATTGTGAAAGGCTACAGGTTTCATACATCAGAGTATGCATCAACAAGAACGACTAACAACAGTGGTGTTTGTCTTAGGGGTGCGAATTATAATGCAGATGCAAGTGATTACTTTGGGGTGTTGCACGAAGTCGTTGAAATTGAATATCCGGGATATCCAGTGAAAACCGTAATGTTGTTCAAGTGCCATTGGTTTGACACATCCCCTTTAGGAACCAAAATTCATCCGGAGTACAAGCTTGTGGATGTTAATTCGAAAAGGAAGTATAGCGGGGATGATCCGTTTGTATTTGCCTCTCAGGTATCTCAAGTCTACTACTGCACGTATCCAGGAGCTGGAAAACGTAATAGATCAGAATGGCACGCTATTTGCAAAGTGAAGGCAAGGTCAATGGTGGAGGTCCCCCAAAAGGAAAACAACGATGAAGATGAACCTCCGTTTCAAATGGAACAAATAGAGAATCAAACTGAAGTGTTTGCGGGAGATTTTAATCTTTCGGTAGACTTGACGGCTGCAAATCCACAATTGATTGTTATTGAAAACGATAGTGGACATGAGGAGGAGGATGAACATGACGAGGGGGAGGATGAAGAAGATGAGGATGAAGAAGATGAGGAGGAAGAGGAAGATGTGTCAAATAATGAAAATGAAGACGAAGATGAATATTAAATTAATGTAACCTAGCTATTTTATTTTGTACAATTTATAAGATTTCATTATTTATCATTTGGTTATAACTTATAATTTAATTATTTATCATTTGGTTATTTTATTAATTAACTTATAATTTAATTTAATTATTTATCATTTGGTTATAAAAATCCAATGGCGACGGAACATATCCGTCGCCATTTCCGTCGCTAACGGCAACGAGCCAAAGCCGACCGAAATATCCGTCGCCATTTCCGTCGCTAACGGCAACGAGCCAAAGCCGACAGAAATATCCGTCGCCATTTCCGTCGCTAACGACAACGAGCCAAAGCCGACCGATATATCCGTCGCCATTTCCGTCGCTAACGGCAACGAGTCAAAACCGACCGAAAAATCCGTCGCTAACGGCAACGAGCCAAAGCCGACCGAAATATCCGTCGCCATTTCCGTCGGCATTTCCGAATATAAATGCAACTTTCTCTCATTTCACGCGTATTTTCCCTCAAACTCTCTATGTCTCTCCCTCTCCCTCTCCCTCTCCCTCTCCCTCTCCCTCTCCCCCTCCCCCTCCCCCACTCCACCTCCACCTCCTTTCCGAATGTAAAGCCTCCTTGCCGTGGTCGCGGCCGCCGCCCATCCTCCCTACCTGCAGTCGTCTCCAAGAATGCCGTCGCCCACCGCCTCCTCTGCCGTCGCCGTCTTCATATAAAAGGTACGTTTTTTTTGCCCACCGACGTCAACGTCTTCTACTGGACGAACGGTACTTGTTATTTTTTGTTTGATTTTAATATTTTCTCTTTTCATGTAAATTAAGATTATGACATATGCTTTGTGCTTTGTATCTATATATGCTTTGTGCTTTGTATCTTAAAAATCATTTCACCGAATTTGATTTTCTTATGATTATGTTTTCCTTTCGATTTGGATCGATGATGCATTGTTGAAGGCCTAATCACTTGATAAAAAAATCAGTTTATCAGATTTTATTAATAATTATTCCTTGAATTATTGATTTATTTATTGTACTCTAAATCTCTTATCTTTGAACTACCAGCATGACCGAAACTATGCGAGCCTAATGAAGTTACTTGATTTCTGTTGAGGTATGTTCAATTTTTATGATAATTTAATTTATGTTTAAATCTATAAAATGACAATTGAATCTTGATTCTTTGGAATTGATTTTGAAATGGCAGGGATGGAGTCGAGTCAGCGAAGGACAATTTAATATACTCCACGGTACGTATTAATATACTCACATTCTTGTTAAATTATTTCTCATATAAGTTTTTGTTAATTTTTAATATATTGTTTTAATATTTCACAGAGCTTTTTCAAGCATTCTAGTGAGGGGTATAGTTGTCATAATAAGTAGCAAAATTCTATTTGCTTCTTACTTGATCGATCCGCTGCCAATTCCGGAACACCATTCGATGCCTTAGCACGATTTTGTTTATTCTATTGAATGTAATGTAGATGTAATGTAGATTTGTGTATTGAACTATTTAAGCAATTTTGATCGTGTATTGGATTTTGATCATGTATTGAATTTTAATCAATTATGTAAGCAATCGGGATCGGGTCGGATCCCGATCGCAAATAATTTTTTTTTTTAAAATTGTTGGTACTTACCGACGGACTATTCCGTCGGTGTAGCGTCGGTAATACCGACGGGCGAGCCGACGGAATTCCGTTTTTTTTAAAAACATTTAATACGTACCGACGGAAAATTCCGTCGGTAAATTAAAATAATAAAATTTAAGTCCAACATATACCGACGGATCTACCGACGGAATATTGATTTGGGATCCGTCGGTAAAGGCGACCCGATTTGAAAACTTGGTTTGAAAACGGGTTGGCTTGAATGCCGACGGAATTGATTCCGTCGGTACAGGCGACCCGGTTTGAAAACGGGTTGGTTTGAATCCGTCGGGAATCCGTCGGTATATACCGACGGACGCATATCTTCCGTCGGTAACCACTACCGACCAATTCATCGACGACGGATAAAATCCGTCGGTATATCCGTCGGTAAGAGCCAATACCGACTGAATAACCGTCGGTAAAACACCTCTTTTTTGTAGTGTTGTATTTAGATAAATTAAATTGTATAACTGATAGTAAATTATAAGGGGTTAATCTTATAAAGATAAGAAAATGGGATGTGAAGTATTGACAGACCACGAATCGAAGGAGATGGATGTCATTATGTCTTCGATATGGCCCGAAGACATAAACGAAGCCGGGAGGCAATTCAACATTGAAAGGCCGAGAGGTTCAAGAAAGAGCCTAATATAGTCGATTTTTTGCATATATTTGTATGTATAATGCATATTCTGAATATTTTTTTAAATAAGATTAATATTTTAGACCATCTTATTACAGATATATTATTCTATTGCATGTTATGAAGTATTTTAAGTTATATGCAACATATTTTTACATGTCACTGAGAATATGCAACAATTTTTTATATGCAAAGATATTACCCAATATATTTATGACTATATTTTACAATTTCCATAGCTAAAATAACACATGCACATATTTAAGTATATGCAATTATGATTGCATATACTCCCTCCGTCTCAGCTTAACTTTCACACTTACTGTTCACCCCCTTTTTAAAAAATATTATAATAAATAGAATTTTGAGATATAATTTTATAAAAAAAATAAATAAGTGAGTTGACTTGTGTGTATGTATGTACCATAAAAATAATAACATTAAATATACTATTTTAGATATTGTATGAGTAGAGTTTCTAAAGAACCGAAAAAGTAGGTATGAAAGTTAAGCTGGGACGGAGGGAGTATAAAAAAACACATGCATATTTGAAAGTATATGCAATTATCGGTTACATATAATAAAATATGCATATATGCATCTTGCAAAAATATTATAGACTTATTCAACAAGTATTTTTTTAATATAAGTTGTTCAGCAAATTATTTAAACACTTTTAGAGGTGTATCGAGTAAAATAATTTTTTTGAATGTATTAATTTTATTAAGTATTTCATAATATAATTTATATTTTAATAAAGATATGGTATGCAAAATAATAACAATATGAATATTAAATTAATGTATATTTCCGATTAATAAGAAAATTATTGAATATATAAAGATATGAATGTAGACCGAATGAATGGTCTGCAAATTTAGGAAAGTTGTTTGAATTGAAATTAGCGCCATAATCGACCGATTAATAAGAAAATTATTGAATATATAAAAATATGAATGTGGACCGAATGAATAGTCTGCAAATTTAGGAAAGTTGTTTGAATTGAAATTAACGCGATAATCGAGGAATAAAATCTTTCAGCCTTTTCAAATTTATTTGGTTGACTTTGCATATTTAAGATTAATGAAATTAAATATTTTTAAAATTCGAAATTAATTTTAACTAAAGGGTATAATGGTACATCTAAGTGGTATTTTGTCTTTAATTGAAACTCTAATAAAAATTGTCTTGAATCTTAAAGATTAAGGGTGGATTGTCCTATAGTGTAACTTCCCTTAATTCAAATGTTAAAACTTGTGTAAGACCGTCGCAAGGAAAACATTCTTTTTAATCCACATTTCAAAATTTTGGGTAGGATAACCAATACGGAGTATTTTTTTTTTTTTTTCAGATTTTTAATTTGTTAAAAAAGTGATAATGTTTAAATAAAAAATGATAATGTTTTTAACAAAAGTGATTGTCACTTTTTACTTAAACACTATCACTTTTTGTTCAAACATTATCACTTTTTTATATGAGGTCAAGAGAGACACGTTTGACGGAACTCATTATGTGAGACGGTCTCAACCAAGACTAGCTCTAATTCAAATTATTATAGATATGTATGGATTTTAGTAATATAGTTGTATCAATGGTGCCTTTTAATTTTATATTAAAAATATTTTTTAAATAATAATACAATTATATTATTTTAATAGATATCTACGGATTTTGATAATAGAGGTGTATCAATTGTGCCCTACACATATATATATATATATATATAGATATGTATATAAGAATTAACGATTTAATATTTTTTAATAATTTGAATTAAATTTGGATTTTAATAATTTTTAGTCCTATATCATTTTAATTTGGATCAAATTTTATTTTGATTATGTATGGACATTTTTTAAATAAATATTAAAATTTTAAAAATAATTTAATTAAATATTAGTGGCGCCATCTTTAACGGCGCCCTTCTCTGATCTCCTTATTTCTCTATTCTCTGCTGTGTGTCCGAATATTCAGAGGCTAGAGGGCGCCGTTTCTAAACGACGCCTTTCTCAGGCCTGAGGGCGTCGCCGTTTCTAACTACGCCTTTCTCTGATCTCCGTCAGAATGATTCAAAGGGCGCCGTTTAAAACGGCGCTCTAATTTATTTTATTAAACAACCCAAACACTAATATTTTATTAAATTATTTTGAAAAAGTTAATATTTAATTAGAAAAGCTTCATGTTTTATTACTTTTTGTCGAAATTTGTCAATTTTTATGAATTGTTTTTTTCGAGCAAACAGTGTAAATTTTGACACTAATTTTAAAAGAAGAGCGTAGATTTTGACATCAATATATCGAAATATGCCAATTTTTCCTTTTTCTTTCTTTCTGCAATTTCTAAAATTTTTGATGCTTAGATTTTTTAAATGTTAACTAAGAATAATATAGTCTTCTGGTATTGAATGTGTATCTACTAAGAAATTACGTGGTGTACCTATAATTGATGGTGGTGCAATTAACCGTAGCCTTTAAACATTTATGTCTTCAACAATAACAATGGGCTTGGCCCAATTATAAAACAATTTAATTACTCCTCTCAGGCAACAACTATGATGAGTGCTTCATGACTATTTATTATTTAAGAGGCAATATTGTCCTAGTAATATTTTAAAATATAGAAACAAATTTACAGGTGGAATCAGGTCATAAAATCAGTGTTACTTGTTACTTTAATAATATTAGTACATATTTTTTCGTACATTATTTCATAACAGTAATATTATATGAACAATAATGTAATATTGCATGTCTTATAAAACAAGTAATATTGTTGGAGCACGTAAACAAATAATACTCTCTTACTTTATAACTTGATCAATTTTTCAGTTTTCTACCGTTAAAATATATTGTGTGCAATGCTGCATATAAATTTTAATGTATAGTTTTTCATGTATTTTTTAATAGTGTTCGTTATTTTATTAAAAAATATTAATTTCATAGTATTAGTTGTTTTATTATGTGATGTTAATTCTATAATGCATTAGTTGTAAAACTAATGCATGGTAAAAGTATTTCACACTTGATGATCAACACAATTTTTTGTGTCAAAAAGTATATTAATTAAACACGGTAAAATCCTTCACGTTTTGATTATTCGAACCGTAATGTATGAAAGCATAAATCATTATAAATGATACCGAATCTGCTGGTCCGGATTAAGGCTTCTTCGGGTTTAGATCGTCACTTCTGAGCAAGCTTTTTTACGAGTAATCCTCTTCCAAGCTCCAAAGAACCTGCAAAAACACGCCGGAAGGGATTCTGGCGAGGAACCTCTGACGCTCAAGTTAGATATGTTCTCTAGACAATCAAAGAGGAACTTCCCCAGGGATCGAGGGATAGTTCTCGCAAGGATCGTAAGATTTCAAAGAAATCTCTGTATATTTCATGTAAAAGTACGTGTGTTTCTTGTATAAAAATTGTAGTCAAAATAATAAGTAAAACTCCCTTATATACCTTGCCGTTTACCTGGGACTGGGAGGAAAGGAGAATCTTTCTTCCCCTTATCTCTCAACCGTTTCCTTCAGACTCGGTCCCATAACTAGCCCCTCTCTCTGAGATCTTTGCTGTCAGTTACCATTCTCCAACTCCCTCTATCTTCGTCCTCTTTGGGCCTTCTTGACCAGGACTCGGCTCCAACAATCTCTTTCTTGGGCCATAGGTACTTCGGCCCAGAGTGTTTGGACCAAAGATACTCGGGCCAGGGATATTTGGGCCAGGGACATAGGCTGAGGATTGGGTTTGAACCTATTTCCTTCCCTATACTCAAGTGTGTATTAATCCATTTTACAAAACCATTATTCCTAGCAAACGAGGTTAATTCGTCTTGTATCCACGTGTCGTTATTTTAGGAGATGACATATTTTGGCCGCATCAACTACTCCCCCTACTCTCGTAAAATATTTCCAATTTATGAGAGTAGAGAGAGAAAACAAGATGAATTAGCTTGAAGACCTCCTCGCAAAGATCATCATCAATTTTCAATTTCGGAGAGTATGCTGTACTACCCTGGGAAAATATATCCTTCCATCTCTTAATAAAGGAATTAATCAAACCTTAAGTTTATCAATTGCCGCCAACTAATAATTTTTCCAATTTTTTTTCTCTCGCACCGCTTCGAATTCTGCACCTGCTTTCCTCCCACGCGCCCGCAGCGGACAGGACAACCTGCAGTCATTCTCATAGTCACGCGCCTTCTTATTGGATTTTGGTTCCACTTTTCCTCGATTTTCTCCCGGTGTTCTTAATTAGCATCATAACTTCCCCAAATTCAAAAAATCTCTCCACGTCTGTGAAAACCTCTCCTATCTGGTTTCTCGATTTTTCTGAGGTTTCTCCTTTGATACTCCCCTTTTGCTCATGCAACCGACCCCTTCACTAGCACGTTCGCCGGCGAGTCACTTACGTTCGGGTAGTGCCTCAGTTTTAGGTATCCTTCTTCGTTTCCTTCTTTTTTCCTTTTATTTTATCTTCATGTCCACTTCTTCTCGCCCTTCATCGGATGGGGCTTCCAAGGAGGATTCTGGTTCCTCTTCTAGTTCGGTCCCCTTATTTTCCATACTCACACCCGCACTAAAAAATATAATATCCACTTCCTCTTCCCTCGCGAAAGAACGGGTAGCTGCCTTCGTTCGTTCCGGAATGTTTTCGACCGATTATGTAGTTAGGGACGCTCATCCCAAAGAACGCCCTAATTTTGCTGGCCCTTTGAGTTTGGCTTTTTGGGAGGCTCAATTAAAGGCTGGTCTTAGCTTCCCTGTTAATCCTTACCTTGCTGAGATTGCTTCTTATCTTCGCATACCCATCAATTAATTCACGCCGAACGCTATCTGGGCAATGATAGGGTTTTACATTCTAGTCAAGGGGAATGGTGGAGAGCCATCTGCCCTTCTCTTTTTAACTCAATACTCGTGCAAATTTTCCGATGAGTTTTTCTATGTTAGTGGTCGTACGTCTAGGGCTGGAAAATTCATGGAAAAACTTCACGAAGGAGTTCAGGAATGGAGGGACTATTATTTATTTATTACTAGTCCATCTTCTTGGGATTTCCCTCATGAGAAATGGATCTATGAAAATCCTGGGGTACCTTGTCCTCCCCTCACAGCTTGTTCCCCTCATAATCTGGCCATAATGGAAAATCTGAATAAACATGTAAACCTCCATGGGTTCTTGATGTAATGGGTATATGTAAGAATCATAGGACTTTATCTCATTTTGGTTTCGGTCGCTCCGATTATACCTTAGGCCCAGATGATGGCAATATCATTTTCCTCACCTGTTATTACCTTTTTCGTTTATGTCTTTGTTGCTTCTGATATTTTTATTTTTCTGATGTAGCTATGAGTTGGTTATCCCAGATCTCTAGAGACGCTACTCCTCTTGCCATGGTGAACAAACCTCCTGTCCCTGCTCGTGAAAGTTCCTCTAAAGCTCCCCTTCCTTCTTCTCTTCTGAAACCCGTAGTCGGATCAGTTGCGAAGCGTACAAGATCATCTACGGGGAAGGATGCCTTCACCTCTGAACTCCCCACTTCAGGGGCCTCGAAAAAGAAGAAGGTTAAAGGCAAAGGCTCATCTGTGCCCTCAGAGACCATTGATTTAGAAGCTACCGATGCCATCAGTATCGAGCAATTCACTACTTTTGTGGAGCGCCATGTCCCAGTGCCTGCTGTCAAAGCTTTTAGTACTTTAACCCTTAAGGAAAGGATGGTGTATACGGCTCACAGCTTTTCTCAGGTAAGTCTTTACTATATGCTTTGTTATAGAGGTGGCAAAGAACGAGATGAATATTCTAACTTTCTCTTTTGTCTTATGAAGTTTGGGCTTCTCTACTCCGATGTATTTGACCAAGCTCTTAGGTCTCTTCAAATCCACGATGATCTCCGTAGCCAGGTGGAACAGGAGAAGGTTAAGAAGGAACTGATCGAGGCAGAGCTTCATGAGGCCAATATGGAGAGGAAGGTGGCGATGGCTGAAAAGGTCAAGGTTTTGAAGCAGAATCAAGTCTTGTCCGGGGACCTTTCATTTCTCCGTGCAAAAATTGCTGAACAGGAGACGGAGATACAACGCCTGAAGACCGACTTGCCTTCGACTGCGGTAAAGCTTTGCATCGAGTCTCTTTTCACCTCCGCAGTAGGGCAGGCCTTTCTGGGCACTCTACACAAGGAATGGTTGGAAGCTTTTCTCAGGAGTGCCAGCTTCTTGGGGGCTATGGGGGCGTGTATTCCTCATTTCATTGACCATGGTTTCTATAATGCTGTAGCAGAACACTCTGCTGCAGGATTTGACGGCCATTACACACGTGCCCTCCGTCTAGAAGAGTTAGATGCTCCTCCCAAGTTTCCTGGAGACCTCAAGGAGGATATCAATACTCTTTAGTGGTTACCTAGCATGAGAAGAGCTATCTCGGAGCTGAAAGGTGCAGCCCTTGGAGTGGAGGACTTGATGCCCGTGGATAATCTGGAATTCCCCGTTCATCTGACTAACCCGAATCCCCTGTCTACCGTAGTTGCTAATGCCTCGAAGGAAAAAGAGGAGGGTGGTGGTTCCAGTGGGCAGGTCAACGAGGCAGTTGGAGGCAATGAAATGACTAAAACTCCTTCATCTTGATAAAACTTTCTTTAATTTCTGTTGCAACAATATCTTTCTAGTACTTTTTAAACACTTTCTAGGGCCTTCGTGCCTTTTTGGTATTTTCAGGAGACTCCACACTCCTGTGTTTTTCTATGGAGGGCCAGGGTATTATATCCCTCGTCTTGAATGCTTTTTGGCTTTCCGTGCTTTATCTCATCTCTTCCTATAGTACCTGCATATTATCTCCTTGCATATATATTGCTTTTTCTTCATAAGCATGTCATATATTGTGTTTTAGGATAATAAGTATGTTTGGCCTTAGCATCTCTTAGCCAGGTTTCTATGCCTCTGAGCAAATTCATGCAATGCGTATCTGATGAGTCGAGATTATTGCATACTTTTGTGCTGTAATTAGATATTATTTGAGAATTTATTTGAGATTTTCTTGTGTTTTTCGACTCATTATTTTGTGACTTTAAATTACCTTGATATTTTATTTTCTTATTTAATTCAAGTAAAATAGAGTATTTTTTTAAAGTACAATTGATGATGGATGGTGTGAGAAGAAATCGACTCCGTTTTAAGAGGCCAATATTTGGGGCCATGACATAAAATAATTGAAGGAAGCCCTATTAAAGAGATAAGCATGCCCATTAATTAAATTAATGTTTTTGGGCCCTAATACCTATTAAGGGCACACCAGCCGTGGAGAATTAAAAAAAACAAGAATTGGAGGCGGCCGTGAGATCAAGTAAAAAAGTAGGCAGCGTGAGTTTTGGAGAAGAGTTTTCGATGAGAGTCTACTGTGAGAATTTTGTAGCCATGTTTGGCTAATTTTGTTTTCTAGCCCGAGGATGTGAAACCTGGATTTAATTATGCCTTTTTGATTATGTGATTCACGTTTATTTCAATTCATATTTTGATTTCGTTATTATTTGATTTTATGCGAAGCATGTTTTGATTAATAGATTTATTAGGACTGGCCATCCGAGTTTGTTTATTATCAATTCTAGTTAATTCACGATATATAATCCGTAATTGTTATATTATTGTGGATATCGTAGAAACTAAGGCAAAACACCTTAGGTGATAATAACGTCTAGGTTGCATGAAACGAGCGTCTCGTATTCATGGTCTAGTTTATTCTATTATTTTAGGTCTTGAATGCGTTTCTCGAGTTGAACCTTAAATACATGTTTTGGGGTTATTAGTAGGAATAGATTAATTGGGGGTCGTACTTTCTAATTAATTAAACATAAGAAACAATTCGAGTTAGTTTGGTCGTACTACTGACTTAGGGATAAGATTTGAGATTAGATTGGGATTACCGGATTCACTAATTAAATTGGTTAAATTATTCAAGGGGAAGCAATCCGAGGGCTAGATCGTTTTAATATTTGATTTCTATTTATTTCCATTGCTTTTATTTTTCATGCTTTCTAGTAGAATTAGAAACCACCAATCCAAACCCCCCTTATATTGTTTTATTAACACGAAATGCTAATAAGATTTGCTATTCCCTGTGGGATCGACCCTTGCTTCCCTACTACATAGTGGGTATTTAAGGTATTTATTTTTGGGTGCCGCCGACAGCACACCAGTATCTCTGGCATTTTTCTAACACATATAGACTTTGAGGCTTCATTATCGCAAAAAAAGAAAATCTAGGTTCTTGTACTTACTTGATTTTTGGTTTTGATAGTCCCGTATATTTTTTATATGACTCCTACTCCCCCTAGCCTCGAAGGCTATAGTGGATGAAGCTTTCTCCTTTCCTAACACTCTGGGAATATGTTGGATCATAGAGCTCCAAATACCGTCTCTAAGCATCTCCCTGGAGTGGAGTTCATCATGAACTTACGCAAGTTCTCCGGGTGGGATTCATGAAGGACCTTCGCAATTTCTCAAGGCGAGGTTCATCAAGAACCTTCGCAATTTCTCAGAGTGAGGTTCGTCAAGAACCTACGCAATTTCTCAGGGTGAGGTTCATCAATAACCTTCACAATTTCTCAGGGTGAGGTTCATAAAAAACCTTCGCAATTTCTCAAGGTGAGGTTCATCAAGAACCTTCGCAATTTCTCAGAGTGAGGTTCGTCAAGAACCTACACAATTTCTCAGGGTGAGGTTCATCAAGAACCTTCGCAATTTCTCAAGGTGAGGTTCGTCAAGAACCTACACAATTTCTCAAGGTGAGGTTCATCAAGAACCTACGCAATTTTTCAAGGTGAGGTTCATCAAGAACCTTCGCAATTTCTCAGAGTGAGGTTCATCAAGAACCTACGCAATTTCTCAGAGAGTGCTTTTAATCTCATGCTCTCAGCCTCTCACTTTTTGAGTTAAGGTTCCTGCAAATTTATCTTATCCCTTATTTTCAGGGATATAATTTTTTATTTTTTATGATACCTTTATACAATAATCATCTCATCACTTTTTCCAAATATCCATCTCATACGACAATTCTCAGAAAATCAAAAGGAGTTGCCACAATTTCTCAAACATCCCCATAGTGAAGCTGATAAGTTGATGAAGAATTTAGAGCTTGTTATGAAAAAAAATATTTCCCCCGTCCACGAAAACTATGTCTCATTGGTTGGGCACATGTTTTAATAAAAATTTATATTTTAATGTATAAAGTAGATAGGTGGGGTACAAAATAAAGGGTATTATGGATAGTTCATTAACTAGTTAATAAAGTAGGAAAGATAAAACAAAAATTAACTAATATCTCTGAAAGTGTGTGTGCGTGCGAAATCAGAGATGTTGTCTGTTGTATTGGCACTGTCCAGACAACACTAAGCAGCGGAAATTAAAATGCACGTACTGAAAATAGAATTATTCAAAATTTGCATAGATTATAAAATAATCTATGCTGTTCACTATATTAAAAATATGTGAAACGAGTACAACCTCTTTGAGGTGTATAATAACACTACGAAAGTGTAAATGATTTACTAAGTTCTATGAAACTATCTCCCTCTTAGATCTATACACACAACCTAGTAAATAAGACTATGATCTAACACACTACTATTCGGGTTTACAATAGTATGAAGATCTACAAGAAGAAACAAAGATTTTCCTAACTAGAAGCGTATATAGCGTTCAATAGAGTAGTGATTGATTTCAGCTTTTCTTCTTGTATATCTTGTGTTGGGGCAACTTCTGTATTTATAGGCATCATGCACGAACTGCCATCAACTCCCATGATCATCACAGTCGTGAGATCATGCGGTTAATAACTTCTCTCCACCACTCCTAGAATTTAGGGACTTGTTATACCATGTCTATTAACTTCTCACTCCCACGCAGTGGCATAACTTGATGTTGCCCATGTCTTCTAACTGCTCTGGGGATATCATTAGACAACAAGCGTAAGATAAGAGTTAGTGAGAAAAGAAAGAGCAAATTCTGATGTTGTTATAAGTGTTGGGAACATTAAACACAACACTCGGCTGTTAGTGTTGGATCATTAAACAAAACACTTATATCAACATCAACAATCTACCCCAATTTGACCTTTCTACATCAACACAACTGAAGTTCACACAACAGAAATATTGATTAAGAAGTTTACACAATTGATATTTCAAAAAGATGAAGTAACAAGTTGTATAAGATCAAATTAGAAATAAACAACATCTAAACCAAAAAACTTGTTTAGATTTAAACAACTTAAAAAAAGTAAATCCTAAATAATTAAAGAATGTAAATAACAGAGTTTGAGAATAAAAATAACATAAGTACAGAGCTTTTACAACAAAGAAAGAACTGAATTAACACAAGGGAAAGGATTGGGCTGAATGTGTATCAACTGCATCTCCATAGTCTGCATATACTCCCCCATAGTGTAAGCTCTCCCCCTGTCTTCAAGCTCATCATACATCGAGATCACAGATCACCATACAGATCCTGGATGTCTTGATCCTCTTCTTCAGTCATTGCAGTGTCAACAGCAAGTTCATGAGTTCAGCCAGGAATTGAATCTGGTTCATCTACAGCAGGTGGAGCAACAATGTTAGTAGGCTGGTTGTGAGAACTGTCAGCTACTCCCCCTGTTGAAGTGGAAATGAGATCCATCCAAAATTTCTTTTGGATTAGAAGATCCTCCACAGTGTGCTGCAAATTAAGAATAGACCCCTGCAAAATATCAACCTTCCTCATTATATAGTGGGAAGATAAGTAAATAGAGGAGGCAACTCCTTCTGGAGGCAGTGTGGTATTGTGGATGGGATCATTTTCTAGAACATTGGCTGCTGTGCTTGGGCCTGCATCATCTTCATTTCTTCTCAAGGGAAGATCAACTACTCTTTCACCTTTCACTAAGAACTGATTTGAAATGCTGAAGCCTGGTATGTCGTTGCTAACTACCTCATCATCAAATCTGTCAAAGGCTTTGTCCAGCAGGTATTTGTACACAAGGCATGGGTAAGGCAGAATGCCTCTTCTAGAAATGTCAGACTTGAAAGTCATCATGTTGGTGAAAATAACCTGTCCTAGGTTAAACCTTTTCAAGTGCCCAATCTTGTACATCAAAACAGCCTGTTCTAAGGTGAGAGTAGTGTTGTTTGTTGTAGGCAGCCAATTGAAACAAACCAATTTATGCAAGACAGAATATAAGTTAGTCAGTTTAGAGGCCAAAATCCTTCTTCTCCATTTGGTGATTACTCCCCCAGTTAAGATTCTTATCATAACATCATGGTCAGTAACAACTGGATCCTCCATGATCTTTGTTTTAAGCAGAATATTGATTCTCCTAGGGGTAATCATATGCCTTTTTCCTCTAAACCAAAAATGGCCATGTCTTGTGGAATTTGGATCACCAGCAAATTGAGGGATATTAGCATAGAATTCATATATCCAGTCCACAATGTAAGGACAAGAAAATTGTAAAGCATGCAACAATGACCTTTCCTTAAACCACTCTATAAGATTAATTTCTTCAAAATCAGGAACCTTTATCAGCCTTTCACTAAGGATCTGTCTAGTCCTAATAGTTCTATACTGTATGCTAGACTTATCATTATAATCCTCATCAGTGTCACTATTCCTATCATCAGAGGAGAATAGTACCTCGTTTTCATCTTCTTCTGAAGAACTGGATGACTGTTCAGGATCAAACGGTTCTGGTGTTGCCATCGGAGAGGCAACACTCTCGGGCTCTCGGAGCCTCTTTGATCGTCGGATCGGTGGAGTGGGTTCACTCTCCTCTTCCATTTCCTCAGCTACTTCATCCACATCATCCTCATTAACTTCAGTAGTTACATGTTTTGGCTCTATTTCCGGTTCTGCATCAGAATCAGAAACTGCAATTGGTTCAGACGCATTCCTATCAGTTCTGGGCTTCTTCCCCTTTCCTGTATAATCAACAATCTTGCCCAGGTTCCTTTGGGACTTTCTCTTTCCACCCGACCATTTTCTTGCGGTAGGAACAACAGTGGCCTTCTTCTTGCCCTTTTTATGCCGATGTAGTCTTTTGAACTTGGCGGCCAGAACTTCTTCATCTGAAGATTATTGCTGAGATTGCATGTCCATATCGCCCTTGAACATGGCATTATCCAGTGTTTCTCCTTCAAGCACTAAAACAGGGTGTGCTGTTTTTAGGCTTAGGGTTTCGAAAGCATCTTTCAAGGTGCTGAAGGAGGTGCCTAGAGGGAAGTGTAAGGTTACTGGAGTGATTTCAGGTGCGGGAGCTTCGGATGAGGGCTCATTTAGTGGCTTAGAGGCTGAAATTTCAGCAGCTGCGTTCGCATTCGCAATTTCTGTGCGAATGTCGAAGGGATTGTAAGGGATGATTTCGAGAGGAGATGATTCAGTGGGTGTTTGTTCATCGGAGTAAGGAACGACAATGGTTCCTACAGTGAATGTTGGTGAGTTTGGAGAGTTTGAGGAAGCTATTTCTGCGAGAAGATTGAGAGAATTTGGAGAGTTCTTGTTGCTTGAGTTTGAGTTCGAATGTGCAGCAGAGTCCTGAGAATTGTTAGGCATAATAGGAGTTGTACACACAAAACAAGACAACAAAATTAATTCGGGAGACCTTTTGAGTTCTACAGATAAATGCAAATCAAATTTAAAAAAATGTGAGGCGAAAAGTGATGTGACATAGGTAATAGATATACTTGAGTGCTGTAAATAAATTTAAGAATTGTCATTACCGTGCTTAAACGAATTAACAAAGCCTTTAATGTATTTACCAACACTACTATGGAGATTCATCTTATATGGAGGATCGAGAAGAAGGAGTTACACGATTCTGAGGGTGAGGGAAGTGAAGTAGTGGAAGTAACTTCCCCACTAATCGATCGTGGTAAGTTGGGAGAAATAAGAATTCTGAAAAACTAAAAATAATTAAATGCGGAATATATAATAACCGAATTAATAGAATAAGGCAAGACTTAGTCAAATTAGATATTTCAGAGAATAATATTTAATAATTATCAAAAATAACTAATTCCACGAAAATTGGGATAAGTATCTGAGTTTATGAGTGTTTCGACTATTGTTGGCATTCTATACACCTCAACACAGTTTTTCATGATTTTGCATCATTTTTTTTTTTTTGATCAGGCAAATAAAACATTTATTCCATAAAACGTTTTTTTTTTAAACAGTGATGTTTGGTACAAGTAGTACCAGTAAGTAGGCCAAAATAAAATCTCAAAAAGGAGTTAAAACAGAGTACTCCCATCTCATGATTTTGCATCATATGTGTTGCTTTAATTTCTTTTTCTTTTAATCACACTTCACATTGATCCATCTTTTGAGAAGAGTGCATCGTAGCAGCGAGCTCCGTGCCCCATGGTTACTCAATGGATTTGTGAATATTTTGATGCAATTTATATCACCTTTTGAAAAGAGATCATCGTAGTAGTGAGCTCCGTGTCCCATAATTACTTAGTGATTTATAAAACATCTAATATGTGATTTTTCTTTTGTAGCATTTGAGAGGTGTATAGGCACTTTTAGTATTATTCACAAGTCACTCAGAATTCAAATATCAATCACAAAGAATTTCATTAATTCAACAATTACGAAAATTAAAGCAAGGAAACAAATAAGAGACTTTATCTTAGTGTTGTCTCAAATGCTACCGCATTTGATACAACACCCTTGATCATATTTTCGAATATTAAACAAACCAAGAGATTTTCGAAGGGATGAAAACCTTTTGTCATCAAGAGCTTTGGTGAAAATATCAGCCAATTGTTTTTCAGTAGATATGTACTCCAACTTAACAACTTCCTTTTCAACAAGATCTCTAATGAAGTGATGTCTTATACTTATATTCTTTGTTAATGAATGTTGCACTGGATTTTTTAAAATATTTATAGCACTAGTATTATCACAGTACATAGTCAAAACATCACTAGGTAAGCCATAATCATGAAACATTTTTTGCAACCAAAGTAATTGAGTACAACAACTCCCTGCTGCAATGTATTCTGATTCAGTTGTTGATTGAGACACACAGTTTTGTTTTCTGCTGTGCCAAGAGATCAGATTGTTTCCTATATAAAAGCAGCCACCACTTGTGCTTTTCCTGTCATCACAGTTACCTGCCCAATCTGCATCACTATACCCTATCAAGGTACAGTTTGTGTCTTTGCTATACCAGATACCTAAATCACTTATTCCTGCAACATACTTAATGATTCTTTTAACAACATTCATATGTGATTCTTTGGGGTTAGCTTGGTATCTAGCACATAAACATACACTGAACATAATATCAGGTTTACTGGAGCTTAAATATAGAAGACTACCTATCATTGATCTGTACAGTGTTGGGTCAACATTCTGGCCAACATTGTCTTTACTCAGTTTCTGAGTTGATCCCATAGGTGTTTTCATGTGTTTAGCATTCTCTAAACCAAACCTTTTGACAAGATTTTTAGCATACTTACTTTGTGAAATAAAAATCCCATCTTTTTGCTGTTTGATTTGTAATCCTAGGAAGTAATATAAATCACCAACCATGGACATTTCAAAGGTAGATGTCATTTCATTTACAAAGTGTTTAAGTATATTGTCACAAGTAGAACCAAATACTATATCATCAACATAGATTTGAGCAATCATTATAGCATTTTTATCATGTTTGATGAACAGTGTTCTGTCAGCTTCTCCTCTTACAAAACCAAACTCAATCAAGAAATCTGTTAACCTTTCATACCATGCTCTAGGTGCTTGTTTCAAGCCATATAGAGCCTTTTTCAGTTTAAAAACATGATCAGGATAATCAGGGTTTTCAAATCCTTTAGGTTGTTCAACAGAAGCTTCTTCCATAAGAATACCATTTAAAAAGGCAGCTTTAACATCCATTTGGTGCAACTTTATATCAATATAGCATGCAATAGCAAGTAATAGCCTAATGGGTTCAATTCTAGCAATAGGACCAAATGTTTCATCAAAGTCTACACCTTCTACCTGTGTATACCCTTGAGCAACCAACCTAGCTTTATTTCTAATTATGTTTCCCACCACATCAGTCTTGTTTTTGAAAATCCATTTAGTCCCTATGACATTAACATGGTCTGGTCTAGGAACTAATGTCCAAACATCATTCCTAACAAACTGGTTTAGTTCTTCATGCATAGCTTCAATCCAATTCTCATCATCTAATGCTTCTTTAACAGTTTTAGGTTCAATCTCAGAGTGATAGCATTCATGATTAACTTTACTACACATGCATGACATACATATAGATCTTACCACATCATTAGAGTTCATACCCATCCTTCTTCTGGTTTGAACACCTGTAGACTGTTCACCAATGATTTGATCTTGTGGGTGATATTTCTGAATCCTTATGGAGGGAGTTTTCTAGAGATTATACAGATTTTCAGAATCTGCATTATCAGATGTTTCCTCTGGTGTGTCATCATTCTTGTCGACATTCTGAACTTGTTCAACATTTTCAGTATTGATTGGAACATCAATCAAATCTGATATGTCTTCATCTTCAATACTTTTACCTGTAATACTTGTATCATCATCAAAAACAACATTTACAGATTCTTGTACAGTATCAGTCCTAAAGTTATAAATTCTATAGGCTTTGCTATTTCTTGAATAGCCAAGAAAGAACCATTTATCACTCTTTGAATCAAACTTATGTAACTGATCCCTGTCATTCAAGATGTAGCATACACAACCAAAAACATGGAAATATTTAAGGCTAGGCTTTTTATTGATCAGAATTTCATAAGGAGTTCTAGTAGAATCTGTTCTAATGTAAACTCTATTGGCAATATGACAAGCAGTATTAAGAGCTTCTGCCCAAAATCTTTTGAATAAATTCTTAGAACATAACATGACTCTAGCCATTTCTTGAAGTGTTCTATTCTTCCTTTCTGCTATGCCATTTTTTTGAAGAGTTTTAGGTGATGAAAACTCTTGTATTATACCTTTTGATTCACAAAACTCAGTAAAAGAACTATTTTCAAATTCTCTTCCATGATCAGATCGACCTAATTCTGCATACTTTAGAATTGAAAATATTCTTGAATCTTTTATACAAAATTTTGAAAATGGAAAAAGTTTCAGATTTATCTTTTAAGAATTCAATCCATGTGAATCTGGAATAGTCATCAACCACAACTAGAGAATACCTTTTACCTCCAATACTTTTTGTTTCCATAGGACCCATAAGATCCATGTGCAGTAATTCGTTGCAATGTTTGGTTGAGCAATGTCCCAACATTTTGTGAGACACCTTGACTTGTTTGCCTTTTTGACAAGGTCCACAAACCTTTTTATCTGAGAATTTCAGATCTGGTAAACCTGTAACAGCTTTCAATCTAACAAGTTTATCAAGTTGTCTGTAATTAGCATGTCCAAGTTTGTGATGCCATAAAGTACTATCATCAATTTTAGCCTTATTACAAGTAAGTTTAGATTCAATGAGATAGCAATTATCAGCAGATCTGTTTCCCATCATGATACATTCAGAATCTTTGTCTAACACATAATATGAATTCTTATCAAATTTAACATGCAAATCATCATCACATAATTGACTAATACTTATAAGATTGGCCAGTAATCCATCAACATGCAGAACATTGGATAACTTAGGAAAACCAGGAACATTTAATGTCCCTCTACCAATGATTTTTCCTTTAGATCCACCACCATATGTGACATTACCACCATTATAAACAGTATAATCAGAAAGATAATCATTTTGACCTGTCATGTGTTTAGAGCAACCACTATCAAAGTACCCTAATCCAGGAATACATGCTTTTAGAGACATATGAACAACATTACAAGATGTATTTTCTTTTGGAATCCATGCAGACTTATTACTATGTGATCTTGAATGTTGAGTCATTCCAGGCAATACATAATTTTTCAGTTGCTTTTTCTTTTTTAAACATTGATGACTTTTATGACCCTTTTTGAAACAGTAATGACATATCACATCTTTTACATTGATCTGAGTCTTAGCAGAAACACTAGGATTGTAATTCACTTCAGCTTTTACAAATACAGTAGGTTTCTTAAGTTCAGAATTCTTAGAATTTTTACCTTGGTAACCAATACCTGTTTTTCTTGAGTTGTTGGTCATAAGAGAGTCTTCCAGTTTGTTCTTTCCTTCAGAAAATCTTTTGAAGCTTAGTGAGGCTTCCTTCAATCTCTCTTCAAGTTTAGATATCTCAATATCTTTTCTTGTTAAAATACCTTCAAGCTTGGTAATTGATTCTCTCAAATCAGAATTTTCAAAATTCAAAGACTTAATTATGTGATTAAGTTTCTCAGTTTCAGAAGATATTTTGAAAACTTTTTCATTTGTTAAAGGTTTTTCATAAGAATATTTCATAAAATCAAGAACAGACACCTCTAGTCTTTCTTTAAGTTTCGAAATTTCCTTATCCTTCTTTGTTAAAAGACTTTCTAGTTTGAAAACAGTATTAGACAAATCTTGAATGTTAGCATCTCTTCTGGATAAACCTGTTTTACTTGATGTACCTGTCTCAGAAACAGAAGTTGTGAAACAGTTAAATTTTGGAATATTATTATTCAGTGATTTCCCAAATGATGGCTCATTTGTCCTCACATCGTAATAATCATCCAGATCATCATCAAGAGTATCATCATACACAATTCTGGCAGAGAAATCTTTTTCAATGTCTTTTTCAGGATCATGTTCAACATCAGACTCATCACTTAAAGTAGCACTGAAATTAAGTTTCTTTTTGAGAATGGTGTTGGCACATTCATTAGCATAATGACCATATCCAGAACATGCATCACATTTAACATTTTTCCTATAATCCTGGTCTGATCTAAACCTGTTTCCTCTTTCTAATTGTCTAGAAGGATTAAAAGTATTCTTCCTAACAGGAAATTGTTGAGTATTATTAATCTGGACCTTAGGTTGAATGTTATCTTTGAATTTCTTATTTTTCATGAGTGTCTTAAACTGTTTAGTAATAAATGCCATGTAATCAGGATTATTAAGATATTCCTCAATATCATCTTCATCAGAATCAATTTCAGTAACATAAGGTAACTTTCCAGAACCTGATGATGCAGATGATGAGGCATCACCTTTGAAAACAAGCACTTTCTTTTCATTATCAGTCTTTTCAGAAATGTTCATTTCATAGGTTTTCAAAATACCAATCAATTCATTTTGACTTAACACATATGTATCCTTAGCTTCTTCTATAACACATATCTTAGGTTCAAAACGTTTAGGAATTGATCTAAGAATTTTATGTACTAACCTTGTATTGGATATTGGATCTCCAAGAGAATGAGCTTCATTTGAAATCTCAGCCAGCTTTTCATTGTAAGATGAAATGGTTTCATTTCTTTCATCCTCAGATTCTCGAACTTGGTTCCAAGCATACGAAGTCTGGTTCTTCGTACACTATTCGATCCTTCACCATTCTCTTGTAGTCAATCACATGCATCCTTTGAAGAAATGCAGTTTGATATGATTTTGAACATCGAGGCATCGGTAGAGGTGAAGATTGCATTCAACGCCTTTGAATTGTAACTTGCAGTTGTGATTTCTTCAGCAGTCTAGTCGAGCTCTCTCTTGATCCGAGCTTCATTGTCGTCATCCGCCGTGGTTCTTGGTTGAGTCCAACCAGCAAGAACACTCCTCCAGGCTCGTTCATCAATGGATTTGATGTACATTCTCATCTTTGGTTTCCAGAAGGCATAATTCGTGCCATCTAGAATCAGAGGCTTTAGTGTGGGTGATAGTGGATACTCCATTTCAGATATACACACTCTAAGAAAGATCTCTACTTAGTGTATCAAGTAATTGGCTCTGATACCAACTGAAAGTGTGTGTGCGTGCGAAATCAGAGATGTTATCTGTCGTGTTGGCACTGTCCAGACAACACTAAGCAGCGGAAATTAAAATGCACGTACTGAAAATAGAATTATTCAAAATTTGCATAGATTATAAAATAATCTATGCTGTTCACTATATTAAAAATATGTGAAACGAGTACAACCTCTTTGAGGTGTATAATAACACTACGAAAGTGTAAATGATTTACTAAGTTCTATGAAACTATCTTCCTCATAGATCTATACACACAACCTAGTAAATAAGACTATGATCTAACACACTACTATTCGGGTTTACAATAGTATGAAGATCTACAAGAAGAAATAAAGATTTTCCTAACTAGAAGAGTATATAGCGTTCAATAAAGTAGTGATCGATTTCAGCTTTTCTTCTTTATATCTTGTGTTGGGGCAGCTTCTGTATTTATAGGCATCATGCACGAACTGCCATCAACTCCCATGATCATCACAACCGTGAGATCATGCGGTTAATAACTTCTCTCCACCACTCCTAGAATTTAAGGACTTGTTATACCATGTCTAATAACTTCTCACTCCCACGCAGTGGCATAACTTGGTGTTGCCCACGTCTTCTAACTGCTCTGGGGACATCATTAGACAACAAGCGTAAGATAAGAGTTAGTGAGAAAAGGAAGGGCAAATTCTGATGTTATCATAAGTCTTGGGAACATTAAACACAACACTCGGCTATTAGTGTTGGATCATTAAACAAAACACTTATATCAACATCAACAATCTCCAAATAAAATTTGCCAACAAAAATGGATGGAGTAACAGTACACAAAAAAATTAAATTTTGCATTAAAAAAAAAGATAAAATAAATTAAAGTGGAGGGAATAATATTTTGTTAAAGTAGACAAGTGCATTAAATGTTTGCAGTAAGCCAACCATACACTAAATACAGTTTGACATGACCAAAAAAAATAAATTTCCCCCAAATCAAACATTTAAGTTTCCTACCAATTTTCAACCTACATTAAATACTAAAATCTACTTTAACCTATTTCATTACAGAGTGCAAAACTTTGGTTTTAAACGGGACCCCCGTAAGTGGGCGGTGGGATTGGTCCCCCGGAATTAGTCGGTCCTTGAAAAAAAAAAAAAAAAACCAGTCATAAATGAGAACCAAGACACAACTTGTCTATAGAAGTGAAGACTAGAGCATCACATATTTTGCTTCAAAATTTGAAAGATGGAAAACCACCAAAAGGCAACAAAATGGTCAATGCATCATGATATAGTTAGATATTGAAGAGTTAATGAGTCTATCTTTTAGAAAAAGATCTACATATATGAGAATAGCTAGGGAAATGCATGTGAGCAAAAGTTTAGTGGGTTCATGGGTTAAAGATGATCTGATTTGTAGCGTCCCCAAAACCCGGAGGGCGCCACTCTGATTGAAAAAGCATTTGTGGTTTTTTTTAAAAGACTAACCATACTTATGCCTAACTCGTGTGACGCCCACATTTTTAAGCCAAACATGTAATTGACTAAAAAATTACAAAAGTAAGTTATTATGTATGTGATGCAATGTCCTAAACACTTTAACATAAGAAGATATGACAGTTGAAAATAAAGTTGTCACGCATGCAAATTAACATTAAAGAAGTAGACACATCATCATCATAGTAGTTGGAAAGAGGTTCGATCAATGGATCCAATAGTTCATACCTAATTACGAAATTAAAACTTAAAAGATAACATGGGCCGTAATGATACTTAATATGCTTCTTACATAAAGCTTAAAACTTAGTAGGTATGTTTAACAAAGTTTGTACAATCAGTCTCACGTCCGCCTCATCGTCAACAAAACCTGAAATGATTAAAGTAGCATCATGAGTCTTCTCTCGGAGGAGAAGCCCAGTGGAATAACATTTAATATGAAAATACATTAAAAGGACTAATATATACGCCAATCGAGTACACGCCAAGCCCCGTAGACCTGGTTCATTCCACATAGAACATGGTCTGAAGACTTGTGTATTTCACACAGAGCATAATCCGTAGACTTGCCTATTTCACACAGAGCATAGTTCGTCAACTTACTATAATTCACACAGAGCATAATCCAAAGATCTGTATGCTCGTATCAACACATAAATTAATCTAACTAATACAAATGTACATAAATGTTACCAAATTTTATATTTGGTGGTAGCGGGTTTGCCTCCTGAGGATTCGACAGATTCACACTTCACTCGACACATTTAACTAACTTTTAGATTTAATGTATATATATTGTTGGGAATAAAATGAGATTTTGATTGAGATACCAAAACCCTTTAAGACATGCCATGTAAGATAAGTCAAATTTTGATAAGTATGTTTCAGGAATGTTGGAACATATAGATCAGGCTAGTTGGGCAAATGACATGTTAGGCAACTTTAGATGTTTAGATGCATAAGTTGAGGGGGAACACAAGTTTAGAAGGTCACAAGAAACAAGTTCCTCAAGGCTCAGAATCAGAAGACTTCAACCATGCTGACAACACAAGATCAGAAGAGTTCAAATGTGCTGATAGCAAAATCAGAAGAGTAGGATCAGAAGAGTCAACCTCTCTTAATGGCCAATGATAGAAGATCACCTCAATGGACCAAGCCTACTGACAAGAACTCTATTGAAATCAGAAGAGATGATCAGCAGAGTTGATCAGCACACTAAATCAAAAGTATTCAAATTCAGTCTAAGTTAAGAGACAACTGTGCTGATGAGGTCAACTTCACTGATAAGAAATATATACACTTATAGGCATTCTCAAGATTGATCAGTGAAGATGAGTAGCCAACTCAACTGAATAAGCTAGCCAACACTGCTGATAGCCAAGTCACCTAATGAGATAAGCTTGAGCACAGATCATTCCTGATGATAAGGAATGTTGTCCTTAATCATGGATCAATGATCAGGATGAATGTCTACTTTTTGTCAGCTGAATCCACAAGTCAGACATTGGGAAGAGTGCATCAAGTCAAGACAAGAAGCTCTAAGCCGTTTACTTCCCAAAAATGAAGACATGTCACTTTCAAGGAATCTGTCCTCAAGATGCTAAGTTCAAGGAAGACAAATATAGACAATTTGAGTTTGTCTCTCCAATGGACATATCCTCAATCTGCTCTATAAATACTGGAGTTTGGAAACCATTCAAGGTATCCAACTAGTCAAGGAAACTACAAGCATACAAGCCTTCAAACTTTCAAAAATACATCATTCTTTAGTTTCCAAACACTTCCAGTTCACACCTAAGCTGAAACTCATTGTACATCAATCAAGCTTAGAGAGATATCCAATCCTTATACAATTCTTCATTGTAAAGGATATCTCACCCTAGTTGGAACCAACCTCAACCCTTAAACCTTTCAAGGAAAGTTAGAAGAGTTGTTGTAGAAGTGTGAGAACTAGAACTGTCAAAAGAAGAACAGTTTAGTTCAGAGTTGAGATTGAGCACTAAGACTCAGAATTTCTAGGGATCAAGGCACTAAGGAGTAGTGTGGTTGATCAGTGCACCTTGGCACTATAAAACAAGTTAATTCCAAGCGAAGGAATTATCTTGTTAAATTAGGGAAAGTGGATGTAGGAGCTTGAGTCTCTGAACTACTATAAACTCTTGTGTTATTTACTTTCAAGTCATTTCATACAAGTAACACATTCATACACTGCACACAAACTGATCTTCAAAAGATATACTTCACAAACTGTGCAAAACAGTTTTGGGACAGGTCCCCTGAAAACTGTTTAAATGTTAAGAAAGTTTTCAGAATTAAAAGGAGTTTAAATATAAAGGGTTAACCATAATTCCGCACTTATAACTTACTTAGATAGTTATTCAACTGATTACTTCATAGTTCTCAGTAGTTTAATTATCTGAACAAAGTTATACATACCCAGAGTAGTTGTCCAGACAACTCTCCTAATAGCCGTTTGTTTAAAAAGAAAAGAATTTGCATACACAAGTGCATTCCCCCCATACACTTGTGTCATACTCCTTTCAGGACCAACACATATATATATATGTCTATGTGTATCTTCTTATATATATTTATACGTGTAACTTTCAAACTTTCAAATAGAATCTTAGAATATTCTTATTCATCTTCATCACATATCAGAATGACAACTCTTGTTATGAACTAGTCGAAATCACATGAAAATGCACATTGGAGAAAAAATAATTAAGTTAATTTATATGTAGCTTTAAAATAGATAATAAAAATATTAAAACACACTTATAAGTCCAAATTATTTATTCTGGAAAATTATTAAATGTTTAATTAACAATTAATTCACACAATAATTCATTAAACATCTCATACGTCAAATTATCCAAAATGACAGCATGTAGTAAATTATTTAATATAAATCATAGAAATGTTTAGAACTCATGATTATTGTAAAGTGGGTTCCTAACACACAATGTTGCAAATCATAAATTTTCCATTTAAAAATAAGGACCCAAAAACGGACCGTGTTAAGTAATTTTCTAAAATTTAGTAAAACTTTTTTTGTTGCTTATAAAATTTCAAGAAAAAAAATCCTAAAAAACTATAAAAGACCAGTAGTAAATTTCATAAAAATTTCATATTTTAATCTTATACATTTCTATTTAAGCATACATTTCTTTTGAGCATCAAAATAGTCCACACACTTAGTATGTTTGTTAGAAAAATCATTAAAAATAGAATATAAATCCAAACATATCTAGGTAAAATTCTAATGAAATCTAAGACACATTAAATAGATCTGGTCTAAAATCACCCAAAAAATAAAAAATAAAGTGAGTTGTATGGGGAAAATTTTACAGACAAAAAAAAAAAATTATAGCGTTTTTCACTTCTGAAAGCATTTGAGCTAAAAAAAAATTGAAAAAGGCCTGAACCATTTTCGAAAACAACATGCAATGACAAGAAAAGTATTTTCATCAACCACACTACACACTTCGTATCAAAAGACCATTCCAACCCATTTTAAGCATCCATGACCCACAAAAGAAGTCACCAATAAGCTATTATTTATTATTCAATTCTATTGTAATTTGTTTCATTTTTAACTTATCTTCTCTTCATTTTATTAAATCGTGTCAAGTGAGTTACAATTGATCTCCTCAATAAGCTATTCTGCAAAATTCTGTACAATTGATTGAAAATGTACAATTGATTGAAAACAGTAGTTCATAAATTACATAAATCACATATCTTTAAGATTTTAATTAATTTTTCATTTAATACTTAAATAAATATTTAAAGTGCTAAAAATCATGAAATGCAAAATTTATTTTAAAACAGGGTGTTATGTGATTAGAGCACATACGAATGCTATCAAACCTGATTTAACAACACAAAACAAGATTCAAAGGTTGAAATTCTGTTTAAGTTCATTACAATATGATAGAATTTGTAATATAGTCATGTTCAAACCCATGCATAACAAATTCCATATTGATGCATAACACGATTCATATTGATTAAAAGTGGGTAGCATAGGCATACATGATCAATCATTTGTAAACATGCATCATTTTGTATATTTACAACATAAACATGGGAAAAACAAATGTTAATGCTTAAGCTGTAAACATATAAGAGTCAATCATTTTGCAAGCATTAGGAGTCAATCCTTTTGTATCAATTGACTCTTAGAATTAATTAATGAGTTTTTTTTTTTTTTTTTTTTGTTAATTATCATCATTGAGTCTCATATTTCGAAGATAGCAACAATAATTCAACATGCAATCATCATTTTAATCATTTTGTAAAAACGTAGGAGTCAATTGACTTTCAGAATTAGCTAATGATTTTTGTTAATTATCATCAATGAGTCTCATATTTTAAGATAGCAACAATAATCATTAATCCATCATGCAATCATCATTTCACCACCACAAATAACATAACCCACTAAAACTCATTACACTTCAACAATAGTTCCAACTAAAATGATTAAAGTTTCAAAGATTACCTCTATAGAATGTATTTGGCAGTAGGAGACCATAATAAATAACATGCCACAGTATATCGATGGAGCTCAGGGCAAATCGGACCAACAAAATCCTTAAATATTTGAGCATAATTATCTTGCAGATTTACAGGAAGAAATAGATTCAGGAACCATCGTTTTAAACATGCATCCAAGCGAATAATCAATCACATCCTCAAATCCCGACCATTCAAGCACCTCCATATCAATCTCATTCGAGTCATCAACCACCTCTTCTAATTCCAATGATTCAGATACCACCGTATCTATATAAGTCCATTCAGACCCTTCAAAATTCTTATATATGAGAGATTCGTACTCAAATTTTGATATTGGAGACAACGTCGGCGATTCAACACCAAATAAGTGGGCTAGGGTTTGGGTAGGTTGAAAAATCGAGAGAGATAGATCATAATCATCGAGAGATGGGTTAAGGTTTTGGTAGGTTGAAGAATGAGAGTTTCAATTTTAATTACAAGATGAATTGAGATAGAGAATTCATCTGAGATACAGAGAGATGGTCGTTGATTTTAGGAGATGAAAAAAATCGACGAAGAGAGAGAGAGAGAGAGATATTGTTTAATCGTGGATCGAAATAATGGGTGATAAATTCGGTGATGTGTTTTAAATTGGTGGTTAGATGCTAGTGGATTAAGTTGTTAATTAATTGGGGGTTAATTGTGTTTTGTTGTAAGAAATGAGTGGGCCCATGAGTGGCATTTTAAGTAAATATGTGATAAAAAAAAGGTTAAAAAATAAGGATGGTGTAATAGAATTGTTGCAAAAAATGGAATGAGCATATGTTTGGTGGACAAACAAATAAAGCAAGTGAGCATACTTTTCGTGGACGGAGAGAGTATTTTTCTCCAACTGATTGCACTTCATATTAGAAGTTGAAAGAGGGAAGAATTTCTTGTGAGACATGAGAGGAACTTAGGTGAAAAATATCTGCCAAGGATCCTACGCGTGAGGTAAAAAAGATAGCATATTGAAAGGTATTATGATATTTCCGCTCAAATTGATATTGCAAAGATTGTTTATGTCACCAAGCCAACTTTCCATATAGGATGACATTTTGAATGTCGCATGAAAGATGGACGTATGAGACATCCCGCTGATTCCCCAGCATGACAGACTTTTGACAATTTACATCCCTAATATACTAAGATGGTGTTTGGTTTGGGATTGACCCATCCGGTTTGGATGGGTCATCCCCCATCCAACCCCTCTCCATCCAAATACAAATCAAAATACTCATCCATTCCTATAATACATCTACACACCTATTTTTATACAATCACATCACCATTTTTTCTTTTAATAACATATTTTATCTCCTACTCTTCTTCCCCACATTTATTTTTTCTCCTACTTTTCTTCCTCACACTAATTACTCCACTAACTAACAATAATAAAATAATACAACACCACTCTTGATTTGACATAATGTTCTCTATCCACCCCCACTTCTAAATCTATATCCAAACACAATTACTATTCACGGATTACCCCATCCACATTCTTACATCTCCATCCCCATCCAATCCACCACCATCCCAAACCAAACAGACCATAAGGAACCTCGTAACGTTCGGTTGGAGTTAGCTTCATACGAGTTAATTTAATCTATTAAAAAATATAAGTGTGTCTCACTTCACATGACCCGTGATACTAATTTTGTATAACCTCACACCATGGATGTGCATGAAACAAACGTACTTTATGTTGCCAATATTAATTCCTGGTCCATTAGCTATTGATAATATTGATGTTTATTTACACTCTCTTATTGTTGATTTGAAGGATTTGTGGAAAGTATGAGTTGAAACATATGATGCATCAACTAACCAAAATTTCCAGTTGCATGCATCATTATTATGGACAATAAGTGATTTTCCAGGATATGCAACTTTGTCGAGGTGGAGTACGAAAGGTGAATTCGCTTGCCTTGTTTGTTCAAAGAGGTTACATAATGGTGGAAAACATTTTTATATGTGTCATTGAATGTTTTTAAATACGGAGCATGCATTTTGAAAGAATGGAAGACACTTTGATGGCTCAGTAGAACATGGACAAGCCCTATCCCGATTATCTTGTGATATGGTGATGAATGAACTTAAAAAATTCTCGATTAGATTTGAAAGATCAATTAAGAATAACCCAAAGTTTCATTTCAATTGAAAAAAAAAATAGTATTTTCTTTGAACTACCACACTGGAAACACAGTGGTATGTGTCATAATCTTGATGTCATGCATATAGAGAAAAATGTTTGTTAGAGCATCTGCGATACCTTTTTGGGTATGGAAGGTAAGTCTAAAGATAATAATAAATCACGACTTGAATTAAAAGAATTAGGGATTAGACCACAGCTTCATCCCATTGAAAATGAGTCTGGAAAGGCATTCTTGCCTCCAACCCCTTTTACGACGAGTAGAAGACAGAAAACACTTTTTTGTGAGGTTCTTAGTTGATTTAAAGTTCTAGATGTCTATACCTTAAATATTTCACGGTGTATTCAAATTAATCCACCTAAACTTTTGGGCCTAAAGAATCATGACTATTACATTGTGATTCAACAATTGTTACCAATAATATTAAGAAGAACACACCGCTTGAAGAATCAAGAGACACATATTTTTTTTTTAATTATGCCAGAAATATCCTAAAGAAAATTGCGGGAGGGAACCCGCCAACAATGAAAAAGAAAATCATGGATCGTTGGCTAGGGCTTCTTCCACGAACACCAACGTTTACAAATTGATGGTAATGAGCAAATTAAAACCTCTTTTTTATTTTTTTTTTATAACTTCAATCAAAACTTCTTAATTTCACTACAAAGTATATTATTTATCTCTCTGGCTACTAAATGAGTCTTCAAATTGAAGATTTTAATTCAAGTTTTGGATTTACTGGTTGTAGAATAACAAATAGTTGATGAGGTATTTCACATTGTGTGTTATTGGATCATCATCAAACATGCCTCAAGAATTGAATACTTGAAGGATGGAGTTCTTGAGTTGATTTATCTACTTTTGAGTTTATTTTATTAAGCCAACTATATTTGTTATTCGTAAATTACATTTTCATGTTAGTTTTTTCTACTTTTGACTTGATTTTATTAAACTGTGTTCGAAGACAAATAATTAGAATAATCATTGAATGGACATATTTCATTTAGTTAACAAGCTAGTTAATGAGTCTTTATTGGAAAGATATATTGCATTAGTTGGTTGCGTGACATGCTTCGCTTTCAAAACTATAATAAGTTTATGGCAAAGTATTAGGTGCATATTAGTATCTTAAAGGTCCAAATTCATGCACACATAATTTGCAATTGTTAAGTGTCCATTTTTATTATTCGTATTTCCTTCGTGAATAAAAAAACTTGCTCAATTTTTGGAGAAGATAATAATGCATAAGAGAAATTTAGTCTTGCGTTATTTTAAATTTATACATGCTAAATTATTCTAGAAAGTGTAGACCAAATAAATTAGAGATTTGATAGCCAACTATTGTATTCCTTGCGAAGAATACATCTATTCCCTCCACAATCCATACACGCCACGATAACACAATCGATACAAAGTTGAGCTTTCTAATCATCTATGTTTCTATTATCATTTTCATTATATTCTGCTAGAAGCTAATGTTTATTATTATTATTATATTGTAAGACATATTTTTGCATGACTATTAAGACTTTTATTGGATTTTATGTTAAGGTGTAGGTTTGGTTCCTCTGCCATTAATCATATGACTCATAATTGACTACTAATATGTTTTCAAAGAATGATGGTTATAACATTTCGAGGGAATGAATAACATTTTTTTTAGTATTCGATGATTTTTGTTAGATTTATAGACCGTTTATGCTAGGTTTTGTATATTGACGTTATAATTTCTTTCGATTAACATCACTAACAATAAAAATAATACTAAAAGTATGGGTATCACCTCAAAAATTGAGGTACCACACAAACTATATATATATATATATATATATTGGTTAATTATCAATTTCAATGCCATCTATTCAGTTGATTAGATTAGAAAAGTGAACATGAAATGGATGAAAATATGCTAAAGTTACTACAGAAATTCAAATACTTTTGCAGGTATGGCTAGTAAAAGGAAAAAAATGTAAACAGGGTCTTCCAGATGAAACAATTTTGCAACCACCTAAAATGTCGTCAACATGAGTTCATCCTTAGAGTGCGCATGGTCAGTTTAACGCGTTAAATTGTTGGGACAAGAGTATTAATTGATTCTCTATATGTTTCTTTCACATCGTAATAAATTAGTCGGTAATCATTTTTCCTTTGAAATTGTGTCACATTGATTTTTCCTTGTTAATATTCTGTAATTTGCAGCAATGAAATCTGGAACTAAAGAGAATAGAAGATTTCATCAAGGATTTCTAATTATTGTAACACATAGAACTAATAGAAGAATTTAAAATGAATGTGTATATAAACAAGCCCCAGATGTGGTATCACATCACCAGTTTATGAACATGTCACTACTTGGGTACACTAGTATGAGCAGTCATACATCATAATATAATTGGAAGTTATGAGATGAACCAACCTTTTGATATAATTGAGAAGGAAACAAGAATTGAGAAAGAACTTATGAATGGATGCTACGTGATGAAAAATGAGATTTTGACAAGAATTTGTGAGGAATCAAGAACTGATGATGAACATATGAATGAAAGGTATGAAATGAACAATTGACCTAACAATAGTGTTAGTGAGGAACCAATAATGTTGTAAGCATATAATGATATTTTATTTAAAAGTCTTGAAAGTATTGTAATATTTATTTTTGGTTTAAATAGGTGATGAAATTGTTGTTAAATCTTCAAAAAAGTTCATCGAGGTCCCACGTATATAAAAAGTGTTTAGGGTCAACCTTTAAACTTATAATGACATCATGTTGAATTTAATGAATTTGGTCAGCTAATAGGTGGCGAGAGCAAACATGTTTACCCATTTCTTAGGTGCATGCAATTGCAAAAACCGTAAATTTTGTCCAATTGATGTGAAAGGTTGGTGTACAATTTCAAGGAAAGAAAAAAAATGTCATGGTAGAGGTTGTAAAGGTAATCGTCTCAATATTCTAAAATCTCTTTATTTCAATTTACATGTTGTTAAAGCAATTTTTTTTCACGTTGTTTTATTTTATATGGGGCCAAGGATATTACTAAATTATTGTAGCATAAACTATATTATTTTATTATCTGAGTTTTTTTTTTCTTTATTACTCCAAATCCAGTTTATTATGTCGTGTTGTTTTGTAATGGAATATTCCTTCTTATTGTTTATTTGTTAGTTTTCAACCGACTACAATATTCTCCTTGATGCTTTGAATTTGGTGTTTCAATTACTTTATTTAAATGATGGGCTGGTGTTTTTTTTTTCAAAATTTTTTACAACATCTATAATTCTATGCTTTCTCAATACTATATTTTTTTTTGTTGCATTTTTCGCTGATGTGTATATGTGTATATAATTGAGTTTTTTGTTAGTGTAATAATTAAAAATGTGATGCAGTTATGATTTCATATCCATGTTATTGATGAGAAATGGATTTTGTCATCCATTCAGGATAAATGGAAAAACTGAAAGCATACTTTCAAAGAAAAATGTTAGGAAGAAGATGTCGATATGGTTCACTTGAAAGGGTAGAAGGATGATAAAAGGGTGAAGCCTGATCAATGGGTCAAACTTCTATTGTATTGGAGCTCAAATGAAGCAAAGGTTTGCTGTGATTTTTTAAGGTAATACAAAATAAAACCTGCATTTATTAATTGTTTTCTCTAATTCAATTTCAGGAAGCAAGCAAGAAAAATAAGAAAGCGAGATCTAAAAACATCGTGAAGCAAAAAAGATCATTTGCTAAATTTCAAGATAAGATGGTACATAATACAACTACTGGTGTTTTTATTTCAGTACTATAAACATATAATATTATTTAACTTAATAATTTCTATTTTCAGACAAAGGAATTAGGACGGCCCCCAAACCGCTATGAACTATTCGGTAAGTGTTTTGTTAAATCGAATGAAGAGCCATGTAACTCGAATAGGAAATCAAGTGATGATGCTAAAAAAAAATATTTAAGTTTGTCTGACATAAATTATTTCTACCGTTTCATTAATGAAATATGCGCCACTTCGATTTTTTTTAAATGAATAGTTGGATATGCAAGAGCGCTCCAACTTGCAGAAGGTTCTGAGGATCCAATTTGTGATTGCTGCTCCTTCAAGATACAGTTGGATTCACTCCTAGGAAGTAGGAAGTTTACCCCACACATCTGATTGGCATCTTCTACAATTAAATAGATGTATGATAACATTCTTTTTTTTTTTTAAAGGTTGGTGAATATGTTACTCTTAAAAGCTTATTTATCCCAAAACAGTTGTTACTAAAGAATGCATTCATAGTATTGATCCATGTTTTGAAGTTGGTGGCCAACTCTTAGGATCAAATTGGTGTGAAGTAAATGTGAAAGTGGCATTTGAACTTGAAAATAATTTATTAGGTCGTACGATAATTTTCAAAAGATTTTACATGTACTTGGAGAAATGATTGATTGGCCTCGCAATTTTGTATGCATTTGCATTGTTCTAAGACACATCATTAGTATAAATATACATTTACTGCATTAGTTTGATTATTTAACTAGTTTATATTACATGTGCAGGTGATACTCAAATTGGTTGCTGCTTGAATACCAATTACATGTTCCATCAAGTAAGTATATTTCATGCTTTTGTTTGCACTTGATACCCATTTCAAGGACTACCTTAAATTATTTGAGATCACATTTTGGACTAAATTGGAGTTTAATTAAATAGTTATCTTTAATTAATTCAAAACATTTCAAGTGGAGACTTCTTCTAAAAATTAAGATTAATTACTTTGAATCTCTTTTTAGGTGAAAAAAAATGAACCACACGAAATGCACTTTTAATTCTTTATTTTGGCACTGATTTAAATACTATATGTAGAAATCTAAATTTTTTTTTATCATGCAAAGGAAATAGGCCAGTTTTTATTAAAATGATAAAGTGGTACAAGAGGTACAAAAAGCTTACAAAGTGTAAGTTTCGGGAGAAAGAAAAATCAATTACAGAAACATTTCCAGGCACTTGATCTCAACTTGTTCAAGCCTATTCTCCCTCCCCCCATGATGAGAAGTGGGTTATGCATCCATTCTGAAAAGGAGTTGTTCACTTGAATTAAGTTTTCTGCTGAGCACCAGCTCCAGAAGCGGCCTTTTATTTCGTCCACCACCTTGTCCTTGTCCCAAAATTCGTTGTAAAAAAACATCTTATTTCTCCACTTCCACAACACCCATGCTACACATATTTACATTCCTATTGCAACTTTCTCACATTTTTTCGAGGGGATCAGAGCCGAGAACTGTTGAAAATGTTCAGTGAAAGTGTGTTCTGGTATAGTGTTTAAGTAAAAACAGATTAATGTTGTACTAAACGTTGAGACAAATTGTACAACACTGACTCAAACAGAATATCAGAAATAAAGATACACAGCGGAACACTTGAAACACTAAAAACAAACGAGACACAATGGAAATATTTTTCACATAGATTTTATAAATAAAAATCTATGTGAGCCTTACGGCGAAATATCAATACTTATCTTCAAGTACAAATGTTGTGTGAAATGTTAGAACAATAACCTTCACAACAGAAACTACAAACGAGGCAGGTGCCTTGTTCTAAAAATGATCTAAGTGTATGAATTATACACTGCCGAAATGCTAGTCCTATCTATGATTACACTCTCGATAGATAAAGAAAAGCGCACAGTCATACGGGTGGGATACTTCGTATGAACTAAAAGGTATAGCTATTGGGGCCACAATTTCCTAACAGGATGAACACTAGTCTAGGATGTTGATCGAATAGAATACACTGAATTATGAAGCCTTCCTTAGGTATTTATAGAGTGAGGGACGAATTCTAGAGGTTTCCATCTTTGAGATCCTATTTTTTAGGAACTCAACTTCCATGATCTTTCTAGATCCTTCATGCATGTTCCAGGTCGATCTATAAGGTTCCAAGGCGGTCTAGCACGTTCTGCAATGTTTTGGAATCTTCCAGGTACCAGATCCTTGTAGAAGCTTCTAGATCCTGCCAGAAATGCGACAACATTTAAATCAACATTTAATGTAGCATTTCAGAAAAGACATAGAAAAAATCTCGGAAAGTCAAATTAAGATGTTGTTGATAATGTTAAAGCATTCAAGAGTTAACAACATCTACATTCAGTGACACTTGATTGTAGTACCGTTGAAATATTCCCCCACTTTAGCACTTCAGTCCATAATTGTTGGAGTTTCCTTGCAATTGATGAATAGGTGGTATGTGTTGGGTTTTCGAGGTACGAACACCATACTCGTAGCAGCGGAAGTTTAAAATTTTGTTCACCAACACAGATTTCTGATATGACTGTATAACATAATTGAAGGATAATTAAAGCGTTAAATAATCCTTACAGTGATTCGTATGCGAGATCCTCAACTACGGTATCCACGTAATCCTCGTCTACAAACTTGTGATTCAGATTGGAATTCTCTAAAAGAATTCGCTAGGAGAATTCTATAGAGAGAACCGGAGAAATATTATGAGTGATAAAATTGTTACGACTTAGAACCTCTAACCCTAGAGGTATTTATATTTTACCATATTTATGATATACCTAATGTATCATCTTATTAATTAAATCTAATTTAATTAAATAAGTTATAATTCTATCAAATAGAATTATTCTATATTTCTCCATAAATTAAATATCTTGATCAAATCAAATAATTAATTCATCCAAACTTTAATTCGTAAATTAAGACTACTTGTTGTGTGGCCCATAGGCCCTCATATATCAAGCGATTAGTCAAACTAACGGTCTTAGCAGAACCCTAGACAATGAATCAGACAATCTCAATATGTGAGGTACGTTGCGAGGAAATAGCAACAACCTGTAATGTGAAGCTCTCAAAATATTTGTGCATCCATCATGAGATACCTAGTATCTCGTAGTTGTGAGAACCACTACATCCTCTAAGGATATGATGCAGATCGCACACCAATCTCAATCGCATCATCGATATCTCAATCTCGATGATCCTTGATTGGGGATACTTTAAGAACCATTATATAGTCAATCGAGATCTCACATCTCAATGACATCATTGGTTCATGGGAACACATATAAGAATAAATGCAAACAATCAAACATAACATTCTATAAGTGTATCACACTGAATATTATTACTAACGTCAATAATACTTAAATGACTGAATATGATCAAGTACAATGTCCTTATAATGATTGTCTCCAGGACATCTATACTAACAGTATGCCGTCTCCGTGATCTCCCTGCGTGTTTGACACTTTGCATTGTCGTCCGAAATGATGATTCTTCTTCTTTTCAGATTGTCCCTCGTTGGTAGCCTATTCCACAGTAAACTCCAGGTCGTCGCTGCCACTTTTAATGGTGCTATGTTATTCCACACCTTCTCGAGGCACCCCTTTTCGTGGCTTGTTGTTCTTTTATTGTTGTTTGTTGCTGCTGTGAGACTATATGTAGAAATATATAAACACATATGCACACCAACAACATAAAATGATTATATATATGTGGATTCACTCCCTTAATGTCATAGGCAAATTACAAATGGTACTGTCATCGTTGAAATTTGTAGCTCCGATCTTCTAATAGTAATCCAAATGAAAATTCATAATCATTACAAATCTTGATTGCTATTGTCATATTTTTCTTGAGGTCTATGATGATTAAATAATCTATTGCCTACATTATTTAATTGTGAATTGAAGAGATTTTTAAAATTAAGTTTAAAGCGTTGAAGAAGATGATATATATGTGTGTGTGTTTTTTACATAACATGTTTAGTACAATCTTATATCCTCAAATCTTGTTTCTACAAAATCTTAAACTTACGAAAAATGTTGTGTATTTTTGTAGAAGAGGAGCAAGAATATTTGAATATAATTCATATAAGGATATAATTCATATAAAAGGACAGAGAGTCTAATACAAACAATTTAGAATTTCAATTTTTTTTTCTCAAAATAAGTTATGCATAAAATATATTGACTATTTGTACAGTACTTATGAGATGTACTTTCACAAAATGTATCAAGTATTTGTATCTTGCACATTTACTTTATTATGATTTTCAATATTATTCTTTCATATATAAAAATATTTTTTAATTTACTATTTATTGTTTAAATATTATTATAGATTCTTATTTTATTGTTATTAATCTAATTGAAAATAATATAAATAAATGAAACTAAATTATGCATTAGGAGTATTAATTAATTAATATTACAAAATAATAATGATAAACATTTTTAAGATGAATGTATCTTGACATTTAATAATGCAATATTAACTAAAATAGAAAATTAATGATAATTGAAAATAATTTTATTAATAATCTATGATGACAGTTAATATTAATAGATTACTAATTAATATTGATAAATTAATATAATTAATTAAGCGTAGTCTAAACTACATATTCATAACTTTTAAGAATGTATTAATAGCGACTTCAAAAAAAAATGTATTAATAGATTGATACTTATATATGTCCCATTAATTTAGAGGACACTTTAAAGAAATATCTTGATAAATAAATATACTAAAAAGTGGTCTATTAAGACATTTTTAAATGTTAAAAAATGTCATTTTTTGTGGTAGTGTATCCTCTACTTTATCTCATTTAAAATTACTCCATACGTCCCGTGATTACTTGTACAATTTTTTATTGGGATGTCCCAAGATTATTTGCATACTTCCAATAAAAAAAAGAAACTCATAATTCTAAAATATTTCACATAAAATATTAGCATATTTAAGAAAGGGCCGAAAACTCAGGATATTTTGCGAGTCATACTAGGTTAAACTGATTTTCTTTTTTAAAAAAATCGCACAAAAGTCTAACTGAAAAACTTGTTTCAAATCCGTGTTACTATAAAGATAATTACACGTTACTATAAGGACAAATATGTGTTACTGTAAGTACAAATAACACATAATTAACTTTTCACATGAAATATTAGTACATTTAAATTTAAGGAATGGAAAAGACTCGCAAATCTTTTGCGAGTCATACCAGATCAACATATATTTAAAAAAAAATCACGCAAAAGGCAATTAGAAAAACTTATTCCAAATTTTTGTTACTATAAATTAAGAAAATTATATGTTACTGTACGGGAAAATATGTGTTACTGTAAGGACAAGTAACACATAATCGACTTTTGAGTAACACATATTTGTCTTTAAAATAACACGTGTAATGTATTAAAAATTGTGTTACTATATAAACACAAGTGTATTATTTTATAGAGAAAGATGTGCTACAGCACGAATAAAATGTCATTACTGGGCGCGAATTAAATACTTAGTTCATCTTCAAAACAATAAAAAGTGAAATTAGATCCACGCATGTTGAATAGTTCATTTCTAAAATTACAAATACATATGATTAGTGTGAAAATTGCTTGAAATTCATGTGTTTATTTTACATAATTTTGAGGGTTTTGTTGCATTATTCACACTAAATTGACTAATTGCACTTGAAATGAGAAAGGTATGTGTTTTACTATTTTTTAGGTAAATTGAACTTATTTGGAAGCAAAATACGTGTCTGAGAATTCATGAAGTCAAGACGATAATTGCACCATTGGATGCGTCTCGAAAAAATGAGTGAAATGGAAAAAAGAATCAAGTCAATCGGAGGTCGGAAGCTCAAGATATGATCGAAACGATAAAAGGCGAAATTGCAGCAGAATCCACTCGGGCAGCCGAGTCAACCCACTCGGTTGACCGAGTGAAATCTGCTTCTAGGTTAGTTTCTGGACTTCCATCTCACTCGGTCGACCGTTTGAGCCCGTTTCTGCGCGGAAATTCGAGAATTTTATAGGATTTCAAGGGCCTAAGTGCAAATTTCGTCTCCAACACTCTTCCTAGCTATAAATACCTCCCCAAATCAGATTATTGGGAGGTTTTGCCTCACTTTTACCCACTCAAACCCTAACTCATATATTCACACACACCATGGGATAGCTTAGGTTTGAGGAGCTTCTCTTCTCAAACACCATTAGATAGTTTTTATGCTTTTTAGTTTAGAATCATTTGGGTATTTCATTTTCATGTAAGAATGGAAGAATTTCAAGACTCTCAAGGTGCTATTTTTCTTTTATTTAAGTTTTGTTTGGTAAATTTCATTTTCATGTTTTATTTTGTTGTTTTAGCCATGGATGTTTTCTCAAACACCATGGGCTAAGTTTTTTATGCTTTGGGTGTTTGAAACCATGTGAATATTGAGTGTTTAAATTGTTTATGCTTCGATTATTGTTGATATTTGGATTATTACTTCTCTTATTGGGTTTTATTGGTGCTTTGTGAATTAGCTTCTATTAATCCATATTTTGAGGCATGTTTAGCGTAGACGAGAGTTACATGAACATGTTTAAATTTATGGTGTGAGCTGTTGGTATACAAATGCGTTTATTATACTTTTAATTCGTCGAGAGAGAGTTAATTGTATTAGAACCCCATTAGGAGACATTAATTACTTGAATGGTTATTTGGTGAAGATTAGGAAGATGGCTTATTACCGGGTTTGGGAACACCTTAGACGTAAGGCTATAGTACCAGAAGGGAAATGATTTTCATCCTAGCATCTTGATGCTCTTAGCAAGTCTAAATTGAAGCATAAAAATGGTATAAACAATTCCACTCGATTTCGCTAGGTAGAGAACACCCGAAGCATTCCCACACTTGCACTTCTTCGAATTTCATTCGTAGTTGTTACTTGTTTTTAGTTGTCATTTCCTTGTTTTATTGATTAGTAGTTAATTTAATTATTAGGATTGTGTTTAGTTAAATGTATTGTCTTTAGATTATAATTTAGCTTAAATTTTGCATCCAACTCCCGAAACCGTAGCTACATTAGTTATGACAACGTACAACTATAGGGATCCATTGCACTAGCCCACCTCCCGTGGTTCGATACTACTTGGTCGAAATACTTACGTGTATACTACTACGATCCCTTATGCTTGAGGGGAAGTAGTTAGTCAACATATAATGACTAAAAATTCGTTCAAGTCAACATACCATTCAATAATTAATTGGAATATATTTAGGGTATATATTCATCATCAGCGTACAAATTGGATAGAGTGGGTCAAATTTTCACTCTTATTTTTTCAACTTTTTATTTTATATTTTACTAAATACACTTTACACGTCACTAAAAATTTCAAATACCCCTTCTTTATTTGATCTTATTAAATTCATTTTTTTTTTTAAATTGAATCAGTTATGGTGTGCAAATTATTACGAAACGAAACAAAGGGAGTAATAAATAATTTTTTTGTCCGCTTATAAACTTCTCATTTTGCCATTTTGGTTCATCCGCCTATAAGTGTTTCATATATATATTTTTTACAAATATCTTTTAAGGGTTTTTCTACCGTGAGACAAGGGGTTCGCCCTTATTGGTCCCAAAACGAGTATGGTGACAGTTTAGAGGGGGGTGAATAGACTGTATAGATGTTTAAATTTTTTTTGTGATTTAGATCAGATGAGACGTACAGATGAGTTATTTACTCAGACGTCTGAATGCAAACAATATGTTCTGATCTTTCAGTGTGCGGAAGTGTAATATAGCAGATTAAGATAACAACCTTACTGACTACTGAATTTAGCTATCTCAAAAGCTATAAGTGCGGAAATGTGTAGGCCCTAAATGTTTAGACTCGTGGGTATTTTATGAAAACCTCTTTTAAAGAATGACTTTAAAACTATGTATGTTATCAGCTGATTCGATATCTGTTGATTTGTAAAACAAACACTTAGTGGATTTTGATTCTTTTATAAATCAATGCCTTTGACAAATATGAACAGTTATGAATATGAATAGATACAGAAGAGTAAATAAAGAAATAAGAACAAAAGTATTTATAGTGGTTCGGATCTCAATATACTACGTCCACTCTATCTAATCAGATAGTGAAATTCACTATCTTGCTGCTTTATAGTCCCAAGAGAAGACTTGTGATCAAGAACCTCAACTACTTTCTGAGGCTACGGATCTACTTGTTGGTTAGGTAACAAGTAACCTTTACAAAGGGTTTTCTTAAACTGGAAATGTAAAGATGTGTGTATAGCCAACTCAGTGTGTTCTTAAACAAAACTGCTAATCTAAGCACTAAACATAAGATTCTTTAAGGTGGCTTAGGATCGGAAACTTAGAGCACTAAGGATAGAAATCTTTGCAGGCTCTAAAGAACTCGACACTTAAGATATTTCTTGAAATTGGCTGTTCTTGATATCAGCTGTATGCGAAATGAGAGTTCTTGCTTGTATGGTTTCCGGAACCTTGTTCCAAAGAACAAGTGTTGTATTTATAGGCAGATTTGAGCTTCAAACTAGTTGTTGCAACAAATCGTCATGTGTAGATGTGCAATTCTGGTTCAGGTACGAAGTTACCAAAAATGGCAACTTGCATTAAATGCTTGTACGACTCTGCAGAACGATCTTTGTCCCTTGGTCCAAGTCAACTCTTGTGGTCTTGTTGTCGGAACATCATTGGTCCACATCAATAGAGTCGTTGAACAACTGTCTTGTCTTCTGATAGAGTAATTCAGACCTAATCCGACATTCTCTTTGTCTTTTGTTATTTGTGCGTCTTCTTCCTTTGACTTAGTTAAACATAAATGAACTAACACTTGTAAATGTGCTTTATTCATAAATGCTAACTGTCATCTGAATCTTCAGATGAGCTAGACTTGAATGCTTATTGAGGCTTTCTTAGACGAGCTCATATCTGTTGTATTGTCTTCTGAATCTTGAATGCAGATTATCATATAGATCTTTCAGTCTATAAGGTATACAACAACTTTTAGATTCGATTTCACTAATGAGCTCTTGGTGTCTTCTAGTCTTCTTCTCTTTAATTCTTGAGCAGAGTGCGCGTTTACATCAGATGAGTAATCAACTGATATCGATCTATACAGCTGATTCCTCAAACTAGACTTAGACATACTTCAATACGTACTTCTAAGCTTTATAAAACAGCTTAGAAAACTTAGTTCTAAATTACAAATTATTGATCTAACCTGTACTCTACTGATCTGGTTTTGGCCATCAAAACTAAACTATAAATTGCAATCAGATTAGGGGCTGGATGAATATCCCAGCAGCCCTATCTTATAATAGGCGTCCAATTAAAACTTGACACATCATTTGACTTTCCCATGTGCGATCGCATTTCACCATTTGATAAAATAATTGATTTTTTTAAAAGAAAATGTAAAATTACTAAAATATCGTTATAGTATTTTTAAAAAAATATTAAAAAATGTCTCAAAAGTGTTTTTTCGAATTAGTCTTGGCCTGTGGATCTCGAGGCCCAAGAGAAAGTCCGACCCTATCTGAGCCCAGTCCGGATCTGGCCCAACTAGTCCAGCCCCGGTCCGGCCCAACTCGAGGGAAACATACATCCCCAACGGGTAATGGACCGGGCGAGTGGGCCCGTCCCAGCCTGGGCCAACGAAGTATGTCATTTTATATTTTACGTTTTCTTTCTAGCTATCTTTTACTCAATCACATCACTTGTATTATATTTATAATTTAATCACTTTCTTAATCTATATGTCTAAAAAAGTAATAGAAAATCTATGGACGGAAGGAGCTAGTAACTCGTATAAGAGCATCCATGTGGATTCCTAGCTACTTCTAACTTAAATTAAAGATAGAAGAAGGGGTGAGGAATACATGCATAATACTTCTATCTCACTTCGAGTGGTCCCAACTATGTCTAGGAAAACTAAAAAAAATGAAACAAAAATGGAAATATATGAGAGTAAATGTTAATTGTGTGTACGGAGTTAAGTACATGATGACTATTTGCTGTCAAAAAAGAGTACTCCACTACATGATGAGTTGCATTTTTTTCCATGTCAGATGAGTTGCATTGCTTTCAAGAAGTTGACCAACTTTGTTGAGCAGATTTAGGCATTAAAAGGATGAATGGATGTACGGAGGAGTGCATACAGTACACATTTGACCAAGTCTTAAGATTCCAATAATAAATCCTACAGTACACAACTGAACTGAACTGACAAATGCAGCAAACTCCAACATCTAATTAAATCTGGCATAACTGGAACATCCCACGTTCATAGCAATAGAGACATACATACAATTAAGATTGCAAGCTGGATTTGGATACCTCTCGTACAAAGAAGGACATGTACTGGCCGGGGTATTTCCTTAATTTGATCCCACACATTTACATGATCGACCTCTTGGTGATCATTCTTGTGGTGCAATTTGTACATATATATCCTTCTAGTTGTTTCTTTTTTTATTATATACTTCTTCAATCTGTTTATAAGTTTTTCGTTATTTTTTGACACATCTAAAAAAAAAAAGTGATTAAATATTACACATAATATCAGCGATTGAAAGAGCTAGAGAGAAAGATAAATATAAAGTGAAGTAGAAGAATAATTAAAAAATTAAAATATACTCGTATTTGCTAAAAAAAGTATGGAAAACTTATAGATAGACGGACCAAAATGACAAAATGAGAAACTTATAAACGAATAGAGTTAGTATTTTGAGTGTCTCCTTTGAAGTTTTAGATTTTTTTTAGTAAGAAGTTGTTATCTCATAGTATTTATTAGCAAATATCATTACTTTTTACATAAAATTACACCAATTGTCACACATTTTTCATTTCTCTTTCCACTTTTTTTTCTACACTTTTTCTCTCTATTTTTAACTTTTCTTGCACTTTTCACCCACAACTTTACATAAAATATTATATTACTTTAAACACGTGTCATTTCCAAACGTAAAGTTTAAAGGAGGACGAAGTGTTTTTTTTTAATTAAATATGCTTTGAAATAATTAATTCTAACAAATTACTCCTCTCGTACCTCAAAAGTTTTCATACTTTCCTTTTTAGTTTATTCCTCAAAAGTTTGTATACTTCTAAATGAAAACAATCATCACAATTCTCACCCTTACAATATACACATATATACACTTCATGTTGTTATTTTTTAGGCCCGTCATACACTAAATCCAACAACTTTATTTACCTTTTATATATATATATATATATATATATATATATAAAGTTTACAAAATTGTCCTTCAACACTCTCACTACAAAAAATGGGTGAAATTGCGAGGGATTCTACTGAGGGGTTTAAATCCCTCGCTAAATAGCAAGGGATTTAGTGAGGGAATATAATGCTGAGGGATATTACAAGAGAAGAGATAACTCTCGCTAATTAGCAAGGGCAAAGGAAATCACTCGGTAAATGCCTAGGGAAATAGAGAGCATTTTAGCCCTTGGAAAACAGCGAGGGAAAGTCCCTCGGCAACTTGACATACCATTTAAAATTACCGAGGGCTTGCGGACCCTCGTGAAAACCCTCGGCAAAAAAACTTTCATTGACAAAATTATTATTTTCTGATAATTATATACTCTCAACTCTTTACTGCTAATTTATAATTATATACATTCAAATTTAATTTTCAAAAATTAAATAACTAAATCAGCCTCTAATTAATTTAGTGAAATAATTAAGAATCGATCAATACACTCGTTTTCTGTTGAATGTGCGCCTAACACTCCTAATCATCACATTGAACTAAAAACAATTAATACTTAATTAAAGAAATTAATTAAAATATCAAAATGAAATTATTGTGTGATGTATTTTTAATTGAAGTTGAGAATGTTATATATATTCTTTTTTTTTTGTGGTATGTAATTTTAATTATGTTGTATGTGTACAACTTGTTCAATTGGCAATTGGGTCGTAACCAATTTAACAAATATAATTAGTATGCATATTTGTGTGTTAAAAAAAATTAAACATAATTATGGGTTGACAATTTTTAAATTAATTAATTAAATAAATTTAAAAAGAAAAATCTAAAAGTATGTAATATATCTTAATTGTATTTAAAATATAACAAATACTGCTTCTAGCCAAATTGGTATACAAGTAGCATACACACACAAGGTTGCAGGTTCGACTCTACATTGCTACATATAGTTGGCATGGAGCTGGAATTTTTTATTATTTCAAATTCATTATGTGAAATACTATGTCGATCCCACATCGAAAAATTAAAAGCTTCATGAATGCTTTATAACCAACAAAATGTACAAATCATTTGCTGGTCTTGGTAACTCAAATTTGATTGGGCCTTTGGTTGTTAAATTATCTGGGCCCACCCTTTCCATGTTGGTCCAGGCGGAAGGCTTTGGGCTCTTGTGCCTTTCCCTTTCTTTAGAGCCGTTGGTTCTGGTTGGCTTACAAGCGTGTTTAGCTAGAGCTAGAGTGGACGATGTTAAATGGGCCATTAAATAATTTTGTCAGAAATCCATCGCAATTTGCCGAGGCATTCTGCGAGGAATAATTAAAAAAAAAAAATTGCCGAGGATTAATCCCTTGCTATTTGCCTAGTGCCTAAATTCCCTTGGTAAATACCTAGGGTAATTGTACAATCCCTAGGTAGAAATTTACCAAGGAGGGTTTTGACTAGGGCTGCATATCTATTTAGAAGTTTAATAATGAGTAGAGATTTGATGGGTAATTTTATAAACATTAATGTATAAATTAAAGAAATTAGTTTACTTGTAAAATAATTATGTCTCATCTAAAAGTTCGAACTTGTAGAGAGATGGATAATTAATTTTTGTATATTAATTTCCTAATACTCCATCTCACTCGTGGGCCGGATTATCACATCTACTCTTTAGAAAGGAGACTCATCGAGTGAACAATTTAAATAGGTGAAGTTGCTTTCAGCAAGAATCGAATGACGTGTGGGCGAGAGCCTTGAGGCTCTGATACCATAAAAGAATTTTGTCGCATCGATCTAAAACTTCGAACTTGTAAAGAGGTGGGAAATTTGTATATTAATTTCTTAATAACTTGTGTGTACGTATAGGTCCAAAAATAATGTCATTTTGTGTAAATTTTGGAATTTTGTGGGGGTTGAATTTATATAAAGTTTTTTATTTTAAGGGTATAAAAGTTAATTGTAGGACGTCTCCAAAAGAAATATGTGAAAGTTATTGTGAAAGGAAGTAATTTTTTTTCGTCAAACAAGAAATTATTGTACTTATGTACGTGGATCTAGACATTGCATAGAAATTAATTATGAAGAACTTGTTGAATATATTCCTTGTAAAATTGTTGGGATTCAACGTAAATCACAAATAAGAACAAATTTGTTTGTGAAGTCAAAATTTATTTGTAGAAAACTTTAAATACTAAGAGCAAAAATATGAACATAAAAATTTTAGATGGTTCGGTGTAAAACCTACATCCACGGAGAATCTAAACGTACCCTTTTTACTAAATATTGAACTAATTAAATCAATACAAAATACAACCCCACAATATCTGATATATATGTTGTTCTCTCAAAATGTCTAAGATCTCTTAGATTATTTATCCACACTTGTGATATATATAGTTAAGACTGGATTTGAGAACAACCGCTAAGGAAATTGCAAAAAAATTGTTGCTAACAAAAATATATTATGTAAAATCTGTTATTCTTACTCCCCTAAACTTCATTACAGAAAATCTCAACTGACGAACTTAGTTGACAAAACCCAACTGATCCCTAAGTCATCTATACCAAGTTCATTGAGCCTAGCTAAGTCGTTTGAGACTAAAGTTGGGGTTGTCCTACTTTTTATTTTGAAGCTTATAATTAAGCTTCAAGTAGCTTATTTATACAACTTATAAGATGTTTAAAAAAAAATTTGTCAAACACATTTACACAGCTTATAAGCTCTTAAACAACTTAATTATAAGCTGTTTTAAGTAGCTTATAAGTTGAGCCAAACACCCTCTAAATCATTTGAACTTGATCAACTCCGCTAAATCTGAACTTTCTCATCTATGCATTCACCTAATGGTATGATATATTAAGTTCAATTGTCTAACTAATCTGATTAATCACTTTGTGCATTTACACATCATAAATAATTGGTTCTCTCATGCATCATGAGTATTGTTGAAAAATATACTAAAAGCGAAAAGTACAGCACAGCTAGATGCTATTATATAAATAATTGCAATTTTTCATATATTATTATATGGATGTATATAAATAAGTATTTTAATCCAATCACAATTAATATATGTGAAGAAGTACATACAAGAATAAATGAATAATGATAGGGGTAGAGTAAAGAAAGAAATTAAAATAAATATTCCAAATAGCAATATATTATAGTATTATGTAGTAATGATTAATAGGGATTGAAGACAAAGTTAGCTAGCATGCTACTTAAGTAAATGCATGTATTTGGTTGTGTGCAATTAAGTTACATGCACCAGGAATCTCACCTCGTGCAATTAAACCCACACCTTGAATCATATGGTTTCATGTAATACAAAAGCTACTTTTGATATATAAAAACTAGTTTAAGAATTAATAATATTATTGACGGTGTTTAATTTTGGTTGGTCGAAAGCCAAGCGCAAGGAAGCTTCATCATAATTAATGATGATTACATACTTTTTCATTAATTGTTTTTATACGAACAAATACCTTTTTTTATCATATGAATTAATATCATAATTCACATAAATTTTTGTCAGAAAAATAATAATGTATTCAATAATAAAAAAAAATGCATGACAAATTAAAAGATCGATCAGTGAAAGTAAGATTTAATTAAATGAAGCTACTTTATTAAGTTTGTGATAATTTATACGTTATAAGATGGTCGTATATCGTCGATCTACACTTTCACGACACACATATTTTGATGATATACGTACGAAGTTATATATACAAATACATAAAATTATTTAATTATTTTAATACGTAGTTTTGTGTGTGGAACAATCAATTACGCGCGAAGATCATCAATAACAAGTTTGATAAAAAAAAAAAAAAAAAAGGCATGTGGGAGGGACTGAGACCATCTCTAACGGTAATGGATAATTGAAGTTTAACTTTAAAAATAGAGTTTCGCTCTATCCGTACTCTATTTTGAAAATTTAAAATAGAGTTTTAAAATTTACTATTCAAAACTCTATATTTTATATCTATTATTTTATTAATATTTACAATTATATATTACAATTCTATTGTTATACTAATTTATAATATAATTTTAATTGTCTATTTTTTTTTTTTTTTGTGTATGATTATTCTCAATTAAAAAAACATAAAATACAATAAAACATACTCTGTACATTATATATTAAATATGAAATACATTACATATTAAAACGGACATACATGCATTACCTAGCTACATATAACACCGGCATATTAAAATAAGTGAACACAAACTGAAAAGAAATACAAATACAAATACAAATAAAAACGATACACTAGTACGGCGAAATGTTGGATTCAGATGGAGAAGTTCCGTTAAAAAACAGGTCAAATTAATTTAGTCTATTTTAAACATAATTGTGTTGTATTAGATTATATTCACATGTATCGTTTTACGTCATTATGTGTTTCGTAATTTTATATTTAAATAAAAGTAATATTTAAAAAATACAAATTTATTTACATTTTATGATTTTGATAAAAATCAATACGGAGTAATATTTAATTTACTAATTTAATATTTAATTGTATAAATTAATTTAAATGTGAAGATAAAGATATAATTTAATGATGGTAATATATTGAGAATGAATAAAATAATAAATAGAGTAAGATATAGAGTTGAAAAACTGTATTTAAGATCGCTAATCTTCTTAATTAGAGGCAGTTACACGCACTACAAAAAAAATTGCTTTTAAGGACACATAAAAATGTTATAATAAAATATTTTTAAGGACACATAAAAATGTTATAATAAAATATCTATAATCACACTTTATCTATTATCACATTTATTTTATGTGTGGTCTTAAGGACACATAAAAATGTTATAATAAAATATTTTTAAGGACACATAAAAATGTTATAATAAAATATCTATAATCACACTTTATTTTATGTGTGGTCTAAAGTCATGTGAGGATAGACTAATGAGATATAATCACACTTTAGAATGAGAAAATAAAGTAGATGTTATCACACTCTAAAATTTACATTTAAATATTAATTAAAAATAAAATTTAACATTTATTTTATGTGTGGTCTAAATCGTGTGAGATGATAGACTAGTGGTAGGCAACACACTGCGTTCTACAGGACTCGAACCCTACACCATTTGAATATAATTTAATGACTTTACCACTATGCTACAAGTTATTTAGTATTATAATTTCACGAATATAAATATATATATATATATATATATATATGAACATTTTGAAAAATCGTATATTGTGCTTATTAAATTAATTTAACATTATTTTAGAAATATATCGTGTATGTATATATATACCAGATATTTTTAAGAAAAAAAGTGTATAATTTTTGTTGATTAAAACTCAAATTAATTTTATTTATTTTTCAAAATTTATAATATTTATGAATACAAATTTTTCATCAGCTAATATAGAATGAAATAAAAAATTAATATAATTTGATTTTTTTTATAATTCTAACATAATAATGTGGCATTAGAGTTAATATTAACACAACTTAGTTTTTTTAGTGTGGTAATAACATACTTGTTAACACATTTAAAATATGATGTATTTAAAAGCTACTTATAAACACATCTATTTTTAGTGTGTTAATAGGGGTGTGACAATAGACAATGTTTATTATTGTGTGTGGTAATTGAGTATATATCGCCACACTTATTATTGAATGTCTTTAAAAATACACATATTAACACACAATATTTTTTACCATATTTATTTTATAGTGTGATAAAAGCTATGTGGCAAAAAGCCTTTTTTCTTGTAGTGACGAATGTTGAGTAGCCAAAGTGTGTGTTGTCGTGTTGCTTCTTAGGAGTATATTAGATCTCTCCACTTGTGTACTCATGACAAATTTCCATAATTTCATTTTAATGTGAATCGTGCATCACATTGACTCATAATTTACCTCAATTTCATATAATTTGGATATCAGAAAAAAAATAATAGGGCAAAGTTGAAAAAACGTCACAAATATTTCTTGTAAAATTAAAGGTGATAAATATTTTAAAACTTTTTCTAGTCCCAAAAGTGATCGATAAAATAGAATGGGGGAATATTGTTTGTTTTAAAAAGCTACATATATACTTTTTCTTAAAAGTGACACTTTTTTCGTTTCACCAAAATATTCCGATTAAAAGTGTGTAAATTGTTTAAAATGCCATATTTAACACCCTTATTTATTTTGATGTAATTGTTTTTACATTTAATAAATAAGGATATATTAAAAACTTTATAGGTAAAAATAATGTTTTACTTTGCGTAATTTTTTAAATGACTATTTTTACGAGACATGGAGTGTATTCTTTATAATTAAAAAAAACGGTAGATTCACAAATTACTTACTTTGATGGAGTATAATCTAATGATCGAATCCAATATGAAATTCTTATATGCATTTTTTAGGCGCAAAAAAAGAGGTTAAATAACATGGTGATACTAAATTAACTAGTTTCAAATATAGTTTTCCTCGAAATGATAGATTATGTAATAGATCTACGAATATACATATAAACTCATAGAGTCAGAGAGAGACAGTACAAACTGGAAGATTCTGTAGGAAACCCAAGATTCGCGATGCCAATCAAAAAAAGCTATTTTATTTTTGGGAGAAGGGAAGGATGAATGTAGCCATACTTTATTAACAATTACTCCAACAATTCTACACTTTAGTTGGACATCACCCTATTATATAAGTTATAACAAACCCCATTATTTAAACAACTACATTGGTACATTTATATACTACCTATGTATATTAATGGAATACTCTCTCTCTCTCTCTCTCGTGAGACCGTTTCAGTTGCGACGATTAAATTCCTTTGAAAATACAAGAAAATAGGTTCGAAGCTACTCGATCTATCAGGAGAGCCAGATCGAAGGGATAAGGGGAGGAGCTTGTGGGGATGTCAGCGGTTCGAATCAGCTTATTTTTAATTTTTTTAATTAATTAATAAATAAAATATATAAAGATCTATGTTGCACAGATGTGGAGCGATACAATATGAATATAAAAAAAAATTTATGTGCAATTCGACAAGAATACATGCATTTGTTTATATATTATTATATATAACACCAGTAAAATATATACATTTAAAAAATTCGTAAATCAAATATATGTAATTCACATTTTTATTTCACACAAACTTAAGGATATTTAATAATTTAAACTAATTAAGTAACAATAAAAATTCAAATACATAAATCATAATAGAGAATTCAATCTAAAACATGTGCACATTGTCAATCTAAATCGCATTACACAATAAAGTTTAATTGAAGCATCTAATGTTTAATAAAATGATCATGCTTAATCATTTAACTGGATTCGTGCACCAAATTTGCAAAATTCATTTCCTTATTTACGAATTGTGAATTCGTGACAAATATTAGATTCACAAATTTGCAAATTGCACCTTTTTAAGGGGGTAGGTGCAAATTCGATACAATAGCATGATGTTTTGCATCATATGCAAGGATTAATGGATAAAAGAATATAAGAATTTATCTATTAATTATAAGGTTGTTTAAAATATCTAATTTTCTTTAATATATCATGTAAAAGGATTAAAATAAACTCTCTAGAGGGGAGGAACAGAGCCTTATTAGAAAATAGGTTTTCTTCGATCAAAATACAGCTGGAAGCTTGGAAGTATGCAGATTAAATAATATGGGATTTTAATTTCTAAGCAACCCAATCATGGACCATCAACTAAAGTTATGGCAATTATTTTAATTAAAGTATGATCAATTATATTTTAATCTTTAAGATAATGGAAATTAACAAACAAATATCCAATCAACTTTTAGGTTATGGGAATTGGAGAAAGGAAAACAAATAATGTATTATATATATGCTTCTCGATTTTAATTTCTACTACTATTTCATGCCTGGAGTACTTTTTCATTTTATAAATACATATCATTAATAATGTAGCTATGTATTAAGACAGTGATGCATTATGATTGATGATGATTGGAAAATATTGCTTGGAACTAAATAATACTCCCTCCGTTTTTTAATAAATGTCACTTAGACTTTTTAACTAATTTTAAAATAAGTGTCATTCTAGAATTTTTTTTTTCTTTAATTTTGACTATTTTATCCTTATTCATTTACCATAAATATTTTTCATTAATAAATTCCACAAAAATTGTTTATACCAAAATTAATTTAATTTATGAATACTAGCTACATTCTTAACTACATTCTTTATCAAACAAAATTTTTATATTAAAATTAGTTATAATTAATGTAGGGTGATATCGACCACAATTTATAATCTTAATTTGTTGAAAAAAGCTAAAATGACACTTATTAAAAGATGGAGGGAGTAATTAGTATAGTTAACACAAAGTCTCTAGATGTAAACCAAATTTCACTATAAAATCCGTATACATTTTGTGTATATTTCCATGGTATATATTAATTATTTTATTAAATGATATTAATTTGATAGTATTATTTATTTTATTAAAATATATTAATTATTTATTTAGATATATACGTGGTAAAATAATACTATCATATAACTATTTATAATATTCATTGCATGGTTGAGAAAAAAATGTGCAGTACAAATAAAAAAGAAACTACAATTTAGATGTGTAAGAAGGAGTATTACACTTTTTGTACACTTAAGGACATGAAAGGTACTAGAACACGAAAAGGAATGTACCATACCTAACTTCGTTAATTCGCCAAATAAATTGAATAAGTTAAGAAATGTTTTTTCTTAAAAAAATTAATTAGATTGCAAAACACTTTCTTATTATTTTTAAAATAGGAATCCGTAACCCTATGTGTGCATTAATTAGAGGAGAATTATGAGCAATATTTCACATGTAATATTCCTCTATTTAAGGAAGGTGTACAAAAATTTACAGGACGAATTTAAATGGAAATTGAATCAAATGAATCTTTGTCATTATGTAATTATGTGTCTTGTGCAAATATTTGGACAAATTTATTTTACCCGCTTTCGAGCCTATTCAACACTCCATTTTTTAATTCTGTCATTTTTGTAATTTTTGCATAATATTACACTGGTAATTTTATATCTTAGTTTTTGTCACCTAAAATAATACTCACTTCGTCACAAATATATTTACACCAAAAAAATGAACACACAAACTAAAAAGATGTGTAATGAGTAGAGTGTTGAGGATAATTTTGTAAACTTTTATGAACAAAGTAAAGTAAATGATTGGATTAAGTATAAAAGTAATGATATTTTGTGTAATTATGCGAATATAGTAAAAGTATATATAATTTATGAAAAGATATTGAAATAAAAAAAGCGTACAAACAAGTATGGAATGAAGCATTCTACTAATTGTATATGAGTACGTATTTAGTTGCCAAACTTCAGTTGTAAGTAAAATAATCACATGGCAAGAAATAGTGTAGTCAAAATCATTAATTACGTGGTAACTAACTAAATTGATTGATATTCACGTAACCTTTTTACTTAAAGAGTCATATTTTACTTCAACAAGTAAAACTAACTTAAAGCATGCATGATCGAAGACGACAAACAACTGAAAACATGCTAAGGCAATAAAAAAACCCAAGGGCATTTCCGACATTTCACACACTAAATAATTTGTAAAGTTGCAAACACTATTTTTCTAATTAAATCCTCTCCTATATAAGGCCTGTTTCCACAATCACAAAGAAAACTCTTCTTACAATTAACATACTATTAATTATTACTAAATTTTAGAGAGTTTAAATATTTCAAGGAAAAAAAATGGGCAACAGCTTAAGGTGTTGTTTGGCTTGTGTTCTTCCATGTGGAGCACTTGACTTGATCCGAATTGTACACATAAACGGGTGTGTAGACGAGTTAACGGGTCGGGTCACGGCCGGTGAGGTCATGAAGAACAACCCGAACCACGTCCTTACGACGCCGAGCTCACAAGGCATGACCCGTCGGATCCTCATCCTCTCGCCCGATTCGGAGCTCAAACGGGGCTCCATTTATTTCTTGATACCCGCTTCCTCTTTACCGGCCGACAAGAATAATAAAATTCTCAAGAAGTTGAGCTCCTTAAAGAAAAAGTCGCCGGAGATCATCGTCGAGAAGTTGCCGGAGAAAAAAAAGTCGTCGTCGTCGTCGAAGAGACGGCAAAGGAGCAAGAGCAATGTGGGAGTGTGGAAGCCATTTCTTGAGAGTATTTCAGAGGACTAATTAATCACAATTTTCATACACCATAAATATTTTTTTCATATTTTTTCTCCCTAATTTTTTTTTTGGGGGGATTTTTTTCTCATAAATTGTGTATATTTAATTATCTCTCTTTTTTTTCTTTTTTGGAGGAGGTTCGAATATAGTTTTTGCCTCGTGAAATTAATTCATCATGTGTACCATGAATGGAGAAATATATGAGGTGTATGTACTCTTCCAAATAAAGGCAATATTTTTCTTCTTTTTTTTGTATTAAAAATCCGAAATCTTTTACTTTAATGCATTGCTAATTCTTATTCGTTTTATTGTATATATAAATGTTTGAATGTGCACAAAGTCCAAATTTGAGTGTACGTAAATGTCAAAATATAATTGTTTGGGCCATTTGTATAACAAACATTGAACGTGACGAGGTTTACATCAAATACAATTATTGATGGTTTTGCCAAAAAAAAAACATATACAATATGAATGACGATAATACGTGCTAAGCAACAAAAGAGAAGCAATTAACATATATTTTTTTTTAGCAAAGTCTCCGCGGAACTATATATTTTTTTTAATGGTATTAGTTAAAAGATATTAGTTTAATAAATACTAATTATTTCATTAAAAGATATTAGTTGTATTACTATAAGATATACTTTGTAGGTTATAAAACGAGTTTTATTACTCTTAGGTGCAAAATAGTGTGACATAGTACTGTTAGATACAAATATTTTTGTATTATTATTACGTGCAAAATGATGTGTATTTCAAGTTCGTAGTGTGCATTTTAAGTTTGTAGGTTGCATTTATAGTTCATAGTGTGCAAATCAATTGTATTTAAAAGTACGTAGATGTTTTTTTTTTCACTAGAATGCAAATATGACAAATTTTTGTACGTGATTGAGTGCATACCTACAATTACATTTTAAGTGATTTGAATAAACTCTCAATAGAGTAATTGAATTTTTGATCGGTCACATTAAAACATAATAAAATTATAGTTCAATTGCATCATGCAAACACATAAGTATGACTCTGTAAATATTGTTTCAAAATTACACTTAAGAGTAACTCCGATCCCCCTTATAAAACTTGTGCATGATAAAAACCGGTTTTCACAATATTAATCAAAAAAGTGTTTCAATGAAATTTAATTGAAGAGTACTGTTTTACTTTTTTTTTTTAAGCCAAGTTTCATGAAAAAGTTGTCGTCCTTATTTTAGTAATTTCCCAAGTCATGGTTTTGGATCTAGTTTAGGATATAATAATTGAAAAAATAGTTAATAATTAAAAGTCGTTGTGTTGTTAGAGGGGGAGACCATTTCGTGGTTTAGCTGTATGCATATGCGATGCAGCGTTTAGCCGGCGCTAATAGCTGTGTACGGTGGCCACCTCACACTCATAAATTTGGATTCGGATAACGCGTAATTTCATTCTTCTATAATTAAGTGTATAGATACACCTAAATTTTAATGTTTAATTTTTTTAATTTAATTTTTGACATAACATTTAATTCAATTAAGTCTAATTTCAATTGTATAGATATTATTTTTGTTATTTGTGAGGATTTTTTACCTTTTAAGGGCCTTCTCAAGTTGCATCAAGTATTAATTATCAACACCTAATGAACAATTTTAAACACTTCTAGTGAAGGTTAGAATGAGTTTTATGATTTTCTTATAAAAGTTCCAACAAGATACATTCATTTATTTCAATTGATTTAATTTAATACACAAAAATATATATGCAATACTGCATACATGAAATATTGAACAATTAAGTTAATTGTATGTAAATATATATTATTGAGTCACTATTAATTCATTTGAGTTAATTCTTAATTTATTTGTCAACTGACCCGCTTGTGTTTTAATTTTGACTGAAATTTTTAACCCGTTTTTGTGATTTTTTATTTTATTGCCGAACGCGAAATATTAAATGTAGTAATTCAAATTGTAATATGTAGTAACACACGTTATTTTATGTAGTAATAATACAAACTATTTTATATAATAATACAAATTCTTTTATTTAGTAACACGTTTTTTTCTAGTGTTTTTGTTGATGTAATAACTCACATTTATAATATGTAGTAACATATATTATCGCATGTAGTAAACACAATAACCTACCTACCTCCATTATTGCCAAGGATAACCAAAAACCCACCTACCCATACCCCACCATACAAACAATCAATACCCCTGCCACCGTTAAAATCGACATCACACTTCCCAAGTATACCCCACTACCTACACCAAAAGTCACCGACAAGAACACATCTCATGCATTCCAACATGAAAACCCAAGTCCCACCTTACAAAAGAACATCCCCCACCACTATTCCCCTAATCCCAACATCTGAACTCTTTTGACTTTGCAACCCTAAGGGCGATCCCCTCAGTCCCTAAGCAACCTACAAAAACCACAAAACAAAACAAACCCTGCCATTAAACGCCCCATGCTGAAGAGGAAAAACATCAAGGCAAAAGATACATCGACAGGAGATGAATCGTCCCAAAAGGATAGGAAAAGAAAAGGAGCTATTGAAGTCCATGAAGAGGAGCCAGGAAAGAAAGGTAAAGCAACAATCTTCAATGAGAGAAGTGCAACAGTTAAATCAACGACGGCGGTTGCAGAGCAACCCCTGCCAATCGCAATGAATGCCATAAGCTGGAACTGTCGCGGGCTTGGGAACCGAGCAAACAGTTCGGGCACTCAGGAAGCTCCTACATGAGAGAGACCTGAGTATTGTCCTTCTCATGGAAACAAAACTGAAAAAAATACTCAAATGAACCATATCAACTCTAACTGCCTTCACTTTGATGGATGTCTAGCGGTGGAGTGTTTAGGACAAGGACGTGAGAGAAGGGGGGCCTATGCCTACTCTGGAGGGGCCACATTGATGTGTCCATAATCAACTTCTCTCAACACCATATATCAGCTTGGGTGGAACACAACGATATCAATCTAAAATGGGTGTTTACTGGTGTCTACAGATGGCCAAGTAGAGGGGATAGAGCAAAAACCTTTCAGCTTCTGAGGCAACTCGCTCCAGCCCCCGATGACCCCTGGTTCTACGTTGGGGATATAAACTAGATACTTTGGCCATGGGAAAAGAGTGGGGGTAACGCTCAGCGCACACAGCAGATGGAACTCTTCCGAGAGACGACATCGGATCTCAACCTTTGTTGGTCATAAAAGGAGTATATAACAAGTGTATGGGGGGGGGGGGGAAATACACTTGTATGCAAATTCTTTTCAAACTTTGATCAAACCAGAGTTCAGCAAGATTGTCTTGGACAACTCTGCTGAAGATGTATAACCTTCTCAAAGATAACCAAGCTACTAAGTACTGTTGAGTGCTTAGTTGAATGACTATCCAAGTTGGTTATAAGTGCGGAATTAGTGGTTGGCCCTTTAGTTTAAACTCCTTTAAGTTCTGAAATCACTTTAAGCAATAGTCCAGTTTTCAGGGAACTTGTCCAATACAGTTTTTGCACAGTCTTTGAAATATGTCTTTTGAAAGATCAGTTTTGTGTGCAGTGTTGAATGTATGAAAGTACTTTGAAATTAAATCAACACAAGAGTTTATAGTGGTTCAGAGACTCAAGCTCCTACATCCACTTTCCCTGATTTAACAGGATAATTCCTTCACTCTTGGAATTAACTTGTTTTATAGTGCCAAGGTGCACTTGATCAAGAACACCACTCCTTGGTGAATTGATCCATAAGATGTCTAGAGTCCTAGTACCCTCTTCTCAACTCAGAACTGAACTGTTCTTCTCTCAACAGTCAGCTCCTACCACTTCTACTACTACAACCTTCTCACTTTCTCACTTGAAAGGGGTAAGGGTTGAAGTAAGGTTCCAACTAATGAGATATCCTTTACAATGAAGGTCAAACTGGAAGACAGATTTTTGATAGTGACATGTCCTCATTTGGGTAATAAACGACTGTTAAGACTTTGTCTTCATTCTGCAGCACTCTTCCCAATGTCTGATTTTGAGATTCATCACTTGTTAAGACTTGGACATGGCTTCTGAAGGTTGATCCAATGATAGGACAACATTCCTTATCAAATGGACAACTCTGCTTATCACTATCAGCATACTTGCTTATCAGCATAGTTGGCTTGCTCTCTTTAGATGACTTGGCTCTTTACCCTTTGCTTCACTTTGGAATTGATCTTAGCATCATTCTTTGAAGTCTTTTAGAGTGTAGTTGTCTTCATCTCTTCAGCATAGTTGACCTTTAAGCTTCAGAACACTTGTTCTGGTTCAATTGTACTGAGACAACTCTTCTGGACAACTCTCCTGATCAGCATACTTGGCCTTTAAGCTTCAGAACATTTGTTCTTGTCTTAATTGTGCAGAGACAACTTCTCTGGACAACTCTCCTGATCAGTATACTTGGCCTTCAATAGCTTTGGTGATTGTTCCAGAATTTGAGCCTTAAGGGGACTTGTTCTTGATAGTCTTCAAAGCATATGTTCCCCCTCAAATTGTGCATCTAAATAACTAAGAGTTGCCTAACATATCAGCTTCTCATCTAGCCTTATTCTGTATGTTCTAACATGCTTAGAACATAACCATGTTAAGCTTAGGCATGTCTCAGGGGGTTTTGGTATTGAATCAAAACATATCTCATTTTATTCCCAACAATTTCCCCCTTTTTGATGATGCCAAAACCTATACATTTTTTTGCAAAAGTGACTTGACTACACCTATTACATTTATCTTTAGAAGACATGACTAGAGTCAATTTTCCTGAAAAAGAATGTGTTAGTGTACTCACTATTCATGTTGCAAATAGGTTTCAAAGATAGGCATAGAGAGATTTCTGTAACAATGTTTCTTGATTCAAAAGATGTTCAACTATCATTCATTCAAAAGTACATTATAAGCATGTTGATAGTTGAAGTTAACATATCAGAGCATGAATCCAAAACACTATTACATCAGAGCATATACTAAATACTTAATAACATCTAGATCTTCAAGTATCAGAGCAAAAACTTATATTAGAGCAATCATAGCATATCAGAGCATAAAGATTATCAGAGCACATCAGCATTCTTGACCAAACTTCAGCATAGATGACCAATTAAACATATCTTCAGATAAGATAAGTTTTCAACCACCAAAAAGATCAGAAGACTTATCCATTTTAGAGGTCATCCTCAGGAGGTGGCACCATCCCATATTGTGCCCACACTCTTCTTTTCAGCTCCATGGCTTCTTGGTTGGTTCCCTTGGGTCTAAGAACCATCTTGTTTAGCTTCAAAATTTCTAGGAATTCTTGGAGAATCCTAGATTGATCAATCCATCCTTCCAGCTTGGGAGGCATGTAGATGATTGGCTTGGGGGCAGTGAGTTCAATTCTTGCAAGATCAGCAGCTGCAAGTAGTTGCTGATAAAGGTCTCTAAAGTATTCAATCATGAACTCAACAAAGGTGGTGTTGACTTCCCTTCCATTCCACCTATCAATGACATAGTAGTCATATACAAACTCCCTTTTGGCTTCCTCCCATGAGTCATTCAGTTGAATTGGCACCCATTTATCCAAGTGTGGATATTTGGTGTCCATGGGAATCAGTAGCTGTGGCTTCATCTTGCTGTAAGTTTCTCTCCTTCTTCTTGGCTTTTGAAAATTTGCTCTGCTTTGGTCTCTTGCTCTTTGTGCTTCATCCATCAAGTCTATTTTCTCTTGGGCCCTCATCATGATCAATTTCTGTTGAGTTTCAGGGTCTTTGCCATACCCTTCATGAAACAACTTTGATGGATCATTCAGCAACACAACTTTCTTCTTCTTTGGTCCTGGTCCAAAGCCTTCTTCATACAATTCTTCTATATCTTCAGCAGCTTTGGCACCATCAGGGGACTTAGTCTCAGTAGACTTTTCTGTTTCAGAAGACTTGTCCTTTTCAGCAGTTTTGAACTTCTTTTTGGGAATTGATTCCTCTACAACTCTGAACTCAAGAGGGAGTTCTAGGCTGTTGGGAAAGTCTCTGAATGTTTTAGCTTTTCTTTTATTTCCCTTGGCCTTCTTGATTTGGCCTCTGGTTTGGACACCTTCAGTACCTTTGTCCAATCCAGAAACTTCTCCTCCTGGGCTCTGCTGAAATCTTGCCCTTTCTTCCTGTGCTGATGCCATAGAAGCCTTCAATGCTATGGCTAACTGCTCTTCTTCATCCAAATCTTCCAAGTTCAGCATTGCTGGCTCTTTTCCCTTATCTTCAGCAGCTTTTTCCTTGCCCTTGTCTGAACCTCCAATAATCAAGGCACCTTTTGCCCTTGCTCTTTCTCTTTCCCCCTTTTTGGCAGCATCAAAGCATTGAGGTTTGAGTTCACTCATGGTTGTAGCCATCAGGGATTGGGATAGGTTCAGAGACTTCATCTCTTCCAGCAGATATACATTCTCATCATGTATATTCTGCATTCTATCACTGCTCAAACTAAGGAAAGCTAGAACAGGCTTCATCTTTTGCTCAACAACCTCCTCCAAGGTTGCTTTCAGAGATGCATCCAATTGGGCTTTTAAGAGCTCAGTGAGGTTGGCCACTGCACCTTCAGCGATGTTGGCCATCACTTCTTGGGAAAATCTGTTAGATGCAGCCTTGATCATTGCTAGCCTCTGTTCCTCAGCTCTTTTCTTTTGAAGTGCAGTCTTCTTTCCAAGGGCTTGCTTGACAGTTAGTCTGAGAGCTTTGACATTTGCATTGTGATTATCTCTCAGTTGCTTCTGTTCCTTCTTGACCTCTTCTGAGATGGATTCCATAGTGGTTTTGACTTTCTAAACCTCAGTGGAAATGGTTTGAAGACCAGATTCCACTCCACTTATCCTTGCTTCCAATGTAGGGAACACTACATCTTCAGAGCCAGTTAATCTCATCTCCACAGATGTTAGAGTTCTTCCTTGCTCATTCAATGCTCCAGATGTTTCAGCATGAGCAGATTGGACTTGATGAGCTAAGGAGTCCAACTTCTCTGATTGCATCCCAAGCAGGGCTTGTGCTGATCCAGTGTCTACTGGGATGGGTGCATCTGTTAAGAACTCATCTGCAAATATTTGGTCAAGAGAGATACCTGCAATGTTAGACAAATCAAAAATGTTAGGGAATAAACACTCATCACCCTCAATTTCTTTTTCATAAGACTCTGATACATCAGCAGCCTTCTTCTCATTTTCAACTCTTTCTTTTCTTCCTTCATTAATGATGTCCTCACCCAAGGAATCAGGCCTCCTTTCATCAAGGGATTCTTGAAGTTCAGATTTGACTTCAAGAATAACCTGTCCTTCCTCACTTATACCACCCTCTATTTGTGGTACACTCACTATCTTAGTAATTACAACCTCTCTTTCATCCTCTACTCCCTCTAATTTCTCAACTAAGCTCTCCTTTTCAACACCTTCACCTAGTCCTGCAACATCTCCACCTTCAACAAGGTTCAAAGATGGCAGTTGTGGGGAGATCACAGTGCTTATTTCACCAGCCACTAAGTCATCCTGAATGAGTAAGGGCTAATCAGTGTCCAACTCTCCTGACACTGAATAGGCCTTAATCAAACCAGCCTCTAAAGTAGGAACCTCAACATCTTTAGGCTGTGCCTTGGGTTCAGAAGAACCTTCATTGGCATATGTATCTTTGGTTGTGTTACCACCCTTGGTCAACACCTCTGATGAAGCAGAGCCTTTCCTATGATAGGTTAAGAGGGGGGTTGAAGACATATTGGATTCAGGAGGGTTGGGATTGGTTTCAGGAGGGTTGGGTTTTGAGGGGTTTGAGGGATCATCAGGAGAATCATCATCATTTGAGCTACTATTAGGGTGTTTGATGCCCTTAGCTTTTCTTTCCTTTTCCTCAGTGATCTTCTCATCTACTAACTTTGCAAAAACATTCTCATCAGTGAGAAATCTTGCTTTTAGCACACCAGCAAAGTGTAGCAGTCTGCTTTCTTCCACTTGCCACCAGTTTGCACCCTTATGTTGGATGACTTGTGATATCTCCATTATGGTTTTATCTTTCACATCCACAAGCATCCTTAAATTATTGAACATCTTCTGAATTCTTGGAAATTCAGCAAGTTGTGGATACAAACTGTCCACAGTAGCCTTGGCTCCACCTCTGAGCATACTCTCATAAGTATACTCCTCCTCATCTCCACTTGAATGGGGACTTTGGGTTATAGGGGAGTTCGCTCTGTCTTCTCCTAAAGTGGCTTCAGGAAGGTTAAGTTCAGGGATGTTGGCTTCAGAAGGGTTGGGTGCAGTTGAAGGTACTTCAGTTGCTTTTGAGAGCAATGGATCTGAAGGGGCTTTGCTCAGGGGGGGTTGGCTCATGAAGTGCAGCTTCTAAAATCTTGGAATAATTGAGCATAGATGAGTCAAGGGGTGATTGCAATCTAGTCTCATCTACAGCTAAGTCTGCAAGCACATCTATCCCACTTCTTTGCACACTCCCTTCTGGAAAATATCTCTTTGTAAGATTGACAAGGGTGATTGGTTGGTTTGTGGGAGTAACATGAGTTTCAGGGGAGTTGGGATCAGGATTCTGAGTTTCAGGAAGATTGGCCTCTATTGGCTGACCTTCAGGGACCTTGGATTCTGGAGTTCCAGAACCAAAAGAGTTGGTCCTTGACTTTGATTTGGTCCTACTTTCAGCCCTGCTCTCTCTTAGAGCAAGTTGTAGAGACTTTTCCTCTTGAAGCTCTAACACCTTTTCAGTAGGCTTGGCCCTTCTCTTGCTAGCTCTACTGCTCCCACTTCCTTCTCCATCCTTCTCAGGGACAACTTCCCTGATCCTCTTTTCACCCTTAGACTTTTGTCTAGTCTCATTGTATCTCTGGCTCCACTCTTCTGAGTGATCAGAAGGTACATGCACTCCTTCTTCAGCAACTTCTTCAATTTCAGTTGAGGCTCCTGAGTTCTCTTCTGAAGGAATTTGAGACACCTTTCTAGTCTTCACAACTCTGGCCTTAGTCCTTTTCTTCAACTTTAGCTTTTCTTCAGCTTTTTCTTCAGCAGGTTTGGCCAGGAGCATCCTTCTTTGCTCAGTTTTCTTGCTGGTCTTCCTGAACAATATTTTCTGGGCAGGGAGAGGTTTGGCAAAGGTCTGCATCTCAGAGTAGTGAGCAAACTTTTCAATTAAGAGACTTGCTCTGGTGCAATATCTCAACTTTCCTTCCATCACAACTTTGTTGTGAGCTTTTACTTTGAACTTGGCTTTCTCCTTCATCATCTCAGACAAGATGAAGGTCCTCCAGTTGAACTTGATGCCTTTGTCACTGGCATCAATCACAGTTGCCATAATCCTTATCCTTGGATGGCTGACTTGCTCTAAACTTCTAGTGTTACTGAGCAAACTCTTTGCAACAACCTCGAACAAGGTAAGAAACTTTGGTTTGAGGGTTCTCTTGTGTTGTGTAGAGGATAATGGCCCTGGAGTGATAAGCCAGTCTTAAGCAATTTCTTGCTCAAGTCCATTCCCATAAAATTCTGGATTCCTTCCCTCAGAGGGCAATCCAAAAGCAGCATCAACTTCCTCCTCAGAAAATTTCACCCTGTGAAATCTTTCCTCCTCTTCTCCTTCTGCAACAAAGGACAATCTTGTGACAACTTCTCCATCTTCAGGCTTGCCTCTCCATTTGAGAAAAGCAAAGAACTCTGCCATGTAGGATTCAAGACAAGAGTCTGGCTTCTCTTGCATGAATTTCTGGAGACCTGCCCTCCTCAACCATCTTAAGGTTTGAACTACTTCAGGATCCTCACTTTCAAAAGAGAGGATTGGCTCAAAGGTGAGGTTGTTCTTGTGGCTTAGATAGCCAAAATCAAGGTCAAGTTTCTTATTGGTAAAATCAACAACCATCTCAAGTTTTGCTTTGGGAGCCATTGAAGGTTACAGAGAGAAATTTGGGAAGTGTTTGAAGAAGATGAAAGCTAGGGTTTCGAATACTTGGGGAAGAAGTGTTTGTGGGGATTCATAAGACTTGTGAATATTCTAAAGAGAATGTTTGTCAATGAGTTGGTGAAGTCTTGAGACAATTCAACGGTTAACAAAAGTGGAAAACAAAATTGGACGGCCAGGATTGACTTCAGGGGAGTTGGCCAATTTTGATCCAATGGTCAAAAACCAATGTAACAGTGAGTAATTGGTTTTATTCAAAACGTGGAGGTCATTTAATATTAGTTAATGGTTGGGGAGTTTTCAAGGTAGATCATGTCTTGAAAAAGTGTAATGCAAACAAGAGTTAAATCTTGACATTAAATGCATGGAAAGTGACCTTTTGGGTGGGAGACAAATTAAATCCCAAAAAGATGATATCTGTATATGGAATGGGACAGATTTCAAAATAGGCAATGATTACCCAAAATAGGTGCTTATCAGACCAAGATTTGGTTTGATAGCTAGGACAACTTATCTGACCCCACTTGGACAAGTGTCCTGAAAAGGAGTGGACAAGTGTCCTGAGTGATTTAGGTCATCTTTTCTGAATTTCAGTAGACTTGACCAAGTCTGCTGAACACCATTTTAGTTCCCTTTCCTCCCATTAACTTCAATAGGATTTACTTGTCCAACTTCCCTGGATCAAGTAATCCCAATTCTGCTGATAGCTCTAGAAATCTTGCCTCTGCAAGTGGCTTAGTCAATATATCAGCTTTTTGATGATCTGTGTGGATTTTCACCAACTTTATGTCTTTCTTCTCCACATGGTCTCTAATGAAGTGATGCTTGATGTCCACATGTTTGCATCTAGTGTGCAATACTGGATTCTGTGATATTGCAATGGCACTGTTGTTGTCACAGAAGATAGGCACTTCAGTAGAGTTGACATTGTAGTCTCTCAGTTGTTGTCTCAACCAAAGAATCTGAGCACAACAACTTCCAGCTGCAACATATTCAGCTTCAGTAGTGGAGGTAGCCACTGTGTTTTGCTTCTTGGAGAACCAAGAAATGAGTTTGTTGCCCAAGAATTGACAAGTCCCTGAGGTGGACTTTCTGTCAATTCTACATCCTCCATAGTCAGCATCTGAGTAGCCAGTTAACTCAATGTTGTCATCAGCAGGGTACCAAAGGCCTAAATTTTCAGTGCCTTTGAGATACCTTAAGATCCTTTTTGCAGCCTCAAGATGGCTTTTCTTAGGATTTGCTTAAAACCTTGCACAAACACCTACTGCAAAGGTGATGCCAGGTCTGCTGGCAGTGAGGTATAGGAGTGAACCAATGATTCCTCTATACTCAGTAGAGTTGGGTGGAATACCACTCTCATCAGGATCCATCTTCCAACTTGTGTTCATTGGTATCCTTACTGGCTTGCTAGTTGTACACCCAAATTTCTTGATCATTTCTCTGGTGTACTTAGCTTGATTGATGAAGATTCCTTCTTTAGATTGCTTGACTTGAAGTCCCAAAAAGAAATTCATCAGACCCATCATGGACATCTCAAACTTGCTTTGCATGAGCTTGGAGAACTTCTCACATAGCTTCTCATTTGGGGATCCAAAAATTATGTCATCCACATAAATTTGGACAAGCAAGATGTCCTCTCCTTCAGTGATTCTGTAGAGAGTTTTGTCCACAGTTCCTTTGATAAAACCATGATCCAAGAGGAACTGAGACAGGGTGTCATACCAAGCTCTTGGAGCTTGCTTGAGTCCATATAGAGCTTTCTTCAGTCTGTAGACTTGGTTTCCAATTTCAAAGCCAGGTGGTTGCTCCACATAGACTTCTTCTTTTAAAACTCCATTCAAGAAGGCACCTTGACATCCATTTGGTATACTTTGAACCTCTTGTGGGCTGCATAGGCTAAGAAGAGTCTAATTGCCTCTAGCCTTGCCACAGGTGCAAAGGTCTCATCATAGTCAATGCCTTCTGATTGACAATAGCCTTTTGCCACTAATCTGGCCTTGTTTCTGACAATCACATCATTTTCATTCTTTTTATTCTTGAACACCCACTTGGTTCCAATAACATCTTGATGTGAAGGTCTATCCACCAGCTCCCAAACATCATTTCTGGTGAATTGGTTCAGCTCTTCCTGCATTGCTGTGATCCAGTTTACATCTTGAAGTGCTTCATCAATGTCTTTTGGTTCCTGTTCTGATAAGAAACAACAAAACATAGCACTTTCACCATGAAAACTTCTGGTTTTGACTCCTATACTTGGGTCACCAAGTATCAGATTAGTAGGATGGTCAGATAACCAAGTCCTTCTTTTTATGATTCCTTCAGTAGAGTTGTCCTCTACTAAAGTTGAGTCACCAGTGTTATAGAATTCAGGATAATTGAATGCAGGATCTAATTCAGGATCATATTCAGGGATGTTGTCCTCAATGTTTGGAACATTGGTATTTTCAACATTTATGGTTCCCCCTGGAATATTGGATCCATTAACTACCTCAGCAGAGCCTGCTTCTTCATTGGTAGTTGTTACCTGGATGTGAACTGGGATTGGATCATTCAGTTCACCATTTCCTTCAGTGGGGTTTGCTTCAGGAATATTGCCTTCAGGATTGTTGTCCAGTGTAGCATTTTCAGGGAGATTGGCTTGGACAACATCTATGAATTCAGTGTCCTTGTCTTTTAAGCTTAATCTAGTTGTTCTTTGTGTGTTCTCTTCAGTGTCCAGGTTTTTGTTCCTGATCTCAAAGATAGATTCATCAAACACAACATGAGGTGTTTCCTCCACAACAAGGGTTTTCTTGTTGTAGACTCTGAAGGCTCTACTGATTTGAGAGTATCCAAGAAATACTCCCTCATCAGATTTGCTATCAAAAGCTTTCAACTGTTCTTTCCCATTATTGTGAATGAAACACTTACAACCAAATATGTGAAAGTATGACACTTTAAGCAATCTTCCTTTCCAGAGTTCATAGGGGGTTTTGCCTTGCCCCTTAGTAATCAAACACCTATTCTGAGTATGACATGCAGTATTTATAGCTTCAGCCCAAAACCTCTTAGGTAGATTAGAATCAGCAATTAAGGTTCTAGCAGCTTCTTTTAGAGTTCTATTCCTTCTTTCTGCAACTCCATTTTGTTGAGGGGTTCTAGCTGCTGAGGTTTCATGAGCTATTCCATTCAGTGTGCAATACTCATTGATGTATGAATTTATGAACTCAGTGCCTTTATCAGATCTTATCTTGATAATGCTAAGGCTTTTCTCATTTGACAGTCTCTTTAAAAGTTCAGGCAGTTTGACTTGTGTCTCCTTTTTATTAAGGAGAAATACTACCCATGTGAACCTAGAGAAGTCATCTACTACAACCAGTGTGTATTTCCTTCCATTTATGCTTGAAGGGGTAATTGGTCCAAATAAGTCCATATGTAAAAGTTCAAGTACCCTTCAGCAGAGATGACTGGTTTTCCTTTAAATGAGGCTTTAATCTGTTTTCCTTCTTGACATGGTTTACACACATGTTCTTTAATGAAGACCTCATTAGGCAGTCCTTTAACTAATGCATTTCTGGCAAGTTTGTTCATTGATTTGAAGTTCAGGTGGTTTAGCCTCTTATGCCATAACCAACTTTGTTCACTAGAGCTCTTAGCAATGAAACATGCAGCATCAGTAGACTTGTCCCAGTCTGCAAAATACACATTTCCTTTACTAGTTCCAGTCAATAGAGTTTGTTGAGTCTTATCTTTGATTAAGCATTTTCCACTTGAGAACTCAACATTGAAATCTTTATCACAAAATTGACTGATACTTAGGAGATTATATTTGAGACCAGCTACATAAGACACATTGGATACTTTGATGTTACCAATCATCAAAGTACCATAACCTTTTGTTGTTGCTTGTGAGTTGTCTCCAAATGTGACATTTGGGCCTTCTTTTTCAATAAAATCAGTGAGGAGTTCCTTGTTTCCAGTCATGTGCCTTGAACATCCACTGTCAAGATACCATGCTGACTTTTTGCTCACACTCCTCTTCTTGTGGCCCAAAGGTACCTGCAATTAGCAAGTTTTAGGTACCCTTTGAATTTTGGGTCCTGAGAGGTTAGCTGTACCTTTAGGAACCCAAACTTGCCTAATTACCCTGATTGATTCAAGGTGGCTAAGTTGTTTTCCTTGTGCATCAACATACACTGCCTTTCCCTTAAATGCCTTTGGGAAGGTGTGTGTGAAAGTATTAACTCTGTAAGTTTCAGGAGAGTTGTCAAATCTCCTGAACTTATGAGTTCTTTGTGTAACTTGATGAAATCTTTGAGGAAAGGCCTTTTTATGACCATTACCCTTTGGCATGAAGGGTTTTGTTTGTCTCATTTTATTCTGCTTTTGAGGATGGTTGTCCTTAGGTCTATTCAGTAGAGGCTTTCTCAGACGAGTTGGCCTTGGCTGATTATACCTTGGATAACACCTCTGAACATTGTTCAGGAGAGTTGCCCTTCCATTGGGTCTACTCTGCTGACCAACATTCCTCTTGTGTTCAGGGACTTTGGCCATTTCCTTAGGTTTGGGCCTAGTTTCCTGAAGCATTTGACTAGGCATTTCATTCATTTTGCCCTTTCCTTTGTTCAGTGGCTGTATTATTTCATTTTCAACTTGTTGTGCCACTGAGTTAACAAAGATTTTCTTAGTGTTACTTGTAGAAGCAACACTAAGACAAGGTGAAGATTCAAATGGATCAAAACCTAATTCACTTCTTTGAGCCATAGGTCTTTGATAACTTTGAATTTCCTCTATTGCTCTTGAGGATTTGTTCAAAGCAGACATCTTTAATTTCAGGCTCTCTTCACTTGATTTGAGAATGCCATACTCATGTGAGAGGTTTTCAAATTTTGCTTGAAGAATTTTTAATTCAAACTCTTTTCTCTTCTGAGTAAGTAATTGAGCATCAATCTGTCCTTGTTGGTCAACTCTCCTGAGATTTGCTTCCACAACCTCTCTCAAGACTTGTTGGTACAACTCAGTAGATTTAATGTCAACTACTGTCTCAGCAGGTTTTGAAAGCTCAATTGAAAGTCTTTCATTTTCTCTCACACAATTGTCATGAAATTCTTGCAGCCTAGTGAAATCTTCCATTAACTTTCCAAAGGAAAGTTTCAAGTTGACTTCACTAGTGTTCTGTGATAAAAGTGATGGTGAGTTGGAAGTGGAGGATACCTCATCATCCTCAATAGCCATGTTGCACACATCATCATCATCATCACTGTTTGAGAATAGTCCATCAGAAGAGTTGAAACTTCCATCATTATCAGATTCTTCACCAGCCATCATGGCCTTCCTATTGGTGAACTTTCTGTCTCTTTTTGCTTGTCTTTCTCTTCTTTCTTTAGAGCTCAATTCAGGGCAGTCATACTGGAAGTGCCCTTTCTTCTTGTAATTATAGCACAAGTCTTCATCATCATCCTTCTTGGACTCATCTCTTCCTTTAGATGATGAAGGGTCAGCTCTACTGGACCTTCTCCTATCAGAGTACTTGTCCTCTGATCTTTTCTCTTCAGGCTTTTTGTCCTTAGCCTGATCTTCAGGAGAGTTGTACCTTCTCCTGAATTTGTTGTCTTGGTAGAACTTCTTGTATCTACCAAACCTTGAATTGAGTTTGTCAAACCTCCTTGACATGAGGGCCATCTCTTCCTTCATTTCAGCCTTGGAGACTGACTTTGATGATCTTGGAGTAGACTGCATTTCTGGTTCAGCAGTTTTGGCTTTAAATGCCACTCCCTTGGTTGGTAGAGAAGACTCCTCAGCTGGCTTTCTTCTATTGAGGTCAAACTCATATGCTTTGAGTTCTGAGAAGATTTGTTGCATGGGCATGGAGGAGAGATCCTTGGTGTTCTGCATCATTACAGCATATACATCCCACTTTTGAGTGAGACTTCTCAGGATTTTTAATCCAACTTCTCTCCTGGAGTACACCTTGCCCAAGGAGTTGATTTCATTCATCATATCAGTGAATCTACCAGCAAACTTGTCAATGGACTCATCTGGCTCCATTGAGAACTGTTCAAACTTCTGCACAGCCACTTGGAGCTTGTTCTCCTTTATCTTTTCAGTACCCTCACACATTTCAGCAAGTGTATCCCAAATTTCTTTGGCTGTTGTGCAGTGGTAAACTCTTCCCATGATTGCATCTGGAATTGTTTGATAGAGAGTATTCATTGCAAGATAATTCAAGTTATCTTTTCTTTTCTCTTCAGCAGTGAAGTCATCTTCATCTTTAGGAATCTCTTCCCTTATATCAGCTCTTTGGTCTTCAGTTAATCTGGGGTTGATTTGAGTGAACATGTAGGGTCCTCTTGTTATCACTCTCAACATGTCAGTATGAAGAGATGCAAGATGAGCTCTCATTCTGATCTTCCAGAAGTCATAGTTCTCAATTGAGAACATGAGCAGCTTGTGATGTGATATATGGTTGACTGGATTGGTGGCCATATTGTTGATTCCTTGAACAGCATCATTAGGAACAGCATTGTTGTTGGTCATAGCTTAAGAGTAAGATGTTAGTCAAATAATAGGATTTCAGATAGATCAGTTCAGTGACCACACCAAATATGTGATTTTGAAAATCAAGATGGATTTTCAGAAGCAGTGGTCCTTGAACCCCTGCTCTGATACCACTTGTTGGTCCTAAAAGGAGTATATAAAAAGTGTATGGGGGGGGGGGGAATACACTTGTATGCAAATTCTTTTCAAACTTTGATCAAACCAGAGTTCAGCAAGATTGTCTTGGACAACTCTGCTGAAGATGTATAACCTTCTCAAAGATAACCAAGATACTAAGTAATGTTGAGTGCTTAGTTGAATGACTATCTAAGTTGGTTATAAGTGCGGAATTAGTGGTTGGCCCTTTAGTTTAAACTCCTTTAAGTTCTGAAATCACTTTAAGCAATAGTCCAATTTTCAGGGAACTTGTCCAATACAGTTTTTGCACAGTCTTTGAAATATGTCTTTTGAAAGATCAGTTTTGTGTGCAGTGTTGAATGTATGAAAGTACTTTGAAATTAAATCAACACAAGAGTTTATAGTGGTTTAGAGACTCAAGCTCCTACATCCACTTTCCCTGATTTAACAGGATAATTCCTTCACTCTTGGAATTAACTTGTTTTATAGTGCCAAGGTGCACTTGATCAAGAACACCACTCCTTGGTGAATTGATCCCTAGGATGTCTAGAGTCCTAGTAACCTCTTCTCAACTCAGAACTGAACTGTTCTTCTCTCAACAGTCAGCTCCTACCACTTCTACTACTACAACCTTCTCACTTTCTCACTTGAAAGGGGTAAGGGTTGAAGTAAGGTTCCAACTAATGAGATATCCTTTACAATGAAGGTCAGTGTATAAGGATATGATATCTCTCTAAGCTTTGTATGGATATACAATGGAGTTCAGCTTAGAAGAAGTGTTTGAAGACTAAGATAGTCTCTTTGAAAGCTTTGAAAGCACTTTGACTTGTAGGATAGTTGGATATTCTTGTCAAGGTTGAGGTGCTTCAAATGGTCTTCACACTTTTGTATTTATAGACAAATTTGAGGATTTGCCCGTTGGAGAGGCAGTCCCAAATTGCTATAAATGTCTTCCTTGAGTTCTTCAAACTGGAAGACAGATTCTTGATAGTGACATGTCCTCATTTGGGTAATAAACGGTTGTTAAGACTTTGTCTTCATTCTGCAGCACTCTTCCCAATGTCTGATTTTGAGATTCACTTGTTAAGACTTGGACATGGCTTCTGAAGGTTGATCCAATGATGGGACAACATTCCTTATCAAATGGACAACTCTGCTTATCACTATCAGCATACTTGCTTATCAGCATAGTTGGCTTGCTCTCTTCAGATGACTTGGCTCTTTACCCTTTGCTTCACTTTGGAATTGATCTTAGCATCATTCTTTGAAGTCTTTTAGAGTGTAGTTGTCTTCATCTCTTCAGCATAGTTGACCTTTAAGCTTCAGAACATTTGTTCTGGTTCAATTGTACAGAGACAACTCTTCTGGACAACTCTCCTGATCAGCATACTTGGCCTTTAAGCTTCAAAACATTTGTTTTTGTCTTAATTGTGCAGAGACAACTTCTCTGGACAACTCTCCTGATCAGTATACTTGGCCTTCAATAGCTTTGGTGATTGTTCCAGAATTTGAGCCTTAAGGGGACTTGTTCTTGATAGTCTTCAAAGCATATGTTCCCCCTCAAATTGTGCATCTAAATAACTAAGAGCTGCCTAACATATCAGCTTCTCATCTAGCCTTATTCTGTATGTTCTAACATGCTTAGAACATAACCAGTTGATACTAGCACCATGCACCAGGTTATCAAGTCAGTAGAGTCTAGGGTTACAGGGGAAATGAATGAGGCTCTCCTACAGCCTTACTCGGCGGCAGAGATCAAGAAGACTCTCAAGCAGATGCACCCGGCAAAAGCCCCTGGACCCGATGGTATGCCTCCTCTCTTCTTTCAAAGATTTTGGCCTACTGTTTGTGATTCTTTTGTTGATACTTGTTTGTAAATTCTTAACAATGGGGCCGACCCAACTCCTATGAATGATACTTTCATTGTCCTCATCCCGAATGTAAAATCATCTAGTAGTCCTAAAGATATAGTTGGGCCTTTGTGTGAAGGCCCAATGACCAAAACCACACTTGGGCTAAATCCCAACAATTCTAGTATCTCAATATTAATATATCTTAGTTAGTTCTTAGACTAAGAATATTAATATATAATTATTTTACCCCATGTAGATTTTAGGGTATCTCTGTGAGTACGGTCTCTTTGTGATTTTATTTACATCTTTATGCATCGTATGCATCGTAAATGTTATTGCTTCCGCTTGTTCTCTGTGATATGTTCTTTGTGGTTGATTTTCCTTTGTGCTTAGTGTATTTGCCTTTGTGAGTTTTTTTTTTTTTTTTGTGCTTATTGTCTTGGTGGTTAATTGCTTGGTGCATGTTGTTTGCCTCCTGCAATCTCTTTGTGTTGCTCTGTGATTTCTTTGTGATGCATGAGTAGATGATGGGCCAGTGGGAAGGTTGGGGAATTGTTGCATGTTTATATGTATGTGTGTTATGGATGACTTCATACATTGTGGTTTCATGTTTTTCCCCTACCCAATATTCATCTAGTTGCATGTTAGTATTTTGAGCATGTTTATTGAGCTTTGTGTCTTGATCTTTGTGGCATTCTTTGTGTTTTTTCAATGCATTCTTCTCCTTGTATGATTATGAATGATTGATTGCTTCTTTGTGTATGGAGATCATTCCTAGTAAGGTTAAGTGATTTCGTCTTTGTGAGTTATGTATACTTTATGATATCAGGTCTTTGTGCCTTTATGATATAATGTCCTTTGTGAATGCTCCGAGTGAGGTGGAGCATTGTCTTTGTGTGTTTTTCTTTGTGGACTAACTTTTACGTACGTGGACAAGCTTGGTGTTTCTATGTGTGTTGTCTTTTGCAGGTACGTGGAAGTGGGTTGGGCGATGATGACTAATTAATTGTTTGTGGATTGTAGTTGGTGATAGCAAAAAAGGTGGAGAATGTTGGGATTTAGCCCAAGTGTGGTTTTGGCCATTGGGCCTTCACACAAGGGCCCAACTTGTTGTTGCCCTAGTTCTTAGCAGCCTTCTCATATATTGAGTCACCCTCTCCATTAACGATGAGACGCGTGGTGTAAACGTGAGATTGGAGAGTGAGAGAACAGTAAGGGTGAAGTGTTACCCATCTTTGTGTTTGATTATCTCCACTATATCCCGATACAATCCCGACACGTGTCTGAGCCCGTCTAAGTGACTCAAGTAGAGTGGCGGCCGGCGGCACCGAAACCCAACAAGAATCATTTTTATTAACGTAAAAATTTATATGAAATATTCAGTAAATGGGTCGTAAATGGACTAAGTGAGTTGTTGATTGTAGATTTTTGAATTATACATCACTTTTCTAGTTGTTGTCTCTTCAATCTTCAATTCACCACATAATAGTTGGCTTGCAAAGCCTTCTAAACTTCAATGTTGTCCTTTCCATCTTCAAACTCCATCATCTTCATCTCTTCTTAGCAGCTACACATCCCACTTAAAAAAGATAAAAGATTGTGGTGTTTAAAGTCTTATATAATCTTTTAATTTACCTAATCAAATTCTATTAACTTTTTTCTAACATTTATTTTTCCTTTTTAATGATGTCAAAACATATAGACAACAAAGTCTACAATTAAGATTAAAAAACTTGATCTTTTCTTAAGTATAGAGAGTTCACATGTAAAAACATGCATTGAAGAGTTTCTTATTTGCAACATTTCCTCATTTGGTAATTGGTATATATGAGCTTAAAATAGCCCCAAGACTATGCTTTAAAAACTAGGAGCATGCATTGACCTAAATAAATTTAGTGATTATTTATCCGATCGAATTTTACCGTTATTAAAAGGATTGAGTCGGCATGACATCATAATTATAATATATATATGTGTGCTAAATTCTTGGGTACACGCGCGTGTACGGTACCTGCTCAATTCAATTGCAATGCTCCTTTCTCTCAAATCGTCTGTCGGTGACTAACCTAACCCCATGTCCTTCTCCAGCGCCGGTGATGGCGCCCCCACTGCAGAATATTCCCAAGCTCTTCATCTAGCCGCCGCTCGTGAACAACGTCCATGGTTGTTCTCTGGTTTGCACTCTCGCGACGGCGGCTCACCTGCCCCAGCCATTGCTACCCCATGGAAGTCGATTTCTTCTTCGGCCGCTGCAACCATCGGGGAAAAACTCTCATCGTCGTCCGCTTCTACTTCTCATGGCCGGAACGCGCAGCTCATCCCGGTCGACGTCGGAGCCTCCCTTCTCTCTCGCCGACTCTATTCCAGATCGAGGCCCCTAATGCGAAAAATGACTCAGCATAGGGTTTCCAGCCATTGGGCCTTCCATGGGGAAGTCGCGGCCCACGACCTTGCCTCCGGCAACCCTTCCGGCGAGAGCGGCTGCGCTACAGCTAGGGTTTCCAGCCATTGGGCCTTCCATAGGGATTGGGCCTCAGATTCCATTCACACACCAGTTCACCCCTCAATGAAAAATTCTTTAGTTCACCCAGTGAAGATTCACTCCCACTGAATTCCTCCGATTTTGGCTGTGGAATAGATGTATATAATTATTTTTTATTGTATAAGATATTACTAATTAATGTTCATGTATTACTAATTGTTGTTTATGGTATTATGGGTAAATAACTAATAGAGTCATCTCACCCCATCTTTTTTCTAATAGAACCTAGCATAATTTTTTTAATCTAATAGAGTCAAAATGGATTTTTTGAGACAATTATGCCCTTCCACCATATTTTGAAAATTTGAATTTATTAATTCAAAATTATTAGTCAACTAAACATTCAATCAATTCGTAAATGTATTTTCTCGAAATCCCGAAAATCTATCACCTTCTAAATTTTAAAAACTTTTCTAAAAGGTAGGCCTCTCCTTTTATTTCGTTTAATTTTGTTAAGTTGAGGGATTCTGGAAATCTGCATTTCAACCTACATATATGCAGTGTCGAATGCATATTCATATGACCTTGTAACCTTTTAACTATAGAACCACGTAAACTATCAACAACTAAGACATTGCATATCCGTATGACATATATCATGTGCATACATAATAATATGCGTGAGTAGGTGCATATAATTTAAGCACTTAAATATAGGTACAATATGTTTGTGCACAGGAGTCGATATGTTTGTACATGTTTCAAATGCAGAAGTTAATGCACATGTAGGATATGTGTCAATGATTGATTTGATGATATGAACAATAATCGAACGATAAAAAATAATAGAAAAGTATTGGATACCTCCTATCATCTCTCACACACTCACTACGTGAATATACACACACTCACATCCTTCAATGGCAGAAGGGGTTGAATCCGTGACTGAGTTGCCGGTGAAGAGACAGCGGGAGGAGGAACAAAACGGCGCCGCTTCGGTCGATATGGAACAGAATAACGGCACCACGACGGCGCTACCCGACTTTATCTCCTCCGTTATTCCTGGATGGTTTTCCAAGATTAGTCCAATGTGGCCTCGTAATTTTCTCTTTACCTTTCTGGAAAGTGTGTAGAAACGTGGATATACGTGTTCATCTGTGTTTGCGAACTTTTTTTTAGTATGTTTAGTCGAACAATAGAAAAGTATTGGATACGTACCAGAATCTGGATCTAATATCAATATGAAATTTCTTATTTTGATTTCAATGCATAATCGAATATGAGAAATTGAAATTGAAAATTCAATTTGTGAAATTTCTTATTCTGATTTCATTGCATAATCGAATCTCAGAAATTGAATTTCAAAATCGAATTTGGAAAATTTTCTTATATTGATTTCAATGTATAACAAGAATTTGAGAATTTAATTTTTGAATTATTAAAAAATAAATTATTTGGGGGTGAACTTATTAAACTTGGTGTTTCTATTTGCTTAAGGGGCGGTGATAATGACTTTATTAGGAAATAATATCTGGTATTATTGATTTATGTTAATGGTATTATTAATTACGTATTTCCTATTAATACACGATTAAATTAATATTAATAATTATTGATTACCGTTTATGGTATTATCTATACTAATATAATACACCTACAATTTCTTTTTTTAGTTTCGGCGGGAAACTATTTGGTCCGTTGATCTCTTTTCTTGATCTTCATCACGACCATTCATTTTTTCCCTTGATAATTATGGTAATTTTCTATACTAATTATAATTAATGTCTTCCTTTTATTATTTTTAATTTTAACCGTTGATTTATCTTGATCAGATTTTATCCTTTTGATCAAATGCTTAAATCTAGGAACGGTTACAATTTTTTTCCTATTTATACCTCTCTTTTGTAGGTCATTCTCATCATATCAAATTTCTTTTTTCTGTTGTACTATACTACTGTTTTATGATTTTTTAAATACATTTTTCTAGATGTGATGAAGACATCTCAAGATTTTGGTGTTAATCATTCTTGATTGAAGAGGTCTTGAAGTTTTACTCGAAGATTTGTTGAAGATGTTTGAAGATTTATGAAGATTTTGTTGTTATTTGTTTCTAATGTAATTATTCTTTCTTTTTTTTCGTATGTATATTCTATGATATAATTGTCTAAATTTTTATTTTTTTTGTAGATCTGTGGTGTAGTTTTTCATTTTATTTTATTTTTAGTCAAACTCGAAGATTAGTTTAAGATGTTTGATGATTTTTCATGGGTTTGGTGTTACTTATTGAAGATCATTGAAGATTCTTCTTGAAGAAAATGTTGAAGAGTTATTCGAAGATGTTTGAAGATTTATGAATATTCTTTGTTTTGAAGGTATCTTTAAGATTTTATGATTTTTTTTTTTTAAGAAATCTTAAAGGTTTAAAGATGTTCTATTAGATTAATGATATAAAGTTAATTTGTTAAATATTTTTTGTATTTGATGTAGTCTTTTTTGTAAATCTATAAATATCTTTTGTATTCTAAATTTTTTATGAATGAGAAGATCATTGTATATTTTAGTATCATCGAAAAAAAATTCACAATTATTTATACATTTTTACATGTTGTATACTCTTATGATAAGATTTGTTATACTTTATAAATGAATTTTTTTAAGTTTCATATTTTAATTTATTTTATTTTAGTTTTAGCTCTTATGATAAGATTTGTTATACTTTATAAATGAATTTTTTTAAGTTTCATATTTTAATTTATTTTATTTTAGTTTTAGCAACTTTATAGCGTTAAGTTTGTAATTCAATTCAAGATTTGTTATTTATGTATTTTACTTATTGTATGTCCGTTTCAGTCTTAGTATATACTATTAAGAATAATGTTATTTATTTCATCTTAATATATTAAATATTATTTTATTAATTATTGCTTACATTTTTTTTATTGTATGAATAAATATTTTGTTAACTAATGTTGTATCACAAACAATAACACTTTTTAATTTATTTATAAAATATTTTTCAAATTATATTTAAAATGTAATTAAATTTATTGAAAATTTATTGAATGTTTGAATATTTTTATATTAGGTTTTTTAAATTGTACTATTTGATTTTTTAGATAAATAAATATGTATTTGATACAAAAATAATAGTTAGTTTTCTTAATTTTATGTATCACTTTTTTATATTTTTTTAATAATGTTTTTGTGAATAAATTTAAATTTATGTTTGTCTTCTTAATTGCATCAATTATCGTTGTTCTTAATTCATTTTATTTTAGTTTCAACTATTTTTTTTGCAATTTTGATATTCATTTAAAATGATTCCAAATTTCAGTCTTATAATTTTGACCTCAACTTCTCATTTAATTAAATTTTATATTTATTATTGTCGAATTTTTTTTATATTTATTAATAATTAATTTATTGAGTAAGTTAGTAAATTTCAAACTAATAATTTTATTTTCTTCAATTTCGTCACTTCACTAATTTGGCTGAAGATATTTATTAAAATAATATAGTTTTTCTTAAATTACTTTCATAATTTTAGATTTAATTGTAAAAATATTATTTATAAAAAAATTAAATATATAATTAAAAAATATATTTAGATTTTTTTTCTTTCACATCTTGGTTTTTATTTAATTTGTGTATTAATTAAAAAGACTCTTAGACTCATAAAATATGTCAATTCTAATTTCTAATTAGTTTAATTCTTAATTCCGATCAATCCTATCATTTGTATTTATAATGGAAAAAAATTAATCTGAATTTTTTATTCAATTTTTATTATTTTAAAGATTTTTTTTTCGACAAAATTTAAAAGATTTCTTACAAAATTTCAATTATCCTATTTAATTTTTTTACACATCTTAAGGACGATTGAAATTTGACTTAAACAATTTAACATTTATTATTATTGCATAGCTCAACATGTGGTATATTATTGCTTGCTTTATTTTTATTTTTAGGACAATTAGCAACATTTAATAATATGATAATAATTTTAAATAAATTTATAGTGATTTAGGTCTATTTTTAATTATGAAATAATATAGTCTTCAACTTCTTTAATTAATGTAGTCTAATTAATTTGATATCATTTGACTTTTAGAAGAATGCATAAGGTAATTTTATTAGATTGATTGAATATTTAAAATAATAATGAGACTTAAATGATGAGAAAATGTTTGCATAATTGCAGGAGTATGCATAAGGTATTATTGTTTGATAAGAGAACTTTTTGTGGAGATAGTTGGAAATTATAGTGTCACATAATTTTTTTTTTTATAATAATTTAAAGTAATTTGAATATTTAAAATTCAACTATTAACTTATATTTTATAATATAAATTAATATTGTATTATTAGTAATGCATACAATTATATCATAGAATACTTGACTTAATATAATTCTTTTAATTCTTTATAATTATTAACCTAATATTTTTTATTTTTAATCACATAGATTATAGAATAGAATATGAGATTTAATATAATATACTTCTTTTGATTTTAGTAGTTTTAATATTTGATATATATTTATCTGTAATTGATATAACCATGAACTTATATTTTTTAATTGTTTGAATGGTGTATATATAAATATTTGATCTAAATTAATTTTCATAAAATTTCATATGGAAATATATATATATATATATATATATTTTAAATAAAGAGTTATAATCACGAGAGTTATAGAATAAAATATTTCACTTAATATAATTTTTCTGATTCTTTTTAACAAATTCTCACATGTTTTCTCTATCCCCTCCTATAAATTTGGAAATGATTTTTCTACATGCTCACAATGATACAACATAGTGAATAAAATAGTTGTAATAATATTTTTAAAATTAATCTATTAATTTTATTTTTAAATGTATGAGATGTGTTTTAATCATTTTTTACAATTTTATTTCTATTTTTTAAAGATAAGATGTTGGAGTTTGAAAGTTTTGTAAATTCCATTTGTGATCAATCGTTTAGTTTCTTAATTTTATTAATCAATATTAATTAATTGGTTTGTTTGACAATAAGAAATATTTGATAATTTTAATGAGTTGTAAGTTTGTTTCATCAATATTTTTTTACTCCATTTAAAATTAATTAGTAGATTATAGTGTAAAATTATCAACAATTAATGTCACGGTTACATCCATTTAAAATTCATGTTACTGTTACATCCATTTATATAAAAATTGGTTATTAGTGCCACAATTAATTATTTCATTAAATGGATTGTTGGATTAAAAAAAAATATACAACAAAATTCATGCCATGATTACATCTATTTATGAAAAAATAAATGGTAATGGTGCAAAATTACCAACTAATGCCACAATTACATCCATCTAAAATTTAGGTTACTAACATCAATTTATGATAAAAAAAAAAAAAAGGTTATTAATGCCACGATTCATGCATTATTTCATTAAATGAATTGTTGAATTTTAAAAAAATACAAAATTCATGTCATGATTACATTCTTTTAATATTAATTGTATATTTATATTCTTTTGATCATTTTTTAATTCATTTAATTTATTTTTTTCACATATATTATATTAAAATGGTAACTTTTAAATTTTTTAATTTAATTTTTTGTTGTTAATTTCTAAATTGTATATGTATTACATTTTATGATATATATATAGATAATAAATTTTTTGTTAATTCATTTAATTTATTTCTTTCAACTATAATATATATATATTAATCATTTTTTTTTAAATATTATGTATATAGATGTATTTATATTTTATATTAAGTATTATCATTTTATTGAACATGTTTTAACGTTTGCATTTTTTTTTATTGAAAAGTTGTTCACTATTGAAATATTGGAGATCATATTTATAGTTGTCAATATTGTGGTGCAATGTTCTGATATGATTAAACGTAAAAGTTTAGGTGAGTTTTAGAATGACCAAAATTCTCATTTTGTTGCACTCAACGAAAAATACAGTTAACATATATGCCTCAACCTCCTCCAATTCTTCAAGAACTACTTTGGGGTAATAGTGCGAAGAGCAAACATTATTTGGATAATGTCCGTACTTTTAACAATATGTTCTCTTTTATTTATTTGGGTGAGAAAATTGATAAATATGTTAATATCAGAGCCGCTCCACCGGTGTTCCGCTTACATGGACAAAATTATCATAGAATGACTGTTTTATTGCCAAAATTCGCACAATTGTACATTTACGACTCTGAAAATGAAATTTTCAACAAAATCAAGGTTGTTGGGTATTTTTTTTTTAATATTCAATTACATAATTTTTTCAATGTTTTTTATATTAATTTTTATTATTATTAATAACAAGTCGGATCTGAACATCTATACATTACATGCTGAAATAGTAACGAATCTTAAAAATATGTTAGATGGTTATAATGTGCTTGCGAAGAAGTTTCAAGATGGTTATAATGTGCTTGCGAAGAAGTTTCAAGAGGTTATACATAGAATCCTTGAAGGAAATTTTAATGTGACTATGATATTGATTGTTAAAATGGGACATGATCCGATAAGGTATAACTTAACTACTATGTCTGAAGTTGTTGTTGCGGTTGTTAGTGATCTTGATCAAACTCTTGGGGTATTATTGGTATGGTAAAATGAAATTGTAGTTGAAATGAAATGAAAGTTTGAATGAAATGACACAGGAATGGTCATTCCTATGATTGGTATAATGTATGACTGAAATGTGGTATTATATAATTTTTTTTTTAAAAATATTATTTAATAATAATTACATTGTTAATAATATTTATTATTTTTATTACATATATTTTTTTATAGTTAAATGATAAAATATATATATATATATATATATATATATTTAAATAATTTTAATTTTAATTTTTTACAATTATTTAAAATAATAATATTATGTTATTATAAATTATTATTAATATTTCTATGTTTATTAATATGTTGAGAATTATTATATTATTAAAAAATATTAATGTACATTGTTTATATTGATATTATTATTGAATTACTATTATTACTATTATTTTTATTATTAAAAATAAATTTATTATTAATTTTTTGAATAGTTAATGTTATTATTGTTTTCACCATTATAATTATTATTGTTATTTTTTTGGAGTATAGAATAATATTTTAATATTAAAAAATAAGTTATGATATTTTTATAAAAAAAAAAAATCATTCTTTCAAAGTATGGAAATATATAAAATAACGGGGAGTGGGAGGTGATTTCTTAACTTTGGGGAATTGTGATTCAATTTGGAATGACCATTCATATCATAGAAACATATCAATTATGCCATTAGGAATAAAATCAGGAATGATCATTTTATTCCCACCTCATTCCCACATACCAAGTATGTCGTTGGTAATTATGATATATTTTTAGAAACCTATGTTGCTGAACTTCAACGCATCATAGAGTTGAACCCGTTCTACGTATCTTAGTTGGCAATATCCACTTTTTTTTTCATATTGTGAGGATGGGTATATAGAGAATATTTATTTTGCTACATATGTGCTGCATTAAGCTGGAATGCATAAGTTTGTTAGTTTTAGAGAGTACTTTGCATTTCGATTTTATCTTCAAAACGACTCACTCAATAATTTATTATTGATGATTTGATGCATATATCATGATTGAGGCTGGTAAACTTAAATATATAAGAACACGTCAATCAGAGTTTCGTAGTGATATGTATAGTGGTGTTTATGATGCACTTTTAGATGGTGAGACAGACTGGGGCGGACCTACACTATGCCCCAGGGGACCTTGCCCCTACCCCTTCCCCACCCTACTATAAATAAATAAATGATAAAATAATTTAATAAATCATTTTAGTGGTGAGTTTGTTGTAAAAGATCTCAAAATAAATTATTTATTGCACATTTGATACTTATATATATAAGTAATTATTTTGTAGGTATATGTTAATTACAAAACTGATAAAAGAATATTCACTTTTGTATTACTTTAATATATTTGAAATAGGTTTGCAAGTATATATATAAATAAATAACTTAGTCTCATGAAAAAAGATTGATAAAGAAATATAAGTTACATAACTGATAGTTTAATCTAATAATTTCTTTAAATTTACATAACATTAAACAATATAAATAATAAAATGTTCGTTTTTCAATATATTCGAATGTTCATTTTCTCAATTATCCATACTATACGAATAAGACACAATGTAACACGATATATATTTTGAGTTATTAATTTTTTTGGCCCCCTCTAATATCAAGTCTTGGTCCGCCTCTGGAGACAGATGCATGTGCAATGGGAAAGTGAGTTGTTTTACCACCTTCATTCATTGGAGGTGCACGCTACATGGTCAAAAATTATCAAGTTGCAATGACAATTGGTATATGAACCGGTTATCCTCAATTATTTATAACCTTCGCGTGCAATCAGAAATGGCCTGAGAATGTACGTTTAAAAAAAAAAAGACTTAATCTTGAAGACCGTCCAATATAACATGTCGAATATTTAAGATTAAACTTGACGGATTATTAAATGATATTCAAAAGGAAAAACAATATTTGGGAATATCACAGCAGGTATTTAAATTTATTTATTTTTTGTTTAAGATAATAATTTTATTGTCTAAATTATTTGTTCACTATATTTTATCTTCTTTTTTTTTTTTGTCAATTTTATCTACAATTCTTTATATTATTGAATTTCAAAAGTGCGATCTTCGTCATGCTCATTTATTGGTGTTTCTTGAGATTCACAATGATGTTTGTATATATTTAAGCTTGCTACATGAGATTTTTATTATAATTAATGATTCTTTATTCTTCATGCTCATATATCTGGGAATGATATTTTGTTCTTTATCTCACGATCGAGAGTATTTTAATTTTCTTTGTGTTTTAATGATGTATGGTCCTTGTGGTGCTGCAAATCCACATTCTCCTTGCATGACCGATGAATGTTCATGTACACAATATTTTTCTAAAAGATTTATTTTAGAGTCTTCTATTGATGAAGATGCTTATTCTATTTATAGGCGAAGAAATGATGGAAGGACTTTGAACAAAAAAGATTATGTTTTGGATAAGAGACATGTTGTTCCTCATAATTATTACTCCATTTGTCCCATTATTATTTGAATATTTTTTAAAAACATTTGTCCCATTATTAATTAATCATTTCCTTATTTGAAAAAAATAAAATTTTGCTCCTTTAAATCACTCTCTCAAACATCTCTTATTTACACCTAATGTCATTGTTTTTTACACACTAACTTAAGATTCTCCAATAAAGTTGAATTACTCATTATATCCTCCTAAAAAATCACTTTATCACCTTTAATACCAAACAATTCTTACATTAAAACTCGTGCAACACAATAAATATGCAAATAACAGGATCCGGGGGGGGGGGGTATCTTCTTTTGAAGTATGATGCACACATCAATGTTGAAAGGTGTAATCAATCAAAATCTATAAAATACATGTTCAAGTATGTCAACAAAGGATATGATTGTGTTACTATATCGTTCTTTGAAAGTAAGGAGCAATCTGGTAGAAAAACAGATTTAGATGAAGTTAAAATGTACTATGATTGTAGGTACATTTCTCCATGTGAAGCTTCTTGGAGAAATCCTTCAGTTGAACATCTTCCTGAAAACAGACTGTTTTATTTGGTGATGGTGTATGTTTAGAATCTATTTTGGAAAGACCATTAGTAAACCAAAGCATGTTCTTAGTTTGGTTTGAACTCAACATGAATTCTTCTAAAACAAGAAATTTGTCTTATGTTGAAATACCACAATTCTTTGTATGAAAGCCGAAAACTAGAGAGTGGGTTGAAAGGAAGAGAGCTTTCAATAAGACGTATTTGTTACGTTCCTCCAGGTTCTGGTGAGACACATTACTTGAGGATATTCTTAAATTTCGGGAAGCTTGCTTTGGTAGAGGTTTGTTGGACAATGATAAAAAGTATGTTGCTCGAATCTTGCTTTGCTAGAGGTTTGTTGGACGATGATAGAGAGTATGTTGATGGTACGAAGGAGGTTAGCCATTGAGCTTCAACATTTTCAATGGGACCTTTATTTGTTACGCTACTAACATCAACTTCGTTAGGTCGATCTTATGAAATTTGAAAAAAGTGTTGGAGACATCTGTCTGATAATATTTTTTATAATAGAAGAATACTTATGCATTTTTCAGGTATGTTTAAGTATTTTCTTTTTTAATTTAATTTCATTATAATTATTAAACTTCACTAATATGTGGGTCATTTAAAGTCAATTGATCAATTAATTACTTTAAATTATTTACGATTTATTGAGAACTTTGATTGATTAAATTATTTCACACACATTAATATTCACTTTAAAAATTATAAAATTTTAGGAATATAACAAATTTTTTTAGGATTGTAAATTTTAATTGACTTTGATATTTATTTTATATATAATTTTTATTTTAAGAATAGAAAAAATTAGATAATCGATCTTTTTACTTATTTTATTAATATTATTTAAAAAAAGTATAGTTAATTAATAAAAATAAATGTTAAATTAAGATTGATTCATATACGTAGTTCTTTTATATATATATATATATATATATATATATATATATATATATATATATATTATAGGATATATAAAATATATTTTAGCATTATTAATTATTAAATCAATAAGACTTAATATTAAATCATTTATTTAAAACAATAATAATGATGTGTATTAGTGGAAACTGTTCATATATTTATATTAAATTATTTTTTATAATATGTGAAATTAGTTTTGTTGAAAAATCAAAGGTAAATTTTTAAATGATATATATGATAAATAATAATATGATTTATTATATGCCTATTTATCGTATCAAATATAAATATCGATTTAATTCTAAATTTTAACTATTTTACATAAATTTATCATTCATTTACTTTAAAAAAATCAAATATTTTATATTAATTTGTTTTAGAATAATTAACTAAATGTAAACATATATATAATTGTTGGGAATAAAATGAGATATGTTTTGATCTAATACCAAAACCCCCTGAGACATGCCTAAGTCAAATTGATAGTGTTCTAAAAATGTTAGAACACATAGCATAAGGCTAGATGAGAAGCTGAAATGTTAGGCAGCTCTTAGACAATTAGATGCACAATTTGAGGGGGAACCTATGCTTTGAAGATGATCAAGATCAAGTCCCCTCAAGGCTCAAATTCTGGAATAATCACTTAAGAGCAAGGACACTCTATGAAAAACCAAATGCACTGATCAGGAGAGTTGTCCAGAGAAGATGTTCTTATGCAAGAACAAGATTGTAAAGCTCAAAAGGACAAGTCCAATAAGATGATCTGATCAGGAGAGTTGTCCAGAGAAAGTATCCATATGCAAGATTGGTAAAATCAAAAGGACAAGCTTAATAACTCTGATCTGCAGAGTTGTCCAAAGAAGCTAGCCATATGCAAGAACAAATTTACCTAGCTCAAAAGGACAAGGCTACTCAAAGGCTTTTGATCAGGAGAGTTGTCCAAAGAAGCCAACTCTATGTGTAAAGTGCTCTGATGCTAAAAGACCAAATATGCTGATCAGAAGAGTTGTCCAGAAGAGTTGTCTCAGCATGATTGAATCAGAACAGATGTTCTAAAGGTTGAAGGTCAACTATGCTGAAGAGAAAGAGACAACCACACCCTAAAGATCACCAAAGAAACAAGCTAAGATCACCTTGAAGTGAAATAGAGGGAAAGAGCCAAGTCATCTGAAGAAGAGCAAGCCAACCTTGCTGAAAGGCAAAACTGCTGATAGTGATAAGGAGAGTTGTCCAGATGATAAGGAATGTTGTCCTATCATTGGATCAACCTTCAGAAGCCATGTCCAAGTCCTAACAAGAAGTCAAACATTGGGAAAAGTGCTGCAGAATGAAGACAAAGTCTTACAAGCCGTTTATTACCCAAATGAGGACATGTCACTATCAAGAATCTCTCTTCCAGTTTGAAGAACCCAAGGAAGACATTTATAGCAATTTTGGGCTGCCTCTCCAACGGGCAAATCCTCCATTTTGTCTATAAATACAGAAGTGTGAAGACCATTTGAAAGCATCCAACTAACCTCAACACAATCCATCTAAGCTCACAATTCTTACAAGCTAGAGTGCTTTCAAAGCTTTCAAAGACTATCTTAGTCTTCAAACACTTCATCTAAGCTGAACCCAATTGTATATCCATACACAAGCTTAGAGAGATATCCTATCCTGATACACTGATCTTCACTGTAAAGGATATCTCATTAGTTGGAACCTTACTTCAACCCTTACATCTTTCAAGAGTGAAAGTGAGAAGGTTGTAGTAGTAGAAGTGGTAGGAGCTGACTGTTGAGAGAAGAACAGTTCAGTTCTGAGTTGAGAAGAGGGTACTAGGACTCTAGACATCCTAGGGATCAATTCACCAAGGAGTGGTGTTCTTGATCAAGTGCACCTTGGCACTATAAAACAAGTTAATTCCAAGAGTGAAGGAATTATCCTGTTAAATCAGGGAAAGTGGATGTAGGAGCTTGAGTCTCTGAACCACTATAACTTCTTGTGTTGATTTACATTTCAAATACTTTCATACACTCAACACTGCACACAAAACTAATCTTTCAAGGATAAACATTCAAAGACTGTGCAAAAACCTATTTGGACAAGTTCCCTGAAAACTGGACTGTGTTGCATTGACTAAGTGATTTCAGAAATTAAAGGAGTCTAAACTTAAAGGGCCAACCACTATTCCGCACATATAACTCCCCTAGATAGTTATTCAACTAAGTACTCAATAGTACTTAGTAGTTTGATTATCTTAGAAGAGTTAATCTCCTTCAGCAGAGTTGTCCAAGACAACCTTGCTGAACTCTGGTTTGATCAAATTAGCAAAAGAATTGCATACAAGTGTATTCCCCCCCCCCCATACACTTGTCATATACTCCTTTCAGGACCAACAAGTGGTATCAGAGCAGGGGTTCAAAGACCACTGCTTCTGAAAATCCATCTTGATTTTCAAAACTCTCATATTTGTGTGGTCACTGAACTGATCTTTATCTGAAATCTATTACCTGTTGACTAACTGATTATTTGTGAGATATGGCCAACAACAATGCTGTTCCTCCACCTGCTGTCCAAGGTTTGGACAATATGGCCACAAATCCAGTCAACCATATTTCTCATCACAAACTGCCCATGTTTTCAATAGACAATTATGATTTCTGGAAAATTAGAATGAGGGCTCATCTTGCATCTCTCCATACTGATATGCTTAGAGTAATCACAAGAGGACCTTTTGTGTTTACTCAAACTAACCCCAGATTGACAGATGAGCAAAGAGCAGATATAAGGGAACTGATTCCCAAAGATGAGGATGACTTCACTGCTGATGAAAAGAGGAAAGATAATTTGAATTATCTTGCCATGAACACCCTCTATCAAACAATTCCAGATGCAGTTATGGGTAGAGTCTACCACTGCACCACAGCTAAAGAAATTTGGGATACCCTTACTGAAATGTGTGAGGGCACTGAAAAAATCAAGGAGAACAAGCTCCAAGTTGCTGTGCAGAAGTTTGAACAATTCTCAATGGAGTCTGATGAGTCCATTGACAAATTTGCTGGTAGATTCACTGATGTGATGAATGAGATTAACTCATTGGGCAAGGTCTACACCAAGAGAGAGGTTGGACTAAAAATCCTAAGGAGTCTCACTCAAAAGTGGGATGTCTATGCTGTGATGATGCAGAACACCAAGGATCTTTCCACCATGCCCATGCAACAAATCTTCTCTGAACTCAAAGCTTATGAGTTTGACCTCAATAGAAGAAAGCCTGTTGAGGAACCTTCAAATCCTACTAAGGGAGTGGCATTCAAAGCCAAAGTTGCTGAACCAGAAATGCAACCCACTCCCAGATCATCAAAGATAGTCTCTAAGACTGAAATGAAGGAAGAACTAGCCTTGATGGCTAGAAGGTTTGACAAGCTCAACACAAGGTTTGGTAGATACAAGAAATTCTACCAAGACAACAAATTCAGGAGAAGATACAACTCCCCTGAAGATCAGGCTGAGGACAAAAAGCCTGAAGAGAAAAGATCAGAGGACAAGTCCTCTGATAGGAGAAGATCCAGTAGAGCTGATCCTTCTTCATCTAAGAGAAGAGAAGAATCCAAGAAGGATGATGATGAAGACCTGTGCTATAATTGCAAAAAGAAAGGGCACTTTCAGTATGACTGCCCTGAATTGAGCTCTAAAGAAAGAAGAGAGAGACAAGCTAAAAGAGACAGAAAGTTCACCAATAGAAAAGCCATGATGGCTGGTGAAGAATCTGATAGTGCTGAAAGCTTCAACTCCTCTGATGGATTATTCTCCAACAGTGATGATGATGATGATGTTTGCAACATGGCTCTTGAGGATGATGAGGTATCCTCTACTTCTAGTTCACCATCATTCATCTCACAAAACACTAGTGAGGTTAACCTGAAACTTTCCTTAGGAAAGTTGATGGAAGATTTCACTAGATTACAAGAATTTCATGACAACTGTGTGAGAGAAAATGAAAGATTGGCTACTGAACTAACCAAGAACTCTGAGGTAGCTGTTGATGTCAAGTCTACTGAGTTGTATCAACAAGTCTTGAGAAAGCTTGAGGAAGCAAATCTCAGGATAGTTGACCAACAAAAGGAGATTGATGATCAACTTCTCTCTCAGAAGAGAAAAGAATTTGAATTTAAAATTCTAAATGCCAAATTTGAAAACCTCTCACATGAATATGATATTCTTAAATCAAGTGAAGAGAGCCTGAAATTAAAGATGTCTGCTTTGAACAAATCCTCTAGAGCAATAGAGGAAATTCAAAGTTATCAAAGACCTATGGCTCAAAGAAGTGGATTGGGTTTTGATCCATTTGAATCTTCACCTTGTCTTACTGTTGCATCCACAAGTAACACTAAGAGAATCTTTGTTAAGTCAGTGGCACAAACTGAAAATGAAATAATTCAGCCACTGAACAAAGGAAAGGACAAATTGAATGAAATGCCTACTCAAGTGATTCAGGAGAATAGGCCAAAACCTAAGGAAATGGCCAAAGCTCCTGAGCACAAGAGGAATATTGGTCAGCAGAGTAGACCCAATGGAAGGGCAACTCTCCTGAACAATGTTCAGAGGAATTATCCAAGGTATAATCAGCCTAGGCCAACTCATCTGAGAAAGCCTCAGCTGAATAGACCTAAGGACAACTACCCTCACAGGCAGAATAAAATGAGACAACCAAAACCCTTCATGCCAAAGGGTAATGGTCATAAAAAGACCTTTCCTCAAAGATTTCATCAAGCTGCACAAAGAACTCATAAGTTCAGGAGAGTGGACAACTCCTCTGAAACTTACAGAGTTAACACATTCACACATACTTTCCCAAAGGCATTTAAGGGAAAGACAGTGTATGTTGATGCACTAGGAAATCAACTTAGCCACCTTGAATCAATCAGGGTTATTAGGCAAGTTTGGGTTCCCAAAGGTACAGCTAACCTCTCAGGACCCAAAACTCAAAGGGTACCTAAACCTATCTAAATGCAGGTACCATTGGGCCACAAGAAGAGGAGCATGAACAAAAAGACAGCATGGTACCTTGACAGTGGATGCTCAAGGCACATGACTGGAAACAAGGAACTCCTCACTAACTTCATTGAAAAAGAAGGCCCAAATGTTACTTTTGGAGACAGCTCACAAGCAACTACAAAAGGTTATGGTACTTTGATGATTGGTAACATCAAAGTAACCAATGTATCTTATGTGGCTGGTCTCAAATATAATCTCCTAAGTATCAGTCAATTCTGTGATAAAGATTTTAATGTTGAGTTCTCAAGTGGAAAGTGTCTAATTAAGGATAAAACTCAACAAACCCTATTGACTGGAACTAGGAAGGGAAATGTGTATTTTGCAGACTGGGACAAGTCTACTGATGCTGCATGTTTCATTGCTAAAAGTTCTAGTGAACAAAGTTGGTTATGGCACAAGAGGCTAAACCACCTGAACTTCAAATCTATGAATAAACTTGCTAGAAATGCATTAGTTAAAGGACTACCTAATGAGGTTTTCATTAAAGAACATGTGTGTAAGCCATGTCAAGAAGGAAAACAGATTAAAGCCTCATTCAAAGGAAAATCAGTCATCTCCACTGAAAGGGTACTTGAACTTTTACATATGGACCTATTTGGACCAATTACCCCTGCAAGTATCAATGGTAGAAAATACACATTAGTGGTAGTAGATGACTTCTCTAGGTTCACATGGGTAGTATTTCTCCTTAATAAGAAGGAAACACAAGTCAAACTACCTGAACTTCTCAAGAGATTGTCAAATGAGAAAAGCCTTAGCATTATCAAGATAAGATCTGATAAAGGCACTGAGTTCATTAATTCATACATCAATGAGTACTGCACATCAAATGGAATAGCTCATGAAACCTCAGCAGCTAGAACTCCCCAACAAAATGGAGTTGCAGAAAGAAGGAATAGAACTTTAAAAGAAGCTGCTAGAACTCTAATTGCTGACTCAAATTTACCTAAGGGGTTTTGGGCTGAAGCTATAAACACTGCATGCCATACTCAAAATAGATGTTTAATCACTAAGGGGCAAGGCAAAACCCCCTATGAACTCTGGAAAGGAAGAATGCCTAAAGTGTCATACTTTCATATATTTGGTTGTAAATGTTTCATTCACAATAATGGGAAAGAACAGTTGAAAGCCTTTGACAGCAAAGCTGATGAGGGAGTATTTCTTGGATACTCTCAAATCAGTAGAGCTTTCAGAGTCTACAACAAGAAAACCCTTATAGTGGAAGAAACACCTCATGTTGTGTTTGATGAATCTATCTTTGAGATCAGGAATGATCATTTAGAACCTGAAGAAATCACACAGAGGATAACCAGATTAAGCCTAAAAGACAAAGACACTGAATTCATAGATGTTGTTCAAGCCAATCTGCCTGAAAAACCCACATTGGACAACAATCCTGAAGGCAACCTTCCTGAGACAAATCCTACAGATGGAAATGGTGAACTGAATGAACCAATCCCAGTTCACATCCAGGTAACAACTACCAATGAAGAAGCAGTTCCTGCTGAGGTAGTTAATGGGTCAAATAATCAAGGGGGAACTCAAAATGTTGAAAATGTCAATGTCCCTGACATTGAGGACAACACCCCTGATTATGATCCTGAATTAGATCCTGCATTAAATTATCCTGAATTCTATGATCAAAATGACTCACCTTCAGTAGAGGACAACTCTACTGAAGAGATCAGGAAAAGAAGGACTTGGTTGTCTGACCATCCTACTGATCTGATACTTGGTGATCCAAGTATAGGAGTCAGAACCAGAAAGTTTCATGGTGAAAGTGCTATGTTCTGTTGTTTCTTGTCAGAGCAAGAACCAAGTGATATTGAGGAAGCACTTCAAGATGCCAATTGGATCACAGCCATGCAGGAAGAACTGAACCAATTCACCAGAAATGAAGTATGGGAGCTGGTGGATAGTCCTTCACATCAAGATGTTATTGGAACAAAGTGGGTGTTCAAGAACAAGAAAAATGAAAATGATGTGATTGTCAGAAACAAAGCAAGACTTGTGGCAAAAGGGTATTGCCAACATGAAGGCATTGACTATGATGAGACATTTGCACCTGTGGCAAGGCTAGAAGCAATAAGGCTCTTTCTAGCCTATGCAGCTCACAAAAGGTTCAAAGTATACCAAATGGATGTCAAGAGTGCCTTTCTGAATGGAGTCTTGAAAGAAGAAGTCTATGTGGAGCAACCACCAGGTTTTGAAGTTGGAAACCAAGTTTACAGACTCAAGAAAGCTCTATATGGACTCAAACAAGCCCCTAGGGCTTGGTATGATACACTGTCACAATTCCTCTTGGATCATGGATTCACCAAGGGAACTGTGGACAGAACTCTCTTCAGAATCTCTGAAGGAGAGGACATCTTGCTTGTCCAAATTTATGTGGATGACATAATTTTTGGATCCCCTAATGAGAAGCTATGTGAAAAATTCTCCAAACTCATGCAAAGCAAATTTGAGATGTCCATGATGGGGTTGATGAACTTCTTTTTGGGTCTACAAGTCAAGCAATCTAAAGAAGGAATCTTCATCAACCAAGCTAAGTACACCAGAGAAATGATCAAAAAGTTTGGGTGTACAACTAGCAAGCCAGTAAGGATCCCTATGAACACCAATTGGAAGATGGATCCTGATGAGAGTGGTGTGCCAACCAACTCTACTGAGTATAGAGGAATAATTGGTTCACTCCTCTATCTCACTGCCAGCAGACTTGACATCACCTTTGCAGTAGGTGTTTGTGCAAGGTTTCAAGCAAATCCTAAGAAAAGTCACCTTGAGGCTGCAAAGAGGATTTTGAGGTATCTCAAAGGCACTGAGAATCTAGGCCTTTGGTACCCTGCTGATGACAATATTGAGCTAACTGGCTACTCAGATGCTGATTATGGAGGATGTAGAATTGACAGAAAGTCCACCTCAGGGACTTGTCAATTCTTGGGCAACAAACTCATATCTTGGTTCTCCAAGAAACAAAATACAGTAGCCACCTCCACCACTGAAGCTGAATATGTTGCTGCTGGAAGTTGTTGTGCTCAAATACTTTGGCTAAGACAACAACTCAGAGACTACAAAGTCAACTCTACTGAAGTGCCAATTTTCTGTGATAACAATAGTGCCATTGCTATATCACAAAATCCTGTCTTGCACACAAGATGCAAACATGTGGACATCAAGCATCACTTCATTAGAGATCATGTGGAGAAGAAGGATATCAAGCTAGTGAAAATTCACACAGACCATCAAAAAGCTGATATACTCACTAAGCCACTTGCAGAGGCAAGGTTCCTGGAATTATCAGCAGAGTTGGGACTTCTTGATCCAGGGAAGTTGGACAAATGAATCCAAAGAAGTTCATTGATTAAGGGGGAAACAAACTCAAACTTCAGCAGACTTGGTCAAGTCTACTGAAACTCAGAAACATGACCTTACTTCTTCAGGACACTTGTCCTTTGAAATTCAGGACACTTGTCCACAGTCTTTCAGGACACTTGTCCATGTAGGGTCAGATAAGTTGTCCCAGCTATCAAACCAAATCTTGGTATGATAAGCACCTATTTTTGGTGATCAATACCTATCTCGAAATCTGTCCCTTGAAATACAGTTTTCACCTTTCTGGGATTTAATTTGTCTCCCACCCAAAAGGTCACTTTCCATGCATTAAATGCCAAGATTTAACTCTTGTTTGCATTAAACTTTTTGGGACATGATCTATCTCGAAAAACCCCCAGCCTTAAACAAACATTAAAAACCACCCACGTTTTGAATAAAACAGTTATTTCACTATTACATTGGTTTTTGACCATTGGATCAAAAATGGACAACTCCCCTGAAATCAATCCTAGCCGTCCATTTTGGATTTCCATTTTTGTTCACCTTTGAATTGTCTCAAGACTTTACCAACTCATTGACAAACATTCTTTTTAGAATATTCACAAGTCTTAAGATACCCACAAACACTTCTTCCCCAAGTATTCGAAACCCTAACTCTAATTTTCTTCAAACTCTCTCAAAACTCTCTCTGCAAACTTCAATGGCCCCCAAAGTTAGACCTGAGATGCTTGTTGATTTCTCTAACAAGGATCTAGACCTGGATTTTGCCTACCTTAGCAACAAAAACAATCTTCACTTTGAGCCAATAGTTTCCTTTGAAAGTGAAGATTCTGAGATTACTCCAACCCTGAGGTGGTTGAGAAGAGCTGGACTTCAAAAGTTCATGGAGGAGAGACCAAGCTCTTGCTTGGAGAGTTACATGGCAGAATTCTTTGCCTTCCTCAAGTGGAGAGGCAAGCCTGAAGATGGTGAAGTATCAACCAGATTATCTTACACAGCAGAAGGAGAGGAAGAGGAGAGATTCCACAGAGTAAAATTCTCCTCAGAAGACCTGGAAGGAGCTTTTGGATTGCCTTATGAGGGAAGGAATCCAGAGGTTTATGGGACTGGGCATGAAGAGGAAATAGCCCAAGAATGGTTATTAGTTCCAGGCCCTCTCTCCTCAACTCAAAACAAGAAAACTCTCAAGCCAGAGATTCTCAATCTTTTTGAGGTAGTTGCTAAGAGCCTCTTAAGCAACACTGGAAGCCTAGAGCAGGTCAGCCATCCAAGGATCAGAATCATGGCTGCCATTATTGATGCCAGTGATAAGGGCATCAAGTTTGATTGGAGGACCTTCATCATGTCTGAGATGATGAAGGAGAAGGCTAAATTTAAGGTGAAAACCCACAATAAGGTGGTGCTAGAAGGGAAAATCAAGTATTGCACCAGGGCAAGCTTGTTGATTGAGAGGTTTTCCCACTATTCCCAGATGCAAACCTTTGCAAAACCCCTCCCAGCCCAAAAGATCCTATTCAGAAAGCTCAGCAAGAAAACTGAGAAGAGAAGGATGTTACTGGCCAAGCCTGCTGAAGACCAGGAGGAAGAGAAGCCTAAGATGAAAAAGAGAACAAAGACCAGGACTGTCAAAACAAGAAAGATGTCTCAATTGTCTTCAAGAGAAGCCTCAGGAGCATCAGCTGAAGTTGATGCAGTGGCAGAAGAGGGAGTGAGTGTGCCTTCTGACCACTCAGAAGAGTTGAGGAGGAAGTACAATGAGACTAGGCAAAAGAAGAAGGGTGATAAGAGAATCAGGGAAGTTGTCCCTGAGAAGGAAGGAAGTGGAAGCAGCAGGGCCAGCAAGAGAAGGGCCAAGCCTACTGAGAAGGTGTTGGAGCTTCAAGAAGAAAGGTCTCTTCAATTGGCTCTAAGGGAGAGCAGAGCCGAAAGCAGGACCAAATCCATGTCAAGGACTAATTCATCTGGTTCTGGAACTCCAGAATCCAAAGTCCCTGAAGGTCAACCTATAGAGGCCCACCTCCCTGAAACTCAGAACCTTGAGCCCAACTCCCCTGAAACCCATGTCACCCCTTCCAACCAACCCATTACCCCTGTAAATCTCACTAAGAGATATTCTCCAGAAGGGAATGTGCAAAGAAGTGGCATAGATGTGCTTGCAGATTTAGCTGTAGATGAGACAAGACTCCTGTCTCCCCTTGACTCATCCATGCTCAACTATTCAAATCTCTTAGAGCATGCACTCCATGAGCCAACCCCCCTGAGTAAAGCCCCTTCAGATTCATTTCTCTCTAAAGCAACTGAAATACCTTCATTTGAGCCCAACCCTTCTGAAGCCAATATCCCTGAACTTAATCTGCCTGAAGTCACATTAGGAGAACCCAGAGCCAACTCCCCTATAACCCAAAGTGCCCATTCAAGTGGAGATGAGGAGGAGTATACTTTTGAAAGTATGCTCAGAGGAGGATCCAAGGCTACTGTGGACAGTTTGTATCCACAACTTGCTGAATTTCCAAGAATTCAGAAGGCCTTTCATGATTTGAGGATGCTTGTTGATGTGAAAGACAAATCTATGATGGAGATATCACAAGTCATCCAAGATAAGGGTGCAAACTGGTGGCAAATAGAGGAAAACAGATTGCTACACTTTGCTGGAGTTTCAAAGACAAGATTTCTCATTGATGAGAACATTTTTGCAAAGTTAGTAGCTGATAAAATTGAGGAGGAGAAAGAAAGAAAAGCCAAGGGAATCAAACACCCTGACAGTAGCTCAAATGATGATGATTCCCCTGATGATCCTTCAAACCCTTCAAATCCCAACCCTCCTGAAACCCCTCAAGCCAATCTCCTTGAATCCTTTCAACCCAAGTCTTCTATAGCAGATAGACTTTCTAACCCTCCTAAAACCTACCATAGGAAAGGCTCTGTGTTATCAGAGGTGTTGACCAAGGGTGGTAACACAACCAAGGACACATCTGCCAATGAAGGTTCTTCTGAACCCAAGGCACAGCCTAAAGATGTTGAGGTTCCTGTACTAGAGGCTAGTTTGATTAAGGCCTATTCAGTGTCAGAAGAGTTGGACACTGATCAGCCCTTAATCATTCAGGATGACTCAGTGGCTGCTGATATAAGCACTGTGATCTCCCCACAACTGCCATCTTTGAACCTTGTTGAAGGTGGAGATGCTGCAGGTTTAGGAGAAGGAGTTGAAAAGGAAAGTAGTTTTGAAAAATCAGAGGGAGTTGAGGATGAAAGAGAGGTATTCATCACTAAGATAGTGAGTGTACCACCATATGAGGGTGGAATAAGTGAGGAAGGACAGGTTATTCTTGAAGTCAAATCTGAACTTCAAGAATCCCTTGATGAGAGGAGGCCTGATTCCTTGAGTGAGAACATTATCAAAGAAGGGAGAAAAGAACAAGTTGAAAATGAGAAGAAGACTGCTGATGTATCAGAGTCTTATACAAAAGAAATTGAGGGTGATGAGTGCTTATTTCCTAACTTGTTTGACTTGTCTGATGTTGCAGGTATTTCTCTTGATCAAATTTTTGCAGATGAGTTCTTAACAGATGCACCTATCCAAGTAGACACAGGCTCAGCTCAGGCCTTACTTGGAATGCAATCAGAGAAGTTGGACTCCTTGGCTCATCAAGTCCAATCTGCTCATGCTGAAACTTCAGGAGCATTGAATGAGCAAGGAAGGACTCTAGCATCTGTAGAAATGAGGCTCACTGGCTCTGAAGATGTTGTGCTACCAACCCTTGAGGCAAGAATCAGTGGTGTGGAATCTGGTCTCCAAACCATCTCCACTGAAGTTCAAAATGCCAAATCAACCATGGAAGCCATCTCAGAGGAGGTCAAGAAAGAACAAAAGCTGCTGAGAGACAATCACAATGCTAATGTCAAAGCTCTCAGGCTCACTATCAAACAAGCTATTGGAAAGAAGACTGCATTGCAAAAGAGAAGAGCTGAAGAGCAAAGGCTAGCTATGGTCAAAGCTGCCTCAGAAAAGTTTTCCCAAGAAGTGTTGGCCAACATTGCTGAAGGTGCAGTGGCCAACCTCACTGAGCTTCTGAAAGCTAAATTGGATGCATCTCTCAAAGCAACCTTGGAGGAGGTTGTCCAACAAAAAATGAAGCCTGTTCTAGCTTTTCTTAGCTTGAGCAATGATAAAATGCAAGATATACATGATGAAAATGTGTATTTGTTGGAAGAGATGAAGTCCCTAAACCAGGCCCAATCCCTGATGGCCTCAACAATGAGTGACCTCAAGCCCCAGTGTTTTGATGCTGCCAAAAAGGGGGAAAGGGAAAGAGCAAGGGCAAAAGGTGCCTTAGTAATTGGGAGTCCAGTGAAAGGGAAGGACAAAGTCCCTGAAGGAAAGGGAAAAGAGCCAGCAGTGCTGAACTTGGAAGATTTGGATGAAGAGGAGCAGTTAGCATTGGCATTGAAAAACTCAATGGCCTCAGCTCAAGAGGAAAGAGTAAGGCTACATCAAAGACCAGGTGGTGAAGTGTCAGGTTTGGACAAAGATGCTGAAGGTGTCCAAACTAGAGGAAAGATCAAGAAGGCCCAAGGAAAGAAGAGACAAATTGAGAAATTCACTGACTTTCCTAGCAGCCTTGATCTTCCACCTGAATTCAGAATTGATGAAGATGAGCCTACATCAAAGAAAGCCAAAACTGCTGAAGAGCTCAAAGCTGCTGAAAAGGACAAATCTTCTGAATCTGGCAAAACTGCTGAAGGTACCAAGTCCACTGAAGACATTGAAGAAATATATGCTGAAGGATTTGGACCTGAACCTAAGAAGAAGACAACTGTTCTAGCCCATGATCCATCAAAGCTGTTTCATGAAGGGTATGGCAAAGACCCTGAAACACAACAGAAACTGGCCATGATGAGGGCCCATGAGAAAATGGATCTGATGGAAGAAGCCAACAGAGCAAGAGATGAAAGGAGAGCAAACTTTCAGAAACCAAGAAGGAGGAGAGCAACTTACAGCAAGATGAAGCCTCAGCTTCTAATCCCAATGGACACCAAATATCCACACTTGGATAAATGGGTGCCAATTCAACTGAATGACACATGGGAAGAAGCCAAAAGGGAGTTTGTCTATGACTATTATGTCATTGACAGATGGAATGGAGGAGATGCAAACTCTGCCTTCACTGAGTTCATGCTAGAATACTACAGAGAGTTGTATCAACAACTTCTTGCAGCTGCTGACATTGCAAGATTTGAACTCATAGCTCCCAAGCCAATCATATACATGCCTCCAAAGCTTGAAGGATGGATTGACCAAGCAAGAATTCTGAGAGAATTCACTGAGATCCTTAAGCTAAACAAGATGGTTCTTGGACCTAAGGGAACCAACCAAGAAGCCATGGCATTGAAAAGAAGAGTGTGGGCACAGTATGGAATGCTGCCACCCCCTGAAGATGATCTTTGAAATGGCTAAGTCTTCTGACCTTTTTTTTGATTGATCAACTATGCTAAAATATGGTCAAGATTGCTGATGTGGTGTGCTAATCTGGTTGCTCTGATCTGTTATGGATTGCTCTGATACAAGCTCTGTGCTCTGATGCTGAATATCTTATTTATGTCTTGATTTGTTAGAATGAAATGCTCTGATGTATTTAAGTGTTAATGATTCATGCTCTGATATGTTAATTTCAACTATCAACATGCCTGTAATGATTTTTGAATGAATGATAGTTGAACTTATTTTGAATCAAGAAACACTAATCTCTCTATGCCTATCTTGAACCTACTTGCAACAGAAACAGTGAATACACTAACACATTACTTTTTCAGGAATATTGACCTTAGTCATGTCTTCTGAAGATACATGTAATAGGTGTAGACAAGTCACTTTTGCTTAAATAATGTAGGTTTTGGCATCATCAAAAAGGGGGAAATTGTTGGGAATAAAATGAGATATGTTTTGATCTAATACCAAAACCCCCTGAGACATGCCTAAGTCAAATTGATAGTGTTCTAAAAATGTTAGAACACATAGCATAAGGCTAGATGAGAAGCTGAAATGTTAGGCAGCTCTTAGACAATTAGATGCACAATTTGAGGGGGAACCTATGCTTTGAAGATGATCAAGATCAAGTCCCCTCAAGGCTCAAATTCTGGAATAATCACTTAAGAGCAAGGACACTCTATGAAAAACCAAATGCACTGATCAGGAGAGTTGTCCAGAGAAGATGTTCTTATGCAAGAACAAGATTGTAAAGCTCAAAAGGACAAGTCCAATAAGATGATCTGATCAGGAGAGTTGTCCAGAGAAAGTATCCATATGCAAGATTGGTAAAATCAAAAGGACAAGCTTAATAACTCTGATCTGCAGAGTTGTCCAAAGAAGCTAGCCATATGCAAGAACAAATTTACCTAGCTCAAAAGGACAAGGCTACTCAAAGGCTTTTGATCAGGAGAGTTGTCCAAAGAAGCCAACTCTATGTGTAAAGTGCTCTAATGCTAAAAGACCAAATATGCTGATCAGAAGAGTTGTCCAGAAGAGTTGTCTCAGCATGATTGAATCAGAACAGATGTTCTAAAGGTTGAAGGTCAACTATGCTGAAGAGAAAGAGACAACCACACCCTAAAGATCACCAAAGAAACAAGCTAAGATCACCTTGAAGTGAAATAGAGGGAAAGAGCCAAGTCATCTGAAGAAGAGCAAGCCAACCTTGCTGAAAGGCAAAACTGCTGATAGTGATAAGGAGAGTTGTCCAGATGATAAGGAATGTTGTCCTATCATTGGATCAACCTTCAGAAGCCATGTCCAAGTCCTAACAAGAAGTCAAACATTGGGAAAAGTGCTGCAGAATGAAGACAAAGTCTTACAAGCCGTTTATTACCCAAATGAGGACATGTCACTATCAAGAATCTGTCTTCCAGTTTGAAGAACCCAAGGAAGACATTTATAGCAATTTGGGGCTGCCTCTCCAACGGGCAAATCCTCCATTTTGTCTATAAATACAGAAGTGTGAAGACCATTTGAAAGCATCCAACTAACCTCAACACAATCCATCTAAGCTCACAATTCTTACAAGCTAGAGTGCTTTCAAAGCTTTCAAAGACTATCTTAGTCTTCAAACACTTCATCTAAGCTGAACCCAATTGTATATCCATACACAAGCTTAGAGAGATATCCTATCCTGATACACTGATCTTCACTGTAAAGGATATCTCATTAGTTGGAACCTTACTTCAACCCTTACATCTTTCAAGAGTGAAAGTGAGAAGGTTGTAGTAGTAGAAGTGGTAGGAGCTGACTGTTGAGAGAAGAACAGTTCAGTTCTGAGTTGAGAAGAGGGTACTAGGACTCTAGACATCCTAGGGATCAATTCACCAAGGAGTGGTGTTCTTGATCAAGTGCACCTTGGCACTATAAAACAAGTTAATTCCAAGAGTGAAGGAATTATCCTGTTAAATCAGGGAAAGTGGATGTAGGAGCTTGAGTCTCTGAACCACTATAACTTCTTGTGTTGATTTACATTTCAAATACTTTCATACACTCAACACTGCACACAAAACTAATCTTTCAAGGATAAACATTCAAAGACTGTGCAAAAACCTATTTGGACAAGTTCCCTGAAAACTGGACTGTGTTGCATTGACTAAGTGATTTCAGAAATTAAAGGAGTCTAAACTTAAAGGGTCAACCACTATTCCGCACATATAACTCCCCTAGATAGTTATTCAACTAAGTACTCAATAGTACTTAGTAGTTTGATTATCTTAGAAAAGTTAATCTCCTTCAGCAGAGTTGTCCAAGACAACCTTGCTGAACTCTGGTTTGATCAAATTAGCAAAAGAATTGCATACAAGTGTATTCCCCCCCCCCCCATACACTTGTCATATACTCCTTTCAAGACCAACAATAATATACAATAATATATGTGATTTGTTATATTCTTATTTAACAATTTAAATGTAAATGTCTATTCTAAATTTTAATTACTTTGCATAAATTTATCACTCATTTACTTATTTAAAAAAATTATATTAATTTATTTTAGAATAATTAACTAATATCATTTTAATTTTAAATTCTTGTAGAATTAATGATGAAATCAAGAATTGTTGTTTGATAGAAATTGATAATATGTTGCAGTCTCGTGATAAGTTTTTGCAAGATTTTGAAGGTATGCCGATTGTAAACAATGATCCAAACTTTCATCTAAAAATAGATTGATTTTGAATCAATTTTCATACAACATATTAGATTTGAATTTAGAGTATGAGAATTTAATTAACAAACGTAGTGATGAACAACGTGGTGTGTATGATAGAATAATTATGTTCATTCAGTCCGGTAAGGGTGGTGTATTTTTTATTTATGGATATGGTGGAACATGCAAAACTTTTATATGGGAGATTTTGTCTGCACGTTTGAGATCTAAAGACAGGATTGTAATTAATGTAGCCTTGAATAGTATAACTTCACTCTTTCCCGGCGGACGTACTTCTCATTCTAGATTTGTAATTTCAATTGATATTACTGAAGATTCTACATGCAATATTCATCAAGGAAGTCCTCTTGCTGAGCTGTTGATTAAATGTGGTCGATCTTATAATATGGGATGAAGTGCCAATGGTGTAGAGATATTGTATTGAGGCTCTCGATACGATTTTGAAGGATATTATGCAGCTCATAGATCCATTGTCATTTGAACTGCCTTTTGACAGTAAGAGTGTTGTGCTTTGAGGTGATTTTTGTTAGATATTACCTGTTATTCCAAAAGGAATGAAGCAGGATATCGTTTACGCTACTATTAATTCATCTAAATTGTGTAATGATTGACTCTTTTGAAACTTACTCAGAACATGAGGTTGCAAACCGTGAGATCCAATGAAGTTGTACATTAATTGAATTCTTTTTCTGAATGAATAGCATCTATTGGAGATGGTAGTATAAGATTTGAAACTGAGAACAGGTGTGATGTACAAATTCCTAAAGATATTTTGCTAAAGGGTGGTGATGATCCGTTTTCTACTATTGTTGATAGCATTTATCCTGAATTTAAAAATATGATGGATGACCATGACTATTTACAAAGTAGAGATATTCTTGCACCCACGTTAGATGTTGTTAGGTCAATAAATGAGCACACAATTCAGTTAAATGAAAAAGAATCATGCATTTATTTAAACTCTAACCATCCTTGCAGATCTAATTTGAATGTTGATAATTTGTCTAATGTCCATACTCCTAAATTTTTGAATAGTTTGAAGTGTTCTGGTGTACCTGATCATGAATTGAATTTGAAAATTAGAACACCTGTAATGTTATTGAGAAATATAGATCACTCAAGCGGCCTATGCAATGAAACCAGTTTTGTGCATCTTTCTCTTTATCTTTATTTTCTATTCTAACTAGAAGTAGTGGGGGACAATTGGTATTGATACCGAGAGTTACATTGATACATTTTTTTATCCTAGATTGTCTTTCAAGTTTCAATGTAGACAGTTTCCGTTGATTGTGTCATATGCTATGACTACTAATAAAAACCAGGGGCAATCGTTTTCCAATGTAAGTGTTTAAAAAAAAAAGTATTTAGTCATGGTAAATTATATGTAGTTGTATCTAGAATAACAAACTGTCATGGTTTAAAAATCCTAATGACAACAAGTGTGATTGTAATATCACAAAGAACGTAATGTTTCATTAAATTTTTAGGAAAATGTATAAATTTATAATAATTTAATTTTTAAATTTAATATTTTTTCTTAATTTATATTTTATTAAATTACTATTGATATTAGATTATTGCATTATTTAATTGAATGTAATTATATCACTAAAATTACTGTAATATTTTTTAACATTTTATAGTAATTTAATTATTTTTCGTATCATAAAATATGCATATATTTAAATATTAGATATTAATTTTTATATGCGTATATGTTATCTTTAAATCTATATAGTATAAGACATCGATTTAATTAGATTTCTAGATTAATAATTTAATATAAAAAAAATATAAGCAACATCTTAAAATTTTCAATTTTATTATTTTTTAAAATTCGATATAGTATAATAAATAATGATTAATAATAATTAATTTTATACTTATGATAATATATATATATATATATATATATATATATTAAGAAAAGTGATATTATAAAATGAATAAATTATATATGACACTTAAATTAAAATTTAAAATGTTGTGACATTTTATTACATAACTGGTCGTGCGTCAGCACGGGTGCCATACTAGTTAATTATTAATTGTGGTATTATTGATTATTGTTTGTGGTATTAATGATTATGTGAAATTATTTATTATTGTTTAAGACATTACATATTACTCTCTCCGTCCCGGTATAAGTTTCTCATTTCTTTTGGGTGTTTTGATTAAGAAATATGATAAAATAATAGATGTAGTACAAGTGATGTGATTGAGAGAGAAAAAATAATAGATTAGTATGAGATGAAGTATTGTAAAATAATAGATAAAGTGTAAGTGATGTGATTGGGAGAGAGAAAATAATTTAACAAAAATGGAATGGGAAACTTATTGTGGGACATCCAAAAAAGGAAAGTAGGAAACTTATAGTAGGACGGAGGGAGTATTATTTATGGTATTACAGATTACTGTTTATGGTATTACTGATAATTTTTTTTGGTATTACTGAATATAATTAGATTTGTGTTAGATTTGTGGAATTATTTGTTAGGCTATAAGATATTATTGATTATTGTTCATGGTATTACTGATTACTGTTTTTTTTTTTTTTTGAATGGAAGTTAAATACCCATCCCTTTTTTTCCCCTTCCCCATGACTCGAACCCAGGACCTAAGGCCTAGGTAGTGGTGCTCTAACCACTTGAGCTATCCCACTTTGTCTTACTGATTACTGTTAATGGTATTACTGATAATTATTTTTTATATTACTGAATATAATTAGATGTGTGGAGTTATTTATTATTGTATAAAATTTTACTGATTAATGTTTATGGTATTACTGATTATTGTTCGTGGTATTACTAATAATAATTAGATGTGTTAAATAATTTATTATTGTATAAGATATTACTAATTACTTTTAATGGTTTTACTGATTACTGTTTATGGTATTACCGATTATTACTTATTGTATTAACGACTATAATAAAATTATACATATAATATTATTTTGTATTAAATTTTTTTAAAAAAAAGTAAAAGGGAAAAACGAAGAAATAAAAAGTTTGGAATAAAAACTTAAAAAAAAAAAAAAAAAAAAAGGAAAATGGGAGGGGTAAGTAAAAAAAAATGGATTTGTGACTAATTTCGATAGTTTTTTTTTAATTATGTTTTTACGATTTTTTTCTAAAAATATGAGTGATTCGGTGGTGAATCAACGGTAACCCAGCTGCAGATTGTAAATATATAATTAGGGTTTATTTTATTATATTTTGTGTAAATTAATAAAATGATAATATAGTCTTTTAAATGTAATTATTTTAAAATATAATTGTGGAAAACAAATAATTTGGGGGTGAACTCATAAAATGAGTGGGTGCAGATAACTGTAGTAAAATAAATTATTTGGGGGTGAACTCATAAAATGAGCAGGTGCGAATTAATGTAGTAAAAAGGTGATTTGGTTGCGGTGAACTTATAAAATGAGCAGGTGCAGATAACTGTAGTAAAAAGGATGATTTGGTTGGGGTGAACTCATAAAATGAGCAGATAATTGTAGTAAAAAGATGATTTGAGGGTGAAGTTATTAAAGCAACATGTGCAAATAAAATATAAATTAAAATTGGTAGGTACAGTGCACACAAGTGTACCCAAGTCAAGTGTCACCCATATATATATATATATATATATATATATATATATAATATTCACAATCATCGGACGAAGAATCCCTATTCTATCTATGAATGGAAAATAGAAGGAAGAATTCCACTTAGAAATGAAATGTGTTAAGCAAATCACAAGGCTCACTTTCAAATCTTCCAATCATGCCAAAAAGTCGAGTTTTGAACAACAAAAATGATAGTTTCCGAAAAAATGTTTACTATACGAAATAGTGAAAAAGTGGCCCTCCAAACGAGGGAGTTTTTTATTGATCTCTTAGTTTATTCTAAGCAATTTTTTGTTCAAATCTATATTTTCTTTATTTATTATAATTGAATATCGGGAAAATATCATTTTTGTTCACTGCACTTTACCACTTTTCAGATTTGGTCACTCATATTTAATCACTGTTAAAATTGGTCACTCAACTATTATTCTCTATCAATTTTGATGCTCCTGTTAGTAAATCTGTCATTCACTAACAAAAAAAAAAAAATTTGAGGGCTAATTCTTTTTTGACATTGTTTTCCTATTTTAATTCCTAAACCCTCACACTCTAATTTTTTATCAATTTTTACTGAATTTATCTCCAATTAATATTATTGGTGTGTACCTATGAATTGATAATTTTAGAGAGTTATTTATAATTAATTTTCACCAAATTAGTAGATAATCATGGCCAAATAATTATAGATGAGGAAATGAATTCTAATAATTAACTACTTTAAAATAAGTTTCTATTCTTAATCATTATACAAATTCAATATGTTGAAATATTGTTTAAAAAAGTCTGAAAAACAGAGTTCATTTTGTTTAAAAAAGTCTGAAAAACAGAGTACAAAAAAGCAAGTCTAAATAATTTTATAATTTTCAACCACGTGAATACAATAATTATAAACCATCAAACTACACACCATAATTATAAAAACAGAGTACATAATTTTCAACCACGTGAATACAATAATTATAAACCATCAAACTACACACCATAATTATAAAAACAGAGTACATAACTAGTAAAAAAAGGTGTACATAGTACTTTTGTGATATGTGGTCGAATGGTCCACTGCTTTCTTCATATTTTTCCTTCATATTTTTTTTAGTGTCAACTTGATTTTAGGGCATATTTCATTATCCCATTTTTCTGCGGCATTTCTATTCACTTACAGTCTCATCATGATAATGTTTCTGATTGTTTTAAGCATGGTGATGATTGATTTGTCTCTTGCAGGAAGAATGAGTGAGTTGAAGCTCTCACACAGTTAACCATGCCCTTTCCGAAAACAACAATTAACACCAATAACCTTCCTTTAAAAAAAAACCTTGTTTGCAGGCCTCAAATCATATATACAGTACAACTTCTGAAATTGATATGCACTACCAGGGGCGGATCCATGCTTATCATTGGGGTGGCCATGGTCCCCCTCAAGTTTTTCTTTTTTTCTATATATTACTTAGTTATTAAATTTATTTGTTATTAAAATTAGCTTTTAACTTATTTTTAATAATTCATGGAGCTACCAATTAAATTCTTCTCCACTTTTTAAGTCACGATCCTTACATCCAAATATTATTATTAACATATATTTCAATTTTTTATATTTTTTTATATTAATCCAAATATATATATTTTTTAATTCACAAATTATGATATATTCTCAATTGTTTAACCCTGTCACATTAAAATTAAGTTAAAATTGTGACTCTATTGCAACTCAATTGCACCATACAGTGTTTTAATCATTTAAGATTATTTTCCACGTTTTAATAAATTCACAACACAGGTAGCATAAATACATACACAATTCTTTAAGACTTCAAATTCTTCTCAATTTTGTATTTATCTGTCATTCATTAATTTTTTCCATTTTAAATTCAAATGATTATAAATTATAGGCTTTTAGACTTATTTATTTTAATATATTTAAAAGTGCATATATAATGATATAAGTATGAAATATTTTAATTTTATTATTGAACATATAATAATGTTGAACAATATTCGATCTATTTGGCCCCCCCTCACCGTCAATCCTGGATCCGCCCCTGTGCACTACCTCCACCATCATTACAGTCAATTTCTTCAATTTCAACAAACAACTCTTCACAATAATCTCTGATTTTACCAAATTGTACCCTGTATCTCCATGCATACCTCAACTCTAATTTGGAATTATTTTTTAATGAAAAATTTGCGACTCAAAACCTTTTCTTCATTAGTGAATGACGGATTTACTCACAGCACATCAAGATTGATAGAAAATAATGATTGAGTGACCAATTTTGATAGTAATTAAATGTGGATGGCCATATGTCAAAAGTGATAAAGTTCAGTGACAAAAATGATATTTTCTCTTGAATATCCTATGAGTAAATTAAACAAAAAATATATAACCATGCAACTAAAACATAGCGTTAACCTTGTTGATTAGTGGTATGACCCAGTCTAACACGCTTTTTAAAACATAGCCCAACACAGACTATTGGTGTGGTGGTTGTTTTATTACTAACAAACTTTTGTGAAACCATATTTTATACTACTAAAATTGTATGACTATCATATTTTCTACTTCCATTTCATAGTAAGATTTTATTAGGAATATAATATTATAAAGATGTGTATCTTTTAATATTATGATTTATCCTTATCTTTGATGTAAATATTTATTCATATCTTGTAAATATAGATACATTTTGTATCTATAAATACCTCTCTTGTAAACACTTTACATTCATTCAATGAAATTATAATTTCACAATTCATTGTTTTTCTATATGGTATCAACGAGTCAACTGGCTCACGCCTCGATCACCATCTCCGTCCGGCATTAACCACCGACGCCCTTAACCTCTGGTTGTTACAACCTCTCTTAACCACATACGGTTATTCAAAGAAGAGCTCTTCTTCCAAACTCTTTTTTCTGTTAAAATACCAGAAGCTTCAATACAAAGCTTACTTTCTTTTAACAAAATAACAGTTCCTATTTTCTCTTAATAACATACCAGAAGACATATTCTTCCAGATTTCAATTCATCACAGCAACTTTCAACAATTTCTGCTGTCAATTTATAATACAACTCCTCCCAAACCAAGTGCAACAACCGCACGCACAGTTATTCAAGAAGGGCCCCTCTTCTTCCAATTCATCCAGAAAGCCAAACTGCCCTCCCCACAATTAATATACTCCGCTGCTCCTCTTCACACTCTCAACAATGGCTGCTCCTGCAAACAAACTCCAGATTGCGACTCAGTCTCCCTCCACTCTGGCACCGGCGTCGGCAATGGTCGCCGGCAGACACCCTCCTCAATCGGCGCGACCAGATGCGCGTCCCAGATCTGGCGACATCCGCGCGCGATCAACGCCCCACAAGCCCTATCTAGGGACTTGTCAATACTGCCGCACCCCAGGCCACACGGCGCGCTACTGCCCCAACCTCCCGCCGCCGCCCGCTCACTCCGGCAACCCAGCGAGTCGACCCATCCCTAACTCGATGGGTCAACTCGGCTATATTCACTCCAGTTTGCAGAATTTCCAGAAAACAACGTACACCCCCAACTCCGGTAAGTACACACCCCCGCATCTATGAACCTTCCTCATCTCTACATTGTTTCACTGATGCTGATTGGGCTGGCAACAGTGATGATCGTACTTCTACAAGTGCTTACATTGTATTTCTTGGGGCTAATCCTATTTCATGGTCTTCAAAGAAACAAAAATCAGTTGCTCGTTCTTCCACGGAAGCCGAGTATCGTGCCATTGCCTCCGCTGCCTCTGAAGTTCAATGGTTAAAGTCCTTATTTCATGAATTGTGTTTCTCAGTTCCGACTCTTCCTGTTATCTACTGTGATAATATTGGGGCCACTTATCTCTGTTCAAATCCTGTCTTTCACTCTCGAATGAAGCATATTGCAATTGATTTTCATTTTGTTCGAGACTTGATCAAGACATCTCAGCTTAGAGTCTCACATGTTTCGTCCGCAGACCAACTTGCTGATGCTCTCACCAAGCCATTACCTCGTGCTCGACTACACCTACTTATGACCAAGATTGGACTCTCCTAGGGTGTTCCATCTTGAGGGGGCGTATTAGGAATATAATATTATAAAGATGTGTATCTTTTAATATTATGATTTATCCTTATCTTTGATGTAAATATTTATTCATATCTTGTAAATATAGATACATTTTGTATCTATAAATACCTCTCTTGTAAACACTTTACATTCATTCAATGAAATTATAATTTCACAATTCATTGTTTTTCTATAGATTTCTCATTACATTTTAAGAATATAGTATAAATGTGTAATGTGTAGCTGAGGTAGAGAGTGGTAGATAGAAAAAAAATGTAGAGTGAGAGAGTAAAGAGAAAAGGTAGACGGTGATTGAATTTTGTTATTTACATAAATGTGAAGCTTATGGAGACATAATAAATAGACAAGTGGAAAGCTTGTGGCGGGATGGAATGGGTATAATAATTTTGACAAAAATAATTTATAAAATTAAATACAACTCCATATTTTTTAAACGTGATAATTTATATATTAAAAGTTAGGAGTATTATTCTATAACCGTGTTCTTGGTATTACTACTAGTTACTATTTTTGTGATTGTCATGTTCTTAGTATTAGGACTGGTTACAAAGTTTGGATTTTCTATGTATATTGAAGATTTGTATTTAGTTGTAATGTTTAGTGATAAAGTTTCTTATCTGTTGGGCGTTCAAAAGGAGAGAATAAACCAACCCCCCGCCCGGCGTTCTAATTTCTATAGTAGGTGTTTTGGATATCAACTCCTTTTTCTATAATTTTGCTCTAACTTCTCCCACCAAAATCATAATGCCGATCATTACAACAACTTTTCTTGGTAATTGACCTATGGAGAATATATCATCTTTCATGTTTATCAGACAGTAAGGTCAATCAATATACACTGAAAATTATATTCTTAAAAAGTTAGTCAAACAACATGTGGGCCGATTTGTTTCAGCATACACACAAAGATACTCACAAGTGAAAGGAATTAAGGGACACATACACACAAAGATATTGTAAACAGTTTCAAAAAATTCTGGCTAAACGAATTGGGGGTAATTACAAGGAAAGTTATTAGAGAGTTCGAATTTTTTACATTCAATTTGGGCAAGCTTCTTCGCAATTTTTGCTTGTGAATTGTTTCATTCGAATTCATCAACCAGACCTTCAATCGAAAATCTTCATGATTGGCGATGAGGTCAGAATTTCAATCGTAATCTCACCGGAAGGTAGCATAAAATGAAAACTTCTTGAACAAGGGCAAAAAATATTTCATAGAAATACATGTGTGAATAAAAATTAGTTATAAAGGGTTATTTTAGACCTTTGACACAAAAAATCAATATTATCTCACAATCATTTCCCTCAAAAAAAGTGTTATGAATTATTCTATAAAATTTAAGAATTCAATACATCAATTCAAACATACAAATTAATTAAAATGTTCAAATTAATTGTGAACGGTACAATCTCAATAAATCTTATCTTGATATATCTATCATGTCTATCAAATCAAACGAGACCTTAATTCATGAGAGGGGGCTGCAACTGGTTCGTGCTCATTTCTGGCCTGTAAGAATTGTTGAGCCCTTGATCACTGAAAATAAAAAAATTAAACAATCCAAATATTAGATCAAATATTAATTCCACCAAAGTGAAGTTAGTAATTCTTGAGTAACTAATGAAAAAACCAATGTGTTTCAATGATGACAACTCAGCTTGTTTTCCTTTAACAAGAATGTCACTCAATAATAAGAGGGAGAAACAATATAAATAAGCACTAAAAACAACAACTGAAGGAAGAAATTGCATTCTTTTGGCTTACTTTAGTTTTTGCTGCTCTCTCCCGCTATATCTTCACCAGTACCCATTTCCAGCTTCAAACCGATTTAACCTCAACAAGGACAACGAAGGAAGTCCAATAGTATCCCGACCCCTCTTTCGGCTTTCAACGATATAACACACTGTCTTTTGCTCAATACACCCACTTTATAGTTGGTATATGGTTGCACATTATATCAAAAAATGTTACACATATGGGTGTATTGAGTAAAAATCAAGAGTGAATAGCCACACCCAAACGAAATTCAGTCAAAAACAACAACTTTAAATGAATACTCATCTTCCCCTCGATCTACCTTTTATCTTCTTACTCAAGTATTCTTCCAATCCACCACCAACGTCCACTATTCGACTCTCTGGCTTTATTTCCACCTTCATAACCTCTTTAAGAGCATCTCCCATGTCGTCTGCCTCACATATTCTAGGTAAAATTTCAGCCCAAGTGTCAGAATGTAAACAATTCCCATGCCTCAACAGCTCATTCACCACTTCACAAGCATCTTCAACTTCACCAATTCTACTAAACCCTTTAACTAGCATATGAACAACCGAAAAATGTGGATGTAACTCCTTAGCCATCATCACTTTAACATACTTCTTAGCCTCATCATACATCCCCTGATTGCACAACCCCCCAACTAAATACTGATACGACAACAAATTTGGTAAGCACCCGTTTTCAGGCATGTCTTCTAGAACCTTACAGGCATCAGAAGCCCGTCCTGCCTTACAATACCCCAAGATGACAGTATTATAATGGACAATATCAGGGTTGCATCCTTTCACTTTCATTCGACAAAGAAGCTTGTAAGCTTCCTTAAGCTTATTTTTCCTACACAAGCTATTCAATAGAGTTGTATAACTTAAAGTGTCCGGTACAAACCCTTTGTTCAACATATCCTCCAGTAGATCAACGGCTTTATTCACCTGACTCTTCCTGCACAATCCTTGCATTAGAATTCTATACGACTCTACATCAGGAAGAACATCCCGCTTAAACATTTCATTAAACAGAGTGTATGCAATGCTTAAATCACCATTCAGACAAAAGGCCCGCATTAAAATGTTGTAAGTTTTCGTGTCGGACAAGACTCCGTGTGTATGGGCAGATCTGAAGAGGTCAAATGCGGGGCGGAGGAAGTTGTTTTTAGCAACGAGGATTTCGAGGATGGAGTTGAGGTGTTTGGTACGAGGCTTTACGTTGAATTCAAGAATTGTACGGAAAGTTTTGAGGGCTTTCTCTGGTAGATTTGCATCACCGTAGATTTGAATGATGTGAGTAAAGAGAGATGGGGAAATGGAATAATCACTTGATTTGAGATTGGAGAGGAGGGAATGCATATGAGAGAAGTGACGAGTGCGACCAAGTTTGATGATAAGGGTGTGGTAGGTAGCATAGGAATGACAGAAATTGGGCTGGCGGGATGCTAAGTCAAAGATTTCCTTAGCAAGGAGCGGATCTGACTGGGAAGCTATAAGCTTTTGGATTCGAGCTGGAGAACCAATTTCTGCTTCCCCTTTCTTCTTCTGTTCTTGATCTTCTTGTCCATATCTATCATCTTGTGGATGATGACTAACGGGTCGTGAAGAATATGGAAAGGAACCTTCCGGACGTTGGGCAAGAACGAAACACGGGGAGATGCCAGGTGCTCTCAACAACTGCTTGAATGAATGGCAGAAAATTATATTTAGCATTTTGCATCAGCACATATAGAAATGCCTAACGAGAGTTTCCATGATATATGGTTTCAGCCAATCAAAAGTGGATCCACAATCAGCAACCTGAATATTAGAAATATGAATAAAACTTGCTTCAGAAACAATAAATAAGATCAATGATGCCAACTTTGCAAGCATAAATTTTAATTAAAGTCTTGTCTATTTGATACGTATGTTATATAAGTGCGAATCAAATTACAAGGATGTTTCAAATTTACTTCATATTATGTGTAATGCCCGTGTTCTAGCCTATATTTTAGATATTATTATTTGTTTTTTGTTTTATTAGGTTTATAGATAATTTTCTGCCCATCATGGAATCATAGAGCTCAAATATGAACAAGTCAACCCATAAAATGTAGTACATTATTTTCAGTAAAACTAAGCAGAATCCATACGAAACCAAATGAAGGAACATTAGAGAATGAGGCCATAAATGAATAGGATTTGTTTAGATTTATCAAAGCTACATACTTGAACTCCTCTGTTTCTAGGACAAGAAAATGAAATTATAATACAATTAGGCTAAAACTCTGAAGCAATAAATACACTTATTGTTTCTACCTAACAAAAAAATGTGGAACGAACAGTTGAACACCGAACCGAAATTGAGGAAAAACAGAGCCAAAACCGACCGAGCTATATGATTTGGTTTGGATAACTGAAACCGAATTAAGAATCCTAGAATAAGAAAATAACATGGAATTAACTGAAATCCTAAAACTACTAAAGGAGGTTAAGAGGGGAATCATGAGAATAAGAAGAAAGCAGTGATATTATCACACAAAATAGTACAACCATGAGCAGAATAAGAAATAACAAAGTATGGAGATGAAAGCGTGATTGCTTTGAGCTTACTCATAGAAATTATCTTGAAGCCAAATTGGGATTATCAGTTTAGCACCATCAAAAACTTTACCAACAACTCAGAAGTTACAGAATTGACATTTAACCGTCAAGCATTTTCTTATTTTTTGAGAGCTGGGCATGTACAACAGTTCACTGTGTTTACTTAACCAAATTAAATTTATAATATCCCTACATAATCCTAGACAAATAACCTACCTCTTAAATCAGCTTCTTACCCCCCCCCCCCCCCCCAAGGCGTTTCTTTCTTTTTTTTTTTTTTTTTGAGTGATGAAGAATTGAAGATATTCGTAAATATGAAAGAAAATCAATATGCATTTTAATGAAAAGAAAATATTAACAAATTAGAAATGGAAAATTAGGGCAAACCTGATTTTCACTGATACGAGCGAGAAGTAACCGGGAAAAGAGTATGAGTGAAGAATGGAGGCCAGTCGAACCAAAATAGCATAACTGAATAGGAACAGGGAATGGCCAGTCAACACCTAAAGAAAACGGCGAATGGCGACGGCGACGTGAGGAATGGCCGGCTTTGCGACTGTGCCGCTGTCAAAAGAAAACGCGGTCCGCGGCTTGCCGCTGTAATCGACGCGGGACTGTGAGCCTGTGACCGGCCTTGGGCGCCGGGACGACGGGTTGGGCCGGCTATGAGTGGAGTCGCGGACTGATGCAACAGTGCGAATTCGATTTGGGTATGGACTAGGGACCATGGACGGACCAAAAATTAATATGCATTTCAAAATCAATAAATTTGTTTAATAGGTTGATTATGGGTGGGTTTTTTAAAATTGATTTTTAAATCACGAATTAAGATTGATTTAGGATTTTAAAATTAAAACTCGATTTTTAATTCGAAAGTAAACATTACCTTAGTATTTTAAGTTATATATATGTGTAAGCTAATTTGGTTCGGTTTTCGACTAATCGAATTTTTTTTACTAAAATGGAACTGAAACTTAATATTGATTTTTAAAAAATTGCTAATCGAAATCGAAATTTACGGTAACCGAACCAAACTCACATTTCAGTTAAAAAAATTAAATTTGCACACCTTTAAATATAAATAACATATTGATGCGTCGAAAAAGAACGCCCTGAGATATCAGTCGTTCCTCTACGAGCACTGCTAATCACAAATCAAATCACTCGTTTTTGTCTTCGGTAGTCTTCAAGCAAATCTCCTTGAGGATCCAAAAATGACCTGCAAAAGTACGCCGGAGGGGGGTTCCGGCGTAGAAACTCCGACGCTCAAGTCAGAATCGATTGTAGGCGAAATCGAAGAGGAATTCCCCTGTATCTTTAGGGAAATTCCGGCGAATATCTCTCTGTTTCTCTCAATTCAGTGTGTATTTCATAAGAAAAATGTATGTATTCTGTAAAAACGTGAATAAGAATATGGAAATAACCTTGTTTTTATACCTGGCCCCTCTTTTCGGAGGGGAAAAGACTCGTTCTCCCTATATCTTTGGCGCATTCCCTGAAGAATCGGTCTCACTTTACCTGGAGACTTGGTTCTTCAACATACCCGCCCCCTATCTTCGTGGGTTGACCCACTCACTTGACTTGACCAGAAAAGATGGATTATTCGTCCCTTACTTGGGCCGGATCCTTCTAGGCCCAAGGGCTATTAATCTTTCCAAATATGGGCCAAAAGCCCAATCACCCTGATTTCTCTGATTTCCCTGCTTGAGCCCAGGGGTATATTAACGTGACATCTTCGGTATATTGACTTAATCATAATTATCATAATTTATCCTGTTTCCACGTGGCGACTTCTCAAAGAACGACATATTTATCTGCATCAACCACTCCCCCCTACTCTCATAAAAGGAATAATTTTTAAGAGAGTAGGAAAACAATAATATTGAGATAAATATTAAAGGTGGATTCCATTCTTTAAGATATCCTCCGAGATATCTTTGATTTGATTCCCTTCGTAATAATTACCCTCAGAAAGCTTCAGGCCTTTTGCACTTCCACACGCCATCTCGCCCTTGAAATACGTAACCGCGCGTACACTCAAGGGCCAACATCAAGCCGCCCTTCTTCATTCACGCGCCTTTTGATTGGGGGGCCATTAATTCTCCTCGGTTCTCTCCTTTCTCTCTCCTTTGCCTACTTATTTCAAAACCTCTTTTTTCCCCCAAAAAATCCCTTTTCCTTGCTCCCGAACTTATCTATTTTTCATCTTCCCTTTCATTTCTGCAATTTCAACTTCTCTACACACGTCTAGCGGCTATTCCGTCATCACTCCTAAAATCGACTTTGCTCCAGGTATCTACTCCTTCCTTTCTTTTATCATTTACAATATCCTTATGTCATCCTCCTCAGACTCCATATCCATGGAGAGTTCTACTTCCCACTCGTTTTCCCTATTTCCCGTAACCGACCAAGCTTTGGAAGATAAAATTTCTGGTCCTTCGATCCTTACTCCTGAGCGTGTTGCCTCTTTTATCCGTTCAGGGATTTTTCCCGCCGATTATTCCGTTAGGGTTGCCCATAGGAAAGAGCGCCCTAATTTTCCAGGTCATAATACCTTAGCTTTTTGGGAGGCTCAACTAAAAGCGGGCCTCCGTTTCCCGATCCACCCCTATCTCTGTGAAATTTCTACTTATCTCCATATACCTCTGAACCAGTTCACCCCCAACGCCATACGCGCAATGTTAGGCTTTTACATCCTGATGAAAGGAAACGGTGGGGATCCTTCAGCTCAACTCTTTCTAACTCAGTACGTGTGTAAGTTTGCGGACGGTTTTTTCTATGCTAGTGGTCGTACCTCCAGGACCGGCAAATTCATGGAAAAACTCCATGAAGGGGTTCAGGACTGGAAAGACTATTATTTCTTTGTTACAAACCCTCTTCCTTGGGAATTTCCTCATGAGGGGTGGATTTATGAAAATCCAGGGGTACCCCGTCCTCCTCTTTCTGTTTGTTCTACCTTAAACCTGGATGTTATGAATCATTTAAATGATAATGTCTCTGCCCACGGCTTTTTTGACGTGATGAGTATCTGTAAGAATCCTAGAGCCCTCTCTCATTTCGGTTTTGGTCGCCCCGATTATCCCCTAGGTCCCGACGATGGTAATATCATTTCCCTTTTTTTGTATTGTCTTCAAAATTCACTTTGTTGTGATTGTTAACGCCTTTTTCATGTTTCCTTGTGCAGCCATGAGTTGGTTAACTCAAATCTCCCGCGATGCCACTCCCCTCTCAATGGTTGCTAAGTCTCCGGCCCCTGAAAGTTCCTCAAAGGCTCAACTTCCTCTTTCCCCAATGAAACCTGCCACCGGCTCTGTCGCTAAACGTACCAGGTCATCCACTGAAAAGGCCTTGGTTTCCACCTTGCCTCCAGTCTCTGATGCTTTTAGGAAGAAGAAGTCCAAGACCAAATCGTCTTTGCCTAATGTCGCTTCCGACGCTTCTGATGAGATTACTGTCGATCATCTCCTGGCGTTCATAGAGCGTCATACCCCAACCCCTGCTATCGAGGCCCTTAACGCTCTGTCCCTCGAAGAGCGAGTGGTGCATGCCGCCCACAACTTTACTCAGGTAGACTCTTCATGCAGATATATTTCTAGGTAATTTAATAAGAGAAAAGTATACCTGTTTTACTTTTTTAGATTGTTCATTGTGTAGTTTGGTCTCCTATTCTCCAATGTGTCTGAACGAGTTCTCCAGTCCCTTCAGCTAGTGGATGATCTCCAAAGCCAGGTAGAGTTGGAGAAAGTAAAGAAGGAGATACTCGAAGCAGAGTTACGGGAGGCTAACCAGAGATGTAAGACACTTCAGGCGGAGAAGACAAGGTTGTCAGAGGAAGTTTCTTCATTGAAGAAAGAGTTTGGTAAACGGGTTGAGCAACTGGAGGTTACTCTCCCTCTGGCTGGTATGAAATTATGTGTAGAGTCCCTGTTTACCTCTGCCATAGGTCAAAAATTTCTAGGTACTTTGCATCGGGAGTGGTTGGAGGCCTTTCTTCAGAGTAGCAGCTTTTTAGGGGCAATGGGAGCGTATATCCCCCATTTCATTGACCATGGGTTTTCTAACGCCGTAGCTGAACATTCTGCCCCAGGATTTAATGGTCAGTATACTCATGCCCTTCGGTTGGACGAACTGGACACTCCCCCTAAGTTCCCTGGAGATGCTAAGGAGGACATCAATACCCCTTGGTGGTTACCTGGGATGAGGAAAGCAGTGTTGGAACTGAAAGATGCTACCCTGAACTTGGATGATCTTGCACCGGCAAGGGATATGGCTTTTCCTATTCATGTGGACAACCCAACTCCAGTGGCTACCGTGGTAGGAGGTGCTTTGATGGAGAAGGCGGAGGGAGGTGACTCCAGTGAGCGAGTTGAGGAGATAGGAGAAGGTCTTAGGGGGAAGAGTGACGTTCCCCTTTCTTCATAACTTTAGATTTCTGATATCACCTTGGTACTTTTAAAACTACTTTCATTTTGTTTTTGGTATTTTCCGGAGACTCCACACTCCGGGGTTTTTCTGTGGAGGGCCTAGGCATGGTGCCTTAGGTCTTGAATATTCCTGCTTTCCTTTTGCTCAGTCTCGTACCTGCATATTATTCCCTGGCATGCGTATACATATATATCTATATTTCTGCTATTTAGACACATAATGTGGTTCCTATCTTGTGTTTTTCTTATGAATTTAGTATGTCCTCAGCATTTTCTTAACGCGTAAAGGCTCTAAAGCTCACAAAGAAGTCTTAAGTGATAGTATAGGGTTTATGTTTCTATACTTACTTGATGACTTGATGCTGCTTCTAGTTTCTCTTCGGAGTTGGGGTTCTTAGGGATTATACTCTCCCAAAAGTTAGAATGTTTAGGGATTATACTCTCCCAAAAGTTAAAATGTTTAGGGATTATACTCTCCCAAAAGTTAGAATATTTAGGGATTATACTCTCCCAAAAGTTAGAATATTTAGGGATTATACTCTCCCAAAAGTTAAAATGTTTAGGGATTATACTCTCCCAAAAGTTAAAATGTTTAGGGATTATACTCTCCCTTAAGTTAAGATTCGTAGGGATTATACTCTCCCTTAAGTTAAGATTCGTAGGGATTATACTCTCCCTTAAGTTAAGATTCGTAGGGATTATACTCTCCCTTAAGTTAAGATTCGTAGGGATTATACTCTCCCTTAAGTTGTTTATACTCGTAAGAGTTCTTAGGGATTATACTCTCCCTGAAGTTGTTTATACTCGTAAGAGTACTTAGGGATTATACTCTCCCTGAAGTTGAGATTTGTAGGGATTATTGGCAGGTTAATCACATCTTCCGCTACCATATCCCCTACTCCCCCTGGCTTTACAGGCTGTCGCGTACAAAAACTTTGAGAATTATCCTTAGGTAAAATATTTATGAATCGGTGTATGTTTCTCTATTTCGCAATATATCTATCATCTTATGTTGAACGCATTTATTATCTCCACACCCATCATATGGACATTTGGCAATTATCTCAGCACAATACTCAATATATAAGAAATATTTCATCATAAAATCAACATGCATAAGGGTCATCTCATCATAGCATCAGGATATAAAAATCATCTCATCACCGCATTTAAACATGCATTAAAGGAACCTGTTGAAATTTTCCAAAAACTATGCTCCATTGATTCAAAAATGTTTATCAACATAGGCAAATAAGGGGAACCTATGCCGGCCTCATTAAAAACCTCTCCGTGGTAAAACCCCAAGGAGAAACCCACGTAGAGGGAAAAAGAGTGCCGGTGAAGCAATTATTCGAATGTAAAGTAATCATAAAATTTGTTCATAAAGGGGAAAGTGGTAAAGGGATAACACCTTCCTCAAACATAAAACCTCTTCAAATGGCACACGTTCCATGGCCTCAATATCTCTTTCCCTGTCATGTCCTGGAGTTTGTATGCTCCGCCTTTTAGTACCTGTACTACCTTGTAGGGACCCTCCCAATTAGCTTCCATTTTTCCTGTATTTTTCAAGGCATCTGCTCTTCGAAGTACTAAATCTCCAACTTTAAAAGAACGAGGAATCACCCTGCGATCATAAGCTGCTTTGATCCTGCTTTTATATCTCTCCGCTTTCAGTCTTGCCATCTCTCTTTCTTCCTCTACCAGGTTCAGGGCCTCCCTCATCAGCTCTTCATTCTTCTTCTCCTCAAAATATGTAATTCTGTGTGACCCAAGCCTGGCCTCGGGAGGTATCACCGCTGCTGCTCCATACACCAAATAAAAAGGAGATTCCCCTGTGGCTGTTTTGGGACTGGTCCTATAGGACCAGAGAACATTATCTAGTTCCTTTACCCATCCTCCTCCTATTCTTTGCAATCGCGTTCGGATGCCATCTACTAGGATTCTATTTGTAACTTCCACTTGTCCATTGGCTTGTGGATGGGCCACCGAAGTGAATCTTTGTATGATATTCCATCTTTCACACCACTTTCTCACCTTCTCCCCATTAAATTGTGTCCCGTTGTCAGAGACCAAGATTCTGGGCACTCCAAACCTGCAACAAATATGTCTAGCCAGAAATAGAATTACATTATCTTCCTCTATCTTGGCCAAGGGTACAGCCTCGACCCACTTACTAAAGTAATCCACGGCCACAATCAAAAATTTCCTTCCCCCTGGTGCTAGGGGGAAGGGTCCGACCAGATCTATTCCCCATTTGGCGAAGGGACAGGGCGAGTACATGGCCCCCATCTCTTCTGCAGGTACTCGTATTAAGGGTCCGTTCTTCTGACACTTCTCGCATCTCTTCACATATTCCCTAGCGTCTCTGATTATATTGGGCCAATAAAAACCTGCTATATATACCTTCTTCACCATAGTCTGATAGCCTTCATGGCTAGATGCACAACCTTCATGAATATCTTTAATCACTAGCTCTGCTTCTCTTTTCGAAAGACATTTTAAATAAGGTTGAGCGAAGGACCTCTTGTATAATTGGTCCCCCAAGATACAATATTTCCTTCTCCAAGCTTTGGCTTCTCTGGACATTGGAGTTACCTGTCCTTTCTTCAGCTCTTCCCAAATCTCTCTCCTCCAGTCATCTCCTGCTGTTATTTCTCCGACCAGGGCCTCGGTGGCTAATTGGTCCGCTACTAACAGGGTTATTTTTCCATGTCCCTCAAACTCAGTAGAACTAGTCAGCTTAGATAGCCCATCTGCTTTCTCGTTCTCTTCTCTTGGTACCTGTATTACTTCAAAGGTCTGGAATTTATTCTTTAACTTCTTTACCTGCTCTAGGTAGGCGATCATCCTTTCATCCTTGGCAAGATACTCCCCCTTGACCTGTTGTACTATCAACTGTGAGTCGGAGTACAGGGTGACTTTTTGTGCCCCTAACTCTGCCGCTATGTTAGCCCCTCTGATCAAGGCTTCATACTCTGCACCGTTGTTTGAGGTTGAGAATCGGAACTTGATGGCTACCTGTACTTCTTGGCCATCAGGGTCAACCAACACTATCCCTGCTCCACACCCTACAGCGGATGCGGAACCATCAATATATACCTTCCAACCTTGTTCTTCCTCCCCTCTGGTAGATTCTTGGATAAAGTCTGCTAAAGCTTGGGCTTTGATGGCCCTCCTTGGTTCATAATCAATATCGTACTCTTGTAATTCCACTGCCCATCTGACCATTCTACCTGATAAGTCTGCTCTTCCCAGTGTCTGCTTCAAAGGGAAATTAGTCTGCACCATAACTTTATAGGACAGGAAGTAAGGGCGTAATCGCCTAGCCGTTACCACCACCGCCAGGGCTGCCTTCTCCACTTCTGAGTACCTGATTTCTGCCCCTTCGATGACCTTGCTCACGTAATAAATAGGTTGCTGTGTGGAACCTTCCTCTTTCATCAGGGCAGTGCTCAGGGAGTGTTCCCCTACTGAAAGGTATAAGAGCAACACATCTCCCTGAGAGGGCTTCGTCAGCTTCAGAAGTTGTTCAAGGTGAAGCTTGAGTTCCTCGAAAGTTTTCTGACACTAGTCGTCCCACTCGAACCTCGTCCCCTTCCTTAAGGTTCTGAAGAAGTGGTGGCTCTTTTCTGCTGACCTTGATATGAACCTACTAAGTGCTGCGATCCTACCATTCAGAGTTTGCAATTCCTTCAAATTCCGAGGGGGCTGCATGTCGAGCACCGCCTTCACCTTGGCAGGGTTAACTTCTATCCCTCTTTGGGTCACCATATATCCCAGAAATTTCCCTGACCCTACTCCAAAAGAACATTTAGCCGGATTTAATTTAATACCATTCTCTCGGATTACCTGGAATATCTTCTTCAGGTCGCCAATATGCTCTTTTGCCTAGACACTTTTAGCCAGCATATCATCCACGTAAACCTCCATGTTCCTGCCTATCTGCCCTCGGAACACCGAGTCTACCATTCTTTGATAGGTGGCTCCTGCATTTATTAGTCCAAAAGGCATACGTACGTAACCGAAAGTACCACATGTGGCTATAAAGCATACCTTTGGTATATCAAGGGGATTCAACTGGATTTGGTGGTACCCCTGGTACGCATCCATCATGCTGAGTAATTTAAACCCAGACGTGGCATCCACCAACTGGTCGATTCGGGGCAGGGGATAGTGATCCTTTGGACATGTCTTATTCAAATCTCTAAAATCGATACACATCCTCCACTTGCCAGCTCCTTTAGATACCAGCACCGCATTTGACAGCCACTCAGGGAACTGCACCCTCTTCACATGCCCTACACTCAACAGCTTATCTATCTCCTCTTTCACAATGAGGTTTTTCTCCTTACCGAAGTTCCTCAACTTCTGCTTCACTGGCCTAGCCTTGGGATCCACATTAAGGTAATGCATTGCTATCTCTGGAGGGATACCTGTCATATCCGTCGCTGTGAAAGCAAAAATATCTGCATTCTCCTGGAGGGCGAGTATCATCTTTCCCTGGAGCTCAGGGTTCATATGTGTACCTATCCTGGTTGTGAATCCCTCTTTTCCTGGGTAGAGCTCGATGTTCATTAATTCCTCATCTGCTTTGGCTTTAGGTTGCTCTTGCACTAGTTCACCAACTTTCTGTTTTTTCAACTCAGGGTCTTCACCCTTAAATCTCTCCATCCCTCGGAATACGGCCCTGTCTGCTATCTTGACCGATTCTACGTAACACTTCCTTGCCTGGTACTGGTCTCCACATATCTCTCCCACCTGGAGGGCGAGTATCATCTTTCCCTGGAGCTCAGGGTTCATATGTGTACCTATCCTGGTTGTGAATCCCTCTTTTCCTGGGTAGAGCTCGATGTTCATTAATTCCTCATCTGCTTTGGCTTTAGGTTGCTCTTGCACTAGTTCACCAACTTTCTGTTTTTTCAACTCAGGGTCTTCACCCTTAAATCTCTCCATCCCTCGGAATACGACCCTGTCTGCTATCTTGACCGATTCTACGTAACACTTCCTTGCCTGGTACTGGTCTCCACATATCTCTCCCACACCCCCCGAGGCAGGGAATTTCATCTTCATGTGGAAAGTGGAAATCACAGCCTGAAAAATATTCAAACTCGGTCTTCCCATCACCACATTATATGATGATGGGACATCCACTATCAAAAACTCTATCACTTGCACGCGTCGGTTAGGAGCAGTTCCTAACCCTACCTGTAATAATGCTGAACCAAGGGGTTGAATGGCCCCCCCTGAAAATCCATAGAGGGCTGTCTCCACTGGTCTGAGTTTTATATTTAATTCCATCTTCTTAAAACATGCTAGGAACATGATATCAGCGGAGCTTCCTGTGTCTACAAAGATCCTAGCCACATCATATCCCGCTATATCCGTGGTAATGACGAGGGCATCATTATGTATCTCTCTGGGCTCTCCAATGTCTTCTGGTCTGAAATGGATATCAGGGGCTGTTGTCATCTTTCCTATTTCACGGCACTCCATGTCTCTTCCACTCTTCAATGACCTGATGCTCTGCTTCCTTTGTCTAAAGGAATCTCCGTCAGCGGGGCCACCCATAATCATATGAATAGTTCCCCTCTTTTGAGGAGGGAGTGGTTGATCTTCCGTGCTCTTTCTCTGCTCTCTTCTATCTTCCTCTGGCTTGCCTTCCGGGTCTTTTCTCTTCTGCCCTCTGGGACCTTGTCGATCCCTGAAAATAAATTCCTTTAGGTGGCCTGCTTGAATCATTCTTTCTATTTCGTCTTTCAGGTGCCAGCATTGGTTAGTGTCGTGACCATAGTCATTATGGAATCTACAGAATCTATCTGACTTGGGATTCTGAGGGCCCCTGTTTCGTGAGTAGGGGAACTTCATATCGGGATGGTCCCCTGCCACTTCTAAAACCTCTGCCGGCTCGATCCTCAGAGGGGCATATCTCCTTATCCTTACCCTGGAGTTCCAGGGCGCAGCTTCCTCTCCTTTAACATTTTCCAGCCCCCTCGTGTTCCGGTGTCTTTCTGGACTGGGCCTCCTCGGTATTATCTCCCTTCTTCGTTCTCCATTACTCACTACTGTCTTGGTTTCCGATCGTTTAGCCTTCCTCACCTCCTCCAGGGTGAGGTATTTCTCTGCTCTTCTTAGTAACTCATCAAAGGTCTGTACCGACTTCTTGGCTAAAGACGTAAACAGGTCTCCGTCCCTTAGCCCGTTGGTGAGAGCATTGATTTTGACCTCCGAGGAGGCTGTTGGTACCTCTAAAGCCGCTTGGTTGAACCGTTTCAAGAAAGCCCGAAGACTCTCATTCTCCCCTTGTCGCATGTTAAACAAGGTGAGGGTGGCTCTGGGTTGCCTCCTAGCGCTGGCAAATTGGTGCAAGAATAGCTCACTGAACTCCAACCATGAATGGATAGTATCTGGCCCTAGCTTGGTGAACCATTGTTGTGTTATTTTTATGAAAAAAACAGGTTTGAAAATTCACTAAATCTTTGTAGTGAAAGTTCCATGATGCCACTGTTGTAATCTTATATCATCCTTTCCTTGTATATTGTTTCACAAAACAAAAGTTCCATGATACCTAGAATCACAAATCAATACTTGTAACAAATTCAATTTGGACGGAACTCATCAAATCAATATGTTGGTCCTGAAAGGAGTATATAACAAGTGTAGGGGGGGAATACACTTGTATACAAATTCTTTTCAAACTTGATCAAACCAGAGTTCAGCAAGGTTGTCTTGGACAACTCTGCTGAAGATGTATAACCTTTTCAAAGATAATCAAGCTACTAAGTACTATTGAATACTTAGTTGAATGACTATCTAAGTTGGTTATAAGTGCGGAATTAGTGGTTGGCCCTTTAGTTTAAACTCCTTTAAGTTCTGAAATCACTTTGAGTAATACAATCCAGTTTTCAGGGAACTTGTCCAATTCAGTTTTTGCACAGTCTTTAAATATATGTCCTTTGAAATCTCAGTTTTGTGTGCAGTGTTGAATGTATGAAAGTACTTTGAAAGTAAATCAACACAAGAGTTTATAGTGGTTCAGAGACTCAAGCTCCTACATCCACTTTCCCTGATTTAACAGGATAATTCCTTCACTCTTGGAATTAACTTATTTTATAGTGCCAAGGTGCACTTGATCAAGAACACCACTCCTTGGTGAATTGATCCATAGGATGTCTAGAGTCCTAGTACCCTCTTCTCAACTCAGAACTGAACTGTTCTTCTCTCAACAGTCAGCTCCTACCACTTCTACTACTACAACCTTCTCACTTTCTCACTTGAAAGGGGTAAGAGTTGAAGTAAGGTTCCAACTAATGAGATATCCTTTACAATGGAGGTCAGTGTATAAGGATTAGGATATCTCTCTAAGCTTTGTATGGATATACAATGAGTTCAGCTTAGATGAAGTGTTTGAAGACTAAGATAGTCTCTTTGAAAGCTTTGAAAGCACTTGTTAGCTTGTAGAATAGTTGGCTTGGTAGTTGGTTGGATGCCTTCAAATGGTCTTCACACTTCTGTATTTATAGACAATTTGAGAATTTGCCCGTTGGAGAGGCAGCCCCAAATTGCTATAAATGTCTTCCTTGAGTTCTTCAAAACTGGAAGACAGATTCTTGATACTGACATGTCCTCATTTGGGTAATAAATGGCTGTTAAGACTTTGTCTTCATTCTGCAGCACTCTTCCCAATATTTGACTTCAAGATTCACTTGATTAAGCTTGGACATGGCTTCTGAAGGTTGATCCAATGATAGGACAACATTCCTTATCAAATGGACAACTCTGCTTATCACTATCAGCATAGTTGGCTTGCTCTCTTCAGATGACTTGGATCTTTCCCTTTGCTACATTTAGATGTGATCTTAGCATGATTCATTGAAGGCTTTTTAGGGTATAGTTGTCTTCATCTCTTCAGCATAGTTGATCTTCAAGTTTCAGAACATTTGTTCTTGTTTAATTGTGCTGAGACAACTCTTCTGGACAACTCTCCTGATCAGCATACTTGTCCTTCAATAGACTTGAGATCATTCCAGAGTTTGAGCCTTGAGGAGACTTGTTCTTGATAGACTTCAAAGCATATGTTCCCCCTCAAATTGTGCATCTAAACAACTAAGAGCTGCCTAACATACCAGCTTCTCATCTAGCCTTATTCTGTATGTTCTAACATGCTTAGAACATAATCATCTTAGACTTAGGCATGTCTCAGGGGGTTTTGGTATTGAATCAAAACATATCTCATTTTATTCCCAACAATTTCCCCCTTTTTGATGATGCCAAAACCTATACATTTTATGCAAAGGTGACTTGATTACACCTATTACATTTATCTTCAGAAGACATGACTAGGGTCAATTATCCTGAAAAAGAATGTGTTAGTGTACTCACCATTCATGTTGTAAAATAGGTTTCAAAGATAGGCATAGAGAGATTTCTGTAACAATGTTTCTTGATTCAAAAGGTGTTCAACTATCATTCATTCAAAATACATTACAAGCATGTTGATAGTTGAAACTAACATATCAGAGCATGAATCCAGAACACTATTACATTAGAGTATTTCATTACTAGATATAAGAGCATGTACTAAATACTTAACATCATTTAGATCTTCAAGTATCAGAGCATAAAAGCATATCAGAGCAAACATATTTTCAGAGCACACCACATCAGCATTCTTGATCAAACTTCAGCATAGATGACCAATTTCAGAAAATCAGTATTCAAGACAGTCAGATCAGCAGAAAGGGATCAAGAGGACTTAGCCAATTTCAGAGATCATCTTCAGGAGGTGGAACCATCCCATATTGTGCCCACACCCTATTCTTAAGCTCCATGGCCTCTTGATTAGTGCCCTTAGGTCCAAGAACCATCTTGTTCAGCTTAACAATTTCTAGGAACTCTTGAAGAATCCTAGATTGATCAATCCATCCATCCAGCTTTGGAGGCATGTAAATGATTGGCTTGGGGGCAGTGAGTTCAAATCTTGCAATATCAGCAGCTGCAAGAAGTTGTTGATATAGTTCTCTGTGATACTCTATCATGAACTCTGCAAAAGTGGAGTTGGCATCTCTTCCATTCCATCTGTCAATGACATAGAAGTCATAGACAAACTCTCTTTTGGCTTCCTCCCATGAGTCATTCAGTTGAATTGGCACCCATTTATCCAAGTGAGGATATTTGGTGTCCATGGGGATCAATAGATGTGGCTTCATCTTGCTGTACGTTGCTCTCCTTCTTCTTGGCTTTTGGAAGTCAGCTCTTCTCTTATCTCTAGCTCTGTTGGCCTCTTCCATCAAATCCATTCTTTCTTGGGCCCTCATCATGGCCAGCTTCTGTTGAGTTTCAGGGTCTTTGCCATACCCTTCATGAAACAGTTTTGATGGATCATTTAGTACCAGAACTTTTGTCTTCTTTGGTCCAGGTCCAAAGCCTTCTTCATACAGCTCTTCCACATCTTCACCAGCTTTGGCACCTTTAGTGGACTTAGTCTCAGCAGACTTTTCAGTTTCAGAAGACTTGTCTTTTTCAGCAGTCTTGGATACTTCAGCAATTTTGTCTTTTTCAGCAACTTTGAGCTTCTTCTTAGAAGAAGGCTCTTCCACAATTCTGAACTCAAGAGGGAGTTCTAGGCTGTTGGGGAAATCAGTGAATGTTTCAGCCTTTCTTTTGTTCCCCTTGGCCTTCTTGATTTGGCCTCTGGTTTGGACACCTTCAGCACTTTTGTCCAAGCCAGAAATTTCTCCTCCTGGTCTCTGCTGAAACCTTGTCTTTTCTTCCTGTGCTGATGCCATAGAAGCCTTCAATGCTATGACTAACTGCTCTTCTTCATCAAGATCTTCCAAGTTCAACACTGCTGGCTCTTTGCCCTTATCTTCAGTAGCCTTTTCTTTGCCCTTTTCTGAACCTCCAATGATCAAGGCACCTTTGGCCCTTGCTCTTTCCCTTTCCCCCTTTTTGGCAGCATCAAAACACTAAGGTTTGAGCTCACTCATTGTTGTAGCCATCAGGGATTGGGCTAGGTTCAGAGATTTCATCTCTTCCAGCAGATATACATTCTCATCATGTATATTCTGCATCCTATCACTGCTCAAGCTAAGGAAAGCTAGGACAGGCTTCATTTTTTGCTCAACAACCTCTTCCAAGGTTGCTTTCAGAGATGCATCCAATTGGGCTTTTAAGAGCTCAGTGAGGTTGGCCACTGCACCTTCAGCAATGTTGGCCAGTACTTCTTGTGAGAACTTTTCAGATGCAGCCTTGACCATTGCTAGCCTCTGTTCCTCAGCTCTTTTCTTTTGAAGTGCAGTCTTCTTTCCAAGGGCTTGCTTGACAGTTAGTCTGAGAGCTTTGACATTTGCATTGTGATTATCCCTCAGCAGCTTCTGTTCCTTCTTGACCTCTTCTGAGATGGATTCCATGGTGGATTTTGCTTTCTGAAGTTCAGTGGAAATGGTTTGAAGACCAGTTTTCACTCCACTTATCCTTGCTTCCAATGTAGGGAGCACTACATCTTCAGAGCCAGTTAATCTCATCTCCACAGATGCTAGAGTTCTTCCTTTCTCATTCAATGCTCCAGATGTTTTAGCATGAGTAGATTGGACTTGATGAGCTAAGGAGTCCAACTTTTCTGATTGCATCCCAAGCAAGGCTTTTGCTGATCCAGTGTCTACTTGGATGGGTGCATCTGTTAACAACTCATCTGCAAATATTTGGTCAAGAGAAATACCTGCAATGATAGACAAATCAAAAATGTTAGGGAATAAACACTCATCACCCTCAGAATTTTTTGGATAAGACTCTGATACATCAGCAGTCTTCTGCTCATTTTCAACTCTTTGTTTTCTCCCTTCATTTAAGATGTCCTCACACAAGGGATCAGGCCTCCTCTCATCAAGGGATTCTTGAAGTTCAGATTTGACTTCAAGAATAGCCTGTCCTTCCTCACTTATACCACCCTCATTTTGTGGTACACTCACTATCCTAGTGATCACAACCTCTCTTTCATCCTCTACTCCCTCTGATTTTTCAACTAAGTTCTCCTTTTCAACACCTTCACCTATACCTGCAACATCTCCACCTTCAACAAGGTTCAAAGATGGCAGTTGTGGGGAGATCACAGTGCTTATTTCAGCAGCCACTGAGTCATCCTGAATGATTAAGGGCTGATCAGTGTCCAACTCTCCTGACACTGAATAGGCCTTAATCAAACTAGCCTCTAAAGTAGGAACCTCAACATCTTTAGGCTGTGCCTCGGGTTCAGAAGAACCTTCATTGGCAGATGTATCTTTGGTTGTGTTACCACCCTTGGTCAACACCTCTGATGAAGCAGAGCCTTTCCTATGATAGGTTAAGAGAGGGGTTGAAGGCAGATTGGATTCAGAAGGGTTGGGATTGGTTTCAGGAGGGTTGGGTTTTGAAGGGTTTGAGGGATCATCAGGGGAATCATCATCATTTGAGCTACTATCAGGGTGTTTGATGCCCTTAGCTTTTCTTTCCTTCTCCTCAATTATCTTCTCATCTACTAACTTTGCAAACACATTCTCATCAATGAGGAATCTTGTTTTTAGCACACCAGCAAAGTGTAGCAGTCTGCTTTCTTCCACTTGCCACCAGTTTGCACCCTTATCTTGGATGACTTGTGATATCTCCATTATGGTTTTGTCTTTCACATCCACAAGCATCCTCAAATCATGAAATGTCTTCTGAATTCTTGGAAATTCAGCAAGTTGTGGATACAAACTTTCCACAGTAGCCTTGGCTCCACCTCTGAGCATACTCTCATAAGTATACTCCTCCTCATCTCCACTTGAATGGGGACTTTGGGTTATAGGGGAGTTGACTCTGTCTTCTCCTAGAGTGGCTTCAGGGAGGTTAAGTTCAGGGATGTTGGCTTCAGAAGGGTTGGGTGCAGTTGAAGGTACTTCAGTTGCTTTTGAGAGCAATGGATCTGAAGGGGCTTTGCTCAAGGGGGTTGGCTCATGCAGTGCAGCTTCTAAAAGCTTTGAATAATTGAGCATAGATGAGTCAAGGGGTGATTGCAATCTAGTCTCAACTACAACTAAGTCTGTAAGCACATTTATCCCACTTCTTTGCACACTCCCTTCTGGAGAATATCTCTTTGTAAGATTAACAGGGGTGATTGGTTGGTTTGTAGGAGTAACATGAGTTTCAGGGGAGTTGGGATCAGGATTCTGAGTTTCAGGAATATTGGCCTCTATTGGTTGACCTTCAGGGACCTTGGATTCTGGAGTTCCAGAACCAGATGAGTTGGTTCTTGATTTAGACTTGGTCCTGCTTTCAGCTCTGCTCTCTCTTAGAGCAAGTTGTAGAGACTTTTCTTCCTGAAGCTCTAACACCTTTTCAGTAGGCTTGGCCCTTCTCTTGCTAGCCCTACTGCTCCCACTTCCTTCTCCATCCTTCTCAGGGACAACTTCCCTGATCCTCTTTTCACCCTTAGACTTTTGTCTAGTCTCATTGTATCTTTGCCTCAACTCTTCTGAGTGATCAGAAGGCACTTGCACACCTTCTTCAGCAACTTCTTCAATTTCAGTTGAGGCTCCTGAATTCTCTTCTAAAGGAATTTGAGACACCTTTCTTGTCTTTACAGCTCTGGCCTTAGTCCTCTTCTTCAACTTTGGCTTTTCTTCAGCTTTCTCTTCAGCAGGTTTGGCCAGTTGCAACCTTCTTTGCTCAGTTTTCTTACTAAGCTTTCTGAACATTATTTTCTGGGCAGGGAGGGGCTTTGCAAAGGTTTGCATTTGTGAGTAGTGGGAAAACCTTTCAATCAACAAGCTTTCCCTGGTGCAATACTTGAGTTTTCCTTCTAATACAACCTCAGACAAGATGAAGGTCCTCCAATCAAACTTGATGCCCTTGTCACTAGCATTAATAACTGCAGCCATAATCCTTATTCTTGGATGGCTGACCTGCTCTAAGCTTCCAGTGTTGCTCAAGAGACTCTTGGTGATTACTTCAAAAAGATTTAGAAATTTTGGCTTAAGAGTCCTCTTGTGTTGTGTTGAAGAGATGGGACCTGGGACCAATAGCCATTCTTGTGCTATCTCTTCTTCATGGTCAGCACCATAAAATTCTGGATTCCTTCCCTCAGAAGGCAATCCAAAAGCTCCTTCAAGGTCTTCTTCAGAGAATTTCACCCTGTGAAATCTCTCTTCCTCCTCTCCCTCTGCTACATAAGAAAGTCTTGTAGCAACTTCACCATCTTCAGGCTTACCTCTCCATTTGAGGAAAGCAAAGAACTCAGCCATATAGCTCTCCAGACAAGAGCTTGGCCTTTCTTTCATGAATTTTTTGAGTCCAGCTCTTCTCATCCATCTAAGAGTTGGAGTTACTTCAGGGTCTTCACTTTCAAAAGATGCAATAGGCTCAAAGTGAAGGTTGTTCTTGTTGCTTAGATAGCCAAAATCAAGGTCTAGAGTCTTGTTGGAGAAGTCAATGATCATTTCTGGTCTGATTTTGGGAGCCATTGAAGGTTACAGAAATGAATTCGAGTGAGTTTGAGAGTGTTTGAAGAAGATGAAAGATAGGGTTTCGAATACTTGGGGAAGAAGTGTTTATGGGGATTCTTAAGAGTTGTGAATATTCTAAAAAGAATGTTTGTCAATGAGTTGGTGGAGTCTTGAGGCAATTCAACGGTTAACAAAAGTGGAAACCAAAATTGGACGGCCAGGATTGATTTCAGGGGAGTTGGCCAATTTTGATCCAATGGTCAAAAACCAATGTAACAGTGAGTAATTGGTTTTATTCAAAACGTGGAAGTTATTTAATATTAGTTAATGGTTGGGGAGTTTCCAAGGTAGATCATGGCTTGAAAAAGTGTAATGCAAACAAGAGTTAAATCTTGGCATTTAATGCATGGAAAGTGACCTTTTGGGTGGGAGACAAATTAAATCCCAAAAAGATGATATATGTATATGGAATGGGACAGATTTCAAAATAGACAATGATTACCCAAAATAGGTGCTTATCAAACCAAGAAATTAGTTTGATAGCCAAGACAACTTATCTGACCCCACTTGGACAAGTGTCCTGAATTTCAATGGACAAGTGTCCTGAATGATTGGGGTCATCTCTTCTGAATTTCAGTAGACTTGACCAAGTCTGCTGAACATCATTTCAGTTCCCTTTACTCCCATTAACTTCAATAGAATTTACTTGTCCAACTTCCCTGGATCAAGTAATCCCAATTCTGCTGATAGCTCTAAAAATCTTGCCTCTGCAAGTGGCTTAGTTAATATATCAGCTTTTTGATGATCTGTGTGGATTTTCACCAACTTTATGTCCTTCTTCTCCACATGGTCTCTGATGAAGTGATGCTTGATGTCCACATGTTTGCATCTAGTGTGTAGAACTGGATTCTGTGATATTGCAATGGCACTATTGTTGTCACAGAAGATAGGCACTTCAGCAGAGTTGACATTGTAGTCTCTTAGTTGTTGTCTCAACCAAAGAATCTGAGCACAACAACTTCCAGCTTCAACATATTCAGCCTCAGTAGTGGAGGTAGCCACTGTGTTCTGTTTCTTGGAGAACCAAGATATGAGTTTGTTGCCCAAGAATTGACAAGTCCCTAAAGTGGACTTTCTGTCAATTCTACATCCTCCATAATCAGCATCTGAGTAGCCAGTTAACTCAATGTTGTCATCAGAAGGGTACCAAAGGCCTAAGTTTTCAGTGCCTTTGAGATACCTCAAGATCCTTTTTGCAGCCTCAAGATGGCTTTTCTTAGGATTTGCTTGAAACCTTGCACAAACACCTACTGCAAAGGTGATGTCAGGTCTACTGGCAGTGAGGTAGAGGAGTGAACCAATGATTCCTCTATACTCAGTAGAGTTGGTTGGAATACCACTCTCATCAGGATCCATCTTCCAATTTGTGTTCATTGGGATCCTTACTGGCTTGCTAGTTGTACACCCAAACTTCTTGATCATTTCTCTGGTGTACTTAGCTTGGTTTATGAAGATTCCTTCTTTAGATTGCTTGACTTGAAGTCCCAAAAAGAAATTCATCAGACCCATCATGGACATCTCAAACTTGCTTTGCATAAGCTTGGAGAATTTCTCACACAGCTTCTCATTTGGGGATCCAAAAATTATGTCATCCACATAAATTTGGACAAGCAAGATGTCCTCTCCTTCAGTGATTCTAAAGAGAGTTATGTCCACAGTTCCTTTGATGAAACCATGATCCAAGAGGAACTGTGACAAGGTGTCATACCAGGCTCTTGGAGCTTGCTTGAGTCCATATAGAGCTTTCTTCAATCTGTAGACTTGATTTCCAATCTCAAAGCCAGGTGGTTGCTCCACATAGGCTTCTTCTTTTAAAACTCCATTCAAGAAGGCACTTTTGACATCCATTTGGTATACTTTGAACCTCTTGTGGGCTGCATAGGCTAAGAAGAGTCTGATTGCCTCTAGCCTTGCCACAGGTGCAAAGGTCTCATCATAGTCAATGCCTTCTGATTGACAATAGCCTTTTGCCACTAATCTGGCCTTGTTTCTGACAATCACATCATTTTCATTCTTCTTGTTCTTGAACAACCACTTGGTTCCAATAACATCTTGATGTGAAGGTCTATCCACCAGCTCCCATACATCATTTCTCGTGAATTGGTTTAGCTCTTCCTGCATTGTTGTGATCCAGTTTGCATCTTGAAGTGCTTCATCAATGTCTTTTGGTTCCTGTTCTGATAGGAAACAACAAAACAAGGCACTTTCACCATGAAATCTTCTGGTTTTGACTCCTATACTTGGATCACCAAGTATCAGATCAGTAGGATAGTCAGACAACCAAGTCCATCTTTTTCAGATCCCTTCAGTAGAGTTGTCCTCTACTAAAGTTGAGTCACCAGTGTTATAGAATTCAGGATAATTGAATGCAGGATCTAATTCAGGATCATATTCAGGGATGTTGTCCTCAATGTCAGGGACATTGGTATTTTCAACATTTATGGTTCCCCCTGGAATATTAGATCCATTAACTACCTCAGCATAGCCTGCTTCTTCATTGGTAGTTGTTACCTGGATGTGAACTGGGATTGGATCATTCAGTTCACCATTTCCTTCAGTGGGGTTTTCTTCAGGGATATTGCCTTCAGGATTGTTGTCCAGTGTAGCATTTTCAGGGAGATTGGCTTGGACAACATCTATGAATTCAGTGTCCTTGTCTTTTAAGCTTAATCTGGTTGTTCTTTGTGTGATCTCCTCAGTGTCCAGGTTTTTGTTCCTGATCTCAAAGATGGATTCATCAAACACAACATGAGGTGTTTCCTCCACAACAAGGGTTTTCTTGTTGTAGACTCTGAAAGCTCAACTGATTTGAGAGTATCTAAGAAATACTCCCTCATCAGCTTTGTTATCAAAGGCTTTCAACTGTTCTTTCTCATTATTGTGAATGAAGCACTTACAACCAAATATGTGAAAGTATGACACTTTAGGCAATCTTCCTTTCCACAGTTCATAGGGGGTTTTGCCTTGCCCCTTAGTAATCAAACATCTATTTTGAGTATGTCATGCAGTATTTATAGCTTCAGCCCAAAACCTCTTAGGTAGATTTGAATCAGCAATTAAGGTTCTAGCAGCTTCTTTTAGGGTTCTATTCCTTCTTTCTGCAACTCCATTCTGTTGAGGGGTTCTAGCTGCTGAGGTTTCATGAGATATTCCATTTAATGTGCAATACTCATTGATGTAAGAGTTAATGAACTCAGTGCCTTTATCAGATCTTATTTTGATAATGCTAAGGCTTTTCTCATTTGACAGTCTCTTTAGAAGTTCAAGCAGTTTGACTTGTGTTTCCTTCTTATTAAGGAGAAATACTACCCATGTGAACATAGAGAAGTCATCTACTACCACCAGTGTGTATTTTCTACCATTGATACTTGCAGGGGTAATTGGTCCAAATAGGTCCATATGTAAAAGTTCAAGTACCCTTTCAGTAGAGATGGCTGGTTTTCCCTTGAATGAGGCTTTAATCTGTTTTCCTTCTTGACATGGTTTACACACATGTTCCTTAATGAAAACCTCATTAGGCAGTCCTTTAACTAATGCATTCCTAGCAAGTTTGTTCATTGAATTAAAGTTCAGGTGGTTTAGCCTCTTATGCCATAACCAACTTTGTTCACTAGAGCTCTTAGCAATGAAACATGCAGCATCAGTAGATTTGTCCAGGTCTGCAAAATACACATTTCCTTTCCTAGTTCCAGTCAATAGAGTTTGCTGAGTCTTATCTTTGATTAAGCATTTTCCACTTGAAAACTCAACATTGAAATCTTTATCACAGAATTGACTGATCCTTTGGAGGTTATATTTAAGACCAGCTACATAAGATACATTGGATACTTTGATGTTACCAATCATCAAAGTACCATAACCTTTTGTTGTTGCTTGTGAGTTGTCTCCAAATGTGACATTTGGGCCTTCTTTTTCAATAAAGTCAGTGAGGAGTTCCTTGTTTCCAGTCATGTGTCTTGAACATCCACTATCAAGATACCATGCTGACTTTTTGCTCATACTCCTCTTCTTGTGGCCCATAGGTACCTGCAATTAGCCAGTTTTAGGTACCCTTTGAATTTTGGGTCCTGAGAGGTTAGCTGTACCTTTAGGAACCCAAACTTGCCTAATTACCCTGATTGATTCAAGGTGACTAAGTTTTTTTCCTTGTGCATCAACATACACTGCCTTTCCCTTAAATGCCTTTGGAAGGTGTGTGTGAAAGTGTTAACTCTGTAAGTTTCAGGAGAGTTGTCAAATCTCCTGAACTTATGAGTTCTTTGTGTAGCTTGATGAAATCTTTGAGGAAAGGTATTTTTATTATCATTACCCTTTGGCATGAAGGGTTTTGGTAGTCTCATTTTATTTTGCCTTTGAGGATGGTTGTCCTTAGGTCTATTCAGCTGAGGCTTTCTCAGAAGAGTTGGCCTTGGCTGATTATACCTTAGATAACTCCTCTGAACATTGTTCAGGAGAGTTGCCCTTCCATTGGGTCTACTCTGCTGACCAACATTCCTCTTGTGGTCAGGGACTTTGGCCATTTCCTTAGGTTTGAGCTTAGTCTCCTGAAGCACTTGAGTTGGCAAATCATCCATTTTGCCCTTTCCTTTGTTCAGGGGCTGTATTATTTCATTTTCAGCTTGTTGTGCCACTGATTTGACAAAGATTTTCTTAGTGTTACTTGTTGAAGCAACACTAAGACAAGGTGAAGATTCAAATGGATCAAAACCTAATCCACTTCTTTGAGCCATAGGTCTTTGATAACTTTAAATTTCCTCTATTGCTCTAGAGGATTTGTTCAAAGCAGACATCTTTAATTTCAGGCTCTCTTCACTTGATTTTAGAATATCATACTCATGTGAGAGGTTTTCAAATTTTGCTTGAAGAATTTTTAATTCAAACTCTTTTCTCTTCTGAGTAAGTAATTGAGCATCAATCTGTCCTTGTTGGTCAACTATCCTGAGATTTGCTTCCCCAAGCTCTCTCAAGACTTGTTGGTACAACTCAGTAGATTTAATGTCAACTACTGTCTCAGCAGGTTTTGAAAGTACAATTGAAAGTCTTTCGTTTTCTCTCACACAATTGTCATGAAATTCTTGCAGCCTAGTGAAATCTTCCATCAACTTCCCAAAGGAAAGTTTCAAGTTGACTTCACTAGTGTTCTGTGATAAAGATGATGGTGAGCTAGAAGTGGAGGATACCTCATCATCCTCAATGGACATGTTGCACACATCATCATCATCATCACTGTTTGAGAACAGTCCATCAGAAGAGTTGAAGCTTTCAGCATTATCAGATTCTTCACCAGCCATCATGGCTTTCCTATTTGTGAACTTTCTGTCTCTTTTTGCTTGCCTTTCTCTTCTTTCTTTAGAGCTCAATTCAGGGCAGTCATACTGAAAGTGCCCTTTCTTTTTGCAATTATAACACAAGTCTTCATCATCATGCTTCTTGGATTCATCTCTTCTTTTAGATGATGAAGGGTCAGCTCTACTAGACCTTCTCCTATCAGAGTACTTGTCCTCTAATATTTTCTCTTCAGGCTTTTTGTCCTCAGCCTGATCTTCAGGGGAGTTGTACCTTCTCCTGAATTTGTTGTCTTGGTAGAATTTCTTGTATCTACCAAACCTTGAGTTGAGCTTGTCAAACCTCCTTGCCATAAGAACCATTTCTTCCCTCATTTCAGCCTTAGAGACTGACTTTGATGATCTTGGAGTGGGCTGCATTTCAGGTTCAGCAGCTTTGGCTTTGAATGCCACTCCTTTGATTGGTAAGGAAGACTCTTCTGCTGGCTTTCTTCTATTGAGGTCAAACTCATAGGGTTTGAGTTCTGAGAAGATTTGTTGCATGGGCATGGTAGAGAGATCCTTGGTGTTTTGCATCATAACAGCATAGACATCCCACTTTTGAGTGAGACTTCTCAAGATTTTCAAACCAACTTCTCTCTTGGAGTATACCTTGCCCAGGGAGTTGATTTCATTCATCACATCTGTGAATCTACCTGCAAACTTATCAATGGACTCATCTGCATCCATTGAGAACTACTCAAACTTCTGCACAGCCACTTGGAGCTTGTTCTCCTTTATCTTTTCAGTACCCTCACACATTTCAGCAAGAGTATCCCAAATTTCTTTAGTTGTTGTGCAGTGGTAAACTCTTCCCATGATTGCATCTGAAATTGTTTGGTAGAGAGTATTCATTGCAAGATAATTCAAGTTATCTTTTCTTTTCTCTTCAGCAGTGAAATCATCTTCATCTTTAGGGATCTCTTGCCTTATGTCAGCTCTTTGATCTTCAGTCATTCTGGGGTTGATTTGAGTGAATACATAGGGTCCTCTTGTAATCACTCTCAGCATGTCTGTATGAAGAGATGCAAGATGAGCTCTCATTCTGATCTTCCAGAAATCATAGTTCTCAATTGAGAACATGGGCAGCTTGTGATGTGAAATATGGTTGACTGGATTGGTGGCCATATTGTTGATTCCTTGAACAGCATCATGAGGAACAGCATTGTTGTTGGCCATAGCTCAAGAATAAGATGTTAGTTAAATAATAGGATTTCAGATAGATCAGTTCAGTGACCACACCAAATATGTGATTTTGAAAATCAAGATGGATTTTCAGAAGCAGTGGTCCTTGAACCCCTGCTCTGATACCACTTGTTGGTCCTGAAAGAAGTATATAACAAGTGTATGGGGGGGGGGGGAAATACACTTGTATGCAAATTCTTTTCAAACTTGATCAAACCAGAGTTCAGCAAGGTTGTCTTGGACAACTCTGCTGAAGATGTATGACCTTTTCAAAGATAACCAAGCTACTAAGTACTATTGAATACTTAGTTGAATGACTATCTAAGTTGGTTATAAGTGAGGAATTAGTGGTTGGCCCTTTAGTTTAAACTCCTTTAAGTGCTGAAATCACTTTGAGTAATACAGTCCAGTTTTTAGGGAACTTGTCCAATTCAGTTTTTGCACAGTCTTTAAATATATGTCCTTTGAAATCTCAGTTTTGTGTGCAGTGTTGAATGTATGAAAGTACTTTGAAAGTAAATCAACACAAGAGTTTATAGTGGTTCAGAGACTCAAGCTCCTACATCCACTTTCCTTGATTTAACAGGATAATTCCTTCACTCTTGGAATTAACATGTTTTATACTGCCAAGGTGCACTTGATCAAGAACACCACTCCTTGGTGAATTGATCCCTAGGATGTCTAGAGTCCTAGTACCCTCTTCTTAACTCAGAACTGAATTGTTCTTCTCTCAACAGTCAGCTCCTACCACTTCTACTACTACAACCTTCTCACTTTCTCACTTGAAAGGGGTAAGGGTTGAAGTAAGGTTCCAACTAATGAGATATCCTTTACACTGGAGGTCAGTGTATAAGGATTAGGATATCTCTCTAAGCTTTGTATGGATATACAATGAGTTCAGCTTAGATGAAGTGTTTGAAGACTAAGATAGTCTCTTTGAAAGCTTTGAAAGCACTTGTTAGCTTGTAGAATAGTTGGCTTGGTAGTTGGTTGGATGCCTTCAAATGGTCTTCACACTTATGTATTTATAGACAATTTGAGAATTTGCCCGTTGGAGAGGCAGCCCCAAATTGCTATAAATGTCTTCCTTGAGTTCTTCAAAACTGGAAGACAGATTCTTGATAGTGACATGTCCTCATTTGGGTAATAAACGGCTGTTAAGACTTTGTCTTCATTCTGCAGCACTCTTCCCAATGTTTGACTTCAAGATTCACTTGATTAAGTTTGGACATGGCTTCTGAAGGTTGATCCAATGATAGGACAACATTCCTTATCAAATGGACAACTCTGCTTATCACTATCAGCATACTTACTTATCAGAATAGTTGGCTTGCTCTCTTCAGATGACTTGGCTCTTTCCCTTTGCTACATTTAGATGTGATCTTAGCATGATTCATTGAAGGATTTTTAGGGTATAGTTGTGTTCATCTTTTCAGCATAGTTGATCTTCAAGTTTCAGAACATTTGTTCTTGTTTAATTGTGCTGAGACAACTCTTCTGGACAACTCTCCTGATCAGCATACTTGGCCTTCAATAGACTTGAGATCATTCCAGAGTTTGAGCCTTGAGGAGACTTGTTCTTGATAGACTTCAAAGCATATGTTCCCCCTCAAATTGTGCATCTAAACAACTAAGAGCTGCCTAACATACCAGCTTCTCATCTAGCCTTATTCTGTATGTTCTAACATGCTTAGAACATAATCATCTTAGACTTAGGCATGTCTCAGGGGGTTTTGGTATTGAATCAAAACATATCTCATTTTATTCCCAACACAATACTTATAACATTAAAGCATATATAGATGGAGAAACCACCGAGGCCAAAAGAATTCTGCAAGAAATAAAAGAAGATGTAAAAAATAATAGTATATTTTTTCTTTTTTCGAACCTGAAAATTCTTATTCATCATTGTTGCAACAACATAGGCTACGGGGAAGTCCATGCGAACCACAAAAGTCGGTAGATCTACCCCAAACAAAGGGGCTCTCGTAATTCTGAGCGGCCCTAATAAACACATGTGTTACTTGATTAACATTTTTTTAGTAAAAGAAACTGTAACATTTTAAAAGTTCGATTTAATCACCTTGCATGCGTTGATATAATCCCAAATATTGTATCATTAGTGGAATTTACATTAATAGCATCCACCACAATTTTAGCATCGCCCTCCGCCACAACATCATCTATCTCCCATTCCTGCAATCATGATAGGGCACTGGTAGGGCCTCTAAAAATCCACGCCTCACCCAATTACAACCCACTTCCACCATAGTACGCGCAACTACAAATTCACCGTGCTCATTATGCAGAGCCATTCTAATACCGACCTGCATAGAATCTCGAAAGAATGCAGCATCGACGACATTGATCTTCCATTTTCCTGTTGGTGGATTGTGCCAAGCATTCCACTACATGGCTCGCCGCTCGCCATGAGGAATCTTTAGGAGTTCTTCTCCCTTTCGCTGCACACTGGCATTGCACCCACCATGCAGCCGATTGATAGACAACCTCCACCGACGTTAATTGATTTCCATTCCAAAATTTAATATTCCACTCCTTCGAAATCTACCACAAAACCATGCAAAAGCTCACCCCCAACAGATTCAACTCCTTGACCACATATAACACAAGCCTCCTCATCAACCACTCTTTAACAATTAAATATTTTTTAAAAAAAAATATGTGTCATTCATAAAAATTAATAAATTATTATTAGTCGTGCCGAGTTCGGCTTTACTGGTTCCACGTTAAATTAAAATTGATCGAAAAATATATTGATGCATCAAATTGTATAATATAAAAAAAATGGTGTATCGAATTACAAAGAAAAAAAATATATGTTGCAATCAATAAATACACTGAAGGTGGTGAATTATTTTGCAATTAACCCTAAAAAAAATCTATTTTCTTCACTTTAAAAATCATATTCTTCAATTTTCTTTTTTCAATACGCGTTTAAATTTATAATCATTTTGGGATGGATTTCTTTTCATTCTTATTTTCTCTACAACAACGTTTCTTAGACAAACGGTGATCAGATTAATGCAGGAATTATCATTATTGTATTATTCTTCTAAGATTTGTTGAAAATTTTAAATCAATTCATCAAATTTTTAAAGAATTTTGAAGATTTTCAAGTTATTCTCAAAAGTTTGTATGATTTATTTATTTTATTACTTCGAAATATATGATTTACACATTATAAACATTATTGTTGTTTTATTTCCAAATATCCACAAAACTAAAATGTCAAACAAAACATACAAAGATATGACATGCACTTAAGTAGAGAAAATAAAAGAAAACTTAAATTGCACCCCACATCAGCATTGACATATTAGTTTACCTCAACGGACCAATTTCAAAATCTATACAAATTCACACAACAAAAATCAAAAAGTATAAAATGTCTGGACCAAAATAAAAAAACAGGTCAACTTATTGAACTAGAAAAACTTTAATCCCTTAACAAATATTTGTTTGTATCAGAATATCTGAATACATCTACACAACAAGTATGTTAATTGTTTTTTTTTACCTCTCTACTTATCTACTCCTTCTAGGTAGATCCAAATATGTCACACCAATTGATTCAAGAAACTTTACATTCACCGATAAATAAAATACTCCTAAAAAAATATAGTAAATTAGTGATACATGTTATACTCTTTCTATTTCTAAGTACGAGGAAATGAGGAAGAAGAATAGTCATTTAGTAAATCAGTATAATGAGCTGAAGACAAATAGGTAGAGTCAAGAAGAGAAGCGTCAGGTTGTCCTTGTTCTTCTCCCTGTGGCTCCTGCTGCACCACTAGAACAGAGAAATCAAAATCAGAAGTAACCAATATGTCTCCTACGAGCCCCAACTCAGGGCAATCACTCCAGTCATTGAACCCCATCAGAAGAGGTGAAATTGGGTCGTGATACCTCCCCACTACGCACAAATCAAATCCGTAATCTTTTAGAGAGTTGATCACTCTCGTTGTCCCTACAGAGTCTTTCACCAACTCTTCTTTGATTGTAATCCTTTCGTCTCCCAGACTTCTCTCCCTGAACTCATGCACCAACTCCATCTCCACACTTTCCACCCCATCGTCATCCCACTCCCTGATCCACACCAACATCAGACTAGTCTCTTGATTCTCGATGAACCTAGTGAAGTAGGACAACGCCTCACAATCATCCATCCCCCCTAAGAAAATGAGGCACATGTGGAACAAGGGACGACCTTTCACCACCAACTGGTTATTGTTCACATGCCCTCGATCTACGAGGATTCCCACTGAACACGGGGCCTTTGTCATCACATTTTGGTTCACCATTCTAATGGAAGGTGAATGAGCTCCCACATTACCATCAATGCCCCATTGCTTGTGAAATGGGATGATCACGATATTGGTCACCTGTAGTAGGATCAGATTCAAAAATTAATAAATGAGTGGGCTATGATATAAATGTTTTGATACAATAAAATCCCAAGAAGTTAATCCTCTAGGGTGATGCTCAAGGTTCTCGAGTTTTATAGGCTCATTGGAAAACGAGGATATTTTAGAGTAAAAGTGATTTCAATTTCGATTATATAAAAAAAAAAGACAATAAATTTGTTAGAATAATATTAAAAAAAAAAATTAAGTTGTGGGGATGTGATTCTTTTGTTTATGTGGAATCTAGTTTAAATATGATTTTTATTGAAACAATGTTGCCCCTATGGAGATCCATCTCGAGTCACCTGGTCGGCCGCGAGCGTGCAAATGTCGTCGTGCATGCTAGCGTACGGTGCTATGGACGTGAAGTGGCGCACCACGACAGAGCCGAGGTAACGTTGTTCAAACAAGTTGAAGGCATTAACAGCGTGCTTAGACCAACTCTTTGTAGTGGTGAGGTGTTTGTTTCGGCCGGTTGACTCCATCACAGAGGCGGCTCTACCCTTGAGCTCCATTAGACTCAGAACAAACACGGCAATGGGTCGGCTTTTCATGGGGGCAGATGCTTCGAGAAGATTGATGAGGGTACGGACGTTGTCCTCGTTGTGAATGCAGACAAGCATGCGCAGCTGGTCGTTAGGTTGATTGAGCATGATGGAGCTCTTGCATTGGCTGATGTACCTTTCGGATGGATCGTAGAGGTGCGTGATCAGAGGCCTCGATATTCCTGTCACGATCAGCATTGATATTAACAGAAGGGCATATGCTTCACTTCCTAGTATCTGTACATTGTCCAATAATACTCAAATAAGACCATTAACTACTATCTTGTGTTTTTTAAGAAAAAAGTAGAGGCTAGATTCTTTAAGCTTACGGTTGTATTCTTGTGTGGATAAAAAACATACAACCCCCGTGTTTGATAAAATTTTCAAAAAACACTATTTTATTTGATAAAATATGGACAAAGTTTTCTTGTGTTTCATTAATGCATAATCCCCCTTATGTTTAATAAAAGTATGCATACTCTGCCTACCGTTTACTTTCATTCAGAAAAAATAATGGAGTTAAAATGAAGTATAAACTTGCATAATTGTCCTTCGTATAAACAAAAAACACGCACACTACACCCATAAATAAAGCATGTACAAATCACGAGCAACTGCAAATCTTACATCTTTTACGTAATTACGCAGGGGTATTTTGGATAATTCTCACTAACCGCGAATAAAACACACAGTTTAGTTAAAAATGACATAAAGAGGATTTTGTGCATACTCTTATCTAACAAGTGGAGTTTGTAATGCAACATATGGGTAGGTTTTTTTACGCTTTTTAACCATTCTTATTTGAGTTTGTCTTTTATAGATTAATAAAAAGAAAAATAGTAGATTAGTTACTTACCCCTTCTTCATGCAAGGTGATGTAATAAGCAGCTTCAATGGAGCCTTTACAACACATAATCAAAGCAAGAGTGACAGCATCCTTCATCGGAATCTTATAATAAAGCGACGGAATAACAACTCCGATGAACTTAGCCGCATAACATATGAAGATAACAAGGGAACATGCTACCCCCGAAACTCCTTTTATAGAGAAGATATCGGTAGTCAAACCACTCATCACAAACTTAGCTGGAACAAACAACCCCATTGTAATAGTATCGAGCTTATTCACATACGAAGATCCTAAAGGCGCACCCTCAGGAACAACAATCCCCAAAAAGAAGGTTCCCAATGGCGCTGGTTGCCCTAATATCTCAGCCCCCAATCCACATAGCAACACTATGATTGTAATAATAACAAAATGTGCCTCTCTCATACGTTGCCCTTCGGGCACACGACTAGAAATGAAGATAATGATTGTGCGAAAGCCGAAGAAGACGATGAAGAACAAGATTAGGGCACCAATAATGGAGGACATTGCAGTGAGGCGTTGACTGATTGCGTACACGATAATGGAACCTAATAGTAAGGAGAGGGTGTAATTGCAAATGTCTGATACGAGAGAAGCTAGGGTTGCTAATCTTCCGATTTCAGAGTTGAGAATGTTGAGATCGTTTAACAGGGTTGTGATTACTGGAAATGAAGAGACGGCGGATAGGGGTACGACGAAGGGGAGGGATTGTCGCATTGAGGGGTCTAGGTCGATTGAATTTAAAATTATGAAAATGGAGAGCATTCCGATTATTAGAGGGACTATGAAGCACAATGTACCTATAACAATTGAGTATCGCTCGATTCTTTTCACTAAGGAGATGTCGATGTGGACGCCTAATATGAAGAGGTAGAACATGAAACCGATGTCTGCGAATGTTTCCAGTATCAATTTACCCCATGGTGGGAATATCTTCCCTCTAAATGAATCCACATGACCCAGAAACGATTGCCCCAAGATGATTCCCCCCTGTTTCAAATCAAGAGATGGAACATGAGTTCAGCTCTTTTATATTAATAAACGAGTTTTGTTGGACGATTCAAATAACAACTCTAAATGAAACACTAAGTATTATCCTACATGGTGCGAAAATTGTAAAATTTATTTCATATTTATTATGTGTTGACGATGTTAGACTTGTACGAATCATTTTTGTATGTGTTGTTCACGGGGGCTATTTGAGTTCCATGTAGCAACGAGACTAGCATCGCTAATGTAGTATAATGAGATCCAAACATATAAATTTCAATTTAAAAAATCACAAATAAATTATCATTCGATAACAAAAAATTATCAATATAGGACTAAAACTGCATTATTTTAAAATTTATGATACTTAATTAAGAAAATTGATTTGTGTGAAACTAAAATCGTCAAAACTCAATAGATTTGAGACCAAATTTGCAATGTAGGCTTTGAAAGATTTGATGATCAATCATACACAAATGTTTGGACATAGAATTTGTATGAAATACCTAGAGGAAAAGGACCTTACTTACAATAAGCTGGGCACTGATAACACCTTGTTTAAAAGGTTTGAGGAGGAAGGAAATGATGTTTGTAATGACGAAAATGACGATAAATTGGGCTAGCGCAAGTGGTACGGAATAGGTGAAGGGATCGCCACCGCGCCATGCACTCCCTTGTGAATTTATCATTCCAAAATATTGGCACAACAGAGTTTGTTGACCATCGTGTCCCCGAATGTACCCTAAAGAATATGTAGCATGTTTATACGACATTGTCTTTTCCTTTTTTTCTCAAAACAATCTCAAAGGTTGATGGGAATTGATCTTTTGATGTGCAAAATTTGAAAAAAAAAAAGTTTGAAATTTTAGCATGTGATGCATAAAATAAGAGAAAATGGGAGGGGAGTAGTTTCTTTTGCAAAATTGAAGCGAAAGAGAATCACTAATAAGTGTTATACATAGTAAAGTACTAAATTTAGCATGCAACATGGATAACCACCCATAAACTCTACCAATATACTTATATTTAGCACAAATAAATACACTATTCATTCTTTATTTATACAAAAATTGTCCATATGCTTTTAATTTTTCAAGCTATTGTGCCCCTAACTTCAAGGTTTAAACTCAAGATAATTCAAACTTTAAGGACCAAAAGTAAAAATAGATAAGAGAGATTATAGATTGTGTTCATTTGCATGTACATAAGCACATAAAGGGCAATGTTTGCATATTAATCTTATGTGATTGTATAGAACTATAATATACATACAATTTGAAAGATGAAGCCATGAATACACAATAACATGATACTCTCTTAAAAAACGTTTTTTTTTTTTTTTTAGCGTATAACATTCACCATCAAGTCATGAGTTTAAAAAAAAATACAGTATATACATACAATCCGTTTGAATATCATTCAGAATCAAAGTAATACAATGAAAAATGTGTTTTGATTTTCACAAAGAATGATATATACGATAAAGAATCAAAGAACGAAAATTATAAAGCGGAAAATCGAAGGCAACTGGTGTTAATCACCACCACTGGTACACAAGAACTCCATGCTTTCTAAGAGACGAAAACAATTTCAAACACTGAGAATATGTCTTCTAATACTTAAGGACTTCTCTTCCCCGGGCAGCATCTCTGCCATCTATTATAATGACATTCAAGAAACATTTCATCAATCATACAAATAACCCCCGTCTCTATCAATCTTGGGATCAAATTGAAAAACGTTCTTTCCACGTCCACCTTCACCACTACATAATCCATCTCCCCTACCATACTTTTCAACCACAATGCAAAATCAAATTCTTGAATCTTATTAAGACTCATAAAATTACTCGAAGATTGAACAACTTGAACCCTCCCCATCCCTCGACCCTTCTACTCGTTCTTCCTACTTGGCTCCCAACTAATTTCAAAGAACAACGTCTCATTTCTGATCCAAGATGCATATGGCAGCAGCATAACATCCTTCTTCGTTTTATATTCATCTTGGAATGCATTATCCACCTCGACTGCATAAATTTTAAAGGGTTTGTCTTGTTTCGGATACTGCTTCTTAAACCAGCTCCCAATACTAGACCCATAACTCATTGCTCCAACATCAATGCATGTATACCTATTCTTGAAACTTATGTCAACAATTGTTGAGAGATATTTTACATTCTTGATATTCTTTTTTAGTATTATCCAAGGCTTCAAAGGCTCATCTGTAATTAACGGCTCTGCTTTCCTAATCAATTCGACCTTATATCTACGGATAGAACACTCATTTCCAGTTTTTCCTAAATTTAATGCCTCGTTCTTCTTCCTAAATATGATTTCATGTATGGCAATTGAATTTAAGCCGTCAATTTCACGCAATTTAATCAATGTAAAAGCGTAAAATAATTTAATTACCAAATGAAGACTATACTCATCAATTTCCGATTCTGTGTGCAGAACAAAAACGCCTCTCGGTTTGAGGGTTCTGGAGACTTGCGAAGAGAATTGAACCGGCTTCGACGTCCGGTCTAGACCGGCGGTGGTTGAGAACTCAAAATCGAATGTTGATTCCGCGTAGCGAACGCTCGACGATGAAAATTTCTCGGAAGAAATACCAATTGCTTTGAAACCCCAAATTTTGTCAATGCAATAGCTTCGTCCCCGTCTCCAATGCAAAGGGATTTGGAGCCGGTAGAGAGTTACGAGGTCCTGGAAAACAGAGGAGTAATACGCGCGGTGGCGATCGGCGGTGGAATCGAGGGTTTGGGGGAACAAACAAAAGTCGAGAGAATCTCAAGAGTGAGGTTTGACGGGGATGACGTAGGTATAACTGGCGAGAAGCACGAGGACGCGGAAAGAGAGGAGGCGACGCAGTAGAATGCTGCTGAAGAGAATGTTGGTGGGTGACTTCAGTGCCAGAGCCTCTATGGAAGTAGAGGTGGGAATGGGCCAGGCTACCCGACAGGGGCCTACGGCTCGGCCTATTAAAGCTCGGCTCGACTTAGCTCGTTTAATAAACAAGTCGGGCTCAAGCTTTTTTGAAAGCCTATTTAGTTAAATAGGCCGGGCTTGAGCTTTTTCGTAGGCCTTTCAAGCCCAACAGGCCGACCTATTTAATTAATTTAATATAAAAATATATATATATATATAAAATAAAAATATAATAAATACATAATACTTATACTTAAATATAGAAAACATTTTAAATAAGAGTTTCTAATATATATAATTTCTAACTAGTAAGCATTAAGAAATACAATTCGTGGTTTTTTTATGATTTGATGAAATACAAGTGTTTGAGGATTTTTTTTTTTAATGCACTAATAGAACTAAAAGGCCTTTAAAAGGCTTTCGGGCCAGGCCAAGCCTTAAAAAAAAGTCTATAATAGGCCATGGGCCAGGCTCGGGCCTAAAAAATATTTAACAGGCTAGGCTTTTTTTCGTAAAGCCTACCTAGGCCTAGCCCATTCCCACCCCTACATGAAGCATTTCACCTCCGGCGATGACAATTTTTGTTAGCCGTTAATAAATGGGGCCAACGGCATTCAGTCGTGGCACGTATTAAAGATTTAATGGGTGTAGAACGGAAACATATGAGTAAAACTCAGTAAATTAGAAAGACCCTATTATACTAATATGATGAGACCACACGAGCAAGGGGATTTGGAAAGGTCTATCATAGACGCAAGTCGAAGGAAAAATCAATTACTTAATTCCTTATTTATTTATTTATTATTTATTTGTTTGCAAATTTTGAATTCAGTTAGTTGCTAGATTTCAGCTTTTCAGTTATTTTTTATTTAGCAACTTTATTTTTGCGCATATAAATTCTGGACTGGGGTTTTGGAGATTATTATGAATGAATTACGTTTTTGAGTGAATAACTCTTCTCTACAACTTTTATTGTTGGTTGCTAGGATAATTCAAGGTTCATTCATTGGGTTGCTAGAATTGCCTCGTGAGAGGTTTCAACATAATACAAAGTTTTTCTTGTTTCAGGTCAATTTTAAATTCATTTTTAAATTTAAGTATCATGTCATTTTATTAGATGAGTTATTCTCTTAAAAATGACATGTCATTATAATAATGAGTATTAATTGAAAACTACGATAAGTTTGATTAATTTTTATTACATTTTTATTTAGTACTAAATTTTTTTTATTTTTTTTTTTGCATGTTAATGAAAAATGTGCTTACATTTTTTTGCACGAATTTTAAGAAAAAATAGATAAAGTAAAAGTGTTAGTGAATTGTTATGAGGTAAAAATGAAGTAATTATTTTTATAAAAGAAAATTAACACACTTTTGATGAACATACAAATAAGTAAAGTGAGCATAATTTTAATGGATGAGTATCTTTTATGGAGTATATTAAATGTATTTTCTATTATATGATATATTATTTATCTACTCGATGCATTAAAAAAATAAAGGTTTAAAATATACTCCATATTAGAAAATATATATTATAGTTTTATACACATATATTATTTAAATATATTTATTACTCCCTCCGTCCCATACTTGAAGGCTCAAACCAATTGGGCACGGGTTTATTGAATGAATTGTTTATTAATATTGTGTAAGATAAAGTGGGGGTAGTAAAGACTTTTCAACTTTACAAATAGTACTCCCTCCGTCCAATTTCATTATTCCCACTTTCATTTTTTGGTTGTCCAATTTTATTATGCCCATACCCTTTTTGGAAACAATACTATTCATACTACTTTATCTCCACCCTCCTACCATCATTTATTTACTCACTTTGTCATTCACTTTATTCATAAACAATCATTTATTTATAAATGGATCCCACAATACCCTATCATACATTCATACCCTCAACTTATCTACTTTATGAATAAACTAATCAATATTCATTAAAACCCGTGCCCGGAGAAGTGGGCATAATAAAATTGGACGGAGGGAGTAATAAAGTTACTTTTTAGTGTAATAAAGTGGTGGCATTTGTTGTAATATTGTGATGTTTTAAGGGGAGTGTTTAAAAGTGTTTTTGCTATTTTAGGTAATGTGCCTTCAAGTATGGGACGCCCAAAATGGTAAAATGTGCCTTCAAGTATGGGACGGAGGGAGTATGTTATATATAATTATGTATTTTTTATATGAAAAAAATATATTATACACAATGCATTTTATTATAGAAACATCTTGCGTAATACGCGAGGTCTCATCTAATTTCTAAATACGAGGAAGTGAGTAAGAAGAATGGTCATTTAACAAATCAGGGTATTGAGATGAAGACAAATAAGTAGAATCAATAAGAGAAGCATCGAGTTGTCCTTGTTCCCCCTGTGGCTCTTGTTGCACCACTAGAACCGAGAAATCAAACTCAGAAGTAGCCAATATGTCTCCTATGAGGCCTAGCTCAGGGCAATCACTCCAGTCATTAAACCCCATCAGAAGAGGCGAAATCGGGTTGTGATACCTTCCCACTATGCACATATCAAATCCGTAATCTTTTAGAGAGTTTATCACTCTCGTTGTTCCTATAGAGTCTTTCACCACCTCTTCTTTGATTGTAATCCTTTCGTCTCCCAAGCTTCTCTCCCTAAACGCACGTACCAACTCCATCTCCACACTCTCCACCCCATCGTCACCCGACTCCCTGATCCACACTAACATCAGACTAATCTCTTGATTCTCGATGAACCTAGTGAAGTAGGCCAGCGCCTCACAATCATCCATTCCCCCTAACAAAATGAGGCACATATGGAACATGGGGCGACCTTTCGCCACCAACTGGTTATTGTTCACATGCCCTCGATCTACGAGGATTCCCACTGAACACGGGGCCTTTGTCATCACATTTTGGTTCACCATTCTAATGGAAGGCGAAGGAGCTCCCACGTTACCATTAATGCCCCATTGCTTGTGAAATGGGATGATCACGATGTTGGTCACCTGCAGCAGGAACGAATTCAAAAGTTAATAAATGGGTGGCTAGCTATTAGATAAAATAAAATCCCAACAAGTTGATCCGGTTGCTCAAGGTTCTCGAGTTTCATAGGCTCATTGGAAAAGTGAGGATATTGTAGAGAAAAAGTGGTTTCAATTTTGATTAAAAAAATAGACAATAAAATATGCTAAAAATAATTTTTCTCCATAAATATAAGTTGTGGGGATACGAGTCTTTTGTTTATGTGGAATTTAGTTTAAATTGTCATTTTATTAAACTAGTGTTGCCCTTATGTAGATCCATCTCGGGTCACCTGATCGGCCGCAAGCGTGCAAATGTCGTCGTGCATGCTAGCATACGGTGCGATGGACGTGAAGTGGCGCACCACGACGGATTCGAGGTAACGGTTTTCGAATGCGTTGAAGGCATTAACAGCGTGTTTAGACCAACTCTTTGTACTGGTGAGGTGTTTGTTTCGGCCGGTTGACTCCATAACAGAGGCGGCTCTGCCCTTGAGCTCCATCAGACTCAGAACAAACACGGCAATGGGTCGGTTTTTCATAGGGGTAGAGGCTTCAAGGAGATTGATGAGGGTTGGGGCATTGTCCTCGTTGTGAATGCAAACAAGCATGCGTAGCTGGTCGTTGGGATGATTGAGCATGATGGAGTTCTTGCATTGGCTTTTGTACCTTTTGGATGGATCGTAAAGGCGCACGATCAGAGGCCTCGATATTCCTGTCACGATCAGCATTGATATTAACAGAAGGGCATATGCTTCACTTCCTAGTATCTGTACATTGTTCAATAAGACTCAAATAAGACCACTAACTACTATTTGGTGTTTTTTGAGAAAAAAAACAAAGGCTTGATTCTTTAGGCTTACAATTGTATTCTTGTTTGGATAAAAAACATACAACCCCCGTGTTTGATAAAATATGCACAATATTTCCTTTTATTTCATTAACTCATAAACACATTGTGTTTGATAAACGTATGCACACTCTACCCACCATCCTCTTCCATTGAGAAAAACGAATTGAGTTAAACCAAAAACATGCACACTACACCCATACAAAAAACATGTACAAATCTTACATCTTTTAAGCAATTACTTTGGGATACTTTAAATAAATCTCACCAAACCGCGAATGAAACACACAATTTAGTAAAAAAAATGAGGGAGGAAGAGGATTGCATACATACTTTTATCTATCTAACAAGTGGAGTTTGTGTTTTATTGATTAATAAACATATTAGATTAATTACTTACCCCTTCCTCATGCAAGGTGATGTAATAAGCAGCTTCAACGGCGCCTTTACAACACATAATCAAAGCAAGAGTGACAGCATCTTTCAACGGAATCTTATAATAAAGCGACGGAATAAGTACTCCGGTGAACTTAGCTACATAACAAATGAAGATAACAAGGGCACATGCCGCACCAGAAACTCCTTTTACAGAGAAAATATTCGCGGTCAAACCACTTATTACGAACTTAGCTGGAACAAACAACCCCATTGTAATATCATCGAGCTTATTCACATAAGAAGATCCCAAAGCCGGGCCCTCAGGAACAACAATCCCCAAAAAGAAGGTCCCCAACGGTGCCGGTTGCCCTAAAATCTCAGCCCCCAATCCACATAGCAACACTAGGACTGTAATAATAACAAAATGTGACTCTCGCATATGTTCCCCTTCAGGCACACGACTAGAAATGAAGATAATGATTGTGCGAAAGCCGAAGAAGACGATGAAGAACAAGATTGAGGCACCAAGAATGGAGTACATTGCAACAAAGCGTTGATTGACTATGTAGACGATAATGGAACCGATTAGTAAGGCGAGTGTGTAATTGCAACCGGATACGAGAGAAGCTAGGGTTGCTAATCTTCCGATTTCGGAATTGAGAATGTTGAGATCGTTTAACAGGGTTGTGATTACTGGGAATGAAGTGACGGCGGATAGGGTTGCGACGAAGGGGAGGGATTGTTGCACTGAGGGGTCTAGGTCGATTGAATTTGAAATTATGAAAACGGAGAGCAGTCCGATTATTAAAGGAACTAGGAAGCACAATGTCCCTATAACAATGGAGTATCGCTCGATTCTTTTCACCAAGGAGATGTCGATGTGGACGCCTAATATGAAGAGGTAGAACATGAACCCAATGTCTGCGAATGTTTCCAGTATCAATTTCCCCCATGGAGGAAATATCTTCCTCCTGAATGTATCCACATGTCCCAGAAAAGATTGCCCCAAGATGATTCCCCCCTGTTTCAAAAAATATTAAAATTAAGTAATTTTAAAAGTTATGGTACATAATTAAGAGAATTGATTTGTGTGAAACTAAAAAGATTTGAGACCAAATTTGCAATGTATGCCTTAAAGATTTGATGATCAAACTTAAACAAATAAATATAGAATTTGCAAGAAATACCTAGAGAAAAAGGGTCTTACTTACAATAAGTTGGGCACTGATAGCACCTTGTTTAAAAGGTTTGAGGAGGAAGAAAATGATGCTTGTAAAGACGAAAATGACAATAAATTGGGCCAACGCAAGTGGTACGGAATAGGCGAAGGGATCGCCATCGCGCCATGCACTCCCTTGTGAATTTATCATTCCAAAATATTGGCACAACATAGCTTCTTGACCATTTCGTCCCCGAACATACCCTAAAGAATATGTAGCGTGTTCATACGACATTTTCTTTCCTTTTTTTTTCCTAAAACTATCTCAAAAGTTAATGGAATTGATCTTTTGATTTGCAAAATTTGGAATTAGTTCTTTTTTTTTTTTTTTTTGGAATTTTATCTGTAGAAAATGAGGGAAAAGAAAAGGGAGGGTAGTAGTATCTTCTGCAAAATTGAAGCGAAAGAGAATCACTAATAAGTGTTATACATAGTAAAGTACTAAAGTTAGCATTCAACAAGAAAAGGATAACCACCCATATATACTTATATTTACCACAAATAAATATTTATGTCCTATTCATTCTGATTCTTTATTTTTACTAAAATGGTCCATATGCTTTTAATTTTTTAAGTTATTGTGCCCCTAACTTCAAGGGTTAAACTCAAGATAATTCAAACTTTAAGGACCAAAGTCAAAAACAAACAAGACGGATTATAGTGTATATTTTAAGAATGAAGGTAATGAATATATATATATATATATATATATTTTAGTGTGCAAATTAATGTGAGACGTCTCAATGTAGCAACTGTGCAAATTTATGTGGGTGTCTCGTAGTAAATTGAATATGATTTATCTCTAAAATGTTTAGGTTTATCGTCTAACTTTTTATGAGTAAAACCTTAGCCTTAAATCAGAATTTTAGGGGCATATGTGCTATATGGTGGAGTGTTATCTGGTGGTGCTGCAAGGGAAAGGATCATTGGAGCATTCTTGGTTGAAAAACAAATTAAAGATTGTGAATTAAGGTTTTGAAGATACAAGAGACAGACACTCGAGATCTAAAGACACTCAAGCACCAAAAAGGAGGAGAGGTTGCATAAAGTATAGGAAACCAAAGACCACGAAAATAAAAAAGATACTTCCTTCATCTTTTATTAGATTGTCCTTCGACTTTCATATAGTTTAATGTAAGAGTTGTCTATTAGTATTATAAAAGGTAAAATAGCTTTTTGTTGAGGGTGTATTAGTCAATTGAGGAAAATTAGACAAAAATATATGTTTTTGTATGAAAAGAATAATGACATTTGATTGTAATTTTGACATGTTTAGGGAGGATGGTTGGAAAGAATAAAGTATTTTTATATTCATTTTAGAAAGGGACAATATAATAAAAGAAGGGCTAAAAATGAAAAATGAGCAATCTAATAAAAGATGGATGGAGTACAAGCTAAGAACTAAAAAAAACTAATAAAATTGGAAAAGAAACGGGATGAATGGGTCTCTCACTCGATCGGCCAACGTAGCGCTATCAGAAATGATTGACCCGTTGATTCCAACTAAAATAGAAAAAAAAACTTCTTAAATCCGATCATGGCGGTCAAGCAGGAAATGCCGCCGCATCGGAGGCAACGAAGGCATTGGCAGCAACTCGGCAAGCAAGCGGCAAAGGCGGTGACGACGAGTAGTGGCTGTTGCGAGAGGGTGAGAGGCGAGCAATGCGAGCGGCGATGAACAAAAAATGGTAAAAGACATAAGATAGGTGAAAGCATATTGGAGAGAAAGATATTGATTAAGCATAAACGGTCTAAATTTTGAGTTTCTTAATTTTTTTTCAAACTAGTAAAAAAGACAATTAATTGGAAACTCAAAGACTAGTTTAGTTTGCTGGATTAGGCTTGATTGACTTTTTATTTCGAACGAATCAAACGTTTGATTTAATTGATTATGGTCTGGGATTAATGCAATGCCCTTTTTTTTAATTGGAGACAGTCTTGTTGTCAACATTCAACCTGTGTGATGGAATGGAGAATTTTCATAAATAGTCTAGTCAAACCATCACTAATGAAATTCTTGTACGGTCGGTTTGCTGACGTGGTGGTGCTCTTGCCATTTAAATTATCTCGTCAAAAGTAGTACGGTGGTTTGATAACTCATGTCCGATCGATGGGAGCTTAGAAATCCTTCCTTGGGCAGCCAACCGAATAACTCATCGTAACAAGTTAATAAAGACTTACAATTGAAACCTTTGATATCAAATTAGCTCTATTCTGAAAATTTTATCTTTTGATAATCATAAATTGAATAAAATTCTTTTAGGTTATTCTAACTGAAGTCACCTTTCTCCATAATTATAATAGGACTATCTCAATAATCACATACAAAATTAGCAAGATAGCAATTATTTTAAAATTTAATATTTCATTTGTTCAAATTCATTATGATTATTTTTTCGGACACGATTTTCAATGATAATTGATTAGTTTTTGTATAAAATTTATAGATTGAGGAAGGTATTGTATGGTTCATTTATAAATAGATTGATTGCTTGTGAAATAAAGTAAATGATAATTTAAATAAGTTATGATTGAAGGGTGGAAATAAAATAATGTGATTAATATTATTTTAAAATAAAATTGAACAATAAAAAAAAGGTAAAAATAATGAAAATGTGTGGAGAGAGTATAATATTTTATTTTATTTTAAATCGCATACAAATTCATCAATGCAGGTTTATAGTATATGAATGAAAAGCTTTAAATGTATATCTTAATACAAATTTATTTTATTACTTAAGTGCAAATTAAATCATTACATTTAGCTTATTTTTAATTTAATTTTTAGATAATTGTAAATAAAGGAACAGTTTTAACTATTATTGCAATTTAAATTTCTTAACAATCTTATTTGTTCGAATTTAACGTTTCGAGATTTTAGTAGATTAAAATATAATTACATTTTATTAAAAATGTGTCACATTAGCAAGTCACGTTAAATTCGGGCATAAGAAAATTTACAAGAAAGTTGATGATTTATTTATAATTATTTAAAAGTTTATATTATATTAAAAATAAGCAAAATGCATATGATGATTTAATTTGTAATTAATCTTATTTTTATTAAATCGATTATACCATTTCATATCAAAAGTCATATAGAATTTTAATAAACAAAAATTTATATACAATATTTTACAACAGTCTTATTATGAAATATGCCTAAATAGCTATGTGGATATATGACCCATTATATCTAGTCTATGTGCACCCCCTATTTTATGAGTTCACCACTTAATATTAATTTTTTATTTTTACGAATCGAAAATCCTAATATTAATTTTTTAGAAAAATAGATCTGGACCGACTCTTTATATTGGATGGCCACGGTTATTTGTTCTCCGATATCATGAGTTCACCTCCCTTATTTTATGAATTAGAAAAAACATATTTAGAGGCAGAAATATTTTTCTAATACTTAAACTAGCATTTGACATATGTTTAACGTTTTTTTTATTTACTAAAAAAACAAAAACGTAAAACTAAGAATGAAATAAGATAAAATTATATGTGAATTTATTTTTATTAACTGTTGATTGTTATGTATTTTATAATTCTAGAAATTAGCTATTCAAGATGTGTGAATTTAAATCTATATTTTTTTATTTTAGGGATGAACTGAGTATTTCATTAGTGACGGAGCCACCTTGGGCCCTGGTCCATTGCCCCCCCCCCATGATTTTCTCAATTTATATTATATATAATGGTATTTTTCCTTCCCTTTCATGTGTTTGGAGTTGGACTAATGGTTTTCCACTAATTTCAAGTACCTTTTGCACTAAACATTCCGGGGTATTGGAGGCGGAGATAGGACGGAACCTATCCTACGTATGGAGATCTCTGTGCTGGAGTAGAGAGCTCTTGGAGGAAGGAATGCATTGGAGAGTGGGAAATGGGGAATCTATAAGAATTTTTCGAGATAGATGGGTGAATGGCTTATCGGGAGGGCGTCTAATATCAAGAATTGCAAGTGGCTCGAAGGTTAGCCGTTATATTGATGAGAACGATGAATGGAAGGCAGACTTGATAGATAGAGCCTTCCTCCCCTTCGAGGCATTGGCGATTATGAGTACACCCATAGGGGGAAAACAGGTAGAGGACAAAATGTTTTGGAAACCAGGTTTAAAAGGAAAGTATTCGGTGAAGTCGGGCTATTGGCAGTTTGGCACAACTGGGGAAGAAACAGCATCGAACAGGTGGGATCAACGAGCAAAGAGAGGATTGGAGGGGAGAAGGAGTGGATTAAATTGTGGAAAATGAACCTTCCACCAAAGATTAAATTTTTTTGGTGGAAGGTAATGCTGGATATTCTACCAACGGAAGGGAACCTACGAAGACACCACGTCCCAGTAGAAGGTCATTGCGGTTTATGTGGGAGCCAAACAGCCTCGACTACACATGCTTTGTTTTTTTGCCGTGGGGTTAGACAGGTTTGGAAACTCCATGGATGGTGGAGGGTGATAAAGGGATGGCACAATATATCTACTTTGGAGTTGGCTCGGATGCTGGGAGAGGACTGCACCGCGAAAGAGCTGGAAACTGTAATATCGATATCGTGGGGCATTTGGAAAGAGAGATGCACATTGCTGCATGAGGGTGTAGAAAAACAGTGGCTGGGAAGGCAAATTGTGAACGTGGATTGGGCTGTAAATTTTGTAAAGGCCTTCCAACAAGCTAGAGAGATAGTGAAAAGAAATTGTCCAGGAGACCGAAGAATGGAACGACAAATACCGGAGGACAGACTCTGGATCAAAGTGGATGCTGCATTTAAGGAGGACAGAAATGTTTTTGGGGTAGGAATGGTGCTTGGACCTTCGGGGTCAAAGGCTACGGCAGCTCATGGACAGAAAATTTGGCATCCGGGATCGGTAGTTGGTGCGGAATTGAGGGCAATAGAGGAGGGTCTACTGTGGTGTAGCAGGAACAATTGGATGAAGATTGAACTCTTCTCGGATTCGTTAAATGCAGTAAACCTGGTCAACACAGAGGCATGTGTATGGAACCCAGAGGGTTTTGTTTTGGAGAGGATACAAAAGCTAAGGCGAGGTTTTGTAGTGTGCGAAATCTCACATATACCCAGAACAAGTAATGAGGCAGCGGATAAATTGGCAACTTGGGCCGCCACGACTCACTCTTCTCACGATTGGAGAGATGAAGATATTCCTTGTTGGATAGCAGACATAGCAGCATTTTAAGATAGTATGATACTTATGTATTTGTGAGTTGAGGATGTAATGTCTGACTATTGTCAAAAAAAAAAAAAAAAAAGTACCTTTTGCACATTTGTTTTGGAATGTCCCAATAATATTTACACATTTTTAATATGAAAATAACATATAAAATTAATATTTTCGCAACATCATTTTATTTTTAAAATTTTCACTCATTTTGAACTAACAAATTACCCAAAATACCCCTCATTTATTTGACCTCACACCACTAAATTTCATTTTCTTAAAAAGTGAGTCGGTCAAAATATGCAAGTCAACACGAACAGAGGGAATAATAGTTTATATATTATAACATTGATGTACTTTGAAATGTTTGGATTATACTATAATGAAAAAGAGTAATGTTATTCGGCTCCCCTATACAAAATTTCTGGCTCAGTCACTGATTTCATTCACGCAATAATGACATTTTATTCATACAGTAACACAACTTTCTCTATAAAGTAATACATGTGTGCTTATATAGTAACACAATTTTCAATACCTTATATGTGTTACTTTATGTTACTCAAAAGTAAATTATGTGTTACTTGTCCTAACAGTAACATATAATTACATTTACAGTAACACAAACGTGGAACCCTTTTTTATGTTTGTCTTTTAAGTGATTTTTTTAAAGATCTGTTTGATTTTGTATGACTTGCAAAAAAATCTACTATTTTTTTATCCTTCTTTAAATTAATGGTACTAATATTTCATGTGAAAAGTCAAGTTATGTATTATTTGTACTTACAGTAACACATATTTGCCCATACAGTAACATATAATTACATTTATAGTAACACACACCTGCAATCTGTTTTTCTGTTAGCCTTATGCGTGGCTTTTGCGTGATTTTTTAAAAAATATCCGTTTGATCCGGTCAGACCCGTAAAAGATTTGCGAGTTTTTAACCCTTCCTTAAATATACTAACATTTCACATGAAATATTTCATATAAGTGTTCCTCATTTTAATATAGTACTCCGTCCGTCTTTAAAAGCTTGCATTTGTTGAAACGGAGTTTAAAAAAAAAGTGTAATAATTAAAGTTTTGGGGATAATTTTATAAATTTTTATATATAAAGTAAATAAAGTAATTTGATTGAATATATAACGAACACCAAAAAATATTGTATAAAGGTGAATATACATATATTGTGACTGTGAGGGTGAGTATACTAACTTTTTGAAGGTAGTATATTTTAGTATCATTACCTTACTAAAAATTGGGCATTTTCCTACACGTAAAGGCAGTACGTTGAAATTGTCGATGGATTTTTTTTCTCACCGACCAAAATTAACGACAATGCAATTTGATAACCAGCTAGCTACCTGATCAGTCAATAGGTTCTGTTTCTCAATGCAACCAAGCACTTTTAACTAAACTGAAATTTATTGTATGGGATAATCTCATATATTAGACGAGATTTAATTAAATTGAAATTTATTGTATAAGATAATCTCATATATTAAGATTTCATCAAATTTATATTGTATGATTTTCTTATAACATGAAGGAAATAATTCTATGAGAGCCGTGAAAACACCTTGCACTGCAATAAGGATATGAAAGAAATTTTGATAAATTTCATATTATTATACGAATGATTATGATTGACATGTGATATATTAAAAAAATAATCAATGTAGAGGTTATTAAAAATCTAGTAATTTAAAACATAAATTAGATATAGAAGTGAAGAATCAAACAGAAATATTTAAAAAATACTATATAAATGAGTAAAGTGGAGGCGGGGCCACGGCAATGGGATAAGGATAGGGATAGGAGAAGGTTCTAATGGGGCGGGTTGACGTTGACCCACCCACCGACGTGTGCACCAAGCAATCTTAACTTTGACCCATTCTAAATTAGCTGTAATTATTGTAAGGCCTCACATAAAACCAAAGCAATTGCCTCACCTCCCACTTAAATCCCATTACAACAACACTCAACTAAAAATTTTTGTCACCATGCTACATTTTAAATGATTTAGATCCGTGAAACGAGTTTCTCATTTTATGAGACGGGTCCTCACTAATGTCATGTGAAATTATAAATAAAAAATTAATTTCATGTGTAATTTTCGTTCATATAAAAAAAATCAATTTTAATTCAATTACTCATATAATTTGAACAAACCAAACAAAATTAACGATTATAATAGTCATTCTATATATTACCAAACAATATGATTATATAAAAATACACTACTATTATTATCATTCATTCATTCTTTCATTATTTATAACAAACTAAGCACTCCTTGGTTCCTTATTATATTTTTAGTAAATGTTTATCATTCTCATTAAAATAACACATTTATTTAGGTATGTTATTAAATTTAAAGTAATATTTTTTTTAAATATTTTTATTTATATTGAAAAGTGTTAAATATTAGTATTTAATTTGTAGATGAAATGAATGGTCAAAACTTAATTTATAAGGACACGTAGAGAGTATATTATACCCATTAAACCTTTTGCATTTGCATCCACAAAACTTTAAAATAATAGAAGTAACAGGATTATAATTTAACAATTAAATTTAGTTTTTTCTTTAATTGATAGTAAAACATTGTTTAACCAATAATAGAACGACAATTTGACTCCATTTTTTTTTTCTAACTTTAATTGAGCAAAAGTAGCAAAATTTGACCAAATTTACGCTCACAATCAATATTATAATTAGGATGGATCGATTGGCTTTTGTTATAACTTCACTTCCATTTATTGATGTGACCAACGTACCATTTACATCAAAATTTCCTTTCAAATAATAATACAATAGGGAATTGCTTTGTGAATTTATTGAAAATTTTTGTAGATCTTTTCACGAAAATTATAAATTTAAATTCTTAAAAAAAATTAGCCACAGTCTACAGTTTCTTACAATGTCATGTATTATACTCCATCCGTTTTACAATTGTTTGCACACTTGTCTTATTCGTCAATTTTAAAATTATTTACACACCTCACAAAAGAAAACTCCTTAAACTCTCATAATATTTAAATATTTATACAAATATCATTACTTTTACACTTAATATAATTATTTTATTGTATTCATAAAAGTTTATAAATTTAACCATCAACACTGGACTCATTATACTTTATTCTTTTAATTTGTGTGTTAAAAAACGGTTTCAAACAATTGTGAAATAAATAACATCGTTTGCCAAATCGTAAAAAGTAAAGCATGATAACTAACATTGCAAAAAATTAAAGCGTTGTAATTGTTGTTTTGAAACGATAAAAAAAGTTGTAATTAAATAATTACCAATAATGTGAAAAGATAAAAATAATTATGTGGCGTATTCATTCCTTTAAATGTACAAACAAATAAACAATACATAACCGTTGATTATACATGACCTGACCAAGAACAAACAAATGAAGAAGAACAAATAAATGGAATCCTATATTCAATAATCTTTATCCAAAACCCAAAACTTCTAAATCAAGAAAGAAACCTTCAACCAAAATGCAATTCAGCAAAGCAATGACTCTAGGAACAAATCTTCTCTAGGCTCCTCCTTGGCTCTAGAAAACGACGAATTTTCGTACAATGGATTCATGCTCGAGCTCATCAGATTTTCGAAACTCGATTGCCCAAACCCCGGTAACATCTCCAGGCGATAGGGTGCCTCGCCACCAATCATCGGTGGCCTCAAATTCCGACCCATTGGGATCGGATAATTCAAGTTATTAGGTAATGGCATGGGCCTAATCATCATTCCATGATCGATATTAGGATTGTTCGCGATTTGCCTCCCACTACCTCGAGCAGCAGGGACTTCGTGGTTGTGCCTCCCCTCGTACGTTGTTATCACCGCTCCAGGATCGTGAGAGGCTCGTTCCACGTGTTTTCTCACGGGGCATCCCGGTGTAGTGCACTTGTAATAGCTCCTGAAATTGAACAAAATTAATACTAATACTGTTCAGTGAAAACAACTAATACGATGAATATAATACCTTGGATTTGGATTCCCCTTTACTACTTTTTGACCATACTTTCTCCATCTAAATCCATCATCAAGAATATCTATATCACTTATAGTTTGAACTACAACTCTTGGTTCTCTCACAGCCCTACTCCCTACTTCTGCAATAACTTCACTTTCAGCCTCACCTTTCCTGAAAAATCACAACCAAATTAGTCGAAAAATCCAAGAAATCAAACCACACACTACAAGAAAATTGTCATTATTGTTTCTCTAGCTAAAAGTCTTTAGTGATAGAATTTGAGAATTAACGACAGGACCTCTCACTAAAAGTAAAATATTTTAGCTAGAGAAGTCTGTCACTAAAAGTTAATTTTCTTATACACAAACCAATGAAGTAATTACCATCTCTTGAGATCAGGCTCTTCATCAATCTGAGAGGTCTGTTCAAGATCATCATCCCCAACCGAAATCGAGGAATTATCGGGAGTAGCAACGGAAGAATCGGGCTCGCGGGCTTTGTTGAAGTGTGATTGGTTTTGTAGTGCAGGGGAAGGGGAAGGGGACGAGGAGGAGGAGGAGGATGATCTTCGGGTGGATTGAGGTTTGGCATGGTTATGATCACCTTTGTAAACGATTTCAGTAATGTATCCCTCGAAAGATGTTTCAACCTTCTTCTTGATAGGACAATTGGGATGTGTACATTTGAAATAGCTTCTTGGGTTTTCACTCCCTTTCACCTGTTTCTGTCCGTATTTTCTCCAGTTATATCCATCCTCTGATTTCTTGTTACTTTGTGACGATTGATCCTTTGTTGTTTTAATTGTAGATGTTACGTTCGATTTCTGTGATGATGCTGCAGTGTAATTCTGTTCTGCAGATCCCTGTTTTCAACAATTTTCGGAGAAATTTTTGTTAGAAAACGAGGAATCGAGACTTGTACACCATTTTTTTAGAGTTTGTTTACAAACAGTGTAAACTGATTCTAAAATCACTTATTTTGAAAATTTAAAACTCCATCTCACAGCTTTTAAATAAAAAGTGAGTGATTCTAGAATCAGTTTAAAAAATGAGTGAAGGAGTAGTTTGTCAGTCCATCACCCCAAATCAGTGTGACATTAGTGTACACAAATCATGCATAATCATTAGTATAATATTTTACAAGCTCTCTTTGAGGTTAATTTTTCCAACAAAATTAATAAGAAATCAAGAATTTAAGAAGATGAACATACCAATGGGGGATTTTGAGTTTGGAATGAGAAATCTGAGAAGCTATTTTGTTCGATCTTGTTGACCCAACTGAAACCCTGATTTGGAAAACTCCCTGTTGTTGGAGATGGCAAAACCTGCAATTTTTTTTAAACAAAATTCAGATAAAATAGGACTAAATACAAATAAATTCAAAAAAAAAAAGATTGGATTTTTATGTGTTAAATCAATCATACGTTGGAAGCAGAGAGAAGAATAGGAGAATCCAAAAGTTCAGCAGGGCTAAGGCCGGGAGGAATAGCGAACCATGACGGCGGAGATATGGGCAGAGACGGCGGCGGTAGAGACTTAAATTTAGGAATCCCGGAACCAGTTCTGGCGGCTCCGGCGGTGGTGGGGTTGTGGTCGGAGGTAACAAGACTAGTGAAAGACATAAATCCAAGTGTGTCTGAAAATGGGATTTGGTAGAGAGGAGATGATGTGTTTTGTAAGGCCAAAAGAAGAAAGTGGAAGTGGAAGTGGAAGTGTGTACGTATGTATTTCTTTCTTTCTATATGGACTTTAAAATGTGATGTGAATGTGAGGATATTCGATTCTAGAAAGGTTAGATATTTGATAGGTTTGACTATTAAAATGGTGAGATGATAGATAAGTTATAAATTGGAACTGTTTTAAAACACCTCGTATTGTTAGCCTCCACTTTAGCTGCTGCATCATTTGATTCAGTCCAAGAATACATAACTGTATGTGCTACTTTGTAGAATTTTGCGGCAAGGATGCAAATAATAAGGAAATCGAGCTAAACAAATTCTCGATTCCACTCTTCTTACACATTTGGACAAAAATAGTTTCGACTTAAATGTCTATATCACCCATTTAATTATTATGATTTCATATTCATCTCTCTTAATTACATTTTTTTATTATCTTTCCCTCCCTCCCAAATCTCAATAATTTCATCGAAGAAAAATGGGAGTTTTCACTTTCATGATCAACGGTTAATTAAAATAGACTTTAATTTTCTCTAAATTTGTTTCAAAAGAAAACATAAGTGCTATCTCTATACCCCAAACTACGAATATATAATTTATCATTGCAACTAGTATAGTAAATTGTACTCCCTCTGTCCATATTTGAAGACTCAAACCAATTGGGCACGAGTTTATTAATATTGTGTAAGATAAAGTGGAGGTAGTAAAGACTTTTCAACTTTATAAATAGTAATAAAGTAGTGACATTTGTTGTAATATTGTGATGTTTTAAGGAAAGTGTTTTTGCTATTTTAGGTAATGTGCCTTCAAGTATGGGACGCCCAAAATGGTAAAATGTGTCTTCAAGTATGGGACGGAGGGAGTATGACAAAATAATATATATCCATAAGTAGCTAGAGTTATCAAAATGAACTAATGGACAGATCGAGTTTAGACGGATCAATCCATAACGGGAACGAGCTAAAAAATTATTAATTATAAAATGTTCATTAAAACAAAAGTGTTGTGTGCCTCAAAAAATATGAGTAACATGTATACATAACAAAAGGTTGATTTAGGCTTTTACGTAACAGTTACATACCGTGTAATTTATATTTAATTTAAACACTCAATTATTAGTTATACGGAGTATTTGTGACAAGGTATATGATAAAAATAAAATGCATTGCAAAACAAAAGTGAAACGATAAGTTAGTGAGCAATTCGATTGATCATTTGTTCAACTTTTCGTATTTCACTTGGTACTCTACCTTACTTGATCTTTAATATGTATATCTTTTTTAACGTTATGGAACATTGATAAAAAATTTATTACGAACACATATCAATAATTTAGAGAGTTGAATAAAATGTGAAACACAACATCGCATGTGAGAAGTGAGAACATGTACGTTTCAATGCGATCTCAATGTGAACAGGATAGTGAGGAGGGAGTAGATTGGTCCAAATAAGCAACGTGGGTTTGACTAAGATGGGCACAAATAATAATAGAGAAATGAAATGAGAGAGAGAGAGAGAGAGAGAGAGAGAGAGAGAGAGAGAGAGAGGCGGCTGTGACATCAAATATCATACGCGTTTTGCTAACTCATTACTTTCATTTACCTTTTTTATTAACATATTATTATTAATTTATCATACTGTTATTTATGTCTATAAAATAATATCAAACCCATCATTTTATTTTTTATTAACTCCATGATCGACTTTATAAATTTAAAACTCGTGTCATACAATTTGGAGGATCGGGATATGGTACCTGATTTATTTGGGAATTGCAATTTAATCTGAACTTTTGAATAATTGCAAATAAAATTACCACCTTTCAATATTGTTGTAATTTAGACTTCTAAACAACTTTATTTGTGCTCAAAATTGACGTTTCGAGATTAAATATAAATAAAAAACAATGTTGTTTCATTAAGGGGGTGTCACATCAGCTAGTCACATTAAATTTGGGCACAAATGAGACTATTAAGAAGTTTAAATTGCAACAATATTTAAAAGTGGTGATTTTTTTTACAAATATTCAAAAGTTTAGATTAAATTGCAATCCAGAGAAATGTGATGATTTAATTTACAATTAACCCTTCCGTTTTAGATAGTGGTAGGGTTTAGGGGAAGAGAATTAGGGTTAGGGTTTCGGTGTGGATTAGATTGATATCATATTTAGAATGAGATTAATATCACAGATAAATTTGATGATTTAGATTAGTGTCTTATTTATATTAGTGAGTGATTACACGGGATAGAATTACAATGAATATCAAACGATTTACAGGAATATGAAAGGATATATATAGAAATAGTTGACTTTATTTCTTAATAGACAGGAATTTTTAGGATTAAGGGTGTAACTAAACAAACCTGTATATTTACCAACTGGTGTAATTGTGGTTTTATATACATAAGATATCTTTCGTTATTTTTATAAATAACATGATATATTTATAAAAAAAATTCAAAATATATAAATCTTCCTAAAACTAATTTAAACGTGGTAAAAATAAACATAAAAACACTCCAATTTAGGGGTGACCCAAGTCGAATCGAGCTTCTATTAGCCTAACTTTCCAAAAAAAAAAAACCTTTAATTTGGTTGAATAGCCCAACTTTTCCCACCACTACTTCTATTTCTATTAGGTTTAAATGTCATTTATTTGAATCAATTCAATATAAGAAATTGACTTGATTTAATTATAAGAAATTGAGTTGATTTGGTCAACCCTAAACCCTAACTATTCAAGATTTGATTTGGTCAATTTTTATTTTTTTTTGTAGTTTTTTTTTATTGGTAATTTTTTTTCGAAAATGTGTGTGTTGAAAAATGTAAGTCAATATTACTAAAAAGTGTAACACAATATTACTAAAAAGTGTAACACATTTTTTTTATTAAAAAGTGTAAGTCACTATAATTGAAAAGTGTTGGTCCCAAGTTGAGTTAATAACGAGTAAGCTAGTGAAAATGTCTAGAGGGGGGTGAATAGACTTTTCAAAAATCTTTCGAAATATCAAAGTACAATATGCGGAATACGAAATTAATAATGAGCCCAATTCAAGATTATACTCAACTTATTTTCGAGAACTCTGTTCTATACTTCTACTAGTCTAGTTTAGTTAAGTAGTTAAAACAATTAAGCAATTTAAACAATCAAAACTGTAAAGTAAATCAAACACAAGATTTATAGTGGTTCGACAACTTGTCTACATCCACTCTCACAAACCCAGTTGTGATGTTTCCACTAAACTCTTCCAATCGAGTACAAGTGTATGTTCCTGTCTTTAAAGTCCCAAGAAGAAGACTTAGATCTTCAACAGACTATACCTCCAGATATGTCTACGATCTTACTAGAAATTTTACAAGTATCTAGCACCTTGAAAATAACAAACAAAAACTAAAAACTTCTCTGATTTTCAGTAGTAGCCTTCTTGATTCTTCACTTGTCTTCTGGCTATCTTTCTGAACTTCAATCAACTCTGAGAGTAATTTCTTCACTTGAATCTTCAATAACGTTTTTAAGTAGTAATTCTCAATATCTCAGTAGTCTTCAACCAACGAATACCTTGGGGTATTTATAGACTTCAAATCCAAGAACTTTCAGTTGTGTAACAACCTTTCTTGAAAACTAACTTGTAACTGATTCTTTTATTCTTCCACGCGTTTCTTCAGTTAATTAGTTATTCCATAACTAATTCTTCAATTTCATCTTCTGTAACTAACTTCAAGTTAACTTGTCTTGTGTAGTCTAGTAGATGCACTTGTCTTGCAGTCCACCTGTCTTGAGTAGTAGACTGGTCTTCTCTTCTTGTGCAGTAGACTTTTAATAGAACTAATCTAGTCCTATCATCTAATCCTAACAAGACTTTTACATTACATTAAGCTTTTATAACACAAGCTTAGTCAACTTATAAACTATACAATGAATCTAATCTATTACATAAAAAATATCATGAGCTCTATACAATAATTATAGCTCAAAAACAATCTTAACAAATTCAACTATGAACAGATATGAAGTACTTATACATCGTACTTATCTTTTAAATATAAACAATACTTTTCTTTTTATGTGAACTCTACTGATCTGTTCAAGATGACTTCAACTTAACTAGACTAGATTAGTCAACACTTAGAAAATATTCAAGTCTTCTTTTGGCTTATCAAAACTTTATCTTTTATTCATCATTTAGGACTTGTTCTAGGATTCATATCCCAACAATTTCCCCCTTTTTGATGAAGCCAAAACTACTTGAATCTTTTCTTATTAGTAAACTAGTTAAGTAGTTATCTTGTCTTTAAACATCAAATAGTACTTTATCTTTTCATTCATTCAGAAATAAGATCACTAGATATTACAAATACTTAACAAAATCAGAATAAAACTAAACTATACTGAAAAATTACCTCTTTCTGAATCTGGAACACAGAAAGCATTGAGTAGTCTAGTATGAATTCCTTTGATATGTTCTTCGTCTTCAATCTTCTCGTTGTCTAGCAGCTCATCTTCATACTTCTTGATCTGGTTCACATCTGCCCTTTTACCTGAACTAGTCATGGGACACTTCCATTTTGGAAAACCAGGAACAAGAATATTAAAATTAGCAGCAGCAGATATTCTTATGATCAAATTCCATAGCATCTTATGCTGTCCTTCCATGAACTTGTCAAACATAGCATAAAGATCGTCAGAGTTATCAGAATCTCCAAACTTCCTGATAATCCAGTGATCTAGTTCCCACTGCCTTTTCACTTTCATCCATTCTTGACGATGTTCTTTGTCAATAAAGTGATCAATGAGCTTGTCTTCTATTTGATCTTCATCAGGCTTCTCCTTCAACAAACTTTCAATATGCTTTTCTATCTTCTTCTCACTACAAGAAAAAAGGTCTTTCTTGACATTTGAAATTATATTTATAGATCATTTTTCACTACATTTTATTTATCATGACATTTCACTATAGTGTCCTCTAAGTTAATGTAACATTAGATATTAATCTATTAAGACATTCTTAAATGTCATGAATAAATAGTTTAGACTACACTTAATAAACAATATTAATTTATTATTCATTATTAATTATCATAATAAATTTATTATTTTAAATTACCATGAATCTCAACTTAATTAATACTACATGATTACGTGTCGTATAATTTTATATTAAAATAATTTTTTAATATTAATTAATAATATAATATTAATTGTAGTGTCTTTTATAAATATTAGTTTTGATTAAATTAATAACAATAATAATAGAGTTTATAATAACATTAATAATAATTAAATAATAATCACAACAATAACAAATGAAAAAATATTTTTATGTAAAAGAATAATATTGAAGGTGTCTTCTCATTAATCATAGTAAATTAACAGTCTTACACAGTATACTTGATAACGTACATTTTGTGAAAGAATGTCACATAATTTCTATACAAATACTCAATATAATTTCTATACAAAAAAAACTAAAATGGTGAATTGGAGTGTATTAGGCTCTCCGATTCCCTGATCATTAGCAATAACAAATTGACCAGTCTTCGTCCTTTCAAGTCTAGATATTATGCTCCTCCCCTGCAAAAACACACAACATTTTTTTATAAGTTATAATACTGCAGAACCATGATTTGAGAATGTAATATTGATTGCATTGAACATGCTATTTTACAAAAAAAAAAAAAAAAAAAAGATGTATATCTCAACTTCCCCAAGGCCTCAGATATAATTCAGATATTCTCTTCAATTCACAATCAGATCGACAATGTAGGCAAATAATTTTAATCATCAAAGGGCCTGAGCACACCATTGCTTGTATAGAAGAACTAACACCCCCAACTGCAGAAGGCCAGGGGAATCATTAACGTAAGAAAAGAATATATACCTTAAAGGATTCGATTAAGAGTGTTTCCTTGAGAGCAATTTCTTACTATTTTCCGCAGATTCAATGTTGATTAAAGAGAACCTTAATTCAGGTTTGCTGTATTTCTGTTGATCTGTATCGAGATTATTTATTTATGTAAAATGTTGATTAAAGGACCGCATTGCGCATAAAGGGAAAAACTAAGTTAGGAGTTTCTCCACTCCTTTTTTAACTGCGTGCATAGCGGCGTGACCTATCAATTATCCCATTATATTATTAGTATATTGATTTAATTCTTCAAAACATATTTTTATTTTATTTATTAGATTATAATTTAATTATTTTCACCTTTGGTTCTACACTAATGATTACGTGGATATTTTAAGGATACACACAAAATTAAAAAAAATATAATTTACTTCAGCCAAAAGAAAATTAATTTTATGAAATATTTTAGTATGCAATTATTATGGTTAATTATTAAAAAAATTAAAGGTATAATTATAAAAAAAAAGCGTTCAAGAATAGGGGTATAAAATTACTGGTTAAAATATTTTTTAAAAGTTATTTTAGTTTTCAAGAATTAAAAGTAAGTTTTATTATTAGTATAAAATTATTAATTCGAAAAAGTAAAAACAAGGTTAATAATACACTATTCAAATTGTCATGATTGTACTATACTATGACATTTTGTTAAGAGTGTGTTAATAGAGTGTATTGTATTATGACATTTAATTAAATGTGTATTGATAGGGTATGGGGTATGAGTGTTTTAGGTTTTTAAAATTCAATGTACTAAAAAACTATTTTTCACTACATTTGTTTCAAAGTGTATTAAAATTAATGTACTAATAGACCCTTTTTCTTGTAGTGTCTTCTTCGCATAATGAGCTTCATCACTTGGATCAACAACCTTTTGCTTCTTCAAAATAGTTGATACAGAAGTAGGTTCTTCAATGATAATAGACTTCCTTTTCGATACCATTCTTGTCTGCACTTCAGCTTCTGGAGATGCAATAGCCTTGCCCTTCTCCTTCTTCTTCAACTCATCTGCTTCAACTTTAGCTTGCTCAGCTTCTGCAGTTTTAACCAATCTGCCTCTGCCTCTCTTAGGCCTTTTAAGATCTTGCATAGCTTCCGCAGCTTCCTTTGCTTCTGGCTCAGCACTGGATTTAGATTTTTCAATTTCAGCTTCAGCACTAATCTCAGCTTCAGATTGTTTTGTCTTCTTTGTCTCTTCCCCCTTTTTGGCTTCATCAGTAGCCTGGAGAGAGAAAAGAGAAGTGAAACGAGTCATCTCTTCAAACATAGCTTGTTTCATTTGACTTGTAGCTCTTTCAATTTGCTTCTCATGCGAATTGTTTTGACTCAACTTGTCCAGCTTGGTCGCCACCAACTCCAGCTTTTGAGTAGACAAGTTCAACTCATTCTTAAAATGTGTTGCGGTCAAACGTAACTTCTTATTTTCTTCAGTCATAGCAGAGATAAGTTGTTGAGCTTGAGTTAACTGATCATAAGCTTCTTTCCGTTGAACATCAGCGACCTCGATTCTTGCTCTATAGACTATTTCCAACTTCCTGGATTCAGTAGCTAGTACGCGAGCAAAATCGACTGAGCTCTTCTCTGAGTATTCAACTTGATCCTGGAGAAATCCTTCAAGTTGTTCAAACATATGTTGTCTGTATTCATCATCTATCTGATTGACTGCATCTACTATCAAATCTTTTGAACTTGTCACAAGGACATTGTTTTGTTCAATAAGAATCCTCTTGACATCAGATTTGAGAAAGTCATCAATGGACGATTTTATAACACCTTTCAAATCAGCTTTCAACTCATCTATGGAAGCAGTGGAAAATCTTTGAGATGACTGACCAACATCAGCATGAATGGTTTCTTCCATGATCACATCATCAGCAATAGATATCAAATGACCTTCTGTAGCAGTAGTTACGGCCTCGTCTTCTACTACCTCAGAATCTTGAAACACACTTCCAACTATGGCTTTCAAACTCGGAAACGGATAGTAAGGCACTATAGCTAATTTAGCTTCCTCAGCCTTCCTTATAGCTTCAGCCAAGTCCTTCCTTAACAAAGCGTGCAACTTTGCCATGTATCCACAGAGTTCAAATGGAAGTAAATCATCAGAATAACGATTTATAAAAGCAAAATCTGACCTTGGACAGTTAGCATGATCAACTTGAAACCTGAACACAATGCCTCTCAACTGATTTGAGACATTGTTTAAGTCCACCTTAGGATCAGTAGACTGGAATTCTTCAACTTGCGTGACTTCAGTCATAACCATATCATTGTCAAAATCGGAATCTGAAACTTGAATGCCCACATCAAATTTCGACTCTGAGCACATCAAATCATCAGAAATGTGTAGCAATCTCTTAGCAAGATCTGTGATGGCATGAGCTGGGAATAACTCGGAGTGATCTTGAACACCACTGGTCTCCTTCTGTTCCATTTCCCAGTCCATAAAGTTCGAGATGCCTCCCTTGCCTAAGATAACTTCGAAAAGATCATCCGTGCCAGACTTCTTCAATGCCACCCAAGTGCATACTCTTAGAAGTTTCTCAAACTGTTCTGATTCATAGTCGACTTCAATAGCCGAGAGCTTCTTTTTCAAGTTTCTGCTCATCTTCGAACGGATTCTCCTTTCTCTCAGACTCATGGGGTAATATACCAAGGATTCAAATCTAACTTCAGACGGGGTCTGAGTAGGTGGGGTCCCTATCTCAGTCGTTGCAGTGGCAACTGGCGACTTATCTGAAGCAGATGGGTGAGAAGGTTCAACATATTCTGTTGAGGATAAAGAGAGATTTTGGACTGTGGTTTCTGTGGGCTTTGATGTGTCTTGGTTTGGTGTGACAACTGTCGGAGTATCAGTTGTATCTAATATGGGAGTGTTTTCGGGTAGGCTGACTCTCAGCGGATATGCTGGCAGCACTTGTGAGGTTGAGGGAATAGGTCTAGGCCTAGATCGGTGTGATCTTGCCTTGGTTCGAACTGAAGAAGATGGGAGAGAGAGAGGAATTGAAACAGATTGAGTAGAAGAACCAACCTGTAAACTCGACTCGACTGGACGAGTAGGCGAATCAACTCTCACGAGAGTATACATCTCAGGTATTTGTTCACTCGACTCCTGCTCTTGAGTCGACTCTTCTTCTGACTGAGTCTTCTCTGAGTCTTCTGCACTAGATGAGTCTTGTGCAGCTTCCATTGACTTGTCTTCAGCGGACTCATCTTCTGAAGAACCAGACGCACCAGCATACGGCAAAGCTTCCATGGGGTCAATTCTGGCTTGCCTAGGTGCAGATGGCCTAGCAGCAGCTTGTTTCCTCACTGCCCCCTTTTTCAAGTAAAATTTCAAAGGATGGAACGGCTTTCCTTTACTCCATTTCGTCTTGTTTGGCATAAGGAGAGGAAGTAGGATACTTAGCTTATTGCCATATCCAACGGCAGTAGACACCACCCAATTCCGAGTATTGTCATCTACTCGAACACTGCGTTCAAAATACATAATTCGATCTACAATTAGCTTGAACCAATTGCATTCAGTGATACCATCAAAAATGACAGCCATAACCCTTGCCTTCATAAAGGTCACAGAGTCATGAGAACCAGTCGAACTTAACAAGATTTTACTGGCAATATCCAATAAGGTGCGATATTTCTTAAGAAGATCACCCTTCTTGACTAGAGCATACTTGCCATCTGATTTCTGTTTCAGCTTCTTGCCATAGAAGATGCTCAAGTATCGAATTTCTTGTCCAAGAGCATAATTATCAATGTCAATTGTTCCGGTGGGCAGCTGTAGATGGTTGAACATCGCTTCTGGAGTGATTTGCACACGATCTTCACCAATGAAAGATTCAAGAATATCACCTTGTCTGATGACGTTGGCATAGAACTCTAGCACCTCCTCCTCCAAGACCACTTGAGGAAATGATTCTAGATAATGTTTGAGCCCACATCGAGTGCATTTAGCCAGAATCTCAGCATCGTCGTCTGAGTGATTGCCTTTGAAGAACACAGATGGTTCAACATTTACTTTGTTATCGGAGATGTACCGGCCTAGGTCGAATGTGACCTGCATGTTAGTTCTAAGATCGAAGATAGATCGAATAGACATCTCAAAAAAAATCAGTAACTCGATTTGCTTGAGAATAGGGAGAGAAAAATCTTCTTGAGAGAAAAGGGAGTTAACAAAAATGTGACTAAGTCATGTGATAATTTGGGTTTTGATCAAGACGGTTAAGACCTTTGGCATTCGGTTACGGAACCGAGAGTATTATGTAATTTTTATATAGTAAACTTTGAAATCCGCCCCTTCTTAGTTAGAACAGAGAAGTGAACTTATCTATCCTAGTGTAGATGAGTGAGAACTGGATGTATACACCACATCAAATGAGAGTGTATAAATCTAATTCAAGGGTTTTCAAATTCTACCAATACCTAATTACTATAATATCCTTAATCCGTTTTGATTAAACACTTGGCATTGTAAAGTAAAACAAACTTAGCTTGTCTGTTTGAGTCCATCCAGAACAGACGAGTAGACTCAAGCTTCATCAGACGAGTTGACTTAAGTACACAAGACGAGTTCCCCCTTCGTCTGTGCATGTCTATTCTGATCCTCGAACGACTTCGTTTACCTATCTTCTCACTTTCAACATGTAATTGATGGTACAAGTAAAGTAACAATAAATAAAATGAATATCAATCTAAATCAATGATCAAGGTTCAAACAAGATGACTGTTACCAAACTAAAGAGTCAACATAAGGATCTTTAAGAAATCAAGGATTCCCCCTTAAATGTGTATTCCCTTAGTATTACCCTCAGCTTTACCAGCTTCCTCATCGGGTTGGATGGTCAACTTGTCTGACCTTGTATACCTGTCTGTTGAGTGAGTAGACGAATGCTCTGCTCTTTTGTGGTAACTTGTCTATTTCTCCTTTCTTCTTAGGATTGTACCTGTCTGGTTAGTGCATTGCTATATACTAGTAGGATCAAGATCAATTAGTCCTAGACTAATGCATAATTCATGAAATCGGGCCTCAGCTAATGGTTTTGTGAAAATATCAGCTCTTTGAGAATCAGTATGAATCTTTTCCATGCGAATATCCTTCTTTTCTACATGATCACGTATGAAATGGTGTTTCACATCAACATGCTTACAACGTGTGTGCAGAACAGGATTTTGTGTAATGGCAATGGCACTATTACTATCACAGAATATAGGAACATTTGATTCACAAATATTATAATCTCTAAGCTGTTGAATAAGCCATAATAATTGACTACAACAACTACCTGCAGCCATGTACTCGGCTTCAGTAGTAGAGGTAGCAACACTTGTCTGCTTTTTCGAAAACCATGAAATGAGTTTTGTGCCTAAGAATTGACAAGAACCAGATGTAGATTTCCTATCTATTCTACAACCACCAAAATCAGAATCAGAGTAGCCACTTAGAGATAAATCATCATTTGAAGGATACCATATACCACGATTGATGGTTCCTTTCAAATATTTCAGAATCCTTTTAGTGGTTTCCATATGACTCTCTTTTGGATTAGCTTGAAAACGAGCACATACTCCAACAGAAAATGCAATATCAGGTCTACTAGCAGTTAAGTAGAGTAATGAACCAATTAGACCACGGTAATGAGTTTGATCAGTACACTTACCTTGTTCGTCTGGGTCCATTCTGTATGTAGGTAGCATAGGTACGCCAGCAGACTTGCATGTCTTAATACCATACTTGTCTAGAAGATTTCTAGTATACTTTGCTTGATTTATGAAAATCCCTTCAGGGGTCTGTTTTACTTGAAGTCCAAGAAAGTAATTCATTTCACCCATCATAGACATCTCAAATTTACTTTGCATGAGTGTTGAGAAACTTTCACTCAGCTCTTTGTTAGGTGAACCAAAAATGATGTCATCTACGTAAATTTGGACGAGTAAAATGTCTTTCCCTTCTTGTCTTCTAAACAAGGTTCTGTCTACCTTGCCTTTAGTAAAACCATTTTCTAATAGAAATTGAGAAAGAGTATCGTACCAGGCTCTTGGAGCTTGCTTTAGTCCATATAAGGCCTTCTTTAATTTGTATACCTGATTACCTTTGACTTCGAAACCTGGGGGTTGTTCAACATATACTTCTTCCACAAGAATACCGTTAAGAAATGCACTTTTAACATCCATTTGATATACAGTAAATTTCATGTAAGCAGCATATGCAAGAAACAATCGAATGGCTTCTAGTCTAGCAACAGGAGCATATGTTTCATCATAATCTATGCCTTCAGCTTGTGAATAGCCTTGGGCGACTAGTCTAGCCTTATTGCGGACAACTACATCATTCTCATCTTTCTTATTCTTGAAAATCCATCGAGTTCCAACTACATTATGATGTTTCGGTCTATCGACAAGTTCCCAGACGTCGTTTCGAACAAACTGATTCAACTCGTCTTGCATAGCAATGATCCAATTACTATCAGCCAATGCCTCATTAATGGTTTTAGGCTCGATAGATGAGAGGAAACAACACCAGCAAAACAGAGATGGACTAGATTATTCTTGCGACTCAAAGAGTTGTCGTCTAGTCTTAACACCAACAGTAGAGTCACCAATAATATTTTCAGTATTATGCGCTGATTTCCATGTATTTCTATTCTTAACACTAGTACTGTCATCTAAATCATGTACAGCATCATGCATGTCAACATCATTATCATCAGAAGATTTAATGGGAGTAGACGAGTCGACTAGTTTAGGTATGTCAACTGGTCTAGTAGAGTTACCTTGAGCACTCACCTTCTTCTGGTCATCTGACTCGAGAGCTTTTATAAATGGATTGTAAGCTTGAACGGATTCATATACCTCTGAGTCTTTGTCAGATTCGACAGTTAGCTCAGTAGCTTTCTCACTGATCTTGTTGGCAGACGCGTCCTGTTGAGATTCTTCGAAAACCACATGTGGTGTTTCTTCCACACAAAGGGTTGAGTAGTTGAATACTCTAAATGCTTTGCTAGTCGAGGAGTATCCTAAGAATATCCCTTCGTCTGCTTTAGCATCGAATGCATTCAACTTGCTTTTCCCATTGTTATGGATGAAACACTTGCATCCAAATATATGAAAATATGAAACTCTGGGCTTTCTACCTTTCCATACCTCATAGGGCGTCTTACCTAGAGCTTTATTGATAGCACTTCTATTTTGTGAGTGGCATGCAGTGTTGATAGCTTCTGCCCAAAATTTCTGAGGCGTATTATACTCTGTCAGCATGGTCCTGCAGGCCTCCTTAAGAGTTCTGTTCCTTCGTTCTGCTACTCCATTTTGTTGTGGTGTCCTTGCTGCACTAGTAAGGTGCTGGATGCCACGCTTAGAACAAAATTCTTTAATATAGCAGTTAATGAATTCAGTACCCTTGTCACTACGGATCTTGACAATTGACTGATTCTTCTCAACCTGTAACTTCTTCAATAGATCAGGCAAAAGTGTTTGTGTATCACTCTTCTTGTGTAAGAAGACTACCCAAGTGAACTTAGAATAGTCATCTACCACAACAAGTGTGTACCTTCTACCGTTCAAAGTTGGAGGAGTTATTGGGCCATGTAAGTCCATATGTAGAAGTTCAAGAACTCTACTGGTTGAGAGGGATGGAATAGATTTAAAAGAACCCTTTACCTGTTTAACTTTTTGACAGGACGTGCATACATGTGACTTATAGTAGACTTCATTGGGAATACCTTCCACAAGGTAGTCTCTGGCTATCTTATTAAGAACCTTAAAGTTTAGGTGACAAAGGCGTCTATGCCAGAGCCAGCCAAGTTCTTTAGGATTCTTAGTAAGTAGACAGGTGTCCCTCGGACAACTGTTCCAGTTTACTATGTACACACTTCCTTGTCTAATGCCGACCAGTAAGACTGTGTGAGTTCTTTTGTCAATGATTTCACATTTCTGACTCTTGAACTGCACCTTGTATCCACGATCACAAAATTGTGAAACAGAGAGTAAATTGTATTTCAAGCCTTCAACATACGAAACATCTTGAATCTCTATGTCACCATTCCGAATGTAACCAAATCCTTTAGTAACAGCAATGGAGCTATCACCAAATATCACTTTTGGTCCTTCTTGCTCATGGTAGCTTGATAAGAGAGTCTTGGTACCAGTCATGTGGTGCGAACAGCCACTGTCTGTGTACCAAGTTTCTCCTGTTGAGCCACCTTTCTTGTATAGATCGAGTCGACCCTGCAATAGATGATAATACATAATTTAGGTACCCTCCTTGTTTAGTGGGGTCCTTGGGGGTTAGTCGAGTTCAATGGAATCCAAATGTACATTGGAGTCCTGAACAAGTTTGACCTTTTAAGCTTTCGACCATATTTGTTGCAAAATAAGACCTTGTTGTCCTTATCTGGCCTATCAGTCGAGTTCGGGTCTACTCTTTGGAGATAGCCTTTTGACTTAATCTCTACTTGAGCAGGCACTTGTCTATGATAGTCAGAGTAAGGTTTATATGCATTAGGTCCATACGGTTTATAGACATGTTTAGGTCTTTCTTCTCCTTTGATATCATATGACAAAGGTGGAGGATATAGAACAGGTTGTATACGATATTTTGGACCTTCCTGTCTAGGTCTAGACGAGTAGAGTTGAGACTGCCTTATAAAAGGAGGTCTGGACTCTTGTCGTCTAGTCTGTACTTGTCTAGTACTAGTCTCCTCAGGATACCAATCCTCGTATCTGACCTGATTTGGTCGTCCACGATTCCTAGTTCTTTGAAGATTAGTTCTAGGTTGACCAGGCTTGTTGTTACCATTCCTTTTACCTCCCTTGGTAATTGGAATGTTAACTCGAGCTTGTCTCGGTACAGTGCCTTTAGACGGAGTGTCAATATCGTATATCATTGGTTCTTTTCCTTTATCATTAGTCAAAGAGCTTGAGATGAAAATAGTAGGGTTCTTAGGAACTTGAGTAGACGAGCTGGGTGACTCAGCACCTATGCCTGTCTTGTCAGCAGGAGCCCTATACCTATCTGACAATTCAAGGTTAACCTTAGATGAGTTAACCAGGTCAGTAAGTTTAAGGTCTAATGTGACAACCTCGGTTTCTAAGAACTTATTACGTTCTTCAAGCTTTTTGAGCTTACTTTGTAAAACATTGAATTCATGTTTCTCAGTAGCGTGTGTCTTAAGTAGGTCTTGATACAACTTGTCTGTCAATGCACACTTCTCTCTGAGTTGTCTCAACTCTTCTTGCAAGCGTTCATTTAGGACTGTTATATTAGGATCTACTTTAGACTGAGCTTCCTTAAGATCAATGATTTCTTGTCTTAAGGTGATGTTTTCGTCACTGACTTCAATGAATGCCTTGTTGGCAAGTAGGAGGTCGTCTTCAACTGCACTAGTAGAGTGCTGAAGACTACTCCCTACTTGGCTACTGGCAGAGTCACTTTCATCAGAATCTGATTCATCACATGATTGAAAGGAAGTAACAGATGATACCTCTTGGTCGATTTTAGCCATGAAGCATAGACCATCATCAACTATGAATGCTTCATCGTGATCTGGTTCAGACGGGTAGCTAGATGATGATGATGGCAACTCGTCTGAGTCAGAGTCAGAGTCATCATTGGCCATCATTGCCTTCTTACCACGGTTGTATCTTCTTTCCCTTCGTGCTTTGTGTTCTTCTCGATCATCAGTACTCAGGTCTGGACATTCATATATGTAGTGACCTGGTTTCTCACAGTTATAGCACACAAGATCATTAGTAGCCTTTTTAATAGGAGAGTTGTTCCTTCGTTTATCACGTCTATCAGAACGAGTAATCTTCCTACCATCAGACTCTCTATCTTGTCTGTTACCTTTCGAGACTTCGTCTCTCCTTTCGGACGAGTTTCGGTCTCGTCTGGTTTCAGACGAGTTCTTAGAAGCAGACCCTCTATGCTCTCTATAGAACTTCTTATATCTTCCGAAACGTTTATTCAGCCTATCAAACTTTCTAACCATGAGGCTTACCTGATCCTTCAGACTAAGATCAGTATCTAACTCGTCTTTCACAGAAGCAGACCTAGTCTTAGTCTTAGACCTGTCTATCTTAGACGAACTAGCCTTAAAAGCAACGTTCTTAGATACAGCATGTTCTCTGTCACTACTTACTATGGGTTCATCTTCGTCTAGATCAAACTCATGAGCCTTTAGAGTTTGAAACATAGTCTCTGCTGTCCATACGTCTATATCTTGGGTATTCTTAACAAGCATTTTTACCATCTTCCAACGACTATCAAGGCTTTTGAGAATCCTAAGATTGATTTCACGTGGAGTGTAAGATTTACCAAGGACTTCCAAGTCATTCATGATTTTAGTAAAACGAGTATCCAACTGGTCTATTGTTTCACCAGCTTTCATATGAAATGATTCGAATCTTTGGACTGCAGTGGAAAGCTTGCTTTCTTTGATTAGGGATGTCCCTTCACAAATGATAGCTAAGCGATCCCACATTTCTTTGGCAGTTTTACATTTTAACACTTTTCCCAGATACTCGTTAGGAAGAGTGTGTAAGATGTAATTCTTGGCCAAGCTATCCAAATTATTCTGTCTCATTTCTTCAGAGGTAAGTTCTGACCTTGGTTTCTTGACGAGAGTACCCACTGGTTGATTAGGATCAAGAGCAGCAGTATTCGGGATCATGGTCACAATTGGACCTTCAGTGACGACGGAGATCATTAAGTCGTGAGTGGAGCTGAAGATGGCTTCCATCCTTAGCTTCCAATAGTCGTAATCCTGTACCTGGAACTTAGGTAGTTTGTTGGCGCTTATCTCAAGAGACATGATTTCAAGAAATAAGTGCTAAGTAGAGTTATGATCAAGAACAGCAGATAAGTCAAGAACAGGGAGCACGAAAGACAGATGATACAAGAATATGATCAAGAACACGTATACAAGAACAATCAAGGACCAAGACTTCACCCTAAGTCTTGAGTCGGTTATCAAGAAACAGCAGTTCGCAAACTACTGCTCTGATACCACTTGTTGGTCCCAAGTTGAGTTAATAACGAGTAAGCTAGTGAAAATGTCTAGAGGGGGGTGAATAGACTTTTCAAAAATCTTTCGAAATATCAAAGTACAATATGCGGAATACGAAATTAATAATGAGCCCAATTCAAGATTATACTCAACTTATTTTCGAGAACTCTGTTCTATACTTCTACTAGTCTAGTTTAGTTAAGTAGTTAAAACAATTAAGCAATTTAAACAATCAAAACTGTAAAGTAAATCAAACACAAGATTTATAGTGGTTCGACAACTTGTCTACATCCACTCTCACAAACCCAGTTGTGATGTTTCCACTAAACTCTTCCAATCGAGTACAAGTGTATGTTCCTGTCTTTAAAGTCCCAAGAAGAAGACTTAGATCTTCAACAGACTATACCTCCAGATATGTCTACGATCTTACTAGAAATTTTACAAGTATCTAGCACCTTGAAAATAACAAACAAAAACTAAAAACTTCTCTGATTTTCAGTAGTAGCCTTCTTGATTCTTCACTTGTCTTCTGGCTATCTTTCTGAACTTCAATCAACTTTGAGAGTAATTTCTTCACTTGAATCTTCAATAACGTTTTTAAGTAGTAATTCTCAATATCTCAGTAGTCTTCAACCAACGAATACCTTGGGGTATTTATAGACTTCAAATCCAAGAACTTTCAGTTGTGTAACAACCTTTCTTGAAAACTAACTTGTAACTGATTCTTTTATTCTTCCACGCGTTTCTTCAGTTAATTAGTTATTCCATAACTAATTCTTCAATTTCATCTTCTGTAACTAACTTCAAGTTAACTTGTCTTGTGTAGTCTAGTAGATGCACTTGTCTTGCAGTCCACCTGTCTTGAGTAGTAGACTGGTCTTCTCTTCTTGTGCAGTAGACTTTTAATAGAACTAATCTAGTCCTATCATCTAATCCTAACAAGACTTTTACATTACATTAAGCTTTTATAACACAAGCTTAGTCAACTTATAAACTATACAATGAATCTAATCTATTACATAAAAAATATCATGAGCTCTATACAATAATTATAGCTCAAAAACAATCTTAACAAATTCAACTATGAACAGATATGAAGTACTTATACATCGTACTTATCTTTTAAATATAAACAATACTTTTCTTTTTATGTGAACTCTACTGATCTGTTCAAGATGACTTCAACTTAACTAGACTAGATTAGTCAACACTTAGAAAATATTCAAGTCTTCTTTTGGCTTATCAAAACTTTATCTTTTATCTTTTATTCATCATTTAGGACTTGTTCTAGGATTCATATCCCAACAAAAAGTGCAATACAACTTTTAATAAAAAATGTAAGTCATTATAACTAGAAAGTGCAACACAATATTATTAAAAAGTGCAGGTCAATATACTTGAAAAGTGCAAAACAATATTTTAATGAAAAATGTAAGTTATTATAACTGAAAAGTGCAACACACTTTTACTGAAAAGTGCATGTCTATATAACTAAAAGGTGCAATATAACGTACATTACAAAAAAATGTACGTCAATATAACTGAAAATATTATTTGTAAAAGTGTAAGTCACGATAATTGAAAAGTGTAACACTAAAAAAAAATCCAAAAAAAAAAGTTCTAAAAAATAAAAAATCGAATTTTTTTTTTACCGAAAAAAAAAAGGTTGACCAAGTTAACAGTCAATAGTTGACTGTTGATTTGGTAACTCAATTTCATATATAAAATCAATTTCATAGAAAACCTACCCCATTTATTTATTAAAATGATTGAGTCGACCCGAATTTTACAAAATTAAACTATAAATTCCAGTTGAATAGTCTAACTTTTTCCACCATATCCTAATACGGGGCCAACAAAGCAATCAGTTCACGTTTATAATTTTTTTAGTAACCCACTTATATATATATGATTTTGATATGGAATCAGAAAGTGAATTTCTTATGGAAATAACCACATGCATAAAATACGTGTACATGCTAAAATATACAAGCGATTTATGCATGTGGTTGATTTCATAAGAAACCAACAATCGAGTTCTATATATATATGTGTGTGGGGTGCAAATGTGCAATAAACCATATTTTATTTCCATTATTTTTAAGCTTATTGGATTCAACTAATTAAATCTAATAAAATCAGTCCTAAAAATTAAAATTATAAAGGACAAATAGAACATAATTGCAGTTAGAACTCAAAAGACGCATAAAAATTAATGAAGACACTAAAGAGAAGGAGTAGGAAAGGAATATTAGAAGAAAAAAGTTTAAACTTCACCCATGAAGGAAACAACATCGTTTTGGCAAAAAGTTTAGATATAGCTAGAGGAATATTCGATTCTATGCCGGAAAAAAATGTTATTTGTTGGACTAGTATGATATCACCTTATGTGAGTTCTGGTCAATTAAATGAGGCTAGGGAATTGTTTGAGAGGAGTCCAGTGAAAGATCTTATTCTATGGACGACCATAATTAATGGATACGTACAGTTTAACAAAGTGAATGAAGCAATTGACTTGTTTAGGTGCATGCAAATGGAGGGAGTCAAACCTGATAAGTATACCTTAGTTACTTTACTAACAGGATGTGCTCAATTAGGAGCACTAGAACAAGGCGAATGGATTCATGCTTACTTGGAAGAAAATCGAATACGTATTGATGCAGTAGTCGGTACTGCTCTTATAGAAATGTACGCAAAATGTGGTTGCCTAGAGAAGTTTTTGCATATCTTTCATCAAATGAAGCAGAAAGATACGGCATCATGGACTTCTGTAATATGTGCACTTGCTATGAATGGAAATTCACATCGGGCGTTACAGTTATTCTCAGAAATGATACAAGTTGGGATTAGGCCTGATGACATCACCTTTATCGGTGTCTTGAGTGCTTGCAGTCATGGAGGGCTAGTAGAGGAAGGACGTAAGCATTTTGATTCGATGAGTGAGGTTTATCAAATAGAGCCAAAGTTGGAGCACTATGGATGCTTAATAGACCTTCTGGGTCGTGCTGGACTGTTGGATGAAGCCGAGGATATGATAAGAAAAGTAAATTATCAAGATAAGAAGATCGTCATCCCACTTTATGGTGCTCTGCTTAGTGCATGCAGGAGCTATGAAAATGTTGATATGGGTGAACGTATTGCTAAGAAGCTTCTGGAGATTGAGTCGAGTGATTCCGGAAGCCACACACTTTTGGCCAATATTTATGCAGCTGCCAGTAGATGGGACGATGCGTCGAGAGTCAGAAGTGAAATGACGACTTTGGGCCCGAAGAAGTTTCCTGGCTCCAGTGCGCTTGAAAATCAATAACATTTGAAGAATATATAGTATATGATGTAGAGCATTGAGTCTCACAAATCATTTCTGATTATATAACAATTTCATCTCCAATTTTTCTTGGTGACGATAATGAGAACAAACAGATCGCAGAGACGAGAAAGTATTCCAAATTAATTCAGGTGACTTATTTTTTTATTTATCAATGAGAATGAGATTTTTTTTCTCTCTCCGAATATGTTGGAAGTTGATCTATCTCCACAATAGTTACATTATTAGTATTGTGCTCTAATTTAAAAAAAAAAAATCCATTTTATGGTTGTGGAGTAGAGTGATTGAGGAGAAATGATAGTAGAATGAGAGATTGTTAATCAAATGGGATAATTATTACTTTATTTAGAAGGGAAAATAGTGTCATTAATTATCTTTTATTCTCATTAACCACTATAATTATATTTAATACTCATTTCGTCTAATTTTATTATGCCAACTTCTCCGGGCACGAGTTTTAATGAATATTGATTAGTTTAGAGAATATTCGAGTCATTTCTATAGAGTCTTAAGCAAGTAAAACCTACAACTTTTAAAATTATCTAATATGGTCAAATTAATGTCAAAAAACCTTAAATGCCCTTAATATTCATATAACTCCTTAATTAATATATTTTACCCATTAATTCGAATTTTAAATTCAAATCTTAATTGCAGCACATCAATTTCTCAATTATAGCGCATATTCAAAAAAAATCTTGACCTTCCCAAAATCGAATCCTGACATTTATTCCAGAAAACGCGATTACGATTTAATTCATCTCCATCATCAATTTCTGGGCTGAGGCGGCGTTCTCAACGTACTCATACACGAGGTAGGTGGTGCCTTTGTTGGAGGCAAAAGCCAGAAAGCCTGATTATGTGGGAATGATTGATCTTTCGAAGCGCATTCACTTCCCCAGAAACATCCCCTTTCATTATCTTCACCACAGCATCGTCTCCCTTGAATGAGCCTAGGTACACGGAGGAGCTTACATTGATTCTATTGGACTCTGCAAATGAATTTGTGGCCTTCTCTAAATCCTCGAATTTGTATACCGTTAGTGTTTCCGTCGCGCTCCAGATGCCTTCCGAGAAACTGCCAGACGTTGGCTTCGCCGGCGTGAAGCCAGATTCGTCTGCAAGATTTGGAGGTGGTGATGGAGATTTGCGGTGTATAATTAAATACAGAAACCCAAGTCAGAGAAATCAAATACTCCAACAATTGCTGCAAATTTGTGAAAACGCAAAGCTGTTTTTGTTTGGAAGATCGTGGGTGAATGTCATCATCGATTTTTGGGCTGAAGGAGCGGTTACAATATTCTAGAATCGCTGCAATTGGGAAGAACACATCGATGCATTTTAGGAGGAACGAAAGAGAATTCAACATTGTTTTGGTGGGCTGCAGAAACGATTCAATTTATGTTGTTATTGATGCGATTTGGGAAAAATCACAAACGGTTAGTCCTAATTTCTGCTTTGTTTGAAATCTGCCATTGTTGAAAACTGGGAGGTGCAACCCGACGTTGAAAGAATTAACGGTTAGTATTTTTCTGAGCAAGAATCGCACTAATTATTACGTCTTTAGGGTGCAAATTAGTACTCGAGGATTAGGCGAAAAAATGAGAAGTTTCATGGATACAGTAGCTTGACATGGAGGTGGACATTAGATATGCACATTACCGTATGCATGTATACATGCATATCGTATAGTACATTTCACATATTAACATATGTAAAATGCATGTACCCCGTTTTTCGTGCATATGCATATCCATGTATGAACCTTTTTCTAAGCTTATAAACTCATAATTTTATTATGACTTATTTCTACATACCAAAATTCATTTCACTGTTCATATTAAACTTCATAATCTATTTTCATATATGTATGCATATTCAAATAATCGGAAACTGCATCCACTATGACACGCTTATTTAGTCTTTTTGTGTTTTAATTGTGTTATGAGTATTTTGGTTGTAGTTTAATTCTGGATCATAAAATGCAGATTTTATACCTTTATTTGTTTTGGGAAAGTAATCCTTCAGCTACACAAAGTTCAGCTAATTAATTCGAATTGGCTTAATTTTAGGAACATTTGAATAATGGAAGGTGATATAATATCGCGTTTTACGGGGATATGCATTAATTCAAACGATTTGATGTAAATCTGACTAATACTTATTAATTTCAAATTATTTAAATGGGTAAAGGGCAACTATGTCTTATTAGGTGCCATTTTGACTCTAATAGATTTAAATCAATAACCTATTCCCAATTAGATAAAACTCTTATTAGGTGCCATTTTGACTCTAATAGATTTAAATCAATAACCTATTCCCAATTAGATAAAACTCTTAGTGAAATGACCCTAACAATAATTTACCCATTAGTTTATTCATAAAGTAGACAAGTTGATGGTATGATAGGGTATTGTGGGGTCCATTTGTAAATAAATGATTGTTTATGAATAAAGTGAATGACAAAGTGAGTAAATAAGTCATGATAGGAGGTTGGAGATAAAATAGTATGAATAATATTATTTCCAAACAGGTATTGACATAATAAAATTGGACAACCAAAAAAGGAAAGTGGGAATAAAGAAATTGGACAGATGAAGTATGAGGTATACTCAACCCTCGTATCATCTTCTCCACTTGGCCTAGTCCGAATTCAACCCTTTGTACCTATAAAAAGCGACGTCGTTGTACCTATAAAAAGCGACGTGAGGTTGTCAACGCACAATTTGCAGTGTTTTTTTTTTTTTTTTTTTTATAGAATACCATTGGTTGAGACACTTGAGAGGGATTTAACATTACATTAATCAATATGTGATGGGTTCAAAATAACATTACACAAGAACAAGAATAAAATATCGAATTAGTAGAAAAATCATTCCATTTTTTTTTGGATGCTTATGAATTATTTAAAAAGTACATGTTTCCTTATCTAGCACATATTTCAACATTTCAAAATAAATTCACAATTCTTTACACATTTAAAAAAAAAAAAAAAAAAATTATATACAAACTCCGCCTCTAAAAAATAAATTCACAATTGTTTACACACTTAAAAAAAAATCAAATCATATACAAACTCTACCTCCAAAAAATAAATTCAGAATTATTTACACACCCTAAAAAAAAAATTCCACCTCCAAAAAATAAATTCATAGTTGTTTACCCACCCCAAAAATAAACTCCACCTCCAAAGAATAAATTCAAAATTATTTATCCACTCCAAAAAAAAAAAAAAATATATATATATATAAACTATACCTAAAAAAAAATACTACATACCAATATTGTGGCACATACTCTTACTAGAAACTCTCTTGATCTTTTAAGAGTTCTCATAGTTAGGTCGAGCCCCATTTTTGTGGAAGACTTTCTCAATTTAATTTGCGTTGATTGCGAATAAATTTGACAAGTCGGTTTTAACTTAAAAAAAAAAAAACTGTAACAGGGATTTTGTGTAAATTAATATTTTGTATAAGTATGTGATAATGTGAAAACAAATGTTCCTTCTAATTTGGTATTTTATTATTGTGTAATAGTATTATTTTAAACCCATTACATATCTTCAATTATAATCATGTTTATTCCTCCATAAAATAATGTAATATAATTAAATAAATTAAACCTTTTTTTAAATAATTCTCAATTAATTAATTTTGTGAGCCAACTTAAATTTTAAATTTGTGATTATCAAGGACAAAAATATGGGTGTTGGTGGAAATATCGAGACCTTAAATTTGTGGAAATATCGATGGATATATCAATATCGAATATCGATATCGATAAATTTTAAAAATTGTGGAAATTTAATAACTAACTTTTAATACATAAATTCAAAAAAAAAACAATTTAAATCCATTTACATCTATGATAAATTCATATAAAATATAGTATACAATGTTATTTCATATGATATTTTTTGAAATTTATCGACATTATTCGATTTTTTCTCAATTTTTTTCGATATTCTTTCGATATTTTATCGATATTAGTCTCGATATTGTTATTGTATATCGATTTTTATCGATATTTTCGATTTTTTTATAAATATCGTGAAAATATTGCTTCTTCTCAATATCGGTGACTACGAAAAATGGATATATTGAAGAAATTTGCGGATATTTTTTGCTATGGTGATTACCTTAATGAAATTAGAATTTTAATTAAAAAAAAATAGATTTAGAGGGTACGAAGATTGATATACCCCCACACTCCTCCCCCAAAACCCCCCAAAACCCAAAACATAAATATAATGCTCCGATCGCTCCTCCTCCGAGCAAACGCCGCCGCCGCCTCCTCGCCAATCAGACAATCTCCATGGCACTTCTCCATTTCCCGGACCATGGCTGCCAAAGCCCCCGAAAAAGATATCCAAGCCAAAGGAAAGAAACCCCACCAGAAATACGATCCCAAGGAGAAGAAGACCGAAGAAACGCCAGCTGCCACCGCAGCATTTTCCTCTAAAGAAGAGGCCGAGGTCCGCCGCCGCCAGTTGGCGGAGGATGAGAATAACTCCGCTCTTGACGTGGGCCCCAATGGCCGCCCTCTCTTCACTTCCGCAGCTTCTCTCTCTATGCTTACCGAGGACGATACGAACACATACTTTAAATTCAGGTAATACATTTTTGTTTAACAGTGAGCGGATTTGCCATTAAAAAAATGCTGCAACGAATTACGTCGGGTCCGTTTTATGCTTGAAAATAGTGTAGCAGATATTTTCTACATTAGTCTTTGATTTAGGTGACACTTACATTTGAGTAAGACCTTTATTATACAAATCTCCTGAGGTGTTTGGTATAGTGTAGGAACAACAAAGATTTAGCTTTTGGTTTGTGATATTCCTAATAGGTTGGTAATGGCCTATTTGAATGATTTATTAGTGGGTATAATGGACTCTGAAAGTAACTTGGTAAACCATGTAGTTTCCATGGAGTTTGTTGTGTCTGGCCTTGCTTTTAAGCTCCCACCCCATGGGCCTGTTGCTTGACATTTCTAATGCGAAGGTTAAATGATTTAGGTAGAATGACTTGTTGATTTTAGAAGTTAGACCATAATTTTGCATTTATCAGGTCTATACTGAGTGTGGATGTGGATTAGCACATTATGATTAGTGGGTGCAATGATAATGAAATTTGTGTTACCTAAGAGGTAAAGATTTGTTTGAATGAAATTTGATCAACATTTGCCTTGAGTTTGATATATTATGTTAATTAGGTAAATAAATTGGTTTTGGTGGCAAAGCTTGGAAGAAGATGGAGGAGTTTTGTTGTTAAACTTTATTACTTAACAATTCTTCATTTGTCTTGATGGACAGCCGTAATTGTAACAAAAAAAGTTATAGGAAGGAGCAAAGGCGCAGAATTCTAGAATTCAAGAAAGGAGTTGGTAGCTTCAACTCTTCCAACATATTCTGCGTTACAGAAGAAGGATTTGGCTTCGCTCCAAGTAATACTTTGATCTCCTATCTTCTTTTCTATATTCATTTTGTAATCTTCAACCTCACCGATCTTCCATTACCCCAAACTCATCAGTTATCACCCTGCCCACCAGGTGTTTGATAGAGTGTCTCATACAGTTTCTTAACCAATTTAAAGTATGATAACACATGGCTTGTAGAGTTAACTTAATTTATCATACATTGACAGAATAACGTAATTGACATACTTAACTGGAATAATATTAATCATGTCTCGTTTTGGAATTGGCAAAAGACATTGCAAGTTTGCATTTCATTATATCAGTCTTTATTTCATTTCTGGTTATTAGATGGCTTCTGGCAGTGTTTTGAAGATCAATTTTTAGACAGTGAAATCAGTATATTCCTTTTTAATTTTTCAAATATATTGTAAGTCTGAGTGACAATGATATGGTCGAGTGGAGAAAATTGGTGTTGCTTTAGGCCCCATTTGGTAGATATGTTGAGTTATGTATGGTTAATTCGGATGTCACAATTGACTCGCATTGAATCATAGATTGTATGTTTTTTGGTCATTTGGTATTTGGTATGCACACATTCAAGTATTTTTTTACGGGTTGGGTGATTTTTTTTAATTTTAAGTCTGATTTGTGAGAAATATGATTACATCTGTTTGCTAATTTAAGACACAGCTGAATACTTCAATAAAATGAGGGCACAACATTTATAAGTCATAACAATTCTGACTTATGGATCTTCATTTAATTGTTTAAATAACTTAGCAATCACATTTAACGTGATTTGATTAATTTTATAAGAGCCTTATAGAAATTTCAATTTATTTCTTCGACTTTCCAAACAGGACTCTTTTAACAAACTCCATTTTTTGGGATGGTGGGAGCATTTTATACAATGTAAGTTTTACTTTGTTAGTCAAAGTATATTCTTCTAAATTGTTATATTTCTTTTTGAACATTTTAAGCTAGCAACTATTATAACTTTTCTGCTGGTAACTTGTATGTGCTGAAATGTAATTCTGTCTTGATGTATAATATAATGCTTAATATCCATTTACATGTGCTAAAAAAAGGTTAAGATTCATCTACATATTGATGTCTTTATTTGACTTTGATTCATGTTTTGTTTGCTATTTGATACTGCTGTGTTCCTTTCTGTGCTATTTGATATTGCTGTGTCTTCCTTCTTTACGCCATAATTTGACATTTTTCTTTTCCTTTATTGAAGCTTCAGCTTTCTCTATATCTAGCTCAATAATGGAAGATGTATAGACATGAAGACTTGTGAATAATGCGAGTCAAATTCTATATGCTGTTGTCATTTCCCTGCCATCTCATTTCAAGATTTCACTTCTCAACCTCTGCAGAAGTGTCATCTGTTCTGACAAGGAGGGCATGTGTGGACCTCCTAAGGAGCTGCAAATCCATGTCTGAATTCAAGCAAATCCATACCCAGCTCTTCACCAATGGCCTCCATAGACACATTGACATCCTACACAAGCTAATGGCCTTCGTCACAGACGTCAACTTACCACATGCTGACAAGATATTTTCTCAAATTGAATGCCCAACTTTGTTTATCTACAATCTGATGATCAAGGCACATGCAAAATCTGGTAATTATAGGAAAGCCATTTTCTTGTTTGATGAATTGCGTATGCGGGGATTGGGGGCGGATAATTATACGTATCCTTTTGTTTTTAAGGCTGTTGGAGGGTTGAGGATGGTTCTTGAAGGGGAAAAAATTCATGGTTTTGCATTCAAAAGTGGGGATCTCCAAGATTGTTACGTTTGTAATTCGGTTTTGGATTTGTATGGGGAGTTGGGGTGTGCCCAGAGCTTAGCCAAAGTGTTTGATGAAATGCCCGTGAGAGACTTGATCTCATGGAATTTAATGATATGTGGGTATGTAAAAAGTAGAAAGTTTGAAGATGCTGTAAGTATTTATAGGAGGATGAGACGAGAGGCAAGTGTGCAACCCAATGAGGCCACGGTTGTGAGCACTCTATCTGCTTGTACGTCGTTAAAGAGTTTGGATTTAGGCCATGAAATTCATGACTATGTTAGAACAAAGCTGGGGGTTACGATGATTATTGGAAATGCATTGTTAGATATGTATGCAAAGTGTGGATGTTTAGATATAGCTAGAGGAATATTCGATTCTATGCCAGAAAAAAATGTTATTTGTTGGACTAGTATGATATCAGCTTATGTATGTTCTGGTCAATTAAATGAGGCTAGGGCATTGTTTGAGAGGAGTCCAGTGAAAGATCTTATTCTATGGACGACCATGATTAATGGGTACGTACAGTTTAACAAAGTGAATGAAGCTATTGGCTTGTTTAGGTGCATGCAAATGGAGGGAGTCAAACCTGATAAGTATACCTTAGTTACTTTACTAACAGGATGTGCTCAATTAGGAGCACTAGAACAAGGCGAATGGATTCATGCTTACTTGGAAGAAAATCGAATACGTATTGATGCAGTAGTCGGTACTGCTCTTATAGAAATGTACGCAAAATGTGGTTGCCTAGATAAGTCTTTGCATATCTTTCATCAAATGAAGCAGAAAGATACAGCATCATGGACTTCTATAATATGTGCACTTGCTATGAATGGAAACTCATATCGGGCATTACAGTTATTCTCAGAAATGATACAAGTTGGGATAAGGCCTGATGACATCACCTTTATCGGTGTCTTGAGTGCTTGCAGTCATGGAGGGCTAGTAGAGGAAGGACGAAAGCATTTTGATTCGATGAGTGAGGTTTATCAAATAGAGCCAAAGTTGGAGCACTATGGATGCTTAATAGACCTTATGGGTCGTGCTGGACTGTTGGATGAAGCCGAGGATATGATAAGAAAAGTAAATTATCAAGATAAGAAGATCGTCATCCCACTTTATGGTGCTCTGCTTAGTGCATGCAGGAGCTATGAAAATGTTGATATGGGTGAACGTATTGCTAAGAAGCTTCTGGAGATTGAGTCGAGGGATTCCGGAAGCCACACACTTTTGGCCAACATTTATGCAGCTGCCAGTAGATGGGACGATGCGTTGAGAGTCAGGAGTGAAATGACGACTTTGGGCCCGAAGAAGTTGCCTGGCTCCAGTGCGCTTGAAAATCTATAGCATTTGAAACCCAGGTACTGAAGAATATATGTAGAGCATTAAGTCTCACAAAAAACATTTCTGATTATATAACAATTTCATCTCCAGTTTTTCTTGGTGACGATAATGAGAACAAAAAGATCGCAGAGACGAGAAAGCATTCCAAATTAATTCAGGTGACTTGCTTTAAAAAAATTCAATGAGACTGAGATTATTTTTTTCTCTTCGATACCTCCGAATATGTTGGAAGTTGAACTATCTCCACAATAGTTACATCACCTATATTACTAATTGGGAGTTTTTTTCTGCTGATGTGTCGCTCTATTAGAGATTTTGCCTACGTGTAATTTTAAGAAAAATCGGATTACACATGTCATTTTATTAGTCCACCTCATTTTGGAAAGCACATATGTATTCTTTTAATCTAATGTACAGTGAACTATGGTTTTTGGCTTTTTGCCCCTGTCTATCACCGCCATCTTGCTGCTACTCCTCGCCTCTACCGGCCCCTCTATCATCGCCTTTCTTTGACGTCGTTGCTACTCCTCGCCGCGCTCATTGATGACATTGTTTCTTTTAATCGTTTATTAATGAAGTAGAGTTTTTGCAGTCCATCGCCCCCTCTATCATCTCATCGCCACTCTCTTGATGTCGTCCCTGGAAGCCTTTGTTGCTCTGTCCCAGGTAATAGATCAATATTGTGTCACCCCCTTCTCTCAAAATAATTAATTGTCGCAAGTTTCATCATGTTCTTTGCCTTCCTATCTTTTCTATACATATACGACATGTTATTTTTCCTTTGTATTTTTTAGGTTTTCACCGATTTCGATCCTTTTTCTTTTTCTCTTGAAGGATAGAGAGGATATGTTATATTCGATGCTCAATTTTCATGGTAATTCAATCATCATTAGATTTGATTACACAAAAATCTATATGTTCAAATTTCATATTTTTTACTGTATCTTTTTTCTATTGCTATTGGTAGGTCTATCTCCAGTCTTCTTTTTCTTTCTGCAAGTTATCTTTAGCGGGCGGGTATGGTTTCATTGTAGGTGAGCGTCCTTTGTATTCAAACATATAATCTATGTGCCCCATCTGTTCCAAATCCATGGCGTTGACGACGTCGCCTGCTGTCCACTACTAGGTAACTATCAAATTAATTATCTACTTTTTTTAACTTCTTTTCACGCAAATTAAAATTTTTTTTTTGCTCGATGGGAATTCCTATATTTTCTTTTGCTTACCCTTGAAAATTAAGGTTCTCTCGCAATTTGGCTTGAATTTCGTTGATATTTGGGAGTAGATGCTGCTCTCGACCTCCGAGTTTTCATTAACAAGATCATTGTTGAATATGTATGGTGAGTTTTTTTGCAATTTGTTATTTGATTCCTGTTTTTAAGTACATTGCTCTGTTTTTCAGCAGTCTGCTAATTTTTCTTAAATTGTGCTTTTGATTGGTTGTTTCTGCAAAAACTATGGCCACAGATTGTTTGAATGATCATATGTTTGAATGGCCATATGTCTATCTTCACTCATTCTGTTGTTATATATGATGATTTGTGATCTCTATAGTTTCTGTTACTTGCTTTAATTCTTGGTTGAACAAGATATGAGTTTAGATGATCATTAAGTATTAATTTTACTGCTAAATATATATGGCACATTCATGATATGAATGCTTTTTTTTTTATGTTGAGAACATTCATAAGTTCAAGATTGGTGAGAATCAAAGATACATTTTCAGTTGATTTTGTATAGATGTCAACTCTATGTTTATGTATAAATTAAAAGGGAATAATTCAATTTTGATTTTAGTAATTTAAATTTATCCAGCATTTCAACTTAAGCTTTGGAACAACTTTTGGAGAAAATAACAAAAAGAGAAGCAAATACAGAACTTCGTTCTTAAAGTTAGGAATCACATGCATGGATCTTACTCATATTCTTTCTAGATATGTATCATAGTTAATTTTTTCCTTCTGATTTAGTGAATAAAAGTAATTACTACTACGACTAGATGAAACAGAGAAATGAGATTCAAAAGTTAGAAGTTGGTATAAGTAGTTCGGTTCGTAAATGGAAAAAACCCTTTCTATTTTAAGCAAAACATTGGATATAAATTTCATTTGTGCCCATTTATTAAAGCATCTCATATTATAAATATTTTATAAGGATGGACAACATAGTCGTCATCAAAATCACAGCAACCTGCAATCTGTACTGAATGCAGATTGATTCTATCATTTATTTATCAAATAACTATTTAATAGAGGCTAGAATGTCATAAATTTGCCACAAATGTGCTTAGCAGAAGTAAAGATTGTGGGATATATGTTTAGTGCAGAAGAAATTTGGTAATGAAATGTTTGCTTTTCAAATGTTAATTGTGCTGTATTTTATTTTGGGGGGAAGCGCGTTTTCGATGGAACTGTATAAGTTTAACGATTAAATGATTTAACATACACTCTTTCTAATAATGTAGATCACAGAACATAAAATTTTATCACTCATGTCTTGGAAAAGAGGTTGATAAAAACCTGTTAAAAGGAAATACTTATATGCAGTTTCTCATGCACGTCCTTGGAGAGGATATATAGGTTTGATCTTTTATATGTATCTTATTTGTATTGCAATTGAGTGGTGAAGAATTAGCAGAGAATGGATTTTTGTGTATTACTTTGTATTATTTTTTTTTCGCATAACATTGCTGAGATGATGCGGTTTTATATCTTCTTTGTTGATAAATTAATTTAGCTGCTTTTTTACAATAAACTCTGAGGTATTTATGATGTGTTTGATTACAGGGAATGAGTTTGCGTCTATCGAGATTTAGGATGGAGTCTATGAGAGGATTCGTGCGAATGCTAGGCACGAAATGAGAGACACACAATACTTAGTTCGATATTCAGAAAGGGGTTGTAGCCTACAACCAGGAAGCACCTCAAGGTACTACTAATTTTTAGTTTTACCATTTGGATTTTTTTGTGGCATTTTATTGAAAGAAATAAATTTCCGGTAAATATTTTATATTAGGAATAAACTATGCTTTCGTATTAGCCCAATCACACCCACTTTGCATCCATGGTGTTTTTAATGTCTTTGATCAATAATCATGTTGTGAAATACTCCCTCCATCCAAACTTTGTATATAAGTGTTTTTTTTTTTTTCGTTCAAACATAATATGCACACTTTTATGAATTGAAATATTTATTATCCCAATACACTAATACACCATTTACTTTTAATTTACACATCTACTTTATACATAAACAATAGATATTCATTAATCCTGTGAAAATTAATCGTACATACAAAGTTTGGATGGAGGGAGTATTTTATTTCATTTACATTAGTATTTTTTCATTTATTACAAGGGCTCTTTCTAAAAGAAAGACCAGTTTCTTCTTTGCATACATGAAAAAAACAATAGGTGTGGTTCTTTCTCTTCTATTTTCTTTTTTTCATGATACATTATATGATTTTCTATGCATGTGTTTTAACGAGTTATACCATTGTTGGGTGTATGAATGAACATTTGTTGAAGTTGTTTAATTTGAAATAATTCTGAATGTTTCTCTTAGTTCATGAGATTTTAAATAATTGTTGGATGTATGAATGAACATCTGTTCAAGTTGTGTAAATTGAAATGGTTCTGAATATTCACTTAGTTCATGAGATTTTAAATAATTTATTCTTTTGGTCAATTACTCCTTTGGTCTCAAAATAAATGACATGTAGGAGAAAATTTCACATGTATTAAGAAAGGTCATATTGATAGATTTACATTAAGAATTTATTGGCTATTCATTCATAGGTATATCTCTATCTTTTCTTGGCTATTCATTCATAATGAATAGGTATATCTTTGGCCGATTCAATTTACTGTCTGACTATCTTTTCTAATATGCTTGAATTTTGCCATTAATTGTAGATTTGAAAGTCGAAAATTAAAGATGCTGCTTTTGGGGAATACACTTTGTGCTGAAATGTTATTGACTAAAAGATTATCAACATTAAAAATTTAACTTTTATGATTGTTTTAATTATTTAAAAATACATTAGCATGATTTACAACATCAATCTCCTGTGTTCATCTAAAGCTCATCACTCAATTGCATCGTTTCAGTTATAACGTGAATTGTTATGAATCTAGATGTTGTTATTTGCATATTTATATGCAAATATTATATGGTATTAATGTTTGCATATTTCGAATTTGCAGGTGTGGTCTTATGCTCTACCTCTCTGTCTCACCAGGTAAATCCTATATTCCGTCATTATTACACTTTATCCATTTTTTCTTGAGTTAGTTCTCTTATTTTATTTTTCACTAATTAGCCTTTATGTGTGATGAGTAATATTTTTTATCTAATTTTTTCCTTTTTACTGATGTGTTTAGTTCAAGCCCATTGAAGGCCATGGCTGACTCCACCGATTTTGGGAATTTTATTTAAGGTTTCTTTTCTTTTATGCTCCAATAGATATGAATATTTCATTGGCTCGCCAACAAAAATGAATGGCAGCTAAGGAGTTCCATTCTAATGTAGATTTGAGATTTTTTTAATGACATTATAGTTTATGAAATTCTGTTTTCCTACTGAGTTCTGCCTAAATTTAATCGATCTTTTTATATATACGGTGGTATTAGACATTTATGTCCCAATAGATATCACTAGATATTAGCTACTCCGTATTTATTTAATTGAAACTTGAAAGTGTGTTGCGCTTTAACATTAATAATTAAGACATGAGAAAGGGTCTGGGTGGTAATCTTAATATTTTCATATATAAGATGGAGTGATGGTATTTCAATTTTCATCTTCATTTGACTTCAATTTAAATTAATTGTATAGTTAAATGAATATATATGTTGCTTATAAATAATCATAAATTGTTTATCTTTTATCTTATAATATACCATATTTAGAATTATATACTATACAACCATTTTTTAAAATATAATTACAATAACATGGCATATAAAATGAAAATGTTAAATATAATATAGTATTAAACCGTTAATTTAAAATTTCGTGTAATACACGGGTTCTACACTAGTTATTAGTATTGTGCACTATATATATATTTTTAAAAAGACATAAAATGGTTGATAGTTGTGGAGTAGAGAAATGATTGCTGCAACTGCAAATTATTGTGGCCGGAGGGTCATCCCAACAAGAGGAACTCTCAAAAGAACGAGAAGCTCTAGCAAATTCATGCACCAAGGAATTGACACTTCTTTTGACAAAAGAAATCGAAGCACAGTTGAAAGAAGACAACATATTCCTACGTGCTAAAATGTAATCACCAAAATAGTGTTATAGGAAGAAAAGAAATTTATAGCATCAGTCACTAATTTGACATCTCCTTCAAAAATAATATTATTATCCAAGCCAAGAGATTTTGTTCACAAGAATGATTACTTTATTTAGGAGGGAAACTAGTCATTGATCATCTTTTGTTCTCATTAATCACTATAATTATATTTGATACGGGTAAACTCAATCCTCAAATCTTCATCTTCTTCACCTGGTCTAGTCCGAACTCAACCCATTGTATTTGTACCTACAAAAAAAATCACATCAAGGAACGGACCCGTGGGATTGTCAACGCTTCCCGTTCCATTTTATAATTCTTAACAAAATAAAGTGGGACGACGCATCTCTGGGAATTCCAAATCCAAGGTATCAAATTATCAATAAACACAAGGGTGGGGGATGGATGAGTGAGGGGTGGGGGCACAATTTGTTTTTAATGAATACAATTTATTATTTATTTATTTTGATTGTTTTTTTAGGATTTGTTTTCCTACAAAAATATGTAGTAGATAATGTATCATTAATTAATATGTCTTCAAAATAACATTACACAAAGCATAAAATATCGAATTAATAGAAAAATCATTCCATTTTTTTTGGATGTTCATGAATTATTTAAAAAATACACATTTCCTTGTCTAGCACATATTTGAACACACTAAGGAAAAAAAAAAAAAAAATTCTATATAAATTCCACCTCCAAAAAATAATTTTACAATTGTTTACAGTTTACACACCCCAAAAGGATAAAAATCTTATGTATAAACTCCACCTCCAAAAAATAAACTCGACACCTCAAAAAAAAAAAAAAAAAAATTTACAATTATTTACCCATTCTAAAAAAACAACTTCTATATAAACTCCACCTCCAAAAAATAAATTCACAATTGTTTACAAGCCTCCAAAAAAATATATTCACAATTGTATACACTAAAAAAAAAAAAAAACTTTTATATCTCCAAAAAATAAATTGATATTTTGTATATATTTTATAAACAAGTTTTCCTTCTAATTTGATATTTTTATATTATTTTAATTTTAAACCCATACTGCTCCATTAATTAATGATACATCATATACTCCGTAATACATATCTTCAATTATAATCATGTCTATTGATTCCTAAAATAATTTAATACAATTAAATCACTTAATTTTTTTTAAATAATTATTATTTTCTCAATTAATTAATTTTGTGACCCAACTTAAATTTTAAATTTGTGATTACCTTAATGAAATTAGAATTTTAATTAAAAATAAAAATAGATTTAGAGGGTACAGTACAGCGAAGATTGATATACCCCCCCCACTCCTCCCCCAAAACCCCCCAAAACCCAAAACATAAATATAATGCTCCGATCGCTCCTCCTCCGAGCAAACGCCGCCGCCGCCGCCTCGCCAATCAGACAATCTCCATGGCACTTCTCCATTTCCCGGACCATGGCTGCCAAAGCCCCCAAAAAAGATATCCAAGCCAAAGGAAAGAAACCCCACCAGAAATACGATCCCAAGGAGAAGAAGACCGAAGAAACGTCGGCTGTCACCGCAGCATTTTCCTCTAAAGAAGAGGCCGAGCTCCGCCGCCGCCAGTTGGCGGAGGATGAGAATAACTCCGCTCTTGACGTGGGCCCCAACGGCCGCCCTCTCTTCACTTCCGCAGCTTCTCTCTCTATGCTTACCAAGGACGATACGAACACATACTTTAAATTCAGGTAATACATTTTTGTTTAACAGTGAGCGGATTTGCCATTAAAAAAATGCTGCAAAGGATTACGTCGGGTCTGTTTTATGCTTGAAACTAGTGTAGCAGATATTTTCTACATTAGTCTTTGATTTAGGTGATACTTTCTTTTGGTGTTGCATTTGAGTAAAACCTTTATTATACAAATCTCCTGAGGTGTTTGGTAGAGGCTTATTTGAATGATTTATTAGTGGGTATAATGGACTCTTTAAGTAACTTGGTAAACCATGTAGTTTGTTGTGCCTGGCCTTGCTTTTATGCTTCCACCCCATGGGCCTGTTGCTTGACATTTCTAATGCGAAGGTGAAATGATTTAGGTAGAATGACTTGTTGATTTTAGAAGTTAGACCATATTTTTGCATTTATCATGTCTATACTGAGTGTGGATGTGGATTAGCACATTATGATTAGTGGGTGCAATGATAATGGAATTATTTTGTAGTATGAAGGAGTTACAAGAGATTTTTCCGGAGGGGATGCCTCTAGGAATGGTCAAGGAATTTGAGGAATCATGCAGGAGTGCCTTGATGGTGCGACAGTGCTTTATTGATCTCCGTGATAATTTCAGGCGGATTGTTGACCCTACATTGGTAGTTAAGTCTAAAGGTACACTTCACTTAACCCCCTCACATTCTTTGTTTATTTTCTTGATCATTATGATACTGCCGTAGAAATTCTCCCCACCAATTATGTCGGGTCTCTTTATCATGGAAATTCCTTGTTTACAATTTACTGAAGGTTCCAAGTTAATCTTTATCAATAAGAAAAAAATGATGGATTTTCTTGATCAATAACAATGTATGTATATAAAAATACATGATTAAAATTTAACTGACTGTTTTAACTTGAAAGTGAATAAATCATTTGATCTAACTCTATTGGTGCAAAATATATTTTAAAATGAGTTATTTACATGTATCACAATTATTTATCTATTTCATTTATGTAGTGTGTAAGAAGCAAATCATATTGGATGGCCCCGTGAGTTGTGGGAAGAGTATTGCACTTGCCATGCTTGTTCACTGGGCCCGCAATGAAGGTTGGCTTGTGCTATATGTCCCAAACGGTAGATATTGGACACATGATGGACTATTCTATAAAAATCCCGAGACTGGTCTGTGGGATACCCCTCTGCAGGCAGCAAACATTCTGCAAGTAAGAAATATACAAATTATATACATTTTAATAAAACAAATGATACAATTATACCTCTTCCTATATTGTTTAGTCATCTCATTACATCTTTCTTACACGTTTCACATTTATAGAAGCAAAAGATGCTTTTGAATTCTGACTATGTTGTCGTTTACTTCAGGACTTCTTGAAGTACAATAGGTCTTGCTTGGAAGGTTTAAAATGTAAAATACTTGATCCTATTCCACTGGGAGAGGGGGCGGGTGTTGGGTGGCCCAAAGGTAGAGATAAAATGCAAATTTCAGAAGAGATGACTCTTTGTCAGCTTGTTGAGGCTGGGATCAAGGACTCACATGCTGCTGCTGGAGTAGTAGTTCGATTAAGGAAGGAATTATCAGAAGTGACAAGTGTTCCTGTCCTTATTGCAATCGATCAAGTGAGGACATATATGAACTTATATATCTCCGCTAAGTTGGACTATTTTGCTCTTTGAATTTCATTTGCATCCATGCTGCTAACCAATTGCTGTATTTGAACAGTATAACAGTTGGTTTACATTTACTAATTTTGAGGAGCCAGTAACACCTCGTTCGTGCCGACCGATTCATGCTAAAGAACTCTCAACTGTAAGTTGTGATGCATTTATTCATCTAGCATCAAATATATCAATCTTTTTTTTTTTTGTGAATTTCATCTGAGTATCACAGTATTTAGCTGTCTTATGAAAACAATTTATCGGCGTTCAATTACTTGAATAACTGTGGTACATTGAACCTCAATGCTAGTAATTAATTGTATGAGCCATTTCATCATGCTTTGCTGTGATCAAAATGTGCAAGTGGTAATTTTATCTGAAGTCAGGGGCCTTATTTGATGTGTAATGGTAGACAAATTCTTGATTTATCTCCATAGTTAGTTAAGATGAGTCTCTATTACTTTAAATTTGCATATTTGTGTTGTTAGTCTAGTGAATTTCCGGTGTCCGGTGTTAGATCACTTTAACAGGGCTCATTATTTTGGAGTAACGGTTAATTTAGGTATAATGCCACTTGATATAATATTGCACCCAAATGCCCATCTAATCAAGTTGATTCGTTCAATTACCTTTTTGTTTCTCTGATGTTCCTAAGGATTGTTGTACTCCTATAAAATCACATCACAACACATATCATTAATACTCTAAGCTTTTATAAAAACATGAAATTGCCTTCTCTCAGATCTTCTTCTTTACTCATTCAAATTTGAAATATGTTAATTGTGAAAAGATTGTTTAAGAGGTAATGAGAGTTGCTACCATATTTAATATAGTGAGAATATTGGATTGGTTGTATAAACCTTGATTTTCAGCTTCACAATCACAAAATGTTACATGCACCTAGCTACATACATGCAGGTGAGAGGAGAAATTGTTGTTGGACAGGATACTGGCTATTTAGTAGTCTGCTATTCTCATTCGACATCATGGTTAATGCCATAATAGTCAGTGTTCTGTTTCTCATGTTTTAATCAATAAATTACAATTTTTAAAAAAAATTAATTTTTTGTTTTCTAACTAAAACATGCAGCCCATTGTATAGAAAAGCAAGAAGCTCTAATCTGTTCTCTCCTTAAGCTATGAAGGTGACAGACTTACAATTAAATGGTAGTTAACTAGTCATTGTATCACATAGTTCATGCAATGAAAAGTTTTCCATGAACAAACCCATTTTTGTTTGAAAATTTCTTCCCTTAATCCATATACTTCAACATTGGGCTAATTTCAGCTTAAAAAAATCAGAACAAATATCTGCTCCTGTTATTTATTGAGCTTCCCTTAACAAAGCTCTATATATCATATTTAAGATTCTTGCATTTTCTGTAGGACAATAATTAGAACTTTATCAAATTTACTTGTATAATTAGGACATGAGCAACCTTATTTACTTGTATATTGTCAAATTTCATGTTGTAGGTGAATGCATTCAGGTCAATGATGCACACAGATATGATGGTGGGCGCTTTCTCTCATTCGACGGCTGTAGGGAAGTTGCGACAGGAATTGCCTGATGTTCCCAAAGATGCCCGAATTTTTCTCCCTCGATACAGTGTGGATGAAGCCTCTACTGTTTGCCACTACTATCTTAGGTCTGCTTCTATCATCTTTCGAAATGACAGGGTTTTAAATAATTAACTATATGAGAAGACAACTTCCATAGTATTTGAGCTAGAGGCTTCTGAATAAGATCATACATGGTAGTTTTAATAGTCTTGAATATTGAAACTTCACCTCAACAGTCAACTCATGAACATAGCCTTAGTCTCGTACTTGTCTCCCAACACCCTTGATCTAAAACAACAATAAAAGAAAAGATTCCTCAACTTTCAAACAGCTCATCAACAAATCCTTAGTCTCATACTAATCTCTCAGAAGCATTGTTAATTTGTTGAAATGTCTTTCCTCTTATTATAAGTTGAGAGATTAAATAGGCGGACATGATTTTGTGTAGCTAGATCAAGAGGTATGTTATTCATTGTTTGGTCTAGAAAGCACAATCAGTAAATATGTGTATAGTAACTGTAGCAGCCCTTCAAGTTTATTTTGCTTACAAATTGATTAGAGAAAACTTCAGGCAACATTTTTGTTTTGTTTTGTATGTTTACGGGAAAAAAATATTGGGGAATGTTTAGTGGTTGGATTATGCAGAACATTTATTTATCGTAATGATAGGGACCTTTGTACATCTTTTTGGTAGCCATTCCTCTTGGTAGTGGTATTCCCTATCAATCTGCTCTTATACAACACAAGTATTGCTTCTTCTGTACATTTGATTGAAACTAAGAATGACAATTGAGGTGTAATTCGTGTGAATAATATGCATTGCCTTTTACATTTGGAAACAAGATACTTACAAATTACATCCCTTTATCATTAAAAATTGCATAGTGTCATTTCATGATCCACGTGACATTGAATTTTGCAGGCAAAGGCTTGTGAAACGAGACTCGTTTTCAGAGGAAAACTGGAAGAAGATTTTCTTCTTGTCTAATGGAAACGGAACAGAGATGAGATACTTGGTTCCTTATATGCGGTAGACTCATAAAAACCTTCCAACACTACTTTTTGAGGTTAGCACAGAATGGAGCTACTTTTCTTTTTCAATCAAGGAACAATCAGTTTTGTTTTTAAAGTGTATCCGACATTCAAAAAGAAAAAAATAGTTTGATTTTACTTTATTTTCCTAGAAACTAACCCTTGTCCTCATGGGATTGTACTATTATATGTTGCACACCTTTTTTTCTTGTAGCAAACTAGGGTGCATGGACGTTTCCATCCAACCGAGTTATATCCGTATCATTGACAATTTGTCATTTTTAACCCTAGTTAATTTGTCTAACTTGTAATGAATAAGCTCTATTGCAATTTGCTATTGAGAATCTTGTGTGAGACTGAGAAATACGCACTTCTCAATTTTTGAAGACAAACGTGTATGCAGTATCCGTTCCAAGCTCTATGAATTCGTAGAGTTTTAATTCAATCATGTTTTAAACTAAAGTATGACCCAAAGACCCACTCCATGTATGAGACTAAATTTCACACTAGACTTGGCCATTTTTGAAACATAAGCAGTGTTCACGAAATTTGGAGATTATTGAATTCCAAATCGAAAATAAATGTTGACTGTAATAATTCAATCATGTATAAATCAACAGTCTTTTAATAGATTGCCACATTTTCAGAATGGTTCATCTTTTGTTAGATTACTAGATTTTTATCCGTGCTGAAGTACTTTTTTCAATTTTTTTTCTTCTATATGTAGTATATATTTAATAGAAAGAATTCATTTTTTTTGCTACTATTGCCTTAAAATCTCCAAGCCAATGCATTTGTGATAACACAACATTGTAAGCTACAAATTGAAATGCTGTGTAAGGTGGAACAAAAAATGTAAATGACTGAAAATCAAAATGATACTCAATACATATCAAATGAATTGAAATAAATTTGTAATCTCTAATTCTTAATAACAAGTCTTTAAATAAAGATCTAGCACGTCAATGTTCGTAAGGCTCATGGGTTGAGTTATTCCTGACATATGCCAGAGAAACAGATAAGTATTGATCAAATCACTCTCGTAGTTCATTTTTTGAGCATACATGTTCCAAGTAAAGTATACTAATTAAGAACAATATCAACTAAACTATTACTATATGTATGTATGTACGCATGTTTAATATCCAGTTCTTATCCAAAATTACTACGTGAATTTTAAAACATCAATTTATCTTATCCTCGTCTAGACGGTCTATCAGTTGTTGTAAAACATATTTTTTTTTTCTAACAATGTAATGAAGTGTAGACAAGTAAAATCCAATTACGAATTAAATTGCGCGTAGAAATTACGGGTTAAATATTAATTAAATTTATTATTTATTTGTTGGAATAAATTTAATTCCTAAAAGTAAATATATAATTAATTATTATTTAATTATTCCATCCAATTAATTTGGGCCTTTAAAGATCAATGAGTTAAAATGGATCTCTAAAGCCTAATAAATAAAGCGAGTCGGGCCTCTAAAGTCCGATAAATAGAGACGGACCTCTAAAGTTCGATAAATGAAAACGGGTTGTTGGGAATAAAATGAGAGTTTTGATTAAGATACCAAAACCCCTTAAGACATGCCGAATAGATAAGTCAGATTTAAATGAACATGTTTCAGGAATGTTGGAACATGTAACTTAAGGATAGTTGTGAAGCTGAAATGTTAAGCAGCTCTTAGAAAGATAGATGCACAGGTTAAAGGGGAACACATGCATAGAAGATCTCATGGATCGAGCTCCCTCAAGGCTCAAAATCAAATTGACCTTAAGTCTGCTGATGGACAACTATGCTGATCAAGTCTGCTCAGTTATAGAACAACCTATCTGAAGATCACATGAACTAAATGCATCATCAAGACCAAGGCTACTGAAACAAGCATCTAAGTTCAGAAGGTTTGTCCAGCAAGATCATCTCAGCACACTTGAACCAGAAGAGTTTGAAGATCAAGCCCAACTGTGCTGTTAAGGTCAAGGCTACTGATCTAAGTCATAAATGATCAATGTTCATCAAGAGATATTCATATAAAAAGACAAGAGCCAGGTCATCTGAAGAGCTAAAGTCTACATTGCTGATAAGCAAACACTGCTGAATGTGATAAGCAGAATTGTCCATGTGATAAGGAATGTTGTCCTTATCATAGGACAGTCATCATAAGTGATGTCCATGTTTGATCAAGTGAATCTTGAAGTCAAACATTGGGAAGAGAGCTTCAAAGTCAAGACAAGATGCTTACAGCCGTTTACTTCCCAAATTAAGGACATGTCACTATCAAGAAACTGTCTTCCAGTTGAAAAGTTCAAGGAAGACATTTATAGACAATTGAGGCTGTCTTTCCAACGGGCAAATCCTCAATTTTGTCTATAAATACAGAAGTGTGGAAACCATTTGAAGGCATCCAACTATCCTGCATCCTAGAGGAAACTACAAGCTTAAAGCCTTCAAGCTTCCTTAGAACAATCACAGTTTCCAGAACACTTCATTCTAAGCTGAATCTCATTGTATATCTATACAAAGCTTAGAGAGATATCCTATCCTTTTACACTGAGCTCATTGTAAAGGATATCTCAACCTAGTTGGAACCAACATCAACCCTTATATCTTTCCAAAAGAGAGATAGAAGGTTGTTGTAGTAGAAGTGGTAGGAATTGATTGTTGAGAGAAGAATAGTGCAATTCTGAGTTGAGAAGAGGGTACTAGGACTCTGATATCCTAGGGATCAAGGCACCAAGGAGTGGTGTGGTTGATCAAGTGTACCTTGGCACTATAAAACAAGTAATTCCAAGAGTGAAGGAATTATCCTGTTAAATCAGGGAAAATGGATGTAGGAGCTTGAGTCTCTGAACCACTATAAACTCTTGTGTTGATTTACTTTCAAGTACTTTCATTCATACAACACAACACACAACTGACCTTTCAAAGACATATCCTTAAGACTATGCAAAACAGATTTGGACAAGTTCCCTCATAAAGTATAAATCTGTTAAGGAGATTTCAGAAATCAAAAGGAGTTTAAACTAAATGGCTAACCACTAATTCCGCACATATAACTCCATTAGATAGTTATTCAACTAAGTACTCAATAGTACTTAGTAGTTTGATTATCTTTAAAGAGTTAATCATATCAGCAGAGTTGTCAAAGACAACCTTACTGAAGTCTGTTTTGGTTATTTTAGAGAAAAGATTTGCATACAAGTGTATTCCCCCCCCCCCCCCATACACTTGTTATATACTCCTTTGAGGACCAACACGGACCTCTAAAGTCCAACAAACCAAATTGAGCCCAAATAGAGTATTCTTAGCCCAAACAATTCGAAATTTGAATTATACCCTAACCACTTGCACAAATATCTCCCTGGCCCATAAGAAACCCTAGGTTCTACACCTATAAATAGAGGCCTCATTTCATTCATTTCATCATCAAAGAAATCAGAAGCATTCAAGGCTCTAAAATTCTCTACAAGATTTTAGAGTGTTCTTCAGCAAGTGGAGGAGCTTCAAAGGCGTTCTTCGTGCAAAGCGGCGAGAAGCAGCGTTCGAGTGGAGATCAAGGTGCTAAGCCCCTTCGATTCAGCGTTTCTTCAAGGCGTTCTTCGTGCAAAGCGGCGAGAAGCAGCGTTCTAGTGGAGATCAAGGTGCTAAGCTTCTTCGATTCGACGTTTCTTCAAAGTTCTTCGTGGATCTTCAACGAAAAAGTCCCGAAAAAGTTCCGATAAGTCTAAAAAAAGTCCCGAAAATCAACGTTTAATCCAAAATACGGCGTCAAGCCCTTGGATTAACGTTACAAAGTCCCAAGTTCAAGAACGATCTTCAACGACGTTCATCACAAAAGTCCCTAAATTCAACGTTTAATCCAAAAAATACGGTGCTAAACCTTTGGATTAACGTTATAAAGCCCCAAATACAAGATCAGATAGGATTCAGCTGTAGATCCAACTCCAGAAGTTCCAAAAGTGCTCAAGAAATTCAAGAAGTTCAAGAAGAGAGAATCAGAGGAAAAAATTAGAGATTGTAACCCACAAATATTCATCGGTTTAATCCGAAATTAAATACATCGTTTACCATTTTCGCGTTTTTATATTTAATTCACGAATTTGTGTTTACAAATTGGCACGGCCATGGGACACCTACAATCACATTGTATTCCTGGTGCTAAGTGTGTGCGTGTGCAGTGCAAAACAAGAAAAAAAAAGAAATAGTTCTTGACAAACTGATACATAAATACAAAAAGACCTATTGCTATACTCTAGATGATATAATTTCACAAGGTTTGAGTTCCAAGCAAGAAAATACAAGAGAAAAAGAAAAGTCATACGTATACATGCATATACGTGCAAAAAAAATGAAAACCCAAATAGAGTATTCTTAGCCCAATCAATTCGAAATTTGAATTAAACCCTAACCACTTGCAGAAATATCTCCTTGGCCCATAAGAAACCCTATGTTCTACACCTATAAATAGAGGCCTCATTTCATTAATTTCATCATCAAAGAAATCAGAAGCAGTCCAGGCTCTAAAATTCTATGCAGAGATTTTAGAGTGTTCTTCAGCAAGCGGAGGAGCTTCAAAGGCTTTCATCGTGCAAAGCGGCGAGAAGCAGCGTTCGAGTGGAGATTAAGGTTCTAAGCCCCTTCGATTCGGCGTTTCTTCAAGGCGTTCTTCGTGCAAAGCGGCGAGAAGTAGCGTTCGAGTGGAGATCAAGGTGCTAAGCTTATTCGATTCGGCGTTTCTTCAAAGTTCTTCGTGGATCTTCAACGAAAAAGTCCCGATAAGTCTCGAAAAAGTCTCGAAAAGTTTCGAAAATCAACGTTTAATCCAAAATACGGCATCAAGCCCTTGGATTAACGTTACAAAGTCCCAAGTTCAAGAACGATCTTCAACGACGTTCATCACAAAAGTCCCTAAATTCAACGTTTAATCCAAAAAATACGGTGCTAAACCTTTGGATTAACGTTATAAAGCCCCAAATACAAGATCGGATAGGATTCGGCTGCGGATCCAACTCCAGAAGTTCCAAAAGTGCTCAAGAAATTCAAGAAGTTCAAGAAGAGAGAATCAGAGGAAAAATTTAGAGATTGTAACCCACAAATATTCATCGGTTTAATCCGAAATTAAATACATCGTTTACCATTTTCACGTTTTTATATTTAATTCACGAATTTGTGTTTACAAATTGGCACGACCATGGGACACCTACAATCACATTGTATTCCTGGTGCTAAGTGTGTGCGTGTGCAGTGCAAAACAAGAAAAAAAATGGAATAATTCTTGACAAACTGATACATAAATACAAAAAGACCTATTGCTATACTCTAGATGATATAATTTCACAAGGTTTGAGTTCCAAGCAAGGAAATACAAGAGAAAAAGAAAAGTCATACGTATACATGCATATACGTGCAAAAAAAATGTTGCATGGAAGATTACCTTGTTAACTGTGATAATTGCTCTGCTTCTTTGTGAATGTGATAAATTGTGATGGAAAAAGGAGGAAGCATCCCTTTATATAGACTTGAAGGGGTGTAAAGATAAGGATCAACAAACATATATTTTGGTGTATCTCAACTAAACTCCAAAATTCTTGGATAATCATATTTCAAAGATTTGGTGACATATATTTTGTGATTTACGGATGAAAGTTATGCAAATACAATTGAGCCTTCTTGGACTAGACTAATTGTAAGAAAGAAGAATTGGGCTTTGAAATACTCCATACACTCTTGCTTGTTTGTTCATTTTGTCCCAAAGGACTACACTATTTGAGCCCATAAGATAAATTCTATTAGTTGTGACAACTCATAAAGTCCAATAATACAAAATTTAGGTATGGGAAAATATTTGAAATAATTTTGCAATTCATCTCCTTACAAATGTATTCGTGAACGAAATGCGAGGGGGCAATTTGTAAACAAGTAAAATTCAATTACGAATTAAATTGCGACGCGTGGAAATTACGGGTTAAATATAAATTTAATTTATTATTTGTTGGAATAAATTTAATTTCTAAAAGTAAATATATAATTAATTATTATTTAATTATTTCCTCCAATTAATTTGGGCCTTTAAAGATCAATAAGTTAAAATTGATCTCTAAAGCCTAATAAATAAAGCGAGTCGGGCCTCTAAAATCCGATAAATAGAGACGGACCTCTAAAGTCCGATAAATGAAAACGGGCCTCTAAAGTCCAACAAACCAAATTGAGCCCAAATAGAGTATTCTTAGCCCAAGCAATTCGAAATTTGAATTAAACCCTAACCACTTGCATAAATATCTCCTTGGCCCATAAGAAACCCTAGGTTCTACACCTATAAATAGAGGCCTCATTTCATTAATTTCATCATCAAATAAATCAAAAGCAGTCCAGGCTCTAAAATTCTCTATAGAGATTTTAGAGTGTTCTTCAGCAAGCGAAGGAGCTTCAAAGGCGTTCTTCGTGCAAAGCGGCGAGAAGCAGCGTTCGAGTGGAGATCAAGGTGCTAAGCCCCTTCTTTTCGCGTTTCTTCAAGGCGTTCTTCGTGCAAAGCGGCGAGAAGCAGCGTTCGAATGGAGATCAAGGTGCTAAGCTTCTTCGATTCGGCGTTTCTTCAAAGTTCTTCCTGGATCTTCAACGAAAAAGTCCCAAAAAAGTCCCGATAAGTCTCGAAAAAGTCCCGAAAAGTTCCGAAAATCAACGTTTAATCCAAAATACGGCGTCAAGGCCTTCGATTAACGTTACAAAGTCCCAAGTTCAAGAACGATCTTCAACGACGTTCATCACAAAAGTCCCTAAATTCAACGTTTAATCCAAAAAATACGGTGCTAAACCTTTGGATTAACGTTATGAAGCCCCAAATACAAGATCGGATATGATTCGGCTGCGGATCCAACTCCTGAAGTTCCAAAAGTGCTCAAGAAATTCAAGAAGTTCAAGAAGAGAGAATCAGAGGAAAAAAATTAGAGATTGTAACCCACAAATATTCATCGGTTTAATTCGAAATTAAATACACCGTTTACCATTTTCGCATTTTTATATTTAATTCACGAATTTGTGTTTACAAATTGGCACGGCCATGGGACACCTACAATCACATTGTATTCCTGGTGCTAAGTGTGTGCGTGTATAGTGCAAAACAAGAAAAAAAAAAGGAATAGTTCTTGACAAACTGATACATAAATACAAAAAAAACCTATTGCTATACTCTAGATGATATAATTTCACAAGGTTTGAGTTCCAAGCAAGGAAATACAAGAAAAAAAGAAAAGTAATACGTATACATGCATATACGTGCAAAAAAAAAAAAAAAAGAGTCAAAAGAATGTTGCATGGAAGATTACCTTGTTAACTGTGATAATTGCTCTGCTTCTTTGTGAATGTGATAAATTGTGATGGAAACAAGAGGAGGCATCCCTTTATATAGACTTGAAGGGGTGAAAAGATAAGGATCAACAAGCATATATTTTGGTGTATCTCAACTAAACTCCAAAATTCTTGGATAATCATATTTCAAAGATTTGGTGACATATATTTTGTGATTTACGGATGAAAGTTATGCAAATACAATTGGGTCTTCTTGGACTAGACTAATTGTAAGAAAGAAGAATTGGGCTTTGAAATACTCCATACACTCATACTTGTTTGTTCATTTTGGCATAAATGACTACACTATTTGAGCCCATAAGATAAATTTTATTAGTTGTGACAACTCATAAAGTCCAATAATACAAAATTTAGGTATGGGAAAATATTTGAAATAATTTCGCAATTCATCCCCTTACAAATGTATTCGTGAACGAAATGCGAGGGGACAATTTGTAGACAAGTAAAATTCAATTACAAATTAAATTGCGACGCGTGGAAATTACGGGTTAAATATTAATTAAATTTATTATTTATTTGTTGGAATAAATTTAATTCCTAAAAGTAAATATATAATTAATTATTATTTAATTATTCCCTTCAATTAATTTGGTCCTTTAAAGATGAATGAGTTAAAATGGATCTCTAAAGCCTAATAAATAAAGCGAGTCGGGCCTCTAAAGTCCGATAAATAGAGACGGACCTCTAAAGTCCTATAAATAAAAAACGGGCCTCTAAAGTCGAATAAACCAAATTGAGCCCAAATAGAGTATTCTTAGCCCAAGCAATTCGAAATTTGAATTAAACCTTAACCAGTTGCACAAATATCTCCCTGACCCATAAGAAACCCTAGGTTCTACACCTATAAATAGAGGCTTCATTTCATCATCAAAAAAATCAGAAGCATTCAAGGCTCTAAAATTCTCTGTAGAGATTTTAGAGTGTTCTTCAGCAAGCGGAGGAGTTTCAAAGGCGTTCTTCGTGCTAAGCAACGAGGAGCAGCGTTCGAGTGGAGATCAAGGTGCTAAGCCCCTTCGATTCGGCGTTTCTTCAAGGCGTTCTTCGTGCAAAGTGGCGAGAAGCAGCGTTCGAGTGGAGATCAAGGTGCTAAAATTCTTCGATTCGACGTTTCTTCAAAGTTCTTCGTGGATTTTCAACAAAAAAGTGTCGAAAAAGTCCCGACAAGTCTCGAAAAAGTCCCGAAAAGTCCTGAAAATCAACGTTTAATCCAAAATACGGCGTCAAGCCCTTGGATTAACGTTACAAAGTCCCAAGTTCAAGAACGATCTTCAACGACGTTCATCACAAAAGTCCCTAAATTCAACGTTTAATCCAAAAAATACGGTGCTAAACCTTTGGATTAACGTTATAAAGCCCCAAATACAAGATCAGATAGGATTTGGCTGTGGATCCAACTCCAAAAGTTCCAAAAGTGCTCAAGAAATTCAAGATGTTCAAGAAGAGAGAATCAGAGGAAAAAATTAGAGATTGTAACCCACAAATATTCATCGGTTTAATCCGAAATTAAATACATCGTTTACCATTTTCGCGTTTTTATATTTAATTCACGAATTTGTATTTACATGAAGCATTCATTTTTATATTGGTGACACATTAATGACAAAACATAATAGATTCTTGTAAAATATAGTCAATAAATTGACTCACCCATAATATGTACACACATAGTTAGTGTATAATCCAAGTTGTACATAAGAATGCGATTTATTTCTATCATAAAATGAGCACATGAAACTTAACTCAATATAACATCAAAAGTCAGGCTTCGATTATAAAGAAATGTCAAAGCTCATTAAATTGTTGACCTCAAGTAAAATATGAGCCCCATCTATAGTAATTCATCAATGACTTGAGTGTTTAATCCCTTCAAAGAACCTTCGAGGTGATCAATGAGGATGCATATGTATTTGAGGAGATGAACAATGAGAATTAAGCAATCTAATGAGTGATACAACAAAATGCTGAAGTTCTCATATCACAAATCATAGCTACGTGGAGCATCAAATTAACAAAAATGATGAAACCATACCTCATTTCTATAACCTTTAAATTAATTCGACACCCATCTATAGTATGTCAATGATTGTAGTGCAGTCGCTCCAACTCTATAATATATCGGAACAAAAAAACATTTAAGCAAATTTAACAAACGAAACACTTTCATACCCAAATATTCTCTTACCTATAGAATATTTCCACAAACACGCTAAAAAATAAAAGACATGAAAAGACAACAACAACTTAATAAAATATAAGTTCAAAAAAATATAAGACATGAAAAAGCAACAACAACATAATCATATTGATCATCTTCTTGTGTCCTCACCTTTACTTTTGGATACCCTTTCATAATGAAGAAAAAGACCAAAAAATTTAAAAACTCAAATTCTGAAAGCAATAAAAGATTTCAAAATTAAGTTGGACAAATATAAGTTCTAAAAATAGAAAGAAATAAACTACCCACAGTGTATATATATATACAACTCAATCTTCAATCATAAACAGTGACGGAGCCAAAAATTTTAGTTTGGGAGGCCCGATTTACATTAATTACTATAAAGATAAAATAATATTATACCTATAAAAGAAATTTATAAAAACTTTTTAATACATCTCATTTCATTAATTTAAATTTAACGATTTTTGTTATGTTTTGAAGAAAAATAATTTTGATTGTCCGACTCATAATAGGCGAAATGGTGTTAAAATTTAACTTGCAACCTCGTAGAGACGTTAACTACTATATGAATGTCTTACTTGACCGACTCACGTTTTAAGAAAAATGAAGTGGAGTGTGAGGTCAAATAAAAGAAGAATATTTCGAGTGATTTAGTGAGGTTTAAAAAAATATAATTTAGTGAAGTGGAGAAGAAATGTCGTGGATAAAAAATGAGTGACAATTTAAAAAATAAAATGTAGCAAATGTATTGATTTTGTAGATTATTTTCTATTAGAAGTGTATAATTAATTTTGAAACGTCTCAATAAAAAAAATGCTTAAGTAATCACGGGACGAAAAATATATATAAAAAAAATAAAAAATAGGTGGGGGCCCACTGCCCCGCAGGGCCCACAGTGACTCCGTCATTGATCATAAACACAAAGTATTTCAATCATGAAAACTCTAATTAAGCATTTCAACACTTGCATTTATACTGCATATAGTAATTTCAACCTCATATGCACTAGCTCATATTTCTATGCTTTAAGAGTCACCAATGGAATAAAAAAGTTTTGCCTAGACTACTCAGAAAGAATCAACATTATTTTTTTGTTAAGAAGCAAACTCAGAAACAAATCTACATTAATTTTTTTTGATAAAAAGAAGAAAGACTCTTCTAAAGGTTCATTCTCTCCGACTTGCTTGAAATAGATATGTGCCCATTAAGAAAAAACAAATCAAATTAAGCTCATAGCAACATAACTCCATTTATTTGCATTTTGGGCAAAATAATCAATTGATTTGTTTCTTATACCAATCAACTGATCAAGTCAAAACCCATTTTATATTTTTCTAAAACATAAATTAAATCTACATATTCTTCCCCGAAGATAAATTAAAACAAACTCCCCCCCTCACTTAACCAGCAAACTCACATTTTCACTCGAATTCGATTCTCTCCTGCAAAAAAATAAACAATAAAATATTAAAACACCAATACCAGGGACACAAGGAATTTAACAATCGACTTTTCAATAACACAAAATCTTAACTCATCGATCCCCTACTTCTCAGATACTAAGTCCAAATTATTTGCAGAAGTGTAGCGTAAAAAAAACTCTCAAATCATATGAAGTCATTGGAATGCAATTTGCGGGATCCATCTATCAAAATCAAAGCTTGTTTATCACAAGTTTCGTGTTATTTTCAGGGAGTAACAATGTCAATTGCACCAAAATTAAGCCAAACATCTAAAATCCAATATACGACACTATTTCCATAATCTTTTAGAAACAATCTATTTATTTCAGTTGCATTTGAGTTTATACATAATTGACTCATTACATCAATAGTAAAAAAAAAAAAAAAAACATTATAGTTTCCAATCATCATTAATAGATACTTTTATTAGTTCAAATTATTTCCAAGGTCCCAGGTCCGTTCCCATCCTTCTACACTCTAGCCTCAATTCAAGAATATTTATTTTAAGTGGTTACTTGTCATCTTACATCTAAATTGAATTGACAAAGTGGGATAGCTCAAGTGGTTAGAGCACCCCTACCTAGGCCTTCTTTTTTTGGTCCGCAGAGTATTTTTTATATTTTATTAAGAAGATTGAGTCAATATTCATTACTCGTTATTTCATATATCTTTTTTATAATTAAAATATGATTTTTTTATAAATATGTATAGAAAAAAGTGAGCACACTTTTAGTGGATAGAGGGAGTATACCTTATTCATAAGTCATTTTTTAACTATGAACTTGTACTCGTTACGCTTTATGTTCTCCTATTTGGAGGTTCATACTTATCCTCAATATACTTTGCGGTAATTTCTGTTAATACAATAGGTGAACATTTTGTCATTTACTATCTATAATTATTAACAGATTGTTACACCCCAAAGTCTATTTTCTTAGATTTGATTTATCACTTGTTTATTTCGACGTTTCCTTCAATATTACTTGAGCTTGATTAAGGGTATTACGATATCCAGGCCCTTTGTATTCCTAGAATAAAGGTGTTGCATTGGGGGTGGGCTTGAAATAGCATTATCTTGTGTCTAGTACTATCTGAACATCAACTCAAAATTTTAAGCAAAAGGGATTTAAAACGACACATGACGGAGTGCAGGAGAGTCTCATCTCTTAGAGTTACTATAACAAAGGGATAACATACTGTAGTATTTAACTTGTGTGGACTTGGCAGAAAGCAGAGGTACAACAGAGAACCTTCATCTGCATTGCGTCGTTCTGAAATTTACAAACTTCAGAGAGAAATCGAAAATTTAGATGAAAGATTATCGTTGTAACCGATGAAGAAAACACATTTTTGTCATCAACTATATAAAAAGGAAGGGACCAAAAGACATCTGAGTACGATCAGTCAGAGGTGGACTGGAAAACAAAAAAATATTCAAACAGAGGAAATTGTTGAATAAGAGAAGGGAATTGACCATTAACCATTGTTGAGTAAATAATTCATGCAGTAGAGCCATTACATACCTAAATTGAACGACAATAGGCAGACGAATCGAAAGTCCAAATTGATAGAAGATAAACGGCAAAGATAAATATTTATGGTGATTTTAAAATGATACTTGTCAAAGCCTGAAGAGAAATCTTCCTCCTTTTATATATATAGATTTTAAAATTACACTTCATGTCATTACTTTATTCACATAAAAATATCTTTTTTTGTCTGACTATCATGAATTGGCCAAGATGCTCTCATAAAAAAGCTAAAAAAATATTTTATTGCATTTACACATTTGACCTCAGTACGAAGTTTAATGTAAGAATGATTTATTGTATTTTTTTTTTTTTATCACATACTTATTTATTCATTTGATCCGTTATAAATTTTAATATAAACGTGTTTAATAGTTGTTTTAATAACATTCAAAGTGATAAAGTAAATATGAGAACTTAATTATAGTAACACTAGCCATTTTTTTGGTGTATTGATCCCTATCACTTTGATATAGTTAGGGAAAATATAAAGGTAAGAAAAATAATTCATTAAGAACATGTTTGTTTTGACTGTCTATTTATATGGAGAGTCTAGAGAGAGAAAGTAAGAGAGAGGAAGTGAGGCTGAGTGTGAGAGGGAGAGATGGCCGTTGGAATACCGTCTCATCTTCCGGCGACCGCTTCCGAAGGAAACGACATCATCCCTATCCTAGCCAACACCTCTGCCCCAGCCTACCCATCAATCCCAGTCCCAATCCCTTCCCTTCTTACTCTAGCGCCCACCGTATAGCCCCTCCCTTTAACCCAAACCTTCCCCATCGTCTTTGGAAACCATTAGAGAGTCCGGGACCAGTCGCCCCCCAAAAGAGATTATCTTTTCAAGCCCAGCGTACCAAGACTTCATCTAGAATTTTCGTATCCAATTTTCCGGAGGATTGGAAGGAACGTGATGTGTTTGAGTGGATGCGTAAATACGGCCGATTGAAAGATGTCTTCATCCCCAATAAGAGAACAAAACAGGGTAGAAGGTTTGCTTTCGTTAGCTTCGCGGAGACGGCCAACCTGAACCTGTTGGCACTGGAAATAGACAAAGCATGGATTGGGTCGAGAAAGATCAAGGCTGCGAGAGAATTTGCTCGTAGATCCCAATACTCTCGTATGAGTAATATGGAGAATTGGTGCTTTGATAGTAGCAAAGGAAGTCCCAGGGATCAACGTAAGTTCGTGGAGGTCGTTAACCCAACCCTTGATCACAATGACAACGAGAACATCTTCGCAGTATTGTGCCCCACTTCCGAGGAGGATAGAACCTGGGCCCAACAATGTGCAATCGGAGAAGTTAGAGATCTGAAATGCCTTGAGTCAATTGAAGAGGATCTTATGGAGGGAGGGTACGCTCATTATTCATTAGTCCCAATGGGAGGCCTAAAAGTTTTGTTGTTTCCAAACGCCGCATACAAAGGTAGCGACATCCTTTTAGAAGATCAAAGATGGATTGATAAAAGGTTCTCCTTCCTTCGTAAATGGATAGAGACGGACGTGGTAAGTGTGAGAAGAACGTGGATTCAGATTTTTGGCCTCCCACTCCATGCATGGAACGAAGCTTCGTTTAAGGCGATCTGTGAGTTTTTTGGCATGATGGAGGAAATCGATCCTAGAACAATGAATAAACACGACCTCTCTAGTGGAAGAGCCAAAATCCGTACCAACCGCTGGAATTTCATCAATACTCAACTTGAAATTCTAGTTCATAATTCCAAGTACGTGATTTGGGTTAAGGAAGATCAGGGGGTCATGGGATCCTTCAGGCACATTTTGAAGAATGTCGACTCTGTCTCGGAGGTATCGTCAGTCATGTCCGATTTGTCTTCGTCCCTAGCTAGTTCGGATTTTGAGTCCATCGATGGGTTACCGGAAAATCGATGGTCGGAGTCTTTCCAGGTAAATAGGGTCTCGAAAGGTCGGGAGCTTAATTATGGCATCGATTCCCACTCCCGAGATAAGGCGGCGGCTGTTATTTTCGAGACAGAGGGCTCGGTCCCACATACCCCATCAAGTACACTGGGAGTTGTGAATCACGCGAGGCCTAGTGAGGCCCCCGTGCAAACTATTGGATGGACGCCCCAGTCCATTGTCCCTATTGGGCTAGTAAATGGGGCCCAAAACACTCATTGTAATTCGGTCCAGAATGGACTTGAGAAGACGGGCTCCCCCGATTCGGACCCATTCGGGCTGGATCCTCTTATCCAAGCGGCCCAAATCCCAGGTGTGAATAAGCCCAAAGCCTGGATTAAAGGTAAAACAAGTAAGCCCAACCCCATCGTCACTAAAGAAAGGTGGACTGAATTTATTCAAGAGATGGATGCGAGTAGCTCCCGTAAATCTAAGGAAGGCATCTCGGCAGATAAGAAAAAAGGCAAGGCACCAAAGAGAAAGAGATATCCTAAGAGAAAGTCTAGAACCAAGGGTCAAACGAAGGGAGCACAGAAGACGATCATAGAGAGTATCGAGCGAAGAGACCCCATCGACAAGGAGGCGGAGGCGATAAGGGAAGTCTGTGAATTATTGGGTTTCAGTGATGAGAAGGATGGGGAATTTCTGTCTGGAAGAATTAAAGATCTTGAAATAAGGGATAGGGAGGCTCTCGACCCCAAATAGAGTCTTTTCTTGTGGGTTTTTGTTATTGAATGGGGATCTATTCTTAGATGTTATGATAGTGTTGAGCATCAATGCTAGAGGAATTGGAAGTCTGGGGAAACGTAGCTGCCTTAGAGATCTTATTGTCAAAGAGAAGGTGGAGATGATATGTGTGCAAGAGACGAAAATGGATCTTATCGACTTGGGGGTGTGCGAGTCAATATGGGGTGAGAAAGAGATTGGATGGTATTTCAAAGGGGCTTTAGGAAACTCTGGTGGGATTCTCTGCTCTTGGAGGAAGTCGTCCTTTGAGATGATCGATAGCTGGGACGAAGATGGTGCGATTTCTGTGAGGGGCTACTGGGGAACTAACAAAATTGAGGTGAGGATCATTAACGTCTACGCGCCGTGTGATAAAAAGAGGAAGATGGAGCTTTGGGGATCTCTCGCCCGAAGGATCAGTGATGATAAGGAGGCCATGTGGTGTGTTTGTGGAGATTTTAACTCTATTCTTCATAAGTCGGATAGAAGAAGCTCTACCTCGTACCCTCCGAAGGTCGATCAGCCGTTCATTGATTTTGTCAATGTTACTGGCCTCATTGACCTCCCCCTCACAAGGCGCAAATTCACATGGTATAAAGATAATGGTTCATGCTGCAGTAGGATTGATCGTTTTCTTCTTTCAGAAAAGTGGATCGATTGTTGGCCTAATATCCGACAGTTAGGGCTAAACATAACTTTCTCGGACCATGCCCCGATCGTTCTCAACCCAGGCATCGCTCGGGACTGGGGTCCTAAGCCATTCCGATCCTTGAATTGGTGGCTTGGCGATCAATCGCTTCGAAAAATTGTGGTGGACACTTGGAGTAGCAACACAGTGGAAGGATGGGGATCGTTCGTTGTTTCTGAAAAATTGAAAGCTTTGAAGAAGTCCATCCGCGAATGGAATACTAGTAGTGGCAACCAATTTGATAGAGAGATTGTTAAGGCAGAACAGAGACTTATTGAGCTGGACAGGATTCAAGACTCTTCAGGGTGTAATGAGAGCGAAATCATGGAGAGAAGAAATATTACAGCCCGTATCGAATCCCTCCGAACCAAACGGAAAAGGACGATATATCAAAAGGCGAGAATCCGATGGTTGAAGGAAGGTGATGCCAACTCCAGCTACTTCCATTCAATAATGCGGAGGAAGCAAAGCTTTAATGAGATCAAAGGGCTGGATATAGGGGGACAATGGTTAGAGGAGGTGGATGATTTGAAGAATGGGATCTACAATTTCTTCAAAGAATCATTCTCTCGGAAGGACAGAGCCAGACCTAGGGTGATGGGTATATCCTGCAAGCGTATTGATGATATTGCCAACTCTGTTCTTAGCAGTAGTTTCTCGCCAGAGGAAGTCAAAAATACGATCTGGAGTTGTGGGGCTAATAAGAGCCCGGGCCCGGATGGATTCAATTTTAAGTTCATCAAAGAATTTTGGGGCACCTTTGAGAAGGATTTCATGATTGCCTTGACGGATTTTCATCGAAACTCAAGTTTCATCAAAGGCGTGAACTCCACGTTTATCACGTTGATCCCAAAAGTGAGGAACCCGATCTCAATCAAGGAGTTTAGGCCAATTTCGCTGGTCGGGTGTCTGTACAAAACCATTGCCAAGCTTCTTGCTAGAAGATTCTCTAAAGTCCTGGATCAGGTAATTTCGAAATCCCAATCTGCGTTTATTGGCGGACGAAACATCATTGATAGTGTGGTTGTGGCGAATGAAATCGTTGAGGAAGCAAAGCGTAAAAGGAAAAAGATGGTTCTTTTCAAACTGGATTTCGAGAAAGCATATGATTCGGTTGATCATGGGTTTGTGATGGATATGCTTGATCTCATGGGGTTCAATGCCAAGTGGTGTAAGTGGATTAAGGAGTGTATAAGCTCGGCCTCTATTTCTATTTTGGTGAATGGAAGCCCAACGAAAGAATTTCCCATGTAAAAAGGAATTAGACAAGGTGATCCACTGTCCCCGTTTCTCTTTACAGTTGTGGGGGAATGTTTGAATTTGATGATGGTTAAAGCTACGGATGAAGGGGTATATGCTCCGATTTCGGTTGGAGATAATGGAACCAAGATTTCACACCTCCAATTTGCCGATGACACCTTATTTTTCGGCGAGGCTACTGAGAAAAATATTCTGGTCTTGAAGAGCATCCTGCGGATTTTTGAACTCTGGTCGGGTCTGAAAATCAACTTCTCGAAGAGCAAATTGACTGGTATTAACGTCAACGAGCCGGAGTTAGAAAAGTGGGCGTCCATGCTGAATTGTAAAACTGCGGCATTACCAATTAAATATTTGGGCTTGAACATAGGCGCAAACACTAGAATGTCATCAAGTTGGAAGGAGGCTACGAAAAAACTGGAGAAAAGGCTTAGTAGTTGGGCCGCAAAATCGATCTCATTTGGGGGCAAACTGGTCCTAATTAAATCTACCCTGGCTTACCTCCCATCCTATTCCTTGTCCCTGTTTCGTGCACCCTCATCTATCATCAACAAATTTCATGCCACCCAACGCCGTTTCCTTTGGAGCAGCGGAGACCCGGAGGTAAGGCGTATTCCTTGGGTGAGTTGGGATGTTCTTTGTAGGGATAAAAATAGGGGTGGGTTGGGAGTTAGAAATCTTGATTTGTTTAATATTGTCTTACTTGGAAAATGGTGCTGGAAGTTGTTGAACAACTGTGATAATTTGTGGGGGGAGGTCATGAGGTCTAAATTTGGTTCGTATAGGGACTGTGTAAATATGTTCATTAAAACTGGGAAATGTCAAAAGTCTTGGTCACCTTGGTGGTCTAATTTAATTAAAACAGTGGGGGCCAAGAGTTGGTTTAGGGACAATTGTTCTTTGGTGGTGGGGAACGGGAGGTCTACTAAGTTTTGGGAGGATGAATGGGTGGGGGGATCGAGTCTTAAGTCCTTATTCCCTAGGTTGTATAGATTAGAAGAGGAAAAAGGGTGTCTCATATCTGATAGAGTTAATTGGAATTCTGGTGGCTGGAGTATTAACTGGAAATGGAAACGTGATTTATTTGAGAGGGAGAGGAGTGCTTCTAAAAATGTTTGTGAGATGTTTAGCAGGTTCATTTCAGATTCTACTCACGACGACTACTGGACGTGGAAGCTCGATAAGACGGGTGTGTACACTGTGAAATCTGCGTACAGCTGGCTGCTCGAGAACCAAACGGGGGACATGCCGAACGAAGACACGCTCTCGAGTGTGTGGACGAAGGGAGCCCCCCTGAAGGCCTGCTCTTTTTCGTGGAGACTGCTTCTCGACAGAATTCCCACCATCAGTAATCTTAAACGTAGAGGAGCCTTCAACGAAAACTTCTCTTCATTGTGCAAATGGTGCGGTCAAGAGGAGGAGTCTTCGGCCCATTTATTCGTACAGTGTATTCACGTCAAGAATTTATGGAGAAAATTATATGGATGGTTCGCGTTGGACACGGAAGATTCTGCTGAATGCATCGAGCATTTTAAAAATCATATGAAGGTCGCTCATCACAGCAGGAAAGAAGCTTGGAAGGTTTTGTGGCACTGTTCTGTTTGGATAATTTGGAGATATAGGAACAAATCAATTTTTCATGGAAAACCTTTTGAGGAGAGCATCATCATGGACAGCATCAGACTGGAGGCATTTAGATGGCTAAAGGCTAGGGAGTTTATTAACTCTTGGAATTCCTTTGATGATTGGAAGAGAGAGCCCTTGTTATGCATTAGTTAACTTTCTCTCGTTTTTAATTCTCGTTTTACTTTGCGTTCCTCAACACCTGTAATTGTGCTATTTAGGGTATTCCTGATACCCATTAATATATTTTGCCGTTTCCAAAAAAAAAAGAACATGTTTGTTTTGGGATTATCTGCCAGAATGTGAAATTTTACGTCCTCACCTTGTTATAATTCAAAATTTAGCATTCGAATTTCACCATCCATTTAAATTTATCCCTAAAAATATTTATATATTTCACTATTAAATCTTATCAATACATCACTTTCTTATTTAAAATAATAGGGGTCTTCTAAGGACAGTCCAATGTCGCCTGGACTATCAACAGTCCAGTAATCTGAGCCATCAGATCTGAAATCTAATGACTTATATTTGATGACCTGCTACCTGTTGCATTTGGCGTTGCAGAATCCATTGCCTTGCATTGCACTTATTATCGTTTCTTGTCGCCCTATTACACTTTTAAATTAAATTTAATAATTTTAAATATATAATTATAAAATTACAAATTTATCCTCACATGATTAATAAAAAAATTAATTGATAATATATAATCTTTATTTTAATTCTCATATCATTAATAATCATAATAAACAATAAATTATCTTTTTTTATTTGAATGAATTGACTTTTATGTTAAATTATTAATTTAGTTGAATTTTTTATACAAATTTCTGTTTCGAGATCACAAAATTGGGCGCGGCTTGTATGTGCTATTGGTCGGTCGTCTATTCAGAATTCAGAAAACAGTTGTTACAATTTATGATCATGGAGTAATTGATATGTTTATGATCAGAAAATTAGCGAAGATACTTTATATAATGTAACAGAAAGAGATTCGTTTGGGTTTTTTAAAATCAGGAGAAAACCTACAAATTTCCATTCCGATCCCAAACACGTTAAAAAAAAAACTCTCTGCACATCCGCTGTAAGCATTCCTCTGATTGAACTTTTGATTTTTTTTTCTGTGTTAATACCCTGTTTTTTCTGCACAATCACATTAACGCAGTATTCTCAAATCTCAATTGTTATTCATATAAAATTTGTATGATTTCTATATGGTTATTGATTTGTTATTCATATAAAATATAAAATTTGTACGATTTCTATATTGTTATTTATTTATGAGATTTATTTGAAATTTATGAATTTTATTTATAAATATAATAAGATTCTGACATTTATTAATTTTATTTTTAATGTATATTTTGCAGATATGTCTTCTCAACATGAGAATATGATGACACAACTTCATCTAATAATACCTAAGATAATGATTTTGTCATTAAAAAGAAAAGACAAAAGACATCAATTGTGTGGATTAATTTTGAGGAATTTTTTGTTCATTCATTATAAAATTTCAGCATGTTTTATAATATTATAAAATTTGAGCATGTTTTATAATATTTTAGGGGGCTCAACATGAAGATGAGATTATTTTGAAAAATTGATGTATTTTTTAGTTGTAATTGTTGAAAGAACATTCTGTTATTTTTTTTTTTTTGAACATTTGTTATTACTCACGCACAATTCAAGAAATTGGCTGTTCAATTTGGTTATTTTCTTTGATAAAACAATTGGGTGCCCACTTTTAATTAAATGCTAGCCCAAAACATTCTCCACTTCTAATTAAATGGGCTAACATTGTTGGCCCAAAAAGTCTCCACTTACTCGGTTTGCTCTCGATCACAATTTTTTTTATTTTTTTTGACGTAAAGGAGGGACAATGTCACAATGGGCAACGTAGGACTGTTAGTGCCCGTAAAGAATTCAAATAAATTTATAATATATTTTAAGTTTAATTTGTCAATTAAAAAAATATTTGAAACATGTACTCCATAGTATAAATTTGTAAATTTGTTATTCATTTGAATCTAGGTAAATATTTTTCAATACATTCTTAACTCTAGAGGGCTGCAACATATAATTGTCTATGCATGAACATGTTTCAGAAGGTACACACTACACACCTACCATGAAAAGAGACTGACCTTTAACTTTTATTTATCGTCATTGCAAAAGACAATAGAATAAGAAATTATCTTATTCGAAACTTTATGGGAGCTGTGTCATCGAAACACTCAATATTATTCTCAAAATAAAAACTTTACTACCAACATTCCTTCCAAAATAAAAATGTGTCCTCAATAATGTAATTTTCAAGTCTGGTAACAATCAATCTAGTTACATTATACAAATCGGACATTAGGTCAATGTTCATAAGCAACATTATATGGACACATAATTTTTAGAACTAATCGATGGTCTGATCATGACGTTTTCCTATAGTTCCATTCACATTTTCTAAAGTTTTTTTATTCTGATTTCACCAAAATTCTGCTTTCCAAAACATAGTTTGAGAATGACGTTTTAACACTTTGGAAAAAATAAAGTGTTTATTTCTACTAATTTATGAACAGTGTCGCCATGAGACCATTTCACTTTGAATAAGATAAGTGTTTATTCGTACTAATTACTGTTAATGGTATTACTGATTACAATTTATGGTATTACTCGTTATTACTTATTGTATTAACGACTATAATAAAATCATACATATAATATTATTTTGTATTAAAATTTTAAAAAAATACACATGAAAAAATGAAAAAAAAAAAGTAAAAGGAAAAAAAAACGAAGAAATTAAAAGTTTGGAATAAAAACTGAATATGGGAGAAAAAGAGGAAAGGGAAGAAAACTTAGAAAGAAAGAAAATCAAGATTTTTGACTAATTTCGATAGTTTTTTTTTTTAAATTATGTTTTACGATTTTTTTCTAAAAATATGGATGACTTGATGGTGAATCGACGGTAACTCGGTAATGACTTGACTACAGATTGTAAATATACAAATTAAGGTTGATTTTATTATATTTTGTGTAAATTAATAAAAGGATAATATAGTATTTTAAATGTAATTACTTTTTTTAAAATATTTTTGGGGTGAACTCATAAAATGAGGGGTGTAGATAAACGTGGGAAAAAATAATAATTTAGGGGTGAACTCATAAAATGAGCGGGTGCACATAACCGTGATAAAAAATGATTTGGGGGTGAACTCCTAAAATGAACGGGTGCAGGTAACCGTAGTAAAAAAAGATTTGGGGTGAACTCATAAAATGAGGGGTGTAGATAATTTAGGGGTGAACTCATAAAATGAGCGGGTGCACGTAACCGTGATAAAAAAAATGATTTGGGGGTGAACTCATAAAATGAACGGGTGCAGATAACCGTAGTAAAAAAAATGATTTTTGGGTGAACTCATTAAATGAGTGGGTGTAGATAAAATATAAATAAAAAATTAAAATTGGTGTGTACCGATATCTTGCATGTACTCGAGTATCACCCTACAAATTAGGGTTGATTTTATTATATTTTGTGTAAATTAATAAAAGGATAATATAGTCCTTTAAATGTAATTACTCCATTTAAAAAAAAATCTTCTGAGGTGAACTTATAAAATGAGCAGGTACAGATAACCGTGGTAAAAAATAATTTTGGGTGAACTTATCAAATGAGCGATTGCAGATAACCATGGTTAAAAAATGATTTGGGGTGAACTCATAAAATGAACGGGTGCAGATAACCGTAGTAAAAAAATAATTTGAGGGTGAACTAATTAAATGAGCAGATAAAATATAAATAAAATAATAATTTAATTCTATTAAAAAAATCTAATTTTACGTTCATATTATTTAATTTAAATAATATTATTATTAATTTTAATAAAGGATAAAATAGTAAATAATAAAATAAAATTTAAATAATTATTTTAAAATATTAAAAAAAGAGAACAGGTATCAAGTTAGGGCGACACAGAGGGCGACACAGAGCGATGCAATTTGACATCCGAACTATTAATAATCCAGGCGATACAAAAACTATCCTAAGAAAATCCCAAAATAATATTCACCCCGTTCTTTAAAATTGTACTCACTTTCTTTATTTATTTGTATACAAATGATTTATTCATTTCTTTTTATAAAAACAATCTCTTTATCTTAATCTCACATATCCTTACTTTATGTATTTTGTCTATTTTTTTCATGGATAGTGAGAGACTGGGAGTAATATTATCCTTTTTTTTTTTCTTCTTGTCGCATTCTGTTACAGTCTTACAGAGATCCATCTAACTTAGGGTATACCTAGAAGAAAAGTTTAGGCATGAATATGATATATTGGGCTTAAGCCTGGCCCATAATTTCGTATAATTTTTTTTAAGCGTTTGATCTGATCATTTTAATAAATAAATCTTAGTCAAAAATCTTTTAAAAAGCCATTTTAAATGTAATTTAAAATAAAATAAAAATACAATAATTGAACTACCATCAAATCATAAAATTATATATTATTTATTTAATAATTACTGTATCACATATATTATATTATATTTTATAAATTATATATTAATAATATTATATATTATATTATATATATATATATATATAAATTAATTGTCAAAGTCTCATATGCACTCAAGTACACCGTGTACTTGAGTGGACCTTGACCGGTCAAACTTTGAATATTTTTTTTTTCAATTTTTTTCTTTCTGAAAAAGTGTATGTTAGTATATTGAAAAATGCATCTTCGTTTTTTAATGAAAAGTGTATATTAGTATATTGAAAAATGCATCTTCATTTTTTAATGAAAAGTGTATATTACTATATTGAAAAGTGCAACATTCTTTTCAATGAAAAATGTATGTTATTATAACTATAAAAAGTGTATGTTATTATAACTGAAAAATGTACTGAAAAGTGTATGTTATTACAACTGAAAAGTGTATGATATTATAACTGAAAAGTGTATGCTATATTAATGAAAAGTGTAAGTTATCATAATTGAAAAGTGTATGATATTATAACTTAAAAGTGTATGTTATATTAATGAAAAGTGTAAGTTATTATAATTGAAAAGTGTATGTTTTATTAATGAAAAGTGTAAGTTATATACTCCATTAATGAAAAGTGTATGTTATTATGACTGAAAAGTGTATGATATTATAACTGAAAAGTGAATGTTAATGATACACCTTTTAATTATTTGTATTTGCACTTTCATAATCTAGAAAAACTGGTGCTAAATTTTTTTTAAAAAATTATTATTAATTTTACATATTTTATTATTTTTTACTTGCACTTTTATTATTATTAATGATATTAAATTATGAGTTAATTATTCTATGTATCAGCGATTTATCCTATATAAATGGACTCAAGTACACCATGTACTTGAGTACACAACAACCCTACCCAAATTAATTTAAATAGATTGGTCTATTAGACCTAAAAGGTCTAAAAAAACACATGCCCAACCTCTTTAATTAAATGGGCTTCTAAAAAAACTTGAGCCTGACTTATTTATTAAACGAGCCGAGCTTTAGTAGGTCAGGTCAGGCCATAGACCCTTGTCGAATATTCTCACTCATTCCCCCTCCTAGGCATACCTTATGGTCCAATCTTTTTTATATGCTTTATTAATATATTTTCCTAATAAAAAAAAAATAACTAGCATTCACTTTTACATAAATGATTTGACATAAAATTACATTATATCCTACCTAAAATTTCAAAACAAACCCACGTATCATTACTATTCGTCAAAATTCAAAATTTCCCCATTCTTATTTCACTGAGCATGTTTGTTTTGGAATTATGTAGGATGGGGGAGATAGGGATGGAGTAGGGATGTCAATGGGGCAGAGCAGGCGGGTATCTCAATATCCAAACCTGCCCCGCACATATACGCATCCGCCTTGCCCTACCCCATGATCTGCTACGGGGCAGCATTTTATGCCATGTCCTGCTCCGCGCGGGTACTTGCCCCGCCCCGCCCTGCCCCACGCTTGATATGGGGCAGCATTTTGAGTCTCGCCTCGCCCTGCCCCAAATCTCATTTTATATGTATATAAATTATATAAAATATTTAAAATTATATAAACTCAACATTAAAATTCATCATTAAACTAAACTAAAATAAATATTAGTATAAATTAGGGTTAGTTTACTTAATTAAATTATTATATATTTATATATATATATATACATATATATTTATATTCGGGATAGGACAGGGCAGGGCAAAGCAATAAATATGTAAACCCATGCCTGCCCTACTCTGCGCGCGGGACGGGGCTCACCTGCCCCATTCACAGAATGGGGCAGGGCATGTCCAAATATCTCGGGGCAGGGCGGGGCGACTTCAGGGCAGGTCATTTTGCCATCCCTAGGATGGAGAAATTCTGATGAATAGTGATTGTGTATATTTGTTTTGAGATGTTGGGTAGGATGAGATGTAACTTTATGTCAAATCAATTGTGTAAGAGTGTGTGATGTTGTATTATTTTATATAACTTTATGTCAAATCAATTAGTAAAAGTGGGTGATGTTGTATTATTATAATAGTATAATATATAGATATTTTTAGAGGTGGATGTAATTGGATGTTGAAATCCGGATGTGAAATCCCGAATTAGAACTAGACGGGGGACGTTATGTCCCACGTCCGAACGTGTGAGTCACAAAAACAAACATGCACTCAGATATTTCCTTTCGAGGTCAATATTTTCTTAATTTTATAAGGATAATTAGGAGTGTTAAAAAAAAATCGAACCGAAAAAAAGATCGGAATCGGACCGACCGGTTAGATTTCGGTCCGGTAATTTTGGATTCCGGTCCAGACCGGTTTGGACAGAAATTTTTTTAAAATTTTTTTTTTTTAAAAAATTTTTTTTTACTAATGCACTCTCAATTATTTTTCAAAACCAAGTAATTGGTGAAAATGTGTTGAGATTTATTACATTTTTTGCAAATATATAATTTAACAAACATATTTAATTTATTTTAGGGTCAAAAGATCATTAATAATAGTGTAAATAAAATTCACATTGGCGTAATGAAGAGCAAACACTTTAATTTTCATACACTTAAAAAAAAAAAAAATCAGGTCCAACCGGTCCAAACCCGGACCGGACCGGATTAATTACAGTCCGATCTCCGGTCCGTCCTTTAGCACACATTTCGGTCCCGATCCGGTTCAATTTTGGACCGGTGCACACCCCTAAGGATAATACAATGGTCCCTCGATTATATGATTCATTTATGATTTAATATATTTTTTTTAATATAAAAAAAATGGTGTAGAAGATGACAAAGTGTGATAGCTCAAGTGGTTAGAACACCACTACCTAGGCCTTAGATCCTGGGTTCGAGTTATGGGGAGGGAAAAAGGGAATGGGTATTTAGGAGATAATCAATTAATTGCATATCAATAATAATAAAATTTTAAGATAATCATATAATAATTTTTTAACCGAATATTATAGTAATTACTAATTCTGTCCAGTAATAACTTGTACATTAATTCTTTGCATACTTTTTTTTTTTTTTAAGAAGTCAAAGTGGATCATTCTTATTCCTGAGTACACATGTTGTACTCCATATGTACAGAACAAAATCAATACAAGGGGTGCTAATAAAAATGCTGACAACACAAAAGAAATAAACACAGATAGAATATTAACAACGAAAAGCCATAATAAAACTCCAAATTGAGCGATCAAAACTACAGCAGCAGAAGCGGGACACACATCGACGGAGCAATCTCCCAATCATGAAACGAGCAGCTCAAAGTAGACGGAAAAGAAGCCTTCAACCATTTCCACGAACAAAAGAGTACACCTTCATAGCACTTAGAATTGGATGGTCGGATACCTTTGAAAATCCAATCGTTCCGCATCTTCCATACCACGCATTACCAAATTAAAGAGTATATTTTGTTTCCATACCGACCAAAACCAGTTGACACAAATTCTTCAAAGTGATTGCTTGGATTAGACGAGTAAATCAGGGATCTATCCAACCATGAACATACAACAGACCAAATGTTGACAACAACTAAGCACGAAAAGAAAGTGTGTCGGACAGATTTTGGGGCAGACAAACAGAGGGGACAAGAGCCTTCCCCATTGTTCACTATCATACTTCTTTTGAATAGGTTATCCTTCGTGGTGAGCCTCTCCCGAATCACCCTCCAAGCATGAGCCGAGACCTTGGCCGGAACCTTCTTCCACCAGATTTTGGGCCATGAGTGGAACTGAAGCTCCTCACTCGAAGCCACATACGCTATTATGTCGTACATCTCCTTCGTCTTATAAACCCAGTTGTTGGGATTTAGCCCAAGTGTGGTTTTGGCCATTGGGCCTACAAACAAGGGCCCAACTTATTGGTGCCCTAGTTCTTGGCAGCCTTCTCATATATTGAGTCACCCTCTCCATTAACAATGATACGTGTGATGTAGATGTGATATTGGAGAGTGGAGAACAGTATGGGTGAAGTGCTACCCACCTTTGTGTTTGGCTATCTCCACTATATATATCTCGATACAATCCCGACACGTGTTTGAGCCCGTTCGTGTAACCGGAGTACAAGTGGCGGCCGGCGGCACCGAAACCCAACACCTGTCTATATTTCCACTCCAAGAGCATGAATCACAAGAGTCGTATTTGAGTTGAACCCTGCATAACAAATTCCACATTTCCAAAAATTTCAACAAATTCCACGTGGTTAAGCACACTAGACCAATCGAATTTCCAACAAGAAATTCCCCAATAAAAAAAGTTGTATACTCTGCCATTTTTACTGTTAGATATTCTATACAAATTTCTAAATTTATTTCTAAAACATGATTTATTGTCGGACCAAGGATCGTCCCAGAAACTAACTCTAGCCTCATTTCCTAAAGAAAAATTGATATTTTTGAAAAATAGGTAACCCTCCGAACTACTCCCTCCGTCCCACAAAAATAGCTCCATTTGACTTTACACACAGATTAAGAAAAATCAATAAATATAGTCAATTTTAATTAATATGCCTATTTTACCCTTGATATTCTATAAATTTGGTGTAAATTCCAAGACAATTGAATCTTAATTGTAATTATGAGGTGGGTTTAATTAAGGGTACAATTGTCAATAAAGTATTTAATACTTAAGTAAAAGAGGAAATGGAGCTATAATTTGGGACATCCAAAAAAGAAAAACGTAGCTATCTTTGTGGGACAGAGGGAGTATGTGCAAGAGAATTCAAGTCTTTCCACTAGTATGAGCATGACCAGTTCCTAGAATTAGCATTAGAACCCAACCCCAACAAAGTAGACCCATACCTAGATTTCAAAACTATGTGCAAGAGAATTCAAGTCTTTGAATACTCGTTTAATATTTCTCACTGCAATTTACTCCTTATTTGCATGTTTTTTAGTAGACAATTAATTGACTTCTTACTAGTGGATTAGTCAAGGTGATTAAATATTTTTTGGTGCCAACTGCCAACGGCAACACAGCACTCTCATCTACAATAAAGATTGTGTTCTTGTCATGTACGAGAGTTCATAAATTCTGATGTTTTGAAAGTAGGAGAGAATTCTTTAAATTTCAGTTTGTTACTGTAAACTTCATTTTGAAATTTTGGACTTCAAATTTTTTATGAGATAATTGTACTTGTGGTTGTTTCATTTTAATTTCAGTTGGACTTTAATTTTGGGGTTTTGTAATTTTGCAACATTAGTAGTGAAATACAATTTCTTTTTCACTCTTCTATTCAGTTTATGATGTTATTATTGTATGGAATGGAATGGAGATGATAAAACTTTTCCACAAAATTTTCAAGAAAAAAAAAATCAACAATATTTGAAGAATACAAACATTTTTGTAAAAAAATGTACAAATTTAAGACCGTACAAATCAATTCACACCCAACTCAATATTATGGAAAATCGATCAAAAACGGGTTGCCCCAAGGATTTTAGTTTGCCTATTTTGAAGTGTTTTACACAGTACAAATAACTCACTGAAGAATTTCTGCACATCAACATGTTCAACAACATATTTATACCACAATAATTAGGAAGATGATATCTTCATTTCATTTGTTTAAATTTCTAATGAACTTGAAGAGGAAGATATATACCTAAAAAGAAATTGTCATTTATTTTCACTCACTCATTCATTCTTCATAGTTCCAATATATATAAAAGTTTGTTAAGGAGATGACCCATTTTCCAATAATAATCACAAAATACCAAGGCTATATAATTACATGTAAGATAAACTTATCCAATGAAACAAACCATATAAGATAAACTTATCCAATGAAACAAACCATATAAGATAAACTTACCAATGATATTGCTGTCTTGAACTGATATGTGATAATGAATACAACAAACACCTTCAATTCTCTCTTAAATTTTCTCAAAAAAATTACATATAACAGCATATGCAATGCCTACAACAAACTCATTGTTACCTATCTTCTCTTCATATCTTCGAAAATGTATGGTCCATCACATCAACCAGAAAGTCTACACGAAAGAGCCGTGCGTACAGTTAGATAAATTGCCAAAAGAAGCTGTGAATATATAAACGAGAGAGTGAATGTATCAAGACAAACCAGCGTCCTCCTTGGTGAAGCAGAGGGGTGGAGTAATCCTGAATACATTCCCAAAGAATCCTGCTTTTCCCATTAATACTCCCAATTCTGAAATACACAAACCAATTCCATCACTTACATTTTTGTTGGGATGAAAATTGACAGTTAGTTAGTTAGTTATAAGGAAAAAGAATTAATCGCACCTTTCATATGTTCCAGTAAATGAAGAGTCTCGTCCTTGGCAGGGGTTTTCAGCTGGCGATCCGTCACTAGTTCGACTCCCAGCAAAAGCCCTCTTCCCCTCACATCCCCAATAACTGCACAACAATAACATTTGATCATATTTGCACTATATATGATTCAAATAAATTGGCTTGGTTTTATTCAAATATGGACAACACGTACTTTCGTATTTATCCTTCAATGTAATAAGACGCTGCTTCAAATACGACCCAACGGCGAAGGTGTTTTCCTGAAGCTTTTCCTTTTTTAATACTTCAAGAACTGCAAGCCCAGCAGCACTACACACAGGATTGCCAGCAAACGTATTGAAGTAATTTCGTTCAGTCAACACCTTTGCCACCTCAGCAGTGGTGATCACCGCTCCAAGTGGCATCCCGTTTCCAATTCCCTGAACACAGTATATCAATCAATATAATTACACCAATACAAACCAAGAATTTTACAAGATTCTCTAAGGTACTCATGCTAGTAACTCAGAAAATAGAGAATTAGCTCAAACTTTCATCTAATGATCTCATTGAAATTGATAAGAATATATATAAAAATAGGAAAGAAAGATTACTTTGGCCATGGTTACAATATCAGGAACAACACCATGGGCCTCATATCCCCAAAAATGGCTTCCAGTACGAGCAAAACCTGATTGGACTTCATCTGCTATGCAAAGTCCCCCTGCCTTTCTAACAATGCGATACACTTCTTGCAAATAACCAGGAGCCAACTCCAAAACCCCACCAACTCCCTATCAAGATTTCATTGATAAGCATAACAAAAGGCAAGCAGTTGAATATAAGTGAGAGCAAGTTATGCACACTTTGATCAAATTAAACCTGTATGGACTCAGCAATAAAGCCAGCGACACGACCAGTTGTTCCATAAGTAATTATTTCATCAACATCTTTTGCATACTTCACTCCATCAGACCCGAAGATGCCTCTGTATTGATCAGGATTCTGTGCATGGTGGAATCCATTCTGTTGCAAATACAAGTGGAACACGCAAGAAGAGTCAAATAGGCGTATATCTTGAGAGTATTTGACAAGAAATTTGAATAGTCTAACATAGGTTCTTTTTTTTTTTTTTTAAATGGAAACAAAAAAGAATAAAATTTTCTACAAAATAACCAGATTCATGCACTCAAGATAATCTACATTATACCATTATACTTTTACATTATGCCATAAATGTCTCAGTGATGAAGAGAAATCATAAACTCATTATCTTGCACTACAAATAGATTCACAAGAGCTCGAAGCATGGCAAATGCTCCAAATTCAAAACATTAACACCAAATCAAAAAGCTTTAGAATTGATATAAATCAATTGAGAGTATGCATCAAGACATGACATCCACTTTGCCACCATAACAAAGATTTAAACAGGGTTTGGTGTGTAACACGCCTACTCCCATGTTTGATAACATTTGACTTTTATATACATGTGTGAAAAAGTGAAAACAAATATGGAACGGGTTCATAAACCTAAGGTTTACACAACCCACCACATCCCAACTCATTGAGCAAACGAGGCCTACTAACAGAAGACAAAAATGCAGATCAGAGTGATGTGAATATACCTGAACAACATTGAATTTATAGCTACTTTGAGCTGTGGCGGCCATTGTTCCAGCTGCATTTCCATGATATCCATTCCTAACTGATATCACATCATGACTACCAGTATACAAACGCGCCATCATCAAAGCCAACTCATTCGCCTCCGTCCCAGAATTCGTGAAGAAAACAACCTAATTCAAAACAGAACACATTGCTAACGAATATCTAAACCCTTGAAACACATTTTTAAAAATTGATTATAAACTTTAATTCCTTTCTACAGGGAGGGTTTAAATTAAACCTATAAACCTTGAGATCAGCAGGAAATTTCTCGGCGAGAGCCTCCGCGAAATCGGCGATTGCAGGGTTCAAATACAAAATGGTAGCGTGCTGTAAGCGCTTAGTCTGATTAACAATGGCGTCTACAACTACAGGGTGGCAATGGCCGCAAGCAATTGTTGCAATTCCCCCAAATGCATCTAGGTATCTCCGTCCCTTATCGTCGTACAAATACTGCATCTTCCCATCCACCAAATTCAACTTCACACGCAAAACACAAATGCATAAATTAACCATAACCACGCTAAATCGAAGAAATTAATTAATAACAGAGGGCGTGAAATTACTGGTTGTTTGAAAAGATGGTAGACAGCGGGATTGAGAAATTTCTGGCGTTTTTTGAGGATCTCGTCGGCGGAAGGGCCGGTGTAGGGCGGAGGGGTGTAGTCGAAGGGGGGCATTTTGGGAAGAGGGGAGTCATTTTGTTGAGAAGTTAGAGTTGCGAAGCGAGAGGGTTTAGGCGTAAATGCCCTTGGGAGGATTCTGTTAATCATTTTATTGGCCTTCGCCATTGATGGAAATGTGAGAGAGAGAAGAAGGTGGTGGGAAGAGAAATATATATGAGAATCAGTGGCAACAACGACGTATAACGTTCTCCATATCTTTTTTTTAAATCTTATAATTATTGACTCATATTTGATTTGCAAAATTGAATTCAAATAAACCAAGTCAAAGTATCATTAAAATTTAAGTATATTTATAGAATCAATTGAATCGAAAATTTTGTCATAATTATTTACCTATCTCAATACAAAAATAACACACACTTTCCTTTTTATTTATCCAATAATTATTTGCAAGATTTTATTTAGAAGATTCATTTAATTATTCATCCTATAAATATATTCTTATACAATCACATCATTAATTTCTCTATTTAGTCTAGTATACACTTAAGTGCATGTTGTGCACTCTAGTCCATATTACACATTTCAGTTGTATTGACTTGCACTTTTTCATAATTTACAAAAATTAAAATGGTGTTGCACTTTTCAATTATTAAATTGTATAATAATATTTTTTAACTTTATCCCACAATCCAAACAATTTGATTATAAATTATCATATAAACTTTAAAATTTAATCCATGAATCCAAACATGAATTTTAAATCAATTTTTCAAATTGTCCAACTAAATCCTATCCTAATATATCTATCCTATCCTATCCTAATATATCTATCATATCCTATCCTAATATATCTATCATATCTAGCAAACCAAACAAGTCCTATAAGTTAGTATAACTAAAAGTGAAATACGATATTTATGAAATGTGCAAGTTGGTATTACTAAAAAGAGAATCACAATATTAATGAAAAGGGTAAGTCAATATAACTGAAAGTGTAAGAGTCTATAACTGAAAAATGCAACAATTTTTTTTACTGAAAAGTGCAACACAATATTATTAAAAAGTGCAAGTTAGTATCACAATTTTTAATAAAAAGTGTAAGTTATTAAACTGAAAAGTCCAACAGAATATTACTAAAAAGTGTAAGTCACTATAAATAAAAATATTATTATACAGTTTAATAATTGAAAAGTGCAACACCATTTTACCAAAAAGTGTAAGTCATGAAAAAGTGGAAGTCAGTACAACTGAAAAGTGCAACATGAACTAGAGTGCACAACATGCACTCGAGTCCATATTAGAACAACCCTAATTTCTCTACTTTTCTTCCACATATTAATTATTTCTCCTATTTTTTCTTTTCGCACTAATTACTATATTAACTAACAATAATAAAATAATATTGTACAACATTACTCTTAATTGAACATAAATATCTTCATCCACTCCCTACTTTTCTATTCTATCTAAACACATTTATTATTCACGGGTTACCTTAATTCACCTTTCTCTATCTAAACACATTTATTATTCATGGGTTACTTTAATTCACCTTTCTTCATCAGTCATCACCATCTCCAACCAAATAGACTATAAATTCTCTTTATACCTCATAAAATCTTTTTACACTTTATTAAATTATCCAAAATACTTTTTTTTATTTGATCTCATATTTCACTAAAATTATTTTTCTTTTAATTTTTATGGAATGAATGGAGTAATTATTACCGACGGGGAATCAGGGATGTATGATTTTGGAATTCAAATTTTTTTTTAAATGGTATATTCATTACTCTTTCCATGACATACTTAATATGACATTTGTCAAAATGGATTGTCATTTGTCACTCACTTAATTTGACACTTTCTAAAAAGAAATAAAACCAACTTTTTTCCTTTTAAGCATCATCCTCAAACATTTTAATATTACATCACATGCAATTATTTTTTCTACATAAAAGTATCTTTTTCAGTTGACCATCAACCCGGTAAAAAAAAAAATTGTATCTATTTAAATACTACTCTCCGTTTTTAATTAAGTGTCACTTTACCTTTTTTAATATTTTCAAAACAGGGATTCCATTCTACACATTTTTCTTTAATTTTGAAAATTTTATCCTTATACATTATACTCCCTCAATTTTCTTTACCTTGATTTAAGCTTTTTCCCTTTTGAATATAGTACTATAACATAAATCATGGATAAACCTTAATTATTGTATACCTGAATATCACCTACAATATTGACCACATTCATTACTAAACATAAATTTAATATTAAAACTAGTTATCATTAATAAAGGGTAAAATTGTCCATAATTATATATCTTAATTTGTTGAAAATTGTTAGAATGACACTTATTTAAAAGTGGAGGGGTAATAAACAACTCTTACCTTTTTTTTTTTTTTTGAAACAGAAGACAACATAACCTATCTATTACATCAAAGGTTTAAAGCCTTAAAATGAGGCTATGTTAACAAACTGTAGAGGTATCGAATCAGCTCCCCAATCTCGAGAAGAGTGATGCTTCGCGGCCCATTTTGCTAGTGCATCCGCCGCCATATTCTCCGTCCTAGATATATGCTCAATTTCGCACACTACGAAATTGGATTTGAGTTGACGAATTCTATCCAAGACATAACCTTCAGCTCCCCATACGCGTCCTTCCTTTTGTACTAGCCGGACTGCTTCCAAGGAATCCGAAAGCAACCGAACATCAGTACATTCATTCTCAATACACCATTTCATGCCCAACTCAATTGCATTGAGTTCTGCTCCCAGAACAGAGCCCAGCCCCTCAATCGGTTGGCACATAGCTCTTGTTACCCTTTTGTCCCTGCCTGCTTTAATAGCTCCAACTCCATACCTGTTTTCATCCTCCCTAAACGCTGCGTCCACCTTCACAGTAAAACTTCCTGCCCATTCTCCTCTTTGGCTGTGACTTTTCCGCGTTTCCGTTTTATCCATCCTTCGTTTGCACTCTTGGAAGTCTTTCAGCCATGTTAGCGCCCATTCCATGTCTGTGAAGTGAGGGTCACTCCCAGCTCCTTTCACTCCCTTTCCATTATCGTGCAATAGCTCACATCTCTCCTTCCAAATTCCCCATGCTATCATCACAAACTTCTCCTCCAAAACACCCCTTCCATCAAACCTCAAACCCTCCATTATGTCCTCCATCATGCGCCCTCTTTGCCTTTTGAGATTCTCCCAAAAACCTTGTTTTTTCCAAACGTGCTTAGCCCATGGGCAAAAGAAAAGCACATGAGTCGTTGATGCCTCAACATTCCCACACAAATTACACTTACTTGGTACTGGCACATGATGTCTTGCAAGATTGGCCTCTGTCGCCAATATGTTCCACTTAACCTTCCACCAACATATTCGTACTTTCGGCGGAACAATTAATTTCCAGATATGCCTCCATCGTCCTTGTTCCCCTGCTCTGTTCGAAGTCGATGCTTCACTTTTGTAATTTGAAGAATCACGCAAACCCTTCCAATATCCACTCTTGACCGAGTATTTGCCTTTCTTTTCATGTTTCCAGAACTGGGAATCTTCCGTTGAGGGTCCTCCTATGGGAGTCCGTAGAATCGCGTGCTCCTCCATTGGTAAAAAAGCTTGTTGTATTAGCTCTCTATTCCATGTCCCCTCTGGTTTAATAAAACGACTTACCCGTGAGCCACTCGCCTTTTTTGATATAAGTCGTCCCTCCTCCATTCCTGCAACCCACCTATCTTTGAACAGACTAATGGACTCTCCATTTCCAATTCTCCACCTTAACCCACTGTCCAAGAGGTCCCTGCTCCAGTATAGCGATCTCCAAATATATGAGGGATTGTGTCCCATTTCAGCCTCCATTACTCCAGAATGTTTAAAATACCTTGCTTTGAGTACTCGACTGAGTAAGGAGTTTGGTAGTTCAATGATTCGCCATAGTTGCTTTGCCAATAGAGCTTTGTTGAACAAGGTCATATCTCTGAATGCCAAGCCACCTAGCTCCTTTCCATCACATAGTATTGCCCACTTTTTCCAATGAAGTTTCTTTCCCTACTTTTTTAGTCCCCACCAGAAGTCTGCTATAAGCCTTTCAATTTCATGGCATATTGATGAAGGGACTCGAAAGCATGCCATAGTGTATGTGGGTACTGCTTGCACAATCGCCTTAATTAAAACTTCCCTGCCTCCTTCCGAGAAATCATTCTCCTTCCATGCTTCTATTTTCTTTAGCACCCTGTCCCTTAGAAAACCAAATTGAATCCTTTTTGCCTTCATAGAGTAGGTTGGTAGTCCAAGGTATAACTCATGTCCATTCGTCATTCGAATTTGCAATGTATCTCGGACTCCTTGAATGTTCTGTTTCTTTGTGTTTGGGCTAAAAGATATAGCCGACTTCTCATAATTCACTTTCTGCCCCGAAACTTGTTCATACCAATTAAGCACCTTTTTAACCTTTGCACTCTCCTCCGGCGATGCTTTGAAGAACAAGAGGCTATCATCCGCGAAAAACAAGTGTGTAATTCGTGGAGCTCCTCTTGCAATGCATACTCCCGTAATGCCTGAGTCTGATGCCTCCTTTCTTAGCAAAGCCGACAGCCCCTGTGCACACATTACAAAGAGAAAAGGGGATAGTGGATCCCCTTGTCTCAAACCCCTTGTTGGCTTTACTTCCCCCAAAATCTTACCATTTATTTTGAATGCATACCGTACTGTGGTGATGCACTGCATAAGAAGGTGCACAATTCTGTCCGAAAAACCCAATCTTCTTAACATGCACTCCATATACTTCCACTCTACTCGATCGTACGCTTTGCTCATATCTAGCTTTAAGGCCGCATACCCCTCCTTGCTTTTATTGTTCCTTAACCAATGCATGCACTCGTAGCCCAAAATTATGTTATCCGATATCAGTCTCCCCGGTGTGAAAGCACTCTGATTGTCATCTACAATATCTCCCATCACTTGCTTGAGCCTATTTGTTATCGTTCTTGCAAGGATCCTGTACACCACATTGCTCAAGCTTATCGGTCGGAAATCCATCACTTTATGCGGCTCCTTCTTCTTAGGGATAAGAGTGATCCAAGTTTCATTAATCTCCGACATGTCCCCCCTATTATTCAATTTGTCCAGAATCGCTTTTGTGACATCTGGGCCCACCTTTTCCCAAGTTTGTTGGTAGAATCCCGCTGATAATCCATCCGGTCCCGGCGCTTTGAAAGGATTGAGTTGATGTGCTGCCTTTCGAACTTCTTCCTCTGAGTACGGACATTCCAAAACATCGTTCATTCGCCTTGTTACTATCGTTTCCGTTGCTGCCAGCATGTGTTGTATATCTCCATCATTCGGTTTTTGTGATGTAAATATGTCTTTGAAATACTCTTGGACAATATGAGCTACATCATTCTCTGTTTCACACCACTCCCCATTCATATTCTCCATACCTCTGATTGTGTTCACCCATCTTCTCTGTGAGGCTTTCCGATGGAACACTTTGGTATTTCTATCCCCATCCTTCAACCAAGAAATTCTTGCCCGTTGTTGCCATTTCATATTTTCCTGCGTATTGAGTTTCTCTAATTGTGCCTCTAGTTCTCTCACCCTGTCCATATCTATCTCCCTTGTTTCTTCTCTCAATTTTTCATCCAATTCTCTACGACACCTTTTGATTTTATCTTTGATGTCTCCAACTTTTTCTGATGCCCATTTATCTAGGGCTCTGCTGCATTCATCGATCTGCCCCATAATTCCTCCTTGATTTCCAGTTCCTCTTTGCCATCCTTTCTCCACCACATCTTTAAAATCCCCTTCCAATGTCCAAGCCCTCTCGAATCTGAAAAGGTGTTTTGCCTTATTTCTGTTTTCCGCTGTGTCCCCTTCTATTGATAGCAAAACAGGCCGGTGGTCCGAGCCATAAAAACTCAAACTTTTTGCTTCCCATCTCCCAATTCTCTCTCTCCATTGGTTTGTTGCAAAGTATCGATCCAGTTTTTCCTTAATTTGGTGAATGCCCTTCCTCCTGTTTAGCCAAGTAAAAACAGGCCCCTTTGCTTCCAATTCCCTCAAATTCAGCTCATCTAAAACTTCCTGAAACTCCCTCATTTGTCGAAGATGCCTTGCTTTTGTATTTTCCCCCACTTTTTTCTCACTTGAAAATAAAACTTCATTGAAATCTCCACCTATCACCCATTCATCAATTGTCCCTCCATGAGAGGCTTTTATTTTCCTCAATAATTCCCAAGAGTGTCTACGCAGATGTGTCACAGGTGATCCGTAGAAACCCGTAAATCTCCAAACCAAAATACCAAATTTAACAAGACAATCTACATGGCCACTTGAGTAAGACAACAAAGAAACATCCAATTTTTCATTACCAAAAAGTACCAAACCTCCACTGTTGCCCTTAGCATCACTACCACAACAAAAATTGAAATTTAAAACTTTTTTCCAGCTATTACAAGTCTTAACAGATACTTTGGTTTCAATGATAAACAAAAGATCGGGGCGGTTTTCAGCGACTAACCGCTGTAAATTTTGGAATGCCCGTTTCCCCCCCAGGCCCCGTGCATTCCAGATTATTGTGATCATGGGCGACGGCGGGGCTGGGTCGAGCCAGCCGCCGCCTCCAGGAACCACTGCTCCTGCTCTTCCTCGCTTTTTGTTTTCTTTGCTTTCGTGTATTCCCCTCCCCCACCTTTTTCACCACTTGCTTGATCCCCTTCACCTTTGTTTCCAGCAACCGTTGCTCGGACTCTCTTTTTTGCTGGCTGACTCGCTCCCTGAGTAAAGTCGAGTTTCTTCCCCAGACTTAGTCCATCCACTTGTCCTCCCTGTGCTGCTCCAGTAATGATTTGTTTCGCTTTTAAGGATCGTATCTTTTCTTGGATCCCGCTGCCTTCCCCCTCCTGCCCTCCATTCACAGTTAGGCTCAACTTTGTCTGTCCTCCTACTCCTAGCCCACTGCTCGCTCCTGAACTTCCGTATGGCGGGTACGAGTTTAGGAAAGCGTAGTACCTCATTGTGTTGGACATGCTGAACACATCATCTTCATTGTAAGCTGTCGGCTCCGTTAGGAATTGATTGGTATTGAAGTTTAGGTTCTGGTTCTCTCCCACATTTGTTTCTCTCATCATTACCGTTCCCCTGCTTTCTCCTTGTTGCTGGATCTGCTGTGGTTGTGCTTTCGTCATCGAGTGCTCCGCCATCACCCCTTTCCCTCGGCTTCCATCTCCATCCCCTGGTGCCTGTTGTTGTTTCTTTCTTCCTATACCTTTCATCCTTGCCCATTCAAAGTCCTCCTGGGTCGGACTTTTCTGTCCCTCTGCTTTCAACCACATTGGGTACTCTTTCTCCGTATCCTTGACTTGTCCTTCTTCTGCAAAGGTGATTGGGCATTCCTTGTCCACATGTGTAACCCTGCCACAAATTCCACAAAATTCCACTAATTTTTCATAACGGAAAAGTATTAGCTGGTTACCACCTTGGAGTTTCATTGACGTTCCCCTCCCCAGTGGTTTGGTTATATCAATGATAATGCGTACCCTCAAGCACCTCCCCCATGTGGCCTCTCCTCCCGGTTTTGCTACTTCCAGAACCTCTCCCAGTCGGCCCCCCATACGTTGTCCAATCACTGGGTTCATCGAGTTCAAGGGCAACCCATGGATCTGGACCCAAAACGGTGCTTGATTGAACACCATCGTAGCTGGGCATTCCATCCCAGTAAGCCGCTTCAAAACCAGCGTAGTGCCCGTCAGGTTCCAAGGCTGTCTGTATTGTGCCTTGTTACATTCCACTGCCTCTCCGAACTCAAGCACGAACAGTCCATCTCCCACCTGGGATACCGTCAATGCACCTTCTAGACGCCAGATTTTCTTTACTGCCGAACTCAGGTCCGCTGGTCCCATGTTCTTTCGCACCGTGTATCGTCCTAGCAGCATATTAGTGGGGTTGGATAGTTCTGCCTGGTCCACCTCGAACTCTTCTTCATCCGTTTGTGCAATTGAGACCCTGCTCATTCGTGCATTCAGATTTTCCGCCATAACTCTCACTTTGGGGGTTTTGAGAAAGAAATTAAACTTGAAAACAATAGACTTTGCTTCACAATGAAGTGAATATCGGGGCCCCAGATGCTGGGTACTTATACTCATCTTGCCGCACCACTTCTCCAATCACCGCGAGGTTGGATCTACACGATGGATTGTACTTGATGGGGATTTTTGGAACTCGGTCGAATCTGCATTTACTTCACCTCGGCCAGATGAATTCGGCGGAGTAATGATGAAATGAGATTGGGCGTGCGAGCCCTGATTTCCCAATTCCTTCGCAAAATCTTCTTACGTAGATTGTACTCGATGGAAATTTTTGGAATTCGCCTAGATTTGCATTAACTTCTCCTCGGTCAGATGAATTCGGCTGGATAATGATGATAGAATTCTAAGCGTGGGAACCCTAATTTCTTCCTCTTTTTCGAATCCGCAAAATCGCACACACTAATAGGTGAATTCGCCCCTAGTCAGGGAGCGTGTAGCGCGTGGACCATTTTTCCTTGGAAGGGAAATTTTTCTTATAAACAACTCTTACCTTAAAATATGTGCAAATAGTAAATCTCAAATTAAGTGAGGGATGGAAGGAGTATTACAGATAAGCCTAGAGATGTCTATCGGGCTGGCCCTAGCCCTATAGGGCCAGCCCTACAGGGCTACGGGCTAAACGGGTTAGGGCCTTAACCGGTTCATATTTAACGGGCCTATAATTGTTGGGACCTAACCCTAACCCAGCGGGCCACGGGCTAAACGGGCCACTAACGGGCTACAATAATTTTTTTTCATTTAAAATTAAAGGTCTCAATTGGCACGTCCAACAAGTAAATAAAATAGAAAAATACATAATTAGTTAATAATTAGTAAATGAGAAAAAAAAAGTATAATTTAAACACAATTCTAGAACTCATTGGTCCTTAATATGACCAAATAAAACTAAACAAATATCATAATCTAATAAAAAATAGTAATAATGACAAATGGATGGTAATTGACTTCTTAATGCTTATAGTTATGGTTATTGGTCAAATGACCCAAAATTTGTTCTTAGGTTATTTATTAAAAAAAAGAAAAAAAAGAAACAAGTCGGGCTAGCGGGCTGGCCCTGTAGCCCTGCGGGCTGGCCCGGTTTAGCCCACGGGCTAACCGGTCCGGGTCAAAAAAGCCCGGTTTTAAACGGGCCTATAATTCATGAACCCTAACCCTGTATTTTTCAGGGTTAAACGGGCCAGCCCGGTTAGCCCGGCCCGGATAAACATCTCTAGATAAGCCCTAGGCCTATATGATTGCGGGCTAAACAGATTTGGGTATTATTCAGTTTACTATTAATAATCCGATAAAAGTCGATACATAAACTTAACGGGCCACGGGCTAAACGGATCACTAAGGAACTACATAGATTTTTTTAAATAATTTGAATTCTCAAATTTTATCTACCAATGTATAATTATAAAGTTAAAATAGATTGTTGTTTAATATATTTCTATTTATTATCGATAAATAAGGTGTAAAATTGTGAACATGTAGATGACATAAAGGCGCTTAGATTAATTAAAAAAATTGTAAAAAAACAAAATCATTATCATATTCGAGATGGTATGTTTGACATAGATGAATATGGTAATAAATTAATAAGTTCTAATTTAAATTTTAAAACAATAGAAAATGAAAAATATGTAATAAATTGTTTGCTCTTAGTTTCTGCTGCTGGTATTAGCATATTGCTGCATTTACCATGTATGTTTTAATAGTTTGTATAAGGTCTACTCGAATATGGGTCACGACATTACAAAATTTACAATAAAAATATAAAAATTATAATATTTTGTTTCTTTTCAATCTTTTAAGTAAGCACGAATATGAAAAAAATAGTCTGACCAGCCCGTATAGTCTGAACCCGATAAAAATTTCTAAACTCGTCTCACATCATTTAAACAAACTCACCCACCCAACTTATTTTGAAATTTTGATATTCAATTTTAAAAATTCTTTAAATTCTTCACTCCACATGGGTTGGGTGGACCCAAAATGTGTATTAGAGGGGGTAAAAACAAAATTTTAAAGTAATTAAATTTAAATTATACATTAACAAGTTAATATATAATTTATTAATTATTCTATTTTTTAAAAATATAATATTAAACTTACACCACATTAAAATTTAGATTCTACCAAAACAATCATATACAAATTACTTAATTTGAAGACTACATTAAATTCAAAATCCTAACTCTTATTTAATAATTAATTATATAATTCTTATTTATCTTTCATCTATAAAAATAATCAACTAATAATTAAACAATTAATTTTATACATTAATTATAGATTAAATATTTAAAAAATAATTAAAATAATGAATTAGCCAATAATAAAATAAATAATATATATATAAATTAAAATAACAAACCTCACAAACTTGCAGTTCATGGAGTTTTAGTTTTCTGAATTTATTACTCCAGGAATTAACAAGAAATAGAATTAATCAATTTATAAGGGTTTTGTATGGACTGGACTTAGTTTATTATTTAAATTTTTTGAGGAAAAAATAGTAGCCCATTATTACAGTTTATACAAAAATCTAATTTCATTTGAGGGGGCCAACTTAAATAAAAAATTAAAAAAATTAAACTAATATATATATTTACCTACATGTGGGATGAAATTTAGGGGGTCAAGGTCCGCCTTAACCAACACTTACATCGGCCCCTGACTACACATACTTACAAATTTTGTTAGACTCGTCTCACAATTATTAAAACAATTCACCCACCCGCACCACGCATTTTCAAAAAGTCAACATCATTCATCACCAAGGATGGAGCCACATAGGGCCCAGCGGGGGCAGTGGGCCCCCCACCAATTTTTTTTTTATTTTGTATATTTCGTCCGTTTTATAATTATTTGTATACTTTTTTTTATTTGAGACGTTTTAAAATTATTTGTACACTCATAATACTGTATGTAAATAATCTACAAAATTAATATTCTCACTACTTCATTTTATTTTTAAAATTGACACTCGTTTTAATATACATTTTTCCCTATATCTCACTAAATTCTTTTTAACACCTCATTAAATTCCTTTTATACCTCACTAAATCACCAAATATACTCATTTATTTGACCCCACACCTCACTAAATTCACATTTCTTAAAAAGTGAACTTGTCAACGTATTCAAGTCATTACGGGACGGAGGGAATATATTTTAAGTTATACATTTGTCTAATAATTTTAGCACCGTTTCGCCTATTATGAGTCGAAACAATTAATCAAAATTTATAATGAATTAAATATAATATTATTTTGTCTTTATAGTAAGATAAATCGGGCCCCCCAATTTAAAATTTCTGGTTCCGTCACTGTTCATCACATGTCATACTTTTTCTCCTATCGAACATTCGTCAATGGACGTCTCAAATGGGTAAACGACTTCATTTACTGTGTACGTTGTCTCGAGTGTTTATGATTTGCAAGATGAAAATCTATAATATTCTTAGTCATGCGACTATATAAATCACATAAGTTACAAAAAACAAAGTTATCGTTGGAGGTTTCTCTTATCAGCCAAAGTTAGTAAAAGGTTACTTATTTTTGGATCCCTCCAATAGGTTCATGGTTGAGTGTAGTTGAGATTCGAGCTCAATTTAAAGAAGACTGGATATTCAACGAAACTTAAAGAACATATGACAATCATTATTATAAGTACTATTTTACGAAGGCTAGTTTATGTTACTATGAATATTATAATGTTGTTAGTAACATTTAACTCTTTTTTCTTTACGAATCATGAAGATATGGAGCTTGAAGGCTAGCTGAACATCAAATAATCATTATTGAAGACATTTTAGTATCATCAATTGAGTATTTAGTAGGGGTGAAAACGGATCGGATATTTCCCGACCGATCCGGAACCGTATCCGGTCGGATACGAATTCGGTATAAAAATTTAGTATCCGGGCGGATACGGATAGTTGACTTCGGATTCGGATTCGGATTCGAAATACATAATATCCGACCGTATTCGAGTTTTCCCATATTTTATCGGATATTATCCGGATAATAAATCCGGATACCCGGATTTTTTAATATATTTTATTTTATATTTTATATTAATTTTATTAAAGCTCTATTATAACTTATAACATTATTGGGCTTTTTTAAAAACTAAAAAGTGGTGCACAAAAACTTATATGCAATATTGCATACATGCATTTTAGTCATTCACACACATGTTTTTTATAAATACACCCACAATCTTAATTCACACACATTTTTTATAAATACACCCACAAGCTTAATTCACACACACATTTTTTATAAATACACCCACTGACAGCTCAATTCACACCCACGTTTCTTATAAATGCACCCACTGACATAAATTGAACATGGTCGTCTTCTCCGAGCAGTTTTCGATCACCTCAGGCCGCAGTCGGACGCTGCAATTTACGATGACTTTAATCCTTAAATATTTTATATTTCTTTAAATATTCTTTAATACTAATTATTATGGGTCAATGTTATTTTGTATTACGTGCAATAATATATCTTACTACATGCAATACTATATGTTACTATATATTATAATGTGGGTTTCTTAATCAATAAAAAAAATATAAAAATATAAAAGAATCAGTATTACTATATAAAATTGTGTTATTACTACATGTAATAATTTGTTTTACTACATAAAAAATTATATGTTACTACATACTACAGTTTGAATTACTACATTGAATAGACGTTTGTTACTATATGTAACTTTATCAAATTATCTAATATTTTTCGCATCATCCTACAATAAAACCTTTTGTATTACAACATGATTATTGTGTTTACTACATTCGATAATATATGTTACTACATCAATAAAAACACTAGAAAAAACGTGTTACTAAATAAAAGAATTTGTATTATTATATAAATAGTTTGTGTTATTACTACATAAAATAATGTGTATTACTACATATTACAATTTGAATTACTACATTTAATATCCCGCGTTCGACAATAAAATAAAAGATAAAAAAATCACAGAAACGAGTAAAATAAACGGATTAAAAATTTTGAATTAAGTTGTTAGTGGGTGTATTTATAAAAAATGTGTGTGAATTAAGTTTGTTGGTGTATTTATAAAAATTGTGTGTGTGAATTAAGCTTGTGGGTGTATTTATAAAGAACATGTGTGTGAATGACTGAAATGCATATATGCAATATTTCATACAAGACTAGCCCAAACTGGTGATGTTTACGAAGGATATATTTTGATGATTTCATATTTGTTGATTTTTTATGTGTTCCAATCACATTTTGATGATTTCCATTTGAAACATATTATCCGATTATAGTTATTCGAATCCGGCCCGGATTCGTCCGATATCCGTTCCGTATCCGTATACCGAATATTCCGAATTCGTATCCGAATCCGGCTTTTCCGTATCCGACTCCGAATTCGAGAAAAAAATATGGTTTAGGATACGGTATAAGCACTATCCGTCCGTATCCGATCCGTTTTCACCCCTAGTATTTAGTGCATCTAGCTAGAGTGGTATGGTCATCGTGTCTTCATTGTATGTTGTTAATTGGTTCTATAGCACTCTTAACAACAATCTAGGCTTGTCAATTGTAAGATAGCTTCAAGTAAAATTTATTGTACTTACTGATAGGTTGTTTGGTGAAGTGGAGTGTTTACTGTTTATACTCTTAACCCTTTAGATTTACCCTTTAGATTTAATGTTTGTATCTTTTTTTTTTTTTTTTTAAGGGTGGGGCTATTAACACCCTATTATTTTAAAGATAAAAATAGATATGGATAAAATTACTAAGTAATCCTTATATAAATAAAGAGTAAAATAATTTTAAAAAAATCTGAAAAAATATAATTAAAATTTGAAAATATTTTGAAAAGGTCAACAAAATATTTAAAATAATAAATCAATTCATTTTTAAAAAAAAAAAACTGAGAAGATTTAATAAAATCTGAAAATATTCAGAAAAAAATAAAGAAAAATAATCAAATTAAAAAATTAAAAATCAATTAAAGATAAATAAAATCGTAAAAATATTTAATAAATTTGATAAACTGTAAAAAATATTTAAATTAAAAAAACAATTAAAAAAATTAAAATTAATATAAAAATATAAATAAATCAAAAATATATATTTAAAAAAATCATCTAAATCTTCAAAAATTAATTAAATAATTTTTGAAGATTTAGTTGAGTTTTTAATATTTTTAAATTTTTTTGTAGGTTTAAGTTATTTTTGAAGATTTTTATTTTATTTTATATTTGATTTTTTTTAAGATTGAATTGAATTGATTTTTCTTTCTCTTATTTATTTAGTTTATTAAAATTAATTATTCTCAAATTGATGTTTTTAATTTAGTTATTTTTAAATTTTATTTAATTTTGTTCAGATTTAATTAAAAAATCAATTTAATTGTTTTAGTTGGTTTTCATAACGTTTTAAATTTTTTAATTGATTTTTTTCATCCAAATATTTGATTTTTTTATTTGATTTTTTAAAATATTTTTCAACATTTTTTTTTTCGGATGATAATTTTTTTATATATTTTTAAGATTTAGTTAATTTTAATAATGTTATTTTGGTTTTTGTTTAATTTGTATGATGTTTTAAGTGTTAAAAGGGAAAATAGGAAAAAATTAGGGTATGTTTAGTAATAAAAATTGATTTTTAAATTTTAATGGGGTGTGTTTAACATTTGAGGTGTGTATAACATTGTATGGGGTGTTAATAGCCCCACCCTTTTTGTAATTGTTTTTCACACTGTTAAACAATATATCACACTCATTTACTATTTGCACAAGTTTTAAGAAATATACTCCCTCCGTTCAATTTTATTATGCCCACTTCTCCGCGCAAAGATGGAGTTCTGGGGAAATTGATCTCAATTTGGACAAATCAAAGCTTGGGCCTCCCCATTCGCATATTAGAAATACTGTTGGGCCCCAATGTCTTCTTTGGGCCAGCCACCTATGCTAAATTCCAAGGGCGCGGCTAAAGGCACCCGGATTTCCTATGAGTACACCCAAGAGATGAGAACACACACAAAACGGATGAGGACACCCACCTGGAAAACCCAAAATTACCCTCCAATCCATTAAAACCCTAAAACCACATAATTCATTCCCTCCCTCATTTCTCAATTTCAGGAACACCCACCTCCATTCCTTCCACTTTCCTCCGTCAACACGACGCGGCCACCCACCTTACGTCGGCGCGGCGCCGCCCAACTCTCCACCTCGTCGCGGCGTGCGCACCCTCTTCCCTCCGTCACCGCGGCGCAGCAGCGCCGCCCACCTCTCCGACTCGTCGTGGCGGCCCGCGCCGCCCACTGCGGATCCCTCCCCTCCGCTTCACCGCCCGGCTGCCCATCACCTGCGTCGCTCTACCAGCCATCATCTCGGACTCTCAAAGCGCTTTCCTCGGAGGGAGATTTATCCTAGATAGTGTGGCAATACTAAATGAGGCGATTGATGAAGCAAAACGTGGGAGAATCTCGAGGGCCTTCCTCAAAATTGACTTTGCAAAAGCTTATGATTCTGTTGAGTGGAGCTACTTAGATACAATGATGGAGAGGTTCAGATTCCACCCCAAATGGAGGAAGTGGGTTATGGAATGCATCTCCTCGGCGTCGGCAACTGTATTGGTAAACGGAAGTGCGTCAGGTGAGTTTAAGATGAAAAGAGGGCTTCGACAGGGTGACCCCCTCTCCCCTTTCTTGTTTCTGATTGCAGCTGAGGGATTGAGCATACTCATGGAAAGGGCGACAGAATTGGGTCAGTTTAAGGCAACAGAAATAGGGCGACAGAAAATCAAGGTATCCCATCTACAATATGCCGACGACACAATCTTTATGGGTGAAGCAAGCACGGTAAATGCACTGGGAATGAGACGGATATTAAGGCTCATGGAACTCATGTCGGGCCTTAAAGTTAATTTTGATAAATGTGAACTTCTGGGGATAAATGTGGAACCAAATGTGCTCACTGTGATGTCAGGAATTCTGGGCTGCAGAGTTGGCCAACTACCATTCTCCTACCTGGGTATGAAGATTGGCGAAAAACATAAACGCATAACTGCATGGGTCACAATTACAGAAAAGATCAGAAGTCGTATTCGCAAGTGGGAGGACAAAAGGATCTCAATGGGGGGAAGTGTCACCTTGATCAACTCGGTTCTATCTTCACTACCTATCTACTATCTCTCCTTCTATCTTCTTCCTAAAAAAACAGTGAGAGAGATTGAGAGTATATTCAGAAATTTCCTATGGGGGGTGGGGAGCAACATAACAAGGTTGCTTGGATCGAGTAGAAAAAAATATGCAATACAAAATCCTTGGGGGGTCTAGGAGTCAGGAATGTAGGAATGCTCAATGAAATTCTAATAGGGAAATGGGGGTGGAGATACTTAAACGAAAGCAATAGTTTGTGGGTTAGAGTATTGAAATCTAAATATGAGAACAGTGGGGGGATAGAGGAGGGCAGATTACCTAGAGGTAGAGTAGGTAGAGTTTCAACATGGTGGAAGGACGTACTGAGTATAGTGAATCGAGGGAACGAGGGGTGGTTTGAGAGAGGTCTAGAAAAAGTGCTAGGAAATGGTAGAAACACTCACTTTTGGGAGGAAAACTGGACAGGGGAAGGGAGACTAGACTTGAGATTTAGTAGATTGTCAAATAATAATCTGGACAGAGGAAAAACTATTGGGGAGATGGGCAATTGGGTAGATCAAGAGTGGAGGTGGGAATGGAAGTGGAGACGACCATTATTAGATAGGGAGATAACAACCTTTAACGATTTGACTTCTCTTATTGACAGGTTTAAACCAAAACAGAACTCGGAGGACTCATGGAAATGGAGATACTCAAACACTGGCAAATTCTCGACTAAGAAGTCCTATTCAACCATTCTTAACCTACCTCAGCCTACACAGATCGACGAGGACCTCTAACGCGGCTTCGAGATGATCTGGTCGACGGATGCACCCCTCAAGGTGGCTACACACGGCTGGAGATTGTTGTGGGGCAGACTCCCTACAAAAGCAAACGTGCGACGAAGGAATATACTCCAAGCAAATGACGACTTAAAATGTGTATTATGCAAGGAGCACGAAGAGACGGAGAAACATCTATTGTTCGAGTGCACACATACAACAAGAGTCTGGATGGAGTGTATCGCATGGTTACAACAAACAACAGTCACCCAACCAGGTACGATTCAAAACCTACTAAATTTTGGGGGCTTGATTGAAGGGAAAAAAGGAAAAACAAAGGCGACGTGTATCTGGCTAGGAGTGGTTTGGCTAATCTGGAAATGGAAAAATGCTATAATTTTTAAAAGTGGGGAATTCTCCCACAAAAAGTTCATGGAGGAAATCAAGGTTCGGCTATGGAGTTGGTTTGTCACCAAATCTGGGAATCAAGGGAACTGGAATTTCAAGAACTGGATGCAAAATCCTGAGGTTTTAACTAAGGGAATAGTGTAACAACTGTAGTTTCTGTTACTGATACTAATGTGTAACTCAAGGGTATTCCTTATACCTTTTTAATTCATTAATAAAATGTTGTTTGACCGATCAAAAAAAAAAAGATAATCCCCTTTCTCCCTTCCTATTCATTATTTGGGCTGAGGGATTGTATATTTTGCTTAATAGATCACTGGTATTAGTCTTGTCGATGCAACCTCTATTGGTCGAAATAATGTCTTCGTTTATATCTTTAGTACGTCGACGACACCATCTTAGTGGACCAAACCTTGGCAAAAAATATTTGGGCATTAAATGTATTCTGTTAAACTTCGAGCTATTATTAGGTCTCTGAATTAATTACGCCAAATGTAGTCTTTTTTGAGTTAATATTGATGAAGATTTACAATAGAAAATGATGGCATTCTTGGGTTGTGGAGTAGAGATTTTCCCCATGAACAACCTTGGTATTCAAGTTGGCATTAATCACCAAGAACATAGACTTAGAAAGGATTTGTACAAAAAGTTATGAATATGTCGAGTATAAGGGTGTAAACGAGTCGAGTAGTGCAGAGCTCGAAACTCGACTCAATTGTTATACTCGAAGTACGAAACTCGATTTGATCGAGCCTAAAATTTTAAAGATCGAACTCGACTTGATAAGAAACTCGAGTTTGACTCGACTCGATTACCTATATACTCCCTCCGTCCGCCTATAAGTGTTACATTACTTTTTGGCACAGAGATTAAGAAAAGTGATTAAATAATAGATATAGTACAAGTGATGTGATTGAGAGAGGAGAGAGATAGAGAGAAAAAGTAAGATATAAAGTGAAGTGTAAGAAAAGGTACTTACCAAAAAAGGTATGGGAAGCTTATAGGCGGACGGACCAAAATGGTAAAATGGGAAGCTTATAGGCGGACGGAGGGAGTAATTTTTAAAATTAATCGTAAAACATATTTTTTTTTCTAAAACAAACTCGAGCTTGAATCGACTCGATTACTATATTTATATATTAATGGTAAAATAGTAAATATTGTTGAAGCTCAATTAGGCCTGCGAGCCTTTCGAGCCGAGTATTTATAAGCTCGAACTCGGTAGCTACTCAATTAACTTCGAGTCGATTTCGATCTTTTTTCAGATCTAGCACGAGTAGCTCGCGAGTTGGCTTGACTCCCTTACACCCCTAGTCGAGTATCATGGATGATTGGCAAATTTAATTTGGTGGCAAAATTGTTATTCTCAATGCGGTTCTTAACTCGTTACCCCATTTATTATCTTTTCTTTTACCGAGTCTCTAAACATACCTTGAGAGAACTTGTTGGGAATAAAATGATTTTGAATTAGATACCAAAACCCCTGATTGATGATGATCAGATTAGTTGAGATATGCTCAAGTCAAGTTCAGGCAAGCTGTCTCAGTGCACTTTAGTATGTAGAATGCTTAAGTAAAAATCTCATAAATGTTATGAGATTTTAGTGATCAGGATAGTTGTCCAAAGCTGGAATGTTAGGCAACTTGATAGGTCTATAGGACAAAGTTGCTGATCCATTCAAGACAAGCTGATCAAATGGACAACTGAGCTAAGGAGATCAAGAACAATAAAGCTGTGTTCATAAATGCAAAAGATCAAGACAGTTGAAGTACAAATGATCAAAAGCATTGAATGCAAAAGACACATTCAATGAAGCATTTATTGCCAATCATGCCTGAAACAAGCATTGAAGACTTAGAGCATTAAAGAGTGAAGCATTGAATGAATGCTGGAACATTCTAAACTACAGCAGAAATGTTCAGGGAGCTTGTCCCATCTGACCGTTGGTTGTGTATAGAGTTTGCCACAAATCAACCTAGGACAATGTGCAAAATTGGAAACTGACACAAGTCTTCTCAGCCGCATTTGTCAGAAGTCAACACATTCATTCAAGCAACCATTGAAGAGCCCTTTTACACAGTGGATAAAAGGATGCCAAGCTTCTTAGCTGTTTCAATGGTGCTGCAAATAGACATATTTGAATTGCTATCCCTCCAACGGTTAGTTGTTCAAATTTGTCTATAAATACAGAAGTGATCAAAGGGATTCATCATCCAACTACAAGCTATCAAACTATCATCAAGCTTTCAAAGGAAACCAAGCTGTTCTCTAAGAATCCCAAGTTTCCTGAATCACTTCTCTTTAGCTAAGCCAATCTTTGTAAACATCCAAAGCTTAGCATTGAGATATCCTAAGCCTTTACACTGTTCTTATTGTAAAGGATATCTCTACTAGTTGGAACCAAACCTCAAACCCTTATCTCATTAAGTGAAGAGAGAGTTTGTTGTAGAAGTGAGGAGTTAAGGACTGTTAGTGTGAAACACAGTCTTAACTCAGAGAGATTGAGCACTAGGACTCAAGTTATCCTAGGGATCTAAACACTAAGGGAGTGTTGTTGATCAGTGCACCTTGGCACTATAAAACAAGCTAATTCCATTGAGAAGGAATTATCCTGTTCAATCAGGGAAAGTGGATGTAGGAGCTTGAGTCTCTGAACCACTATAAACTTGTGTGCCATTTACTTACTGCATTCTTAATTTCACTTACATTCAAACATATTTTAAAGAAGCATAACTCAGTAAGTAAGAAAATATGTTTTGGACAAAGTCCCTGATAACCTGCATCTTTTCAGAAATTAACTTGGAGTATTTCTTTAAGTCAAAGGCCAACCACATTCCGCACTAAGCAACTCTTTTAGATATTTAGCCAACTGATCACTCAATAGTAATCAGTAGGACAAGTATCTATCAAAGTTCACACTCAGGCCAGTTGTGAGACAACTTGCCTGATAGACCAGTTTGTCAAAAAGAAAAAGAATTTGCATACACAAGTGCATTCTCCCCCCCCCCCCCATACACTTGTGTTATACTCCACCAAGGACCAACAAGTGGTATCAGAGCAGGGGTTCAAAGACCACTGCTTCTGAGAATCATTGATTTTCAAAATCTCACTTTCTGTGGTCACTGAACTGATCCAAATTTCTGAAAAATCTACTTATATTTTCCCTTGTCTATCTGTATAAGAATGGCTAACAATGCAGTTCCAGGAGATGCTGCCAACACCACCAACAACATGGGTCCAAACCAAGTCAATCATATTTCTCATCACAAACTGCCAATGTTCTCAATTGAGAATTATGATTTCTGGAAAATCAGGATGAGAGCACATCTTGCCTGCCAGCATGATGAAATGCTCAAAGTCATCACAAGAGGACCTTTCACCTTCACCAAGCTCAATCCCAAGGTTACTGATGCTCAAAAAGCAGATCCAAGGGAGCTGTTACCAAAGGATGAGGATGAGCTGACAGCAGAAGAGAGAAAAAGGCACAACCTGAACTACATTGCCATGAACACCTTGTACCAGACCATTCCAGATGCAGTGATGGGAAGAGTGTATCACTGCACCACAGCAAAGGAGATCTGGGATACCCTTGCACTTATGTGTGAAGGTACTCAAAAGATAAAGGAAAACAAGCTTCAAGTGGCTATCCAAAAATATGAGCAATTCACTATGGAGCCAAATGAAACTATTGATCATCTTGATGGCAGATTCACTGACATCATGAATGAGATGAACTCATTGGGCAAGTTCTATGCCAAAAGAGAAGTTGCCTTGAAGATTCTGAGAAGTCTCACATCAAAATGGGATATATATACTGTCATGATGCAAAATACCAGCAATCTTGACAACATGCCAATGCAGCAAGTATTCTCTGAACTCAAAGCATATGAGTTTGATCTCAACAGAAAGAAAGTGCATGATGAGCCATCCTCCTCAGGCAAAGGTGTTGCCTTCAAAGCTACTGAATCAGAGAAGAAAAAAACTCAAAAATCTTCTCAATCTGTGTCAAAATCAGAAATGAAGGAGGAACTGGCACTCATGGCTAGAAGATTTGAGAAGCTGAATTCCAGATTTGGTAGATACAAGAAGTTCTACCAAGATAACAGAACCAGAAGGAGATTCAGTTCTCCTGATAACAAATCAGAGGACAAAGTCTCTGATGAAAAGAAAGAAGACAGATATGCTGATAAGAAGAAATACAGCAAAGGTGAACCATCATCATCAAGAAGGAAGGAGTCCTCAAGCAAGAAAAATGATGATGAAGATGTGTGTTACAATTGCCAGAAAAAGGGTCACTTTCAGTATGATTGTCCTGACCTAAGTGCCAAAGAAAGAAAAGAAAGGCAAAACAAGAGAGACAAGAGGATGAACAACAGGAAGGCCATGGTAGCTGGAGAATCAGCAAGTGAAGAAAGTGTCTACTCTTCTGATGATGGACTATTTTCCCACAGTGACAGTGAAGATGACTGCCAAATGGCATTTGAAAATGAAGAGGTATGTTCATCTTCCAATATTTCAATTAACACACATGAATCTAGTGAAATCCAACTTGACTTTGAAAAATTGTTAGAAGATTTCACCAGAATGCAAGAAGTATGCAATATAACACTGAGAGAAAATGAACAGTTGAGATCTAAAATTAAAATGCCCAATCTTCCTGAATCTGAGGTTGACATTAAAACATCTGAGTTGTATCAGCAGATTATGAGAGAACATGGAGAAATGTCTCTCAGAATCTCTGAACAACAAAAGCTGATTGATGAACAAACTCTGACTCTAAAGAAAAAGGATTTTGAACTTAGAACTCTTCAAGCCAAATTTAACAATCTCTCAAGTGAATTTGATACTCTGAAATTAAGTGAGGGGAGCTTAAAAATGAAAATGTCTGCCTTGAACAAATCTGCTAAGGCAATAGAGGAAAATCAAGGGTTTCAAAGACAATTTGCTCAAAAGGATGGATTAGGCTATAGTCCATTTGAACCTTCACCTGGTCTTAGTATTGCTTCCTCAAGCAATTCTAAGATGACTTTTGTAAGATCAGTGGCACAACAAAATGAAATGGAAGTAAATCAACCACTGATCAAGGATAAGGGAAAAGGAATTTTTATACCAACTCAAGTGAACAATATCCCTAAACCCATACCTAAGGAAAAGGTTAAAGACATTGTTTACAGGAGAAATGAGGGTCAAAAAGGTAGAACCAATGGAGGGCCAACCTATCTGAATCCTTATCAGAGAAGTTGTCCAAAATCTGTCCAGAAAAGGCCAACTCAAAAGAGGCAACCTCAACTGAATGGATTAAGGCCAATCCCCTCTGATAGGTATAAAACATTCAGGAAGCCTGAACCCTTCTTGACAAAAGGAAAAGGCCATCCAAACCCCTATCCACAAAGGTCTTTCCAAGCTGCACCTAAGTCTAGTAACTTCAGGAGAAATGTCCCAAGGAAATTCACCAACCCTCCTGAACCTTACAAGACCAACACTTATACACAGAAGGCACCCAAGGCACTTAAGGGTCAAACTGTGTATGTAGATGTAAATGGAAACCAAGTCAGTCACTTTGAGTCAATCAGAGTAATCAGGCAGATTTGGATTCCAAAAGGTACAGCTAACCCTCTAGGACCCAACACTCAAAGGGTACCTAAATTTTGACTTTGCAGGGCTGCAAGGACCCCAAAAAGAAGAGAAGCATCAACAAGAAAATAGCATGGTACCTGGACAGTGGATGTTCAAGGCACATGACTGGAAACAAGGAGATTCTCTCAGACTTCATAGAAAAAGATGGTCCTTCAGTAACCTTTGGAGACAGCTCTCAAGGGATCACAAGAGGCTATGGTACATTAAACATTGGTAGTGTTAAAATTACTGATGTCTCATATGTCCTAGGCCTAAAATATAACTTGCTGTCTATAAGTCAAATTTGTGACAAAGGATATTGTGTTGAATTTGCACCAAATGAATGTACTATCAAAAACAAATCAACACAACAGGTGCTACTAACAGGGGTGAGAAAGGGAAATGTCTATTTTGCAGATTGGAGCAAAACCCCTGAAGCAGTTTGTCTTGTTGCCAAAAGCACAAGTGAGCAAAGCTGGCTGTGGCACAAGAGACTGAATCACCTGAACTTCAAAACCATCAACAAGATTGCAAGAAACTCTCTAGTTAAAGGGCTGCCAAATCAAGTGTTCACCAAAGAACACATATGCCAGCCATGTCAGGAAGGAAAGCAGATCAAAGCTTCATTTAAAAGAAAACCTGTCATCTCAACTGAGAGAGTTCTTCAACTACTGCATATGGATTTATTTGGGCCAATAATCCCAGTAAGTATAAATGGAAGAAAATATGCTTTAGTTGTTGTTGATGATTTTTCCAGGTACACTTGGGTAGTATTCTTGCTGAACAAAAAGGAGACCCAAGTCAAGTTACCTGAATTAATGATGAGATTGAGCAATGAAAAGGGCCTAAGTATTGTCAAGATCAGATCTGACAAAGGCACATAATTCATAAACTCATACATCAATGAGTACTGTAGCAAGAATGGCATCACTCATGAAACTTCAGCAGCAAGAACTCCTCAACAAAATGGAGTTGCTGAAAGAAGAAACAAAACTTTGAAAGAGGCAGCTAGAACTTTGATTGCTGAATCCAAATTGCCTAAAAGGTTCTGGGCTGAAGCCATTAGCACTGCATGTCACACTCAAAACAGGTCCTTAATCACCAAAGGACAAGGTAAAATCCCATATCAAATATGGAAAGGTAGATTGCCCACTGTTGCCTATTTTCACATATTTGGTTGTAAGTGTTTCATCCATAATAATGGGAAAGAGCAATTGAAAGCTTTTGATAGCAAAGCTGATGAAGGAATATTTGTTGGATATTCACAAATCAACAAGGCTTACAGAGTTTACAATTGCAAAACTCTTATTGTGGAAGAAACACCTCATGTTGTGTTTGATAAATCTATTAATGAGTTCAGGGATAGAAACCTGAATATTGATGAGATAACACAAAGAACAACCAGATTAAGGCTTCAAAGCAAGGAAACAGTGTTTGTGGATATTGCCCAGCCTGAACTTCATGAAAATCAAAAACTGGACAACCTACCTGATAGCAATCAACCAGTAGACAACCAACCTGAAGGTGAAATTGAACTGACTGACCCCATCCCAGTTCAAAACCAGGTAACAACTACCAATGAAGAAGCAGGCAATGCTGAGGTAGTTAATGGATCCACTATTCAAGGGGGAACCAATGAAAATGTCAACTTATCTGACAATGAGGACAACACCCCTGAATATGATCCTGAACTTGATCCTTCAATTAACTTTCCTGAATTTAATGAATCTAGTGATCCAACTTCAGATGAGGACAATCCTCCTGAAAGGATCAGGTCTAGAAGGACTTGGTTGCAAGACCACCCATCTAGCCTGATACTTGGTAATCCAAGTGAAGGAATCAAAACTAGAAGATTTCATGGAGAAAGTGCTCTGTTTTGTTGTTTTCTTTCAGAACAGGAACCTAAAGACATTGAGGAAGCACTACAAGACACCAACTGGATCATAGCCATGCAAGAAGAGCTGAATCAGTTTACCAGAAATGAAGTTTGGGAGCTGGTAGACAGGCCAACTCATCAAGATGTCATTGGAACTAAATGGGTGTTCAAGAACAAGAAAAATGAAAATGACATCATTGTGAGAAACAAAGCAAGACTGGTGGCCAAAGGATATTGTCAATCTGAAGGGATTGATTATGATGAGACTTTTGCTCCAGTGGCCAGACTTGAGGCAATCAGACTCTTCCTAGCATATGCAGCTCACATGAGATTCAAGGTGTATCAAATGGATGTGAAGAGTGCATTTCTCAATGGGGTGCTCAAAGAAGAAGTATATGTTGAACAACCCCCAGGATTTGAAGAAGGAGACAAGGTGTACAGATTGAAGAAAGCTCTCTATGGCTTAAAGCAAGCTCCAAGAGCTTGGTATGACACCTTATCACAGTTTCTCCTAGATCATGGCTTTGTCAAAGGCACTGTTGACAGAACCTTGTTCAGAATCTGTGAAGGAGATGATATTTTGTTAGTCCAAATCTATGTGGATGACATTATATTTGGATCTCCAAATGAGAAGTTATGTGAGAAGTTCTCCAAACTCATGCAAAGCAAATTTGAGATGTCCATGATGGGATTGATGAATTTCTTCTTAGGACTTCAAGTCACTCAATCAAAGAAAGGAATATTCATCAATCAGGCCAAGTATACAAGGGACATGATCAAGAAATTTGGATGTGCTACAAGCAAACCAGTCAGAATTCCTATGAATACTAACTGGAAAATGGATCCTGATGAAAGTGGAGAGTCAACCAACTCCACTAACTACAGGGGAATCATAGGATCCTTGCTATATCTCACTGCAAGCAGGCCCGATATCACATTTGTAGTTGGAGTATGTGCAAGATTTCAAGCTAATCCAAAGAAGAGCCATCTTGATGCTGCCAAGAGAATTCTAAGATACCTCAAGGGATCTGAGAATCTTGGACTATGGTATCCAGCTGATGACAACATTGAGCTCACTGGATATTCAGATGCAGACTATGGAGGATGCAGAATTGACAGAAAATCCACCTCTGGAACTTGTCAATTCTTGGGCAGCAAGCTTATCTCATGGTTTTCCAAGAAGCAAAATACAGTTGCAACTTCAACAACTGAAGCTGAGTATGTAGCAGCTGGAAGTTGCTGTGCTCAGATACTTTGGCTCAGGCAACAATTGAGAGATTACAAAGTAATCTCAAATGAAGTGCCAATATTCTGTGACAACAATAGTGCAATTGCTATCTCACAGAATCCAGTGCTCCACACCAGATGCAAACATGTGGATATAAAGCATCACTTCATAAGGGATCATGTGGAAAAGAAAGATATCAAGCTTGTCAAAATCCACACTGATAAGCAAAAAGCTGATATCTTGACTAAACCATTGGCTGAAGCAAGGTTCTTGGAACTTTCAGCTGAATTGGGCTTACTTGATCCAGGTAAGATGGAGGAATGAAGAAAGGAAAGCTCATAAGAAGGGGGAAGTTGATTAAATTAAACTTCAGCAAAGTTGACCAACCTCACTGAAGCAGTCAGCCAAAAAGAGAAACTCAGCAAAGTTGTCCTTATGATGTTCAGCAATGTTGGTCAGGAACTTTGTCCAAGTGGGACCCAGTCAGCAATGTTGGAACCCACTCAGGCAAGTTAATCAGGCAGTTTGACCAAGAAGGAAGTCAAAACACACCTCAGGATGTTTGTCCGAATTAATTGGATAATTTTTGCTATTTTTGGCATTGATTAGACATTTAAAAGAATTCTTGATCCTAGAGTAGGCCAATTTTAGGATGGCGTGTACTATGAAGATCTTTGCCTCCAAAATGGCAAATCAGCATTAAATGCAAAATCTTAATTAAGATTTCATGAATTCTTGAGCCACCATCAAGACCATTGATTTACATTCAAGGCTCCATCAAACCGTTGAAAGCCCACTACCCCACTATATCCAATTGATCTTTCAAAAATACCCACGGTTATATTCCATTAACCAACGGTTAATAAATTCCATTCATATATAAACTCCTCAATTTTCACTGTCCTCCTCACGCACTCATATTTCCAAACCCTTAGGATTTTCAAAGCCTCTAAACCTGCAACTTTTCTCCAAAACTTTCTTTCTCTCAATATTATCCATGGCTCCCAAGATCAAAAGAGAAGAACTTGTGGACTTCAATGATTCATCCTTGGACATTGATTTCTCTTATCTCAGTAATCCGAATTGTCTTTGGTTTGAAAAGTTGGTGGCCTTTGATAGTCCTGACTCAGAAGTTCATCAAGTCCTCCATTGGCTAAATGAGGCAAGGCTAGAGAAATTTCTAGGCACCAAGCCTGATTCCTGCCTGAATCCATTCATGGCAGAATTCTTTGCCTATCTCAGGTGGAAGGGCAAAAAGGGGGATGTGTGCACCAAGCTCACATATGCAGAGGAAGATGAAGAAGAAGAAAGCCAACACACCATCATCTTCACTGCAGAGGATCTGGATGCTAGCTTTGGGCTACCTTCAGAAGGCCTGAATCCAGAAATGTACAAAGAAGAGGATGATCAGGAGTTCTATTACTCTTGGATGATAGAACCTAAAAAGGTTGTAAGTGCTCAAAACAAGAACACTTTAAAGCCAGTGTTTAGGCACTTGTTTGACTGTGTGGTAAAAAGTTTGTTAAGTCACTCTGGGAGTGTTGAACAAATCAACATGCCAAAGCTCAGGGTAATGGCTGCTGTGATTGACTCTGCTGAAAAGAGAGTCAAATTTGACTGGAAAAGTTTTATTTTGGACAAAATGATGAATGAGAAATACAAGTTTAAGGAGGTGAAACACCACAAGGTGGTGGTTGATGGAAGACTCCAGTTCTGCACAAGAGCCAGCCTGCTCTTGGAAAGATTTTCTCATTACACTCATCTACAAGCAAAGCCAAAGCCTTTTCCTGCACAAAAGGTGATGTTTAGAAAAATGTCTTCTAAGACAGAGAAGAGAAAGCAGGAGGCTGCCTCCAAGAAAGTTGTTGCAATTGTTCCAGTCACAAGAGCCTCTCCAAGAAAGAGGAAAGCCCAGCCACCAAAAGCTCAGCCAAAGATGAAGAAGATGAAGAAGATTCTGAATGAATCTTCACCAGAAAGTCAGTCAAGAAGTGGAGGAGCCACTTCTGAGGAGATAGAGAAGGTTGCTGATGAAGGAGTCAACCCTCCTGAAGAAGGTGAAGAATTCAGGGAGGTTGTCCCCTTACAGCCTGAGAGTGTAACAGAATTCAGAGATCTTGATCAGCCCACAAGATCTGAAAGGAGGAAAAGAATAATTAAAACTTCTGAGAAGCAAAGATTGATGGAAGAGGAGAAAAAGAAGAAAGAATTCTTCAAGGAGATCAGGCAAGCTAGCAGATCTAACTCCAAATCCAAATCAAAGCCCAACAGCCCTGAAGCCAACTCTCCTGATATTCAATCAGAAAGAATATCCCCATCAAGGCATGAAGAAGAGGAGTGCAAGACTCCTGAGGATGCCCCAATCATTGCCAAGAAAGTTTACTCCCCTGAAGGTGCCCCTGATAGATCAGGTATTGATGTGCTGGCAGATTTGGTTAATCTTGAGGATAGACCTTTTTCCCCACTTGATCCAAGACTTCTTTCTTATACCAAACTTCTTGAAACTGTTCTTCAAGAAGGTGATCAAGTTGTTCTCCCACCCATTCCAGCCATTCCAATTACCTCTTCAGGCACACTGCTCTCAAAAGCACCTGAATCCCAACTTGTTTTAAGCTCCACTAAACCCAAACCTTCTGAACCCAATCTACCTGAAATCCAGCCAAGCCTACCTGAATCCCAATCCAACCCTCCTGAATCCCAAGCCAACTCTTCTGAAGATGAAAGTGGTGAAGAATACACTTATGAGGGGATGCTAAGGAAAATTGCCAAGGCTAATGTGGATGAGTTATATCCTGGATTGAAGGAGTATCCTAGGCTGCAGCAACAGTTCTATGATCTCAGAGCCCTTGTTGAGATCAAGGATAGAACTATGGTGGAAATAGCTCAAGATATTCAGGACAAAGGAGCAAGCTGGTGGCAAGTTGAAGAGAACAGGCTCTTAAACTTTGCAAATGTGAAGAAATCCAGTGTGTTAAGCACTGAGGCCCTGTTTTGCACAATTGTCTCTGAAAAGGTGCAAGCTGAGAAATAAAGAATTGCACAAGGACTCAGGCACCCTGATAGTCCATCTGATGATGATGATGATAACACCAATCCCAACCCTCCAGGCCCCAACTCTGCTCAGGTACATTACTTGACTTATCATTCTGAAAAGGACTCTGATCATTCAGAGGAGTTGACCAAAGATGGTGACTCAGTCCAAGATGCATTGGCCAAGGATGGTTCTTTTGAACCTGAGGCACAGCTTGACAATGTTGAGACTTCCATGGGAGAAGCTAGTTTGGCTAAAGCCTCATCAATGTCAGGTCAGTTGGACATTGACCAGCCTTTAGTCATTCAGGATGACTCAGTGGCCTTGGGATGCCCAAGCACTGTGATCTCCCAACAACTGCCCTCTGTGGATCCTGTTGAGGATATAGAGGTGTCAGGTTTAGGAATGGAAGGAGTTGAAAAGGCTGATAGTGGTAAAAACTCAGAGGGAGATGATGGTGAGGATTGTGTGATTACAGGTTCCCTGAGTGCACCACAAATAGAGGGAGATGAGGTAGAAATATTGGGTGCAGCCCAATATGAGAGTCAGGCAATTCTTCAAGTCAAATCTGAACTTGATGAATCCCTTGGTGAAAGGAGGCCTGATTCTCAAATGAATGTGAGTCCATCTGAAATGAATATTGAAGAAAAGAATATAGTTGAAAAAGAGAACGAAGGTGCTGATGTATCAGACCTTATGGGAGAAAGAAAAAATGAGGGTGTTGAGGGAGTTTTTACTAACACTCTTAGTTTTGCAGATTCTGTTGCTGTCACAATTGAGCAAATTTTTGCAGATGCCTCCCTGACAGATATACCAGTTGATGCTGACACTGACCTTGAAGCAGTCTCAGCAAATGTGTCCACACTGAACCAGATTTACTTTGAGCAAGCCAACACAACTGAGGCTAACTTTCAGATTGCTACTCAGACTGCTTCCATTATTGGAGAACAGTAAGAGAAGTTGGACACACTGGTCAAGGAGGTTGGTAAGGCACATGCAGCAACTATTGATACTCTTGATGGCCAAGGAAAGACTTTAGCCTCTGTGGAGATGAGACTAACTGGCTCAGAAGAGGTAATTTTGCCCACATTGGATGCAAGAATATGTGGAGTTGAAACTGGACTGCAAACAGTTTCAACTGAAGTGACAAAGGCCAAGGATGCTATGGTAAAATTCACAAGATCTGTGAAGAAAGAGCAGCAGGGTCTCAAAGATTTGTACAAGCATAATGTGAAAGCCTTGAGAAAGACAATCAAGGATGCTCTAAGGCAAAGGACAGTAGCTCAGAGGAAGAAGGCAGAAGAATTGAAAGCTGCAATGGTGAAAGAAGCTGCAGAAAAGTTCACTGTTGAACTAATGGCCAAAGTGTCTGACCAAGTTGTGGCCAATCTCACTGATCAACTTCAGGCCAAACTTGATCAATCTCTGAAAGCCACTTTGGATGCCATTGTTGCTCAAAAGATGACACCTGTCCAAACATTCTTGAGCATGGCAGATGATAAAATGCAAAACATTCATGATGAGAATGTTTACCTACTGCAGGAGTTGAAGTCCCTCACTCATGCTCACTCACATCTTTCTGTCACTATAAGTGACTTGAAGCCCCAGTGTTTTGATAATGCCAAAAAGGGGGAAAGAGAGAGAGCAAGTGCAAAGGGAACCTTGGTGATTGGTGAATCCAAGGGAAAGGAGAAGGTTCCTGAGATGGAGGAAGAGGCAGTAGAAGACATTGGGAAAGGCAAAGGCCCAATGAACATTGAAGACTTGACTGAGGAAGAACAGATTCAAATTGCTGTCAAAGAGTCCATGATGTCAGCAATGGAGAGTCAGGCAAGGAAGCAACAAAGGCCTGGTGGTGAGTCAGCAGGACTTAAACCACAAGAGAAGGTTGCTGAAGTTAGGGGGAAGGTGACAAGGTCATCTGAAAGAAAAAGGAAGGAATTGCAAGCCTTCAATGAATTCCCAACCAGCCTGACTTTGCCATCAGAATTTCAGTCTGAAGAATCAACTCCAGTGAGGCAATCAAAGAGATTGAAGAAAACAGCCAAGTTGCCTGCCATTGAAGAAGAAGGTGAAGAGGAAGTACAGGACAGAGAGTCTGAAGTGGTTGTGCCCAAGCTTGCTGATGATCCTTCTAAGTTGTTTGAAGAAGGATTTGGGAAAGATCCAGAAACACAGGAGAAGCTAGCTCTTCTAAGAGCTAAAGAAAGAATGGATCAGTTGGTTGAGGCCAACAAAGCAAGAGATGGAAGAAGGGCAAACTTCAAAGCTCCAAGAAGAAGGGCTTCTTACAGAAAACTCAAACCTCAAATGCTGCAAAGATGGGACACTCAGTACCCTCACCATGATAAGTGGGTTCCAATCTCACTAAATGATGCATGGGAAGAGGCCAAGAGAAATTTTGTATATGACTTCTATGTCATTGGAAAGTGGCTTGAAGAGAGTGTAGATGAAGTCTTTGTCCAGTTTATGTTTGAGAACCATAGGGACCTCTACCAAAAGCTGTTTGCAGCAGCTGAGATGGCAAGAGTTGAATTCAAGGCCCCTGGTCCTATTCAGTACATGCCTCCCAAGTTCAATGGGAACTTAATTGATGAGGGAAAGATACTTGAAGAATTCATCAACATCATGAAGATGGAGAAGCTGAAGCCTGGCCCTAGAGGAACCAACAAAGAGATCTGGGAACTGAAGAAGAGAGTATGGGCTCAGTATGGCATTGCTCCCCAAGATGATGGAACTCTGTGATGGATAAGTTCACCTTTTCCCTATTCTGCTGATATAATTTCTGTTGTTATTTTGCTATTCTAGACTAGTGTGCCCTTTTAATTTTCAGCTCTGTAATGGTTTATCACTTATATAAAAGGATCACTATGTTTTTATCAAGAGATAACAACTCATTATCTCAACTAACCTATCATGACATATCTTACTTGATTTATTGTGCTAACAGTTTCTTTCAGGCAAGTTGACCAGTTCACTCTCCCTGAAGGTAATGTATAATATAAGTCAAGGTTCCTTTGTAATAGGTTTTGGCATCATCAAAAAGGGGGAAATTGTTGGGAATAAAATGATTTTGAATTAGATACCAAAACCCCTGATTGATGATGATCAGATTAGTTGAGATATGCTCAAGTCAAGTTCAGGCAAGCTGTCTCAGTGCACTTTAGTATGTAGAATGCTTAAGTAAAAATCTCAGAAATGTTATGAGATTTTAGTGATCAGGATAGTTGTCCAAAGCTGGAATGTTAGGCAGCTTGATAGGTCTATAGGACAAAGTTGCTGATCCATTCAAGACAAGCTGATCAAATGGACAACTGAGCTGAAGAGATCAAGAACAATAAAGCTGTGTTCATAAATGCAAAAGATCAAGACAGTTGAAGTACAAATGATCAAAAGCATTGAATGCAAAAGACACATTCAATGAAGCATTTATTGCCAATCATGCCTGAAACAAGCATTGAAGACTTAGAGCATTAAAGAGTGAAGCATTGAATGAATGCTGGAACATTCTAAACTACAGCAGGAATGTTCAGGGACCTTGTCCCATCTGACCGTTGGTTGTGTATAGAGTTTGCCACAAATCAACCTAGGACAATGTGCAAAATTGGAAACTGACACAAGTCTTCTCAGCCGCATTTGTCAGAAGTCAACACATTCATTCAAGCAACCATTGAAGAGCCCTTTTACACAGTGGATAAAAGGATGCCAAGCTTCTTAGCTGTTTCAATGGTGCTGCAAATAGACATATTTGAATTGCTATCCCTCCAACGGTTAGTTGTTCAAATTTGTCTATAAATACAGAAGTGATCAAAGGGATTCATCATCCAACTACAAGCTATCAAACTATCATCAAACTTTCAAAGGAAACCAAGCTGTTCTCTAAGAATCCCAAGTTTCCTGAATCACTTCTCTTTAGCTAAGCCAATCTTTGTAAACATCCAAAGCTTAGCATTGAGATATCCTAAGCCTTTACATTGTTCTTATTGTAAAGGATATCTCTACTAGTTGGAACCAAACCTCAAACCCTTATCTCATTAAGTGAAGAGAGAGTTTGTTGTAGAAGTGAGGAGTTAAGGACTGTTAGTGTGAAACACAGTCTTAACTCAGAGAGATTGAGCACTAGGACTCAAGTTATCCTAGGGATCTAAACACTAAGGGAGTGTTGTTGATCAGTGCACCTTGGCACTATAAAACAAGCTAATTACATTGAGAAGGAATTATCCTGTTCAATCAGGGAAAGTGGATGTAGGAGCTTGAGTCTCTGAACCACTATAAACTTGTGTGCCATTTACTTACTGCATTCTTAATTTCACTTACATTCAAACATATTTTAAAGAAGCATAACTCAGTAAGTAAGAAAATCTGTTTTGGACAAAGTCCCTGATAACCTGCATCTTTTCAGAAATTAACTTGGAGTATTTCTTTAAGTCAAAGGCCAACCACATTCCGCACTAAGCAACTCTTTTAGGGCATGTTTGTTTTGGGATTTTGAGGATTTTGAAATCCGGATTTCAAAATCCAATGGATTTTAAAATCCTAATGCTTTTTATGTTCTGTGTTTGTTTTGGGATTTATGTAGGGTAGGATTTAACTTTATAGAATAGGATTATAGGTTTTATAGGTATTTATATAGGGTTTGTAGGTATTTATAGGGTTGACTTTTATAGGGTTTATAGGGTGGGATTTTGAAATCCTGAATCAAAATCTCAAACTGTAACGGGGGTGGAGTTTCGAAATCCCAAATCCGGATTTCCCATCCCAAAACAAACATGCCCTTAGATATTTAGCCAACTGATCACTCAATAGTAATCAGTAGGACAAGTTCTATCAAAGTTCACACTCAGGCCAGTTGTGAGACAACTTGCCTGATAGACCAGTTTGTCAAAAAGAAAAAGAATTTGCATACACAAGTGCATTCCCCCCCCCCCATACACTTGTGTTATACTCCACCAAGGACCAACAGAACTTACCAAGCTCTAACATGATTTCTTATGAAGGTGTGTGAGAATACTTCGAAAATCTCATGGGATTTTTGGAATGGCATTTGCAGGTTTAAATCTAATGGTGGGCTTGGAGTAATAAATCTGGATTTTTTTTTAACAAATCTCTTCTTGACAAGTGGACGTGGTGAATTTTGGGTTGAATCCAATACTTTTGGATGAGAATACTCGATTCAAAATATGGGGTTAGATCGTCTTTGGGATCTTCGGGTAGTCATTCTAGGAGTTACATGACGGGATGATGGAGAAAATGATTTGATTTATATTTTTCAGGGTCACAATGTCAGTGGTCCGAGTCTAATATGCATAAAAACCCGAGGAACGTAAATCATAAATTTTGATTTGAAATATATCTGAGTTGTGTCGTTTAATTTATATGGTAAGTTATAAACAATAAAATATTTGCGAACGAGGTTATGATACCAAGAAGACCTTTGATGAAATTAGAGCCAAAGTGTGATTTTTTTTTTGTTCCAAAATAAATGTTGTGCCCCTCCTCTTTCCTTTCCTTTCAAGATTGGTGTTCTAACTCTAAACAATGTTGTAGGTAATAGGGACGGTGGGAGTTTGGTACTACGTACTATTTACTTTACACTTTTATTCTAAACTTCTACATGTAAAACTTCAATTTATCTTGTTTGAGTATATTTATTTGATACTCGTTAATACATCTTAATTTCAATTAAAAAAATAACTTGTACTAAAATTTTATGTAACTCTAAAAATTAAAATGCATTAAAATATTACATGAGTAAGTACACCGAAGGATACAAGTATACAACTAAAAAGAGAATGACCAAGTAGTAAGTTCCTAAGTACCCTAAGTCAATTACAAAGTATAACTAATATCACCAACAAACTGAATCCCCTTCACCAATAGAGATTATAAAACAATTGCGACATATTCCTTCCATTCCTATTCCGATGTAATTGACACATTTTTTCATTTTTATCGTCTCAATTTAATTAATATATTTTTTTAAATGTCAACATCTCAATGTCTTTCTACATTTTCTCTTCTCTATAACTCTCTATCTATATCTTTTTATATTTTTTTTTAATTACAAAGAAATGGAAGTAGTATATAGTAAATCCTCCATATGAATGTCAAAAACTTTTAACAAAAAAAAGTTAAATCGAGCTTTGATTTTCAATATAGGCATTTAGACAATGCATTTTTTATTTTTCTATATGCTCAAAAGTATAATGTGAACTAGCTATCTACTTGCATAGAAACTTTCACAGTTTAAGTGAATAATCACAATTTATCGGTCTATTTGTTGTTACTAATAAAAAAAATCAGGTAGGCAAAAAATGGGTTACGATTATTTGCACATCTACAACATCTTGATTAGCTCACCCCCATAAATATTGTGATTAGTAGAAACACACACCCTAAGACAAAGTGGGATAGTTCAAGTGGTTAGAGCACCACTACCTAGGCCTTAGGTCCTGGGTTCGAGTCATGGGGAGGGAAAAAAAAGGGATGGATATTTAACTTTCCATCAAAAAAAAAGAAACACACACCCTAAACTACTCTTAATAAATAAACTCGATTACTAGATACACCCCTAAAAACCTACTTTCTCCTCCCCTCCCAACGCTACCGGCCCACCTGACCAACAGCTCCTTCCCCTCGCCGCCCTCGGCCCCTTGTCCCACCCCCAACGTTGTCGTCTCCGCTTCAAAAATTTTAATATCTAGATTGTAAATGATTTGTTAATCTAATTTGAAAATTTGTTTGACCCATTTTATTAATTTGATGTGGGCTGTGTATAAGGAAAAGAGAGAGGCTGCAATTAATTAAAGGCCACGGTTATACGCACAAACAGACTTATTAAGGACACCCACCTAAAAAAAATATAACTAAAGGGTATGTAAAATGTTCAATATACCATTTGCTCAATTTTTATTTTTTTTTAAAAAAGCAGATGAGCACATCCACACATTCCATTGCAAGACAGAATAGTCCCTACCATCACCATGATATCAAAAAACAAGAAAATATTTTGACAAAAAAAAAAAATACCAAACAAAAATACAAACTCACAAAATTACCAAAATAAATCATTTCAACTCACTAATTCCAAACAAAATGTAAACTCACAAAATTAAAACAAAAAACAAAAATTTATTCGACAAAAAAAATTGAAAAAGTTCCTAAATTTTGAAGAAAAAAAAAATGAAAAAAATACATATTTTCGAATATTATCCGAATTTCGGTAAATTTTTTTGAATAAAAAAAAAATCGATTTTTCTTTTTCGAAAAAGAGCAAAAATTCGAAAAAAAAAATATATGAAAATATTATAGATCTTGATCTTGATTTTGCAATCTTAAGCTTCGATCTCGTAAGAACTCGAATTGTAATCCGGAACACTAAACTGAAACCCAACCTTTAATGGACATAATTTTAATTTCAATTCAACTAACTTAAAGCAATAGTTTGAAGCCATATATAAAGGTTTTACTACTGAACAAGTAGTTACTAAAAACTAACAACAACTAACTCAACTGCCGAAACTAATGGCAACTAAAAAGGATAAAAAATGACATAGCTAATAAAACTCTAATTTAAAATATTCTAGCCACGCACTGGAACACCAAATTACTTCCACCATTATCTTAGTCACTCAATTCATTTGTAGGTAGGGGTGTGCAGCGGGCGGTTTGATTAACCAAACCGCCCATAAATCGCTAACCAAAGTATAAACCGTTCTTTTTTTTCAAAACCATATACCAAACCGTACTTCTAAAAATCATTCGGTTTGAAACCATAATATTTCGGGCGGTTTTGACCGAACCGTACTTTTGCTCATTTTTTTCCAACATGATAATTAATAAAAATTTAAAACGCAATCTTAATAGAATTGACGGAATGTTATTTAGTACAAGGTTCATAAACTAGTTATTAAAAATAACTAAATAACCACAAAAAGAAACAACAAACTTTTGTCTTTTTCAAGATTTCATAATCATTGCATTCTTTAGTCCTCAAGCTTTTTCGAGAAAGTTTTTGAGCGAGAACGAAGAATAAAAAATAGAAACGCAGAAGAAAAACTTAGTAATGAGAATGATTGAGTGAGAGCACGCAGAGGCACTAAATATAAGAAAAATAGGTAGAATTTCGGTTTTGGCCTTTGGACAATTGGGCTTGGAAGTTGTCGTTTAGGTTTAGAGATTAATTTATATAATATATATTTATTTATATTATATATTATATATATATATATTTATTTATACATATATAATATTAGTTCGGTTTGGTTCGAATTTTTCATTAGTGAAAATAGTAAATCAAACCATTCTAAAAAAAATCAATTCAAAAAATAGTAAATCGAACTGTAACCAAAAACCGATCCATATTTAATGGTCTGGTTTGGTTCGGTTGGTTCGGTCGATCTGAACCATACTTTACACACCCCTATTTGTAGGTGAGTCTTCATCATTCTTCCCTGGTTGGGAACGAATCAACCTCGATTCTGTGGGGTGTAGATCTTCAAGCAAAGGGTCACCAACGTACGAAATTAAGTGTTTTACATTAAAGACGTCTGAACAACGAACATGGCTCGGAAGACGAACCCAATATGCGTTGGGATTGATTCGATCAAGGACTTCCAACGGGCCGATCTCGCGGGACGACAACTTGTTATACTCATGCGATGGAATCCGGTCCTTAGTAAGGACTGCCCACACGAAATCTCTTACTTCGAACTCCACATGGCCCCTATGAACATCGGTCGCGGCCTTGTACCTGGCCGAAGCAACTTCCAAATTCGTTTTCACTGTGTTGTGTACCTGATCAAGAGAATCAACAAAACCCTTCGCGGTGGCATGAGGTCGCACACACAAAGGTAACAATAATAGATCAAGGGGTCCTTCGGGAACACATGAGTATACAATATGGAAGAGGGCATAACTTGTACTCCTATTAATCGCGATGTTGTGCGCAAATTCGGCCTAGGCGAGGTTTAGGTCCCACGAACACAAATTATCACCAACGAGGTAGCAAAGTAGGTTACATAATGATCGATTAACGACATCCGTCTGCCCGTCGGTCTGCGGGTGATATGCACTACTAAACTTCAATTCAGTGTTAACCATTTTCCATAATGTTCTCCAAATGTGGCTTAAAAACCTCGTGTCCCTATCCGATACAATGGATCATGTAGCCGATAAATTTCCCAAAAAATAATTGAGTTATGTTTAGGGCATCCGCTGTCTTTTTGCACGACACAAAATGGGTCATTTTTTAGAATCGGTCCACAATGACAAAAATAGAGTCGTGGCCTCGTTGTGTACATATGAGGCCAAGGACGAAGTCCATACTTAGGTCGATCGACGGCTGGGAAGGAATGGGTAAAGGGTGGTACATGCCCGCATTCGTAGTCGTACCTTTGGCTTCGTGGCAAATAGTGCATCGTGCGACAAAGCGAGCGACGTCGCGACGGATTGACAACCAGTAATATGCATGTGTGACAAGGGCATTAGTTCTATCCCGCCCCATGCGGTCGGTTCTGTGTAATTCCTGGATAAGCTGGAGTCGAAGATTGGAATCGGGAATGCATAACTTGTTATCCCAAAATAAGAACCCGACGGTGAGGGTGTAATGGTCTACAAGGCTGTGGTTGATCTGTAATAGTAGGGGGCGAGTGTTGGGTCTATCTTGTACGAGTCACGGAGGATTTCAAAACCAATAATGTGGGATCTTAATTCTGTAAGCAAGGTACAACGCCGACTTAGCACATTCGTGACCCTATTCGAAATGCCAGATTGATGCTTAATCACAAAGGTGAACTACTGCAAATAGGCGGAGCAACCCGCGTGCCTTGTTGAAACGGCATCGTGCGAATGTAGGTGTTTCAACGCCTCGTGGTCGGAAAATAAAATGAACTCCCTATGGAACAAATAATGTCTCTAGTGGCGAACTACTCTAACCACTGCATAAAACTCCACATCATACGTGTTATAGCGAATGCGAGGTCCGTTAAGCTTTTCACTGGAATATGTTATCGATCGCGCATATATTCTGACTCAACACAGCCCCTATCCCAAGTTTAGATGTGTCACAATGAAGCTCGAAAGTTAATTTAAAATTGGGGAGAATTAGCAGCGGTACTGTCGTAAGTTTTTCTTTTATTATAATGAAAGTCGCAACAGCTTCTGTCGACCAACAAAAGGTCGGGGCGCTCATACAGGTTGTGATGGGGGCTATAAAAGGAGGTCGATCCATGGAAACTACGTGCTTCTGTCGGCGTACGGGGTGTGGGCCAATCTTTAATATCTTCCACCTTTGTTGTGTCCATAATGATGCCTTCCCCTAAAATAGTGTACCCCAAAAACAGAACATGACGCTGCAAGAATGAACACTTCGCAAGAGCCACAAATAATTTTCGGCTCGGAGGATCAATAATACCGCGCGGAGATTCTCCAGGTGCTCAGCCTTCGAACGACTATAGACCAAAATATTATTGAAGTAAACGATGACGCAAGAACCCAATATGCGGCAAAGTGCTTGCGTTATCACTTGTATAAACGTACTTGGTGCGTTCGATAGACCAAACGACATAACTAACCATTCGAATAACCCTTCGTGAATTTTGAAGGTCGTCTTCCATTTGCTAAAAACTGTGGCACCACTTAATTGGTCCAATAAATTGTATAAGCGAGGAATTGGAAAACGATAACGCATCGTAACCTTGTTGATGACACAGCTATCTACACACATACGCCAAGATTTATCTTGTTTTGGGATCAATAGGGTCAGTACCGCACACGGGCTCAAACTTTCACGCAAAATAACCTTTGTCAATAGGTCTGACATCTGTCTACGTAATTCCTCATACTTAGTCGGGCTCATTTGATGATGGGGCTGGTTTGGTAAAGCTGCGTCGGGGACCAAGTCAATGTGATGTTGGATGTCATGAAGTGGTGGCAAGCCGTGGGGTAGCTCGTTGGGGAACACGTCTACGAATTCCTAAAAAATAGAATGAACATCAACATGAATGCTAGCGGGGCAAGAAACATCACTTCCACATATCAAAAAAAAAAAAAAAAGGTGCAGTAGCTAAATCATGCAAAAATTGCTTATGTGAAAGGAGGACGGCATGATTGTCTTGGATGGGTCGAGTAGGCGCTGGCAAAGACGAGAGGAGGACGATTTTAACGCCTTCGAATAGAAAACTATATGTATTCTTGCGGCCGTCGTGGGTGACATTGCGATGGTATTGCCACGGGCGGCCTAATAAAATGTGATAAGCGTCCATGGGCACGACATTGCACCATATGGAATCCCTGTAAGAAGTACTAATAGACAATGACACACGCACGTGAGAATTAACAGTGATAGAAGTACCATTTTGAAACCAAGATAGTTTGTAGGGATTAGGGTGCGGCTCTTGGGGTAAGGACATTTTTTGCACTGTTCTTTTTGCAACTACATTCACACAAGACCTGGAATCTATGATAAATCGACAGATTTTGCCACTAACAGTACAAGAGGACTGGAAAATCGATGTTTGTTGAGTAGCAATGTCCGATTGTCGAGGCGTAAACGGTGAATGCCTAAGAATTAAGGTCAGGCCCTCGTCCTCTCTAACAAATTCCTCCTGTGGACAGTCATCATCAAATTCATCAAATATTGGGGAACCTTCATAGCCGTCCTCATCGACAAATAAGGTACGTTTCGGGTAGGCGTTAGCGTGATGTTCGAATTCACCACAAGAAAAACAAGGGTCTTGAGGCTGTCGAGGAGCAGGGTTAGGCATGGCAAGGGGTGACGGACTAAGTGGTACTGGAATTTGAGACGATAGAGATGGGATCGATAGTTCAGGTCGAACGGAAGAACCTGAAAATGACGGAAACCACCGGGTTTGTTGGCGCTATACCAAAACTGCGCGCTGATAAACCTAAAAAACACTAGCTGGGGAGAACAAATTCAAGACGTCTTGTAGGCTCGGACGCAGATCGCATATAAAACGTGAAACCAATTGGTCGGTGGATTTAGAAAGATCGTTTTGGGTCATTAACTAGAAGAATTATGTCGAATAGTACAACACTGAACGAGGACCTTGCCACAAATTTTGTAACTGTTAAAACAAGATTCACGAATGATTAAAGGGCAAAAAAGCAGTATGCAGCTTCTTGCGGAAAGTAGTCCATGTAGCGATCGACGCTTTGCCTTGACGAGATCGAGTGGCCTTTATGTTTTTCCACCAATGAGTCGTGCACCCTCGCAAACGGGTAGCGACAAGAGGAACGCATCGATCGTTCGACACATTCTTAAAATCTAAAATATCATCTACGGTTATTAACCAATCTCAAAGCGACGAGTCACCCGAATCGTCATAAAACTCAGGAATTTCCATTTAAAATCCCAACTCCCAACGGTTGTCTTCACCACGAGTGGGGGGACGATCATCTCGTTGATTCTGATGAAGAAATGACAGGTCCAGCGGCACGAACAGGTTATCCGTCGCTGGAGTCTCTTCTTCCGATGAAACCATAGGTGATGAAGAATCTAGACGACCAGGAAGGTCCGGAACATTATTATGTAAAGCAGTTAATAATTCTTGGTGTTGGGAGACCAAAGAATCATGTTTGGCACCCCATGGCGACATTTCTTGAACTAATAACTCAACTTGCTAGTGGATCTGCACGACCTCATTTCCTAAAGATAACGCATCCAAATCGGCCTGATCATTGCATTTAGGCGGCATGATTTTCCAAATCAAACCTAATCTCTAGATACCAACTGACGCAACGCAAACTTCAGTCTCGTAAGAACTCGAAGTGTAATCAAGAACATTAAACTGAAACCCAACCTTTAATGGACGTAATTTTAATTTCAATCCAACCTGTTGGGAATAAAATGAGATATGTTTTGATCTAATACCAAAACCCCCTGAGACATGCCTAAGTCAAATTGATAGTGTTCTAACAATGTTAGAACACATAGCATAAGGCTAGATGAGAAGCTGAAATGTTAGGCAGCTCTTAGACAATTAGATGCACAATTTGAGGGGGAACCTATGCTTTGAAGATGATCAAGATCAAGTCCCCTCAAGGCTCAAATTCTGGAACAATCACTTAAGAGCAAGGACACTCTATGGAAAACCAAATGCACTGATCAGGAGAGTTGTCCAGAGAAGATGTTCTTATGCAAGAACAAGATTGTAAAGCTCAAAAGGACAAGTCCAATAAGATGATCTGATCAGGAGAGTTATCCAGAGAAAGTGTCCATATGCAAGATTGGTAAAATCAAAAGGACAAGCTTAATGACTCTGATCAGCAGAGTTGTCCAAAGAAGCTAGCCATATGCAAGAACAACTTTACCTAGCTCAAAAGGACAAGGCTACTCAAAGGCTTTGGATCAGGAGAGTTGTCCAGAGAAGCCAACTTTGTATGAAAAGTGCTCTGATGCTAAAAGACCAAATATGCTGATCAGAAGAGTTGTCCAGAAGAGTTGTCTCAGCATGATTGAATCAGAACAGATGCTCTAAAAGTTGAAGGTCAACTATGCTGAAGAATTAGAGACAACCATACCCTAAAGAAATACAATGCAACATGCCAAGATCAACTTGGAGTGAAATAAAGGGAAAAAGCCAAGTCATCTGAAGAAAAGCAAGCCAACCTTGCTGAAAAGCAAAACTGCTGATAGTGATAAGGAGAGTTGTCCAGTTGATAAGGAATGTTGTCCTATCAGTGGACCAACCTTCAGAAGTCATGTCCAAGTCCTAACAAGAAGTCAAACATTGGGAAAAGTGCTGCAGAATGAAGACAAAGTCTTACAAGCCGTTTATTACCCAAATGAGGACATGTCACTATCAAGAATCTGTCTTCCAGTTTGAAGAACTCAAGGAAGACATTTATAGCAATTTGGGGCTGCCTCTCCAACGGGCAAATCCTCCATTTTGTCTATAAATACAGAAGTGTGAAGACCATTTGAAAGCACCTCAACACAATCCAAAAGCACCTCAACCTTGACAAGAATATCCAACTATCCTACAAGTTGACAAGTGCTCTCAAGCTTTCAAAGAGACTATCTTAGTCTTTATACACTTCTTCTAAGCTGAACCCAATTGTACATTCATACACAAGCTTAGAGAGATATCCTATCCTTATACCTTGATCTTCATTGTAAAGGATATCTCATTAGTTGGAACCTTACTTCAACCCTTAACCCTTTCAAGTGAGAAAGTGAGAAGGTTGTAGTAGTAGAAGTGGTAGGAGCTGACTGTTGAGAGAAGAACAGCTCAGTTCTGAGTTGAGAAGAGGGTACTAGGACTCTAGACATCCTAGGGATCAATTCACCAAGGAGTGGTGTTCTTGATCAAGTGCACCTTGGCACTATAAAACAAGTTAATTCCAAGAGTGAAGGAATTATCCTGTTAAATCAGGGAAAGTGGATGTAGGAGCTTGAGTCTCTGAACCACTATAAACTCTTGTGTTGATTTACTTTACAAGTACTTACATTCATTCAACACTGCACACAAAACTGATCTTTCAAGATACATATTCAAAGACTGTGCAAAACTGATTTGGACAACTTCCCTGAAGCTTAACTGGATTGTTTTGGATTGGGAAAGTGATTTCAGAAATTAAAGGAGTCTAAACTTAAAGGGCCAACCACTATTCCGCACATATAACTCCCCTAGATAGTTATTCAACTAAGTACACAATAGTACCTAGTAGTTTGATTATCTTAGAAGAGTTAATCTTCTTCAGCAGAGTTGTCCAAGACAACCTTGCTGAACTCTGGTTTGATCAAAGTTAGCAAAAGAATTGCATACAAGTGTATTCCCCCCCCCCATACACTTGTTATATACTCCTTTCAGGACCAACAAGTGGTATCAGAGCAGGGGTTCAAAGACCACTGCTTCTGAAAATCCATCTTGATTTTCAAAACTCTCATATTTGTGTGGTCACTGAACTGATATTTATCTGAAATCTATTACTTGTTGACTAACTGATTATTCTTGAGAAATGGCCAACAACAATGCTGTTCCTCCACCTGCTGTTCAAGGATTAGACAACATGGCCACAAATCCAGTCAACCACATTTCTCATCACAAACTGCCTATGTTTTCAATAGACAATTATGATTTCTGGAAAATTAGAATGAGGGCTCATCTTGCATCTCTCCATACTGATATGCTAAGAGTAATCACAAGAGGACCTTTTGTGTTTACTCAAACTAACCCCAGAGTGACAGCTGAGCAAAAAGCAGATATAAGGGAACTGATTCCCAAAGATGAAGATGACTTCACTACTGATGAAAAGAGGAAGGATAATCTGAATTATCTAGCAATGAACACCCTTTATCAAACAATTCCAGATGCAGTCATGGGAAGAGTCTACCACTGCACAACAGCCAAAGAAATTTGGGATACTCTTGCTGAAATGTGTGAGGGCACTGAACAGATCAAGGAGAACAAGCTCCAAGTTGCTGTGCAGAAGTTTGAACAATTTTCAATGGAAACTGATGAGTCCATTGACAAATTTGCTGGTAGATTCACTGATGTGATGAATGAAATTAACTCATTGGGCAAGGTCTACACCAAGAGAGAAATGGGATTGAAAATCTTGAGAAGTCTCACTCAAAAGTGGGATGTCTATGCTGTAATGATGCAAAACACCAAAGATCTTTCCACCATGCCCATGCAACAAATCTTCTCTGAACTCAAAGCCTATGAGTTTGATCTAAATAGAAGAAAGCCTGTTGAGGAATCTTCAAATCCTACTAAGGGAGTGGCATTCAAAGCCAAAGTTGCTGAACCAGAAATGCAACCCACTCCCAGATCATCAAAGACAGTCTCAAAGACTGAAATGAAGGAAGAACTAGCCCTGATGGCTAGAAGGTTTGAAAAGTTGAACTCAAGGTTTGGTAGATACAAGAAATTCTACCAGGACAACAAATTCAGGAGATACAACTCTCCTGAAACACAGGCTGAAGTCAAAAAGCCTGAAGAGAAAAGATCAGAGGACAAGTACCCTGATAGGAGAAGATCCAGTAGAGCTGAACCTTCATCATCAAAAAGAAGAGAAGAATCAAAGAAAGAAGATGATGAAGATCTGTGCTATAACTGTAAAAAGAAAGGGCACTTCCAGTATGACTGCCCTGAATTGAGCTCTAAAGAAAGAAGAGAGAGACAAGCAAAAAGGGACAGAAAGTTCACCAATAGAAAAGCCATGATGGCTGGTGAAGAATCTGATAGTGCTGAAAGCTTCAACTCCTCTGATGGATTATTCTCCAACAGTGATGATGATGATGATATTTGCAACATGGCTCTTGAGGATGATGAGGTATCCTCTACTTCTAGTTCACCATCATTCATCTCACAAAACACTAGTGAGGTTAACCTGAAACTTTCCTTGGGAAAGTTGATGGAAGATTTCACTAGATTACAAGAATTTCATGATAACTGTGTGAGAGAAAATGAAAGATTGGCTATTGAACTTTCCAAAAACTCTGAGGTAGCTGTTGATATCAAATCTACTGAATTGTATCAACAAATCTTGAGAGAGCTTGAGGAAGCAAATCTCAGGATAGTTGACCAACAAAAGGAGATTGATGATCAACTTCTCTCTCAGAAGAGAAAAGATTTTGAACTTAAAATTCTCAATGCCAAATTTGAAAATCTCTCACATGAATATGATATTCTTAAATTAAGTGAAGAAAGCCTGAAATTAAAGATGTCTGCTTTGAACAAATCCTCTAGAGCAATAGAGGAAATTCAAAGTTATCAAAGACCTATGGCTCAAAGAAGTGGATTAGGCTTTGATCCATTTGAATCTTCACCTTGTCTTAGTGTTGCTTCTGTAAGTAACACTAAGAGAATCTTTGTTAAGTCAGTGGCACAAACTCAAAATGAAGCAATTCAACCACTGAACAAAGGAAAGGGCAAAATGGATGATCTGCCTACTCAAGTGATTCAGGAGAATAAGCCAAAACCTAAGGAAATGGCCAAAGCTCCTGAACACAAGAGGAATATTGGTCAGCAGAGTAGACCCAATGGAAGGGCAACTCTCCTGAACAATGTTCAGAGGAGTTATCCAAAGTATAATCAGCCTAGGCTAACTCTTCTAAGAAAGCCTCAGCTGAATAGACCCAAGGATAACTTCCCTCAAAGGCAAAATAAAATGAGACAACCAAAACCCTCCATGCCAAAGGGTAATGGACAAAAGAAAGCTTTTCCTCAAAGATTCCCTCAAGTAGCACAAAGAACTCAAAAGTTCAGGAGATTTGACAACTCTCCTGAAACTTATAGAGTTAACACTTTCACACACACTTTCCCAAAGGCATTTAAGGGGAAGACAGTGTATATAGATGCTAGAGGAAGACAACTTAGCCACCTTGAATCAATCAAGGTTATTAGGCAAGTTTGGGTTCCCAAAGGTACAGCTAACCTCTCAGGACCCAAAACTCAAAGGGTACCTAAACCTATCTAATTGCAGGTACCAATGGGCCACAAGAAGAGGAGCATGAACAAAAAGACAGCATGGTACCTTGACAGTGAATGCTCAAGGCACATGACTGGAAACAAGGAACTCCTCACTGACTTCATTGAAAAAGAAGGCCCAAATGTTACTTTTGGAGACAGCTCACAAGCAACTACAAAAGGTTATGGTACTTTGATGATTGGTAACATCAAAGTATCCAATGTATCTTATGTAGCTGGTCTCAAATATAATCTCCTAAGTATCAGTCAATTCTGTGATAAAGATTTTAATGTTGAGTTCTCAAGTGGAAAGTGTCTAATTAAGGATAAAACTCAACAAACTCTATTGACTGGAACTAGGAAGGGAAATGTGTATTTTGCAGACTGGGACAAGTCTACTGATGTTGCATGCTTTATTGCTAAAAGTTCTAGTGAACAAAGTTGGTTATGGCACAAAAGGCTAAACCACCTGAACTTCAAATCTATGAATAAACTTGCTAGAAATGCATTAGTTAAAGGACTGCCTAATGAGGTTTTCATTAAAGAACATGTGTGTAAGCCATGTCAAGAAGGAAAACAGATTAAAGCCTCATTTAAAGGTAAACCAGTCATCTCCACTGAAAGGGTACTTGAACTTCTACATATGGATCTGTTTGGACCAATTACCCCTACAAGCATAAATGGTAGAAAATACACATTGGTGGTAGTAGATGACTTCTCTAGGTTCACATGGGTAGTATTTCTCCTTAATAAGAAGGAAACACAAGTCAAACTACCTGAACTTCTAAAGAGACTGTCAAATGAGAAAAGCCTTAGCATTATCAAGATAAGATCTGATAAAGGCACTGAGTTCATTAACTCATACATCAATGAGTATTGCACATCTAATGGAATAACCCATGAAACCTCAGCAGCTAGAACTCCCCAACAAAATGGAGTTGTAGAAAGAAGGAATAGAACTTTAAAAGAAGCTGCTAGAACTTTAATTGTTGATTCAAATTTACCTAAGAGGTTTTGGGCTGAAGCTATAAACACTGCATGTCATACCCAAAATCGATGTTTGATCACTAAGGGGCAAGGCAAAACCCCCTATGAACTCTGGAAAGGAAGAATGCCTAAAGTGTCATATTTTCATATATTTGGTTGTAAATGCTTCATTCACAATAATGGGAAAGAACAATTGAAAGCCTTTGACAGCAAAGCTGATGAGGGAGTATTCCTTGGATACTCTCAAATCAGTAGAGCTTTCAGAGTCTACAACAAGAAAACCCTTATAGTGGAAGAAACACCTCATGTTGTGTTTGATGAGTCTATCTTTGAGATCAGGAATGATCATTTGGAACCTGAAGAAATCACACAGAGGACAACCAGACTAAGCCTAAAAGACAAAAACACTAAATTCATAGATGTTGTCCAAGCCAATCTGCCTGAAGAACCCACATTGGACAACAATCCTGAAGGCAACCTTCCTGAGACAAACCCTACAGATGGAAATGGTGAACTGAATGAACCAATCCCAGTTCACATCCAGGTAACAACTACCAATGAAGAAGCAGTTCCTGCTGAGGTAGTTAATGGGTCAAATAATCAAGGGGGAACTCAAAATGTTGAAAATGCCAATGTCCCTGACATTGAGGACAACACCCCTGATTATGATCCTGAATTAGATCCTGCATTTAATTATCCTGAATTCTATGATCAAAATGACTCACCTTGAGTAGAGGATAACTCTACTGAAGAGATCAGAAAAAGAAGGACTTGGTTGTCTGACCATCCTACTGATCTAATACTTGGTGACCCAAGTATTGGAGTCAAAACAAGAAGATTCCATGGTGAAAGTGCTCTTTTCTGTTGTTTCTTGTCAGAGCAAGAACCAAGTAATATTGAGGAAGCACTTCAAGATGCCAATTGGATCACAGCCATGCAGGAAGAACTGAACCAATTCACCAGAAATGAAGTATGGGAGCTGGTGGATAGACCTTCACATCAAGATGTTATTGGAACAAAGTGGGTGTTCAAGAACAAGAAAAATGAAAATGATGTGATTGTCAGAAACAAAGCAAGACTAGTGGCAAAAGGGTATTGCCAACATGAAGGCATTGACTATGATGAGACATTTGCACCTGTGGCAAGGCTAGAAGCAATAAGGCTCTTTCTAGCCTATGCAGCCCACAAGAGGTTCAAAGTATACCAAATGGATGTCAAGAGTGCCTTTCTGAATGGAGTCTTGAAAGAAGAAGTCTATGTGGAGCAACCCCCAGGTTTTGAAATTGGAAATCAAGTTTATAGACTCAAGAAAGCTCTATATGGACTCAAGCAAGCCCCTAGGGCTTGGTATGACACACTGTCACAATTCCTCTTGGATCATGGATTCACCAAGGGAACTGTGGACAGAACTCTCTTCAGAATCTCTGAAGGAGAGGACATCCTGCTTGTCCAAATCTATGTAGATGACATAATTTTTGGATCCCCTAATGAGAAGCTTTGTGAGAAATTCTCCAAGCTCATGCAAAGCAAGTTTGAGATGTCCATGATGGGGTTGATGAATTTCTTTTTGGGTCTACAAGTCAAACAATCTAAAGAAGGAATCTTCATCAACCAAGCTAAGTACACCAGAGAAATGATCAAGAAATTTGGGTGTACAACTAGCAAGCCAGTGAGGATCCCTATGAACACAAATTGGAAGATGAATCCTGATGAGAGTGGTGTTCCAACCAACTCTACTGAGTATAGAGGAATAATTGGTTCACTCCTCTATCTCACTGCCAGCAGACCTGACATCACCTTTGCAGTAGGTGTTTGTGCAAGGTTCCAAGCAAATCCTAAGAAAAGCCATCTTGAGGCTGCAAAGAGGATTTTGAGGTATCTCAAAGGCACTGAAAATCTAGGCCTTTGGTACCCTGCTGATGACAATATTGAGCTAACTGGCTACTCAGATGCTGATTATGGAGGATGTAGGATTGACAGAAAGTCCACCTCAGGGACTTGTCAGTTCTTGGGCAACAAACTCATTTCTTGGTTCTCCAAGAAGCAAAATACAGTGGCCACCTCCACCACTGAAGCTGAATATGTTGCAGCTGGAAGTTGTTGTGCTCAAATCCTTTGGCTAAGACAACAACTCAGAGACTACAAAGTCAACTCTACTGAAGTGCCAATCTTCTGTGATAACAATAGTGCCATTGCTATATCACAAAATCCTGTCTTGAACACAAGATGCAAACATGTGGACATCAAGCATCACTTCATTAGAGATCATGTGGAGAAGAAGGATATCAAGTTGGTGAAAATTCACACAGACAATCAAAAAGCTGATATACTAACTAAGCCACTTGCAGAGGCAAGATTCCTGGAATTATCAGCAGAGTTGGGACTTCTTGATCCAGGGAAGCTGGAAAAATGAGTCCAAAGAAATTCATTAATTGAAAGGGGAAATAAACCCAAACTTCAGCAGACTTGGTCAAGTCTACTGAAAATCAGAAATATGACCTTACTTCTTCAGGACACTTGTCCATTAACATTCAGGACCCTTGTCCACTTTTCTTCAGGACACTTGTCCAAGTGAGGTCAGATAAGTTGTCCCAGCTATCAAACCAAATCTTGGTATGATAAGCACCTATTTTTGGTGATCAATACCTATTTCGAAATCTGTCCCATTGAAATACAGTTTTCACCTTTCTGGGATTTAATTTGTCTCCCACTCAAAAGGTCACTTTCCATGCATTAAATGCCAAGATTTAACTCTTGTTTGCATTAAACTTTTTGGGACATGATCTATCTCGAAAAACCCCCAGCCTTAAACAAACATTAAAAACCACCCACGTTTTGAATAAAACAGTTATTTCACTGTTACATTGGTTTTTGACCATTGGATCAAAAATGGACAACTCCCCTGAAATCAATCCTAGCCGTCCATTTTGGATTTCCATTTTTGCTCATCTTTGAATTGCTTCAAGACCTTACCAACTCATTGACAGACATTCTTTTTAGAATATTCACAAGTCTTAAGATCCCCACAAACACTTCTTCCCCAAGTATTCGAAACCCTAACTCAAATTTTCTTCAAACTCTCTCAAAGCTCTCTCTGCAAATTTCAATGGCCCCCAAAGTTAGACCTGAGATGCTTGTTGATTTCTCTAACAAAGATCTAGACCTGGATTTTGGCTACTTAAGCAATAAACACAATCTTCATTTTGAGCCAATAGTATCATTTGAAAATGAGGATCTTGAAATCACACCAACCTTGAGATGGTTGAGGAGAGCTGGACTTCAAAAGTTCATGGAGGAAAGACCAAGCTCTTGCTTGGAAAGCTACATGGCAGAATTCTTTGCCTTCCTCAAGTGGAAAGGCAAACCTGAAGATGGTGAAGTATCAACCAGACTATCTTACACAGCAGAAGGAGAGGAAGAAGAGAGATTCCACAGAGTAAAATTCTCCTCAGAAGATCTGGAAGGAGCTTTTGGACTACCTTATGAGGGAAGGAATCCAGAAACTTATGGCACTGGCCATGAAGATGAGATAGCCCAAGAATGGCTACTAGTTCCAGGCCCTCTCTCCTCAACTCAAAACAAGAAAACTCTCAAACCAGAGTTTCTCAACCTTTTTGAGGTAGTTGCTAAGAGCCTCTTAAGCAACACTGGAAGTTTAGAGCAGGTTAGTCATCCAAGGATCAGAATCATGGCTGCCATTATTGATGCCAGTGATAAGGGCATTAAGTTTGATTGGAGGACCTTCATCATGTCTGAGATGATGAAGGAGAAGGCAAAATTCAAGGTGAAAACCCACAATAAGGTGGTGCTAGAAGGGAAAATCAAGTATTGCACCAGGGCAAGCTTGTTGATTGAGAGGTTTTCCCACTATTCCCAGATGCAGACCTTTGCAAAGCCCCTCCCAGCCCAGAAGATCCTGTTCAGAAAACTTAGCAAGAAAACTGAACAGAGAAGGATGTTCATGGTCAAACCTGCTGAAGAACAGGAGGAAGAGAAGCCTAAGATGAAAAAGAGAACAAAGGCCAGGGCTGTCAAAACAAGAAAGATGTCTCAATTGTCTTCAAGAGAAGCCTCAGGAGCATCAGCTGAAGTTGATGCAGTGGCAGAAGAGGGAGTGAGTGTGCCTTCTGACCACTCAGAAGAGTTGAGGAGGAAGTACAATGAGACTAGGCAAAAGAAGAAGGGTGATAAGAGAATCAGGGAAGTTGTCCCTGAGAAGGAAGGAAGTGGAAGCAGTAGGGCCAGCAAGAGAAGGGTCAAACCTACTGAGAAGGTGTTGGAGCTTCAAGAAGAAAGGACTCTTCAATTGGCTCTAAGGGAGAGCAGAGCTGAAAGCAGGACCAAATCCATGTCAAGGACTAATTCTTCTGGTTCTGGAACTCCAGAATCCAAAGTCCCTGAAGGTCAACCTATAGAGGCCAACCTCCCTGAAACTCAGTACCTTGAGCCCAACTCCCTTGAAACCCATGTCACCCCTTCCAACCAACCCATTACCCCTGTAAATCTCACTAAGAGATATTCTCCAGAAGGGAATGTGCAAAGAAGTGGCATTGATGTGCTTGCTGATTTAGCAGTAGATGAGACAAGACTCCTGTCTCCCCTTGACTCATCCATGCTCAATTATTCAAAGCTCTTAGAGCATGCACTCAATGAGCCAACCCCCCTGAGTAAAGTCCCTTCAGATCAATTGCTCTCAAAAGCAACTGAAGATCCTTCTACTGTACCCAACCCATCTGAAGCCAATATCCCTGAACTTAATCTGCCTGAAGCCACATTAGGAGAACCCAGAGCCAACTCCCCTATAACCTAAAGTCCCAATTCAAGTGGAGATGAGGAGGAGTATACTTTTGAAAGTATGCTCAGAGGAGGAGCCAAGGCTACTGTGGACAGTTTGTATCCACAACTTGCTGAATTTCCAAGAATTCAGAAGGCCTTTCATGATTTGAGGATGCTTGTTGATGTGAAAGACAAATCTATGATGGAGATATCACAAGTCATCCAAGATAAGGGTGCAAACTGGTGGCAAATAGAGGAAAATAGATTGCTACACTTTGCTGGAGTTTCAAAAACAAGATTTCTCATTGATGAGGAGATTTTTGCAAAGCTGGTAGCTGACAAGATTGAGGAGGAGAAAGAAAGAAAAGCCAAGGGAATCAAACACCCTGACAGTAGCTCCAATGATGATGATTCCCCTGATGATCCTTCAAACCCTTCAAACCCCAACCCTCCTGAAACCCCTCAAGCCAAACTCCCTGAACCCTTTCAACCCAAGTCTTCTATAGCAGACAGACTTTCAAACCCTCCTAAAACCTATCATAGGAAAGGCTCTGTATCTTCAGAGGTGTTAACCAAGGGTGGTAACACAACCAAAGACACATCTGCCAATGAAGGTTCTTCTGAACCCAAGGCACAGCCTAAAGATGTTGAGGTTCCTGTACTAGAGGCTAGTTTGATTAAGGCATATTCAGTGTCAGAAGAGTTGGACACTGATCAGCCCTTAATCATTCAGGATGACTCAGTGGCTGCTGAGATAAGCACTGTGATCTCCTCACAACTGCCATCTTTGAACCCTGTTGAGGGTGAAGATGCTGCAGGTTTAGGAGAAGGAGTTGAAAAGGAGAGAATAGTTGAAAAATCAGAGGGAGTTGAGGATGAAAGAGAGGTAGTCATCACTAAGATAGTGAGTGTACCACCATATGAGGGTGGAATAAGTGAGGAAGGACAGGTTATTCTTGAAGTCAAATCTGAACTTCAAGAATCCCTTGATGAGAGGAGGCCTGATTCCTTGAGTGAGAACATTATTAAAGAAGGGAGAAAAGAACAAGTTGAAAATGAGAAGAAGACTGCTGATGTATCAGAGTCTTATACAAAAGAAATTGAGGGTGATGAGTGCTTATTTCCTAACTTGTTTGACTTGTCTGATGTTGCAGGTATTTCTCTTGATCAAATTTTTGCAGATGAATTCCTAACAGATGCACCTATCCAAGTAGACACAGGCTCAGCTCAGGCCTTACTTGGAATGCAATCAGAGAAGTTGGACTCCTTGGCTCATCAAGTCCAATCTGCTCATGCTGAAACTTCAGGAGCATTGAATGAGCAAGGAAGGACTCTAGCATCTGTAGAAATGAGGCTCACTGGCTCTGAAGATGTTGTGCTACCAACCCTTGAGGCAAGGATCAGTGGTGTGGAATCTGGTCTCCAAACCATCTCCACTGAAGTTCAAAATGCAAAATCAACCATGGAAGCCATCTCAGAGGAGGTCAAGAAAGAGCAAAAGCTGCTGAGAGACAATCACAATGCCAATGTCAAAGCTCTCAGGCTAACTGTCAAACAAGCTATTGGAAAGAAGACTGCACTGCAAAAGAGAAGAGCTGAAGAGCAAAGGCTAGCTATGGTCAAAGCAGCCTCTGAAAAGTTTTCCCAAGAGGTATTGGCCAACATTGCTGAAGGTGCAGTGGCCAACCTCACTGAGCTTCTGAAGACCCAATTGGATGCATCTCTTAAGGCAACCATGGAGGAGGTTGTTCAACAGAAAATGAAACTTGTTCTAGCTTTTCTTAGCTTGAGCAGTGACAAGATGCAAAATATACATGATGAGAATGTATATTTGTTGGAAAAAATGAAGTCCCTAAACCAGGCCCAATCCCTGATGGCCTCAACAATGAGTGACCTCAAGCCCCAGTGTTTTGATGCTGCCAAAAAGGGGGAAAGGGAAAGAGCTAGAGCAAAAGGTGCTTTGGTGATTGGGAGCCCAGTCAAAGGGAAAGACAACATTGCTGAAGGAAAAGGCAAAGAGCCTGAAGTTCTGAATTTGGAAGAATTGAATGAAGAAGAGCAATTAGCACTTGCTTTGAAGAATTCTATGGCCTCAGCTCAAGAAGAAAGGATGAGGTTACAACAAAGACCAGGTGGTGAAGTATCAGGTTTGGACAAGAGTGCTGAAGGTGTCCAAACTAGAGGAAAGATCAAGAAGGCCCAAGGAAAGAAGAGACAAGTTGAGAAATTCACTGACTTTCCCAACAGCCTTGATCTTCCACCTGAATTCAGAGTTGTTGATGATGAGCCTACATCAAAGAAAGCCAAAACTGCTGAAGAGCCCAAATCTACTTAAAAAGACAAATCTTCTGAATCTGGCAAAACTGCTGAAGGTACCAAGTCCTCTGAAGACATTGAAGAGTTATTTGCTGAAGGATTTGGACCTGAACCTAAGAAGAAGACAACAGCCCTAGCTCTTGATCCATCAAAATTGTTTCATGAAGGGTATGGCAAAGACCCTGAAACACAACAGAAACTGGCCATGATGAGGGCCCAGGAGAAAATGGACTTGATGGAAGAGGCTAACAGAGCAAGAGACAAGAGAAGAGCAGACTTCCAAAAGCCAAGAAGAAGGAGAGCAACCTACAGCAAGTTGAAGCCTCAGCTTCTAATCCCAATGGACACCAAATATCCACACTTGGATAAATGGGTGCCAATTCAACTGAATGATACATGGGAAGAGGCCAAAAGGGAGTTTGTCTATGACTATTATGTCATTGACAGATGGAATGGAGGAGATGCAAACTCTGCCTTCACTGAGTTCATGCTAGAATACTACAGAGAGTTGTATCAACAACTACTTGCAGCTGCTGACATTGCAAGAATTGAACTCACAGCTCCCAAGCCAATCATATACATGCCCCCAAAGCTTGAAGGATGGATTGACCAAGCAAGAATTCTGAGAGAATTCACTGAGATCCTTAAGCTAAACAAGATGGTTCTTGGACCTAAGGGAACCAACCAAGAAGCCATGGCACTGAAAAGAAAAGTGTGGGCACAGTATGGAATGCTGCCACCCCCTGAGGATGATATTTGAAATGGCTAAGTCTTCTGACCTTTCTTGATTAATAAACTATGCTGAAATATGGTCAAGATTGCTGATGTGGTGTGCTAATCTGCCTGCTCTGATTTGTTATGGATTGCTCTGATACAAGCTCTGTGCTCTGATGCTGAAAATCTTATTTATGTCTTAAATTGTTAGAATGAAATGCTCTGATGTACTTAAGTGTTTTTTATTCATGCTCTGATATGTTAATTTCAACTATCAACATGCTTGTAATGATCTTTGAATGAATGATAGTTGAACTTATTTTGAATCAAGAAACACTAATCTCTCTATGCCTATCTTGAAACCTACTTGCAACAAAAACAGTAAAAACACTAACACATTATCTTTTCAGGAATATTGACCTTAGTCATGTCTTCTGAAGATACATGTAATAGGTATAGACAAGTCACTTTTGCTTAGATAATGTAGGTTTTGGCATCATCAAAAAGGGGGAAATTGTTGGGAATAAAATGAGATATGTTTTGATCTAATACCAAAACCCCCTGAGACATGCCTAAGTCAAATTGATAGTGTTCTAACAATGTTAGAACACATAGCATAAGGCTAGATGAGAAGCTGAAATGTTAGGCAGCTCTTAGACAATTAGATGCACAATTTGAGGGGGAACCTATGCTTTGAAGATGATCAAGATCAAGTCCCCTCAAGGCTCAAATTCTGGAACAATCACTTAAGAGCAAGGACACTCTATGGAAAACCAAATGCACTGATCAGGAGAGTTGTCCAGAGAAGATGTTCTTATGCAAGAACAAGATTGTAAAGCTCAAAAGGACAAGTCCAATAAGATGATCTGATCAGGAGAGTTGTCCAGAGAAAGTGTCCATATGCAAGATTGGTAAAATCAAAAGGACAAGCTTAATGACTCTGATCAGCAGAGTTGTCCAAAGAAGCTAGCCATATGCAAGAACAACTTTACCTAGCTCAAAAGGACAAGGCTACTCAAAGGCTTTGGATCAGGAGAGTTGTCCAGAGAAGCCAACTTTGTATGAAAAGTGCTCTGATGCTAAAAGACCAAATATGCTGATCAGAAGAGTTGTCCAGAAGAGTTGTCTCAGCATGATTGAATCAGAACAGATGCTCTAAAAGTTGAAGGTCAACTATGCTGAAGAATTAGAGACAACCATACCCTAAAGAAATACAATGCAACATGCCAAGATCAACTTGGAGTGAAATAAAGGGAAAAAGCCAAGTCATCTGAAGAAAAGCAAGCCAACCTTGCTGAAAAGCAAAACTGCTGATAGTGATAAGGAGAGTTGTCCAGTTGATAAGGAATGTTGTCCTATCAGTGGATCAACCTTCAGAAGTCATGTCCAAGTCCTAACAAGAAGTCAAACATTGGGAAAAGTGCTGCAGAATGAAGACAAAGTCTTACAAGCCGTTTATTACCCAAATGAGGACATGTCACTATCAAGAATCTGTCTTCCAGTTTGAAGAACTCAAGGAAGACATTTATAGCAATTTGGGGCTGCCTCTCCAACGGGCAAATCCTCCATTTTGTCTATAAATACAGAAGTGTGAAGACCATTTGAAAGCACCTCAACACAATCCAAAAGCACCTCAACCTTGACAAGAATATCCAACTATCCTACAAGTTGACAAGTGCTCTCAAGGTTTCAAAGAGACTATCTTAGTCTTTATACACTTCTTCTAAGCTGAACCCAATTGTACATTCATACACAAGCTTAGAGAGATATCCTATCCTTATACCTTGATCTTCATTGTAAAGGATATCTCATTAGTTGGAACCTTACTTCAACCCTTAACCATTTCAAGTGAGAAAGTGAGAAGGTTGTAGTAGTAGAAGTTGTAGGAGCTGACTGTTGAGAGAAGAACAGCTCAGTTCTGAGTTGAGAAGAGGGTACTAGGACTCTAGACATCCTAGGGATCAATTCACCAAGGAGTGGTGTTCTTGATCAAGTGCACCTTGGCACTATAAAACAAGTTAATTCCAAGAGTGAAGGAATTATCCTGTTAAATCAGGGAAAGTGGATGTAGGAGCTTGAGTCTCTGAACCACTATAAACTCTTGTGTTGATTTACTTTACAAGTACTTACATTCATTCAACACTGCACACAAAACTGATCTTTCAAGATACATATTCAAAGACTGTGCAAAACTGATTTGGACAACTTCCATGAAGCTTAACTGGATTGTTTTGGATTGGGAAAGTGATTTCAGAAATTAAAGGAGTCTAAACTTAAAGGGCCAACCACTATTCCGCACATATAACTCCCCTAGATAGTTATTCAACTAAGTACACAATAGTACCTAGTAGTTTGATTATCTTAGAAGAGTTAATCTTCTTCAGCAGAGTTATCCAAGACAACCTTGCTGAACTCTGGTTTGATCAAAGTTAGCAAAAGAATTGCATACAAGTGTATTCCCCCCCCCCCCATACACTTGTTATATACTCCTTTCAGGACCAACACAACCAACTCAAAACAATAGTTTGAGTCCTATATAAAGGCTTTACAACTAAACATGTAGTTACTAAATACTAATAACAATTAACCCAACTGCCGAAACTAACAACAACTAAAAAGGACCAAATATAACAAAGCAAATAAAACTCCAATTTCAAACATTCTAGCCACGCACTGGAACATCAAGTTACTTCCACCATTATCTCAGTAACTCAATTCATTTGTAGGTGAGTCTTCATCAGTGGGGCTAGTGATGATTAAAAAAAAAGGTTAAAAGAGTTAACCGTTAATGAGATGGAGTCAGTGTAGGATATTTATGATATTTCAAAATTATTTTAAAATAAAAAACATAAGGAACGTGTATTTAACCTTAATCGAAGGTGTATATAACACTTACGCTCGATCAAATCCTTCTGCCATTTATATTTTTTCACGTAGATACTCGATTTCCCCAATTTCACATATAACAACGTCGAAAGTGGGTGGGTGAGACAAGGAGAATGACAACAACGTCAGGGGCGAGTGGGTGGGGCTAGTGATGATAAAAAAAAATTAAAAATAAAGATTAAGAGGGTTAACCATTAATGAGATAGAGTTAGTGTAGGATATTTCCGATATTTCAAGTTATTTTAAAATAAAAAACATAAAGGAACGTGTATCTAACAAAAAGTGTATATAACACGTACCCTTAATCAAATCCTTCCCTCATTTATATTTTACCACGCAGATACTCGATTTCCCCAATTCCGCGTATAACAACGTCGGAAGTGTGTAGTTGAGACAGGGAGAATGGCAGCGACGTCGGGGGTGGGCGGGTGGGGCTAGTGATGATAAAAAAAAAAGGTTAAAAAAGTTATCGTTAATGAGTTAAAGTCATTGTAGAATATTTTCGATATTTTGAAATTATTTTAAAATAAAAACTTAAAGAAACGTGTATCTAATAGAAGGTGTATATAACACGTACCCTAAATCAAATCCTTCCCTCGTTTATATTTTGCCATGTAGATACTCGGTTTCCCCAATTCTGCGTATAACAACGTCAAACGTGGATGGGTGAGACAAGGAGAACGATGCCGGGGGTGATCAAGTGGGGCTAGTGATTATAAAAACAAAATAGGTTAAAAGAGCTTATCGTTAATAAGATAGAGTTAGTGTAGGATATTTTCGATATTTCAAAATTATTTTAAAATAAAAAATATTAGGAACGTGTATCTAACAGAAGGTGTATATAACCCGTACCCTCAATCAAATCCTTCCGTCATTTATATTTTGTTACTTAAATACTCGATTTCCACAATTCTACGTATAACAACGTCGAAAATGGGTGGCTGAGACAAGGAGAACAATAGAGACGTCAGGGAGGGCGGGTGGGGCTAGTGATGATAAAAAAAATTAAAAATAAAGGTTAAGAGGGTTAACTGTTAATGATATAGAGTTAATGTATGATATTTCTAATATTTCAAAATTATTTTAAAATAAAAAACATAAATAAACGTGTATCTAACAAAAGGTGTATATAACACGTACCCTCAATCAAATCCTTTCCTCATTTATATTTTACCACGCAAATACTCGATTTCCCCAATTCCTCGTATAACAACCTCGAAAGTGTGTGTAAGATATAGGGAGAATGGCAGCGACGTCGGGGGTGGGCGGGTGGGGCTAGTGATGATAAAAAAAAAAGGTTAATCGTTAATGAGATAAAGTCAGTGTAGAATATTTCCGATATTTCAAAATTTAAAAAAAAAAAAAAAAAAACGGATGGAACTTGTATCTAAAAGAAGGTGTATATAACACGTACCATAAATAAAAAATTTCCCTCGTTTATATTTTACCACGTAGATACTCAATTTCACCAATTTCACGTATAACAACGTCGAACGTGGGTGAGACAAGGAGAACAACAACAACATTGAGGGTGGGCAGGTGAGGCTAGTAATTATAAAAACAAAATAGGTTAAAAGGGTTAATCGTTAATGAAATAGAGTTAGTTTAGGATATTTTTAATATTTCAAAATTATTTTAAAATAAAAAATATAAGGAACGTGTATCTAACAGAAGGTGTATATAACTCGTACCCTCAATCAAATCCTTCCGTCATTTATATTTTTCCACGTAGATACTCAATTTCCCCAATTCCGCGTATAAAAACGTCGAAAGTGGGTGGCCGAGACAAGGAGAACAACAATGACGTCAGGGGTGGGCAAGTGTCGCTAGTGATAATAAAAAAAAAAGTCAAAAGGGTTAACCATTAATGAAATAGAGTTAGTGTAGGATATTTTCGATATTTTCAAATTATTTTAAAATAAAAAGCATAAAGGAATGTGTAACTAACAAAAGGTGTATATAAATCCTTCCCTTATTTATATTTTACCACGCAGATACTCAATTTCCCCAATTCCGCGTATAACGACATTGAAAGTGTGTGGGTGAGACAGGGAGAACGACAACGACGTCGGGGTGGGCGGGTGGGGCTATTGATGATACAAAAAAAAAGGGGGGGTTGATCGTTAATGAGATAAAGTTAGTGTTGAATATTTCCGATATTTTGAAATTATTCTAAAATAAACAAACATAAATGAATGTGTATATAACATAAGGTCTATATAACACTTACCCTGAATCAAATCCTTCCCTCGTTTATATTTTGCCACGTAGATACTCGATTTCCTGAATTCCGCATATAACAATGACGCCGGGGGTAGGTAGGTGGGGCTAGTGATTATAAAAATAAAAAAAGTTAAAAGGGCTAACCGTTATTGAGATAGAGTCAGTGTAGGATATTTTTAATATTTCATAATTATTTTAAAATAAAAAACACAAGGAATGTGTATCTAAGAGAAAGCGTATATATATAACTCATACCCTCAATCAAATCCTTTTGTCATTTATAATTTTGCCACGTAGATACTTGATTTCCCCAATTCCACGTATAACAACATCGAAAGTGGGTGGTTCAGATAAGGAGAACGACAACGACGTCTGGGTTGGACAAGTGTCGCTAGTGATGATAAAAAAAATAAAAAAAAGGTTAAAAAGGTTAACCGTTAATGAGATAGAGTTGGTGTAGGATATTTTCGATATTTTAAAATAAAAAATATAAAGGAACGTGTATCTAACAAAAGGTGTATATAACACGTACCCTCAATCAAATCCTTCCCTCGTTTATATTTTGCCACGTAGATACTCAATTTCCCCAATTCCACGCATAACAATGTTGAACGTGGGTGGGTGAGACAGGGAGAACGACAATGACGCCGGGGGTGGGCAGGTGGGGCTAGTGATTATAAAAATAAAATAAGTTAAAAGGGTTAACCGTTAATGAGATAGAATCAGTGTAGGATATTTTCAATATTTCAAAATAAAAAATATTAAGGAACGTGTTTCTAACAGAAGGTGTATATAACACGTACCCTCAATCAAATCTTTCCCGCATTTATATTTTTTCATGTAAATACTCGATTTCTCCAAATTCTTCGTATAACAACGTTGAAAGTGGGTGCGTGAGACAGGGAGAACGACAGTGACGTCTAGGTGGGCAGGTGGGTCTAGTGGTTATAAAAACAAAATTTGTTAAAAGAGCTAACCGTTAATGAGATAGAGTTAGTGTAGGATATTTTAAATATTTCAAATTTATTTTAAAATAAAAAACATAAAGAAAGGTGTATATAACTCGTACCCTCAATCAAATCCTTCCGTCATTTATATTTTTTCACGTAGATACTCGATTTCCAAATTCCGTAAATAACAACGTCTAAAGTGGGTGGCTGAAACAAGGAGAACGACAGCGACGTCGGGGGTGTGCGGGTGTCGCTAGTGATGATAAAAAATAAATAAAAAAGGTCAAAAGGGTTAACCGTTAATGAGATAGAGTTAGTGTAGGATATTTCCGATATTTTAAAATTATTTTAAAATAAAAAGCATAAAGGAACTTGTATCTAACAAAAAGTGTATATAACACGTACCCTCAATCAAATCCTTCTGTCATTTATATTTTACCACGTAGATACTCGATTTTTCCAATTCTGCGTATCACAACCCTCAATCAAATCCTTTCCTCATTTATATTTTACAACGCAGATACTCGATTTCCCCAATTCAGCGTATAACCAAGTTGAAAATGTGTGGGTGAGACAGGAAGAACGGCAACGACGTCGAGGGTGGGCGGGTGGGGCTAATGATGATAAAAAAAAAAAGGTTAATCGTTAATGAGATAAATATATTGATGAATATTTCCGATATTTCGAAATTATTTTAAAATAAAAAAATATAATGGAATGTGTATCTAACATAAGATCTATATAATACATACCCTGAATCAAATTCTTCTCTCGTTTATATTTTTCCACGTAGATACTCGATTTCCCCAATTCCTCGTATAACAACGTCGAAAGTAGGTGGCTGAGATAAGGAGAACGACAACGACGTTGGGGGTGGGCGGGTGGGGCTAGTGATGATTAAAAAAAAGATTAAAAGGATTAATCGTTAATAAGATAATGTCAGTGTAGGATATTTTCGATATTTCAAAATTATTTCAAAATAAAAAACATAAAGGAACGTGCTTCTAACAGAAGGTGTATATAACACGTACCTCAAATCAAATCTTTCCCGCATTTATATTTTTCCACGTAGATGCTCGATTACTCAAAATTCTGCGTATAACAACATCGAAAGTAGGTGGCTGAGATAAGGAGAACGACAACGACGTTGGGGGTGGGCGGGTCGGGCTAGTGATGATTAAAAAAAAGATTAAAAGGATTAATCGTTAATAAGATAATGTCAGTGTAGGATATTTTCGATATTTCAAAATTATTTCAAAATAAAAAACATAAAGGAACGTGCTTCTAACAGAATGTGTATATAACACGTACCCTAAATCAAATCTTTCCCGCATTTATATTTTTCCACGTAGATGCTCGATTTCTCAAAATTCTGCGTATAACAACGTCGAAAGTGGGTGCGTGAGATGAGGAGAATGACAGTGATGTCGGGGTGGGCGGGTGGGTCTAGTGATTATAAAAACAAAATAGGCTAAAAGGGTTAACCGTTAATGATATAGAGTTAGTGTAGGATATTTTTAATATTTCAAAATTATTTTAAAATAAAATACATAAGGAACGTGTATCTAACATAATTTGTATATAACACGTACCCTCAATCAAATTCTTCTTTAATTTATATTTTGCCACGTAGATACTCGATTTTCTCAATTCCGCGTATAACAAAGTAGAAAGTGGGTGGCTGGGACAAGGAGAACGACAACGAAGTCGGGGGTGGGCGGGTGTGACTAGTGATGATAAAAAAAATAAAAGTTAAAAAAGTTAACCGTTAATGAGATAGAGTTAGTGTAGGATATTTCTGATATTTTAAAATTATTTAAAAAATAAAAGGCATAAAGGAACGTGCATCTAACAAAGGTGTATGTACCACGTACCCTCAATCAAATCCTTCTATCATTTATATTTTACCACGTAGATACTCAATTTTTCCAATTATGCGTATCACAACGTCGAAAGTAGGTGGGTGAGATAGGGAGAACGGCAGTGAGGTCGGGTGTGGGCGAGTGGGGCTAGTGATGATTAAAAAAAAGGTTAAAAAAAAGTTAGTGTAGGATATTTTCGATATTTCAAAATAAAAAATATAAAGGAACGTGTTTCTAACGGAAGGTGTATATAACGCGTACCCTCAATCAAATCATTTCCTCATTTATATTTTTCCACGCAAATACTCGATTTCTCCAAATTCTTCGTATAACAACGTCGAAAGTGGGTGCATGAGACAGGGAGAACGGCAGTGACGTCGCAGGTGGGCGGGTGGGTCTAGTGATTATAAAAACAAAATAGGTTAAAAGGGCTAACCGTTAATGAGATAGAATTAGTGTAGGATATTTTTAATATTTCAAAATTATTTTAAAATAAAAAACATAAGGAACGTGTATCTAACAGAAGGTGTATATAACCCGTACACTCAATCAAATCCTTCTGTCATTTATATTTTGTCATGTAGATACTCGATTTCTCCAATTCCGCGTATAACAACGTCGAAAGTGGGTGGCTAGGACAAGAAGAAGGACATCGACGTGGATGGTGGGTGGGTGTGGCTAGTGATGATATAAAAAAAAAGGTTAAAAGGGTTAATTGTTAATGAGATAGAGTTAGTGTAGGATATTTCCGATATTTTAAAATTATTTTAAAAATAAAAAGCATAAAGGAACTTGTATCTAACAAAAAGTGTATATAACACGTACCCTCAATCAAATCCTTCTGTCATTTATATTTTACCACGTAGATACTCGATTTTTCCAATTCTGCGTATCACAACGTCAAAAGTGGGTGGGTGAGACATGGAGAACGGCAAAAATTTCGGGGATGGGCGGGTGGGGCTAGTGATGATTAAAAAAAAGGTTAAAAGGGTTAATTGTTAATAAGATATAGTCTGTGTAGGATATTTTCGACATTTCAAAATTATATCAAAATAAAAAACATAAAGGAATGTGTTTCTAACAGAAGGTGTATATAATGCGTACCCTCAATCAAATCTTTCCCTCATTTATATTTTTCCACGTAGATACTCGATTTCTCCAAATTCTGCGTATAACAACGTCGAAAGTGGGTGTGTGAGACAGGGAGAACGATAGTGACGTTGGGGGTGGGCGGGTGGGCTAGTGATGATAAAAAAAAAGGTCAAAAGTTTAACCGATATTGATACAAAAAAAATATTGTCTCTATTTGTAAGTGGTTTGATTCCTCCGTGCCATTTTTCGTGTTTCACTGGTGTTCCATTCTGCAGGATCTTTAACACGTGTCATCCCCAATATTATAGGACGTTGATTATTTTTTAATATGGCACGTGTCAATCATCCACATAGTGGAACAGAATGTGGAACATGAAAAGTGGAACAAGTGATTTCAATCCTTTTGTAAGAAGGTCTATGGAAATTACCTTATGAGTAAATAAGGTCTATTTGTAAGTGGTTTGATTCCTCCGTGCCACTTTTCGTGTTCCACTGGATCTTTAACACGTGTCATCCCCAATATTATAGGACGTTGATTATTTTTTAATATGACACGTGTCAATCATCCATATAGTGGAACAGAATGTGGAATTGAAAAGTGGAACAAGTGATTTCAATCCATTTGTAATAAGGTCTATGGAAATGACCTTATGAGTAAATAATTTCTTGTTTGGCATATGGTGCAGGGTATGATTTGGGTAGAGCATCTTCTACTGCAAAAGAGAATTTTTCAACGGTTGGAACAATTCAGCAACTTAAAAGTATAGTCTTTCAAGGTGTTGAAATCACCGGGGAACAATTAGCTGAAATACTTTAGCATTTGGGTTGAAGTTGAAGCGTCAATAAGCTGGTTATTTTCTAATTAAGCATGGACTATTATTTTACGAAGGGTGTTAAGTGTTCATCCCTAAACAAGTATCAATGGTGAGAAAGTCTAGAGGGGGGGGGGGTGAATAGACTTTCTAATTTTATAAACTTTTTGCGTGCTGATTAGATGAGACGATCAGAAGAGTTATATGCTCTATCGTCTAATGCAAATATATGATCCGATCTAGAGTGCTAGTGTGTATAGCAGATCAAGATAATAAACCTACTGATTGCTTAAATCAGTTGGTCAGAAATCTATCTTAACAGCTTTGAGTGTGGAAATGTGTAGGCCCTAAAAATTTAGACTTGTGGGTTGAATGAAAACCTTCGAATAAAGAATGACTTTAAAACAATGAATGATATTAGCTAATAAAAGGTATCTGCTGATTTATAAAATTATACTTCTGAGTTTTGACTCTTTTAAAAACTTATGAATTTAACCAAAATATGAATAACAATATAAGCAATAATAAATAAAGTTGTAAATAAAACAATAAACAACACAATATTTATAGTGGTTCGAACAACTTGTTTTACGTCCACTCTCACTAACTAGATAGTGAAATTATATTCCTTGTTAACTTTATAGTCCCAAGAGAAGACTTTTGATCGAGATACACAACCTTTTGTGTATCTAGATCTTTTTGTTGGTTAGAGAACAAGTACCCTTTACAAATTGGTTTTCCTAACTGTAAATGTAAAAGTATATGTATAACCAATTCAATGTGATGAGAATCACACTGGTATTTCTAAGCACTAAAGATAGGAATTTTAAAGCTGTCTTAGGATCGGAAACTTAGAGTTGAGGATATAAATTCTTTTCTGGCTCTAAAGAACTCGTTAGAATGCTTTCAGAAAACTTGGTGTTCTTGAGGTCTGCTGATTTCTTGAGAGTTCTCCCTAATGGAGTTTCCGTCCATTGTTCCAATGAACAAGTCTTGTGTTTATAGAGGATTTGAGCTCCAAACTAGCCGTTGGTGAGAAACTAGTCGTTGCATGCAATCCTTCTATATTTGGGTCGAGATCTTTCTGGTTTGATGTATTTCTTGTAATCTGGTACAACATTAACTTAAATGGAAATGTGCATTAAATGTCCATTTAATGTTGTGTACGGTCTTGCAAAAGATCCCGCAACCTAGTCTAAGTCAACTCTAATAGCTGTGATGTCATCTTCTTATTAGTCCACATCAGTCGAGTTGTTAGACTTACTGTCTTGTCTTCTGATAGAGTAATTCAGATGTTATCCGACATTCTCTTTGTCTTTTGTTATCATTTGCCTTCAATGCATCTTTTAATGAACTGCCCCTTCTTCAAGGTGCTTTCATCTTAAATGCTAATTGTCATCTGAACAATCAGATGAACTAGACTTTAATGTTCTTTAAGACTTCTTTTTTTACAAGATCAGATGAAGCTCATATCTGTTGAATACGTCTTCTGATTTATTGCAGATTATCATATAGCTTCTATCAGTTGATAAGGTATATAAGAACCTTTCAATCTGATTTCACTAATGAGCTTCGAGATTCTTCTAGTCTTTAGTCTTCAACTCTTCAAGTCTTGAGCATACACGTGTTTATTCAGATGTGGTATCAGCTGATATACATACAGCTGATCCACTGACTAAGACTTAGACTCTATTTCAATACTTCTAAACTTTATAAAACAGCTTAGGTAACCTATTACTAGATTACAACTTATTATACTAACACTTGCTTTACTGATCTGATTATTTGTCATCAAAACTAAACATAAGAAATTACAATCAGATTAGGAGTTGGATGAATATCCCAACATTAAGCATGACCTTCTATGAACTAGAAGATTTATTTGTTGATCGATTATGCATCAAATATTGAAGAAGAAATAAATATTAGTCATGTGTATCAAAATGGTACTCCCTCCGTCCGCCTATAAACTTTCCATTTTACCATTTTGGTCCGTCCGCCTATAAGCTTCCCGTACCCTTTTTGGTAAGTACTTTTTCTTACACATCACTTTATATCTTATTTTTTCTCTCTATCTCTCTCCTTCTTCCAATCACATCACTTGTACTATATCTATTATTTAATTATTTTTCTTAATCTCTGTGCCAAAAAGTAACGGGAAGCTTATAGGCGGACGGAGGGAGTATTATATAGTAACACATGTTACACAATATTGTATTAGACACTTTGTAAATGTTAGAAATACTCTGTTATAAAAAGTGAGTGTATACTTATTACCAACTTTAGATCTGTATATATGTACGGGAAGCTCTTATTAATATTTTTTTTATTTTAATAATAATTTTTTTTGTTTATTTTTAATATTAAATGTAAAAATAAAATATATAAGTAAAAAAAAAGAAAGAGATTTAAGTCTCAGTGGCATTCTCCTCGGCAGGACCCTCTTCCTCGCCCGCGGCCGCCACCTCGGCAGGCGCCACCTGCTCGCCTCCACCCTCCTCAGCTGGGGGGTCATTGAAGTACACTGGAACGCCCAAAAGACGAGGGAACTGGAGTCCCATTTTCAGCAAAGGGAGCAGGGGCAAACTTGATTCAGCCCTGGGATTTTCATCCATGAGGAGATCGTCTATGAAACCGCCGAGCAGGGTGACGTCCACATCTGGTTGAGCCTCTTTGAGTTTGTGAACGAGCTCATGGGCGGTGAGTGCAACTGATAGAATGGTTGCGCACGCGGCGACATCATTGCTTTCATCTCTTTCCTCGGATACGGCGACCAGCTCTTGCCGAATATTGACCAAGTTTTCCTCAGCAGTTGTAACATTATTTTGAAGAATGCCCACCTCGGCAGTTTTCTGTCTCAGCTCGTTCTTGGCAGCATTGAGGCGAGCACGGAGATCTTCGATCACTTGAAGATCCTCCTGATCTTTCTTCCGAACGACCTCAAGCTGGGCCTCAGATTCGGCCAGTTTGGTCTCGAGATCGACCACTTTCTCCTCTGAGACAGCCAGCTGCCTATCTACACCTGCTTTATCCCTCGCCAGGCGGGCAAGCTTCACACTCCTCTCCTCGATGATCTTGCGATTCTCGTAGATTTGGATGCAGAGTTTCTCGGCAGCAAAGGATGCGCGGCTAAGCTCAATGGCGACCTGCCTTGCATTCTCCAAGGAATTCTGATTGTCGACCTCGTCGACAAAGTTCGTAGTCAACGAGCGTGGCATGTTCCTCATGGCCCTGACCAAGGGCTGGGGGTACACCTCCTCGTCTTGCGGATCCCACGAACGGTAAAAGCCGAGGAGTTCCTCGTTGAACAGTTCAACGACTGGGTGCTCGACAAGCCTAGTTTAGAAGAGGGGAAGTTTAGAAAAGGTACTTAGAAAATATTCAGAGGCATTTTCTCACAAAACTTACTTGGCAACCCTGACGGCGTCCCAGCCGAGAAGAGTATTATCACAAGGGGCCCGTTGTCCGGCGGACGAGCTCCCAGCGACCTCTCGCGTCCTTGTGCTTTAGAGAGGAGGAGATGGTCTTGGTGGGGGTATGGCCAGTGGGGGGGGCGAGTTACCCCTCGGCGGGGATCCCCTCGGCGAGACGTTCCCCTCGACGTTTGGCCCCAGCCACTGCTCGGCAGCGTTTGGGCGAGAAGGGCCCCCTCGGGGTTGTTTTGCAGCTTTTTTCGGAGGCGCCGCCGCGGTCTCTGGCTTCTTTCTCTTGCCCGAGCCGTCAACGATCTGTCGCTCACGGAGAGCCCTCGCCGCTCGGATCATCTTGCTCGACATGATTCGGTCAAGGTCGAGGGTCGGAGGAAGGTAAGTGATAACTTTACCAGGAACCACTACTAAAAGCAAATGATCAGTTTTTGTGAGGAGAAGAATTTTTTACAAAAAGACTTGGGAATATTTCAAATACCTAGAGGAAACTCTCTAGTGATATGGTGAGGAGGTACTCTAAGGCCTGCTCGCTCGTGCATACACTCCCTGTTCAAAAAGCGGCAGGACCTCTCCAGGTAACGACGGTTAAGCACGCAGCAAATGTGATAATGGAAGAGGGTAGTGAGACGGTGCTCGGCAGTCCGAATTCGAGCAGTTTCACCTACAAAAGCGAGGAGTTATTCAGTATAGACAAGAACGAGCAGAAATAAAAAGACTTACCACGAATTCTCTGGTATTCAGTGGCGATGAGAAGGCGATCAGGTGATCCGTCCGGCCTGACCGCACTTTTCCAGTCACCGGCTACCCACCACCAATTGGTCTTCCAATCACGGATCTTGTTGGGGACCCCTTCGACCAATTTGATGTTGTCGCGGCTTTTTACATAGTAAAAACCGTAGCCCACCTTTTTTCCGGCCTTGGCCGCTTGAAGTAAGTAGTTAATCTCTTTTGGGCTCAGCCAAGTGTTCCGACAACCATTCTCGACCGCGATCAGGCCAAACAGTGTGAGGAGCCCGATCAGATTCGACCAACCGTTCGGCAATATCTGAGAAGGGGCCACCCCCAGAAAGCGTAAGAAGTTTGTAACACTGGGGTGCAGGGGGAACCTCAGCCCTGCCTCCATCATGCCTATGTTGACGGCGACCATCCCTTCTGGCGGCTGGTCGGCCCTCTAGTCGGCACGAGGAACGAAGAAGCAGACATCGGCTGGCAATTGATACTTCTTTCGAGAGTTCTCCAATTGGGCCGAGGAGACGCTGCTCGCGTACTCGCAGGCCGCATACATCGATCCAGAGGCTGCTCGGTATGGGCGAGGAACCTCTCTAGGCGGGTAATCGCGGTAATACTCGTAAAATGTCTCCCTTGAGAGTTCATCACCATCCAACCCCTCTCGACCACTCAAAATATCCCTTATACTCGCCGCATAGCGAACAACCTCCTCATGGTCCTCGCGGAGGCTGCTTGACAAAGTCTCCTCGACTCGAGCAGGGTCGATCTGTTCGCCCACCCCCCTATCTAGGCTCTGATCGCGCAGATCAGAGTCGGTCTCGTCATCATCCTCCTCGGCATCGTTGCCGACATCTTCCCTATCAGTCTCGTCGGATTCTTCTAGGTTAACGACCACCTCCGGCCTAAAATTGCGAACTCCCACACTGAAGGGCTCAGGAGAATGAATCCTAGAGTCCGAAGAGGCTGTCCTCTCCGATAAAACTAAGGCCAATCGACCGGCCTCGCCGGAATTTACGGCCCCACCGTCCAACGGCGGCGGACTACCACCGGAGCCACCACCAACCGCCATTTTTTCTTAAAGAAATGGGGGAAAAGAAGTTTTAAAGAAGAAAATGTGAGTTGTTTACCTTTTTTACGATCGAAAACCACCCAAATGTCACTGAAAAAGCTTGAAGATCTTGCCTTGGAAGGAGCTCGAGAAAAAATTTCAGAGTGCAAAGAGTGGAAAGTGTTTTGAAGAAGATGAAGCCCATATTTATAGGCAAAATCGATCAGGGACCTATGTGCAAAAAACGGGGTCAAAATTGCAATTTTCTCAAAGTTTTGGGGTCATTTCCGAAATCGAGGTCGGAAAGTAACCCCCACGCGCGACCGTTGAGGTCGGCACGCGCCCCACGCGCACAATTCAAATTTCGGGCGCCGATCACGCGCCTGACACATGTCACATCCGCCATCATTACTAACGCTTCGAAAAACGTGCTCGGCGTGGGACACGAGGCGACCGCCTCCAACTTACGTCACCAAGATTTCAAAATTGATTTTTTTGGCGAAAACAAACCTACCTTCCAAGAAGGCGACCAATCTGCTCGCCTTACCATTCTACGAATGCGGAGAAAGGCGACCAGGGGGCAAATGTTATACCTAGTCAAAGAGGTCAATCTTTGACAATTCAATCCTAGTCACCGGCTTACGTGGCGAGGACCAGTCAACAAGAAGAAAATGTAATATAATTATTGTATTTAATATATTTGAGTGCTCGCCCAAATATGTTGGCGAGCACGTTCTAGTGAACTGCTCGCCCAAAGATGTTGGCGAGCAGGTATACGTCTGAGCTAGAGAAGGCAAGTGTTGAAGCTTTGGGAGATGACACAAGACATGGCGACCAGGTTCTCCGGCGACCACGGCGGCGAGTGACGAGCGTGTTTTCCAGTTGCTCGACATCTCGCCGAGGACGACCACCAGAGGCGGTTTAGCATTAAATGCGCCGTCCCATCACCTTTTCGGGCAGGATGAAGGTCCATTCCGGAGGCTCCACGTGTAAAGGGCGGGCAGCCCCTAAAAACCACTATATAATGCCCAAATGGGCTCATTTGTAAAGATACGTTCACTTTTCCTACCAAAAACCCTAACCTAAGCAATAAACTCTCCCAAGCTTCTAAAGCTTTAGCTTCTCCAAGAAGCTATATCTTGTGTTCTTCATTAAGTTCATCACAAATCATAATTTAATCCGCATAAACACGTAATAAACCCCGTTTAATCATATATGTTCGTATCGTACTAACAAATAGTCCACATCCGATTCAACCCGATAAAAGTGCATACAACAGATGGGATATAGATTAGCTAATTTAATTCTTTAATCTATCTATTGATGCTGCATAGTTAATCAGTTTTAGGAAGGGGGAGAAGCTATTTGTTTGTCAGAACTGAGCTCAGTATTGTGCATTTTATTGTATTGTATGTCAGAACTGAGCTCGAACCAGTCTTTGGATTGAAAATGCTATATCAAGTTTTGATTGCGTTGCTCAGTATTGTGCATTTTATAATTCCATGCCTCACTCACAAGCTTCCTATTTACAGGTATGGCACGGTGATGGGTGGACTATTATCCGAAAAGTTTCTTGATACCAATTTAACAATTCCTTTTGCTGGTCCTCCATTGAATACTCCTTCACTGCAGAAGTACGTACAAAAGGGTAACTATCTATATTGCAATGATCGATGCCTGTTTTCCGCTCCCTTGGGGATCTCTCTCAAATAATTGAAAATGCTTTCAGTAACTAACAGATTAGATGAATTTCAGCTGGCTTTTGGCCTTAATGCTCTGTAGGTGAGGCGCCATGTGCAAATAGGCTTTTGGGGAGGAGATTGGGATCCCAACAATGCTCACGATTTTATCAAGGGATTTCATGTTGATTTCTGGGAATTTGGTATTGAATTATTTAGTTTTCTCATAGTTGATGAAGGGTTGCTTGAGTTGTGTAATCTTCAAAAGACTGCTGGTTTAACTCATTCTTGGCTTTATGTTGCCTATATCTTCAAATTCCAATCCAAATTTGAAGTTCTTACAAAATGATGTATTTCACAATTGATTGGTGATATGAAATTAATTGCTACTTATGTTATTATATTTTTTTGAATTTCTTATGACAATTTCTGTTTCATTTTTTGTCATATTTGAAATGTGAAATTGTTTCCGTAGTGCATTGATATGCTTACAATATTTAAAAAAGTTTCTAGAAATTATTTGGAAGATTTAATTGATTATTTGTATCATTCTTGTTATTAGCAAGAACAATATGCATAAATGATAGTAATTTATTAAATTTTAATGAATTATTTAATTCATTTATGAGCAATGAATGAATTTGACTAATTAATTTTAATGAATGTTGAGATACACTTTGTGTTTATTTTATAAGATTGCCCACACATATGTCTATTCTTAATTCCACATTTATTAATGTAGTTGAAAATCTACAAGTTTTTTAAGTTAGGAGAATAGTTGTACATATTTTAATGTCAATCAAACAATATACTTTGGATACTGAAAAAATAAGGGTAGAAATGTCTTTTCATAATTTTCATCTTTTTTATATGGTGGGTTATGCATTCTATCAAACAAAAAATAATTTTATACAATTATTAATACATGCTACCACACAAGAATTAACAATAATATAGTGTTTTTAGCACACTTTTTTGTATTTTCTATCACACAAGATTTTAACTTTATACACCTTTATATGTCACTTTTTGCATTAAATTAGTATGCGGACCTCTTATATGTCATTTTCCATCTTATATGCCATTTTCCATACTAAATTTGTTTCCTGTATCAAACGGACTCTAATTAGTATATACAAAACACTTTTGTTAATCAATGTATGTGGATTTGATAATAGCTGAAACTTATAGTCGCCCCTCGTCCCAAGTATGAATATGTTCGATATTATTTTTTTTTCATTTCGATCATTTTTCGACAAATTAGTATAGAAGATGTTACATAATTAAATGCAATAAAATTTTATTGAAAAAAAAAATCAGATTTCAACACTAGTTTGTTGAAATATTGTATTTTTTTATTTAAAGAAAAAATGAAATTCAACATTAGTGCGTCGAAATAATCAGAATTTCGACATTGATTTGTAAAAAAAAAAAAATTAATTCATTTTCTATATACAGATATATATTTTTTGTATTTTTTTAAAATAGAAATCGACGTCAAGGATTGCAGAGGGGAGACAGTGTCTAGTGGGTGGGAAAGAAGTAGCACTATGGACTTGAGTGCATGTTGTGCATCCTAGTCCATGTTACACTTTTCAGTTTAATGACTTACACTTTTTGAAAAATGGTGTTGCACTTTTCAATTATTAAAATGTATAATAATATTTTTAGTAATAATTGAAAAGTGCAACACCATTTATCAAAATGTGTAAGTCAGTAAACTGAAAAGTGTACATGGACTAGGGTGCACAGCATGCACTCGAGTGCATACTAGACTTTACCCTACAAAAAATGCTCCAACGGATACTCCCTCTTTAATCTATTGGAAAAGTCTCATATACATCCTACACACCAAACCAATTTGGTGCACTCTAATTTTTTAACTGCTTTTTTCTTTCTACAAAATTCTTCTCCTTCTTCATTTCTTCTTTGTTCTCTCAAATTGAATTCTACAGATTGTTGCGAAGAGAATGGAGAGTGCAATGTTTGTGATGAAGACGATTCGATAGAGAATCGTTTTCGAAGCTGCTTTTGGCATAATCGAGATTATACGCTCAGCTATCTTACTTGGGAAGTTTAGCCTATTTTTCCATACCTCAAATCAAGGTGCATGCAATTTCTCTAATTTAGCTTTGTTTCTTATGAATTTGAATTTTGTTTAGTGGAATTAGATACTGTAAACTAATAAATAGATAATTAATTAATATTAACTAAATATGGAATTCTGTTCTCACCCGCTCCAAAGACAAAGACAGAATATACAGAAACAGGGATTTCTATATTCTGTATAATACACATCATACACACATATACTTGTAAGGGCACTTAGATTGTGGATATGAGAAGCGGTTCGTGAATCAATTCATGTGATCGTGTTCTGACTACGAGGATCACAATACGTATGTGGAATTCAACATGGTTCAAGATATATTCCGCTGCATTGAGAATTACAGGTTGGTAATTCTAATTCTTATTTCTCTAATAATTAAGGGTCGGTCTGCTATGGACTCGAGTGCATGTTGTACACCTTAGTCCATGTTACACTTTTCAGTTTACTGACTTATATTTTTTGGTAAATGGTGTTGCACTTTTCAATTATTAAACTGTATAATAATATTTTAATAATAATTGAAAAGTGCAACATCATTTACCAAAAAGTGTAAGTCAGTACTTTACCAATAATTAATTCCAACATTGGTATCAGAGCCAATGTGTTGGATTCTCGTACGTATGATTATATGCTTGTATGTGTTATATGTTTTTGGCACTGATTTGACATTACACACGGCATAGATGAACAGTCTGTATTTTTTAAGATTTTTGAATTTTTCAAACGGTTGAATTAGGGGCTGAATTTTTTACTGTACATGCGTAGTATAGTGTAGATAATATTTGGAAAGTTTCAGATTTTTCGGCCTTACCGTTTGGGAGAAAAAAACCAGTCTTTGAATATTTACAGAAACTTTGACTGGAAATTACGAATGATATATAGGGAATCGTGATTAATTCTTGTTACTGGGTTGAAGTACGTTGAATGAGGATTCCATTGATATAAAGTTCGTTAATTTTGGCCAAGAAACGAGTGAGTTATGGTTTTTTGAAAAATTCACGTTTTTGGGGTAATTCTGAAAAGTTTCAGAAACTTTGTGGGTGGCTAAATGAGAATTAGATATTCTCTAGGGACCATTCTGCAATTAGTAGTTGTGCGCTCTTTCAAAATCTTGTTTTGGCTCGTTTAGGCTCGTTATAACTCCGTTTTTAGTTCCGAAAATTCCTGTGAACTCCATTTTTCGTGTAGATTCTTAATTTTCATAGTATGGGTGTATTTGAACAATGAAACGTTTAAGTACTTATTTATCTATAGAAATGAGAACCTTGGTATGGAGTTATTTCACTTGTGAATTAGCTATACGCATTGAATTAAATTTCTTTGCGTAATTATGGGCTTGAAATTCATGTGTTCGATTTTGTAAACATTAAATTAGTTTTAATGGTTGCTCGTTTTATGGGTATGACTCGAAAGAATAAAAACATTTAATGTTCAATAAATTCGAGATAATGGAGTTAAGCTCCGTGATTTTAAGAATTACATGATTAAAAGTCACTATATTTTTTTTGGAACTCTACATTGATTAATGGAGATTTATAGTTTGTTGCTCTTCTATTATCACGTAAGGATGTTCCGATTGCAAAGCTCGTGATTTAATTGGAGTTAAACCTCGAGCTATGACAATTTCAAGAGAACTTATTGTAGTTTTCTGAGATGAATTATGTCTAAATTGGAAAGTGATAATTTTATAAAAATTGTTGACATGATTGGGTAAAAAGATATTAGTAAACTAGTCGTTGGAACGACTTGTTTACGTGTTGAAAAATAATTTCGGGGATCCGACGTTCTTTGCTTGAGCAACATTCAGATGGAGAACCCTGATATGTGATTTTTTCCATTATTTTTTCATAATATTGGTACTAAAGTAGTACTACAAGAGTGCATAAAATACATTGAAGGTTATCTGAAATCTTCAAGTTAACTGCCTGATAGTGTAGCTGAAACAAGATCTTTCTGAAATAACCGTTGTAGTTGGTTTATTAGACTTTCAATAGTTTTATGATTACCTGGACTACTTTGGGTTGTTTTAACTTATGACATGATTGTGCTTTATTGTGTTTATGTTGATAAATGTTTAAGCATGCAGATTCATGTTGTTGAGTGGGAGTTTTAGCTAATTTTTGGATTAAATGCTAGAACTAATTTTGTTCATGTTTTGGAGCTGAATCTGTTAAATGCGGATACTTAGTGAGATTGATGATTAATAACTCTAAGTTATTTTTCGATATCAAATTTTGTATCAGATTTTTCAAATGTCAGTTAGCTTAACATTGAACATAATGATGCATAAATTAACATTAACTTGTTGAATCACTTCGATTAAAAACCAGACAAACGCAATGATCGCTGAGTTAATTAGATAAAACCTCAAAAAGCGATAATAATGACACGTGGTGTCATAATTAATTTTTTTTAATGTTCCTGGAAGAACATGATTCATTGGATACTATCAACCATATTATGGATGATCCTGAAGTTAGGATGGAGACTCAGATTATTAAGGTTCAAGAGATTTACCATAATTGAAAGGTATTCACATAGGTTGTGAAATACTGATAAACTCGATCATTGACGACATGATCTATAATTGTGAACAACACCGTACTGCCTATGATATTTGTGAATATTTGAAGGAGAAATATGGTGATACTTCATTTTTTAGAAACATCAGATTCGGGATCGAATCCGTCACTTCGTGAAAATTGGGAACACTTGAGTTTTATTACGTTATTTGATGAAAGTATTGAGACTTTCACTTAGACAACTCAAAACATTGAGTTATATGATGAGTGACTTGAAGTTGATTAAGTCTACATCTTATGTTCTCATTTCTGAATCCAGTTCTAAACATAACAGATATTGAGAGAAGGGACATAGCTAGTAGCCTAAGATTGGGCACACTGCTAGAAATATAGATATCAATCTTAATGCTAAGAAGAATAAGGATAAAAATATGTTAAACTGAAAATGGATAAGAGTGAGATGACATGCTACAGATGTAACAAGCTTGATCATTATACTCGTGAATATCCTGAGTCCATGATGGACAAGGTAGTTCATTCTGATTTTTGGCTGTGGCATAAATGTCTTTAGTACTGTATTTCCGTCTAAATCTTATGATTGAGGATTATGGACACGGTAATGACAGGCCATTGACTAAAGACATATGAGCATTTGTAAATCTCTGTCTATTTTCCAAGAAAGGCGAGATTGAATTATGTAGGAAACCGAGCTCGAGTTAAAGTCTACAGACTTGTAAGACTTGAGATTGACAAAGGTCAATGTTTCATAAAGCATGATGTCTAGTTTGCTCTAAAGATCACTCAGGATCTCACCTCCAGACCTGTTCTTCTATGATTGAGATGTGATTTATTATTTCCTTTAGAGATGGTTGTGAATAGTATAAACAATGTAGATAATGGTACTAAACATTTATATGACTATGGTTTGTATGAGAACAACAACTAGTTTTATGAAGCGAGTTCATAGTTACTAAAAGTTTGTTCCACTGGCAATACTTGAGTCATTGATAAAATCCGGTATGCTAGATTAGGTCATGTTGTGCAAGATTAGGAGAACTGGCTTGTGAAAGAAGGACTACAGTGTTCGTCTTTATAAGTTGAGTTTTTAACACGTTGATATTGTCTTGCTCACAAGTGACTGAAAAACCATTTGATCATTGTTAATTCTTTATTGCATATATTTCGTTATGATAAATGTGATTTTGTAAATGTCAAATAACATGGAGCTGGTTGTTTTCACTTCTTACGTCGATAATTTTTCACGTGTTGGACTTGTCCATACAATTTGTTAAAGTCTAGGCATTTGGATTGCTTTAGACATTACCTAATTGAGGTTGAGAATAAAAGACATTTTTTTAAAAAGGTTTTAAGAACATATAGAGCGTGAATGTTTATCCAACAGTTCAAGGAACTGTGTAATGAAAACGACATAATCCGACAATTATCAAAACCTAATACTGTTACACAAGGATGTGATTGTAAGAAGGAGTACACGTTGTTGGATATAATAAGATCCATGATGGCAAAACTTTAACTATCATCTTTGGGAGATGAGTTGTTAATAATTGTCAATGTTTTATGAATAAAGTTATTCGTAGATATTTACTTCAACTCCATTAGAACTCTGAACGAGTGGAATACCTGTTCTTGAGTAATTTTATGTATCTGAATATCCGCGACTTATATACTTGATTCTACGAGTCAGTATGAAAAGTTGGGTTTGAGGGTTTAGAAACGTATCTTCATAAGGATATTGTGCTAAATCTAAACGATACATGTTGATCGAAGATCGAGGAGTTGGGAGTGTGACATGAGATAGAATCATTTAATACCATTTTTCTGAGAATTTCCTAGTATTGGAAGCATTTGGTAAGCTAAACCATTTTTGTGATTGAAATAATCACTCTCTATCAGATCCAAGTGGGAGTGATTTACTTAATGTGATATTTGATAGAAGTTTACCCATTAAAGATCGGATGGATCTTGATGAGAGTAATTATCTAGAGAAGACGTCACAGAGTTTCAATCTGAATTTTTTAGGAAACGTGTGTCTAAGAGACATCATGATATTGAAGGACATGCCTTCTATGTATCTTCAGAAGATAAAATAAGTTTTAGTGAATGAGGAAGAACCTACAAACGTTTCAGAGGTTCTAGCTCGTTCTACAAGAGACTAATGAAAGAAAGCAATGGAAGAAACGAAGAGTCGATAAGGTCAAATCAAGTTTAGAAACTTGTCGATCTTTCGTCGAGACACAAATAAATTGAGAATAAATGGATTCTTAGATTATTAAAGAGACTGATGGGTCTATAGTGAGGTAGAAAAGTTCACGTGGTAGAAAATAATTATACTCAGGCATGGGTATATAACCTTTCTTCGCGTGTTGTGAAATTTACATTGATTCGTCTACTTCTGGCTAGATTTAGAATTATATTAGAATGGACGTTTAAACTATGTTTTCTCAGTGGAGAATTGGAAGGAGAAATCCACATGTTGAAAAAGGTGGGATTCATTTTTCAAAGAAGAGGATAATGTTTGTGAATTGATGAGGTCGATTTACGAACTTAAACAATCCTCAAGATAGTGGTACTTGAGACTTCATTGAATGATTGTCTCATGTAACTTTGTGATGATAGACAAAGACCACTGTGCTTACGTTAAACGGTCCTAAGCAGTTTTGTAATTCTATCCTATGTATGTTGATACGATGTTAGCTAGAAAACGATAATGAGTATGTTTGGTGAAAACATTCATAGAGATAGTTCAAGGAAGTTACTTGGGTTGTCTCAAGAGACATATAAAGAGACTTCTAGAACATAATCAAAATGGATGCATGAAAGCCTGTTGATACTCTTGTTGTAAAAGACGAGTTATTAAACTATTATGAGTGTTCGAAGACTCAAAGATGGAATGTTAGTAGTACTATATGCAAATGTAATTGAAAGGCTGATGTATGCTAAGATGAGTGAACATCCAGACGTATTATGAGTTGTTGGTTTGGTTAGCAGATATCAATTCAATTCAGTATACACACTGGTGACAGTGTAAGGGATTGTAAGATATCAGAAATGTACTACAGATTAATTTGAACCTGAAAGGGTATATGGACATGTACTATCCACTGTGCAAGCAGAATTTGTGGCAAGTGCATCTGTAAGTACGAAAAATAGTTTGGGTAAGAAATTTATTGAATCTTTTGAAAAAGTAAGCAGTTCATTAGGAGATGTAACGATTCATCGTAGAATCAAACACTCTAATAAGAGTTGTAGCGATTCACTATGGAATTGAACACTCCAGTGGAAGTTGTGACAATTCATTGTTGAATTAAACGCTCTTGTGGGAGCTGTAGCAATTCATTGTGGAATCAAACACTCTAGTGGGAGTTATGCCGATTCATTGTTGAATCAAACACTCTAGTGGAAGCTGTAACGATTCACTGTGGAATCTAACACTCTAGTGGGAGAGTTGTAACGATTTACGCTACCTTGGGAGTTGTAACGATTCATTGTAGAATTAAACGCTCTAGTGGGAGCTGTAGCAATTCATTGTGAAATCAAATACTCTAGTGGGAGTTATACTGATTCATTGTTGAATCAAACACTCTAGTGGAAGCTGTAACGATTCACTGTGGAATCTAACACTCTGGTGGGAGAGTTGTAACGATCTACACTACATTGGGAGTTGTAATGATTCACACTCCAGTGGGAGTTGTGGTGATTTACTATAGAATCAAACACTTCAGTGGGAGTTGTAGTGATTCATTGTAGCAATCAAAGTAGTTAAAACTTATACTCGAGATTCCGAGTTTCATGAAAAATCAAACAAATTATATACAAAGTTTTTTACTTTGTGAAAACTTTAAAAGAAGAAAAGGTGATTCTTAAATGCATGACTACTCACTTGATGTTTGCAGATCCTCTTGTCAAACATATTCTTAAGAGATGTTTTGACATCTAAGGTTTTGGGTTTGTGTGGATTTGAACATAGTGTTTTGTAGTTGTTAATGTTGTTGAACATTTATGTATTGTGAATTATATGGTGTTTCATATAATAGTATGTCGACAAGTAAAGATTGGCTCTCTCATACGAGCAATCGCCTCTGACATCGAGGCATGTGCAGAGATGAGATTATTTAGGAATAATCGTAATAGATTTTACCACAAATCTATTTAACTTGTTACGAAGCTAAATCAACGAATTTTCTGGACTATAGTGGGAGGAAATTCAAGTTAAGTGTCGAGGATACACTTGAACTGGGATTTACACGATGTCAAATAAAAGAATGACATACGCTTCCATTTTGGGAAGTTAAGATATCGTGACATGTGTTTCATACCACATGTGCTAAGATGACCATAAGGAAATGAGAAAGATATCCCTATTTTTCCATTGTATGAGGCCTTGAGGGTTAAGAAATCCTCTAACAAATACCTTTAAGACTTTTTACTATATTCTTAAGTCTTCATTGTAGTGTTGCTACTTTAGCATGTTACCAATATCTATAAGTTATATGGCAATGCGGTGCATGTCTAGGAAAGCAGCTATAGTGGGAGTCTGGAGATATTAGTGTAAAATGAAGGACGTCTTTATTAACATGTTCTATTGTGATTCATTGACCGGTCAATCAAGTTCGGAACTTGATTATGAATACATAGATTTGATAAAAGGTTGAATATGCTCTTATGTTCAAGGGATTGAAAGAGATATGTCAACTAATGTTATACTGAAAGATTTCTGGGGTATAACGAGTTTTGAAATCTTCATATAAAACTGGTTGAGTTGCTATATATCCTTAACAAGTGTATAGCATGAAAACTCATATTCTCGAGGGTCACACGATTTATTTGCCTGTATGAAAATGTGTTATGTGATGGTACATACATGTGAAGTAAATGAGCTTGAGACTCAAATTTCATGTGTGAGTGGGAGATGTAAACTAATAAATAGATAATTAATTAATATTAATTATTATTTATTTATTCCACACATGAGTGAATAATTATAAGGAAGGAAGTTATTTGGATAACTCCTTATATATAAGAAAATCCAATGGAATTTTCTATAACAACTGAATATGGAATTATGTTCTCACCCGCTCCAAAGACAAAGACAGAATATACAGAAACAGGGATTTCTATATTCTGTATAATACGCATCATACACACATATACTTGTAAGGGCACTTAGATTGTGGATATGAGAAGCGGTTTGTGAATCAATTCATGTGATCGTGTTCTGACTACGAGGATCACAATACGTATGTGGAATTCAACATGGTTCAAGATATATTCCGCTGCATTGAGAATTACAGGTTGGTAATTCTAATTCTTATTTCTCTAATAATTAATTCCAACAGATACTTGTAAAGGTTTTGAATAATGTTTGTTGTTTGATTTTGCTAGTATTGTTCGCATTGTGGGGGGTTTTCTTTGATTACGAATGTAAATGTAGGTTGTAAGTTGTGATTTTGAGAAATGCATGCAGCTTTAGGACTGTTATTCCTGTAATCATAGGGAGGCTCCTAACTTTGTATATGAAATGGCGTTGCAGCCCGGAAATCTTCTAAGGTATCACGGACTACAATTCGTTACTTCGTCTTTGGAGAAGAAACCAAAGGTTGAGAAAGAAAAGATGAGCAAAAAGATAAAACGGAAAAGGAGGAGCTAGGGAAACCTCATAACTTCTACTGCTGCTTATCAAATTGCTGCTTCGTATTTCCATTCTCGTACGAAAAGCATACTTAGTTTCAAGTCATCTACTGGTATTACCTATTTATGCTTTTTTGGGATCTTTTCTTTAATTTTTTGCTTTAGCTTGTTTTGTTAAATTGTTATTTTTCATTGACTGTAATTGTTTGGTACATCTTGTGCCACTTTGAAGTTTAATGGAATTCTTTAACCAACAAAAAAAAAATTAGCAAATTAGTTGGTTGGAATAGTTTTTCTGCAAATTAGCAAATTAGTTGGAATCCTTGGATTAGGGCCGCAACAGGTAATTTATAAGCATTTGTTTTATGTCTCTGTCAATTTTTTCCAATTTGTTTGAAATAAACAAGAAATTGGATGAATATGTAACTTTTCTCTGAAATTGATGGTTTAGTTTGTTTTGTGGATTGAGTTGAGAGCGCATAAAATATCAGTGAAAAGTGCTACAATAATAGTTGAAAAGTTCTATAATTAGTTATTAGGGGTAGTCTCATTATTGAAAAGTGGTAATTTTTATTAGTGAAAAGTGTAACTATTGTTATTGAAAAGTTGTACTCCATTTAATACTGAAAAGTGGTCATTTTCATTAATGTAAAGTGATTTTTTTTTCCTGAAAAGTGTATTTTAAAACGGTGAAAAGTGGTACTCCCTCCGTTCCATACTTGAAGGCACATTTTACCATTTTGGGCGTCCCATACTTGAAGGCACATTACCTAAAATAGCAAAAACACTTTTAAACACTCTCCTTAAAACATCACAATATTATAACAAATGCCACTATTTTATTACACTAAAAAGTAACTTTATCACTATTTATAAAGTTGAAAAGTCTTTACTACTCCCACTTTATCTTACAGGAGTATTAATAAACAATTCATTCATTAAAACCCGTGCCCAATTGATTTGAGCCTTCAAGTATGGGACGGAGGGAGTAGTATTTATTATTGTGAAGTGGTAAGCTTTGTTAATGAAAAGATTAACTCTTTAGTTTTGAAAAGTGGTAATCTCATTATTGAAAAGTGGTTATTTTTATTAGTGAAAAGTGTAACCATTGTTATTGAAAAATTGTAATCTTTAATACTGAACAGTGGTAATTTTCGTTAGTGTAAAGTGATATATTTTTTTTACTGAAAAGTGTATTTTAAAACTGTGAAAAGTGTTAATCTCATTATTAAAAAGTGGTAATTTTTATTAGTGAAAAGTGGTGAATTTATTATTGAAAAGTGGTGATTTTTGTTATTGAAAAGTGGTAAATTTATTATTGAAAAGTAGTAATTGTTGTTATTTGAAAAAATGAAAAGTGGTAAATTTATTATGGTTCATTATTGAAAAGTGGTAAATTTATTATTGAAAATTTGTGATTTTTGTTATTGAAAAGTGGTAATTGTTGTTATTGGAAAAAATGAAAAGTGGTAAATTTATTATGATTTATTATAGTAAAGTGATAAAAAAAAAAGAAATAAAATGGTAAATAAAAAGAAAAAAAAAACTAAAAAAGACAACCCAAAGGTAACGGATTACCCCAGTTGCCAATATGCTCGTCGCCATTTTAAAGGCAACAAAATTAATGTATTCGTCGCCTTAGGAATTAATGTATCTGTCACCTGCAGTAGGCGACCGTCGCCTTTTGGCGATGTTAGAACCTGGGATTCGAACCCAGGTATCAAGGGCCACAACCCACCCCACTCACCGCTGGGCCACCTTATTTATTCCAATAATTCGCGAATTTCGCGATCAGAAGGGGTCGATCCCGCGACCCACCCCACTCACCGCTGGGCCACCTTATTTATTCCAATAATTCGCGAATTTCGCGATCAGCAGGGGTCGATCCCGCAACCTCTTGGTCGCGAAGCATTATGGACGTCCCTTGTGTGTCATTTAAGCTAGGAGCTTTAGTCGACATGTTGTGAATGCAATTAATATATATTCAATTTAATTTTAGTTTTAATTCTTTAATTCAATCCATTTTAACTTTAAGTGTTGACTATTAAATTGTCAAAGCATATCATATTTATTTCTAAATGAGAATTTACTAAAAGGAGACCGCGACAACATCCGTCGGCTTTTTTCTGGCAGTTGCCAAATCCGTTGCCAATTGGCAACTGCCACCTGCCCATACTAATATTCGTACCTTTTAGAATTTTTTTTGTAGTGGCAGCAGCTTAGGGAGGAAGGAGAAAACAACAGGGAGAAAAGAGATGGAAAGAAAGTAGAGTTATATCAAGGAAGTTTATCTACTAATATATTTAAATTAAAATAGTATATTGAGGACCGATTAACAGGAATTTTAAAAGTTTTTCTCTGTCTAGGAAGCTCTCTCCCCTCCCACTTCAGAAAACAGTAGTTTTTTTTTCCTTTTCCGGCGATTTCCCCCCTCCCCCCACCTTCACCTTCGGCCCACACCCCTCCATGTAGTTTCCTACGGGCTTCCGATTCCGGCGCGCTCGCCGCCGGACAGAGCCGCCGCCGGCTTCCTTCCCCAACCACCCCCAAATTGAGTTTCACAAAATAAGTATACCGATCTAAAATATCTACTTAGATCTGCCCAGGAAAAGCTACGATCTGCCGTTGCCGTCTCCGCCGGATTCCATAACCGCCGTGTACGCCACCGACCGTTGAACAGTCTCCCCTCGTCGGTCCCTTGCTCACTTTATGTAAATTTTCCTAGTATGTAGTGGGGATCGATGGTTAGTATTACCCAACGGAGCTACGGTCACCGTTCGGATAAACTATCCGTCGATCCCGATTTACAGCTTTTCTAGGTAGTATTTATTTCTTGCTTTGGTTTCTTGCTTTTCTGTTTTTTTTTTTTTTTTTTTCCATCGGTGGGTTTCTTTGCGATGGGCTTGATTGTCCTCGGGGTTGGTACTTGGTGGATCTTTGTTCTATTTTTTAGTTTTCTTTTTTGGACATGACACCTTAGTGTGGGGTGTCTCGGTTTGAAGATGAAGACCGGAGCTTCTTTGTGGACAAAGGGTACACACGTGTTTCCTCTTCTCACGATTGGAGGGGACAACGGTGGCCAATCGGGCGAGGCATCCGTTTGAGCCCATTTTGTTCCCTTTTTTGCTTTCTACTTGTTAGTCTAGTTTGAGTTCTAGCTTAGATCTGTTGTTTTTACTTTCCTGTTGTTTTTTGTTTCTGCATGTTGTTTTTCTTTCCCCTAATGGGCCCCCCTTCTGTTATGGGTGATTGTCCCCTGTTGTTGATGGGTTTTTCTCCCCATTTTCGAGTTTTTCCCATGGTGGGCCTTTGTTGTGCCGTTGGAATCTGGTGGTCCTTGGATCAAGGCTTTTGTGACTTGGGGGATTTGTAGCGCGAGTCGTTGTGTGCGACAATCTGTTCCTTTCCTGGAGCTGGTTTGCTATCTTCTTAGTTCACGGAGCTTCAAGGATTGCTGCTTGTGGATCCTTCCACTCTCTCACGATTGAGTTTGGAAAATTGGGTCTTGGTAGAATTTTTTTGAATTGATTTGGATAGGTGTGCGTGAAATGTAATTTATTTTCCTATCTGTAATTCTACCCTTAAAAAAAAAAAAGTATATTGAGTATTTCACAATTAAATTAAAATAATAAAGAATGATTTTAAGGTGTATTTAACCAGGCTGCATATGTAAATGATAGTATAAAATGTTGTCGATAAGGTTGTTTTTCGTCGATAAACTATAGTCGAATATATTCTATATGGTAGACAAATCAGTGTCTTTTTATTTATTTATTTTTTAAAATTTCTAAGTTTTTTTTTTAAAAAATCTAAATTTGTTTGGCCGTGGTGGACGCGGACCTATGAGTATACTGGGGTGGCCATGGCCCCCTTAATTTTTTAAAATTTTCTACTATAATATTATAATAATAAATTAATATATAATAAACTGTAGTTATATTTATTGATTTGGGTTTTAGGTTCCTAATTAATTAATGGGTATATGATATTCATTGGGATTTGAGAATATATCTTTTGGTTCAAATTGTATAAATAAAAAAGTATTAAAATAAAATATTTAAATAATCACTAAAATTGAAAATTGGGGATTCAATATCCTTTGCATTCCAATTTCCACGGTTTCACACTACCGTATTGAATTTTTTTTATTTCTATTTTTTTAATTAATTGTTATACATTAATTCTTCAATTTTTTTATTTTAGCTGAGAGAGTTTTAACTTTTAAGTAATTTTGAGCATAATTACGTAGATTTCCAGTTCTATGTATAATTTCGTTTTTCATTTGTTACGTTGTACAATTTTTTTTTTATCATAGTATATTATTTTATTATTTGAATTTATTAGATCTCACTTAATCTACATTAAAAAAAAAATAACAAATTCACAAAAATATATGCATAACATGCAAATTAGACGTTATAAGTTTCGTCAATATATTAATGTTATATTTATGTATTTAGAAATATTTAATGATGAATATTAATATAATTGATGTAAATATATACAAAAAAAATCATATAAAAAATATGTTAGTGTTAAATTGTATAATTTGGCCCCCCTCACCTCGAATCTTGGTTCCGCCCCTGACCGTCGGGCCAGCAGCGACTTCCCCTAGAATTAGGGTCAGGATTGTATTTAAATTATAGGTAGGGGTGTGCATGGTTCGGTTTGGTTAACCAAACCGCCCATAAATCGTAAACCAAACTATAAATCGTTCTTTTTTTTTTAAACCGTAAACCAAACTGTATTTATAAAAACCGTTCGGTTTGAAACCATAATATTTCGGGCGGTTCGGTTGGTTTTGACCAAACCGTAGTTTTGCTCATTGTTTTTCCCTATACACAATAATTAATTAAATAACTAAATAACCACAAAAAGAAATAACAAACTTCTGCCTTAGCTTCTTCGAGATTTCACATTGATCAGATTGAGTGAGACTGTGAGAGGCTAAGAGCGCCATGCACGTAGAGGCGCTAAATACTAAATAGAAGAGAATGAGTAGGGTTTCTAGCTTTGGGCAATTGGGCCTGACGACTTGAAAAATGTCTTGTGTTTACTAGTTTAGGGATTATATAATATCGATACTATAAATCTATAATATATATAATATTTATTTAGATAATATTATATAATATATATTTTTTATATATATAAAACAAGTTCGGTTTGGTTCGATTTTTTGCGGTTTTTCATTAGTGAAAACCGTAAACCAAATCATACTAAAAAAAAAAAAACAATTCTAAAAACCATAAATCGAACCGTAAACCAAAAATCGAACCATATTTAATGGTTTGGTTTGGTTCGATCGGTTTGGTCGGTCTGAACCATACTTTGCACACCCCTAATTATAGGGGAGTGTATCTATTTTGATATATTTTAGTAAAAGGGTAAAACTGATCTTTTGTATGAATATTTAATTAATAAAAATGAAGGAAAGTGTATCTAACATACATGGAGGGGCATATAGCCCACGTCAAACTAAAATTGGAAGGGTTTGACTATTTACACCTCCATTTCGGAGAGATGCACCCCACATTTAATTTAATTAATATAATAATCATGGAAAAAACCAAAAATTTCATTCCCTAAAATACAGCATATTAAATGCATCACCTTTACTGAACGTACCCCTATTGTCATTCATTTCATCTTTCCCCTCAACCACTACTTCCTGCCGATAGAGCTGTTATTCGAGCCGAGTATTTGAGGTTCGGGCTCGGCTCGATAACATTGTCGAGTTAAAAACTGAGCTCGGTTCGACTCGTTAACGAGTCTAACGAGCTTAACGAGCCTATCGAGTCGAGCCGAGCCTAATGGAATTTTTTACAAAAAATTAGTTATCGAGCCTAACAAGTCGAGCTCGAGCCGGATCGTTAGTACATCGAGTATCTAACGAGCTCAACTCATTAAGCTAAAAAAGTCGAGCCTTAACGAGTCGAGCCGAGCCGAGTCTCGTTAAGGCTCAGTTCGAATAACAGCACTACGGCTGCCGACGTCCACACCATTTCCGATAACCAACAAAACAAAAAAATCCAGAATTTTTTAAAAAATACATAAAAAAATTACAAATTGTTTTTTATAAATTTCGACCAACCAGTTTCGACCATATACACTTCCATCGACAACGTTTTGTCGACGAAGATATATATGATCGACACTGATTTGTCAAAATTAAAAAAAAAATCGACAACAGTTGATCGATCATATGCACTCTCGTCAACAACAATTTATCGACGAGAGTGTATATAGTCGACCATGGTGTCGAAAATTTAAAAAAATTAAAATTAAATAACATACATGTGTTTTTTTTTGGGAGGTTGGGGTGGGAGCGAGATGGTGGGCTGGCATGGTTTTTTTTTTTTTTTCTTTTTTCTGGTTTTTTTGTTATGGGGAGGAAGGGAGGGGTGAGGTGGGCGGCGGGCAGTGGTGGAGGGATGGCGGTGGCGGAGGGGTGGAGAAAATAAATGAGTTGAGGGAAGGAGAAAAGAAGGGAGGAAGAAGAGGGGGAGGCGGCTGTAAAGAGAAAAGGAGGAGGAAGAAGAAGAAAATTAGGGTTTTAGGGTGAGATGTAGTTAGTAAAGATATTTTATAAGATAAAAGGGTATTTAAGAGAATGTAAGGGGATGCATCATTCTTAGACAAATTTTAGGGAGGGTGTACCAATCGGGAGAGTGCATCTCTCCAAAATGGAGGTGTAAATAGTCAAACTCAAATTGGAGCTGGGCCAGTTGGCCCAGTTTAGATTCATTCTCAAGCTGCATGGGATATATAATTCATCCGGATCGGACTCAATTTGTCGTTTAAAATATACTCCATCTGTCCAATTTTATTATGCCCACTTATTCAGCATGAGTTTTAATGAATATTGATTAGTTTATTCATAAAGTAAATAAGTTGAGGGTATGATGGGGTATTGTGTAATCCATTTGTAAATAAATGATTGTTTATGAATAAAGTGAATGACAAAGTGTGTAAATAAGTGATAGGAGGGTGGAGATAAAGTAGTACGAATAGTATTGTTTTCAAAAAGGGTATAGGTATAATAAAATCGGACAACTAAAAAAGGAAAGTGAGAATAATGAAATTGAAATGAGTGATTATTAAAGTGTAAGAAGAAAAAGTAAATTGTGTTGAAAAATGTGATAGTAAATTTATAATTGTTATAAAAGTGATTTTTCGAAACAAATTTTTAAAAAAATAGAATTATTAGTTTACAATTTTAAAACTCAAACCAGGTTAACAAAATTCGAAGTAAACATTGTCTGAGTCAAAAAATTAAATTTTGAATTCTAGGGTTTTTTTAAATCATTATAAATTGTACTTCTATATATGTTTATTTTGAGTTTTTTGGATTTAATTTTATGATTTAAATATATTAAAGTGTAATTAAAGAAAGTTAATTGTATTGAAAAGAGCTGAGTGATGGTAAATTTATAAGCTAGTGTTGTAGATACGAGAAATTTTGAAATTCAACTGACTTTGAATTTTAAAATTCAAAGTAAACAAGGGTCTTAACTCTTAAGTGTGTGTATTATTGCAAATAAATTTTTTTCGACTCGTTTTAAATGAGTTGGAGATGCATGTCTATTTGCAAATCTTCATAGAGTATTTAATTAATATAAATGAGAAAAGAACCTTCTTACCATGGTATAAAATGACGACATCACACGAACATCAGCCTAACATCATCACTAACCAATTTTTTAAGTAAGGTTTAAGCTAATAACAATTTCCACTGTCAAAATTAATTATAATTATTTTTGGAACATAATTAAATTGTATTTAATTAATTTATATATAAAGAAGATAAATTTTTTTATTATGAAGTTCATTTATAACTGAATTGTTTGTTTATGAATATAGTGAGTAATAATTTAAATATATAAATGATGAATGAAGAGTGAAAATAAAATAATGTAAATAACTTATTTATAAAAAAAAAAGATGCTCGTAAAATTGAAATCATTAAAAAAGAAAGTGGAAATAATAAAACTATACAAAGGGGATGTTAAGTACCTCAAGATAATACAAGCTAACGAGAAGACAATGTGCTTATAAATTACTCCATCCGTTTCGGGATTATTTGCACGGTTTGACTGACATACTTTTAAAGAAAAGTGGATTTAGTGGTTAGTGATGTAAGATAAATGATGAGTATTTTGGGTGATTTGATGAGGTGTAAAGTAAAATGTATGTAAAAAATGAGTAACAATTTTGAAAATAATTTTTTTATTTTATTTTGTTGGATATGATATTTCTATATTAAGAGTGGGTAAATAATTTTGAATGACCCAATAAAAAAAAATGTACAAATAATTACGGGATGAAGGGAGTACAACTTATTCGGTAGCGAATGGAAATGCTTCCACTCATAGAACGACAAATTAAATATTCGTGAATAATGAACTCTCAACTATTTTTAAGAAAAAAATGGTATACTCTCTTAGGTAGACTGAATATAAAATACTTATTTTCTACTATTTCATTTCTTACATGTGGGCGGGTGTACATGCATAAGAAAATTGATGTAGTTTATTACTCCATCCTCTCCGTTCTACAAGTTTTTGCACTATAAATTGAACACACTTTTTTAAAAAGATATTTCGTATATAATAAGTGGAGTGTTAAGGGGTAATTTTGTAAAATTATGTAAACAAAGTAAAATGAGGATTAAAAAGAAAGTAAAAGTAATGACATTTTGTGTAAATATGTGAATATTGTGAGGATGGAGTTTATAAGAGAGTTTTCTTTTATGGATGTGCAAACAATTGTTGAACGGACAAATAAGGTAAGTGTACAAACAGTTGTGAAATGGAGGAGGGAGTATCATTTAAATCGAATACTCAAGATTAAAACATTTTGCAACACTTCTTATAGTTGCAGGTATTTTCAGTTATTTTCAGTTAAAATTAATAAATTATCCTAGTGACTGACGGTTATGAAAAATTGAAAATCCTTGTCTTTTCTTTTTTAGGGGCAAAAAATTGAAAATCAGTATACAAGTGTAGCCATATAATAAATTAGATTAATATAATTATGTTAAAGATGATCACACCAATAAAAAATTAATATCATATACATGAATTGATTTTACAACTCTTTACAAATTTGAATTTAAGAATTTTGTTTGTCAAGTTTTGAGTTCAAATACAATTAAAATCAATTTCACACATATGATTCATGGGCTAATGAAGCTCATTCCAGTCATGCTTGAAACTGAAGTGTATGATGACCGAAATATTAAGGTGAAAACTCGTCTCATTCCCATCACATATATTTTATATGATTCGTGCATGGATTTTAAGCTTTACCCGAATCATGTTTTAAAGTAAAATTGGAGTATGTAATAAGTGGGGCTCCCTTTCATACATAAAACGACTTATACAAGACTTCTAGATACTTGTCAGAGGATTGACAAAATGTGAAAAAATTGTGATTATCGGTCTTTTGCAATGTAACCCAAAAATCAAATTCACACTTTTCTGCAATCCAAAGTGTAACTAGAGATGTGATGAAAATAGTGTCATATAATAACATATCTCTTTCATATATAAATATTACAATGCGACACATATAACTCTATATAGGTGATTTAAATATTGTTATATTCATATTCATACATAAGGAGTCAAACAAAATTAATTAATGAAGAATTAAATACTTGAAAATAAATACAGTACAAAAAATAAAATTTAGAACAAACTGGATCATAATTTTTTTATAGGATTTAAGCTTTACTGTAATCATTAAAGTAAATTTATTTGTAATAATTGGGACTCCATTTCATACATAAAACATCTCATACAAAGACTTTCAAAAACATGTCAGGGGATTGACGAAATGTGAAAGTAATCGCAATTATCGGTCTTTTGCAATATTGTAACCCAAAAATAAAATTCACATTTTTACACGATCCAAAGTGTAACTAGAGTCTAGAGATGTGACGAAAATAGTGTCATGTTATAATATATCTCTTTTGTAAATATTACAATGCGACACATATAACTCTATATAGGTAATTTAAATATTGTTATATTCATATTCATACATAAGGAGTCAAATAAAATTTATGATGAATTAAATACTTGAAATAAATATTGTAAAAAAAATAAAATTTAGAGCGAACTGGACATTTTAAAGTAAAATTATATGTAATAATCGGGACTCCATTTGATACATAAAACGTCTTATACAAGACTTTCAAAAACTTGTCAGGGGATTGACGAAATGTGAAGAAATTGTGATTATCGACCTTTTACAATATTGTAACCCAAAAATAAAATGTAACTAGAGATGTAACGAAAATAGTGTCATATTATAATATGTCTCTTTCGTAAATATTAGGGATTAAAGATTTTTTAGTCCACTAAGTTGGACTGATTTTGAATTTGATCCAGACGGAATACACATTTTGATTTTGATACAATAAGTATACTTAAATTTTGAAATCAGTCTTTTTACCTGCAATAGCAAGTAATGTAACAGGTCATGCCCACATGAATTTAATCCATTTTCTTTTTTATATGTTTTGTGACATTTTTTATATATTTATATTTTTTTATATGAATTAAAAATTAATTTAAATTTATTAATTAAAAAAAATCACGAATATTAGAAACAATAAAAAAATATATTTTAAAAAATTTGAAAAATAACTTGTGAATAATATTTAAAATTCAAATTAACTTTTTTCGAAATTTAAAAAAAAATTATAATATTGATAAAATTTAAAAAACTAAATAAATTCATTCATAAATCAATATATTATTAGAAAAATCAATCAACTTACTTAATTTGAAAAATATATAATTGTAAATAGATATTAGAAATTTATTTAATTATTTTAAAATAATTAAATGAATATACAAATTTATCTTTGAAATAAAAAAAATTCTCAAAAAAAAATTATTAAATCTATCAAAATTCCTTATTAAAACTTTACTTTTATTTTAATATTTTAAATAAATCCAAAAATTCCCAAATATTTTAAATCATAAAAAAATCCTCAAATAAAAAAAAATATATACAAGTAAATTCAAAATTTTCACCCTCTCCCCCAATTTAATAGAAAGAAGATAATGAATAGTAAAAAATAATTATTTGAAATTAACTACTCCCTCTGTCCATCAAAAGTGTGCTCACTTTTTTTTATACATGTTTTTTAAAAAATCATATTTTAATTATAAAAAATATATGTGGAGTAACGAGTAAAGAATATTGTTGGTAGATATTCAATCTTGTTAATAAAGTAGAAATAATACTCAAAAGTTAATTATTTAAATAGAATAAACATGTTTTTATGGACCCAAAAAAAAAGAAATGAGCACACTTTTGATTGACGGAGGAGGGAGTATATGTCAATTTTATTATTTTTTTTAATTATATTTTTTTATTTGAAAGTAGCTCATAAAAAATATGAAGACCTATTTTTTGTAATGCTCTATTTAAATAAATATACTTCTATTTATTGAATTAATTCAATGATTTTTTAATTTATTTTGAGAAATAATTTGGGATATAAAATATTTGGTGAATTGTGAATTTATTTAAATATTAATATATGAGTAAGGTTTTAGTGAATAATTTTGGCGATTTTAATTTTTTTTTTCATTTGGAAGTTTTATTATTTTAAGAATAAATTTGTATATTTATTTTATTATTTTAAAATAAATAAATTTATAGTACTATTTTTTTTCTAATTAGGCATGTTAATGGAGTTTTTTAAGAATTAATTGATTTAGAAAATAATTTTTTTATTTTTTTTATTTTATCATATTATAATATTTTAGATTTAAAAAAATCATTTTATATTTTATATACTAGTCATAATTTGTTTTCAATAATTTTAAAATATTATTTAGTGTTTTAATTAATATTCATAGTTTTTCTAAATTAATAAATATAAATAAGTTATAAAAAGAAAAAAATATTTCACATGTTAAAAAGGAAAAGAAAAATTAAAATCCACATGTGTGTTGACTTGTTGGTGACCTGCTATTACAGGTAAAAAGACCATTTTCAAAATTTAAGCATACTTATTGGATCGAAATCAAAATGTATAATCCATCTGGACCAAATTCAAAATCAGTCCAACTTAGTGGACTAAAAAATCTTTAATCCCTAAATATTATAACGCAACACATATAACTCTATATACAGGTGATTTAAGTATTGTTATATTCATCTTCATACATAAGGAGTCAAACAAAATTTATGAAGAATTAAATACTTGAAATAAATACAGTACAAAAAAATAAAATTGAGAACGAACTGGACCTAACCTTTTTTTTTTTATAGAGTGGGCTACAGTCCCCTCCGTCCCTGTCCATACACCATAAACGATTGGCAAGCCCATTCTTACCATGCCATAGCTTTCAATTCTCGACCATTTTGCCTTATCCAAACATTAAGGCTGGATAACCAAGATAATAAGGATACGTACAATACAAGCTCATCCTTTTCTTCTAGAACAACTTTTTTTTATTTTTAATGAAATAATTTTCAGGGAAACAACAAAGAAAGCCACAAAGCTGTTTATGATGATAAAAATGAATAAAAAATTTAATTCGTTGATTCGATCAAAGAATACTCGAATCTCAATAAAACGATCGAAGAACACGTCTTTAATAATATAAAATCGTCAAAGGTGCATTGTAATGTAAGAGATGTTATTTTAAAAGAGATGGAGGTAATTGCACCTGCGCGCCGTGCATATGCCCTATATATAATGGTATAGCAAAATTAGTTCCACACATTGGGATCAGAATACCTAATACCTACCATGGTATCTCATCTCAATAGATAAAAATCAATTTAGTCTCGTAACTTTATAATTTTTTTTAAATGGTTCAATAAATTAAATTTATGGATTTAATTCAATATTTTGCAATTTATTCTATTTTTTGTCTTAAAAAAATTAAATGTACAAATTTAGTCTCATTCTTTCACAATTTATTTTATTTAGGTTAACTCTATATAACTAGATGATTTTTTATATAATTTTAATTCTATCATGGTTTTTTTTTTAAAAATCCAATAAGAACATGATTTTACTATCGGTTTACTTCGGTACGTTATTTACACATTTTCGGCCGAATAATTCAGACGCCACATAAAAAAAAAAAAAATTGATGGACATGTACGTAAATCGTATATTGAATTGCAACCATTAATAAGATCAATACTTCTTTCATAACTCATACTTTTTTTTTTTTTTTTTTCATAACTCATACTTTTTTTTTTTTTTTTCATAACTCATACTTTTTTTTTTCATAACTCATACTTAAAATGATAAAAAGAACATTTTAACTGTCTCATTAAAACATTTCAATATTATATTAAATGTCATCATTTTATCTACACTAAAAAATATTTTTACTAATTATAAAGTTGAAATTTTTTTACTATTCACACTTTTATCTCTAATAATACTAATAAATAATTCATACATTAAAATTTGTGTCAAAAAACTATGAATCTTTTAAATAAGGGACAGAGGGAGTATATTTTATTGTAAAATTATAAAGATGGTGGTAAAATGAGATGTGAAAGACCATGTTAATCCAACATATATTGTTACAGGCTAGCTACAAACATAAGGAGAGAGGAAGTCTTGCTTGAGATTGTTTTACTGTGAAACGGAGTATAATTTGAGCATGACACTTTAACATTTTAAAAGAGATGAGTGTTAATTTATAATAATTTGTGAATGGTCTCATGGTAAAACCATTTAACGCAAACCATGTGTCACGAAATGTTTTTTTTTTTTTTGAAGTGAATAAAATACAAATGTCATGTGCACATTTTGTGCACGATCCGTACGTACACATTTCGTGCAAATTTTATGAATGATATGTATATACATGTTTTATGCACGGTTCATATGTACATATTTTAGTACTTATTTTAAAAGTTTTTTTTTACCTTTAGGTGCTTTTATCGATCATATATATTGAATTATCTATTTTTATTTATACGTTAATTTTTTCTATCTATTAATTATATAAACATAATAATTTAACTATTAAAATGATTATAAAATTTTCAGGAATGAATTGTGCAAAAAATGTTCACGAATTGTGCACTATTTAATATTTGTCCACCCTATTAAAATGTCTTCTCATTAATGTTATTTATCTATTTAAATATGGACATAATATAGCTAGTATGTAACAAAATCCAAGGAATTACACTCTACACACTGTATTATTCCTACATGAGTATAATTTCTTGGTTCGCACATGAAGAGTAAAAGCTAGTAAAGTTCCTAAAGCACATAAGCACCCCCATAAAACGAAAGTCGTGTTATAGCAATTTTGACCCGTACAATCCCCTGAAACACGATTTCTGCCTCTATTGTAGAGCATTGCAGCAAAGTCCCCAAACAAGAATGAACCTATTGGAATGTTTGATACCAAGATATTGTGATTTACCCCGAAATTCTTGGTTCCAAAGAGCTCTGTTGTGGTAGAGACAGAAATGGAAGTAATTGCGCCAGTGCATATGCCTATAACTGCTGTACTTATGTAGAGTGAAACATCCTTTGGATTCAGTAGCAACAAGAAACCTCCACACATTGGGATCATCAAACCTCCCATGGCTCCTCCTCTCGATACCAAACGCTTGCTCCTGCATAGAAACGGACTGAAAATGAAAGTCTGCAAATAATAATGGGACAGAGAGAGTATAATTAAACTATTTTTTTAATGTAAGCGTAATTCTATCATTATATTTAATTTTTTTTTAATAAAATACATGACTTCATCATTGTTACAATTCAGACATCACATATCGAAATTGCACTGGAAATGTAAATTGTGTATGTATCCAACGACAACCATTAATAAATGTGAGATCACGAATTTGTGTGATGAGTATTTGAAAAAAATCCTCCCTCCGACCAAAAATTATTGCCCTCTTTTTTTTTTTTTTTTACAAAGATCAGTAAAACATTAAGCAGGTGTTTGCAAATTCAGGTGGAGGGAGTAGAATTATTAACTTTTTTTTTAAAAAATTACCTTCTCACAACTTTAACTTTTTGAGAAGTGCTTCTAAGTTATTTTTTTAAAACTATTGTGTTAAGATTTTACCTATAAATTTATTTTGAATATTTTACACACTTAAAAAGATAGAAAAATATTTTCAACATTTTATAACGTGCAAGTTAATATCAACCAAGATATCTATTAATTATAATTGTTTTTTGTTTTTTTTTTTGCAAAAATGACTCAGTTCCTATAATCATAAAAACATAACCTTTGTAGCCGAACAATATTGACTTTTTCCACAAATAGGGGAGGGTGGTGGAAGCATAATGAATATACGAAATCTAACTAATAAATTGGCTCATAAATTTGTCAACCAACTCAATTTGTTGCATTAAAACCTTTAATACGTGGTGCAATGTGCCCGATAACATAATACTATTAAATTAATAATGCTACCAATACTATGTTTCAGTATGAAAATTACTCCAGGACACACTGCAGTGTTCTACTATTATATAGACTCCTATTTTATACTACTACAATTTAATACCACATGTTAATTTCATTCAATTAATTAATATACCACATAAACGTACGTATTAAAGTGTATTAAATACGTAGAGAAAGAACGAACTTACCTCGGGAAAAAGAAATCTAGTAGCGACGGCAGGAGACGGCCGAAGAAACTGAACGCAGACGAAAGCGAGACGAGCGAAGAGGTCCCCGAACACCCTCTCGACTCAGCGATTTGTGCTAGATTGTTAACGTACACCAAACCAAGCGTGGCCCCAAAAAAATAAACGAAAAAATACAACCAAAATTCGACTCTTCGTAACATTAATATTGGTCCAACTTCCTCAATCGGTTCAATAATATCGCTTGTGCTAACACGATCTAAATTATCCTTCGACTCTATCGACGTCCCAAACCCCTCGTCGTACACTCTAATCCAGCACTTCTGCTGCATACTCTCTCGAATTTTCTCCGCCACCGGAATTATTAACGGCAACATCAGCATCGCGAGCATTCCTCCGAGAATCGTGTACCCGTGGAGAAATCCCGAAACTACCCTCCCCAAGCTAGTGAACACGGCGAACAAGCCGGTGACAATTGTGACAATGAACATGGTGAAGAATCCTCTCGTTAACTTCCTGCTTTTCCCTACGTTAACGTCTCTCGCTAACGGCGCCGTTACGACGCAAACGAGTAACGGCAACACGGAATTCAGAAGTAAGAACAGTTTAGCCCTTTCCGACGGCGAAGTGGAGACGACGTCGACGATGTCCGTGTAAATCTTGGCACTTAATCCGGTGTAGCTGGTGGATAATCCGACGGCGATCTGGCGATCGAGGGGGAAGTTACGAATCGCGATGATGTAACAGACTGTGTTAATCCAGCAGATGCCGTTTCCTGCCAAAACGGTTAGAAGGAAAATGTGCCAGTAGGAGAGAGAGGGGATTTGATGAGAGAGAAGGAGGAACTGAATGCCGTAACCGATCATGCCGAGTAAGGATCCGATGAGGAGGACGAGCCAGAGGGGGAGGTGGGCAGCGGCGAGGCCGGAGATCCAGCCGAGGAGTTTTCCGGCGTCGGAGGCGGAGGCGAGGTTGTTGAGCTGGAGCTGGGAGAGGGAGAGGATGCGCTTGAGCTCGGAGGAGTATGCCGGGAAATTGGAGTTGGTGCCGTTGATGGATTGAAGCCATATAGCGGCGACGAGCGTTAGCCATTGGAGGGCCATTATTAAGTTATGTTGTGTGTTGTAAAAATGGGTGGGAGTTATATGTATTGTGTTGTAAAAATGGGTGGGAGTTAAAGTGAATATATATATAAATGCATAGGTTTTGTTTTGTACACCCATATGGGTCCACCTCTTCTTTTCAATTATTCTCTCAGATACTCACTCCTTACCCGTAAAAGCTACCCTGTGCTCTGTGCACGAAGGTTAAAAAATATAATAAAATAAATAAATGTATTAGAGGCGAGGTAATGTAATTGAGAGAGAAAAATATAATTAAATATAAGAAGAAATTGAATATTTTACAAAAAAAAAAAAAAAAAAAAGGAATGAATAGCTTTTATTGAAACATATGAAAAAAAAAAGTTGGGTAAAGTATTTGATTGAGTGTATCCAAATGACTAAAAAAAACACTATTTATGAATTATGATTCAACGTGAACCAATCGAAATATCCAAACTACTCATAGAAAACATATGGGTCTTATTAATTATGTGATCTCTTTCATTCTTATATGACACTATAAGTCTTTTTTTATACAAATTTGTAAATATATGAAGATATTCTACTTCTTTAAAGATATGTTGAAAAGATAAAATATTTATAGGAATCTAAAATTATGGAATGTTTTAAGAAATTTTATTCATTAGTTAAAAATAAATTTATTAATACATGTCTCTTCTTAATTTAACAAAAAAAAAAAAAAAGTTAAAACGTAAATTTTTTTTGTAAAAGAAGAGTAGTATTTTATTGTAGGTAAAATAATGTTTATAGTGTAATATTGTGATGTTTGAAAGATATGTTAAAGTGAGTTTGTTTTCTTTTTAGTAAATGAGTAATCTAATAAAAGATGAACTAAAAAGACAAACATATAGTCTAGTAAAAGGCAGGAGGTGTATCAATTTCTTTTCAATAAAGATTATATATTCTATTTTGTAATTCATTTTCTATTTCCCTACTTTTTATACATAATAAAGTTACTTAATTTAATGGTGTTATTCATTGTGGATCAGATCATGTCTTTTATTTTGTTTTGGGTATTACTTTATATTTCATTATTTAATTTACTAATACGTGTCATATTAAAATATGATCAACACCTCCTAATAATAAAATAATATGTGTTAAAAATTTAATAAAATGAAATACGAAAAATAAAAAAAATAATTTAAATCATTACACTTTACATAAATTAAAAATAGTGAAATACAATATGAACCATGCGATTAACCATTAAAATGGAATAAGAGATTAATAACGACAGTTTCTTACCCCATTTGTTTATTAGTTAATTTGTTCTTCTGCAAATTTAAATATATCTAAGTTACACTTAATACATATTTATTAAAATATGGAGTATATAATATTCATTAATTAAAATAGTAACATTTCAATTTTACCAAGAAAAAAAAATGAACTAAAGTTTTTATATCATCCGTCCACAAAATTATGTTATAAAGTAATAAGAATGTACAAGTGTATAAATTTCTTAGAATATATATTTATTTATTTTTGACTGGAAAGTAGGATTAATTCTTAGAATATGTTAGAAATTAATATAAATGTACAAATCCATGCAAAAAAATTAACAATTATATATATATATATATATAATTGTTAATGTTTTAATTAATGAATATATATATATATATATATATATATATGTGTGTGTTTATGTTTTTATGATTTTAATTAATGATTTTATATTATAGAATTAAAATAAAAATGCAAACCGTTTCCAAAATCCAAATGAAATATTTTGCAAAAATTCAGTATAGAAAATAGAAAAAGGCATTAGCTCAGGTAAACACGAGGGCATGGCGATCGAGGGCTATTTTATTATAGCACCTTCCACAAATGGCAAGGGGCCTTTGGTTTTTTTTTAAAAAAAAATTAGTTGCTTGTTTATTGTTCACTGTAAACGTTTAAATTAAAATTTATGTCACGTTCAACACCCAAATTCACTAGTGGCAAGAGTTCTGCGGGCCAGATACTACAAGAATGAGGACGTTATGGAGGCGAGGCTGGGATCTAACCCGTCGTATGTGTGGCGATCACTTCTATGGAGCCGAGAACTGCTGGAAAAAGGACTTTTCTGGAGAATTGGGAAGGGAGATAAGGTGAAAATATTTAAGGAAAGATGGGTTGCTGGCCTAAATGAAGGAAGAATAAAATCCAGAATTGCGAGCTCGTCAACAGTGAGCCGTTTCATAAGTGAGGGAGGGACATGGAACACAAATCTTGTAAGGGAGGCCTTTCTCCCCTTTGAGGCTGATGCAATATTACGGACGCAGATTGGAGGGGAAGCCTATGAAGATAAACAGTTCTGGCGACCGGATATTAAAGGAGTCTACTCCGTCAAATCGGGGTACAAATTTGAACTCACCAACAAAGCTAAAGGGCCTAATACAGAGGGAGAATCAAGTGACAATAGACTACAGGAGTGGTGGAATAAGGTTTAGAAGTTAAATGTACCCCCAAAGGTCCGTATTTTTGCGTGAAAAGTCATTTGGGATGTGATAGCTACGGAAGAAAACCTTGCGGATCATCATGTACCGGTCCTACCACAATATTTTCTGTGTAATTTCCACAAAGCTTCGACGGTACACTCACTATTCTTTTGCCCTCTATTTAAACACGTATGGAAGAACTATGGGGTATGGCATTTAATTAAGAATAGACAGGGGACACATGTGTTAGACATTATTTGCTCTTTAGAGAATAATGATATGGGCAAGCCACTGGAGGAGATTTTGATCATGATGTGGGGTATTTGGCGTGAGAGATGCAATCTTAAGGCAGCATTAAGCAAGGGAGATAGTAGACGCCATGTATCACTGCTGCCAAACGTGGAATGGGCATGTAGTTTCCTCAGGAACTTCCAAAATGCAAACCGCAAAGAGGGGGGCAGCACAACCGGACCACCAACCACCCTATATGCTGATCGGGAGGACGAGGAGAGATCATGTTGCTGGGTGGAAACGGATGCGGCTACAACGGAGGACAAAGGCTTAGTCAGTGTGGACTATGTGATTGGTGATCAAGAGATGGTGGTTCAGGTAGCAGGTTATAAGAGAATAAAGAACACAAGTTCGGTACTCGCGGCGGAACTTGAGGCTATTAGAGAAGGTATCAAAAGATGCAAACAGAAAGGGTTCTCCACACTTAAGGTTTTCTCGGATTGTCTTAATGCTATAACACTGCTGCGGAATAAAGAAACACTCCACACTCCCGATGGTTTTGCGTTAGATGGTGTTAAAGAAGAAATGGAAGGCATGGTAGCGTGCGATGTCTTTTTCATTCCAAGAACGAGAAACACAAGGGCACATCGTCTAGCAAGAGAAGGAATTCACTCTCCTATTCCTCATGATTGGGAAGGAGCAGATTTGCCGACTTGGCTGATGGAACATTAATGCTTGAAGTATTATGAAGTATGAATTGTAGAGTTGTTATACTCAAACATGTAATGTACCATCCCAAAAAAAATTATGTCACGTTTAGATGTTGCTTTGATATAATTTATTTAATCTGATTTAGACATTAGTACTGTACATCCAATATCTGTTTGACTTTCAACTCCCGACTTCAATCCAATACATACTGCAAACTGCAAAGCAAATACAATTAACTTATCCTGTATATAATAAATACTTAGAATAACAATCATCACGACATCTGGCGCGCGTCATATATAGGTATTTTCAAAATAATTTTTAATTGTTTTTATAAAACTACGTTATGAAGTAGCACTTCTTTTTCGTGTTTCATTAAAATTTTATTGATTTTTCTTTTACAAGAAAAGATTGGAGTACAACTTATTTTGCATTCTCTAATATTTATTATTTTAATTTTAATGTTCACGAATTGTGCAATACTCATTAATATATTTACTCCATTAATTATATATTCATATATAATTATTTATTTATATATGTACATGTGGTATGTGTTACTATAAGAACAAATATATATCATTTGTCCTTACTTATATCATGCAATTGTGCACATGCAATGGTGAAATATGACACCAACGTACTTTAATTGATTGAAACAGTGAAACGTTACACTAACTTTAACTGAAACGTCGAATTGTTCAGTTTTAAAAAATGTTTCTATTAGAGACGGTAAAAAAAATGTCACTAATTTAATTTTTTAATTAGAGCCAACCAATTTTGGACTTTAACCACTCACATAAAAAAGTTTGTTGTTTCGAACTTAACTTTTGAATGGAATGCGAAATAAATTTTAAAAATACATTAATAAACAAATATAAATATTAGAGTCCTAGCTAATTGATTCATTTACATCTGATCCAACCAAGTAGACGCATAGTATCTTAGAGTAGGTATTTTAAAAATTCGAGTTCACGTAAATTAATTATATTGTTGGAAATACGAAGGGCCAGTGTTTAAAATGTTCGACTCTTAAATAGTGATATTATGTAGGACAATCGTAACATTACATATGCACACAGCACACCAATTATCATAAAAGCGATGGTAATTTATAACCATAATTATATGGTTGAAATTTTATAGTCCGTATTAGAGTCGTTTTTGCGTGCCTTTGCACGTACATTTCGAAATAAAATGTGTGCGGCTGTTTTTCTGTTTCACCCCAGTGGGTGGGCCGTGCACGATACACATATTCATGCATATATATGATTACCAAAATAGACACTTGATTTAGGACTAAAGGTATCCATTTGTTTGGTTTTCATTTTCTATTATATTAAACATTCTGTGTCAATTGATTATGACTAATGTTAAAAATAATTGAATACAAGATAAGAAATTCAAAATTTGAATATGAACATATTTATTATATCAGTCACACTTACTTGTATGCACCCAATTACATGCTGCAATTTTTGGACAATTAGGGATATGTTTAAATCACTTTGATCAAAAATCCAATTGCATATATAGTATGAGCTCTCAATTGTGTACAAGATATGATTTTATTATCGGCTACTTCTAATTTATAAATATTTAAGAATTTAGAAAAACAATTAGTATTATTAAAGAATAATCATAGAAGAAGTTCCAAGTGTGGAAATAAGAGAGTGAGGTCAAAGATTCTTGAAAATATATTGATTGAAAAGGAGGTGTGTTAAATTTGTGGGTGTTAGGCGAGAGTTGTGGAGTTTTGAAGGCCAACGAAGGGTTTTGCCATTAATTAATAGCAATTATGTGCTCTACTAATAATTAAGACATGCAGTTATTATTGTTATTTGAGGTTGCAAATGCAAGAATTATTATTAGGCGGGGGAACATCACATAATACCAAACACAGTGGCGCTGTTGTATACGACATCAATATGAGACGTGATACTTTTACAGTTTTACATATTTTTTTTTTCGTTTTCAATAGAGTTATCTCATGTTTTTTCACTACACTAGATTAACTGCAGTTTTTTTTTTTTAATCAAAAGAACTTATATAAATCAAGAATTAATAAGAGCTATCGAACACGGTTACACTGTTTTTTTATATAGATTTTCAAAATTTTAGTTATTTAATGGATTTTTTTGTAATTTAGTTCTTTAAAGAAGTGTATAAAAGAATAATTAGGCCTAATTTTCGCATGTTGTTATAGTACTATAATTTTCAATTTTCACATGTGGGTTACTCTCAATTTGGAAAAAACATGTGTGTTATATATGGACTGATTTTTAGATGGTATATAAGATGTATAAGCTAGTTGTTTAGTAGTCTGAAAATGGAAAAATGAAGCAGATCATGATGATAATGAGAGATGACGTGCAGCTGAGGGGAGGAGCTACGCTTGGACCAACTTCTCTCAAAGAGATCTTAAATTGACACATATCCATATGTAAGATAGTTATAACGATTAAACCTATTCTAATAACATAAATCGAGAGAGATATATACGAACGTGTGAAATTGATAAATACGTCTTTAAACAGGACAGGGTAAAAGGAGAAGGCGTGAATAAATACTAGTGGGGTAGCACCGTAGATGACTGAAATTTAGAGTAAAAATTAGCTTGTCAAATCGTCATTTGATGCGATGTACGCAAATCACACCATCGCACATGTTCGTGATCCGATGACCATTTTTTACCATGATTTGCACCACTCCCGCATAACCAAAACAATTTATAAACTATAAATAAGTTCCTCGTAATATATATATATATATACACACTTCCTTATTGACATTTTTAAAATGTGCAACAAAAGTCGAGAAAAAAAAAATATTTACGTTCCGTAATTTTTACCTTTTTTGAAAAACGTTCAAAAAAAAGATACAAATTTAATTTACGTCCCATAATTTCGTAAATTGTTTAATTTATATCCCATAATTTCATAAATTGATTAATTTACGTCAAAAAAAAGATAAAAAAATTAATTTTCATCCCATAATTTCGTAAATTGGTTAATATACGTCTTTTTTCTACATTATACAAATTATAAATAGTGAATTCTAATATTTTTTTTAATTCAGATGATCATTATTTTTTTCACGTTATACAAGTCGAGTTTGACCATATTACAATTTATGTCGGTTTTTCATAATTTTTATGCTCACTTGACAAAAGCGTGAGTGAAACGATGTCGTTTTGCTGTCTCCAAAAAATGGACGTAAATTAAGCAATTTACAAAATTATGGGACTTAAATTATTTTTTTATTTTGTGACATTTTTCATAAAAAGATGAAAGTTACATGATTGTAAATATTTTTTTTCTAAACAAAAGCCCTTTACTTTTGCCTTTGTTACAATTTTTTTTTTTTAAAATTTAACTTCTCATGAAGTTTGATCGAATAATATGTTAAATCGAAACTCTTTCATATATTTAAAGTAGGGACCGAAATTAAAAGTGATTACACATTGAATGATTAGAAGGAGCTAGTTTGACTATTGAAACCCAAATCTTAGAAGCCGTGGGGAAGAGGTGAATATGATCGACCAACCGTGTGGGTGAAGCCGTTCATTGCAAATCACAGGCTTTGTCTGGTGACAATTCATTGAACAAGGGTACTTGTGCAACAACTAAGGTGGAAACCTTGTCTACTAATAGTTACACTTGTGTGCACTCAATTACATAATAAAATTGTGTTATAATTTTAATTTGATTCTAATTTAATAAATAAACAATTTAATGAATAATTAAAATTATATGTAAATCACTTAAAATCCAATTAGATGCACAAATTTGACAATTAATATTTAACATTTGATAAAAAAAAAGTGACAATTACTAATATACAAACAAATTTGTAGGGATGGACCTAGAATGAGTACTTGAGGGGGACCAACGGTAAAATTTCAAAGTAATTAATTAAATTTACAACCTGTTAAAAAAAATAAAAAATTGGCATGGTCCAACTTGGATATATGCTCTTCTAACACTTTTCACATTGATGGTAATAATTCTAGGTCACGTTCGATCTAATGATTGACCCTCAATGATTTTATTAGACGACTTTCATCATTATTTATAAATGAATTTAATCGAGATGCTCAAGTATTTTTATTCTTTTTTTCAAAGAAATTTTTTATTGTTCTTAGCTTTTTCATCAACGAAATAGTCAAATACAAATTAATTAATTGGAAGACTACATTAAATTTTAAATTCTAACTCTTAACCAACAATTAGTTATATTGATTCTTATTTATCTTTGATCTAGAAAACAAATTTTATAAATACATCAATTAATAATTGGAGAATTAATTTTAAATTAAATGCTAATTTAATTGGAGAATAATTAAAATAGTACATTACCCAATAACAAAATAAAATAAATAATATATAAATATAAATTAAAATTACAATTACAAACCTTATTGAGTGGTGACCGGTGAGTATTGTATTAGTATGATTTATTTTGATGGAATTAAATTAGTAGATGAATGGATTGGGCCTCAGTGATAAGGAATTAAGTGGGCCGACTTAAGTTAGTTTATTAATTGGTGGAGGCCAAACATAAAAAAGAAAAAGAAAAGGGTCTGACTATTTACACCTCCATTTCGGTTTAGAACACTCCCCCGATTGATGCACCCCCTAAAATCTGTTTGAGATAGATGCACACCCCAGGGTTGGCAATGAGACGGGTATAAACCCGGACCCGCATGAAACCGACCCGCACGGGGCGGGTAAATACCCGATCAAATAATACCCGGCGGGTCTGGGACGGGTAATGGTTTTATATATACCCGAACCCGACCCATATAGATATGTATTAAAAGAAATACATATATATATATATATATGTATATTTATTATCAGTAAATTGTTATTGTATATACTCTTTCCTTCTAATTTCATGCCACTACTTTTGTAGATTGTTGATATACTCCCCAAATTTTGAATGGATTGAAATATGTTGTTGTAATTTTTTTTGCCTTATTTGGAGATATTGCACAAATTGTTAAATACACTCCCCAATTTTTTTAATATGTACTGTAATTGTTAAATAAACTTTTCATTGTTGGAGCTTTGGAAACCGATGCTTACCATCTAATTAACTAATTTAATTTTGAATATTATAACATACTTATACTAATTTTCTTTCTTAAATATATGGTGTTTGAAGAAGGAATTTTTTTTTTTATTGATGGCGGGGCGGGTCCTGGGACAGGCCATACCCGTCCCATACCCGCCCCGTTGCCAACCCTAGCACACCCCCTTAATTGTCATAAATGTCCTTCTCTCATAAATTTTCAATTACTACTCACACCCTCCCCTAAACCCTAGTTTCTCCTCCATCTTTCATCTTCTTCACTCCCCCTCCCCAAACCACTCCACAACCTCGCCGCCGTCGCCGGCGACACCCGCCCTCTCCCCCACCGTCGCCGACACCCGCCCTCGCCCCCGCCACCGCGACCGCCCTCGCCCCCACCCTCGCAGCCCCCCGCCACCGCGGCCGCCCTTGCCCCACCATCGCTGCATCGTGGCTCTATAAAAGAAAAAAAAAATTGTTTCCAGCTGACGCGCGGCCGCCCCCTCCCTGGTGACCCGTCCATCGGCCGCTCTCCCCCTCCCTCTCCCTTCTCGATCAATCTGTTAAAAAAAAAAAACAACAGCAGAAATCGAGCGGCCGCAGCCACTGCCCAACGGCCCCCACTCCCGCTTCCGTCCCCAGGTTTGATTTTTTTTTCTTTTTTTTTCTTAATTTCGACCACTCTAGGTCGATCAAAATACACCACGTCGACAACAGGGTGTCGACGAGTGTTTTTTTGGTCGACCTAAAGTTGTCGACGAGTTTTAAATTATTTTTTTTCGATCAACAAATGTCGACCATATACACTCTCGTCGACAAACCAGTGTCGACAAGAGTGAATATGGTCGACACTGGTTTGTTGAAATTTAAAAATAAAATTTGAAAATTTTTTAAGTTCTGATTTTTTTTTTGTTTGTTGTTGTGTTGTGTTTTGTTTTGTTTGTTATTGTTGTTGTTGTTGATGGTGGCGGCGGCGGCGGGAGCTATATAAAACTTAGGTTTAGAGTTTAAAGGTGAATGAGGGGTGCATTTAGTAATAAGGGTGCATTTAGTAGTGTAATATGACTTAAAGAGTATTTTTGGTTTTTTACATTATTAGTATATTATTAAACTCAAAGGGGGAGTGTTCTAAGCCGAAATGGAGGTGTAAATAGTCCCACCCAAAAGAAAAATACCACTAATGCATATATATATAGGGCGCGGTTATACATACACCAACCTATTGAGGACACCCACCAAACTATTTTTTTATCCTAGAGAGTTTGCAAAATGTCCCATAATCCCTCGTGTAAATTTAAAAAAAAAAAAAGATGAGTACACCCACCATTATATTAATCGACGAAATATTTTCCACCACCAACACCACCCAAAAATCTTCCCCACCACCACCACTGCCCCCAAAAATCTTCCCCCACCACCACCATAACATCCAAATTCCAAAAGAAAACAACAGAAATAGAGGTAAAATGTCGAAAATAAAAATAAAAAATTCGTAATGTGTCCGAAAATTTGAAGTGAACAAATGTAAGATGTTCGAAATATTTTACAAAACAAACTCAATATGTTCGAAAAAATTTCCTAAACAACTTAAATTTGTCCAAAAAAAAATCGAACATCTTGTTTGAATTTTTTTCCAAAACAAACACAAAATGTTCGAAAATTTTTCCAAAACAAACTCAATATGTCCGAAAATAATTCTCAAACTTCTAAAAACCCTAATTTTCCTAAATTTTTCAAAAACCCTAATCTTACCTGAAACGAGCGGCGACGACGATATTTCTTCCTCAAATAGTAGAGGCGACGGCGACGACATTTCTGGGGATGCGACGGGGAGGGGTGCGAATAACGACGAAGAGGGGATGCGTCGTTTGCGGCAACGAAGGAGAGGTGAGTGTGGACAAGGCAGCGGCGGCCGCTGCGAACGTGGTTGGGGAGGGAGGCGGCCGTTGCGAACGTGGTTGGGGAGGGAGGGCGGTGGCGGCCGCGACGTTGTGAGGGAGGAGGTGGGCGGTGCAGCCACGACGTGGGGATGGAGGAGGTGTATGGCCGATTGGAGGGTGGTGGTCGCGCGCTGATTTGTGGTAAGATTGCATGAATTTATAGTGTGAATATGCTTGAATTGTCGTATTAAGATTGCAAAAGTTATGTAAAAGTAGTTTGTTTATCGAATTATTGATACATGAATATTTTGCATTGTTTTTAGGGAAAAACGATGAGTTTTGAAGCAAATCACATGAAGGAATCAATGTGAGGAAAATGTCAGATGAAAGAAGATGAAGAGAGAGTGCATATGCAAGAAGAATCGAGCCAATTGGAGCCACGGTTTGGAAATGGTGCACAAAAGAAGATGGAAGAGGCAACTCGGCCGAGTTAGACAACTCGGCCGAGTGAAAAAAGAGTCCAGAATCTGGAACATCTTGTAACTCGGTCGAGCTCCACCATCCGGTCGAGTGAAATAGCGAGGGAGAAACTGGAATGAATTCTAACTCGGCCGAGTTGGACAACTCGGCCGAGCCCCGCAACTCGACCGAGTGGAAGGTCGAAGGTAGAATCTGGAAGTCGGGGCAACTTGGCCGAGCTACACCATCCGGTCGAGTGGCCTGAAGAATTGTCAAGATATGCTTAAGGCATGACTCGGTCGAGCTCTACAATTTGGCCGAGTGGAATTACAACTCAGAATCTGGAATGATTCTCAACTTGGCCGAGCTACTCCATCCGGCTGAGTTGCCTGATAAAGGGGCAAAATAATCTAAGGCCCGACTCGGCCGAGCTGCTGAGTGAACAAAATGCATTACATGCTTTTAGAAGTGCCCGACTCGGCCGAGCTGCCCGATTCGGCCGTGTGACCTCCTATTTTTGCCTAAAAACGTGTTTCGACTTAAGGGCACGTGTTCAACACTTTTGGAAGAGTATATAAGGCCCAAAGTTCGTTTTTGAAAGGGGATTCCACACATTGAGAAGACTCTACACATAGTAACACATACTGATAGGTTTTGAGATAGTTTTCTTCTAGTTTTCCATAGATTAGCTTAGAGTTTAGTTAATTTGGCATTTTCAATCAAGGATTGTAAGTGGGCTTTGCTTATTTCATCATATTGTAGCTACAATTTCATGATCAAGATGATATTACTCTATTTTGCAATTCAATTTGGTATTTCCTTTAATTTTCATTTCTATTGTTATTTCACCATGAGTTTGATGTTACTTGTTGTTATAGCCATGGGATTCTCTCAAAGAACCATGGGTTAATCCTCAATTGCCTTGGGTGTGGATGTTTTGATGAGAATTTAGTGTAATTGTGGATTAATTGCATGATTAGCTTATAATTTGGGTGTTTAGGTTTCTAGGGTTGTACTTTGATGATTCATTTGGTTGATCAACCCTATTAGCAAACATGTTCGATTATGTTTATTGCAACGAGAGTTGGGTAGCATGATTGGGAGTGTGAGTGTAAGCTTTGGTCAATTGAATAGAAGTTAATTAGTAATTAGCTAACTCGAGAGGGGGTTAATGGCTAGACCGACAACCTTAGACACTAAACGAGTAGAGGTCGTCTAGGAGTTTGGTGAGAGGGCGTTTCATAAGCATCAGTAACCGTGTTGAAAGTGCTTATGAAACACTATCTTAGGGGCTTATGGTATTTGGTTAGATCCTATAATTGCTAATCAATGCACGATGTTTACCTATGCCTTTCGAGGGGGTTTGCACACATATGTGATAGCATTTAGCTTGACCCAAATTCGTAGTAAAATCATGTAATTGGTTCACTAGATCACTTAATTGCTCACAAAACGGAAACACCCGAGGCAATACTTTCTCTTGCACTTTCCAACGAAAGTTAGATAGATTGATATTTCTTGTTACTAGTTCTCAATACCTTAGTTAATCTAGTTAATATTTTTGTGATTATTCCCGAAAATTCAAACAACATCATTTAGTTACTACAATAGCATGATAACTTGCAACTTTAGGGACTCATTTTCACTCAATTAAGTCCTTGGAACGAAATTCTACTTGGGACACTTATCTTACTACTAACGAACCCATACGCTTGTGGGGATCGTATAGTTGTAAAAAGTGTGCAAAATTCGATCCAAGTCAATGGCGCCGCTGCCGGGGACTTAAGCGAGTGTTGTTAGTGAGACTTAGAGTTTGTTAAGTGTTATTGATAGTAGCATTTCTTTTTGTTACTTTGTTTTTGTTCATATTTGTGGGGCTTTGACATTTTCCTTTTGTAGGTGCATGATCACAAGATCACGTGGAGGAAATCTTGAACCATTAGACCTTGAGATCGAGGCACACGCAAGAAGAAGGAATCGAAGTAGGAACCGACAAAGAGTCATAGAAGAACCATTTGAGATGGAGAACATTGAAGATATGAATCCTCCACCACTTGGAGATGATGAGCCTCAAAGAGAGAACCACCAAGTTGCAAACCAAGTTGGAGGGAATCCACCTCCAAAGCTGCGGAGGTGAAGGGGTGGCGCCGCTCGCGGGAGGGAAGGGGCAATGCCGCTCGTGGGAGGAAAGGGAAGGGGGAGAAAATGGGGCTGGGTGTACTGAAATTTTTGAGAAATGAGGAAAGATTAGGATTTTAATGTGGAGAAGGGTAATTTTGGGATTTTCAGGTGGGTGTACTCGGCCAGTGAGTGTCCTCAATAGGTTGGTGTGTGTGTATAACCACGCCCATATATATACCCTGCTTGATTGATAAAATTTGGATAACAAATTATGTTTCAATAAAAAGTTAAGGACACTTACTTCGAGACAAAGAAATCTAGTAACGACGACAGTAGACAACCGAAGAAACTTAATGCATACAAAAGCGAGACGAGCGAAGAGGTCCTCGAACACCCTCCAGACTCAGCAATTTGTGCTAGATTGTTAACTACACCAAACCAAGCGTGGCCCCAAAAAAATAAACAAAAAACAATCAAAATTCGACGAATTTATAGTTTATAAATTGTTTTGGTACGCGGGAGAGGTGCAAATCATAATAAAAAATTGTCAACGGATCACAAATAAATTTGGACAATAAATTGTGTTTCAATAAAAAGTTAAGGACACTTATCTCGGGACAAAGAAATCTAGTAACGACGGCAGGAGAGGATCGAAGAAACTGAATGCAGACGAGGACTCCAAACAAAAAAAATAGTACAAAATCATTAATTGGTAGATACAATTGAAATTTTGCGTTCTGAAAAGTAAGTGAGGTAGTAGAGTAGAAAGTAGATGTGTTCCAACACTTAGCAAGCACGAATCGCAAATTAAGATTGAAGTGTGCTCAAACAAAATAATGACAACAAACAAGAGAAATTGAATACATGTTACCTAGCTAGTATGCGTTTAAAATAAGTAATTAATTCATTTGACATATATTAGTTGTTTATATATAAAACTCGATAGACCGGACAAGCCATCCGACCTCCTTCTCCCCTCTCCTCCCCTCTTTCTCTTGTCAAAAAATAATGTAGATCTACCGTCGTCCTCTCAAATCTGTTCGTCGATTTCCTGACACGTTTACAGTCGTCGTCCATCTGTCACTAGCTCGTCGGCGTTGCCAAAACCACGCGATCGTTTTTCTGGAGCATAAATCGGTGTTTTATGCCGATCGAAACGATTGAATCTAAAATTTTATTGTTTTAGTTTTAGTGGGATCAACAGATCAACCCTCCCTGATGGTGCTATGGTGGCCGATCGGGCGAGCGATCCGTTGATTCCGTTTATTTTTCTGCTTTATTAGTTTAGGTAGTTTATTTTCTGTTTTTTTTTTTCGTTGGCTTTACTTTCTGCTTATTTTTCTTTTGTTCTGGGCGCATTATGCGTTTTATTATCCATTTGAGAGTTTATTGTCCCTTTGTGGAGCCCGTTGATCCTTTGTGGAGCTTGCTTCTGTCCCTGCTATGGTGCTGGAATTCGGTGGTTACTTGAAATTTTTGGATCTAGGTGCTTAGTGGCCTTTCTCTTTCTATTTTCTCTATTTTTCTTTATATTGAACTACATTAGTGTGGGGTTTGTCTCGATGTTAAAATGGAGGACTGTGCATTACTTGTAAGCAAATAGTACACTCGTGTCCCCACTTCTCACGATTGGAGCAGGTAGCGACACCAGATTGATTCGTCTTAGTTTGAAGATCTAGTGCTTAAGAAAGTTTCTATGTAATTCATTTGATCTTGTAAACCTTAAAAAAATAAAAAAAATATATAGATAAAAGGTCAAAGGGTATGGGTATGGTGGGTTCCACTCACAAATAAAGTAATTGTATAAAATTAAAATGTACTTCTGATAATTTAAGTAAATAAGTGATGATGGAAGGGGTGAAAATAAAAATAGTACTCCCTCCATCCTATTTTAGATTTATCATTTACTGTGTGCGCTGAGTTTAATGCGAAAATTATTTATTACTCCATCTTGTCTCATAATAACTTTCACTCCCTTAAAATGAAAAATTCTTTATAAACTTCACTCTCACAATATCCTCAATTTTACATAAAATGTCATTACTTTTTGGCCTACATATACACACAAGTCAACTCTTTTCTTTATTTTATACATAAAAGTTTACAAAATTACCCTTAAAACTCTACTCATTATTACACTTTTTTAATTTGTATGTCCATCTACATGTGAAAGTTATTTCGAATGGAGTAGTATTAAATGAAATAAAATAAAGACTATGCATGCCTTTTGAGTAATAAAATAAAGCAACAGTAGAATTTTATGAGTAATAAAGTATAAATAATAAAGTAATGATAATATTGAGTTGTTTAAAATGTGTAGTTTAAAGTTAAAAAGTTGTATTTGTAAATTAAAGAATTATGAATCTAGGATGACAAAGAAGAAAGAGGGGGAGAAGGAGAGGAAGAGGAAAATTAAGATTTTAGTCGATGAGGGTGTAAGGAAAGTTTTGGAGAAAAAATAACAGTTTTGATAATTTAAAGGAAGTACGTCTAGTTAATCGTACTCCCTCCGTCCCACATAAATTTGCACACTTTCTATAAATGGATGTCCCATACCAATTTGCACACTCCATAAAAGGAAATATCTACATAACCCCCACCCTCAAAATATACTTTTATTTACCCATATGCCATTACTTTTCCACACTCAATCTACTTTTTACTTTACTTTATTCATAAAACTTTACAAAACTACTCCTCAAAACATCACTCATTACACCTTTTCTTACACATTTTTTAAATTGTGTGTCCACCCAAGTGTGCAAGTTTCTATGGGACGGAGGGAGTATTTTATTGTGGGAGTGTATCTAACGTTGTTGGAGGCTATACATAGCCCACGCCATGCTTTAATTGTTGATATGGGCTTTCTAGGCCCATCAATCGGCCTGATGAAACAATGTGATATGGGCTTCCTAGGCCCATCAACCGGCCGGCCTAACGAAATTGGGGTGGAGAAAACCGGACCCGTCTCCCCAAAATGGACCGGGTCGGATGCTTCAGTCTATCTTCTTCCTTCCTCACTGGCTGTCCCCTATCTCTTAACTCTCAGACTCTCCGCTCCTCTCTAATCTAAAACCCTATGAACTGATTTCTCTCTCTATCCCTCCATTTTCTCTCTCTACCCCCAATTCTTCATCATTGAAGGGACTTACACAGCTACACAGCCAACTATTCACCATGAATCCATCAATTCTTCTTTCAACAGCTCCTTCTACACCCCACCCCAACGCCCTCTTACTCTCCCCACTTCTACCGCCCACCACTCAGCTTCGCCTCTCCTCAATCAATCTCCGCCGTCATCGCTACAAAATCAACACTATTCGTTCCCAATCAGACCAATCTTTGACTGCCGACGTCAGCCCCAATGTGTTTGGAGACAAAAGGGAGCTCACGGGCGTCCAATCCCTCGTTGATTCCATGTCTCCTCCTGTGCGAATTGCTAGCTCCGTTCTGGTTGTCGCTGCCGCCGTTGCTGCTGGATATGGTCTCGGGACACGATTTGGTGGCTTCCGAAATGCCGCCCTGGGTGGGGCCGTCGTGTGTGGCGCTGCCGCCGCTGGGGCCGCCTATGCGATGAATTCTTGTGTGCCGGATGTTGCAGCGGCTAATTTGCATAATTATGTTGTGGGATGCGGTGATCCTGGGTCAGTGAAGAAGGAGGACATTGAAGCCATTGCGAACAAGTAATTGAATCTCTAATTTGGCCCTTTTTTTTTTTTTTCTTCTTTGATGGTTGATTACTTTTTTTTATTTAATCTTGCTCTATAATTACTTCGTTAATTGCACTGACCTTTATAAATATTTCAAATTTCTCTGTTTCATTATATTAGTAATCTATAGACATTTTTATCTTAGTAATTTGTGCTGAATTCCATTATATATTTTGTCATGAAGAAGTGTTTCTCCTGAAAGTAATCAAGGGTAGTGGCGCTGACAAAAATATAATCATAGTTATTTAGTTAGTGAAATTTTTATTAACGAGGACAAGAGAGAGTTTCAAACGTGCGGAAGATACGAAGCCTTGTTCATATACAGAGGAAATACAGATGGCTCAGATCTCAAATACTTGCCTACTGGGAAAGATTGACCTAGAAGGAACACAGCTAGAATATCTCTCTTTCATACAACTGATTAGTTGTTTAGGACTTGTGGTAGGTTGAGAGCAGGACCTTTTTATAGATAAAGGTTTTGTATCCTGTTCAATTTCTATGTATTAACTCAAGCTGATTAGGATTTTAGAGTAGGATGATATGCTGTATTTGGTAATAACTCTTGTGTACTGTCTAACAACACTAAACAAACTAGGGTTACAAAACTTCATTTTTCTGAACTACTCTGGCATGAGATTCACCCGGTCTCAGCTTGGTGGTAGGAGGAGAAGTGGACTCCTACCATGCCACCACCCTAAACCCAGTTCAGTCCCTGTAGATATTGCCCTCATTGCTTTGCTCTTTTTGTTGTTGTTTGTCTCTTTCTTTTCTTACCTCAATGCTTGTTCTATTGATCCACTATGGACCGTATCGTATGTTCTGAACTGCTACTTGGCACTCTGAGTTGTATGCCTTTAAGAGTTTCTCTATGTCTTACTTCTGTTCTGTAATCAGATATGGTGTTAGCAAACAGAATGAGGCGTTCAATGCGGAGCTTTCTGATATTTATTCCCGGTAAGCGAGCACAGCTGCTAATTATGATGCTTAAAGATCAGTTTGTTTGTGCTTACACAAAAAATCATTGCTGTTTTTTTATTTTCAGATTTGTGTCTGCTGTCATTCCTCCTGGAAATGAAGATCTGAAAGGTAATGAAGTTGAGACCATTATTAAGTTCAAAAACTCATTGGGCATTGATGACCCAGATGCAGCAGCCATGCACATGGAGGTAGTGTTACATCTATATCTTGCTCTTACAAAACAATCATGTATCATTGATTGATTACATGGAGATTAGTTGTTTAAGGTTTCAATCCACAATTTCCCAGATTGGTAGGAGAATTTTCAGGCAAAGACTTGAAACAGGAGATCGGGAAGCTGATATGGAACAACGTCGGGTATGATGTTGTTTAGTCCCTTGAATATGGCATCTGTTCTAATGCCTCTGAGCTTGCAAAGGTGTGGTGCTTGATCATTTTTAGTGTTTCCAGTGCAGGCATTTCAGAAGTTGGTATACGTCTCAAATCTTGTCTTTGGAGAAGCATCTGGCTTCTTGTTACCTTGGAAACGTGTGTTCAAGGTCACCGACTCTCAGGTAATTCGACATTGCAATGTTTCAACTAAATCTATTTCCTTAAAATGGTAAGGTGAATTCTCTAAATAGCTATTTCAGTTTTGCATTAGATTAACCATGGTAGTGTACACTTGTTGAAATCTTTTGTTTTTCAGCCTTTAATTGCCCTCTGTCTATCAGGTAGAGGTTGCAATCCGTGACAATGCCCAAAGGTTGTATGCCTTCAAGCTTGAACCTGTTTCCCAAGGTAGCACACTATTGGATTTGTTATAAAAATTTCACATATTGTCATCTTATTGGGGATTTTTTTTTATTGCTCTCTCCTGTGTTTTGTTCTCAATTTTCCAGAAAAGCATTGAATTTGTTATCATTCTGCTTATATTAATTTTTATTCAATTTTATGAATAATGATGAAGTAAATATGCGCCTGATGATATGCATTTTGATTGAATTGATAACTTTTAAGCATTGTGAAGGGTGAGGCATCGGATATCCATGTATAAGCTATATGTCTACTGTTCTATGAATAAGTCAATAACTAGTAATTGGGACCGTTTTGATTATTTTCTCTTGTTATGACTCTAATAATAATAATAAATGTGGAGTACTATTATTATAAAAAAATATTTATCTATTTATTATTATATTTTAAATCTGGCTATGCTTGGGTCTTTTTTGTTACTACGCTGCATACATGATTAATAAGTCAATAACTAGTAATTGGGTGAGAATGCATAATTAATGACTTGCATTGTTTTCCAGATTTTGATGTGAATCAGCTGATCAGCCTTAGGGAAGCACAACTTCTTTATCGGCTATCTGATGAGGTATTTTGTTCTGTGATGTTGCTATTAATATTTTTAAGCTCATTACCTCATGATATGTGGTCCGACGACTAATAAGCTATTATATGCTAAATTATTTAATATTTAACATGTCCTGGTGTTGTGTAGTAAATTGAGAAGCCAAGATATATATATATATATATATATATATATCTGTATTCAGTAATTCATACTAGCAATCTCTTCTCCTTTTCAGATTGCTGAGGACATGTTTCGGGAGCATACAAGAAAGATTGTGGAGAAAAATATATCAGCAGCTCTCAGAGTATTGAAGTCCAGAACTAGAAACATGTATGAACAATATTTCATACTTGAAACTATATCTATGTGCAAGAATGAGCGGTATAAAAGAAGATTGGAGAACAAATAGTCTAAAGATATTCAATATTGTCTTGGCTAAAATTCTTGAGATGAAAGTGCTGCAGTTGAAAATGTTTATTGATTGTTTTGTGTTTGGTTTTTCTGCTACATTTAAATCTGTTTCTCTTCATAATTATTACTCCACTTTGCTTACTTTCGTATATCACATCAAAGCATGCAAAACATCTTTTTTTAATAGGTGCAATTTCCAAAATGAAATATAGCAAATTAAAATCAGATATTCATTTTGGGTGAACTTTGGTCTGGTTAAACTACCTGTATCTGATAAGCGACATTTGTCCTGGTGTATAGTATTATTTGCTTCATTGCTGTTTGCTAGTTATTTTGTTATCTGTCTAATATAATCTTCCATTGCCTGAATATTCCTTTTTTCACTTGTCTTTTTACCATCTGAGTGTGTATATTTAACAGAAAACCTATGATTGAGGAGCTTGACAAGATACTAGCTTTTAATAATAAGCTGGTCTCACTTAAGAGCCATCCTGATGCCAGTCGCTTAGCTCGGGGGGTTGGTGCTGTAACTTTAATAGGTTTGTGTTTGAGAAACTTTCATTTCTTATTTACCAAGGACTTTATTTTCACTTTCTTCCTACTCTGTTCTGTTTTCAACAACCGTTATATTCTTTACGGAAATTTCTTGAGGATCTCTGCAACTTTTGTTGTATTGTCCTTCCTCTATCTACATATTTTAGCTTGAGCTTGTGTATATTTGGTTTGGATCAGATGGGGAGTATGATGGTGATAGAAAGATGGATGACTTGAAGCTTCTATACAAATCGTATCTGACAGATGCTTTATCAGGGGGGCGTATGGAAGATGACAAGGTGCACATGAATCCATTTAAATTACAATAAAGTGTCTTTAACTGATCCACTGTCATGTGTGAGAGTGTATTGCGTATTTGGGTTTAGGAATTTTTAGGCTCTGCCTTGGTTCATATTTTTTTTTGTATCTGCCATTTTGCTGTGAGAGAAGATATTGGGTTCTAGACCTAGTTTATGGTGAATAAAGCAGTCTCGAGTCTTGACAAAAGTGTCAACAAATGGGCCTCTTAGGCTCTTATATTATGCAACTTTGGCCACTTGCCTTAATTTTGCGTAGATATAAGATATACATAATGTATTAAAACAAGTGCACTCTTATTCTCCCGCGTAGTCACCCACCTAATGTAAGTTAGTCTCAATATGATTCATAATTTTTGTAATGAAACATGTATTCATAATAAAAGGATAACTGCCGTGGATCTAGAAATTCAGATAAAACTTTGATTTATAAATTTTTCTAAGTGTTTAGATTCACAACCATACTGTTGTTGCCTATGCTACCTGACGTTAAAAATATAGGTTTCGTATAATCTTTGAGTGTATTTAATGTTCTAAGTATAGACGTATCGTACTTTATAGATCTTTCTTTTAATTTATTTTCTATGTCTAATGACTTCATCTCTTTGCTCTTATCATGTAGCTTGCTGCACTGAATCAATTGAAGAATATATTTGGTTTAGGAAGACGTGAAGCAGAGTCAGTTGAGCTGGAAGTCACATCTCAAGTGTATCGTAGACGTCTCCAGCACGCTGTGTCTAGTGGTGATTTGCAAAAGGCAGATAGTAAAGCTGCTTATCTTCAAACTTTATGCGAGGAGTTGCACTTTGATCCAGAGAAAGCCATAGAGATTCATGAAGGTTCAATTGTATTACCTTAAGATTTATTTTATATAAGGAATTTGGGTAATCACTAAAACTACACCTGAGGTTTGAACGTTTTAAAAAAAAAAATCCCATAAATTTGTAATTGACAAATACTACCTTGACATTTGTTCCTAATTTAGAAACTACACCAGTTAAGACTATTTATAAGAGAAATACATACATCAAGAAGGGGTTGGAGTTTGTAAAACCTCGAGGTGTATTTGTAGTTTCAAAACATCACAGTTTTAATTTTTTTTTTTTTTGTAATAGTTCAAACTTCCAAGTTTTTTTTTTGGTAAGTTCCCTTCTATTTTAGTTTGTCATAAACAGCTTTAAACATTCATATTCACAAGACCCATATGCAAGTATAATGTAGTGCAACTTATTTTCTCTTGTTACTATTTACTTATCAGCTTTTACTTCTCTACATATAGAAATTTACCGGAGAAAACTGCAACAACTGGTAGCTGGCAAAGGTGAACTCAGTGATGAGGATGTGGATACTTTGGAACAGATACAAATTATGTTCTGCATTCCCAAGCAAACTGTTGAAGCAGCTCATGCAGATATTTGTGGCAGTTTGTTTGAGAAGGTAATTGCAGTTCATTTTTCCATCAGCATTTCTTTAATATATATTTTGTTTCTTTAATATATATATTTTTTTTTTCCAAATGAGGTACTTAGATAATTCCATACTGTTTAATGTTTATAAATAGGGATCAAGATATTTTTCTATTAAGACTTTTAGAATTCAGACCGTGTGCAGCTACACTATCTTTATATATGAACATTGGTTCATGTACTAAATGAATAAACAAGCTGAAAAAGTAGAAGGTAAAAATTAGCTGTGAGATTCATGTCTGAGGGCTCAACACATTTTGGCATGTTTGATCTTCAGTTGTTGAGGAATCATCACGGCGTATATTCTGTGGCTGTTCATTTTGTGGTTGTGATTTTTCAGCAATTGTATAGCGAAGATATAATCTACTTGAAATTGTGGATCTTTAATGGCCTCAGTCCAATCTCTTGATAAAATTGTCCAATATGCATACAGAGTATTATGCCCTTAATTTGATTAGCAATATTGTGATAACATTTCTCAAGAGACTCAATGAATAATAACCTATCGGGAACTTGTTCAATTCTTCTGATTTCAGACAGGCAATTCTGAAGATGATATGGGCTTTTCTCTATATGCCTTAACTTATTGTTTGTTAAGAATGTTATTTAAGTATTCTAGAGCAGGGATACATTGGTATGTGATTATTGCCTGCTTATATTCGTGATTTTGTGATTGTTTTACAGATTGTAAAGGAAGCAGTTGCTGCTGGTGTAGATGGATATGATGCAGATATTAAGAAGTCTGTCAGAAAAGCTGCATTTGGTTTGCGATTGACTAGGGAGGTTGCAATGTCTATTGCCAGCAAAGCAGTAAGTGTTGAACCAGGATAATACTGTATACAATTAGGATGCAGTTAGAGAATGCATAGACGCTTCTTTCTCGAAATTTCGAAATAATAACAACATATGTACTTAAAATTCGCAATTTGATACAGACTTTTTAAATTTTGCAATTATACCTTATGACTATATTCTGGCAACTTATGCTGATGTGGCAGCCGGAAAATTTTGAAAAAAATGCAAATAAATTCACTGATCTTTTGTTATTGTTTCAATTTAATCACAAAATATTTAGCAATTTCATACACTGCCACACCAGTAGGACTTGCTGAAAAATAATCATGTGATAGAATTGCAAATTTTAAAAGCATATGTTTCAATTGAAAAAACGAGAAAAATGTAATTTATTTTGCAATTAACCCTATTTATGAAATTTCCAAAGCATAAGAATGATTCATGTTAGAGATTTTGATTGGGTTTTTTATTTATTAATTGGTCGTTTTCAGGTCCGTAAGATCTTTATCAACTACATTCAACGTGCTAGAGCAGCTGGTAGTCGTACAGAGTCTGCAAAAGAACTCAAGAAGATGATAGCTTTCAATAGTTTGGTTGTAACTGAACTAGTTTCAGATATCAAAGGCGAGTCTTCTGATACTCCTCCACCTGAAGAGCCAACCACAAAGGAAGAACAACCAATAGACGAGGAGGAAGAGGAGGGCGAGGAATGGGAATCCCTGCAGTCACTCCGCAAAGCACGACCCAGCAAGGTCACTACTGGAAAAACGGGTCAGAAGGAGATAAATCTTAAAGATGACCTTCCTGAAAGGGATAGAGCCGATCTTTACAAAACATACTTAATGTTCTGTCTAACTGGTGAAGTGACCAGAATACCCTTTGGGGCCCAAATCGTCACAAAGAAGGATGATTCTGAGTATGTTTTGTTAAACCAACTCGGTGGCATACTCGGTATGACTGACAAAGAAATTGTTGATGTTCATCGGGGTATAGCTGAACAGGCTTTCAGACAACAAGCTGAGGTTATTTTGGCTGATGGGCAATTAACAAAGAGCAGGATTGAGCAACTGAACGAGTTGCAGAAGAACGTTGGCTTGCCACCTCAGTATGCACAACCTATTATAAAAAGTATAACCACTAGCAAATTGTCGGCAGCCCTTGAAACTGCTGCCGGTCGGGGGAGGCTTAGCATAAAGGAAATACGAGAACTGAAAGAAAATGGAGTCGATGTGGATCACATGATCTCTGAAAGTTTACGAGAAAATCTCTTCAAAAAGAGTATTGATGATATTTTCTCATCTGGTACTGGAGAGTTCGATGAAGAGGAAGTTTACGAGAAAATCCCGAAAGATCTCAACATCAATGCTGAGAAGGCCAAAGGAGTTGTTCATGATCTTGCAGGGACTAGATTGTCAAACTCACTAGTTCAGGCAGTGGCTCTACTACGACAGAGAAATCATCAGGGGGTGGTAAGTGTAATTATATTATTTACTCTTCTATGATATAAGGGATAATATCATTTTTGGTCCATTAAGTTTACCTTTTTCCAGATTTAGTCCTCTTTCACCAACAATCAAACTTGGTCTTGGCGGTACACTTTTACTTTTGACATTTGGTCTGACCGTTAGTTGACTGTCCTTTGACTGACTGAATCAACTCTTTGGGGGTTCAGTCAACGGACGGTGGAACAAATATGAGAGTAGATGTGTAATTCGAGGACCAAGTTTGATAATGAATAAAAAAAGGGGACCTAAACTGAGAAAAAATAAACTTTAGGGACTAAAATGATATTATCCCAAGATATATAAGCCTGATTACTGTAAAACTGAAAAGAAGTTTGTTTCCTTGCAAATTGCACCAACCAATGCTGGGATTATTGTATTCAAAAGTATTACTCCGTTGTGAACCAGTTGTACTGTAGATCCACATATTACTCTGGAAATAAATGTAGCTCAATTATATTGTAGGTTAATTCCCTGAATGACTTGTTAGCCTGTGACAAGGCCGTACCCTCGACTCCATTGTCATGGGAGGTGCCGGAGGAGCTCTCGGATCTCTTCCTCGTATACTTGAAAAGTGAGGCAGCCCCGGAAAAAGTAGCCAGAGTACAGTATCTGCTTAACATCAGTGACTCAACGGCTGAAGCTTTACGAGGGATGAAAGACAACGTTTTGCCCAAGGATAAAGGAGCTGCAGAGGAAGAGTTTGTATTTTGAATTGAAAATTTCAGATTCAGATTATTAGCAAATCCAGGTTTGATGTAAGAATGCTAATTAGTGTGTACCAATTTTGTCGCATATTATTAGTATACAACACCTGTTGAGTGAAATTCTTGTAATTTCATAAATATTTATTGTACCATCGGAAAAGCAGTTACTGTTTTGAGGTAAATTTGGTTTTACAGTATCAATTATTTGCTTGTGTTCATCGGCTAAAATCATGATTTATAGTAACACATGAAATTCACTTTATCAATATGGGACTCTCCCTCACCAGTGAAATAGAAATTGTTAATGAACGGGCGTTTAAACAAAGTGTTTGGACCTCAAAGGTCCATGCACCTATTAAAATTCTTTAATAAATAGTATTTGAAAAGAGACGGTAAAATCCAAATGTAATTTTACCGTTCTACTTTAAAGATTGCTTTAGAGAAAAAAATTTATTCTAAAATATCTGTAGTTCTATATTTTTCAAATGATATTAATTATTTTTTTTAAATGATATACGTTAGATGATATACGACAATTAAAGTACATTTACAAAATATTTTAACAAAAAAAATATATATTAAAAGACTATATTATTCCCCTGAAATCAAAATCCTAATGTTCACCCTTCCCTTACAGCATTGATCGCCGGTCATCGTTATGGCAAATCCACCACCACCACCCATACATAGATGCAACCAAAACAAACACAATCTTTTCTTTCATTAATAACCAAAGCAATGACTCAACTGAATACCCAAAAAAAAAAAAATTGAGCATCTGAACTCCTTTCTCTTCTAGTATGAATAATATTGTTTAAAAAAAAGTATGTGCATAATAAAATTGGACAATCAAAATATAGAAAAGTGGGAATAATGAAATTGGAGGAAGTATTTTATTTAAAAAAAATTCTCTGGTTGGTCGAAAAAGACAACAATTTTTTTTTTTTTGAAAATTGTAAACAATTTTGAGAAACAAACTATGAAAAAAACCACAAAATTCGAAAAAAAAAAATATGTATATATAAAATAAGGGTTAGTCTTATGTGAAATATTGCATACATGCATTCCATCCCAATTAGGTAAGTCAAAACCCTAAGTTCAAAAGTCAAATTAAGTCAATTTAAAAAAATTCGCGGGTCATAGGCCTGGATCCGGGTTGCCCAGAAAATTCGCGGGTTGCAAACAGGTGGTTTACTACATGACCAAAATATTGTTACTACAAGGTCAAAATATTACCACTACAAGGTCAGAATTCCAATACTACATGTCAAAACATTCTGAAAAATTCACAAAAAAATAAAGTCTCTAGAATATTTTTGAGCATGTAGTAATACACTTTTGACCTTGTAGTGATAAATTTTTTGTCTTGTAGTAACATTGTTTTAGTCATGTAGTAGCCGAATAAGTCAAAATTATTTTTGTAATTTTGCCCCAAAAAAATAAGTGTCCAGAATATTTTTGGACTTGTAGTAATACACTTTTGACCTTGTAGTGACAAAATTTAGTTCTTGTAGTAACATAATTTTGGTCATGTAGTAAAATAATAATATATTAGAGTGAAAATAAATATTTTAATTAAGGTTGACCCACTTTGACCCGTGTTGACCCGCGTTGACCCATGTTGACCCACGAATTTTGACTGAATTACCTTAATTAGTCATATTGCATGTATGCAATATTGCATATAAGTTTTTGCGATAAAATAATTATGACATCCTAAAACTTATGACTTTTTTGGGGTTTGAGTCAACTGCCTCGTCCGCCTCACATACGATAAAAAAAAGTATAAAATCTTCAATAAAATTATAAAATATCAAGTAATATATATACTCAATCAATTTTTTATTTTTTAAAAAATTTAATGGATGAATATGAACCCGATACAAAATTTTAACGTCTTTATCGTTTCGAAATGATAACAACGGAAACATAATGAGTATAAACATTAATTTACAATTTGCGTATAGTTTTATTGTCGTGTTATCACATCCGAAATCGACACCCCCAATTTGTCCGACTAATCTTTTAACAAAACGTCATTTACAATTATTGAAATAGACACTCGTGGATGAGACCAGTGCATGGCGGAACAACATTGATCGCAAAGGAGCCATGGCCCCTCTTTTTTTTTTTTTTAACTATTATACTCACTCCGTTCCATTTTTACTTCATCATTTACTGTATACAATGTGAAAGTTATTAGTATTAAAAAAGATAAAGTAGAGTTTATGAAAGTCTTTTAAGTAATAAAATATTGCGAGTAATAAGAAAAACACTTGTGTGAAATATTTTACACATAAAATATATCTAATTAAGACAATCTAAAATAATTGCGGGTCATAAGATCGGATTCGTCAAAATATCGTTACTACAAAACCAAAAGTTTATTACTATAAGTCTAAAAATATTATGACAAATTCACCCAAAAAAAACTAAGTGTCCAGAATATTTTTAGACATATAATAATACACTTTTTATCTTATAGTGATAAATTTTTTGTCTTGTAGTAACATAGTTTTAGTCATGTAGTATCAGAATATTTTTTACTTTAGAAATATTATGGTAATTTCCCTAAAAAGAAAAATAAGTGTTGAGAATATTTTTGGTCTTGTAATAACATAGTTTTGTCCATGTACGTCGTAAGATAATATTTGGGAGCAAAAGAAATATTTTAATTAAGGTTGACCCGCGTCGACTGCATTTGACCCATAAATTTTGATCTAAATTTACCTTAATCCCACTATATACTAATAAAGAGTTTTTTTTGCTGATGTGTCGTCTTCTCCTTAATTTTGCTAATGTATCGTCATCTTCTCGATTTTGTATGATGTGTTATATTTTTAAATGTCATTATGTATGGTATTATCCAGGTATCATCATAGAGTTGATTTTAAATAATTATGATGATATGTTAAATATATGTTAAATATTTACAATGTTTAACATTAATAATTTTAAAGGAAAAAAAAGACTTAGTTGAGAATTACTCAATTATTAAATTAAATTATCTGTCTCATTCAATTTTATTTCTCATTTTTTATTAAGATTTTATTTTTTTAAAATGATTTAAATATACAATATATTATAAATACTATTTTTATTAATATTTTGTGTAATACGAGTGCTCATCTAGTTGATCAATATTGCATACAATCTTTTTTTGTTTAGTAATAAAGTAATGACATGTGGTGTAATTTTAAAATGTTTGAAGGATATGGTTTAAAGTGAAAAAATACTTTATTATCAAATTAAGAAATGATGAATCTTATTTGATACATCCATTTTTAATAAATGATGAATTTAAATTGAGACGAAGGGAGTATCTATATAGGTTGCTCTTTTAGTTTATTTTATTATATATGACTCGAACATTTATATTTTTTTGAGGTTGAGAGAGAAGTTTAAGTATAAGTTGTTTAGTTTTGACATCTTTTGTACTCAAGTAAAAGGGTAGACTAAGGGGGATGAATTGAGATTCTATTGGATTTTTTTGAACTTTTAAATTTTGGGGTATTCATTCTGGATTTTTAAAAGTCTTTTAAAATTTTGAGGTATTCAATACGAATTTTAAAAAGTCTTTAGAAATCTTTAGGTATTCAACAATCTATGAATTTTAATACTCTATGGATTTCGTTGGATTCTCTTTCAAAAATATAAATAAATTTCCCTAATCAAAATATCTTCTAAAAAGTAGAGATTTCAACGGATTCTCTTAGAAGACTCTGAAAGAGAAAAAAAAAATGTATTAACTATGTTCTTTGATAAACATCACAGATTCTTCACCACCATTATTATCGTGAAAAAAATTACATCTCTGTATTTTAAAATTATGTTCTTTCTTTAAAAATTATAGTATATCGGACACCGTCAATTCCCCATTACGTGGTGTTTGATATCATCTAAAAGATTTTGCTATTTTGGTGGTCAATGTCGTCACCCAGAAATGCAATTATTCAATAGAATTTTTGGTATTTTCAAATTGCAAGAGGAAAAATTGGAATTGCTTTCTCAAAGACAACTACAATAAAGAACTTAAACTAATGCATGGAGAACTAGTATTGCTACCTATGTGAAAATGAGGCCGAGGTATAACTGTGATGAAAATGAAGATGAGACAAATCTATAAAAATTCATATAAATCAATAAAAAAGTCATTCAAACTCTACATAGAGTCTATGGATTTTATCCAACTTTTTAAAGTCCAAAAAAATCCAACAGAATCTCAATTGAATACACACCCTAAGTATTTCATAGGTTAGTATGGAGGAGTATATAGTCTGGTCCAATTTTTATTTTCTTCTTAAAATTTTAATTTCTTTTATTAATCATTCTTCAATTTTTAATTTTTAATTTTTAATTTTAAAGGATAATAAATTCTAAAGTTTGAGCTTTTGAGGGAATTTGGCATGATTCCACTCTAAAATATTATTATGTATTAATTATTTTTCATTGTATTGTTCATTCTAAGGGTTTTAATTTGTGTTTCGTTATTTGATATTATCAAATTTCAGTGTAGATATTTTTCGTGATACAAAAGAGACACTCTAAATTTTAACATAGTTCTCTCTCTGTTCATCAAGTCCAATCTTAATTTTATGTTTATAAAAAATATGCCTGTTCTATTTAATTAGTTTATTTTTAAATATTTTTTTTACTTTATTAATAAATTTAATGATCTATCGATAATACTTTTTACTCTTTACCCCACATATCTATTTTATATATTAAAACATAAATTATTCTTAAAATTTGTGTCCAATCAATGATACATATTTTTCATGGATAGAGAGAGTAAATAAATATTTATTTATTTCGAGATATTTAACAATGAATATAAAAAATATTGTAGTGTAAAAATATACTCCTTCCGTCACTTCGAAAGTTACATATTTTATCATTTTTGATGTACAATCGAAAGTTACTCATTTTTTTTTGACAATACTCACTGCATAATGACAAAGCCAATTTTTTTGGATGGACTAATGGTTTCCGATTTTGTGATCATCTTATAGAAAAAGCACAAAACCACTTAAGTAGATTGTTAATCATAGATGGATTCATTAGTATTGCGTGTGCCTTGGAACCTGTCTTCTCTTATTTGAGTTTTACCCGTATTTTTCTCGTTTTCGTGATTCACATGAGCATTTGTTGATCGATTTCCTTATTACTCTATATTGTTTACTTGTGACACTTTGATAGATAATTTAGGGTAATTACTTCACTTCAAACCTATCGATCACGTTTATTTAGAATTCAATCGACAAAATACGCTTTTACACTACACCTCTCTAAGGGATCGACCTTATTCTTATCACGCTACGATATATACCGTACACTTGCGGTTGTGTATTTTGGTGTTAGACAATACATGAATCAAGTTTATGGCGCCGTTGCCGGGGAGGTTTTGTAGTTCTAGAGTGTAGGTTGATAGAGTTTTAGTCTAGACACTTTATTTGCTTTCTTTATTTTCAAAAAATTCCAAAAATATTTGTGTTTGGTATTTCTAGTTTGCTTGTGATTCTCACTCTCTTTTGAACATATGATAGATATGGCTTATGATCACGCGATCTAGGAGGAACCATCAAGAATTGTTGCCTCTAGACCCGAAGATTGAAGTTAGTTGTCGAAGAAGAAACACCGAAAGAAGAAGAGTGGAGTTAGAAGAAATGAATAGAAGAGAAAATCTGATTGTAGAGGAGGTTGAGGAGGAGGTAGGAAACCAAGATGTTGACGGATTTATAGAACCGAATGGAAATGGTAGAAACCGACAACAAAGGGCCGTGAGAGACAACCTTCACCGGAGGGTTGGAGAAAATCCGATTGAGAATGAGGAGAATGGTCCACACCGAGTTTTGAGGGATCATTTCCGTCTGATTCTGAGGCCGTACGGAGAGCAGGTCGGGAACCTGTTGATGCTCACAATTTCGAGCTCAAGCCGGCATTGATTGTAATGGTGCAAAACAATCAATTTGGAGGATTTTCCAAGGAGGATCCTAACCTCCACTTGTCTCAATTACTCGAGATAATTGGGACGGTTAAAATCAATCGGGTTCCTCAAGATTACATCCGATTGCAACTATTTCCCTTCTATCTCCGAGACCGAGCTAAGCAATGGTATCTCTCCCTTGATTTGAGAACCATTGAAAATTGGAATGACCTTGTTAACACATTCTTAATGAAGTATTTCCCCCCAAGCAAGACCATCCAAATACGAGGGGAAATACCTTCATTTCGATAAGATGATAATGAGTCGTTGGCCGAAGCATGTGAGCGCTTCAAAGATTTGATTAGAAGTTGCCCACAACATGGTTTCTTACGAGACCAACTTATTTGCTACTTCTACAACGGAATGGACTACTGAACGATAGGAATGGTGGATGCTTCGACGGGTGGAGGATCATTATTGGGGAAGACGACGGAGGAAGGATACGTTCTCTTGGAGAAGATAGCGAAAAACGGGAATCAATGGGCATCCGAGAGAAGACAAAACTGAAGGGTTGCTTCAACTCAAGAATCGGAAGATTTTGCCACTTTATCCAACAAAATGGACAAGTTGACTTCTCTAATGACGGCCAAAGCATTAGTGGGACCAAGTGATGAGCAATACGAAGAGCCCACTATATGAACAACCAAAGAGACCGGAATTTTAGTGAAAGAGGTTGGAACGAAAGGCAAAACCGTGAGAATCCTCCTAATTCGAACAATATCATCCCGGTTTGAGGCATCATGAGAACTTTTCCTATACCAACCTAAGGAATGCCATTAAACCACCATCGAATTTCAACGTGAGAGATGGGATGATCGTTGAACCTTCATCAAAGCCATCATTGGAAGATATATTTGGGTCATTCATGGGGAAAACCAAGAATTACATGGCAAAGACTTGATGAACAAGGGGAAATGATAAAAAAATGTGGCAACCAATATGAAATCCATAGAGAAGCAAATGGACCAACTTGCCAATATCGTTGGAAGTCAACACACTCCGGGGCAATTCCTCTCTAACACGTAGCTCAACCCCAAGGAGCAATGCAAAGCCATAAATTTAAGGAATGGGACAAGCTACGAAAGGCCCAAGATGCCACAAGAGGAGGAAGTGGTAATAGCACCCGAGGGTATTGACGAAAGAGATGGCCAAGAGATAGAGAAGCAAGAAGAGTTAGTGAGGGAAGAAAAAGAGCCAAGAGAGGAAGAAGAGAAGGATGTGAGCAAGAAAAATGAAGAAATCATTCCTCCACAAGACACAAGCAAGAATGTATTACCTCTTCCTTATCCTCAAAGGTTGAAGAAGAAGGTCTTAGACAACAAGTTTGCCAAGTTCGTGGAGATGTTTAAGAAGATACACATAAATATTCCCTTCGCCGAAGCTCTTGAACAAATGCCCCATTATTCCAAGTTCTTGAAAGAAATCATGTCAAACATGAGGAAAATGGTGGAGTATGAGACAGTGCACTTAACCGAAGAATGTAGCTCCATAATCCAAGCTAAGCTACCTCCAAAGCTTAGGGACCCCAGATCTTTCACTTTGCTATGCGTCATTAGAGATGGAGGCACATTTCGTGTTTTATGTGATTTGGGAGCTAGTATAAATCTTATGCCTCTATCCATCTTCAAAACCCTTGGTTTGGGAGAGCTCACACCAACTACAATGAGCCTCCAATTGGCGGATAGGTCTATGACGTACCCTTTGGGTATAGTGGAGGATGTATTGGTCAAAGTTGAGAAATTCACATTTCCGGTGGACTTTGTAGTTTTGGATATGGAGGAGGACAAGTATATTCCGTTGATCTTGGGAAATCCCTTTTTGGCAACCAGAGGGGCCATAATTGATGTAAGGAAAGGAGAGTTGGAGCTTCAAGTGAACAATGAGAAAGTCTTGTTCAATATTTACAAGGCTATCAAATTTCGGGATGATGAGGATGAGAGCTTCGAGTGCAACATGATCAATAATGTTCTTGTGCGGATATGCACATGGAAAAAAGCAACTCAAAAGATCAACTTGATTTTTGCATAAAAAATTCTATCACTTCACCTTCTCTTGCTCCTTTTGATTTTAATTTTGATGAGCTTAATGATGTGGATTTATTTGCCTATATTTGCTCTCTTGATGTGTCACATGAGCTTCCAATCAAAAGTGATGAGAAATTCATGGAGATACGGCGAGAAGCCAAGTTTGGGGGGGGGGGAGTTCTTGAAGGGTGTCAAAGATTTCCTAACAAAAATCTTGACACTTGACCCTCATGTTTCTCGTTGGAGGAATCAAAGGATGGAGCTAAGGAAGAACCCAAAGCTCAAGAAAAAGGAAAGAAGCTAGATTTAAAACCACTTTCGGATCACTTGAGATATGCATATCTCGAACAAGGTAACCTCTTTCTAGTTATAGTTTCTTCCCACTTGCATGATATTGAGTTAGAAAAATTGCTTAGGGTTCTTAGAACTTATAAGTCGGCTATTGGTTGGGATATTTCGGATTTGAAGGGTATACCGGCTCACATTTGCATGCATACAATTAAGCTAGAACAAGTCTATTAAGCCTAAAGCCCAAGGTCAAAGAAGATTGAATCCCATCATGCAAGAGGTAGTTAGAAAAGAAGTGTTGAAGTGGTTAGATAATGACATAATTTATGCCATTAGTTATAGTGAGTGGGTGAGTCCAACACAAGTGGTACCTAAGAAGGGGGGCATGCCTATTGTTACAACCGAAGCCTTAGAGATACTTGCTACTAGGACCATTGTGGGGTGGAGAGTGTGCATAGATTATCGCATGTTGAACAATGCCACTAGAAAATATCACTTTTCTTTGCCTTTTATTTACCAAATGCTTGATAGGATGGTGGGATACGAGTATTATTGTTTTCTTGATGGTTACTCGGGATACAATCAAATTTTGATTGATCCTAAGGATCAAGAGAAATCAACGTTTACTTGCCCTTATGGTACTTTTTCTTTTAGGAGAATGCCATTTGGATTGTGTAATGCCCCCGCCACCTTTCAAAGATGTATGATGGCTATATTTCATGGCATGATTGAAAACATAATGGAGGTGTTTATGGATGACTTTTCCGTATTTGGTTATTCTTTTGATACTTGTCTACGTAACCTCTCTTGTGTTTTACAAAGATGCATAGATACTAACTTGGTGCTCAATTGGGAGAAGTGCCACTTCATGGTGAAGGAAGGAATTGTGCTTGGGCACAAGGTCTCGGCTAAGGGAGTTGAGGTGGATAGAGCAAAGATTGTGGCGATTGAGAAGTTACCTCCACCCACCAATGAGAAGGCGGTGAGAAGTTTCCTTGGGCATTCCAGATTCTATTGGAGATTTATCAAGGATTTCTCAAAGATAGCCAAGCCCATGTGTTCCTTGTAGGAGGAAGGAGCCACTTTCATTTTTAGTGAAGGGTCCGTGAAGTCATTTGAGATATTGAAGGAGGCTTTGATCAAGCTCCCGTATTGGTGACACCCGATTGGAGTCAACCTTTTGAGGTCATGTGTGATGCTAGTGACTACGCCGTTGGGGTAGCTTTGGGTCAAAAGAGAGACAAACTTTTTCGTGTGATTACTATGCAAGCAAAACTTTAAACCCAACTCAAAGGAATTACACCACAACGGAGAAAGAGATGCTAGTCGTGGTTTATAGCTTTGATAAGTTTAGAGCATATTTGGTGGGAGCTAAAACCATTGTGTACACGGATCACATGACCCTCAAGTATTTGATTGAGAAGAAGAAAGCTAAATCGAGGTTGATACGAAGGGTGCTCTTATTGCAAGAGTTTGATGTGGAGATTAGAGATAGAAAAGGGTGTGAGAATGTGGTGGCGGATCATCTCTCAAGACTTGAGAATGTGGAGGAAAAAGATGTCCAAGTCCCAATCAAGGAGTGGTTTCCCGATGAGCAAATTCTTGCTATCAAGGAAACATGTCCATGGTTTGCCGACTTTGTGAATTACATAGCCACCGGAACACATCCAACAAATCTCTCATTCCATCAAAAGAAGAAGTTTTACCATGATTTCAAGTACTATGTTTGGGAGGATCCATTCCTCTTTAGATGGTGTTCGAATATGATCATGAGAAGGTGCATACCAGAAGAGGAGTGGTAAAAGTGATTGATGAATGTCATTCATCCCCTTATGGAGGGCACTTTGGAGCAAATCGGACGGCCCACAAAGTTCTTCAAAGTGGTTTTTATTGGCCATCCATCTTTAGAGATTGTGAAGTTTTTGTGAATAAATATGACAAGTGTCAAAGGATGAGAAACATTTCAAAAAGGCATGAGATGCCTTTGAAGAATGTGATTGAAGTGGAGCTCTTTAATGTGTGGGGAATAGATTTTATGGGACTTTTCCCAACTTCCCATGGATTCTCTTACATCCTTTTGGCCATTGATTATGTATCTAGATGGATTGAGGCCATTCCAACCACTACAAATGATGCCAAGGTAGTCCTCAACTTTTTGAGAAAAAATTTCACTCGTTTTGGCACTCCAAGAGCACTAGTGAGTGATAGTGGTTCACACTTTTGCAACTGATGGCTATATCAACTCTTGACAAAATATGGAGTGAAGCATAGGGTGACCACACCTTACCACCCTCAAGATAATGGACAAACGAAGCTTGCCAATCGAGAAGTGAAGCAAATTTTGGAGAAGACCGTTGGGATAAAGAGGAAAGATTGGGCCATCAAGCTAGATGACGCTCTTTGGGCATATCGAACCGCTTAGAAGACACCTTGGGGCACATCTCCTTACCAACTTGTGTATGGTAAGTCTTGTCATCTACCCGTGGAAGTGGAATGTAAAGCTCGTTGGGCCATTAAAGAGCTAAATCTTGATCTTAAGGCATCCGGAGAAAGAAGAAAGATGATGCTCAATGAGCTTGATGAGTTTAGAAATGGGGCCTTTGATAACTCCAAGATCCACAAAGAAAGAGCCAAGAAGTTTCATGACAAGATGATTGAGAAGAGAGAGTTCCAAATGGGAGAACAAGTCTTGTTGTTCAACTTAGGGTTAAGGCTCTTTCCGGGCAAGTTGAAGTCAAAGTGGTCGGGACCCTTTGTGATTAAGAATGTGACGCCCATGGAAAATGTGAAGCTTGTTGGTAAAGATGGAACAACTTTCGTGGTGAATGGTCAAAGAGTGAAACACTACTTCAGAAATGAACAACTTCGAATGGTGGAGTCACTTCACTTGGATGAGGCTTGAAAGTAGAAAGAAATCGTCTGATTCAGGACGTTAAAAATAGCGCTTCTTGGGAGGCAACCCAAAGTTTTATTGCATTCATGTTTTTTTTGTTTTAGTAGTTTTGATAGTTTGGTCTCTTTTGTAGATAATGGATGAGAAACATTGTGGCTACACTCTCTTGGAGAATGAAGAAGAAAGCAAAGACAACTTTAGAAAGAGGGAGCAAGTGGTGCAATGGTGATCTTTGAAGAGAATTGGATGTGCAAGGATGGAGGTAACAACTTGTAACCCCAAACTTAGAATTTTTACATAGTAAAATTCTAAGTTTAGGAGAGTTATTTTTCTTTTATTTCTCCACTAGTTGTTATCCCTTGCACCGTTTGGTCATTTCACTTGTATACATTTTTCACCGGCGCACACTTAGCTTTCATATGCTTATATTGTTTGAGTTGGCTTTGATCATTTGTTGGGTAAAGTAGTTGTGGTGAAGTGTGAGCATGGGTAATCATTGAAATCCATAGTTGAGTAGTGTGGTGATTTCTATTTGCTTTGAATGTATGCATGATTGGTGATGGATAGTAGTATCATGTTGTGTTCATATTTGTTGATCTTTGATGCCATGAATGCATGATGTGTTGTTGTTCGGGGACATTTGATGAATGTGAAAGTTCTATTGAATAAACCAGTGAGAATTGAGCCCTAAATCGAACTTTAATCCGGTTTAGTTCATTTGAGAGTGAATTAGGTTATTGTTAGTGATCCTAGAACTTGCCCAAGTTCTTGTTTGAAAGCATGATTGTGTGAGACTTTGTGATATGATATAGGCCATCTTTCGTTTTGAAGAGTCACTTAGCCAAAATTTTCGAAAACCGAAGTAATCTTCCTTAGTTAGCCCCTTTGAGCCTAATTCCTCATTTTCTTGGCAAACTACAATGTTAACCACTTAGCCTTTTAGAGCCTTTGATACCTACATCTAGTGGGGGATAAAAGACAAAGTGGAAAAACATGTGCTTAAATATCTTTAATTTAAGGAGAAATTGGAATGAGTTGAAAAAGAGAAAAGATGAAAAGAGATGAAAAGAAAAATCAATGAAAAAGAAAAAAGAGGGACAAAGAGCCCCAATAGCTTGAAAAGAAAGAAAACATGGTTAAAAAAAAAGAGGTGATGAATGCATGAAAAAGAAAGAAAATGAAAAGTGAGGATAGAGGTTGTAAGCTTTGAAAGTGAAAGCACAAATTGTAATAAAAAACAAGCTTTGTCCTCCACTAGAAGAGTCACAATTCCTAAATTCATCTCACATTGTCCAAAGAGCCAATGTTACATCTTTGATTAAGTCATATTGATCACATTGTTGAACACTTGAGTGGTGTAGAAAGTAGAATGTGGGCAAGCTTATGATAATTACATAGCATAACTTGGTTGTTGAGTGCACTTATATCCTCAATTTGTTTGTATGTTTGACAGAAACACTCTATCATGTGAGTAGAGAGCTTTAGCATTTTGATTTTGTTTCCCCCTTCACAATCACTACAAGAAAACTGCAATTTAGGTGTGAAAAAATTTATCGCTAATTCTAATATTTTTGTCGCGGGATTTGTTGCTATACGCCCATCGCTAACGTATTTGCGACAAAAAAAATTAATTTTTCGAGGAAAATCAAACATTGTCGCAAATACATTAGCGACGGGTGTATAACAAAAAATCCCGCGACGGAATTATTTCATCGTTAACTCACATTAGCGACGAAAATATTAGAATTAGCGACACATTTTTTGGTGTCTACTTCGTGGCTATCTGTTTTGCGATAAATATTTTAATTTCGTTGCAAATGTTAGTGATGAAAGCCATATTTTTGTCACTAATATTTGGCTATGGATATCCGATTTACGAATACTTCTCTAAACCCACTTTCGCACTCGACCAACCCAACCCGCACCCACACCCGTACCCAACCCAACCCAACTAAATCATTCTCTAAACCCACTTCCGCACTCGATCAACCCAACCCACACCCAACCCAACCGACCCCAACCCGACCCGACCCGCACCCACATACCCCCTCCCCCATTTTATTTAAATGAATATTTATTTGGTATTCGTGGGAATTGATCCCGGGTGAATTGGCGTATGTAGCTGGGCGCCCACCACTCGGGCAGACAGATCTTTGGTTCACTTTTTAATATTAATTATATATGTATTCAATTGTTACACATTTAGTTAATTTTACTTATTTAATAATTTATTTCAGATATATTAATTGATTAATAGTTAACATGTAACAATTATATATATATATATATATTTTGTATATATATAGTAATTTTTAAAACAATTCCAATTGTAAAAAATCAATGTTACTTTAACAATTCCAAAAAAAATACTAATAAATATTACATCCAATCTTCATCCTCTCATCTTTATGTCCATCTTCATTTGCATCATCATATTTATAAATATTTTTATAAACATTCAAACTGATTTATAAGACATAAAATTTGGAGAATTATTATACATTTAATTATATAAATGTTGTGAAACTAATACTTTTATTCATTTTTCATCGAGTGTACAAAATGGAGTGGCATACCACCCTTTTATAGGGAGCAAGAGAAGCTCCTAGAATTCTAACATAAAGATCATCATAAGTGATCATCATAAGTGCTTATACTAGAATCATCTAAAAGTATTTGAAAGGACATCCATTTTATATATTATTTTATAACACTCCCCCTTGGATGTCCGTCATTACACAAAGAATATGCCTCGTTAAAAACCTTACTAGGGAAAAACCCAGTGGGACAAAAACCTAGTAAGGGAAAAAGAGTACATATTACTTAGTGTATTCAATCTCCCCCTGATCCAAGCATCATGCGGAATCCTTTAATCGACGCATTCCGATACGCTTCACCAGCTTCTCAAATGTTGCAGTAGGTAGTGCCTTGGTAAATAAATCTGCTAAATTGTCACTTGAGCGGATTTGTTGCACATCGATCTCACCATTCTTTTGCAACTCATGAGTAAAGAAGAATTTTGGTGAAATATGTTTAGTTCTATCTCCTTTAATGTATCCTTCTTTTAGTTGAGCTATACAAGCTGCATTATCTTCATATAATAAAGTTGGAGGATTTTTATTGTCATGAGACAATCCACAATTCTTTCGAATATAATTAATCATTGACCTTAACCAAACACATTCCCGACTGGCCTCATGAATTGCTATAATTTCATCATGATTTGAAGAAGTGGCAGCAAGTGACTGTTTTGTAGATCGCCATGAAATGGCTGTACCACCACATGTGAATACATATCCAGTTTGAGACCTTGCTTTATGTGGGTCAGATAAATACCCAGCATCAGCATAACCAAGCAATTCAGGTCGAGATTTATTTGAATAAAATAGGCCAAGATCAACTGTTCCTTGGAGATAGCGAAAAATGTGTTTTATACCATTCCAATGTCGCCTTGTGGGAGATGAACTAAATCTTGCTAGTAAATTAACTGCAAATGATATATCTGGCCTTGTGCAGTTAGCAAGGTACATAAGTGCACCAATTGCACTGAGATATGGTACTTCAGGACCAAGTATCTCTTCATTTTCATCTCGCGGTCTGAAAGGGTCTTTATTAGGATCGAGTGACCGGACGACCATTGGGGTACTTAGTGGATGTGCCTTTTCCATATAGAACCTCTTTAAAACCTTTTGGGTGTAAGCAGTTTGGTGGACAAAAATTCCACCTTCGAGATGTTCAATTTGCAAACCAAGGCAAAATTTTGTCTTTCCAAAATCCTTGATCTCAAATTCTTTCTTTAAATATGCAAATGCCTCTTCGAGCTCTTCAGGAGTCCCGATTAAATTGAGATCATCAACATACACTGCAATTATCACAAAACGTGATCCATTTTTCTTTATAAAAACGCATGGACATATTGGATCATTGATATAACCTTCCTTGACTAGACATTCGGTAAGACGATTATACCACATACGTCCGGATTGTTTGAGCCCATACAAAGACCTTTGCAGTTTAATAAAATAAATTTCTCTTGGATTTGATTTACATGCTTCAGGCATGTTGAATCCTTCAGGGACTTTCATGTAGATATCTTTTTCAAGATTACCGTATAAGTATGCAGTGACTACGTCCATTAGACGCATCTCAAGTTTTTCATGCACGGTAAAACTTACAAGATATCTAAATGTAATTGCATCCATCACAGGAGAGTATGTTTCATCATAATCAAATCCAGGTCTTTGTGAAAAACCTTGGGCTACCAATCGTGCTTTATATCTCACAACTTCATTTTTCTCATTTCTTTTTCGCACGAATACCCATTTGTATCCCACTGGCTTTACACCTTCAGGTGTTTGGACTACAGGTCCAAATACTTTTCGTTTTGCCAGTGAATCCAACTCGGATTGAATTGCATCTTTCCATTTTGGCCAGTCATTTCTACGCCGACATTCATCAACCGATCTGGGTTCATGATCCTCAAATTCTTCCAAAAAATCAAGTGCTACATTATATGCAAAAACATTGTCAATGACTGTTTCTCTTCGGTTCCAACTTTTTCCCGTAGTGATATAATTTATTGAAGTTTCTACAACCTCATGCTCTTCAGGAGCAACATCTTCTGATACAACTTCTTCAGGAAGCTGAATTTTCTCACTACGTGCGAGTTGTTCATCCTCATTTGACTCGTCGATCTTAATTATTCCTCTTTTCTTTCGAGGGTTTTTATCTTTGGAACCAAGAGGTCTACCACGCTTCAGGCGTGCTTTAGATTCATTAGCACTTGTTATTTGTCCTTCAGGGACATCAATCTTAACCGGAACATTTTCTGCAGGAATATGTGATTTAGTAACTCTTCTGGAGTCACTAAATGCATCCGGTAATTGATTTGCAATTTGTTGCAAATGTATGATCCTTTGAACTTCTAGTTCACATTCTTTTGTACGAGGATCAAGGAAATCTAATGCAATTTTCAAATTGATTTCTTTTTTCGGTTGATCCTTACCTCCCCCTAATGTCGGGAAATGAGATTCATCAAAATGACAATCTGCAAATCTAGCAGTAAATAAATCACTTGTTAATGGTTCAATATATTTAATTATAGAAGGTGATTCATACCCGACATATATTCCCAACCTTCGTTGGGGGCCCAATTTAGTTCGGTGAGGCGGTGCAATTGGAACATAAACCGCACACCCGAAAATTCTTAAATGGGAGATATTGGGCTCATAACCAAATGGAGTGTTGTGAAACTAATATTTTTATTCATTTTTCATCGAGTGTACAAAATGGAGTGGCATACCACCCTTTTATAGGGAGCAAGAGAAGCTCCTAGAATTCTAACATAAAGATCATCATAAGTGATCATCATAAGTGCTTATACTAGAATCATCTAAAAGTATTTGAAAGGACATTCATTTTATATATTATTTTATAACAATAAACCGATTTTCTTGATTTAATATGCATAGTTGAAGTAGTACTCTTCCCTCATTCTTAGTAGGAATAACAATAAATAATTAATGAAATCAAGATAACAGAAAAACATAAAACAAATTATACAGAATTAAATCAATAAATTATACCCCAAAATAAATCAAATAAAAAACTTAATATGTCAAATTAATGAGTAAAAGTAAATGAAATTATATTGATCCTATTATTTCAAACATTATAGTGTTGGAAATCGTCTCTATTATTTCACACTGTGCATGCACTCAAACTTTTTTCCTTTATTATGTTTAAACGACAACCATTTTTAATTCATGAGAATTAAACATGAAAAAATCTATTTTATCACTAAAATAATTAGAGACGAAACATAATTTTCATTATTGTTCTGATTATTAACAATAAAATAAAATATCGTGTTGCTAATATAGTGATGAAATATTTTAATTTTCTCTCGAATATTAAATCCACAAAATTAGTCATGCAAATTTCAATTTTGTCGCTAAAATATTAGTGACGAAATATAATTTTCATTGTTGTTCTTATTGTTAACAACAAAATAAAATAATTTGTTGAAAGTGTAGCAATGAAATATTTTAATTTTATTGCAAATATTAATTCCAAGAAATTAGCCACAAAAAAAATATTTCATCGCAAAATAATAGCGACTAAATATAATTTTCATTGTTGTCCTAATTATTAACAACAAAATAAAATAATTTGTTGCTAGTTTAGCGATGAGATATTTTTATTTTATCGCAAAAATTAATTTCAATAAATTAGCCACAAAAAAATCTATTTCATCGCAAAATATTAGTGACGAAATATAATTTTCATTGTTGTTCTAATTATTAACAACAAAATGAAGCAATTCGTTGCTAGTATAGCGATGAAATATTTTAATTTCATCGCAAAAATTAATTTCAATAAATTAGCCACAAAAATTTCTATTTCATCGCAAAATATTAGTGACGAAATATAATTTTCATTGCTCTTCTGATTATTAACAACAAAATGAGGCAATTTGTTGCTAATATAGCGATACAATATATAAATTTTTTTGCAAAAATTAATTTCATTAAATTAGCCACAAAAATTTCTATTTCATCGCAAAATATTAGCAACGAAATATAATTTTCAATGTTGTTCTGATTATTAACAACAAAATGAATAAATTTGTTGTTAATATAGCGATGAAATATATAAATTTTTTTGCAAAAATTAATTTCAAGAAATTAGCCACAAAAATTTCTATTTCATCGCAAAATATTAGCAACGAAATATAATTTTCATTGCTATTCTGATTATTAACAACAAAATGAAGCAACTTGTTACTAATATAGCGATAAAATATATAAAATTTGTTGTAAAAATTAATTTCAAGAAATTAGCCACGAAAATTTCTATTTCATCGCAAAATATTAGCAACGAAATATAATTTTCATTGTTGTTCTGATTATTAACAACAAAATGAAGCAATTTGTTGCTAATATAGCGATGAAATATATAAATTTTGTTGCAAATATTAAATCTAACAATTTAGCGACGAATTTTTTTATTTCGTTGCTAAAAATTGATTTTAGCAATAAAATTTAGATTTGTCAAAAAAATTTTATCGCTATTCCCCTGTTTCTTGTAGTGAGTTCAACTGCACATAACTAACTACCTTGTCGTTACTAATTAATACTCACTCCTCTCAATTATATATTTTTTCATCACTACAAAAAACGCGCGGTTTACCGACGAAATTGTGGTTGGATTCCGTCGGGAGTCAGTCGATTCGAAAATTCCGTCGGCGATCCGTCGGGGCGGCCGACGGAATGGATTCCGTCGGTAGCCTTCCGTCGACAAACTCTGCGTTTTTTGTAGTGCATTTTAAATTATTCCAATATATATATATATATATTACGGAGTACTTATTTTACTTTTAACAAACGTTTTATCAATTATTTTATTATACTATATCTTTTTTTTTCTATCAATATTCAATTATTGATGCATCTGTTATTTTATGATACACCTTAATTTGTGTACCCAATGATATGGGTAATATATAGTAGTAAATAATTAACGCATAAACAATGACACTTTTAAGCGGCAGAGAATCGAAAGTAGATAACTAGTGTAAATTTGAAGCACGAGATTGAAGTTTGATGTGCACGTTGTAACGGTCCCAAGAGTTGTTATGTATATTAACTACTTATTCAACTACTCCAAACCCTAAAAGTCATTGGACACTTTCCACGCAATTTACCCACCTGGCACATAATTAATTATGATCTGAAAAAAAACATTTTTTATTTAATTTATTTTGTCAAATTTAATTAATCATACTAAAATAAAGTAGTTTGTAAACGTTCATACTCTAAAAATGCTCTTACATTTTTCAAATGTAGCGCAATTAATTAAGTTTGCTTATTCTGAATATTGAAATAAATAAACATAAACTCTGGTACCATCCTCAGAAAGAAAAAAAGGACTTAAATTAAAAACACAACCCTTAATTATAGAAAGCATAAAAACATATTTATAGATAAAAAGGGAGTTATTTAATTACGGCTGCTTTTCACTCTTTTTAATTAGCTTTGATCTAGTGACTAGTAATGGGTGCACTTCAATTTTAAATGTACATGTAATTATAACACTACCCATTTTACTACTAAAGATTTCAAGTAGGCTGTAGTGGCAGTAATAATAAATCAACAAAATAAGTATTAATTACTTGGTTAAAAAAAGAGAATATTGCATGACAAAAGTTTATGTGATCGAAATCGTTTCTAAGGATTTTTTTTAGACGAATCTCTTTTAATTTATATTTCAAATTTTAATTTTCAGTTGGACAACTTTTTATTTATTTATTTTATGTTTGTCAAAATGTCATTAAATATATTTTTGGACCTTACTTAAAAAGTGATCATGTTTTTAATAAAAAATGACTATCATTTTTTATTTAAACATTGTCACTTTTTACATCGAATTAAGAGAGATATGTTACATGGTGATCAAGACCGGTTCAAATATATTAATAGTTTTTTTTTATTTTTTATTCTCACATGTATCTTTATGAATAAAGTATGAAAAAATAAAGTATATGGAATAGAGATATATTTTTCAAAAAAATCAAAGAAGTACCCTTTACGTGTACAACAAAAAAACAGGCACACTAATGTGGAGAATATGAAATTGTCAATTAGAATATCAGAGTTAAAACATAAAAAGGCACCTACGAATCTAGAGAGGTGGAAAAGTCTTGTAATTAAATGACTACTGCTTCAATAAGGTAAAAGAAAACAAATTCTCTTTGTGGTACTATATACTTTTGCCACAAATATATATGAATACACTTCTTACAAACTTTGTTTGAACTGGTCTGGCGTGTGGCTCACAAACGCACACATAATTGGATAATTGTAATTTCATTTTTTAAAATTGACACTACTGCCACAGCTATATATTTATAATGATTGAGACTATTTATAAATAACAGTGAATGAAATCATTTGTGCATTTTCTGCATTTTACTCATTACTGTTTTGTACCCCGGATATAACATGTGAATGATGATAAAAAAAAAAAAAAAAAAAGAACTATATACATGTACATTAACACACTAACACGTGTTAATAATGCAGAAGATGAAAAACATATAGTGAAATACAAAAAGTAAAATCAAGAATATATATACTAGTTCTCAATGTCCATCATTTCGTTAATTTAAATTTGAATTATACTATATATGTTGCTTAGTTTTTGTGATTGATTGGGAGAAGATGGGAAGATAAAGTCATAGTATTAAACTCCCAATAAGAAAATGGATTAGGAATTAGGTGTTGACGATTTTGCATTACAACATAAAAATAAAGATCACAAAACGATGTTTAGTTGATGGGATTTGGTAGCCTCAATAATGTTATTTGGACTTAGGAGATTTGTTTATTTTTATTTTCTCCACGCGCCTAGGAAATTTTGACTTATAATATGGAGATGGACGCACTCTTGCACCACAACTCAAATCCTTAATGATTCGTTCAAATCAATAAATTAAAATTATTTTTAACTTGTATAAAGTGTTCTTATAATTTGATCGGTGACATCAATTGTCGATTGAATCGATTTAACCGTTCTGCTATTTTTTTATATTTAAAAGTTTCAACATTCATTTATAATATATACATGCACTTATAAAATCACATTAAAATAAGTACAACATAGTTATATACTACATTAAGGTCGTAGAATGGAAAAAATATATATATTCAAGTATGGAACCGGCTAAATGGTAAACAAAAACGTGAAAGTAAAATTTGAACTTAAAAATCATAAATGAATTAATAAAAATATTAAAAAAATCTGATTCACCGGTTTATTCCGTTTGAATATCAGAAACGGTTTTAAAAAGGGTAATTGGACCGGGAACCGGTTGGTTTGATCCGGTTTTGAAAACACTGATTTTATTCACTTCATTCAATTTCATTATTTTTACTTTCTTTTTTTTTAGTTGTTCGATTTCACTATTCTTATTTCCTTTTATTTTGAAATAATAGTATTCACAATATTTTATCACCACCATCAAACCATCAGTTATTTACTGAAATTAATTTGCATGTTATTCAATTTATTAATTCATATATAAATGAACCTCACAATACATACTACATATATTATACTTTTAAAATATTTATTTTATATATAAATTAATCCATAATTACTTTGGATGTAAGAAGGGAGTATTATTATAAAGCAAAGAAATGTACTTATGGAAAATTAAAGTGTGAAATAGACGCAATTCGGTGTGCTTTAATGAAGATTTTGAGATGTCATTAGTTGGGGTACGTACTAGCTAGAACCCTTTAAGAGATGATTAATGGTTTCACGTGAAATCGTCTTAATTGCATTACTATTTGAACGTCAATTTGCGTTTGGTTGGAGAGTCATGTGAAATTCCAATTCACGAAAATAATGTAATTGCAAGGTACGAATTGGGACAATTTATATTATAAGTTTTAATCAAATTAATTAGTGTGATTTCTAGGTATATATGAAAGGGAAACAACCAAAATAATAAATATGAGGTCTCTCCTAATAAGTCCTTACTATAGAAAGATAAACAATATTGGAAATATGATTTCTTGATTAGTTGCAAATGAGATTTACAAGAGGTATTTATACAAGAGAGAATTAGGTCTAACCTAACCCTAATGGGCTTTATAAGAGAGCCCATAGGAAACTAAGATGGGCCTATACAATAAATAAGAATGAGAGTGTATTTACTAATATAGGTCCAATATGCCCCCTCAAGATGGAGTACCGTAGGATAGTCCAATCTTGGTCATAAGAAGCTGAAGGCGAGCACTGGAGAGAGGCTTGGTGAGAGCATCGGCAAGCTGGTCGGCAGTGGAGACATGCGAGATGCGGAGCCGAGCAGTTTTGACGAGGTCACGAACAAAGTGGAAGTCAATGGCAATGTGTTTCATTCGTGAGTGAAACACAGGGTTTGAGCATAAGTAGGTGGCCCCAATGTTGTCACAGTAGATAACTGGCACCGGAGAGTCAGGGAAGTGTAGTTCTTTAAGTAAGGATGTTAGCCATTGTACCTCAGATGCCGCTGCGGCAATGGCTCTGTATTCGGCCTCAGTGGATGAGCGAGCAACAGACTTCTGCTTTTTGGACGACCATGAGATAGGATTGGCCCCCAAAAAGACGACATATGCACTTGTGGAAGTGCGATCATCACAGTCGCCTGCCCAGTCAGCATCCGTGAAGCAGTGTAGCGAGGAGGATGAGGATGGGGTAATGTTGATTCCAACATCCCTTGTACCATTGAGGTAGCGGAGCAGACGCTTGACGGCATTCCAGTGCGTGATGGTGGGTGCATGCATGAACTGAGATAGCTTATGGACGGCAAAGGCGATGTCAGGTCTGGTGAGCTGGAGATACTGAAGGCTGCCGAGCACTTGACGATACTGAGTGGCGTCAGTGGGAGAGGTGCCATCCGAGAGAGTAAGGCGAGCAGAGGTGGATAATGGAGTTTGAACTGGTTTAGAGTCGATCATGTTGTATCGGGCGAGCAGATCAGTGACGTATTTGCGTTGAGAGAGCAGGCATGACGTTGTAGAGCGAAGAACTTCAACCCCCAAGAAATAGGATAGAGGACCAAGGTCCTTGACTGAAAATTTTGTACTGAGGTCGGCAGCCACCCGGGCGAGCATGGGCGAGGAGTTGCCCGTCAGTATGAGGTCGTCAACATAAACAAGGAAGTAGGCGACCACCCCATTGTTGTTGTAGACGAACAGAGATTCATCAGAGTGAGTAGGGATGAATCCAATTTCTTCGAGAAAGGTGCGAAGAGCATAGTACCATGTGCGAGGAGCCTGCTTTAGTCCATAGATGGATTTGCGAAGCTGACAAACATAGGTGGGAAATGTCTTGTCTTTGAAGCCCGGAGGTTGAGCCATGAAGACAGTGTCTGAGAGCTTTCCATGGAGAAAAGCGTTGTTGACATCGAATTGGCGAAGGGGCCAGTTGTTAGTAACCGCAATGCTGAGGACTGTTCGCACAGTGGCGGGCTTGACAACGGGACTGAATGTTTCAGTGAAGTCAACACCTGGTCGCTGATGAAAGCCTTTGGCGACCAGACGAGCCTTGTATTTATCCAAGGTGCCATCAGGTTTTCGCTTAATACGAAACACCCACTTGGAGCCGACCACATTCTGAGATGTAGTGGGTGGGACTAAGTCCCAAGTGCCATTCTGAAGGAGGGCATCAAATTCAGCCGACATGGCTGCTCGCCAATTTTCGTTCTTGAGTGCCTGAGAGACACAGCTTGGTTCAATGTCAGAAGCAACAGTGGAAGTAAGTCCATACCTTGGATTAGGTTTGAACACGTGATTCTGAGCCCGAGTAACCATGCGAGGTACAGAAGGTCGTGAGGGAGCATTGGTCGGCACAGGGATGTCAGGTGTGGGTGTGGCGAGCTGAGGTGCGGTTGTGTTCGGCTGGGGCGTGTTCGGCACTGGGTCAGGGGCGAGGACAGGTGTGATAGAGTTGGGTAGTGTAGGTGCTAGAAGAATGGGCGAGGAGGTTGAATCAGAGGAGGCGGGTGGCGAGGAGATGGAGGTCGCCAAGGGAGATGGATGAGGAGGGGGGTGGAAAAGGGGAACGTATGCTCAACGAATTGAACATGCCGCGAGGTGTAGATTCTGTTTGAGGAGCGATCAAGGCAAAGGTAGGCGCTTTGCGTGGGCGAGTATCCAATAAAGATACATGGAGTGGAGCGGGGATCAAGTTTGTGATTTGTGTAAGGGCGAAGTAAGGGATAGCAGAGACAGCCAAATATGCGGAGTTTGGCTAGATTGGGTGGGCGAGAAGTGAGCTTTTCATAAGAAGATAACATGTTGAGGTTAACTTTAGGAAGACGATTTATGATATAGGCTGCCGAGCAGACAACATAGAGCCAATAGATAAGGGGCATGGAAGCATGGTGAAGAAGGGCAAGAGCTGTGTCGACCACGTGGCGATGGCGACGTTCAGATAAGCCATTATGTTCAGGGGTATGAGGCGGGGTGGTAAGGTGGGCGATGCCATGAGATTGAAGAAAGGGGCGAAGAGCAATGAACTCTCCCCCATTGTCAGAGTAAAAGGTTTTGATTGTGTTTTGGAAGTTGTTTTCAACAAGGGCTTTGAATGTGATAAAAGTGGAAAGAACATCTGATTTCCTTTTTAGGGGGTACACCCAAACATATTTGCTAAAGTGATCAACGAATAGCACATAGTATTTTAGATTGTCAGGAGATAGAATAGGCGACGACCAAACATCAGAAAAGATAACATCAAGTGGTTTAGTAGATATAATGCTTGAATCATAAAATGGAAGTTTGTGACTCTTGATACATGAGCATGAGTTACAATTGAAGTGTTTGGAAGGTGCACTGGATAGGCTAAGTGTAGAGAGAGTGTGAGCAAGTATTTTTGTTGATGGGTGGCCAAGGCGGGCATGCCAGGTGGTCGTCGTGAGGTGTTGAGTGGTGAATGCTTGTGGAGGGGTGATGGACATTTGTGCCGGCCAGACATATAAATTATTGATACGACTCCCAACGAGGAGAATGCTCCCCGAGTGACCATCCTGTACCTGAAAGGAAGAGCGATCAAAAACAATGTTAACATTATTATCACGACAGAGACTGGACACTGAAATCAAGTTTTTCGAGATGTGTGGGACGACCAGGACATTCGAAAAACTGAGAGACTTAAGTTGAGGAAAGTGCATAGAGCCAGTGTGCGATATGCGTAAACCTTTACCATCACCAATTTCTACATTGTCAGACCCAGCGAAGGGCGAGTGAAGGGAGAGGTTGGCGAGGTCGTTGGTGATGTGATGAGAAGCTCCAGAGTCAAGGATCCAGTGCTCGGCAGGATGTGCCGAGGAGGCTGAGTGAGCCGAGTAGGTCGGGCGAGCAGCTGTCCGATTCAGACGGGAAGGTGGTGGGAACTGCCCATGCGGGCGGCGAGGACCCGTGAAGGAGGCAGGAGGCGAGGGTGAAGAGGGAATTTCAGGGCAGGTGCGAGCAGTGTGGCCCGGTGCTCGACAGTATTGGCAGGTGCCAAGATAGGGTCTTGGCGAGGATCGGCGAGGGCGAGTATCAAAGGGTTTAGCCCTCGTGTCTGGTCGCGAGGAGCGATGATGACGTGTATCAGCAGTAAGTGCAGATGCAGGCATTACGGTTGAGGATGGTCGCGAGGCAATTTGAACCTCGGCGCTGAGGAGCTTGTCGCAGAGCTCAGCAAAGGTGATGGGCTGTTCGCGAGCTTGGATGGCATTGGCTATGTCATTTTAAGATTCGTCAAGGCCAGTGAGGACCTGGAGAGTGACGTCCTCGGCATCAGAGGAAATGCCGAGGAGAGCAAGCTCGTCGACTACAGAGCGAACTTCCATGAGGAAGTCGGAGACCGGGCGAGCACCTTTGGACAGGGAGCGAAACTTGGTTTTGAGGGCAAGAATGCGACCTCGCGAGGGCTTTCCATACATGCTCTCAAGCATTTTCCAGGCTTCGCAAGAGGTTTTTGACGAAGCAACAAAGGGTATTAGATCCGGGGACATAGATCCGACCATGGCTGAGAGAATGAGGTTGTCCTGACACACCCACAGGTCGTGTGCAGGATTGGGAACGGTGACGGTGGTGTTGGTGGTGCCGTCGATGGCGGAGGATGTGGACGAGGGGCATGGATGTGTGCCCAAGACATAGCCTAGGAGATTGTGTCCAGTGAGGAGAAGGTGAAGTTGGAAGGACCAAGCACCATAGTTGGTGGAGGTGAGCTTCAGGGACATATTTGCGAGTCCTTTGAAGGTGATTGGCGCCGGCGATGGAGGAGGGGCGGCCATTGGTGGAGTGGAGCAGCGGAGAGATGGGAGGTGCAGCAAAGAAGAAGGCGTCGTAAGACGGATGGCGACGGCGGCACGTCGGAAATGAAGGCGGCGGCGGCGCTTCTGAGGCGAAGGCGGCGGCGGCAAAATGTGTAGTGGCGGCGGCGGCTAGGGTTTGTAGCGGCGGCGGCGACTATGGTTTGGATCAGGCGTGAGCCAAATGACTCGATGATACCATATAGAAAGATAAACAATATTGGAAATATGATTTCTTGATTAGTTGCAAATGAGATTTACAAGAGGTATTTATACAAGAGAGAATTAGGTCTAACCTAACCCTAATGGGCTTTATAAGAGAGCCCATAGGAAACTAAGATGGGCCTATACAATAAATAAGAATGAGAGTGTATTTACTAATATAGGTCCAATACTTACTATCGCTAATTAAGGAACTGGGAAAGCATAGTTTGGTTTTAATTCTCTCAAAAGATGGTTTCACTATTCATTTTTTAATTATTTGTCTCAAATTATTGGGTACGTACAGTACTAATTCCATTTTATTCCTAACATTTTTTTTTTATTTAAAATACTCTTATTTAATACTCCCTTCATTTTTGAATAAGTGTCACTTTAACATTTTTCAACAAATTAAGATATTAAATTGTGGTCAATATTACCCTTCATTAATGAAAAATAATTTTAATATTACATTTTTGTTTAATAAAGAATGTGGTCAAGAATGTATGTTGTATTCATACGTACAATATTTATGATTTTTCCATGATTTATGCTACTATATTAATTGAAATTGAAGGCAAATTATTTTATAAGGGTAAAATTGTCAAAATTAAAGAAAAAAAACATAGAATGACACTTATTATAAAAATAATTAAAATGACAAAGTGACACTTATTTAAAAGTGGAGGGAGTATTTTTTTTTAATTAGTTAATAGTTACTCCTTCCGTTTCATAAAAAATGTCTCATTTCCCATTTTGTATAGATTAATTAAGGAACATATTTTTTTGACACATTTACCCCTCATTAATTTTCATCTCTTTCCACTAACTTTTCCTTTCTATCACACTCTTACCTTTTGAAAGAAAGTGAGAGAAAATGAATCATTAATATATTTCCAATTAAAGTGATATTATTTGTAGAAGTTACAAAATGGCAGTTTAGGAAAATTAGTGGTAGAAATAGGAAAAGCGACAAACTTTTTTAAATAAAAATAAAGATCAAATGCGACTAGGGGTGGCAATTTTCGACACGACAAGATAGCACGATACGAATCCGACACGAAAATTGCGGGTTAGTGTTTGGCCTTATTGGGTTCGTGTCATTATCGGGTCGACCTGATAACGACACGAAAATTTCGTGTCGGGTTTGTGTCAACCCGTTAAGCACGATAAAATTAACAGGTAACCCATTAACCTGTTAACAACCCGTTAACCTGATATGACACGACACGTATCTGATAATAAATGATAATGACACGATAATTTTTTATATTTATATAAATATATTACTCCCTCCGTCCCGTGATTACTTGCACACTTTTCTTTTTGGGACGTCCCAAAATTACTTGCACACTCTTAATATGGAAATACCCCACAAAATTAATAACCTCACAACATCATTTTATTTTCAAATTTGCCACTCCTTTTTTCCATACATTTCACTTTACACATCATCAAATCCACTTTACACATCATCAAATTACCTAAAATACTCCTCCTTTATCTTACATCATCAACCACTAAATCCACTTTTCTTAAACAACGTGCCGGCCAAAGTGTGCAAATTATCCCGGGACGGAGGGAGTATTTTTTATATATTTAATACAATTTTAAATTGATTTATTTTCTCATCGTGTTGTTATCGTGTTACGTGTCGTTATCGTGTCGTGTCACGTCGACACGAAAATTATCGTGTTGTTATTGTGTCGTGTCGTGTCGACACGAAAATTATCGGGTTTGTGTCGTGTCGACACAGATTCTTATCGTGTTTGGGCTTATCGTGTCGTGTAACTATCGTGTCGACACGAAACACGACACGATAGCACGATTTGCCAGCTCTAAATGCGATAAAATTTATGAAATAGAGGAAGTAATTAATAGTCTACTATAAAAAAATAATATAATTACATTCAATCTTACACATTAATTTGATATGAAGTTAAATTACACCCTACTAAAAAAACACAAAATTAACAAAAGAAGAATATATATTTTTATCTCTTTTTTTTATAATTGTACATATTGTGTGTATATATATATAGGAATAATTAAGTAAGGAGGTGAGAAACTATGAATGAGAGACGTGATGGAAAATATTATATGAACGCGCGTTGAAAAAGCATATCCATTTTGTATCCATATATATGCATGGCATCTTGACATTGCCAATAATATAAGTGCATGCATTATAATTTATTTTACCAACTACTTACATTATACTATATGGATAAAATTTTGACAATTTCATCACCTGCCCCTAATCCCACCCAGTCAAATCTTGCTTCATTCAACTTAACTAATTGTAGATATATATTTGAGATATCTATAATCAGATCCGGATATCTCAATTAGTTCAGATTTAATTGCAAATAGTGTATCTTTCGATCATTTGGTATGCACACATTTAGGTGTGTTTTATATGTTAGAGTATTTTTATTTTAAATCTGGTTAAATCTTAATTAATTTGACGACCCGTTTGATATGTTGAGTTAATATATTATATAGGTAACTTAATGGAGTATACAACGCCCAAATATTGACATGTTCTTGTATGTTGCATTACATGATTAATAATCAAAGTGGTCAAATTGGATTGAGTCATGCATGAACGCACACGTCTGCATCATTAGGTAATCTGTCTTGGCCAATTACACCAATTTGCCCCCCACTCCTCATCAATTGTGGGTGTATATATATATGCATACACTCTTTGAGGACTTATATCTCTCAAATTACAACACTTTGGCCAATAACAACTCTTAAAAATGGCGTCTAGAGTCGTGATTGCTAGTTTGTTAGTGGTAGTAACGTTTTTAATGGGAAGCGCCTCAGCTCAGCTCAGCACTGATTACTACAACAAGAATTGTCCCAAGGTGTTTGAGGCCGTCGAATCGGTCGTTAAGTCCGCCATTGCAAAGGAGAAGCGCATGGGCGCTTCTCTTCTCCGACTTCATTTCCACGATTGTTTTGTTCAAGTAATTAATTTTACTTTTATTTGTCTTGTTATTATATTCCCAACGTAATACAGAGCATGCATATATTATCGTGATCAGTGACGAAATCAGGATTTTTTTTTCCGGTTTTGAAGTGACATAAAAGAATTAATTATTCTTATTTCTCCAACAAATTCATCAGCTCCCCCTTCTCATTAAATTAATCAAGCAATTAAAATGCTTAAAAGTAAGCTAGAAAATATTGTTGCAATTATTAATATGTGACATGTAACTCCTCAGGGTTGCGATGGATCGATACTATTGGATGACACGTCATCGTTCACGGGGGAGAAGACCGCGGGCCCCAACAACAACTCCGTGAGGGGTTACGACGTGATTGATAGTATTAAGGCCAAGGTCGAGTCTGTATGTCCAGGCGTCGTCTCATGTGCCGACATTGTAGCTATTGCTGCTCGGGATTCTGTTGTCACTGTACGTTACCACTTTCAAATCAGTTTTCACACTTTTTTTTTTTTTCACATAAAAAAAAGGACGTTTTTTAATTACCTTTTCTTAAACAATGCTCTTACATGCATATATTGAAATTAATATGAATATATAATGTAGCTTGGAGGACCAAAATGGAATGTTAAAGTTGGAAGAAGGGACTCAAAATCAGCAAGCCTTTCAGCTGCAAATAGTGGTGTGATCCCACCCCCTACTTCCACTCTAAACAACCTCATCAACAGGTTCCAAGCTAGAGGCCTCTCTACTAAGGACATGGTTGTATTATCAGGTACGTACGTACACAGTTACACTGTGCAACTGATACATTTAATTTTATTTTTTAAAAAAACAACTAATACTAACAAACTAAGTCTTTGACAGGAGCACACACTATAGGGCAAGCAAGATGCACCTCATTCAAAAACCGTATATACAACGAGACCAACATCGACGCTTCCTTCGCACGCAAACGACAAGGCAACTGCCCTAGAGCGACGGGCCCACGCGACAACAACATCGATCCCCTTGACCACAAATCCCCAACATTCTTCGACAACAGTTACTACAAGAACCTGATCAACAAGAAGGGGCTGCTGCACTCGGACCAGATCCTGTACAACGGCGGGCAGACGGATTCGCTTATCGAGACGTACAGCAAGGATTCGGACACGTTCGAAGACGATTTCGTTGCAGCCATGATTAGAATGGGCGATATTACCCCTCTCACTGGATCCAACGGTGAGGTTAGGAAGAATTGCAGGAAGCCCAACTGATCGATGATCCAGAAGAATTATTAATCCAGGAATCGTTTTGCAGCTTTCATGTTGATTTTATTATATATTTAATTTCCCTTTTTATTTTATTTTAAGTTCAATTAAGAATTAAATGGAATGCAGTTGTATTCATAAAGGATTTCCTCAAGTGTTCAATTCTCTCAAGCTATTTATAAAGGATTTTTACATTTACTTTTTACGTACTCTATGATGCAAAAGTCGGCTGATACCGTCCGACTTATGTCACTTTGTTTTTACTCCACTTGATCGAATTTTCCAATTAAGTGAAATACATAATTTGAACAATATGTTAACATAAATGGGCATTCTACACTTCCCTTGGCTATCATTTTTTAGTAAATAGAAGATTTTTTAATTTTTTTAATAAACCAGTTAATAATTTTTTAAAATATATGCTAGGCCTGGCAAAACACGACCCGATAAGGCCAAATATAAATACAACATGATAAGGTTATGCATGTGTTGATATGAACATAATAATTTTCATGTCATGACAATATTTTTCGATCGTGTCAATATAACACGACACGATGACGACACATAACACGATACCAATACAATTACGGTATGATAAGAAAATTATTTAAATATAAAAATTATCGTGTTATTATGAGATACATATAATTATTGTGTCAAGTAATTTTATCGAGGATCAAAACACAAATACAATAACGTCTATTGAATTCGAAATAAGCTTTCAAATTATAATAAGTTTGTTGGAGTGTGAAACTTATGTTGAAAAGTCATTTACACCTGTCCTCCTTAATGCGCTTTAATTATACTTTATGTTTATTATATTGCATCTGTAAAGAGGTCACAGTTCCTTTATGATATATAAGTATATAACTGGAGACAACACCTTTCTTATTTTGACAAATTTGGGTACGAGACGATTTTATATTAGAGACAGATTTGTATTACATGTTTATATTTTGGAGATGTATTGGTTGTTGATTCTTTATATTTTTAGATTTTCAAAATCTGATTCAATTCGAAATTTCAAGAGTTGTTACATTATACAAAATCTCTTTTTAAAAATAAGAGATTTTAATGTATTCTTTCATAGAACTTTAAAGGCAAAATGTTAAAAGTAGGGATGGCAATATTGACCCAACCTGATACCCGTCCCGCTCCGGCAATATTGACTCAACCCGTGGATATCCGTTCCGCCCCGTCTGTCCCTTAAATAAATTATATATATATATATATAACATAAAAAATATTTATATTATTGTGAATTGTTTCAATGTATGCATGAAAAATATTGTTTTCAATTGTGAGAAACAACTTAAAATAAGTTCAACATGCAATATGTAAAAAAAACGGGGCGGGTCCACCCCGACGGGCACGGGGCGACTATCTAGAACCCGTACGGAGCGCGGGCGGGTTCGGAGCATAATACATTAGAACGGGTCCGAGCCATATGCAAGTGTGTTCCATATACATTAATTTGTATCAATAGTTCCAGCGCCGAAGTTTATGAAAATCTATGTAAAACAATAAAAAGAAAAAGTATATTTCATAATCTTGTCAAATCTATAAAAAATCATATAAATCAATAAAAAAAAAGTCAGTCAAACTCTACATGTACCCTATAAATTTTTTTAATTCACAAACATTTTAAAGTAAAAAAAAAAAAACCAATAAAATCCCATTGAATATACCCCTTTCATTTAATAAATTTTGTGGTGCAAACTTGCAGGTTGTAAAACTAATTAGTGTGTTCATATTACCCAAGTTCGTATAATGGGCTACCCAATAAAAACGGCCCTGGACCTTCCAAATTTATATGAACAGGACCGTTTTCCTAATCCCTTATGTCGATCCAATTAATGAACAACTCTTTATTTGATTAGCTAAGGAAAATATTATTCCCTTCATCCCGTGATTTCTTTCATATGTGAAGTGACACACAAAATAAGAAAAATTAATTTAGTGAGGATTTTGAGGGATAATTTTGTAAATCTTTATGTACTATAAAGTAAAGAAATGAATTGACTTTTGTGTATGTGTGAAGAAAAAGTAATGGCATTTGTGTAAAATTGAGGATATTTTGAGGGTGAAGTTTATAGAGGGTTTTCCATTTTAAGACTGTGAAATAGGGGTGGAAGTAGGATGGGCTACCCGACAGGGGCCTACTGCCTAGCCTATTAAGGGTCTTGTTACTTGTTAGACCTAACCTATTTATAATATGAGTCGGACTAAGACTTTTTAAAAAGTCTTACTCCCTCCGTCCCGGAGGAACTTGCACCCTTTGACCGACACACATTTTAAGAAATATGTAAGAAAAGGTGTAATGATTGATGTTTTGAGGGGTAGTTTTGTAAACTTTTATGAATAAAGTAAAGTAAAAAGTAGATTGAGTGTGGAAAAGTAATGGCATATGGGTAAATATAAGTATATTTCAAGGATGAGGGTTGTGAAGATATTTCCTTTTATGGAGTGTGCAAATTGGTATGAGACATCCATATATGGAAAGTGTGCAAATTCATGTGGGACAGAGGGAGTAGTTAAGTAGGCTAGGTTTAGGTTTTATATAAGGCCTTATAAATCTAACAGGCCAGCATATTTATGATTATAATAAGCAATTCTTAAAATTTAGTAACAACATTTATATTAAATTAAATTTAATTTATTTTAGTACTTGAGAAATCGTTATAATGTGTGTATTTAAACTTATCGTTGTAATGCATTTGTTTTGGTAGTGAATTTTATTTGCAACTTTGAATATTGAACTACAATTCATATTTAACAGGCTTCTAAAAGGCTCGTTGGTTTGGTCTATTTATTTAAAAGGCCAGGTCAAGACTATAAAAAAAATCTATCATAGATAACAAGCCAGACTCAATATTTATAAACTAAGCTCATGCTTTTTCATGTAAAGCCTAGCCCAGCCTATTTCCACTCTTAGTGTGAAAGTTATTGGGCTATTTCCACTCCTAGTGTGAAAGTTATTGTAAAATGTCAAAAAAAATAAAGTGTGAAAGTAATTGCGGGACGGAGGGAGTAAGTTTTATGGTGTCACTAAAATTGACTAATTTGGGACAAAATTCCGAATGTCCATTTAAATTCGGGCAATTTAATTAGCTAAATTAAATAGTTCTTCTTTAATAATTTATCTTAGTATACTCTCTGGGTTTTCCTAATCCCTTATGTCGATCCGATCGATTATTAACTAATTAGATAGTTTATTTTTTTAATAGATCCTTAAATTAATTAAAAAATAATTAAATAGAACTTTTAATTCAATATATAATGGCAATGGAATGCACATATGTACAAGTATTAATTTATCATTAGCTATATATTCCATTTCCCATTTCAAATACTACCATTATTCTTTTACTAAATTACTTGTTTTTTTTTTCTTTGGATCGCCTTTTATTTGACTATCCATTTTCTAAAATTAAAGTAAATAATTTTATCACTTTAAATACTACTATTAAACACATTATTTATTTTATCTATTATCTCTTTTGTCACTTTATTTGTTTTACCACTTTAAATAGTACCCCTCCATCATTTCGGAATAAATTTCATAAGTAGTTGGACACATATATTAAAAAAATGCAATGAAGGGTAATTTTATAATTTTTCATGTATATATAAAGTAAATAAATGAGATGACTTGTGTGTATGTGTTTGTGTAAAATTATGAGGGTGTAATTTATAAAGGATTTTCATTTTAAGGATGTAAAAGTTATTGTGGAATGTTTAATTGGAAAAATAAAGTGTGATATTTATTGTGAAATATTTAATAATTTTTACATTAAAATTTGTGTGCGGATCAAATAGACAGTCAATTTAGAGTGAGGGGTAGCTATTTACAACTAGTTTGAGATGTAGATGCATGTATGATATATTACACAATTAATGCACAACCTTCTGTATATTAATTTCTTAATTGATTCACTTGCAAAAATACAAATTAATACTTACCATTATTTATATATTTCTTATTAAAAATGAAATTATAAATTAGACGACATATTAATTAATTTAGCCTAGGTAGTTAATAAAATATTCAAGCCAAGTCTCCCAACAATAGCCTGATGATGCCGGTAGAGCAGCCCCCTCCACCAAAGCACAAACGTGACTCATCTTCAACCCTGCGTTGACTCAACTCTCTTAACGAAGACGAAGCCGTTGACCATGGTGACGACGATGACTCAAAACACGTTGACCTCACACTTGGCTTCTTTGTCGAGAGGTTTTTTGAAATTAGGGCTGCATGGAATGAAGGCGGAGGCGTAAGAGGCGGGAGTGGAAATTCCCGGGTTTTGATCTTGGGCTTCCCCGGTCGGGATTCCCAACGGAAGGGAATCCCGACTGGATTGTCCCTGTAGTAAACGTCAAAAGAAGTGTCTGCGATGTGTTGAGATTGTTGAGACATGTTGTTTTTTATTTGATTTTGATCAAATTAAATTAATTAGGTGTTGTATATATATATATATTGCATGTTTAATGGGAAGGTGGATGGCCTTTTAAGTAAGTTAAGGTTGTTGAATTGAAAGAGATCGAAAGCCTAACATCTCTAATTTAACTTACAAAATCAGATATGATTTCAGATATATATATATTTGTTAGGAATTAATGAGATAAGATGGGATGATTCATTGTAAATTTTTGATAACTTGATATAATTAAATTTTAATTCAAGTTTTTTTAGATACCTGTTTTTTTAGATAAGCTTTTCTCACATACAACTGATTTTTAGGATGGGTCTATCGAGATATTGTTGTGAAAATTGTGAATTATTTTTATTTAAAAAATATATATATTTTAAGAAATTGAAAATATTAGATATAAATCTTTTCAAAATTGGAAAATGAATGGTGTTTATATATCTTTTGTAATTAACTTATTTAATTAGTCTAAAATATGGAAAGTATATCTCAACCTCTTCCAACAATAAATAAATTAAATATATAATATTTAATAAAACTCGTTAAAAATAGATTTTAAAAAATCTTCAAATATTTTATTTCCTTTTATGGGTATAAGTTGAGATATATATGCAATTATATATTTTTCAGATTTTAAATTAATTAAATAAGTTAATATGATAACTTGGATAATATCAAATCATTATTTGGCTAGGTCATTAATGTTTCCATATCATTTCTCTCTCTCAATAAATATATATATATATATTAAATTAGTTTATTAAAAAAAACTTTAAAATACATATCTGAAAAATATTAAATAATTTTATAAGTATATATATATATATATATTATTATATAAATAATTATATTAATTGTATCGTACGATTAACAAATTAATTTATATACATAAAATTATAATGTAAAATTGGTTTTTACAAGTTTTTGCTTAATACGCGCGTGGGAAATTGTCTAGTACTCCCTCCATTTTTTAATAAGTGTCACTTTGACATTTTTCAACAAATTAAGATTATAAAACGTGGTCCATATTATCCTTCATTAATTATAGCTAATTTTGATATAAAAGTTTTGTTTGATAAAGAATGTGGTGAAGAATGTAGCTAGTATTCATAAACCAGATTAATTTTGGTATAAACAATGTTTATGGAATTTATTTATGAACAATATATATGGTAAATGAATAAGGACAAAATAGTTAAAATTAAAGAAAAAAACCCAGAATGACACTTATTTTAAAATTAATTAAAAATTCTTATTAAAAAATGGGGGGAGTATCACTTTAAAGATTAGTTTGTTTGGAGTTTGTTAGGGAAAATTTTATTTTTGGTCCTGTAAGTTTAGAACATTTCAAAATAAATCCTTTAAGTTTCAACTTTACAAAATATGTCCTTTATGTTTTAATTTAATCCTTTTTTATCCAAATTTAGTCCTTTATCTTTTAAAACAATTAATGTTAATTAAAATAATTAAAAAAGCTTCATGGATTAAACACTTAATTAAATTTATTCAAATAAAATTAGTCATGCAATCCTTTTTGAATTGACAACGTATTTATGTAATAAAATTTCATTTCAATATATTTTTTTTTGACTGCATCAAATTCTACTTTTAAAATTAATTAATTAATTATAAAATTATATATAAAATTTAAATATAATTAAAAAAAATAAAAAAAATAAATATTCAATCAAATAATAATACAGTGTAAAATTTGAAATTTTAAAAAAATATATATATTTAATCTGTATATAATTTTAAAAAATGAAAAAAAAACTTACATCAAAAAATAAACTTACACAACAAATATAATCTGAAAAAATAACAAAAAAAAAAATATATATATATATATATAAGTTTTGTACCGTAAAATAAAATAAAAATATTGAAATGAAATGAAATTTTGTTCCATAAATAAGTATTTATTCAAATAACATTAGGCCCGTAGTTCATTTTTAATTGACAACGTATTTACGGAGCAAAACTTAATTTCAATATTTTTATTTTATTTTAAGGTACGAAACATAATTTCAATATTTTTATTTTATTTTAGGGTACAACATATATAAATGTGTGTGAGAGAGTGATGTAGTGATAGGTAAATATATAATTTTTGTTATTTTTCTAGATTATATTTGTTGTGTAAGTTTATTTTTTGATGTGTTTTTTTTTTTTCGTTTTTAAAAAATTATATATAAATTAAATATATATTTTTTAAAATTTAAAATTTTACACGGTACTATTATTTGGTTGAAATTTTAATTTTTGTATTTTTTAATTATATTTAAATTCTATACATAATTTTATAATTAATTAATTTTAACAATAGAATTTAATTTGATGTTGTCAAAAAAATATATTGAAATGAAGTTTTATTCATAAATACGTTGTCAATTAAAAATGGATTGCACATCTAATTTTATTTGAATAAATTTAATTAAGTTTGATCCATGAAGCTTTTTTAATTATTTTAAAAACTTTAATTGTTTCAAAAGATAAAGGATTAAAATTGTATAAAAAAGGACTAAATTGAAATATAGAGGACATATTTTGTAAAGTTGAAACTTAAAAGATTTATTTTGGAATGTCCTAAACTTAGAGGACCTAAAATAAAATTTCCTCGAGTTTGTTATACGTGTCTAATTAAGCCCTATCCCTTTTATTTTATAGGGACAAATGGAGAGGGTCCGTTACGTTCCCTTTTATAATTTAGCTGAATTTCGAATATATATATAAAATATTTAAGAATTTATCATTGTTGTTGGATCAGAAACAATCAAAACAATCAATTAAGAAAGTACGTTAACACTACAATATAGAGTATTGAACATAACGTTTTCTTTTTTTTTTTGTCAACACATATTTTATTCTTAAATGTCCAATTAAGTTGAAGCTTCCGATCGATTGAAACATGATGTCAAGCAATATTATACTACTACTTGTTTTAGAATTAAATATTAAGGTATTAATTGATATCAAATACCTCAAATCGAATATAAATGAAGTGCTATGTAATAATTCAAATATTCCTTTATACATGCATCTACATCGTTGGCATCTCAAAACGGCAGTTAGGACAAAAGTGGCTAACCCTAAACCACTTGTTGATACAATCTTGATGAAAAACATGTGAACACGGCAAAAAAACACCTTCACAGCTGCCCTGAGAAAACTCCTCTAAACACACGGAGCAACTTCCCGATTCCTTCTCCATCGACGAATCATTGGTAGGGATCATACGAACTTCATCATGACCAGAAACATCAAACACTTGATCTAGTGTGGCCGTCATGTGCATGCTAACTAACACGTAGTTATGTGTCGTCTCCATTGACGTAAGGGCATCCCGAACGTGCTGCAACGTTGAATGAATAAATTGGTCTTGATCTGGATTTGGAATGGGCCAGTTTGTGATGCTTTGTTTGATGATTGCATAGGCTTTTTTGTAGGCGTGAAAGTGTTCGAGAGACATGGATACGATGGTGTTAATCATGGGTTGTTGATCCACAGAAAGGAGGGTTGTGGGTGATAATATCGAACGCAAGATAGTGAGTTTACATGATAAATTGAACACGACTGAAGATGAAGTCAAAGGGGTTGGCTGCCGACCGGTCACGGTGGTTAAGAGTTCTGCTGGTTCCCAATACAAGCGAGTGTCGTAGAGTTCCATCTTAGAGAGAGATTAATGTGTATGTAGGGGAGGGAATGAATATGAAAATAATTTTTGGCTTTGTAGAGTACATATTTATAAGGATGTATGACTTATCCGGGTAAGATTTTGAGTGATCCTTGCAAGATTTTGAGAATGATCTAGAATTATATATCTAGCTCCCTAATTAAAGATGGATTGTTTGGACGTACTAATCTTTTTATAAATTTAATGTATTTAAAAAATAAGATTTTAAAATACATATCTAAAAAATATTAAATAATTGTATAAGTATATATTTATTTTATAAATAATTATATTATATTACACGATTAATAAAATAATTTGTATATGTAAGATTAACGTTTACAAGTATCCCGGGAACAAGATATTGGTTTGATTGAGTTTGTACGTAATTTTCGGATCATAAAATCTACATCATCCGGTAAGGGAGTACATTAGATTTTTAATTACTAATTTATATTAATTATAATAAAAATAATATCCCTTCATTTTCTCCCCAAGCTAACTAAATCTCTAACATTTAAATTAAAAAAAAAAAAAACTTACGTAAATTTATTTTTTATACAAATTATAGAAAAATACTTTTATATTCAAAAAATTTAAATAATTTTATTCGCAAAAATTTTAAACTATGTCAAAAAGATTTTACAACTAGTTTATTTAAATATAATTAAATATTTTTAAATGATTTAATAATTTTTGACATTTTATTTAAATATAATCAGATCAATAAAAAAATAGAATATATAGAAGTATTTAAAAAATATATAATTTAATATTTTTTAAAATTTATTGAAATATAATTAAATGATTTTCTCATTAAAATCTTTCATATTCGGTTTAACATTTATATTAAACAAAAGTTTTGAGTAAATATCATTAAATACAAAATGGTCTTATTTAAAGATTTTACTATCAATATATATTAATATATATTAAGGGGTGTATTCAATTGAGATTATGTTGGATTTTTTGGACTTTTAAAATGTCGGTATTCAATCCAAATTTTTAAAAGTCTTTCAAAATTTTGAGGTATTCAATACTAATTTTAAAAAGTCTTTAGAAATTTATTTTTAGGTATTCAAGGATTTTAATATTTCGTTTGATTCTTCTTCAAAAATATAAATAAATTTCATTATTCAAAATCTCTTCTAAAAACAGAGGTTTCAACGGATTCTCACAGAAAACAAATCTTAAATTTCATTATTCAAAATCTCTTCTAAAAATCAGAGGTTTCAACGGATTCTCACAGAAAACAAATCGGAAAGAGAAGAAAAAAAAAACTTTGTTGTTCTTGTTATTTGAAACAGAAAGATATACCACAAAAAACATTATACAACCCATAAAAGTAGAGAAAAAACAGATTTACAAAATGGAAAAGTTGTCCATCTTCCTGCTCTTCTTCAAACTAAATAAAATGAAGAAAAATAACTATGTTCTTCGATAAGCATCACAATTCTTCACCACCATCATTATTATTGTGAAAAAGATTACATCTCTGTATTTTAAAATTATGTTCCCTCTTTAAAAAAAATTCTTCACCACCATTATTATTGTGAAAAAGATTACATCTCTGTATTTTAAAATTATGTTTTCTCTTTAAAAATTATAGCATATCGGTACAGTTGACACCGTTAGGTTAACAATAATATATTCTCGATCGCCACCATTTAACTTTAAGATCTCAAGAACATTTATTCACAATGTTCTTGAGATCTTAAATCATTTCAAACCCAAGCAGCAGAATTAGTATTGGCTTGTGATTACATAACTTTCTTCGGAGTCGAATATGCAGTCGAATATGAAGAAGATCAAGATTACCATTTTGGAATTGCTTTCTCAAAACCAACTACAACAAAGAACTGAAACTAATGCATGGAGAACTATGGAAAATGAGACCGAGGTATAACATGAAAATGAAAATAATAATGATGAATAATAACTTTTTTTTTTTTTTTGAACTAATATATTTTTGGTATTTTTTCTAAATAATTTAGATAATTTTTTTTATATACAAGTGTGTTCGATATACGTTTGCATCAATAGTTTTAAATATTTTTAAGGGCGTAGTTTATGGAAATCCATGTGAATGGGAGAATTACACTATAGACCATTTCACCCTAAGTTTTTGCAAATCAAGGAAATTTTGTTTGTAGTTACAAATCAAGCCAAAATAACAAAACGAAGTACGATTATACCCCTTTTGTGTTAATTCGAATTTAAGTTTTGAAATAATTAGATTTAAATAATATAATAATTCGAAAGTCAACTAATTGAGGAGAATCAATTTAATTCTGGTATATATTATCCTGGAAAATGGCGTCCTTCTTAATTTAAAACACATTCCTAATATCTCAACTACACAATAATTGCTCCCAACTGTGAAAATCTCTCACCATTGAAGCTAAAGGAAGATAAGCGAAGAAAACAAGAATAACACCTATTGAATTCGAGGAAAAAAGGAATTATGCGGTTAGATGCTTTTGCGACATTGACGCGAAGGTAGTTACGTCTTGGAAGAATCATAATGTTGGGCGAAGATTTTATGGATGTGAAGCTTTTTCGGTAAGAGCACAAGTTTGATAATGGAATTTACTTTATTTCGATTTGATAGTCAATAAATAATTAGTAAACTATTATGTATACATTGAATTGATTAATCTTTTTTACTATAATCGGGTAGAATCTCGGTTTTTGCCAGTTTTTTGAATGGATTGATGATCCTTTATGTGAGAGGGGAACACATATAATACATGGATTACTGAAGAAGTTGAATGAAGAAAGATCAACCACAACGTCTTTGCAGTTGAAAACTAGGGAATTAGAGGATGAAATAAGAGTTTTGAAATATGAGAATGAACAGTTGTTAGAAGAATTTAATCGGATGGATGCACATTTCTATGGGAAGATGACTGAGAAAATTCATATATCATGAATTTAGAACAGATGAGTCCTGCTTGGTTTTTTGTTTTGTTAAACTTGGTATATTGGTTGTTTTATCATGAATTTAGAACAATGTTTTCGTGCTTGTTTTTTGGTTTTTTTTGTGTTTTGAAAAACTAGGAATGTTGTTCTACTAATATACTGGAATTTTGAGTTGTTGTTGATGTATAAGTATCAAAGAAAGCATTACAATATCCAAACTTGTCTTATTGCATATAGTGGTTCGAATGCAACAAAAGAGTCCTGCTTGGTTTTTAGTTTTGTTAAACTTGGTATATTGGTTGTTTTATCATGGATTTAGAACAATGTTTTCGTGCTTGTTTTTTTGTTTTTTTTTATGTTTTGAAAAACTAGGAATGTTGTTCTACCAATATACTGGAATTTTGAGTTGTTGTTGATTTATAAGTATAAAAGAAAGCATTACAATATCCAAACTTGTCTTATTGCATATAGTGGTTCGAATGCAACAGAAGAGTCCTGCTTGGTTTTTAGTTTTGTTAAACTTGGTATATTGGTTGTTTTATCATGGATTTAGAACAATGTTTTCGTGCTTGTTTTTTTGTTTTTTTTATGTTTTGAAAAACTAGGAATGTTGTTCTACCAATATACTGGAATTTTGAATTGTTGTTGATTTATAAGTATAAAAGAAAGCATTACAATATCCAAACTTGTCTTATTGCATATAGTGGTTCGAATGCAACAGAAGAGTCCTGCTTGGTTTTTAGTTTTGTTAAACTTGGTATATTGGTTGTTTTATCATGGATTTAGAACAATGTTTTCGTGCTTGTTTTTTTGTTTTTTTTATGTTTTGAAAAACTAGGAATGTTGTTCTACCAATATACTGGAATTTTGAGTTGTTGTTGATTTATAAGTATCAAAGAAAGCATTACAATATCCAAACTTGTCTTATTGCATATAGTGGTTCGAATGCAAGAGAAGAGTATATATAAGACAGAATATGCATTACATGTATGCACATACCATGATATATGCATTCTGTTGATTAAAAAAACTATGCATAATGATATAAATATGTACACAATTAATTATAATATAAGATAGAATACATAAAATACATACAGACCAAGAAAAACATGATCTTCATTGAATATATAATTATTTTAATTAAACCTACTTAGAAAATTAAAACGGTACCAACAAAAGGAATATATTTTATTAATTTTTAAGTATAAGTATTGTTAAAAAACAGTCAAAATGAAATGCAACAATGAGTGCGCATATAGGATTATATGTCATAAGATAGATCATATATATCAATATATATATGACGATATATAACGTGTAGAATTTCTCTGAGTATAAATATAACGACATAATTAGTATAGAATATAATATTCATAAATAACTCATTATATTATGAACATGAATTAAGTTTGGATGACTTTAAAAATATATGTGATTTAATTTCTAATTAAAATAGAATATATTTTTCAAAACTATGCGATGTTGTAATTGTATAAAACATAATATAAGTGTTTTATATAAGTCTATGATATGTATATATATGCACCTCATAGAAGCATATACGTATTAATATGCAAAAACACTATGCAGAATGATATAAATATGTAAACAATTAATAATAATATAAGATAGAATACATAAAATAAATAAAGACCAAGAAAAACATGATCTTCATTGAATATATAATTATTTTAATTAAACCTATTTAGAAAATTAAAACGGTACCAACAAAAGATATATATGTTAGTAATTTTTAAGTATAAGTTTTGTTAAAAAAATAGGCATACTACAATGCAACAATGGGTGCGCATATAGGAGTATATGTCACAGGATAGATCATATATATCAATATATGCATATAATAATACATATATTATATTATATGCATAGCTTTGATAAACAATAGTTGTAATATAACAAACGCATAAGTCCTATTTATAAAATGATAGTTTACATGTACTTTAATTAAAAATGTTAAATAATACAGATTTTAAATATTTGTTTAATATTTTGTAAATACTGAAATTACACTTTATTCGAACAACATTGAAGATAAGAGATTTTACATATAATAAACGTTATTTCATTATATAATTAATGTATAATAATATAAAGATAATTTATAGTGTATAAATTAAATAAATAACAGGGAAATTTTAAATATCAAATAATAGGTGATCCTTAAAGTCCGCCGCCGTTACTGGAATCGTGAGTAAAACACCTATTAATTATTTTAATATATTGATTAGAGGGCATATTAGGAATGTCAAGTATGGATTTGTCTTAAATTGTAATATCAATAATTTTTGTCTTGAATTAAAATATGGGCTAGGATCTTGGTCTATAATGTCAATAAACTCCATGTGAATCATGGAAATCCATGTAAATCAATAAAAAAATGTGTATTTCAAAATCCTGTCAAATCTATTAAAATTCATATAAATCAATAAAAAAGTCAGTCAAACTCTATATAAAGTCTATTAATTTTCTAAATCCAAAAAAATACAACAGAATCTCAATTGAATACATCCTCATGTAAAAAATCTGATTGTAGTACTTTTATTCAGTTTTTTTAAAAAATAATTTTCTGCCTTATATTTCACGCAATTGTACGTTTTTAAAGAAATCCACATCAATTAAAAATTTTATTTAATTTTGTTGTTTCATATTTTCTATTCATAATTTTTATCAAAATAATTTTCAAATTTATAGTTTCATAATATCTCAATATTACTTTAAAAAATTATATTTTAAAAATGTTTTTCAAATTTTATATTTAGACGGAGTGTTGATTGAATTTTTTCCATTTTAGCTTCATAAAATTAAATTCAATTGTGATATATGACATTTTATAAAATAAATTCAATTAAATTCCATTTTTTCTATTTACATGCATAATTTTTAAAAAAAGAATGCTGCAAGATTTAGTTAGATTTGAAAAGTGAATAAATGGATTTTATTTTAGCCCTAATTAATTTAAATTAATTATTAACTAAATTAGTAATTAATTAAGACACCTAAATAGGAGATGTGAGATCATTTCTTAAATCTTGTAATTAATCTCATACTAAAAATTAATCATTAGTAATATTTTATGACCATAAAATTTATTACTCCAAAAGAGTAGGTACAAGAAAGTACTCCCCCTCCCACTTTAAACCAAACCGTGCGGAAAGGAACAAGAATATTAATGTACATTACAATTAGTTATTAAATGTCATGTAAATTAAATTTTCTTTAAAAAAAAAAAAAAATCTCTAAAGTTTCTCTTGGATTCTTATCAACAGCCCCTTGATCTGTTACTCTATATTTTGTTTGGTTTCCCATTAAACCTTTAGATCCGAGTAACACAATTTCTTCCTATCGATCGATCGATCATATGGTAGCTTCTAACGTACACCACACTAATGTTATTCATTATATAATTATACGTCAAACATGTTAAAAATAATCATAACTAAACTCATTCAAGTGTTTAAAATTAATTTAGGTACATATGAAATAAATCGAAAGAATATATTGAAATTGTAATTTTATCAAAGGACTATTAATTAATTAATAAGGCATCTCAAAACGGTAGTTAGAGCAAAAGTGGCTAACCCTGAGCCACTTCTTGATACAATCTTGATGAAAAACGTGTGAACACGACAAGGTAACACCTTCACAACTGCCCTGAGAAAACTCCTCTAAACACAAAGAGCAACTTCCCGACTCCATCTCCATCGTCTCCAACGATTCTATCAACGAATCATTGGCTGGGATCATACGAGCTTGATCAGTACTACCGGAAACATCAAAGACTTGTTCTTGTGTGGCCCTCATTTGCATGTCAACATAGAGGTAGTTATGGGTGATGTCCATTGATATAAGGGCATCCGGAGCATGGTCCCACGTTGCATAGATAAACTGGCTTTGATCTCGACTCGAAATAGGCCAGTTTCTGATTCTTTCTTTGATGATGTCGTAGGCTGTTGTGTACTTCTGAAAGTCTCCGAGAGTCATGGATACGGTCGTGCTAATCGTGGAGTGTTGATGCACTGAAACGACGGTTTTGGCTGAATTCTGGTATGCAGGTAATGATATTACCGAACGTAAGGTAGTGAGTTCGCATGATAATCTGAACACGAGTTTCAATAAAGATGAAGTCATATTATGAGAAGTTCCATCTTAATTAGCTACAGAATAATATTATGAGAGAGAGATGAAAATATGTAATCAAATTGATAAAAGAGAAGTAATTTTTTGGGTTCATGGAGTAGGTATTTGTAAGGTTATGAGTGATTAGGAATTAATGAGATGAGATAGGATGATTCATCGTAAATTTTTTATAACTTGATATAAATTTTTTATAACTTGATATAAATTTTAATTTAAGTTTTTAGATACCCGTTTTTTAGAATAAGCTTTTCTCACATTACAATGTACTAACTTTTAGGATGGGTCTATCGAGATATTGTTGTGAAAATTGTGAATTATTTTTATTTAAAAAAATATTTTAAAAAATTGAAAATATTAGATATAAATCTTTTCAAATTTGGAAAACGAATGATGTTTATATATTTTTTGTAATAATATCGTACATTAGAATATAATTTATTTGTATAAGATGTAATGTAGTTTCCAATTTATAACCTTAATGGAGTATACACAAAATTGTTATATTATTATGTTATAATATCTCCATTCCTTTGATTTTATAAATATTTATATAAAAAAATCTCCACATATATATATATATATATATTTTTTTTCTTTTTGAATTCTCAAAAAAAAAAACTAATGAGAATTTTGTGAATTTTTCGACGTGTCGAAAAATACATGTGCCAGAAAAAAATCCAGGAACCAACTAAAGTTAACATATACTCCCTCCGTCCCAATTTAGATTGGGCATTTGTCAAAATGGATGTCTTAATTTAGATTGAGCATTTCCTTATTTGACAATAAAACACATTTTCACTTTAAACTACACCCTTCAAACATCTTAAAATTATATTATATGTCATTACTTTATTACTCAGATTATTTTATTATTTACTTTATTACTCAAAAGATTTTCAAAAGTAATATATACATCTACTTCTCAATCATTTAGGTACAATTGTTACTATTCCAGACTCCACTATCCACAATATATAATTCATTCAATATTTCTTACTTTATTTTATTTTTAATTTTATTGATTGATTTAGGGAGGGAGAGGGAGAACGGTGGCGAAAAATGATAATTTAGACAATTTATTTGATGGAAGTTAAATACTCATCCATTTTTTTCCTCTCCCCATGACCTAAGGCCTAGGTAGTGGTGCTCTAACCACTTGAGCTATCCCACTTTGTCATAATTTAGACAATTTATGTAAGTGTATCTAAAGGGATTCCATCAATCGGGGGGTACAAACAAAGTGGGATAGCTCAAGTGGTTAGAGCACCACTACCTAGGCCTTAGGTCCTGGGTTCGAGTCATGGGGAGGGAAAAAAAATGGATGGGTATTCTGTGACGGACCCAGAAAATTTCGGTAGGGGGGCCCGATTAACATTATTATAAAAATAAAATAATACGTACTCATTATTTTCATCAAAATTTCACATTATAAAATTGTCATTACGTCACATTTCATTAAATTAAATTGATCGAATAAGTTGACTTTTGCTATGTTTTAGTAGAAGTTAATACTCCATCCGTTCCGTGATAACTTGCACATTTTAACCGATTCAATTTTTAAAAAAATTGAATTTAGTGGTGTAGAGTCAAATAAAAAAACATATTATTTTGAGTGATTTGATAAGGTGTGAGGAGAATTTAGTAGGATGTAAAATAGATTTAGTGAAATGTAGGGTAAAATGTAGACTTAATGAGTGACATTTTAAAATAAAATGATGTTCGAATATATATTAATTTTGTGGATTATTTTTATATCAAGAGTGTGCAAATAATTATATAACATAGTATTAATTTTAATATGTGTGAAATTACCAAAATACCCCTAACGAATTTATAAAATTAGGGGGGGCCCACGGGGCCCCCCCGGGCACTGTGTAGGTCCGCCACTGTGGGTATTTAACTTCCATCAAAAAAAAAAAAAAAAAATCAATCGGGGGTACGGTTACCAAAGACGGTGGTGCAGATAGCCGTACCCTTTAAATTATGGGCTTGGCCCAAAGTATTCTTGTGAAGCCCATCTGCTCATCAGTCGTTAAACAAAACACAGGGGGCATGAATGTTCAAATTAGCAAGAACTGTGTGCCAACTTGAAGGTCAGTCCCGCGTCTGCTGTATTTTTTTTTTTTGTCAATTTCCGGCTGCTAGAAGCTAGGTTACCGGCGGAGTTCGCCGGAAATCCGACTACTTGCATCTGATCGTGGTATTTATGTTTTGAAATCAATCTGTAGTGTACACTTTTCGACCTATTAAAACTGCACTCCCTCCAATAAAATACCGAAACCCTTTTGAAGGATGCAAAGACTGTAATTACCAAATTTATGAAGTCAGACGAAAATTTGACTATATTGTGCTCAATCTTAACAGTATTGTGTGTGATGTGATGGCGTGATGCTACTTTGCTGTAGATGGTGGATAGCATTTGGGGTTTTTGAACATTTAGAATGGCGTTGTTAATTTCAAAAAGGGTATTTCGTGCTATCAGTTCCTCCAAATTTTCATTTGGGCAAGCTTCGCCTCTTAATGGTATGCCAGAAACTCTGTTTTTTTTTTAAATAAATGAAATGATAATAATTATATTTCGTCATTGAGCTCATTTCTTTATGCCCCTTGTAAATCAACTTTTTGGTTTTATTATTAGGAAAATTATATTATATGGGGTTTGTAATTCCTGAAATTTTGAAACAGCGTTCAATGGTTACTGTTGTGGGGATAGCTTGCCTTCACTGGCGCCTTCTGTGTCTAGAAAGGTATGTTTTTACGTGGAACACATTGTCATCCAACTTTTTTCATTGCTGTACTTTTGATACAACCAGTGGATTTTGTATTGCCTTGTTGTAGTTTCCGTTTTTGCTTCTCTGTTGTAATTGAATCCTGGATAATGTTTATCTGTGCCAGATGTCTTTTGATATGCTTCGACGGTACTCAACTACAATTTTGACTCCAAATGCAACTGAAGGCGGGTTTCCTTCTGACTTATTGTCCCCCAAACGTGTGCTGACTCCAGATCGAGAAATAGGTAGGACCTTAGGAGGAGTATAAGATTTCACTTTTTGAAGATATTCTTATTGTTAAGCTTGAAATTGTTTCTGTTCTGATGATTAGTGTTTATTTTCTTGTTGACTGATTAGTAGTTCGGTGCTGTTTCATAACATCTTAGAGGGCGCTTGGTTCAAAATCTTCAATGAGAATAGTAATAAGAATCATTGAATGGCTAATTACAATGAGAATTATAATTACATTGTTAGTGGTTGACTCTAATCTTAGCATAGGGGGTTCAAAAAAAAATGATTTTTGATGATTGAAGAATTTTGGTTATAGGAGGGGATATAGTTAATTAAAACAGGGTAGTGATTAACTTATTTTTGAGACTCGTTGCCCCATACAAAGTATACAAATTTGAATTTATCATCATTTATTTTCATTTATCAACCCAGTGCTGATTCTCATAACCATTCTCATTGATAAATTTTTGAAAGAACTGAGAGATACTCTTATTCTTGAATTCAGAACAATGCTTTATCTGAAATAATATAGTTTATGTGATTATCTAAACTGTATGTATTCTCTTCATAAATGATCAATAGTAATTATTTAAACATCATGAAGTGGTTAATATTTCAGACTTCTAAATCCAGAATAAGTGTAGCACAACGTTCAATCTTTATTGGGTCGCATATTTTAACTACACACCAATTAGCAAAGATATGTATCATAATGCATGCAGTATGTAGAACAATGTTCATTTAAAAATGTTTATGACATCTAAATATTTAATAGCTTGTGTAGCTGATGGAATACTTCATCTCCATCTCCATCTCCATCTCCATCTTCTGCTATGCTTCTTCAAGATTTTACCATTTGTAACAATGTTAATTAGGGCTACTTCTCTTTTACTGAAGAATGACAGCAACGAAATAAAATATAAGAGTGGAAATCAAAGAAATTTCCTCTCTGAAAATGAACATTAGGATTCCTTACTTTTTTCGTTCTAAACTCTTCATTAATTATTGTGCTGATGTCATAGGTGTCTATCAGGACCTGATGATTCCTATTACAAATTTTAACAATGAAGATAAGGGCCATATGGTACTAGCTGGTGATGTTTTCGATGTACCAATCAGGAAGGATATTATTCACCGTGTTGTAAGATGGCAGCTTGCTAAGCGACAGCAGGTGAGACTTGTCTTCAACTGACTGACAAACACAGAAATAATGCTCTACTCTGTGTGTCTCATTCCGGAATGCACATGTGTTCGCCTTGTGTTTAGATATCACGAAACTGTTATTCACTATTGTTTTTCATGATAATTCAATGTTTATTTATAGGTAAAAATTTGATGTTTGAATGAACCTATATTTCTTTCCCCATTTTTCATTTTGTATGCTAGGTAGTATTACACCATTGATATTTGTGTTTCTCAGGGGACCCATTCTACCAAAACTATTAGTGAGGTAAGCGGAACTGGTAGAAAGCCTTGGCGGCAGAAGGGTACTGGTCGAGCAAGGCATGGTACACTGCGGGGTCCACAGGTGAGTCTGTATTTCTTATTAAAATTTCAGTATGTTTCTCTATTTCTCTATATAAAGGGATTTAAAAAGTACTAACAGATAACTCCAATGGTCAACAGTTCAGGGGTGGTGCTGTGATGCATGGTCCAAAGCCACGAAGTCATGCCATCAAGCTCAACAAAAAGGTTCGTCGGTTAGGGCTGAAGATTGCACTTTCAGCTCGTGCAGCAGAAGGGAAGGTAAGTTGAGTCCACCTATTGAAGAAATGGAATGAAAAATTGCAGTGAATTCACTTAAGCATGTTGATGAAATACTAGGTTTATATGTAGGTAGTGAACTACAAAGACTTGTATGCTCTGCTCTCATAACTATAACAAAGTTGAACCTTTAAAATAGTGAATATGAATTCATTAGATTGGACACCGTTCCCCAATTAATCATCTAAAAACAATATACTAGTCTGTGATCTCTTTTATTCTTTATCTTATTTAAAAATTCCCGAAAGAAGCTTTGGGAGAGGGGCATCAGCTGTGTGGAATAGGTTACTTTAATATCTTCATGACCAAGTTGGGGCTTGTTAAAATTATGGACTCAAAAACTGTGTTGTGATGATATAAAGATAAAAAGCTCGGGCCTTTTATATGATCTGTTTTTATTCTTGGATGTATTTTTCTTCTTTTCCATGTGTATTTTCAAAATAATAAGAATGCAATGCCAATGTATATACAGCTTATGATATTTGAGGATATGGAGCTTCCTTCACACAAGACAAAGTACATTGTCAACTATGCAAATCAAATGGAGAATGCCAAGAAACTTCTGCTTGTTGATGATGGTCCAATTAATGAAAAGCTGAAGCTGGCTACCCAGAATTTGCATTACGTCAACGTACTGCCTTCAATTGTATGTTTCAACCTTACCCTCTATGTCTTTCATGTCTTATATAAATAAAACACCTCACAGTTGCCTTTTCTTACTCTTGAAGTGTATAATTGTAATACTCCATTTGTGTACTGCAGGGTCTAAATGTTTACAGCATCCTGCTGCATGATACGCTTGTAATGTCGCGTGATGCTGTTAACAGAATAGTCGAAAGAATGCATACTCCAATCAACCGCTGATGAGTGATGAAATGCAACTTTTTTTTTTGTGATCCTGAGCACTGCTCAAGCTTTACAGTTGCATTAAGATGGTAGTTTATGGTTCCTTGTGTGCTATTATGCTGTTTCTAATCTTGCCTGAAACTCTAGTCATTAAGTATATGGGGGTATTTAAAATGCTCATTTTTATATTCAAGAGAATGAATGTGGTTGTTTTGCAAGTCAAAGAAGACAAAAACATCCGTGAGATGGACCTTTTTTACCCATATTTCAAATTTTTGGGTAGAACAATCCTTTTTTTTTTTTTTTTTCTTTCCTGATTTTATGTTTGTAAAAAAAATGATATCAATGTTTTTAATAAAATTGACTCACTTTTTTCTTAACATTGTCACTCTGCATGCGAGGGTCAAGGAAGACCCATCTCATAAATTTCATTTGTTCGTTAAAAAATACTCCCCCCGTCCCGGGATAATTTGCACACTTTAATCGGCACGTTATTTAAGAAAAGTGGATTTAGTGGTTGATGATGTAAGATAAAGGAGGGGTATTTTAGGTAATTTGATGATGTGTAAAGTGGATTTGATGATGTGTAAAGTGAAATGTATGGAAAAAAGGAGTGACAAATTTGAAAATAAAATGATGTTGTGAGGTTATTAATTTTGTGGGGTATTTTCATATTAAGAGTGTGCAAGTAATTTTTGGGACGTCCCAATAAGAAAAGTGTGCAAGTAATCACGGGACGAAGGGAGTAGATATCCGATTATTACTGAATTAATTAATGTTGAGAAATGAGAGAATGAGGTTGCTCCAAATTTCAATTCAACATAAATGCTGTTATAATTGCACGACGTGTGTAAAGCTAGGTGGGCCTAAACCCTAGTATTATAATTGGACACTCGTGGATACACGACGTGTGTAAAGGTAGGTGGTGCGCCCCTTGTTATTTATATGGGTTGTTTTGGTAGTGTTGATTTGAGAATTGGAGGCATGATGCAAATAATTTTTGAGACGAGTCACTCCTTATTGGTAGATTAATTGTTTATTTCTGAGATGTATCAGTTCAATATAGAATTTTGTTATAATTTTAATTGGGTCTACTCTCGTTAGTGAACGACAAGATTGGTCTTCAAATTAATCGGTTATTGGATCGAATATCAAGACATATAAATAATAATAATAAATGAACTTCATAATATTTTTTTAGATCAATTTATGTTAATAAAACATAATATGAAATGAAATATTATATTTCTACTAAAAAAATTCTATTGATATAAACATTTTTAAACTAGAAATAAATTCATACACATAATTCTACTACTCACCTCTTTCTATGATTACTTGCACATTTTTTTATTGGGATATCAAATGTTAGCCTAGTGGTAATCACTTTTTTCTTTTGGGATGTCCAGAGTTGTTCTGATGGTGGGTAAGTTTGATACTTAAGAGTGTGTTTCTCTCTAAATTTCAAGTTTGAAACTCTCAAGATGCAAACAATTTATTAGGAAGTATCACTCATTTTTTGTTCGCATTTTACTTTAAACCTAATTCAGGAGCGACAAAATCAGAAAAAAGATGGGCGTGAGCATATGGGTGGGAGTAGCTTGGGAAATATGGAGAAGCAGGAATGCTAAATACTTCGTAGGGGAAGAAATGGATGTGAAAAAATCGATGGATAAAGATCAATCTATGGACATGACTAGGAGAGAACAATATGATTAGTTCGAATTCATCTATAACAACTTGGTGGTGTGACCCACGACTATGTATGATTAAGTAATATCGAATTGAATAATGAAAGGTGTGAAGGATATCATGTAAATACAATATTGTAACATTATGGGTTGAGTTCCCCAAATACTTTGATGGAATATATATTTACTGTTAAAAAAAATTAAAAATTAAACCTCATTAAATCACATAAAATACCCATTTTTTTAGGTATCCATAGGAATAAAATCATTGTCGCTCGAAAAGAAACCTATCCCATGCACCATTCAAAATTACTCCATTTCAATCTTGAAAAATGGTAGAGTGCACCGCCACTTGTGCCAAGTTATGTGCTTTCTTGTTTCTGCTTTTAGGTATATGCGTGAATTTACACACTACAAATTTTCGAGCTTTTCGATGTATCCTAATAGCAATGCTCATCTCTGGTCCCGATTCTCGTTGAACAAAAATCAATCGCTTATTGAGAGTCAGATTTTATTACAATCCTTGTCCAATTTAGTGTCTTGGCCTCCCTTAGTGCTCTCTCAATTGCTTAAGACCGCACACACTACAAAATCCTAATACAACTATTTCTTTTCTTTTTTTTTTGACGGGCTAATACAACTATTTCAATTAATATATTAATTATTATTTTTTAAAAACGTGTATTTTTCATGTAATAATAAAAATTTAATGTAAAATGTAACGACCTGCCCAACTCGTGACCCGTAGTGGGTTGCCCCGCCCTGTCCATAGAAGGGGGGTGGGGGACGTCTAAGTAACTGCCCCACCCATTGTCATCACTATTATCATTTAAATTTATTGTACGTGTACAACATCTTTAACATAAATATTTGGTAGCGACAATTATAAACAAATTTAAATTGATTTTAAAATGGCATGTAAAATATGCATATGCGAAAATCATTCGTCTCAGGAGCTTAAAATTCAGAATTCCAGTAAAATAATTACGGAGTATCAACCACGTCTTTTCAAAAAAAAAAAAAAATTATCAACCACGTAATTGGAGGCCAGGAATCATTATAAGGGTTAATTTGATAAGTTTGTTTTTCACTCTACCTGTTTCATTTTGTTACAAATTTGATGTTATTTTATAAAATCATATTATAATAATAATAATAACAATAATAATAATCCTCTATTACAAAATTATACTCCTAAGTCCCACAATTATTTTCACACTTTCCTTTTCGGGATGTCCCACAATAACTTTCACACCCCTAAAATGAAAAACCATTTATAAACTCAACCCTTACAATATCCTCAATTTTACACAAATTTCATTACTTTTTCTTCACACATACATAAAAGTCAACTCATTTATTTACTTTATACATAAATTTTACAAAATTACCCCTCAAAACTCCACTCATTATTACACTTTCTTAATATATGTGTCCATCTACCCATGAAAGTTATCTTGTACGGAGGGAGTATTGTATTTTGCCTCCTATATATTTCAGCCATATACTGAATTGCTCCACAATTTAACACGAAGTCAATCCACGCATATGTCATGATATTTATTTTTATCTAGATAGTCATGATTTGAAATAAGATAGTTTAGCTAATTAATTAAAAAAAAATTACAAGTCTTATTTAAGATCATGACTGCTGAGCTAATTACATGCAATATATGATTAGTTTCTCATTAAATAAAGACATGCATGCCTTACAATTTAATAATGTTTGTCTTATTTGACGATTAATTTTATGGAGTTTTTTTCTTTTTTGGACAAATTTGAACTACTAGAATATTCGTAAGCTAAAACTCTAATATCATCAAAGAACTTTACTTCATCTAAAAGTCCATAAATTTGTAAATGTGTGAAATACTTCATTTATTATTAAATCATACTCTTTTTGTTCCACGATTATTTTCAATCTTCTTTTTGGTCACAATTAATATGAAAATAACACACAAATTTAATATTCTCACAACATCATTTTATTTTTAAAATTGGCACTCATTCTTTGCCCACGTCTTACCTTACTAAATCATCCAAAATATCACTCATTTATTTAACTTCACACCTCACTAAATTCATTTTTCTTAATTTTTGTGTCGCGTGCAAATTAATAAATCGGAGGGAGTATATAACACCTCGGATCTAGCTACTAACACGTTCTTTCTTTCATTTTTTAGGGGGAAAATAGTACTATTTCATTTTACCAAGTAATAATTAAAACAAACACAATAATAAAAGAAAGTAAACTAACTTGGAAGTTAAAAGAGCATAATTAATTATTTAACAATATTATCATGAAAACGTAAAGTCTCTGCAAAGTTAATAATGTTCATTCATTTCTGAAATACAAATTCATTTTACATTCGATTCATAAACAATTAATTTGCTAAATTAACAAATTAATCTGCCGCTACCACAAATAGCTCTAAATAAATTAAGATAATACCCTGATGATGATGATGATGATTCTAGAAGATCGAGCATCCCCGTGAGCTACACAAACATGAAACGGGAGATTCACATTCATCATTTTCTTCATTATTAATCCTCGAACCAAACGAAGAAACCCTACGTCGAGCCATCGGAGACGAAACCGTTGACCATGGCGACGACGATGAAGAAGAAGAGACCGACGACCTAGATGGGGAGTACTCCTCAAATTGAGACTTTTTAAGCTTCTTAAGTTTGGATGAAAACAATCTAGTTATAAGATTGTTTCTAGGTTGTGTTTTGGAGGGTTTCCTTGAAATTGGGGTAGCACGAAATGAAGGTGGGGGTGTAAGAGGAGGAAGAAGTGAAAAATCTCGAGTCCCGATTTTGGGAGTCCCCGGTTGGGATTCCCAGAGAAAGGGAACCCTAACCGGGTTTTCCCGGTAATAAACGTCGAGGGAGGTGTCGAGGACGGGGAATTCTTGGGAATGGCGTCTCGAAAACAACTTTATTTCCTCCAAAGGAGGCTTAGTTCGGATGGATGGTAATGATATTTTTTGAGAGTTTGTTATGCTTGGCATTGTGGTTAATTTGTGTAGCTAGCTAAGGGGGGTCTCAAGTATAATATAAAGAATAAGGTACCATGAGGGCTTTTAAGAAAGTTTTAGGGTAGTTGAGTTGAAAGAGACATGCTAACATCTTAAATTTGACTTCCAAACTCGGATTTCAGATTTAGTATATTATTATTATTATTGTACTAGCTACTATATATATTTGAAAAACAATAATATTGGTATTTTAAATAATTGTTTCACATGGGAGAGACATGTATGGGTTTTCTATTTCCATAAATTAACGACCGTACGTCACGGCTTTTATATATATAGAAGATTTGAGATTCTCTAATTTTTTTATATGAATTTTTCTATACTAAAGTATTAATTCGAGTGTTGTAATTGTTAGCTCTTGAATAAGATGGGTAAGTCAATTGAGTTCTGATTCAGTGAAGGTAATTCAATGGAGATGATCAAATGACTTAGTTCAGTGGAGTTTGTCGGTTGATGTTTTGTCAATTGAGTATTTGTTTACTGAATGAGGAAGTTATAAAACGATTTTGTTGAGGTTTCTAAGTAGTTTTATCTGTTACAACCATAATTCAGTTATTTCTATTGCAGCTTAATTAGAGTTGAGTATGCAAGTTTAAACACTTCATTCTTAGATGATCGAAGAGCATAAAAAATACACTATTAATTAAACACGAGTGATTGATCGAAGAGCACTTCATTCTTATATTAACATCAGTTATAGAGAGTACTGAGTGAAAACAAGTTAGCTGTTTCTTCGTATCCTAGCTAGCTTGTGTGAATAAGTATTTAATTATATTGTAAATTCTTTGTTTGTATTCTTCGAAGATCAATAAAAAAAAGTCTTGCCCACAGTGAATGTAGATCATTTTGGTCGAACCACTTAAACATTGGTGTTCTTGTATATGGATTGTAATTTATTGCTTTCTTTGGTGATTGTTTGATTGAACTCATTACATTGAGAGTGTCTGATATTTTGTCCATGCTTTTTTATTACTCCCTCTGTCCATATTTTTTTAATTCTCATTTGAGCTTGACATGAGTTTAATTTTAAGGAAAACTTATTGTTTATATAAAAAGTCGAAGTTTGAGGGTGAATATAAAGTACAAATAAAGTAACGTGTGTGGGTAATATTTCTTCGTAGGAAATAAGAATTATAAAATTGAACAGATAGATAAAAAATAAAATTATAAAAATGGGATGAGGAAGTATAAATTTATTTTTCATTCATCAAATTAAAGGGTAGTTAGCAAGTCACTCGATCGATGTTTCTCTCTTCGTCTCTAAATTTAGGGATACGTTTGAATCGAATAAATTAATGTCTATAAAAAATAAGCTAGTTTGTGTTTGCATGGGTTGGATATTATATAGACGTTTATATATAAATTATATGTAAATAAATTCATTAAGATCGAATTAGTACCTATTGACATGCATGCTCACTCTTTTAATATTATACTATATATAATTAATTTAGAGGGATTTGGTAAATTTGAAATCCCCTCAACTATATAACTACATGAACTTGAATTTTATTTTAATATTGCATTTCAAATCATTCGATTAAAATGCAATTATAAGACTTTAATTTTGTCGAACTGCTATAGTTAAAAATAATAATTTATAACTTCTTATTTTTTTTAATGATATGTACTAGTATATAAATTTAAAAATGGAAATGCACATTATATAAAAGAAAATGAAAATTCCAAAGAAATGTTACTGAGATTATTAAAAATTATGAAGTCAACATAACTACGAAAAACCAAGTGGAGACTGGAAAGTAATCAATTGGTTTGTTCATAATAATTATTTAAGGATAAACAAGAAGTCTCTTTTCTTAATAATATATTCTGCAAGTTTCATTATTTTAATCGACGTGCTTGCATGGGGTATGTCCTAAGTTCATTACAAGTACATCAAATTTTATAATTCAAGAAATTAAAATTAGAGTGATGTTGTTGGGTTTCGGTGCCGACGGCCGCCACTTGTTACTCGCGGGTTATACGAACGGGCTCAGACTCGTGTGGGATTCTATCGGAATGTAGTGGAGATAACCTAACACTAAGATGGGTAGCACTTCACCCTTGTTCTCCACTCTCCAATCTCACGTCTACATTACGTGTATCGTCTCGTTAATGGAGAGGGTGACCCAATATATAGGAAGGCTGCCAAGAACTAGGGCACCAATAAGTTGGGCCCTTGTGTGTAGGCCCAATGGCCAAAACCACACTTGGGCTAAATCCCAACATTTCTCCACCTTTTTGGCCATCCCCAACTACAATCCACAATCCACAAACAGTTTTGTCATCATCGTCCAACCCACTTCCACGTACCTGCAAAAGACAACACACAAAGAAACACAAGTTTGTCTACGTACGTAGAAGTTAGTCCACAAAGAAAACACACAAAGACAATGCTCCACCTCACTCGGAGCATTCACAAAGGGAAACACAAAGGCACACAAAGACAAGCTCCACCTCACTCGAAGCACTCACAAAGATTCACACAAAGGCACAAAGACATGATATCATAACGTATACATAACTCACAAAGACGAAATCACTCCACCTTACTAGGAATGATCTCCAAACACCAAGAAACAATTAATCATTCATGATCACACAAGAGAAGAATGCATTGAAGAAGCACACAAAGATCAAGACACAAAGCTCAATAAACATGCTCAAGACACTAACATGCAACTAGATGAAAATGGGGTAGGGGGAAAACATGAAACCACAATGTATGAAGTCATGCATAACATACATACATATAAACATATACTCATAATTCCCATGAAACCAACAAGTATAATCATGCAACCATTCCCCCACCTTCCCACTGGCCCATCATCTACTCATGCATCACAAAGAAATCACAAAGCAACACAAAGACTCAAAGCACAAAGAACAAATAGCACAAAGGGACTAATCACTAAGAAAAATAACCACAAAGACACCAAGAAAGCAAATTACATACATCAAGAGATTAACCACAAAGCGAACAATAAAAAAAAATTGCACAAGAAAACCTTACAAAGGCAAACACACAAAGACACTAAGCACAAAGGATAACCAACCACAAAGAACATATCACAGAGAACAAGCAGAAGCAATAGCATTTACGATGCACAAAGACGTAAATAAAATCACAAAGACACAAGACTCACAAAGATATCCTAAAACCTACAGCACACTAATCTCAATCACATAATAATCCCCGTCCAGGGCTATGCTACGAAAGCAGTAAAAGATTGAGTTTAGCTGTCATACCAGAGCGAGACCCTAGGTAAGGATCTCGAAATCACAACACCGAACACGAGTGCCACATAAAATAATTAAAACAGATTAATCTCTAATTAATTTCAATTAAATAGCAAAACCAACCAATTTGAATGCAACCCAAATCAATCAGGGAATAAACAATTTAGCCCTATTACCCTCCTGCAACCTTACTGAATCAAAAACATTAATTCACATTCTACACATACCTGTCGTCGACAGAAACAAAAAGTAGGAAGGAAACTTTTACCTCTCCTACCTGCTGCAACTCACAAACACGCGACCCCCAAAAACATACCTCCTTGCGACAATGGATGGAAGCATTGAAGACATCGACGCGGCGGCAAAAGCAAGGCGGCGGAGCGGAGGAGAGCTCCTCACGGCAGCGAATGGCGGCAGAACACAGAGAGGGCTGCGGGACTCGGCGGCGCTGCTACAGCCAACCACCAGGCAGCGGTAGACGACCGATCTGGAAGCGCACGGTGACGCCCAGGGACTTCGAGTAGAGGCGGCGCGACTGGAAGCGCGACGCGGCTGGGGGTGGAGCAGATTCGAAATGGCGACGGCTCCTTCGACTGTTGCAGCGGTGACGGCGTCACAGAGACGGCACAGGAACCACGGTGGCGGCTGCTAGGGTTCCGCCCACAAAGATGGCGGCGGACGACGATCCGGTGAACAAATCCGGCGATAGATATGGTGGCAGGGCGACCGACGACGAAACCAGGCTCTGATACCACTGTTGGGTTTCGGTGTCGCCGGCCGCCACATGTTACTCGCGGGTTATACGAACGGGCTCAGACTCGTGTGGGATTCTATCGGGATGTAGTGGAGATAACCTAACACTAAGATGGGTAGCACTTCACCCTTGTTCTCCACTCTCCAATCTCACGTCTACATTACGTGTATCGTCTCGTTAATGGAGAGGGTGACCCAATATATAGGAAGGCTGCCAAGAACTAGGGCACCAATAAGTTGGGCCCTTGTGTGTAGGCCCAATAAAGATCATGATCACACAAGAGAAGAATGCATTGAAGAAGCACACAAAGATCAAGACACAAAGCTCAATAAACATGCTCAAGACACTAACATGCAACTAGATGAAAATGGGGTAGGGGGAAAACATGAAACCACAATGTATGAAGTCATGCATAACACACATACATATAAACATATACTCATAATTCCCACGAATCCAATCCCAACAGATGTTACTGTGAATTGGATTGAATACCAAACTAGCTTTTGTAAGCAAATTTGACATCGATATTACAAGTTTGTCATGAGCTTATTCGTTAAGACACACTCCCTCCGTTTCATAAAGTTTGTCGTATTTCTCATTTTGTATAGAATTAAAGAACATATTTTTTTGACAAATTTACTCCTCATATTTTCTCCCCCTTTCTTCTCTTTTTCCTTTTATTTTTCCACCTTCCTTTTCCACCATTTCTTTGACCTTTCTAAAAAAAATTGTAATTGATATATTTTCAAAAGAATAGGGGCAATTTAGGGAGATCATTGGTAAAATTAGGAAAAACGACAAACTTTTTGAAACAAATTTAAAGTCCAAAAGCGACAAACTTTTGGATAGGAAGGAGTAGTAAAATATTTGGTTTGTCATGAGTTTGAATTCGAGTTCAATAAGAGTATATATATCTGTTTGTTTTGTGATTTATAAGTATCTATATAAAGTTTGTAATATTTATAAGATAGACTTTCATAAAAATTTATAGGTATTTATATTGCCCTCTTAATGATGTTGTAGTAATTTATTTTTTTAAATTGATTTGTGTTTGAGAATCAAAAGTGATTATAGTGTTTGAAAATAAAAAACTTTTTGTCAAGTTTTAAAAAGTAGAAGTATTTGCTAAAAAGTGTATTATTTTAACTAAATATTAGTCTTAAACAGTTGTAGCTAGATTGGTTTATGATTTGCTTCCAAAATCAATTTAAGAGTGAATGAGAATCAAGTTAGTTCTTAAACTTTTTTTCAAAAGTAATAGTACTAGCATACACAATAATAGCACATCAAGTATCATATTTTAAAAAATGTTGAATTTATATCTAATCTTCTTTGGATTAAAAAAAAAAAAAAAGAAGTTAGATTTATATGAATTAATATTCTTTTCAAAATCACAAAACATTTTTGGTAGTTTATAAAAGGTATTACTTCCATTGTTAAAAGCTAAGGGTTTTATTAAGTTCCCCCCTTGAACAAACATGATTCGCATAATTTTTTGTATATTTTAAATATTTTAATAGCTTGCATAATTTTTATACTGATATTTAAAACTACAAGTAATTAATTAACTAAAAGACCCTTAAAATACCAAAGTGGAAATTAATGGAGCCCAATTTGAAGGATATCTCACGTGCTGCTCGCATGCTCATGTGATTCACTCTAATTTTCCTGCTAGATTTAATGAGTAATTAATATCACATCAAATGTGGAATCTTGATTTGCATTAATTAATCAAAGTAGAGTTGACTTGCAAAAAATATATATAGGCATATGCACTAGTATTAGGATATTAACTCTGCACAAAAAATCCTTTATGTAATGTTACATAATTTGATTCATTTTAATTCCGGTTTGTTATTTTCTTTCCTCTATTATTATATATCTCCCCGATTATGATTTCCTTTACCGTAGTAGAACTTTTTGTTGAGCTTGATTGAAACTGGTTATCTTTGGAGTCGTGTTTTAGTGATTTGGGAGGTTATAGCGTAAGTTGTAGTGTGCGACAATTTATTTATTTTTAGAGCAAGTTTGCTATCTTCCTAGACCGAGTAACCTCAAGGAATGCTGATATGCTTGATATTATTTCCACACTCTCAAGATTGAGTTTGGAGAATGGTGTCATCGATAGAATTTTTTCGTATAGGCTAGATGAGTCATCTATAAGTGTGTAATTGGATCATGGATCTATATCATTTACAAGTTACATATTACGTGGTATATACATATAAAACAAACTTTTCTTAGAAACTTCAAATAAGAACGCAAAGTGAAAGACCTTGCACGGATGATCAATCGTTGCTGGTGAGGACTCTGAAAGCCACGTATTTTCCTCGTGGCTCTTTTTGAACAGCTACGGTGGGCTTCAATGCGAGCTTTACATGGTGGAGCATCCTCGCTGGTCGATCGGTCCTTGAGAGGAGGCTGGTGTGGGCGGTAGGCAATGGAGAAGCTATTGATGTGAGGGGGGAGCGGTGGGTGCTTGACGGTGGAGAACCCCGTCTTCAACCTGGGCAGATTTGAGTTGTTGGGGACTTTCGGGTCAATGATTTTATTGTAGTGGGGACGCGTGAGTGGGATGTGCACTGATTGGAGGAGGTGTTTGCGGAAGATGTGGTGCGTCGGGTAAGAGCCTTCACTAAGATGTGGTGCCGGGCACAGGAGGACCAGCAGGGTGGCGATGTTAGATATGGTGGATGGTGGAGGTGGTTGTGGATGTTATACCTAGTCAAAGAAGTCAATCTTTGACAAGTCAATCCTAGTCACCAGTTTGCGTGGCGAGGACCAGTCAACCAAGTCGTGCGACGACTAGTCAACAAGATGAAGAAAATGTAATAAAAGTAATGTATTTAAATGTAATTAAGTGTTCGCCCAAAGTTGTTGGCGAGCACATGTTTAGTTAGCTGCTCGCCCAAAGATGTTGGCGAGCAGATGTTTATTTAGCTAGAGAAGACAAGTGTTGAAGCCTTGGGAGACAGCATAGGGCGTGGCGACCACCTTCCTCGACGACCAGGTCTTCCGGCGACCACCGTGGCCCAGCTCATCGGCATCTCGCCGAGGACGACCACCAGAGGCGGTTTAGCATTAAATGCACCGTCCCATCACCTTTTTGGGCAGAAGTCAGGTCCACTGAGGGGGTGCCACGTGTAAAGGGCGGGCAGCCCCAAAAAACTACTATATAATGCCTAAAAGGCTCATTTGTAAGATCCAAGTAACATTTTTCACCCAACCCTAAGCAATACACTTTCCAAGCTCAAAGCTTTAGCTTCTCCAAGAAGCTAGTTCTTGTGTTCTTCATAGTTCTTCATCAAGATCATCATAAATCATCATATTAATCCGTATTAACACGTAATAACCCCCGATCATAATATATGTTTGTTTAGTGCTTACGAAAGCCCACATCCAGATCATTCGTTCAAAGCACGTACAACATTTGGCGCTAGAAGGAGGGGTCCTTTTACGTGTTCTTCATCTCAGTTTCAACCGATCATCGAGCGATCGACTTGCAAACTCCTTATTTCAGGTTTTAATCGGTAGATCTACCTTTCCTTTTAAAACATCGTTTACGTATTTTAGTGTTCTTCGTGTTCTTGAATAATTTCGGTTTTCGAGACATATTTTGGAGTTTGATCTCCTTGTAATTGTGTTTTCAAGTTTTTTTTGTTGTTACTTTGCTAGAATAGTAGTTGTAATAGCATGTTCTTCTGCATAAGAACTCAAATCTTTTGTTTTAAGCGTCGAAAGCTTAGAACAGTCCTATCTTAGTAACCTCTTTAAAAAAGACACTCTTTAAACGATGTCTCAGCACTCTCATCTTGACGGAGTTCCACCACCCGGAGGGAACGAACACCCTCCGCCGCCGGTGGCTCCGATGCCAATTCTGTTCGGAAACATCAACGTGGGGGATATCTTGAAAGATCCCCAGAACCTGAAAGACTTCACTGACTTCCTCATAGAAAAGAGGAGGCAGAACGAAGCAGAGGAAGTAGAGAAGGCCAAGGATCAGGCCTTCGACAGAGCCCGCAAGGTGGAGGTAAGAGCCAACGTGAATGATGAGGACGACTGCTCCTATCACTCATACACTATTCATCCCCAAGACTAGGGGAGAAATAAAGCTCACGATCGTTCCCACAACAGCCATACTAGGGATTCGCATGGTCGGAACTCTGTTTTCAACCGTGTGGGCGACAAGGACCCGAGAGCTCCTCGCCCAGTGCCTTTTAATATCGGGCGCCGACCAGGAAATGACGACCATAGAGACTGTGGTGGGAAGAAAGGAGACAGGGTCTCCGCCCTCGACCGTGTAGGGCCAGGTTCGCGAGCTCCATCTAAGAGTTATCGCAGCCACCATTCTGAGAGACATCATTCCCCCAGGCGATCACGCCGTGATGATCGCCCGGCTGCATCTCACGGGAGCCGACGAGACGAGGTCGTCGTCCCCCGACCACAGACTGCCGAGGAAGGGCAGATCGCCTAGTTCATCGAAACCCAGAAATTGATGAAGCTGGAAATGGAGAGCTTGCGAGCAGAGGTGGTCGCATCGAAGCAAGGAACTGCCCCACCAGTCACTCTGCCCACTCCTGCACTAAGTGTTACGGTCCTCACCGCCCCCATTCAGAGAAAGATTCAAATGCCTTCTATGGCAGCATACGATGGGATGTCCGACCCCAGGGTGCATTTGTCCAAGTACGCGAGCTACATGGCCTCAATCGGGGCAACGGACGCCACTCAGTGTAGGAACTTCTCCCTGACCTTGGGAGACCGGGCTCACTGCTGGTACACTACTTTGGGTGTTGGATCCATCACCTCCTTCATTGAGCTGGGGCAACAATTCTTGACTCAATTTGGGTCAATTGCTGCTCGCCCAGCCTCAAAGCAACGTTTGGCAAACGTTCGCCAAACACTGACCGAATCAGGCAAGGACTTTATCGAGCGCTTCGATAGGTTGGTGATCGACGGGGAGGCAGTGAATGACGAGACAAAGTTGATCTCGGTTGTTTCCGGTCTGAGGATAGGTTCCAAGCTCTGGGAATCTATGCATACCGTTTTCCCCATTTCCTATGCAGATTTTCGCAATCGGGCTGGAAATTTTATTCAGATGGAAGAGATAATGGATGTCGCCAAGGCTAACGAGCAGCCTGAAGCGGCCAAGAAAATTTTGCCAAAGAAAATTTTTAGCACTGGGAGCCTTCCCAGCCAAAAAAGGCGACCACTCAGGGCGGCGGTGCTTGCCCGACAAATTTTAGAGCTTTCGAGGAGTCTCCTGAGATTCTTCAGTTCAGAGAGTCCCTCTCTATTGATCCTAGGGGCATTTTCGATGCAATCAGGGGAAAGAATCTGCTCCCCCAAGCCAAGCCAATGCATACGAATGAAAATAATCTGGATGGTAGTAAATTCTGCAACTACCACAACTCAATCGGCCACCACACCAATGGGTGCCGAGACTTGGTGAGAAATCTTTTCAAGCTATACAACGAGGGCAAGCTCGCCCAGTTCATCAAGCCTAGAGATGGGAATGGCGACAACAGGGGCAAGAAACGTCGCGACGACAGCGACGACCTTCGCCTTCAATTGAATCGTTAGAAACTGACTCCCCCCATGCCGAACATTCCTACGGGCGACGTCGATTTCGTCGGCGGTCTAAATATGGTGATAGAAGGCCCTTTGGGGGGTACGAAATCTGGTAATACTATGTATGTTCGCCGACAACAAGGTGAGATGCGAGCACTTAACAATGTGCACCAAGTGTGCGTCGCAGCGGCTGCCGAGAAGCCCATCTCTCACCAAGTCCTTTTTACGGACGATGATCTCAACGGAGTGGTCCAACCAAACAATGATGCTTTGGTCGTCTCCGGGAAGATTATGGGCACAAATGTCCACATGATGATGATCGATACTGGGGCATACACTAATGTCCTATTCAAACATACTCTAGATGCTCTCGGCGGATATACTGAATATATCGAGCCTTGCAGTGATATTATCGTTGGATTCAGAGATACTCACTCTCATTCGATAGGGAGGATCAGGCTATCATTGGAACTGGCATCAGCGAAAGAGCCAGCAATGCGTCACACCAAGCAGCTCGACTTCATGATCGTCGACATGCCATCTACTTACAATATTTTCCTCGGCCGACCTTTCTTCGACGAGTTCAAGGTGGTCGCTTCAACTTATTTTTACTGTGTTAAGTTTCCGACCCCGACGGGAGTTATAACCGTCAAGGGCGACCAAACGCGGGCGAGGGAGTGTCTCGTCCGTTTTGCTAAGCGTCATTCTAAAGTAACTCCTATGATTGGCCAGTATATCGAGTGTCAAAAACAAAAAGAACAAATGAACTACTTGGAGGGTTTTCCAAGCAAGTACCGAAAAATCGAGGTTGGGGAGTCTAGTCGAAATTTCGACGACCACCAAGTGGAGGTGAACGAGCAAACCTCCATGGAAGTGGGCGACCACACCCCAATGGAGATTGACGACCAGGTTCCAGAAAACATTCCAGATCTGGAGCCTAGGCTAGGCTTTGAGCTAGAGTTCGGAATCGAGGATCCTCGTTGGAAGGAGCCTAAAGAGCGGGCAACTCCAGCGAAGGACCTTGAAACCATCCATTTAAACGAAGCTCGTCCGAAACTCGAGGTGTTCGTAGGTTCGAATTTACCAGTGCAATTGCGATCAGATATGGTCGCATTTTTGAAAGAAAACATCGGAGCTTTTTCTTGGTCGCACGAGGATATGGTGGGCATCGATACGAGCCATGCCTACCACAGGTTGAATATTGATCCAATGAGAAGACCCATCACCCAAAAATGAAGAAAATTTTGGCCTGATAAATATGCGGCTATGGCGGTCGAAGTCGAGAAATTGGTCGACAACAAACTAATTGAGAAAACTGGAACTGATCCTGAGTGGTTGGCAAATCTAGTGCTCGTCAAAAAAACGACCGGGTCATGGAGATTGTGTATAGACTTCACAGATCTAAACGATGCATGTCCGAAAGATCACTTTCCGATGCCCCACATCGATCATCTGGTAGATAATACAGCGGGGCACGAGATGTTAACTTTCATGGACGCTTTCGCGGGATACCATAAGATTGCAATGCATCCCGACGACCAGCGGCATACAGCTTTCATGACGGCGACTAACATGTACAGCTGGAAAAGAATGCCTTTCGGGTTGAAAAACGCAGGGGCAACGTATCAAAGACTGATAAATAAGATGTTTGAGAAACACATCAGTGAGATGGTGGAGGTCTACATCGACGACATCGTTGTCAAAAGCTTACGGAAAGAGGATCACCTACACCACCTTGCCATGACATTCGATATTTTGAAGGAATACAACATGAAGTTAAATCCGAAAAAATGCAGTTTTGGAGTTAGCTCCGGAAAATTTCTGGGGCACTTGGTTAGCCAGCGGGGCATCGAGGCGAATGCGAGTAAAATTCAAGCAGTCATCGACATGCAGAGCCCAAGGAATGTAAAATAAGTGCAGAGGTTGACAAGATGCCTAGCATCGCTGAACAGATTCATTGCACGAACGAGCGATCGTTGCAAACCTTTTTTTGATGCTTTGAAAAAAGGGAGGTTCGAATGGACCTACGAGTGTGAAAAAGCTTTCGAAAAGCTGAAGGAATATCTATCGGACCCGAAAGTCCTATCTAAGCCAGTCCCCGGCGAAATTTTGTATCTCTACTTGACGGCCACTTACTGTGCGATCAGTTCAGTGCTCGTCCGAGCAGAGGGGAGCACACATCTACCAATATACTGCGTAAGTCAGTCACTAAGATATGCGGAGTTGAGATACACTCCGATGGAAAAATTGGCGTACGCCTTGGTCATGAGCATTAGAAAGCTAAGGCAGTACCTGTTCGACCACGAGGTGGTCGTCCTCACGACATTTCCTCTTCGGCGAGCACTGCATCGTCCGGATACCACTGGAAGACTTTTGAAGTGGTCGGTGGAGATCGGGCAATTTGGGCTTACCTACGCGCCCAGAACGGCGATCAAAGGACAAGTGTTGGCAGAATTCATTGTGGAACTCACTTTCCCGGATAAACTGGACAAGGAAATCGAACTTTCTTGGACACTATTCGTCGATGGCTCTTCGACGAGCACCAAAGCAGGGGCAGGAATCGTCCTCACCAGCCCAGCCGGACAGACGTTTGCCTCAGTGATCGAGTTTGGGTATCGGGCAACCAACAACGAGGCAGAGTACGAGGCTCTGGTCGCTGGAATCAAGATGGCTATGGCCGTGGGCGCCAGAAAACTGAAATTTTTTTCTGACTCTCAACTGGTAGTATGTCAAATTACTGGCGAGTACGAGGCTCGCGGCGACCAGATGTTGAAGTATCAAGACTTGGTGAAAGGATTACTCGAGCAATTCGATCAAATTCACATCGAGCAAATCCCTAGGGAAGAGAATACGCAAGTAGATGCTTTAGCTCGGCTGGCCACTTCAGAGGGGGATGCAATATTTTCAGAAGCAACCATCACTAAGATTTCTTCTCCATCAGTGAGCAGAAGTCTAATTTTGCAGGTTGAAGCGACCAGCGACGAGGACTGGAGGTCGTCGATCACCAAGTACATCAAGACCGGCGAGCTCCCGGATGACAAAGTTAAGGCGACCAGGTTGCAGCTTAGGTCCGCAAGGTATACTATTATTGGCGACCAGCTGTACAAACGGGGTTTTTCAATGCCTTTATTGAAATGCCTCGGAGAAGATGAAGCGAAGATCGTCATGCACGAAATCCACAATGGAACATGTGGAAATCATATAGGGGGCAAGCGCTCGCTTTAAAGATCATGAGGTAAGGCTACTTTTGGCCAACACTGAAGAAGGATGCAATTCATTACGCCCAGACGTGCAAGAGATGCCAAGCTTTTGCTCCCGCTATTCACTCACCTCCAGACGAGCTCATCTCCGTCTATAGCTCTTGGCCCTTCGCGAAATGGGGCATCGACATCATCGGACCTTTCCCGCCTGGCGTCAGGGGGGTAACTTTCGTAGTCGTAGCAATCGATTACTTCACCAAGTGGACGGAAGCAAAGGCATTGAAGACCATCACCACAGTTCAAATGACAAGCTTCATCTGGAAGAATATAATTTGCAGGTTCGGCCTACCACGAGCAATAGTGACCGACAACGGACGTCAATTCACGAGTCAAGACATGCTGGAATTCTGCTCAAAGTGGAAAATCAAGAAACTTTTTTCAACACCCTATCATCCACAATCTAATGGTCAGGTAGAAGCGATCAACAAAATCATCAAGCACACCTTGAAAGCTAAGATAGATGAATTGAAGGGCAAATGGGCGGATGAGCTGCACATGGTTCTGTGGGCATATCGGACGACCACGAGGAATTCCACAGGTGAGACTCCGTTCGCGCTCGCGTTCGGAACTGAAGCTGTCATACCAACAGAAGGACAGGTCGCCACTTTTCGAGTGGCAAACTATGACGAGCAGTTGAATTACGATGCACAACTCTCCGACTTGGACTTCCTAGAAGAGCAAAGACTAACGACGGACGAGAAGAATGTGGTCTACAAGCAAAGGTCAGAACGCTACTACAACACCAAAGTACGTGCTCGCCATTTTACTATCGGCCAGCTCGTACTTCGGCGGGCGACGGAACAGTCCATTGGCATACTTGGCCCGACTTGGGAGGGTCCGTACCGAATAAAGCGCACACTCCTGAACGGATCATACGAATTAGAAGACCTCGAAGACAAGCCGAGCAAGTACCCATGGAATGCGGTCAAATTGAAGAAATATTATCAGTAAGTTTTTAAAATTCCGTACATTTGTATAGTTTGTATCTAATTATCGTTTTAATACATGTCAAGTTTAAATTTCATCAAGTGTTAGATAAGTTTTAGAATTTTTTAGATGAGGCTCTGCGTAGCCAACTAAGAAACGAGTTCAACCGACGAATGGTTAACTCTAAAAAGACAAGAACTCTTTCTTAGAGATGCTTGCAAGGTAGTGACGACGACGATCACTATCTAACAAACAAACGAGTTCAACCGACGAATGGTTAACTCTAAAAGACAAGAACTCTTTCTTAGAGATGCTTGCAAGGTAGTGACGACGACGATCACTATCTAACAAACAAACGAGTTCAACCGACGAATGGTTAACTCTAAAAGACAAGAACTCTTTCTTAGAGATGCTTGCAAGGTAGTGACGACGGCGATCACTATCTAACAAACAAACGAGTTCAACCGACGAATGGTTAACTCTAAAAAACGAGCACTCTTTCTTAAAGATGCTCGCAGGGTAGTGACGACGACGATCACTATCTAAAACACACGAACACAAACCAATGAAAGACAAATTCAAAAGACAAGTACTCATTGAAAGATGCTTGCAAAAAAAATAATCAAACATAAATTGAAAAGCAGTGACGAGGACGATCACTCAAAATAAACGAACACATCATAAGCAAAAGATTTCCATTCATTGCAAAGCCTTGAAGGCTGAAATTACAAAAAAGGCCCTAGTGGCCGAACAATTATAAACAAAATAAAAAGAGAAGTTGTTGAACAAATTTATGGTTGATCTCCAACCTCTACAGCCTCTCTCTCGGCAAGAGCATCTTGCTCGCCAGCAGCCCCCTCCTCGGCAGGAGCACCTTGCTCGCCTTCAGCTAGCGAACTCTCAAAGAGGACCGGAACTGCAAGGAGGCGAGGAAACATGAGTCCCATTTTCATCAGATCGAGCAGGGGGAGAGTTGAGCCTTCAACAGGTTCTTCCTCCATAATAAGATCATCGATAAAACCGCCGAACTCGGCTACGTCCACTTCTGGATGAACTTCTTTGAAGTGACGAACAAGTTCATGGGTCGTGAGCGCTACCGCATAAATTGCCGCAGATCCAGCGAGGTCACCATTATCATCTCGCTCTTTCTTCACAGCGATCAGATCTCGCCGAAGAGTGGCCAAATCATCCTCAGCAGATGAGAGGTTATCTTGTAGAGTGGTCACCTCTTCGCGAGTAGCAGCGAGCTCGTTGGATTTCACTAATAACTCGTCCTCGGCAGCTTTAAGGCGAGCTCGGAGATCTTCGATCATTTGGAGATCTTCTTGATCTTTTCTCCGAACAGCATCAAGTTGAGCCTCAGAGTCGGCCAGCTTCGCCTCAGTATCGGCCAGTTTTTTCACAAGGCCAGCTTTAGCCTTGGTCAGTTGGGCGATCGCCGCGCTTTTCTCCTCGTTTGTTTTTCGATGTTCGAAAATCTGGAGGGAAAGCTGCTCGGCCGCGTAAGAAAGGCGACTAGCCATGACGGCGATCAGTCTCGCGTTCTCGGCGGAATTGTGGTGATCAACCTCGTCGACGGACTTTATGGTTAGCGAACGGGGCAAGTTCTTCATTGCCCTGATCGCGGCTTGGTTTAGCGTGTCGTCGTCAGCTGGGTCCCGCGACCGGTAATAGTTGAGGAGATCCTCATTGAAATTTTTGACAACCGGGTGCTCGGCAATCCTGAGAAAGAACAAAGACGATCAGAGAAGGTACTTCTAAAAAATATTCAAAGGCATTTTTAGTGAGCTTACTTGGCAATCCGTTCGGCATTCCAGCCGAGAATAGTGATGTCCTCGGGGGCCCTTTGCTCGGCCCAGGGGCTTGTGGCAACTTCCCTCGACCGCTTGGTTCTGCGAGGAGGGGACGCCTTCTTGGGGGATGCCTTCTTGGGGGGTGGCGACTTAGCCCTCGGCGGAGATCTCCTCGGCGAGACTCTCTGCTCGGTAGCAGTTGGGCGTTGACCCCCTCGGGTCGATTTAGCAACCTTCTTCGGAGGAACCTCCGAGGTCTCCGGCGCTTTCCTCTTATTGGTGCCCTCGATGATTGTGCGCTCGCGACTGGCTTTCGCTGCTCGCAACACTTTTCTCACCATGATTTGTTCGAGTTCGATGGTCGGAGGAAGATAGGTTACAACTTTCTCAGGAACCACTACTAAAAACGAAGAGTCAGTTTTTTACGAAGAAAAGAAAATTTTACTAAAGACTTACAAATATTTTGATACCTGGAGGAAACTCTCGAGTGATGTGGTGAGGAGGTACTCTAAGGCCTGCTCGCTCTCGCATACACTCCCTGTTCAGAAAAGCGGCAAGACCTTTCCAAGTAGCGACGACGAGCTACGCAGCAAATGTGGTACTGAAATATGGGCGATAGACGGTGCTCGGCGGTCTTTACGCGAACAGTTTCACCTACAAAAGCGAGGAGTTATTCAGTATAGACAAGAACGAGCAGAAATAAAAAAAACTTACCACGAATTCTCTGGTAGTCGGTCACGATGTGAATGCGAGCAGAGGATCCATCTGGCCTCACGACACTTTTCCAGTCCCCGGCTACCCACCACCAGTTGGTCTTCCAATCCCGAATTTTGTTAGGGACCCCTTCGACCAATTTGAAGTGGTCGCGGCCTTTCACATAGTACCAGTCGTAGCCCACCTTCTTCCCGGCTTCGGCCGCCTGAAGGAGATAGTTGATTTCTTTCGGACTGAGCCATGTGTTCCGACAACCGTTCTCGACTGCCTCCAGGCCGACACAGTGAGGAGTCCGATTATGTTCGACCACCCGTTCGGCAACACTTGAGAGGGTGCCACTCCTATAAAGTGTAAAAAGTTAGTGATTCCAGGGTGCAGGGGGAACCTCAGTCCTGCCTCTATCATTCCAATGTTGACGGCGACCATCCCTTCTGGCGGCTGGTCGGCCCTCTCATCTTCGCGAGGAACGAAGAAGCAAATATCGGCTGGCAATTGATATTTTTTCCTGGAATTTTCTAGCTAGGTCGAGGAGACGGTGCTCGCATACTCACTGGCCGCATATCTCGATTCATATGCTTCTCGGTATGTGCAAGGGACCTCTCTAGGCGGGTACTCGCAAGTGTATTGGTAATACGTCTCCCTCGAGAGCTCATCGCCATCCAAGTCTTCTCGCCCACTCAAAACATCTTTTATGCTCGCCGCGTAGCGAGCAATCTCCTCGTACTCCTCGCGAAGAGAGCTTGTCAAAGTCTCTTCAACTCGGGCCGGGTCGAGCTGCTCACCCGTCTCCACACCTAAATCTTGGTCGCTCATTTCGGAGTCAGTCCTCTCGACATCCTCCTCGGCATCATTGCCAGCATCTTCCCTTTCAGACTCATCGGTCTCATTGGCAACGACAACGCCGACAACTTCCAACATTTCTTCCCAACTATCGGCCGGAAGGTTGGGAACACCTACATTAATGGGGTTAGGGGAGTGAACCCTCGATTCCGAAGAGACTGCCCTCTCCACTAGGGCCAAACGAGCACCCTCGCCGGAAGGGCTAGCACCACCATACAACGGCGGCGGACCACTGCCGGAGCCACCACCAACCTCCATTTTTTCTATAGAAATGGGGGAGAAAGAAGTTTTAAAGAAGAAAATGTGAGTTGTTTACCTTTTTGTCGATCGGAAACCACCAATGAGTCGCCGGAAAAGCTTGAAGAACTTGGCTTGGAAGGAACTCGAGAAGGAATTTGTAATTTGCAAAGAGTGAAAAGTATTCTCAAGAGGTATGAGGTCCTATTTATAGGCAAATATGTTCAGGGACCAATGTGCAAAAAACGGGGTAAAATTTGCAATTTTCCCAAAAATTTGGGATCATTCCCGAAATCGAGGCGAGAAAGTGGGCATCACGCGCGACCTTTGAGGTCGGCACGCGCCCACGCGCCAAATTCAAATTTTGGGCGCCGATCACGCGCCTGACACACGTCAAATCTGTCATCATTTAAAGTGCTTAGAAAAGCGTGCTCGGCGTGAGAAACGAGGCGACCGCCTCCAACTTTCGTCATCAACATTTCAAAATTGATTCATTTGTCGAAGACAAGTCCGCCCTCCAAGAAGACGATCATACTGCTCGCCTTACTATTCTACGAATACGAAGAAAGGCGACCAGGGGGCAAATGTTATACCTAGTCAAAGAAGTCAATCTTTGACAAGTCAATCCTAGTCACCAGTTTGCGTGGCGAGGACCAGTCAACCAAGTCGTGCGATGACTAGTCAACAAGATGAAGAAAATGTAATAAAAGTAATGTATTTAAATGTAATTAAGTGTTCGCCCAAAGTTGCTGGCGAGCACATGTTTAGTTAGTTGCTCGCCCAAAGATGTTGGCGAGCATATGTTTATTTAGCTAGAGAAGACAAGTGTTGAAGCCTTGGGAGACAGCATAGGGCGTGGCGAACACCTTCCTCGACGACCAGGTCTTCCGACGACCACCGTGGCCCAGCTCATCGGCATCTCGTCGAGGACGATCACCAGAGGCGGTTTAGCATTAAATGCACCGTCCCATCACCTTTTCGGGCAGAAGTCAGGTCCACTGAGGTGGTGCCACGTGTAAAGGGCGGGCAGCCCCAAAAAACTATTATATAATGCCTAAAAGGCTCATTTGTAAGATCCAAGTAACATTTCTCACCCAACCCTAAGCAATACACTTCCCAAGCTCAAAGCTTTAGCTTCACCAAGAAGCTAGTTCTTGTATTCTTCATAGTTCTTCATCAAGATCATCATAAATCATCATATTAATCTATATTAACACATAATAACCCCCGATCATAATATATGTTTGTTTAATGCTTACGAAAGCCCACATCCAGATCATCCGTTCAAAGCACGTACAACAGTGGACATTCGTCTTAGGAGTGTGGACGCCCAGCGCCGCCAGCCCCGCTGCGGTGGCGCCCTTCTTCCCCTTTTTTTGTTCTTCTTTTCTGCAACCGTCGCTCCATCGTCCTCCACCCCATCCTGCGCGGGGCCTCCGGCCGCCGTCCCCCACCCATGTGCACAACCCCTTTTTTTTCTTTTTTCTTTTAATTTCTGCAACAATCGGCGGCGGCGCCGCCGACGCACCTCCTCCCCTATAGAAACAGAAAAAAAAAAAACTCGCCGCCTCTTCTTGCGGCCGCTCGCCCCCAAACCTACAGTCGGTCGCCGCTCGCTGAACAAGGTAGGGTTTTTTTTATTTATTTATTTCGACGGACCAGTGTCGTATAGATTCACTATCGTCGATAATGTTTTGTGGACGATAGTGCATCTATTCGATTAAATGTTGTCGAAATTTTCTATAAAATTTTGATTTTGATTTTGATTTTTTTCGGCAAACCAATGTCGACAGGATGCATCATTGTCGACAATAATGCATTCGGTCGACCCTGGTTTGTCAAAAATATATTTTTAATTTTTATTTTATGTTTTAAAATTTTTGTGTTGTTTTATTTTAGATTTGAAATTTCTATAATGTTTTTGGTTATTGTTTGAAATTTCGGTGATGTTTTCGGTTAATATTTGAAATATCTTTATTTTTTTGTTGAAAAGGTGGTGGTGGTGGTGTTGGCCGGTGGCGGTAGTGGCAGCGACAACGATGATGAACCCTATTAGGGTTAGGGTTTAAAAGTGAAGGGGGTGTATTTATTATAGTCATTTTAGTATATTTTAATATAAGGGTAGTTTAGGTATTTTATATAATTATTAAATTAATAAATGTGATAGGGGAGTATACTTAACAAAGCTGGAGGGGTATATAGTCCAGGCCTATTTGAATTAACGTATCATATCTCATACTATGCGCTGGGCCGCTGGCCCTGATGTTGTCTTGATGGGCTTTTGCGACCCAAATATGTATATGGGCGCGGCTAAAGGCACACACAGTTCCTATGAGGACACCCACGCGATGAGGACACACACAAAATGAATGAAGACACCCATCTGGAAATTCCAAAATTACCCTCACTCCCAATTAAAATCCTAACTCCTCATTCTCTTCTCATAATATTCAGACACCCACCATTTTTACACCTCAATTTCTGTCACCGCCCACTGCGAAGCCCCTCCCTCTTCCCGTTCGCGGCCACCTCCTTTCGTCGCCTTCTCTCGTCGCCGCAGCCCCTCCCACTCCCCGTTCGCGGCCGCCTCCTCTCGTCGCCGTCGCCGTCCCCGTCTTCCCACCCAACACGCGCGACAACGCCGCCCTCTCTCCCAACGTCGCCGCGTCGCAGCTCCGCCTCCCCTCCCCACGCGGCGACAGCGCCGCCCTCGCTCCCCACGTCGCCGCCTCTTCTCCTCCCTCGTCCGCTGCCGTCGCCCTCCTCCCATAGACGCAGCCGCTCGCACCCCTCCTCCGCCACCGCCGCCCGTTCCAGGTACTTTTTTTAATTTTTTTGGAATTTCAGGAAATTTAGGGTTTTAAGAAAAATTAGGGTTTTTAGAAGTTCGTGATTTTTTTCCTGACAAATTTAGGTTGTTTTGGAAATATTTTCGAACAACCTGGGTTTGTTTTGTAAAAAATTTCGAACATTTTGTTCGATCTTTTTTTTTCGTACAAATTTAGGTTGATTTGGAATTTTTTTCGAACAATCTGTGTTTGTTTTAGAATTTTTTTCAACAATCTTTGTTTGTCTTGGAAAAAATTTCGAACATTTTGTTCGATCTTCTTTTTCGGACAAATTTAAGTTGTTTTGAAATTTTTTTCGAACATATTGAGTTTGTTCATTAAAATTTTTTGAACATTTCAATTTTGTTTGTGTAAAATTTTCGAACATACTAAGATTTTATTTTCGTTGAAATTCTGGGTTTCTGTTGTTTTGGTGTTATCGGCTGCTGTCCCCAATATGATTGATTAGTTTTATTTTTATTTTTGTTGTTGGCATGTTGAAGTTGTATGAATTTCACCATTATTGTTTTTGTTGTTTTGGTGGTGATGGTGGGAATCGATGTGAAATAAAATGGGTGGATGTACTCATCCGTCTTTTTTTTAAATGTGTAGAAGGGGTACAAAAGACATTTCACATACCCTTAATGATAAAAAAAGTTTCCCTGGGTGTACTCATAGGATCCTTGGGTGCCTTTAGCCGTGCCCTATGTATATATAATGTGGCCCAAGGTCTTTGCACCCCTGAAATTTATTTACACCTACAGGTATTAGCAAAATAAATTACACATATACTATATATATTCTCTCTCAAATTAAATCGAATTTCTTTGTAGTGGGCAAAGTTAGCTTTTTACCATGGATTGAGAATCGAATGGCCTATCGGTTAGCAAGGGATGCAATCAACTCTCCTACCTCTTGTGACTGGAATGGAGCAGACGTACTGACATGGATGTTGAAGCAGTTGTGTATGTGATGTACTTTATTTATTGATACCATTTTCCCACATATGAACACTGTATTCAAAAAAAAATTTGATTTTTTAGGGAAGTATCATAAGACACTTTAAATTCGAGTAGTTTCGTCAAGATCTCCAAATTATCAAAAATTATTTTACTATTATGATAATGATCATACATTTTAATTCATCAAGAATAAGAATGTGTTAGCAACGTCACCAAAAATTTAAAGTTGAGGAAAGAGTTAAAAGAAATTTAAGAGTTCATTGCATGACATGTCACAATGAGAGTTGTATTTCTTGTGTCCATAATTATGATTATGATTCTTAATCATAATTATGATTGTTTGCTGTTGACAAATGACAAGTACTTCTGGTAGCTTCAGGTAAGAAAAAAAAAGTGATTCGAGTACAACCAATGTTTTTTTTTTTTTTTTCGAAAGCGAGTACAACCAATGTTAATTCAATAGGTTATGTTGAAAATACCATTAAAACACCAAATAATGCTTTAGTTTACATCACCGAAAAAGCAATTGATAATACCACTGTTTTACAAATAATATTCTATAGTAAATTAAATTAATACTATCACATTAATATTCATTTATTTTTAAAACAACTAATATGATAATAAAAGTACATACGCAATGCAAACAAATTAATTTACATAAAATTTTGCATATAAATGTACTATTCTGAGATTCTGTTGAATAAAAAATAAAACCTCAATCTTTCAAATAAAAAATGAAAACGCGAATCCTTGTAAGCATATGGTGAATCCGTGCACCGCCAAGGTTAAGTTAAAATTATTGTCACATTTATTTGTAATTATTTTACTGTTTATTTATATTAACTTGCATGTTTCAATTAAAATTATTACTCCATCCGTCCTGTAAAATTTTGCTCAAATCAATTTTTGGGTTCACAAAGTATACCTTTATTCTATTTATATAATTGACTTTTAAATATTTTTTTAACTTTATTAACAAGATTGAGTATCTACCAACAATATTTTTTACTCGTTATTCCACATATATTTTTTATAGTTAAAATATGATTTTTTTTAAAAACATGTATAAAAAGAAGTGAGTAAAATTTTAATGAAGTATTATATTTAAGTCAAAGTTCAAGATTATATTAACTTACACATTTCAATTAAAATTAGTATCACATCAATCAAAGTTGGTATCACGCACAATGCAATTAATACATAGGAGATTGACAAAAGATAAAATTTACCCAAAATAATAATAACAACCAAAGAATACGCAAAAAAAAAAAAATTATGTGAAATATTACGTACAAGAGACGAAGTTGGATAGCTCAAGTGGTTAGAGCACCACTACCTAGGCTTTAGATCCTGGATTCGAGTCATGGGGAGGGGAAAAGGGATAGGTATTTAATATAATTCAAAAAAAAAAATATAATTAATTAAGATAAATTTGGAGAAAACTTTTGTGGGTCAACGCGAATTATACTTAGTTGAAATAAAATTTTTGCTTATAGATACATGATCAAAACTATGCTAATACTATAATACTCAAATAGTCAAAAGTCTATTATTAGCATGATATTTTTTTTTATCTTACAATAGTAACATGATATTTTTTGGTAGGGGTGTATGTGTAATATTTCACGTGAAATATTAGTATATTTAAGGAAGGATCAAAATTCACGGATCTGTAGTGGGTTTGACCGATCAAATGAATATTTCCAAAAAAATCGCGCAAAAGTCGCACGCGAGGCCAGGGGCGAACCCAGAGCCCGAGATTAGGGGGACCGAAAAAATTATTAATCTAAAACACTAACATGTATATAATTATAATATTTATGTATATTATATTTTACAATAAAATACATTAATATTACTTAATAAATTTCTCAAATACATATGTTTTAATCTATTAGACTAATTCATTAAATTAATGTTGATGTTGGAATAGGTGTTGTATTTTATGATCCAACATTTAAGTTACATGTTGTACTAAATGTGCCAACACCTACCACAACATCAGAATTTGCCCTTTCTCCTTTTACTAACTCTATCTTAACTTGTGTTGCTTAGTGATGTCCCAAATGCAGGTAGAAGACGTGGGCAACACCCAGGTCAAGCAGTTGCATGGGAGTGAGAAGTTTCTAAGCACCAATGTGGAAGTTCCTAGAATTATGGAGTGTGAAGGGAAGTTACAAGAAATCACCTTGATCCAATGGCCAAGATTGATCAAGGGAGTTGTAGGAGTTGCAAGGCAGTTCGAACTCAAGCCTATAAATAGAACCCACTGCCTTCACTTCAAAGGACGACAAGAAAGAAAGCTAAACTCGATTACTACCTATGGAATGCGAAACGCTTCTAGTTAGAAAAACATTTTGTTCTTTCTTGTAGATTAGTGCACTTGTATAAACCCGAATATTTGTGTACTCAATCATAGTCGTTTATTAGGAAAATATGTTAGATCTATAAGGGAGATGGTTTCGTATTTTTCTAGTAACTTTTCAAACTCAATTTGAGTTGTAGTTGTTCAAAACCTTACAAGGTTGTTGATTTTGTTTCACTGATATTAAGAGTTAATATAAGTGATTCGTGTAGATTAATTATTTAATCTACACAAATTTTGAAATACTCTTTGCAAAGTGTTTGTTTAAATTCCGCTGCTCATTGTTGTCTGGTCTGTGCCAACACTACAGACAACATCTCTGTATATCGCACGCACGCACACTTTCAGTTGGTATCAGAGCCAACTACTTGATACACTAAGTAGAGATTCTGCTTAGAGTGTGTGTTTATTTGCAATGGAGTATCCACTTTCGCCCGCACTAAAACCTCCAATTCTGGACGGCACAAATTATGCCTTCTGGAAACCTAAAATGAGGATGTACATCAAATCTATTGATGAAAGAGCATGGAGGAGTGTTCTTGGTGGCTGGACTCAGCCAAGAACTGCTGCAGATGAGGACAATGAAGCCCAAATCAAGAGAGAGCTAGACTGGACAGCCGAAGAAATCACAACAGCTAGTTACAATTCAAAGGCGTTGAATGCAATCTTCACCTCAACTGATGCATCAATGTTCAAAATCATTTCAAGCTGCATTTCATCCAAGGATGCATGGGATCGATTACAAGAACATTGTGAAGGATCGGACAGTGTACGAAGGACCAGACTTCGTATGCTTGGAACAAAATTCGAAAATTTGAGGATGAAAGAAGATGAGACCATCTCATCTTACAATGAAAAGCTGACTGAGATTTCAAATGAAGCTCATTCTCTTGGTGATCCAATCTCTAATACAAGGTTAGTACATAAAATTCTTAGATCAGTTCCTAAACGTTTTGAACCTAAGATATGTGCTATAGAGGAAGCTAAAAATACAGATGTGCTAAGTCAAAATGAATTAATTGGTATTTTGAAAACTTATGAGATGAACATATCTGAAAAGGCTGATAATGAAAAGAAAGTACTTGTTTTCAAAGGTGATGCACCATTATCTGCAACATCCAGTTCTGGAAAATCCCCTTATGTTACTGAAATTGATTCTGATGAAGAAAATTTTGAGGAATACTATAATGATCCTGATTGCATGGCTTTTATGACTAGACAGTTTAAAACCTTCATGAAGAATAAAAAGTTCAAAGACAATTTTCAACCTAAAGTTCAGATTACTAATAATCAACAATTGCCTATTAGGAAAAACAACTTTAATTCCTCTAGACAATTAGAAAGAGGAAATAGGTTTAAGTCTGACCAAGATTATAGGAAGAATGTTAAATGTGATGCATGTTCTGGATTTGGTCATTATGCTAATGAATGTGCTAACACTATTCTGAAAAAGAAACTAAATTTCAGTGCTACTTTAAGTGATGAATCTGATGTTGAGCATGATCCTGAAAAAGACATTGAACAAGCTTTTTCTGCTAGAATTATTTATGATGATGATCTGGATGATTTTTATTATGATGTGAAGACAAATGAGCCATCATTTGAGAAATCACTGAGTAATAAAATTCCAGAATTTAATTGTTTCACAAGTTCTGTTACAGAGACAGGTACATCCAGAAAAGCTGCTGATATTAAAGACTTATCTAACACTGTGTTCAAACTGGAAAGTCTTTTAACAAAGAAAGAAAAAGAAATTTCTAATCTAAAAGATAGACTAGAAGTATCTGTTCTTGATTTCAGAAAATATTCTTATGAAAATCCTTTGACAAATGAAGAACAACACATTTCATATTCTGAAACTGAAAAATTAAATCGCATTATCAAATCTTTAACATTTGAAAATGATGATTTAAGAAACTCTGTTTTAAAACTTGAGAGTGTTCTGACCAAGAAGGATTGTGAGATTGAAAAACTTGAAGAAAAGATGAAGGAAGTATCTTTAAGCTTCAAGAAATTCTCTGAAGGAAAAGCAAAATTGGATGAATCACTGCTGTTCAACAATACAAGGAAAGCAGGTATTGGTTATAAAGGTAAAAAAGTTCTTAATTCTCAAAGTAATGGATCTACTGTTTTTGTCAAAGCTGAACAAAAAAATGATGCTACTGTTTCAAAGAAAAATCTTGTCAATATGAAAGAACTTGTGTGTAACTACTGCTTTTAAAAGGGACATAAAACTTATTATTGCTTAAAAAGACAGAAGGATTTAAATGCTACTGGATTGTCTAAAATTACACCACACACAAAGCAACATTTACAGAAAACAGAATGGATTTCCAAAAATCCTATATGTAATGTTGTGCATATGTCTTTGAAAGCATGTGTTCCTGATTTATGGTATTTTGACAGTGGCTGCTCAAAACATATGACAGGTCAAATTGATTATCTATCTGATTACAAAGCTTATAATGGTGGTAATGTTACTTATGGAGGTGGATCTAAAGGGAAGATCATTGGTAAATGAACCTTAAATGTTCCTGGATTTCCTAGATTACCAAATGTTTTACATGTTGATGGATTACTTGTCAACCTTATTAGTATAAGTCAATTATGTGATGATGACTTGCATGTAAAGTTTGATAAAAATTCATGCTATGTGCTAGATGAAAATTCTGATTGCATAATGATGGGTAATAGATCTGCTGATAATTGCTATTTAATTGAATCCAAAGTGAGCTGCAATAATGTGAAAAATGATGAAAGTACACTATGGCATCATAGACTTGGGCATGTTAATCATAGACAGATTGATAGATTAATTAGACTCAAAGCTGTTACAGGTTTACCAATGCTGAAATTTTCAGACAAACACATCTGTGGACCATGTCAAAAGGGCAAACAGGTAAGAGCTTCTCACAAACTATTAGGCCAGTGTTCTACAAAGCATTGCTTTGAATTGCTTCATATGGATCTTATGGGTCCTATGGAAATTGATAGTATAGGTGGAAAAATGTATTCTTTTGTCATTGTTGATGATTATTCTAGATTCACATGGATAGAATTCCTAAAAGAAAAATCAGAAACCTTTTCTGTCTTTAAAACTCTATGCAAAAGATTCAAGACTGTTTATAATTCTAAAGTTTGTAGAATTAGATCAGACCATGGAAGAGAGTTTGATAACAGTGCTTTCACTGAATTCTGTGAATCTAAAGGCATATTACAGGAGTTCTCTTCACCTAAAACACCTCAACAGAATGGGATAGCAGAAAGAAAAAATAGAACTCTTCAAGAGATGGCTAGAGTTATGCTATGTTCTAAAAATTTAGCCAAAAGGTTTTGGGCTGAAGCTCTAAATACAGCTTGTCATATTTCTAATAGAGTCTTGATTAGAACAGATTCTAATAGTACACCTTATGAAATACTGAATAATAGAAAGCCTAATCTTAAGTATTTTCATGTATTTGGCTGTGTTTGCTACATTCTAAATGATAGAGAACAATTGCATAAATTTGATTCTAAGAGTGACAAAGGCTTTTTTCTTGGTTATTCAAGGAATAGTAAAGCATATAGAATCTATAATCTCAGAACAAATACTGTTCAAGAGTCTGTAAATGTGGTTTTTGATGATAATATAAGTATTACAGGAAACAGTATTGAAGAGGATGTCTCAGACCTTGCTGATAGCCCAATAATTTCTGACAGAACAGATCAGATCAAAAATGATGAACAGAATAAGGGAACACTCACAGACACATCTGCTGAAGTTACAGAAAATCCAGAAAACCTGTACAATCTGCATAAAACTCCTTCAAGGAGAGTTCAAAAGAATCATCCACGGGAGCTGATTATAGGTGATCAATCTACTGGAATTCAGACCAGAAGAAGGTTGGGTATAAATCCAAAAGATGTGGTAAGATCTATTTGCATGACTTCTGTGTGTAACAAGGTAAATCATGAGTGTTATCATTCTACTATTGAACCTAAAACAGTAAAAGAAGCTTTAAATGATGAACATTGGATAGAAGCTATGCATGAAGAATTGAATCAATTTGTTAGGAATGATGTATGGACCTTAGTACCTAGGCCAGATCATACAAATGTTATTGGTACTAAATGGATTTTCAAAAACAAAACTGATGAAATAGGCAATATTATCAGAAACAAAGCAAGACTTGTTGCTCAAGGGTATACTCAAGTAGAGGGAGTAGATTTTGATGAAACATTTGCTCCAGTTGCTAGAATAGAATCCATTAGACTTTTACTTGCTATTGCATGCTTTATCAACATAAAACTATACCAAATGGATGTTAAAGCAGCCTTTCTAAATGGAATCTTAATGGAAGAAGCTTATGTTGAGCAACCAAAAGGCTTTGAAAATCCAGAATTTCCTGACCATGTGTTTAAGTTAAAAAAGGCTATTTATGGCTTGAAACAAGCACCTAGAGCTTGGTATGAAAGATTAACTGATTTTCTGATTGAATTTGGTTTCACTAGAGGAGAAGCTGATAGAACTCTATTCATTAAACATGAGAAAAATGATATTATGGTAGCTCAAATTTATGTTGATGATATAGTGTTTGGCTCTACTTGTGATGATATGCTAAAAATGTTTGTGAATGAAATGACATCAACCTTTGAAATGTCTATGGTTGGTGACTTAAATTATTTCCTTGGCTTGCAAATTAAACAGCAAAATGATGGTATCTTTATATCACAGAGTAAATATGCTAAAAATCTTGTGAAAAGGTTTGGTTTAGAGAATGCTAAACACATGAAAACTCCTATGGGATCAACTCAGAAACTGAGTAAAGACAGTGTTGGCCAAAATGTTGACCCAACATTGTACAGATCAATGATAGGTAGTCTTCTTTACTTGAGCTCTACTAGGCCTGATATTATGTTTAGTGTATGTTTGTGTGCTAGATATCAGTCTGACCCAAAAGAATCTCATATGCATGCTGTAAAAAGGATAATTAGATATGTTGCAGGAACTTGTGACCTAGGCTTATGGTACAGCAAGGACACAAATTGTCCCTTAATTGGCTACAGTGATGATGACTGGGCAGGAGATGCTGATGATAGAAAGAGCACCAGTGGTGGTTGCTTTTACATGGGAAATAATCTCATATCTTGGCATAGTAGGAAACAGAACTGTGTATCAAAATCCACAGCCGAATCTGAGTATATTGCAGCAGGGAGTTGCTGTACACAACTACTTTGGTTACAAAACATGTTGTGTGATTATGGTTTACCTTGTGATACTCTAACTGTTTTTTGTGATAACACTAGTGCCATAAATATATCAAAGAATCCAGTGCAACATTCTTTGACTAAGCACATAAGTATAAGGCATCATTTCATAAGAGATCTAGTAGAAAAAGAGGTGGTCAAGTTGGAATATGTTTCTACAGAAAAACAACTTGATGATATATTCACAAAAGCTTTAGATGATAAGAGATTTTCCTCTCTAAGGAAGTCTCTTGGATTATGCAATATCTGAACACTGTATCAAAAGTGTTGTACCAAATGCGGCAGCATTTGGGACAACACCAGAATTGTTCATTTAATTATTTCTTTGTATAAATTTCGTAAGTATTGGATTTAACATAATTCTTTATAATCTTAGTCTAAAAGTCTTAAATTGAGTCATGTTGAATATGAGAAAAGCTTGTACAATCTCTCAAATGTAAATGAAATCACAAATTAGATGCTTTAAAAAATCACTGAGTAACTAGGGACACGGAGCTCGCTACTACGATGTTCTCTTTTCTAAAGGTGATATATATTGCATCAAATTAAACACAAATTCATTGAGTAACTATGGGGCACGGAGTTCGCTGCTACGATGCACTCTTTTGAAAAGATGGATCAATGTGTAAATGTGATAAAAATTAAAGTGCAACACATATGAAGCAAATTCATGAAAAAACTGTGTTGAGATGTACAAAATGCCAACAATCTATTCAACACCTGACGACTTATGATTTTGATTATTTATAGAATTAATTAATTTCTGATAATTATTATTTTTATTATCTGCAAATATTTATTTGAATTTAATTATTTTATCTGTTCAGTTATTTATTAATCCGCTTCCTTTATTTTTTAATTATCAGTAATTATTCTCCACAACACACGAACTTTTATGGAGAGAAGTTATTTCTTCCACTCTCTCCATTTCTTTCCATACAGAATCGTGCTTCAACTCCCGCCTGAAATCCTCTATAAATAGATCTCATATGAATGCTATTTTATACCATCGAGCTTACTTCTGTTTATGCAACACTCATTCTAGAATATAATTTTTGGCATAAGTGTTTCTTCAAAAATTGGTATAATTGATTGAATTTTTTTTATGATTATCTCCTCGTTCCAGAATTCGAAGAGGTCTAATCAATTTAATTCTTACTTTTGCAGGTACTCATCATCCTATTCGAACAGCACCTGGTTTTCTCAATTCAAAATTCAAACAAGGCTATTCTCAACTACCCTGCGATTTCTTCTCCAAAATTCAAAATCAAATCCGAAATGGTGATCATCACTGAAATTCAAAACTCTCCCACACCTGGTTCGCCATCCTTTGTTGTAGGAACCATGATTGTTCCATTTGAACCAGAAGCTTCTGATCTCCCACTCGTTGTTTACAATCCTCTGGATATCCGATCGGAAATGGCACATGCAAACATCCCTGAGTCAAAGAGTGCTGCTGCAGATAATCGCTCACCTCCTCCATCACCAATCGCCCAAAAATCATTTCCTCTAGGAACCCCATTCGAAAAACTGAAAAGGGCTTACGATGCCCTACTCGCAGAACAACCTCTCCAAAAATTATCTTAGATGGAGAAATTCTTGACAATGCAATGTTCAGAGAAGATGTGTACATGGAAGACGCCTCCTCGTCTGATGGGGAGATTTTAGCAGCAAAGATAGCCCGGTTACGGCAAAAGAGGAAATTCCCCACTAAAACAGCAAAAGCCCCTGCTCCCGTCACTCGCAGATGGCCTGGTGGCCGTCGTGTTTCTTACAGGACACTTGGGAGACGAGTCGACTACTTTGGGAAGAAAAAGCCCAGAACGGACGACGGCATAGCTCAACCGATTATCGTATCCAATTCAGATTCTGAGGGGGAGCCTCAAAGTATCGATGATATCATCGATAACTTTCCCGAAGCTGTGTCTGTTGAGCATGCAGATGAAGACAGCCCCATTCCTCAGTTCGTACCCAAAAAGGCTCGAAAAACTCCACCAGTTGTCTCTCCAGTGGCTACATCCAAAAGCTCTTCCTCCGATTCCAGCTCATACGCCTCTGCTCCCGAGGAAGAGGTACCTTTTTCGTCTGATTCCGATTTTAGTGAAAATGAGGTTGAATACAATGATCATAAGAGTACACGTTATAAAACAATTCGTAATAGGACAATCCTCAGTGAACGTATTCTGAAAATTTCTGATTTTGAAGAAGCAAATCTCATGGATTGGTTTAGAGAAAGATCTATTTTGGATGCATTATTATTTGCTGTACTGTATGTCGTTGATTGGGTTCACGAATTTTATGCAAATGTGAGTGATACGAATTCTAGAAGATATGGTTGTGTACCGTTTCGAGGTCTTGAGATTATTGTTACACCTAGGAAGATCAACATGCTGTTGAAAACAAGGATTATGGAAGATCCAGTAGTTATAAACTTTGATTTGATGATAAATGTGCTTACAGGAGGTAAAATTACTCGTTCGGTGCCAAAATTGCTTGCATCTCGGTTGACTAGCTTATATTCCGTTTTACATAAGATTGTGTGTTATAATTGGATACCAACAACGAATAACACCACTCTTACATTGGAACAAGCTGTCCTCCTCTATAAGATTGGACACCTTAAGCAGTTTAATCTAGGCCATGTGATATTTCAGAATATGATGAACTTCACTTGCAATATGACTGGTAAGGGTCTTCTTCCATATCCCTGTTTGGTGTATAAGTTGCTGGCAGATAAGGAATTCCACAGATTGGACACTGAGGTCATTAGTGGATATGTTCCTAACCTCTCCATTTCACCACAGCTCCTGCTCCGTGGTGGTGACCGGATTGTGGACCTGCCTATACCGAAGACTACTGCCCCCAGAAGTGTTGATCCAAATATGCCATCAACTTCCAGAACACCCCCTTCCTCAGGTTGTGTCACCTCTGTTTATTTGTCTTCACACTTCATTCTCAGGCAGGTAGACATTCTTCAAGGCACAATCACCAACCTTCAGAGTACGGTTGAAGACTTGCTCATCCAAAAACGTTTCTGGGAGGACCTACTTTCTACCTCAACAGGGGGAGTAAGCTCAAATGTTCACAATGCAGGTGCTGTTCCTATTCCAGGTCAAGATAATGCTGGTCCAGTTCAACAAGAGAGTGCTATTCCAAACCAAGAAGATGCAGATGTTGATGCTCAAGATGCTCAAGACATTGAAGATCTATATGGAGATCTCAATGCAGCTTTTTGAAGGCTTGAAGAATGAGGAAGTGTAGAGTATGGGGGAGTTCGTGCAGACTCTTGAAGATGCAGCTGATTATATCAGCCCAATCCTCCCCTTTACTGCTTTCATTTATTTCCTCAATTTGTAAAAGCCTTACTTATGTTGTTTCATTTCTGTCCCACATACATTGCCTTACATTTACTGTTTTTAAATCTAAGTACATTGTTTTTTACTTAGATGTTGTGATTAAATTTGGTTAAATACTGATATTGGTTCTGATTTGAAATATCATGGTATTGTTTTCTCTATCAAAATTCTGAATGTTGTGAACATTAGGAGTGTTGATGTAGAAAGGCCAAATTGGGGGAGATTGTTGATGTTGGAATAGGTGTTGTATTTTATGATCCAACATTTAAGTTACATGTTGTACTAAATGTGCCAACACCTACCACAACATCAGAATTTGCCCTTTCTCCTTTTACTAACTCTATCTTAACTTGTGTTGCTTAGTGATGTCCCAAATGCAGGTAGAAGACGTGGGCAACACCCAGGTTAAGCAGTTGCATGGGAGTGAGAAGTTTCTAAGCACCAATGTGGAAGTTCCTAGAATTATGGAGTGTGAAGGGAAGTTACAAGAAACCACCTTGATCCAATGGCCAAGATTGATCAAGGGAGTTGTAGGAGTTGCAAGGCAGTTCACTTCGAACTCAAGCCTATAAATAGAACCCACTGCCTTCACTTCAAAGGACGACAAGAAAGAAAGCTAAACTCGATTACTACCTATGGAATGCGAAACGCTTCTAGTTAGAAAAACATTTTGTTCTTTCTTGTAGATTAGTGCACTTGTATAAACCCGAATATTTGTGTACTCAATCATAGTCGTTTATTAGGAAAATATGTTAGATCTATAAGGGAGATAGTTTCGTATTTTTCTAGTAACTTTTCAAACTCAATTTGAGTTGTAGTTGTTCAAAACCTTACAAGGTTGTTGATTTTGTTTCACTGATATTAAGAGTTAATATAAGTGATTCGTGTAGATTAATTATTTAATCTACACAAATTTTGAAATACTCTTTGCAAAGTGTTTGTTTAAATTCCGCTGCTCATTGTTGTCTGGTCTGTGCCAACACTACAGACAACATCTTTGTATATCGCACGCACGCACACTTTCAATTAATATACATATACAAATGCACATATATATTAAAAATGATTTTGGTGAATGACAAGAAAAAATATTTTGTTGGTGTCGTCTAGTATTGATAATTGAAAAAAAATTAATACTCAAATTATTGAACAACGAATATTTATTTATTTTATTTAATGTAATGTAAAATTTAAAAAACTAACAAATTAAACTATCAATTATATTTTTTTCATTAATCCTCTTCTAAGGGAACAAGTTTCTTTTTTTAATTAATATAATACTACTACATTAGTTAATTGCAAACGTATTTTAAAAATACTAAAGTAATATAAAAGTGATCATTTTTTATCAATAATAGTCTCTAACATATAAAAAAAATTAATATTAAATCAGTTTTACCATTAAAATTCTTACAGAATAGCCACTTTTATTTATAAGTACCAAAATGTAATAAAAAACTTGTTTTTGAATGATTTTTATAATAAACTCACTAATTAATTTATTAATAATTTAATTTAAAAATTACTAAAACATTAAATTTTAATACATATATAGAGGGGTGGGGTGGGGGGGCAAGGCCCCCCTTGGGCATAAGGTAGTTCCGCCCCTGCATGAGGCTAACAGGATAACGGGTTTTAGGTATGTGTTAGTATAAATATAATTATATGTTACTGCAATTAATTTAAGGAAAGATAAATAGAAAAAATTGTTCTTAATTCGTGTTACTATAAATACAATTATATGTTACTGTACGGACAAATATGTGTTATTGTAAGGACAAATAACACACAATTGGCTTTTGAGTAACACATATTTGACCTTAAAGTAACACATAAAAATGTGTCACTATATAAACACAAATGTATTACTTTATTGTGAAAGATGTGTTATTGTATAAATAAAACGTCATTATTGAGAGTGATTGAGATACCCACATTAAAAAAGACAAAGACGAAGAACAATTAAAAACACGAAAAACAAAACCATGATAAATAGTTTATCGATCCCTACAATTACAAACATAACTATCAATAATTAATTGAAATAAATTTGTGTGGTATTATTGTTGATTTTTTTTTCCATTCATTAATTCATTCAAAAAACAAATAACGATTTCTCCCCTTGTTTCGAGATTAACAGATCGAAAATCTGAACAGGCGTAGGGAGAAGAGGTTGAAGAAGAAGAAGAGGAAGTAGTGCAGAGGAGAAGGAGAGAAGAAGTCACGCCGAAGAAAAGGGAGACCGGTTATCGAATAAAAATATAAGAATTAATCAAATTGCACATAAAACTGGAAAGTTAAATACCCATTTTTCCCTATCAAATTGTTCCCTATCAAATTGATACCCATCCCTTTTTTCCCTATCAAATTGCACATAAAACTGGAAAGTTAAATACCCATTTTTCCCAATCAAATTGATATCCATCCCTTTTTTCCCTATCAAATTGCACATAAAACTGCAAAGTTAGTAGTGGTCACATAAAACTATTGTGAAATATTGTATATAAGTTTTTGACTTTTTTGGTATTGTAGTAACAAAATATTTTATGTTATTATAATGCTGATTTTTTTTTTAGACGAGTCGAATCCAAACTTATAATCCAAATATATTTTAATTAGACATATTTCACGTATAAAATATTTAAACGGAAGGATTGCTCTATAAAATATTCTAAACGGAGTAATTTTTAAGTAAGAAATCCAATTTGTGATGTTCATGATTGGACGATCGAGACCGTCTTAAATTTGCCGAAAGGCTTGATCAAAATCACCAAACTCATAAATAAGAGTAATACCATTACAATTTACAACACAAAAACACAGCTTTAAACCAACCAGCATCACACGCATTTTTCTCTCCCAAAAGCAACAAAGGTAACTCTATTTTTTAATTCTTTTTAAATCTGTAGATGGTTTCAGAATCTTCCTGCATAATTAATCCTCTGGAATCGTGTTTATTATAATCATACATAATATAGCTCTGAATTTCTTATTCTTCTAGGGTTCATGAATGATTTTAAGCATTTCTTTTTAGCAGATTCTGAATCTGTATCGTTATTTTGATTTTCGTATCCCATTTTGTGGTGAGGTGTCTTATCCATCTTCAATTTGGGGGAAACATCGCATTTTCTAGATACTGTGAAAAGGGAGCGTATGTGCTTTCTTTTGAATACTTTAATCTTGATTGTTGAAATACCTTGATCAATCATCTCCTAGATCATGAGAAATGAAAATTGGAATTAACTGTTTAAAAATTTCAATAATTTGAGAGCTTTGTGCAGTTAGTGTATTTGACTGTAAAGACATAATGATTGAACATCTTAGCATACAAAAGCTTCATCCTACCAACGGTTATAGATTTTGAAACTGATTAATTGCCCACCATCCATTCTTGATATTTTTCTTGTGAAATTAAGCTGTTTAGAACCCACTTTGTTAAGCTCCTACATTTTTCAGGTCAGATTCTGGATGATTAATCATAATAATTCTAGTTAGAGCCAGTTCAAGGTTTGGTAGTACCGATGTTAACATACACAGAAATGCAGCTCACACCACATACCACATGTATGAGTTACAAGTTAGATTAACATTCAAGTGTAAAATAGTAAGTTAGATAGGAAACAATTAGAACCACCGAACCTTCTAGAATGAGGTGGTTAGTACTTATGAAATGTATAAAATCCACACCACAGGCTTGTAAAACACAATTCAATATCATAATTTCTTTTCAGTTTAAAGTGTGTTGCCTTTCAACAATTGACACGTTGCATTTGTATATTTTCATTTAGGCTTATATAGTTCACGTATTTATAAGAAGTTTCGTATATATGTCCCTTTAGAGTCTGTAAGCTTTATTATGTTATGTCCTTGCTGTTTTCTGTATGAATATTGTCTTGTTGTATTCACACTGAGCTTCGTTTTTTGCGGTCAATTGACTTTGTGAAATAACCTCTTTAAACAGTGAGCTGAAGTTGATCAAGTTCCCACCAAACGATTTCAGCATTTTCCTAGTTGGTCTTCAACAGAGTGGAGGCAGGGAATGCTGAAAAATGTTCTTGCAAAACAAGAATTCTAATTCTGAGGGTAATGATTTCTTGGCATTAGATGAATTGCCTTTCTTTTCTGTGGATGGAAGTAAAATTCCATTTAAATCAAGATTCTTGTCGTCTAGTACAATTCCAGCGACTTTGATGAGAACCTTGTGTGATGATGGTTGATTTTAAATGCTCCTGAATCACTAATCGTAGGCAAACTAGGACCAGTTAGATATAGTATTTTCTGTAGCTTCAGTATGGATAAAAAGAGTAGCGTATTGATGCAAAAATACGAGCTTGGGAGGTTATTAGGGCAAGGCACATTTGCAAAAGTTTATTATGCGAGGAGTCTCCAAACAGGGCAGAGTGTGGCCATTAAAGTAATAGCCAAGGAGAAAATTATGAAAGTTGGGATCATAAATCAAATCAAGAGGGAAATCTCAGTTATGAAGCTAGTGAGACATCCTTATATAATTCATCTTTACGAGGTTATGGCTACCAAAACCAAGATCTATTTTGTACTGGAATATGCTAAAGGAGGAGAGCTTTTCAACAAGGTGGCTAAGGGGAAATTGAAGGAAGATCTTGCACAAAAATACTTTCAGCAGTTGATAAATGCAGTTGATTTCTGCCATAGCAGGGGTGTCTATCATCGGGATTTAAAACCTGAAAATATATTGTTGGACGAAAACGAGAATCTGAAAATCTCTGATTTTGGTTTGAGTGCCCTTGCTGAATCTAAGCGCCAAGATGGTCTTCTCCACACGACGTGTGGGACCCCAGCCTATGTTGCCCCAGAAGTGATTAACAGGAAAGGGTATTATGGGGAGAAAGCTGATATTTGGTCATGTGGGGTGATTCTTTTTGTTTTGCTATCTGGCTATCTTCCATTTCATAGTAACAATTTGATGGAGATGTATAGGAAGATTGCGAAAGCTGATTATAAATGCCCTAAATGGATTGCTTTTGAAGTTAGGAAGCTACTTGCAAGAATGTTGGATCCAAATCCAGTTAGTAGAATCACAATTGCTAGAATTAAGGAAAACCCTTGGTTCAGACATGGATTAAACTCGAAATCAGAAAACGAAGCTGAATGTAGTACAACAAGTTCTTCAGCTGACATAAATGGCAGACTCTCAAACTTAAATGCATTTGATATAATTTCATTATCATCTGGATTTGATCTATCAAGATTGTTTGAGGAGCCTTCTTCGAAAAAAGAAGCCCGTTTCATCTCGTGGAAGCCCGCTTCTGTGATCATATCTAAGCTGGAAGAACTTGCTAAGGGTATGAAGCTAAAGATAAGTAAAAAGGACGCGGGGTTGTTCAAGTTTGAAGGAACAAGGGAAGGTCGAAAGGGGGTTTTGGCAGTTGATGCTGAGATCTTTGTGCTGACTCCGGATTTTCATATGGTGGAAGTCAAGAAAACGAGTGGAGATACACTGGAATATCAGAAAGTGTTCGATGAGGGTTTCAGACCGGGCCTTCAAGACATTGTCTGGGCTTGGCAAGGTGAACCACAACCCGGAGAACAAGACGAGCAACCCCAACATCTAATGCAACAGCAAGATCAAGATCCTCTACAGCAGCCGCTGCTGGTGCATGAACAAGTACCCTAACCTTGGCAATTTTTTCTTCATTAGCTTAATTTCTGTACAATTTTTGGGCATTAGAGTGACTTTCTTCTCTTTTTTCTTTTCTTTCTTTGAAGTATACAACAAAACCAGTCAAATATGATTATGATTGACATGGTTTTCTTGTTTTAAGCCCATTGTATCCATTGTATTGTGTACTTGCTGCTGAGTACTTTTTGTAGCTAATGTAATTTTTATGGTTTTCTGTGATCCCAAGAATCACAAAAAAGGCTTTTTACAGATGCTTCATGTTTTTCCCCCCCTTTTTTTTTGTCACACAATACAACATATAAACTTAAATAACCACTCATAATCTGATAGAATATTTACTTTATTCATACAAATTTCCAGCAACCACAGTACATGGTATATAAAATGTTACACATACAGGGGAGAGTTGGTCAAGTCAATTATTTCAGGACACAGAGTTGGCCTTCTCTTCTTCTTACAGCCCGAATTTACCGCAGCATAGCAAGGCGAAGGTGTAAACAGATCTATGATTTCAACCTCCCGACTTTTAATATCTGGACTCTTCATCAACGCTTGATCTTCGTTAGCAACCAAGATGGTTGCTGATCGATTATCAACTGCCTCATCAAACTCTCTACTTAATTCATCAACATAGGAAGAAGAACTAGTAAACGGAAACAAGGTTTTAGCAGGGGAATTGTGATCTTCTTTTCTGCATGGAGTTGACTCGGGTGAGTTCCTGCCACTCGGTTCAACACCAAGACCACTGATTTCAGGACTCAGAGTTGGTCTTCTCTTCTTCTTACAGCCCGAATTTACCGCAGCAGAGCATGGCGAAGGTGTAAACAGATCTATGATCTCAACTTCTCGACTTCTTATATCTGGACTCTTCATCAACTGATCTTCGTTAGCAACCAAATCGGTTGCTGATTGATTATCAACTGCCTCGTCAAACTCCCTACTTAATTCATCGACATAGGAAGCACTAGTAAACGAAAACAAGGTTTTAGCAGGGGAATTGTGATCTTTTCTGTATGGAGTTGACTCAGGTGAGTTCCTACCACTCGGTTTAACACCAGGACTACTGATTTCCTGGTGCACATATTCCTCAGTGTAGCTAGGTGGAGAATTGTAAACATAACTACTAAACGAAAACAAGGTTTTAGCAGGGGAATTGTCATCTTCTTTTCTGTATGGAGTTGACTCGGGTGAGTTCCTACCACTCGGTTCAACACCAAGACTACTAATTTCCTGGTGAACGTTTTCCTCATTGTCGCTAGGAGGAGAATCGTGAACATCTCTCGATTCTTCTTCAAATTCGTTATCATCTTCACCATTCAGATTGTAACAAGGCAAATCATCCATGGAACAGATTTGGGTGCGCATCTGCTGGGGCAAGGCTGGACAGGCACAAGTATACTTTTGGTATTTCGTTGAAAACAAATTCACTGTTAGGTTTAACCTGAACGAACCAGATATAGAAAGCAGTGAGTATAACAACAAAGAAAAAACCTTGATAGAATCACTTTAGATGAACAGAATTGCACACCTCTGCCAGGCAGGAAGAGTGAGCATTGTATAGGCTAGTTTAATCTTGTTCGCAAGTCCAGACAGGGATTTGAAACTTGCTGCCGCTTTCCTTACTGCTAGAGATTCTGCTGGGTGTTGCCACGCCCACTCGAACTGAAAGCAGCACAAACCCATCAATCTAAATTTCATAATTAATCAATAGTTCAATCATATATACTACTTATTTATGGCACAGTCGAAAACTTTGTTGCCACCTTAACAACCAGATTCATAAACGTGTAATTGATCATTAGGTGACTTATTTCTAAAGCAAATAACCATGATCTTGCAAAACTATTCAGGTAGCAAGGACAATTAGACAAATTCCTCTTGAAATGGGAGACAAATCACCCGGGACAGACCAAGGTTTAATTACTACAATCACTTCCCATTATATACCATGTATGTATATGCTGGTGTGTGTGTGTACACAGGATCAAGATAATCATTTGAATATACAATCATATATGCTTATTCATTTATATAATGACTAAATTATGAGTAAAGAAACATATAAAGCATTTGATAATTGAATTCATGAGAATATACATCGAAAGTTGCACCCCAATCCTTTCAGCTAAAATTCATATGTTTACAAAATATTATGCATAATTCCATATAGCCCTATTCCTAAAACGAGTGCACTACACTACCTTGATCAAAAATGAAAATATGTAATAACCAAACAGAATTGAATTTGCAACTTTTGTTTTCAATACAATGCATTATCATCATATTTGATTTGAATTTTGTTTTTCTTCATCGTATAGCAGAGCTTGGAGCTCCATCCCAATGGGATCCAAAACTTTGATTATACATTTAGGCATAGAAATTAGTATTAAACGGGAAAATTAATTTTTCTCGTTAAAAAGGAAGGAGAAAGAGAAACAACCTGCAGAGCAACAATATTAGTAGGGAAGCCATAGATGCACATCACCATTTCCCAGGGGCGCTTCCTCTTGGTCCGCCACGCACCGCACCCAATTTCGCCGTTGTGCTGCCTTATTCTCCGCCGTGGATTCAAGGTATACCTGACAGAAAATTCATAATTAATATTTGCAAGAATTTAAATACCAAATCGAGTAGTAGTAGAAATGAGACGGAATCAAACCCGATGTAAGTGTGGCCTTTGAATCTGGGACAAAGAGAAGTCAGCAGATAGCACGCGAAGAATCCTGCTCCTTTTCCTCCAACTTCTTCTTCTTCTTCACGATTTTCGCCCAATTCATCTGGTACGATTGGGGTTTCTTGGATCTCTTTTCGGCCCTTCCTTTTGCCCATTATTCACTGTTTTGTCGTCTCTTCCAATGGAACCTGCTGTTATATTATGATATTTGGTCGTTGACACAATTCGACCGTTGTGACTCATGGATTTCTGTATTTCCTAAATGGGCTAAACTTTGAATTTTTTTAGGTCATAATTTGGGCCGTATTATTGGATTTAATTTTTTATGGCGTGGGTTATTTACCCCTCCATGAATATTAGATGCACTCCCCCTTCATTTATTAATTAAATATAAAAGTAAAATATTCAATTTGTTACTTTAGTAAAATATCTTATGATACACTCCCCCTAAAATTCATACACAACCTAACCCTAATTCGAAGAGAAGCAGTTGTCAACGCCATCCAAATAAATTTAGAAATTTAAAATTCATGGAGGGACAAATGTTTATTTTTCTAATCGGAGTGTTAATGTTTATTTTTCTATCTCACAGAAGATACAAACCCTTACTTCTATTTCATCTTTCTCCCTATTTTTCACTTTTAATTATTAGTTAAAACTTGAGAATTTTAATGGACATTGATGATTGAACATTAATATCAAGTTTGTAAGATTTCAGTTTTCAATTTGTAATTGTATAATATAAACCGTCAAACCCATTTAAAATCGATTGAAACCGCATGTTCACTTTTACGAGATAAATCGCAGTTTATAATTGTATACTAAATCGAACCGCAATTACCAAGACGATTTAAATTTTGTAAAGTAAAAACCGCACCGTGATCACCGCTGGTTCAATCAACTTATCGCATCAATCAACTTATTGCGATTTTATTTTAATTTGTTATGTAAATAAGAACAGAAAGTGTGCTTTTTTCCATTGCATATATTTTAAGAAATATTATTTATTTATATATAAATAAAGTTGATAAAATATAGTGGAGATAATGTAAGTGGAGTGAGATATATTTTTTTTAAATGAAACATGTACACTTATGAGGATGTACGGAGTATTTTATTTACTATGTAGGCATAATTCGTGCCAACAATTTAAAATTTTAATGAAAGAAAAAGACTAATTTACACCAAATTTTCTGTATATTGTGCGTTTACACCAATTTTTGAAGTCAATAAATTTAAAACTTAATCTATGATATACCGAAATGATGTTGATTAGATTATCCGTAAGTTTGATTAATATGGACAAAGGGTATTCAACATATCAAATGTTTCCTGAATGGAAATGAAAGAAAGCTGCAGTGAACTGAGATTTTGATCAAATATATCCATAAGGAAAATTAAACATGCTTCCAATGAAACAGTACAACACAACTTTATGGGTACATAAACTAAGAAAAATGTATAACGAGAAAAAGCTTACAAGACAAACTCGTCTTGGAGAAATTATTACAACAGTTATCCTCACTTATTCCAAATGTGTATATATGTGTAACTTTTCCATTCTTTCAAAAGTTTAACATTCTAATGTCAACTTGTTTACTTAAATTACAGTTCAAACTTCTAAGGTTTGAAATTACAAATATTGTCAGCATATATTAAATGACCTAATAAATGGCTACTTACATAACATATTATAAAAGTAGACAACGGTTCCAAAAAATATTTAAGAGGTGTAAAAGTAGGTCATTTCTAGTACCCACCCAACATATGTAGTTAGTACAACTAACCCATTTAGGTTATACCAACCCCTCATGAATCCACAGATTAAAAGAAATATTCATAAAGATATCAGCAACTGGTTACACCTAAATTCAAAACTATAGATTTAATTTAATAATATTAACTAATCACAGCGTTTTGGTTATATTTTTCACCATTGGATTAAAGATGGCAATCAAGCATAAACATCAGGATGCTAAGAATCAGACATGTAGACAAAAATGGCTCTCTATTAACTAACTAAAAATGAAGAAAACACATTTCACTATTCCATTTTTATTTGCATTCTTGTTTCTTCAAATCATAACATCCAAGCTGTGTTTAACAGACAACTCAAATTCCAATTAAGCAGACGGTGATACAGTGTGTGCATTAGGTGTGACTTCAGACTTGGAAGGAAATCACACACAAGAGAAGTGGATGGCAAAGAGTGAAGTGGCCAAAAAAAAAAAAAAATCATTTAGAGAAAAGTTACATTCTTATAAGAAGGCTTATGTAATTACAAACAAGTGGATAATTTAGTTAATTACTATGTCATCCAGCATCTCCTTAATATCAAAAGGTAATATAAATCAGCACTTGTTATTTCAGATATATAAAAAAAAGACAACAAGTACCACCATCAAGAAACAAAATAATCCCCGTAAAAATGGACATCAGGAGCAGATGTTTAGTGCTCCTCCAAGGCCAATGCCAATCAACTAAAAAGCCGTATAACAAATCTAAATAAATATGCCATATATTTGGCTCATAAAAAATATCCATGTATGCAACCCTACAGAAAGCCCCATCCCACTGCTTTGTACAATAGATGATTCTATCTGGTGTCATAAGCAGTGTAAAAAGAATTGCTGCTGAAATAAACTAAAATCAATCTGTTTGAAGAACTTCGTGCTCCTACTTTAACAGGGAAGAAACTCAAGAAAGCAGAACTGTATAAAAGACTAACTAAAATAACGAAGCAAATTATCTTTGCGAATACAGTATATTCTTCATGACAAACCATTACATCCTCTACATTCCCTATAAACATAATTGTAAGTAAAAGTTCTTATGTATCTAATTCAGTCAGTCAATCATGAATTTTACATACAATACATATCAAAAGAAGAGTCTCAATCTCTTATGGAAGAATTCAACACAACAACAAAAAACAAGCAAAAGAGATGTTAGCTGGAATAAAACACCAGAACGTAATAAATAATCGATATATTGAACAAAGCTTCACTCACCAATATAACACCGTATTTTGTACATTTTGAAGTATAATGTCAATTGTATGATCAAAAAGACAAGTATAAAAGGGATATAGCATTGTGTAACCTGAAATCTATACAACAAATGATTTCATTACAAGTAAGGAAACACAATTCATACCTCCTATAAAAATATGCATAGAACCTACTGCTGCAATTATTTGAATTTTTGAGGATATGGCATCAAGGAGATACGTATCATACAACCAGAACACATACTAGAAAAAAAAACAGCCTCAATTGCCAATACAACATTACCAATCGTGTTAATCAGCAGAAAGCTTTTCCGTAGCGGAAGAGTTTGAAGAAATCATATTCCTCCAGAGGTATCTTCCGCTTGCCATGTCGACGAATGTCCAGAATCCCTTCCCTGCCGCTGTGCAAATCTAATATCACCGTATGGATTCAGATTATTGCATACGCACAAATACAATACAGAATAATAATCAAATAATTCATTTCCATGGCATTTTCATAGAAAACATTGTGGAATCAAAATAAACTCATTAATTTCAATTATACGGTAAGTATTTCAATTCAGCATTTGATGAAGAAAAAAAACCTAGAAAGGAAAAAAAGGAATTGAGAAGAATATTGATTCACCTTGGAAGAAAGGGGAACGGAGTTGGTGGTTTCAGTATCATCAGAAACGTCGTCGTTTTGGAGGTCCGGCGGGGATTTGAGGTTTTTGAGAAGGAAAATTCCGGCGAGGGTAGCCGAGAGGAAGATTAAAATAATTCTCAGAGGACACATTTCCAACACTCTCTCCCCTTGTTCCAGAGAGAGAAATCTCTGAATGAATGATGATTTGATTTTGAAGAAAAGAATAATGGTGAGACTTTTATTAGTTAATGGTGGTGGTTGAGTTATGCAATTAGAATTACCGTTTCCATGTTCTTCCAATTATATTGTTTATAATTCGTGTTTCCAGAAATACTACCATTTTTAATTAAATCCAAATTTTGCATTCGACTTTTTCAACGCGCCTCTTCCACATTTTTCAATACTAGGTGGAGTATCACTTTTATATGCACAATCTTATAATATTCATATTAATATAATAATATTGTAAGTTTCATAATAATTTTCACATTATAGAGGCACCTACATAATTTTTACAACATTTTATAAACTTCATTATTACCATATTCATAATTTTACATAAATTATCATTACTTTTAAATACAAACATATACACAAATTAACTTATTATTTTATTTTATATATAAAAATTTACAAAATTATCTCAAAACTCTACTCATTATTACACTTTTTTTAATATGTTGGTTCACCTACATATAAAGGCGAAGAGATTATTTATTTTCAGTAATTTTTATAAATTAATATATAACATTATACACTAACAAACATACAATAAATAGTGTGCATAAATGCTACTCCCTCATCTTCTTAAAGTGTCATTTTGACTGTTATTTTCTTTTGCAAATTACGTTTTACACTTTTTAATATATATTTATTGCATTTTTTTAATTTATCCTTTAAAATTTCAAATAAATGTATTTTTAAGAATACAAAAGAAATAAACTAGTTTCTTAATATATGTGCATATCTAAAATGACACATATTTTGAATTAAAAAAGAATGACATTAGTTTATAAGAGTAATACTATATGCAAGTTTCTAAGAGTAATACTCTCTTAGGGCATGTTTGCTTAATGGGTTTAGGGGGTTTAGTGATGGATTTAAATATGTAGACCCACCTTCTTCCATGTTTGGTTTTTCATAACTTTAAACACCTTGACCCGGGTTTATAATTTGACCCGGTTTTTATAAACTAGATTTCATGGGTTTAGACAACCTAGCCTCCCATTGGGTTTATCTAGCCTCTCTCTCCCTAGGTTTATCTAGCCTCCCCCACATCTTAACTCATCTTATCTCAACCCATGAAGCAAACATTCCCTAAGTTGATAAGTGATATTCCATTTGTCTCATACTTATCTCAACATTTATCTCAAAATTTGTCAAAAACATATGTCACATACTTAATTAACATTTCCTTATTTGAAAAAAAAATTAAAAAATTTACCCCTTTAAAAATTTCATTTAAACATCTCTTATTTACCCTTCATATTTTTATTTTTAACGCAGTAACAATAATCTCTCTCCAATAAAGTATAAACACTCGTACTATCCTAAAAAATAATTTTATCACATTTAATACCAATAAATAATTTTTATAGAATTTTTATATTAATATTCACGCAAACAAGTAAATGTTAAATTAAGTATGAAATGGATGGAGTATGATATTAGTTTCATACAGTGCAACTTGCATATACACGTATTACTCCGTGTATTATACATGCTAAAAAAAATGAAATTGACAGTTCGATAATCAGTGGTTTCGGTTACAATACCAAATTGAAACTGTATGTATGGCAATTCAGTTACGGTTATGATTTTTTAAAATCGAAAGTGGTAATAACGTTGTTAAACCAAAGAATCATTCTCTTTTTATTTTATTAAAAAAAAATTTAAAAATTAACAATTGAGATCAAGTTTTAAAAATTAAAGTGAAACCAACTACTTTTTAACCATGCGCACCACACATGAGATTACATGTGTTAGTGTTAACTTAGTTTCACTATCTAATTTGTTAATTAGTGTCATATTAAAAAATGATCAGATTTTAAAATAATAAAAATGACATGTGTTAAAAATTTGGTAAAATGTAATAAAACATGAAAATTGCCCTATAAGAACCACTACGAACGTGGATGTTAAAAACAATTTACAAGACTATTTGTTTAAAAAATAATACTATGAAAGTTAAAAATTTGGTAAAATGTAATAAAACATGAAAATTGCCCTATAAGAACCACTACGAACGTGGATGTTAAAAACAATTTACAAGACTATTTGTTTAAAAAATAATACTATGAAAGTTTTAAAAAATGTTACTTTTCATTTCATTTTTGAAAAGTTTTCATACTTTTTTTTTTTTTTTTAGTTTGTCTCTAAAAAATTTGCATATTCTAAATAGAAATAATCATTACAATCATCACCTTCACAATACACTCAATCTACCTATTTTATTTACTTTATATTTTTAAAAATAATGTGTTTAAGATTCCCCGCAAATTTTTCGGGACGGAGGGAGTACTTACATTATTCGCTTTTAAAAATATTTATTACGTAGTATTGATTTTGGAATGTATCATTCCCTATTTCCCTCTGAAATTGTGTCTACTTGTTTTATTAATTGGATGCACACCAAAAATATATTTACACCTTAAAACTAATATTTTATCTTCGTCGTTCTTCAACCATTATTTAAAAAATTCTTTTATTTTATGATTTTATCTGCCCACTTTATTAATTTTATTCGTTTCTTTATAAAATATGTGTCCAACCAATTAGACATAATTGTGGTGACTGCGTTTTGAAAACTATGATTTTTTTGTTTTAGTATATCAATACATTTTTATTGAAAGGGTTGGTCTCCTATGCACTCGAGTGCATGTTGTGCACCCTAATCCATGTTGCACTTTTCAGACTCGAGTGCATGTTGTGCACCCTAGTCCATGTTGCACTTTTCAATTTACTGATCGACTTACACTTTTTGATAAATGGTGTTGCACTTTTCAATTATTAAACTGTATAATAATATTTTTAGTAATAATTGAAAAGTGCAACACCATTTACCAAAAAGTGTAAGTCAGTAAACTGAAAAGTGCAACATGGACTAGGGTGCACAACATGTACTCGAGTGCATACTAGACTTTACCTTAAAAAATACGGGGATTTCTTTTTTCTTTTATCGTGTCGTGTGAATATTATTTCTTGAAACAATTGATTTAAAGATTTGTTGATGCATCATGTATGAATCTATGATAGATCTTTGTACAAAAGTTTTGTGTTCCAAGTTTTAATTTTAATGTATGATAATAAAATACTAGTAGAGAAAGAATATGCATGCACATAATATTAGCAAAATAATGTTAAATGGTGTATATTTGATTATGGATAATTTATGGTATCAGCGCAGTGGTTGATTTGCATATTCTATTGATTGTGTGTGGTTTTGGTACATGTGCGAAGTCTCAAATTATCCTAATTTTAATTTATTTTTAATTTCCAAATCCCGGTCGTGCTTTATTTATTATTATTATTATTATTATTATTATTATTATTATTCCATCCCATTTTCTTTTGCAGACGTGTACTCAGTAACTTTTATACTCTTAAAATAAAATAAAAAAACTCTTTTTAAATTTCACCTTCACAATATTCACAATTTTACATAAAATGTCATTATTTTTTAACATATACATGTACAAAAGTCAATTTATTTTTTTATTTTATACCTAAATATTTACAAAATTACCCTTTAATAAATATTGTACTAATTATTACATTTTTTTAATACCTATATACTTAAGATAGATATTGGGTTTTAATGGGACGCACTTATGTGCAATATTTCACGTGAAATATTAGTATAATTAAGGAATGGTCAAAAATATGCGGATTTGTAGCGGATTTGATCGGTCAAACAGATATTTCTAAAAAAATCGCGCAAAAGTCGCGCGCAGGAGGCTAGCCGGATAACGGGTTTCAGGTTTGTGTTACTATAAAGGTAATTATATGTTAATGCAAGACCAAATATGTATTACTGTAAGTACAAATAATACATAAATTGATTTTTCATAGGAAATATTAATACAATTAATTTAAGAAAGGATAAAATATAAAAAATTGTTCTTAATCCGTGTTACTATAAATACAATTATATGTTACTATACGGGCAAATGTGTGTTACTGTAAGGACATGTAACACACAATTGGCTTTTGAGTAACACATATTTGACCTTAAAGTAACACAGAAAAATGTGTTACTATATAAACACAAGTGTATTACTTTATTGAGAAATATGTGTTACTGTAAAAATAAAACGTTATTATTAAGAGTGAATGAGATACTCACATTAAAAAAAACGAAGAACAATAATTAAAAACACGAAAAACACAACCATGCTGAATAGTTTATCGATCCTTACAATTATAAAGATATAACTATCAACAATTAATTGAAATAAATCTATGTGGTATTATTGTTGATTTTTTCTCATTCAGGAATTTATTCAAAAAATAAATAATGATTTCTTGCTTGTTTCGTGATTAGCAGATTAAGAATTTGAAACAGAACAAATCAGAATTTATGAAGTCTTTTTTTTTTTAAATTGAAGCAGCGCATCACGATCAGAAATTTGAATAGAACAAAATTTTTGAAGGTGTTTTTTTAATGGAAGCAGCTACGCAGAAGGAGAGAGGGAGAAAGGAACCGGCTATCAAATTGCACCATAAGACTATTGTGAAATATTGTATATGTGGAGTAAATTTTTGGTCAGTTTTAATACCCACATACTTTTACATGTTTTCTCCGTTTACTTTGTTTTCCATTTTTAACAAAAATTAACTAGTACATACTCGTAATTCATATTATTTGTCGCTAAATAACTTCTACATATTTTTACAATTTTTTTTATTTTAATTAAAAATTATATTTTATCTATCTTTTCTTCTCCTTTCTCTTTCGTAATAATGAAGGTAAGTTGACATTTTTATTTTCTTTTTTCATTTCAAGTTGAAGGTAAATTTGTTAAAAATAAATATTACTTGAAATGCAAGGAGTAAAATAGAATAGAATGAAAAAAGATAAAAATATATAATAAAAAGAAAAATAAGCGTTTTCCTATTTATTTTTCTATTTTTGAAATTTTATGGTCATTTAAACAACTTTTTTTTAGTTTATTTTAGAATTTGACATGCAATGGTATAAAAGTCGTTCGTAATCGTACTTTTGTAACAAATTTTGTTTTTTTGTCTAGGGAAATAAATATTCTCCATAATTAGGATTATTGTAATTCACATATATTTGAAATGCATACATCATTTTCATTTTGAACTAAATTCATTTAAAATCTTTCAATCAAAAGATTCAAAACTCGCCATTATATTGGTTTGCCATATTGTATTAATTGAGTTTTGTTGACTTTGCATATCATTGTTGCAAATAAATGATTTGATAGGGTTAATTTTGTTAAATTTTTTAAATGTAGATACAAAAAATTCAAAGTAAAATCGGTGTTTAATTTTAAAATTTGTATTTTAAATTTCAAAATAAACAAAGTTTGTTATGAGATTTTGAATACAATGGATTTTAAATTCCAATACTTAGTCATGTTAGCTAGTGAAGCTATGGAGAGATTTGTCAATACTCATCTCTCCTAAGATGAAAGCAAGTCAAGTTAAGGTTTGGTGTCACAGTGATAGTCATTCACTACTAGTTGACAGAGTAGAGCACAACTCCCTGATCCGGTGCATTCCCCTTCTCACCTTTCATCTTGCCTCCGTTGGCTTTAGCAAGGAAGCATCTCGAAAAGTTCCCCAATCTATGGTTAATGCATCATTCGAACTCTAATTCTATTCCCTATTTGACTTTATACGTCCCGGCCCCTCTAGAATGCGATACGGGAAGGAAGAATGATTCATTTCTACCAAATTCGCAATAGTCAACCAATATGTAGCAAAAAAAAGAAGCAAGCCAAGATCAATGGACGATCTCCACAAAATGGTCAAAAGGAGTAGCATCAATAACATTCATTCTATGTACGCCTCTCAGCGATCCACATGCATCAGTAGCTTTACTTTTCCAAGGTAGTGAACTTACTGACTTTAACGAGTAATGCTTAATTAGTTGTCCACTAGTTAAAAGAAAAGTCTAAATAAGTTTTGGAGCTGAAGCATTCTCTTATAAAGTTATTGATTAAGGGTATACCAATCAAAAGGATATGAGCCAACCTCATGGAGAGCTAAAATAACAAGCACTAAGTAGAACAAGTGTTAAATTTAAAAATTCCAAATCCAAAATTTTAAGTAAAAATACATTTTCTTATTCCTTAAGTTGCTAGTTTTGATTTTTGCCCCCTAAGTTTTTCGACTTTAAAATTAGTCATATATATTTACAAAATTCATTGTTTTAGTTCTTTTATCAATTAACAGAGGTTACTCATCACGTATATGATGATGATATGGTAGACAGTGATAATAATTTTGATAATGCAAAAATCTCAGATAACGACTAATCATAAGTGTTCAATTTTTAATTCAAACAAAAAATAATTTATAATTGTCAATAAAATTACTAGAATACTGGATTTTTTTAAACATAGGTAACTAATTTTCAAGTTAAAAAACGTAAAGGACAAAACTTTAAAATTGGTACAACTTAGGATAAAAAAATACTCCCCTTTCCATTTTTCTAATTCTCATTTAAAAAAAAGGAAATACTTTGCATACACACTATTTTATCTTCCCTTAAACTTTCATTTTTTAATAAAGTTTTTAAAAATGAAATACTCTGCATACACACTATTTTATCTTCACCCACAAACTTTCATTTTTTATATAAACAAACTTACACTTTTCAATAGTGTTGCACTTTTCAATTATAGTGACTTACACTTTTTAATTATATTTTAAGTGTCAACTTTTTAATTATATAAAAACTTGAGTTGATCAAGTCTTGTGTAGATTCGGTGTTGAGTGTCTTACACTTTTCATTAAAACTATGTTATACTTTTCAATTATAGTGACTTACACTTTTCATTAAAAATCGTGTTACAATTTTCAGTAATATTGACTTGCACTTTTCAGTTATAATAACTTACACTTTTCATTAAAAAATGTGATACTAACTTACACTTTTTAATAATATTGTGTTGCACTTTTCAGTAAAAATATTGTGTTGCACTTTTCAGTTATAAGAATTTACACTTTTCATTAATATTGTGTTGCATTTTTCAGTTATAATAACTTACACTTTTTAATAAATATTGTGTTGCACTTTTCACTAAAAAATTGTGTTGTACATTTCAGTTATAACAACTTAGACTTTTTAATAAAAAAATTGTTGCACTTTTCAATTATGATAACTTAAACTTTTCATTAATACTGTGTTGCACTTTTCAGTTATAATGACTTACACTTTTCATAAAAAATTGGGATACTAACATGCACCTTTTAATAACATTGTGTTGCCTTTTTCAATAAAAAATTGTATTGCACTTTTCAGTTAAAATAACTTACATTTTTCATTAATATTGTGTTGCACTTTTCAGTTATACTGACTTGTACATTTTAATAAAAATTTTGTTGCGTTTTTTTAGTTATAATGACTTACACTTTTCAGTTATAGTGACTTACATTTTATAGAAAAAAAAATTACAAAAAAAAAATATATCAAATGTTGACCGGTCAACTAGGGTGTATATAAGTACTTGACTCCATATGAGAGTTAGCATTTTTTTTAAAACACGTGTCTAACTCAAATACAAATTATAAAATTGAACGGAGAGAATATATATTTACCTAATTTTAAATTCAAAAACAAATACTTCCTTCGTTTTTTTTATAGATGATGTTTTAGATTAATTTGTTGGAATTAAGAAAGTATATGTATTGACAAGTATTCCCTTAAAATAATAAAGAATATTTTTAATTATATTAATTTCTTATTGCACATTTTTTATAATGCACATTAATTTTTTTAAAATATAAAAGTAAGTTAGAAGTTAGGAGATTTTTTAAATTTAAAGGGAAGACATAATTAAAATAAATCGTGTAAAAATATCATCTAATTATGTATTAGAAAAAATGTCTAAAAACATCATTAAAAAAATGGAGGGAGTATATATAAGAACACGGGGACTTGTTGGAGGTATGAGGCTGCCAATGTCAAAATTTAAATAAAATATTGAAAACCCATTATCATAATAATAATTAACAAAATAGAAGTGTGTCCCATGTCATGTAAATACCTAATAAATTGTGATTCAATATTTTAATAAATGTGTAAGAAAAAGTGTAATGAGTGATGTTTTGAGGGGTAATTTTGTAAACTTTTATGAATAAAGTAAAGTAAAAGGTAGATTGAGTGTGAAAAAGTAATGGCATATGGGTAAATATGTGTATATTTTGAGGGTGAGGGTTATGACAATATTTCCTTTTATGGAGTGTACAAATTGGTATGGGACATCCATATATGGAAAGTGTGCAAATTCCTATGGGACAGAGGGAGTATATAGTATTCCAAGTTGGAACCCACTGGTTGTGGGATGGATATTCTTAAAAAATAAAATAAAAGTCAAACCTATTTCAAAATTAACGGGTGCTTAATTTAGTCACTTTTGTCCACAAGCGTAAAGGGCTGAAAATTCAAACACACCACCTTTTTTTCATATGTTGAAAAGTAGTCATTTTAGTTAGGTGTACGACTCCACCAATTTTTTTCGTAATTAAAAAAAGAAAATAAAATAATTATTTTAAAAATATACTTCCGTCCCACTAAAAGTTTCCATTTTTTTTTTTTACGTGTTTTGATTAAGAAATATGATAAAATAATAGATATAGTACAAGTGACGTGATGTATAAGTATGTGATGAAATATGATAAAATAATACATAAAGTATAAGTGATGTGATTGAGAGAGAAAAAATAATTTACCAAAAATGAAATGAAAAACTTATCGTGGAACAATCATAAAAGAAAAGTGAAAAACTTATAGTGGAACGGATATTGGAGTATGTCTTTTTAAAACAATACACACATATTAACAAAAACTTGCTTGAGATCGTCTCACTCTGAGATCAGGTGAGACCATTATCACTTTTCAACATAAATTTATCACCTTTTAATATTAAGTGTATCACTTTTTTTTTTTAAAAAATATCTTAAAATGATACTATATTTTACATATATTTTTAAAAAAGTGATACAATTTTTCTAAAATGTGATAACATTCAATTATATAGTGTTATTGGTCCCACACAAGACTTGCTCTTAATTATTTACTCACTCTGTTCCCTGACTATTTGCAAGCAAATAGTGATACAAATTTCAAGAAGAATAAAGTGATACTCCCTCCGTCCCAACTTAACTTTCATACTTACTGTTCACCCCCTTTTTTAAAAATATTATAATAAATAGAATTTTAAGATATAATTTTATAAAAAAATAAATAAGTGAGTTGACTTGTGTGTATGTATGTACCATAAAAATAATAACATTAAATATAATATTTTAGATATTGTATGGATGGAGTTTCTAAATGACTGAAAAAGTAGGTATGAAAGTTAAGTTGGGACGGAGGGAGTATTTACTTTACACCTCATACAAATGAGGAACAAATAAGTTCATTTAATGAAGTTAATGAATAGAAATTGACTTTTAAGGCCATGTTTGGTAGTTAAGATTGATTATATGAGATTATGATGATAAAACTTTATAAAATTTAAAGCATAATCTACTCTTGATCATAACTATCAAACAACCAATAAGTGTTGAGATGAGAGTGAAAAAGTAATGACAAATAATATAAATAAGTGTATATTGTGAATGTAAAAGATTTGACTAAATTCGAATTTAGAATTTTAAAATCCAATTAATGTTCTACATTCAAGATACACAGACAAATCATTTTACATATATGTATTGTGTTATGTTCATATTTTCTCATTTCTTTTCAGGTCCATTTCATGTTGTATTCTTGTATATATTACTTGAGCTCTGCAAACTCTATATCCAAACATATGCAATAGTTTGTACAATCAAAACTCACACCAAATTTCCCCCCCAAAAAAACCCAAAATTTATATATTAATGGAGTAATAATATGGAGCCCGACATTGTATTTTTTATAAAGTCAAATAGTTTATGCTGATATTAAAATCAATAAGAAAAAAAATCATTGAGCTCCATAATCAATTTGCGAAATAGATAGAAAAGTAATTAAGTGTTGGTAATGTAACGTGCATACATCAAATAATTAAAATTAAATATTTATTGACTTTAGAAGAGAGCAAAGTTAGCAGACATGCATGATTGATGGATGGTGCCTCGCACTCCATTATTGCTTCCTTTTCATCTCCGCCTCCACTCCTTTTATTTTTCTTAACTTTTATATGTACTCCATTCATTTCATAAAATTTGTTGCATTTGATCTTTATTTTTTTTTTAAAAAGTTTATCGTTTTTCCTATTTTTACCACGAATTTTTCTAAAATGCCCTTTTGTAACTCCTACAATATCACTTTTAATTAAAAATATATTAATGATTCATTTTCTCTCACTTTCTTTCAAAAGGAAAGAGTGTGATAGAAAGAAAAGATCAATGGGGAGAGAGAAAAATTAATGAGAGTCATTTATGTCAAAAAAATATGTTCCTTAATTCTATACAAAATGACAAATGCGACAAACTTTTTAAAATGGATGGAGTATTAGTTTTCTTTATCTCCTTTTGGGGGATACGTGCATATTTCGCAATATTCAATGTTGTTAAAAAAATCAAGTTGCTCGTGAGCTCAGCTCGATAAGTTTCAAGTTCAATTCGACTCATTAAAATTGTTAATATTCAATTCTACTCTTCTAATTAAAATTCTACTCCTAGAATTGGCCAATACTACCGAATGTAGACCAATCCTGGCCAATATTACAAATGATCGATTATGGGGGGTCGACACAACAAAATATCAACCAGATCGGCCAGCATTTTTGCAATTTCCAGTTGCAATTTTTTTACATCTCAAAAAAAAAAAGGAAATCTCCTCTACCCATTCTTCAATACATTTGTACAACCATCTCTCCAAAAAGTAGAATTTTGTAGTTTAGGATTCAAGTTTTTTTCTTTTCAAAACCATGGTATTCAGTAAAATGAGTGTATGATCGGGGAGGATGAGGTATATGAATTTAGCACTTGAGTGTAGTGAGTAAAATAAGGTTTTTAATTATAATAGTAATCATTAATGGTATTTTAGTCTTTTTACATTAGGACATTTTAGGCCTAATATTGTATCTAGTGTAATGCGTATGTTAACCCTAATGGGATTCATTCACCCTTCTCCCTTACACAAACAATAAGGCAATGTTTGTTTTGAATTTTGAAAACCAGAATTTGATTTTTAAATTCATTTTAGTTAAAATCTGATTTTGAAAAATTCAATACTACATCTCTACAAATTACCTATTAATTAATATTATCAATTTAAGCACTATTCTACCTCCAGTCCACCCAACACCACTCCCGATCAAAGTAATCTATCTCTCCACTCTCACCTTTAAAATTATACAACCATCCAACCATTATACGATCATACACAATAAATAAATAATAATATAATAACACAACATCATTCATTCATTCACTCACTTTTACGCATTGATTTAACATAAAGTTACGACTCAAAACCCAAAACAAACAAGAATTTAAAAATATCATAATTTCAAAAATCGATTTTTAAAAATTCAAGCATGGATACGTTGTGTATAATTATTCTTACGAGGGAATGAAAATAATAATTGAAAATGAAACATCTAACCTAACTTTCAAGTGATGACAAATTCAACTGAGTGGGAACATGCGAAAAGTCATCTACTACTTTTGAGGATTAGGTTGTGCATGCCAATTGACATTTCACCTCCACTCCCGAATGAGTCCAACATCAATTACTATATAGATTTAATAGTACAATTTATTATTTCCAAAAGGAAAAAGGTTTTGAAATGAATTTATGAATAAAATTTAGTTAAACAAACCCAACAAAACAAATATGGTTGGTTTGTACATTATACTTTTTCAAATACGATGGAGCTCCAATGGTCGAATATTACAAGTACAATCAGTATTTCATATGAGCAGAGATCATAGTATTCCCAGATAGTTAAACAAGTCATGCACATATGTTGATTCAAGTAGATTCAACATTCCATCTTACTACCTAAAAGCCAAGGAGAAAATCTTAAGGATCATCAAGTCACTACTCGTATAATCGAGAAATATATGACTACACAACCGTATGTTACATTGAGGACCAAATAGAGATAGTCACTGCAACAGCCTCACCAGAAAAAAAAAAAAGAAGTAAAAACTGTGATATCTATAACAATAAGATCTAAGGCATTGACAAATTAAAACGCAGCTCGTCAATAAATGTAGGGAAAATTATATAATTATTATGATCTAATGGCATGTTGTTGCAGTAAGAAAAATATTGACTGCATAGGTGAAAAGTTTTAAATAACAACTTTTTGAAACAAAATCGATGAAGTTCGAGGTAAAATGTTTGTCCTATTGTAATGCCCTAGGCTACACTTAATTAGCTAATATAAAACTAATAAAACATGAGCAAATACCTTCTGGAAAGTGTCTTCTAGCGCTTGACCAGACGAGCAACATTATTAAGTACTGTCCTCAAACTTCTGATACCAGCCCCAGTTGTCGAGCTTACCATCATCTGTAGGTTTGAGACAGGCTTGTATAATTATGATTCCTATGTGGAAGTTAAATTAGCAAGTAAAAAAACTAGTTACTAGTGTACATACCAATGGCTGAATTACCGATTTTTTTGCTTTGAGATTCTGTAAGATCAAAGATGTTGATCCAGTCAAAGAAGCATAGATCAAAATTAAATACAGAAGCACATGTCAACAATACTAACCTCTTCAATTTGCATTGCTCTTCGTGCAACATCAATTGGAAATGACAAATCTGTTTTTGTTAAAACGATTTGATACTTTGTTTTAGATCTGCATAAAGGTACAGTGAATTAGCTAAAATTCAAAGAAGAGTTTAACAATAAACTAGTAAAAGACTAGTGTTATTAGACTTGATGCATTGAGACAGCTAGCGTAAAACTTTGTTACATCACCATATCATGAGCCAATTATTGAATTTCATTGGGGCGTTCCCTATTCATGCACGCGACCCAACATGATTTTATAATTGCTTCATGTAGCCTACCAATTATTTGGGATTAAAGTCTCGGTTTGATTGCTTGTTTAGACTTTTGGCAAGGTCATACAATATTATCTATAATACTTCCTTAACTTACAAATGCTATATAGATACATTTCTAACATGACTATTATTAAAACACAATCAGACATATAATCATCATCAAGCTCAACATAAATTTCTTCAGGGTCATCATTAACTTGATCATTTCAGTTTTGAGCTCTTTTCCAATCCTATTCTCCTTTTCTTATATCTTTTGTTTGCTTGATTGACTTCCTATTGCCCCATGTCTTTCCATTTATTTTAATCTTCCTGTTTATTTTCTCGAAATAATTAGGTATAATTAGGTCTACGATATATTCACTTCTTTTCTAAGTGTTCAATTTCAAACACACTTCATTTAATCTGCCTTTGGCTGGTTAAGGCACAAAAGGTTGCATGCATCTTTGGCATGCCATTAACAACTATTACTACATCCGCTTTAAAGAATCATGTTTCTAAAACATTTTTTGTCAAAAAAATAATAATCCTGTTTCAAAAGTCGAATTAGTAAATAACTGATATTTCTATAATGCCCTAAAAAAATGTAAAAACAACAAATAGAAGCAAAAAAATCAAGTCAAATATGATTGGAATAATTAAACCAACAAAAAAATGGAGGAGCACACGTGAGAATTGATGGATTATAAAAGGTTGTATCTATCAGACCAAAAATAAATGTAATCCTCTTCATTTCTTGTAAAAGAAATGGCCTAAGTGGGGAGTACATGCATCATTTTGAAAATCCCTTCTAGGTTTTCCGATGTAGTAAACTTCAAAGTTCTTTGCCATGTAATTCTACCAAATATAATACTCCAGTAGACAAAACTAAACTTTGCAAATAAATCCAATCATATTTAGAAATGAGTCCATTACAAAACATTCACAGTCACAAACACACACATTTTGACACAGGGTGTCAATTGTCAAATCATTTACATACCTTTCCATCAAATCAATAAGTTCATGATCCCTTGGCTTCATACCCCATTTTGTGTCTACAAGAAGGCACACTCGCTTTAGACCAACACGTGTGCTTACATACTCCTTCACCTATTAATGGAGAAAAATAGGGCATGGACAAATAATAATAAATATAACGAAATTTTTACTAAATCCAACATCTTGATAATATATACAGAGCATTCAGAAAGAGAAAATGTCTGAGCTTAGTGTATTTGTGGCCTAAAAGATAGAGACAGAGATGAAAAAAAAAAAACAATTGAATACTGGTGCTTATCAGTATACTCACAAGTTCCTCCCAGGCTTCCTTCACTTCTTCTTTAGCATAGGCAAAACCATATCCAGGCAAATCCACTAAACATAGCTTTGTTCCAAGATTAAAAAAATTTATAGTCTGCAAAAGGAGTATAAGTTGTTAATAGTCTGTGCATGTCTAATATATTTTGAGTTCAGATATAACAATGCATGCAAAACCTGTGTGAGGCCTGGCTTGTCTGATGTCCGTACAATACCCCATTGTCTAGTTAGTGCATTGAGCAATGATGACTTTCCGACATTTGACCGCCCTATCCAGATAATTCAAACCCAAATCAAATATTAAAAACTTAGCATATCATCATATGCAGCTAATTTATCATCTGTGAAAGGTTCAGAAATAAGTTCCATAAGATAAAAATCATAAATCTCCTAGCAAGAAAGACAACAAAATAGGAATCCTTAGTTTAACTCAACTACGCTCGTTCTCCTTACACCATTTATTATATCTGTATTTGAATATTATAGAATACAAATGAGTTTACACATGCCAAAATACATATGAGTTTTCACTAAAGCAAATGCACAACCCAAAAGACTATCAAATGTCCACTTCTTATAAATTGATGATTAACTACTAATCAATCTACCTGCAAACGCAATCTCTGGAAGATCAGGAGGGGGAAATGATGAAGAGGACTTTGCAGCAGCAAAGAATTCTAACTTATTCCGGAATGCCTGTAATATAAGCCCAGAAAACACCAACATGTAGAAACATAAGGTCATCATTTAATTGATCGATTTCAGAACCAACGTAGAACCAGCAGCACACACTGTTAGAGTGTTACACAACTGCATCATATAACCTATTTCCTATTGCTTCTAACTCCTAAGATTACAGTAAGGGAAAACATAGTGCAATAAAAGCATAAATTGTATGTTCTATGCCATAATTCCGCTGCAATATTAGGCACAATTTTACATTAAGTCGAGGCTTTGAAAATAATACAAAGAATTAGGTGCAGGTGATATTCATGCCTCGTACTCCATGAGCCCAGCATTTTATGGAAATCTCTATTCAGCCTTAAAACCAACTCACAAATAACATCATAATAAATGGTGAACAAATCTAAAACTGCAAGTTTGAAATTTCTTACTGGTATTTCAATGCGTTCCCGCTCTGAACTTGTTGAGAATGGTATATTGTCTAAAGGGGCAGAAAGCTCAATGTTGTAGCCCGCCCTCCTAAACTCAATCTCACGTCTACGTCCTAAGAACTGAGTAACATGAAAAATCATCAAACATCGACAAGTTGATGTATGAAATTACATGAAGTGAAATAATTGTAAAACACAGATGGATTAAATAAAATTTTACATTGTCTTCTACAAAGGAAATGATAGAGGGGCTAGGACGTATTGCACGAAATTGTGCATTCTTTGACATTTCGCCATTGGTGCTTTCTGCCAAATCTAACTTCTCTTCACTACTAGCTGCATAGCATGCACAGAAGTCGGATTTAAGTTATAAAAAGTCTAAAAAAATCAATTCATCCCAAGACTTTTAAGAGATATAAATGGAGTTTCAAAAAATAATGTGCATGTGCGTCTTCTCCATGAAAAAAACAATCAACTCATCGAAAGTTCTTTAAAATATGCTAGATCCTGACAGGGCTGTGAGTAATTTTTTATTCTGTTTCGGTCTTTTAACAAAATTTGGGTTTCAGCATAGTTCAGTTGGTTTACCAAACCATGCACACTCCATGTTTTTTGTTTTTTTGGATAAGAAACATAATTTTATTGCAAGAATCAATAGTGCACAAGTTCTTGATGAACAGACTTAGAAAAATGAAGGTAGTTGTTCCTCGCATATTGTCAACTATCTTAGTATCACATTAGTATTCACTTGCCACGAAAAATCAAAAGGGCATAAGTATTATGCCCATCTATAAATTTTCTAGAATCCAGAGTTAGCATTGATGTGCTGCCCCTCTGAATCCAAAATTAGCATTGATCTGCTCATGAGAATTAAATGAAAAATCCGATTTAACCTTCCATTTTGTCAAATTATGGAGATTTTAAAAGCAGTGAAGGAACCTATGTGACAGATATTGAGACAGCATACAAAACTGATGAAGGAATAGTATCATTCATATAACAATTAACAATAAACAGAATAAGCTAAAATGATAATTAAAGACAGGCTAGACATCAGAAGAGAAAATAAACTGACCACTGGTAGCAATGCTATCATCCAATCTCTTGTTGGATGTATCATAAGGATCTATTCGGATAACTCGTTTTTTCTTCTTAGGTGGTTCCTTAGTTAACTCTGAATCAGTATTCTTGCCTTGATCCTTTTTCTTCCGTGATTTCTCAACAAAACCAACTGCAGTTTTTCTCTGCTTTACGTCTTCCTTTTGTGTTGCCAAATGAACTCTCTTATTATCTCTTATCTTTGTTTTCCCATTTCCTAAGCTGTCGTCTTGATTATATTTCAGTTTACGAGCACCCTCATTCTTGCCCCTCTGAATTTTCTTATCATTCGGTTCTCTTTCCCTGAATCTATTACTTTCTTTAACTAACGTGTCTCTGCTAGAGTCCCTCACTTCACGATCCTTTCCTCTTGACACCTTCTTGCCCTTATCCGAATATGATCCAACCACATTATTTGTGGATTTAGGCCTCAACTTTCTATCATTACCATCAAAGATTCTATCCGCAACTATTCCAGGATCAGCACGAATTCTCTTCCTCTTGAGACCTGTGTTCCCATTAGTAGCAGCTTCAAAACCTTCACTACTGCTCTTCAAAACCCTTTTCTCCCGACCACGCCTTTCATTGACATCAACAAATGGAGCATTATCATCACCATTTCCTCTGGTTTGCACCCTTTTACTCCCTTTTTTCTTAGCCTCTAAGCTTCTAACACCAGCATCGGACTCCTCAATAGCAACTTTCACTTTCCTGTCGGTTTTACCAACATTACTTCTCTTGGACCCTGCATCATCACCCGCTTTTGAATTCCCTACTGCAACCCTCACTTTTCTGCTAACCTTATAACCACCACTTTCACTAGAACTCCTTCGTACAGGCATTTTTCAGAACACACCAATAAACGTCAAACACTGGAACAGCAGAAAACAATTCATACCATAAAAGCGATTAGCAAAGTCAGAAAACTGAAACTCATTCCTCACAATAATCATAAGAGTAAATTATTCTCCATATACAAACAGTGATCCGAAGTAGAAAAACGGTAGAAAAGAGTAACGCACAGAAAAATGTAGCAATGAGTATCAAAGTGAAATTAAAAGCAGAAATTACACAGTAGATATCGAAGTAGAAAACTAAAAACCTTAATCTGAAAGATATGACATCCGTAGTTCGCTACTCTTTCGCTTGAAATATGCACTTTAGGTGGTTGCTAAAATGCTTCTGTGAAAACTGAACAGAGTATGACTGCGAATCAACTCAGGCGGCAATACCCATTCACGACGTCGTTTCTTAGATACAGAATAAAACAACCTAAGTTTGGGCCCAGGAGAAATATTGTTGTTGTTGGGCTAAAAAGGGCCTTACAGAAGGCCACGGCTAAATGCCCCCCATAATTTTATGACTTCACCCGTACAATATATTTTTTTAATTAAATATAAAAAGACTGTCATGATTTTCGAAATAATCTATCGAAACCAAACATCAAGCTTGGAAAAAATGATTTCGAAAAAATATCTGGACAGAAATTCAGAAAATTTACGAAAAATCCGAAATATTCCGAAAATTTAGAAGAAACTGAAAAAAAAATTCTAAGCAAAATTCATCCCCAAAATCGAAAAAAAAATCATTACCCCAATCCCATTTCATTTCATACAGTAAATTAGTGCCCTAATTCATGAGGCAAATGTAGTGCATAAAGTGACCAATTCCATATTTACAAATATTTGAACCCCAAATAATACACCCACCTTTGCTTGTACGGAGTAATTAATTTAAAAACACGTACTCCCTCCGTTTCAAGGGAATTTGTATATTTGGAATTACACACATTTTAAAAAATGTGTAATAAGAGGTGTAATGAGTGATATTTTAAGGAGTAGTTTTGTAATTTTTTATGAATAAAATAAAGTTAAAGGTAGATTGCGTGTGGAAAAGTAATAACATGTGAATAAATATGAGTATATTTTGAGGGTGAGAGTTATAAAAATATTTCATTTTATGTTATGGAGTGTGCAAATTCATGTGGGACGAAGAGAGTATGAAATATCCTTCCCTCATTTTCAAATAAAATAGTACATACACTAAGTACACCCACTTCATTAATACTATGAGTCCAACGTCGCCGCTACCTCCGGCTAACCTTCCAATATTATCTTTTCATAGGTGAATAACTCAAAACAAACAAACTATGTTATTCCCAAAACAAAACAAAAAATCAACCCAACAATTTTGCAACCATATTACTACTCATTTTCTTGGCCTGTTTTTTTTTTTTTCTTTCTTTCTTTATTTTGAAATTATTTCTCGATCAACCATTGTACAAAAAAAAAAACAATTTTCAGAAAAATAAAATAAAAAACAGTCCAGAATCACGAAAAATAAATTAAAAAAATTGAAAAAGCCAAAAAAATTCAAAGAAGAACAAAATTTCAGCAAAAAATTCTGTAAAATGCAAAATAAAATAAATGTGCATTTCTTTAAAAAAAAAACACATTTATTTATTGTGGAGCATAAGAGTTCTGGGGTTTTTTTGAACTACTTTTTTCCAACTTAAAATCAAAAGGGCGGTGGAAGATGGCGACAGGCTTGGGATGCAGCAACGAACGACGAGCTTGGAAACTGGAAAGTGGCGATGAATGACATTGATTGAACGACGGGGATTGGGACACAATGTCGAACAACGTGGCTTGGAATGCAGTGGCGAACGGCGGGGCTAGAAGGAGGAGGTGAACGACAATGATGGGGATCGAGGCGACGACGTGAGAAAATGGAAGAGAGAACAACATAAAATTAAAGAATGAAGGGACTTCATTTTTTTCTAATATTTTCTATAAATATCTCAATTTCAACTCATTTTTTCACACCAACCTCTCTTATGTAGTAATTTATTTTCTAGAAAAATGAAAAAAACAAGCGAAAAAAAAATTTCAAACCAGCCGAATTGGCGATTCATAACTGTAACCGTAATCAGTCCGATTAAGGTTCGATTTCGATTTGTAAAATGGTCAAACCGTAACAGACGGTTTTAACCATATGAACATGTCTAACTGCAAACAGTGCATATAATCATGTAAATCTTCAATTTATAGAGATATAAAGAGTTAGAATAAAGAATTATTTTTTTTTTTTTTTTTTTGCCATAGTTGAAGGGAGACAAAGACATATATGAATAGTGACCAATTATTGTATGTAATTGGTTGCATGCAATTCAAATTGACTTTAAGTGATTTGAGTACTTTTTTAATTGTCCAATTAAATGGTTGACACGTCGTATTATAATCAAGTTAAAATTATGGTTCAATTGTATCATGCAATTGAGTGTACACACAAATGTACTCACGGCCAGTTGTTTTTTCAGCACTTTATCAAGAATGATACTTGTATGCACTCAATTGACCAATTGCATGGTGCAATTGAATCATAATTTTAATGTGATAGATAAAAGTTAATTGAACAATTACAAATATATCTAAATTACTTAAAATCCACCAAATTCTATACTAGAATTTTGACTTGTATATATTTTAATCTTTTGATATAGTTTATTTATGTGTTCAATGTATTTACGAATGCACATTTGTGAAAAATATTTGGAGATACGTAGTTTTATTATTCTTATTCTGGTAATAACATTTATATCTTTACAATATTTTGGAATAAATAGGGACTTCAACTATATATCCTTCAAGTGTTAGTTTTCCACGAGGGAATCAGTTTCAATGTGAAGGTTGAAATTTTTTTCAATGATTGTATACACCACACCATATACAATGGAACATTATGTGAAACAACTTAATGAAACCGACCTGAATGAGGAGTGTAGACGAGGAAAATTCAATTACGAATTAAATTGCGACGCGTGGAAATTACGGGTTAAATATTAATTAAATTTATTATTTATTTGTTGGAATAAATTTAATTTCTAAAATAAAGATATAATTAATTAATATTTAATTGTTCCCTCCAATTAATTTGGGCCTTGAAAGATCAATGAGTTAAAATGGATCTTCGAAGCCCAATAAATAAAGACGGACCTCTAAAAGTCCGATAAATAAAGACGGACCTCTAAAGTCCAATAAAGCAAGACGGGCCTCTAAAGTCCCATAAATGAAGACGGGCCTCTAAAGTCCAACAAATCAAATTGAGCCCAAATAGGGTATTCTTAGCCCAAATCAAATTGAGCCCAAATAGGGTATTCTTAGCCCAAATCAAATTGAGCCCAAATGGGTATTCTTAGCCCAAGTAATTCAAAATTTGAAACCCTAACTACTTGCACAAAAATCTCCAGGCCTACACCTATAAATAGAGGCCTCATTTCATTCATTTTGATCATAAAAAAATCAGAAGCATTCAAGGCTCTAAAATTCTCTGCAGAGATTTTAGAGTGTTCTTCAGCAAGCGGAGGATCTTCAAAGGCGTTCTTCGTGCAAAGCGGCGAGAAGTGGTGTTCGAGTGGAGATCAAGGTGCTAAGCCTCTTCGATTCGGCGTTTCTTCAAGGCGTTCTTGGGGAAAAGCAGCAAGAAGCAGTGTTCGAGTGGAGATCAAGGTGCTAAGCCTCTTCGATTCGACGTTTCTTCAAAGTTCTTCGTGGATCTTCAACGAAAAAGTCCCGAAAATCAACGTTTAATCCAAAATACGGCGTCAAGCCCTTGGATTAACGTTACAAAGTCCCAAATCAAGAACGATCTTCAACGACGTTCATCTAAAAAGTCCCTAAATCCGGCGTTTAATCCAAAATACGGTGTTAAGCCTTTGGATTAACGTTATAAAAGCCCCAAATACAAGATCGGAAAGGATTCGGCTGCGGATTCAGCTCTAAAAGCTCAAGAAATCCAAGTGAAGTTCAAGAAGAGAGAATCAGAGGAACAAATTAGAGATTGTAACCCACAAATACTCGGTTTTAATCCGAAATTAAATAAAATCGTTTACCATTTTCGCGTTTTTATATTTAATTCACGAATTTGTGTTTACAAATTGGCACGCCCAGTGGGACAATCTCTACCTCTCATCTCTACTCTTCAAGCAAATCAAGTCTCGACGATGACACCAATCAAGATTAAGATCAAGAGAGGTGTTGCATCCGGATCAGCTGGTCTTGACTTTGAAGACGTTAACGTAGTCACGAGGAGTATGTCAAGAAGCTCGAAGTCATCGTCTTCTTCAGAGGAGACTACTGCAGAGGGTCCACCACTCAACACTGTGAATGAGGAGAACAATCCAGCATGTTCCCCTACTCGTTCCACAGCAAGCTCATCAGATTCAAGCACAGCCTCAGCAATGGCGACAGACACTACGACTATTGAGGAGCAATTGTCAAGCTTAACTCGAGCCATAGAAGGACTCACGAAACATGTCCACGAACAAGATGCTCGGATTGCTAAATTGATGAGCAATACAGACAAAGGAAAGCAAGTCGAAGGGCATGATGCTGAGACGTCTGGTGAACGCCAGCCAATGGAAGTTGACCAAACTCTTAAAGATTTACAAGTTTCTCCCGATGGTTTGGTGCCCGTTGACCGATTGAAAGAAATCATACTTGGGGCAATCAAAGATAAGTTGGAGGAAAATCCCAAGTCCTCATTCACCTACAGCAAGCCTTACACGAAGAGGATTGACAGTTTGAAAATGTCAGCTGGTTATCAACCTCCAAAGTTGCAACAGTTCGATGGCAAGGGCAATCCAAAGCATCATATTGCTCACTTCGTAGAGACTTGCAACAATGCCGGCACTTACGGAGATCACTTGGTAAAGCAATTTGTACTCTCTTTAAAGGGCAATGCATTCGACTGGTATACCGATTTGGAAGCTAGCTCGATTGACAGTTGGGAGCAAATGGAGCAGGAATTTCTCAACCGGTTCTACAGCACTCGTAGAACGGTGAGCATGATTGAATTGACAAACACTCGTCAATCAAAGGAGGAATCGGTAATAAATTACATAAACCGATGGAGGAACTTAAGTTTGAATTGTAAGGATAGATTGACCGAAGCTTCGGCAATCGAGATGTGTATTCAAGGAATGCAATGGGGTCTTCGATATATCCTACAGGCAATTCGGCCAAGGTCGTTTGAAGATTTGGCGACTAAAGCTCACGATATGGAGCTGAGTATGTCTACAACCAGAGCTGGAGGGCCGCCAACTCAGGAGCCTTGGAAGTTCAAAGACAAGCAGGAAGTTAAGAAAGGGGGCAAACCTTTCACTAAAGATTCGAATAAAGAATCCATGGCAGTGACCGCTACTACTGTCAAATTCAGAAAGGGTGAAACTGATACGGGGAGTAAAGGAAAAGGCGTCGCCCAAGAATGGGGGCAAAGGAGAACAAGTCTGAGGGAATTACAACAAAAACAGTATCCATTCCTAGACTCCGACATCCCCGGAATGTTCGATGACCTGATCAAGAATGACCTCATCGAATTACCAGAAATGAAACGACCGGATGAAGCTGGGCGAACGGATGACTCAAAGTATTGCAAATACCATCGGTTGGTAGGGCATCCAATCCAAGACTGTTTCATATTCAAGGAGAAAGTTATGCAGCTAGCCAAGGAAGGAAAGATCTTGCTAGAGGATAGTGAGACAACGGCAAATGCTGTCACAGTTGAGAACAACAGCGCATGTAGAGACCTCTCTTGCCACATGACCAGCGAGGAAGATGATGAACGACCTCAGACCAACGATGGTCTCGATGACAAAATTAATGGTTGTTTTTCAACGATAACTTTCACAGATGAAGACTTAATGCTTGGTTCAGAATCCCATAATAGGCCACTATTCGTAGTTGGCCATACTCGAGAGCAGAAAGTAAATCGGATATTGATTGACGGAGGTTCCGGGGTAAACATTTTACCCTTACGAGTGATGAAAAAGATGGAGATACATATGGATGAACTCGCAGGCAGTCGGCTGATGATACACGGGTTTAATCAGGAAGGACAGAGGGCCCTTGGCACTATAGTGTTGGATTTGCTAATTGGTGGGATGCCATCGACTGTAACCCTCCACGTCATAGATGCCAGGACTTCATATAACATGCTTCTAGGGCGCCCGTGGCTGCACGAAAATGGCGTGGTTCCTTCTACCCTACATCAATGCTTCAAATACTTTAGTCAAGGGGTTGTGAAAATTGTGGCCGGAGATGATAAACCTTTCACAGAGGCAGAGTCGTACTTTGCTGATGCCAAATACTTCTTTCGAGGTGCGAAAGAAACAAAGAACGAGGAAGGTCCAACATGGAAGGACTGCAAGGAGGCATCAACATCTCGCCTCAAAGAGAACAAATCAGTTCCCTCTATTGTTGAGGCATTGGAGGAGTTAACATTGCCGTTAACTAAACTGGATGGAAAGAAGCCATCTTCACAGCCAATTAAGGGGTTTGTTCGTCCTACTCAAGAACCTAAGGTGGAACATGGAGAGGTAATGGGACATGATGTTACAAAGTTTTACGGTCCTAAAGCTTACAAGCTCTTAGTCAAAGCCGGGTATGATACACGGGAAAACTGTGCATTGGGGAAGGTTGTTAGTCAGTCAGAACATGGACTTAATGACACCCAGAAAATGTTGAGAAAGAGCGGCTATGCCGTAAAGAGTACCAAAATGGGACTTGGTTATACCACAAAGAATCCGGTTCGCATTGCAATTAAAAGAGCTAATGCCAACCACATTTATGAAGAAGAATACTCATCGACAAATGATGCGTTCGATGAAGATGGTAAGAAGGTAAGACGACTTTCGGTCTTTGAGAGACTTGGGAAGTCTGCTAGCAAGAAGAGTAAGAAGATGAAACGCCCCTCAGTCTTTGATAGACTCGGGCCACAAACCCATCATCAAAAGTTGGGTGTTTCTAGAGTTCGGAGCTCAAAGCAATCCCGCATGAAGAGGCAGCATATGTTGACAATAGCATATGGGGGTGTATCCAAAGCCAGAAGGTAAACCATTGTTCTCGAGTATAGCGACAAAGAAGATGATAGAGAGAGTGTAGCTTCTTCCAATTTTGTCAGTACCTACAACATTCAGCAGCAAATGCCACAAGATATGGAAAGGGCACAAAGAAGGATCGCTCGAATGATTAGAGAAGGGTACGTCTCTGACATTATCAACACTATTCAAACCATCCAAGTTAGGGGAAGAGATGGTCGAATAAGATCACGCGTGGATCTTACAAATACAAATGAATACGATGAAGACATCGCAACTGTGAATCACATCACCGAATGCGAAGATGTTCAGGTGGAGGAAGCGGATGTAGAGGATGCTCCTCCAGAACTCGAAGAGGGCGTCAAGACAACTATTGATGAGTTGAAAGAAATTAACTTGGGTGATGTTAACGACCCGCGACCAATCTATGTGAGTGCTTTATTGTCCGATGATGAGGAAGAAACTTACATTGAACTACTACGTGAGTTCAGAGATGTATTCGCATGGTCGTATAAAGAGATGCCGGGACTGGACCCGAAAGTAGCAGTGCACCATCTCTCGGTAAAGAAGGGAGTTCGACCAGTCAAGCAGACTCAACGCCGATTTCGACCAGATCTTGTTCCGTTAATTGAAGCTGAGGTGAACAAGCTTATTGAAGTCGGTTTCATCCGAGAAGTAAAGTATCCTACATGGATCTCAAGCATTGTCCCAGTGAGAAAGAAGAACGGACAAATCCGTGTGTGTGTTGACTTTCGGGATTTGAATGTTGCATGTCCCAAAGATGATTTTCCGTTACCTATTCCAGAACTTATGATCGATGCAACAACGGGTCATGAAGCTCTAAGTTTCATGGATGGGTCGTCAGGTTACAATCAAATTCGTATGTTGCCAAAAGACGAAGAGCTCACTACTTTTCGAACCCCGAAAGGAATATACTGCTACAAAGTGATGCCATTTGGTTTGAAGAATGCAGGCGCAACATACCAAAGAGCCATGCAAAGGATTTTCGACGACATGCTTCACAAGAATGTTGAATGTTACGTTGACGACTTAGTCGTAAAATCAAAGAGGAGGAATGATCACCTCCAAGACCTGAGGGTTGTTTTTGAACGCTTGAGGCGATACCAGCTTAGGATGAATCCTTTGAAGTGTGCATTCGGAGTCAAATCAGGAAAGTTTCTTGGATTCGTGGTTCGCCAGCGAGGGATTGAAATCGAGCAAGCAAAGATTGATGCAATCTTAAAGATTCCGGAACCTCGAAACATTCACGAGCTTAAAAGCCTACAAGGAAAGTTGGCCTACCTCAGAAGATTCATTTCAAACTTAGCCGGACGATGTCAACCATTTAGTCGTCTCATGAAGAAAGATACACCATTTGAATGGGATGAATCTTGCAGTAATGCTTTCAAAAGCATCAAGTCATATTTGATGAAGCCACCAGTATTGATCGCTCCGGTGCCCGGACGTCCGTTGATTCTTTACATCGCTGCTCAAGAGCGTTCAGTTGGAGCCTTGCTGGCACAAGAAAACGAGTCAGGAAAGGAAAATTCTTTGTACTACCTGAGTAGAATGATGACTCCAAATGAATTGAAGTACTCTCTAATTGAGAAGTTGTGTCTGGCTCTTATATTCGTGATCCAGAAGTTAAAGCATTATTTCCAAGCCCATACCATCCATCTTGTATCGAGAGCAAACCCGTTGAAGTATGTTATGTCTAGGCCAGTTCTCTCGGATCGACTCGCAAGATGGTATCTCCAGTTGCAACAATTTGAGATCATTTACGTCCCTCAAAAGGCTGTCAAGGGACAAATTCTGGCCGATTTCTTAGCCGATCATCCAATGCCTGCAGAATGGGAGTTATGTGACGACCTTCCAGACGAAGACGTCCTAACTGTTGAAATAACCCCTCCATGGAAGATGTATTTTGATGGGTCCGCTCATAAAGAAGGAGCTGGTGCTGGAGTTGTGTTTGTAACATCTGATGGAGAAGTATTGCCCTATTCTTTCACTTTAATAGAGAATTGCTCAAACAATGTTGCTGAGTACCAAGCACTCATACTTGGGTTGGAAATGGCAGTCAATATTAAGCAACTACATCTCAGGGTGTATGGAGATTCAAAGTTGATAGTGAACCAAATGCTTGGATCGTACGAGGTTAGAAAACCAGAGTTGCTTCCTTATCAAAAGTACGCTCGACGACTCATGAATTATCTCGGAGACGTGGAAATTGAGCATGTTCCAAGGAAAGATAACAAACAAGCTGACGCTTTAGCAAAACTTGCTTCGGCAATTGCATTGCCCGAAAGTAAAGCCCGTATCCCAATATGTAAAAGTTGGGTTGTGCCCCCTATATTTGAGGATGACGGTGATAAAGAAGGTGAAAGTCATGTTATTGAGGTATTCGAAATTGAAGAAGAAGATTGGCGACAGCCATTTGTCGACTACTTGAAATACGATAAGTTGCCAAGTGATCTGAAGCGAAGAGTGGATATCAGACGTCGAGCCCCTCGATTCATATACTACAAGAGTGTGCTTTATAGACGATCATTTGATGGGGTCTTCTTAAGGTGTCTCAGTAATGGTGAAGCCGCCCACGCAATGGAAGAAGCGCATGCCGGAATTTGTGGCGCTCATCAGTCAGGGCCAAAGTTACACTTTCGAGTGAAGAGGATGGGTTATTACTGGCCAACAATGGTGAAAGACTGTATGGATTACGCACGAAAATGTCAAGCTTGTCAGTTTCATGCCAACCTTATCCATCAACCCCCAGAACTGTTACACCCAACCGTTGCCTCGTGGCCATTCGATGTTTGGGGTCTAGATGTGGTGGGACCACTAACGAAGTCATCAGGCGGTCATCTGTACATCCTAGCTGCAACCGATTACTTCTTTAAATGGGCGGAAGCCATACATTTGAGAGAAGTGAAGAAAGAAAATGTTGCTGATTTTATTCGAGTCAATATCATTTTTAGATACGGGGTCCCTCGGTACATCATCACCGATAATGGAAGATCGTTCAGTAACAGTCACATCGACAAACTTTGTGACAAGTTTGACTTCAAACAAAGGAAATCTTCTATGTACAACGCAGCTGCTAATGGACTCGCTGAAGCTTTCAACAAGACTTTGTGCAACCTCTTGAAGAAAGTAGTCTCCAAGTCAAAGCGAGATTGGCATGAAAAGATGAATGAAGCTCTATGGGCATATCGAACTACTTACAGAACGCCTACACAAGCTACTCCCTATTCGTTGGTGTATGGTGTTGAAGCAGTTGTTCCCCTTGAGAAGCAGATTCCATCTCTAAGGATGGCGATACAAGAAGGGCTGACGGAAGAAGAGAATGCACGTTTACGTCTTGAAGAGTTGGAAGCGCTAGATGAGAAAAGATTGGAAGCACAACAAAGGCTCGAATGCTATCAAGCCCGCCTTTCCAGAACGTTTAACAAGAAAGTCAGGATACGTTCTTCTCAAGTTGGTGATTTGGTTCTTGCTGTAAGAAGGCCTATCGTAGTAACTCACCGTGTTGGGAATAAATTCTTGCCTAAGTGGGACGGCCCATATGTTGTTAAAGAAGTTTACACAAACGGCGCCTACAAGCTGATTTCTGAAGATGGCGTGAATGTTGGTCCTATAAACGGGAAGTTTTTGAAACGCTACTACGCGTAAAGAAAACAAGAATGCTCCATAAACGCATGAGCCTAAACTGCTTGTCGCTCCAAGAACACATGAGCCTAAACTGCTTGTTACTCCATGATGTACGAGACTAAACTACTTATTACTCCTGGTCCGCACGAGTATAAACTGTGTACGACCACCACCAAAGGTAAATACATGTGGTTAAACTGTTAACTTACTCCACTAAAGGCATTTTAAGTGGTTAAATACTTAAATCCCTACTTTGTCTACAGTAGTTAAAGAATAGTCACTCCTGGCCCGCATGAGTATAAACTGTGAACGGTCCCCCCCCCCAAAATATAAATCATATTTTGCTTGAACTATGTTATGACTTGATCCTCTTTAAAGAGGTACGTAGGCAACTTAGTATATTTCTAAGTACAGTCATAAGTTAAAGTCGGATCGATGAACACAAAAGTGACGAACATATGAAGCATGAAGAAAACAAAGAAGGAAGAAAGTGAAGGGGGCAATGCCCAAACCTTATTTTGCCTTGTATTTCTGATTTTGTACTTTAATTTTGTAGAGGGGTGTACCTTTTCCCTTGACCCAGGTTTTGTCCCTAAGGAGGGTTTTCCAAGGCAAGGTTTTAACGGCGCTCCGGCCTCTGGTTCGACATGTGAACTTATGGCTTTAGGGTTTTCTTTTAATAGAGAATCTTTATTCTCCAAAAAGGGCCAATTCATTTATCTCGATGAATATACAAAAGCAAGTATTGAAGAATATGAACATGTGAGATATAGACGAAGAAAAGAAAATTTTAATCAAAGTGCCAAAGCAAAAATGGAATAGATACATGGAGTGTGCGAAGCAAAATATCCATGAAAAACGACAGATAAAACAAGGAAAAACATAAAGGTCATAAAGCAACTAAATAAAGAGGCATAAACCCTTAAACTCTTCTAAAGCCTCCTCTAGCTCGGTCTTCGTCTTCTTCAAGCCTTCAATTACAACGTCTTCTATCGGGGGCGTATTGTTGATAGTGGAGATTTCGTCTTGAAAATTTAGGATCTCGGTATCAAAACCTTGAACTAATGTTTCTTTCTCCTCCAAAGACTGGGTCAATACTTTCTTCTCCTTCTTCAACTCCTTCAAGCGGCGCACCTTATCCTTGACTTTTTGAAGCTTTTTTTGGATAGCCTCGGCTTGAGAAAGATTTTCAGCACGTTTCTCCTCAACCTCGTGAAGGGCATGTTTAATTTCACTCAACCGTTGATTAAGAGCCTCTTTAGGACATCCATCGGAAGATTTAGACCTCATCGTATCATGAGCATCGACTCTCTCAAACAAAGATATCAAAGACGCCTCTATAGTCGGGAGTTCAGTTTGGGCATAAGTCTGTAACCTCGTGAATGCAATAAACACTTCCTCCTTCATAGAAGATAAGAAGTTAATAGGGGTTTCCATGATTCTTGTTTGAAGAGCTTTCCATGTAGACGAAACAAAGTCTCATTCACGATCAAAAAAGAACTTATCACATTGAAATACTGAAACTGCTTGAGTACACTGCTTCCCAACGTCGATAGGGGAAGAAGCTTTCAAAATCTTCACCGAAGACGATGCCTCTTCCTCATCTGATCCATAATTACTACCAAAGATGTCAACCATCGCCTGAAAAAGTAGACATGTGAACATAATTAGTAAAGTAGTGGTATAAAAATGGAAAGTAAGAGAAGAGTGAGTGACGAAAACCTCTTTCTTCAAGGAGTCTTTAACCGATTCCTCCAAAGGTACTAAAGCTTTTGTAACCTTCTTGGCCCGTTTCCAATGGCAATCATCGTTGTTACCTTGACTCTCTTCCGAGCACTGAGAAACACTCTTTCTCTTGTTAGTCTCAACCACTTGCGCAACTTCAGGAATCAAGGGAGGATCAGCCGGCTTTCGAGAAGTATCTTCATCAGGCTCTCCACAAGGATCATGACTATCAATAACTAACATATCTTCTTCCAAGATATCGTCATGCTTTGAGTTGATCAAGTCGTCGACATGATTTTCTAAGTAAGTATCGTGGGCTTGGGCCCACCACTTCTTGTAATCTGGCGAAGAATACGACTTAGCATTTACGGGGGGAATCGGTAAACACACTTTAGCACGAGACCCACGCAAAGTACAAGATTGCCAATAATGCGTCCCATTATCCAATGGGGTTTCACGAAGATAAAAAATCAACTCTCCCGAAACTTCTTGGTAAAAGCCAAACTGACGGCTAAATCGGTGCGAACTGTAGGGTTCAACAATAAAACGATTGCCTTGTCTCCAAGTAAGGTAATTGGATCGAATAGCGACAAAGTAACTCCAGTTAGCCCGTTGACCAGTTCCGGTATCAACATAAGAGATAAGTTGCTTCCGATTTAACATATTGCATGTCCATTCGGCAGACTCTCCTCTATGAATCCGTTTACGAGCCTCCGCAGGGTTATGGTACTTAGCACCATTCTCTCCAGAATACTTTACCATTATAGGGGCACGGTGATCATGAACAGCAGGGTAATGAGTCCTAAAATATCGGGCTAACCAAACGTACACAAAATGAACCGGAAAGGCAGATCGGGCTCGGGACGGTTCGGGGTGCAGCGAAATCCGATTCAAACCCCTGTAAATATTAGCCAAGACCGGTACAACAAGATTAACTGTCTTACCCACAGCCATCAAACTAGCCATTTTGAAAGTAGCAGGACGTATCATATTCACTTCACCATTAGGAAGGGTAAATATGCAAAGCCAACAAGCTAAATGAGCAGCAAGATATGTCTCTTCTTGTTGGGCCGGTTCAATCTTGAGTGTTTTGAACAAAGTAACTTCTGCATCGGACCATGGCTTATGGACTCCAAGACTCCCAAGAGGATTATGAGTCGACTTAGGACGACAACTTCTCCTTTTCTCACTCCGTGTGGGAGGTTGACGATACTTTCCAGTTTTCCTTGACCAAAATACGATCCATTGATCAATCGATACGCCACCCCTAGAAACACCCCCACGAAGCATGTGGTAAGCGTGGAGTAAGTACTTGCAACTCTTTGGAAGGCATAAATCCCCAGTCTCGTCGAAAAGTTCGGGTGCGTCAGGTGTCACCTCGTCATATAGACAACCATCCAAAGGAAGATTTGTTAGCTCGTGCACGTCCCATAATGAGATGGACATCTCTCCAAAGGTAGTGAGCAACGTATTTGTAGATGGACACCATGCCTCACAGAAAGCTTTGATAATTTCAGAATTAAAGTCATAAGTGAAAAGGGAGGCAAAGACAGCGTAATAAATCCTGGCGTCCCTGAGGGTATGTTCACATCGGCTCAAAACGTCTTCAGTCCATTCCCAATATCCTTTGTGATAACTAAATTCTCCAGAAAACTCTATAGCTCCTCTCCAATTGTCCTTGCCCATAACTATACGCCTCCCCAAGGTTGGTAGATGACTTACATCCTCTTCAATCTCGTTGCGATGGGAAGTATTGTCAAGAACCCATGCTTTCGTCGATTTGTTCAAAGATATCTCATGCGACCAATTGTCCAAGTGAAGTCCAACATTTACTAAGGGCCAAGGTTGTGCAGAGTTACCAATAAGGGGCATTTCTACACGTAAATGGGTCCCTTTCTCTAAAGGTTGGCGTTTGTCATTAAGGATCACCAAATGACGAGCTCCGAAAGAAGTAGCGGTATTTTTGAAGTGAACCATTTTTTTTTTAAAACCTGGGAAGAGAAGAATAAAATTATTAGGAAATTTATCGTAAAGAGACGACAATTAATTAAAGCTAGAAAACCCATTTATCCTAAATTAATTTAACAAATAAAGAGTTGGGCCTGTTTTAATTAATTTAGCAAATTAAGCCCACAATCCAAACTCCAAATAAGTGAGACACTTTGTTGACTTTGTTGGGCCCATTTCCAAGTCAAGCCCAAATTGTGAGCTGCCCTATTTCTCTCTCAATTTTCACGCTGCTTGAAGATAAGATGAAATTGCCCTTTTCCTTCAGGGAGAACAAGAATGGCTTTGCAATACCATCCCGTCGTATTTCCGCCGCCACAGTCCGACTGCCGTAGCCCGACGCCGCTGCAATGGCCGTGCCTCGCCTGAGTTCTTCCGCCGCAACCCAGCTGCAATGGTTGTCGCCCGCCGTCGCCGGAAACCAAGCGGCTGTCACCCCACGCGCCTCCAAAGCCGCTGCACACGTCGCCTAAAGCCGCCGCCTCGACTGAAGCCGCGCCTGAGTTCAGCCGTCACAGTCCAGTCGCCGTCGCCGGAAGTTCGTCGCCCGAAGCTGCGCCGCCGATCTCCGCCTAAAGCCGGCGCCGCGCACCGCCTAAAGCCGCCACAGTCCAGTCGCCTGAAGCCGACGCCGTACCGCCCGAAGTCGTCGCCTGAAGCCGACGACGTCCGGTCCACCTCGACTCGAATCTGCCGACCGCGCCTCGCCTAAAGCTAGCCGCCGCCACCTGGCCTGGGTCCAGTCACTGACCGCGACTGGGAGTCTACCGCCTCGCCTGGGTTCAGCCGCCGCAACCCAGCTGCAGTGGTCGTCGCCCGCCGTCGCCGGAAACTAAGCAGCACCGCCTCCCTCGGGGACCCCAAAACAAGTAATCTCAAAATCCCATTCTTTCAAATTGTCCAAATTCAAAGAGATTATTAATATACCAACGACCGAAAACCCACTATCTCTTTTGAATTTTTTCAATTTGATCGAGAAGAGCTATTGAAAAAATCATTTTGGGCAAAAAAATAAGTTGTGGATCCTTCTCCTCCGAGTCATTAAATTTCACAGATTCGAAAGAGTAAAAAGACCCCGGGACACCCACGTTCTCTTTCGAATTCTGTGAATTCAAGATTGCTGTCGCCGCCACCGCATAGACCGTAATTTTCATCAATTTAAACGAGTTTCAAAGAGAGTAAAAAGATTTGAGGGACACCGACAATCTCTCGTTTGAAAACCCGAAATCGATGAGAATTCGTCACAGGGGTATGAAGTAATCGGGTCACAGTACATGAACATATTATATCACAGTGCATTACATAATATATTCTTGGGCAATGCATATATGTAGTACAAAACAAGGAAAAGAAAAGCATAATAGTTTTAACAAATTGATTGATGCGTATATATACATACATATGCGTGCCAAAAAAAAAAATAAAGAGAATGTTGCATGAAAGGTTACCTCGTGAACTCTGAGTCTTTGACAATAATTGTTTTGCTTCTTTGTTGAAATTATGAGGTGAGATCCCTTTATATAGATTTGAGGGGTGAAAAGATAAGGATCAACAAGCCAAAATTTTGGTGTATTCCAACTAAATCTCCAAAATTCTTGGATAATCATATTTCAAAGATTTGGTGACATATATTTTGTGATTTACGTATGAAAGTTATGCAAATACAATTGGGCCTTCTTGGACTAGACTAATTGTAAGAAGGAAGAATTGGGCTTTGAAATACTTCATACACTCATGAACTTGTTTGTTCATTTTGGCCCAAAAGACTACACTATTTGAGCCCATGAGATAAATTTTATTAATTGTGACAATTCATAAAGTCCAATAATACAAAATTTAGGTATGGGGAAAACATTGAAATAATTTCGCAATTCATCCACTTCAAAGACAAATGTACTTGTGGATGAAATACGAGGGGGCAATTTGTAGACGAGGAAAATTCAATTACGAATTAAATTGCGACGCGTGGAATTTACGGGTTAAACATTAATTAAATTTATTATTTATTTGTTGGAATAAATTTAATTCCTAAAATAAAGATATAATTAATTAATATTTAATTGTTCCCTCCAATTAATTTGGGCCTTGAAAGATCAATGAGTTAAAATGGATCTTCGAAGCCCAATAAATAAAGACGGACCTCTAAAAGTCCGATAAATAAAGACGGACCTCTAAAGTCCAATAAAGCAAGACGGGCCTCTAAAGTCCCATAAATGAAGACGGGCCTCTAAAGTCCAACAAATCAAATTGAGCCCAAATAGGGTATTCTTAGCCCAAATCAAATTGAGCCCAAATAGGGTATTCTTAGCCCAAATCAAATTGAGCCCAAATGGGTATTCTTAGCCCAAGTAATTCAAAATTTGAAACCCTAAATACTTGCACAAAAATCTCCAGGCCTACACCTATAAATAGAGGCCTCATTTCATTCATTTTGATCATAAAAAAATCAGAAGCATTCAAGGCTCTAAAATTCTCTGCAGAGATTTTAGAGTGTGTTCGAGTGGAGATCAAGGTGCTAAGCCTCTTCGATTCGACGTTTCTTCAAAGTTCTTCGTGGATCTTCAACGAAAAAGTCCCGAAAATCAACGTTTAATCCAAAATACAGCGTCAAGCCCTTGGATTAACGTTACAAAGTCCCAAATCAAGAACGATCTTCAACGACGTTCATCTAAAAAGTCCATAAATTCGGCGTTTAATCCAAAATACGGTGTTAAGCCTTTGGATTAACGTTATAAAAGCCCCAAATACAAGATCGGAAAGGATTCGGCTACGGATCCAGCTCTAAAAGCTCAAGAAATCCAAGTGAAGTTCAAGAAGAGAGAATCAGAGGAACAAATTAGAGATTGTAACCCACAAATACTCGGTTTTAATTCGAAATTAAATAAAATCGTTTACCATTTTCGCGTTTTTATATTTAATTCACGAATTTGTATTTACAAGAAGTCTTCAATTCAACATGATAACAAGGGGATGAACCCAAACGAGATACACTTTATAGCCAATTAATTCTTACTTGTGATTGTTTAATTATTTAATATCTCATCATATCATATTTAGCGTTGAACTGCAAAAATCCAAAGTAAAAATTAAAACATACTAAAACCACGATTCTATATAATATAATTACTGTACATATCGTTTCCTTTCTGTACACATTTCAATATTTTTTGAAACGTCTATATACAATCACATATTCACATCCCATAAAAAAGAAAATAAAAACTATACTACAACATCAATCCATCCACGGGAGACCGGGAGATCGGGTGGCGCTACTTATCACACTTTTACATACTTATGCAGCATCAATCCACCCACTGGAGACCGGCAGATCAGGTTGCGCTAGAATTTGCGGCCTAATTTTATCGTTCCATAAATCACTATACACGTTAGACTTGCCGCCTTTTCTTCTAACCTCCACAACCGCATATCTGTCGGTCAACCGGTAAACCTCAACTTCAACTAAACTACCATTATGCCCCTCTAGCTCCACCCCCGAATCCTTCTTCCTCCTCAACTTCACCCGCCCTTCCTCCGCCTTCGCCACCGCCACCACCGTCTCCATTATTAACTCCGGCGAATTTTCCACCATCAGCCTCTCCACGTCACTGTCCGATTTACACTTATCGTGGAACAACGCCGATAGATCTAGCCCCGATGAGAAGGAAATTATGTCGAAAGCATTCAAATCCACAGGTTTGTATTTACTCTTCTCGTCCTTGTTTAAAACGAATTCTAAATCCTCCTGAATTTTGATGTCTTTGTAACCCTTCCTGAACCACGGATCTCGCCTGATTTCATCGATTGTGATTCGAGTTTTAGGGTTTGTATCGAGGAGGCGGTTTAGTAACCGTTTTAGACCCGGTGACATCCATTTCGGGCACCGGAATTCGCCTCTGTAGATTTTTTTGTACATATTCATCAGATTCGGATCGTTGAATGGTAAATACCCTGCAGTGAGGACGAACAGAATTACACCGCAGGACCAAACGTCGATTTTCGCGCCGTCGTAGCCTCTCTTGGCGAGAATCTCCGGCGCTACATATGCCGGCGTTCCGCATAACGTGTGCAAAAGTCCATCGGCTTGAACCTGATCCGTTAACGCGCTGAGTCCGAAATCGGAAACTTTCAGATCCTCATTTTCGTCAAGTAACAGATTCTCCGGCTTCAGATCTCTGTGGTAGATCCCGCGGGCGTGGCAGTAACTGACGACGGAGATCAATTGCTGGAAGTATTTCCGGCTGAGACCTTCGCTGAATCGACCTTTGGCGACCTTGGTGAAGAGCTCCCCGCCTTTGACGTATTCGAGAACGATGTATATAATGTTCCTTGTGGCAAGCACTTCGTAGAGCTTGACGGTGTGAGGATGGCGCAGCTTGCTCATGATCGAGATCTCGCGCTTGATATTAGCGATTAGATTGGCGTCATTGTTGAGCCTGCTTTTGTGAATGACTTTAATGGCGACGTCTTGGCCGGTGGCGACGTCTTTGGCAAGGTAGACTTTGGCGAATGCGCCGCAGCCGAGAAGTTTTCCGAGCTCATATTTTTGGAATAACGCACTCTCCGGTGACATAGCCATAGCCATAGCGTGAGAGGCCTCTTGAATCGATGATCAAGAGACCTCTAAAAGAAATGAGATTTTTGGGAGTTTATACAGAAAAAAATGTAGGGAAAGAGAGAGTTTAGGTTGAAAAGAAAATGATTATGAGATTATGGAGAGTTTTAGTAGGGGAAAACAATGCTCAATTTTAGGGAGATTGGGAGGTTGTGAGGGATTGCCGGGGCGGGGGATTCTTAATTGTGGTTCAAAAATGTTCCCCTATATTGTGTTAATTTTGATACATTAGGTAAGCTACATACTTGGTTCAAGGGATTAAGGGGTGTTAGATACAGTAACACGTGTAATATTCACTATTTTTTTTTTCTTTTTAATCTTTTGGTTGACAACAATGATAAAATATAAAAATAATAGAGGAGTATTAAATAAATGTAGAAATTATATGAATGAAAAAAATAAAGCAATATTATATCCCTCCGGTTATAAATTATTGATTCAAATAAAGTTAAAATTGTAGTTCAATTAACATAATGTCGATTAATTTTTTTTTACGGGTGTCAATTTTTTTTTTTTTTTTTTTTGAATTTTGTGTGTTTTTTTTTTTTCATTTCGAATACCAACATTTTTGGCAAATTCTGATACACAATTTGATGCATTATGTATACCACGCAATAGATTCTAATTGAATTTTAAGTTATTTAAATATATTTTTACAAAAATTTATATCTAATATTGATCAATTAAGTTATTTGGGCTTGAAATATTAACTTATTAAGTTAATGGACTAAAAATATATGTTATTGAGTCACCATTAATTCATTTGAGTTAATTATTCTATTTGTCAATTGACTGCTTGTGTTTTAATTTTGACCGACATTTATTTTATCCATTTCTGTGTTTTTTTTATTTTATTGTCGAACGCGTGCTATTAAATGTAGTAATTCAAATTGTAATATGTAGTAACACACATTATTTTATGTAGTAATAACACAAACTATTTTATATAATAATACAGATTCTTTTATTTAGTAACACGTTTTTTTTTTTCTAGTGTTTTTGTTGATGTAGTAACTCACATTATAATATGTGATAACATATCATGTTGTAATACATATTGTTTTATTGTAGAATGATGCAAAAATATTAGATTATTTGATAAAGTTACCTATAGTAACAAACGCCTATTCAATGTAGTAATTTAAACGGTAGTACATAGTAACATATAGTTTTTTTATCTATATATATATAATAACAGCATAGCCGCCATTTTCTGTTTTCCCGCCCATTCTTTTTTTATTTCTGAAAAAGTATTTTTTATTCTGTCAATCCATTATTAATTTCTTTTGACACATACTTATTTTCTTCTTTCGTTTTTGAGAACTGAGCCGCATCTTGAAATTACTACTGATGCTTGACGAGGTGACTGTTGAGTTTTTTTTTATTTTGTTTAACAAATCAAATTAAAATCTAATAATAATTTTATAGTGGAGCCTAGCTGTACCCTGCTGTTTGCTTTTGCAATACGCGTCCATCATCCCACCCTCTCTTCCAAACCCCAACCAAGCGTCTTTAATTTCTCCTCTTTAATTTCTTAACAGTAATTGATTTTTAATTTTTCTATTTCTCATTTCAAAGATTTTGATTTTTTCTCAATTTTCAGTGTGCCCTAGATCCAATGGGCGATTTTTGAGCGAATCTAATGGCCGATTTTTTTGCAAGTTGAAGGTTTCTGCATAGATTTCATCGATAATGACTGCGGAGAAGGTAAATGGGCTCAGGTTACTTTTCTCAATTTCTCGATTTTATTTTGTAAAAATAGTGAATTTTTGTTTGGTTCATCTTTAATTTGCACAATTTCAGTGTGAATCGGATAATTTATGATGTAATTTGCCATGTATTTGCAGTTAGAGCAGAAAGAAAAGGGGCATGGAGCTAGCAATTACAGTGGTAGGGCACAAGTCTACGTTTTCGGCGGTGAGTTCTTAACTCGAGTTTCGGTGATAATCTCCTTCACGCTTTCAATCTCACCGAGCAGAAACCTACAAATCTCCCACCACGCCTCTAAAAATTTATGCAGAAACCTACAAATCGAGGCGACTCTTCAAATTCAAATTTTAAGATTTTACATTTTGATCCATCTTCAATTTTTATATTTGATTCTTCAAATTTCAAAATTCTTATTAGTTGCAGGTTTCATTCGATTTTATATCATCTCTACAGTTTCTTTTGTGCGCTACTAAAAAACTGCTACATTTGCACATAATTTTCTTTCAAATCTGCAATGCATGGTGAAATTACATATTCAATGGGTTTGTTAGATTCTCAAATACCCAGAATTTGATTTTTCATTTTTCACCGATTTTTTTTTAATTTGAATCGCAGTTTGCGTGATAGATCACGTTGAAGATTCACTTGAATGTAAAACAGATGTTCAAAATCATTCATCGTCTCAATTTTTCTATCCAATGGCTTCTCTCTTTCTCGGAGTAGGAGACCTTTGTGAATGTGAGTTTGAACTTCTCTTTTTTTTTTTTCGGTTTTGTTTACGTTATTTATATATATATATATATATTGTTATTTTCCTTTGTGGATTTTTCAATTCAGTTTGCTTTTCTTATCCTCCCTGTAAATTTATGGTAATATTAATTTCTCATCAGTTCTTGACGATTTTTTTTTTTGCGTAGGAAACAAAGTGGGCATCTAGAGTTGCTGAATCAAAGGCTTTTCCATGGTGGGCATCTAGAGTGGCTGAATCAAAGGCTTTTCCATGGATTTATTCTGGTATTCTCGAATTTTATTTAAGTTAAAAAGATGTTTTTTTTTAAAGAATAGTCAGGATTATTGTAATAAGATTATTAATATGATTGGATATTATGATCTGTTTGGTATAAAGTGGTATATAAGATTGTAACAGAAAACTTATTTATTTATGATTTAGTTGGGTGATAAAGTTGTTATTTATGATTGACCTAAACAAAGTTGTACTTATGTAGGCATAAATGTTCGAATTGAGGAAAATGGAGTAGACTTTATTATTCAGATGCCATGTACTTAGATGGTTTGGTTTATATTTAGATACAAACTTTTTTCTTTTGAGGTATTTAGATAAGAACTTACATCATACTGGAAAGAGATGATTGTTTACTTGACTTATGTTAAGTAGTTTGCTTGTGTTTCCCATATTGGTATTTATGGATTCTTAGTCTGAATGATGCACTGGACTAAAAAGAATAGAGTTGTTGTGTGTGTGTTTAGGATATTTTTAATTGTCATTGTTCTTAGTCTGTAGTTTAATATATTTTTTGTCGATGCATTTCGTCCTAACCCATTTATTCTGATTTTCCGCTACAGTGAGGTCAATCTCATTATCCTGTAGGTGTACATTATCCTGTCGATGTCATTCTTGCTGGTCATCATTAGAAGCAGAGGTCGCACTCCATTTCCCCACAGCGAGTACCACGGTGGAGGAAAGATGACGTAGATGCTAATGTAGTAGCGGCGTGGAAGAAAGGCTCTATTTTAAATTTCCTTGGGAAATGGCAAGGTTAGTTTTATTTCATTTCTCTTTGTCAATTTTATTCCTACTAATTTTTGTCGTACTTTTTTTTTTTTTTTTTTTAAATTGAAGCCAATCGAATATCCGCAAAACTCATGCTAAATAATTTTTACCATGTCATGTATGTGAAATGGTATGATTCCTGATGTCCTGTAGTAATTGATTACCCGCAAAATTACCTTTATCGAATGATGTCCAACTAATTCATATGACCGAAATTCTTAATGAGGCTGATGACAACTGAAAATATGCATTCACCTCACATTTTATGTTATCTTCATGAATTCTGCCCGTACAATAACTATCTTCCTACTTTTATGAAATTAAAATTGTTTCTACTATGGCCTGTACATGAAAAATTCACCTCAGATTTACTATGGCCACCAACATGCATCTCAAGGTTTATATACATGAAAAATTAGTTTTAGGTGACATGGGATATAAGATGGGGTCTGAATTTTTTATTTTTTTTACTATGGTCAGTTGTTATAAGCCTATATAATACACTACATAAATAAGATGCACTGCAAAATAAAAAAAAAAGATGAACATTAATTTTGGTCATTATGGAAAACTTTGAGATTTATGGTGTTAGACTTAATTTGTTTTGGAAATATTATTTTCTACCTGATTCAACATTACTTGGATATCCTTAATTTGTAAATTTTGTCTCGAATGCTATTTTCATTTCATTTCAGTTCTAGGCTTTTTTTTTTTTTTTTTTTTTTTGTGAATTTGATGCTGGTCATGCTTTGTGTGTTGAAGATCTGTCATAGTATAATCTTTTTTCATGAAATACCATTTGCAGCTAAAATGTTTCTTCACTTTTCACTTTTTTTATGATGTCAATAAGTATTTGACTTATTTTTTGTGGTCGAATAAATACAGGGAGAGCTCAAAATGAGAAGAGAGTATCGAGTCCAAAATAGCAGTGAACACATACAAAGCACCATGCCAAAATCTTTGTGGTTAATGGTTGTCTAATGAATATTGAAAGCGATGCAGCATTCGATATTGAGAGTAGCTATTTCACTATTGAAGGTATTGAGGAACAAGAAAGATGTGCATTGTGATAGAGTTATGTTTTATGTAATTATAAAACCATGTATTGGACATAATTTGACTGTCAATTGTTATTTGTTATAAGGTTATAAAGTTTTATTAAGTTTGATTTTTTTTATTGTAAAAAAAAAAAATGAAATTCAAGTTATATTTTCATTAACCTTTTTAAATTATTCTTTTCAATAAAATAAAATAAAATGTGAAAATTTGAACACAAAAAATATATATACTACCGTGCATCGCACGGGTGAATAACTAGTATAGTTAAACACATTATTACATGTAGTATATAGTAATACATATTCTTTTATGTAGTAAAATATTTTTTTTTCTAGTATTTTTATTGATGTAGTAACTCACATTATAATATTTAGTAACATATATTATTGCATGTATTAAGATATATTATTGCATGTAGTATACAAAATAACCTTGACAATTGAACTGATGCATATATGCAATATTTCACACAAGATCACCCCATATATTTTTAACTGTAAATGAAAATTGTGACTTAATTGTAATTTGAGTGTTTAAATTTTCAATTATCAATACTAAATGACACAATGCAAAAACAATATATATATGCATTTTTTTATATATTCAATTAATTAGTCTTATAAAAATTAAAGATATAATATTAATGTATTTTATGATAAATATAATATACATAATTTACATAAATATTATAATTATATATATATTAGGATTTTGAATCATTAAAAAAATTATCCTCCCTAACTTGAGTCCACTCCTTACTGTGGGGTATATTTTTTTGAAATATGAAATATACATACTTTATATGAACAATTCAATAAAAAAAATAAAAATAGACAAGCTTTTTATATACTGAGTGAATATATTTTATTCTGTTGTACAATGATCATATATATATATATATTTGTGATTTAAGTCATCACTAAACATATAAATATGATAGTTATATATAAACTGGAAAAATATATGTAACCAAGGATACTAAGACACGTCCCTGAACTCCTAATATTTTTCTTACCTAACTTTTAAGTTACAAGAATTATCAATTCTGAGCCCTAATAATAGCCATACGTACGTACTTTTCCCAGTTATAAAAATATATACTCCATACTGTCAAAAAAAAAAAAAATACTCCATATATCCATGAAAACTGTGTCCAAATTTTGCACAATTTTTTTTAAAAACAAATAAAATAAAATGGATAAAGTAATGAAGGTGTGAAGTTGTAGTGAAATAAAAATAAAGTGATTATTTTTATAAAATGAAATTAGCACACTTTTGGTAGAAATATAAATAAGAAAAGTGAACATATTTTTTATGGACAAAGAAAATATTAATTATCAATCGTAATCAAGAAAGACCTAAAGTGGAATGAGATAGCACTTCTGATTGAATTTGACGTGAACTGAAAATCGTACGTGTTTTTATCTATTGATCTAATTTTTTTTTTTGGAACAACAAATTTATTAATAGGGTATCAGAATATTCACTCAAAAGTTTAAAGAAGAAGGAATGAAAAAGAATAGCAACAAAAACCTGAAAAACACTAGCTAATGCAAAGGCTAGCTAGCTAGGTTCTATCATCAAAGGAATTCAAACTACATATTGATACAATGTATAGCCTTAAGCCATCGATCGAAATGATGCAATTTGAATTTTGTTGATGACCACTTCTTTATCAAAATTATTACATCTAAACACGATCTCGTTCCTGCATAACCATAGATGCCACATAAATTCCTACTTGTGAGATGCTTCCTCGCAATGCTTTTTTGCAGTGATTAAACTTGTCAAATAAATAGTTAGTTGCAACTGGTGAATAACGCACAGACCCATGTAATTAGTAGATACACTGCCCGCTCATGCACAAAACGTGATACATGGCGCACACACAAATCATAAGTTCACCCAGTGTCATGCATTTCACACATGCACTTAGCTATGCTTAGCTAGCTTGTTACTCAAGAATGCATCATCTAGAAACCATCTCATAACCGTTTCTAGATCCTTCCAAACATCTGTTTACAAGCCATGAGCTCACACTCATTTAATTATCAATGAAAGCACTTTTAAATTACTTAGTTTCTTAACATGGTATCCAATGGCCTTCTTCATTGATCATCTTGCAGTTTGTTTGAGGTTTCTTCATTCACTTCTTCATCTATTTTCCTTTGATTCTCTTCTATCTTTTGTTCGGAATCATGTCTCTTCCCTCCGAGCTATCCCCTGTCTCTTCGTCTTGATAGAAACAATTAATCCTTCTGGCGTACTCAAATTTTGGCTACGGTTAAGGCGCATGGCTTTGATAATGTTATGTTTTGCAATGCTCAAGAAATTCTGAATGAGGAAGATAAGGAATGGCATCGCCGTGATAAATTTATCCTTGGCTCGGTTACATATCTCAGTGTGACAAATCTTTGAAGATCTGTTCAGATCTCAATCCCAGGCTAAAGTCATGCACCTTAAGTATCAACTACAAACCTTGAAGAAAAAAAAAATGACTCCACCATTGATGAGTATTTTCTCACCATGAAAGCTGTTGGTCATGCCATTTCCGATGGTGATCTCATCATGCACCTTCTAGCTGGTGTAGGCTCTGAGTTTGATGCAGTTGTTGTCAATTTGTCCTCTCTTGCTGAAGTTCACTCAATTTTACAAATTCATGAAATGAGACCCAGGATATTGCTCCACCTTCTAGTCTGCCTTCTGCTAATTTTTCCATTAGAATTCCTAGAGGTAGATCACGATTTCTCTCAAAACCAAGGGTGATCTGCCAGTTGTATGGTAAGGCAGGTCATATTGTGGCAAAATGTTTGATCAGGCTTTTCATGGCCTTGAGAATGTCCAACATCCTCCACCTAGAGCTCCTGCACCTCAACTCCTAGTGGATCATCAAGTGAATCATGTCCAGTTCAATCCTCAAGCTCATTTGACCCATCACTACTCCATGCCACCCACTTTCACTTCTCATCACTCAATGGCTTCCACTTCTACTGGTACTCCTTCTTACTCCTCTCTGTTTGGTAATCCTAATGCTATCTCTTCCTCATCTCAGTTATCACCCCACTCTCCTTGGACTGTGGACAGTGGTGCTACTCACCATCTCTTGAAAACCTTCTTCTCTCTTCTCCTTATCAAGGTAATTCCTCAGTCCTTGTTGGAAATGGTGCTCCTATGTTTATTCATAATATTGGGTCTGTCTCTTTACTTGCTATGCATGGTAATGCCTCTATTCATCTATCCAATGTGCTTCATGTACCTGACATGACTAAGAAATTGCTCAGCATATCTCAATTTTTTAAAGACAGCAATGCTTATATTGAGTTTCACTCTGCTTTTTCTGTGGTTAAGGATCTGACTTCATGTTGGTCCCAAGTTGAGGAGTTAAGATTGATTAAGCTAAGAAAGTCTAGAGGGGAGGGGTGAATAGACTTTTCAAAATCTTTCAAAATATCAGAGTTTATAATGCGGAAATGTGTTCTGAACAGTACTGTTCTTACTGGGTCAGATCAGTACTTCCAGTTTCAGTTTTATACTCAACTTTTATTTAGATCTTTACTTAGTAAATTCTACTGTTCTTGGTTAAACAAATATTAAACAAATATCAAACAGAAAAGTAAAGAACACAGAATTTTATAGTGGTTCGACCAAAAAGTCTACATCCACTCTCACAATCCCAGTTGTGATGTTTTATTAACTCTTCCTTCTTGAGTTTCTTGTGGCTTAAACTCCCAAGATTAAGACTTTGATCTTATCGATTACACTTCCAAGTGTATCTTCGATCGACTAGTAATTCTACAAGTAACTAGCACACTTGTTTACAACAATACAAACTTTAAAATGAAAAGTAAAACTTCTCATGATTAGCCTCTGATTTCTTCTCTTCAAATCTGTGGCTCTTCTCAAATTTCTTGATCTCTTTGACTCTGTGAGTTCTTCAAATGCTTTGTAGACTTGCTCTCGAATGCTTTAAGATCAGTAATTGTTCAGTAGTAGCAGCCCTTTCAAGTAGAAGATCATACAGTATTTATAGACATTAGTATGACAGTTAGCAGTTTGTGAACTAACTCTCAACTAACTCTAAAACTGTCTCTTGTTGTAACTTATCCTTTTTGTAACCGACTTTGTAACTTCCTTCAACTCATTCCAAGTCAACATATCTTCAAATATATTCAGTTACGCCTTAAATAAGTTTTTCAAACTTACTAACTCAGCACAGTAAACTATTCTTCTTAGTTTTACTGTTCTTAGCCAGTCAGCACAGTTCTCAAAAACTGTTCTGCACTTCACCAGAATTCTTCTAAGCTTCACTTCAACTCTCCTTGAAGTCTTCTTATTCTGAAGTAGTCTTCTGAGTCTTCATAAGTCTTCTTATCTTCTTCTAATCTAGTTCTAATCTACTGTTCTAAACTATTACAATGCTGATTACAATAAAATACAACTTTACCAATATAAAACCTATCTATACATCATCTGAACTACATACAGATGAGTACATCTAAGTCCTATACTATAAGCTGTCTATACAATACAAACATCAGCTTAGTTCCTAACAGTTCTTATATCAGATCAGTAAACACACTAAGATCAGTATATATAATATTAGTAAACATATATAAGATCAGTAAACTCAGATTTCAAATATCTCATTAAGATCAGTAAACATATATTTCATATAACACAATTATATCAACATATAATCACATATATCATTAACTTCAAGTTGTTTTTGGCCATCAAAACATACAATCATCAACTAGAACATTGTTTCACAGATTCATATCCCAACTATTTCCCCCTTTTTGATGAAGCCAAAACTACTTAAGTATAATCAGATCAGTAGTTAAGATATATGGTTAATCATAACAATTCATCAATTTCAACATTAGAATAGTATTCACATAAGACCAAATATTACACATACTTCACATAGTCATAAAAATATCAAAATGAAGAAAATAAAGATAAGGTTAAGAAATGTTATCTCTTCAGCATAGTCCTTCATCTTCAATCTTCATTTGGTATTCTGAATGCCAAATACATCCGGTTCTTGATTTCCAGCATGTGCCTGTGATCTGTAATACCTTCATCTTGAATAATTTTTGAAATGATGTTTCCAACCTCTTTCAGATCAGGTTCTCCATTCTCTAATCTTGGAGGTTCCCATACTGGTTCTTCAGGACATAAAATCTGAATGTTTGCACCAGCAGCTAACAACCAAACATCTTCCCAGAAGATCCTTGCAACATTCATCATAAAGTCTTCAAAATCAGCATACTCATCCTCTTTGGTAGGATGATCACCAAATTTCTTCACAATAAAATTTGCAATCTGCCACTTCTTCTTAAGATTATTCCAATATTCCAAATGTTCATCATCAACAATAAATTCTATGTAATTCTCATTAAGAACTCCAACAGCAGACTTAGATTTCATTTTCCTCTTTAATGCAGCAACTCGATTATCAAACTTCTTTCTTGCAGCTTCTACATCTTTCAATTTTTGTTTTCTAATCTGTTCATCAGCTTTTCTTTTCTCAAACAATTCAGCTTTCTTCTTAGCTAGCAACTCATTATGTTTCTCAACAGCTTCAGCCATCTTCTCATCACTTGGCCTACTACTAGCAACTACATGCTTCAGCTTACTCTTAGATCTGGTAATTCTCCCAGTCTCTTCAGCTTCTTCTTCATCTTCACTCAAAACTAACTTTCTTTTCCTTTTTCCAGATGAAGATTCAACAATGTTCTTTTCAACAGTTGCTATGACTTGAGTTTCAGCTTCAGAAGACTTTTCATGCTTTCTGAGATTTATTCTCTTCTTCAAGCTAATGATCTCTTCTTTCAGATCATCCATACTTGCTCTTAGTTCATCTTGACTTACAACTAATTGAGCTTGCTGAGTTTGAGTCTGCTCCAAGACCTTCATGACCTTAACTTCCTCCTTTTTGGCTTCATCCTGCCATTCCTTCAAGGGTGTTATGAGCAGCTCAACTTTTCTTTGCAGTTCAGCAGACAATTTCTTTTCTTGTAATCTATGCAGATCATAGATCTTGGACATTGTGTGTTCCATCACTTGCTCATACGAACTGGTAGCAGTTAATTTTTCCAAATTCTCAGTAGCCTCTTGAAATTGTTTCAAAGTAGCTTCCTGCTTGCTTTGCAACTCTTCATTAAGCTTTTTCAACAATTTAAAGCTTGAGCTATCTGGAACTATGTCAGTAGGAACAGGTCTTACTGTCTCTTGAACATCATCAAGCACAGTATTTTCAGCAACTTCAATTGGTGTGCTTTCCAACTCATCAGCACCCAAAGTTGGTTCCTCTATGACCTCAGTTTCTTCAATTACAACTGTGTTCTCAAACACCTCAGTTGCATTGGTATCAGCTTCATAATCAGCTTCCATATCAGCTTGATTATCAAACTCTTCAGCACCAACATCCTCAGCTCCCAATTTGACATCAGAATCAACATTAGCATCAGCAGACTTAACCATAGAATACTTACACCCGGTTAACCTTTCAATCAACTGAATAACTGAATCCAATGTGAATAATTCAGAACAAGATTGAACACCTGCAGCTTCTCTCTGCTCTTGTTCCCAATCATGAAAAACAGATAAACCACCCATGCCTTCTGCTACAACTAATAACTCTTTCAATCCAATCCTTCTAAGATATACCCAAGTACCTATCCTTAGAAGTTGTTCAAACACCATAGAGCTGTCATCTAATCCATGAAAACATTTCAGAAGTGCATTTCTCAGTTTAAACCTAATCCTTTCTTCCTTATCACACACAGGATAATCCATCAAAAACACTGAATTTGGTTGAATAACCTCAGTTTCTGGAGATGAGGAGATTTCAATAGGTTCAGAAGCAGGTATATGTTCATGCTCAGTAGAGTGATCATGAACTGGTTCAGGGGAAAAATGAGGAGTGGAAATATGTTGAGGACTAGAATGGGGAGTGGTATGAACAAAAGTGTTCTGAGTGGGTGAGGGTGGAGTGTTCTGTCTAATAGGAGAGTAGTTTACTGACTCCTCAGAACAGGTTGAATCTCGATCAATGGGTTGGATTTGAAATGGAACAGAATTTGATGGAGTAGGGGTAGAATCAAGAATTCTCCTAGGTCTAGAAGTACTAACCTCTTGATCTTTAGAGCTGTCTCTCACCACAGTTTCAATAAATCTTACTGTGTGCTCTGCTGAGGATTTAGCAGACCTTCCTCTTCTTAATCCAGAACCACTAGGATCATGCCTTGCCTTGGTCCTTCTCTCTGGTTGATCATCATCAGATTTGTACATAGAAGCACCAGATTCTTGAGCTTCTAGTTCTGGAAGAGGTAGCACCAAAGGATTCTCTTGTTCATAACGAACAGATTCCTTTTTCATCAAGAATTTCCCTTGATGGAACTTCTTAGGATTACTCCAATAAGCTTTCTTAATAACAATCTGAGGCAACAGAATGCTCAGCTTGTTCCCGAACCCTAATTTTGATTTGATTGAAAACTCTTCGGAAAAAATCCTCATCGAACAGAACCTTTTCCTTTTCGCTTAGCAATTTTTCAAGAAAGAATCCTTGCCAATCACCTTGAACACGGTCAATTATTGCTGCCATTATTTGAATTTTCAAATTTGATAGAGCGTCTTGACTGTGATGTTGCCCTAACAAACACTTTCCAGCAATATCCATAAAAAATTGAAGTCCAGAGGGAAGCACAGCTTTCTTCAGATTGAGTAGAGTTTCTGGTTCTTCACTCGTCCATCTGCCCACACATTCTTTTTCTTCTCCGGCTTTGTAATTTAGAATATCAACAGGTCCTTGGGGTAAATCCAACATAACCTCAAGAATCTCTCGAGTTATTTCGACCTTGTGCCCTGACAGCATTGAACGAACACCATTGTTGTCACCTTCGAGCTGTAAAAAGAATTCCATTGCTTCGGGTTCATACACATTGAGTGGGTATGATTCCAGAAATTTCCTGAGACCGCTTTCTTCACACATAGTCAGAATAGCTTGATTTTCTGGACAATGGCGACCATTAAAGTAGACTGCATTTTCTACAAAAATGACCTTTTCACGCATCCAAAATTCAGAATCAAACGTTCCTACAACTTCATTAGATTCGCTCAGAACATTAATAATTGCCATCTGTAGAAATGTAGACGATATAGAATTCAGACTTGAATCAATTTCGTGTTATGAGTTTCCAGAAATGTAGAAGAAATGTACTCGTAAGGAAGATGAAGATGAAAGTGATCGTGTTTGATAAATTCAAAACCAATCTAGGGCGTGGATTTAGTTTATTTTCATGATGAATGGTTGAGATTGAGTCTCGAAATTCGTGATTAAAGAAAACTGTTCATATTCAAGTACCATTCTTATTTCTTGGAGCCAATTTGTGTTTGATAAATACACCATAGCAATTAGGTTAAAAATAGAGGAGTGTACTAATCTTCTTTATTAGTAATCTAAAAGACGAGCAGTTTTTGACTTAGAGTATTCTAAGGCACAAGACTGTTCTGATGCATATCAGCACAGTAGTTTTCAGAAATATTTCACTTCATTCTCTTACTTGTATATAAAGAAAATTTTACTTATCTGGATCAGCTGAGTATTGTGATCAGCTGAGTAACCTTTTGAATCATCAGATCAGTTGTTGGGGTCAGCACAGTAGTACTCAGATCAGTTCCCAACTTTCCTGATTTCACATTTTTTATATCAACACAGTAATCCTCAGATTAGTACTGTGTGTCAGATCAATTCTCTTCTGTAGACAGATTAGTAATCAAATCTTTCTGTTCAGTTTAATCAGTAGTCAGATTAGTTCTGTAGAATAATTGAATTTGTAATCAGATCAGTTCTGTAGACAAAGAAACTTTGTAATCAGAACAGTTCTGTAGACAAGTCAATTTATTAATCAGAATAGATCTGTAGACTGATATAGCCTGTAATCAGATCAGATTTGTAGACATATCAAATCTGTAATCAGATCAGTTCCCCCTTCAGTGGAGAACTCCTCTTCTGTGCCTGTTTCACTTTGGTAGAAGTGTTAGTTCATTATATATAAGTGTAAAACAGTACAGGGTGGTAACATAATAATTAAATCAATGATCACATCAAGGTTTATACTAAAGTGACTTAGTGTTCTGAGTCAACAAAAGGATCTTTAAGAAATCACAGATTCCCCCTTAATGTGTGTTCTCAGTGTCCCTCAGCTTTACCAGCTTCCTCATCGGGATTAAGGTCACTTTAGTAACCTTGTTACCTGTTTTGATAAGTGTAGTGGTCTGACATAGGGTTGTCTCTTCTGCGTTTTAGACTTTTTTATGTACTGCTCTTAGTTTCTGCTTTATCTCCTTTTGGTATAAGATCAGTACCTGAAATGTTAGTGCAGTTCTATACACATATAGAATCCATATCTATCAACCCTAAACTAATGCATAACTCTCTAAATCTCACTTCAGCCAATGGTTTGGTAAAAATGTCAGCTCTTTGAATATCAGTATGGATCTTTTCCATCCTAATATTTTTCTTTTCCACATGATCCCTAATAAAATGATGTCTAATATCAACATGCTTGCATCTAGTATGTAGAACGGGATTTTGTGTGATGGCAATGGCACTATTACTGTCACAATATATAAGTACATTAGATTCTACAATATTGTAGTCTCTGAGTTGTTAAATTAGCCAAAGAAGCTGACTACAACAACTACCTGCAGCCATATATTCTGCTTCAGTAGTAGAAGTTGCCACACTTGTTTGTTTCTTTGAAAACCAGGAAATGAGCTTAGTTCCTAAGAATTGACATGAACCCGAAGTAGATTTTCTATCTATTTTGCAACCTCCAAAGTCAGAGTCTGAATAACCACTTAAGGATATATCATCATCTGCAGGATACCATAATCCTCGATTAATGGTCCCCTTTAGATATTTCAATATCCTTTTGGCAGCTTCCAGATGACTTTCTTTGGGGTTTGCTTGAAATCTTGCACACACACCAACAGAAAAAGCAATATCAGGTCTGCTGGCAGTTAGATAGAGTAGAGAGCCAATTAAAGCACGATAATGAGGTTGGTCAGAAGACTTACCTCCTTCATCAGGATCCATTTTGTATGTAGGTTGCATGGGCACACCAACTGTCTTACAGGTTTTAATACCAAATTTATCTAGCAAATTCTTAGTATATTTTGCTTGATTTATAAAGATACCTTCTGGAGTTTGTTTTACTTGAAGACCAAGAAAATATGTCATTTCACCCATCATAGACATTTCAAATTTACTTTGCATGAGTGTAGAAAAGCTTTCACTCAAGGTTTTGTTGGGTGATCCAAAAATAATGTCATCCACATAAATTTGAACAAGTAATATATCATTACCTTCTTGTCTTCGAAACAAAGTTCTATCAACCTTGCCTTTTGTAAAACCATTTTCAAGTAAGAATAGAGAAAGTGTATCATACCAGGCTCTTGGGGCTTGTTTCAGTCCACAGAGTGCTTTCTTTAACCTGTATACTTGGTGACTATTCACTTCAAAACCAGGTGGTTGTTCCACATAAACTTCTTCAGCAAGTATACCATTCAAAAATGCACTTTTCACATCCATTTGATACATAGTGAATTTCATATGTGCAGCATAAGAAAGGAACAATCTTATAGCTTCTAGTCTAGCTACTGGAGCAAAAGTTTCATCATAATCAATACCCTCAGCTTGAGAGTAGCCCTGAGCAACTAATCTAGCTTTATTTTTAACTACAAGATCATTTTCATCCTTTTTATTCTTGAAAATCCACTTAGTGCCTACAACATTATGATCACAAGGTCTATCTACAAGTTCCCAAACTTCATTTCTAGTGAACTGATTAAGTTCTTCTTGCATGGCTATAATCCAGTTACTATCACTTAAAGCTTCATTCACAGTTTTAGGCTCAATAGAGGATAGAAAACAACACCAGCAAAATAGAGACTTACTAGGTTCTTCCTGGGAGTCAAACAATTGTTTTCTAGTTTTGACACCTTTACTAGAATCACCTAGAATCAGATCAGTAGAATGGGCAGACTTCCATGTCCTTCTATTCTTAACAGAAATACTATCATCATTAATATCATGCAAATCATCATGCAGATCAGTATCATTGTTTTGCATTAAATCAACAAATTTGTTCATAGGGGAGCAGTCATTCAATTCTGGCATATCAGAAGTTTTAGATGACTTACCTTTGTCTTTTACCTTTTCTTTTCCAGAGTCATGATCTAGGACATTCAGGAATGGATTATATGCTTGTACAGATTCATATATTTCTGCATCATCATCATCATTGTTGGTTTGAAGCTTTAGATTGTCAATTTTCTTACTGAGCTGATGATCAGCAGAGTCCTGCACATTCTCATCAAAGACTACATGGGGTGTTTCTTCCACACATAGGGTAGAGTAGTTAAACACTCTAAATGCTTTGCTTACTGAAGAGTATCCCAAGAATATCCCTTCATCAGCTTTTGCATCAAAAGCATTTAGTTTACTTTTGCCATTGTTATGGATGAAACACTTACATCCAAAGATATGAAAATAAGAAACTCTAGGTCTTCTGCCTTTCCATACCTCATAAGGTGTTTTACCATGCACCTTATTAAGAGCACTTCGGTTTTGGGAGTGGCAAGCTGTGTTAATGGCTTCAGCCCAAAACTTCTGAGGTGTGTTGAATTCTGCAATCATTGCTCTGCATGCTTCTTTTAGTGTTATGTTTCTCCTTTCTGCAACACCATTTTGTTGGGGGGTTCTGGCTGCACTTGTTAGATGTTGTATGCCAGACTTAGAACAGTAGTCAGAGATGTAACAGTTAATAAACTCAGTCCCCTTGTCACTCCTTATCTTGACAATGGGATGACCCTTTTCAACCTGTAACCTCTTTAATAGATCTGGAAGTAATGTTTGTGTATCACTCTTTTTGTGTAGAAAGACTACCCAAGTAAACTTAGAATAATCATCTACTACAACCAGAGTATACCTTCTTCCATTCAATGTAGGAGTTTTGATAGGACCATGAAGATCCATATGCAAGAGTTCTAAGACTCTGCTGGTTGAAAGAGTTGGAATGGACTTAAATGAAACCTTTACCTGTTTACCTTTTTGACAGGAGTCACACATTTGTGATTTGGAATAGATTTCATTAGGAATGCCCTCAACAAGATGTTCTCTTGCAATCTTGTTGATTATCTTAAAGTTTAGGTGGCAGAGACGTTTATGCCAGAGCCAACTGTTCTCTTTAGGACTCTTAGTAATAAGACAAGCATTCTTAGGACAACTATTCCAATTCACAATGTATACACTTCCTTGTCTTGTGCCAACAAGCAAAACATTGTGAGTCCTTTTGTCTATTATTTCACATCTTCTGGTCTTGAACTGAACTTTGTATCCCCTGTCACAAAATTGAGATACAGATAACAAGTTATATTTCAAACCTTCAACATAGGAGACATCTTGGATTTCAACATCTCCATTCTTGATGAATCCAAATCCTTTTGTGATTGCCATGGAGCTATCACCAAAGATGACTTTTGGTCCTTCCTGCTCATGATAGTCAGTAAGTAGGGCCTTGGTACCAGTCATGTGGTGTGAACACCCACTGTCTATGTACCAGGTCTCACCCACTGAACCACCTTTCTTGTATAAGTCCAGTCGATCCTGCAAGGTAGTGATCTTAATAATTTAGGTACCCTAGTTTATTGGGGTCCTTGGGGGTTAGTAGTGAGAGGTACCCAGATAAACATTGAGGATTTGAATAGATGGGACCTCTTCAGTTTCCTTCCATCACAAAACAGTACTTTGTTATCCATTTCAGAACTATCAGCAAACTTAGGATCTATTTTTCTGAGATAGCCTTTCCTTGGTTCTATCCCTTTTTCAGTAAGATCAGTATGCCTGTAATAGTTTGAATAAGGTCTGAAAGCATGTGGACCATAAGGCTTATAGATGCGCTTTGGTCTTTCCTCTCCAATGATATCATAAGATAAAGGTGGAGGATAAAGAACAGGTTTGTTATGATAATGAGGCACAAATCTCTTAGGTTTAGTTGAATACAGCTGAGACTGCCTTATAAAAGGAGGTCTAGGCTGTTCCCAACTTGCCTGTGCTTGTCTTGACCTACTGTTCTGAGCTTGTCTCTTTTGATACCAGGACTGATCTGTTCTGGTCATAGGAGTATAACTCTTCTGGTATGGTCTTGACTGTACTGGTCTTAATACATTCTTCATTTTACCATTCTTGGTAGTAGGAGGAATGTACTTAGACTGTACTTTAGGTTTTGGATCATTATCATACGTCATAGGTTCTTTTCCTTTATCTAGTTGCAAATAACTTGAACTAGCTTCATTAGTGTTCTTAGGTCCTGAAGTAGAGGAACTAGGCAGATCAGTACCTATTCCACTTTTATCATTTGGAGCTCTATATCTGTCTGAGATTGTTTGATTAATCTTGGTAGAGTTAATCATCCCTGATAGCTTTCGATCTAGGCTCACTACTTCAGATTCTAAGAATCTATTGCGCTCTTCAAGTTTTGCACATTTAATCTTTAAATCATTGAATTCATTAGTCTCTTTGGCTTGAGTTTTAAGCATACCCTGATATAGTTTATCAATTGATGCATACTTTTCTTGGAGTTGGGACAACTCTTCTGATAGTCGTGCATTTATGACAACTATATTAGGATCCACTTTCAACTGAGCTTCTTTTAGATTAATGATTTCTTGCTTTAAAGTTATGTTCTCATCACTGATTTCAATGAATGCTTTGTTAGCTTGTAGAAGGTCTTCTTCAGTCACTCCTTGGGAATGATGAAGACTACTTCCTACACTACTATCAGCAGCATCACTTTCATCAGTGTCAGAATTTTTGCAAGATTGAAAAGAATTAGTAGATGATACCTCATCGTTTATTTTAGCCATCATAGTCAGTCCATCATCTGCGATGAAGGCTTCATTCTCATTGCTAGAGGGGTATTCAGATGAAGACGATGGCAACTCTTCTGACTCCGAATCAGATTCATTGTATGCCATCATTGCCTTCTTACCCTTGGCATATTTTCGATCTCTTCTGGCTTTCCTTTCTTCTCGATCTTCAGAACTCAGATCAGGACATTCATAAGCATAATGACCTGGCTTATCACAATTATAGCAAACAGGACTGTTAGAAGATCTCTTAGGTGGTGAATGATTTCGGTTCCTGTCATGCTTGTCAATAGAGTTCCTATCTTTCTTATCAGAATACTTTATATCCCTCTTATCAGATGAGTTCCTATCTCTTCTGTTCTCATTAGAGATCTCATCCCTTCTTTCAGAAGAGTTTTGATCCCTTCTGTTCCCAGAAGAGTCCCTGTTACTAGAACCCTTGGTTTCCTTATATAATTTCTTGTATCTACCATACCTCTTATTTAGTCTATCAAATCTTTTGATCATAAGGCTCATATGATCTTTCAGACTAAGATCAGAACTATCTAGTTCATCTTTTATGCTTGAGGCCTTAGACTTAGATGATCTAGACCCCTTAGAGGTAGAGGCTTTAAAAGCTATGTCCTTAGAGGCATCCTTATCCTTATAACTAACAGTAATAGGATCTTCTTCATCTAACTCAAACTCATGTGCCTTAAGAGTCTGGAACATAGTTTCTGCTGGCCAAGAATCAATGTCTTGTGTGGTTTTAATGATCATCTTGACCATTTTCCACCTTTCATCCAAAGCTTTCAAGATCCTCAAGTTAATCTCTCTTTCAGTATAAATTTTTCCTAACACATCAAGATCATTCATAATCTTTGTAAATCGAGTATCCAATTCATCAATTATTTCACCTGGCTTCATCTTAAATGTTTCAAACCTTTGGACAGCTGTGGATAATTTGCTTTCTTTGATCAGAGTAGTACCTTCACAAAGAATAGTTAATTTGTCCCACATTTGCTTTGCAGTCTTACATTTTAACACTTTACCAAGATACTCATTTGGCAAGGTGTGTAAAATATAATTCTTAGCAAGACTATCCAAATTGTTTTGTCGCATTTCTTCAGAAGTCAGTTCTGACCTTGGTTTAGGGACTAGTGCTCCAACAGGTTTAGAAGGATCCAGAGCAGCAGTGTTTTCCACCATGGTAACAATTGGTCCTTCAGTTACCACAGAAACCATCAGATCATGGGTTGAGCTAAAGATGGCCTCCATCCTAAGCTTCCAGTAGTCATAATCTGCAATCTTGAACTTAGGAAGTTTGTTCACATTAGTGTCATCCATGTTTGATCAGATAGATAAGATCAGTAGTATAGTAGATAATTTTCAAGTATTCAGATAGTGACAAATATCAAGAAATAGTAGCAAGATCAGTGAGATTTCCCTCAAGATCTACAAGCTTATCAAGAAACAGCAGTCCAAAGAACTACTGCTCTGATACCACTTGTTGGTCCCAAGTTGAGTTAAGATTGATTAAGCTAAGAAAGTCTAGAGGGGAGGGGTGAATAGACTTTTCAAAATCTTTCAAAATATCAGAGTTTATAATGCGGAAATGTGTTCTGAACAGTACTGTTCTTACTGGGTCAGATCAGTACTTCCAGTTTCAGTTTTATACTCAACTTTTATTTAGATCTTTACTTAGTAAATTCTACTGTTCTTGGTTAAACAAATATTAAACAAATATCAAACAGAAAAGTAAAGAACACAGAATTTTATAGTGGTTCGACCAAAAAGTCTACATCCACTCTCACAATCCCAGTTGTGATGTTTTATTAACTCTTCCTTCTTGAGTTTCTTGTGGCTTAAACTCCCAAGATTAAGACTTTGATCTTATCGATTACACTTCCAAGTGTATCTTCGATCGACTAGTAATTCTACAAGTAACTAGCACACTTGTTTACAACAATACAAACTTTAAAATGAAAAGTAAAACTTCTCTTGATTAGCCTCTGATTTCTTCTCTTCAAATCTGTGGCTCTTCTCAGATTTCTTGATCTCTTTGACTCTGTGAGTTCTTCAAATGCTTTGTAGACTTGCTCTCGAATGCTTTAAGATCAGTAATTGTTCAGTAGTAGCAGCCCTTTCAAGTAGAAGATCATACAGTATTTATAGACATTAGTATGACAGTTAGCAGTTTGTGAACTAACTCTCAACTAACTCTAAAACTGTCTCTTGTTGTAACTTATCATTTTTGTAACCGACTTTGTAACTTCCTTCAACTCATTCCAAGTCAGCATATCTTCAAATATATTCAGTTACGCCTTAAATAAGTTTTCCAAACTTATTCTTCAAACTTACTAACTCAGCACAGTAAACTATTTTTCTTAGTTTTACTGTTCTTAGCCAGTCAGCACAATTCTCAAAAGCTGTTCTGCACTTCACCAGAATTCTTATAAGCTTCACTTCAACTCTCCTTGAAGTCTTCTTATTCTGAAGTAGTCTTCTGAGTCTTCATAAGTCTTCTTATCTTCTTCTAATCTAGTTCTAATCTACTGTTCTAAACTATTACAATGCTGATTACAATAAAATACAACTTTACCAATATAAAACCTATCTATACATCATCTGAACTACATACAGATGAGTACATCTAAGTCCTATACTATAAGCTGTCTATACAATACAAACATCAGCTTAGTTCCTAACAGTTCTTATATCAGATCAGTAAACACACTAAGATCAGTATATATAAGATTAGTAAACATATATAAGATCAGTAAACTCAGATTTCAAATATCTCATTAAGATCAGTAAACATATATTTCATATAACACAATTATATCAACATATAATCACATATATCATTAACTTCAAGTTGTTTTTGGCCATCAAAACATACAATCATCAACTAGAACATTGTTTCACAGATTCATATCCCAACACTTCACACAAGCCTCTGCTGAAGGGAGCTTAAGTAATGGGTTATATCAAATGGACTTCTCTCATTTATTCAATAAAGATGTTGCAGCTTCTAGATTAGGATCTATGCAATGTAACAGTGTTGTTTCAGTTGCTAGTGACCAAATGTTATGACATTATAGGCTTGGCTACTCCTGCCCCCTGTTCTCTCTTCTGTTTTGAGAGCTATCCATGTTCCATTTAAGAATTCTTCACTTGAGTCTAGTGAAGCTTGTAAGCTTGGTAAAATGCATCAAAGAAATTTTCCTACTATTGTTCATCATACAACTGTACCATTGCAATTAATACAAACTGATGTTTGGGGTCATTCATATGTGTTGTCTTCTGAGGGGTTCAGATATTACATTGTGATTGAGGATGATTTCACAAGATTTTCCTGGATATATCCTTTGAAAGCAAAGTCTGATGTTGCCACTGTGTCGTCTCAGTTCATTGTTATGTGTGAAACCAAAATTCAAGCTATTCAGTGTGATAATGGTGGAGAGTTTGTGGCTTTACATGGTTTTTGCAAGCAACTTGGCATTTTATGAGGCACTCTTGTCCCTATACTCATCAGCAAAATGGTTTGGTTGAAAGGAAACATCAGCACATTACTGAGGCTGGTCTCTCCCTTCTTGCTAAAACTTCCCTACCTATGTCCTTTTGGTGGGGTTCCTTTCACATTGATGTGTTTCTGATTAATCAACTGCCTTTTCCCACTCCAAAAGGCCTCTCTCCCTTTCAAAAGCTATACAACAAAACTCCTGAATATTCTCTCTTAAAAGTCTTTGGTTGTGCCTATTCTCCTTTCCTTAGACTTTATGCCTCATCTAAACTTTAGTTCAGATCATCAAATTGTACCTTCATTGGATACAATCCCTCTCACAAAGGTTACAAATGCCTTTATTCTTCTGGAAAAATCTTCATCTCATCCACTGTCTCTTTTAATGAAAATGATTTTCCTTTCTCTTCCCTCTCTTTTGTCTCTTCTCCACCCTCACAAACTCTCATTCTTCCTCCTTACACTACATATATTCTTGCATTCAGAATCCCCTCTTACTCAGCTCCTTCCCACTCAGCTTCCTCTTACTCTGCTGATCCCAACCCTGCTGATCCAAACTCTAATGATACTTACCCTGCTGATCCCAACCCTGCTGATCCCAACTCTGCTGATCCTCACTCAGATTCCCACTCTGCTGCCCCCTCCTTAAATCCTTCTCCCATTCCTCTTGCTCATCTACCCACTCATTCTATGATCACTAGATCAAAAGCTGGCGTATTCAAACCTCATCCAAAGATTCTTATCTCTGAACTTCCTAATTTGGTTGAACCTAATTCTGCTTCACAAGCTCTTGCTTTTCCAGAATGGAAGCAAGTCATGACTGATGAATATATGGCCTTAATGAAGAATCATACATGGGACTTGGTATCCTGGAGTGCTGATATGAATCTCATCACCACTAAGTGGGTTTTCAGAATTAAGAAGCATAAGGATAATTCTGTTGAGACTTGAGAGGTTTAAGGCAAGATTGGTGGCAAGAGGTTTTCAACAGGCAACTGGTGTTGACTTCTTTTATACTTTCAGTCTATAACATTGAGAATTATGTTCAGCTTGGATGTTACAAAGGGATGGAGCATTCAACAAGTGGACATCAATAATGCCTTTTTGCATGGTATACTTAAGGAAACTGGCTACATGGAGAAACCTAGAGGCTTTATTGATCCATAAAGGCCTACTCATGTTTGTAAATTGGTTAAAGCACTATACGGCCTCAAGCAAGCCCCAAAAGCCTGGTTTGATACACTAATGAGGTTTCTGTTCAGACAAGGTTTCCAGCAGTCCAATTCTGATCATTGCCTACTCTTCAAACACTCTCGTGGCAAGATGATTATGATTCTTGTATATGTGGATGATATACTCATCATAAGTGATGATCCTACTGCAATTCACCTACTCATTTAAGCCTTGCACTCAAGATTCTCTCTTAAACACTTGAGTGAAGTTAACTATTTCCTGGGAACAGAGACAAATGTTGCCCATGACAAAATCATTCTTACTCAGTCCAAGTATGCAAAGGAAAAACTGCACTCCCACTCCATCTCCTTCCTGTCCCAGTTTTAAACTCTCCAAATCAGATTCCACTCCCTTTCAAAACCCTACTCTTTATCATTCTATTATTGGTGCTCTTTAGTACCTCACTCTTACTCGGTCAGATCTTGCCCACTCTGTTAATAAACTAAGTCAATTTTTGCACACACCCACCACTAAACACTAGAAAGCCTGTGAGAGTGTTCTTATGTACATCAATGGTATTGTTTCTAATGGTCTTGTCTTTAGTTCCATTTCTGATTTCAGGTTAATTGCTTTTGCGGATTCTGACTTTGCTGCAAGCTTGGATGATAGATGTAGTACATGTGGTTTATGTATAAAGCTTGGTCCAATCTTCTTGCATGGAGTTCTAGGAAGCAATCAGTGGTAGCAAGAAGCAGCACTGAAGCAGAATACAAGTCCATTGCCTTAGCCACCACTGATCTTATTTGGGTTGCATCGTTGTTCAAAGAGCTTGATCTTCCACTTGTTACTCCTTACATCCTTTGGTGTGACAATGAGGGAGCCATCAAACTTGCTTTCAATCCGGTTTTCCATGTAGAACCAAACACATTGTGCATTTCATTCGGGAAAAAGTGCTTGACAAATTCTTCGATGTTTGTTATGTTCCCACTATGGATCAACAAGCCGACATCTTCACCAAGTCACTTGTCCCTTCCTTTTTTCAGTTTTTGTGTCATGCTCTTCGTCTTCATCTTTTAGGGAGTTCACAGCAAACGTGAACGTGTCAAACAAATAGGTAGTAGATACACCACCATTCCATGCAAATGGTGAAAAATGCGCACACCTATGTAATTAGTAGATACACCGCCCGCCCATGCACAAAACGTGATACATGGCGCACACACACAAATCAAAAGTTCACTCTCGTGTCATGCATTTCACACATGCACTTAGCTATGCTTGGCTAGTTTGTTACTCAAGAATGTATCATCTAGAAACCATCTCATAACCGTTTCTAGATCCTTCCAAACATCTGTATATAAGGCTTGAGCTCACACTCATTTAATTATTAATGAAAACACTTTTAAATGACTTAGTTTCTTAACAAAACTTCGTCTCTCTCGAACTATATATAACGTCGAACCAACTATAAATTGTACCCCATATTTACATTGCTTTCGTGCAATAAAAGAATAAATGATTGGTTTCCTCCTCCGAAATCCCACAAAATTTGCAATTCCTAGAGAATAGCAAGTTATACGCTCATCTCCTTCGTAGATTCATTATTGTCGGGATTTTATCTTGCACCATCCTCCAGGAGAAGACGATCACTTTTGATGGCACTCTGGTGGATCATAGGCTCCCGAGTTCGTCAAGAAAACACCTCCTCACACCAGTTACTCGGTTTTACTCAATTTGATTAACAAGTTTTCAAACAAATAATTTTTTTTCCCCGAAAGTTGTTTGTACGATAAAAAGTATTGATATTATTCAACATTAAAGTGAGAGTCAATATTAAAATTGTGTCCATAATAAATTTCTCAACGATTTATATATATGATAGCAACATTTTCACTAAACAATTAACTACACTATACTCTTGTCCGTAGACAAGGAGTAGCATTTTAGTGAAAAATAATTATAGAAGCCAAATCGATGTTTCAAGGCAAGCGTAACTAGGCCCTATGGCATGTACAATTTATTACCACATTTACATCTCCAAGCCTCCGGGTAGTACTCTGCCGTCACCTTCATCCCCGGCGGCACCGCCACGTGCACAGGCTGGCACGGCGTGCATCCACCGCACTTCGAAGTGCAACGCGGCGGCGATGACCCTGGTCCACCTAGTAGCCTTCTTGCCCCTACTATCATTTCTTCACCCATTTCCCAATTCTTGTTTTTCTCTATATCCTGCAAAAATTAAATTATATGTAGTAGCTCCTTTAATACATTCAACATGTAACAAATTATGCTATAATTAGAAAATTAATTTAGTTATTGGACTGTCAAAATCAATAAATAACTTGGATAATATTACTCCTTCCCTATTTTACTAGATTATATGTTTTTTTTCTTCCATATTTTACTATTACACACATTATCTACTATCTACTTTATCACTTTAAATACTACTTTTTCTGTTTAAAAAAAAAATTGTCACTTTACCTATATTTACCACATATCTCCCTAAAATACCCATATGTAATCCATACAATTTCTCCTTCGATTTTTTTTTTATCTCCCTTTATTGATAATTAAAACATATTTTTCCTCATTTTCTTTTATTTTTTCAAATTCTTCTCTCCATTTTTAATGGCAATGAAGGGTAAATTTATAAATATATATATATTTAATTCCATACAAAATAACAAAAACGACAATATGTTTTTCAAACAAATGAAGTATTAAACAATACTTATATTAAAACATGTGTCCATGTTATAAATGAGTAGTCAAATAAAACACAGGAAATATATTTTATAGGTTTTCTTATTTTTAATAAAATTAAACAGCCAAAAATCATTGAGGCAAATGAATAGTGAAGAAAAAAAAAAGAAATGTTGCTAGGCTATCAAAGGGACACGAAATACAAATATTAGAACACAAAAATAGAATAAAAGAGTGTTTATTTTGGAAAGCAAAATAGAATTAAAGATAAAAAGAGTACTACAATGATGGAAGCTAACGTGCGCGGCGGGACCATAGGTTCACGGGGATGGAGCAAAAACATGGCTCCGCTCGATGCGCGTACAAACAATGACGACAAAAGTACACGCACCCTGTTTCCGTTAGCAAAACAAAGCCAAGTCGGCTAACTAGCGCTTCTAGAGTATGGGCCCAGAAAATAACATGAATTCGGATACGACAGTGAATGGGCCACACACTGGACCTAAAGCCCAAAATCTATATATTCTTTTTCTTCAAAATAAATAATAATGGATTTTAATAAAATACACATGAAGATACATTTAAAAAAATATTTGAAAATTAAAGCTCTCAATGTCACGTCAAATAGTTAAATAAGTGGTTTCATATTTATGAATGAGATTTGACTGGAGGATATTTGTCAAGTCAAGAAATAAAAACTTTAACTTATGTTACAATGAACTTTTTGGACCACATAAACATATTAACTTTATGTAGAACAGTCCCTCAAATAAAAAATGTAAAATAAATAAACAAGGACACGATTGGAATATTGACCAAAGGACGTCGTCCATCAAATCAAATAAAAGCGCCTTTATGATATATAGCTGTTCAAATAATATGATATAAAATTAAAAAAAAAAAAAAAAAGAATGATGAAAACCAAGGTTGCAAGTATGAAATTCAAGATTCAATTATTGGGCACGTAAAACAAGCGACAGATGCAGAGATTTAAGTGGATTGGTATGTTAAACAATGTTACCTAAATTACCCTCATAAAAATGATCATAGAAAATTATTACAGTACCTTGTAAGCTTCAATATTCAACAGAAACTTGATTCCTGCAAAAGAATGAAACAAGCCAAGATCGAAAATTAAAGCCCAAAGTGTAATATTTTGATATAGATCTAAATATCTTTGGTGTAAAAAAACATACCTGCAGAGAGAGAATTTGAGTGAGAAGTAGTAGTAGTGTAAATTCCAAGGATAAATAAGCAGCAGAAGAAGAATATTGGAGCATGAAAGTGAATTCTTCTTTCCATGGCACTAGTGAAATGCTTAGAATTCATTCAGCCCCATGCAACATTACTTTTGACACTTATTAAAGATTTAGGGTTTATATATAGATGAAGATTATGTGGAGCTAGGGAGGCTAATTAGGGAGTATATATATAAAGAGGGAGAGTGGGAGAGAGAGGTAGGGAGTGAAGAAACTAGAGATTAATGGTCAATTCATAAGGATTGCCATATATGTTTGGAAATTGGAAATGTAGCAGGCTTTTCAATTGTTGCTTGTATTTTTGCAATTCCCAAACTGGACTTGAGGAGAAACCCCCCACCAACTCTCTCTTTCAAAGCCCACAATTCCATCATACTACTATATAGTATTAATTCTACCTATTTCAATGACAAAATTTAAAAATATATATTTTGCTATTTAATGTATATGATACAATGAGAAACAGCCACTTGTTGAACCTAAAACAGTTGATAATAATTATTTGGCTTGGCTTGGCTTGGCTTTCACACGTATGGATATATGGATAGTGAGTGTTTGATGAGCATGTGAGATAATAATTATATATAGACTCTAGGCTTAATTAATTTGCACTCGGATCACATTCCTAATTTCTGAGACCATATTTGTTTTGAGATGGGGAAATTTTGAATGGAGAGATCTCGATAAATAGTGTGTATGTTTGTTTTGAGATATTGAGTGGGGTAGGGTGTAACTTTATATCAAAACAATTGTATAAGAGAGTGTGATGATGTATTATATATGATGTAACTTTATATAAAATTATTTGTGTAAAAATGAGTGATATTGTATTATTGTAATTGTAGAATGGGAAGGGCTCGTGTACACTTAAGTACACCATGCATCTGAGTTGACCGTTGACCATGCGTAGGGAGAAGAAAGTCAGCCAGTTGATGTGTCAAAAAAGAACACACAACGGTTGGGACAATTACCTAACCTTATGTCAAGATTACGTAAGCGTCCCGTTTACAACGAACGTGCTTCTTCGTCTCCACTTTTCCGGTGAGAGACTATATTTTTGAGTGAATTAAGTGTTTAAGTAGTTGGTTATCTAGAAATAGCAAGTAAAAGTGTTTAAATAGTACCTCTTAGGGGAAGGGTTATCTGTTAGATATTCATACAATTACAGGAATATATATATAGTACAATAAACATCCTAGATGCAGAAATTCTAGGACAACAACATGCTCAATGATCAAGGATTAGTGGAATTAGTGAAATACCTGGATCCATAGCAAGATTTTGTATAGGAAAAGCCTCACCAATGCAACATGGTCGATGGGGTGGTTTTATCGCCTTCCTCAACTAAATCTCCGTATGGATCCTTCGTTTCCCCTCTTGATGGGGAGAGTAGAAAACTGAATACGATTTAGTGTATTGGGGCCATAACCATGATGTTCTTTATATAGTACTCAATTATGGTTCCCATAATTCCCGTCCTATTTGGTATCTACTCATAATTTCATATTAATTTCAATAGTCAATGGTATCACCATAATTGAATTAGTCAATTAAGATATAACTATAAACACCTAATATAATTGCATTAAATATGTGGCCCATATATATAATAAATAATAATTTCCTAACATTATCCACTTCCCCTTTTCTCTCAACTTCCCAACTTGTGGGTTAAGCCCATAACTTCCTACCTCTTACTCACGCTTGGAAACTCCGAAAATAGAGGGAGTGGGCGAGACAATTTCGCCCATTAATCATTCATGCAGTGTGGTCAAAGTCAGGAGCGCAAGACTCGGGTTTTCAAACCTCGGGGACCTGGGGATGCTCGAGCTCCCCAGCTCCAGATAGCGAGAATCCAGGTTTGGGCCCGACGGCTCTACTACAAAGGCGGAAGGACCTCTGACTCCTTCTTCTTGGGACTGATCCAGCCCATTTGACCCGATCCTTGTATAGTTTGGGCCCACTTTGAGTCCAATTCAATATCTTCAAAGCCCACCATTAATATAATAATGAAGACAAATAAATAATAAATATGTAATTAGTTTAAGTATAATTCGTTCGGAGACCACATGTAGACATGAGCAACGGTTGAAAACCGCCGGTTTCGGTTAGAAACCGGCGGTTACGGTTTGTGGTTTCGGCGAACCGTAACCGAACCGCGAACCGCCGGTTTGGCGGTTTTGTTTTTTTTTTTTTTTTTTTTTTTAATATTATCTCCGTTTTCGCTCGTTTTTACTCCGTTTTCGCTCGTTTTTTATTCGTTTTAACTCATTTTTTAGAAAATACATTACTAGAATTGAATAAAAATTATATAACTTAAATTTATACATTAAAAATAGAATAATTGTATATTAAAAAAAATATATATATATATTTTTTTAATAATAAACCGCCAAACTGCCGGTTAAACCGCCAAAACCGGCCAAACCGGCGGTTTGCGGTTTGTCAAAATGTCGAACCGTAACCGAACCGCCATTTTACGGTTACGGTTCGGTTTTTAAACCGTAACCGGCGGTTTGGCCGGTTGACCGGTTTGGCGGTTCGGTTTTGCGCGTGTCTAACCACATGTCAATATGTGATTAGACGACACATTTTATCCACATCATAAATAATATCTAAAAAATATTAAAAAATTCAAATAAATAATCAAGAATAATTAAATAAAAACTTACAATATTATAAAATCCACTAAATATTAAAAAATATATAAATAAATAACTAATTAAAATATGAAAAATATTTTAAAAAAACATCTAAATAAAAAAATCAAATAAGAAATTAAAAAACTGAAAAATCTACATAAAATCTGTAAAATATTAAGAACATCAACTAAAACTTTTAAAAAAATTTAATTAAAAAAAATTCTTTAACCTAAATATAATCTTGAAAATATTAAATAATCAAATAAACTTTGAAGATTAATTAATTTTAAAGATTTAGTTTATTTTTTTAGAAATGTATATATATATATATATATATATATATATATATATTATTTTCATATTTTTCGGATTTTTGTTATTTATTTTTTATAATTTAATTATATTTGAAGTTTTTTATTTTTATTTTTTTCAGATGTTTTAGCTTTAATTGATTTTTCCGTTTTTATTTATTTTCTTAATTCATTTTTAATATATTTATTTTTGAGAGTTTAGTTGATTTTTATAATATTTTTTAAATTTTATTTACTTTTATCCAAAAAAATCGATTTTATTTAATTGATTTATATTATATATATATATTGGATTTTAATTATGTTATTTCAATTAGAATTTACTTCCCCTCACTTTTTGACTGGCCTCACTTAAACTAATCACACACTCAATTTTTTTTTAACTCTCTACACTTAGTTTTGCAGATTGCATAATAGCTTGTGTTGTAATTTTTGGTGTCTTGCAAATCTCTTGTCTTCTTTTCCTGGTCAAGGTTGAAGTGCATTAGATGCATGAAGTTATTTTTTATTATACAACTTATCTTCAATTGACTTTAATATGTTAACTTTATTATTACTTGTTAATTTCTAACTTGTTAGCTTGTTGATAGTTTAAAACAACGTGTCTACTGACTAGTATATTTGATTTTGATCAAATACAAAGCTCATAGTACATTAATTTAATTCAATTTAAATATAGTACAACACAATTTAAAATCAGTCTTAATTAGTCATTTCAAAAACTTTGCAGCTAGAGTTCAATGATTCATTCTTCTCATTCTTGTTGGTTATTGTTTCTTAGATAATTCAAATTAAGTATACTTTGCAAACACTGCAATTGTCAAGTTATTCAAACCTGAGTAAAGTCTTATCCTCCCTCCGTCCAATTTTATTATGCCCACTTCCGGGCACGAGTTTTAATGAATATTGATTAGTTTATATATAAAGTAGATAAGTTGAGGGTATGATGGGTATTGTGGGGTCCATTTATAAATAAATGATTGTTTATGAATAAAGTGAATGAGAAATTGGGTAAATAAGTGATGGTAGGAGGGTGGAGATAAAGTAGTATGAATAGTATTGTTTCCAAAAAGGGTATAGACATAATAAAATTGAACAACCAAAAAAAGAAAGTAGGAATAATAAAATTGGATGGAGGGAGTATAATTTTATATTTTACCTTGAATTTATCCTAACAATAGCTTTTTTTTAAGAGGTGTAAATAACTTTATTAACATTTTTTCCAATGCTATAATAATAATAGTAATAGCAACAAAAGGCCCATAAATGTTGTATATTAAAAGAAAAGGTATAAAAGTTATAAATTCATAAGTCAAATCAGAGATTGAGGCGCCATTAAAATCCTCAAGGGACAAAACGAGATGAGTTCCGGAGAGTATTGTTTGAAAATAAAAATAGGTCGTTGCAAATTCATTTACATCTTAAAAGGCAAAATATAATGTGTTTCACTATTATTATTGTTTATAAGAACTAATACTATTCAAAATAGTTAGTATTATTGCTTATAAGAACTAAAACTATTATTTAAAATGTATAATGACTATAATACATTCTCAACTTAAAAATGCATTCGTGTCGGGTCGAAAAGACTTTCCGTGACCAGGGGCGGATCTAAGCAATAGCCAAGGGCGGCCTTGCCCCCCATCCTATCCTACCCCACCCATCCCTATATTTATATATTTAATTTTAATTTTTTTTAATTAAGTAAAATTGATAATATATTAATTTAATAAATCATGTTAGTTGTAATTAAATTTATTGTAAAATTGTCTCAAAATTATTGCACTTTTGATATTTATATATATATATATATATATAAATAACTATTTTATATGTATTTTAATTGTAAAATTGATCTCAAATGAACTATATTTTACATATTTGATCCATTTTTTATATTATTTTAATTTTTTTTAACATATTTTCAATCAACTCATGTACACGATATTATATAAATAAAAAAGTCAGCCCTTGAAAAAAGGACGGATAATCGAATAAATTATAAGTCATAGTTTAATTTGTCACTTTTTTTAATTTTACATCACATTAATTAAAATAAATAAAGTATTCGTTCTTTTAATATTTTGAGTGTTCATTTTTTCAATTATCATGTAATACTAGACGACACACCACAATATTTTTTTTTTCTTGTAACTACGTAACCATTTCTTTCTAGACGACATATTAATGTATTTGAGAAGTCTGCTACTAATGTCTTTTAACTTAATTTAAATATAATATACACAAATATTATAAATGCATATACATATATTAGTGTTTCACTCTTTTAGATCATTAAATTTTATTTGGCCCCCCTAACGTCGAGTCCTGGGTCCGCCCCTGTCCGTGACATCCACTCTATAGAGTCTACATCAAGTCTTAAATAATATGAGAGTATTATTTTGTATGAGATGATTTTACGATAATATAAAGTATAATTTAGAAATTACGTTTTGGAAGGGATGAGTATTAAATTGTACTACTTCTTAATTAAACAAGTCTTTATCATAAATTCATAATACTAATTCATTACTTTCTTATGCGGATTTGTAACAATTAAGGACGTTTAACTATATAATGTATATGACTTCAAAAAAACTATATAATGTATATATATACCATTTTTAGGTAAATGTTTCTATAGTCAGACTCATTATTATACTATAATAATAAATTAAATAAGTGCATGGCCAAAAGCCCAAAACCAAGAAAATTTATGAAACCGTGGGCTGTTTTTTAATGAAGAAATTAATTTATACTCTGTATTTCAGGAGATCGAAACCATTTACAGAGAGAGGGAGGGTGGACGCAGGGCCAGTCCTAGGAATATTTGGGCCTGAATCGAACTTTAAAAAAGGGCCCCGTCTCTTCATATTTTTTATTTTAAACTAACTTATAAAATATAATGTAAAACAATTTTTAAAAGACTAACAATATATAAGTTTTAAAGGGTTAACAATATATTTTTTTTTTACACGTTTTAGATTTTTTAATTTTTAACTAATAGATTTTTTAAGATTTTAACTTATTTAATTAATTTTAAGAGATTTTTCAGATTTTTAATGTAATTATTATAATTTTTAGACATTTTAATGAGATTTTTTTTATATAGACAATTTTATAATTTTTTTATTTTTTATACGAATAATTTTAAATTTTAATGAAATTTTAAGAAAATTTTTAATGTTATTTTTTTAATTTTCAAATTTAAAGGATGTAAATTGGAATATTTGCTTGAAATCTCAAATTTTTGACTTAAATTGGACAAAAATTTAAATGATATAAACTGAATTAGGCTGTTGAGACTTTTTTCTTCCCCCTTCACTATATATATATATATATATATATATATATATATATATATATATATTAAAAAAATCTTAAAAAATGGGCCCCTAAAAAATTAAAATATTTTTGGGCCTGAATCGATTGCCTCGTTGGCCTAACATTAGGACCGGTGGACGAAATACATTAAAAACTTGGTAGATATTGTGTGCACTCTCATAGTTTTTTTTTTTTTTTTTTTTTTTAATTATGATTTGTAAGTGTAATATCAATTACAATATATTATTATTTTTTCTTTGCAATTCGATACACTATTTTTTAAAATTTTACAATTTGATGCATGTGTTTATTTTTCGACAACACATGAATGATGTATATATCGAAGTCGCATTAAGATTCTACACAAATGCCCATGTAAAAAATGTCATGGCTGATCAATAAAATATATATATATTTTTTATTTTAAAAATATTTTTAAATAAAAACAATATGCAAAATTTCACATTATTTTTTGTGGATTGTGATTTGGAGGACCCAGTTTTGGGGAAAAATGATAATAATTAAAAAGTAATTACTTTTCAAACCAGATTTTTTTATAGATTTATAGAATTAAAAAGTAATTGCTTTTCAAACCAGATTTTTTTTTAAAAATACTAATAATTTCAAGTTCATTGAAAGAAAAAGAATGGTAGGAAGGAGTTATTAAATGAACCGTGTGTAGTTATATATAGTTAGATCTTGAATGGTGTGATTTTATATTGTTTATTAATTTTTGTTTCAAATTAGAAATGGTATACATGTGGTGCGAAGTTTATTTCAAGCATAGTATTTATACTCCATTAATATATATGTGTTTGCTTTTACGTGAAAAAAGACTCTACACGATCTGACATTTTCTGCCAACATATAGTGAATTGACTATATTCTCTCATGTACATATTTTTTTATTTTAAATAAATAAATAATCAAAGCTTTACAATCTTATATTAAAATAAATCTAAAAAGTCATAAAATTACAAGTTAGTTTAGTGATTGGAACTTCCGTTAAAACTTTGCTAAAAAAAATCTCTCTTAAATGACAAAAAACTCTATCCAAAAAAAAAAAAAAAAATCTAAACAAAACGTAGAGAATAGCTCAAAAATTGTTGGAGGAATAGGTTTAACCGTTTAAGTTACTCTTTCAGAGTAGATTCAAGTGCCGTTTACAAACACAATTAATATACAACTTTCAGAATCACTTTTTATTTAAAAGTTGTAATTATTTTTTTCAAAATAAGTAATTTTGAAATCAGTTTATTGTATTTGTAACACTGTCTCAATATTTTAGTTCTACTCAACTAAAATAGCATACAAGTAACAAATTATTGTTTTGAAATCATAATTTTAAATCAAAATAAGCTCGTTTTGAGATTTTAGAATTCACTCAAAGCAATTAAATTGAAAGTATATTTGTATAGTTTTGGATGAATGTGTAACATAAAGAAGTCTTAGGTAGCTAGGTAGAGTATATATAATAACTGTATAAAAGGGGGGTCTAAACAAATTAGGAAGTGAAAACACGTAATTTTATAGCAACAGTTTCCGAAATGAGAAGAATGGGATGATATATATTTATCTTGTTTCCCATCCATCATTTTGTTAGATTCCAAAGGCAAAAACATGCAGACAAAACATTTAAATCAAGAATAATATTGTTTGTGCTTGTACGTACAGTGTGTTGGAGAAATTGGCTGAAAATTAATAATTAAATTCCATTACATTACATTATAAAAATTAAATAGTTTATAAGGAGGCAACGTGCCGACATTGACCTTGACAATTGAATTGACTCATACCTAATGGCATGTTGGCTTACATTTCAAATACATTAGACGTTTGGACATTAAAAATGTTGAAAATAAATAGACCGGATGGATAATAAGGTGGTTAAATAGAGAGATAAGAACCTCATAATTCCTAATGCAGCGGAAGCAGAGATCGAAAGATTTTATTAAAGAGAAAATGAAAAAACTTCTAAAGTCCTAAGTCCACAAGTCGAACCAGAGGTCGGGGCGCCATTAAAATCTTGCCTAGGAAAACCCTTCCTAGGGACAAAACCCGGGTCTAAAAAACAAAACAGTACTCGGTCGGTAAAATTGTGGGCCCAGACGTCCTCCCCCTCTCGAGCAACACTGTTCAGCTCCTCAATGAAAGCAACCGAAGAGACATGTGTGAATTCATGATTGACCCGTTCCCGGAGGTGGACAAGAGTCTCTAGAATCTTCTTAATAGTACACTTAAGCTGAAAAAATGCCCTAGCGGAAGTGGAACCCTTCGCTCTAGTAGCGACCTTCCGGATTGCCACGACCAATGGGTGCTTGGGGGTCACTAGTGCCCCCACCAATTTAAAAAAAAAATTTATAAAAAATATAATTTAATAAAAAAGAAAAGAAAAAATATTTACAATTAATTATTTTTTTATGTATATTTAATACTTATGTAACAATTTTTATGTGTATCACACTATGTATATATTAGTAGTGAAATTATTATTTTCACGGTCTCATAATTTATATTGTTTTGTGTATAATTAATTTTTTTTTCTTTACATATTTATCCTAATTTATACTCCCTCTGTCCTGTAAAATTTTGCTCACTTCTTTTTATACATGTTTTTAAAAAAATCATATTTTAATTATAAAAAATATATGTGAAATATCGAGTAAACAATATTGTTGGTACATACTCAGTCTTGTTAATAAAGTAGAAAAAATATTCAAAAGTTAACTATTTAAATAATATAAACATATACTTTGTAGACCCAAAAATCTGTCTGAGCAAAATTTTACAGGACGGAGGGAGTATTGTTTTGTGTATAATTAATTTTTTTTTTCTTTACATATTTATCCTTCATTATCATGAAAGATTGGAGGAAGATGAGGGAAAATAAAAGGGAATATGGAATAACTTCTTTAATAATTAAGAAGAAGAGATGAAAAAAGTATTAAAAGAGAAATGGTAGAAATTTACATGGGCAATTCTTACGGTAGTCACATTTTACAAAGTGACTACGCAGTCACTTTGTCGAATCGTGCCATGTGGCGTCGTAACCGTAAAAACGACCTGCTACCTGTCATACAGGTTTCAGTTATTTTTAGCATTATTTAAATTATATTTTGTTATTTACTATATTACCCTTCTTTTTAAATTTTATTTATATTTTACCTGCACCCACTAATTTAATGAGTTCACCCCCTAATCATATTTTTACTACAATTATTTGCACCCGCTAATTTAATGAATTCACCCCCTAAACATATTTTTACAACAATTATCTGCACCCGCTCATTTAATGAGTTCACCCCCAAATCATTTTTTTACAACAGTTATTTACACCCGCTCATTCTATGAGTTCACCCCCAAATTATTTTTTACCACAATTATCTGCACTCGCTCATTTTATGAGTTCACCCCCAAATTATTGTTTTACCACGGTGAGTGCACCCCAAAATATTTTTTAAAAAATAATCACATTTAAAAGACTATATTATCCTTTTATTATTTTACACAAAATATAATAAAATAAACTCTAAAAAATCAATTCACCACCAAATCACCCATATTTAAAAAAAAAAGCGTAAAAATATAATTAATAAAAAACTATCGAAATTAGCCACAAATCTCAATTTTTTTCTTTTTAATTTTTCTTCCCCCTCCTCTTTTTCTTTTTTCTTCCCATTTTCAGTTTTTTTATTTTTTCTTTTCCTTTTTAAATTTTTCTGTCTTTCTTTTCCATTTTTTGCATGTGTATTTTTTTAATTTTAATACAAAATAATATTACAGGTATAATTTTATTAAAGTCGATCGGCGGTGCACCTAAATTTTAATTTTAATTTGATGAGTAAAGGATCTGTCGGAAATCCATGCATGTCGGCGGGTGACACAGCCACCACCATGCCCGACCACCCCCTCGACGGCGAAGGCGGCGCTTCGGTCTCGGCCGCTTAAGCCCGAGACCCCTCCTCGAATCGCAATCGCGATTCTTCACTTCCATACACAATCGATTAAATCTTCCATCTCGGCCACGATCCATTGTGGCCGAAATCCTCTCCTCATTTCGACCACCAACGCGACTGCTTCGATCAATCTCCCTTGCGTTCGCGATCCAGGAGCTTCTCCTACATCAACGGCGCTCGCCTGCAACACTCAGATCGACGCTGCCTCTCTCTCGTCGTTCATCTCTTTCCAAATCGAAGCTACATTGCTTCATCCGTCTTCTTCACCCTGCTCCTGCGCAGCCTCTTCCTCCGGCCCGACGGAGGACTGTGAGTATGTTGCTGATGGATCTCTGACCGGACGACACTCGGAGCCGGTGACCTTACTGATGAAATTCCAAGGGACGACTGCTGACCTAGGGTGCCCTCCCATTGGGCTAGGGTTTCCTTCAATTGAGCTTGGTAATGTGCACCCTCTATTTTCTGTAGTACACCCCGATCTGCACTCTCTCCAATTTTTTTATGGTATTATTGTTATTGGTATTATTGATACTGGTATTACTAGTTATTGATTGCGGTATTACTATTAATACACTATTGAATTAATATTAATGATTGTTGATTATTAATTTTGGTATTACTGATTATGTGAAATTATTTATTACTGATTATTATTATTTTTAAGGTATTACATATTATTTTTTATGGTATTACTGATAATTGTTTTTGGTATTATTGAATATAATTAGATTTGTGGAATTATTTGTTATTGTATGAGATATTACTATTCAATGTTCATGGTATTACTACTTACTGTTCATGGTATTACTGATAATTATTTTTTGTATTATTGAATATAATTAAATGTGTGGAATTATTTGTTATTGTATAAAATTTTACTGATTAATATTAATGGTATTACTGATTAATGTTCGTGGTATTACTAATTATTGTTAATGGTATTACTGACTACTGTTTATGGTATTACTGGTTATTACTTGTTGTATTACCGACTACTCCCTCCTTCCTATTGAAAACTACCCAACTTTCCTTATTCGTTTGTCCCAATGAAAGTTACTCATTCCTTTTTTGTCAAACTATTCCCTCTCACATTTCATTATATTCTTCTCTCTCTCAATCACATCACCTCTCATACATCCACTTATTATATCATATTTTTTAACCTCTGTGTCCGAAGCTCATGAGGAGCTTTCACTAGGACAGAGGGATTATAATAAAATCATACATATAATATTATTTTGTATTAAAACTAAAAAATATACTAATGAAAAAAAAGTAGGAAACAAAAAAAACGAAGAAATAATAAGTTTGGGAAATAAAATGGGAAGAAAAATTAAAAAGAAAAAAAAAATTAAAATTTGTGCCTAATCTCGATAGTTTTTTTTAATTATGTTTTTACGATTTTTTTTCTAAAAATACGAGTGATTTGGGGGTGAATCGACGGTAACTCGGCAATGACTCGGTTGTAGATTGTAAATGTATAAATTAGGGTTGGTTTTATTATATTTTGTGTTAATTAATAAAAAAATAATATAGTCTTTTAAATATAATTATTTTTAAAAAAATATTTTGGGGTGAACTCATAAAATGAGCGGGTGCAAATAATTGTGGTATAAAAATAATTTGGGGGTGAAATCATAAAATGAGCGAGTGCAGATAATTTTGGTAAAAATATAATTTGGGGGTGAACTCATAAAATGAGCGGGTGTAGATAATCGTTGTAAAAAAAGAAATGATTTGGGGGTGAACTCATAAAATGAATGGGTGCAGATAACTATGGTAAAAAATGATTTGGGTGAACTCATAAAATGAATGGGTGCAGATAACTATGGTAAAAAATGATTTGGGGTGAACTCATAAAATTAGCGGGTGTAGATAATTGTTGTAATAAATTATTTTATTGTATAAGGATAAAAATGTAAATTTACAATAATATATTTTAATTAATTTAATTTAATAGAAAATACAAATTTATGACACTTTACGACACATTACGACAATACATATCGTAAAATTTACAAAAGGTAACAGGTCATCAAATCTAAACCTTTAGATTAGATTCTTAATGGCTTAGATTAACTGACTACGGTAGTCATTACGACACGTTACGATACCCTGACTACATATAGAAGGTCCCAATTTACATATGAGTAATTTAGGGAGAAACATGGTAAAAATAGTTAAAATGACAATTTTTTTAAAACAAGAATTAAGACAAAAAATGTCAAACAATATGAATCGATTGAAATATATAATAATTTAAACGATGATGAATTAAAACATAAAAATTAAAAGATATTCGCCTATAAAATATATAAACATTACTATTTTTTATGTAATGCGCAAAATTAATGAAACTTTTATTGAAACATATTAAAACTTAAATTGATTCATTATTATTAATATATTATATGTTTCAAGAATACGATATTAAATCAAAATTTATAGTAATTTATAATTGGGTCCCCTTCGATTTGATTCTGGCTCCGTCACTGAGCGGAAGATATCTCGAACCCGGTTAAATTTCACGTTCTTACTATGATTCTCGTAGTCAGAACACGATCACATGAATTGATTCACGAACCGCTTCTTGTATCCACAATCTAAGTGTCCTTAGAGTATTAGCGTGTGAGATGTTCTATTGTACAGAATACAAAATTCATGTTTTCGTAATCTGCCTTAGGAGCAGTGAAGAAGAATATAATTATCTCTGCTGAATTGTGGAATATCTCGTTGAATTTTCTTATTATAGGAAGTTATTCAAATAACTTATATTTCTATTATTCACTTTCATGTGCGGATTAAATAAATACTAATAATAATAATTAATTATTAATTATTATTGTATTAACTTTAAAAAAAAAGGTTAAGTGGTTAACTTATCGGGTTTCAAACAATTAGTTGCTCAAAAGTGGAATGGGTGTGAAATTCTTGGATGGGGTGGATTCGTTATCAAAGAAAGATTAAAGAGATTAAGGGAGGATATCAAGGTGTAGAATAAGACTACTTTTGGATTAGTCTAAAAATATAGAGAGAGAGAGAGATGAGGGTCATCCATGGAATGTCGTAAAGCCTGCTGAAAACCGCTACCAGATGAAACGTCGACTCCAAGCCTACATTTACCCCAACCACCCCCAAACCCAGCCTCACCCCATACTCATATCTCAACCCCGAACCGCTAAGATAAAAACCTAACCCTAAACCACCCTAAAACTTTTCACCCCAAACACCCTCTCGGATCAGTTAACCCTCAAACGTTTGAGACCAAGCAACAACCTAGACACCTGCCTAGGGTATTCGTGTCCAACTTTCCGGACGACGGGAAAGAGCGGGATGTGTTTGAATGGCTTCGCCGCTACGGGAGAGTCTTAGATGTCTTCATTCTCGATAAAAGAACGACACACCATAGGGGATATGCGTTTGTTAAGTTCGTGGACTCGGCCTCCACCAGGGCGATCGCGAATGAGATCGATAAAGGGTGGATAGGCTCTACAAAAATTAAAGCAGCGGTGGAGAGACCAAAACTGTCATCTGTCTTTAGTGAAAAAGTTGTGAAAGGCTGGAGTTTCGAAAGCTCATAAGGCAAACTACGAGATTACAAGAAATTTGTGGATGTCGCCAGACACTCAAGAGAGGCGGGACAACCCCCCCTCCCCCCCCCCCCCCCCCCCCCCCCCCCCCCCCCATATTCACATTTCTTAATATGTTTAACTTAGCTTTGTTAGGAAAATGGTGTTCGAATCTTTTGAATAATCGAGGTAATTTATGGAATGAAGTGGTAAACTCTAAGTACGGCTCCTTTAAAGATTGTGTTGAGTATTATCTTTTTAAAAGAAAATGTCATCCTTTGTGGTCTCTTTGGTGGTCTGATTTAATCAAGAACATCGGGTGCAAGCACTGGTTTAGGGTGAATTGAAAATTGGTTCTGGGAAATGGTGAGTCCTCTAGATTTTGGGTGGACGATTGGGTAGGGGGTAGTTAACCTTAAATCAATGTTTCCCAAATTGTTTAGGTTTTTTTTTTTTTTTTTTTTTGAGGGTCAAATTGTTTAGGTTAGAACAAGAGAAAGGGTGTAGGGTTTCTGACAAAGTTATTTGGGAGGGAGAGTCTGGGGTTATCAATTGGAATGGGGGGAGACCATTGTTGGAGAGAGAGAGGACAGAGGAGGGTAACTAATGAAATTTGTGAGATTATTGGCAGGTTTTTAACCAATTCAGTAGGGGACGATTCGTGGTCGTGGAAGCATGACAAATCTAAAATTTATTCAGTAAAATTTGCATATGACTGGCTGTTGGAAAGCCAAACCCCCGAAGACCTGGAGATGGAAGAGCTGGGAAAGCTTTGGACGAAGGGAGTTCCCTTGAAAGCAAACTCATTCTCATGGAGGATACTTCAAGACAGAATATCCATTGTTGTTAATCTGAGAAAAAGATGAGCATATAACTCTAATTTCTTGCTACTTTGCAAATGGCGTGGAAGGGACGAGCAAACCACGTATCATCTATTCTTCCAGTGCACATGCTCGACATTAGTGTGGAGAAGATTATATGGCTGGTTCGACATTGATATGAAGGAAACACACAATGACTTGGAACACTTCATGTATCACGAGGAGTCGATTAAAGCTAGTTGGAGACACGGATGGAGGTTAATATGGCACTGTACTATTTGGGTGTTATGGAGGAGCAGAAACGAAACCACATTTAATGGGGTAACCTATGACACTTTGGACATATTTGATAACATTAGAGTAATGGCATTTAGATGGCTTAGGACAGTAGGATTGATTAATTCTTGGAACAATTTTGATGATTGGAAACATGAGCCAACTTAGTGTTTGTGTTGAGGATGGCATGTGATAGTTAGACTGATTCTCATTTCTTTTGTACTATTAATTGTTTGTTTGGGTATTTCTGATACCCATTATATATTTGGCTGTTTACAAAAAAAAAAGACTATGTTTGGATTTATTGATGAGAGAATAGAGGAAATTAAGAAAACTGGAAATATGGAAGTTGGGTGAGATGGGGGATTTTAGGCCAATTTTACTAATGGGAGGAATATACAAAATTATTTTGAAAGTCTTAGCAATGATGAGATTAGAGATTATGCAAAGTTCTAGAATCGATGATCTTGACAATGTGGTGATTCTTAATGAGATAATTGAAGAGGCAAAAAGATGAGGCAAGAGAAGATTAATGTTCAAAATAGACTTTGTTGAATTCTACTATTCAGCTGATTGGGGCTATTTGAAAACTCTTATGGAGAGGTTCAACTTTCACCCAAAGTGAGTTGGGTGGATCATGCATAGGGATGGCAAAATGATCTGCCCCGAAGTCGACCCGCCCTGCTCTGAGAGGTTTAAATCCGCCCTGCCCTGCCCCATTCTTAAAACAAGGCAAATCTGCCCCGCCCCGCACGCAGGGCAGGGCAGGCATGGATATATGTATTATAAAAATCTGCCATGCCCTGCCCTGCCCTGAATATAAAAAAAAATAAAAAATTATATTAATATATATTAATATAAAAATTATTTTTGATTATTTTGTTTGCTGTTAAGTATTTTGAATATGACTTACTAAATTTCTAATGTTTAATTTAATTGTGGATTTTTAATATTTATTTTATCGTTTAATTTAATTTAATCTGCATATTTTACTTGGACTTTTGGAGTGCATGGGGCAGGACAGGGCAGGGCAATGACTTGCACAGGGCAGGGCACAAAATGTTGCCCCGCAGCAGGTCGCAGGGCAGGGCAGATACTTATGAACGCAGGGCAGATTTGGATATTTAACTATCTGCCCTGCTCTGCCCCATTGCCATCCCTAATCATGCATGAAATGTATCTCGGCGGCTCACGCATCGATACTAGTAAATGGAAGTCCTTCGAGAGAATTCAAGATGAAAAGAAGCTTGCAGTCAAGAGAATGAGTTTCATGATTTTGCTACTGCAAAGCCAAAATATGTTAATATAAGACCAAAAATATGTTACTACAAAGTCAAAATTATTCTTCTATATATTACTACAAGACAAAAGATATGTTACTACTCCCTCCGTCCCAGGATTGTTTGCACCAAAAATGGGGCACGCAAACTAAGAAAAAGGTGTAATGAGTGGAGAGTTGAGGGGTAATTTTGTAAACTTTTATGAATAAAGTAAAGTGAATGATTGGATTGAGGGTAAAAGTAATGGCATTTTGTGTAAATATGTGAATATTGTGAGGGTGGGGTTTATGAAAAAGTTTCCTTTTTGGGTAGTGCAAACAATTGTGGGACGGACGAATAAGGAAAGAGTGCAAACAATTGTGGGACAGAGGGAGTACAAGATAAAAATATGTTACTACGATGCCAAAACTATTTTGCTATTATAAGACCAAAATATGTTACTATAAGACAAAAAATATGTTATTACAAAGGTAATTTATGCTATTGTAAATTTTTTACCCGCATATTTGTCCAAAAAACTATGTTTTTATTATTGTTCTTGAAGTATATTTTGGTCTTATAATAACAATATTTTAACTTTGTAGTAACATATTTTAATCTTTAGATAATGAAATAAAAAAAATATATTTCAATTAAATTTAACTCGCGTTCACTAAGATTTGACCAACTAATTAGCTACAATTTTTTTTATGTAATTATATATTCCATTTGTTTCATAGTACTCCGTAATTGTTATTTTAGAGGTTTTATTTTCTCTCAAATTAATTGTTGTTTAAGCTATTTATTCACATTTTCTTCCTAATTTTGTTTACCCTTATATATTTTTCCTCTCCTCCTTTTAAGTCTTATATTCTCTCTCCTCTTCTATTTAATGAAGATTTATCAGGAATAAAAATGTTAAAAATTTATATTAAGACAATGTACTTGGGAATGTCAGTTTTCTTCACTAGAATTTGCTTCTATTTAATATCAAACAAATAATCTCAACTACTTCCTCTATTTCATTTAATTTATCTTTCTAGTAAAAATAGTCGTCAATTTGTACTAATTTAAAAGAATTAAATATTATATTCTAATTTTGTTCTTATTCTTGCTTCTGTTATCATATGACATTAAACGGCTTTAAATAAATAAAAAAGATAAAGATATCATCTTACACATATATTTGTTTGATTCTTATTTTATTTTTAAATTCGTATGAAACATCTTTATACGATAATCACCACCAATTATGAGAATCCTCAACGGCTTTGATGGTTCAAGGAGCTTTCTCATGTTATTCAACACATGAAAATCTTATTGAATTCGACGAGTTGCATGAGAAACTCCTGAGCATGGAGGCCTAATTGGCTACTCGATAGTCTGTTATTTCATTGAATTCTTATTGTTATGCGTCTTCATGAATAAAGTCCAAGTCCTAGGTCTTGCCCTAGTCACACGAACGAACAACGAGTAGAAAGACAACACCTTGGAGTCAACGAAGACCAGTCAATTGCCAATAGGTCGAAGGTTGTTAGTAAATGCCACCTCGACGGCTCTGTTCGCCCACCTCAGAGGCCATCCTCTGATCGACCCCATCCTGCTCGTCCAGGTCAGCGAACTCCATCCACGTCGTAGCTCCCGAGGACGAATAACACCTCGGTCAAGAAGGTTCTTCAAATAAGTCGACTCATCCTACGTGTAAATATGATAAGCACGGTCAGCTCGTCCACCGAGCGAAGTATACTTAGTCACTAAGTCTTAACAGACCAAGTGTTACATAAGTGTATTCGTGTTCTTCTCTAAGAAGACATGATTTATGTAATAAAAGTAGTTCATGATTTTGCTACTATTTAAATAGTTATTTGATCTAATTAAATAATACATAATATGTATTCATTAAACAAAAAACACTATTCTCTCCCTCTTCACCTTAATTCGCTATCACTTGCTTATGACTTATGAGCATTTATAAGCAACAATCAATTATTTGTTAGTCAACTAAAGAGGACCATCCATACAATCTGACTAGTTAGTAACCATATCTAATGCATTTTGATGGGCACTTACTTTTAATCTAAAGTTTAGAATCCAATTTCTATAGTGATGCAGACACAGAAGCGTGTAATAAAGAATAATAAAGAAGATATATAAAGAACACAAAAGAACACACTAACTCCGTTGATTTTACGAATACCCGGAAAAGTGGCAAAACTCAGATACGTTCAGATACGTTGATTCACACAGAATACCGTAAAAGAGATCCTGAGATAAACTCTCGTTTTTTTTATTAATCAAATCACCTCCTCTTACATTGTGAAACACCAAAGCTATAAATAAGCAAACATCAAAACCCTAGTCTTACGGCCCAACACTGTCGTGGGCTTATACCAAAAAGGAAAAGAAATTCAAAAGGAAACTATTGCAAAAATTAAAAATTAACCAAAAATAACATCTAATCAACATTAAAATTAACAACATAATTGTCAATTAATCTGCATCATATAGCTTTCGTATTGAAGGTCATTCATATTTCATCGAAGTCAATTAAAGATTATTTAATGAATAGTAGTATGAATACCACAACATATACATATCTAATCTACCTTAGAAATCTCTGAGGTTTTTGAATATGGGTATTAGAAAACAAGTCTTTTTTGCAGAGCTCCCGATAGAATCTACAAACCAAATCAATAAACACAGGGTTATTGAGGTTATTCCAACAGTAGACAAGTTCCTCAACATCACCCAACTCTCTCATTTTCCGACCTTCAAATATCATCTCTAACAAACACTTGTCGAAACTCCTCCTACACTCGTCTCGATCCAATACCTGATTATTATTTGTAGTTATTCTTACACATGCTACAGGGGTGATTGGGGATGGATTTGGTGCTTTAAGATCATGTCGGGTGTCAGAAATACTCGTAAGCTCCATCATGCCAGCCATCTCCAACTCTTTTGCTCTTGGTGAATGGAAAAACGAACGGAACATCGAGCAACTCCCTTCAAGTGCCATCTTCGGTAGGTTACGTTTCCATCGGCTGAATCGAAGGGACCGTATAAGAAGTGGACGTCGGAGTTTGAATTTGAAGAGGCGTACGAGTTTCTTACTTGGTTTGAGAAACTTGCATTTTAACAAATGTAGACATGTGAGTTTCATTTCTTAATGATTGTGAGGCAAGTATGAATGAGAGGTGATATTTAAGGGGCAAAGGGGGGTAAGAATCATTGTGTGTTGATCTCACGTCTACTCCCAACAGAAAGCGTTATACCATAAACTGCAACTTTTACAGCCGACTCAACAAATGTTTGTTCGGTAGTTGTCCATTCTCTCTTGCACACACATATAATATTTGAAATATACACAAACTAAAGTGCAATTTAATACTTTTATAAATAAAAATATTTATTCTCCAAATACTCTAATAAACCCTCACTTTTAACATAAACTATCAATATTCCATAAAACCCGCACACAAACAAGGGTGCATTTTAAGTGTGAACGAGGGTGGATTTCTTATGGAACCCACCGCCTACATAAAATACTTGTAGATGCTAAAATGTACAAGTGATTTATGGAGTGGTGGGTTCCCTAAGAAACCAAAAATCGAATTCCATATCATACTCTATATACATATTCAAATTTATACTAATTCAAAAGAAAGAAAAAACAATCTGGTTCCCAATCTGGTTCCATAAAAGTCATAACAAGCCAAAATTGGTATCATTATACATAGCTAAAGACCAGAGTTATTTATTTATTGTCTGTTAGTATCTAAACTAGTCTCTTTTTGTACAAGATTAATCATCCCTCTAAAGCATTCACTGGTGTAATGGGGGGAATTCAACTTCATTCTTAAGCTGGACTGAATCTCCTGCAGCAACCCTAAAACCACAAACCACAAACATTGTTTTGAAATAACCTTAAACAAATAAATAACACCGACGAATTCAAACAAGATTTTTCATACCTTTCTTGCTCCTTAACTTCTGTTGTACCATGTGCTTCTTCTGAGGCACGCATAGTTGGGCGCATGACACCGTCTCCCAGATCCCCAATCGACCCAAATTGTATTCTGCATGATCCTCTTAAATCGTCATTCATTTGATTACGAGGTTGGTACAGTGCATCCAATCTCCCATGACCTTGAGATATGCTTCTGGCATCATAAATGCCATTTACAGGGCTTGAAGAAAGGCATCCGTTACTTGGTCCATATCTATGAAACTGATTGTGACTTCCTGATACCGTATTTCTGCTGGTCCCATGTGAAGAAGGTCTCTCCCCCGAGAAACCATTCTGCAGACATAAACGGTAAGCAACAACTAAACAATGCATACAAAACTAACGAATCAAGATTATGAGAGGAAGTGATAGGAAAAAGACTACCACACGGGGAAAGTAAGTCCCAGTTCCTCGTGCCTTCTGTGTCCCTTCAGAACGAAAAGCTTGCGAGGCAGAATCAGCAGTCAAACACGAGCTGTGTTCCAACGTTTGTTTGGGGTGAAAGCTCATTCGAGAGAATTGAGTCTGCAAAAATGGCATCGATTGACAAACAATGTCCCATGGCTTCTTGTTCTGAATTCTAGGAGGTACAGATGCAGTATGATGGCCTGCAGATGCAAATAAGGAAAACCCATGGCACAATTGACCATATAAAAGACTCCTGATATGGCTGTCGTAATCTCCACTGAGATCAGCCAAAGGATTGAAAGCTTCAGATTCTCCTCCTATGCTTTTTAAGTCCAAGTCCCTAAAGTCGAGGGAAGTATGATGTCCACCTTCTAAGCTTCCAATTTCAGCAGAAATTTTGGAAGAGTCTAAAAAAGGCTTATGACAAATGTTCCAAGAATGGACAGTGCCATTATTAAAGCTTGATGCATAATCGGGTGTGCCATTCCTCGTACTAGAATCGGATGTAGCATGGTCAAAAGTGTTGACTCCCTCCGCATTATAGAAGCCTTCAGATTCCCAATAAAGTTCTCTGTCATTCTTGAATTCTGACTCAACACCATCATTATAGAAATCATTGACATATGATTTTAGAAGAATATTGTTCCCAGAAAACATTTCAACAGGTGATAACAATGGTGCGGTCGAGGATTCTTCATCACCAAATTCTAGGGCCAAATGTTGAATATTTTTTTTATTGTCATTTCCATGCCTTGCTATAGTATTTGCGAAGAATTCACAGATCTCATCAGCAACTCTGTTAGTTGGTTGCGAAAGAACTTGACCAAGCTTGCGAGCCCCATATCTGAAAGCACTTCGTATACGGTAGAAATTTCCTAGAAAGGAGCAAGGGGAAACAAAATTGAAAAAAAAATACGAAGAAATGTTTTCACATCATTACAATTAAATGACTATTGAAGGGAGCCCTTTCGAGCCATGCTCTTAGCTTAAACAATGAAAATGACGCACTAAATGGGGCTGAGTGAGTAGCATTTAACTATTAGGAGAAGGCTGTCCTTCCACAATTTCCTATTTCTTTGATGCGTTTGGCTTATAAATTGTAGATCCAAACTAAAAACGATGAATTATCATATGGAACTCAAAACTTTCAATCTTTTTCCTCTTAAGAATGAAGTTGGAAGACAGAAATGAAGAGCCTATCATTATGAGACAATTATTCAAAGAAGCATACCGAACCATCACTGTTCGATCTGATATCAGCCAAAAGATAGAAACTCTACCCAATAGTTAATCATATTACGGTGGCATAAGGGTTCATTTCATCAAACAGCGTCAATAAAAAGATCTGATATCATATCACCCAGGAGATAGCACTTCTACAAACTAAAACTATCCCATCATGGTGACAAAAAACCATTTCAACGAAGAGCAATTGGTATAATTCTTACCTATGTTCACACTCCGGCCCAGGTTATTATTCTCCTTCAATGGGTCAATAATATTCAGATGCTTCGTCTGAAATGTTTTAGGTTTTCCTTCAACTACCTTTGACGAAACTGAAAACATTTCCACGCAGTTATCCAAAAATTCATCACTAAGCATCAGATCAGTCCATCCACTCTCTGGCACCTTCACTACAAAGAAAACAAAAAGGGGAGAGAATTATCAAGAAAGGAAATACTAAAGGGATAGTGAATTTCAGACCATATTCATACACCTCAAGGACATCACTTACGCACTATATCAGGAAGAGATGATTTACAAACTGGTCCTTTTAGACTGATGCAATAATTCTCCCAATCGAATTGGCTGTAGTACTCCAGAAATCTGTAGAGTACCTACATAAGAACAATCATAAGAAATTGACTAACATACATTTGCATGCAGTCGAAATTATAATTGCATAATCACATAGTTACCGTTAACGGGCCCCGTAAGGATGAATGGAACAGATGGAAAATGTACAGGATCAGTGTTTCCAAAGCATATGTAGAAATTAAACCATGGTGGGCACCAAGGATACGGCTTTCATAATAGCACCAAGCCTTAATTAAGATAATGCTGCGCTTAAAGAGATGATTTCTCCCAACAAGACGATCAACCTGAACAAAGAAGCAAAATTCACATGGAATTTGCAATTACAATATGTCGTGCGATTTCAGAATCTACATTTAAAAATCAAGGGAAATCTATGGAGTGCAGCATAAAAATAAAATAAGAAACAAAATGAGCAATTTTAGCAGGGATATGTTGAAAGGAATGAAATCAATCTTCCAAAAGAACTTATACATCAGGCAACTTCAACTTACCTCAACTGATTTTTCATAAATAAACATACTGTAAAACCTCTACAATTAATAATCTTTGGGAGAATGAAAAATTCAGTAAGTTAAAAGAGGTATTAATCAAAAGAAAACTAATACTCCTACTACTTTATTAGACATAGAGTGAATATAGACAGTTATACAATTAGCTAAAAATTCTTTATATATCAACTTTATCACAGAAATATAAATTAAATTAGATGCATTTATAATTAAAACAATACACATTTGATCATATATAGTTTTATCTCTAATCAAGTAAATTTGAAATTAATCCACTAAAATTTAGTATATAGTTTAGCCAGAAAAATTATAGAAATCATATTAATTGATAATTTGTGGATAAACATTTTATTTAGAAATATTTGACAGAACAATTAGAAAATATATTATAATCATAGGATGGTAAATGCCGTCAGTCTCTAATCAATGGAATTCATTGAAGATATTATTAGGAACACAATTAGGGCATTCCCTAATTAACATTTTGTTGTAGTATACTTGATTTGGTTCATTAAATTGGATTTAAGAATTATATTAATTGTTAAAAAAGCACAAATTAAAAGTCCAATAATCCCAAGTTCTAGAATTTTACCCTAGGTAACTCCATATTATTCAACTAGGAGGTTTTATGAAAACCTTAAGTAGATATACAAATTTATGGATAGCTTTTACCAGATAAACCATAACGATCAGGTTAAGAGTTTGTTTGCATAATCTTAGACATTAAGCAAGGAGGTGCTTTAGGATAAATATGGCCAGGTGGGTGGAGCAAAAAATTAAGAAGAACCAATCAACACGAATTGTCTATTCACATAACAAGAGCCATACAACAGTATTTATTGATTATCAAGTACTACCTCCCTCCCCTTCAAAGGTTTACATTAACTTTTGGCACAGAATTAAGAAATATAGTATTAAATTTGTGGTGGATAGTTGAGGTAGAGAGAGATAGGAAGAAGAAAAGGAAGTGTGAGGTAGGAAAGAGAAAAGGTAGAGAGGGATAGGGGATTTTGCCAAATAAGGAAATGCAAACTTTAGGTTGGGACGGACCAAAAAGGAAAGTGTAAACCTTAGAGAGGGACGGAGGTAGTATTAGTTTATAAAGGTTCAAATATAGGGTTGTCATATGCTGCCAAAGGCACAAGAATAGCATGATGAGTGTTTTAAAACTACAATTGATTCCCATGAAAGATTAATTATTTGTATTCCCACCTGTTCAAGGAAACACAAGGTAGAAAGTCCACCTAACTGATTGAAAGATATATCTATGACCATGTTCTGTGCAAGGCATTTCACAAGTTTAACCTGCAATTAGAAGAAGACATAACGAGATCAATACATCACAAAATATTCATATATTTATAACAAGTATACAAAGGCATTCATTGAAACCAAAAATATATATATACCACTGTGGCACTGTGCATTTGGCAAAAGTAGTCTAATAAAGTCACTTCCTTGAGAAACGAACATCTTAATTTATACTTGTTCCGTAATCATCAACCCAAATTATATGTATTCAGTAAATCATGTTCATAATAATTTAGGTTTGTAACAAGTACATACATTGTCAAAATGAAATGAAAGTTGCCAGAGCATGTGCAACACCAAGAAACATATGAAGTTTATAAACATGCCGTCTATTAAATGAAGTTATGCAACTAAATTTTCCAAGTCCAAATATAAAGAAGAATTTTTTATGGGTGCAAAATTTTGTGAAGAAACTCACTAAAGTTTCACGAGATTATACTCACAAGACTTCAACAATAGCCTAAAGTAATATTGTGCTAATATATTCAGATCATTAATTGATCCTTTCTCGGGAATATTTTTGTATTCTTCTATAGAGAGAATGCCAGGACTAACAGCCTCCTCCATATTAACACGTCTTCACTCCCATTAGTAAATGGTACCGCATTAATTTTAAAAAAAAAAAGAGGCATGATTCAATGAACATAGGTGCAAGGTCCTATGGACAATTTGAGATAAAGATACCTCAGCATCAATAAATTGTGTGTCTTTCAATTGGAACTCAGCATTTTCATTCTTCTCTTCTCGATGTAAAAGAGAAAGAACATCACGGACTAGAGATTCATCCACACTTGGACATTCAATGACAGTAAAATCAATATCTCCATCAGGTAAGTATGTTTTGAGTGGCACTGACCCATAGGTGAAAACCTGTGACATGATAGCAAATAACCACGTTAAACAACTAAAGTTTGAAAAATGAAAGACAAAAAAAAATTAACTGAAAAAGTAAACATTAAGTTTGTGCTCCAATACTAAATATCTAGTTTGTCTGACAAACATACTTCACATCTGAATTCTTAGCCTATAAATCTCATTAGAATGAACTAAGAAACATCTTTGGACCTCTAAGAAGAGCAACTAATTTCTGTAACCACTTGGATTACATTCTCGAGATATGTATCACGCTATTCTAAAGAAACTCATCTCATCCGTAAGAAACCCAAAAAAATAATCTCAAAAACTATGACAAACCATTTTAGAAAAAAAAATGTTTGGCTTTTTCATCTTGTATTCACCTTAATATTTACAATCACAACTCACAGCAATACGAATACACACACATCTGTAAGGACTTCAAAAATTGGAAAGGTAAATTTCTACCGAAAACTAGAGGAAGTAAGGGGTAGTGTGTCTTCATCATACATGCAAGTATCAAGAGAAATTTCACCACGCCTACATCATAGACGAAGCTTAATGTTGTGTCACAACAAACGGGGTGATAGGATATAGATACTTGAGCTTCATCACATCTCCTAACTTCAATCTTCTTAACTTTATCTTGCAACATCAGGTCATAACCTAAACAGTGTTTGGCTAAGCTTATTTAAACGGTCAGTCGGTAACATCTTATTTTAAAAATCAATTATAAGTTTTTCAATAAAATAAGATACCAGAGCTTTTAAGAGGTTAGCCATGACAATTGTGTAATTAACTTGACCAAATTTAAAGAATTTAGAATAAAATAAAACTATTTCAAACAAAAGATGGGCTTCCCTCCTAGAATTTTAATTTAGTGTTTGTAAGCTTTTAATATACTATTTTGGAGCAGATGAAATCCCTTTTCAAAAACTCCAATGTAGCACTTTAGAGGAACTTATATAAGATGTAAAAAAAGCTTATTGATGCAGTTAACACCCTCTAAATCTCCATTCTCTTAACATCTTTTATCGCACCACACTGCTTCACTACTGGTATGCAAGATTAGTAGATCAGAGTTGTTATCACACATGAATTGGGCATAAGTCAAGCCCAAACTCAATTGCTTATCAATTCATGACAAAACCACTATTTAGAAATCATCACGCAAGCCATTATAACATATTCCAAACGAATATACCACCACTTTCTCACACAGAAAATATAATTACACTTTCTCACACCGAAGATTACAATTAAACTCATAAAGTAAGAGAATAACTTAAGAAAAAGAGAGCGGATGTTAAACTTAAATTAACAAAATCACATCATCTTCCCCGGCATGCATATCAAGCTAATTAACTTTAAAAATTGACCTCGCAATTAAGATGAGTTTTGATGAGGCGTTGAAGATAATCAACGATGTCTCTTCTCTTCTCCTCTGAATCCAGAGTAGGGTGAACGCAATTCAACATCTGCTGAGTTGCTTCCTCAGCCGCCGACAAACAGTCCTGACTAAGCGACGACGGATCAGGCGGCGTAGAACCCCTAAACCGCAAATTAAAAGACGATTGACCGCCAGAACACGGCATCCCAAGCTCACCCATCCTCTTCAGCCGTTATGTTCAAATGAAGAGTAGAAACAGTCAAACAGCAACTAAAAAAAACACTTGATTAGTGCTCCCTAGTTCATACGTTTGAAGAAAAACAGAGAATTCAACAAGAAAATGTGGGGGGTTTAAAATTGGGGTTTGGGTTTGGCAGGGATTTATTGTGATCCTTACTGTTTGTACACGTATAGATTTTTCCCAAGTATTTAATTCAAGAAAAGCGGAAATCCGGAGAAGAAAAATGTATAAACAATGGGCGTTTTGTTTGTTTCCGGCTTCTTTCTGTTATTTGCAGAACAAGAAAAAGAAACAAGGCCCTGTTTATCTCTCTCTCTATACTTACATATACAGATAGATAGAGATAGATATATGTATAAGTTGTGAAATTATATTTTTTTCTTTATGAAAAGATAGTAGTGGGCCAGTAGCGCGCAGAGATATGTGACGCGAGAAAAAGAGCAAGACGGAGGCGAAGGCTGGATTTTTATTTATTTTTTTCTCTTAGAAATTAGATAAGGACCTCTAATTTAAGTAAATATTCCTTTAATTCTAATTTAAGCTTTACGCTTAAGGATGACACAAGTTTTAAAAATATATCTGCTTTATTCATTAAAAGTGTGTTTATTTTTTTTATTTATTTATCCACCAAAGTGTTGTTGATTTATTTTTATAAAAACAATCACTTTATTTCTATCAGATAACAATCCCAAAATATCATTACTTTATTCATTTTTTTTTTAATTGTGTCTAAAAATTTGAACACACTTTTGATGGACAAATGAAGTACTCCATACTCCCTCCGTCTCTTACTTAAGAACTCATAACTTTTAGATACGTGTTTTAATGTATAAATTATTAATTTATTAGTATTATGAGAAATAAAAGTGAGGGTAGTAAATACTTTTTAACTTTAAAAGTAATAAAAATATTTTTTAGTGTGAATAAAGTAATGACATTTGATTTAATATTTAAATATTTTGAGGGATAGTTTTTTCACTATTTTTAGTATGAGTCATTAAGTAAGGAACATCAAAAATTGTCAAAATGAGTCATTAAGTTGTTGGTGGAAAGTGTTAGAAAAGAAAAAAGGTTGAGAGATAAAGTATAAAAAAGGTAAAAGGATAGAGAGATAAAGGAAAAGTGATTGCCAATTAATGTAATTTTATGTAAAAGTATGGATAGTTGTTAATAAAATGAAACCCTACAATACCATTATTGTACTTACTTTTCTTAAAACATGTGCATAAAAGTATGAGCACACTTTTGTTGGACATATGGAGTAGTATTTTATACTTTCTACGCCCTTTACTTAATAACTCATAACTTTTGGGCACGAATTTTAATGTATAAATTATTTATTAGTATTATGAGAGATAAAAGTGGGGTAGTAAAGATTTTTAACTTTAAAAGTAATAAAAATGTTTTTTAGTGTGAATAAAGTAATAACATTTGATTTAATATTGAGATGTTTTGAGGGGATAGTGAAAAAATTCATTTACTATTTTTAGTATGAGTCATTAAGTAAAAGACACAAAAAAATAGTAAAATAGGTGATTAAGTATAGGTGGATTGTGTATAAAGTTGTTGGTGGAAGGTGTAAGAAAAGGTTAAGAGAGAGAGTATAAGAAAGGTAAAAGAAGACTTTAAAAGGATGGAGATAGAAAGGAAAAGTGGGTATCAATTAATGAAATTTTGTATAAAAGTATGAATAGTTGTTAATAAAAATGGAGTCACAACTTATTAAAAAGAAAAATGTAAAGCTTTAAAGGGGCACCTAAAATGACAAAATGTAAAGGTTAAAGAGGGGCAGGGGTATTAATCAATTAAGGGCTCATTTGGTGGCCCAAATTAGGCAAGATAAATTGAAGATTGTGCCTAATCTGGGCCAATTTTGTATTTGGTGGAAGTCCTGCTGGCCCAATATAACTCCATCGGCCCGCCACAAAATGTAGATTAGGGTGTGTTTTTTGTCTCGCAAAAAATGGTGAGATAAACAATCTTGGCAAAACACGGAGCTCTCTTAAATTCCAAATTACTTCTTTAGCCTCCGTATATAAACGTGAAACCTAGTTTTTCACTCAACAATTTCATTTTCAGTCTCTCCCTCTTCCTATCTCTTATCATGCGGCGATTTCTCCCCCTTCTCAAATCAGCAGCGACTTTCTCTCGAAGATACACTGTGGACTTCGAGCTCCGGCGTCGTAGTACTTACATCGTGGTACGTAGCGACATCGCGGTGTTTTAGCGAGACCAACACTGTGTTCAAGCGGTACGAACGATTTCTTAAAACCCTACTTTTGTCTTTTAATTTTTCGTGGTATTCGTCGATTTGGTATCTCGATTGGTATTTGCCGCTTTATTTTCGGGCTGATGCAAACACCATTTTAATATCTTCTATATTTTGCTAGGGTTTGCGAGATAATCGTTTCTATCAAGAGTTTTCGAGGCCAACCTTGTGTTTCAAAGGTACGAATCATCACTGGAAATCTACTTTCTTAAATTTTTGTGTTCTGTTGCAAAGGCTGAAGATTATGTCAAGGCCTGATTTTCTTGAATTTTTTGTAATTTTTTGTTCTGTTGCACCGTTCTGGGCCACCAAATTTTTGTTATGTTGAAATGGTATGATTTTATTCTGTTCTGTTCCACCGTTCTGGGCCACCAATTTTTTGTAATTTTTGTGTTCTGTTGCAAAGCCTTCTGTTTCACCATTAGTTGAAATGGTATGATTTTGTTCTGTTTCACCGTTTGTGTGTTACTCTATTTCTGGACTCACTGAATAAATTGACACTGTACATCCTTTGACTGAGATTTCTGGACTCGAATAGTATTTGATATTATTAAATGTTTCGTGTTCAACAACAATGTTGGCTTTCGAGATGACCTGTTCTAGTAACAGGCTTGAAATGATGTAGTAGTATTTATCACTGCTAATAATAATACTTGAGGGAATTGTTTAAATATTTATGCATTAGTGAAAATTGATGACTCTATATTTTGCGTCAAGTGTGACGTTTCATTGTTTATTTTAACCCTGGTGTACCTTGGTGGAGTGACTACAACATGAGGTAAAATCATTATGCATCATCTTTTGTGGACATATTAGCAATTTTAAGTCATTTAACATCCTTTGGTAAGTTTAATTGCTTTGTTTCAGTCATCACTGTTGTTACTTAACCAAAGAAGTATGCATATGCCCTAATTATTAGGGCGGAGAAAATGAAGATAACTTAGGCATCCCTTTCTTTCCAATCGTCCATATTCAACTTTAACTTTCATAAAAAATTATTAAGAAAATTATGATTTACAATACATATATATAATCTCAATAAGTTATTACAAATTATCTTGGATCGATGATGAATTGTAGATAACATGATACTGCTTACAATTTATGTGGGGTCTGGTGACTTGGTCTCCTAGTGGCATTTACAAAGTGGGGCGGACTCCGGAGGATCCCACTACAAGAATTTATGTTTTTTTGTAATGGTGCATGTGTGTGTATATAGAGAGAGACATTAAACTAACATGCCTTTTTCCATACACAGGTGGTTTTTTTTTTAATATTCACGATTAATATGCTGACAAAAAGGCGGAATGTGTAGCTTGGAGTTGGAAACGAAGACAGGGTGTCGATTATTACCAGAAATTCAGTGTGGATAGAGTGTTGCTTGAATGCTTGATATCTTATTTTATCGATAAAATTGATGTTGGGGCAGTAGGAATTATTGGATATTTGACACTATATGTCTTGGCTGATCATGGTGGATCAATGAACTTTAGAATGTAGCAATTTATTCTCCAATTTTGTAAGAATTCTAGGTTGTACATAGGCTTGATATGACATTATAATGTAGACAAATCGTGGCTCTAGTGGCATTGTTCCAAATTATTATTATTATTGTTTTTTTCCAATTTGATATCCATAAATTTTTTATTTATTTTGATGAATTGTTATATAAACAAAAAGAAAGTGTGCTCTTGTAATGCCCATTTCCATCTATTTATTATTGCTCATGATGGTAAATTAAGCAGGTCAGAATTGGTGTATTGTTTTTTTATGTCAAAGTTCTTAGGTGCCATAATAATCAAAAGTTTTGAGAGTTTAATTTAAAAATGTTGTGTTTTCAAAATGTTTGGGTTAAGGGTTAAATGGGTAATATGGTAAAAGATTTTTTCAACATTGCTCACTAAAAATTGAAAAGGGCAATTCAAATTTAGAGTGGCAAAGTTGAAATAATTATATTTCAGTGAGGTCATTATTGTCAATTGCAAATTCCATTTATTAAATCAGCTCACACACTAAAGGTGTATACCAAACACCAAACTTACTAATAATCTGCATTTAATCAGGTTGGGCCCTATCTTGGGCCCAAATCTAAGTTAATTAGTAATGCCCACCAAATGTGCCCTAAACAAATCGGGGCAAGATTCTTTATCCACCTCAAGATTTCTACTTCAATCCAATTGTGAGTAGGGGTGAAAATTGGGCAGGCTACCCAACAGGGGCCTACAACTCGGCATATTAAAGGGGTTTAAACTTTTTTAGAAGCCTATTTAGTTAAATAGACCGATCTTGGGCTTTTTCGTAGGCCTTTTAAGCCTAGTACATCGGCCAAATTAATTTTTATATATAAATATGGAGTAATATATAATTTATAAAAATATAATAAATAGAATATAATACATGTGATAATAGTAGGCTACTTTAGTGTGGAGTTTGTCTAATTTTTAGAATGAAGAACGGTGTGTTCACTATGGGTAGAGTGTACATTTGCGTCCCCACTTCTCACGATTGGAGCAGGTAGCTACACCGGACTAATCTGTCTCGGTTTGAAGATTTAGTGATTAAGAATGTATTTATGTTATTGAATTGATTTGATAAACCTTAAAAAAAATGATAATACGTGAAGATGAGATTATCTCGGATAATTAATGTATTTTTTATTTATATTTTCCTTTGTAATTGTTGAATAAATATTTGAATATTGTTTTTTTTTTTTGGCCATTTGATAATTGGTTATTGTTTTTTATGATTCGGTGATAATTCAATTGTTTTTTAAAATGCATTTAAAAGACTTTCGAGTCAGATTTATTTATTAAAAATGTCAAGTCAAACCTTTAAAAAAAGTCTAAGCTTGTGTCCAGAAATTATATACCAGGCCCAAACTTTTTTCTTAAGGCCCGACCTAGCCTAACCCATTCTCACCCCTAATCGTGGGGACACAGAGAGTCGACATCCATTTAGGGTTTAGGCGCAAAAAAGTCTTAACACATTGAAATTTCTTGAGATATGTTGGATGCCCACACTAGGACATCTCTCAAGTGACCAAATAATTCAACTAGCATCCGGACCTTCAAGTCCTAAAGAAGTTTCTTTTTCAGAATAGATTGAGCTGCATCTTGAGAACTCGAGTGAATACAGTAGCAGTCCAATTGATGCAAACAGAGTTAAAACGAAAAAAAAAATTGTAACCGACGGTTTGCCGGTTCGATTTCAGTTACCGATTTTGCAAAACCGAAACCGCCGATTTTTGTAACCGACGATTTTCGGCGGTTGAACATATCTACCTCCACCTTCACATTCTCAGTTTGCACATCCCTACCCACTTTCAATTTATGTCCTCCCCCTAGCTCTTTTGAATGGTCCCTCTTCTCCCTACAGTTTTAGGTTAGCACTTGTGGAGTCCAGCTTACGGTAGGTTGCCATTGATGAGCTTTCCCTCTTCTTAGTACCTGTTTTCGAGCCTGTCCTAGAGGTGGTTCCATGTATAAGTTGTACCCCCAAATTGAAAATTTTGTATCTTTTTCTTAGGTAAAAAAAAAAATATATAATAATGTCTAAAAAAAGTTCGATAACTAAACTGTATAACCATTCTCAAACTTAATATCTTTCGTGCCCCTAAATTCTAAATCTTAGATGCGTCGCTGACCTGCTCTCATCATGAACATATACATATTCCGAGTTTCAATGTATGTATGGATTGGTGGTGTCGGGAGCAATGACCTCAGTTGGGTTTCCATGAGCCTCTGGGACATAGGGTGATTCACCTTTACCAAAAGTTTTCATACTTTCCTTTTTAATTTGTCTCTCAAAAGTTTGCATACCTCAAAATGAAAACAATCACCATCCTCATAATATACACATATTTACTCTTTATATATTTACTCTTTATGACATTACTTTTGGGGCCCACCATGCACTCGATCCAACTACTTTATTTACTTTATATAAATAAAATTATAAAATTACCCTTCAACACTCTAATTATTATATTTTTTATTTATTAAATTATGTGTTAAATATTCCTTCAAAACTTTGGGGGAATGGTGAGAGTATTTATTAAAAATTAACTTTTTATTGTTTAAATTATTTATTTTCTAAATTCGTTTGTGGGCCCCCCACTAATTTTGTAAATTTGTTAAGGGTATTTTGATAATTTCACACATATTAAAATTAATACTCTGTTTTATAATTATTTGCACACTTCTGATATAAAAATAATCCATAAAATTAATATATATTCGAACATCATTTTATTTTTAAATCGTCACTCATTTTGGGTCTACATTTTTTATCCTAAATTTCACTAAATCTATTTTACATCCTACTAAATCTATCTTACATCCTACTAAATCCTCCTTACACCTTATGTAATCACTTAAAATACGCTTTCTTATTTGACTCTACACCACTAAATTCAATTGTTTTTTAAAGTGAATCGGTTAAAATGTGCAAGTTATCACGGGACGGAGAGAGTATTAACTTGTACCAAAACATAGCAAAAGTCAACTTATTCGATCAATTTATTTAATGAAATGTGACGTATTGACAATTTTATAATGTGAAATTTTGATGAAAATAATGAGTACATATTTTTTTTTTGGGAAATTCTCAAATGCACCATGTGCACCAAAACAGGTTTGGTGCACATGCTTTTGTCCTTATCCTCTCACTCTAACTTATTATCCCCTTTTCTCTACTTATAGTTATAATTCCATTTTTTTTTCCATTTATTAATTAATTAATTTATAATCCATTACTTTATTAATTAATTTACAATTCCCATCACTTAATTAATTAATTTACAATTCTCATAAGCATGATCCTTTCATACTTTTTTTTTTTCGTTTTTTTTTTCCGTTTTTTTTTCTTTTTTTTTTCGTTTTTTTTCGTTACTCACTTCCACTTTTCAATAATAATAGTCCCTACTTTTCATTAATAAAATTTCCACTTTTCACTAATAACAGTTATCACTATTCAGTAACAAAATTCCCACTTTTCACTAATAATAATTACCACTTTTCTGTAATAAAATTACCACTTTTCACTATTAATAGCTACCACTTTTCAGTAACAAAATTTCCACTTTTCAATAATAATAGTTACCACTTTTCAATAACAAAATTTTCACATTTCAATAATAAGAATTACACTTTTCAGTTAAAATATCTACCACTTTTCAATAATAAAAATTACATTTTTCAGTTATATATAATATCTACCACTTTTCAGTAACAAAATTTCCACTTTTCAATAATAAGAATTACACTTTTCAGTTAAAATAGCTACCCCTTTTCAATAATAAGAATTACACTTTTCAGTTCAAAGATCTACCACTTTTCAATAATAAAAATTACATTTTTAATATAAAATATCTACCACTTTTCAATAATAAGAATTACACTTTTCAGTTCAAATATCTACCACTTTTCAGTAACAAAATTTCCACTTTTCAATAATAAGAATTACACTTTTCAGTTAAAATATCTACCCCTTTTCAATAATAAGAATTACACTTTTCAGTTAAAATATCTATCACTTTTCAATAACAAAAATTACATTTTTAAGTTAAAATATCTACCACTCTTCAATAATAAGAATTACACTTTTCAATTCAAATATCTACCACTTTTCAATAATAAGAATTACACTTTTCAGTTAAAATATATACCACTTTCAATAATAAAAACTACATTTTCAGTTAAAATATATACCACTTTTCAATAATAATAATTACATTTTTTAATAACAAAATTTACCACTTTTCAATAATAAGAATAACATTTTTTTTTAATTTTAATAATAATTTTAACGGTACAATTTATAATTAAATATACCCGTTTTAATTAATTAAGTTAACAATGATAACAATAAGCAAAATAAAAATGAAAATTATAGATTAATTAATAATTGTAAATTAATTAATTAATTAAGTGATGAGAAATGTAAGTTAATTAATAATTGTAAATATTGGTCGATAAAAATGAGAACTGTAATTAAAAATGTAATTATTATTATTGAAAAGTGGTAGATATTTTAACTGAAAAATGTAGTTTTTATTATTGAAAGTGGTAGATATTTTAACTGAAAAGTGTAATTCTTATTATTGAAAAGTGGTAGATATTTGAACTGAAAAGTGTAATTCTTATTATTGAAGAGTAGTAGATATTTTTAACTTAAAAATGTAATTTTTGTTATTGAAAAGTGATAGATATTTTAACTGAAAAGCGTAATTCTTATTATTGAAAAGTGGAAATTTTGTTACTGAAAAGTGGTAGATATTTTAAATGAAAAATGTAATTTTTATTATTGAAAAGTGGTAGATATTTTAACTGAAAAATGTAATTCTTATTATTGAAAAGTGGAAATTTTATTACTGAAAAGTGGTAACTATTATTATTGAAAAGTGGAAATTTTGTTACTGAAAAGTGGTAGCTATTATTAGTGAAAATTGGTAATTTTTATTAGTGAAAAGTGGAAATTTATTAATGAAAAGTAGAAATGAAAAAAAAAAAAATTATTAATGAAAAGTAGAAACGAAAAAAAAAACGTGAAAAAAAAAACGAAAAAAAAAAAATTGTTAGTGAAAAGTGGAAATTTTATTAATGAAAAATAGAAACGAAAAAAAAAACGAAAAAAAAAAACAAACTTAAAAAAAAACGAAAAAAAAAATATTAATGAAAAGTAGAAACGAAAAAAAAAACGTGAAAAAAAAAGTGAAAAAAAAACAAAAAAGAAAAAAAAATTATTAGTGAAAAGTGGAAATTTTATTAATGAAAAGTAGAAACGAAAAAAAAAATGAAAAAAAAAACGGATAAAAAAAACAAACGAAAAAAAAAAAACAAACTTAAAAAAAAATAAAAAAAAAATATTAATGAAAAGTAGAAACGAAAAAAAAAACGTGAAAAAAAAAAGGAAAAAAAAAATTATTAGTGAAAGGTGAAAATTTTATTAATGAAAAGTAGAAAGTAAAAAAAAAGAAAAAAAAAACGGATAAAAGAAAATGAAAAAAAAAAACAAAACAAGAAAAAAAAATTTGAAAGGATTTGAACGTGTGACCTCCCTCATGCTTATGAAGGGTATCTATAACCATTAGAACATTCATTACTTAGTTATATTTATTTGCCTTTATAAATAGACATAGGATTGACCTGTGCATTAGTGTGCACGTGCACACTGTGCACAGGAGACCAACTCTTTTTTTTTTATATAATAATGTTAATCGGACCCTCTTACCGAAAATTTATGGGTCCTTCACTGTGCACAACGTTCCATATATAACTAAAGATTGTATCAAGAGAATCCTCTCTTTTTATTAAAAATTTTCCATTGTGCATCTCGGTAACTTTTATATAAATTTCACTTATCAAATTATTTAAGCATATGAATATTAAGTTTTATTGTGTTTGTCCCTCATGAATCATGATGCGGCGCACCATTATCTATTTAGTCATGATAATCCCATAATTTCCATTATCTAGTTAGTCATCACTCATGATATTATCTTCTATATTAGTCGTATTTCACTAATGCAGCAGAATTGTTATTATTATTTTTTTCTTTTAATGCTAGAAAATTCCAAATTTAAGCAAAGATGGACAAAAATTGGGCCTCTTTAGGATGAGACACGTGGTAATGTTTGTGGTCAAGGAAGTGCATACACATGCACCTTTCTTCTCTTCTCTATCCTTTGATTTCTATTTTAGGGGTTGGTGAAGTCTATTACAATTTAATTTAAATTCTCTAAATTCATCATCAATTTAATTTACTTACTTTTGGGTGCATCTCCATCACATAAAAGTCTTTACAACCATTAATTAATTAGGACGAGTATGACACGTGTTTATATATGGGATAGTTATACTCTCTCCGTCCCTGAAAATTTTGCATTTGATGGAACAAAATTTAAGGAAAATGTGTAATAATTAGAGTCTTGAAGGCAATTTTGTAAACGTTTATATATAAAGTAAATAAAGTAGTTTGATTGAGTGTATGGTGAATCCCAAATAATATTGTATAAAAGGTAAATACATTTATATAGTGAAAGTGACTTTGCAAACATTTCAGGGACAGGGGTAGTAGTAATATATTTCCTATATATTTTTAGAAGTTGTTCATTTATTTTTAATATAGATAATAAAAGATATAATATTAAATGCTTAAAGTAAAAAGGATATGGAAAAGAAAAAGTGAAAGAGATATACAAAAAATATATATATAGAAAAAATGTGTAATTATTGGTGAACACCCAAAATGATAAATGTGTAATTTTTAAAGGGATGGTTGAAGTATTATATTTTATATTTTATGAATTTGTAGAAAATCAACTTAAATATGCATGTTTAATGAAGAATGCAATAATTTGCCCATTAAAGTGATAATAGTTCACCCACAAAATTCAAAGAAAGGAGTTCAAAAGTCTATATGTTAATAATAAAAGAAAATGATTCGTACAAGTAATTTTTATAACTAAGACGAGAATGCAATTAATTTTTGCTGAAACAACAAAGAATGACAAATATCACAATCACTATCACAACGTTAATGCTACGTATATATCAATATTGAAAAAATATTAAAAAATAACGGAAATTTTATTAAAGAACAAATTTTGGATGTGATTGTCTCACGGATCTCATTTGGTAAAACGAGTCTCCCTTAACTCCCATATAAAAAATGACAATGTTTGAGTAAAAAATGTCAAACATTATTACTTTTTATTTAAACATTATCATTTTTTTTACAAACATAAAATATAAGGGATGTTAGTTTAGGAATTTTAAAATTCAGATTTTAAAATTTAGTGGATTTCAAAATCCTAATGTCTTTTTATATTTTGTGTTTGTTTTGGGATTTAAGTAGGATAGAATTTAACTTTATAGTATAGAATTATAGATTTTATAGATATCATTGGTTTGTAGATATTTATAGGGTTTGACTTTTGTAGGATTTATATGTATCTCTAGGGTAGAATTTTAAAATCCTAAATCTAAATTCCAAACTAGAATATGAGTGAGATTTCAAAATCACAGATCTGAATTTCTCATTCAAAAACAAACATCTCCTAAGAAAAAATAAATTGTTCAACACAAAAATTTGAAATATGGGTTAAAAGGGATCCATCATACGAAAAAAGATTCGTGAGAAATTCTAAATTTAAATCTCAAACTAGAACATGGGTGGGATTTCAATATCACAAATTCGAATTTTCCATCCCAAATCAAACATCCCCTAAGAAAAAATGGATTATTCAACCCAAAAATTTGAAATATAGGTTAAAAGGGATTCGTCTTACAAAAAAATATTTGTGAGACGGTTTCACACGAGTTTTTGTCTTTTTATTAAAATCAAAAAAATTTAACATGGAATTTTAAGGATTATTATAAAATATTCACTCCGTCCCCACAAAGATAACCACATATAACATATTCCATTTTTGGATGTCCCAAATTATAGCCACATTTCTCTTTTACTTTAGTAGTATTAAATGTTTTATTGTCAATTTTACCTCTAATTAATAAGAGTAATTAATGCTTAGCAGATTTTGGAGTATGAGATTTCAATGGCAAAATTGACACATTAGCTAAACTTAACTACATTTATTGTTATTTCTTAATCTGTATGAAAAAATCAAATGTGGCTATTTTTGTGGAACGGGGGGAGTAGAGATGTCTATCGGGCTGGCCCTAGCCCTATAGGGCCAGCCCTACAGGGCTACGGGCTAAACGGGTTAGGGCCTTAACCGGTTCATATTTAACGGGCCTACAATTGTTGGGACCTAACCCTAACCCTAGCGGGCCACGGGCTAAACGGGCTACAATAATTTTTTTTCTTTTAAAATTAAAGGTCTCAATTGGTACATCCAACAAGCAAATAAAATATAAAAAATACATAATTAGTTAATGATTAGTAAATGAGAAAAAAAAAGTATAATTTAAACACCATTTTAGAACTCATTGGTCCTTAATATGACCAAATAAAACTAAACAAATATCATAATCTAATAAAAAATAGTAATAATGTCTAATGGATGATAATGAGCTTCTTAATGCTTATAGTTATGGTTATTGGTCAAATGACCCAAAATTTGTTCTTAGGTTATTTATTAAAAAAAAGAAAAAAATGTAACAACTCGGGCTAGCGGGCTGGCCCTGCGGGCTGGCCCGATTTAGCCCACGGGCTAACCGGTCCGGGTCAAAAAAGCCCGGTTTTAAACGGGCCTTAAATTCATGAACCCTAACCCTGTATTTTTCAGGGTTAAACGGGCCAACCCGGTTAGCCCGGCCCGGATAAACATCTCTAGGGGGGAGTACTATTATGTACTCCATGTATTTCATTCAAAAGCACAATAAAATTATATGTTTAAAATAAACATATGGATGATATATTATATAAATACTTGCTGACGAATAACAATTGACAACATAATGGAGTACAATACAAAATGATTAAATATACATAATAAAATATAAGACAAATTCTTCTATACAATTGAGTGTATAGATACACTTAAATTTTAATATTCAATTTACCCAATTTAATATTATGTCCAACATTTGACCCTATTAATTGAAGCTTGGTTTAATTGTATAAATACAACCAACATCAAAGTATCACACAAAATATAATTAATACCAAAATAAGTAATTTATTAGGTCAAACCATCAAATATAGTACTCCATCTCAAGATAACTTTCATAAGTAGATGGACACACTACTAAAAAATACCCCTTATAGTCACGCCTTATTAGTGACTCTTATAAATAAGCGTCATCATTATTAATATATAAAGACGCGTGCAATTATTCATTAGGATTAGTGACGCTGAAGTGGTTATCGGATCATGATGTTAGCCCGTGGTTCTCAGGTTCGATTCCTAGGAACGACAGTTTTAAATTTTAAATTTTTATTTTTTAACTACTGCCCTTAATTTTTTTCTCATTAATCTCATAATTATAATTAATCACTCCTAAACCTCCTAATAAATTTAAATCCCGCTAATTTTTTCTTTCTTATTCTCCAATTTCGCTGTTCTTCAAGGAGAGCCCTAATCTTTGTTTATTCTCCAATTTCGCCGTTCCTCAAGGAGTTAGCCGTAATCTTTGTTTCTTTTCTGTCACCAATTTTCATTTTCAATGTCGTCCATTTTCTCAAACGCAGAAGAGAGTTAGCCCTAGAATCTCTACACGGTTTGTCTATTTTCTCTTATTTAGCACAAATTCCTCTTTGCTATTGTTGGGTATTCTTCAATTTGAATCAAATTAAATTTAGTTTCTTGATTTTTTGATTCCACTTGTTTAGCGCAAAACAATGGGTTATTTTTTGTACGAGTGGGAACAGTTGCACCCCAAAATCAAGAAACTTTACCTATTATCCATGGATTTTGGATTGATTTTTCCTGCTCTGTTTTGTTTATGTTTTCCATTCAACCATGGGTTCAATTTATGTTTATTCTCCAGCCTGAGAAGTGGGTTTGAATTCCCGAGTGGTTGTTTTTTTCATGCTCTGTTTTATTTCTGATTACTATTTGATTTGAATTCCTTCTTGATTGTCAGGTGCAAATGTGTTGGTTTAAGTTCTCTTAATGCACTGCACATATTCATATGATGTAATTCTCTTAGTATCTCTTAACTGAGTTTATTTAATATTTACTGAATTGAATAGTTTAGTTAGGTGCTGAGAATGATAAATGTCTAAAGTAGTTCAGTACAGCATATGAGGAGGTCATGCATCTTGCTAGGCCAATCTCACTTTTTGGGTTTATGTAGGTGTTTAATATCTTTGCTAAATTTCATTACATGTTAATTAATAACAATCATTTTGGAAAATTTAATTAAGCAATCATTTTAGGAAATTTAATAATTCATAAACTAAATAAGCAACATTAAAATAATTGAAGGATGTGATTCAATTTTTTTTTCTTATACTATTTTTCTGGCGAAGACTTAGCAAATTAAAACCTGTGAAGGTTCTAAATTTGCCAATATAAAGTGTTTTACAGGGACTGCTGGACATAAAATAGTAAGCAAAATAACCATGTTCTTTATCAAGGAACTTGTTGGCAGCAAAACCTTATAACTTGTGAGAGAGGATGCCAAAGATCCCATGAGTTAAATTTTATGAAAGATGTCTCTAGAAGGAAGTAACATTGGTAGATTTGGGATAGTATTACACATTATTCCAAAAACAATAAATTTTTAATTAATGCTGGCCAATATCCTCTTTCATGCAATTTGAATCATTAAATATGTATTGTGAATGTACTGCTATTTTCAATACATATAAAATCAACTTCTGATGTAGGTCAGGAGCAAGAAGCTCAACTAGTTCATAATTGGCAAGGTTCTTTGAATAGACAGAATGGGGGTCTTCGATCAGTCCCCACAATTAAATATTTGCATATGCATAGGTGTGATGGCTTCTCTTTGAGTGTCTTCCTTATGTTTTATGATCAACTCTTTTATTTTACCTATTTCCATTTCCTAATCCTCAATCTGTGTGGTATGATTGTTCGCACTTTAAAATTTTGGAACCTCAAACTTCAATTATTGAGATAAATAATTTTGTAATATGTGTGGTTGTGTGCACTTTAAAATTTCGGAACCTCAAACTTGAACTACTGGGATAAATAATTTTCTTTTATGCAGATGGGGATACTTTGTATGCCACCTCCCTCAATCTTTCCTCTTCATAATCATCCTGGGATGACAGTGCTGAGTAAGCTTTTGTATGGCTCGTTATGTGTAAAATCCTATGGTTGGATCAACATTTCTAGGCCTATTGATCTGTCACAAGGTTTGGAAAATTTAGGCATATATATATATATGTTTTGTTTATATATATATATAAAAGAATTTATGTCTTTCTTGAATTTGAGGATCACATAGCAAAGAAATGGAATGCTTGGTGTAAAAATATCAAGCCAACTCAGAGGAGTACTTTTGTGCGTGAGTTTCTTATATGAGAATGTGTAAAAACATGATTTGAATCTTTATATATAATTGCATTAACGTCCTCAAAGCTCATTCTGCTTTATCTAAAACTTTCTCTTTGTTGTGTTTATTGATTCTATGCACTTGAAATATGGTTTTTTTACTTTCATAGTTATATCCCTGCTTGCTTTCACCACTCTTTCCTTCTTGTCGTTCAGGTCATTGAGGTAACTAGTATATTTAGAGAAGGTGTCCTTCATCGGGTTTTGGTCAGAATCTGCGGCGTCAGCGGTTAAAGTTCGGCGATTCTTGGCAGCGGCACCGGGCAATGAGGTTTCTGCAAAATGACAGAAGTGTTGATGTTTAGGAGACATGAGAGAGAGCTTACTGATGGCCGCCGAACTGAACATCTGCGGTTCGACCTCTCAAAGCTCATTCTATAAATGCATTACAATTCATACACTATATAATATTGTCTTATTCTTTGCAATTTTTGGTAAATTTACATTAGATTGTTTTCAGGAGATTGTGAAATGATAGCTCCATGAGATGCAACAATTATTTATCCAACTAGAGATGGCAACATCCATTGCTATCCTTTATCAACTTTATTCTTAAAAGGATGGCCGTCATATCACATATTTCAGAAGGTCCTCTGCACTTGATCTTCCTGGTAAAACGATAACAAAGTATTTTCATTTCTTGTCATTTAATCTCCACATGTCTCTCTCATGAAGCTACTATGAAGGTGGACGAAGAGACGATGTCTAAAATTACTTGGCTAGAAGAGTTTCTACCACCAGATGACTCGTTGATAAGGAGAGGTCAATACAAAGGTCGTGTGATTAAACTCTGAAAAGGAAATTTTGATGTTGTAACTTTACATTTCAAAATGCTTTCCAAACTGTACTGGAAGTAATATTTACTTTCAATTTTAGCACGTTTCTTTAATTATTTTGAAAATACTATATTTTAGCAGAATTAGACTTTGAGTGGTACATAATTGAGTTACTACATATACTTTCAATTGACCTACTCTTTACACGTATGCTTTTATCTTCTTTTCCTTTTATGTGTTTTCTTCATAAAGTTGACCAAACAATGTTACTATGACGCATATAAGCGTCAATAAATAAGGTGGTTAAGTTAGTTATAATTTTTTTGTGATGCGAGAAAACGTCTTCAAAGTACACCGTCATGACGTAAGTTAGCGTCACCAAATAGTGTTACAATGACGCATAAAAATGTCACTAAATGAGGTGGTTAGGTTAGTTAAACTTTTTTGTGACACGAAAAAGCGTCTCTAAAACACATCGTGGTGATGTCGGTTAGCGTCACCAAATAGTATAACTATGACGCATAAAAACGTCAAAATGACCATTAATAGTGACGCTTCTCAAGCATCACAATAAAATCTAATAGAAACGCCAAATCAGGTGACGCTTGGCCAATGCGTCACTATAGTAAAAGCGTCACTACAATATACTTTTAGTGACCCTTTTGAGCGTCTCTACAGCCCATATTTGTAGTAGTGACACGTATATTAAAAAAGTATAATAATGAGTGGAGTTTTAAGGGACAATTTTGTAAAACTTTATGTATAAAGTAAATAAATGAGTTGACTTTTATGTATGTGTGGAGAAAAAGTAATGACAATTGTGTAAAATTGAGAATATTGTGAGGGTAAAATATATAAAGAGTTTTCCATTTTAAGTGTTTGAAAGTTATTGTGGGACGTCCCAAAAAGAAAAATGTGAAAGTAATTGTGGGACGGAGGGAGTATGTGAAATGATATTTTTGTCCAATCAATATCAGTAATACTAATAACACATTACATTAGAGTAATTTATGATATATACAAATGTCACTCATATACTCATATACTTAAAAATATCACTAAATATATTAGGTGAATTGAAAATATATTCTCTTTGATGCATTATTTTTTCGAAATAGTAATTTTATACATATAAAAATAAAATTTTAAATAAATCTTCGATTTTTTTTTCTGCTTTTGAAAAATTATAGTATGATTTTTCGTCTAATTTTATACTATGGTTAAGCTATATTGATATTTTACAATATATACACAATATTAGATCTCAATATTTATATCACAACATTCAAATTTACAATATTTTGCACGATATTTTGCAATATTTCATCAAAGATTGCTATTATAATAGATTATAAAATGAGTTCAAATTTGTAAAAGAAATACTCTGCTTGTCCCTATTGGGCTTCATCGACTGAGCCAGATATTAGTCAAAAATGAATAGGGTCAAAAATGAATAGGGCGCGGCTAAAGGCACACACAGACCCTATGAGGACACCCACGCGATGAGAACACACACAAAATGGATGAGGACACCCATGTGGAAATTCCAAAATTACCCTCCTCTCAATTAAAACTCTAATTCATTCTCTCTTCTTCTCAGATTCAGGACACCCACCTCCCACTTCTTCACTCCATTTTCGCCACCTCCATTTATTTCTCTCTTCACACCATTTTCGCCACCTCCATTTCACTCTCCACTTCGTCGCGACGGCCCACGCCGCCCACCTCGTCGCGCCACTGCGCAGCACTCTCCCCCCCTTCGCGGCAGTTAGCGGTCGCAGACCCTCCCTCTCCCCTTCGCTGCGCACGGTCATCGCACCCATGCACGTCGCCGACAGCCAGCCTCTTCGTCGCTTCTCTCCGCCAGCTCCGACGCCCCCGCCTGCAGCCATTCCACCGCCTTCGCAGCTACGTGCAGCGCCGCCGTTTTTAAGGTAGATTTTTTTTATTACAATTTTTACAGATAAAAAAATTAGGGCTTTAAAAATTTTAAAAATTTTAGGAAAATTAGGGTTTTTAGTAGTTCAGGAATTATTTTAGAACATATCGAGTTTGTTTTTGAAAAAATTTCGAACACCTTGAGTTTGTTCATTAAAAAATTTCATACATCTCAACTTTGTTTTGGTAAATTTTCGAACATATTAAAATATTATTTTTGTTGTTGAAATTTTGAATTTTTAGTATTTTTTTTTATCAAACTTACTTTGGTTGTTTTGATGGTGGGAATCCGGATGATTCAGAATTAAATGATGAATCAGGTGTGATAAATGGGTGTCCACATAGAATCTTGGGTGCCTTTAACGGTGCCCGATTTAAAAAGATATTCCCTCCCAGCAGCCCATTTCACCGCAACAATTTTAATAAATAATAGTCACTCAAGTTACACTATAAATTACGGAGTATTTTTTTAAAAGGAAACGAAAATAAGAAAGCAAAATGGGGCAGATCACAATCTAAACTTAATAATGTACTCCCTCCGTCCCGGAAGTGTTTGCACCACTTTGTGGGCACACTTATTAAGAAAAAGGTGTAATGAGTAGAGTGTTGAGGGGTAATTTTGTAAACTTATATGAATAAAGTAAAAAGAGTGGTTGAAATAAGTGTAAAAGTAATGGCATTTTGTGTAAATATGTGAATTTTGTGAGGGTGGAGTTTATGAAAAAGTTTCCTTTTTAGGAAGTGCAAACAATTGTGGGACGGACGAATAAGGAAAGAGTGCAAACAATTGTGGGACAGAGGAAGTAACTATTTTCACAAGTCACATCCCACTTGTAAGTAAAATGGTCACATTTGACCCTAACTATTCAATCACATTCACAATTTTTCACACATTCTTGGATTATCACTAATTTAAATAATTAAGCAATTTAGGATGAACAAAATAATAGACTAATTTCACAAATAAAATTCCCATCAATTTAAACAGTAACGCGGCTACTTAACCGATAAGCCAGCCAAGTAAAACAGCATAAAACTCGTTTCCCAAAATTAAACGACATTTGAGTCAGAAAACTAAGAATCAATAATATCGGTCAAAATTAAGGTTTTTATAAAACTGAATAACATGATCATGTCGAATGGGATTAAGTGCGGGCAGCAGCAGGTGGTCCACCAACACGAGGGGCTTGGCCGGGTGGGCCTTGGCCTGGCCTTGGAGCATCATCCTGTAGATTATACAAAAGGAAAACGAAGAAAATAAAAATATGGACTAAACGAACAAAACAATGCAAGGGAAGATTTTCTTTTCAATCTAAACACGATAATAGGTATAAATGAATTGATTCAATGCACATATAATAGTGGTTGACAGAATCCAAATATATCTCAACTTCTTTCTTATTCAAAATGTCATCTCCATATAAGGTTAAATTGCAAGTCTTTAAACTGCCAACAGATAATAAAGCTCAGAAAGTAAGCCCCAGATAATGCAAGTTACGATCGACACAAAATCACATGGAACTATGGAGCATCGAAAATAATCTATATATTCAATTCCAGGATTAAAAAAAAAAGCAGTAACAAACAAGAATATATTATTAGATAATGTCACAGAAACTAACCCTTGGGCGTCTGAAACGCTGTGGTGGCTCACGGTTTCTCCTATCAGTACGAGAACGAACCCTCACAACTTTGGAGTGAATGGCACATGAGACACAGTATTGCATCTTCACATACAGCTTAGGAAGGACGTAAGCTGTATCAAATAAAAAGGCATGGATTAGAACATTCATCTTACTTCCAGATATTCCAAAAAAACACTTTAAAAATTTATGAAAAAACTTACATTCAAAAGCACAGGCTTCCTGAACATCCCTCACTGCTGCTTGCTCAACTATGTTCCTCACCAGAAATCTCTTGATCGCCTTGTCCTATCAAAAAGGTCAAAGGTAAACATCCATCATAATGATTTATAAAACTGATACAACAATTATCTGTGGTGGCAAATATTTTATACCAACAGCAGGAATTAAAATCTATTACTACTATTTACTAGTAATCTGTATTCAAGGGAATTCATCAAAAAACCTGAGGTGTGTTTTTTTCCACTTTAAAATATTAGCAACACATCTTCATAATACCCAGTGCATGAACATATACTCATCTATAAAAATAAATGCCAAACTTAAGGATGCCCAAGACACGAGTACTAAAGTTTATTTCAAGCATCTAATAATATCAAGTGTTTCTTGGAGGTTGCAAAAGATGAGATAAATTTCAAATAAAAATTAAATGGAAAAAGGCAAGCTAAAAATGGTCCAAAAGGTGATGTTATCAACTTTTTTCATGTTCCATGGCATCACAAAGGACATGTCTATATTATGAAAGCATTTACAAGCAAGCTCTAGCTAAAATACAAAAATGAAAATCTATGACTAAAAGGTTTTCTAATGTGTGACTACAGTCAGTTCCTTCATTCAGAAATTCCTAGTGACCATCTGATTATGCATAAAAAGTCCAAACTAATTAAATACATTAAGGGGCCAGCACCACCCACAAAACATTTATCTAGTTAATTTACTGGCATGAACAGATCATATCAAATCATGCAAACTTCTATTTTTTTATTAATACTTAGCATATAAACCTAGAGCTCCAAAATCAAATATGGGATCAACAATTCATTTAAACATATAAAACATGCAAGCCTTTGAAAGCCCAGTTTATTACTACAATCTGTCAATGAAGAATAAAGCATACTGATGATCACAGACTCCCAAAAGAATTAATACAAAAATAGGAACCAAAATTTATTATCGGTAATTGTTTTCCTTAGAGTCGTGTTCGATTACTCAGAATTCAAGTTGTGTAGAATCACCAATTCCAGGTCAAAACGCTTGCTTAAAGAAAACTAATGATATATGATCCAAAATGTGGGAGCAACAAAGATTTAAAATAAAAAAATAACATGGTAAAAGGCATATTTGAAATGTATTTAAAGGCTATCAGATTTAACTCTTGTCCCGCGACACTCTTAAGACAATCTTTCATTCATAAGAACACAACTAATTATAAGCAAAGCTCAAGATCCATAAAAAAAATCAGGACTAAGACACTAGCTCCTAAATAACAATACAAATATGGTTCTCTACAAACAGTCGGATAAGCAATTGAAAACTATCTCCCAGTGAACTTCTGATTTACAAACAAGCACTTCCACGTTATAGTTAACTGTCACAAATAGCCATTATCAATAGACGCAGTCCCTTTTAATATAAAGATAGCCCTAATGAATGGAAAACTCCAACATATAAATTTGATCCGAGCACATTTGTTACGTCAAACAAATTTAAAAAAAAAAACGCGAACAAAAATGTATGAAGGAAAAACCTTGGGACAGCATTTTCCGCAGTTGGAGCAGCGGATGAAATTGACATGGCCACGGCCATGCTTGTTGCGTCCTCCGTTCCTTCTCTTGAAAGTCTACACAAAATTCAACAGCAATTTGACATAAAAAACATTTAATTTACAAGCAATCGTACAATTCAAACAGTATTCTGAAGAATCTGGTATACCATTGCAGGTGGATTAGCTTCTGCTCTGGAAGTGGAGGCGACAACTAGGGTTTGGAACTCACGGAAGAAAAAGATTAAGAATTTATATTGATAAAACATGCGCTCAAATACTTATTGGGCTTTATAGCCTGAGTCCACTTTGGGCCAATGGTCCATTGGGCATTATGAACCTTTGAGGTCAATTAGTTGTTGGCACAGTAATTTAAACCCCAACGTTGATAAGTACACCCACAAATAAAAAATATAAATACATGTAGAAAGACTATACTACCCCTTCATCAATTTAAACAAAATCTAATCTTATCAAACTCTTAATTATACACCCATCAACAACAGGTGTTGCCGCCGAGTCATCACCGAGTCGATACAACATATTTTTTCAACAATTTTATCTGAAAAAATTGAGGTAGTTCCAAGATTAGCTCTAATTAAAGTCAATATTAATTATATAAACCAAATTCCCTTTCAGGTGTCTCGCTCCAAAAACTGAGAGAGTAGTTTATATTGTTTGTTGATTTTAAAATTCTTCCATATTGTATTTCTAAAATTTCTCAATTTTATACACCTTCTTTATTTCCTCTCCATCTTTCAGGTAAATTTATAAATACTGTAAATTATGTTAATTTATTTTATAAAAAACAAAAAAGACGACAAATATTATGAACCGAAAGAAAAATACTAGTAATTCCTATGTCTATTTTTAGAGTATTAATTCCTATGTCTATTTTTAGAGTTCTTGCTTAACCTTTTTGTTGTATGTACTATTTTATAATTCTAATTTTCTAAAAAAAATAAACACTACATAGTACTCACACATACTACTTTTTTTTTCTATTTTATATCCACCTTCAAACTTCCAACTTCCATTTTTACAGGGAGGAGTATAAATTTTAAGCTCTAAAACCTAGACTCTAGACCTGAGCCACGAACCATAATCTTCCCAAAAAAAAAAAACGGCAGGATAAAAGACGGAAATCTCACAACTCCATTTTTTTTTCTTTTCCTGCCAATCGAATCTTATTAAACTGCATATATCCATCCATATATCAAAGGTGCAGCATTTGCTTCACAAAAATGAAGCTATGATTAAATATAATCTACGCTATGGGCACACCTAGTGTGTACAAAATTGTTTCGTCAAAAAGATACAACTCATTTAGCTCTACTACTAGTAAATAAAGTTCAATATATTGAGACACAAGACCCCTTAATCCACAACCAATGCCATCCCTTGCAGCAAAATCTTGCAGCAAAATCTTCATCACCGCGACAGTTTCATCAGGCTATCAAAATAGACCCGTTTCTGAAGAGTTTTATGTAACGAATATTAATGAAAATCAGGATAACTTAAGATTGAAATTATTTGATAACAAAACTGAAAAACAGAGAACAGATTACAAAAATTGTTACACAAGAAAAATAGATGAAAAGATAAGGTTACGCAAATTGATACCATCAGAGTTTTAGGCTTGCAGGTCCTTGTTTGAACTCCATCCCGGAGCTCGTGTTACACCCCCCTCGTTTAGAATACCACCTCCATTTTCAACACTTAATAGAGGATCATCTTCCCCTTCCTTGGCCTTCATACAATAATTAAAGTAAAATGAGATGAAATGTAACCAAATGCTCAAATGAAAAAAAAAAGGCAGAAATAGAGAGAGAGCCACTTTTGGCATGCAATATGCGAACAGTTTTCCCGCGCACGTAAAGACAATCACATACTCAAAACATCCCAACTTATGCTGGTGTAGGTGCATGGAGAAAATACAACTTTGTCTTCTATAGAAAAGAATATATTTATGTTTTTAAATACCAAAATGAGAGTGTATATATATATGTTTTTAAATACCAAAATGGTATGTCCATTTTTTCAAAAGAAAGCTGATCACATTGTCTATAACCCAATGGGTCAGAAACCTATAATTACGGCACCCTGAGTTTACAAAAAGGACAAAACTTCTATAAACTTGGTTCACGGAAGCTTTATGGTGAACTAGGTAATATACTATTTAGTGTACGAAGTAATACTGTTTAACACACAAAGTATCATAGTTTAGTGATTTTGAAAATAAAAACACATAAAACAATCATTTTTTAAAAACGTGATACTTCATACATTAAACAGTATTACTTCGTATACTAACAATATTAGTTTGTTGAAGAGGGTTCACGTGAACCTGGTTCACAAGAGAGCTACTATTCAAAAAAGGATTCAAATGAATTATCATGCAGAGAATAAAGGAGAAGCACCTGAGATATTTGTGCTGCTTCAGCAATGGCCTTCTGCTGGCTCTCAATAGTGCAGTAGTACGAATACAGTCCCATCCCTACTATAGCAACCAAAATCCCTAAAATGTTGCGCCAATTAAACGGGTCTCGTAGAAGGACGTAACCAAATGCTAAAACAAGGCATGTTTTTAAATGCCCTAGGACCTGGTAAGTCACTGGTGATGTCTTCCCGATTACAAGAAAGGTGCTGAAGTTAACAGAAACCGATATTAAGCAGGAGAGGACGATAAATGCCTGTAAAAGTAAAAAGAAGTTACGTGCTGAAGATTATAAAACAACTGGTGGAAAGAGTTCTAGTTCTCACCAGAACTTGAGGAGTATAATCAAAAGCAAAGACATTCATGTTCGTGAGCAGTCCATCAAGAAACGGTCCCGTTAAGAAGAGAGTCATTGCCTGATAGGGGCAAGATTGGTACAGAAGTTGGGTTGAAGAAACCTTATACTTTTTCTGGATGGTATTTGTCATCTGGTTGGTATCAAAGTTAAGATTCCAAAATTGCAGATGACTCATGAAAATAAAACTACTAAACAGTTCAGTAAATGAAGAATAGGATTTCGAAACGTAAAACTAAGAAAACTGGGAATAAAAGAAATGCAATAACATAGCTAAGGATACAATTTGTGCGATACATGTCGTAATAACTGCAAGCAAAGACAAGACGGAGCCCAGGACATTGAGCTGCAGATCAGTCACCGTTGCAATCCCAACACCCATGAGAAGAACAGTGAGCGACATCTGGACATTCCTACTGCAAATGGTGGTAAAGATAGTATTAGCAGCCAAGATTTTAGTAGTGTATGAAACACCATATGAAACAAACTAAATCAAATTAGTGAGAACAAAGTAGCACATTTATAGACATAGTCAACAAGGTATCTGGTTCCTTGCCTAATGAACACTGACAACTGTTACAAACTTCAACAACAATTTTAGGACCAATGGACAACTAATTATTTATTTACAACTAAATTAAGTGTTCTGTTTTATTAAGGAGTAAGCTAACATAGTATAGGTACCCTACCTCGGATTTTAACCATGTTAACTGCTTTAGGCAAATTATCTGCTTACTGCAGTGGTTTCAGAATTGGTACATCATAAGAAGAGAGCTTCAGAATCTATTTAATAAGGCAAAATTGCAGTACTGGGTTCCAGATAGGTCGACACATTTGTTGAAAACAAGTATGATGTGTGTATACACATTGTGGACAAAATTGCAAAGTTGAGACTTGATAATGGTGAGGCCTAGAAACATGCCAACTGAAAACTAGAACATTCTGAAAAGTTAATAGTATTACTTCTGTTAATCGCATGGAACTATAGCTTTCTTAACCCAATAAACTGTAACTCAAACTTATGATAACAATATCTAGTATATGGTTACGAATAAGCATACCTCTCATATACATATATGGATCGAATTAGTTAATTGAGATCAATCAGGAAATGTGTTGGCAGCAAAAATTGAGGGTTTAACGTCATCATATAGTCCACATTATATGACGGAAGATAAACTAAGACAAATCTAGACTGATGCAAGGGTCTGACCTGAATAATTTTCTGAAGAACAGAGTCTCTAGAAGGACAGTGCAAGGGATAATTGCTAATTTTGTCATCTGAAATGCATAAACCATAAGTTGAAATAAATTGAACAGTAAAACACTTATGAAGCAGCAATAAATAAGGAATGAAAATGTTGCAGAAATGAAATATATGAGAGCAAGAAAGAATAGAACATTATCTCACTATTATCAACCTAATACAATTTAGCAACAGCATCTAGTTCTGAAAGTAATTATCAGCCACTGGCAAAATGTGAAGTGAAGAGACTATGTTTTTCAACAGCAGGATATCAAATAGTTATAACACCCTTTTGCGTTCAGCAACTGTAAACAGTAAATTGATATCTGTTGCACCCGAGTTATTCTGAACCTTCTACTCAATGTAACTGCATTAGAAAAAGGTGCAATGCCTCAATTGCACAAGACTGACGTATTGTGATTTCATAAAATGATTCAACTGAATGATCTTCCCAAAGACGGTGAAAGACCATAGTTATATTTGCAACAAAGGGAATATTTTGACAGCCACGTTGCTCGAAAATGAATGGAGTTTACCACAAAAACCAACCCCTATAGGTGATTCTCTTATCTTCGGAGATTAAGCATATACAAGCAAAAGCTATTTGGATCCCAAATTACATGCCAAAACTTATAAGGGTTCAAAACATTATAAAAAAAAAAAACAAGTGCAAATAACCTGATAGAAACCAACTGAGTTGAAACCCAGGCTAAGATTTAGAAGCCCAATCGATGTACCATTCAGAATTCCGAATCCCATGACAGCTCTTGAATCAAAAGGCTTGTGCTCAAACCATTTCATCCACAGCGCAATGTGAAGAGAGCAAAAAGTGACAAGAAGATGCCAGCTAGTCAGAGTCGTAGCTGAGAAAGTAAAATGACAGGAGAAAATGGAAATTAGCAACTCAAATATCGAAACGTGAATATAAACTAGCAGGCCTATACAGAGTAACTAAATGAATGATAAATTTCTCATATCAAGTGAATTTCCATATAATCCAAGGAGAAATATTACAGTGACAGATTCAATCATGTGTAGAACATTATAAACGAAGTTCAAAATGATTGACATTAATAATTATACCAAAAGGTACAGAAAAAGTTTGCAAGTAGAACCTCAAGCTTATAGAGAAATATCTGATGCATATTTAGTAAAATTTAAATTTCTTTGATTATAGTAGGATTCCCCTAGACACAGCTGGTAGAAGAAGCCATGTTGATATCCCTTTGTGCACCGACTATTGTTTTTTATGTTAAGATCCACTGGCTACAAGCAATATTAGACTGTAGTAGAACGGTGCTTCCCCCTTCTTCTCTATTTTTTTTTTTTAAACAAGGGGGTGGAGGAATTGAATTTCATGTCAACCGATTTAACAGTCATATGCTTCACTAATACATCATACCTTGAACAAAGGATTCGTAGATTTCAGCAAACTTTCTTAAAGCAGTGAAATAGAATTGTATACATTGATGGGTCACATCTATAAATTTCCGCTAAGAGTAGCAATAAAAATGAAACCATATTTCCCGATGTCAACATAACAGAACAACCACATCACATCATAATCAAGCCTATAAAGCTATTTCCGCAGCATGGCCGTTACCGTCAGTGATGTTTTCATGATGGAAGAAAAAGTGGACCATTTATTTATTCCCCGCCCACCTTTGACTACTTGCATTGAATGCTAGAATTCCTTATATATCTTACAAAATCATCAAGCGTGAATAACATGTGATGTGTTACAATTAAAAAGGAATTCGCAGAAAAACGACCAAAATCTGCTCTAGATTACATATAAGAGCACAGCCAACTTTGGAAAGTTTTATTTATATTTCCACAAGCATGAAGCATAAACTGGCGATTCTTTGCTATCATGTTTGGAACTAAGAACAGAAAGTAGATCACCTCAATAAATGACATCATTTTCCCTGTCTACATAATCTATTACTACGTTAATTCTCACTTCATTAAAAAAAAGGGAAATATGTGTTCTTATTGAGGAGATGAATATTATAAAATAAATAAACAATGGAATTTGTGACTTTTTGTGTGAATCATGAAAAGAAAAAAGGGGGAACCCAAAACCAAAAAAAAAAAACCTAGAATAGAACAGAGTTTGTCTACATGTGTAAAATGAAAATAAATCACCAGTTTATTAAACTCCTTTGCAAACATAAGCATCTAACTTTTGACAAGATTAGGCCAATAACTGAAAGTTTGACACAATCTTCACAACATATGGTTTTTGCGTTGAACTGAAAGAAAAACTGAGATTATCAAAGATTAAAAATAATCACTAGGGTAAGGCTTGAACTAAAAACATCCAAACAACACGATTGGTTCATGCAAGAAACTAATATTTGACAGGCAAAATAGTGCAATGGATAATCATCTGAACAATAACCTGATGAATTAAGTTCATTAAATTCTCACCAAAGGTGAAGCCGAGAGTGCTCATGAGGGCCTTGTTGCATATCACAATCGACACAGATGAAACCACTGAAAGACTCAACGCACCAATGGTACCCAGCTGGTACCTCTTGCTTTCGCTCATCTTCACACTCCTCTCTGATCCTAAAAACTCAATATCTACTCACAAACACACAAGTTCCACAATATTCAAGCTGCCTCAATACACACATCACACAGCGAAAATAATGCAACATCCATTTACCTCATTTGAATCTTTGAATTAACTTAGCGAAAACACAGATGTAAATCACCAAATCCAGCTCGGCTGCAGAAAACGAACAATATTTCAGAGACGTATAATTTCACAAACACAAGAAACAGATATTCCAAACCCTAGATCTGCTCTATTGCACCAACAATTGGCCACATGAACCGCGAAAAAACATGTTTGGCAATTTTCATACGTACACAAACACACACACATAACATAAGCATATTGAAAAGGATTCAGTGCAGAATTGCGTTAGAGAGAAGAAGAGTTACCTGAAAGTGTGGTTGAGATCAGTGAAATTGATGGAGTAATGTAGGTAAGAGTTTGTGAAATCTGATCAATCTTTTGTTTCCCCAACAAGAGAATGGTGATGCAAATAGAACGTGTGAGGAGCAGAAGTGGAATTATTTAAATCATTTTTCAGTAAAAAAAGATTTTTAGTACCGCCGGAACACTTAACTCATTTAATACTCCTATTATACACTCTAATTATATTTTAATTTAGAATTTTAAATTAAATTAATGAGGAAGTGATTTGACTTTGGTGAGCCGGCTAAGAATGTGAATGCCAGTTTTACCCATTGAGACATTGAGTTACGTGTAGGACGTACATAGAGCATGGTTTGCAGGTGCGACCGTGCGAGGGTATAAAATTTTACTCGTGTTCCCACCTAAATATCGAAAAGTAATACTTTATTCGTTTTATAAATGTTTACACTATAAAACGAGCACACTTTTTTAAAGATAATTTTATAAATTTATATGAATAAAGTAAAAAGAATGGTTGGTTGGAATAGGTTTTCATATGGAACTAAAAAGTTGGTTTCCGCATGCATAAAATACTTGTACATGTTAAAGTGTAAAAGTGATTTATGATTGTGTTTGGTTTCCTTAGAAACCCACCATCATATTCTATATCATTATTCGGTTGGAATAAGTGTAAAAGTAATACTCCCTCCGTCCAATTTTATTATGTCCATTTCTTTGGACACGGGTTTTAATGAATATTGATTAGTTTATTCATAAAGTAGATAAGTTGAGGGTATTATGGGGTCCATTTGTAAATAAATGATTGTTTATGAATAAAGTGAATGACAAAATGGGTAAATAAGTGATAGTAGGAAGGTGGATATAAAGTAGTATGAATAGTATTGTTTCTAAAAAAGGTAAAATTGGACAACCAAAAAATAATGAAATTGGACGGAGAGAGTAACATTTTGTGTAAATATATGAATATTGAGATGGTGAGATTTATAAAGGAGTTTCATTTTTAGGGGTATGCAAACAATTGTGGAACAAACAAATAAGGTAAGTGTTCAAACAATTGTAGAACGGAAGGAGTATGAAATATGTCATAAAAGAAACATAGTTAACTAAAGTAAATTTGAGATAAAAAATTCATAGGTTAAACTCAATCAAAACGGGTCAAACCTTGATCAACACAAATCAACTTAACTGAAATATACTCTCTTCGTACAACAATAATTTTTTAACTTTTCTTTTTGATATATGGGGCCTTCTAAGGATAGTCCAGGTGTCGCCTGGACTATCAACAGTCCAGGAAATCTGAGCCATCAGATCTGAAATTTAATGGCTTATATTTGATGACCTGCTACCTGTTGCATTTGGCGTCGCAGAATCCATCGCCTTGCATTGCACTTATTATCGTTTTTTTGTTGCCCTATCACACTTTTAAATTAAATTTAATAATTTTAAATATATAATTATAAAATTACAAATTTATCCTCACATGATTAATAAAAAAATTAATTGATAATATATCATCTTTATTTTAATTCTCATATCATTAATAATCATAATAAACAATAAATTATTTTTTTTATTTGAATGAATTGAATTCTAGGTTAAATTATTAATTTAGTTGAATTTTTTATACAAATTTTTGTTTCGAATTCAGTACTTAGGCGGCACATTCGGCGGTTCTCTTGTTTTCTTCTTTTATTCAAAAATTCCATTGAACAAGAGCTCCAAGTATGAACAATTCTATATTTTCTACTCAAATTAGTTTTGGTAAATCTAGATATTCGAAAATTCCATTGAAGAAGAGTTTCAGGTATGAACAATTCTATATTTTCTACTCAAATTAGTTTTGGTAAATCTAGGTATTCAAAAATTCCATTGAAGAAGAGTTTCAAGTATGAACCATTCTATATTTTCTATTAGTTTTGGTAAATCTAGGGTTTAAGATAGATATTTGAATGAATTGAATTTTAGGTTAAATTATTAATTTAGTTGAATTTTTTATATAAATTTCTGTTTCGAATTCAGTATTAAAGATATTAATTTGACATTAAAATTTTCTACTAGCTTTTACATTTATTTTTTATTGTTCAATCATAGTCTTTGGAGGTGTACAAACGGTTAGAACCGGCGGAGTTGACTAATGCTCAGGCTGTTTAATTTTATCTTGTCATTTATATTGTGTTGATTTTGTTCAACCGTTTCTCATTGCCTAATTGACTTGCACAGTGCAAAAATTGTCCGAGATCACAAAACTGGGGACAATTTGTGCTATGCCTTTATAGGTGATTTTTTTATGGGGGAGTTGCACCTAAAGACACTCCACTAAGTGTTTAGGCTAATTAATCCATTTGACTTTTAATAAAACAATTATAACCAAATTCAAAATTTTATGACACATATACCCTTGAATTGCCTTATATTTTGATAATGCATAATTAGTCAAATGAATTTAAAATTTAAATTCCAAATGCACAAAACTTTCCCCGCATTTCAAGATAGCTACCTTCCTTAATTCCCTACCTTCCTAAAAGGTTTTGTGCATTTAATGCAATTAATTTTACAGAATCTTTGAGCAAAATTACACTCATCCTACGAAGAAGGAAGAAGGGTTTTCTCGGCATAAACGAGTTCAAGGAAGAAGGGTTTTCTCTGCACGGGAATATAGTTTTCGCGGAGACAAAGAATAGTCGACGGCTGCAGATAACTGTGAAGGTTAGTATTTCGCCTCTTAGTTTTTTATATAACGCGTGTATGAACTGCATAAGTTTCTTGATTTGTTTGGTGTGTGATCGTTGTCGATGTGTGTGCGATCGGTGTGGGTTGGAGTGTTACAGTTATTAACTAATTTTATTTTTATATAATGCCTACTGATCGTCTTAATGTTTAGATGAGTTGAATATATTTTGCATTTTGGCTGAAATTCGTAATAGTTTAGGGTTATTTACAGATTCATATGTTTAATAGTTTAGAAATTTTAGGTAATCGTTTTTTGAGTCTGTTATTGTGAACTTTGAATTTACCAGTTGAAGAAATGATCTTGTGTTTTGCATCTTATTGGGTAGATGGCCAGAATTAAATATACTCTGATTCGTATTGATGGAGAAGAAGAGGGTCGAAAGAGGAAGAGAACCAAAGATGATAGTGAACATGCAAGGAACTACAAAACCAGAGGTACAATGTAATTGGGAAAAACGAATTTAATGTAATAAGTATTGCAAGTTGCGGATGAAGTTGCACATATGTATGCTGGTTTCATTCGGCTGGTGTTTAAGTGCATAGTAGCAAAACATTAATACATATTACATGTACATCACTGCATTTAAAACATTGTGCAGCAATATGCAAAATAGTTTGAGAAGTGAGTCATTTCATTTAGAGTTTATATGATGTTTCATAGACAATGGGTGCACAGTATATGTACATGTCTACACTTGACATCCAGAGTATGGTGAATTGAATGAATACACTTTTTATATAATGATGTTCGTGTTGTTGCTTTAACTGAAATGTATATTCTAGATGGTTACGACATGTGTTCATCATAGTTGATTATGTTTTTATTGGGGGTTGTTGCATATAACACATTTTTTTGTTTACAATTTCTGTCATATTACTGTTGAAGGGTCTTCAGCCAAGAGCAAGTCAGTTGAAAAGAAAAAAGGAAAGCGGAAAGGTTCGACAAACTGTATAAGCATATTAATTTTACATTACTGTAACTGTGCAATTAGAATACTTTTCATAAATAATTCATTGTAATTAAAATTAAAAATTTGTGTCAAATCAGTGGATAATGATATTAAGAAAGTCATAATGTCTTCAGACTCCGGTAAAATTGCTCTTAATTACAGTAATTTGTGTAAAAGTATAAATCTGCATTTTCTATGAACTAATGCAGATGGAATAATTTATGCAGCAAACACACGATACGCTGGATTGTGGTGTGGTTGTTTGCAGATTAATTGAGATTTTTTTGAGAGGGGCAGAGCCAACGAATGCAGCGTTTGGTCGAGATGATGCAAGCAAGATGCGTATCATAATGGCAAAGACATTCGTTGATCCGATTCGAACCACGTGGGATTGAATATGTAGAGATTGTGTGTCGTGTCGCTTAGTACCTAATATTAAAACTGTTGACGTATGCTTTTGCTTGATTATGTATTGTTGGTCCCAAAGTTGAGTTAAGATTGAGTAAGCTAGTAAAAGTCTAGAGGGGAGGGGTAAATAGACTTTTAAAATTCTTTCAAAATATCAGAGTTTATAATGCGGAATAGAGTTCTGAATAGTACTGTTCTTACTGAGTCAGATCAGTACTTTCAGTTTCAGATTTATACTCAACTTTTCTCTAGATCTTTATCTTTGTAAATTCTACTGTTCTTAGTTAAACAAATATCAAACAAATATTAAACAGTAAAGTAAAGAACACAGAATTTTATAGTGGTTCGACAAATGTCTACATCCACTCTCACAATCCCAGTTGTGATGTTTTATTACTCTTCTTGAGTTTCTTGTGGCTTAAAGTCCCAAGATTAAGACTTTGATCTTATCGATTATACCTCCAGGTATATCTTTGATCTACTAGTAATTCTACAAGTAACTAGCACACTTGTTTTACAAAACACAAACTTAAACTGAAAAGTAAAACTTCTCTTTGAATAGCCTTTGATTCTTCTCTTCAATTCAGTGGCTCTTCTCTTCTTCAATCTCCTTCAACTCTGTGAGTAATTGCTTGTAGACTTGCTCTTGAATTCTCTAAGATCAGTATTTGCTCAGTAGTCTTCAGCAGTAGGAGATCATACAGTATTTATAGAATTTAGTATGACAGTTAGCAGTTTGTGAACTAACTTTCAACTAACTCTAAACTGTTTTTGTTGTAACTTCTTCTTGTAACCGACTTTGTAACTTCCTTCTTATTCCAAGTCAGCATATCTTAAATAAATCTTTAGTTACACTTTAAATAAGCTTTCCAAACTTATTCTTCAACTTTACCAAATCAGCACAGTATCTCACTGCTCTGATTTTTACTCTTCTTAGTCAATCAGCACAGTTCTCCAGAAACTGTTCTGTACTTCTTCAGATTTCTTCTAAGCTTCTCTTCAACTCTTCTTGAAGTCTTTTTATTCTGAAGTAGTCCTCTGAGTCTTCATCAGTCTTCTGATCTTCATCTAATCTATTCCTAATCTAGTGTTCTGATTTACTGTTCTGAACTTTACAATGCTGAATACAATAGAAAACAACTTTACATATATAAAACCTATCTATACATCAACTGAACTACATACAGATGAGTATATCTAAGTCCTATACTATAAGCTGTCTATACAATATAAAACATCAGCTTAGTACTTAACAGTTCATATATCAGATCAGTTAACCAATAAGATCAGTAACTTATGTAAGTTCAATAATTTTCATATAAGATCAGTAAACACTAAAATCAGTAAACACTTAAGATCAGTTAAGCATATAAGATCAGTAAGTATATAAGATCAGTAACTCAGATTTCAAATATCTCATATAAGATCAATAAAATTATCCTCAGTTTTCATACTCAGATTAGTAATCTTATTCCAGATAACTCAGTTAAGATCAGTAATTTTACTCTTAATATTACTCAATAAGATCAGTAAACTTACTTCATATACCATTAAGATCAGTAATCTCAATTCAAGTTTCTCATCAGATTAGTAAGTTTATATTTAGATGACTTAGTTAAGATGACTTAGAACCACATATATTACTAACTTTAAGTTGCTATTGGCCATCAAAACATACTTTCATCAACTAGAACATTGTTTATAGGATTCATATCCCAACAATTTCCCCCTTTTTGATGAAGCCAAAACTACTTAAATGTTAATAAATCAGTAGTTAAGTATGTAGTCAATCATAACAGTTCATCAATTCCAAAATTCCAAATTCATATTCAAATAAGATCAGATATTACAAATAATCACAGAATATGAAACACAAAAATATAGAAATAAAGACTAAGGATAAGAAATGTTATCTATTTGAGCTTCAGTCCTTCATCTTCAAATCCGGTAAGCAATATACAGCCTTGCTTTGATATCCATCATGTGTTGATGATCAGTGATGCCTTCATCCTTAATGATCTTCTCAATGATGTTTCCAATTTCCTTATAATCAGGTGTTCCATCATCCAGTCTTGGAGGTTCCCAGACCGGTTCTTCAGGACATAAAATCACAAGATTAACAGCAGCAGCCATAGACAACACATCTTCCCAGAAGATTCTATCTACGTTCATCATGAAATCATCAAAGTCAGCATACTCTGCTTCTTTGCTAGCATGATCACCAAATTTCCTCACAATGAAGTTAGTAATCTGCCATCTTATCTTTAATTCATTCCAGTGCTCTTCATTCTCAGGTAAAATCATGAAGTCAACATAGTTTTCATCTTTGAAATTTTCATCCAGTTTCTTTCCTTCAGCTTTCCTTAGAGCTTTTAACTTCCTTTTCAAGTTAGCAACTCTATTATCATATCTCTTGCTCAAGAACTCTACATCTTTGTTCTTTTTCTTCTTCAGCTCTGCTTCTTCTTTCCTTTTCTTTTCTTGTTCAGTAGATTGACTACTTCCAACAGCCAACTTACTTTTTGATCTAGTAATCCTACCAGATTCTTCTTGTTCTTCATCATCACTAACAATCAATTTCCTTTTCTTCTTTCCTGTTTCAGCAATTTCAATAACACCCTCAGCTTGGTGTTTCTGCTGTTTTCTGCTCTTGAGTTTTCCATTTAGGCTAGCAATTTCATCTCTAAGCTCATCTTGACTCACAACCAACTGAGCTTGTTGTGTCTGAGTCCTTTCCATTAGCTTGCTTAACCTCTCTTTCCCCTTTTTGGCTTCATCCTGCCAAAGGCCTAGAGGAATGAGATGATCTTCCAGTTTCTTGTGAAGAGTAGCTGAAAGATTCTTTTCCTGCAATCTATGCAGATCATAGATTTTTGACATTGTATGATCAATCACTCTTTCAAACATATTTTCAGAAGACAGTTTGTTAATCCTTTCAGTGGCTTCCTGAAACATTTTCACAGCAGCATCTAATTGAACCTTCAGTTCATCATTTTGCTTTTTCAAAGCATCAAAATGAGAATGATCTAGAGTGGCTGTTTGAGGAACAGGGCGAACGGTTTCCTGAACAATAGGATCTGAAACACCAACTTCATCAATAACTCTTGGTGTACTCTGAATTTCCTCAGCACACACATCTTGATCTTCCTCAATAACCTCAGTATTTTCAAGAACATCTGTGTCCTTAAACACTTCAGTATCAGTAGACTCTTTATCATCATGAGCAATTCCTGTCAGCAGAATATCATCTAGCTCTTGATTATCACCAGGTACAACAGTGTGAGCTTGAGTCTCCATTTCCTCAGAAGATTTATGTTGCTGAATTCCAATATCATCATCTGAAATGTTCATATTCACCACATCCTCTGCTTCAGGATCAGCTTGATTCACATTCTTAACAAGATATGAGAAACCAGTTATCCTCTCTACAAGTTGAACTATAGATTCTGTAGTGAACAATTCAGTAACTGAATTAACTCCAGCTGCAATTTTCTGTTCTTGTTCCCACTCATCAAAGACTTTGGAACCACCCATTCCTTCCATAACTGCTAGAGTCTCTTTCAGATCACATTTCTTAAGATAGATCCAAGTGCCTATCCTAAGCAGTCTTTCAAACTCAACAGAGCTCTCATCCAGACCAGGAAACAGCTTCAACAAAGCTATCCTTATATCAACTCTTATTCTATCTTCTTTATCACATATAGAATAATCCATCAAATCAGCAGGTTTAGGGGTTATAAAATCAGTTTCAGATGAGGATGAAATATCAATGGGTTCAGAAGAAGGTTTAAATCCATGTTCAGTAGAGTGTACATGAATCGGGCTTGGAGATTTATGAGGAGATGTCACTTGTACTGGTTCATGAAAGGAAGTGGTCTGATGTAAAGGAGAATAGTGAACAGACTCACCAGAAAGGGTAGGTTGATTATCAAGGGGTTGAACAGAAATAAATTCAGAGTTAGAAGGGGTAGCAAGAATGGTTTTTCGTCTCTTACTAGAACCAGCAATATCTACACCCTTGGTTCGTTTAAATCTACCAATGAAGCTTGAATCACTTACCTCTTCTTCTAGAGATTGATTCTCAGCAGACTCTGACTGTTCTGATGCACTTAAAAATGCCTTCCTAACTCCTCTTGCTCTGGGTCTGGTCGGATCATTTCTTGCTTTTGATCGAATTTCAGGAGTGTCATCATCTGTTCTATACATAGAACCTCCAGATTCCTGTTGTTGAGTTTCAGGAGCTTGTTGAGATTGCTCAAATTCCAACGACTCCTTCCTGAGTAGAAACTTATTCGGATGAAACCTCTTGGGAGAGCTCCAATTTGACTTTCTCTCAGCCAAGGTGGGTAGCAGTATGCTAAGCTTGTTTCCAAATCCAAGTTTTGACTTGAGAGAGAACTCCTCTGACTCTCTATCAAACAAGATCTTTTCTTTTTCACCCAGAAGTCTTTCAAGGAAGAATCCTTGCCAATCACCATCGACACGATCTATTATTGCAGCCATAACACGAATTTTCAAATTTGTGAGGGCGTCTTGACTGTAGTGTTGCCCTAACAAACATTTTCCTGCAATATCCATCAAGAATTTCATTCCAGAGGATGGAAGAATTGCCTTCTTGAGATTGTGGAGGGATTTTGGCTCAACACCCGTCCATTTTCCAACACATTCCTTCTCTCGTCCTTCCATATAGCTTAAAATATGAACTGGGCCTTCAGGTAGGTCAAAAACAAGACCTAAGATTTCTCTCGTAATCGTAACCCTATGACCAGAAAGCATCGAGTGCACACTGTTCTGATCACCGTCGATTTGAAGAAAGAATTCAATAGCCTCCGGTTCGAACACCTTTTCGGGGAATGATTCCAAGAATTTTCGCAGTCCGCATTCCTCGCAGAAGGTGAGAATTGCTTGATTCTCAGCATTTTGAGGTCCGGCAAAGTAAACTGCGTTTTCAACGAAGATGCCTTTCCTTCTTTGCCATTTCGTTACATCAAACGTACCTATTACCTGTTTATCTTGATCAATGATGTTAACAATCGCCATTATAGGTATGTAAGCAATTGAATGTAGAAGAGTTTGAGAGTAAGATGATTGAATTTTCTTTAGATCGTATTTCCAGATATGTAAAGTAAAGAAGTTGAAGTGATGAAGTTCATGGGTTTATGGAATACAAAATCAATCTAGGGCTAGGATTGAATCATTTTTGTGAGTTTAATGGTTTAGATCGAATCTTGAGATTCGTGATTAAAAAAAACTGTTCAAATTCTAAAACTCATTCTGAAACTTAGAGCCAAATTGTATTTAATAAATGCACCATACAACTTAGGTTAAAGATATAGGAGTGTACTAATCTTCTCTATTAGTAATCTAAAGTTGAACAATTTTTGACTTAGAGTATTCTAAACCAAAAGACTGTTCTGATGCAAATCAGCACAGTGGTTTCCAAAACTTTTTCACTTCATTTTCTTACTTATATTTAAAGAAAATTTCACTTATCTGGATCAGCTGAGTACTGTGATCAGCTGAGTGAACTTTTTAGAAATCAGATCAGTAGATGAATCAGCACAGTAGATTTCAGATCAGTAGATGGGTCAGCACAGTAATCCTCAGATCAGTACCCAAATTTCCTGATTTCACCTTTTTGATTTCAGCACAGTGATCCTCAGATCAGTACTGTGTCAGATCAGTAGATTTCTGTAGACAAATTAGTAGTAAACAAATCTTTCTGTAGACAGATTAGTCAGTAATCAGATTAGTTCTGTAGAATAACTGAATTGTAATCAGATCAGTACTGTAGACAAAGAAGCTTTGTAATCAGTACAGTTCTGTAGACAAGTCAATTTATTAATCAGAATATCTGTAGACTGCTATAGTCTGTAATCAGATCAGATTAGTAGACTTTTCAAATCTGTAATCAGATCAGTTCCCCCTTCAATGGAGAATTCCTCTTCTGTGCCTGTTTCACCTTGGTAGAAGTGTTAGTTCATGAGATATAAGTGTAAAACAGTACAGATTAGTAACAATATGCATAATTTAATGATCACATCAAGGTTTATGCTAAAGTGACTTAGTGATCTGAGTCAACAAAAGGATCTTTAAGAAATCACAGATTCCCCCTTAATGTGTGTTCTCAGTGTCCCTCAGCTTTACCAGCTTCCTCATCGGGATTAAGGTCACTTTAGTAACCTTGTTACCTGTTTTAGTGATCTGACATTGGATTGTCTCTTCTGACTTTTGAGTTTTGATGTACTGCTCTTACTTTCTGCTTTATCTTCCTCTTGGTATAAGATCAATACCTGAAATGTTAGCACAGTTCTATATACAAACAGAATCCATATCTATCAATCCTAGACTAATGCACAATTCTCTGAATCTCACTTCAGCCAATGGTTTTGTAAAAATGTCAGCTCTTTGAATATCAGTATGAATCTTTTCCATTCTAATATTCTTCTTTTCAACATGATCCCTAATAAAATGATGCCTAATATCAACATGTTTGCATCTAGTATGTAGAACGGGATTTTGAGTGATGGCAATGGCACTATTACTGTCACAATATATAGGTACATTGGATTCTACAACATTGTAGTCTCTGAGTTGTTGTATTAGCCAAAGAAGCTGACTACAACAACTACCTGCAGCCATATATTCTGCTTCAGTAGTAGAAGTTGCCACACTTGTTTGTTTCTTTGAAAACCATGAAATGAGCTTAGTTCCTAAGAATTGACATGAACCTGAAGTAGATTTTCTATCTATTTTGCAACCTCCAAAGTCCGAGTCTGAATAACCACTTAAAGATATATCATCATCTGCAGGATACCATAATCCTCGATTAATGGTCCCCTTTAGATATTTCAATATCCTTTTAGCAGCTTCCAGATGACTTTCCTTGAGGTTTGCTTGAAATCTTGCACATACTCCAACAGAAAAAGCAATATCAGGTCTGCTGGCAGTTAGATAGAGTAAAGAGCCAATTAAAGCACGATAGTGAGGTTGGTCAGAAGACTTACCTCCTTCATCAGGATCCATTCTGTATGTAGGTTGCATGGGCACACCAACTGTCTTACAGGTTTTAATACCAAACTTATCTAGCAAATTCTTAGTGTATTTTGCTTGATTTATAAAGATACCTTCTGAAGTTTGTTTTACTTGAAGACCAAGAAAATATGTCATTTCTCCCATCATAGACATTTCAAATTTACTTTGCATGAGTGTAGAAAAGCTTTCACTCAAGGTTTTGTTGGGTGATCTAAAAATAATATCATCCACATAAATTTGAACAAGTAATATATCATTACCTTATTGTCTTCTAAACAAAGTTCTATCAACTTTGCCTTTTGTAAAACCATTTTCCAGTAAGAATAAAGAAAGAGTATCATACCAGGCTCTTGGGGCTTGTTTCAATCCATATAGTGCTTTCTTTAACCTGTATACTTGGTGACTATTCACTTCAAAACCAGGTGGTTGTTCTACATAAACTTCTTCAGCAAGTATACCATTCAAAAATGCACTTTTCACATCCATTTGATATACAGTAAATTTCATATGTGCAGCATAAGCAAGGAACAATCTTATAGCTTCTAGTCTAGCTACAGGAGCAAAAGTTTCATCATAATCAATACCCTCAGCTTGAGAGTAGCCCTGAGCAACTAATCTAGCTTTATTTCTAACTACAAGATCATTTTCATCCCTTTTGTTTTTGAAAATCCACTTAGTGCCTACAACATTATGATTACTAGGTCTATCAACAAGTTCCCAAACTTCATTTCTAGTGAACTGATTAAGTTCTTCTTGCATGGCTATAATCCAATTACTATCACTTAAAGCTTCAATCACAGTTTTAGGCTCAATAGATGATAGAAAACAACACCAGCAAAATAAAGACTTACTAGGTTCTTCCTTTGAATCAAACAATTGTTTTCTAGTTTTAACACCTATACTAGAATCACCTAGAATCAGATCAGTAGAATGAGCAGACTTCCATGTCCTTCTATTCTTAACAGAAATGCTATCATCATTTTCATCATGCAAATTATCATGCAAATCAGTATCTTTCATATCAGCAGTTTTGTTCACAGGAGAGCAGTCATTCAATTTTTGTATTTCAGAAGTTTTAGATGACTCACCTTTGTCTTTTACCTTTTCTTTATCAGAATCTTGATCTAGGACTTTTAGGAAAGGATTATATGCTTGTACAGATTCATATATTCCTGTATCATCATCTTCATTGTTGTTTTGGAGCTGTAATTTGTCTATTTTCTTACTGAGCTGATGATCAGCAGAGTCCTGCACATTCTCATCAAAGACAACATGGGGTGTTTCTTCCACACATAGGGTAGAGTAATTAAACACTCTAAATGCTTTGCTTATAGAAGAGTATCCTAAGAATATCCCTTCATCAGCTTTTGCATCAAAAGCATTTAATTTACTTTTGCCATTGTTATGTATAAAACACTTACAACCAAAAATATGAAAATAAGAAACTCTTGGTTTTCTACCTTTCCATACCTCATAAGGTGTTTTACCATGTACCTTATTAAGAGCACTTCGATTTTGGGAGTGGCAAGCTGTGTTAATAGCTTCTGCCCAAAATTTCTGAGGTGTGTTGAATTCTGCAATCATGGCTCTGCAAGCTTCTTTTAGTGTTCTGTTTCTCCTTTCTGCAACACCATTTTGTTGAGGGGTTCTGGCTGCACTTGTCAAATGCTGTATGCCAGACTTAGAACAGTAGTCAGAAATGTAACAATTAATAAATTCAGTCCCCTTGTCACTCCTAATCTTGACAATGGGATGACCTTTTTCAACCTGCAATTTCTTCAATAGATCTGGAAGTAGTGTTTGTGTATCACTCTTTTTGTGTAGAAAGACTACCCAAGTAAACTTAGAATAATCATCTACAACAACCAGAGTATACCTTCTTCCATTCAATGTAGGAGGATTGATAGGACCATGAAGATCCATATGCAAGAGTTCTAAAACTCTGCTTGTTGAAAGAGTTGGAATGGACTTAAATGAAACCTTTACCTGTTTACCTTTTTGGCAGGAATCACATACTTGTGATTTGGAATAGATTTCATTAGGAATGCCCTCAACAAGATGTTCTCTAGCAATCTTGTTGATTATCTTAAAGTTCAGATGGCAGAGGCGTTTATGCCAGAGCCAACTGTTTTCTTTAGGACTCTTAGTGATAAGACAAGCATTCTTAGGACAACTATTCCAATTCACAATGTATACACTTCCATGTCTTGTGCCAACAAGTAGAACATTGTGAGTCCTTTTATCTATTATTTCACATCTTCTGGTTTTGAACTGAACTTTGTATCCCCTGTCACAAAATTGAGATACAGATAACAAATTATACTTCAAACCTTCAACATAGGATATATCTTGGATTTCAACATCTCCATTCTTGATGAATCCAAATCCTTTTGTGATTGCTATTGAGCTATCACCAAAGATGACTTTTGGTCCTTCCTTCTCATGATAGTCAGTAAGTAAGGCCTTGGTACCAGTCATGTGGTGTGAGCACCCACTGTCTATGTACCAGGTCTCACCAACTGAACCACCTTTCTTGTATAAGTCCAGTCGATCCTGCAAAGTAGTGATCTTAATAACTTAGGTACCCTTGTTTATTGGGGTCCTTGGGGGTTAGTAGTGAGAGGTACCCAAATGAACATTGAGGATTTGAATAAATGGGACCTCTTCAATTTCCTTCCAAATTTATCACAAAACAGTACTTTATTAACCAATTCAGAATTATCAGCAGACTTAGGATCTATTTTTCTGAGATAGCCTTTCCTTGGTTCTATCCCTTTTTCAGTAAGATTAGTAGGCCTGTGATAGTTTGAATATGGTCTAAAAGCATGTGGACCATAAGGCTTATAGATTTGCTTAGGTCTTTCCTCACCAATGATATTATAAGATAAAGGTGGAGGATAAAGAACAGGTTTGTTATGATAATGAGGCACAAATCTCCTAGGTTTAGTTGAATACAGCTGAGACTGCCTTATAAAAGGAGGTCTAGGCTGTTCCCAACTTGCCTGAGCTTGTCTTGACCTACTGTTCTGAGTTTGTCTCTTCTGATTCCAGGACTGATCTGATCTGGTCAGAGGAATATAACTCTTCTGGTATGGTCTTGACTGTACTGGCCTTAATACATTCTTCATTTTACCATTCTTGGTAGTAGGAGAGATGTATTTAGACTGTACTTTGAGTTTTGGTTCATCATCATAAGTCATAGGTTCTTTTCCTTTATCTAGTTGCAAAGAACTTGTACTAGCTCCATTAGTGTTCTTAAATTCTGAAGTAGATGGACTAGGTAGATCAGTACCTATTCCTCTTTTATCATTTGGAGCTCTATATCTGTCTGAGATAGTTTGATTAATCTTAGTAGAGTTAATCATCCCAGATAGCTTTCGATCTAGGCTCACTACTTCAGATTCTAAGAATCTATTGCGCTCTTCAAGTTTTTCACATTTAATCTTTAAATCATTGAATTCATTAGTCTCTTTGGCTTGAGTTTTAAGCATACCCTGATATAGTTTGTCAATGGATGCATACTTTTCTTGGAGTTGAGACAACTCTTCTGATAGCCTTGCATTTATGACAGTTATATTAGGATCTACTTTTGACTGAGCTTCTTTTAGCCTAATGATTTCTTGCTTTAAAGATATATTCTCATCACTAATTTCAATGAATGCTTTGTTAGCTTGTAGAAGGTCTTCTTCAGTCACTCCTTGGGAATGATGAAGACTACTTCCTACACTGCTAACAGCAGCATCACTTTCATCAGTGTCAGAATTGTCACAAGATTGAAATGAGTTAACAGATGATACCTCATCATTTATTTTGGCCATCATTGCCAGTCCATCATCTGCTATGAAAGCTTCATCTTCATTGCTAGAGGGGTAGTCAGATGAAGTCGATGGTAACTCTTCTGATTCCGAATCAGAGTCATTGTAAGCCATCATTGCCTTCTTACCCTTAGCATATTTTCGATCTCTTCTGGCTTTCCTTTCTTCTCGATCTTCAGAACTCAGATCAGGACATTCATAAGCATAATGCCCTGGCTTATCACAATTATAGCAAACAGGATTGTTAGAAGTTCTTTTAGGAGGAGAATGCTTTCTGTTCCTGTCATGCTTGTCAATTGAGTTCCTGTCTTTCTTATCAGAATACTTTCTGTCTCTCTTTTCAGATGAGTTCCTATCTCTCCTGTTTTCATTGGAGATCTCATCCCTTCTTTCAGAAGAGTTTTGATCCCTTCTGTTCACAGAAGAGTCCCTGTTATTAGAACCCTTAGATTCCTTATAGAATCTTTTGTACCTGCCATACCTCTTGTTCAGTTTATCAAATCTTTTGATCATAAGGCTCATCTGATCTTTCAGACTTAGATCAGAACCATCTAGTTCATCTTTTATGCTTGAAGCCTTAGTCTTAGATGATCTAGACCCCTTTGAAGTAGAGGCTTTGAAAGCTATGTCTTTAGAGACATCCTTATCCTTATGAATCACAGTAATAGGATCTTCTTCATCTAACTCAAACTCATGTGCCTTAAGTGTTTGGAACATAGTTTCTGCTGGCCAAGAATCAATGTCTTGTGTAGTTTTAATGATCATCTTGACCATTTTCCACCTTTCATCCAAGGCTTTCAAGATTCTCAAGTTAACTTCTCTGTCAGTATAAGTCTTTCCTAATACATCTAGATCATTCATAATTTTGGTAAAACGAGTATCCAACTCATCAATTGATTCTCCTGGCTTCATCTTAAATGATTCAAACTTTTGGACAGCAGTGGATAACTTGCTTTCTTTGATCAGAGTAGTACCTTCACAAAGAATAGCCAGTTTGTCCCACATCTGTTTTGCAGTCTTACATTTTAGTACTTTACCAAGATACTCATTTGGTAAGGTATGTAAAATGTAGTTCTTGGCAAGACTGTCCAAATTGTTTTGTTTCATTTCTTCCGAAGTCAGTTCTGACCTTGGTTTGGGGACCAGTGCTCCAACTGGTTTAGATGGATCCAGAACAGCAGTGTTTTCCACCATGATGACAATTGGTCCTTCAGTCACCACAGACACCATAAGATCATGGGTTGAGCTAAAGATGGCCTCCATCCTAAGCTTCCAGTAGTCATAATCTGCAATCTTGAACTTAGGCAACTTGTTCACATTAGTGTCATCCATGTTTGTTTAGACAAATAGGATCAGTAGTATAGCAGATAGATTTCAAGTATTCAGATAGTAACAAGTATCAAGAATTAACAGTAAGATCAGTAAAGATAACCTTCAAGGTTTACAAGATTTATCAAGAAACAGCAGTCCAAAGAACTACTGCTCTGATACCACTTGTTGGTCCCAAAGTTGAGTTAAGATTGAGTAAGCTAGTAAAAGTCTAGAGGGGAGGGGTGAATAGACTTTTAAAATTCTTTCAAAATATCAGAGTTTATAATGCGGAATAGAGTTCTGAATAGTACTGTTCTTACTGAGTCAGATCAGTACTTTCAGTTTCAGATTTATACTCAACTTTTCTCTAGATCTTTATCTTTGTAAATTCTACTGTTCTTAGTTAAACAAATATCAAACAAATATTAAACAGTAAAGTAAAGAACACAGAATTTTATAGTGGTTCGACAAATGTCTACATCCACTCTCACAATCCCAGTTGTGATGTTTTATTACTCTTCTTGAGTTTCTTGTGGCTTAAAGTCCCAAGATTAAGACTTTGATCTTATCGATTATACCTCCAGGTATATCTTCGATCTACTAGTAATTCTACAAGTAACTAGCACACTTGTTTTACAAAACACAAACTTAAACTGAAAAGTAAAACTTCTCTTTGAATAGCCTTTGATTCTTCTCTTCAATTCAGTGGCTCTTCTCTTCTTCAATCTCCTTCAACTCTGTGAGTAATTGCTTGTAGACTTGCTCTTGAATTCTCTAAGATCAGTATTTGCTCAGTAGTCTTCAGCAGTAGGAGATCATACAGTATTTATAGAATTTAGTATGACAGTTAGCAGTTTGTGAACTAACTTTCAACTAACTCTAAACTGTTTTTGTTGTAACTTCTTCTTGTAACCGACTTTGTAACTTCCTTCTTATTCCAAGTCAGCATATCTTCAATAAATCTTTAGTTACACTTTAAATAAGCTTTCCAAACTTATTCTTCAACTTTACCAAATCAGCACAGTATCTCACTGCTCTGATTTTTACTCTTCTTAGTCAATCAGCACAGTTCTCCAGAAACTGTTCTGTACTTCTTCAGATTTCTTCTAAACTTCTCTTCAACTCTTCTTGAAGTCTTTTTATTCTGAAGTAGTCCTCTGAGTCTTCATCAGTCTTCTGATCTTCATCTAATCTATTCCTAATCTAGTGTTCTGATTTACTGTTCTGAACTTTACAATGCTGAATACAATAGAAAACAACTTTACATATATAAAACCTATCTATACATCAACTGAACTACATACAGATGAGTATATCTAAGTCCTATACTATAAGCTGTCTATACAATATAAAACATCAGCTTAGTACTTAACAGTTCATATATCAGATCAGTTAACCAATAAGATCAGTAACTTATGTAAGTTCAATAATTTTCATATAAGATCAGTAAACACTAAAATCAGTAAACACTTAAGATCAGTTAAGCATATAAGATCAGTAAGTATATAAGATCAGTAACTCAGATTTCAAATATCTCATATAAGATCAATAAAATTATCCTCAGTTTTCATACTCAGATTAGTAATCTTATTCCAGATAACTCAGTTAAGATCAGTAATTTTACTCTTAATATTACTCAATAAGATCAGTAAACTTACTTCATATACCATTAAGATCAGTAATCTCAATTCAAGTTTCTCATCAGATTAGTAAGTTTATATTTAGATGACTTAGTTAAGATGACTTAGAACCACATATATTACTAACTTTAAGTTGCTATTGGCCATCAAAACATACTTTCATCAACTAGAACATTGTTTATAGGATTCATATCCCAACAATTTCCCCCTTTTTGATGAAGCCAAAACTACTTAAATGTTAATAAATCAGTAGTTAAGTATGTAGTCAATCATAACAGTTCATCAATTCCAAAATTCCAAATTCATATTTAAATAAGATCAGATATTACAAATAATCACAGAATATGAAACACAAAAATATAGAAATAAAGACTAAGGATAAGAAATGTTATCTATTTGAGCTTCAGTCCTTCATCTTCAAATCCGGTAAGCAATATACAGCCTTGCTTTGATATCCATCATGTGTTGATGATCAGTGATGCCTTCATCCTTAATGATCTTCTCAATGATGTTTCCAATTTCCTTATAATCAGGTGTTCCATCATCCAGTCTTGGAGGTTCCCAGACCGGTTCTTCAGGACATAAAATCACAAGATTAACAGCAGCAGCCATAGACAACACATCTTCCCAGAAGATTCTATCTACGTTCATCATGAAATCATCAAAGTCAGCATACTCTGCTTCTTTGCTAGCATGATCACCAAATTTCCTCACAATGAAGTTAGTAATCTGCCATCTTATCTTTAATTCATTCCAGTGCTCTTCATTCTCAGGTAAAATCATGAAGTCAACATAGTTTTCATCTTTGAAATTTTCATCCAGTTTCTTTCCTTCAGCTTTCCTTAGAGCTTTTAACTTCCTTTTCAAGTTAGCAACTCTATTATCATATCTCTTGCTCAAGAACTCTACATCTTTGTTCTTTTTCTTCTTCAGCTCTGCTTCTTCTTTCCTTTTCTTTTCTTGTTCAGTAGATTGACTACTTCCAACAGCCAACTTACTTTTTGATCTAGTAATCCTACCAGATTCTTCTTGTTCTTCATCATCACCAACTTACGTGGCATGTCACATCATTAAATTGTATAATTTTAGATTATTTATTTATTTGGTATATTTTTCATAAAAAATAGGAATAAAATATTTCCTTATCTTTTATCCTATATTTCCATGTAAATAGGAATAAATTATTTCCATTAACAAATTAAAAAATAAGTTTTATATCCTTCCAGAATTAATATTTCGGTCCAGAATTTTCTTTTACAAATATGAGTTTTTAAATTTATTGACAAGAAGAAGGTTCATCGTTCTCCAACTACTTTGAGATACGTAGCTCGATCCGGTGGTTACAGGTGTGTTGTTTCCATACAATTTTATCAACCTTGAATTTTGATTGGATTTTCATCACTAACTAGTATGTTATTCTTCTCCCCCCCCCCTCCCCGTTTTTTCAATTGGCTATCATGAATTATGAAAGATTCGTGTATGTGATACTAACAAGAATTTTGATATTTTAAAAAAAAAATTAATGTTTAATATTGGTGAAACTTTAACTAATATTGATAATATCTAGCCTCAAATTTGTTGGAGATATACTATTGTGAGAGAGATACATAATTATTTAGAATATCTCAGAAATTAGAACAATCCACGAAAATAAATTGACGGCAAGAAATTCTAGAGAAATTAAGAATTAGTTAATCTTGCAAATATTTCATTTAATTGTATATTAGTTGGGGATATTGGTTTTTGGTGGAAATTTAAGGTACTCTTGGATTTGGACTTGATGTTTACTTTATTTATTTGCTTTAGCAAAAGAATGAGATATAATTTGCTAGATAAATATTTGGGCACATGTGATAGCAATTAATAAATTTGACTCGAAGTATGTAATTGTTTCTAGGAATAATTTAGGATTTTTTTTTAGTTTACCAACAGTTTAAAGTTTTTCTTGCTTGTTAATTTTACTAGCAATATATATTTTTGAGAGATCAGATAAACATGAATGAAAGAAGAACAAGACGATGCAGTCTTTATTCCATAGGTGATAACTAATATTATTTCGAAAGTTGGTCAAGAATTTCAAACATCAGAAGATGCATTTGAATTTTATAATACATATGCGAAAGGAGGAGGTTTTAGCATACATATTGGAAACAGTAAGAAGGATAGGGCTACGTGACATATTTCTTGGAAAATGTTTGTGTGCTCAAAAGAAGGAAAGGTAAATGAAAGCCAGAAAAAGAAATATGATGTGACATCGACAGAGGAAAGAAATCGAGGATATAGTCGATGTGAGTGTCCAGCAAAAATGACAGTTAAAAGATCTAAGGAGGACAATATATGGGTTATTAGTTACTTTGTTGAGCAACAAAATCATGCTTTGACAACTCCTAGTAGAGTTCATCTACTAAGACTGCATCGAAAAGATACTAGTTAGTGATGAAAAAACGGGGGGGGGGGGGGGGAGAAGAATAACATACTAGTTAGTGATGAAAATCCAATCAAAATTCAAGGTTGATAAAATTGTATGGAAACAACACACCTGTAACCACCGGATCGAGCTACGTATCTCAAAGTAGTTGGAGAACGATGAACCTTCTTCTTGTCAATGAATTTAAAAACTCATGTTTGTAAAAGAAAATTCTGGGACCGAAATATTAATTATGGAAGGATATAAACCTTATTTTTTAATTTGTTAATGAAAATAATTTATTCCTATTTACATGGAAATATAGGATAAAAGATAAGGAAAGATTTTATTTCTATTTTTATGGAAAATATACCAAATAAATAAATAATCTAAAATTACACAATTTAATGATGTGGCATGCCACGTAAGCGGTGGGCGGTGGGCACAAAAAATAGTGCCCACCGATGGGCATTATAACATTCCCGTTAATTTGGAATGTTGCATTTAATTAGGTAGAAACGTTTGACTAATTAATTGGAAATTCTAACCTATTTAGTGGTTCCGCAATTTATGAAGGATTTGAAAATATTAATATGTATTTATGGTTTTAAATGAATTCTTAAGGGCACATTAGGTATATTAAATAGGAATTTGACTTTAATTGCTTTACTAGAATTTTTTGGTTTTAATTGTTGTAGGGGTATGGATTTTAGCTCCTATTGTTAATAAACTCTTTTTTTTATTCAGAAAAAGAACTTTATTGTGCGCTTAGCTGCTATTGTATGTGCTATCACAAAAACTTATATGCAATATGACTAATTAAGGTAAATTAGGTTAAAATTCGTGGGTTAACGCTGGTCAAAACGGGTCAACCTTAATTAGAATATTTATTTTCACTCTAATATATTATTTTACTACATGACCAAAACTATGTTACTACAAGAACTAAATTTTGTCACTACAAGGTCAAAAGTGTATTACTACAAGTCCAAAAATATTCTGGACACTTATTTTTTTGGGGCAAAATTACTAAAATAATTTTGACTTATTCGACTACTACATGACTAAAACAATGTTACTACAAGACCAAAATTTTATCACTACAAGGTCAAAAATGTATTACTACATGTTCAAAAATATTCTGGAGACTTAATTTTTTGGTGAATTTTTTAGAATGTTTTGACATGTAATATTAAATTTTTGGTCTTGTAGTGGTAATATTTTAGCCTTGTAGTAACAATATTTTGGTCATGTAGTAATCCACCTGTTTGCAACCCGCGAATATTTTGGGCAACTCGGATCCAGGCTTATGACCCGCGATTTTTTTAAAATTGACTTAATTTGACTTTTGCACTTAGGGTTTTGACTTGCCTAATTGAGATGGAATGCATGCATGCAATATTTCACATAAGACTAGCCCATGTGCTATTGGTCGTCTATTCAGAATTCAGAAAATTAGTTGATAGAAATATGTTTATGATCAGAAAATTAGCTAAGATACTTTATATAATCTAACAGAAACACAGATTCGTTTGGGTTTGTGGCCCTTTTAAAATAAGGAGAAAATCTACAAAATTCCATGATCCCACGTTCATTAAAAAAAAAATTCTCTGCACACTTTTTGCACATCCAATGCTCGATCCAGTTAACATTGATTTATATTTATATTTTTTATTTTTTGTTCATTTTTAGTCGAATCATGAGTATTATTAGTATGCCTAAAAAGAAGTATTCTTAAATTGTTGATAATCTATAATCTATTAATAGTTTTTTTTATGCCAAAGTCTTGTATGTACTCAATTACACCATGTACTTGAGTAGACTTTTACTATTCAAATGTTGACCGTTGAGGTCAAACTTTGACTTTTTTTTTTTAAAAAAAAAATTTAATTTTTTTTTCGATTTTTTTTTTGAAAAAGTGTATGTTATTATAACTAAAAAGTGTATCTTTGTTTTTTTAATAAAAAGTGTATGTTACTATATTGAAAAGTGCAACATTGTTTTTAATGAAAAGTGTATGTTATTATAACTGAAAAATGTAAGTTATATATTAATGAAAATGTATGTTATTATAACTGCAAAGTGTATGATCTATTAATGAAAAATGTATGTTTTATTAATGAAAATTGTATGTTATTATAACTGCGAAGTGTATGATATATTTAATGAAAAGTGTATGTTATTATAAATGAAAAGTGTATGTTCTATTAATGAAAAGTGTAAGTTATATATTAATGAAAAGTGTATGTTATTATAATTGAAAAGGTGTATGATATATTTAATGAAAAGTGTATGTTATTATAAATAAAAAGTGTATATTCTATTAATGAAAAGTGTAAGTTATATATTAATGAAAAGTGTATGTTATTATAATTGAAAAGTGTATGATTTTATAACTGAAAAGTGTATGCTAATGATACACCTTTTGTTTATTTGTACTTGCACTTTCATAATCTAGAAAAACTGGTGCTAATTTTTTTTTAAAAAATTATTATTAATTTTACACGTTTTATTATTTTTTACTTGCACTTTTATTACTGTTAATAATATTATTAGTAAGTGCAATTAATGATAAAAAAAAATTATTATTAATTTTACACGTTTTATTATTTTTTACTTGCACTTTTATTACTGTTAATAATATTATTAGTAAGTGCAATTAATGATATTATCAGTACTTGCACTTTTTTTATAATGTATAAAAAAAGTGTTGCTAATTGCACTAAAACTGCTAAAATACTGCTTATTTATTAATTGCACTAAAATTGCTAAAATAAAATTTTCGAAAATTGTTAAAAGTGAGATTCAAACCTGAGACATGGTGGTAATACAATCCAACGATAACCACTAGGCTACAAGGACTTTTGTTTAATGTTTTTATTATTTAGCCTATATATAATTTATATTTCCTATATAACTGGACTCAAGTACACCGTGTACTTGAGTACACAGCAGTCCTACCTTTTTTTATATGATATTGAACATTCCTCTGATTGAACTTTTGATTTTTTTTTTCTCTGTTTTTTTCTGGACAATCACATTAACGCAATATTCTCATTAAAAAGAGAAGGCAAAAGACATCAATTGTGTGGAATAATTTTGAGAATTTTTTTGTTCATTCATTATAAAATTTCAACATGTTTTATAATATTTTAGGGGGCTCAACATGAAGATGAGATTATTTTGAAAAATTAATGTATTTTTTCGTTGTAATTGTTGAAAGAACTTTTTTTTTTTTTTGAACATTTGTTATTGCTCACGCACAATTTAAGAAATGGGCCGATCAATTTGGTTCTTTTCTGTGATAAACAATTGGGCTGCCCACTTTTAATTAAATGCTAGCCCAAAACATTCTCCACTTTTAATTAAATGGGCTAACATTGTTAGCCCAAAAAGTCTCCACTTACTCGGTTTGCTCTCGATCATAATCTCTTCTTTCTTTGACGTAAATGAGGGACAATGTCACAATGGGCAACGTAGGACCGTTAGCGCCCGTAAGGAATTCAAATAAATTTATAATATATTTTAAGTTTAATTTATCAATTAAAAAAATATTTGAAACGTGTACTCCATAGTATAAATTTGTAAATTTGTTATTCATTTGAATCTAGGTAAATATTTTTCAATCCACTCTTAACTCTAGAGACTGCAACATATAATTGTCTATGCATGAACATGTTTCAGAAGGTACACACTACACACCTACTATGAAAAGAGACTGACCTTTAACTTTTATTTATCGTCATTGCAAAAGACAATAGAATAAGAAATTATCTTATTCGAAAGAGTTGTGTCATCGAAACACTCAATATTATTCTCAGAATAAAAACTTTACTACCAACATTCCTTCCAAAATAAAAATGTATCCTCAATAATGTAATTTTCAAGCCTGGTAACAATCAATCTAGTTACATTATACAAATCGAACTTTAGGTCAATGTTCGTAAGCAACATTATATGAACACATATTTTTGAGAACTAATCGATGGTCTGAGCATGACGTTTTCCTATAGTTCCATTCACATTTCCTAAAGTTTTTTTATTCTGATTTCACCAAAATTCTGCTTTCCAAAACATAGTTTGAGAATGACGTTTTAACACTTTGGAAAAAATAAAGTGTTTATTTCTACTAATTTATGAACAGTGTCGCCATGAGAGCATCTCACTTTGAATAAGATAAGTGTTTATTCGTACTAACTACTTTTTAATAAGACCCATATCAGACAGAAATCGAAGAGGCCCAACAGCATGGCCCCACAACAGCCTCAAAATTTGTTGGGCCCCTCTGATTAGTGTGAAAATTGCTTGAAATTCATGTGTTTATTTTGCATAATTTTGAGGATTTTGTTGCATTATTCACACTAAATTGACTAATTGCACTTGAAATGAGAAAGGTATGTGTTTTGCTATTTTTTAGGTAAATTGAACTTATTTGGAAGCAAAATACGTGTCTGATAATTCATGAAGTCAAGACGACAACTGCACCATGAGATGCGTCTCGAAAAACTGAGTGGAATGAAAAAAAGAATCAAGTCAATCGGAGGTCGGGAGCTCAAGATATGATCGAAACAAGAAAGTGTGAAACTGTAACAGATTCCACTCGGGCAGCCGAGTCAACCCACTCGGTTGACCGAGTGAAATCTGCTTCCAGAGCAGTTTCTGGACTTCCATCTCACTCGGTTGACCGTTTGAGGTCACTCGGTCGACCGTTTGAGCCCGTTTCTGCGCGAAATTCGAGAATTTTAAAGGATTTCAAGGGCCTAAGTGCAAATTTCGTCTCCAACACTCTTCCCAACTATAAATAGCTCCCCAAATCATATTTTTGAGAGGTTTTGCCTCATTTATACACACTCAAACCCTAGCTCATTTTGCTACAACATGTGATACATAGAGAAGCAATTAACTTAGGTTTGGGGAGCTTATCTCCTCAAACACACTCTTCATTTTTATGCTTTTTAGTTTAGAATCATTTGGGTATTTCATTTTCATGTAAGAATGGAAGAATTTCAAGACTCTCAAGGTGCTATTTTTCTTTTATTTAAGCTTTGTTTGGTAAATTTCATTTTCATGTTTTATTTTGTTGTTTTAGCCATGGGTGTTTCCTCAAACACCATGGGCTAAGATTTTTATGCTTTGGGTGTTTAAAACCATGTGAATATTTAGTGTTGGAATGGTTTATGCTTTGAATATTGTTGATATTTGGATTGTTGCTTCTTTTATTGAGTTTTATTGGTGCTTTGTGTATTAGCTTCTATTAAACCGTATTTTGAGGCATGTTTAGCGTAGACGAGAGTTACATGAACATGTTTAAATTTATGGTGTGAGTTGTTGGTATACAAATGCGTTTATTATACTTTTAATTAGTCGAGAGAGAGTTAATTGTATTAGAACCTCATTAAGAGACATTAATTACATGAATGGTTATTTGGGTAGTTGGTGAGGATTAGGAAGAGGTCCTAGTACCGGGTTTGGGAACACCTTAGACGTAAGGCTATAGTACCCGAAGGGAAAAGATTTTCATCCTAGCATCTTGATGCTCTTAGCAAGTCCAAATTGAAGCATACACACGGTATAAACAATCTCACTCGATTTCACTAGGTAGAGAACACCCGAAGCATTTCCCACCCTTGCACTTCTTCGAATTTCATTCGTAGTTGTTATTTATTTTTAATTTTCATTTTCTTGTTTTATTGATTAGTAGTTCATTTAATTATTAGGATTGTGTTTAGTTAAATATATTGTCTTTAGATTATTGTTTAGCTTTAGTTTTGCATCCAACTCCCGAAACCGTAGCTACATTAGTTATGACGACGTACAACTCTAGGGATCCATTGCACTAGGCCACCTCCCGTGGTTCGATACTACTTGGTCGAAATACTTACGTGCATACTACTACGATCCCTTATGCTTGAGGGGAAGTAGTTAGTCAAAATATAGTGACTAAAATTCGTTCAAGTCAATGGCGCCGCTGCCGGGGAGGTGACGTAGTGCTATAAGTGGGACTTAGAGTTAGTTGAGTATTAGTGTTAGCTACATTACTTGTTTTATTTTGTCTTCTTTTTATTTTGAGAATTTTGATACATTGATATTTTGTAGGTGTGAACTTCATCGACTAGATGGATGGATATAATCAATACCCGTGGAATCATTGTTATGATCAACGTGACATGATTTATCCTCCACAACATGGTGATGTGAGCTAAGATGATTGGAGGAACTTTGATCACCATTATCATATGCAACAAGTTCCCTCCTCTTATCGAGATTGGAGGAATGAAGAAGAATCATCTCCTCCTTCTCAAGGATATTATCCTTATCCACCTCCACCACAAGCATATTATCCTCCACATCCACATGCACATCCACATCCACATCCATACCCTTCTCCTCAACACCCATATCACCCATATCCATATCCTCCCCTACCACCCGAAGAGGTGTATCGTCCACCTCCTCCTCCACTTATGGAAGAGCTTCGTCAAGTACATTATCAAGAGTGGGAAAGCAACGAGTTTTGGCCACAGGGTAGGACTACTATCGAAAAGCTCTTCATTGCACACATGAAGGAGAGAATGGATGCAAAGAGATATCCACTTGAAGACATGAGCATGGGAATGAGCTTAATGGTGATTGTCAAAAGAGATGAAGGGGAATGTCCTTTGATGGACACGGGCAACAAAGAACAAGAAGATCAAGAAGCATCCCAAGATGAGTTGGAGAGCGAAATGAGCATTTCTAAACCTTTAAACTCTTCAATTTACACTTTACTTGATATTGATGCTTCTATTGATTTCATTTTGCCTCTTGATCACTTTGATCCAAAGAAAGAAATTGAGAAGTGCTTGGGCATTCTTGAGCAATGGAAAAAGAGGATGGAGGAAGAGCAAGAAGAACGGTCATTGAGAGAAATATGCAAGAAAGATGCAAGAGATTGGTCTTCCATTCATGAGAGCCTCCATGATTTTGAAGCTCAAAAGTTGAAATACAATGGGAAGGAGGACCGATATCCATGGCCTTTCCGATGAGTTCTTTTATTTCCGTCCGGCTTGAAGACGTTAAACTTAGCGCTAAATGGGAGGCAACCCATTCTTTATTGCTTTCTTTTATTTTTAGATTTGTAGCTTGTTTGATCTTTTGTTTAATTTTTATTTTATAGGTTGAGTGTTGTGTTAGTGGTCAAGGATGAGAGATACGCATGGTGGAACTCAAGGGTAGTGGTGTTTTGGTGCTAAAGGTCGAAGGGACAATTGGTGACGATAGCTTGCTTCTTTAGTGAGCATAGTTGGTGGCAAAATTTTAAGGTAACACGCTCATTCCCAAACTTTGCATTCAACTAGATAGTTTCATTTAAGTTTGGGGGGATTTCGTGTGTTTACTTTCATTTTTTTTGCACCGTTTTGTCATAATGTTTTGAGCTTTAGAGGATGAAATATCTTGTGGATTGTTGGTGTTTGATGCTTAATTGATGGTGATTGTTGGCTTTTGAAGTTTGGTTGAGTTTTGTGGTATTGATTGATGTTTGCTTGTTCACTTGATTATGTGAAGATTGTGCTTGATTTGGTGCTCTCAATTCATGATTAGACAAGCTTGTGAGCTTTAGAGCCTTTAGACTTTCATATCTTATGGTCTATTTTTCTTCATGTGAGTATCATTCATGCTTGTGTACTCTAGAACTTGTCAATTGTCTTGTTTGAGGCTACTTTTTGTGTGAGATTTTTGAAAGTGATATAAGGCCATCTTTGTTTTGAATAGTCACTTGGCCAAATTTTCCATACCAAATGAAATTTCTCCGTAGTTAGCCACTTTGAGCCTATTGATCCATTTTCTTTGGCAACCTACAAATTTAGCCTATTTGTCCATCTTTTGTGAGCCTAATTTTCCTATGAACTAGTGGAGCTTGAATATTGACAAATGTGGTTGAATTGAGGTGAAATGTGAATTTGGTGAATTTGTTTGGTTAAAAAGTGAAAAGATTGAAAAAAAAAAAAAAGAGAAAAAAAGAGGAATTGTGAGTTGTGCAAAAAAAAAAAAAGATTGAGTTGATGAGAAAAGAAAAATCGAAAAAGAAAACTCTCTTGTGCACAAAAATTTGGTAGAGCTTCAATTCAAAAGTGTTGGTTGGTTGGTGGTGAAGAATGTGCTTAAAAAGGAAAGAAGTAAGTAAATTATGTGAGATAGAGAACTTTGAGTTGCAACTTGATCAATTGCAACTTTCCTTCTTGCTCCATTAGTTTATGAGTCACTTTATCCAAATCTTCCCTACCTTAACCAAAGAACCTACATTACAACCAAATGTGAAGTCCTTATTGATTCATTGATTGAACACTTTCATGTGGTGGAGAACTTAGACATTTGGCAAGCATATGGTGGTGCATTTGTGTGATTTGATTTTGAGAGCATTCATTTCCTTGATATACACTTTGAGTGATGAGAGATACACTTACTTGTGAGAAAATTGTGAATTGAGCACTTAATCTTGCATGAATTTGAGCATAACTTGTGAATTTGTTTGTTGATATTTTTACCTATCGACTTGACTAGATTGAGGAAAGTTGACAATCACTCATTCAATTTAGATTGAATTTCTTCACAATCCTCCCACTTGTTCTATATTTCTTTTGTTGCTCGGGGACGAGCAACACTTTAAGTTTGGGGGGGTTGATTAGTGTGAAAATTGCTTGAAATTCATGTGTTTATTTTGCAAAATTTTGAGGATTTTGTTGCATTATTCACACTAAATTGACTAATTGCACTTGAAATGAGAAAGGTATGTGTTTTGCTATTTTTTAGGTAAATTGAACTTATTTGGAAGCAAAATACGTGTCTGATAATTCATGAAGTCAAGACGACAACTTCACCATGAGATGCGTCTCGAAAAACTGAGTGGAATGAAAAAAAGAATCAAGTCAATCGGAGGTCGGGAGCTCAAGATATGATCGAAACAAGAAAGTGTGAAACTGTAACAGATTCCACTCGGGCAGCCGAGTCAACCCACTCGGTTGACCGAGTGAAATCTGCTTCCAGAGCAGTTTCTGGACTTCCATCTCACTCGGTTGACCGTTTGAGGTCACTCGGTCGACCGTTTGAGCCCGTTTCTGCGCGAAAATTCGAGAATTTTAAAGGATTTCAAGGGCCTAAGTGCAAATTTCGTCTCCAACACTCTTCCCAACTATAAATAGCTCCCCAAATCATATTTTTGAGAGGTTTTGCCTCATTTATACACACTCAAACCCTAGCTCATTTTGCTACAACATGTGATACATAGAGAAGCAATTAACTTAGGTTTGGGGAGCTTATCTCCTCAAACACACTCTTCATTTTTATGCTTTTTAGTTTAGAATCATTTGGGTATTTCATTTTCATGTAAGAATGGAAGAATTTCAAGACTCTCAAGGTGCTATTTTTCTTTTATTTAAGCTTTGTTTGGTAAATTTCATTTTCATGTTTTATTTTGTTGTTTTAGCCATGGGTGTTTCCTCAAACACCATGGGCTAAGATTTTTATGCTTTGGGTGTTTAAAACCATGTGAATATTTAGTGTTGGAATGGTTTATGCTTTGAATATTGTTGATATTTGGATTGTTGCTTCTTTTATTGAGTTTTATTGGTGCTTTGTGTATTAGCTTCTATTAATCCGTATTTTGAGGCATGTTTAGCGTAGACGAGAGTTACATGAACATGTTTAAATTTATGGTGTGAGTTGTTGGTATACAAATGCGTTTATTATAATTTTAATTCGTCGAGAGAGAGTTAATTGTATTAGAACCTCATTAAGAGACATTAATTACATGAATGGTTATTTGGGTAGTTGGTGAGGATTAGGAAGAGGTCCTAGTACCGGGTTTGGGAACACCTTAGACGTAAGGCTATAGTACCCGAAGGGAAAAGATTTTCATCCTAGCATCTTGATGCTCTTAGCAAGTCCAAATTGAAGCATACACACGGTATAAACAATCTCACTCGATTTCACTAGGTAGAGAACACCCGAAGCATTTCCCACCCTTGCACTTCTTCGAATTTCATTCGTAGTTGTTATTTATTTTTAATTTTCATTTTCTTGTTTTATTGATTAGTAGTTCATTTAATTATTAGGATTGTGTTTAGTTAAATATATTGTCTTTAGATTATTGTTTAGCTTTAGTTTTGCATCCAACTCCCGAAACCGTAGCTACATTAGTTATGACGACGTACAACTCTAGGGATCCATTGCACTAGGCCACCTCCCGTGGTTCGATACTACTTGGTCGAAATACTTACGTGCATACTACTACGATCCCTTATGCTTGAGGGGAAGTAGTTAGTCAAAACATATAGTGACTAAAAATTTCGTTCAAGTCACCCTCCACCCCACTCAGCAGATCGAAGTTGGGCCATCTGAATCAATAATAACAAAGTGGGACCCAGCCCGTAAACTAAGAGGGGTTGACGACCAGCTCATAGACAACTCAGACTTTTTGGCTACCGACCTAGCAACCCCACCGACGCAACACCGATTAGTAGAGGAGGAAATTACACCGGCAAACCAAAACCAGGAACAATTACCCACACCAACCACCATCACCCAAAAACCACCCATCACTACTGCACCTGCTTTCCAGACGATAGTCCTCGCTAACCCAGCCACACAAACCACCCAATCCCAACACGCATCATCCAACACCTCATTATCCAACCAAACAACAGACCCAACACCAAAACTCACTGATACCCATCCTCCAAAAGGTACTGAGGGTAAAACAGGAAAAACCAAGAAAAAGGGCCCCTCGAAAGCGAAGCTGAAGAAGATAGAAAAGAAATGCTTCAGTGGTTTCATTAGCAACTTAGAGTCAGACGAATCGCTAATTAGGGCTAACAATTGCCCCCACCAACCACTGGAGAACTCAACCCGGCTGGCCAACGAAGCAAAGAGAATCTGGGATTTCGGAAAAACCATCGGACTTAGCACTACGAACGGAGATTCAACTATGGTGAAAAGAATTATGGACACCAACAAAGAAGGTAAAGGTTCGGCTGTGACCGGAACGGGAGAACCAAGCAACTGTGATTTATGAAGCTCTTATCCATTAACATACGAGGCCTGGGGAGTAGCGTTAAGAAGAAGGAGGTAATGTCACTGATCAGGAACTACAATGTGGATGTATGTTGTATCCAGGAATAAAAAATGGAAAACTTCGCAGAGAGGGAGGTTCGATAAATTTGGGGCAACGCCAGCACCAACTGGGCTTCACGAAAGGCAGTAAACAGGTCAGGAGGCATTATTACTTTATGGAATTCAAATGTGTTTACTTGCTCAAGTTACTGGGACATGGAGGAAGCGGTTATCATCAATGGAGTCTGGGGATAGATAGAATACCCTGTTGCATTATAAATGTATATGCTCCGTGTCCTCTGAACGATCGTGTGGAATTGTGGGATAGATTGAGTTTAGTGATCCAGTAGAGTGAGAATATGTGCTTATGCCTACTTGGTGACTTCAATTCGATCAGGTTCGAGCATGAAAGAGTGGGAAACAATGGTGGGAGAAATAGCAACAGGTCAGATATTAGAATTTTTGACAACTTCATAAGTGAGGCTCACCTTGTGGACCTTCCCTTTCACAATAGAAGATTCACATGGTACAAACCAAACGGGGGTTGTAAGAGTAGTATCGATAGAATTCTAATTAATGATGCTTGGTTGGAGAAGTGGCCGCAGACCACCCAAAAAGGACTGAACAGAACAGTTTCAGACCATTGCCCACTCCTCCTCGAAACAAAATCGGTAGACTGGGGCCCAAAACCGTTCAGGTTTATCAACGCCTGGCTCACACATTCGGAGTGCATAAACTTTATCACGAGTAGATGGAATAATTTCCAGGCAGACGGATGGGGGGGATATGTTTTGAAAGAAAAGTTGAAATCCCTGAAAAACTATTTGAAGGAATGGAATCGTGAGGTCTTCGGGGAGCTGGACAAGAAAATTAAGAAACTACGAGATGAAATCCATCAAAAAGATATGATCGATGATACCTTCGGGCTCGACGAAGAAGAGTACATTAGAAGGAATGAAGTTGTTGCTGAACAACTACTAAATTTGAAGCGTAAAGGCAGTATCCAAGCCCAAAAATCCCGTCTTAAATGGCTCAAAGAAGGTGACATTAATTCTGAATTTTTCCATAGAGTCATTAACCACCGAATAAAGATCAATGAGATATCGGGTATCCAAGCACGGGGCCAGTGGATCGAGGAGCCGAGCGCAGTAAAAAACGAGACAAGAGCCCACTTCGAATCAAACTTTAAGAGACGAACCGGGGCCAGACCGACCCTACCAGCAAATTTTATACACAAGAAAGTGAGTGCAGCGGATAATGTTCTATTAACCCAATCCTTCTCAGAACAAGAAATCAAAGAGGCAGTATGGAGTTGTGAAACGTCAAAGAGCCCGGGCCCGGACGGCTTCAATTTTAGCTTCATTAGGGTATTTTGGGATACCATAAAAGGAGACATTCTCAGGATGATGACTGACTTCCATCAATATGGAAAACTTGTTCGGGGAATAAACCCAACCTTCATCGTCTTGATACCGAAAAAGGAAGGGGCTGTCTCTATGAACGACTATAGACCAATATCCCTCATTGGATGTGCATACAAGATCATTGCTAAAGTTCTTGCCTGCAGACTAAGATAGGTAATTGATAAACTTATTTCTGGAAACCAAAGTGCTTTCATAGGGGGTAGATACATTCTCCACGGAGTTGTTGTTCTTAACGAATCTATCGAAGAGGCTAGGAGAAGGAAGCTTGAAAGAATATTCTTTAAGGTGGATTTCGCTAAGGCTTATGACTCAGTCGATTGGAAGTTCCTAGAGACCATGCTAGAACAGTTCAATTTCCACCCTAGATGGCGAAGATGGATAATGGAATGTGTATCGACGGCTACAACATTAGTCCTCGTTAATGGCAGCCCCTTCGGAGAATTCAAGATGGAACGGGGGTTGAGGCAAGACGATCCCCTCTCGCCTTTCCTCTATCTTATTGTGGCGGAAGGGCTCAACGAGCTTGTAAACAGAGCTGTCCAAAATGATCTATTCAAAGCAGCGGTGATTGGAAGAGACAGGATACAAGTATCTCATCTGCAATATGCAGACGATACGATCTTCATGGGCGAGGCTACTGTGGAAAACGCTTGGGCGATCCGGGGAATTTTGAGCTACTTTCTGGCCTCAAAGTAAACTACGATAAGTGCTGCCTTATGGGGACCCACGTCGAGCAACAATACCTCACTACCTTGGCTGATATTTTGGGATGCGAGATTGGTGGCCTACCTTTCACCTATCTCGGAATAAAAGTTGGAGTTAATAAAAAAAGATTGGTGGAATGGAACCATTTGACTCAGAAAGTTAAGAAGAAACTCAGTGCCTGGGATACCAAGAAGATATCCTTCGGGGGAAGAATCACTCTTCTAAAGGCTGTTTTGACATCATTACCTGTATACCAATTCTCCTTCTACTATCTACCAAAGAAAACATTGAAAGATTTGACGTCTTTGTGTTGTAATTTTTTGTGGGGAGGTGGGGAATCAGTGAGGAAGATCGCATGGATCAAATGGGAAATTCTGTGTAAACTTAAGGAACATGGTGGCCTCGGCATCAGAGATTTCTTTTCTTTTAATAGAGCGCTTATGGGTAAATGGGTGTGGGGGTTCCTTAAGAATAAGGGGGGTTTGTGGGCAAGGGTGGTCAAATCACTTCATGGGGATCTAGAATTAGACAATGAGGGACTGGTCCAGGTTAATAGTGGTAGGATAGAATCATCTTGGTGGAGGGACTTAGTTGCTAGTGGGTCGGGTGAGAGGGGTCGTTGGCTTTGGAGTAACCTAGAGATACAATTACGAAACGGGGCAGGAACTAGGTTCTGGGAATGCGCATGGACTGGGGAAACAACTCTTAAAAGTGATTATAATAGGTTATATAGGCTGAGTATAGGTCAAAATAGAACCATCAGGGATATGGGAAATTGGGAGGGGGAAACCTGGACTTGGGAGTGGGAATGGAGTAGACCATTTTTTGATAGAGAAATAGAATCCTTAAACACTCTTACTAATCGTTTGAACATGTTTATCTTGAAGGAAAACGAAGAGGACACATGGAGATGGAGAGCAAGTCCAACGGGAGAGTACAAAACAAAGCAAGCATACCAACTTCTGCAACCTCCAACAACAGCACCAGAAGAGATTGGCATTAGGAAAGAAGAACTCAACACGATCTGGGGTTCGATAGCTCCCTTCAAGGCAGCGTCAATGGCTTGAAGACTTCTACAAGACAGATTACCCACGAGAATGAATTTGCGGAAGAAAAATATCATCGCGACTAACGAAGAAGCAGCTTGCCCGATATGTGGAGACGGACCTGAGGACGCAGCCCATCTTTTCGCCTTATGCAACACGACCCTACAAGTCTGGAACAAGGTACTTATGTGGCTTAACTTCCCCATGACATTACACAATACATTATGGAACAATTTCGCACAATTCTCCACTGTACTTGCTAGTAAAAATGGGAATAAGGTGGCAATTGGTTTGTGGATTTGTGTGGTGTGGGTGATTTGGAAGAAGAGAAATAATTGTATATTCGACAATGCCGTTTGAAAAACTGATGATGTGATACAAGAAATTAAGGGAAGAATGTGGAGTTGGAGTATGGCTAATGGCAGAATAAGGAGCAACTCAACATTTAGACAATGGAGCAATGACCTCCGGGCTACGATCGAACTTTAAGAGAGACCAAAGGAGGACTAATAAACTCAGCATGGGAGATGTAATTTTTCTGATTTACTGATCTTTTTTTTTCTCATCTATTTTACTCTTAGTTTAGGCCTCTGTTGCCGCTCTTTTGATGGTACATCTTGTACTAGTGTATTATACCCTTTTCTACTCATTAATATTAATACATCTTTGACCGACAAAAAAAAAACTAACTACTGTTAATGGTATTAATGATTACTATTTATGGTATTACTCGTTATTACTTATTGTATTATCGACTATAATAAAATCATACCTATAATATTATTTTGTATTAAAATTTAAAAAAATACAAATGAAAAAATGGAAAATAAAAAAAAAGTAAAAGGAAAAAAAACGAAAAAATTAAAAGTTTGGAATAAAGACTGAAAATGGGAGAAAAAGAGGAAGGGGAAGAAAACTTAGAAAGAAAAAAAAATCAAGATTTGTGCCTAATTTCGATAGTTTTTTTAAAAAATTATGTTTTACGATTTTTTTCTAAAAATATGGGTGGACTTGATGGTGAATCGACGGTAACTCGGTAATGACTCGACTACAGATTGTAAATATACAAATTAAGGTTGATTTTATTATATTTTGAGTAAATTAATAAAAGGATAATATAGTTTTTTAAATGTAATTACTTTTTTAAAAATATTTTGGGGTGAACTCATAAAATGAGGGATGTAGATAAACGTGGTAAAAAATAATAATTTAGGGGTGAACTCATAAAATGAGCGGGTGCACATAACCGTGATAAAAAATTGATTTGGGGGTGAACTTATAAAATGAACGGGTGCAGATAACCGTAGTAAAAAAATGATTTTTGGGTGAACTCATTAAATTAGTGGGTGTAGATAAAATATAAATAAAAAATTAAAACTGGTGTGTACCGGTATCTTGCATGTACCCGAGTATCACCCTACAAATTAGGGTTGATTTTATTATATTTTTTGTAAATTAATAAAATGATAATATAGTCCTTAAAATGTACGTAATTATTTAAAAAAAAAAAAAAAAACTTCTGGGGTGAACTTATAAAATGAGCAGGTACAGATAACCGTGGTAAAAAATAATTTTGGGGTGAACTTATAAAATGAGCGATTGCAGATAACCATGATTAAAAAATGATTTGGGGTGAATTCATAAAATGAGCGGGTGCAGATAACCGTAGTAAAAAAATAATTTAAGGGTGAACTAATTAAATGAGCAGGTGTAGATAAAATATAAATAAAATAATAATTTAATTCTGTTAAAATTGTTTAATTTAAATAATATTATTATTAATTTTAATAAAGGATAAAATAGTAAATAATAAAATAAAATTTAAATAATTATTTTAAAATATTAAAAAAAGGCAACAAGTATCAAGTTAGGGCGACACAGAGCTATGCAATTTGACATCCGAACTATTAATAGTTCAGGCGATACCTGAACTATCCTAAAAAAACCCCTTGATATATTCCACAATAACTTTTACACTTTTAAAATAGAAAATTATTTATTAACACCACTCTCACAATATCCTCAACTTTATACAAAATATTGTTACTTTTGGGCTCACACATGCACACAAGTTAACCTATTTATTTATTATGTATACTATAAAAGGTTTACAAAATTATTATTTGAAACCTTTCTCATTATTGCACGTTCTTAATATGTGCGTTCATCTATCTATGAAACTTATTATAGGACGAAGGGTTTTTTTTTCTTTTTTTCTTTTTACTTTAAGGTACTCCTATTGTTTTACTAAAAGGCCAAAATGCTGACACAATAAGGTGAAAAGCGTAATACTACAAGTTTAAAAATATTGTGCACGGTTAGTTTTAGGGTGAATCGTCATAACATTTTTTTACTTGTAGGACAATAAAAGGTAGATCAAATAAAAGAAGAAAACCTAGGACCATAAGCTCACAGGTCGAGCCAGAGGCCGGAGCGTCATTAAAACCTTGCCTGGGAAAACCCTCCTTAGGGACAAAACCCAGGTTAAGGGAAAAAGGTACACTCCTCTAAAGATCAATGTCTATAAAAAACTGAATACAAATCATTGTGCAGAAATGAGAGTAAAAAATCCGGGGGCCAGTCTTGGCCACAGCATCAGCAGCCTGATTGGCCTCTCTGAAGACGTGCGTGTATCGAATGTGCATTTCCTGCGTAAGAGGGTGGATCTTGCTCCAAAGACCTTGCAGACGCCAAGGAATGGAAGGTTTGGAGCTCATAAAAGTGTCAACCGTGAGAACTGAATCCGACTCTATCCAGAGGAAGTGCCAACCCTGATCATGTGCATACTTGATGGCCATAAGTACCGCTGCCAACTCAGCCTCAAGAGGGAGGCCCCAGCCTACCTTAGTAGCAACCGCAGCCACGAAAAATCCCCTAAACGTCCTGAAGACCGCCCCCGCATGCAGACTACCCGGGGAAGAAGAGGCACTTCCGTCCGTGTTAATCTTATACCAACCCGGATCAGGCTACCCGGGGAAGAATATATGTAATCTGACGTGACAAGCTCCGGCAAGTCACGTCATCAATTGTTGGCCGGAGAAAAAAAAATATGTATCTAATTGCAACATAATGAAAGGTTGTGATTTTTTACAATAATCGTAAAAGTCGTGATTAAATTGATATTGAGACTAAATGTGATGTATTTATTTAGAATTAACCCTAATTTTAATTATCTAACTTCATTAAATTATGACACATAAATAAATTAAACCCTAGTTTTAATTATCTAACTTCATTAAATTATGACACATAAATAAATTAAACTACAAAATGACACATACATAAAATTAACTAAAAAATTACACATCATCAATCTAAACTCTTTATTAGGATTGAGCGAAACTTGGTATAATTTTTTAAATAAAGTATGGATAAATGTAAAGAAAAAAAAAGTGGGGATATAAGTTATCAAATAAAGCAATGAGTCAATTAGATTGAGATGACATAAATGACAAATTGTGTTAATAACAGATGGACGGAGGGAGTATATAAATAATTGAATGATTGAATGGAAGAAAACTTAAATATTTAATACTCCATTAAAAATTTGTTCAAATAATTGGACATGAATTTGAAGAAAAAATATATAAAATTAAAATATTAAAAGATCAATTATGAATAAAATGATTGTTTGTGACTATGAGTAAAGTTGAATAACAATTTAAATAGTTAAGTGATTGTTTGAGAATGAAGATATAGTGAAGAAAATTAATATTTATATAAAAGGAATGAACATATTTTTAGTGAACGAACAACTAAGACAAGTGAATAAATTTGTAGTGGAAGAGTAAGTTATAGGAGTACATAATTTTTAGATTAGTTTGATTTATTTATTTAACAATATATTATGTTATTGTTATGAGTCTTAAGACTGAAATGTCAATTTTGATTAAAAAAAAAAAGGCTTAAATGTCAATTTATTAATTTTACAATAATTATATTACTCCCTTCCTCCATCTACCAAATGTAGAAATTTTTTTATTTTAGTCCTATAAATTTGAAACATTCTAAAATAAATCCTTTAAGTTTCAACTTTACAAAATAAGTCATTTACCTTTCAATTTAATCATTTTTTACATCAATTTTAATCCTTTATATTTTGAAGGAATTATAATTGACAAATTTGGTGCCACATGTATTAAAAGATGTCACATCATCATGCCACATCACTATCTCTCCTTTATATATATTAAAAAAATAGTGCAAATAACACCCAAAAATACTCTATACACACCCCATAATTTTTAATACAAAAATAAATGTATATAAAATGAGTAAGTAACCCTTACATAAATAAAGAGTAAAATAATTTTAAAAAATAACTTGAAAAAATATAAAAAAATGTGAAACAAAATAAATTTCACAAACGAATTCAAAGGGTGTTGCACGTTATGAATGATCGATGTTAATTATGTAAATCTTATTTTCCTCTATTAATTGAAATGTATAACTAAATTTAATTATAATTTCATCATTTTTTCAAATACTAATAATAAATAAATATATTTCAAATAAATTAATTAATTAGTTTGGAGTAGATGCAGAGAATTTTTAATTTTTTTCATATATATAGAGGAACGATTAATTATTTTGGAGTAGATGTAGATAATTTTATTTGTGTAACTAACATCTAATAAAATGTTATACACACCCCACTAAAATTTAAAAATTAATTTTTATTGCTAAACACACTCCAATTCTTTTCTATTTACCCTTTATCCCTCAAAACAAATGCAAATTGAATAAAAATTAAAAATATAATTTAAAATTCAACTAAATCATTAAAACTGTATATAAATTTTAAAAATTAATTAAAAAATATAATCATTAATACGAAAAACTAAATAAAATTTTAAAATATTTTAAAAAATCAACTAAATATTAAAAAATATTTGAATGAAAAAATCAATTAAATCCAAATAAAATCTAAAAATATTAAATAAATCAAATAAAAGTTATAAAATAATTAAATTTAAAATACCAATTAATGATTCAATTTTTTTTTTAAAAAAAAAGAAAGAAAAATCAACTCAATAAAAAATAAATATTAAGAAAATTAAATAAAAAATAAAATCTTACTTTTTATTGATTTTTTTAAATTTTGTTTTGATGATTTATTTTTAAATTCAGATTCTATTTAATTTTCTAAGATTTCTTTTCAAAAAATTAATTAATTTATGTAAATTAATTATTTTTAAAGATTTAGTTAATTTTTTTAAATACTTTTAAATTTTAATTACATTTTTTTTTCCAGATTTTTAAAGATTTCTTTTCAGATTTTTTCAAGTTATTTTTTAAAATTATTTTACTCTTTATTTATGTAAGAGTTACTTAGTTATTTTATATACATTTATTTTTTAATTTAAAATTATGGAGTGTGTATAAAATATTTTGGAGTGTTATTATTTATTAGCTTTACTTTTTTTTTTAATATATATAGTAGAGAGATAGTAATGTGTCATTTTTTACCAAGTTTGACTATTATAATTCCTTCAAAACTTAAAGGATTAAAATTGATATAAAAAATGATTAAATTGAAAGGTAAGAGACTTATTTTGTAAAGTTGAAATTTATTTTGGAATGTTTCAAACTTATAGGACTAAAATAAAAAAATTCCCACCAAATGTAGTCCCATTATGGTGGGGCATAAAATTTTAAAAAAAGTACTCCAATTGTTTATGAATAAAGTTGATGACAAATTGAGTAATTAAGTTATGGTTGAAGGGTGAGACTATATTTGATGGACAAAAAATATAAAGCAACGACGGAAGAAGTATAAAATAACGATGTAGTTTTAATACTATGATATAAAAAAATCACACATGACTCGTGACACAAGAAATTATATGCATATGCAATAAAAAAAAAATCATACAAGTCTATACAAGATGCATAATTTATAATCACATAAATTTAATGTTAATAATTTTGGCACTTCTAAAATGTACCTTTCAATTAATATATTGCAATCTCAACTTTTAGATTTTTAGTATATGATCCGTCAAATCTCACCCTTTTTTTTTTTGGGTTCAATTTCAATATATTTATTCATATTTTAAAATAATATTAGTCACACTAAAATTTGACACTTTTTTTTATTCAATTTCAATATATTCATTCACATTTTAAAATAATATTATTCACATCACCTTAAAAAATCACCTTAAAAATCCAAATGTGAATGGATAAAATGGACAAATAAAAAGGAACCAAAGGAGTATTAATTTTTGCCCAATATATAGCTGGAGTATTTATTTTCATTTATATATAGGTTAATTTTGCCCCACATATACATATATATTTCTTTTCATTTATAATATAGTTTTAAGTTTATAATTCTTCTTTTACCTAATTTAAAAATAAATCCAATGATGAAGAGATAGGAAGGTGAATACATAATAGAGAGAGAGAGAGAGAGAAGGGGTAAAATACTTTGCTAGCTTCCCAAGGAACAAATATTGCAAATAAAAACTACCAAAATGGCTACATTGAATTCTAAACCTCTGTCTTACATAACAATGTCACGATACTTAATGCATCATTATATATAGAGACAAAAATTCATATCAAGTTTGACCGTAAACAAGTCCCCTTTCAATATCAAATTTGCTTGAATATGAAAAAATAAATCACTCTTAAAAACGAGCAAAAAATCACAAAATAAAAAAATTGTCTTATGTTTAGTAATCTCCAACAATATGGAACTCCTCTATTGATTTTGAATATCTATCAATTTATGATATACTTCAAAGTAGTATTCCCTACTTGGGAGAAAAAATAACTGTCTTTAAAGGCAACCAAGTGTCAAAAAAATACCTCTCTTTCAACAAAGACTTGGATAAAATTCAGAAGAATTCTTGAAACCCACGACGTCCTCAATAACCTTCGCTTGTGCATCTGCATTTTGGCAGTCGGTGTTGCAACCCCACACATGGATTGCAAGTCTCCGACACTTGGGAGAAGGCTGCCTTAAATAGGTCTTATACCACTCGATAATATCTTCCTTTTTGATATCCTTAAGTTCCTCAGCCTCCTTTTCAGCCATGTCAAACATATACCTGAAAGCCAGATTCGTGTGGTTTAATAAGGCGATAAACATCCTCCAGGCTCCAGCAACTATAATACTGTGAATTATCTCAACTATATTGGAGAAAGTAATGCATTACCTTTTGTCAATTATTTGACCCCAGTAACGGTTTGTTTCATATTGAAGAGATGGATCTTTCTCAAGAAGCTTCCCCATTATACCGTTTCTATAATTCTCGAATGTATCATGGTCAAGTGCATTCTGCAGCATCAATACAGAAAGTGCGTTGTGAACATGTTGGCCTTTAAACAAAATAGATATCAAAGTGCCATCTTATTTTCATCGAAATAAGATAGTACAAAATTATATAGCTCAATATTAAGGAACGGATAACCCAGTTAATATCAACGAATTTTAAAGCATAGAAACAAAAAAGGCATTACTGTAAAAGTTGGAACGGATACTTACCAACATCTCTTCTAAGCCATTTATGAAGTTTTCAATTCTCCCTTGTAAATAGACAGGATTGTATTCAGAAGATTGAACACGGAAACAAAACCCTAATATGCGGTATGTAACTCGGGGGCTACAGTCAACAACATAACCAAGCTGTTCCTTTGTCCTGTACCAAACAAAAGAAACCATGAAGTTGAGGTATACAATCTTTCAACTATGGTATACCTTCTAATTCAATCTCTTGTCAAACTTTGACATACCTGAGTTGATTAAAAAATGGTTCTTCAACTATTTCGTCAAAAAGGTCAGTTAATGCTTTTAATCTAATCAATGTCATTCTTTCTTCTGGTTCAATCTGAAAATAGAGCTGGGGGATGGGAGAAAAGAAAAAAGAAGAGAGTATTAAATTGAGCATTCCATAACAAGAAGTAACATAAATCTCACGGAAGCTGCTTTTCAGTTACCTCTACCACAGAGTTCGTTTCTAGCTTATTTTTCACCCTGACATCTCTAACAAGGTCAGCACTTGAAGGAAGACGCATCACAAACTCCTTGTGTCTCAAGTCATATGGAAGTGGCTGCACAGAGAAATTACTTTTGAATATCTCTGTTATCTGAAGAGCTTCCTCTTCGAGCATATTCCCATGGCAAAGGCCCTCAATATACAACTGCAAAGAGGTCGATGAAAGTGAGTGTAAACTGCTAGAGGGGCAAATTTATTTAAAAAAAAAAAAACAATTTTGCAAATTATTTTGATAAAAATGCTAAAGGTCTTTAAAATGAAAAACAGCATGGCAAGGGGAAAGCCATCCATTATCAAAAAATACAAAACAGAAGCAAAACTATAGAACACAACTCCAATCCCTAGCTACATATCTGATACAAGAAATGTATTCAGTCTTGTACGATTTGACCCATAAAGAGCTCTAAACATAACCCTATCCCCACCCCTCCTCTAAAGGTTCTTCAATATACTCAAAAGTTCTCTTATTCCTATCAGAACAAAGCTGAAACAATTACTCTACAAAACACTACACCCATATTGTAACTGAGGCTTCAGGTATTGGCATAAACAAGCCCGAAATTAACTTTGGAAACTCGACATTAAATTCAGCTCCCTTAATTCCCAGTTCAATAAAACTATGTGGAAGTGTGGAACACTGTATTAAGCACACAACTCCATATAAGGATCCATTTTCAGATTTTCCTCATCACTATTTTACCGCCGATCTGGTATAGATGTGGGTACTGAGGGTAGTGAATGAGGAAAAAGTAGTCAAGCCCAAATAAGAGGATAAAGCTTTACGAATGTTTGGAGTATTATGGTCCTAGTGCACAAGTCTTCTCTCTATGGGAATATGTTTCCACAAAATCTTTCTGGCAAAAAAATGATAATTATTTCTCACAACCTTCATGTCAAATTGTCAAGCTTGAATTGTTTGTATGCAATCGCATATTACCATATAAGCAGGACTGGAAGTTAACATTTAATCGGTAATGGTAACTGAAAAATTATCTTCTCCCATCCATTTGCTTAGGATAATTTACCTGGCCCTTGTTTGGTCTAGAACTGCCAAGATTAAAAAAAATCTCCCAGTTCTCAAATTCTGTTTGCTGTAAGACTTTATCTTTCAATATCTACCAGAATCAAAAAAAAAAAAAAGACTTTATCTTTCAATATTCCCTGGGCCCGACCACCCAACTCCTCTCTCTCTCTCTCTCTCTCTCTCTCTCACACACACACACACACAGAGTCACGCCCGCACAAAAACACAATAAATACTTCTGTTCCACTTTAACTCTCACTTTTGATTCACACAGATTAAAGTCATTTATTACTAATGATTATTTGTATAAAATGACTAATATACCCCCTACAAGTTATTAATGAATCATTATTATACTCTCTTACATGTTATTAATGAAAAGGGCAAAGTTGAAAAAAAATACTCCGTATTAATATCCCTTGGAAAACCAAAGGCGACGATATTTTGGAACAACTTTTTTCTAAAGCGAGTTAAAGTGGAACGGAGGGAGTATCGTACTATCATTAAATCTAATATTATAATACCCAACCTACTTTTTTCTAAAATAATAATACGACTACACTACTTCTAATATAATAATACAACTACACCCACTTTTCCAGACATGATTTGACATCGTCAATAAGGTTTGATTCTCCTAATTCTACAACAAACACAAACTCTTATTATTGCACAAAACTCCCAGAAACAATTCTTTGAGCAGTCAGTCATATTCTAAAAAAGTTCCAATCTGAAAACTACATTAATGACGCTAAAATTAAGAAAATCGAACTCATTGAAGACGCTTTAAATGCATATAGGGTTACATGGGATCTCATTAATTTCCCAACTTTCACAAATGCAAACAAATAAAAAAAAAAAAGATGCCAATCACATGGAACATGAAAATTTATGTTAATGAAGTCATTTATTCGAACATATATATATAAATATATATATATATATATATATATATATATATATAACTGATTCCAAACCTGGGATAAAAGATCAGGCAAAAAGGCCTTTAAATCTGCAAGCGACAAGTCATTTAACAAGCATAGCTTTTCCTCCACATCCCAGAAACTTTGACATAAAACTTGCAGTCTCAAATAAGCAGCATGATTTAGAGGCTTCATGTTTGTATTTCTCAAAGTTCTCTCCATATCTTCTTTAACAACCTGAAATAAAAAATAAAAAATAAAATAAAGACAAAAAAAAATAATAAAGAACTTTAGCAAAGTCATCTTAAGATGAACATACAAAAGTTATAAACCAAAATCATAGTATTGGATAGATAGAGTGGATGTATATTGTCATAATTTTGTAGAAAATACAGAACCAGTGAACCATGATCATATGCAAACCTGTACCCCATCCTAAGTGACTTGAAATTGGCTATGCATCTATATATTTAACTGCAAGTCTCCAAGATCTATACATGTAAAAAACTAACCATATAAGGTGTAATCAAATCACACCGGATGATATCATTTTATTTAAAGAAAGGAGTTGAAAAAGTGTACGTATAGGAGAAAAGGACAGCAAACTCCATTCTTGGTGGTTTTACAAAAGAAAAAGAAAAAAAATCCAAATGAAATACATTTTGACCACAGTCCATTCATTATAACCAAAACTAATCATTCTTCTTTTGAACTAAAAACTCTAAATTTCATCCCCACAGCCTTCATTTTATCTTTAATTTTAAACTCCCAAGAAAAGAATAGAGTTAGCATTAAATTTCTTCTTAGTTCATTGAAGGAACAAAAAATTATATACCTTGAAGCGATCTTCCTTTGGCAAAAATGACTTAGCTGTAGCCAGAACTTTAGATAAGAGAACTGAAAGCTTGTCATTGAAACCATAGAGCTTTAGCTCCAACTTATCTCCGTATAGAGAAACAGAACTCTCTAATTTTGCTACACTTGCCTGCAGTCAAATTAAATATAGAGTAAGATCATAAGAAACAGCCAAAAAAATGTAGAGTAAGATCATAAGAAACAGCCAAAAAAATAGCATAAGAAAAGACCTGATAAATAATCTCATTTAGCTCGTCTTTAAGAAGCAATATAAATAATTCAGTCAACAAAGCATTCCTTATGTTGCTGTATCCCCCTTTTAGTGTAATGCGGAAATATGTATTTGCACGAGGAAGTTTGAAAGTCTTGTCAAGCTTGTACCACAACTTCATATAAGGTTCATCAAGTATACATCTTGGAGACAATGCATCTGCAAAATGGGAAGACACCTTATCTGCATGTATGGAAAAATCACATGGAATGAACTCATTCTTTGCAGGCAAATGCAAAGCGGAATCAATTTCCGGAGGATCCTTCCATAGGTCCATCAGATAAGGTGGAATATCTTCCTCAGCATATTGTGACCCAAACCATGGCTCCTGCTGGATATCTGAAATCCAAGAAAATGACTTGGGAGGATTAATAATTTGGGGAACAATTGGCCTTAATAAACTAATCCTTGATCCAACTGCCTTGGAGAAATTATAATAATAATTATTAAAATGAAAATAAAATAAAATAAAAAATAGAAATGTTTTTTTGTGACTTGAATGATAAACCATGATTTTGTTGTATGAACCAAAAATAGCAGAAGTAGAAACAAATAGTTCACTATAAGTTGTGTATCATCAATGGCCATCAGCAGTAATTAGAATCCTAGGTCAACCAACTAATAGAAAAGCAACTACTGTGATATTAACAAATACAATTTTCACACAAAGCTTATTATGTCTCCCTAGACTTATATCTTGGAGTACTCATCCTTAAGGTTAATTAACAGCATTGATCTTATCTGCCTAAAATCATCACTGCAGAAAGACGAACATATTGAAGTTTGGTAAAAGGCCAAATAATTCAATTTGTTGTTCACATATTTGTTTAAATGAAAGATACAACTGTGGGTCTCTGTTTGACAAAAATAACTAAACCAACACAGTACAGCTCCCATGAAATTGAGGATGTCTTCTAGTTTGACAAGAAATCACTTTGAATCAAAGTTGCTTTTGCGCAAAATAAGGCTCTGTCATCAAACCACCATAGATGACTGAAGAATTTGATTGTATACAATCAAATAACAAGTGTAAACCACACATTCACCTAATTTCACAGATATAACATGCCTTACCCATGAAAGGAGGACATTTTATGGGATTTCCATAATTTTTTCTGATATATCCAGAAAGCTACTATTTGTAGGAAATGTGAAACACGTAAAAATAGGAGTAATAAAGCAATCACACACATATAAGACATTACCATGTGACTTCTTCAAAGACTTGGTTAAAACATCAACTCTCATGTTTCCAGGCCTGAAGAAATCCATCAGATATTTTATCATCTCCTCATCCCAGACTTCATATGCATAGTCACCATAGATAACATGCTCTGGAGGATAAACAAGCAGATTCTCTGCAATGATGGACAATAGTAATTTAAATGGCCTCATTCAGTACAAGCAAAGATCCCAAAGAACCTTTCTGCAAACATAATAATTTTTCTACTAATATCAACCACGTTTCATGATTTGTTGTCTTTTCCAAAATAGAAACAAGCATAATAAGAAATATTGTCAAACAATGAACACCTAAAGCATTTACCAACAATATTCAACAAAATATGATACTAGAATGCACAGGGTTTTTATCCCAATAAGAATAAACAGTTGATCCTTTACCATTTCTTTTCAAAAGGCATGATTTCACTAAAAAAGCCTGTGCATATAAACAATTTTGTTCATTTATCTTTTAATAAGGAGCACCCAAAATTACAAGAACCCTGCAAAACAAGGGATTCTCTAAGAGTGGGCTGACAAGAGAAATTCACACTTTTCTTGTTATTATATGTCTCCTTACAACATTTAAATGCCATGAATAAATATGCTGATTCTGTGTTAAAAAGTTACTATGGGGGATTCCTTAGGAAAATACAATCAAGCACTGCAAAAAGAGATTAAAAGACAATACTCCAACTCCTAGTTAAATCTGAAACCAGGTATCCCCTTAAACAACTAACAATATTACTTAACATGACTCAACCATGGGTATCCCGTGATTCCAACACGGCGCGCAATAAACTTTATCTTCCAATAAAGCAAAACAGATCATTACCTTAAGAGTGCATAGCATAATGGAACCCAATTCTTTTAAATGGTATTCCATGATTTTTTTTTTCGTCATAATATCATTTTGTCGTACTTATGCTATCAAACCCCACAAATTGTGATTTTCTCAGAGCATTCCAAATTACTTTGTTCTTATTATTTGATTTGGAGATTTAAATTTTCTGGAATTTAAACTGGGGTCGAATTACTTATGAAAACCCAAATATGATTCATGGCATAAAGGAAAGAAATCAGTTTAGTGCGTCAGTTGACACACATCAACTAAACCAAAACACAGGAAGAGCACAGTTGAAAATAAGAATGTCATGGATGTCCAAACAAGCAACATCAGAGAGAGAATCAAGCTATATGAAAGAACTTGAAATGGACAAAGAAATTTACTAACATAACCAGAATGTGAATTGAAAACTTTAGAAACTAAAGTTATGATTATGAATACCAGAAAGTTCTGCAGCATAATCATCTTGAGGTTGCTCTTCTGCAAATCTGAACTCCATATTTCCAATATCTTGGAGCTCCTTAAATATCCATTCTTGAGGAGAATCTTGACGCAACAGTTTGATATATTGATAGATATAGCCAATGATTTCAAAGATCTACATCATCAACAGCATAACTGACATGAGCATCATAACTGATAGACTAGAATATAATTCCAGAGAGCCATGCCAAGGCAAGCTTGACTGGTAAAACAAGACCAAGATGCACAATTTCACATCTCAACAATAAATAGATAGTAATATTTATGGGCAGGACAAAGTCAAATTTAAAGAAGGGGGTCGGAATATTCTGAATTTTCTATTAATGTACTACTTTCAACAAACCTTTTATAGAATTAGCTATCACTCCTTTTGAATGTTTAACTTGAATTATGTGAATCATTATGAGGGTTTAGCAAGAGCTCTTTTCAATGCCACTTTATTTTCAACCTCAAATCAAAGAACCACAAGATGTTGCAATCTGTTATGCATTTAATATGGTCAGATGAACCGCTACACTGGAAAAGAGGTAGGAGGTGTTTGGTATGTATATGACTGCATTAAGATTGAGGTTCATTCCTCTCATGTAGGAGAGGAATGGCTCATTTTCCAAAAGTGAAATTTCATTCCTTTCCCTCCTTTAACTTAGCAGTTAGCACCGACCTTTGCTCCATTTGTTCCTTCTCCTAGTCTTTCTTTGTTTCTGTCCTTCATACTTTTATTATATACATTATTTTTAAAAAAAATGTGTTGGACCAACAAAGAGAAAAAATGGATAAATCGTGGATAGAATTCGCAGAATATTATATCATCGCAATTAATAATTTCCGCACATATCGAGTGTATATCTTGTATTTGTATATACCATGAATCTTTCCAATGCTTAGTGTAAGAAAAGGGAAAAATTACCTTCTCTAAGCCAGAGTCCGTGAGGTGTATAGACATGCCAAAGATATATGCTATAGAAGAATGATGCATTCCTTCATCATCAACACCAGCTGATATGGAAGATGCCCAGCCTCTAGATTTCAAGAAGAAAAGCAAACTTCCTCTGCCCTCTGCAATCATATTATTTTTTTCATCATGTTTAAGAACTTAGAAACCTCAGCCATAATCGTATTCATGTGTTCATAAGCATTTGTATGCACTCCCAAAGAAAGGAAAAGAATAAATTTTTAAACACAAAGTTACATGCCCAAGCAGATCATGGCCTTGATTTTTGCATGTTAAAGTGACATCTGAAAGATGAAAGGCTAAACATTCTCTTCCCCCTGCTATACTTGATTTCATCCAAAGATGAGATCAATCCATTCTCTAGGAGGCAGAGATGAATATTAAAACAACAGGATGAGGCCAAAATAAATGTGTGACAGGATAATCTGTTTAATACTAATCATAAGTCTAGATAAGGTGATGCATGCAGTTAAAAAGAAAAAGAAAAGACGTGCAAATAAGGAGAATTGAAGTATGGAGGCAACTGTTGAGATATTTCATGACCAAGTATCAATCTAAGCAAGCTAATAAGAATTCATAAATAGAGAAATTCCAATCATGATTTTCTTTTGGTAGAGCACTAGAGTGATGAAATCCATGTGGAAATGCCTCGAGACTCAAGTTATCATGCCCTAATTCCCTGTCTTCATCTCTTTTTGCATCTTCAAATTATTTAGTTTCATTTAAGTTAACGGCATCAATATAAATTATCAAATTTATATAATACTTATCCATAACCTACTCTGCAAACAAGCTTAGATCCTACTGCATGAAATTAAAGGTGCTATTAGAGGCAGGCATGAAGTTTTATTTCTAAGCTACTCCCTGTTAAATAAAGTACGCCCTCCATACTTTTCACAACCTCAACAAGATTAATTCAGTGTCTCCTCTACCGGAGACATTCAGGCCTTAATTAAGAGGCATGAGGCATACATCCCACATAACCCCATACCCTGAAACAGACACTTTGAGGATCTAATAATGCCTTTGAAATTTTCTTTACCTCCACAAATTTCGTTGTGCCAGTACCAAACGACTGACATTTGTACTTACAACCAACATGATTTCTCTCAACCTGGACTCACAAAGTTATTTAATATTATTGAAAATGATATGTGACTGTCTGAAAACAATAGAGTCTGAGTTTTCAAGAGCAAAGGGATGCAAAAACACAGAGAAATAATTGTTTCTCGCTATCTATCAATGCAATTAACCATATCACGTGGAAGAGTTATAATAGCAGAAGAGCATCTTACCATGGCCAAGCAGATGAGAAAGGTAATCTTCAGCTTTCTTTAAATAATCTTTCCGCAGAGAAGGCAATGCCCAGGACAAATCAAGGACATGAACATCTTTAACTGCCTCTAACCAATAAAGTTTGCCACTCTTCCAAATAGGAATGCTTAACCCCAATTCTGGCTTAACAAGGAGGCCTTTCTTGACACTGCTAAATAATTCAATGACCCAGCTTTCAAGTACATCAAGAGACTCTGCAGGATTTAAATTCGACAGTCAAGAGAAGAAAGATAACAGCACATTGTTACTTGTCTCTCTTCAAGAATCTCTAATAGCAATAAAAAATTGTGTGCCCATGGAGAATTTTTTTTTTTTTGTCAGTTCAGGCATCTGCAATTTCAAACGTCTGCATATTAAATAAAAATATATAAAGAGCAGAGCCAGCATAGACAGAACCACCTTATATTCATCATGTTAGTAAGAAGTCAAGTATAAATTACTCCTCAACTGTTACATATTTCAACAATTTTCTTGATGACATCATTCACATGAGAAAATAAATAATCATCAGTCAATCCACTTTCGTTAAGAGAAAATAACAATATGAACAGCTTCAATTAGGAAATTGAGATCCGTGGCTGCCCTCTTATTTATTAACATTTTCAACTTGTTCTTGGGAGTATCACAGAGTTAACCAAATTAACAACCTCATCACGTGGGATTAGCAAAGGAAACAGATAGCCAACAAGAGAATAAGAAGTGAAGCACCAGCCACCAGTATATTTTCAAGGATGTGCATGTGATTGCATTTGTCACTTTCAGTTAGCTAATTACATATATGTAGCCTATGGTCTCTGTTGCAAAGTTTATGTATATTTCCTTGTATATCTAGGTTTTCCTTATAGATTCTACTCCCTATATATATGGGGGTCTCTTTACCTGTTAATATACACAAAATATGAATTCCCATCTACTCTACTATCTCTATGACATGGTATTAGAGCAGGATAAGTTGTCGCCTCGATCTATTAAATGCATATTCTTTGATCCACTCACCAAACGGCATTACACTTGTGCTGAGATTACGTTTTGTGAGTCACAGCCTTACTTTTCCCCAACTCTGTTAAGTCATCTGATACATTGGCCTCTACTCCTTTACCTAACCCGTTGTCTATATCTCCTATACCAGACATCCTCGGCCAGAGCCTAACTCATGTCCCCCAGCCAGTCCTCTGCCTGCAGCTTTTGACGGTCCTCCACCTTCCACAACTGATTTATCCATTGCTCTGCACAAAGGTATTCGTTCTCGTACTAAACATCCTTTGTCTAACCATATCTCCTCTGATTATCTGGGTCCTGATTTCCGCTCCTTGGTTGTTTCTCTTCTACATCTATTTCGACTGCTTACTTATATAAACATCCTTTTTCTTGGAGTTGCCCAATCCTGTGAAAAGCCATATCTAAATGTTCTTTAATACCACCAACGGCACTAGCTCCTAGGGGTGTTGCGTTTTTGAGAAACAGACAGAGGTAACTGCAAGTCAATGGGGCAAGTTTTCCCTTACCTAGATAATGAAGCCATAGGTAGTTTCATTTGCTAGCAGATTGTTCATAAACTTATTTTATATCAGATATTAACAAAGACAACGCAGACTGAAGGATTGATAATGTAGTTAAGAAGTTGAGTTGTGTGGATAAGTTGTCACTGAAAACATTGCAGTGTACTTCGCAAACATATACAGAAAAGTCAGTAGGATTAATTTGGACCTAAGACCTACAAATTGAATCCCAGTTACTTATGAAACAGTATGGATAAACTTACCTCCTCCTATGACTACTAGCTTCATTGATCCACCATAATAATTGTCATGGTATAATTTCAGAATACGATCTCTTAAATTAACTCCTTTCTCCACAGCATCAGCCAAGCTCTTTTTATTCCCTACAAAAAGTGAACTGGAAAATGTAGTAACCAATATATAAACCACATACAAACTTGAGGAAGAACACAGAGACAATTAATTGAACGTGAAAAATACCCCAAAAGAACCGGTTGAAAGGATGACCAGGCGCTGATGTATAGCACTGCAGTTGTTGCAGGCGGCATGAATCATTTTGCAGAACCTGATTAAATTCTGTAACCAATTGACGTTTTAAAAAACAGCATTAAGCTTAGGTGGAAGCACATAAACTAATAGATGTACTGGAGAGTATATATTATATTTAATCATAACTACTGAATATCTGGGGAAGGAAACATGAATGGACCTGAATCCACAGCTAACAGCTCCCTTTCCATAGCTTCAGCTTTAACTAAAGGAGAAGTGAAAAATTGAGCAAACCTGAAAAAACGCTATCAACCTCTTAATTTTTCCAATTCAGGAACACATTAAAAATGAAATAATAATCCCTTGCAGTTGCAGAACAGAGAACTTACTACCCAATCACAGTAAAGTATGACATTGTCAATTTAAAATGGATATCATCAAACTAAATCATGTCATGTGATAACAGAAGTTTCATATATATTAGGCACATACACATACACACAGTGACGGAGTCAGAAATTTAGGGTTGAGGGGCCCGATTAACATTAGTATAAAAACGTAATAAATAAAAGTTTCATATTCACACAAGTCATAAGTATTACTCAAAGTAATAATATTATACTTATTAAATAATTTCATTATAACATTGTCAATAATCTCATTCTATTAATTTAAATTGAACAAATTGACTTTCGTTATGTTTCGAAGGAACATTTAATTGTTTCAGTTCAGAGGAGAGGGAATAGTGTCAAAATTGCTAAAATATGATTATCATAAAACCAAAAAATAAACATATTCATTTTTAAGGCAAATTCTTGTATGCAATTGGATATATACATACAATTGAATTTTTAATCCATATATTAAAATCAGATCAAATTAAAATTGTAGTTCAATTACATCAATTACACACTATACTATTGAGTGTGCATAAGAACGATTTTTTTTTTCCTTGCAAAAAATAGCATTCAAGTTTTGATTGAAAAGAGTCATACTTGTTTGCGCTTAATTACATGTGCAATTGAGTGCAATTAAACCACAGTTTTACTTGTTTTCAATTTAATTGGTCAAAAATTAATTTGACTATTAAGGATATATTCAAATCAATAAAATCCAATTGCAGTTGTTTGGCAGAAGTGAAATCTTTTTGAAGGCCAGACCACTGGACCAACACTATTTAGGAAACATAAAGCAATATATATAGTAAAGTATTTAAAAAATTGGTGGGGGGCCCAGTGACCCCCCTGGGCCCAACGTCCCTCCGTCTATGCATACACACTCACACGCAGCTTAGAAACCACAACATTCTTTGTTAGGAAATGCTTACAATCTACACACAACATGAGGATCAATTTCATGTTAAATTTAGAAAACTAATTTCGTTTTGCATTTTTCTGGATGTGGTAAAGAGTAAAGTCTTGCATGTTATGAAAGAATGCACGACTACAATTAAAGTAAGGCAGTAACTTTTAAACATTTTCTTGTTGATGTGTATTCCACATGTGCTTCATTTAGTACTAAATCATGTATTAGGGCATCTTACAGAAGAATTTGAAGTTAAGCATATTTATTCAGTGAGAAGAAATAATTTTGTTTGCCTCTAGAACATAACAAAATTCGAAGCATCCCAAATGATGGTGATTCATGCTTGATCAGGGTGGCACAAAGATGCATGATTTTCTGAATGAGAAGATAAACAAAATCCATCACAAAAACAGCTCTATAATAATTGATTCAAAACCTGCCTGCCAAAAATAATATTTAAAAGAAGACATTTAGAAAGAAATAGTAAGTGGACAAAAAAGGTTTTATCATTAAAGACAATTTGAAGCAAACATATGATCAATGTCAGCCGTCAGGTTGCATACTTCTCTCTCCGTATCTTATAGGCTGATCCCAATGCTTGTGGTGAAATACATATTCAATATTGAAATACCATGGAGGAAAAAAAGAACTAGAGGAGTCATTATTAGTGCCTTTTTTGCAAAGAAAAATTCTTGTGATGCTCGAATATACTAGGCAAATGTCAACTCGAGTGAAAAATAAGTATGTCATACACAGCATAAGAGTGAGAACGCCATAAATGAATCAAGCACTGATGAGATAGAAATGGAGCCAAACATAAATTAGAAGACAGGAGGAAGCAAAGCATTAATGAGATTGAAATGGAGCCAAACATAAACTACAAGATAGGAGAAAAACAGTAATGATTGAACACATGATAAATTGATAATGTCATTCAGAACACAATATAAAAATAAAAGCTTAGAAGAAACTAAATTATTTCTCAAGTGTGCAAGCAATACTAGCCGACTTCTAAAGGTTATTGAGTATAAATAAAATCAAGAAGTAAGAAGCAAATGAATTGAGTCATGATGCATTCTCTATTTTAAGAACTTACGGGGCTTCTATGAACAGATAATAACAAGAAATAACATTGATGATTGTCTAATGTGGCTATGCAGCCTGTTTATTGCAAGTAAGCAAAAGTGACAAAACTTGAATTAATACTTAGAAACCCTAAAATTTACCTTGTCAAAGCACCCTTGAGAAACTCCCTTTTAACCTCAAAGTGGTAGCAGGTATGCTCGGTTTCTGTATATGCATTTGACGCACCTCCATGCTTAGACAGGTAACTATCATACTAGAAAACAGAAGAGTCAATCCAGGAAACCAAATTTCTATCTGAACTAAGAACACATATGATTGTACAAGGCACATGCAAAACATAAGGAGTCCCAGAACAAAACACCCATGCTTTAAATTTTTTCCAAATACTTATATTCAGACCCTTTTGACTTAGTTTCTGATTCCATAGTTATTTCCTATGTTTATGATTCTTTGAAAGGTTTTTTTCAGGAGAAATTTTGACAGTGGGCACCTATGATCAGACTTAGAGGTGGCATGATCAGACTGACCACAGATGGGCTGTGACATATTTGTATGGCTTTTAACACTTTTTACAATACAAGATAAGAACATTCATGCACATGGCTCGCTATCCTTGCATCATGTTAATAAAAACTTAAGACAAAATAACAGCAACCGTATGCATTCACCCATGGGGAAAACCTGGATGCAAAAAAGTTATGCTCAAAGCCATAACAAGTGGCTGGAAAGTGGTCCATTCAAATGGGCCAGCAGCTGTTTCGTTTCCCTATTCTAAGTTAAGAGGTGTGGGGAAGTCAACAGACTACAAAGCGCCACAAACATTTAAGCAAATAAGTAATACCACATCGCGCAAAATTAACTCACCTCATTTTCATCTGGGAAATCAGTACTCCCCATGAAAAGCATGTGCTCTGCAATAAAATTTACATAGTAAGTCATCTGCTATTTGCCATTCGATATAGCCACATAATTAAAGTAACAAGATGAATTATGATTTTGCTTTAGCCATAACATTCTAGACTTTTCCGAATTACATCGTAGAAATGTTTAAGAAATCAAATTCCGTAATTTAATAGTCTGAACCACTCTAATCATCCTTTTTCCAGCATAAAACAAAACATTGATTCTCATTTCATGAAGTGAAAATCATGAGTTTAAGGACAGCGTAGATTTGCTTCTTTCTACAAACAATCACAACTTTCCCCATGTGAGTGTCCAGTTAGCAAGAAGATATAGTATTGTTGTTCACTTTCATTCATTAGAATTATTTCTGCTAATTAGGAAAGACAGTAACAAGGACAGAATGGATACACATTTCCTTTGTTAATTAGAACAGAACGAAATAAACAATTGCTTTTTTACGCCAGCCAAGAATCTCAACTCGATATACACAAGAAAGTAGTTATGCAGCTACTTGTGAGCATTTTACAAGCTTCGACTTCTTCATGCTTTATACCATCGTGACCCTAGACCTACTTCGCTAAAACCTATCTGAATACCTTTAAATTTCAAAACTACCAAGTATAATCCATGCACCTTTAATAGGAAACATAAATTGGAACGACGTACAATAATGCTTCCTGTTTACCTTATCTTTTTAATAGGCCGTGTAACACAAGCTAATGATTAGGCGGTTAATATCACAAGGTCACGGACTAGTAATATGAGGCCAATTATCCAGTAAAAATCTATTCAATTCTTTAATTAGTTATCCCTATCCTCCCATAAAAAACTCTAGAATAAAACAAAATATATAGTATTCAATTGCACAGAACTATTGCAACTCAAAGTAAATTTGAAAACCTAAAAAGTGCGCCAGGCCCTGTGCTTCATTAGGATCCGAGAAACTTCCCATTCCAACACTCAGTGCCGCCGCCGCCTGCCAAAAGAACACAATAGAATAAGAAGCAGAAAAAAGCACTATTCAATAGCTCAACAGAGCTCAATGAATAAATATCCATTATTTTCAATTCTAATCAGAGCATCCAGTTGCAATAGAACTGACCTTCTTCTGTGCCGAGCCTTTAGATTCCTTTGCTTCTTCATTGTCTTCCTCGTCATCTTCATCCTCATCGCCTTCATCGGAGTCCTCGTCTTCTTCATCATCTTCATCCTCGTCTTCTTCGTCCTCGCTGTTGTCCTTATTTAGGGCCCCAGAAGGTTCATCTGAGTAAATCTCGGGATCGTGAACAAGCAAAGCGCAGAGGCCGTTGGTGAGTTGTATGAATCTGTATAGCCGCCTGTCAGTGGGGGACTTCACGACGACGTCGTCGGACGAAATAGCGCAGCTGCCGACCGCCATTGATAGCAGCGAAGTACGAGAGCGGGGTGAAGAGTAATTGATTTTAGGGGAATTTGTTGAACCAAATTTTTTGAACAGGTATCTGCAGCAGAGATTGTTGGCATTTATACAGAGGCGGGTTGAGAATGGAATTGGAAATCCCACGCTCATTGAGTATTTCATTTACTATATTAGTATAATGTTAGTTAGAATTTGTTGGAGTATATATTTTGAGAATTATATTATACACTATTCTCTCTAATTTTATTAATTTTCGTTTTTGTTGCCAATTCAATTTTATTGTTCTTTTTTTTTTTTTAAATAACACTATCATCAAGTTTGCATAGTCACTATATATATATCCTTTATATAATTTTTTTTGGGTTCATAATACACTCAATCAAACTATTTCATTTACTTTATATATAAAAGTTTATAAAATTTCTTCAAAATTCTAATTATTATACTTTTTTTTTAAATTTCATTCCATCAAATGCAAACTTTTTTAGGGACGGATGGAGTATTTTATCTATATACTCCTACTTCATTTTATTTATTTTATACATAATAAGTATTTTTTTAGATTTCATGTCTAATAACGGTGAATTATAAAGTTAAAAAACATGATATTATGTTCTAAGAAAAAAAATTCATGTCTAAGGCCATCTCCCAGGGAGAGGCAAATGGCAGTATTTTGTGGCAATTGATCTCCAACGCCTACGCAAATTGTGAGGCTAATTGCCATTAATGAATAGTGTGTCGCAAATTTGCCACAACACTATTCACGTGGCAAATATTTTTTATTTATTTTATTTATTTATTTTATTATTTTGATTTTGATTTTTATTAATAATTATTAAGATTTTAAAATTAAAAGTATACAATTTAATTTTAAGACAACATTAATAATTTAAATTACAAAAATACAATACGAAATAAAACATAAATACTACAAATTTAAATTACAATAGAAAATAAAACGAACATACTACAAAACTTCAAGATTCCAAAACTTTCTTCGTCGGCATAAACAAATCAGAGATGTAGATGCCCATTTCGAACTTCGGAATGCATTGATTGAACATCTATGGGAAGAATTTTCTAATTTCGAAAGTTAATGATTATGCATATGTAATTTGTATTTAATTAAGTATTGCATTTTGTTGTACTAATATTTAATTTTTTAGTATTAATATGTAATTGTGATGTATTTTGTAATTTAATTGGGTGTTTTGTGTGAAATTCTGTTTTTTATTTTGTATTGAATGAATCATTTTGTTGCTTACTTTATTTAATTTAAATTTAATCGTAATAAAATTTAATATTAAATTATAAATAAATATTTGATAAAATGGAATATAAAAAAGATAAAATTAAGAATATTCTAAAAGAATATTCCCGTTGAGTTCAAATTTGAGTTGAATGGTTGGAGATGATTTTACTGTTTGACTCAAATTTGGTGATAAATTGGGGGATTTATAGCGTTGGAGATGGTCTAACAACCGTGAATTATAAAGTTAAATAAACATGATAGTTATGTTCTAAGAAAAACAAGCATTTGGTTAAAAAAAAAAAAGTAAATGCATTAAAAATAGTGTGACTGTGTGAAATAGTAATTTGTCAAAAAATGGAATGACAAGAGGAAAAAAAATTGTTCATTGAGACAGATAAAAAAAAATACTCCCTCCATTCCACTATAAGTTTCCCACTTTCCTTTTTTGGATGTCCCACAATAAGTTTTTCATTCCATTTTTAGCAAATTATTTTCTCTCTCTCAATCACATCACTTACACTTTATCTATTATTTTATCATACTTTATCTCATACTAATCTATTATTTTCTCTCTCACTATCACATCATTTGTACTACATCTATTATTTTATCATATTCCTTAATCTAAACACCCAAAAGAAATGAGAAACTTATCCCGGGACGGAGGGAGTAGTAACTTTGGTTGTGGAGTAGTAATCTACTCCCTCCGTCCAATTTTATTATGCCCACTTCTCCGGGCACGAGTTTTAATGAATATTGATTAGTTTATTCATAAAGTAGATAAATTGAGAGTATGATAGGGTATTGTGGGGTCCATTTGTAAATAAATGATTGTTTATGAATAAAGTGAATGACAAAGTGGGTAAATAAGTGATGGTATGAGGGTAGAGATAAAGTGGTATGAATAGTATTGTTTCCAAAAAGGGTATGGGCATAATAAACAACCAAGGGTTAGTTATTAATAAGGTCATCTCACTATAAGATTAGTCTAATCAAGCCTCTAATATTGATTCTTGTCTAATAGAGTCAAATTGGAAAATACAAGACAATTGTACCCTTTCAATCATTTTAAAAATTCGAAAGTATGAATTCAAATTAACAAAACAAATAAATTCCATAATTATACATTTAAACATTGATATCGAATTTCGCGAAATTTCAGGATTACTAAATTTCAAAACTTTCCTAAATAGTAGGTAAGCACATTAAATTCTTTTAGTTGTTTGAGCTTTGGGGTTTTACGATTCTGCAACTTTCCGGCGCCGATTGTTTGAGTTTTAACACCATCTTCCGGCGGCGAGTTTGACCGTTACCAAAAATCAGGTAATAATATCATATGCATGTGTAATTGTGAACGATTTCTGTACAGCAACATACTTTAATCAGTTTGGGACCATATTTATAATCAAAAATCAGTTAAAAAGATGTGTTGTATAACATACATGAACAGAAGGCTTCTCTAGGTAAACTGCATGTGTTGTTTTGTATTTTTTTTTTTTTAATCTTTGATCAAATAAGTATATAACATTTACTTACGACTGATATAAACCCTAGGAATCTATGTTTTACTATATTGTTTTGTTGATAGTGTCAATCAGCTTCGGTTTTTATGAAAAAAGAATAGAATGGGTCTGGGATGCATAGTTTTCTAAAATACTGGTTGCAATTTTTTCGCATATGTACGATTAGGAGCATTGTGTATTGTTACATTGAACTTATATATATATGTTACAGATGGCTAGAACAAAAAAATCGGGTTATCAATTGGGAGAGGGATCAAGCAGGGGAAGTGGGAAACAAAAAAAGGCTACTGAGGAGACTGTCCGGCGTGTAGAAACAAGAGGTAATTGAACAAACTATACATTTAAGTCAATTAAGATCAATAAGAATGAGGTATTTGGAAAAAGAGATTCATAACATATTTCTATTATTGTTTATTAACAGGATCTTCTGAAAAGCGTAGGAGGGAGGAAAGGAGAGCTGAAAAACGTAAAGGTTTATGTACTAATGCATTGCTTACGTTGTAGGTCAATTTGAACTGTGTATTGAAATCATAGCTTACATAATATAGATATTCTGCAGATAAAAGGCCATCAAAGGTGTCCCGTGTCGTATCAGATTCAGGTTATGAAATTGTCATTTTCCTTTGTCAGAGATTGTGATTATTTTAGTATTTAGTAGTTAATGAATTTTAATAATAACAACATTATTTCCTGAATAAATAGATTTTGAAAGTGATGACGGGAGTAAAGATGGGGGAAGTAAATACACCACGTCTGATTCAGAAGGTGATTTTATAGTTTCTTAAATAACTCATATGATTATGGGCTTGCATATAGTAATTGTTTTTTAAATTGCAGAAAGTGATACATCAAGGGACGAAAGGGTTCGAAAGCATGCTAGGAAGGAGAAAGAATTACCAGAAATAAAGCCTGAAAACTGTTTTGGTAATATTTTGTAACCATTTGTCTTGCTAGTATACTAGATATATGAAATAATATTTTATATAAATATCATTCAAATTGTTTCAGCTGGTGTGGAAGTAGACTTTAGTGAGACCTATTATAGGTCAAATCTGAGGACAACTATCAATGACTTGAAGGGAATTCCATTCACAAACCAGCATATATTACATCTGAAGAAAACTCCATTCTGGCTTTTGTTTAACTCTGTTTGCCTCAATGTTAGTCCATCACTAAAGAAGAGATGTTTCAAATTCGAGAGTGACATCGTTGAAATTGTTAGAAGGTTTGACTTTGAAACGGAGAGTTTTGTAATTGGAGGAACTAGGGTAGCATTGTCAAGGCATGATGCAGAGCTTATTTTCGGAATTAGCTGTGGAACTGATGAGATCAGGCACCGAGTAGATGATTATCAGCATCCTCCATGGGTAATGCGATGTTTCGGTAATGATATGCTAGCAAGACCAAGACAATATAACTCTCTGTATAAACAGCCTGTCCTTTTAAAGTTAAAGGAGGTTGTGATACAACAGTACGATGAAACCAATCGCGATGTGGCTAGATTACTTTGTTGTTATCTGCTGGTTGCTCTTCTCTGTCCAGTTAGGAGCTCAGCTGTACCATGGCATTTGACACATTACCTGGAAAACATCTCAGAGATTTGCAGATACGACTGGAGTACATTCATAGTTGATCAACTGAAAAGTCAACTAAAAAGAAGCAAACATCTGAAGTCCGGTGGTTGTGCTATGTTGTTACCGGTAAAATTATTTCTATTATTAATTCTTAAAACTATTGTTTGGTTTATATTGGTTTAATGTATTTATACATTGTTTAAATGAACTGGTTATGTTTTTTAGTTCTGGTTATGCGAGCATACAAGGATTGTTAAACCACACAATCCATCTGCTTTTCCTCGGTTCCTAAAATGGGATACCACTAAAGTGCATGGTGCAATCATAAACGATAAACTGACTCGCAGAACAAGGGTAAAGATTTCATCATATACTTAATTTATTATTATACTATGATCATATGCTTGATTCGTTATTGTTCTTTTATGGTATATAAGGTTTTCACGGAGGAGCCTAAACCTACGACTGATGAAAAGGAACAGCTCTCAGAAGTTCGTCGTTTTAGATGTGAAGAAACCAACTCAGGGTTAGGAGGAACTAGAACGCCTGATACTGATGGAAAGCTGTCATCTGGTATGGCAAAGTCACCAAAGGAATTGCAGACAGAGATGAATGTGGCGGTGGGGCAGAGTGATATTTTCCAGAATTCATCATCAAAAGTGTTCGAAGTTGGATCCAGTTCAGGAGCAAAGAAGAGCTTTACGGTTGAATGCCCATCATTCGATATTGGGCTTGACATTGAGGATCAAGTTATGAAGGTTTGTAAGGAAATCAATGGAGAAACTGTCAATGTTGGTGATCTGAAAGCAGCCGATGTAGATTGTAATCTAAAGGATACGGAAGAAGGCAATATTGCTTTAGACAAGACAGTTAATTTAGAAGATAAGATCGATGCACCTGTCAGTGATGTTAATCAACCTACAATAGTTGATAATTATGTGGTTGAAATAGGAATTCTGCAGAAAAAGATATTAGATGTGAGAGTACGTTGTGATAAAGAACTGATGGAAAAGAATGTAGAAATTCAAAAGCTGAAGACAGAAAATGATCAGTATGCTAAAACGATTGAGGAATCTGCTTCTGAGTTGAATAATATGAAGAAGGAATTTGAAGATGTGGCTGCAAGGTTCGAACAACAATCAAGAATTAAGGACGATGTCATCATAAGTCTGAAAGCTGAGAATCAAAGATTGAGCAGGAACCTAGAAATTACATCTGAATTTTGTTCAAAAACATTGATTGATGAGGATGTTTTTCAAGGGGATTTTGACAGTAACGCAGAGCAAACGATCATTGAACAATCTGTTGATAAGGAAAATATGCTTGTGGAAGAATTAAATGAGGAAGTGTTAAAGACACCTAAACGGCCAGTGAAGAAGAAGACCACATATATATCGCCAAGTTCATTAGTTGAGAGAATTAAGGGTCGAACGATAACAGATGATCGTAAACCAATGATGATATCTCCTCAACCAATGACAAAAGAGCTTGTAGTGTACCATGAAATCAACGATGACGATGACGATGCATCAAAGAATGTAGAGTTGGATAACAAACCTAAAGGAGTGGTCAAGTATCCGTTCAACAATAAATTGTCAACTGTGAGGAAGTGTTCTAAGTATGTTAGAGACCAGATATTCGAAGAACTAAAGACCAATGCTCCACAGTAAGTAAATAGTTTATAGTACGTAATTCTTTTCTAATATGATTTAGTATATATATATATATATATATATATATATATATATTGAGTTGTGGATTTTTTTAATTGTGCAGTTGCATTGTTTGGCACGCTGATATACCACTAGCTGATGTGTCAGTACAGATGCTGATTGACATTTTAAATAATGGTCTCATTACAAGTCAGGTATACTACATAATATATACATGTATTATTGATTTTTATATATTTATATGATAACACTTTGCATACATTTAGGTAATCAATGCATGGGCTGATATATTGCGATCTGTTCTATTCACATCAAGGCCAGAATCTAGACGAGTGAGGGTGTTTACTTCTACGTGCTGGGTATTTTATAAAATCCTTTGACTATTTCATGAAGATTATTTATTTGTTCTGTTAAGTGAATAATTATATATAATTTTGTTGTGATCGCTTATTTTGTAGGCAATGATCACCAATAGAAACATTTCAAAACAGAAGTGTTTCTACACCCTTGTAGACAAAGTTATTGAGGATAGCTTAGACAGAAGCATATTTTTATTCCCAATCAATGTATGTGCAATGGGTTCATCGAGTGGTTCAAAAGCAGTGGACCATTGGACACTTCTCAAACTTGATCTGACCACGAGGGAATGGACATTTTACAACTCACTTCCCCCAAGAACAAAGGCTCATGAGGATACATGCTTGATGGAGTCCTTAAATGTGGTTAGTTCATCGAATATGACATTGTTTTTTTTGGAATTACTTAATTTATCATTGATAATAATTGTAAGGATTGTTGATTTTTTTTATTATCTAAAATAATTATAGGTGAAGTATGTAGATGCAAAATTGGTCAGCCTGTTGAAAGCAAAGCAGCATAACCATCCCTTCTTAAAAATGTCGTTCAAATACCCAATTCCAGCTGATACTTGGAGACAGGGATCGGAGTCAGTAGACTGTAGTGTAATAGTTTGCAAGGAAATCGAATATATTTATAAAAGTGAAGATCCGCAGTCGGGTGAATTTGGCAAATTGGCATCAAGCACAATGCGAGCTAGAATCGTAGAATCTTTCGTTGACCCAATGCATATGAGTTTTGATTAACTACATGTGTGGAAGTTTAGACTATTTAAGCTTTGCTACTTACTAAAAATCATATTTTGCTAGACTGTTTAAGTATTTATGTTTCTTTTGGATAAAGACTAAAATGTTATTTTTGTAAAATAGTTAAACTATTAGCCATCTTCATTACTCATGAATTGGCAGCCTTCTTTTGAGATATAATATGGTTTTTTGGATTTATATTTTATGTACTTTGTGATAATAGGTACTTTTTCCTAAATGTGACATTTGTAACAAATATATGATTGTATTTGTTATATAGATAGGGTATTGAGTTTCACATACATAAAAAATACGTCTGTAATGAACTTCAATAAATTAAATTATTACCATTATAGTCAACAAAATCAATTTAAAAGAACTACCATAAATAAGTTTGTAAACTACTATAATGAACAATTCATTGATGTAAATTAAGTTAGAGCTCAATGTAACATACACATTAGTTATGGCAGTATACAATACGCCTTCGTTTTGCACGATCAAGTCATATGCTCAGTTAATACATAACATTGAATCGATTGGTTTCTATTCTAATATACGGTCAAAACTTGGGAAGAACACAATCACATCATGTTACAATAAAAAACGAACAAAATCACATCATGTGTCTAAACTTGGGAAGAACAAAAAAACCGTGAATTTACATACCCAATGAATATAATAATATTGAAGATAAATCAAGATACAATAAACTAAGATATAGGTACTATGATCTACACTATGCAATATGCATCCGTTTTGCACGATCAAGTCAGATGCGGAGTTAATACATAACATTGAATCGATTGGTTTCTATTCTAATATACGGTAAAAACTTGGGAAGAATACAATCACATCATGTTACAATAAAAACGAACAAAATCACATCATGTGTCTCAACTTGGGAAGAACAAAAAAACCGTGAATTTACATACCCAATGAATATAATAATATTGAAGATAAATCAAGATACAATAAACTAAGACATAGGTACTATCATCTACACTATGCAATATGCATCCGTTTTGCACGATCAAGTCAGATGCGGAGTTAATACATAACATTGAATCGATTGGTTTCTATTCTAATATACGGTAAAAACTACACATAAAATAACACAATATTAACATATCAAAATGATTTAGATTAGATGTATTACAAAAACTAAGATATATGTACTATGATCTACACTATGCAATATGCATTCTTTTTGCACGATCAAGTCAGATGCACAGTTAATACATACCATTGAATCGATTGGTTTCTATTCTAATATATTGTCAAAACTAAAAATAAAACAACACAAGATTAGCATATCAAAATGATCTAGATTAGATGTATTACAAAAATAGAAACTAACAACATCACATCATGTATCTAAAATTGGGAAGAAGAAAAAAACAATGAATTTACATACCCAATAAATATAAGTATATTGTAGATAGATCAAGATACCATAAACTAAAATATACGTAATATGATATACAATATGCAATATGCATTCGTTTTGCATCGATACGTTTCCATTCTAATATACGGTATAAAATATAACAAAAATATTACAAATTATTCTATAAAACTGAATTAGATTAGATGTATTACAAAAAATAAAAAGTAACAACATCACATAATGTGTCTCAACTTTTGAAGATAATAAAAACAGTGAATTTACATACCAAATAAAGATAAGTATACTCAAGATACATCAAGATACCATAACCTAGAATATATGTACTATGATCTGCACTATGATGTAATAGTCATATGCACAGTTAATACATAACTTTGCATCTATTCGTTCTATTATAATATACGAACAAAATTAAAGATAAAATAACACAAGACTAGAATAGCAAAATGATTTAGATTAGATGTATTACAAAAATAAAAACTAAAAACATTACATCATGTATCTCAAATTGGGAAGAACAAAAGCACAGTGAATTTACATACCCAAAAAATATAAGTATATTCAAGATACATCAGCATACCATAAACTATAATATATGTACTATGAACCACACTATGCAATTTAATTGCGTTGAGGTGATACAAGAGACTGTATATACTTGTATGATTTTGCACACCCTGGCCATGATTCAATGCCCTCCATCCTTTCAAAGTTCCTTGAGATAATGTCATACGAGAAAAACGTACCGTAGGGCTTAACACTAAACATTAATTGTGTCCTAGCGGTGTTTAAGAAACAGATTGGCTCTAGTGCAAAACCAGCTGACAAATTTTCCTCTTTGAAGATTGTAAACCTAGACCAAGTTCTAGCACCATTCGAATAATGCAGAAGATGCACTTCATTAAAATACCGACAGACACCAAACTCATCCACAGAAAGTCGATCAGCATATATAGCTACGGTGTTGTCGTCAAACCCCTCCATCTTACAAGTCCAGGGTTGAAGAATAAAAGCAGGTACATCAAATTGATCATAGAGTTGGGATTTGCAATCAAAAGTAACAATTGCATGACCATCCCAAGTTTGTACTTTCCAATGAAAAAGACCCCCAACATAAAATGCATTTTCAGAAGGAGGGTTTACACTTGGAAATGGGGGTAGTGAAAACCAGGTATTAAGATTTCGAGAGTACAACATAACTAACGAAGTGTACCCTTCTAATTGCAAAAAACGAGAAACTCGCATAATCAAAAAGTCATCTTGCATGTCATCATATCCAAGACCAGAAAAAGCACTCTCTTCTCCTAAATTAAGTCTTAACATTTCTGGAACAGGGGGTAAAACGATTTGTTGATTCGTACATGGGTTTGACAAAATAAAATCATCATCAATATTACAGATGAGAACTAACCCGTTATACGATCCGAGAATCTCAAAATCGTCTGACTCTTGCTTAATATATCGCCTCCTACCAGACCTTCCATACCCCACAGGCAGGTAACACACTGGTGGGTTAGACACCTGATTCTTGTGTAGAAATGAGTACCTTTGCTTATTTTTTGCAAGAATCAGATGAAAATCGACGAAAGCTTTGGAGGATATTAACTGATTCCAGTACCTGTCAACACATTTAAAACGGGAAAGTGGTTTTGGATCTAGTGATTCAAGAAATTTGTCTTTGATTTCAGGGGGGATGAACATGTCGCTGGCCTGGTTGTTCATTGCTTATGGATGAGAAATTAAGTTTTGATAACTTAATGAAGAAGATTGAGAAATTGTATAGATTTGAGAGAGATGAGTAATAAATACAGTTTGAAGAGGCACAATACAAAATCAAAACCTTTCAACTTCCATCATTGCTTATTTAAATGGAGGTGTCTAATCTGGATTTAATGGAAGCGGTTTACGAGGCCATGCAATACATTAATTTGAAATAAATTAAGGAAATCTATCCATCAACTATATATATGTTTTATAATTTATCATATGTTTTATGTCAAAAATACAATATAATATAATACATTTGAATGAATAACAAATTAAAACAATTAGTTGCATTAATTCGTTTTTTTTTTCTTATTTTAATTTTATAAACTCATGAAATTTTTAGTTTTTTGTTGTTTTTATGCATGTGGTACATAGCATATGTTTTGAAAATCAATATGCATTATAAAAACTGATGGTGTATAATAATAAATTTAAAATTAAATGGAAACTAACAACAAAAATTAATAATGAGACTATTACAATAAATAACACAAAAATAGTCAAAAACATCTTAAAAAACGTGCAACTACTTTAATATAATTAAAACATTCTCAGATCTACAAGACTCTGGATATACTTATATGCATGTTGAACGCCGTATGTCATTTCATATTCTTCGCTGAGTTGAAACGTCTTGGCAATCGTATCATAGCAATAGTAGTCTCCCCATGGTAGAGCGAGGAATAGTATTTTAGTTCTATCGGAGTTCATGAATGAGATTGGGGTTATGTGATATTTGTTTGGTACTAGGGTTCTTCTGAAGATCATAATACTATTCCATGTAGGAATTTCTTGGGAGTAATGTAGTATATGCATCTGAAACACGAATTTACTATAAAAACGACATTCCACTGATTTTACACTACTACAGTAGACCCCAATTGTATTGTCATCCAAACCCTGGACTTGTAAATTAAATGAGTGAAAATTAAAATGTGGAATGACAATTAATGAATACATACCTCTATTTATATCAAATGTGACCAATTTATGAACACCACAACCAAAATTTAATAACCAATGAAAGAGATTACATACAAAATAGGCATTTCCAGATGGGTAATGATCAAAAGGGAATGAAGAAAGTTTTGACCACAATTTAGAATTAAGTGAGAAAATACTAACCTCAGTCAACCCACCAGTTTCATCCCAAAGATATGCAATTCTCATTATGATGTAATCATTGGAATTTTTTTCATACCCAAACCCAAAATAAACCCAAGCCACATCATGACCCTTGGGAAATGATATCGGCATATTTGGAACAATTATATATTGTTTAGTAGTGGGGTTATTAATAGTATATTGGTCATTAGTATTGCAGAATAATACTAGACCATTATAGCTACCCAATACCTCGAAATTTTCATCGTACTTTGCTATTTTCCTGCAGACGTAACTAGATCCCTTACAAATTTTTAATTCATAAGATATGGGTGGGCTAGAAACATGGTACTTGTGTATAAAACGAAAATGATTACCAGCTTTCATATTGAAGAGATGTGCTTCTACAAACCACTTAGAACATATTACTGAGTTCCATACTATAGTTATGGTTTTATATCTACATAGGACTTGTGGAAAAAGGAACAAAAGAATATTAATAGTGATTTCGTCAGGAAGAAATTCTATCATTCTAGAATTCTGCATATTGGTATGCTGTGTTTTTTCTGAATGAGATGTAGTGAATTAACATGATTGTAGTGTCTATTAATAGATAAACTGAAATTTAAAGATTATAAATGTTAATAATTGGGGAAGAAACGTTAAAAGTATAGTGGACACGTTCATAGTGGGAACAATGGAGGGCAGTTTTTTTATGGTTTTTAACTGCCCATTATTTTTACACATAATGGATTTTGGAAACGTGTGGGGTATATTAATAATTAACCGTATTAACTAAAATTATTTATTTCCTATGGACATTTCATTGGACATTTCAATTATTAACATTAATATTGTTGAAAACCGATTAGTGATTGGTAATGGTTAATGCATATGAGAAGTACTCAATATATGAACTACGACGTGCGTGGTTGATGATGCATACAGGAACTATGCAGATGTGCCATATCCATGGAAAGGCACATCATGATGTTGAAGTTACATATAGAGATTATTTTAATAACATATTAATATTAATTGGATTATAAAATAAAAAAAATTAGTAATATTATTTTAAACGGAATAGTTATTGAGAAAAAGTCAGGCATAGGAGAAGTAATACGTATATGCTCTACGAAGTGCATAGATAGTGTAAGCATGGGTGGGAATGCATTCAACACACTATGCAGATGGGCCATATGCATGGAAATATACATCATGCTGATGAAGATACATATGGATATTAGGATAATAACATATAAAAAAACATTGGCTCATACAAATTTATATGGTGTTGAATGCTGCACACATGAGCAGGTCTAGTTTCAAAGGATTATATGCATGATGTGTATGGGAACAGAACCTATGATTGTAATATATGCTTAAGTGTTCAGTATGCACTGTGCGGTGTATATTACCAGTTATTTGCATTATACATGCAATATGGCATATGATCCAAACCGTACATTTTATTAAGGTTTTGTATTCTACTAAACAATCAGAAAAACAGAAATTGGACAATATTACAAATCCTGGAAATATGAGGGAAAAATAAACAAATAGAATAAAATTAGATAATTATAGAAATTTTATGTTCATAAAGCATGTGAGACCTAAAAACTGAGTACACATCGACTTAAGGTAGTGGAATTAATATATCGTAAAGGACTTGGAAAAAAACAGAGAATTACAAATCAAATTACACAATGAAATATTGTGTTTGACTAACTTTGAATGTTTGTCTTGTCCGTTCCAAAAAAGCAGCACATGTTAATGGATCGTGTCGACCTGTCCTGCCACATCGCTTGCAAGTGGTAGCCTTGACCTTACGAAATTCTCCGTATGAAGTGATTCTCTTTTGTTTGGGTCTGCCAGGGGGTTTGTTTAATATGGGTGGTAGTATTTTTTCAGAGCTGGACTCAGTAGCAAATTCAAAACGTTCCGTCTCTGGCACAGGAATCAAATCTTCTCCATAACATTGCTTGTATGTGGATGTAAAGAAACAATCCTCAATGAGGTTGGACACGGAATTACAATGCTTCTTAATAACAGCAACAGCATGTGCGCACGGAAATCCGGTGATCTGCCACTGAAAACAAGTACATATTTTGCAATCCAAATCAACTGTGACAGACGTCCTTGACCTAACCTCAAACTGACCATTAGGATAAATTGAAACACCCCACGCTGCACTGATGTTTCCAAGCTCGTTCCACAGATCTTCCTTGCTAGGAACAAGCAACCCGGTCCATTTATTAGATTTTTCACGTCTGTCTACAAACCACTGTGATATCTTTTTTCTAATAGAGTCTAACATATAGGTAATTGGAAGACCTCTAGCCTCGCTAATCCACATGTTAAAAGACTCAGCTGCATTAGACGTCATTTCACCATATCGCTTGATGTGAGGTGAATATGCAACTGCCCACTGTTTGTAGGGCATGTCTTCAAGCCATTGTTCTGCAATCTGACCACCTACTGTTTTAAAAACCTCAAGTTTCTCTTTAAAAACAGTGATGGTTGGAGCATATGCACATTGCTTGAATAGATCAGCCATGTTATCGCGGTGTTGGGTGTTCCAACCTCCACCAAATCTGCCTCTGAGATTTAAAAGTAGATGATACAAGCAGTAGAAGTGGGCAGGATCATTCCAGACATCATAAAAAGCTGACATCAAACCCAGATTCCTGTCTGATATGTAAATGATCTTCTTTTCATGAATGATAAGATCACGTAACTTGGTTAAGAACCATGCCCAGTTGTTCCTATTCTCAGCAGATACTACAGCAAATGCAACGGGGAAAAGGCCTGGATAAAGAACATCATAATGGAAGATATATAAAACTGAAATTATAATATAGTTGATGCAATGAAAACTGTGATTCGTTTGGCAACTATAATTCTGGAAAAGGAGTATTAACCCAATAATTTGAAATGAAACAATATATAGTTGAAATGAAATGAGAATGAATATGTTACCGTTATTTCCATCCTTTGCAGTGGCAGCAAGCAACACCCCCTTTGACCTACCCTTCATAAATGTGCCATCTATGAATAACATTGACCTGCATTTTTTAAAACCCTCCTTGCATGCATTAAATGAAACAAAAATACGCTCAAATCGGTTGGTTGTGTCATTCTTCTCTAGATCTACTATGCTTCCGGGGTTCGTACGCTTCACTGCCTCACAATACCAACGCAATTGGTCATAAGATTCATCATAACTACCAAATATATCATCTCTTGCTGCTTCTATTCCACGCCACACCTTCCAGTAAGGCAGTGCAAAATCATATCCCTCATTTACATGGTGGGTTACATCCTTCACAGACACAGTAGGATTGGATTTGACAGAATCGATAACAAGTTCCTTAACTATTTTCGGTCCAAACCTGTTCCTTTTTTCACGAAGTAGGTTGCCAACACAATTATGTACTAGATTCGCTTTATCAATGACAAAGCAGCTATTCATAGGAGTTTTCTTGGCCTTGATGAACCATGTGCAGTTGAGTGTTGATGTCTCATTGCACACAACATATACATACCTATGGGAATTCTTTTTATACTTGTACTTAAAGTTGAGTTTAGTAGAGTATTTAATCAACTCTTTCCTAAATTCAGGGGCGCCCCCAACAAAAAATGTCCCCACACCACCTTCCATTATATTAACCCAATGGTCGGATAAATATGACTTTTTTTTTTCAACTGGACATATATCAAAACTAGGTATACTACCAATTCCCTCAAAATCTATTCTATGATGGTATTCTTCATCAAAGTTTCTTGAATGATTTGATAAGGAATTCTGTACTACGAAGGAGGGACTGACATGTAATTGTTCCGTTCCTAGATAGTCATTGGCATTTGAAGACTCAACCATTTCACTGGACAATGGGACTTGGTTACTAACGAAAACTGATATATTAACTATTTTTTCGGAAGTAGCCTGACAGAACTCTACCATACCATTCAAGTCGGAATCAGATTCTATACAGATGTTATTGAGGCTGGAAACAGAATAAGCAATCGATAGATTACCTTGAGAAGTTACAGGACGCATATTGTTTATTTCAGCCAACAAATCTGCAAATGATGATGATTCTGTCAATCGAATCAACTTATTCTTCCCATTGAAATCAACCTTGCCAAAAATTATGTAGTCCATTGTCAAAGCACGATATAGACGGCCTGTACAAAGCTAGAACATTCAAACAACAATTAATTAATGTACCAAAATACCGAACATAAAATGCAAAAACGACAAAACAAAATAAAAATTTTACAAGGTGAGATGTGATTTTACATTTAGATTAACAACAATGACTGCATATGAGTCAAAAGACAAGAATTGATTACTTACCATAATCTGGAAATATAATCAAAATGTCTATCCAAATTCAGAATTCAATGCATAATCGAAAGTGGGAAAATTGAAATCGAGTTTCATAACAACAGCGACTGCATATGATTCAATAGACAAGAATTGAATACGTACCAGAATATGAATAGATAATCAAAATGTCGATCCAAATTCAGAAGTCATTGCATAATCGAAAATGGCAAAATTGAAATCGAATTCCAGAAACGAGTAAAGAAAAATACTATTCACTACTACACATTTGAGCTTGGAGAGCTCCACTTGGAGAGCTCTTTTTTTGAAAAGCTCTCCAAGTGAACACTTGGAGAGCGGTTTTATTAAAAAAAAAAAAAAATTAATATAGAGAGCGGTTCAAAACCGCTCTCCAAGAGAAACTCTTGGAGAGCGGTTAAGAACCGTTTTGCAAGACACAATAAATAGCGGTTCAGAACCGCTCTCCAAGTGAGAACTTGGAAAGCGGTTCATAACCGCTCTCCAAGTGAGAACTTGGAAAGTGGTTCATAACCGCTCTCCAAGGCAATTTTTTTGGTTAAATTAAAGCACGCTAGCTCACTCCCCCATTAATCACGACGCGTACTGAAGCAGCTTCTCCCCCAAATCCCACAAAGTCTAAACCCTAAAATCACACGACGCGTTGAACTTGTGAAGCCAAATCCACCGTCGCCTCCTTACTCGCGCCGTCGACGTCGCCTCTCTCCCTCTCTCTCGTCGCGTCGTCGCCGTCGCTTCCCTCTCACTCCTCGTCGCCGTCGACTCTCTTCAGCCGTCGTCGTCGACTATCTCTAGCCGTCGCCGTCGGCTTCCTCTCCAGCCGTCACTGTTGTCGTCGCCGTCGCCGTCGACTTCCTCTCCAGCCGTCACCGTTGCCGTCGCCGTCGACGTCCCACTCCCACAACTGTAGGTACGTACTCTTGTATATATGTATATATATGTGTGTATAGATCTACTGTTGTATTGACCAAAACTACTCAATCCAAATTTTGAAAATTTTATGTTTTTTTTTCCTGTGTTTGATAACAAATTTTATGAAAGTTGAATATTTATGCGAAGAGGAAAAAGATGACAGGCGTGGGTGCAAATTAATTTATTATTATTGTTATGAAGAAGATGATGGGGTTGGTTGGTGAGAATTATTAGGATTAATGATGATAGAATTATTGTTACGAAGAAGATGATAGGATTAGATTAAATTAAATTATTAGGTGGGGTTAGTTGGTGAGAATTAATGATGCCTTTGATTGAAAGAATTAATTCAATAAGAAGATTTGACTGTTGGTGAGAATTAATTGTACAGTATTTTTTTCAAATTAATTGGATTTATAAATTTTTATGTACACTTTTCTTTTTACTTAAACTTTTATTTTATATAATTTTACTTCCATTGGACTGAAAATATACACAATATTATATATACAAAGACTTTTGGCCAATTCAAAGTAAAATTCTGGATATGCACCATATTTGATCTAATTATTATTTAATTTAGTCAAAGACTACCATAAATTGAGATTCCAACCTATTATGCATTATTATTGAGATTCCAACGTGATACTGTAGTTATCATTGTGGACATTTTGTATGTTGTTATATTGAGGATATAATCATGACTTATCAAACGACGATTCCTAACACGGTAAGTCAATTTATCGATTTATTTAAATTATTTCTGATTGAATAAAAATTCATATACTATATATCTAACTATATTGATTGATCGTTGTTTGCAGTTTATCTATAACCGTCCGCTCAAGATTTACAACGACAAAAGAATGGACAAATGGAAAAAAGATTGGACAGGGTACCTTTACAATCGATTTTTGTAAACGTATAATTAAATTAGTATAACTTTTGGTAGAATGTAATGTATTAACTTGTATATTTGTGATGATATTTCATCTTTTTGGTGTATATATATTGTATATATGTTTGTGTATGTTTATTTATTTGATTTTTTTTCGTATTTGACGTATATATATATTGTAGTGGTATAATTAAGTTTTGATTTTGTATAAATAGGATTTTTAAAATATAAAATAATTATTAAAAAAAATAATATAAATAGGATTTTTAAAATATAAAATAATTATTAAAAAAATAATATAAAAAATTTTACTTAGAGAGCGGTTTTGAACCGCTCTCCAAGTGAAATTAATAAAAAAAAAAATTAACATAGAGAGCGGTTTTGAACCGCTCTCCAAGCTCTTTTACTTAGAGAGCGGTTTTTAACCGCTCTCTTAGCTTGGAGAGCTGTCACTTGGAGAGCGGTTTTAAAAGCTCTCCAAGGCCCTTTTTCAAAGCTCTCCAAGTCCAATTCTGTAGTAGTGATTGATTCGAAATTGATAATCAGAATTTGGAAAAATGAAATTGATGGTTGAATTTGGGAAATTTCCTAAATTTGGTTGGTTTTGGCTATAAACAAGAAATCTAGATTTAAACTTTCGAATTTGGAAAGTCAAAATTTCCTAAAAATCTAAATTATAGGAATTAATTATAATATAAGAATATATTTAAAATAATGTTTTAGAGGGTAACATAGGTATTTTGGCTTTGACTTGACTCTATTAGAAAAATATTCATATTGGTGACTCTATTAGATTAACAGGTTGTAATAGTGGACTTATTAGGCAATAATCTCAACAACCAAAAAAGAAAAGTGGGAATAATGAAATTGGATGGAGGGAGTATTTTTTTAATATATTTTTTAGATGTTAGATTACCTTTTCAATTTACACGTACCTATAATTTGGACACCCATTCGTTTGACTAGTGAACTCTTGCCCAATTCCATGTTATATTTAGTGGTGGCAATCTTCGACACGATACGAATTCGACACGAAAATTACGGGTTAGTATTTGGCCTTATCAGGTTCTCGACCCGATAACGATAAGAAAATTTCGTGTCGGATTCGTATTGACTCGATAAGCACGATAAAATTAACAGGTAACCCACCGTTAATCTGTTATTTACTTGTTAACAACCTGTAAACCTGTTATTTACTTGATATGACAAGACAATGAAACGATAATTTTTAAAATTTATATAAATATATTAATTTTTATATACTCCGTAGTATTTAAATGCAATTTTAAATTTCTTTATTTCTTTATAGTGTCGTTATCGTGTTGCGTGTCGTGTTACGTCGATACGAAAATTATCGTGTTGTTATTGGGTCGTGTCGTGTCGACACAAAAATTATCGTGTCGTGTTCGTGTTTAACTTTATCGTATCACTATCATTATGGACACAAAACCCTACACAATAGCACGATTTGCCCTAGTCATATTAGTATTAGTCTCTCTCTCTTTGACCGTTTCTCTTTCTCAATTAGTTTCTCTCTCAAATTTTCGTCACATTTGCGCCTGCCGTGAAATCCTCCTAAAATGCCGCCGATAAATAAATCACAAGGCAGGAGTCGAATCGCAACATAATAATTTTCTATTATTTTATCGTGTGTAATTTGCATTTTTGGTAGATTTTTTAAAAACTTTTTGTCTTTCAGCTCCAATGGATGATACTTTTTTTTTTTTTTTTTGAAGGTCCAATGGATGATACTTATTCGAGTTAAAATGAGCAGCAACGTGTGAACTGTCATTGCTTAATTATTTGGCTAGATTAAGATTTTGGATTTACATAACACAGCAATTAGGTATTGCTTACCATTTAGCTATTGGGCTATTACACGGCCCATTCTATTCTTCCTTTCCTTTCGAGATTTTTTTGTTAGTAGAGCTGTCATTCGAGTCGATTCGAGTGGAGTAGTTGAAGTTCGAGTTCGAGTAGAACTCGGCTCTATTACGTTGACACGGAAAAATGAGCTCGAGCTTAACTCGTTTATCTATACGAACGAGTCGAGTTCGAGTCTTAACAAGTTAAATTTACGAGCAACTCGATTCGCTTAATATCACTTCTTGCCCCATTTTTTTTTAATAATACTACTCATTTAAGCTGGGAAATATATTAAATTAACCTCTTGGTATAATTTCATAAGGTTTAATCTCTGCTATGTTTTCAACTAACAAAAATAAAATGTTTTTAAATGATACTCCATATAATATATAAAAACATGTATGAACTTGTGATAAAATGTCATTGTTTAGTTTTTAAAGTATCAGTGTTTAACATTTGAAGTGTTGTACGTGTTTTTGTAGAGTTGATTTGAATGTGGACTTTTCGATAGCACTAAACAAACATATATGATGATCGGGGTTTATTACGTGTTAATATTGATTAATATGATGATTTATGATGAATAATACGAAGAACAAGCAAGAACACAAGAAGTAGCTTCTTTGAGAAGCTAAAGTTTTGAGCTTGGGAGTGTTTATTGCTTTGGGTTGGGGTGATTGTAGGAAATTGTGACTTGAATCTTACAAATGAGCCTTCTAGGCATTATATACTAGTATTTTGGGCAGCCCGGCCTTTACACGTGGCAAACTACCACAGGACCTGAGTTTCTACCGATGAGCTCCTTGCACTCATCATGAAAAAGATAGATGCAAGTGACAAGAGGATGGAAGCGAGTGACAAGAGGATGGAAGCAATTGAATTTCAACTTGGGAAATTGGCTACTTCTATTGGGTCTCAACAAACCAAGGGAAAATTTCCCTCAACAACCGAAGTAAATCCCAAAAAGCATTGCAAGACAATAAAGCTTAGAAGTGGCACTAAATATGAGGGTCCATCCATGACCACTCAACCCGGAGAAGATGATGTCAAGGAAAAATGTGAAATTGAAGAAGAATGTGAAGAGGTAGAGATGGGAAGAGCCGAAGATGAGGAAGAAAATGGGATGGAGTCAAAAGAGTATAAGAAAGTTGAAGGTGAAGAAAGAATACCAAAGTGGAAAAAGATGAAGGAGAAGAAGATTAATGAAGAAAAGAGCATACCATGTGATGAGTAGGGGGTACCAAAGACAATGGTACCATTCGCTCAAAGATTCATGAAGAAGAAATTAGATGAGAAATTTGCTAAATTTCTTGAAGTCTTCAAGCAACTCCACATCAACATTCCATTCTCCGATGCTTTAGAGCAAATGCCCAACTATGCCAAATTCCTCAAAGACTTGATCTCCAAGAAGAGGCGGATTGATGAACCCGAGCTCGTCAAATTCAATAAGGTGTGTAGTGCTATGCTCCAAAAGAACATGCCACAAAAGATGAAGGATCCGGGTAGTTTTATCATCATGTGTGATATTGGAAATGGGATCAAGAAGAATGCTCTTTGTGATTTAGGGGCTAGCATTAACTTGATGCCCCTATCTTTGTTTAAAAAGCTTAAAAGGGGGGAGTTGAAGCCTACCTCAATTGCACTTCAACTTGCCGATCGGTCGATCACAATTGCTAAGGGCATTGTGGAGGATATTCTAGTGAAAGTGGATAAATTTGTGTTTCCCGCCGACTTTGTGGTGCTAGAAATGGAGAAAGATGAACAAGTGCCTATCATTCTTGGAAGACCATTTTTAGCAACGGCGGGAGTTGAGCTTAATGTGAAGAAGGGAGAGGTAACATTGGAGGTAAATGAAGAGAAAGTGACTTTCTCCATGTATGACTCAATCAAAAATGCTCCAAGTAATGAAGAATGTCACTCTATCAAAGCACTCAAGCTTTGTGTTGAAAAAGGTAAGGGAACGGAGCTAGAGAAATTGTCAAATGTGCCATTGAAAGATCCGAGAGATGGTAAAGAATGGAAGCAAACACCCAAACTTGAGCAAAATTCAAGTTTGGGGGAGATTGATAAGAAAAAGAAATTTGGTAAGTTGTTTGAATCAAGAGATGATGAAGAGGAAAGAAGAGAGAGTTCAAAGGAGATAAACATTGAAAAAAGATTTGAAATTGGAGATGAGGTAATATGGTGCAACTTTGGAGTGATGAAAATTCTTAGAAAGTTGAAGCTCAAGGGACGTAACACGTTGGTTATGAAGAAAGCGAACTTTGAAGGAAATCTTGAGTTGCCAAATGAGGAAGACGGTCTTTTCATCACCGATGAGCATAATGTGAAACACTATCATCCTCCATTCAAAGAAAGATTGTCAAATACCGAGATCGAAAGAGCATTTTGAACTTTTTTAGTTCCGTCCGGCATAGGACGTTAAACTTAGCGCTAAATGGGAGGCAACCCATTCATTTATTGCTTTCTTTTCATTTTAGTTAGTTTTATGCTTTTTTATCTTTTTGGGTTTGTTTTGTTTAGTAGGTTGATATATGATGTTGGTGCTTAATGGAGCTTGGACATGAACTCTTTATGGAGGAGAAAAGATACAAAGAAGAAGATGGAATGGTGTATGGTGCAAACTCAAAGGTAAACACTCATTTTCAAACTTAGATTTGCTTAGCAAAGTCTAAGTTTGGGGGGGGGGGGTGTGGTCGTTTTTTACAATCTCATTTGCTCCATTACACATTCGTTTATTATTGTTTGAACACTACTACAAAATTGAGCTTGGAGAGCTTTGAAAAAGGGCCTTGGAGAGCCTTTAAAACCGCTCTCCAAGCTAAGAGAGCGGTTAAAAACCGCTCTGTAAGTAAGTGGACTTGGAAAGCGGTTTTAAACCGCTCTGCAAGTGAGGCCCTTGGAGAGCGGTTCAAAACCGCTCTCTATATTAATTTTTTTTTTTATTAATTTCACTTGGAGAGCGGTTCAAAACCGCTCTCCAAGTCATATATATTTTTTTCGATTTTACTTGGAAAGCGGTTTTAAACCGCTTTCTAAGTATTTTTTTTTTGTATTATTTTTTTAATAATTATTTTATATTTTAAAAATCCTATTTATATTATTTTTTTAATAATTATTTTATATTTTAAAAATCCTATTTATACAAAATCAAAACTTAATTAAATTCAAATAAATAAACGTACAAAAACATATATAAACCAAAAAGATGAAATATCATCACATCACAAATATATAACTTAATACATTACATTCTACCAAAAATTATACTAATTTAATTATATGTTTACAAAAATCGATTGTAAAGGTACCCTGTCCAATCTTTTTTCCATTTGTCCATTCTTTTGTCGTTGTAAGTTTTGAGCGGACGGTTATAGATAAACTGCAAACAACGATCAATCAATATAGTTAGATATATAGTATATGAATTTTTATTCAATGAAAAATAATTTAAATAAATCGATAAATTGACTTACCGTGTTAGGAATCGTCGTTTGATAAGTCTTGATTATATCCTCAATATAACAACATACAAAATGTCCACAATGATAACTATCACGTTGGCTCGGAACCTGTTATATATAATTAGCAATTATAAGTATGCATTAATAGTACTATTATGATTATTTTCTATTAATTTGATAACTTACTAAATTAAATTACCTTAACATCTATCCAGCTCACTCTATTGGAAGTAGATCTTGAGACTAGATTGTGAAGGCGACTTCGATACATCGTCATCACACTATTATTATTATAATAAGAAGAAAAAAATAGATTAAATATGTATAATTTAAAAAGTAATTAAAACAAATCATTATATTATAATATTAAAAATGAACTTACGCTTCCATGTATGACATGAGATCGGGACGATTTGCAACCACCCCATCCAAAGCTGGGTCCATAAAAAAGACACTTAATGTCTTCATATTTATGGCAACCAACACCCAATGGCTCCTATATTATATTAAGAATATATATTTAAATTAGCTGCAAATATGCAAATAACATATTATGCATACAAATTTTAACGAAATGTTTATTGTACTCACCCCACATTTGTTGGCCAAAAAATGAGATGTTCTCTCCCAGTATGACTCAGCATATGTTCGACTATCCCCTCCATGCCCTCTGCCCTATCACTACTCAATATGCAAGACACTTGGGGGGAGATGAAGGAATACAATCCACATGCTCGGTTATCTCTAGAGAGATATACCTCACCCAAATATCTTTAACCAACATATATACGCTAATTAAAATTTAAAAAGAAAATTAAACTGTATAGAAAGTAAATACTGATAATTAATAAACACATACTTGAGGTAGAAGGCTATGGTGGTTGCACTCAACCACTGGTCGTTCAAGACTTCAAGGACATTTTCCGCACCGATGAATTCCTCAAAAAAATGCTTGTGAAAGTAAGAAGTCATCGGAACTGTGATGGTATCGAAAGCACCGGACTGCACCTTCGTGTTCACCATATTCTGTACGGCGGGGCCGTGATCTAAGTGTCCAGGCAATGGATAACCAAGTACGCGTGCCCGAATACCCACGTCCCTCGTTCTCTCCATCCGACTATCTACGACATCTCTTGATTTCTGTTTAGGCTTTTGTCGTGGAGATAGTGTCTACAATCAATTTGCAACATTATTTAGAACGACATATAAGATAATAAATTTTAATAACATAAATTTTACCTTCGCGGTGTGCGAGACCAAGTGTCTCGGCCATTCGATGAAGTGTCCGATCGCTGTTCCGACTGTGACAGCATCATCTACTGGTTTCGGCAAGGGTGAATCTAATTCTTCGTCTATGGGTACTTCTAGTGTGACCCTCACGAAACCAGGAGTGAGTGGACAACCATGAATCATTTGATGGGAGTTGTTGTGCAACGATCCCGTGGCCACCAACCGAAGAGGATCCTCCAAATAAAGGTAGCAAAAGGTCGGTGGCTGTTCGAATAAGATATTAGTTAGAAAATTTTAATACACTACTCTTTAATTAAAACAAAGGCGAGACATGCACATTTTGATACCTGAGAGATGTTTTGAAGTGCCTCAATAAAGTCGTCTCCACCATCAGCCGAAAACCTAGCATCAACGACACTATTCTCACAGCTTGCTCCACTCGACGACAATCTGTGACTAGATTTTTTCTCGGACCTTATAGTCTCCATTTCTCTAGTCAACTTGGCAACCTGTTCTGAAAGAATACCCACCATATTCATGGCTTGAAGGGCAGGTGCCATAGCTAACGAGGTCTTCGTCACGCCATATCCCAAGCTCCGAAAGCGGCCGGGATGCTCCTGACGACCTACAACCCGTCCATACAAATCATCAGTGCCGATAGCGCGGATGTCGTCGGGTGTCATGGTCTGAGATATGCGCTCCTAAATCACAAAAAAACATCATTTAATTATTTGTTTAGAAATAATAGTTTGTAATTGAAAGATAAATTAATGGATAGATTACCGCTTCTTCGATGATCCGCTGTGCATTGGAATCGGGAATACGCCCATCTCGAGTCTTTCTTGTAGCCTGAAATAACTCGAAACGGGTAACAAGAGGCGCATTCTCTCCCGATTTCCTTCTTTCTTCCTTCTACAATAGTGATGAAAGTGTCACTTTATTAGATATATTAAAAGTGAACATATAAAAAACAATTAAAAGTTAGAATTCTGATCTCACAATATTTTCGCTTATGCGTGCATATCCTTTGTTCGATCCACGATATCGAGCCTCCATCTTCTTGGCTTGTTCGCGATTTTGATGACTTTGCCTCTACAGTTGTATTATAAATACGATAAACACTGAAAAGCATAGGACATAAGGAATTGAGGAAAATGACATTGATCAATTTTACCTGAAAATCTTCATCCATAGCTCTACGAATAAAGTCCTCCCAATACGGGGCCACCATAGGGTTATTCTCATACTGCTCAGGCGGAGTAGCCGTGTAAAGTCCGGTTTCCGGATCTAGTGCGTTATTTCTCAACCAAGCCCGAAAATTCTTGGCCAGTACTCCAGCTTGCGACAGTATAGACTTCTTGTGCGAATGTTCAAGACCGACGAATGTAGTCTATACGCATATAACATGACAATTTAGTAAATTTAGTAATTATACAACAACTTTCAATAAGCATATAATTAACATACCGTCAGTTCGTCCCATAATCTGTCCTTCAAAGGAGCCATTTGGTTGCTGCGCCAGTCCTTGGATGGCAGCACGATAGGGATCACACTCCTGACTGTAGCTCCAAGGAAGAAGGAGAACTTCTCACTCTCTTTTCCTATGGGCTGTCCATACTCATTGAACGTCACCTGCAATAACATAGTATTTAATTAGGTTCAACGATCAAATAATGTAATTACAATTTCAACTGTTCAATTGTAATAAAATTACCTTAGGCATTTTCCCATGGCTACGAGCCCTCTTAATAGCAGACATCGTCACTATGCCTCTGGCGCGCTTCTCCCCAGAGCTGCTACTGGTGGGAGCATCAGTGAGACCCTCTCTCAAATCATCATCTTCATCAGAATCTCCAGGATGTTCCAAAAAAGACATGATCCTGTAAAGTAGAAGAAACAACATTTAATAAACAAAAAACAAACAATAATCAATAAAGCAAAAGAAATAACATTCAATAAAGCAGAAGAAACAACATTCAATAAAGCAGGAGAAACAACATTCAATAAATTCGTACATTTCTTTTTAGCACTTATTTTTCTTTTTCTTTTTTTGGTTGACTTTTCTCGTTCATGACCATGAATGTTAACAAGATCCGGATTGCAATATTCATCCTCATCTCTAATTATTCTCTGGTACGGGCGTAGATTTGCAGGATCATCGAAAGAGAGTACAGGATGAGTGAAGTTCTGAAAAGGATCATCTTCATCGACGTGGTCGCTATTCTGGTAACTATTGTTCAATTTGTTTGACATAACCACAATGGACCATTTCTTATTAATTGGGTCGGGGACATAGAAAATTTGTTGAGCTTGACTGGCCATTATGTAAGGGTCATCTCTGTATCCCACATTCTTCAAATCAATGCGTACGATCCCAGAACTTTCAACTTGGACCCCGTTAGGGATCCTCACCCAACTACACTCGAAGATTGGTTGGCGGTGAACAACATATTCGAGTTCCAAAATGTTGACAATCTGTCCAAAGTAAGTAGTCGATTGATCCCCTGCAGTTGCAGTAATGGACACCCCACTATTCTGCATTGTACTTGTGGCATCATGATCTCTGGTATAAAATGTGTATCCATTAATAAGATAACACTTGTATGAATACACATGTCTATCAGGCATTCTGGATAACCACTTAACTCTTTCTGTCACTGAATCTTTATCCTGTGACAACATACTTCGTACATGACCGTTGAACCAGTCAACAAACATTCGGTTGTGCTCAATTTCAATCCATGATCTATCTCTGGTGGGAAACGTCTCAGCAAGTGCTTGCATGTGCAAGTCAATAAAAGGAAGCACGTCGACCGTGTTATGAAGTACGCACAAGTGCATTCGTGTTAGTTCCTCCATACTAACACTTACATGTCGACCACCAGTAATGCCTTCACCATCCATTCTATTGGTGTGCCGGGTAATTGGAAGTCCAATTGCATCGACATTCGGAATAAATTCAGACCAGTACTCAACTGCTTCTTCTACTAAATAGCGTTCTGCAATGCATCCCTCCGGACTGGACATATTCATCACATATCCTTTGAGCACTTTCATATATCTCTCTACACCATACATCCATCGCATACGAGCAGGACCACACATCCTTGTCTCGTGTACCAAATGAACGGTTAGATGAACCATTATATCAAAAAATGATGGAGGAAAATACATCTCAAGCTCACAAAGCGTCCCCACAATCTGTCTCTGAAAACCAACCAATTTTCTAGGATCTATGACCTTGCTACTCATTGCCTTGAAGAACCAACATAACTTTGTTATGGTTATGCGCACATTTTCAGGCAAGATAGAACGTATTGCAATTGGCAAGAAAGTCTCCATGATGACATGATAGTCATGCGATTTCAGATTCATCAGTCTCATCCCATCATCTGATACAAGTCTCTGTATGTTGGACGAATAACCCTCCGGTACTTTCACATCCTTCAGTGTCTGTAGTAACTCTTTTCTCTCATTGTTGGACAAGGTGTGTGCAGCAGGAGGTAAGAACGGTTTGCCCTTTTCTCTAGGCACAGGTGTTAGTTCTGATCTTATTCCCATATCAATCATATCCATTCTTGCATTGTAACCATCCTTGGACTTCTTATCAGCTAGCAGAGTATTGAGCAAGCTGGCACAAACGTTCTTCTCAACGTGCATTAGATCAATGAAGTGTCTAACATACAGCTCTTTCCAATAGGGCAATTCAAAGAAAATTATTTCCCTCTTGAAACCACTAGTGGGGACACTTTTTTTGAAGCTCTTTCCGTATTGTGTTTTGATATTCTTCATCTCATCCAATACATCCGAACCTGACAATAAACGTGGTGCTATATCTGTCTCGATTGTGCCATCGAATGCATCAGCCATTCTTCTGTACTTGTGCGTTGGTTCCAACCACCTCCTATGTCCCATATAAACGGTCTTCCTAGAATGACTCAATCGAATGTGATGTGTCTTCTTGGTACAACAAGGACATGCATCGGCCCCCTTCACACTATATCCAGATAGATTCCCGTAAGCAGGAAAGTCATTGATAGTTCCAAACAACATTGCCTTCAACTTGAAATTCTCCTTTCTACAAGCATCATACACATCGACACCCTCATCCCACAGGAGCTTCAAGTCTTCTATCAAAGGAGCCAGATATACATCTATGTCGTTACCAGGTTGTTTGGGTCCCGATATCAACATAGACAACATCATGTAAGTGCGCTTCATGCACAACTCGGGTGAAAGGTTATAAACTAACAGAATCACTGGCCATGTACTGTGGTTGGTACTTTGAATACCGAACGGATTCATTCCGTCAGTTGAGAGTGCAAGACGCAAGTGTCGTGGCTCGTTGCCAAATTCTGGATACTTGAAATCGAATGTCTTCCACTGGGGTGAATCAGCAGGGTGTCTTAGCATTCCATCTTTGATCCTATCATCATGATGCCAAGTTAAATTTTTAGCATCCACAGCGCTACTATACATTCTCCTGAATCTTGGTATTATTGGAAAGTACCACATCACCTTCGCGGGAGATTTGTTTTTCTTATATCGCTTCTTCCCACACTTGGGACATTTATCGAGATCTGCATACTCCTTCCGAAATAAGATACAATCATCCGGACAAGCATGAATTTTCTGATGTGTTAACCCGATGGACTTGAGCATTTGTTTAGCTTCATATGTTCTCTTAGGCAGTACATTTTCATCAGGCAATAGACCACTAATTACTTCCAGCATACTTGTGAAGCACGCATCAGATAACTCGTGAGTTGCTTTTAAGTTCAACAATATCAACACAGCTGACAGTTTTGTTGCCTTCGTACACCCGGGCCAAAGGGGTAATTCAGATGAATCCCTTAACTGCTCTGACATGTACGGGTGATCTGGCAGATCATCGTCATCCCCACTCGATGTATCAACAGTAGGTACATCATCCACTGTATTTTCAAACCTAAAGTCAGTTTTTAGGTTTCTTGAGCTACACCCATCTCTTGTCTCACCATGAAATGTCCAAACGGTATATGCTTTATCAATACCGTTAATCATCAAGTGGGTGAACAAATTTTTTCGACCTCTAACAGTTTTTCCATTCATACATTTCCAACAAGGACATGGAATGTAATGATCGTCGGAGCAGTGTCTAATTGCATGATTACAAAACTCTTCCACCCCATTCCTATACTCCTCTGATAATCGATCAGCTCGAACCCACTTTCGATCCATATAGAACTATAGATGCCTATAGTAAAGACAATATAAGTGTTTCTAAAGACAATTAATGTATCCTAATGTATTCGTGAATGTATTTAGTTGGTTACTGGAGTATTAAATACTCGAAATCATTTCAATTATTCAATTTCATTTTCTAAATGCTTCGCCTTTAATTTCTAGTTGAAGGATTATCTTCTGTAAATAAGTCTATGGGCAATTAATAAGTCTATATACATAATACCTTTTTTTTCAAATAAATTTTAAAACTTGAAAAGGAGATAAATAATTGTCATAAAAGATGCCAAAATCTCTAACATAATGGGTAGTTTTTTAAAAAAAATTAAGTTCGTCGTCATCCAAAAAATCTCACTTTGATGAGTTTGTAATTTTTATATAATTAATATTTTAAGAGACAATTAATAATTTTTGTAGTAAGATTTTAAAAGTATATAATCAATCATGTTGTTTTTCATTTTAACCAAAAGAAGATTTAGCTCTCGTAAAGAATTCTCAAAATTCTCAAGATTAAGAAAACTAAACTAAACGTACTTATTTAATTTTTAAAATATATAATGATTCTCATCTTTATAAACTAATGTACAGTATATATGTTTGACAGATACCACGGAAATAAATTAAATATATTCACCTCACCCTCAATTCAATTTCAAAAACAAGGAAAAGGAGAGGGATTGAAGCTAGGTATTACAAATCACTAGAAAACTGCCACATTATTCAAATTCAAAAAATATTAAAGAAGGGCTATAACAACAGTATTGAGTGCTAAAATCATTACAAACAGTTGCAAAAACATGATCTATTGACTTATTTCCCCTGTCTGATTCATCTAAAGCCTACCATTCAAATTCCACAGCAAGAAAACCAATACACAGTAAATCAAAACGGCAGTAAATCTGAACAAAGATTCAAAACGGCAAAGAAAGCAAGAAAACTCCTAAAACAGTAAATCAACACCCCTTTTACTGATTCAACAACAAAAAACCTCAGTAGATACAACAATTCAGATCTGAAAAACTTACAAGAATCAACAAATTAAGCTGCAGCCTTTTTCTGTCTGATGCTTCAAATCCAGAAACCCCGTTTGTTCAAATAAAAATCCCTATGAAATTGTCAAAGAAGGGAAGGGCTTTAAAAACTCAAGAAATTACCAAACACATTCGAAAAAGAGAGAGGGACCCGTGTTCTTGAAAAGGGAGAAAAGGGGGCAATATATGTGTGTACGTACCTGTACCTACAGCGGCGACGGAGAGGGAGGCGATGCGACGGCGACGGCTGGAGAGCAAGTCGACGGCGACGGCTGGAGAGCAAGTCGACGGCGACGGCGACGAGGAGTACGGCACGGCGACGGCAACGGAGAGGGAGGCGATGCGACGGCTGGAGAGAAAGTCGACGGCGACGGCACGAGGAGGGAGATGGAGGGAGTAAGGCGACGGCGCGAGAAGAGAGAGTGAGGGAGGCGACGGTGACGGTGACGGCGACGCCGCGAGGAAGGAAGCGACGGTAACTGCGACGCCGCGAGGAAGGAGGCGACGGCGACTGTTAATTTGGGGGAGAAATTAGGTTGCAAACGCGTTTTGAATGTTGGAGCCTTGGAGGAGGAGAATGAATGTTGGAGGAGAAGAATGAGTAGAAAACGCGTCGAATTAATTGAATTTGGGCTTGGAGAGCGGTTATGAACCGCTTTCCAAGTGTATACTTGGAGAGCGGTTCTAAACCGCTCTGTAATCTGTCTTGCAAAGCGGTTCTCAACCGCTGTCCAAAAGTTTCTCTTGGAGAGCGGTTTGGAACCGCTCTCTAAGTTAATTTTTTTTTTTTTAATAAAACCGCTCTCCAAGTGTTCACTTGGAGAGCTGATTGAAAAAAGAGCTCTCCAAGTGGAGCTCTCCAAGTGAAAATGTGTAGTAGTGGAATGAGCTTGGTCAATTGATTTGGAGAATTTGTTGATGGATGCATGAGTTTACTATAATTGATCTTGTGATGTTTCTTAATGAGTGGGAAATCGATGCATGTATGACTCTATCATTTGATTGCATTTTGTGTGATGGGCTAGGCTTAGGAAAACACTTGAGTTACCACATTAAGCCGGAGAGACTAGAGCCTTCTTGAATCGAAATATCATTCTGGTTCAATTCTTCTTGAGTGAGTCGTCCACGAATTATGCATTGCTAGAACTTGCTCTTTGACTTGTTTGAAACTTGATTTAGGAGGAAATTGTCAAAAATGATAGGAGGCATTTCTTTGAATTTGAGTCACTTGGCCAAATAAATCCCACCAACTGATACATTTTCGTAGTTAGCCCCGTTGAGCCGTAAAACCAATTTTCTTTGGCAAGCTACAAAATGTCACCATGAAACCACATCTTTTGAGCCTAATTGTCCTTATCATTTGTAGAGCTTCAATGTTTGTTGACATGGTGAGGGAATTGAAGTGAGTGGATTTGTATTGATCAAAGTGAATTCAAAAGAAAGAAAAGGGTTGAAAAGAAAAAGAAAAAGAGGAGCTAATGAGCTTGTGCTTAATGTGAAAAATAAAAGGGAAACAAAAAGTCCCAAAAGCTCAAATCACAAAAGTGAAGAGAAATGGCTCCAAAATGTTGGGAAAAGAAGGAAAAAGGGGGTGAAGTTCATTTTGAGTGAAAAGAAAAGAAAGAAAGCAAGTGTTGTGTGAGAGTGAATGAAAAATGAGAGAAATACAACATTTGTTGCTCTACAAGTTGAATGAGTCACTAATTCTAAATTCATCCCACCCCTTCCAAAAAGCCTACATTACAACCCTTGAAAGACCTCTTTGATTGACAATCGATGCCTAAATAATTGGTAGAGAATTGAGTTGGAAAGCAAGCCTATGGTCTTTGTGTTTTTCGTGGATTGACATTTGAGAGCTTACCCAATATACACTTGTGTGTTGAGAGAAACACTTCTTGAGAGAGTGGTGAATCAAGTGTGTTGAATTTGTCTTAGCATTGGATCACATTTTGTCTTGCAAGTGGTAGAGAAATTGCATGTGTTGATGAACCATTCATTGGAGATATTGTTTGATCATGCCTACTATGCATTGTATCCATTCACAAATCCTTCACAATCACCCTCCTTTGGTTTCTTTTTCTTTGCTTGGGGACAAGCAAATCTCTAATTTTAGGGGGGTTGATTGGGTGTGAGATTGCTCATTTTTGTGCTCATTATTGCTATATTATCGTAGCATTTTGATGTGATTTTGTGTGTATTTGATAGAAATGGTGCTACTAATCTTGTTGTCAAGAAAATTGTTCAAAGTGTAGGAAACAAGGTGAAATAGTCCATTTTTAAGGGAAAACGAGCATTGGCGCATTGGAATTGAAGTTCGGTGGAAGGACAAGCAAGGAAAGCCAAGAAAAATAGAAGAAAAAGTCCAAAGATGCAGAAACCAAACGGGCGGTCGAGTGAGCCCACACTGGCGGTCGAGTGAAGTCGAGTTACATAAACTTTCAAACTTTTTCACTTCACTCGACCGGTCGAGTGAGCCCAAACGGGCGGTCGAGTGAAGTTCATCTCACACGGCCGGTCGAGTGAGCCCAAACTGGCGGTCGAGTGAGTTCTGGAACCACATTTGGTTCTGTAACTTCTTCCCACTCGACCGACCGTTTCACCTCACACTGGCGGTCGAGTGAACTCACATTTTCGGGGTTTTTTTTGAATTTTGAAGAACTTCAAGGACCCAAATGCTAATTTCGTCTCACACATTTTTGGAAGCTTTAAATAGCTTCAAAACTCAGTTTGTAAAGGATCTTTGGCCCTCATTTATTACAACTCTTAAACCCTAGTTCATCTTAACTCCATCTTCCACATTTATTGCACTTTAATTCATAGTTTAGCTTCAAAGTAGGATACTTAGCATAAGTTTTTGAAGAACAAGACTCCACACTTTTGTAATAGCTAGGTATTTTGAAGAAACAACAAGGTGACTTCAAACCATTCTCTCATTGTCTATATAATTCCATATTTAATGTTTATCTTGATTTCTTTTGATGTTTTAGCCATGGGTGTTTCTCAAAACACCATGGGCTAAGTTTATTTATGCTTTGGGTGTTCTAAAACCATGTGAATATCAAGTTTGGAATTGTTTGAGCTTTGTTATTGCTAATATTAGATTTATTGCTTCTTTTAATGGGTATTATGGGTACTTTGTATGTTAACTTCTATTAATCCATATTTAGATGCATGTTTAGCGTAGACGAGAGTTACATGGACATGTTCATATTTATGGTGTGAGTTGTTGGTATGAAAATGTGTTAGTTATACTTTTAATTCGTCGAGAGAGAGTTAATCGTATTAGAACCCCATTAAAGGACATTAATTACTTGAATGGTTGTTTGAGTAGTTGGTGAGGATTAGGAAGAAAACCTTATTACCGGGTTTGGGAACACCTTAGAATTAAGGCTATATTACCCGAAGGGAAATGGTTGTCATCCTAGCATTTAGGTGCTCTTAGAAAATATTGATTAAAGCAATTAACAAAGTAAAAGCAATTCTTCTCTATTTCACTAGGTGGAGAACACCCGAAGCATTCTCTCACCCTTGCACTTCTTCGAATTATATTCGTAGTTGTTCATTGTTTTAATTGTTAAATTCTTGCTTAGTAGTAATTTTCTTTGTTAAGTTGTGGTAATTTCTCTTATTGGTGCTTTTCTCACTCTTAGTAGTATAAATCACTTGTTAGTTTCTAGGTTGGTAGTTGATTTAATTTCTAGCATCTTGGTAGTAATTTAGCTTTAATTTTAGAAATCCAAAAACCCGAAACCGTAGTTACATTAGCTATTACAACATAAAACTCTAGGGATCCATTGCACAAACCCACCTCCTAGGTCGATACTACTTGGTTGAATACTTCTATTACTACTACGAACCCTTATGCTTGAGGGGAAGTAGTTAGTCAACCTATAGTGACCAAAAACTCGTTCAAGTCATGCATCCAAAGTATGCTTGAAGATGACATTGGTGTATGCCCCGGTGTCGACCATCAGGCGATGGACGTTTGTTCCCATGATTTTCCCGGTTACAACCAAAGCATCATTATTTGGTTGCACCACACCGTTCAGGTCGTCATCTGAGAACATGATTTGGTGAGATGGGGGCTTCTCGGCAGCCGGGGCGACGCACACTTGATGAACATTGTTGAGTGCTCGCATCTCACTCTGCTGTCGACGAACAGACAGAGCAGTTCCAGATTCAGTACCCCCCAAGGGGCCTTCTATCACAAAGTGGCATCCGCCAATGAAATCGATGTCGCCAGTAGGGCCACTCGGCATTGGGGGGAGTAGCTTTTGGCGATTAATCTGTTTGCGCAGATCTTGGTCGCCCTCGTCGTCGTCGCGACGCTTCTTCCCACGGTGGTCGCCATTCCCACCCCTGGGTTTGATGAACTCGGCGAGCTTGCCCTCAACGTACAGTCTGTACAAAATTTTCATCAGATCTCGGCACCCGTTCGTGTGGTGGCCGATGGAGTTGTGATAGTTGCAAAATTTATTCCCATCCAAATGGTTCTCGTCAGTGTGCATTGCCCTCACCGGGGGGAGTATATTTCTTCCTTTGAGTGCATCTAGGATGAACCTAGGGTCAATTTTGAGGGTCTCCTTGAACTGAGTGATCTCCGGTGCTTCTTCAAAAGCTTTGAAGTTCGACGGACGTGCACTATTCCCCTGATTTACCATCCTTTTTGGCTGAGAGGGCTCCCTAGTTGTAAAACTCTTTTTCGGCTACACTCTTTTGGCTGCCTCAGGCTGCTCGTTAGCCTTGGCGGTGTCCAAAATTTCCTCCATCTGAATGATATTACCTGCCCGGTTCCGGAAATCTGCATAAGATTCCGGGAAGAGTGTGTGCATAGATTCCCAGAGCTTGGAACCTATTCTTAGGCCCGAAACGGCTGAGATCAGCTTGGTTTCATCATTCACGGCCTCCCCATCTATTACCAACCTACCGAAGCGCTCGATAAAGTCTTTCGCTGACTCGGTTGGGCTTTGGCGAACGTTCGCCAAACGCTGCTTGGATGTTGGGCGAGCAGCAATAGACTCGTAATAGGTCAGAAATTGCTGTCCCAGCTCGATGAAGCAGCTTATGGACCCGGCTCCCAAAGTTGTGTACCAACGATGGGCCCGATCTCCTAAAGTCAAGGAGAAGTTTCTGCACTGTGTGGCCTCTGTCGCCCCAATTGAGGCCATATAATTGGAGTACTTTGACAAGTACAACCTTGGGTCGGACATGCCATCGTACGCCGTCATGGAAGGCATATGGATCTTTCTTTGAATGGGGGCGGTGAGGACCATGATGTTCAAAGGCGAGATGAGCAAAGTGATCGCCGGGATGTTTCCTCGTTTGGATGCGGCCACCTCTGCCAGCAAGTTTTCAACCTCAAGCTTCAAGTGCTTCTGTATTTCAGCGAACTGTGCAATCTGCCCCTCTTCGGCACTTTGAGGTAGAGGCACAACGTGCTCGTCACGTTGGCCTTGGTGTGATGCAACCGGCCGATCAGATCGGTTCCGGTGTGATCGCTCGGGCGAGTGATGGAGGGATCTCTCTGGTCGATAGTTGTGGTAGCTTTTCCCTGGTGCTCGCTTATTCCCTACGCGATCTAGGGCGGAGATCCTATCTCCGTGATCGTTCCTTCTATGGTCGGCCTTGTCTGGTCGACCATCAACATTGAAATTTACCGGGCGAGGACGTCTTCCGTCCTTGTTGGCCATTCGGTTAAAAACTGAATTTCGCGAGTCTCCCGTATGACTATGGTGGGAGTGGTCGCGGGCCTTCTCTTTGCCTTTGTCGCGGGGATGTACCGAGTACGAGTGATATGAGTGCTCGTCCTCGACATTGGCCTTGGCTTTTCGAGCTTTATCAAAAGCTAGATCCTTGGCTTTTTCTAGCTCCATCGCCTCATTTTTCCTCCTCTTCTCGTTGAGGTAGTTAGTAAAATCTCTTAGATGTTGTGGATCATTCAAAATCTCGGTGAGATTGATGTTGGCCGTTTGATTGAGCAGAGTCTTCGGGGAGGGGGATCGTTCCCTCCAAGAGGCGGAATTCCATCACGTTCTGTGTGATGAGACATCTTTGATAGTGATTTCTGGTAATCGGTTACAAAGATAAGAACACTGTTCTAGACTATGAAGATAATAAACACAAGATCCGAGTTCTTACGCAGAAGAACGTGCTAAAACTACGAATTTGTGAAAACAACCACAAAAAGTGCTAGAAAACAGAAAAACAAGGAGATCAAACTCCAAAATATGCCTAAATATCACAAATATTTAAGAACACGAAAATAACGAAAATACGTATGAAATACGTAGACTATGTTCTAAAACCTTTCGACGGATTAAAACCTGAAATAAGGAGTTTACGAACCGATCGTTCGATGATCGGTTGAAACTTTGACGAAGAACACGTAAAAGGACCCCTCCTTCTAGCGCCAAATGTTGTACGTGCTTTTGTAGAGTTGATTTGGATGTGGGCTTTTCGATAGCACTAAACAAACATATATGATGATCGGGGTTTATTACGTGTTAATATGGATTAATATGATGATTTATGATGAATAATACGAAGAACAAGCAAGAACACAAGAAGTAGCTTCTTTGAGAAGCTAAAGCTTTGAGCTTGGGAGTGTTTATTGCTTTGGGTTGGGGTGATTGTAGGAAATTGTGACTTTAATCTTACAAATGAGCCTTCTAGGCATTATATACTAGTATTTTGGGCAGCCCGGCCTTTACACTTGACAAACTACCACAGGACTTGAGTTTCTGCCCGAAAAGGTGATGGGACGCCGCATTTAATGCTAAACCGCCTCTGGTGGTCGTCCTCGCCCGAGCTGCCGAGGAGCTGGGCCACGGTGGTCGCCGGAGGACCTGGTCGTCCGGTCATCTTCATGGATGGTGGTCGCACTAGCCGTGCCGACCACGCTCCATACTCTCTCCCAAGGCTTTAACACTTCTCTTCTAACTTAGCTAAACATGTGCTCGCCAACATCTTTGGGCGAGCACACACAATTACATTTTCTTTATATTGTTGACTAGTCGTCGCACGACTTGGTTGACTAGTCGTCGCCACGCAAGCTGGTGACTAGGATTGACTTGTCAAAAATTGACTTCTTTGACTGGGTGTGAAAAAAAAGGAATCACATGGACATAACTTCATTAAAATTCAGTAATTGTTAATTAATAATAATACAAAGCAATGCATCATTCATTCAAAATAATTATAATTAAAAAAATGTGTGTTTACAAGAACAGTGTTACAGAGCTGCATGTGTACTGATGAAATGAGAGTTTAATTAATCATAACTTATACTGTATTACAATAAAAGACCCTATACAAAAAAGATTTAAAATATAGAGCAAATTCATGGAATATGTAAAAATAAGACAAAATACCCAAACAAATAAATATAAATAAACATATATATAATCAGCATCCTTAATTCTCAAATAAATTAAACAGGAAGATTGCAGAGTTATGAATAGATGACAATGCAACTAGAAAGGCATGGGATGGTGATTAGTGGGTGAGTTCATGACAAAAGAAGGAGGGTTGTTGGGAGAGTGTAGCGGCCTGGTGGGCGTTGCTAGGCCGACGACAGGGCTTCTTGATCTCGACACCATCATCACGCTTCGGTTTTCTCTGCTCCTCCGCGCCCCTTTCTCCGCCCACTTGAGCTCTTGTTGCTTCACCACTGATGAATACCCCATGCAGCATCCTACATCCCCTGCCTTGTGCATGTACCTTTTCAAATAAATAAATTAATAGTAATACATACATACAAACAAAGTTTGAACAAAAAAAATACAATATGGACTAATTAGCTAGCTAGCTAGGTAAGCAAGTTTTTACAGTAGATTGTAGATTGGAATTAGCTAGCTCCTGATTTTGACATAAATTGCTAGCTTAGTAATATTTAATTATTGGCCGGCATATTTATCTTATTATACTGCACAAAAAGTTTGTCCATCCTGAAATGCCCTTGACTTATAATCTTACCCAATAAATTTTATATGGATCAAATTTGCATTCTAGTGAAAAAATAATAATTTATTCTTAAATGTTTACGAACTCGAAATGCACACTGTACATACGTACATCATGAACCCGATAGGCACACTAAGACGTTTTACATCTAATAGTACTATGTCATACCATTTTAAAACTAAGATTAATAAAACTAAATGAATTTTTGTAGACACCAATATAATAGAATCACTTTCACATAAAATTAATATGGAGTATCAGTCAATACAGATGGCCTGCAATGATAAAAGAATTCTGAATAAAAGACACTTTTATCAGATTCCTACAGCAAACATTAATTTCTAGCATAATTTTCTTGATTTAATTCTTCATTCTAATCGATCATACAAATAAATAAGTTCAAATAAAGTTAATTGTGTGAATAATCTGACCTTAATCAACATTTAAAAAAAAACATAGGTAATTAGTAGTACCTTTGGCTGAATCTTCTCCCCAAACAGTCAATACACTTCCTACCTTCGGTCATCTCACCCATACCCATGCTCACACACTGCCTGCAATAAACTCTTCCACATACCTAACTCAAATACAATTAATTTTAATTATTAAACACTTTGTTATAACTTAGTAGTATAATTAATTCAGAAAAATTGTACTCTATCCGTTTCTAATCAGTTTTCACACTTTTTTTTATCTGTCCCAAATTATTTATCACATAAGTTGACAGACCCCAATACATTTTTTTTTATCACTTTTTCTTAGTTTTGGTGGTCAAAATCAAATCATGCACTTACCAAGCAACGGTGACGAAAAATATATATGGAGGTACTGCAAATGGTGCATATATTGGAGTGAGGAATCCCGGGCCTCCGCCTGCCCCCTCTCTCTACACCATAATTGACACTCATTCCACTCACATGGCTCATGTCATCATCATACACCATGCTCCTCTGATCCCCAACGTCCTCATGATGATGCCCTCCTGGTCGGCCCTCGTCGGTCCGGTGGTTGTGGTGATGGTGGAGATTGTGATCAGGTGGTCTGTGAAAGGATGCTTCCAAGCCTTTACTGAAGTCTATGCTTGGAAGCTTGGCCAAGGGTAGTGATGGAAATTTTTGGACATGATTAATGTGTTGGTGCCTGACTTGAGCAAAGTCTTGGAAAGTGAGGTTGACTGAATCATCTGGGACTCCTAAGTACAAATCTTCAAGCTCTTTTTGGGCCTTGGCTAATGTTGCCTTGTCTCCCATTTTCCTCTTTTATTTTCTTGCTTGCACAAGAGAAGAGAATGGGTTGAAATAGCTAGGATTATGTACAATGTAATGAGTGCAAAACGCCAAGATGTTAGGCCGGTTACGCGTTTTTTGTGAACCTAGAATTAAAGGTGGATGGATGACAATCTTTCTTTATCCTAACATAAGTATTTTATTATATGGTTGTATCACTTTACTTGAACATGACAATTTCACCCCGTCGAGCGTTGTTGATATGCCTTGAATCACACACTTCGCTGAGTTGTACGGCCCAATTTCGGTGTTTTATCTCAGTGCTATATATATGGTCTTTGAGATCTGTAATCTGTAACCCTAATAAGTAATAAAATCCGTTCTCCTCTCTGCCCGTGGACGTAGCCAATTAATTGGTGAACCACGTAAATCACTTGTCTTCTTTACGTTTCTTGTTCATGCTCTATAATCCTATTCTGTCACAACAAGCGTGCTGAGACGGAGGGACGTTGGGGCCGGTGGGTCACCCCCACCCCAAATTTTTCTATTATAATTTCTAGGCGATGTTGGCTCAGTGGTTGACCTAGCTAGGAAAGATCTCACTTATTCCAATCCAGAGTTCAATTCCTCTCAATTAATCCGGGCCCCAACTCTAAATTTCTAGCTCCGCCACTGCCTGCATACCTCGTCTCTATGATTTGCCACGGGTGGGACGGGGCTCGATACTTCCTCTATTTCATTTTGTCATTATTGAAAATTTAAGGGGCATTTTATTCAAATTTTCCAATGAAAATGATAATGAAAGCGGTAGAAATGACACCCATAAACGATATATTTTGGTGCACAAATAATTTTATTAATGTGACCGGGTATATATACATGATGTATCTTGTACAAATAGTAACAAATCAAATTATACAAAAAAAGTAAATATAAAATATAATCCGAAAGAATGTACAATATCTAATGTTCTCCATAATCTTTTTGGTTCTTTTGTTAATCTTCACAAGTCACAACCCTGGATACATATACTATGTCTCTAGCAAGCCCCCGCAAGATGGAGAGTCTATATAGGATATAATCTTGGAACATAAGAAATCAAATTGTGAAAACGATTAGGACTTAGTGAGAAAGGAACAGGATGAAACATTAAACCAAAAAAAATAAAAAAAATAATGACAATGTGCTTCATAGGGACTGAAAAACGGGGTTGTCACAAATACATAACAGCGAAAAAGAGTAGTAAACGAGAGAAGTGAGACATGAGAGAAGATGACAACTTGTCCTGACGACAGAAAAGAGAAGAGGACGAGAGAGAGGACAACATGTCATTCACAAGTGAATAACATGAGATACGAGAGATGAAAAAAAATGACTAAAGAAATAGAGAGAATATATGCTCGTTAGAGGCTAGGCTCCACTACAAATGGATGTGAGGACGACGATAATTGGACAATGGAGAGTGGACTAAGAGAGAACTGCTGAGAGGGTTAGATGTAAGATATAATTTAGAATGACTGTAGACATGAGAACAACGACAACGATTAATTTGGTGCACCAAAAAATAAACAGGACATGAGATTTGTTGCTCTTATACCATGAGGTGAGCGACGACTGAAGAGAAGAGAGATTAAAAAAAGGCTCGTTAAAGGCTAAATTGGCTCTGATACCATATAGAGAAGACACACATAGACGACATATTTTGGTGCACAAATAATTTCATTGATGTGATTGTTTATATAATTATATATACATGGTGTTTTTTTGTACAAATGATAACAAATTAAATCACTCCGTACAATATATATTTGAAGTACTCATCATTATAGGACAAGATATTAAGTGTACACAAGTATGACTCAAATTTATGTAATTAAGTGCATACAAGTGTGACTTAAATCTTGTTATTCTATATAGAGTCTTGTGTGCACTCAATTACATGGTGCAATTGAGTCATAATTTTAATTCAATTTTAATGTAACGAGTAAAAATAATTAATTAGACAATTAAAGATATATTCAAATCGCTCAAATTACAAGATTTCTTCTCTAAATAATGTGTTATTATTTCGATAATAAAATACTCTGTATTAACTCAAAATGAATTGCATTGTGTTGCCGTCGGACAGGTCGGAATTTTAAAATAGCCGCACGCCCAGTAATCACAAACTTGAATTAAATAGCTGGTGACAAAATCAAAATGTAGGGATAAGAACCAATACTCTTTATCAAATGGATAATCATTTTCAACACTAATTTTGACTTGGAGAATAAAATAAAATTATAACTCAGACAATCACAATAAAAGACGACGTCCGGCCTCAAAGTTTATATTATTGTCCCATGATTAGATGTTTTTAAGGAAATTTACGAGGAAGTAAGTTAAATTGGTGTTGGTAATTAAACAGCAACTTCAATGTTTGTTAAATGTTGTTGACTGGTAGTATTGTTTTAATCGCTCTCCAAATTTTAGGCACAACACGCTTCCACATTTTCTCTTGTCCATCGCACCAGATATTTTTTTTTATTCATTTAATAAATAATTCAGGTTTAAATTTTAAAAAAAAGTTTATTTACTTAAATAAATCATGTCAGACTTAAGTCAAATCGACCCATTAATATAAATAAAGTGGAGTATATAATATAGTAGTAATTAACAATAAATATTTAAGTTTCATTTGGATAAATCGTTTTGAACTTCATTCCAAATTGTTCAATGACTTATTTATATATTTAGTACTCCGTATCAGATTACTGTTAAGTAAAAAACCCAACATATTAATTAGTAATATACATGCATGATGAGTCGGGATTATAACAAAAATTATGTGTTTTACTAATGCAAAATCCGGTGTATTATGTGGGATTATAATTTTTTTTAATTTAAGGGTAACTGAAATTAAAAATAAATAAAAATGCAAGTTAAAAAATAAAATTGATTAAAAGGGGGGGGGGGGGGTGGAAATTACAAAATATTATATTATTATTTAAGAGTAACTGAAATTTAAAAGATGGAAAGTTAGAAAATAATATTGAACCATTTAATAAAAAATACAGAATTTTAAGAAAATTAAAAAATTAAAAGGAAGAGAATAGATAGTGCCATTTAAAATTATGGAGATTCAGAATTAGATGTAAAAGGGTGATTTAGCCAATTTATAATCAAAGTTTCTCTGTTTTTTAGATTTTCCGAACTTATTGTTTGGCTTTCATTTTTATGAAAATTCAAGTATGTATATATGTGAGTTACGCGAGTCAATTGAGCTAATTTTACATAACCAAGTCAACACTAAACAACTCGGTGTTACCCATAAGAAAATTTCTCATTTCTCTCTCAGGAGAATATATGTTAAAAAAAATTGTATTAAGTTTTATTTATTAGGTAAAAACATAATAGGAATCAACTGAAAATGTATAGTCAGTTATTCTAAAATAGGCACTTAGTTTTAGGCAAAATGATTAAACCGATTATAGGTGCATACCAATAGGATGGAGATCAACTCAAAAGACAAAAGATGTTAAAGACCTAGAAAACTAGAAAGGGTACTAAATAAAGGCTTGAAAGTTAGAAGAGAGAAGACCATCGAGAGCATTATATAGTTTGCTAACTAAGCTTAACCTGACTGACAATCATCTGATTAGAAAAGTTTGTCAGTTCTTCTAATAATAATAGTTGAGTGAAAAACGGCTTAAGGTCTTGAAGTCTTATTAAAAAAAGGTAGTTGTTCATACGAGACAAAATAAATTTCAGTGTTAAGTGTCAAAAGATTGTACTAAGAATGAATCGCGTATAAATGGTAGTTGAAGAACAAAAAGGAGTCAAAGTTGAAAGCTAATAAAGATAAGAATAAACTTTACTCATCTTTATATTTGTTGAGACACACTATCTAATCAGATGACGCAGACCAATGAAAAAATTTTAGCTAGTGTACGATCTTATACAAAAGTTGAACTAATCAGAACAACAATGAAAAAGCATATTGTACAACTGAAAGTTTACATAACTCAGTATGGACAAATTCGAGGCACATGTCTCAAAGAAGAGATGCACCACTTTTAGTAAGTTTTTAAATGGATTATTCAACCGCTGGTTTTGAAGACTTGTTATAAATACAAGGTTAAACCTATAGAGTAAAGTTGTAACAAGAAACTGAGCTTACACGTATTGAGCAAAATTGTTCTAGTATTTTTAAAAACACCCTCAAGTCATATCTTAAGTGCTCCAACCTTGTATTATATGCTTACAAAATCAAAATCTTTAAGAAAGTAGAGTTCAATCTCGAGTTGGACCTTCCATCCTGACTTGTACGCCAGCCATACATAGCCTTTTTCTTTACTTGTTCAGGGAACCACCAAGCGGCAAGGCCTAAGACTTTTCTTCTAAGTTTATAAGAAATCGAGATTTCACTTAGTTGAAAGCTACTCTACAAATCTACCTACCCCTTGAAAGATCGAAAACTAGTTTTTGCTTGTTTAGTATCAACTTTGTAGGTGGGTTGCAGCTTGTTAGACAAAGCAAGTTAGTTAGTTAGGTATTCAGTTATGTTTGTTAATAGAAGTTATTATTGTTACACTTTGTAAATCCACTTCTATAAATATAGATCAATATACTTCATACTCTCTTGATTGAGAGGGTATTTTCCTATCACATGGTATCAGCCTTTTCTGAGTACTTCATATCCTCCTTCTTTCTTTATTTCCTTCTTCTGCTCGCCCTACCCGTTTCTTGCTCGTCATCGTCATGATCTCATATCATGGTCGATCCTACCTCTCCAAAATCAACCACATCCGTCTTTGATGGCACTCTCCCCCTTCATGCCATGACGCATCTGGTCACAATCAAGTTGAAATCCACAAATTATCTCATGTGGTATGGCCAAATATATCCTCTCTTGGTCACTCAAAAATTCCTCCCATATGTTGATGGTTCGAAGAAAGCCCCTCCTCCTACGATCACTGCGAATGTCGTTTCTTCCCCCAACCCCGACTATGTATCTTAGCATTCTCGTGATCAAATCGTTCGAGTTTTCTTAACTTCTACTCTTACGGAGGAGGCTATAGAAGTTATCGTTGGATGTTCGTCCTCCGCTGAAATTTGGAAGAATCTAGCCATCACCTTCAATCAACCGTCAAAGGCACGTGAGTTGCGTCTTAAAGACAAACTCCAACTAATCAAGAAAGGTTCAAGATCAGTTACTGAATATGGATCCGCGTTCAAGAAACTATGTGACCAGCTCGCCTCTTTAGGCTGTCTCATCGACGACACCGACAAGTTCCATTGGTTTCTTAGGGGTCATGGTTCTGATTTCCATGGTTTTTCCACATCACAAATCCATGTCTCCCCTCTTCCGTCCTTTTCCGACTTGCTCGCTAAGGCCGAAGCTCATGATCTCTTTACCAAGTCATTGGAAACCCTCTCTACCTCGTCCAGTCTCTGGCCTTCTTCGCCCAATCCTCGTCTACTCCTGGTCGTGGTGGCCGCTCGTTTGGTCGCCTAGGGGGCCGAGGTCAGTTTATTCAGCGTGGTCGCTCGGGGGTCGTGGACGAGGATGTTTCCCTCCTCGTTGTCAAATCTGTAGATTTGAAGGTCATTTTGCTGACTCCTGCCCTCAACGCTTTGTTACTCCTCCTGCTCGAAAGGCTCTCTTGGATGAGGCTCCTCGTCCTTCCTTCTCGTCATATTCTCCCAGCTATCCTGATTGGTATGTTGATACCAGTGCTTCCTCGCATATGGTTCCTTCCTCGTCGACTCTGGATTCTGCTCTCCCTTACTCCGGATCTGACAACGTCATAATAGGTAATGGTAACACTCTTTCAATTTCTGACATTGGCTCTGGTCGCATATCCCATAGTCTTCCCTTTTCAAATGTTCTTGTTGTTCCTCATGTTACTAAAAATTTACTATCCGTTAATCAACTTACTACTGATCTTGATGTTCAAATTTTGTTTACTAACAATGATTTTGAAATTCAGAATCAGACAATAGGTTTTGTCCTAGCACGAGGAAAATTTGAACATGACATTTATATCATGGATAGTTGTCACTCGGTTTTAGCTTCTTCGCTTACTCCTCGAAATTCTTGTAGTTCCTTTGAACAATGAAATAATCGATTAGTGCATGTTAGTATAGAGACTATCTCGCTTTTAAAAAATATTGGTCGCATATATGTGACTTCTATACTCCCAAAACCATAAATATGTATATCATGTCAAAAGGCTAAAAGGAAGCGTCTCACTTTCTCATTAAATGAAAAACGTGCCTCACATGTACTAGATCTTATTCATTGTGATATTTGGGGCCCTTCCCCGGTTATGAATAGTGATGGTTTCTTATACTATGTTGTCTTTGTTGATGATCATTCTCGGTTTTCTTGGTTCTACCCGTTAAAATTAAAATCAGACTTCTACTCGACATTTGTACACTTCAAAACATTGGTTGAAAATCACTAGAAAAATTAAAAGATTTCAAACTGATGGTGGTACTAAATTCACTAATCATTGGCTTCGTAATCTACTAAACTCATCTGGAATAATTCATCAATTGATTGTCCTTATACTCCTACTCAAAATGGCCGAGCAGAACGTAAGCATCGACATATAACTGAAATTGGTCTTTCTTTATTGTTTCACCCCTCGGTTCCACCCTCTTATTAGGTTGAAACCTTTGCTACTTCTACTTACCTCATCAATAGACTTCCCACTCCCATTCTCCTTAATAAATTACCTTATGAACTTTTGTTCTCGACATCTCCAACCTATTCGCATTTACGTGTTTTTGGTTGCCTCCTTCCTCCTCACCACTAACTTTTTCTTCCTCACCGTCCGCTTCTCCATGTTCGTTGTGCATACCCTCTTCTCACAAATCAACCTCCCCTTCCTCCAATCAACCCTCATATACCACATATTGCTCGCTCAACAGTTCGTCCTCCTCCTACTCTTCGTCAGCCATGCTCTCCATCTCCTCCACCTACTCGCCCAATAGTTTGGCCATCCACCATTTCTTCCTCGACCCCTACAATTGCTCGCCCAAACCAAAGTTCCTCCCATCCTATGCGCACTCGTTCAAAGGATGAAATCTTCAAACCAAAACACCCCTCATCCACATAGTTTCTCGTACATCACCATCTGCTCGCCGCCATCCATGCCTCTCCTGATCACAAAGGTTTCAAGTCCGCCGCAAAATCTCCTCATTGGCTAGCACTCATGGATGTCGAGTTACAGGCTCTCTACAAAAATAAAACCTGGGACTTAGTTCCTGCTTCTCCAAATTCAAACATAGTCGACTGCAAATGGATTTTTCACACAAAGTTCATCGTCGATTGCTCTATTGATCGTCACAAAGCTCGCTTAGTCGCTCAGGGTTTTACCCAGATTCCTGATTTTGATTACAATCGTACCTTTAGTCTGGTCGTCAAATCTATTACTGTTCGTGTCATCCTATCTCTTGTCGTCATGAATAACTCGTCCTTACATCAGTTTGATGTAAACAGTGCCTTTCTTCATGGCCTACTCAACAAACCAATCTATATGAGTCAACCACCAGGATTTGTTGATCCTCTTCGACCAAATCATGTTTGTCGCCTAAACAGGGCTCTTTACGGCCTAAAAAAGTCTCCTCGAGCTTGGTTCAAACGTTTCTGTGATTTGTTGCTCGTCCTCAGCTTTAAAGAGAGTCAGTCTGACACTTCCTTGTTCGTCCTCGCCTCAGGCCGTACATTTTTTTTATCTTCTTGTCTATGTTGATGATATTATAATTATGGGTAACGATCACACGTTTGTTGCTCGTCTTATCTCCAGGATCAGTAAGGAGTTCACCGTCAAAGATCTTGGTCATCTTAATTACTTCATCGGTTTAGAAGTAACCTACAATGATCAAGGCCTATCGAGAAATCCAAATATGCAAAGGACATCCTTGCTCGCGGAAATATGATTGAGTCCAAACCCGTTTCTACTCCTCTCTCCTCGAATGATCTCCTTAGAGCTGATGGACAAGCCTTCTCTAACCCAACTCTCTTTCGTTCCCTTGTTGGGGCTCTCAAATATGTTACGATTACTCGCTTAGATTTATCCTTTGCGGTCAACACTATTAGCCAGTTTCAAGCTCGCCCAACCATTGATCAATTTCAAGCTGTCAAAAGGATTCTTCGCTATGTCAAAGGCATAATCGACCTTGGTCTCTAGTTCTCGCACGGTCCCTCTTCGCTGCTCGGCTACTCAGATGTGGACTGGGCCCATTGTCTCAATACTCGTCGTTCGACATATGGTTATTCCATCTTCCTTGGCCCAAACTTTGTCTCTTTGGGTGCCAAAAAGCAATCAACAGTTTCTCGTTCTAGTTGTGAGTCTGAATATCTCGCCATGGCGAACACAACCTCTGAAATCGTTTGGTTATGCTCGCTACTCCGTGAACTATGTGCTCTCCCATCAGTTGTTCCTACATTACTCTGTGAAAATAAGAGTGCAATCTTTCTTTCTCAAAACCCGGTCGCCCAAAAATGAGCAAAACCCATAAACATTGACTACCACTTTGTTCGTGAACTAGTCTCCTCAGGTCGTCTTCATACGCAGGTTGTTCCCTCTTCATTCCAGCTTGCTGACATATTCACAACGAGTTTTCCCCAACCATTATTTGAGTTCTTTCGTCACAAGCTCTACGTATGCTTGCTTCTCGTTGCTTGCCCTTCCACTGCTCGCATAGCTTCGCTTGAGGAGGGATGTTAGACTAAGCAAGTTAGTTAGTTAGGTATTCAATTATGTTTGTTAATAGAAGTTCTTATTGTTACACTTTTAAATCCACTTCTATAAATATAGATCAATATACTTCATATTATCTTGATTGAGAGAGTATTTTCCTATCACACAACTCATATAAATTTCAAGAAACAAAGCTCACAAAGAGTGATAAATTATTAATGTCTCTTGACACTTTAACCAAACATTTTGTGGAGTAAATTTACTCACAATCGAGTTTGTGGAGTGAATGTAGAAGTCAATTCTTCAAACCACTATAAATATTGTGTTATTTATTGCTTTGATATATCTCACCAAGCTAGATGATTTGTTTTTATTTGCATAAAATTAACTTAGACGTTTCTGAGTAAAAGACGTGTTTTCTAATCAAATTAGTAATTTAGGGCCTATACATTCATGGACTCAACTTGTTTTGATAGTTATCCATCTGATCAGTTCTCAAACAGTCTGTAGGTTAGTTATTAACTTGAATTGAAATTTTTGCACTCACATTTATTATCAGACAGTCGACTTATTCCACTAAGTTAGCCATTTAATTGTTCAAGAAAAGTATTTTTTGCTGAAAATGTCTATTCACTTCTCTCCTCTACACTTTTTATCCCACACTCATTTCAGGATCTACAATATCACTTTTGTTTTGAGGGTTTTTATAGGCATGATCGACTAATTTATTATTTTAGTTCAAGAAGACAATGGAACATTAAATGATTCAACGTTTTATTAATTAGTAACGTTTTTTCTAACTTTGTCTTGATTTCATCGTTATTTAATTTATGTTTATGTGGAATACTTATGTGTTTTGTGATTTTGGTCAACTTGCATGATTGATTTATTATTCATAGCCAAATTACATGTTATAATTTGTAATGGTTATAATTGAGTGGTTGTAGTAGCAAAATATAGATATTCTCTCTAGGGATATCAACATCGTGGTTGTACAAGACGAACATCTCATATTCATAGTCTAGTTGCCATATATATTGTTTAAGTGTGTAATCAATGGCTGGCCCAAAATTATGAATTTGGGGGTATGATCTACTCCCTCCGTCCCGGTGAAAGCTACACATGAGTGAATTAGAGGTGATGTAGTTGAGAGAAAGATAGAGAAGAAGAAGATAACGAAATATGAGAGAGTAGTTTGTAAAAATTTTAAAAAAAATAGTAGCTTTCATTGGGATGAACGAAAAAAGAAAGTTTGGTAGTAATAAAAAATTCAAAATTTGGATAAAGTAAGAAGGGCCATTCTTCATCAAATTTTATAATACGCATTTTGAATTAAAACGTGCCATATTATTCAATAAAAACATGAATTGTGGCCCAAAACTTTAAAATACGCGCCACAATAGCTTTGCTCTGCATCCAAATCTGAAAATTGAAATCTCTCTCTTTCTCTCCCCAACCTTCCAATTGGTGGCGAAGGCAGGATTGACGATCTTGGACGGAGCGCAGCTGCATGTGAGAGGCAGACGTTTCGTTGCCGCCTCCACTGCCGGAGACTGCGATCGTCGCCGCCGAGCTGTTGGAGCTGGCTGAAATGAGAATCCTATTCAGTTACGCGCTACCGGAGACTCTCAAATTACCCGCTCTCCGACACATCGGCGTTTCTGATGCCACCGATTTCCGTTCGAAGTCATGCCTCCTCGAAATTACATTTCTTCCATCGCTGATGAACTCAGAGGTGAGTTTTGTGTTTGTTGACTTCAACTATTGGCGATTTTCAGGAAAGCTACTAGGATATATGAATTTTATGTTGTTTCTGTTTTTACCCCAGATGATCCAATTGTTGTGGCGATAATGGATGAAAAAACAATTCGTATGTTTTTTGATGATGAAGATGATTTCGCAATGCTTGCAGAGAATCTCTTCACTGATTTAGATGTGGAAGACAGAGGAAAAATTAGTAAGGATGAAATACAAAATACTCTTATACATATTCTTCCAATGTCAGGTATATTCCCTCCCTCTCTTCTACATATAATGTTATATGCACGATTGATTTAAGGTCATCTTGAGGATATGTAATTGAATAAAAGGTATAAATCAATAGTTGAAGTTGATGGCTATGAATTAGGCATTATAGATAAATTCAAGGATTTTGCAGTTTCTTTCATGCTCAATTATTTGTTTGTTTAACTCTGGGCTAATTGATGCTTAGTCTAAACTGAATAAAAGGTATAGTAGATTGTTTAAACCATAGTTCATATTCGAATTCAAAGGCCACGTGCTTCAACATCTATAAAGCAACGTTTCATTTTAAACCGAATGAAAGTAACATACTAACATGTGAGCACAAATAATTGTGAATATAAAATTTATTCATGATTATTTTAAATGTGAAGATGTCACAGGAACGTTTAAAAAACTAAAACATAGAGAAACTAAAAGTTGATGAAACATGGGATTATAAATGAGTTAGGTTTGGGCTAACCATCTTTCAAGACATTCTCTATCCGTGAAGATCTTGAACCAATTAAGGGTAGCCGCTCTCAAGTGCCTCGACTAGAAGGGGAACGTTTATTCATGTCTTGTTCCCATCAGTCACTGTTGATGTCTTGGATTGCACATTATGTTGCTCAGGATCATCATGTCCTGGTATAGCAGGAGGACGAGTAGCAACAGATAGCATTCCCGCTATGGTTGAAGAGTATAAACCAGTTTCATTCACTATGTCTTCAACCATTAATACCTGATACATAAGATTTTAGAATGTGAGACTTTTGTTTTATGGTTAAATTCATGGACAGTAGACAATCCCAATTACAATAGGTTGGGCAATATGAAGGATCATTATAACTTACCTTTAGTCTCAAGGTCTCAATATTAGCTTTTAGAACTTTATTGTCACTCTACGCTTTGGAGTACTTTTGGAGTGCTTCGGTTAGACGCATGTCTAGTGAAGAGTGTTCATCTTTTTATTTGGAGACCTAGGGCATAATTGGACATAATTGGACCATGGAAGATAATTTAAATGAAAGATGATGAAAATTGAAGTTATATACCTTAGTCTCGAGATCAGTTATAACAACTTGCTTTTTACTTCTTGAGCGACGGGCTGATTCTTTATTCAATAACATTCTGATAAATAATAGAAAAAGTTGTTAACCAACAACAGATAAATCATGTTAGATATTAACAGACCAACATTATAGGTTACTTCCGAACTTATCAATAAAGTTTTCAAAATCAAAAGATTGTCCTCTCAATAAAGTTTATCATAAGATTGCTCGCCAGATGGGCCTCCTGTTATTGAATCTTCTCCATTTGCTAAAGAGGGAGAAATACAACAACATAAATGATGTTTGGTATATAAATTAAAAATCACTATTAAAATTACCAGACTGTCCTCTATCAATAAAGCGAATTACAATTTTATCATATTCCTTCCCCCCACACAAAATTGCCAGTTTGTTAAACTTCCTGGGAGGAATTAGATCATGGAAAATCAAGAACAACAAATCAAATGTCACAAGTTGATGAATAATATTCAGCTAAATCACTCTCAAAATTTCACATTCATTCATTCTTTATGTAGATTTCACAACACAATGTGAGCACCAAAAAAAAAAATAAAAAAAATAAAGCAATTAAAACAACTATTCTGAAAATCAAAACCCACATTTCAAAAATTGAAGAAACGCCCACGGAAAATGAAAAAAAGAATATAGAAATCAAATCGTGAAATCACTCTTTACTGGTACGAATGGAGTATAAGACTTAAAATGCATAGGACTTTTCAAAAAAATTTGTAGGCTTCTTCACTTTATTTCCTTTCAAATTCTTCATCATCTTTCACTCATTTATTAGTGATGACTTGCACACCTTGATCGATTCACTTTTTATGAAAAAAATGAATTTAGTGGAGTGTGAGATCAAATGAATGAGGGATAGTTTTTTAGTGACTTAGTAAGGAATAAAAGAGATTTAGTGAGGCGTAAAAAGAATTTAGTGAGGTGTAAGGAAAAATGTGGGCTCAAAATGAGTAACAATTTTAAAAATAAAATGATGTTGCGAAAATATTAATTTTGTGAGTTATTTTCATATTAAAAATATACAAGTAATTTTAAAACGCTTCAATAAAAAAAGTACATAAGTAATCACGAAACGGGGAGTATATACTATATTTTAAAAAATGGGGTACAACTATACCCAATGTCCCTAATTGGGTCCGCCAGTGGTGTAATGTATTCTATGAGTTGAACTGGAATTGTGGGAACCGAAACCGTGTAAATCGCGATTTGGTTTCGGTTCCGCTATGCGAAATATCAAAATCGGCAATTTCACTATTTGAACAGGCGGTTCCTGAATATATATATTTTTTAAATTTTAAAATAATTTTCCTTTTTTATATATGCTCATCTTCTTCATTTATATTACAAATTTGCAGGGTGAGAGATATATCCTACATGTATATGCGTGTGTATTGGTGTATATATTTGTGTTATTGAGAAACTCCATCATGCAGCACAAGAAAGTAAGAAACTCCATAAAGCACACACAAATATATACACCAATACACTAGCTAAGTGTAGCCGTGTAGAGATTATTGATCTTGGAACCACGGTCCTCCAAAGACTCCATTAATGATTATCACAACGCTTTTTAATTTTCTAAAAAATAAGAGTTAAAAAAAAGGTCGAGACCGACAGATTTAGAACCGGAATCGGCTGGAACTGAAACCGACGGTTCTTGAACTGGAATCGGTTAAATCGGAACGGGTTCATATAATTTCACGGTTCAGTTCTGATTCCATATAATTGGAACCGGAGAACCATCATTTCAAAATTGTAACTGACCGTTTTCGAACCGTGGACAACTCTAATCACAAGTACATATTTTGAGGTTATTCGACGAAATAGATTAATTAGAAATCACATGTCATAATTAATTAAATTTTAAAAATAATTTAGACTAAATGTTTGATCGTACTAGTCTAGAAATAAAATTTTGGAGAAGCCAAGATTACCATGAGTTTTTAGCTAAGTTGGAAAATTACTTTAGGGAAAGCTACCGAATCTTGTATTCATTGATTCCTCATTATTATTTTTATTTTCCATTTCAGTTTATTATTTTACATGTTTAATATTAGTAGTTATATAATCAAGCAATCACTCCATACATTTTTTGTACACACGACTAATCAATTATTTTTTGTTATTCTACGAGATTGACACCTACATATTCTAGCTACTACATTAATGGATTCATCAAAGTGATTTATATATATATATATTTTTGTATCAATGACAACATATTGAATATATATGTGTATATATTATTGTATATATATCTAGGCCCAACTAGGCCCATGTGTAATTCTTTATATACTCTCTCACAATATCAATACAATTATGTCTTCAATTATTCCTAATATGGTATCAAGAGCATAATTTGACTAAAGTCTCAATCTTGATCCTCTTTCCATTCTTTTCGGTCAAAACTTCCCCTGCATAAGAAATCTTCCCCACAAATCTCGGCAACCTTCCCTCCCAGCCCACCGTCTACATTCATCCTCCTCCCATGGCCGGCGATAACTCCAGTCCGACTGTCACCATTGCTGGGCAGTCCAACTCCACCCCTGCAACTCTCATCGCCTTCAACATCTCGGCACAACTGCCCCTAAAACTCACGTCCACCAACTTTACGGCGTGGAGTTTCCAGTTTCAAACTCTACTCAGCGGTTACGATCTTGAAGGCTTCATAGACGGCACTCACCCATGCCCATCGACCACCATTGCCGAGGGCACAACCACCAAGCCAAACCTCCTCTACACCGTCTGGGTTCGTCAGGATAAATTAATCCTCAGTGCTATAATCAGCGCCCTAACACCATCGGTCATCCCCTTCATAGCCAAAGCTAAAACTTCAGGCGAAGCCTGGAAAACTCTTGTCGCCACGTATGGAAAACCATCCCGTGGACGAATCCTCGCCCTAAAAAATAAACTCCGAAATCCCTCCAAAGGTACCCGCTCTATCTCTGAATTCATGCTCGAGATCCGAGGTTTTGTGGATGAACTATCGCTCCTTGGTGTTGAAACCGATCCCGAAGATCTCGTCCTCACTGTCTTGAACGGACTTGATGACTCTTTCAAGGAACTCTCTCATGCCATTCAAGCCCGTGAATCCACCATTGACTTTGATGAACTCCACGATAAATTGCTCAGCCTAGAGTCTCAATTGAATCACAGCCCTACATCAGCCTCACCACTACCGGCCACTGCCCTCGTCTCGGCCTCCACAGGTGGACGACCTTTCCAGCAGCGCGCACGGCAGCGTCAGCCGACTGCTGCTCGGCCCCAGCACGCCCACCCGGCTCAGCCGCCCGCCCATGGCTCTCACGCTCCTCGCCCGTATATGGGCAAATGCCAACTTTGTGGCACTCCCGGACATTCAGCCCGTCGATGCTCCGACTACCAAGTCATGCCACACACTGTCCAGCCCGCTGTGACACGTTCAGCCTACTCATCGCCGTCCGCCCACACGGCTGCTTCCGCCCCGTCCAACACTGATTGGATACTTGACTCGAGCGCCTCCCACCACATCACATCCGACCTTGCAAATTTGTCTCTTCACTCCCCTTATGATGGCAATGATAGTGTGGTTATTGGAAATGGCTACGGTTTGTGTATTTCAAATACTGGCTCCCTGACCTTTTCCACTTGTCCTTCTCTCATATTCACTGGTGTTTTGCATGTTCCCAACATCTCCCGAAATCTTGTGTCCGTTTCTCGTTTATGTGCTACGAATGATGTTGTAATCCATTTTTCTGATTGTGATTTTCAGGTGAAGGATCGTCGTTCGGGAGTCGTTCGCCTTCGCGGTCCGCGCGTTAACGGACTCCACTTGTGGGCGGGTGGTGTGTGCAAACCTTCTTCAGCCCTCACTGCTTCAACATCATCCCTCCCAACTTGGCATGCTCGGCTAGGTCACCCCTCGTCTAAAATTTTAGATTCTGTTATTTCCACCAATAAACTTGTGTTGAATAAACATTTAAATTTCTCTTGCGATTCGTGCAAATGTATTAAAAGTCATAAGTTGCCATTCTCTGATTCTACACTTACTTCCACTGCTCCACTTCAATTAATTTTCTCGGATGTATGGACTTCACCTGTTTTATCCAATGATGGCTTTAAATATTATGTGCTTTTTGTTGACCATTTCACAAAACATATTTGGCTCTATCCTCTGAAACACAAGTCTGATGTTTACTCCACATTTGTGGCGTTTAAAGCTCTAGTAGAAAACTCCCTTGCCACCAAAATTATCTCCTTGTACTCTGATAATGGAGGTGAATATATTGCTCTTCGTCCCTTTCTCACAACCCACGGCATATCTCACCTCACCACCCCCCCTCACACACCAGAACACAATGGTGCCTCAGAGCGTCGTCATCGTCATATAGTCGACACTGGCCTCGCTCTGTTACACCATGCCTCCATGCCCCTTACGTACTAGCCCTTTGCTCTCTCCACTGCCACCTACCTTATAAATCGAATTCCCAAAGTTGGTCTCTCACTCAAATCATCCTACGAACTCCTCTTCCAACACCCCCCAACCTTTCTAAACTCCGTGTGTTTGGTTGTAAATGCTTCCCCCGGCTTCGCCCGTACACCTCTCACAAACTTGAAGCACGCTCCACTCCATGCATCTTCTTAGGGTACTCCCTCACTCAGAGTGCCTACCTCTGCCTGGATCCATCTACCAACCGTCTATATACATCTCGTCATGTTGATTTCGTCGAACATGAATTTCCCTTCACCTCCCAGCCTCCATCACCTCCACCACTCCCGCTACCCGCTCCGCCTCCCGACACAAACCCTGTTGCTACACCTCCCCCGGTTTCTCACTCACCCCCTACAATGGCGTCCGTTCCTGCCGAGCCGCAAGTGCCTCCGCCTCCTGCTCGACCTCCTTCACCGCCATATTCACATCCGATGGTTACTCGGGCCAGAAATAACATCTTTAAACCAAATCCGAGGTATGGTCTTACTACATCTCTTCAGTCTGATATTGAACCTCGTACAATTTCTCAAGCTATGACTGACTCCCGCTGGCGAGATGCTATGTCTACTGAATTTACAGCTCTCTTAAAAAATGGCACTTGGGACCTGGTTCCTCCATCCTCCTCCCAGAATCTTGTTGGCTGCAAGTGGGTATTTCGCATAAAACGCAAACCTGATGGCTCCATTGACAAGTTTAAAGCTAGACTTGTGGCAAAGGGTTTCCATCAGCGTCCGGGTGTTGACTTCTCTGAAACATTCAGTCCAGTGGTAAAGCCAGCCACAGTCCGGGTCGTTCTGAGCCTTGCTGTCACTCATGATTGGCCCCTTAGGCAGTTTGATGTTAACAATGCCTTCTTACATGGGGTACTTCCTGATGAGGTCTACATGGCTCAACCCCCTGGTTTTTCGGATCCGAACTTTCCATCCCAAGCTTCGGAAATCTATCTATGGTCTCAAACAGGCCCCACGGACGTGGTACTATGCTCTTCACTCTTTCCTTGCTACCTTGGGCTTCAAGCACACCAAGTCCGATGCTTCTCTCTTTGTCTACAACAATGGTGGGGTCACTGCCTATTTCTTGGTCTATGTTGATGATCTAATCCTCACTGGGAACACTCCCAGCTTTCTGAACTCTGTTGTCACGGCTCTAGCATCACAATTTTCAGTCAAGGACCTTGGTTCCCTCTCGTACTTCCTTGGTGTGGAGGTGCTTCGCACGGCCTCCTCCTACTCTCTTAATCAAAGAAAGTACATCACTGATCTTCTTGCCAAATACAATATGCTCGACGCCAAACCAGTTCAAACCCCTTTGCAACCCGGGATCAGCCTAACACTTGCAGATGGTTCTCCCCCTATAGACGCCACCATCTATCGTCAAGCCCTTGGCAGTTTGCAGTATCTGCTCTTCACTCGTCCGGATATTGCCTTTGCAGTCAACAAGCTCTCCCAGTTCATGCATGCACCTACTGAATGTCATTGGGGGGGCCGTTAAACGTCTCTTTCGATATCTGAATGGGTCTCTCTCTATGGGGATCCTCCTTCGTCGTCATACCTCTTCGGCTCTTCACTGCTTCACTGACGCTGATTGGGCTGTGGTCTGTGATGATCGAATCTCCACTGGTGCCTACATTGTCTATCTCGGGGAAAATCCAATCTCCTGGTCCTCACGTAAGCAGCGGTCTGTTGCTCGCTCATCCACAGAAGCCGAATATCGTGCCATTGCCTCCGCCGCTGCTGAAATTCAGTGGACACGTTCCCTCCTATCGGAACTCTGTCTCCCTGAGAAAACTATACCAACAATCTACTGTGACAACATTGGTGCTACGTATCTTTGCTCCAACCCTGTCTTTCACTCTCGGATGAAGCACATTGCTATAGATTATCACTTTGTCCGAGATCTCGTCCAGAAATCAACTCTTCGTGTCTCTCATGTCTCCTCAGCCGATCAACTGGCTGATGCTCTCACAAAGCCTATTGCTCGCCCACGTCTTCGTCTTCTCATGTCCAAGATTGGAGTCGTTAACTGCTCTCCATCTTGAGGGGGCATATTGAATATATATTTGTATATATTATTGTATATATATCTAGGCCCATTGTATTTGTGTATAGACTAGGCCCATGTGTAATTCTTTATATACTCTCTCACAATATCAATACAATTATGTCTTCAATTATTCCTAATACAACACACCAAATTTTGGCGTGTTTGATTTTTTTTTTTCAGAGCAGAATTCGACAATGAACACTATGTAGAGATGTAAACAGCCCGTTCCGAAGCCTCAAGATACAATGCCATACATAATTCCGCAAATTCTGGAACCAAAACTGGATACGTAGCCATACAAAGTAACGCGCATTCTAAAATATTTGGTGCGACGGAGTGGAAGGGGGTGCGAACGGCAGATATGGATCCTCGGTGATTTCGGAAAGTGGCACATTATTAAACATAAAACTTGAGACCAGCATATGGAAGAATACCTATGAGTGTTGGGCATATGCCTCGATAGAGACCGCGGACTCCCCCTTCTCTGTAGACTTTCTCAAATACGTTTTTAATTCCAGTGTAAGCAGCAGGATTGGCAGTAAATTGCTGCGAACTTCCTCTTGTCTCTACAATCTGGTAAGCTAGTTTCGTTCGAACCAAATCTAGAGGATAAGTGCGATCAGGAACGCCAACAAGGAACATCACCGAACAAAGTCGGCGAAATGGCCACCGCAAAGGGTGAGAATTCCACAAGTATTCCAAAAAAAATGGAATCGTGATAAACACGAAATAATCGATTTCGAATCAACATGAAATCAAATATAAAACTCACAAGGATATAACTCGCAAAGAAATGAGTATTAAACTCAAGAAACTCAAACACTACAAAAAACGCGGGGTTTGCCGACGGAAGGCTACCGACGGAATCCATTCCGTCGGCCGTCCCGACGGATCGCCGATGGAAATTTCGAATCGATTGATCCCGACGGAATCCAATATCCGTCGGGACCGTCCGACGGACTTGCCGAGGGAATTTAGTTTCACCGTCAAATGGTCGTTCAAATCGCCGACGGAATTTAGCCTTGCTTCCCGACGGATTTTTTTCGTCGGTCGTTCAAATTTCAACTACCGACGGATTATTCCGTCGGTAGCCGACCCGCTTTGACCCACCACCTCGGATACCACTGAAAAGACGCGTAATAATTAATATTCGCGTGCTACCAACGGAAATATCCGTCGGTAGCCAAAATTTTTTTTTTATAAGAACTGCCGATTGAAGGCAGTTTGTGAATTGAAGGAAAAAAAAAATTCACTCTCGTCTTGTCTCCTCTGTTCGTGGTGGTTTCGTGCGTGGATTGAATTGTCTTGTGCGTGGATTGATCGACAAAGGGCATAACGATTATCTACTCCAATTTTCTTCAATTTAAACGGTACGTTTTATAAATTCTTAATTAATTTAAATTAAGTTATTGTATTAATTATTGCATGTTAATTATTATAAAACTGTTATTGAATTATTATAAATTGCATGTTAATTATTATAAAATTGCATGTACGTAGTTGATGAATATGTATAATTAATTCAAATATATGTTAGTACGTGGATTATATGTTTTTTATTGGTTAATTGTAATTAATTAATGTATGTTAGTTCAAATATATAGTGTAGCTAGTTCTTGTTAGTGCAAATATATTGTGTAGTTCTTGTTAGTTCGTTTTGATAATTAAACTAGGTTATTATTGTTGATTAAATTAGTAATTATTGTTATAAGTAGGGGTGTTGTACGTTTGATTAATATAATAATTATTGTTATTGTTTAAATTAAGTCATTATTAATTAGTTTGGTAAATTATTGATTTTATTAGTAACGTGATTTGTTATTGATTAAATTAGGAAATTATTGACTTAAATTACCAAAATGTTATTAATTAAATTAGGTAATTATTGATTTCATTACTATATTAATTATTAATTAATTTATTATACTTTTAAATATTATTTATTAAAATAGATGAGTCAAGATGCTAGTGGGGTCTCAGGATCTCGACGTCGTAGGAGAGACTCACTTAGGCCTGTTGAGCCTTCTATTATGACGTCGTCGTCATCCATTCCACAGCATTCGCCGCCGTCATCTCAGTCGTCGGCAGCTCGTCGACATCCCACGCGGGCCCGAGAAACCAGACTGAGAGTATGGATTGAGGATGGAATATAGTAAGTAATTAATTAAATAATTTTAAGGTTTAACAATATTTAATAGCATCAATTTTTGTACATTTTTTAATTTATAATGTGTTTGTTTCTTAATATATAATGTCACAGCTTACTTCCTGGTAATGAGGTGTCGAAGATTTGCACTGAGGCGATTATTAAGTGCAAGGTTGCTGCGAATGCCTACTCTTGGCTGAAGGTGCCGCAGACGAAAAATGATGAATATTGGGAGGAATTCCAGGTATTTGAGTGCATTCAATTAAATATTAATAAACAATTTATTATATATATTATTTGATAAATATGCTGATCGAATATGTGCAGAAACATGCTTATTGGCTTAGGGAGTTTTTTTTCGGACGACGATATTCACAAGCACTGGGCCGCTTCATGTTAATCTAGGTATAATGAGGTAATGTACACCTGGAGGACTGCTTGGCGTAGTCGTGGCGTGGTGCAGACGTTGGGTACGGATGAAAATGGAGTCGACATGTGGAACACGTTGACCACGTATTGGAGTAGCCCGGAGTACGTGCAGAAGTGTAATACTGCTAGAGCCAACCGTAGAAGTGATGTGGGAGGTGGGATGTCAAGGCATCGCCGGGGGGGGGGGGGCGATTCGCGTATGAGCACTCAATTGCTCTAGTAAGTGTTCACTAAATTTATTTCAATTATTTATATTATATAAAATAATTTTTATATGCTCATTTGGTACGAAATAGGAGCGGGAACTTGGGCGTGAACCCACACACGTGGATCGGTTGAACCTTCTTCATCCGTTTGATCCAGATTCGCAGACGTCCACATATGGACGCACTACCGAGCTTCACGTAAGTTTAATTAAATTGTGATGTTTTTTTAATATTTAATTAATTAAATGTATTGAACTATGTATTAATTAATTTTTTTTTAATTATGTAGTTGAATGTGAACCGGAGGATTGAAGAGGTCACGACACAGGCTTCTGCTGAAGCCGGGCCCAGCGCTCCCCCTCCGCCTGATCTTAACCGGATTTACCTGGACGTTGCCCCGGCTGATCGAGGATGGGTCCTTGGCCTTGGCTGGATGAGCCGCTCAGTGAGAGCTGCGTCGTCCAGTTCGTCCCAGCGTGCATCGCAGGCCTCTGTATCCTCCACTGCTGCTCCGGACCCGAACATAGCCAACTGGATGAACCACTACTTCCGATAGATAACTGACACTATGGGTCGATCGTTGGGGATGTCTGCTGATCAAATAGATACATGCTTTACACAGGCGATGAGCGTTCCCCCTCCACCTTTCAATGCTCCGGTTGGTCCAGTTCCCCCTACAGCTCCAGTTCCAGATCCAGATGCAGCCGCAGACAACGACATCAATGTCGACTTGAATTTCGTTGGCGGTGATGAGTATTTTGACTTTAATGGTTGATGTTTGAACACTTTAATTTTCTGTCGAACTATTTATTTTTCTGTCAAACTATTTAATTTTCTGTTGAACTATTTATTATTCTGTTGGACATATTTATTTCGGTTGATGCTTGTTTGTCAATGGATTGTTTATTTATGTTATTGTTTTTAATTTATACATAATACATAATTTTTCGTTATATTTGATATAAAGTAAAGAATTTTTTGATTTTTTTCGATTTTTTTTTATTCCACCAAAATTACCGACGGAAATAAATATTCCTTCGAAAAAAAGGCTACCGACGGAAATTCCGTCGGTGGAGTACAATATCGATTCTTAAGGGATCTCAGCAAAGGACCACTACGTCGTGTAAAGACTTACAACAGCTATATTGTGAAGGGCTATAAATTTCATACATCCGAGTATGCATCAAGAAAAGCGACTACCAACAGTGGTGTTTGCATTAGCAGTGCAAACTACAATGCAGATGCAAGTGAATACTATGGGGTGTTGCACGAAGTCGTTGAAGTAGAATATCTGGGATATCCAGCAAAGACTGTAGTGTTGTTCAAGTGTCATTGGTTTGATTCAGGCCCTTCAGGAACAAGGATTCATCCGGAGTACAAACTCGTCGATGTTAATCCGAAAAGGAGCTATAGCGGGAATTATCCATTTGTATTTTCCCATCAAGTATCTCAAGTATACTACTGCAAGTATCCAGTACGATCACGTAGTAAAATTGAATGTCACGCTGTTTGCAAAGTAAAGGCAAGATCAATGGTAGAAGTCCCTACAAAGGAAAGGAGTGATGAAGATGATTCTCCGTTTCAAACGGAACAAATAGAGGCTAGAACTGAAGTCTTTACGGGAGATTTGAATATCCACGTAGACTTGACGGCTGGAAATTCACAATTGATCGAAATGGAAAACGATAATGGAAATGAGAAAGATGATGAAAATGAAGAGGATGATGAAGAGGACGAAGAGGAGGAGGATGATGAAGAGGAGGAAGATGAGACAAATAATGAAAATGTAGATGAAGAAGATGAAGAGGAAGAAGATGAATAATAAATTATATAATGTAAGCTAATTATTTTATTAGATGTACAATTTAAAAATATTTATTTATCATTAAGTTACAACTAAAAAGTGTGAAGAAATTAATTTTTTGAAATTTTTAAAAAAAATTTTAGCAAAAAAATGAATATTTTAGTATTTAAAAATATATAAATTATAGATTACAAATTTAATTATTTAATTTATGTGAATGAAATTAATTTTTTGAAATTTTTAAAAAAATAATTAGCAAAAAAATGAATTTTTTACTAAAAAATATGAGTATTTTAGTTAAAATATGAATATTTTAGTATTTTAAAATATATAAATTATAGATTACAAATTTAATTATTTTATATATGTGAAAGAAATTAATTTTGTGAATTTTAAAAAAAAAAGGGCCGAAAATAAGTACATATACAATTAATATTACAATTACGAACAAGTAACACACTTGTCAGAGTGGTAGGCGTCCCTGAGTAGGCGCCCACCCACCCGGGTTCGATTCCCAGTAAGGCCAGAATAAAATGTTGGCCCATAATAATAGTTCGCGGGTCGGGTCCGGGTCCGGGTCTGGGTCAGGTCCGATCCGCAACCATTATTTTTTAAATTTCGGGTTGTGTTACCGACGGAATTATCCGTCGGTACTACCGACGGAACCCCCGACGGAATATAATTACGAATTTAAAAAATATAAAATTGAATTCCGACGGTAGAGCCTTCGGTAGTACCGACAGAAGCCGACGGATATATTTTTTTTTAAAAATAAAGTTAAAATAAAATTCTGTCGGTAAGGCCGTCGGTAGTACCGACGGACGACTGGCGAAATTGCCGACAGAATTCAGACCCGGTTTGAAAACGGGTCATCCGAGCTACCGACGGAATGATATCCGTCGGCAGACTCGACTGATTTATTCCGTCGGGACTACCGACGGAATAAAAATTTCCGTCGGTAAACCTTGTCGACGAGGCTAGAACCGACTGAAATATTCCATCGGTAGTTCCGTCGGTAACCACGTCTACCGACCACAATTCCGTCGGTAAACAGCGAGTTTTTTGTAGTGAAAGAAGAATTCGAATCAAGATAAAATCGAATCCAAAATTTCACGAGCATAAAACCCGTAAAGAATAATCTCGACAAGAGAAAAAAATGATAGAAATCCAAATCCATCAAAGATTTGGCAGAAATGAGTATAAAACTCAAGAAATTCGGAAATTCATTCATACCGAATTGCGGAAACATATCTAGATCGACAAACTTGTTTAATCGATCATAAATTAATCAATACATAGCTCTGATACCATGTAGAGATGTAAACACACACTCATCTTATAATTGTAGAGAATGAAGAGTTTAATCACTAGGAAGGACAATCCAATTGACCAATATTCAATAAAGGAAACAAACTAAAACAATATAATTAAGGTCAAATTAACTTGTTAATACCCAATTATGCCCCTTGATCTTATAAAACAATATTAATTCATTAATATAATTAAATTTGAAATTGAAACACCATTTTTCACGCATTAGATGATAATTAATTAAAACCCTAAATCTATTATATAAGAAGCGCAACAACTCTTCCCCTCCCCACTGCAGCAGCGGCGCCGCAACAACAACTCTTCCCCTCCCCACCGCGGCAGCGGCGCCGCAAATACGGTATCTGCCCAACCTGCCTCCGCGATCGGCTCGATACCTCTGTCTCAATTGCTGCAAATTCCGTCCTTGTGCAGCTTTTAGCGTCGTCCGCCGCTGAGCGCCACCAGATCGGCCGCCATTCTTCTGAGCCCAGCCGCGTCCTCCGTGCCCTGTAGTAGAGCAGGCGTCGTTCCCCGCCGTCGAAGATCCTCCGCGTGCAGCCACTTTCGTCGCCGCTTGCAGACTGTTGCAGCGCCGCCACGTCGCACCACCCCCTTTGTGTTCGGCGCCGATCCTGCTCGCCTGAAGAAGTCGCCCTGCAATTGTGCCGTCTTCCGTTGTTGCAGCAGGTAAGAAGGTAAGAATTTTTTTTTTTTGCTTTCTTTTCTTGTTTCTGCCGTTTTGTTGCTATTGCAGGTTGTGAAGGTAAATTAATTATTTTGATCTAGGGTGGAGGTGGATAGATTTCTTCCAGATGTTAGGTTTAAAGATTTTCTGAATATAATCCATTAAAACTAAGAATTGAGCAACATCTTGTAATTTTCTGCAGAATTTATATGGTGGATTTTTTTATTAGATTGTAGATTCTCAAATTTTGTCTCATTGTTCTCATTAACAATCTGCAATTTAAATTGCTGCAGGAAATTAGAAAAATCTGCTTTGAGATTTATATCACTTCAACCCTCCCCTATGGCCGCGTTTTGGGTTTGTTCCTCATTCTGAAGTCGTATCTTTATTCAATTCTCTCTTTTTAAAACTAATTTCGTCCACTGCCATTTGATTTTGGAATTCAATAAATATGTTTTGTTGGTTGGGTTCGGAAATATCTGTGTTTAATTGAAATAGTCATTTTCTTATGAATTCTGTGCTTAATTGGATTTCTGTGGACTTGAAGAAATACAATTAGTCTAGTGGGCCAAATAAGCAGTGAAACATCTGTGTTTAACATATTCTAATGACAAATTCAGTGTTGGAAGTCCCTAAAGGCCAAATAAGCAGTGAAATTTCAATATACTAATGACAGATTCAGTTGCTTGCAGCTTATATTTTTGTGTGACATTAACACAATATAACATCTATTGAGTTTGTTGGGAATAAAATGATTTTGAATTAGATACCAAAACCCCTGATTGATGATGATCAGATTAGTTGAGAAATGCTCAAGTCAAGTTCAGGCAAGCTGTCTTAGTACACTTTAGCTGTAGAATGCTTAAGTAAAAATCTCAGAAGTGTTATGAGATTTTAGTAATCAGGATAGTTGTCCAAAACTGGAATGTTAGGCAGCTTGATAGGTCTATAGGACAAAGTTGCTGATCCATTCAAGACAAGCTGATCTAATGGACAACTGAGCTGAAGAGATCAAGAACAATAAAGCTGTGTTCATAAATGCAAAAGATCAAGACAGTTGAAGTACAAATGATCAAAAGCATTGAATGCAAAAGACACATTCAATGAAGCATTTATTGCCAATCATGCCTGAAACAAGCATTGAAGACTTAGAGCATTAAAGAGTGAAGCATTGAATGAATGTTGGAACATTCTAAACTGCAGCAGGAATGTTCAGGGAGCTTGTCCCATCTGACCGTTGGCTGTGTATAGAGTTTGCCACAAATCAACCTAGGACAATGTGCAAAATTGGAAACTGACACAAGTCTTCTCAGCCGCATTTGTCAGAAGTCAACACATTCATTCAAGCAACCATTGAAGAGCCCTTTTACACAGTGGATAAAAGGATGCCAAGCTTCATAGCCGTTTCAATGGTGCTGCAAATAGACATATTTGAATTGCTAATCCCTCCAACGGTTAGTTGTTCAAACTTGTCTATAAATACAGAAGTGATCAAAGGGATTCATCATCCAACTACAAGCTATCAAACTATCATCAAGCTTTCAAAAGGAAACCAAGCTGTTCTCTAGAATTCCAAGTTTCCTGAATCACTTCTATTTGGCTAAGCCAATCTTTGTAAACATCCAAAGCTTAGCACTGAGATATCCTAAGCCTTTACACTGTTCTTATTGTAAAGGATATATCTACTAGTTGGAACCAAACCTCAAACCTTATCTCATTAAGTGAAGAGAGAGTTTGTTGTAGAAGTGAGGAGTTAAGGACTGTTAGTGTGAAACACAGTCTTAACTCAGAGAGATTGAGCACTAGGACTCAAGTTATCCTAGGGATCAAAACACTAAGAGAGTGTTGTTGATCAGTGCACCTTGGCACTATAAAACAAGCTAATTCCATTGAGAGGGAATTATCCTGTTCAATCAGGGAAAGTGGATGTAGGAGCTTGAGTCTCTGAACCACTATAAACTTGTGTGCCATTTACTTACTGCATTCCTTATTTCACTTACATTCAAACATATTTTTAAAGAAACATACTCAGTAAGTAAGAAAATCTGTTTTGGACAAAGTCCCTGATAACCTGTATTTTTCAGAAATTAACTTGGAGTATTTCTTTAGTCAAAGGCCAACCACATTCCGCACTTAGCAACTCTTTTAGATGTTTAGCCAACTGATCACTCAATAGTAATCAGTAGGACAAGTATCTATCAAAGTTCACTCAGGCCAGTTGTGAGACAACTTGCCTGATAAGACCAATTTGTCAAAAAGAAAAGAATTTGCATACACAATTGCATTCCCCCCCCCATACACTTGTGTTATACTCCACCAAGGACCAACAAGTGGTATCAGAGCAGGGGTTCAAAGAACACTGCTTCTGAGAATCATTGATTTTCAAAATCTCACTTTCTGTGGTCACTGAACTGATCCAAATTTCTGAAAAATCTACTAATATCTTCATTTATCTATCTGTATAAGAATGGCTAACAATGCAGTTCCAGGAGATGCTGCCAACACCACCAACAACATGGGTCCAAACCAAGTCAATCATATTTCTCATCACAAACTGCCAATGTTCTCAATTGAGAATTATGATTTCTGGAAAATCAGGATGAGAGCACATCTTGTCTGCCAGCATGATGAAATGCTCAAAGTTATCACCAGAGGGCCATTCACCTTCACCAAACTCAATCCCAAGGTCACTGATGCTCAAAAAGCAGATCCAAGGGAGCTGCTGCCAAAAGATGAGGATGAGCTGACAGCAGAAGAGAGAAAAAGGCACAACCTGAACTACATTGCCATGAACACATTGTACCAGACCATTCCAGATGAAGTGATGGGAAGAGTGTATCACTGCACCACAGCAAAGGAGATCTGGGATACCCTTGCACTTATGTGTGAAGGTACCCAAAAGATTAAGGAAAACAAGCTTCAAGTGGCTATCCAAAAATATGAGCAATTCACTATGGAGCCAAATGAAACCATTGATCATCTTGATGGCAGATTCACTGACATCATGAATGAGATGAACTCCTTGGGCAAGTTCTATGCCAAAAGAGAAGTTGCCTTGAAGATTCTGAGAAGTCTCACATCAAAATGGGATATATATTTTGTCATGATGCAAAATACTAGCAATCTTGACAACATGCCAATGCAGCAAGTATTCTCTGAACTCAAAGCATATGAGTTTGATCTCAACAGAAAGAAAGTGCATGATGAGCCATCCTCCTCAGGCAAAGGTGTTGCCTTCAAAGCTACTGAATCAGAGAAGAAAAATACTCAAAGATCTTCTCAATCTGTGTCAAAATCAGAAATGAAGGAGGAACTGGCACTCATGGCAAGGAGATTTGAGAAGCTGAATTCCAGATTTGGTAGATACAAGAAGTTCTACCAAGATAACAGAACCAGAAGGAGATTCAATTCTCTTGATAACAAATAAGAGGACAAAGTCTTTGATGAAAAGAAAGAAGACAGATATGCTGATAAGAAGAAATACAACAAAGGTGAACCATCATCATCAAGAAGGAAGGAGTCCTCAAGCAAGAAAAATGATGATGAAGATGTGTGTTACAATTGCCAGAAAAAGGGTCACTTTCAGTATGATTGTCCTGACCTTAGTGCCAAAGAAAGAAAAGAAAGGCAAAACAAGAGAGACAAGAGGATGAACAACAGAAAGGCCATGGTAGCTGGAGAATCAGCAAGTGAAGAAAGTGTCTACTCTTCTGATGATGGACTGTTCTCCCACAGTGACAGTGAAGATGACTGCCAAATGGCATTTGAAAATGAAGAGGTATGTTCATCTTCCAACTTGTCAATTAACACACATGAATCTAGTGAAATCCATCTTGACTTTGAAAAATTGTTAGAAGATTTCACCAGAATGCAAGAAGTATGCAATATGACACTGAGAGAAAATGAACAGTTGAGATCTAAAATCAAAATGCCCAATCTTCCTGAATCTGAGGTTGACATTAAATCATCTGAGTTGTATCAGCAGATTATGAGAGAACATGGAGAAATGTCCCTCAGAATCTCTGAACAACAAAAGTTGATTGATGAACAAACTCTGACTCTAAAGAAAAAGGATTTTGAACTTAGAACTCTTCAAGCCAAATTTAACAATCTCTCAAGTGAATTTGATACTCTGAAATTAAGTGAAGGGAGCTTAAAAATGAAAATGTATGCCTTGAACAAATCTGCTAAGGCAATAGAGGAAATTCAAGGGTTTCAAAGACAATTTGCTCAAAAGGATGGATTAGGCTATAGTCCATTTGAACCTTCACCTGGTCTTAGTATTGCTTCCTCAAGCAATTCCAAGATGACTTTTGTAAGATCAGTGGCACAACAAAATGAAATGGAAGCAAATCAACCACTGATCAAGGATAAGGGAAAAGGAATTTTTATACCAACTCAAGTGAACAATGTCCCTAAACCCATACCTAAGGAAAAGGTTAAAGACATTGTTTACAGAAAAAATGAGGGTCAGAAAGGTAGAACCAATGGAAGGCCAACCTATCTGAATCCTTATCAGAGAAGTTGTCCAAAATCTGTTCAGAAAAGGCCAACTTAAAAGAGGCAACCTCAACTGAATGGATTAAGGCCAATCCCCTCTGATAGGTATAAAACATTCAGGAAGCCTGAACCTCACATGCCAAGAGGAAAAGGCCATCCAAACTCCTATCCACAAAGGTCTTTCCAAGCTGCACCTAAGTCTAGTAACTTCAGGAGAAATGTCCCAAGAAAATTCACCAACCCTCCTGAACCTTACAAGACCAACACTTATACACAGAAAACACCCAAGGCATTTAAGGGTCAAACTGTGTATGTAGATGTAAATGGAAACCAAGTCAGTCACTTTGAGTCAATCAGAGTAATCAGGCAGATTTGGATTCCAAAAGGTACAGCTAACCCTCTAGGACCCAACACTCAAAGGGTACCTAAAGTTTGACTTTGCAGGGCTGCAAGGACCCCAAAAAGAAGAGAAGCATCAACAAGAAAACAGCATGGTACCTGGACAGTGGATGTTTAAGGCACATGACTGGAAACAAGGAGCTTCTCTCAGACTTCATAGAAAAGGATGGTCCTTCAGTAACCTTTGGAGACAGCTCTCAAGGGATCACAAGAGGTTATGGTACATTAAACATTGGTAGTGTTAAAATTACTGATGTCTCATATGTCTTAGGCCTAAAATATAACCTGCTGTCTATAAGTCAAATTTGTGATAAAGGATACTGTGTTGAATTTGCACCAAATGAATGTACCATCAAAAACAAATCAACACAACAGGTGCTACTAACAGGGGTGAGAAAGGGAAATGTCTATTTTGCAGATTGGAGCAAAACCCCTGAAGCAATTTGTCTTGTTGCCAAAAGCACAAATGAGCAAAGTTGGCTATGGCACAAGAGATTGAATCACCTGAACTTCAAAACCATCAACAAGATTGCAAGAAACTCTCTAGTTAAAGGGCTGCCAAATCAAGTGTTCACCAAAGAACACATATGCCAGCCATGTCAGGAAGGAAAGCAGATCAAAGCCTCATTCAAAGGAAAACCTGTCATCTCAACTGAGAGAGTTCTTCAACTACTGCATATGGATTTATTTGGGCCAATAATCCCAGTAAGTATAAATGGAAGAAAATATGCTTTAGTTGTTGTTGATAATTTTTCCAGGTACACTTGGGTAGTATTCTTGCTGAACAAAAAGGAGACCCAAGTCAAGCTACCTGAATTGATGATGAGATTGAGCAATGAAAAGGGCCTAAGCATTGTCAAGATCAGATCTGACAAAGGCACTGAATTCATAAACTCATACATCAATGAGTATTGCAGCAAGAATGGCATCACTCATGAAACTTCAGCAGCAAGAACACCTCAACAAAATGGGGTTGCTGAAAGAAGGAACAAGACCTTAAAGGAGGCAGCTAGAACCTTGATTGCTGAATCCAAATTGCCTAAAAGGTTCTGGGCTGAAGCCATTAGCACTGCATGTCACACTCAAAACAGGTCCTTAATCACCAAAGGACAAGGTAAAACCCCATATCAAATATGGAAAGGTAGATTGCCCACTGTTGCCTATTTTCACATATTTGGTTATAAGTGTTTCATCCATAATAATGGGAAAGAGCAATTGAAAGCTTTTGATAGCAAAGCTGATGAAGGAATATTTGTTGGATATTCACAAATCAGCAAGGCTTACAGAGTTTACAATTGCAAAACTCTTATTGTGGAAGAAACACCTCATGTTGTGTTTGATGAATCTATTAATGAGTTCAGGGATAGAAACCTGAATATTGATGAGATAACACAAAGAACAACCAGATTAAGGCTTCAAGGCAAGGAAACAGTGTTTGTGGATGTTGCCCAGCCTGAACTTCATGAAAATAAAAAACTGGACAACCTACCTGATAGCAATCAACCAGTAGACAACCAACCTGAAGGAGAAATTGAACTGACTGACCCCATCCCAGTTCAAAACCAGGTAACAACTACCAATGAAGAAGCAGGCAATGCTGAGAACAGGAACCTAAAGACATTGAGGAAGCACTACAAGACACCAACTGGATCATAGCCATGCAAGAAGAGCTGAATCAGTTTACCAGAAATGAAGTTTGGGAGCTGGTAGACAGGCCAACTCATCAAGATGTCATTGGAACTAAATGGGTGTTCAAAAATAAGAAAAATGAAAATGATATCATTGTGAGAAACAAAGCAAGACTGGTGGCCAAAGGATATTGTCAATCTGAAGGGATTGATTATGATGAGACCTTTGCTCCAGTGGCCAGACTTGAGGCAATCAGACTCTTCCTAGCATATGCAGCTCAAATGAGATTTAAGGTGTATCAAATGGATGTGAAGAGTGCATTTCTCAATGGGGTGCTCAAAGAAGAAGTATATGTGGAACAGCCCCCAGGTTTTGAAGAAGTAGACAAGGTGTACAGATTGAAGAAAGCTCTCTATGGCTTAAAGCAAGCTCCAAGAGCTTGGTATGACACCTTATCACAGTTCCTTCTAGATCATGGCTTTGTCAAAGGCACTGTTGACAGAACCTTGTTTAGAATCTGTGAAGGAGATGATATTTTGTTAGTCCAAATCTATGTGGATGACATTATATTTGGATCTCCAAATGAGAAGTTATGTGAGAAGTTCTCCAAACTCATGCAAAGCAAATTTGAGATGTCCATGATGGGATTGATGAATTTCTTCTTAGGACTTCAAGTCACTCAATCAAAGAAGGGAATATTCATCAATCAGGCCAAGTATACAAGGGACATGATCAAGAAATTTGGATGTGCTACAAGCAAGCCAGTCAGAATTCCTATGAATACTAACTGGAAATTGGATCCTGATGAAAGTGGAGAGTCAACAAACTCCACTAATTACAGGGGAATCATAGGATCCTTGCTATACCTCACTGCAAGCAGGCCTGATATCACATTTGCAGTTGGAGTATGTGCAAGATTTCAAGCTAATCCAAAGAAGAGCCATCTTGATGCTGCCAAGAGAATTCTAAGATATCTCAAGGGATCTGAGAATCTTGGATTATGGTATCCAGCTGATGACAACATTGAGCTCACTGGATATTCAGATACAGACTATGGAGGATGTAGAATTGACAGAAAATCCACCTCTGGAACTTGTCAATTCTTGGGCAGCAAGCTTATCTCATGGTTCTCCAAGAAGCAAAATACAGTTGCAACTTCAACAACTGAAGCTGAGTATGTAGCAGCTGGAAGTTGCTGTGCTCAGATACTGTGGCTCAGGCAACAATTGAGAGATTACAAAGTAATCTCAAATGAAGTGCCAATATTCTGTGACAACAATAGTGCAATTGCTATCTCACAGAATCCAGTGCTCCACACCAGATGCAAGCATGTGGATATAAAGCATCACTTCATAAGGGATCATGTGGAAAAGAAAGATATCAAGCTTGTCAAAATCCACACTGATAAGCAAAAAGCTGATATCTTGACTAAACCATTGGCTGAAGCAAGGTTCTTAGAATTATCAGCTGAATTGGGCTTACTTGATCCAGGCAAGATGAAGGAATGAAGGGAGGAAGCTCATAAGAAGGGGGAAATTCATTAAAAATGAATTTCAGCAAAGTTGACCAACCTCACTGAAGCAGTCAGCCAAACAGGGAAACTCAGCAAAGTTGTCCTTATGATGTTCAACAATGTTGGTCAGGAGCCTTGTCCAAGTGGGACCCAGTCAGCAATGTTGGGACCCACTCAGGCAAGCTAATCAGGCAGTTTGACCTTCACAGAAATCAAAGCACATCTCAGGATGTTTGTCCGAGTTAATTAGATAATTTTTGCTATTTTTGGCATTGATTAGACATTTAAAAGAATTCTTGATCCTAGAGTAGGCCATTTTTAGGATGGCGTGTACTATGAAGATCTTTGCCCCCAAAACAGCAAATCAGCATTAAATGCAAAATCTTAAATAAGATTACATGAATTCTTGAGCCACCATCAAGACCATTGATTTTCATTCAAAACTCCATCGAACCATTGAAAGCCCACTACCCCACTAAATCCAAACGGTTTTTCAAAATTACCCACTGTTATATTCCATTAACCAACGGTTAATAAATTCCATCCATATATAAACTCTTCAATTTTCACTGTCCTCCTCACGCACTCATATTTCCCAAACCTTTGAATTCTCAAAACCTCTAAACCTGCAACTTTTCTCCAAAACTTTCTTTCTCTCAAATCTATCCATGGCACCAAAACTCAAGAAAGAAGAACTTGTAGATTTCAATGATTCCTCCTTGGACATTGATTTCTCTTATCTCAGTAACCCAAACTCCTTATGGTTTGAAAAGCTGGTGGCCTTTGACAGCCTAGACAAGGAGGTTGAGCCAGTACTCCATTGGCTTAGGGAAGCAGGCCTGGAAAAATTTCTAGGCACCAAGCCTGATTCCTGCCTGAATCCATTCATGGCAGAATTCTTTGCCTATCTCAGGTGGAAGGGCAAGAAGGGGGATGTGTGCACCAAGCTCACATATGCAGAGGAAAATGAAGAAGAAGAAAGTCAACACACAATCATCTTCACTGCAGAGGATTTAGAAGCTAGCTTTGGGCTACCCTCAGAAGGCCAAAATCCTGAATCATACAAGGAAGGAGATGATCAGGAGTTCTACTTTCCATGGCTGCTTACACCCAAAAAGCTTGTTAGTGCTCAGAACAAAAACACTTTAAAACCTGTTTATAGGCACTTATTTGATTGTGTGGTGAAAAGTTTGTTAAGTCACTCTGGGAGTGTTGAACAAATCAGCATGCCAAAGCTCAGGGTAATGGCTGCTGTGATTGACTCTGCTGAAAAAAGAGTCAAATTTGATTGGAAAAGTTTTATTTTGGACAAGATGATGAATGAGAAATACAAGTTCAAGGAGGTGAAACACCACAAGGTGGAGGTTGATGGAAAACTCCAGTTCTGCACAAGAGCCAGCCTGCTCTTGGAAAGATTTGCTCATTACACTCATCTACAAGAAAAGCCAAAGCCTTTTCCTGCACAAAAGGTGATGTTTAGAAAAATGTCTTCTAAGACAGAGAAGAGAAAGCAGGAGGCTGCCTCCAAGAAAGTTGTTGCAATTGTCCCAGTCACAAGAGCCTCTCCAAGAAAGAGGAAAGCCCAGCCACCAAAAGCTCAGCCAAAGATGAAGAAGATGAAGAAGATTCTAAATGAATCTTCACCAGAAAGTCAGTCAAGAAGTGGAGGAGCCACTTCTGAGGAGATAGAGAAGGTTGCTGAAGAAGGAGTCAACCCTCCTGAAGAAAGTGTGGAAGTCAGAGAGGTTGTCCCCTTACAGCCTGAAAGTGTAACTGAATTCAGAGATCTTGACCTGCCAACAGGATCAGAAAGAAGAAAAAGAATCATCAAAACCTCTGAGAAGCAAAGATTGATGGAGGAGGAGAAAAAGAAGAAAGAATTCTTCAAGGAGATCAGGCACGCTAGCAAGTCTAACTCCAAATCCAAATCAAAGTCCAACAGCCCTGAAGCCAACTCCCCTGATATTCAATCAGAAAGAATATCCCCACCAAGGCATGAAGAAGAGGAGTGCAAGACTCCTGAAGATGCCCCAATCATTGCCAAGAAGGTTTACTCCCCTGAAGGTGCCCCTGATAGATCAGGTATTGATGTGCTGGCAGATTTGGTTAATCTTGAGGATAGACCTTTTTCCCCACTTGATCCAAGACTTCTTTCCTATACCAAACTTCTTGAAACTGTTCTTCAAGAAGGTGATCAAGTTGCTCTCCCACCCATTCCAGCCATTCCAATTACCTCTTCAGGCACATTGCTCTCAAAAGCACCTGAATCCCAACTTATTTTAAGCTCTAACCTTTCTGAACCCAACCTTCCTGAATCCCAATCCAACCCTCCTGAATCCCAAGCCAACTCCTCTGAAGATGAAAGTGGTGAAGAATACACTTATGAGGGGATGCTAAGGCAGATTGCCAAGGCTAATGTGGATGCACTTTACCCAGGGTTGAAGGACTATCCTAGACTGCAGCAACAGTTCTATGATCTCAGAGCTCTTGTTGAGATCAAGGATAGAACTATGGTGGAAATAGCTCAAGCTATTCAGGACAAAGGGGCAAGCTGGTGGCAAGTTGAAGAGAACAGGCTCTTAAACTTTGCAAATGTGAAGAAATCCAGTGTGTTAACCACTGAGGCCCTGTTTTGCACAATTGTCTCAGAGAAGGTGCAAGCTGAGAAAGAAAGAATTGCACAAGGACTCAGGCACCCTGATAGTCCATCTGATGATGATGATGATGATGATAACACCAATCCCAACCCTCCAGGCCTCAACTCTGCTCAGGTACATTACTTGACTTATCATTCTGAAAAGGACTCTGATCATTCAGAGGAGTTGACCAAAGATGGTAACTCAGTCCAAGATGCATTGGCCAAGGATGGTTCTTTTGAATCTGAGGCACATCTTGACAATGTTGAGACTTCCATGGGAGAAGCTAGTTTGGCTAAAGCCTCATCAATGTCAGGTCAGTTGGACATTGACCAGCCTTTAGTCATTCAGGATGACTCAGTGGCCTTGGGATGCCCAAGCACTGTGATCTCCCAACAACTGCCCTCTGTGGATCCTGTTGAGGATATAGAGGTGTCAGGTTTAGGAATGGAAGGAGTTGAAAAGGCTATTAGTGATAAAAAATCAGAGGGAGATGATGATGAGGATTGTGTGATAACAGGTTCCCTGAGTGCACCACCAAAAGAGGGAGATGAAGTAGAAATATTGGGTGCAGCCCAATATGAGAGTCAGGCTATTCTTCAAGTCAAATCTGAACTTGATGAATCCCTTGGTGAAAGGAGGCCTGATTCTCCAGAGAATGTGAGATTATCTATTGAAAGAGAAGAAAAGAATGTAGTTGAAAAAGAGAGAGAGGGTGCTGATGTATCAGGCCCTATGGGAGATAAAAAGAATGAGGGTGTTGAGGGAGATTTTTCTAACACTCTTAGTTTTGCAGATTCTGTTGCTGTCACAATTGAGCAAATTTTTGCAGATGCCTCCCTGACAGATATACCAGTTGCTGCTGACACTGACCTTGAAACAGTCTCAGCAAATGTGTCCACACTGAACCAGATTTACTTTGAGCAAGCCAACACAACTGAGGCTAACTTTCAGATTGCTACTCAGACTGCTTCCATTATTGGAGAACAGTCAGAGAAGTTGGACACACTGGTCAAGGAGGTTGGTAAGGCACGTGCAGCAACTATTGATACTCTTGATGGCCAAGGAAAGACTTTAGCCTCTGTGGAGATGAGGCTAACTGGCTCAGAAGAGGTGATCCTGCCCACATTGGATGCAAGGATATGTGGAGTTGAAACTGGACTGCAAACAGTTTCAACTGAAGTGACAAAGGCCAAAGATGCTATGGTAAAATTCACAAGATCTGTGAAGAAAGAGCAGAAGGGTCTCAAAGATATGTATAAGCATAATGTGAAAGCTTTAAGAAAGACAATCAAGGATGCTCTAAGGCAAAGGACAGCAGCTCAGAGGAAGAAGGCAGAAGAATTAAAAGCTGCAATGGTGAAAGAGGCTGCTGAAAAGTTCACTGTTGAACTCATGGCCAAAGTGTCTGATCAAGTTGTGGCCAATCTCACTGAACAACTTCAGGCCAAACTTGATCAATCACTGAAAGCCACATTGGATGCAATTGTTACTCAAAAGATGAAGCCAGTTCACACTTTTTTGAGCATGGCAGATGATAAAATGCAAAACATTCATGATGAGAATGTTTACCTACTGCAGGAGTTGAAGTCCCTCACTCATTCTCACTCTCATCTCTCTGTCACTATGAGTGACTTGAAGCCCCAGTGTTTTGATAATGCCAAAAGGGGGAAAGAGAGAGAGCAAGGGCAAAGGGAACCTTGGTGATTGGTGAATCCAAGGGAAAGGAGAAGGTTCCTGAAAATGAGGAGGAGGCAGTAGAAGACATTGGGAAAGGCAAAGGCCCAATGAACATTGAAGACTTGACTGAGGAAGAACAGATTCAAATTGCAGTCAAAGAGTCCATGATGTCAGCAATGGAGAGTCAGGCAAGGAGGCAACAAAGGCCTGGTGGTGAGTCAGCTGGACTTGACCCCAAAGAAAAGGTTGCTGAAGTAAGGGGGAAGGTGACAAGGTCATCTGAAAGAAAGAGGAATGAATTGGAAGCCTTCAATGAATTCCCAACCAGCCTGACTTTGCCTTCAGAATTTCAATCTGAAGAATCAACTCCAGCAAGGAAATCAAAGAAAATGAAGAAAGCAGCCCTGATGCCTGCTATTGAAGAAGAAGAGGTTGAAGAGGAAGTACAGGACAGAGAGCCTGAAGTAGTAGTGCCCAAGCTTGCTGATGATCCTTCTAAGTTGTTTGAAGAAGGATTTGGGAAAGATCCAGAAACTCAGGAGAAGCTAGCTCTTTTAAGAGCTAAAGAAAGAATGGATCAGTTGGTTGAGGCCAACAAAGCAAGAGATGGAAGAAGGGCAAACTTCAAAGCTCCAAGAAGGAGGGCTTCATACAGAAGGCTCAAACCTCAAATGCTGCAAAGATGGGACACTCAGTACCCTCACCATGATAAGTGGGTTCCAATCTCACTGAATGATGCATGGGAGGAGGCCAAGAGAAGTTTTGTGTATGACTTTTATGTCATTGGAAAGTGGCTTGGAGAGAGTGTGGATGAAGTCTTTGTTCAGTTTATGTTTGAGAACCACAGGGACCTCTACCAAAAGCTGTTTGCAGCAGCTGAGATGGCAAGAGTCGAATTCAAGGCCCCTGGTCCTATTCAGTACATGCCTCCCAAGTTCAATGGGAACTTAATTGATGAGGGAAAGATTCTGGAAGAATTTATCAACATCATGAAGATAGAGAAGCTAAAGCCTGGCCCTAGAGGAACCAACAAGGAGATCTGAGAACTAAAGAAGAGAGTATGGGCTCAGTATGACATTGCTCCTCAGGATGATGGAACTCTGTGATGGATAAGTTCTCTGTTTCCCTATTTTGCAGTTATGATTTCTGTTGTTATTCTGCTATTCTAGATTAGTGAGTCCTTTTGATTTTCAGCTCTGTAATGGTTTATCACATATATAAAAGGATCACTATGTTTTTATCAAGAGATAACAACTCATTATCTCAACTAACCTAACATGACATACCTCACTTGATTTATTGTGCTAACAGTTTCTTTCAGGCAAGTTGACCAGTTCACTCTCCCTGAAGGTAATGTATAATATAAGTCAAGGTTCCTTTGTAATAGGTTTTGGCATCATCAAAAAGGGGGAAATTGTTGGGAATAAAATGATTTTGAATTAGATACCAAAACCCCTGATTGATGATGATCAGATTAGTTGAGAAATGCTCAAGTCAAGTTCAGGCAAGCTGTCTTAGTACACTTTAGCTGTAGAATGCTTAAGTAAAAATCTCAGAAGTGTTATGAGATTTTAGTAATCAGGATAGTTGTCCAAAACTGGAATGTTAGGCAGCTTGATAGGTCTATAGGACAAAGTTGCTGATCCATTCAAGACAAGCTGATCTAATGGACAACTGAGCTGAAGAGATCAAGAACAATAAAGCTGTGTTCATAAATGCAAAAGATCAAGATAGTTGAAGTACAAATGATCAAAAGCATTGAATGCAAAAGACACATTCAATGAAGCATTTATTGCCAATCATGCCTGAAACAAGCATTGAAGACTTAGAGCATTAAAGAGTGAAGCATTGAATGAATGTTGGAACATTCTAAACTGCAGCAGGAATGTTCAGGGAGCTTGTCCCATCTGACCGTTGGCTGTGTATAGAGTTTGCCACAAATCAACCTAGGACAATGTGCAAAATTGGAAACTGACACAAGTCTTCTCAGCCGCATTTGTCAGAAGTCAACACATTCATTCAAGCAACCATTGAAGAGCCCTTTTACACAGTGGATAAAAGGATGCCAAGCTTCATAGTCGTTTCAATGGTGCTGCAAATAGACATATTTGAATTGCTAATCCCTCCAACGGTTAGTTGTTCAAACTTGTCTATAAATACAGAAGTGATCAAAGGGATTCATCATCCAACTACAAGCTATCAAACTATCATCAAGCTTTCAAAAGGAAACCAAGCTGTTCTCTAGAATTCCAAGTTTCCTGAATCACTTCTATTTGGCTAAGCCAATCTTTGTAAACATCCAAAGCTTAGCATTGAGATATCCTAAGCCTTTACACTGTTCTTATTGTAAAGGATATATCTACTAGTTGGAACCAAACCTCAAACCTTATCTCATTAAGTGAAGAGAGAGTTTGTTGTAGAAGTGAGGAGTTAAGGACTGTTAGTGTGAAACACAGTCTTAACTCAGAGAGATTGAGCACTAGGACTCAAGTTATCCTAGGGATCAAAACACTAAGAGAGTGTTGTTGATCAGTGCACCTTGGCACTATAAAACAAGCTAATTCCATTGAGAGGGAATTATCCTGTTCAATCAGGGAAAGTGGATGTAGGAGCTTGAGTCTCTGAACCACTATAAACTTGTGTGCCATTTACTTACTGCATTCCTTATTTCACTTACATTCAAACATATTTTTAAAGAAACATACTCAGTAAGTAAGAAAATCTGTTTTGGACAAAGTCCCTGATAACCTGTATTTTTCAGAAATTAACTTGGAGTATTTCTTTAGTCAAAGGCCAACCACATTCCGCACTTAGCAACTCTTTTAGATGTTTAGCCAACTGATCACTCAATAGTAATCAGTAGGACAAGTATCTATCAAAGTTCACTCAGGCCAGTTGTGAGACAACTTGCCTGATAAGACCAATTTGTCAAAAAGAAAAGAATTTGCATACACAATTGCATTCCCCCCCCCCATACACTTGTGTTATACTCCACCAAGGACCAACAAGTGGTATCAGAGCAGGGGTTCAAAGAACACTGCTTCTGAGAATCATTGATTTTCAAAATCTCACTTTCTGTGGTCACTGAACTGATCCAAATTTCTGAAAAATCTACTAATATCTTCATTTATCTATCTGTATAAGAATGGCTAACAATGCAGTTCCAGGAGATGCTGCCAACACCACCAACAACATGGGTCCAAACCAAGTCAATCATATTGCACTTTTCAGTTTACTGACTTACACTTTTTGGTAAATGGTGTTGTACTTTTCAATTATTACTAAAAATATTATTATACAGTTTAATAATTGAAAAGTGCAACACCATTTACCAAAAAGTGTAAGTCAGTAAACTGAAAAGTGCACATGGACTAGGGTGCACAACATGCACTCGAGTTCATACTAGACTTTACCAAAGGTATTTCATATATTGAGTGTTACAATGCTTAAAATGCATAAGGAATACAAAAGACCCTAATCTATATTTATAGACTAAGTCTAGTAGTTACTAACTAACCACTAACTAAGAAGTTATAAAAGAAGTTACAAAAGGAACAATTCTAATTTATATCCTTTACACACTATTTTTCAAATTTCATCTTTTAATATGTGAAGTATATATATATCTATCATTTAAAAATGGTTTGATTTTATATGTTGTTCATCTAAAAATCACGCAATATACAATCAACATAATCCAATTACAAAGAAAGCAAATATAAAAGCAATAAAAAGTGAAAGGAAAAGAAAGCTTAGACTATTGGATGATGAGGAATGAAATTTCCAAGCTATTGATGGCCTCCTTACTTGATTTGGTGGAGAATTGATGAAGAAGATGATAAAAACCTCCAAATGTGTGTGATTGTGTGTAAGAATTCTTGTGCAAGGGGTAAGATGGTTTGAATTTAAGAATGGAGGTATTTATAGTGTTCAAGTAGGGTTTGGGTGTAAGAATTGCAAGTATGTCCCTTGAAAATAGAGAAAATACAAGTTTGGCACCGAAAATGGGTTGGCCCGGCCGGGTGGAAGTGTTAGAAAAAATTGGGTGAAATAGGGGGTAAGTGGCCCGGCCGGGTGAGTGATGCCGCCTGGCCGGGCGGAAGCTATGTAAATGGGCGTGATTTGGACATTTGGCCGTCCGGCCGGGCCAATACTTCGTAAGTCGGCCAATTTCTGGGCTCAACCGCCCGGTCGAGCGAGTGGTGCCGCCCGGCCAGGCCAAACCTTCGTAAATTAGTGCAATTCTGGCATTTGACCACCCGGCCGGGCCAAACCTTCGACTTTGGCTCCATCCTTCGTTTTCGTCCTCCAACTTCGTCCCTTCGTATCTTGAGCTTCCGACCTCCGATCGACTCGATTCTTTTTGCTATTCTACTCCATTTTTCGAGCCGGGTCCAATGGTGCACTCCTCTTTCCAATCCAATGACTTGTGGTAGGTGTTTTGCTCCCAAATTCCATCGTTTTACCTACAAAATCGATAAAACACTACCTTTCTCTTATTTTGACTAAAACAATGATAATCAGCCCATAAATCAATGAAATCACAATCAAAATGACCTTCACATGTGCATAAAAAATGTGTAAATTCCACCAAAATCAGTGTACTTGACTTGGTTCGTATTTTGCACAATTTTTAGTACAACAATAACAATCCCCACAAGCATAAGGGTTCGTTATAGTTGAGTAAGTATACGACCTAGTAGTTATCGTCCAAGGACCTAGGAGAACTTGGAGTCCCAAAACTATACGTCGAAATGGTGTTATAGAAACTAAACGGGAGGATAAAACAAATACCAATAAGAAAAATAAACACTAAGTAAACATCTAAAACTAACTCTCAAAGAGAAAAGTGTAAGTGGAAGAATTGCTTCAGGTGTCTTCCTTATGTGGGATCACTAATGAATTCTTGAATTAATCACAACAATTAAGCCTAATGTCTTGAATTATGCTAAAGGCTATCACATATATGTGTAGACCAATCCCTCGCGAGGCTCAGGTGAACACGTGCACTAATTAGCAATTATAAGATCTAATTAGTACCATAAACTCCTATAATAGTGACCCATAAACACTTTCAACACGGTTACTAATGTTTACGACTCGCCCTCTCACCAATCTCCTAGATGACCTCTAATCGATTAATGTCTAATGTTGTCGATCTAAGCAATCAAATCTCTCTCGGTTAAGTTAATTAATTTAACTTCAATTAATTAATCAAGGCTCACACCCACACCCCAATCATGCAAACCCAACTCTCGTTGCAATTAACATAATCGAAAATGCTAGCTAATAGGATTGATCAACCAATTAAATCACACAAATCAAAACAATAGAAACAATTAAACCAAGACATAGGTAAATTAAGAAATAATTCATAAACCCACTAATTACCCACATAATTACAACACCCAAAGTAATCAAAGTCTAGCTCATAACTAAATTAACAAAATAAAACAAACACATAGAATATAAATAACAAAACATGAATTGAAATTGAAATCACCAAATTAAACTTGTAAAAATTGAAATATATCACTTCTTGTCTTTAAATTCTCCAAAACTACAATAAAATGAAACACTAAATTAAAATCTATCTAAAAAATTTTGAAAGAATAAGCTAAACTAATATAAATGTTGAGTGAAGTGTGGGAAGTTAACTGCCAATTCTTTTATGCCATCCCTTCAAAAATTCAGAGACTGGACCGCATTAGTGGAGTATTTGACTTGGGCTCAAGAGAATTAAATTCATGCCAGGATAAATGACCACTTCTTATTATGTTTTCACCCCTACCACATTTATTTTTTGAAGTATAAGATAAAAATACTATTATTCCTAGTGATTAGTTCATCCCACATCTAAAAAACAAAAAAGATTTATGTGTTCTTTCTCCTTCCCAAAAAACCAAAAAATTTATACAAATTGAAACCTTAAAGCAATTCATGCAATCCATGGAACTTGAATATATACACATTTTGGATTACAACGATTGAAAAATAAAGTTTCGATACACATATTAAATGTTTTTTATTGAGTTTTTTTTTTTAAATCGAATGCAAAAAACTCAACACTGGTTGATTGAGTTTTATAAAAAAATCGTTTTTTTTTCACACAAAAACGTCATTTTCTCGGAAAAAAGTTCCACAAAAACGTCATTTTTTCAGAAAAAAGTTCCATAAAAACGTCATTTTTTCAGAAAAAAATTCCACAGAAAGTGATTTTTCTAGTTTTTGTCAAAAACTCCGAACTTTGTGCCGAGTTTAACTGAAAAACAAAAAAAAAAATCGAGTTTTTTTTTATGAAAACTCAAAATGCACAATTCGTGGATTTTTTATTCTATTTTATTTTTTTGAAAAAATTCACATTTTGTGGAAATTTTTTTTGAAAAAAATGACGTTTTATGTAAAAGAAAAAAAAAACTTAAAACTAACCTTTGTCCATGAAGTGTGAGGAGTGAGGCTATGCGACGATACGACAGTGCACTACAAAAAACGCGCGGTTTACCGACGGAATTGTGGTCGGTAGGCGTGGTTTCCGACGGAATAATTCAGTCGGCTCTAGACTCGTCGGCCCGGTTTACCGACGGAATTTTTTTTTCCGTCGGTAGTCCCGACGGATTCCCGACGGAATAAATCAGTCGAGTCTGCCGACGGATCTCATTCCGTCGGTAGGCCGAATGACCCGTTTTGAAACCGGGTCTGATTTCTGTCGGCAATTCCGTCGGCCGTCCGTCGGTAGTACCGACGGACTTACCGACGGAAATTTATTTTAGAATTTTTTTTAAATTCGGAATTATATCCGTCGGCTTCTGTCGGGAATTCCATCGGTAGTACCGACGGAATTTTCCGTCGGTAAGTCAACCAAAAAAAAAATATAACTGGGGCGGATCGGACCCGACCCCGACCCCGACCCGACCCGCGATCTTTTATTAAGGCCACCATTTATTCTGGCCTTGTTAGGAATCGAACCCGGGTGTGTGGGCGCCTAGTGAGGGGCGCCTACCAATCGGACAGGTGTGTTACTTGTTCGTAATTGTAATATTAATTGTATATGTACTCATTTTCGGCCCATTTTTTTTAAAAAATTCATAAAATTAATTTCTTTCATATATATCAAATAATTAAATTTGAAATCTATAATTTATATTTTTATAATTTATATATTTTAAAATACTAAAATATTCATATTTTAACTAAAATACTAATATTTTTTAGTAAAAAATTCATTTTTTTGCTAATTATTTTTTAAAAAATTTCAAAAAATTAATTTCATTCACATAAATTAAATAATTAAATTTGTAATCTATAATTTATATATTTTTAAATACTAAAATATTCATTTTTTTTACTAAAATATTCATTTTTTTGCTAATTATATTTTAAAATTTTCAAAAAATTAATTTTTTTTCACAATTTTTAGTTGTAACTTAATGATAAATAAATATTTTTAAATTGTACATCTAATAAAATAATTAGCTTACATTATATAATTTATTATTCATCTTCTTCATCTACATTTTGATTATTTGTCTCATCTTCCTCCTCCTCTTCATCATCCTCCTCCTCCTCCTCCTCCTCCCCCTCTTCCTCTTCATTTTCATCATCTTCCTCATTTCCATTATCGTTTTCAATTTCGATCAATTGTGAATTTCCACCCGTCAAGTCTACGTGGATATTCAAATCTCCCGAAAAGACTTTAGTTCTAGCCTCTATTTGTTCCGTTTGAAACGGAGAATCATCTTCATCACTCCTGTCCTTTGTAGGGACTTCTACCATTGATCTTGCCTTTACTTTGCAAACAGCGTGCCATTCAATTTTACTACGTGATCGTACTGGATGCTTGCAGTAGTATACTTGAGATACTTGATGGGCAAATACAAGTGGATCATTCCCGATATAGCTCCTTTTCGGATTAACATCGACGAGTTTGTACTCCGGATGAATCCTTGTTCCTGAAGGGCCTGAATCAAACCAATGACACTTGAACAACACTACAGTCTTTGCTGGATATCCCGGATATTCTACTTCAACGACTTACACAAAATGAACGGGTAAGTGTTCCATGGAGTTGAAGAAGCTAGGTGGAAAAATTTGTTCCAACTTACACAAAATCACTGGAATGTCTTGCTCCAAACGAATCATATCATCGATCTTGATCGTTGAAGATGTTAAATCTCTAAAAAAAAGACTTAATTCAGTGATAGCCCTCCACACATTGAGAGGAACAACGTCTCGGAACGCAATCGGTATCAAGCGCTGCATAAAAAGATGACAATCGTGACTCTTCATCCCTGAAACCTTACCCCTGTTTATGTCTGCGCATCGACTCAAGTTTGACACGTAGTTGTCTGGAAATTTCAACTCGTGAATCCAACGACACAGTTGTTGTTTCTGTGGCTTATCCAGTGTGTAGCAAGCCTTCAGATATTTACCTGTACTGGGATCCATTTTCAACTCTTCGCGACGACAATAAATGTTCAACTCTTCCCGGGACTTTGGAGTATCTTTCGTCTTGCCTTCTGTGTTCATCATTGTGTGAAACACATTATCAAACACATTCTTCTCAATGTGCATCACGTCCAAATTGTGTCGGATCAATAGTGAACTCCAGTATGGCAAATCCCAAAAAATACTATTTCTATTCCATCCACCTGGGATTCGACCGTTGTGTTCAGCTGCATTTTCCTCAGTAGATTTTTTCAAACCCGTCCACTGAATCTCATGTAACAACGTTTGTCCTGTACGGTAATATTATACTAGAAGAAATTAATAAAACATATACGTATAACATTATACTAGATCAAATAATTGTATAATTAAAATACCGTTTCGAAGGGGCGGTCGATTGTGTGTAACTGTTCTTCAAGAAGTTGTTCTTATTTCTTCTAAATGGATGATCTCGAGGTAAGAACTTTCGGTGATTATCGAACCATGTAACTTTCCTACTCTTCTCAAGACTGAAAGCTTCAGAAAAATCCATACAATACGGACATGCTTGAAACCCAGCCGTTTTCCACCCAGACAACATAAAATATGCAGGAAAGTCGCTAATGGTCCACAATACAGCAGCACGCATCGTGAAATTCTGTTTTCTGAACACATCATACGTTTGGACACCACTTTCCCATAAAAAGATCAAGTCTTTTATAAGAGGCTGGAGATAAACGTCAAGTTTATCCTTTGAATTCGACGGACCTGGCACCAATACAGTTAGAAACATTGTTTGAGGTTTCAAGCACATCCATGGAGGAAGATTATACGGAGTCAGAATCACCGGCCACAACGAATACTGCTTTCCAAAGCTCCCAAACTGTGCAAAACCATCAGTACACAAACCTAGCCTCACATTCCTCGGTTCAGAAGAAAAATTGGGATACACGTTGTCAAGGAGTTTCCAGGCCTCCGAGTTCGCCGGATGTCGCATCTCCCTAGACTCAGTCGAAGACGAATCTGTTGCATGCCACGTCATGTGTTGTGCTGTGGCAGTAGATTGATACAATCTCATTAAACGGGGAATGATTGGAAGATAATACATCTTCTTGTGTGCCACTTTCTTCTTCGACGACTTCGATTGACCAGCGGGCCCCTTCCGACGTGGCTCTTTGTAACGAGGATGACCACACATCTTACACATGTTCAGATTGTTATCTTCATCACCCCAATATAACATGCAACCGTTTACACAACAATCAATCTTCTCGACCGGCAATCCTATATTTTTCATCATTTGCTTGCGTTGATGATACGTTGTAGGCACCTTATTCTCAGGAGGGCAGATCTCACTGCATAATTGTGTCATTTGCTCATATGCCCTGTTAGAAAGCTTGTTCTCGGTCTTGATAGCCATAAGTCGGGCATTAAATGACAGTTCAGAGTGAGAATCACAACCCGGATACAAATCTTGATCGCATAATTTGAGCATTTCATAAAACCGAAATGCTTCATCCGTCGGCTGCTCTTCTACATTTGAAAAACCGGCTTCCATTATCATTGTTTGATACATATTGGGTTCCCCCTCCCCAAACTGTTCTTCCCCACCAAACTGTTCTTCCCCACCAAACTGTTGTTCCCCACCAAACTGTTGTTCCCCACCAAATTGTTGTTCATTACTCGTGCCGGCTTGATTACCATATATTTGTCTTTCATAGATACCAGTAGTGTAATAGTATAAAACTTGATCAAAGTTATAAGGCCAACGTCCTTCGCCGTGAAATGTCCAGTTATAATAATTAACAGTGAAACCATTCTTCAGAACATGTACCAAAACCTCATCAATCGACTTAAATATTTTATTCTGACATTTTTTGGCATTACACGGACACTTGATACAATCCCCATGCATGTAATGTGGGTGGAGCTTTGCAAATTCAACAAATGACACAAGTTCATTGTAAAATTCACTATTCACATTTCCTAAAATGAACCTAGGAGTTTCATACATCCATCGACGATCCGGCAATTCCATCTGTTAAACATTTAACATAAAATACTTACAAACATATAAAAAAATGCACAACTAATTAAACTACACAACTAAACTACAAATATATAAAATGCACAACTAATTAAACTATAACCTTTTAACAACAAAATCTAATTAAACTACACAACTAAACTACAAATATATAAAATGCACAACTAATTAAACTATAACCATATAAAATGCACAACTAAACTACAAAATTTAACCAAGTAAAAAAGAAAAACGTACCGAAATTCGCTTGCTCTCATACAATTTCCACAATTTTTTTCGACTGACTGAGTGAAATTCCGTCGGTGCGTACATTTTGAATCTACCGACGGATTCTGAAATTCCGTCGGTAGGGTGCCGCCCAAAATTCCGTCGGTAGAGTACTTGGCCGACGAAATTTCCGTCGGCAGACTTTATTTCCGACGGAATATTTATTTCCGTCGGTAATATTGGCGGGATAAAATAAAAATCGAAAAAAAAATAAAAAATACTTTACTTTATACCAAAATCTAATGAAAAATTATGTATTATGTATAAATTAAAAACAATAACATAAATAAACAATCCATTGACAAACAAGCATCAACCGAAATAAATATGTCCAACGGAAAATTAAATAGTTTGACAGAAAAAATAAATAGTTCGACAGAAAAATAAATAGTTCAAACATCAACCATTATACTCAAAAAACTCATCATCACCACCAATGAAATCCAAGTCGTCGTCTGCCTCTGCATCTGGAGCATTGAAAGGGGGAACTGAACCAACCGGAGCATCGAAATGCGGAGGGGGAACTGGACCAACCGGAGCATCGAAAGGCGGAGGGGGAACGCTCATCGCCTGTTCAAAGCATGTATTTATTTGTTCAGAAGACATCCCCAACGATCGACCCATAGTGTCAATTAGCTGTCGAAAGTAGTGGTTCATCATGTGTACTACGTTCGGGTCCGGAACAGCAGTGGAGGATACAGAGGCCTGCGATGCACGCTGGGACGAACTGGACGACGCAGCTCTCACTGAGCAGCTCATCCGGCCAAGGCCAAGGACCCGTCCTCGATCAGCCGGGGCAACGTCCAGGTAAATCCGGTTAAGATCAGGCGGAGCGCTGGGCCCGGCTTCAGCAGAAGCCTGTGTCGTCTCCTCTTCAATCCTCCGGTTCACATCCAACTACATAATTACAAAAAAATTAAATTAATACATAGTTCAATACATTTAATTAATTAAATATTAAAAAAACATCACAATTTAATTAAACTTACGTGAAGCTGGGTAGTGCGTCCATATGTGGACGTCTGCGAATCTGGATCAAACGGATGAAGAACGTTCAACCGATCCACGTGTGTGGGTTCACGCCCAAGTTCCCGCTCCTATTTCGTACCAAATGAGCATATAAAAATTATTTTATATAATATAATATAAATAATTGAAATAAATTTAGTGAACACTTACTAGAGCAATTGAGTGCTCATACGCGGATCGCCCCCCCCCCCCCCCCCCCCCCCCGATGCCTTGACATCCCACCTCCCCCATCACTTATACGGTTGGCTCGAGCAGTTGCACACTTCCTCATGTACTCCGGGCTACTCCAATACGTGGTCAACGTGTTCCACACGTCGACTCCATTTTTGTCCTCCCCCAACGTCTACACCACGCCACGTCTACGCCAAGCATTCCTCCATGTGTACATTATCTCATTATACCTAGACTGACATGAAGATAGCCAGTGACTGTGGATATCGTTGTCCGAAAAAAACTCCCTATGCCAATAAGCATGTTTCTGCACATATTCGATCAGCATATTTATCAAATAATATATATAATAAATTGTTTATTAATATTTAATTGAATGCACTCAAATACCTGGAATTCCTCCCAGTATTCATCCTTTTTCGTCTGCGGCACCTTCAACCAAGAGTAGGCATTCGCAACAACCTTGCACTTAGTAATCACCACAGTGCAAATCTTCGATATCTCATTACCAGGAAGTAAGCTGTGACATTATATATTAAGAAACAAACACATTATAAATTAAAAAACGTACAAAAATTGATGCTATTAAATATTGTTAAACCTTAAAATTATTTAATTAATTACTTACTGTACACCCTCAATCCATATTTTCAGTCTGTTTTCTCGGGCCCGTGTGGGATGTCCACGAGTTGCCGACGACTGAGATGACGGCGGCGAATGCTGTGGAACGGATGCCGACGACGTCAACGTAGCAGGCTCAACAGGCCTAAGTGAGCCTCTCCTACGTCGAGATCCTGAGGCCCCACTAGCATCTTGACTCATCTATTTTAATAAATAAAATTTAAAAGTATAATAAATTAATCAATAATTAATATAGTAATGAAATCAATAATTTTCTATTTTAATTAATAACATTTTAGTAATTTAAGTCAATAATTTCCTAATTTAATCAATAACAAAATCACGTTACTAATGAAATCAATAATTTACCAAACTAATTAATAATGACTTAATTTAAACAATAACAATAATTAATATATTAATCAAACCATACAACACCCCTACTTATAAGAATAATTACTAATTTAATCAACAATAATAACCTAATTTAATTATAAGAATAATTACTGATTTAATCAACAATAATAACCTAGTTTAATTATCAAAACGAACTAACAAAACTACATTATATATTTGAACTAACATACATTAATTAATTACAATTAACCAATAAAAAACATATAATCCACGTACTAACATATATTTGAATTAATTATACATATATATTCATCAACTACGTACATGAAATTTTATAATAATTAACATGCAATTTATAATACAATAACTTAATTAAAATTAATTAAGAATTTATAAAACGTACCGTTTAAATTGAAGAAAATTGGAGTAGATAATCGTAATGCCCTTTGTCGATCAATCCACGCACCACGCACAACAAAATCCAATCCACGAGGACAGAACAGGAGACGAATAGGGAGAGGGGGACGAAAGCCAAAAAAAAAATTTCCCTTATGGGGAAGAACCGCCTCCTTCGGCAGTTCTTATAAAAAAAAATTGTGGCTACCGACGGATATTTCCGTCGGTAGCACGCGAATATTAATGTGCCAGTCAAAGCGGGTCGGCTACCGACGGATATTTTCCGTCGGCAGTCGAAATTTGAACGATCGACGGAAAAAATCCGTCGGGAAGCAAGGCTAAACGACACCGTTTGGCCGCGGAACTGAATTCCGTCGGACGGTCCCGACGGATCTTGGATTCCGTCGGGAGTCAGTCGATTCGAGAATTCCGTCGGCGAACCGTCGGGGCGGCCGACAGAATGGATTCCGTCGGTAGCCTTCCGTCGGCAAACTCCGCGTTTTTTGTAGTGGTGATGGTTCGATTATAATGGGATTTTTAAATTGAGAATAGAAAAAGAAAGAGAAATGGGTGAAGTTAAAAAATTTATAAGTGATTATGAGAGAGTGAAAAAATAAAAAGGGTATTTTTTTTATGGGGATTAACTCAAAATGGAAAGGGGGTGAACTCAAATTTGGGGTGGAAACATAAAAAGTGGGGGCATTTATACGTGGCTTTCCATCTTTCTCACCAAACCCAATTACTCGTTTAACTATTTAAGTAGTAGCATAATATTTGTATATTATTTTCAAGTATTTTAATTTTCTACAACATTTATGTGAAATATTTTACACATGAAGTCTTTAAAACATATCGTTGGTTAAAATTTTGAATTTGGATCATCCAAAAAATTCGCGCGTCGAAAGCAAGTCGTTTACTGCATGACCTATATATTGCCAAAATATTATCACTATAATATTAAAAGTGTACTACAACATATTAAAAAACATTCTAGAAAATTTGTCCTAAATATTAAGTGTTCAGAATATTTTTGGCTTGTAGTACATTAATTTTTTTTTGCCTTTGCAGTAAAATTATGAGAAAATATCACTTTTGGTCACCGAAGTTTACCTCTTTTTTCTATTAAAATTGATCCAACTGTTAGTCAACTTGTCATTACTAATGGAGGCAATAGTGTCCTAGGTGAATTTTTTTCTCCCCAAAACCTTCATGTTTCTATATGTTTTACTATAAAAGAGTTTACAAGCATAAATCTACTTCTTTGATAAATTTGAATAATGGTGATTGTTTGGCTTACGTTTCAAGAAATCTGGAATAATGATCTTAATAAAAAAATATTTAGAATAGAAAAGAAAGAAGGAAAATAAGTTTCTAAAATATTCTTAATATTAGTTGATAATTTTAGAAAATTCTTTACGATTAATTTTCACCACAAATGTTAGTAGATGATCATGCTCGAATAATTATAAATAGAAAAATGAATTCAAATAAATAACTAGTGAATTTAAATAATCATTATACATATTAAAAAACCTAAATTTAATTTAGATGTGATTTTTTTTTTAAATAATTCTATTTATCATAATGGGTTTGTATTGATAAATAAATAAATAAAAAGAACAAAGTTATTGAAGACATTTGAGTCATGGTTCTCATCTTTCTAACCTTAACTTATCTCTTTAATGTAAAAAAAATGATAAAAAAACACAGGCGTCATTAAATATATTAGACCGACGTTGAAACCGTGCATTCTACATGCAACACGTATATAACGAATAAAATAACAATAATGGTGAAAATCCTGCAAGTCGTCCAAATGTTTTCAGAATTCTACGAGGAGTGGATGGGGCAGCTGGAAGAGGACCACCTTGCCCTTCTTCTCAAGGTCCAAACAGAGAATTCCGACGATGCAATCTGTGCTCAAGGTCAAACAGAGAATTCCGACGATGCAATCTGTGTGAACACGGTTAACAAACTCATAAACCGGAGGAGTTCTACAAAGTCAAATGGGCCATGGAGATGTTTCCGATTTGGTTGACCGCTTTCGAAAAAGCCTTTCTCTCTCTGGGTCACAGATTGGAAGCCCTCCATGGCTTTTCAGATACTAGACTCGCTCAAGAAGAGCTCGTCTGGGTAGCTTGCCGCATGACGGAGGACCAGGTTCGGAAAATCGAGGCCTTGTTAGCGTATATCAAGGCCGAAGATGAGAAGGTGGAGATGGAAATGGAGAGGCAGCAGATGATCGAGTTTTAAACTTTACTGTAACTTATATAAACAATTTTTTTACTGTATTTTTATTTTAGACTTTCAGTTCATTTTAAATTTTAATCTTGTCCGTCCTCAGGGAAGGATTGCGGATCGAGTGACACTGTTGCATCTTCAGAGAAGACTCGGAAGACTCGGCGGCTTTGAGCCGGGTGAAGGGTTGGGTGGAAGTGGAGGGCTAGTGGATGGGATGAAGGGAAGTGATGAAAATGGGGATTGCGTGAGACTGAAAACTTTGAAAGGAGTTGTCGAGTTCTAGCTGCCATGTATCTCATGTACGAGGAGTAACTAATAATCAATAGAGGATTGATAGGATGGGGGACGTCCAACCTCAAAACCGTTATTTTGTACAAACTTACAATAAATGGGTGTGGCAGTGGCCGATTAGCGTCTAGACACCGTCTAGTCTAATTTCTGCAATCCGTAACTAATGCACTATGTATTATTATAAAATTTGGCTTTCAATAATACACTATGTATTATATGTATGTAGATTACCTTAGTTATGTTATATTGTGTACACTATGTATAATGTGTACGTAGATTACCTTAGTTATGTTATGTTGTGTGTTTGCATGTCATTTATAAAATTTGACTTTCAATAATATGCAGAGTTTTTCAATTTTGAATTTGAGAGTACTACAAGCATTCTGAATTTGAGAGTATCAATGTCAATCCTCTTGATCAAAATGATTATAATACAGAATAGTTTAAAACTGTGAAACACAAACAAGGGAAAAGAAAACGACGTTATTTCAGCCTCTATCACTTCGAATCATTTTGATGAATGATGCCATTTTGGGAGCAAAATTCTTCAAACGGTGCAACATATTCTCCACCTCTATCACTTCGAATCATTTTGATTCGCTTACTAAGTTGATTTTCAGTCTCATTCTTATAAGCTTTAAAAAAGCTTCAATTGCTTCGTCTTTGCTCTTCAAGAGGTATACATAATAGTATCTTGTGCAATCATCAATAAACGTTATGAAGTAATTTTTACCACCTCTAGTTTGCACAAACTTTAAATCACATATATATGTATGCATAAGTTCTAAAGGTGTAGTACTTCTTTCCACCGAATGGAATGCTGATTTGGTCATTTTTGCCTCAACACAGATCTCACACTTTTGTGAATCAAATTCCATTTTTGGGGAGTAAATCTAAATCCACTAAACGTTTTAGGGCATTTTGATTTACATGTCCTAATCTACCATGCCATAAATTAGAACACTCAAGCAAGTAATTAATATCACTATTATTAATATTGCGTTTAATGTCACGTCTGGCAGTTAGTACATTCATTTTGAAAAGGCCCTTCTCAAGATACCCTTTCCCAATAAATTGACCACATTTGGTCAGTACAAATTTATTAGCTTCAAAAACTAATTTAAATCCGGCTTTGTTCAACAATGAGCCGGAGACTAAGTTCTTACGAATGTCCGGGACATGCAGCACATCGACAAGAGTTAGTTCTTTTCCTGAGGTCATTTTTAGTACCACTCTCCCCAATCCGACCACGTTCGATGTAGCAGAGTTTCCCATGAAGAGTTTCCTGCCATTGATCGCTTGGTAGGATGAGAACATTTCCCTGTCTAAACAGATATGACGGGTAGCACCAGTGTCTACCCACCATTCCCTCAGGTTATGATTCGGGTGGAATTTACACGATTTAGATGCATATTTGAAGCTCATTTGATGTTGATTTCATTGAATTATTGGTTGATTATCATTGTTTTGGTCAAAATAAGAGAAAGGTAGTGTTTTGTCGATTTTGTAGGAAAAACAATGTATTTTGGAAGAAAAACACCAACCATACTTCACTGGATCAAGAAGAGAAGCTGACCATTGGATTCGTCTCGAAAAACGGAGTGGAATGAAAAAATGAATCGAGTCAATCGGAGGTCGGAAGCTCGAGATACAACGGAACGAAAAATGACGAGGCCGGACCACATTTCTACCCGGCCGGGTAACTTCCACCCGGCCACAGTGCTGTACACCCACATTTTGGATTAGTTCACCCATTTCGTATTTTTCCCGGGTAAAACCACCCGGCCGGGTCGTTTTCACCCGGTCAAACCCTATTTTAGCCATTTGCTACATATTTCGGGGGTTTTGGCCCATTTTCTCCATTTTCGAGGGACCTAAGTGCAAATTTCGTCCAAGACTTCTACCCCAACTATAAATAGCTCCAATTTGAGTTTTAGAAATGAGTCTTACTCCTTTTACAAGCATTTCCACACACACATTCACATAGTTGTAGGTGTTCTTCATTTTTAGTTTAATTTATTCAATAGATTAGATAGAATAGTGGTTTTTACTTCAAATCAAGCTACGATTATCATCGGGCATCGTCTATTACATCGTTTTGTAGCTAAATTCGCATGATCAAGGTCTATTACATCGTCTATTACATCGTTTTTACTCTATTTTGCAATTCAATTTGGTATTTTCTTAATTTCTTCAATCTCTTGTTATTTTATTATGAGTTTGATGTTATTTGTTGTTGTAGCCATGAGATTCTCTTCTAGAACCATGGGTTAATCCTCAATTGCCTTGGGTGTGGATGTTTTGATGAGAATTTAGTGTAATTGTGAATTAATTGCATGATTAGCTTATAATTTGGGTTTTTATGTTTCTAGAGTTGTACTTTGATTGATTCATTTGGTTGATCAACCCTATTAGCAAGCATGTTCGATTATGTTTATTGCAACGAGAGTTGGGTAGCATGATTGGGAGTGTGAGTGTGAGCTTTGATCAATTTAATAGAAGTTAATTAGTAATTAGCTCACCCGAGAGGGGGGTTAATGGCTAGACCGACAACCTTAGACAGTAAACGAGTAGAGGTCGTCTAGGAGTTTGGTGAGAGGGCGTTTCATAAGCATTAGTAACCGTGTTGAAAGTGCTTATGAAACACTATCTTAGGGGATTATGGTATTTAGTTAGATCCTATAATTGCTAATCAATGCACGATGTTTACCTATGCCTTTCGAGGGGGTTTGCACACTTATGTGATAGCCTTTAGCTTGACCCAAATTTGTCATAAAATCATGTAATTGGTTCACTAGTTCATTTAATTGCTCACAAAACGGAAACACCCGAGGCAATACACTTCTCTTACACTTTCAATCGAAAGTTAGATAGTTAGTTATTTCTTGTGACTAGTTCTCATCACTTTAGTTAATTTAGTTTAATATTTCTTGTGTTTATTCCCGAAAATCCAAACATAATCATTTAGTTACTACAATAGCATGATAACTTGCAACTTTAGGGACTCATTCTCACTTAATTAAGTCCTTGGAATGAAATTTTACTTGGTATACTTATCTTACTACTAACGAACTCATACGCTTGTGGGGATCGTATAGTTGTAAAAAGTGTGCAAAAATACGGACCAAGTCAATGGCGCCGCTGCCGGGGACTTAAGCGAGTGTTGTTAGTGAGACTTAGAGTTTGTTAAGTGTTATTGATAGTAGCATTTATTTTTGTTATTTTTTTTTTGTTCATCTTTGTGGGATTTAACATTTTTCTTTTCTAGGTGCATGATCACAAGATCACGTGGAGGAAACCTTGAACCATTAGACCTTGAGATCGAGGCACACGCAAGAAGAAGGAATCGAAGTAGGAACCGACAAAGAGTCATAGAAGAACCATTTGAGATGGAGAACATTGAAGAGATGAATCCTCCACCACTTGGAGATGATGAGCCTCAAAGAGAGAACCACCAAGTTGCGAACCAAGTTGGAGGGAATCCACCTCCAAACCCTCCACCAAATCTCCAATATCCCAATCCACAATATCCACCTCAAAACCACCCTCCATATCAAGGATACTATCCTTACCCTTATCCACCTCCACAACAAGCCTACTATCCACCACCTCAACACCTTTACCCACCTTACCAATATCCTCCACCTCAACAAATTCAAGAGAAATACATCCCTTCTCCTCCACATATAGAAGAGCCTCAACGTGTTTACCATGGAAGACCAATGAGGGAATATTTTGAGCCTCAACCAAGGGAGCATTACGATGGGTTGGCAAGACCAAGGGTGGAGGCAAACAATTTTGAGATTAGTGCCTCTTTATTAAGGATGTTGAGGGAGAGACAATTTGAAGGAAGGACGGAGGAAGGATTTGAGGAAGACCCGAATGAACATCTCGCTCAATTCTTGGAGATGGCCGACACTCTCAAGCAAAACGGAGTGCCGGAAGATGCTAAAAAGATGAGGCTATTTCCATTTACATTGTCGGGGAAAGCAAAAGCTTGGCTACAATCAAGCATTCCCGCCGGAGAAGTGAGGACGTGGGAAGAGTTGAAGAAGAGATTTATATTGAAGTACTACCCTCCTTCAAAGACTATGGAAGCCAAACAAAAGATCTCTACGTTTCAATAAGGTCCAAATGAGGGAATCAAAGAAGCATGGGAAAGGTTTACGAATCTTCTCATCACATGCCCCCATCATGGTTTCCCAATAGAACAAACAACATGTTGGTTCGTTGGTGGGTTACGAGTGGAAGATCAACACCACATTGATGCTTGTGTGGGGGGTTCAATTTGGATGAAATCGGTGGAGGAGATCAATGACATAATAGAAGAGATATCAAGCAATACTTTCAAGATGAGAGTAGACCGTGGAGCACGAAATAGGGTAGCTCAAGTGGATGACAATGATAGCATGAGAGTAATGATGACCACACTCATTGAAAAGGTGAATGTTTTATCTCAATCAAGAGATAATCATTTACCCTTTGGGCAAAAGGATCCTCAAATGGGACCTATGGAAGAAGTGCAATACATGGGTCAACAAGGATACCCACAAAATTTTCAAGGAAATCGACAATATCAAGGACAACCACAATATCAAAATCGTGGTCAAGGATATCAAGCTCCTCCTCAAAACCGATTCCAAGGGCAATTCTCATCTTATCAAGGCCAAGGGGGTCCGTCTCCTCAATTCTCAACTCCTCAAAATCAAAATTTTCAGAAGAATGAGAATTTGTCCTATTCCAATCCTAAAAGTGCTATTCAATATTCTCCCAGATTTGATCCCGGAGCAAAACTTCCAAGTGGAGAAGGGAAGTCTTCCACGGATGAGCTTCTTGAACTCCTCATGAAGAGAATGGATGAAAGTGATAAGAGAATGGAGAAAAGTGAGAAGAAATCTGAAGCAACCGACTCAATCCTTGCTCAACTCATGTGTAATAAAAAATCAATGGAATCCATGCTTGGCCAACTTATGAGTAATAAAAAATCAATGGAATTCCAATTGGGGCAATTGGCATCTTCAATCGGAGCTCAACATATAAAAAGTAAATTGCCCTCAAATACCGAGGTAAACCCACGTGAACATTGTAATGTTATTACAATTTCAAGTGGTGAACAATATGGAGTTTCTTCAATGTCAAGTGAAGTGGGAGAAAATGAAGTGGTGAAGGCACAAGAAAGGGAGGAAGAAAAAAAGAAGGAGGTAGAAAAAGTTGGAAGTGGAGAGGTTGCTCCAAGAATTCCAAAGTGGAGAATTGCCAAAGATTTGAGAAAGAAGAGGCTTGAGGTACCTTGTGATAAATGGGGGGTGCCCATTACATATGAGCCACTTCCATACCCGGGAAGATACATGAAGAAGATGGATGAAAAGTTTGGAAAGTTTTTGGATATCTTCAATAAAATCCACATTGATCTTCCACTTTCGGATGCTTTAGAGAAAATACCTCATTACATGAAGTTTCTAAAGGATGCAATAGCAAACAAGAAGAAACTAGTGGATGATGAGAAAATCAATTTGACCGAGGAGTGTAGTGTTATCCTTCAACGAACTCCTCCCGAAAAGCTCAAGGATCCGGGTAGTTTCACTCTCCCATGTGAGATTGGTGATGGTCCCATGATGAAAGCCCTTTGTGATTTGGTAGCTAGCATCAATTTGATGCCACTTTCAATCTTCAAGCGTTTGGGACTTGGAGAAGTAGTGCCCACATCAATTACTCTCCAATTAGCGGATCGTTCCATCACCCATCCTAAAGGGATCATTGAAGATGTATTGGTGAAGATTGACAAGTTCATCATTCCGGCCGACTTTGTGGTGTTAGATATGAAAGAAGATGCAAATATCCCATTGATTATTGGGAGGCCGTTACTTGCCACGGGGGGAGCAAATATCAATTTGAGAAAAGGGTAGGTGACATTGGAAGTGAATGGAGAGAAGGTGATTTTCTCCAAGCATGGTTTAATTGAAAGTGACCAAAGAAAGAAGGAATCTCACTTTGTAAAAGAACTTGACATTTGTGTGAAAGAGCCCTCACCAAAAGCTCCATTGAAAGATCTGGGAGATGATAAAAAATTGAAGCAAACACCTAAACTTGGGCAAAACTCAAGTTTGGGGGAGTTTGATAAGGAGAAGAGTTTTGGTAAATTCCTTGAGGGTAGTGAAGATGAAGAAGGAAGAGTTCGAAGGAGAGAATGATCGAAAAAGGCTTTGAAATTGGAGATACGGTAGTATGGGGCACCTTGGGAGTGATGGAAGTACTTGGAAAGATGAAACTCAAGGAACGCAAAATGTTAGTCATGAAGAAATTGGCCTATGAAGGAGGCATTGCGTTGGAAAGTGAGGAGGACGAAGTGTTCATCGCCGATGAGCACAATGTCAAGCACTATCATCCTCCATTCAAAGAAAGGGAAGTTTGAACTTGTTAAGTTCCGTCCGGCATAGGACGTTAAACCTAGCGCTAAATGGGAGGCAACCCATTTTTACTTGCTTTATTTCAATTTTGTTCATTTTATTTGCTTTGTTAGTTTAGTTTGATGTGTTTGTGAGTTTTGATGTTAGTTGGAGAAGCTTGGATCGAATGGACTAGTGGATTGAAAGTGGAACCTTGTGCTTAGAAGAAGGTGTAGCTATAGCAATCGTAAGAGGTATGCCCATCCCAATTATTAGGAATTGCATATCAATTACTAAGTTTTGGGGGGTAGTGGAATTTATATGCTTGTTCATAATATTGATTGCTTAATTACTCTTAGTGTTAATTGTTGGGATCACTACTACATATTTGGCCTTGGAGAGCTTTTAGAAGAGCTCTCCAAGTGGGAGCTGTCCAAGCTAAATTGCACTTGGAGAGTCCTTTTTGCACTTGGAAAGCCCTTAAAGAGCTCTCCAAGTGCAATTTAGCTTGGACAGCTCCCACTTGGAGAGCTCTTCTAAAAGCTCTCCAAGGCCAAATATGTAGTAGTGGATAGTGGCTTATGTGTGTAGATTTGTATGGTTAGCACTTGGTGTCAATATCAATGCAACACTATTTTTCCAAACTTTTAATTGCTTGGCAATGAAAAAGTTTGGGGGGTATGTTCGTTTTTACATTTTCTATTGACATCAATGTGTACTTTTGTGTGTGTGTGCAATTTGAGCTTTAATGATCATTGAGACACATTTGATGGTGATTTGTTGTGAATTTGATTCCTTGAATGCATGATTGGAATGAATCATCTTGTTTGATGTGTTGTTGTCATCTTGTTGCCTATGGATGTTTTGCATGCACAATGAGTTATGTGTGGTGATGATTGATAAATGTTTGAGTCTTGAATGAACCGGTGAGAGTTGATCTTTGAACCGATGCATTAATCCGGTTTATTTCATTTTTTAGTGGATCAATTCATTGCTTGCTTTTCTAGAACTTGCCCAAGTTCTTGCTTGAAATCATGCTTGTGTGATACTTTGAGATATGATGTAGGCCATCTTTCGTATTACACGTCACTTAGCTAAATTTTTCCAAATAACCAAAGTAATCTTCCGTAGTTAGCCCGTTTGAGCTTGATTTCCCATTTTCTTGGCAACTTACAATATTTAACCACTTAACCTTTTGAGCCTTTGATATCCAAATCTAGTGGAGAAAAAAAAGAAAGTGGTAAAACATGTGTTTTAGTGCCTTTGGTTTGAAGAGACAATTTGGCAAAGTTGTGAAAAGAGAAAAAAGAGATGGAAGTGAAAAAAAATGATGTGAAAGAAAAGAGGGACAATGAGCCCCAAGAGCTTAAAAGAAAATAAATTGGCTAGAAAAAGATGAGGAGATAAATGCATTTGAGGAACTTAAATGAAAAGTGAGAAGGAAGGTTGTAAACCTTAAGAACACGAGCTTGAATTGTTGAATAACAACTTTCATTCTCCACTAGACGAGTCACTTTTTCCATATTCATCTTACCCCGTCCAAAGAGCCAATGTTACGTCCTTGGTTAAGACCTGTTGATCTCATTGTTAAACATGTTTGTGGTGGAAAGATGGTAGAGCTTGGGCAAGCATATGGGAATTGTAATGCATGATTTGATTGATGAGTGCTTATTGTCCTTAATTTGTTTGAGTGTTTGAGAGAAACACTATATCTAGGGAGTTGAACTTGAACATTTTGATATTGTCATCACCATCACTTGTTGTTGTGTGTTGAGCATGTGTGAGTAATTAGTTGGATCTTCAATATTGAACTTGTGATCATTTTTGAGAATGTATCTTGAGAAAGAAGAATTCATTTCATGTCATTTGATACGTGGGATCTTTCATTGATCATCTAGTTGTAAATTTCACCCTCATGTTGTATTTCTTTCGTTGCTCGAGGACGAGCAACACTTTAAGTTTGGGGGAGTTGATTCGGGTGGAATTTACACGATTTAGATGCATATTTGAAGCTCATTTGATGTTGATTTCATTGAATTATTGGTTGATTATCATTGTTTTGGTCAAAATAAGAGAAAGGTAGTGTTTTGTCGATTTTGTAGGAAAAATGATGTATTTTGGAAGCAAAACACCAACCATACTTCACTGGATCAAGAAGAGAAGCTGACCATTGGATTCGTCTCGAAAAACGGAGTGGAACGAAAAAAAGAATCGAGTCAATCGGAGGTCGGAAGCTCGAGATACAACGGAACGAAAAATGACGAGGCCGGACCACATTTCTACCCGGCCGGGTTACTTCCACCCGGCCACAGTGCTGTACACCCACATTTTGGATTAGTTCACCCATTTCGTATTTTGGCCGGGTAAAACCACCCGGCCGGGTCATTTCACCCGGCCATGCCATTTTCCATCAAGACCTTCGTATTTTGGCCGGGTAAAACCACCCGGCCGGGTCATTTTCACCCGGCCAAGCCCTATTTTAGCCATTTGCTACATATTTCGGGGGTTTTGGCACATTTTCTCCATTTTCGAGGGACCTAAGTGCAAATTTCGTCCAAGACTTCTACCCCAACTATAAATAGCTCCAATTTGAGTTTTAGAAAGGAGTCTTACTCCTTTTACAAGCATTTCCACACACACATTCACATAGTTGTAGGTGTTCTTCATTTTTAGTTTAATTTCTTCAATAGATTAGATAGAATAGTGGTTTTTACTTCAAATCAAGCTACGATTATCATCGAGCATCGTCTATTACATCGTTTTGTAGCTAAATTCGCATGATCAAGGTGATATTACTCTATTTTGCAATTCAATTTGGTATTTTCTTAATTTCTTCAATCTCTTGTTATTTTATTATGAGTTTGATGTTATTTGTTGTTGTAGCCATGAGATTCTCTTCTAGAACCATGGGCTAATCCTCAATTGCCTTGGGTGTGGATGTTTTGATGAGAATTTAGAGTAATTGTGAATTAATTGCATGATTAGCTTATAATTTTGGTTTTTATGTTTATAGAGTTGTACTTTGATTGATTCATTTGGTTGATCAACCCTATTAGCAAGCATGTTCGATTATGTTTTTTGCAATGAGAGTTGGGTAGCATTATTGGGAGTGTGAGTGTGAGCTTTGATCAATTGAATAGAAGTTAATTAGTAATTAGCTCACCCGAGAGGGGGGTTAATGGCTAGACCGACAACCTTAGACAGTAAACGAGTAGAGGTCGTCTAGGAGTTTGGTGAGAGGGCGTTTCATAAGCATTAGTAACCGTGTTGAAAGTGCTTATGAAACACTATCTTAGGGGATTATGGTATTTGGTTAGATCCTATAATTGCTAATCAATGCACGATGTTTACCTATGCCTTTCGAGGGGGTTTGCACACTTATGTGATAGCCTTTAGCTTGACCCAAATTTGTCGTAAAATCATGTAATTGGTTCACTAGTTCATTTAATTGCTCACAAAACGGAAACACCCGAGGCAATACGCTTCTCTTACACTTTCAATCGAAAGTTAGATAGTTAGTTATTTCTTGTCACTAGTTCTCATCACTTTAGTTAATTTAGTTTAATATTTCTTGTGCTTATTCCCGAAAATCCAAACATAATCATTTAGTTACTACAATAGCATGATAACTTGCAACTTTAGGGACTCATTCTCACTTAATTAAGTCTTTGGAACGAAATTTTACTTGGTATTCTTATCTTACTACTAACGAACCCATACGCTTGTGGGGATCGTATAGTTGTAAAAAGTGTGCAAAAATACGGACCAAGTCAGGTTATCCACTAAGTTCGCTTCGAACACGACAACGGATAGATCTAGTTCAGACATTTCTTCAGGCAGGGATTTGTGTTCCACAATATTAGCCTGATTCTGGTTAGCATTCACTTGCCTTGTGTCCCGGCTTATCACAATTATAACATTTACCTTTGAACTTTTTAGCGTTCTGAGGTTTCTGTTATTTGTCAACGCGTCTGCGCTTTTTGCCTCTTCCGGACTCAGCCAAGTTCACTTTCGCCTCTTCACTACTCTTATCGCTTTTACCCTCGGATTTTCGGTTATCTTCCTCAATCCTTAGTCTCACGATCAAGTCCTCAAGGCCCATTTCCTTGCGCTTGTGCTTGAGGTAGTTCTTGAAGTCCTTCCACAGAGGCGGTAACTTCTTTATTAGAGCAGCTACCTGAAAGGATTCAGAAAGTTGCATATCCTCGGTATGAATCTCATGTAGGATCAACTGCAACTCTCGAACCTGTTCTAAAACAGTTTTCGAGTCAACCATTTTGAAGTCGAGGAACCGTCCGACAATGAATTTCTTTAATCCGGCATCCTCCGTTTTGTACTTCTTTTTCAAAGACTGCCACAATTCTTTGGTTGTCTTGAAGGTGGCGTAGACATTGTACAATGAGTCGTCTAGCCCATTCAGAATGTAATTACGACACAAGAAGTCACTGTGATTCCATGCGTCAAGAGCAGTCAACCTCCGTTGGTCGCTGTCATCCTTCTCTATAGTAGGAGGATGTTGGGAATAAAATGATAAATGTTTTGATTGAATACCAAAACCCCCTGAGACATGCCTAAGTCAAGATGATTATGTTCTAAGATTGTTAGAACATATAGAATAAGGATAGATGAGAAGCTGATATGTTAGGCAGCTCTTAGATGATTAGATGCACAACTTGAGGGAGAACATATGCTTTGAAGACTATCAAGAACAAGTTCCCTTAAGGCTCAAATTCTGGAACAATCACCTAAGCTATTGAAGGCCAAGTATGCTGATCAGGAGAGTTGTCCAGAGAAGTTGTCTCTGCACAACTAAAACAAGAACAAAGGTTCTGAAGCTTCAAGGCCAAGTATGTTGATCAGGAGAGTTGTCCAGAAGAGTTGTCTCAGTACAATTAAACCAGAACAAGTGTTCTGAAGCTTGAAAGCCAACAATGCTGAAGAGATAAAGACACCTACACCCTAAAAGACTTCAATGAATCATGCTGAGATCACATCTAAATGAATCAAAGGGAAAGAGCCAAGTCATCTGAAGAAGAGCAAGCCAACTAGTGATAAGCATGTATGTTGATAGTGATAAGCAGAGTTGTCCATTTGATAAGGAATGTTGTCCTATCATTGGATCAACCTTCAGAAGCCATGTCCAAGTCCTAACAAGTGAATCTTAAAGTCAGACATTGGGAAGAGTGCTGCAGAATGAAGACAAAGTCTTAACAGCCGTTTATTACCCAAATAAGGACATGTCACTATCAAGAATCTGTCTTCCAGTTTGAAGAACTCAATGAAGACATTTATAGCAATTTGGGACTGCCTCTCCAATGGGCAAATCCTCAAATTTGTCTATAAATACAGAAGTGTGAAGACCATTTGAAAGCACCTCAACTGACCTTAACAGAATCCAACTACACAAGTATTCTGAAGCTCATAGAACATTCAAGCTTTCAAAAGACTATCTTAGTCTTCAAACACTTCTTCTAAGCTGAACTTACTGTATATCCATACAAAGCTTAGAGAGATATCCTAATCCTTATACACTGATCTTCATTGTAAAGGATATCTCATTAGTTGGAACCTTACTTCAACCCTTACCCCTTTCAAGTGAGAAAGTGAGAAGGTTGTAGTAGTAGAAGTGGTAGGAGCTGACTGTTGAGAGAAGAACAGTTCTGAGTTGAGAAGAGGGTACTAGGACTCTAGACATCCTAGGGATCAATTCACCAATGAGTGGTATTCTTGATCAAGTGCACCTTGGCACTATAAAACAAGTTAATTCCAAGAGTGAAGGAATTATCCTGTTAAATCAGGGAAAGTGGATGTAGGAGCTTGAGTCTCTGAACCACTATAAACTCTTGTGTTGATTTACTTTTAAAGTTATTTCATACATTCAACACTACACACAAAACAGATCTTTCAAAAGATATATATTCAAAGACTGTGCAAAAACTGTATTGGACAAGTTCCCTGAAAACTGGACTATATTGCTTAAGTGATTTCAGAATTAAAGGAGTCTAAAACTAAAGGGCCAACCACTAATTCCGCACTTATAACCAACTTAGATAGTCATTCAACTAAGTACTCAATAGTACTTAGTAGCTTGGTTATCTTTGAAAAAGGTTATATATCTTCAGCAGAGTTGTCCAAGACAACATTGCTGATCTCTGGTTTGATCAAAGTTTGAAAGAAATTCCATACAAGTGTATCCCCCCCCATACACTTGTTATATACTCCTTTCAGGACCAACAAGTGGTATCAGAGCAGGGGTTCAAGGACCACTGCTTCTGAAAATCCATCTTGGTTTTTCAAAATCACATATTTGGTGTGGTCACTGAACTGATCTATCTGAAATCCTATTATTTGACTGACATCTTATTATTGAGCTATGGCCAACAACAATGTTGTTCCTAATGATGTTGTTCAAGGAATCAACAATATGGCCACCAATCCAGTCAACCATATATCACATCACAAGTTGCCCATGTTCTCAATTGAGAACTATGACTTCTAGAAGATCAGAATGAGAGCTCATCTTGCATCTCTTCACACTGATATGCTAAGGGTAATCACCAGAGGACCTTATGTGTTCACACAGATCAACCCCAGAGTGACTGAAGATCAAAGAGCTGACATAAGGGAAGAAATCCCTAAAGATGAAGATGATTTCACTGCTGAAGAGAAAAGAAAAGATAACTTGAATTATCTTGCAATGAATACTCTCTATCAAACAATTCCAGATGCAATCATGGGAAGAGTTTACCACTGCACAACAGCCAAAGAAATTTGGGATACTCTTGCTGAAATGTGTGAGGGTACTGAAAAGATAAAGGAGAACAAGCTCCAAGTGGCTGTGCAGAAGTTTGAGCAGTTCTCAATGGAGCCAGATGAGTCCATTGACAAGTTTGCTGGTAGATTCACTAATGTGATGAATGAAATCAATTCATTGGGCAAGGTGTACTCCAGGAGAGAAGTTGGATTAAAAATCCTGAGAAGTCTCACTCAAAAGTGGGATGTATATGCTGTAATGATGCAGAACACCAAGGATCTCTCCTCCATGCCCATGCAACAAATCTTCTCAGAACTCAAAGCATATGAGTTTGACCTCAATAGAAGAAAGCCAGCTGAGGAGTCTTCTCTACCAACCAAGGGAGTGGCATTTAAAGCCAAAACTGCTGAACCAGAAATGCAGCCTACTCCAAGATCACCAAAGTCAGTCTCCAAGGTTGAAATGAAGGAAGAGATGGCCCTCATGGCTAGGAGGTTTGACAAACTCAACTCAAGGTTTGGTAGATACAAGAAATTCTACCAAGACAACAAATTCAGGAGAAGGTACAACTCTCCTGAAGATCAGGCTAAGGACAAAAATCCTGAAGAGAAAAGATCAGAGGACAGGTACTCTGATAGGAGAAGGTCCAGTAGAGCTGACCCTTCATCATCTAAAGGAAGAGATGAGTCCAATAAAGATGATGATGAAGACCTGTGCTATAATTGCAAGAAGAAAGGGCACTTCTAGTATGACTGCCCTGAATTGAGCTCTAAGGAAAGAAGAGAAAGACAAGCAAAAAGAGACAGAAAGTTCAACAATAGGAAGGCCATGATGCCTGGTGAAGAATCTGATAATGATGAAAGCTTCAACTCTTTTGATGGACTATTCTCAAACAGTGATGATGATGATGATGTGTGCAACATGGCAATTGAGGATGATGAGGTATCCTCCACTTCTAGCTCACCAACATTTCTATCACAGAACACTAGTGAAGTCAACTTGAAACTTTCCTTTGGGAAGTTAATGGAAGATTTCACTAGGCTGCAAGAATTTCATGACAATTGTGTGAGAGAAAATGAAAGATTTTCAATTGAGCTTTCAAAACCTGCTGAGACAGTAGTTGACATTAAATCTACTGAGTTGTACCAACAAGTCTTGAGAGAGCTTGAGGAAGCAAATCTCAGGATAGTTGACCAACAAGGACAGAATTGATGCTCAATTACTTACTCAGAAGAGAAAAGAGTTTGAATTGAAAATTCTTCAAGCAAAATTTGAAAACCTCTCACATGAGTATGACATTCTCAAATCAAGTGAAGAGAGCCTGAAATTAAAGATGTCTGCTTTGAACAAATCCTCTAGAGCAATAGAGGAAATTCAAAGTTATCAAAGACCTATGACTCAAAGAAGTGGATTAGGTTTTGATCCATTCGAATCTTCACCTTGTCTTAGTGTTGCTTCTACTAGTAACACTAAGAAAATCTTTGTCAAATCAGTGGCATAACAAGCTGAAAATGAAATAATTCAGCCACTGAACATAGGAAAGGGCAAAATGGATGATTTGCCAACTCAAGTGCTTCAGGAGACTAGGTCCAAACCTAAGGAAATGGCCAAAATCCCTGAACACAAGAGGAATGGTGGCCAGCAGAGTAGACCCATTGGAAGGGCAACTCTACTGAACAATGTTCAGAGGAGTTATCCAAGGTATAATCAGCCAAGGCCAACTCTTCTGAGAAAGCCTCAGCTGAATAGACCTAAGGACAACCATCCTCAAAGGCAGAATAAAATGAGACAACCAAAACCCTTCATGCCAAAGGGTAATGGTCATAAAAAGGCCTTTCCTCAAATATTTTATCAAGTTACACAAAGAACTCATAAGTTCAGGAGATTTGACAACTCTCCTGAAACTTACAGAGTTAATACTTCCACACACACCTTCCCAAAGGCATTTAAGGGAAAGGCAGTGTATGTTGATGCACAAGGAAAACAACTTAGCCACCTTGAATCAATCAGGGTAATTAGGCAAGTTTGGGTTCCTAAAGGTACAGCTAACCTCTCAGGACCCAAAATTCAAAGGGTACCTAAAACTTGCTAATTGTAGGTACCTTTGGGCCACAAGAAGAGGAGTATGAGCAAAAAATCAACATGGTACCTTGACAGTGGATGTTCAAGGCACATGACTGGAAACAAGGAACTCCTCACTGATTTTATTGAAAAAGAAGGTCCAAATGTCACATTTGGAGACAGCTCACAAGCAACAACAAAAGGTTATGGTACTTTGATGATTGGTAACATCAAAGTATCCAATGTGTCTTATGTAGCTGGTCTCAAATATAATCTCCTAAGTATCAGTCAATTCTGTGATAAAGATTTCAATGTTGAATTCTCAAGTGGAAAATGCTTAATCAAAGATAAGACTCAACAAACTCTATTGACTGGAACTAGGAAAGGAAATGTGTATTTTGCAGACTGGGACAAGTCTACTGATGCTGCATGTTTCATTGCTAAGAGCTCTAGTGAACAAAGTTGGTTATGGCATAAGAGGCTAAACCACCTGAACTTTAAATCAATGAACAAACTTGCTAGAAATGCATTAGTAAAGGGACTACCCAATGAGGTCTTCATTAAAGAGCATGTTTGCAAACCATGCCAAGAAGGAAAACAGATTAAAGCCTCATTCAAGGGAAAACCAGTCATTTCCACTGAAAGGGTACTTGAACTTTTACATATGGACTTATTTGGACCAATTACCCCTTCAAGCATAAATGGAAGGAAATACACATTGGTAGTAGTAGATGACTTCTCTAGATTCACATGGGTAGTATTTCTCCTTAATAAGAAGGAAACACAAGTCAAACTGCCTGAACTTTTAAAGAGACTGTCAAATGAGAAAAACCTTAGCATTATCAAGATAAGATCTGATAAAGGCACTGAGTTCATAAATTCATACATCAATTAGTATTGCACTTTAAATGGAATAGCTCATGAAACCTCAGCAGCTAGAACCCCTCAACAAAATGGAGTTGCAGAAAGAAGGAATAGAACTCTAAAAGAAGCTGCTAGAACCTTAATTGCTGATTCTAATCTACATAAGAGGTTTTGGGCTGAAGCTATAAATACTGCATGCCATACTCAGAATAGATGTTTGATTACTAAGGGGCAAGGCAAAACCCCCTATGAACTCTGGAAAGGAAGATTGCCTAAAGTGTCATACTTTCACATATTTGGTTGTAAGTGCTTCATCCACAATAATGGGAAAGAACAGTTGAAAGCCTTTGATAGCAAAGCTGATGAGGGAGTATTTCTTGGATACTCTCAAATCAGTAGAGCTTTCAGAGTCTACAACAGGAAAACCCTTGTTGTGGAGGAAACACCTCATGTTGTGTTTGATGAATCTATCTTTGAGATCAGGAACAAAAACCTGGACACTGAAGAGATCACACAAAGAACAACCAGATTAAGCTTAAAAGACAAAGACACTGAATTCATAGATGTTGTCCAAGCCAATCTCCCTGAAAATGCTACACTGGACAACAATCCTGAAGGCAATATACCTGAAGAAAACCCCCCTGAAGGAAATGATGAACTGAATGATCCAATCCCAGTTCACCCTCGGGTAACAACTACCAATGAAGAAGCAGGCTCTGCTGAGGTACTTAATGGATCCAATATTCCAGGGGGAACCATAAATGTTGAAAATGCCAATGTTCCAAACATTGAGGACAACACCCCTGAATATGATCCTGAATTAGATCCTGCATTCAATTATCCTGAATTCTATAACACTGGTGACTCAACCTTAGTAGAGGACAACTCTACTAAAGGGATCAGAAAAAGGAGGACTTGGTTATCTGACCATCCTACTAATCTGATACTAGGTGATCCAAGTATAGGAGTCAAAACCAGAAGTTTTCATGGTGAAAGTGCTATGTTTTGTTGCTTCTTATCAGAACAGGAACCAAAAGACATTGATGAAGCACTTCAGGATGCAAACTGGATCACAGCAATGCAGGAAGAGCTTAACCAATTCACCAGAAATGATGTATGGGAGCTGGTGGATAGACCTTCACATCAAGATGTTATTGGAACCAAGTGGGTGTTCAAGAACAAGAAAAATGAAAATGATGTGATTGTCAGAAATAAGGCCAGATTAGTAGCAAAAGGCTATTGTCAATCAGAAGGCATTGACTATGATGAGACCTTTGCACCTGTGGCAAGGCTAGAGGCAATCAGACTCTTCTTAGCCTATGCAGCCCACAAGAGGTTCAAAGTATACCAAATGGATGTCAAGAGTGCCTTTCTGAATGGACTTTTAAAAGAAGAAGTCTATGTGGAGCAACCACCAGGCTTTGAGATTGGAAATCAAGTCTACAGATTGAAGAAAGCTTTATATGGACTCAAGCAAGCTTTACTTGTCCAACTTCCCTGGATCAAGTAATCTCAATTCTGCTGATAGCTCCAGAAACCTTGCCTCTGGAAGTGGCTTAGTCAATATATCAGCTTTTTGATGATCTGTGTGGATTTTCACCAACTTTATGTCATTCTTCAAGAATCCCTTGATGAAAGGAGGCCTGATTCCTTGGGTGAGGACATTATTAATGAAGGAAGAAAAGAAAGAGTTGAAAATGAGAAGAAGACTGCTGATGTATCAGAGTCTTATGCAAAAGAAATTGAGGGTGATGAGTGTTTATTTCCTAACATTTTTTATCTGTCTAATATTGCAGGTATTTCCCTTGACCAAATATTTGCAGATGAGTTCTTGACAGATGCTCCCATCCAAGTGGATACAGGCTCAGCACAAGCCTTGCTTGGAATGCAGTCAGAGAAGTTGGACTCCCTGGCTCATCAAGTCCAATCTGCTCATGCTGAAACATCAGGAGCATTGAATGAGCAAGGAAGAACTCTAGCATCTGTGGAGATGAGATTAACAGGCTCTGAGGATGTGGTGCTACCCACATTGGAAGCAAGGATAAGTGGTGTGGAAACTGGTCTCCAAACCATTTCCACTGTAGTTCAAAAAGCCAAATCCACCATGGAATCCATCTCAGAAGAGGTCAAGCAGGAACAAAAGTTGCTGAGAGATAACCACAATGCAAATGTCAAAGCTCTCAGACTAACTGTCAAGCAAGCACTTGGCAAGAAGACTGCATTGCAGAAGAAAAGAGCAGAAGCACAAAGGCTTGCTATGGTAAAAGCAGCCTCAGAAAAGTTTTCCCAAGAGGTAATGGCCAACATTGCTGAAGGTGCAGTGGCCAACCTCACTGAGCTTCTTAAGGCCCAACTTGATGCATCTCTGAAAGCAACCTTGGAGGAGGTTGTCCAACAAAAGATGAAGCCTATTCTAGCCTTCCTTAGCTTGAGCAGTGATAGGATGCAGAATATACATGATGAGAATGTATATTTGTTGGAAGAGATGAAATCTCTAAACCTAGCCCAATCCCTGATGGCTACAACAATGAGTGAGCTCAAACCCCAGTGTTTTGATGCTGCCAAAAAGGGGGAAAGGGAAAGAGCAAGAGCAAAAGGTGCCTTGGTCATTGGAAGCCCAGCTAAGGGAAAGGACAAAATTGCTGAAGGAAAAGGAAAAGAGCCAGCAGTGCTGAACTTAGAAGATTTGGATGAAGAAGAACAGTTAGCAATTGCCTTAAAGAAATCAATGGCTTCAGCACAAAAGGAAAGAGTTACGCTACAACAAAGACCAGGAGGAGAGGTATCTGGTTTGGACAAAGATGCTGAAGGTGTCCAAACTAGAGGAAAGATTAAGAAGGCCAAAGGAAACAAAAGAAAAGCTGAAACATTCACTGATTTTCCCAACAGCCTTGATCTGCCCCCTGAGTTCAGAATTGATGATGATGAGCCTACTTCCAAAAAGGCAAAGAATGCTGAAAAAGACAAAACTGCTGAAGTGTCCAAGATTGCTGAAAAGGATAAATCTTCTGAAATTGACATGAGTGCTGAAGGTCCCAAGTCCACTGAAAATGTTGAAGAGTTGTTTGCTGAAGGATTTGGACCTGAGCCAAAAAAGAAGACAACTGTCTTAGCTCTTGATCCATCAAAGTTGTTTCATGAAGGGTATGGTAAAGACCCTGAAACTCAACAGAAACTGGCCATGATGAGGGCCCAAGAGAAAATGAACTTGATGGATGAGGCCAACAGAGCAAGATATAAGAGAAGAGCTAACTTTCAAAAGCCAAGAAGAAGGAGAGCAACCTACAGCAAAATGAAGCCCCAGCTACTGATCCCAATGGACACCAAATATCCACACTTGGATAAATGGGTGCCCATTCAGCTGAATGACACATGGGAAGAAGCTAAAAGGGAATTTGTCTATGACTATTATGTCATTGACAGATGGAATGGAAGAGATAACAACTCTTCCTTTGCTGATTTCATGATAGAATATTACAGAGAGTTGTATCAACAATTGCTTGCAGCTGCTGATATTGCAAGAATTGAACTCAATGCCCCCAAGCCAATCATTTACATGCCTCCAAAGCTTGATGGATGGATTGACCAGTCAAGGATCCTGAGAGAATTTCTAGAGATCCTCAAGTTGAACAAGATGACCCTTGGACCCAAAGGAACCAACCAGGAAGCCATGGAACTAAAGAAGAGAGTGTGGGCACAATATGGGATGGTGCCACCTAAAGAAGATGATCTCTGAAATGGCTAAGTTTTCCTGACTCTTATATGCTGAAATGGATGAAAACTTAAGTTGGTTGCTAACTTGTTGATTGGGTCAACTATGCTGAAGATGCTCAAGATGCTGATATGTTTTTGTTCTGATATCTGAATGCTTAATGATCTGATAGTATATCATGATTGAGTTTTTGCTTTTGTAGTCAACTTGTGCTTATATGTAATGGTTCTCATGCTCTGATATGTTGTGTTCAAAACTATCAACATGCTGTAATGATCCTCATTTGAATGATAGTTGAACATATTGTGAATCAGGAAACACAGTTACAAAAATCTCTCTATGCCTATCCTTGAAACTTATTTACAACATGAATGGTGAGTACACTAACACATTCTTTTTCAGGAAAATTGACCTCAGTCAACCTTACTAAAGATAAATGTATTAAGTATAGACAAGTCACCTTTTGCATAGAACTGTATAGGTTTTGGCATCATCAAAAAGGGGGAAATTGTTGGGAATAAAATGATAAATGTTTTGATTGAATACCAAAATCCCCTGAGACATGCCTAAGTCAAGATGATTATGTTCTAAGATTGTTAGAACATATAGAATAAGGATAGATGAGAAGCTGATATGTTAGGCAGCTCTTAGATGATTAGATGCACAACTTGAGGGGGAACATATGCTTTGAAGACTATCAAGAACAAGTTCCCTTAAGGCTCAAATTCTGGAACAATCACCTAAGCTATTGAAGGCCAAGTATGCTGATCAGGAGAGTTGTCCAGAGAAGTTGTCTCTGCACAACTAAAACAAGAACAAAGGTTCTGAAGCTTAAAGGCCAAGTATGCTGATCAGGAGAGTTGTCCAGAAGAGTTGTCTCAGTACAATTAAACCAGAACAAGTGTTCTGAAGCTTGAAAGCCAACAATGCTGAAGAGATAAAGACACCTACACCCTAAAAGACTTCAATGAATCATGCTGAGATCACATCTAAATGAAGCAAAGGGAAAGAGCCAAGTCATCTGAAGAAGAGCAAGCCAACTAGGCTGATGAGCATGTATGCTGATAGTGATAAGCAGAGTTGTCCATTTGATAAGGAATGTTGTCCTATCATTGGATCAACCTTCAGAAGCCATGTCCAAGTCCTAACAAGTGAATCTTAAAGTCAGACATTGGGAAGAGTGCTGCAGAATGAAGACAAAGTCTTAACAGCCGTTTATTACCCAAATAAGGACATGTCACTATCAAGAATCTGTCTTCCAGTTTGAAGAACTCAAGGAAGACATTTATAGCAATTTGGGACTGCCTCTCCAACGGGCAAATCCTCAAATTTGTCTATAAATACAGAAATGTGAAGACCATTTGAAAGCACCTCAACTGACCTTAACATAATCCAACTACACAAGTATTTTGAAGCTCATAGAACATTCAAGCTTTCAAAAGACTATCTTAGTCTTCAAACACTTCTTTTAAGTTGAACTTACTGTATATCCATACAAAGCTTAGAGAGATATCCTAATCCTTATACACTGATCTTCATTGTAAAGGATATCTCATTAGTTGAAACCTTACTTCAACCCTTACCCCTTTCAAGTGAGAAAGTGAGAAGGTTGTAGTAGTAGAAGTGGTAGGAGCTGACTGTTGAGAGAAGAACAGTTCAGTTCTGAGTTGAGAAGAGGGTACTAGGACTCTAGACATCCTAGGGATCAATTCACCAAGGAGTGGTGTTCTTGATCAAGTGCACCTTGGCACTATAAAACAAGTTAATTCCAAGAGTGAAGGAATTATCCTGTTAAATCAAGGAAAGTGGATGTAGGAGCTTGAGTCTCTGAACCACTATAAACTCTTGTGTTGATTTACTTTTAAAGTTCTTTCATACATTCAACACTGTACACAAAACAGATCTTTCAAAAGACATATATTCAAAGACTGTGCAAAAACTGTATTGGACAAGTTCCCTGAAAACTGGACTATATTGCTTAAGTGATTTCAGAATTAAAGGAGTTTAAAACTAAAGGGCCAACCACTAATTCCGCTCTTATAACCAACTTAGATAGTCATTCAACTAAGTACTCAATAGTACTTAGTAGCTTGGTTATCTTTGAAAAAGGTTATTAATCTTCAGCAGAGTTGTCCAAGACAACATTGCTGATCTCTGGTTTGATCAAAGTTTGAAAGAAATTCCATACAAGTGTATTCCCACCCCCCCCCCCATACACTTGTTATATACTCCTTTCAGGACCAACAGAGGATCTTCCCTCAAGTACCGTGCAAGGTTCAGGGTAGTCAGATAAAACAACATTTTCTGTAGCCATCTTTTGAAATCATTACCGAAAAATTTCGGTGGTTTTTCCGAGTGAACATGAGAAGTAAGAGCAACAGAAATAGTAGAAGTAGACATCTTCGAATACACAAAAACTAACGTCTTACGATTGTTAGAAAAAAGGTGTATGTGTAGACGAAAATTAAATGCTGACACAGACTTAAACACGAAAGTCGAGGCTAGAGTTTGACTTTATCTCCGTAAGACGTTATTGCCCCGTACACAGGTGCAATACGGATCACTGGGGTAACCGTCCCCAAGATACAACGACTTCAAACTTCACGACTGTTGCACTACAAATCGGAAGCTATCGGCGAATCGAAAAATGGATATTCGGAACTCCCGATAAAACTCTAATGCAAGGACTTAGAATACTAGAATGCTTTGGAGGATAAGAATGTAAGAAAGCTTTTGGCTTGAGTGATTTTGGAATGCAAATGTGGGGATCTATTTATAGACTTCCAAGAGTCTTTATGATAATAGTTGTGACTCTTCATAATAATCTCTTCTTTCCAAAAGTTACAACCTTTAGAAATAAACAATTATTCACCAAAAGGTATGTATTTTAAATTAATGCAATAATTCTAAAAGACACCACCTTTAAATTAATGAAATAATTCTAAAGGACACAGCCTTTGGAATATAATCATTTCACCAAAAGACATGACATTTAATATATATATATATAGGTCACAATCCATTACTATTATCATATAATAATAAATACATTCAACAATATATTTATTCACTCATTAAATGACCAACTTTAATATTAATTTCTCATTCACCCAAAATTTGGTTTTGAGAAATCAAATCAACTAAATCCAGTTACGCAAAAAACGGATTATAAAATTGTCACTTAATATTTTATAAAATGTGGTCAAAACCAACATTTTCCAACAATTTCCAAATAAATAAGATCTAACATCTTAAAAAAAAAACTCAAGGCAAACGAACAGATTACCATTACCCACTACTAAACGCTTGATTAATTTGCATTGAAGCTCCTAGATTGAAGGCGTAGTTTGGCATCCCTGCAGCTCGCTCGATCAATTGAATGCCATTTCGTGTCATCATCTTCTTCCGTATGATCCGATGCAACAAAACTTTCACTTGGTCCCTTCTCGCTCTATCTTATTTACCATGAAACAAACAATTTTAGGTCTTTTCTAGTGTGTGTATATATGTGGGAAGCTGCAATATATAATATAATGGACTTACATTGTGTGAAATTGTGTTGAATCAAGGTGCCTCTGCTGATATGATCTCGAGTTCAGCCCACCAAAGTGGAGAAAGTCGTGGAGTAGTTGCCTCGGGTGATATATCAATCCCGTATCTCAATCCCTAAAGTCCAACACTTCCAGTACTATAAGATGCCCAAAATGTGGAGGAATGGTGCCACATAGGCAAATCTTAGATAGATCACTAGTAAAAAATCAAAAGACATTAATCAAAGGAAAATTGTAAGTTATAAAAATATAATTAAGATACAATCATGATAAATTAATTTAAAGACGTAAAAATGAAAGGCTAATGAAATATATAGACTTCTAATTTCACAACATTGGAGTTATTGGGTAGAACAGAAGAGGAAGCTATAAAAGTTGTTGGTGGTGCATGTGGCTCTTCTGTCAAACTTGAGTAGTTGAGGGAAACTTTTATGTCGTTGATGAAGTTTGAGAATGAGAACGAGGTTTTGTATGCAACAAGAGCATATGTATTGTACACCAAAGAACTTTTTTCGAAAAATATCATATTCTGTGGAATTTTATTTCGAAAAAATGACATTTTTGTGTAAAAATGTTTCGAGAATTTTACAAAAACTCGGTCGACCAGTGTTGAGTTTTTGCATTCTCGATTTTTTTTAATAAATCGGGAGAATGAACAATATATTAATTTCAACTGCACAACCATGCAACAATATTAATTGGTGGTGTATGTGGCTCTTCTGTCAAACTTGAGTAGTTGAGGGAAACTTTTATGTCGTTGATGAAGTTTGAGAATGAGAACGAGGTTTTGTATGCAACAAGAGCATATGTATTGTACACCAAAGAACTTTTTTTCGAAAAATATCATATTCTGTGGAATTTTATTTCGAAAAAATGACATTTTTGTGTAAAAATGTTTCGAGAATTTTACAAAAACTCGGTCGACCAGTGTTGAGTTTTTGCATTCTCGATTTTTTTTAATAAATCGGGAGAATGAACAATATATTAATTTCAACTGCACAACCATGCAACAATATGACTAAATACAAACAGATATTACTCAATAAACAATAATAACATAAAAAATAACAAAATATAAACAAATAGGGTAACACTTGTGTACCCCCGTGTGTACCGTACCCCCTAATTTTAATTTAATTTTTTATTTATATTTTACCTACACCCACTAATTTAATGAATTCACCCTCAAATCATATTTTTACTACAGTTTTCTGCACCCACTCATTTTATGAATTCACCCATATCATTTCTTTTTTACAACTATACCCGCTCATTTAATGAGTTCACCCCCAAATTATTATTTTACCACTATTATCTGCACCCAATCATTTTATGAGTTCACCCCTAAATTGTTTTTACCACAATTATCTGCACCCACTCATTTTATGAGTTCACCTCCAAATTTTTTTTTTTAAATAATTACATTTAAAAGACTATATTATCTTTTTATTTAATTTACACAAAATATAATAAAATCAACCCTAATTTATACGTTTACAATCTGCAGTCGAGTCATTACCGAGTTACAGTTGATTCACCACTAAATCACCCATATTTTTAAAAATAAAATCGTAAAAATATAATTAAAAAAAACTATCGAAATTAGGCACAAATCTCAATATTTTTTTAAAAAAAATTTCTTTCCATTTTCAGTTTTTATTCTAGACTTTTTATTTTTTCATTTTTTTTTTCCTGCTTTTTTTTTCCTTTTTTTTTTTCATTGTTATTTTTTTAAATTTTAATATAAAATAATATTATATGTATGATTTTATTATAGTCGTTAATACAATAAGTAATAACCAGTAATGCCATAAACAATAATTAGTACTCCCTCTGTCCCACAGGTATTTGCACACTTTCCATATATGGATGTCCCATACCAATTTGCACACTCCATAAAAAGGAAATATTGTCATAATCCACACCCTCAAAATATACACATATTTACCCATATGTCATTACTTTTTCACACTCAATCTACCTTTTACTTTACTTTATTTATAAAAGTTTACAAAACTACCCCTCAAAATATCACTCATTGCACTTTTTCTTACACATTTATTAAAATGTGTGCCATCCCAGAGGTGCAAGTTCCTCTGGGACGGAGGGAGTAATATCTTATACAATAACAAATAATTGCACACATCTAATTATATTCAATAATATCAAAAACAACTATTAGTAATACCACGAACAGTAATCGGTAATACCATTAATATTAATCAGTAAAATTTTATACAATAACAATTAATTTCACACATCTAATTATATTCAGTAATACCAAAAATAATTATCAGTAATACCATTAACATTGATCAGTAATATCTCATACAATAACAAATAATTTCTCAAATCAAATTATATTCAGTAATACCAAAAACAATTATCAGTAATACCATAAACAATAATATATAATATCATACACAATAATATATAATACCATAAACAATAATAATAATTAGTAATGCCTTAAGCAATAATAAATAATTTCACACAATCAGTAATACCACAAACAATAACCAGTAATACTACAATTAATAATCAACAATACCATAATCAACAATAATTAATATTAATTCAATAGTGTATTAATAGTAATACCGCAATCAATAACTAGTAATACCAGTACCAATCCAATAATAGCACTAACAATAATACCATAAAAAGAGTGGAGGAAGTGCAGATCGGGGTGTACTAAAGAAAATAGGGGGTGCACATTATCAAGCCCAATTGAAGAGAACCCTAGCCAAATAGGAGGACACCCTAGGCCAGTAATCATCGCTTGAGATTTCATCCACAAGGTCACCGGCTCCGAGTGCCGGCCGATCAAAGATCCATCGGCAACATACTCACAGTCCTCCGTTAGACCGTCGTTAGCCAGAGGAAGAGGCTAAGCAGGAGCAGGGTGAAGAAAGAATACGAAGCAATGTAGCTTCGATTTTGGTAGAGATGAACGACGAGAGTGTAAGTTATATATTAATGAAAAATGTATGTTATTATAACTGCAAAGTGTATGATATATTAATGAAAAGTGTATGTTATTATAACTGCAAGTTATTATAACTGCAAAGTGTATGATCTATTTAATGAAAAGTGTATGTTATTATAACTAAAGAGTGTATGTTCTATTAATGAAGCAAAGTGTATGATATATTTAATGAAAAGTGTATGTTATTATAACTAAAGAGTGTATGCTCTATTAATGAAAAGTATATGTTATTATAATTGAAAAGTGTATGATATTATAACTGAAAAGTGTATGCTAATGATACACCTTTTGGTTATTTGTACTTGCACTTTCATAATCTAGAAAAACTGGTGCTAAATTATTTTTTTTTTAATTATTATTAATTTTACACGTTTTATTATTTTTTTTACTTGCACTTTTATTACTATTAATGATATTATTAGTAAGTGCAATTAATGATATTATTAGTACTTACACTTTTTTTATAATGTATATAAAAACTGGTGCTAATTTTTTTTTAATTATTAATTGTTGCACTTTTATTAATATAAAAAAATTGGTGCTAAAATAAAATTTCGGAAAATTGTTGAAAGTGGGTTTTGAACTTTTTTTATAATGTATAAAAAAACTAGTGCTAATTTTTTTTTAATTATTAATTGTTGCACTTTTATTAATATAGAAAAACTGGTGCTAAAATAAAATTTTGAAAAATTGTTGAAAGTGGGTTTCAAACTTTTTTTATAATGTATAAAAAAACTGTGCTAATTTTTTTTTAATTATTAATTGTTGCACTTTTATTAATATAGAAAATTTGTTGAAAGTGGGTTTCGAACTTGAGAAGGTTACAATCCAAGGAGAACCACTAGGCTACAATGACTTTTGTTAAGTATTGTGTTATTTATCCTATATATGCAATATTTTCTATATAGTTGGACTCAACTACACCGTGTACTTGAGTACACAGCAGTCCTACCCATTTTTTAAATGTGATTATTTGTTTAAAAATATTTTAGGGTGAACTAATAAAATGAGCGGGTGTAGATAATTGTGGTAAAACAATAATTTAAGGGTGAATTCATAAAATAAGCGACAGATAACCGCAGTAAAAAAATGATTTGGGGGTGAACTCATAAAATGAGTGAGTGCAGATAATCGTAGTAAAAAAAATGATTTATGGGTGAACTTATTAAATTAGTAAGTGTAGATAATTATAGTAAAAAATGATTTGAGGATGAACTCATTAAATGAGCAGGTGCATATAAAATATAGTAAAACATAATTTGAGGGTGAACTAATTAAATAAATAGGTGCATATAAAATATAAATAAAAAATTAAAATTGAAAGTAGGGTACACTAAGGCAGTAGGGGGTGTAGGAGAATTTTACAAACAAACATTATCCAATGCTTAAAAAATATAAACAAACACTTACATATTTGTATCGAAAACTGACCATTGCTATCCAAAACGTGTGTTTATTAAAGTTCCTTCAAGCTCCATAAATTTCTTCAGGGCATGTTTGTTTTGGGACTCACACGTCCGGACGTGGGACGTAACGTCCCCCGTTTTGTTCTAGTTCGGAATTTCACATCCGAATTTCAACATCCAATTACATCCACCCCTAAAAATATCTATATATTATACTATTATAATACTACAACATCACCCACTTTTGCTAATTGATTTGACATAAAGTTATATTATACTTCGTTCAATTTTATTATGTCCACTTCTTCGGGCACGGATTTTAATGAATATTGATTAATTTATGTATAAAATAGATAAGTTGGGGGTATAATGAGATGTTGTGAGGTCTATTTATATTTAAAGTGATTGTTTATGAATAAAGTTGGTGATAATTTGAGTAAATAAGTGATGATTGGAGAGTGGAGATAAAGTAGTGTGAATAGTATTATTTCCAAAAAGGGAATGAGCATAATAAAATTGGACAACCAAAAAAGGAAAGCGAGAATAATGAAATTGGACGGAGGGAGTATAATACAACATCACACACTCTTACACAATTGATTTGACATAAAGTTACATCTCATCCTACGCAACATCCCAAAACAAACATACACAATTACTATTCATCAGAATTTCCTTATTCAAGATTTCCCTCCTACCTAATCCCAAAACAAACATACCCTCAAAGTTTTAAAAAAAATCTTTTTGGGACGAAAAATTATGGGTATTTAGGAGGAAGAAAGAACACAAAAAATGTTTATTTTTGTGTTTGTAGATGTGGGGTGAACTCATCATTGGAGGGTAGTATAGTCTTTTAATCTTATTGTTCAAAAAATAAATTGCGGTTGTGTTTATAGCCCCCCTTCTCTCTCTCTCATTTTAGTCAATGGGCTATTTTTTCCTCTTAATGGCCCATCAATTTAATTACACGGCTGCTTCTTTTTTATGAAGGGCGCGGCTAAATGCATCCGGATTTTCTATGAGTACACCCACCAAACATTTTTTTAATCTTTCAGACCATGTGAAATGTCCCATATACTCCTAGGGTAAAATTTATGAAAAAAACGAAGATGAGTACACCCACCCATTCTATTTCACATGATTATCTCCACCACCGCCACCAACCCCACCACCATCAGTCTTCAACAAAAAAAATTTCAAAATTACAACACAAATTAATCCAAAACATTCGAAAAAAATTCCAAAACAAACATGTTCGAAATTTTTTTCAAAACAAACTCAACATGTTCGAAATTTTTTCCAAAACAACTCAAATTTGTTCGAAAAAAAAGATCGAACATCTTGTTCGAAATTTTTTCCAAAACAAACTCAAGTTGTTCGAAATTGTTTCCAAAACAAACACAATATGTTCGAAATTTTTTCCAAAACAAACTCAAGGTGTTCGAAAATAATTCCCGAACTACTAAAAACCTTAATTTTCCTAAAGTTTCTAAAATTTTCAAAACCCTAATTTCTGTAAAAAAATTTAAAAAAAAAAAAAAAAAACTTACCTTGCGTGTCGGTGCCGGCGACGTGCGTGGTGCGATGAAGGGGAGGGGGAGAGGCTGCGGCCGCGAACGGTGTCAGGCGAAGAAAAATACAGAAAAGAAAAAGAAAAAAAAAGTAGACGGCTGCGACGGTCCAAGGCAGTGGCTGGGCCGCCGCGGCGAGGGCGGGGCCAACGAGAGGGAGGGGGCAGCCAGACGGGGTTGCGGGGAGGGGGAAAATTTACAGAAATTTGGAGGGAGAGGGCGCGTCGGCTGGGTTGCGGCAGGGGAGCGTTGGAAGCGGCGACCGACGGCTGGTGTTGCGGTTGGGAGAGGGCGGCGGTGGGGTCGCGTCGGCTGGGGCTGTATCGCGTGGGTGGTAGGGAAAACGGGGAAGAGGGAGGCGGCGGGGGCTGCGGCCGCGAACGGAGAGGGGGAGGGATCTGGACCGACGGGGAAGGCTTCACCGGCGATTTGAAAGAAAGGGGGTGGCTGAAAAAAAAATTTACGGAGAAGGGGGTGTCTGATTTGAAGAAAGAGTGAATGAGGTTTTAATTGAGGAAAGGGTAAATTTGGGTTTTCCACGTGGGTGTACTCATCCGTTTTGTGTGTGTTCTCATCGCGTGGGTGTACTCATAGTAAATCCGGGTGCCTTTAGCCGCGCCCTTTTATGAAATGGGTCAATTCCATTCAAGCTTGTTTTAATTCATGGGTTGGGGTATATACCCCTCCAGCTTTGTTTAATACACTCCCCCTTCATTTTTATTAATTCAATATATATGAAATACCAATTTTGCCCTTTTTACAAAATATGTTAGATACATACACTCCCCTACAATTTAAATATAAACCTAACCCTAGAATTAAGTCGCCGCCACCGTCACCGCCGCCACCGTCACCGCCGTCACCACCACCACCATACAAATTCTAACACCCCATCAGCCAATATCACCACCTGAAATAAAATTTAGAAATTAGAAAAAAAATCTTAGTATTTTAAAAAAACACTCCGGTCAACACTGGTTTGTCGATCAAAAACACTCCGATCGACACTAGTTCGTCGACCAAAAACACTTCGGTCGACACTGATTCGTCGACCAAAAATACTCCGGTCGACACTGATTCGTCGACCAAAAATACTCCGGTCGACACTAAAGAAAATTAAAATTTTAGACCATTATTGATCGCCCAAAAATACTCTCGTCGACAATCTCGTCGACAATAGGTTGTCGACGAGAGTGTTTTTGAGCGACCGATAATGGTCGAAAATTAAATAAAAAAAAAAAACCAAACCTGTTCTTCTTCGGCGGCAACTTGGTTTCAAGGCGGCGGAAGACGGGCGTCGCTGGGGGCGGGTGCGGGTGGGCCGCGGCGGGGGAGATAGGCGGTGGAAGGCGAGAAACGAGGGAGGAGGGGGCGGCAATGGCGAACAGCTGTTACAGAAATTTAAAAAAAACTAGGAGGGGAGGGCGGCGGTGGCGAACGGCTGTTACAGAAATTCAAAAAAATGGGGAGGAGAGGAGGGCGGCGGTGGCGAACGAGGCGAGGGGGAGAGCGAAAGTGAAAAAACTGGGAGGGGGAAAGAGAGAGGCGGTAGGAAGGTGGGGAAGATGACTTTGGGGAAGATAGGAAATTAGGTTTAGGGTTTTGAGGGGGTGTATTTATCTATAATATTTTATTAAATGGGTAAATATAATATTTTATATATATATTCAATTAATAAATGGAAGGGGGAGTGCATTAAATAAAGCTGGAGGGGTATATGCCCCAACACTTAATTCATGGGCTACCATTTGAGCTCAAACCATTTAATTAAATGGGCCTAATAAATCAATTGCTAAGTCCAGATTAATTTAACTTTCCATCTTTTTTTGTTTTGACTCCTCGATTTATTCCTTCGATTGATGTCACAAAATTATCGAGGCGTGTTTTGCTCTAAAAATGCTCTTTTTTCTATAAAAATAGCAAACAACACCCTTTTTCCAAATTAAGTGCAATTGGTTAATTTAATGTAAATAATGCAAGAAATCTTATCAAATTAAACAAAATAAATCCATGAATTTTAAGCAATATTCACACTAATCAGTACTGAGTTTGAGCAATGAGTGAAGGATATGAAGAATTTAGGGGTTTAATGGGGAGAGAAGGGTATTTTTAAATTTTCATCGTGAGTGTCCTTATCCTACTATGTGTGTGTTTAGCCAGTGGGTGTATATGATAGGTTTGTGTGTATAATCGTGGCGTATAACTGTGCCATTCCTTTAATTGCCACCAAGAGGCAATTAATTGCCGCCAAGAGGCCCAATATTCCTTTTAGGCCCAGATGTACTATCCCGATTAATGTACTCCCCAAAAAAGGAACTTTATAGATATACTCCCCTACCAAAATTTTTATACTACCATTCCCTCAAAACTCAAACCATAATTTTATTTTTCTATCTTCTTTCCTCCCTCCACCCAACCGACACCATCCGTCGCCCCCCGCCCCACCCCAGCCCGGCTTGCCCATCGCCCCACTTTTTCCATTTTTTTCTTTTCTTTTCTTTCTCTTCTGCCACGCTAGACCGCCGTCCAGCCCCACATTTTTCCTCTTTTTGTTCCTTTTTTTCTTTCTCTTCCATCGTCCACCGCCCAGCCCGTGCCCATTCCTCTTCCGCCCTACCCCACCTTTTCCTCTTTTTGTTCTTTTTTTTTCTTTCTTTTCCATAGTGCATGTCGGCCGTCGTGCCCAACCCTCACCCATCCCGCTGGCTGTCATGCCCGCCACGCCCATTCTTCTTCCTTCTCACGTCGACGTGCCCGTTTCTCTTCTTACATGTATTTTTTTTCCTTTTAAAAAAAAAATAAGTATTCGATAAATACTAAATGAAAATTTTTTGTCGACCACAATATATATTTTAGACCAACTATTGTCGAAAATATTTTAAAAAAAATTAATTTTTCGACCAAACATGATAAAAAATATATACACTATGGTCGATAGGTAAAGTCTAGTATGCACTCGAGTCCATGCTGTGCAGCCTAGTCCATGTGCACTTTTCAGTTTACTGACTTACACTTTTTGGTAAATGGTGTTGCACTTTTCAATTATTACTAAAAATATTATTATACGGTTTAATAATTGAAAAGTGCAACACCATTTACCAAAAAGTGTAAGTCAGTAAACTGAAAAGTGCAATATGGACTAGGGTGCACAACATGCACTCGAGTCCATAGCAGACCAACCCATGGTCGATAAATTGTTGTTAACCATAGTATATATTTCCGACCTTGGTTGGTCGAAAATATATTAAAAAAAAAATTTTGAATTTTTTTAGTTTTTGTGGTGGGTGGCTGCGCCATCGCCTCCTTCGATGGTGATGGAGGTGGTGGCGGTCATGGAAGGTAGCAGCTGTAGAGAGCTTATGGTTAGGGTTAGGGTTAGGATTAGGGTTAGGAGAGTGTATTTATTAAGACTATTTTACTCAAAGGGCAATTTAGGTATTTAACATTATTATTAAATTAGAAAATATGAGGGGGAGTACATCTAACAACCCTGGAGGGGTATATAGCCTGTGTCACTTGTATGTTAAACAATGACACTTCAATAACTTGGTTAACATGAATTTTATGACAAGTCTTTTTTAATTTTGATTCAATTGTAAAATAACATGTATCTAGTGAATAGTTGCTTCGAAATGATATTTTTCCTAGATACATCTATTAATACAATTATCAATTTCTTTTGAATATATATATATGAATTGTGCTACTGATTCAACTCTTATATCTTAGTTAAATCCAATTCATCGTATATTTCAATATTAATATAGAGAAGATTGAATTGAAAGAGATATTTATTAAAGTGTGGAATTACAAAGATATACAAGTTTGCCTATACAAAGATTTAAAGTTAATCAATGTGGGATAAATATATATAATGTGATTATGAGGTGTATATGGGCGAAGCTATGGGTAGTAGAGGCAGCCCAATACCCTAAGCTTCGAGAGATTGGGAGGGGATGACAGAGAGTTTCAAATGATGATTTCATGGAGAGGGACACTTTTGGGATGCGATTAATAATATATGTGGTAGCGGCCATGTCGTAAGGCTAGAATGTGAGGGGTAGGGAAGAGTGGTGAAGAAGAGCGAGGTCAGTGTCAACGATATGACGATGTTGTCGTTCAGAAGCACCATTATGTTCAATAGTGTGAGGTGGGGTAGTGAGGTGAGTGATTCCATGGGAGGTGAGAAATGGGCGTAAAGCAATGAATTCACCTCCATTGTTTGTGTAGAGAGTGGTTAGAGTTATTTTAAGAAAGTTTTCAACTAGAGTTTTATAGGCAGTGAAAGTAGGCAACACATCAGATTTACGTTTAAGAGGATATAACCAAACATATTTACAGAAGTGATCAAAAAATATAATATAATACTTGCAACCATTATTAGATAAAACAGGAGATGTCCATACATCAGAAAAAATCAACTCAAAGGGTCTAGTAGATGATAAAGTAGTATAAAAAAGGACAATTTATGACGTTTAATGCATTTACAGGAATCACAAGAAAAAATTCGGCTTATTTTGTAAAGATAACTTGTGACCTGACACAATAGCATTAAAAAAATTGGTGGAGGGGTGGCCCAGACGAGCATGCCGGATCGGAAAAGTTTGGCGAGTGGTGATGTGAGCAGCAAGAAAAGGAGGAGTGGTCGATGGCCAGATGTAAAGGTTATTAACACGAGGGTCCGTCAACCGAGTGTCCCCTGTACGAAGATTCTTCACCTGAAAACCACAACCACAGAAAACCACAATCACATCATTATCAGCACACAATTTTGAAACAGAAATCAAATGCCAGGAAATACCCGGGACAACTAAAGCATTTAAGAGAACAAAGTGTGATAAATGAGGTAAGGAAATAATATCGATGTGAGAAATACAAAGTGAATTTCCATCCTCAACAATTACACCATTTGTACCCGCCGCCATACGGAGCATGCAATGATAGATTAGCTAGATCAGAAGTGATATGGTGTGAGGCTCCCGAGTCAAGTATCCATTCTGAAGTAGTGGGAACCGAAGTAGCAGTGTGGGATGAGGGATGAGCATAGGCCGATGATGAGTGCGATGCAGCAGCTTGGGAAAGCTGATCGCAACGGCGAGCAGAATGGCCTTTAACGCCGCACAATTGGCATTTTCCCAAATATGGACGACCATCGGGCTGGTTGGAGGGGCGGGCATGAGCCGATCGAACGTTAAGGCTGCAGAGGCTGGACAGGTGGCTACTGCGGACGAGTAGGCGAGAATGTGGGCTGCTGGGATCAATACCTGGACGAGGGACGAGATATTGGTCCGAGCGACTCATGAGAGAAAAATGCAGTGGCTCGTGAGGCAGGAGCAGGTACTGAGCGAGCACTTATTTGGGCTTCAGTGGTGTGGTGGAGGTCAATTCTGTAGAATCTGTGAGATGGAATAAACCCACACATTCTAGAGAAAAAAATGGGAATTTTGACCAACACTTACCAAAATGCAGAATAGGAAAGGATCGAATTGAGGAATTATCCTAAAATGCATAATACTATTGTATAATAATTTATACTTTCTGTGTCATAATTTTGATATTCTTAGTTTTTCGGTTATCCAATTTTACAATTCACACAACTTTATGTTCACCTCAATCATCATTTATTCACTCAAATTGTTATTAAATTTATTAATAAATAATTATTTTAATTATAAGTGAACCCCATAATACAACATCATAACCCCCCACATATCTATTTTACACACAAACTCAATGAATTTGGATGAATGGAGTAATACACTAATTAATTATTAAATTAGAAAATTAACTCATGTCAAAGTGGATGGAGTAATTAATACACTAATTTAAAAAATTAGAAAATTAACGCACATATATATTGATAAATTGATACGCTTAGAAATCAAAACAGTTGTTTGTCATTCCAAATATACATCTCATAGACAATATCATAAACCGCAAATAGTACTCATCTTCTATTACAGAAGAAAGTAACATTATTTTTATAAAGTATTGAGCAGGACATTAACTATATATTTTTTCAAGGATCATGATCTCTAGCTCGGCGGAACTGTATAACCTGCACCACATACATGAAAATCAAAATCAATATTTAATTAGTCAATTAAATTTAGAACACAATATTAAAAAATAAATGATAACAAATTGAAGAATTAATAATTAAATTATATAACTAGATAGCATTAATATTAATATAAATTTCATACTGCCACATTTCATTCCATGAGGTACTGGTTTGCCACATGAAGCTGCAACTTGCATGGCTTTTTCCAAACTGATTACGCGTTCAAGATCAGGGGTACTATGGTCACACACACACGGTAAGTTCACGTTTTGGACGACGTCACAACAATCTTTAGACGGAGTTTCAAATGGGCCTTGTTTTTGAACATATCGTCCGCAGTGTTGCACAAGACCTTCCAAGTCCCCTTGGCATTCTGCGGCTGATGCTACCATACTTGTGGTAGCACTAACTATGATTAAGTATATCACCATGAACCCTAGTTTGGAGATCGCCATAATTAGATTTAATTTGGATATATATATATATTTTTTGATGAGTGATTAATAATATATTTCGATCATTTAGCTAGCTATTTAAAGAGAATTATTATTTATGCCTGCAGATTAATTGACACTCTTTGCATGATAAGGTGTTGCACCATAAATTATGGCATTCATTAGTGTGTGTTGCAAATGAATTTGGAGTCATGATATTTGTGTACGTTCTTGGTATTTAAATAGTCATTTTAATTATATTAATCCATAAAATCAGTCAAATTTATATTGAATGATGTTGTTTGCCCAAGAAATGTCACTAGCTCCATCATATAATACTACTAAAATTGTGCCATGAACACATATTAAGATTTAATTGATTATGTATGTATATATAATATACTAATATTCATGTGAGATGAAACATCAATTTGTGAAAGAAATTCAGGCTTCGATCAATTCAATTTATGTACCCTAAAAATTTAACTTAAATATTTTTGAGTAAATTTATTCGTATAATCAAATTTAATTTATAAAGAAATCGGCAGGCAACCAACAAGGAAATGTCATAACAAATTCTAGGGATTAAAAAAAATTTAGTACATTATGTTGTTATGTTTTTAAAATTGATCCAAACTTTATCAACTTTTTAATCCAATAAATTTGCACAAATTTTGATTTTCGTACAATGACATGGGTGGTTGGTCACTGATCAACAGGTCAGTGTCCACATGTACTGTAATTTTTATTTTCTTTTTCTTTTCAGTAAAACGTGGCTTTAATTATATTTTTTGTTATATTTCAATATAATAAATAATTAAAATCTTGTAAAATAATTATTAAAAATTATATTTAATTAAATTTTAAAAATACCGAATAATTTTAAAATCAAATTATTATATAAATAGAATCTCATAAATAAAAAATGACATAAATTTTATAAATAAAATAATTATAAAGTAATGGCAAAATAAAAAAAGTAAATACACAATAAAAACCCGTGATTTTTTTTAAAATAATAAAACATATTTTTAAAATTATCAAAAACACGAGAAATTATTTCAAAATATATTAAATAATTCTAAAATTTAAAAAAAACATATAGAATTAAAATTTTATTTTGAAAAAATAATTTTAAATATAAATAAACTGCAAAAAAAATGTGCATAAAATTTGGTGATGAAGTTATTTAAGGTGGGATTGAGAAAACAGGTTGAAGTAGATGGAATGAGAGATAGATAGGCCGGACGGGGGTTGAAGAGAATTTTGAGGGGTTGAGAATTTTTTTATAATTTTATTTTACTCAATACTTATATTGCAACGTTTTTAACAATGATATATCTATTCTATTTTTTAAAATATTATTTATTATTAAGATTTTATTTTAATTAATAATTATGTTACAACCTTCTTTTAGAACTTGGGTGGAGTGGGGTGGGGTGGATTGAGTGATTATTTATTATTAATAATTATTTTTTAAAATATTTAATCTTTTTGAGATTTTTTTTATAAAAAACTTGTTTTATTTTATATTTTTGAAGATTTTAATTATTTTTTTTATTATAAATTTTGTAATATTTTGTTTTATTAGTTTATTATATATAAAAAATTGAACGTTAGTTTGATTACTTCAGTTATATTTAATTAAATTAAGATTTAGAGTTTATTATTATATTATTTTACAAGATTTCAATTTTATTATAATTTATTTACATTAAAAAAATTAAAATTAAAAAAAATTTAATTATTCTAATTTTTGTTAATTAAGTATTTACTTAGTTTCAAATTTATAAAATAATATATTCTAAGAGTGTAATTAAAACTCGATTTTATAATTATTTAGCATTTTTTAAATTTTTACAAGATATTAATTATTTATTATTAAAATATTACAAAAAATGATAATTAGAGCAATATAATATAAAAAAAACAATTAAAAAAATCATATGAACAAGGACAATGACATGTTGAGTGACCTACTATAGCAGGTTATAGGAAAACAAAAATTAGCATGATTTTATTGAAATAAAATTAAAATGTTGAAAATGTTTGGAACAATTTTAAAAACTTGACAATATATATAATGCATTAGAAAAAATTTAATCCCTAATGTCTACAAGTCATTTTAAGATGTAATTAAAAGCAAAGATAAAATATTTCGAGACTCTCCTCAGGAAGCGGATTGATTATTCGGAGCATTTCGAGAAAATTAACTCGAAAATGCATAGTAAATAAACTAATTTAAAAAAAAGAGTTGAATGGCGTATTTTGAGAATGAGAAATATTTCAACCTTAACTTTTAGGGTAAACATTGTAACAAGGATTCCACCTAGTTGAAAAACATTATATGATTATATCAACCTATCTATCGTTCCAGAGATTGAAAAATTGAATAATTTGTTTAGTTTTCGAGTAGTTGAGTAATCTCATATGAATAATTTTTTTTTTTTTTTTTGTCAACAACAACACACTAAAATTTGCCATTCTAGTTTGTTTTTTCCAGTGTAGAATCCGACCGTGAACTCTTTCAAGTATCACATTCTAGCCTATGGAGTATTACCATATAAAAAATATTTGATTTTATATATTATTCATCTAAAATTTATTAAATAGTGGCTAAACAGTGACATTTCGTGTACTAAATAATGATGTTTGTCATAAGATTTATGTCAGCCAAATTTTTTAAGTTTTTGTTTTTTTTTCTCCTCGCAAATTGCATAAGATATCGTATATTTTATTCAATGTATATTATAAATTATTAAAAAATTGTATTCAGGATAATAACAAATAAAAATACTAAATCATTAACGGAAAACATATAAACTAAAGTTTAGATTTAATGATTATTAAGATTCGATGGCTATAAGTCTAAAATAATACAGTACATTAATAATATATATAATACATTAATTTAAAAAATTAGAAAATTAGCACATCGAAATCAATAAGAGAAGGATATGTGTAATAATTAACTCTATAATGGATGAAACACACATATATATATATTGATTAATTGATACATAGAAATCAAAACAATCGTTTCTCATTCTAAATATGCATCCCATAGATAATCATGCAAATAGTACTATTCTTCTATTAATATAGAAGAAAGTAACATTATTTTTACAAAGTATTGAACATCACATTAACTATATATTATATATATTTTTAAGGATCATGATCTCTAGCTCGGCGGAACTGTATAACCTGCACCATGCACATTCATGAAAATCACTAATTAGTCAATCAATTTTGCAACACAAGATTAAAAAATAAAAATAATACTAAAAAATTGAAGAATTAATAAATTATATAGCTAGAAATATTAATATAAGTTTCATGCATACTGCCACATTTCGTTCCATGAGGTACTGATTTGCCACATGAAGCTCCAACTTGCATGGCTTTCTCCAAACTGATTACGCGTTCAAGATCAGGGGTACTATGGTCACACACACACGGTAGGTTCACTTTTTTGACGACGTCACAACAATCTTGAGACGGAGTTACAAATGGTCCTTGTTTTTGAACGTAACGCCCACAGTGTTGCACAAGACCTTCCAAGTCCCCTTCACAGTCTGTTGCTGCTGATGCTACCATATTTTTGGTAACACTAACTATGGTAAGGTATAGCACCACGAACCCTAGTTTGGAGATTGCCATATTTGTATTTGGTTGAATGGATTATATATATATATATATTGAATTAGATTTGGATGAATGCATGATTAATAATTCATGTAGCTAGCTATTTAAAGATGATTATTTATGCATGATGGACACGGTGACACTCTTTGCATGATAAGGTTATGTGCATAAATTGTGGCATTCATTAGTGTTTGTTGCGGGTGAAATTGGAGTCATGTTCTTGGTATTTAAATTGTCATTTTTGGTTACATTAATCTTTAAATTAATTTTTCTATTTTATATTGAAAATGTTGTTTCAACTCATCTTTTAATATTACTAGTTCATTCAACCAAAAGTATATTCATTTATCTTATTTGTTCGTTCACTAAACGTATATTCACTACTTTTATGTAAATATAATTTTATCTTCACCCTTTAATCACCGATTAATTACTCAAAATTATCACTCAATTTTACTCTAAAAATCACTTTATAATAAATGGACTAGCAATTTTACTCTTTCTACTTACTTTATCTTTTTTTTAAAAAAAATTATACCCAAAAGTATGAGCATATTTTTTTTTTGTGGACGAAAGGAGTTCTAAGTAATTGTGTCTTGAACACCTATTAATACGTCATGCCCCAATTTAAAAAATGCGGACATTTCTCTTTTTTTAAAAAAGTTAAAATAATTAACTTAAATACACATAATATTGAATCTTAAATTTATAAGGTAAAGTAGAAGGACGTAACGACTGTTATTAAAATTACGCTAACTACAACAGCAAAAAAACAACTATATTAAAAATTCATGTGAAAATTTCACATTCAACTAATTAACTAAAATTTCTTAAACGAAAAATCACGATCCAAGTAATTTGAACATAAATGATAATCATAAAATAATCATTTATTTTTATTCTTAAATGCATGAAGATCGTCCCCAATCTTTACGGTCTAAATCTTTAATTTAAAAATAAAAATGGTTTGGGAATGAGCATGCAAACACATTAATCGGATTAAGTTATTTAATATTTAATGGTAAAAACAAATAATCAGGAAACCAAAAACTTAGTAATAACATTCATATTGCCATATATACCTTGTCATTGTTATTTTTCCATGGAGTTTTGTGGACCTTTTCAAATTCAAATTAATGACTCTGAGATTTGAGCTCAGCAAGTTACCCCGAAGATAAGTTGGTCCTAGACCTCAATTACCTCTATTAGATATTTTATCACAAACTTTGCAAAAAATAAACGAGTGGAGGGAGTATTTAGTTGTTTAGTTTTATTTAGTTTGGGAAAGAGAAAACCAAAAGTGGGGAGGAGTCATTCATTGGCAATTGTGTCCTTAGACATTTTCATATTTTAGACTGTAGTTGGTGATAAAAAAAAGTTTTGAATTGTTATAAATGGTAGTGAGCCCAAGTTTTAGGTGAAGGTAAGGACTCCTTTCAAGTGGTTCAATCATTGTCACAAGCCCTCCACTTTCATTACACCAATGCAAATTGCCACAAGAAAAATGTAAGAAATTCCCAAAAGAACTCACATAGATCAATCAACTGTTTCGAACTTATAAGGTTAAATTACCTAAATCTGGTAATAAACGTTTTACAAATCATTATAAATGTGTAAAATTCAAATTATACAAGACAAACAAAGGCAATATCAATGATAATTTTTAAAATAAACTGTTTCGTATATGAAAGGGTAATGAAAGCATGGTGAAAGGAATCACAAAACTGAGTCATCATAATGTCATTGAACATTAAATCATAGGAATAAGAATCATCATAATAAAACCATATCACTATGTTCGTCCAATTCGATTAATTATCTGAAACTGAAACAAATAACAAAACTCTCGAGTTCAAAAAAAGAAATAGGGCATGGGGCATAGTTTACTCTCTTTCCCAAACTAAATAAAACCAAACCAACTCTATATGATTGGTTACTGGTTACAAAGCTCAAGCCTTCCTGGGTTTGCTAGTTGCAGCCAATTGTGATTCAGGCTCCTTTTTTACGGGCTCTTCTTTCTCAGATAGGATCAACTCAATGTGGCAGGGTGATGACATATATGCTGTTAAGTAAATCATTGTGTTAGCAATAAGTCATATGATTCAGACTAAATCGAGATAAGAAACACATATACATACGGTTGATTCTTCCGTGAGCACGGTATGTACGACGTCTTTGCTTTTGAGCCTGGTTAACTTGAATGTGGGAAATGTAGAGAGTATCAACATCCAAGCCTTTCACCTGCAAAAATAAAAATCATTAACAACTACTCTTAAATGCATGCATATGTACCTATATTAAAGTTTAGAAAACAGTGTATCTTACCTCAGCATTGCTTTCAGCATTCTTAAGTAAATCTAAGATGAACTTAGCAGACTTAACAGGCCATCGTCCTTGTCCATTTGAATGTCTGTTTTTGGCCTGAGCAGTTCTCCCTACACCGCCACAGAAACGAGTAAATGGAATGGCTTGCTTGTGGGCAAGAACATCCTCCAAATACCTCTTTGCCTTCAGCAGAGGAAGCTTCCTGATGGCGTGCGCTGTTTCCCTAGTGTTCTATATACAACAGGATGCATTTTCAGGTTATCTCAGCAAGTGTTACATTATGACAATAAGAATAAGGTACTCGATCCAAATTCAGATAATTCCATTGAACAGATGATGTGTTCATTTATAATACAATTAACCACAACAGAAACTAACAAATCACACTAAAACAAAAGAGATGAGCAAATGGTATTGGAATAAAAAACGTATACACCTAGACTGAAAAATAGTACTAACAGGGAAGCATTTTTATCTGAGCAAACAATGAAGCTCAGAATTAACAACTAAAAATTCTAAAAAGCTAAATCTCGGAACCAGTTTAACAACACAAAGCTCAGCTCCATAAAAATCACAAATGTGAATTTCAACTAAATAAAAACAACCTTAACAGCAAAGGATACTTTGAAGCTATCTCAAAATTCTGGGTTAAACAATAACGAAATCTAAATCTAGACTGGTTGGGACCAAACTTTGTCATGAACAGTATTTATAAACACACGAAGATGCCAACTTGTTTACTAACAGTCAATCACCGAATAATTCAGTAGGTTTACGCAATAACAGTTTACAAGACACCTCCTCACAAATGGAAACAGGCCGACATTATACACAAATAAAGCTAATACATCAACACCGAAAAAATAAGTAAAAACAATTACTCATCTCAAAATTACAGCATCACAAAAACAGAAAACAAAACCAAATTTTATCATATATGTTCGAACAATCTCGTGAAATTAAGGTATCAAAAATCAATTTGAAAAAAGAAAAAAAAAAAGAGCTTACCTTAAAATGAACTCTAAGATCGGATCCCCTGGCTTTGCAGGCTGAAAACACATAAAAGAATATCACCAAAAATTATCGTGCAAAAATCAAAATCAAAATCAACAAAGAACAATACAGAAGAAAATATAATCATATAAATTTACATTTAGTCTGATTATCAGGCTCCCTGGAGTACTTCACCATTTCTGCAGCAACTTCGACGACGAGGGAGGTGAGAAATTTACTAGGGTTTTCTTGTGATGCGTTCTTTTATATTTCTGACGGAACACAAAACCCTAAGCCCATCTTAATGGGCTGGGCTAAGCCATAATTTTTAAATTTCTTAACGGGCCTTAGTCCATTGGTCTCCATTTTTCGAAATAATTTAAAAACCAAATTATTGCACAAGGGAAATCATTAAAATTATCAATTAATTTCCCTCCGAAAAAATTAATCTATATACTGTACAATCTAATAATAATAGGGTCTGACTATATGCACCTCCATTTCGGTTTGATGCACTCCCCTTTTCAGTTTTATTAATAAAATAATAGGTAAAAAACCTAAAATACCCTTCATTAAATATACACCATACTAGATGCACCCCACCTCATTTCTTTCACCTTCCCCTAACACACAACTTTCGGTCGCCGGAGACACCATTTCCGGCGACCATCAACTCAAAAAAAAAAAACAGAAATGGTCGACCATATTATCCAAAAAATCACAATTTTTTTCAACTTTCGACCATATACAAATTATGCGTACTAGATGCACCCCTTTACGCACCCTCTGCTATCCTTTCTTTCCCCAAAATTCCGGCCGGTCACAAAAAATAAAAAATCCATTAACAAACACCATTATCAAACCCATTAACAAACACCATTATCAAAAACTTAGAAAACTAACATTTTTTAAAAAAAAAAATCGTCAAACCAGTGCCAAACATATATCTTCTCGTCGACCACGTTTCGTCGACCATATATCTTCCTGTCGACCACATTTTGTCGACGGAAGAATATATGGTCGACCAACAAATGTCGATCGACACTGTAATGTCGACCATATACACTCTCGTCGACATAATAATGTCGACGAGAGTGTATATGGTCGACATTACAGTGTTGAAGTAAAAAAAAAAAAAACCTGGTGCCGGCGAATCGGGGTGGGCTAACGCCGTGAACCAACGCCGGTGAAGAGAGGGAGAGAAGAGAGGGAGAGAAGAGAGAGGGAGAGAAGAGAGGGAGAGAAGAGAGAGGTAGGGGCGGCCGCCGCCTACCGATGGACGGGGCGGCCCTGAAACTTTTTTTTTTTTTTTACAGATCGGGGTGGTGTTTGGAGGGGGGAAATGGAGGGGAGAGGGCGGCCGCGGCGGCCGATTGACGGGGCGGCCGCGCGGCCGCTGTATTATTTTTTTTTACAAATCAGGGCGATTCCGGTGGCGGGGGAAATGGAGGGGAGAGAAGGACGGGGGCGGCCCTGAAACTTTTTTTTTTTTTTTTACAGATCGGGGTGGTGTTTGGAGGGGGGAAATGGAGGGGAGAGGGCGGCCGCGGCGGCCGATTGACGGGGCGGCCGCGCGGCCGCTGTATTTTTTTTTTTTTTACAAATCAGGGCGATTCCGGTGGTGGCGGGGGAAATGGAGGGGAGAGAAGAGATCGGGGGAGAGGGGGCAAACCTGGGGGCGGCCGCGGCGGCCGATGGACGGGGTGGCCGCGCGGCCGCCAATCTGTATTTTTTTTTTTTAACAGGAGGCGAGGCGGAGGCGGGGTGGCCGGGAGTGGTTGGGGCGGCCGCGGCGAGGCGAGGCGTGGGTGGCCGCGGCGAGGTGAGGCGTGGGTGGCCGGCGACGGGGTGGAGGGAGGGGGGGAAGGGGTGGGTTGGAGGAAATGGGGAGGAAGAAGATGAGGGGTGAAGAAGATGAAGGGTTGGGGGTGTGTGTAGTAATAGGATTTTAATGAAGGAGGGGTATTTATGACATTTTACCTATTATATTATTAATAAAACTGAAAGGGGGAGTGCATCAAACTGAAATGGAGGTGCATATAGTCAGACCCTAATAATATCTTATGCTATAAATAATTTCCACCCAAATTATTCCTAAATTTATCATAATCCTTTGTTCCAATTGAATCTATTCACTTTGAATATAGAGATTAAAAAATATAATGAAATTAATATAATAGAATGAGATGTATTAAAGACAATGTAATTGAGAGAGAAATTAATATAATGAAATGAGATATATATATATATATATATTTTAATTTATTTTATATCACTACTAGAAAATTGACTTTTAGTGATATCATCTTCTCACTATTGCTAAAAGCACAGGAATTTGAAAATTAATGACAGGACCTCTCACTAAAAATCAATTACCGTCACTAAAGACTTTTAGCTAGAGAAGTTATAATGACATGAATTCTGTCACTAAAAGTCATTTTTCTTATAATGTATTTAATCCGATGATGAATTTTGTCGCTAAAAGTCATTATGAAATTCATCACCTATATAAAGTACGTGTTTATACTAAAGTGTACAAATAATTTATGCATATAATTAATTTTATAAAAATTTGGGTTCTATACTTCTATATCATTGTTCTCGTAATAGGATGATGGCAATATATATGTGGTATGTTTTCTTTTTAAAATAATTGTATATTATACAGTAATTGCATCAGTATAAAGTTAGATAATATTATGGAGTACTTGTAAATTTGAACTAATGATTAGAAGGACGATGATAAGAATACTATTTCAATTTTAGAGGGATAAAAAGTAATTGGTCCATTAAATTGGATTAAACATTTTGATTTCCGTCGATCAATAAGTATGCTCAAAATTTGAAAATAATTTTTTTTATCTGTAATAATAGAACACCAAACAGATCTAACACATGTAATTTTAATTTTTCTTTTCTTTTTTGTAATGTGTGTAACCTGTAATTACAGTTTAAAAAATCATTCTTAAAATTTGAGCATACTTATTTCACCTAAATGACTAAATCAAAATGTGTAATTCATCTTAATTAAATTCAAAATCAATCCACTAAAAAATCTTTAATCCATAATAAGATAATTTTGTTTAAAATGTACTTTTAAGTCAACTACACAGACATTGCTCATAAATTTGGAATTTGGAATGGATGTAAGTTATTAATATTAATATTTACAAAATTCAAGTATATTTATTGAAAAATTAATACTCCCTCTTATTTTATACTCTCTTATATTCAAAATATAAGTCGTTTTTACCTTTCGTTTTCTTTACAAAATATAAGTCGTTTTATACTTTTCAATGCAAATTAATTGCATTTATTTCAAATTTACCCTTAAGATCAATAACTATTTACATAGATGTAATTTTTTTAAATGAGAATTACAAGCATTGATTAAGAGTAAAATTAGAAATCAAATGTTTTTTTTTAGGGAGGATTGGCCTCTAGTGCATAAATTGGCCTCTAAGAGGTTAATGTTACATGTCACTTTTAAAATTGGTAGGACATACAAATTCGTATGGGCAAATAGACAATTTTGCCCTTTAATTGATCTTCCTCAATTTTGGTATTGGAAGTTGGGAAAAGGAGCTCAAACGTCAACTGCGATGTCCAATCACTCTGCAAAAGCAAAACTCAACTTTAACACCCCCCTCCCTCTCCTCTTTCAATTCACGCGTCAGACACCACCCCCCTTTCAACCCTTTTCAACCCTTTTCAAGCTCAACAAATCCAGAGATTACAAAAGGCGATTCGAAAAAAAATCGAGGGCAGCAGGCTTGACTTCTTGATTACATATTTCCGATACCTCAATTTGCGACGGTAAGACAATTGAATTTAGTTGTAAGGATGTTATTTATCTTTGGTTTCTTCCCTACTATGAAATTCGAACTTAAATTAGGGTTTTTTTTTCTTGAATAGTTGTTTTTATATGCGAAAGTGATTTTTGTTCATCGAAGATTTGGAATCGCAATTTTTTTTTTTTTGAATTTGTTAGGGCTTTGAATTCGACGGGGGTTAGAAAGAGGGTGAAAATTGTTAACTTTGAGTCCAATATATATTTGAATATAGGGGTTTTTTTATTGTCTTGTTTGTTGAGTTTGGATGTTATATGAGGAAGCCTCTTGTTAGATTGCATGTTATATTGGTTTATATATATTCTGATGTCCATCAATTGTCTTCATTTTTTTTTTCAATGAGGTAACCTCTTGGTTTCTAGACTTTTACTGATATATTCTTGAATATAGGTTTTTTTTTTTTCTTGTTGGTTGAGATTGCATGTTATATGAGGTAGCCTCTTGGTAGATGGTTTAGATAGTTAAGTTCTGTTTTTTGGTTTCTATATATTCTGAAACAAGAAACCTGCCTTCATATGATTTTTTTTGTTCCCTACATAAATGAAGTCTGAGTTCTGACCCTAATGCTCTTAAAATTGTTGTGACCAGAATTAATGAAGAGAAAATCCTCAAATGTTAAGGATATGGCTCGAATGAAAGGCAAGGCCCGGAAACCTGATAAGAGTCATGGAAAAGGTTAGTAATTGATGTGTAATCCATTCTACATCTGATTTCACATAAGTGATTATGGATACTAACTTGGTATATTATCCAATCGCAGAAAGATTTGTGGATATGAGTCCTACTCAGAACTCCGATTCAGGTCATATTTTGCAAGATCAAATGATTTTCAGTCAAATTCATCAAAAACATTATTGGGTGTTGAAATGAATGATTGTTATTTTTGAGTTTGGGAATTTAATTTGGATTGTTTTGTACCTTAGAGTCTGATGGCCAGTTCGTGTTTAAGAAAAGAAGAAATACGAAGGAGCCCGAAAATTCAGAAGACATTGAAATCAGAACTCCAGTATCGTCTTCAAGAGATTCAGATGGGTCTGAAATGTCCGTTAAAAGGAGGAAACATCATGATTCAGAGTTCTATGGTATGCATAAATTGAACATTTTTTTTTTAAATTTAATATTCGTTTAATATGTTTGCTTGAATTTTGATTAAGTATTCCTGACTTTGTAGATGAACCAAAATATCCGATATACGAGACTTGGTATAGGAGCAATCTCCGGACTTGTGTGAATGAGATATCTAGGCTGTCTTATGAGAATGCTCATCTAAAAGAGCTGAAAAAACCCCCTACATGGTTATTGTTTAACGCTATTAGAAAATGTGAACCTCGTAGGATGTTGAAAAAATGTGTTAAATATGAAGATAATATAAAGGAGATGATAGTATCCTTTGATAAGCACTATGGGAAATTTGTTGTGGGGAGAGAGTCAATAGGGGTTACAGGACTAGATGTCCAGTTAATTTTTTGAGTGTGTGGGGGGGATAAGGAGATTCTGTTACGTGATTCAGAATACAAAGTTACACCGTGGATTAAACGTTGCTTTAAGAATGCTATTCAGAAGTATGGCAAAAAGCTGGTGCTCAGGAAACATCTAGTGTTTGATAGGCTGCAGTCGTTGTTAAGGAACTCGGATGAAACAAGCATAACTGATGTTGCACGATTAACAACTTTATACTTTGTGGCTTCGTTTTTAGCCCCAAATCAGAATTCATCTGTTTCCCCCCACATTGCTGGTTATTTGGAGAATTTGAATACTGCATGCCAGTATGATTGGTGTGGCTATGTGGTGGATATGCTTGTGAGCCAACTTAAAACAAGCAAGAGTATAAGAGTTGGAGGATGTACCATGCTTCTGCCAGTAAGATAAGATAAGCTATTATATATTTTTTCAATGTTCAAATTTGTTTTTTGTTTTATAAACTTTAATCTGTTCATTTAGAATTTGAATTTAACGTGTAATCTGCATTTTCCCAGTATTGGTTGATGGAGCACTCGAAGCTAGTCAGGCCAGTTTCTGAAGTGAGCTTGCCTAGATTTTTGAAATGGGATACATCGATGTTGAACGATAAACTGAAGACGGTTAAACTCGCAGAATTGAAAACAGATTATGTAAGAATGTTATCAGTTTTTTTGTTCGCATTATATATATATAAATATTACCCATTATTATTTACGATTTTCATGAATTTCCCTTCAGTTACGAACAAAGAAGTTGACACCAACGGAGAGAGAGGGTGATATGTTTGAGGGGCTATTGAGGTATTGGGAAGAGCATTGTCGAACAATTGAAGATTTCAAAGATAATGCCGAAAATCAGACGGAGGGGCCTAAGGATGGGGACACACAGGGCACGAGCCAAACTGCAGACGACGAATATCAAACTATTGATATTTGCACTAGAAACGTTGTTGAGTTTGTTGGAGAAACCCTGGCTTGGAGACAGGATCCGACCACATCTAGGGGCAGGGTAAAAGATATGGCGACGGACAACCAATTTAGGTTCAAGAGTCTACCCAAAGATGTATCATATAAAAAGAGTAGGCTGAGCGGGAAAGACGGGGATGCAGACGCAAGGGATTATTCTGCCCGAAGGATGTTTAGCCCAACTAGGACTGCTTTGGGAGGGGATGATGGCACTGCCCATTCGATTTCTCCTATTAAGAATGACTGCAAAGATAATGATGCAGCTGTGGAGTTTGCTGTTGCTTACGGGGAAAGAGGCCAAAAAGAAGAGTTGATGGTTTCTGAGCTAGAAGATTGTAAAAAGAAGATTAAAGATAAGGACAGCGAGATTGCTCTTTTGACTACTAAGCTCGAGGGAATGGAAGGTCATGTGAAAGATGTGGAAAATGAAGGAATGGAACGAATGTTTCAAAAAATGCTTGAGGAAAGTATTTTGGGGGTAGAAGAAAGATTTTCACTGAAACTGAAGGAAAAAGAAGAGTTACTTTGCAAATTGGAGAGTAAGTTGAATAGCTACTTCAACATGGCCTCTGAACATGCTTCATTAGTTAAAGGGAAGGATGATTTGATCAATAAACTTGAAGCAGAGTGTACTCGATTGATAGCAAAGATAAAAGCGTTGATATCCCCGTCGATGACGCAAATCTGTCAGGACCCCAATAACATGGCCCACATTGAAGCTATTGAAAAGTTGGAAGTGGTATCAAACGAAAAGAAGAATCTTATGAAGCAAAATGCATCATTGATTGACACCATCGAGATTTACGAGGCAATTGATGGACATCCAGAAGTGAGTGAGTTACAAGGAAGTGGCGGATCTAAAGCCTCAGTTGTTGGAAAATTCCCTTCGCCTAGTTCAATGACTAAGAGGGTAAGAGAACGAAGTGTGATTGGAGATAGGAAGGCTATTGAAGTCCCCCTCAACCGAACACCAGAGAACTTATAATTTTGAATGAGGGAAAGAAAGACAAAGTCCCGACTGGGAGGGCATCGAAGTTAGATGAAATAAGAATTGATGAAAAGTACGAGGCAGTTAAGTTGACAACTTCTAGGATAAAGAAGGTGCTTTTAGACTATATTGCAAAGGATGGAGTAAGGTATGATAGTAGATTTAGATTTCTGATTTAATTTTTTGGCTCTGAAATGACTATAAATATTTTAAATATGATTGTTTGGTTTTTTGTGTTTTGTAGAATAGTTGTTTTTGAAGGGGAGAGTGAACTAGCGCATGTGACAGTTATAAATGCTATCAAGATTTTGCATCACGATCGATTATCCGACAATGTGAGTTTTTTAACGCTTATAATACCATTCCATAAGAAATTGTTCTAATTGGCTTCAAATTATAGGTAATTGATGCGTGGGCAGATATCGTGCTTACAATGTATGAACAAACAACATTTGCCAATTCAACAAGAGTATTCACTTCTAACTGCTGGGTAATACTTACATCATTCGAATATATGTAATTCATTGTTGTTTGTATGTTGTACCTCTACTAACCAAATAACTAACGTTTTGTAGGACTTGATAAATAAAAATCATAATTTACTAGTTCGCCAGAAATTAATTGATGATCGATTGGCATCGGTTAATAATGATGATGTGTTATTATTCCCCATAAATGTCAAAGCTACAGGGGGAAATAACAGGGCAACCAGAGATCATTGGACTTTACTGATTCTGCATTTAGGCTTAATAGAATGGTATTTATTAAACTCGTTGCGCCCGCGACGAGGGGGGCTAGAGACCCTAATTTGGTGGGGGCAAATGTTGTGGTAATAACTATTTATGAAGTTCAAATAATTGTATTTTATTTTAAAAATTGCTATTTAACATCTAAAAATTTGATTGAACAGGTTCCATATGTGGAGACAAAGCTTCGGGAAGCATTCAAAAGGGCTGGCCGATTCCACAGGATTATGACTATGTCTGCTAAGAAACCCGAAGCTGTTGCATGTATTCAGCAGTCCCCAAAAGGTGTAGATTGTGGGGTAATAGTTTGTCAACATATCGAGAACATTGTTCTTCGATTGGTCCCGGAAAAATGGGTTTTTTCCAAATCCAAATCTGCAGAATACCGCAGTAAAATGGTTAGTTGGTTCGTTGACCCTACTAGCGTCAGAGTGGATGGTATTAAAAAATAGTTTGTTTGGGATTTTCAAAACATATGCACTTAGTATTTTGTATTCTGAATTTATGGTTTTTGGGTGGAACTGATAACATTAAGCTATTTTGGTGGGAACTTTTTTTCTTCAGATTGGACTTGGGGGGGAATGGGGTGAAATGAAGGTTTATAATTTGTATTTTGTTGACTTGTGTCAGGGAAGCCTGAAAATCTATTAATGGTATAGGGGATTGCCCTTTTTTGAATTGTTTGCTGGTATATTTTTCTGGGGACAAGTTATAGATGAATTCGATTTAGGGGGTAGAATTCAAGTTTCTGAATAAATGTTCAATTAAAGGGTGTGTGTTCAGAATATGACTCCATGATCATTAATTCTAGGATTTTCCATACACTTATTCTTAATTCAATTTCCGAATGGGCCCTTTTTTAAAATTTTATAGGGACATTAAATAATTTGGCCCAACTTTAAGATTTAAAAAATTAATTAATTTGGCCCAATTCAACTAAATTCTTAGGCTTCCGGAAACTCTTAAAGCCCATCTATTTGCACTAGAGGCAAATACTCCATACTTAGAAATAAAGACAAACAATTATGTTGGAATTTGAATAAAATAAAATATTCAAAGTACACTATAGTTTTTTAATAATATATTGATTACTAGGGCCCTCCTCTAATTTTCAAAATGATATGAAAATTTTCAACTATTTATTGGGTATTGAATAATGGACCAACATTAATATTATGCTCTATGACCATTTTTAGATCCACAATTTATTAAAGATCATTAACTATTTATCCCATAATACTAATCAAATATTCATAATTTAATTGAACAAATGTTAGATCAATAGCCTTTACATTGAGTATTAGGCCTTATCTGTCCAACATTAATTGAACAAAAAATAGATTAGTCACTGTTGGGTAGTTATTCAATTATATATGAACAATATAACAGACGTTGTTCAATATAAATAAAGTGTTCAATACCATAATTTTCTGATGTTCAAATACCTGGGAATATCTCTTATTCTAGTGCGTATATTTGACCAACTAAAATAATTATAGATGACATTAAAAGTTATACATGGGACTTATAAGTCCATGTTGGGCCCTGGGGGACAATACTATAGTATTAGTTACATTATTAGTGGGTCAATTCAAAACTTATTGTTCAACTAAAATCAGTTATTCAATACAAACATTTTATGATGGGATCAGTTCTTTTTTTTTTTTTTTAACCAACATCAATTTATCCACAATTGGTATCGAATTATTCTTAATCTATTTGGGACAAATCACAGTGATTTTGGGCCATATTTTTTTAAGGAAAAATATTATTTTTGTTTTGGCAAAAAAAAATTAATATTATTCTTTCCACATATATAGATGATACTCCCTCCATCCACCAAAAGTAGTCCCATGGAGGGTGGGCACAAGTTTTAAGAAAAATGTAGATAAAGTAAGGGTATTATAGGGTATTGTGGGGTCCATTGTGAATAAAGTGATTGTTTGTGAATAAAGTTGATGACAAATTGAGTAATTAAGTGATGGTTGAAGGGTGATAGTTTTCATAAAGTGTATGAAACTACATTTGGTGGACAAAAAATATAAGGCTAATGGGACTACTTTTCATGGACGGAGAGAGTACATAAAATCGGGGTTTTTTTAGTTCAATGTTCAGAACAGTATCTAATATTCAAAAAATTTGCAAATGATTCTGTTTAGTGGATCTTCAATTTCTTATCAGATTGTAATTTATTATTGAATCACAAATATTAAAAATATGTTGTTTATTAAATTCAGGAACTAATGTTTACTTCCAAAATATTGATAAGGGGGGAAAGATGAACTAATGTTTACTTCCAAAATAGAATATTTAATTTATAATTACTTAGTTGGGCCAGTTCCTGATGGGCTGGGCCCGATAACTGAATGCATTCCAATTATTTATTGTGGGCCATCCTTCAAGGTTGTTCCAACATACCCCACAATATATGAATCAAACAAGTGAAATTAATGATTGTTCAATATAAACAATACTTGTTCAATGATTGTTAAATATTAGCTAATATTCAATAATCAAACAAGTGACATGGAATAAATTGAAAATAAGATGAAAATGTGATAATTGATTAGATATCGAAAAAGATAGGGATATTATGAAGATGGTGGACAAACTTCCATAATAAGATTTATTAATAATTAGCGTATTTTATTCCTGACAAACTTCCAAAAAATCATTAATTACATAAATCATACTTTAGTTTGGGATTCCAAAAAAGAAAGATAGTGGGCCTACTTTAAAAAAAAAAAAAAAAAAACCAATCATTAGATACTTCTTGGGCCACATCCAATAATGGCTCTTAGAAAAAATTAATTCGACTAAAGGGCCAGCCCAAGTAGATGAATATTCATAAAAAATAAAATGCCCCATAAGGCCTGCCCAAGTAGATCTAAAACCATCCATAAATTAATAAAATTGAACACTTCCACAACTCCAAATCAGAAATGAGTTCAATGCAAATTATGACCGTTTGGAAACTCATACGGTTTGAAATAAAAATCGACCGTTTAAGGTCATGTCATGAACATAATTATAGTGCTATAAAATAGAGGAAAATTTCAAAGATGAAAACACAATACAGTGGGAATGTGGGATAATATCTACAACCTTCACAACTCACATATATGGTAGCAACAGATCCCTAAAAAATGTCAACAGCTAGCAGTTTCAATGCATCTGATTGTTACCTTAGATATGTGAGGTCGTGTTGCCGATATTGCGGGCTTCCCACAATAATTCTGGTGTCCGAAACTCCAAAGAATCCTGGCCGTTTATTTTACTCGTGTCAAGAGCATCATTTCTCTCATTGGTGTATGCCCATAACAAGGGCGACTACAAATATGGAGCCGATAGAGGGGCAGAACAGGGGGCATTAAGGGATTGAGCCCCAGCCAGCTACAATTTCAAATCCAATCACTATGCAAAAAATGTTTATTGCAAATGCAATAACAATTGCTTTGGTTGTGCTTGCAAGTGGATTGGTAAATGGGCTTTGGAGATCGAATGGATGAAGATGATGCTTAATTATTGATGTTTGAAATCTATTAGTTCAATTCAAAGCAAAAGCAGCAACAAGGCCAAGCAGCTGAAGACTAAATATTGTAATGGGTTTTGACAGCAAGATTTTTCAATGAAATCAACTGATATTATAGACTTCAACACAAATCATATTATGGAAGATATTATGTGCTCAAAAACAAAATTTGGGCAGCCTAATATTAATTGGCACTTTCAAAATGCATTAAGACTTCATTCATTTCTTCCAAAAATTACAATATACGCAAAAAAAAAAAAGGGAAGTATGACATCCAGCGGATTACACAAAATATTCAAAACATAACAACCCCATTAAATAAGAAAATGCATAAGTCAAAAACCCTTAAGAAAATCACACAAAGGAATTTTTCTGAAAGGGGAGCTTTTGATATATGAATTACCTTTGAGAGCATGTAAACGAATCATGTCTTCCAGACTTTCCGCAACGGGCACAAACAATTGGTTTTATCCTTCGAAACTCGGTGAATGAACGAACTCTCATCTTTTTTGGGCGCCCTGGGGGATTGTTTAAAATCGGTGGGAGAATCTGGCCTTCATCATTTGAATCAATGAATCGAAACCTCTCCGTTTCAGGCACTGGCCTCAAATCAGCTTTGTAACACAAACGATAATTGGATATTAAATAACAGTCATCAATATAGGTGAACGCACTCGTACAGAATTTCCTAATGACAGCCACGGCGTGAGCACAAGGGAACCCTCGAATTTGCCATTGGAAACAAGAACACTGTCTGGCTGCAAGATCTACACACACTGAAACACTTGATGACACTTCAAACTGCCCGTTTGGACACTGAGCTACGTTCCATGACTTACAAACATCAGAAAGATGGTGCCATAAAGCCTCCTTGGTAGCACAAAGAGAACCAGTCCACAATCCACTAGCTTCCCGCCTTTCAACAAACCATCGACAAATGCCCTTCCGAATAGAGTCAATCATGAAGGTGATGGGCATTGACCTTGCTTCACTAATCCAGGAATTGAAGGACTCAGCTGCATTTGATGTCATCTCGCCATATCTTCTGAAATTGGGCGAATACGAAACAGCCCACTTATCGTTGGGCATTTCATCGATCCATTCTTCAGCTACCTTGCCACCAATCTCAATGAAAGCAGCAACCTTTTCATGAAAAATGCTCCGGGTAGGGGCGTATGCACACTCTGTGAAGAGGTCACTAAGTTCTTCTCTATTTGTCGTTGTCCACCCACTAGAAAACTTAGTCTTCAGGTTCTGAAGCAAGTGGAATAAGCAAAAAAAATGAACGGGGGTGTGAAAAACTTCGTCGAATGCAGACATTAGGCCGGGGTGCCTATCTGAAATAAACATGATCTGCTTGTCGTGTGATATGAAATCGCGCAATTTGATCAAAAACCATTTCCAGTTCTCTTTGTTTTCTGAAGATACGATACCATACGCAACGGGGAACATACCTGAAGGAGGGAATAAGCGAAGGAATGAAAACATGTTAATTTGGGGGAGAAAGATAAACAAACACAAAACAAATAATTCAAATACTGACCATTATCACCATCTTTGGCAGTAGCTGTAAGCATCGTGCCCTTCGCTCTACCCTTCAAGAACGTCCTGTCAATAAATAACAATGGGCGACAGTGGTGAAAACCATCCATAGAAGCTTTGAAAGAAACGAATAACCGTTCAAAACGATTAGTTTCATTATCTTTCTCAATTTCAGCAAGGCTACCAGGGTTTGTCCTTCGTATAGCTTCACAGTACCATCTAAGTTGGTCGTAGCTCTCGTAATATCCACCAAAAACATCATTGCGAGCTGACTCAATACTACGCCAAGCTTTCCAATAAGGAATATCAAAACCATAACCATGATTAAACAACTCCATAACATTCTTCCCACTAATTGTGGGGTTTGATTTCACCTTATCAATCACTAATGAAGACAGAATGCTAGTACCCAACCTAGTTTTTTTCTGAGCGGTTAAACTACCTCGGCATCTATGAATTAAGTTAGATCGATATACAACAAAGTGGTCATTTAAAGTCCTCTTTTTGGCTTTTATGAACCAATCACAGATTATAGGCCCTCTATCATCCTTACACACTGCATGAATGTATCTACTGTCGTTTCTCACATATTTAAATTGATATTCCAATTTAAGCATATACTTTATAAGTTCTTGCCTAAACTCAGGAGCTCCACCTCTAAATTCGACCCCAGTCCCATCTTTCATGATGAAAGCCCAAGCATCAGATATATAAGACTTCTTCTTCTCTATTGGACATACATCGAAAACTGGAATGCTAGAAAACTCCACTTCATTTATAACATTCCCTACTTTCCTTTTATTACCACAATACTTTTTGGGCTTACTTCTAGACCCCCCGGATATTGAATCAAAATTTTCACTGAATTCATGATCTAAATTTTCAGAAGGCCCACAAGAATTGAAAACAGGGGAGGGGGGGCTATTATTGGATTCAATATGATCATCGATCCTACTAGGGAGGGATGGGCATGCAGCAATTTTAATGACATCGACAACAACAACGAATTGAGATGTATGCTTACACAAAGAAACCAAATTTTTTAAATCATCCTCACAACCCAAAAAGCAATCAACAACATTTCCAACAGAAAAGCTGCAGGAAAAATTAGAAGAATCCAATTCAGGCCACGTACCAGAAATCTGACGCCGGAAATCGGAGAAATTGGTGTTTTCAGTCAATGATAAAAGCTTAAAACTACCCATGAAATTCACGGTAGCAACCACAGAAGACGGCATGTCGTTCATGTAATTTGCTGAAAACCCTCGATTACAACGAAAATGGGAAGATGATAACAACCAAGAAACAAACGAACACGCTGCAAGGAGATGATAACAAAGGAACCCATATATATTTGAAATTTGAAAAACGGAGAAGGGACACTCTGACATGACGGATTTGCAGGCGAGATGGAAATTGGGGGCGAAGGAGATTACACGCAACATATTCGAAAATGAAAGGGTAATTGAGACATTTGATTAGGGGTTTTGTATTGGCAAGTGGAAACAAATATGACAAGTACTTTTTAACACTAAAGGGGTTAATTTTGTTCCTTTGGGTTAATAATCTCTTTTTTTAATATGTATGCATGAGATTAGGATGACATGTATTTTGAATAAGAGGGAGTATCAGTGTAGTGTTGGTGTATTAAAAGAATAATTAATTTCTTATTATACCCATATTAAATAGTACTATGTATTTATTTATATTTGAGTATTTAAATTATTTGAAGGGCAAATTTAAAAAAATCATCATAAATTTACATTGAAAACGTCATTCAATTTGTAAAGAAAATGTGAAATTATCATTTATTTAGAAAATGAGGGTGGTTACTATATTTATTAATTGAAAATGAACATACCATTAATAAGAAGAAGAAAATATTCGTTTAGAGATATGTGAGTAATTAGTATCCTTAATTAGTGGATTATCTTTCAAACTAATTAATATTGTCAGTTATGAATGGGATTTGAATTATCCTTTATTGTATTTGTATTATATATGTATAAATAGATCAGTTACGACGTACACATTTCACAACATTTTACAAGAAAGAAGAAAATATAGAGCACAACTATCTAGGTCTTAAATCCTGGGTTCGAGTCATGGGAGGGGAAAAGGAGGGATGGGTATTTAATGTAATTAAAAAAATATATATATATATATAGAGATATGGCGAGTACTATTACAACTTTGTTCATTCTCTTCTCCTTCATTTCAATGTCAGGTATAATTTAAAATTCCGTATTCGTTTTGATTTAGTTAAAATATTATCTTACATTTATAATTAAATGCAGTGATGGTGGAAGGTGGCGGAGGAAGGAAGCCACTACAATTTAACACGTGTCCAGCGTATAATTTTAGTATAAACTGCTTGAATAATTTTGGAGCATGTCAACAATGGTGTGATAAAACATATGGAAAAGGATTGGAAGCAGAAGCTGTTTGTGCCTCGCCCCTTCCTGGACAACCCAGAAGGTGCACTTGCTTATATAGTTGCTAGTTACTTACTTTTAATTTAATTAAACCAAATAAATGTATTATCACATTATGATTCATGAAAATGCAAGATATCACTTGATTGTTTTCGTGCTTATATACTCCACCTTTTACTAGTCATTTAGTACCATTTTATTAATTTAATTACAAAAATTTAAATAATTTGTTTATTACTCCCCGGTCCAACATTAGGTTATCATCTTTTTTTCTTTTTTTTAATAGAATTAGAATTTGAATAACACATTTCACGCTCACATATCTATACATAGAAATTCTATCAAAAAAAAAAAAAAAAGTACTTCAAACTCAATCGTGTGAGAGTGGGAAGATTCTCAAGCATACCGATCTTTCTCGAAGTTTCTCGATTTAAAAAGATAACAAACCTGTTCCAAATTGTCGCACACTATGACTCGCGCTACAACCTCTCAAATCACTAAAAACACAATCCCAAGAATAACCAGTTCCATCAAGCCCAACAAAACCACCATAGGTTGTGAAAGATACTCATAGTCGGAAAGATAAACCTATAACAGGGGGAGAAAAAACTATAACAACCAGAAAAAGTAAAAAAAAGAAAAAAACAGCAAAAACTAAGAAAGGGAACAAACAAAAAAAAACATGCAATAAAAGTAAAAGTAAGAATTAAAATGGGATCAACGGATAATTCGTCCAATCGTAACTCCGTCAGAGAGATTTACCCGTTAATCTCAACTAAATTCCTGAAAAAGTTTCTACACCCACTGAAAATTAAAATTATCCCTTTCTAAAATGTTAAAAAATGATATTAAAGAGTACTCCCTTCGTCCCGGAGGAACTTGCACCCTTTGACCGACACACATTTTAAGAAATGTGTAAGAAAAGGTGTAATGATTGATGTTTTGAGGGGTAGTTTTGTAAACTTTTATGAATAAAGTAAAGTAAAAAGTAGATTGAGTGTGGAAAAGTAATGGCATATGGGTAAATATGAGTATATTTCAAGGGTGAGGGTTGTAAAGATATTTCTTTTTATGGAGTGTGCAAATTGGTATGGGACATCCATATATGGAAAGTGTGCAAATTCCTGTGGGACGGAGGGAGTATAAGATATGAAAAATACTTTGATTAATAAATTACTTTAATAAAATTCACTGACATAGTCAAACTACAACTACGGGGCCTAGATAAAATAAAAATTTTAAATATATTTTAAAACAAGATAATTTACTATTAGGATTTATTTTAATAAAGTTAAACTAAAATTAAATTATTAATAATCATGATTTTAATAATAAGCAAAATATATATTAAATAATAAGTAATAATGATATAATGAAATTGAGATAAATACTTTTTATTTAAACGTGAGTGAAAATTATATAAAGCAAAATATATATTAAACAATAATTAATCATGATTTTCATTTTTTTATGCACACTAGATAAAAGCGTGAGTGAAAAGATGTTGTTTTTGTGTATCCGCAAAAAAAATGAACGTAAATTAAGTAATTTACAAAATTATCGAGTGTAAATATTTTTGGGACTTTTTGAAAAAAAGGTGAAAGTTAGGATGTAAATAATTTTTTTCTCTATGTTATAAAAAATAATAATTCAACGTAATGATAATTTTTTATTTTGATTTAATAAGTTCACATAAATTTTTACTCTAGTTTCGTGACCTGAAGTAGCAGGTCACCCAGCAGGTCGAACTAACCCATTTAACCCTAAAAAAAATGTAGGGTTAGGGTTCATGAATCGTAAGCCCGTTTAAATCTGAGTTTTTTTTATTCGGACTGGTTAACTCGCAGGTCTACCGCGTTGTTACTTTTTTTTTTTTTAATAAATAACTTGCGAACAAATTTTGAACCATTTGACCCATAACCATATAACTATAAGCATTAAGTAGTCCATTACCATCCATTAGTCATTATTACTAAAAAAAATTCTTAGATTATGATATTTATTTAATATGACGAATGAGTTCTAGAACTGTGTTTAAATCATACTTTTGTTTTCTCATTTATCGATCATTAACTAATTATATATTTTTCTATTTTATTTGCTTGTTGGATGTGCCATTTGGGGTCTTTAATTTTAAAATAAAAAAATTTATTATTGCCCGTTAGTAACCTGTTTAGCCCGTGGCTCGCTAGGGTTATGGTTAGGTCCCAACAATTGTAGGACTATTATGTATGAACCGATTAATACCCTAGTCAGTTTAGCCCGTGGCCCTGTAGGGCTGGCCCTAACCCTATAAACATCTTTACTCGCAGGTCATTGTCCACCTGTATTTTTTTCCTTTTCTTATATGTATTATGTGGTTTTAATTATTATTTTTAATATTATATTAGTAAATAATCTTGTAAAATAATTATAACATCAAAATATAAAATTTCGACATTGAAAAAATTCATACTGATATCGTACCGAAATTTTCGGTATACCAAAAATTCGACATATCGAAAATTCAATTAAAAAAATCGCATACCGTTTATTGTACCAAAAATTCGGTATGTCGAAATCTCGTTTCATACCGATATACATTTATTATAACGAAATCTTCTTATATGTAAATGAATTGTAAAAAAAAAAAAAAAAAAACATTTATCACTTGTCTATGAGTTTCAGAAGTGGGGGATGTGAGCCTGTAAGGTTATGCATCAAGAACTCACACCCCGGTTGCAGAAGTTATAGAAGAAAGAACGATCGCGCCGAAAATTCGATATGTCGAAATCTCGTTTCATACCGATATACATTTATCATAACGAAATCTTCTGAAATGTAAATGAATTGTAAAAAAAAAAAAAAAAACATTTATCACTTGTCTATGAGTTTCAGAAGTGGGGGATGTGAGCCTGTGAGGTTATGCATCAAGAACTCACACCCCAGTTGCAGAAGTTATAGAAGAAAGAACGATCGCGTGTGCCGGGAAGCGACTGCTTGCTACAAACCCAGACCCGCATGGGTCAGGCATGGATCCGATTAAGTGGGTATGGGACGGGTCGTGGTTTTGGTCAAACCCGCCCCGTCTACCCGTACCTGTATCCGCTATATATAAATATAATAATATTTAATATATATATATATATATATTTTTTTTTTATTTATATAAATTTATATGTATATATGTTTGTAAAAATATTTTTTATGTAGTTTTTTTTTAGTATAAAATGAATATGAAATGCTATTTAAACAGTTATATATTTAATTTGAATTATGTAATATCAAAATAAATATATTGTATACGTTAAAATTAATTTTAAATAATTAAACGGGACGGGGAGGATAAAATTCGACAGGTTTTTAAGAGGGACGGGTCCAACTATGGGAATTTTCTGGCGGGACGGGTCCTGGGACAGGGCATACCCGTTCCATTGCCATCCCTACTGCTTGCGACGAGGGAGCGTCGACTGTGTGTGGTGAGAAACGGTCGACTGCAAGCAGGCGGCAGGAGAGCGGAAGATTGTAGGCGGCGTGAGAGAGGAAGATTGCGGGCGACTTACAACTGGTGTGTGCGACGAGGGGGTAAGGTTTTCTTCAATTTGAGAAAGAATGAATTCTGCTGAGTAGAGTTTCTTCAATCTGGGGAAGGACTTTTGAATGAGAATTCTGACTTTACACATTAATGTGTTAGGTAGGCTTTGGACCAGTATTTAAATTCTATATTTTAAAAGTTAATTAATTTTTTGTTTTTTTAAATTTAAATAATAATGTAAAATTATAAATTATATTATAAAATTATTATTTTATTAAGATTTCATTATGTTGGTATATATCGGTATACCGTTTCATATCGAATATCAAAAAGTTTCGGTATACCGAAAATATCGCGATATGACCATTTTACATACCGTTATCATAACGAAAATTTCAATAATTTCGGTACGATAAGCTCGGTATACCGAAATTTTGATATTTTTCCCACCCCTACCCAAGACACACTCATTCGTTCAACAAACGGCGATTCAAGTTCGAAAATAGTTGGTTAGCAGAACCGGGGCTCTCAAATGTTGTTTCGCATGCTTGGCATGGGTTTGGCGATTTTGATATTATCAGAAGACTTCATGCTACATCGGATACATTGGCTTTACGGGGGAAGCATAGAGCCACAACTATTAGAAATCTCAAGAGAGATTTACATATAGAGATTGAAGCTCTCCAAGTTCGCATGGACAGTCTAGCGGTAGATAAGCAACGAGAGTGCCGAATGGAACTAACCTGAGTACTAGTGGATGAAGAGACATTTTGGAAGCAAAGAGCTAAAATTTTCTAGCTTAGGGGAGACAATCTCAACACCCGTTTTTTTTCACCAAGTGGCTTCATCAAGAAAGAAAACGAATATTATAACTCACATACATGATGAATTCGATCAGTGGGTGGAAGACCAATAGGGGATGTGTCAGGTGGTTCAACAATACTTTGCTAGAATATTTTCTGAAAACGCTAATAATGTTGATGTAAAGGAATGAATGCATGCAATCGAACCCATGATATCTGAGGAGTAGAATGCGCTGCTCACACGTCCTTTTTCTATGGAGGAATTCCACATAACGATTTCCCAGATGCATCCAGATAAGTCGCCAGGCCCCGACGGGTTTAACCCAACTTTTTACCAAAACAATTGGGACACGGTAGGGCAAGACGTCTTCAACGCAGCCACACATTGGATGCAAAGAAACGAGTTTCCAGTAAATTTGAATGACACACATGTGGTTCTCATCCCAAAATGTGAATCACCAAGCTCGACGAAGGATCTACGACCCATATCACTATGCAGTGTCATTTATAAATTTTTATCAAAGGTACTTTGCAATAGACTTAAGTCTGTTTTACCTTCTCTGGTGGGCACATCCCAATCAGCATTTGTCAGTGGTCGGGCCATCCAAGACAACATTCTTATTGCCTTTGAGACTATACATGCGATGCGCTAGAAGAAGCGGGGCATGGTGGGTGATGTAGCTTTGAAAATCAATATTAGCAAGGCGTATGATATAATAGACTAGAGTTATTTAGAGGGTGTCCTGTGCCACCTAGGGTTTTCGCATGTTTGGACTTGTTGGATGATGTTATGTGTTAAGATGGTTCGTTATTCATTCCAAGTAAATGGGGATATGGTTGGGCCCATTGTTCCTGGACGAGGCCTTCGACAAGGAGATCCCTTATCGTCTTACCTCTTCATCCTGTGCGCGGAGGGGATGTCAGTGTTGATCTGACGGGCTGGAGCACAAGGTAGATTGCATGACAATATAATTTGTAGACGGGCACCATCCATTTTCCATTTATTATTTGCGGATGACAACCTTTTATTTTGTAGAGCCCCGATTGAGGAAGCGGCCACCTTGAAAACCTTATTGGATGATTACGAGAGGGTTTTAGCTCAGGCTATCAACTACACCAAATCGGGTACGTTTTACAGCCGAAATGTGGGGAAAACGCAGAAAGTGGCTATATGGGAGGTGCTGGGAGTGCATGGTGCGCTGAATACTGGGAAGTATTTAGGGCTCCCTTCTTTAATAGGGAGACGAAAAAAATGAGATATTTGGATATTTGAAGGAAAGGCTATGGAATTGTTTGCAAGGTTGGCAACAAAAGAAAATCTCAAAGGCTGGTAGAGAAATTTTGATCAAGTCGGCGACACAGGCAATACCGGCATACTGCATGGGTGTCTTTCTCTTGCCTTCGACACTCATTGAAGAATTACAGAGAATGCTGAACGCATATTGGTGGGGCTTTGGGGGAAATTAGACTGGAGTCCATTGGACGAAATGGGATCTATGTGCTCGGATAAAAAGAATGGAGGAATGGGTTTTAGAGACATATACCTATTTAATGTTGCCTTGCTTGGTAGAACGAGGTGGAGATTAATGACGGACCCTGATGCTCTCGTAAGCCGCCTCTTAAAGGCACAATATTACCCGAATGAGGATTTTTTAACGACAAACATGGGGCGTACACCGAACTTCACTTGGAGGAGAGTATTCGTGAGGCCTATGACCTTCTTCGAAAGGGCACATGATGATAGGTTGGTAGTGTAGAGCATGTAAGGGTTTGGGAGCAGCCTTGGGTAAATGATGTAGACAATTTTTGGATACGCACGCCGGTCGTACCGGAGTTGGAGGATATTCGGGTCTGATGATTCCGGGGAGAAACCGTTGGGATATTGAATTACTGAATCAGGTGCGCTACCCGGGCGATGTAAGGAGGTGCTTAAAATAGTTATTCCACCGACGGGGTTTGATGATCGACTTTTATGGAACCACTCAAGGGATGGTAAATATAGTGTACGGGCGGGCTACAAGCTAGCTAACTCCCTAATGCGAGAATTTGTGGCTTCGGTGGGGGAGGACTGGAGTTTGATGTGGAATCTAAAAGCACCACCTAAGGCAAATATTTTTTTATGGTGGATATGTAAAGGCTTTCTCCCAACCCGATTGCGTTTATTTCGCAAAAATATTGTTACAATGAAGGAGTGTCTGCACTGTATGGATGGTGAAGAATCAGAGTGGCATGCGTTCCTAGGCTGTTCAGTAGTAGCAAATGCTTGTAGAACGGTCTCATATCGTGGAAAGCTGAGTAGAGCAATGGTGGCCTCGGAGTCAATGCAGGAACTAGTTTTCTACCTGCTAAGGGAGTTGGGTGCACAGGATGCAATTCACATGGGAGTGATGTTATGGCTTATGTGGAAGGAGAGGGATAATAAGGTTTGGAAAGGAACTTGTGCTAACTTGGATGGAGTATCCACGCGGTCAACTATATATGGCCGAATGGAGAAGTGCGACGATCAGGAGGGATCCCATTGCAAGCAGAACCAGCTGTAAAGCATGGCATAAAGCACTACATACATTTGTAAAGGTTAATGTAGATGGAAGTTTTTTATGACACAAATGAAATGGGTTTAGGGGTCATTATTCATGATGATGAGGGGAACTTTGTTGCGTGTCGATCGATGGTAGTCCCTAGTCAATACGACATTGACGTGGGCAAGGCGATGGGGTTACGGGAGTCGTTATCTTGGATCAAGACGAGGATGATGGAGAGGGTAGAAGTGGAAATTGATGCTAAAATCGTTTCAGATGCACTGCGTGCGAATACAAGTTCGACTTCAGCTTTTGGGACTTTCATTATGGATTGCAAGGAGCTTATTTCAGAAATTCCGCAATGCTTGATTAAATTTGTAAGTTGATGCCAACGTTAAGGCACACACTATTGCTAAATCTGCTAGACTTTTTTCAAGGCCACATGTTTAGTCCGACCTTTCGACTTTTGTGGTGGGTTTACCTTCGATTATTTGCCTGAATAAAATTTTAATTTCCGTAAAAAAAAATGAAAGTGTTAATGATATTGCTAAAACAACGTTCATAAAATAAATAGGAAAATATTAAATGCAAACGTGTGGAAGACGAAATATTAAAAGTGGCCAAAGGAAATCTTGTTTAAGTGTTATATTTATTATTAAAAAGTCAACTAAACAATAAAACCGGAGTATTATTTTGTAAAAAATAATACAATAGCAACTATAGTATTGTATCATTACTTACCAATTAATAGTTCTTACAAATCAATAGTATTAAATATTAATGGTGTATGGTAAACGAAATTCATATAATTACACTACGGATAGAAAACTATTAATTATGGACGTGTTGATAAGAAAAACGAAAAAACTTAAAAGTAAACGGAAGGAATCTCGTTCAAGCGTTGTACTCTATCCGTTCACATTTAATATGCATTTTTCCATTTTCTTTTTGTAGGTGTTCAGTGTTCACACTTAATATGTACATTTTTATAAATAAATATGTTTATTCCTTCAATACATTAATACATTTTTTATTTTATACTTTACATATTACTTTTTATATAAATTATAAAAAAAACAATACACTGATACACTTTTTTATTTTTTACTTTATATATTAGTCTCTCTGTCCATAGAATGTAGTCTCATTTACATTATATTCTTTGTCCATCAAATGTAGTCTCATACATTTTATGAAAACTATTATCCTTTATCTACTTTTATCTACTTATGTACCTTTTTTCTTAAAACTTGTGCCACACCCTCAATGGGACTACATTTGTTGAATGGAGCGAGTATTATTTATATAAACTATCAACCTTCTTTAAATAAATGAGTTAATTGCAAATTAAATCACAACCTTTCCCTAAATTGCAATTTAATCTAAACTTTTGAATAATTGCAAATAAAATCACCACTTTTAAGTATTATTGCAATTTAGACTTCAAGACAACTTCATTTGCACTCAAATTTGATGCTTCGAGATTAGATCGAAATAAAAAAACAATGTTGTTTCATTAAGGAGGTGTCATATCAGCTATTCCACGTCAAATTTGAGCACAAATGAAGTTGTCTTAAAGTCTAAATTGCAACAATATTTAAAGGTAGTGATTTTATTTGCAATTATTCACAAGTTTAGATTAAATTACAATTTAGAAAAAGGTTGTGATTTAATTTGCAATTAACCTTTAAATAAAAGTGTATATGAGTAACTTATTAAAAAGGTGAGTGAGCGGGTGTTGGCGTGACTCACGGCTTGGCATATAGAGATTGAAACAGCAGCTTCATCTCTCTCCCATTACAATTCCTCTTTGTCTGTTTTTTCTCTTCATTTCTCGGCTCAGATCTGGCTGGCTCAGCTCAAATCAAACTTCAAAAATATTTCTCTTCGATCACTCTTCTATTCTTCCCTCCATTTTTCTACTCACTCACTCACACACCCAATTCTTCATTTTTCTGCTGTTTTTTAACGATCCTCCTCCTCAATATTGAATTTGTTGCCCCTGCTTATCTTTTTTTCTCACTTCAATTGATTTAATACCCACGAACTATCTGTGATCTGACCTTTTACCCATTACTTTTCTGTTACTCATTTTTCCCTCTCGATCGGAATCTCTTTCAATTAAAACGGAGACCTACTTCAGCTGGCAATGTGATGGATTGGGGTGTTAGCAATTCATATTGTAATAATCACTCCCTAAAAGGTTTGCGGTTCCTCTCTCTATTTTTTTTTAATTGCTGCAATGAATGCAGTATTTTGTGAATTGTTTTATTTTTTTTGCTGGCAATAGTTGGATATATATATGCGACACTTGGTGAATGCCATTAATTTTGTGATCGCAACAGATTCTAAGTGCTAGCTCCCTGATTTTTTTTTTTTTTACAATTTCTTGACAAGAGAGGTCTTCAGTTTGTAGAATATGCATTTATTCTGACTTCCAGCTCGTCAAAATTCCATTTAAGCTCAAGCTCTTCATTAAAAATAAATGAGTGCATAAGCTTGTAGTATTTGGTTTTGATGTATCGTCTGATTTTAAATTGGTAAGCATCTTTTATAAATTTTTATTAACTTTTAGGAATCCGAAAGCATTCGGTATGGAGTCTTAGATTAGTATGCGATGATGAACTTGTGGTAACATGTAGAAATGAGCATATTCATGAGTTTGATCGAAATGAAGCCGGAATTTTATTTTCTGAGAAGGGTGTGGATCACAGTACATAAGAAGGGACCTTAAGTGCAAAATATAAATTTTGAGCAAGTGTCTCATATCGTGCCTCATGGATCCTGTGATTGGAATTAAATTATGTTTAAAGATGAACCTCAGTACAATGGAATGGGAAGAGTTTCTAGTGGTGTATTTTGTTTTCAACTTGTGATAATACTTATATTTTCTCATGTTTGTAGTGGATATGGATCCAAAGTCTCTGGCGACAATGAATTCAGCACTCATCCCTCATATTGATCCAATTGATATTGGCTTGAGCTCTATGGAGAAGGGGAGTACTGCAGTTAACACGAAACCCAGGAAAAAGACCATGACCTCCGTATATCTTAAGTATTTTGAAACAGCACTAGATGGGAAGAGTAGAAGGTGCAAATTTTGCGGCCAAAGCTATTCTATTGCAACTGCAACTGGTAATTATCTCAACTGATTTTCTTCTTCCATTTTTTCATTTTCCATTTTCCTCCAACATTTCACTACTTTATTGAGTTATAAAACTAAGTATGATAGAGACACGATGTAGGCAATTTGGGGAGGCATCTCAGCAGTCGACATGCAGGATATGATAAGATGGGAGATTGTGCAAACAGTACTCCTGCTCCACAGTCTGTGACAGTTGCTAAGAAACCTCAAACTCAAACTAAGCTTCCTGCAGTAGAGCTCGATCACCTGAACTGGTTGCTCATAAAATGGCTCCTTGCATCATCCCTTCCCACTTCTACCCTGTCTGAAAAGTGGCTTACTAATGCATTTAAATTCCTGAATCCATCTGTTGAGATTTGGAGTGAGGAAAAGTTCCACACAGTGCTGCGAGACGTGTACAGAAGCATGCAGGAATCAGTGAGGCTAATTGTGGAGCAAATTTCTTCAAAGGTTTCAATCACTCTCGATTCTTGGACCTCCTATGAACAAATTCGGTATATGAGTGTCACGTGCCAGTGGATTGACGAAAACTGGTCCTTCCAGAAAGTTCTTCTTGATATTTGTCACATCCCAAGCCCTTGCGGGGGAACTGAAATTGGTTATGCTCTACACAAAGTCCTGAGATTATACAATCTTGAGACTAAAATACTCACTTGTACACATACCCTGAAAGGTAATGTGGATATTCAGAAACTGCCTGCCTTTTGCTATATCCCCTGTGCTGCTCATACTCTGAACTCAATCGTAAATGTTGGGTTAAGAAGTACAAAATCAGTGTTTTCGGTGATCTCAAAGATCAGAGAGTTTGTGATGGAACTGAATTCATCATTGGAAATGCCCGAGGATTTCTTGCAATTTACCACAGCTTACCAAGAAGGAAACTGGAAGTTCCCGCTTGATGCCTCATCTCGGTGGAGTGGGAACTACCAGATGCTTGATATCGCGCGCAAGGTATATAATCAGTTGACTTAATCTTTAATTCAAATTTGCATTGATTATCTAAGGGAAAAGAATGAAGATATTCATACGTAATATAATCTATTTTTGGGATTATTCTGATGAAGGGATTATATTTCTTGTGGCAGGCAAGTAGATCAATGGAAACTGTCATCAGGAAGTACGAGGAACAACTGGGTAGCCGCTTGTTGCTCAACCCACAGGAAAAAAATGTTCTCAATATTATGCATAAGTATTTAGAACCCTTCTACAAGACCATTAAGAATATATGTACAAGTAAAGTGCTGACAATAGGTATGGTTCTGTTTTTCATGGATCATATAACGGAGACAATTTTGTCCTGCAAAGAGTCGAGGCAAACCCCCGAATGGCTCAAGACAGCTGCTGAGGACATGTACGCTAAAGCTCAAAATTACAGTAGACAAGTTTGCAATGCGTTCACATACATGACTGCAATTCTTGATCCCCGAATAAAGGTTGAACTCATCCCCGAATACCTCAACCTAGAAAGCTATTTAGAGGAGGCTAGGAATCATTTCATTAGAAATTATTCAAACGGTTACTCTCCTTTTATGAGCAATTCATACAGCAGTCAAGAGATTGAAGGGGGAGGAGGGGGGAGTGCTTCTTTTGCAGAGGAAATTGCTAGGAAGAAACGAAGGGTGAGCATGAATGCTACTACTGATGAGCTTACACAGTATCTTTCTGAGCCTCCCGTTCCAATGCTAACGGATGTTCTTGATTGGTGGAAAGTGAATAGCTCGAGATATCCTCGTTTGTCTTTGATGGCTCGAGATTTGTTGGCTGTGCAATCGATCGCAGTGTTGCCTGAAGATGTGTTTTGTAGCAAGGGTGATGAGATTGAGAGAGAGAGGCTATCTACGCCCCAGTACGATACACAAGCTTTGCTTTGTGTGAAGTCATGGATGCAAAGTGGAATAAAGCTTAAGTATAAGTCTAGTGAGATTGACTGTGAGAGTATAATGGAACTGGCGGCTGCTTCAGCTGCAGAGAGCAGCAGCAGAAGGCATAAATCTTGATATGCCAATTGCCAATGCCATCTGTAGTTTTAGATTGAAATCTTGTTACTTGTTAACTGTCTCTTTGGTGTATCTTTATCAGAATAATTCATTCAAATGAATGTACAGATTGGACTTTATGAGTTATGTACAATGACTATAGTCGATGTATATTAAACATATTTATATTTTGAGAATGTAAATTAAACATATATAATTGCTTAAAAAGTACCACAATTTGTGGCATTCTTCAAGTATGGATGTATAGAGAATGTATGTTTGTGAATCACTGTCCCTGTACATCTTTTATTGATTTCGACACATGTCAAACTGAAACGATTAAGCTAATCGTTCGAAGGAATTCGCGAACAAATACAAAAATGGGGGAAGATTGGAGAGAGAATTGGGAGGGAGAAAAACGGTTATCAAACCGAATGCATATCATAAGCGTGCCAAAGATGTGGGCAAATCACGGGTATAAATACCCGGCCCAATTACACAACAATTAAAGTCGCGAGTGCGACTTTATTCCACTCAAAGTGCGATATAAGAAAAACACATTAGAAAAAGATTAATACACTCCCTCAACGACGCCGTTTAGCGAACATATTATCTTCATCTTCTCCAATGCGTAACATTACTCCCCTGTCATTCTTTGCTTGTCCTCAAGCAAATAAATGGGGATACAGGGCCTGAAACTCCACAAAATCCTCCCACGTAGCCTCTGCGTCGGGCAAATGCGACCACCGAACTAGCACTTCCGCCGCTGGAGCATTCCCGCGACGAATAATGCGGCGGGCCAGTATCTTCAATGGAGTCAACACCACCTTCCCGTCCTCGTCAAATTCAGGTAAATTCTGGGCCACCACATCTGTTTTACCTACTTTCTGCTTAAGTAGAGACACGTGAAATGTAGGATGAACCTTAGCCGTTGTTGGCAGTGCCAACGTATAAGCCACCACTCCCACCTTTTTAATCACTTGAAAAGGGCCAGCAAATTTAGGGCTGAGCTTCCAAAGATGGCTCTTTCGCAAGGAAAGCTGCCTGTAAGGTCTCAATTTCAAATACACCCAATCTCCCACCTTGAATTCCCTATCCACCATGTTTCGATTAGCATTTAGGCGCATCCGTTCTTGTGCTTGGTTTAGTAACTGTTTTATTTGCTCTAAAGTGTGTTGCTTGTCTTGAATCATCTCCTCTACCCCTTGAACCGAACTCTGGAGAAAAGGCCCAAAAGAAATCACCTTAGAGGCAAATCCATAAAGAGCTTCAAATGGGGATCTCTTTATGGAAGAGTGAAAATTGGTGTTGTACCAAAATTCAGCCAGAGGAAGCCATTGCACCCATAGCTTAGGATTTTTCCCACACATGCATCTGAGATAAGTTTCCAAGCACTGATTCACACATTCAGTTTGGCCATCTGTCTGTGGGTGGTAAGCAGTACTAAGAAGTTGCTGTACTCCCAATATCTTAAGTAACTGCTGCCAAAATTGCCCCGTGAACACCTTGTCTCTATCTGAAACTATAGATGAAGGTAAGCCATGTAGTTCATACACCTCTGAAATGAAAATTTGGGCCAGATCAGAGGCTGTGAAAGGATGAGCAAGGGCAATGAAATGGCTATACTTGGTCATCCTGTCCACAATTACCCATATAGTGTCCTTATGACCAGATTTAGGTAGTTTCTCAATGAAGTCCATCGAGATATCAGTCTAAGCTTGGCAAGGGACTGGGAGAGGTTGCAATAAACCCGGAGACTTGAGTAACTCATGCTTGCACAATTGGCAAACATGACACTCATAAACTACTCCATGCACATCATCCTTCAAACCAGGCCACCAAAAAACCCCCTTCAGCCTGTGAAAAGTTACAGTTTCTCCTGAATGCCCCCCTTCAGTAGAGTTGTGAACATGTTCCACCAATTTCTTTCTTAACTCAGTAGCTGCCCCCATATAAATTCTACCCTTGTATCTCACTAATCCCCCTTTGTAAGAATACAAAGAGAGATTATAGGGTGTGCTCAAGCTCTCTGTGATCACCTGAGACACCAAATCATCTCCATCATAGCTATCTTGCACCTCTTCCACCCACCTTGGCTTCAATTGAGTTATAGCAGAACACTCCCCTAACTCCTGTGTTCTCCTAGACAAGGCATCAACCACTAGATTTTCTTGACCAGCCTTATACTCAATTTTGTAGTCATACCCCAAAAGTTTGGTCAGATACTTGTGTTGCAATGGGGTAGAAATTTTATGCTCCAACAAGTATTTCAAACTCTGATGATCAGTCTTGATCACAAATGGTGCATGTATCAAATAGCTCCTCCACTTGTCTACAGCCAAAATGATAGCCAAAAATTCTTTTTCATAAATGGAAAGCCCCAAATTTTTAGGCCCCAAAGCCTTACTCAAAAAAGCAATAGGGTGTTTTTCTTGTGATAGCACAACTCCTATTCCCCCATAACAAGCATCAGTCTCCACCACAAACTGTTTACTGAAATCAGGTAGCTGCAACACAGGGGCTGATATCATAGCAGCTTTCAACTGTTGAAAAGCTGCTTCTGCCTCTGGACCCCAGATAAATTGCCCCTTCTTTGTTAAGAATGTTAAAGGCTTGGCAATGGTGCCAAAATGCCTAACAAACCTCCTATAGTATCCAGTCAGCCCCAAGAACCCCCCCAGCTCCTTGATTGTCTTGGGTGAAGGCCACCCCTGCATAGCTTGTATATTTTGAGGGTCTGCCCTTACCCCTGTATCAGTGATGATATGACCCAAGTACTCCACTTGAGGCACTCCAAACACACACTTAGAGGCCTTAGCTTTTAAGGTGTTATCCACCAAGACCTGTAGAACTTGTTTCAAATGTCTTTGATGATCAATCATATTCTTGCTGTAGATTAAGATATCATCAAAGAAGACTAGCACAAAATCTCTTAAGAAAGGTGCAAACAACCTGTTCATGATGGCTTGAAAGGTTGCAGGTGCATTAGTTAGCCCAAATGGCATCACCACAAACTCATAGAGTCCTGAAACAGTTGCAAAAGCTGTTTTCTGTATATCAGGTGGATGTACCCTGATCTGATGGTATCCTGCCCTCAAATCAATCTTAGAAAATAGCTTGGTCTGCCCCAATTCATCCAACAAATCTTCAATCAATGGAATTGGTGTTGGTCCTGAAAGGAGTATATAACAAGTGTATGGGGGAGGGGGGGAATACACTTGTATGCAAATCTTTTCAACTTTGATCAAACCAGAGATCAGCAATGTTGTCTTGGACAACTCTGCTGAAGATGTATAACTTCTTAGAGATAGTCAAGCTACTAAGCACTATTAAGTACTTAGTTGAATGACTATCTAAGTTAGTTATAGGTGCGGAATTAGTGGTTGGCCCTTTAGTTTAAACTCCTTTAAATTCTGAAATCACTTAAGCACTAGTCCAATTTTCAGGGAACTTGTCCAATACAGTTTTTGCACAGTCTTGAATATATGTCTTTTGAAAGATCAGTTTTGTGTGCAGTGTTGAATGTATGACAGTACTTGAAAGTAAATCAACACAAGAGTTTATAGTGGTTCAGAGACTCAAGCTCCTACATCCACTTTCCCTGATTTAACAGGATAATTCCTTCACTCTTGGAATTAACTTGTTTTATAGTGCCAAGGTGCACTTGATCAAGAACACCACTCCTTGGTGAATTGATCCCTAGGATGTCTAGAGTCCTAGTACCCTTTATCAACTCAGAACTGAATTGTTCTTCTCTCAACAGTCAGCTCCTACCACTTCTACTACTACAACCTTCTCACTTTCTCACTTGAAAGGGGTAAGGGTTGAAGTAAGGTTCCAACTAATGAGATATCCTTTACAATGAAGGTCAGTGTATAAGGATAGGATATCTCTCTAAGCTTTGTATGGATAAACAATCAAGTTCAGCTTAGAAGAAGTGTTTCAAGACTAAGAATGTCTTTTGAGGACTTTAAAGCTTCAGAATAATTGTTCAGTTAGATGTAGAATGGATGCTTCAAAATGGCCTTCACACTTCTGTATTTATAGACAATTTTGAGGATTTGCCCGTTGGAGAGGCAGTCCCAAATTGCTATAAATGTCTTCCTTGAGTTCTTCAAACTGGAAAACAGTTTCTTGATAGTGACATGTCCTCATTTGGGTAATAAACGGCTTGTAAGACTTTGTCTTCATTCTGCAGCACTCTTCCCAATGTCTGACTTTAAGATTCACTTGTTAGGACTTGGACATGGCTTTTGAAGTTTGATCCAATGATAGGACAACATTCCTTATCAAATGGACAACTCTGCTTATCACTATCAGCATACATGCTTATCAGCATAGTTGGCTTGCTCTTCTTCAGATGACTTGACTCTTTCCCTTTGCTTCATGTAGATGTGATCTCAGCATGATTCACTGAAGCCTTTTAAGGTGTTGTTGTCTTTATCTCTTCAGCATAGTTGATTTTCAAGCTTCAGAACACTTTGTTCTGGTTTAATTGTGCTGAGACAACTCTTCTGGACAACTCTCCTGATCAGCATACTTGACCTTTGAGCTTCAGAACCTTTGTTCTTATTTTAATTGCACAGAGACAACTTCTCTGGACAACTTTCCTGATCAGAGCATTTGAATATACTTGGACTTTTGAGCTTTAGAACCTTTGTTCTTGCTTTAATTGTGCAGAGACAACTCTCCTGATCAACATACTTGGTCTTCAATAGACTTAGTGATTGTTCAAGAATTTGAGCCTTGAGGGGACTTGATCTTGATGGTTTTCAAGGCATATGTTCTCCCTCAAATTGTGCATCTAATTATCTAAGAGCTGCCTAACATATCAGCTTCTCATCTAGCCTTATTCTATATGTTCTAACATTCTTAGAACATAATCATCTTGACTTAGGCATGTCTCAGGGGGTTTTGGTATTCAATCAAAACATTTATCATTTTATTCCCAACAATTGGGTAGCTATCCTTTACTGTAATTGCATTCAGCTTCCTGTAGTCTATACAGAATCTCCAAGTACCATCCTTCTTCTTCACTAAGAGCACTGGTGATGAATAAGGGGAATTACTGAGTTGAATAACCCCACTGTCCAGCATCTCCTTAACCAATTTCTCAATCTCTTGCCTCTGGAGGTAAGGATACCTATATGGATGTTGTTTAATAGGCTTCTCTCCTTCCTTGATTTTAATTTGATGATCCAACTGCCTTTGAGGAGGAAGTTTAGTGGGTGGTGCAAACACTTCCTGAAATTGCTCAATGATTTCTTCCAATTCAGGTGCCACTGTGCACTTTTCAAACTCTGGATTACCCTTCAAATAACATACATACCCCAGCTCTTCACACTGCTTCCTTTTCACCATTCTTTTCAACTGTTTGCCTGAAATCATGGTAACCTGAATCTTCTCCTCCCCTGTGCCCTGTAATATGATTGTTTTTCCTCCCTTCTGAAATTGCACTTGGTGGAGACTGAAGTCAAATGTAATAGGACCCAACTGACTTAGTATATCCACCCCAATGACCATATCACACCCCCTAACCTCAGAATTCTGACTGGGGCAGTGAATTTGCAACTACCCATCATCCATTCAAAACTTGAGCACCTTGAGTTACACTCAATCCTACTCCCATCAGCTATGGTCACCATCAAGGAGTGAGTGTACTCCACCACACACCCCAACCTCTTGGCAGTGTTGGGATCCAAAAAACTATGTGTACTTCCAGAATCCAGGAGAACTGATATCTCCTGATTCCCCACTCTCCCCACCACCTTCACAGTATCAGGATGTTGATGCCCAGCCAAAGCATTCATTGAAACTAAAGGTTCTATCACCTCATTTGGATCATCCTCCAACACAAGTTCATCTTCTTCCTCACTTTCCCCTTCTTCTTTCATCAGAATGACAAACACCCTCTTACACTTATGCCCAATGTGATATGTTTCATCACAGTTGAAACATAAATTCTGTTTCCTTATAGCATCCATCTCAGCTGGTGTCAACCTCTTTGCAGGGGGTATCTTAGCTCTTGGAGGACTTGGTTTAAAGCCTCCTGCTCCTTACTCTTATTATCATTCTGCCATGGTGTTTTAGCAGCAGCACCCCAAGTTGACCTATATCCAGGCTTATTCACCTTGTCTCTGCTATTAATAACATGCTCCTGTCTCAAAGCCAACTGAACTGCCTCAGTGAATCTAGTTTGTTTGAAGGTTTGCACTGCATGCCCAATTTCTTCTTTCAAACCCCCTAAAAAACCTTTGACAAAATAACTCTCAGTTATGAAAGGATGCTCTTCACACACAAATGATTTGAGTTCTTCAAATTCTTTCACATACTTCCTCACAGTAGAAGTTTGTTGCAATTTGTGAAACTTGCTTACAACATTTTCATCCTCTGGATTAGTGAATCTCTTATTCACTAACTCCTGAAATTCATCCCAAGTTAGCTCCTCTCTTCCCTCAATGTAATCAATATACCAGATGTCAGCCTCACCCTCCATAATGATAGCAGCTAACATAATTCTCTCATAATCAGGCAAAGGATTGAACAAAAAATACTTCTGGCACCTCCTTATCCATGATCTAGGATTGTCACCATTAAACTTAGGGAAATCTACCCTAAGTTTTTTGACATTTGTTAGACAATCATTAGATCTAGCAATATTACGCTCATTAGGTGGTGTAGAATACATATTCCCCTCATTCTCCTTTCCTAGTGGATGTTTTCTAGGAAATCTAGGATCATACCTTCCACCTGAGTGTACTGCTACCCTTGGAGCTGTTCCAGCATTGGATCTACCCAGTGATTGGTTATCCAAACCTGCAGGAACACCATAATCTCCAAAATCCGGCCTCCGCGTATGAAGTGGTGGTGTGGGTAAAATTCCAGCCTCATTTCTTCCGGATAAATTGATTGCTGGTCCTCTAGGCGCTCCTTCAACATTCTCAACTGACTTTGAGTGCTCAGCTCCATCCTCCGCCATCGGAGTTTTTCCTTTGTCACCACTCAAATGTTTGAGTAACTCAGCCATTTGTTGTCTCAACAGTTCGGTTTCCTTTGCTTGCTGCTCGAAACACAACTTCATCTCATTCCTTCCTTCAGTCTGATCGCTCTTAAATTCGTCGAATTGAGTTTCCAATGCCCCGAACTGAGCTTCGAGTGAAACAATTAGATCTGTTTGGGTCACAATGTTAAATCGCGCGGAACGTAGCGTGGAACGCTAGCTCTGAGGCCACTGAAACGATTAAGCTAATCGTTCGAAGGAATTCGCGAACAAATACAGAAATGGGGGAAGATTGGAGAGAGAATTGGGAGGGAGAAAAACGGTTATCAAACCGAATGCATATCATAAGCGTGCCAAAGATGTGGGCAAATCACGGGTATAAATACCCGGCCCAATTACACAACAATTAAAGTCGCGAGTGCGACTTTATTCCACTCAAAGTGCGATATAAGAAAAACACATTAGAAACAGATTAATACACTCCCTCAACGACGCCGTTTAGCGAACATATTATCTTCATCTTCTCCAATGCGTAACAGTCAATTTCTTTAAAAAAATTATTCAGTATATATTATATTGATATTTATCTTGAATTTAAATTGTAAGGATTTATATTATGGAGAATGGTATATCTATATCTAATAACAAAATCTTACACCAAATAAAATTATTGTTTTTTGCCACCAAAAACCATTTCTAAATTTGTCATATTATTATTATTATTAAAATTACATACTATTGCATATTAATTAAAGAACAAATATCAATTAACATATCTAGTAACAAATGTTATACTAAAAAAAAATCAACCAAAAGTTCTTACTAAATTTGTCATGGAATTCTAAAATTTGCACATTGATAATTAGTAATATAAATAATAAACTGTGTACTTAATATGGATACATTATTATTTACATGAAAATGTAATATTTGTATGATTGATGATTAGTCCAATTACTATGGCCGGTTGTATGTAATATTGACAATTAGAATTAAACTATAAGTTGAATTACTTTAAATTAAATTAATACAGTATATTTTAATGGTATCATGTTTGCAAATTAAGGTTGCGATAGTTTTGACTATTTTTATTTACAGTCTCTCTTTAAAAGTTTCTTCATAAATATGCATGTGGTATGAGTTAATTTCAACTTGGGCTTCTTCACAGAATATGGTTTGAGGTTATGAATGTATATCTTATAATAGTATTAATTTCACAAAATATGTTTTCTTTGAATAATTAAAGAGATGCATGATTGATAGGTAAATACACAATGTTGTTGGGGGTATTGTTACTACATTTTTTGGATAGAAAAACAATAAAAGTGCGGATGTGTCTATAAGAAAAACAAGAGTCGTGTTTGAGTATTTTTATTCACCATGCACCATTGTCCATTTATACTATTGCTTTGTAAAAATTAATATTATAGATAACAACTATATTATTAGTTCTTACAAATCGATGATATTAATGATGTATACTAAAAAAAACTTTATATAATACTTTGACATTGTTAAATATTAAGTGTGAATGTATTGATAAGAAAAATGAAACATTAAAAATGAACGGAGGGAATAAGAATTTTGTTTAAGCGTTATTATTTTTATTAAAATGGTTAATGAAATTGATTAGAAGACCATTCTTATATATAGTACATTATTAATATTATTGTTTTAAAAATTATTACTATAACAACTATAGGATTAACAATTATAGTATTAGTGCTTACAAATTATTACAAATCAATAGTATTGAATACAAATTAGTAGTAGGTATATGCTAAACAAGGTTAATATAATACTTTAGTATTGTTATTACATTTTGGATAGAAAAATATTAAGTGCAGATGTGTTGGTAAGAAAAACTAAATGTTTGTTTTGGAATTTAGAAGATTTAGAAATTTAGATTATAAAATTTAGTAGATTTTAAATTCTAATATTTGTAATGGTATGCGTGTTTTGCGATTTAAGTATATGAGAATTCAACTTTATGTTTTAGGATTTATAGATATTTATATAAGATTAAGGTTTGTAGGTATTTATAGGGTTAACTTTTATAAAATGTATATGTGTTTACTATTTGTAGAGTAGAATTTCAAAATTAAATCGATGTTAGATTTAAAAATCCCAAATTAAATTCGATTTTGGATTTCAAAAGTGGATGAAAGAATAAAAGTAAACATACAATTTTAATAAGAGTTCATCTTCTGTGCATTTTAATTCAATTAAAGAATTGCATATATTCATTTATATACCACACAAATTCAACTAACTTTCTAGTATGACAACAATCTAATGAAGACACGACTTTTTCTTAAGCGTTATATGTAAAATCTACATACACTATTCAGTAACTCTTTTATATTGATTGGACTCGACCTGCAAATTTACCATGCGAGTTGAGTGCGATCCACGAGATTCCAGTATGATCGAATCGTGCGCATGAACCATACGAGTGCATTTAAGACTTTGACATTAAAAAAATATAATACACAATCAACTTAAAATACTAAAACATAATACTAAAATTTTACAATAACAATGAAACATTCTCTATTTGAAATTTGAGCCATTAGCAATGATTTAACCCAAAAATGGAGAGAACATGTAAGAAAAAACACATGGTTTTGATTGAGAGAATAAGAATATAAGAATACAAAATCGACCACTTCTTTCATTGAAAAGTAACGTTTTTTTTCTTGTTTGTTTGTTCTTTTTCTTTTTGGCCATTAGTCACAAAATTTTGCCCGGTTATATCATACTCCTTTTATAGTTGACAATGACAAGGGGTATTTAAAAGAAAGGCTTGAAGAATTCAAGTTCTTTTTTTTTATAGCCCAATTATTGTCATGCATGTCAAATAAAATATAGATTAGAAAAAAAAAATATAATGAAGTTGAGAGTATAGAAAATATGAATATTTTGTGATTTTATTTTAGGATGAGTGACAACCAAGGGTGTAGCAAGAAACATATCTACAAAATATATAGATGTATTTTGTTACAAATACTATCTCAATTCAAATAAATAAATGTTATCTCTAGAATGTTCTTCTTCTTTAATACTAGCACTGTTTAATAAGAATAATTAATATTGTTCAGTAAAAATAATTAATAATCAAACAGTTTAAGAATACATTTGTTTTGCAGGATGCATGATTTATAGGGTAGGTGAGGGAATGATAAGTTGTACTTGTAATAATGTTTTTTTTTTTTTTTCAGAAAAAATTGAGCAACAGTTATTTTTCTAAAGAATATCTCCCATGCTTTAAAATTGATAATAAATAAGATTTTTTTATAATTGTTTTCACGATAAGAGTTGTTCACGTAGGAGTATAACCATTAGAATGTGGAAAAAGATAAGGTATTGTTCACATTAGAATGTGGAAAAAGATAAGGTATTGTTCAGGATGGTCTTGTGCAACATTCATATTTAATTCAATCAAATTCAAAGGATGAGAAGCTGCACAAGACCATGTTTGATTAAGGATGATTTTGTGCAATATTTGTGTTTGATTCAATCAAATCTAATGTTTCCAATTCAAGGACCACGATTTGATTTAATCAAATTCAAAGGCTAAGAAGCTGCACAAGACCATGTTTGATTTAGGATGATCTTGTGCAACATTTGTGTTTGATTCAATCAAATCTAATGTTTCCACCGAGATTTGATTGAATCAAATTCAAAGGCTGAGAAGTTGCACAAGACAATGTTTGATTCAGGATGGTCTTGTGCAACATTCGCGTTTGATTCAATCAAATTTAATGTTTCCAATTCAAGGACCGCGATTTGATTGAATCAAATTCAAAGGCTGAGAAGCTGCACAAGATCATGTTTGATTCAGGATGATCTTGTGCAACATTTGTGTTTGATTCAAAGGCTGAAAAGTTGCACAAGACCATGTTTGATTCAGGATGGTCTTGTGCAACATTCGTGTTTGATTCAATCAAATCTTATGTTTTCAATTCAAGGACCAAGATATGATTGAATCAAATTCAAAGGCTGAGAAGCTGCACAAAACCATGTTGTACAACACGCCGCCTTTCCCTCGAACGAGAGGATGTTAGAGTTAAGAAAATGGATAACACTGAAAGTAAAGAATATATTGAAAGGAAAACACCGGAAATAATTCCGTCCAAGCCTAATGGCCGATTCCTACGGAAAGGTTCCCGTCCCAAGCCTAACGACCCGTAAATAATGATCTCTAAGATAATCCCTTAAGAGAAGACAAAGACAATATATAAAAGACTAAACACTATACTAAACCCTAATTACTAGGGCCATGGGCCACTATATTACTTAAAGTAAATTAATAATATTTAATATCTTATTCGTATCAGAGGATGGGGGGCTATTAATCAATTAAGGCATCTTCACCAACATAGGCAAAGAAGAAAAACAATTGAGAGAAAAGAAAATCAAAACTAGAGTAGAGTAGAAATCAACAAAAAACCACTCTCTATGAAGAGAATCAAGGCAAAATCTTCCTACTTTGTAATATATAATCCCAAACCACTGTAGTTCAATATAAAAACACATGTAGTTCAAGGACACAAAGTCTTACTATAATCATATAAAGAGTCCCAATATAACCAACCGGTATCTTCACGGTCCCTCGCCCGTCCCATTTGTTTGTCTAGACGTGAAGCCTACATTCTCACCTGAATGCAAAGCAGGCCCCGGGTACATATCCAAAGGCAAGGTAGCAGCATTCATCAACGATGTCAAGCTCATCCCAGCTACTTCAGCCAAAATATCGTCCTCACGTTGAGGATCGCAGTTTAGATCCCACGGTCTTCTTCTCGTCTCTTCCCCATTGACCTCGTTCGTTTCATTTTTTTCTGGTTCGATTGTAGGGGAAGCTGCCTTATCCTTGCTTGCTTGAGCCAACTCAGCTTCACGGTCTGACTGTCGTTTTTTCTTGCGCATCATCAGCGTCTTGAAACGACGCTTGACTGTTAAACAGACATTGCATTTGCATGTGGGCTCGTGCTTCCCTTTTCCGCTGGGGGGCTGGATGCACACGATGCAACTGCACCCGGGGCGATGACGGGGATGTCTCGTCGTCGTGGCCTCCACTGAAGAGTCAGCCACCTCACTTATGTTGTCTCCTAAAACTGCAGCACTTGCCAACGCATCTAAGCCAGATGGTTCTTCTTCTTTTGCCAACTTGTCGTCTGAACTTCTCCTCTTCTTAGAATCTGGAGAAAGAAAAGGCAACGTAAAAATCATCAAAATAATTGATGACACAATTTGACTAGGCCAACCTTATTTATATTTGAAGTAATTCAAGAAGCTAAAGAAATTCAAAGTCAATCGGTCACACTCATAATGTTCCATAAAATCACAATTTTCTAAAAGAGTAACACTCATGCACACAAATTGCACGGTACAACAATACATAACTAATACTACTTCTCAGTGAAAATAACTAATACTTTTCGGTGAAAACAACTAATACCTTTTAGTAAAACAACTGAAACCATTGAGTTGCACGGTGCACCTAGTGCATACAAGTTTTTGTCGGATGGACAGATCTATAATAAATCTAAAAACAAATGCACATACTTATATCCTCTTTTTCCTAGAAGTTATACTAGGGAAAATGTAATAAGGATAAGGAATTATCCAACAACCTACAAATGTGAGCAACAAAATTAAGATGTGGCCAACAGGGATCAGACCAAATAACACACTGAAGCATTTTGGATTACTTGGTTATAGTTTTATTGCATCATATCATTCATTTCAATGTCCTACTGGCTAGAACTAATGCAAGTAAAAAGCACGTGCGATGTTTTTTTGGTGGATTCCAGTGCTTCAATAAACCACATAAGCCATGATATAAAGCAATTTAAATATTTTGAAACTGATTTAATAGTTCTGATGGAAAGAAATCTGGCTTGAATTGTAAACTTGAGTACCAAATAATTTTCGTGCGCACTCGTAATCTTTCAGCACAAAATGTGAATTCCAAAGTGAAAAACTACCATAGCTGATGCTAATTCATTCCTCATGAAACAGCAAGATGATAATTGATAAACCATATGAAGATACAGAGGGAGATTGGGGCCCGGTTCATACCGTTGTAAGTAGTATCGAGAGATTCCAGATCCTTCTGACTTATATCCTCTGGGGCAGAACATGAACTCCTGGAATAAATCATTATCAAAACCATAAGTATAAACTTCTCTTTCTTCCACACTTCTTAAGGATTTGGCAATAAATTTTCGGTTACTACTACAAAGCTAAAAAAACAGGATACCCTGATTAGTGTAAACTAATCAAGAATTTGTATAAACCCCCATATAGACTAATTAAGTAACTACTCAACAAACTCTTCATATGTTTTATTTTTTCGTGCATTAGAAAACTATATTAATTAGACACAGCTAACCTTTTTAGGTCCCATTTATTCTCCGAACATGTCCACTTTGCAGAAAGAAGAGCATTCAAAGGCAATCTTCGCCATTTCAAACAATTGTCACATTGACCCAGTTGTTCCTTCTCCCTAAAAAGAACACAAAACATTAAGCAAACGACGGTGTAACCTAACATATATAAAGCCCCATATTATAAAAAAAATTGTAGCTTGATTGTATTTCGAGGATGTGGTTTGCAGTGTAATTTGTAATATTTTGGGGGAACAGAATAATGTTTTGTAGGGAAATGTATTAAAAAAAATATGGAATAGTGTCAGCTTTTATATTGAGAGAATCATGAACAAAAATAGTGAGCATTTCCTTTGTATTATCAATTTTTAACTATTTTTTTAAATTCATAACCCCCAGTTTAAATCCTGGAGCCGCCACTGCCTATACACCTATTTAGTCAAAGGCTCAAAGCAGGAACTAGAGTGTCATATAGCAATATTTTTAATATATGTGAATACACTAGTTAACTAAATAATTACTTTTATTCATGGAGAATAAGAATAGTTGCTCTTGGACCAATTCTTCAATAAAGTTGATATTACTGCACAAAATTTTTGTCCTAGATTCATGGAAAATAAGAATAATCTAAGTCAAGTTCATGTTATGTCCTAGATTCATTGAAAATTTTGCAAGATCAAATATGAATATCCTTACCCTGAAGGCCCGGAAGTGAAAATTGTCTTCTTCCCAAAAACAGGAGGTTCCTAAACAAAATAATAATAATCAGGACACAAAATAATGTTAATAATTATCCCAGAGGCAAAAAATATTTGATAAACAAGAACATCTTGACAAAAAAAAAAGATCGACACATGAAACTTACATCGAATTCTTCAAATTCATAGCCTTCAATTATGACAACAGTTGGTTCGGCATTTGGCGATGGACGAAGCAACTCTTGTGCTTCTTCCCATGTTACACTCAGCTCCATAGCATCATCACTATTCATGAGAAGCCTCTTGTTTTTAATGTTCTTTCCCTTCTTCTTCTCCGACATCTGCTGAAGTGAATCATCAGAAGTTCTACCTCCATTCTTCACATTATAAGGCAAAGCAAGTATCTTTATTAGAATACACACACGCGCATGCACACACAAACATATACATAAATAGATCTTGTTAAAATAACAAGTGCCAACGTACTGAAAGCAGATTGCCAGTAGCACCAGAAAATGATGTTTCGCCATGAGAATCGCCACTTGGAGTGAGGGCTGTTTGGGAATCCTATTTGTCCCAAAAAAAAAAAATGTATTTCAGCCAGTTAATATAATTGAGAGGTAGGAGAAGTAAAAGACGTATCTGACCTGCATATCATCGTTATTTGTTGCCTTCCGACAGCCAATGACAAGTTGACCACCAGGTTCTATGCGACTAAATATGACTATTCAAAGATAAAGAAGGCATAAGAAAAGGAAATCAGTTTCTATTATACAATTACAGCATGCATATAGTGAGAGAGATTTAAGCAATCTCGAATTAGAGGACTTTCCACACTCTGAAGGATAGCATATTTCAAATACATAAACCAAAACATTTACTTTGTATATTCTACTTATTTATTTGAGAGGAAAAAAATCTTTTAATTCTTTTATAATTTTATAAATGTATCAGAAATTCATATTTTATATAGTTAAAGAAGATATGCCATTGGAAAAGAAAAATGAGAGAAAGACTCATAGTAAGAAAGACAATTAGAACAAAGACAGAGAGACAAAAGTGGAAATACTACAGAACATGTCAAGTTGTAAGGGAGATTATTTGGTATGCATAACTTATACGAAGCCAATAGAGCATCTTCAATTAAAAGAGTATAGATGGTAAAAGAGCAGACTTGAAATAATTTGTAGCATTTTTTAAAATTTATTATTATTATATATAATTGAAAATTATTTCAAGCAACAACAAGAAGAATACTACTACTAACTATTTAAATTCAACCCATCTTAGAAAAATCTAAACACACAGGCAAGCACCAAAACAAATAATAAGAAGGTTATTACTGCAAAACAGAACTGTAAAAGATAAAAATAATATCCACATAAAAATGCTGCGGTAAAAACAGATATTGAGAAGCATATATAATTTGCCAAAACTATTATTACAATTGGCACATTCATTAAGAAAGGATATACCTGTGTCACCAGCTTGTACTTGCATAGTTTGCATGCAAGGCGTCACACCTTCCAATACATACATCCGGCTATTATTATTAGGCCAGAATCTGAACTGAAATGTCCACTCTTTTCCTTTTATATCTTGAACCCTTATTGGTATACCTTCTGATTGATTTATGGCTGGGAAGTAAGCCTGCATAACAAAAAATTATTTAACTGCTTTATTTAACTTGTTTCAAAGAAGCCTTTTTGCAATAAGCAAACTTAAATACATACTTCAGCACAAGCTTTAGGAAGGACCAGGCGACCAATGCGGCCAGCATCACTGGCACTCAGGATTTTCTCAAACAACGGCTGGATCTTGGATTTTAAACTAGAAAAGGACAGTTAAGTAAAACCACAGATTTATATAAAAAAATATCTATAGGAAGGCATCAGTCATATAAAAATATACAAAGCATTCAAAAGGATACTCTCCAGATAATTGCAGCAATTCTTGGTCTGTTATCTTTGGCCAGTATCGAGGAAGCAGCTGATTGCGTCCTTTCCCATCGGCAGGAGGCCTAGGAACACGGGCTTGTGACACACTTCCTTTATTCGTCTCTGAGCTTACTCCAGGGGTAGGTTTGATAGGTTTTGGAAAAATAGGGCGAGTCCTATTTTGCCCCTGTTGAAGTGAACCTTTGCTCTGTTCACTCCCTTCACTAGAGAAGGTCAAAAGAGTCTTTGGACTACTCAAAGGAGTCATCAATGAGAAATTTGAAGATGGCTGATCTGGAGACTCATATGTATCGTTAACCCCTTCTCTTGGTTTGCTGCTGTTGTCTGCTTTGAAAAAAGAAGGCGGTGAGCGTTGCTCTGTGAGATCAAATATACGTTTGCTGTTTTGCCTTGTTTTAAACATGGAATCATCTTGTTTAAGTTGCTCAAATGCAGAATTTCCTTCGTTTGTGCCTATAGCCTTGGTCAGTTGCAGTAGCCTCTCAGTACTAAATTTCCCATCATCAATTCGATTCTCGATAACTATAGGTCGAACATCTCTAATGCCATTAGTCATAAATGTGTCATTAGGAATCTGCAAGAGTAATTCAGATACAAGCATTCAAAAAATCTGAAAAATGGGCATTTGAGCAACACTGCCCTCAGTACTTAAAAATACTTATTTTGAACTTGATATAGTTGAAAAGCAAGTAACATAACACTACATGTTGTCAGATTCTCAAACAAATTGGCAAACAGAAAACAAACAACAAGATTTCATAACCTGAATTGGTTGCACAGAACGATTTTCCAAATGCTTTACACAGCTTATGCACCCAACACCTCCAAAATCCATGTAATCATGTAGATATCTTGAAGCAATGCATCCACAGTGCATTCGCTGCAAATTACAATTTTAAAATGATTAGACAAGCTGAGGTTAAAAATTTACTAAATAAAATTATTAATACCTTTCTACATATTCGGCATTCCCTCCAACCAGATTCCTCCAAGTGAAATGTTTCACAGAAAACTGAATTCTCATAGGCAGATCTGAGAATTCAACATTGAAGCCATGTCAAATCAAGAAAAATGTAGATGGTAGACATGCATGTGAATGAAAACAATATCTTGAATAAACTACCAATTAAGTTAAAATAAAGAAGACGTTTTTAAGCGCATGTTGTCATGGCGGTCATGCAACATATGTAATCACCCCAAAACTCTTATAGATGGATTGAAAAATCGATTCAAATTGCTTCATTTACAATGGAAGAAGCTGGTCCTTATGCCCTTGTATGTGTCTTTCATCACAACAAAAGGCTTTTCATTCTTACATGCATTTGACTATATAATCTCGAAATCGGGTCCATTACAGCACAATGTAAGACAGAAGAAACAACCACAGCAAGTTGGATATATCATGGATTGAAAATTTGCTAAAGAAATTAACAAGTTACACAAAATTCATATAAGTTCAACAATAGCAGCAAGTCCATTGACTTGTGTCATCCAAGATTTTCAACAACAATGTGACTTGAGTCAATATCCACAGAAACTTAGAAGAAGAAGAAAAATCCTAAAAATAGAAAAAGGCCCTCACAAATTGAAAAAAGAGGGGTAAAAAAGAAATTACCCGCATCTGTAGCAGAGAGTAGCAAATCCACCGGATTTCAAGCTCCAACCTTTCTTGAAGTCGGACGACGTCGTTCCACGGCAAGACTCATTCATGCAATTCCCTGACCCCATTTCTCGCAAATTCAAATCTGGTAACTCAAAATCCCTGCTAAACCCCAAAGAAACAACATCAAGAATCAAAAACCCTAAATCCCAATCAACGAAATCCAGTTGACCCAGATGAAAATCAAACAAAAAAAACCAAAAGATCACGTATCAGAAAAATCGCATCACAAAGTGGAAATAAAAAGAACAATAAATGACCCTTCATTCAAGTCACCTCGCTCAAATCTATGAAACGCAACGTCAGCATGCAATCATCTTCAATCAAAATCAAAACCCATGCCCCCAATTTCTAAAAGCTTGGACTCAGAATCCGTGATTCAATCTCTGAGTAAAACAGAGTGAAAACAAAACAGGACCAAATTAAAAGCAAAGAATGGCGGTCGGTGGATGAAATTGAAATTGAAATCGAAATTGAATCAAATCAAATCAAACAAGGCAGGCAGAGAGATATATATGTGTGTGCGCTTATACATATAGATACATGTATCTGTACAAATAAGTTAAAGGGGGTAGAGAGAGAAAGAGATGGAGGAGGAGAGAGAAGGCGCGTGTGCATGCAAAAGGGAACAGGAAAATGCATGCACGACACTTGAACACAAAGCCTTCTTCGCTACTTACATGTCGTCGCCCTTCCAACAACTACTAAGTTCCTCTGTAAATTTTTTAGGGGTTTTATGGATACACTAACATACACCCCCCTCGTTTTTCGGACCCTCATTCAATGGTTTCTTATATATCCATCTAAATAAATTTGGATCCGGCCCACCAGTCGAGTCGAGCCGAGTCTAACGAGTCAATGCTAGTAAATGATAGTTGGATTATTATATTGTTATCCTTATTTAATTTTTAAAATAAAAGATAAATTTTGGATGGGTAAATAATAATGTTTCCCCATCCGGATTAAGAATTTTGTTACCCAAATGCGATTGGATATTTAAGTAGTCCTGGTTGTAAACAGTGAATTGATGCTAAGTGCTCTGTATCGATACTTACGATATTTTTTAACGCGTTTTGTATTGATATTCACACTGTTACCTAACGTGGTTTGTATCAGTGGGGGCCACACAACTGGAGCGTTACATTCACTTTGACGTGACCTGTAGATGATCTTTTGACCATCTTTTTTTTTTTTCATTGATGTTTTACGTTACAAAATATAATAAAATATTATTTATATTAAAGTTGGTCTCGTGCGCACATTTGTTACACCGTGCAATTCAAAATTTTATCATTTAAAGTCAGTAAGTGTGGAAAAGAAGGATAAGAGAAACAAGGACAAAAACGGAAAATGAACTTTTAAAAAGGTGGAGATGAGGAAGATGGAGAGCTTTAAAATTTTAAAAATACACTTAATTCAAATTGTTTACTAGTTTTTATCTATTTATTTTAAAATTGGTGTCATGTGCACTTCTTGAACATGTAATTCAAACTTTATCTTATAAAATCAATAAGTGTGGATGAATTTATACACCTCTCTCAACTTATTGCTAAAAAGTTGAAAGTTGGTGTATAATTCTGTCACATTCAAATTAGAAAAGGAGGAAGGAGAAAAAGGGGGAAAAAAGGAAGAAGAAACGACAAGAAAAACGTAAAAAGTAGAAACAAACGAAAAAAAAAATGATTTTACAGATAATTTTTTCAGACACGTTAGCATCCAAATAAAAATTAACTGACCAACAATGTATCGTTTTATAAAATGTAATTGAAATTGTATTTTGTTTACAATTGTTCAAAAAAAAAGTTGTTAACTTGAAAATAAAAACTTGTTATATAAATTTAATTTGAAACCTTTTAATTTTTTGTATTTTTAAAGTATTATAGTTAATTTATATATTTAATTTTTCAGATTTTATTTTTTAATGTTAATTTTCATATTTTATTGGGTTGATTTTTTATTTTATTTTTATCAAAGAATAGTATTTGTTTGAGTAACACTTTATATACAATATTTTTCAATAAAACTATGCACCAAAATAAGTTCATTCAAAAAATAAATGTAACGCTTTAGTTGTGTGGCCTCCACCGATACAATGCACATTAGGTAACATTGTCAATATCGATGCAAAACGCGTTAGACAATATAGCATGTTTCGATGCATAACACTTAGTATCAATTTTTTATTTACAACTAGAACTACTGAAATATCTAATCACATTTGGATAGCAAGATTCTTTAACTGTGAGGGTGGGAGTATTATTATTTACTCATCCGAAATTTAATGTATATAATAATAGTTCATCTCTTATTTTTAAAATCACTACTATGTATTACTGTATATAAGAAATCATTAGGTCATTGTGGTCCGGAAATGATATTGTTGTTTATACCAAAAATATTAATTATGTATAGTTATAATGTGTATAAAAGAGATACTCAAATAAATAATATTTTGCATCCTTTAATAAGAAAAATAAATCAGCTAAAATATATATAAATATCATTAAAAAAAAAAAATTAGGGTCTGTCTCCCGAGTTAGTGATAGTTCAATTATATTGTTATCCTTATTTAATACACATTATACATGGTAGTGATTTTGAAAATAAAAGATGAAATAGTACTTTATTTAAACATTAAATTTTGGATGAGTAAATAATAATGTTCCCCATCCCGATCTTTACCCAACTATGATTGGATATTTCACTAGTCCTGATTGTAAATAATGAATTGATGCTATGTGCTATGTATCGATACTTACGATATTTTCTAACGTGTTTTGTATCGATATTTACACAGTTACTTAAAGTAGTTTGTATCAGTGGAGGCTAAACAATTGGAGCGTTAAATTTATTTTTTGAATGGACTTATTTTGGCGTGACGTGCATATGATCTTTTGACCATCTTTTTTTTATCATTGATGTTTACATTACAAAATATAATAAAATATTATTTATATTAAAGTTGGTCTCATGCTCACATTTGTTACACTGTGCAATTCAAAATTTTATCATATAAAGTCTGTAGGTGCATAAAAGAAGGATGAGAGAAAGAAAGATAGAGAAGAAAAATGAACTTTTAAGGAAGAGATGAAAAAGATGTACCGCTTTAATTTTTTTAAAATATACTTAATTCAAATTGCTTACTACTCATTTTTATCTATTTATTTTAAAATTGGTGTCATGTGCAATTCTTGAACATGTAATTCAAACTTTATCTTATAAAATCAATAGGCGTGGATGAGGAGGTGAGAAAGAAAAACAAAGAACATAAGGGCCTTTTAAATTTTCATTTATACACCTCTCTCAACTTATTGCAAAAAAATTGAAAGTTAGATGCATAATTTTGTCACATAATTATTTTAGTCATTTCACTTATAGTTTATCTTCAAATTAAGGGAAGGAGAGAGGGAAAAAAGGACAAAAAAAATAAAATGAAAAGTAAAAAAAGTAGAAATAAAAGGGAAAAAAAAAAAAACAACATAATTTTACAGATCGATAATTATTTTTTAAAAAATATATATATTGTCACGTGGGAGGTGGTTGCATAAGTGCTCAGATATACTACACGTTAGCATTCAGATAAAAATTAACTGACCAACAATATATCGTTTTATAAAATGTAATTAAAATTGTATTTTGTTTACAATTGTTCACAAAAAAAAAAAAAAAATTATTATATTGAAAAAAGTTGTTAACTTGAAAATAAAAACTTCCTATATAATTAAATTAAATTTGAAACCTTTTAATTTATTGTATTTTTAACGTATTATCTGGACTTTGTCAAACTTTTAACATATTTAAATGTTTTAGTTAATTTTTAATTTTTTGAGATTTTATTTTTTAATGTTAATTTTCATATTTTATTAGGTTGATTTTATTTATTTTATCAAAGAATAGTATTTGTTTGAGTAACTCTTTTATACCCCATTACACAGTACAACTATACACAATATTTTCAATAAAACTATAGATCAAATAAGTTCATTCACAAAATAAATGTAACGCTTCGGTTGTGTGGTCCCCACCGATATAATGCACATTAGGTAACATTTTCAATATCGATGTAAAATGCGTTAGGCAATATAGTATGTTTCGATGCATAATACTTAGTATCAATTCTTTGTTTACAACTAGAACTACTTAAATATCTAATCACATTTGTGTAGCAAGATTCTTTAACTATGATGGTGGGAGTATTATTATTTACTCATTCAAAATTTAATGTTTATAATAATAATTCATCTCTTATTTTCAAAATCACTACTATGTATTATATAAGAAATCATTAGGTCATTGTGGTCCGAAAATGTATTAGTTTGTTATATTGTTGTTTATACCGAAAAGTATTAATTATGTATAGTTATAATGTGTATAAAAGAGATACTCAAATAAATAACATTTTGCATCCTTTAATAAGAAAAATAAATCAACTAAAATATAAATATCATTAAAAAATAAAAAATTAGGGTCTGTCTCCCGAGTCAGTGATAGTTCAATTATATTGTTATCCTTATTTAATACGCATTATACATGGTAGTAATTTTGAAAATAAAAGATGAAATATTTTATTTAAACATTAAATTTTGGATGAGTAAATAATAATGTTCCCCATCCCGATTAAGAATCACTTTACCCAACTGTGATTGGATATTTCAGTAGTACTGAATCCTGATTGTAAATAATGAATTGATGCTATGTGTTATGTATCGATACTTACGATATTTTCTAACGTGTTTTGTATCTATATTTACACAGTTACTTAAAGTAGTTTGTATCAGTGGGGACCAAACAATTGGAACGTTAAATTTATTTTTTGAATGAATTTATTTTGGCGTGACGTGCAGATGATCTTTTGACCATCTTTTTTTTATCATTGATGTTTACGTTACAAAATATAATAAAATATTATTTATATTAAAGTTGGTCTTATGCTCACATTTGTTACACCATGCGATTCAAAATTTTATCATATAAAGTCTGTAGGCGAGCAGAAAAGAAGGATGAGAGAAAGAAAGATAGAGAAGAAAAATGAACTTTTAAGAAGGAGATGAAGAAGATGGAGTGCTTTAATTTTTAAAAAATATATTTAATTCAAATTGCTTACTACTAATTTTTATCTAATTGTTTCAAAATTGGTGTCACGTGCACCTCTTGAACATGTAATTCAAACTTTATCTTATAAAATCAATAGGTGTGGATGAGGATGTGAGAAAGAAAAATAAAGAACATAAAGGGCTTTTAAACTTTTATTTATACACCCCTCTCAATTTATTGCAAAAAAGTTGAAAGTTAGATGCATAATTTTGTCACATAATTTTTTTAGTCATTTCTCTCATAGTTTATCTTCAAATTAAAGGAAAGAGGAAAAGGGAAAAAAAAGGACAAAAAAATGTGAAAAGTAAAAAAAGGTAGAAAAAAAAAGGGAAAAAAATAAAAAACAACATGATTTTACAAATATTTATTTTTTAAAAAATATATATATTGACACGGGGAGGTGATTGCATAAGTGCTCAGATATACACTACACGTTAGCATCCAGATAAAAATTAACTGACCAACAATATATCGTTTTGTAAAATGTAATTAAAATTGTATTTTGTTTACAATTGTTCACAAAAAAAAATAAAAAAAATATATATATATATTATATTGAAAAAAGTTGTTAACTTAAAAATAAAAACTCCCTATATAATTAAATTGAATTTGAAACCTTTTCATTTATTGTTTTTTAAAGTATTATCTGGACTTTGTCAAACTTTTAACATATTTAAAAGTTTTAGTTAATTTATATGTTTAATTTTTTGAGATTTTATTTTTTAATGTTAATTTTCATATTTTATTAGGTTGATTTTATTTATTTTATTAAAGAATAGTATTTGTTTGAGTAACTCTTTTATACACCTATTACACGGTACAACTAGGGGTGTGCACCGGTCCAAAACCGGACCGGACCGGGACCGGTTTGGACCGGGACCGGAATCTTACTAAAAGGTCGGACCGGAGACCGGACCGGAATCTATCCGGTCCGGTCCGGGTTTGGACCGGTTGGACCGGAATTGTTTTTTTTTTTTTTTTTTTTTTTTTTTTAAATTTATGGAAGCAAGAACAAGATTGATGAATTTGTGTATGAAAATTAAAGTGTTTGCTCTTCATTACGTCAATGTGAATTTTATTTACATTGTTATTAATGATCTTTTGACCCTAAAAATAAATTAAATATGTTTGTTAAATTATATATTTGTAAAAAATGTAATAAGATCTCAACACATTACTTGGTTTTGAAAAATAATTGAGAGTGCATTAGTAAAAAAATATAAAAAAAATAAAAAAATTCCGGTCCAAACCGGTCCGGACCGAAAAATTCCGGTCTTGGACCGGACCGGAAGACCGGAATCCAAAATTTCCCGGACCGGAGACCGGACCGGAATCTAACCGGTCGGTCCGGTTCCAGTCCGGACCGGTTCCGGTCTTTTTTCCGGTCCGGTCTTTTTTTGAACACTCCTAGGTACAACTATACAAAATATTTTCAATAAAACTATACACCAAATAAGTTCATTCACAAAATAAATGTAAAGCTTCGATTGTGTGGCCCCCACCGATACAATGCACATTATGTAACATTGTCAATATCGATGTAAAACACGTTACGCAATATAGTATGTTTCGATGCATAATACATAGTATCAATTCTTTGTTTACAACTAGAACTACTGAAATATCTAATCATAATCATATTTGGGTAGCAAGATTCTTTAACTATGATGGTGGGAGTATTATTATTTACTCATCCGAAATTTAATGTTTATAATAATAGTTTATCTCTTATTTTCAAAATCACTACTATGAATTATATGTATAAAATAATATTATATTAGGATAACAATATATTAGCATTTTCTCGTTAGACTCGTTGTGACTCATGACACTAGTCACACTCGTCATGACTCGTGAGATGGATCCAAATCCAATTTAATTTTTTGGATATATAAGAAATTAGACCTGTCAAGACGGGCCGGCGGGGCGGGACGGGCCAAAACCGCAAAAGCCCGCCATTTGGCGGGGCGGGGCGGGCCAGACCGTTTGTTAAGCGGGCTGCAAAAACCTCAACCCAACCCAAAAATGGGCGGGCCGCGGGTTTAGGCGGGCCAACTTTTTTTTTTTTTTTTTTTACAAAAGTATTTATTAAATTTATTAAGAAACACAAAAATTACAGTATATATCAAGAATTATAGTGTTAATAATTAACAACAAAAAAACTAATTAGAAACATTGTCATTATTAATTGTACAATACACTATAAATTACAATAATATTATTTATATATATCAGAAAATGAAGAAAGAAGGAAAAAAAATGGAGCTGCCTTCTATAATCTGTCATTTACTAGAGTTTTTTCTTTTAGTTAGATTTATTGTATATTTTTTTAAAACAAAGTTGGATAGTTCAAATGGTTAGAGCATCATTACCTAGATAGGTCTTGAGTTCAACCCCTACAAAAGGCATAAAATACATTTTTTTATATTTTTTAAGTAAATATAATATTTTAAAAAAAAGGCGGGCCAGCCCGCCAAAGCCCGCACCAACCCGCCAAAGACCGCGAACCAAACGGTCCGGCCCGCCTGGGCCCGCTTCCTGGCGGGCTTGGAAAAGCTTAGCCCAACCCACTATTTTAAGTGGCGGGGCGGGCTGACCCAACGGGCCCAGCCCGTTTTGACGGCTCTATAAGAAATTAATCATTAGATCATTGTGATCTGGAAATGTATTAGTTTGTTATGTTGTTGTTTATACTGAAAAATATTAATTATGTATAGTTATAATGTGTATAAAGGAGATACACAAATAAATAATATACTGCACCCTTTAATAAGAAAATTAAATCAACTAAAATATAAATATCATAAAAAATAGGGTCCGTCTCACGAGTCACACGACAAGTGTCACCGAGTCAATAATAATTGAATTATTATATTGTTATCCTTATTTAATATGCATTATATATGGTAGTGATTTGAAAATAAAAGATGAAATACTTTATTTAAACATTAAACATTCTGATTAAGAATCACGTTATCTAAATGTGATTAGATATTTTAGTAGTCCTGGTTGTAAATAATGAATATATTGATACAAAGTGCTTTGTATCGATTTACAATATTTTCTAACGTGTTTTGAATCAATATTGACATGTGGTTTGTTTCAGTAGGGATCACACAACTTGAGTGTTACATTTATTTTGTGAATGGACTTATTTTGGCTGCAGATGATCTTTTGACCATCTTTCATTATCATTAATGTTATACGTTACAAATTTATTTGTTACTGAAAATTGTAGTTATTTTTTATTGAAAAGTGATAATTTTATTACGTTGCTGTAATCGCTTGACCGTTGTTACTTTGTTAAAGATTTTGTTATGACATATATATATATATATATATATATATATATATATATGTGGGTTGACGGTCTCCATATGTGAAATAGTGTGCACGGTGCACACTATGCACAAGAGACCAACTATTTTTTATAATATTAAATTAATTATCATAATTTGTCTTCAAATTCAAAGATTTACACTAGGTTAACTAAATTTAGTTGTTGACTGTGTTGATCAATTTATTTTTTTAAGAAAAACAAATCTTTCTGAGGATATTTTACCTAAATAAGACAATGAAAAAAATTGAATTATTTTATTCGATCTTGGTATAGAATTTGGGAACGTAAATATAATATGTTGATGTTAACTTCGTACCTACCTTTACCATCTGTATCTATGTGGAATGGATCAAAGGGCCCAACAAGAATGTCACGTAGTATTATTATACATTTATTTACGTATTTGACATTTGAAAAGGTTTCAATGAGTATAATATTCTTTTTGTATTAATTATTTTTAAAAAAATATGCAAATATTATATTTCAAGATTCCACTGCCTAATTAACTTAAAACTTCGTCAAATGTCAGCTGTTTCGCGTGGGTGGTTACAATGATGCTATATAAATCGATTTGAATGGATAGAAATTAACATAAAAAATTTGAGCATGCATATTATTTTATTCCATCTCCCAAAACTAAAAGTATTAGATTCCACGTTATTTCGAGTTACGTATGCTTGCAGCTAGCCCCATTTTTTTTAATCAATCTCCAATTTACAAGTTACCTGGAGTATCTAAACTTAAATGTAACATTAACTTTTACTGAAGTGTAACATTAATTTTAATAAAACTGTATAAATTAACATAATGAAATAATAGTATATATTTTTTTGTCCATTAAAAATATATTCATATTTTTTTTATTATAAATTTTTTTTAAAAAAAAACAAAAAAGTAAATAAAGTAAGGGTATTGTGAAATATTGTGGGGTCTATTATGATAATGTAATTTTTTTGTAAATAAAATTGAGTGACAATTTAAGTAATTAATTGGTGGTTGAAAGATGAAGATAAAATTAATACACATAAAGTGATGTTTCAATTTTATATAAATCAGGTGTAAATTTTAAAGCAGTTGGGTCTTAATTACTCTTTTAATTCAACGTTAATGAATAATTATAGAGTAAGTTTAATTATGGATAATATTGTCAATAAAGCGTTTTAATACTTAAATAAAAGAGAAAATAAGATATAATTTTTGACATTAAAAAAGAAAACGTGACTATTTGTGTGGTATGAGAGACTATAGAATAGGCACATAGGAGACTTTTCAAAATGTTTGAGAGAGACATAAGAATTACTAATTAATTGAGTTTGAGTTAATGTGATGATTGTCATGACCAACCGGAAGAGAGGAAGAAAGGCCTAAATTTATTGGGAAAAGGTTTACCACGTGATTGAGGGAGGCTGGGTGTATCACCATTTATTACAAAAGTTGGCCGATTATTAAGTGTTGAAAGAGACAAATGCACAACGACCGTGCATGCATGCAACGCCCGCACCTGCATACATATATGTTCCTCTAATTCCTTGGAACTATATATATATGCACAATTTTAATATTAATAACTTTAATTTCGAGTATAAAATAAATCGTGATAATTTAATTTATCCCCATTACGGCCTACACATTAATCATTATTTATTTTTATACTAATGTTTTTTTATTAATATATGAATGTTGTGAGTATTTCACAATTATTTAATCTTTAGTTATGCACTAAATTCGCCATGAATACTAAATTAATGAAATTGGTATATAATAAAGATAAAAAAAAAATAGTTTCAACTCATATGAGCAAAATGAATCAATACAGTAAATAAATACTTTAAAAATAATCAGATTAATTCCTATTTTTTATTTTTATATGCAATATGTTCATCAAATTAAATATCGTAAAAAGACGATAAATTTGATACTTAACGTGTTAAAAATAAATTAGAAACAAATCTTATTGATTTTTGAAATTGTAATTAAGTGAAAAATAAAATTAAAAAGGAAAAGGAAAAGGAAAAAAATAATATCGCCATGAATACTAAATTAGAAACATATATATTAGGTTCATCGCACTTCACCACAAAATAAGTGATACTCCACACACTAAAACAAAATTTAACCAATGCAAATTATATCTCATTTCTCACAAATAAACTTCTCTCTCCCATAGAGATATTTAGAGGTAAATGGGATTAACTCACGGTGATGAACTCACATAAATTTTTATCTTATTTTATTATGTACAATTAGAAATTAATTACGCATAAATATTTGAGAGGGTGAATATCCGATTTTAAAGTGGAGATTGAGAATTCAGTGTGGTAAGAAATTTATTCACATTAATTAAAAACAAACTTGTTAATATCAACCATAATTAGGTAGCCGACTCATTGATAAATGATAACTGCAAATGTTTTTTTTTTCAGAATATTTGCGTTGGAAAACAAATGCGGCCAAAATTCGGTTTTTTAGGTTTGGGAAAAAGAGGAAAATAATTTAAGATTCATTCAATTTAGTCAAGGGCATTTATGTAATTTGAGCCTGAACTGGGTTGGTTAGCGCAATTATGTGGATGAATTATAATTGGTGGATCGGCAGAGGCGCTGACATGTAGAGAGGTAGGTTGCATGCAATGCAATGCTGGGTCTGATCACACCAAACAAAATGCACACAGCTCATTTTTAAATACTACTGCTGTACTACACATTTAAATAATACCTACAATAACATTAATGCTTCTTTTTTTAAAGGACCCAGTTACATGACTTTGAAAGGTTTTGGTCAAAAAAAAAAAAAGGTTTAGGAATGTATATAAATGAAATAAAAATATTTGATTTACGATTTAGATATGAATCCTATTAGTTTCGTTTGTTTAAACTCCTTAGAAATTTGAAAGGGATAAAAATATGATGGGATCTTATATGAGACATGGCTTTATTTTAATGTATTTAGATATCATCATTTTACTCTTAACACATGATATTATAATTTATAAATAGGGATGACAACAGGACGGTATGCTCTATTTCAGGACACCTCCTGTGATAAAATTTTCATACTCGAAACCGTCCGCCCCACTTGAAGACCCGCTATATTTTATCCGCCCCACATATTTTTTTAATTAATTTTAATATATAATATCTTTATTTTAATATTACATAGTTCAAATTAAATATATAATTGTTTAAAATAACATTTCATATTCATTTTACAAACATATGCACATTAATATACATATAAGTTTAAAACATACATATACTAAATATTAGTACTATATATATTTATATATAATGGGTCTGGGTACGAGTTGGCGGGACAAATTTGGTAAAAACCATTACCCATCTCATACCTGTTTAATCGGATTCATAACCGGCCCATACAAAACGGATTCAATGGGGGTCCAAATTTACACTCGTCCCATTGTCATTCCTAATTATAAACTCAAAGTAAAAAATCGTCTTATGTATATTTTTATCTAAAACCACAGAAAATAAAATTATGTGGGTTCTAGTTTTCTTATTTGAGCATTTCTATCTCTAGCTTTAAGACATTTATGCAACGAATTTGAAAGAGATAAAAACACATAAAATAACAAATTGTGTGGCTCTAGTTTTCTTATTTGAGTATTTCTATCTCTAGCGAGGATCAATATCCATATTAATCCTTGAATCCAAAATATTGAGCACAGAAACTTTTATGAATCCAAATTCCAAAATATTGAGCACAGAAACTTTTATGAATCCAAAATATTACATAAGGCTATTATTTCCAACGTGGGTAGATATATTCCTTGTTGCCTCTTCAGTTTCTAGAGAGGTATTTTGCACAGAGATTAGAAGTGAAAATTAAATCAAGCTAGTATTGTACTTGAGATCGGTCAATAAAAACTCGCCTGAATTCAATTCGGTATACATATATAGTGAGTATATATCAAACAAACTTTTATGCTTGGTAAAGTTTAAAACTCAACTCGAACTTGACACATAATAAAAGCTCAATTCGTGTTTAGCTCGATTAAAGCTCAACTCTATGAATTATAAAAAAAACTCAAACAAACTTGCACAACAATGCGTGAGACTTTGACTCTTTCACTTACACTCGTATTCTTGTAAAACCATCATAGAATTAAGGATCTTAGTACTATAATAATTTGTTAAAAGATATTTAAAATATGAGTAACTTGTCCTATTTCTCCATGTTTTCCATTTATTTAAAATGGAAACCATGGCAAGTATGTCCTTGGCCTTGCTATGGTTTTTTCACTTCCTATTTTAACTTGTTTGGAAAGGGTGGGGATTTGAGGATTTTCCCACTATTTTAAGGAGATAATATCCACAGTTTTATCATATTATTTACAAATACTATATTTTTTCTAGTTATAATTTCATTTTTTAGTAATCAAACTATCAATACCAAAACAAGTAGTATTATTGTATAGATGTAACTTGTAAGAGCAAGTGATTGAGTTTAGTCTATAAGGCTATTCAGGTGAGACTTGGGGACTTGAATTGTTAAGTAATGTGCTTGATCAGACAATCCTTCCATAATGAATATCTCTTTGTTTACAGCCAATGACAAGTGCACACCATCCGTCGTTTAAATCCTTCAATCCAAATGCAATCTTAGTTCTCCGTAGTTATAAAATTGTATCATCAGTAGAATTCCATGACTAAAATTTATATTATGCCACACATCTAAAGAACATATGGGAAATATTTACCTTAACATCCACGGAAGCCAAATCGACTGTGCTTAAACCTGAAAATCTATTCTGGAGTTTTTTTCGTGCTCCTATTTTCACGATTTTCTGTTGCATCACCCCTAACTGTGCCACAATTTTTTTATTAAATTGCCAACTATTGCTTGAACAACAATATAACTTGTGTGTGTGTGTGTGTGTGTGTGTGAGAGAGAGAGAGAGAGAGAGAGAGAGAGAGTACCTGCAGTGGAGGTGCATGATTCTTCACTGTCATGAACACAGAATGCAAGAAATTAAATCAGTTAAAAGTATAAGGACATATTTGAGATGATAACCAGAATTGAGAATGTTAAACCTCAGTAAACTGTCTTCTCTTGCAGCATCCTTGTCAATTCCAATAGAGGAAGACCTGCAATTATACAACATAAGACTACAAGTGAACAAAAATATATATGTAATCAGAATAGCACTCCACAAAAGTTTTACATACCACATTTTATCGGTAAATAAAACATCAGGAAGGTCCCCTGTGGTTCGATGCTTTGGATACTGAACCGGAGACTCTGATCAAACAAGAAGAAAACTGGAGTTCATTAAATCTCAAAACAAACAAGGATAAAAAGCAGCAGCAAAGATAATTCAGAATGTAGTATCTTCCTCAAGACACATATAGACCTGAGATAACTTTCCAGGTTGATCCATATTGAAAATGAAAAATGGTTAAAATGTGTACATGTTTTGCAAAATAATATATTTGAGGTGTGAAGTGTTGTAGATAAAAAACTCCACAAAATCAATGAAAGTCTATACTATAAATAAATTGGAGATTATGCAAAGACCACTTCTTCTTTTTGAATTGGCAAAGACCACTTCATTCCTCTATATGTTAGTAATCAATTAGGAAGGGCAAACAGTAACTGTAGGTGAAAATTCTAAACTCAGCATTAGCATTCTCTGTAATTTGCCCCAAAGAATACACAATATGCATAAATTAGATTTTCCTATTTTGTGTCTATAATCATCTTTTGAGAAAATTGTTATGGATGATAATAAATGAAGCAACATTAGCTACTTGGCTCATCATGATGACCAACAACTTTTTAATGCCATAAAACTTCAAATTGTTTTGGATTCTAGAAAGGACAAGGAATGTAGCTTCAGTGGTAAGTCTTTCCTGTTGACGAGATCAAGCCAAAACCAAGAAACACAAAGAACAAGAGTTGCTTATCACGAGATGGCATTGGCAAAAAATTCAAATTAATATAATAATTGTATTTTTAATAGAAATGCACCTTTCATATTGAAAGTTTCAGTTCTTTTTGCACTAAACCTGTAAAATCGTATCTTATCAGTTAGTTGGCTATCCTAATAAATTAGAGGGATTAAAAAAATCAATTTCAGTAGCAGACCTTTTCTTCTGTACATTCCAGCCTTCAAAATTCAAGTCTTGCATCCGGAAGTCTTTGCAGTCTAAAAAATCATCAAAACCAATATCTCTTGGATCTACCCAGTTCTTGGGAAATGGTTCATACTCTCCAAGGTCAATGCTGTCGTCTATGAAGCTGGGACCTATGCAAGGGAAAAAGAATACAAAGAAACGGTCACACAATTTGATCATATTGAAGCCAAAGCATGTAGAATTCTCAGGGCCAATAAAAAAAAGTAGATTAATTATATATATAAGACCTCGGAACATAAGAGTTATATGTTTGATAATGTAGTCATAAAACAAGGATGAGAGAGATTTGAGTGCATATTGGAGGTTGAATTTGCATTCGTAGTGACAGCTGGAAAACTTCACTTTTTTTAAGGAAAAACTTCACATATTTGCATTACTACGATGTAGGAGTATATATTTCCATCCTAGTTAGTATTTACTGTTCCCCTTTGGCTTCTGAAAAAGCATGCTTATATGATCACTAAAATAAAACTAAGAGGGCTTTGTTAGCCCCTTAATTCCCAACTCAGATATTCATGTAACCAACTAATATTTTGTTCAAGGCCTACATCAGTTTCCAGTAAAAATCAACAATGAGAAATTACTTTCCTGAGTTCAACAATGTACTGGTTAGACGAGAGTATAGTCAGTCAATTTGCAGCCCCATTCGAATATTTTTACTATGAATATTAAACCGCCTAATATATGATGTAATTTTCTGAAAAACCAATAAGCAAACTAAGAGTTAAAATGATGACTGAAGACAAAAAATTGCTCAAATAAACACAACCATTCCAAATGTTTCTGCTACTGTCGCGGATGTTGCAGGCGAATTCATCATTTCTGAAAACACTCTGCAAATCACAATCATTCCAATTGTATGGAGAAGACCTTCTGAAACTTTTAGACTTCTGAGAAGGATTGCTAACAAAATTCATCAGGTCTTTTGAGCAGAAAGGTTGATCTATTAAACTGCCATACTGTGAAAAATCATTATCCTGCATAAAGACATAATGTTTTTTTATATAGATTTGATATATGAGTTTGAAAATACGGCAAATGAAGTCCATAAACAGCACGCACAAGGTTACGCATGAACATGATGGATTTCAATATCTTGTAATTAAAATTAGTCATAATGAAATAAAATTCACATTTATTCAATATTTTCCGATGCTCCTTACAGATAGTAAAGCAAAATTGTTTGGGACTCGGAAGTAATAATTAAAGTGGTTGGGCTTTGATTTATATCACTTATCATCTAATCATTCTCCAGCAATAAATTTACACATATCCTCAAGAAGAAAACTCTGACAGTACCATCTAGACTACAGATAAAGGCCAATAAAATTTCTGCACATGCTAAATAAAAGTTTAGAATAAACATTGAATCCCTGCAATGGATTATACTAGTTGATTATGGCTAAAGGTCAACCCATAAATATTATGTAACAAACAAGAGGCGGTAAAAAATGCCCTACCACTCCAGATCCAAGGTCATAAAAATCACAATCCAAGTGTTTGGCTGTGGTAGGTTGTCTCCTTGTCTTTTTCTGTGGAGAGAAACAATTTGGGAAGTATCTGTAGTCATGTAAAAACGGAGGGCACTAATCAAATGGAATGATGATACTCCTTATCCAACCATATACGGTAAATATAAAGCACCGCTGAGCTTGAAAGGAACTTTAATATTTGCTTAATAAGAATAGTGGGCTGCTTCTAATAAAGACTAGAGATTGCCACAAATGACCAACATGTATATCTTCAAATGACAAATGCATCATAAAGCAGCTGTTTGAAGTATACCATAATTAGTAGGAATTGGATAGTCTTGAGGGTGCAAAAGAAATAGGCAGAGTGGTAAATGAAGTAACATTTTGAAATTCTCAAGACTTCAGAAATAGGCAGAGAGGTAAATGAAATAAAATTTTGAAAATTTCAAGACTAGACAGGTATTTGAAACATACTGTAGACCTCAATCCAGCTATATATAACTAAGACTAACATGAACGAGGTTATCCATGGGAGCAGGCAATCTTGCAATATGAAAAATTAGATTTATAGTTATCCATCTTAACTCCTCTTTGTAAAGATTAATATATCTGGAGCACTAAGGGAATATAATTTTCATTTAATTGCATTGCAGTGTAGACAGAGTGTTTGAAGTATGGGACTGTAAATTTTTCGGTATTGTAAAAAATCAAGTCATAGGTTCCTCCTTTTCACATGCAACTTGATATTCTGTTTGTGGTGCTTGATATAAATCCTTTGCTCTAAATCACAAAAACCTGACATATAATTTACCTGTCAGATATCTTTGGTGAGTGTACTGGAGTCTCCATTCCCACTTTCCCTAAACCTGAAAGGCATAAGCAGACGTTCAATGTTTAAAATGCGTGCTAAATTATCTTAGGCTTCAATTCATTATCTAAGGCTAAGGTCCTGTTAAATTTGGAAGTGGAGAATTTCTATACAGTTCAGAGAGATCTCATAATCAAGGGAGTATGATGCTTTATTGGTTTAGTTTCCTATTATTCATGAAAAAATGCCACTCTGTCCTACTCCTTTCATTAATTTTCTGTAACTTCTACTAATAGCGACATATTAATTATCATTAACTCATGTTGCAGGCACTTCCTTGGGCTGTTCCTAGATAAGCCAAGTACGAAAGGAAACTATCTTGAAAGAGAATTCAAATGGTGATATACCCTGCATCAGATTTTTCAGGCAACATCACGCTGTGCTTTAGAAATGAATAAGAATACTTGGATAGTTTATTAAATCAAAAAACAAAACCTTCAACTGAAAATGAAACATGAGCTTCCTGTGTATATGATGAATTGTCCTCTTCTTCATTGTATGCCTCGCCATCAGCAGCGAGTAAATCGATGACAGATATCTCTGTGGATAGAGTGAATGATTTACTAGAAATGCCATATTATTTAGAGTTGTAAAGACATAAATGCTTTAAAACAGGAAAAGAAACACAGATCCAATAGATATTGGAACTCACGGTCTGTTGGGGACAACTTGAAAGAATCAAGTTTTCTTTGATTTCTAGCTATATCATCATTGCGATCTGGTAAATGAACGAAAACCCTGTAAAGCTGTGGCTGTTAACTGTCCTCCCAAATCAGACAAATCTCATTTGGACATTGTACAGCTTGTAAAGAGACAATGCAATGCAACACAGATAATGTCAATATATGAATACAAAGAAATTGAATAAACTTATATTTAAGAGAAAGCTTGCTTATAGCATTGTCATTTTGTATATAATTGTAAGAAATCAATTGCAGGCTAAAAGGATATAATTTAACATGGAAGCATGCTTACTTTTCCGAGTGCTCATCCTCTGTGACATAGCATGGTGTGGTTGCTAAAACAAATAGAGGACAATACATTAATATTTCTCAGCATACAATATCTATCATCTTAAGCAGCAAATATGGCTTAGTCAGAGCAAAAGGATAAATTTATTAAGACCAGAACCTACTTTCTTCATTTATCTCAGATTGATCCACTGGAATCCCTTGATTGGTGAGACTAACTAGAGAAGGGTGAGCATCTCGATGATTTGAGGTGAAATCATTGTGCTCTAAGTTATCCCTTGCTTTGGGAGAAGAAAGGGAAAATTAATTAAGATGTGAAATACATAATATAATGGATATTGCAATTTATAGCTTAATAGTACCATCGTAGTATGTAATAAAATTTCATCATTGTACTCTACGTAGAAAAAAATACTCCGTAACAAATTTATATAACTTCCACTTAAGTATATTCTTTGAGACAGGGGTCTCAAAAGTTTTAGCTTCAATATAGGTGCATTGAATGAAATAAAGAAATTCAACTTAAATTGACACTGAAATTAAGAATTTGAAAAGTAAAATTGAATAGGGAATAAAGCAGCCTGGCTCGCATCATGAGCATCCGTAGTATGTTCTTTAATTCTGCTTCCCCTTGTATATTCTCCGAATGAAGTGCCACGTTTATGTAGAATATGTCAGAAGACCAGGTTAGACTAAGGTTTACAACAGAAGCATGGATCCAAAATATATGTTTAACTTGAAGAGTCAGTAATTTATCAATAAGAGCATCAGCAAAAATAATATTCAATTTCCTCATTTTTAAAAAAAAATGAGAGAACCAGCAAATTGATGCATACAAGAATCTCTCACATATCTCTAGTTTTCTAAACCTCAACGATAAGGCTAATTACCATTTGTGCAACTGCTCTTGTGTTTGTGAGCCAAAGTTGATATATTTTCAAGACTAAGAATATCAAGTGATCTGTAGTTTCCACACGGCAGAGTGCATGATCCATTTCCATCAGAATAGCTCTCTAAACCAGCTGTCTGCTGCTGCAGCTGCCGTTTCTTTTGCTCAAAGTATTGCTTTTGCCTGCATTAGCTTGAACTCGTCAATTAAAGTGAGTTCCTCCATCTCATATGGTAAATTAAAAGAAAAAGCCATGAGATCAGGTAAAGAAGGTTGCATAAACCATTAAACCTGCATATGTAAAAATCAGCAGATGTTCTGTACCTTTTATAAGTTGACTTTCTTGACTGCAATTTTTCCATCCCAGCATGATTGAATACCATAATGTACACAAACATAAAACAAAAGGCTTCAAACATTAAAATAAAAACAAAATAAGTAACCTATAATATTTAAGTAATGAGAATAACATCAAAATTTAATACTTATATTCATACACTTTAAGATGTAAAAAATAAAAAACTGCAGAACAAGGACATGTGCCTAAATCTACTTAGACCCAAAAAGTAAGAGGGTGCAGAACAAAGCTACACCATGTATCTCGTAGGTCATGAATGGATGACTTGTTAACCTATACCATTGGCTCATGATAACTACATGGTACAACTGAGTTCCGGAACAAGGTGGTCACACTTAAGCTCAAAGAGCTTACTTAGGAAGCCTCGATCACGAAAAGTGCACAGTACATGATATTAGTTGTAGTTTATATAGTGATGACAACAATGATAAGATAGTGCTAGTTAGGCATAAATATATGCTTCTAAGGATTGACTGAAGTAATAAGATTATGAGTACTAAAAATCAGTGAATTTAGGCCTAAGAGATGGTAGTCCATCAACTGGCCCTTGCATGCTTAACTGTATAATCTAGGTGTATATGTTATGATAAATCTTAAAACCTATCCTTCTTGTTTTACATAGTAGTAACATGGCACATAACTTCTCACAGCTTTTACCCTTGTACAGTCAATGAATTATGAAGTGAATGACAAATGAGAAAATGTATCTAAATTGCACACCAAATATGTCCGCAAACCAATACCAGATATTAGCAAACATTTCAAAATGAAATTTAAATGGTCAATGAGTCCTCAACTGGTTGGTGTTCTGTGTTCAGAGAGAAATAAAATGAAAAAATGGAAAAAATTAGTATCACCAAAAAGCTTACTGTTGCAACTTTCCTCCTTGATCCGCCCATCCATTGTAACATTGTATAGTGAAATATATATTCAGCGTCTCAACAGAAACACTAAAAACTGGAGAGAAATAATGGAAGAAAGCATCAGTAAAAGGTAGTTAAAAGTTAAAACCATAGTTATTAGGGAAGAGAGGCACACAGAGGGGCGAGGGACCTCCAAGCGCTCGAGGAGCGACTTTTGAACGTGGTGAAAAGCTTAATTAAAGAATTCATAATAACCTAGCCCTATTATTTGATGATTAGGTCTCACAAAGCAACGCGAGAGATGAGACTAAAAAAAAAAAAAAAACGATATTACAGCGCCAGTAGGATCTATGCCACAGCAACATTGGCAGCTATCGGAATCGAGTGGTGGAGCTCGGCAATCGAAATTCAGAGGAACTATTTCACAAAAAAAAAAAAAAAAAAAACAAAGTACCTTGAAATCAGCTCGAGCAAGGGCAGCGCCGGAAAAACGGCGGCGGCTATCGGAATCAAATGGTAGATGCGCGGCGAAGGTCGGAATACGCTGGATTCGGAGGTAAGGAGCAGTGCTTCTTCTTGTATACCAAGTTTCAACGGCTAACCCCCACGCCAAAATTCAGCGCTCTTTTCTCGTTTATACTTTTGGCGCTTAAAAATCTGTAAATGAAGTGTATATTCATTAATTATGATGTTTAAAGCCAATATTCTGTAATTTTTATACCTCTCCCTCTCAAATTCATTGGGATCATTTTTCCGACTCTCAGTACAATATGAATATTGTAATATTTTATTAAAATAAAATTATTATTTATAAATAAAGTAAATTTAAATTTAAATAATAAATAAAAATGTAGATAATGTAACGTGAATAATATTAGTTTTAATAATAAAATAAAAATAATGCAATTAGAAAATTAAAAAATTAAAAAAGAAAAATATAAATAATAAAATTTGACCCATAGTATTCATTTTTTGTCCATTCAAACTTAATGTGAATGTCTTAAAATTGAAATAATATTTACTCAAATTGTCATTCATTTTATTTATACAAAAATTATTTTATTTATAAGTGAATGTTACAATACTACATAATACCCTCCAACTCATCTATTATATACATAAATAATTAATGACTTTTAAAAACCCGTAAAAATGAATCATACATACGAGGTTCGGATGAATAAAGTATATCAATCTAATTTTTACATATCTCAATGCATGTCGAATGAAAAAATCCAGTGTAACTAATAATATGATAGAAAAAGTCATGGTTGCAAAAGTTGGCCTAAGCGGCCCATGGTTGACTCGATTTTTGCATTTTTTTAGTGTTTCAAACGAAAAGTTGGTCTAGGCCCTAATTTTTTTCTTTGATATATGAGTCTGATTTAGGTAATAGACTAATAGTGCACATTCTTTCAAATTTAGGTAATAGACTAATAGTGCACATTCTTTCAAGTAGAAACGTGATTCTGAGCAATACTCATCACTACATCATGACATTAACATGTACGGAGTAGTCTTTTTACCTTTAAAAAAAATGTAGTCTTTTTTAGCTAAATTACATTGTTTAAAGGGTGAAAATTGATTTTTTTTTCGAGATTTTTTTTACAATTTTAAATTTCTTCAGTAATCTCTTTGTAATTTTTTTTTTTTTTTGAATTATGGTTTCGCATTGATTAAATCAATAAATTTTGGTTATTGTTCGATAATTTTTTTTTTGATCGGTCAAAGGGTAAATATATATAAGGTTCGATAGTCACCCGAGCCAAAATTGGTTGTCCTTCCTGTGAATTTTCTTAAGGTTCGATAGTCACCCGAGGGTCGCTGATCCACTGCCGAAATGTTGAGTTGCTCTGAAGTCTGTCATTAGCCATACACCAGCTCCACAATCTGCCTTTTATTTCATGCACCACTTCCTTAGTTTTCCATACAACATTGTCGAAAATGCAGTTATTTCTCCTCTTCCAAATCACCCACACCACACATATCCATAATCCAATTGATACCTTATTCCCACTTTTCCCAGATAATACATTGGAGAATTGTGCAAAATTTCTCCATACTGAATTATGTAAAGCCATGGGAGAGTTTAGCCACATAAGTACCTTGATCCAAACTTGTTGTGTCGTGTTGCACGATATGAATAGATGGGCTGCGTCTTCAGGTCCATCGCCGCATATCGGACATAATGTTCCTTCATTTGTTGTGATGATATTTCTCTTCCGTAGGTTCACTCTTGTGGGTAGTCTGTCCCATAGGAGCCGCCAAGCCGTAGATGACGCCTTGAGAGGGGCTGTTGTACTCCAGGCCGATTTGAATTGTTTTTTCCAGGAATCAGTTGCCTCTTCTGCGATAGTTGAGGAATGTAGGAGTTCGTATGCTTGCTTTGTTTTGTACTCCCCCGTTGGGCTTGCTTTCTGTTAAGGAAAAAATTACATAGATTCAGTCTTGTATATATTTTTAGATAGGATTCATGTATTTATTTATTTGATTTGATTTCCTATAATTAAGGAGATCTTGTTGTAATCCTTTCTATATAATAGTGGAATACCGTACTCACCAATCAAGGGTGATCTCATAATCATTCTCACATGGTATCAAGTCTCACCAATTAAACCCTAATTATCCTTCTGCCGTCTCTCTTCTTCCTCGATCTCTCTCCATTCTTTTCTTGCGCTTCACGTCGCAATTCCCACCATGTCTACTACCACACCAGCCGTTGCATCCACCACGGCCATGATCCACCTAGTACCGATCAAACTCTCCTCCACCACATATCTCATGTGGAAGTGTCAGTTTCTTTCCATGGCTGCCACTCACGATCTTCTTGCCATCATCAACGGCACATCCACCGCGCCGTCCAAGACCATCGATCGCCAATGAATCCGGCGTTGATGCTCTCAATCCCGCATATGATGCGTGGGTCCTTCGCGATCAGAAACTCCTTGGGGTTCTCTTCGCCACACTCGAACCAGAGGCTATGGCTGAGGTTCTCGATTGCACCTCCTCTCGTGCCGCCTGGCTTGCGCTGGAGTCCGTCTTTGCCAACGCCTCCACATCCCGTGCCAACCAACTTCGCGAGCAACTGCTCTCCTTGCGTCGTGAGTCTCTTTCCGTCTCTGATTATGGTAAACAATTTAAATTATTGTGTGATCAATTATCTGCAATTGGGAAACCCGTCGACGAGGGCGACAAGAGTCACTGGTTTCTTCGTGGCCTTGGCTCGCTCTTTGCTAACTTTGCAGATACTCAGATGGCCATGTCACCTGTTCCTTCGTTTCGTGACATCCTACATCAGGCCATTCAGTTTGATCTCATGAATAAAGCTATGCAGGGTTCTCAACCCTCTCCCGCGGCCTTTGTTGCTTCAAATTCCAGCGGAAATGGGTCTGGTGGTTCTGGACACTTTCGGCAGCAGAACACCAACCCTCAGCCTCGCTCAAATCCTGGCAGCAATCGTCCGAATCAGAACGGTGGCGGTCGTGGCAATCGCTGGCCTCCACGTTGTCAATTGTGTCGTGGGGAGCATTATGCAAATAAATGCCCTTAATTTATCAGTCTGCAAAATCGTGCCACATCCAGCCAGCCTCGCCAATCGGATCCTTCGGTTAATCTAGCCCAAGCTTTCCGTGCCACTTGCAACATCTCTGATTCGAATCAAAACTCTGATTGGTATGTCGATTCCGGTGCATTTGCCCACATGACGTCTCAGTCGTCTACTCTCGACTCCTATGCTCCATACTCTGGTAATGGTTCTGTCATAGTCGGTAATGGAAATTCTCTTTCAATTTCCCACATTGGTTCTGCTCATATTAACCCTGCTGTTAAATTATTGGATGTCTTGGTGGTACCGCATATTACTAAGAACCTCTTATCTATTAGCAAACTCACATCGGATTTTAATGTGGATGTCGTGTTTTTTGATAAATCTTTTGAAATTCAGAATCGGTTGACCAAGGCAGTACTGGCTCAGGGCAGGTGTGACAATGGCCTTTATATTCTGGAGAGGGGTAGCTCGACTTTGGTTGCTGCTTTGCGCACAAAGGATTTTCGAGCTAGTTTTGAGTTATGGCATTTACGTCTAGGCCATGTTTCTTTTTCTGTTATTTCTTTACTCAATAAATTGGGACAGTTGTCTGTTACTTCAGTTTTACCCAAGCCGAATATTTGTTCGCCTTGCCAATTGGCTAAGAGCAAGAAATTACCGTTTTCTTTAAATGATAAGCGTGCTATTGGTGTTCTAAATTTGGTGCATTGTGACTTATGGGGACCTGCTCCAGTTAAAACTTCTGAGGGGTATCGTTATTATGCGGTGTTTATTGATGATTTTTCCCGTTTTTCTTGGGTGTATCCTATGCGTGCCAAGTCTGAGTTTTGTGATGTATTCTTGCGCTTTCATGCTTTTGTCTGTAATCAATTTTCGACAACCATGAAAGTTTTTCAGTCTGATGGTGGAACTGAATTTGTCAATAATCGAATGTCTTCTTTTATGACTCAACATGACATTTTGCATCGTATTTCTTGCCCCCATACTCCCCAACAAAATGGTCGGGCTGAACGGAAGCATAGACACATCACTGAGACGGGCCTCTCTATGCTCTTTCACGCCTTTGCTCCAGCTTCACTATGGTTTGATGCTTTTGCTACAGCCGTTTTTGTTATTAATTGCCTGCCTTCCTCTATGCTGGATAATAAGTCACCGTATGAGTTACTTTTTCACACTTCTCCCAATTATGCCGTTTTTAAACCCTTTGGTTGTATGGTTTATCCTTATCTTCGGAATTATGCAGACAACAAGCTTTCACCTCGCAGTCGTCCTTTCATTTTTTTGGGATACAGCAGTTCACATAAAGGGTTTAGGTGTTTCGATCCTGCTTCCGCCAAGGTCTTTATATCTCGTCATGCTCAGTTTGACGAACTTTTTTTCCATTTTCAGGCAATTCTTCTTCACAGGCTACTGATCTCGCCATTTCGAGCTTTATTGACAGCAGCTCGCCTTCCCCTCCGGCAGCCTCTGTCTCGCCGCCTCCGGCACCACCACGGTTGGCTCCACCTTGCCAATTCTGCCCCGAATCGGATTCCACGCCTTTGCTCGCTCAACAGCCGGTCACGCCACCTGATAATGAGCCGCGTGCCGCCAACCCGCCTATTCACGAGCCCGATCCAATTCCTGCTCCAGCGCCTCTTCCGTCCACTCATCCCATGACGACTAGGGCGAAATCTGGCATTTTTAAGATGCGTTATCCGGTTGACATAGCATCCACCGCCCTCATTTCGGCTCTTGTCGGTTCCTCCGTGCCCAAGGGATTTAAATCTGCATCTAAATCCCCTCATTGGGTTAGTGTCATGCAGGAGGAAATTGATGCGTTGGATCGTAATTGCACCTGGGATCTCGTACCACGACCACCAAATACCAACATTGTCGGTTCTAAATGGGTTTTTCGAACCAAATTTCACTCAGATGGTTCTGTTGAGCATCATAAAGCTCTCATTGTAGCTCAAGGTTTCACTCAGGTTCCGGGTTCGGATTTTCATCATACTTTCAGTCCAGTGGTCAAGGCTGCGACAGTTCGTGTCATTCTTGCTCTATCTGTTCATCACAAGTGGCCTCTTCATCAGCTGGATGTGAAGAATGCTTTCTTGAACGGGGTTCTTCCAAAGTCTGTCTTCATGTCTCAACCTCCAGGGTTCGTGAATGCTCAGTTCCCTGATCATGTTTGTCGCTTGAAAAAGGCCCTGTATGGTCTTCGACAGGCTCCATTGGCCTGGTACCAGCGTTTCAGTACCTACTTACTGAAGTTGGGTTTCTATCAGACTCGCTCTGACTCCTCCTTGTTTTGCCTATTTCGGGGTACGTCTATTATTTTTCTTCTTCTATATGTCGATGATATTGTGATCACTGGCAATGATCCTGGCTTACTTCGTCGTTTCATCGCTCGTACTCATGCGAAATTTGCAATTAAGGATTTGGGGAAATTAAATTATTTTTTGGGCCTTGAAATTTCATACACTTCTGACGGCATTTTTGTGGGTCAAGCAAAATATGCCTATGACATTTTATCACGAGCTGACATGCTCGACTGCAAGCCTATTGCAACGCCTTTGCACACCGGCGAATCTTTGATCAGTACGGGATCGACCTTCTCTGATCCCACGCTCTATCGTTCGTTGGTAGGGGCCTTGCAATATTTGACGATCACTCGTCTGGACCTCTCATATGCAGTTAATTCGGTTAGTCAATTTCTGCATTCTCCTACAGATGTCCATTTTTCTGCAGTCAAGCGCATTCTACGTTATGTGAAGGGTTCGATTAACTTTGGTTTGTCCTTCACTCATCGTCCGGATAAGGCTATTCTTGGTTACTCTGATGCAGATTGGGCGCGTTGCATCGAGACGCGTCGTTCCACCTAAGGTTATTCCATTTTCTTAGGTGGTAATCTTGTTTCTTGGAGTGCAAAAAAACAACCCACTGTTTCCCGTTCTAGCTGTGAGTCCGAATATCGCGCTCTGGCCAATACCGCCTCTGAGATCGTCTGGCTCAAGATCGTCTGGCTCACAAACATGCTTCGCGAACTTCGTCAGTTACCCTCTGATCCGCCTGTCTTGTTGAGTGATAACAAGAGTACTCTTTTCCTCAGTCAAAATCCCATTGCTCATAAACGAGCAAAGCACATTGACATCGACTATCATTTTATTCGTGAACTTGTTTCATCTGGTCGGCTTATTACTCGATACGTTCCCACCAATCTTCAGTTAGCCGATATTTTCACGAAGAGTCTACCTCGTCCTGCCTTTGAGTTTTTACGGTCCAAGCTTCGTGTATGTCTTCATCCCACGCAGCGCTTGACGGGGGGTGTTAAGGAAAAGATTACATAGATTCAGTCTTGTATATATTTTTAGATAGGATTCATGTATTTATTTGATTTGATTTCCTATAATTAAGGAGATCTTGTTGTAATCCTTTCTATATAATAGTGGAATACCGTACTCACCAATCAAGGGTGATCTCATAACCATTCTCACACTTTCCATCTCCATGTGTTCACTTCGTTTTCCTTCAATATAAACCTGTTCAGTAAAGAGATAAGAGTATTTAAAGATTCAATTTCTCTATCAAATAGATTTCTACTCCATTCCCACTCCCAAGACCAAGTTTCCCCCTCCCATTTTCCCATCTCTTTGATAGTCCTATTCTGACCTAAACTCAATCTATACAATCTGTTATATTCAATTTTTAGTGGTGCCTCATCCGTCCATGAGCATTCCCAGAATCTAGTACCCGCCCCGTCCCCTATGTGTTTCTCTAAATTACCCCACAACCATCGACCTCTCTCTCCCCGCGCACTAGCTACTAAATCCCTCCACCAAGATGATTCTATCCTACCTCCATCTGTTATTGTTCGATAATTAATCATTCACGCTGCATCAATTTTTTGATATAATATGAATATGTCATTGTGATGGAAAACTAGATAAGGGGGTGTAGTATTGAATTATTTATATCAATTTAGTGTTTATTTGATTTAAGAACTTGACTTGGTTTAAGAATATGAACATTTGACTTATTTAAAATTGCAGAATAAAAAAGAAATAGATGAAAAATTACAAAGAAAAAGTAATAAAATAATTGCTAGACGACTGAAACTTGTCGACTACCGATCGATTTATGAAATTGTGTGTGTTTAATTTTAAAATATAATAACTTGTTTTTTCATTTTATATCAAATTTAATGTATAATATCATAGTAGTATTTTATATCATTAAATTAATACACTGCGTAAATTTTAAAAGCTGGAATTTAAAATGTTCCAAGAAAATTGTGTTGAAGTATTTCTTCATTTAATGTATAGAATTACACTTAAAGTAATAAATTTGGGACTAGAGAAAAATATTCATTTAGCAATTTTATTCATTTATCCATAAATGAATATTTATTGTTGTTGTGAGAGTTTCATATATAGGATATACATTTTACAATTTGTCACCAACTTACAGCATTTTCAACCCTCAGAGGCATTAAAATCTTTAATTTACCACTAAAATCATTTTAATAAATGAGTTGACTTATGTATACGTATTGTGGAAAGAAAGAAGAGTGAAATATTATGGATATTCTCATTCTTATTAGATTGTTAGATTACATTAAAAATGGGTTGGTCTGCTATGGACTCGAGTGCATGTTGTGCATAATAATTGAAAAGTGCAACACCATTTACCACAAAAAATGTAAATCAGTAAAACTGAAAAGTGCACATGGACTAGGGTGCATAGCATGAACCCGAGTGCATACTAGACTTTAGTCTAATAGGGAGAATTCATTAAGTGAGACTGTTAATTTATGTTAATAAGTGAGAAGTATCTTTCATATAAACACAAGCATTCAAAATGACTGTCCCGTTACGTATGCTGTGGTGAATTCAACAATTCTGAAAGCACCCTGCAGCAAATCACAAGATTCATAACCCCACTCCAATTGTATATAGAAGAACTTCTTATTTGGATTGCAAACAAAACAATATTCATCTAGTCTTTTGAGCAGAAAGATTGAGATTTATTGAAGTGCACAATACAAAGCTCTTGAGATTTTATTAACCAAAGAAGAGAGATCTTGAAATACAACGCATGATTTGCAGAGGATGCGAGCTATAAGGTAAACTAAGATCGGCATGAACAAAAGCTAATCGTCGATGTAATTGCTTAGATTAAATCAAAGGTGAAATCGCAGTTGTAGCTGAATAAATGCAGAATCACAAGTTCACGAATCACCACTCGAAGAGAGAGATAGGAGTAATCATCCCTGATTGATGTCTCAATTCCAGAAAGGACCATGACGAGTTGTATTTCCAATGTTCCTATAGTAAGGATGATTATTAAACATAGCAACGTTCGTCTGTGCAAGGGCGGCCATGGCTTCAGCTAGATCAGGGAGTTTTCGAGAAACCGTCTCCAGGTTTAAAGCAAAAGGAAACAGAGACGCAGGGTCAACAGAGCAGGTGGGTGAAATTGGGACTATTGTTGGAGAATGATAGCGAACCACAATCTGATTCGAAACCGTTCCGAAAGGAGGACAATCAGCCAGATCCTTCAAAAAAGTAACAGCGACATGGCGGACTTGGAAGAACCAAGCCATTGATTTGTCCATGTGAAGAAAAGCTGAATAGCCTGAAAGATCATCCTTCTCTTCAGTAATAGGAAAACCGAAGTGGTTTATTCTTTCTGCAACATTCTCGTGAAGCTTTTTGTCGGCTTCACATGGATACTGGAGGCCAGAGGAGACAAGGAACCACTTCTCCGCCTCAGATCTGGCGGCGCGATCAGGAAAAGAGTGGTGACCGAAGAAGGCGGCGCTGTCGTTAACGGGAATATGTTTCCCTTTATTAGGGTAATCAGGAGATCGGCCATTGATCATGGAATTAGGGCGAAGATGCCAGGAATGTTGGGCAGAACGTGGGATGTGGCATTAAGCATGAACGATGCCGTAAGTTGGAATTTCTGGTTGGGAACAAGTACAAAAGAGGAGATGAAATGGGGAGAGTTTCCGGCGGAAAGCAGTTAGGGTTTGATGAGCTTGGGTGTTGATATCCATGGCGTGGTGGGTGGCGCGAAGGCACTGGATCCAGAAGAGGACGGCGTAGGGGTGATAGTCAGGGCAAGCCCTTCGGAATTATCGACGAGCAAGTCGTTGATTTGATGGAGAATGTAATCCATCATTAGAGTTGGTTTTCCAAGCCCATGTATGGCCTCAGCATATCGCCCGAAATGGTGCGTTTCATTTCTTCCTCGTTGATATTGCACGCAATTCTTACATTTATATCACCCTTATCCAAACAAAAATTAAATAAACGTTTTAAATTCTATGCAAGTTTAGGGTGGGTTCAGTAATTGATTAAAATTGATTTTTATAGTAAAATTGAAAGTAAATAGTGTCTTAAAATTAATTACTTTTAATCAATTTTTTATATGTTGTGGTGTATGCCAAATAAATCACCATTTTATAATTTTACAAAAAAACAACTTTATTACATTTGAATAAATAAATAATGGGTAAGAATAAAATATTAATTAAATTGTGGGGACAAAATTGTAAAATTATTTAGTGTAATAATGAGAGTACTTAGAAGGTGTTAGAAGTATGGAAAAGGGTGTTTCACCAAAACCGTTTTTAAGTAATTAATTTAATCACTACTTGTGTTTACAAACACTTCAAAAGTGATTGTATTTAAAAATAAGTGTTTTAAGCGCATAGTACTGTTTGCAAACACTCACTTAGTACAGGTCCTCTCAACTTCTAATGGTTTTCTTTAATAATACTCTCTCCATCCTGACATAAAATATATACTTCCGTTTTGAAATTATTTGCACGGTTTAATGAGGTGTAAAGAGTATTTTAGGTGGTTTGACGAGGTGTAAAGTAAAATGTATTTAAAAAAGGAATGGTAATTTAAAAAAAAAAATGATGTTGGGGTGAGTGCAAGTAATTATTGGACGTTTAATAAAAAAAAGTGGACAAATAATCATGAAACAGACGAGACGAGACGAGGGAGTAGTACTTAGTTGAGGCATAAAGAAATGTATAAAATAGAGAATGTAGTGAGAGATACAAATGGGAGAAGATAGAACTGAGATTGTGAATTTTGTTAGTTAAAAAAATGTGAAGCTTATGATGGGAACGTTCAAAATAAGTGAGAAATTTATGGTGGGGATGATTAAAATATGGAGTATTTATTAATTAATTAATGGTATGGGCAAATCTCGAATTCAAAGAGATTACAAATTTCAGTCTCTTCATCTTCAGAAATACAATAACCTCAGTTGGAGAGCTAGTCACGCACCAGACGTATCATACGATATTTTTGTAAGCTTTTTTCATACTTAAATTTGAATGTAAACTTATAAAAATATCATATCTCATATACATTTTCATGACAATTGGAATTTGGAAAAAATATGAGTAATACCGTGCCTCGATTGGTGAACAATTAATATTGTTCAATAAGTCTAATTGAAAATAACTATTTCATCCGTACAAAGTTAATAAGTATAATTTTTTAACACATATTTTAAAAAATATTGATTGTTTATGTACTTCATTCTTTCCAAAATAACTTTCATATGTAGATGGACATACATATTAAGAAAGTGTAATGATGAGTAAAATTTTGAAGGGTAATTTCACAAACTTTTATGTATAAAGTACATTACAAGAAAATTGATTTTTAATAACATAAATTTTGTCATTATAGTTTTCTGTAGCTATAAAAGTCTTTAATAACATAAATTGACTTTTGACAGATTCTGTCATTAATTTTCAATTCTTCTGTCACTAAAAATTAAGTTTCTTGTAGTAAAATGAGTTGACTTATGTGCACGTGTCGTGCTAAATGTAATGACATTTTGTGTAAGATAATGAATATTGTGATGGTGTAGTTTATAAAGTGTTTTTTTTATTTTTTTTATTTTAAGGGTGTAAAAATTATTGTAAGACGTCACGAAAAGAAAAGTGTAAAAGTTATTATGAGATGAAATAAGTTTAAAGTATCGAAAGGTAATATTATGTGGTATTATAGAGTCAACTTATTAATAAAGTGGTTGTATAAGAAGGCAATTACTTATGTGTACCAGTTACATGTATGTAACTGGCTATTTACCCTCCTTTTTAATTAAGTCCACACTTCCTTCTTTTAGGCACTCCCTTTTTTTAGGCACTTATGTGTACAAGTTACATACATGTAATTAAATTCAATTATTTATATGGGTTATTAGTTATTTACCTTCTTTTTTATTAATTTCACCCCTAAATTTTTTAAAACAAAAATACATGTAAAATACTATATTACCATTATATCAATTAAATTAAAATACAACTCATTAAAATTATAATTATACACCGACTATCGATTCACCAATGAAACACCACGAAGTCAAATATTATTCTATTTTTTTAACTTTTAAAAAATAAATATAAAAAACATAACGAATATTAAAAAAAAATATGAAACTCAAAAATAAAATTATGAAATAAAATTTCCAGTTTTTTTTTCAAAAAATAACCAAAATTTAGAAAAAAAAAAAAAAAAATCGAAAAAAAAACCAACATAATATTGCATCAGCTTTATTATTTTCTTTGAGGTCATCGCCATGTTGATGCATTCATATGTTTATTGAGTGTGATCGTATCTATTAATTGAATTGTCTGTTCAGTGTGATTCATTCTCACTTTTGTTCTTCTTACTAGTTAGTTAATATCAAATTTTTAATATTGATGTATTAATTTGCATGGTATGCCTGGGATTATAAATGTGTTAAGTTATTTATTTTTTGTTAAATATAAATATTAGTTTAAATACAATATAGTATTAGTACGCCTATGATATAGTACTAGTTAATATATTGTATAGTACTAGAGATTAATGTGGGTATAAAAATATTATTTAATATATGAACTAATACTATACAATATTTGAATTTATACTATACTATATTTGAACTAGTACCATAGAGTATGTGAACTAATACTATACAATATGTGAACTAATACTATACTATATTTGAACTATTACCATAAAATATGTGAACTCGAAACTCGAAAAAAATAGAACTTGTACCAATATAAACTAATATACAATACTGCATATTAACTAATAATATATCATAATACTTATCAACTGTTATCATAACACTTATAAACTAAAAATTATATTCATAAAAAATTAAAATAAAGTGATTAAAAAATGAAAGTTCAAATGAAAAAAATAATTAAACAATGTAAAACGAAGTGAAATTTGTAAGGAATGAAGTAAAATTTTGAAAGGATAAGGTGAAAATTATACACCAATTAATTAAAGTAAAATAGTACCAATAAAATTAAACACTTGCGTATGAGAGGTGCGAGTTTTATATTTTAAAACAAATTATTATTATACTATTTAATACTTAAAACAATTAATATTAATTTTAAAATTTTCTTATTAGACTTTAAAATTTTAGAATAATTATTTATGACATAAAAAGAAAGTACGTTAAAAAAATTATCATTTGAAACACAAATGATAAATAGGAAGAAAAATAAATTAAAAAGATAAATATAAATATCAATTTAGTAAAATAAAAAATAAAATTTTAAAAAATTAATGGAGTATTATTTTTTAATGATAAAATTAAAAAAAAAATTAATTGAAGTAAAATAAAGGCCCAAGAAAAAATTTATGTGTTAAATTGATATAGTGAATGGGTCATGTATTATTTGTAATGAGTTATTTGATTGGATATAATAAATGAGTCATGTGTTATTTGTAATGGATTATTGGATTGGATATAGTAGTTACATATATTGGATTGGATATAGTAGTTACATGTAACTACTGGATTGGATATAGTAGTTACATACATGTAACTAGTACACAAGAGTGCAACTCGTATAAGAATATAAGAATAGAGGGAATGATAATTTTAGTAAATAAATAATCATGAAAGGGGTGAAGATAAAAATATTACTCCCCCCGTCCACGAAATGTAGTCTCATTTGTCTTGTATTCTTTTGTCCATCAAATGTAGTTCCATACATTTTATGGAAACATTCACCCTTCAACCATCACTTTAATTACTCAAATTGTCATCAACTTTGTTGGGATATGAATCCTGGAAACAATGTTCTGGTTGATGAAATTGAGTTTTGATGGCCAAAAACAACTTAAAGTTAATGTTATATGTGGTTGGAAGTCATCTTAACTAAGTCATCTTGATAAAACATATAATCTGAGTTTACTGATCTTATTTATGTTACTGATCTTATATGTGAACAAATTGTGAACTGTTTAGGAACTAAGCTGATAATGTGTTGTATAGACAGCTTATAGATTAGGACTTAAATGTGCTCTTCTGTATATAGTTCAGATGAAGTATAGATAGGTTTTATATGTGTAAGTTTGTATTCTGTTGTAATCAGCATTGTAAAGTTCAGAACAGTAGATCAGAACATGTCAAGCAATTCCAGTCAGTTAGACGTCTCCAACCAAGTAGAATACTTGACGATAGAAGAAATAACTGCTCTTAGAATAGTAATTCAAAAAGTAAACAACAAGGCAAACAACACACAAGAATTTAAGTGGTTCGATCAATGTGATCTACATCCACTGGACCAGACGAGTACTTTTTTTATTGATAAAGAATGTTTACACACTCATTCACTCGGAATAGGATATTTCCTCACTTCACTCGTGAACTCACACAACTCAAAGATTACAAAACGTACTACAATTCCGTCCAACCTTTACAATGTACACAAACAAGAGTTTATAAAGACCAAAGATAGTTGCTGCTGTTAGGAACTGTTTGAGTAGTTAGCAACCGTTTGCAACCGCTTGTAACAACCCATGTGCTCTGTTATTGCCCAACTAAAATAGTAGTTATGCCCTCAAGTAGATGTAACTGTAATATAGTTAGTTAAACTAACTAACTTCCATATCAGAAGACTTGTCCATAAAGATCAGAACACTATTGTTCTTGTTCTGATACTCAACTCTTCTGTTCTTGTGATCAAAAGCTAACTCTGCTGATAGACTTCTTACTGCTGATCTTTACTGTGTTGATCCAGTACTCTGCTGATCAACTCTACCGAAGTACTGTGTTGACCAACTCTGCTGAAGTACTGTGCTGACCAACTCTGCTGAAATCTAAGCATCACCTACTTACTTAGTGTGCTGATTATGTGATAACACTCACAGAACAACATCAGAAGACTAATGAAGACTCAGAAGACTACTTCAGAATAAGAAGATTATTAAGATGAGTTGAAGTGAAGCTCAGAAATCCAAGAGAAGTATTCTGAAAGGTGTTCAGAACAGTTGTTGAGAACTGTGCTGACTGGCTTAGAACAGTAAAAGTCAGAACAGTAATTTACTGTGCTGAGTTGGTGTGATTAAAGAATAAGTTTGGAAAATTTATTTAAGGAATAACTGAAGATATTTGAAGATATGCTGACTTAAAGAAGAGAAGTTACAAAGTCGGTTACAAGAAGAAGTTATAAAAACGGTTAAGAATTAGTTGAGAGTTAGTTTTACAAACTGCTAACTGTCATACTAAGTTCTATAAATACTGAAGGATCTTCTACTTGAAAAGACTAATGCTATTTTTGATAATCTGAAGAGCACAAGCATTAAAAGAGTATTCAAGTATTCATGAACTCACAGAGTTGAAGGAGATCAAAGAAGAGAAGAAGCCACTGAATTGAAGAGAAGAATCAAAGGCTACTCATAGAGAAGTTTTACTTTTCATTTTTAGTTTGTATTTTGTAAAACAAGTGTGCTAGTTACTTGAAGAATTACTAGTCGATCGAAAATACACTTGGAAGTGTAATTGAAAAGATCAAAGTCTTAGTCTTGGGACTTTAAGCGATAAGAAACTCAAGAAGGAGTTAATAAACTTCACAACTGGAGTTGTGAGAATGGATGTAGACATTTGTCGAACCACTATAAAATCTTGCGTTCTTTACTTTTTGTTTGATATCTGTTTATATTCGTCTAACCAAGAACAGTAAAGTTTACTAAGTAAAAGATCTAAATCTAAGTTGAGTATAAAACTGAAAGTGGAAAGTACTAATCTGACTCAGTAAGAACAGTACTATTCAGAACACTATTCCGCATATAACTCTGATATTTTGAAAGGTTTTTAAAAGTCTATTCACCCCTCCCCTCTGGACTTTTACTAGCTTAATCAATCTTAACTCAACTTGGGACCAACAAGTGGTATTAGAGCAATAGTTCTTCTGGACTGCTGTTTCTTGATTACCTAGAAAACTTTAAGGGAAGTTTTCTGTCCTTGATCTAATTGATCCTTGAACTTTTTCTTTCTAAATCATTTACTTGATAATGTTGATATACTTGCTATCTTACTGATCTTATCTATCTCAGAACTATGGATGACATTAACATTCACAAACTGCCAAAGTTTAAGATTGCAGATTATGACTATTGGAAGCTTCGCATGGAAGCAATTTTCAGTTCGACGTATGATCTCATGGTGTCTGTAGTGAAGGAAGGTCCAAGTGTCACCATGATACCCAACACTGCTACACTGGACACATCTAAAGCTCTAGGTGCTCCTGTACCAAAACCAAGGTCAGATCTAACCACCGAAGAAATGAAACAAAATAACCTGGACAGCCTGGCCAAGAACTATATTTTACATACCTTACCAAATGAGTACCTTGGTAAGTATTAAAATGTAAGACTGCCAAGAAAATGTGGGATAAACTAGCTATTCTTTGTGAAGGCACTAGTCTGATCAAAGAAAGCAAATTATCTACGGCGGTTCAAAGGTTTGAGTCATTTAAGATGAAACCTGGTGAAACTATTGATGAGCTTGATACTCGATTTACACGCATTATGAATGATCTTGAAGTATTAGGCAAAACTTATACTGATAGGGAGATTAACTTGAGGATTCTTAAAGCTTTGGATGAGAGGTGGAAAATGGTCAAGATGATCATTAAAACCACTCAAGATATTGATTCATGGCCTGCAGAAATGATGTTCCAAACCCTTAAGGCACATGAATTTGAGTGGGATGAAGAAGATCATGTTGTTGATAGTGAGAAGGATAAGGATATCTCTAAGAATGTTGCTTTCAAAGCTTCTTCCTCTAAAGGGTCTAGATCATCTAAGTCTAAGGCTTCAAGCATAAAATATGAACTAGATAGTTCTGATCTTAGTCTAAAGGATCAGATGAGCCTTATGATTAAAAGATTTGATAGGCTGAATTAGAGGTATGGTAGATGTAAGAAGTTCTATAAGGAAACCAAGGGTTCTAGTAACAGGGACTCTTTTGGGATCAGAAGGGATCAAAATTCTTCTGAAAGAAGGAATGATATTTCTAATGAGAACAGGAGAGATATGAACTCTTCTGATAAGAGAGATAAAAACTCTATTGATAGGAAGGACAGGAACCGTAACTGTTCTCCTACTAAAAGATCTATTAACAATCCTGTGTGCTATAATTGTGAAAAGCTAGGTCACTACGCATATGAATGTCCTGATCTGAGTTCTGAAGATAGAGAAGAGAGGAAAGCAAGAAGAGACCGAAGATTTGCCTAGGGTAAGAAGGTAATGATGGTATACAATGAATCTGATTCAGATTCAGATGAGTTGCCCTCGTCTTCATCTAAATACCCCTCTAGCAATGAACAAGAGTCATTCATTGCAGATGATAGACTAAGCTTAATGGCCAAGATTGAACAAGAGGTATCTTTTGTTACTTCTTTCTGTTCTTGTAATAATTCTGATTCTGATGAAAGTGACACTGCTGATAGTGGTGTAGGTAGTAGTCTTCATCATTCCCCTGGAGTGACTGAAGAAGACCTTCTACAGGCTAATAAAGCATTCATAGAAATCAGTGATGAGAACATTTCTTTAAAACAAGAAATCATTAGTCTAAAAGAAGCACAGTTAAAGGTAGATCCCAATGTAGTTTCTCTAAGTCAGCGCCTATCAGAAGAGTTGTCTCAACTCAAAGAGAAGTACTCATCTCTGGATAAACTACATCAAGATATACTTAAAACACATGCCTTAAAGATCAATGAATTCAATGATTTAAAGATCAAATGTGAAAAACTAGAAGAGCGCAATAGATTCTTAGAAACTGAAAAAACTTGTTGACTTGGTTAATTCTTCAAAAATTAATCAAACACTGTCATAAAGGTATAGAGATCCAGTTGATAAAAGTGGGTTGGGTGCTGAGGTACTTAGCTCATATACTCCAGTAACTAAGAACACTAATGGAGCCAGTTCAAGTTATTCACAACTGGATAAAGGAAAAGAACCAATGGAATATGATGATGGTTTAAAACCTAAGAACTCTAATAAAGTTTAGTAAAAGTACATTCCTCATACTACCAAGAATGGTAAAAAGATGAATGTAACTAGACAAGCTCAGTATAGACCTACTCAGCAGAGATATACTCAAATGACAAGGCCAGAGCAGTCATGACATCAAAAGAGGTATACTCAGCAGAGTTGGCCTAGACAAGCACAGTCTGGTTGGAATCAGCCAAGACCTCCTTTTATAAGCCAGTCTCAGCTGTACTCAACCAAGCCTAGGAAATTTGTACCACCTCATCATGTTCAACCTGTTCTGTATCCTCCACCTTTATCTTATGATATTATGCGAGAGGATAGGCCAAAACGCATCTATAAGTCGTATGGTCCACAGGCTTTAAAACCATATTCGAACTATTATAGACATACTAATCTTACTGAAAAAGGGGTAGGTCCAAGGAAAGGCTATCTCAGAAAAATAGATCACAAGTCTGCTGATAATTCTGATAAGGTCAAGAAAGTATTGTTCTGTGATAAGTATGGTAGAAAATTGAAGTGGTCCCAACTATTCAGAACATCAATGTATATTTGGGTGCCTTTCAATAATACTAACCCCCAAGGACCCCAATAAATAAAGGGTACCTAAATTATCAAGATCACTACTTTGCAGGGTTGACTGGACTTATACAAGAAAGTTGGTTCAGTTGGTGAGACTTGGTACATAGACAGTGGTTGTTCACACCACATGACTGGTACCAGGGCCTTGCTTTCTAACTATCATGAGCAAGAAGGACCTAAAGTGATCTTTGGTGACAGTTCAATGACAATCACAAAAGGATTTGGATACATCAAGAATGGAGATGTAGAGATTCAAGATGTCTCATATGTTATAGGTTTGGAATATAATTTGCTATTTGTATCTCAATTTTGTGACAAGGGATATAAAGTGCAGTTCAAGAGCAGTAAATGTGAGATTATAGACAAGAGAACACATACTGTTATGCTTGTTGGAATAAGACAAGGCAGTGTCTACATTGTGAACTGGAATAGTTGTCCTAAGGATGCTTGTCTTCTTACTAAGAGTCCTAAAGAAATCAGTTGGTTATGGAACAAACGCCTATGCCACCTGAACTTTAAGATAATTAATAAGATTGCAAGAGAATACCTTGTTGAAGGTATCCCTAATGAAATCTATTACAAGTCACAAGTGTGTGATTCATGTCAAAAAGGTAAACAGGTAAAAGTTTCCTTTAAGTCAATTCCCACTCTTTCAACTAGCAGAGTTTTAGAACTCTTGCACATGGATCTCCATGGTCCTATCAAACCTCCCACACTGAATGGCAGAAGGTACACTCTGGTTGTGGTAGATGATTATTCTAAGTTCACTTGGGTAGTCTTCTTACACAAAAGGAGTGATACACAAACACTTCTTCCAGATCTGTTAAAGAGGTTGCAAGTTGAAAAGGGTCAGCCCATTGTCAAGATCAGGAGTGACAAAGGGACTGAATTTATTAATTGTTACATTACTGACTATTGTTCTAAGTCTGGCATTCAGCATCTAACTAGTGCAACCAGAACTCCTCAACAAAATGGGGTTGCAGAAAGAAGAAATAGAACCTTAAAAGAAGCATGCAGAGCTATGCTTGCTGAGTTCAATACACCACAGAAGTTTTGGGCAGAGGCTATAAACACAGCTTGCCACTCCCAAAATAGAAGTGATTTTAACAAAGTGCATGGTAAAACACCTTACGAGGTATGGAAAGGCAGAAAACCTAGAATTTCTTATTTTCATATCTTTGGTTGTAAGTGTTTTATTCACAACAATGGAAATAGCAAATTAAATGCTTTTGATGCAAAAGTTGATGAAGGGATATTCTTAGGATACTCTTCTGTAAGCAAAGCATTCACAGTGTTTAATTACTCTACCATATGTGTGGAAGAAATACCCCATGTTGTCTTTGATGAAAGTGTACAGGACTCTGCTGATCATCAACTCAGTAAGAAAATTGACAAACCGAAACTTCAAACCAACAATGATGATGATGAGACTGAAGTATATGAATTTGTACAAGCTTATAATCCTTTCTTGAACATCTTAAACCAAGATTCTGATGAAGAAAAGGTAAAAGACAAAGGTAAGTCTTCTAGACCTTCTGATATGCCTGAATTGGTTGACTGTTCTCCTGTGAATAAATCTGCTGATTTGAAAAATGCTGACATTAATGATACTGATCTGCATGATGATATACATGATTTGAATGATGATAGTGCTCCTGTTAAGAATAGGAAGACATGGGAATCTGCTCATTCTACTGATCTGATATTAGGTGATTCTAGTAAAGGTGTTAAGACCAGAAGACAATTGTTTGATTCTAAGGAAGAACCTGCTAAATCTCTATTTTGTTGGTGTTGTTTTCTATCTTCTATTGAGCCTAAGACTGTGAAAGAGGCTTTGGCTAATAGTAACTAGATTATAGCCATGCAAGAGGAGCTGAACCAGTTCTCTAGAAATGAAGTTTGGGAACTTGTAGATAGGCCCAGTGATCATAATGTTGTAGGCACTAAGTGGATCTTCAAGAATAAGAAAGATGAAAATGATCTTGTAGTAAGAAACAAAGCTAGATTAGTTGCTCAGGGCTACTCTCAAGCCGAGGGTATTGATTATGATGAAACTTTTGCACCTGTAGCTAGACTAGAAGCTATAAGATTGTTCCTTACTTATGCTGCACATATGAAATTCACTGTTTATCAAATGGATGTCAAAAGTGCATTCTTAAATGGTATACTTGTTGAAGAAGTCTATGTAGAACAACCTCCGGGCTTTGAGGTGAATGGACATCAAGTATACAGGTTGAAGAAAACACTCTATGGACTGAAGCAAGCCCCAAGAGCATGGTATGATACACTTTCACTATTCTTACTTGAAAACGGTTTTACTAAGGGCAAAGTCGATCGCACTTTGTTCCGTAGACAAGAAGGTGAAGACATTTTGCTAGTTCAAATTTATGTGGATGATATCATTTTTGGTTCACCCAACAAAAGCTTGAGTGAAAGTTTTTCTACACTCATGCAAAGTAAGTTTGAAATGTCAATGATGGGTGAAATGACTAACTTCCTTGGTCTACAAGTAAAACAATCACCTGAAGGTATCTTTATAAATCAAGCAAAATATACAAGCAATCTTCTAGACAAGTTTGGTATTAAAACCTGTAAGACAGTTGGAGTTCCAATGCAACCTACCTACAGGATGGATCCAGATGAGAGAGGTAAGTGTGCTGATCAATCTTATTATCGTGCTTTAATTGACTCTCTACACTATCTAACTGCCAGCAGACCTGTCATTGCTTTTTCTGTTAGAGTACGTGCAAGATTTCAAGCCAATCCCAAGGAAAGTCATTTGGAAACTGCCAAAAGGATATTGAAATATCTAAAGGGAACTATTAATCGTGGATTATGGTATCCTTTAGATGATGATTTATCCCTAAGTGGTTATTCAGATTTGGACTTTGGTGGTTGCAAAATAGATAGAAAATCTACTTTTAGTTCATGTCAATTCTTAGGAACTAAGCTTATTTCATGGTTTTCAAAGAAACAAACGAGTGTAGCAACTTCTACTACTGAAGCAGAATATATGGTTGCATGAAGTTGTTGTAGTCAGCTTATTTGGCTAATGCAACAACTAAGAGACTACAATATTGTGGAATCTAATGTACCTATATACTGTGACAGCAATAGTGCCATTGCTATTACTCAAAATTCCATTTTACATACAAGATGCAAGCATGTAGATGTTAGACATCATTTTATTAGGGATCATGTTGAAAAGAAGAACATTAGAATGGAAAAGATCCATACTGATATTCAGAGAGCTGACATTTTTACAAAACCATTGGCTGAAGCTAGATTTAGAGAGTTATGCATAAGTTTATGGTTGATAGATAAGGATCCTGCATGCATATAGAACTATACTAACATTTCAGGTGCTGAGTTGAAACCAAATAAAACAAGTTAGAAAACAAGAGCAGTACACCAAAAAGGGTTAATCTAGAAGAGACAAGTCGATGTCAGACCACTACATTCATCAAAATCAGGTAACAAGGTTACTAATGTGACCTAACTCCTGATGAGGAAGCTGGTAAAGCTGAGGGATATTGAGAATATACATTAAGGGGGAATATGTGATTTCTTAAAGATCCTTTTTGTTGACTCAGAACACTAGTCACCTTAGTATGAACCTTGCTGTGAAGGGGGAACTATATTTCACCAATTTTGCATGAACTAACACTTCTACCAAGGTGAAACAGGCACAGAAGAGGAGTTCTCCACTGAAGGGGGAATTGATCTGATTACAAAATTAACCTGTCTACAGAAATGATCTGATTACAGAATTAATCTGTCTACAGAACTGATCTGATTACAAAGTTAATCTGTCTACATAATCGATTTGACTACAGTACTGATCTGATAAGTACTGTGCTGGTGCTAAAATGTTGACAAAGAAATAATCAGAAAAGTTGGAGTACTGATTTGAGGATTAGTGTGCTGACTCCAAAGAACTGATCTGATCTCTGAAAGGTTACTCAGCTGATCACAATACTCAGCTGATCCAGATAAGTAATTTCTTTATAATAAAAGGAAAGAAAATGAAGTGAAGTGTGCTTGGAAACAACTGTGCTGATATACATCAGAACAGTATTTTGCCTTAGAAAATTTCTAAGTCAAGTTCTGCTCAAAATTAGATGGTGAATAGAGAAGATTTATACACCCCTCTATTTGTGACCTAATTTTAAAAGGTGTATTTATCAATAGCAGTTGGCTCCAAAATTGAAAAAGGGTATTGAATGTGAAACGTTTTTCTTAAAACCCACAACTTAAAGATTCAATCCTAACCACACAACGTGTGCAATCAATTCAATCTAAGCCCTATATTTTTACATTGAATTTGATAACCACGATCTCAATACTTCATCTTCTTCACTTTTACGATTCTGAAGCTTACGTATTCTGAAATTTCTTCAAACACTCCTACTCTATTTTCTACATTTCTTCACATTTATCAATGGCGATTATCGATATTCTAAACGATGCTAACGAGGTTGTAGTTACTTTCGATCCTACGTTTTGGATTAAAGAAAAGGGCATATTTGTCGAAAATGTTGTTTACTTCGTCGGAAGGCAGAACTCTGAGAATCAAGCTATTCTCACGATGTGCGAGCAGTGCGGCTTGAGAAAATTCCTGGAATCCTTTCCCATAAAGGTTTTTGAACCTGAGGCTTTGGAATTCTATCTCTAGCTCCATGGTGACACAAATGTTGTGAAGTTTGTTCTTTCTGGCCACAGAATATCAATTTCGAGAGATGTTCTAGCCGACGCTTTTGACCTACTTGACGGTCGTGTTCATATTTTGAGTTATATGGAAGGTCAAGAGAAAGAATGTGTTGGTAGATGGACATGTTATATGGAAGGTCAAGAGAAAGAATGTGTTGGTAGATGGACAGGTGAAGAGCCCAAGACCTTGCTGAACCTGAAGAAAGCCATTCTTCCTGATTCCTTGAGATTGTTGATGGATATTGCCGGAAAAGTGTTTTTAGGGCAACATCACAGTCAAGACGCCTTGTCAAATTTGAAAATTCGTGTTATGGCTGCGATTATTGATCGGGTGGATAGAGATTGACAAGGATTTTTCCTTGAATGGTTGCTGAGTGAGAAGGACAAAGTTTTGTTCCATGAAGATTCATTGGAGTTTTCAATGAAAGCTATGGTTGGATTTAGAAATAAGTTGAGCATACTGCTTCCAGCACTTGCAAGCAACAAAGTTGATTGGAGTTCACCAAAGAAGTTCCATCAAGGAAATTTTTTTTTAAGAAGGAATCGATGGAGTTTGAACAACAATAACAACTGAAATTGCAAGCAGAGCAAGAGTCTGGTGGATCAATGTACCGTTCTGATGATGATCAACCAGAAGTGAGATCAAAAGCTCATCATGATCTTCACTCTTCACGGGCTAAGAAAGTTAAAGTTGGAAAGGCTACCTCAGAATAGTCAGAGAAGTCTGAGGAGGTTAGTTCTTATAGTATTATTATTATGCATAAAAGAACTAAGGGTAAAGGCCTTGCTGGACCTAGAAGGAAAGCTAAGATCACTACTTCTTCTACCCCATCCCTTTCTGAACCTATTCGAGCCACACCCCTTGATCAAAATCAACCCCTTTCTACTCATTTTGATGAATCAGTTCACTACTCTCCAATTCGTCAGAATAGTCCTATTTCGCCTCATGAGAACACTACCCCACAACCCACTCCCCAATCAAGTCCCCAACAGAATCAACCCACTCCCCATGTATCTTCTGAACCAATTCATATTCACTCTACTGAACCTGAATTTGAATCTTTTTCTGAACCCATTCATATTCATTCATCTCCTGAACCTGAACATATTGATCCCAAACCTGCATGTTTGATGGAATATCCTATCTGTGATAAAGAGGAGCAGATTCGAATGAAGCTGAGAAATGCCCTTCTGAAGGAATTTCATGGTTTAGATGATAATTCTATTGCTTTTGAGCAACTTCTTAGGATTGGCACTTGGGTGTATCTAAGAAGAGTAGAGTTGGATGAGATTTTGGTGGTTATGAAAGGTATGGGTGGTTCTACAATTTTTAGAAACTGGGAACAAGAACAAAGAGAAGCAGCTCGTGTTAACTCTTTTACTGAGCTGTTAACTCCAGAGTCTGTAATTCAATTGGTGGAAAGAATTACTGGTTTTTCATAAGTTGTAGAGGATTATGAAACCAAGCAGAATGTTGATACTGATGTCAACATGGGTGAATCTGTTGAGGAAGTTGCAGTTAATGTTGAAGCTGATGAAAATTTGGATGTGCAAATGGAAGAGGTTGTTGCACTGGATGTTGATGATGATGCTACTGAGGTGTTTGAGAACACGGTAGTGCTTGAAAACACTGAGGTTTTAGAAGAGAATCATGAGATTTTGGTTGATGAAGTGCAGAGCACTCCTGTTTTTGCTTCTGAGAATGTTGGTGTTCCTGAAACTGTTCAAGAAGAAATTAGAACAGTTCCTGCTGAGAAAGCTAATGATGATTCTAGCTTTGAATTGTTGAAAAAACAGAATGAGGATCTACAAGCTAAGTTGGAAGTTGTTGTGAAACAATTTCAAGAGGCAACTGAGAAACTCACTAAGCTGACTGCAGAAAGTGCTTATGAGAGAATTATGGGGCATACTATGTCGAAGATTTATGATCTTCATAAGCTTCAAGAAAAGAAACTTTCACAAGAGTTGCATAACAAATTGGAGCAACACATGACACCCTTGAAGGAATGGCATGATGAAGCCAAAAAGGGGGAAGTAAAGGTGATGAAAGTTATGGAGCAAACTCAATCACAACAAGCTCAGTTGGTTGTGAGTCAAGATGAGTTGAAAGAAGAAATTATTAGTTTAAATCAGAAGATTAAACTAAGGAAGCAACAAGCTACTCAAGATGTGGAAAAGAGATCTGTTGCTGAAACTGTTGAGAAAAATGTTACTGAAACATCTGGAAAAAGGAAAAGAAAGGTCATCTTAAGTGATGATGAAGCTGAAAAGGAACCTGAAGAAACTGGTAGGGTTACCAGATCCAGAAGTAAGTTGAAACATGTAGTTTCAAGTGATCAACCTAGTGAAGAACAGATGGTTGAAGCTAAAAAGAAACTTGAATTGATGAGAAAGAAGAAAGCTGAAGCAGAACTGAAAAGAAAGAAACTGAAAGATGTTGAACCTTTGAGCAAAAGATTTAAGAATAGAGTTGCTGCTTTGAAAAAGATGATGAAAGATAAGAAGACCGCAGGAAATCTTATAGAAGAGAATTTTGTTGATTTTATTGTTGATTCAGATAATATGGATTACTGGAATGATCTGAAAATAAAATGGCAAATAGCAAATCATATTGTAAGGAAATTTGGATTTCATGCTAGCAGAGAAGCAGAGTATGATGATTTTCAAGATTTCATGAACAATATTGCCAGAGAGTTCTGGGAAGATATTTTGTTGACAGCTGGTGCTGCTGGTATAAAGATCTTATGTCCTGAAGAACCAATCTGGGAACCTCCAAGGTTAGGGAATGGAGAACCAGATTACGAAGAAATTTCAAACATCATTGAGAATATCATTAAGGATGAAGGCATCACTTATCATCAACATATGATGGACATCAAGTCAAGGATGTATTTGGCATTCAGGATCTGATCTGATTTGATCTAATCTGATCTGAAGATATAGGACTAAAGCTCACATGATAACATTTCTTACCTTATCTTTATTTTCATATTTTCTTGTATTTCATATTCTATGATTATGTGTAATATGTGAATTATCTGATCTTATATGAATATGAATCTGGAATTTTGAATTGATGAACTGTTATGATAGACTGTTTATTGAACTACTGATTTATTAACATTTAAGTAGTTTTGGCTTCATCAAAAAGGGGGAAATTGTTGGGATATGAATCCTGAAAACAATGTTCTAGTTGATGAAATTGAGTTTTAATTGCCAAAAGCAACTTAAAGTTAATGATATATGTGGTTGGAAGTCATCTTAACTAAGTCATCTTGATAAAACATATAATCTGAGTTTACTGATCTTATTTATGTTACTAATCTTATATGTGAACAGATTGTGAACTATTTAGGAACTAAGCTGATAATGTGTTGTATAGACAACTTATAGATTAGGACTTAAATGTACTTTTCTGTGTATAGTTCAGATGGAGTATAAATAGGTTTTATATGTGTAAGTTTGTATTATGTTGTAATCAACATTGTAAAGTTCAGAACAGTAGATCAGAACAAGATCAGAAGACTAATGAAGACTCCGAAGACTACTTCAGAATAAGAAGATTATTAAGATGAGTTGAAGTGAAGCTCAGAAATCCAAGAGAAGTATTCTGAAGGTGTTCAGAACAGTTGTTGAGAACTGTGCTGACTGGCTTAAAACAATAAAAGTCAGAACAGTAATTTACTATGCTGAGTTAGTGTGATTAAAGAATAAGTTTGGAAAACTTATTTAAGAAATAACTGAAGATATTTGAAGATATGCTGACTTAAAGAAGAGAAGTTACAAAGTCGGTTACAAGAAGAAGTTATAAAAACGGTTAAGAGTTAGTTGAGAGTTAGTTTTACAAACTGCTAACTGTCATACTAAGTTCTATAAATACCGAATGATCTTCTACTTGAAAAGACTAATGTTATTATTGATAATCTGAAGAGCACAAGCATTAAAAGAGTATTCAAGTATTCAAGAACTCACAGAGTTGAAGGAGATCAAAGAAGAGAAGAAGCCACTGAATTGAAGAGAAGAATCAAAGGCTACTCATAGAGAAGTTTTACTTTTCATTTTTAGTTTGTATTTTGTAAAACAAGTGTGCTAGTTACTTGAAGAATTACTAGTCGATCGAAAATACACTTGGAAATGTAATTGAAAAGATCAAAGTCTTAGTCTTGGGACTTTAAGCGATAAGAAACTCAAGAAGGGGTTAATAAACTTCACAACTGGAGTTGTGAGAGTGGATGTAGACATTTGTCGAACCACTTACGGGCGTGCAACGCAACCGAACCGAAATTGAAAAACCGAAACCGAACCGAATTTCATTATAATTAACCGAAACCGAACCATAGTAAGATAAAACTGAAAATAACCGAACCAAATAATTCGGTTCGGTTACGGTAAAAACCGAAAACCGAAATAAAAACCGAAAATACCTAACATTTTATATGAAATTTTAAATAAATGTCCAAATAATACAAATAAACATTTAACAAACATTTAGTGATTTAATAACCATTTAATATTAAACATAATCTATCAATTTTCAACAAATTTTATTAAATCTAACATACTAACAGTAACTAAACAAATAAATGAAAAATTAAGTATTAAACCTAAATGAATTTGGTTCGGTTTTCGGTTAACCGAATTTTTCACTAATAAAACCGAAACCGAAACCGAAATCTAAGAAAAATGCTAACCGAACCGAAACCGAAAAACCGAACCGAATTCATATTTCGGTTCAGTTCGGTTTTTCGGTTTTTTCGGTTTTTGCTCAGCCCTAGAACCACTATAAAAATCTTGTGTTCTTTACTTTCTGTTTGATATCTGTTTATATTTGTCTAACCAAGAACAGTAAAGTTTACTAAGTAAAAGATCTAAATCTAAGTTGAGTATAAAACTGAAACTGGAAAGTACTGATCTGACTCAGTAAGAATAGTACTATTCAAAACACTATTCCGCATATAACTCTGATATTTTGAAAGATTTTTAAAAGTCTATTCACCCCTCCCCTCTAGACTTTTACTAGCTTAATCAATCTTAACTCAACTTGGGAACAACAAACTTTATTTACAAACAATCACTTTATTCACAGTGGACCCCACAATACCCTATAATACCCTTAATTTTTCTATTTTTTTCTTAAAACTTGTGCCCCACCTCAATGAGACTACATTTGGTGGATGGAGGGAGTATTTTAATTTGACAATAAAAGGTAGATCAAATAAAAGAAGAAAACCTAGGACCATAAGCTCACAGGCCGAGCCAGAGGCCGGAGTGCCATTAAAACCTTGCCTGGAAAAACCCTCCTTAGGGACAAAACCCAGGTCGAGGGTAAAAGGTATGCTCCTCTGAAGATCAATGTCTATAAAAAACTGAATACAAATCATTGTGCAGAAATGAGAGTAAAAAATTCGGGGGGTAGCCCCTCCAGACACAGTCAAGGCCAGTCTTGGCCACATCATCAACAACCTGATTGGCCTATCTGAAGACGTGCGTGTATCGGATGTGCATTTCCTGCGTAAGAAGGTGGATCTGGCTCCAAAGACCTTGCAGACCGTGAGTACTGAATCCGACTCTATCCAGAGGAAGTGCCAACCCTGATCATATGCATAAAAAATTAACCAAAAATGAAATCAGGCTTATTAAGTTTGAATAGTGGTCTAATATTTATCAACTAGTAATATTTATTGTTAAAAAAAAATTAATATTGTTTAGTGAAAAATGTTGAATATGTGCTCATATATCACAAAGTTGGAGCAAAATGAAAGAATTTATTGAACAAAGTGAAAATTCTGAAGGTATTTGATTATTGATTGACCATAATAAATGATTTAATTTCCTTTGAGTTTTGGAACTTATTTCCTAATTGTTTGAGTTTTTAGAAAAACTATATATTTTTGGCAAATTCTTTCATATACACGTTGTGACCTATGCATTCTGAATTTCAATTTTAATTTGTCCAATTTCCCCGTTCAACTGTTTTTGCAAAATCTCATTCTCTTCTTATACTGAAAATCTTTTTTTTTTTTTTTGAAACGGTAAAAGTATATTTCTCTTGAGTACTTTGGGTACTCAACCCATACATTTCTCCTATGTATCACATATGTATCTCTTATCTACAAAAATTAGTCAGAAACATCTCACTCACTGCATATATATTCAAGTCTCCAGAACTAAACTCGTATATGGATCACAACACCATGCCGCAACGGATGAATTCGGTCTTAATTTTTCTCGCCCTTCAAGCCATGACCATAGTTGAATTTTGATGTTTTCCACATATTTTTTCACCACAAGTTCTTCGTCTGAAAATTGTTTAGCATTTCTACTCCTCCAGATCTCCCATATAACTCCTGCCCAGATTGTTGTTGCTAATTTCTTGTTTCCCTTCTCATTCCCAAAGATAATGTTGTGTTGTAAGAGATGTGTGGACATTATATTATGCGGTACCATATTTGCCTTAACCTACTTGTCGCATTCTGAACATATAGATGTAGCGAACCTGCACTCCAATAGAAGGTGTTCATTAGTCTCTATCTCCTCGCCACACATTTTACAGGTCATGTCCGCATCCGAGATCGGGATGCCTCTCTTCTTGAGGTTGTTAGTCGTAGCTAGGCGGCCCTTTAGAGCTTTCCAGCCAATCGTCTGGATCCGTTTAGGCGCAATACAACTCCACAACGTTTTGAACTCTTCCCCCGTCTCGTTTGTACTGTGCGTGGCGCTCCCTTGCTTCTTCATCTTTTTATACGCGTCCCTCGTAGAGTACATCCCTTTTGGTGCAAGCTCCCAGATCCACCCATCTTCCCATCCTTGCCTCAGCTTTGTCCTGCCAATTAACAACAACAGATCGTCAAACATAATTAATTCTCTCCTCCAAGCCCAATTCTATTCCCAACCCAATTCACCCCACCTCCCCATATCACTTATTTTTGCATCTTTTCGGCTACAACAACTATAAAGCCTGGGAAATTTATTGCTAAGTGAAACCTCCCCTTCAACCCATCTATCTCTCCAGAAACTTATACTCTCCCCATTGCCCACCTCCCTCTTAATTTCTGCTCTTAGCCCATCTCCACTACTCTCTTCATACATGCCTTTGATTTCCTTCCACTAGATTGATTCGCTTAGTCCTCTCCCCCTCCTATTAATTCTCCCCTCTCTCCATAAACTATCTTTCTCATTTAAAATTCTCCACACCCATTTTCCTAGTAAGACTTTATTGAACAGTTGCATGTCCCTAATCCCCAAACCCACCATTTCCTTATCCTCACAAATATCCTCCCATTTGACCCACAGGATCTTCTTGTCATTCACACATCCACCCCATAGGAATTTACTTTGTAGTTTAGTGATATTATTCAACACCACTTTTGGTAAGAAGAAGAAGGATAAATAATATGTTGGCACCGCGGTTAGAACCGCTTGGACTAAGGTAATTCTTCCACCCATCGAGATATATCGTCCACCCCATTTCTCCAGTTTCCCTCGTATTTTCTGGATTAATCCGTCCCATGCATTCTGTCGTCGATGGTTAATACCCACATTTAAACCCAGGAACGCCAGGGGTAGGTTACTCGACTTGCACCCCAGATATTGTGTCATCTTCTCTATTGTTTCCACCTGCATATTAATCCCAGTAATGCTGCATTTATCGAAATTAACTTTTAAACCTGATGCCAACTCAAACAGACGCAGCGTGCGCTTAATTGTCACTATATCTTCCCACCTCCCATTACACATAAATAATGTATCATCTGCATATTGTAGGATAGAGACTTTTATTTTCTGATGACTGATGCCTGCTGGTTCGAATTCCCCAATCTCGACAGCTTTTTTTTATCATAGCATTTAGCCCTTCTGCGACTATACGAAATAAAAAAGGGGACAGTGGATCTCCTTGCCTCAACCCCCTTTCTAATTTGAATTCCCCGGATTGGCTTCCATTAACCAACATCGACGCACTCGTCGTTGACACACACTCCATTATCCACTTCCTCCACTTGACTGAGAAGTTCATTATTTGCATCATTTTATAGAGAAAAATCCATTCCACTGAATCATATGCCTTGGCGAAGTCGACTTTAAAAAGCACTCTTGATTACTTTTTCTTTTTAGCTTCGTCGATAGCTTCGTGCGCCACCACAATCCCATCGAGAATCTGTCTCCCACCTATAAATGACGATTGATTCTCGGATATCACACTCTCCAACACCTTTGCTAGTCTCTTGGCTAGTAGCTTCATAATTATCTTGTATAAGCTGTCGATAAGAGAGATGGGTCGGAAATCATCCAAGTTAGAAGCACCATCTTTTTTCGGGAGGAAGACAATGAACGAGGGATTAATTCCTTTTACTAACTTCCCGTGGATACGAAATTCCTCAAGAATTCTCACAATTTCGCTCTTTAATAGATCCCAACAGTTTTTGAAAAATCTGAAGGTGAATCCGTCAGGTCCCGGGCTCTTTGATGCTTCGCAATCCCAAATGGCTTCCTTGATTACTGCCTCTGTAAAAGCTGTTGTGAGCACCTCATTTTCACATCGTTCAATTTTCTTTATGTTTAGGTCGTGCCCCAGGTCTGGTCTCGCGATCCTTTCTGATTTGAAATGGCTCTCAAAAAACCGGAATATGCTTTCTTTCACTTCCTGTACATCCTCGCACCATCCTTGGTTTATCATAAGGTCAATACTCTCGTTCTTTTTACGCCTACTATTGACGACCCTATGGAACATTTTTGAGTTCACATCCCCTTCCTTAAGCCGCTTTATTTTCGCTACCTGATGCATTTGGGAGTGTTTCCACTGTAAGTCCCTAAGAAGTCCTGCAAATGCCTCTCTTCTTTTATCGACTTCTTCTTCCACAAGGCCAAAAGTATCATCAATTGTTGGTCCCAAAGTTGAGTTAAGATTGAGTAAGCTAAGAAAGTCTAGAGGGGAGGGGTGAATAGACTTTAAAAAATCTTTCAAAATATCAGAGTTTATAATGCGGAATAGTGTTCTGAATAGTACTGTTCTTACTGAGTCATATCAGTACTTTCAGTTTTGGTTTTATACTCAACTTTTAATCAGATCTTTACTTTGTAAATTCTACTGTTCTTGTTTAAACAATTATCAAACAAATATCAAACAGAAAATAAAGAACACTGAATTTTATAGTGGTTCGACCAATAAGTCTACATCCACTCTCACAATCCCAGTTGTGATGTTTTATTACTCTTCCTTGAGTTTCTTGTGGCTTAAAGTCCCAAGATTAAGACTGTGATCTTATCGATTACACTTCCAAGTGTATCTTCGATCTACTAGTAATTTCACAAGTAACTAGCACACTTGTTTACAAAAATACAAACTTAAAACTGAAAAGTAAAACTTCTCTTTGAATAGCCTTTGATTCTTCTCTTCAATTCAGTGGTTTCTCCTTGCTTTGATTTCCTTAACTCTGTGAGTTCTTGATTGTAGACTTGCTCTTGATTTCTTCTAAGATCAGTAATTGTTCAGTAGTAGCAGTCTTTCAGTTGTCTCTTCAAGTAGGAGATCATACAGTATTTATAGAATTTAGTATGACAGTTAGTAGTTTGTGAACTAACTCTCAACTAACTCTAAAACTGTTTTTGTTGTAACTTCTTCTTGTAACCGACTTTGTAACTTCCTTCTTATTCCAAGTCAGCATATCTTCAAATATATCTTCAGTTACTCTTTAAATAAGCTTTCCAAACTTATTCTTCAAATTCACCAAATCAGCACAGTAACTTACTGTTCTGATTTTTACTCTTCTGATTTTTACTGTTTTTAGTCAGTCAGCACAGTTCTCCAAAACTGTTCTAACTTCTTCAGAATTCTTCTAAGCTTCTCTTAAACTCTTCTTTGAAGTATTCTTATTCTAAAGTAGTCTTCTGAGTCTTCAATAGTCTTCTGATCTTCTTCTAATCTAGTGTTCTAAACCTACTGTTCTAAACTATTACAATGCTGATTACAATAAAATACAACTTTACATATATAAAACCTATCCATACTCCAACTGAACTATATACAGATGAGTATATTTAAGTCCTATACTATAAGTTGTCTATACAATACAAAACATCAGCTTAGTTCCTAACAGTTCTTATATCAGATCAGTAAACACAATAAGATCAGTAAACTCATATAAGATCAGTAACTCAGATTTCAATATCTCATTAAGATCAGTAAACTTATTTCATATGACTCAGTTAAGATGACTTAGAACCACATATATTACTAACTTTAAGTTGCTTTTGGCCATCAAAACATACAACCATCAATTAGAATATTGTTTCAAGGATTCATATCCCAACAATTTCCCCCTTTTTGATGAAGCCAAAACTACTTAAATGTTAATAAATCAGTAGTTAAGTATGTAGTCAATCATAACAGTTCATCATTTCAAAATTCCAGATTCATATTCATAATTATATTTAGATCAGATAATGCACATATTACACATACTAACAAAATATGAAACAAACAGAAAATATAAAGATTAAGGTTAGAAATGTTATCTTGTGAGCTTAGTCCTTCATCTTCTTTCTTTATCTTCAGATTCTGAATGCAACATAAAGCTTTGCTTTGATATCCATCATATGTTGATGATCAGTGATTGTTGGTCCTGAAAGGAGTATATAACAAGTGTATGGGGGGGGGGGGGAATACACTTGTATGCAATTCTTTTTCTAATTTGATCAAACCAGAGTTCAGCAAGGTTGTCTTGGACAACTCTGCTGAAGAAGATTAACTCTTCTAAGATAATCAAACTACTACGTACTATTGAGTACTTAGTTGAATAACTATCTAGGGGAGTTATATGTGCGGAATAGTGGTTGGCCCTTTAAGTTTAGACTCCTTTAATTTCTGAAATCACTTAGTCAATGCAACACAGTCCAGTTTTCAGGGAACTTGTCCAAATAGGTTTTTGCACAGTTTTTGAATGTTTATCCTTGAAAGATCAGTTTTGTGTGCAGTGTTGAATGTATGAAAGTACTTGGAATGTAAATCAACACAAGAAGTTATAGTGGTTCAGAGACTCAAGCTCCTACATCCACTTTCCCTGATTTAACAGGATAATTCCTTCTCTCTTGGAATTAACTTGTTTTATAGTGCCAAGGTGCACTTGATCAATAACACCACTCCTTGGTGAAATGATCCCTAGGATGTCTAGAGTCCTAGTACCCTCTTCTCAACTCAGAACTGAACTGTTCTTCTCTCAACAGTCAGCTCCTACCACTTCTACTACTACAACCTTTTCACTTTCACTCTTGAAAGATGTAAGGGTTGAAGTAAGGTTCCAACTAATGAGATATCCTTTACAATGAAGATCAGTGTATAAGGATAGGATATCTCTCTAAGCTTGTGTATGGATATACAATGAAGTTCAGCTTAGATGAAATGTTTGAAGACTAAGATAGTCTTTGAAAGCTTGAGAGCACTTGTCAACTTGTAGGATAGTTGGATATTCTTGTCAAGGTTGAGGTGCTTTCAAATGGTCTTCACACTTCTGTATTTATAGACAAAATGGAGGATTTGCCCGTTGGAGAGGCAGCCCCAAATTGCTATAAATGTCTTCCTTGAGTTCCTCAAACTGGAAGACAGATTCTTGATAGTGACATGTCCTCATTTGGGTAATAAACGGCTTGTAAGACTTTGTCTTCATTCTGCAGCACTTTTCCCAATGTTTGACTTCTTGTTAGGACTTGGACATGGCTTCTGAAGGTTGATCCAATGATAGGACAACATTTCTTATCAACTGGACAACTCTCCTTATCACTATCAGCAGTTTTGCTTTTCAGCAAGGTTGGCTTGCTCTTCTTCAGATGACTTGGCTCTTTTCCCTTTGTTTCACTCCAAGATGATCTTGGCATGTTGCATTGTATTTCTTTAGGGTATGGTTGTCTCTTTCTTTTCAGCATAGTTGACCTCAGGCTTTCAGAGCACTTGATCTTGGTTAATTGAGCTGAGACAACTCCTCTGGACAACTCTCCTGATCAGCATTCTTGTCTTTCAGCAGATTTGATCATGATTCCAGAGTTTGAGCCTTGAGGGGACTTGTTCTTGATGTACTTCAATGCATGTGTTCCCCCTCAAATTGGACATCTAATCATCTAAAAGCTGCCTAACATATTAGCTCCTCATCTAGCCTATAATCTATATGTTCTAACATTTCTAGAACATATTTATCTTGACTTAGGCATGTCTCAGGGGGTTTTGGTATTAGATCAAAACATATATCATTTTATTCCCAACAATTTCCCCCTTTTTGATGATGCCAAAACCTACACAATCTAAGCAAAAGTGACTTGTCTACACCTATTACCTGTATCTTCAGAAGACATGACTAAGGTCAATATTCTTGAAAAGATAATGTGTTAGCGTATTCACTGTTTTTGTTGCAAGTAGGTTTCACAGATAGGCATAGAGAAATTTCTGTAAAGAATGTATCTTGATTCAAAAGTGGTTCAACTATCATTCATATAAAAAGTCATTACAAGCATGTTGATAGTTGAAGATAACTTATCAGAGCATGAAGTCATTACAAATCAAGATATACTAAACATAGGATCAGAGTAAAATAGAGCTTTTTCAAATATCAGAGCTATCAGGTATCAGAGCTTAACTACTACAAGATATTCCAGGCATTAAAGTAGAATGCATCTATTCTTGTATCAGATCATTCTAAACCATATCAGAGCAAACAACATGTCAATGCACATATCAGCAGCCTTGTCCAAATTTCAGCAGATTTGACCATATAGCAAAAATATCTTCAGATAAGATAAATTTTTCATCCAGAAAGAGTCAGAAGACTTAGCCATTCTTAGAGATTATCCTCAGGAGGTGGGTTCATCCCATATTGTGCCCACACTCTTTTCTTGAGTTCCATGGCTTCCTGGTTAGTTCCTTTGGGTCCAAGGGTCATCTTGTTCATCTTCAGAATTTCTGTGAACTCCCTTAGGATCCTTGCTTGGTCAATCCATCCATCAAGCTTTGGAGGCATGTAGATGATGGGCTTGGGAGCATTGAGTTCAATTCTTGCAATGTCAGCAGCTGCAAGTAATTGTTGTTACAATTCTCTGTAGTATTCCAGCATGAACTCAGTGAAGGCAGAGTTTGCATCTCCTCCATTCCATCTGTCAATGACATAATAATCATAGACAAACTCCCTTTTTGCTTCTTCCCATATGTCATTCAGTTGAATTGGCACCCATTTATCCAAGTGTGGATATTTGGTGTCCATTGGGATTAGAAGCTGAGGCTTCATCTTGCTGTAGGTTGCTCTTCTTCTTCTTGGTTTCTGAAAGTTAGCTCTTCTCTTGTCTCTTGCTCTGTTAGCCTCTTCCATCAAATCCATTTTCTCCTGGGCCCTCATCATGACCAGTTTCTGTTGTGTTTCAGGGTCTTTGCCATACCCTTCATGAAACAGCTTTGATGGATCATGGGCTAGGACTGTTGTCTTCTTCTTAGGTTCAGGTCCAAATCCTTCAGTAAACAGCTCTTCAATGTCTTCAGTGGACTTGGGACCTTCAGTACTTCTGTCAGATTCAGAAGACTTGTCTTTTTCAGCATCTTTGGGTAGTTCAGCAGTTTTGGCCTTCTTTGAGATAGGCTCATCATCAACAACTCTGAATTCAGGTGGAAGATCAAGGCTATTGGGAAAGTTAGTGAATTTCTCAACTTGTCTCTTCTTTCCTTGGGCCTTTTTGATCTTTCCTCTAGTTTGGACACCTTCAGCATCCTTGTCCAAACCAGATACTTCACCACCTGGTCTTTGTTGTAACCTTACTCTTTCCTCTTGAGCTGAGGCCATGGAGTTCTTCAATGCCAATGCTAACTGCTCCTCTTCATCCAATTCTTCCAAGTTCAGCACTGCTGGCTCTTTTCCCTTTCCTTCAGGGGCTTTGTCCTTCCCTTTTACTGGACTCCCAATCACTAAGGCACCTTTTGCCCTTGCTCTTTCCCTTTCCCCCTTTTTGGCAGCATCAAAACATTCTGGCTTCAGTTCACTCATAGTGGATGCCAATAAGGACTGGGCTTGGGTTAGAGACTTCATTTCTTCCAACAAATATACATTCTCATCATGTATATTTTGCATCTTGTCATTGCTCAAGCTGAGAAAGGCAAGAACAGGCTTCATTTTCTGTTGGACAACCTCCTCCATGGTTGCCTTAAGAGATGCATCCAATTGGGCTTTTAGGAGCTCAGTGAGGTTGGCCACTGCACCTTTAGCAATGTTGGCCAACACTTCTTGGGAAAACTTTTCTGAGGCTGCTTTGACCATAGCTAGCCTTTGCTCTTCAGCTCTTTTCTTTTGCAAGGCTGTCTTCTTGCCAAGAGCTTGCTTGATTGTCAGTCTGATAGCTTTAACATTTGCATTATGGTTATCTCTCAGCATCTTTTGATCCTTCTTGACCTCCTTTGAGATGTTTTCCATACTGACTTTGGCTTTGTGAACTTCAGTAGAGATGGTTTGAAGACCAGATTCTACTCCTTCAATTCTTGCTTCCAATGTGGGTAAAACCACATCTTCAGAGCCAGTTAATCTCATTTCAACAGAAGCTAGAGATCTTCCATGCTCATCTAATGCTCCAGAAGTTTCTGCATGAGCTGTTTGAACTTGTTGAGCCAAGGAATCCAACTTCTCTGATTGCATCCCAAGCAAGGCTTGTGCTGATCCAGTGTCAACTTGGATGGGAGCATCTGTCAAGAGATCATCTGCAAAAATTTGTTCAAAGCTTATCCCTGCAAGATCAGACAAATCAAAAGCATCAGTGAAAACACACTTATCTCCCTCATTTTCTTTTTCATAAGACTCTGATACATCAGCAGTCTTCTCCTCATTTTCAACTATTTCTTTTCTTCCTTCATTAAAAGTTTCCTCACTTAAAGGAACAGGCCTCCTCTCATCAAGGGATTTTTGAAGTTCAGATTTGACTTCAAGAATAACCTGTCCTTCCTCACTTATACCACCCTCATATGTTGGTACACTCACAATCTTAGTGATAACTACCTCTCTTTCATCCATAACTCCCTCTGATTTTTCAAAACTACTTTCCTTTTCAACTCCTTCTCCTAAACCTGCAGCATCTCCACCTTCAACAAGGTTCAAAGATGGCAGTTGTGGGGAGATCACAGTGCTTATCTCAACAGCCACTGAGTCATCCTGAATGAGTAAGGGCTGATCAGTGTCCAACTCTCCTGACACTGAATAGGCCTTAATCAAACTAGCCTCTAGAGAAGGAACCTCCACATCTTTAGGCTGTGCCTTGGGTTCAGAAGAACCTTCATTGGCAGATGTGTCCTTGGTTGTGTTACCATCCTTGGTCAACACCTCTGAAATGACAGAGCCTTTCCTATGATAGGTTCTAGGGGGGTTGGAAAGTCTTTCAGAGACAGAAGGCTTAGGAAGATTGGCTTGAGGGGTTTCAGGAGGGTTGGGTTTAGAGGGGTTTGAGGGATCATCTGGGGAGTCATCATCATTGGAGCTACTTTCAGGGTGTTTGATACCCTTAGCTTTTCTTTCCCTCTCCTCATTGATCTTGTCATTCACCAACTTTGCAAATATTTCCTCATCAGTGAGGAATCTAGTCTTTGAAACTCCAGCAAAGTGTAGCAATCTATTTTCCTCTATTTGCCACCAGTTTGCACCCTTATCTTGGATGACTTGTGATATCTCCATCATAGATTTGTCTTTTACATCAACAAGCATCCTTAGATCATGAAATGTCTTCTGAATTCTTGGAAATTCAGCAAGTTGTGGATACAAACTGTCCACAGTAGCCTTGGCTCCTCCTCTGAGCATACTTTCATAAGTATACTCCTCCTCATCTCCACTTGAATGGGGACTTTGGGTTATAGGGGAGTTGGCTCTGGGTTCTCCTAATGTGGCTTCAGGCAGATTAAGTTCAGGAATGTTGGCTTCAGATGGGTTGGGTACAGTAGAAGGATCTTTAGTTGCTTTTGAGAGCAATGGATCTGAAGGGGCTTTGCTCAGGGGGGTTGGCTCAAAGAGTGCAGCTTCTAAAAGCTTTGAATAATTGAGCATAGATGAGTCAAGGGGAGATTGTAACCTTGTCTCATCTACAGCTATATCAGCTAGCACATCTATCATACTTCTCTGCACACTTCCCTCAGGAGAGTATCTCTTTGTGAGGTTAATGGGAGTGATAGGTTGATTGGTTGGGGTTATATTGGTTTCAGGGGAGTTGGGCTCAGGATTCTGAATTTCAGGGATGTTGGCCTCCATTGGTTGACCCTCAGGGACCCTGGATTCTGGAGTTCCAGAACCAGATGAGTTGGTCCTTGACTTTGATTTGGTCCTGCTTTCAGCTCTGCTCTCTCTTAGAGCAAGTTGTAGAGACCTTTCTTCCTGAAGCTCCAACACCTTGTCAGTAGGCTTGACCCTTCTCTTACTAGCTCTACTGCTCCCACTTCCTTCCTCATCCTTCTCAGGGACAACCTCCCTGATCCTCTTATCACCCCTAGACTTTTGTCTAGTCTCATTGTACTTTTGCCTTAATTCTTCTGAATGATCAGAGGGCACTTGTACACCTTCTCTAGCAGCTTCTTCAATCTCAGTTGAAGCATCTGAATTTTCCTCTGAGATTATCTGAGACATTTTCCTTGTCTTCACCACCCTTGCCTTTGTCCTCTTTTTCAACTTGGGCTTCTCCTCCTCCTCCCTTGCTTCAGCAGGCTTGGCCAGTAACATCCTTCTTTTCTCAGTTTTCTTGCTGAGCTTTCTGAATAGGATCTTTTGGGCTGGGAGGGGCTTTGCAAAGGTTTGCATCTGTGAATAGTGGGAAAACCTTTCAATCAACAAGCTTGCCCTGGTGCAATACTTGATTTTCCCTTCTAGCACCACCTTGTTGTGAGATTTCACCTTGAATTTAGCCTTTTCCTTCATCATCTCAGACATAATGAAGGTCCTCCAATCAAATTTAATGCCCTTATCACTGGCATCAATAATGGCAGCCATGATTCTGATCCTTGGATGGCTGACCTGCTCTAAGCTTCCAGTGTTGCTTAAGAGGCTCTTAGCAACTACCTCAAAAAGGTTGAGAAACTCTGGCTTGAGAGTCTTCTTGTTTTGAGTTGAGGAGAGAGGGCCTGGAGTCAATAGCCATTCCTGAGCTATTTCTTCTTCATGGCCAGTGCCATAAGCTTCTGGATTCCTTCCCTCATAAGGCAATCCAAAGGCTCCTTCCAGATCTTCTGAAGAGAATTTCACTCTATGAAATCTCTCTTCTTCCTCTCCTTCTGCAATGTAAGACAATCTGGTGGATACTTCACCATCTTCAGGTTTGCCTCTCCACTTGAGGAAGGCAAAGAATTCTGCCATGTAGCTTTCTAAGCAAGAGCTTGGTCTTTCTTCCAAGAACTTTTGAAGTCCAGCTCTCCTTAACCATCTCAAGGTTGGTGTAATTTCAGGATCCTCACTCTCAAAGGATACTATTGGCTCAAAATGAAGATTGTTTTTGTTGCTTAAGTAGCCAAAATCCAGGTCTAGATCCTTGTTAGAGAAATCAACAAGCATCTCTGGTCTAACTTTGGGGGCCATTGAAATTTGCAGAGAGAGCCTTGAGAGAGTTTGAAGAAAATTTGAGTTAGGGTTTCGAATACTTGGGGAAGAAGTGTTTGTGGGGATCTTAAGACTTGTGAATATTCTAAAAAGAATGTTTGTCAATGAGTTGGTAAGGTCTTGAAGCAATTCAAGGGTGAGCAAAAATGGAAATCCCCAATGGACGGCTAGGATTGATTTCAGGGGAGTTGTCCATTTTTGATCCAATGGTCAAAAACCAATGTAACAGTGAAAGAACTGTTTTATTCAAAACGTGGGTGGTTTTTAATGTTTGTTTAAGGCTGGGGGTTTTTCGAGATAGATCATGTCCCAAAAATTTTAATGCAAACAAGAGTTAAATCTTGGCATTTAATGCATGGAAAGTGACCTTTTGGGTGGGGGACAAATTAACTCCTATAGTGATGATATCTGTAGTTGGGACAAGTATCAAGGTAGGCAATGATTTACCCAAAATAGGTGCTTATCAAACCAAGGGAATAGTTTGATAGCCAAGACAACTTATCTGACCCCACATGGACAAGTGTCCTGAAGAGATGTGGACAAAGGTCCTGAATTCCAATGGACAAGTGTCCTGAATGATTTTAGCCATCTCTTCTGATATTCAGTAGACTTGACCAAGTCTGCTGAGAACCTTTTCAATTTCCATATATCTCATTCACTTTTCATGACTTTTACTTGTCCAACTTCCCTGGATCAAGTAATCCTAACTCTACTGATAGCTCCAAAAATCTTGCCTCTGCAAGTGGCTTGGTTAAGATATCAGCTTTTTGATGATCAGTGTGGATCTTGACTAACTTAATATCCTTCTTCTCCACATGGTCTCTAATGAAGTGATGCTTGATGTCCACATGTTTGCATCTTGTGTGCAGAACAGGGTTTTGTGATATAGCAATGGCACTATTGTTATCACAAAATATTGGCACTTCAGTAGAGTTGACTTTGTAGTCTCTCAGTTGTTGTCTCAACCAAAGGATTTGAGCACAACAACTTCCAGCTGCAACATATTCAGCTTCAATGGTGGAAGTAGCCACTGTGTTCTGCTTCTTGGAGAACCAAGATATAAGCTTGTTGCCCAAGAATTGACAAGTCCCTGAAGTGGACTTTCTGTCAATTCTACAACCTCCATAGTCAGCATCTGAGTAGCCAGTTAGCTCAATATTGTCATCAGCAGAGTACCAAAGGCCTAGATTTTCAGTGCCTTTGAGATACCTCAAAATCCTCTTTGCAGCCTCAAGATGGCTTTTCTTAGGATTTGCTTGGAACCTTGCACAAACACCTACTGCAAAGGTGATGTCAGGTCTGCTGGCAGTGAGATAGAGGAGTGATCCAATGATTCCTCTATACTCAGTAGAGTTGGTTGGAATACCACTCTCATCAGGATCCATCTTCCAATTTGTGTTCATAGGGATCCTTACTGGCTTGCTAGTTGTACACCCAAACTTCTTGATCATTTCTCTGGTGTACTTAGCCTGGTTGATGAAGATTCCTTCTTTTGATTGCTTGACTTGTAGACCCAAAAAGAAGTTCATCAACCCCATCATGGACATCTCAAACTTGCTTTGCATGAGTTTGGAGAACTTTTCACACAACTTCTCATTAGGGGATCTAAAAATTATGTCATCTACATAAATTTGGACAAGCAAGATGTCCTCTCCTTTAGAGATTCTGAAGAGAGTTCTGTCCACAGTTCCCTTGGTGAATCCATGATCCAAGAGGAATTGTGACAGTGTATCATACCAAGCCCTAGGGGCTTGCTTGAGTCCATATAGAGCTTTCTTGAGTCTGTAAACTTGGTTTCCAACTTCAAAACCTGGTGGTTGCTCCACATAGACTTCTTCTTTCAATACTCCATTTAGAAAGGCACTCTTGACATCCATTTGGTACACTTTGAACCTCTTGTGGGCTGCATAGGCTAGAAAGAGCCTTATTGCTTCTAGCCTTGCCACAGGTGCAAATGTCTCATCATAGTCAATGCCTTCATGTTGGCAATAGCCTTTTGCCACAAGTCTTGCTTTGTTTCTGACAATCACATCATTTTCATTTTTCTTGTTCTTGAACACCCACTTGGTTCCAATAACATCTTGATGTGAAGGTCTATCAACCAGCTCCCATACTTCATTTCTGGTGAATTGGTTGAGTTCTTCCTGCATGGTTGTGATCCAATTGGCATCTTGAAGTGCTTCCTCAATATCACTTGGTTCTTGCTCTGACAAGAAACAACAGAAAAGAGCACTTTCACCATGGAATCTTCTTGTTTTGACTCCAATACTTGGGTCACCAAGTATTAGATCAGTAGGATGGTCTGACAACCAGGTCCTTCTTTTTCTGATCTCTTCAGTAGAGTTGTCCTCTACTGAAGTTGAGTCAATTTGATCATAGAATTCAGGATAATTGAATGCAGGATCTAATTCAGGATCATAATCAGGGGAGTTGTCCTCAATGTCAGGGACATTGGTATTTTCAACATTTTGAGTTCCCCCTTGATTATTTGACCCATTAACTACCTCAGCAGGAACTGCTTCTTCATTGGTAGATGTTACCTGGATGTGAACTGGGATTGGTTCATTCAGTTCACCATTTCCATCTGTAGGATTTGTCTCAGGAAGGTTGCCTTCAGGATTGTTGTCCAATGTGGGTTTTTCAGGCAGATTGGCTTGAACAACATCTATGAATTCAGTGTCTTTGTCTTTTAGGCTTAATCTGGTTGTCCTCTGTGTGATTTCTTCAGGTTCCAAATGATCATTCCTGATCTCAAAGATAGATTCATCAAACACAACATGAGGTGTTTCTTCCACTATAAGGGTTTTCTTGTTGTAGACTCTGAAAGCTCTACTGATTTGAGAGTATCCAAGGAATACTCCCTCATCTGCTTTGCTGTCAAAGGCTTTCAACTGTTCTTTCCCATTATTGTGAATGAAACATTTGCAACCAAATATATGAAAGTATGACACTTTAGGCATTCTTCCTTTCCAGAGTTCATAGGGGGTTTTGCCTTGCCCCTTAGTGATCAAGCATCTATTTTGAGTATGGCATGCAATATTTATAGCTTCAGCCCAAAACCTCTTAGGTAAATTTGAATCAGCAATTAAAGTTCTAGCAGCTTCTTTCAAGGTTCTATTCCTCCTTTCTGCAACTCCATTTTGCTGAGGTGTTCTAGCTGCTGAGGTTTCATGAGCTATTCCATTAGATGTGCAATACTCATTGATGTATGAATTTATAAACTCAGTGCCTTTATCAGATCTTATCTTGATAATACTAAGGCTTTTCTCATTTGACAATCTCTTAAGAAGTTCAGGTAGTTTGACTTGTGTTTCCTTCTTATTAAGGAGAAATACTACCCATGTGAACCTAGAGAAGTCATCTACTACCACCAATGTGTATTTTCTACCATTTATACTTGAAGGGGTAATTTGTCCAAACAGATCCATATGTAGAAGTTCAAGTACCCTTTCAGTGGAGATGACTGGTTTACCTTTGAATGAGGCTTTAATCTGTTTTCCTTCTTGACATGGCTTACACACATGTTCTTTAATGAAAACCTCATTAGGCAGTCCTTTAACTAATGCATTTCTAGCAAGTTTATTCATAGATTTGAAGTTCAGGTGGTTTAGCCTTTTGTGCCATAACCAACTTTGTTCACTAGAACTTTGAGCAATAAAACATGCAGCATCAGTAGACTTGTCCCAGTCTGCAAAATACACATTTCCCTTCCTAGTTCCAGTCAATAGGGTTTGTTGAGTTTTATCCTTAATTAGACACTTTCCACTTGAGAACTCAACATTAAAATCTTTGTCACAGAATTGACTGATACTCAGGAGGTTATATTTGAGACCAGCCACATAAGATACATTGGTTACTTTGATGTTACCGATCATCAAAGTACCATAACCTTTTGTAGTTGCTTGTGAGCTGTCTCCAAAAGTAACATTTGGGCCTTCTTTTTCAATGAAGTCAGTGAGGAGTTCCTTGTTTCCAGTCATGTGCCTTGAGCATCCACTGTCAAGGTACCATGCTGACTTTTTGCTCATGCTCCTCTTCTTGTGGCCCAGTGGTACCTGCAATTAGATAGGTTTAGGTACCCTTTGAGTTTTGGGTCCTGAGTGGTTAGCTGTACCTTTGGGAACCCAAACTTGCCTAATAACCTTGATTGATTCAAGGTGGCTAAGTTGATTTCCTTGAGCATCAACATACACTGTCTTTCCCTTAAATGCCTTTGGGAAAGTATGTGTGAATGTATTAACTCTGTAAGTTTCAGGGGAGTTGACAACTCTCCTGAACTTATGAGTTCTTTGTGCAACTTGATGAAATCTTTGATGAAAGGCCTTTTTAAGACCATTACCCTTAGGCATGAAGGGTTTTGGTTGTCTCATTTTATTCTGCCTTTGAGGGTAGTTGTCCTTAGGTCTATTCAGCTGAGGCTTTCTCAGATGAGTTGGCCTAGGCTGATTATACCTTGGATAACTCCTCTGAACATTGTTCAGGAGAATTGCCCTTCCATTGGGTCTACTCTGCTGACCAACATTCCTTTCATGTTCAGGAGCTTTGGCCATTTCCTTAGGTTTTGGCCTATTCTCCTGAATCACTTGAGTAGGAAGATCATCCATTTTGCCCTTTCCTTTGTTCAGTGGCTGAATCACTTCATTTTCAGTTTGTGCCACTGACTTAACAAAGATTCTCTTAGTGTTACTTACAGAAGCAACACTAAGACAAGGTGAAGATTCAAATGGATCAAAACCTAATCCACTTCTTTGAGCCATAGGTCTTTGATAACTTTGAATTTCCTCTATTGCTCTAGAGGATTTGTTCAAAGCAGACATCTTTAATTTCAGGCTCTCTTCACTTGATTTAAGAATATAATATTCATGTGAGAGGTTTTCAAATTTGGCATTCAAAATTTTTAGTTCAAAATCTTTTCTTTTCTGAGAGAGGAGTTGATTATCAATCTCCTTTTGTTGATCAACTATCCTGAGATTTGCTTTCTTAAGCTCTCTCAAAACTTGTTGATACAACTCAGTAGACTTGACATCAACAGCTACCTCAGAGTTCTTGGTAAGTTCAGTAGCCAATCTTTCATTTTCTCTCACACAATTGTCATGAAATTCTTGTAATCTAGTGAAGTCTTCCATCAACTTTCCTAAGGAAAGTTTCAGGTTAACCTCACTAGTGTTTTGTGAGATGAATGATGGTGAGCTAGAAGTAGAGGATACCTCATCATCCTCAAGAGCCATGTTGCAGACATCATCATCATCATCACTGTTGGAGAATAATCCATCAGAAGAGTTGAAGCTTTCAGCACTTTCAGATTCATCACCAGCCATCATGGCCTTTCTATTGGTGAACTTTCTGTCTCTTTTAGCTTGTCTCTCTCTTCTTTCTTTAGAGCTTAGTTCAGGGCAGTCATACTGGAAGTGCCCTTTCTTTTTGCAATTATAGCACAGATCTTCATCATCATCCTTCTTGGATTCATCTCTTCTCTTAGATGATGAAGGGTCAGCTCTGCTGGATCTTCTCCTATCAGAGGACTTGTCCTCTGATCTTTTCTCTTCAGGCTTTTTGTCCTCAGCCTGATCTTCAGGGGAGTTGTATCTTCTCCTGAATTTATTGTCTTGGTAGAATTTCTTGTATCTACCAAACCTTGTGTTGAGCTTGTCAAACCTTCTAGCCATCAAGGCTAGTTCTTCCTTCATTTCAGTCTTAGAGACTGTCTTTGATGATCTGGGAGTGGGTTGCATTTCTGGTTCAGCAACTTTGGCTTTGAATGCCACTCCCTTAGAAGGATTTGAAGGTTCCTCAACAGGCTTTCTTCTATTTAGATCAAACTCATAGGCTTTGAGTTCTGAGAATATTTGTTGCATGGGCATGGTGGAGAGATCTTTGGTGTTCTGCATCATTACAGCATAGACATCCCACTTTTGAGTGAGGCTTCTCAAGATTTTCAATCCAACCTCTCTCTTGGTGTAAACCTTGCCCAATGAGTTAATCTCATTCATCACATCAGTGAATCTACCAGCAAATTTGTCAATGGACTCATCAGACTCCATTGAAAATTGTTCAAACTTTTGCACAACAACTTGGAGCTTGTTCTCCTTGATCTTTTCAGTGCCCTCACACATTTCAGCAAGAGTATCCCAAATTTCTTTGGCTGTTGTGCAGTGGTAGACTCTTCCCATGACTGCATCTGGAATTGTTTGATAGAGGGTGTTCATTGCTAGATAATTCAGATTATCCTTCCTCTTTTCATCAGTAGTGAAGTCATCTTCATCTTTGGGAATCAGTTCCCTTATATCTGCTCTTTGCTCATCTGTCAATCTGGGGTTAGTTTGAGTAAACACAAAAGGTCCTCTTGTGATTACTCTTAACATATCAGTGTGAAGAGATGCAAGATGAGCCCTCATTCTAATTTTCCAGAAATCATAATTGTCTATTGAAAACATGGGCAGTTTGTGATGAGAAATGTGGTTGACTGGATTTGTGGCCATATTGTATAATCCTTGAACAGCAGGTGGAGGAACAGCATTGTTGTTGGCCATATCTCAAGAATAATCAGTTAGTCAACAAGTAATAGATTTCAGATAGAGATCAGTTCAGTGACCACACAAATATGAGTGTTTTGAAAATCAAGATGGATTTTCAGAAGCAGTGGTCTTTGAACCCCTGCTCTGATACCACTTGTTGGTCCTGAAAGGAGTATATAACAAGTGTATGGGGGTGGAATACACTTGTATGCAATTCTCTTTCTAATTTGATCAAACCAGAGTTCAGCAAGGTTGTCTTGGACAACTCTGCTGAAGAAGATTAACTCTTCTAAGATAATCAAACTACTAAGTACTATTGAGTACTTAGTTGAATAACTATCTAGGGGAGTTATATGTGCGGAATAGTGGTTGGCCCTTTAAGTTTAGACTCCTTTAATTTCTGAAATCACTTAGTCAATGCAACACAGTCCAGTTTTCAGGGAACTTGTCCAAATAGGTTTTTGCACAGTTTTTGAATGTTTATCCTTGAAAGATCAGTTTTGTGTGCAGTGTTGAATGTATGAAAGTACTTGGAATGTAAATCAACACAAGAAGTTATAGTGGTTCAGAGACTCAAGCTCCTACATCCACTTTCCCTGATTTAACAGGATAATTCCTTCTCTCTTGGAATTAACTTGTTTTATAGTGCCAAGGTGCACTTGATCAATAACACCACTCCTTGGTGAAATGATCCCTAGGATGTCTAGAGTCCTAGTACCCTCTTCTCAACTCAGAACTGAACTGTTCTTCTCTCAACAGTCAGCTCCTACCACTTCTACTACTACAACCTTTTCACTTTCACTCTTGAAAGATGTAAGGGTTGAAGTAAGGTTCCAACTAATGAGATATCCTTTACAATGAAGATCAGTGTATAAGGATAGGATATCTCTCTAAGCTTGTGTATGGATATACAATGAAGTTCAGCTTAGATGAAATGTTTGAAGACTAAGATAGTCTTTGAAAGCTTGAGAGCACTTGTCAACTTGTAGGATAGTTGGATATTCTTGTCAAGGTTGAGGTGCTTTCAAATGGTCTTCACACTTCTGTATTTATAGACAAAATGGAGGATTTGCCCGTTGGAGAGGCAGCCCCAAATTGCTATAAATGTCTTCCTTGAGTTCCTCAAACTGGAAGACAGATTCTTGATAGTGACATGTCCTCATTTGGGTAATAAACGGCTTGTAAGACTTTGTCTTCATTCTGCAGCACTTTTCCCAATGTTTGACTTCTTGTTAGGACTTGGACATGGCTTCTGAAGGTTGATCCAATGATAGGACAACATTTCTTATCAACTGGACAACTCTCCTTATCACTATCAGCAGTTTTGCTTTTCAGCAAGGTTGGCTTGCTCTTCTTCAGATGACTTGGGCTCTTTTCCCTTTGTTTCACTCCAAGATGATCTTGGCATGTTGCATTGTATTTCTTTAGGGTATGGTTGTCTCTTTCTTTTCAGCATAGTTGACCTCAGGCTTTCAGAGCACTTGATCTTGGTTAATTGAGCTGAGACAACTCCTCTGGACAACTCTCCTGATCAGCATTCTTGTCTTTCAGCAGATTTGATCATGATTCCATAGTTTGAGCCTTGAGGGGACTTGTTCTTGATGTACTTCAATGCATGTGTTCCCCCTCAAATTGTACATCTAATCATCTAAGAGCTGCCTAACATATTAGCTCCTCATCTAGCCTATAATCTATATGTTCTAACATTTCTAGAACATATTTATCTTGACTTAGGCATGTCTCAGGGGGTTTTGGTATTAGATCAAAACATATATCATTTTATTCCCAACAGTGATTATCTTTTCAACCATTTATTACTTTACCTTCCCCCTTTTTGGCTTCATCATACAACTCCCTAATAGATTTCAGTTGTTGCATGATTTCACCCTTCAAGGTCTAGGTAAGGTCATTAGTACATTGTTTAGTAGATACAACACCAAGTTAGGTTAAAAATACTCTGCTGATTTTTATCACATTTTCAACATTATGAACTACTTATCTGGATTCAGCTGAGTACTGTGATCAGCTGAGTACCATCCTTTTGAAGATCAGATCACTTTTTGGAGTCAGCACAGTAACATCAGATCAGTTCTCAAACTTTTCTGATTATTACTTTCTCGAAGTGTAGATCATTTATTTAGTATCAACACAGTACTATCAGATCAGTACTATGACTAAGATCAGTTCCCCCTTCAGTAGAGAACTCTTCTTTTGTGCCTGTTTTTGATAAATGTAGTGGTCTGACATAGGATTGTCTCTTCTGAATTTTATGCATTTGATGTACTGTTCTTAATTTCTTCTTTGTCTTCCTCCTTGTATAAGATCAGTACCTGAAATGTTAGTACATATCTCTATACACATGTAATTTAGGTACCCACTATTTATTGGGGTCCTTGAGTGTTAGTAGCAGTAAGAGGCACCCAAATAAATATTGAAGTTTTGAATAAGTGAGACCTCTTCAGTTTTCTTCCAAATTTATCACAAAACAGTACTTTATTAACCATTTCAGAATTATCAGCAGTCTTAGGATCTATTTTTCTGAGATAGCCTTTCCTTGATTCTATCCCTTTTTCAGTAAGATCAGTATGCCTGTAATAGTTTGAATAAGGTCTGAAAGCATGTGGAGCATACGGCATATAGATGCGTTTTGGTCTTTCCTCTCCAATGGTATCATAAGATAAAGGTGGAGGATAAAGAACAGGTGTGTTATGATAATGAGGTACAAATCTCCTAGGTTTAGTTGAATACAGCTGAGACTGCCTTATAAAAGGAGGTCTAGGCTGTTCCCAACTTGCCTGTGCTTGTCTTGACCTACTGTTCTGAGTTTGTCTCTTCTGATACCAGGATTGATCTGATCTGGTCAGAGGAGTATAACTCTTCTGGTATGGTATAGACTGTACTGGTCTTAATACATTCTTCATTTTACCATTCTTGGTAGTAGGAGGGATGTATTTAGACTGTACTTTGAGTTTTGGATCATCATCATAAGTCATGGGTTCTTTTCCTTTATCTAGTTGCAAAGAACTTGAACTAGCTCCATTAGTGTTCTTAAATTCTGAAGTAGAGGAACTAGACAGATCAGTACCTATCCCACTTTTATCATTTGGAGCTCTATATCTGTCTGAGATAGTTTGATTAATCTTAGTAGAGTTAATCATCCCAGATAGCTTTGGATCTAGGCTCACTACTTCAGATTCTAAGAATCTATTGCGCTCTTCAAGTTTTTCACATTTAATCTTTAAATCATTGAATTCATTAGTCTCTTTGGCTTGAGTTTTAAGCATACCCTGATATAGTTTGTCAATGGATGCATACTTTTCTTGGAGTTGGGACAACTCTTCTGATAGTCTTGCATTTATGACAACTATATTAGGATCCACTTTCAACTGAGCTTCTTTCAGATTAATGATTTCTTGCTTTAAAGATATATTCTCATCACTAATTTCAATGAATGATTTGTTAGCTTGTAGAAGGTCTTCTTCAGTCACTCCTTGGGAATGATGAAGACTACTTCCTACACTACTATCAGCAGCATCACTTTCATCAGTGTCAGAATTTTTGCAAGATTGAAAAGAGTTAGCAGATGATACCTCATCATTTATTTTGGCCATCATTACCAGTCCATCATCTGCTATGAAGGCTTCATCTTCATTGCTAGAGGGGTATTCAGATGAAGACGATGGCAACTCTTCTGATTCCGAATCAGAATCATTGTATGCCATCATTGCCTTCTTACCCTTGGCATATTTTCGATCTCTTCTGGCTTTCCTTTCTTCTCGATCTTCAGAACTCAGACCAGGACATTCATAAGCATAATGACCTGGCTTATCACAATTATAGCAAACAGGATTGTTAGCAGTTCTCTTAGGAGATGAATGATTTCGGTTCCTGTCATGCTTGTCAATTGAGTTCCTGTCTTTCTTATCAGAATACTTTCTATCCCTCTTATCAGATGAGTTCCTATCTCTCCTGTTCTCATTAGAGATCTCATCCCTTCTTTCAGAAGAGTTTTGATCCCTTTTGTTCACAGAAGAGTCCCTGTTACTAGAACCCTTGGTTTCCTTATAGAATCTCTTGTATCTACCATACCTCTTATTTAGTCTATCAAATCTTTTGATCATAAGGCTCATCTGATCTTTCAGACTAAGATCAGAACTATCTAGTTCATCTTTTATGCTTGAGGCTTTAGACTTAGATGATCTAGACCCTTTAGAGGTAGAGGCTTTAAAAGCTATGTCCTTAGAGGCATCCTTATCCTTATGATTTTCAGTAATAGGATCTTCTTCATCTAACTCAAACTCATGTGCCTTAAGTGTTTGGAACATAGTTTCTGCTGGCCAAGAATCAATGTCTTGTGTGGTTTTAATGATCATCTTGACCATTTTCCACCTTTCATCCAAAGCTTTCAAGATTCTCAAGTTAACTTCTCTTTCAGTATAAGTTTTTTCTAACACATCAAGATCATTCATAATCTTTGTAAATCGAGTATCCAATTCATCAATTGTTTCTCCTGGCTTCATCTTAAATGTTTCAAACCTTTGGACAGCTGTGGATAATTTGCTTTCTTTGATCAGTGTAGTACCTTCACAAAGAATAGCCAATTTGTCCCACATTTGCTTTGCAGTCTTACATTTTAACACTTTACCAAGATACTCATTTGGCAAGGTGTGTAAAATATAATTCTTAGCAAGACTATCCAAATTGTTTTGTCTCATTTCTTCAGAAGTCAGTTCTGACCTTGGTTTAGGGACCAGTGCTCCAACTGGTTTAGTAGGATCCAGAACAGCAGTGTTTTCCACCATGGTGACAATTGGTCCTTCAGTCACCACAGACACCATCAGATCATGTGTTGAGCTAAAGATGGCCTCTATCCTAAGTTTCCAGTAGTCATAATCTTCAATCTTGAACTTATGAAGTTTGTTCACATTAGTGTCATCCATGTTTGATTAGACAAATAGGATCAGTAGTATAGCAGATAATTTTTCAAGTATTCAGATAGTGACAAATATCAAGAAATAGTATCAAGATCAGTGAGATTTCCCTCAAGATCTACAAGGTTATCAAGAAACAGCAGTCCAAAGAACTGTTTCTCTGATACCACTTGTTGGTCCCAAAGTTGAGTTAAGATTGAGTAAGCTAAGAAAGTCTAGAGGGGAGGGCTGAATAGACTTTCAAAAATCTTTCAAAATATCAGAGTTTATAATGCGGAATAGTGTTCTGAATAGTACTGTTCTTACTGAGTCAGATCAGTACTTTCAGTTTTGGTTTTATACTCAACTTTTAATCAGATCTTTACTTTGTAAATTCTAATGTTCTTGTTTAAACAATTATCAAACAAATATCAAACAGAAAATAAAGAACACTGAATTTTATAGTGGTTCGACCAATAAGTCTACATCCACTCTCACAATCCCAGTTGTGATGTTTTATTACTCTTCCTTGAGTTTCTTGTGGCTTAAAGTCCCAAGATTAAGACTGTGATCTTATCGATTACACTTCCAAGTGTATCTTCGATCTACTAGTAATTTCACAAGTAACTAGCACACTTGTTTACAAAAACACAAACTTAAAACTGAAAAGTAAAACTTCTCTTTGAATAGCCTTTGATTCTTCTCTTCAATTCAGTGGCTTCTCCTTGCTTTGATTTCCTTAACTCTATGGGTTCTTGATTGTAGACTTGCTCTTGATTTCTTCTAAGATCAGTAATTGTTCAGTAGTAGCAGTCTTTCAGTTGTCTCTTCAAGTAGGAGATCATACAGTATTTATAGAATTTAGTATGACAGTTAGCAGTTTGTGAACTAACTCTCAACTAACTCTAAAACTGTTTTTGTTGTAACTTCTTCTTGTAACCGACTTTGTAACTTCCTTCTTATTCCAAGTCAGCATATCTTCAAATATATCTTCAGTTACTCTTTAAATAAGCTTTCCAAACTTATTCTTCAAATTCACCAAATCAGCACAGTAACTTACTGTTCTGATTTTTACTCTTCTGATTTTTACTGTTTTTAGTCAGTCAGCACAGTTCTCCAAAACTGTTCTAACTTCTTCAGAATTCTTCTAAGCTTCTCTTCAACTTTTCTTTGAAGTATTCTTATTCTAAAGTAGTCTTCTGATCTTCTTCTAATCTAGTGTTCTAAACCTACTTTTCTAAACTATTACAATGCTGATTACAATAAAATACAACTTTACATATATAAACCTATCCATACTCCAACTGAACTATATACAGATGAGTATATTTAAGTCCTATACTATAAGTTGTCTATACAATACAAAACATCAGCTTAGTTCCTAACAGTTCTTATATCAGATCAGTAAACACAATAAGATCAGTAAACTCATATAAGATCAGTAACTCAGATTTCAATATCTCATTAAGATCAGTAAACTTATTTCATATGACTCAGTTAAGATGACTTAGAACCACATATATTACTAACTTTAAGTTGCTTTTGGCCATCAAAACATACAACCATCAATTAGAACATTGTTTCAAGGATTCATATCCCAACATCAATCGCATTGAGTTTGTTAATTTCGTTCCTCCTTTCTTCGATCCTGTTTTTCTGATTGCCGAAAACTGATTTATTCCAGGTCCTCAGGTCCCCTTTGAGTCTTCTCAGTTTTTCTTTTAATACGTATCTGCCCCAACCCTGAATTTCATAAGCCGTCCACTTTTGTCGGATAAACTCCTTAAAGTTCGGATGGCTAGTCCATGAGTTGTAGAAGCGGAAAGGCTTGGGATCCCAATCCTTCTCATTCTGTAGCGTGTAAATCGGACAGTGATCTGAAATCGATTGTCCCAGCCCTTTCATTCCCACATTAGGCCTCTTCCCAGCCCATATATCATTTACGAGCATTTTATCAAGTTTACTCTTACAAGATCCGTCTGGTCGATACCAAGTGTACTTCCTTCCTATCAGAGGTAGCTCGATCAAGTTTCTCGATCTGATGAAATGGTCAAAAGCCAGCATGTCTATGTTATCCACCCTTACCCCTCTCCCACTTCTTTCATCTTCGTGTCTAATAGCATTGAAATCCTCTAAAATACAAACACATACTTGATCATTCTGGCCCACCACAATTTTTAAAACGTCCCATAACTCTCTCTTCTCGCTTCCATTGCACGGAGCATAGATATTCATGATACAGCAGGCTGTTCCATCTTTAATTAGAGTTCCATTTACTGTAAGACATCCTTTCATGTGCCACACGCTTGTCTTGCTGAAAACCTCTTCATTCCATATTGTTAAAATACCCACCGACCTTCCTTCAGCGTCTCTACAAGCCCAATCAAAGCCAGCATTTTTCCAAATCGATCTGCATAAAAATTTATTCAAGTTTTCCACTTTCATCTCTTGTAAACAACACATGTCTATTTTATTCCTGATAATCATCTCCTTCACCTCCCTTCTCTTTTTCTTTCCCCCCATTCCTCTTATGTTGAAACTAAGCATCATGATTGGTTAACCTTTGGCTCTCCAGAATTTGTCCTCTTTTTTCCAATGGTTTTTGCTTTCTTTCTATCTTTTTTCTCCATCTGTGCGAGTTGCTCTATGACCTCTTTATCTGGTTCCGTGCTTGTCATTCCAATCTTCTTTCCCAGATCCCAAATTTACCTAGCTTCGTCACTGATTTCTGCATCGTACTTCATATGTTGCCATCTCTCAACTTCAAAATTGTTGTCTGGGTCCAGAGCGTCGGATTCCAGGCTCACGACCTTCTTTCCTTTATTTTTTATTTTTTTCTTGGTTCTTTCCGCGTCTTGGGCCACACCTTCCGATGGGTTCTCCTTCTCGATCATACTAGCTGAGTCATACCTTGTTCTCGAGATATCCATGTGTTATGTCCCCCTCTCTTTGTCTGAGTCATCTAAAGCCCAGATATCCTTTTGGCCTATGTGTGAAAATGGGCCATCAATATAATTAGGTCCATCTCCTTCTTCTAGTTCATACCACATTTTATTTAGGTCTAACACATTCCTCTCACTTAATCGGCCCATTTGTCCTTTAGTGTTGACTCTTTTATCCTGGCCCACCTTTTCTTGGGCCTCCAATATTTCTTCTTTCGATTTGTTATCGTTACTTCTTAACTCTGGCTCAATCGTACTCAAGCGACTTTTGGTATTCGCCAACTCCCCCTGCAATAATTCCTTTTATCTCGGGGCTCCCTGGCTAGTGCTAGTTTCCATGCACGTTTCCCCGATCACTGTTTCCAATGACGGCTCATTAATGTTCCTTGTGATACCTTCTCTTTCGTCGGGATTGTTCGCGTTATCCGACTTCTCGGAAATTCCGGCCGCCACTGTCTCCGCCACGTCGTCCCAATGGATATCGTCTTCCTCTCCTTTCTCTTCGATCAGATTTACACTATCTTCCCATGAGTCTGGATCCAAATCCTCATCTTCTTCCTTAATCCGGATGTTGTGAATTCTTCCATCAATTCGAATCCTAAGAGGCTGGGCCGAAAGAGCTGTTAGGGACGAACGGATCAGGATTCTAGCAAACTGAAGGTTGCTTCGATTCGTTGTATCCTCATCGATCTTAATAATTGACCCAAACTGTGATGCCACTAACATGAAGAATCTTGTGCTCCATGCTTGAAGTGGAACGTCGAACCAATTCGTCCAAATGACCCTCCGACTTAGATTGTAGCTCGGGTCCCATGGGTGTACCAATTCGAACCACTTTCTAATCCATACTGATCTTTCAAGGTATTTTTGGGGTTCAGTAAGCACAAGTGTTGGTTTGAGTAGTACCATGTCGCCGCCTAACGGGAGTAGCTTCCATTCCTCATCCCGCTCTTCGTTTATTCTTTCCCCTTCTCCTGGCCAGGAGAAATCGTTGCGGATTTTTCCCAGATAGCACCCATCTAGCCACTGTCTTTCCTGTTGTGTGGATTCGAACTGCATACCTTTGAAGTTTTCTTCTTCCGCAATGTTCCTCCGTGGCATTTCGATTGTTCCCTTGTCCATTTTTAGCCTTTCGTTCCTTGATTCCTCTTTTGTCTGTGCCCTTTGCTCTTTGTTTTTTGTCATTCCTGCGTATAATGTTTTTCCTGTCTAAGGCCATTCACTGATTGGTTAATGTTGTATACCTTCCTTTTCATCTCCCTATTCTTATCCTCCCTTTTCCCAGCTCTCTTTCAAATCTTGCTTTATTTGCTCTTAATTTGTATGACCCAAACCACGTGTTGTTGAGATCTTACTCCACTTGTTCCTGATCGATGTGACCCCCAAAGCGTACGAAACCAAACCTAAGCCCCCTCATGTCCTTCCTGTCTGCTGTGTACAGGTCCTTGACCTTTTCAATCTTGATGAATTTCTCCATTAGTTCAGATCTGCTGCATTCATCTTGAAAGTTGCAGAAGTAGAATGTCACGTTCGTTCTATCAAAGCAGCCTGTTCGTTCCATCGTCTTCAACCACGGAGCCTTCCAGTAGCTAGACCTAGGGTGTGCGTACTGGCTAGGTATCAACCTTGCCAAGTTTCGCTCATAAGAGACCGTCGTCGGACGGGGTATGCCGCCTATCCGTCTCTCACCCACCCTAACCCACTCACTCTCTCTCTCTCTCTCTCTCTCTCTAGACATTTTTCCTTAATTGGGTGTACACGTTTATATACTGCAAATCTAAATGCAATGTTTTAAGTTTTGTTCAATGTGCATAGTTTGAATTGTGGCGACGCAAAAATGATGATGAGTGTGGGGTTAAAATGATGGGCAATATTATTCAAAATCTTTTCCTGTGGTGATGAATTCTCAGATAATTCCACATGTCTGGTGAATGGAATTGCCAGAAACTTTCTATCTCATTTTTAAATATTACTCCATGAATTATGTACAAATTTTCTATTCGAATTATTTGAAAAAATTACAACTGTCAAGAATGAAAGTTTGGGTGAATTATAAGTTTATTGTATTTCATTTCTGATGGACTGAGGTCCCGTGGAAGATTCGGGCATTACTTGTTATTATTTGTAGTACTATTTGGTTATTACTAATTATTGTGTATGTTATTATTGTATTGCAAACCTTTTTTCAATGGGAGCCCTTCGAGGAAATTCAAAATGGAAAGAGGACTAAGACAAAGTGACCCTCTCTCAACTTTTCTCTATTTTATTGTGGCTGAGGGCTTGAATTCGCTAACTAGAAAAGCTGTCCAGAACCAACTATGCACTGCTACAGAGATTGGGAATGATAAAATCTGAGTCTCTCACCTCCAATATGCGGATGACACGATCTTCATCGGAGCTGCCAGTCTAGAAAACGCATGGATTATCCGGGGAATCTTGAGAAATTTTGAGATAATTTAGGGTCTCAAGGTCAATTACAACAAATGCAGCCTCATGGGTGCTGGAACACGCCTGTGAAGGTGGTCCATCACCGGGATCGTTGTCGGATGCCAAACGTATAAATAACGAATTAAAACCTAAACATGCATCTAAAGCAGAATTTAGATTCGTTACCCTTGAAGATCGAGACATTGATTCCAATCTACGGATCTTCTAGCCTGTCTCCCAACCTCGCTCGAACACCGGGTGGACAGCGCGCTATCAAACGTGGAGAAGGTGCCTCAGTTTCGTCTCCTTGAAACCCTAGCCGTTTTTCTCAATTTCGTGTGTGCTAGTGTTTCAAAACTATTTTGAGGCTCCTATTTATAATCTCCATAAGTTCATGGGCCAGAGTAGGGATCCATTAGAAGGTATAGGGTTTGGGCTTCTTACAGGCCCAAATACTCTTATGTTCAGCCTAGAACATATAATTTGGCCCGAGAACATTAATTCATTCCACTAGAGAATTAATGTTGCACTCCCGTCCTATCCCGAACTTAATCAGGGCTTCTATTAGACTTTATAATTCCCCGTGTTTAAGATATCGCACGTCCATTAATTATTAAAGCTTCTGACTTCTTTAAATAATTAATTTCTATAATTCCTTGAGTAGTACCACTCAACCTTGTTGTCGTACGGATTAAATCCACCTGCAGGGTTTAATACGACAATCCTTTATGAGTTTCCTCAGGGGGACATCATCAGCCTGGATGTACAAGTCACGGTGCCCTAATGCCAATAAGTAGACATCATGCGAGCGATGCCACTACCCAAAATACGGAGCGTGAAGAATCTACCAAGATTCTCACCTATGGTACATCAAATTAGTGAACAAACACCCCACACATCTAAATATCACACTTAGGGTTAAGAATCATAAAAGTCACCAAGACCTCTAGTTCTTCATAACAGTCAGAACAGAAGAACATGTCTTATCAGTGATCCATTCAATACGTCACAGCTCACTAGTATAAACTAATGGTCAAGACAAACCACTAACAAGTTTACACTACAACTTAAATCAATAGTTTTGTCCATAACTATCTCAGTTGTGAATACTGTTTATATCTTACAAGGAACTGACAATGTGATCTTTTGTGTGACTACAAACCCACCACATCGTCTACAATGCAAGATAAGCAAACATACAAGTAATCACAAAGAATGCAATAATGTGAAAAACCATTTATTTCAGATAAAAGGAAATCGAATATACGTCACAAAAGCCCACTAAAAGTTTTCTTTGCAGTATACACCAACAATGGGGGTTAATGTGGACCAACAAAAAATCGACGAAATGGCTGGTATACTTGGTTCTACAGTGGGGTCAATTATGTTCTCCTACCTCGGAATCAGAATGGGAGTCAACTACAAGCGGATCAATGAGTGGGAACACCTGATCTCAAAAGTAAAGAGAAAGTTGAGTTCATGGGAAATAAAATAAAATAAAATAAAATAGTTTGGGGAAGAGTTACTCTCTTAAAGGTTGTGTTGACATCGCTACCTATTTACCAATTCTCCTTTCACTTTCTTCCTGAAAAATCTGTGAGAGATTTGACTTCTATTTGCTGTAATTTTTTGTGGGGTTAAAATGATGGGCAATATTATTCAAAATATTTTCCTGTGGTGATGAATTCTTAGATAATTCCACATGTCTGACGAATGGAATTGCCAGAAACTTTCTATCTCATTTTTAAATATTACTCCATTAATTATGTACAAATTTTCTATTCGAATTATTTGAAAAAATTACAACTATCAAGAATGAAAGTTTAGGTGAATTATAAGTTTATTGTATTTCATTTATGATGGACTAAGGTCCCGTGGAAGATTCGCCATTACTTGTTATTATTTGTAGTATTATTTGGTTATTACTAATTATTGTGTATGCTATTATTGTATTGCTCACATTTTTTCAATGGGAGCCCTTCGAGGAAATTCAAAATGGAAAGAGGACTTAGACAAAGTGACCCTCTCTCAACTTTTCTCCATTTTATTGTGGTTGAGGGCTTGAATTCGCTGACTAGAAAATTTGTCCAGAACCAACTATGCACTGCTACAAAGATCAGGAATGATAAAATCTAAGTATCTCACCTCCAATATGCGGATGACACGATCTTCATCGGAGTTGCCAGTCTGGAAAACGCATGGATTATCAGGGGAATCTTGAGAAATTTAAAGGTACTTTAGGGTCTCAAGGTCAATTACAACAAATGCAGCCTCGTGGGGGTTAATGTGGACCAACAAAAAATCGACGAAATGGCTGGTATACTTGGTTGTATAGTGGGGTCAATTCTATTCTCCTACCTCGGAATCAGAATGGGAGTCAACTACAAGCGGATCAATGAGTGAGAACACCTGGTCTCAAAAGTAAAGAGAAAGTTAATTTCAAGGGAAATAAAATAAAATAGTTTGGGGAAGAGTTACTCTCTTAGAGGTTGTGTTGACATCGCTACCTATTTACCAATTCTCCTTTCACTTTCTTCCTGAAAAATCTGTGAGAGATTTGACTTCTATTTGCTGTAATTTTTTGTGGGGTGGTGGGACAATGTGAGGAAATTGGATTGGATAAAATGGGAAACTATATGCAAAGATAGATAAGTTGGGGGGCTTGGGGTTCGGGACTTAGGATTGTTTAATAAAGCTCTTATGGGGAAGTGATTTTGGGGTCTTTTAGAGAATAAAGATTGTCTTTGGGTGAGAGTTTTGAGATCCCTGTATGATTAGATAGAAGTAGGGGAAATGGGGGGATATCAGACGGGATGGAGAAGGAAAAGCTCATTGTGGTGGAGGGATATTATTGCTAGCGGGTCGGGATATATAGGGAAGTGGTTGTGGGAGAACATAGAAAAAATTATTAGGAACGGGGCTAAGACTAGATTCTAGGACATCATATGGGCAGGGGAATCACCTCTTAGAAAGCAATTCAGTAGGCTATCTAGATTGCGTCTTGGACAGAATAATTATATTAATGTAATGGGATACTAGGAGGGTGATACTAAAGCAAAATCCTATTAGACAGAGAATTAGTGATACTAAACACACTTGAATCTTTATTGAACATGTGCACTATCAAACTAATAAAAGTAGACGAGAAGGATAAATGGAGGTGGAAAATAACATCGGACGAGGCCTTTAAAATGAAGGCGGTGTATCAGATTCTCCACTCTTCATCGAATACATATGCAGAGGCCAGAAACGAGAACATCGAATTCAAGATGGTATGGAACAAAATCACTCCATTCAAGGCGGCGATGACAACATGGTGACTATTGTGGTACAGACTTTCGACAAAGGCGAACCTAAGAAAAAAAACATCATTCACACAGAGGACGACACCAAATTCTCGATATGTGGGGAGATCACATAAACGGTTGATCACCTTTTCATCACTTGCAGCAAGGCAAATGAGGTATGACAAAAAATCATATCTTGGCTTAATTCTCCTTTGACCATGCACTCTTGCATTAAAGAACACGTTCTCCAACTTTCAAATATATTATCTGGAAAGAAAGGGAATGAAGTCGTTGTTGGGATATGGATTTGTGTAATATGGACAATGTGGACTTGGAGAAATAAATGCATATTTGAGGTTGAAATTTGAAAGATTGAAAGGGTGGTGGATGAAATAAAGGAAGATTGTGGAGTTGAAACATGGCGAGCAACAAACTTAGATCGAACTCCACATTCAGGAAATGGCTTTCTGATCCACGTACAACTCTCGAACTTTGAAGGAATTTGACAGGACATGATACTTATTAGGCTGATGTAATACCGATTTTTTTCTATTCTTGTAACTATCATTGTATAGGCATTGGTACCCCTCATACTAGGATCTCTACCCCTTTTTACTTTGAATAAATTACAGCTTATTGCCCTATCAAAAAAAACTATTGTATTGCTCACTTGTATTATTGATTATCATGTTATTACTGATTATTGTTTATGAATACAAGATTGAAGTAATAGTATTGATTATTGTTTGTGGTATTATTGATTATTTTTTGTGGCATTATTAGTTATTGTTTGTGGTATTACTGGTTGTTGTTTGTGGTATTATTGATTATTATTCATGGTATTAGTGATGACTATTTATGATATTACAGATTATTGGTTATGGTATTATTGGTAATTATTTTTTGTATTACTGGATATAATTAGATGTATGAAATTATTTGTTATTGTATAAGATATTACTTATTAATGCTCATGGTATTAATAATTATTGTTTATGGTATTATTGATTATTGTTTATGGTATTACTGGTAATTATTTTGGTATTACTTAATATAATTAGATGTATGGAAATATTTGTTATTATATAAGATATTACTTGTTGATGTTGGAATAAGTTTTTGTAAAATGATTCAACACTTATAGTCAAGTGTTGTAACTAATGTTCTCAACACTTATGACAACATCAGAATTTGTCCCTTCTTTTCTCACTAACTACGATCTTACACTTGTTGCTTAATAATGTCCCTAGTGCAGATAGAAGACGTGGACAACATTCAGGTCAAGCAGTTGCATAGGAGTGAGAAGTTATTAAGAATGATATAACAAGCTCCTACATTTAAGGAGATGAGAAGAGAAGTTTTACCCGCTTGATCTAAAGGCTGAAACGATCAAGGGAGTTGAGTGCAGTTCGTCCATTGAAGTCTATAAATAGAGAGACTACCTCAACACAAGATACACAAGAAGAAAAGCTAAATTCGACTACTAGTCTATTGAATGCGATTACGCTTCTAGTTAGGAATATTTTTGTTTCTTCTTGTATATTAACATACTGTTGTAAGTCCGAACAATTGTATGTTCATCGTGATCTTATTTACTAGAGTTTTATGTATAGATCTATGAGGGAGATAGTTTTATAGGTTCTAGTAAATTTTTCAAACTCTATCGAGTTGTAGTTTTTCAAAACCTCTAAGAGGTTGTAGACATTTTGTCACTTATTAAATATAGTGATCCGTGTAAATTATTTATAATCTACGCAAATTTTGAATATTTCCATTTGCAAAGTGCATTTTAATTTCCGTTGCTTAATGCTGTCACGATAGTCCCAACACCTCTAATTTCGCGCACACACACTTTCATTACTGATTGACGTTTATGATATTACTGATTATTGTTTATATTACTCCGTATTAGTTATTACTTAGTACTGGTTATGATATTAGTCGAAATAAATATAAACATTGAAAACAATTATATGTTTTGTATAAGTAATTTTATTTTTTTTGTATTGACCCTACTTGTTTTAAATATGTTTTTTTGTACATATTAAATTATTTTTTATTTAAAAAAAGTAAGGAAAAAAAAGATGAACATGTAAAAAAAACAGTTTAAATATTATTTTGTATTAAAATTAAAAAATTACACATGAAAAAAAATGGAAAAGAAAGAAAGACAGAAAAATAAAAAGTAAAAAGGGAAAATATTAAGATATTAAAAGTCTAGAATAAAAACTAAAAATGAGAAAAAAAAAAGGACTGGGAATAAAAAAGAATCAAGATTTGTGTCTAATTTCAATAGTGTTTTTCAAAAATTATATTTTTACGATTTATTTATAAAAATATGCGTCACTCGACATGGCTCATGTATAAATTAGGATGGATTGTGTTATATTTTGTGTAATTTAATACAAAAGTAATATAGTCATTTTTAAATGTAATTCAAATGAGCAGTACAAATAATCTTAAGCAAAAAAGAAAAATAGAGGGTTGTCTCTAAATGTATCTGTATTCTTGAACGGTCACAAGTTACGAGGACGTTGTTTATCATCGTCGTTATCCCTTAATCATGTCATTTTCATAAGTGCAGGAGAGAGAGGAAATGAGATTACAGAATTTGATGTTACAGACAGAAATTCATTCAGTTTACATTAAAAGGAAAATAAGAGAAAATATCATTTTTGTAGTGTGTTCCTAATAAATAAAAATAAATCACAAATATAGTTTTTTTAAGACTTTATTTTTTTAACAATATTTCAATTACTGATTTCATATTGAATTTGTATAATGATGAGAAATATAAACTTATTTCAAATAGTTATTTAATTGAATTCATTTCCCTATTTATAATTATTCAATCATGATCAACTACTAACATTTGTAGTGAAGATTAATGGTAAAGAATAATCTAAAATTATCAATTCATATTAAAAATATTTCAGAAACTTCTTTTCTTTTTTTATATTTTAGATATTTTTTTATTAAGATCATTATTGCAGATTTCTTAAAACACTAGCCAAACAATCCCCATTATTCACATTTATTAAAGGAGTAGATTTATGTTTGTAAGTTCTTTTATAGTAGGACATAAAAAAATATGAAGTACAATATTTTGAACAAGTTATCCTCTAATGCTACTATTATATTGGTGAAACACAAATTTGGAATTTTAATGCGACGTGTTCTTTATTTTCTCAATTAGTTGTTACGATGTTAATTGACAACACTATGATCTTAAGACGTGAATTAAAAAAATCAAATATATGCTGTAGTATGGAAATATCGCAGAATAATTAAGATGGATATTATTCACTATAGTCAATAAATTTGCTACACGTAAGCCTGGGGTTCACAAGCCACATTGCCAACTCAACCTGTTGTACCAATCTTAAGTTAGCAAATGAAATCACAAACAACAATTTGGACAACAATTGTCAAGATTGTATCAAAATCAAATACACTAAAAGCTACATGAATATCATAATTAAATACACCTCTCATATATTCTAAAAATTACATTTTGATCCTATTGTATACATCAACTTTGAAAAATTGAGCATTTGTTAATTGTAGTTGACTTGTAAGGCTGAATTTTCAAGAATAAATTATCCCTAAAAAATAAAAGAGTAGAAATTCAATTTATGAGAAAGAGAACAACCATCATAATTTTTAGAAATTATAAACTACTAGACTGATTGGAGTTAAGACTTAAGAGAGTGAAATCAATGAGAAATTTTAGAAATTAAGATTTTGGCGAAAGGGGTGAATTTTGGGGAATGCATCAAACAGTGTTTTCATAACCAAATCGGATTAGGCACCTGTTCACGATCCAACCGATAAAATAATTTTATATGTATTTTTTAATATTTTTATTACATTAAATAATACTTTTATAAAAATTATATTAAATTAAAATATTCTTAGCATGAATTCTTTTTTAGGCATTGAAAGTGTGCTGGGTGTGTATGAATATGAAGTGTTTAAGTTTAAGTAGAATAATGTTGTACTAAATGTTGTGACAATTGGTACAACACTGACTCTAACAGAATATCAGAAATTATGATTAACACAGCGGAAGACTTGAAACACTAAAAACAAACGAGACACAATGGAAATAATTTTTCACATAGATTTTATAAATAAAAATCTATGCTAGCCTTACGGCGAAAACCAATACTTATCTTCAAGTATAAATGTTGTGTGAAATGTTACAGCATTAACATTCACAACAGAAACTACAAACGAGGCAGGTGCCTTGTTCTAAAAACGAACTAAGTGTATAATGTATACACTGTCGAAATGCCTAGTTATCTAAAGATTACACTCTCAATAGATAAGAAGACACACAGCCATACGGGTGGGATACGAACGTATGATCTAAAAGGTAGTTCTACTGGCCACAATTCCTAACAGGGATATACGCTCGGTCTAGGAAGTTGATCGAATAGAATACACTGATTTGAGAAGCCTTCCATCGGTATTTATAGTAGTGGGGTGCTGATTCTAGAGGCTTCCACATTGAGGTCCTATTTTTTAGGAACTCAACTTCCACAACTTCCATGATCTTTCTAGATCCTTCTAGGCTGCTCCAGGTCGTTCCAAATGTATCTAGGCCGTTCTAGCATGTTCTCCAATGTTCTGGAATCTTCCAGGTTCCAGATCCTTGTAGAAGCTTCTAGATCCTGCCAGAAATGCGACAACATTTAGATCAACATTTAATGTAGCATTTCAGAAAAGACTTAGAAAAAAATCTCGGAAGGTCAAATTAAGATGTTGTTGATAATGTTAAGGCATTTAAGGATTAACAACATCTACAGGCATTTATAATTATGTATTGTATTTAGAATAGTGTTGAAATAATGGAATTCATTATTTAATTCATATATATGGAAAAAATATTATAAAAGTAGTAGTGTTGTTACAGTAACAAACAAGCATAAATTTTTTGTCCCACATCCAATAATTAGTGAAAGAAAAGAAAATGAGAGGAAAACATTATAAAAGGGGTGTGCACCTAATTTCAAAATATAAAAAGAGTTAAAAATTAAAAAAAAAAAGAGTTGAATCGGTCAGACGGTTAAACCAGTAAAATGGTTTTGGGGCCTCTTCCGTACCGGTACCATAACGGTTCACGGTTGGAATTTAGCGCTCAACACGTTGATCTCATTAGTCGTGACAGGTTGACTAACAACTGACCAATTTTTTTTTATAGTGACTAAATGTGGATGACCATGGTAACCAAAAGTATAAATTTTCCCTAAAAATAATTTCCTTTGCTTATCGTGTGAATCTTCCAACTCATATATCCAAAAGTATAAATTTTCCCCAAAAATAATTTCCTTTGCTTATCGTGTGAATCTTCCAACTCATATATGCACTTCAGATGTATTTAATGTGCGTCATTTGTTACCTTGACTCGTGATTCGAGGGTTAATCGTTTTCAAGATGGGGGAGAATGGTGACTACGAGACTGCATTAGCATTGTAAGATTGTTATTTGCTTTGATGATTCTATTGACAAACGTCATTAATAATATACATGTATTACAAGCCTAATTCTAGGCTATGATAGAGGAAGACTAATGACAGATTATACGCATAACATATACAAAAGATAATAAATTATTCTTGCCATATTTACTATTTACATATATTATATCACACCCCTGCAGTCGAAGCGGGAGGTTGGTGTACGCTGAGACTGTCCCGAAAATCTTCAAATAGAACCAGTGGAAGACCTTTGGTAAAAATATCAGCAATTTGATAGCGCGACGGGACATGTAAGACACGTACTTGTCTGCGAGCAACCTTTTCGCGAACAAAATGAATATCCATCTCGATATGTTTAGTGCGTTGATGGTTAACTGGATTCCCAGAGAGATATATTGCACTAACATTATCACAATAAATCAATGTAGCCTTCTGAATAGGACAATGAAGCTCCAAAATCAGGTTACGTAACCAACAACCACTCGGAAACCAAGATATACACAATAACCAGATGTCGAGCGCCTGGTATCCGGACATCCACCCCAATCTACGTCTGTGTAGGAAATGAGTGTGTGTGTCGAGGAAGGATATAAATGCAAACCATGATCAATAGTGCCCTGAATATACCGCAAAATGCGTTTGAGAGCTTGCATGTGTACCTCCATAGGGTTATGCATGAATAAACAGATTTGTTGCACAGCATAAGAGATGTCGGGTCTTGTGAACGTGAGATATTGCAAGGCTCCTGCAAGGCTGCGATAATGTGATGGATCATCATATGGTGTGCTAGACTTAGCGCTCAACTTCGGTTTAGTATCAACTGGAGTTGAACTAGGCTTACAAGATGACATGCCAGCCCGTTCTATGATCTCTTGAGCATACTTCTTCTGAGATAAAAATAGGTCAGTTGCATGGCGAGTGACGACTATTCCCAAGAAATAACGTAGTGGTCCCAGATCTATCATAGAAAATTCTGAACTGAAAAGAGTTAAGATTGACTTGCGAAGAGTATCAGTGGAAGCATTTAGGATTATATCATCCACATACAAAAGAATATAAGCCATATCAGTTCCCTTATGATAGATGAAAAGAGAATGATCAGATGTGCTGTGAGAGAACCCAATAGTAGAAATATAATCCGCAAACCGATTATACCATGCTCGTGGAGCTTGCTTGAGCTCATACAAAGACTTCTTCAGCAAACAAACATAGTCAGGATGCGTCGGGTCTCGAAAACCCATGTGTTGATGCATGTAGACAGTATCCTTGAGTTCTCCATGCAAGAAAGCATTTTTAACATCAAGTTGGTGAATAGGTCATGCTTTAGAGAGAGCTAAACTGAGTACAGTGCGAATAGTTGCAGGGTTTGACAACGGGGCTAAAAGTTTCACCACAATCCACACCAACCTGTTGAGATCTGCTATCACCTACAAGACGGGCTTTATGCCTCTCAAAAGAACCGTCAGAATTTTCTTTATATCTAAAAATCCACATAGATCGAATCACATTAACATTAGGTGGACGGGGCACCAAATCCCACGTCTTATTTTTAATAAGAGCATTAAATTCATCGTCCATAGTTGTTGCGTTAGAAAATAACGATTAGGGATATCGAATCTCCCTATCCGGATTACGGTAGTTGTAGGATTAAATCGTCACCTTCCTTGCAAGCTTATCCACGAATAATTTTCCTTCAAGCTTACGGCGCGGAATCTCCGACGCTCAAATCAGAATCTTTCTCAAGAGAGTCAAATAGGAATTTCCCTGTAATTCAAGGGAAATTCTCGCAAGTATCGTGGAGTTTTTCTGTATATTCAGTGTGTTTCTTAATGAAATCGTGTATATTGTGTTCGTAATCTAAAAACGTAGTCAATAAACTAAAACAAACCTACTTATATACCACTCCTCATTTCGTGGGAGAGAGGTAGACTCCTTCTTCCTCCTTTTCCTCAACCGTCCCGCAAGACTCGGTCTTCTAGTGGACTCCTCACACTTCCTCGCCTTGACTTCCTCTCGGGCCTTATCTATCAGGAACAGATCTTAGGTCTTTCCCTCATGGGCTGAAAATATCCGGCCCAAAGACCACCGAGCCCTAGATATGGGCGAAAGGCCCAATTACACCTATTTCTCTCTTTGGGCTTAGGGGTGTATTAATCCTTTCCATCGAACCATTACTCTTATTAAGACTGATTTAATTCATCTTATGTTCACGTGTCGTCATCTCCGAAGACGACATATTTTGGCCGCATCAATAGTCATTTTCCAATTCGTGTCATTAAGGGCAAACCTGGGGTTACGAGGTAAAGGGGATTTATTAGCATGTGTAAGAAAAGAATACTTTTTGTTAGGCTTAAAAATCCCATGTCGACTCCTAGTAACCGGTCCTTGGGTTGGAATTGGGATAGGTTGGATAGGAGAGTGGGCAGATATAGTTAGGTCAGAGGCACGTGGCCCAGCAATAGGAAAAGAGGAATGCGGCTTAGTGTGTGTTGGGTTGTCGGGTGTTGGTGAGCTAGATGGAGAGGGTTGTGTTTGGGATGGTTGATGTATAGAGGATGGAGGAGAAGTGGGCAAGTTGGTCACTGCTTGTACTGATGGGCTGCCCTGTGAAGCAAAATTATGGACAACATATGGAGACAAACCATCATCCAAGAAATCATAAGTGTGACGTGATGGAGGATGAACTTTAGAAAATGGGAATTGAGTTTCATCAAAAATCACGTGACGACTAATAATAATTTTTCTTTAGGATAGGTCATAACATTTGTAGCCACGATGATAAGACGGATAACCCAAAAATACACACGGGGTAGAACGGGCTTGTAACTTGTTAATTGTAGTAGACGGAAAAAGAGGATAGCATAAACAACCGAACACCTGAAGATGAGAGTAAGATGGGTCTTTTTTAGAGGAGATCGATAGTTTAATTGTGTACTGGGAAGAATGTTGAGAATGTAGGTTGCCATTTGTAATGCATGATGCTAAAATGATGATGGTACAGAAGCATGGGCAAGTAAAGTGCGAATTATGTTGTTAATGGTTTGAATTTTTCTTTCGGCTTTTCCATTTTGTGATGAAGTATGAGGACAAGAAAGACGAAAAGATAAACCATTAGCCTTACAGAAATCCCAAAACATCCCATTATCAAATTCCCTACCATTATCACATTGAATGTTCTTTATCTCTCGTTCAAATTGGGTGCGGATGAAAGCTCTATATTTTAAGAAAGTGGAAAAAAACCTCAGATTTTTTTGGATAAGGGAAATGTCCACAAAAAATTAGAGTATTCATCTAGCAAAAGAATGTAGTATTGGTGGCCCGAAGAGCTCAAAACGGGAGACGTCCAAAGATCACAGTGGATAATATCAAATGGCATAAACGTGCAAGAATTAGAAGCAACAAAAGGCAACTTAACATGCTTTTCAAGTGGACAGGAACGAAAATCAAGAGAACGATAGGGTTCATTACCATCAATAAATTTATTACGCCTAAGAGAGTAAAAAACAGGTGCACCCTGATGACCCAAACATGCATGCCATAAGGAAGGTGCTAAAGCTGCAAATGTTGATGGCGAGGTGGCCTGAATTTTGGTGATGGGATATAGTTCACTCCGACTATCACATCTCATTTGACGCATCCCCGTCTGAAAATCCTTAACAGAAAACCCAAGAGGATCAAATTCAACAGAAACTGAGTTATCAGTAGTAAATTTCCTAACTAAAACTAAGTTTTTGATAAGTTGAGGAGCATGAAGGACATTTTTTAAGTATAAAGGTGGGTTCGGGGGAGACAAGGTGGTATGACCATAACCACGAATAGGAATAGAATGACCATTTCCGTCTATTATACAATGATTCTTGCTCAAATTAAAATAAGACGAAAGATCACCTGGGTGGGATGTCATGTGAGAGGTGGCTCCGGTGTCCATGTACCAATTTTCATCTGGAGGAGTGAGTCCAAGTGTGTGCATCGCAGCATCGATGTCGGTTGGAGTAGGTTGTGCTGCTGCAGAATAAGCTTGTTGTGGGCGTGGGCCCAGAACTCCAGCCTATCTATGTTGTGTGTTGGGCCTAACCCAAGGTCTTGTTGGGTAAGGACAAGGAGGAACAGCCTATGGCATGAAAGACCATGGCCACTGCTGTTGTCCATTGCTCATCCACGGCTGCCACTGCTGTTGTCGGTTGGGTTGTTGTTGCCCATTTTCGCGACCACCTCCGATGCCACCGCTAGAACGGCCACCATTCTTGCCACGGTTTCTACCACCATTATTGCGGTGTTGACCCCTTTTACCACTACCATAGTTGCAGTTTTGAGAGGGATTTTCAGAGAGGAAATTATATATGGACTCCCTTACAACCATGGCGGCATTCGATCCCGTAGCGATCTGTTTTACAAAACATGCTTCTTCAAGAGTGAGCATGGATCGAGCTTGATAAAAGGGTGGAAGAGGATCGCTTTGACGAATAAGCGTGCCCACCCCTTTATATGCCTCGGTGAGGCCGACAACCATTTGAAGGACGGGGCGGTTGTTGGAGACTGGAGCTTCGACATTTTTGAGTTGATCCGACAAAACTTTGAGTCGTTGACAATATGCAGAGGCGGTAGGGAAGTCCGTCATGTTTGTGTGGGAGAATTCTTGCTCAAGAGTCACGGCACGTGAATTTTTATTGTCTTGGAATATATCACGCAGCCTATTCCAAGCATCCAAAGTCGTTGAGTCGGGTTCCAGAATCGTATGTAATAAGTCAGTAGAGATCGTTGCATAGATCCATTGAAGGACTGTAGCATCAAGGGTCGACCAAAGTTCTTTTTCATCGTCAGTTTTAGGCACCTTTTCCTTGCCTGTCTCCGGCGGTCAGATGTGGTTTATGACCCGATGAGAGCGTGCGTGAATTTTGAAAAGTTCTGTCCACGTCGTATATTGGACGTTTTCCATCTCAAGAGTGATGGAGATATGGTTCTTGATGTTGGAGACAGCAAGAGACGAGTGGAAAGAGGATTTTGAATCAGACATGGTGGCTGATAGAAAGAGATCAGTGGTGAAAAGGAGAGGGACAACGGAAGAAGAGAGGAAAATTGTGCCCTAGAAAACTGATACCATGTAAGATTGTTATTTGCTTTGATGATTCTATTCACAAACGTCATTGGTAATATACATGTATTACAAGCCTAATTCTAGGCTATGATAGGGGAAGACTAATGAAAGATTATACGCCTAACGTATACGGAAGATAATAAATTATTCTTGCCATATTTACTATTTACATAAGTATATTCTATCAAGCATTTATGTAACAAAGTTGGAGTAAAAGGAAAGAATTCAATTACCAAGTGAAGATTCCGAAGATATTTGACTTATTGATTGGCAATAATAAATGTTTTAGTTTCCTTGGGACTTTGTGAAAGCAAGATTTATTTCCTAGTTGTTTGAGTTTTGAGAACTACATATTTCGTTTCAATTCTCTTGCACTCTTCTCATTGTGATTTCACTGCGTCTACAACAACAACTTCTAAAAAAACTTGGTAGAAGTAGAGAATCCTGTACTTCACAAGTGTAAATACATTAGAAGTTTTTTAGACAATTTCATTTTAACAAGAAACGTTTTAAAATGACAGCGTCTATTTTACATCAAATCCATATAATAATCCACGTGACCCGGGTAAAGATGTGAAAGAACGACCGTGTTTATTGTCCTTAGTCTAAAACTTTCATACGAAAGCCAGCAAAACATATACAGAGAGATCCGATCCATCAATCAATACACAAAATAATAACGTGGAATCATTTAATAACACACTTTCTTATCACCATTCAAGTCGAAGCTGGCTCAAAACGACCTTGGTTTCATCACAATGGTGGAGTGGTTCAAAATGTGCAGACTGAATTGCCCCCCTTTCTCCGTGGTGTCGAGCTTGGATTGCCCCGGTGGAGGCAACAGCTCAAAGTTCTGGACAAGGCGTCCCAAAGTGATCCCAAGAATGGGCAACGCTAGGATGATTCCGGGGCAGCTCCTTCTCCCAACACCAAACGGCAGATACCTGAAGTCGTTGCCATTGGCCTCCACCTTGGCCTCTTCTTCCAGGAATCGCTCGGGCCTGAACTCTTCGGGCTTTTTCCATTCAGCAGGATTGTTAGCCAACCACCACGCGTTCACCAAGACCTTGCTCTCAGCGGGGATGTCGTAGCCATTGAGCTTGGCGTTGTGGAGATTCATATGGGGTACTAAAAGTGGAATGGCCATTCTGAGACGTAGTGTTTCTTTGATCACTGCTTGAAGGTATGGGAGCTTGTGGGTGTCGGGCTCTGTCACCGGTACTCCCACACCGATCACTGTGTCGATCTCCTCGCGGACTTTCCTTTGGACATCTGGGTTGTTGACTAGTTCAGCAATTCCCCATTCAATCGACCAAAGTGTGGTTTCAATTGCTGCCATAAGTGTGTGTGTGTGTGATGAAACTCAATTAGACCACGAATTCTTTAGTGGTAAGAACTCAAATGAACATAAACGTTAAATAGAAATATACTCCCAAAGTTGAAATTGCCATAAATGTGATTCTTTCACCAGTTAGATGAGATGTGCTAATAAGCCCGAGGAAAGAAAGATCAAGTATGACTATGTTAACACACGTTCTTGGCTAATATTCTAGAGTACAAAATGTACATATATTTTATAATTAATGTTTACCCCTTAATTGTACTAATCCTTCTTTTCGACCTCACTCTCACAATATCTAAAATTTTATACAAAAGGATACTCCTTTCATCCATATAATGCGTTTCTTTTTGGATTGTCCAAATAAGTGTCCATGTATTTTTTTTTTTAACATTACCACAAATAAACACACTTTACCTGGAGTGAGTATTATTTTTACCTCCATATACACAAGACAACACATTTCCTACTTGTTACTCGTTATTACACTTTTTAAAATGTGTGTCTAAATGCATATAAAAATTATTACTCCCTCCGTCCCTGAAAAGTTTGCACTTGTTGGAACAAGTTTGCACTTGTTGGAACGGAGTTTAAGAAAAAAGTGTAATAATTAAAATTTCAAGGGTAATTTTGTAAACTTTTATATATAAAGTAAATAAATTAGTTTAATTGAGTGTATATTATGAGAGTAAATATCCAAACTTTTAGAGACGTAGATAGTATTACTTCAAAGAAGGAGTAGTAATTTTTTACACCATTACTGAGTCGACGCCAAAATCGAAATAAATCCGACTGTACGGCACACCATTTCATGAGCCCACAAAAGGCAAAAGTAGGTGTGGTGGCCAAAATCAGTTTATCAGGAGCGACGTGGCGTGAGAAGAACCACTAAAGTGCGTGTTTCAATTGAAAACCAGAACACAATAACCCTTTATGCCACGCGGTCAAGAAAATACAAATTCATTTTTTAAAATCTTGCTGGCAAATGGGATTGGGACAGGTTTTCATTTAAATCACCATAATGGAATATGAAGCTCTGTTATCTGTTAGTAGTAGATTTTGAATAAACATTTACACTATACAGGAAACGAATTATAGACTTACCAGCAACATTGATGTTCTCAACAATGTACAGGACATTATCCTCACTGATCTCCCCCTTTTGCTGTGCATCGAGAATGTGATCAATTGCACATTTCAAACCCTCGTTGTTCATTGGCTTCGTGCTTGCAAGCTTTCTGCATTTTTTAACAATTAATCAGAATTAACTAATGGATTCTTCTAAATCAATTATGAACAACAACAGGGGGGAAAAGTGAACTCACTTTCTCTCATCAACAAAGTAATCCTTGAAAAGCTGAAACCTCCTCTCTTTAACCTCTTTGCAGATCTTGAGATACCCATTCAAAAATGGCCTCAAAATTGGGATAAAATCGCCGTAATTGTAATCAAAGCTCTGAGCCAATCGACTCCTCTCCCCATTCAGAGCCCTAAGCTTCTGAAACAACGGATCATCCTCACTCTCAAACCTCCGATCAAACATAATCCTATACATATTATTGTACATCATCAATTGCAGCCTCTTCCTCAACACGATCCCCTTCGTCGCCGATTCAGGGTTTTTCTTCACATCCTCCACCACAGCGGCGGCCTCCGATTCCCAGCCCTGGCGGTACTGCTGCACAACCTTGTTGGTGAAAAACGGCACCGTCATGATCCGGCGCATCTTACGCCAGTGCTCCCCGTACACCGTGAAAACCATATCCTGCCCCTTCCCTGTGAAAATGTCGAACACGACGTTACGCGTGCGTGACCCGAATTCGACCCCCTGCGTGAGGAGCACCTCCTTCGCCAGATCAGGAGAGGAGACGACGACGAGATTGCGCTGCCCCATCCTCAGGAGAAATATATTGCCCAATTTCTTCGCGTAATCGGAGAGATTGCGGTGGTTCAAGTCGTCGCCGACTTGGAGCCAGTTGCCGAATATCGGTACGGGGATTGGACTCGGTGGGAGCTTTAATTTCCTGCCGCGTAGCTTGGCGACGACGGTGGCGACAACGATGGCGACGAAGAGACCGAGAAGAGTCTTCTCGAGAAAGAGAAGATCCATGGCGGATTAAGGCCAGTAAAACGGTAATGGCGGTGGTTGGAGATTAGTGGTGGTTGTGGAGATGTTTCGGGAAAATGGCGGAAGGGTGATGATTTATAGAAGGGCAGTAGGGAGTAGGTAAACAACAGTGACTTGTGGAACAGAGTAATTAAACGTGATACTGCAGACTAGATGTATCATGATGATTGTTCAAGATTAAATAATGGAGTACTATAAATATAATACTAGTGATATGGTTAAAATAGAGAAAAAAATAAGGCTTAAAATTAACTTTTATAAATTTAGAACGTATTCGACAAAAATGGTATAAAAATAAGGCTTAAAATTAACTTTTATAAATTTAGAAGGTATTTGATAAAAATGGTATAAAAAATTTACAGGAAATAAAATTACAAAGAGAAAAATTTGTGTGAAATATTTCACACATGAAATATGTCTAATTAAGACATTAAAAAAAAAAAATGTGAGTCAAAAGTCTGGACCGGTCGCCCAAAAAATTTGTGGATCACGGTTTACTACATGATCAATATATTATTACTATAAGATCAAAATATTATTACTATAATGCTAAAAGTGTACTACTACATGTTAAAAAATATTCTACTTGAAAGTGAAAAAATGTTTTTTTATTAGTTTGACCCGATTTGACACACAATTTTTTGCCTCAAATTTACCTTAATTATCTTTATTTCATATAAATTTTTGTAAATGACAAAATGAAAAGTTTATGAATGTACAAATAAAGTATTTTCTTAGTGTAAATTATCTCTTCCCTTTCGATAGAGATTACAAAATATAATATAAAATGTGTTTAAAGGGAGAAGAATAAAAGGTAAAAAAAAAAGTAGAAGATATAAGAATAAAAAAAACAAGAAAAGAAAAGATAATGAATTTTATAATTTAAGGAATTGAGAAGTTTATAACTGGAGTTCCAAAATAGTTGAGTGAAGCTTATGATGAAATTAATGGAATACTAAAGATAACAATAGGTGAAATATGAAAAGTGAAATCGAGAAATTAAACTAAACATGGAACAAGTCAAGTGGGGTTGGAGAATTTAACGACGTCAATAATGATTCACAAAATAGAATACGAAAAGTTAAACACGTAAAGTAGAATAGATGAACTGAATGGATGGTTTAAAGTAGGCCGAGTGGGGTTGGAGGATTTGACGGGAGAGAAGAGTGGAGGGGGTTAGGTAAAACCGGGTTTGGTGGTACATAGATTAAACGTTGTTATCAAAATTTTGCACATCTACAACTTTCCCTTGCCAATATTAGTTGAGCCCATAACATAATAAGGCCATTTGCTATCAGCGTTTCGACCGAAACGTGTTAAATAATTAAACAGGAGGTCTTGTGGAGCAACTATTATTAAGAAATTGAGGGAGAAGACTCCTTATAAATTCATTATTTCATTTCTTTGAATATGAATTTTAATGAATATTAGTATTAATTAATTTATGTATAATTATAATCAGAGACGGACCGAGGAAGGGCCAGGGGTCAATGGCCCCCACCAATTTTTTTTTAAATATATATATATATATATATATATATATTACTCCCTCCGTCCAATTTTATTGTGTCTACTTCTTCGAGCACGTGTTTTACTCCGTAGTAGATAAGTTGAGGGTATGATAGGGTATTGTGGGATTCATTTGTAAATAAATGATTGTTTATGAATAAAGTGAATGACAAAGTGGGTAAATAAGTGATGATAGGAGAGTGGACATAAAGTAGTATGTATGAGCATAATAAAATTGGACAACCAAAAAAGAAAAGTGGGAATAATGAAATTGGACGGAGGGGGTATTTTTTTTTTCCAGTAATTATTTATACTATTTTCTTATATTTTAAAATTACTTGCACACTTCAAATATAAAAATAATTCACAAAATAGATATATTTACTAATCATTTTATTTTTAAAATTATTATTAATTTTAGATCCACATTTTTCTCTTATTAATACATCTCACTAAATTTTGTTTAGACTTTGCAAAATCTATTTTATACTTTATTAAATCACCCAAAATGATTCTCACTTATTTGATATCACACTCCACTAAATTTACATTTCTTAATAAGTGAGTCAATCAAGATATACAAATCACTACGGGACGGGGGTGTATATTTTAAGTTCTACATTTCACTAATAGTGGCTAAAGTCTCCGCGGATCGGAATTGTATCTTAAATTTTAACACTGTTTCACCTATTATAGGCTAGAACAATCAAAATTACTTTCTTTCAAGGGTAGGTCTCTTGTAGACTCAATTCCTTATAAGGAATTGAGTCCATTTTTAAAAATGGGTAGGATCAATAATAACCAAATATTACGCAAAAAAATTTCAACTTAATTCCTGTAGCCGAAATGGTTAAGAATGTACCATCATTTTTTTCAAGTATATATTTTTTTATTATAAAAGTGCATGTTGTAAATAAGGAAAAGTGTAACATACATTTTATAAATTTTTAACAAGTTTTTTTTTGCACACGTTAGTTTATATAGTGTTGCAATTATACTTTCACTTATAATGACATATACTTTTTAGTAATGTTATATTACACTTTTTATTCGTATTTTGTTACACTTTTCAGTTGCAGTGGCTTACAATTTAGAATAATATTTTAAGTTATAGTAACTTACACTTTTTACTAATGTTATGTTACACATTTTAGTCGAATTTTGTTGCACTTTTCAGTTATATTGACTTAAAATTAGAATAATATTTTAAGTTATAATAACTTACACTTTTTAGTAATGTTTTGTTACACCTTTTAATCGAATTTTCACTACTACATATTTGGACTTGGAGAGCTTTTAGAAGAGCTCTCCAAGTGGGAGCTGTGCAAGCTAAATTGCACTTGGAAGTGCAAAAGGGCTCTCCAAGTGCAATTTAGCTTGGACAGCTCCCACTTGGAGAGCTCTTCTAAAAGCTCTCCAAGGCCAAATATGTAGTAGTGTTTGTTGCACTTTTCAGTTGTAGTGACTTAATATTTAAAATAATATTTTAAGTTATAGTAACTTACACATTTTATTAATGTTATGTTACATCTTTTAGTCGAATTTTGTTGCATTTTTCAGTTGTAGTGACTTAAAATTTAGGAATAATATTTTGAGTTATAGTAATTTACACTTTTTAGTAATGTTATGTTACACCTTTTAGTCGTTTTATTGTTGCACTGTTCTGTTATAGAGACTTACACTGTTTAGTAATGTTATGCTGCACCTTTTAGTTATATTGAATTGCACTTTTCAATGATATATAATGTTATGACTAGAAATAAAACTTCATAAAAAATATTATTTGAAAAAAAGTTATATAATACCAATTGCATTAAATGTGATTTTTTTGTTAAACACTTCGAGAAAGAGAATAGAATACCATGGTAAACAAGAGCGCATTAAACTAAAGTCAAGGTAATCTAACATGCAAGAAACAAAAAAAGGTAATATAGTGAACATTACAATTCATTCGTATTAACACTCTTCACTACTAAGCAGCCTTTGATGGCGATTTTGGCGTCTTCTCAACTTCTACCTTCCCTGATTTCTTTGGCAGAAGAACTGGGTTTATGTTAGGCAACACTCCACCATATATGTGCAATATATAATAACTCCCGAGAGAAGCTTTCCCAGCTCTTCGTCATTCTTCACCGCCAGAAGCACATGCCTCAGAGTTATCCTGTTCTTCTCTCAATTCATTACAAAACGGAACAATGCACAATCTTATATCCATAAAATTAGGGTTTATACAAAAAAACTTAAAAATAAGAACAAATGAAAAGAAAAAACAAACATAAAATATGAAAATACAAAAAATACCTGATATAGGTTGAAAGGAGAATAAATCTTCGGTAATACTTGAAACTTCAACAGAATACTACAAATACCAAGTAGAAATCGCTACAAAACAAACGATAAAACACAAACAAACTGCAACACACTCGATCGGAGAAGAAAAACGATGAACGAAGAAATTGGGAGAGGTGGAAAGTTAGAAGAAGAAGAAGAAGAAAAAAGAGTGAGAAAGAAGAGAAAGAGAGAAATCGGGTGAAAAAAATTAAATGATCCGAATTGATGAATGTGAGTTGGAGCGGGTGGGTCGGATCGGGTCAAGGAGGTGGGTTTGGACTCAATTCCTTATAAAGAATCAATTCCATACAAGACCAAACCTTCAAAACATAATAAAAAAAAATTTAATTTAAATTAATGAAATGAGATGTATTGAAAAATTTATAATAATTTTTTTTATATATATAATTATTTTGTCTTCGTATTAATGTAAATTGGGTCCCCCAATCTATAATATCTGGGTCCGTCACTGATTATAATGTAGATAATATGAGGTATGATATGTGTAAAGTTTACTTATAAATAAAGTGATTATTTATAAAAATAAAATGAATGATAATTTGAGTAAATAAGTGTTGTTTATAAGGTGAATAAAATAGTGTGAATAATACTCTCTCCATTCAAATTCATTATGTCCCTTTCTTCGGGTACGAGTTTTAATACATATTAATTAGTTTATTTATAAAGTAGATAAATTGAGTGTATGATGAGATATTGTAGGGGTCCATTTATAGATAAAATGATTATTTAGGAATAAAATTAATGACAATTTAAATAAATAAGTGATGGTTGGAGTGTGGAAATAAAGTAATGTGAATATTATTATTTTCAAAAAATAAATGAACATAATAAATTTGAACAACTAAAAAAAAGTGAAAATTTGAGAATAATGAAATTTGATAGAGAGAGTATTATTTTCAAAAATGAAAATGAACATAATGAAATGGAACAACTAAAAAAATGAGACTCCTATTAGTTTCTTGTTACTTTTTGCTGCATGGATTAAAAAAATGATTATATTATAGATATAGTACAAGTGATTTGGAGATTGAAAGATATATATATATATATATATATATATATATAAAAAGTAAATATAAAGTGAAGATGAAGAATAAAAAATAAAAAGATATTTATAAAAAAAAAATGAAAAACTTATTGACGCATTCAAATGACAGAATAGAAATCTTACCAGCAAGGAGGAATGATTTGCTTTGGGTTCGGAGTAACTCAAAATTGATAATCTTCCACTTTTGAATTACAATTATAAAAACGTGGTCTTCATTCTTTCACTTAATTGCAGTCGGTTTATTTTAAAAAGTGATAGAGAAAAATGATGGATACGGTTTTGATAGATACAACGTATCCATTTAAAGACGGTTGATAAAAAAAATAAAAATTGATGGATACAGCGTATCCATTTCAAAGTTCAAATATGACAACAATTTGGCCCTTCACTTATTTCACTTTTGTATCCCAAGGCTTTGGCCTTCATTTTATTGTCCGAAGAAGAAAAAAATTGTTGCGCTATAAATGTATGGACACATGGAAGATAAATTTATGTTCAACTTTTTTTTTTTTTTTTGAACAAATTTATGTTCAACTTTTGTGCTAAAAGAAGTTTCAATGCCTAATTGTGTTTAAAAATTTATAGGAGTATCACATTTTCGTTTTCTATTAAAATGTACTGTCTCCATCTCAAAATACATTTCACAATACACTTTTTTAAAAAATATAATAATGAATAGAGTTTGAGGGTAATATTGTAATTAAACTTTTATGTATAAATTAAATAAATTAATTAAATTGTGTGTATGTGTGGACCGAGACGTAATGATATTTTATACTATAAAATTATGAATATTGTAAGCAGGGGCGGACCGAGGCACACCTCTGGGGTGGCCTAGGCCCCCTCAACCTTTTTTAAAAAAAATATATTATATGTAGTAGTATTAAATTAGTTCATAAATTAATTGATTTTATTATAAATAAACTTATTTCTTAATTAAGAGTTGGGCTACTAATTAGATCAAATATTAAAATATACTTTAATTTCTTATATTTCAATTATACAAGTTAATAATTTTTTAAAAGGTCACTATCAAATATTAATATATTTTTTTTATTGACAATGTAAAGGGATTATAGAGTTTAAGATTTTTATGTATTTTGATATATTTAACGATAAAAAAATATAAATATATAATATTTAAATTTTATTAACGAACATATAAAATTGGCCCCCTCGATGTCAATCCTTGGTCCGCCCTGATTTTCCCCTGATTGTAAGAATAAAGTTTATAAAAGAATTTCATTTTAAGGGTGCCGAAAGTATTGTGGAGCATCTCGAGAAAGAAAAAATATAAAATGTATTATGAGACATTAATAAAAATTAATATACAAGAATTAATTCTCAACCTCACTACAAGTTCAGACTTTTAGATGAGACAAAATTCTTTCATGGTATCAGAGCCATAAGGCTCACGCCCACACGTCTTAGGTTCGATCGATTCCTGCTGAAAGCAACTCTACCCATTTAATACCCATTTTCGACCCACGAGTGAGGGAGAGTAATAATAGAAATTAATATACAATAATTAATTCTCAGCCTCACTACACGTTCGGACTTTTAGATAAGACGAAATTCTTTCAAACATCCACTAGCATGAAACATCAGGGAAAAACCTTTGTTTCAATGACGTGTTTGTATTTACGTTCAACATGTCAATTCTGTTGAAGTATATAAACAAGAAATCTCATGATGGTAAATCTAAGTTGAATATTTACAAAGATAACGTTGGAATTAATAAATTAAAGACTAGAAGAGCCCTAATTTTGGAAGGAGGTGCATGTAGACAAATTTATTTGCATGGCTCTGATATTAGTATTTTGCATGTCATGTTACCGGAGAATCTTTTCTAGTACAGGTTGAATTGTCATTGAACACATATGAATTAGGTGTGATTTGTGGACGCGATTGTCCAAAGGTGATGTAATCAAGTGCGTCAGCAACTACGTCATCATCTTACCTACCAATCCATCATTCTACGTACAAATCGATTTTGATTTTAAAATTAACTAAATTATTCCAATTTTTTATTAATACTTTGTCCGTTTTAAAATGATTGTCTTTTTATATATATATATATATATATATAATTAAAGAACATATTTTTTCCTTCAATAAAATGATAAATTCTCATAATTCACTTTAAAATGTATCAAAAAAAAAAAAAAAACGACAATTTAACTCTTGAAAAAAAGAAAAGAAAAAAGAGTGATAAAATATAAAAATAAAAAGTTAGCAGAAATTAATTTTTGTCGGCTGATAGGGTCTATTGTTTGCATTATAATGGCATGTTGGCTAAATCAAGTGTCATGTAACATGTTTTATGAGAGTTATACAATTTATTAAATTTCAATGTGTAATTATTGATAAATACACACGATCTCTATTTCGAGTATTTGAAATTGTGTCAACTTAATATTAGAGTAAAATATAAATTGAATATCACAGTATTATAATTGCAATCACAAATTCACAATATTATTTTTCTAAATAATGATTAATATACCTTTTGTCAGTTTTCACTTATTTTTAATTTGATCTAAGAACATACTTAATCTTCCATATTTCGTATGGACTATATATATATTTTTTCAAATAAAAATTGCTACCAAGTAATGTCAACAGTTGAAATAATTTAATACTGAATTTTATTAAACAATTATATAGTTACTTTAACAAATACAATAAATATTAGAGTGATACTTGATTGCAATTGGTTACATCGATACAATTAAAATGAGACCTATTTAATTGGGTCAAATGTTGATGAAGGTGGTGTATCTATTAATTATGATATTGTATGAAAGGGCATTGTGAATATTTACAACATCACTGTAGACGAGGAAAATTCAATTACGAATTAAATTGCGACGCGTGGAAATTACGGGTTAAACATTAATTAAATTTATTATTTATTTGTTGGAATAAATTTAATTCCTAAAATAAAGATATAATTAATTAATATTTAATTGTTCCCTCCAATTAATTTGGGCCTTGAAAAATCAATGAGTTAAAATGGATCTTCGAAGCCCAATAAATAAAGACGGGCCTCTAAAAGTCCGATAAATAAAGACGGACCTCTAAAGTCCAATAAAACAAGACGGGCCTCTAAAGTCCCATAAATGAAGATGGGCCTCTAAAGTCCAACAAACCAAATTGAGCCCAAATCAAATTGAACCCAAATCAAATTGAGCCCAAATAGGGTATTCTTAGCCCAAATCAAATTGAGCCCAAGTAATTCAAAATTCGAAATCCTAACTACTTGCACAAAAATCTCCAGGCCTACACCTATAAATAGAGGCCTCATTTCATTCATTTTCATAATCAAGAAATCAGAAGCATTCAAGGCTCTAAAATCTCTGCAGAGATTTTAGAGTGTTCTTCAGCAAGCGGAGGATCTTCAAAGGCGTTCTTCGTGCAAAGCGACGAGAAGTGGTGTTCGAGTGGAGATCAAGGTGCCAAGCCTCTTCGATTCGGCGTTTCTTCAAGGCGTTCTTGGGGAAAAGCAGCAAGAAGCAGTGTTCGAGTGGAGATCAAGGTGCTAAGCCTCTTCGATTCGACGTTTCTTCAAAGTTCTTCGTGGATCTTCAACGAAAAAGTCCCGAAAAGTCCCAAAAATCAACGTTTAATCCAAAATACGGCGTCAAGCCTTTGGATTATCGTTACAAAGTCCCAAATTCAAGAAGGATCTTCAACGACGTTCATCCAAAAAGTCCCTAAATTCGGCGGTTAATCCAAAATACGGTGCTAAGCCTTTGGATTAACGTTATAAAAGCCCCAAATACAAGATCAGAAAGGATTCGACTGCGGATCTAGTTCCAAAAGCTCAAGAAATCCAAGTGAAGTTCAAGAAGAGAGAATCAGAGGAGAAATTAGAGATTGTAACCCGCAAATACTCGGTTTTAATCCGAAATTAAATAAAATCGTTTACCATTTTCGCGTTTTTATATTTAATTCACGAATTTGTGTTTACAAATTGGCACGCCCAGTGGGACAATCTCTACCTCTCATCTCTACTCTTCAAGCAAATCAAGTCTCGACGATGACACCAATCAAGATTAAGATTAAGAGAGGTGTTGCATCCGGATCAGCTGGTCTTGACTTTGAAGACGTGAACGTAGTCATGAGGAGTATGTCAAGAAGCTCGAAATCATCGTCTTCTTCAGAGGAGGCTACTGCAGAGGGTCCACCACCCAACACTGTGAATGAGGAGAACAATCCAGCATGTTCCCCTACTCGTTCCACAGCAAGCTCCTCAGATTCAAGTACAGCCTCAGCAATGGCAACAGACACTACGACTATTGAGGAGCAATTGTCAAGCTTAACTCGAGCCATAGAAGGACTAACGAAACATGTCCACGAACAAGATGCTCGGATTGCTAAATTGATGAGCAATACAGACAAAGGAAAGCAAGTCGAAGGGCATGATGCTGAGACGTCTGGTGAACGCCAGCCAATGGAAGTTGACCAAACTCTTAAAGATTTACAAGTTTCTCCCGATGGTTTGGTGCCCGTTGACCGATTGAAATAAATCATACTTGGGGCAATCAAAGATAAGTTGGAGGAAAATCCCAAGTCCTCATTCACCTACAACAAGCCTTACACGAAGAGGATTGACAGTTTGAAGATGCCAGCTGGTTATCAACCTCCAAAGTTGCAACAGTTCGATGGCAAGGGCAATCCAAAGCAATATATTGCTCACTTCGTAGAGACTTGCAACAATGCCGGCACTTACGGAGATCACTTGGTAAAGCAATTTGTACGCTCTCTAAAGGGCAATGCATTCGACTGGTATACCGATTTGGAAGCCAGCTCGATTGATAGTTGGGAGCAAATGGAGCAGGAATTTCTCAACCGGTTCTACAACACTCGTAGAACGGTGAGCATGATTGAATTGACGAGCACTCGTCAATCAAAGGAGGAATCGGTGATAAATTACATAAACCGGTGGAGGAATTTAAGTTTGAATTGTAAGGATAGATTGACCGAAGCTTCGGCAATCGAGATGTGTATTCAAGGAATGCAGTGGGGTCTTCGATATATCCTACAAGCGATTCGGCCAAGGTCGTTCGAAGATTTGGCGACTAAAGCTCACGACATGGAGCTGAGTATGTCTACAACTAGAGCTGGAGGGCCGCCAACTCAGGAGCCTTGGAAGTTCAAAGATAAGCAGGAAGTTAAGAAAGGGGGCAAACCTTTCACTAAAGATTCGAATAAAGAATCCATGGCAGTGACCGCTACTACTGTCAAATTCAGAAAGGGTGAAACTGATACGGGGAGTAAAGGAAAAGGCGTCGCCCAAGAATGGGGGCAAAGGAGAACAAGTCTGAGGGAATTACAACAAAAACAGTATCCATTCCTTGACTCTGACATCCCCGGAATGTTCGATGACCTGATCAAGAATGACCTCATCGAATTACCAGAAATGAAACGACCGGATGAAGCTGGGCGAACGGATGACCCAAAGTATTGCAAATACCATCGGTTGGTAGGGCATCCAATCCAAGACTGTTTCATATTCAAGGAGAAAGTTATGCAGCTAGCCAAGGAAGGAAAGATCTTGCCAGAGGATAGTGAGACAACGGCAAATGCTGTCATAGTTGAGAACAACAACGCATGTAGAGACCTCTCTTGCCACATGACTAGCGAGTAAGATGATGAACGACCTCAGACCAACGATGGTCTCGATGATAAAGCTAATGATTGTTTTTCAACGATAGCTTTCACAGATGAAGACTTAATGCTTGGTCCAGAATCCCATAACAGGCCACTATTCGTAGTTGGCCATACTCGAGAGCAGAAAATAAATCGGATATTGATTGATGGAGGTTCTGGGGTAAACATTTTACCCTTACGGGTGATGAAAAAGATGGAGATACATATGGATGAACTCGCATGCAGTCGTTTGATGATACATGGATTTAATCAGGAAGGACAGAGGGCCCTTGGCACCATAGTGTTGGATTTGCTAATTGGTGGGATGACATCGACTGTAACTCTCCACGTCATAGATGCCAGGACTTCATATAACATGCTTCTAGGGCGCCCGTGGCTGCACAAAAATGGCGTGGTTCCTTCTACCCTACATCAATGCTTCAAATACATTAATCAAGGGGTTGTGAAAACAGTGGTCGGAGATGATAAACCTTTCACAGAGGCAGAGTCATACTTTGCTGATGCCAAATACTTCTTTCGAGGTGCGAAAGAAACAAAGAACGAGGAAGGTCCGACACGGAAGGATTGCAAGGAGGCGTCAACATCTCGCCTCAAAGAGAACAAATCGGTTCCCTCTATTGTTGAGGCATTGGAGGAGTTAACATTGCCGTTAACTAAACTGGATGGAAAGAAGCCATCTTCACAACCAATTAAGGGGTTTGTTCGTCCTACTCAAGGACCTAAGGTGGAACATGGAGAGGTAATGGGACAGGATGTTACGAAGTTTTACGGTCCTAAAGCTTACAAGCTCTTAGTCAAAGCCGGGTATGATACACGGGAAAACTGTGCATTGGGGAAGGTTGTTAGTCAGTCAGAACATGGACTTAATGACACCCAGAAAATGTTGAGAAAGAGCGGCTATGCCGTAAAGAGTACCAAAATGGGACTTGGTTATACCACAAAGAATCCGGTTCGCATTGCAATTAAAAGAGCCAATGCCAACCACATTTCTAAAGAAGAATACTCATCGACAAATGATGCGTTCGATGAAGATGGTAAGAAGGTAAGACGACTTTCGGTCTTTGAGAGACTTGGGAAGTCTGCTAGCAAGAAGAGTAAGAAGATGAAACGCCCCTCAGTCTTTGATAGACTCGGGCCATAAACCCATCATCAAAAGTTGGGTGTTTCCAGAGTTCGGAGCTCAAAGCAATCCCGCATGAAGAGGCAGCATATGTTGACAATAGCATATGGGGGTGTATCCAAAGCCAGAAGGCAAACCATTGTTCTCGAGTATAGCGACAAAGAAGATGATACAAAGAGTGTAGCTTCTTCCAATTTTGTCAGTACATACAACATTCAGCAACAAGTGCCACAAGATATGGAAAGGGCACAAAGAAGGATCACTCGAATGATCAGAGAAGGGTACGTCTTTGATGTTATCAACACTATGCAAACCATCCAAGTTAGAGGAAGAGATGGTCGAATAAGATCACGTGTGGACCTTACGAAAACAAATGAATACAATGAAGACATCGCAACTGTGAATTACATCACCGAATGCGAAGATGTTCAAGTGGAGGAAGTGGATGCAGAGGATGCTCCTCCAGAACTCGAAGAGGGTGTCAAGACAACTATTGATGAGTTGAAAGAAATTAACTTGGGCGATGTTAACGACCCGCGACCAATCTATGTGAGTGCTTTATTGTCCGATGATGAGGAAGAAACTTACATTAAACTACTACGTGAGTTCAGAGATGTATTCGCATGGTCGTATAAAGAGATGCCGGGACTGGACCCGAAAGTAGCAGTACACCATCTCTAAGTAAAGAAGGGAGTTCGACCAGTCAAGCAGACTCAACGTCGATTCCGACCAGATCTTGTTCCGTTAATTGAAGTTGAGGTGAACAAGCTTATTGAAGTAGGTTTCATCCGAGAAGTAAAGTATCCTACATGGATCTCGAGCATTGTCCCGGTGAGAAAGAAGAACGGACAGATTCGTGTGTGTGTTGACTTTCGGGATTTGAATGTTGCATGTCCCAAAGATGATTTTCCGTTACCTATTCCCGAACTTATGATCGATGCAACAACGGGTCATGAAGCTCTAAGTTTCATGGATGGGTCGTCAGGTTACAATCAAATTCGTATGTTGCCAAAAGACGAAGAGCTCACTGCTTTTCGAACCCCGAAAGGAATATACTGCTACAAAGTGATGCCATTCGGTTTAAAGAATGCAGGCGCAACATACCAAAGAGCCATGCAAAGGATTTTCGACGACATGCTTCACAAGAATGTTGAATGTTATGTTGATGACTTAGTCGTGAAATCAAAGAGGAGGAATGATCACCTCCAAGACCTGAGGGTGGTTTTTGAACGCTTGAGGCGATACCAGCTTAGGATGAATCCTTTGAAGTGTGCATTCGGGGTCAAATCAGGAAAGTTTCTTGGATTTGTGGTTCGCCAGCGAGGGATTGAAATCGAGCAAGCAAAGATTGATGCAATCTTAAAGATTCCGGAACCTCGAAACATTCACGAGCTTAAAAGCCTACAAGGAAAGTTGGCATACCTCAGAAGATTCATTTTAAACTTAGCCGGACGATGTCAACCATTTAGTCGTCTCATGAAGAAAGATACACCATTTGAATGGGATGAATCTTGCAGTAATGCTTTCAAAAGTATCAAGTCATATTTGATGAAGCCACCAGTATTGATCGCTCCGGTGCCCGGACGTCCATTGATTCTTTACATCGCTGCTCAAGAGCGTTCAGTTGGAGCCTTGCTGGCGCAAGAAAACGAGTCGGGAAAGGAAAATTCTTTGTACTACCTGAGTAGAATGATGACTCCAAATGAATTGAAGTACTCTCCAATTGAGAAGTTGTGTCTGGCTCTTATATTCGTGATCCAGAAGTTAAAGCATTATTTCCAAGCCCATACCATCCATCTTGTATCGAGAGCAAACCCGTTGAAGTATGTTATGTCTAGGCCAGTTCTCTCGGATCGACTCGCAAGATGGTATCTCCAGTTGCAACAATTTGAGATCATTTACGTCCCTCAAAAGGCTATCAAGGGACAAATTCTGGCCGATTTCTTAGCCGATCATCCAATGCCTGCAGAATGGGAGTTATGTGACGACCTTCCAGACGAAGACGTCCTAACTGTTGAAATAACCCCTCCATGGAAGATGTATTTTGATGGGTCCGCCCATAAAGAAGGAGCTGGTGCTGGAGTTGTGTTTGTAACATCTGATGGAGAAGTATTGCCCTATTCTTTCACTTTAATAGAGAATTGCTCAAATAATGTTGCTGAGTACCAAGCACTCATACTTGGGTTGGAAATGGCAGTCGATATTAAGCAACTACATCTCAGGGTGTATGGAGATTCAAAGTTGATAGTGAACCAGATGCTTGGATCATACGAGGTTAGGAAACCGGAGTTGCTTCCTTATCATAAGTACGCTCGCCGACTCATGAATTATCTCGGAGACGTGGAAATTGAGCATGTTCCAAGGAAAGACAACAAACAAGCTGATGCTTTAGCAAAACTTGCTTCAACAATTGCATTGCCCGAAAGTAAAGCCCGTATCCCAATATGTAAAAGTTGGGTTGTGCCCCCTATATTTGAGGATGACGGTGATAAAGAAGGTGAAAGTCATGTTATTGAGGTATTCGAAATTGAAGAAGAAGATTGGCGACAGCCATTTGTCGACTACTTGAAATACGATAAGTTGCCAAGTGATCCGAAGCGAAGAGTGGATATCAGACGTCGAGCCCCTAGATTCATATACTACAAGAGTGTGCTTTATAGACGATCATTTGATGGGGTCTTCTTAAGGTGTCTTAGTAATGGTGAAGCCGCCCACGCAATGGAAGAAGCGCATGCTGGAATTTGTGGCGCTCATCAGTCAGGGCCAAAGTTACACTTTCGAGTGAAGAGGATGGGTTATTACTGGCCAACAATGGTGAAAGACTGTATGGATTACGCACGAAAATGTCAAGCTTGTCAGTTTCATGCCAACCTTATCCATCAACCCCCAGAACTGTTGCACCCAACCGTTGCCTCGTGGCCATTCGATTCTTGGGGTATAGATGTGGTGGGACCACTAACGAAGTCATCAGGCGGTCATCTCTACATCCTAGCTGCAACCGATTACTTCTCTAAATGGGCGGAAGCCATACCTTTGAGAGAAGTGAAGAAAGAAAATGTTGCTGATTTTATTCGAGTCAATATCATTTTTAGATACGGGGTCCCTCGGTACATCATCACCGATAATGGAAGATCGTTCAGTAACGGTCACATCGACAAACTTTGTGACAAGTTTGACTTCAAACAAAGGAAATCTTCTATGTACAACGCAGCTGCTAATGGACTCGCTGAAGCTTTCAACAAGACTTTGTGCAACCTCTTGAAGAAAGTAGTCTCCAAGTCAAAGCGAGATTGGCATGAAAAGATGAATGAAGCTCTATGGGCATATCGAACTACTTACAGAACGCCTACACAAGCTACTCCCTATTCGTTGGTGTATGGTGTTGAAGCAGTTGTTCCCCTTGAGAAGCAGATTCCATCTCTAAGGATGGCGATACAAGAAGGGCTGACGGAAGAAGAGAATGCACGTTTGCGTCTTGAAGAGTTGGAAGCGCTAGATGAGAAAAGATTGGAAGCACAACAAAGGCTCGAATGCTATCAAGCCCGCCTTTCCAGAACGTTTAACAAGAAAGTGAGGATACGTTCTTTTCAAGTTGGTGATTTGGTTCTTGCTGTAAGAAGGCCTATCGTAGTAACTCACCGTGTTGGGAATAAATTCTTGCCTAAGTGGGACGGCCCATATGTTGTTAAAGAAGTTTACACAAACGGCGCCTACAAGCTGATTTCTGAAGATGGCGTGAACGTTGGTCCTATAAACGGGAAGTTTTTGAAACGCTACTACGCGTAAAGAAAACAAGAATGCTCCATATACGCATGAGCCTAAACTGCTTGTCGCTCCAAGAACGCATGAGCCTAAACTGCTTGTTACTCCATGATGTACGAGACTAAACTACTTATTACTCCTGGTCCACACGAGTATAAACTGTGTACGACAACCACCAAAGGTAAATACATGTGGTTAAACTGTTAACTTACTCCACTAAAGGCATTTTAAGTGGTTAAATTCTTAAATCCCTACTTTGTCTACAGTAGTTAAAGAATAGTCACTCCTGGCCCGCATGAGTATAAACTGTGAACGGTCCCCCCCCCCCCCCCCAAAAAAAAATATAAATCATATTTTGCTTGAACTACGTTATGACTTGATCCTCTTTAAATAGGTACGTAGGCAACTTAGTATATTTCTAAGTACAGTCATAAGTTAAAGTCGGATCGATGAACACAAAAGTGACGAACATATGAAGCATGAAGAAAACAAAGAAGGAAGGAAGAAAGTGAAGGGGGCAATGCCCAAACCTTATTTTGCCTTGTATTTCTGATTTTGTACTTCAATTTTGTAGAGGGGTGTACCTTTTCCCTTGACCCAGGTTTTGTCCCTAAGGAGGGTTTTCCAAGGCAAGGTTTTAACGGCGCTCCGGCCTCTGGTTCGACATGTGAACTTATGGCTTTAGGGTTTTCTTTTAATAGAGAATATTTATTCTCCAAAAAGGGCCAATTCATTTATCTCGATGAATATACGAAAGCAAGCATTGAAGAATATGAACATGTGAGATATAGACGAAGAAAAGAAAATTTTAATCAAAGTGCCAAAGCAAAAATGGAATAGATACATGGAGTGTGCGAAGCAAAATATACATGAAAAACAACAGATAAAACAAGGAAAAACATAAAGGTCATAAAGCAACTAAATAAAGAGGCCTAAACCCTTAAACTCTTCTAAAGCCTCCTCTAGCTCGGTCTTCGTCTTCTTCAAGCCTTCAATTACAACATCTTCTATTGGGGGCGTATTGTTGATAGTGGAGATTTCGTCTTGAAAATTTAGGATCTCGGTATCAAAACCTTGAACTAATGTTTCTTTTTCCTCCAAAGACTGGATCAATACTTTCTTCTCATTCTTCAACTCCTTCAAGCGTCGCACCTTATCCTTGACTTTTTGAAGCTTTGTTTGGATAGCCTCGGCTTGAGAAAGATTTTCAGCACGTTTCTCCTCAACCTCGTGAAGGGCATGCTTAATTTCAGTCAACCGTTGATTAAGAGCCTCCTTAGGACATCCATCGGAAGATTTAGACCTCATCGTATCATGAGAATCGGCTCTCTCAAACAAAGATATCAAAGACGCCTCTATAGTCGGGAGTTCAGTTTGGGCATAGGTCTGTAACCTCGTGAATGCAATGAACACTTCCTCCTTCATAGAAGATAAGAAGTTAATAGGGGTTTCCATGATTCTTGTTTGAAGAGCTTTCCATGTAGACAAAATAAAGTCTCGTTCACGATCAAAAAAGAACTTATTACATTGAAATACTGAAACTGCTTGAGTACACTGCTTCCCAACGTTGATAGGGGAAGAAGCTTTCAAAATCTTCACCGAAGACGATGCCTCTTCCTCATCTGATCCATAATTACTACCAAAGATGTCAACCATCGCCTGAAAAAGTAGACATGTGAACATAATTAGTAAAGTAGTGGTATAAAAATGGAAAGTAAGAGAAGAGTGAGTGACGAAAACCTCTTTCTTCAAGGAGTCTTTAACCGATTCCTCCAAAGGTACTAAAGCTTTGGTAACCTTCTTGGCCCGTTTCCAATGGCGATCATCGTTGTTACATTGACTCTCTTCCGAGCACTGAGAAACACTCTTTCTCTTGTTAGTCTCAACCACTTGCGCAACTTCAGGAATCAAGGGAGGATCAGCCGGCTTTCGAGAAGTATCTTCATCAGGCTCTCCACAAGGATCATGACTATCAATAACTAGCACATCTTCTTCCAAGATATCGTCATGCTTCGAGTTGATCAAGTCGTCGACATGATTTTCTAAGTAAGTACCGTGGGCTTGGGCCCACCACTTCTTGTAATCTGGAGAAGAATACGACTTAGCATTTACGGGGGGAATCGGTAAACATACTTTAGCACGAGACCCACGCAAAGTACAAGACTGCCAATAATGCATCCCATTATCCAATGGGGTTTCACGAAGATCAAAAATCAACTCTCCCAGAACTTCTTGGTAAAAGCCAAACTGACGGCTAAATCGGTGCGGACTGTAGGGTTCAACAATAAAACGATCGCCTTGCCTCCAAGTAAGGTAATTGGATCGAATAGCGACAAAGTAACTCCAGTTAGCCCGTTGACCAGTTCCGATATCAACATAAGAGATAAGTTGCTTCCGATTTAACATATTGCATGTCCATTCGGCAGACTCTCCCCTATGAATCCGTTTACGAGCCTCCGCAGGGTTATGGTACTTAGCACCATTCTCTCCAGAATACTTTACCATTATAGGGGCACGGTGATCATGAACAGCAGGGTAATGAGTCCTAAAATATCGGGCTAACCAAACGTACACAAAATGAACCGGAAAGGCAGATCGGGCTCGGGACGGTTCGGGGTGCAGCGAAATCCGATTCAAACCTCTGTAAATATTAGCCAAGATCGGTACAACAAGATTAACTGTCTTACCCACAGCCATCAAACTAGCCATTTTGAAAGTAGTAGGACGTATCATATTCACTTCACCATTAGGAAGGGTAAATATGCAAAGCCAACAAGCTAAATGAGCAGCGAGATATGTCTCTTCTTGTTGGGCCGATTCAATCTTGAGTGTTTTGAACAAAGTAACTTCTGCATCGGACCATGGCTTATGGACTCCAAGACTCCCAAGAGGATTATGAGTCGACTTAGGACGACAACTTCTCCTTTTCTCACTCCGTGTGGGAGGTTGACGATACTTTCCAGTTTTTCTTGACCAAAATGCGATCCATTGATCAATCGATACGCCACCCCTAGAAACGCCCCCACGAAGTATGTGGTAAGCATGGAGTAAGTACTTGCAACTCTTTGGAAGGCATAAATCCCCAGTCTCGTCGAAAAGTTCGGGTGCGTCAGGTGTCACCTCGTCGTATAGACAACCATCTAGAGGAAGATTCGTTAGCTCATGCACGTCCCATAATGAGATGGACATCTCTCCAAAGGTAGTGAGCAACGTATTTGTAGATGGACACCATGCCTCACAGAAAGCTTTGATAATTTCAGAATTAAAGTCGTAAGTGAAAAGGGAGGCAAAGACAGCATAATAAATCCTGGCGTCCCTGAGGGTATGTTCACATCGGCTCAAAACGTCTTCAGTCCACTCCCAATATCCTTTGTGATAACTGAATTCTCCAGAAAACTCTATAGCTCCTCTCCAATTGTCCTTGCCCATAACTATACGCCTCCCCAAGGTTGGTAGATGACTTACATCCTCTTCAACCTCGTTGCGATGGGAAGTGTTGTCAAGAATCCATGCCTTCGTCGATTTGTTCAAAGATATCTCATGCGACCAATTGTCCAAGTGAAGTCCAGCATTCACTAAGGGCCAAGGTTGTGCAGAGTTACCAATAAGGGGCATTTCTACACGTAGATGGGTCCCTTTCTCTAAAGGTTGGCGTTTGTCATTAAGGATCACCAAATGACGAGCTCCGGAAGAAGTAGCGGTATTTTTGAAGTGAACCATTTTTTTGAAATACCTGGGAAGAGAAGAATAAAATTATTAGGAAATTTATCGTAAAGAGACGACAATTAATTAAAGCTAGAAAACCCATTATCCTAAATTAATTTAACAAATGAGGAGTTTCCTCTGTCTAAATTAATAAGGAATTGGGCCTGTTCTAATTAATTTTTATCAATAGAGCCTACTGTCCCCAAATTAATAATAAGCATAGCCCACTATTCATTTTCATACATTGGGCCTGTTTTGAATTAATTAAATAAATGGGACACTTTATTGGACCAATTTTCTTAATGAATCAAGCCCAAACTCTATGACAATGAATCAAGCCCAAACTCTATGATGCCCTATTCTTCACTTAAAAAGGCAAAAAGGCAGAAAGTGTAAAAATCCCCAAATTATTTGGTATCTCCCGTCGGCTGCCTCATCACCGGCGAACCTCCGCCGGAAACCGAGCACTACCGCCGGTGCTGGAACGTCGCCCGCCGTCGCCGGAAACCAAGCGGTCGCCACAGTCCAGTCGCCTGAAGCCGACGTCGCACCGCCTAAAGCCGCTACAGTCCGTCGCTGTGCCGCCATGACGCCTGTTCGCGCGCCGCCTGATTCCAGCACCGTGCCGCCCCAAAGCTCAGTCGCCGCCTTGCCTGGGTTCCGCCGCCGCAACCCAGCTGTCATGGCCGCCACCGCCCGCTGCAACCGGAAATCAGTCGCCTCCAGTGCCGCTGCGCTCCACGCTGCCGCGTTCGGTCAAACTCCAACGCCGATGCTGCACTCCAGCCGCGCACCGCCTGAAGGCCGCCACCGCCGCGCCGTGCCGCCCCAAAGCTCAGTCGCCTACTATGGCCGCCGCCTGAAGCCCGTCGTCAACCGTGCTTCGCCTAAAGCCAGCGACCACCAAGCTCCGCCTAAAGCGCCGCCGCTGCACTCCAGCCGCCTGCCGCCTGAAGCCGACGCCGTATCGCGCCGAAGCTCCGTCGCTGACCGCGCCCCGCCTGGGTCTAGTCGTCGACCGCGCCCCGAAGCTCCGTCGCCGGAAAATAAGCGGCACCGCCTCCCTCGCAGGCTCAAAACAAGTAATTTCAAAATCCCCTTCCTTTTCAAACTGTCCAAATCCGAAGAGATTAATACACCGACGACCGAAAACCCACTCTCTTTCGAATTTGGTCAATTTGATTAAGAAGGGCTATTGAAAAAATTGACTTGGGCGAAAATAAGTTGTGGATTCTTCCAGTTCATTAAAATCCACAGAATCGAAAGAGTAAAAAGACCCACGGGACACTCACATTCTCTTTCAAATTCTGTGAATATTTAAGAAATCCTTCTTCGCATGGTGTTATTTTTTTTATTTTTTTGAGATTCACAAGTTTCAAAGAGAGTAAAAAGACCCCTTGTCCCTTGGATCTCTCGTTTGAAAACCCGTGAAATCGATAAAAAAATTATGGCAAAGGTTCACTCGTCAAAATTGCATAACATAAAAGTTGATTACGGATGACAGTATATGGACATATTAATAAACACAAAAGAAAAAGAGAATTCTTGGCAAAATTAATATGTGCTATATATATACATGCATATACGTTCAGAAATAAAATGAAAAGCGCAGCGTAGTATGTTACCTCGCGAGCTCTGATAATGACTTTGCTTTTGAGCTCTAATAATTACTTTGCTTCTTTGTGAATGTGATAAATTATGAAGTGATGATTGAAGGAGGCATCCTTTATATAGGCTTGAAAGGGTGAAAAGATAAGGATCAACAAACACATATTTTGGTGTATCTCAACTAAATCTCCACAATTCTTGGAAAATCATATTTTTCAAAGATTTGGTGACATATATTTTGTGATTTACGGATGAAAGATATTCAAATACAATTGGGCCTTCTTCTTGGACTAGACTAATTGTAAGAAGGAAGAATTGGGCTTTGAAATACTCCATACACTCATGAACTTGTTTGTTCATTTTGGCCCAAAAAAAAAAAAACTACACTATTTGAGCACATGAGATAAATTTTATTAATTGTGACAATTCATAAAGTCCAATAATACAAAATTTAGGTATGGGGAAAACATTGAAATAATTTCGCAATTCATCCACTTCAAATACAAATGTACTTGTGGATGAAATACGAGGGGGCAATTTGTAGACGAGGAAAATTCAATTACGAATTAAATTGCGACGCGTGGAAATTACGGGTTAAACATTAATTAAATTTATTATTTATTTGTTGGAATAAATTTAATTCCTAAAATAAAGATATAATTAATTAATATTTAATTGTTCCCTCCAATTAATTTGGGCCTTGAAAAATCAATGAGTTAAAATGGATCTTCGAAGCCCAATAAATAAAGACGGGCCTCTAAAAGTCCGATAAATAAAGACGGACCTCTAAAGTCCAATAAAACAAGACGGGCCTCTAAAGTCCCATAAATGAAGATGGGCCTCTAAAGTCCAACAAACCAAATTGAGCCCAAATCAAATTGAGCCCAAATAGGGTATTCTTAGCCCAAATCAAATTGAGCCCAAGTAATTCAAAATTCGAAATCCTAACTACTTGCACAAAAATCTCCAGGCCTACACCTATAAATAGAGGCCTCATTTCATTCATTTTCATAATCAAGAAATCAGAAGCATTCAAGGCTCTAAAATTCTCTGCAGAGATTTTAGAGTGTTCTTCAGCAAGCGGAAGATCTTCAAAGGCGTTCTTCGTGCAAAGCGACGAGAAGTGGTGTTCGAGTGGAGATCAAGGTGCCAAGCCTCTTCGATTCGGCGTTTCTTCAAGGCGTTCTTGGGAAAAGCAGCAAGAAGCAGTGTTCGAGTGGAGATCAAGGTGCTAAGCCTCTTCGATTCGACGTTTCTTCAAAGTTCTTCGTGGATCTTCAACGAAAAAGTCTCGAAAAGTCCCGAAAATCAACGTTTAATCCAAAATACGGCGTCAAGCCTTTGGATTATCGTTACAAAGTCCCAAATTCAAGAACGATCTTCAACGACGTTCATCCAAAAAGTCCCTAAATTCGGCGGTTAATCCAAAATACGGTGCTAAGCCTTTGGATTAACGTTATAAAAGCCCCAAATACAAGATCAGAAAGGATTCGGCTGCGGATCCAGTTCCAAAAGCTCAAGAAATCCAAGTGAAGTTCAAGAAGAGAGAATCAGAGGAGAAATTAGAGATTGTAACCCGCAAATACTCGGTTTTAATCCGAAATTAAATAAAACCGTTTACCATTTTCGCGTTTTTATATTTAATTCACGAATTTGTGTTTACAATCACTAAAATACTCCGGTGGTTAGAGCACCACTACCTAGGCCTTAGGTCCTGGGTTCGAGTCATGGGGAGGGGAAAAAAAAGGGATGGGTATTTAACTTCCATAAAAAAAAAAAAAACTAAAATACTCCATTCGTCAATCAAAAAAAAAAAAAACTAAAATACTCCATTCGTCAATCAAAAATATGTTCACAGTTTCACTTTTCTTATTTGTCCATATATTAAAAGTATGCATATTTCCTTTTTATGGAAACTTTATTATCTTCATTTTTCAACTACTACTTAATTACTCAAATTACTATTCACAAAAATTGCTTTATCATAAATGGATCCCACAATTCTCTTACTTTATTTACTTTATCTACTTAAGTTTTCTACTTTAAAAAAAAAATTATGTCCAAGAGAATGAATATATTTTTGGTGGACGGAGGAGTAATAGATTAATGGAGGAGAGTGTATTCCACATACATGTAGGTGTAGATAACCGTATGCAGCGATGTATGTCGTGATTCAGGCCCAATATGAATATGAGTCCTTAAGGCCCAACTCTCAAAAAAAGAGTAAGGCCCATTACCAGATTAGGAATCTCCTACTCTCCCTTACACTTTCCGCTCTTTCAGTTTCTGTATCTCTCTCGAATTGCTTACTCAGTGAACATACAACTCATCCTATCCCCCACCGAAATCAACAAGCGATGTCGTACGTACCACCTCACCTGAGGAATTCTTCCGCCGCCACAGCTGTTGTGAACGGTAATTCCGATCACTTCCACAAGAGGCAACTCAATACTTCTTATTCTGAATTCACTTCCGCTAAAACCAACAACAACAATAACAATACCAACTCGATTAATTTGTCCACTCCCGGTTATCGGAGCTCCGGGAATTATGTTTCCTCAGTGCCGGACACTGTCCTTCCTCAATGGAAGCCTTCCGACCGTGTTATCCGCCTCAAACCCGAACAGGTACTCATCATGAGCTAACAACTGGTTTTATTTAGGTATTTAGGCGCTTTTATTTTACGAATTTAGACTCGATATTCTTACACTTTGTTGTATTTTAATGACTGGTAGTGGTTATCTGGGACTTACGATGAATTGCGCTTTGTTTTTTGTTTTTTTAGTGAACTGAGGCTTGAAATCTTGCTTTAGGGTCAATAACTTGAATTTTACAAGTCATCAATGATTACAATTCATTATGTTGAGGATTATGCTCGCAGAGTAATTAACTAGGTGTTTTCTATTCAGTAGGGATTAACTATTGAGAAGTAGAATGTTCATGACAGTGATACTGGTAGTGATGCTTGAGCAATATATTTTGTCTGCGGCCTTGGATTTTAGTGCGTTTGTTTCTCTTTGCTTGATGTTCTAAGGAAAACAAGGGAAATGCTTTCATAGATGATATAAAGCAACAGGCATGCCATCTATCATTTCTTACTTCAGCTTAAACTTTTCTTCTTCTTTTTTTGAAAGCAAAACACTAAATACAGAACTCTTAAGGAAAACACTATAATCTTTATGTTTCAATGGTTTTGGAATTCCTTGTTACTTTCCTTCCACCAAATGTTGGGTGCCAATGGAGCATTATGAAATTGATTGAGGAACAACCTTTAGGTTGTGTTTGGATGAGAGGATTTGATTTGAGGAGACATTTCAAATGAAAGAATTTAAAAATGGATGGATTTCAAATGACATGGTTTTAGTGAAGATTTAAAATTCTCTCAATTTTAACTAAAAAATAAAATAAAAATGGGCTCAAATCTAAGTATTTAAAATCCATTCATTTACTTATTAATCCAAACAAGTGGAGTGGATTTTGATTGTGGATTTAAAATCCATTGACCTAAATCCCTTCATCCAAATGGAACCTTATTGTTTGTAGTAAGTAACTGAGTATGCGTTCCTGTCTGAAAAATGCCCTCTCAAGTCTCAAGTTTATTAGTTGGTAGTATTTGTTTGTATGTTCAGGTTCAGGAGGTCCGCATGAGGCTTAATGTTGAAGCTGTAGTCCCGCCAGATTCACAAGTTGCACCAGCACCTATTGAATCATTTACTGACATGGTAATGATTAGTACTTATATACGCTCCTATTTGTCTGAGCCGTTGTTTGCTTAGGGAAAGATACTGAGTTTCTTATCTGCACCTTTATCTTTTTGCAGAATTTGCATCCAAGTATCATGAAAGATATTGCATTTCACGGATATACTACGCCAACTTCAATTCAGGCTCAAGCCATGCCAGTTGCTCTAAGTGGAAGAGATCTTTTAGGGTGTGCAGAAACTGGTAGTGGCAAAACGGCTGCATTTACTATACCTATGATACAGGTTTTAATACATGGATGTTTTATTCTTGATTATATTTGTTTTTCAACTTATGTGATCATATATTGCTCAAGTACCATATTCTCATCTCTATGTTTTATATCCATTATTTTCAGCATTGCCTGGCTCAGCTTCCTATTCGGCGTGGGGATGGACCTTTGGCATTAGTATTAGCCCCAACTAGGGAGCTTGCTCAACAGATAGAGAAAGAAGTGAGTCTGGGATTTACATTCATAGTATTACAAGTTCTGTTGCAGTTTAAAAAGAAAAAAACTGACATCTGAATTGAAGCGTTGGATATTTCAATGCTTCTAATGTCTTGGTTCACTTCAATTCCCTCTATAGTTCTTCGTTTGTAATGTTCTTCTTTATTGCAGGTTAAAAGAGATATATAAAATGGAAAAGAAAGGTTTCAAAATACAAGCAAAATCACATTCCTTTCAATTTTCTTTTGTGTATTGATTCATTATTCTGGATTAATGGAGGTGAATAAGATGAGAAATGTTTAAGTTGTTGAAATTGAAGCCAATCAAATACTGTTTTTGTGATGAAAGCTCAATCTGAAAATCTTGTCCTGTTTCTCCTTGTAAATTGTTTCCCAACACTTCTTTGATAGTAGTAACAATCTTGTATGTAGATCTGGATCAGCCAAGGAGATTTTCTTCCTCTAGCATAACCCTACTCACATAACTTGTGAAGTTGGACATAATTTGAATTGTCTATAATACAAATCATTTCATTCAATTTTGAACTTGATAATATTGTGGGTAATCATATATTGTCTGTTCAGGTGAAGGCCTTCAGTCGATCTTTGGACTTGTTCAGGACTGCAATTGTTGTGGGCGGTACCAACATTTCTGAACAGGTCATGTTATTGAGTTATTAGTTAGCTAGTGCTAGAGAAGACATTCTTTGTTTCATGATACACATGAAATTGGTTTGTATTCTGATTTTTTTCTATTATTGAGCCTATACAGAGGTCTGACCTGCGAGCAGGGGTAAATATAGTGGTTGCTACTCCTGGGAGATTCATTGACCATCTACAACAAGGAAACACCTCTTTATCAAGAATATCATTTGTTGTTTTAGATGAGGCTGATAGAATGCTTGACATGGGATTTGAACCTCAGATTAGAGAGGTACCTTGTCTTTAATGTTTAATTTTCTCCATATTTGTTAAGCTTTCTAGTTTGTTCTCTCTTCCTTGTTTCTGCGGTGTTCGCTTTACATTTTATTTATGTCGATGAAGCTCCAGTAAGTTTTTTTCTGATATCGCATGAAGCTATAATGGTGGGTTTTTAATGGTATGCCCAGGCTCTTAGTTATCAAATCATAATTATCAACAATACAGTTGTTATTATTATTCCCCTTCTGCAAGTTATGCATATTTGCATTAGTTGGTAAAACTGGTGTACTGGTTAATATATAGCTTCATTAAAGCCTGTAATCAGTATGAAATATGCATTTTGAGCTGGCAGTGGAAACTGTATTAGTACATCTTAACAATAACATTTACTTTTAAGATAAATATCCATCATCTGCCCATAAATATTGGAAAGAAGACAAAAGAAATCTGAATTGCTTTCCTTTTCTCAAAAGTTGGACCAAACTCGTTTCTGAGATATCCTTTTGCTGGCTGTAATTAGTGCACTTGATGGAGATTGGGAGAAGTAATAAATTTATGCAATGATGGGTTAAGCCAGTAACATTAAGTTAACCTGGTGGCTGTATATTTGGAAGCTGTATTCAGTTCTGGTCAAGTTCTTGTTTTTACTGAGGGAGTAAAAAATGCTTGTTAGCTTTTGCTTAATATGATTCATCACCTTTTCCATCGTATCGTTTGAACTGAATCATGTAGGTTTAGCTGTTGATTCATCTTGTTATGTTCGTTTTTTTCTTTTTTTTTTCAATCATAATGCTCATATAGTGTCATAGTCTTAAACATTTCTGTGCTGTCTAATTCTCTTGTTGCAGGTGATGCAAAATCTTCCTGTAAAGCATCAAACTTTGCTGTTCAGTGCTACTATGCCGGTGGAGATTGAAGAGCTATCACAGGTTGGATCCGTGGAGATAACTAGATTAATCCTGGTTGTCCTATATTGATGTGGCACATTGAGCCTTTGCTAAATTCCAGTTTTCTACAATATTGTATAAATAAGAAAAAGAAACAAAATGATCTTTGTTTCAGCTAATAGCATTTGATCGAATGTCCCTTTCTTATGCCAACTTAGGAATACCTAACAAACCCAGTACGTGTAAGAGTGGGTAAAGTTAGCAGCCCCACAGCAAATGTATCCCAGATTTTGGAGAAGGTGACAGAAAATGAGAAGGTATACTTTTCTTTCCACTATATGATCGAAATGTATTTATGCTGTAATGTTGAAAGTAATCCATGTGTTCACCTTTGGATTTGATTGATGAAGCCCGAATAAGGCAGAGAAATTACTTATTTAGAATCATTAGAATGTAGAATCTTGTGTGTCTGGAAACTTAAGTTGAAATTAAGGCTTATATGCCTTTGTTATTGATGCAATAGTCAGCCTTTCTAATGATGGACAAACTTATTTACTTAGAGCGTCTCCAACGCTGAGGCTAGTCCGCAAATTACCGCAAAATATCCCTCCCAATGTAGCAGCAAGTTTGTGGCAAATTGCCACTGCTGAAGAGTTTGTGGCAAATTTTCCACTACTGATAAGTAACACAAATCACATTTTCTTCCCTCTTTTTTTTTTGTTATGTTCCCTTAGTGGCATATTTCCTAGGTATATAGGCCCTTGAATGTCCTAGTGATAATTTAATGCTAAATCCCATTCTTAGGCGTAAGATATATGTAAAGCACACTGCATTGCAGAGCTTCAGGTCAAATATAAAGATTATTTTTTAGCTGATGCTTCCAATAAGTAGGCAAGCATAACTTCCACAATACTCTTAATGTATAAAACATGGTTCTTTATTAGACACAGAACCATTAACATGCCATATTCATATTCACAGGGATGCCAGGGAGGTATCCTGTAGAGGAATATCAGGTTGTCTAATGGTGTCAAGAGTGAAAATTATGTCACTATCACTGACTTTTCTTCCAATGAAATCATGTAATTTATGGGTCTATCATTTGGCTGGATTCTGCCATAGAGAGTTACATGTGAAATCTCATGTATGAGGGTTGATTATTTGGACCAAGCATATTTCTAATATATGAGATTTTAGTTATTTATTGCTGGACTTATCTTGGGTATCAACAAATAAACATTTTTTATGGTATGAAGATTGACAGGCTGCTAGATATGCTTGTTGAGGCTGCTGCTCAATCTGAAAAATGTAGCCAGCCATTCCCCTTGACCATCGTGTTTGTGGAACGGAAGGTACATCAATTAATGTCCACTTGCAATTCACATTACTTTATTTCTGTTTCACCATACTTCTGTTGAATTGGCATTTTAGTGTCTTAAGTTCCATCTTTAAGGTGCTCTGTTTCTGATTTTTCTTTACAAGTCATGCTATCAGTGTTGTTCTTCAATGGTATTTGGATGCTTTTATATGTGCTCTCTCTTTAGTGGCTGTGATTCTCTGTTGAATTCTTTAGTAACATAGACATGGGGATGGGTTGAAGCCTAGTCATGAACTTGGTTTGATGTGTTATTAAGTACCAATTCGCAAAGAATACTTCTAGTTTCTTACAGAAAAGCAACATTATCAAATGTGTGGATCCTTTCCCTTCACCCCTACCCCTCATCCTTTTCTAGCCTTACTCCCTGCTGTATGCTCAAAATGTTGCGTGTGGATATGTCTTTCAGAGCAGATGTGACGAAGTTGCTGAAGCCTTGATACAACAAGGTCTGGAAGCTGCTGCTCTTCATGGTGGTCGTAGTCAAAGTGAGAGAGAAACTGCTCTCCGTGATTTTAGAAGTGGCCCTAGCAGGGTACTGGTATGTGTATATTTTGCATCTTGTTTTGTTCCTTGAATTTCTTCACTTTCCTTTTTGCTGGTTATGCTGAGAAACGACTTCCACTGTATTTTCTCTCTCTCTCTCTCTTTTTTTTTTTTTTTTGCTCATTTATGTCAATATTCAATGCAAATGATGAGTTGGATGATCATGATGAACAATAATCATGTACAATTAAAAAAATTGGTACATTTATTTATACATGTTCAACTTAAACTCCAATTGTTAATTTATTACATGAGTTTTCAGCACATTTCTTACTATTCAAACTGTTACATGACTATGTATGATCCACTTTTTTACTGCCATATCTTCTTGGTCTTGTAGGTTGCCACAGATGTTGCATCGCGGGGATTGGATGTCACCGGTGTTGCTCATGTCATCAATTTGGATCTTCCTAAGGTAAATCTTGCTGATACTCTGAAGTTTCTCTTTATATCCTGCCGATTTTTATTTTTTTTTGGATCTCACTGTTAATTCTGCATCCCTGTAATATATTGGTTTCCATTTTAGTGATCATTCAACAATCTGATGTTTTAAAAGTACTCTATGTCTTGAGTAACCTAATGACAATAGTTACCAAATTAAATTAACCTATAGACTGGCAACAGATTTTCCCCTTTGTCAAATCTATTAAACCTAGAAACTCAGACCGCAAAGTTTGATTATTCTATTTGATGGTGTAAAACTTTACAATAGACCATGGAAGATTACGTACACCGGATTGGAAGGACGGGTCGTGCTGGATCAACAGGCCAAGCTACATCATTTTACACTGATCGTGACATGGTAATCTCTCCTGTTGCCTCTGAAACTCTTCAGCAGGCTTGCACTCTTTCTTTCTTTTTTCCTGACTCGAGCATTGGCATACAGTATCTTGTAGCACAAATAAAGAAAGCAATTCAAGATGTTGGATCTGGTAATACTTTAAGTTTCGCAACAGGAAAGGTATGTTATATTTTCTTTGCATCTGCATACTTTTCTCTCACACAAAATTAGATTGAGCAATATAAAGCCTGAAACTATCTGTTCCCGATAAATATTAGAGTGCTAGAAAGAAGGAAAGGGAAGCAATAGCTGCCCACAAAGAGGCAAATGGTACACTATCAAAGCAAGCATCGGTGGGATCCACAGGGATAAATGTCGAGGACAGGTATAGACACATGATTGCCCCCGCGGTAAGCAAAAAAGAGGGCTCTGCTGATGATGCCTGGGATGACTGATGGAAAATTTTGTATTGTTCGTTTTGTTTTTTGATCAATGTGACTGAAAGGAGGAAGACAAAGATGAACCATATGCTGCTTTGCTATGGGGAGTAGATTCTCTTGTACATTGCAGTTTTTGCTTTACTAGTTTATTTTACCACTAATCTAACCATTTCCCCTCCTAACTTTGTAGAGCGTTTGTAAATAAGCCATCATCTTTTCACTTTCTGTCTTTCTAGCATTTTATTTGTAAACATTGATCCCTTGCATTTTTTCGTTAGACTTAATTAGAAAACTCCAAGCTCTGTTCCACTCTATTGATTTCAGTTATATTTTTAACTTGAGCTCCGAAATTTACACGACATAATTAAATCATTTTAGCTCGATAATGTATATAATTTGAAGCTTGATTTGATGGAAATTGATCCTTTGTTTAATAATGAAGCACATTAAAGCTCGATTCAAGACTTCAAGTACAACTGAAACTTGAGCTCGATTTCAATCACGAATGCAGTCCATCTATGGATGATTACAATTCATGCACATAATAACAGATAGAGGAAAGGGTCAAAAGGGCAATGGCCTTTTCTGACGAACCATATTTATTCTGGTAGAAAACAAACCACACAGAAGTTCAAAACTACAAAGCCTGGATTTTTATTAGTTCAGATCTCAACTAGTAACTTCATCATAGGAAACCCCACGAGACTAGTCTAGTTAGATCTACAGAAGAACAAGACAAAAAAAAGGAGAGCATATACATGAACAACATGGAACACAGGCAGAAGTCTACATTACAACTTGAGTTGCCTCAACCGGCGGCTTTTGCTCTGTGAGCACCTCCCGGAGCCTATGATACCCGTTCCGATAATGCTCAAGCGAGAAGCAAAGTTGCCTTATGGCTTCTCGCTTTTCCTCTGCTCCTAAAACGATCATCTCCTGTTTCTTCTCTACCTCCCGTTCAAGTTCTTTAATTTTTGACCTCAGCTCGTCGACCAATTTACGTGCCTCCTCAGCTCTGTCTATCAAGGCAATATGCTCCGTGTGCAACTGGTTTAGATGATTGTTCATTTGGTCAATTTGATCGTCCTTAAAACTTGCATCTTGCTCAAGTTCAGAAATGCTCGTATTTAGCTCATCTTTCTCACTCACTAACTCATAATATTTAACCTGCAATGCATCAAGCTTTTCCTTTAGCTCTTGATATTCGTGTGGGACATTCTCAGATTTTCCTTGTATTTCTCCATCCATGGACTCATTCTCAGCCTGAGATTCCCTTTCCGCCCTTCCATACTTGACTCGTCTCAACTCGTCTTCCAAATCATGGCAACGCACGTTTAGTCCCTTTAGCCTGACCTCCATATAGGCTCGTTCCTTCTCTAATCTACTTATCTCGTCTTGAAGTTGCTCGTTTTCTTGAACCTTCTCTCGTGTAATTCTAAGCTCTTCCTCAAGCGTCTGAATTCTATGCGACGAGTCCAAAACCTCGCCTCCACAATCCAAAACAACGGGATCATCGGGGTTCACAACGCCTCCAGAAAGCACATCATCTGTGTCTCCAAGTGACTTATACCTTTCAAGCTCCATTTTCCAATAATTGATCTCTTCTTCATATTTACCCATCTTATCTTCTGAAACCTCAAGTTTCTCTTTCACGTCGTGAAGCTCGCCCTCTAGCTCGATAACCTTCTGACGCAACCCCCGTTCCTCGAACTTCCCAAAAAAATCATCCGATTCCGATTCAGAATCCAAAGTAGACGACTCGTATCCTTCACCGAGAAAAAACTCGAACCCTGGAGCTCGGTGGCCAGATTTACGACGATTAGGCTTTCGTTCAGGGGACGGCATTGTGGAAGGTGGTTCGGATCCATATTCGGATATTCCAGAGCCCTGAGATTGAAGCTCCGGAGGCTGAGCCTTTCGGAGTTCCCCTGCCACGTTGTCGTAGCGCTCGGCCAACGAGCGGTACCTTCGATAGAAGTCCTCGACGAGGCGGATCAACTCGGGCCTCTTTTGATAATACATTTCAGCCTTTTTAGCAAATGAATCACCATCCTCTTCAATGAGCTTTAACATCTGTTTAACACGTTGATCCATTTCTGCAATCAACGATTTGCTTGTCATTTTTTTGTTCAACATGTTGAATTAGCATAACATGATGCAAGATTTTGTAAATCAATCAAGAACAACATCAATCATATATATCTATCTGATCAGTGTTATGTAAATCAAGATTTTGTCCATTTTTTTACATAACGGTTTTACCATCATGTTTGATTTACTGTTATTACATTGTACTGTATGTTAATTTCCCTTTTAAGAGGAGTGGCTCAAAGTTGGCCAACATATCTTGGTCAAATGATAACCGGATACCTTCCATTAATGTGTGTCTCTTGTGTTAGACTACTATTTTTAGAAATTTTTCTATTTTTTTTTTAAATTTAGTTTTCACCAAATTAAATACATTTGCGATTATGGCAACAATAGTTTAGTGTCTTCATTAAGAAACAGGGCCAAAGGACGGACACTAGGAATGAAACTTGTGTCCCAATTTTAATAATAGTCACTCTGTACGGAATGAAATCATATTTAAAGTGAAAAAAATAATCAATGTCTAATAATGATCAGGATGTCATGTGTTAAAGATTCAGGTAATAGAAATTATAGAAATCGACATTTTACCTTGGAGATTTTCTTGTAGGCACTTGGAGTTGGGACAAATGTGGCTATCCCACCACCAAGAGTGCGACTCTATCCTCTTCATTCTATTTGGATTCACCTGCAACGGAAACGACGTAATTTGACTGCTAATTCATCAACAAACAAATAAATCACCAAGTTAATTTGATTTCTTACAGCGCTCGAGCTCGACTCCATTACTACAATGTTGACACTACTTTACAGTCGATAGAAACACCTTCCTTGAGCAAAATTAGTCGATTTACCTGCAACTTAGGACAAATTGAAAAACACATATCAAACAAGTTATAACAACCAAATTGTTATAAACATATTGCATATGAACATTTGAAGCTATAATAATGTGTAATAAGCAAATTAAAATAAATGAAATTTGCAGGTCTCAAGTTCAACTTTGTGATCATAAGTAAGCAAGATATGCAGGATTAAGGAAGGAGCTGCATGCTTATCAGTTGACACATGGAGGGAAAATTTTGTCCACGCCATATTAAATTAAATGAAATTAAACGAAAACATTGGGAAGTGTAATCGAAACCAACCGGTCGAAATTTGATCTTGGCTTTCGATTTTGACTTTTTTGTCGAACCAACGGTTCGTCTAACCGTCGAATACTATTACGAAATTAATATAAATAGTAGATTAATTCTCTAACTCTGTGCAAGTTGAAACGCTTAAATAAGATTGAATTCTTTAATGATATATGAGATTCAGACAAACGTCCTAGTTTTAATTAAAAATTCCTATTAGTAGGTTTCGTTCGATTTTCTAATCCAAATTTAATCGGGTTGGATCGATTTTTTCGAGTAGCCCAAATTGTGGGCCCAGCAAGAGATAAAATAAATATGAGCTTGACAACAGGTGAGACACGTGACAACTATCCAGCCAAATCTACCTCTTCAACATGACACGCCACCCCCTGGCCTCCCTCTTCTTAACATGAAATTATGGCGTTAAAAAATTTATTGAGCAAATTATGAACAGTACTAATAAGTAGCAAAGATTTCTTTTATACAAGACTGTGACCACTAAATATCGATGGGTTAAGAATTTATTAGTGAATTATGGGTTGAAAAGGAGTACTGTATATTCTAATTTGAAGAGGAAATCTATTTGGGGCCCCTACAAAAATTATTATTGAATTATGTGTTGCTTAACATAATGAATGGAAGTAGATATTGGTTAATAGATTTGGTGGGTCTCAAACTTAAACCTCCAAAAATTAATTCAAGATAATTAATCAGAATATATAAGAGATTGCCCAAATTACCATTTTTATTCAACACAAACTAAGAATAGCAAGAAAAATATACTTCTGCTAATCAAAATTAATATATATACTTTTTTTTAAGAGAGAGAAATACTGAAATTAAATCAAGTACCTTAATTCAGGAGCAAATGGACTCGTAAAACTAACCAATGGGATTTTAATCGACTAATTATCATCTTTTTTCGTTCACAATATTCCCAAGAATAGAAAGAAAAAAAAAAAGTGGATTAAATTAAATCTCCTATAATAAATAAGAGGGAAGAAAATGGCTTACTCTTGAAATCAAAGTATGCGGAAGACAGCTTTAGCTTAGGAAGGAAAATTGCAGAAGAAGCCCATATATTATGATATATCATAAAGTAGAACAAATAGCTACTACTTATAATATATAGTCTATGAGCTACGAAACAAAAGTGCAGTCTATAACTATAAAAATAATTTCATTATACGAATTTTAATAAATATTAATTTATGTATAAAGTAGATAGATTAATGATATAATAAGATATTGGAAAGTTTACTTATAAATAAAATGAATGACAATTTAAATAAATAACATTCCAAAATATATGAATTTAATTAAGTGATAAAATTATCTCATACTAATTATTTTTCTACCTAAAAATTTTTGTGGCAAAAATTGAGAATTAAGTACAATACATGTCACTAGAAAGTCAATTTATATTATTAAAAAAATTTAGTTAGAGAAATAATAATGTCACTAGAAGTCAATTTATGTTTTAAAAACTTTTAATTAGAAAAGTAATAATGACAAAATTTATGTTATTAAAAGTCAATTTTGTACGTGATAGTTAAAACATAGAGATAAAGTAATATGAATAATATTATTTTTAATATTAATTAAAATTGAACAACCTAAAAAAAAAAAAAAAGGAAGAAATATTGAAATTGGACGGAGGATACTAATTTCTTCTAGAGTACGCGTTTTCACAAATTTCATGAGTAATTTGCAGCGAAGAAATCCGAAGATAGATAAGATCAAGTGAGGCATAAAGAAACAAAAATGTGGATGATATATTTGCAGAAGAGAAATTTGGTTGTTTGTATGTTTGCATACGTAGGTGATGCATGCCACCGCCTTTATATTAATGGCAAAGGTGGTGAAACTGAAAGCTGATGCATGATGTATTGTTTATAGAAGCTGTGAACCGGCCGGATCATTTATTTGAGTGAACCGGTAAAACAGAATTAATTAGACTGGGGGTTAGGAACTAAATTCATTTACCAACTGTTTCAATCATTTTGGCTTTGTTCAGATTTTCATCACGAGTAGTATAGTCGTACACTTTTCCCATTGTATGTAATCTTACAATTACGTTCCATTTGGATCCATTTGGATGGAGGGATTTGATCTATAAATTTTAAATTGACAATCTAAATTCACTCTACTTGTTTGAATTAAAAAGTAAATGAATGAATTTAAAATCCTTAGCATATTTTTTAGTTAAAATTGAGAGGATTTTATATCCTCATCGAAACCATGCCATTTGAAATCCATCTGCAGTATTTTTAAAACATTTCATTTGAAATACCTTCTCAAATCAAATCCCTCCATCCAAACACAACTTTAGAGTTCTTAAGTAATCGGTTTTTTTTTTTTGATGGAGAGTTCTTAAGTAATCGTTGATACCTTAATTATAGTTTCTAGTAATTCATGAGGGTGCTGGTTGCATTCTGGAAATTGATTGTTCGAATTATGGTGGATGAGTGTTCTTATCTTTCGTGGATGAGATAATTTAAGATAAATTAAATCACAAAAATCGCTTGTTCAATTGTTTTGTTATTGTCACATTTTTCTTTTTAAACACACATAAATTGTGAGTTTTTTTTTTTTTTTTTTCTTAAGCTCTAAAACTTGACTTTCAATACTAATTGAAAACTAATAGCATCAATGAAATTGGATGTTGAAAAGTAAATAGGCAAGGACGATTTGACTTAAAAGAGAATCAAGATGAAAGCTCACTTGATTTAACATGGACTAGAGAATGCACTGAATTAAGCTTAAAAAAAAAAAAGCATCTTTTTTCAAGCAATCAAGAGAAGATGAATGAAATTCTTGATTAAGCTCAGAGTGCAATAATACTCTACCTTGACGATCGAGTCTCTAGGGAAGTTGATAAGGAGACAACCTGAGAGAGACACTATTATGCTTAACGAGTTATTGAATGTGATTAGCAGGTACCATGTCAAACAGGATGTGTGGCAATGGAAACTAAGCTCAGACGACAGATATCAATCTAAGACAACCTATGAGTGGCTTTCTAAAGAGGAGGACGAGACCATGACGACGGAGGAAGATAAGGTATGTTTTAGATTAATTTGGAACAAGTTCTCTCCAACAAAAAGTCAACATACATGCGTGGAGAAATGTTTGTGAATAGCTGCCAACCAAGACCACTCTACACCGAAGATGAACTCTTCCACCTAATTCGTGTGTAAATTGTGATTTCTGCACGGGCCAAAGGGAGTCAATTAGGCACATATTATTAGAATGCCCAACTTCATATCACATGTGGATGGGCATCTCAAAATGGCTAGGAATCCAAACGGTAATGTCCTCGATCCCGTTAATTAATCTACTCCACTTTAGTAGAATGTTGAAAGGGAACATGGGCAAAAGGGCGATTGTATGCATATAGGAATGTGTAACTTGGTCAATCTGGAAGATGAGGAATGCAACTATATTTAGGAAGGAGGAGACCACGGGAGAGAAATTGGTGGAGGAAATAATTGCAAGACTATGGAGTTGGATGATTAGCAAGGAAGAGGTGGGATCAAACTATACTCTAGCGGACTGGTTCAAAGACCCAAAGAGAGTTCTGCAGCTTAATTGCAGTTCCTAAGATACTAATACCCAATTCATATCTTGTTCCTTTCTTTATCTATTAACTAGTTTTTTGACCGTGCGATGCACGGGTCTGTTGTAACTTTTTTATATATATACTCTCTCTATTTCAGGCTAAGTGTTCAATTTTACCATTTAAAACGTCTCAAACTAAATTATTCATTTTAATTTTCACTATTTCTCCCTAAATTTTTTACTTTTTTTCTTTACAACTTTTCCCTACTTTTTCTATTTTCTATCTCTCTCTACCTTAATACCCTATTATTCATGTAATAGGGTTATTCTTTAAAATGTGTACATACATTAAATTGACACCCAACCTGATAATACAGAGGGAGTATAATTTATAGAAATATCATCAAATTTATTGTTTTGCATTTTCGTTACTTTATATAGGTTTATTAAAATAGCAATCATACGGTGTTTTCTTCTTTTTTTGACGTAGAATTTGACTGACTCAAAAGATAGCTAAGCTCCAATAAATATTTTAAAAAATTTATTCCAATTAAAGTATATGAAAATAAGTAGTTAAATTTTTAATAAATTTTAAATTGTAAAATATTTTTAGACCTCACTAAAGAGAAAAAAAAAAGATTCAGTCATAGCATACTGATCGTAGTCTCGTAGATCTACGTTTCTCGTGACCACTCAAGTCTTCATAAGCTTGGTCAATTCCTTTGATCGGTTAAAATATCTACTTATCCCGTTGAACTATCTTAGTGATAGGTGTATTAGTGATCATTTAAGGTGTAAACTGTTTCTATGGGGCTAGTCCATACAGAGCACGACTTTAAACGAGACCGCAAGTGGACGGTGGGATTGGTCTCCCGGAATTAGTCGATCGTTGGACCGGATACCCAAGACTTCTTAACAAATTGTTATAAAATGTTAAATACTGAATATCTTTAAAAACATGTTCTACAACTTTTTCCAGAGCTCTAACCTTCCTGTCTTCTTTGCCTTCAAGATCTAACCTACAGAAAAAATAGCAATTTTTGAGTCCATGTTCTCAAATGATTTAATAAGTACAACACAATCCTAATAGATGAAACAATAAATAAATAAAAAATTGAACATGTAATTTTCAATCTGATGTATTCGACCAGTTCCACTGCATAAAATAAAATAACACTTGCATTGAATCTAAATTAATAAATTAATATTTGGACAACTTATTCTAAGAAACATTGACTTCTTTCGAATAACTTAAGAGTATCATTTTTGTAAAAAGAGTTAGTACGTCTAAAATACTATGTTTAGCTTTTTATTATGTTTCAGTGTCTTAAAATAAGCATTCCTCAGAAAATATACCCAAATTTGTACCCCTACCACTTTTGTGGAACATCCTTAATATATATTGGTTGTCACGTGATTATGACACATGTCAATCATAGATCATACATGATTGACTGTAAATTTAATTTTTACGAAAGTTTGTTCATATATTTTGTGGATTTTAGTTCCCCCAGTTATGTAGTGAAAACAAACTCTAAAGTCTTGAGTATTAGGAATATAATATTATAAAGATTTGTATCTTTTAATATTATGATTTATCTCTATCTTTTAGAATATTTGATGTAAATATTTATTCCTATCTTGTAAATATAGATACACTCTGTATCTATAAATACCTCTCTTGTAAACACTTTACATTCACTCAATGAAATTATAATTTCATAAATCATTGTTTCTCTATATGGTATCAACGAGTTCTTCGGCTCACGCCTCGATCCATCCCAACCTACACGGTTCCTTAAGAAGCTCTGTCTTCTTCCCCACTCCAATTAAACGGTCCCTCAAGAAGCTTTGTCTTCTTCCCCACTTCAATTAAACCCATCCAAGAAGTTCATTCTTTCTTGAATAAGCGGGCCAAGCGGCGTCCTCCAATATTTAAAAAAAAAATAAAAATTAAATTGTTAATTAATCCCCACGCAAGAAACTCAAATTCTTGCTCCTCCCACTACCAGCAAAATACAGCCCAGGTTGCATAACCACAGGCTTTCTTCCCAAGTTATAAACATCATATAACTTCTGTTTGTGTCATGCCTGCGCTGCTCTCATCCGCCGCATCCAGCTCAGCAATAGTCACCGACAACACGTCACGATCGACAATGGTCGCTGGCAGAGCCTCCAGTCGCTCGCCTCGCACACGAACGCCACCCACCTGCCAATTCTGTCGTGCTCTCGGCCACACGGCAAGAACTTGCCCGAAAATTTTCAAATTGGAAACAACCCACATCCAAAACTCACCGAGTCAACTCGGTCCCTCCTCACCAGGTAATCACACTCTCTATTCTAGTAAATACACCCCACCCTTGAATCCAAAACAAACCCCTCCTGCCCAGAATCCTTACACCCACCTATCCAGTAAACACACCCCCTACCCAGAATCCTTACACCCACTTATCTAGTAACCACACCCAACTCTGGTAAATACACCCCTCCGCATCTACGCACCCACCTCAATAATACATACACCCCACCCAGTATATACACCCATCCTCCTAGTACATACACCACCTCCGCCCATTCGACTATTTCTAGTACCCACTCTGTTCCTTGGATTCTGGACTCCGGTGCGTCGCATCACATTACCACCGACCTCCAAAACCTGTCATTCCACTCTCCATATTCTGGCTCAGATGACGTAGTCATCGGTGATGGTAACGGTTTGCATATCTCACATATTGGTTCCTTATCGTTTCCTCATGTTACTATGCTAAAATTCTCAAACGTACTAGTTTTTCCGCAAATGGCCAAAAATCTTATCTCCGTTTCATCGTTATGTCGAGACAATGATGTTAATGTTATCTTTGGCCCAACTTCCTTTCACGTGCGAGATGGTCGTACGGGGAGCGTTCTTCTCGTGGGGAGTCGCATTGATAATCTTTACGTATGGCCGGCACGAGCATCCAAACCCTCACCTACCACATTCATTTCCGACCGCCTTCCTCTTGCGGTTTGGCATTCCCGTTTAGGTCACCCATCTCTCAAAATTCTATCACATACTTTGTCTAAATTTCGTTTACCTAGTAATCCTACAAAACTGTTTAGTTGTGATTCTTGTCATTGTATTAAGAGTCACAAACTACCATTCAATGAATCTAGTATTGTTTCACATACACCCCTCGAAATTATCTTTTCCGATGTATGGTCATCTCCGGTCATATCTCATGATGGTTTTAAGTATTATGTCATATTTGTTGACCATTTCAGTAAATACATGTGGATCTACCCCCTAAAACGCAAATCAGATGTCCTATCCACCTTCTCAACCTTTAAACCCATTGTTGAAAACTACTACAACACCAAAATTAAAACTCTTTACACAGATAATGGGGGAGAGTTTATTGCTCTTCGATCATTTCTCCAAAACCATGGCATATCCCACCTCACCACCCCACCCCATACTCCCGAGCACAACGGCATGTCTGAACGTCGTCACAGACATGTTGTTGATACAACCTTAGCCCTACTACACCACGCCTCCATGCCCCTCACATACTGGCCTTATGCGGTTTGTGCAGCTACCTACATCATAAATCGCCTTCCTAAAGTCAACCTGAACATGCTTTCTTCCTTCCAATGCCTTTTAAAACAACCACCTAACCTATCCAAACTTCGAGTTTTTGGGTGCTTATGCTACCCTTGGTTCCGCCCCTACACTGCTCACAAATTAGACCCTCGTTCCATGCCATGTGTTTTCATTGGATATTCCATCACTCAAAGTGCCTATCTATGCCTAGATCTTACCACCCACAAAATATATACCTCTCGCCATGTTCAATTTGTTGAACACACCTTTCCCTTTGCCAAAATCAATTCAGTTTCTGACACACCCACTGTTCTGGTAGATACACCTACTGCACCCACTGATCTGACAGTTACACCCCCTGAATTGATAAATGCACCCCCTCCCCCTGTTACACCCACTGTTCCGCTGAACACACCTCCTGTTTCGATACATACACCCATTGCTCCGACCCAAACTCCCAATACACCCCCCGAAATGATAAATACACCCCCATCACCCCAAATATCGAAAACCCACATCTCGCCCACCCTATCCAGCCTCCAGCTACTCTTGTGCCGCCAAACGCTCCTCCGCGGCCCCCCGCACCACCTTCACCACCTCCGGCCTTGCACAAATCCAGTATGGTCACTCGATCCCAAAACAAAATATTCAAGCCCAATCCAAGGTATTGTCTTACATCGACTTTACCTTCTGATACTGAACCAAGTTGTGTTTCTCAAGCCTTGAAAGATAAACGGTGGAGGGAAGCCATGTCCTCCGAGTTTGATGCTCTTCTCAGGAATGGAACTTGGGATTTGGTTCCCCCTGATGAGTCTCAAAATATAGTTGGCTCCAAGTGGGTCTTTCGCATCAAACGCAAGCCTGATGGGTCCCTAGACAAATTTAAAGCACGCCTTGTGGCCAAAGGTTTTCATCAGCGTCTGGGTGTTGATTTCTTTGAAACCTTCAGTCCTGTTGTCAAACCTTCAACTGTTCGAGCTGTTCTCAGTATTGCAGTTACTCGAAATTGGCCCCTTCAACAGTTTGATGTGAATAATGTTTTTCTTCATGGTACCCTGTCTGACACAGTCTACATGGCACAACCCCCTGGTTTTGTTGATAAAACTTTTCCGTCCTATGTTTGTAAACTGCATAAGTCCATTTATGGTCTAAAACAGGCACCCCGTACTTGGTATTATGCTCTTAGGACGTTCTTGGAAGGGATTGGATTTATTCACACAAAGTCTGATGAGTCTCTTTTTGTGTACAATAAATCTGGTGTTATTGCATATTTCCTTGTGTATGTTGATGATTTGATTCTCACAGGAAATAACATTCCCTTCCTCACTCGAGTGGCTACGGACCTTGGTACAAAATTTTCAGTGAAAGATTTGGGCCCTCTTTCCTACTTCCTAGGTGTGGAAGTTCTTCGTACCAAGAAATCATGCTTTCTTTCCCAACGAAAGTATGTGGTTGATCTCCTTACTCGGTATAACATGATCACCTCCAAACCAGTTCAGACTCCACTATCCACCTCAACTCGTCTCACTCTTTCGGAAGGGACACCTCCTGCTGATGCCACTCAATTTCGTCAGGTACTTGGTAGTCTTCAATATCTCCAACTCACCAGACCTGATATAGCATTTGCTGTTCACAAGTTATCTCAGTTTATGCATGCTCCAACCACTACTCATTGGGGTGCAGTTAAACGTCTTCTTCGTTATTTAAATGGGACTCGAGATGTAGGAATAACCTTGAAACGTGAACCTTCCTCATCTCTACATTGTTTTACTGATGCTGATTGGGCCGGCAACAGTGATGATCGTACTTCTACAAGTGCTTACATTGTATTTCTTGGGGCTAATCCTATTTCATGGTCTTCAAAGAAACAAAAATCAGTTGCTCGTTCTTCCACGGAAGCCGAGTATCGTGCCATTGCCTCAGCTGCCTCTGAAGTTCAATGGTTAAAGTCTTTATTTCATGAATTGTGTTTCTCAGTTCCAACTCTTCCTGTTATCTATTGTGATAATATTGGGGCCACTTATCTCTGTTCAAATCCTGTCTTCCACTCTCGAATGAAGCATATTGCAATTGATTTTCATTTTGTTCGAGATTTGATCAAGACATCTCAGCTTAGAGTCTCACATGTCTCGTCCGCAGACCAACTTGCTGATGCTCTCACCAAGCCACTACCTCGTGCTCGACTGCAACTACTTATGACCAAGATTGGACTCTCCTACGGTGCTCCATCTTGAGGGAGCGTATTAGGAATATAATATTATAAAGATTTGTATCTTTTAATATTATGATTTATCTCTATCTTTTAGAATATTTGATGTAAATATTTATTCCTATCTTGTAAATATAGATACACTCTGTATCTATAAATACCTCTCTTGTAAACACTTTACATTCACTCAATGAAATTATAATTTCATAAATCATTGTTTCTCTATATTGAGAACGTACACATCATCTTTATACAAAAGATATTGCTTCTTGCCTATTTTTTTTAAGTCACGGGGTAGTATTTCAAGTAATTATCAACTTTAAAATTAACAACAATAAAGAGTACTTTAATAATGTTTTGTTGCATATATTTTAAAATTTAAGTTCAACCAAATGGATAAAAGGTGTTGCCTTCAATATTGGAAAAATTGATTTCGAATGACTTACTATCCTGAGACGTCCTTCTGAGCATAAAAAAAACTCAGGAGATTTAGCCCTGCTTACCTGAGACAATGAGAACAACAATTAAGGCCAAGTCACTCAATCCAACATTCGCATTAATAGAATTTAAATGTGATATCCACAAAGTAATAAGTATTGGAGAATTAACTAATACACACAAACCAGATAAGAAATCGGATGATGATAAATGTCTTAGACCATTAATACTTAATTGGTTTTATAAAATCACATTTGCCAAGTTATCTTATAATATAATTGAACTCAACTCAAAGATATTGTTTGTTTTAAACATGAGTAGAAAACTGCAGGATCAATTTAAATAATTTTTTCAGCAGTATGTAGTATTAGTTAGGAAAAACCTTCTTGTGTAACGATATCTCTTCTATAAAAATGTAATTAGTCAACTAATTTTTAGACACCTCCAAGCATCTCAAATTGACATGTCCAACTGCTGAAAACATGATAGTCTTAAAAGAAGAATCCTCAAACTACATAATTCTACATCATTCACAAAGAAATTCCACCTTTCTCGTATTAATAGTACTACTCGGTCCTTATATCACTCAAGTTCTCATCTAATAACCAATAAGCATGACCATCAACAAATTGCTTCTTATCGAAATATCCAACACACATTATTATCCTAGTCAATTATGAGTACGTAGAGAGAGTGGTAGAAATAGATTTTCTTTACAATATGTTCAAACTTGGAATTAACAATCATCTTTGGGTGGTAAATTAAGATAAATAAAGGCATGGCATGGTCAGATACTCGGATGCAACCACTCAATATTAGCCATTTAATCAAATCAAAATTAAAGAAACATAGTGTTGGTCCCAAAGTTGAGTTAATAATATTGAGTAAGCTAGTGAAAATGTCTAGAGGGGAGGGGTGAATAGACTTTTCAAAAAATCTTTCAATATATCAGAATACACAATGCGGAATAATCAGATTACTAATGAGCCCAATCAAATTTATACTCAACTTTTATCTTGATCTTTATCTTTGTTAATTCTTAATGTTCTTGATTAAACAATTCAAACAAATAACAAACAGTAAAGTAAAGAACACAGAATTTTATAGTGGTTCGACAAATGTCTACATCCACTCTCACAACTCCAGTTGTGAAGTTTTATTACTCTTCTCGAGCTTCTTGTGGCTTAAAGTCCCAAGATTAAGACTTTGATCTTATCGATTATACCACCAGGTATATCTTCGATCTACTAGTAATTCTACAAGTAACTAGCACACTTGTTTTACAACATACAAACTTAAACTTTGAAAAGTAAAACTTCTCTGTGAATAGCCTTTGATTTCTTCTCTTCAATTCAGTGGCTCTTCTTGCTTTGATTTCCTTAACTCTGTGAGTTCTTGCTTGTAGACTTGCTCTTTGAATTCTCTAAGATCAGTAATTGCTCAGTAGTCTTCAGCAGTAGGAGATCACACAGTATTTATAGAACTTAGTATGACAGTTAGCAGTTTGTGAACTAACTCTCAACTAACTCTCAACTAACTCTAAAACTGTTTTTGTAACTTCTTCTTGTAACCGACTTTGTAACTTCCTTCAACTTCCAAGTCAGCATCTCTTCAAATATATCTTCAGTTACTCTTTAAATAAGCTTTCCAAACTTATTCTTCAAATACACCAAATCAGCACAGTAACTTACTGTTCTGATTTTTACTCTTCGGATTTTACTCTGCTGAGTCAGTCAGCACAGTAACTTAAAACTTTCAAAACTTCTCCAGATTTCTTCTAAGCTCTTCTTCAACTCTTCTTTGAAGTTTTCTTATTCTGAAGTAGTCCTCTGAGTCTTCATTAGTCTTCTGATCTTCTTATAGTCTAATACTAATCTACTGTTCTGAACTTTTACAATGCTGAATACAATAGAATACACCTTTACATATATAAAACTTATCTATACATCAACTGAACTATATACAGATGAGTATATCTAAGTCCTACACTATAAGCTGTCTATACAATACAAAACATCAGCTTAGTTCCTAACAGTTCATATATCAGATCAGTAACCAATAAGATCAGTAACTCATGTAAGTTAAATAACTTTTATATACGATCAGTAAATACTAAGATCAGTAAACACTTAAGATCAGTAACTTACATATAAGATCAGTAAACATATAAGATCAGTAACTAATAAGATCACTAAAATTATTCTCAGTTTCCATACTCAGATCAGTAATCTTATTTCAAATAACTCAGTTAAGATCAGTAATTTTATTCTCAATATTACTAAATAAGATCAGTAAACTTATTTCAGTTAGTATTAAGATCAGTAATCTCAATTTAAGTTTCTCATCAGATTAGTAAGCTTATATTCAGATGACTTAGTTAAGATGACTTAGAACCACATATATCACTAACTTTAAGTTGTTTTTGGCCATCAAAACATACTCTCATCAATTAGAATATTGTTTATAGGATTCATATCCCAACAATTTCCCCCTTTTTGATGAAGCCAAAACTACTTAAATGTTAATAAATCAGTAGTTAAGTATGTAGTCTATCATAACAGTTCATCAATTCAGAATTCATATCATATTCACAATCAGATTAGGTATTTCACATATTACACATACTAGCAAAATATGTAAAACAACAAAAATATAGAAATAAAGATTAAGGTTAAGAAATGTTATCTTCTGAGCTTGTCCTTCATCTTCATTCTGCATCTTCAGATTCTGAATGCCACATACATCCTTGCCTTGATATCCATCATATGTTGATGATCAGTGATTCCTTCTTCTTTAATGATCTCAGCAATAATGTTGTTGATCTCTTTGTAATCAGGTTCTCCACTTTCCAGTCTTGGAGGTTCCCAATTAGGTTCTTCAGGACACAAAATCTTTGTTCCAGCACGATTAGCAACCTGAACTATGTCTTCCCAGAACTCTTGATCAATATTCAGCATGAATTCTTCAAAATCAATAAATTCTGCTTCTTTGCTCGAATGATCACCAAACTTCTTCACAATGAAGTTAGCAATCTGCCACTTCTTCTTTAAATTCTTCCAGTATTCCATATGTTCTGTTAAAACAATGAAATCCACAAAGTTTTCATCTTGAAAATCTTTGTCAAACTCTTTTCCTTCAGCTTTCTTTTGAGTCTTCATCTTTCTCTTCAAAGCTGTAACTCGATTATCAAATCTTGTTTTCAAGAACTTGACATCCTTTTCTTTCTTCTTTTTCAATTTTTCTTCTTCACTTGAAATAACAGCTTTCATCTTGCTTTTTGATCTGGTAATTCTTCCAGCTTCCTCTTCTTGTTGTTCTTCATCAGACAAGACTAACTTCCTCTTCTTCTGACTAGAACTCCCAGCAATATCAGGTCTTTTCTCAACAATTTCTTGACCTTGTTGCTTCTGTTGCTTCCTTTGTTTCAGTTTTTCATTCAGAATAGAAATTTCAGCTTTTAATTCATCCTGACTCACAACCAACTGAGCTTGTTGTGACTGTGTTTGTTCCATCACTTCCCTTGTCCTATCTTCCCCCTTTTTGGCTTCATCATGCCACTCTTTCAAGGAAGATATGTGTTGCTCCAGCTTTTTATGCAACACTTGAGACAGGTTTCTTTCTTGTACTCTATGAAGATCAAAGATTTTGGACATTGTATGCTCCATCACCTTTTCATAAGAGTGTTCAGAAGTCATCTTATTCATTCTCTCAGTAGCTTCTTGGAACATCTTTACAGCATCTTCCAATTTTGCTTGAAGCTCTGTATTCTGCTTTTTCAACCTCTCAAAGTCTGAATTTTCAGATTCCTTTTCAATAGGAACTGTTCTGATCTGTTCTTGCACATCCTCAAGAACAATAGGATCAGCAGAGTGAATTGGAATGCTTTCCATTTCTTCAGCATCCAAAGCTTGATTTTCAACAACCTCTGTTTCTTCAATCACTACAGTGTTCTCAAACACCTCTGTTGCATTGTCAATCTTTTCATCAATGTCCACAAAATCCTTTTCAGCAGTATTCAAATCTTCATCAACACCTTTCTCTTCACTAAACAAATCTTCATCATAGTTAGGAGTTGCAATCTTTTCCACAGTGTACTTGATTCCTGTTAATCTTTCAACAAGAAGTACAACAGATTCTGGAGTGACTAACTCAAGAAAAGAGTTAACACCAGCTGCTTGCATCTGCTCTGCTTCCCAATCATCAAAGATTGAAGCACCTCCCATACCTTCCATGATGGCTAAACTCTCCTTCAAAGTACTCCTCTTAAGATACACCCATGTGCCAATCCTAAGGAGTTTCTCAAACTCAACTGAGCTCTCATCTAATCCAGGAAATTTCTTCAACAAGGCTATCCTCAAATCTATCCTGATTCTATCCTCTTTATCACAGATAGTGTACTCCATCAAATCAGCAGGTTTAGGAGCAATAAATTCAGGTTCAGGGGATGATGAAATGTCAATTGGTTCAGTAGAAGGTTCAAATTCATGTTCAGTAGAGTGAGCATGAACCTGTATTGGGGATTGATGTGGTGAAGGTTGATGTGAAGTTTGATGTTGAGGACTAGAAATTGGGGTAGGCTCAAAGTTAGTGTGCTGAGGTGATGAATGGGGAGTGTTCTGAGTCTCAGATAAATAGTGATCTGATCTTCCAGAACATGAAGGTTGAGGGTTTTGGGTTTCAGTTTGGCTTGGTTCAGAGTTTGAAGGGGTAGGGGAGACAACAATCAATTTCCTCCTAACACTCCTTGTCTTAGTCCTTTTATGAATAGCAACAGGACTAGGAACACTAACCTCTTGCTCATCCGAGCTTGATTGCACCACAGTTTCAACAAATCGAACTGTTGGTTCTGAGGCAGTTGTAGCAGACCTTCCTCTCCTTGGTCTAGTACTGCTCGGATCATGCCTTGATTTTGATCGAACCTCAGGTTGATTATCTTCAGATTGGTACATTGAAGCTCCAGACTCTTCTGCTTCAAGCTCTTGAGATTGTTCCAGAGGGTTTTCTTGTTCAAACTGAACAGACTCCTTCTTCATCAAGAATTTCCCATGATGGAATTTCTTGGGATTACTCCAATATGGCTTTTTCACCAGCTGAGGCAGCAAGAAACTCAGCTTGCTTCCAAACCCTAATTTCGATTTAATCGAAAATTCCATTGTATCCTCATCAAATAAAACTTTTTCTTTTTCAGTCAGCAGCCTTTCTAAGAAGAATCCTTGCCAATCACCTTGAACTCTGTCGATGATTGCAGCCATAATTCTAATCTTGAAACTGGATAAGGCATCCTGGCTATGATGTTGCCCTAACAAGCACTTTCCAGCTATGTCCATCAAAAATTGAAGACCTGTAGGAAGAACATCCTTCTTCAGATTAGTCAAGGTCTCTGTTTCAACACCTGACCACCTTCCCACACACTCCTTTTCCTCTCCAGCTTTGTAAGTTAAAATATCCACCGGGCCTTGTGGTAAATCCAACATGACTTTTAGGATGTCCCTAGTAATTGTGACCTTGTGCCCAGCAAGCATGGAGTGAACACCATTTTTATCTCCTTGGAGTTGCAAATAAAATTCCACAGCTTCTGGTTCATAGACATTCATGGGAGATGATTCCAGAAATTTTCGTAGTCCGCACTCTTCGCACATAGTCAGAATGGCTTGATTCTCAGCACTGTGTCGGCCATTGAAATAGACAGCATTTTCCACAAAAATGCCTTTCTTGCGAATCCAGAAATTCGAATCGAATGTTCCTGCAACTTGGTTAGCTTCATTGATAATATTAATGGTTGCCATTTGAGAATTTTGAAGAAACCAGATTTTTCAGAAGTTATGAGATTAAGAGATTTCCAGAAATGAACTCGTAAGAACGAAGAAGATGAAGTGTGATCGTTTTTGTTAAATTCAAAACCAATCTAGGGCTAGGATTGAATTAGATTATCACAAGGAATGGTTGGGATTAAGTCTCGAAATTCGAGTTAAATCATAACTGTTCACATTCTAGTAACATTCTTAATTTTTTTTTTTTTGGAGCCAACTTGTGTTTGATAAATACACCACAATTTTTAGGTTTAGAAATAGAGGAGTGTATTAATCTTCTCTATTAGTAATCTAAAAGTATGAACAATTTTTGACTTAGAGTAATCTAAACCAAAAGACTGTTCTGATGCAAATCAGCACAGTAGTTTCCAAAACTATTTCACTTCATTTTCTTACAAGTATATAAAGAAAATATCACTTATCTGGATCAGCTGAGTACTGTGATCAGCTGAGTAACCTTTTTAGAAATCAGATCAGTAGATGAATCAGCACAGTAGATTTCAGATCAGTAGATGGGTCAGCACAGTAATCCTCAGATCAGTACCCAAATTTCCTGATTTCACCTTTTTGATATCAGCACAGTGATCCTCAGATCAGTACTGTGTCAGATCAGTAGATTTCTGTAGACAGATTAGTAGTAAACAAATCTTTCTGTAGACAGATTAGTCAGTAATCAGATTAGTTCTGTAGAATAACTGAATTGTAATCAGATCAGTACTGTAGACAAAGAAGCTTTGTAATCAGTACAGTTCTGTAGACAAGTCAATTTATTAATCAGAATATATCTGTAGACTGCTATGTTCTGTAATCAGATCAGATTAGTAAACTTTTCAAATCTGTAATCAGATCAGTTCCCCCTTCAATGGAGAATTCCTCTTCTGTGCCTGTTTCACCTTGGTAGAAGTGTTAGTTCATGAGATATAAGTGTAAAACAGTACAGATTAGTAACAATATGTTTAATTTAATGATCACATCAAGGTTTTTGCTAAAGTGACTTAGTGATCTGAGTCAACAAAAGGATCTTTAAGAAATCACAGATTCCCCCTTAATGTACGTTCTCAGTGTCCCTCAGCTTTACCAGCTTCCTCATTGGGATGAAGGTCACTTTAGTAACCTTGTTACCTGTTTTGAATGTAGTGGTCTGACATGGGATTGTCTCTTCTGACTTTTGAGTTTTGGTGTACTGCTCTTAATTTCTGCTTCATGTCCTTCTTGGTATAAGATCAGTACCTGAAATGTTAGCACAGTTCTATATACAAACAGAATCCATATCTATCAATCCTAAACTAATGCACAATTCTCTGAATCTCACTTCAGCCAATGGTTTTGTAAAAATGTCAGCTCTTTGAATATCAGTATGAATCTTTTCCATTCTAATATTCTTCTTTTCAACATGATCCCTAATAAAATGATGCCTAATGTCAACATGTTTGCATCTAGTATGTAGAACAGGATTTTGAGTGATGGCAATGGCACTATTACTGTCACAATATATAGGTACATTAGATTCTACAACATTGTAGTCTCTGAGTTGTTGTATTAGCCAAAGGAGCTGACTACAACAACTACCTGCAGCCATATATTCTGCTTCAGTAGTAGAAGTTGCCACACTTGTTTGTTTCTTTGAAAACCATGAAATGAGCTTAGTTCCTAAGAATTGACATGAACCTGAAGTAGATTTTCTATCTATTTTGCAACCTCCAAAGTCCGAGTCTGAATAACCACTTAAAGATATATCATCATCTGCAGGATACCATAATCCTCGATTAATGGTCCCCTTTAGATATTTCAATATCCTTTTAGCAGCTTCCAAATGACTTTCCTTGGGGTTTGCTTGAAATCTTGCACATACTCCAACAGAAAAAGCAATATCAGGTCTGTTGGCAGTTAGATAGAGTAGAGAGCCAATTAAAGCACGATAGTGAGGTTGGTCAGAAGACTTACCTCCTTCATCAGGATCCATTCTGTATGTAGGTTGTATGGGCACACCAACTGTCTTACAGGTTTTAATACCAAATTTATCTAACAAATTCTTAGTGTACTTTGCTTGATTTATAAAGATACCTTCTGAAGTTTGTTTTACTTGAAGACCAAGAAAATATGTCATTTCTCCCATCATAGACATTTCAAATTTACTTTGCATGAGTGTAGAAAAGCTTTCACTCAAGTTTTTGTTGGGTGATCCAAAGATAATATCATCCACATAAATTTGAACAAGTAATATATCATTACCTTCTTGTCTTCTAAACAAAGTTCTATCAACTTTGCCTTTTGTAAAACCATTTTCAAGTAAGAATAGAGAAAGAGTATCATACCATGCTCTTGGGGCTTGTTTCAATCCATAGAGTGCTTTCTTTAACCTGTATACTTGGTGACTATTCACTTCAAAACCAGGTGGTTGTTCCACATAAACTTCTTCAGCAAGTATACCATTCAAAAATGCACTTTTCACATCCATTTGATACACAGTAAATTTCATATGTGCAGCATAAGCAAGGAACAATCTTATAGCTTCTAATCTAGCTACAGGGGCAAAAGTTTCATCATAATCAATACCCTCAGCTTGAGAGTAGCCCTGAGCAACTAATCTAGCCTTGTTTCTAACTACAAGATCATTTTCATCCCTTTTGTTCTTGAAAATCCACTTAGTGCCTACAACATTATGATTACTAGGTCTATCAACAAGTTCCCAAACTTCATTTCTAGTGAACTGATTAAGTTCTTCTTGCATGGCTATAATCCAGTTACTATCACTTAAAGCTTCAATCACAGTTTTAGGCTCAATAGATGATAGAAAACAACACCAGCAAAATAAAGACTTACTAGGTTCTTCCTTTGAATTAAACAATTGTTTTCTAGTTTTAACACCTATACTAGAATCACCTAGAATCAGATCAGTAGAATGAGCAGACTTCCATGTCCTTCTATTCTTAACAGAAATGCTATCATCATTTACATCATGCAAATTTTCATGCAGATCAGTATCATTTATATCAGCAGATTTGTTCACAGGAGAGCAGTCATTCAATTCTTGTATTTCAGAAGTTTTAGATGACTCACCTTTGTCTTTTACCTTTTCTTTATCAGAATCTTGATCTAGAACTTTCAGGAAAGGATTATATGCTTGTACAGATTCATATATTCCTGTATCATCATCTTCATTGTTGATTTGAAGCTGTAGTTTGTCAATTTTCTTACTGAGCTGATGATCAGCAGAGTCCTGCACATTCTCATCAAAGACAACATGGGGTGTTTCTTCCACACATAGGGTAGAGTAATTAAACACTCTAAATGCTTTGCTTACAGAAGAGTATCCTAAGAATATCCCTTCATCAGCTTTTGCATCAAAAGCATTTAATTTGCTTTTGCCATTGTTATGTATGAAACACTTACATCCAAAGATATGAAAATAAGAAACTCTTGGTTTTCTGCCTTTCCATACCTCATAAGGTGTTTTACCATGCACCTTATTAAGAGCACTTCGATTTTGGGAGTGGCAAGCTGTGTTAATAGCTTCTGCCCAAAATTTCTGAGGTGTGTTGAATTCTGCAATCATGGCTCTGCAAGCTTCTTTTAGTGTTCTGTTTCTCCTTTCTGCAACACCATTTTGTTGAGGGGTTCTGGCTGCACTTGTCAAATGCTGTATGCCAGACTTAGAACAGTAGTCAGAAATGTAACAATTAATAAATTCAGTCCCATTGTCACTCCTTATCTTGACAATGGGATGACCTTTTTCAACCTGCAACCTCTTCAATAGATCTGGAAGTAGTGTTTGTGTATCACTCTTTTTGTGTAGAAAGACTACCCAAGTAAACTTAGAGTAATCATCTACTACAACTAGAGTATATCTTCTTCCATTCAATGTAGGAGGGTTGATAGGACCATGAAGATCCATATGCAAGAGTTCTAAAACTCTGCTTGTTGAAAGAGTTGGAATGGACTTAAATGAAACCTTTACCTGTTTACCTTTTTGACAGGAATCACATACTTGTGATTTGGAATAGATTTCATTAGGAATGCCCTCAACAAGATGTTCTCTAGCAATCTTGTTGATTATCTTAAAGTTTAGATGGCAGAGGCGTTTATGCCAGAGCCAACTGTTTTCTTTAGGACTCTTAGTAATAAGACAGGCATTCTTAGGACAGCTATTCCAATTCACAATGTATACACTTCCTTGTCTTGTGCCAACAAGTAGAACATTGTGAGTCCTTTTATCTATTATTTCACATCTTCTGGTTTTGAACTGAACCTTGTATCCCCTGTCACAGAATTGAGATACAGATAACAAATTATACTTCAAACCTTCAACATAGGAGACATCTTGGATTTCAACATCTCCATTCTTGATGAATCCAAATCCTTTTGTGATTGCTATTGAGCTATCACCAAAGATGACTTTTGGTCCTTCCTTCTCATGATAGTCAGTAAGTAAGGCCTTGGTACCAGTCATGTGGTGTGAGCACCCACTGTCTATGTACCATGTCTCACCAACTGAACCACCTTTCTTGTATAAGTCCAGTCGATCCTGCAAAGTAGTGATCTTAATAACTTAGGTACCCTTGTTTATTGGGGTCCTTGGGGGTTAGTAGTGAGAGGTACCCAAATGAACATTGAGGATTTGAATAAGTGGGACCTCTTCAGTTTCCTTCCAAATTTATCACAGAACAGTACTTTATTAACCAGTTCAGAATTATCAGCAGACTTAGGATCTATTTTTCTGAGATAGCCTTTCCTTGGTTCTATCCCTTTTTCAGTAAGATCAGTATGTTTGTAATAGTTTGAATATGGTCTAAAAGCATGTGGACCATAAGGCTTATAAATTTGCTTTGGTCTTTTCTCTCCATAGATATCATAGGATAAGGGAGGAGGATAAAGAACAGGTTTGTTATGATAATGAGGCACAAATCTCCTAGGTTTAGTTGAATACAGCTGAGACTGCCTTATGAAAGGAGGTCTAGGTTGTTCCCAACTTGCCTGTGCTTGTGTTGACCTACTGTTCTGAGTTTGTCTCTTCTGATTCCAGGACTGATCTGATCTGGTCAGAGGAGTATAACTCTTCTGGTATGGCCTTGACTGTACTGGTCTTAATACATTCTTCATTTTACCATTCTTGGTAGTAGGAGGGATGTATTTAGACTGTACTTTGAGTTTTGGATCATCATCATAAGTCATAGGTTCTTTTCCTTTATCTAGTTGCAAAGAACTTGTACTAGCTCCATTAGTGTTCTTAAATTCTGAAGTAGATGGACTAGGCAGATCAGTACCTATTCCTCTTTTATCATTTGGAGCTCTATATCTGTCTGAGATTGTTTGATTAATCTTAGTAGAGTTAATCATCCCAGATAGCTTTCGATCTAGGCTCACTACTTCAGATTCTAAGAATCTATTGCGCTCTTCAAGTTTTTCACATTTAATCTTTAAATCATTGAATTCATTAGTCTCTTTGGCTTGAGTTTTAAGCATACCCTGATATAGTTTGTCAATGGATGCATACTTTTCTTGGAGTTTGGACAACTCTTCTGATAGTCTTGCATTTATGACAGCTATATTAGGATCTACTTTTGACTGAGCTTCTTTTAGCTTAATGATTTCTTGCTTTAAAGATATATTCTCATCACTAATTTCAATGAATGCTTTGTTAGCTTGTAGAAGGTCTTCTTCAGTCACTCCTTGGGAATGATGAAGACTACTTCCTACACTGCTAACAGCAGCATCACTTTCATCAGTGTCAGAATTGTCACAAGATTGAAATGAGTTAACAGATGATACCTCATCATTTATTTTGGCCATCATTACCAGTCCATCATCTGCTATGAAGGCTTCATCTTCATTGCTAGAGGGGTAGTCAGATGAAGACGATGGTAACTCTTCTGATTCCGAATCAGAGTCATTGTAGGCCATCATTGCCTTCTTACCCTTTGCATATTTTCGATCTCTTCTGGCTTTCCTTTCTTCTCGATCTTCAGAACTCAGATCAGGACATTCATAAGCATAATGACCTGGCTTATCACAATTATAGCAAACAGGATTGTTAGAAGTTCTTTTAGGAGGAGAATGTTTTCTGTTCCTGTCATGCTTGTCAATTGAGTTCCTGTCTTTCTTATCAGAATACTTTCTGTCTCTCTTTTCAGATGAGTTCCTATCTCTCCTGTTCTCATTAGAGATCTCATCCCTTCTTTCAGAAGAGTTTTGATCCCTTCTGTTCACTGAAGAGTCCCTGTTACTAGAACCCTTAGTTTCCTTATAGAATCTTTTGTACCTGCCATACCTCTTGTTCAGTTTATCAAATCTTTTGATCATAAGGCTCATCTGATCTTTCAGACTAAGATCAGAACTATCTAGTTCATCTTTTATGCTTGAGGCCTTAGACTTAGATGATCTAGACCCCTTAGAGGTAGAGGCTTTAAAAGCTATGTCCTTAGAGGCATCCTTATCCTTATGAATCACAGTAATAGGATCTTCTTCATCTAACTCAAACTCATGTGCCTTAAGTGTTTGGAACATAGTTTCTGCTGGCCAAGAGTCAATGTCTTGTGTGGTTTTAATGATCATCTTGACCATTTTCCACCTTTCATCCAAGGCTTTCAAGATTCTCAGGTTAACTTCTCTGTCAGTATAAGTCTTTCCTAATACATCAAGATCATTCATAATTTTGGTAAATCGAGTATCCAACTCATCAATTGATTCTCCTGGCTTCATCTTAAATGATTCAAACCTTTGGACAGCAGTGGATAACTTGCTTTCTTTGATCAGTGTAGTACCTTCACAAAGAATAGCCAGTTTGTCCCACATCTGTTTTGCAGTCTTACATTTTAGTACTTTACCAAGATACTCATTTGGTAAGGTATGTAAAATGTAGTTCTTGGCAAGACTGTCCAAATTGTTTTGTTTAATTTCTTCCGAAGTCAGTTCTGACCTTGGTTTAGGAACCAGTGCTCCAACTGGTTTGGATGGATCCAGAACAGCAGTGTTTTCCACCATGATGACAATTGGTCCTTCAGTCACCACAGACACCATTAGATCATGGGTCGAGCTAAAGATGGCCTCCATCCTAAGCTTTCAGTAGTCATAATCTGCAATCTTGAACTTGGGCAGCTTGTTCACATTAGTGTCATCCATGTTTGATTAGACAAATAGGATCAGTAGTATAGCAGATAGATTTCAAGTATTCAGATAGTAACAAATATCAAGAAATAACAGCAAGATCAGTAAAATATCCCTCAAGATCTGTAAGGTTATCAAGAAACAGCAGTCCAAAGAACTACTGCTCTGATACCACTTGTTGGTCCCAAAGTTGAGTTAATAATATTGAGTAAGCTAGTGAAAATGTCTAGAGGGGAGGGGTGAATAGACTTTTCAAAAAATCTTTCAATATATCAGAATACACAATGCGGAATAATCAGATTACTAATGAGCCCAATCAAATTTATACTCAACTTTTATCTTGATCTTTATCTTTGTTAATTCTTAATGTTCTTGATTAAACAATTCAAACAAATAACAAACAGTAAAGTAAAGAACACAGAATTTTATAGTGGTTCGACAAATGTCTACATCCACTCTCACAACTCCAGTTGTGAAGTTTTATTACTCTTCTCGAGCTTCTTGTGGCTTAAAGTCCCAAGATTAAGACTTTGATCTTATCGATTATACCACCAGGTATATCTTCGATCTACTAGTAATTCTACAAGTAACTAGCACACTTGTTTTACAACATACAAACTTAAACTTTGAAAAGTAAAACTTCTCTGTGAATAGCCTTTGATTTCTTCTCTTCAATTCAGTGGCTCTTCTTGCTTTGATTTCCTTAACTCTGTGAGTTCTTGCTTGTAGACTTGCTCTTTGAATTCTCTAAGATCAGTAATTGCTCAGTAGTCTTCAGCAGTAGGAGATCACACAGTATTTATAGAACTTAGTATGACAGTTAGCAGTTTGTGAACTAACTCTCAACTAACTCTAAAACTGTTTTTGTAACTTCTTCTTGTAACCGACTTTGTAACTTCCTTCAACTTCCAAGTCAGCATCTCTTCAAATATATCTTCAGTTACTCTTTAAATAAGCTTTCCAAACTTATTCTTCAAATACACCAAATCAGCACAGTAACTTACTGTTCTGATTTTTACTCTTCGGATTTTACTCTGCTGAGTCAGTCAGCACAGTAACTTAAAACTTTCAAAACTTCTCCAGATTTCTTCTAAGCTCTTCTTCAACTCTTCTTTGAAGTTTTCTTATTCTGAAGTAGTCCTCTGAGTCTTCATTAGTCTTCTGATCTTCTTATAGTCTAATACTAATCTACTGTTCTGAACTTTTACAATGCTGAATACAATAGAATACACCTTTACATATATAAAACTTATCTATACATCAATTGAACTATATACAGATGAGTATATCTAAGTCCTACACTATAAGCTGTCTATACAATACAAAACATCAGCTTAGTTCCTAACAGTTCATATATCAGATCAGTAACCAATAAGATCAGTAACTCATGTAAGTTAAATAACTTTTATATACGATCAGTAAATACTAAGATCAGTAAACACTTAAGATCAGTAACTTACATATAAGATCAGTAAGCATATAAGATCAGTAACTAATAAGATCACTAAAATTATTCTCAGTTTCCATACTCAGATCAGTAATCTTATTTCAAATAACTCAGTTAAGATCAGTAATTTTATTCTCAATATTACTAAATAAGATCAGTAAACTTATTTCAGTTAGTATTAAGATCAGTAATCTCAATTTAAGTTTCTCATCAGATTAGTAAGCTTATATTCAGATGACTTAGTTAAGATGACTTAGAACCACATATATCACTAACTTTAAGTTGTTTTTTGCCATCAAAACATACTCTCATCAATTAGAATATTGTTTATAGGATTCATATCCCAACACATAGCATAATAATCTTAAATCTTTGTGAATCCTTCCAAATGATAATTCCACATAAAATGATTATGATCTAGTCTCATAGTTCATTCAAAAAATGAAATTGCCGTAAACCCATAGATTAGGTGTTTGTCTCATATTTCACAAGTATCAATAAGTCTATCTATTTCCTTTAAAGCACTAAACCATTTTGGCTATGAAATCAATTGTGTTGTTAGTCCTACTATGCAATCCTCTCTGTAATAGAAACCAAAGAAACGCGTGAAAGTGTGAGATAAATAGAAACCTAGAAGTTAAAATAATACATAACATTAATATCAATATATGATCAAATAACTCACACAAATTGAACTGGGGAAAAGTAGTTGATGCAACTGATGCCTTGAACATTTTTCACCTATCATCAAAACCAAAATGTAAAGAACTAAAATTATCCACACAAAAAAGGCAATAAAAATGTGTTGGTCCTGAAAGGAGTATATAACAAGTGTATGGGAGGGGGGGGAATACACTTGTATGCAAATCTTTTCAACTTATGATCAAACCAGAGCTCAGCAAGGTTGTCTTTGACAACTCTGCTGAAGATGATAAACTCTTCTAAGATAATCAAACTACTAAGTACTATTGAGTACTTAGTTGAATAACTATCTAGGGGAGTTATAGGTGCGGAATAGTGGTTGGCCCTTTAAGTTTAGACTCCTTAAGTTTCTGAAATCACTTTGTCAATCCAATACAGTCCAGTTTAGTTTCAGGGAACTTGTCCAATACAATTTTGCACAGTCTTTGAATATGTATCTTTTGAAAGATCAGTTTTGTGTGCAGTGTTGAATGAATGTAAGTACTTGTAAAGCAAATCAACACAAGAGGTTATAGTGGTTCAGAGACTCAAGCTCCTACATCCACTTTCCCTGATTTAACAGGATAATTCCTTCACTCTTGGAATTAACTTGTTTTATAGTGCCAAGGTGCACTTGATCAATAACACCACTCCTTGGTGAATTGATCCCTAGGATGTCTAGTCCTAGTACCCTCTTCTCAACTCAGAACTGAACTGTTCTTCTCTCAACAGTCAGCTCCTACCACTTCTACTACTACAACCTTCTCTCTTTCTCACTTGAAAGGGGTAAGGATTGAAGTAAGGTTCCAACTAATGAGATATCCTTTACAATGAGGATCAATGTATAAGGATAGGATATCTCTCTAAGCTTTGTGTATGGATATACAGTGAATTCAGCTTAGAAGAAGTGTTTCAAGACTAAGAATGTCTTTTGAAGACTTTGAAGCTTTCAGAATAGTTGTTCAGTTGGATGTAGAATTGATAGATGCTTCAAATGGTCTTCACACTCCTTGTATTTATAGACAAAATGGAGATTTGCCCGTTGGAGAGGCAGCCCAAAATTGCTATAAATGTCTTCCTTGAGTTCTTCAAACTGGAAGACAGATTCTTGATAGTGACATGTCCTTAATTGGGTAATAAACGGCTTGTAAGACTTTGTCTTCATTCTGCAGCACTTTTCCCAATGTTTGACTTCTTGTTAGGGCTTGGACATGACTTCTGAAGATTGATCCAATGATAGGACAACATTCTTTATCAAATGGACAACTCTCCTTATCACTATCAGCAGATTTGCTTATCAGCAAGGTTGGCTTGCTCATCTTCAGATGACTTGGCTCTTTCCCTTTCTTTCACTTCAAGGTGATCTTAGCATGTTTCAATGAGGTTCTTTAGGGTATGGTTGTCTCTAGCTCTTCAGCATGGTTGACCTTCAAACATTAGAACCTTTGTTCTGGTTCAAACCTGCTGAGACAACTCTTTTGGGACAACTCTCCTGATCAGCATACTTGGTCTTTTAGCTTCAGAGCTGATGTTTTCACAGAGTTAACCTCTCTGGACAACTCTCCTGATCAGAGCATTTGACTAATCTTGTCCTTTTGAGCTTTGCAATCTTGTTCTTGTATAGAAATAACTCTTCTGGACAACTCTCCTGATCAGAGCATGTGGTTTTCAATGGAGTATGCTTGTCCTTAGTGTTTGTTCCAGATTTTGAGCCTTGAGGGGACTTTATCTTGATCATTTTTAAAGCATAGGTTCCCTCTCACATTGTGTATCTAGTCATCTGAGAGCTGCCTAACATATCAGCTTTTCTTCTAGCCTAATACTATGTGTTCTAGCATTTTTAGAACACAATTATATTGACTTAGGCATGTCTCAGGGGGTTTTGGTATTTAATCAAAACATATTTCATTTGATTCCCAACAAAATGTGATTAAATACATAATGAGCTTTCAATATAAACTTAAACACACTTTCAATTCACCACTCCCGTGATGGCAATTTGAATAAAGAAACATATATTTCAATTAAACAACTATTGTTGTGTTCACATAGAGAATTAAACCTCAATTTTGTTTGTTGTGAATTTTGTGAAGGATCCCATGAGTCATCAGATACAATAAATGGGTTTCATTAATTTTAACATTACATTTGTAGGTAATATAACCTGCAGAGGAGAAGACGTGGTTATAGAGGAGGCATGTACGGTGAACATAAACATATTACATGTATATTAAGTATTCACACAGTTACAATAACGACAAAGGGGAAGATGCGGATTAATAAATAATTCACAACAGTTAAATACAAATAAATTATAGAGTAAATTAGATGAGAAGAAAGTACCAAGAATTCTTCTGAGGAAAGATCGGTAAAAGAGGAGAAAGTACCAAGAATTCTTCCGTATAAAGATCACTAAAAGATGGACTGAAAAACATAAGTAACCCAAAAACTGAAATCGAGAAAATCCACAATGAATTAGCAAAGGATCAATTACAAAAAATTATAACATTTCTCTATATGAAATCAAGATTAGTTAAAGCGTTCTTCGTATACCAATGAAGATTAACAGATGACAATTAATATATGAAACGTTTACCCAAAAAGAGATAGGGAAGAAACACATTAACCTGCATCATGTTTCACAACCCACCAATTTAGAATGGGAATTGCATATCTTAAGAGGCGCTTTTGATTTGTTGGGCTTACTCTTCGCCATTAATTCTGCATTATTATTGTCAAGATTGAAGCTTGAATTTGAAGATGAAGAATAGGAATGGGAAGAGATTTTGGGAAATGAAGAAGCTATTGTGTGAAATGAGTCTGTTAAAATTCTGCAGTGACACGTGGTGACACCTAGGTATGAATAAAATGACACATGTCGAGTTTAGGAGAAACCCAAAATGACACTTGTCGAATTATGGTGAAACACTTCCTCCTTTTATTATATAAGATTGTATCAAAAATTATATATTATATTTGGGGCCATATCTAATGACCCAAGCTTTTATGTTTAATAAAATGTTCATTTGTCTGATAAAAAAAAAAAAAAAAGGTGTGGAGGAAGCTTGAAGAGTTCTATCTTACTTAAACATTGTTGTTGAATTCAACAAAATTGTAGATGATCTTGAAAATCTTGAGGTTAAGATTGAGGATGAAGATAAAACCTTAATTTTGTTAAATATATGCTTAAACCTCTTGAGAGTTTTAAGTACTTTACTGTATGAGAGACAAACTTAACTTACATCGAATGAGATTTAAGCAACAATTCAAACCAAGATATTGTAGAGTCAAAATCAAGGAGAAGAGAAGATTAAGAATCAAGCAGAAGCCTTGAAAATGTCAAATCCAAGATGGGCAAGAAGCCGTTTCGGAATAAGAAGAACAATGATTTTTTTTTTCACATTTAGATTTATTAGAATTAATGTAATATTGAGATGTCATCTAATGTTAATGCTTATCAGAAGAGAAGCTAGTCATCTGGTTGGAGTCAGTACAAGTTGAGTAAGGTCAATTCAGCTGATAAGGTTAGTCATCTAATTAGGATCAAATAGTCTGATAGAGTGAGGACAACTTTGCTGAGTGCAAGTCGTCTGATCAGATCAGGGGAGTTGGGATCCAAGTCTGTTGAAGCCATATCAACTAATAGACATATGAGTTGAGTCAAGTCTGCTGATTTTTGTTATTCCAGAATTGGTTATTAGCGGTTATTTATGTTAGGTATGTAGTTAGTTTGTGGTCGTTTCAAGTGGCATTGCATCTTTATAAATACATCACTAAGTGCATAGATTGAGGTAGATATAATTCTGTGTGAGATCATTCTAAGTAGGATCGTATTCTTTGTGAGTTGAGCAAGTTATCATGTTTTCTTAGTAACCATGCTTGTAATTGTAAACACTTGTTCATATTAGTAAATAAGGACTCTATCCTCTGTGGACCTAGATCATTTGATCGAACCACGTAAATCTCGTGTACTTATTCTTGTTCTTGCTTGTTCAATTTACTGCGTTCTTGTTATCTTATTTTATCATTTGTGATTGAAATAGCTAAGTGCAATATTTCATAACAAAAAAAACACATATCGAATTAATCTGAAAGGAAAACTGCATTGAAATAAAGAATGAAGAATAAGATAACAAGACATACAGAGACGGGCCCATGTAGGGTCCAGGGGGTTCAATGGGCCCCCACTGATTTATATATATATTTCTTCCGTCTCGTAATTATTCGTACACCTTTTTATTGAGACGTCTCAAGGTTTTTTGCACACATATAATACGTAAATAATCTACAAAATTAATACTCTTACTACATTATTTTATTTTCAAAATTGTCACTCATTTTGGATCCACATTCTTCCTTACGCCTTACTAAATTACATTTAAACTTAAACCTCACTAAATCGCCAAAAAATATACTCCCTACATTAGTTTATTTTTAAAATTGTCACTCATTTTGAGTCCACATTCTTTCGTACACCTCACTAGATCACATTTAAACCGCATTAAATCAACCAAAATACTTATAATTTATTTAACCTCACACCTCACTAAATTTCCTTTAAATCTCACTTAATCACTCAAAATAATCCTCATTTTTTTTGACCTCACACATCACTAAAAATTCACATTTCTTAAAAAATTGTCTTGTTAAAGTATACAAGTCATCACGGAATAGGGGGTATATTTTAAGTTCTACATTTGTTGACTAATGTCTTAACGAGAATGCACGTTAAATTTTAACATCGTTTCACTTATTATGAGTTGAAGTAGTTAAAATTAATTTTTTTTGAAACATAACAAAAGTCGTTAATTTAAATTAATAAAATGAGGTCTATTGAAAATTTTATAATGATTTTTTGTTTGTAGATATAAAATTTTATAATATTATTTTTTATTTATAGTAATGCAAATCGAGCCCCAAATTCAAAATTTCTGAGTCCGTTACCAAAGACATACGTTGTAATAGCACTAGGGATATGATGTTAAAATATTAATTTTTACATATGGAAAAATCAGTAATGAGTGATTTCTCGAGTCAAGGTGCTCATTTCACATGCCCTCACGAGTATTGGTTTAAGAATTAAAGATGTTTAATGGAGGATATATATTTGGGTAATGATCATTTGTGTAGAGTGAAGAGAAGTGAATCTTTCAAAAATTAAAAAAAGTTTAAAGGCATGATAAGGTAACTAACATAACTAATTATTTGAAATGGGTTTATTTGACAAGAGTGAAACATGTTCCTAAGCTAAAAGAAACCTGATTTATACTGCCATTTAAGGTAACTAACATAACTAATTATTTGAAATGGGTTTATATGATTTTGGGGTAATTCTTATAAACTGGTTTAATTGATTTTAGGGTAATTTTTTAAAATGAGCTTTTTTGAAAACGTAGATTTCTTCGTATATCTTCATTTTTCTGACAAATGGTTTTCGGATCCCTTTCCAAAATGGAAGCTAGACGGCTAAGCATGAGAGATCTAAGGTTTTTTCTGGTTCACATTTATATGATTCGATCAAAAATTTTGAAATCTATGTTTTTTTTTATTTTTAAATAAAAAATTCTCAAAATTTAGGACTGTTTTCGATTAATTTTTTTCAAAAATTGTTATTTTTTCCTGGTTAATTGAGTATTTTGAAAGGAAAAAAAAATGAGCAGTAGGCGCAACTGCGCAAGGAGTATTCTATTGATATGTGTTTTTTTTAGTTATTTAGAGAAAGACATCGTCGGAAAGTTAGCAGGAGGAAAGGGTGAACTCAGAGGCTGAGTTTATTTGAAAACGAGGAAAGGGCATTTTGAACATTTCATACATACTTTAAAGTTTAAACTAATTAAAAGTGTGGGTGTAATAATTATACAATGGGTTCAAATAACCCTGCCCATAAGTAAATTAGAAGGCCCAACATAAAGTTCCACAAAATGGGCCTCAATATGAAAAGCCCACGTACTCAGCCCAATAACCCCCAGAAGTAGAAGGAAAACATCCCAGATATTGCCTGTGTTCAGATGGGCTTTGTGATGCAATTTCCAGATTATATATAATAAACCCTTCCCATCCCCATAACTAGGACCGCAAACGCACAACGGAATTTCTCTAGCAGGGACGAGGGGAATTTTTCTTAGCGTCAAGGTATAATCTCTTCACTCATCAATTGAATTCTGCGTATTTGTGCAAAACTAAGCGGAATCATTGATGCAATTTCTCATCTTGTTTTGAGATTTAGGGTTTTGATTTGTTTCTTAGGGATTTTATTTATTTTACTGAAAGTACACCCGAAGCATCGAAATGTATCTTTTCTTTTGTGAAGGAGTGTTACCTTGTGGAGGTTTTCTGTAATTTGATGAAAATTTAATGGTTTGTATTAATGCATTTGTTCTTCTATTCGAAAATACTGAATGTTTGAATTGAGTGATTGAATCGTTATTTAATTTGTCGTTTCTTGGTTTCTTTAAGCTTTTTAACTCCATTTGTATTCAATGGATTGTTTTCACTTGACATTTTGATTTATTTTGCAGATCCAATTACAATGGCGGAGGAGGAAAATCAAATCGATGTGAAGGAAGAGGTTGTTGGAGATGTTAGTATACACACAAATATAAAATAGTTAACTTGTTAATTATTTGGATCCGAAGTTGCCTTTATTTATTTTATTTCCCATCCCAAAGCAGTGATGTATACCGATGCTTTGTTTGGATCTTATAATTCCTGGTGTTGCAAGTAATGCAAAGGTTTTTATTTTGTTGTGTTGAAGATGAAGCTGAATTAGCTAAAGATGCTTGTTTAATTGAATTGTGTCTATAGGTGTTGACTCTAATATGGTTGCAGCAGAGTATGTTTTTGGAAACCAAACTAATAGTGTAAACCATCATTTTTAGCGAAATAGTACTTTTTCTCAAAGCAACTGGAGTAATTTAATGACAATTTGAGAAGCTCTAGCTTTGAGTGCCATATTTTTTCCTTTTCGTTTACTGGGTTTCATTCTGTAAATGCTCATTGAAGTTCTACTGTTGTAAGTACATATTACTTTATGAATTATTTATAGTTCATAAAGATTGACCAAAACCTAATATACTGAAATTGTTATTTTTCTAACATTATGTCATTGCAATGCAGATTGCTCCATTTGACCCAACGAAAAAGAAGAAGAAGAAGAAGCAAGTAGCTCTTGAACTAGCTGAAGATGAGCCTGTTGATAAACTATCTGAGAAAACTGAGAACTTGTCAAGTACATACTTAATCCAGTGCCCCTAATTTATAATTTTCTGTTGCACTACTTGATTTTTAATCTGTTTTTTTACTCATGCAGTTATTGATGGTGTTGAAACATCATTTGCTGGTCTCAAAAAGAAAAAGAAAAAAGCAGTGAGTGATAATACCATTCGTTTTTAATTTTGATTCTGGAAATTTTCCTTGTGGTTCTTGTATGTAACATTCTGCCACATTTTGCAGGTGTATACTGATCTGAATGAAGAAAAAGAGAGTGTAGGGGAAGAATTGGATGGTATAGATTGTGTTTATTCTAGACCATCATTGTATTATGCTCTATATTTGGTTTTTTCATTGACCAATTTGTTTGTAACAATTGTAGATACCATTGGAGAAGATGAAGAAGGAGAAGGAATTGTCTTGCAACAAAATCCCTGGGAAGGAACTGATCGAGATTATGAATATGATGAGGTAACCGATGTTTTTTCATTGTATACAGGTTGAGGATTTTTGTTTAAATTTGAGGTGATTCTTAAATTATTGAGGAATGATCCATTAGTTTTCCAGATTGGGATTGTGATATTATGTTCTGTATATGATTTCCTGCTGACTTGATATAGAAGACTAAATGTTAATTTAAAATGTCATTCTGCTGCACGTTTTGCGATATGGAATGAGTACCTTGATTCTAATTGAGTTTTTATTTTTCCCATTAGTTATACTATCATGAATGCTGGTCTTCCTTCATTTGCCTGCCACCTCTCCTTTTGTTGTCTCTACCCAACTTATGTTAATTTTAGTTAACTATGTGCAGCTTCTTGGACGAGTGTTCAACATTCTCCGTGAGAATAATCCCGAGCTTGCTGGTGATCGCCGCAGAACAGTTATGAGACCTCCACAAGTTCTTCGTGAAGGAACCAAGAAAACTGTTTTTGTGAATTTCATGGATCTCTGCAAAACGTATGAAATTTCCACAAGTTACTATTTTTCTCTGGTCAAATAGGATAATACTGATTTCCGGTCGATGCTTTAAATTATATCTCCCTCTGCTTCCTCCACTTTATTGTATTATCCTTTTGGTCTATTATTTGTAGTACTTCCATACTTCCATTCTAAGATTGTTTTAGGTAATAGCAGACTTTGAACAAAATAAATTGGTAAGGTTAATTTTCTATTTGTTGCTTTATATGTTTTGTAGTAGTCATTTTTGATGTTTGGTCAGATGCTCACTTTTGCTCCTTTGCATAAGTAGATGTTATAATGATTTAATTTTACCCTTTTGTAGTATGCATAGACAACCTGAGCATGTCATGACTTTCTTGCTTGCTGAAATGGGAACAAGTGGGTCTCTAGATGGACAGCAAAGGTTGGTCGTCAAAGGGAGGTTTGCTCCCAAGAATTTTGAAGGAATTCTCAGACGCTATATTAGTAAGTTTATGTTTCTATTCACTTTTTTTTTGAGGAATGCAGTGTCCTTATGCTATTATGTTTTTTATGTTTATCTCTTGGTATGTATTGCACATTTTTTAAGGACGCATATTAATTTTGCTTCTCAATTATTGCTGCAGATGAGTATGTCATATGTAATGGCTGCAAAAGTCCAGATACCATCCTTTCAAAGGAGAATCGTCTCTTCTTTCTTAGATGTGAAAAGGTAGCTTTCTTTCTTCAAAATATAAAGCTCTCTTATCAGATTCAAGTAACTTGAAGTTCTCTGTTTAAAATATAGTAGTTACTTTTTTCATGGGATAAAACTTGGGTCAAAATTTTACGTTGATTTCACCTGGGCCTGTGATGATCGAACAATTTGCCTACATTGTCTGATTGCTTTTTCTGAAAGAGACTTTCACTAGTTCTGAGGCTTCAGGTGTTAACTGCAAAAACCGTGTGCATACTTTAGATTTTCTTTCGTCCATCTTATCTAATCCCTCCTCCCTCCCCTTCCGTCCTTCTTGGAAATTGTATTTTTGTAGCTCCAGTTGTCTGATGCTAAGTGTTGTTCATTTTTTAAATTCTCCATTATTGCAAAATCTGAGTACCATTTTGCTCTTGAGGCCTGTGATGATTATAAATATTTGCCTACATTGTCTGATTGCGAATTGAAGAGCAACCAAAATTTCTGAGGCCTTGAGGAAGATGAATCACTTATTCTCTTTAGAAATTATATTTCTGTAGCTCCCATTTTCTGGTGCCTTAGAAATTATAATTGTCCATATGGAAATTCGTAATCCTTACAAAACTTGAATGCTATTGTGATATTTTTCTCTTTTCTCTTGAGGCCTGTGATGATTAAAATTATTTGCCTACATTGTCTGATTGTGAATTGAAGAGCATTTTCGAACTAAGTCTGAGGCCTTGAAGAAGATGAACCCTTTTATTCTTTTAGGATATTTTCATTTCTGTAGCTTCAATTATTTGGTGCCTTAGTAGACAAATAGTGAGTGGTAGTTTTCCATTTGGAAATTTTGCTTCTGTTACAAAATTTTAATAATATTGTCTTATTATTTTGCTTTCTGTTACAAAACTTTAATAATATTGTCTTATTATTTTGCTCTTGAGGCCTGTGATGATTAAAAGAATTTGCCTACATTGTCTGATTTTGAATTGAAGAGATATTCTGAATGAAGTCTGAGGCCTCGAGAAAGAAGATAATATTGGAATACTTGAACCTATTTAACTTCTCTCATGCTTAAGTATCACTTCTGTTCTGTTCATCTTTATATTTACTAGTGTTCTCATTCAACAATTTTGTCTTGGAACAATTTTGTCATTATTTTGCTCTCAAGGCCTGTGATGATTAAAACTATTTGCCTACATTGTCTGATTGTTAATTGAAGAGCAACCTGAATTAAGTCTGAGGCCTTGAGGAAGATGATAATATAGAACACTTGAACCCTATTTCTCATTTTTATGAATCTCTTGATTTATTTTCATACTTTATATTTACTATGTGTTGTCACTCATCAACTTCTACATGTTTAATCTCAATTGTTTTGTGTTTAAATTATTGCAGTGTGGTTCTGGGAGATCAGTTGCTCCAATCAAGGCTGGGTTTGTTGCTCGTGTTGGTCGCCGGAAAGCTGGAACCTGATGAAGTTGGCGCTTCTTTTGGAATGATGTCTCTCTTACGTGTTCTTGATTTATATGTTATTTTGATGAAGAGAGCTTTCAACCTTTTTGACATTCCGGTGTTGTTAAAATCTAGATGTGTAGTATGTTCGATTGGTGACTGGTTTATGTACTTAATGGTAAAATTGATAAGAGATATTTTTGAGTATCTCAAGAATTGGTTGGGCTATTCATTTGTAATCTATTTTACTTGGTTTTAATGGGATTATTCTGAGTCACTGTATCTCTGATTATCACTAAAATTTAGCGGTAACCTTTGGTGTGCTCCGTCCATCCCATTTAAAAAATTTCATTTTTAAAAAATTGGATGTCCTAAATTATTTTCATTATTTTTTAATTTGGTAGCAAAATATTTTTTTTTATTTAATTTTTCATCTTTCAATTTTCATCTTTCAAGTATTTCAAAATAAGTCGTTTACTATATCCATTGTCGTTTTGGTCATTCTATCGCTTACTAGTAATAAAGGTTACTATTTTTTTTTTTGTTTTTTTGGTAACATTTACCATCGCTTCCTTCTTTTTATTTTTCTATTTTTCTGTACACAAATAATTCACTACACATTTATCGAATTAAATTATGTTGTTAGAAAAAAAAATTAGATGAAGGGAGTATTTTTTAATAACGAAAAAGTTAGAAAGAAATGTAATTATTTACTATTTACACGGATTTTAATTTAAGAATTATTTATTGGTACTAAAAGTGATAAAGTAACTTTTTATGAGGGATATGAGGGATACGATGGGACGGAGGAAGTATTTAAATTGCAAATGAATTTTTTTAGAGGGATTTACAAGATCAATACAAATAATTAAAGAAACTTCAGCTCAAGATCTTCAACCCAAGAGGAAGTATTTAAATTGCAAATGCATTTTTTATTTTTTAGAGGGATTTACAAGATCAATACAAATAATTAAAGAAACTTCAGCTCAAGATTTTCAACCCAAGATGAATCATTCCAGAATCGTTATCCCTTCCAATCGTGAGGAGAAAAACGAGTGTACCTTTTGTCCCGTCATGACGTCCAGATCACCATTCTCAATATGAGACAACCCCACACTATTCTCAATATGAGACAACCCCACACTAAGGTGTACTCATATCACAAAGAAAGAAGACAAAAAATGACAAAGATCCACTAAATTCCACGATCCTACCAACAATAAAACCCACAAAAAAAAACAGATATCCCAACAGGGCCAAGACAGATCCCCAAACGGGGCCAAGATTTCCAAAGAGAGACAAAAAATGCATAGAGAAGAACTAAAATGAAAGGAAAAACACGAAAATAAAACTATCTAAAAAAGTCATAAAAATGAGAACATAAATTGTTTGAACGGTCTCCGTATCTCCGTTAGAAATAAATTAAATAATCTATCGATTGATCTCAACTACCCACTGAAGGCTACATGAGCACAAATATAAATCTGAAGAGAAAAAATCGAAAAGAAGGCGGTGGCAATTGTGTAGTGTTAGATTAAATTGGTATGTATGAATAATGACTAGGATGAGCAATTTACAAATCGGAAAAAAATTGAGGCGCTTTCCCAAAGTACGAAAAACATAAATTCCAGTAAGCAAGAAAAGTTGAATGTACCGTTATCAAATTTTAGAATTTACCCTGAACAAATGGAAATTATCTATTTTTCAAGATAAACGTTATAATTTTTTTTTTTTACAAATATACAGTAAAATATGTTGGTGAAATTGGGTTTTTATTCGATTTCTTAATATTTAATTAATTATTAATTAATCAATTATTTGAGGGCATGAATATTTAATTTTCGAGAAATTAAATGTTATATGATCGTTCTACTTTCGGAGTAGATGATCATAGTATATTTAAAATCTCAAAACCGAATTTGGGTGAGTGAAAAATTAATGTACGAATATTAAGACGAAGTGATGCGTTGGGATTAGTGTTAATAACTATCCACATTGATAAATATGAGAATTAATCTCCTCCTTATTAATAGGAGTTAGATAAGAGAGTACAAATTGTAGTGACTATTGAACCATTCAATTAGCCACATGCGCGCGTCGCCCGCATGCCCGTCCGGCCATGCCGCGCCGGGTCCGGGTCCGTGGGCCTGGGCCTTGGATCTTGACAATTGGCAATTGGGTGGACTTTGGGCTTGGGTTTGGGGCCCATCTATATTTTTAGAGCTCTAAAGTTTTGGGCCTTGACCCATACGAAATTAGAGTTGCGAGTCCAGCCCAACTTTTTCGAAACTGCAGTCTTAATACCTTGGAGGTTACAGAAATGACAGTTACCATTCCTGCCATAAACTCCAGTCATGTGGTGGCAATTACTGCCATAAATGCCCGTCTGCCCCTTACCTGAGTGACACTGCCTATAAATAGGAGTGCATCATTTTGGAAAACTCACCTTTTGCAAAACACATAGCACTCGAATTTTTCCAGCAAACTTGCATACTATTTTCTGCATTCTGCATCATTTTAGAGTGCAGTCCAGTTCAAACGTGTATTTAGTTCGTCGGAGCTTTTGAACGCTGCGGTGTTGTTCGTGCAAAGACGAAGCCGTTTTACCTTTCGAAGCAACTCGTCACTCCGTGAACACTAGCCGGACGTGTTTGTTTTACGGGAAAAGGTATCACCTTGACTCGGCTCTTTTCCCTGACTTTTCTATCTCTCTACAGTGTTGTTTCTTCTCTTTCTGGACCTGCCATTCCAAAAAGCTGCTCAAAGTAGAAAACTGTTTTTTTTTTTTGGAAGTTGAAGATTTCAAAGACATTGTAATTTTATTTACTGTCTTTTATTTTTCGTCTAAATTACTTTGTAAGCCATTGTTGGTAATCTATAAACCAACAATAAAAATATACTTAGGCACCTCTACCTTAAATTTTCTCAGCTTTGAACTCTCTAGAGCTACAAAGTGTATTTTTTAAAAAATAAAGTAATTCATCATTTTCACTTTTCTACTGTCATGTCGACTTTTTCTTTTTAATACATTTATAAATGATGTTTGTATTAATGTTATGTGTCTGGTCAGAAACATTGTTATCACTTATCATTAATTTCTTTTCGGCTACCTAACCTATATATGGCGGTTTCTACTCTCAAATTGGTCAAATGTAAACAGAAAGAGGTTTCAATTATTTTTGTTCCCATCTCACATTCCATTGTCGACATATTGATTCACATAGTAATTTATATTTGGCATTATTTCAAAGAATAAGAATAAAACTTAATTATAATTTATTGATTAATATGCATTTGACGAATAATTAATTGAGCTCATGCTTGTGCCCACAAGCTAAAAAAAGGTTTTATGCGATCAAAAATGACAATTAATTATTCATCGTCAGGTAGGTAATATATTATTTTGAAATTGAAATTCGTCCGTTGATTTGAATTGAGAAAAAATAATTAAAATATAATTTAACAAGGTTAAAAAGTTTATATTAAATTGTAATTTGTGAAAATTGTTGTGATTTTATCTGCTAATTTTTATTAATACTAGAAAATTATTTTAAAGAGTAGTGACAAAACATTCTCAAACAAACTACACATGGATTGTGTTTGGAAAAAAAAAAAAAAAAAACTACACATGGATTAAACATGTGAATATTGATAAATATCATAAGGAATTATTTAAATTTCTACCATTCTTTAATATGCCAGGATTTCTACTACACAAGGGTATACCAAATTTACAAATCTTGCATATTTTTTGAGTAATGTAGAAAAAAGAAAAGATAGGGATGGAATTGAGAAAAGGTAGAAATATAGTTTTTTTTTTTTTTTTCTTTAAAGGAAAAGATAGTTGATTTTGTCAAATAAATAAATGTAAACTTTAGGTTGAGATGAATAAAAAAGGAAAATGTAAATCTTAAAGAGGAAGTAAGTAGAATGTTGAATTGTGTGTATGAGTAGACCAAAAGTAATGATATTTTGTGTAAAATTATGGATATTAATATATTATAATAAGAGAGTTTATAAAGAGTTTTTCATATTTTAAAGATGTGAAGATATTGTGAAGTTTGTTTTGGAATGTAGAAAGTGCTAATTATATGTGCAAAGATGTCACATTCTCCAATGTTGTTAGTAAATGCAGATTCAACTACGCCTTTTTTTTTTTTTTTTTTGAATTACGTTAAATACCCATCCCTTTTCCCTTTTCCATAACTCGAATCCAGGATCTAAAGTCTAGGTAGTGGTGCTCTAACCACTCGAGCTATCCAACTTCGTATCAACTACGCCTTTACGGAGTATAATTTATATACATACAACGCTATCTCTGATTTTAAATTAACGACTTTTTTTATAAGCGCATGGGAGGCGCGCTTGCGACACATCTGTTTGAAATCTAAACCCTCCCCCATTTTTACTATACTATCGAGAGTCCGATTGAAACTTTTCACAATTTTTTAATAAATTCACTATTGAGAGTACGATTTTCTTTTACAATATTAATATTTAAATATATTTACCTTGATAAATAATTTCCGTAGATGACATGTGAGATGATTGTTGAGACAAGTTGTTGTGTTGAACGGATTCATTCCTCCTATGAGAGGAGGATCATAGGTTTGAACAAAGAGCAATATTGTGCTATATAGATGGTGAGGTCAAGGGAGATTTAAACAAAGGAAGCTTTGTGGACCCATGTTTTTAACAAATGTTCAAATAATAATGAGACGGAGGAAGTAATAAATAAATTCAATCCTTACACAATCATCTGATCATTATAATGATGTGATTGAAAGAAAAAAAAAATAATATAACAAAAATGAAATAATAAATGTATTGTGGAGTAGTATAATTCATAACTCCTTGATGCAATAAGAAAAAAAAAAAAAGAATTCCAGATTAAATTTTTATTTATAGTTTGGATGGAAAAAACTTAGAAATGGAAAGGGTAAATAAAAAATCCAGCCGTCATATGGAAAAAGAATGGAGGGCTCAGATGCGATGCAAATTTCTTCCAATTAGAAGAATGTGTATAACCCAATATCCATTGTAGACCGCAAAGTTAACTTCACAGCCCTCACATATTGCACCAGCCGGGAATCGAACCCGGGTCTGTACCGTGGCAGGGTACTATTCTACCACTAGACCACTGGTGCTTCTTGTTGAAAGTTAATGAAATCAACGTATAATATTGCATTTGTCCCAATATAAGTTTTCATTTTCATTTGGATATTTTGATCGTATGATAAAATAATAAATTTAGTACAAGCAATATACTTGAGATAAAAGAATACTAATAGATTAGTATGAGATAAAATATAATAAAATAATAAATATAGTACAAATGATGTAATTGAGAGATAAAAAAAAATATATACGGAGTAAAAAATAGAATGAAAAATTTATTGTAAAAAATGGAGTATAAAAGTACAATTTAATTTAATATAATATTGCACATTGATTTAACATAAAATTAAATATTCACCTAATCATAAACTTAAAAGAAATACAAAGATTATTATTTATTAAAATTTTAAAAATTCAATATTTAAAAAATCAATTTTCAAAATCACAAAACTCAAAATAAACATTACTTAGAAATTTTAATATAATATTACACTTTAATTTAAGGCAAAAACTTATATGCAATATTGACCAAGTAAAAGTTTTAAACTATTAGGTTCATTTCACTTCTACTTTTTTCAAATAGAGCCTAGCTTATTATTTTATTTTTAATATGCTCAAATTGGACTTAATAAGACAACTCTGTCATTTTTCTTAATTTGAAAAATTTTCGAATTCATTTATTCATATATTTCAATCAACTTTAACATCTAACCATCTTTTAAATGCAGATTCTCAAAATTTGAGTAATTTTCTCACCTTCCAAAATTTCAAATTCTTTCTAAAAAGAAGGTCTTCACATTTAATTCGCTGCATTTGTTTATAATTTAAAATAATAATCAATAATTGGCTACAAAATTTCAAACTCACATATCTATTCAATCTAATTAATTTGATAATTTAAAATAATAATCAATAATAAAAAAATAAAAAAAGCATATGGAAGATTAACACAACATAAATTAAAAATAATATGCAGTTATGCAACAATAAGTGAATAAGATAATGCGTATTATAGAATCTATGCATATTATAGTGCATATAGTCATATAGACAATGTTTCATGCATTTGTGTATAAATATGTATATGTATATTGAAGTGCAATCTGATAATATGTATATTGAAGTACATATGAATGAAATTCTATGCAAAAGTTATTGAGACTACCAACTGAGATTTGTCCACCTCCATGTCATCCTCCCCATCCGTATTCTCATCCCGAAGAACATCATATCTGTCCACAATTTCAACCCCATCTTTCTTCGTCTCTTTCTGCATCTAAGCAGATTTTTTACCTCCCATCTTATGCACAACAAGCGCAGCCACCAGAAATCATCCACAACGATCTAACATTGCAAACACAGTATTCCTCTACACAGCTTGTAGCGCAATAAATTCAATTAATTCCAGAAATTCTCAGAATTAACAACGTAAGAAATAATTTCCAGAATTAATGGCGTAGGAAATTAGGGCAAATTCACATACAATCCAAGAAAGAATTAAATCTACCCGCAGATGGATTCAACTCAATTGCAGATACCCGAAATTAGTGGCGTAGAAATTAGGGCAATTCTTGCTCAATCAAGAAAACATAAAATCTAACCAGAAATTCTTCAATCGTCTTGTTCAACCTCCCTATTCGCAGCGATGGCAAGAGAATTGTAACCGCTTCTCCAGTCAAGAACTCGGTGTTGATTTTTTTACTCTCGATGCAGCCTGGACGGCCTGAGAGGGGCGACGAGGCCAGACTAACCGTGTTGCGAAGAGAGGTGTGGTGGGCGGCCATGGGGGATGCAGCAACCGGCGACGACCGCGGAGTGGAGCGTGGCCGATGGGCGGCCATGGCTGTGGAGAATTGACATAATCTTGATTTACATTAGAATCGAATTAGAGAAAGTATGATTTGGGAAAGTCAGCAAAAATCGTAAATCATGTCTATAATTAAGGGATTGAGTAGCTGCACAAATTATGGAATCAATACATTTGATTTAATTTTTTATTTTCAAAAATAATGTAAGATATGTATATTAAGACTATGTTTACTTTGGGTTTCGAGTGGTTTTAAAAATCGGGTTTTTGAAATCTTGATAAATAGTAATATGAGTGTTTCTTTTGGGTTTTGAAATAGTGGAGGATTTAACTTTATGTCAAATCAAGTTGTAAGATTGAACGAGTTTGTATTATTATATTATTATTTGGTGAGATTATAATGATTAGTTAATTATGTAATGATTGAATGTATTATATTATTGTATTATTATATTATTATAGTATTATTATATTATTGTTGAGAAAAAAGAATATAATGATTGAAGTGATATTATATATATATATATATAACTTTATGTCAAATCAATATGTTTGATATGGGTGATTTTGAGTGGATTTTGAAAATCGATTTTTAAATTTCGAAGTAAAACGGGTTTTAGATCTTGAAATCCAAAACATGATTTTTAAAACCAAAAGTAAACATAGACTAAGGGTATTTTTGGTTATTTAACTCTAATTTGAACCTAAAAGAAACTTTTTAAACTTGTAGTTTCTATTTGTTTAAGGTGCTATAGGAATGACTATTCTAGGGAAAATTGTTTTACGGTAAATTAAGTCAAAATCCGTGGGTCAAATGTGGGTCAACACGTGGTCAAAGAGGGTCAAAGCGGGTCAACCTTAATTATAATATTTATTGGGTCTATAGAGATGCTAACCAAGTGGCGCATCAATTGGCTAAGAGTGCTAGGTCGTTTCCTAGTCCTTATCTTTGGATCGAGCGTCCAGAATTTGTGGATAGCTGTCTCAATGCTTTATGTTCTTGCACGTAATAAATGAGTGTCTTGACCTAAAAAAATATATATATATATCTTACTACATGATCAAAACTATGTTACTACAAGACCTAAATTTTGTCACTACAAAACCAAAAGTGTATTACAGCAAGTCCAAAAATATTCTAGACACTTATTTTTTTTGAGCAAAATTACTAAAATAATTCTGACTTATTCGGCTACTACATGACTAAAACAATGTTACTACAAGACCAAAATTTTATCACTACAAGATCAAAAGTGTATTACTACATGTCAACAAATATTCTGGACAATTAATTTTTTGGGTGAATTTGCAAAATGTTTTGACATGTAGTTTTAATTTTTTGACCTTGTAGTAAGTAGTAACAATATTTTAGTCATGTAGTGAATCACCTGTTTGCGACCCGCAAATTTTCTGGGCAATTCGGATTCGGGCTTATGACCCACAATTTTTTTAAAATTATCTTAATTTGACGTTTGGGCTAAATGGACATAGAGTCTTGACTTGGTCTAATTATTATAAAATGCATGTATGAAATATTTCACATAAGACTAGCCCTTAATTTAGGGGTGTGTATTCAATTAGGGCATGTTTGTTTTGGGATGGGAAATCCGGATTTGGGATTTCGAAACTCCACCCCAATTACAGTTTGGGATTTTAATTCAGAATTTCAAAATCTCACCCTATAACTCTATAAATACCTACAAATCCTATATAAATACCTATAAAACCTATACTCCTATACTATAAAGTTAAATCCCACCTTACATAAATCCCAAAACAAACACAAAATATAAAAAATATTAGGATTTTGAAATCCACTAGATTTTGAAATTCGGATTTCAAAATCCTCAAAATCCCAAAACAAACATGCCCTTAGGATTCTATTAGATTTTTTTTGAGTTTAAAAAATAGATGGATTTATAAAATTTATAGAGTCTATACAGAGTTTGACTGACTTTTTTTTATTGATTTATATGAATTTTCATAAACTTGACAAGATTGTGGAATATATTTTTTTTCATGGATTTACATAGATTTTCATAAACTCCGATATTGATGGGAAGAGTTTTTTTAAAATGTGAAGTGTTTTTTTTTAAATTAATAATAATAATATATATATATATATATAATATTTTACCAATAAAAAAAATGGTAAAATATTATATATACTATATAAAGTTTATACAGTATATTAATTCGGAGCGGGTCGGATACCTGGGGTCAGACATAAGACCCAGATCTGACCCATACTTAATACGGGGCGAATTCGACCTGACCCAAAGCTCGCGGGATGGGGTGGGTACCCACGGGTCGGGTCAATATTGCCATCCCTATTTCTGATGTTTCGTCTTCAGAGTTCTTTGAAAGAATTCGTTGAAATCTCTGATTTTTAGAAGAGATTTTGGATAGTGAAATTTATTTATATTTTTTTAAGGAGAATCCAACAAAATTTATAGAGTATTAAAATTCATACACGGTTGAATACGTAAAAGTTTTTTAAAACCTTTTTAAAATCCGCATTGAATACCTCATAATTTTTAAAGACTTTTAAAAATTTGAATCATACTATGAAAGTCCAAAAAAATTCAACATAATCCACAACCAATACACCCCTTAATATAAGTATTATACATTGCAACGTTGCTGGGTCCTCATTGTAGTGCAATATTCCCTAAATCTATGGAAATTTTGCTGGTAAAAGCATTTCTTAGATCAAAATCGAGTCACAACGAAAATATTACGTGTTTAAATTAATACAATTATTTGTTTGCTAACATAGAATTTCATTATATAATTATGAGTTATTACATTGTTTTTCATATAGTATTACATAAAGACAAATAAGTAATATTAGATAAATAACCGTGTATTATGCAAATTGTTTGTAAATATCATTACATATATAATATATTTAAATAATTTAGGGAGAAAAAAAAAATCATATTTTACAGTAATATTTATTTTAAAAAACTCATATTTTTTTAGTTAAATTAATTTTATCATTTATTTTTATAGCAAACATCAAATTTTTATTTTAAATAATCAAAATATGTAAATGGGTAAATTTTATTCTCAAATAAAGTATTAGTAATTTAATGTATGCATGCATCATATTTGTTTTAAGAAATAAAAAAAAAATTATAAAATAATTTTTCTTCTAATTTCATTGATTTTATACATAATTAACATTTTCGTTAACTTATGGTATATATGTTTAAGAATTTAAGAAAATTAGTCAATTAATTAATTAAATTTCAAATTCGATAACTTTTCATCATTGTAAAAAGTCTAACCAATAAATTAATCTCATGTCATATTTTAAAAATTAAACAATTTTAAAAAATTATGACAAATAAAATCAATTAAATATAAAAACGACACGTAAATAAATTACACCAGAAGATGACACATTAGGAAAACAAACTCTCAATTAATTATATATGGGGATCGAGATTGTATGTATAATTTGGAGTTATTTTAACTTTACCTATTTTTGAAACTAATTTTTATCTTCATTTAAAAAAAATTGCACGGTATATAAAAAAAATTAAAACTAATTCGATCTCTTTGATAATGATGATAAAATATAGTGATTGAGACGACAATTAGTTGCTTTAGATAAAGTATACACGTCTTTTTTGCAATATCTAGGTTGTATCCTAGTAGGGCAGATTAATTGAGTGCATAATCCCTATTAATTAATCATTAATTTGGAAACTTCATATATTAATTTAAACTCAAAAAAAGAAAAAAGAAAAAACACCCTGCTGCAACTAAAGCTAAAATGTGTTTATCAGGATGCCCCATTCGCATGCCAAATCAAAACTAATAAATTGATGATGATGATGATTGATCCTTTCAAAGTCAATGAGTACATTACATTACATCCTCAAACATTTAATAAAATAATGTAGGATTAAATTGATTATGCCGGAAACTTGTTTTTTCCTCTACATCATCCATGTAAAATGATTTTCGATTCAAACACTAACATGCCTTTATACATTTAAAAAAGAAATGTGCATGTTCCAACAATTTAAAATGTCGTTTTTTTTTTTCTTTTTTTAAATCGTGCAATAATTAAAATTATGTCAAAAAGTCGCATATTGTTTTAAATTTAACCCTAAATTTAATTTATGTTAAAAAAAAAAAACCCTAAATTTTAATTTAAGGGTTCAATTACATATTTAATTTAACCTCCCACGAGTCCCTCGTTTGAGCTGGTGCAGTTTCTCGTTCGTTTTTGCTATTTTATTAATTATTAGTATTATCTTAATCCGACGAAGTTGGATAGCTCAAGTCGTTAGAGCACCACTACCTAGGCTTTAGATCCTGGGTTCGAGTCATAGGGAGGTAGGCTTTAGATCCTGGGGGTATTTAATGTAAAATTAAAAAAAGTATTATCTTAATCCTTCCTCTTTTCCGGATAATGAAGGTTCTCGTACATCTAAATTTATGTATAGTTTTTTATTTATTTATTTAGAAGATAGTTTAAAACTTTAATGTGAGTATCCCCTTATATACTAATTTGTGGTTGATTTGGCTTATGTGTCATAATTTAATGAAGTTGTTAATTTTAAAAAGTATGATGTGTAATTAAGTTATTGGTTGAGTAAGATATGATTAATAAACTCTTTTCAAATATTATATTCTTATTATTTTAACATTGACTAATTAAATTAAATTTTATTTTATTTACTTAACTTTATTTTAGTATTCATTTTATTCTTTAGTTTAATTTATTTTAGAACTATTTAATTAATGTTTTTCTGAGTAAAATACATTAATCTAAAATTTATTTTTATTGGGGTGTACAATTCTTTATTTAATTAGTTATTCAATTGTATTTTATAATTACTTTTATCTTATATTTCAAGTAATTTTTTCTGCAATTATTTTAAATTTATTATAAGTTTAATGCATTTAAAAAATAGAGCTCGAAAATATATATGTAAAACTTATTATATAATTTTATACATAATATTTATTATATAAATAATTATATTATTTTACAAGATTACCAAATTTGTTATATATACATAATACACTACTTCTATAGTATATAATCCTCTTATATACTAATAGGGAGATTAAATTGATGATGTGTCATTTTGTGGTTAATTTGACTTATGTGTCATTTTGTGGTTGATTTGGCTTATGTGTCATAATTTAATGAAGTTGTTAATTTTAAAAAGAGGCAATTGCAAATTAAATCACGACCTTTCGATCATTTGCAATCTAATCTAAACCTTAAAAGAATTGTAAATAAATCACAAACTTTAAATATTATTGCAAATTAGACTTCTTACAAGTTTACTTTGTCCCTAAATCATAACTTTTGATATTTGGTTTGATTGAAAAACAATATTGTTTTATTAAGGTGTTGTTATGTAATTAAGAAGTCTAAATTATATTAGATTCGAACACAATTAAAATTGTCAAAAAGACTAAATTGCAACTATATTTAAAGTTTGTGATTTATTTGCAATTACCTTAAAGTTTAGATTAGATTGCAAATGAGGAAAATGTTATGATTTAATTTGCAATTAACTAAAATATTTATTTATTTAATTGTGTAATGGTTGATATGGAATGTTTACTTACAATTTATTAAGAGTTATTTTAATATTATTTAAATTATTTGTTTCCGAACTTTTATAATTTGTTTAAAAGTTATTTTCATATTTATTAAATGTAAGGTGTTGTGGTTGATATTGAAGGTTGACTTAAAATTTATTAAGAGATATTTTAATATTACTTAAATTGTTTGTTTCCGAAATTTTATAATTTTTTTTAAAAGTTGTTTTCATATTTATTAAATTTCAATGTCACATTTCGTTTGATTCTAACAAATTTTCTTAGAAATTTGCTTTATAAAATTAACTAACATAACATAAGTGTAATTATTTTGTATAATTCAAAATATTATGTTCATTAAACTTTTATATTATAATACAACGTTATAATAAATATAATTTAAAAAAATGTTAAATTTTTTTAACAAAATAATTATAATTCTGCGAAATCATTTTTTTAAAAATATAATTATAAAAATATGAAAAATTAAATTAAGTAAATAAATAAAAACTTATTATTAAATATTTAAAAATATATTTAAAATTCCGTGTAATACACGGGTTCTACACTAGTATATTAAATGCCAAAGTCTTGTATACACTCAAGTACATGGACTTTAACTAGTCAACTGTTGACCGTTGATCGATCATCGATCAAACTTTAACCTTTTTTTTTTTTTTTTTGAAAAAGTTTATGTTAGTATATTGAAAAGTGTATCTTTGTTTTTTAAATAAAAAGTGTATGTTACTATATTGAAAAGTGCAACATTGTTTTTAATGAAAAATGTATGTTATTATAACTTAAAAGTGTATGTTATATTAATGAAAAATGTATATTATTATAACTGAAAAATGTATGTTATTATAACTGAAAAGTGTATGTTATTATAACTGAAAAGTGTATGATCTATTAATGAAAAATGTAAGTTATATATTAATGAAAAATGTATGTTATTATAACTAAAAAGTGTATGATCTATTAATGATTATAACTGAAAAGTGTATGTTCTATTAATGAAAAGTGTAAGTTATATATTAATGAAAAATGTATATTTTATTAATGAAAAGTGTAAGTTATATATTAATGAAAAGTGTATGTTCTATTAATGAAAAATGTAAGTTATATATTAATGAAAAGTGTATGTTATTATAAATGAAAAGTGTATGGTATTATAATTGAAAAGTTTATGTTAATATAGCTGAAAATAACATTGAAAAATGTAAATTTTTTGTATAAATAAAATAAAAAATTGGAAAAAAAAAAGTCAAAGTTTGATTGGTCAACGATCAACAGTTGACCAGTCAAACTGTCAAAGTCCACCCAAGTACACCATGTACTTGAGTGCACAATAGACGTGTCCATATTAAATTTCACCAATTAGTTAAATTGGTAAATACAATATCAATATCTATTAATCCATTAAAAATATAAATTACGTTAGTATAAAATAAATACTCCATCTGTCCACAAAAAGTGTGCTCACTTTTTTTTATATGTGTTTTTTAAAAAATCATATTTTAATTATAAAGAATATATTTATGATAATGAGCAAATAATATATTTGGTAGATACTCAATCTATTTAGTAAAGTAGAAAAAATATTTAAAAATAAATTATTTAAATGAAATAAGCATATTTTTTGTGAACCCAAAAAAAGAAATGAGCACACTTTTGGTGGACGGAGGGAGTAATAAATTGTATATACTTAATTTTTAAATAAAAAACAAAGTGTATTAGAAATTACTCCTATGTTAGTATAAAATTTATGAGTTAGTCCCGTGCACTATTTTTACAAACTAATAACCTATATCATTTAATAAAATAATTAACACTATTAAATTAATATTTTTAATTAAATAATTAATTAATACTATAAAAAATACACACAAAAGAGGTAAATTAACTTTATTAAATTTTATTAGGTGGTAGAGTTTGAAAAATCAATCGGTATGATTCCATTTTATTTTAATATTTAAAATAAAGTGTATCTTTCTTCATTCCCAAACTATGTTGGTTTCATGTCAAAGTTTTTGTTGTTTAGTTGTGGTGAGATATTTATGTCGTAAAATTAGTGGGAGGCGGCTAATATAATTTAATACTAATCACTAAATTGTGTGTTGTTGTTTTCATATCTTTGGTCACCAACCATGGGTCCTATCAAATCAAACTCTTATACTTATCCACTTTTTTTTTTTTAATTTTTTTATATTTAGTATTATTATTATTATTTGACCCCAATTATTTTGGAATTAGTCCCGCAGCCGCCGGGTTTCTAACACACACTCGATTGGTAGGTATGATTGCATGGATGTTGGGGTCTATTAAAAGAAAAATTACCTTTTTAAGAAGTTGTTAAATTTAATGAGTGTAAATAAAAAAGATATAGTTTTAAGGGATAATTTTGTAAATTTTTATATATAAAGTAAAAATAGTAGTTTACTTGTGTGTATATATATATTATAAACTAAAAAATAATGACGTTATGTGTAAAATTATGAATATTGTAATAGTAGAATTTATAAAAAAAATTCTATTTTAAGAGTTTAAAAGTTATTGTAGCACATATAAAAAAGTATGAAAATTATTGTTAATACCTAATAAAAGTGACAACTGACAAGTGTTTTCAACATTTAAAAAAAAAAAAAAACTTTCTCCCTTAAATTTTATAATGCTCGTTTCATTTTTTGAAATAATATTACTCACTCTATTCGTTTATCAGTTTTCTATTATTTTTTAGCACAAAAATTAAAAATAGTGATTAAATAATAAATATAGTAGTGATTTAAAAAAATAGAGTGAAGTGTAAAAATAAAAAATTAAATACAAAAACTTATATGAAATATTTCATACATGAAATATAGATATTTAAGGTAAATTTGGGGCAAAAATTTGTGGATCAAACTCTGGTCAACGCAAGTAAATACGGGTCAAACTTAATTAAAATATTTTTTTTTACTTTTAAATATGTATTTTACTACATGACCAAAATAATGTTACTACATGACCAAAATATTGTCACTACAAAGCCAAAAGTGTACTAATACAAGTCTAAAAATATTCTGCACACTTAACTTTTTGGGCGAATTCTCCAGAATATTTTTCGACATCTAGTAGTACATTGTTGGTCCCAAAACGAGTATCTATGAGACAAAGTCTAGGGGGGGGGTGAATAGACTTTCTGATATACTCTATCGTCTGATGCACATAATATGTTCTGATCTTGAGTGCGAGTGTATATAGCAGATCAAGATAACAAACCTATTGATTGCTTAAATCAGCTGGTCAGTTGGAGAGCTATCTTAACAGCTAAGGTGCAGAAATGTGTAGGCCCTAAATGTTTAGACTCGTGAGTTGATATAAAAACCTTTTAAAGATGACTTTAAAACTATGTATGAGATCAGCTGATATATGATATCTGCTGATTTGTAAAACTTATACTTAGTGGATTTTGACTCTTTTTGAAAATTTATGATTTTATCAAATATGAACAATATATACAGTATGAATAACATACAGAAGTATAAATAAAAGCTATAAATGAACACAAGTATTTATAGTGGTTCGAACAACTTGTTCTACGTCCATTCTCACTAATCAGATAGTGAAATTCAATTCCTTGCTAACTTTAGTGTCCAAGAGAACACTTTGTGATCGAGATACACAACTACTTTCTATGTATGCGAATCTACTTGTTGGGGAGGGAACAAGTACCCTTTACCACTAGTTCTAAACTGGTAATGTAAATGAATGTTTATAACCAACTCAATGTGTTAAAAAACACACTGAATTTCTAAGCACTAAAGATAGGAATCTATTTGCAGGCTTAGGATCATAAACTTAGAGCTTTAAGGACAAATAACATTGCAGGCTCTAAAGAACTCGATACGAATATTTCAGATAGATGAGTGTTCTTGATATCTGCTGATTTCTGGGAGTTCTTGTTTGAAGTTTCCGTAAATTGTTCCAAAAAAATAAGTGTTGTATTTATAAACGATATGAATTCCAAAATTAGCCGTTGATGAGAAACTAGTCGTTGCATCAAATCTTCCATTTGTGGATAGAGATCTTCATAAGTTGATGTTCTTTCTTGATTTCTGGTACGACATTTCCTTAAATGGAAACGTGCAATAAATGCATGTATGACTCCGCATAAAGGTCTCTGCAATCCTAGTCCAAGTCAACTTCATAGCTATGTTGTCATCTTCTTATTGGTCCACATCAGCCGAGTTGTTAAACTAACTGTCTTGTCTTCTGATAGAGCAATTCAGAACTTGTCCGACATTCTCTTTGTCTTCTATTATTATTGCCTCTTCATTCAATGTGTAGCACTACAAATGAACTAACACTTCTTCAAGTGTTTCTCATCTTAAATGCTAAACTCATCTAAAATTTCAGATGAGCTTGACTTTAATGCTTCTTGAGGTTTCTATTCGACAAGATCAGGTGAGCTCATATCTGCTAAATGGTCTTCTGATTTTTTGCAAATTATCATGTAGTTACTTTCAGTTTATAAGGTATACAACACCCTTTAGATCTGATTTTACTAATGAGCTTCGATGTCTTTTAGTATTCATTCTTCTACTCTTTAAGTCTTGAGTAAAGTGTGCGTTAGATCAGATGAGGTATCAACTGATATGCATACTGCTGATCCCTCAAACTTAGACTTTAAACACTTCAATACTTCTAAGCTTTATAAAACAACTTAGGTAACCTACTTCAAGATTACAAATTTTTATTATTCTAAACCTTACTCTACTGATTTGGTTTTGGCCATCAAAACTAAACTTAGAAATTACAATAAGATTAGAGGCTGAATGAATATCCAACACACATATTTGACCTTATAGTAACAATATATTGGTCATATAATAAACCACTTGCTTGTGACCCGCGAATTTTTGGGTGAGTGACTTGAACGAACTTTTTAGCAAATAAATTTCACTAACTACTTCCCCTCAAGCATAAGGGTTCGTAGTAGTAATGATATTATTCGACCTAGGAGGTGAGTTTGTCCAATGAGTCCCTAGAGTTGTATGTTGGCTTAACTAATATAATTAATGTAACTACGGTTTCAGATATTGGATTTTCTAAAATGAAGTTAAATTACTATCTAGTTGCAAGAAACTAAATCAAATACCAATTTAGAAGCTAACAAGTAATTTAATCTACTAAAACAAGAAAATAATCATCAAGAGCAATCACCACAACTTAATAAGAAAAATTACTATTAACTCAAGAAATTGACAAACAAAACAAAGAACAACTACGGATTAAATTCGGAGAAGTGCAAAGGTTAGTGAATGCTTTGGGTGTTCTCTACCTAGTGAAATCGAGTGAAATTGTTTTTACTTTGTTTATGCTTCAATTAGAATTTGCTAAGAGCATCTAAATGCTAGGATGACAACAATTTCCCTTTGGGTGATAGAACCTTAAGTCTAAGGTGTTCCCAAACTCAGTAATAAGGTTTTCTTCATAATCCTCACCAATTACTCAAATAACCATTCAAGCAATTAATGTCTCTTAATGGGGTTCTAATACGATTAACTCTCTCTCGACGAATTAAAATCATAACTAACACACTTTCATACCAACAACTTATACCATAAATATAAACATGTTAATGTAACTCTCGTCTACGTTAAACATGCATCTAAATACAAATTAATAGAAGTTAACACACAAAGTACCAACATTACCCAATAAAAGAAGTAATAATCCAAATATCACAATAACAAAACATTAACCATTCTAAAACTCAATAATTCACATAATTTTGAACACCTAAAGCATAAAATAGATTAGCCCATAGTGTTTGAAGTAAAACTCATGGCTAAGATAACACAATACATGAATATAAATATGAAATATGAGATTATATAACAAATGAGAGTATGGTTTAAATTCACATTGATGTTTCTTCAAATAACCAAGCTATTACAAGAGAATGTAACCTTATTCTTCAAAAACTCAAGCTAAATACCTAACTTGAAAGCTAACCTAGAAATTAAAGTTGCAATAAATGTAGAAAAACTAACTAAGTATGAACTAGGGTTTATAAGAGTCTAATAAATGAGGTTAAATGTCCTAAACATTCTGATTGAGAAGCTATTTAAAGCTTCAAAAAGTGCTTGAGACGAATTTATCATTTCGGTCCTTTAAGTTCTTCAAAATTCGCGAATTTGCGCAAAGACAGAAAGTCACTCGATCTACCGAGTGAGATGACTCGATCAACCTAGCCTGGGGGACTTACATGAGCATTTCTGACTTACATGAAGATTTTCGAAATGTTCTGGAACTCGACCTCACTCGGTCGCCAGGGTGAGGTCCCTCGACCGGCCGAGTCAACTCAAAAATGTTGATTTTTTCTTGACTTTCCGTGCTCGTCCTCCATTCGAACTTCAACTTCAATGTGTCACTGTCGTTTTTTCTCCAAAATGGACCATTTCATTTTATTTCCTACACTTTGAACACAATTCTCGACAACAAGATTAGTGGCACAATTTCTATCAGTTAAGTCCAAAACCACATCAAAATGCTACAATAATATAGCAAAAATGAGCAGAAATACTAGCAATCTCACGCCCAATCAGTGCCCCGAATACGGACTTTTAACCCACATTTTTTTTAAATGTCTTAATTAGACATATTTTATGTGTGAAATATTTCACACAAATGTTGCTCAAAATTAAAAGATATTTGCCAAAAAAATTATAGGAAGCTTATAGGCGGACGAACTAAAATGATAAAATGAGTAGCTTATAGACGGACGGAGGGAGAATTTGTAAACCAACTAATTTTAACATCGGTAATTAACCCACAACTCTTGTTGATTTCTTGATTCCCCTCTCCACAGACATGTCTCAACGTTTTTTTTTTTTTCGAATTTTGATTTGACCTACAATTTGGTAGTAAAGGGTTGATAGACTCGTTTGTGACGTATGACTATAGAAACTCTATATTCAATACTCTTATATTTATAAAAGATGAATAATTTAGAGTCCAATACAATAAAATAAAATTCATGTCATTATTTTATAAAAATAAAATAATTATATTATTAAAATAATTCTTTGGAAGTATATGGATTTTCTAAAATAATTTTATGGTAGTATATGAATTATTAAAATAAAATTATTATATTATTAAAATAAGTCATATTTCTCCTGGTACAAAGTATATGAATTTTTTAAAATTATCCATTCTCCCAATACACAAATTTTCTGAAAGTATATGAATTTTCTGGAAGTATTTTAATAAAATAATTTATTTTATCTTAACAAAGTATATGAACTTTTGTATCAGGAGAATTATTAAAATTATTATATTATTAAAATAATTCTTTGTATCAGAATTTTTTATAAAATAATGACATGAATTTTAATATATTGTATTGAATTTTAAAATAATTTTAAATTATTTTTTATTTATACACTCAACACTGAATACAATTGTTCAGTCATCTTTTCAGTAAAAAAAGGATTAAAATAAAATAAAATTTAAAAAAAATGGAACTAAATTGATACATTTAACTTTTTTGAAACTATTTCAGAAAACGTAAAAAGTTACGTAACTAAATTAGTTTTTTTTTTTTTATATAATTTCTCAAAAGCCCCTTTACAGTTAGAGTATGCTTGTGTAGGAATTTCATTAGATTTTGAAATGGAGTTTAAATTCTTGAATTGTAAAAGTCAAATTTGGATTAGGATTCCATTATATTTTGAAATGAATTTGAAACTCGCGTGACCATCATGAATTGTAAAAACTATTGATTTTAAATGTTTGTTTTATGTGAATTTTGGAAAGTTATATTTGAATTTTGTATGATTGAGAGCGTCGATTTTATAAAGTTCAAGAGTGGGAATTTTATAAGAAGATTTAAATGAAAAAGAAAAAAAAGAGTTTTTTTTTTTTTAACAGCGCAAGTGTTGGATTGAGTACTTGGGTAAGTTAAATAAGTGTATAAATGCATTTATGTTTTTATATTTAATTTACTCAATTTTATATTTAATCCAATATTTAACTTAATTCTATAGAATATAATTTCAATTGTATATGGGCAATTGATATTTAATCCAATATTTAACTTAATTCTATAGAATATAATTTCAATTGTATATGGGCAATTGATGTTGGTCCCTAAACAAGTATCAATGCTGGACAAAGTTTAGAGGGGGGTGCATAGACTTTGTATTTTATATACCTTTTTGCGTGCTGATCAGATGAGGTAACATATGAGTTATATATTTATATACTCTAGTCGCTGGATGCAAATAATATATGATCTGATCTTAAAAGTGCGAATGTAGAACAACAAGGATAGATAAGTAACCTACTGATTGCTTATTAGTTGATTAGTTGATCAGTTGAACAACTATCTACTCAAATGTTAGTACGGAATTGTGTAGACCCTAAATGTTTAGACTCGTGGGTTGAAGGAAAATCTTTTTAATAAAGAATGACTTTATGTAATCTGATATGCTATCAGTAGACTTAATGTCTTCTGATTATGGAATTAACACTTAGTGCGATTTTGACACTTTTGGAAACTTGTGAATATGAAATATATGTGCAGTATGAATAATAAATAAAGCAATAAACAATAAATAACACAAGTATTTATAGTGGTTCAGAACAATTCGTCCTACGTCCACTCTCACAGTTTCAACTGTGACATTAATTCCTTAAAAAGAATCCTTGCTACTTTATAGTGTCAAGAGAAGACTTGTGATCTTAATATACTCAACCAAGAGTGTACGTAATTGGATCTACTTGTTATCGGGAGAACAAGTACTCTTACAAACGTTGGGTGAATAATCAAACTAACTTAAGAAAGTAGAGTTTGGTTTCTTCAAAATGTACCAACTAGTGTGATGAACAAAAAGATGTTCAATCAAAGTTAAGGATATGAAATCAATATAGGCATATATAGGAAACTTAGAGGTAAATTATTCTAAGGATCGAGTACATGCTCTAAAGAACTTAAGAATGATTCAGAATGCTTGAGTGTTCTTGAGGTCAGCTGATAAAAGTTCTTGCTTGGAATTTCCTTAAATTATTACTGAGAACAACATCTTGTATTTATAGAGAGATTGAGCACGAACTAGTCGTTGGATAAACTAGTCGTTGCATCAAATCTTCTAAGTATGAGTCGAGATCTTCATGAAGTTGATGTTTCCTTTGATTTCGGTACGACATTTCTTAAAAATGGAATGTGCATTTAATGTGCATTAAATGCATTTGTACGACTCCGAATGATTTTTGAAACCCTAGTCCAAGTCAACTCAATAGCTGTGTTGACATTTTCTCATTGGTCCACGTCATCTGAGTTGTTAGACTTGCAGTCTTGTCTTTAGTTGAGTCTGTCAGATGTGGTACGACATTATGTTTGTCTTCTGATGATTGTTGCCTTCTTTAATGCATTATATTATCTGATAATCAGATGAACGGTCTTTAAGGCTTGACAAGATCTGATTGAGTCCATATCAACTGGCATCTTCTAGTCTACCGATCTCATGTAGCTAGTCAGTTGATAAGGTATACAAAAACCTTTCAGTCTGATTTCACTAATGGACTTGATGGTGTCATCTAGTATTTAGTTTTCTACTCTTCAAGTCTTGAGCATACGCGTATTTAACCAGATGTGGTATCAGCTGATATACATACAACTGATCCCACACAACTAAGACTTAGACAAATATTCTATCTACTAAGCTTTATACAAACAACTTAGGTAACCTATCATACTAGATTATAAATTATATCTAACACTAAATTACATGATACTTGTTTTGGCCATCAAAACTTAAACATATATCTCTAATCTGATTAGGGGTAGGATGAATATACCAACAATTGATTGCACCCAAGTTTCACTTAAATAAATATTTAAAAGAGTTTATTTACTCGTGGGTTCATTCTTATACTCCCTCAGTCTGAATTTTGATTGAGCATTTACTGTTTATATGTAGTTTAATGTGAGAGTTGTTTATTAGTATTAAAGGAATAAACTAAAGGGTATGTGAGTTTTTTTAGTAATATAGTAAATAATAAAATATTGTGAGTAATAAAATAGAGTGATAAAGTAATGACATGTAATACAATTTTAAGAGGTTTGAAAGGTGTATTTTAAAGTGAAAAGTGTTTTATTGTCAAGTAAGGAAATGCACAATCTAAATTGAGACAACTATTTTTGACAAATGCACAATAATTTAGAACGGAAGAAGTAGTGTCTAAAGCATTTAGGTGCAAAGTTTTTTTTAAACATTACTATTGTGTTTAAAATGAGTATCAAAATACATATTCTACCATCTATATAAGGAAACCCCCTTCACTATCTAGCCCTAATTTTTTTCACTCCTCTCTCATGCCTCCAAAAACAAAAAAATCCTTTTGGATATGAACGTTCTTCTCACACTCATTTCATTCTTAATCACAATTTTTCATTCAAGAAATCTTAATCTAATATTCAAAATTTGAATCACTCGACCATCATAAAAAATCATCATCCTAATCACACGAGGTTGTTCCATGACTTTGATTTGTAAAATATATACGCAACTTCTGAAATTTCACAGGACACCTCGGAGTTGACGGCAATGGCGACGATGGTTGCGGCGGCATTGGGCGAAGGGTTTTCGCGTGGCCACCATCTTTTCCGACGATTATGGTCGAGTGGAAGACTATTCTGGTCGTGGGGAAGCTCCGACGATCGCCTCCGACAATAGCTCTTCTCCATGCACGTGTTTTGAATTTTTTGGGTTTGATTTATGCAATTACAAGTTCTTTGAATTTTGTTATAAATTTTTGGGTTTGTTTTAAAATTCGATATGAATTTTTTTGATTTGCTCAAATTTGTTATGAGTAATTAAGTAAGAAAAAAAAAATGATAAAATGGATCATTAAGTAGAAAATGGGGGAGTACTTTTTACTAATAAAATAACATTGTCTTGATGAAAATTAATAGTATAAAATAAACATGAATGTGGAGTTATAAAACAAGTTTTTTAGATTGATCCTGTGTCTTCTTATTTTTTTTCTTTGTTTGTCTCAAAGAAAATTAAATACTAAGAAATTTTATATTGAACATTATATATTAAAAAAAAATAAGAGAGTAATAAAAATAAAGATAAGTAAAAAATGAAAAGAAAATCAAAGTTGGACAAAAATATGAGAAGACTTCAAAGAAAAATTGAATTTAACAAAATAAAAGAAGAAAAGAATGAGAAATGGGTTCTATAATGGAAAAATAAAACGAATTTGTGCTTTTAGCATTAATGTTTTAGGATTTTTGAGAGAAATTAACCATCTCAATAATTATTTAACTAATACATCTTTGTTAATTTAAGTTCATTTTCTCCCACTTTCCACATCTTTTAGTTATAAAACAGAAACAAAAAGGAGATTTTCCCGTAAAATATCTATTAATTAGAAACAAACTTCCTCCCCTAAAACATCATTTATTTTGGATCGGATATTGAAGTATTCTATCTGTCCCGTTAAAAGTATATTCTTTTGTCTTATTTATTCGTCCATCAAAAGTATGCTAATTATTTTTATGAAAAACATAATTTTATAATCACCCAATGATCACTTAATAACATTTTAATTTTCAATAAACAATTATTTTATTCATTGATGAACCCCACTATATTTTTTATCTTTTTTTAAAGGACTTTATTTACTTACTTCAAGCATACTTATGGTGTACATTGTCACCATAAAAATTCTCAATAGTAGATGGAGAGTCAATTCTCCGTGTCTTTCTTTAAATTCTTATTTTAAAATTTGCATACATCATACTTGCACTACAAAAAAGAGTTGTTTTACCGACGGAAATTCGGTCGGTAACAGTGTTTTCCGACGGAAATACCGACGGAAAAATTCCGTCGGTGCTAACCTCGTCGGTAAGTCTTACCGACGGAATTACAGACGGATTTTTTTTTTATTTTTTTTTAATTTTTTTAATTACCGACGGAATTACCAACGAATTTTTTTTTTAATTACCGACGGAATATTCCGTCGATAAAACAAAATTTACAAAAATATATATATTTCACTTGGGCCCAGGCCAACGGGCTGGCCCAGCCCAGACCCAGCAAGGCCCGCGAAGGCCCGACCTTAATTGTGGAATTTAAGCAGCATACGTGGGACTCGAACCCGGGTGTGTGGGCGCCTAGTGAGGAGCACCCACCACTCGGACAAGTCTGTTTTTCGTTGATAATTGTAATATTAATTGTATATGTACTCATTTTCGACCCAATTTTTTTTAAACAATTCACAAAATTAATTTCTTTCTATATTACTATAACTAAATTTGTGATTTATAACTAATTTAAATTTAATTTTTTTAATTTATATATAGTAAATCTAATTTGTTTATTTTTTTTGTTTTGATTAAAATTTTAAATAGTTCATATTATTATACAAGTTTTACTCTTTTTTTAAACAAATTCATTTAATAATTGAACATTCTTTTACTTATATTAATCACTATATTTGTGACTTATAACTATTGTATATGTGTGAATCTTATTTTCAAATAGTATATTAATAATTTAATGTATGCATGCATCATATTTTTATTCAAAACAAGTTAAACAACAAATTCATTTAATAATTAACATTCTTTAACTTATATTAATCACTAAATTTGTGACTTATAATTATTGTAATATTAACTTTTTAATTTATAAATTGTAAATGTAATTTTTTTGGTTTTAATTAAAATTGTAAAATTCACATGTATAATTTTTTTTGTTATGATTAAATATGATTCCACTTATATTAATTACAAAATTTGTGGCTTGTAATTATTGTAATTTTTTTTTAAATCTATAAATTGTAAATGTAGTTTTATTTTTATTTTTTTTACTTTTTATAATTATTTTATTTATTAATTCACACCAAGACTTAATTATCATATAAACTAAATCGATATAAACACTAAAGAAATTATGTCCAAACAATATAACATAAAAAATTCTAATTTAATCAATAATTTTCTAATTTAATGTAAATTTTTTTAATTGGATCAATAATTTCCTAATTTAATATAAAATTTCCTAACTTAATCAATAATTTCCTAATTTAATATAAATTTTATAATTTAATCAATAATTTCCTAATTAACTTAATCAACAATTTTATAATTTAATCGACATGTTTCAAATTTAATCAACAAATTTTATATTTTAATCAATCATAAATTTCTAACTAAAAAATTTTCTTCTTTAATTAATAATTTAATTTTTGCATAAATTTTTTATTTTTTTTAATTTTTTATTTTGTGATTAGCGACGGAAATTTCCGTCGGTAATCACAATTTTTTTAATTTTTTTAATATTTTTTTTTATTTTGTGGTTAGAGACGGAAATTTCCGTCGGTAATCACAATTTTTTTAATTTTTTAATTTTTTTAATATATTTTTTTAATTATGTGGTTAGAGACGGAAATTTTCGTCGGTAATTCCGTCGGTAGTCTTTTTTTTTTTTTTGGATTGCCGACGGAATATCCGTCGGTAATTTCCGACGGAAAATAAATTCCGTCGGTGATACCGACGGAAAACAAATTCCGTCGGTAAATCGGTTGACTTTGGTAATCCGTCGGTAATCCCGACGGATTTAAATCCGTCGGTAAAATTCCGTCGGTATTTCGCAGTTTTTTTGTAGTGTTGGACCTAATTAGCTTCTTCTTTGTATTTCTTTTCTCCTTTACTCTACCATGAATTTGGAATTGGAATACAAAGTCAATGGAAATCACGTAAGTAAGCATAATAGCACCATTTTACTTTTTTTTTTTTTTTAAAGGAGGAAACAAATATTTTATCATACAAATTTTTATTTTGTCATACAATGTTTCACAAAAATGACAATTAGGGGGACACGCATATGAGGGGCGATTTTCACATAGTTAAGGTGCGATTTTCTCGGGAGTGTGCGATTTCCTCTATCTGATAACTTGGGAGGGAATTAACCTAGGGTTCTATGCGAAAAGAGGATAATCATTAGACATGGCTTCCTTTTGGAGTGTACGCCTTTAATCTGTCGGAATGAAGGCGAATGAGAGTTATTATTCGAATATTGGCGTGATTTGGTGGCCACCTTCAAGCGATTTCCTTCGTGCTTCAAGACGCCTCTTCGCTTGGTTCATGATTCTGGAGAGGAGTATAATCATTACCTGGTTCCTTAGGTTATTTTCTTTCATCGGATTGGGCAAGGGGATGATGGGTTTCCGGCCAAGGGTTGGGAACCCTCCTCACCCTCAAACCACATTTGTAACCCCCCCCCCCCCCCTTCTTTGTGCCTATTACTCTTCCGTGCTACCAAAATCTTCCTATGGCAGAGCACCTCCACGAGCCCCTTAGGAATGTCCGAATTTCTGATGTTGAAGACACCAATTTGCAGGTGAACAGGAACGAGCTTGTTGTGCCTCGTTATGCTCTTCTGGGACATTTTACCATCCGATGACCGGTGAGCCTCAACGAGCTCCTTAACACCCAGAGACGAATCTGGAAGACGGAAGGGGTGGTGAGGATCATCCTTGTTGCTGCTGGGTATTTCATGCTCGACTTTGAGAGGGAAGTGGACTATAATAGGGCCTTCTACCGACAACCATGGATTGTCAATGGCCCAATGTTGATCCTCTCCAAGATTCAAGGTGATGAGCTCCCGAGAGACCTTGTTATCAACAGGATTCCCCTTTGGGTGCAGGTCCATGGACTCCCCATCTTCTGTATGACCAAAACCATTGCCCAGAAACTGGAAGAAATGATAGGGGACGTTATTGAGCTAGATTGCTCGGAAGGTGAAGCAGCTTCGGGCAGATGCCTTAGAGTGCGGGCCTTGGTGGATCTCTACCAACCGCTTAACCGTAGCACAAATATTACTATCCGAGGAGAAGCCATTATATTGGCACTCAGGTATGAGAAGCTTGGTGATTTATGTTACCACCGTGGTCTATTAACTCATGTTGAAAAAGATTGCTTGGAGAGGTACGGTGAGGAAGGATATTGCAGGGGGGGGAGTTCAAAAACTTTATGTTATGGCTTAGGTAGGGCGGACAAACAGAGGGGGATTAACCAGAACCAATACATGTTTCTAAGAAGCCTCGTTGAAGCTAGGGACTAGGAGGCCCAACCGCAACCCCAAGAGGAAGTTAGGAGAGCCATTACCTCTATTGTAGTTCAGCCGAATGTAAGGGTAGAGGGATTAGTTCTGGCAAACGAGGAATGGCACGAAAGAAACCAAGAGCAGCTTAGCTAAGCCAACCATTTTGTGGACTCGATTCTGATTGATGATGCACAAAAAATACTGCAATAGAATGAAGACATGTATTTGGCACATGAATAAAACATTACGAGAGAGGATTGGGAAGGGGTTATGCAGGCACACTACTATGTTTCTCTAATGCACAATGAAAATGATGGAAGCACAAGTGTTGGAGTAGGATTGGGTGTTGAAAAAGGTTTACTTCATGACAAGCAGGCAAAGGGCAAGTAAGTCATGCTGGCCCTACCACAGCTAGATGTAGGAGGGGTGAAGAAGTCGGTTGTAGGAGCTATGAAATCATATCCAAAAGGGCCGCAGAAGAGGGGAAAACCATGCTCAGTTGTGGTAAGAATCCAGGTGAACCATGAGGAAACTACATCAGAAATGGAAGAAAATGACTATGGAGGCAGTAAGCGACACAAGAGCGAGGATGAAGTCTCAAGCTCGAACAAGGCGGAGGAGGGCGATACCCCTCCCCGCTCCTTCCCATGAGTACGACTTACTAGAATGTGAGGGGTTTGAAGGGTCCCAGCGCATTTAAGAAATTACGACGTGTGATCACCTTAAATAAACCCTCGATTTTGTTTATTATGGAATCAAAAATACTCTCTAGAATAGAACAAAGTTGGATGCCACTGTTGAATTTCTCCTTTTGTTTTGTTGTTGAACCAATGGGCACTAGTGGAGGGTTAATTTTGTATGCTTCAAATGATATCAAGATTTCAATTTGCTCAGTGTTTTTCAAAAAGATGTAAGGCTTTTGCCTAATTCTCATTAATGAAATTTCTCTATTCCCCCGTAAAAAAAAAAAAAAAAAAATTCATTGGTGGTTTACTGAGTATCACGGACCCCAAAATCAAAATCTTAGGCATTTATCATTGGAACTCTTAAATAGAATTTGAACATCACACACATCTACTAAAGCTTGGCTTGTGGGGGGCGATTTCAATGAAATCCTTAGAAGTAATGAAAAATAGAGTGGCAATCAAAATGGAAGAACCCTAAAAAAATATGGAAAGGTTTCGGTCGATGTTTGATTCCCTGGATTTTCATGATTTGGGGTTTAAAGGACCAAAATTCACATGGAATAATAAAAGAAAAGACCCATTCCAGATTAAGGAAAGACTTGACCGTTTTACTACCAACGAGCAATGGATTAAACTTTGGAAATCATCTATAGTTAATCACTCACATTGGTTCGGATCCGACCATAGAGCCATTGTTCTCCATACTAAAATCGATGTATGGGGCTGGGACCATAATCATCTGGGTCGATTTAGGTTAAAAAATGATTGGCTTCTTGAGCCTTCGTTAGAGGGGAAGATCCAAAAGTGTTGGCTCGTAGTGGATAAGAGGTCCCTATTACCAAAGCAATTAAATCAATGTGTCGAGTTCCTTCAGAAATAGGCGCGGAATAATGTGGGTGATTTGGAGTAGAGGGTGAAATAGTTGTCAGAACAAGTACTGCAGAGTACTGCCGCCAGTCAAGATGATCTAGATTTGGTGGCTAGTACACCTTTGGAAGAGGAATTGGAGAAACTTCTTTCTCAATAGGAAGAATATTGGAAATAGAGGGCAAGAACGAACTGGATGATTAATAGGGACTGAAACACTACGTATTTCCATCGAATGGCTACCGAAAGAAGAAGTCGCAACACCATTAGTTAACTTCGGGTAGAGGATGGGCCTTGGGTTCAAACAAAAGAAGGGATTACGGATATCATTACCAATTACTATCATAACTTATTCACTTCTTCCGCCCCTAGTGAGGAGCAGCTGAACCGGATCCTGGCCTACACAGAACCAGTGGTGACCGAGGGGATGTCAGCGTTTTTTACGAATCCTTTCACCAACGAAGAGATTAAAAATGCAGTTTTTGACCTAGATCCAGGTAAAGCTCCTGGACCTGATGGATTCAACGCAAAATTCTTCCAAGATATGTGGCACATCATGGAGAAAGACATCACAAGAGGGGTGCTTGATTTTTTGAATGGCGAAGGAGACGTGCAAGGTTGGAATGAGACATGGATTATGTTGATCCCTAAGACGAAAAACCCCAAAAACCTTAAGGATTTCCGGCCGATTAACTTGTGCAACGTTTACTATAGAATTATCGCAAATGTAATTGTTAACAGACTAAAAATTGTCATGTCTGGTATCATTGACGAACATCAAAGTGCATTCGTACAGAACCGCCAGATCTCGTATAATGTCTTACTTGGGTATGAATGTATGCATTGGTTGAGAAATAACAAAAGTAAGACGGGTTACGCCGCAGTTAAGCTTGACATGAGTAAAGCTTATGACAAAATCAAGTGGTCTTTTCTTCAGAGTCAATTATCTAAGATGGGGTTCCCCAAGAAGTTCGTGGAGCTCTTGCTTAGAAGTGTTAGCTATTCTTTTAAAATAAATAACACGGTGGTTGGTAAAGTTAACCCCACGCGAGGAATTAGGTAAGGAGATCTCCTCCCACCTTTCCTTTTTGTGATATGTGCCCAAGATTGTCATCGTATATCAATGAAAGAGTTTCTCGAGGAAAGCTGGAAGGGATCAGAGTAGCTAGGGGAGCCCCAATGATATCTCATCTTTTGTTTGCGGATGACAACGTTATTTTCTTTAAAACGAGAAAGGATAGTGGGGAGGTACTTAAAGAAGTACTTGAGGGCTATGAGGGAGCTTCCGGTCAGATGGTTAATTTTGATAAATCAACGATCCTGTTCAGCCTGAATACGGAAGACAAGTCTAAGCTGAAGGTGCAACAAGCACTTGGAATCTGAATCATGCAAGGACACCATGTCTATCTAGGTTTGCCTACCTTCTCAGTTAGGGCGAAACGTGTTCAATTCTCGTATTTGGTTGACAGAATGAAGGACCCCATTGACAATTGAAAAATAAGGAATTCTCTGAAGGGGGAAGAGAAGTTTTGATTAAATCAGTCTTACAAGCTATTCCTACTTACGCTATGACGTGCTTTAAAATCCCACTGCAAATTTGTAAGGAGATGGAAAATTTGATGGCAGACTTCTGGTGGAGAAGTAGAAAGGGAGGCAGGAAAATGCACTGGCAAAAATGAGAAGAGTTGTGTAAGCCAAAGAAGGAAGGTGGAATGAGATTCAAAAGAATGCACCTTTTCAATGACGTCATGCTTGCTAAACATGTTTGGAGGTGCATCAACGTGTCTAACTCGCTTCATAACAAAGTCCTCAGGGCAAGGTACTATAAGCACGTGAATAGTATGGAGGCGGACATTGGCTATAACCCGTCATTTACTTGGAGATCCTTATGTAAGAGCAGATACATTTTGAATTTAGAAATCAGACACAAGTCAAGTAGATTCTGTGTTTTTAAAAAAGGTTTTGACTCATTATTATGTTACATGTACTGAGAATATTAAACGGGGAAATTATTTATTAATGAATAGGAGGGTATTTATACAACAGTAGATCCCAAAAATAAATTTAAAACAAATCATATTGTATCTAATATATACTCTATTCACTTCAAAATTAAGGGTTTTTTTTAATTTTTTTACACATTTCAATAAAACATCATTTATTGTACATAAAATTTTAATTCCAAATATGTCGGACATTAAGAGTAATAAAATCCAATTTTCTCCCACAAATAACACTAATTCAAATATTCATTAAATATGAGTAATTATGACATTATACAAACTCTCAAAAATAGTGACGAAATCAGAACCAAACTGAAGGGAGAATCAATTATAAATAATAAATTTTAATTTAATATTTTATAATTATCTTTAAAACATATAATATTTAATAATAATGAATCAACTTAAGTTTTAATATATTTTAATAAAAGTTTTCTTTCACTCCTCTCATTATATACTTCAATGGTTTTATATTTTACCATTGGACAACTGAAACAAGTAAAAAAAATTATTTAATATATTATGAGACAGAAAAAGTAATAATTTCACTACTAATATTTTACAAACACACTTAAATTAAAAATGATTATATAATTATTAAATATAAATAAAGATTAATTCTGATTTTTTTATTAAATAATATTTTCTAAAAATTTATTGAAAATTTTGAAAAATTAGAGGGGACAGTGACCCCTCCCTCCATCTCTACTAAAAAAATCAATGTGATTATATTTTGGGACAAACAAAAAAGTAGTACGAGATCATAATTTTGGGATTGAAAGTATCAAATATATATACTCCTATATCTGATATTCGTATTCAGAGTGATTGTGAGATATAGAAACGAAGAAAAGTAAACCACTAAATCCTCGTTCTAATGAGAGCAAGGAAATATGACAATAGGAACGAGAATACAGTGCTGAATCGAGTTGGATTTCTCGTTGAAACGTTTGAATTTGATACTTATTAGACTCAAATCTTATTTATTATCTAACTGTTGACAATTTTAATAAACGAGTACGACTTTATTTAAACTCGTCCCACCATAATTTAAAATTAAAAAATAATTATATAAATGTTATAATTTTAGGATTTTTTTTCCCCCTATTAAATAGCCAGCTCTGTTTTCATCCTGCAGCTGGTCAGCGATGAGATGATAGAATATTGATTTTAGAATTGGAATAAAAAAGACGTGTTAATTAGTGTAATAGTATATTGGAAAAGTCATGAAATGGAAGACTACCACGAAACTCACTCCAAATTTACATCCCTTTCTTCTTATTTTCCACTCCATTCAACTATATATGCTATTATGAATTGACATACATAGGCGTGACTTAATAGCCACCCAAACATATTCTGCCTAAATAATTCATTCGAATAGTGTCACTTCAACTCCATCAAAGTTTCATAGAGAAATAGATCGAGTGTTGTGCATGACGATTCTGTGATGTGAAGCACACCCCAATCCTTAAATGTAAAATGGATCGAGTGTTGTACAAGACAATCATGTGCAACACCTCAACTAATGTGATTAAATCGTGTATTTGACATCTAAAGACTGGTGTATGTCACAGGACCGCCCTGTACAACACAAGATCAATTTTCGTTTAACAGAGTGATAATAATCGGTACGAAGTAATAACATGTTACTATGTGAGTAACATTCTTGAAAACAAATACCTACATATGTTGTATAAATAAATAATGTACTATAATAGTGCCTCATTTGAAACATGTGTTTTTAAGCTATATGCATTAAATTTTTAGAACAATCAACCTTGTACTTGGTCGAATTGATACCATTGTGTAATATATGAACATATGAACTAACATAATAAATTAAGTTAGGTGTGTAAAATTCGAATATTTAATTGTGGAAAAATTAGAAATAGAGTAAAAATAGTGGCAAGATTAAGATAGAAAACGAAGGAGCATCAACAATAGTGACTTAAGTTGGAAAACGTTTGACCAGGGGGGATGGATATATAGACCAGGGAGGCAGGAAGGGCACTTGTCCCCCATCAACTTTTTCATGTATTACTAATATATACTCAGTCCATTTTATAATGTTTGTCCTGATGTGATTGGGAGAGGAGAGAGATAGAGAGAAAAAGTAAAATATAAAGTTAAGTGTAAGAAAAAGTACTTACTAAAAAAGGTATGAGAAGTTTATAGGCGGACGGACCGGTAAAATGAAAAGCTTATAGGCGGACGGAGTGAGTATAAAATTAAAAAATATACAGTATTTTTTTATTTATTTACCTCTCATTAATATTTCTCTTTCCATTAATTTTTTTCCTTTTTTTCCTAATTTTTCTTATGAAAGAAAGAAAATGTCAACTTAACTTATGAAAGAAAGAGAATAAAGGGATATATTAATATATTTTCAATAAGAGAGAGACATTGTAGAAATTACATAGGGGTACTTTAGGGAGATCCGTGGTAAAAATTACAAAACGACAAACTTTTTAAAATAAAATCTAAGACAAAAAAATGACAAATTTTATGAAATGAAGGGAGTATCCTTTGTGGCTTTTTTAAAATTAATTCCTTATTAATTCTAAACCGGGGTGGGGTTGGATGGATATATACATCTCATTAGGGCCATAGGGTGTGTTTAGTAGGGGTATAATTTGGATAAGAAATTTTTTGATGGACAGGGGGAGTAGTATGTTGTTCGGTAAAAAGTAAAATACACTATTCAATTTAAATTATTGTTAGGAAGCGGTGGTGGTGGTGATGTGGTTTTATGTCTAAAAATTAGTGTGGGACGCAAACTTAAGTCGTGATTTTTTTTTTTGCATATCAAGTTCCTACTAGATGGGGCTTGCACACGGCCATGGCCCCGGACGGCCTGAAGCACCAACAGCGTGGGCCTAGAACAGCCAAGAAAGGGGTGATTTTTAGTGTTTCCATCCATGGTGTGAAAATCGCACACAGTGGAAGTGTTTGTTATGATTTTTCTTCATGAAACAAGTAAACAATTCACTATTAATTTTTCTTTCATGACTTTGTATGACCCTTCTAAGCATTTTCTTATATCAATATCATGAAAAATCGACTGTGCAGTACATTCTTTGAGTTTTTGTACGATTGATCGGAACTTTGAAGTGTCGTTGCTCTATTCCCGGTTCATCCTCGTAATTTTACAATACCAAAAACTTAAACCTTTATTTTTAAAGACATACCAGTATAAATAGTACTATTAGCATTGAATTTCAAAGTACAATATGACTTGTAACAGAGAATCCAAATCAATAACAATTATGCCTACGGAATTCATTAATACTTAAGATATTTATATTTTGGGAGATGAAATATAAATACTAGTAAAATGTTAGGTTGCATTTGCAAGTTGCATCTAGAATAAAACACATTAATACTACTCCACGAATACCATTTTAAAATTTAAACAACTTCAAGCTCCTTCTAATTGATATTGTATTACTGATAAAGTTTAGTTACAACAAATAATCGCATATTATACTTCGCCAATTCCCAACAATATTTATATATAATTATATACTTAAAAATCTAAAAAATAAAAGTCTTCTCGCAAAATCGCCGTATATAAATAATCGGCTGCTAAATTCACACTCGCATAGCTATTGACAAGTCAACGCCCATTCCCGCCAACTTGCCACGTCACCTCTCCAACAACACCACCAATCAAATATAGCCACGCCCGACATGCTTACGTCATCTGAGGTCATTTATGAAGTCATCAAAGTCAAAATCGCCGAATTCCTCCGCGAATAAACTCCCCGACATTCCGACTGTATCCACCGGCAAACTTAACGGCCAGTCAAAATCGAAGGCGAAATCGTCGCCGATCCCGTCGAACGGCGTGAAATCCTCGTGACGGAGCACAGACGTGGGAGACAGAGCCACGTCGTTTCCTGAGGAGACGGCGTCACTCTCAGTAGTAGATTCCGTCACCGGCGCCACAGCCTGGAAGTTGATCACGGCGGAAGGGCCTTTCAGTTTCACGGCGGCTCTGTCGTAAACGGAGGCGGCCTCTTCGGGAGTATCGTAGGTGCCTAACCAGACCCGTTTACCCTGGGTCGGGTCCCGGATCTCGGCAGCCCATCTCCCCCAGGGCCGTTGCCTGACGCCCCGGAACTTTTTGCGGCGGGTGACGTCATTTACCGGCGGGGTCCATTTTCGCTTGGGTTTGTGGTCGGAGGAGTTTTTGAAGGTGATTTCCTCCACGTGTCTTCGGATTCTGTGTACGTGGGTGTCTGATTCGTCGTCGGAGGAGTCGGTGGCGTCGGCGTCGGTGTGGACTATTCTGATTACTCTCCGGGGGGCGGCGGATCTCCGGTGGGTTATGAATTTTTGAGTAGTGACGACGTGTTCTGTGAACTTGACGAAACTGGGCTGTAGTTCATCCATAGAGGGTTTTAAGTGGCATACAGAGAGTGTGTGTTTGTAGAGAGAGAAAGAGGGGGAAGAGAGAGAGAGAGGGGGGATATTTGTGAGTGAGAGTAGAGGGGGGAGATTTAAAAAGAGGGAGGGGAAGGGGGAGTGGCATACAGAGGAGAGGAGCAACAAGAGTGGAATTGGGGGGAACAGTTAGAGTGAGAAGAATTAAAGAAAGAAGACTTGTTTGGGAACAGAGTCATCTACGGGCCTACACGTATACATATACGTATAGTGATCGTATACCGTATGGGGGTGTGCTCACTGGTTTCGAGAAAGGGATGTGGGTGGGGCCGGTGGCGGTGGGAGTGTTGCAACTTTTCTCTTTTTGGCGGGAAACAATGACCCCTTTCTCTCATCTTACTCAGCTAACGCTCTATATTTATCACTCTCCTCATGTGCACTAAATATTTGCCGCTCTTTTTAATTTACTATAATCAGATTACGGTAAATTTCTCTTTTTTCTTTAAATTCTACTCTCTCCCTCATTTAAAACTACATACTCCCTCCGTCCCAGGATTTTATGCACACTTTGATCGGCACGAAGATTAAGAAAATGGAATAAAGTGATGTGTAAGGTAAAATAAAGGAGGGGTATTATTGGTAATTCATTGATTAAAGTGAGAGAGATTTGACTAAATTGAAGGAAAGGTAAAATAAATGAGGGGTATTGTTGGTAAAAATTATGTAAGTTGTTTCCTTTTTTGGAGTGTGCAAAAAATGTTGGAACGCCCGTTAAGAAAAGTGTGCATAAAATCCTGGGACGGATGGAGTATTTTTTTGTTAAATTCATAAAATGAAACTAACACATCCCCTCCTCCTCACTATAGATGTCAAAATTGATTGAAGATGTTGGGTCAACCCATTCCGCCCCAACGATCCATTTCGACAACTCTAATACTCCTCATTCCACATACTCCATATCTTAAAATATGTGCTCATACAATTAGACACACATGAGTGGCAGTAAAGGGTACAATTTGGTTGAAGGTGAATATAAAGTATTGGTTTCATAAATGACTTTTACACAAATTTTAATGTGATAGTTGCTTATAGTATTATGATTGATAAAATAATTTTTTTTGAGGGAGTATTAGTAAATTGAGAAGAACAAGACAATAAAATTGTTTTTGTGTGAAAAAAGAAATGATATTTGGGGAGCGTTTGATAAGTTGGACAATTCTTACGGTAGTCACATTTTACAAAGTGACTACGCAGTCACTTTATCGAATCGCGCCATATGGCGTCGTAACCGTAAAAACGACCTGCTACCTGTCATACAGATTTCAGTTATTTTTAGCATTATTTAAATTATATTTTGTTATTTACTATATTACCCTTCTTTTTAAATTTTATTTATATTTTACCTACACCCACTAATTTAATGAGTGCACCCCCTAATCATATTTTTACTACAATTATTTGCACCCGCTAATTTAATGAATTCACCCCCTAAACATATTTTTACAACAATTATCTGCACCCGCTCATTTAATGAGTTCACCCCCAAATCATTTCTTTTTTACAACAGTTATTTACACCCGCTCATTCTATGAGTTCACCCCCAAATTATTTTTTACCACAATTATCTGCACTCGCTCATTTTATGAGTTCACCCACAAATTATTGTTTTGCCACGGTTATCTGCACTCGCACATTTTATGAGTGCACCCCAAAATATTTTTTAAAAAATAATCACATTTAAAAGACTATATTATCCTTTTATTATTTTACACAAAATATAATAAAATAAACTCTAAAAAATCAATTCACCACCAAATCACCCATATTTAAAAAAAAAAAGCGTAAAAATATAATTAATAAAAAACTATCGAAATTAGCCACAAATCTCAATTTTTTTCTTTTTATTTTTTCTTCCCCCTTCTCTTTTTCTTTTTTCTTCCAATTTTCAATTTTTTTTTTAAATTTTTTATTTCCTTGTTTTTTTTTCTTTTCCTTTTTAAATTTTCCTGTCTTTCTTTTCCATTTTTTGCATGTGTATTTTTTTAATTTTAATACAAAATAATATTATAGGTATAATTTTATTAAAGTCGATCGGCGGTGCACCTAAATTTTAATTTTAATTTGATGAGTAAAGGACCTGCCGGAAATCCATGCATGTCGGCGGGTGACCCAGCCACCACCATGCCCGACCACCCCCTCGACGGCGAAGGCGGCGCTTCGGTCTCTGCCGCTGAAGCCCGAGACCCCTCCTCGAATCGCAATCGCGATTCTTCACTTCCATAACAATCGACATAATCTTCCATCTCGGCCACGATCCATGGTGGCCGAAATCCTCTCCTCATTTCGACCACCGACGCGACTACTTCGATCAATCTCCCTTGCGTTCGCGATCTAGGAGCTTCTCCTACATCAACGACGCTCGCCTGCAACACTCGGATCGACGCTGCCTCTCTCTCGTCGTTCATCTCTATCCAAATCGAAGCTACATTGCTTCATCCGTCTTCTTCACCCTGCTCCTGCGCGGCCTCTTCCTCCGGCTGACGACGGCCCGATGGAGGACTGTGAGTATGTTGCTGATGGATCTCTGATCGGACGACACTCGGAGCCGGTGACCTTACTGATGAAATCCCAAGCGACGATTACTGACCTAGGGTGCCCTCCCATTGGGCTAGGGTTTCCTTCAATTGGGCTTGGTAATGTGCACCCTCTATTTTCTTTAGTACACCCCGATATGCACTCTCTCCACTTTTTTTATGGTATTATTGTTATTGGTATTATTGATACTGGTATTACTAGTTATTGATTGTGGTATTACTATTAATACACTATTGAATTAATATTATTGATTATTGATTATTAATTGTGGTATTACTGATTATGTGAAATTATTTATTACTGATTATTATTATTTTTAAGGTATTACATATTATTGTTTATGGTATTACTGATAATTGTTTTTGGTATTATTGAATATAATTAGATTTGTGGAATTATTTGTTATTGTATGAGATATTACTATTCAATGTTCATGGTATTACTACTTACTGTTCATGGTATTACTGATAATTATTTTTTGTATTATTGAATATAATTAGATGTGTGAAATTATTTGTTATTGTATAAAATTTTACCCATTAATATTAATGGTATTACTGATTAATGTTCGTGGTATTACTAATTATTGTTAATGGTATTACTTTTTTTTTTTGATGGAAAGTTAAATACCCATCCCTTTTTTTCCCTCCCCATGACTCGAACCCAGGACCTAGGCCTAGGTAGTGGTGCTCTAACCACTTGAGCTATCCCACTTTGTCTTGTTAATGGTATTACTGATTACTGTTTATGGTATTACTGGTTATTACTTGTTGTATTACCGATTACTCCCTCCTTCCTATTGAAAGCTACCCAACTTTCCTTATTCGTTTGTCCCAATGAAAGTTACTCATTCCTTTTTTGCCAAACTATTCCCTCTCACATTTCATTATATTCTTTCTCTCTCTCAATCACATCACCTCTCGTACATCCACTTATTATATCATATTTTTTAAGCTCTGTGTCTGAAGCTCATGAGGAGCTTTCACTGGAACGGAGGGATTATAATAAAATCATACATATAATATTATTTTGTATTAAAACTAAAAAATATACTAATGAAAAAAAAGTAGGAAACAAAAAAAACGAAGAAACAAAAAGTTTGGAATAAAAATCGAAAATGGGAAGAAAAATTAAAAAGAAAAAAAAATTGAAATTTGTGCCTAATCTCGATAGTTTTTTTTAATTATGTTTTTATGATTTTTTTTCTAAAAATATGAGTGATTTGGTGGTGAATCGACGGTAACTCGGCAATGACTCGGTTGTAGATTGTAAATGTATAAATTAGGGTTGATTTTATTATATTTTGTGTTAATTAATAAAAAATAATATAGTCTTTTAAATGTAATTATTTTAAAAAAAATATTTTTGGGTGAACTCATAAAATGGGCGGGTGCAGATAATTGTGGTATAAAAATAATTTGGGGGTGAACTCATAAAATGAGCAGGTGCAGATAATTTTGGTAAAAATATAATTTGGGGGTGAACTCATAAAATGAGCGGGTGTAGATAACCGTTGTAAAAAAGAAATGATTTGGGGGTGAACTCATAAAATGAATGGGTGCAGATAACTATGGTAAAAATGATTTGGGTGAACTCATAAAATGAATGAGTGCAGATAACTATGGTAAAAAATGATTTGGGGTGAACTCATAAAATTAGCGGGTGTAGATAATTGTTGTAATAAATTATTTTATTGTATAAGGATAAAAATGTAAATTTACAATAATATATTTTAATTAATTTAATTTAATAGAAAATACAAATTTATGACAATTTACGACACATTACGACAATACATATCGTAAAATTTACAAAAGGTAACAGGTCATCAAATCTAAACCTTTAGATTAGATTTTTAATGGCTTAGATTAATTGACTACGGTAGTCATTACGACACGTTACGACACCCTGACTACATATAGAAGGTCCCTTGATAAGTTTATAAGTTAATACGGAAAAATCTTAAATAGTGGGCCTTCAGAATAATTTAATACTCCCTCTGTTCTACAACTGTTTGCACACTTTTCTTATTCGTTCGTCTCACAATTGTTTGCACACCCATAGAAGGAAATTTCTTCATAAATTTCATCTTCATAATATTCACATATTTACACTAAATGTAATTACCGTTTATACTCATTACAACAACACTTTTTATTTTATTAATTTAACTTTACAAAATTATCATTCAACACTCCACTCATTATACATTTTTTTTAAAAAGTGTGTCCATTTTGTAGTGCAAACACTCATGAGACGGAGAGAGTAAAGGATAAGGGTATATAGGAGGTGAAAATGCTTATTTGTAGTTTGATAGAAGATATTAAAACTTGTACTAAAACTCCTATATCATGTTAATTCTTGTTCGATAGCGTCTATTAACAGACGTATAAAGTTATTTTTGTTTGATAGTATTCATAAAGCCCATACGACGAAATGACACTTATACCTTTCTTTTTTAGAAGTTTGTAAATTGTTTGATTGAGTTTAATACATCTTTAATTAATATTCTCAGTTTTCATTTGTTAAAAAAGAAGAGTCTTCAACACTCTTCTTCTTCTGGTTCCTCTATATCTCTCGAACGTCCCTCAGGCTTCAGCTGTCGTTCCTCTCTCGCTTTCTCCCTCGAAATCCACCCAACTCAAACAGTGATTTCTCAGGCGGTTTGGCAACAAGAAATTGGTACGTTTATCTTTGTTACTATCGTTTTTTTTGTTAAATCGGTCTACGAATTTAGAGACCGAAAATTTGGTCTATACTTAGTCTCTATTTTGAGACCGAACATGCGGTCCCTAATCGGGCTATAATTATAGACGGTTTAGAGACCGCAATTATCGATCTCTATTTGTAGATTGTTTAGAGACTGTTTTAGACCCGAATATTAAACGGGTCATCTCCAAATTAGAGACCGGTTTATGACCGTCAAATACGATCTCTAATTTGTAGATCATTTTTTTTACTCGATTAATAAACAGGTCGAAATTTCATTTGAGTCAGTTTAGTGACCGTAAAAACGGTCTCTAAATTTAAGACCCTTTTAGGGCTCAAAAATAAGTCGGGTCGGCTCACAATACGGTCTCTAAATATCAGGTACCATGTTTATAAAGACCGTCATAAAAGGTCTAAAATCGATTTCTAACGTGTTTTGAGATCGTTTTTATTGTCTCTCAAATCAATCTTTAATCAAGGCATTTTTTTTAGTGATAGCAATACGGATGAGTATTGTATGTTTGTGTAATTTAGGAGTATATTGTAAAAGAACACTGACAAAGTCACAAAGTAGAGTAGCGCACCATGCATGCATATATTTCAAATTGCCAACTTAAATAATCGACTACAATTACTAGTCAAAATCAGTTGATTTGGCAATTGTTTTATTTACGTTAATTTTTATATGCAACGAAGGATGAAATAGGAAATATGTGAATGTGAGCAAAGTACTCTTGAAAGTGAAAGTAGTATTACAAAATTCTAGATCGGGAAGTTATATAATTAAATGTAGTATCATTTTATGCGACACAGTTCATATAATGAGACATGGTGGGACTGCCCCACATTAATTAATTTTCTTCTTTTATTGCAAAATTTCATGTCAGGTTATATTAATTAAGGTATATAGGTTGTATATGAATATTTTATCAGAAAATTAACTACTACTAGAATTTAGTTAAATAAAATTGAGCGGCATGCCAAATTTTTATTGTAACATAATATTCAACTTGCGTCTAATAATTTCATTTGGAGGAATAGGGGTAATAATTGGACAAGTTTGAGATTTGTTTGACTATATATCTGAACCCGCTCAGTTAGAAAAATATTGGTTATGGCCCTTATGGTACCCGACCCTGTCTCCATGGGTCAGTCGGTTTCAACACTCCACATTTATTTTTAATTTAATTTTAAAAAGAAAATTTAAATATTTAAAACATGTAGCACGTTGTTTGAAATTAATTAATGGAGTATTACTTTTATACAAATACATATTTATATATAAATATCGATGGGTCCATAGATGATTCGCGAGTAGATACGTACTTTTAAATCACTATTCGTCTCTAACACATTTGACAGGGTCCAAACCCACATGTACGAGACAAGTTCAATGTAGATCCGTATTTAATTACCCAGTTGTCCTCTCAAAATTTAAAGTATCACAACATCAACTCAAGCTCAATAAAAACTCTACATGATCTTCTTTTCTACTCATATTAAAAAATGTTACTCCTTTCGTTTTGACATAAAAATGTTATACAACACATTAAATCATGCGTGGCACAACACAAATAAAGCTGCCCCACCGTGCATGTGTCACTGTATGTACGTATTAGATAACACACAAAATGGACCATGAACATATATATTTTATTTTATTAATAAGTGAATATGGTAATTGGTAAAGGGGGAGAAATGTAGAATATTAACAAACTAGTAGTTTGAAGAAGTAAGTAAGAAACACAATGGCGGTGGAGGTGACATAATTTGTTTGCAAAATTTAACATGATGTAGATGGGCTCTCCTTAACGTGTCAACTGACCCCTTTATTGTTTTATGTTAATATTAGTAATAAATAAAAATAAAACTACAACTACAACAGTATTATTGAAAATTGAAATGAGTGGAAAGTTGTGCAATTGTACAATTAATTAACCTTTCCACCTAACTTCACCTATAATTACCAACCATCATAACTAAATTTATTGTGCCCCACTTCGGAAAGGAATTCCAATATTCTTCTTTAATTTGCATATTGAATGTTTCAATTTATTTTTCCAGCTGATTTTACCTCCATTAAAGAATTCACCTATACTAAGTCAAGGATGATATGAGCTACACTAATCAATAATAATAACATTATTACTCTAGCTCTCCTCCGTTCCAATTATATTGATTAATTTAATTGACTTTTCATAAAATTTCTAGTATAATCTCATTTAATGAATGTTATATTTTTTAATGTAATTAATGTATATGCTTATATTAGTAAATGAATTAAAAAATATTACTCTATATATGAATGAACATTCAAAAAAAAAAAAAAAAGCTTATATAATTGAGACGGGAAAGTATTAATTAATAAGTAAGTGTACGGCTAGAAACTTAAATGACAATAAATTAATATTAATAATTTTAATATTATCAGATCATGCTGATTGAATGCTGACATTAGACATTTTTTTCTTAAGAAATAAATTTGATAAAATACAATCAATATTTTAGTGGTTGAATGCATGCTAGTAAAATATAATTCGATCAATTAGTTGCTGACATGTAATAGTACTTACTAGATTATGTCATCGGACTCTTCCAAATAAATATTATATATGTCATCGGACTCTACTTATTTTGTAGATTATTCAAAATTTTAATCCATATTATTATTTGCTACATTTAATTTCATTATTTCTATTTTCTTGTTTGATTGTTCAACTTTTTTTTATACACTCAAAATACTTTATCGTACACCCAACATAACTAATTTATATATAAACTAATTAGTATTCATATCCTACTCAACTTCATTGCAACTTAAATAATTGAACATTACTAAAAAAAAAAAAAAAAGATCAATAAGATAACATATACACATATATATAAACCGTTTAATATTACGACTAATATATTTCCATAATTTAAGTGATATTTTAAAAAATTTACAATATTTAAAAACTTCACATGACCGTATGACACAAGTCACGCGATATATACTCAAAGAGATAATTGTGTATGTTTTGTATGAGTGCATTTATTGCGTTGTGTCATTTTTTCTATATATAGTATAAATAGAAAATTCTCATATATATGTTTGAACATTTCCAGCAACATTTATTAAAATAAGAAAAGTATTCTTACCAAATCCAATTTTATTATTGCTTTTTTCCTTATTTTATTATTGTCCAATTTCATTTCAAAAGAAAAATAATGTTATTCACACTACTTTTATCTTCAGTTCTTCATCATCATTTATTTATTTAAACTGTCGATCACTTTATTTATAAATAAACTTCACAATATCTCAATCATATTCCTTAACATATATGTTTTATATATAAATTAATTAATATTCATTAGAATTAATATTCGTAGAAATGAATATAATGAATTTGAACGAGTACTGAGTAATAAATTATTTAAAAGAAAAGTAGATGTTGGAGAAATTTCAAAAGAAAAACATGTCTCTGGTCGTAGTGAGCACTCCTTGCTTACTTTTGACCTACCTAAACATTGAATAAGAGTGTGCGTTTGTTTCTGCAAAGACAGCTTTTTAGTAATTTGAAAATAAACAAAAATATTACTACTACTTCTTAATTAAAATGTTTATGCACAAATTTTAAATTTAAGATAGTGTTAACTTTTAAAACAAATACAAGTTTTAAATCCCTATTACAAACTTAAGTTCCACCTCGAGAAGAAATTGATTTTTTGTGATACAACACTCTCACGATTGCTTCTCTAACTAAAAAATTTTAATGACAGAAATTGAGATGACCATAATTAAAAAAATATTATTTTTATTCAAAACTTTTAGTAAGAAAAGCTACAATAATAAAATTTATGTCATTAAAAATTAATTTTATTGTAATTTTCATAAAAAAATTAAACAGGTGAAAGTTCATACAAGATTGATATTACAATTTATTTATTTTAAATACTACTACAATTTAATAAAGAAAAAATCAATCTAGAAACACGATTCAGTAGTAACACTATAAGTTAAGGACTCAAACCATATATTACAGCTGGTAGTGAGTTACTCTTTCACGAATGTTCGGGTAGCTTTTGTTAAACGGAGTTGCTAATTTTTTGGCGCACAAAATAGCTAGAGACGCTCGTCGTTTTGTTGGATAGACCCTCTTTTAGTGTGGATATGGACTCCGAGTTATATTTTGCGTTTCCAATAATAAAAATAAAGTTGTCTTATTTTTTTTTAAATAAAAATAAAAAAATTGTACGTAGGTCTAAATTGTTATCAATAAACGATTTAATTAATAATCATTAATTAACAATTGCATTAAATAATGCAGATATGTGGAGGAGTAGTATATTTTTTGTTACGATATAGGAGTAGTATATGTCAATAATTAATATATATCTGACAATATGCATGAGGATATGCGTGCTAAAAGTTAGTATTTCGTATTTATGCATTGCCCCCACATTGTTCTCAATTCTCACCAAGCTAGAGACGTGATTCACTTTTGCACTACAGATATCAAATTAATTTTGAGTTTTGTTCATTATTCTCTACATGAACTCTCAACATCCCCCTAGCTCTTTTATTTCTTGAAAAATAGATGATAAATCAAAGGAATATTGTTTTAAATAACGTTTTTCATATATACCACATCATATCGTAAAAAATATTAATTATTTTTCATTCCGTGATAACTTGCATGTATTAACTGACTCTCATTTTAAAAAAGATACTGTAGAATTTAGTGTTGTGTAGTGTTAAATAGTAACAAATATTTTGAATAATTTAGTGTTGTGTGAGCTCAGATTGTTTCAGAAAAAACAACATGCATATATATATATCCTATTTTGTATGGAAACGGCCGGAGGATACAAATACTCCAATTTATAACATAATGAAAGGTTGAATATTTCCAGAAATAAAAATTATTAGTGAATAAATGAATCATGCATATTTAAATAAGGTGAAGAAAAGTCAACTGTGGGTGGCATTGGAATTGAAAAAAAAAAAAAAAAGACTTGAAGGTGAAGCAAAGATATTAATGGGGCCTGTGTAGGCACGTGGAGTATATATTATAGAGAGAAAGAGGACCCCATTGCTATATTGCTTGTCAACCAAGGGATAATTATATATCATATGCACCACAATTATTTTAATACTATAAATTAGTGTTAGATTTTGCATTACACGTATTAATCTAAATCACCTATCAGGGTCCACTTCTACGTATATACCCGGCCGTAATTGTGATATTTGCACGCTAAGCATATAAAATAAGATAAAAAAACGCACTTTATATTTTATTCAAATTTTTTTTTTATGAGGGGCGGCTGTTTTGTTACAAAAGTGCGTTTTATGTATATGTGGAGAGATATGGTAAAGGTAGAATTTGTGAGTTTTGTTTACATTTTTTAAATGTGCAAGTAATAGTTGAATGTGTGTGTAATATGAATATTACACTATATATTTTTGTGACTCTCCCTCTTAATGTATAGTGAGTCCTTTATTTTTAAATTCTTGAATTTGTATGAATTTTTGAGTTATTTAAGATTTTTTTTTAATGGTCATGTTACAAATATACTTAGGTGGCTTCTCTAGAAATCTTTATTATGAATTCTTTAAAATATTTAATATAAATTAATAATATAACCTTCTTCAACCGGCCACACATATAATAAACTAATTTAGTCTATATATATATATAGACAAAATAATATACTAATATCTTGTGAAATTGAATTTATCAAGGTAGGTGTCATTTGACTCATTTAAGCCGCAACATAAATTGTTTAGAATTGAGTTCTCCATCACCATGCAATAGAAAAAATTCAAGTTGATTGAAAATTTGTAGGCCAAGAGACCATACATACGGTCAATTTGCTTGGAAGACATTCTGTAAACGAAACAACTTGCATATTTGAATTATCAAAATGCACGTCTACATCTGGGCATTCGAATGAGCCACCATATTTGTCAACTAAATCTAAAGATGGCATTCGCCATTTAATCCACCACTAAGTTCGGGAGTTTCATGTGCCATTTAGGAGATGTTAAAATTATGTTTCTGGGAAGTTATTTAATTTAGTAGTATTTGTGAGGAAAATTAGTTTATCAGTGAAATTTTGTATAAAATATTAGATAGAATCACTTGTTGAGAATCAACAAAACCCAAAATTCAAATGTATTCTAGTCTTCTGCTGAATCAAGTAGAAGCATACATTTCTCATGTTCTAGATTATTGATCACAGATTATTAATTTGAATATTCACAAAATTACTTCTACTTAAGGGGCTGTTTGTTTAGGGATTGTGGTGGATGGGATGGGGATTGGGATTGGGATTTGAAAAATGTGGATGGGTAATCCATAAATAGTAATTGAATAAAAATTGTGTTTGGATAGAGATTGAAAAATAGATGTGGATAGAGAACTTTATGTCAAATCAATAGTGATGTTGTATTATTTTATTATTGTTAGTTAGTAGAGTAATTAGTGTAAGGAAGAAAAGTAGGAAAGAGAATAAATGTGTGGAAGAAAAGTAGAAAAGAGAATAAATGTGTGGAAGAAAAATAGGAAAGAGAATAAATGTATGGAAGAAAAAATAGGAGAGAGAATGAGTAATTAATATAAAAATATGATGATGTAATGGTATAAAAATAAGTATATAGGTGTATTATAGGGGTGAATGGATATTTGGATGGAGAGAGATGGGATGGGGGATGGCCCATCCAAATCCGGATGGGCCAATCCCTAAACAAACACACCCTAAAATTCTAGATGATTATAATTACTTTAAATTTTGGACCAATGATGGTTTAGCTTAAGAAAAGAAAGTATGGAAACATAGGAGAAGAATACTCAAAAATTATACTCCCTCCGTCCCGGAATACCTTTCACAGGTAAATGGATACAATTTTTTAAAAAAAATGTAATAATGACTACAATTTTGAAGGATAATTTTATAAACTTTTAAGTAAATAAATAAATTAACTTATGGATACTTATTATAATGGTGGAGTTTATAAAAAAAAAAAAATTTAAGGACATGAAAGGTATTGTGAGGCTTCCTAAAAAGAAAAAACGTGAAAGATATTGTAGGGCGGAGAAGGTAGATGACACTGATAGTGACCCTATTCACCCTACACTCACAAATTAAAGACAAAACCCTGTTGTCAATGACAATTAAACACCAAATGCATTGACCAAATAAGACATCTGAAGCATCAGCTTACAGCATTACATTCCTGATAAATACTCATCGAGTGTATATTCACAAATTGAGAAATTTAAGGATTTTGTACATTCCCAGCCTGAATTCGACTAAAAAAAGTTAATACCTTAATCATACTCTTGTTTTTCCACCCAAACACAAATTGAGAAAACTGAAAGTACAAAGTTTTTGATGCATGCTAAGCACCAATGCAGCATCATCCCATGGCATATTTCTGAGTCCAGCTACGGGCAGTTGACTCATACTTTGTTCGGTCAGTTTTGTACATATGAGCAATTTCTGGCACAAGAGGATCATCAGGATTTGGATCCGTCAACAAGGAGCAGATAGACAAAAGGACCTGCCAGAAAAGTTTATAAGAGGTCCAGAAAGGTCAAAAGTACTGATCTAAGTGGTTTATGCAAAAATTTATAACTCTTCCAACAATTATTTTACCATAATGCCAAATATACAATAAAATTGAGTAACAAAGCGGAACTCAATGATGCTATAAACGAGCAACAAATTGGAACTTGTATATGTTATTCCATCCAGGGGCTATCTTTATCAATATAGAAACCAGTGTGAAACTCATGGAAACCTCTGAAAAACCAATGCAGTTCAATCTTCCCAAAAACTATTAGTGAAACCAATGCAGTACAATCTTCCCAAAAACTATTAGTGAAACCAATACAATTCAATCTTCTCAAAAACTATAAGGGTACCGAATATCTTAATCTTATTAAATGTCACACAGCTTGTTTAGGATCATTTATAAAATAGGGATACCGAGAACTTTCTATCCAGCTCTTCCAAGACATTTAAAAGAAACTCTATAGTTCATTTAACAAAAGAGTATAGAGGGAGTTGCCATTCACACTCCAATAATAATCCCTAAAACTAACACAGTTATTATAAATACCTTCAAAAAGGTACCAATGATTTTTTTTTAATTAAAAGCAACGGCGATATCTGTAATAGAATGTCTACTTGTAACTAGATCCGTTAAGAAGATTGTTTCTCAACACATTTTGTTCTCCATTTTGCTCAGCCAATATCAAAATGAAAATAATAGGCAAGTTCTGGGTTTAGGCATGTTGTCAACTCAAACTATTTAAGACTTGAGTAATTATAACAGAAATCAGAAATTAGGGCTTTAATAAACTGGAGCAAACTACTGCAGGCAAGCAAATTAAAAATCTTATAATAATTCTCACATAAACATGCAAATTGTTTCTACAACAAAAAACAGCAAAACTTATAGATTTCTATCAAGGTCATTTAATTCCGTAAGCTCCAAACAAAAGGTGTGTATTTCTTCATTTCTCTATGCAAATTTTACATGGTTGAGGCAAACTAACGTATTTGAACTCGTTACCTTAGATATAGTCAATGCTGGGCTCCACTGCTCTTTCAGAATATCAAGGCAAATGCTTCCATTGCTATTGACGTTGGGGTGGAATACCTTTGTCCTAAATGCAACCTGCAACCATTGAAAATTATCTTTTTGAGATTACTAGTTGACAGGTAAACTTATATTAAACATCAAAATGTCAAAGAGAGGATAAGTAACACCTCAAGACTTTCCTATCAAATGGAACATGGCAAATTGACAATCCACTTATACAAGAAAGACTCCCCAAGTAATATTAAGAAACAATTAAATATCATAACATTGGAAAATAGACTCCAATTTTTCCAAGTGTTAACTTCGTGCACTTTGTTTGTTGCGTTCTGTCACTTCAGCATCCAAAAAAATCATCTTTTCATTGTATGTAATCGATCAACATTCCATAAACACATAATTATGCTTCAAATAATAATGTTATCATTTGTTATTGATTAGAAATGCATGTATATTTTGCATTAGTGGCTTGGTCCAAGAGGAAACTGACATAAACAAATAAGAACTGAAACACTCTGAACTTTAACAAACGGAAAAAAGAATAATAATGATTATAAGAAAAATGATCGTCACAATGGATAACTAAAGTTTATTTCAGTTTTTATTATGAATTGGTATTTTGGTTAATTTGTTAAAACTTAAAAGCCTTTTGATAGAGATTCTCATGGAAACCACATAGGTGATATAAAGCTTCTTGGAAATGATGTACTGAATAGAAATAGATCAGAAGCATGGGATTCTAAAAGTAACATAATGTACAATAGTATAATTCAGAAGAATTGTTGAATACCCATGAATTTATATTTCCATTGCTACATTTGGCCACTGTGAAACAAGCTCTCATAATGCAACTCAGGCAAAAAGAGAGAAGTAGCCTTTAAAGAACTTTAGTGAAGTGATTTAGTAAGGAGTTTCATCTTATCAACTCAAGATTAAATTGTAGTTGCAAGTAAAAAGGAACTCCAAAAAGTACAGCCATACCTTTGGGGGTTTGAATGGATAATCAGGAGGGAAATGAATTGACACTAAAAATACACCTCCAGAATATGGACTATCGTTAGGCCCCATAATCGTAGCTTGCCAATGAAACATATCTTCTGCTACAGGACCTATATTCATCAAGTGAATGTAGGTTAAACTTAAAATCAAGGGGATACAATAAAGTAAGTGAATCAGTGATAAGTTGCAAGGTATCACAATCTTGACAGAATATACACAGGGATCAGTCTCGGTTAGAAACATGCACCCAAGAGCAACAGTAGACAATATATAAAATATAAGTATACAGTAGATCAAGGAGCCAACAGAAGTACTAGACGATAAGGTAAAGAAGGATGGGAGTTATTGCTCAGGAAAATAATGTGAAGACAGCTAAATGTCTGTCATTAAACAATCATCAGAAGTTATAATAATAGTAATATATATAAAAAAACGACTTATGTCAGCTGTAGATAATCATTAGTCAATAACGATTAAATCCAGACCATTTCATCCACTCCAGTGCACATATTGATGTAGATCAGTAGATCTACAGTTCTGACTCAATAATTTAGACTCGTCGTAGATACCTTATGCGGATATCTAGCAACTAGAATCACATAGTAATTACTATGACTTAAAAGCATGTTACACATCAACGCCACCAAAAATCAGAGAGATAATTATAAAACAGCTTCTAAATACCTTATAATTGAATTAGTAAATAGATGACTAAAGATAACTAACGCCAATTTACAAAAGCAGTTGCAATCACTGAACCAAAATTAAGCTATCAAGTCAAGGTTTGCTCAACAGAAAGAAGCTAAAATTTTGTTTCGTATTCCAGAAAAAAACATCCATTACAAGGTAAACATAAAATGGAAAAACGCGGTTATGATAAGAGATAATGAAGTATACCAGCACTGCATGACGTCGGAGGATCCCTCTGCAAATCCTTGAGCTCCTTCAGTATCCTTTTCGACGCCATTAAGATCTGGTTTCAAAACCTAACAAGACAAATGACCAATCAAATTCACGAAAACCGGATCCAGGCATCGGAATTGAACACAAAACACAAATCCATCAACAAAGAAAAAAACATCACATCACAGCGCAGCTAACATGAAATTAAAATTATGTGCGGTTGGAGCAATACCTGGCGAACAATCGGGAAATGAAATGCGTGGGTTGCAGCAGAATATTTTGGGGCAATGGCGAGGAAGAAAGGAAATCTAGAGAGGAAAAGGAGAGATTTTATTTATGAAGGGTAGGGCTAGTTTATATAGAAGAATTTTTTGTGAGGGGTCCAGATAATATTCTAGAAAATTCCGAGTGGGAATCACCAAAGAGAATACTATACAGCGTAGAATCAACGCCAATTCAAACAATGTGGCTGGCGGGGAACAGAAGCACCCTTTTTTGGTGCATTATCTTTTCTTTTATTCTAAAAGATAATTTAAAATAGTACTCCTTTCATTGGAAATTATTTTACATATACAAAAAATTAATGACAAAAATCAATTACTCCCCCGTCCCTTATTTTTAATTTGTCTCCCAAAAAATTTTTACAAAATATATATATATATATATTTACCCTTTCATATCATTACTTTCTTTTTGGTACACCATACCTTCAATCCACCCATTTTATTTATTTTATATATATAAATTTATAAAATTATCCTTCAACATTCTCATTATTACACTTTTTTCTCAAATTGTGTACTCAATATTTTATGCAAACTTTTAAAAAACAGAGGAAATACAATTTAAAAATAAAATAATATTGTAAAAGTATAATTTTATATGTTATTTTCATATGAGAATCTTATCTTAATCTTAATACTCTATATTTACGAGAATATAATGGGACATGTGTCACAATTTTATCACCCTATCACAATCTCTCTCTTCACCAAAATCGTCTATTTCAAAATCCATTCTTAGGCATTCTGATTTAAAAAATAAATTTTCTTATTTTTCAACTTTTCTAATTTTAATTTTATATATTTTAAATATCTTATCTCTATTTCACAAACTTTATATATTCTGCATTCTTATTTTAAAAAAAAATCAATTCTCCTATTTTAAAATTTAAATTTTGAATAACCATAATTATCTCTACAGTTAAAATCTCTAATCTTTTTATATTCATCCACTCTCAAGTCATTATTTTATCTTCGGTCACTCTCTCAATATAAAAAAAAAAATTCAAAGTTTCTTTCAACAATTACATTATTTTTATGCTTATATTTTCTATATAATTTGAGCTCCATTCTAACTTCTCCATACTTATATTTCACTATTTTTTTTCTATTATATATAGATGCACCGTAAGTATGTTACTTAAAAATAATTATTCTCCTGTCACATATCAAGTTATCAATTTTATTATGAGTGGGGCTATTAACACCCCATATAATGTTATAGACACCCCAAATGTTAAACACACCCTATTAAAATTTAAAAATCAATTTTTATTAATAAACATACCCCAATTCTTTCCTATTTGCCCTTTAACACTTAAAATAAAATACAAATTAAATAAAAACCAAAATAACATTATTAAAATTAAGTAAATCTTAAAAATATATCATTAAAAAAAATATATCTCGACAAAATATATTGATTTTTTAAAAAAAATCTGGACAAAAGATATCCGTAAAAAAAAATCAAAAAATATATGCAATAATATAAAAAAAATTAAATAAATATTTGAATGAAAAAATCAATTAAAAAAATTTTAAACATTATAAAAAATCAACTAAAATTTAAAAATAATTAAATTGATTTTTTTAATTAAATCTTGACAAAATTAAATAAATCAAATAAAATTTAAAAATAACAAAATTAAAAACATCAATTTAAGAAAAATCAATTCGATCTTAAAAAATTACTAAATAAAAAAAATCAAATATAAAAAAATCTTCAAAAATAAATTAAAGCTACAAAAAATTTAAAAATATTAAAAAATAAAGTAAATCTTCAAAATTTATTTAATTAATTAATTTTTGAAGATTTAGGTGATTTTTTTAAATATATATTTTTGATTTATTTATCTTTTTTATATTAATTTGAATTTTTTATTTTTTAATTATTTTATTAATTTAAATATTTTTTACAATTTATCAAACTTATTAAATATTTTTATATTTTTTGTTATCTAGCTCTAATTGATTTTTAAATTTATTTATTTCTGAATATTTTCAAATTTTATTAAATCTTCTCAGATTTTTTTTCAAAAAATTTAATTGATTTTTTACTTTAAATATTTTGTTGACTTTTTAAAAATATTTTCAAATTTTAAATATTTTTTTTAGATATTTTTTTAATTATTTTACTCTCTATTTATATAAGTATATAAGGGTTACTTAGTCATTTTATCTATATTTATTTTTGTCTTTAAAATAATGGGGTATGTATAACATTATATGGGTATTAATAGCCCCACCCTTTTATTATTTTGAATGCCTATTTTGATCTTTGATCTAAACAATTTACTATCTCTTTTTACCTTTTATATTTTTTATTTTTTTCTACGTATTCCCTCATTATCTACCTCAATATTACTACATAAACTAACATTACTATATATATTTTTTTGAATGTCTTTTGTCAAATTACTCTTTTTTTTTTTATCTAAAACACTCTACTATCACATTTTATCTTTTACATTTTCTATTTTACTATATATATATTTTTTTGAATGTCTTTTGTCAAATTACTCCATTTTTTTTATCTAAAACATTCTACTATCACATTTTATCTTTTACATTTTCTATTTTTCTCTATGTATTCACTCATTACCTTCTTTCTCATTTATTAAAATTTTATTATTTTGATATTTTTGTTAAATTATATATATATTATATATAGTTTCTTTCACTAATTTATTTAAAGAGCAATATATTTCTAATTCAATGAATAATGTTTGATTTGAATTATTAATTATTTTATATTATATTATTATACATTAACTTTAATTCTAAATTTTAGACTTAGGGGTGTGTATTCAATTGAGATTCTGTTGGATTTTTTTGGACTTTTAAAATCTGGGGGTATTCAATCCGGATTTTTAAAAGTCTTTCAAAATTTTGAGGTATTCAATATGGATTTTAAAAAGTCCTTAGAAATTTTTAGGTATTCAACAATCTATGGATTTTAATACTCTATGGATTTCGTTGGATTCTCTTTCAAAAATATAAATAAATTTCACTATTCAAAATATCTTCTAAAAAGTAGAGATTTCAATGGATTCTCTTAAAAGACTTGAAAGAGAAGAAAAAAAAAAACTTTTGTTATCTATATTCTTCGATAAGCATCACAGATTCTTCACCATCATCGTGAAAAAATTATATCTCTGTATTTTATTTTTCACCATCATTATTATAAGAATGTCGTTCTGATGAATTTTCAGTCGAATATAAAGAAGATCAAGATTCACCACATCTCAACATGGAAGAGGAAAATGGAAAATTTAGAATTGCTCCCTCAAAAGACCAATTAGAACTGAAGCTAATGCGCATGATATGTGGAAAATGTGATAGAAATGTAGGCGAAGGTATAACCGTGATAGAAATGTAGGGATAACTATGATAGAAATGCAGGGAGAACTAGTATTGGTAATGCTATAATGAAGATGAGAATAATAATGGAAAATGAGGCGAAGGTATAACCGTGTTGGTAATGCTATATGGAAAATGAAGCGGACGTATAAATGAAGATGAGAATAATAATGATGAATAATAATTTTTTTTATTTAGTTTTGGAGGCGTAGTTTATGGAAATCCATGTAAATCAATAAAAAAATGTGTATTTCAGAATCCTGTCAAATCTATAAAAATCCTTATAAATCAATAAAAAAGTCAGTCGCATAGAGTCTATGGATTTTCTAAATCCACTGACTTTTTAAAGTCCAAAAAAATCCAACAAAATCTCAATTGAATACACCCCTCTTAATCTAGAATTTATAACACATACTAATAGTTGTTTTACTTATTTTAAATTTAAATTTTGGATAATCTTCAAAATTTTCTTCACTTCGATTAAATAGTAACTTCTTCCTCATTTATTAATTTTTCATTATTTTATGTTATTTACGTGTTAATTTTGGATTAGGTTTGATTTTTATTTAGATTTTTTTAAATGATATATATATATATTTTAATATATAATTTGTGTTGTTTAAATCTTAAATTACTAAGAGTTTAACTCTTTTATTTATTTTAATTATAAATTTTGAATAACCCATATTTTTCTCAATATAACAAACTATTTTCATGACAACCTACAATTTAATTAGGAAAACGGTTTTACAAATTCTCCATGTGTTGCGTCAAAAAATAACGTCTAAGGATACCGAATTCTCGTGCGGATAATGAGAATTACGGGCCTAGATCGTCACTTCTCCGCAAGCTTTCTCACGAACAATCCTCCTTCAAGCTCCTTAAAGACCTGCAAAAACACGCCGGAGAGGATTCCGGCGTGGAATCTCCGACGCTCAAGTCAGAATCTTTCTCAAGAGGATCAAAGAGGAATTTATGGTGGAGTTTTCTGTATATTCAGAATGTTCTTCGTGTGTTTCTTAGTAAAAATAAGGTAAAGGGTGTTTGTCCTGTAAAAAACTAACTAATAATATGAAAATAACCTGCTTTTATACCTGGCCCTTTCCCCGGAGAGAGGGAGACTTCTTCTCCCTATATTTCCTCCAATATCCCTCAAGACTCGGCCCTGTAACATACTGCCTCTATCTTCTCGCTTAGACCTATTCCTTAATCTTATTGACAAGGAATGGTTCCTAAATCCCCTCCTCTTGGACCGAATTATTTTGCCCAGAGACCATTGAGCCTCAGATATGGGCTAAAAGCCCAATTACTCTTATTTCCCTCTTTGGGCCTGGGAGTGTATTAATCCAGCCTCCAAGCCCATTGCCCTTACTAAGACTAATTTAATTCATCTCATATCCACGTGTCGTTATTTCCGAGGACGACATATTTTATCCGCATCAACTACTCCCCCCTACTCTCGTAAAAGTGCTCGTAATTTTATGAGAGTAGGAAGAGAAGATAAGATGAATTAAGCGGAATGTTCCCTTGCCCTGGTCAACATCATTTTTCAATTTCAGGAAGCATGTTGTATAACCCTGGAAAGTGTGTCTTCAAGCGTATCACTTGAGGCTTTTCTTAGCCTTCTCCATAACTTCTCTTATTTCTTTTCTCTTCATATGCCTTTTCTTGGCCTTCTCTTGTTTGGAGTTTGATAGTTTTAACAACTTAGCACGACCCCTACTCCCCCCAGGCCTTAAAGCCTATCAGGAGTGGAGCTCTCACTTAATAACCTGACCTCATGGCTTCAAATCAAGCTCATCATTGAACCTCAGAATTGTGAGGGGTTCTCTAATTCCCCTCAGCTTTGTGGTCACTCTCCGATTGTAAGAAACTCTGATCCTACTTTTATACCTCTGAGTTTTTCTATGGAGGGCTAGGGTCATATATCCCTGGTCTTGAATGGTTTTAGTTGCCTCGCTGTATTTTACCTTCTTCTGTGGTACATGCATACTCTATGATACTTTAGAGAATTCAGGTTTCTGTACTTACTTGATGATTTGATGATGCTCACAATTTCCCCTAAAAGTTATTTAAGAGTTATTTATCCTCCTGAGAGTTCGTAGGGATTATACTCTTCCCAAAAGTTATTTATACTCCTAAGAGTTTGTAGGGATTATACTCTCCCAAAAGTTAAAGTTTGTAGGGATTATACTCTCCCAAAAGTTATTTATACTCCTAAGAGTTTGTAGGGATTATACTCTCCCAAAAGTTAGAGTTTGTAGGGATTATACTCTCCCAAAAGTTGTTTATACTCGTAAGAGTTCTTAGGGATTATACTCTCCCTGAAGTTGTTTATACTCGTAAGAGTTCTTAGGGATTATACTCTCCCTGAAGTTGTTTATACTCGTAAGAGTTCTTAGGGATTATACTCTCCCAAAAGTTGTTTATACTCGTAAGAGTTCTTAGGGATTATACTCTCCCAAAAGTTGTTTATACTCGTAAGAGTTCTTAGGGATTATACTCTCCCTGAAGTTGTTTATACTCGTAAGAGTTCTTAGGGATTATACTCTCCCAAAAGTTCTTAGGGTGAGGTAAACCTCAGGGTGAGATAAATCTCACAATTTTCTCTAACTCCTCTTGGCCTCGTGGTCTTAGAGTGTCTTTCGCTCCTGAACTAGGGTACCTGTGGGTTTATTCTGTCCCCTTTTCAGGGATATAACTTTCAGTCCTCCAGGGATATGGTCTTTGACCTTGGTCATTCAGGGGTATTGCCCCATAGATATACTAAGTTGACTTCATGGCCAATCGAGTATTCTCTATCTTTGTCTTAGCATCTTAGCCATCAATTTCCTGGCTATCGGAACATAAAAATCACAAGTAATATGAACTAACTTGTTACCTCAATATTCGTCTTTGCAGTTGTGCATATCTCTCGTACGTCTACAGCTCCTCGAACATGTTGAGGTTTAGCTTTATTGCACATGGTCTTTTCCTGAACCTCCAGCCTCTCAACGTTGTTTGGTTTCGCTCTTTAGGATCTCAAATCTCATAATAATCTGGGGGTCCTCCAAGGTTCCCCTAAACTCAATCTTTATTCTCTTTTGTAATCCTGCTCTCTCGGGCTACTCAAGCACCTTTAGAATCTCCAACTCCTCCTCATGGGATCATTGTTTATCAACTCTAATTTTCAGACTTATTATTTCACTCATTTAGGGCTGTTGGCCCTAAAATATCTCAAAACGCTCGTACTTGTCATTTCAGATACTTATGGCTATTGGTCCTTAAGTACCTCAGAATGCTCAAATCATGTTTCATCACTACAAAAGAATCATCTCATGCAATATTAAAAGTTCATTATCTTCTAAAAAATAAAACTTCATAGCCTCGAACAAACAAATCAAATCAACTTCCACTCTAAAAATCATAAATGAAGTGGATCATGCTCTCTCAAATAATCTCTTCAAATGAAAATTACAATGAATATTCAATTCTCCACGTTTCATCATAAATGAGTATTTCTAGTACATGCAAGCTTCAAGGTCCTAAACGAGGACATAACTTAAGACATATCATATTTTCACATCATATTGATCGAGAAGATTTACACACTAAAGTAAATAGACTTAAATCATTCCCCACAACATCTCAGTTAAGGAGTAGTCATTTATGCAAATCACAGCATAAGATAGTTTATCTCGATCCTATCTATCATGGGTAAGTTATTCTTCTCACTCAAATTCATCACCTCGACGAGTCTAATTTAAGTATCAGATTAGTATCAATCAATTAGCCAAGACAATGCACGCTACCTCATATATCACATTTTTCACGGCATAATAGCTAAGAGATAAACACTACTGCAAGTCTTAATATATATTCCACTTACCCTTTCAACACAATAGTCAAGAGATGACTGTTGATGCAAATATTAACACAGTCATTTTCCATCAGATTAAACACATGTTCTCATGCTAAATTAATGCTTCTTATACAAGTTCATTTTTCAAAAATTCTTAACACTAGATCATCAACAAAAAATGTCTTTCAAACGATATTTCAATTTCGATTCACATAAAACGCGTAGAGATACCTCCTTTAAGTTGCCAAGTATGCATCGGTTGAGTGCATCCATTCCCCCCTCTTTTTTGTGAAGCGAAATTCTTCTCCTTTCGCCTAAAACATTGTTGCTCTTCCGCAAGCTTATATAATTAATTCTCAAAAGCAAGTCAAAGTAGTGGAATGTCTTAGATTCTTGGGCTTGTTAAAAACAGAATTAATCATCATATTCAGAAACGCGCATTTGCGATCAATAAACATTCTTAATTCAGCAAGTGCGCAATTTTTCATAATAACTTATTATTTCATATCTTTGTTATCTCCTGCCCAAAAGTGAGAATCAAATCGAGGGCGTAATATGATAGTTGAATTCACCAATCATATCTCATCATATTTAAGACATGTTCCCATGCTAGATTTACATTTCTTACACGAACTAGTTTTTCGGAAGTAATTATGACTAGCTCATCAATCATTAGTGCATTTTCAAGCAATATTTATGTGCATAAAAAGAGAAGAGGTGCGTCCCTCAAGTTTTCAAGCATGAATTGTCTACGCTTTCATACCATATCACAAAATCTAAAAGTCACTAATTTCATAATTTTACATGCACCATTTTCATTATGTTCTCTCTCATTGATTTAAAAGTCATAAAATCTAAATAATCTTCAAAACAAACAGTATAAATGCATAACTCAAGGAAATTAAGTTAGCACAGGAATCTCAGTACAAGAAGAGTTCATGCACCAGCACAAGGAGGCAAACACAAGTTCATGCCACATATTCCTAGCAGAGCTAAAATTATAATCGTTTTACAAAATTCAACAAGTGAAGCAGCAAACATATAGCAGCAAAGATATCATATTTTTTAAAGATAATTTCCAATAGCTCATCAATACCTCATATTAATTATACACCACCAGAGTAAATGCACAAGAAGTTGCTCACGCATACAGACGACTTCAGAAGCTGACGATCGTGGACGATGCAGTGGCATGGAAGCAACTTATCCCTCGAGCATCCAACAGAAGCATAGTATTAACACTCCAGCCTTTGTATATGATCATTAAGCACCCAGAAATAAGACTAACCCTTCACCACGGACTCATCACGTAACCCGAATTAGATGACATTCACTTTGATTTTCTTTAAAAACAATCTCCACAGATCAGCTCTTATGAACCCTTAACCATGTAGATATAATTACAGTGTGGTCACCCAAGAACAGAGGAACAACAATAGGATGCACACAGAATAATTCCCCACAGCAGCTTCAAAAAGTATCTCAGATTTGCATATATGAATCTTCAACTGAAGTAGCAAAGAGGTTAACGCTGGAAAATCATAACAAAGAGGCATTCGCCTTGTCCAAAATAAAGGTTATTAATAAGGCAAGCTTGACAAACAGTGATTTGATTTTCGTCCACTTAAGAGTTTGTCATTCCCCATCAGATGAATTTATGCAATTTTCCTTCTTTAGCTGAGGTCAGAAGATCACCCACATCATATCGCAAAATAAAAATTAAATTTATGACTAAATATTTTAAGGAGTAAAATAAGTTTTAAGCAAAACCGAGCTGCTTCAGACATTTCGGGAAAAGGTTGCCAAATAGAGCCCCTCCAATGCCCATTTGTTTCTAAATACCACCATTAAAGAACCGTCGGAAGTTTCTCTATGCAATTATACTTGCCGGACAAGGTATCATACAATCCTTGCACTCACTTCTTGTGAAGTCTTCCCCGGGCAGAACCAGTTCTACAAAGCAGAGCACATCTAGCATACACAGTATAACACAGCTTGGGTTTTACGAAGATCCAATACAAAGGAAAAAAAACTAGTGAAACTAAGAACGAAAACACCTTCATCATGGACACACCACATAACCACAAATAGATGAACATTCACTTGGATTTACTTTGAAGCCTTTGAAGCTCTTATGAACCCTACATAACACAAGATTTTCATTGTTGAACGAGATACCAGAAACTGAAAGGGTAATAAATATAAGTCCAAAATACCAGCTTTCCCCATGGCAACTCATAGCTTGTTTCTACTATAAAGTTAGCATACTCAATTAGCATAAATAAGCCACCAAAACATCTTCAAGACGTGAATACCAAATCATTGAAATGCACTTACACTGGAACCATCCTACACCTTAACTGTACAGAGATGATTATAAAGAGGTCAGATGAGGATATGACAGGTATAAGCGCATATGTCATCATCCATATGCTAAATGTCAACTCCAACTGGATATCATTAAAACGATTGTTTCCAACAACTAATTCCTGGGGATGAAGTCACAGAGAACATGGAAAAACTTTCCTGCAAGAAGACGCTAATTACGGTACAAGGTTCTGTCGAAGAACCCTCCATCAATCAAGTCAAATCAAGAAACAGAACATGAATCAATTTGTACATTCTTCCTGTAAAACCAAAGGCCTCCCAATTTGAACCAGCATAAAGATAGTGAGTTGTGGCCACGCGAATATTCACACTTTCAGAAAAACACTTTAGCTTAAGACTGGGTTAATTTGGAAAAAGAATTAAATACATGGGTTAAAAAGAGGAATTATATTTCAGAAGACAGCAAATCATCCAGATATTCACACTCTAATTATTTTCTCTTAGATTATTTTTATCCAACAACCTAAAAATTTCCCGACAGATTACAGGAAGAACTCAAACATATTTTATGCTTCGGCAAACAACATAAAAATTCATTGATGACCAAACCTTGAGAACTATGAACTTATGCCATTCCCCATAGGATGAATTTGTGAAATTTCCTTCTTTATCAATTCTGTAAAGGTTGATTTCTGGGAACAGCATTATGGTATCTCAATTTTTTTTGGAAATCCTCACGCCTTGGCTCAGATTTCCCACAGACGGCGCCAGTTGTTGCGTCAAAAAATAACGTCTAAGGATACCGAATATTCTCGTGCGGATAATGAGAATTACGGGCCTAGATCGTCACTTCTCCGCAAGCTTTCTCACGAACAATCCTCCTTCAAGCTCCTTAAAGACCTGCAAAAACACGCCGGAGAGGATTCCGGCGTGGAATCTCCGACGCTCAAGTCAGAATCTTTCTCAAGAGGATCAAAGAGGAATTTATGGTGGAGTTTTATGTATATTCAGTATGTTCTTCGTGTGCTTCTTAGTAAAAATAAGGTAAAGGGTGTTTGTCCTGTAAAAAACTAACTAATAATATGAAAATAACCTGCTTTTATACCTGGCCCCTTTCCCCGGAGAGAGGAAGACTTCTTCTCCCTATATTTCCTCCAATATCCCTTAAGACTCGGCCCTGCAACATACTGCCCCTATCTTCTCGCTTAGACCTATTCCTTAATCTTATTGACAAGGAATGGTTCCTAAATCCCCTCCTCTTGGACCGAATTATTTTGCCCAGAGACCACTGAGCCTCAGATATTGGCTAAAAACCCAATTACTCTTATTTTCCTCTTTGGGCCTGGGAGTGTATTAATTCAGCCTCCAAGCCCATTGCCCTTACTAAGACTAATTTAATTCATCTCATATTCACGTGTCGTTATTTTCGAGGACGACATATTTTATCCGCATCACCATGAAAATTCTTGAGAGGTAATTTGTGATAACTCTTGAATGTTGGTTTTTACAAATTCTCCATGTAAATTCTTGGGAGGTAATTTGTGATAACTCTTGAATATTGGTTTTAAAAAATCTCCATGAAAATTTTGGAGAGGTAATTTGTGATAACTCTTGAATATGTGGGGGTTTATAATATTATTAAAAACAATATTATAACCGTCATAATTTTATTAATGCATAAGTTATTCATATATTAAAAATATTATAAAAATGTATACAAATTAATATAATATTTAAAATTATTATTTTAATAAATTAACCCGCGAAAAATGCGGACTAGTTGTGCAAATAATTTGGAACTTGAAAAGTAAACAAATAATCGAAAAGAGGAGGGAGTACAATTTTTTTATTTATATATTATAAAAAAAATCGACACTTTCTGGTCAAATGCAGCCCAACTAGTGTGGCCACATGGTTGATACTTTTACAGATAAATAAGTGACCAAACTTCATACTTTCTCATTCTTGCCGACTTGCCGTAGCCCTTCTCTTTACCATTTATACGAAAATTAACGAATATAATAAAATATATAGTAAATTAAATATGTAAAAAAATAGAGAAAAAAGGTAGAAGAAGAAAAATAAAAATAGACAGTAAATTTTGTCATTTAAAAGAAAAATAAACTTAATATAAATATGTGAGAAGATTATGATAGAATTAACCATTTTATTCATATGCAATCACATTATTTACAAGTGAATCTTGCAATATCCATAATATTCTCTAAAGCATCTATTAATACATAAATAATCTATATTCTTCAAATTTGTGTTTTAATATAAAATGATTGCAGGTAATAATTCTTCAACCTTTAAATTTCCAAAATTGTGATCATGTTGTGGTTTGAAAGGAAAGTGTGCGGGCGGGCATATTAACAATGTTTTCAAAATACAAATTATATGTGTCTCGTCTTCAGCAATGTTTTTTATACGTGCATTTTTTTTTTTTGTTTGGGTGACACACCTACACTTTTGTACACTAAATTTACGGTATAATTATTAAATATACTTAATTAATATTTTAAAGTAAAAAAAACTAAGAAAAATGAATTGAAATAACTAAGAGAAATTTGAGCACTGAGGAATTAAGTCGGAATATAATACTCCAATACAGTAATACTAACAACACTAATATTGTACACTAACATACTCCAACTTCTACAATTGTTCAATTTCCAACTTCTACAATTGTTAAAAGTTGGATATCATTGTTGTCCATCTACTATACGAAAACCACATCTAAATATTGCACTCATCAATGTTTTGAGACGTGGAGAAAGCATGTAAATAAATATCTGTCGATGTGGAAAAACAATTCTTAATGCATACTCCCTCCGTTTCATAAAGTTTGTCGCATTTCTCATTTCGTATAGAATTAAGAAACATATTTTTTTGACAAATTTACCCCTCATTATTTTCTCCCCCTTTCTTCTCTTTTTCCTTTTATTTTTTCACCTTCCTTTTCCACAATTTCTTTGACCTTTTCAAAAAAAATCGTAATTAATATATTTCCAAAAGAATAGGGGCAATTTAGGGAGATCATTGGTAAAATTAGGAAAAGCGACAAACTTTTTGAAACAAATTTAAAGTCCAAATGCGACAAACTTTTTGGATCGGAGGGAGTAACTAAATTCAACGCCCTAAACAGTTTCAGATCTACTACTATATTAAGGAATTTTCAATTTCATTATAAATAGCACGACGTAGTATGTACGTATTGCATTAGGAGACTGTAAAATAGTAGTATAAACAAAACTGAATCCATCAACCAAAGTCACAAATCACAATTTTTTCCTAAACACAAATTATTGCACATTCAACAATTGAATTTCAAGTGATTTAAATATATCATCAATTGTTTAATTGATTTATTGCACATTGCAATTGAGGGACAACCCTTGTCTTAAAAGGGTATACTATTCAATCTTTTCACTTGCACAACAAATAAGCATAATAGCATGAATAAAAACCAGAAGGAGCCAAGACAAAAGCTTAATAAGAGGCTCAAAAACGATTCAAAGATATCACACAACTGCTGCAACAATATGTCAATACAAACGAGTGAATTGTAAGAAGGTTCAAAAATTTGTCCATCCTGAACTGGATACTAAATTAAAGATGGAACCGGGAAAACATAACAATCTACTGTTGACGGACCTCAACTTTCTTCTTTTGCCACAGGCGATCAACAGCACTGTCAGCATCACCCTGGAGTAAAAGAGCATTTCTTTCAGTTTGGACATAAAAGATTCAATACACCCTCCAACATATTATTTAAAGAGCTTCAACACAAAATCAGTGAGAGAAAAAACATGGTCTGAACATAACGATTCAATACAACCTCCAACAGATAATTTAAAGAGCGTTAACTAGCCATACTTCACTCTTCTCACAGGAAGTTTTTACTAATCACATTAACGAGAAAAAGTAGTAAAAAGTGTTGGTTTACAAAATATAAAAATGAAAACATTAATAACAGCAAACAAAGATGACAAAAAAAAAAATCTTGAAATCAAAACGATAGCTAACATTGACAACAATTAGAAAAACAAATTATCTTCTAATAACTATTAGCAATAACAGAACCATACATCTCGGAAGTGATATTTTTCATCACAAATAAGAAAATACCTGAGCACGAATGAAACCGCAAAGGGCAAAAGTAGTGAATGCTCCAGTATAAACACCCCTCTCGTCCAAATGACCCAAGTTGATCTGCACTGATGCATGATCCTTGGATGTAATCAGCCTATTGGTCGCGGAGCTGCAAATACAATGGCAAAATATTAGGCAAAGATAACAATAACTACTAATGTTGGCACTCTAGAATTGCTTCAAATCCTCCAAATATGAAGAATGCAGCAAATGCATTCACAGCATCATATCAATAATTAGGAGAGCCTGAAGTAATTCTAGAATGTCAATATGCAATTCAACAATACCATACGTCATAAGGAAAACAGGTTAATTTGTCACTATAAGTATATCCTGAATAAGAATAGAACCGAACAAATTAATACAATTATATGCATATACCATTTTCGCGGAATGTACAAGTCAATGTTTTGCCCTTCGTCGTTCTGCATCTTGGAAAATGGCTTTAAACACTACGTACGGTCAAAACCAACACAAAAAAATACTTTAAATTCTAGATTGATCAGGCAGATAAGATCTGTTAAAAGCAATGAAACACTAATTCATGTTATAAATTGTATCTTCAGAGTGAAGGACATAACAGGCAGTGTAGGATCAAAACAATCAATAAATAAACTATCATCATGTTATCTAGCTCGAAAAACTGTTCGCCCCTAGGTATAAGATAAATAATAAAACTAACAATTCTGACAATTTCTAAATTCTAATCACTAAAAATTAAAACATGTTGTGTGTGTGCGTGCTGTTCGAATTCTGCAATATAGAAACAAAAATAACGTAGCAACTATGATACTCAGATTTGAAACAGAAGAATTATATTTCTAAGAACTTGAAAAAAAAAAAAAAAAAAGTTCCTCACAGAAAGAAAGTACTCTGAAAAACTTATTAGACGAAATCATACACGCACGAGGGGAGGACAAACGGTCCCACCCCCCACATACACATATATTTCATGTTCATCAGAAATTCTCTAAATACAGGAACGCGAAGTTGAATATTTCACAATTTCGTTCTCTTAGTAGCAATTTAAGAAACAAATCGACCAAAACAATTATGGATTGCTATGAACTTATAAAATCAATTATCTAAAGTACAGTATAGTTCATATTAACCTGTTCCACAACAAAGGAGAGATTATTAACCTGATTTCAGCCGACGATAACTTAGCAATCACTGAGAGAAGTCGGACAAAAAGAAACCCTAATCCAGCTATTTATAGGAGCGTAAATGGGCCTGGGCTACTTATTGTTTTGGTAAATGAGGCCAAATTCATATAACTGTATTGGGCTATTTAACATAAGGCTCAAAACTATATTGAGATGATTAACAGTTAACCTTGTAATTGTATTACCCGTCATTTCAAACTTAAAAATAAAAAATTAACCTTGTATTATAACTAATACTCCCTCCGTCCCATACTTGAACCTACATTTTACCATTTTGGGCGTCCCATACTTGAAGCAACATTACCTAAAATAGTAAAAATACTTTTAAACACTCCCCTTAAAACATTACAATATTACAACAAATGCCACTACTTTATTACACTAAAAAGTAACTTTATTACTATTTATAAAGTTGAAAAGTCTTTATTACCCCCACTTTATCTTACACAATACTAATAAACAACTCATTTATTAAAACCCGTGTCAATTTGGTTTGTAGCTTCAAGTATGGGACGGAGGGAGTAATAAAGATATATAATACATTCTTAAAAGTGACAAAAAAACGAATTATTTTTTACTTATATTTCAAATTTTTGGCTGAAACCTTTTTTTGTTGGGTTGGTCTGCTATGGACTCGAGTGCATGTTGTGCACCCTAGTCCATGTTGCACTTTTCAGTTTACTGACTTACACTTTTTGGTAAATGATGTTGCACTTTTCAATTATTAAACTGTATAATAATATTTTTAGTAATAATTGAAAAGTGCAACACAATTTACTGAAAAGTGCACATGAACTAGGGTGCACAGCATGCACTCGAGTGCATACTAGACTTTATCTTTTTTGTTTTCCAAATTTATGTTGCCGAAATACGGTCTAGTGCACTTAAAAAGTGATAATATATTTAACAAATTAGACTATCACTTTTTAATTGAACATCATCGTTCTTTATATCAGATCAAGAGAGATCCATCTTATAATTCGTGAAACGATTTTACCCAAGACTAACTCATCTAGTCACCTATTAGGCATATAATATTAATAATATCTTATTAATATTATATCTACCTTTATCACGTAAATATAGTTTTAAATATTTAATACTTACCATTAGATATGTTCGGAAATATAGATTAGATATGGTTTTGTATGTATAAATACTCTCTCATGTAATCCTTTACATTCATCCAGTGAAATTATAATTTTACAATTCATTATTTCTCTATATGGTATCAGAGTCTCTCGGCTCACGCCTCGATCCCACCCAAACCCTCGTAATCGTTGTTCGACGTTTTTCGTCGTACAAAACCTACGATTACCCCAACCTCATGAAGACAAGTTTCTTCTTCCCTGCCAACCTCATGAAGACAAGTTTCTTCTTCCTTGTAATCGTTGTTCGACGTTCTTGTCGTACAAAACACACGATTACCCCAACCTCAAGAAGACAAGTTTCTTCTTCTCAGTAATCGTTGTTCGACGTTCTTGTCGTACAAGACTCACGATTACCCCAACCTCAAGAAGACAAGTTTCTTCTTCCCCGTAATCGTTGTTCGACGTTCTTGTCGTACAAAACTCACGATTACCCAACTTCAAGAAGACAAGTTTCTTCTTCCTCGTAATCGTTGTTCAACGTTCTTGTCGTACAAAACTCACGATTACCCCAACCTCAAGAAGACACGTTTCTTCTTCCCCGTAATTGTTGTTCGATGTTCTTATCGTATAAAACCCACCCCCAACCTCAAGAAGACAAGTTTCTTCTTCCCCAAGCTTCCATCTGTGGTTGCTTCCCCACTCATCCATAGAAGCCTCGACCCTCGCGTTCCTACATCTTGCAGCCGTTGAGCATGCCAAATCAAAATCAACTACTGATACACCCACTGAATTGATAGATACACCCGTCACACCCACTGATCTGACCCCCTCTTCAGCATGCACCCAGTATTCCACTAAATCCACCGCTAGTTCCGCCAAATACACCTACTGCTCTGATAGATCCACCCCCGGTCCCAACAAACACGCCCGATACACCCCCTAATCCACTAAATACAACCCGCCCCTGAAATCCACCCGTTGTCCTGATCAACCGACCCCCTATTGCCCTATTCCTGTAACCGACCCTCAACTTCGAGTTTCACATGTTTCGTCTGCAGATCAACTTGTTGATGCTCTTACCAAGTCATTTCCTCGTTCTCGCCTACAACCACTTATGATCAAGATTGGACTCTCCTACGGTGCTCCATCTGGAGGGGGCGTATTAGGCATATAATATTAATAATATCTTATTAATATTATATCTCCCTTTATCACGTAAATATAGCTGTTAATATTTAATGCTTATCCATTACATATGTTTGGAGATATAGACTAGATATAATTTTGTATCTATAAATACTCTCTCATGTAATCATTTACATTCATCCAATGAAATTATAATTTCACAATTCATCATTTCTCTATATCACAATTCATAATTTCTCTTTAATGCTTATCCATTAGATATGTTTGGAGATATAGACTAGATATAATTTTGTATCTATAAATACTCTCTCATGTAATCATTTACATTCATCCAATGAAATTATAATTTCACAATTCATCATTTCTCTATATCACAATTCATCATTTCTCTATATCGCCTACATATATGCACATGCGCAAATTATATTCTCTTAGATGCAAATTATAAACTGAACTCATATTTAAATGCTTAAAAATAAACAGCAGTTCTGTCAACCCAACTTTATGAAAACTTTTTTTTACTGAGTTTCATTATTTAAAAAATGTTTAATTTTTAAACATTGACATGAAACTCAGAAGAAAGAAATTCACGTGATTAAATTTGCAGGCGAAGGGCTGCAACTTGTTGTAGCGTGCAAAAATTGTTACTATAAATAGTTACTACTATGGTGATTGTGTAGGTTGATTTTTATATAATCCTTCCAGAGAAAGGGTTATGGAAGGTTCAACAATGGATTACCTCAGTAATGAATATACTATACTTCTAGGTTCCCCTTCACTAAACACTCCACGCTTTATCATAGTTATTGAATTTGAAATTATTTGTTGGCAATTGCAAAATATATTCAATGGCAAAACACCAACACCTGTGAAGGATTATTTATGAGCTCCATTCAAGTGCAACTAAACGTATATTGGGGCCATCCCACTCTAGAATGAAACAATCATAACAACCAAATATGATGTTGAAATAGCAAAGCAAATAATAATCAAGTATCAACTGACTTCATGAAGCAGCCAAATACAAATAAATATACATCGCAAGGCAAATTCAGTACAATCATTTGAAAAAGATAGAACGTGGATGCCAAATAGGACCAGATATATATCCTTCCCTCCTTTTCTCCCCAGGGTTTAACACTAGTACTTAAAGAAGAAAATCACTTGTAGAATTCAAAATCAGTGTCAGGCTTCTTCACGTTGGATCTGTAACCCTTGTCGAAATCTTTCGGAAGTATAACATACCGGTTCTTTCTCACCGCATGCATACCTGCTTCTTGGCAAATTGCAGCAATCTGCATTCGTAAACACCAAAACATACATCAGTGCCTAATTACAAGTCAAAAAATATACTAGCTCTCCCCATATACATCATGGTACATATCAAAAGAATGTATCACTACAAAGACATGTCCATAAGTAATTACTGACCTCCGCTGCACTGATTTTATCAGGTCGAGACACATAGTCCTCCAAATCAACCTCATCACCTAAATTCATTTTGGCGGTGCAAACCTGCAAGCAGTACCCATTTGTTTTATTTTTATCAATGACAAAGAATAAACATGAAAAACTGTTCATGGGACGGAGAAGCTTAAGCATGTAATTTCATTGCAAGTACCTGAAAGATAAGCCTCTTTTGACGTCTATCGGGCAAAGGGAACTCAATTTTACGATCAAGCCTTCCTGGACGAAGAAGGGCAGGATCCAATGTGTCAGCTCGATTAGTCGCCATGATAACCTTTACATTAACTGTCTGGTCAAATCCATCCATCTGAACATACGAAGAACATAATACTAAAATGTCAATGATACAGGAAAAGACGAAAACAATATAGATCAGGTCTTTGACATACAACTATACAAGCAGTTAATGGAGACACTTCAAAACTACCGTGGACTGAAAGTTCAGAGGCAAATAATTTTTATTTCCAACTTTTTAGTTATTCTATTACTACTCTTCATTTAAACTCTCAACATACCTGATTCAGCAATTCCATCAGAATTCGCTGAACCTCTCGATCAGCTCCAGTCTGTGCATCGAATCTAGCTGTAGCTATTGCATCCACCTCATCAATAAAAACAATAGCAGGTGCATTTTCTTTTGCAAGACGAAAAACATCTCGAACCATCCGCGGGCCCTGAAGATATCATTAAAACAATAAAAATATGCAATGGCTTAAAATGACAGTGTCCAGAAACACTCTTTAGCAGCAAGAACAAACCCAAACTAACACAGAAAAAAAATGAAAATAAAATTATGCTGTGATAATCCCAAGTCCAGGAGGTGAATCCTACAAACAGTTATATGTACAAATAAGGGAAAGTGGAGTACAACTGTACGAGGTCGGGCAAGTCTTTCAAAATGTCAGAAACCCCACGGATTCCTAGGGCAACACTAAAATTACTCGGGGGAAGCATGTTTGACCCAACTCAAGCAAATTGCTCACACCTACACTTAGAGGGGAACAAACAATTACAAGGAAACTGATGTTGAATTTGCATATGATTTATTGTGTTGGACAATGGTTTGCCAGTAAAGAATTCTCAAGGAATAAACGAAAATATAACCATTAGTCATTTGCCAAGGAATAAGAAAATCATAAGTGATGAAGTATAAATAGGGACAACAGATCTAAAGGTCCCTAAAGTATCAATATTTATTTAAAAAGGTCCTTGAAGATTTTTTTTTTTAAAAACCCTTAAAGTATGTATTGAAATATGATTTAATGAGGCCTTTTTTTGCATTTCGTCAAAACTTCTTTCACTAATGTCTAGGTCAATTCAACTCTAATATAAACATCAGTTTAATAAAGACACCAGTTTAATAAAAGAAGCTTTCACAGAATGTTAAAAAAGGTTTTCATGATATCATATTTCAATAATTTGATGCTTCAGGGGCTTTTTAAACAAAAAATAATTCAGGGATCTTTTCGAAATAAAAATTGATACTTTAAGAACCTTTAAATGTATTATGCCAATATCAAATTAATACATGTTTTTAATATACCTCTCCCAAGTACTTCTGCACAAATTCAGAGCCCACGACTCTAATGAAGGACGCAGTGGTGTGGTGAGCAACAGCCTTGGCAAGCATGGTTTTGCCAGTGCCCGGGGGACCATAGAGCAATACTCCGCGAGGAGGGTCTATACCAATCTGCTGGTATAACTCATGGTGTGTCAAGGGTAACTCTACAGCCTCACGAATTTCTTGCTTTTGAATGTCACATCCTCCAATATCCTAACAAAATCATGAAAAAATTATAAATCCTAGCTCAAGCAAAATAACAGTTAAATGGACACATGACAGAAAAGACCACTAATGCATGTGGCCCTGTGCATACAGATATCAGCCTACATACTTGTAATCTTGAGCCAAACATTATCGCACACCCCTATGACCATGCAATGACATTATAACCACTTTCTTGAATTGCTAAAATATAGTAGATATTCTTCCAACAACAATTAAGGAGATCATTAAATTTGCCCAACATTGGTTTTCTCTACTCTAGACAAAGGTGAAGAGAAGTAAAGTAGTAAAAACTAAAGGAAGAAATGATTAAAGATGAAAATAAACAAATGAACTGTTGTATGAAACCAATCATAAATCATTCAGAGGATGTAGTAAAAAGAACATTGAGTTAGTGGTGACAAGCATGACACAATTAAAACTTCCAACTGACAGAATAGTTTGACATTCATGAATTATGGTTGAAGGAAGAGTGTAATATAATTTTATAATATCGGTGATAAAAATATCAACCTTCATTGAGCATTATAATATGCCTCAGTACAGCAACAGAACAACAAGGCACTTGCAAGATTGTTCATACACCTTAACTAACTCCAATTTAAGTATTTAAGTAAGATGTGAGACCAGTTAATGGCCGTTTTACTTTCTGAGTAATAAGAAACTTCTCCAGTCATCAACAACACTCTTTCACACGATATACAATTTCATTTGATACACACAGTTTATAAATACCGCATTTTCTTAGCTAGAAGTTGTCATTCTTCAACTCAGCACTGGACTGGATGGCTGGGGAATCCTTAAAGGGTAATTAGTACTCTATACTCACTTTGCTGTGTATACTCTAACAAATAAATTTCCTGAATGCTTTTTGAGATTATTGAAGTTAGAATTGAATTACTAAAACTTTCCAAATCATTGGCAAATTTATTGTATGGTTTAAATAATTGCAAGGTCTCTGGGATTTCAATAATTTGTTGAGAATTTGAGAGTGATGCTAACATAATTTCTAAAACAAGTATTCAGTTATTGCTGAATTCTACTTTTGCTAGATTTGTTCCCAGGTATCAACAGGCTCTCCCCATGTGCTTCAGATAGTACCTCTTTGGATGTGCTTAGAAGATCCAAGAACATGACTACAACTCCATAGGGTGTAGACATTAACAAAGATGTGTTTCTTTTCTATTAGTAACTGATGATTACCTCGCACAATTAAAACTAAAAAATTCTAATTATTCCTTAATATCTAAACAAAACAGCAATAACAATAGGGAGTCTCTTATTTAAGAAACCCTAATTGTAAATCCGAGAGAGAGAGGGGAACTTACAGCGTAAGTAACGTCCGGCTTCTCCGATTGGCTGAGGAGAGATATACTAGAGTCTGCCTCGGGGGGCAAGACATCGACGAGAGCATTCGAGTGACGATGCAACGCGACGGAGCCTGAAGGCTTGAGTAACTCGCGGTTAATGGTGCTGAGGATCCGAACGTAGTAATTTGACCCGGTAGTCGACCCGACTATGGCGTTGTTCTGATCGATCATCTCCATGAACTGACCAATGACGAGCGGTACCGACTGGATCCTCTTCACTTCCTCCTGCGCACGCAACAGCTCACGGCGGAGGTTCTTCAATTCATCTTTGACGTATTCTTCTTGTATCTCGGCGAATTCCATCTGCCGTTGCAGAGATTTCAATCGTGTGTACAGGTCATCGTCGTGGTCGGCGGAGGAGGCCGAGGCGTCGAGTTCCGGTGAAGATCGAGTGGGTGGTGGTAGAGGGCCGTGAGGCTGTGAGGGTTTCGGATCGAGAACCATTGCTGTGGCCATGTTTGGAGGAAATTCCGAGTTGCAGCGAGAATCAAGAATGGGGGAATTGAAATTGCGTGTTGTTGATTTGGGACAAAAACGCAGATAGAACGACGCCGTAGCCGATACCGACTATAGGGCTTCTATCCTCTGTGGGCCTTTGCAAGGCGGTTTAGTTAGGCAAGTTTTTTGGGCCAGGCTATATACCCCTCCATACTTGTTATATATACCCCCATTGCATTTATGAATATAATAATAATATGAAAAACCTATTCTACCGCTAGAGCAATATTTACTCGTATTGATACACTTCCCTCCCCCCTCCCTTATGTGATCATTCGACTGTTAGACTTTCAATTTGCAGAACATACAAAAAAAAAGTTGTGTCGTTTCTTTCTTTTCAAGTTGGAGGAGAAGGCTGTTCATTCTTCTTCAAGATAAAAGCGCAACAATATAGTTCGAAAACGTGATTGAGCTATAGATACGTGAGTTGTTTTTCCTTTTGTTTTCTTATTGTTTAAGTTTTAAAATGTGGGCATATAAGAGTCTAGTTTTTGGGTTTTTGTTACTGGTTTGTTTTGTAGTTTAGGACTTAAACTGAGATGAAAATGGTATATGGGTTACTTGGTGGGCTAAAAAATGTTGTCTTCTCCGTTTTTCAAAATTGTTGATTTTGGTTTGTTGACGAGAACGAGTTTCATCGACAAGACGATGTCGATGAAACTCCGTTCTGTCGACATGTGTGTGTTGAAAATTGAGTCCCTTAATTATTTATTGTCATTCCATTTTCGGCAAAGGGTTGTCAATGGAAATGGACTTGGTGGGCCATGTCTTGTCGACGAAACGTTGTTTGGTCGACTAATCCTTATTGAAAAAATCATTAACAACTGTTGTATTTGATGATGATATTGTTGCTGATAAAATCGAGAATCAAATGAATGGTGAAGATGGACATTATGATCAAGATCAAGAAAATAAAGAGGAAGAGGATCTATCTAATGAAATTGTGATGGATTATACGGACGTCTTCACAAATGAAAATTATTTTGTAAGTCGGGAGGCCCTACAAGAGTGGGTACGTGTTGTATCTAAACAACACAATATGATGATCATTGTGAAGCGTTCTGATAATGGATGCGGGAAGAAGAAAGCACACGTGTTGCTAGCATGTGAACGGGGTGTAGTGTATCATAACTTTAAGGGCAGGGGTAAGATCCAAATCGTACTCCATACAAATACAAATGGCGAGGATTTAAACGAGGAGAAAAAAGTATAGGAGGAGGAATATCGGGTCAAAGAAGTGTGAATGTCCCTTTTTACTAAAGGGCATCAAAATTTCTTCTACGAAATGGAGGTTGGACGTGAAGAATGGGATTCATCATTCTGTAGCCTTGTATCTCAAGGGCCACTCCTACGTTGGGAGACTAACTCCCGAAGAAGAACAACTAATCTTGGATATGTCTAAGTGCAATGCTCCCCCGAAGGATGTGTTGATGATGCTTAAGATGAGAAATCTCGACAACCACTCTACCCTCTGCACTATCTACAATTATCGGAACACGTACAAGTTGACGGAGTATGTCAGACGAAGTCAATTACAACAATTAATAACCTTGTTGATTGACCATTAATATTTCCATAGTTATAGAAGTTGTTCTCAGACGGATACGGCCTTACGAGAGCTTTTCTTTACACACCCTACTGGAATTCAGTTATTTCGTGTTTTCCCTATATTTTGATCATGGACTGCATGTACAAAATCAATATGTATAAGATGTCTTACTTGGAGATGGTTGGCTTCACGTCTACGGGCATGACATTTTTATACGTGGGCGTTAGGTTTTCTTCGTGAAATATTAAGTGATGCTTGCCTTCCTAGAGTTGTTCTTACCGATCAAGAATTGGCTCTCATGAATGTCGTGACTTCTATTTTTCCAAAAGAAACTTATTTCCTATGTTCATGACATATATATAGGAATGTGTTGGACAAGTGCAAGAAGAAATTCTCTACAAGGGAGGCATGTGATAGATTTTTTTACTCTTCATGGAAGAATGTTATGGACACATCATCTTTTGAAGAATTTGAGGATGTTATGCGGTATTTCCATGATGAGTATACTAATGTCCCTACTGAAAGGGAAATATATGAGTATTGCATGAATTCATGGGTGAATCCGTACAAAGAGAAGTTCGTGGCGGCATGGACAGATGAAATCATGCATTACGAGAACTTGACAACGAACAAGTATATTTTTGGTGTGGCACATTGTTTTGTTGATATATATCTTGTTGTATTGTGTTGTTGAAATTTGGTGTTTTCACAAGGTCAAACCTGTTCAGACCATTTTTCGATCGATAGTTGCCGACAATATAGGTTTTGGTCGACACATACCTATCGACACCAGAGCAGATGCTCGGGTGTTACGATTCGCTGCTCGAGCATGTGTTTAAGCAGTTGTTGTTCTGTCATAATCCTGAATTTACGTCCCAGTAAATAAGGTCTCCATAACCTCATGGCTTCGACGACTGCCATCATTTCTTTAACACGGATGGACAACTATAATTTACAAGGTACTAGCACCAGTTATTCATTAGGAGTACACACAACATTGGAACATACTGTGATCATTCAGCTGCACAATGACGACACTCGACTTTTGCAAGTTCGGGAACCATTGACACATGTAATTAAAGCGACAACAGGTAAAAATAACAGATAGAATAAAGCAAACCCACATCAAGTGAGAGTGGCAGATATATATACATGAGTATCAAAATATACGGAGAGTTAGACTCCTTACATCATATCACAGATTACAAAAAGGCATCACATAATATAATGCTAGCACATCGCATCCTCACATCAAAACGGCATGCGTGTGACAAAAGGGAGTGGTCAAAAAGATCGGGTAAGCTAGGGCCGCGCAGGATGTGGGCCGTACTTCTGACTAATACTATAGGTCAGGTGATGTGTATGATCGGGTTACCTATACCATATAGATATATACATATATGTACATGCAAAAAGAGGGGGTGAGACGGTCAAAGTCTAGGGATCGGTAGAGTAGCTAGGTCCCGCTTCGTCAGATGAAGCGTAAAAGTCTGGAACGAGAGGTACGTCACTAATGTCGTCCTCATCACCTGATGATGTCTCGGTATCAGCGTACGGAGGGTCGTATACCTCTGGGATCTCCTCTATCCCCTGTATCGTCTCGTCATGCGGCTCTACTGGGTCTGGGGCAATCGGTCCTCCAACTAACCCACTAGTCTCCCAATGGGCAACAACACTAATATGGTTAAGTCTAGCTGCCTCCAGATGCCTGTCTGCACGCTCGTCTGAGATGACATATATATACTCCTGTGCAATGACACCATTCCTATGAAACTCTGCGCTCACACGACCTAACTGTGCATCCTCACGAAATAGCTCTGCCATGGCCGTGTCGGCAAGGGCAGCAGTCGTGGCCTCTTCGGATAATCGTTGGCTCTCTTTGGACGCTGTGATCCCTCGTGTAACCTCGTTAAGGAAAGCCTCCAAGTGAATGTGTCCCTCTGGGATCAGGTCATACCTCGTCATACGATGAAGAATACCCAGTGCTATGGGGCGGTAGGGCTTGTGAACTCTGTTGGCAAAACGTGTGGCCGCAACGAGGTCCGTATCAATAAAAGCTACGTTACCGGCATTCACACGAAGCTCGCGAAAACGGATGATGTATGTTGAAATCAGTTCTAGGGCATACTGGATAATATGGAGGTAGCGATCAACGATGGTCATGTTTTCCTAGGCAAAAGAAAGGGAGGCTAAGGTCAGTATCGTGAAAAAGGATGTGACACAGTAAAATTTTTAAACACTTAACCAAATTTAAGCAAAGTAAACTTGTAATGTATTCTTACACATTCAACAAAATAGCAAAGTAAAATTTTTAGGCACATAAGCAGACAACTCCATTCGTAACTTACACATTTAACAAAGTAAACTTGTAATTTGTAATGTATTCTTTATGATTCTATAATTAATTAATTTATATCAAAGTATACCTTATACTTTCGTATGCTCATAAATTCCACATATTATATACAGTAAGTCCCTCACAACATTTTGTATTGTACTTAACTTTAAACCTTCTTTAAAATAATAATAATAATAACATACCTCGAGGTGCTTCGGCCGCGGCAGGAGACACATTTTCCCACTAGTAACATTGTTTGTATAGTTTTGAAAATTTATACTAAAATCATCTAATAATAAATTACATATATATATATATATATATATATATTTTGTCCGAAAGTTTGAACCTAGGCTCTGATACCACCTGTAACGCCCCGAATCCGGAATGCAGCCCTTGAGGCTTAAACACTCTAAATTCGAGTCGCCACTTAGTTTCTGAAAACCAAACCAATTTTTTTTTTTTTGAAAGTATATTAACACAAGTAAAATAATAAGAGTTTTATAGCGGAAATAATTTAAAGGACAAATAAAAGTTGTCGTAAGAGTAGTGTAGCCCTTTTATTTTTAAAACTTAGAAATTTATATAATAAGCCGTAATTGTTTTAAAGATAGCATACATGTATTTCATCGAGCAACTTTTAAGAAAGTTTGTCACTCGGCATACGAATGTGATTGTCTCCAAGTATAGCAATATCATTTATTTAAAACGAGCATTAAGTATATAAATTCTTATATCATTTTAATTATTGGTGAAACTCCGTGTCATCACTACTGCAGCATCGGCCCCTCGAAGTCGAAACCTGAAAAGATATTAGTTTGGGGTGTGAGATAAAAATCTCAGTGGACATCCTGTATGCTACTATATAGATTGGCAGTACGTCACAATAAATTATCTTAACATTTTATTATAAATTATTCTTATTAATTGGATAGTGAATTTTGTTATTCACAAGGGGTTTAATGTATATTTTCATTCATAAACATCATCATAATTATCATAATCATAGTCATCATATTTCATAAATTTTCACACATCATATAACACCATTTTCGTATATCGTATGGGACACTGGTAGCGTCTCTACCACATGCTACCCCCTAAACGCTTCCACCTCCTTCTAGGACACTGATAGCGACTCTATCACATGCTACCCCCATAAACACTTTCCCGCCTCCTCCGTGAAACACATATTGGGACACTGGTAGCGACTCTACCACATGCTACCCCCATAAACACTTTCCCGCCACCTCCGTGAAATCGTAATTTACATATCACACATATCATAATATTATACCATAATTATTATTGTATTCTTGTGTTCTTAGTTATATGTTGATGTTTGTTTAGTTTAGTTCGGAATACACCAACAATCCATATAATATTACGGCAATACAGTAGTGACACCCACCTCTTTAACTTTTAAGAAAAGCTACAAACTTCTTGAACAATGTAGCAAGCGTAACGCAGGGATCGTCCGAGCTTTGACTTGGGCCGCACTTCGCCTAGCACAGTTCTTCCGTATTTTAGTGATCTCTTTTATCCTTAATTAATATAATTTTAAAGGGTGTCGTAGTGACACATATAATTATTTTCAAAGCAAAACATTCTTTCTTTAGCTCAAAAAATATTGGAATAATACGTAAAGTATATTTAAATATTTGTTTGGTCGTTTGAGAATTTAACGAGGGCGTTAAATCTCGTTCTTTAGATTTTATAATGAAGAAAGTGTTTTCCGCATAATATTTATCAATTTCGGTCCTAGCCGTTCATAAAACATCGCGACTACGTACTGAAATTCATTAACACAGTTTGCTTGGTCAATAAAAATTATTTGAAATCGCATGGCAATAGAACAAAAGCGTAATTTGGTAAAATTCAAAACTGGTCCTTGCTAGCTAGTTTAAAGACATAAAATGACTGAATTTTCTCCCATGTTCGCGATTTTATTCCCGTCAAACGGACGATCCAAATAGCATTTTTCTTCAAGTAAAATAAACTAAGCTATGTCAAGTTTATTGGCAATAAAAAGTTTGTGAAGATTTGTGCGTCAAAGTCGAGTAAAAACGACTCCTAAGTTTTGAACTGAAATGAACATGCCCTGTTTTTCTTTAATTTCCAGCTTACTGTCTTTACTTTAAAAATCGAATAACTCCCAGAATACTGAACCAATTTGCGTAATATTTTACACTCAAACTCCCTACCATATGGAGATCATAACCTCTTTGGTTTTGAGTCAAAATCATTTTTCTATCAAAAGATACGGACAGCTAAAGTTACTGCATTTCAACATAAATTTTTCAGTTTTATTGTAACTTCCAAAGTCATTTCGCATACTTAATCTAGTTCTCAAACAACAAAGACACATCTACCACATAACAAAACATGTATAATACAAATTCCATCAGATTCAAGCACCGAAAATCAAGGACGGTAATCGAAATTTCGCAAATAACACGTAAAGGGGTTTGTGTTGAAAACCTGTGTAGTTTTCTTTATTTAGATACTGGTTTTTGGCCTGAAATCGCGTGGAAGCTCGGAGGGATGATTGATGACGAACTTGACAAGAGCCCTTCGTGATTTTTTGCAAAGAGATGATCTAAAAGTTAGGTACAGAAGCTTGAAAATAAGAAACAAAAACAGGGGAAGAGAAGGGAGATGGTGGTTGTTACTCTTTTTGGATCGTATAGAGTATTCTCCGATTCGTTTCGCCTCGAGTCTGAGTTGGATGATGATATAACTCCTACGTTTTACCGGAATGATAGAAACGATCCATCTTCTCTTATGAGTTAAGAGAGATTAATCAAGAAGGCTTGTATGAGGAGGGGTGTTCTTACCTTGGATAGTGATTCGAAGGATGTATATAGCTAATCACAAATTTCTGCAAAGCTTTGGCTTAGTTCGATCGAAGGACTTAGAACAAGTAAATGGGGAGGGCTGCTTTAAATAGTGGGAAGAAAGGGTTGTTGTTTCTTTCGAAACACCTGAAGAGGAGACGTGGCTGCTTGGTAACCTTTCAAGGCTGTTTGTTTCCTTCGAACAATTGTTACTATTATTTTATTATTTTTTATATTTTACCCACCGACTCATATATACAAACTCAGTTTGGTGTAACTTAATTTTGTTTATTAAACATGTTATTAGTTCACACTCGATGTTACGCCTTCGTATCACCAACCCGTATTTTAAAATCGTGGTTTTGTTAAATCAAATTTATGAACTCGATGGAATTAATTATTTAGGATTTTTGGTTGTTGATCCGTCACGTTTCGAGACGAAATTTATTTATTTGATTCGGTTTCTAAATGATAAACTCTCAAATTCGTCGAAATTTGATTTCTTTCAACGAACGGAAGTTAAAGTTTCCTTTAATGTGTTTATGATTTAAAATTTCTTTTAGAGTGCTAGGAGTGCGCCCGCCTCAAAATGCTCGTCCGTTTCCTGAAAAATTCAAAGTCTTTGCAAATATACACACTCTAATATTATTATTGGGAGAGAAAATACAAAAAATTAAATTCTAGTTTATTAAGTTATTTATGCATTATTTATATTAAAATTTTGGGACGGGGTGTTACAATCTTCCCCTTGGGACTTTAGCGTGACTCGTCCATCACCCCACGCAAACTCCACGATATTCAGTTTATAGTTGTATATGATCTTTTCCAAACTTTCCAACCATTACACCCCTAGCACCATGTCGGGTCCTACGAGAGATAGTGTGAATAGATCGACTGGGAGCATCACATCTTGTAATCTTATTGGTACGTTCTTGTACCGCTTTCCGCAGGTCACACCCGTGCCATTTGCCACTCTTACTTTAAAGGGTTCTACCTCTGTGGTCGTGAGGTTGAGTTTTGTGGTAATTTGTATGGCTGTAAAAATGGGTCTGACCCACTCGACTAATGGATTGGGTTGGGCTATATTTTTAAGGGCTCGCAATTAAACGGGCCAATTTGGCCCAATCCAAGTGGCTTGACGGGCCGACTGTGCTCAGGTCGGGCTAGCCCTTTTTTTAATTTAATAATTTAATATAAATTATAACCTAAATTAATATTCTAAATTATAACCTAAATTAATATTTTAGTATTGAACGCGTGAAGCTAGAAGTCTAAAACAGAAGTTGTGGTATGTTGATGAGAACCACGAACGACAATTGAATTTTCCGGCGATTCCCTGACTCTCAGGTCACCAAGAAAAGACGGTTGCAAAATAGAATTTGCGCAAGAAGAAACTTATTTTCATATATCCCTCTGGAAAATACATCAGCCTTTACATAATAAAGCAAAATACAATTCTGCAATTAACATCATACTCAACCGACTCTTTGGCCCAATAACTAACTTACTAATTGGGCCATATAATTTCTATTTTATTAACCTGGATCTTTCTCTTGGGCCTCGCCACGGCCCATATCATTGTTTTGGGTTGGATCTTCCTCTTGGGCCTCGCCACGGCCCATATCATTGTTTTGGGCTTGGTTCTCTCTTTGACCGGCTGCTGCTTTAATCTGCGCTCATCACACCCTATTGTAGGCGTTCTTCAGATTACGTGTCTCGTTCACATCATTCCTATCCTCTTCGCGAACTTCCTTGTCCTCAAGGATTAAATCTGGAAATATAATACACATTTCATCCAATTGCTCCCAAGTGGCTTCGTCAGTTGGTAACTCTTCCCATTAAATGAGAACTTCCCACCGAAATCGTCCTCCTCGCTTGATATGCCGGTACTCCTTTGCTCGCGCTGGTCGGATTAATAACTGGCCATCGTCATTCACGGTTGGTAGTCGTCCACTCGTCACATCTCCATTTCCCAATCGCCTTTTTAATTGTGAAACATGAACTACATGATGAATCTGAGCCTCTTCCGGCAGACTAAGTCGATACGCCACTTCTCCCACCCATTCTAGAATCTGAAATGGTCTGTAATATCGACTTCCGAGCTTATACAATGCTTTCTGAGATATCGTTTTCTGTCGATAAGGCCGCAACTTCAAATAGACCCAAATCCCCAATCTCGAACACCTCCTTGCGACGACTTCTGTCGTGAAATTCCTTCATTCGATTGATCGACCCATGTAACGTCTCTTTGAGTTGTTGTAACAATAAATCTCTCTCGTACAATTCCCGGTGTACTTCCGCATTTGGGGATTCGCCTATGGGGTAACTTACCAGATGCGGTGGGTGTCGTTCGTATACCAGTTCAAATGGCGTAGTCTTGGTTGACGCATGGTACATGGTATTATACCAATACTCCGCCCATGATAAAAAGGACTCCCACTTTCTCGGATTTGTGTGTACGAAGCACCTTAAATACTGCTCGAGCGTCCGATTCGTCACTTCCGTCTGTCCATCGGTTTGCGGATGATATGCCGAACTCATAGCTAAGCGAGTGCCCTGCATCTTAAATAATTCTTTCCAAAAATTGCTAACAAAAATTCTATCGCGGTCAGTGATAATGGAACGAGGAATTCCGTGTAGTTTAACGATATTATCAATGAATACATGAGCTATAGATTTTGCAGTGTATGGATGATCTAAGGAAATAAAATGTGCATATTTCGTTAACCTGTGTACAACGACGAGGATGTCGTTATACCCGTTCGATCGAATTAACCCCTCGATAGAATCCATTGTTACCTGGCATGAATCGCACCCCAACACATACTTGTGTACCTCCTGCTTCATGCCTGGCCAATAAAAGGCGGAAGATATTCGCGCCCATGTTCGGTAGATACCTGAGTGACCCCTAATTTTTTAGTCGTGAAAGTGATACATAATTTGTCGTCTTAGATCATCTGCTTGCGGTACCTATATCCGCCCTTTGAATAACAACATGTCATCCCTCCATTCGTAGTCATCGCTTTCGGCATCATGTTGTTCTACCTTATGACGTATTTCTTGAATGTCGTCGTCCAATTGGGAAGCTGTTCAAATCAAATCTCAGATCGCCCAAACGGGTCCAGTGATGGCATTTAACTCTCCTTTCTCATCTCTTCGCGACAAGGCGTCAGCTACTGCGTTTTGCCTCCCCGGACGGTACTGGATTTCAAAATCAAAACCCATTAGTTTGACACAAACTTTTGTTGTTCTGGGGTGACTATTCGCTGTTCTAATATGTGCTTGAGTGGTTGTTGGTCTGTCACTATCCGAAACCTTCGCCCCAACAAGTATGTCCGCCATAGCTGCACAACTTCTACTACGACCATCATCTCCTTAACATATGTTGACCATTCGTGTTTCTTTACCCCGGGGGCTTTGCTAAAATAAGCTAGTGGTTGATTATTTTGGACAAGAACTGCTCCTAATCCACAGTCTCTTGCATCGGTATGGACTTCAAACATTAACTCAAAGTTGAGCATTGCAAGTACTGGGGTAGTTGTCATAGCCTGTTTCAAATTCTCGAAGGCTTGTTCTCCCTGCTCGGACCACTGAAATTGTCCTTTTTCGTCATGTCAGTTAGAGGACGAGTTATGGTACCGTAATTTTTTACGAACTTCCGATAGTACCCTGTGAGGCCTAAAAATCTGCGAAGGGCCCTCAAGTTTCTGGGTTTAGGCCATTCTTGCGTCGCTGCTATTTTTGTTGGATCCACGCGAACGCCTTCTACCGTTATGATGTGCCCCAAGTATTCAACGGTTGTTTCTCCGAAGGCACACTTGGATTGTTTCACATATAGTTCATGCTATTGCAGAATCTAAAAAACGGTTCATAGATGATCCAAATGTTCTTCCCAAGACCTGGAATAAATCAAAATATTGTCAAAAAATACTAAAACACATTTACGTAAGTAATTTTCAAAAATTATGTTCATGGCCCTTTGAAAAGTGGAGGGGGCGTTACATAGCCCGAAGGGCATGACTAAATACTCGTAGTGGCCTTGGTGTGTCCGGAAAGCCGTTTTGTGGATGTCCTCGTCGGCTACCCTGCCCTTAAATCGAGTTTCGTAAAGTACTTAACGCCTCCCAATTCATCTAACATGTCGTCAATCATAGGAATATGAAATTGATCTTTGATGGTTTCCGCATCCAAGGCTCGATAATCTATACAAAATCGTCAAGTGCCCTCCTTCTTTTTTACTAGCAGAACTGGCGATGAGAAGGGACTGGTACTCGGGCGTATCAACCCATTTTGTAGCATCTCATGGACCTGGCGCTCGATCTCTTCTTTTTGGAAATGGGCATATCGATATGAGTGTACATTTATCGGCTGCGTCTCATCTTTTAGTTGGATTAGGTGGTCGAAGGCTCTTTTCGGTGGTAACCCTTGGGGCTCTTCAAATAGCCGCGCAAACTCCCCCAATAGTTGTGTTAAATCTTGCCTCATTTCTTGTTTCTTTTCTAGTATTGCTGATTTGTGTTTCTCAATATATATGGCGTAACATTGCGATCCCCTTTTATACATTCTTTCGATGGGCTTCAGGCCTACTTCCTTCGGTTGCGATTCGGTGCTCATCTGTAGTGTGACTATTTGGTCATTGTGCAAGAATTCCATTATTCCAGAGATGTAGTCCGTGACTACGTGTCCTAATGTTTCCAGCCATTGAACTCCCATCACGATGTCCGGTCCTACTAAAGGCAACTCGTACAAATCGACCTTAATTGTCACCCCTTGTATCCTTACGGGCACTTCTTGATATTGTTGTTTGCGCGTAAGGCTATCGCCATTGGTGACTCGTACCCGAAATGGTTCCACTTCCGTGCTTATCAAGTTGAGCTTGCCCGCTAATTTCTTGCTTATAAAATTGTGTGACGACCTGTTATCGACGAGGACAATTGCTCGTCAGTCTTTTGCCCATGCTGTGAACTTAAGCGTCTTAGGCCCATGAACCCCCGTGATTACGTGCATAGAGATTTCAGCCGATTGATTTGGTGTCACTCCCATATCCTCTTCTTCACTCTCTTCTTCCGAATCTGCCGGCTCAATCAAGAATACTTGTTAGTTCTTGCACTTATGCCCGGGTACGAAATTTTCGTCGTAATTGAAGCACAACCCCCTTTCTCTTAGTTTTTGCATTTCTTCCCAGCTTAATCGCTTCATTCCACTGGTGGTTGCCCTCGTACTTGTCTCCGTGTTGTTTATCTCTGTGGTATTTCCCCCTGATTTTTGTTCAGTAACATTACTGCTAAATCTCCTCTGTTCGGGTCGAACTCCACGCCTGTTCGTATTCAAGTAGTCGTCCCTGATGCGAGCCACCTCTATGGCATCCAAATAGTTCTTGGGTCGAAAGACCCAGACCTCTGATGCTAACTCCGATTTCAAGCCACCCACGAATGCTCCAACTAACGCCTTTTCTAACCAATCTTGCACCCGACTTGCCAACTTTTCAAATTCTTTTTGGTAGTCACGTAATGTTCTTGTTTGTTTGATGTGCGCTAATGCTTCGTCGTAATCGTTGTAATTCGATGGACCAAATCCGATTAAGAGTTCACGCTCAAATTCTTTCCACTTGATTTTCTTGTCTTTCTTTCTATAGACCCGACTTAACCATTGCCACCACATATTAGCTTCCCCTTCAAGGTAATACACAACGTACTTAACCTTGTTTCCTCGTTCGATCTCATTCAGATCGAAGTATTGGTTGATTCGGCTCAGCCAAGAAATCGATTCCTCTCCATTAAAGGTGGGGCAAAATAACTTGGGCTTCCCTTTTTTCCGATCATCACGGTTCTTATTTTCTCGATAGTTTCTTTCCCTTCCTTCATGATTGCGAACAAGATTCTCTTCTTCCCCTGAACTGGTCCCTGAACTTTCCGATCTGCTCGACGATGAGCTCGATTCTAACGATGATCGCTCACTTCGTCCCATCCTGTTCATCATACGCTCCAATTTACCCATGGTGTGATCCATTTTCTCCACTCGATCCCCTACCGCCTGGAACCCTGTCTCTAACTGATCGAATCTTGCCTCAAGAAGTTCGATCCTTTCTCTGTGCGTCCCAGCCATTCTGTCGTGGTTCTCGAACTCTCTCAATGAAAGCACCAATTTGATGAGAACCACGAACGACAATTAGATTTTTCGGCGATTCCCTGACCCAGGTTAGCAAGAAAAGACGGTTGCAAAATAGAATTTGCGCAAGAAGAAACTTATTTTCATATATCCCTCTGGAAAATACATCAACCTTTATATAATAAGGTCAAATACAATTCTGCAATTAACATCATACTCAACCGACTCTTTGGCCCAATAACTAACATACTAATTGGGCCGTACAATTTCTATTTTATTAACTTGGATCTTCCTCTTGGGCCTCGCCACGACGCATATCATTATTTTGGGCTTGGTTCTCTCTTTGACCAGCTACTGCTTTAATCCGCGCTCGTCGCACCCTATTGTAGGCGTTCTTCAGATTACGTGCCTCGTTCACATCATATGTGAACCACTCTGAAAGTGTAAACCCTAGTTATTTTTTCCAAATTGAAAATAGAAAGCCTTACGTAAGGGTGGCAATTTCGAACACGACATGAATCCGACATGAAAATTGTGGGTTAATGTTTGGTATTTTCGGATTCGTGTCGTTATCGGGTCGACACGATAACGACATGAAAATTTTGTGTCGAATTCATGTTGACCCATTAAACAAGATAAAATTAATAGGTAATCCATTAACATGTTTACAACTCGTTACCTGTTATTAACCTGTTATATTTTAACACTATAATCACACGATTCGTTAATTATACGATAGTGACACGATTCGTTTAAAAAAATATATTTAATCACACAATATATATTAATTAATATATTACTTAACAAATTTCGTATTTATTCTACAAAATCTAAAAACTATAACATTTAATAAAAACTAAAATTAACAGATTTCGTATTATCCAATATATCTTATTAATAATCTAAAAACTAAAACTATTAATTATACATATATATCAGATTGACATATCCATTCGATTTGAAGTCTCTAGAATCAATTCATCAAAGACCCAGTCACTCAAATGCCTCTTTGTTTTTAGGGTATTCATTCAAATTTCAAATCGTTGTCTTCATTCTTCAAGGAATCAAAGTCCAGTTTCTTGACTTTCTTCACTCTTCATCCTTCATCCAATTCAAGTGTTTGATCGTCGTCTTCACTCTTCATCCTTCATCCAATTCTAGTGTTTGATCGTTGTCTTCACTCTTTCATTATTTCTGCAACTTCAAGTTTCGGTGTTCATCCATCTACACTCGTTAGGGGATGTTTTTTTTCTCATTTCTAGTCTTACATACTATCAGGGGCGGACCTACATTCAAGGTGGGGGTGGCCTTGGCCCCCCTCAACATTCTTCCAATTACTACATATTTAGTATATATGTATACCATTTCTTAAAAAAAAAATTGTAGAGGAAGACTGATTATAATAAATATCATGTACAAATTTATATATACACATATGCATGATATATTATATATGGGGTCAGTTCATACACACTTTTGTTCTGACTTTTAATTGAGTTAGTAGACGATGAGATTGTCCTTCAAATTAGTCGGTACGTACCTAAGTCGATGCAAAGACTTTAAATATATATACATATATATAATGCTTCTTTTTTTGGTTTAATTCTATCAAATCTTTCTCTTTAATTTTCTTCCATCTTTTTATTTTGGCCCCCCTCACTAGTTAATCCTGGGTCCGCCCCTGCATACTATAAATTAAATAGATGTGATGATTTTCTTCTCATTCACCATATCTATTATTTTTATTATTGTAGATCTGACTCGTCTTACCGTTTTCAGGAAGTATAAGAACACCGAATCAAACTTAGGTAAAAAAAATCTAATTTTTTGTTTATCCTGCTTTTTTTTTTGTTTACTTTGCATATACATTACTGCTTCTTTTCATTTTATTTCTCATTTCTCAACTTCATTTTTTTTTATCAGGTTATGGTGTCTAGGGTTGAGACGCATTGTGCTGAAAGAGTAACTGAGTTGGAAGTAGATTCATGTCCAAGTGCTGAGAGAAACACGCAAAAGAAAAATGAAAGGAAAAAAAGGTCAGATGTATAGTCTCACTTTGATATTATTGAGACTCGTGTTGATGGTTTTAAAATATGCAAGTTCAAATATTGTGGACATGTCTACAATAAAGTAAGTAGTCAAACTGGAACAGGAAGTATGAAACGTCATCTTGTTGCATGTCTTAGGAGAGATACTCGTGATGTTGGGAAAATGATGATGTCTAAGAGTGTTGTGTCTATGTTTAATCCTGAATATTTTCGTGAGTTGTTGTGTTCTGCAGTGGTTGTGCATGATTTGCCCTTTACCTTTGTTGAGTATGAATGCATTAGAATGACTTTTAAATACCTTCGACCCGATCTCAAGTTGATTTCTAGAAATACATTGAAAGCTGATGTTTTGAAAATTTATGAAAGAGAAAAAGTAAGAGTTAGGTCTTTGTTAGAGATAACGCCTGGTTGAATATGTCTAACTTCAAATTGTTGGAGTTCTATTACTACGATGGTTATATCTCATTGACTGCTCATTTTATTGATAATGATTGAGTGTTACAAAAAAGGGTGTTGAATTTTTTTCTTATTCCATCTCCACACATTGGTGTTACACTATTTAATAAGTTGCTTTCAATGTTTTCTGAGTGGGGGATTAAAAAGAAGTTGTTTGCTTTGACTTTGGATAATACTTCATCAAATTATGTGTCAGTTGATATGTTGGTTACACAATTGAGATTGAATGATGCACTTATTTCTAATGGTGACTTTTTTCACATTCGGTGTTGTGCTCATATTATTAATTTGGTGGTCCAAGATGGTTTGAAGGATATTGATGGTGTTGTAGTTAAGATTCGTGAAAGTGTCAAGTATGTTAGGGGATCACAAATGAGGAAATAAAAGTTTTTTAAACGTGTGAGCATGGTACCATAATTAAGTAATACGAGAGGATTGAGGCAAGATGTGCCTACTAGGTAGAATTCTTCATTTATGATGCTTGATAGTACTTTGTACTATCAAAAGGCTTTCATGAATTTACAATTGATTGGCACCCACTATGTGAACTGCCATTCTTTAATTGAATGGTAAAAAGTAGAAAAAATGCGCAATTTCTTAGGAGTGTTTTATGAGGTTTCTAACTTGTTTTGTGGGAGTAAGTACCCAACTGGCAACTTGCAATTTTCGTCCAATTGTTGCATGTTATGCTTCTTTGAAGAAAAGTGTTGAGAGTGGGGATGAGTACATAAAGAAAATGACAACAAAAATGTTGACAAAGTTTGAGAAGTATTGGTCAGATTTCAGTTTGATTTTGACTACAGTTGTTGTTTATGATCCTCGATACAAACTTCAGTTTGTGGATTTTCCTTATAAGAAACTGTATAGGGCTGATTCTGTCCAATATATGCAAGTTAAGGATAAATTGTATGCTCTTTTTGATGAGTATTCAAAATTGTTTGATAATCAAGTTAGGATGGACGTGAATGTAACAATTGTTTCAGCTGTTAACTTTGAGAGTGAAATGTCATCGACTATGGTTGAGGTAACTAACATGTAATTGATTTATTTTCTTGGTTTAGTTTATTTTTATTTATTTACTTATTTTTATTGGTTCTTCATTGTAGGAATTTAGTGAATTTGATACCGAGTTTGGATTGAGCTAATGGAAATCACAATTGAATCTTTACTTGGAAGAATTATGGATGTGAAGACTAACCTTGACATACTTGAGTATTGGAAAAGAAATCAGTTAAGGTATCCAAGTGTTTCTTGTATGACTCGTGATATCTTGAGCATTCCTATAACTACGGTGGCTTTAGACCAATATCGAAGTTCTCTTAAATCAAGCACGATAGAAGTTATTATTTGTACAAGAGATTGGCTATATGGAGATAAAGATACAACATCTTGCTGATATTAGCATAAATGATTAATTATTGTTTCTTGTTATTTTCATTTTATATTGTTTTTTTTTTAAGTTTTTGAGAAGGAACTACCTGTTGATGAATTGCTTGAAGATTTAGGAAGGTGTATTCAATTGAGATTCTATTGGATTTTTTTGGACTTTAAAAAGTACGTGGATTTATAAAATTCATAGAGTCCATGCAGAGTTTAACTGACTTTTTTTATTGATTTATATGGATTTTCATAGACTTAACAGGATTGTGGAAAATATTTTTTTATTGATTTACATAGATTTTCATAAACTTCGATATTGATGCAGACAATTTTTTTTAATGTGAAAGTGTTTTTTTTTAAAAATTAATATTATACATATATATATATACTATATAAAGTTTATATATTAATTCGGAGCGGGTCGGATACCCGCGGGTTCGGGTCAATATTGCCATTCCTACTTCTGATCTTTCGTCTTCAGAGTTCTCTAAGAGAATCCATTGAAATCTCTTGTTTTTAGAAGAGATTTTGGATAGTGCAATTTATTTATTTTTTTGGAGAAAAATCCAACAAAATCCATAGACTGTTGAATACCTAAAGACTTTTTAAAATTCGTATTGAATACCTCAGAATTTTTAAAGACTTTTTAAAATCCGAATTGAATACCCCCAAACTTTGAAAATTCAAAAAAATCCTACAGAATCCACAACCAATACACCCCCCCTTAATGGATAATACATCAGATATTTCAACTCAATGTTCTACCCTATCATGAGAGGTAATCTTTTTAATTTATTTTCTTGTTTTTATTGTAAGCTATATTGATTCATGTATTTAACAACACCAAAATACACAACCGCAAGTATACGGTGTATATCGTAGCGTGATAAGTACAAGGTCGATCCAATAAGGAGGTGTAGTGTAAAAGTATAGTTTGTTGATGTAAGTTCTAAATAGATGGTGATCGATAAGTTTGAAGTGTAGCAATTACCCCTAATTATCTACCCAAGCGTCACAAATAGACAATAAAGAGTAATAAGAAATCGATCAAATATCATGCAAATTAAAGAAACGGGGAATAAACGAGTGAAACTCAAAAATGAGAAGGTAGGTTTCAAGGCACATGCAATACTAGTGAATCCATCTATGATTAACAATCTACTCAAGTGGTGTTATGCTTTTTCTATAAGATTAATCACAAAATAGTGAATTAAAAGTCTTTTCAATCCAATTAACCCAAGAGAAATATAACACAATCTAGTATCTCTACCTAAATTGTATCATAAAACCCAATTAAGCCCCTAAGATCATCACACATCCTCCTAATCATTGATCATTTCTCAATTTCACAATAAAACTAGGTCAAATTCTTGCAATCAATTAATCAAAAGAGATTTCTCAATCCAATTTCAATTAATTAAGATTAACACATCACTATTGTACACTGATGTGCCAAATTTTGCACGAGGGGATTGGATATCCTTCGAGTTAGGTATCTAGTTTCCCAAACAAGGAGGAGCAATCCAATCACGCTGCTGCCTTCGATAGAATCCTCGAGAACCTGCAAAGAACACGCCGGAGGGGAGTCCGGCGCGGACACTCCGATGCCTAAGTCAGTATAGGGCTTCTCAATATATCACAAGGATCTCGAGATCCTTGATTTATCAAAATAAGCTCTCAAAGAATCTCCGAATTATATTTTATAATCAGTATACTAAGTTTTGTAAAGTAAGAATGTCTAACCTGAAAACATCTTTGGATTTACCTATTTATAGAGATTCCCTCCCGAGAGGAAGTCAAGGCTTCCTTTTGTTTCGGAGTTACCTCTTGGACCCAGCCTTGCTAGGTTGACAAGGTCTTCCATCCCTCCACTTCCGGAAAGACCGGGGCCACTCTCCCTAGTGGACTCCTTCCACTACAATGAAGGAGAGAAGAATCTTTCTTTGGTCAATCTTAGTCCGATTTATGCGGAGATCTCCTATATTCTCGATTCACCAATTCATATCAAGATCGAGTCTTCCAGAGAGGTCTCTCCGAAGGGAGCTCCCTCCAGAGGGACTTTCAGAGGGGATTCCTTATCCAGAGACCCTTCCATAATCCCATATCCTCTCTTCTATCTTATCCTTTATACACGTGTCGATTTCTTATTGGATGACATTTTTAGGCCGCATCATCTACTCCCCCTACTCTCGTAAAAGGAGTATGCCTTTTGTGAGAGTAAAAAATTCAAGCGAGCCTAGTGCAGAGATATTTCTGGAGAGACGTGTATGGTTCCAGCTCCAGAGAGAAATTTTGAAAGTATTTTCTTCCACAAATTTTCCCGCCTCCAGCTCTGAAGACGTTTCGGCTTCCGTGTCCGGGTCCCACGTAGTCGCCTTTTTCTCTCTCTGACTGTCTTCCCGAGAAAAAACCTCGATTTTCCCCTTTTCTCATTTACTTCACGCCATTTTTTCCTTTCCTTTTCCCCCTTTTGAATTTCATTTCTTCCAAAAGTTCTTTGTTGTCTCCATCTCTCTTCTCAGGCGGTCTTCCTCCCGAGTTTCACCGTCGCTGGTCGCCCCGACTGATTTCGTAGTCCTCCTAATCAAGGTAACCTAGCTATCCTTCTCTTCTTCTTTTATTAGCACTGTTAGTCGATGTCGAGCCCTCCTTCTTCACCTGAAGCTCTTGGCCAAAACCTCTCTGAGTCCACTCCACTTCCTATGGGGAGCCCAGAGAACAGAATTTCCACTTCTTCCCAGATCGACCATATTCACCTGGCCAGCCTTATTCAAGCCTACGACTTTCCATCAGAATATACTTTTCGAATTCCTCACTCAAATGAACGGCCAGATCTCTCTGAACCCCGAACTCTTGCCTTTTTCGAGGCTCAACTTAGGGCAGGACTTCGATTTCCGATCCACCCTTACTTGGCCGCCATATCTACCCGCATGCAGATCCCTCTTAATCAGTTCACTCCAAATGCTATCCGTACCATGGTAGGATTTTTTATTTTGGTGAAAGGGAATGGCGGTGAACCTTCTGCCGAACTGTTTTTAAGCCAACACTCTTGTAAATTGAACGATGGCTTCTTCTATGTTAGTGGGAGGAGGTCTCGTGTTTGCAAGTTTATGAAAAAACTCCACGAAGAAGAGTCGTCTTGGCGAGATTATTATTTTTTTGTCACTAGCCCCACTGATTGGTCGTTTCCTCATGGAAATTGGATATTCCACAATCCAGGAATACTCCCTCCTCCTCTGAAAGCTTATTCCATTTCAAATCACACTGTTATGACTAACCTCAATACCCACGTTCGTCTGAACGATTATTTTGATATCCTTGGTATTTGCAAAAATCCTCGCATCCTCTCCCACTTTGGCTTTTGTCCTCAAGATTTCCCTTTAGATCCTCGAGATGGTAAAAAATCTTCTATTTTTGTATTTCGCTTCTTGCATGTGGCTATTTTTCTGAGTTCTGAAAATTTTCTTGGTTATCTTCAGCAATGAGTTGGTTAACTCATATCTCGCGGGATGCCCCTGCTCTCGGCATAGTGAAGGCCCCTGTGTTATCTGCTCTTGAGGATCCTCCAAAAGCTCCTCAGTCTCCCGCTCTATAAAGCTCAGCAAAGACTCCGGCTCCAGAGAATTCTTCAAAGGTTCCTCCTCTCCCCAGCTCTTCTACTAAAGTCCCGGGCTCTGTTGCCAAGAGAAATCGCTCAGCTACCACTGCCTTCTTCTCTGACTGTGGCACCTCTAAAAAGAAGAAAGGAAAAGCTGCTCGAGCTCTTGCTGAGAGAGAAGTTCCCCCTTCTGCTGCGTTCGAGCCTCTCCATCGCCTTATCAGACAATGACCTCCTCCTTCCAACACTGAATTATCCGACAAGCCCCTTCCTGAAGATCAACTGCTTCGTGGTGCCCATCTTTTTTCGGAGGTATTTTCCCTTACCTTTGTGGTTTCTTCCTTCTTTACATCTTAAACATCGTTCCTTTTTTTTTTTTTCATGTAGTTTGGTCTTACCTACGCTAAGATATTCGACCAAGGTATTGAGATGGTGGCTGAGCTTGAACTTCTCCGAGCTGAAGCATCCTCTTTCCAGTCAACCCTCAAGGGTGTAACTGCGGAGAAGGACAAAGCTCATAAACGAGCTCAAGCTTTGGCTGAGGAGTTGCCTCTTCTACGGGCTCAAGGCAAGCAAGATGCAGCCAAGATTAAACATCTGGAAGAGGAGATGGAACGGATGGGACGCGAGCTGCCGGATGTCGGAGTGCAGGCTTGCATTAAATCCTTGTTTACCTCCTCCTTGGGTCAAGAATTCTTGGGAACTCTTCATACTCAGTGGCTGTCCAGTTTTCTAAAGAGCTCAAGCTTCCTATGCGCCATGGGGCCACACATTCCTCACTTCATTGACCATGGCTTCAGCAATGCCGTGGCCGAGCATTCTGCCCCGGGGTTCGACGGGACCTACTCTCGTGAATTTCGCTTGGATCAGCTCGCCACTCCTCCAAAATTCTTAGGGGATCCTAAGGAGAGCCCCGACAGTCCTTGGTGGCTGTCCGGAATGGGTCAGGCCATCACCAAGTTACAGGCAGCCAAGGTGGGCATGGCTGAGCTAAAGCCTCTGGAGCAGCTGGTTTATCCTTATATCTCCGCTCCAACTACGGTAACGGGCGCTGAGGATACCTTGAGAGGTGAAGAGGGCCCAGAGGAGGGAGGAGGATCTAGCAACCATGCTGCTGTGGAGGAGGGTGCCATTGAAGGAGCTGTGGTCGAGGAAGCTGAGGTCGAGGGGGCTGTTGCTGAGGAGGCTGCTGTTGAAAAAGCAGTTTAAATTTCATATTTTCGTGGTCACAACAAACAATTTACCTTTCTTTCGTTTCGCTACACTCTTTATTTTCTGCTCGTAATACTTGTTCTCATACTTTGTAGGGGACCTCACACTCCTGGATATGTGGGGGCTTTTTGTAGTAATCGTGTTAGCTTCATATTGCTTGTTTGTTGGCGTGCCTTTTCTTTTCTGTTTGCATGAGTAACCTACAAGACCAGTAAAGAACATGTTGGAGGTGTGCTCTTTCCCCCCCCCCTTTTTGTTGGTCTTGTAGGTTATACCGTAGTCGTCTCTTGGTTGTACCATCTTTAGGTTTCAGGTGGCTTGGTTATGGGGAGACATCCTCCATCTTTTCTTGACTTCTGAACTTCTATTTGTCTCTCTCTTTTAGAAGGTCTTGAATCATAAAACCTGTCTTTTCATTAACTAGTCTTTGTGGTTCTCAAGTATGGTGAGGGCTCTCTGGAGCACCTCGGCCTCTAGGCCTTCGAGTGTTTCTCACTCTTATTTTTAAAAGATTTTAATTCATAAAGTCTTCTCATTTCATTGATTAACCCTTTTGGGTCTCAAGTAAGGTGAGGGCTCTCTGGAGCGCCTCGGCCTCTAGGCCTCTGAGTGTTTCTCACTCTTATTCTTAAAAGATTTTAATTCATAAAATCTTCTCATTTCATTGATTAACCCTTTTGGGTCTTAAGTAAGGTGAGGGCTCTCTGGCGCACCTCGGCCTCTAGGCCTCTGAGTGTTTCTCACTCTTATTCTTAAAAGATTTTAATTCATAAAATCTTCTCATTTCATTGATTAACCCTTTTGGGTCTCAAGTAAGGTGAGGGGCTCTCTGGAGCGCCTCGGCCTCTAGGCCTCTGAGTGTTTCTCACTCTCATTCTTTAAAGATTTTAATTCATAAAATCTTCTCATTTCATTGATTAACCCTTTTGGGTCTCAAGTAAGGTGAGGGCTCTCTGGAGCACCTCGGCCTCTAGGCCTCTGAGTGTTTCTCACTCTTATTCTTAAAAGATTTTAATTCATAAAATCTTCTCATTTCATTGATTAACCCTTTTGGGTCTCAAGTAAGGTGAGGGCTCTCTGGAGCGCCTCGGCCTCTAGGCCTCTGAGTGTTTCTCACTCTTATTCTTAAAAGATTTTAATTCATAAAATCTTCTCATTTCATTGATTAACCCTTTTGGGTCTCAAGTAAGGTGAGGGCTCTCTGGAGCGCCTCGGCCTCTAGGCCTCTAAGTGTTTCTCACTCTTCGCAATTTTTATATTCATACATCGTATACTCAAATATGAGAAAGATAATCAAGACACGATAACTCTGTATAAAATCTTCTCCAAAAGGGGATAAAGCTTCATTGATTTATTGTCAGTTTTCAACATAGGCCATAGATAACCTACGCCGGTCTCATTAAAAACCTCTTTACGGAAAAACCCCAAAGGGGAAACCTGTAAAAAGGGAAAAAGAGCTCCGGTGAAGCCACTAAATACATTAAGCAAAATATGAATTGATGCAAAAATCACAAAACAAAAATCACTAAGGGTCTCAAGACCTTACACTTTCTTCAAACAAAGAATCTCTTCAAATGGCAAACGTTCCAGGGTCTAGCTATGTCAACTCCCTCCATGCTCTGCAGTCTATAGGCTCCACCCTTTAAAACCTTTGTGATTTTATAAGGCCCCTCCCAGTTGGGCTCTAACTTTCCCGTATTCTTTAGGGCATCCGCTCTTCTTAATACCAGGTCCCCCACTCTAAAGGACCTCGGGATCACCCTTCGATCATATGCAGTTTTACTTCTGCTCTTGTATCTTTCCACACGTACTCTAACCATCTCCCTTTCTTCTTCCATTAAATCCAGGGTCTCTCTCATCAGCCTCTCATTCTGATGTTCTTCAAATTGGGCAATTCGGTGAGACTGCAGCATGGCCTCTGGAGGTATCCCCGCTGTAGCTCCGTAGACCAGCTGAAAGGGGGACTCTCCCGTTGCTGTCTTGGGGCTAGTTCTGTATGACCACAATACATTATCTAACTCATTCACCCATCCTCCTCCTATTTTCGTCAGCCTTGTTCGAATACCATCTACTATCGTTCGATTAGTAACTTCCACTTGTCCATTAGCTTGGGGATGAGCTACGGAGGTGAATCTCTGCATTATGTTCAGTCTTGCACACCATCCTCGTACATTTTCTCCATTAAACTGTGTTCCATTATCAGAGACCAATATTCTGGGTACTCCGAATCTGCAGCAAATCTGTTTTCCCAAGAATTTAATCACATTCTCTTCATCTATTGTAGCCAAAGGAGCAGCTTCCACCCATTTGCTAAAATAATCCACTGCTACTATCAGGAACTTTCTCCCTCCTGAGGCTGGAGGGAAGGGACCTACCAGATCGACTCCCCACTTAGCAAAGGGGCATGGAGAGTGCATAGCTCCCATTTCTTCCGCAGGGGTCCTTATCAGGGGCCCATTCTTTTGACATTTGACACACTTCTTTACAAATTCCCTAGCGTCTTTTGTCATGGAGGGCCAATATAATCCAGCCCTTAAGGCTTTCTTCACTACTGCTTTATATCCCTCATGACTAGCTGCGTCTCCTTCATGGATCTCCTTAAGTGCGTACCTTGCGTCTCGGGTTGATATGCACCTCAAATATGGTTGTGTGAACAACTTCTTGTATAAGTGCTCTCCGATAATGCAGTATTTGATCTGAAGGGCTCGGGCCTCTCGGGTGGTAGGGGCGTCTTCCGCCCATATAACTTTTCTCCAATCATCTCCTTCCTCAATGGAACCAATGGGGTTCCCCAGGGTCTCTCTTTCTGCTACTACTAAGGTCACTGTTCCTCGTCCATCAAACTCTGTGGAGCTGGCGAGTTTGGAGAGGCTATCCGCCTGCATGTTCTCCTCTCGAGGTACCTGGACCACCTCACAATCTTGGAATTTGCCCCTCACTTCTTTGACTCGTTCTAGATAGGCAGCCATTCTGTTATCTTTGGCTGCATATTCTCCATTTACCTGTTGAACAACTAATTGGGAATCGGAGTATAGAGTTACCTTCAGGGCTCCCAATTCTAATGCCATCTCAATTCCTATGATCAAAGCTTCATACTCAACTATATTATTTGAAGTCATGAATTGAAACCTCACTGCAAATTCTAGGTCCTCCCCCTGAGGGTCCAGTAGCACTATCCCTGCACCGCATCCGCTCAGAGTCACTGAGCCGTCTACATATATCTTCCATCCCTCGGCCTCTTCTGGTTTAGTAGATTCTTGGATGAAATCGGACAACGCTTGGACTTTTATGGCCTTCCGTGGCTCGAAGTCCACATCATATTCTTGGAGCTCTATTGCCCATCTCACCATCCTTCCGGAGAGGTCTGCTCGGCCAATAACCTGGAAAATTTCCTCCAGGTCCTCCACATGCTGATCTGCTTTCACACTCTTGGCCAGCATATCATCCACGTATATTTCCATGTTTCTTCCTAATTGTCTCCGGAAGACAGCATCGACCATCCTTTGATATGTTGCTCCAGCATTAAGTAATCCGAATGGCATTCGAACGTAACCAAACGTTCCGCACGCTGCTATGAAGCACACTTTGGGAACATCTGAGAATGTACAATAATACCCTTACTCAAAAAGTGGGTTTTCTTAATTTGTGTGCACTAAAGTTGGTGCAAACAAACCTGGGACAGAGGGAGTATATATGAATACCACATACATTCTTGGCCATATTCTTTACTAAACAAAAATTTAATATCAAAATTATTTATCATTAATGAAGGGTAATATGAACCACAATTTAATATCTTAATTTGTTGTAAAATGACAAAGTGACACTTATTAAAAAATGAAGGGAATTTTTTTAGTAAGAATAACAAATTATAGATTACATATGATTTGGGTGGAATTTACACACTTTAGATGCACATATGAAGGTCATTTTGATGTTGATTTCATTGATTTATGGATTGAATATGATAGTTTTGGTCAAAATAAGAGAAAGGTTGTGTTTTGTCGATTTTGTAGGAAAAACGAGGAGATTGAGAGCAAAACGAGTGAAGGAGAAAATTAATTGGGCCAACAATTAAAATTGTTGACCCATTTAATTAAAAAGGGGCGGCCCATTTAGAAAATACTACAGCCCCATTTAATTAGTTATGTAGCAAGGTGCAAGGTGGTAAACTAAATGGACCCCACCTTATTCAAAGTCAACCATAGCAATTGAAATGATATATTGTGCCGTCCAAATCAAAGAAGAGAGAGAAAAGCAAGCAAGGTCCACCTACTAATTTCAGTTGTCAAATTGATTAAAGCAAGAAAGAGAAAGAAGTTTGCAGCTCTCCTTTTAACGTCGAGCTCCGCGCCTCCATCCCATATACCAAGGTTGTTGTTCAATTTAAATGGAGGAAAGAGAATTTGGCCTCGAACTCCATATCCACCTGCACCTTTCTTCTCAAGCAATCGAGGGAGAAAAGGTGTGTTGCACTATAGTTGAGGAAGAAGGCCAACACGACCACCTCGCCCGAGTTTACAGAAACGGGCGAGCCGAGCACACAACTTGCAACCTGCAACTTTCAAGATTTGGATATGACTCGGCCGAGTCACTTCACTCGGCCGAATGGAAGTGAAAAATGAAAATCGGCCGGACTGCCAGAACCGGCTGAGCTCGAGCACGGACCTGAGACTGGAACGAGTTGCACCTCGGCCGAGCTACCCAACTCGGCCGAGCCATGAAAAAAAGTCTCTCAAAACAAACACTCCAACTCGGCCGAGTGGTCCAACTCGGCCGAGTGATCCCTGTTTCGACGGTTTCTGTGTATTTTGTCCAATTTTCAAGGACCTAAGTGCAATTTTCATTCCCAAACCCTACTCCAACACTATAAATACTTTCATTCTTGAATTCAAACAGACCTTACCCCTTTCACAAGAACTCTTACACATATAAGCACACACTTGAAGGTAATCATCATCCATTTCTTCAATTCTCCACCAAATCAAGCAAGGAAGGAGTCAATAGCTATGAAATTCAATTACCCATCATCCATTAGACTAAGATTTCTCATTCTCTCTCTTTTTATTCTCTTATTTCATTAGTTAGTGTTAGTTTGATTATGTTGGTTGTTGGTTAGAACATTTTTGGTTCTAGGGCCTTGTAAATACTTTTGATGAAGTTTATGAATTAATGTTTTGCTTAATTGGTGTTTGTGTGGCCTAATTCTATTTGAATGTTTGATTTTCATTCCAAAATATGTCATTAGTGTATGATGCGGCCTAAAAATGTCATCCAATAAGAAATCGACACGTGTATAAAGGATAAGATAGAAGAGAGGATATGGGATTATGGAAGGGTCTCTGGATAAGGAATCCCATCTGAAAGTCCCTCCGGAGGGAGCTCTGCCCGGAGAGAAACGACAGAAAGACTCAGTCTTGGTATGACTTGGCAAGACGAGATTATAGGAAAACCCTCACGAATCAGTCCAGGAGTGATTGAAGGAAGACTTCTTCCTCCATTATCTTAGGAGATGAGACCCATTAAAAGAGGATGATCCCGGTTCTTCAGGAGGGAAAGGGAGAGGATGACTTTGTCAACATAGCTGAGCCGGGTCCAAGGAGTACCTCCGAAAGGGAAGGGAGCCATAACTTCCCTTTGAGGGGAATTTCCTATAAATAGGTAATGCAAAAGATGTTTTCAGGTTAGACATTCTTACTTTACAAAACTTAGTATACTGATTATAAAATATAATTCGAAGATTCTTTGAGAGCTTATTTTGATAAATCAAGGATCTCGAGATCCTTGTGATATATTGAGAAGCCCTATACTGACTTAGGCATCGGAGTGTCCGCGCCGGACTCCCTTCCGCCGTGTTCTTTGCAGGTTCTCGAGGATTCTATCGAAGGCAGCAGCGTGATTGGATTGCTCCTCCTTGTTTGGGAAACTAGATACCTAACTCGAAGGATATCCAATCCCCTCGTGCAAAATTTGGCACATAAACTGGCGCCGTCTGTGGGAAAGAGTTGAAAGATTTTCTCACGAATTTCTACCTGTTCGAGTAATGGGTGGCGGAAACAACACGGTCACGTCTAGTTCGGGAAAGAAAGCCCTTACAGGGGAGAATCCTCATTTGCCGACCGATCCCACACCAAAAGGAGGCCGCGGCAAGGATCCAGTTCAGACCCCATCCGGATTAAATCTGCCAGTGACGCCTACCACAGGCTTAGGTGATGAGAACCCTCCCCTCCTGATCGAAGAGGGGATAACAGTGAACACTGAAACCCCAGTAGCCCGAACTTCCGATCCTCAACGGGAGAACATTCCAAATTCAGAACCCTTCCTGGTTTCTCCCGATCAATTAGATGCCCTCATCAAGCAGGCTGTAGAGAGAGCTTTCGCGGCTCAGGGAGATCGAGCCCCCAGAGCTACACCAGGAAATGTGGAGATACCTACCTCGAAACCCCAGGAAGAAGCACCATGAACCTCCCAAGTGTTATCCAAAGAAGTAGGGATGCGGGTAGAAGGAGATGATAAGGTGCCCTCCCGAGCCGAAAGAAGCATTCCCCTTCGGAATACAAGAAGGAATGCAGATTTGGCACCTCGAGAGACAGAACTCCCTGAAGCAGAAGAAAGCACTGATGATACCTACGGAGGGCCAGTTAGCGACCAGCTACAGGCTCTGCAGAAGGAGATGAAGGATATGAGGAGACAGATGAACAATCGAGCAAGTAGATCCGCGTATGTCTCCGGATGTCAGTTCTCTCCTAGTATACTACAGGATGAACTGCCATTCAATTTCAAGCCCCTCAATTTTGAATACGACGGTACGGCAGACCCGTATGAACACCTAGTAAGGTTTGAGAATGCTGCATTATTACACCGCTACGGAGAAGGAATCAAGTGCAGGGTGTTCCTGACCACCCTGGCAAAAGCAGCGCATCAGTGGTTCACTCAATTGGAACCCAATACAATCCGATCCTGGGAGGAATTTAGTGAGTTATTTCTCCATCAATTTGCAAGTGCCCGGAGGCAGCCGCGGGCCACTTTGACCCTCTTCAATCTGAGGCAGGGGGAGAGCGAGAGTTTAAGAGCTTTTCTCCGGAGATTCAATCAGGCCGCTCTGGAGGTCCCTACAGCCTCTCCGGAGGTGAAGATCAACGCTCTTACTAACGGATTACGGGATGGAGACTTCTTCTCCTCCCTAGCTAAGAAGCCAGTTAAGAACTTTGACGAGCTGCTACATAGAGCAGAGAAGTACCTCACCCTGGAGGAGGTTCGAAAAGCCAAGAGATTGGAGACTAGGCCACAGGATCGAGAAAGAAGAAAAGAGGGCCCCTCCAGACGTTCCAGCCCAGAGATCCTTCGGTCTTCCAGCTCAACAAGAGACAGCAATCTGTCTGGAGGTTCCCGGTCAGGTCCTCGTGGGAGGTTTGAGAAGTACACACCCTTGAGAATTGAACCTGCCGAAGTACTGGAGGTGGCAGGAGATCATCCTGATTTAAAATTCCCTTATTCTAGAGGTTGAGGACCGCAGAAGCCCAAGTCCGATCGATTTTGCAGATTTCACAATGAGTATGGACACGACACGAATCAGTTTTATCACCTGAAAGACGAGATTGAGAGGATGATCCAGGCAGGTCATCTGAAAGAATTTGTATTTAGAGACAGGCAGGGCCCTCGGGGGCAGAAACGGAAAGAACATGAAAGGAAACCGGAAGAGAAGGAGACCAAGGAAGCGGCCGAAGATATGCCCCCTCCACCACCAAAGAGAGGAGTAATCCACATGATTGTGGGGGGACCAGCAGATGGGGATTCCTTCCGAAAGAGAAAACAAAGCGTTCGAGCTCTAAAAGCGGAACAGGGAGGTCAACCGAAAGAAGTAGGACGTATGACAGAGACGCCCAATATTAGATTTGGGCCGGAGGATGTTAAAGGAGGTAAGGAAGATCACAACGACGCCTTGGTGATCACTACCGACATAGCTGGCTTCGACGTCGCTCGGATCTTTGTAGATACGGGAAGCTCGGCTGATATCATGTTTTTTTAGTGCTTCAGGAGGATGGAGCTGAGTGTGAAGTTGCGACCTGTAGATACCTCCTTATATGGCTTCTTCGGAGGGGCCATCTAACCCTTGGGATCTGTGATGTTGCAAGTAGGATTGGGGGACGCTCCAGCTCGAAAGGTCCACTTGGTGGAATTTCTCATTGTGAATATTCCCTCATCGTACAACGTAGTGATGGGGCGACCCAGCCTGAACCTCTTCCAGGCGATCATCTCCACATTTCATATGAAAATGAAATTCCCTACGGCTACAGGAGTGGGAGAAGTAAAAGGAGATCAATACCAAGCCCGGAAGTGCTACGCAGAGTCTGTGAATATGGCGGACAGGGCTTTAACCAAAGGCCTGGAGAGGACAAGGGGAGACAACCTGAGGTAAAGAAAAAGAAAGTGGAAGGAGTGACACCTGAGCAAGTAAGTGTCAAAACGGATGAAGAGCTGATGAATGTGGAGCTCTTCCCAGGGAAACTCGGCTTTGCTACTAAGATAGGTACCCAACTGGGACCTGAACTCACAGAGAAGGTAATTTCTACATTACGTCGAAATTCCGATATATTTGCATTCTCTCCAGCTGACATGACAGGTATCCCTCCGGAGATAGCACTACATTTCCTTAATGTTAATCCAAAGGCAAGGCCAGTAAAACAAAAGTTACGAAACTTTGGAGTCGAGAAGAATAGTATAGTGAAAGAAGAAGTAGAGAAGTTATTGAAAGTAGGACACGTGGTGAAGGTACAATTTCCGGAATGGCTCTCCAATGCAGTAATAGTATCCAAAGGCGGGGGGAAATGGAGAATGTGAATCGACTTCAAGGACCTCAACAAAGCATGTCCCAAAGACCATTATCCTTTGCCAAGGATAGACCAGTTAGTGGATGCGACTTCTGGATTCGAACTACTAAGCATGATGGATGCATACCAGCTGATACCTTTACCTGTTTACCTTTTTGACAGGAGTCACACATTTGTGATTTGGAATAGATTTCATTAGGAATGCCCTCAACAAATGTTCTCTAGCAATCTTGTTGATTATCTTAAAGTTCGGGTGGCAGAGGCGTTTATGCCAGAGCCAACTGTTCTCTTTAGGACTCTTAGTAATAAGACAAGCATTCTTAGGACAACTATTCCAATTCACAATGTATACACTTCCTTGTCTTGTGCCAACAAGTAAAACATTGTGAGTCCTTTTGTCTATTATTTCACATCTTCTGGTTTTGAACTGAACCTTGTATCCCCTGTCACAGAATTGAGATACAGATAACAAATTATATTTCAAACCTTCAACACAGGAGACATCTTGGATTTCAACATCTCCATTCTTGATGAATCCAAATCCTTTTGTGATTGCCATGGAGCTGTCTCCAAAGATGACTTTTGGTCCTTCCTTCTCATGATAGTCAGTAAGCAAGGCCTTGGTACCAGTCATGTGGTGTGAACACCCACTGTCTATGTACCAGGTCTCACCAACTGAACCACCTTTCTTGTATAAGTCCAGTCGATCCTGCAAGGTAGTGATCTTAATAATTTAGGTACCCTAGTTTATTGGGGTCCTTGGGGGTTAGTAGTGAGAGGTACCCAAATGAACATTGAGGATTTGAATAAATGGGACCTCTTCAGTTTCCTTCCAAATTTATCACAAAACAGTACTTTGTTAACCATTTCAGAATTATCAGCAGACTTAGGATCTATTTTTCTGAGATAGCCTTTACTTGGTTCTATCCCTTTTTCAGTAAGATCAGTATGTCTGTAATAGTTTGAATATGGTCTAAAAGCATGTGGACCATACGGCTTATAGATGCGTTTTGGTCTTTCCTCTCCAATGATATCATAAGATAAAGGTGGAGGATAAAGAACAGGTTTGTTATGATAATGAGGCACAAATCTCCTAGGTTTAGTTGAATACAGCTGAGACTGCCTTATAAAAGAAGGTCTAGGCTGTTCCCAACTTGCCTGTGCTTGTCTTGACCTATTGTTCTGAGTTTGTCTCTTCTGATACCAGGACTGATCTGATCTGGTCAGAGGAGTATAACTCTTCTGGTATGGTCTTGACTGTACTGGTCTTAATACATTCTTCATTTTACCATGCTTGGTAGTAGGAAGGATGTACTTAGACTGTACTTTAGGTTTTGGATCATTATCATAAGTCATAGGTTCTTTTCCTTTATCTAGTTGCAAATAACTTGAACTAGCTTCATTAGTGTTCTTAGGGCCTGAAGTAGAGGAACTAGGCAGATCAGTACCTATTCCACTTTTATCATTTGGAGCTCTATATCTGTCTAAGATTGTTTGATTAATCTTGGTAGAGTTAATCATCCCAGATAGCTTTCGATCTAGGCTCACTACTTCAGATTCTAAGAATCTATTGCGCTCTTCAAGTCTTTCACATTTATTCTTTAAATCATTGAATTCATTAGTCTCTTTGGCTTGAGTTTTAAGCATACCCTGATATAGTTTATCAATGGATGCATACTTTTCTTGGAGTTGAGACAACTCTTCTGATAGTCTTGCATTTATGACAACTATATTAGGATCCACTTTCAACTAAGCTTCTTTAAGATTAATGATATCTTGCTTTAAAGATATATTCTCATCACTAATTTCAATGAATGCTTTGTTAGCTTGTAGAAGGTCTTCTTCAGTCACTCCTTGGGAATGATGAAGACTACTTCCTACACTGCTATCAGCAGCATCACTTTCATCAGTGTCAGAATTTTTGCAAGATTGAAAAGAGTTAGCAGATGATACCTCATCATTTATTTTGGCCATCATTACCAGTCCATCATCTGCTATGAAGGCTTCATTTTCATTGCTAGAGGGGTGTTCAGATGAAGATGATTGCAACTCTTCTGATTCCGAATCAGAATCATTGTATGCCATCATTGCCTTCTTACCCTTGGCATATTTTCGATCTCTTCTGGCTTTCCTTTCTTCTCGATCTTCAGAACTCAGATCAGGACATTCATAAGCATAATGACCTGGCTTATCACAATTATAGAAAACAGGATTGTTAGAAGTTCTCTTAGGAGGTGAATGATTTCGGTTCCTGTCATGCTTGTCAATTGAGTTCCTATCTTTCTTATCAGAATACTTTCTATCCCTCTTATCAGATGAGTTCCTATCTCTCCTGTTCTCATTAGAGATCTCATCCCTTCTTTCAAAAGAGTTTTGATCCCTTCTGTTCACAGAAGAGTCCCTGTTACTAGAACCCTTGGTTTCCTTATAGAATCTCTTGTATCTACCATACCTCTTATTTAGTCTATCAAATCTTTTGATCATAAGACTCATCTGATCTTTCAGACTAAGATCAGAACTATCTAGTTCATCTTTTATGCTTGAGGCCTTAGACTTAGATGATCTAGACCCCTTAGAGGTAGAGGCTTTAAAAGCTATGTCCTTAGAGGCATCCTTATCCTTATGAATCACAGTAATAGGATCTTCTTCATCTAACTCAAACTCATGTGCCTTAAGGGTTTGGAACATAGTTTCTGCTGGCCAAGAATCAATGTCTTGTGTGGTTTTAATGATCATCTTGACCATTTTCCACCTTTCATCCAAAGCTTTCAAGATTCTCAGGTTAACTTCTCTTTCAGTATAAGTTTTTCCTAACACATCAAGATCATTCATAATCTTTGTAAATCGAGTATCCAATTCATCAATTGTTTCTCCTGGCTTCATCTTAAATGTTTCAAACCTTTGGACAGCTGTGGATAATTTGCTTTCTTTGATCAGTGTAGTACCTTCACAAAGAATAGCCAATTTGTCCCACATTTGCTTTGCAATCTTACATTTTAACACTTTGCCAAGATACTCATTTGGCAAGGTGTGTAAAATATAATTCTTAGCAAGACTATCCAAATTGTTTTGTCGCATTTCTTCAGAAGTCAGTTCTGACCTTGGTTTAGGGACCAGTGCTCCAACTGGTTTAGAAGGATCCAGAACTGCAGTGTTTTCCATCATGGTGACAATTGGTCCTTCAGTCACCACAGACACCATCAGATCATGTGTTGAGCTAAAGATGGCCTCCATCCTAAGCTTCCAGTAGTCATAATCTGCAATCTTGAACTTATGAAGTTTGTTCACATTAGTGTCATCCATGTTTGATTAAACAAATAGGATCAGTAGTATAGCAGATAGTTTTCAAGTATTCAGATAGTGACAAATATCAAGAAATAGTATTAAGATCAGTGAGATTTCCCTCAAGATCTGCAAGGTTATCAAGACACATCAGTCCAAAGAACTACTGCTCTGATACCACTTGTTGGTCCCAAGTTGAGTTAAGATTGAGTAAGCTAAGAAAGTCTAGAGGGGAGGGGTGAATAGACTTTCAAAAATCTTTCAAAATATCAGAGTTTATAATGCGGAATAGTGTTCTGAATAGTACTGTTCTTACTGAGTCAGATCAGTACTTCCAGTTTTAGTTTTATACTCAACTTTTAATCAGATCTTTACTTAGTAAATTCTACTGTTCTTGTTTAAACAAATATCAAACAAATATCAAACAGAAAATAAAGAACACAGAATTTTATAGTGGTTCGACCAATAAGTCTACATCCACTCTCACAATCCCAGTTGTGATATTTTATTACTCTTCCTTGAGTTTCTTGTGGCTTAAAGTCCCAAGACTAAGACTGTGATCTTATCGATTACACTTCCAAGTGTATCTTCGATCTACTAGTAATTCTACAAGTAACTAGCACACTTCTTTACAAAACACAAACTTAAACTGAAAAGTAAAACTTCTCTTTGAGTAGCCTTTGATTTCTTCTCTTCAATTCAGTGGCTTCTCCTTAATTCGATTTCCTTAACTCTGTGAGTTCTTGCTTGTAGACTTGCTCTTGAATTCTTTAAGATCAGTAATTGTTCAGTAGTAGCAGTAGTCTCTTCAAGTAGGAGATCACACAGTATTTATAGAACTTAGTATGACAGTTAGCAGTTTGTGAACTAACTCTCAACTAACTCTAAAACTGTTTTTGTAACTTCTTCTTGTAACCGACTTTGTAACTTCCTTCTTATTCCAAGTCAGCATATCTTCAAATATATCTTCAGTTACTCTTTAAATAAGTTTTCCAAACTTATTCTTCAAATTCACCAAATCAGCACAGTAACTTACTGTTCTGATTTTTACTGTTCTTAGTCAGTCAGCACAGTAACTTAAAACTGTTCTGTACTTCTCAAAAATTCTTCTAAGCTTCTCTTCAACTCTTCTTTGAAGTCTTCTTATTCTGAAGTAGTCTTCTGAGTCTTCTTTAATCTTCTGATCTTCTTCTAATCTAGTGTTCTAAACTTACTATTCTGAACTTTTACAATGCTGAATACAATCCAATACAACTTTACATATATAAAACCTATCTATACATCAACTGAACTATATACAGATGAGTATATTTAAGTCCTATACTATAAGCTGTCTATACAATACAAAACATCAGCTTAGTACCTAACAGTTCATATATCAGATCAGTAAACACAATAAGATCAGTAACTCAGTTTTCAATATCTCATTAAGATCAGTAAACTTATTTCATATGACTCAGTTAAAATGACTTAGAACCACATATATTACTAACTTTAAGTTGCTTTTGGCCATCAAAACATACAATCATCAATTAGAACATTGTTTCAAGGATTCATATCCCAACACTCCATTTCCATATCAGCCATACCACACATAGCCATACACAAGTAGCAATCTTTTTCCCATTTCTGCATCTTATCATGCCCCCAAAGCCTATAAAGTTATCCAGGATGTTTGCCGGGAGTGCTGACGGGATCTTGAGCCAGGACAGACATTCCATCCATACTTGGTATGCTTGGGGGCATTCCAAAAAAGATTTATTTCTCGGTTTCTTCACTGTTGCCACAAAGTACGCACCTTAAATCGTCATTCTGGTTGAGGATGTTTCTTTTTCTAACGTTAGATCGTGTCGATAGTCTTCCCCATAAGAGCCTCCATGCATGAGCCTTGACTTTTGAGGGTGCAAAATTCTTCCATATGGTCTTGAACCCTTGGATCAGCTTGACTCCCGGTTGAGTATCTTGGTTTTGGTTGAATAAGGTCGAGTACGTCTCTTTTGTGGAAAACTCCCCTGTGTTCGATGCTTTCCATTTCCATGAGTCTTCAGTTCCTGCTTTTGGTTTGAACCTGTCCATCACAGATAAGAGTTCATTAAAAGATATTTGTTCCCTATCAAAGAGTGTCCTTCTCCATCTCCAAGTCCACCTCCAAGTATTCATTTCCCAAACTCCCATTTCCCCCACAATTTTCCCTTTGTCTATGCTAATCAGGTATAATCTCTTAAATCTGTCCTTAAGAGTTCCTTCCCCCGTCCAATTTTCCTCCCAAAAGAGCGAATTTTTCCCATCCCCTAGGACCTTAGTCAAATTTCCATGGAACCAACCCTCATTACTCTCACCTATCACCTTTAGAACATCCCTTCACCAAAGAGAAACCCTCCCATCCCTTCCTGTCGGGAAGAGGCCGAAGTCGTCTCCCCAGGCTACCCCATATCTAGACCTTAGAACCCTCACCCACAGACTATTTTTCTCATTTATGAATTTCCAGCCCCATTTCCCCAATAATGTTTCGTTGAAAATACTAATATTTCTTATCCCTAGCCCTCCTAGATATTTCATGTTACATATTCTTTTCCAGTCGATCCATGCCACTCTCTTACCACTGCTCCCACCCCCCAAAGAAAATTGTGTTGTAGGCTCACAATCTCACTCAAGGTTTTCTTTGGTATACAGTAGAAAGACACATAGTATGTCGGAAGAGAAGAGATAACCGAGTTCAATAGCGTGATCCTACCCCCCATCGAGATATTCTTATTGTCCCATCTTGCTAACCTGTTCCTTATTTTCTCCACAATCGAAGCCCACTCCATTGCTTTCCTGTGGTTTGATCCCACTTTCATTCCCAGGTATGTTAAGGGAATGGTGTCTACTTTGCATCCAAGTATTTCTGTCATTTCACTGAGAGTATTGCCTTCCACATTCACGCCAATAATCGAGCATTTGTTGAAATTAATTTTCAATCCGGACATCAGTTCCATGTTTCTCAGCACTCTTCGCATTACCCAGGCATTCTCCAAGCATGCTTACCCCATTAGGATTGTGTCATCCTCAAACTGTAGATGTGAGACTTTAATTTTTTCCCGTCCAATTTCTGCCGCTTTGTACAGGCCTTCTTCAGTTGCTTTCTCCATGAGGATGCTCAATCCTTCTGCCGCGATCAGGAAAAGGAAAGGGGATAGGGGGTCCCCTTGTCTTAACCCCCTTTCCAATTTGAATTCTCCAGATGGACTGCCGTTGACAGGACCGACGCTGGGGCTGTCGTCACACACTCCATTACCCACTTCCTCTATTTGGGATTGAAATTGAATCTCTCCATCATGATATCCAAGTAGCCCTAGTCGACCGAGTCGTAGGCTTTTGCAAAGTCAATTTTTAGGAAAGCTCGTACCAATCTCTCCCGTTTTGCTTCATCCATCGCTTCTTTTAACACGACCACACTGTCCAGGATGTTCCTCTTCCCAACAAAAGCAGATTGAGCATCCGAAATGATGGAGGGCAGAACCTTACCGAGCCTTTTTGCCAGAATTTTTGCTATGATCTTGTAGATTCCCCCTACAAGGAAGATTGGCCTGAAATCGTTCAGGTCCGTACTGACCTATTTTTTAGGGATGAGCACTATGAATGTTGGGTTGAAGCCTTTCACCAGTCTTCCATGGGTGTGGAACTCCTCCATAAGTCGTATAAAATCAGGTTCCAGGAGATGCCAGAATTCCTTAAGGAACCCAAAATTGAAGTCATCCGGTCCAGAGCTTTTTGTGTTGCCGCATGCATTTAAGGCTTCTCGGATTTCTTCTTTTGAGAATGGGGCTGTAAGTATATCATTTTCTGTGGTTGAGATCTGTCTTCTTGCAAAGCCTGCTGTAGGGATTGGTCTTGTGGTCCCTTGTTTCTTAAAGTGGCTCTGAAAATGTTCAAAAACCCATTTTTCACTGTTGAGACTTCTTCACTCCATTCACCTTCCACCATTAAACCAAGGATTTCGTTTCTTTTTCTTCTCCTATTGATGTAGTTATGGAAGAAACGCGTATTACAATCTCCCTCTTTCACCCACGTACACCTTGATTTTTGGTAGTTGATCATGCTTTTCTTCTTCAACTCTCGGATCAACAAAGCGACTGCCTTGTTCCTGTTTATAATCTCAGTGTCGTCCAGCCCGAAGACTTCGTCAAGTATGTCCATCTTCTGGATTTTCGCCATTTGTGTTTCTATATTGTGTTCGATGATTCCGAACGTGTTGGTGTTCCACTCCTTCAAGTCTGCCTTGAGTCTCTTCAGCATTTCCTTGACAACATAGCTACTCCAACCTTGTATTTGATAGCTATCCCATTTTTCCTTGACGAAACTCTTGAAATCCGGGTGGGTTAACCAGGCGTTGAGGCTTTAGAACGGTTTTGGCCCCCAATTTGTTACCTTGATTCCCAAAAGGATAGGGCAATAGTTTGATACTGAGCGCCTCAGGCCCCTTAATTGTGTGTTAGACCACTGACTTAGCCAATGATGGTTGATCAGGGCTCTATCAAGTTTGCTCTTGCATGATCCATCAGCTTTGTACCAAGTATATTTCCTTCCGTGAAGTGGGAGGTCCACCAGGTTAGCAGTTTTGATGAAACTATCAAAAGTCAGTGTGTCCCTGTGGTTGTGTTGTTGTACTCCTCTTCCGTCCCTCTCCGACCCACACCGTATTGCATTGAAATCTCCGATGATACAGATGCATGATGCAGGGTTTTGGCTCACGATCGTGCTTAAGCGGTCCCATAATTCTATTTTTTCAGGTAGATTGCATGGGGCATAGATGTTGATAATGCAGCATTGTATATTGTCTTGTCCCCAGTAGCCATTTAGTATGACCCCACCCACCATAGGCCAAAATCTTCTACTCTTACTTTTATCTTTCATAATACTAATAAACTATTCATACATTAAAACTCGTGCTCAAAAGTTATGAGTCCTTAAGTAGGGACGGAGCTTTAATCGAGTTTGTACAAGCTTATCAAGGATTGAGTTTGTACGAGCTTTAATCGAGGATTGAGGGTCGAGTTGAAGTGTCACTTTTCACCTAAAGTATACTCTTTTCGTTCTGAGATTATCTTCACATGTGCAATAACACACAAATTACGAAAAATATATATTTAGTGAGAGTGTAAGGTCAAATAAATGAGGAGTATTTTGGGTGATTTAGTGGGGTGTAAAAGTGATTTAGTGAGATGTGAGGTAGAATGTGGGTCTAAAATGAGTGTTAATTTTGAAAATAAAATGATGTTGTGAGGTTATCAATTTTGTGTGTAATTTTCATATTGAAAGTGTGCAAATAAATTTAGAACAGATCGAAATGAAAAGCATGCAAATAATAGCACGATATAGAAGTATTACTTTTAAATTAAAAAGTCATCACTTTTTTATTTATAAGTTTAATATGAGTATCACTTTAATTTGAATATTATCATTTTTCACTTAATTTTAACGTTTCATATATATAGAAATACTTTTTTTTTTATGTATTACATATTTTGAGCCTTCTAACTTTGATTTAGAAAATTGTCATTTTTTTTTTACACGTTATCACATTTCGTATAAAATAAGTTAATGCAGTGTTAGCCTAGGTTAAGCTAACTTAGAATAGTTAGCTTCACATAGAAGCTAAGTGAGTGTGATGATGGAGAATGAAGATGCAATCGATGTTTGTGGAGAAATTTGAGCCCTTAAAGCCGCTGAAGAAGAATTTGTGATTGATAATTATGTGATTGATAAATAACATCAATCTTATTCCTAGTTTAATTTTATTCTTGCAAAATAAATCTTCTAAGGCTTCTATTATGACATGATTTGTGAGGGAGAATTCATGTTGACTCCTTATAAATTGGAGCTAGAATTGTAATAAAGATAGTTGAGAAGTTTTTGAATAATAAAGAATAAAGAACAGAGTTCTTTTGAATTGCATTTACGCTATTCATTTTGAATCAACGAAATTGAATTCTTGTCACTTTTTCGGGTATTCTTAGAATCAACGAACTAGTGTGCGTTTTTCGTATTTATCATCACTAATACGCTTCCGCGGCCTACATCATTAAATGTGACAAATTATATTGATTGGACAACTCGTCGATTGGACTACTATCAAACTTAGTATGTGGGTAATTGTGAGCCCAAAATTATACATGTATTTTAGTATGATGAGAAATAATTCTTATTTAGAAAATATGTATGTGAATATGTAAAATATCTTTTGATGCAATATCAAGTAGCTTATTGTAAGTAATCGTTCATAAAGTTTATTGAATACTCATGTATAATGATAGTTGAGTATAAAATAGTTAATTACAAAAGGATAAGAACATACATAATTTATAGCGGCTCGAAGTAGAGAATTTCTACATCCACTCTTCTTAATCGATTGAGGTAATTCATTTCACTAGAATTTTTTGTTTATTATATCAAGTCTCCTTCACTTAAGGATTCGACCTACTAGACGTTTTATGTATTCCAGCCCATGGAGAGTTAGCTTGCTAGTCCATTGTAACTTAGCTGACTAACTTGATTTATAAATGTTTTGGACTCTTGAAAGATTAGGTGTTTAGTTTCAAACCAATGATATGATTGATCTTTTACAATCTATAGCTCAAGTCTAATAATATTATTCCTCTTTAAACTAATGATATAACAATGAAAATGTTGATATTGGTTGAATGTTGTGTTCTATGTTGGTCAACATTTCAGACAACATGAGAAACTAGTTTTTTTTCTCCTAACACTGTCTTCATTTACAGTGTTGTCTTGAATGTTTCTAATTGCAGGATGAAGACATAAAATTTTATAAGTGATGCGACTATGTAAATTAGAGAAGTTACGAGAAGGGAAGTTAACTTTGGAGGTTTCTTTCATCATCCAAAAGTTAGTGGGAGGTTACTCGTTTTTGGATCCTACCAAAGGGATCATGGTTGAATGCGGTTGAAATTCAAGTTCTATTTAAAGAAGGTTGCACATTCAACAATGTTTGAAACATAATTAAGAGATGTATTATCGAGTGTCTAGTGTCATTGTGTCTTCATTGTAGATTGTTAACTAGTGTTGTAACTCTTAACAACAATCTAGGTTTGTCAATTGTAAGGCATATTCTAGTAAAACTCATTGTACTTACTTGATAGGCTTTTTTGATTGAATGTTTTACTCTTAATCCTTTAGATCTAGTGTTTGTATTATATCTTATTTTGTGATTGTTCTCTACACTGTAGAATAGTATATCACACTCATTTGTAATCACTTAACCAATGTTAATGATGATATTTTACCATGGGGCATTCACAAATTAGTTTAGTTTGTGAGTAAATTTTAAACTTCATTGTCTTCAATTCCAATTTGTAATCACTTAACTAATGTTAATGATGATCCACGAGGCACTCACAAACTAGTTTAGTTTGTGAGTAAATCTTGAACTCCATTGTCTTCAATTTCAATTTTTGTTGCACTGATATATGTTATTTTAATTGTTGTTCAACATTGTACCTAACACTCTGTAATTTAACTAACACACTTTAAAAAAAATTATACTATTATAGTGAAAAGAAAAGAGAAAAAGGCACAAAGAAATGCCAAAAAATAAACACCAAGTCATGGTCTCAAAAGTGATCCAATGACCAAATAGAGCTCGAAAGTGACTCTGAACAAGGTCTGAGCCTGTGAAGGTCGAAAAAACTATTTGTTGATCCAAAATGAGTTAAGTGAGAGTTTAAAGTTTATATGAGAGGGGTAAATAAACTTTAAAATCGAAAACATTTTTTTATCGTGAGAGATGAGTGGGGTAGTTGATCAAGAGAAAGGCCAGCTTGCAAGTAGGTCAACTGTGATCAGGTGCGAATGGTAGAACAACTACGAGACGATAACTAACTTATTGTATGCTCGAGAGATGAAAAGTTGGACAACTATCAAATTAAGTTAAACTTTTGCGGAAAGTGTGTAGGCCCTTAAGATAGACTTGTTTGTCAAAAACTCATTTTAGTACTTAGAAAAACTCTGTTAATTTTATGCACGAAAACTATCAGCTAACTTGTGAACAACTAACTTGTGTATTATGTAGTTTGATAAATATGACAAGTATATAATGAATAACAAGTAGGAGCATATCAAAGTTGATAAATGCATATACATTTATAGTGGTTCGGATCTCAATCCTACATCCACTCTCATAGCCTAACTATGATATTAATTTCATTATCACAAAAGGACTTGTATTTTAAATGCTAAGAATAACGCTTTGGACTCAATATTCCCCGCAAATATATATAGTCCTACTTGTTATGGAGAAAACAAGTACTCTTACATTGGTTTTACAATAATCTCAACCTAGGGTTTAAGTAGAAAGAAGGTTTGAAGTGCGTTCCAACTAATGTGTTATTCAAACAACACATTTGAATAAAGTCGATGTTCTAAACTTAAGGTTTGAATATATTTGCTTATAATTAAGGTTGGATGAACACTTAGAGCTTGAATATAGCGTTGATGAACTTACTCTTGTAAAATCTAGGTATCTTGAGGATTCGCGTGTAATCAAACTTGCAACACTTCAACTAGTAGAATTTTTGTGTTTTTCACCATGATAGTGGCCTTGTATTTATAGTGTGATTCAAAATATAGACGTTGGAGAGCTACAATTAATCATATTATTTCCGATTTTGCAAATCATCATTGAGAGATGTACCTCGAATATGATAGGTCTTTTAAGGTAAAGTCTCTATGACATGTTATAGTAAATATAGTCGTTGCTCTTTTAAGTCTTGTTCAACTTCAGAGATTGGCAAGTCAATGCCACGTGCTGCCTTCTCGTTGGTCTAGGTTGAGTTGAGACTAACAGATATACAAGCGACACTTGAAGTTTGAATATTTTCTTGTCTTATTCGATCTCACTTCGATTGACATCAAGTGACTTGACTTTTGATTGAACATTTCTTTTCTCTTGACTTAAAATTTCTACTTACATCTTCAATTTTGAACAACTATACCAATTTTTTTTAAAAAAATCACGAAAAATCCTTATCCTCTAATGGAACGGAAGAAACGTGTGAACAAGAAAATCACAAAAATTTAAACTCTAGATATTGGTAAAAACTAATTAAACTGCGTAAAAAATGAAAATTAAGCGTACCAAATTTATACATTTTATTGAATGTCAAATATGTACGATTGAAACTTCACCTTTCAAAATTGAACTCACTTTTGTATTCTTCTTATTTCACGCTTTTCTTCTGTTCCGTCAGTGAATAATAATTTTTTGTAATTTCTTAATTTTTATAGAGTTGGGTTATATATAATGGCTTAAAATTGAGGTGTGAGTATTAATTTAATAATAAATTATGTGGAGTGTGTATAATAATTGAAGTCATCTTAAGATGTGTATAGTAGAATCGGAGTTTGTTTAGACGTTGCCTTTATTATTTAATTTAAATTTATGTAAACAGTTAAATACATGCTTACGAACAATTTAACAAAATTGAATACCTGTTTAAGGATAGTTTCCGTTTTGGGATAGGACATTTTTTTAATTATATAATGTTTTTTTTATTATTTATTTACAAAAAATTTGGGTGGGATACAACCACCTTTAGCCTATGTTGTAGCTCCGCCCTTGGATGTCTTGACAACGTCTTCAAGGTGAAAAAAAAAAAGAATAGTTGATCCGAAGACACATAATCGTGTTTCTTCAAGTCATGTACACCTTGAAACAACATTTGCCACTCAACTTGCACCTTTGACGTGGTAGGCTGCTGCTTGTAATAAAATGTCAGGTCTACTTTTTGTTATATTCCCCTATTGTATGCAGAGACGACAGACACTATGCCCATGCCAGGGCTCCCACACCTTTTCAAAAAAATTAGTATATATATATATATATATATATCTTATTTTATGTTTCATTTAAGGGGGTAGTAGTTCTTAGTGCCATCTAGGATTTAGTGTTACTTTTTTAATCACAAAAAAAATCCAACATAATGATAGTCTACCTTTTCAATTTAAATTAATTAAATGAATTTAATTTTAAAATATATGTATAATAAATTAGAAAAGAAATTACTAAAAAAGAGAAAAGTATTGAATTAGTAATTGAAATAAGGAAATGAATTACAAAATGAATTTCTATCTATTCTATTCGAAATTCGAAAATGAAAAAGCAAAGAAGCTAGGGCGCGGTGGCGGTGGGCATCTCGAATCGGCAGAGGGGGCAATTGCGGTTGATTTTGAGCCACTTGGTGATGCAATTCCGGTGAAAAACGTGGGCACAAGGCATGGAAGCGCCTTCTTCTTCTTCTTCTTCGCAAAACTCCTCCAAGCACACACTACAACTCCCTTCAGCTACGTTAATCGTCGGGAGGGACTTAATCGAGGATTCATCGGCCGGAATTAAACCGGCGGCAATGGGAGTCGGCCGGATAATGGCATGGTGGTTAACGTTGAGACAGGAATGGATAAAGATGTGTGAATGGCTCAGCATTGATACAAGAGTTTCGACGGCATGCGCGTGTAGCTTAGAGAAGAGAATTTCGTAAAATCGAGCATGAAGGAGTACGGATTCAGTCTTCTGTTTGATGAGGGAGAACGTTTGTTGCTGGGCGTCGTGGAACTGGGCCAAATTGACGGAGACGGCGGAGGTGGGGCGGCGGTGTCGTCGGGAAAGAAGGACCCTTTGAGGAGGGTGTGATTCCCAGATGTAGACGCTGCTCTTAGTGGTGAAAAAGAAGATGATTTGGGGTGCGGAGCGGGCGGCTGGAATGGCGGTGGATTTAACGGATTCTATTTCAAAGCTGGAATCCAAATCGACTGGCCTCCCTCCTCCTTCTCCTTGCGACTCAATCTGAAATTCCATTTGAAACTTGCAAGTTGTGTAGTAGAATTAGAATGTAGTTGATGGTGAGTTTGAAATAATAGGGCTACTTATGTAGTAGTAGTTCATTAACTAAGGATTCCCGCTTTTTTTGACCGTTATAATCCTATTAACGCGATTTTGAGAGTGTATTAGCTTAGCTGTAGACATTTTCTTTATTTTATTTTTGGTAAGTTTTTTAAATATAGTATGTAGGACACTTAATCTGACTTTGGGTGTATACTTTTAATTTAGGTAATCCAATTTAACTTAACGTTGTAAGGTATCAAAATTTTAAATTTTGTGGGTTTAATTGTGATGTTGTTCTAGTTGGGGATATATAGTTTCAAACCATACTTACCTGGAATTCAAGCAATTTCCTTTGAAATAAATGAGAAATCTTACTTTAGCCCTGTTTCTTTCTTGTGCAGTTATGCTGACTCGTTGCTTGTCGCTGGAGGTGTATCCACTTTTGCACTTTCAAAGGTAATCAATTATCTGAGTGATGCTTTTCTCTTGTTTCTGCATCTTTTAAATCTCCACGGATGCATGGAACAGTAAGAAAATGAAGCCTGTTCAACAAAGAATTTTGTACGTGTTTCTGAATATAATCTTTATTATTAATTGTGGCTTTCCCTGCTTCTTTCCTCCTCAGACTAGCTAGCTCGAAGATAATAAACAAACTAGCACGTCCAAATGGATATGGATACATGAGTCTGTGTAATTTCTGAACCTTGCTTTTGACGGAGGATTCACAAATGCAACTCAGTTAGGTAAACCAAATCTGCTGGTCCTCAGTTTTGGTTCATCTATTTATGACATATTGTTATTTATGAAAATGGGGGTAGGTACCCCGAAACAAGTGCGTGCGTGGAACATAATGCTAGGAATGAACTTATGGGGTACCACCCTTCTCTCTCCAAAGGTCTCTCCTTTTTTGGCTGAATCTTTTCTTGAGGTGGGGCCTTGGATTTATTCACCTTTATTTTCTGTGAGCTCTTATATACTCTAGTTTGCAGTAACTTGGCTGCCTTTTTACCCTGAATTTGTGCTCTCGAAAACAAGGTGTGTGAGTGAGGGTGGTATGGTGCATACTTATATTACATTATATGTGAGCTGTTGCATATCTTTTTTATTTACCTGCTGAAGGTTTCATTTGCAGATTTTGAAAGCAAGTAAGAAATGGCATCAAAGGGAGGAGGAGAAGAGCCATCAGCTCACCCTCCTAAAGATCAGCTTCCTAATGTTGCCTACTGCATTACAAGCCCTCCTCCATGACGTTAGTCTTTTATCCTTTTCTTCACTTTTATTAACTAGTACTAGTATATTCTGCATTATTTTGAGATAGTGGTAAAAAATGTACTCTTTTATGGTTTGAGTTATGTTTTTTGGTTGGATAGTTGAGCTTTGAGGCCATGCTATACATGAGACGGTCGCACACAAAACTGGCCTCGAATATTATATTCGTTGTGCCAATCTTGATCTTAGCAGAAAAACACTCTTTTCTGCCCTTTATGAAACTTGTTCATTTTCTTATGTTTGGTTTCTTCTACTTGTGATTAGCAAAAGGCATTTTTTCTGTGTTAATTTTGAATATACAGTTTTCAGACGCTCAAGATTAAGGCTTTTCTGTTTTTGTGCCTTAGTTTGCTGTATAATAGAGTTGTATACTAGTTCAAATTACACTCTTTTTGCTCATATATGGTTTTGCAGCGGAGGCTATCCTTCTTGGATTTCAACACTATCTTGTAATGCTCGGGACGACTGTCATCATACTGACTGCGCTCGTTCCTCAAATGGGAGGAGGAGCTGTAAGTCCAAAATACAGTTTTAATGTATGATTATTTGTTGTTACTTTTTCATAAACCTGGTTGCTTTTCTCAGGAGGAGAAAGCAAAAGTTATCCAAACTCTGCTGTTTGTTGCTGAATTAAACACCCTGTTGCAAACTCTGATGTCGAGTATGGAAATGAGCATGAGAATGATGAATCTATTTGTAAAGTTCCATGATCCAAACTGTGAAACTGCAGCAAACTTTGCGAAATTCTTTGAAGCCAGAAGCTTTGGCCAAAGCTTGAAATTCCTTTTCTGTCCTCTCCTTTCCCCCAGGACATAACGCTAACATAATCAAGTCAACTGTGCAGCCTATTGAAGAAGATAGCGCCTTGTTTGGGATTTCCGGAAGAATGCGTTCCGCGATGATCACTTTTCCATTATCCGGAAGTGCTTCGTAGCACTTCTTCAGGATTTTCAAGCACTCCGCGTCGCTCCAATCGTGGCAAATCCACTGGGATTCAAAATCATTTTGTCATTTTAGTCCGTCTTATATGCTTTACATGCTTTACGTAACATTTTTTACAAATATTTTATACTTATACATGTAGATGTACCTTCACGAAAATGGCATTTACAAATATTTTATACTTATACATGTAGATGTACCTTCATGAAAATGGCATCTGCTCTAGGCACGTTAATAAACATGTCTCCACTAACATGTTCCACACCTGCATCCATTCTCATCATCAAACAAACAAAATCAAATTAAATTTTCCTTGTAAAATGATTTTATATATGAGAAAATAGTGTTTTTTTTGTTCCTTGGGTTGTTATAAGTTTTTCGACTTTAAGTTCATTCCTAGCATTTCATTTATCAGCTATTAATAAATTCATTGCACCTTGAATGCACATTTCATTTCGAAAAAATTTCTTGCACATTTCATTTCGAAAAAATTTCTTGCACATTTCATTTGTCCGAATAAAAAGATCATACATGGTGTTTGAAATTTTTTCATTAACAAACTCAAATTGTTCGAAATTTTTTAAAAAACAAACACAAATTGTTCGAAATTTATTCCTAAACAAACACACTATGTTCGAAAATAATTCCCAAACATAAAAAAACACTAATTTCCAGAAACCCTAATTTTCTAATTTTTCAGACCTAGTCCTAAACTTACCTGTGTAGCGGCGGCAGCGGCGAGGGGCACGACGGCGGCGACGAAGGGAAGGGGGTGGCCGCGTTTGTGGGGAGAAGAGGGCCTCGTCTGGGAGGGGAATGGGTGGGCGGCGGCCGCGCCTGAGAGGGAGGGGGAGGTGGCCGACGCGGCTGGGGACCTGGGTTAGGCGACGGACGCAGCTGGAGACTTGGGTTGGGCGGTGACGGAGGAAGACGAACGGAAGAGTGTGGGAGAGGGAGGTGGGTGTACTTGAATTGAAGAATATGAAATGAATAGAAGAATTTAGGTTTTATGAAGGTTAAGGGTATTTTGGAGTTTTCACAGTGGGTGTCCTCATCCCATTGTGTCCTCAACGCGTGGGTGTCCTAATACATTAATACAACAAATAAGGCCCTGGCTATATACCCCTCCATACTTGTTAAATATACTCCCCCGAGTCATACACTCCCTCTTAAAATCGATTATGTTAAATGTACTCCCCCTTAAAATCGATTATGTTAAATGTACTCCCCCTAAAATGTCTAATATGCCATTTTTATCTCAAATGGTTTGTGTTAAATATACCCCCTATAATCTCTCATTTCTTCTCCCATCTTCATTCTTCTTCATCTTCTCCAGCTCAACTCCGGCGCCGTTCTCCACCGCACGCCGCCAACGCCACACTCCTCCTTCCTCTGCCTCTCGTCCCTCCTTCCGCCGCTGCCTGCTGTTTTTCCTTTTTTTTTTTCCTATAACATCGTGGCGGCGCCGCTCTCCTCCTCGCGACGCCGCCACCCTGCCTTCCCCCACCCAGATCCGTCGACCCCTCCTTCCCTCACTGAGATTCACCGCCCCCTCCGCCTCCTTTCTTCGTTTTTTTTTTTAATTTCTGTTACAGGCGGCGGCGCCGCCCTCCCTCTCCCAGCGACGCCGCCGCCTCCTCCTCCTTCCCACGGCCACCGTCACTGCCAACCCACCCACCTAAACCATTCAGATCTGTCGCCCCCTTTCTTCGTTTTATACTTTTTTTTTTAATTTCTGTTAACAGGCGGCGACGCCGCCCTCCCTCTCGGCCGCCTCCTCCCTTCCACGACCACCGTCGCCACCAACCCACCCGCCTAAGTCATTCAGCCCCCAAGCCCTCTGCACCGTTCGAAGCCCCTCTATCAACACAGGTATTTCAACTTTTTTTTCCTTTTTCCTTTCTCTACACACCAGAGTCGATTATATACCCTCCCGTCGACGAGTTGTTGTCGACGAGAGTGTATATGATGGACATTGATGTGTCGAAAAATAATTAAAAAAATAAACATTTTTTTTGGACATAAAGGGTCGGCCATATATACTCTCGTCGAAAACATCTTGTCGACGAGGGTATATATATTCCACCCTAGTGGATCGAAAATAAAATCTGATGGTTCTGAGATTTTTTATGAATGTTTTAGTTTTTTTATTTATTTCGAAGTATGTTTGGGTGGTGGTGTTTTTAGTTGGCATTGTTTGAATGGCGACGGCACGGCGGCGATGGCAGCGGCGGCATGTGTCATTAGTTTTAGGGTTTAAAAGGTGGGGAGTGTATTTAACATTTGGTGTTTTATTAAAAGGGTAGATTGGGTAATTTACACTAATATTAAATTAATAAATGTGAAGGGGGAGTATACTTAACAAAGTTGGAGGGGTATATAGTCAGGGCCTACAAATAATTGTAGTAAAAATTATCTTTATCAATCTTGGGCTTGTGGGTTGTTGAAATAAAATCAAGATTCATTATATTTATCAAGGGCGCGGCTAAAGGCACACACGGATCATATGAGGACACCCATGCGATGAGGACACACGCAAAATGGATGAGGAAATATAAAAATACCCTTCTAATTCTATACCCTAGTTTTCCATATTTCCTTCATTTCCCTCTTTCATTTTCACGCTGCACCCACCATTCTTCTCCAACCAAAAAAAACGCAGCGGCCGCTCTCCTCCGTCCCTTGGCAGCCGCCGTTTCCCTCTTCCGTCCCTTGGCCGCCGTCTTCCTCTTCCGTCCTTTGGCTGTCGTCGCTCTCTCCGTCCCTTGGCCGCCATTGCTCTCCTCCATCCCTTGGCTGCCTGCCTCCCTCCATAATCGCCATTGTTGCTCCTCCTCCCAAGCACCGTCGCCGACGTGAATTGTCCCTCCTCCCTTTCTCCAAGCTGCCGTCGCCGTGTCCCCTCCTCCAAGCGGTCGTCGTTGCCCCTCCTCCATGCGAAGCGGCCGCCGTCGCCCTAGAAAAAGACAGTCGACGCGGTCGTTCACGTCGCCGGACAATCGACGCGACCCCTAAAGAAAGAAGACAGTAGCTCAGTTTTTGATTTAGGGTTTTTTTTTTTTTTTTAAAAAAATTTAGGAATTTTAGAAAAATTAGGGTATTTAAGTTCGAATAATACATACTCCCTCCGTCCCGGAAGTGTTTGCACCACAAGGTGGACACACTTTTTAAGAAAAAAGTGTAATGAGTGGAGTGTTGAGGGGTAATTTTGTAAAGTTATATGAATAAAGTAAAAAGGTGATTGGAAAGAGAGTAAAAGTAATGACATTTTGTGTAAATATGTGAATATTGTGAGGGTGGGGTTTATGAATAAGTTTCCTTTTATGGGTGTGCAAACAATTGTGGGACGGACAAATAAGGTAAGTGTGGAAACAGTTGTGGGACGGAGGGAGTATTGAGTTTGTTTTGGAAATTTTTTTGAACAATCTGTGTTTGTTTTGAAATTTTTTTCGAAAAGTCTGTTGTTTGTTTTGGAAAAAAATTCGAACATCTTGTTCGATCTTTTTTTCCGGACAAATTTGAGTTGTTTTGAAATTTTTTTCGAACATATTGGGTTTGTTTTAGAAAAAATTCTGAACATGTTTGTTTTGGAATTTTTTTCAAACTGTTGGTGTTTGTTGTGTAAAAATTTTCGAACAAGAATGTCAAATTTATTTTTGTTGAAATTTTTGAGTTTTTTTTTTTGTTGAAGAATGGTGTTTGTTTTGGTGGTGGTGGGATTAATTATGTGAAATAGAATGGGTGGGGTACTCATCTTCATTTTTTTCATTAATTTTACTCTAGGGGCATGTTTGCTTCATGGGTTGGGATAAGATGGGTTAAGATGTGGGGGAGGCTAGATAAACCTAGGGGGAGAGGCTAGATAAACCCAAGGGGAGGCTAGGTTGTCTAAACCCAATGAAATCTAGTTTATAAAACCCGAGTCAAATTATAAACCCGGGTCAAGGTGTTTAAAGTTATGAGAAACCAAACATGGGAGAAGGTGGGTCTATCTATCAAACCCATCACTAAACTCCCCTAAACCCATTAAGCAAACATGCCCTAGGGGTATATGAGACATTTCACCTGTTTTGAAAGATTAAAAAAATGTTTGGTGGGTATACTCATAGGATTCGTGTGTGCCTTTAGCCACGCCCATTCATCAAATTGGTGTAATGAAGCCTCTCATGGTTGAGGAAATTTGAATTGTGATCCATTATCACCCACAAAATTGGTGTGTGGGCTAGTATATCTTGATCCACATACTAGCTTTACTAAAAATGGAAATGGAAAAGAAAAATTAAAATAGAAAGAAATTCAAATAATCAAATTATTTATTATTTCTTCTATCCCAAATCATTTTACACACTTTTTTTTTTAAATTTGTTCTTGCAACTCTTACTCTTAAGATTTTTTACATTTTTTTACCCAATATACTTATTTTATCATTTTAATATAGTTGTAAGAAATCAAATACCTTTTTTTTTTGTCCAAATCGGTGGGAGAATCGATATGGAACAAAGGGAGTATGAAATATAGATGGTGTGTATTAAAAATGAAGCATATAGTCTCTCCAATTCAATATAGTAATATAAGTGACGTTTTGACTCTTTATTTTATTTGTAATTTAAATGACGTTTTATATTTTTCAATATTCATTAATTATTATTATTTTTCCAATTTATCCTTATATCTAATAAAAATAATTTGGAGAGTAGTAATTTTCAAAATGTTATCTTGAACCTAGTTAACCAAAGATAATAATTTTTTTAACACAAAAACTTATATGCAATATTGCATACATGCATTTCAGTCATTCACACACATGTTCTTTATAAATACACCCATAAGCTTTATTCACACACATTTTTTATAAATACACCCACAAGTTTAATTTACACACACATTTTTTATAAATACACCCACTGACAGCTCAATTCACACCCACATTTTTTATAAATGCACCCACTGACATAAATTGAACATGGTCGTCTTCTCCGAGCAGTTTTCGGTCACCTCAGGCCGCGGTCGAACGCTGCAATTTACGATGACCTTAATCCTTAAATATTTTATATTTCTTTAAATATTCTTTAATACTAATTATTATGGGTCAATGTTGTTTTGTATTACGTGCAATAATATATCTTACTACATGCAATAATATATGTTAATATATATTATAATGTGGGTTACTTAATCAATAAAAAAAATATAAAAATATAAAAGAATCAGTATTACTATATAAAATTGTGTTATTATTGCATGTAATAATTTATTTTACTACATAAAAAAATATATGTTACTACATACTACAGTTTGAATTACTACATTGAATAGGCGTTTGTTACTATATGTAACTTTATCAAATGATCTAATATTTTTATCAAATGATTTAATATTTTTCGCATCATCTTGCAATAAAACATTTTGTATTACAACATGATTATTGTGTTTACTACATTCGATAATATATGTTACTACATATTATAATGTAACTTACTACATCAATAAAAACACTAGAAAAAACGTGTTACTAAATAAAAGAATTTGTATTATTATATAAATAGTTTGTGTTATTACTACATAAAATAATGTGTATTACTACATATTACAATTTGAATTACTACATTTAATATCCCGCGTTCGACAATAAAATAAAAGATAAAAAAAATCATAGAAACGAGTAAAATAAACGGATTAAATTTTTTGAATTAAGCTGTCAGTGGGTGTATTTATAAAAAATGTATGTATGAATTAAGTTTGTTGGTGTATTTATAAAAAATGTGTGTGTGAAATAAGCTTGTTGGTGTATTTATAAAGAACATGTGTGTGAATGACTGAAATGCATATATCTAATATTTCATACAAGACTAGCCCTTTTTTTAATATGTGTATTGATTTAAAATGACACTTATTTTAAATTGAAGGAATTGTAAATTTTGATAAATTTGTCTCAGAACGTATTGATTTAAAATGACACTTATTTTTTTAATATGCCCTGTCCCAGGACCCGTCCCACTAGAAAATTCTCATACCCGGACCCGTCTCGTCCCGCTTAAAAATTCGTCGGGTTTTACCCGTCTCGTATAATTTTTTTAAATTAATTTTAATGTATACAATATATTTATTTTGATATTACATAATTCATATTAAATATATACTTGTTTAAAATAACATTTCATGTTCATTTTATACTAAAAAACTACATAAAAAATATTTTTTCAAATATATATACATTCATGATTCATATACATATAAGTTTATATAAATAGAAACACATATATATATATATATTAAATATTACTATATTTATATATAATGGGTACGGGTAGGCGGGACGGGTTTGGCAAAAACCACAACCCGTTCCATGCCCGCTTAACCGAGTCCATACCCGTCCATGCGGATCGGATTCAGTGCGGATTCGAATTTAGACCCGTTCCATTGTCATCCCTAAAGAAAAGTGTGAAAGTAATTACGGGACCGAGGAAGTATTATTTTTTAAATTTTTCCTTAAATATAATAAAAATAATTTAGATAGTACAGTAGTAATTTTCAAAGTGTTATCTTGAACTAGTTAACAAAGTTAATACTTTTCTTTATATGTGTACACTTATTTTATTTTATTTTGAATTACATTATAAACCCTTCCTTTTTCTCTTCCCATGGATCTAATGTTTAGGTAGTGGTGCTCTAACCACTTGAGTTATCCCACTTATTTTAAATTGAAGGGATTGTAACTTTTGATAAATTTGTCTCAGAACGTAGCACCAAACTAACTTGATTCTTTTTTCATTTTTGGTCCAAAATATATATCTAAAGAACGAGTCACATTTCAATTGTATACAAAAATTTGTCTCAAAAATAAATAAAGCACCATAAAAGAGAATAACTCAATACTATAAAAAAAATAGAAAAAGTGAAAAAACATAATGTCACTGAGATCCATTGGATTTTATAGTGTATACAAATACTATGTTCTGCCTCTGAATAAGAAGTAGAGAAAAGTTAAGAATCAGGTGTGCAAAAGCAAGAATTCATGTATGCACAAAAAGTTGGAAAAATAGCATCTTTTTCAAAAGTGCATTGAATTTGGCTAACTTTTTCCAACAATTCTTATACGAGTATTTCATTTTTGTTAGAAGCTTCAGCATATTCATGTAGCTGAAAAAATACAAAATTAGCCAAACATATTCTTCACCATATAAGTTTAGGATTTAGTTCTCACCTATCCATACAACCGTGGTTCACATAACTGGTATTTCTGGTGTGGTGATTGCGGCTATTACCACGACATGAACTCCAGACCCAACGACTAGCATTAGTGTCAGATCTCTTAGACTTACGACAAAAAAGTTGTGGCGTGCCCAACAATCTTACAATTAGCACAAAATTCTGGTAATCTCTCATAATAAACATGGGTAAAAGAGCTATGACCTTCCCTCTAAAACTTGATTCGACTAAATCGATCCTGAAGTGGGCTATTCATATCCACATCCACTAATAGGCTGGCATATAGTAGTGGCCCAAAGTGCCATGAAGAGTTCGTTCATCCACCTTAACTAAGGATTCAAGGGTCGAACCTAGACTTGAGCCAAAGAAATCAAGGTGTTGTTGGGGTTGAAGTTAGGGGTCCACTTTTGAAGATCGATGACACCCGGTTGTAGTTGCCACGACTTTCTCCTGAACACATGGTCCTTATCCTCAGCGGACGAGAACTAAATATTAAAGAAGCCCTTGCTCAAAGGCACCACCTTAAAACTCGAAGAGGCCTGCCACAGGGATTCCAACACATGCAGTATGAAGTCGGTCATGATCATAGGGCTTATCACCAAACTAAATTATCACCTGAAATCGATCGAAATTGTTTAAAAACACATGAAACTTTATTTGATAAATCGTGCTTTAAAACTGAACAATTAATTAAATCATATATAACAATGCATTTTTTTCATATAAAAAGTCGCAAAATTGCACATTAATCAGTCCTCAAATAATATATATTGCGTCACTTTCGGTGATATTTTTTTTTTTTTTTTTCATACTCTTAACATACAATATGTGCATGATAAAAAATAATTAACTACCCTATTTGTATACATTAACTCGACACATAATATTTTCGACACCAAAAAAAAAAAAAAAAAAACTCGACACATAATTAAAAAAACTAATGTGTAAAATAAAATACGAGAAATAATACAAAGAGGCACGGTTGCTTGGTAGGGGAGAGAATACAAGAATCATTTGGAATTTTTGTTTTTATCTAATAAATAATAATGATAGTAAATTTTATCCCTTCATTCAAATTCATTATATTATTTATCTTTTTTGGTATAAATTTTATTGAATATTAAATAGTTTTAAATACAAAGTAGATAGACTTCGAGGTTTAATGGAATATTGTGAGGTCCACCTAAAAATAAAAATAAAGTGAATGTCAATTTAAGTAAATAAATGATATTTAAACGGTGAAGATAAAATAATTTAAATAATATTATTTTTTAAAGAAATGAACATAATAAAATTGAAAAAAAAAAACATAAATAATGAGATTGGACAAAAGAGTATTATCTCCATCCATTTGTTCAATTTCATCATTTCCACCCTCATTTTGTTTGGTTGTCTAGTTTCATTATTTCTATTTTTTTATTTAAAATAATACTTTTCACTAAACTTTATCTTCACAATTCAATTATCACTTATTTATTAAAATTGTCATCACTTTATTTATAAATGACACTACAATATCACATCATGTTCTGATATAAATTTAATACAATATTATATTGTGGGACGGACAAATAAGGTAAGTGTGGAAACAGTTGTGGGACGGAGGGAGTATTGAGTTTGTTTTGGAAATTTTTTTGAACAATCTGTGTTTGTTTTGAAATTTTTTTCGAAAAGTCTGTTGTTTGTTTTGGAAAAAAATTCGAACATCTTGTTCGATCTTTTTTTCCGGACAAATTTGAGTTGTTTTGAAATTTTTTTCGAACATATTGGGTTTGTTTTAGAAAAAATTCTGAACATGTTTGTTTTGGAATTTTTTTCAAACTGTTGGTGTTTGTTGTGTAAAAATTTTCGAACAAGAATGTCAAATTTATTTTTGTTGAAATTTTTGAGTTTTTTTTTTTGTTGAAGAATGGTGTTTGTTTTGGTGGTGGTGGGATTAATTATGTGAAATAGAATGGGTGGGGTACTCATCTTCATTTTTTTCATTAATTTTACTCTAGGGGCATGTTTGCTTCATGGGTTGGGATAAGATGGGTTAAGATGTGGGGGAGGCTAGATAAACCTAGGGGGAGAGGCTAGATAAACCCAAGGGGAGGCTAGGTTGTCTAAACCCAATGAAATCTAGTTTATAAAACCCGAGTCAAATTATAAACCCGGGTCAAGGTGTTTAAAGTTATGAGAAACCAAACATGGGAGAAGGTGGGTCTATCTATCAAACCCATCACTAAACTCCCCTAAACCCATTAAGCAAACATGCCCTAGGGGTATATGAGACATTTCACCTGTTTTGAAAGATTAAAAAAATGTTTGGTGGGTATACTCATAGGATTCGTGTGTGCCTTTAGCCACGCCCATTCATCAAATTGGTGTAATGAAGCCTCTCATGGTTGAGGAAATTTGAATTGTGATCCATTATCACCCACAAAATTGGTGTGTGGGCTAGTATATCTTGATCCACATACTAGCTTTACTAAAAATGGAAATGGAAAAGAAAAATTAAAATAGAAAGAAATTCAAATAATCAAATTATTTATTATTTCTTCTATCCCAAATCATTTTACACACTTTTTTTTTTAAATTTGTTCTTGCAACTCTTACTCTTAAGATTTTTTACATTTTTTTACCCAATATACTTATTTTATCATTTTAATATAGTTGTAAGAAATCAAATACCTTTTTTTTTTGTCCAAATCGGTGGGAGAATCGATATGGAACAAAGGGAGTATGAAATATAGATGGTGTGTATTAAAAATGAAGCATATAGTCTCTCCAATTCAATATAGTAATATAAGTGACGTTTTGACTCTTTATTTTATTTGTAATTTAAATGACGTTTTATATTTTTCAATATTCATTAATTATTATTATTTTTCCAATTTATCCTTATATCTAATAAAAATAATTTGGAGAGTAGTAATTTTCAAAATGTTATCTTGAACCTAGTTAACCAAAGATAATAATTTTTTTAACACAAAAACTTATATGCAATATTGCATACATGCATTTCAGTCATTCACACACATGTTCTTTATAAATACACCCATAAGCTTTATTCACACACATTTTTTATAAATACACCCACAAGTTTAATTTACACACACATTTTTTATAAATACACCCACTGACAGCTCAATTCACACCCACATTTTTTATAAATGCACCCACTGACATAAATTGAACATGGTCGTCTTCTCCGAGCAGTTTTCGGTCACCTCAGGCCGCGGTCGAACGCTGCAATTTACGATGACCTTAATCCTTAAATATTTTATATTTCTTTAAATATTCTTTAATACTAATTATTATGGGTCAATGTTGTTTTGTATTACGTGCAATAATATATCTTACTACATGCAATAATATATGTTAATATATATTATAATGTGGGTTACTTAATCAATAAAAAAAATATAAAAATATAAAAGAATCAGTATTACTATATAAAATTGTGTTATTATTGCATGTAATAATTTATTTTACTACATAAAAAAATATATGTTACTACATACTACAGTTTGAATTACTACATTGAATAGGCGTTTGTTACTATATGTAACTTTATCAAATGATCTAATATTTTTATCAAATGATTTAATATTTTTCGCATCATCTTGCAATAAAACATTTTGTATTACAACATGATTATTGTGTTTACTACATTCGATAATATATGTTACTACATATTATAATGTAACTTACTACATCAATAAAAACACTAGAAAAAACGTGTTACTAAATAAAAGAATTTGTATTATTATATAAATAGTTTGTGTTATTACTACATAAAATAATGTGTATTACTACATATTACAATTTGAATTACTACATTTAATATCCCGCGTTCGACAATAAAATAAAAGATAAAAAAAATCATAGAAACGAGTAAAATAAACGGATTAAATTTTTTGAATTAAGCTGTCAGTGGGTGTATTTATAAAAAATGTATGTATGAATTAAGTTTGTTGGTGTATTTATAAAAAATGTGTGTGTGAAATAAGCTTGTTGGTGTATTTATAAAGAACATGTGTGTGAATGACTGAAATGCATATATCTAATATTTCATACAAGACTAGCCCTTTTTTTAATATGTGTATTGATTTAAAATGACACTTATTTTAAATTGAAGGAATTGTAAATTTTGATAAATTTGTCTCAGAACGTATTGATTTAAAATGACACTTATTTTTTTAATATGCCCTGTCCCAGGACCCGTCCCACTAGAAAATTCTCATACCCGGACCCGTCTCGTCCCGCTTAAAAATTCGTCGGGTTTTACCCGTCTCGTATAATTTTTTTAAATTAATTTTAATGTATACAATATATTTATTTTGATATTACATAATTCATATTAAATATATACTTGTTTAAAATAACATTTCATGTTCATTTTATACTAAAAAACTACATAAAAAATATTTTTTCAAATATATATACATTCATGATTCATATACATATAAGTTTATATAAATAGAAACACATATATATATATATATTAAATATTACTATATTTATATATAATGGGTACGGGTAGGCGGGACGGGTTTGGCAAAAACCACAACCCGTTCCATGCCCGCTTAACCGAGTCCATACCCGTCCATGCGGATCGGATTCAGTGCGGATTCGAATTTAGACCCGTTCCATTGTCATCCCTAAAGAAAAGTGTGAAAGTAATTACGGGACCGAGGAAGTATTATTTTTTAAATTTTTCCTTAAATATAATAAAAATAATTTAGATAGTACAGTAGTAATTTTCAAAGTGTTATCTTGAACTAGTTAACAAAGTTAATACTTTTCTTTATATGTGTACACTTATTTTATTTTATTTTGAATTACATTATAAACCCTTCCTTTTTCTCTTCCCATGGATCTAATGTTTAGGTAGTGGTGCTCTAACCACTTGAGTTATCCCACTTATTTTAAATTGAAGGGATTGTAACTTTTGATAAATTTGTCTCAGAACGTAGCACCAAACTAACTTGATTCTTTTTTCATTTTTGGTCCAAAATATATATCTAAAGAACGAGTCACATTTCAATTGTATACAAAAATTTGTCTCAAAAATAAATAAAGCACCATAAAAGAGAATAACTCAATACTATAAAAAAAATAGAAAAAGTGAAAAAACATAATGTCACTGAGATCCATTGGATTTTATAGTGTATACAAATACTATGTTCTGCCTCTGAATAAGAAGTAGAGAAAAGTTAAGAATCAGGTGTGCAAAAGCAAGAATTCATGTATGCACAAAAAGTTGGAAAAATAGCATCTTTTTCAAAAGTGCATTGAATTTGGCTAACTTTTTCCAACAATTCTTATACGAGTATTTCATTTTTGTTAGAAGCTTCAGCATATTCATGTAGCTGAAAAAATACAAAATTAGCCAAACATATTCTTCACCATATAAGTTTAGGATTTAGTTCTCACCTATCCATACAACCGTGGTTCACATAACTGGTAGAGTAAACTAAATGCTTTAAATAAAAAATTGTTGTAAATTCTAAAAAAAAAATTGTTGTAAATAAAATAAAAAAAGACAGTTCTAAATAAAGATACAGTTCAATTACAAATACAAATTAAAAAAAAAAAATCAAGTTTCAGCTGAAACTTAAATGTTCCCTCCAAAAGTTCACTTACAAATTTCCCTCTTAAAATTTTAGTCTAATCTGTCAGCATTAATTGATGATGTACTGAAATTACACACTAAAAGTAAATTCCCTCCAAAATGAAAAATAATTTGAATTTAACTCCTACATAAACACTCCATCAGCCATTTAATATCAACACCTACCACATTCAATACAAGTTCAAAAGGTTCATAATGGCCAACAAAAGAAGAAAAACTGATCTCAGTTCAACAGAGAAGCAATTAGTTGCACAATTTCTCCTGTCAAACAGCATCAGTGGTACTGTTAGTAGAATAAAAATCAATGAAGCAGCAGCATCATATGGAGTATATAGGAGAACAATTCAAAATGTTTCCACTATTGTTCAAGTCAAATATAATTGATGTCCCAAAAAAGGTAAGAATGATTTTAAATATTGAGCAAGTGAAAGCCATACCCTTTGAAAAAAGGACAACTATAAGAAGGCTTGCTAAGGTGTTGAATGTAAGCAAAAGTCAAGTTGGTAGGTGGGTGAAAGCAGGGGAAATCAAAACCCACACAAATGCCATCAAGCCCTTACTTACAACCACAAATAAGTTGTTAAGGTTGAAGTATTGCTTAAAATAGGGTCAACAACAGTTTGAAGTTTAATTCAATGCACAATGTGATACACATTGATGAAAAATGATTTTACATGACACAAGCCAATATGAGGTACTACTTGTTGCCAGGGGAAATTGAACCATATAGGACATGCAAAAGCAAAAGGTTCATACCAAAAGTGATGTTCATTTGTGCAGTGGGAAGACCCCTATATGCAAGTGATGGTGCACTTATTTGGGATGGCAAGATTGGGATGTTTCCATTTACAAAACAAATTGAAAGCATCACTAAAGATGTCATCAGAGACTGCATAGTGCACAAGGTAAAATTCTTAAACTATCAGAAAATTTTCATCATCTAGTTTGTCAGTTTTAATAAGTCTCCAAAACAGGAAAAAAATATTTTTCCCTATTGATGACATTACTATAAATGTTTTTCAGATCATACCAGCAATTAAGGCCAAATGGCCAGCAAATGCATGCAAAACCATACTAATTCAGCAAGATAATGCAAGACCACACATTAGCAATGATGATCCTGAGTTTAGAGCTGTTGCAAGCTTAGATGGATTCAATATCCAACTGATTTGCCAGCCAGCCAATTCACCAGACACAAATGTAAATGATCTAGGCTGGTTCAGAGCAATACAGTAATTACAAGTGGCAACATCATCTTACAATGTGGATGACTTGGTTAAAAATGTACTCTTATCTTTTGATGATCTCACTCACATAGCCCTAAACAATGTGTTTTTGAGTTTGCAAACTTGCATGATTGAGATTATGAAAATAATGGGATGCAACAATTACAAGCTAGTCCACATGGAGAAAGAAGCACTTATGAGAGAAAGCAACCTTCATTCGACACTAGATGTTGATGAGCAACTAGTAAGAGAATGCATAGAGTACTTGATGAAAACAGGGCAAATTGAAGGACAATACTATGATTTGGGAGCTTTAATGGCAGGTTTAGGGTATCATTAGTGTAGTTTAATCATTTTGAATTAACCTTTTGAAGATGGTTTTGTTTATAGCCTAAGCATAGACTAATGATCTTTGATTTTGTGCAAACATTTGTAGGGCAGATGGTGAATTGCTTAGGTTGTAAACAATTGTTATGGTATGTGTAGCATTTTGCATAAGTTGTGTAATTTTTGCAGATCACAGTTTCCCTCAGAAAACTTTCATCATAGGGTGAGCATACAACCTTAAATAAGCCTCCTACATTAGGCAACTATGCAAAATTACGCTAGTACGTGGTGGCATAAATCTAAGGTAAGTATACACAATTACCCACATAAAAAAGTCAACAGGTGGTGGCATAATATGCCTCCTACATTAATGTAGATCACAGTTTCCCTCAGAAAACTTTCATCATAGGGGTGAGCATACAACCTTAAATAAGCCTCCTACATTAGGCAACTATGCAAAATTACCCTAGTACGCGGTGGCATAAATCTAAGGTAAGTATACTAAATTAACCCAGCATACAATCAATTACACTCATTATCATCAAGTAAATATAGAGTATCATATGCCAATAACCAGAATATAATCCCAACAAACTTGCCATCATATACCAACAATCAACATATAACCATTACATTAAATAGGCCATAATATAACCAGAAATCACAGAAAAAGGAATAATGGACCTTAACGGGGAAAATCTTTCTCTGCAGGACACCTTAAGGAAAGTAAATCCAACATGAACTCATGCATGCTATCATTTTCACCCAAATTCTACGCATCCTCCGAATCAGGCGCCACCTCAAGAGAATAATCAATTTCAGGAATTAGAGGGTTTTCATGGACCAAATGCCAGCTAGGATCCTCAGAATCAGGCACCACCTCGAGAGAAACATCAATTTCAGGTGAGTCATCAAGTTCATAATACAAGTCTGGCCCTAACCTCTCAACATCTACGTATACCGACTCCACACTCTCATTTAGAGGGGTGAAGGGCGTCTCATTTGAAGTTGAGGAGTTCATAACCTAAAAAAGATTAACACACACAAAAACACTGAAAATAAACCCAAATCAAACTCATTTATATGGGAAACAAATGTCAATAGTCGCTGCCATTGAACCAAAATATCATAAGCATACAATTAAAATGGAAGCATCATCTTAAATTCTCATTCACTTCTGGAGAAAATAAAGTTGCAACCTTCAACAGATTAATTATCACTAAATCCACCAAATCTAGAGGGGTATCTAATTTATCAAATCAATAACATAGTACATATGCAATTTCTTGTCCAAAATAAGGCAACAAAATATTCTCAAATCAGCACGGTCACACATCGAGATTCCATAATTCAAAATTGATCTAACTCAACCACAATCAGATCTAGAAATCCAGAAACCCCTAAATTTGGCAAGATCGCATTCAATTCCCCAACCTAATACTCGACAAGTAATACACAATCACCAAAATGACAAACTTAAGTGCGAATCGATTGCAATTCAAACTGACATTACCGGAAAACAAACTACATATAGAGTGAGCACAGAAATTAGCATAAAAAACATGCCTTTGCGGAGCGTATAATGGAACAAAAGGGAATTTTGGCGTGATCTAAGCAAAATCGAAGCAAAAAAATGGATTCAACACATGCAATCAAAGTAGTCATAAATTGGAAAAAAAATCAGTACAACCACAAATCGAAAAAAAAACAGAGTATAGTCAAAATTCGAAGCAAAATCGCACATGCACCCTTGTTTCACCAAATCAAAAAGTGGATTCAACACATGCAACCCTATTCCACTAAATCAAAGTAAAATCGAACCCTATTCCACCAAATCAAAGTAAAATTGAACCCCATTTCACCAAATCAAAGTAAAATCGAACCAAAATTAAACATGCAACCTTATTTTAACAAATTGAAACATAAAATTTGTACGAACCTTTTCGAGAGAGTGAAACAATTGTTCCACTTGAGAGAGGCGATCGATTATCTTCGAGAGAGAGAGAGAGAGAGACTTCGAGAGAGAGAGAGAGAGAGAGAGAGAGAGAGAGAGAGAGAGAGAGAGAGAGAGAGGTGATTGATTATCTTCGAGAGAGGGGTGATTGATTATCTTCGAGAGAGAGGCGATTGATTATCTTTGAGAGGGAGGCGATCAATTATCTTCTAGAGAGAGAGAGGTGATCGAGCCTTTCGAGAGAGTGAGAAATTTGCTACACTTGAGATAGGCGGAAGAAATTAGGGTTCACGAATGTTCTTCAGGATGGAGTAGTAGAACAATGAAATATGATGGGGTGGGATTAATTGAATTGGGGCTGAAATTTGGTTTGGGTTAAATGTCCAAGATTGGTAAAATTATTTGGGTTGGGTTGAGTTAATTAAATGGACTGGGTTAATTAAATGATTTGGTTTAGGTTTAATATAGTGAGTTAGTGTGTTTAATTGTGTGAAAAGGTAATGGCAAATGAGTAAATAAATGGGTATTATAAGGGTGGAGTTGGTGAAAAACTTTACCATTTATTGAAGTGCAAACAGTTATGGGACGGACTAATAAGAAAATAGTGCAAACAGTTGCGGGACGGAGGGAGTACAATATTTATGGCTTTTCCATGATTTATGCTACTATATTCATTGAAATTGGAGGCAAAATAAAAGAAAAAAATACAGAATGACACTTATTTTAAAAATACTTAAAAAGACAAAGTGCACTTATTAAAAAAGGGAGGGAGTATTATTTTGTTGTTTTGTAGCTTTTAGGTGGAATGAGGTACCTAAAATGTGGGTGTACATGTGAAAAATGAAAGTTGAATATTGAACATTGGAATGATGATACTGATCCCTTTTGTGTCTTGATGGATTGATTTATATTGTACAAGACTTAATTAATATTAGTATTATTTTTATTGGACTTGTAATTAATTTTTATGACTTAGTATTTTGGATGAACGATGTATTTGGATTGTATGGGAAATTTTAAATATTTTGGATAGATTGTGCAGTTATCAATTTTTTTGTTCCTTTTAGTTTGATATATATAGTTTAACTTGTAGAGTAATCTTTATTTTAATTTTTTTTATTTTTCTTTTCGTGTATCGTGTTCTGTCGATCCAAAAAATATCGTGTTGACTCGATACGAAAATTATCGTGTTATTATCGTGTCATGTCAGGTTGACACAAAAATTATCGTGTTCGCGTCGACTCAATTTCTTATTGTGTTGTGTTCGTGTTTGATCTTATCAGATCGTGTCAATAGAAACCCGACACGATAGCACGAATTGCTAGGCTTAACCTTACGTCCCTACCTCTACATTGCGCTGCAACTGCTTCCTACACACACACAAACATCAGTGCACCTCCAGGCTTCACGGGCTGCAGCGCGACACACCTCTCCACGGATAGACACCACTCACTAGACCACGCAGGCTCGCCACTCGCGTATACGCATGCCATGCAGAGCAGTGTTGTGCCTATAGTGCACCTTCAGCTCCAGTCCTCCGCCTCCTGTCCGCCAGCTTCGGTCCTCCACGACCCCAAACCTCCAGTTCAGTCTTTAGCGCTTTAGGTATCATACATTCATTTTAATGACATAGTGTGTTATTAATTATTACTCCCTCCATTTTTTTTGGTAAGATGTTTTAGAGTAATTGACTAGAATTAAGAGAAGGTATGTTTTGACAAATATACCCTCACATAATAAAGAAGATTTCCAATTACATTAATGTCATTCTATAACACACATTAAAGGGAGGGCATAATTGGAATAAATCAAGTAAAAATTCTAAAACATCATACATTTATGTACAAAAGAAAAGCTCTAAAACATCTTACAAAAAAAAAAAAAAAAAACGGAGGGAGTATAATTTATGATGATATATTGTCGATTGATGTGTTAATGGCATAAATACATAATGTGTTATTAATTATTATGGCCTATGTTGGTGGCGTTATATTGTTCATTGAAATTTATATTGTTATTGTCTATAATGCATTTATTGCCTATTAATTTATAGAAATGTATATATTTTTTAAAATTATAAAAAAACATGTTTTTTTGTCCCGGTAGCCGACCAGGGTTGGCCTAGCCCAAAAAAAAAAACAGTCTGGTGGGCCGATACTAGGCTGGCCCGACCCGACCTATTTGGAAGTCCTAGTTATTTATTCGTTGATGAAGTTATGTGATGATTCATTATCGACTAGCACTATTACTCTCATTTTCTTGACCCACGCGAAAAACCTTAGAGTTCGTGGTCCGTCAACGCTTGAAATGGCGTGGACTGAAATTTCGGTTGCAAGTCTATGAAACAATGATGGTTCATATGATGGGAGTTGTATAAAATGTTACACTTACATGGATAAAATAAAATGAGCTTATTAATTTAATCAATAAGATAATTTATTTCTTAGTATATGTACATATAAAAGTTCACATTTTGACAAGGCGATTGACATTCCATCAAATTGGACCTCGATCGAAATAGATTTTTTTAGTATCAGGCCTTGTCGGCCGACTTGTAAATTGAGATGGGTTGGTGGATCGACCTATACCTACCCAACTAACATCTTTATAGAGGAGTAAAGAAAATAGCTTCCACATAATTGTCTACACTCGAAAAGTAGGTGTCTTCGTCATGCTTGTACACAACTTGGGAAGCTCGTGCCATATTAAGTGCAACTTTAATAATCGCTAATGGCATTCCATTCTCATTCCTAGAAATCAATTCCCCGTTCAAATCCTTCCATAATCCACATATTTCTTTTAGAATGTAATTTCTTCCTTCCTCTTCCGTTGATAGATTTTTCTCCCTCATCAACAAGTTTATGCTAGATGCAAGATCGCCTCGTTCTTGCTCTTCCTATCATTGTCAATGAAATTTATTTACATATTAAACGAACTGACTCTTAATTATAACCTAATGGGTTCGATCTTATAGGACTTCGGTTAAAATGACACATGTCAAAAGATCTGAATTTAAATAGGCAATGAAAAATTAGTTATAATTCTTTTTTTTTATTAAAATAGACCCCACAGTATACGAGTCATGAACCTTTTAACATTTTTAGTGTTAGTACAAACTTACGTCCCGAGCGCAAATTAGGTGTACGTACCTTGGCAGTTCCGAGATCATCCCAAAGGCGAAGAATCCGACCAGCAGCAGAGAAGAGCTTAGGGTAGGGTTTTTTGTTCAATAATTGAGCATTTTTTTCATTGACACCTTCTCCAATTAGAAAGAAGAGGTGCACGAGGGCCATGTATGCCCCTGCCGTTGAAACTCCATTCTCTATGTACTCTTCCAAGGTTGGTTCACGTCCACCATTAAACCACTTTGCCTCCACCATAAATCCTTCAACCATATCTATCCACTGTCCAATTTCAAACATACATTGATACATATATATACAACATAAATACTTTATTTATTTTACAAAATATGAAATATTCAATTTATAGAAATCTCTCTTAAATTTGGTAAAAACTTGTGTAAACCCAAGTTCACTTTAATTATTTCTTTTAACTATCATGATTATGCATATGAATTATCATTGTTGTCCATATGACGTATCCTTAACAATGACACTTCACATACAAACTTGTGTAAACCCGAGTTCACTTTAATTTATATTCTTTTAACTATATATCACGGTTATATATGCATATGGATTATCATTGTTGTGCATACGAGACAATTGATCTTTAATGATAGAAATCATGTTATTATAGTTTTTCTAAAGACATTAAAAGTTAAATAAATTTTCTACTACTCTGAGAAAGAGTTCACATAAATTCATGAGTGTTACCGTAGATTTTAGGTAAGGAAGGACACTCCGTCCATTCTGTTTGAGCACTTTGTAGCATATTTCATTGGTGGTATTGTACAATGCCATGTAGCATATTTTCATGTATTCAGGGAGGGTTTCCATTGCTTCAAGATCCCATCTGTACGTTTTCAAAATCCAATTTAATTATGATAATTAATATTATTAAAAAAAATAAGTGAATGAAGAAGTGAAGAACCTTCGAATTGCATGGGTGAAGAGGATTAAGTCGTCCATTTTGCCATAAGTGTCAAAAATATCATCAATTACGAGTAAAATGGCTATGGTCTTGGCAAGCTCCATTCGACACGTGGAATATTTGGGTTCTGGAAGAAGCCCAACGGTCCACAAAAAACACTCTAACGGTCTATCTCGTGCAAATGTTAACTTGTCAACCAGACCAAGTTGTTGCCACCACCTAAAATAAATACCCATATATGTGAGAATTAAATAATTATGTATATGTATACAGGGACGTGTCTAGGATTTCATTCTAAAAGTGATGATTTTTTTTTATATTATGATAAATATGATATTACTAAAAAATATGGGGGGGGGGGGGGGGGGATTTTTTTTATATAAACAAGGAGATCAAATTGATAAAAATTTGTAACCTGGTAATTTCAGCGAGTTCTAGTTGATGTTGAGCTTGAACTTTGTTATAATCCAAGGTTGCAAGCTCCAGAAGGTGAGGATGATAGTCGGAGTGTTTAGCATATTGTTCAATGAAGTATCTGGCTTCTAACCTAGCCATCCTCAGATGTCTCGGAAGTTCTAGAGCTTGAGCCACCTGCCCATGAACTTCTGGAGACAACTGAGGAAGCAATCGTTTGAGATGAGACTCGGCGAATTCCATGGCTTCTTCCAATACTATTTCTCCCTTAGCCCCCATGTATGCTGCTTCATATAAGCTCACTAGGCCAAGTGTATCATCTATCACTGAATTTTTGAATTTTCCATTTTCGTCCTTGAATTTCAAGAATACATCTGTAACACATAAAGTTAAAAGTTATTCCATATATGTATGTATATATATATATATATAATTATGTAGACGGGTCTAGCTAAAATTATTTTATATATGAGGGGAGGAAAATCGGCAATTAATAGCATACTCTCTGTCCCAAATGTTCCAAAATACGTTTCAACAATTTTTTTACACATATTAAAAGATAGTGAGGAGCTATTTGGATAGATTCCGGTCACCCCATATTATCCAAGTTTGTCCGGACAGAATTTGTCCAAGGAGATTAACCATTGGGAGGAGCTATTTGGACAGATTCTGTCCGGACATAATTTGTCCAAGAAGATTAACCACAACTATTTGGGCAGATTATGTCTAGCCAGAAAACCCCATATTACTCAAGTTTGTTCGGATAGAATTTGTCCAAGAAAATTAACCGTAAAAGATACTTAGTAATCGTATTGCTTATTTACCCTTATTTAAGTCTATTTACTACCACTTCAAAAAAAAAAAAAGTATATTTACTAGTATGCTTATCTTTCTATGAATATGTTTTCTTTCTTTCTTCATTTTTTTTTTAATCTTATGTTAATAAAATAGGAGATTGAAACATATACTCTCAATGTCTCATTTTAGATTCATTATTTTTTTTTTTTAAATGGATGTTCTTAATTAGATTTATCATGGTAATAAAATAATTGTTCACTTTAAACTACCCTCTTCAAACATTTTAAAATAACAATAATTATTTAATTACTATACTTTATTATTAAAAAACTTATACATTAAACTAGACGTAAACAGTAAATGATGAAACAAAAATGAAACGTTGGGAGTATATACCAGGGGTGATTTGGAAACCGTTGTGGCGGAGCAAACGGAAACGTAGCGCCGTGGTGAAGAGGTCTTCTTCTTCTTCTTTTGACGAGTAGTGATATTCTTTGTGCAGTATTTGGTTGATATCATCCTCCAAATAATACCCAATTCCCAATCTTTGTATCGTATCAATAAGTTTCAGCTTCTCCACTGAATTTCTACTTTCCTGCAATTGCTTTGCCGTTTTGTTTAGCAAATATTCCCTCCTCTTGCTGCTCTCTTTTTCTTCTTCCAGAGGCATCACCTATCATGCACACCACACCAAATCTTATTCATTTCATATTTCCCTTCACCTATGTATTCCACCCTTCTGAATTTTTAATACATGTTGTCCCCAATATTATAGGACGTGGATTATTTTTATATGATAGATTTCAATCATCTTTTTTATTAAATAAGATGTGAAACACCAAAATTGAAACAAACGATCTCATTGACAGTGAACTAGCTAGTTGCACCATACGTACAATTGGTGCAATTTTGACTAACTTTGATTAAAAATATTCAACCACACTGTTTTTTAGAGTAGCATATACTTGTGTGAACTCAATTGCATGACGCAATTGAACCACAATCTTGTGGATTAAAAATTCAATTAGGTTGCATTTGGATAGGGTGATTTGATTTGAGGAAGCATTTCAAATGAAAAGAGTTAAAAATAAATTGATTTCAAATGACATGATTTTAGTAAGGATTTAAAATCTTTCTCAATTTTAACTAAAAAGTGTATTTGAAATCAATTCATAATCCAAACATGTAGAATGAATTTGGACTGTAAATTTGAAATCCATAAGCCCAAATCCACCCAACCAAACGCATCCTAGATAATTGAGAAAACTAATGGCATGAAAATTTTATATAAATTTTCGCGAGTTCATGTGATAAAAATATTAGTTCAAAAAAATATTATTGAAGAGTTATTAATATTGTCCAGGCACTTGTATATTAAGAACTAATCTTCTCATTATATATTTTGATATCTTTTTTTTGTAAACGAGTCAAATTTGAGTCAAAGTTGCACCAATCACCAAGTGAGGAGCGCCCATCACTCGGACAAGTATATTTTTCGTTTATAATTGTAATAATAATTGTATATATACTCATTTTCGACCCATTTTTTTTTTAAATTCACAAAATTAATTTCTTTCTATATTAATATAACTAAATTTGTGATTTATAACTATTTTAAATTTAATTTTTTTAATTTATATATTGTAAATCTAATTTATTTATTTTTTTGTTTTGATTAAAATTCTAAAAAGCTCATATCATGTATACATATTTTACTCATTTTTTTAAACAAATCTATTTAATAATTGAACATTTTTTTTACTTATATTAATCACTAAATTTGTGATTTATAACTATTGTAAATTTAATTTTTTTTTAATTTATATATTGTAAATCTAATTTATTTATTTTTTGTGTTTTGATTAAAATTCTAAAAAGTTCATATCGTGTATACATGTTTCACTCTTTTTTAAACAAATCCATGTAATAATTGAACACTTATATTAATCACTGTGACTTATAATTATTGTAAAATTTAACTTTTTAATTTATAAATTGTAAATGTAATTTTTTGGTTTTAATTAAAATTCTAAAATTCACATGTATATATATATTTTTTTGATTAAACATTATTTCACTTATATTAATCACTGAATTTGTGGCTTATAATTATTGTAATTTTTTTTAAATTTATAAATTGTAAATGTAGTTTTATTTTTAATTCTTTTATTTATTAATAATTCTTTTATTTGTTAATTCACACAACAAAAACTTAATTATTATATAAACTAAATGAATATAAAAACTAAAGAAATTATGTCCAAACAATATAACATAATTTTTTTTAATTTAATCAATAATTTCCTAATATAAAATTTCCTAATTTAATATAAAATTTTATAATTTAATAAATAATTTCCTAGTTAACTTAATCAACAATTTTCTAATTTAATCGACATGTTTCTAATTTAATCAACAAATTTTTTATTTTAATCAATCATAATTTTCTAGCTAACAAATTTTCTTCTTCAATTAATAATTTAATTTTTGCACAAGTTTTTAATTTTTTTTAATTTTTAATATTGTGATTAGCGACGGAAATTTCCGTTGGTAATCACAATTTTTTTTAATTAATTTTTTTTGTAAATGAGTCAAAGTTGCAGTCATCCTGTGCATAGAAGGTTTTTTCTTTCAATTAATTAATACGATACATATCATAAATAAAATAAAATAAAATACGAGATTAAAACAACGTACAGCAGGTTGTCGTATGTATTTGAGTAGGGCGTCGTACCCCATGGGGGATGTTGGCAGGGACGAGGCGGACATGCATACGCAGAAGCGCGAACGGGGCCCAGGAATACGGACATGCTTCAGTGGCAATGGAGAATTAGAGGTGTTTGGGAAGGCGTAGGATGATTGCGAAGACAGGGAGATATTGTTGCAGCTTCTTGCACTCGACATAATTCTGCGAGTATATTGTTGTCACTTGTTAGTAGTGTTTGGTTTGGGGATATTATAATGCATATTATTTGGGCCTCGTTTTAGAGTCGATTTTTCAGAAATAATAAAGATCGACCGCACATGCTCCACGCGAGACCAATATAATAAATAAATAAATAAATAAAGTTAAAAATCTGGAAACATTACTATTGGAGGTTTGAAATTTCGACGACGCCCATACCACAATAATTGATTATTCAGTATGATCAGGACTACTGACAATTACCTTTTGAGTTTTTTTTCTGCCCCAATTGCCAACTAATATAATTAATAAGAAAAAGATTTGGTCCACTTCACGTAGATATACTCAAATTAATTTTTATTTATATATAATGTATATTTCACCAGGAATATCATTAACAATAAAAATTTAACGGAATCTAGACAATTTTTTATAAATTAAAAAAAATTCTAATTTCATCTTATTTATAAATAAAAAAAATTAATTAATATAAATCCAGTTTTCGTGCTTGTAAATTATAAATTAAATATTTGTAAATTTTCATGCATGTGATTATATTTAAATTGATTAAAATTTGTCACCATAGCGTTATAGTAACTCGCACCATATCGAAGGTAGATGATACGCCAATTTTTAATAAGTTTCATATATATTGTTAAATTATGTAACTATAGAAATTAAGACCCTGATAACTTCTTTTTTTTTTTGAAAACTTCATTCCAAACTTTATAATTCTATGGTCCGTACGTACTTGAAACTCTTTGAATGGAAGGTTTTCAATAGTAATAGTTAACTAACTTCATGTCAATATTAAATAAGGAGTTAACAGACATCTTAAAAAAATATATATTTGTTAAATGTCAAAGTCTCATGTGCACTCAAGTACACCTTGTATTTGAGTTGATTTTGACCGATCAACGGTCAAACTTTAAATTTTTTCGATTTTTTTTTTTTAAAAAAATTCTGATAAAGTGTATGTTAGTATATTGAATAATGCATCTTTGTTTTTTTAATGAAAAGTGTATGCTACTATATTGAAAAGTGCACATTGTTTTTAATGAAAATTGTATGTTAGTGTATGTTCTGTTAATGAAAAGTGTCGTTGACCATTGTTCAGTCAAGTGGGTCCCGTTTAAAGCCAGAGTTTTGCGCTCTGTATAGACATGACCCCATAAAAATTGTTTGCACCTTAGAGGGTTCGAAGCTTACTCCTAAGTTTCAAGCCTACACCACTAGGCCAACTCCTTAAAGTTATGTGTGTCATTATTATGTCATTTTTTTTCTTCATATAATTAGCAACTTCTCAAATGTACCAATATATCTTTAATCTACCAAACAAACTACTCCGTAATTAAATACATTTATATACACATACATACAAATGCACACATATATTAATTAGAAACAATAGCATTGAGTTACAAATATATGCAAATTTCTTATAATTCAATTGTATGACATACATCAAATTGCATAGAAACTTCTGTCAAATAAACATATATAATTATATTTTATTGTACATCATACCTTCCTTAACTTGTGATTGATGACGATCGAGGGGAAACGATTTTCACAGACTCGAATCCAAACTCTAATTTTAAAATCAATGAAAGAATTTAAACTGATTAATTGAAATATGAATACCCTTTTTTTTGTTAAGCTCATGAGTCATGAAACATATATATATGCCATGTATTTATATAAGCAACCTATTAATAATATTAACTATTAAAGTCAATCAATTGGATAAAACTAATTAAGACTCAACATTATTGTGGTCTAAAGTCTAAACCGCAGCCTTAATAATATAGCCCGCCAAAAATTATAGAAGACCTTGTCAATTTGAGCAGTACGTAGAAGGTATCTAGAAAAATTGGTCACATTAATGCTGCATTATGTAATGGAATTATGTGGGTTTATTGGATTATATCCACCTCCTTTCATGTAATCAATATATTTTTTTAAACGACAATTTACTTATCATTTCTGTCATCGGGAATCATGGTTGATTAGTCGAAAATTGTGGTCTTATGGTACTATATTAATGACGCTGGTTGATATGATTTAGTACGGAGAATACACAATTCTTTGTGTGCTTTGTGAGATGAGATGAATTTTTTTACACGTACACCGTCACCGGACAAGGAGTCTGAGCCCGTGTAACTCGAGTCAATTAGTAGCCGACAACACCAAAACCCAACACATTATATTAAAGAATATACTTGCAGACTCAAATCACTACTTCCTCCATATTTTACTAGATTGCTTGTTTTTTTTTTATTCCATTTTTTTTACTAGATTACTCATTTCATAAAATTGAACTAATATACCTTTAAATACTATTAAACATACCATCTTGTGAGAATGTGAGAATTAGGGTTTGATCACCGTTAACTTGGTGAGAGAGATAAGTCTAGTATTTATAGTGAAGAATTACAAGGTAACAAATTACATGAAATTAGGGAAAAGATATGTACAAATAAATAAACCCTATATACAAGGTAAAGCTGTCTTATTCCTTAATATCCCCCCGTCAAGCTGTGCGTGGGATGCGGAAAAACGCATAGCTTGGAGCGCAAAAACTCGAAGGCTGGTCGAGGTAGACTCTTTGTGAACATATCGGCGAGCTAGAGGTGAGATGGCACAAAATCAGTGATGAGTCTTCCGGTGGTGACCATTTCCTGAACAAAATGGCAGTCGATGTCAATGTGCCCGTTTATGGGCGATCGGATTCTGGCTGAGGAATAGAGCACTCCTATTGTCAGTCAGAAGCACTAGGCGAGCAGAGGGAAGTTGTCGGAGCTCGCGAAGAAGATTTGTCAACCAGATCATTTTGGCAACAGTGTTCGCCATAGCCCGATATTCGGACTCACAACTCGATCGAGCAACGGTTGGTTGTTTCTTAGAGCTCCAAGAAACAAGATTTCCTCCCAAGAAAATAGAGTAGCCATAAGTGGATCGGCGAGTCTCAAGACACCGGGCCCAATCGGCGTTAGAGTAGCCCATAATCGACCGATCAGGGCGACGAGAAAAGGATATGCCATGGTGAAGTGTTCCTTTAACGTAGCAGATGATACGTTTTACCACAGAGAAGTGGTCGACAGAGGGTGTTTGAAGAAATTGACTAACATGGTTGATGGCAAAGGAGAGGTCAGGACGGGTGATCGTCAAATACTGGAGAGCACCAACAAGTGAGCGATAGAGAGTAGGATCCGAGAACGGAGGACCAGTGCTAGTCAAGGACTCTCCAGCGATCAGGGGAGTGGCAATTGGGCGAGAGTCAGTAAGAGAAGCCCGGTCGAGGATGTCGCGAGCATACTTGGGCTGGCTGATAAAAAGGCCATTTGGAGTATAAGAAATTTTAAGACCCAGAAAGTAGTTGAGACGACCTAAATCCTTCAGCGCAAATTCCTTATGATCCTGGGCTATGAAGCGAGCAAGAAGTGATTTATCGTTGCCCGTCACAATGATGTCATCCACATAAAGGAGCAAGAAGATGACTGAGCTGTCCTTGTGGAGGTAGAACAGCGAGGAGTCGGATTTGCACACAGAGAAGCCGAGACCAAATAAAAAGGTACTAAACCTTTGAAACCAGGCGAGGGGAGCCTGCCTCAAGCCATACAATGCCTTCTTGAGGCGACAAACAAGATCCGGAAAGCGAACATCGAGGTAGCCAGGTGGTGGAGCCATGAAGACAGGCTTGTCCAGAACACCATTGAGAAAGGCGTTCTTGACATCAAGCTGATGAAGGGGCCAGTTAGACTGAACGACAATGGCGAGCACAACGCGAACAGTGGCAGCCTTGACCACTGGGCTGAATGTGTGAGAGAAGTCGTCGCTAGGAATCTAAGTGAAGCCCTGGGCGACCAGTCGAGCTTTGTGTCGCTCAATAGAGCCGTCAGCATGATACTTTGTACGAAATACCCATTTGGAACCAACAATGTTCACACCAGGCGGGCGAGGAACCAGATCCCAAGTGTGATTGTTGTGAAGTGCATCGATTTCCTCTTGCATGGCAGCCAACCAAAGAGGCGACTTGGCTGCCGATTTGAACCCTCGAGGTTCGGAAGATAGTGCCAGGGCAGAGATTAATGCCGAGGAAGAAGAGTTTACCGGATACTTTGGCTTGAATATGCCCGCCTTGCCCCGAGTGATCATAGAATGAGAGGGGGCAGGTGGAGGCGGCAAGCGTCGAGCAGATTGGGCGACCACTGGAGGATCAGGCAGTGGCTGGGCGATCACTGGAGGAGCAGGCTGCACAGGCTTAGAGGAGTAGAGCGAGCAAGGAGTAGACGAGCTCAGAGGATGTGGTGCGACAGCCGAGGAGGGACTGATGGGCTCCAAGAAAACCGAAACATCCAACATAGGCAAAGGTGAAGAGCGAGCAGAATCCGAAAACAGGAAACACTGCTCATCGAACTTCGCATGACGAGTAACGAACACCTTGTTCGAGTCTTGATCAAGGCAACGAAAACCCTTGTGAATGCTGCTGTATCCCAAAAATAGACAAGGGCGACTGCGAGGAGTCAGTTTTTGTGGAGCATAATCCCTGAGAAAGGGATAAACACGGCAACCAAGTGGCCTGAAATTTTCGTAGTTCGGTGACAAGGCGAACAAAGTTTCAAATGGGGAAGTACCATTGAGAATAGTGGAGGGCAGACGATTAATGACATAAACAGCAGTCGCAAAGGCATCATACGAAAAATGAGCAGGGAGACTGGTATGGAACATCATAGAGAGACCTGTTTCAGTGATGTGACGATGCTTGCGCTCGACCCTACCATTTTACTCAGGGGTGTATGGGCAGGATAGCCGATGAAAAATTCCATGATTGCGCATAAAACCAGAAACCCTATGATTTACAAACTCGGTTCCACCATCACTCTGAAATGTTTTCATGGTTGTAGAGAACTGGTTGCAAATGAATGAGTGAAATGTTTCCAGTATGGTGGGAAACTCACTCTTAGCCCGCATAGGATAGATCCAGGAAAAACGAGAAAAATCATCCAGAAACACAGCATAGTATCGATAACCGCCAGCGGTCACAACAGGTGCAGGACCCCATAAATCACAATGCACTAAATCAAGAACTTAAGCAACTCGCTTTTCATTAACAGTAAAAGATAAACACTTGCTCTTGGCCAATTGACAAGAGGAGCAAATACCAGGATTCGGTAATAAAGATGTAACTGAAATAGCACCTAGTCTATGCAAAACTTTCAAAGTCTCAAACGGGACATGCCCCAAACGTAAATGCCATAAATTAAACGAGGCCTTCGACACAGTGGAAGGAACAGCCGCGGTAAAAGCTGGAAGGGAAGAATCCAACACATATAGACCATGCTCACATCTGCCCCGAGCGACCACTTCCTTGGTGTTCCTCTTCTGATCAGTAAAGGATTTGTCAGAGAAAACCACATCAACATTAAAATAAGACGTTAACTTGCTGATAGATAATATATTTTTCATGATGTCGGGCACAACAAGCACATTATGAAGCTGCAAGTTATGAGAAATAAATCGAGAACCAATATGTGATATAGGTAAAGCAGAACCATTACCGACTAAGACCGAACCATTACCAGAGTATGGCGAGTAGGAGTCCAGATCTGTTGGGCGAGACGTCATGTGAGCAGAGGCCCCAGATTCAATATACCAGTCGGAAGTGGGGGGTGGAGTGAGCGAGCAAGCAGAGTGAAAGGCGTGCGCAAGGTTAGTAGTAGAATGATCGGCAGGGCGAGCAGAGGAGTAAATAAGAGCCGACAAGGGAGGCTCGTGCTGGCGAGCATAACGACTCGGGCACTTGTCAGCATAGTGCTCGCCCCTGCAAATTTGACAACGAGGAACGTAGGGCCTGCGATCACCACGACCACCACTATGACGACCACCCCTGGAAGAAGAAAAGCCACGTTGAGAGAACTGGCCGCGAAGTTGCGACGAATGGCGAGGACGTTCATGAGCGACAAAGGCAGCAGGTGATGGCACTGGCTCAGGAGGCTTGTTCATGATCTCAAAGGCGATCGCCTGATGAAGGAGATCACGAAAGGTGGGGACCGAAGGGAGGGCCATACGGGTGTCAGAGAAACCACCAAAGTAGGGATCCAAACCTCGAAGAAACCAGTGAGATTTGTCTGAGTCATCAACGGGCTTGCCGATGGCGGAGAGTTGATCATAGAGAAGCTTAAATTTGCGACCATACTCGGCAACGGACATGTCATTGCGCTTGAGGAGGAGAAGCTCCTCACGCAGTTGAGTTGTGCGAGATTGCGAGGAGTGACTGAAGGCAGCATCTAGGGCAACCCAAGCATCTCGTAAGGTGTCACAGTCAATAACCTCGGAGAGTGACTCTTCAGTGAGGGAGGAGAGAAGAAGGCTAAGAACCTTCTGGTCTTTGGCACGCCAAGTGGTGTACGCCGGATTTATGGCGTTGTTTGTGGTGGCAGGAGGGGCGACAGTGGTGCCATCAACAAAGCCGAGAGAATGTGAATAATTAGGGTTTGATCACCGTTAAACTTGGTGAGAGAGATAAGTCTAGTATTTATAGTGAAGAATTACAAGGTAACAAATTACATGAAAGTAGGGAACAGATATGTATAAATAAATAAACCCTATATACAAGGTAAAGTTGACTTATTCCTTAATACATCTACTCTATTTACTTTCTCACTTTTAAATTTTATTTTATCACTTTAAATACTTAAACTGTTAAACAAGTACTCTTACATTAAAATTTATGTTTGGGTCAAATTAATGGGTAGTCAAGTAAAATGTGTGGGAGCAAAAAGAAAAATTGTACGAAACAATGTTACATCTAACTTCATAATTCGATTCTCTAACAACTCAAAATCATTCTTAGATTAATAGTTGAATGTGAATTTGCTACAATTACTCTCATAGAACCAACTCCACATTCTCGTTTTAAGTTCATTCACTATTTTTTCTTGAGAAGTCTCCTAATTTTTGTATATGATTCTGTTTCGCTACTTTCATATATATAATCCACACAACTCCGTTCCAGATACACACATCAACTCTTGTCCCTCATTTTCATGTAGGAGGCGACTATGACTTAGAAAACTAACAAATAGATCTGAATGTAGAACCGTGTAATTCCTAATCATCCATAACATTCCATCCAAATATTGAAGGCAAATAAATGAGCATTCATAAAAGCAATTGTTTGTATTTCCACTGGAAAACGCACCTCATATCTACGTTCGTTGGTAATGAATTTTTTTTTTTTTGGAGGTTTGCTTTTGTTGGAATTATGTCCCATAAAATCTTCCAAGCGTGGACGTTCACTTTCAGGGGTGAAACAAATTTATATTCCGAGATGGAAATATTGGGTTATGACACATAAACATGAAGTTAGAATTCTCTAAACAAATTGTATTCATTTACTATCTCCGTTTCATATTGTTTGTCGGGTCTTTCTACGGTTAGAAAGGGTATTCGCACTTCCTAATAATAGGTGATGAATAAAAAATTAACATCTCATATATCTTCTTTATAGGGCGATTAACCTTCGCAAAATAATTAAATAATTAATATTTAAAATAAATATATAAACACTAAAATGTCCTTATAATATTTCTAATTAAATATCTTTTAATTAATTATTTAATAATAATATATAATATATATATTCATATTAAGATTAAGATTAATGTTAAAATCTGCGTTTCTTATTAAGATTAAAATCAAGAAAATCATAACCAGTGACCTAAAATACCAGAAAATTAAAATCTCCAAGAAATGAAACAATTATCAATCCCAATTTTTATTAAAATTAATGTTCATCATTTTTCAATTCATTGGTGTCGATCAAAAGGATAGCTAGGAGCGACCGATTGAGATGAAGATAGAGGGGAAGAAAATGCACTATTAATTGCGAAGTGCAACCATATCTAAATAACTATATATGTTGGATCAATGATTCAATGGTATTAAATGAATTTTGTGTAAGCCTTCGGTAGAAAGATCCTTGTTTGTCACCTTCTTTTATATATCTTATTTCATTTTTTTTAATAATTAAAGTAAGTTATTTCTCTATTTATATTCTCTTTTTCCTTTTTCACCTTTCATGATAGTAAATAGTAAAATTTATAAAATATTATATTTCTTTAATTCAATACAAAAACAATAAAAACAACAAATATTATTAAACGAAAATAAGTATAAATAACAAAAATAAAAGCAATCTCTGGTTACTCCGATCCCTCTCTTTTCCTATCTCATCAGTCATCACTCTCCTCTATTCAGACATGGGTTCTTAAGGTTTCCCCCTGCAAAATGAAAGTTTATGGACTTAGATTTTTTTTTTTTTTATACCGTACCTTTTATTGTCAAGAAAGTATTTGAGCTATATAAAATATTTTTAGCTATAAAGAAGGAAAAAATAAAATAAAGGTGGGTCTACATATTGTATGTTGTTTAAGCCCAATCCATTTTTAGATGGAGTTATTGGACTTGTTTTCAAATTCATTTTCATTTGCAACTCCAGTCTTGTTAAATATATCATGCGTTGAGCTCATAAATATTGTGATTGTACTGATTAATTAGTAGTCAGTAGATAAACTTAATTCCATAAATTACTCAAACTACTTTTAACTCACTAAACTTAATTAGTAGATACACCTTCCTAAAAAAAAAAAACCTCTCCTCCTCCTACACCCGATGCTGCCGTCCCACTTGCCCCCTTCCTCTGATGTCGTCGCACTCCGTTACACTCTCGTCGTTAATCGTTATCGCCCTCGCCTCAGATAAGTTAATCTCTAGTTTATAGATGATTTGTTAATTTAATTTGAAAATTTATTTAAGTTTTTAGTGAAAATATGTTACAATATTGTTTCGATCATAACTGAATATACTTATATACGCATTTGTAGATATGATAATGGTTGCAAATATACGATGTACCAAGTCTGAATATGTTTGATTTTTTTTTTTTTCATTTATGTCATTTTTCGACAATCCAATGTAAAAAATGTTTCAGGAATCCAACAAATTTCTTTTGAAAAAAATAATTAAAAAAATCAGAAAGCAACACTAGTTTCAATTTTAATTGTACTCCCTCAGTCGTCGTCCTGGGAGAAGCTTTTCATAACTTTTGAACAAAAAAAATTAAGAAATATGTTAAAATAAGTACATGCATTAGAAGGTAGTTTACTAAAAAAAAATGCAAAGCTTCTATGGGGATAGATGAAAAATGAAATAGGGGAAGCTTCTATTGGGACGGATTAAGTATTTTGTTTGAAAAATAATCAAATTTGGACATTAGTTTGTCGAAATAAAATCCTGATTTGGTTACAGGTTTGTTGAAAAAAAATTCTTCGAAATTTCCATCTTAGAAAAAAATGTCGACCAATTTTTTTTGAATAAAAATTCAGCTTCGAAGATGTGACAAAGGGATGGCGGTGGTCGAGGGGCAAAGCGGCGGGCCGCAGATAGGGAGGAGAAAGAGACAGGAGAGAGATGAAGAAAAAAAATATATTTTTTTAATGAGTATTTACTAATTAATTTAATTTAAAAAAAAATATATTGAGTTTTCATAATTAAATAAAAATAGTAAAAAATGATTGAACGTGTATTTAACAAAGTTAAAACTACAAATAAATATCCATCCATTTTGAATGGTGAAAAATTGAAAATCACTACCAACTTTGAAGAAAAAAGGAAGGTAGAGTTAAAAATTGGTTTGAAAATACCACCGTTCACATGTCAAACACATGTTTTGACAGCTTTATTTGTCTTAAAAAATGTTGGCTCAGACATTTCAAATGTGTTGGCATATAAATAGATCTTAATCAATTAAATAATGGGTTGGTCTGCTATGGACTCGAGTGCATGTTGTGCACCCTAGTTCATGTTGCACTTTTCAATTTACTGATTTATACTTTTTAGTAAATGGTGTTGCACTTTTCAATTATTAAACTGTATAATAATATTTTTAGTAATAATTGAAAAGTGCAACACCATTTACCAAAAAGTGTAAGTCAGTAAACTAAAAACTGCAACATGAACTAGGGTGCACAGCATGCACTCGAGTGTATACTAGACTTTACCTTAAATAATTAGGTCAAGTTCAACTTAATTTAATTAGATTATGCATATATAATGTATACGCAAGGTTGGCGCAATTCCAGCCATAAGTTGGATGAGATAGAGTATTTATTTGTATGAAAGTTTTGATGATTTTTTTTGATTGGTCTTATATAGAATCAATAAGAAAATGATATTCAAGAATATTGTAAATAAAATTTTTGACTTGATCAATTTTTTTTTATTATTATATTTTTTTTTTGTAATTTTTTTTTATTGGTAATTTTTTTTCAAAAATGTGTGTGTTGAAAAGTGTAAGTCAATATTATTAAAAAATGTAACACAATATTATTAAAAAGTGTAACACATTTTTTTATTAAAAAGTGTAAGTCACTATAATTGGAAAGTGCAACACAATTTTTAATGAAAAATGTAAGTCATTATAGCTAGAAAGTGCAAGTTAGTATAACTAGAAAGTGCAACACAATATTATTAAAAAGTGCATGTCAATATACTTGAAAAGTGCAACACAATATTTTAATGAAGAGTGTAAGTTATTATAACTGAAAAGTGCAACAAAATACGACTAAAAATTGTAACATAACATTACTAAAAAGTGTAAGTCACTATAACTGAACATATTGTTGAAAATTGTAAGTCACTACAACTGAAAAGTGCAACAAAATATGACTAAAATGTGTAGCATAACATTACTAAAAAGTGTAAGTCAATATAACTGAAAAATATTATTGAAAATTGTAAGTCACTACAACTGAAAATTGCAACAAAATATATCTAAAATGTGTAACATAACATCACTAAAAAGTGTATGTCATTATAACTGAAATTATTATTGCAAACATTGCAAAATAACATGCTAAAAAATTGTAAAATGCATGTTACGCTTTTCCTTTTCCTTATTTTCAACATGCACTTTTATAATTAAAAAAATATATGTGAAAATTGTTAGATGTGAGAGTTGAACACTAGACTTCAAATAGACTATGCCCAACCGTTTGAGCTACATCAATTAACATACATATTTTTCGCGTAATTTATTTTTATTGTTGATCCTACCCATTTTTTAAAATGGACTCAAGTAAGTGAGTCGAGCCTACTCGCGAGCTACTCGTGCTCAACTCGAAAAAAGATCGAAATCGACTCGAAGTTAATCGAGTCGAGTCGAGTTTCGAGCTACTCGAGTAGCTATCGAGTTCGAGTTTGAGCTCATAAATACTCGGCTCGAAAGGCTCGCGAGCCTAATCGAGCTTGAACAATATTTACTATTTTGCCATTAATATATAGTTTATATTTATATACGAGTAATCGAGTCGAGCTCGAGTTTATTTTAGAAAAAATATGTTTTAAAATTAATATTGAAAATTATATAGGTAATCGAGTCGAGTCGAGCCGAGCTCGAGTTTATCGAGTTTCGTATCGAGTCGAGCTCGATCTTCAAAATTTTAGGCTCGATCGAGTTGAGCCTAGTTTCGAGCCTCGAGTATAACAATCGAGTCGATTTTCGAGCTCAGCACTACTCGACTCGGCTCGTTTACACCCCTAGACTCAATTCCTTATAAGAAATTGAGTCTACAAAAGACCTACCCTTCCTTTTTTTTTAATATTTAACAAATTTCTACTACTTATCTAATCGATCAGTTTCTGATTCAAAACAAAACTTGATCCGGTAATTACCTTTTGTTGACAAATAAATGATATTTTAACATTATACAATCATACACAAATAAATAATATTTTGATATTTTTTTACACATTTTAGCAGTAAACGTTGGCAGAATGCGTTAGATGACTATGAATGATAGTGTGTTATCATGAAACGATTGTAATTTACTTTATCATTAGTTTCCTGTTTACTTTAGACGTTAATGCTTAGAGGAGTACGGTACATTTTTTCTTGACCTCAAGTTTTATCCTTAAGGAGGATTTTTCAGACAAGATTTTAACAACACTTCAGCCTTTGATTCAATCTGTGAAATTATGATTTCAGGTTTACCTTTTCTTATACATTATACTTTTTATTGTCCAAATTTTGTGCTCTTTTTAACTTTAGAAAAGGTGAGTATTCTTTTAGAAATGTGGGAAATATTGTATAATTTTTGTTTCCTCGAGTTTATACACCCTCCCTTTTTTCCCTCTCCATGACTTGAAACCTTAAGTTTAGGTAGTGGTGCTCTAACCATTTGAGTTATACCACTTTCTCAAAATAAATAATAGAATGTGAATGTGATAAAATGATTATTTATTAATAAGGATTAACTTGTTTAAAAAAAGACTAAAACATCACTTATTTGTGAATGGAAGAAATAATATTATTAAAAATATATGCAATTTAATTAAGTACTCCCTCAATTTATATTAAGTAGTCCCTCAATAAGAAATAATATTAAAAACAACAAAATATTTTATACATAAAATATATCTAATTAAGCCGTTTAAAAAAATTACAAGTTAAAAGTTCGAATTCGAATTATCCAAAAAAATCGTGGATAGCAAGTATGTGATTTACTACAAGATCAAAATATTACCACTACAAGGTCAAAAATGTACTACTACATGTCCAAAAATATCCTGGCGAATCCTCCCAAAAAATTAAATGTCAAAAACATTTTTGAACTTGTAGAAGTACACTTATGACCTTATAATGACAATATTTTAATCTTATAGAAACATAATATTTTCGGTCTTATAGTAGCATAAATTATTCTCGTCTATTACAAGACAAAAAACATGTTATTACAAGGCCAAAACATATTTTACAATTTATACTACAAAGGTCAAAATATGCTACTACAAGACTACAAAATATTATACTATTATAAGACTAAATTATTATTACTACAAGGTCAAAATATTATCACTACAATGCCAAAAATATACTACTATAGGTCCAAAAATATTCTGGTAAACTCGCTCAAAAAATTAAGTGTTCAGAATATTTTTAAACTTGTAGTAGTACGTTTTAGGCCTTATAGTGACAATATTTTTGTCTTATAAAATATATTTTTGATCATATAGTAAGACAATTCTTGAAAGTGAAAACATGTATTTTAGTTAAGTTTGACTTGCGTTGACCCGGATTAATCCGTGAATTCTTGCCCCAAATTTATCTTAATTAATTATATTTTATATTATAAATTTTTACAATCAAAAAATATTTTTCAATAATACAGTAAATTTTCAAAGATAAGATATCAGGTAAATTAGCGACAAACATGGATAAAAAAAAAATGAAAACAACAATTAATTTGAAACAAAATTTTATCCCAAAGTGACAATTAATATGAAACGTTGGGAGTATAATTGTATAACATACTTTCTGTATGTGCAAACTTTATAGCATGTGTGCATCTTCTAATGTTAATGTTATGATGATATGTCATGAAGATACTTCTACATTTGTTCCATATACGTTATATTTCGTGAACATACACACTAAACTAATTGTGAGTTCAAATGGAAATTATTTTGCACATGTCCTAGAATAAAATATGTATTGTTGGTCCTGAAAGGAGTATATAACAAGTGTATGGGGGGAATACACTTGTATGCAATTCTTTTCAACTTTTGATCAAACCAGAGCTCAGCAAGGTTGTCTTGGACAACTCTACTGAAGATGCTTAACTCTTCTAAGATAATCAAACTACTAAGTACTATTGAGTACTTAGTTGAATAACTATCTAGGGGAGTTATATGTGCGGAATAGTGGTTGACCCTTTAAGTTTAGACTCCTTTAGTTTCTGAAATCACTTTGTTAATTCAATACAGTCCAGTTTTCAGGGAACTTGTCCAATACAGTTTTTGCACAGTCTTGAATATAGGTTCTTTGAAAGATCAGTTTTGTGTGCAGTGTTGAATGTATGAGAGTACTTTGAAAGTAAATCAACACAAGAGTTTATAGTGGTTCAGAGACTCAAGCTCCTACATCCACTTTCCCTGATTTAACAGGATAATTCCTTCACTCTTGGAATTAACTTGTTTTATAGTGCTAAGGTGCACTTGATCAAGAACACCACTCCTTGGTGAATTGATCCCTAGGATGTCTAGAGTCCTAGTACCCTCTTCTCAACTCAGAACTGAACTGTTCTTCTCTCAACAGTCAGCTCCTACCACTTCTACTACTACAACCTTCTCACTTTCTCTCTTGAAAGGGGTAAGGGTTGAAGTAAGGTTCCAACTAATGAGATATCCTTTACAATGAAGATCAGTGTATAAGGATTAGGATATCTCTCTAAGCTTTGTATGGATATACAGTAAGTTCAGCTTAGAAGATGTGTTTCAAGACTAAGAATGTCTTTTGAAGACTTTGAAGCTATCAGAATGATTGCTCAGTTGGATGTGTAGAATGGATTGATGCTTCGAATGGTCTTCACACTTCTTGTATTTATAGACAAATTTGAGGATTTGCCAGTTGGAAAGGCAGCCCCAAATTGCTATAAATGTCTTCCTTGAGTTCTTCAAACTGGAAGACAGATTCTTGATAGTGACATGTCCTTATTTAGGTAATAAACGGCTGTTAAGACTTTGTCTTCATTCTGCAACACTTTTCCCAATGTTTGACTTCTTGTTAAGACTTGGACATGGCTTCTGAAGGTTGATCCAATGATAGGACAACATTCCTTATCAAATGGACAACTCTGCTTATCACTATCAGCAGACTTTGCTTATCAGCAAGGTTGGCTTGCTCTTCTTCAAATGACTTGGCTCTTTCCCTTTGCTTCACTTGGAATTGACCTCAGCAAGATACAATGAAGTCTTTTAGGGTGTAGTTGTCTCTTTCTCTTCAGCATAGTTGACCTTCAAGCATTAGAGCATTTGTTCTGGTTCAATTTTACTGAGACAACTCTTCTGGACAACTCTCCTGATCAAGGCATTTGGTTTTCAATAGAGTATGCTTGGCCTTAGTGATTGTTCCAGAATTTGAGCCTTGAGGGGACTTGATCTTGATAATCTTCAAAGCATAGGTTCCCCCTCACATTGTGCATCTAATCATCTAAGAGCTGCCTAACATATCAGCTTCTCATCTAGCCTTATGCTATATGTTCTAGCATTCTTAGAACACAATCATCTTGACTTAGGCATGTCTCAGGGGGTTTTGGTATTTAATCAAAACATATCTCATTTTATTCCCAACAATTTCCCCCTTTTTGATGATGCCAAAACCTATACATTTTATGCAAAAGTGACTTGACTACACCTATTACATTTATCTTCAGAAGACATGACTGAGGTCAATTTTCCTGAAAGAAAATGTGTTAGTGTACTCACCATTCATGTTGCAAATAGGTTTCAGGAATAGGCATAGAGAGATTTGTTTTTCTGGATTCAAAATATGTTCAACTATCATTCAAATGAGAATCATTACAGCATGTTGATAGTTTGAACAAAAACATATCAGAGCATGAGAAATATTACAATTAAGCACACATTTACTACAAAAGTATGATATACTCTTAAATCATTCAGCATTTAGGCATTAGAGCACATCATATCAGCAGCTTGAGCATCTTCAGAATAGTTGACCAAAACACAATTTAGTAACCAACTTAAATTTTCATCCATTTCAGCATATAAGAGTCAGGAAGACATGACTGAGGTCAATTTCCCTGAAAGAAAATGTGTTAGTGTACTCACCATTCATGTTGCAAATAGGTTTCAGGAATAGGCATAGAGAGATTTGTTTTTCTGGATTCAAAATATGTTCAACTATCATTCAAATGAGAATCATTACAGCATGTTGATAGTTTGAACAAAAACATATCAGAGCATGAGAAATATTACAATTAAGCACACATTTACTACAAAAGTATGATATACTCTTAAATCATTCAGCATTTAGGCATTAGAGCACATCATATCAGCAGCTTGAGCATCTTCAGAATAGTTGACCAAAACACAATTTAGTAACCAACTTAAATTTTCATCCATTTCAGCATATAAGAGTCAGGAAGACATGACTGAGGTCAATTTCCCTGAAAGAAAATGTGTTAGTGTACTCACCATTCATGTTGCAAATAGGTTTCAGGAATAGGCATAGAGAGATTTGTTTTTCTGGATTCAAAATATGTTCAACTATCATTCAAATGAGAATCATTACAACATGTTGATAGTTTGAACAAAAACATATCAGAGCATGAGAAATATTACAATTAAGCACACATTTACTACAAAAGTATGATATACTCTTAAATCATTCAGCATTTAGGCATTAGAGCACATCATATCAGCAGCTTGAGCATCTTCAGAATAGTTGACCAAAACACAATTTAGTAACCAACTTAAATTTTCATCCATTTCAGAGATCATCTTCTTTAGGTGGCACCATCCCATATTGTGCCCATACTCTCTTCTTGAGTTCCATGGCTTCCTGGTTGGTTTCTTTGGGTCCAAGGGTCATTTTGTTTAGTTTAAGAATCTCTGTGAACTCCCTCAGGATCCTTGCTTGGTCAATCCATCCATCAAGCTTTGGAGGCATGTAAATGATAGGCTTGGGAGCATTGAGTTCAATTCTTGCAATATCAGCAGCTGCAAGTAATTGTTGATACAACTCTCTGTAGTATTCTATCATGAACTCAGCAAAGGAAGAGTTGGCATCTCCTCCATTCCATATGTCAATGACATAATAGTCATAGACAAACTCTCTTTTAGCCTCTTCCCATGTATCATTCAGCTGAATTGGCACCCATGTATCCAGGTGTGGATATTTGGTGTCCATTGGAACTAGTAGCTGAGGCTTCATCTTGCTGTAAGTTGCTCTCATTCTTCTTGGTTTTTGGAAGTCAGCTCTTCTCTTATCTCTTGCTCTGTTGGCCTCTTCCATCAAATCCATTTTCTCTTGGGCCCTCATCATGGCCAGTTTCTGTTGTGTTTCAGGGTCTTTGCCATACCCTTCATGAAACAACTTTGATGGATCATTGAGTACCACAATCTTTGTCTTCTTTGGTCCAGGTCCAAAGCCTTCTTCATATAAAGCTTCCACATCTTCCGTAGTTTTGGCACCTTCAGCAATGTTGACCATTTCAGAAGACTTGTCTTTTTCAGCAGTTTTGGTCTCTTCAGCAGCTTTGGCCTTCTTTGATGTAGGTTCATCATCATCAATTCTGAATTCAGGTGGAAGATCAAGGCTGTTAGGAAAGTCAGTAAATGTCTCAGCTTGTCTTTTCTTTCCTTTTGCCCTCTTGATCTTTCCTCTAGTTTGGACACCTTCAACATCTTTGTCCAAACTAGACACCTCACCACCTGGTCTCTGCTGTAACCTCATTATTTCTTCTTATGCTGAGGCCATTGAATTCTTCAAGGCAAGTGCTAGTTGCTCTTCTTCATCCAATTCTTCTACATTCAGCACTGCAGGCTCTTTTCCTTTTCCTTCAGCAGCTTTGTCTTTTCCCTTGACTGGGCTTCCAATCACCAAGGCACCTTTTGCTCTAGCTCTTTCCCTTTCCCCCTTTTTGGCAGCATCAAAGCACTGGGGTTTTAGCTCACTCATTGTTGTGGCCATTAGGGATTGGGCCTGGTTTAGAGACTTCATCTCCTCCAACAGATATACATTTTCATCATGTATATTTTGCATCCTATCACTGCTCAAGCTAAGAAAAGCTAGAACAGGCTTCATCTTTTGTTGGACAACCTCCTCCAAAGTTGCCTTCAGGGATGCATCAAGTTGGGCTTTAAGGAGCTCAGTGAGGTTGGCCACTACACCTTCAGCAATGTTGGCCATTACCTCTTGGGAAAAATTTTCAGAGGCTGCTTTCACTATAGCAAGCCTTTGTTCTTCAGCTCTTTTCTTTTGTAAAGCAGTCTTCTTTCAAAGAGCTTGCTTGACAGTCAGCCTGAGAGCTTTGATATTGGCATTGTGATTGTCTCTCAGCAGCTTTTGTTCCTTCTTGACCTCTTCTGAGATGGATTCCATGGTGGATTTGGCTTTTTGCACTTCAGTGGAAATGGTTTAGAGGCCAGTTTCCACTCCACTTATCCTTGCTTCCAATGTAGGGAGCACTACATCTTCAGAGCCAGTTAATCTCATCTCCACAGATGCTAGAGTCCTTCCTTGCTCATTCAGTGCTCCTGAAGTTTCAGCATGAGCAGATTGGACCTGATGAGCCAAGGAGTCCAATTTCTCTGATTGCATTCCAAGCAGGGCTTGGGCTGAGCCTGTATCTACTTGGATAGGGGCATCTGTCAAGAATTCATCTGCAAATATTTGGTCAAGGGAAATACCTGCAATGTTAGACAAATCAAACAAGTTAGGGAATAAACACTCATCACCCTCAATTTCTTTTGTATAAGACCCTGATACATCAGCAACCTTCTTCTCATTTTCAACTCTTTCTTTTCTCCCTTCATAGATAATGTTCTCACCCAAGGAATCAGGCCTCCTTTCATCAAGGGATTCTTGAAGTTCAGATTTGACTTCAAGAATAACCTGTCCTTCCTCACTTATTCCACCCTCATATGGTGGTACACTCACAATCTTAGTGATTACTACCTCTCTTTCATCCATAACTCCCTCTGATTTTTCAATTCTATTTTCCTTTTCAACCCCTTCTCCTAAACCTGCAACATCTTCACCTTCAACAAGGTTCAAAGATGGCAGTTGTGAGGAGATCACAGTGCTTATTTCAGCAGCCACTGAGTCATCCTGAATGATTAAGGGCTGATCAGTGTCCAACTCTTCTGACATTGAATAGGCCTTAATCAAACTAGCCTCTAGCATAGGAACCTCAACATCTTTAGGCTGTGCCTTGGGTTCAGAAGAACCTTCATTGGCAGATGTGTCTTTGGTTGTGTTACCACCCTTGGTCAACACCTCTGATGGTACAGAGCCTTTCCTATGATAGGTTCTAGGAGGGTTTAAAATTCTGTCTGCTACAGAAGATTTGGGTTGAGGGGGTTCAGGGAGGTTGGCTTGAGGGGTTTCAGGAGGGTTGGGGTTTGAAGGGTTTGAGGGATCATCAGGGGAATCATCATCATCTGAGCTACTATCAGGGTGTTTGATGCCCTTAGCTTTTCTCTCTTTCTCCTCAATGATCTTCTCATCTACCAACTTTGCAAAAACTTCCTCATCAGTGAGGAATCTTGTTTTCATCACACCAGCAAAGTGTAGCAATCTGCTCTCCTCTACTTGCCACCAGTTTGCACCCTTATCTTGGATGACTTGTGATATCTCAATTAAGGTTTTGTCTTTTACATCCACAAGCATCCTCAAATCATGAAATGACTTCTGAATTCTTGGAAATTCAGCAAGTTGTGGATACAAACTGTCCACAGTGGCCTTAGCTCCACCTCTGAGCATACTTTCATAAGTATACTCCTCCTCATTCTCATTTGATGGAGAACTTTGGGCTATAGGGGAGTGGACTGTGGTTTCAACAATTGCAGCTTCAGGCAAGTTAAGTTCAGGAGGGTTGGCTTCAGAAGGATTAGGCTCAAATGAAGGTACTTCAGTTGCTTTAGAGAGCAATGAATATGAAGGGGCTTTGCTCAAGGGAGTTGGTTCATTGAGTGCATGTTCTAAGAGTTTGGAGTAATTTAGCATGGATGAATCAAGAGGGGACAGAAGCCATGTTTCATCCACTGCTAAGTCTGCTAACACATCAATGCCACTTCTCTGCACACTTCCTTCTGAAGAGTATCTCTTAGTGAGATTTACAGGGGTGATGGGTTGGTTGGGAGGGGTAACATGGGTTTCAGGGGAGTTGGGTTCGGGATTCTGAATTTCAGGGATGTTGGCCTCTATAGGTTGACCTTCAGGGACCTTGGATTCTGGAGTTCCAGAACCAGATGAGTTGGTCCTTGACTTGGATTTGGTCCTGCTTTCAGCTCTGCTCTCTCTTAGAGCCAATTGGAGAGACCTTTCTTCCTGAAGCTCCAACACTTTATCAGTAGGCTTGACCCTTCTCTTGCTGGCCCTACTACTCCCACTGCCTTCCACTTCCTTCTCAGGGACAACTTCCATGATCCTCTTATCACCCTTCTTCTTTTGCCTTGTTTCATTATACTTCAATCTCAACTCCTCTGAGTGATCAGAAGGCACACTTACTCCCTCTTCTGCCACTTCATCAACTTCAGCTGATGCTCCTAAGGCTTCTCTTGAAGATATTTGCGATATTTTCTTTGTTTTGACAGCTGACTTGGATGTATTTTTGCACACTTTTTACAACTATATGATCCCCACAAGCGTATGGGTTCGTTAGTAGTACGATAAGTATACCAAGTAAAATTTCGTTCCAAGGACTTAATTGAGTGCTAGTGAATCCCTAAAGTTACAAGTAAGTATGCTATTGTAGTAACTAAATGATGTGTTTTGGATTTTCGAAAATAAGCACAAAAATAGTAAACTATATTAACTAAAGTAATAAGAACTAGTGACAAGAAATGACAATCTATCTAACTTTCTTTTGGAAAGTGCAAGGGAAGTGTATTGCCTCGGGTGTTTCCGTTTTGTGAGCAATTAAGTGAACTAGTGAACTAATTACATGATTTTACTACAAATTTTGGTTAAGCTAAAGGCTATCACATAAGTGTGCAAACCCCCTCGAAAGGCATAGGTAAACATCGTGCATTGATTAGCAATTATAGGATCTAACCAAATACCATAAGCTCCTAAGATAGTGTTGCATAAGCACTTTCAACACGGTTACTAATGCTTATGAAACGCCCTCTCACCAAACTCCTAGACGACCTTTATTCGTTTAGTGTCTAAGGTTGTCGGTCTAGCTATTAACACCCCTCTCGGGTGAGCTAATTACTAATTAACTTCTATTCAATTGATCAAAGCTCACACTCACACTCCCAATCATGCTACCCAACTCTCGTTGCAATAAACATAATCGAACATGCTTGCTAATAGGGTTGATCAACCAAATGAATCAATCAAAGTACAACTCTAGAAACATAAACACCAAAATTATAAGCTAATCATGCAATTAATCCACAATTACACTAAATTCTCATCAAAACATCCACACCCAAGGCAATTGAGGATTAGCCCATGGTTCTAGAAGAGAATCCCATGGCTACAACAACAAATAACATCAAACTCATAATAAAATAACAAGAGATTGAAGAAATTAAGAAAATACCAAATTGAATTGCAAAATAGAGTAATATCACCTTGATCATACGAATTTAGCTACAAAACGATGTAATAGACGATGCCCGATGATAATCGTAGCTTGATTTGAAGTAAACACCACTATTCTATCTAATCTATTGAAGAAATTAAACTAAAAATGAAGAACACCTACAACTATGTGAATGTGTGTGGAAAATGCTTGTAAAAAGAGTCCTCCCCTTTGGATTTTAAGAAAGGGAGTTTATATAGTGTTTGGGAAGGGTTTGAATGGCATAATTGCAAGTTGATCCCTCAAAAATGGAGAAAATACAAGTTTGGCACCGAAAATGGGGTGACTCGGCCGAGTTGGGGTCACTCGGCCGAGTGGGACACTTAAGAAGCGTGTAGCAACTCTTTCCAGCCGAGACTCGGCCGAGTGAGGGTCACTCGGCCGAGTGGTCTTCAATTCCAGGAGCTACGGCATTCAACCTTACTCGGCCGAGTGGGCTCACTCGGCCGAGTGCGCAGTAAAATGCAAAATTGCAGATTCGGCCGAGTAACCTTACTCGGTCGAGTGATGTCCGATTCCAGGAGCTACGCATTCAACCTTACTCGGTCGAGTGGGCTCACTCGGCCGAGTGCGCAGTAAAATGCAAAATTGCAGATTCGGCCGAGTAACCTTACTCGGTCGAGTGATGTCTGATTCCAGGAGCTACGCATTCAACCTTACTCGGCCGAGTGGGCTCACTCGGCCGAGTGCGCAGTAAAATGCAAAATTGCAGATTCGGCCGAGTAACCTCACTCGGTCGAGTGCCTCTTCACCTTCTCGTTCCATGCATAACTTTCGCCTCGGATGTCGGATTGACTCGATTCCTTTGGCTAATCCACTCCGTTTTTCGAGACGAATCCAACCGTGCACTCCTCTTTCCGGTCCGATCACTTGTGGTATGTGTTTTGCTCCGATTTCCATCGTATTTCCTACACAATCGACAAAACACAACTCTTCTCTCATTTCGGCTTAAACAATCATATTCACTGTATAATTCAATGAAATCAACATCAAATGAGCTTCAAATATGCATCTAAATCGTGTAAATTCCACCCGAATCAACAGCCCTGGCCTTAGTTCTTTTCTTCATCTTAGGCTTCTCTTCAACCTTCTCTTCTGCAGGTTTGGCCATAAGCATCCTCCTTTGCTCAGTTTTCTTGCTGCGCTTTCTGAACAGAATCTTTTGGGCTGGGAGGGGTTTTGCAAAGGTTTGCATTTGAGAATAATGGGAGAATCTTTCAATCAACAAGCTTGCCCTTGTGCAATACTTGAGTTTCCCTTCTAGCACAACCTTGTTGTGGGCTCTCACCCTAAATTTGGCCTTATCCTTCATCATCTCAGACATGATGAAGGTCCTCCAATCAAATTTGATGCCTTTGTCACTAGCATCAATAACTGCAGCCATAATTCTGATTCTTGGATGGCTGACTTGCTCCAAACTTCCAGTATTGCTCATAAGACTCTTGGTGATTACCTCAAATAGATTGAGAAATTTTGGCTTGAGAGTCTTCTTGTTCTGTGTTGAAGAGATGGGGCCTGGAACCAAAAGCCATTCTTGTGCTATCTCATCTTCATGATCAACACCATAAAGTTCAGGATTTCTTCCCTCATAAGGCAATCCAAAAGCTCCTTCAAGATCTTATGAAGAGAATTTCACTCTATGAAATTTCTCTTCCTCCTCTCCCTCTGCTACATAAGAAAGCTTTGTAGAGATTTCACCATCTTCAGGCTTACCTCTCCACTTAAGAAAGGCAAAGAACTCAGCCATGTAGCTTTCCAAACAAGAGCTTGGTCTTTCCTCCATAAACTTTTGCAATCCAGCTCTCCTCAACCATCTCAGGGTTGGTGTAATCTCAGGATCCTCACTTTCAAAAGAGACTATGGGCTCAAAGTGAAGACTGTTTTTGTTGCTCAAATATCCAAAATCAAGGTCTAGAGCCTTGTTGGAGAAATCAATGATCATTTCTGGTCTAACTTTGGGAGCCATTGAAGGTTTTCAGAAGGAAATTTGACAGAGATTGAGAGTGTTTGAAGAAAATTTGAGCTAGGGTTTCAAATACTTGGGGAAGAAGTGTTTGTGGGGGTTCTTAAGACTTCTGAATATTCTAAAATGAATGTTTGTCAATAAGTTGGTGAAGTCTTGATGCAATTCAAAGGTGAACAAAAATGGAAATCAAAATGGACGGCTAGGATTGTCTTTAGGGGAGTTGTCCAATTTTGATCCAATGGTCAAAAATCAATGTATCAGTGAAAAACTGTTTTGTTCAAAACGTGGGTGGAGTTTTAATGTTTGTTTAAGGCTGGGGATTTTCGAGATAGATCATGTCCCAAAAAGTTTAATGCAAACAAGAGTTAAATCTTGGCATTTAATGCATGAAAAGTGACCTTTTGAGTGGGAGACAAATTAAATCCCAAAAAGGTGAAATCTGTATTTTCAATGGGACAGATTTCGAAATAGACAATGATTACCCAAAATAGGTGCTTATCAGACCAAGATTTGGTTTGATAGCTAGGACAACTTATCTGACCCTACTAGGACAAGTGTCCTGAAAGGATGTGGACAACTGTCCTGAGATTCAATGGACAAGTGTCCTGATCATTTCATCTGAGTTTCAGTAGACTTGACCAAGTCTGCTGAAGTTTGAAGTTTGTTCCCCCTTAATGAATGAACTCCTTTGGACTCAAATGTCCAATTTCCCTGGATCAAGTAGACACAACTCTGCTGATAATTCCAGAAATCTTGCCTCTGCAAGTGGCTTTGTCAATATATCAGCTTTTTGATGATCTGTGTGGATCTTTACCAACTTGATATCCTTCTTCTCCACATGGTCTCTAATGAAGTGATGCTTGATGTCCACATGTTTGCATCTTGTGTGCAAGACAGGATTTTGTGATATTGCAATTGCACTGTTGTTATCACAAAATATTGGTACTTCAGTAGAGTTAACTTTGTAGTCTCTGAGTTGTTGTCTCAACCAAAGAATTTGAGCACAACAGCTTCCAGAAGCAACATATTCAGCTTCAGTGGTGGAGGTAGCCACTGTGTTTTGCTTCTTGGAAAACCAAGATATGAGTTTGTTGCCTAAGAATTGACAAGTCCCTGAAGTGGATTTTCTGTCAATTCTACATCCTCCATAGTCAGCATCTGAGTAGCCAGTTAACTCAATGTTGTCATCAGCAGGGTACCAAAGGCCTAGATTTTCAGTGCCTTTGAGATACCTCAAGATCCTTTTTGTAGCCTCAAGGTGGCTTTTCTTAGGATTTGCTTGAAACCTTGCACATACACCTACTGCAAAGGTGATGTCAGGTCTGCTGGCAGTGAGATAGAGGAGTGAACCAATTATTCCTCTATACTCAGTGGAGTTGGTTGGAACACCACTCTCATCAGGATCCATCTTCCAATTTGTGTTCATTGGGATCCTTACTGGCTTGCTTGTTGTACACCCAAATTTCTTGATCATTTCTCTGGTGTACTTGGCTTGGTTGATGAAGATTCCTTCTTTTGATTGCTTGACTTGTAGACCCAAAAAGAAGTTCATCAACCCCATCATGGACATCTCAAACTTGCTTTGCATAAGCTTGGAGAACTTTTCACACAGTTTCTCATTAGGGGATCCAAAAATTATGTCATCTACATAAATTTGGACAAGTAAGATGTCCTCTCCTGCAGAGATTCTGAAGAGAGTTCTGTCCACAGTTCCCTTGGTGAATCCATGATCCAAGAGGAATTGTGACAGTGTGTCATACCAAGCCCTAGGGGCTTGCTTGAGTCCATATAGAGCCTTCTTCAGTCTGTATACTTGGTTTCCAACCTCAAAACCTGGTGGTTGCTCCACATAGACTTCTTCTTTCAAGACTCCATTCAGAAAGGCACTCTTGACATCCATTTGGTACACTTTGAACCTCTTGTGGGCTGCATAGGCTAGGAAGACCCTTATTGCTTCTAGCCTTGCCACAGGTGCAAAGGTCTCATCATAGTCAATGCCTTCCTGCTGGCAATAACCTTTTGCCACTAGTCTTGCTTTGTTTCTGACAATCACATCATTCTCATTCTTTTTGTTCTTGAACACCCACTTGGTTCCAATAACATCTTGATGTGAAGGTCTATCCACCAGCTCCCATACTTCATTTCTGGAGAATTGATTCAGTTCTTCCTGCATGGCTGTGATCCAATTGGCATCTTGAAGTGCTTCTTCAATATCACTTGGTTCTTGTTCTGATAAGAAACAACAGAAAAGAGCACTTTCACCATGAAATCTTCTTGTTTTGACTCCAATACTTGGGTCACCAAGTATTAGATCAGTAGGATGGTCAGACAACCAAGTCCTTCTTTTTCTGATCTCTTCAGTAGAGTTGTCCTCTACTGAAGTTGAGTCATTTTGATCATAAAATTCAGGATAATTGAGTGCAGGATCTAATTCAGGATCATAATCAGGGGTGTTGTCCTCAATGTCAGGGACATTGGTATTTTCAACATTTTGAGTTCCCCCTTGATTATTTGACCCATTAACTACCTCAGCAGGAACTGCTTCTTCATTGGTAGTTGTTACCTGGATGTGAACTGAGATTGGCTCATTCAGTTCACCATTTTCATCAGTGGGGTTAGTCTCAGGAAGGTTGCCTTCAGGATTGTTGTCCAATGTGAGTTTTTCAGGTAGGTTGGCTTGGACAACATCTATGAATTCAGTGTCTTTGTCTTTTAGGCTCAGTCCAGTTGTCCTCTGTGTGATTTCTTCAGGTTCCAGGTTTTCATTCCTGGACTCATGAATAGATTCATCAAACACAACATGAGGTGTTTCTTCCACAATAAGGGTTTTCTTGTTGTAGATTCTGAAAGCTCTACTGATTTGAGAATATCCAAGGAATACTCCCTCATCATCTTTGATGTCAAAGGTTTTCAATTGTTCTTTCCCATTATTGTGTATGAAACACTTACAACCAAAGATGTGAAAGTATGACACTTTAGGCATTCTTCATTTCCAGAGTTCATAGGGGGTTTTGCCTTGCCCCTTAGTAATCAAACATCTATTTTGAGTATGGCATGCAGTGTTTATAGCTTCAGCCCAAAACCTCTTAGGTAAATTTGAATCAGCAATTAAGGTTCTAGCAGCTTCTTTTAAGGTTCTATTTCTTCTTTCTGCAACTCCATTTTGTTGAGGAGTTCTAGCTGCTGAGGTTTCATGAGCTATTCCATTAGATGTGCAATACTCATTGATGTATGAATTTATGAACTCAGTGCCTTTATCAGATCTTATCTTGATAATGCTAAGGCTTTTCTGATTTGACAGTCTCTTGAGAAGTTCAGGTAGTTTGACTTGTGTTTCCTTCTTATTAAGGAGAAATACTACCCATGTGAACCTAGAGAAGTCATCTACTACAACCAATGTGTATTTTCTACCATTTATGCTTGAAGGGGTGATTGGTCCAAAGAGATCCATATGTAGAAGTTCAAGTACCCTTTCAGTAGAAATGACTGGTTTACCTTTGAATGAGGCTTTAATCTGTTTTCCTTCTTGACATGGTTTACACACATGTTTTTTAATGAAAACCTCATTAGGCAGTCCTTTAACTAAAGCATTTCTAGCAAGTTTGTTCATTGATTTAAAGTTCAGGTGGTTTAGCCTCTTATGCCATAGCCAGCTTTGTTCACTAGTGCTCTTAGCAATGAAACATGCAGCATCAGTAGACTTGTCCCAGTCTGCAAAATACACATTTCCTTTCCTAGTTCCAGTCAATAGAATTTGTTGAGTTTTATCTCTAATTAAGCATTTTCCACTTGAGAACTCCACATTAAAATCTTTGTCACAGAATTGACTGATACTTAGGAGATTATATTTGAGACCAGCTACATAAGATACATTGGTTACTTTGATGTTACCAATCATCAAAGTACCATAACCTTTTGTTGTTGCTTGAGAGCTGTCTCCAAAGGTAACATTTAGGCCTTCTTTTTCAATAAAATCAGTGAGGAGTTCCTTGTTTCCAGTCATGTGCCTTGAGCATCCACTGTCAAGGTACCATGATGTCTTTTTGCTCATACTCCTCTTCTTGTGACCCATTGGTACCTGCAATTAGATAGGTTTACGTACCCTTTGAGTTTTGGGTCCTGAGATGTTAGCAGTACCTTTTGGAACCCAAACTTGCCTAATTACCCTGATTGATTCAAGGTGGCTAAGTTGTTTTCCTTGTGCATCAACATACACTGTCTTTCCCTTAAATGTCTTAGGGAAAGTATGTGTGAAAGTGTTAACTCTGTAAGTTTCAGGAGAATTGTCAACTCTCCTGAACTTATGAGTTCTTTGTGCAGCTTGATGAAATCTTTGAGGAAAGGCATTTTTATGACCATTACCCTTTGGCATGAAGGGTTTTGGTTGTCTCATTTTATTCTGCCTTTGAGGATAGTTGTCCTTAGGTCTATTCAGCTGAGGCTTTCTCAGATGAGTTGGCCTAGGCTGATTATACCTTGGATAACTCCTCTGAACATTGTTCAGTAGAGTTGCCCTTCCATTGGGTCTATTCTGCTGACCAATATTCCTCTTGTGTTCAGGAGCCTTGACCTTTTCCAAAGGTTTGAGCCTAGTCTCCTGAGGCACTTGAGTAGGCATTTCATTTAATTTGCCCTTTCCTTTGTTCAGTGGCTGAATTATTTCATTTTCAGCTTGTTGTGCCACTGATTTAACAAAGATTTTCTTAGTGTTACTTGTAGAAGCAACACTGAGACAAGGTGAAGATTCAAATGGATCAAAACCTAATCCACTTCTTTGAGCCATAGGTCTCTGATAACTCTGAATTTCCTCTATTGCTCTAGAGGATTTGTTCAAAGCAGACATCTTTAATTTCAGGCTCTCTTCACTTGATTTAAGAATATCATATTCATGTGAGAGGTTCTCAAATTTGGCATTCAGAATTTTTAGTTCAAAATCTTTTCTCTTCTGAGAGAGTAGTTGATCATCTATCTCCTTTTGTTGGTCAACTATCCTGAGATTTGCTTCCTTAAGCTCTCTCAAGACTTGTTGATACAACTCAGTAGATTTGATATCAACAGCTACCTTAGAGTTTTTTTGCAAGTTCAATAGCCAATCTTTCATTTTCTCTCACACAACCATCATGAAATTCTTGTAATCTAGTGAAATCTTCCATCAACTTCCCAAAGGAAAGTTTCAAGTTGACTTCACTAGTGTTCTGTGATAAGAATGATGGTGAGCTAGAAGTGGAGGATACCTCATCATCCTCAAGGGCCATGTTGCACACATCATCATTATCACTGTTTGAGAACAGTCCATCAGAAGAGTTGAAGCTTTCAGCACTATCAGATTCTTCACCAGCCATCATGGCTTTTCTATTGGTGAATTTCCTGTCTCTTTTGGCTTGCCTTTCTCTTCTTTCTTTAGTGCTCAGTTCAGGGCAGTCATACTGGAAGTGCCCTTTCTTCTTGCAATTGTAACATAGGTCTTCATCATCATCCTTCTTGGATTCATCTCTTCCTTTTGATGATGAGGGGTCAGCTCTACTGGACCTTCTCCTATCAGAGTACTTGTCCTCTGATCTTTTCTCTTCAGGCTTTTTGTCCTTGGCCTGATCTTCAGGAGAGTTGTACCTTCTCCTGAATTTGTTGTCTTGGTAGAATTTCTTGTATCTACCAAAACTTGTGTTGAGATTGTCAAACCTTCTAGCCATCAAGGCTAGTTCTTCCTTCATTTCAGTCTTTGAGACTGACTTTGATGATCTGGGAGTAGGTTGCATTTCAGGTTCAGCAACTTTGGCCTTGAATGCCACTCCCTTAGTAGGATTTGAAGGTTCCTCAATAGGCTTTCTTCTATTGAGGTCAAACTCATAGGCTTTGAGTTCTGAGAAGATTTGTTGCATGGGCATGGAGGAGAGATCCTTGGTATTTTGCATCATCACAGCATAGACATCCCACTTTTGAGTGAGACTTCTCAAGATTTTCAATCCAACTTCTCTTCTGGAGTATACCTTGCCCAATGAGTTGATTTCATTCATCACATCAGTGAATCTACCAGCAAATTTGTCAATGGACTCATCAGCTTCCATTGAGAATTGCTCAAACTTTTGCACAGCAACTTGGAGCTTGTTCTCCTTGATCTTTTCTGTACCCTCACACATTTCAGCAAGAGTATCCCAAATTTCTTTGGCTGTGGTGCAGTGGTAGACTCTACCCATGAGTGCATCTGGAATTGTTTGGTAGAGGGTGTTCATGGCAAGATAATTCAGATTATCTTTCCTCTTTTCATCAACAGTGAAGTCATCTTCATCTTTGGGAATCAGTTCCCTTACATCTGCTCTTTGCTCATCTGTCACCCTGGGGTTAGTTTGAGTAAACACAAAAGGTCCTCTTGTGATTACTCTTAACATGTCAGTGTGAAGAGATGCAAGATGAGCCCTCATTCTAATTTTCCAGAAATCATAATTGTCTATTGAAAACATGGGCAGTTTATGATGTGAAATGTGGTTGACTGGATTTGTGGCCATGTTGTCCAATCCTTGAACAACAGGTGGAGGAACAGCATTGTTGTTGGCCATATCTCAAGAATAAGCAGTTAGTCAACAGGTAAGAGATTTCAGATAGAGATCAGTTTAGTGACCACACATATATGTGAATTTTTGAAAACCAAGATGGATTTTCAGAAGCAGTGGTCTATGAACCCCTGCTCTGATACCACTTGTTGGTCCTGAAAGGAGTATATAACAAGTGTATGGGGGGGGGGAATACACTTGTATGCAATTCTTTTCAACTTTTGATCAAACCAGAGCTCAGCAAGGTTGTCTTGGACAACTCTACTGAAGATGCTTAACTCTTCTAAGATAATCAAACTACTAAGTACTATTGAGTACTTAGTTGAATAACTATCTAGGGAAGTTATATGTGCGGAATAGTGGTTGGCCCTTTAAGTTTAGACTCCTTTAGTTTCTGAAATCACTTTGTCAATTCAATACAGTCCAGTTTTCAGGGAACTTGTCCAATACAGTTTTTGCACAGTCTTGAATATAGGTTCTTTGAAAGATCAGTTTTGTGTGCAGTGTTGAATGTATGAGAGTACTTTGAAAGTAAATCAACACAAGAGTTTATAGTGGTTCAGAGACTCAAGCTCCTACATCCACTTTCCCTGATTTAACAGGATAATTCCTTCACTCTTGGAATTAACTTGTTTTATAGTGCCAAGGTGCACTTGATCAAGAACACCACTCCTTGGTGAATTGATCCCTAGGATGTCTATAGTCCTAGTACCCTCTTCTCTTCTCAACTCAGAACTGAACTGTTCTTCTCTCAACAGTCAGCTCCTACCACTTCTACTACTACAACCTTCTCACTTTCTCTCTTGAAAGGGGTAAGGGTTGAAGTAAGGTTCCAACTAATGAGATATCCTTTACAATGAAGATCAGTGTATAAGGATTAGGATATCTCTCTAAGCTTTGTATGGATATACAGTAAGTTCAGCTTAGAAGAAGTGTTTCAAGACTAAGAATGTCTTTTGAAGACTTTGAAGCTATTAGAATGATTGCTTAGTTGGATGTGTAGAATGGATTGATGCTTCGAATGGTCTTCACACTTCTTGTATTTATAGACAAATTTGAGGATTTGCCCGTTGGAAAGGCAGCCCCAAATTGCTATAAATGTCTTCCTTGAGTTCTTCAAACTGGAAGACAGATTCTTGATAGTGACATGTCCTTATTTGGGTAATAAACGGCTGTTAAGACTTTGTCTTCATTCTGCAGCACTTTTCCCAATGTTTGACTTCTTGTTAAGACTTGGACATGGCTTCTGAAGGTTGATCCAATGATAGGACAACATTCCTTATCAAATGGACAACTCTGCTTATCACTATCAGCAGACTTTGCTTATCAGCAAGGTTGGCTTGCTCTTCTTCAGATGACTTGGCTCTTTCCCTTTGCTTCACTTGGAATTGACCTCAGCAAGATACAATGAAGTCTTTTAGGGTGTAGTTGTCTCTTTCTCTTCAGCATAGTTGACCTTCAAGCATTAGAGCATTTGTTCTGGTTCAATTTTACTGAGACAACTCTTCTGGACAACTCTCCTGATCAAGGCATTTGGTTTTCAATAGAGTATGCTTGGCCTTAGTGATTGTTCCAGAATTTGAGCCTTGAGGGGACTTGATCTTGATAATCTTCAAAGCATAGGTTCCCCCTCACATTGTGCATCTAATCATCTAAGAGCTGCCTAACATATCAGCTTCTCATCTAGCCTTATGCTATATGTTCTAGCATTCTTAGAACACAATCATCTTGACTTAGGCATGTCTCAGGGGGTTTTGGTATTTAATCAAAACATATCTCATTTTATTCCCAACATGTATGTTCACGTATTTCACAACACCAAAATACACAATCGTAAGTATACAATGTATATTGTAGCGTAATAAGTACGAGGTCGATCCTACAAGGAGGGGAGTGTAAAAGTGGAATTTGTTGACTAAGTTCTAAATAGATGTGATCGAAGAATTGGGTGTTTGATTACCCCTAATTGTCTACCAAATTGTCACAAGTAAACAATAAAAGAGTAATAAGTAAAATCGATCAAATATGCTCATGCAAATCACGAAAATAAAAGTAAAGTGGATTAAACTCGATTAAGAGAAGATAGTTCAATGCATATGTCACACTAATGAATCCATTTATGATTAAAAGCTCACTTAAGTGGTAATGTGTCGTTCCTATAGGGTTGATCACTAGATAATGAAATAAAAATCTTTTCAATCTAATTAATTCAAAGGAAATATCACACAAGCATATATCTCTACCAAGTATGCATCATATAACTTAAAAAGGCCCCTAACATCATCACACACCCTCCTAATAGTTGATCATTTCTCAAATTCACAATAAATTAGGTAGAATGTTTGCATTCAATTCATCAAAAGATATTTCTCAATCCAATTTCAATTAACCAAATATTAAACACATCACTATGTACACCAGTGACATGCTTTGCAATGAAACTCAAACATTCAAATAAGAGTAAACAACACAAATACCAAATAAGCAAGAAATTAATTTGTAAACATCATCAAGAGTGTCTACATAGCCCTAGAAACAAAAGTGTTCTAGCCAAATATAATTATAATCTAACTATTACAAAATGACAAAATGCAATAAAAGGTAAAAGGAAAGAGAAAGTTTAGTCTAAAAGATGATGGAGAGTAACAATTCCAATCTTTTGGCCCAAATTCTACTCCAAAATGATGAGAAATGAAGAAGATGATGAAGAATACATCCAAGTGTGTAAATGTGTGAGAATTTCTTATGTAAGGGGGTATGAAATGATAAAAATAGGATAGAAGGGTATTTATAGTCTTGAGGTAGGGTTCATAAACGATTTTTGCAAGTAGAGCCTTGAAAATGGATGAAAATACACAAAACCCGCCGAAAACAAGGTGACTCGGCCGAGTCAGGACGAAATTTCTAGTCGCAGGCCATGTGCTCGGCTCGGCCGAGGCGTGGTCGGGTCTCTTCTCTTCAGCTCGGCCGAGTCGTGGCATTTCATCCTCTCACAGTCCTCGGCTCATTTCGGCCATTTCTGAAGGCTCGGCCGAGGCGGCCCCATGTATTCCCCTCCAGCTCGGCTGTGTCAAGTGACTCGACCGAGTCATGTCAAAATTCCTAACTCGCAGTCCATCGCTTCACTCGGCCGCGTCGCACCCTCGAACTTGTTTTGTGTGTAACTTATGCTTACGACCTCCGATTGTCTTGATACTTTTTTCATTCCGCTCCATTTTTCGAGACGAATCCAATGGTGCAATCCTCTCTTCGATTCATTAAGATATGGTATGTATTTTGCTCCTGAAATCCTCGTTTTCCCTACAAAGACACTATTGTACCTTTCTCTCAATTTGATCAAAGTATCCATAATTGATCAATAAAATAATGAATTCATAAGCAATATGAGCTTCAAATGTGCACTAAAATCACGCAAATTCCACCCAAATCAATGCACATGACGTACTAAGATTTTTAGTTTGTCATAAGTGCTTAAAAAACTATATGAATATACAAAATATGTCTTCAATACATAAATAGTTGAATATTCTCCAATCTTCCTAAATTGGGAATTAAAAAAAAAGACGATTAAACCATACAAATGAAGTTGCATGGCATTAGCATAACAACCCCTTGATACCCATCAAAAGATCCAGTTTTGATCGCCCCAAAAGAAACTACTCATTTCTCTTACTAATAATTATTGAATTCTAAAATAACATACATCACGAAGCTTAATCTCTAGACAAAGCATATTAAAAAAAAAAAAAAAAAGAACAAGATTTCTTCATTCCCCACTTCATGAAACAATTTTACAATTTTTCTAAATACATGATGAATGCGAAAATAAAATCAGAAAAGAATTGAAGTTCACACTTTCTAAAACAAAGTTATAATGTTATATAACCCTAACTAACAATTAACATTAACACTAACAATTATATATAATTAATAATAAAATACTACATTATAACACTAATAATTAATTATAATTAACAAATAACATCATAATCCAGTACCCTATCAATTAACTATATTCATCAACTACATGAAATTTTATATTAATCTATAACTAACATGCAATTTATATAATGATAACTTAAAATTAATTAATAATTAAGAAAACGTATTGTATAGATGGCAGAAAATTGGAGGAGATGGTCGGAGAGAATGCTCGCAATGCCCGTAAATTAACTCGCCAGGACCTCTTCGCGTTCGAATTCACGAGACGAAAGAGGAAGTTTTTTTTCTTTCTTTCAAAAGAATCTGCATCCAGATTATATATATAAAAAAATTGGATTGTCGACGAAAATTTCCATCGGTAATACATATATATTTATTGCACGCGTCTACTCAGTGGCTTACGAGGCGGTGCAATTAAATCAGATTGAATACCGACATAAATTTCCATCGAAAATTGGGCCAAAACGTCACCGTTTCACTTTCGAATACGTTCCATCGATATTTTCGTTGGTAATTACCGACGGAAACCAAAATCCGTAGGAAATTTCGTTGACTTTCCAGATTCCGAGGTTTCGTCGGTACTTTAGACGGAATCGGTTCCGTCGATAAACTTCTGTCGGCAAATCACGTGTTTTTTGTAGTGTATGTGTAATACACTGAACATGAAACAACTTACGACTCTTAGAAAATGTTGTTTTAGCAATTCGAAGTGTTGTATCATTGTTCGGGGCATTGTCTAGAGATAGTGAACACTTTATGCTCTATTACCCAATCCTTTGTACACTTCATAAGCCCATAAAAGATATCAACACCTTAAAAATATCACATATTTTTATCACTTTATTTTATAAGAAAAATGAATCACAACGGTAAACAAAAAAAATTATCAGCATGTGGAGGAGGGAGAGGTGTGAAGCTAAGAAGTCGTTTCTGAAGTTGCCATTGTGCATCAACAAAGTGACTAGTGACACACATATAAGAAATCTTGTGCACATTTGATTTTCAAATGTCAGTGGTCAATGAAATCTTATCGATGTCTTTAACATCACCTGCGGCCTATTCTTTTCTATCTCATACACATTAATCATTAATGACATCTTTTCTAGCAATGGCACGATAAATCTTCTCAAATTGTGGTTGGTTGATACTTAACATGAAAGTAAATCTTCTCAAATTTCACAACAAACCAAGTTTCTAGCAATGGCACGAGAAATCTTCTCAAATGGCCACAAACCTGATGGATATCCCACTTCACGGAAGACAATACACTTGATACAAAGCAGGCGGGAGATGCAAAAGCAGATTAGATAGAGTTCTCTTGAACCACAATGGGCTCAATCAGTGGCCAAACTCATACTTGAAAGGCCTCCAAAGAACAATATCAGATCACTGCCCAATACTCCTGGAGATCAAAGTCAAGGATTGGGGTCCCAAACCCTTTCGATGCCTCAATTCCTGGTTAACTCATCCGGATTTCAGGAACTTTGTTACAGAGAAATGGAGGAGTTACGAGATCATGGGCTGGGGAAGTTATGTTATCAAAGAAAAACTTAAAAGTCTGAAATCTGATCTTAAGAACTGGAACAGGACAGTCTTTGGACATATCGAAGAGAAAATTCAGAAACAGAGAGGTGAAATCCAAAGGCTCGACATGATTGATGATATTTTTGGCCTCGATGAAACGGAAATTATCAGTAGAAACAGGGCGTCAGCACTACTGCTCTTGGAATTGAAGAGAAAAAATAGTCTGGAATTCCAAAAATCAAGATGTAGACGGATCAGGGAGGGGGATTGCAACTCAAGATTCTTCCACAACTATGTTAACAAGAGGAGGAAACAGAACGAAATAATGGGTATCGAAGTGAACGGGGAGTGGCAAGAGGAGGTCAATGCAGTCAAGAGGGGAATTTGTGACCACTTCCAGAACCATTTTAAGAAGGACAGCCGCTGCAGACCAAGTTTCACAACAGAATCAGTAACCAAAAACATATCAACCGCTGAAAACACTATGCTAGTTGCACCAATCACGAAGAAAGAGGTAAGGGAGGCCATCAAGGAGTGTGATAGTATGAAAAGTCCAGGCCCAGACGGCTACAACTTCAAATTCTTTAAGGAATTCTGGGACCTCTTGGAACCAGACTTCATGAGAATGTTAGATGAGTTCCATAACCACGGTCGCCTAGCAAGAGGAACGAACCCGACTTTTATTGTCCTTATACCAAAAAAGGATGTGAGCATTGGAATGCAAGACTATAGACCAATATCCCTTGTAGGGGGGATGTATAAGATTGTTGCAAAGATCCTAGCCAGAAGATTGAGCATTGTCTTCCCTCAATAATCTCAGATTCTCAAAGTGCTTTTGTGTGTGTGGGGGGGGGGGGGAACATACTTGACAGCATAGCCATATTGAACGAATCAATAGATGAGGCAAAGAAGGCACGGCTGGAAAGGGTATTCTTCAAGATTGACTTCGTGAAGGCTTATGACTCCGTTGACTGGGGGTATCTTCATAACATGATGGAAAATTTCAACTTCCATCCGAAGTGGAGAAATTGGGTAATGGAATGTGTAACAACTGCATCAGCTTCAGTATTGGTAAACGGAAGTCCCTCGTGCGAATTCAGACTAGGAAGGGGACTCAGACAAGGCGACCCACTATCTCCATTTCTCTTCTTAATCACGGTCGAGGGCCTGAATATATTGATGGAAAAGGCTACGGAGACAGGCCTTTTCGAGACGGCCAAGATAGGACGGGAGAGGGTAACTGTGTCACACCTCCAGTTTGCAGACGACACGATACTTATGGGGGCTGCAAGTAGGGGTGTGCACCGGTCCAAAACCGGACCGGACCGGGACCGGTTTGGACCGGGACCGGAATCTTACCAAAAGGTCGGACCGGAGACCGGACCGGAATCTATCCGGTCCGGGTTTGGACCGGTTGGACCGGAATTGTTTTTTCTTTTATTTTTTTTTAATTTTTTTTTAATTTATGGAAGCAAGAACAAGATTGATGAATTTGTGTATGAAAACTAAAGTGTTTGCTCTTCATTACGTCAATGGAAATTTTATTTACATTGTTATTAATGATCTTTTGACCCTAAAAATAAATTAAATATGTTTGTTAAATTATATATTTGTAAAAAATGTAATAAGATCTCAACACATTACTTGGTTTTGAAAAATAATTGAGGGTGCATTAGTAAAAAAAATATAAAAAAAATTAAAAAATTTAAAAAAAAAAAAATACCGGACCGGACCGGAAGACCGGATTCCAAAATTTCCCGGACCGGACCGGAATCTAACCGGTCGGTCCGGTTCCGGTCCGGACCGGTTCCGGTCTTTTTTCCGGTCCGGTTTATTTTTGAACACTCCTAGCTGCAAGCCTGGATAACGCCTGGATAATGAGAAGAATCTTGAGAAACATGGAACTTATGTCAGGACTACAAATCAACTATGAGAAATGTTCACTAATTGGGGTGAATGTGGGAGAAGAAGTTGTGCTGGAGATGGCTAGGGTCCTAAACTGCAAAGTAGACGCTGTAACTTTTTCTTACTTGGGAATAAAGGTGGGAATCAACCACAGAAGAGTATCCGAGTGGGCCTTCATCGTGGATAAAATAAAAAATCGGCTTAGGAAGTGGAAGGAAAAGAAAATCTCGATGGGAGGCAGAATCACGCTACTAAATTCGGTCCTTTCCTCTTTACCTATTTAATATCTGTCCTTTTATAGAATCCCAAAAAAAATTGTGAGTGAGATTGAGAGCCTACAATGCAATTTCTTATAGGGGTGGGGAAAATCACAGAAAACTAGCTTGGATTGAATGGAAAAAGGTGTGCAACATGAAAAATGGGAGGGGGGGGGGGGCTGGGGGTGAGGAATTTGGGACTTTTTAACAAAATTCTATTAGCTAAGTGGGGTTGGAGATTTGTGAAGAACAGGCAAAGTCTATGGGCTAGGGTGTTAGAGTCCAAATATGGGGAAACTTGGGGGAAGGGTTCGGGAGGCTGCCTACGGGGAGAAGAGGGGGGTCTCCTTATGGTGGGGGGACATCTTGAAGGACACAGGGAACGGGGACATGGGCTGGTTCCAATGGGGGTTGGTTAAGGTGCTAGGAGAGGGTCGATCGACATTCTTTTGGGAGGAAAACTGGATGGGGGAGGGGCTGCTGAGGGAAAAATTCTCTAGACTCTTCAATAATAACCTCGATAAGGGTAGCATGGTAGGAGAATTGGGGCAGTGGGTCAGGGGGGAGTGGAGATGGGCTTGGAGATGGAGGAGGCCTTTGCTAGATCGTGAACTTAACTCTTTTAACGATCTTTTATCTTTGATAAACAGGTTCAAACTCACACAAGGGGTGGAAGATTCGTGGAAATGGAGATACTCTTCAACCGGGATCTTCTCGACAAAGGATACTTATGAAGCACTGTTGAACCAATCTTCGAGTATGCACCTCTACGAGCAAGAATAGCTAAGTTTCAAACTGGTCTGGGGGAGTTATGCACCACCGAAAGTAACGGCCCATGCTTGGAGGCTTTTATGGGGACGCCTACCTACAAAGACCAACATGCGTAGGAGAGGAATCCTCACACCAAACAATGACCCACACTGTGTATTCTGCGGAGAACACGAGGAGACGGAGAAGCATCTCTTCTTCGAATGCACCCGCAGCCACATGATATGGATGGACTACCTAAAATGGATTCAAGTGTCGTCAGCGCTACACTCAGGTTCGCTGGAAAATATGCTCAGTTTTAGAAGCCTGCTAAAGGAAAAAAAAACTATGCATTGTGTCTATGACTAGGCGTAGTTTGGATTATTTGGAAATGGAGGAATGTTATTATCTTTAGGAATGAAGAATTTTCGTCGTCAAAGATCATGGGAGAACTCAAAGCACGCCTATGGAGCTGGATCAACGCAAAACACCAAATCCGAAGCAGCTACTCATTCACGGACTGGACCTCAAATCCGAATATGTGCCTAGGCGCCTGGTAAAATATCATTAGCAATCCCAAAATCTCTACTACTTTGTTTCATCAATTTCTATTCTCTGTAATTGTACTCTTAGGGTATATCTTATACCCTCTTTACTTTTAATGAAATTCACTTTTGACTGATAAAAAAAACATGAAAGTAAAACCACAAATTTCCACAACATTAATGGTTGCTCATTCATTAAAATTCAATGGGCAACAACCTCTCTTTGCTTCATATGATCATAGTTACCATTTGACACAGGATTCGTCTCAAACTTGGATTTGACGGGCTGAAATTGCAATGTCTTTTGTCTTTCATCGTGTAGTTTCTTTTGCAAACATCTTCCCAAATGATTTTTAAGATGGCTTGTTGTGGCGGTAGATGACTTAGAAAGAAGCCTCTTGCAATGAATGCATTGCAATTTTTATACTTCCATTCTCTTTCACTTCAATGAAATCATCATGAACTTTTGAAATCTTCTTTCTTTTTTTCCTTTCAAGTTGACCTTTATCATCCTCCCCCTCACCATCTTCTTCATTGTTACCTTCTTCATTATTGTTCTCCCCATCAACATTCACATCTCCAATTTGTAGGTTACCATCAACTCCATCATTTGTGTTGTCACCTCCATTTTCTTTTATCTCGGACGTATTTATCACCACATTTCAATACAAGAGTTTAATTAAATCTTAAAATGTTAATACATAATGTTTAATTATACATCTAATATACGATATTTACCTCATGCTCTTCCACTCCATTCTCGTCTTCTTCAAATGTATGCTCCATTTTTTTTTATTTTTTTTTACGGGCAAATGTATGCTCCATTTGAAAAGTAATTAATCTGTGAAATAATTACTAATCTGTAAAGATTTATTACTAATAGGTAGATTAATTAATTATATAACACTTGTTTTCCATAGATGCAAACAAAAATGTAGAATAGTTACTAATAATTAATGCACACACGACTGAAATGGTAAAAAGCTACAATAGGAATAATTTGAACTTCACTGTCACTGTATCACTCTTTCATATTGATTAATCCAGTTCAAAAAACAGTGAATAATATAAATAGGGCAGAACAACCATTAGAAAAAATAAAGAAAATATAAGTAACAAAAAAGTATACCTTTAACAGCCTCTTGCGGTGTCTAGAAAGCTAATATCATGCCCTTAAAATAGTGGTTCCCACCACGCTACAGGATGGGGGCGCGACAAAACAGAGATCGAGGACGGGGCGCGGAGCCTGCGAAATAGAGAGGACGGGGCGCGGCGAAACAGAGAGGACGGAGACGTGGCGGCGAAATAAAGAGGAATGGGAGAGGGGGTTGTCGATAGTCGATAAGGAATGTGGAGTTTGTGGACTGATCGACTAGGGACTAGGAGTGGGGTGAAAACATAAGAGTGTCCACATTGGTTACTTTTTCAAAAGTTATAACTCTCCTAAAAGAGTTATTACCAATGTAGAGGAGGGTTATAACTCCAAATATACTCTCTCTCCTCCGCAGAGTTACAAAAACATAACCCTCCTTTTTCTTTCTTTTCTGACATGTTTTTTTACAAATGTGGGCTTGGCCCACATATTTTTTTTTTATATGTTATTTTCTAATTCAATTTTTTTATATTTTTATTATTACCTCTCTCAAAATTATACCGTTGGTTTTTCCGTTATACAGTATTTTTTTTTTAATTTTTTTTTTCATATTCAAAATTTAAATTTATACAACAATCATTTTTTCCTCTATAAATACATCACATTCACATTTTTTCTTTCTCACTCTTCTACTAAACTTTTACCTCATAATCTTTTCACTCAACTTTATTTTCTATCTCAATCCATTCTCATTTTTGTGTTCTTGAAATTTTTGTTTCCATAATAAATGGACAAAAATAATAAAGAATTTCGTAGAAATTTATTCAATCATCCTAATATGACGGATGAAATTCCTCTCTCTCAAAATTCATTAAATTCACAAAATTTTGAATATCCTCAATTTGGCTCGTCCACTCAATTTCCACCCAATTACGGAATTTTTTCCCATACTCCTTCATATTTTCAAAATTTTCAAGGTCACAAAAATTTGGTTGATAACTCGAGAAACTCTTTCCCGTCAAATTTTTCCACTCCGACTTCCGAATTTTGGCAACACTCATCGGGGCAACATTTCGGTCAGTCTCCGCCTCAAATATTCTCTAGTCCACAAGCAACTGGAATATCGTCGAGATATCGGAGTGGCAAAGAACCGGAAACTCCAACATTCGTCCCGGAGACACAACTATCTCAACCATCAACCCCGATTGATTTAGAAATTTCAGATCAAGAGTGTGCCGCTGGTGAAAAGCATTCCTCTAACAAGTGGATAACAAAAGAAAATGAGTTGTTGGAAAATTGTTTTGTCACGATAAGTGATGATCCCATAATCGGCAATGATCAGAAATCGGCGGCATTTTGGAAGAGAGTCACTGATTACTACAACGAGAATCGCCCCGCTGGTGCTCCTAAACGACGTGTCCAACAAGCAAAACCACACTGGCTTAATACAATATTGCCAAAGTTAAATCTTTTTAACGCTTGCTATAATACTGTTTCTAGTGTCTACAGGAGCGGCTCCAACAACGAAGACATAATGCGTATGACACACAAGAAATTTCGAGATTGCAATCATGACAAGCCGTTTAATTACGAGCATGTGTGGATGATTGTCAAGGATCGTCCACTATATTCTCCACAATACAATGATTCCATTGATTCATCAAAGAAAGCAAGGACCTCTGACTCAGACACAAGTAACAACTCTGCTAGATTGAATTTTGATCTAAACATTGACGACACTCGTCCAATTGGGAAAGACGTGGCCAAAAGAAAAGCAAAGGGAAAATCCAAGGCTAGATCAGGGTCAAAGGGCAATGACAAGATCGAAAAGTGTCTTGAAAAATTTACAGATTACAGCGATTGTAAAAAAAGAGAAGTTATAGCGCTTGAAAAGGCGACTGCATTGAAAGAGCGTGAAGTGCAAATGGATGAATGGAAATTTATTTATCATCAAGATACCTCCAATTGGACGGACGAGCAACGTGCCGCTCACCAACGTGTGTGTGAGAAGATTATTGCCGGGTGGAATTCATAGAACAATTTATCAGTCTTATCTTTATCTTATTAATGTATTTTTTTCAATGTCTTTAAGTTAATTTATCCTTTATGTAATATCTTTTTTCGATTAATGTAATTTCAATTAATGTATTAATTTGACATTTATGTTTAATTTACATTTAATAAAACTAGTCGTTAAAATCATGAAATGAATTCGTTGTGAGTTTTCAAGTTTAAAATCATCAGTGTGAAAGAGCAAAATTGTCATGTGAAACACTAACAGGGCAACGTGAAACGGACATGACCGGGCATGGATAAACATGGTCTTAGAAAACTAGTCGTTAGAAACTAGTCGTTAGAAAACTAGCCGTTATAAAACTAGCCGTTAGAAGACTAGCCGTTAGAAACTAGCCGTTATAAAACTAGCCGTTATAAACTAGCCGTTAGAAACTAGCCGTTATAAAACTAGTCGTTACAAGGTAATAGGTGTATATATGCGTGGCTTATGTTGTGAGGTTCTCCACATCCTACATTTGAAGAATAACCTCTCAAATAGCTTTACTTAAAATGTCTCAATATCCCACGAGTTCCAGCCAATCCGATGAATCCGATGACCAACCCGGTTCACCTGGTGAACAAATGATGTTAACGATTCTTCAACATTTGGAAGACGATGTGCACAGTCAACGAACCAGAATATTCATTGAGAGAAATCGTGAAGAGGGACATGTTAGGCTTTTCAATGATTATTTCTCTCCAAGTCCGGTGTATCCTGATCACATCTTCCGAAGAAGATTTCGCATGCGAAGGGAATTATTCATTCGTATTGTGAATGAGCTTGAGAATCGATCTCTTTTTTTTCAACAAAGACCCAATGCCGCCAGAAGACAAGGGTTGTCACCACTACAAAAGTGCACTGCAGCGATTCGTCAACTGGCTTATGGAGTTCCTGCTGACAATCTTGACGAGTACCTACGAATGGGTGAATCAACAGTTATAAAATGTCTTTTCAATTTTTGTGAAACTGTGGTTGCAGCATTTGGTGATCGCTACTTGAGAAGGCCGAATCACAATGACACTCAACGTCTTCTCCAAATGCACGAGTTGAGACATGGCTTTCCAGGCATGTTAGGAAGTCTTGACTGCATGCATTGGGTGTGGCGAAATTGTCCCGTTGCTTGGAAAGGTCAATTTACAATAGGTCATGGGTCACCTACAATCATCCTTGAAGCAGTCGCGTCTCAAGACCTATGGATATGGCATGCATTTTTTGGAGTCGCAGGATCGCGCAACGATATCAATGTTTTGAATGAGTCTCCTCTATTCAACAACGTCTTGCAAGGCACTGCACCAGAATTTAATTTTACTGTGAATGGAACACAATATACAAAAGGTTACTATCTGACAGATGGTATCTATCCGGAATGGTCAACTTTCGTTAAGGCTTTTCCTACGCCACTAGATCCTAAGAGAAAATTATTTAAGGAAAGACAAGAATCTGCGAGAAAGGATGTCGAACGAGCATTTGGTGTGCTCCAAGCACGTTGGGCAATTGTTAGGGGGCCCGGTCGTTTTTGGTATAGGAAAAAGTTGAAGCTCATAATGTTAACTTGTGTTATTTTGCATAATATGATCGTTGAAGACGAAGGAGACATGGTTACAAATTGGAGCAACGATGAAGGCGACGAGCCCACACAACCGATACAAGGCGCTAATCCAGAATTTAGGGATTATCTCCAAAGAAACACCGAGCTACGTAACAATCAAGTTCATCACCAACTTCGTGCCGACTTAGTGGAACATATTTGGGCTCGATCTGACAATAATTGATATAATGCGTTTATTTGTCGTTTCAAAACATTCAAGTTTTTAATTAATTTAGTTGAATTGTTTTCTTAATGTTGAATATGTTGTACTCTATTTTCACTTGATCAAAATAATAATAATCTTTATTAGTTAATGAAATGAGTTAGTATTAAATATTTATTTCAATTTGTAAAATATATTAATTGATACTCTAAAATAATTAACTAAATAATTTTAATATATTTATATACTCCGTATTAATTTTTTTTAACATATTGAATTTTACATATATTCATTAAATGAAAAATAAAGAATTAAAAAGAAATGTGATTGAATAGTGGGTTCCACAAATGTGAGTTATAACTTTTGGAATGGTTGTAGAAGTTAGTGGAATAGAGTTATTAATGTAAGAATGATGATGTGCAGGTGGAGGAGAGAGGGGAGTTATAACCCCTCCACCAATGTGGACACTCTAAGGAGTTAGAGTTTTGACTTTTTGTAGACTTGTAAATAAATAAATATAATAATATTTATAATTTAATATATAACTTAAAAATAATATATATATATATATATTTAATCTAATACTTACTAATATCAAATTGAATATCATGATTTTGTATTTGTATTTGTTTATTAAAAGAATAAAAAAAAGTATTTGAATTCGAATCATAAAATTTTAAATACGAATATCAAAATACGAATACTGAATCGACCAAAATTATTTGATTCGTTTACAACCCCACTGTACACACTCCAATTACTATACATACCTCATATAAAATATAATTTATTTTTAAATTACTACTAAAATCACATGCTCTCCAATTTTGAACAATTATACACAAATTAAAATAAAATTACGAACAATCCTTCTCATGTGACGAAATGGAAGAAACACGATAAAATAACAAGAAGAAGAAAAGTGAGTTCAAATTACTTCAGAAAATCACAAATTAAAACTATAGACTTTGATAAAAACTAATAAAACTATGTAAAAATTGAGATTAAGCGTACCAAATTTACTCATTTTATTCGGTAAAAAATTCTGAATGTTAAATATGTGCGGTTGAAACTCCTCTTTTTAGGGGGTGTTTGCAAACTCTATAAACAGCTTAAAAGCACTTCTAAAAAGTAAAAGCTGTGAAAGGGCATTTTTTTGCTTTAAAAAAAGTGATTCTGAAAGCTGTTTGTAGTGTTTCAAAACACCCCCTTAAACTTGAACTCACTTTTCTTCTTCTTTTTATTTCACCACGTTTCTTGTGTTATATCAAAGGAGAGTGATTTTTTTCGTAATTTTGTAGAATTGAGTTACATTTGCCTCAAATTGAGGTGTGTGTATTAAGTTTTTTTTTTTTTAAATTATATTTTATGTGGTGTATGTATGCTTAAGTTTAGTTAGTTTAGTCGCGGTTAGGCACGAGCAAACCGTAACCGAAAAACCGTCAAACCAGCCGATTTTTAACCGTCGGTTCAGTTTTGAATTTTGAAAACTGCCGGGTTGTGGACGTCTAGCCGTGGTCTTTTATCTTTTTCAATGCACATATCATTATTTGAGGATAATTTTAACATAAAGAATAGTCTTAATATTTGTACTTTTTGCCATTTCAAGTACGTCACAATCATTAGCTCATAATATTGCCATTGGTGGAGTCCGACAAGCAAAGTCAACAGCTTTCTTGAAAGTCATAAATGTTGATCTGATTCAACTTCATTTAAAGTACAGATAAACCATACATTGCGTGCTTTGAGTTTTTTTTTTTTTTTTTTTTGCTCACAAATCAATATTGATAAAAAAATGTCTGCTGCTCTCATCGCCATCGCAATCACTACAATATTTAATGAATCTAGCTTTCCGTCAATGGCTACTGAGTCAACTCACCCGGGTTTATTGCATTCTTGCTGCTTCTCTCTTTCAGGATTTCGAGATTCCCTTTCTCTTCTCTACCAAAAGCATCTGCCCCAAACTCTTTCTCTTCTGCAAGTATGTAATTTCCTCATTGTGGCATTTATTCGAACACCTTCTCTGCACATTACTGTTTTATTGGAATTAGTGTTTGATTCCTCTGTTTTGACTTTGTAATTAAGTTCAAATATCTGCAATTCTGCGTTATGGGCTACTCTTTTAGATTTAGATAAACGGGTTTTCACTTGTTCTAGTTGTAAAAATTGCAAATGTTTGTTTCCTGAAAACTAGTTTCCGGTGGAGATTGAATTGCGATTTCTCTGAATCTTGTTTCAGGTTGGAGTTTAGTGTTATAAATCTTATTCAGTAGCTGAAAATGACGGGTTTTGGGGCGACTCGAATAGCTTCTGAAAAGCTTGCAGCTGTGTGCTTATGCTTGTTGTTCTTGCTTATTGGTGCAAATTGCCAAAAAACACATCCACAAGAAGGTAATTTATTGTATTCTTTCGTATTTGATGTCCAGTTTAAGAAGCATGTACATAACTAATGTTAAAGCTTTCATTTGAAGGATTGTATTTTTGAAATCTGATGCAATCTTGTTAAACATACCACAAGTCCAATAGAATTGGACTTTCTTTCTGTTTTGTTTCCAAGTTCTTATTCGTTTAATGCCCAGCTTCGTAGGATAGATTAATCTAAGGTAGATGAGTAATCAGACCCAATATAGATACCGATAAGGCCTAAAATAAAAAAAATTACCCAACATGCAAAAATACACTCAAGTGTGTGCATATCAAATGATTGAATAACACATGATTTGAGATTCAGTCTGAACTAGCTGAGATATCCGAATTGACCATATATATTTCAACATACCTACCAAATGGGGCCTAAATGTTTAATATATGCTTCAAGAAATTAAGTAAAATTTTCCAGATTACAGGAAAGTGTTAATTAAACGTGAGGTAGATTCTTGCAATCTGGCCTCTAACATTTGGTTGATATTGTATGATAAATTATCAATGGATGGTCTACGGTTTGCACTTGTATTAATTACATCAATTTTATGGTTCAAGGAGTAGGCAGCTAGGCTCTTATACTGTAAAGGCCTAAACTTTAATCTTTTACTTTGTTTGGGACTATTCATATTGTCTGTAATAATGCTAAATAGAACGGAGATGCTTTTGCCTGACTGAATGTCTTAGTTTGTGCCAGCTTCATTGTATTCAATCCAGAAAAAGAATAGGAATTCAATTTAGTAAAATATGAATCACAAAAAAATATTGTATGATATAATTATAACATTGCAGAAGCTGTGATAACTTTTTGATGTTTTCTACAGTGGAAGCATTGAAATCCATACAGAAAAGTTTGACTGATCCACATAAATATCTTCGCAACTGGAAAGAAGGGGATCCTTGTGCTTCAAACTGGACCGGGATTATATGCCATGACACAACATTTGATGATGGTTACTTGCATATTAGAGAATTGTATGCTTTCTTCAATCCATAATTTTTTAATTGCCTTTGCTATTTTATGAGCATATTTTAAATGATGCCTTCTGTATTTTTCTTTTTTCTACTACAGGTTGTTGCTAGATAAGAATCTAACGGGAAGTTTATCTCCAGAACTGGGAGATTTATCTCAATTGATAATAATGTGAGTACAATAATTTTGCAATATGCACTAACAGGCTTTTGCATTTTATTTATATTGGCAATTTTGGTTTAAGATATGGTGGCTTTTCCTTCCTCTTATGATGACTTCCTATTTTCTTTTTGCAGGGATTTTATGCGTAACAATATTAGTGGGACAATACCGAAGGAGATAGGCAACATTGAACCTTTAGAACTGCTGTGAGTAGATTTTTTATTTGTCAAGCTTTTACATTTTTTTTTTTTTTAAAAAAGAGCTCTTATGCATTCTTATTGTTATTTCCTTCACTGGTTTCAGGCTTCTGAGTGGGAATCAACTAAGTGGTGTCTTGCCTGATGAACTTGGTTACTTATCCAACTTGGACAGAATACAAATTGACGAGAATCAAATATCTGGACCGATACCCCTGTCCTTCGCTAACTTGACCAGTGTGAAACACTTGTAAATATTTTTCTTTATTTCAAGATGTTATGGGGAATCCTATTCTGAATATATTTATCTCTGAGATTATTCCATCATTTTCAGACATTAAAAAACTAATGTCGTTATTGGCCTTACATTTGCTTCATCTTATTTTGTCCTTCCAGCCACATGAACAATAATTCACTTTCTGGGGAAATACCACCACAGCTCTCTCGACTTCCAATTCTTATTCATTTGTAAGTGGGGCAATTGTTTGTTTTAATAACTCCATGGCATTTTGAACATCTCATCATAAACATTCTTTAAAAATGAAAACTTTATCATTATTGACTTCGATTTCTGCAGGTTGCTTGACAATAACAACTTATCAGGAAATATTCCGGCAGAATTGTCTGAACTGCCCAACTTAATAATACTGTATGCCATCTTTGCCTTTTAAATGTGTTCACTCTAAACTTTGCCTGTTATCAAGTATATTTTTTAATTTTTATAAGCAAGTTGAAGTGATTGTGTAGCTTATTTGTTGTTCCATTCTTTTGTTTTCCAGTCAGCTTGATAACAACAACTTTAACGGGAGTAGAATACCCTCTTCATATAGCAACATGACTCGCCTAGTGAAGTTGTAAGTCATTGCAATGTCATATTATGCTTTTACACTAAAAAATTTATAGTTTATGTAATTATAAGTGCATATTTTACACTACATATTCCAGTTCCTTTTGTGATAATATTGGTAATAATTGAGGTTTTGTTGGCTGTATTAGGAGTCTAAGGAATTGCAGTTTGCAGGGGGGAATTCCTGATTGGAGCAATATACCTAATATTTCTTACATGTAAGTAAATCCTCTGTAAATTTCCCCTATGGCATTACCTTTAATTCAGCTTCTGATTGTTTCTCTTTGAATGCATATTAATAGCATGATATTATTGTGCTCTGTAACATATCTCGTATTCTGATTCGGTAACACTCCCAATCTCAGAGATCTGAGCTTGAATAAACTCAGTGGATCCATACCAACTGGTGGCCTTCCAGAGAATATCACAACCATGTAAGAAATTAATCCTACTTTTCAGTTTATTTAACGCTTTGGAACTATATTAATAAAGATTTTCTTTTAAATGCATATGAAATTTTCACTCTTCTGGAACTAATGTGTTGTTGTATGTGCAGTGATCTCTCTAACAACAATCTGAACGGAACCATTCCGGAAAGCTTTACAAGACTAACTCGTCTACAGAAATTGTATGGATCTTTCTTATCAGATTCATAGTCTTGATTTAATGGAATCTATCGTTGAATTCTCTTGTGCATAGTGTTTATTGTTTAAAATCCATTAATGAACTAAATTTGGCTATCTTGGTTTTAGACGTTGATTGAATATATTTCAAATGTTCCTATTTCTGATGCAGGTCTATTGCAAATAATTCATTGATTGGTTCGATTCCATCCATTTGGCAAAACAGGCCTTTAAATCTGTCTGAGAGACTCATTCTGTAAGGGTGAATAAAAAGACTATCCTGCTTCCTTGTCACTTCTGTTATCTTCTTTTCTTTATCATCAGACAAAAAGCAAATCATATATAATGATAAATATTTCCTGCAGAATCTGTAAGTAAATTAGGGTCAAATGAAAATAAACTGGAAAATGTTCTGAAATTAAATAGTGAATGTGCATTTCTTGATACTGCAGGGATTTTGAGAACAATGGGCTTTCAAGTGTTACGGGGAGTCTTGTCATTCCTCCCAACGTCACCATTGGGTTTGTCCTTTACATATCTTTCAACTTTGGCAATCTGTTCTGTTTCTAAGTTGTGTATTTTCCAAAAGGTATAAATGTGTCATTACTCATCTTGTATCTCGTGAACAAATCCAGGCTTCGGGGAAATCCTGCATGTGCCAATACGAGCCTTATTCAGTTCTGTGGGGCCCACGAAGAAAACTTCCCTTCATTGATTGATACAAGCCTCAAAAATTGTTCTCAGCCTTGCCCACCTCCTTACGAGTATGCCCCAGACTCTCCTTCTACCCATTGTTTCTGTGCTGCTCCGCTGTATGTTGAATATCGCATGAAGAGTCCCAGCTTCTCAGATTTCGTTCCATATACCAGTTTATTCAAAAATTACCTAAGTTCTGGACTTGAATTAAGTATACATCAGCTTGACCTCTATTCTGCTAAATGGGAAAGCGGGCCTCGTCTTGGAATGTACCTCAAGATTTTTCCATTGTACATGAAAAATAGCAAGCCGGAATTCAATGTTAGTGAGGTACTACGTATTCGTGGCTTGTTTAGTGGATGGAAGATTCCTGAAAATCGTTTTTTTGGGCCTTTCGAGCTTCTCAGTTTCACACCTTCAGATGCTTACACAGGTGTCATTTCTTCTTTTATTATCTCCTTGTTTCAATCTGCAATAACATGAACCAAAAGCGATCATAGATACCACTATATATACCTTTACTGACTATTTTGACTATACTGGCCTTTACAGAATTTTTCCCACGCTCATCATCGGGTGTAGGCAAAGGGGCACTAGCAGGAATTGTACTGGGAGCAATAGCTGGATCAGTTGCTCTAACTGCATTTGTGGCCTTTCTTATTTTCAGAAAGCACGTCCATAAAGAACTCCAATCTTCAAAGAGACGTCTATGTGAGTACCGTAACTTTCTTTCTATATCTACGTTTAACACTGTTTAAATATATCATTACATTCTATTGCAGCATCTAGGAAGCCTATCAAAATTGACGGTGTGAAAGATTTTACGTACGGTGAAATGGCTCTGGCAACAGATAATTTCAATAGCTCTAGCATAGTTGGGGAAGGAGGTTATGGGAAAGTTTATAGAGGTATTCTTGCTGATGGAACAATTGCTGCCATAAAGCGTGCTCAGGAGGGATCACTTCAGGGTGAAAAGGAATTCCTTACTGAAATCGAACTGCTATCAAGATTACACCATAGAAACTTGGTGGCGTTGCTTGGATATTGTGATGAAGACGCTGAACAGGTATCCTTATTCTGCCATATTTTACTTTGATTGTTCGTTTTTTTGTGTTACAACTTTAAACCGTGGGATCTGGAAGCTCATGCTTACTATGTGTTTGATGATGCAGATGCTAGTTTATGAATTCATGCCGAATGGAACGTTGGGGGAACATCTATCTGGTAATTTTTGAGAGCACCCTTCTATACTTGTTAACTGGTAAATTTTATATAATATAGTATAGTTGATATGAGATGATTATAATTCACTACAGGAAAGTATAAAACAGCTCTGAGTTTTGCAATGAGAGTAAGAACAGCAATAGGTGCAGCTAGAGGCATCCTTTACCTTCACACGGAAGCAGATCCTCCAATATTTCATCGGGATATCAAGGCATCCAACATATTATTGGACTCTAAATACACAGCCAAGGTCGCCGATTTTGGACTCTCACGCCTAGCTACAGCTCCAGAATTCGAAGGCGGTGTCCCTTCTCATGTATCTACAGTTGTCAAGGGTACCCCGGTGAGTGAGAATCATAAAAACAGAAATTAAGCAGTATCCATTCATTCAATTGATGTTGATTACTGCATGCAGGGATACCTGGATCCAGAGTATTTCCTAACTCATCAACTCACTGACAGAAGCGATGTTTATAGCCTTGGCGTCGTATTTATGGAGCTCTTAACTGGAATGCCCCCTATTTCTCATGGCAAGAACATTGTCAGGGAGGTAACACATTTATTCATTTCTACTCAAATATTGCAATTGAAACATGAATGCATGTTACTGATTTGATAACTAACAAACTCAGGGGGCGCTTCGTTCAAATTCTTCTATAGGAATGATAATGGAAATCATCTAATAGAGAATTACGAACCAAGCGCCCCCTCAATATATGGTTTCGCAATTGCTAATGTGGGCACACTTTTGCTTCAGGTCAACAATGCATATCGTTCTGGGATGATATTATCCCTGATCGACCAATTTATGGGGCCGTATCCTTCTGAATGCGTCGTCAAGTTTCTAAACTTGGCTCTCAAATGTTGCAAAGACGAAACAGATGAGCGGCCTTCAATGGCCGAAGTTGTTAGAGAACTAGAGAACATATGGAAGATGATTCCAGAGACAGATACGGAGATGGAATTGTTGATCAGTCGCCCTGGAAAGGCGGTCACTCCGCCAGCTTCATCGTCTTTTGTGACAGGAGCTTCTTATGTTTCCGATGATGTCTCCGGTAGTGATCTAGTCAGCGGCGTTGCTCCCTCCTTTGCACCTAGATGATGTGGTCTTTTTTTGTTTGAAGAAGTCTTGTGTGAGACGGTCTTGTTTATGAGACGAGCTCTACTTTAATATTCTAACCTCACTTTGTTTTAAAACATGATTTGACTAGGGTCATAATAAGTCCACATATCGTACAATATATGTGTGATAAGAACTCGTTTCATGCATGAGACCGTCTCTTACCAGATTGATTCTGTAAACTAATTATTTGAACAGTATTTGTACATCATCAGCAGTTTAGTTGTTTTTGGTAGGTTTAGTGTTACTTTTATGACAGCAGTTTGACATCTCATTTATGTAATACACTTATAAGTACACCATTTTTTGGCTACTTGTATATGATTAAACACAGCTACAAAATACGATAACAACGGTTTGAACAATAAATACTCCGTTTGTACGATTTTTTATTCAAAAGAGAGTCTTGTATAAAACTACATATTTTAAAATGAAAATAATATTTTTATCATTAACCTTCAAATCATAGTTAAATTGTAATTTACTATTTATACACAATTATTTTATTTAAACCAATAATACCCTCCACTACGTTTACGAATGAGGGAATAATTCCTAAATTTGATGCATGGTGAAAGTTTCCAACATTTTTTATGATAATATTTCTTTTAAACATCAATACTACGTACGTAAGATGTCGCGTCACACTCAACTAGCACATATTATTATTTATTAACAATGTAAGACTTTTTTGTGATTCTCTCATTTTTCCACAAAATCTTTTTTCATACTTCAACATTTTCTCTCAAAAGTCAGAATCAACTAATAAATCAACAACAACTGTGTTAATAAACTAAGTGTAATTCCTCTGCAATTTTAATATACAATAAAGAAACTTACTTAACCATTAAAAAAAAAAATTGCGATTCCTCCACAATTTAAAGGACCGCAGCATTCTTCATTTTTTTTATATTTTTTATTTTAGAATTGTACTATATGATTTTTAAACATGATAGGGTGTCAATAGAAATTTACAAAGTACGAGAAAAGTAAATTAGTGTAAAAAGCAAACACGCCCTTGCCGTCACCGCCCTTTGTCACTCGACGTCACCCCTGTCTCACCTTTCGTTAAAAGATTCAAAAGACCCTAAATTTACCACCATCAGATCATCTCCAACGCCACTTCATTTATAGAGTTTTAACTTCAAAAATGAAGTTTTGCTTCCTCCAACCGTACTCTATTTTGAAGTTTTGAAATATAGTTTTGAATAGTAAACTCTATTTCAAAACTCTATATAATTTATAATATAATATATTTTTTTTTTGTGTGTATTATTATTACTAACAAAAAAAAACGTAAAATAAGAAGTTTTATTGTTGTAATATTTAATTTAAAATTTAATTTACTAATTGAATATTTATTTGTATAAATTAATTTAAATATGAAGATAAATATATTATTTAATGATTGTAATATATTGAAAATGAATAAAATAATAAATAGAGTAAGATATAGAGTTTTATGGTTGGAGAAGATTTTTCAAATAGAGTTTGAAAAAGTGTATTTTATAGTTTAGAGATCTTCATTTTATAGTTTGTGGTTGGAGATGGCCTCATCACCATAAGTTTCTCTTGATATTTTTTAGACAAATGGGTTAATCTCCTCCAACAACGTCGTGGTGGCTACAGTGTCTGCTTGGTAGGTTCACCCGTTTAATCTTTGATTTTTATGTTTTTTTTTATTCTTTGTTGTTATCGTTTTTGTTTCCTCTTTTTTTTTTCTTTTTTTTTTCGTTCTTTTGTTCCTAGCTTTTGGGATGTCCCTCTCCTCTAGGTTTTTTAGTGGTGAGATCCTCCACACCTTGTAGGGTAGTCTTTCCTTTTATGAAATTTTGTGTTTTATGTTTTTTTTTTTAAAGATTCAGTAGTGGGCTAGATGTTTTGCTTTCTTCAATCTACCTAGTTTTTGTGTTGATCGAGAAGAGACACAATGAAGATGGTGAAGGATATCTGAGTTAATATATTTGTGATTTTTTTTTGTCAAGAAATGTTTTCGAAGTTCAATACTTAAAAGACTTGGTCTCCTAGTGGATTAGTGGTGTTGTCGAATTATTATGTTCAGTGAAAATAGTGGAATTTTTGTTTAAAGTAATAATGCTTCGTGGAAAATGGTTCAAAGAAAAGAAAATCCTACCACACCTAATAATAATCTATGTTAATGAAGTCTGATGCGACACTTATGTGGGACAATTGTACGTAGAAGATTATCCTCATGTCTTGATCTTGAAATTTTTCATAATTTGGTAAAATAAATATCTTAAATGACAAGATTTTAATTAGTCTAATATGTGAAAAAAAAAAAAAAAAACATATAAGGAAGAAATAGATGTTACACGTCATTCTCATACACTTATTATTAGATAAAGAATGAAACATATTAGTGCTCCTAAGAGAGTATAATTCTCACTCTAATCACTCACCTAAATAAAACTTCTCCAAATTTGACAAATTCTATTTTCACCAATATTCAATTTATCACCATTGTATTTTGACAAAAGTGGAAAAAGAATAATATTATTTTATCTAGTTATCTCATTTGAATATTTTAAAATTACACCAAATGTAATTATTTTATTTTTTTTTATGCAAAATCATCTTTTTTGTCTTATTTTCTTTAAGGGTAAGACTGATGTGCGCTTAACTACACCATGCACCTGAGTTGATCTTGACCGTTGATCGGTCAACGTTTAATTTTTTTATTTTTTTATTTATGGACTTACACTTTTTAATAATATTTTCGACTATATTAATTTATACTTTTTGGTAATGTTATATTGCGTTATTTTTTTGTATCTAGTTATATTACACTTTTAGCTATATGGTGTTGCACTTTTTAATTGTCAATTGACTTTTTTTTTTTTTTTGTGTTGTATTTTTCAATAAAATTTTCAGTTATATTGACTTACACTTTTTTGTAATGTTATATTGCACCTTTTAGTTATATGGTGTTGTATTTTTCAATTGTATTGTTTTACACTTTACAATAATATTGTGTTGCACTTTTCAGTTATAATAACTTACACTTTTTATTAATATAATTTAGGGAAAATATCACTTTTGGTCACTGAACTTTACAACTTTTCACATTTGGTCACCCACATTTCATCACTGTCAAATTTGGTCACTCACTTATTGGTGGCTATCAAAATTGGTCACTCACTTATTCTTTCTCTATCAATTTTGATGCTGCTGTTAGAGAATCCGTCATTTACTAACGGAGAAAATGTTTTGAATGCCAACTTTTATTATTCAAAGCTTCAATGCCTCGAATGGAAGCAATGACTTAGATGAAAAAACATATGACTGGTTTGTAAAGAGAAATTCTTCCCAGTGGTCTAGAGCATTTTCAGCTGTAATTGATGGATTTAACCAGATGGTTGAAATAGCATGTTTATAGGGGATCCCTGTTAAATCCCATCTTCTACAACTGCATGATTTTTGTCATATGTCTACAGTGTGTTGGTCGAATGTCCCATGATTTGAAAATTGGTCGAATGGTCCCATGATTTGAAAATGACAATCATCTGATTTCATAGGAATGCATTCAGCTGCTTCCTTCATATTTTTAGTGTCAACCTGATTATAGGGCATATTGCATCTTACCATGATAATGTTTCTGATTGTTTCAAGCATGGTGATGATTGGTTTGTCTCTTGCAGGAAGAATGAGTGAGTTGGAGCTCTCACACATGTTATTGGTCAAGATATCACATTTTGAAAAAGCATTGAAGTATGCTCTGGACCACTGGAAATGATTTCTCTTTACAAGCCAGTCATATGCTTTTTCATCTAAGTCATTGCTTGAAGCTTTGAATTCTAGTTGCTCTAGCAGCGGTCCACAATGCTTTCTTAACCACACACCAGTAATATTAATTGAAGATAAATTCAGTAAAATTAAATTTAAAAAAAAGGGGGATTTGAGAGTTTAGGAGTAAGGAATTAAAAGAGAGAAAATAAAATTTGGGCTCAAAACCTTTTCTCCGTTAGTAAATGACGGATTCTCTAACAACAGCATCAAAATTGATAGAGAAAGAATAAGTGAGTGACCAATTTTGATAGTGACGAATAAGTGAGTGACCAATTTTGATAGTGATGAAATGTGGGTGATCAAATGTGAAAAGTGGTAAAGTTCAGTGACCAAAAGTGATATTTTCCCTATAATTTACAATTTTCATTAATATAACTTACATTTTTCAGTTATAATAACTTGCACTTTTCAGTTATAATAACTTACATTTTTCATTAAAAACGATGTTGCACTTTTCAATATATTAACATACAATTTTTGAGAAAAAAATAAATAAAAAAGTCAACCGTTGACCAATTAATTGTTGATAGATCAAGATCAACTTAAATACACATGACAAGCTTTTGACTTTCTTCAATCGACTAATACACCTCAAAATCTCGTATCAAATGGGAGACGGATTGTGTAACATGGCAGGTTGCTATTCATTAATCATGTATTTGAACTCATTTGTACATACGTGAATGTAGAACTTGTTGCTAACGGCAAATAATTAAGTCAAGGTGATGCATATATATTGATAACTAGATCAATATGATGACAAAGTAGAAAATTATCCTCATGTCTTCAAGTCTTGAAAATAATCATACTTTGTTAAAATAAACATTTCATCAAATGACATGTTCATATTGGAAGTTATTAATTTATATAAAGCGAATACGTGTTAATGAAATGTAACATAAGCTTTAATTAAAATATGATATTATCCGTTTCACAAATGTTTATACACTTTCTTTATTCGTTCGTTTCATAATTGTTTACACACCTTAAAAAGGTCTTTATAAATTCCACCCTCACAATATTCCTACATTTATACAAAGTGTCATTACTTTTACACTCATTCCAACTATTATCTTTACTTTATTCATTTAACTTTACAAAATTATATCTCAACACTTCACTCATTATATTTTTTTTCTTAAAAATGTGTGCTCATTTTATGGTGCAAACACCTGTGAGATAGAGGGATTACTAATTTTAACTTAAATATAAAAAATGCTCTAATTTTAGATCCATGCACTAGATGTGTAGACCTAATTACTTTAAAAAAAAAGGTGGGGTTGTTGTACACTCGAGTGCACACGGTACCATGGATGAGACGTGATATCAAGGCATCAATTATTTGGTGCGATTGACAGCTGTAAAACCCTAAAACCTTCCATTGTGTGCGATTTACACACGGTGGAGGTGTTACCCGCCGCTTCAATCTCTCACCCTCCTTTTTCTTCCGGCCACCTCCCACCACCACCCCTCTCTTCCCTCCTCCACCACCGACCATCCCTCAGCCGTGCCCCGCCGACCACCACCACCACCCCCCCTCTCCTCTCCCACCTCCGACCACCCTCCAAATCCCACAGCCTCGTCCCGCCGCCCTCCAACCTCCTCTCTCCTCCCAGGCCGCCGTCTACTCCGCTGCCCCGCACCACCTTGCTCTCATCCGCATATGGCGTCCATCTAGGACCTCCATCTGCCTCCATGGACGACGCCCCCGAGCTCAACGGCGATTCGCCGGTAAGCTCTCCCCCATCGCCTCCTCGGTCGCCTCCCACTACGCCGATCAATGCCGATTGTCTCGGCCCGGAATGGTCGTCGCTCCCCTGCGGCAGAGTGCCGCTGTCTCGTGCCACGGCTCCCCGCCCTCCTCGGCCGCCCCACGCCGTCCTCTACCGGCCTCCACCGCCTCTGGCTGTCCCCCGTCGGTTATCCCCTCCCCTGTCAGTCCTCTACCGCCGCCCTTGCGGGAGCAGGAGGTTCACCCAGTGCCGCCTGACAGCACGCAACCCTTACTCGAGCAGGCTCAATCTCCGACGACACATCTGTCCTTGGCCAATTTCTCCCCTGGTGAAATTGCTCTGGCTAAGCTTCTTATTCCTCGGTTCCCAGGACTAGGCACATTTTTTAAATCTCTTGATCAGTCAGTTCCCATTGGTGACCACCTCCCATCCTTGGAGGAGCACTTTCCTGGGTTTACTGAGTTCCTCGAATCGTTCGTTGGCTTTCTACCTGCACTGCCGTCTCCCACCTCGTTTGTGTCCGCCTTGGTTGGACAGAGCACCTCGGTCCCGCCCTCTTCCGAGATGCCCACCTTGCCCGTTGGCATCTCCTCCACGAGCCCAGTCGTTTTTCCTGATCACATGCGCCCATGTAAGAAGGAGGATTACTTCACCATCTCGATTGATAATGCCACGTTATAGGCTGGAGTGAACGAATTCAAGGATGCCTTGATTGGTTGCTTAATCACCCCTCGCGGAAAAGCCCCGATACCGTATGCTGAGTTGTCGAAGAGGCTAGTCGAGTCTTGGTCCCTCCATGGGAGCCTCTCTATTGTGCCAATCGGAAAAGGATTTATTATTCTCAAGTTTCACCTTTTGGAAGAGCGCGACCGTATTTTTAGAAGACGTGATTGGCAACTGGGCCCAGGTTCCATCCGCCTTAAAAAATGGTCTCCCGGTTTCAATCTGAATCAAGCGCCGACCTCGATGGCTCAAGTTTGGGTACGCCTCCTCGGCCTCCCGATTGAACTTTGGCAGTCCATGGTTCTCTCGGCTGCGGCTTCAGCGGTTGGCAAGCTCATTAAAATGGACGGCCACACAGCAGCCAAGACCATGGCTAAGTATGCTAGAATCTTGGTTGAGGTGGATATGAAACAACCAGTTTTGGAGTGTCTGGTCCTTGAATGTGAGGACGGTTCCGTGACGGTGGAGGTTCTTTATGAGCAGCTTACGGAGTTCTGCAGCCACTACAAGGTAGTTGGACACGTGTCTGCTCGTTGCGCTATGAGACAGGCCCCGCCGCCTCCTCGCGACGACTCCCGTGGTAGGACCCGACACAGAAGACGGTCGAGACCTTCTCCCTCATACCTCTATCCCAGAGCGCCCCCGCAGAACCCCTCCTCTGATACTGAAGTCGATCCGGTCCCAGTGAGCAACTCCTTCTCCAGTCTTAGCACGGATGAACCTTCAGAGGATCCCGTGGCTACAGCGACCAACAATAGTCCGAACTTGGAGGCTTCTGCCAACGACGTCCCATCCCCTACTCGAACAGCCTCGACCCGTTCCAAGACGAAACGTTGTAGCCCCAAGATGCCTGAGGTGAGCCTATTTAGTGAATTTGAGGCCAAAACTTGCACGAACTACTCTATCAGCCAACCAATAGGGCTTGATAATGACTTCACCCGCGTCTCCAAGTTCAAGGGCAATAGGGGCGATGCCTTTGACCCTCCATAGTCCTTCACCTGATTCCAGATTCCTAGATTGAGTAGTTTTTTCGGAATTTACTATCGCTTCTATTGCTAGGTTGTTTTTAGGGGTGTACCATTTTTAGATGGTAACCCGGCCTCTGGTTTCGGCTTGTGAACTTATGACTTTTATCTTTTCTTTCTTTTTTAATTCAAAAACCTTTTTATTGTCCATGTATGGATCCAGGACCTGTGGTTAGGGGGCCGATTTTTTTTAACAATTCAAAACAATATATATATAATTATAAAATTTATGCAATAAAGTGTGTCTAATTCTTCTTTTTAATATATATAAACACACTTATTTTATCTCATCTATATATATCTCTCTACTTTATTTATAAATAAATAATATTCATTAAAATCGGTGCAAAAATAAATAAACACATTATACGTGAATGAAGAGAGTATTAATTATTATGTTTTTCAAATACATCTATCAATATAATATGATCATCTTTTTATCAATAATATACTCTCAAACATGTAAAAATATACTAATATCTTAAAGATTAATTTTACAAAATACAAAAAAAATGTAAATTTATTTGATATAAAACTAGTTAACACAAACCTTGCTAGTAATAAATAATAATTGATCATGTTTTATTGTCGTTAATCTACACAATTAGGGGTGTTTGTTTTGGGATTATGTAGGACTAGTGTAAGACCCGCGTTTTACGCGGGGTTAAAATATATTTTTTATTTTAATATATTAATTAAAAAGGTACATTTGAAAAATATATAGATTTGTAATTTTTTTTATATTAAAAGATTAAAAAAATAAATTAAATGTTGTAGCAATATAAATTACATCATATGGAGTATTTATATAAAAAAAAAATAGAATAAAAAATTATAATCTTATTAATAAAAATTAATACATATTTTTTGTTAAATTACATGCATTTAATGCGATGACTTTGTGTCCTATTTTGATTTTTTTTATATTGATTCTCATATTGATTGTACTTCAATCCTTTTTTAAATAAATCAAATATAACCAAATAAAAAAAAACAGAACAATTCACATGAATATGTTTATTAATTAATGTACTGTAGTCTCAAAAGAAATAAAATCAAACATCAATTCAATTTAGTAATTTTAAAGTTAATCAATGTTTATATGTATCTAAGTAAATAAAGAAACAAATTTAAATCATCCCTAAAACAAAATTACCAATTTAGTTATTTCGTCCATGGTGCTGAAATAATCTCTCTTCGGTTATTCTTCATAGGAATCATAGTTATGGATTTAATTAAAATTTCACAATATCTGCTCTACCAAAAAAAAAAAATACAATCCACATCCAACAATTTACCAAATACACCTTAAAGCCGAAATCCTAACATGGAAGATATGATAATTCAGATCAAGAAAAAAAAAAGTAATTTATCCAATCTTTGCACAATTTTATCTCTGAGATAATTACTTTATCTCCCACTGAACTTCTCAAGAATTTAATATGACCTTCAATTTACCCAAAAAAATTGACACAAAAAATCATTGCACACTACAATTCAATAAAAATTGCAAGACAATAAAAATACATATGATGATTGAACCATACTTTCACTCAAAAAATCATTTCATGATTAATATTTTCATCCTTTTAATAGTATAAATTTAACTTATTAATTGTAACTTTGGGTAAAATATTGAATAATTTATCATTTTTTAAAAAATTAAATTTACATTGTCGGTTTAAATTTACAAAGTTCACTGTTTTTTTTTTTTTTTTTTTTTTGTAATTTAACATCTTCTATTAAAATTTTAATTTAATTTGTTTATGCAATAATTAAGATTTTTTTTTCGAGTAAATTAATACAGATATAATATAAGGTTACTTATATAAAATTTAGAAAATCTAATTTCTGAAATAAATATTAAATTAATAAATATATTCCAATAAAAAAAAATTAAGCACACGTCATTAAATTTAAGTCAACCATGGTTTATTCTATTTAATCCCATATTATTGTCTATTAATAAATTCTAAAATTCAAGTTAAGGATAGTTTTAGAAATTTTCGTCACCCAAGTAAATTCAAGTTAAGGAGTTCAAATTAATAATTTAATTATGAATTGTCTTCACTCAATTAATACATTAAATGCTACTAATAAATATCTTAAATGCCATAATATTCAAATTATTAAATATTTCTTAAACTAATTAAAATGAAAAGAATGAAAATCTCTTTATAGTAACCTCCAAATTATTAACTAAATCCTCTCATTCTAAATGAATTGATGGCATTGAATTTAAGGCTTATGTGATTAATTTTCATTAGTTAATGTTAATCTATAATTTTAATTATGTTATCTATAATTTTAATTTATTAATTTACAATTTCTTAATATAATATTATAATTTTGTAACTTACCCACTCTATATCATACATTTTTATTAAAAGTTTAGCTTAATTGATGTACACTAATAGATTAATTTAATATTATAATTATTGAAATTAATTTACTTACCTTCATTTATGTAATTATCTCATTTATTATACCTAAAAATCTTCATTTATGGTTAGTTTTGTCTTGATGATCAAATTTAAAATTTTAAAAAGAAAAAAAAATATCTCTAATATATTTAACGTAAAACTCTATAATATTTTATTACAATATATATAAATAACTAATTAGTTGAGTAACTAATAATAATAAAAAAAACATATAAATCCTTAGAATATAAAAATGTATGTATATTGATTAATTTATATTTCATTAAACATGTTATAGTTATATTTAATTTAGTTAAATTTATTTAGATTAATTTAGAATTAAATTAGACGTAGATTTCATTGTATCTTACACAAAAAAAATAACATACAATTTTTTTTAAAAACATAACATACAAAATTTAATATCACAATTATATTTCATTAAAATTAAATAATGCACTATATTTCATACAAAACATGGAACCTAATTATTCCACTTTATAAAAATATAATGAGATCTAGAAAAATTATTCTATATACAAATAGAATTCGAAAAAATGTGAAACATAATTCATAAATGTTTTTTTTTTAATTTAACATATTCTATTAAAAATTTAATTTAATTTGTTTATGAAATAATTAAGATTTGTTTTCAAGTAAATTAATATATATAAGGTTATTTATATAAAATTTAGAAAATCTAAATTTTGAAATAAATTAGTATATGCCACAGTTTATACTAATTAGTATATGCCACAGTAAATCTAATTAGTATATGCCACAGTTTGTTTTCAAGTAAATCTAATTAGTATATGCCACACTTTATTATTAATAATAATGATATAATGATTAATTAGTATGTAAATAATTTTCAAATATTCCATAAAATATAATTTGACTTTTGAATATTTATTTTTGTAACCGTTATAATAAATTTTTTAAATTATGTTAATTAATTAAGTTAATCAGTAATTAATGATAATAAAGATTTAATAATTAAAAAATTCAACCATTTTATTTTTATTCACATTAACCTTTTTTTTTTACATAATATCAAAGGATTAAGAGAGCAAGTTTATTCTTTAAATGCATTAATTTCATATAATATATTTCATTATTGATTTTTTTTTAAAAAGTATCTATAAATAATTTTTGTTGTTCTATGCATCAGAATAATTTAAAAGTATATGCCACAGTTTATTATTAATAATAATGATATAATAATTAATTAGTATGTAAATAATTTTCAACTATTCCATAAAATATAATTTGACTTTGTGAATATTAATTTTTGTAACCGTTATTATAAATTCCTTAAATTATGTTAATTAATTAAGTTAATGAGTAATTAATGATAATAAATATTTTATAATTTAAAAATTCAACCATTTTTTTTTATTCACATTAACCTTTTTTTTGCATTAAATGTATAACAATGACAATATCAAAGGATTGAGAGCAAGAATTTTTAAGCTTATTTAATCAAAGCCACCATCATTTTTAAAATTTTACATTTTAAAATCTATCAATTCTTATTATCTTTATGGATTAAGTTTTAATCTAAATTTTTTATGATATATGATCTCTCTCACACACACACACACATATATATATATATATATATATATATATATATATATATAATGTTTAGAAATATCTTTCAATAAGTTAAACTTGAATAAATAGAATTAGTCGTTAATGAATGGAGACAAAATAAAATATTTGTGTAGTGGAGATTCTGACGTACGTTGTAGGGTAATTTGGAATTGAACCTCTCATTTCCATTTTTTTCTTTGAGATTTTATTTTATTTTTATATTGTACATTATTTTTATGTTCGTAAATATGGTATATACAACCTAATTTAGTGCATGAAATGAATAGTGGTAAGTGGCTAGCACTATGAAATTTGCATGCATAAAAATGACGCAATTAACCCCTAAAAACGACATGTTTAGGAATATTTTTTAATAAATCAGTGATATATCCAATGGTTAGTATATTTTTCCTTTTTTATTTATGGGTTAATTGAAATTTTTTTACCACCTTTAGCGTATTTATCAATTACATTATATTCTTTTTTTCTTTGCAATTTGATGCACCATATTTTTATGTTTTACAATTCGATGCACCAATATATTTTTCGATATGCACTAATATTTATGTGGCAGCATTAATCAAAATCATAATTATTCCTCTATTGTCTTAGAAAAAATTCCTCTGTCGAATTGCAAAGAAAAAAATGTTGTAATTAAACATTTATTTATTGACAAATTCTTCTATACAATTGAGTGGATAGATACGTACACTTGGATTTTAATGTTCAATTTACCCAATTTAATATTTAACCTCAATATTTGATTCAATTCATTGAAACTCAATTTCAATTGCATGTATAGGTGCAACCAATCACATCCAAATATCACCTTATTTATTTATTTATGCAATCAACATATATTATATATTTATAATTCTAAATACATGTATTTATGTTATAGAAAATTTAGCATGTGCAATTTATGAGTAATTTTTAAATCTTACTACAACTATAATATTTTAATAGGTACATTTTGTGTTGAATCTGTCAAGACTATACACACGCGTACGTTTTGGTACATCTGAACAAATGCTTCAATTATTTTATTTCATCTTACGGAAGAATAATAACTTATTTTCTTTCATGCATGAAGTCAACGACTCTGAGTAATCGAGAATGGTTAGAAAATCTATCATTTCACAAAAATGTGGTGGATTATCTATAATTGACAAATAAAAGCTATATACAAAAAGAAAAAGACTTAGAGCTATAAGTTTACAAGTTGACCCAAAGGGTTGAGCGCCATTAAAACATTGCACAAAAAATCTCTTCTTACGTATAAAACTCGGGTCAAAGAAAAAATGTACACTCCTCTAAACCAACCAAAATGATAACACACAAAGCAAACCTAAAATGACTAAAAACATAATTGAACCTCAACTCACGCAAGGACTCATGGAGGACTCAGGGTGAATTATCAATAATTGGTTAGTTTGTATCATGTTTTATGTCATTTTAAATACGGAGTAATATTTTACTATTTATATTAGTTATTACTAAATACGTCTAAGAAGCGCGGGTTGCACCCACGTCTATGACTAAAACGAAAAAGTCTCCTATTTTTGTTACATTTTGAAGACCAGGTTTTAAAACTGTTATGTATTAAAAAAAACCTGTCATGTATCTTTCAATATTTATTTAATATTTATAATTCATGTTTTATTAAGTTTTTTAATAAGTAGATATTGAAAAATAAATAAAATGTCTTACTTCAACTTAGAAAAAATCTCTAAATTTCATAAGTATTGTATTTCTCAATTCTTAATTTCACAATTACTTTTTTTCTCTTGGCTTTTCAGTTTCTTACCTCTTTTTCTATTTTTATTAACTAATTTGATACTTATTATTTTGCCTATTAAAAAATGATTTTATATTTTGATTTAAACTAATACTAAAAATTATCTTTTGTTTTCTGCAATTGAAATAATGTACGAAAGCATGGTTCAATCACCCACAATTTGGGTGTGTTTTTATTTTATAGTCTTAAAATTCTTATTGCATTGTAGAGTGCAATTTTTTGTGTCAATTTTCTGGGCAAATTGAAGGCCAGATTAAATTTTGAAAAGTTCAGTGGAAAACAAAGTGATTATCTGAAAGATAAAATTGTGTAAATATTGAATAAGTTACTCTTTTTTTCTTTCTTGATCTGAATTACCGTTTCTTCCATGTTAGGATTTTGGCTTTGAGGTGGATTGAGTAAATTGTTGGATGTCGATTGTATTGTTTTTTTTTTTTTTTGTTAGAGTTGTTATTGTGAAATTTTATTTAAATCCATAAGTATGACTCCTATGAAGATTAAGTGAAAGAGAAATTATTTCAACACCATGGACGGAAGAAGTAAATTGGTAATTTTGTTGCGGAGATGGTTTATGAATTGTTTCTCTATCTGTTTAGATATAAACATTGATTAACTTTAGAATTACTAAATTGAATTGATATTTGATTTTATTTCTTTTGCTTTAAAGCACATCAGTATAATAAACATGTTCATGTAAAATGTTATGTTTCTTTTTTATCTCTTTGTTGACTATATTTGATCTATTTAAAATAGAGTTGTTAGTACAATTAATATGAGAGTCATCACAATGTCAAACACATGTCATCTAAAAAAAAACCAAAACACAATATCATTGCATCAAATCACATGCAATTTAACAAAAAAATATGTATTGATTTTATATTCCATTTTTTATATATACAATTTAATTTATATTGCTACAATTTTTTATATTTTTAATAGAATAATTTTTTTACAAATGTATACATGTTCCAAATATATTTTTTTAATTAATAAATTAAAAATATATTATAAATTTATTTCAATCCCGCGTAAAACGCGGGTCTTACACTAGTTCTAAATGAATTGTTGGCATTGAATTTAAGGCTTATGTCATTAATTTTCATTAGTTAATGTTAATCTATAATTTTAATTATGTTATCTATAATTTTAATTTATTAATTTACAATTTCTTAATATAATATTATAATTTTGTAACTTACCCACTCTATATCATACATTTTTATTAAAAGTTTAGCTTAATTGATGTACACTAATAGATTAATTTAATATTATAATTATTGAAATTAATTTACTTACCTTCATTTATGTAATTATCTCATTTATTATACCTAAAAATCTTCATTTATGGTTAGTTTTGTCTTGATGATCAAATTTAAAATTTTAAAAAGAAAAAAAAAATCTCTCTAATATATTTAACGTAAAACTCTATAATATTTTATTACAATATAAATAACTAATTAGTTGAGTAACTAATAATAATAAAAAAAACATATAAATCCTTAGAATATAAAAATGTATGTATATTGATTAATTTATATTTCATTAAACATGTTATAGTTATATTTAATTTAGTTAAATTTATTTAGATTAATTTAGAATTAAATTAGACGTAGATTTCATTGTATCTTACACAAAAAAAAATAACATACAATTTTTTTTAAAAACATAACATACAAAATTTAATATCACAATTATATTTCATTAAAATTAAATAATGCACTATATTTCATACAAAACATGGAACCTAATTATTCCACTTTATAAAAATATAATGAGATCTAGAAAAATTATTCTATATACAAATAGAATTCGAAAAAATGTGAAACATCATTCATAAATGTTTTTTTTTAATTTAACATATTCTATTAAAAAATTAATTTGTTTATGAAATAATTAAGATTTGTTTTCAAGTAAATTAATATATATAAGGTTAGACTGGAAATTAGAAGCTGGGAAATACTTCTTCACCAGGAATTATTCTACTATTGTTGCTTTGGCAATTGGCAAAAGGTATGTATTTTGTAGTCTATTCACTACATACATAGGCTTGCGGAATGTTTGAGGAGAATGAGTGAATTGTATAAAATGAAAGACATGTGCTCCTATTATATAGGAGATTGAATTAAGATATAATGGTTAAGATTAAACATTTAAATGAATGGTTAAGATTAAAGGAAAAAGATGAAATGAATGAGGGTGGAGGAATTTTGAAATGAGAGGATTTTAGAGGAGAGAGATTGAGGTAGAGGGGGTGAGAATGTGACATGTGTCACAACAAAAGTTTGTAAATATATATATATAGATGGGGGAAATTCGGATGGGAAAATTTTGGATGGAGAAATTATGATAAATATTATGTGTGTTTGTTTAGAAATTTTGAATAGGATAGGATGTAACTTAGCAAGTTTTATGGAATTTTGACTAAGCAAGTTTTATGGAATTTAAAATATGCAGTTAGTTTTTTATTGACGAAAATATATTAAGTAATTAGATTAAGGGTATAATGAGACTTTTGGCTTTAATTTGACTCTATTAGAAAATTATACAACTTGATGTTTCTATTAGCTTAAGGGGTTCTAATAATGACGTTATTAGGGAATAATCTCATTATAATACTCCCTCCGTCCAATTTTCCAATTTTATTATGCCCACTTCTCCGGGCACAGGTTTAAATAAATATTGATTAGTGATGTGCCAAAATTTGCACAAAATGATTGGATATCCTTCGAGTAGGATATCTGACTTCCCAAACACGTACAAGCAATCCAAATATGCCGCTACCTTGATAGAATCTTCAAGAACCTGCAAAGAACACGCCGGAGGGGGGTCCGGCGCGGACACTCTGATGCCTAAGTCAGTATAGGGCTTCTCAATATATCACAAGGATCTCGAGATCCTTGATTTATCAAATCAGGCTCTCAAGAAGAAAGATAGGTTTTGCACGAAATATATTAAGTTTGTAATAGTAAGAAAGTCTAACTTGAAAACATCCTTTGCATTACCTATTTATAGGAAATTCCCTTCAAAGGGAAGTTATGGCTTCCTTCCCTTTCGGAGGTACTCCTTGGACCCGGCTCAGCTATGTTGACAAAGTCATCCTCTCCCTTTCTCTCCAGAAGAACTGAGATCATCCCCTTTTAGTGGGTCTCATCTCCTAAGATAATGGAGGAAGAAGTCTTCCTTCAATCACTCCTGGACTGATTCGTGAGGGTTCTCCCATAATCTCGGCTTGTCAAGTCATACCAAGACTGAGTCTTTCTGTCGTTTTTCTCTGGGCAGAGCTCCCTCCGGAAGGACCTCCAGAAGAGACTCTGTATCCAGAGCATATTATTTAATCCCATATCTCCTCCTTTTCCTTATCCTCAATACACGTGTCGACTTCTCATTTGATGACATTTTTAGGCCGCATCAATTAGTTTATTCATAAAGTAGATAAGTTGATCGTATGATAAGGTATTATGGGGTCCATTTGTAAATAAATGATTGTTTATGAATAAAGTGAATGACAAAGTGGGTAAATAAGTGATGATAGGAGGGTGGAGATAAAGTAGTATGCATATTATTGTTTCCAAAAGGATGTGGGCATAATAAAATTGGACAACCACAAAAGGAAAGTGAGAATAATAAAATTGGACGGAGGGAGTATTATATAATGTAACTTTATGTCAAATCAATTGTGTAAGAATGTATGGTGTTGTATTATTATAATAATATAATATATATGTATTATTAAGAGTGGATGGAGTTGGATGGTGAAATCAGGATGTGAAATCTCGAACTAGAACAGGACGGGGGACGTCCTTGATTTTATGTACATTAAGGGGGTGTTTGTTTTGTTTGTTTTGGGACTCACACGTCCGGATGAAAATAACGGTATCAGTGGAAATATTGAGATTTTAAATTTGTGGAAATATCGATGATATGGTAAATTTTGAAAATTACATTTTTTTAATAACAAAATTTTAATACATAAAATTAACAAAATAATTTGAATAAATTTTATATCACTGATAAATTTATAAAAAATATAATATACAATGTTATTTCATATGATATTTTTTGAAATTTATAGACATTTTCTAGATATACTTTTGATATTTTATGTATATTAACTCGATAGTGTTATTGTCTACATATATTTTATTCATATTTTCAATTTTTTTACAAATGCAGTGTAAATATCGATTTAGGATATTTTCATCATGCATGAAATGGAAGATGAGAGTGAAACCAAAAAGAAGGAAGAAGCGAAGGTTCCAGCATAAGTGCTTTTTGTTCCCATTTTCGGTTTATCGCCATCATTAGTTCAACATGTCATTTTGCAGTTGTGGAATTCAGGAGATGCCTGTTACTCCCATCACCATCACAATCACAATCACGGCTATTGTTCATCTCTCTAGCTTTCCGTCAATGGCACCCAAGTCAAGCCGCCACTCTTTCGCTGCTTATTTCTTCCAAGATTTCATTTCTCTTGTTTATAAAAAAGCATCTGCACAAAACCCTTTTTCCTGCAAGTATGTATTTCCTCATTGTGACATTTATTCAAACATGTTCTCTACAAATGGGTTTTCGGGTGCCCTTCTTGTTTAATATTAAGCGGTTTTGAAATCATTGTCGTTTTATTGGAAATAGTGTGGATTGTGTTTGGTTCCTCTGTCTTTGTATTTGTAAGTCCAAATTCCAGCATTTTTCTGCTGTGGGCTAATCTTAGCTTTAGATAAGAGCTTTTAACTTGTTATAGGTGTACAATTGACAAGTTTTTATGTTTGTTTCTTGAATATTGTTAGTGGTTTTGGCAATTGTATTGAACACTTTGGTGGAGAGTGAATTGTGGTTTCTCTGAATATTGTTTCAGGTTGGATTTTACTGATAGAAATCATATAATAGCTGAAAAATGACTGTTTCGATGACGTCTCGATTAACTTCCGAGAAGCTTGGACTGAGTGTCAATGTGTGTTTATGCTTGTTGTTGTTGCTCATTGGTGCAAATTGCCAAAGAACGCATCCGAAAGAAGGTAATTTATGGTATTCTTACTTATTTTCTTGCTCTTGATGTCCAGTTTTATAAGCATGTACATCACTAATGATAAAGGTTTCATTTGAAAGATGCTATTGAGGAATCTGATGAATGCTTGTTTAATTTTTTGTCATGCCACAAATCCAATAGAATTTTGTACTTTCTTTTCTCTCTTTGTTTCTCTGTTATCATTTTTTATGTATTCTACAGTGAATGCATTGAAATCCATCAAAAAAGATTTGATCGATCCATGTGGCAATCTTCGCAACTGGAAAAGAGGGGATCCATGTGCTTCAAACTGGACAGGAATTATCTGCCATGATACAACACTAGATGATGGTTACTTCCATATTAAAGAATTGTATGATTGCTTCAAATATAAAATTTCTAATTGCCTTGCTAATTTCATCAGCGAATTTTATTTTAACATCTTCTTGAATGCATCGTAATTTAAATGATGCCTTGTGTATGTTTCTGCTCAACAACAGGTGGCTGTTAAACAGGAATCTGTCTGGAAGTTTATCTCCAGAACTGGGACATCTATCTCAAATGACAATATTGTGAGTACCACTATTACTAGTGGCTTTTCCTTCCTCATTGATGACTTCCAATTTATTTATTTATTTGGCAGGGATTTTATGCGGAACAATATTAGTGGGACTATACCAAAAGAGATAGGCAACATCACATCTTTGGAACTGTTGTGAGTGGAACTACATCTATCACTCTTTGGTCAATGTTAATTGTTTCCATTTTTCCCCCTCCACTATCTAGTGATTGATAAATTCTCAAAGAGGACTTCTTGTTAATCCATGATGATGATTCAGCACATTAACTGCTAGCTAATATAACATTGTTTTTATAATCCTCACTGGTTCAAAAAATATTTTGTTCTCTAAATTATGTCTAGCTTTTAGCTTTTCAAATAGAAGTGCACTTCTGCATCTTACTGAGTTACTGTCATTTCAGGCTTCTGAGTGGAAATCAACTACGTGGTTCCTTGCCTGATGAACTTGGTTACCTATCCAACTTGGACAGGTTGCAAGTTGATGAGAATCAAATATCTGGACCTATACCTCTGTCCTTCGCTAACTTGATCAAAGTGAAACACATGTATATATTTTTCTTTATTTCAAGATGTTATAGAAGACCTATTTTGTATGTATATGCATGTGTTTACACACACACGCATATATGAGTAATGATATGGAATCCGATGGTGGGTTTCTTATGGAACCCAACATCAGCATAAAACACTTGTACATTTCAGTGTCGTACAAGTAGTTTATGCTAATGTTGGACTCCATAAGAAACACACCATCAAGCTCCATACCAAAACCAAGAACCCACCAAATGGTGGGTTTCATATCATATATATATATATATATATATATATATAAATAATGTGGTTGCTGGTTTTACATTTCCTTCATCTTACATTCCTTCATGTTCTTATCAGCCACATGAACAATAATTCACTTTCTGGGCAAATACCACCACAGCTCTCTCGACTTCCATTTCTTATTCATTTGTAAGTGGAGCATCTGTTTTTTCTTTTAAAATAATCTATGGCATTTTGAACATTTTATCTTAAATATTCCTTTCTTAAAATAAAGAGAAAATTCCTATCATTATTGGCTTGATTTTTATGCAGGTTGCTTGATAATAACAACTTATCTGGAAATCTTCCAGCACAATTGGCTGAACTGCCAAACCTAATAATACTGTATGTCATCTTTTCCTCATCAAATGTGTTCACTCTAAATATTGCTCGTTACTACAGTTTCTCCAATCTAGTTTCACTTTTTGGTGGTTGAGAACAATTATGTGATATGTTTACACTGGTTGTAAGTTTGATACTGCCTTTATCTGAGAACTTTCTGGTGAAGTCGGTGCATATGCTCCTAAAGTGCTTCTTTTTCTAATCTTATTTGTTGTTTCCATTCTTTTGTTTTCCAGTCAACTTGATAACAACAACTTTAATGGGAGTAGAATACCCTCTTCATATAGCAACATGACTCACCTGGTGAAGTTGTAAGTCCTCCCAAAGTCATAGTATTATATTTTTACGCCAAAGTTTCTACTTGGATTTTTCAATGCATGACCAATTCTTCATTAATATATGCAATCTTCCCTGTTCTAAATTACAATTACAGGTATTCTGATGGCCTCTATCCGTTTTCCTTTTTGAAAGACAGCAGTTCCAGAATATAGCAGAAATATTCCACAATGTTTTTGCGAAAATCTTGATAATAATTGGGGTTTTGTTGGCTGTATTAGGAGTCTAAGGAACTGCAGTCTTCAGGGGCCTGTTCCTAATTGGAGCAATATGCCTATTCTGTCGTACATGTAAGTAAATACTCATTAAATTACCTCTATAATATTGCCTTTAACCAGCTTCTGGATTTTTCTTTTCTAACATATCTTGTATTCTATTCTCAGAGATCTGAGCTTGAACCAACTTAGTGGATCCATACCAACTGGTGGCCTTTCAGAGAATATCACAACCATGTAAGAATAAAGAACTTCTTTAAAATGCATGTGAATTTTCACTCTTTGTGGAACTAATTTTTTTTTTTTCTATGTAGTGATCTCTCTAACAACATCCTGAATGGAACAATACCAGAAAGCTTTTCAAGACTTCCTCGTCTACAGAAACTGTAAGATCATAGTTTCTAATCATTTATGGTCATGAAGTAATGCAATGTATCCACTAATGAACTAAATTTGGCTATCTCGGTTTTAAACTTCTAGTTTCTAATCTATGCCTCTATGGAGTGAATATATTTCAATTGTTCCTATTTCTGCTGCAGGTCTATTGCAAATAATTCATTGATTGGTTCTATTCAATCCATCATTTGGCAGAACAGGCCTTTAAATATATCTGAGAGTCTCATCCTGTAAGTCCTGAATAAAGAAAATCCTGCTTTGTGTTTATACATATCACTCCCAACGTGATTAGGCATTTCAAAAAATTGTCAAACATGTAATCAGACTAAATAAGAAATCAAATATAATGAAAACAATTCCTGCAGACTTTGAAAGCATCATTGTCAAATGGAAAATAAACTAAATATAGTTCTAAATCTAATGATGAATGTTTATGTCTTGATGTTGCAGGGATTTTGATAACAACAGACTTTCAAATATTATAGGGGGTCTTCTCATCCCTCCCAATGTCACCATTGGGTTCGTCATCTACATAGCTTTCAACTTTGGCAATCTTTTCTGTTTCTAAGGGGGTGCTTGGTTCAATTTCTTCAATCGCAATGGTAATGATGGTTAAATTAATAGTGTTTTGCTCTAATCTAAGGAATAAACGGGGATAAAAAGGGATTGTTGGTTGAAGAATAGTGGAATGATTGAAGATAAATGATTGGGAGGTGAGGTAGCTAATCAAAATGGGGTAATGATTAACTTATTTTGAGTATCGTTACCTCATATGAAGGTGAATTGATCATCTTTTATTCTCATTCCCATTGCTGAATTTTGAACCAAGCGCCCCCGTTGGGTAAATTCTGATTGTTGAAAAGATATAAATGTGTATAACTCATCTTTTATCATGTACACAACACCAGGCTTCAGGGAAATCCTGTGTGCTCCAATAGAAGCCTAATTCATTTATGTGGGTCCCATGAAAAAGAGTTCAGAAATCTGAATGTTACAAACAACAACAATTGTCTTCCTCAGTCATGCCCACCTACGTACGAGTATGCCCCACCATCTCCTACTATCCGTTGTTTCTGTGCTGCTCCACTGTATGTTAGATATCGCATGAAGAGTCCCGCGTTCTCAGATTTTGTTCCATATTTCAATTTGTTCAAGAATTATCTAAGTTCTGGACTCGGATTGAATCTGTATCAGCTTGACATTGATTCTGCTGTATGGCAGAAGGGGCCCCGTCTTAGTATATACCTCAAGATTTTTCCAGTTTACGTAAATAATAGCATGCCGCCATTATTTGATAAGAATGAGCTACTGCGAATTCGTGACTTGTTTGGTGGATGGAGGATTGGTGCAAACCACTTCTTTGGGCCTTTTGAGCTTCTCAGTTTCACGCCTTCAGATGCTTACCAAGGTGCCATGTCTTCTTTTATTATCTCCTTGTCTCAATATGCTCTTACCCTATATAATGGCATATACTCGCATCCCACTGTAATTGACCAGTTTTTTTTTTTTGCACAGATTAGTATTAAAATGGTATTGAGTTGGTGAAAAGTGATAAGAAAGATAAAGGTAGGGAGATAGTGAGATGTTGACATTTTATAAAATGGGTCAATTAGGTTGGGACGACGAAAATGGCAAAATGGGTCAATTACAGAGGGACGAAGGGAGTATATGTTTTCCCTGAGCTATTTAAGACAAATTATGTTGTGCCAATGGATAACAATGAAACATTGGTTATACATATATGATCTTTCCCCTTGCTCACAATGACTCAGAAAGTAAACTATTTTAGGTTCTGTTCCGAGACTTATTGCTGTTGAAACTAACTTAACTCTGTTCAATTTATTAGTTGACGCACTAGGCTTAATTATGTTCAATCTATTCTGTTTCAGAACTCCTACTGCATACAAGATCGGGTATAAGCGAAGGGGCACTAGCAGGCATTATACTGGTGACAGGAATTGGATCAGTCACTCTATCTGCATTTGTGGCTCTTCTTATTTTGAGAAGGCACATCTATAAACGCCAATCTTCAAAGAAACTTCGTTGTAAGTACCACAAGTTTCTTTTTAATATATGCAAGAATGTTAAACTATCTATTTGTGGCATCATTTCTTGAGTTGAGGAGGAAGTCCATTGTAAATTGTCAACTTTATTCCGGTCCCAGGAATGTTATTTTGCTTATATTCATTGGGGAAAATGGTTTTCCCGTTTTCCTCTATTTCGATTTCAGTCCTGCTGACTTTCAATAATTGAAAATAGTCATGTAACTTTCAATATTTTAGTCCGGTAACTGGTTGTAGGAGGTGAAACATCTGGTTGACCAATTGGAACTCTGCCATGTGGACAAATCAGGCCCTGCCACGTCAGTGCCAACCGGATGTTTTACCTCCTACAACCGGCTGCCGGACTAAAATGTAAAAACTGAAAGTTACCATGCTTTTTTCAATTCCTGAAAGTTGACAGGACTAAAACCAAAATTGAGGTAGCTCCCATGACTAAAAAAAAATTCCTATTCTTTGATATGTCTCAAGTCCTTCACATGAATTCTTCATTTTCACAAATAGTATGTTGCTTGCATAATTATTTGATGACCTATATTAAATATACCATCACATTCTATTGCAGTATCTAGGAGGTCTATCAAAATTGATGATGTGAAAGATTTTACGTACAGTGAATTGGCTCTGGCAACAAATAATTTCAATAACTCAAGCCTGGTTGGGGAAGGAGGTTATGGGAAGGTTTATAAAGGTATTCTTGCTGATGGAACAGTTGCTGCCATAAAGCGTGCTCAGGAGGGATCAGTTCAGGGTGAAAAGGAGTTTCTTACTGAAATAGAACTGCTGTCAAGATTACACCATAGAAACTTGGTTTCGTTGATTGGATATTGTGATGAAGAAGGAGAACAGGTATCCTTATTTAACTTGCATAAACTTATCACACCCAAAATTGTAGTTCAGATAATAAAAAGTTGCAGCTTTGATTTCTACATAATACTATGTGATAACTATAAGCCCATTTCATTTGGATGTCTTGGAATATAATGTTACTCACTCTTTGTACTTAGTTTGTTTTTGTTGCAAATCGTCACAATTCTTTCCTGGGAGCTGAAAGCTGATGTTTGATGATACAGATGTTGGTTTATGAATTCATTCCTAATGGAACGTTGAGGGATCATCTATCTGGTAATTTTTTAGAGCACCCTACCTATACTTATTCATATTACATAATACGACAGCGTCTCAAGAAATAAACTTATCCAGCATCCTCTTGCTGGATGCATGACAAACATGTACAACCATGTAACAAAGGCAATGCTTATGCAATAGCTATATACCTACATCCCTTTGAGTGAGTAATTTACATCCTCGTAAGAACTATTAAAGGATTTTAAATGAATAGGTAAAAGGATCAATATTAGGAGTATTATTTATATCAGATGATTATAATCACATTGGTACTACAGGAAAGTATAAAGCAGGTCTGAGTTTTGGAATGAGAGTAAGAACAGCACTAGGTGCAGCTAGAGGCATTCTTTACCTTCATGTGGAAGCAGATCCTCCAATATTTCATCGTGATATCAAGACATCCAACATATTATTGGACTCTAAATACACGGCCAAGGTTGCTGATTTTGGACTGTCACGCCTAGCTCCAGGTCCAGATGTCGAAGGTGGGGTCCCTTCTCATGTATCTACAGCTGTCAAGGGCACCCCGGTGAGAACCATAAAAAGCTACCTCTAATATAAGCATACAGTAGTATCCAGTTATATACAGATTTATTTTACAGGTAATTAAACTCAATTTCACGTTCTTGATTACTGCAGGGATACCTGGATCCAGAGTATTTCCTAACTCATAAGCTGACAGATAAAAGCGATGTTTATAGCCTTGGAGTTGTATTTATGGAGCTCTTAACTGGAATGCCCCCTATTATTCATGGCAAGAACATTGTCAGGGAGGTAATTTTACGTACCACATTACTTTATTCCTACTCAAATGCAATTGAAACGTGTTATTGATTTTCATATGTGTGTGTGCGTTGTTTTGATAACAAACTCAATGGTCGGCTACTTAAAGGGCAGCCTACTTATTGTACAAACCTTGTCACTCTTGAAGAAGCTCATGATCGCCTTAATATCAGAATTCATGTGTGTATACATACAAGGAGAGTGAAAGAGAGTTTTGAATGCACAATTGTTGATTCTAACGCATTTTTGGTTCAGGTGAACATTGCACATCGTTCTGGGATTATATTCTCTGTGATTGACCAACTTATGGGATCGTACCCTTCCGAATGTGTCGAGAAGTTCGTAAATTTGGCTATCAAATGTTGCAAAGACGAAACAGATGAACGGCCTTCAATGGCAGAAGTTGTTAGAGAACTAGAGAACATATGGATGATGATGCCAAAGACAGATAGTGAGATCATAACGGAATCCTTGGTCATTGACCCCGTAAAGGTGGTTACTCAGCCTTCTTCGGATGATGTCACCTGTAGTGATCTAATCAGCGGGGTCGTACTCTCTGTTGCACCAAGGTGACGTCATGATCCCATTTTTTCTTCGGTTGGTTTAATGTTTTTATGACAGCAGTTTGGAATCTCCTACTTGTAAATGCCTCTCCGAATGAAATAAATCAGCTATCAATCTCTGTAAATTGAGTATATACATGTATGTACCTTACGTCTTAGTCGTTCGTCCAATGCAAAATAAGAAAATGAAGTAATAAGTAAGATGTTGAGTGGTGATATTGTCATCCCTATGTATAAAGTAAGAAAATGTGTTGAATTCAATTTATGCATGGGTAAAAATAAGACATTTTGTGTAAATTTATTGATGGTGGATTTTATGAAAAGTTTTTCTTCTTAGTGTCAATAAAACGAGTGTGTAAACAAGATAATATAGTTCTAGATACGAGAGGGTAATCAAGTTTAAAATAAAGTTTAGAGTCACACTGGATTAAAAATTCAATTGGGTGAAAAAAAGGTGAAGGTTGGGTTTTGGGTGGAAAGGAGAGGAGGACTCCCCCGTACCTTGGTGTCCCTACGGAGTGGGGGTGTACCTAACAATGTATCGAAAGTTGGCTCTGTCAAGCCCAACAAGCATACTTGTTGCAGGCCCGATTGCGCCAAACCATTTGACGCATTTCTTTAAACCGGACCCCTCAATCATATGGACCCACGGACCTCTGATTCATGTACCCCCGATGGGCCAACACACAAGGTCACAGAGCCAGCCATCGACGCCTTTCCTTTAAAACCCTTCCAACACCTTAATGCCCCTGCGTAGGTAACAGGCCCTCGCTACCGAGCCCAGCGATTATCAACTACCGCTACTTTATAATATGCTGCTTCCCCTTTTATTTCTTTGTCGATGTGGGATAGCACCTCACCTGTTTGATGAATTGAAATGCCCCACTGAATTGCTCCAACCTGGCTTTCTATAATTATTGATGTTCACTTCTCCAATCACAGAGTTTAATTCGGTCAAACTGATTGTTTCAACTACTTATATATGTATTCTCTTCATTTGAATTATTGTGGATTATTGGAAACATCTTGGGAAGTGACTGCTTTTTTATCTTCAAACATTGATAAAAAAAAAAAGGTTCACAAGAAGAATTTATAAGTTTAATGAGTTTCCAATTGATAGAATTGGAATCATTCTTCCATTTATAGGGAAGCACAATGATGTGACCTCATCAAATTCACAGGATTCACGGGAGTGAATAAGATGGAACATAAATACCTAAATGAATTCCTTGAAAATACTTGAGTGGTAAATGGGAGTGCACGGCAAGAACTGATGTGAGGACCTACACGAAAATCGGGTCGAAGAGGTGTTTGGCGACGGCCCTCCGACGCTCAAGTCAGTCGAAAATAAGATGGAGAAGGTGGTAAAACTTTTAGAAAGAATGAATAGTAAAAGTGAACTTAACCTTATAAGAGAAAAATGGAGGAACTTATATACCTTCTCCTTAGGGGGTAAAATAGTAATCTTGATTTATAGAGTTTGTTACGAATTGTGTCACGTCATCGTACGATCCTGACATTCATTAATTATTCCATATAGTGCGCGCATTTTTTTGCAGATTCTTACGAGGACACTCTGGGTTGTGAGTTGCTTTCTCTTCTCTAACCTACTCGTATTTGTTCCGAGAAGCTACATGTGCATAGAGTTGTTACACGAACCGAGCCGTTCGTGAGCTCGGCTCGATAAGACTCGAGTTTGGTTTGGCTCATTCGTTAAATGAGCCGAGCTCGAGCTCGTTAGATACTCGATTTACTAACGAGTCGACTCGAGCTCGACTTGTTAGACTCGATATCTATTTTTTTTTCTTTTAATTCCATTAGACTCGTTAGGCTCGACTCGATAGGCTCGTTAGACCCTTTAACAAGTCGAACCGAGCTCATTTCTTAGCTCGTCAATGTTATCGAGCCGAACTGGACTCGATAAGAGCTCAAGTCGAGCTCAAATTTTAAATACTCGACTTGAATAACAGCCATATATGTGCATAACCTTCTCAGACAAGATCTCTAAGAATAAGGACCTGTGATGATTCTCATATGGTCTCTCCATACTCTCCTCTTATCCCCATATCTGATCTGGACCCTATTTTCCTTCTCGAGAGATGTTTTTGTTCTGTTCTTGGTCAAAAGAGATATCGTCTGATCTGATCTAGCGTAGTTACACCTCTTAGTCGTTTCAGATCTCTATGACGTCATAATGTCATATCACACAGGATTGTGAGAATTATCAGTGATAGTCTTTGTTATGAATAAATTGTCTCGGCTTATCTTGCGAGCTCATTTTACACTTCGAGCCCGGAATATATAGTGATCTCTCTGCACCCACTTGGTTATACACTATAAGGTTCGACTAGGTCGAGCCTTCGGAGTCTAGTAGTATCGGCTCATATAAACCAGATATATTTTAAGTTCTAATATTTTGAAGGATTTGTATTCAAACTATTTCTCACCAAAATTTACAAGAAATTCCTTTGATATTTGTGGAATGTATTTTAAGTTCTAATATGTTTATACTTTTGGAGTTCAATATTTAAACACTGTTTATTTGGGTTTCAATTTTTATTTGACAGATAAACGTAATTAGTACAAGTGTGAATGGTGTAAATTGTAATATATATATTTACTTTACAATATAAATAAACAAAGCTTAAAATTTGGATTAGAAATTTGTTGGGTTTCGGTACCGCCGGCCGCCACTCGTACTCGCGGGTTATACGAACGGGCTCAGACTCGTGTGGGATTCTATCGGGATGTAGGGGATAACCAAACACAAAGATGGGTAACACTTCACCCTTACTGTTCTCCACTGTCCAATCTCACGTCTACATTACGCGTCTCGTCTCATCACATTGTTAATGGAGAGGGTGACTCAATATATGGGAAGGCTGCCAAGAACTAGGGCATCAACAAGTTTGGCCCTTGTGTGTAGGCCCAATGGCCAAAACCACACTTGGGCTAAATCCCAACATTTCTCCACCTTTTTTGCCATCCCCAACTACAATCCACAAACAGTTTTGTCATCATCGCCCAACCCACTTCCACGTACCTGCAAAAGACAACACACAAAGATTGTCTACGTACGTAGAAGTTAGTTCACAAAGAAAAACTCACAAAGACAATGCTCCACCTCACTTGGAGCATTCACAAAGATTCACAAAGAGAAACACAAAGACAAGCTCCACCTCACTGGGAGCATTCACACAAAGACTCACACAAAGGCACAAAAACATGATATCATAACGTATACATAACTCACAAAGATAAAATCACTCCACCTTACTTGGAATGATCTCCAAACACAAAGAAACAATCAATCATTCATAATCACACAAGAGAAGAATGCATTGAAGAAGCACACAAAGATCAAGACACAAAACTCAATAAACATGCTCAAGACACTAACATGCAACTAGATGAAAATGGGGTAGGGGGAAAACATGAAACCACAATGTATGAAGTCATGCATAACACACATACATATAAACATATACTCATAATTCCCACGGAACCCACAAGTATAATCATGCAACCATTCCCCCACCTTCCCACTGGCCCATCATCTACTCATGCATCACAAAGAAATCACAGAGCAACACAAAGACACAAAGCACAAAGAACAAATAGCACAAAGGGACATAATCACTAAGAGAAATAACCACAAAGACACCAAGAAAGCAAATTACATGCATCAAGAAATTAACCACCAAGACTGTTGGGATATGAATCCTAGAACAAGTCCTAAATGATGAATAAAAGATAAAAGATAAAGTTTTGATAAGCCAAAAGAAGACTTGAATATTTTCTAAGTGTTGATTGATCTAGTCTAGTTGAGTTGAAGTTATCTTATACAGATCAGTAGAGTTCACAAGACAAGTAATAATTTTAAAGAGACAAGTATTATTGAAAGATAAGTACAATTTATAAGTACTTCATATCTGTTCATTGTTGAATATGTTAAGATTGTTTCTGAGCTATAATTATTGTATAGAGCTCATGTTTTTATATGTAATAGATAGATTCATTGTATAGTTATAAGTTGACTAAGCTTGTGTTATAAAAGCTTAATGTAATGTAATAGTCTTATTAGGTTAGATGATAGGACTAGATTAGTTCTATTGTAAGCCTACTGCACAAGTCAAGTAGAAGACGCAGTCTACTACTACTGGACAAGACGAGTGTGCTACTACACAAAGACAAGTTAACTTGAAGTTCGTAACAAGAAACGCGTATTAAAGAATTAGTTATAGAATAACTAATTAACGGAAGAAACGCGTGGAGGAATAAAAGAATCAGTTACAAAGTTAGTTTTCAAGAAAGGTTGTTACACAACTGAAAGTTCTTGGATTTGAAGTTCATAAATACCCCAAGGTATTCATTGGTTAAAGACTACTGAAATATTGATACTACAACATATTGAAGCATTATTGAAGTTTACTCTCAGAGTTGATTGAAGTTCAGAAAGATAGCCAGAAGACAAGTGAAGAATCAAGAAGGCTACTACTGAAGATCAGAGAAGTTTTTAGTTTTTGTTTTGTTATTTTCAAGTTGCTAGATACTTGTAAATCGCTAGTAAGATCGTAGACATATCTGGAGGTATAGTCTGTTGAAGATCTAAGTCTTCTTCTTGGGACTTTAAAGACAGGGACATACACTTGTACTCGATTGGAAGAGTTTAGTGGAAACATCACAACTGGGTTTGTGAGAGTGGATGTAGACAAGTTGTCGAACCACTATAAATCTTGTGTTTGATTTACTTTACAGTTTTGATTGTTTAAATTGCTTAATTGATTTAACTACTTAACTGAACTAGACTAGTTGAGTATAGAACAGAGTTCTCGAAAATAAGTTGAGTATAATCTTGAATTGGGCTCATTGTTAATTTCGTATTCCGCATATTGTACTTTGATATTTCGAAAGATATTTGAAAAGTCTATTCACCCCCCTCTAGACATTTTCACTAGCTTACTCGTTATTAACTCAACTTGGGACCAACAAGTGGTATCAGAGCAGTAGTTTACGAACTGCTGTTTCTTGATAACCGACTCAAGACTTAGGGTGAAGTCTTGGTCCTTGACTGTTCTTGTATACGTGTTCTTGATCATATTCTTGTATCAACTGTTTTTCGTGCTCCCTGTTCTTGACTTATCTGTTTTTCTTGATCATAACTCTACTTAGCACTCATTTCTTGAAATCATGTCTCTTGAGATAAGCGCCAACAAACTACCTAAGTTCCAGGTACAGGATTACGACTATTGGAAGCTAAGGATGGAAGCCATCTTCAGCTCCACTCATGACTTAATGATCTCAGTCATCACTGAAGGTCCGATAGTGACCATGATCCCAAACACTGCTGCCCTCGACGCAAATCAACCCGTGGGTACTCTCGTCAAGAAACCAAGGTCAGAACTTACCTCTGAAGAAATGAGACAGAATAATTTGGATAGCTTGGCCAAGAATTACATCTTACACACTCTTCCTAATGAGTATCTGGGAAAAGTGTTAAAATGTAAAACTGCCAAAGAAATGTGGGATCGCTTAGCTATCATTTGTGAAGGGACATCCCTAATCAAAGAAAGCAAGCTTTCCACTGCTGTCCAAAGATTCGAATCATTTCATATGAAAACTGGTGAAACAATAGACCAGTTGGATACTCGTTTTACCAAAATCATGAATGACTTGGAAGTCCTTGGTAAATCTTATACTCCACGTGAAATCAATCTTAGGATTCTCAAAAGCCTTGATAGTCGATGGAAAATGGTAAAAATGCTTGTTAAGAATACCCAAGATATAGACGTATGGACAGCAGAGACTATGTTTCAAACTCTAAAGGCTCATGAGTTTGATCTAGACGAAGATGAACCCATAGTAAGTAGTGACAGAGAACATGCTGTATCTAAGAACGTTGCTTTTAAGGCTAGTTCGTCTAAGATAGACAGGTCTAAGACTAAGACTAGGTCTACTTCTGTGAAAGATGAGTTAGATACTGATCTTAGTCTGAAGGATCAGGTAAGCCTCATGGTTAGAAAGTTTGATAGGCTGAATAAACGTTTCGGAAAATATAAGAAGTTCTATAGAGAGCATAGAGGGTCTGCTTCTAAGAACTCGTCTGAAACCAGACGAGACCGAAACTCGTCCGAAAGGAGAGACGAAGTCTCGAAAGGTAACAGACAAGATAGAGAGTCTGATGGTAGGAAGATTACGCGTTCTGATAGACGTGATAAACGAAGGAACAACTCTCCTATTAAAAAGGCTACTAATGATCTTGTGTGCTATAACTGTGAGAAACCAGGTCACTACATATATGAATGTCCAGATCTGAGTACTGATGATCGAGAAGAACGCAAAGCACGAAGGGAAAGAAGATACAACCGTGGTAAAAAGGCAATGATGGCCAATAATGACTCTAACTCTGACTCAGACGAGTTGCCATCATCCTCATCTAGCTACCCGTCTGAACCAGATCACGATGAAGCATTCATAGTTGATGATGGTCTATGCTTCATGGCTAAAATCGACCAAGAGGTATCATCTATTACATCCTTTCAATCATGTGATGAATCAGACTCTGATGAAAGTGACACTGCTAGTAGCAAAGTAGGGAGTAGTCTTCAGCACTCTACTAGTGCAGTTGAAGACGACCTCCTACTTGCCAACAAGGCATTCATTGAAGTCAGTGATGAAAACATCATTTTAAGACAAGAAATCATTGATCTTAAGGAAGCTCAGTCTAAAGTAGATCCTAATACAACAGTCCTAAATGAACGCTTGCAAGAAGAGTTGAGACAACTCAGAGAGAAGTGTGCATTGACAGAAAAGTTGTATCAAGACCTACTTAAGACACACGCTACTGAGAAACATGAATTCAATGTTTTACAAAGTAAGCTCAAAAAGCTTGAAGAACGTAATAAGTTCTTAGAAACCGAGGTTGTCACATTAGACCTTAAACTTACTGACCTGGTTAACTCATCTAAGGTTAACCTTGAATTGTCAGATAGGTATAGGGCTCCTGCTGACAAGACAGGTATAGGTGCTGAGACACCCAGCTCGTCTACTCAAGTTCCTAAGAACCCTACTATTTTCATCTCAAGCTCTTTGACTAATGATAAAGGAAAAGAACCATTGATATACGATATTGACACTCCATCAAAAGGTACCGTACCAAAACAAGCTCAAGTTAACATTCCAATTACCAAAGGTGGTAAAAAGAAAGTTAACAACAAGCCTGTTCCGCTTAAGACAAGTCAACAAAGGACTAGGAATCGTGGACGACCGAATCAGGTCAGATACGAGGACTGGTATCCTGAGGAGACTAGTACTAGACAAGTACAGACTAGACGACAAGAGTCTAGACCTCCTTTCATAAGGCAGTCTCAACTCTACTCGTCTAGACCTAGACAGGAAGGTCCAAAATATCGTACACAAGCTGTTCTATATCCTCCACCTTTGTCATATGATATCAAAGGAGAAGAAAGACCTAAACATGTCTATAAACCGTATGGACCTAATGCATATAAACCTTACTCTGACTATCATAGACAAGTGCCTGCTCAAGTAGAGATTAAGTCAAAAGGCTATCTCCAAAGAGTAGACCCGAACTCGACTGATAGGCCAGATAAGGACAACAAGGTCTTATTTTGCAACAAATATGGTCGAAAGCTGAGAAGGTCAAACTTGTTCAGGACTCCAATGTACATATGGATTCCATTGAACTCGAATAACCCCCAAGGACCCCAATAAACAAGGAGGGTACCTAAAGTATGTATTATCATCTATTGCAGGGTCGACTCGATCTATACAAGAAAGGTGGCTCAACAGGAGAAACTTGGTACATAGACAGTGGCTGTTCGCACCACATGACCGGTACCAAGACTCTCTTATCAAGCTACCATGAGCAAAAAGGACCAAAAGTGATATTTGGTGATAGCTCCATTGCTGTTACTAAAGGATTTGGTTACGTTCGGAATGGAGACATAGAGATTCAAGATGTTTCGTATGTTGAAGGCTTGAAATACAATTTACTCTCTGTTTCACAATTTTGTGATCGTGGATACAAGGTGCAGTTCAAGAGTCAGAAATGTGAAATCATTGACAAGAAAACACATACAGTCCTACTAGTCGGCATTCGACAAGGAAGTGTGTACATAGTGAACTGGAACAGTTGTCCGAGGGACACCTGTCTACTTACTAAGAATCCTAAAGAACTTGGCTGGCTCTGGCATAGACGCCTTTGTCATCTAAACTTTAAGGTTCTTAATAAGATAGCCAGAGACTACCTTGTGGAAGGTATTCCCAATGAAGTCTACTATAAGTCACATGTATGCACGTCCTGTCAAAAAGGTAAACAGGTGAAGGGTTCTTTTAAATCTATTCCATCTCTCTCAACCAGTAGAGTTCTTGAACTTCTACATATGGACTTACATGGCCCAATAACTCCTCCAACTTTGAACGGTAGAAGGTACACACTTGTTGTGGTAGACGACTATTCTAAGTTCACTTGGGTAGTCTTCTTACACAAGAAGAGTGATACACAAACACTTTTGCCTGATCTATTGAAGAAGTTACAGGTTGAGAAGAATCAGTCAATTGTCAAGATCCGTAGTGACAAGGGTACTGAATTCATTAACTGCTATATTAAAGAATTTTGTTCTAAGCGTGGCATCCAGCACCTTACTAGTGCAGCTAGGACACCACAGCAAAATGGAGTAGCAGAACGAAGGAACAGAACTCTTAAGGAGGCCTGCAGGACCATGCTGACAGAGTATAATACGCCTCAGAAATTTTGGGCAGAAGCTATCAACACTGCATGCCACTCACAAAATAGAAGTGCTATCAATAAAGCACTAGGTAAGACGCCCTATGAGGTATGGAAAGGTAGAAAACCCAGAGTTTCATATTTTCATATATTTGGATGCAAGTGTTTCATCCATAACAATGGGAAAAGCAAGTTGAATGCATTCGATGCTAAAGCAGACGAGGGGATATTCTTAGGATACTCCTCGACTAGCAAAGCATTTAGAGTATTCAACTACTCAACCCTTTGTGTGGAAGAAACACCACATGTGGTTTTCGAAGAATCTCAACAGGACCCGTCTACCAACAAGATCAGTGAGAAAGCTACTGAGCTAACTGTCGAAACTGACAAAGACTCAGAGGTATATGAATCCGTTCAAGCATATAATCCATTCATGAAAGCTCTCGAGTCAGATGACCAGAAGAAGGTGAGTGCTCAAGGTAACTCTACTAGACCAGTTGACATACCTAAACTAGTCGACTCGTCTACTCCCATTAAATCTTCTGATGATAATGATGTTGACATGCATGATGCTGTACATGATATAGATGATAGTATTATTGTTAAGAATAGAAATACATGGAAATCAGCGCATAATACTGAAAATATTATTAGTGACTCTACTGTTGGTGTTAAGACTAGACGACAACTCTTTGAGTCGCAAGAACAATCTAGTCCATCTCTGTTTTGCTGGTGTTGTTTCCTCTCATCTATCGAGCCAAAAACCATTAATGAGGCATTGGCTGATAGTAATTGGATCATTGCTATGCAAGACGAGTTGAATCAGTTTGTTCGAAACGACGTCTGGGAACTTGTCGATAGACCGAAACATCATAATGTAGTTGGCACTCGATGGATTTTCAAGAATAAGAAAGATGAGAATGATGTAGTTGTTCGTAATAAGGCTAGACTAGTCGCCCAAGGCTATTCACAAGCTGAAGGCATAGACTATGATGAAACATATGCTCCTGTTGCTAGACTAGAAGCCATTCGATTGTTCCTTGCATATGCTGCTTACATGAAATTTACAGTATATCAAATGGATGTTAAAAGTGCATTTCTTAACGGTATTCTTGTGGAAGAAGTATATGTTGAACAACCCCCAGGTTTCGAAGTCAAAGGTAATCAGGTATACAAATTAAAGAAGGCCTTATATGGACTAAAGCAAGCTCCAAGAGCCTGGTACGATACTCTTTCTCAATTTCTATTAGAAAATGGTTTTACTAAAGGCAAGGTAGACAGAACCTTGTTTAGAAGACAAGAAGGGAAAGACATTTTACTCGTCCAAATTTACGTAGATGACATCATTTTTGGTTCACCTAACAAAGAGCTGAGTGAAAGTTTCTCAACACTCATGCAAAGTAAATTTGAGATGTCTATGATGGGTGAAATGAATTACTTTCTTGGACTTCAAGTAAAACAGACCCCTGAAGGGATTTTCATAAATCAAGCAAAGTATACTAGAAATCTTCTAGACAAGTATGGTATTAAGACATGCAAGTCTGCTGGCGTACCTATGCTACCTACATACAGAATGGACCCAGACGAACAAGGTAAGTGTACTGATCAAACTCATTACCGTGGTCTAATTGGTTCATTACTGTACTTGACTGCTAGTAGACCTGATATTGCATTTTCTGTTGGTGTATGTGCTCGCTTTCAAGCTAATCCAAAAGAGAGTCATATGGAAACCACTAAAAGGATTCTGAAATATTTGAAAGGAACCATCAATCGTGGTATATGGTATCCTTCGAATGATGATTTATCTCTAAGTGGCTACTCTGATTCTGATTTTGGTGGTTGTAGAATAGATAGGAAATCTACATCTGGTTCTTGTCAATTCTTAGGCACAAAACTCATTTCATGGTTTTCGAAAAAGCAGACAAGTGTTGCTACCTCTACTACTGAAGCCGAGTACATGGCTGCTGGTAGTTGTTGTAGTCAATTATTATGGCTTATTCAACAGCTTAGAGATTATAATATTTGTGAATCAAATGTTCCTATTTTCTGTGATAGTAATAGTGCAATTGCCATTACACAAAATCCTGTTCTGCACACACGTTGTAAGCATGTTGATGTGAAACACCATTTCATACGTGATCATGTAGAAAAGAAGGATATTCGCATGGAAAAGATTCATACGGATTTTCAAAGAGCTGATATTTTCACAAAACCATTAGCTGAGGCACGATTTCGTGAATTATGCATTAGTTTAGGGCTAATTGATCTAGACCCTACTTGCCTATAGCTGTGTACTAACCAGACAGGTACATCAAACGAAGTATGGAAACAAGAAATAGACTAGAGCACTCGTCTACTCACGCAACAGACAGGTATACAAGGCTAGACAAGGTGACCAGACAACCCGATGAGGAAGCTGGTAAAGCTGAGGGTAATACTAAGGGAATAAACATTTAAGGGGGAATCCATGATTTCTTAAATATCCTTATGTTGACTCTTATGTTAGTCAATAGTCATCTTGTTCGAAACCTTGATCATTGCTTTAGATTGATATTCATCATATTTATTGTTACTTTACTTGTACCATCAATTACATGTTGAAAATGAGAAGATAGGTAAACGAAGTCGTTCGATGTTCAGAATAGACATGCACAGACGAAGGGGGAACTCGTCTTGTGTACTTAAGTCAACTCGTCTGGTGAAGCTTGAGTCTACTCGTCTGTTCTGGATAGACTCAAACAGACAAGCTAAGTTTGTTTTACTCTACAATGCTAAGTGTTTAATCAAAACGGATTAAGGATATTATAGTAATTAGGTATTGATAGAATTTGAAAACCCTTGAATTAGATTTATACACTCTCAATTGATGTGGTGTATACATCCAGTTCTCACTCATCTACACTAGGACAGATGAGTTCACTCCTCTATTCTAACGAAGAAGGGGCGGATTTCAAAGTTTACAATATCAAATTACATAATACTCTCGGTTCCGTAACCGAATGCCAAAGGTCTTAACCGTCTTGATCAAAACCCAAATTATCACTTGACTTAGTCACATTTGTGTTAATTTTTTTTTCTCTCAAGAAGATTTTTCTCTCCCTATTCTCAAGGAATCTAGTTACTGATTTTTTTGAGATGTCTATCCAATCAATCTTCGATCTTAGAACTAACATGCAGGTCACATTCGACCTAGGCCGGTACATCTCCGATAACAAAGTAAATGTTGAACCATCTGTGTTCTTCAAAGGCAATCACTCAGACGACGATGCTGAGATTCTGGCTAAATGCACTCGATGCGGGCTCAAACCTTATCTAGAATCATTTCCTCAAGTGGTCTTGGAGGAGGAGGTGCTAGAGTTCTATGCCAACGTCATCAGACAAGGTGATATTCTTGAATCCTTCATTGGTGAAGAGCGTGTGCAAATCACTCCAGAAACGATGTTCAACCGTCTACAGTTGCCCATCGGAACAATTGACATTGATGATTATGCTCTTGGACAAGAAATTCGATACTTGAGCATCTTCTGTGGCAAGAAGGTGAAACAGAAATCAGATGGCAAGTATGTTCCAGTCAAGAAGGGTGATCTTCTTAAGAAATATCGCACCTTATTGGATATTGCCAGCAAAATCTTGTTAAGCTCGACTGGTTCTCATGACTCTGTGACCTTTATGAAGGCAAGGGTTATGGCTGTCATTTTTTATGGTATCACTGAATGCAATTGGTTCAAGCTGATTGCAGATCGAATTATGTATTTTGAACGCAGTGTTCGAGTAGATGACAATACTCGAAATTGGGTGGTGTCTACTGCTGTTGGATATGGCAATAAGCTAAGTATCATACTTCCTCTCCTTATGCCAAACAAGACGAAATGGAGTAAAGGAAAGTCGTTCCATCCTTTGAAATTTTACTTGAAAAAGGGGGCAGTGAGGAAACAAGCTGCGGCTAGGCCATCTGCACCTAGGCAAGCCAGAATTGACCCCATGGAAGCTTTGCCGTATGCTGGTGCGTCTGGATCTTCAGAAGATGAGTCCACTGAAGACAAGTCAATAGAAGCTACACAAGACTCATCTGGTGCAGAAGACTCAGAGAAGACTCAGTCAGAGGAAGAGTCGACTCAAGAGCAGGAGTCGAGTGAACAAATACCTGAGATGTACACTCTCGTGAGAGTTGATTCGCCTACTCGTCCAATCGAGTCGAGTACACAGGTTGGTACTTCTACTCAATCTGTTTCATTTCCTCTCTCTCTCCCGTCTACGTCTGTTCGAACCAAGGCTAGATCACACCGATCTAGGCCTAGACCTATTCCCTCAACCTCACAAGTGCTGACAGCATATCCGCTGAGAGCCAGCCTACCCGAAAACACTCCCAAATTAGATACAACTGATACTCCTACAGTTGTCATACCAAACCAAGCCATATCAAAGCCCATTGAAACCAGTGCTTTCACTCCCTCTCCCTCACCAGAATATGGTGAACCCCTCAACCCATCTACTGCAGACAAGACGCCAGTTGCCATTGCAACAACTGAGTTAGAGACCCCATCTACTCAGGACCCGTCTGCTGATAGATTTGATTCCCTGGTTTACTATCCTATGTGTTTGAGAGAGAAGCGTATTCGATCTCGAATGACCAGAAATCTGAAGAGGACGCTCTCAACTATCGAAGTCGACTATGAGTCAGAGCAGTTTGAAATTCTTGTAAGAATATGCACCTGGTTTGCTCTTAAGAAGTCCTCCACTGATGATCTTTTCGAAGTTATTCAAGGAATGGGAGGAATCTCCAATTTTATGGATTGGGAGATGGAACAAAAGGAGCATAGTGGTGTAAAGGATCATTCAGAATTATTTCCGCCAAGAGCCTTGGTTGATCTTGTAAAAAGGCTATTAAAAATTCCTGATGGAATCCTGGTTGAAGAGTTCTCGTCTGATATTGGGACTCAGACTGAGCTAGGAGAAGACAGAACTTGTTGATGTTGCTGTTCAAACATCTGAACCTTCTGAAGATGAGGCTGACAGTTCGGAAGAGGTTGATTCTTTTGACTTTGGGAAAGAAGATAATGAATTCCTGGATGCTGTTATGTTTAATGAAGATGAACTTATTGAGAAAGATCAAGAGAAGGGCGTTGCTGAAGCTCAGTTATCTACTCAAGGTTTGTCTGAAAGATATCTCACTGAGTTGAAGTCAGACTTGAAAGATGTTGTTCATTCTGCAATAGACGAGTTTTTACACTCAAATATGAAGGATGTTTTGATACAACAGAATAAATCACTTGTTGACAGTTCCAGAGATTTATTTATTGGAGAAGTCAACAAGATGGACTCAGCTTTCAGAGCGGAGTTGACTGCAGAAGTTGAAAGTTTTTTACAGTCACAAGTTGAAGCTTCTGAGAAGAGGTCTATCTCATTTGCTAGATCGTTGGCTGAAGAATCTGGCAAAATGGAACGTTTATATCGTGTAAAGATTGAGATAGCTGATGAACAGAGGAGAGAAGCACAAGCTCAGTTGGTGAAGTCTCAAGCTATTCTCTCTGAGTTAACAAAGCAGAACACTCTTCTACGTCAGTCAGCTACTTATTTCAAAGATGAGTTGGTCGTTACCTCACAGAAGTTAGAATCTGCTGCTGATCGCCTGGACAAGATGAGTCGGGATCAAACACATCAAAGGCAGATAGAGCTAGCTGCTGAAGCTATGAAGGAAGCGCTAAAGGAAGAAATGACTCGCTTTACAAGTTTTTTCACTCTTAAGGCTCATGATGAAGCCAAAAAGGGGGAAGAAGCAAGTAGAGTAGGGCAGGTCAGCTTATCTAAGCTGAGTGCTGAACCAGAAGAAAAGGATGTTGCTACTGCTATGCAAGAGCTAAGGAGGCCTAAAAGGAGGCTAGTTAAAACTGCAGAGCTAGAGCAAGCTGAAGCTGATGAACTAAAAAGACTGGAGAAAGGAAAGAATGTTGCATCTCCAGAAACTGAAATTCAGACTAGAAGGTCTAAAAGGAAGATAATGTTTGAAGAAACAGAAGAAGTTGCTGCAGTTGAGAAGAAGCAGAAGATTGTTGATCCTAATGATGAAAGTCGTTATGCAAGCAAGAAGAAAATAGAAAAACATATTGAAAGACTGCAAAAGCTAAAGGTGAATGAAGAAGAGATGGAAGATCAGTTCATTGACTACTTCATTGACAAAGAGCATAGACAAGAATGGCTCAAAGTGAAGAAACAATGGGAACTTGATCATTGGATTATTCGAAAGTATGGTGAGTCTGAAAGTCCAGATGAGTTATATGTCATGTTTGACAAATTCATGGATGGACAGAATAAATTGCTTTGGAATTTGGTCATGAGGATATCAGCTGCTGCAAATTTCAACATCTTGATACCGATCTTTCCAAGATGGAAGACTCCTATGACAAGTTCAGGAAAAAGAGTTGATATTAATCAAATCAAGAAGTTTGAAGAAGAACTGCTAGATAAAGAGAAGATTGAAGATGAAGATCAGGTCAGTTTAATTCACAAGAGACTCCTAGATGCATTCTGTGTTCCAAACAAGTCCTAAATGATGAATAAAAGATAAAAGATAAAGTTTTGATAAGCCAAAAGAAGACTTGAATATTTTCTAAGTGTTGATTGATCTAGTCTAGTTGAGTTGAAGTTATCTTATACAGATCAGTAGAGTTCACAAGACAAGTAATAATTTTAAAGAGACAAGTATTATTGAAAGATAAGTACAATTTATAAGTACTTCATATCTGTTCATTGTTGAATATGTTAAGATTGTTTCTGAGCTATAATTATTGTATAGAGCTCATGTTTTTATATGTAATAGATAGATTCATTGTATAGTTATAAGTTGACTAAGCTTGTGTTATAAAAGCTTAATGTAATGTAATAGTCTTATTAGGTTAGATGATAGGACTAGATTAGTTCTATTGTAAGCCTACTGCACAAGTCAAGTAGAAGACGCAGTCTACTACTACTGGACAAGACGAGTGTGCTACTACACAAAGACAAGTTAACTTGAAGTTCGTAACAAGAAACGCGTATTAAAGAATTAGTTATAGAATAACTAATTAACGGAAGAAACGCGTGGAGGAATAAAAGAATCAGTTACAAAGTTAGTTTTCAAGAAAGGTTGTTACACAACTGAAAGTTCTTGGATTTGAAGTTCATAAATACCCCAAGGTATTCATTGGTTAAAGACTACTGAAATATTGATACTACAACATATTGAAGCATTATTGAAGTTTACTCTCAGAGTTGATTGAAGTTCAGAAAGATAGCCAGAAGACAAGTGAAGAATCAAGAAGGCTACTACTGAAGATCAGAGAAGTTTTTAGTTTTTGTTTTGTTATTTTCAAGTTGCTAGATACTTGTAAATCGCTAGTAAGATCGTAGACATATCTGGAGGTATAGTCTGTTGAAGATCTAAGTCTTCTTCTTGGGACTTTAAAGACAGGAACATACACTTGTACTCGATTGGAAGAGTTTAGTGGAAACATCACAACTGGGTTTGTGAGAGTGGATGTAGACAAGTTGTCGAACCACTATAAATCTTGTGTTTGATTTACTTTACAGTTTTGATTGTTTAAATTGCTTAATTGATTTAACTACTTAACTGAACTAGACTAGTTGAGTATAGAACAGAGTTCTCGAAAATAAGTTGAGTATAATCTTGAATTGGGCTCATTGTTAATTTCGTATTCCGCATATTGTACTTTGATATTTCGAAAGATTTTTGAAAAGTCTATTCACCCCCCTCTAGACATTTTCACTAGCTTACTCGTTATTAACTCAACTTGGGACCAACAAAGACAATTAATAAAAAATTGCACAAAGAAACTTTACAAAGGCAGATACACCAAGACACTAAGCACAAAGGATAACCAACCACAAAGAACATATCACAGAGAACAAGCGGAAGCAATAGCATTTACGATGCACAAAGACGTAAATACAATCACAAAGAGACAAGACTCACAAAGATATCCTAAAACCTACCGCACACTAATCTCAATCACATAATAATCCCCGTCCAGGGGCTATGCTACGAAAGCAGTAAAAGATTGAGTTTAGCTGTCATACCAGAGCGAGACCCTAGGTAAGGATCTCGAAATCACAACACCGAACACGAGTGCCACATAAAATAATTAAAACAGATTAATCTCTAATTAATTTCAATTAATCAGCAAAACCAACCAATTTGAATGCAACCCAAATCAATCAGGGAATAAACAATTTAGCCCTATTACCCTCCTGCAACCTTACTGAATCAAAAACATTAATTCACATTCTACACATACCTGTCATCGACAGAAACAAAAAGTAGGAAGGAAAATTTTACCTCTCCTACCTGCTGCAACTCACAAACACGCGACCCCCAAAAAACATACCTCCTTGCGACAATGGATGGAAGCATTGAAGACATCGACGCGGCGGCAAAAGCAAGGCGGCGGAGCGGAGGAGAGCTCCTCACGGCAGCGAATGGCGGCAGAACACAGAGAGGGGTGCGGGACTCGGCGGCGCTGCTACAGCCAACCACCGGGCAGCGGTAGACGGCCGATCTGGAAGCGCACGGTGACGCCCACGGCGGCAACGGAGATGGGCAGCGGAGCGGACGTAACAGAGCTTCGACGGCGGCGCACAGGGACTTTCGGCGGCTTTAGGACAGCGAGCAGAGGCGGCGCGACTGGACGCGCGACGCGGCTGGGGGTGGAGCAGATTCGAAATGGCGACGGCTCCTTCGACTGTTGCAGCGGTGACGGCGTCACAGAGACGGCACAGGAACCACGGTGGCGGCTGCTAGGGTTCCGCCCACAAAGATGGCGGCGGACGACGATCCGGTGAACAAATCCGGCGATAGATATGGTGGCAGGGCGGCCGACGACGAAACCAGGCTCTGATACCACTGTTGGGTTTCGGTGCCGCCGGCCGCCACTCGTACTCGCCTGTTATACGAACGGGCTCAGACTCGTGTGGGATTCTATCGGGATGTAGGGGATAACCAAACACAAAGATGGGTAGCACTTCACCCTTACTGTTCTCCACTGTCCAATCTCACGTCTACATTACGCGTCTCGTCTCATCACATTGTTAATGGAGAGGGTGACTCAATATATGGGAAGGCTGCCAAGAACTAGGGCATCAACAAGTTGGGCCCTTGTGTGTAGGCCCAATGGCCAAAACCACACTTGGGCTAAATCCCAACAAAATTAATTTTCAGAGTGGTGTAAATTGCAATATATACACTTACTTAACAATATAAATAAACAAAGCTTAAAATTATGATTGGAATTTAATTTTCAGACATGGTTAAATAATCACAATTAAATCCCTTAGATTTTTTTCTTACCCCCATCATTTATCTACACTAGAAGTGGCAAAAGGTTGGGTAAGTTTATGCCTCTTTTTTTTTTAGAGAGAGTTTATGCCTCTTTCGATCTCAACTCCAATGTAGATTTTTTGTTCTCAAATTTGGCCCGAATCTCGACGGGTAATTTTTTTTTTTTAAAAAATAATCCTTACTCCTATTGGCAATTAAAGGTAGATCTAATAAAATAAGTATTGGATGGTATTTTATCTGTTTGATAGAATTTGCTGCACGAGAATTTGTTGGGATCTGTTTCCATAATTAACTCATAATTTGTTTGTTAGTTTTTATTATTGCTTATGGGCTTTTCTTAGGGCTCAAAGTAATTCTATGCATTATAAATACTGATTGTGCTCACATTATGTAATCAAGTTTTACAAGTCATGATCAATAATATTTCACAGTTGCTTAATTTTAACATAGTATCAGAGCAATCTTGGGAGATTAATCAAACACTTCAATAAAACTAGTTTAGGTCGTTTCAAGGTGTGAAAGACATGTCAGGGAACAAATCGGTAGATGGTGATTCTGAGAAAAGGTGTGATGCTTCCGGCAACGGTTTGAAGGTGTCGTCCGTCGTGATTAATACAGTGGTAAATATGGCAGGTATGGATTTTAATTCCTCAGGATCTTGGATCATTAATTGACTCGGGTGCCACCGAGCATTTTACGTATGATGAAAAATTGTTGAGCAATGTTATACGAAATCATTCTGAACCTTCGGTGAGAATTCCAAATGGTGACATGGTGTCCGTTCATAGCATTGGGACGACAGTTTTGAAAAACGGGATACAACTTGGATGTGTGCTACTTATCCCAAGCTTTCATTGCAATTTATTGTCCGTTAGTCGCCTATGTGCACACCTAAATTGCGTTTTCCTATTTTTTTCGGATTTTTGCGTAATACAGGACTTACCCTCGAGGAAGGTGATTGGAGTGGGTAAGCGTTGTGATGGATTGTATTACATGGAATCTTTGAGGAGTCAGAGGGCAGTCTTAGCTACGATTGGAGGATCGGACGTATGGCATAAACGTCTAGGCCATGCTTCTGACGCTAAACTGAAATTTATTCATTCCTTGAAAGATTTCAAATCTAGTCCTTTTTGTGATTCTTGTGTTTGAGCAAAGCAAACCCGTTTACCTTTTTCGCATAGTACTAGTCGAACTACTTGTTGTTTCAAACTTATTCATTGTGATATTTGGGGTCCATATAGATGTGATACATTTACTGCTGCACGATATTTTCTCTCAATTGTTGATGACTATAGCAGAGGAGTTTGGGTCTTTCTTATTCCACGAAAGGCCGATGTGGCCGCCTCCCTAATCCGATTCTTTCAAATGGTACACACTCAATTTGGTAGCTGCATCAAACGTATTCGTTCAGACAATGGCATTGAATTTCAGTCTTCTACGTTACTACAGTTTTACAATGATAATGGCATCTTATTTGAAAGTTCCTGTACGGATACTCCACAACAAAATGGTGTTGTGGAGCGAAAACATAGACATATCTTGGATGTTGCTCGAGCTTTGCGTTTCGAATCCGGGTTGCCCATTGAGTTTTGGGGCGAGTGCATCCTCACCGTTGTTTACATTATCAACAGGCTGCCTTCGCTAATTATCTTAAATAAACCCCCGTTTGAGATGTTGTTTGGCAAACCAGCCACAAGGTCTTCGGCTGCTTAGTTTACACCCATAATAACCGGCGTAAGGACAAATTTGATGAACGAGGAAGTGCGTGCGTCTTTATTGGATATCCTTCTAGGCATAAGGCATATCGAGTCTTCGCCTTGCAATCACACAAGATCTATACTTCTCGAGATGTAACCTTTGTGGAGAACATATATCCTTTCAAAGGTGGTACAAATATAAATTTTAATGATGTCGTCACAGCAGCAATTAAACGTGTGCAGGGAACGCGTGGTAATCCTCCCGATCAGTCTCGCCCTTTAATTCATGGTTCGTCGCAACAGCAGCAAGTTCCGACTACCGTACCCACTGTCGTGCCTAATATTTCGGATGGTATTTCATCATCTCATCAAGTTGCACCTGGAACAACCTCTATCGAGACAAATATTGTCGAACCTAGACCGATTATCACTCCTGTCGGTCGAGGTCAAAGGGTAAAGTCGCGGCCAAAACATCTGTATTCATATGCCACAGACTCGCCACCCTCGATAGATCACTCTCAGACGACTACAAACTCAGTGGCATCAATAATATATCCTTTGGCGAACTACATCACCTATAATGCATTCTCCAAATCACATAAGGGTTTCTTGGCAAAGATCACGTCTCGCGACGAACCTAAATATTTCTCTCAAGCGGTGCAAGACCCTTTATGGTGTGAAGCAATGAAAATGGAGATTGATGCACTAGAAGAGAATAATACATGGACCTTGACGTCACTTCCTCCCGGAAAGAAAGCAGTTGGTTCAAAATGGGTATACAAACCCGATGGTAGCATTGAAAGGTATAAGGCTCGATTGGTGGTAAAGGGTTTTACTCAAATCGAAGGTGTAGACTTCTATGAAACCTTTGCCCCCGTGGCCAAGCTCGTCACAGTTCGTTGCTTATTAACTATTGCGGCTAAGCGTAATTGGGAGGTTCACCAATTGGATGTTAATAATGTCTTCTTGCATGGAGACCTCCATGAGAACGTGTATATGCGAATACCACAGGGTTTTGCAAAGGATGGTGATACACGGGTATGCAAACTACAAAAGTCCTTGTATGGCCTTAAACAAGCCTCGAGAAATTGGTATGAGAAGTTTACACAAGCCTTACTTCTGATCGGTTTTCAGCAGTCCAAAGCCGACCATTCTCTCTTCATTTTTCGAAAAGGCCCCATTCACGTTTTTGCACTCATTTATGTCGACGACGTCATCTTGGCAGGCAATCACTCTGGTCACATTGCTTTTGTCAAGCGCTACTTGGATGATAAGTTCAGTATCAAGGATCTAGGAAAGCTCAAGTATTTTTTGGGGATTGAAGTTGCTCGATCCCCCAAAGGCTTTGTTTTAAGCCAACGAAAATATGCATTGGACATTTTAGAAGAAAGTGGTCAAATGGGCAGCAGACCAAGTAAATTTCCTATGGAGCAGAATTTGAAGTTGTCCCCCAACGATGAAAGTCCACTTGTTGATGCTTCTCAATATCGGCGTTTAGTTGGTCGCCTATTGTACCTCACAGTCACACGTCCCGACATCGTCTATGTCATAAGTCAGTTGAGCCAATTTTTAAGTAATCCACGCCAAACACACTTGACGGCAGCCCATCGCGTGCTACGCTACTTGAAGAACTCGTCGGGACAAGGAATATTTCTCCCATCGACGGGAGATTTTGTCCTCCGTGCCCACTGTGACTTAGATTGGGCAGGCTGCCCATACACAAGATGATCCTCCACGGGGTACATTATCACACTTAGGACTGCTCCGGTGTCTTGGCGTACAAAGAAACAATAAGTTGTAGCAAGATCATCAGCCGAAGCAGAATATCGGGCCATGGCCACCACCATTTGCGAGGTAGTTTGGCTACGTTGGTTACTTCAGGAACTTGAGGTACCTCAACCAAATCCCACTGATTTATTTTGCGATAATCAAGCGGCTCGGAGCATTGCTATAACCCTGTTTTTCATGAACGCACCAAACACGTAGAGATGGATTGTTATTTCGTACGAGAACGATTTGTAAGTGGGGATATTCGGCCCTGTATGATTTCCACCAATGATCAATGATCAAGTTGCGGACATATTCACTAAAGCACTTGGAGCGGAGCGGTTTAATTTTCTTCAGAGCAAGTTGGGTGTTCGAGATCTTCACACGCCAACTTGAGGGGGAGTATTGGATGGTATTTTATCTGTTTGATAGAATCTGCTGCATGAGAATTTGTTGGGATCTGTTTCCATAATTAACTCATAATTTGTTAGTTAGTTTTTATTATTGCTTATGGGCTTTTCTGTTAGGGCTCAAAGTAATTCTATGCATTATAAATACTGCCTGCGCTCACATTATGTAATCAAGTTTTACAAGTCATGATCAATAATATTTTACGGTTGCTTAGTTTTAACAAGAACAAAATCTAGCACCATAAGCTCACAAGTCGAGTTAAGAGGCCGGCCATTAAAACCTTGCCTGGGAAAACCGGGACAAAACCCAGGTCAAGGGAAAAAGGTACACTCCTCTAAAGATAAATGTTTATAAAAAAACTGAATACAAATCATTGTGCAGAAATGAGAATAAAAAATCCGGGGTAACCCATCCAGACATAGTCAATCCCTACTCCTATCAGTATATGGTATTCCCGATCCAAAAGTCGGATTATTAATTCAATTGTTATTTTAATCATTATTATATATTCCTAAAAAGCTATTATATTGTTAAAAATTAATTATATTATAAAATTATTTATTTAAAAATATAAATAATCGAAACATTATTTAAATGTATATAGAGATGTACATACATAAATATAAAAATTTATGTACAAAATATTTGTCAGGGCGAGTTCAGTTCAGGCGGGAGCACAAAGTGGGGAGTATAAATATCGTTCTTGCCCCAATTTAAATTGTTTCAATTTTCTCCTTAAAATCAAATATAAATCGACAAAAAGACCAAATAATTATCCCGATCGGAGCGGGTCGAGACGGGTCACCACAAATCCGATATTAATTGTTGTTGGAAATTTTATATTTAATTTTGATGAATATTGTGTCAAAACACATTGTAATAAGATGGAATTTGAAGTTGTTTAGATCAAATATATAGTTTAATCCTAATCGATACACCAAATGAGATTTTCAACTCATCTCGATATGCAATCGGATCTAATTTTTTAGATAATTCGTAAATAAATTATTAACTTTAAATATTAAATATTGTTGAAATATTATTTTTTTGACAGTTTCATTTGTGCTCGAATCTAACATAAATATATATTTTTTTGCTGACATGACACCTCCATAATGAAACAACATTATTTTTTAATTTGATCTAATCTCAAAATGTATGATTCGGACACAAATAATGTTATCAAGAAGTCTAATTTATAATAATATTTAAAGTTAGTGATTTATTCGTAATTATTTAAAGGGTTTGAATTAGATTAAAAATGAACAAAATGCAATGATTTAATTTACAATTAATTCTAAATAATTAGAAAGAAATACAACAATTAATTAGAGTATAATATATTAAAATAGTGAATGAAGTATATAATACATATCTCATTCAATCAATAATTTAAATACTAATTATAATTTTTAAAATTAACAGTTTTATTAAATTATGACACATAAACAAATTAAATTATAAAATGACGCATAAATAAAATTAACCACAAAATAACATATAAACAAATTAACCGTATAATCACATATAAGAAAAAATAGTCCAAAATTTTATAGGGCTAGTCTTGTATGAAATATTGCATATATGCATTTCAGTTATTCATACACATGTTCTTTATAAATACACCCATAAACTTAATTCACACACACATTTTTTATAAATACACCAACAAACTTAATTTACACACACTTTTTATAAATACACCCACTAACAGCTTAATTCGAAATTTTTAATCCGTTTATTTTACTCGTTTCTGTGATTTTTTATCTTTTATTTTATTGTCGAATACGGGATATTAAATGTAGTAATTCAAATTGTAATATGTAGTAATACACATTATTTTATGTAGTAATAACACAAACTATTTATATAATAATATAAATTCTTTTATTTAGTAACGCGTTTTTTCTAGAGTTTTTATTGATGTAGTAACTCACATTATAATACGTAGTAACATATATTATCGAATGTAGTAAACACAATAATCATGTTGTAATACAAAATGTTTTATTGTAGGATGATGCAAAAAATATTAGATCATTTGATAAAGTTACATATAGTAACAAACGTCTATTCAATGTAGTAATTCAAACTGTAGTATGTAGTAACATATAATTTTTTATGTAGTAAAACAAATTATTACATGTAGTAATAACACAATTTTATATAGTAATACTGATTCTTTTATATTTTTATATATATTTTTATTGATTAAGTAACCCACATTATAATATATAGTAACATATATTATTGCATGTAGTAAGATATATTATTGCCCGTAATACAAAATAACATTGACCCATAATAATTAGTATTAAAGAATATTTAAAGAAATATAAATTGCAGCGTCCGACCGCGGCCTGAGGTGACCGAAAACTGCTCGGAGAAGACGACCATGTTCAATTTCTATCAGTGGGTGCATTTATAAAAAATGTGTGTGAATTAAGCTTGTGGGTGTACTTATAAAAAATGTGTGTGTGAATTAAGCTTCTGGGTGTATTTATAAAAAATGTGTGTGAATTAAGCTTGTGGGTGTATTTATAAAGAACATGTGTGTGAATGACTGAAATGCATGTATACAATATTGCATATAAGTTTTTGTGAATTTTATAAGGGTACATTTTTTTTTTTGATGTATCTAGAATGATTGTGGTTGATTTTATTTTTTCTTTTAAATACAAATTGTAGAAGGCAGCCCAATATTGACGTGGTCTAATTAGTCCAGGAAGCTTCTGGACCTAAGTTTAATGTTAGGTGGCCCAATTTGCATAAACATAAGCCCACACGCTATTCTGCCACCATAACCTAGAATCCTTTCATTACACTATTTCATTTCTTCAGTGGCGGATCAATTGTAAACGCGCCTACACCAACACCAACAGCCATGGGGAGAAGTAAGTTTCTTCTAACCAACAAGTTCTTATGTTTATCGATGTTGTCTGTGTCGTTGATGACCCTATGCTGTTCTGATTTATCGGATTATGTCTTGGAATCTTCAATTTTGGAGAAATCTATAGGCTTTTTAGATTTGAGGTAATTTCGTAGATTAGGTTTGGTTGTTGTTATGTAAATTTACGATATTAAGTTTTAATTATTTCAACAAATTCAATTAGGCTAATATTTTCAAAGTTTGTAATGCTCTCAAGTCTAATTTTGTTAGTAAAAATGTTTTGTTTAGTCATTCGATGTATTGGACTTAGGTTATTTAATGTTTTCATAATATATGGAGGTCGTTGAGTTTTTATTGTTCTACGTTGAGCTGGTTTTCTTTAGGAGCGCCTTCTGAATCATATAGAATGGGTGTGATGTTGGGGTATCTGAATCTCATTTTGGATATATTCTTAATTATAGACCGTGTTATGTAGTTTAAGTAGCGATCCAACTTGTATTTGTTTGACATTTTACTGAATGTATATAGATACTATTTAGTTACGAATTAATTGGATACCTCTTGGTTGTAGGACCTGCAAGATGCTACCGTCAGATCAAGAACAAGCCATACCCCAAATCCCGGTTTTGCCGTGGTGTTCCAGATCCCAAGATCAGGATCTATGACGTGGGGATGAAGAGAAAGGGTGTTGATGAGTTCCCATTCTGTGTTCATTTGGTCAGTTGGGAGAAGGAGAATGTGTCAAGTGAGGCACTTGAGGCTGCCCGTATTGCTTGCAACAAGTACATGACTAAGTTTGCTGGAAAGGATGCCTTCCACTTGAGGGTCAGGGTCCATCCCTTCCACGTCCTCCGCATCAACAAAATGCTTTCGTGTGCTGGAGCTGATAGGCTCCAAACTGGTATGAGGGGTGCTTTTGGAAAGCCACAGGGTGTTTGTGCCCGTGTTGCTATTGGGCAAGTTCTTCTCTCTGTCCGATGCAAGGATACCAACAGCCACCATGCTCAGGAGGCTCTTCGTCGTGCTAAGTTTAAGTTCCCTGGCCGTCAAAAGATTATTGTCAGCAGGAAGTGGTATGCTATTATCTTTCGTATTTTTCAACATATATTATTTATTGTGATCTGCTTAAAATTAATGTTTCACTCCTTTGCTGATTTCAGGGGTTTCACCAAACACAATAGGAGTGATTACTTGAGGTGGAAATCCGAGAACAGGATCCAGTCTGATGGTGTCAATGCCAAGGTTAGTTTAACTCAAGAATTGCAACTGAGTTTATGATTAAGGCTTATTTTATTTACTTACTGTGACTATATTGTAGTACTTGATAATTCTCTACCTTTGCTCACTGAATTTGATTTGGAACTCTGTTTGCAGCTTCTGGGTTGCCATGGACCATTGGCGAACCGTCAGCCAGGAAGAGCTTTTCTAACTGCTGCTGGTGCAACTGCTTCTGCTTAGGATATATATCCACCATTAGCTACCTTGGCCTCAAATTTATTACAGCTTTTGACCTTGTATGGTGTTGTCTTTAAAGACCTTGAATGTTTTTAGCTTTGAATATTGCCTTTATAATTTTGAACCGTTTGATTTGCTTATGGAATACATTGAGTTGTTGAGGAAGATTTTGCTTTCGTGTTATGATTCGTGTTTAAAGTTTTTTTTTTTTTTTTCAATTTTGTATCCTACATTGCTCTTTTTACTATATACTCCAGTACTACTTTATTTCTTGTTCAAAATTAAAAGATCTAAGATCCACAAGATTATAAAGACATGTACTACATCTTGATTTATATTAATCCTGGAAAATCGGAATTTGTGTTCGTGTAATGGCTCCTCGAGTAATTAAACAGTGTAGCCATACTCTTATAATTATTAATTAAGCAAAAGGTTTTTTGTCAATTTATTTCTTTAATTTTTACATAAATGTTTGCAAATTTACATTTAATTGCACCACTCATATTTTAACATTATATAAAAAGTTTATAAAATTATCTTTAAAAAAACAATTCATTATTACCTCTGTATATAAAGGTTATAAAATTATATTAAATTTATAGAATTAGTAAAAGTTTTAGGTGATTAGATTAATTTGTTCAAGAGTACGAGAAACATATCACATCGAGCAGAAACCATTACGATGTTACAATCTAACAAAACTGGGGAAAAAAAATCAAGTTTTTTTATGAAGGAATGTAGAACCAAATCCAAGATAAAATAAAAAAGTAATGCACGGAAAAAAAATATTTAAACAATGAATAGAGAGCTTTTATTTTAAATTTTGAATCCACAATGTGAAGAGTATATTTTTGTTTTTGAGTCGTAAAGTAATTTTGAATGCCTGTTTCGTTATATGACTACTCAACAAGGTCATAATTCACAAACCATACTTTTCATCTTCTCCAAAATCACACTTCATCTCCAAGTAGTAGTATGGGTGTTTTGTTACATTAGCAATGAATACAATACAGGGCCATCCTCAGAAATAAACTGTTCCATTTTTCCTTTCAGTAACTCACCTACTTTACTACTCTCAAAAACTCACCCTGATGGTAAAAAGTAAAAACCTCACAAAATCAGTTACCTTTTTCTCAAACTCCGCCTTGTGGCTATAACCTGTGAGGATTTCGTCGACTCCTGCAGTTCAGGGCTGCTGACTTCCTTCGTGTTTTTCGTGGATTTCTTTATCGTTGAATCCTGCAATTCAGTGCTGCTGACTTTCTTCTTGTTTTTCGTCTCCCTCTCGAGTGTTTCCTCACCATCACTCTCAACTTCTGACACATTATCGTTTTGATCCTTACTGTTAGATGCTCTAACTATGTGAACCTGCAAAACGATCATTGTTTTTTAAGCGTAAATTCCTGGATAAAGCCAAGTAGAAGATTATAGAGACGTGAATCTTTAAGCAAAGAGGTACTAATTATCATTACGTATTTGAGAACAAAACCAACCTTAAATCTTGTTGGCTCAATCAATTCAAAGACTAAAGCATCACCATCGTCCAGTTTATGATCCAATGCAAATGCTCTCCATCCGCCACTAAGTCCAGTTCTCTTGCTAATGAAAATGGCCCCATATTCAGAGCCTTCCTCGTTCTCCAACACCAAATCTACCGTGGACTTTGGGAGGTGGTCCTCACAAAATCTAGTTGGAAGACCCTGCACAGATGGATACCATGCTTCATGCTCCAATATTATCTCATAATGCTAGATTACAGCTGAAACTTACCAACCAGAAACAACTATAAACATGAGACCGAACCATTGATTTGACAAAAGAAGGATTTCCAGCTTGCAGATTACTTTGGAGCTTCTCTGCACACTTGTAAGCTTGAGCTCTTTCTTCATACGAGGCTACTTTAACTTCTTCAACTGGTCTTGCAAGGTAACTTTCATTCCACAACTATCAACATTATGTGCGATAATTGTTTAATAGATAAAACTAAAGCTGAAATCAGTATAAACATATTACCTTGCCCATGAAGAATCCAACCTTGATCTTTTTCGAAGTGAAGGAAGCACACCAATATCAACCTGTGACAATGACCAATCACAGTCAAATAAGGCATAAGCAGTAATCTTTTTTTTTTTTTTAAAGTCTAGGCATAAGCAGGAATCTAAATCCATTTTTATATTATAGCAACTGAAAGCATTACTGACTAACCACAAAAATAGTAATAGGAGTATTTTATATGATCTCCTTTGCAATAACAGAAACTGCAGTAATTAGACATGATATATACTAAGTTTATCTTCCTCGTTACTAGTAGAGTTCTCACTTGTAGCCTTTTCACATCATCAACATTGAAAACATTCACCCCATTATATTGTGTATATAGTAGTAAATATTGTATATATTTATTGGAAGCTCTAAATAGACTTGTAGTCGCCAGAAGTTGAACAATTAAAGTGTGATTGATCTAAAAGTGGAATAAGTTGGATGCCAAGACTTACATCATCACGATATGAAGAAACTGCATTACGTGCACGAGATGAACGTCTTGGTTCTACTGCATAAATGTCAGTTGGTTTTGGACCTTTAGGCCGACCATACTGTCTCTGCATAACATGAACGTAGAACAATTTATACATACAAGGATGTAAACATATGTATCCATGGATAAGTAAGAAACAAGCAGTAGATTTTATCCAAATGAATAGAGCGCTGGAACATCAAATATCACCTTGGGTTTCTCAGACTTCTTCATATCTGATAGGCCTTTAGATAACTTGTCCAGCCCCAATTCCTGTAAGAAAATAAGAATTAAGAAATGAATTAATTTTCATATACAGACAAAATTATTGGAGATACTTATTGTAATGTAGGCATTGGGAACAAGAGCTGGATCACTGTCACAAAAACAAAAGGATTTCCTTTGGTACCTCAAGTCTTCTTTTGTTTTCCAAAAGCCTCTGCTTTCGAGCATCTTCGTAAGTTTTGGCGCCGCTTTCATCTTCCATTGATGCCAAAACAATCAGCAAAGTCCCTGGATTATGCAGAATAAGATTCTCATCCCTAAAATGTAAATGAAACAGAGATATATACGGAAAATTCCTCTATTACTCATTAGGTAAGTTTTCTATGCCACTAGGCTCTAGTATCCAAACAATAACCCATTGAAAATAGTCAGCCATCATGTTTTATTACAGAACCTCTTGAGTTTTTTTTTCTTTTTCTGCATGTAGTTTTCATTTGAACCGCATACAGAAAACTAAATAATCAAAGCACTTCTGAGTACAAGACGAATAATCTCTCAATTTCATTGACATTAATCATCAGCTGTAGGTTCTCAAAAAAATTAAAAATCATCAGCCTTAGAATTAATGCACTCTCTCAGACAAACTATGGATCATCCCTAGCTATGTTGCTCAGACTCTTCAAAACTGGAGGAGTACCGATATCCTGAGGATCCGACATGGGTGTGTATATATATATATATATAGGAATATCCCCACACACGTGTCCTAATTTTGGATATTTTTTTGACATGTCCACGTATCCTAAATTCAGGAAACATGAGAGTCGGACTTGTAGATATACACCCGTGTCTGACACTCGCACCCGATTCCAAGCAACATAGATCAGTAGTATGAAAACAAGTCAGTGCAAAATAGTACTAATACGAATTGGTACCAGAGAATTTATAAGCTAAATAATGAGAAGGTTTAAAAGAATACATATTGAATGAACATTTTTTATTTACTGATGCTTAAACAATACTACATCACAGGTATGGCATAAAATCCTGCAATAAATGCTTAAAAAGAAGAAGATCCTTGCAATGCAGTTAATCAAATCATATTTACACGTTTTTAACATACAAGATGTTACTCCTGACTCCACTAATAACAAAACCGGAGCAGTTTCCCCATCAAATTCAGGCGCCAGAAACTCATTATTAAAGTGTGAGAAAACATAAACGTTATTTTGTCATTAAATATTCTTTTGCTCGAAATCGCAAGTTGTCCATTAATAGCAGCCAAAACTCAGAAACTTATTCGAAAATTCAATATATTCTTTAAGACCCATGACTACGTTTTGGAAGGGAATGATAAAAAAATCCGTTAAAACGCATGAATGTGATTGTAGGCATCATCATGAACCCGTTAACATCTCATAAAATTTGTTTTAGTTCGGCCTTGAATAACAAAAACAGAAACTCGGATCGTTGCAAAAAAAAAAAAAAATGCAGCACACAGAAAACAAGGGTTCGAAAAAAATGTTGCAGCTAGAGTAAGGAAAATACTGAAATTAAAGATGATTCAACACTTACTAGTATCGAAATTTAGCTGAATGAACGCCTGCGGAGAGGAGAGTAAAGAGAAATGTGTGCGCGAGGGAAAAGGCCTTTTGAAATAGAAGAGACAGAAAATGACTTGCCCTGACTGAGTTTGAATTGAATTGAATACACTCTTTTTACCCTTTCACCCTTGGGCTTCTCGGCCTTTTTACAGCCCACCAATGTAGAAATGAAATTACGATTTTTTAAAGGGCGCGGTTATAGACACCCACCAATGTATTGAGGACCTGGATGAGTACACACACCCGTGAGTTGAGGACACCCACTTGAAAAATCCAAAAATACTCTTCTAACACTTTAAAACTCTAATTCTATTTCATATCTCTCATTTCTCTCGTTTCATTTGTACACCCACCTTCATCCCTCCTCTCCCGCGTTGCCCACCTCCGCGTTGCCCCGCCTCCCCACGCCTCCGCGACTCGCCAGCCATGTCACCGCCCACTTTCGTCGCGACTCTGTCGCCCACCTTCTTTGTCGCCGACCCCCCTACTTCACGATCGTTCGCGGCCGAACCCCTCTCTCCCTTTGCGGTCGTTCGCGGCCGCAACACCTCTCCCTCCCCTTCACGACTGTTCGCGGCCGCACCCCCTCCCCTTCAAGCGGCCGCGGCCGTTCGCACCTCTCCCCGTCCACTCGTCGCCCCGTAATTCCGGTAAGTTTAGGTGTTTAGGTTTTGTGCACATTTTTTATTTTTCTTATTTAGGGTTTGTGCACACAAAATTTGCAGATTAGGGTTTAGGGTAAGAATCAACAAAAAAAAATTGTGATTTTCTTCAAAATCTACATGTTCGGTTTTTTTTTCGGACAAATGAAAGTTGTTCAAAAAAAAATTCCGGACACACGAAGTTTGTTTTTAAAAAAAAATCAAACATATTAATTTTGTTCATTTAAAATTTTCGAACACATGTTTTTTTTTCGAACAATGTTGATTTGTCCGAAAAAAAAAATCCGAACACATGTTTTTTTTAGGACAACAATGATTTGTGCGAAAAAAAATCCCGAACATCTTTTTCTTTCTAATTTTGTATTGTGTTAAGAATTTTTTAAAACTATGGTGATGGTGGGGATGATTCGGCAAAAATGAAATGGGTGGGTGTACTCATCTTCGTGTTTTTTTAAATTTTTACTGAAAGGGTATATTGGACATTTTACATGTCCTCTGGGATAAAAAAATTTGTCAGATTGGTGTGTGTGTATAACCGCGCCCTTTTTTAAAATTACTCATTTTGTCATTTCATCGAAAATTATTGCTCCATGCCTGGTTAAAAATATCGGTATTGGTGAAAATATCGAGACCTTAAATTTGTGGAAATATCGATGGATATATCAATATCGATATCGATAAATTTTAAAAATTGTGTAAATTTAATAACTAACTTTTATTACATAAATTCAACAAAACAATTTAAATACATTTACATCTATAATAAATTTATATAAAATATTGCATACAATGTTATGTCATATGATAATTTTTTAAAATTTATCGACATTTCTCGAATTGTTTTGATATTTTTTGATATTCTTTCAATATTTTACCGATATTAGTCTCGATATTGTTATTGTATATCAATTTTTATCGATTTTTTCGATTTTTTTACAAATATCGTTTCTTTCCAATATCGATATATGTGACAATAAAAAATTGATATATCGAGTATATATTGAAAAAATTTCCGGATATTTTTATCCATGGCACCATGTCTATGCCTTCCACACTTTTTTTTGGGATGTCCACAATACCTCTTACAACTTTAAAATGAAAAAATCTTTATAAGTTTTAACCTTATAATTGTTGGAATTAATTGAAGATTAATTGGGTTTTGATACTTTTATCTAATTAAATTAATTAAATGTGATATAGTCAATCTGCTTGTGGAGTATATGAACGTGGTATATTTAATATATCAAAATAGACTTTTGGTGGGTGGTAAATTAATTAATGAAGTTGAAAGGTTTCAATTTTAGTGTGAGTTTGAGTGTGAGAGTGAGAATGTGAAGGGTCACATGTCCCAAATAGATATACTACAAAATTTTGAAGGGATTATTAACATTGAAGTGTGAAGAGAGTACAACTATGGACTAAGGGTACACTCCCTGAAAGGCCACACGCGCGCGCCCGCTCGTCCGACTGGCTCGGCTTCGACAATTGGTCTTTGTGGCCCACCTGTCTTTTTATAGAACCAAAAAACCTCCCACGTGAACTCTGCCTATAAAGATCAGATCTCCCCCCTTTTGAAGACACATACTTTTTTCTTCGCTGCTCTCGAAATTCTGTTCTCCCAGTACATACGAACCCTCGTGTTCAGTTTTATAACAATTCCATTTGTACGTTCGTTGTGGTCTCTTTTGTAGAAGAGATATAAGTCGTTTTACCTTTGGAAACAGAACACGCCAAATCTGTGACCAGGGGCGGACTCAAGATTAACTAGTGAGGGGGGGCGATATAAAATGAAGAAAATTAAAGAGAAGATCAAGTCCAATTAAAAATTGATAGAATAAAAATAGATATACATGATCTATATATAGAACCCGGTGTTGGGTTTCTTATGAAATAAATCACTTGTACACTTTAGCACGTACAAATATTTTATGCATGTGGTTAGTTCTTGTAATACCCCGAAAATTTTCAATTTTCATACCAATAAAATATACATAAGATATTAAATAAAAAAAAAATAATCATTATAAATATATATTTAATAATATTTAAATTATTATATATATTAGAATAAGATACGCATTAATCCCAAGTTTTGAACTTTTCTTTGATTATTTGAAAAATCTGGCATTATCCCATTATTCCATGATTTTTGCAACCAAAATCTATCCCTATAAACCCATATTCAATTTTACTCGATCCATTTAAGTTAGAATACAGAAAATATATTTTCATCCAAGGAATTCACGGCGCCCTCATCTCTCACGGTATCTTTTACCACTTATGCAAATCAATGTTTAAAATTATTACTCCCTCCCTAGACGGTAGAAATTTATGTCAAATCTCTCTCGTTAATTATGTTAATTTCGTGCATTCACATATGCCATATATATTTATTTTAATCGATATTTGGTAATAATTAAAGGCATTGCTTTGTTCGTCGTTTCCTCATTTGTAAGATTAAGAATGATCATATAGTTTGGAAATCCTGATCATTTAATTAGAAAAGTTAGGTTATAAGTTATGGTGAGGAGTCAGTACGTGAAGTTGGGTAATTTTTATTTAGGGAGATTGATTAATGTTAGATAAGTTGGTGAGTTTGCAGTGGTTTTATTTACGTATTAATTTTATTATTTATTTTAGGTGACGGTAATCACGGGAAGTAGACCATACCATTTTTTGCATCCATTGTCATCAACGACTTACATTTAATGTGGGATTTTCTTGATTGGCTATACTTTGTCATTTTTAAGTATTTCGTATGAGTGATTTTATTCTTGCTACATCTTACATCCTATGGTTGGTTTACCCAACAGCCTATGTTATTATGGTTGGTTTATCCAACAAGCCTATGTTATTATGGTTGGTTTATCCAACAAGCCTATGTTATTATGGTTGGTTCATCCAACAAAGTTATGGTTGGTTTATCCAACAAGCCTATGTTATTATGGTTGGCCTTGCCAACAGGCTTATGAAATTGTATGCATGTTTGTGAGTTATGATTTTATTCATATCTTATATTTAACTGTGACAAAGTTAATCCCACCGAGCTAGTTGTTTTGCTCACCCCAATCTATTTAATATTTTACAGATTGAAGGAGTTGAAGTGGAGGGACGGTGGATGCAGTACATGTCATTAAGAAATGCATTCATGCTATTTTATTTAATTATTTTTAATTATTTACATTTAAGATTTTAAACTATTTTCATTTTAGGAAATTTTCACATCTCTTTTTGGGACAAGATTTGGTACTCATTAGTTGAAGTTAAATTTTAATATGAATTTCTTAAAAGTGTTTGAATATTTATTTACCAAATTAATTCCGCTGCCAATTTTTATAAAAATATGCATCGTTTGTTATTTTCATCTAGGCCCCTAAAAATCGGGATGTGACAGTTCTATATATAAAGAATCCACTATCGGGTTTCATATCAAAACCGTATATATATATATATATATATATATATTTTTGACGTCTTAGTTTCTAGTCTAAAAATTGACTAATTCGGGAGATTAACTACACTGTTCACTAGCAGGGGTCCCAATTAAAAGCAGAATAAAGCTTTATATGAACTAATCTTTTATAAAAAATTTATTAAATATATAAACCATGTTACTATAACACGTGGAATTGGATTCCATTACATAACTTTGAACTTATATAATTTTCATAAAATATATTAATACATGATATATACATTTTTTTTTGAAGAGATGACACACACACACACACACATATATATATATAGTAGTGAATTGCAAAATAGGGGGTCATGGCCACCCCCACCCTAGGTGTGCATCCGCCCCTGCCTGTGTGCACTATCAAGGCGTTATCTATTTTGCGGGTAAAGGGTTTACCCTTAACTCGACTTGGTTCTTTAGTTTAATTCGATATTGTAGTATCCCCTAACTAGCGTTATTCACTTATTCCTAACAATAATATGCACAATTTTACATAAAATGTAATACTTTTGGGCTCACGCATACACACAACTTAAAGATTTATAAAATTATCCTTCAAAATTTACTAATTATTACATTTTTTTTTAAATGTGTCAACTTATCTGTGAAAGGTATTCTGGGACAAGAAAGAGTAATTTCCTTTTTTTTTTTTTTCAATACTCATTTTTTTATTCTACCGTACATTCTAATATCTACATTATTGACATGTTTAAAGTGAAAAATAATTGATATTATTAACATGCCTAAAGTGAAAAATAATCAACATTCCAGGTAAAAAAGAAACATAAAAAATGTGAATGTAACTGCAATTAAAGAAAAACTCTATAATTTTTAATTTATTTTCTTTATTGTGTGAAAGGATTTTATTTTTTACAGAAATAATACATGAGACGAGTAAAAGCATGAAATATATTTACTCCATTATTTATATATAAGTAAAGAAAAGAAAATCCCCTTCACCCCTCTTAATATCTCTTGGAAATAAAAGGGTCCTTTCTTGACTGAAATTCAGCTTTGAGAACAATTCACTGTGATTATGAATTTATATTTGAACACATACACTGTATATTACTAGTAGTGTAGAATTCAGAGTTTGATTTAAGTGCTACATCCAGTATTCGGGTGTGTTTTGAAACTCTACAAACTGCTTCCAGAATCACTTATTTTTAAAGTGATCTCTCATAGCTTTTCAAAAAAAAGTGATTTTGGAAGCCGTTTGTAGAGTTTCAAAACACAACCTTCGTTTCCACAAACAATCTGATTAAGGGGAAAATGAAACGTGTTTGCATAGATTTGGGACACCATTTAGAACATAAAATGAATGAGCAGGTATTGGTATTCGCAAGTATGTCTTTTGAGTGATCATGTATAAAAATGAGAGAGAATTGTTATTCGAGCCGAATACTTAAAGTTTGAGTTCCACCCTATTACATTGACGAGGAAAAAAAAACAAATTCATTGACGAGAAAAAAAAAAACAAATTTGACTTGACTCGTAAATGAGCTTAGCAAGCTTAATGATTTTTTTTTTTAAATGTTGCCAAACCTAACGAGTCGAACTCAAATCGGCTCAAAAATAAATCAAGTTCAGTTTGCTTAATAAGACTAATTAAAGAGAAAGATGTATTCAATTTCAAGTGAACTGTAGAGATAAATTGTGCTCAAATAGAGGTGCATTAGCATTCATATTTTTTTAATTGAGACATAGAAAATGAGTAGGATTTTGATGACATATTTTATTAATTAGACCCAAAGCTGCTGCACCCATCCCACCACAATCTCTGTAATTGTGTATTGATTGGATAAACCATATACATTATAGTAACAAAAACAGTAAAAAGATCTTTGAATTAATGAAAATATTATTTTTTAGAATGGCAAGAGCAGACAATATGCAGAGCTTGAAAAACTCATCAAGCATTCTCACTCAGATTCAATACATATGAAAAAGTTTCAAAAAACAATGTCTGAGAAACTGAGCTGCAAGAACTCAGAATTCCTAACCTCCAAACAACAGGCATAACATATCAGCTTAGCTTATTATTCACTGGTAAAACAGAAATTTATGGAGTTTTTTTCACAACAGCTTCAATATCTGTGCTCCATCTTTTCCTTTTCCAGGTACCACTGCACATACCTAGAAAACCACAGGCGCAGAAAAGTAAATCACTTCATCACATCAACAGTTAAAACAGAAAGCAGGACTTCAATGCCACGGATAAATACAGCACCGAGTATATGAAACTGTTACATAAGATCATCATGGCACAGCCAACCTCCAATCTCCAAGATAAATTGATTATTAACCAAACTATTGATAAATCAGCCATTGGAATAGAACTGATAAAGAAATATGTAGAGGAATTTACAGAGTTCAAAAGGACTTCAGCTATACTAACACAAGTAAATGCCACAATTTGTTAAATTAGCCAAAAAGAGATTTCATGCAAAACAATATATGTGACAGAGCAAATGCATTTCATATTCACACCAACCAAGTATCCATATACAAGCTCCAAGGTTTTCACCTCTCTACTCACACACACAATATTCGGCTGAAACCAAAATAGAAAATTCTGTCAATTTTAACTACTCAGTTCAGTTTGCTTAAGTTTCAGAAATTTCAATTAACTTGGTTTGGTTTAATTTTGGAAGTCAATTCACTAACTTAACCAAAGCAACCTAATATATGCACCGTATATAAAGAAATTCAGAATGTACAATAGGGAAGTGGTGGTGGATCCAACAATGAGGCAAGAGGGGGAAAAGTAAATGGTACTTATCACCTAGAAAACTAGTAAAAGATTACACCACAGGATCAATTTTGCCCATTGCATGGATAGTCTCACAAGCAACTAGCTCAATATACTTATATCTGAAATTCTGAACAGAAAACAAGATCATTTATCCAATGCAAATTGATAGTTAAGAGTAATACTTCTCTCATGTGGCCTTACCCCTATATGATGATTCATGGTCCACAGAACTCAGAACATGTAGGCCATAAAAAAAGAAAAGCGCAAGTAAGAACTTATCCTCAGCTAAATACGGTATCATTTTCACAGAGATCCTGAACAGAGACTGCATTTTCAAAATTATCCTTCAATTTACTAGTTTCACTTTGGACATAACACAAAAACTTGAACAGTAAATGCCTTTCAAATAGATATAGAATAGATTTTAACTTTATAAAGGTTGTTTGCAAGCTTTACAAAATGGAGTTGAACCACTTTTTTACAAAAGCTACTCCTCACAACTTTGAACTTTTGAAGAAAAAAAAGAAGATTCTGAAGTACTTTAATAGTTTGCAAACACAGTCAAATTATGTCATTAAAAACCATACAAGAAGTACTTACTCCCATGACCTCGCACGTCGTTTCCAATATAGATGTCTACCTCATTTACTTAATCCCAGGACCTTACATGCCATTTTCAATATAGTCATTTCTAAGTTCAAATATTCCATTAGCTAGTCATTTAACATGGTACCAAATTTCAGTTAAACAAACACTCCCGATTTCAAATATCAGTGCCACCAAAATTTTCTATGTAGAAGGCCACACGACAAAGAAAGTCTACTATGTCTGAGGGGGCATATTCATATTAAGGATATAATAACATCAACGATTCTCCTTTCTAATAAGGTAAGCTTCGATGAGGTTGTTATTCTTATTCAACATAAAGGATTTAAGATTCAATACACAATCGTAAAAAAAAAAAAAAAAAAATGTAACCTGCAAAATTCACCACCATTACGAACGTTCTTAGTTAGTAACCCTCACTCCGATCTAAACAATAATCTTTCTTACTCTATTTATTCAATCACAACGATAAGGCATCATCCAAAAAAATAAAAACAGACGCTCATACACAAATAATATCGTTTAAAACCGGAATCAAATCGCACAATTCCCAAGCCACATCCTTTATGTATCCCAACATATAAAGCACGCAACGCAATCGCATTTCCAACATCCATATCAATAAGATCTAACGCATAAATACTTACGAATATGTGCCGACAAGAGGACCGAGCAAGAGAGTGGTGCTGATCCAATTATCGGTAATCTTGTGGGTGATCTTGCTTGGTAAATCTTTCCAAAGGCCGGGCATCACCTTCTGCTGGAACGGCGATAGGGCGTACACCACCGCCTTCAACTTCACCGGCTGCTTTCCCATTTTCTCTCTCTAAAATTCGCAACGAAGACTAGGGTTTCAAGAAGTTTCTGGTCAGACAAGAAAAGGGGGAAAAACAACGATGATAGGAGATTAAATTGCGGTCAGTATGGAGCAAAAAAAAAATCCTCTTTTTATTTTTTCTTAATTAATTTCTTGGTGTTGGTCAGAGTGGGCTTAGGCGATATAAGCTATTAATGGGCCTTGACATTTTTAAATAGGCCACGGTTATTTGCACTCACTGAATTAATCAATACATTCACTGACTTATTGTTCCACTTCTAGTATGGGTACATTTTTCGTGAATTCTCCAAAATATCCTGCTTTTAATAATTTTTACACATTTCCATTAAATTCTAAAATTTTCCTTCATTCTCTTTCTTTCTTTTTCGTGCACGGTCACCGTCAATCTTACACTTTACTACGCCACCATCGTCGTCCATGCTCTCCCCTGTGCCACTCTTTCCCCTCCCTTATTTCACACGATTCTGTCGAAACTGTCCAAGTCATGTCATCCAAGCGTCCGTCCAAGCCCTGTCCAAAGTCATCGCCTTGTGTGTCCCAAATTGTGTCCGTCTAAAATAAAGGCGCTCGGAATTTTTTCTGATAATACTAGAATAATAGATTTAAATCCTTTTAAACATAGGGCCTTTTTATGGCCAATCAGAATGTTCGTCTTACTTGTTATTAGAATGTTCACTTTGTCTTACGTTAGTTGTTCAATTAAAAGTTGACATATCATTAGTATGAAATTGGATCCATCGCATTGTCATGGGTAAGAAGAGATAGTTTAATCTCACGTATATACATATATACACACATCCTTGTAGATGCGTGAGATCTAACGGTCCTCCTCCTCCCAATGACGTAATGTACAAAAGGAAATACAATTCGCATTAGCATCATGGCCAAATAATTAATTTTTGAAGTAATTTTATAATAATTGTTTTTTAAATACAAAATTTAAATAATTACAAACTTAATATTTTTACACCATATATTTGTGAGTTTTCCATCTCTTCTAAGTGACATTTTTGTTTGGTCTTTGAGTCACTTTTACTATGATTTTTTAAAATTCTTGTCAGTTTTTTTAAAACAGCTCTTTTTAAAATTCAACGAAACAAAACTCCCCAACTTCAGTGTATTTATAGAAATTGAGGTTTTGATTTTCTAAATTTTCTCCAGTTTGCGCTGTCACTTTATTTATAAGTTAATTTCATTTGTATTACCGATTGCAACTTCAATTTTATTGATAGGGTTATGAAGTAAGTACCCTCATCTGCTAAGCTTTCAATTGGATTTACTGGGAAAAAAAAAAAAGAAGTTTAAATTTCGCTTCTTCTGTGTTTCAATTTCTGCAAGTTTTGTTTCCGATTCTTGTTTCAACGTAATGCTGGCGGGGTCTGGATTATGGGTTGGGCATCATAATGCTTGTTTAAATTTCTGAAAAAATTGATTCCAATTCTTAATTCTTACAATGTTTGCAAAATTAATTTTTTAATGGCAACGTAATGCTCGCGGTTAATTTGAAGGATGCTTTGCTTGTAAACTGTTTGTGAAAATGACAATTAGAAATTTTATCATTTATGATTATGATATGGGTTTCTCTCAAAATATGCTTCTTACCAACTCCACAAAATTCTCATCACAAATTTAAATTGACTTGTTGTCATCCAAAAAATGCACTTGTCAATTCTTGCATCATATCATATTATAGAGTCTGTACCTCAGTTCGGTATGATCGTCAGTTCCCGTCGCGTGTGTTCATGCGTGGCCAGAATTAAAATTTACAGATCAATATCTAAAAAGTGAACACCTCAACTTTCCATATGAACTACACTATGCCAGTATTAAAAGTTAAAATGTCCCACCAGACAAAGCTATTGAATCGCCTTGCCTGACTTTCAACAGATTAAGCACTGTGGGAAAATTTAAACTCGCCACCTTCTAACACCTACTCCAACACCATCCAAAAGGACATCCCATGGGATGTTACCTCTCCCATCTTATTCTACTCCAAAATTTAAAATCCGAATTTATACCTATAAATTTTACTATTACATCACTCACTTTGAACAATTATTTGAAACAAAATTACATTTCATCCTACTCAAAATTAAAAAACAATCACACACGATCACTATTCATCCAGAATTTCTACTAGACTACATAATCCCAAAACAAACACGAACTTAAAGTTTAAGGAACCAAAAATATATTCAAACCATACCCTAGCTAAGAAACATCCATCACCACAACGGTCAAAAAACACAAGTTCTACCAGTAAAACAAAAAAAAAAGACTACTTAATAAATAAATCCAATAATTTATTTATTATACAAGACCCCTCTAACAGCAACTATATAACAAAAGCAGTAAATCGTTTCGTTTTCACAACCACGCCATGCATCATTCTTGCACCTTTACATAGTGAGCCTAGTCATGAGATGGATCGAGATGCGCATCTTGGTCTCAACATGGCGTTATAACATTCACAGCTTCTTAATGACCTGTAAAGCAACGAGATAGATCCATTAACAACCAGTTTTACAACGTTTATATCCATTAGAGAACGGAGATACACTACCCCCAGGCTGGGGGCTCTCTTCTTGTATATTGTTGAGCATCGCCAGTTCTCGAAGTTGTTGTCGCTTGTACATGTCCTGAGACTCCTCCTGCCAGCAATTGAAGCAAACGAAATTAGTTTGATTACACCAACTTTATTGACTTCCCTACCTATCTTGATGTTTTAATAATATAGCAGTTGATTCTATCACATTTATATATGTCTGAAAAGCTACCACAGGTTTAAGCAGCTCTTCGATGATGTCCTTCGCCTGTTTCAGACGTGCATCAACTATACTAGCAGGTACATCCGCAGCTTCCGCCTCAACCAAAATATGCAACGGTTCGTTCAGGTGTTCATAGCCTGGTTTTCCCCTCAGACTCTCTTCCTTCAATGGGATCCATAAATTAAGAAATAAATAAATTATCACCAACAAGACAATTTACATCATAAAATCCTTTTAACAAATACTTACCCTGACAGTATCTTTTATGGAGCCTCTTCCTCTGATAAAGACACGACAACCAGTAGAAGCTTCTACACGCTTCAAGGAATTGCCTCGAGGACCTAAAAGTCTTCCCACGAAATTGAACTGTTGTCCAAGAAACTAATTTAGTTGTATTACTAGAAAACTTAACTCCAAGATCATAATTTTGAGTCAATCAACGAAAGGCTTACACTTGGATGTCTATCAACAGGTATGTCCAAGCGTAAAACCCGCTTCATTAGGAACGCACTTGGACTTCCAGGGGGTTTCCAGTCTATATTCATACTCTGAGGACCACTTAATCTCTGTTTCAAAAAGAAGAAACCAATGATTTGTACAACGTAGAGCTAAAGTTATTTATTATTTATAGGGGTATTACGGAACTTAGGTTCACCTCATGTTGCATGCTGTTCCAGCAAGTCCCGCTCCAGCCAGCTACAGATTTTCCGGCAAGATCAGGCATAACATCCACTGGGCCAGGACTACCACGCTGTAATCTGTCATAGTCGTTGAGCCCAAGGTTGTTGAGTCTTCCAGTAACTCTTAGTATTTCTGTCATCATTATAGTAAATATCTTGCACATGAGAGTCCATGTCAAGAATGTAGAAAATACTCTTTCCAGACTAAGAACGTAATCACAGAAAAACGTAACATTTAAGGTGAAAAGGAAAGGAAATAAAAGGTTCATTACTTAGAATGTGTTAAAGGATCAGATTTTGCTGAAAAATAATTATCATTCTTTCCCCATTTTCCCCTCAAAACATTCAATGTACTCATAAAAATCCAATACTTTTATATACTTGAATATTTATGCAAAACCAAAAATCTGTTTTTTTTTTTTCCGACTTCATTGAACAAACACCACTTCCATGCACGAAAAGAAAGTCTACTTCCAACTGCTGAACACAAAAAACAAGAGGTTTAGGATATAAGAGACATTCAAATTCCCTTACACAAACAAACTTTAGCAATCAAGAAAGACCAATATCTTACCAAAATCAAATAAGAAATTTTAGTAAAAATCACAATCAATGCCTAAACCTAATACAAAGATGGAACAATCGAACAACCGCTTGGGAGAAGATACTCAAAAACTCTGAATATAGCCAAAATTGTTAAGAAATGCACCTCATCATTAAATTGATAGACCACATTTCCTTTTTTGTATTACTTGGTATCGATAAATATATGTTGCCCAACCTACCCTTTTTGTGTACAAATAGAAGAACATATGCATACTATTATACAAGGTCACATTTACATAGGACTGTATCTCTTAAAATGTACACTTCCACTATATAGTTATACTGTAACAAATGTTTATATTGAAGTAAAATAAAAAATTAACCTTCATTAAAAGTGAATTTTAATCTTACCCCTCTAGAACAAAAGTTGATACCTTTTAGATGCCCACTTTAAGAAAAGTCTTAATTGTGAAGAAAAAAGTGCATACGTCATGGCCGTTTCATAACTTTTACGCCGCTAGAAGGCATAAATTTACATATAATTTTCCATAAAACGATAAAAAAAGCTAACCACCTTGAACAAAAGCGTGAAGAGTGCTGATGCTCTATCACGTGACGAAAGTAAGCGGTGCTTCAATACACCGCACTATCTCTGAGAAAAATATTTTGTAATCACATGAACATTCAAGAAAGGCTTCAATGCGATTATAAACGCGTAATGCATGACATCACACTCAACAGAGAATGCCAACAACCACCGCTTCATCCCATGCTAGTAAACAAAATTGTGTTATTTTCAAGGAAGAAATTGAATCAATTAAGCTATTAATAGTATTATTACAATACACCACCACTAATTCACATGCTAATATCATTGTTAAGTGCTTTTGACAAGAAAAAGATCATTTTTAAGTGAAAATCTGAATAAATTAAGCTAGCCTTCGATGATATGAATGAATCTTGAAGCATCATTAAAAATCAATTACAGAAGATGAAAAAACAAAATAAAAAACGTATCAAGATAATTAGACATCAATGCTACAATCCAATCACACAGAGCAATAGGGGCAAATGCACATCTACAAGCAAGGCAAAAATCATTCATAAACATGTGAAAGGCATGAAAAACAAGAAATCTTTAAAAATGGAATGCCTAAAACACGAAAACTAGATCACAAAGGCAAACCTTGATCCAGGAGACGGATGGAAATGGGAAGTACTTGCATGAAGGGCTGGAGGTTGTTCCTCTCATTTAGCATATCAGTCAAGTATTGGCTGTCAGCAATAACAAAAAATCAAGAACACAACACACAAAAGAAATAAAGAATCCCACAAATTTCCATTACCTTTCAATATCAGTATTAGCCCTTACACTTACACGGGGAGAAGGGATATTGTTTCTTGCCGGTGAAAAGTTCAAATTTTGATGGTGGTACAAACTAGACATGGCTTGTGTGCATACAAAAACCAAAAGGGGTGCCTACACAAGTATTAAAAGAGAGAGAGAGAAAGAGCAAGAAATGAATGAAGGTTGTGTGTGGGTGAAGTGCTATATGAAAAACCCTGAGTGAGGGTGAGGAGAGAAAACGGAGGAAAAACAGTAAATTATGAAATGTACAAAAATGAAATTGATGAGCCTTCAGAGCTATATTGAGTTGGAGGCATAAATTGTTGTGGGGTATATACACAAGTTTCTTGTCTTTGTGAGTGAAACTGTAAATAATGGACTACTAGTATATATACACAATTTTAATTCTTCCCCTCTGTATTTTTACAGCCAAGAAGGGGAAGGAAGGGGGTAGATGGGAGGTTTCTCCCTGAGATTGTGTAGGTTAAGATTCAATGCTTTTGTCGGTATATATATACTAGTATATATTTTTGGTGGTAATTATTATAGACACGAAATATATTTATAATTTATAATATTAGAAAAGGAAAATACTTGTATGCCCCCTTCCCATGACTCGAACGCAACCACTTGAGCTATCCCACTTTGTCAAATAATAATTGATTAGTTTATTAGTATTAGTTGTTTGTACGATTTTAAATACAACTAGTTCATGCATGGTATACTCGACACACATTTTAGTATATTAATTTACACGTTTTAATTTTACGTTTTCTAGTTCAAATTTTGTAGAATGTTTCAATTATATTAATATGCATATTTCAATTATATTAGCGTATACATTATAGTATTAGTTTTTATGTTTCATCAATGTGTCCAAATACACAACGCAACTAGTGCACAAGAGAATAACTATTAATTGTTTTCACTTAGAAAAATCACTTATGTACAAATAACAATATTATACTAGTCTATATTTATAAGAGATGGGTGTACAAGAGATGGTGATATTTTATTGGACCGCTTTATTTTCTCTATATTTAATTATATCTAATTAATCATATAAAGCTTAACATTAATTATATAAAGCTTAACATTAATTATATATATATGGGCTATTACATGAGAAATGATTATCTATTTTATCAAACAAGTAGAATATCTATAGATTTATAATACAACTTATAAGCATACTTTTTGCATCTTTAAATGTTTTGTTATTTTACTAAAATGTATTTTCCCTCATCCTTTTATTAGATTGTCATTTTTTTAATTTTATTTATTAGATTGCCCTTTCCTATATTGAAAATAAAGTTATTTTATTCTTTTTAAATATTCCTCAAACGTCTTAAAATTACATTAAATATCAATTTTCTTTTATATATAAACTTTTTTTTTTGTCTTATTCTCCTCATTAACTAAGTGTCTAGTATATTTTTGAATTTGTAGTAACATTTTTTTGGCATTGTAGTAGTATAAATATTATGATATTTTACAAGGTGAAAAACATGCTAGTACAAGATCAAAATATGATTCTGCTAACAAATATTCTACTACTACAAAGAAAAAACATTGTTACTATAAGTTCAAAGTATTGTGACTACAAGGTCAACGATATACAGTATACTAAAACATTCTTACAAATTCACCCATGAAACTAAATGACTAAAATATTTTGAACTTATAGTAATATATATTTTTTTATCTTACACTGACAATACTTTGATCTTATAGTAAAACAATATTTGAGAGTGAAATTTTTTTATTTCAATTAAATAGCTTGGGTTTGATCAACAAAATTTTGCCCTAAATTTATTTAATTAGCTATATTTTATTTATAAAATATTTCATATAAGTTTTGTTTCTATTTTACTTTACTGTATACTGCTATAATTACATAAATTAGAATTTAAGCGAATTAGATCCCTTGTTCTAATTCGGTGTTCCACATATTATTTCACATATGAATAATTGATATGTGTTATATTAAAAAAAAAAAAAAAAAAACTTCTTATACTATTGGGGGCGACACGTGTTAAAAATTCAGTAGGGTGAAATATCAGTGAAATACGAAAAGTGAATCAGGAGAATCAAACCGAAATTTAAGCCATTCGATTCACGAATTTGATTTTATTAAAATAAATAAATAATAATATAATTTGACACTGTTTGTATTAATAATTCATTAAACTAGTAAAAAAATATTAAAAAAACCAGAAATTAATTAAAAATTTGTTAAGTTATTCTAAAATAACTAAATAATTCATAAATTACTTTTAAAAATAAAATGATTTAGAAATTAATTTTTTTCAAGTTACTTTTACTGGAATAATTTTTCATTTCGATTTTTTTTTAATATTTAAGTCATATATTTTATGATATTTGTAAATATATTAAGAAAATTTCGTTACAAATTTTGATTTTTGAAAATAATTTTAAATTTTCTAAATGAAAAATCATTACAATAAAAGTAACTTGAAAAAAAAAATTCTAAATTATTTTACATTTAAAAGTAATTTATGAATTATTCAATTATTTTAAAATAACTTAATAATTTTTTAATTAATTTTTAATATTTTTTTTACTATTTTAGTGAATTATTAATAAAGTACATTCAACATTGTCACGTGTATAAAAAAAGTCAAACAACATTTCACATAAGACGTTACCTGATTGGTGACCTGTTATAAGCAGATTAATGTACTAAAAAAATAAAATAAATAAAAGATCAAAATCAAAATGTCGAAATTGTATAGATCAAATTTTAAAACATGTAAAGTTAATAGACTAAAAAAATTATAATCCCTATAAATAATGTATAAATAATATTAGTGCTAGCTTATTATGTCGATGATTTGTAAAACCAATATATAATTAAATTATTTATTTAAAATAAATTAACTCACAATTGAGTCTAGTGAACTTTGAATTACTATAATTTTTTGTATTATTTACTGCTTTAATATTTGTTATTCATTCATCTGATTTATCAAAACTAACCTAACATACAAAATCAGTTGAGCACCCTCAACTTATATTATTTTGAATACATAAAATTAATTAAGAGTTATTTAAGTTTAAAAGACGAGCTTTCTTAAATAAGTGAGTATAATTTATGGCTTACACCATTTTTGTGCTCATTATTTTAGTAGTTGTTCAACTGATCAATTTAGTTTAGGTTAGTTATCAATTTTAGCCGACTTATTTTACTAAGTCAACAATTTAATTGCTCACAAAAAAAAAAAAAAAAAAAAATTGGTTAATAAAAAATTTCATCCCTTCCATTCAAAATTTTTATTTGCACTCACACGTTTTCGAAATAAATTTATATCACATCAGTTTATATCATTACTACTTCATTTGTTCCGTAATACCTTTCATAGGTAAGTCATAAGTGTATAATTTTTTTTTTAAAATGTGATAATGGATAAAATTTTAAGGAGTAATTAATTTTGTAAATATTTATATATAAAATAAATAGAAGAGTTGACTTGTGTGAACTCAAAAGTAATGACATTTTATATAAAATTGTGTATAATATAAGTATTAAGTTTTAAAATGATTTTAAATTTCAAGAATGAAAGGTATTGTAAAATATTTGGAAAAGAAAAATTGTATCTAGCAACTTAAGATGGTCGGGAGTAATTGACTCTAAATTTTGGTTTAGTCATATATCTAACAATTTATCCCACATCAATTTTCTATTAATTCTTAGGTTTTGTTTGGAAGGGGGGATTTAATTTGAAGAGTCATTTCAAATGAAAGTATTTAAAAATAAGTGGATTTTAAATAATATGATTTTAGTGAGAATTTAAATTTTTTACAATTTTAACTAAAAAAAATGTTAAGTATTTGAAATATATTTATTTACTTTTTAACTCAAACCAATGGAGTGAATTTAGATTGTGGATTTAAAATTCATAGACCTAAATCCCTCAATCCAAATGGAGTCTTAGGTTGTGTTTGGATGAGGAATTTGATTTGAGTAGACATTTAAAATGAAATGAATTACATGAATTTCAAATGACATATTTTTAATGAGTATTTAAAATTCTCTCAATTTTAACTAAAAAAAGATGGGCTAAAACCTAAGTATTTAAAATCATTCATTCATTTTTTAATCCAAACAAATTAAATGAATTTTAATTATGAATTTAAAATTCATAGTCTAAATTTCTTCATCCAAATGGAACCTTAGTTAATTTTATCGTATAAAAACGTGTTATACATTTAGTTGTATTGGTATAAACTTCTCTTCCATCTCACTATTTTTATGAATCTTTTTTTTCTTTTTTAACTCAGAGGATATATGATACTTGTTCCAACTCACAAATAAGTAAGATGTATAAGCATGAGACCATGATACTTGGAGATATAAAAAAAACTTGAATAGTTTTTCCAAAATAAAGTATAGACTACGAGTATTAACATTAACGGTTAGTTATTTTCCGTTTTATATTGAAGGTTGGTATGTTAATAACAAATTAGATCACATGTTTTTTAATTTTTGTTTGTGTTTCATATTATATTTTATTTTATTATATGAATGATTGATATGTGTCTATTAAAAAATAATCAACGTTCTATAATATTGAGAGCGACACATGTTAAAATTTTAACTGAAATATCTGTGAACCATGAAAAGTGGAATAGGAGAATTGAACTATGTCAACAAATGAGATCACATGTTCTAATTTTCATATTCTATATTTTATTCTATAATATGAATAATTGACATGTGTTATATTAAAAAAATAATCAACGTCATATAATATTGAGAGTGACACGTGTTAATAATGTAAATTGAATATCAGATGTAATGCAAAGTCTAAACTCAAAAGTCACAACTATTGTCATTTAAATTCCGAATAATATATATAACCATAACCATAGTCGTGATATGTCTACATCACCTTAAATCCTCTCCAATATTCATGCATCTTATTTTGGCATTTTACTTTTACAAAAGTAGAAAAATATAACTTGAAAATATACATTGTAGAGGACAAAAGGTTGATTTTGCCAATTTTAATACTGAAGATGATAACCTCAATTTCTTGGAAATTGATAACTTCAAATTACTATAAGTATATAGCCAACTCTTGGTGTGTTAGGCGGGTTTAAAAAATTATATTATTAATTTTTTTATATTAAACAATTTAAATATTTATATAATTCGATTAATTTAATTCATTATATATAGATATATATTTTAACATTAATTATATATACAGTATATTTCGTATCAAACTTATTCATAATTAAATTAGTATATAATAGGAGGATTATGTGTTTATATATATATATATATATATATATATATGATTTTCAATTTAATTGTTGTTCTCTTAATTAATTTTGTGTCCATAATTAAGAAATGCAGACGACAATACATAGAAATAAAAAATTAGAAATTAATTGAACTTAATTGATATTCCCTTAATTGAAGTTGCTTATTTGATTTTTTGTTAATGCAAATTTATGAGAATATTAGAAAAACAAATAGGAGGTTTAATTGAGTAGTGTCACACGTAGGCTCAATTAGAAATTGGAGGTTTCTGGTGCTTAAATTAGTGAAAATGAAGATAATAATGCTAGAGAAGATAAAATGAATTGAATTTATATAAAAAATTAAATTAAAATAATACCATAAATAACTCAAACTCATATAAATTCAAGAATTTGAAATAGAGCAACCACAAAATCGAGGGGTGATTCACAGATAAGATATAAAGATTTTCTATAATCAACATATAACAGTTCTCAATGCAATTTTTTGTATTAATTAGACTTAAAAATTTTGATAAAATTTAATGTAGATCAAGATAAGAGTCATCACTCGCACACACTAGTTCCTTGAAAATGAATACGTGAATATCACATAACTTATCAAGTAATATCAAGTTTATGAATACGTGAAGAAGTGATTGCTTGATAATGAGAATGAATTGTATAAAGAATATTACCAAATGTAGTGATAATACTTGACCTGTTAATTGCAAAATTAAAAAAAAATATATAACTCTATATAATTAGGTGCAACTTGTGCATATAGCGTATAAAAAATTAATTTGTAGGTATTAGGAAACCACATAAAATTATTGCATGTCATGGTCCCCTCGTGGTAATACCACCACCGTAGCATCAAATATTATCACTACACCAAAAATGATGTTTGATGGTCGATATATATACATATAGTAATGCAAATTAAATACTAGTGATTGAGAGTTATAAAATTGATGTTAAATTATCTTTAAATACGTATGATAGAAGGATTAAATTGATCAAATATAATTAAATAAATATTACAGTGTGGGTGGATTTGATTATTTTTATAATCCAAGAATATATTTGTGTATGCATGTATGTATGTCGAAATTAAATTAGTAGCATAGGATTCTTATGAAGCAGAGCTTGAAAAGTAGATGGCAATGCACGTTGTATGCAGACAACAATATGTGGATGGCAACAATGCTTCCAATTATTAATATCTTGGAGGAATTCTCTAGTTATAATAACTTAAATTGATTAATTAAAGTGAAACTAGTCAAATAAACAAATGCATGCCAACTAATACGATGTTAATTTATGTATTATCAAGATATTAACATTGTATTTTATGGATTAATTTCATAGAGGTAAAGAATATAGGAGTCGAGATTAACTATATACAATCAACAACTTGTATATATGTAATTATTTAATTTACTGCTTTACATGAAGTTTTATGGTTTAACCAATGCTAAATATTCTTATTAGAGAGAAAAAAAATGGAGTAAAGAAATCCAACATTAATTAGATTCAATAATAGACAATATATATATATATATATATATAGAGAGAGAGAGAGAAGTGATATAGAAGTATAGAACCAATCTTTGGGTTTTTTTATGGAACGAGATTACTGAGGTGGTGTCACTTTGCGTCATCATCTCTCAACCGACAGAAAACATCTCCAAAGCAAATCAAAACTTCCATCTGCCCACCCACTGACGATTTATTTTTCTAACCGTTATTTCATAAAATATTTTAGAAAGATTTGATGTATCATAGATGGAAATATATAATGACAAGTTCTTAGCAAAAAAAATTTCAAATTTACTAATGTAATTTATAATTTAACAGTAACATGATAAAAATAAATGATAATATTGAATTAAAATTAATCTGCACCACTTTTGTTGGTTATCTTTGTCCACATTCTCTTTGCAGTGAACTTACATGGGAATGCTTGACTCTGTTTTGATTCAATATTATCATTTTTTTTATTATTTTATTACTAAATTATAAATTTTGTCATCCATCACCACTATTTGTTTGTGTTAGTAAATTGAAAAAAAAAATCATGCATAAAAACTTGTCCATTATATACAAGTGAATTTCCTAATCTATGTGATTTGTTTTTACTGAGAAAATAAGTAATAATTGCAGAAAATTTGATTTGCTCTTTGGAAAGCTTTATGCTTTTTTCGATTTTTCTAAGAAAAATAAATCGCAAATCAGAAAAAATAAATAGTTGGTTGGTGGGCAGATGGAAGATTTGATTTGATTTTTCTGGTTTTTACTAACGGTTAGGTGAGAGATAGTATTAAAAAATTAAAATATATTTTAATGGATAAGATTTGTTTTAAATTATCTTTTTTAAAATATATTAATAAGAATGATGTGGATGATGACGCGGAGTGACACCTCAGTAATCTAGTTCCATAAAAAATCTGAAGGTTGGTTTTATATCACTACTCTATATATATATAGACACACATTTTTTTTAAAGGAGAGGAACTTACGTGAAATATTAACAAATCTTCTCACAAAATTTGCGCAAGACTAACATAGGAATTCACTCACATATATGTGTTACTATAATTGAAAACGTGTCTTACTGTAAGAACAAACACATATTTGCCCTTAGAGTAACTAATTTTGAGAGGTCTGTCTTGCGTGATTTTTTGATAGATTTGTTTGATCCGCTTTCAAACTGGGTTTTGACCCACATTTTTTTTTTCTAATTTGTACTAATATCACAAGTGCAATATTTTATACTCCCCCTGTTTCATCATAAACTTCCCCTTTACTTTTTGCACGAAAATTAAGAAATATAGTATGTATAGTGGATAGTTAAGGTAGATAAAAGTAGAAAAAAGAAAATATATATAGAGATATGAATGAAAAAATGTATAGAAATATAATGAAGTTTGTCATTTAAGAAAATAAAAAACTTATGACCAAGTGTCCTATATTAGTGAGAAACTAATTGCGGGATGAAGGGAGTATAAATTTTTGTCTTTTTTAAGTATCTCAATTAGGATGATTAAATTACATCATGATTTTCATTGTATCTCATTTTATATGTGATGTTTTGACATTTTTTTTAAAAATTATTTGACTTTTTGTATTTTTTTAATGTAAATTAATTAATTATATTTCTTTTAAATTACCCTTAAAATCAATAAATATTTAAATAAATGTGTTCTTCTTTATAAGAGAATTACAAGCATTAATTAAGGGTAAAAAAATATATTTTTAATATACGTGCATTGAATCAAAATGACAAATATTTGGAAGGGGGTTAGGAGTATATACAAGAGTGAAAATAAATCCAACTTTTTTTTTTCTTTTAAAGGTAAAACAAGGTGTTAAATTTCGATGGGACTAAGGTGTGTAAGACTTTGGAGTTTTGTTGCGAACCATTTATTGTCTCTATATATATTCAGACAAAGACTTTGCATATTTCATTACAGCAAGCAAACTGCTTGCATGTTTTAATCGGTTATAGATTCCCTTAATTTGTTATTTAATTTTGAATATTCACTTATAATCTGTCTTCCAACAATATTTTTACTCTAAAAAAAATTCCCCCTTGTTCGCATTGCACATGATATTTGAACTTTGAAGTATTAAACAGAGAGAGTGCCTCCTACATAAATTGGTTTATTTGAGAGTAATTATAATTTCAGATATAATTTTATAATGCAAAAGATTAATTAAGTTAAGAAAAATTATTTTTAAGACAGTGAGAGTTTAGTGTCAAATGAAGGGTTAGTAAGAAATTGAGAGTAAAGTTCTAAGTCATATGAAGGTTTCACTCACACCATTCATAGTTGACATTTATCTCATAAGTCAACACAAATCTTCATTAGTATAAAATCAACTTAAAGAAAAAAAAACATTTATTCTCTAAAATTTGATATTATGTTAATGGAATTCAATAGTTTAGTTTGCATAAAAAATTGTATAAAATATCATATACAAATATTGAGCTCTATAAAAACTAACCATTTGTGTCATATCAAAATAGTGTTTATATTATAACTCGTAGTTAGAAACTTTACACAAAAGAAAATATTAATCATAACAATTTTTTTTAAGTGTTACAATTCAGAAATTTGATAAAAATGCGCACGATTTTCAACTCACGTCAGATCCAATTAGAAGGACTATCTCATTTCAATCGAAAGGAAAGTGGAGAGACAGCGGTCCTTTTGCCCATACATGCAAACCAAGATTCCATTCTTAATACAACACCCCCACACTAAGGGTATGTTTGTTTTGGGATTTCAAATCCAAATTTGAGTTTTGAAATCTAACTTATGTACTTTGAAATTTATAATTAAAAATTTAAAATTGTACCATATAAATAGTTATAGATCCTATAAAAGTTAACTTTATAAATACCTACAGAGTCTGTACTCTATATAGATACCTATAAAACTTATATAAACACTTATAAATCCTATAACATAAAGTTAAATTATATCCTACTTAAATCCAAAAATTCTACACAATGAAAGACAAATATCCACTAAGAACCCATAACCATAAAAATTGACAAAAACAAATTTGAAGATGGGAGATAAATCGCACCAGATATAAAAAATCACATCGAGAAAAGCTTCACCAAGGAGAGGTAATTAAAGGGAGCAAGTAGACATAAAAATATAAACATCAAAAGAGATACAACAAGTTAAAAAATAAAATATCTATAAATAAACTAAAACAAGAAAGATTAACAACTACAACCTAAAAATATAAAAAGTGATCAACAGATTTGCCTGTCATTTGGCCACCGTAAAAATGATGTCTTTTAAAATGATCGAATAGTTGGCCCGAACTATAAAATTAAAGAAAAAATATTAGCTATGGGGACAGAGACTATTGTGGGATGGCAGTGACAAGCTAAGTCACAAGTGGCGGCAATCGGTGTTGGTGGTCGATGGTAATTACTTTTAGAGGAAGATTTTCTTTAAAAAAAAGAGTCAATGAAAAATAGAAGAGTGAAAGGTGGAAGAGAATACATAGGACGGTTGTGTGGTATAACATAAAGTGGTTCGATTTTAGAAAAATAGCACTCATTCAATGTTAGTGGTATTTTATTTTATTTTAAATGTGCAACTCGACTGCCGCCAAAGTGCTCCTCACTAATTTATTGGCACAACCCACTGCCTCTTCTATTTAACCCCCTCCCTCCGCGAGAATCGAACCTGGGACCTCCGAAACGACCTCCGGAACAATTTAACCCCCTCCCTCCGCGAGAATCGAACCTGGGACCTCCGAAACGACCTCCGGAACAATTTAACCCCCTCCCTCCGCGAGAATCGAACCTGGGACCTCCGGAACGACCTCCGGAACAAGAAGTGTTTATGCGCTCCTCGTGTGCCGTTTGTGCTAGAAGCTTTAGTCGTTATACTTTGAATGCAATTAATATATATATATACATATATTATAATTTTAGTTTTTTCTTTCTTTCCTTAGTAACTTGTTTATTTTTAGATTGTCAAAACACATTTAATATATTTATTTTTAAATGTGAAATTATAATATTATGTGTTACAAATAATTAATTATGTTTATTTTATTTTTCAATTATAAAATTAAAGTTACTTGTTTATTTTTAAATTGTCAAAACATATTTAATATATTTATTTTTAAATGAAAAATTATAAAATTATGTGTTACAAATAATTAGTTGTGTTTAATTTTGTTCTCTAATTACATTTTTTTAATTCATGATTATTCAATAATTATGTTTAATTAATTTTCTTCATAAATATATATATATATATTTCAAATTTGTAATTAAATCATTGTTGTTAGTAAAAATTATTTGAATATATATACCTTCAATATAATTAAAATTAAAAATTTAACATTAAAAATAAAAATTAAGTATCATTAATAATCAAAACTTAAAAATAAATACACCATTAAAATTGAAAGTAAAAGATAAATATTTAATCAATCAAATAATGATAATTAACTATTAACCTAATTAATTAATCATATCTAACAATTACAGAAATATATATTAATTACAGTCATTAATATATATATGACCATTAGTATATATATATATACTCCCTGCAGGCATTAATTCGATCCGCCCTCGCCAACTTCCAGAAAACCAATTCCTCGCCACCTGGGTTTCTTCATTTCGCGAGGGGTATTAATTTCCCTCGCCAATTTGCGAGGGATTTTGGTACCCTCGCCAACGCGCTCGTAAATTGGCGAGGGCACTTTTTTCCACTTGCTAATTAGCAAGTGTGATTCCGCCCCTCGCCAATTTCCTCTTTATTTGTGCCCCTCTTTAAATCCCTCGCCAAATAGCAAGGGTTAAATCCCCCCCTTTAACTCCCCTCGTTATTTGAGCAATTTTTTGCAGTGTCTGTTAGGCCTTTTATCACAATTTTACTTGATTTCTCGTTGAAAGAAAACGCCATGCATGTCGAAATAGTGTTTAACAAGGTTACAAGGACAAGAAAGATTAGCGCACAAAAAAAAGTTTAATAAGATTCAATATAATTTTGTTTATATATATAATTTTATTTATCTTAGGGTGAAGAAAAAGAAAGAATGATTGTAAAAGAAAAAAAAAATTAAAATAAAAAATGCAGAATTGATATAAAATTAAATAAAGAAGAGAGGGAAAGAGAAAATCATTTAAAAAAATACAGAATAGTTATAAAATAAAAAAATAGGAATGAAATAATTTTGCGACGTTGAACAAGAGATAAATGTGAATGGGATATTTATTTTATAAAACTACTAGGGGCCGAGAGCATTGAGGCCCAACAACTTTACCCTTTTTGCTATGAGACCCAAAACTGGATGCAGAAATAAGCCTGCCCCCAACAAATAGGCGTAGGTTATTTGCCCTCCAAGAATGTTAGATGCACTCCCCCAATACATGTACTAACTCAAAACAATCGTAAGATAGATACACTCCTCTAAAATTATCTTTTATACTCTTTTCTCTTAAATTTTTCTATGATGAATGCACCCCCATAAAATCCTAGTTTTCAAACTAAAACCCTAATTTCCCCTTTTTGTTTTTTCCCACCTCATTCTTTCTCCACCTTTCTTAATCTTCAAGTAGCCGACGCTGTTTGCCCAAGTCGACTACTACCTGCATTTTTTTTCTATTCTGTTCTACAACAGCCGACGGCGACGCCACCCGTCCTTCCTTTGCCCAGCGCTGCCTTTCACCCCACCCCAAGCAGTCCAGCGCTGCCACACCCTCCTTCGCTCAGTCTCCGCCGCGCCTTAATGCAGGTATGCCTTTTTATTTTATTTTATTTCGACAAGACGAGAGTGTTTATTGTCGATTTTTTAAAAAAAAAAATTCGACAGAATCTTATCGACGAGAGTATTTTTGATCGAAAAACTAAAGTCAACGATGATTCATGTATTATCTAACACTAAAATACACAACCGCAAGTGTACATCGTATACTGTAGCGTGATAAGTACAAGGTCGATCCCACAGGGAGGTGTAGTGTAAAAGCGTATTTTGTTGATTGAATTCTAAATAGACGTGATCAATAAGTTTGAAAGTTGCAATTACCCCTAATTATCTACCAAAGTGTCACTAGTAAGCAATTAAAGAGTAATCAAGAATATCGATCAAGTATCATGCAAATCACAAAAACGAAGAAGAGATGATTAAAACTCAAATAAGAGAAGGTAGGTTCCAATGCATTTGCAATATTTAGATATTCATCTATGATTTATGACTCATTCAAATGGAGATTAAGTCTGTTCTCTTATAAAGTTGACCACTAAAGAAGAATTAATCAATCTCTCGATCTAACTAATCCAAAGGAAAATACAATATAAGTTCGTATCTCTACCTCACAAATATTGTATCACCTAAAATTAGCCCAAATGATCATTCAATTCCCTCCCAATAATTAATCCTCTCTCGAGATCATAATAATATTAGGTTGCATGCTTATGTACGATTAATGGAATAAATCTCTCGATACTACCCCAATTAACAATAGATAAAACACAATATCATGACCAATAATAATATGCTTCCATATAAGAATTAAGCACACAAATAAGAGACAAACATCATTTAAAGTATGAAATTAGTTCATAAACTTCAATCTAAATATTTACAAAGCCATAGAACCAAAAGTGTTCTAGCCAACAATCAACATAATCCAATTAACACAAACTAATGAAATAACTTAATAAGAATAAAGAGAAAGAGGAAGCTTAGTCTAATGGATGATGGGTAATTGAATTCCAAAGCTCTTGGTGCCTTCCTTACTTGATTTGGTGGAGAATTGAAGAAATTGATGATGATTACCTCCAAGTGCGTGTTTGTATGTGAAAGAATTCTTGTGGAAGGGGATAAGTGTGTTTGAATTCAAGAATGGGGGTATTTATAGTGTTGGGGTAGGGTTTAGGGGTGAGAATTGCAATTGTGTCCTTGAAAATGGGAGAAAATACACAAAAAACGCCGAAATAGGGATTCTGTCTCGAGCACGTCCAGGCCGTGCACGGAGCTCGGCCGTGCTCGACAAGTTGTGGCATGGAGGGGAGCTCGATCGTGCCTTGAGCTCGGCCATGCCTTGAGCTCGGTCGTGCCTTGCAATTTGTGGCTTGGTTGGGAGCTCGACCGTGCTAAGAGCTCGGTTGTGCCTCTCTTGGTCTTCAATTTTTCGGTGTCGAGCATTGCATTAGGGTTAGGATTAGAATTAGATTGAATTTTAGGGGGAGTGCATCTATCCGTTTGTATTTTACTAAAAGGACAAAACAAGTATTTTCGTGAATATTTAATTAATAAAAGTGAAGGGGGAGTGTATCTAACATTCCTGTAGGGCCATATAACTCAGGCTAAACAAATATTTCTGAAACCTTACAAAAGAAGCCCATTAAAACAAAAGAAAATTAGCAGTTAGCACATTGAAATATTTAAAATTATAACATTATTATAACATGGGATCTAGAAGTCCAACATTGTTAAGAGTTTGGTCTTATGCGAACCGATTTTAATATGCACTTGTTTACGAAAACAACTAATACATTTATTTGTTTTTTTTTTTAAAGAATACAATTATTTGATACTTTGAAATACAAAATGTTGCATTTGGGCAATCTACCCACTAATAAAAAAATAAATTAAAAAAAAAAAAAAGAAATCATCGGTTGTTCCGGTGAAGTAGGTTTAAAACTTAGAAATATAGTCAGTTTTAAACCTATATTTTCAAAGTGTAAACAATATCTGAATTGTTGATTTCAAAACTAAGTCTACAAAATACAAAAACTTATACTCCCTCCGTCACATGATTACTTGCACACTTTTCTTATTGGGACGTCCCAAAATTACTTGCACACTCTTAATATGAAAATACCCCACAAAATTAATAATCTCACAACATCATTTTATTTTCAAATTTGCCACTCATTTTTTCCATACATTTCACTTTACACATCATCAAATCCACTTTACACATCATCAAATTACCTAAAATACCCCTCCTTTATCTTACATTATCAACCACTAAATTCACTTTTCTTAAACAACGTGCCGGTCAAACTATGCAAGTTATCTTGGGACGGAGGGAGTATGAAATATTTCAAACATAAAATATAATTTGTGGGTCAAACCCGGATCAACGCGAGCCTGATCAAACTTATTTAAAATATATTTTTTCGATTTAAAATATTGTTTTACTATATGACCAAAACTATATTACTACATGATCAAAATATTGTCACTATAAGGTCAAACATGTACTACTACAAGTCCAAAAATATTCTCAACACTTAATTTTTTGGATGAATTCTCCAAAATAATTTTTACATATAATACTCTAATAGTAATACACTTTTGGTCTTGTGATGATAATACTTAAATCTTAATCTTGTAGTAATAATATACTCCTTTGTCATGAATAAACCAGTTGCTTACGCTTACGACACACCATTTTTTTTTTAAATGTCTTAATTAGTGTTTGCTCCAGCATTATTAATCCCTCCACCTAATTTATAACACTTTAATTAATTCATCTCGGAATCTTCCGCCAAGTCAAAAGCCAATTCTCGGAGTATTTAACTTTTCTTTTTAGGGTCTTTATAGGAAAAGACAGGTTTCGCACTGCCTTACGAAAGACAATACTTAAAATACCATTAAATCATTAATCTAACGGATGAAATTTATTTTATATAATTGCACTTCGCATTAATGCGTTTGCTCTCCGCAATATGCAATTGCACTATATCGCCCTACTAATAAATTAAATTAATATATATAAAATGATGAAAATATCCTTTTAATTATAAAATAACACTTTCATTTTTAAAATTGAAACACTTTTAATCTAATTTTTTTCGACAAACTTTTAATCTAATTAAAACTATAAATGTAATATTACTAATTTTCATCAAAATTATATCTATATAATTAAATTAAATTTATTGTATCGATCTTTGCCTGTATCATGAACCCTAATTTTCCATGTCTTTAATTATCAAAAGGCAAAAAATTGTAAGTCTCAATTTGATTCGGATAATAGGAGGAACGAAAGAACTCCCTGTCTTGGGGACTCGACTCCAATTTCTCCAACGTAACCACAAATTTCTTCATGTACAATTCTGAGACACAATTCAGGCGGGTGATGGAAAAAAGCAACTCTCCCTCGAGTTTCAGTCCTATTTATCATAATAGAAATCCGCAATTCTAAGAGTGTAAGAGCCTTACACTACAAAAAAGAGTTGTTTTACCGACGAAAATAGAGACGAAAATTCGGTCGGTAACAGTGTTTTCCGACGGAAATACCGACGGAAAAATTCTGTCGGTGCTATATTCCGTCGGTAAAACAAAATTTAAAAAAAAATATATTTCACCTGGGCCCAGCCCGGCCCAAACCCAGCAAGGCCCGCGAGGGCCCGACCTTAATTGCGGAATTTAAGCAGCATACGTGGGACTCGAACCTGGGTGTGTGGGCGCCTAGTAAGGAGCGCCCACCACTCGGACAAGTCTATTTTTCGTTAATAATTGTAATATTAATTGTATATGTACTCATTTTCGACCCAATTTTTTTTAAACAATTCACAAAATTAATTTCTTTCTATATTACTATAACTAAATTTGTCATTTATAACTAATTTAAATTTAATTTTTTTAATTTATATATAGTAAATCTAATATGTTTATTTTTTGTGTTTTGATTAAAATTTTAAATAGTTCATATTATTATACATGTTTTACTCTTTTTTTTAAACAAATTCATTTAATAATTGAACATTCTTTTACTTATATTAATCACTATATTTGTGACTTATAACTATTGTATATGTGTGAATCTTATTTTCAAATAGTATATTAATAATTTAATGTATGCATGCATCATATTTTTATTCAAAACAAGTTAAACAACAAATTCATTTAATAATTAACATTCTTTCACTTATATTAATCACTAAATTTGTGACTTATAATTATTGTAATATTAAATGTAATTTTTTGGTTTTAATTAAAATTGTAAAATTCACATGTATAATTTTTTTGTTTTGATTAAATATGATTCCACTTATATTAATTACTAAATTTGTAGCTTGTAATTATTGTAATTTTTTTTAAATTTATAAATTGTAAATGTAGTTTTATTTTTATTTTTTTTACTTTTTATAATTATTTTTTTTATTAATTCACACAAAGACTTAATTATCATATAAACTAAATGGATATAAACACTAAAGAAATTATGTCCAAACAATATAACATAAAAATTTCTAATTTAATCAATAATTTTCTAATTTAATGTAAATTTTTTTAATTGGATCAATAATTTCCTAATTTAATATAAAATTTCTTAACTTAATCAATAATTTTCTAATTTAATATAAATTTTATAATTTAATCAATAATTTCCTAATTAACTTAATCAACAATTTTATAATTTAATCGACATGTTTCAAATTTAATCAACAAATTTTATATTTTAATCAATCATAAATTTCTAACTAAAAATTTTTCTTCTTTAATTAATAATTTAATTTTTGCACAAATTTTTAATTTTTTTAATTTTTAATTTTGTGATTAGCGACGGAAATTTCCGTCGGTAATCACAATTTGTTTTATTTTTTTAATATTTTTTTTATTTTGTGGTTAGAGACGGAAATTTCCGTCGATAATTCCGTCGGTAATCACAAATTTTTTAATTTTTTTAATATATTTTTTTAATTTTGTGGTTAGAGACGAAAATTTCCGTCAGTAGTTTTTTTTTGGATTGCCGACGGAATATCCGTCGGTAATACCGACGGAAAACAAATTCCGTCGGTAAATCAGTTGACTTTGGTAATCCGTCGGTAATCCCGACGGATTTAAATCCGTCGATAAAATTCCGTCGGTATTTCGCAGTTTTTTTGTAGTGTTATTTCATGATGGAAAATTACATCTACTTTTGGGTTGCCGACACAGCGACCGTTCCGGCAAAATAAATCAGTTGGAGTAACTTTAACATGAGAGAAAAACTTAACAAAACAAGATAAAACTGTACAATTAGAGTTTGGAAATTGAAATTTGACAGAAAAGTCAAAGCAAAATGAGGAGAAATCATGTTGAATTCAACAGAAGAACAAACTCAAAGAAAGAAAAAGAAGAACGTAAGCAGAGCAAATAAGTGAAGAAAAAATTTAATTAGGGTTTATGGGATTTTGTTTGAACACTTTTTTTTGTTTAGTAAACAATCGTAGAATTTGTAATCAATTTTTTTTTTTTTTTTGCTGGATTTTTATTTTTATCATTACATTTTATGTTTTTATATGAAAAAAAAGTTGTAAGATTATAGGTTAATGAAATAAATAAGGGGTTTTTAGTATTTTTATATTTATTTTTAATAAAATATAAAATTTTAATTTGATGGCGAGGTGCAATCGCCTATTGCAAAATTAAATGATGTGTCAACATATTATAGGACGCTTTAGGTAAGACAGGGCGAACCCCCTACCTCACAGTAGAAAAACCCTTCTTTTTACACACGGTGACACGGCCACCCCTAAAGATTTCTTAATCTTACGTAGGGGAAATTTTATTTTTGGTCCTGTAAGTTTAGGACATTTCAAAATAAACCCTTTAAGTTTCAACTTTACAAAATATGTCCTCTATGTTTCAATTTAGTCCTTTTTTTAATCCAATTTTAATCCTTTACCTTTTAAAACAATTAATGTTAATTAACATAATTAGAAAAGCTTCATGGATTAAACACTTAATTAAATTTATTCAAATAAAATTAGGCATGCAATCCATTTTTAATTGACAGCGTATTTATGAAATAGAACTTCATTTCAATATATTTTTTTGACGACATCAAATTCTAATTTTAAAATTAATTAATTATAAAATTATGTATAAAATTTAAATATAATTAAAAAAAATAAAAAAAATTAAATTTTCAATCAAATAATAATACAGTGTAAAATTTGAAAATTTAAAAATATATATATTTAATCTGTATATAATTTAAAAAAAAAACACACATCAAAAAATAAACTTACACAACAAATACAGTTTGAAAAAATAACAAATATATATGTATATATATATATATATAAGTTTTGTACCGTAAAATAAAATAAAAATATTGAAATGAAATTTTGTTCCAAAAATATTGAAATGAAATTTTGTTCCATAAATACGTATTTATTCAAATAACATTAGGCCCGTAGTTCATTTTTAATTGACAACGTATTTATGGAACAAAACTTAATTTCAATATTTTTATTTTATTTTAAGGTACAAAATTTCATTTCAATATTTTTATTTTATTTTAGGGTACAACATATATAAATGTGTGTGTGAGAGTGATAGGTAAATATATAATTTTTGTTATTTTTCCAAATTATATTTGTTGTGTAAGTTTATTTTTTGGTGTTTTTTTTTTTTTTCGTTTTTAAAAAATTATAGTATATAAATTAAATATATATTTTTTAAAATTTCAAATTTTACACGGCACTATTATTTGGTTGAAAATTTAATTTGTGTATTTTTTTTAATTATATTTAAATTCTATACATAATTTTATAATTAATTAATTTTAACAATAGAATTGGATGCCGTCAAAAAAAAAAAAAATGGAAATGAAGTTTTATTTCATAAATACGTTGTCAATTAAAAATGAATTGTATATCTAATTTTATTTGAATAAATTTAATTAAGTTTGATCCATAAAGTTTTTTTAATTATTTTAATTAACTTTAATTGTTTCAAAAGATAAATGATTAAAATTGAATAAAAAAGGACTAAATTAAAACATAGAGGACGTATTTTATAAAGTTGAAATTTAAAGGATTTATTTTGGAATATCTTAAATTACCGGACCAAAAATAAAAATTTCTCACCTTACATACATTAATTTATAGGCCTTTTTATTTTAGGTTAGGTTAGGGCCCAGAAATAGACAAATGGGTCATTTTGATTAAATAAATTAGTGACGCCTTTTTTTTAATAGTATATTAAAATTATAAATTAACTTATTCTATTACTTGTTTAAGAATTAGCTTATAAATAAGAGAACTTCTAAGGACAGTCCAGGTATCGCTGGACTATCAACCTCCAGTAATCCGAGTCATCAGATCTGAAATCTAATGACTTATATTTGATGATCTGTTGCATTTGACGTCGCAGAATCCATCGCCTTGCATTACACTTATTATCGTTTTTTGTCTGCCCTATCACACTTTTAAATTAAATTTAATAATTTTAAATATATAATTATAAAATTACAAATTTATCCTCACATGATTAATAAAAAATTAATTGAAATATATAATCTTTATTTTAATGTCAAATTCTCCCATACACTTGTATGCACCATACACACCTAATTTAAATTTAAATTTCAATCTTATAATTGACTACACCCCCACTTTTGTTAACTTTACCCTCACAAATTATATAAACAATTGACCACAGTTATTTACACCTCCACTTTTGTTAACTTCATCCCCACAAATTATATAAACAATTGATCACAGTTATTTACACCCCACTTTTGTTGACTTCACCGCCTAAATTATTATTTAAAAAAAATTATACCTAAAATTACTATAGTACCCTTCTATTAATTTATATATACTGTATAAATAATTGACCACAGTTATTTACACCCCCACTTTGGTTGACTTCACCCCCAATAATTATTATTTAAAAAGAATTACATCTAAAATTACTATAATGCCCTTCTATTAATTTACATAAAATATAATACAATCAATCATAATTTATATATAAACAATTGACCACGATTATTTACACCCCGCTTTTATTGACTTCACCCCCGCCCCTAAATTATTTTTTAAAAACAATTACACCTAAAATTAATATAGTGCCCTTCTATAATCTAAACAAAATATAATACAATCAATCATAATTTATATTGACAAATTTTTATATACACTCTATTGTTTATAAGGATTTACGTATTTTTTCATTTGAATCTAGGTAAATATTTTCAATTCACTTTTAACTCTAGATGCTGCAACATATAATTGTCTGTGCATATAATGTTTCAGAAGGTACACACTACACACCTACCATGAAAAGAGACTGACCTTTAACTTTTATTTATCGTCATTGTAAAAGACAATAAAATAAGAAATTATCTTATTCGAAACTTTATGGGAGTAGTGTCATCGAAACACTCAATATTATTTTCAGAATAAAAACTTTACTACCAACATTCTTTCCAAAATAAAAATGTGTCCTCAATAATGTGATTTTCAAATCTTGTAACAATCAATCTAGTTTCATTGTATAAATCGAACTTTAGGTCAATGTTCTTAAGCAATATTATATGGACACATGTTTTTTAGAACTAATCGATGGTCTGAGCATGACGTTTTCCTATAATATTATTTTGTATTAAAATTTTATAAAATACACATGAAAAAATGGAAAATAAAGGCAGGAAAAAAAAAAAGTAAAAGGAAAAAAATGAAGAAATTAAAAGTTTGGAATAAAAACTGAAAATGGGAGAAAAAGACGAAGGGGAAGAAAAATTAAAAAGAAAAAAAAAAATCAAGATTTGTGGTTAATTTCGATAGTTTTTTCTTTTAAATTATGTTTTACAATTTTTTTTCTAAAAATATGGGTGATTTGATGGTGAATCGACGGTAACTCGATAATGACTCGACTACAAATTGTAAATATACAAATTAAGGTTAATTTTATTATATTTTTTGTAAATTAATAAAAAGATAATATAGTCTTTTAAATGTAATTATTTTTTAAAAAATATTTTGGGGTGAACTCATAAAATGAGGGGTGCAGATAAACGTGGCAAAAAAATAATTTAGGGGTGAACTCATTAAATGAGCGGGTGCACATAACCGTGATAAAAAATGATTTGGGGGTGAACTCATAAAATGAGCGGGTGCAGATAACCGTAGTAAAAAAAAAAGATTTTTGGGTGAACTCATTAAATGAGTGAGTATAGATAAAATATAAATAAAAAATTAAAATTGGTGTGTACCAGTATCTTGCACGTTCCCAACTATCACCCTATAAATTAGAGTTGATTTTATTATATTTTGTATAAATTAATAAAATGATAATATAGTCTTTAAAATGTAATTATTTGAAAAAAAAAATTATGGTGAACTTATAAAATGAGCAGGTACAAATAACTGTGCTAAAAAAATAATTTTGAGGTGAACTTATAAAATGGACGATTGTAGATAATTATGGTTAAAAAATGATTTTGGGTGAACTAATAAAATAAGCGGGTGCAGATAACCGTAGTAAAAAAATAATTTGAAGGTGTACTAATTAAATGAGCAGATATAGATAAAATATAAATAAAATAATAATCCAATTCTGTTAAAAAAAATCTAATTTTACGTTCTAATTGTTTAATTTTAATATTAATATTATTATTATTAATTTTAATTAAGGATAAAATAGTAAATAATAAAATAAATTTTAAATAATTATTTTAAAATATTAAAAAAAAGGCAACAGGTATCAAGTTAGAGCGACACAAAGCTATACAATTTGACATCCGAACTATTAATAGTCCAGGCGACTCAAAGACTATCCTAAAAAAATCCATATAAATAAATATATTTATTCTACTGCTTAGTTTTGAGAAGTGATTATTAATTACTATAGGAGTTATTTATAATTATTTTGAAAGATTGACACATTTCCCCTCTAATAATATGTAACTGATTCCTGCTGCCAAACGTAATTAATTTTCTTCAAAATATATTAGGCAAAAATTTATATCAAACAAATTATATTTACTTATATCATATTACATGATGCGTGATTTTATAAAGCTCCATTGCAATCACATTTTTAAAGTGAATAAATAAAAATCGGTCTCACGTATAAGACCATCTCATACATGACTACATCAGTTTATTACACATTTTTCAGTCACAATCCACCATTGTTACCACACCACTCTTTTCCGCATCGTTGTTGAGTATTTTGGCGGACCTGACTACATATACCTCGATGAATCAATTATCCATGCATCGTGTCTCCACTACATCGTACTACTTTCAGGGCGTAGATACCACCAATTTTTTTATGGAACACCTTGTAAACCTTTTCTCTGCCTCTGTGATCGAGAATTGAGAGTCTTTTCAGATCGAAAAGAAAATTAATTTATCGAAGCCCTGCAGATTGATTCAATTTCTAGATATGTATACCTAAGTAATTTCTTTGTTTATGTTTGATTCGATTGTAGATGATAAGATGAATGTATCTAAATCTATTTTTATTAAAATGGTTGATTAATTTATTATTATTGTTGTTTTTTCTTTTTTAAAGAAACGTTGAAATGGTATTATATAAGATTTGAAATAAATTGGTGCTTATGGCCGGGGAGCAGGATTGGAGTTGGTGTTGATGGTTGAACTTAAATTTGTAACCCCATTCCAATTATACCCTTTAACTTTATTCATATACTGAAATTTGCCACTAACTGAAAAACACCCACCTACTAATGTGTGCCCCTTTCACGTTTAAATGTTTGTTTTAGGTTTAAAAATGGGAGTGAGATTTCAAAATTTAATTCTCGTTATTAATTATATTATATACTTTACACCCTGCACGTCCAACATTTATGTGTAACAATTTCAAATATTATCTCTTAAAATTAAAAAATAAACGACTTAAGATGACTCTTTGTTAACTAGTAAGTCAATTAAGGTGATATTTCAATTATGATACAAGACTATTTCAGCATAAAGTGAGTTAAGCAAATCACCCCATTTAATCATTATTAATTTTGAGGAGTTAGGCTCCATCAACCAGAATCAAATAGGTAATAGAGTCCGGATATGGAAGTTTAAGAGTGGGTGAAAGATATGAGAATCAATATAGTCACTACAAAATTAAGAAAAAAAACTTATAGTAACGGATGTTAATATGTGTCTCATATCGAATTATGAGGCAAAAATGTTCTACAATAAAATGTCAAGAGGAATTTAAACCTCCCTCTTAACCATGATTTTGAGGCGGAGGATGTCTCAATCAACCTGCTCCAAATTGGCCTCACTCGAGTGGTTGAGCGCCCATTATACCTCGTGCCACTCGGAGTCAAGTGATTTCACTAGACTAGTCCTTGTAGATGAATAACTTCTCCCAATTGAGGGAGCATATCTAGATTATGGAATATATATGCAAGCTTACAATGGTAGTTTATAGAGAATACAATTTGTGAGATAACTCCTATAGTTATATTAACTACCCTAACTAACTAATATTGCTTAGTATACCCAGAGAATTGGCCTAGTGGTGTAAACTTGGAACTTAGGAGAGTGTTCCTCTTTAGGTCTCAGATTTGAACCCTCTATTGCAAACAATTTTTATGGGGCCAGTCCATACAACATGGCATTCTTTTGTCCATTTAAGTTGTTTTTCATCTTATTCTTCATTATTTTAAACGAGGCTTCATATTTTATTGGGAAACAAGTTTTTTTTTTCTCCTTTTAATTTTACCACATTTTGATTTTCTTTCAAGCTATTTACACTTTTTCAATTTTCACATAGTCTGTTCGTACGATATTAAATTTAAGTAACTCTCTTGATTCATGGACCGTGTCTTTCTGTGTTTATCTGTTGGGCTCTAATTGTATCAATGTTTTTACTCATTAATTGCACACTTTACAAAACTCATGCATTCTCTAGATTAACTGAAAAATAATTAATATATATATTTGATGAAACAGAAAACGAGTTCAGATATGAACTACGCTTGAAATGGATGAAATATAACAATACCTAGTTTGATTTCTTGGAAATCCTTTGATGTTTGCTTTAGAAATCACGTCTGGCTCTAGAACTGGTTGACCTGCTACAAAACCGGGCCGGAGAGGGCTCCGACGACGGCCCTCCAAAGCTCAAGTCAGTGAAGATTCCGGGAATGGATGATGAAAGTCAAGAAAGAGGGAGAATTATGCATGAGTAAAAAATAACTTAACCTTGTAAATGATAAGAATGAGACCTTTTATACCTTCATAGCTCGAGGGTAGTATAGTAATTAAAGACCTAGGGTTTGTCTTTGGGGACCACGCCACCTCATCGTACTATACTGATATTTTCTGTTATTAAATTTGAAGGAATGGAGAATTTCCCACCTGTACGACATTTTGTTATATGCAGGTGCAGTACCTTTAGTACGGTAGTGGGGCCCGTTAAGATGAGCTTTCAAGGGCCATATGGTTTTAAGAAAGAGTTAGGTTTATTTCTGCGCCCATACCACAATATACTGAAATCAGTTCGGTGACTTCAGAAGAGATCATATCTAGATTTTAGATGACATAAATTGCTTATGAAATTCGATGATCAGGTCTGTTTCAGAGGATGAACTTCCCTCTTCTGAATTTCATCTGCGCCTAGTAAATGAGTATTTCATGATAGTCAGTTCCAAATAATATGACATTATTATATCATATCAATATATATATATATATATATATCTGAAGAAAGGTTCTAAGAATATATTCATCTTGTTATTTGATACTTTCACATACAATGCATTCTAGTTTATATATACAATTATGCTACACTAAATAAGGAAAGTCAACAATCAATTTCCTGAACTATAGGAGAGATCATCAATCCCTGATTTCATGCACTATCCCTGAAATTATTCTGAGATTAATCCTATGAGATTTCCTACACTCCCCCTCAAGCTGGTGAATATAGATCTTCCATTCCCAGCTTGCTAACATTCTCGTGGAACACGCTGTTACATAGTCCCTTTGTCATCACATCTGCAAGTTGAAGTCCCGTCGGGACATATGGTGTACAAATCAGTCCACTATCCAACTTTTCTTTTATAAAGTGTCTATCTATCTCTATGTGTTTTGTCCTGTCGTGTTGCACAGGGTTGTGAGCTATACTTATAGCAGATTTGTTATCACAGAATAGCTTCATCGGGTTGCTCCATTCAATCTTCAGGTCCTCTAGGATAATTTTGACCCACAATAATTCACATATTCCTTCTGCCATAGCTCTAAATTCTGCTTCAGCACTTGACCTCGCTACCACACTTTGTTTCTTGCTTCTCCAGGATATTTAATTTCCTCCAAAAAAGGTACAATAGCCTGAAGTTGATCGTCGATCAACTAGAGATCCTGCAAAGTCTGCATCTGTGTAAATTGCCACATCGAGTTCAGATCCCTTTTTGAATAAAATACCTCTCCCAGAATGTGCTTTTAAGTAATGAAGCACTCGGTACGCTGCTTGTAGGTGAACTTCCCTAGGATCATGCATAAACTGACTGAGAACACTAACTGAGTAAGCTATATCTGGCCTAGTATGTGCAAGATAAATAAGTTTCACAACCAGTCTTTAGTACATTTCATTGTCCACAACCTTATCTCCAAGAGCCTCGCCTAATTTGTAGTTCTGTTCAATAGGAGTTCCAACTGGTTTACTAGCCATCATGCCTGCTTCCGTGAGCAAGTCTGTCACATACTTCTGCTGAGAAATAAAAATTCCCTGCTTTGATCGAGCCACCTCAATTCCAAGGAAATACTTCAATCTTCCTAGATCTTTTATTTCAAATTCCTTGGCTAGACACAACTTCAAAGCCTATTTCTCTACTTCATCATTTCCTGTCACTATCATGTCATCCACGTAAACAATTAAAATCGTGACTCCCCCTGAGGCTGAATGCTTGATAAAAAGTGTGTGATCTCTTTGACTTTGCTTGTAGCCACTAGCTATCATCACCTTGGAAAATCGTCCAAACCAAGCACGTGGTGATTGTTTCAGACCATATAACGACTTTTTTAATCGACAAACCTTGTTCCCGTCAACCCCACTATATCCCGGTGGAATGCTCATATAGATTTCATTTTCTAAATCTCCATGAAGAAATGCATTCTTCACATCATATTGCTGCAACACCCAATTAAAATGAACATCCAAGGACAATAAAATCTTCACAGTATTCATCTTTGCTACCGGGGCAAAAGTTTCTTCATAATCTACTCCATATGTTTGTGTGTATCCTTTTGCAACTAACCTTGCCTTGTAGCATTCCAGGGACCCATCTGCCTTATATTTCACTGTATAAACCCACTTACAGCCCACTGTTTTCTTACCCTTTGGTAAATCAACCAAATCCCAAGTCTCATTCTTCTTTAATGCATCCATTTCCACTTCCATAGCAAGTCTCCATTCTTTCTTTGATAATGCTTCAGATAATGAGCTAGGAATAGAAACTGTGTTTAAGGTGGAAATATATCTTTGATGGCTTGGGGAAAACTTCTCAAAAGACAAAAGTTAGACAATGGGTATAAAGGCTTTTTGGTGCATTCTCGGGTCTTTTTTCTTATAGCAATAGGTAGGTGTAGATCCTAGTCAAGGTTAAGTGGTTCGGAAAAAAGAGGTTCAGGGCTAGAAGAATGTTGTTCAATTGACTGTGTAGAATCTAGATTTAATTCATTAATTGTTACCTCATTTTCGGAGCTCGGTTCAGAGGGTTGTTCTTGCCTTGTAGTCATGATGGGATCTCCTTTCCTTGCATACACTTTGTCAAACTGGAACCAGTCAAAGACTTTACCATCAGATTGTGGACTTGACTCTAGAGATTTGGATTTAGACGATGACTGAAGGGGTGGAAAGTTTGACTCCTTATCTTCAAGTGTATGTAACTCCCCCTGAAGATAAGGAGTGGTGAAATAGGGCTGATTTTCAACAAATGTAACATCGACTGAGACATATAGTTTTCTAGTTGGTGAATGATAACATTTGTAACCCTTTTGAGTAGACGAGTACCCCACGAAGACATACTTAAGAGCACGAGGGTCTAACTTCCCACGATTGTGACTATGAACATGGACAAAGGAAGTAAACCTAAAAACTCGAGGAGGGAGATTAAATGAAGATCGAATATCGGGGTAGAATTTGGACAAGTTTTCTAGTGGACTTAGAAACCCTAAGACTCTGGAAGGAATTCTGTTTATAACATAAGTTGATGTGAGTACAACTTCTCCCCAATAAGATTTTGGCACGTTTTGCTGAAACAATAAGGCCCTAGTGCACTCAAGAAGATGTCGATTTTTCCTTTCAGCCACTCCATTTTGTTGTGGAGTGGTTATAGAAGAGGATTCATGTACAATTCCTTCTTTTTGGAAATACGGACTCAAGATTTGATTGAAATAATCACGAGCATTGTCCGAACGAAAGTGCTTTATTTTTTTGCCAAATTGAGTTTGAACCATTGCATGAAAGATAGGAAAAATATGACTCACATCAGATTTGTTTTTGAGTAAATAGATCCACGATACTCTAGTGCAATCATCGATAAATGAGACAAACCACTTAGACCCTGAGATGTTTGGAACAGTTGATGGTCCCCAAATATCACTATGGATTAAAAAGAAAGGGGAAGAAGACCTTTTATTACTGATGGGAAATGGTACACGAGTGTGTTTCGCATACTCACATATATCACAATGAAAAGACTGAACATTGATTTCCGTGAACAAAGAGGGAAACATTATTTTCAACGTAGGAAAAGACACATGACCTAGACGCCTATGATGTAACCAAATGATATCCTTATTGGAGGAAGAAAACAATGTGGACAAAGTAGATTTACTGAATTCCGATTGACTTGATGTATCCAAGTAATAAAGTCCATTATGCTCTTTAGCAAGTCCAATCCTCTTCCCCGAACTCTGGTCCTGAAAGTCACAATGTGGATTATGAAATATAACACAACCAATTAGATCTTTGGTAAGTTTTTGTATGGAGACCAAATTTGTAGATAACTGGGGTACATGGAGAACATTTCTAAGAATTAATTTTGAGGTAACTTGAACATCTCCTATTCCTGCTACTATGGTTGTCGTACCATCAGCAACAACAATCTTTCTATTGCTAGGACAGGGTGTATAGGTTATGAATTTTTTTGGATATATGGGTCATATGGTCGGTAGCACCGGAATCAAGGATCTAAGCATTCTAAAGCTCATTTCCAAAAACATTTAATCCAAGAGAGACTAGAGCATTACCTGAAAGTGTCAATGAACACATACCATGATTCATTGGTTGAGAATTGCTACTTGCAGATTTTTTAACCGTGCCCAACATACTCTTTAGCTTGTCAATTTTCTCCATACTAAATCCTCTAAACGATTGGGTTGGGTCCTACATTGACACATTAGCCTTCCTTTGACGGCCACCATTTTGTCCCCATTCACGATTGCTTGTGGATGGTTTCCCATGTAGTTTCCAGCATCGTTCTATGGTGTGTCGGGGTTTTTGCAGTACGAGCACCACAACTCTTCACGATCCTTCTGCCCACTTGACCAATTGGTTTTTTCTACAACAACTTTGTCCAGTACTAGCCCCTGAGACTTGGAGCTTAGTAGGGCAGAATTTTCGGTTGAAGGTGACTCCAACATAATTCTCCTACAACTTTCTTCTGCACAAGCCAGAGATATTGCTTCTGATAGAGAGGGAAGGTGAAATCTGCCCAAAATTTAAATTCGTACAAGATCAAATTCAGCCAAAAAATTATAAACTCTGTCCCTTTCTATAAATGTTTTGATTACCACTGCGCAATTGCTACATTTCAAATCAAGTGTCCTGTAATAATCGAGTTCTTGCCACTGGTTTTGCAAGAAATTGGCATACTCTGTTATCGTTTTCGTCCCCTGTTTTGCTCCAGTTGTCTTCGTCTTGATATCATATATGAGAGCTGCATCATTGACTTTGGAATATGCCTGGTAAAGGGCATCCCAAATCGCCTTTGCTGTAGGAAGAAACATACATGTATCACTGATTTCAGGGGTCATGGAATTCCATAACCATGACATGATCATTGAATCCTCTTCTTCCCATTCATCAGATCCGGCCTTCCCGCTCTCTGGTGCTTTTTCCAGTAGATAGCTCAACTTCCTTTTACCCTTCAGGAATGTCCGAACCAGTTGAGACCACTTAAGATAATTTTTTCCATTTAGTCTATACGCTGACTAGATGTTCTGAAGCTCCGTGCTTCGGTTATTCTGTTCTTCCTCCACAGTTGAAGGTACTTGTGGAGATGAGGTTTTAGAAGTAGTATTCGTCATGACTAAATAGGATCAAATTATGGTTGGGGAATAAAAATAGGGTGACAAATGACAGCGATAAAGGCTAAAGAGAACAAGAAAAAGTTAACAAACAAACCAGCAATTAAGGCTGGGACGACTAACAAGAAACGAAGGTGGTATTTTCCCAGAGACCCTAACAGGGATCTGATACCATGAAGAAAGGTTTTAGGAATATATTTATCTTGTTATTTGATACTTTCACATACAATGCATTCTAGTTTATATATACAATTATTCTACACTAAATAAGGAAAGTCAACAATCAATTTCCTGAACTATATGAGAGATCATCAATCCCTGATTTCCTGCACTATCCCTGAAATTATTCTGAGATTAATCCTATGAGATTTCCTACAATATTATCACAAAATTGTTGTGTTTTGGAGTTGGTTTAGGCTAGAGTGAAAAAACAAAATTGCAGGTTGCGTTTTCGAGTTTCTAACGTTTGTTTTCAATTCTTTTAATTTCAGTCTTTTAGAATTTAGAGTTTTAAACTTTAAATTTGAAAATTGCAAAAAAGTCCCCAAAATTAATAACATAGTTTAAAAAATAACTCAGTTAAACGAACTCGATTCATTAGTATTAGTTAGAGTTAATTTACAAATGGTAGTTAACTTGTTAGTTACAACTACCCTCTCTCAACCTCTTGTAAACTCCTCTATATATACTTCTCAATACATATTTAACTTTAACTTTAGAGAGTTTTTCTATCTTACATGATATCAACCTAACCACCTGGGCTTCTTCTTCCTTCCCCCTCTTTTCTTGATTCTTGCTCATCACTTCAATGGCAGATCCTCCGGCGACCACCACGCCCGTCTTTGATGCCACCCTCACCCTTCATGCTATGATGCATCTTGTTACTATCAAATTGAAACCCACAAACCATCCGACTTCTCTTTCCACCATCACCGCCAATGGTGTCTCCTCTACCAATCCTCCTCACACATCTTGGTACACTTGTGATCAAACCGTGAGTGTTTTCTTGACTTCTACACTCACCTAAGAGGCCATGGCGGTCACTGTTGGATGCTCGACTTCTTTGGACATTTGGAAAGCCCTTGCCGAGGTGTTCAATCAACCCTCCAAGGCTCGTGAACTTCGTTTAAAAGATGAGTTACAACTCATCAAGAAAGGATCAAGAACGGTTTCAAAATTTGGGGCCGCTTTCAAGAATCTTTGTGATCAACTCTCTTCCATGGGATGCACCATCGATAACACTGATAAATCGCATTGGTTTCTTTGTGGTTTAGGTCCCGAATTCCATGGTTTTTCCACTGCAAAAATCAACCTCTCCCATTTGCCATCCTTCTCAGATATCCTCGCTAAAGCGGATTCTCATGATCTGTTCACCCGATCCCTTGAAAGTCCTTCTTCGTCCCAAAATCCAGCCTTCTTTGCTCACTCCTCGAACTCATCTGTTTTATGTCGCCCTCCTTCTGCTCGCCAGCAGTATGGTCGTGGACAACTGTTGGTCCTGAAAGGAGTATATAACAAGTGTATGGGGGAGGGGGGGAATACACTTGTATGCAATTCTTTTCAACTTTTGATCAAACCAGAGCTCAGCAAGGTTGTCTTGGACAACTCTGCTGAAGATAATTAACTCTTCTAAGATAATCAAACTACTAAGTACTATTGAGTAATTAGTTGAATAACTATCTAGGGGAGTTATATGTGCGGAATAGTGGTTGGCCCTTTAAGTTTAGACTCCTTTAGTTTCTGAAATCACTTTGTCAATTCAATACAGTCCAGTTTTCAGGGAACTTGTCCAAAACAGTTTTGCACAGTCTTTGAATATAAGTTCTTTTGAAGATCAGTTTAGTGTGCAGTGTTGAATGTATGGCAGTGCTTGAAAGTAAATCAACACAAGAGTTTATAGTGGTTTAGAGACTCAAGCTCCAACATCCACTTTCCCTGATTGAACAGGATAATTCCGTCACTCTTGGAATTAACTTGTTTTATAGTGCCAAGGTGCACTTGATCAATAACACCTCTCCTTGGTGAATTGATCCCTAGGATGTCTAAAGTCCTAGTACCCTCTTATCAACTCAGAACTGAACTGTTCTTCTCTCAACAGTCAGCTCCTACCACTTCTACTACTACAACCTTCTCACTTTCTCACTTTAAAGGGGTAAGGGTTGAAGTAAGGTTCCAACTAATGAGATATCCTTTACAATGAAGATCAGTGTATAAGGATTATGATATCTCTCTAAGCTTTGTATGGATATACAGTAAGTTCAGCTTAGAAGAAGTGTTTCAAGACTAAGAATGTCTTTTGAAGACTTTGAAGCTTTCAGAATGATTGCTCAGTTGGATGTAGAATGGATGCTTCAAATGGTCTTCACACTTCTTGTATTTATAGACAATTTTGAGGATTTGCCCGTTGGAGAGGCAGTCCCAAATTTCTATAAATGTCTTCCTTGAGTTCTTCAAACTGGAAGACAAATTCTTGATAGTGACATGTCCTCATTTGGGTAATAAACGGCTTGTAAGACTTTTGTCTTCATTCTGCAGCACTCTTCCCAATGTCTGACTTTTAAGATTCACTTATTAGGACTTGGACATGGCTTCTGAAGGTTGATCCAATGATAGGAAAACATTCCTTATCAAATGGACAACTCTGCTTATCACTATCAGTAGACTTTGCATATCAGCATAGTTGGCTTGCTCTTCTTCAGATGACTTGGCTCTTTCCCTTTGCTTTACTTGGAATTGATGTTTGCATCATTCTTTGAAGGCTTTAGGGTGTAGTTGTCTTCTTCTCTTCAGCATAGTTGACCTTCAAGCATTAGAGCATTTGTTCTGGTTTAATTTTGCTGAGACAACTCTTCTGGACAACTCTCCTGATCAGCATACTTGGCCTTTGAGCTTTAGAACCTTTGTTCTTGCATAGAGACAACCTCTCTGGATAACTCTCATGATCAGAGCATTTGAGTAGACTTGTCCTTTTGAGCTTTAGAATCTTTGTTCTTGCTTTAATTCAGCAGAGACAACTTCTCTGGACAACTCTCCTGATCAGAACATTTGGTTTTCAAATAGAGTATGCTTGACCTTAGTGATTGTTCCAGAATTTGAGCCTTGAGGGGACTTGATCTTGATAATCTTCAAAGCATAGGTTCCCCCTCACAATGTGCATCTAATCATCTAAGAGCTGCCTAAACATTTCAGCTTCTCATCTAGCCTTATACTATGTGTTCTAGCATTTTTAGAGCACAATCAATTTGACTTGGCATGTCTCAAGGGGTTTTGGTATTTAATCAAAACATATGTCATTTTATTCCCAACAATTTCCCCCTTTTTGATGATGCCAAAACCTATACATTTTATGCAAAAGTGACTTGACTACACCTATTACATTTATCTTCAGAAGACATGACTGAGGTCAATTTTCCTGAAAAAGAATGTGTTAGTGTACTCACCATTCATGTTGCAAATAGGTTTCAAGAATAGGCATAGAGAGATTTGTTTTTCTAGATTCAAAATATGTTCAACTATTATTCAAATGAGAATCATTACAGCATGTTGATAGTTTGAACAAAAACATATCAGAGCATGAGAAACATTACAAATAAGCACACATTTACTACAAAAGTATGATATACTCTTAAATCATTAGACATTTAGGTATCAGAGCACATCATATCAGCAGCTTGAGCATCTTCAGAATAGTTGACCAAAACACAAGTTAGCAACCAACTTAAGTTTTCATCCATTTCAGCATATAAGAGTCAGGAAGATTTAGCCATTTCAGAGATCATCTTCTTTAGGTGGCACCATCCCATATTGTGCCCACACTCTCTTCTTGAGTTCCATGGCTTCCTGGTTGGTTCCTTTGGGTCCAAGAGTCATTTTGTTCAGCTTGAGAATCTCTGTGAACTCCCTCAGGATCCTTGCTTGGTCAATCCATCCATCCAGCTTTGGAGGCATGTATATGATAGGCTTGGGGGCATTGAGTTCAATTCTTGCAATATCAGCAACTGCAAGCAATTGTTGATACAATTCTCTGTAATATTCTATCATGAACTCAGCAAAGGAAGAGTTGGCATCTCCTCCATTCCATCTGTCAATGACATAATAGTCATAGACAAACTCCCTTTTAGCCTCTTCCCATGTGTCATTCAGCTGAATTGGCACCCATTTATCCAAGTGTGGATATTTGGTGTCCATTGGGACTAGTAGTTGAGGCTTCATTTTGCTGTAAGTTGCTCTCCTTCTTCTTGGCTTTTGGAAGTCAGCTCTTCTCTTATCTCTTGCTCTGTTGGCCTCTTCCATCAAATCCATTTTCTCTTGGTCCCTCATCATGGCCAGTTTCTGTTGTGTTTCAAGGTCTTTGCCATACCCTTCATGAAACAACTTTGATGGATCATTGAGTACCACAACCTTTGTCTTCTTTGGTCCAGGTCCAAAGCCCTCTTCATATAAAGCTTCCACATCTTCAGTAACTTTGGCACTTTCAGCAATGTTGACCATTTCAGAAGACTTGTCTTGTTCAGCAGACTTGGACACTTCAGCAGATTTTTCCTTTTTGGCACTCCTTGTCTTTTTAGAGATAGGCTCATCATCATCAATTCTGAATTCAGGAGGCAGATCAAGGCTGTTGGGAAAGTCAGTGAATGTTTCTGCTTTTCTTTTGATTCCTTTGGCCTTCTTGATTTTTCCTCTAGTTTGGACACCTTCAGCATCCTTGTCCAAACCAGATACCTCTCCTCCTGGTCTTTGCTGTAACCTAACTCTTTCTTCTTGTGCTGAGGCCATTGAGTTCTTCACGGCAATTGCTAATTGCTCTTCTTCATCCAATTCTTCTAAATTCAGCACAACTGGTTCTTTTCCTTTTTCTTCAGCAGCTTTGTCTTTTCCCTTGTCTGGGCTCCCAATCACCAAGGCACATTTTGCTCTAGCTCTTTCCCTTTCCCCCTTTTTGGCAGCATCAAAACACTGGGGTTTGAGCTCACTCATTGTTGTAGCCATTAGGGATTGGGCTTGGTTTAGAGACTTCATTTCCTCCAACAAATATACATTCTCATCATGTATATTTTGCATCCTATCACTGCTCAAGCTAAGAAAGGCTAGAACAGGCTTCATCTTTTGTTGGACAACCTCCTCCAAGGTTGCTCTCAAGGATGCATCAAGTTGGGCCTTAAGGAGCTCAGTGAGTTTGGCTACTGCACCTTCAGCAATGTTAGCCATTACCTCTTGGGAAAATTTTTCAGAGGCTGCTTTCACCATTGCAAGTCTTTGTTCTTCTGCCCTTTTCTTCTGTAATGCAGTTTTCTTGCCAAGTGCTTGTTTGACAGTTATCCTGAGAGCCTTGACATTGGCATTATGATTGTCTCTCAGCAGCTTTTGTTCCTTCTTGACCTCCTCTGAGATGGATTCCATAGTGGATTTGGCTTGTTGAACTTCAGTGGAAATGGTTTGGAGACCAGATTCCACACCATTAATCCTTGCTTCCAATGTAGGTAGCACCACATCCTCAGAGCCTGTAAGCCTCATTTCTACAGATGCTAGAGTTCTTCCTTGCTCATTCAATGCTCCTGAAGTTTCAGCATGAGCAGATTGGACCTGATGAGCCAAGGAGTCCAATTTCTCTGATTGCATTCTAAGCAAGGCTTGTGCTGAGCCTGTATCTACTTGAATAGGGGCATTTGTCAGGAACTCATCTGCAAATATTTGGTCAAGAGATATACCTGCAATGTTAGACAAATCAAACAAGTTAGGGAATAAACACTCATCACCCTCAATTTCTTTTGTATAAGACTCTGATACATCAGCAGCCTTCTTCTCATTTTCAACTCTTTCTTTTCTTCCATCATTTAAAATGTTCTCACCCAAGGAATCAGGCCTCCTTTCATCAAGGGATTCTTGAAGTTCAGATTTGACTTCAAGAATAACCTGTCCTTCCTCACTTATACCACCCTCTATTTGTGGTACACTCACTATCTTAGTGATTACTACCTCTCTATCATCCATTACTCCCTCTGATTTTTTGACTAAACTCTCCTTTTCAACACCTTCACCTAGACCTGCAACATCTTTACCTTCAACAAGGTTCAAAGATGGCAGTTGTGAGGAGATCACAGTGCTTATTTCAGCAGCCACTGAGTCATCCTGAATGATTAAGGGCTGATCAGTGTCCAACTCTTCTGACACTGAATATGCCTTAATCAAACCAGCCTCTAGCATAGGAACCTCAACATCTTTAGGCTGTGCCTTGGGTTCAGAAGAACCTTCATTGGCAGATGTGTCTTTGGTTGTGTTACCACCCTTGGTCAACACCTTTGATGATGCAGAGCCTTTCCTATGATAGGTTCTAGGAGGGTTTGAAAGTCTGTCTGCTACAGAAGACTTGGGTTGAGAGGGTTCAGGGAGGTTGGCTCGAGGGGTTTCAGGAGGGTTGGGGTTTGAAGGGTTTGAGGGATCATTAGGATAATCATCATCATCTGAGCTGCTATCAGGGTGTTTGATGCCCTTAGCTTTTCGCTCTTTCTCCTCAATGATTTTATCATCTACCAACTTTGCAAAAACTTCCTCATCAGTGAGGAATCTTGTTTTCATCACACCAGCAAAGTGTAGCAGTCTACTCTCCTCCACTTGCCACCAATTAGCACCCTTATCTTGGATGACCTGAGAGATTTCCATCAATGTTTTGTCCTTGACATCTACTAACATTATCAAGTCATGGAACATTTTCTGAATTCTGGGAAATTCAGCAAGCTGTGGGTATAAGCTGTCCACAGTGACTTTGGCTCCACCTCTGAGCATACTTTCATAAGTATACTCCTCCTCATTCTCACTAGATGGAGAACTTTGGGCTATAGGGGAGTTAGCTGTGGTTTCCTTAATTGCAGCTTCAGGCAAGTTAAGTTCAGGAGGGTTGGCTTCAGAAGGATTAGGCTCAAATGAAGGTACTTCAGTTGCTTTAGAGAGCAATGGATCTGAAGGGGCTTTGCTCAGGGGAGTTGGCTCATTGAGTGCATGTTCTAAAAGTTTGGAGTAATTTAGCATGGATGAATCAAGGGGGGACAGAAGCCTTGTCTCATCCACTGCTAAGTCTGCTAGCACATCAATGCCACTTCTCTGCATACTTCCTTCTGGAGAGTATCTCTTAGTGAGATCTACAGAGGTGATGGGTTGGTTGGGAGGGGTAATATGGGTTTCAGGGGAGTTGGGTTCAGGATTCTGAATTTCAGGGATGTTGGCCTCTGTTGGTTGACCTTCAGGGACCTTGGATTCTGGAGTTCCAGAACCAGATGAGTTGGTCCTTGACTTGGATTTGGTCCTGCTTCCAGCTCTGCTCTCTCTTAGAGCAAGTTGGAGAGACCTTTCTTCCTGAAGCTCCAGCACCTTCTCAGTGGGCTTGGCTCTTCTCTTGCTGGCCCTACTGCTCCCACTTCCTTCCACTTCTTTCTCAGGGACAACCTCCCTAGACCTCTTATCACCTTTCTTCTTTTGCCTTGTCTCATTATACTTCAGCCTCAACTCTTCTGAGTGGTCAGAAGGCACATTTACTCCTTCTTCTGCCACTTCATCAACTTCAGCTGATGCTCCTGAGGCTTCTCCTAAAGATATCTGAGACACTTTCTTTATTTTGACAGCCCTGGCCTTAGTTCTTTTCTTCATCTTAGGCTTCTCTTCAATCTTTTCAGCAGGGTTGGCCAGAAGCATCCTTCTTTGCTCAGTTTTCTTGCTGGGCTTTCTAAACAATATTTTCTGAGCTGGGAGAGGTTTGGCAAAGGTTTGCATCTCAGAGTAGTGAGCAAACTTCTCAATTAGCAAACTTGCCCTGGTGCAATATCTCAATTTTCCTTCCATCACAACCTTGTTGTGAGCTTTCACTTTGAACTTTGCCTTTTCTTTCATCATCTCAGACAAGATGAAAGTCCTCCAATCAAACTTGATGCCTTTATCACTGACATCAATCACAGTTGCCATAATCCTTATCCTAGGATGGGTTACTTGTTCTAAACTTCCAGTGTTGCTGAGCAAGCTCTTTGCTACTACCTCAAATAAGGTTAAGAACTTTGGCTTGAGTGTTCTTTTATGTTGAGTAGAGGATAGTGGCCCTGGAGTAATAAGCCATTCTTGAGCAATGTCTTGCTCAAGACCATTTCCATAGAATTCTGGATTCCTTCCCTCTGAAGGCAATCCAAAAGCAGCTTCAACCTCTTCCTCAGAAAATTTCACCCTGTGAAATCTTTCCTCCTCTTCTCCTTCTGCTACAAAGGACAATCTTGTGGCAACTTCTCCATCTTCAGGTTTGCCTCTCCATTTGAGAAAAGCAAAGAACTCTGCCATGTAGGATTCAAGACAAAAGTCTGGCTTCTCTTGCATGAACTTCTGGAGACCTGCCCTTCTCAACCATCTCAGGGTTGGAGTAACATTAGGATCCTCACTCTCAAAAGAAAGGATTGGCTCGAATGTGAGGTTGTTTTTGTGACTTAGATAGCCAAAGTCTAGGTCAAGATCCTTGTTGAAGAAATCAACAACCATTTCTGGTTTTACTTTGGGAGCCATTGAAGGGTTCAGAGAAGAAAATTTGACAGAGTTTGAGAGTGTTTGGAGAAAATTTGAGCTAGGATTTCAAATACTTGGGGAAGAAGTGTTTGTGGGGGATCTTAAGACTTGTGAATATTCTAAAAAGAATGTTTGTCAATGAGTTGGTGAAGTCTTGATGCAATTCAAAGGTGAACAAAAATGGAAATCAAAATGGACGGCTAGGATTGTCTTCAGGGGAGTTGTCCAATTTTGATCCAATAGTCAAAAACCAATGTAACAGTGAGTGGTTGGTTTTATTCAAAACGTGGAGCCTATTTAATATTAGTTAATGGTTGGGTAGTTTTCAAGGTAGATCATGGCTTGAAAAGGTGTAATGCAAACAAGAGTTAAATCTTGGCATTTAATGCATGGAAAGTGACCTTTTGGGTGGGAGACAAATTAAATCCCCAAAAAGATGATATCTGTAATTGGAATGGGACATATTTCGAAATAGGCAATGATTACCCAAAATAGGTGCTTATCAGACCAAGATTTGGTTTGATAGCTAGGACAACTTATCTGACCCCACTAGGACAAGTGGCCTGAAAAGATGTGGACAAGTGTCCTGAAATTCAATGGACAAGTGTCCTGAATCATTTAGGTCATCTCTTCTGAATTTCAGTAGACTTGACCAAGTCTACTGATCTTTTAATATCAGTTTCCCCCTTAGTGAATAAACTCCTTTGGACTTATTTGTCCAACTTTCCTGGATCAAGAAGACCCAACTCTGCTGATAATTCCAGAAACCTTGCCTCTGCAAGTGGTTTTGTCAAAATATCAGCTTTTTGATGGTCTGTGTGGATTTTCACCAATTTGATATCCTTCTTCTCCACATGGTCTCTAATGAAGTGACGCTTGATGTCCACATGCTTGCATCTTGTGTGCAGTACAGGATTCTGTGATATTGCAATAGCACTGTTGTTGTCACAGAAGATTGGCACTTCAGTAGAGTTGACATTGTAGTCTCTTAATTGTTGCCTCAACCATAAAATTTGAGCACAACAGCTTCCCGCAGCAACATATTCAGCATCAGTGGTGGAAGTAGCCACTGTGTTTTGCTTCTTGGAGAACCAAGATATGAGTTTGTTGCCCAAGAATTGACAAGTCCTTGAGGTGGATTTTCTGTCAATTCCACATCCTCCATAATCAGCATCTGAGTAGCCAGTTAACTCAATGCTGTCATCAGCAGGGTACCAAAGGCCTAGATTTTCAGTGCCTTTGAGATACCTCAAGATCCTTTTTGCAGCCTCAAGATGACTTTTCTTAGGATTTGCTTGAAACCTTGCACACACACCTACTGCAAAGGTGATGTCAGGCCTGCTGGTAGTGAGATAGAGAAGTGATCCAATGATTCCTCTATACTCAGTAGAGTTGGTTGAGATACCACTCTCATCAGGATCCATCTTCCAATTTGTGTTCATTGGGATCCTTACTGGCTTGCTAGTTGTACACCCAAACTTTTTGATCATTTCTCTGGTGTACTTAGCTTGGTTGATGAAGATTCCTTCTTTTGATTGCTTGACTTGTAGACCCAAGAAGAAATTCATCAACCCCATCATGGACATCTCAAACTTGCTTTGCATAAGCTTGGAGAACTTCTCACACAGCTTCTCATTGGGGGATCTAAATATGATGTCATCCACATATATTTGGACAAGCAAGATGTCCTCTCCTTCAAAGATTCTGAAGAGAGTTCTGTCCACAGTTCCCTTGGTGAATCCATGATCCAAGAGGAATTGTGACAGTGTGTCATACCACGCTCTTGGAGCTTGTTTGAGTCCATATAGAGCTTTCTTCAGTCTGTAAACTTGGTTTCCAGCTTCAAAACCAGGTGGTTGCTCCACATAGACTTCTTCTTTCAAGACTCCATTCAGAAAGACACTTTTGACATCCATTTGGTACACTTTGAACCTCTAGTGGGCTGCATAGGCTAAGAACAGCCTTATTGCTTCTAGCCTTGCCACAGGTGCAAAGGTCTCATCATAGTCAATGCCTTCTGATTGGCAATAGCCTTTTGCCACTAATCTGGCCGTGTTTCTGACAATCACATCATTTTCATACTTCTTGTTCTTGAACACCCACTTGGTTCCAATAACATCTTGATGTGGAGGTCTATCCACCAGCTCCCATACATCATTTCTGGTGAATTGGTTGAGCTCTTCCTGCATTGCTGTGATCCAGTTTGCATCCTGAAGTGCTTCATCAATGTCTTTTGGTTCCTGTTCTGACAAGAAACAACAGAACATAACACTTTCACCATGAAAACTTCTGGTTTTGACTCCTATACTTGGGTCACCAAGTATCAGATCAGTAGGATGGTCATACAACCAAGTCCTTCTTTTTCTGATCCCTTCAGTAGAGTTGTCCTCTACTAAGGTTGAGTCACCAGTGTTATAGAATTCAGGATAATTGAATGCAGGATCTAATTCAGGATCATATTCAGGGGTGTTGTCCTCAATGTCAGGGACATTGGCATTTTCAACATTTTGAGTTCCCCCTTGAATATTGAATCCATTAACTACCTCAGCAGAGCCTGCTTCTTCATTAGTAGTTGTTACCTGGATGTGAACTGGGATTGGGTCATTCAGTTCACCATTTCCATCAGTAGGGTTTGTCTCAGGAAGGTTGCCTTCAGGATTGTTGTCCAATATAGTATTTTCAGGGAGATTTGCTTGGACAACATCTATGAATTCAGTGTCCTTGTCTTTTAAGCTCAATCTGGTTGTTCTTTGTGTGATTTCTTCAGGGTCCAGGTTTTTGTTCCTGCTCTCAAAGATAGATTCATCAAACACAACATGAGGTGTTTCTTCCACTATAAGGGTTTTCTTGTTGTAGACTCTGAAAGCTTTACTGATTTGAGAGTATCCAAGAAATACTTCCCTCATCAGCTTTGCTATCAAAGGCTTTCAACTGTTCTTTCCCATTATTTTGAATGAAACACTTACAACCAAATATGTGAAAGTATGACACTTTAGGCAATCTTCCTTTCCAGAGTTCATAGGGGGTTTTGCCTTGCCCCTTAGTAATCAAACATCTATTTTGAGTATGGCATGCAGTGTTTATAGCTTCAGCCCAAAACCTCTTAGGTAAATTTGAATCAGCAATTAGGGTTCTAGCAGCTTCTTTTAAGGTTCTATTCCTTCTTTCTGCAACTCCATTTTGTTGGGGAGTTCTAGCTGCTGAGGTTTCATGAGCTATTCCATTAGATGTGCAATACTCATTGATGTATGAATTTATGAACTCAGTGCCTTTATCAGATCTTATCTTGATAATGCTAAGACTTTTCTCATTTGAAAGTCTCTTAAGAAGTTCAGGTAGTTTGACTTGTGTTTCCTTCTTATTAAGGAGAAATACTACCCATGTGAATCTAGAGAAGTCATCTACTACTACCAATGTGTATTTTCTACCATTTATGCTTGAAGGGGTGATTGGTCCAAAAAGATCCATATGTAGAAGTTCAAGTACCCTTTCAGTAGAGATGACTGGTTTACCTTTGAATGAGGCTTTAATCTGTTTACCTTCTTGACATGGCTTACACACATGTTCTTTAATGAAAACCTCATTAGGCAGTCCTTTAACTAATGCATTTCTAGCAAGTTTGTTAATTGATTTAAAGTTCAGGTGGTTTAGCCTCTTGTGCCATAACCAGCTTTGTTCACTAGTGCTCTTAGCAATAAAACATGCAGCATCAGTAGACTTGTCCCAGTCTGCAAAATACACATTTCCTTTCCTAGTTCCAGTCAATAGGATTTGTTGAGTCTTATCTTTAATTAGGCATTTTCCACTTGAAAACTCAACATTGAAATTTTTATCACAGAATTGACTGATACTTAGGAGATTATATTTGAGACCACCTACATAAGATACATTGGTTACTTTGATGTTACCAATCATCAAAGTACCATAACCTTTTGTTGTTGCTTGTGAGCTGTCTCCAAAGGTGACATTTGGGCCTTCTTTTTCAATAAAATCAGTGAGGAGTTCCTTGTTTCCAGTCATGTGCCTTGAGCATCCACTGTCAAGGTACCATGCTGTCTTTTTGCTCATACTCCTCTTCTTGTGGCCCATAGGTACCTGCAATTAGATAGGTTTAGGTACCCTTTGAGTTTTGGGTCCTGAGAGGTTAGCAGTACCTTTTGGAACCCAAACTTGCCTAATTACCCTGATTGATTCAAGGTGGCTAAGTTGTTTTCCTTGTGCATTAACATACACTGTCTTTCCCTTAAATGCCTTTGGGAAAGTGTGTGTGAAAGTATTAACTCTGTAAGTTTCAGGGGAGTTGTCAACTCTCCTGAACTTATGAGTTCTTTGTGCAGCTTGATGGAATCTTTGAGGAAAGGCATTTTTATGACCATTACCCATTGGCATGAAGGGTTTTGGTTGTCTCATTTTATTCTGCCTTTGAGGATAGTTGTCCTTAGGTCTATTCAGCTGAGGCTTTCTCAGTAGAGTTGGCCTAGGCTGATTATAACTTGGATAACTCCTCTGAACATTGTTCAGGAGAGTTGCCCTTCCATTGGGTCTACTCTGCTGACCAACATTCCTCTTGTGATTAGGAGCTTTGGCCATTTCCTTAGGTTTTGGCCTAGTCTCCTGAGGCACTTGAGTAGGCAAATCATCCATTTTGCCCTTTCCTTTGTTTAGTGGCTGTTTGTTTTCATTTTCAGTTGGTGCCACTAACTTAACAAAGATTCTCTTAGTGTTACTTGTAGAAGCAACACTAAGACAAGGTGAAGATTCAAATGGATCAAAGCCTAATCCACTTCTTTGAGCCATAGGTCTTTGATAACTCTGAATTTCCTCTATTGCCCTAGAGGATTTGTTCAAAGCAGACATCTTTAATTTCAGGCTCTCTTCACTTGATTTAAGAATGTCATACTCATGTGAGAGATTTTCAAACTTAGCTTGAAGAATTTTTAGTTCAAAATCTTTTCTCTTCTGAGTAAGTAATTGAGCATCAATCTGTCCTTGTTGGTCAACTATCCTGAGATTTGCTTCCTCAAGTTCTCTCAAAACTTGTTGATACAACTCAGTAGATTTAATGTCAACTACTGTTTCAGCAGGTTTTGAAAGCTCAGTTGAAAGTCTTTCATTTTCTCTCACACAATTATCATGAAATTCTTGTAATCTAGTGAAATCTTCCATCAACTTCCCAAAGGAAAGTTTCAAGTTGACTTCACTAGTGTTCTGTGATAAGAATGATGGTGAGCTAGAAGTGGAGGATACCTCATCATCCTCAATAGCCATGTTGCACACATCATCATCATCATCACTGTTTGAGAACAGTCCATCAGAAGAGTTAAAGCTTTCAGCACTATCAGATTCATCACCAGCCATCATGGCCTTTCTATTTGTGAACTTCCTGTCTCTTTTGGCTTGCCTCTCTCTTCTTTCTTTAGAGCTCAATTCAGGGCAGTCATACTGGAAGTGCCCTTTCTTCTTGCAATTATAGCACAGATCTTCATCATCATCCTTCTTGGATTCATCTCTTCCTTTTGATGATGAAGGGTCAGCTCTACTGGACCTTCTCCTATCAGAGTACTTGTCCTCTGATCTTTTCTCTTCAGGCTTTTTGTCCTTGGCCTGATCTTCAGGGGAGTTGTACCTTCTGCTGAATTTGTTGTCTTGGTAGAATTTCTTGTATCTACCAAACCTTGTGTTGAGCTTGTCAAACCTTCTAGCCATCAAGGCTAGTTCCTCCTTCATTTCAGTCTTTGAGACTGACTTTGATGATCTGGGAGTGGGTTGTATTTCAGGTTCAGCAACTTTGGCTTTGAATGCCACTCCCTTAGTAGGATTTGAAGGTTCCTCAACAGGCTTTCTTCTATTGAGGTCAAACTCATAGGCTTTGAGTTCTGAGAAGATTTGTTGCATGGGCATGGAGGAGAGATCCTTGGTATTCGACATCATTACAGCATATACATCCCACTTTTGAGTGAGACTTCTCAGGATTTTTAATCCAACTTCTCTCCTGGAGTACACTTTGCCCAATGAGTTGATTTCATTCATCACAATAGTGAATCTACCAGCAAATTTGTCAATGGATTCTTCAGACTCCATTGTGAATTGTTCAAACTTCTGCACAACAACTTGGAGCTTGTTCTCCTTGATCTTTTCTGTACCCTCACACATCTCAGCAAGAGTATCCCAAATTTCTTTGGCTGTGGTGCAGTGGTAGACTCTACCCATAATTGCATCTGAAATTGTTTGGTAGAGGGTGTTCATGGCAAGATAATTCAGATTATCTTTCCTCTTTTCATCAGCAGTGAAGTCATCTTCATCTTTGGGAATCAGTTCCCTTATATCAGCTCTTTGCTCCTCTGTCACCCTGGGGTTAGTTTGAGTAAACACAAAAGGTCCTCTTGTGATTACTCTTAACATGTCAGTGTGAAGGGATGCAAGATGAGCCCTCATTCTAATTTTCCAGAAATCATAATTGTCTATTGAAAACATGGCCAGTTTATGATGTGAGATGTGGTTGACTGGATTTGTGGCCATGTTGTCCAATCCTTGAACAACAGGTGGAGGAACAGCATTGTTGTTGGCCATATCTCAAGAATAAACAGTTAGTCAACAGGTAATAGATTTCAGATAGAGATCAGTTCAGTGACCACACAAATATGTGATTTTTGAAAATCAAGATGGATTTTCAGAAGCAGTGGTCTTTGAACCCCTGCTCTGATACCACTTGTTGGTCCTGAAAGGAGTATATAACAAGTGTATGTGGGGGGGAATACACTTGTATGCAATTCTTTTCAACTTTTGATCAAACCAGAGCTCAGCAAGGTTGTCTTGGACAACTCTGCTGAAGATAATTAACTCTTCTAAGATAATCAAACTACTAAGTACTATTGAGTACTTAGTTGAATAACTATCTAGGGGAGTTATATGTGCGGAATAGTGGTTGGCCCTTTAAGTTTAGACTCCTTTAGTTTCTGAAATCACTTTATCAATTCAATACAGTCCAGTTTTCAGGGAACTTGTCCAAAACAGTTTTGCACAGTCTTTGAATATAAGTTCTTTTGAAGATCATTTTAGTGTGCAGTGTTGAATGTATGACAGTGCTTGAAAGTAAATCAACACAAGAGTTTATAGTAGTTCAGAGACTCAAGCTCCTACATCCACTTTCCCTGATTGAACAGGATAATTCCTTCACTCTTGGAATTAACTTGTTTTATAGTGCCAATGTGCACTTGATCAATAACACCTCTCCTTGGTGAATTGATCCCTAGGATGTCTAGAGTCCTAGTACCCTATTCTCAACTCAGAACTGAACCGTTCTTCTCTCAACAGTCAGCTCCTACCACTTCTATTACTACAACCTTCTCACTTTCTCACTTGAAAGGGGTAAGGGTTGAAGTAAGGTTCCAACTAATGAGATATCCTTTACAATGAAGATCAGTGTATAAGGATTAGGATATCTCTCTAAGCTTTGTATGGATATACAGTAAGTTCAGCTTAGAAGAAGTGTTTCAAGACTAAGAATGTCTTTTGAAGACTTTGAAGCTTTCAGAATGATTGCTCAGTTGGATGTAGAATGGATGCTTCAAATGGTCTTCACACTTCTTGTATTTATAGACAATTTTGAGGATTTGCCCGTTGGAGAGGCAGTCCCAAATTGCTATAAATGTCTTCCTTGAGTTCTTCAAACTGGAAGACAAATTCTTGATAGTGACATGTCCTCATTTGGGTAATAAACGGCACTCTTCCCAATGTCTGACTTTTAAGATTCACTTATTAGGACTTGGACATAGCTTCTGAAGGTTGATCCAATGATAGGACAACATTCCTTATCAAATGGACAACTCTGCTTATCACTATCAGTAGACTTTGCATATCAGCATAGTTGGCTTGCTCTTCTTCAGATGACTTGGCTCTTTCCCTTTGCTTCACTTGGAATTGATGTTTGCATCATTCTTTGAAGGCTTTAGGGTGTAGTTGTCTTCTTCTCTTCAACATAGTTGCCTTCAAGCATTAGAGCATTTGTTCTGGTTTAATTTTGCTGAGACAACTCTTCTGGACAACTCTCCTGATCAGCATACTTGGCCTTTGAGCTTTAGAACCTTTGTTCTTGCACAGAGACAACCTCTCTAGATAACTCTCATAATCAGAGCATTTGAGTAGACTTGTCCTTTTGAGCTTTAGAATCTTTGTTCTTGCTTTAATTCAGCAGAGACAACTTCTCTGGACAACTCTCCTGATCAGAACATTTAGTTTTCAAATAGAGTATGTTCGACCTTAGTGATTGTTCCAGAATTTGAGCCTTGAGGGGACTTGATCTTAATAATCTTCAAAGCATAGGTTTCCCCTCACAATGTGCATCTAATCATCTAAGAGCTGCCTAAACATTTCAGCTTCTCATCTAGCCTTATACTATGTGTTCTAGCATTTTTAGAGCACAATTAATTTGACTTGGCAATGTCAGGGGGTTTTGGTATTTAATCAAAACATATGTCATTTTATTCCCAACACCAACCTGCTCCTAGAGGTCGTACTTCATCAGGTCGTGGTCGCGGACGTGGTCGCTTCTTTCCTCGTTGCCAAATCTATCGATTCAACGACCATTATGCCTCCTCTTGTCCTCAGCGTTATGACTCTCAACCTGGCCGACAAGCTGACACTGTTGATTCTCTTTTTTATCATGCTAATCTCTCTGACTGGTACGTTGATATTGGGGCCTCCTCGCACATGGTCTTCTCCTCTGCTTCCCTTGATTCTTCCTCGCCCTATACTGGGTCGGACAGAGTTGTCATGGTAAATGGTAACATCCTTCCAATTACTCATATTGGTACTCATTTTCACAATTCACACCTCTCTTTCTCTAATGTCCTAGTCGTACCTTCTATCACTAAGAATCTTCTATCTGTTACTCCCTCCGTCCCACAAGTGTTCGCACAAAAAATGGGCACACTTTTTAGGAAAAAAGTGTAATGAGTGGAGTGTTGAGGGGTAATTTTGTAAAGTTATATGGATAAAGTAAAAATGATTGGAAAGAGAGTAAAAGTAATGGCATTTTGTGTAAATATGTGAATATTGTGAGGGTGAGATTTATGAGAGAGTTTCCTTCTATGGGTCTGCAAATAATTGTGGGACGAACAAATAAGTTAAGTGTGTAAGCAGTTGTGGGACGGAGGGAGTAGTAAACTAACAAATGACTTTCCTGTTCGTCTTATATTTTCTAATGACTCTTTTGAAATTCAGAATCGAAATACATGTGTGGTTCTAGCTCAGGGCTGACTTGATCAAGGCTTATATGTTTTAGACAATTGTCATTCTGCCTTTGCTTCTACTTTACATGCTCGCACTTCTATTGGTTCTTTTGAATTGTGGCATAATCGATTGAGACATGTAAATTTTGATATTGTAAATATGCTTAAAAATAAAGGTCAACTTTATGTTACTTATTTACTTCCTCACCCTACTATATGCTCGCCATGTCAAAAAGCTAAGAGTGCTCGGCTTCCCTTTGTCGTTAATAAAAAACGAGCTTCACATGTTTTTGACCTTATTCATTGTGATTTATGGGGTCCTTCCCCGATTAAATCCTCTGATGGAATCTCTTATTATGTTGTATTCATTGATGATCATTCTCGTTTTACTTGGTTCTATCCTTTTCGCCTAAAATCTGATTTCTTCTCCACTTTTGTCATTTTAAAAAATATGGTCGAAAACCAACTTACACGCAAAATTAAACACTTCCAAATAGATGGTGGAACTGAATTTACTAACCATAAAATTCGTAATTTGTTTCACTCCTCGAGAATTATTCATATTATGTCATGTCCTTATACTCCGGCTCAAAACGGCCGAGCAAAACGTAAGCACAGACACATAACTAAAATGGAGCTCACTCTCTTATTTCATTCCTCTGTCCCAACCAAGTTTTGGGTAAAGGCCTTTGGAACAACTGTCTATATTATAAATAGACTTCCCACTCCCATTCTGGACAACAAGACTCCTTATGATATTCTTTTCTCTTCTTCTCCCTCTTATGAAAACTTTCGTGTATTTGGCTATTGTGTGTATCCTTGCCTTCGAAACTATGCTGCTAACAAATTTGTTCCTCGTAGTCTTCCTTGCATTTTCCTTGGTTACAGCTCGCGCCATAAAGGCCTTTGTTGTCTTGACCCTTGCTCGCAACGCTTGTATATCTCACGTCATGCTCGCTTTGATGAAACTCTCTCCCCCATCGATGGTGACCATCCTTGCTCGCAAGCTTCTTCTCTTGACGTGTCTTTGACAGCTCGCCATCTGAACCTCATCATTTCTCTCTGCCTGGTCGCCCTGAAGATCTCCCTGAACCCCCATGTTCGTTATGTCTCCAGCCTGACATTACGCCTCCGGCTCCCTTGCCCCCTTCTCCTCCAAATCATCTTCCTCCGATTGCTCGCCCAACTGTTCGTCCTCCTGCTTCTCCTCCCCGTATTTGGCCAGCTGCCACTCCTACTCATGCCATGCGAACTCGGTCTCAAGATGGAATTTTCAAAGTAAAACACCCTCCTGATGCCTCTTTTGTCACTACCACCTCCCTGCTCGTCGCTATTCATACAAATTCGGAACCAAAAGGGTTTTTCCTTAGCAGCTAAATCCCCTCACTGGCTGGCTTTCTATGGACGACGAACTTAAAGCTCTCCACAAAAATAAGACTTGGATTTGGTTCCTCCTCCCCCAGATGCGAACATAGTTGGCTCCAAATGGATCTACCGAACAAAATTCCTTGCTGATGGATCTATTGATCGACACAAAGCACGTTTGGTCGCCCAAGGTTTTACTCAAATTCCTGGCTTTGACTATGATCACACTTTCAGTCCTGTCATCAAATATGCCACTGTTCGTGTCATCCTCTCTCTTGCCGTCATGAACAACTGGTCGCTCCACCAATTGGACGTCAACAACGCTTTTCTTCATGGTCTTCTACAAAAACCTATCTACATGCGCCAACCCCCTAGTTTTGTTGATCCTCTTCGCCCCAATCATGTTTGCAAACTCAACAAAGCCCTTTATGGTCTGAAACAAGCTCCTCGCGCTTGGTTACAAAGATTTTGTGATTACCTCCTCGTTATTCATCCACGTGTTAGGGCGTATTACTCTATTTCTTCTCGTTTATGTTGATGATATCATAATCACTAGAAATGATCACACATTTATTACTCGTCTTACTTCCAGGATCAATAAGGAGTTTGCCATCAAGAATCTTGGTCGCCTAACATACTTCCTCGGCCTCGAAGTCACTTACAATGATCGCGACCTCTTTCTTGGCCAATCCAAATACGCCACTGACATCCTTACCCGAGCAAACATGCTCGACTCAAAGCCAGTTGCCACTCCTCTATCCACTTCTGATCTTCTTCGCTTAAAAGGCCCTCCCTTCTCCGATCCAACATTGTTTCGCTCTCTTGTCGGGGCACTTCAATATCTCACTATCACCCGCCCCGATCTCGCCTTTGTGGTAAACACTATAAGCCAGATTCAAGCAAATCCAACCATCGACCACTTTCAAGCCGTCAAACGCATTCTCCGCTATGTCAAAGGTACTTCTCATCTCGGCCTCACCTTCTCTCCGGGTCGCTCAAAGTTGCTCGCCTACTCGGACGCGGACTGGGCTCGCTGCCTTGACACCCGTCGCTCCACCTTCGGCTGTGCCATATTTCTCGACCCGAACCTCGTATCCTGGGCAGCCAAGAAGCAACTTATAGTTTCTCGGTTGAGCTGCGAATCAGAATATCTTGCCATGGCGACAACTTCCTCGGAAATCGTTTGGCTATGCTCACTCCTTGAAGAACTAAATGCTCTTCCTTCAACACCTCCAACACTCCTTTGTGATAACAAAAGTACTATCTTTCTTTCTCAAAACCCTGTAGCCTAAAAGCGAGCCAAACACATTGACATCGATTATCATTTTGTTCGCGAGCTCGTCACATTTGACCGACTAGTTACTCAGTTCGTGCCCTCTTAGTACCAGCTCACTGACATCTTTACAAAAAGCCTTGCTCGCCCCTTGTTTGAATTTTTTCGACACAAGCTCAACGTCTCTTCGCTTGAGGGGGAATATTAGTCAGAGTTAGTTTACAAATGGTAGTTTTTTTTTTTTTTTTTTTTTAACAGTAAACATCAAGGTTTATATTAATTTTGATTACAAGGGGTACTCAACCCTTTACATATTACATCGAACCTTTTAGATCGTCGGTTAGAGGATATTTAGTTATAGGCATAGATACGGGTTACAACACCAAGCCGCCGTAGACAAGTTTATGCTTAGAAATGTTTCTCCCACCTAACCAGGACCACATGTTCATTTTGATCCTCTCCACCACTTTATTTATTTCGACCACTTCATGTGCAAAGGTAGCAACATTTCTTGCATTCCAGATTTCTCATATAATATTCACCCAAAGTGTTGATGCAATTCTTCTTCTTATTTTATCTTGTCCCATTGATTCACTATACTGAATGAAATGAATAGGTAGTAAATTATGGAACACTGAGTTCACCTGGATCCATTGTTGACATTACAACCATATTGCTTCCGATTTTGTGCATCCCAGTAGTTGGTGGTCATTTGTTTCTGCCATTTCTCCACACAACTTGCAAGTCACCTCTTCGTCCGCGATCGCTATCCCTCGTTTGATCAAGTTTTCCTTGGTTGCCAGTCTGCCCTTTATTGCTTTCCACACTATTGTTTGTATTCTTCGTGGTGCCCAAGTACCCCATAGTAATCTGTACGCCAGCTTCTCTTCCCACGGTGTCTCCCTCGTTCTACTTATCACATGTAGTTTCTTGTAGGCTAGGTTAGTAGAGTAAATGCCCACAGGTGCACACTCCCAACTCCACGAGTCACGTACACATTGCTTGAGTAGTTAGTCTCATTTGATCTCAGTTGTCTCCTCCACTCCCAATTCCACTCCCACCCATTCTCTCCCCCCCATTTACCCATGTCACTAACTCTGGCCGATTTTTTCTAACTAAGATTAAACAACCTTACATACTTTTCTTTTAGTTTCACTCTGCTCTCCGTCCAATCATCTCCCCAGAAGTCAGTACATTCCCCATTCCCCACTAATTTTACTATATCTCTTTTTAGCCCCCCTCTCCCCCTTCATATAGTTCTAAGATATCTTTCCACCATCTCGACCCGACCCTACGAGTATTTCCCCCTGTCTCCTTCAAACCTCTCCCTCTAACCCTCCATATATAGAATTAAGAACTCTCACCCACAACCTATCCTCCTCATTCAACATCCGCCATACCCATTTGCCAAGTAATGCTCTATTAAACAAATATAGATCCCTAATGCCCAAACCCCCATCTGTTTTATCATTGCAAATTTCTGACCATCCCACCCATGGGATTTTTTTTTTCCGATCGTCACACACCTCCCCCCTAAAGAAACTCACTCTGAACTTTTCTGATTTCCTTCAACATTCTTTTTTGGGATTCTATAAAAGGACAGGTAGTAGATTGGCACTGCGGATAAGATTGCTTGCACGAGCGTTGTTCTTCCACCCATCGAAATTTGACGATCCTTCCACTTTACTAGCTTTGTTCGGATTTTTTGTACCAGCCCTTCCTAGTGATTTACCCTTTGGTGATTAAGGCCAATGCTCAGTCCCAGAAATGCCATAGGGAGGCCACCTACCTTGCATCCTACGGAGTCTGCCATTCTATTGACCAAATCATCACACATATGTATTCCGGTTAGGCTACACTTTTCAAAATTTACCCCTAAATCGGAATCATCTGAAACAGCCGCAGGACATATTTTATGGTTTTTATTTCTTCCCATCTCCCATCTCCCATTGCACATGAATATTGTATCATCGACGTATTGTAATAGTGGTAACTTTACCTTCGATTTTCCCAAGCTTATCGGTTCCATAACACATATTTCCACTGCCTTTTCAACAAACCTACTTAATCCCTCAGCGACGATAAGGAATAGGAACGGGGACAGAGGGTCCCCTTGCCGTAAGCCCCTCTCAAGTTGGAACTCGCTGGTAGAGGTTCCATTGACGAGGACATATGGACTTGCTGATTTTATATACTCCATTATCCACTTTCTCCACTTCCACGAGAAATTCATAATTTCCATCATATTTTCTAGGAAGGACCACTCGACGGAGTCGTAAGCTTTCGCGAAATTCACTTTGAACATTAATCTGGCATGGTTTTTCCTTTTCGCCTCCTCGATTGCTTCATTTGCCACCATAATGCCATCCAATATATGTCGTCCCCCTATAAACGCCGATTGGCAGTCCGAAATGATCCCTTCCATCACCTTAGCTACTCTTTTTGCCAATATTTTTGACACGATCTTATATAGGCTCCCAATCAAGGAGATTGGGCGAAAATCCTCCATGTTCTGAGCCCCTGCTTTTTTCGGTATAAGCAATATGAAGGAGGGATTTATGTCCTTTACCAATTTTCCATTTAAGTGGAACTCCTCCATCATGTTTATGACCTCCTTCTCCACCATTTCCCAATTTTCTTTAAAGAAGCCCATCGTGAAATCGTCCGGACCAGGACTCTTTGTGCTCTCGCAATCCCACACTGCATTCTTGATTTTCTCTGCTGTGAATTGTGCTGTAAGGAACTCATTGTCACACTCATCAAGCTTCTTTTGGGTCTGTTCACCTACAAGCCGTGGTCGGCAAAATCTTTCTAAGCTGTAGTGTTTGCGAAAGTGCTGGAAGATACCTTGTTTCACTTCCTGAACATCGTCGGTCCACCTCCCGTTGAGGTGTAGTCCAATTATTTCATTCATTTTTTGTCGGTTGTTTACTACTCTATGGAAAAGCTTCGAATTTAGGTCTCCCTCTCTCAACCAATTGACTTTAGCCCTTTGTAGCATCTGGTTCTCCTTCCATTGCATATCTCTTACTAGCTCTGCGAACACTTCTCTACTTTTATCGGCTTCGTCCTCCTCAGGCCCAAACGCCTCATCAATGATGTCGAGCCTCTGTATTTCACTTTTTTTGTTTTCAATTCTTGTCTCCAGACTGCCAAACACTCTCGAATTCCAATCCCGTAGATCCCCTTTCAGTAGTTTCAGTTTTTCTTTCATGACATACCCACTCCATACTTGGATATCATACGAATTCCACTTTCCCGTGACAAATTCTTTAAAATTTGGGTGTTTGGACCAAATGTTAAAAAATCTGAAAGGTTTTGACCCCAGTCTTTATGTAGGGATACCATGAAGATGGGGCAATGATCTGATATTGATCTCCCTAGGGATTGATAAATCCGGCCATTTCTCCGTCCATTCTCCATTCACCATTATCCTATCCAGTCTGCTCTTGCACGATCCATTAGGCCGATACCATGTGAATTTTCTTCCTATCAATGGCAGATCAATCAAATTGTTTTGGATAATGAATCTATCGAAATATTCTCTGTCAAGGCTATCATCCCACGTGCCTCGTCCCACCCTTTCTCCAACCTCCATGATTGTGTTGAAATCCCCTGTTAGGCATGTAAGCACCCCTGTATTTTGATGTAGTACTCCTTCCAGATTTTCCCATAGCATTTTTCTTTCCCTTTCGTTGTTTGGTGCATAAATGTTGATGATGCAGCAGGATGTGCCATCCAATTTCCAGTAACCATTGACCACTAAGCATCCTCTCATGTGCCAATCACTAGTTTTTACAAACACATTTGAATCCCATATCATCAGTATCCCCCTGATCTTCCTTCAGCCCCTTTACTTGACCACTCAAAGCAATTGTCACCCTGAATAGATTTACAAAGAAACTTATTCATTACCTCCACTTTGGTCTCTTGCAGACACACTGCCTGGATCTTATGTTTTATCACCATCTCGTTGATTTCTTTTCGCTTTTCTCTGCCCCCATGCCTCTTACGTTGAAACTCATGACTTTCATTGATCAACATCTTCCCCACCTTTTTTCTAAGCTTTTGATTTCTTTTTTGCCTTTTTCTTATCCCGTCTCTCCAACGTTTCAAGTCGGCTCACTGTTACCTCGTCTGGTTCCAGACTGACAACCCCTACTTGTTTCCCAAGGTCCCATATCTCTTTTGCCTCTTCTACGATTCTTAGTTCCTCATGTATCGTGTTCCATCGCTCCTCTTCGAAACTGAAGGGGTTCTTGGTATCGTGTACGATATTTTTCCATCCTATTTCTCTTGATTCCTTTTTCCTCCTAGTGTCCTCCTCGGAGATCATGGGTTCATCCCCATCAGACCCTTCGTCGCAATCGTTGTTTTCTAATTCTCCCTCTTCCACCGATTTAGGGTTTGTTTCGTGTTCTTTTCTCCCTTCTGGATCCATTCTGTCTGTTTTTTGGGCTCATGTTACCTAGACCGTTGTTTTCCTTTGTGGTATCCAGCACATCGAGTGATGGCCCATCTCCCTGATATGGGTCGTTTAGATCGAAACCATGGTACTCATTTCTTTGGGCCTGCTCAGACCTACCCTTTTTGGGCTTATGTTTATTTTCCTTTCCTTGTTGGGTTAAAGTTGTATTATCTGACGACCCATTTTTCCCCATTTTAGAATCCGCCTCTTCGGTTTCTCCCTTCTTTTGAACCTCATTTTTCGGGCCCCACTTTCTACTTTCTTGAATGATATCCACTTGCCCGCGTCCTCGTTCCTCGTGTTCCCTTATAAAACTCATAAATGCTGACTCGCAAGACGGCGCACGGGTATTAATTGTTAGAGGATGTTTCTCTCCTATGACGTCAGCCCTTCTAGATGACTTTTTGACTTCCCCGGCAACGTTCCGGTTTCCTCCCGCCTCCGCCCATACTACTGTTGCCCAGTCGTCGTCTGAGGCCGCCGCTATATCCATGAATTCCAACACCTAGGATTCAACGTCAAAATCTTTGTCTTCTTCTTTTATTCTGATATCATGGAATCTTCCATCCACACTAACTCTTATTGGGCTCCTAGGTATCTCTGGGAAGGACGTTCTTATGAGAATTCTAGCATATTGCAACTTGTTTCTGTTCATGGTATCTACGTCTATCTTAATCATAGACCCGAACCTTGTCGTCACTCTTTCAAAAAACTTGTTATTCCACGCCTGTAGGGGTACGTTGAACCAGTTTGTCCAGATTACTCTCCGGGAATTAGTTAGGTCTGGGTCCCAAGGATGCATTGCTTCAAACCATTTTCTTACCCACTGACTCGGTGGATCTGCTTGCTCCGTTGTTTGGCCTCCCTTTGGGATCATGAGGACCATGTCTCCCCCTAATGGTGATATTTTCCATTCCGTCCCTCCTTCCTCCAGGATTCGATCTCCGTCTTCCGGCCACGAGTGTTTGTTCCTTATCTGACCCATCCAGCAGCCCTTTAGCCAATCTCTATCTTCGTCGGAGGATGTGTACGTTATTCCTCTAAACCTATCTTCTTTTCTTGTCTGTTGTCTTTCTGTCAGGCTTTCTTCAAGCTTCTGTCCTTCCTTTCTTGATTCCTCTTTTGTTCCCCCTCCGTTGTGCTGTAAGGTCGCTGCATACGAGGTCTCTTCTTTTTTGTAGCCTCTCCTCTTCTCATGGACGGTGAAGTTTTGGGGTCTCATCGGCCGATTACCGGGGGGTTTGTCCTCTTCACATGTCCTATCGAACTTCGATATGTTTGCTCTCATTTTGAAAGACCCAAACCATGTATTGTTTAGCATGTCGATCGCTAGCTCTCTCCACATCGACGTGTTTTCCGAATCGTACAAAGCCAAACCTAGATCCTCTCTTATCCTTTTTTCCAGCTACGAACACGTCTTTTACCTTGTGAATCCTGTTGAATACTGCGGCTAGGTCTGTCTTCCTACATTCATCAGGGAAGTTGCAGAAGTAAAAAGTCTTATCCGATGCGTCAAAGAATCCTGCACGATACATATCATTCCTCCAAAGTGTCGTACTATGACTTGTCCTAGGGTTGGGTAAGGGGTTAGGTTTGTGCCTCACCTGTGGTCTCTCGGAGAAGGCCTGGAAGTGCCGGAACCTATCATCTACCCATTTCTCCCTCACACGCTCTCTCTCTAACTTTATCTCTCTATCTATTATATAGTATCTACGTTACTAATAGATTATTTATATGGAGGAGCCCATTCGCTAGCTAGATATATTTCCAGAGTACCTAATGATGTTCTTGAAAATAGTCTTTACCAAATTAAAAGTCTTCAACTTTTTCGAGTTTACAAATGGTAGTTAACTTGTTAGTTACAACTACCCTCTCTCAACCTCTTGTAAACTTCTCTATATATACTTCTCAATACACATTTAACTCTCACTTTAGAGAGTCTTTCTATCTTACAATTAGGCTCGATATATATCTTGAAAGTGTGTGTGGGGTAGTATCTAGTGTTTAAGAAAAAAACAGAACAATGTTACACTGAATGTTGTGATAATTAGTGTAGCATTAACTCTAACAGAATACAGAAAGTAAACACAGTACACAGCGGAAGTCTAAAACACTAAAACACAATAAAGACACAATGGAATAATTTTTAACATAGATTTTATTAATAACAAAACCTATGCTAAGCCTTACGGCAAAAATAATAACTTAGTTCCTAAGTTACGAAAATGTCGTGTGAAATGTCTCAGCAATTACTTCAACATTCCACAAACAGAAACTACAATCGAGGCAGGTGCCTGAATCCGCAAATAGACTTAAGTGTAAGAACACTATCTAAAGAACTAATATGATCTATGATTCACTCTCACTCGATACAAGACTAGAACTAAATACACGGGAAGGTGTGGTATCCCTCGGTGTATATTAAACGATACAACTACTGGCCCTAACTCCTAACAGGGATGAACGCTCAAGAAAGGTGTTATTCGAATAGTGCATGCTTTGAAATGAAAGGCTCCAGCGGTATTTATAGAGCAATAGTTGAGTTCTAGATCCTTCCATTATGAGATCCTATTTTTTAGGAACTCAACTTCCATGATCTCTCTAGATCCTTCTTCCATCTTCCAGGCCGTTCTAAACTGCTCCAGACTCTTCTATCACGTTCTCCAACATTCTGGAATCTTCCAGGTTCCAGACTCTTGTAGAAGCTTCTAGAATCGTACCTGAATGTGAGAGCATTTAGTACAACATTTAATGTAACATTTCAAAAAGGACTTAGAATAAATCAAGGAAGGTCAAATTAAGATGTTGTTGATAATGTTAAAGCATTTAAGAGTTAACAACATCTACAATCTCCCCCAATTTGACCTTTCGACTACAACACAGCTGATGCACATATATTTCTATACATACTCAGTATTATGTATTTAGGTGAGGTTGGCATCAAGTCTAAATACTAGTCAAGACAATACCTGTTGTAACCGTTGGATCAAATCAAAAAGAGATCAAGAATAATTTTACTAAGATCTGTGCCATAAGATCAAAGTAATCTTATTCAAAACCAAAACAAGTATAAAAAGTACACTTTTTTACAAAAATATATAACTTTACAAAAATCAAAGATTAAATCAGAGCATAAGAGTATATACCAGATTAATTCTAAGACTTATGTAAGACTCGAAAATAAAAAACAGTACAAGGACTGAAAAGAATAATCAGAGCAAAACAAAAAAAAACAAAAAAAACTTAACATGACTAATCCTTACGCAGTAGTCAATTGAAATTTATTCTTTCGAGCAAACAATTTTAAGCTTTTAAAAAGCAGTAAGCAAATTAAGAATATATTTTAATGCAAACAGTTTTAAGCATGTAGGACATAAATCAGATTTAAACAGAAAAAAAAATAAAAAAAATGAACAACTAAAGAAGGCATATTCACCATGCAGTAAACATTTAATGATAAGAAAACAAATTAAGCAAGAAGCAGTAATCAAATATCATTAATGCATACTAATTTAAGCAAGATAAATATAGACATCCTATCAACTAGAAATACTCCCTCCGTCCGCCTATAAGCTTCCCATTTTACCATTTTGGTCCGTCCGCCTATAAGCTTCCCATACCTTTTTTGGTAAGTACTTTTTCTTACACTTCACTTTATATCTTACTTTTTCTCTCTATCTCTCTCCTCTCTCAATCACATCACTTGTACTATGTCTATTATTTAATCACTTTTCTTAATCTTTGTGCCAAAAAGTAACGTAACACTTATAAGCGGACGGAGGGAGTAATAAATATTGTATCAGAATAAACAAAATTTAACTTAAACATAACAAAATAACAAAAACAAAAGTAGGACTGAAAATGGCATGAATTGCTATAACAATAGCAGCAGCATCAAGGTCCTGCACATGTGCCATCTGTACTTCAGTACTCCCTCTGTCTTGCAGCATCTGTTCTAGATATCACCATAGAGGATTTCCATATCCTTATCATCTTCAGTAGCATCTGCAAACTTATCTTCTTCATCAGCCTCTAGTTCTTCAATAAAACAAGTTGTAGCAAAGAGTGCAACAACACTGTTAGCAGCAGCAGTTCCTCCATTCTCAGCAGCATCAGGTACACCTCCAGCTTCAGGATTCAGCTCTTCAATAATAACTCCAGAAGTTCTAGCTGAAGTGGAAGGTGGTACTCCCCTTGTTGTAGTGGAAAGTAGCCTGGTCCACTTATCTTTGATGAATTAAAGCTCATCAATCTGGTCCTGTAAGTGCTGTAACTGCAATAAAATAAAAGATTTGGGAACAGAGAATGTGGTATCAGAATTACCACCAAAATTCTCAGCATCTGGTGTAGCATTAGGTGCATCTGTGTTCTGTTCAGATCTCTGTGCTGATGTGGGTTGAGGTTGAGGTTGAGCAGGAGCTGGTCTTTGAGAAGAACTTCCAGGATTGTGCAAGGGCACATCTTTCACTCTTTCACCAATGAGCAAAGCAGGTGAAATGATGTATAAATGAACCTTTCCTCTAAGAACTCCAGTCTTCTTAGGGGTAAAACCATGCATCTTCAAGTATGAACATATAAGCACAGGGTATGAAAGGTTGCCTTTATCAGAAATGTCACCACTAAACTTCATCATGTGGTGGAAAATAGTCAATCCCAAATTAAACTTCTTTAAAACCACTATCCTATAAAGTAAGATTGCTTGATCCTTTGTCACTTTGGTTGAGTTGGTAGAGGGTATCCAGTTATAAACAATCAGCTTATGCAATACAGAATAAAGAGATGTAAGGTCCTTAGCCAACATTCCATTTTTCCACTTAGTCAATAAACAGTAACAACATCCAAATCAGGTTCATCATCATCAAGTACTGGTTCTATGCCTAAGAAATCATTAATCAACTCTGGGGTAAATGGAACTATACTCCCCCTAAACTGTACATTCCCATACCAACGAGAACTCCTCCTACCATTACTCTTCCTCAAACAAGCATAGAATTCATACACCCAATCAGAAACAAAAGTATCACACAAAGTAAGAGCTTTCATCAGTTTTCTATCCTCTAAGAATTGAATCAAATTCTTACTCTCAAAATTAGAAACATGAATTCTCCTTTCCATTAAAAGTTTTCTCCTAGACAACTTGGTAATTTTTTCAACTAAACCATCAATATCAGAATCTACATCAGGTTCAGAATTACCTTCCTCAGAATTACTTTCCTCAGAGCTTGGTTCTTTATCCTCCTCAGAACTGGATTCAGCTTCCTTTCCAGAGCTTTTGTCAGAAGCTGCACTGCTTGAATCATCTCCATCATCAGGTTCTGGTGTTGGAGCACTTGATTCAGCATGTGAAGCAGCATTCTTCTTCAGGGCTTGCTGAATATCCCTGAGGCAGACATCCATCTCAGAATCAGGTTCTGGTTCTGCAGGCATAGTTCGAACAGCATCAACCTTTGCCTTCCATTTCCTCTTTGGATCAGCCTTTTGCTTGGTCGGCCTCTCAAGCACCGCCTGTTCTTCATCAGATTCAGAAAATACCTGAATCGGTTCAGCAACATCACCACCTAACTTCTTCTTCTTCCTTAAGGATTCTGAGTAATCAACTCGAGTAAAAACTCGATTTGATCATCTTCTTAGAACTGGGCTCCTCTTTCTTTTCCCTTGTTCAACATTCTTCTTGAAAGGAATCGGTTCATAGTCCGATTTCGAGATGTCAAAGTCAGTTTTGTCGGATTTTTCGGCGTCCTCCATCTGAGCGTTCTCACTTTCAGATGTCTCCGCATCCGACGGCTCCTTTGACTCAGCAACAGGGGATTCTTTAATCTCCTTCTCGTTCTCCCCCATAGAGGTAGCAGTCGGGGCCTCTGTTTCAACATTAGGGCTCGGATTTTGGGGCTTTTCAGCTGTGGATGAAGAAGGTGCAGTAGTGATAACTTCTTGGGTGCGTAAGTAGTGCAAGATATCTATGGACATATCTCCAATCGTGAGGATAGGTGGATTAGAAGACCTCATCGATTGAGAAAAATTCTCAACCGCCTGATTCAGCTCGGAGAGTGAAGCTTGGTTTGGAATGTGGATTGTTGTGGGAGTAGCTGGAATGGGTGTGACGGTTTCGGCAGTTGGGGGTGAGTTCTCATGCGAAGAAGCCATGGAAGCTAGAGTATTCAGGTTCGAGAGGGATGGAGATGACGGTTGTGAGTTTGAAATTGGAGAGTTTGGTTTCTGTGAGTTGGTTTTCTTGTTTCCTCCTGCCATTTAAACTCATGAATTCGAAAAGAATCACACAAGAATCGAGACAACACAAAATAGCTTATAACAAATCTGCAAAAATAATACTTCACTTACTCAATTAATTAACAAAGGTTAGAAAATCACAAAATGGGAGTATGTATAGAGAGAGCTTAGTAGTTGGAATACTGTACGTGGGATTAAGGCTTGACTTAAAGAAAATTCTAGACTAAATTGATAATGCTCCACAAATTCAACCACAAGCAAAATCATGGGTGAGTTAGTGGGGTAAAATCCTAATTAATAAATTAAATTAATAAATAAATTAAATTAAAAATATTCTAGAATTAATTAAAAAATAAAAATGCGTATTATCTGAAATAATAAAAGAACGTGGTTAGTATAATTATAAATAAATAAAATAAATTCCTACAATTAATTAAATAATTACAACTTATAAAAATATAATCGAATCATGTTATGTTGTGCTCAAGGATTTGACATACACCTCAACATTGGTTTTTCCTATCCAATGTAGCCAATTTTTCAGCATTTTTTCTTTTCATTTCATTTTCTTCTTTTTGTGCTATAGCATCTAATTCATATTGATCCATTGTTCATGTAGAGTACATCGTAGTAGCGAACTCCGTGCCCCATACTTACTTAATGGATTACGAATCTATTGATGTTTTACAAAAATTCACCTTTTGAAAAGAAGGCATCGTAGTAGTGAACTCCGTGCTCAATAGTTACTCAGTGAATTTTTTACATCTTTTAGTATGCTATAACATTCTCATTTTTCAAGCTTTTGAGAGTTGTATTACATGCCTATTTTTGCACAAACAAATTTCAGATTCAAGAATATTTTACAAAGGAATTATTCAACGAAAATAAGAAATAAATCAAATTTATAATAATTATACCACCTTAGGGTGTTGTCCCAAATGCTACCGCATTTGTGATAACATCCTCTCAAGAGTTATTCAGATATTACACATACCAAGAGATTTCCTCAAAAATGAGAATCTCTCAAGGTCAAGAGCCTTAGTAAAAATATCAGCATTTTGATTTTCAGTAGGCACATATTCCAACATAACTATGTTCTTCTCCACTAAATCTCTCATAAAATGATGTTTAATGCTAATGTGCTTAGTAAGTGAGTGTTGTACCGGATTCTTAGATATATTTATAGCACTTGTGTTATCACAGAAAATTGTGAGGATATTATTTTCAATTCCATAGTCATGAAACATCTTACTCAACCACAATAGTTGTGTGCAACAACTTCCTGCAGCTATGTATTCTGACTCGGCAGTGGATTGAGAAACACAATTTTGTTTCTTGCTATGCCAAGACACAAGATTGTTTCCCATGTAGAAACATCCTCCACTCGTACTCTTTCTGTCATCTATATCTCCAGCCCAATCCGCATCACTGTATCCAATCAATGTGTTGTTGGTGTCCTTAGTGTACCACATCCCTAGTTCACTTGTACCTGAAACATATTTGATAATCCTTTTCACTGCATTCAGGTGAGATTCCTTTGGATTAGCTTGGTACCTAGCACAAACACACACACTATACATAATGTCAGGTCTACTAGAGGTTAGATAAAGTAAACTACCTATCATGGATCTATACAATATTGGATCAACATCATTTCCACCATTGTCTTTGCAAAGTTTCAAAGTAGAACCCATAGGAGTTTTCATTACTTTTGAGCTTTCAAGACCAAACCGTTTAACCAAGTTTTTAGCATACTTACCTTGAGAGAAGAAAATATCATCCTTACATTGCTTGATTTGAAGAACTAAAAAATAATTCAAGTCTCCAACCATACTCATCTCGAATGTTGTTGTCATTGCTTCAACAAATTTGTTCAGCATTGTATCACAGGTTGAACCAAACACAATATCATCAACATATATTTGAGCAATAAGTAAATCTTCTCCAGTATGTTTAATAAACAAAGTCCTATCGGCTTCTCCTCTAATAAATCCATACTCTAAAAGAAAGTCTGTAATCCTACCATACCATGCTCTAGGAGCTTGTTTTAGACCGTACAATGCTTTCTTTAGTTTGTACACATGATCCGGGTATTGTGGATCTTCAAAACCTTTAGGCTGTTCTACATATGCTTCTTCATTCAATATGCCATTTAGAAATGCAGCTTTTACATCCATTTGATGTAGTTTAATGTCAATAAAACATGCAATTGCTAGCAATAATCTAATAGACTCTATCCTAGCAACAAGTGCAAAAGTTTCATCGAAATCAACACCTTCAACTTGGGTGTAACCTTGTGCAACTAACCTAGATTTGTTCCTAACAATGTTTCCAGACTCATCAGTTTTATTCTTATAAATCCACTTTGTTCCAATGACATTAGTATGACTAGGTCTTGGAACAAGTGTCTATACTTCATTTCTTTCAAACTGATTAAGTTCCTCATGCATAGCATTTATCCAATTTTCATCAGTTAATGCTTCATTCACACTTTTAGGTTCAATTTCAGAATAGTAACACTCTGCATTCACAACATTGCAAATAGAAGATATGCATATTGTTCTTACCACATCTACCTTATTCGATCTTATTCTTCCTCTCGTTTGCACTTCAATTGTAGCATCGCCTATGATCTAGTCAGAAGGATGACTTTTCCCTATTCTTGAAGAAGGATTAGTTTTGGGAACATACTGATCATTCTGTGAAATTACAACTGACTGATCTGTAGATGTTGCTCCAGATGTGTTAGCATTTGATGCAGCATTTTCAGGTTTCAGTGTATTCTCAGAATTGTCAGTGACTTGTGATACATCTTCTTCATCTTTGTCATCTGTAAGACCTTTATCATCATCAAACACAACATTAACAGATTTTTGAACAATGTTAGTCCTAAAGGTTATAAACTCTATAAGCTTTACTATTTCTAGAATAGGCTAAAAAGAAACCTTTGTCACTTTTAGAATCAAACTTGTGAAGTTGATCCCTATCATTCAAAATATAACACACACAACCAAATACATGAAAATATTTCACACTTAGTTTTCTAACATTCAGAATCTCATAAGGTGTTTGATTAGTGACAGATCGAATATAAACTATATTAATAATATGACATGTTGTATTCAATGCTTCAGCCCAAAATCTTTTAGAAAGACTTTTAGATAAAAGCATGACTCTTGCCATTTCTTGTAAAGTTCTATTCTTTCTTTCAACAATTCCATTCTGTTGTGGGGTTTTAGGAGATGAATATTCTTGCAAGATACCTTTCTTATCACAAAAATCATTAAACATGTTATTCTCAAATTCCCTACCATGATCAGTTCTAATACGGCTAACTTTCAAATTATACACATTTTTTAATCTTTTATAGAGAACTTTAAAAGCAACAAATGTTTCAAATTTTTCTCTTAAAAACTCAATCCAAGTATATCTAGAAAAATCATCTACCACAACTAAGGAATATCTTTTACCTCCAATGCTTTCAGTTTCCATAGGACCCATCAAATCCATGTGCAACAATTCAAAGCATCGATGTGTAGAACAATGTGACAACACTTTGTGTGGCATTCTTACGTGCTTACCTTTTTGGCATGATCCACATACAATGATTTTCTGGAAATTCAGTCTTGGTAATCCTTTAGCTCCATCTGATTTTATTAGTTTCTTCATTGCCCTGTAATTTGCATGCCCTAATCTTTGGTGCCATAAGACATTCTCATCAAGTTTTGACAAATTGCATACATTAGTTCCAATAAGATAACAGTTATCTACAGACCTAGTACTAGTCATTAAACAATCATCATCTTCATTAAGAACATAGCAAGACTCTTTGTCAAATTTTACATGCAAATTATCATCACAAAGTTGACTAATACTAATCAAATTAGCAAGTAAGCCATCAACATGCAATACATTTTTAAGCTTAGGAAAACCTTCAACATTCAAAGTTCCTTTTCCTATTATCTTTCCTTTCGATCCACCACCATATGTAACATTACCACCATTCAAGGTCACATAATCAGATAAGTAGTCTATTTGTTCTGTCATATGTCTAGAACAACCACTATCAAAATACCATAGACCAGGTAAACATGTTTTCAAGGATGTGTGAACAACATTACAGGTAACTTTTGGTTTCCATGCAAATTTCATAGAATGTTTCCTACGATGTGAAGACATTCTGGATAGCATAAACTCGGTTTTCATATCTTTAACCATTTGCAAGCAGAAGGGACGAATATGACCATATTTAAGACAATAATGACAAATATACTTCATTTTAACCTTGTGAGAATCTGTTTGTGTAGATGTTACATCAGATGTGTTAACATTTGGCTTCACAAATTTCACAAGTTTTCTAAAATTTTCAGAAATAGAAACAGTTTCACCATCATAACCTAAACCATAATTATTAGATTTACCTACAGCTATAGCATCATTCACATCAGAAGCACTCTTAGAAAATTTTCTGAAACTTAAAGTAGAGGTGATCAATTTCTCCTTCAGTTTACAAACTTCAAGATCTCTTCTGGTAAGTAAGACTTCTAGCTTAGTGATTGTGTCTTTCAGATACTCATTCTCTTTATTCAAAGAATTCAGAGTGAGTTTCTGAGAGTTCCAATCATCTAACAATTTCTGATATGTCTCATCATCAATCATTTTTCATGCATCATCAACAAAACTATTAAAACAATTCAAATCTGGGTGACTCTGTTTTGATGTTACTGTAGATGTGAAGACATCTGATGCAACATCAGAATCTGTATCATCCAGATCATCATCTGAGGAATCATTATAATCAATTCTGGTAAAATGAGCACTTTCTTTTTCATTAAACTCATCAAGATCATCATTATCAGATTCATCACTCAAGGTAGCACTAAAATTCAATTTTTGCTTTAGTCTGGTATTGGCACACTCATTTGCATAGTGGCCATATCTAAAACCTGCATTGCATTGAACTGGTTTTCTAAATTCATGATCATACCTTGGTTTACCTTCACTCTTTGATGGTCTTGGTGTGAATTGACTCTTCCTCCTTTCTGGTTGTGGTGTTGATGTGTTGATTTGAATCTTAGGCTGAATGTTTCATTTAGATTTATGCATAATCTTCTTAAGAAATTTATTAAAATGCTTTGTAAGAAGGGAAATGTTGTCAGGATTGTTAAGGCATTCATCAATCAATTCTTCATCCGAATCAACCTCAGTAATGATAGGCTGAATCTCATATTTGTTTGATGTCTCTCCTTTAAAAACAACAACTTTCTTATCATCTTTAGTTTTATCAATTTGATTAGTGTTTATTTCATAAGTTCTAAGAATACTCACTAATTCATTTTGACTCATCTTATCAGTGTCGTTTGCCTCTTCAATAGCACAAATTTTAGCATCAAATCTTTTAGGAACATACCTTAATATCTTATGTACTACTCTAACATTAGAAATAGGGTCACCAAGAGAATGTGATTCATTAATAATCTCACTTAACCTTTCGTTGTAGGATGAAATTGTTTCATCTTCCCTCATTCGGAGATTCTCAAACTTTGTCCCCAACATTCGAAGCTTTGTACTTCGAACACTATCGGAATCTTCACAATGCTCTTGTAACCTGTCCCATGCATCCTTAGAAGTAGAACAGTTAGATATAATTTTAAATATAGAGGTAAAGATAGCATTTAAAGCTTTAGAATTGTATACTGTTGTTGTTATCTCATTGGCTGTCCAATCAACCTCTTTCTATAGTTGAATTTCACCATCGGCATCTGTTGGATTCTTTGGTACGTCCCAACCTGTAAGAACAGTCCTCCAAGCACGTTCATCAATTGACTTGATGTACATTCGCATCTTAGGCTTCCAATAAGCATAATTTGAACCATCTAAAACGGGTGGCCTAAGTGCATGGATATGTGATGTGTTTCCATTGCTAACATAAACTAAACACACTTTTAAACAAGGATCTAAACCTAGTGTCGTCAGGTGTTGGCTCTGATACCAACTGAAAGTGTGTGTGGGGTAGTATCTAGTGTTTAAGAAAAAAACAGAACAATGTTACACTGAATGTTGTGACACTTAGTGTAGCATTAACTCTAACAGAATACAGAAAGTAAACACAGTACACAGCGGAAGTCTAAAATACTAAAACACAATAAAGACACAATGGAATAATTTTTAACATAGATTTTATTAATAACAAAACCTATGCTAAGCCTTACGGCAAAAACAATAACTTAGTTCCTAAGTTACGAAAATGTCGTGTGAAATGTCTCAGCAATTACTTCAACATTCCACAAACAGAAACTACAATCGAGGCAGGTGCCTGAATCCGCAAATAGACTTAAGTGTAAGAACACTATCTAAAGAACTAATCTGATCTATGATTCACTCTCACTCGATACAAGACTAGAACTAAATACACGGGAAGGTGTGGTATCCCTCGGTGTATATTAAATGATACAACTACTGACCCTAACTCCTAACAGGGATGAACGCTCAAGAAAGGTGTTATTCGAATATTGCATGCTTTGAAATGAAAGGCTCCAGCGGTATTTATAGAGCAATAGCCGAGTTCTAGATCCTTCCATTATGAGATCCTATTTTTTAGGAACCCAACTTTCATGATCTCTCTAGATCCTTCTTCCATCTTCCAGGTCGTTCTAAACTGCTCCAGACTCTTCTATCACGTTCTCCAACATTCTGGAATCTTCCAGGTTCCAGACTCTTGTAGAAGCTTCTAGAATCGTACCTGAATGTGAGAGCATTTAGTACAACATTTAATGTAACATTTCAGAAAGGACTTAGAATAAATCAAGGAAGGTCAAATTAAGATGTTGTTGATAATGTTAAAGCATTTAAGAGTTAACAACATCTACATATCTATTTTTTTTTCTTTTAATTCCATTACGCTCGTTACGCTCGACTCGATAGCTTGTTAATGAGTCGTGTCGAGCTCAATTTTTAACTCGTCAATGTTATCGAATTGAGTTGAACTCGAGTCGAGCTCGAACTTCAAGTACTCGGCTCGAGTAACAAGTACTGTGCGCCTTCTCTGCACATTGGGTACGTACATCTCTTGCATCGAATTTGGATTAAAAAAAAAATTATTTATGAATTTTTCAGGTGGTGAAACGAGTGTTTTTTTTTTAGTCAAACGAGTGTTAAATTATTTACGGATTTACTTAAATCACGGTTGTACCGCTCTCTGCATGAATCTAAATACTACAATATATAAATTTATTTGAGTATCAAATTTAAAAAAAATCAGAAAAGTTTTGATACAATTGTAATCTTTTAATAATCTAGAATAAAAACATTATTTTTGAGAAATTTAAAAACATTATTTGTCGTAAAAGCAAGCAAATTTGAACCGTGCCTCAATATAAGTAAATAAAAAATTGGAATATGTGTGTGTAAAAATAATTAAAATATGAAACTCTAGTCTAGTCCCAAGTCCCAACTCCCAACTACTACTCCTACTATTATTAAAAGGAAAAAAGAAAAAGAATGAGTTGATGAGTTCACGTGCATTATGAATCAAGTGTAGTAGCGCTAGACCCAATTTCTGATCTAGCCTTTTTGTGTTTGTTTTTACTTATACATATGCTCACTTAGTTAGCTGTCTTTTTTGGATTTTACGCACTCCCATTCACTTTCATTTTCAGATTTTTGTCACAAACCAAGAAAAAAAGAATTAAAAACAATCACTCAAATTAAGGGAATGTTTGGAGTTTGAGTTGTAATTTCGAAATGAGTTAATAACAATTTCAAATTTATATCACAGATAACAGATAGATAAAAAAAAAAGTACAGTACAGTACAGATTGTTAAAATGATAACTCAATTTCACATAATATATGTTGCAATTAAATTTAAAAAAATTGTACATAATTTGATAAAAACATTATAATACATATTACAAATTGATATTACCCTTACATTATCAATTTACAATCTATATTATGATCATTTTTATCAATTTTGTAATCTGTGTTAATTTTTTACCCTATACGAAGAAATTGACTAATTGCAACCTATAATTACAATCAAATAATTTTATGGATAACAAAAATTGTACTAGTTGCAAATTGATATTATTCCTTTCAAAATTAAATTCTTTTTTTGAAATTCTAAACTTAGATCTTGAAATCAAACATAATCCAACTTCTATAACACTATTAATAGCATACTTAAAGTTTTTAATTCGATCAACTCTTACATGGTTTTTTCTTTTTTTCTTTTTAAATCCTACTCCAATCATCTCAAATACAATTTTTGCGTTTTTTTTACAGCATTACTTACTGTTAACCTTTTAAGCATTGTTTTGATTTAGAGTATTTTTCATTTCTCATTAAAATATAAGTTAAAAAAAAAAAAAAAATCTATAATCCCTTCATCTCAATTATATAACTCTCTCACTCTCACACACACACACACTTATTTAAATTTAGTTGAGTTTAAAATCACTGAGTAATTCATATTATTGTCTCACTGAGTAATTCATATTATTGCCTCACACCAAAATTTACTAGAGTGTATAAAACTCGAAAAAATAAACTTAATTAAATTACATACTTTATAATAGTAAAAAAAAAACTATGCTTGTCAAATAAAATTTTGAAGAATAGACTTTGCGGTGAAATCGTTATACAATAAAATAAAATAGAGATGCACCATGCACGTACAAGTTTATGAATGATCTCACATAATTTTTTTTTTTTTTCAAAATTTAAACTCTATTCAATCTTTTTTTGTATTTATATAGTTCAATTATTGAAAATTGATATTTATAATTGTTAATATTAAAGATCACATTTATCTGCGACCTATTCGCAAAACCATAATTCACCCAAAAAAACAACAAACACAAATAATATCATTGTACTTTGAAAACCGAAAGAATTTTGCATTAAATACACTGATCAATTTCCAGTCTGGAGCATGCTTTAGAGTATTAAATAAATTTTAGTCCATACTATTCAAAATGTATGACATTGTACAAATTCAATATTAATTAATTAGTTTTTCAAATTATTCTTAAAATTAATTTAAAATAACTTAAATGGTAGAAGTAAATTTTCAATGAATAATATCAAATTTCAAAGCAATTAATTAAAAAATAAAATTAAAGGTCAATAATTTATTATTAATTCATCCTGGGATTAGGAAATATGATGATAGGGTTGGTCTGTTATGGACTCGAATGCATGTTGTGCATCCTAGTCCATGTTACACTTTTCAGTTTTACTGACTTACACTTTTATGTAAATGGTGTTGCATTCTTCAATTATTACTAAAAATATTACTCCCTCCGTCCGCCTATAAGCTTCCCATTTTACCATTTTGGTCCGTCCGCCTATAAGCTTCCCATACCTTTTTTTATAAGTAATTTTTCTTAAACTTCACTTTATATCTTACTTTTTCTCTCTATCTCTCTCCTCTCTCAATCACATCACTTGTATTATATGTATTATTTAATCATTTTTCTTAATCTCTGTGTCAAAAAGTAGCGTAATACTTATAGGCGAACGGAGGGAGTATTATACAATTTAATAATTGAAAAGTGCAACACCATTTACCAAAAAGTGTAAGTCAGTAAAATTGAAAAGTGCAACATGGACTAAGGTGCACAACATGCACTCGAGTGCATACTAGACATTACCATGATAAAATAAGTAATGCAAGAAAAAATATAATTATATGTCAGATAAGTAGTTTGCTAAAAAAAAGAAAGTCAAATAATTTTCATCCGCTATGGAGAAAATAAATGTTCCATTCTACTCAATTTTTTAACACTAGTAGTAGATCATTTTTTAACCTTACACACCTATAAAAAGAAATCAAATAATAAAACATAAAATGAAAATGAAACACTATAACATATACACAATCTCATACATTTCCAAAGTTATGATCAAAATTTGGAAACAAAGAATCACACAATTCACAACCATCAAGAATCAAATTCCCATTAGAAAAGAATTGAATAAAATGGAATAGTAGTCAGATTATAATCCCAAAAAGAAAAAAAGTAAAAAAAATCATGTTTAAACTAGACAATTTCCGCAATCAAATCCTCCTACCTACAGGGTCACAAATTCATTCTCCAAGTACGGCCGCGTCCGAGTCTCCGACGCCACCGGCGCCCTCGTATTTCCGACGTTCGTCATCGGCAGCACCACCCCGACCTCCGCCGCCTCTTCCATCCGTCGAATCATTTTCCGATGCCTACACCTCTTCACATAAAGAAACACCACTCCCAGCGCCACCAGCAACGCCGCCCCTCCAACCACCGCACCCACAATTATCCACACCCTCTTCCCCCTCCCCTTCCCCTTCCGCTTCCCCTTTCCTCCTCCACCACCGCCGCCGCCGGCTCCTCCAGGTTCCTCCTCCGTTTCCGGTCCCAGCGCCGGCGCCGGCGCCGGAGAAAGTAATTTTTCCGCCACAATCGAGAAATGGCCTTGGTTAGTCGTCAAACACGTGCTCCCATTTACAACATTATCGAATCCTACAGAACCATCCAGCCCAAAATGCACACACTTAGGCGAAGAATGTTCGGGTCCGGGCCCGGAAAACGTGACCGAAATCGGGCCTCCGGCGGCCCGAACGTCGAGTTCTGACAAATTCGTAGCGGATAAATCCGACGCATCGTAAGCCAAAAAGCCCAAAATGGGGGATAAAAAAGTGTAGCCCGGTAAAGGGTAAAAGAGAGAAGACCAATTTCCCAAATTGTGGTACACTAAAACAAGCCTCTTCACATGAGGCTGCTCGTCGAACCCAATTGGAATACGAAACTCCTTGAAACTCGGCACCCCTTTCCGGCGTAGACTGCCGCTTCTCAATCGCACCGCCGCCGCGTGAACCCCGGTGAGATTTGAGGGGACATTGGCGTCGTAGATAATGCCGGTTCTTGGCTTGACAAAGGCCTTGAAGGCATATTCTTGAAGCAGAGAATCAAGGTCTCTTGCAGAGTGTTGTGCAGAAACCGCCACCAGAAATGTGCAGAATAACGCAAGGAGCATTGAGAGAATATGATCCAAGAATGTAATTAGAGGGGAATGGAAATGGCCATATGTACAGAAAGGGGAAATGTGGATCCAAAACACTATTAGAGAGAAATCAAGAAAAGAAAGGAGCAGAAATGTGAAGTGAAATTGAAATGAATTTAATTTAGTTAGTAAGGGAAAAAGTAGAGAAAATAAATGGGAGCAACTAACCGCACAGCTGTGATTTTGCGACAGAGCAAGATTCCACCACGCACCGCTGCTCTATTTACTACAGTGTACACCCAATGGGGACCTGACACGTAACCACAACCATTAGACCATCAACACCAAAATGGACCACCAAAGTATGGCAAATTTGTAAACTTCAATTAAAAATATTCATTAATTTATATATAAATGGTATAATGATGTATTGTGAAATTAATTTATAAATAAAATGAGTAACAATTGAATAAATAAGTTAGCTAGTAATTATTAACTAATGATATAATAATGTGAATAATATTATTTTTATTCATATCATTTTTTTATATACTTCATTCATTCCACTTTCCATTTATGATACTCCTCTTCCCACAATTGTTTGCACTCTTTCCTTATTCGTCCGTTCCACAATTGTTTGCACTACCCAAAAAGGAAACTTTTTCATAAACCCCACCCTCACAATATTCACATATTTACACAAAATGCCATTACTTTTACCCTCAATCCAATCATTCGTTTTACTTTATTCATAAAAGTTTACAAAATTACCCCTCAACTCTCCACTCATTACACCTTTTTCTTAGTTTGCGTGCCCCATTTTTGGTGCAAACAATCCTGGGACGGAGGGAGTATTTCATAATAAGTTTTTCATTTCATTTTTTTTTTCTTTTTCACAATCAAATCACTTGAATTATATTTTTAATCAAAACAATCAGAAGAAAAAGAAAACTTAGGGCGGGAGTTTTAAAATTATGATTATAAACTTATAAATAAGGAGAACCCGGGGAATAGACTTTTTTTGTCTTTTGTTTTAAGTATTTAGACTGTTGATTTTAATTTGCCGCTATTTCTCATTTTTGGTGAAATATTTGGAAGCAATGAATGCAACTATGATATGGTAAGTCAGAAGTATTTTATTCCAGGGTCAATGGCAAAATGTTCTTCTATATTCATACTACTGTTTTTTTTTTAAATATTTTTAGTGGTACGTAGTGTTATCCATTTGGATAACAAAACACAATATATTAATACGCAGGGTATTCTTGAATACAATAATATATTGCATATTTAATTTATTTTATTGTTGTGAAAAAACTTTTTTGATGGACTATATTAGAATTTTTTATTATTTAAATAACGTTTTATTATTAATACTTACCAATACTCAACACACACATATAATACTATTAATGTGTATTTTTTAAAGATATAGTATTTAATAATCATATTTTTAATATCTCTATAACTTTATAATTACTCTATTTAATTAAATTATATTTAAATCCACGTGATTAATATTTATTTCAATAAAAAATAATTATATTTTTATTTAACAGACATGACATGAGATAAATAATTAATTACTACACATTAATATAGTTATATTATGTGTGTACGTATGAATGATCAAAATTATCAAAATTGCATATTTTATGAAAGTATTAATCAGGGGGAAGAGTTATTATGATTGACAAGTGTTTGAGCGAATGAAATGTATCAATTTTACTTTCTAATTAGATAATAAGGAAATTTTGTCAATGTATATTTTACTGTATTAAAATTGAATTTATTTAGAAACAAAATTGAATGTATCAATCACTGATTTATTTGACAAAAAAAATATCGACGTTGGAATAATAAAGGTACTACATCATAAATTTCATTGTAAATTAAAATATAGAAAATCAATTCCGATCCATACATATTTCTGTATTTGGATCACATAAAGTTAAGTTTCTTTATGAGTAATAATAATAATAATAATAATAATAATAATAATAATAATAATAATAATAAAATATATATATATAAAAAATAGTAGTAATATCACATTGGTTATTCCCATCGGCGTGGACTATGATTAACTTTTTGAAAGTGTGATGAAAGTTTATATGAGTAATAATTTGAATTTAAGAGGGAAATAAATTTAAGTTCCATCTGGCTTACATCATCCAAACAAAATAATAATACTAACCTTGTCAAATTGAAAATAAATTTTAAATTCGTGATCAATCATTCAGAGAATTAATGCAATAAATGTTTTCAAAAAATAAAATAAAAAGGAATTATTGCAATAAATTATGTTTATTATTAATAATTTTAATAATCATTGATGAATATAATAATTAATAATCAATAGTAATGAATTGTACTTATTTTATCTAATTGTAATACTAGTAATTACATTATTTCGTTATTGTATAATTTGAATGTGAATGCACACAAATACGTTTTTTTAGGGATTTGACATAAATAGTTAATTGATCACCATTCTTGATTTTTTAAAAATTGGAACCGAACCAATAGCAAATCAGTGTTTTTGGTATTGAACTGAGATGAGTATTACCTTTAATTATACTAAAATTTATCATGAATATAAAACTCGTCATGTAAATGGGCTATTGTAAATTGATGCGAGTTAGGTGTAATATCTTTATAAAAAGGTACTCCATCCGTCCACATGAATTTGCACACTTTTCATATATGGATGTCCCATATCAATTTGCACACTCCATAAAAAGAAATATCTTCACAGCCCCCACCCTTGAAATATACTCATAGTTACCCATATGTCATTACTTTTCCACACTTAATCTACTTTTTACTTTAATTTATTTATAAAAGTTTACAAAACTACCCTTCAAAACATCAATCATTATACATTTTCTTACACATTTCTTAAAATGTGTGTCGATCAAAGGGTGCAAGTTCCTCCGGGACGGAGGGAGTATGAGTTTTGGAGTCGTGAATTATCATAAGCTTATAGAGTAGTAAATATAGTTAATACAAAATATACTCGCAGTTATATAGTGTGTTGAATCACTGGTTTTGAATTCGTTTAGTAGAACTTTTTATTTATTTTCTTTTTTAAATAGTTAATACAAAATATACTCGCAGTTATATAGTGTGTTGAATCACTAGTTTTGAATTCATTTAGTAGAACTTTTTATTTTTTTTCTTTTTTAAATAGATAATATTTTTCAATTTATGAGTATCAACCTTACACAGAAACCATGTTAATCTCAATTTTACCGGATGTCCTGAAAGGATTTTTGCTTTTAAATGGTAACAAAACCGAGATTATGTATCCAATCCCTGACTTTGGTACCATTTCGGTACATTCTTTTTTAAGTTATTATTAATTTAGTTGTTTTAGTAACCATATTTTTTTTTTTTTTTTTTTGAGACAACAGGCAAGCCCTTTCCTTAAGCTATTACATGATTTTCTCGTATTCCCTCAAGGCTTACTACATATGTTATCCAACGAGGTACATCTTCCTCTCTCCAATCTTGAGAAGAGTGAAATTCAGCGGCCCTTCTTGCTATTCGATCCGCCGCCACGTTCTTCGTTCTGGGTAAAAACGAAACCTTGCACACTACAAAGCCTCCAACCAATTGCTTAACTCGACCCAGAACATAACCTTCCGGTCCCCATATCTGTTCCCCCTTCCTTATCGCCCCCACTGCATCCATCGAATCCGAGAAGAGGTGGACCTTTTCGAGTTGTCTCTCCATACACCATCGTAACCCCTCCTCCACTGCCCTCAATTCTGCCCCCAAAACGGATCCCGGAGGCTCTAATTCTCTGCCAAAAGCTCCCTTTATAGTCCATTCCGGCCCAATTATGACTGCCCCTGCCCCATACTTTGCTCCGTCTATTTTAAACGTTGCATCTACCATAAGGCAGTAGGCATCATCAAGTAATTCCCCCCTTATCTCCATCCCATCCGTGCGCGGGTTCGCCCCCCTTTGACTATGCATTTGGAATTGATTTAGAAAGTCCTTTGCCCATTGCACATTCTCCACTTTTTTCCCCCTTCCGTACACACCTCTTATAAGACCCTCCTCCTCATGCAAAAGGGTGCATCTCTCTATCCATATCCCCCATGCCATTATCACTGCCTCTTCTAGACTCCTTTCCTGCAATTTTTCACTCAATCTCCTTATAAAATCTCTCGTTTGCAGCTTCTCCCCTCCTCTCAAACATTCCCACCATCCATTTTCCTTCCAAACCTGGTTCACCCCTTTGCAGTAAAACAGCGTGTGAGTGGTTGTCGCTCTTTTATTCCCGCATAATCCACATTCACCCGTAATTGGGACGTGATGTCGTTCTAGATTCCCTTCCGATGCTATGCTATCCCAAGCCACCTTCCACCAGAAAATTTTAACCTTAGGCGGAACTTGCAACTTCCATATTTTTTTCCACTCCATATTTTCCTTCATCTTTTCCGATCCCGTGGCTTCTTCTCTGTTCCGGTTTAGTCGCTCCCTAGTTAACCAATACCCGGACTTCACCGAATACTTTCCCTTTTTTTCATGAATCCAATATTGTGAATCCGGTACTTGCTTTCCCCCTATCGGTGTTGCTATTATTTCTTCTGCCTCGAAAGGGTAGAAGGCTTGTCTTACTAACCCTTCGTCCCACCTTTCCTCCTCAGTTAAAAACTGATTGACCACTGAGCCACTTGCGATTCTCGATACAATTCTCCCCCCTCCAATGTTTGGTAGCCATTTATCTCTAAAAATCCTCACTGTCTTTCCATCTCCAATCCTCCAATGTAACCCCTCCTCAAGTAAATCCTTACTCCAATATAGAGACCTCCGTACAAACGACGGGTTGGTTCCTAGCTCCGCTTCCATCATCTCTGAATGCTTGAAGTACCTTGCCTTTAAGGTCCTACTTAGTAGAGAAGTTGGTTTTTCAATGATCCTCCACAATTGTTTCGCCAATAGAGCTTTATTAAAGGCCACCATTTCCCTAAAAGCCATCCCCCCTACCTCTTTATGTGAACACAGGACATCCCACTTTTTCCAATGTAACTTCCGCCCTTCCTTCTTCAGACCCCACCAATAGTTAGCCACAATTTTTTCAATATCTCTACAAATCGAGGTCGGAACCCTAAAACATGCCATAGTATATGTTGGAACAGCTTGTACAATTGCCTTAATCATCACTTCCCTTCCCCCCTCTGAGAAATTGCCCTCTCTCCATGCCTCAATCTTCCTTTCTACTCTATCCCTTAGATATCCAAACTGTAATCTCTTGGCTCTCATTGAATATGTTGGTAATCCCAAGTAGAGTTCGTGTCCCGCTGTCATTCTGATACCCAGCCCGTCTCTCACACTTTTACGGTTCCTTTCTCTCGTTGCCGGACTAAACGAAACCGCTGACTTTTCGTAGTTAACCATCTGTCCCGAAATGCTCTCATATTTTCTCAAAATGCTTTTTACTCTATCACACTCCTTTCCTTCCGCTTTGAAGAATAAGAGACTATCGTCCGCGAAAAAAAGGTGTGTGATAGATGGTGCTCCCCTTGCTATCTTTACTCCAGAATTTTGTTTTTCCTTTGCTGCCTTCTCCAACATAGCCGACAGTCCCTGTGCACAAAGTACGAACATAAACGGAGACAGGGGATCTCCCTGTCGGAGTCCTCTTGATGGTCTTAGCCTCCCACTGATCTGATCGTTTATTTTGATAGCATAGTTCACCGTTGTTATGCAATGCATAAGTAGTTTGATCCACCCCAAGTTGAAACCCATTCTAACCAGAATCATCTCCATGTACCCCCATTCCACCCTATCATACGCCTTACTCATATCTAGTTTTAACGCCGCGTATCCCTCTTTGCTCTTATTGTTCCGTAACCAATGCATACACTCATACCCCAAAATTATATTATCCGAAATCAATCTCCCTGGTGTAAAAGCGCTCTGATTTTCATCCACTATGTCACCCATTACCTTCTTCAGTCTGTTTGTAATGGTTCGCGCAAGGATCCGATACAACACATTACTTAGACTTATTGGCCTAAAGTCAGCTACTTTTGTTGGTTCTCTTTTTTTCGGAATCAATGTAATCCATGTATCGTTCCACTCTGAGATATCACCCCCTTCATTCAAGGCTTTCAAGATGGCATCTGTGACATCTCTCCCCACTACGTCCCATGATTTTTGGTAAAAGCCAGCCGAAAGCCCATCTGGACCCGGTGCCTTCATCGGATTTAACTGGAACACTGCCTCCTTCACCTCTGCTGCCACAAACGGCCTCATTAGATACCGATTCATCTGTTCCGTCACCACTACTCCCATGTGTTCCAAGGCCTCCTCCGTCTCCTCTATCGATGGCTGCTGTGATTGGAAAATCTCCTCAAAATAACCTCGAATCGTGTTTTCCAGCCCATCATGTTCTGACTGCAACTGTCCTTTACTATCCTCCAACCCCTTGATGGTGTTTATTCGTTGTCTCTGAGTGGCTTTCCTATGAAACACCTTTGTATTCCTATCCCCATCTTTAAGCCACGTAATTCTTGCTCGTTGCTGCCATCTCATATTTTCTTGTGTTTGTAGTTTATGCAACTTTTCTTCCAGTATCCTCACCTTTTCCATTTCTCCATCGCCTCTTTCCTGGTTCAGCACAAAATTTAAGCTTTCTTGACAATTTCTGATCTTTCTCTTCGTATTCCCCACCACTTCTTTGGCCCACTTCCCCATACTCCTTTGACATCTCTTTACCTTCTCCATAATATCTCCAAGATCCCCTGCACTCTGCCACCCTTCTGTTACCACTGCCTTAAAGTCTTCTTTTAAGGTCCAAGCTCTTTCAAATCTAAAAAGATCCGTCTTGTGCTTCTTCCCCTGTGACCCTCCCTCATTAATTTTAAGCTTTACTGGCCTATGATCTGACCCATAGTAATTTAAATTCCTTGCTTCCCACATTTCACACTGGTCCAGCCACTCATCATTTGCTAAAAATCTATCTAGTCTTTCCTTTATCCAGTGTCTTCCTCCCCTTCGATTCATCCAAGTAAACTTTGGCCCCAATGTTCTCATGTTTCTTAAACCAACCTCATTGATAGCCTTTCTAAACTCTGCCATCTGCCCATACGGTCTCTCCCTCAGCCTATCCCCCCCTTTCTTCTCATCCAGGGACAAAATTTCATTAAAATCCCCCCCTACAATCCATGCTTGGATTCCCCCATTATGTGTGTCCTTAATCCTTCTTAACAAATCCCAAGAGTGTTTTCTCAAATGAGTTACTGGTGCCCCATAAAACCCCGTAAATCTCCAAGGCCATACACCATTATCAACAACACAATCTAAATGACCACTCGAGTACGAAAGCAAAGAAATCTTCATTGATTCATTTCCAAAAAGTACTAGACCCCCACTAGTTCCCTTAGCATCATAACCAACACAGTAATTAAACTTCAAAAGACTTTTCCATCTAGTAAAATTATCAACTGTGAGTTTAGTTTCAGTAATAAACAAAAGGTCCGGGTTATGTTCAGCAACCATTTGCTGCAAAGCTTGGAATGCTCGTGTGCCCCGGAGTCCACGCGCATTCCACACTATCACGATCATTTCTGTCGGCGGTGCTGAGTAGACTCAGCCACTGCCTCCATGAGTTTCGCCTCATGCTCCTCTTGGCTTTTTGACTTCTTTGCCTTCCCCACCTCTGTTCCTTTTTCCTCCCCTTTGTCCTTTTCATCTCCTCCCTCCTTCCCTTCTCCTCCCCCAATTCTTCCTCTCTTCTTTGCCGGGTAGTTCTGTCCTTTCTTTCCCGTACCTGTTAGCTCTTTGTCCTGTTTCTCCTGGCTTCCTTTAGAGATAATCGGGGTTCCCATCACTGCCTGTCTCAGCATCGGCGTAGGTATCATCTTACTTGCTCCACTCCCTTCTCCACCGTTTAAATTCAGGCCCCCTTTATTGTATCCCATCACATCTTCGTAGCTCTGTCCTCCTAAACTCATGTCTCCAAACTTTGGGTAGGAATTGATATTGGCATAGTACCTCATACTGTTCGAGAGATTGAACGTGTCCTCCTCTGTCTGCATAGCTGGTTCCGTGAGAAATTGATTGGTGTTAAAAGGTACCTTACTAACCTCCTTCATCGCTGTCCCACTGTTGATCGCCTGCTGTTTATTTTTTATCACCAGTTTGGGTCTTGTGGTACTCTGCACCCCTTTCCCTTTGTCATTTACATCGGACTCTGGGGCTTGTTGTTGTTTTTTCCTTCCAATCCCCTTTTCTCTGGCCCAATCAAAGTCAGCCTTTGTCGGTTCCTTCTGCCTATCTGCCTTTAGCCACCCTGGGTAGTTAACCTCAAGTTCCTTCTGGCGAGTTGCATCCTCAAATTTGAGTGGGCAGTCCTTGTCAAGGTGGGTTATCACTCCACACACACTACAGTACTCCACCAATTTTTCGTACCTGAACAGGATCAGGCGATTCTCTCCTTGCACCGTGGTGGATGTTCCCCTTGGCAAAGGTCTAGTCATATCAATGAGCACACGTACCCTTAAGCATCTCCCCCACGTTGCCTCCCCCTTTGGCTGGTCTACCTCGAGCACCTCCCCCTGTCTACTTCCTATCCGCCTCCCGATTTCTTCATTCATCGCATTCAACTGTAGCCCATGGAGTTGGATCCAGAAAGGGGCTTTCTGGAACACTACCGTCGCTGGGCATTCTCTCCCCGTCAGCTTTGCCAGTATCAGCGTCGTCCCACTTAGGTTCAACGGCTGCTTGTACTGTGCCTTGTTGCATTCCACTGCTTCCCCAAACTCCAAGACGAAAAGCCCCTCTCCCACTTGGGAAACTTTTAAGGTCCCCTCTGGTCTCCAAATATTCCTCATCGCCGTACTCAGCTCCACCGGCCCCATGTTTTTCCTCACAGTGAACCTCCCCAAGAGTATGTTCTTGGGGACTGTAAGCTCTCCCTCTGGGAGCTCCATCTCCTCCTCATCTGGCTGGATAATAGCTACTTTGCTCATTCCTTCATTCAAGGTTTCCGCCATTTTCCTATTTCTTAAGATCTCGAGTACTATTGTAAACTTAAAACACCAATACTTTGATTCACGAAGTGGTGAATAACGGGGCCCCAATGTATGGGTATTTATACTCATCCTGCCTCACTCTTCCGCCAATCCCATACAAGTTGGGATTCACTAGGAGGATTATACTCGATGACTCTTCTTCGAACAGACCCCAGAAGATACCAAGAGTTGCCTCGGCAGCCTCAATCCGGCGGTGCCATGATTGCTGTCGCAGGCATGCGAGCCCTAATTTAATTTCAGATCTACAGGATTCGAATCGCACACACTAAGTGTGAAATCGCCCCTAGTTGGCGCGTGATATCTGTGTGTAGATATTTTAGTAACCATATTAAATTCTACTTATAAAATATTCAGTGCGGTAGTCGAGGTAGTCGAAATAGTGTTTGTTCATCTTGACAACAAAAAATCTATTAAAAATTACTCCCTCCGTCCTACAAAAATAACTACGTTTTTCTTTTTTGGATGTCTCAAATTATAGCTACATTTTCTCTTTTACGTAAGCATTAAATGCTTTATTGACAATTTTACCCTTAATTAAACTCACCTCATAATTACTCTTAAGACCCAACTGCTTTGGAATTTACACCAAATTTATGGAATATCAAGGATAAAATAGGCATATTAGTTAAATTTGACTACATTTATTGATTTTTCTTAATTTGTGTGTAAAGTCAAATGTAGTTATCTTTGTGGGACGGAGGGAGTAACACGTTATAATACGATTTTGCTCCATCATGTGATGAAATAATTAATTTTTTTTGTTAAATTATATAAAATTATCAAAATATCTTTGCAACATTTGTTTTTTAAAAACTCAAATTTTGTTTTCAAAAAAAAAAAAAAAAACTCAAATTTAGTTTGTTGGGTAGTGGTAAGTCATGTGGTTAGATTTTTTTTTATATTTTTTTTATCACCAAAACAGGAATGGAAAAAAGGAAGTACTTAGTTGCGGGAGAAAACAAAACAAAATCAGTAGTCTGAGATGTATCAGCAAGGCTTTTTGCATCATTGCACTTATGTCCCCAGTGTTGAATCCGAAGCATTTCGATTGTCAAGATTCATCTGCGTCCAAGGCTCTGCCATCCATGTCTTAAAATCAGTACCATTTCATTTAACACAAATTAATAACTAACCATTTCATTTAAAGTGTTAAAACGTTGTACTCAAATTATACTTCGTTTGTTATATACACGTACATGTCTGTAAAATAAATAAATACACGTGCATGTATTCAGGCATCCCCAATGAGAGATTGAGGATCAAACTGAATTGATAAAAAAATGCGTGATGGTGATGCTTTAAATTTTATGGGGCAATTGATGTACATATTAAACATTGTGCAAAACCCTCAATAAATGTAAATAATAAAATATATTGTTTTAGTGTAAAACCCGCGTTTTACGCGGGATTGATATAAATATATAATATATTTTAATTTGAACTGTCTGAATTCAAATATTCTTATTTATCACCAAGTAAGCATCATCGCCTGTCTCATTAATACTTTGACTTCTTTATGTGTTAGAGTAATTATAGTTCTATCCTCAAAATACTTATATGTATCAGTTGCAATCTTGATTATTCCAAACAAATCTAAACAAAAAATCTAACGTTTGATCATTTGCAGATTCATTTTCTTTATTAAATTTCATTCAACCTAAAATATAATTGTTATTCAGATTCGGGACATTTAAAATTAATAACAAACCTCATATTAACATTTAATATGGGCAAATATAAATATGATTTAAATTATAACAAAATAAAAATAATAAGTAAATGTAAATGTATAATAGGAAAATATAATTATGGGGCACTCGACAGTCGACACATGCCACTATGGTAAGTATTCAAATTGTATGTTTTTTTCTTTCATTTTTTATAACCAATGTTGCATTGATTTCCATATTGTTGCATTGATTTCCATATAGTTTAAACCTGTTCCCAACCAAAACACACGACTTGTTTCTAGCCACACTCATAATACACAACATGTTCCTAGTACCCTCCTGGAAACCACTTCCCTGCCCACGCCTAGAGAGAGAGGTGAGCACTCTCTCGGCAACTCTGGTCACGGGATTCTCCCTCTCTCCCTCTTCTCATAGTTCCAGCCCTTCTGTTCCGCAGCAGATATCCGAGCCGACACCTCTTAGGAGTCTCCCTTCAATCCAAAGTGAGGGTACCCAGCCTATTCCGACGAGAAAATTCTCATGGAAGAGGGCGGCCAGGGATATTATGCATGGTGGGGATGTTGATCAGGGTCTGTTATGGGCGGGCAAAAAATGTCAGGTGGAGCTGTCAGAGCTGGAACCGGTGGGGGAGATTTTGGGTGATAATAAACGTCTATGCCTGGATGAGATTAATGAAGCTAATAGTCTGACTACTTCTGAGATATAGGCGGAGGCTGCATTGGGACAGCCCCGCCGGATGCAATGAGTTGTTTATTGTGGAACTGTCGGGGGCTTGGGAACCCCCGAAAAGTTCTGGTATTGAAGAAAGAGATTCTTTCGAAAGATCCCGTGGTGGTGTTTTTATGTGAGACCAGATTGTTGATTTCCGAGTTACAGGGGTAGCCAGGAAACTGGGATTTGCTGGTGTGCTTGGGGTGGATTGTGACAGGAGAGGAAATGGTAGGAGCGGGGGTTTGGGGTTACTTTGGAGAGAGCATGTGACGGTTACAGTGCAGTCGTACTCACAAAATCATATTGACGCTTTTGTTGGAGAGGGGGATGTTTGGCGTTTGACGGGGATGTACGACTTACCGGAGGATCGTCAAAAGTGGAGAACGCGGAATTTACTAGATCAATTGGCGAGGGGACCCGCCTTGTCGTGGTTATGTTTGGGAGATTTTAATGAAATTTTGTATGGCTCGGAGAAGAGTGGTGGTAACGCAAGATGTGAGGGAAGAATGAGAGAATTTAGAGACTGCTTGGAGAGATGTAATATGACGGATATTGGTTATGAGGGCACCAAGTTTACTTGGTCGAATATGCAGTCGGGAGGTAGAAATATTCAGGAGATGCTTGACAGAGCAGTCCAAGAGGCCCGTTCCCTAGAAAAAAAAATTGCAGCCTTGGTCAGGAAGGAAGAATTGTACTGGTTATAGAGATCACGAGTTAGCTGGATGCAAGAGGGGGATAAGAATACTAGTTTTTTCCATCGTATAGCTACGGGTCGAAAACGAAGGAATTATATCCATGATATTATGGGACCTGATGGTATTCAGCAGGATGAACCTAGGGTGGTTAAAGGGATTTTCTTAAACTATTTTAGTGGGTTGTTTACGGCTACAGAGGTTTTGGATATGGAGGAAGCGCTCGAGGCTGTGGACTGCAGAGTTACGAGTGATATGCATGCGTCGTTATCGCTGCCATTCACGGAGTTGGAGATTGTGAAGGCCCTGTCACAAATGCACCCAACCAAAGCCCAGGGGCTTGATGGTGTGTCCGCTATCTTTTTTCAAAAGTTTTGGGATGTTGTTGGTCCTTCTATTTTAGCCTCTGTTCTTAGCATTCTTAATGATGGTGGGTCCCCCAGAGCCCTTAATCATACCCTGATAACTTTAATTCCTAATAAGAAAAATCCTGGATCACCTTCTGATTTTTGCCCAATTAGTTTGTGTAATGTGGTTTATAAGCTTATCACTAAGACGATTGCCAATAGGTTGAAACCTTTTTTGAACTCTATTATTGATCCATGTCAATCGGCCTTTGTGCCTGGCCGGTTGATAACAGATAATGCGTTGTTGGCTTTTGAGATTTTCCACCATATGCGTAATAACAAGGCTGTCAAGAGGGGCTCTTATGCTTTTAAGCTCGATATGAGTAAGTCGTATGATAGGGTGGAATGGGGTTTTCTAGATGGGGTGATGCGTAAGATTGGAATTCCTGATTTTTGGTGTCTACTATAATGCAATGTGTTTCCTCAGTCTCTTTTACAGTGTTTGTCAATGGGGCTCCATCGGATTCTTTCCAGCCGTCTAGGGGTATTCGCCAAGGGGACCCTTTGTCCCCTTACCTGTTTCTGTTTTTTGCAGAGGCCTTGTGGGCTTTGATCCGAAGGAATATGGAGAAGGGGGTTCTCCACGGGATTCAGATTTGTAGAGGGGCTCCTCCGGTTTCAAATCTATTTTTTGCGGATGATACGATAATTTTTGGAAGAGCAACTTTTGATGAGCTTGCTTGTGTGAAGCGAATATTGCAGGTGTATGAAGGCGCGTCTGGCCAGGCCATTAATCTTGCAAAGTCGGAGATTGTTTTTAGTGGTGGGATAATGGAGGGGAGGGGTGAAGAGCTGGCTGAATTTTTGGGGGTACGAAGGGTATATGAGCATGCTATTTATTTGGGGATACCCACTCGAGTGTGGAGAAGCAGGTCGACAGTCTTCCGGAGTTTGGTAGATAGGGTCTATAAAAAGATTGGAAGAGTAAAATGTTGTCGCAGGCTGGGAAATTGACTCTTGTAAAATCAGTAGTTCAATCAATACCTACCTACTTGATGACTTGCTTTAAAATTCCAAAGACCATTATCCGACAAATGGAGTCAGCCATGGCCCGATTCTTATGGGGGCAGTGAGGTGAGGAGAAACGGATTCACTGGCTGAGATGGGACAAGTTGTGTCGTCCAAACGATGAAGGGGGTCTAGGATTGAGAAAATTGGCTGATTTTAATGCTTCCCTATTAGCGAAACAGGGTTGGCGACTGATCCAAGATGACCAATCGGTGTTGGCGAGAACATTGAGGGCCCGCTACTATCCTCGTGGTTCATTTTTAACGGCATGGAGGGGATACAACCCAAGTTTCACTTGGCAAAGCATTTTGGCGGGGAGGGAGGTTCTGGCGGATGGGTTAGTGTGGATTGTGGGGAATGGGGAATCTATCCAAGCAGGTTCAGATGCCTGGATAGCAGATGGTGGCAATCCTTTAATTCAGCCGATACCGGGGGAGGATGAGGAGGGGTTAATAGTATGCGATCTCTTTGCCTACGGTGGATGCCAATGGGATATACCTAATCTGCTGGAGGTATTCTCGAAGGTGGATGTGAACATGATAAGGGTAATTCCTTTGGCTGCTCACAGTAGCCCAGATAGATTAGCATGGAGGTTCACTAAGAACGGGGTATATTCGACACGATCTGGTTATATGGATGGGCTGCAGGGCCGTCTCGAAGGGCTTCAGGTGGATGGAAAATGGAGCAGGATATGGGGTCTTGACGTGGTGCCACGGGTAAAATTCTTTTTGTGGCGAGTGTTGCATGACATTCTACCCACGAATGTTAGCTTAATTAGTCGGTTTGTTGATGTGGACCCAATGTACCTTAAGTGTGGTGTGGAAATTGAAACTTTAGAACAAATGGGACGGGAGTGTGAATGGGTGTGTTCGGTATGGCTGCAGGCGGGCATCCATTTGATCGAGGAGGAGCATATGTCGCTGGCAAGATGGATATTTGTGGTGATGGAGACGTTGTCGGATGAAGCTGCGTGTCGCAGATTTGTAGTGATTTTGTGGATGGTGTGGTATGCCCGAAATTCACTTATCTTTCGGCAGGTTATGTATGATCAAGGTCAGGTGATTCAGATGGCAGAGGCCCATATTGCAGAAGTTTAGCGTACAACAATCACTGTACCGCGGCCGTGTATTCATCGGTCTTTTGTACGTTGGGTGCCGCCGCCGGCCGACAGCTTTAAGTTGAACACAAATGCTGTTGTCCGTGCGGGAGTTGGAGTGGGATTAGGGGGAGTGTTGCGGAATTCTGAAGGCAATGTGATGTGGTGTTTTGTTGAACAGAGAGTGGGGGCGTGGAGTGTGGATCATGCGGAGGCAGAGGCCATTTTACGTGGCTTGCAGTGGGCGATCGATAAGCAGGTGGCCTCGGTGGTTGTGGAGGCTGACTCTCAGGTGGTGATTATGGCCCTCTTGAAGCCTAATGTGGATTTGTCATACCTGGGCACTCGGATTAAAGAGATTCATCGTTTATCTAGTTGTTTTCATAATATTTCTTATGTGTGGGCCAAGCGAGACTGTAATACAGTTTCTCACCGTCTTGCCTATTACGGTTTCTCTTGTGATTCCAATTTTTGGTCCTTAAATGCACCGACTCATATTGAGTCTGACGTTTCTGTAGATGTTTATGCTATATATTAAACCTACCTTCCTGTAAAATAAAAATAAAAATTATAATATTATATATCATAACCAATGATATGTACACACTAATTATAATCTAGCAACCATACCATGTTGATAGTATATCAAGTTTAATTTTTTTTACCTAGATACTTGATGATAAATGTAGAATTAAAAGTAAAATTCTCATAAACATAAATTAAGTTTATTTTGTGAAAAATATGCAATAATTTTAACCGTCGGAACAATATGATAGTATTTTAATGAACATATATACTGTCATAAACGGTACAATATATTATATCACGTAGAAAATATATACAAAATGAATATACACAAAAATAATTAACTGTTAGTCCGCACTATTCATATGAATATTAATCTAATAAAAAATTTGTATATAAACATACAACAATAGAATTGCAAAATACTACTCCCAATTTAAAAAGAAATAATTGAATCAAAATATTGTTTGCATAAGATCACAACTTACGGCCAAGATTAATTTTTTGATACATTAATTATTTTGTACATTACCATTTTTTATTATTTGGTACACTGAATAATCAATATATTGAACATAGCTTAATTATTTATAAAATCTCTAAATTAAAATTTTATTTGACAATTTTATTTGTATTGAGAAATTAAAAGGCAAAAAAAAAAAAAAAAACGGATTGAATGGTATCTAACAAAGAAAGAGTGATGATAACAATGAAACCACAATGTTCAATTAATATTAATATATACACTACCATATCATGAATTTAAATTTTAGGGAAGTACCATATGTTGGGGAATAATAAATTGCTCCAAAATTGTTGCATCATGTACCTTCAGAGAATAAATATGTTAGGAATAAAAACTAATATTGTATTCACCTAAAACAAATTTAATGAATATAAATGTAGATGTTGTTAATTCTTAAATGCCTTAACATTATCAACAACATCTTAATTTGACCTTCCGAGATTTTTTCTAAGTCTTTTCTGAAATGCTACATTAAATGTTGTCGCATTTCTAGCAGGATCTAGAAGCTTCTACAAGGATCTGAACCTGGAAGATTCCAGAACATTGGAGAACATGCTAGAACAGCCTAGATGCATTTGGAACGACCTGGAGCAGGCTAGAAGGATCTAGAAAGATCATGGAAGTTGTGGAAGTTGAGTTCCTAAAAAATAGGACCTCAATGTGGAAGCCTCTAGAATTCGCATACCACCTCTATAAATACCGATTGAAGGCTTCATAATTCAGTGTGCTCTATTCGATCAATATCCTAGACCGAGCGTTCATCCCTGTTAGGAAATTGTGGCCAATAGTTCTACATTTTAGATCATACGTTGTATACCACCCGTATAGCTGTGTGTCTTCTTATCTATTGAGAGTGTAATCATTAGATAGACTAGGCATTTCGACAGTGTATAATTTATACACTTAGTTCGTTTTCTAGACTTGGCACCTGCCTCGTTTATAGTTTCGTTGTGAAAGTTATTGTTGTAACATTTCACACAACATTTGTACTTGAAGATAAGTATTGATTTTACGCCATAAGACAGACATAGATTTTTATTTATAAAATCTATGTTAAAAGTATTTCCATTGTGTCTCGTTTGTTTTTAGTGTTTCAAGTCTTCCGCTGTGTATCTTAATTTCTGATATTCTGTTAGAGTCAGTGTTGCACTATTTGTCTCAACATTCTGTGCAACATTTATCTACTTATACTTAAACACTTTTATACACCCCACAGTCCCACACACACTTTCAGTTGGTATCAGAGCTGATACCTGACGACACTAGGTTAGATCTTTGGTCAAGTGTGTTTTTAGTTTAGTTTAGCAATGGAAACACATCACATATCCACTGCACTTAGGCCACCCGTTTTAGATGGTTCAAATTATTCTTATTGGAAGCCTAAGATGCGTATGTACATCAAGTCAATTGATGAACGTGCTTGGAGGACTGTACTTACAGATTGGGAAGCTCCAAAGAGACCAGCAGACGCAGATGGTGAAGTTCAACTCAAAAGAGAAGTTGATTGGACGGCTGATGAAATAACAACAGCAAGCTACAATTCTAAAGCTTTAAATGTTATTTTTACTTCTGTTGATGTTTCAATGTTTAAAATTATATCTAACTGTTCTACTTCTAAAGATGCATGGGACAGGTTCCAAGAGCATTGTGAGGGTTCAGACAGTGTTCGAAGGACTAAACTTCGAATGTTGGGGACAAAATTTGAGAATCTCCGAATGAAGGAAGATGAAACCATTTCATCCTAAAATGAAAGGTTAAGTGAGATAATCAATGAATCACATTCTCTTGGTGACCCTATTTCTAATGTTAGAGTAGTTCATAAGATATTAAGATCTGTTCCTAAAAGATTTTATGCTAAAATTTGTGCTATTGAAGAGGCAAAAAATACAGATACATTAAGTCAAAATGAGTTAGTGAGTACTCTTAGAACATATGAAATAAACACTAATCAAGTTGATGAAAATGATGCTAATAAGAAAGTTGTGGTTTTTAAAGGAGAAACATCAAACATTTATGAGATTCAACCTATCATTACTGAAGTTGATTCTGATGAAGAATTGCTTGATAAATGTCTCAAGGATCCTAACAACATTGCCTTACTTACTAAGCACTTTAATAAGTTTCTTAAGAAATCTGTGAACAAATCTAGCAACATTCAGCCTAAGATTCAAATCAACACATCAACACCTCAACCAGAAAGGAGGAAAGGTCAATTCACACCAAGACTATCAAAGAGTGAAGGTAAACTAAGGTATGATCCTGAATTTCGAAAAGCAGTTCAATGCAATGCTTGTTCTGGTTATGGCCATTATGCAAATGAATGTGCCAATACTAGACTTAAGCAAAAACTGAACTTTAGTGCTACCTTGAGTGATGATTCTGATGATGATCTTGATGAATTAAATCAGAATGAATATTCTAATTTTACCAGAATTGATTATAATGATTCCTCAGATGATGATCTGGATGAAACAGATTCTGATGTTGTACCTGATGCTTCAACATCTACAACAACATCAGAACACAGTCACCCAGATTTGAACTGTTTTAATGGTTTAGTTGATGATGCAGGAAAAAGGACTGATGACAATGAATACCAAAAGTTGTTAGATGATTGGAAGAATCAGAAACTCACCCTTGATTCTCTGAATAAAAGGAATGAGGATCTGACAGACACAATCACCAAGCTAGAAGTTATTCTTACCAAAAGAGATCTGGAAATCTGTAACTTAAAGGAGAAACTGATAAATTCTACTTTATGTTTCAAGAAATATTCCAAGAGTGCTTCTGAGGTAAATGATGTTATAGCTACTGGTAAGTCTAATAATCATGGTTTAGGTTATGATGGTACTACTGCTTCTATTTCTGATAAATTTAGAAAACCTGTGAAATTTGTTAAGGCAAATGTTGACACATCTGGTGCAACATCTGCAGAAACAGAGTCTCATAAGGTTAAAAGGAAGTATATCTGTCATTACTGTTTCAAAATTGGTCACATTCGTCCTTACTGTATAAAGTTGTTTGAAGAACAGAAAAACTTGAAAATGCTGCATAAGAAACTGTCACATCCTGGTAAACAGTTTTTGAAATCTGCATGGAAACCAAAAGCTACCTGTAATGTTGTTCATACCTCCTTAAAAGCATGTCTACCTGATTTATGGTACTTTGATAGTGGTTGTTCTAGACATATGACAGGTCGTATTGATTTCTTATCTGATTATGTGACCTTGAATAGTGGTAGTGTTACATATGGTGGAGGTTCTAAAGGAAAGATTGTTGGTAAAGGAACTTTGAATGTTGACGGTTTTCCTAAGCTTAAAAATGTATTACATGTTGATGGCTTACTTGCAAATCTGATTAGCATTAGTCAACTTTGTGATGATAATTTGCATGTGAAATTTGATAAAGATTCATGTTATGTTCTTAATAAAGATGAAGTTTGTGTCATGATTGGTACTAGGTCAGCTGATAATTACTATCTTATTGGAACAAATATGTGTAACTTGTCAAAACATGATGAAAATGTTCTATGGCATCAAAGATTGGGTTATGCAAATTACAGAGCAATGAAAAAGCTAATCAAAGCAGATGCAGTAAAAGGAATTCCAGAACTTAGGTTTCACAACACCACTGTATGTGGACCATGCCAAAAAGGTAAGCAGGTAAGAATGTCACACAAAATGTTGTCACATTGTACTACACATCGATGCTTTGAATTACTGCACATGGATTTGATGGGTCCTATGGAAACTGAAAGCATTGGAGGAAAGAGGTATTCCTTAGTTGTGGTAGATGATTTTTCTAGATATACCTGGGTAGAGTCTTTGAGAGACAAACTTGAAGCATTTGCTGCATTTAAAATTCTTTATAAGAGGTTCAAAAATGTGTTTAACTTGAAAGTTTGCCGTATTAGAACTGATCATGGTAGGGAATTTGAAAACAACATGTTTAATGATTTTTGTGATAAAAAGGGTATCTTGCAAGAATATTCATCTCCTAAAACTCCACAACAAAATGGAATTGTTGAAAGAAAAAATAGAACTTTACAAGAAATGGCTAGAGTTATGCTTACATCCAAATGTCTTGCTAATAAATTTTAGGGAGAAGCATTGAATACTGCATGCCATATTATTAATAGAGTTTTTATTCGTTCTGGCACTAATCAAACACCTTATGAGATTTTGAACAATAGAAAACCTAATGTGAAATATTTTCATGTATTTGGTTGTGTGTGTTATATTTTGAATGATAGAGATCAACTTCATAAGTTTGATTCTAAAAGTGATAAAGGTTTCTTTTTAGGCTATTATAGAAATAGTAAAGCTTATAGAGTTTATAACCTTAGAACTAACATTGTTCAAGAATCTGTTAATGTTGTGTTTGATGATGATAAAGGCCTTACAAATGACAAAGATGAAGAAGATGTATCACAGGTTACTGACACTTCTGAGAATACACTGAAGTCTGAAAATGTTGCACCAAATGTTAACACATCTGGGTCAACATCTACAGAACAGTCAGCTGTAAATTCACAGAATGATCAGTACATCCCCAAAACAAATCCTTCTTCAAGAATAGGCAAAAGTCATCCTTCTGACCAGATCATAGGCGATGCTACAGTTGGAGTGCAAACAAGAGGAAGAGTAAGATCAAACAAGGTAGATGTGGTAAGAACAATATGCATGTCTTCTATGTGTAATGTTGTAAATGCTGAATGCTATTTATCTGAAATTGAACCTAAGAGTGCTAAAGAAGCCTTAACTGATGAAAATTGGATTAATGCTATGCATGAAGAACTTGGTCAGTTTGAAAGAAATGAAGTATGGACACTTGTTCCTAGACCTAGTCATACTAATGTCATTAGAACAAAGTGGATATTCAAGAATAAAACTGATGAATCTGGTAATATTGTTAGGAACAAGGCTAGGTTAGTAGCACAAGGTTACACCCAAGTTGAAGGAGTTGATTTTGATGAAACTTTTGCACATGTTGCTAGGATAGAATCTATTAGATTACTGCTAGCTATTGCATGTTTTATTGATATTAAACTTCATCAAATGGATGTAAAGGCTGCATTTCTAAATGGCATATTAAATGAAGAAGCATATGTTGAACAACCTATAGGATTTGAAGATCCACAGTATCCTGATCATGTATATAAACTTAAGAAAGCATTGTATGGTCTTAAACAAGCTCCTAGAGCATGGTATGGTAGGCTTACTGACTTTCTTTTAGAATATGGATTTATTAGAGGAGAGGCAGATAGAACTTTGTTCATTAAGCACACTGAAAATGATATACTAATTGCTCAAATATATGTTGATGACATTGTGTTTGGTTCTACTTGTGATAAAATGTTGAGTAAATTTGTTGAGGCAATGACTGCAACATTTGAAATGAGTATGGTTGGAGACTTGAACTATTTTCTAGGTCTTCAAATCAAACAATGCAGTGATGGTATTTTCTTCTCCCAGAGTAAGTATGCTAAGAACTTGGTTAAAAGATTTGGTCTTGAGAATTCAAAACCAATGAAAACTCCTATGGGATCTTCTTTGAAACTTTGCAAAGACAGTGCTGGAACAGATGTTGATTCAACACTTTACAGATCTATGATAGGTAGTTTACTGTATTTAACCTCTAGTAGACCAGATATTATGTACATTGTGTGTGTTTGTGCTAGGTACCAAGCTAATCCAAAGGAATCTCACCTGAATGCTGTGAAGAGGATTATCAAGTATGTTTCAGGTACAAGTGACCTTGGAATCTGGTATACTAAGGACACCAACAACATTCTGATAGGTTACAGTGATGCTGATTGGGCTGGAGATATAGATGATAGAAAGAGTACGAGTGGAAGATGTTTCTACATGGGAAACAATCTTGTTTCATGGCACAGCAAGAAGCAGAATTGTGTTTCACAATCTACTGCAGAATCTGAGTATATAGCTGCTCGAAGCTGCTGTACACAACTCTTGTGGCTGAGCAAGATGTTCCATGACTATGGTATTGAGAATGGTATACTTACAATCTTTTGTGATAATACTAGTGCCATTAACATTTCTAAGAATCCTGTACAACACTCACTCACAAAGCACATTAGCATAAGACATCACTTTATGAGAGATTTAGTAGAGAAGAACATTGTGAAGTTGGAGTATATACCTACTGAAAAACAAAATGCTGACATTTTTACTAAAGCATTAGACCATGAGAGATTCTCTATCTTGAGGAAATCTCTTGGGATGAACACTATCTGAAAAATTCGGATGGATGTTGTCACAAATGCGTCAGCATTTGGGACAACATCATGGGTTGTAAAAATTTTATAAGTTGAATTTATTTCTTACTTAGTTAAATAATTCCTTTGTAAAATATCTATGAATCTAAGAACCTTGTAGTGTAAAAATAAACATGTCTTACACCTCTCAAATGCATAAAAATGAGAATGTTGTTAGCATACTAAAAGATGTACCAAATCACTGAGTAACTATGGAGCACGGAGTTCACTACTACGATGCTTTCTTTTCAAAAGGTGATTCTTTGGTAAAAACATCAATATATTTGTAATCCATTAAGTAAGTATGGGGCACGGAGTTCGCTACTACGATGTACTCTACAGGAACAATTGATCAATACAAATTAGATGCTATAACACAAAAAGAAAAAATATGGTGCAACACAAATGAAGCAAATTCATATAAAAACCGTGTTGAGGTGTTTGTAACAGTTTTGAGCACAACATTGCCTGATTCGAATTTATTTTTATAAGTAGTAATTATTTATTGAGATTTATTTTATTTATTCAATTATATAACTAACCCACGCTTTTATTTTTCAGATTATGCTTGGACTAAGTAAAGAATTCTAGAAACTTCTTAATTACCTAATTATTTAATAAAATGGATTTTTCCCACTAATTAAACCATGATCAAGGTTGTGGCTAAAAATGTGGAGCACTATCACATTATTTCTGGAATTAATCGTGTTAAACTCCAACTACACACACATTCTCTCTATAAAACTCAATTAATTGTGATTTATGTTGCTAATTTGCTGATTGTCGAGCTTTGTTAAGTACACCTCTTGCAGTTTTGTTCTTTTGACCGTGTATCTCTCAAAGATTGTGTATACACTCCTCAAACCTACCTTGAAAATCCAACCGTTCCTTAAATGGCTGGAAACCAACCTCAATCTCACTCTCACTCACACTCTGCTTCTAAAAATTCCAAACGAACTGCCCAAAACTCTCTCGAAATTCTTGCTTCAATGGCCTCACAACAATCCAACTCCTCAAATGCCGACTCCAATGTCTCTGCAAACCCATCAACAACCGTTCCCACTCCTCAAACTGCTCCTCAAACCGCTCCACCAACAACCCACATTCCACAAGATTCGACCGTTGAACAGTTTACTAGGGCTGTCGAAGAGGTGTCTGAGGCTCTTTGAGCTACAGGTCATCTTCCTGTGATGACATTTGGAGATATCACTGTGGATATCTCAAGCTATTTGACTGATCAAACCGCCCAAATGGCTGCTGCTTCAAAAAGCCCCAATTCACCTACTGTTCACCCGCAAACTGAAAATGTGGAGGTTGCTGCTGAAGGAGAAGCTGCTCCTGCATCCGATTCTGAGGATGAAGAAATGAAGGACACCCAAGCTTCTGACAGTGGTACAAACTCATCTCTCTCACTTTCTGAAGAGTCTGCTCCTATTCCCTTCAAGAAAAATGCGCAGAAAGGGAAAAGACCGAGAAGCCTTGTACAAAGAAGGAGATCGTACCGTGTATTCACTCGTGTGGATTACTCTGAATCCATGAGGAAGAAGAAGAAAGCTGGAGTTGATGTTGGTGAACCCATTCAAGTGTTCACTGATTTTGATGAAGAAACTGAAATTGCCACTGTTGCTGCAAAGAAGCCAAAGAAAGTTGCTGAGAAACCATTAGAGAAGAAAGCTGCTACTAATCCTAAAGGGAAAGGGAAGGCCAAAATGATCCCTGAAGAAGAACCTGCTGAATCAGACTCTGATTCTGATTTCAATATTTGCCTAAGAGACATGCAAGAGTCTCTTAAGAAGAATGCTGAGTCATTTGCTGCTGCAAAAGAGTCCACACCAGAACCTGATGATGGTGGAAGTAGAGACAGCTCATCTTCTGAGGCAAAGAGCTCATCTGCTGAAGCAAAGAGCTCATCCAAAAGCTCCTCTACACATGATGGAGACACTGATCCTGATGAGGAACTACCTTCTGAGGAAGAAAGCGAAGGTATCTCTGTTCACTCTAATTATGTTGAGAAAAGGTTAGAAATTTACTCTAAGAGGAAGTTGTTAATTGAGAAAAGGATTAATGTGCCTGATTTTGATAGTAAGGGGATGATTAAGTTTTTAGAGGATAGAAATCTGTTGAATGCTGTTACATTTGGTGAAGCTTTTCTTACAAACTGGTCTTATGAATTCTATGCCTGTATGAAGAAAAGTTATGGAAAAAGAAGTTCTAGGTCATATGGTACTGTTAATTTTAGGGGGAGGAATGTGCCATTCACTCCAGAACTTATTAATGAGTTCTTGCACACTCCTAATGTTGATGAGGATGATGATCCCGATATGGATGTTGTGATTACTGCAATCACAGGGGGTAGAAAGACTAAGTGGACTAGGAAGATGCTAGCTAGACACTTAACCTCCTTACATTCTGTTTTGTATAAGCTGATCATATACAATTGGATTCCCACTACCAACACCACTAAGATTACAAGAGACCAAGCCATTCTTATGTATATGATTTCTATACTTAAGAAGTTCAATCTGGGACATACTATCTTTCACCATATGAGGAAATTTACTGGGAAAACTACTGGGAAAGGAAATCTGCCCTATCCAGTCTTGATTTCAAACTATCTGAAGCACCATGACTTCACTGCTAAGAAGACTGATGTTTTGAGAGGGAGAGTGCCACTACTTGCTATTGCTCCTGCCTTATTGATTGGGGACAGAATCATTGATCTGCCCATAGTTGCTCCTGGTACTGATAGTCCACAGAGATCTTCCAGACCCTCTACTTCTGCTCAACCAGGCCCTTCCAGAACACATCAAAGAAATGCACCCCCAAATGTTGAGAACATTCGTGTCAACATTTCTGGTAATGTGTATCTTTCACAGGAACTCATCAAACTACAGCTCAAACACTTGCAGGAAACTATATATGAACTCCAGTTCCTGAAGGATAGGTGGACCAGTATGCTTTCACCTACAACAGGGGGAGTACCACCACCATCAAATTCCAATGTGGTGATTGAAGAGTTGAATGATGATGGAGTTCCTACTGCTGCTGCTGGTGGTGGTGAACCTGATGCTGCTGGTGGTGAAACTGATGCTGCTGATGCTGGAGTAACTGATGTAGTTGCACATCTTGCATCTACTTATTTTGTGGATGAAGCTGATGATGATGCTGCTGAGATGGAGACCTTGTATGGTGATCTCCAGTGATGAACAGGGACAAGCTACAAGACAGGGGGAGATCTGATTTCATAATGGCTGTTGTTTATGCCATTTATTCAGTTCAATCTTTGTAACTAATGTTTAAGTATTCTGAAATTCTGATACACTTGTTATTTATCTCTTAGATGTTGGTTTGTTTATTTGTTGCAACTTGCTTAAATTATGGTTACATTTGATGATATTTGTTTACTGCCTTTGCTTAATATGTTTACAGATTATCATGTGTTTACTGCAGGTTGCTGAGTATTTGTTGTGTTTATTCTTTTTGTTCTGATATTTTGTTATTTTGTTTTTGTTAGTGTCTTACTTAGATTCTAAGTTAATTCTTCCAGTTCAACTTATGATCTTAGTATAGTTACTTATGTTGTGAGTAAGTGTACTGTTTATACTTATTCTATTTTGGATAAAATAGTTTTGATCCTTTGGCACGGATCATTATGAAATTATCCTTGATCTTCATTTGATTTGATACAACGGTTACAACAGGTATTGACTTGACTAGTACTTAGCAATGATGTCAACCTCAACTAAGTACATAAAACTGAGTATGTATAGAAATATATGTGCATCAGGTGTGTTGTAGTCGAAAGGTCAAATTGGGGGAGATTGTAGATGTTGTTAATTCTTAAATGCCTTAACATTATCAACAACATCTTAATTTGACCTTCCGAGATTTTTTCTAAGTCTTTTCTGAAATACTACATTAAATGTTGACCTAAATGTTGTCGCATTTCTGGCAGGATCTAGAAGCTTCTACAAGGATTTGGAACCTGGAAGATTCCAGAACATTGGAGAACATGCTAGAACAGCCTAAATGCATTTGGAACGACCTGGAGCAGGCTAGAAGGATCTAGAAAGATCATGGAAGTTGAGTTCCTAAAAAATAGGACCTCAATGTGGAAGCCTCTAGAATTCGCATACCACCTCTATAAATACCGATTGAAGGCTTCATAATTCAGTGTGCTCTATTCGATCAATATCCTAGACCGAACATTCATCCCTGTTAGGAAATGGTGGCCAATAGTTCTACATTTTAGATTGTATGTTGTATACCACCCGTATGGCTGTGTGTCTTCTTATCTATTGAGAGTGTAATCATTAGATAGACTAGGCATTTCGACAGTGTATAATTTATATACTTAGTTCGTTTTCTAGACTTGGCACCTGCCTCGTTTATAGTTTCGTTGTGAAAGTTATTGTTGTAACATTTCACACAACATTTGTACTTGAAGATAAGTATTGATTTTACGCCATAAGGCAGACATAGATTTTTATTTATAAAATCTATGTTAAAAGTATTTTCATTGTGTCTCGTTTGTTTTTAGTGTTTCAAGTCTTCCGCTGTGTATCTTAATTTCTGATATTCTGTTAGAGTCAGTGTTGCACTATTTGTCTCAACATTCTGTGCAACATTTATCTACTTATACTTAAACACTTTTATACACCCCACACACACTTTCAATAAAGATTATTAATTATTCAATTTATTCTTTATTAAAAAAAAATTATTTTCATTGCATTTAATCTTCAATAAAAAAATTATATTAATTCATTTACATCTTCTATAGAATATTAGATGTTTTGATGTAAATTCATTTAAATGCATATCACTCAAATTTCTTTAATATAAATTAGAGATGGTTTTTAAAAAAAAAAAAACATTTTTACTAATTAAACTAACCATATTATGTACAATATAAATGTATCAAAGTATTCATACTTTTTCATATGGATTTAATAATACATGGTATATATTGAGTATTTACTATTTAATTATTTATACGTTTGATTTAAAATGATAAGTCATCATCAATATTAATTACTGATTTTTTTTAATCAATTATATTAACATCATTTAAAACATTTAAAGGAACCGTTACAAAGATAACTATTACCCAAAATCATATTTTTATAGTTGAAAATTTCATATTTTAGTTAAGTAATTGACAAATTCTTAGACTACTATCCGACGCACATTAATTATTAATTATAGGTTTAACAATAGCATTAATTACTGATTTAATCAATTAACACAGTAATCGATTTAAAAGAATACTCCCTCCATTTTTTAATAAGTGTCACTTTGATTTTTTAACTAATTTTAAAATAAGTGTCATTCTGAGTTTTTTTCTTTAATTTTGACTAATTTGCCCTTATTCATTTACCATATTTATTGTTCATAAATAAATTCCATAAACATTATTTATACCAAACAAAACTTCTATATCAAAATTAGTTGTAATTAATGAAGGGTAATATGGACCACACTTTATAATCTTAATTTGTTAAAAAATGTTAAAGTGACACTTATTAAAAAATGGAGGGAGTAATTACTTAAAGAATGATTCAACAACAATGAAATGAAAACTATAGCTATTTAAAAGAATAGTTACTTAAAATGTTCGAAGATAATATAGATTTGATTAATATATATATTCTGACAAAGTGGGATAGCTCAAGTGGTTAGACCACCACTACCTCCTCAGTTCCGGATTAAATTTATATATTTTTAATAAAACTCATATAATGATTGGTCGGTTACAATCTTATTCGCTGATATGCATATTAGATTTTAATTTATCGAAAATTTTAAGTTGACTAAATAGCTTTTGATTAAATATAGTATAACTAACAATTATATGAGATTATTTTATGTGCATGATTTAGTAGATTTTTGAATAAATATGCGGGTTCAAGACTATTGTTTTGCATTGTTTAATTTTTTTTTACTTTATAAATTATTGTAAAAATGAAATTAAACAATATGCCATGTAGTGAGCAATGCAACAATAATAAATATGGAGTAATTATCTAGGATAAATTCCAATCATCCTTAAAATAAATTAAATAGGAGAATTGAGAGTTTTAGGTTTCTTTTGTAAAATGTAAATTCTAACTCCAATTAAATATACCTTGTTAATTCCACAAACCTTGATTCCAATTCTTGTGCACTAAGTATGAATTTTATAACATTTTGAGAAGTCTTTTACAAAAATCCATAAAATTGTTCAAATGTTGATTATCAGGGAAGTTAAGAATTTACAACTTTTAATTCGTAGAACTGGAAAATTTACAACTCGTAATCCATAAAACTGTATACAATACAATTTGAGAAACACTAAACAAACCGATGTTGTCAATTTTCATTCAAAAATTGAGAAATTGCATCCATTATTCAGCCAAGCCAATGATACTATCGAAATATACATGCGACCTTTGTAACTTGCAAAACTAAAATTATTGAAACATAAGAGAATAAAAGTAATATGCCACACACACACACACACACACATATATATATATATATATGTGTGTGTGTGTGCGCGCGATTTATAAGTGATGATCGAAAAAAATTATTGAAGAGGACAAAATCAAGATTAATGAGTGTAATTTATAAATGATGGCCGGAAAATTTTTACCGGCGAATTTCGGAGAGAACAAACTCAAGGAATTCTAGAGGAAAATGTATGTTGAAAATGAAAGTAAGAGAGTTATTATATAAAGATCGAACTATTAAGATTAATTTATTTAAATGGATGGATTAGATTAGAATGAAAGGAGAAAAATGAGGTGATGAGAGGATTTTTGAAATGGAGATCATTGTGAAGAGAGAGATTGTGTCAGACGAATTAGACTGCGACACATGACAGTCCAAAAGTTTGCAAATATATATAATAAAGATGATACAACAGGATATAGTTGAAGTGACGAAAGAAGTAGAGACATAGACAATGTGGTGAGGATCATTGTTCCGTGGCAAGAAATCCCCAATTTATTCTCCCCAAAAAATTTATTAAAGGGAAAAGACAAATATTATCATTTTGAAATGGAGGGATTATATAATATGTGTACTTATAATTATTTTTAACTCCAATGTTTACCTAATTTTAATTTCATTAATCAATGTAATTTTTAACTAATTTTCATTATATAAACAAAAAAATTATAAAAGAAACAGAGAAAATGATGGGGTATTCATTCGCTCGAGAAATGAGAATTGGCTCCGCCCCACCTCCAATGAACATACATACACAGCACACGACTACCAACTGTAAAAGATATAAATTACTCTACAAGGACCAATAAATCTATCTATTTATTGTGTTGCTTCACAAACAGAGAAAAAAACAGTTCCCAAACGCAATATTACATTGTAATGAAGCACAATCCCCTTTAGAGAACAAAATAAGGTTACAAGAAGTTGAGTTTTTTTTTTACAGGAAAAAGAGAAAAGTAAAGAAAGATATTAGAATTGGATGACAATGACTATCGGGCCCTTCATCTTAAAATGGAAACATATTGCAGATTTTATAATCAACACAACAATTTACAGCAAAAAATAGAACAAGAGTATACCAGCTGAAATCAGGGGCGGACCCAGAACGAAACATTAGGGGGGGCCAACATAATTTTTTTTAAAGTAATCAAATTTAAATTATACACTAATAAACTCAGGTATAATATACTTAATTATCATAATTATTTTTTGAAAATATAACATTAAATTTACAACCAATTGAAATTTATAACGTCTTTCATTTCACGAAAATCATCAATAAACAAATTTATATTGAACTTTTTCGCAATCTCCTTTTCAATATACACCAACAAACAGTCAAAAGATTTCAAGGGACAACTTTCATCATTATCTATAGATGAATTTGATTGAAATTTTTGAATATTTTTGTTCTTTATTTTGAAGAAAAACTCTATTGTATATGACTTTTTCATCCATAAAAAAGAATCAAATACAAATTAATTTAGAAAACTACATTAGATTTCAAATTTCAACTAATAATTGAATGATTAATTTTAACCGTCAATATTAAATATTTGAGAAATAATTAAAAATAATAAAATAAAATAAATAATATAAATATAAATTAAAATACATGTGACTATTTGCAGATTCGGTCAAGAATTGTGCCGCCACATTGGTAGCTTATATTTGTGTAGGTTTAAGAATTTTAATGGAATGAATTATTTACAAATAAAATAACCAAGGTTTATATGGGTTTTGATGGACTGGAAAGTTTGGACTTTTAGTTTATTATATTTAATAAGGCCAATGCACCATCATGGAGAGGGGGCCAAATTAAAAAATAAAATAAAAATCTAATACTATAGAACCTGGCGAATGTAATTTGGGGGGGGGGGCATGGCCCTCCTGAGGCATTATGTGCGTCCGCCCCTGGCTGAAATATACCACCTTCACTTTTTCTTTAATGGGAATCAACAAAAATACACTCAATGTCTTCTAACATCTTCCCCTGGCATTTGGACATAAGGGTTCACTGAGCCAACTGTTGGGTTCGGTCATAATAATAAGGATGACCTGCCCACGTCGAATTCATAACCTTCCAATGACGGAAGGACACGTGGAGGTCAGCTCGTCTGGGTTCTGTCCAAGTCGGATCATCTTGGTCAGCCCATGTGGTGAGGCTTTATAGTAGGACGACCATATATAATAGGCGACCAGATTAGCTCGTTTGGTTAGTCCAGCAAGGAAGCACGTTTCTTGGGCCCAGGGCACTTAGAGAAATCTCTTCATAATCTGTGGACCTAACCCCAGGGCCCAATGGTAGTTCATGGGCCTGAGATAGGTGTCAAAGGCTCATTGGGCCAACACATCTATCTTTACATGTGTCAAGATTTCATAGGTCCACCATGCTTTTAGGTGGACCAATAAGGAGCTGCCAGCTCACTGTGGCAAGCCCTATATATATAAGTTTTGAGGAAATAAGAAAGGTGGCCAATTTGACAAACATTCCCTATTTACTACTCCCTCCGTCCCACAGGAATTTGAACACTTATCATATTTGGACGTCCCACAGGAATTTGCACACTCCAAAAATAGAAATTTCTTAATAACTTTTACCCTCTCAATATTCACATATTTACCCATATGTCATTACTTTATTAATCTAATTTAACAATAATCCAACTAAATTAACAACTCTAAGCCCCCTTAATAAATTAATTGAGCCAATTTAAGACTAATCTTAATCCAAAACAAAACCCATCAAACCATTACCATAGCCCATTAGCCCCCATTTCCAACCCTAATTAGAATTCATCTTCTCCCCACTCTCTCCCTCTCACGAAACTTCATCTTCTCCCCTCTCTCTCAACTTCATCTTCTCCCCCCTCTCCCTCTCCCTCTTCCACACGAAAGTTCATCTTCTCCCCCCCTCTCTCTCAGCTTCATCTTCTCCCATCCCCCTCCACTCTCTCTCTCTCTCTCTCTCTCTCTCTCACAACTTCATCTTCATTCTTCACCTTTTGATTTTGGGGTTTTCTCACTCAATTTGAAAAATCTCTCAAGCATTTACTTGCTTCAATGTCTTCTTCGTTCTTGAGTTTGGATCGACTAATGTGCCGGAATCTATGTCTATGTCTCTCGATTTAGAGGCTAGGTCGACGGTTAGAGTGACTACTTTGACGCCGTCATTCGATTCTAGGGCTTGGTCAACTTTTTGAGTCCGATCCCCTTTAGAGTTTCAATTTCCCGACTGTTGGTTTGCTTGACGATTCTTTCTACCAGATTCAGAAGATTAATTTCTTGAGGAAACTCAAATGGGGGAAATTAAAAAAGGTGATTCTCTAGAGAAATGTGTGTTGCACCTGAGAGTGTTTGTGATTTGGTGTTCTAGAGTTGTTCAAGTTACGCTGAGGTTGTATTTCTTGGCTGGGATTGAATGATTGATGATATGGTTGTTCATCTGAATTCTCTAATGTTTTTTAATTTGTGAATGCTTACTTCATTAATTTTATTAAACATTCTTTAATCTCTCACTTGAATGGACATATATACCCCTTTGAAAAGTCAACAAAATAACAAAAAACACACTTTTCTTAATATGAGTGCAGTCCCAGAGGTGCAAGTTCCTCTGGGACAGAGGGAGTAGTTTTAACCCATTATGCTCGACACACACACTCGCACCTGAATACCTTGAATTGATTAATACACCTTCACACAAATTTACTTATTTGATTAAGTCAACTATAAAACGACTATCAACAATTGGCGCTAGAAGGAGGGGCAACGTATTCATCAACATTCAAAAGCGATTAGCTAACCAGAACTACCCATGTCTCAAATCGACAGTAACCTAGCAACTCCGTCGGCAGAAACAACGAGCAAGCGCCAGACCGGCCCGTTCAATCTGCACGACATCGCCAACGACCGGGAGAAGATCGACGCTGCCATCAAGTTCTTCTGAGAGGCTCAAAGAACACAGAACGTAAGGAGAAACATCGCCGAGGACCTAGATAATGCATCCCGTACGACAAGCAGCGACCTAAGACACAGAGCGAACATTGAAAGGGGGGAAATGCAAGGTCGGAAGTGCCCACGAGCCTGAGCAAGAGGAAACATCTGAGCAGGTGAACCGGACCAAGGTCCGCAAGTCGGCCCTTGATCGACTAGGCACTTTTCGTAGGACCACCCGTTGGGAACCTAATCAGAAACATCATCGCGATCATGTGCAGTCGGAAGGAGATCGAGTCTCAATCTACAGCCGTCTTGGCAAGGGAAAGCATCCGAGGAGAGCATAAGTAATTCAGTCGGAGCCCATCCACCCAAGGAGGCAAACCGTACAGGAACCCGATGATCAACGAAGGGAGTTCGTCTTTGAGGCAGAACGTCCAGAAAGGGAGGCTATATATGAAACAAGCCGACCACAGAGGGAAGAACAAACATCAACATCGGACCAAAAAATGTTGAAAATGCATAACGCAGTCGACAAATTGCAGGCCGATCTCAAGGCTTCCAGAAGCGGGAAACCTTATTTGGAGGAGCTGCCAAGATCACTGTCGCCATGGGGATTTTAAATGCACCCATCCAGAGAAAGCTGCAAACCTCGTCCATCTCTCCATATAATGGGGAAACCGATCCCCGGGTACACTTGAGCAAATACTCGGACTACATGATATCCGTCGGAGCCACAGATGCCACACATTGCAGACACTTTCCTCTCTCATTGGGGATCGAGCTCACCACTGGTTCACATCTCTACCGGTGGCCTCCGTAACATCTTTCGCCCTACTAAGTCAAAAATTCCTAGCATATTTCTCAGCGACTGCGGCCAGGCCGGCCCCAAAACAAAGTCTAACAAATTTTAGACAGGGATCAGATGAGTCCGATAGAGCGTACCTCGAGCAATTTGATAAAGCCTTGCTCGATGGAGAGGCCGTGGCCGAAGATGCCAAAGTCCTAGCAGTGATGGGGGGTTTAAAAATTGGAACTGACTTGTGGAGAACCATGAATGAAAAATGGCCAGAATCTTACTCCGAATTCAGGGAGAGAGCCGCAACGGTCGTCCGTATGGGCGAGGTCATAAAAGAAATGCTAGACGGACAGGGCGAGCTAAGCAAAAAATATCCCCAGAAAAACTCAGATCGCGGACAACCTTGCGAAGAAGGGCAGAGCGGTCCAAGGAAGAACTCCGGATATCGGGCACCGAGTGTTTTTAAACCATTCGACGATACCAGCATCAAAGCAGTGTTAGAAGTATTGGCGGTCACCCCAGAATATGTTTTTTCGCAAATACGGGATAAAAGTTGGCTTAAGGAGCCTAGACCGATCGATCAGCCGAGCGGAAACCTTAATCCCAAGAAATGGTGTGATTATCATCAATCGATCGGCCATAACACTAGTGCTTGTCGAGATCACCTGAGACAGTTGTGTAAATTATATGAGGAAGGAAAACTGAAACAATTTGTCAAAACCACTTCCCCAGAGGGCCCGGGACGATCAAGCTTCTCGGCAGAGAAATGAAGAGACAGAGGATTCGGAGGAAGAACCGGACCTCAGAGACAAACTGGCCCGAGGTCGTCAAGTACCCCCCATGCCGGCAGGAGAAGTCCGGCATGAGGTCGAAATGATCCGACATGGTCCAGTTGGAGGATTAATGCCAAAATTGACTCTATCAAACCAGCGAAAAAAGGCCGAAAAAAGAATTATGGCTAACTTACATCAAATATGCTCGGCAAGTCTCCGACTTGGCCTAGCCTCTCAACACATCATATTTTCGGAGATAGACTTGGAAGGTTTGATGATGCCGAACAATGATTCTATGATTATTAGTGCCACCATCATGGGAGTCAAGGTCCATCGGCTACTCTTGGATACGGGGGGTTCATATGCCAACATCATCTTCAAAAGGTCCTTGGATAAAATTGGAGACTTTACAAGATATATAGAGTCGTGCGACCATCGAATTTTGGGCTTTGGAGACTCCGTATCCATACCAATAGGGAGGATCAGATTGGCCGTAGAGTTGGAATCAACGAGGGAAGTGGACGTGCGCCTAACTAGACAAATATATTTCATCATCATCGACCAGGTATCCTCTTACAACGGTTTTCTTGGCAGACCGTTTCTAAGTGAATTCCAGGCAGCATGTTCAACATATCATTACTGTGTTAAATTCCCAACCCCAAGGGGAGTGGGGACGATCCAGGGGGACCAAAGATGGGCCAGAGGATGCGTGTTGGTAACCCGGGAAAGGAGAGCTTCCCCTATCGAGAAATATCCAAGTCAGGGTTATGAGCCCCCGATGGGCAGATGCCCGAAGCATGGGAGATCGACGAGAGCAGCCAGGCAATGGAGATTGAGCCCCCGATACCGGGAGACTTGGACCCCAGAATGGGTTATGAACCGATGGATATAGATTAGGAGAGGTTTGAGCAAATTGACGATCCCAGGTGGAAGCTAAAGAAAAAGGGGGCCAGCTCGGCTGAAGATTTAGAAACCATTGTAATCCATCCGTCTCAACCAGAACAAGTGGTCTTTATAGGAAGTCAACTACTAGAACCTGATCGGTCCAACTTAATTGATTTTCTAAAAATAAACGTCGATGTATTCGCTTGGTCCCACAATGACATGGTAGGAATCGATCTCAAACATGTGTGTCATCGTTTACACATCGATCCGGAAAAAAAGCCCCATCGTTTAGAAACGGAGAAAATTCGGACCAGAAAAATACACCGCTCTTGAAATTGAGGTAAAGAAACTGCTAGACAACAAGTTGATCGCCCCGGTCGAACAACATGAGTGGTTGGCTAATCTAGTCCTCGTACAAAAAAATGAGGGAGCGTGGAGGCTGTGCCAAAGGGGTAGCAATCGGGCGAGAGTCAGCCAGGGATGCTCGGTCGAGGATGACGCGAGCATACTTGGACTGGCTAATGAAGAGACCATATGGAGTATACGAAATCTCGAGGCACATAAAATAGTTGAGGCGACCCAAATCCTTAAGTGCAAACTCCTTGTGCGCCAGCGAGATGAATCGAGGGAGAAGGGATAAATCATTGCCCGTTACAAAGATATCATCCACATAGAGGAGAAAGAAGACAACAGACTTGCCCTTATGGAGGTAGAATAGCGAGGAATCAGACTTACAAGCAGAGAAGTCGAGACCGAACAAAAAGGTACTAAACCTTTGAAACCAAGCAAGAGGTGCTTGTCGCAAGCCATACAGTGTCATTTTTAGGCAAACGTGATCCGGGAAGTGAGCATCAATATAGCCAGGGGATTGGGCCATGAAAACGGGCTTGTCCAAGACACTATTGAGAAAGACATTTTTGACATCAAACTGACGAAGGGGCCAGTTGGACTGAACAATAATGGCGAGGACAACCCGAACAGTCGCAGCTTTGACTATCGGACTGAAAGTGTGAGAGAAGTCGTCGCCAAGAATTTGAGTGAAACCCTGAGCGACGAAACGGGCTTTATGACGCTCAATAGTGCCGTCGGAGTGATACTTCGTCTGAAAGACCCATTTGGACCCGACAATATTTACACCAGACTAGCGAGGAACTAGATCCCATGTTTGATTATTGTAGAGTGCGTCAATTTCGTCCTGCATGGCCGCTAATCAAAGAGGTGACTTGGCAGCCGACTTGAACCCGCGAGGTTCGGTTGAGAGGGCCAGTGCATAAATTAGTGCCGAGGATGTCAAGCTGGCCGGGTACTTGGGTTCGAATATGCCCGCCTTACCCTGAGTAATCATAGGATGTGATGGAGTAGGCTGAGGAGGCAAAGGGCGAGCAGGTGGTGGCTGGGCGACCACTGGAGCAATAACTTGAACAGGTTCAGAGGAGCACATGTACAACGAACAAGGTGCAGGCGTGCTCAGAGGAGACTGGACGGAAGACGAGGGCGAGCAGACAGGCTCTAAAAAAACTGAGACGTTCAACATAGGCAGTGGAGAAGAGCGAGCAGAGTCCGAGAAGGGGAAGTACTGCTCGTCAAATTTGGCATGACGAGTGATGAACACCTTGTTCGATTCTTGATCAAGACAACAAAATCCTTTGTGAATGTTGTTGTAGCCCAAGAAGAGACATGGGCGACTACGAGGAGCCAGTTTGTGTGGAGCATAGTCTCGAAGAAATGGATAGACACGACAACCAAGAGGCTTGAAGTTCGCATAATTCGGCGATGAAGCGAAGAGAGCCTTAAATGGAGAAGTGCCATTCAGGATGGTGGAGGGCAGACGGTTGATGACGTAAACAGCTGCAATAAAGACATCAAACAAAAAACGAGCAGGGAGACTGACATGAAACATCATAGAAAGCCCTGTTTCAGTGATGTGTCGATGTTTGCGCTTGACTCTGCCATTTTGCTCGGGAGTGTATGGAAAGGACAATCGATGAAGAACTCCATGTTCTCGCATAAAGCTCTGATACCATGTGAGAATTAGGGTTTGATCACTCTAAACTTTGGTGAGTGTGATTGAATTGTATATATACTAATATTTACAAGGTAACATATTTACACAAATCAAGGAAAAGATATTTACAATTAATTTAAATCCCTATATACAAGAAAATGTTGAATTATTCCTTAATAACTACTTTATTTATTTTATATATAAAAGTTTACAAATTAAATTACTCCTTAACAATCTAATCATTACATTTTTTTAAACGTTAAAAAAGCACCACAAAACTTTTTAGGGAGGAAGGAAATAACATAGTACTTTTAAATATAAATGTACAAAATTTTATAAACACTAAACAAGAGGGTTTTCCTTGTAGTTAGGCTGATATTATATTCAGTTAATCAATATTATGAGTAGTGACTATGCACATATCTATATATATAAAAGGAAGATTATGGCTCTCAAGTTCGGCCACGTGTCACCTATAATTCCGCCACGTGTCATCCAGAATTTAATTGAATCTTAAAATACTCCATAACTCATGCACGTTACAATTCTCATTTAATTCACACACGTTACAATTCTCATTTAACTCACACATGTTACAATTCTCATTCATTCAACTGCCTCCTCAATTCATGCATTAGGTAATTGCTATTTGATTGAAGAAGAAGGACAATCTGATTCACAATTGTTGAACTACATTTTATTTTCATGGAATAACTCTTGGTTGTTTCTCAATCCAATCGAAGTTTGTATGGACTGATGAGCGATCTAATTTTGAGAATCCTGCTTCATCATCATTTTGCTTTTGGTGCTAATTAATTAGAGCTTATCTTCGTTTTGTTGAACTACATTTTATTTTCATGGAATAACTCTGGTTTTTGTTAGAATGCAGATGGATCTTCGGGATAGGCCTTCATTTGAGAAGCTTTTGCATCTGAAAAGTAAGTTCTTCTTCTCATGCACGTTACAATTCTCATTTAACTCACACACGTTACAATTCTCATTTAACTCACACACGTTACAATTCTCATTCATTCAACTGCCTCTTCAATTCATCCATTAGGTAATTACTATTTGATTGAAGAAAAAAGACAGTCTGATTCACAATTGTTGAACTACATTTTATTTTCATGGAATAACTCTTGGTTGTTTCTCAATCCAATCGAAGTTTGTATGGACTGATGAGCGATCTAATTTTGAGAATACTGCTTCATCATCATTTTGCTTTTGGTGCTAATTAATTAGAGCTTATCTTCGTTTTGTTGAACTACATTTTATTTTCATGGAATAACTCTGGTTTTTGTTAGAATGCAGATGGATCTTCGGGATAGGCCTTCATTTGAGAAGCTTTTGCATCTGAAAAGTAAGTTCTTCTTCTCATGCACGTTACAATTCTCATTTAACTCACACACGTTACAATTCTCATTTAACTCACACACGTTACAATTCTCATTCATTCAACTGCCTCTTCAATTCATCCATTAGGTAATTACTATTTGATTGAAGAAAAAAGACAGTCTGATTCACAATTGTTGAACTACATTTTATTTTCATGGAATAACTCTTGGTTGTTTCTCAATCCAATCGAAGTTTGTATGGACTGATGAGCGATCTAATTTTGAGAATACTGCTTCATCATCATTTTGCTTTTGGTGCTAATTAATTAGAGCTTATCTTCGTTTTGTTGAACTACATTTTATTTTCATGGAATAACTCTGGTTTTTGTTAGATTGCAGATGGATCTTCGGGATAAGCCTTCATTTGAGAAGCTTTTGCATCTGAAAAGTAAGTTCTTCTTCGCTGTGTTATAAATTGACGAGTGTGGAATGATGCTCTCTCTCGGATCCTAATTTTTTTTTTAGGAAAATGAAAGAGGTATAATTGTTGATTTATTATTTATTTTCCTTATAAATTGTTGCCATTTTAGATAAATAATGCCATGACAAGAAAACAAACTCTTTTTTTCTTTAAAGACAGAATGTTAATTTGCTGAAATTTCGACACATAGAATGGGTTGAGAGAGAGCAAATGTGGGTGTTATTAATTTAATCTCATTCAAGGTATGATTATAATTCTTATTTGTTGTTTTACTATTAATTTGTTATTTGTTATCTAAAGGGCTGCTTGGGGATACATCTATTCATTGTGATAAATGTTAGCTATTGTATAATTTTATTTTATTTTTTTAGTTTTGAATTTATATTTTCATGGAAGCCGATTATGTTTTTTTTTTTATCGAACTGTAGGTGCTCTTCAATCCTACTCCGATGATTGCAGCCACCACAGTCTCCAAGATTTTTCCCTAGAATACACCAAAAAAAAAAAAAAAAAACATTGTATTTCTTGCCTTATCAATTCAAGCAAACATTTTTTTTTGTACCAATTTCTGTTGCATTTGTTTATTTATTATTTTAAATTGCAGCGATTGAGTTTCTTAAATTTGTAAGTGAATTGAATATTTGGTGATAATTGTCAAGCAAATAGTTTGAAACTATATTGTAATTCTACTGAATACTATACTATGGAATCTACGGTGGATCTTGCAGTGTTCTCGCTGATGCGTTGACCTCTCGATGCTCCAATTATTTTCAAGTCGGTGTGTGATAAATTTCAAATCGTAGAAGGTACTCATTTACTATGCACTGTGTTAGGTTCTGAATTTTAATGACTAGATGATGCACTCATTTGAAACTATATCATGTTTTTCGATTATTTAATTATGCCTAGCTGTTGAAGTTTAAAGCATACTCTTAAAGTGAGAGGGACCATCGAAGAACAATTTGAGCGTGAACGAAGTTCTCATACAGTCATACTATACAACATTGTAAATGCTTTCCTTTTGTTTTGTCTACCAGACGAGCCTCTTACATCAATGAGGGACTTAGGTATAATCAATTTGTCTTGGTTTAATCATATTGCAGTAATAGATGGAGTACATATTCATATTCACGGGGAAAGCTAATACAACAGTTCTACGTAATTGATAGTATTGATTTCTAAATCTATTATCATCCTCCGAACAGAAACATACACGACAATGTTTTAAAATTCTGATTCCATATTGTTCTTCACTGTTTTTAGTTATTTATTTTAATTTTATACTTAGATTCTTGATGTTTGATTTCTAATACATTATCATCAATTTATGTAATTTAATTTTCAATAATTAACTTGATTTATTATTTTTATCTTTGCTTATATTTATTTATTTTTTACCGAATTTTTATTGTTGCTTGCAGAAGAGGCACCCATGTCAAAGGAGGTTAAACATGCTGCTAGGAAGGCTGATTCATAATTTTTCTTTTTTGTCAATTGAATGTAAATTTTTATGTATTAACACTATAACTGGTATTTCCTTGAGTGTATGTGTTTGTTCCTTTAATTGGAATCATGATGTATTGTTATTAAAAAGAAAATAGTTACGTACTTCAATGTTAAAGTTAAATTACAATAAACCCGTGCATCGCACGGGTAAAAAACTAGTATATACAAGATGAGGAAGAAACTAACTAGAGGTTACAACCCTTATAATGAGGGTTGGCAGTTGGCACAAAATCGAAAACACTGAATTTTTTAATTGAATATTTTCAGTTTATTTGCTTCGATTTAATTAGTTGTTCGATTTGATTTAGTTGAAATGTTTTTTAAATTTTCGATTTTCAATTCGATTTATATTTTACAAAATTGTATAAATCAAATCGAATTACCTTATATAAATAAAATAAATATTTATTTAATTAATAAATTATATGGAACAATACATCAATAAAAAGAAACCCTACTTGAAGTATGCTACTTCATTAATTTTTCAATCTTAATTATCTCCTATGAAAATGGATTTCATTGTGGGAAATACAATAAATCCGTTAGTTTTTTTCTTTTCTTTTTTCTTTTTTTGTAAGATTTGTATGGTTTGTAATTTAAAATTTTGATGAATTTTTTAATTTGGATAATGAACTCTTGAACTTGTAATTTAAATTTAATTTTTAGTGTAAATTTTTTTTGAAAAATGTTTAATTGTTAAAAATTAATATTTTGTACAAGAATTTTGATTCAAATTGAACTGATCGAACTGAACTTTTAATAGGTTCGATTCAATTATGTTCGATTGTAAAAAGCCCAAAATCGAACCAACCGACCCCCACCAACGTGTATATAACTACTTATTTGACCAAGTCGTCATTTATGCTAACATTTTCCGTATGACAATGAATCGTGCGGGGTCCATATACAATTGGTGTTGGTATTATCGATAATTAAAATGAATGATAAGTTTTGATGGTATGTTGATATATATCTTAGTTAAAAGAATATTACATTCGAAATTAAATATTATACAAACTACTAGTGTATATATATATACGGAGTATATATATAAAAAAAAGTGGTGCAGCTCAATCTTTTAAGTTTTTTTTTTGAGCTAACTGAGAATTCACAGAGTGATCACAAAATCAAAGCCCACTCGGTTATTATTGTAGATCAAGATTGGATTTTGGTGGTTAATTGAGGTTAGTCTGTGAGTTGCTATTAATTGATTAAACATTTATTCTCTATGTTTTCTATGTATTAGTTAGACACCATTAGTTAGTTTCCCTTTCATCTTATTTTCATCTTCGATCTAATTTAAAAGGCATAAAAAATGGTTGATTGTTCGCTTTAAATCTCGAGTTTATTGTAGGTTAAGGCGTCAATAGAAGATGATCGAGAAAATGAAATTAGGCACTTAACTTGTGCTGAAGTAGAAAAGATTACGAAGAACAGAGCATTCCAAGTTCACTACTTGGCAAATGTCATTAGCATTGTGTAATAGGAGTAGGAAATATATATGGATTTAAGGAACTCTAAGGTTATGTAATTGTAATTTGTATTCAATATACAGTATAGCTTAATTAGATCCATGCAAATCTTTAAGAGAAACAATTGAAGGCCACAAAATAAAAAGGGATACAGAAGAGCTTATTAGCATCATATAATTCATTCATGGTGATCAACGTACATTCAACATTAAAAAAACACACCTCCACAAATTTGAAGTACGTCCAACTATGAAATAATAACATTACTGTCCAAGAATATTAATCAAAACGGCTAGCTGATCAACTTGAAATTCTTGATTGTGAAGCTATCTATTTTCACCTTTTCCATGAACTTCTTTTTAGCCTTGTTACTTTTGAATTGAAGTACAAGTTGAAAGTCTTCATTTTCGAAATGGAGTTGTTCCTTCAATATCTCAACTGATGCAATGGTGGCAGACAAGCTGCACCGCCTCACTCGAATGCTTCCAAGTGTTTGTACTTGTCCCATGTCTGATGGGATCATTTCCAGTTCCTCCATATCAATAAGCTGAAGCTTCTCAAGCACTGGGAAGCAATTCGAACTTTCTGCACTCCACTTTATCAGTTCTGGACACCTAAGCAACAAGATTTTAAGACAAGGGAATGCTTCCTCCACACAATCCCACTCGGGTCCCACGACCGCATCGTCATGTAGTTTGAGAACTTGGAGATGAGGCAACCAAAACCCAAATGTGTTTATGTCTTCCCAATGAAGACCACAATTTTGTAAAGACAGCTTCGTCAGAGAACTCGGCAGCTTCAAACTCTGCAGAAATACATCCCTTTTCGGTACTTTAAAATAGCAGTAGAGTGATTGAAGTTTACTCAAGCGGTCAAGATAAAAGCAGCACTTTTTCTTACATTCTTCCCAAAATAATTCAGTGTAGATTATACCCAAATGCTTGACGTTTGGGATTCCCTTACAAACTTCCTCAGTAAAGCTCAAGTTATATACATTTGCAAGTGTGTGTAGGTTTGGCAAAAGAGCATCATCTTGTTCACTTGGAGGAGGATCAGGGAGATAGAGTTCTTCCGAGGATTCGAGATGCCTAAGTTGTCTCATATACCATATCTCCGACGGTGCCTCCATTTTTCCTCCAGTAAAGATAAAGGTATGCACATTCCAAAGTAGGGATACTGATGAAGGAAGCTTGGAATTGCCATTCTTAGTCCTCAAACTCCATAAAAGATAACGCAAGTTAACATGTTTAAATACTTGTTTCTGAGAAGAAATATCAAAGTGACTCAACACCCTCAACAACTGAGATGATTTAAAAGGCAGTGGACCCCCATCAGTTAAGAATGTACGCGCAAGTGATGCCGATGGGAGAGATTTAGAATCTTCAAAGCTATAAGTATAACCATGAAACACAATGCGACGTACCCTGTTGATGTCTGCTGGAATCTCATGCTTACTCATCTTCTGAAAAATCTTCTCTTTCCCACCTATCTTCAAACATACTTCTCTTACAAGATCGTGCATCTTACAATATTTGATACTTCCATTCCACTCCCAACTATCAGCGAAAATTAGATTTCTATCAACCAGGTCACATAAGTAATCATATGCAACCTCTTCCATTGTAAGTCCTTCTTTTGGTTTCAAAAACCCCTCAGCAACAAGGAGACTAATAAGTGTGGAGACACGAATCTTTTTATCTTCTCGAAAAATTCCCATGTAAAGAAAACATGGTTTTAAATGGACCGGCAAGTGATTATAACTCAATGACAATATATTCAAGCAAGTTACATCATTTCCCGACATTAAAATTGAGTTTAAATGTCTTGCAAAATTCTCCCAATACTCACATGTGCTTCTAGATTTTCGAAGAAGTCTCCCTACTACAACAATCGATAGGGGAAGTCCTTTGCATTCCCTTACAATCTTCTTTCCAATTTTTTCTAGTTCAGATGGACAACGTTTTTCTAAAAACACATTTTTACAAAACAACTCCCAACTACGATCCTCATCTAGAAAATCCATCTCAAAGGATAAGGAGCTAAGAGGAGTAGCTACACTGGATATCCTAGTAGTTATAACAACTCGACTTCTATTATTGTTATTTGGAAAGAAATTTTTTATCATGTACCAAGCTTCGACACTCCACATATCATCTAACACAATTAAATATCTTCTTCCTGACAAAGTTTGATGTAGCTTTAATCCTAATTCATGATCTTCTGTTTCTAAGTCTATATCAAACTTCACTGCTCCTATGCTCTTATTGATTTTTGTATCTTGTATGCAAGATAGAAGCTCAAATAAAACATTTTTTACACAATATTCCTGAGATATTGTGACCCAAGCACGAATATCAAAGCTCTCGACAATAAGTAAATTGTCATGAACACCTTTGGCTAAAGTAGTCTTACCAATTCCCCCCATACCCACAATGGGGACAATTTGAAGATCAGGTTTAGGTCCAGTAAGTCTGTCCATAATTTTAATCAACTTTTCATTGAATCCCACCATTAAAAAATTGTTGTTTGTAGTGGTAAGGGGTTTTGATGAAGGTTCAGGGGAGAATGAATCATCTTTAAAATTGGTTGTCCCTTGAAACTGGACCACTGTTTGTTTGAGATAATTCATGTCATGGATATGTTTCTCTAGATCGAGATAATTCAGATTACTTGCCTCAGTCTTAGCAAGAATTTGATGGACTAGATGAGATTCAATTACATCTTCAACCGCATGAGTTGTAGATGCAATTTGCCTCTCCAAATCTTCTTCTTCTTCTTCTCTGTTACTCTCCATAAAATGTAGCAAGAAGTTGATAATTTGGTGAAGTGATTGGATGTGTTTGTGGTCAAAAAAAGTAGAGACTCGAGGATGAATTTGGATGTTGTTCAAAGTGGTGGTGAGAGAAAGCAGTGCTCCATAAGCTGCCATTGATCTCTAAAACTCGAAGAATCAGAAAAGAGTTTTGAGAGGTTTAATTTATTGTTAGAACAAGTCAAGAAGGTGATAAGATACTTCAGCACTTGAGATCAACAAAGATTCCGTTCATACATCTGGAGAAAAGAAAAAACATGTATCAATTTTCTTTTTTTTAAAGTTTAAATTAATACTCCTATTATTTAGTTGTCCCAGCTACCAAATCTCGCTTTAATACTCAGACAGTGGGTTTCATATAAAATTAAATATTAACAGAATTTCTCATATACTTCTAAAAAATAAATCTATTGGAGTATTTCCATAATTAAATAGTAATTATTTTGTATGCTTTTGTATGTGATTTTTTTTCTTCTTTTTTTTCCTTATTAAATTTGAAGAAATTATATATTTTTTTACAAAGCAATAATAATATAAACTCTAAGTAATTTTTTTCTTTTCAAAAAAGCCAATAAGAAAAAACACACACATGAAAAATGCAAATAAAAATAAATTTTTGTATATATGTCTTTAATTACTTGAGTTCAATATTTTTCTGTTTTAATTTTTTAAATTACATGATTTTAATAGTTTTATTTAAAAAAACGTTGCAGGTCTATTAATGGTTATAAATTACAACCAACTTATTAATTACAAATTTACAATAATAATTTACACAAAAATTGAGCAATATATTAATTTAATTTAAGATCAACTTCAAATAATAATGTTCACAATTTTAATATACATTTTATAATTAAATATACCACAATATCATCAAATAACTTAGTTATACAATTGTTTTATTTTAGGATATTTAAAATCGAATTAATTAATAACATCGATAATTTAGCATAAAATTGAGTAGTATATTAATTCAAAGCCAAATTGAGAAATATATTAATTTCATTCAAATGTCAACTTCATAAACGTTTTTTATATAGCATTAATTGTAAAATAAATCAAGATATTTTGATTAATTGCAACTGAATCTCAAATTTTGAAAAAATTGTAAATAAATCACCAAATTTAAATATTATTGTAAATTATTATTTTTTGCAATCCATTGTTTGCCTCTATGTGACTTCTCCTAATAACGCGTTTTTTAAATACAAAAAAATTAATTTACAACAATATGTAAAGTTGATACATAATTTAATTGTTTGCAATAATTTAAAATTCTAGATTAAATTGCATTACAACGAAAGGTTAAGTTTTTAAATATTTTTAGTCAAATATACCGAGGTATTTTAAATCTGATTAAATTGATAAATAAATACACTAATTTATTCTATTTTACTCTCAACTTATATGTTATATTTGTTCTAATTTCTGCAAAATATTGTACGACATGAAGCCTTAATTATTACACTTTCACTAATTTTTATGACGTTTAAACCATTTTGGACTTTGTCCAAAGTGATTTTTTGATATGAATATAATAATCATTTTCTTCTCCAATAAAATAAAATTACATTACTCTATACTTTAAAAAAATTATATTTAATGTTAATATATTTTTTTTCACAATCCGGTTAATTAAGTCGATTTTACACTAGTTGCATATATGGAAAAAAAGGTTGAAGTTTGGGTCAAAAGTGCATAATATGATCCGTTGATTTAAAAATATAATATGTATAAATTGAACTCAAGTATTATGTTATGGGGGATAAAAACCGAGAATCAAATCAAATCAGACCGAAGACCCGTTAACTATTCAAATTCAACCGTTAAAATGATTTCGGCATATAAAACGAGCAATTTTATTAAATAAGATCAAGATTCAAGGGTAATAAGCATATACCCACTGGAAGCAGAAGATCCAAAATGAAAAAAATTCAGAAACAAGCTTCTCTCGTCTAAAACCAGAAGCACCAAAATGGCAAAATCACTCAACCAAATCAGATTTATAACTTTGTCAAAATAAATAAAATCAAATCATTCAACTGAATCAGAAAATGGTATTGATTTCGCAGATATGAAAACACTTAGAATCTAAAAAAAAAAAACAGATTTAGAAAAGTAGAATACCTGTACGATATCCGCGTCGGCTTTGTAGTTGGTGCAGAAGAGAAGAGATGGAGTGAGGTGATATGATCCAAGCTGCGGAAATGTGAAAGACAGATATTTAATTGAAACTGATGAATTATATTAGTGTTATTGTTATGCTATATATATATATATATATATATATATATATATATATATTCCTACTTCAACCCTGTCTCCAACTCCAATATAATAATTACACAATAACTTTCACACGTAAATGAATAAAAAAAGTTTATTTATTCATTAATTCATATTTCTAGTACCTAAAGCATTTAGTTCAAAAAAATTTCAACATTATTGTTAAAGTACTCTCCCGTCCCACATGAATTTGCACACTTTTTATAAATGAATGTTTCATTCCAATTTACACACCCCAAAATGAAATATCTTCATAACCTCCATTCTTAAAATATACTCTTACTTACACATATGTCATTACTTTTTCACACTCAATCTACTTTTTACTTTACTTTATTCATAAAACTTTACAAAACTACCCCTCAAAATATTACTCATTACACATTTTCTTATTGTGTCATCTCATATGTGCAAGTTTCTATTGAACAGAAGAAGGAGTACAAAATGAATAACAAAATATCATTTATACCTTCTATAAAAACAAGAATCATTCTTCATTTCTACTTTCACTCTTCTCTCGCTCTCAAACCCACCTCCCATTCCCCTCCCGCAAATCGGCGTTGGCCGACGAACTCACCTCACTCACCCCAACTCTTCAGTGACCACCACCACCCAATAAACGAAAGATGAGTGGCGATGATTTTTGGCCTCACCACCCACACGAGCGGAACCCTAGCGTCGTCGCTCGTCGTAGCTTTCTTTTCCATCATCAATGTCTCGAATAAAATGAAGACAGAGGCTGAATAAGTTGAGATGGTAATGGACCGGGGCGGGGCGACCCATTATAAATTTTTAAAAATATTTAAAAAAAAAAAGATATAGCATAAAATTTAAATTTGTATTGAAAAATAAATAAAATAATCTTAGAAGCATGTTTATAAATTTTTATTCACATTATAAAAAAAGTTGATATTGATATAAATTTTTAGGTGAAATATCATATTGTGTTTTATCAATTTATATTAACTTAAAAAATATATAGGAAGTTGAATTATTGTTATATATATATATATATATATATATATATATATATATATATATATATATATGTTATACTCCCTCCGTCCCGAAATACCTTTCACAAGTAAGTTGACACGCTTTTTAAAAAAAAGTGTAATAGCGAGTAAAGTTTTGAGGGATAATTTTGTATATATTTATGTATAAAGTAAATAAATAAATTGAATTGTGTGTATATGTGAACTAAAAAGTATTCCCTCTCCATGAAATGTAGTCTCATTTATTTCATATTCTTTGTCCACCAAATGTAGTCTCATACACTTTATGAAAACTATCACCCTTCAACCATCACTTAATTACTCAATTTGTCATCCACTTTATTCACAAATCATTATTTTATTTATAATGAACTCCACAATACTCTATAATACTCTTACTTTATCTACATTTTTCTTAAAATTTGTGTCCCACCCCAGTGGGACTACATTTGGTGGATGGATGGAGTAATATTTTATGTAAAATTGTTGGATATTGTAAGGATGAAGTTTATATTCCATTTTAAGAGTGCAGAAAGTATTGTGGGACATTCGAAAAGAAAAGTATCAAAGATAATGTGGGATGAGAGGGGTATATATCAATATACATGTTACATGCAAAATATAGAAATATATATGTATAATATATATAAAAATTAATATAAAAGGGGGCCACGGGTCAGGGCACGAGGCGAGAGTAATACCTAGACCCGCCACATTTTAATACGGGTCCGGGGCGACCCAAATAACACGGGTCGGGTCGGATTGAGTTTGTCATCCATGTGAATAAGATGTGAACGAGACCCTACCGATCTAATGTGAACGCAACGATCAACCTCGTCTTGTTTTACGAGCGTACGACGCTGAAGGGAATGATTTTTTCAGGCGGAGAAACAGGCGTCGCGAGTACCAATCGTCGAGGGTTTTGATTGTGTGAGTACCGATCACGAGTTTCGCACGATGAATCGGCGGCGGGATTCGTTGATCAAACTTTCCGTTCATGACACGACCGCACTGTTTGGGCTCAAATTGCTAATTTTTCTCATGTCTCTTCATTTCTCAGTCAATGGTGTTTTGTAATAGTAACTAATGTACAAGAATTAATTCTCAACCTCTTTACAAGTTTGGACTTTTAGATGAGACGAAATTCTTTCATGGTATTACATACACGTCCTGGGTTCGATTCCTGCGGAAAGCAACTCCACCCATTTAAATTGTCCACTCGATGGGCCTCCCCCAAAGGGTAAGAGGTGATAGTTCGGCCCACGAGTGAGGGGGAGTAATAAGAATTAATGTACAAGAATTAATTCTCAACCTTTCTACAAGTTCGAACTTTTAAATGAGACGGAAAGTGAATTTGTAGTTTAGTAAGAATGGAACACGAAAGCCATGAATTTATCTCAAGTTTTAGCCCGATCCTAAAATTGGACTCATGGCCCCTGTTTCTATTCAAAATGTTATCGGCTATACCTTAGTTCTGTGTCAGGCAAATCTCATGCCGGCATCTATCGTATTAAAATCCAAACTACGTATCTCTACGGCCTACGCCAATATATATATAATTATCTATCATTAAAAGTGTGGTCAATTTTTTTTTATAACGAATATATTCATTCTATTTAAATATTTAATTTTTAAATTTTTCTATTTTTTCTATTTTATTAATAAAGTTGAACAATACATTTTATTTACTCATTATATCACATATCTATTTTATAGTAATTAAAATATGAATTATTTTTAAGAATATGTGTTAAAAAAAGTAAGCACATTTTTAATTGATTTAATGGATGGAGGAAATATATATATTACAAGGGTAGGTCTCTTGTAGACTCAATTCCTTATAAGGAATTGAGTCTATTTTAGAAAATGGATAGGGTCAACAATAAATAAATATTACGCGGAATATGTTTAAATAATTTGTTGTAGCTGAAATGGTTAAGGTCAAACCATTTTATCTTCGGGTCGAGTGTTCAACTCCCACGTCCAACAATTTTCAAATATATTTTTTCACTTATAAAGTGCATGTTGTAAATATGGAAAAGTGTAACATGCATTTTACAAATTTTTAACATGTTTTTTTGCACCGTTAGGTTATGTTGTACTTTTCAGTTGTAGTGACTTACTATTTTCAACATTTTTTTAGTTATATTGACTTACACTTTTTAGTAATGTTATGCTACACCTTTTAGTCATATTTTGTTACACTTTTCACAATATTTTTTTAGTTATATTGACTTACACTTTTTAGTAATGTTATGCTACACCTTTTAGTCATATTTTGTTACACTTTTCAGTTGTAGTGACTTACAATTTTCAACAATATGTTCAGTTATAGTGACTTACAATTTTTAGTAATGTTATGTTACACTTTTTACTCGTATTTTGTTACACTTTTCAGTTATAACAACTTACATTTTTCATTAAAATATTGTGTTGCACTTTTCAAGTATATTGACATGCACTTTTCAAGTATATTGACATGCACTTTTTAATAATATTGTGTTGCACTTTCTAGTTATACTAACTTGCATTTTCTACTTATACTAATTTGCATTTTCTAGTTATAATGACTTATACTTTTCATTAAAAGTTGTGTTGCACTTTTCAATTATAGTGACTTACACTTTTTAATAAAAAAATGTGTTACACTTTTTAGTAATATTGTGTTACACTTTTTAGTAATATTAACTTACACTTTTCAACACACAATTTCGAAAAAAAATTATCAATAAAAAAAATTACAAAAAAAAAATAATAATAATAAAAAAAAATTAACCAAATCAAAATTTTTATTCACAATAATCATGAATATTTAGGGTTCACAATATTTTTGAATATTTAAGATTTAAATTGACTAAGTCAACTCAATTCCTTATAAGAAATTGATTCTATATGAGACCAATCCATATTACAATTACTGGAATAATTCAAAGTAGGTTAACGCGTTTTTGGAAAATATAAAATGAGAAATGCAACCAATTCAGCCTCCCGCGCTCGAAAGTCAAATTAGGAGGACAACTCTCTACTACGTCAATTTATCGTATTAAAATCCAAACACCCTTTTCTAGTCAATTATCGCTATGGCGTACACCAATATATATATAATCTTAATTTTTATCTTGTATTCCCTCCGTTCAATTTCATTATTCTCACTTTCCTTTTTTTTTTTTTGTCCAATTTTATTATGCCTATACTCTTTTTGAAAATAATACTATTCATACTATTTTATATTCACTCTTCTACAATCACTTATTTACTCACTTTGTCACTTACTTTATTCATAAACAATCACTTTATCTATACATGAATCCTACAACATCTCATCATACCTCCAACTTATCTACTTTATATATAAACTAATCAATATTCATTAAAATTCGGGCCCGAAGAAGTGGACATAATAAAATTGGACGGAGGGAGTATAATGTATATTTGTGTTATTTTTCCTATTATAAGTGTATATTTCTTTGAAATTGTGACTTCTTAAGATTTTGGTTCAAATATCTCTAATTTATCTTTTTAAAATTTCTATTTTTATTAAACATCTGCCCTATAAAATTAATTTTCATATATTTTCTGAATAAAATAATTATAATTAAAAAATAATTTGATAGAGTACAAATATATGTTTGTAAATATATATTATTAGTGCACGGCCTACGTACACGAATTTGTTTCTATAAATATTACTCCTTATATATCAATATGATCTTGCATAGAATAATGATGTATTGATCGTTTCTTTTTATGTGATGTTTAGCCACTTGGGCTAGAAGACTTTTTACTTATTGGTTGATATAAATTATATAAATATAATTATTAAAAAAATGTCGTAAAATTGAGACAAAAAATATTTTCATCATAAAAACACACAAAAAAAAAATGTTAGCAAAATTAGTCACAAATTTGAGACTACTTGAAAAATCATTGCAAATTGCGACTAACTTTATTTCCGTTGCAATTGCATTTGAATTTTTCAATTTGACCATTTTCATTAAGTAAGATATTAAGTAAATTGTAAGAATAAAATGAGATAGAGAAAATGGAAAAAATGGGATATAGAAAAAAAAAAAAGATAATAAGTAAATTGTAAGAATAAAAAATTAAAAGATATTTGTCAAAAAGGGTATGAGAAGCTTATAGACGGACAGACTAAAATGATAAAATGAGAAGTTTATAGACGGACGAAGGAAGTATTTTTTCTACTTTACTAACAAAGTTGGACAATTATTACGGTAGTCAAATTGTACAAAGTGACTACCTAGTCACTTTGTCGAATCGCACCACGTGAAGTCGTATACGTCGTAACGATTTGCTACCTGTTATACATGTTTAAGTTATTTAATTATATTTTAATTTTTTATATTGTTATTTACTATATTACCCTTCTTTTATATAAAATAAATTATTTTTAAAATAGTGTAAAATTTATAGAAAATAACAAATTACTATCCTACCCCTTTCAATACAAAATTACAAAGTGACGCTCAAATTAAATAAAAAGCAACGCCCAAAGTGAAAAAAAAAAAAGCAAATTAAATACTCCAATAGATTAATGATTCTCAGAATTCCTCTTCAAATCCGAGTTCTTTCAATTAATTCGCAGAATTCCTCTTCAAAAAATTACAAAGGACGCCCAAATTACAAATTAACAAAACTTTAGAAATTAGGGTTCTTCTCCTGAATCCTCTTTAGAAAATTCAATAATTTTTACTTCTCCAATACCTCTTGTAGAAGATTTAGGTGGCTTGTTCCCCCAATTCCGTCGACTCTCCAAATTATCAACGCAAACAATTAGTTTCTTTCTCCCCCAATTCTCCCTTCCCCGCCTGCGTTGACTCTTGCATGCCGTTGAATCTCAACCTCCCGGTTCGCGATTGCTCGCATACTACGGCGCCCGTCGCAACTCATCGCTAGAAGAAATAAAAGTAATTGAGAACAAGATTTTGGAAGATTGAAGAAACGCACGGAATTTGCGAACAACAACAACCATAATTTTCAAAGGAATTCGCCTATTTACGGAAGATTACAAAGAAAATCACATAAAATTTGTGACGGACGCGAATTTGTCAAAAACAAAATCGAAAATCCCTATTTCAGAAAACAGGGCAGAAGAAGTTTGAGTGTGGAACTCAAGAAATCGAGCATAGAACTCGTAAACAAAATCAATTAGAGAAAATCGAAAATTCTACCAAGAATTTCAAAATCAATCGGCGGCGGCTGGAAGGCGACGCGGCAACTGAGCGGCGAAGGCTGGCAGGCAGTGGAGGCTGGCAGGCGTGGGTGATGGGTCGCAGGGGAGGAAAAAAAAACGCATCAAATTGGAATGATGTATTAGCTAGGTTTTAATTAATTTGATTTCTTTAAAGTTTAATTTGATTTGTTTTTTTGGTTAATAAATTGGTTTGATTTGTTTTTTGTTATTAATTTTATTAATAACATAAGGGTAAGTATGTAATTTTAACATTACATATTTTAATTAAATTAATAAATATAATAAATTATTTTATTGTATAAGGATAAAAATGTAATTTTACAATAATATATTTTAATTAATTTAATTTAATAGAAAATACAAATTTACGACACATACGATGAATACATACCGTAAAATATAAAAAAGGTAATAGGTCATCAAATTTAAATCTTTAGATTAGATTTTTAATGGCTTAGATTAAATGATTAAGGTAGTTATTACGATATCATACGACACCCTATCTACATGTAGGAGTTCCCAACAAAGTTGATGAGTTACCAATGATACATTTTATTTACTTGTTACATAACATATTTACTTTATAATTAAAAATATTTGACATATCAATTAGACATAACATATTAATTGGGAATATAATATCTAAAACATTATTTAATATTTTAAGATTAATTGATATTACAATATTATATCATCATTCCACTTTTTTTTTTTTTTTTTTTTTTGGAAAATATGGTATCTTTGCTTTTTTTAATGTAATTTATGTAAAAAAATTTTTTTTTCCAATGTGGATATTCAAAATGATTTTAATTTTTTTACACGTATGATACGGTATGAATACAGTATTAGCCCTATAATTTACTGGTTTTTCAGAATGGCATTTTGCTAAATATTGGAACGTGGAATTTTTTAATATATCATCAAACGCTATAGTTTTCAAAAATAGGGTATGTCCCATAATACCTGTTGTATCCAAAATGAATGCACAGAGATAAGTAATCTCGTATTTGAGATTCGATAATCACAAGTTATAGAAATGAATGCACAAAGATAAGTAATCTCGCATTTGAGATTCGATAATCACAAGCTAGGTTATAGCTGCACTCCTCATCTCTAAAAGACTTTGATACCTACAACAACACGCAAAAGAGATCTTCGGTGCGGGGCTTTCGACACTCAAGTTAGAACTGACGATCTCAAAGAAAAAGTGAGAAGCAATTTGTATCTTGAAGAAAGCTCCTCGATAATCTCAAATTAATATCCTTGTTTCTCAAGGATACATCAGGTGTATTTCAGGTTATATCGATGCGCCAGAAAGTATGTTAGAGAATTTTCCGATGAGTGTGTGTATCAGAGTATTAAGTATGTGTTTCTATAGTTGGTTATCAGAAATGGTGCATAAAAAGCATATAAAACTATCTTTTGGGGAAGGGTTATCCACTTCCCCTCTTTCTCTCAACTGCCCAAATAGTAGGCTTAAGCCCAATGCTTATCTGCCTCCATTAGCTCGTCCGAGCTCCAAAAAAGGGGGACAAGTGCGATATCCCCGGGAGTTAAAGCTTATGCGCACGTTTCGCGATTTGAATCTCGAGGACCTAGAGGTGCTCGAGCACCTCCACGTTTGAACTCTGGAAATGTAGGTTCAGGCCCAACAACCCACCTAAAAATGTGGAAGGTTTATGACTCATTCATCTCAGGACCGATTCTCATCATCATCTGGCCCACTTGTCTCAATTCTCGTGGATTTGGGTCCAAACTTGGCCCAATTCAATATCACAAAAGTCCATCACCAATATATCAATAATTATCATAATAATCAAGATAAGCAAACGGCCAACTCGTCCAGTCGAAGCTCCCAAGTGTAAGTCCCATCAAACCCGACGGTTGAGTGCTCTGCTACAACATTATTGAATCCATGGTCGATAAAGTGAGGAATGTAAGCTCCCATGGCCCCCAAAAAGCTCGAGCTTTTGAGGAAGGAGGATAGTCATTCCCTATGGAGAGTTTCTAAGAATTGTTAACCAGCCTTAGAAGTAAACATGGAGTCAATGCACATCCTTACCCCAGTAGCAAGAAGTTCTGCCTCCAGATGTTGGATCTCTGCCTCTAGACGTTTGACTTCGGTCCCCTGGCGATTAGCTTTAGAGCGAAGGAGGAGCATCTCCTTGGAAAGGGCTTGAGCCTGACCCTGGGCCTTCTCCTTCTCAAGTAGGGCTTCTTGAAGCTGGGTCCTTAAAATTTCAGCTTTTGAGCGCTCCTGGTCCACCTGGGCTTGGAGGAAATCACATTGTTGCACAGCTTGAAAGGATTGTTCGATCAACCTTAAGAAAAGAAGCTCAAACTATAAGAAAAAAAAATTGAGTTGTTTATGTTGAAAAATAAAAAATGTTTCAAACAAAGAGCGAAATGTAAAGAGAATTACCTGGGAGAAGTTGTGAGATGTCTGAATCATGCGGTCTTCCACACTTAATCCTTCTAAGGATTTGATGCTGGCTGGAGGAAGGTAACGAGAGATGAAGCTGGATAGGTTGTCTGGGCCAACGGAGTGAGAAGAGTCCAGGTCAATGGCATCTGAAGTTGGCAGCCCACTTGCCTTTAGCTTTCTTCTTTGAGGTTCCCTAGTCGGGGACTGCAGAGTCAAAGGCAACCTTACCAGAGGAGGATCTGGTCCTCTTAGAGATGTAATTGAGGGCTGGCATGGCAGGGCCTGAGGGAGTCGGAGCCTTCGAGGAGCTCTCATGATTTGGATCTGTAGAGTTGTTGACCATGACGAGAGGGGTTGCGTCCTTGTAGATTTGTAATAACCAACTCATAGTTATAGTCAACAAGGGAGACCCACGTTAGCAAAGAGAAGCAATAAGAAGTACATAAAAAATCATTTGTCTTGAACATGGTCGTTGAGGTTCGTCGTGACAGAAAAGTTAAGCTGAGAGTAATCAGTGAGGGCAGGGCAACGAACCCCGGGATTCTCGTAGATCCATCGCTCATGAGGAAAGGTCCATGGAGAGGGTTTGGTAACAAAGAAGCAACAATCTCTCCACTCCTGGTTTCCCTCATGGAGCTTATCTAAAAACCTACAAGCCCGAGACCTCTGCCCACAAAAATAGAAAAAACAGTCCAAGAAATTGCAGGAATATTGAGTGAGGAAAAGCTAAGCAGAAGGGTCACCTCCATTTCCCTTAACCAAAATATAGAACCTAATCATAACACGAATTGCGTTTAGGGGAATTTGATTAAGGGGAATTTGGAGGTAAGAGGAAATTTCCAAGAGGTATGGGCATATGGGAAATTGAAGACCAGCCGTAATTTGGGCATCCCAAAAAGCCAAAGTAAGGGGCCCCGTGAAATTGGGTATTTCCTCTTCGTGAGGCGCCTTAAGAACGTATTCCGGGGGGAATATCCTCGCACAAGTAAAACAAGCTAGATGGGTTTTGGATATTAGAGAGGATCGAGAAATGAAAATGTTCACTTCTAAGTCTATTATCGAAAAAAGTTGAACAGGGTGAGGTTGAACTTGTAAGGGAGGCGGAATTTAAGGATTCCCCTTCAGAATGAGACATGGTGGTAAGGAAATGCCTAGAAAAAAGAAGAAGAAAAACTACGAAACAAGAAGGAAAGAGGTTACCTTGAGTATAGAAGAGGGGCGGTGGCAAATTTTCGACGAGCCTAAGGACTGAGGATGCTACAAGATGAAAACCGTAGAGGAAGATCGGTGATACAAGAACGGTGTTAGTCGAGAAAGAAAGGACGAATGATAAGAAGATGAAAGTTAGAGAAGAGAGGTTTGTGCAGAGAAAAATCAAGAGAAGTTATGGAGGATATGAGAGAAAATTTCGGGAAAACTCAGTAATATGGAGTTTTATTTTCAAAATGAGAAGTTATGAGAAAAAACAGTAAGAAAGAGGGGGAAAATCAAGGAGAACCCAGCCTTCGAGATGTATCATGATGAGGGCGCGTACGGAACATAAGCTTATGCGGATGTGACAGATGGGGGTGCGTGGGGCAGATGCTAGCGAGGAATCAGAAGCGTTGCAAGGGATAAATAATTGAGGCTTGAGGAGTTTTGGTGGTTAGGCCGAGGGTTTGGAGAGGTTTGAGCCTCCTTAGCTTCTTGAGGCCTACTCGAGCTGAGGCCCATGTTCAGCCTCTAGGCTGGAGGGTTTGGTAGTGTTATCAACCCCCATTATGCTCAGGATGTTTAGGGTCTTGAGATACCTTTGAGCCTCGTTAGCAACTCAGGGGCTGGGAGGGTTCTGAGCTCTCCAGAGTAAAATGACGTCCTTTTGAGGGCCTGTTTCGATTAGTTGACATTCTATAAGCCATAGAAGGTTCATGAGGGCCAACTTGAGAATTTGTTTGCAGGGAATTGTGTACCCCAAGAGGATTATGAAATTAAGGCTAACTCGTATACTGGGCGCGTACGGAACATAAGCTTATGCGGATGTGACAGATGGGGGTGCGTGGGGCAGACGCTAGCGAGGAATCAGAAGCGTTGCAAGGGATAAATAATTGAGGCTTGAGGAGTTTTGGTGGTTAGGCCGAGGGTTTGGAGAGGTTTGAGCCTCCTTAGCTTCTTGAGGCCTACTCGAGCTGAGGCCCATGTTCAGCCTCTAGGCTGGAGGGTTTGGCAGTGTTATCAACCCCCATTATGCTCAGGATGTTTAGGGTCTTGAGATACCTTTGAGCCTTGTTAGCAACTCAGGGGCTGGGAGGGTTCTGAGCTCTCCAGAGTAAAATGACGTCCTTTTGAGGGCCTGTTTCGATTAGTTGGCATTCTATAAGCCATAGAAGGTTCATGAGGGCCAACTTGAGAATTTGTTTGCAGGGAATTGTGTACCCCAAGAGGATTATGAAATTAAGGCTAACTCGTATACTTTGTCATACTCTCCTAAGTTTGAGGTACTTTACGAAAGTAGGGGGAGTGATTGATGCGGCCAAAATATGTCATCCTGTAGGGGAATGACACGTGGACGCAAGATGAGTTATCTACTATGATTATTTATTATCTATTTTATGAGTGACTTATATACCTTTAACTATGTATTTCATTATTGGCCTAATGGGCCCTCTTGTAGCCCATTTATAGTTGAATTTAGTCTATGTCAAGTCCAATATAATGATGAGAGGGTATTGGGGCCTAATATATGTGGAAACGGGTTTAATAATGAAGATTCATGGACATGTACACGTTGAGAAGAAAACATATGGGTCTATGGGCTTGTTTAGGATCGGCCCTAGGCTAAATAGGCTCCGGCCCAATCAGCTTTGTGAAGCATGGACCCCGAGATTGTAGGGAGAGAGTGACTGAGTAGGAAAGCACGAGAAGGGGGATGATCCCTGGAAGATCAGAGCTGACAACCGAAAGATGAGGTTGTGAAGCTATTTTGACCAGGTTTAAGGTTGAAACAGTTGAGAAAAAAGGGGAAAATATAACCTTTTCCCCCAAGGTACGCATTTTACAATTATTGACTTACATTTTTACACGCACACAAAACACTAAAATTTTACTTGACCGGAGAAGATAACTTCATACATTCTCCGGTGATCAAATACACTAAAACTGAGCCCTAGAGCACCTGAGATTAAATTGTTATGGGGAACTTTCCATTAATTCGGATTGCTCCACCCTTTGACTACTTGAGATCTCCATCTGACTTGAGCGTCGGAGTCCCTGCGCTGGAAATCTCGCTGGCGTGCTTGTGTAGGTGTTCGTGAACTCGGTGGGGGCAATTTGCATTTAAACACAACCGGAGGATTGCAATCCGACACTCTGAACTATTAATCAGAGTATGTCATTTTTTGACACAACAGAGTGTATATTAATTTTATCATATTGCTTAATATAATATGTGTACTTATAATTATTTTTAGCTCTAATGTTTACCTAGTTTTATTTTCATTAATCAATGTATTTTTAACTAATTTACATTATATAATTAAAAAAATTATAAAAGAAACAGAGAAAATGATGGGGTATTCATTTGCTCGAAAGAGAAAATGAAGAGAAAATGATGGGGTATTCATTCGCTCGAGAGAGAAAATGATGGGGTATTCATTCGCTCGAGAAATGAGAATTGGCACCGTCCCACCCCCAAAGTACATACATACATACACAGCACACAACTACCAACCGTAAAAGATATAATAACTCTACGAGGACCAATAAATTTATCTTGGGTTGGTTCAAAAATGAAAATACAGTTCCCAAACGCAATATTACATTGTAATTAAGCACAATCCCCATTGGAGAACAAAATAAGGTTACAGGGAGTTGATTTTTTTTTTTTACAGGAAAAAGAGAAAAGAAAGATATTACAATTGGTTGGCAATGACTATCGGGCCCTTCATCTTAAAATGACAACATATTGCAGATTTTGTAATCAACACAACAATTTACAGCAAAAAATAGAACAAGAGTATACCAGCTGAAATATACCACCTTCACTCTTTCTTTAATGGGAATGGGAATCAACAAAAATCCACTCAATGTCTTCTAACATCTTCCCCTGGCATTTGGACATAAGGATTCACTGAGCCAACTGCTTGGGAAGCCTCTTGGAGCTCTACGGCTGACGTAGTATTAGCAGAAACATTTGGGGGCGTTTGTAGAATTGCACCATGTGGAACCGAGGGTTGGACACTGGTAGGTGTGTTTATCTTGATTGGGTAAACTTCACTCACCTCTTCACTGCCTTCATCAAAGTATACAACGTCTTGCATGGTTAACTGGTGGTACTCCACGATTTCCCTCAGAAAACGGTTTTCCCGAGCATAAACAGAATTCTCTTGGGCAAGTCGAGCCTTTTCAGCTAAGAGAGACTCGAGTTGAAGCCTTATCTGAGATACAAATATTTTCATTCGTTTGTTAAATACACACTCAGAATTTCCATATCAAGATTTTAAAATGGAGAAAGGCTAAAACAAACATGTGGTAAACAGTTTTTTTTTTTTTTAAATCAATGTTTATGTTAGATATAGGGATAGTGGTTGTCTAACAAGAGACTAGGCAATAATATGATCTATTCATTAATCTCCATTCTGAAATACTTATCTATTTTTCTTTTGAGTTAGAGATCACTTACTAAGTCATCATCTTCTGTGTCATCTCCCTTTTCACGGCTTGCCCTGAGGATTTTGTTTTCTTCTTCCAGCTGAGCACATCGCTCCTTTGCAAAAGCAAAATCAGCTTTCACTGTCTTCAGCTCTCTCAGTAGAAGTTTTGCTTTCGCAGCCATTGCCATTGCAACCTGAGGTTTAGAAAAGAACAACAAGAAAAGGGTAAGACCCTAGGTATCTTGAATGCCATTATCAGTCTTTGACAAAAGTTATAGTACAGATTATAACTGAACACTTCTTTCCTTCAAATTAAATACTGCTAATTGCTAAAGAGTCTTTATTAATGGCACAAAGTTATACACTTATGGAGTACTTAGAATATGGGTTCATATTATTAGGTTGCAAATATAAAAAAGACAAAAAACCAAGTTAGGTTACAAAAAGAGTTGTGTTTTATCACCAATGCAACACAGTTGCAACCTTACGTCGCGAGATGCCTTCAGCTGTGTTTCCAAGGTAGCGTGCTGAGGTTGAACATGGTTCTGTGACGTAGGTTGTTGTCTCAAGCTTTCAAAATTTGAAGCCTGGTTCGGTGATTTAGCACTATCATGTTGTTGTCTCCAGCTTTCAAAATTTGAAGCTTGGTTAGGTGATTTAGCACTATCATTCTTTTTCCTTATTTGAATCTTACGGGTCTCTTGAATTATGCCTGCAGTTCGGTGCTCAACTGCTGTGATACCCTCCTACAAAAAAGTCGAGTACAGAAATCACTTTCAATAGAGAATTAAAAGTTATAGTGAACAGTTGAATAATAAGTTTCTGGGCACAGGCACAAAGCACACGAATAAAGTATCAAAAGATTCAGCAACTGTGAACTGTTCTTAGTTTCATTCCTCCTCACTAGTAAAATTGTTACTAATTCACGTTTGATGCCTTTCGGTTGTGACTTGTCACTTGTGAAGGAGAGGAAAATAATCCATGACAAACTTAAGCTATAAAGCTGGCTACCCAAACCAAGAAAGAGTTATGTCTGGAATTATATGGCACTAATCATTATACACTAGATAAACTCACTTTATCCTCATACTTAATGAAAATATGAAATTATTCAGTTAAGAGTCTTTCCCCTAATTAATTGACAACCCCTATTCAAATGAATACTGCTTTGCCCTGCAGGACACATCTTTGCATGGACCATTTTCAGAAGAAGAGTCTACAGTGTATTAGCATTCACACAAAAGGAAAATCAGAAAAGAGGCAACACCAAGACTTGCAAAACATCAACAGTCACAAGAAATAAACAAAACATCAACAGTCACGAGAAATAAACAAAAATCAGAAAGTATGCAAGATTCACATAGTTGAATAGCTGAAACCACACCCATATTAATTAAAATGCATCTGTATTAGCTGAAACTACATCCATATAACCCTCGATTCCAAAATCATGACCTTGATTGATACTGAAAAAAGGACAGCTATTGCTAGAAACCCTAAGGCATACCGAATCCTGAGAGAGACACAAACAAAAGAAAAGAAGAAGGGCCTGATATATTTGTCCTCATATTGAAGCCTTTCCAGTTACTCCTCCAATCCAATTTCTTCAATGTGTCTCCACCGAATTTGACAAATTTAAGGGCCAAACAACTTTTTAAAGCATGTAAGGGACAAATGATATTAAGATCTAGTTTGAATGCAGACTATGTACCTTTTCAAAAAATATACTGCAGAATGCAGACTGGTTACTAAAACTAAGAAAACTAGCTAACATATATAATACATAAACTTATATATATATATTGATAGGAAACAGAAATTTTATTAATGTAGAAAAAAATGCAAGGAATGAGGAGTCCTTTATATAGATCACAAGAAGATAAAAGTAACACAAATTACAAGCACTTATAATGCAAAACTCCAATCTCTAACTAGGCGTGATACATGAAGGCCCGTGCAATTTCTATGACCCGACAACCAAAGAGCCCCTCTGAATTTATTCCCACTCCAAACTTCCTCCAAGGACTCAAATGGATTTTCAATACATAATTTAAAATTATGCCAACACATAGCACAACTACAGTATAAAGAAAAGGAGTATGGATATAACTTGACATTTAAATAATTCTCTGCTAAAAGAATTAATTACTATTTCTAGATGTCTCAAACTTTGACTGGATTGAAGTTCTATATTATATTACTTCAAAATACTTCAAAATGCCCAAATCTCCCATTAAGCATAGCAGGTTGTCCCAAAGACTCTTAAAAGGTGGTATAATTTATCAGGGAAATATGCGAAAAAAGTGATTGAAATGTCAGCGGCCACAGTTTGGTACTCTGGTTAATTATATGGGATGACAAACCAGAAAAGAACCCAGAATTCCAGAAACAGATATAGTTTTAAAGGCTTAAAAAGACAGAGCCCACGTACAACTCAATAACCCCTACTTCCCCCCAATGATAAAAATGAAAACGAAAGTATAAAAGCCTACCTCAAGAGCATTGCCAATGGTGCCACCAATGTAATTAAGGGATGATGCAATTGCATCTAGTCCTTTCTGTAATGCAGGGCCCTCGGTCTTTCGGCGACTTTCCGGAGCGTCGTATGTTCTAGGAGTCTGCAAATAATGGAAGGAGCAGCAAAGACGAGTTAAATAATATCATTGGACAAAACATACCATTGCCAAGTGAACAGTGGATTGAGAATTAACAGCAGATACTTGACCAGAGAAACCCTTATTGTTCGAAAGTGAATTTTCCCAAAGACCGGGGAGAGAATTTTTTTAAACTAAAAAATTTCATAGGTTAAAAATATTACTGCAACTCCCACCCCATAAAGTGGAACACTATTTTTTATTTTCAATCTAGTCAAATTGCCGTAACCAGGGAGAGACTTTTTAAAACTAAAATTTCAAAGGTTATAAATATTACTGCAACTCCCACCCTCATAAAGTGTAACTGTGTAACGCTTTTTTTTATTTTACAATCTAGTCAAACTGCCGTAAACAATGTAAACCACCAATTCCACACCTGACCCTTTTTGCTTCTATCAGATGCCTGAAATGTTTTCCCTTCAGGCGTTACACGTGGCTGAACTGTATCATCATCCTCATCAAGAATTGATTTAGCTTTCCGAGCTATAGTCCCCCAGAATCCTTGTTTAGATTCATTTATGTTCTTCTTTGGTCCATGCTCATAGATGGATGGGTCCTACATTCCACAATGAAAAATTACTTCACCGAGTATAAGATGGCCTTGGAGATCTGCACAATTTATCTACTACTCAAACAGAACGAGAATATACTCAGATTGACGAGGGATTTTGTTAAATCAAAGTTCTTCAATCCGCAAACATAAAGTAGTTCAAAAAGGGTCAACAGGATAATTGGATTTATTTGCGTTCCTATAGCAATAGATATTCAATCCAGAAATTAAAAGAAGATCTAATGTTAGGACAGTGTAGGACCAGCAGCCAAGAATGATATTAAAAAGTCCAGAGGGATGATGAAAGATCACATTAACAACATATCCAAGAAGGAGAGAAAGAATTCATGTACAAATGGAGGGGTGACTCCAGACAAAGAATTCATCAATGCAGTCAAGAGGTCGCAAGGATGAGGATATAACATTATGTACAAAAGCATGAAGTAATTACTTCTTCAACTTCACAGTCTGTAGGAATGTTGAATAACCTGTGTTTTTTAAGCTGATATAGAAAGTTTTATAGGTTTACAATTATCAATGTAATGACAAAGGGTTGATAAATCTTCATAGCACCCAAAATTACTGCACAACTTTAGTGGAACTACATACAGAGGACCAAAGTGTCTTAATATTTGACAATCACTCATCATACATAAGGATTAGGCACAAGCTGCACCACCAACTCCAAGAGGACCCACCTTGAACCAAAACCGGACTGCTTAAAGCCCTTTAAACCTGTTAACCCACTTATATAACTAAAAATACTTCAAGCTGCAAAGAAAGTTCAGTTCTGACCAAAGTTGCAAAGATCAGTTATCGATCTACTGTAGTGAAACAACAGGATTCTTTTAGGACTGAGAGGAAGCCTAAAAAAAGAAAGTGTTGGATGTGTGGTGGATCTTAATTCTTAAATCTTTTTATTATCTGATTCGTTAGAAATTGGAGTTGTGTGTTGAACCATCTAGGGAAAACACCTCATTTCTACTGTTTCATTTTGGGCAATCACAACCACGGGCATTAGAAACCTATACCACTTCTACATATGTTCTCCCTTCACTATCCAATTTCAGACCCTACAGCAAACCTTCAACCAGAAGTCAAATTAGAAATTGCTCAAAACTCTTTCACAATCAATACCAACTTTCTTGAATATAATCCATCCAAAATTTAAACCATCCAGAGAACACATAATTGAATCAAAATCAAGCAACCAGAAGGCAAGAAGCCAATGTCCATGGTGAAGCAATTGGTTAGAGATTCATGACCAGCCCAAGCACATTCCGCAACTGTATCCGGGAGGAAGGTAGTCTAAATGATCTTAAAAAATGCATTCTCCACAATGTATCACATCACATATCATAAACATACAATCTCCTAATTGATGGGGCAAGAAAAACACTAAAAACAACAGTTATCAATAATATACCGCACAGCATCAAACTCAAGTAACAGATTGCATTGGCAGCATAGAACAGATTACCAGCAAAAACAGCAAAATGATACCTTAGCAGGGGAAGGAGTAGAAGCGCGTGGTGAAGAGAGGGCAGATTGCTCGTAGACGGAGGAAAGTGAAGAATCCCTAAAAGCGGAGGAAGCTCTGATGGCTTTGGTGGCGAGAGAGGAGGCGGAAGGCGAGGGCGAAGAGTTATCGGCGGGGGTGGGAGAGGCAGAATCGAAATTGTAAGGGATAGGGATGTCAACTCTCCCAACTTGCTGCCGCCTCCTGTAAGCCATTCAAACAGAAAAACTTGACGCTTTTCTCCGTGAATACGAAAATCTTGTTGAAAGGTTTATGAATTTCCGATTGAAGAGTCAGAATCGCAGTGATTGACTGGATGAGACTAGGGTTTGTTGTCTCCCCGGCAAAAAAGGAGAGTGTCAACGCCAAGAAAAAGGTGAAGTTCAGTTTCGTTACGTTCACGTTCGGCACTGTCACACAAGAATCTGGATCTGATTCCCAGAATTTCACCGCCCAATTAATGTTACCAAATTTCTTTACTTTTTTAAAAAACTTACCATCTTATATTTTAATTAAATCCAACCGTGTTATATGATTTTTTATTAAGCAAAAGATAGGGAGTTTGGATAAGCGATCATTTGGTTGTTTTGAGTTTGAATCCAACTATGTTTTCAAAATAAAATACTCAAATATTTAAATAGAGTACCATCTTATATACTATAAAATACGAAAATGTGAGACTGACTCTACGACTAATAATTTACCATCTAAAATGTATTTGAATATGTTAAAGTAAATAATGAATTATTTGTGGAGCTTCAAAAATACTAGAAAAATAAATAGAATACTGTCATCATACATATTTAAATGAACAAGAAATATGCTATAGCCTTCAGACTTGTACAACAATAACCAACATTAAACAAAGGACGAACATTCAACAACCCTTTGCAAGCCGAAATAAGACTTCTGAAGATAGAATCATCAACAATCTTTCACATCATATATAGACGTAGACCCCATGCTTCCCCTCTTCAACGCCGTGCTTTCCCAGCCTTACCATAGTTAAGAGTTAACTCAATAATATTGCTTAGTTTAAGAAGTAATACCATTTACTAAACAAAGTATTATTGATTAGTAATTTTGAAAAGAATAATATATAAAATTAAATATTTTTAAATAGTAATACTCAAGAAGAAAATAGTCATAAATCTAGTTCACGAGAGACCTGCTCAGGAGTATTTCATATTCCAGTACAATAATTAAATAATACGACTACCAATGGCATCACCAAAGAGTGGACATTACATAAATAACGTCAAAATGCAAAATAGAAGATCATTACAGTAGTGGGTCCGAGTGGACAACCAGTATGTTACAAATTTTAAGACAAAATAAAAAACTTTATGCATCCCATGTGAAGGGTGCCTATAGCAAACAGTAAAAGTAAATTCAAACATGGAATGGAGTCAGAACTTGAGACCCACAAAACACCAAACACGATAACACCAGAGTTACATCTCATTTATGTTGCTATATGCATATGCAATAATTGCACACACAACTCACAAAGTAGTTTTTCCCGAAATGGAAACTGATACAAACTCCAAATGTACACCAAAAAGGCTTGATCCAAATGAGACCATGTCCGAACAGTCCAATGAAAATTGAGCTAACAACAATGTATGCATCAACTTGGACAAGAAAACTTCTCAAATGTATTTTGTTTGTTTCAGATATGATTTTTTTCTTCATCCTCTGATTTTAAACATATGTTAACCATGATTAGGATACACAAAAGAGGTAAGCAGATCTTACCATTTGACATTGCAGATCTACTAAAGCCTCCCGGAGCAGATTGACAATATTCCCATATCTCCGTTATTATATTGACCCAATGATCACAAGATATGGGCAGTCCAGTCCAGTCCACTTGCACAAGTTCTGCTTTCTGGGTGCTAGAGTTTGCCTTCATTTCTTCAGAATTCGTTTCAATGAAATTGGAATCTTTAGAACCAAAAAGTTAGGTATTTCATCTTTATTCACAGGATCAGAAGGGAGATTGGCACAATGGGCAAGTTGATTTGTGAGAGGTTGAGAACCACTTGTAAAGACAAGCAGAATGAAATTTATGCTTGCAGGTCCTGCATGCAAGACGTGGAAGGCTATGGTTGACAGTGTGGATGACACTATAACATATGGGGCACTCCTCAACTCCTTCAAATTCCTTGTCGAAATTACTCTTCCATATCCTTATTGCTTCAGCTAAGGCTCCATTCTGTGCACATTCACAAAAAATGTAAGCATTTGATTTTCAAATTGATGCAAGAATATGCGCCAAATCTTTAATGAGCGCACAGAATGTTTCAGAAAGATTTTTAAGTTAGATAAAACTGCAAATGAATGATCAACGATGAAGAGTTGCATCGAGAATTTTGATGCAAGAAATGTTACGAACAAATGACATCAATGGACATTACGGATAAGCATAGATCGCATCCTAGTACAGAAAAAGAGGAAGTTTATCGGAAGTTATATGAGAAACTGGAATCTGCCAAATACCTGATTACGAACAAATGACATCAATGACATCAACCATTTTCTTCTCTTCACCTCACTAATGCCAAGGCTCCTTGTACAATCTATATCAACAGGCCTCAGGGGGTAAGAAGGAGGAAGACGAATTACTAGATCCATCCCTGTCTCATCCTTAGTATAGGTGGCCACAATTTCATTAGCTGACTTGCTCACACTAATGGAGAAATTGTCATCAGCAAAACTAGCTTTTTTAATCTGCAATGACAAAAAAGATGCCCCAGTTATATGCGATTAGAAACCCAGCAAAACTGCTCCCATAGAGGAGGCTAATTTAAAAAAATAGTGGAAGATGTAGACAGATGATCCAAAGATTAGAAATCAAAACTGCAATCTTGGATGTCTGGACACAATGTTAAAGAAAGAGAATATCAGGATTATTTGATTCCCTAATATTTTAACATGTTTCCTTTGATGTTGTCTCTCCTATATGCTAATAATACTAATTTTTGTGATGAACTGTAGGATAAATACATATTGAACTTGATCCTGGACTTTCAGTTGGTAGGGGCTACATCAAATCCAGAAACAGAGGTTGAGAAACATTTACTAAGATATGATTGTGAGTAAAGTTGGGAAATCGAATTTCACTAATCAGAATGGAAAGTAAAGCTGGAAAAGCAAAATGATACTCCCTCCATCCGTACCTCTGAGATAAGAGTCATAAGACTACCTTCCTAATTTGGTTTGTACCAAATTTAGTCTTGTTTCTTTGTTTAAGTTATTAACTATTTTTCAATGGACCAAAATGTCCCTGTTTAACACACTTAGTTTTCCTACTAGTTTTTGTGTCATCTCTCTTGTAAGGGTAAAATAGAAAGAAAGAGGATAAAAGTTAGAATTCCAAAGTCCAAACACATGTAAATGTCTTCTTAATCTGTGTGAAATATTGTCCAAGCTTATCTCAACGGTAGGGAGGGAGTATTCCTTAGACACATCAATCTTGTTCATATATTTGGACCAGTACAGTTTCCTAACAACTTATATCATCTTAATGATCCAGCTTATCTCCATTAGTCCCTGCCTCAAAAGTAAATACTGCGTGAAATTGCAATTGATGAAAACTGAAGCAGAAAGTATTTTACAAGTCATCAGAAATAACTTAAGCTATTGTAACTTTGTCCAGTGCTTCAATGGAGAATTCTTCAAAAATATTTCCAATTTCCTGCAACTATAATACTCCGTATTTGTGAAATTCGGTAAATATGAGTTCTATAGAAAGACCATGATGAACTAATCCAATTATAATACATTTCAAGACAAAGACACTGACTTGTGCAATTACTCAGAACCAGCACCAACACAGAATCAATTGATTTAGGAAGACACAAAAAATTCACGCGATACTAGAATATATGGATTGAAATAACAGCATAAAAAACAAGTGTAAATTTGGAACACGTGGAGCACACCTGAGATAATTCATTTGATATCAATGTTGGGCTACACCATGCTTTTGTGAAAGATTCAATGGCAGATGACGCCGAGCGATCTCGTATATCATTAAACCACCCTCGGACATATGCTGGTAGATTATGAAGCATCAAACCATATATTACACCGGCAAGTGAAGCCATTTTCTCGGGTCCAATGGGCCAAAGCACCTCTATCGAAAATAAAACCGAACTTGTAGTGATAGCACGCGATGAAGCATTTGCTGCTTTAGACACTTCAGCAGGAAGTTCTGTATCTTTCTTCTTTGAGCTGGTCCCCATATATAGCTCCAATGGAATGTGCTGGAAAAGACAATCCAGAATTGCTGAATTGGTAGAATCTTGCACATATTGTATCATTTTTTCCCTTGCTGGTGATGATGGAGGCAAGGAAACTATATGCGACAGCAGCAAACACCAAGCAACTAATACATTTACCTATGAATGTGAACATGGTATAAATTTCTAATCATCAATTCATCATAATAAATGAGTAATAAAATAATAGATAACATAAAATAGCATGTATTGAAATGCAAGATATACTTACCCGTTCATGTGCCAATAAATCCATTTCAAGAACCTCGAGAGGTAACTTTTCTAGTTTACAAGAAATTTCTTCCCTCAAACAAATATTTTCTGCTGATGACATATCAACGGAACCCTCATTATTAGAAGTACCACCATCAGTGTTGTCTGTGAAGGCTAATTGAACCACGGGCTCAGTTGATAGAAGAATAAAAGCTGCATACTGTAGAGGTGGGAACGGTTCGCATGAAAACACTAGAGCATATAGAGAGCTGATGGCTCCTTTACTTAGCCCCCAAATATCGATTGATTTAATAGCTTTATCTCTTGCGAGTGTACTAGACTGAACAACACATGACGAAACCAACTCCCAAAACCGACGATGATCAAGCCGAGATAATGCAATAATAGATGAAGCCTCACGGAAACTTGAATTTGCTATTGCTTCCGCAGCAGCAGTGCAAAAAAACAAACGAAGAATGCCTTCAAACATTCGATCTGTGATGAGCTCCCACTGATCACTCCCCACAAGATTTAGTTTTTCAGTATGTGCCTTGTCCTGAGATCCAATGAGAGAACAAAACAAGGAGAATCCAACAAGGGAATTTCTTGCAAGTTCTATGGGGAAAGGATCACTGATTACCACAGTATTCTTTAGCTTATTTAATGAAGCATTTACATCATTAGGTTCATCTATTAAAGTGCAGTTCACATTTTCAACCATTTCTTCCATCATTACAACAGCTGCTTCAATCCAAAATCTTAGCTGATGCAAAACAAACTTCCAGTCATCTTCATCAAAGTATTCCCAGCAATAAGCAATTGAAATTACTACCAACTCTGACAACAGCTTCTGTGCCAATGGTAGCTTATTTATAACTGCTGATGCACCATGCCTCTGTTTCTGAAATAACTCATACAGAATTTCTCTCTCCATAGGGAAGGCATGCCTACCTGGTTTTATCCCATCAATCAATTCTGTTACTTTTATAGGGAAACAGGATATAACCAACTGAATCCAGTCCTCCATATCTGCAACAAGTCAGATTCACGTTTATCATGAAAGTTACAGAAATTGATCCAACAACAATAACTACAAAATTGATTGTTACAACTAATGTACTTGCTCTTCTATTGTTCATGACTAAATAAGTTTTGCCTACAAAAAAAAAAAAAAACAACCAAAAGGAGAAATCCAAGCATTGCAATTAAAATGAGGTGAATGAGTAATGTCTTTTATTCCATCATTTATAGCTGTAGTTCTTCATCATGTACAATATACATGAACAAATTGTGAATTACCTTCTCCAGTTTTCCATGCATTCAGTGGAGGGAAAGAAACAGTTCTCTTGAGCCAGTCAACTGTTGCATTATGGAATTCACTTTGGTCATGAGGATCATGTTGATCATTCACAGAATATTCAAAGCCAATGCACAAAGGGTCAACAAGAATGTTCATGACAGATGGTAGTATCCTCAAACAATTTAAATTTGCAATATCACCAATATAGAGTTTCTCTAGAAATAATTTAAAGAGTGGTACAGCCTTTTCCTTTCCCCACACATTGTCTTGAAAAAAAGTAGAGAGTATAGATGAAAGAGCTCTCAAAAAGGGTTCTTCAGTAGCTTCTAACTCATCAATTGTGGCACGCCATAAGAGATTTAATCCACTTTTAGCTCCATGAACAAGAGCACCATCAATCAAAATGGTCAAAATGGAATCTGAAAAGCCATAGTCTTCTCCTTTTTTCACATAACTCAGGAAAGAAGGTAAGAAGGAGTAGAAAATACTGCCACCAAGCCATCTCCATGTGCATAAAATCTCAGCAGCAAGCCAAGGGCGAGAATATTGAGACTGTTTGGCTGGCAAGTGTTCAACAGCATCTTTGGTTGATGAAGGTGATGCCTCAAAAATAATACCAGCGACAACTTGGTCAAATCCCATTTTAGATATTAGTTTGTCAACTAAAGCAACAAACTTGGTATTTCCGGGTGCCTACAAAATATATTATGTTTTAGCTCCCATAAATTGTGTACCAGATAAATAAATGGAAAGGGTCAAGGACATGATGAAACAACGATGTCATTCACAATTGGATATACTGTCTAAATAGGTTTCTCAAATAAATGACTGCACACCAGCTTGCTAAGAACATCAAGGCAATTAACAGATATCGAGAATTCCTATTATCAAGATCATTCTTTTCAGCTTCCAAAATTGAACTTGATCTTAAATGTCAAGAAAACAGTGTTATGTAAAATTGGCTACAAATAAGAAGTTGAAATCCATGAAGAAATATGAAATCTGAATCAAGAAAACCAAAAGTGCAATATTTGCATGGTTGGAATAGAGTTCGTTTTATTGTTAAAATGTAAAAACATAATCAGCGACTTAATACAAAAGTATTTTGGCCTTCAAAGCACAAAGATCATATCAATTACCATTGAAACATATACCCAATTTCGAATTACTCCAAGCTCCAGTTCACTTAAAGCAACTAATTTACTGCATCATCATTGCCATCATAAATTCATAATGATAATCACTGGGACAGTATAATTTCCGAACATATAGAAGTCTATTCTGGGTAGCACACTACCACTAAAAGTAATGAGTTGGATCCTGAGACTTTCAAACACCACTTATGATGAAACGTGTACAGCAGAAACAATAAGTTCTAACAGTAACAAAGCACAGCTGTGAGTAACTTATAATAACAATATCCTATTCCATGCATTTCAGTAAACATAAAAAAAACAAAGCAAGAATTTGCATACACTATAGTTTATCATCTATGAGACTAATAACTAACTTCGTTAGCACACAACATCTCCATATTATTTGCAGGAAATTTGGGATCAAGATTTTGGGAATGCCTTCTTATAAAAGAGTGGTAAATGAGTCACGTATTTTCATACGGGCAAGTGAAACCTATGTGATACAGATAGGGCAGGGAGTGGGGTCTATCATCAAGCAAACTATTGGATTGCATGCCCAGCTCACAGTATGCCATCAGTTATAAATAAACTAAATCAAGGTAAGCAAATGCGTCTCACAAGTCACAAACCTAACTGTCCTTCAGAGGAGCCTGTATGCTAAGTCATATTGTGAAGAAATGGTGTTTCTGAATGGAGTAGTCTAGACAAGTCAGCAAAAATTTCAGCATATTATTACCAATAACATACTTTTGTTTCAGTATAAATATTTTGATATACGAAGAACATAATATAAGCCAACATCTAGTAAAATGCATGAAGATTTAGAAATGTAATGCAAAAGAAATTTCTGAAATGAAAAGGATAACTTGAATTCTAGTTTTCTAATGTGTGCTAACTGGCTAAGTAGAGGAAGGAGATTCATAAACACTTTTTTCTTGTAAAAAGGAAAGGAAAAACAGAGCACAATACAACTCACATGGAGAGAAATGTTATCGGCTCTCAATTTGACACCTGAACCATTAGGCACGATCCACAACGGCCACGAGTCATTCTTACTCAGGAATTGCTCCAACAACTGTTGTTTCTCAACTTGATCATGACAGAAAACTTCAAAAATATCAACTAACCATTGGCAGCAGGAAGAGATGAAATTAGCAGAATCAAATCTATTTTCTATAAACGTAATGCATTTTATTGACTGTATCAAAGTGGCTCCTAAGCTCTTCTGGTTATTTACACCAAAACCGTTCAATAACTGATCACCCATTTTGCATCGAAAGGCATGGAATGCCTCACAAGAGGACAACCTGGCCTCAATTTTTCCTATGTGCTCTTTATCAAGATTGTCATCTGAAACATCAATCCAGCTAAATTCCCAGTCAATTAGGAATATTGCAGCCAATATATCTTGAACAAGCTCATTTTCAGCATCAATAGTATTCAGACAAAAGAAACTACCGCTGAGAATATCTAAAGCAAAACGAACCATCTCCAGCACATTATCAGAAGATGCCAATTTCCTGTGAGAATAACTTCTTCCACTAAATAAGAAAGAACATAGATCCTGAACCCAAGCAAATGAAGAATCCATTACAAAAGTCAATAGTCTCCTAAGGACTTCCTTGAATATCAGAATTGATGTGTTTCGTGACACAAATGAAATATGATCGTCTTTTGATCCTCCACCAAGGACAGCACTGTGAAACAAGAGAAGACAAGTAAAAAACAGTAGAATGATCAGAAATCAAATCAAGTACCCAAAAACGAAAAAAAGGGGAAAAAGAAACAAATCACACACACACAGAGAGAAGCCCTCCAGAAAAAGCAGCACCTTCAGAGTCAAGTGCAGTTCAGGAAAAAGTACATGCTTCTCAAACATATAAAATATCAAGCAAGTACTTGTTGCCAACAGTTTCTAAAATTAAATATGTGATCAAGTGAGTCCATCAGTCGTAGGAGCCACATTTCAAACATATTAAGAAAATAAATGATTTCCACAATTAAAATGCTAATTATTGCACCTAGCACCAGGAAAAGAAAGTCATGGATGTACAACATCCACATCAAAACACATAGAGAATCAGCATCCAAACCTAGTTCCTGGAAATGAATTGGCCAAGAATCTTTGGATGCTAAAGCATCGAAATGTTATAAGGATCATAAATCATTTTAGGTAGAAGCATGTGCAGTGGGAAAGAGTCTGGACTCGGGACGTCATCCAAAGATGTCACCAAACTTGCTAATACGGTGTATATGGAAGCATAACATTCCCCAAAGTTGCAAGTTCATTTAAATTAAGAGCTAATAGATACATGAACCTTCTTTCCACCTTTAAAAATAGTATTTTCTCCTTTATTTAACTGTCTTCAATCATTGCATTATGTCTAATTAATAAATCATCATTTTGCGGTTGTCAGTAGAAAGAGGAATGAGTACACATGTTTCCCTCTTACTGACTTGTAAAGTTCTCGACCTCAACATCCAGTTTAGTAGAAATATTGACAATTTGAATTGCAAGAGGCTAAGCAAAAGAGCAAGGAGTGGACTAGACTCCATTCCCAAACAGAATATGATGAAGCACATACCACGCATATAATGAATTTAGAGAGGTTTTTAATCTGCATACCATAAAAATTGTGCATCAGAATTTCCGAAAGGAGGAGAAGCTTGCACAACATCAGTAGCAACCAAATCCAGAAGCTCGTGATGCCAGTTGTTTTGACACAATCCAAACTGCTGAACAGCAATCCCAGTTCTCTCCCTAACCTTTTCCATCAGAATAGCCAAGACAGATATGTGGTTCTTGCCCATTGTTCCAGGATCAGAACTAACTTTTTCTCTATTCACTAAATATGTAACAATTGAGTCCCACTGTTCCGAGAAGCACTCGTCATCAAGTAACGCGAGCAACAGATCCAATCTTGCAGAAATAGATGGACTAAATTTTTTTAAGCACCAAGGGACAATTATTTCATTGAAAGATTTCAAAAACTGTTCTGCTCCCAAATCACTGGACGTAAGCTCTTGGGTTATCTTGCGAGGTCCAAATATGGAGATACCGACTAAAATAATCTTAATTGCATCTGGTGAATCCTGGTTTAGAAAAATTGTTACAAGGATATAATGGGTGATCAAGAAAGATGCTAGTGCTATAAAGAAGAAAAAATACAACCAAACAACTAATTAGAAGAAGGGGAGATCAAAGAGTTCTCTTCTCTACCATCTATAGAATTACTGAAAAACACTATTATGGTATTACCACAGTATGTTCTAGCACTTCATTTAAGGAGTGGCCTTCTGGGTTGGAGTTTTGGTGTTTATTGTTCCTTTGTTGGGGTATTAAAAAAATGAAAAATACCAGACCTTGATTTGGTCAGTTTCTCATAAACCTAGGGTATGTGAAGAAGATGCACAAACAGGAGCGGACCCCGAATATACAAACCCGGCCCAACACCCACGTTTTCTTCATTTTCATAAAAAGACAACAACCCGGCTCATCAGACCAACGTGCATGAAAGCAAAGGTAGTTGATGAAATGGAAGATATCATACTAGATTAACTTGCAAAGAAATAATATTACCCAAGTAAATGTAATACAATAATACTCTTACTTTGGAGATAAATTAAAAAAACACTATGGTATGAACAGTACCCATCAAGTGTAGATATAGCTTTTTGGAAAAAGAAAAAAAAAAAAAAAAAAGAAAGCAATGTGGATCCAAAATCTAAGAACAAGAAATACTGATCTGTTAATTCTAATTGACAATCTTTTTCAAGACAAATCAGGTTTTACACAAGTAAACTTTTCAATTATTCTGACTTTCATTTAAAGTACCAATTTGGCAATCAAGAGCAACTCATGGGTTCATAAAACTTATAATTAATTCTTAAACAAATCTCATCCAAGAAAACATGTATCATAAGCTCTCACTCTCTGCATTAGCTCTCTGTATGTTTGACTCCAAGAATCAGTGTCATCTCTCGATAAAAAACAAGTTGTCAAGTTGAACAGATGAATCTTCGAAAGAAATAACCTACAGCCTTCTTGTTCTTTTCTCGGTTAAATTTAAGGACTCCCATAATGACGGCAAGTGCAACAAGAATCCATAACATATAAAACTAAACACAACAAGAATGAAATGAGTCGACTTGTTAAACTTACAATTGCCCCGATTAATGGGAAAGACTTTTTCAATGTGGGGCCCACCAAATCAAGCAATGGCCATGTCTCTTCTTTCTGCACAGTATGTTTGTCAAGTAATAAAATAAATTTAACCACCCACTGCACGTTTTGGGAAGTATATTCTGTTTGCTGAAACATATCCAGACAATCCATTTGAAATTTCGAAGAGAAGACCATGAACAGTTCATGTTCTAGGGCTTGTATCCCAGAAAGGATTCTAATAATGCATTTCCCAAGACTTTCTTCATAATTCGTCGAATTCTTATTGTTCACTGCTTCTCTTGTTTCCTTCTGAATATGTTGGATGCTATTATTTGACTGACCAGGAGTATACGGTGAAATGGATACATCCTTATCTTTTGAGCGGGCAGCCAAGAGATATTCATGCCAAAGAAGCCCTAAGAAAATCTCATCAACAAGCTTACGTCGTAAAGGGGAAATGGCATTTTCTCCATCACAATATCTGATGCCAACAGAGGACAACTAGGTATTAGATATTGAGAGGGGGGGATTGGGGGACAAAAGAACTGAAAGAATTGAGACCATACCTGGAAGCATTTCTCAAGCCCCAAATAAAGCATTCTTCCACTGCCAGGAAAAAAGCAAGCCTATCTGCATGTGATGAATAAGACAGGTTTCTCCCTTCCCAGAGGCTTTTAAAGAATTCAAGAAGAAATTTCTCCCCTGTGATCGCATTTACTGGAACTGTTTCTAAAAATAGAACTAGGGCTGGATATGAAACTTGCTGAGACCCAAAACACCCATTCCTAAGAAAATTCCATAATCGGTTGAGTACAATTTTCTGGACATTCAGGGTAGTCCAACTGTCTGGAAAGCTTTTCGTGAAAAGTAACAGAGTATCCCACATAGATGAATGACAGGCTGGATTCTTTTCCTGGAAAGAACCAAGTATTGTTCCAGCGAGCACTTTCACATTTGCCTCACTGAGAGCATGAGGTACATTTTTAACACAACTTCTCAGCACTGAATATGCAGCTGACCTGATAGTTGGGCTTTGAGACTTCAGAAAGTCCAAAAATAAGTTATGAGTTGAGAACATCTTTTCTGCAGTAGAAGTAGCAATGGTCCGGGCTTTCTCTGCATACTTAGATTCACCAGTTACATTTTCTGAACCAGACCTTCCAGAATTCCAGGAGAAGAAAACATCAAAAAGTGCTGCTAATGCAAGTAATGATGAAGAAACCACCTGTCATCCAATCAAGCTTTCATCAGCGCCACTATAATATATAAATATGAGATGGTACGACGACTTAACTAGGAAAACAAATGATATGTGAAGCATAAACAATGGTGATTTGGGCGTATTTTCAGCCCATCCAGGTTGTAGATGATTTCGGATCAAGCTAATATAGAGCATGAGCATCATAATAAAGGCTAACCTACTTAGGACTTGTTAATCACAAATGAAAAGTCACGAACCAGCAGTTGAACTAGAATGAATAGGCTATAATTTACCTTAATAAATCACAAAAACGCAAAAAAAAAAAAGAGGGTCAATCTTTGTCTATAGAAACTTAAAGGGGCTGGTTGACAGAAATTTTGCATTGATTAGCTCATGAAAACAGAAACTTACACACCCAGCAACCTCAAGAGTTGGTGATGCCCACCAGCCCTAGAATGTCCTAGATAGAATTTCAATAACATAATAGGTCATTACTACACTCAAATCTGTGACTTACCACACAAAAGATCTGTGTAGGACCATCTACTTGTCAACTTGACATGAATGGATATGGAAACAATGATTAAATGGTATAAATGCAAAAGGCCACATTTCAATTGTATGTTGAGATCTCACATATTCCCTTGTCGTAAAGCCTTGCAATGGGGCAAACCGAGATCTATCTGAAATAAGATATTTTTATTTTCCCCCTGACATTACTGTTTTGTAAAATTACAATTTTTAAACTCTTGAGGGTTTTCCAGTTATAAACACCCCCCTCCCCCAAATATTTGTCCAGATTATACTTCCAATGAGATTTTAGTCCTTTTTATCTGTCACCAAATTTTAGTATAAGTGTCCTATTCAAATAATTACTCATAATTAAGTACACACATATCCACAATTTCATTTTTTTTCTCTCTCTTTTATCACTGTATGCTCTATATGGAAGTATTTAGGTTGTTATTTTTGCTTGTTCAGGATTCTAGCCTTTACTGCTTGACTGGTGCCAGATACGCAGGATTTACAATAGAAGTAGAGTTCTCTGAATAAATTGCCATTTAAAGTGCTAGGAATGCCAGAATCTTCTCCGAGAAACAACAAGAAGCACATGTAAAATATTCACATTCCAAAATTTGAAGCTGCAGATGTCACAAAGGTTTTCAGGTTTTTTCATGTCAAATGTGAGATATATAGCCTTTTAAATAAAAACAACTATTTCCATTTTTTAGAAGGGAAAAAAAAACATGTCAATTTCAAATAGTTTTACAAAAGTTTTTATGTGCAGTTAGTCCAAACACATATTGATAAGCAGAAACAATCTCCTCAACCAGCTGAATGAAAAATCTAATGTGCACATACATCAATTTGTCAAATGCACCCCTCAGTTTTAAATGATTAAAGTGTTCACTAACAGTCAGAAAACTAATCGCAGTACCTTCTCTCAACAATGCTTGGGAAGTCACACAACATCAAATGGGTTGTGAGAACCAAGTTCATATCTGCTACTAATAAAATAACACTTCAAAAAAATTAATCATTTGGTTAAATGAGAAGCACACTCATCTTTACCTGTTGGTACATTTCTTCCAACTCATCAGCTGCAGTTTCTTTATCTGACAAACTCTGTGGAGTGAGCTTCAGATTTTCTTCTATATGAGTAAATATGTCGGTTGCATAGACCATCAAGGCATCTACTCTTTTCTCTTGAGATGGGAAGGCAGTCTGCGGAATGATAGGGAGGAGAAAATCAGACAGTTTTTAACATACTCATTGGATTCAGATACAGAATATAAAAGTTTGGAACACCATATGCAGCAACCATAAGCACATTGTCAAATTACTGAGACAATTTCAGGTTTTACCACGACAAGGAGAAACAAAGTTGGAAACAGCATCAAACAGAACTTAAAGTGTATTTTAGTTCTCAGAAATAGACAAGGATCACTTCGTTCGACCTTGTCTATTTTAATGAAGCTAATAGAAATTTCTAGCAGGTAACCTTAAAAGGTGCATTTTCAATATCGCTATGTCAGAATTAGTATACTATACACCCACTCTCTGCTAACAAACTTTTTTAATTGAATGAAGCTTTACATCACTTTATGTAACTTGGGCGTTAGATTTCAGTTGTATCATTTGACTAAGTTCAGATATGCTCTTCTTCCTCTGGAAAATACTACCAGATCAATTGAAGAATTATGGCATCAACTTGCAGAAAATATTCAAAACTCATTCCAGCGGCTTTCTAGTACAACTGTGATTGTAATATCACCATCCTCAATTTTACAAGACAGTGCCAAAGAAGAAACAAGAAGAGAGAGAGAGAGAGAGAGAGAGAGAGAGACAGACAGACAGAGAGTGAAAAGGCTTCTGTAATAAATATTAGCTACAGGCTTATAGCAAAGAAAAAATAAATGCATGTGGATGTACAAATACAAATATTCATGCTCAAAAAGAAACTTTTAAAACCTGAAATGACCGTTTGGCAGCTTGAGAAATTTCATATACTGAATCAAATTGAGAGAACCACCATGGCCCTATCAGAAGCTTTAGATGTGGAGCCAAGTCTCTCCTGATAAGGGTAAAAGAATAGGATGAATATAAACAATAAAATAACATTGACAAGCCATTAACTAAAATAAAATTTTAGTTAATGCAAAATTTGTGCCAAGGGATTTTTAAAATTTTGTAATTCATGACTGGATCAAAAGGCTGTGATTTCCAAGAAACTAGCAGTATGTATATGAGATTCCTAATATTTCTTTCTCCAGAAATCATCTGTAAGATAATAAGTAACAAGTGAGATCTAATCAAGTCCCAACGTATATAATAAGGGCACCCAGACTTTCCAGTACGCAGAAAAAATCTAACATTTGAAGCAAGAAAAGGAGAAAGAGAGTAGTGGTCAAACGGTATTCTATTTTTTATGAAAACAATAACATTTGAATGAAATAATAAAAGTATGTCAATTTTAAATTGAATAAATACAAACCCCACAGCAGTGACAAGAGTAGTCATGGTTTCATGAGTTGCTCGCCGAACTTCTCTGTTGTAGTCTATCAGCAGCTTCTTGTACTCAAATGCCTGTGCCAGGAAAGGAAAACGGATTGCATAGAACTTCAAAATAAGTAATGATCATATGTAATACAATTCTGCTCCTTCAATAAGAAGTACAGTTAGATTTTGTCAGAAAATAAACCCATGTTTAAATCAATAAGTAAATCAAACATGAGCATACCCATTGAGGAATGATGATCACTACTTCCTTTGCAGTTTTCTCTTTGATAAGTTGAGAAAGCGATGCCAGAGCTTTAAGCTGCAAAAGCGGAAATCAGCAAGCTGGTTAAACTATTAAGATGTAATATACTCCCTCCATCCCACTATAACTTTCCTATTTTCCTTTTTTGGACATCCCCAATAAGTTTCTCATTCCATTTTTTACATATTATTTTCTCTCTCTCAATCACATCACTTGTATTATATCAATTATTCTATCATATTTTATCTCATACTAATCTATTATTTTTTCTCTCTCAATCACATCACTTGTACTACATCTATTATTTTATCATACTCCTTAATCAAAACACACAAAAGAAAGTGAAAATTTATAGCGCGACAGAGGAAGTATATGATTTGCAACAACCAAAAAACATTTTTTATTCGAAGTTACAGACTATGATCTCAATAACCCTCATCCAATTACCCTTAATTTCACCATTTCTTCATATGACATGATCACGTAATCTTACTTTAACAAAACAATCGAACTTGATAGATTAATCAAATTCAAGCAGTAAAAACTTAGTCGCACTTTGATGAGAGAGGTTTAGAACATAACATGTATAGACTTGTCCACTGTTAACCTTAACCAATTCTCATCCCATGTTAATTTGCTTTACAAGTTATTACTATGATTTATTTTTTGTCTTAACGAACTTCTAAAAATGATGTCATTAGCAAAATTTACCACACAAATTCATAATTCAAGATTCCATAACAAGTCCAAATACATGTAAAACCATAATTTACCTTGGTGGTGGGATCTTTCCGCGAAAGCCGCTTCAAGTGTAGTGCAAGGTCACCATCAATGTCCTGCTTGCCCACCCAAAAATCATACAAAATAAACATACATCACTACCAGTAAAACTTTCATAAATTAAACAAAGTTAGCCCAATATTCTCATATTTGAACCATAAATATTGGGATTAAATATACCAATACAGGAGAGGCTTCAGGGGTCGATGCAAGTGTAGAGGTAACGCGCGAACTTCCAACATAGCCTCCGAAGCCCACAGCCGCAGTGCCCGACGGCAATAGAGAAGCAGCCATGCTGCAATTTTTTTAATATGTATTATTAAATTCCACACGCAAATGACTATAGTTTCAAAACAATCACAACTGATTAAAAATGCCAAAAATAAAAAGAACACGCGGAAGAACCTGCTGCTAGAGGAGCGAGACTTGGTTCTTGAAGCTTCTCCCTTCGCTCTCCCCATTGTTCTTCAACTCGAATCAATCAGATGAAAGTCGATACCAATTTTAGGCGGATTAAAGGTTGAATTTAAGCTGAGAAATCAGCTCTAATGGGGTTTTCCAACACGGATGCGCGGAGGGGGAAGAGGAGCACGAATCAGAAGCCGACTGTATTAAGGAGACCTATTTATAGCTATTTTCGCAAATGACGACTTTACCCTGGCTGGTTACTTGCTTGTGCTATCTAATATTGAGGGGTTTTTTTAAGTGAAAAATAGTTACTTTTATTTATTTATTTACTACTCCTCTTAAAGTAGGATTATTTAAATAATAATATATATAATAGAAATATGTAATTTATTATTCATCTACAAAATATAATTTTGTTTATACATAAGGGTTATTTATAATTTTATAATATGAAATAAATTAATTAGCATTAGCATTTCAAGATAAACGATACATATTAGCTGAATTTATTTGATAATCTAGCATTCACCTCTACTTATAACACGAAATATTGCAATTTTTTAAATTGTAGGTTAAAATAACTAATTATTTTTTTGACCAAATTAATGTCAATAATTATTTTTATTAATAATTAAGGGAAAATTATCTTTCTAAAATATCTCATATTTATACTTGTTTTCCAAAACTTTAATTTTTTTTTTTTTGAGCAAATCAAATTCAATAATAAAGGAAATAATTAATTATTGTTTGTTAATGTTGGAAAGTACGAGATATGTATTTTATTCTAAACAAAAATAAATCATGACTTTCAATTTAGAAAATTATTAAATATAATGGACACTCTCAATCTAACGTGCTTAGACTTTGTTAATTAAGGAAAAAACTTATCTTCACAAAAAAAAAAGTTTATACTTTGACTTCCAAAACTTTAATCAATAAATTTTTTACCAAATAAATTCAATAATTAAGGAAATGGGTAAACATTGTTAATTAAGGTTGAAATAAATTAAGGAAGTTCACGAAAATAAGAAAATTTAATAATTACAAAAATACTTTAGATTTTATATCAAATTGAGAGTACAAAAATACTTTAGATTTTATATCAAATTGAGAGAAGTAACCGCGTTAAAAATCTCTTTTTTGAATATTGGAAAGTAAATATTACTATTACTTTGGCCTTTTATTTTAAATATTGAAAAGTAAATATGATTATTTTGTAACATATAATATGAAAATTTATTTGAAAATAAATTTGGCCAAATTTATGATTTATAAATATTAATATATCTATATAAATAAATAAATAAGTTTACATAATAGTTATTTTGATTGATTGTTGGTTGCCTAGGAAGAAAGTATAACAAGGTTATTTTTTTCGTTTGCACGACCTTAATAGATAGTACTACATTTTTTTACGTTTGCATGATCATTAAATTTGAGTCCCTGTCAAAAAAAAAAAAAAAAATTGAGTCAACCCGTTTTTTATCAATTTTTTTTTGGTATGCGTTAAGTTTGCATGTACATATTAGTTTCAAATTTGACAATTAAAATTTAAAATTCTCGATTAATGGTGTGGTCTAATGTGCACAAACTTTTAAATTAAATTAGTGTCATATTTTAATTAAAATTAGTGTAACATTTTATTTACTCATAATTACTTTATGTAAATTAGTATTATTCAATTATATTAGGATGCTGAAAGACTTTGAACGGAGTATGTACTTTTAAAAAATATATATGGATTCTTGTTAAAACCTTTGGTTTTTAAAAAAAAAACTACAAAATTGAAGCTTATATGGCCGATAAATTAAATAATATAGTTCAAATTAAAAAAAAAAAAAACTACAAGAACAATGCAGAGAGAGAAACTTTTGTAAAAAAATATAAGGAAGCTTATATATATTGTTAGCAAGTTGAAATACATGATAATGGAGATTAGAGACAACGAGGTGATGTCTCACCATCTCCTTGCTTATTTCCATGTCCAAACCTTATACATCTGTATCATATGCATCATAACATCATTCTGGCAATCACCGACTTCATTGCTTTGCTAGCATTACATCTTCGACAACGAGTAGTCCATCGAATCAACAAGAAAATCTACACGAAAGGTAAGAAACGCCAATATAGTCAAAACAAAAACTTCTATGAACTTGGTTCACAAAAAACTTATCGTGAATTCTGTAATAGTACTGTTTAGTATACGAAGTCCAGTGATTTTGAGAAGAATAACACAAAAAATCAAGCATTTTTATAAAAACGTGGTACTTTGTTTGCTAAACAGTATTACTTCGTATCCTAAACGAAGGAGAGAGAGAGAGAGGAACAAACCGGCATCCTCCTTGGTGAAGCAGAGGGGTGGAGTGATGATTCTGAATACGTTGCCAAAGAAGCCTCCTTTTCCTATCAATACTCCCATTTCTGAATACACAGAACTTGCATCAGTAATAATAATATAGGCAAAAGTCTACTATAGAAACGGACCGTTGTAATAAGTAAAGGTGGTACCTTTCATCTCTTCCATTACATGAAGGGTTTCGACTTTGGCGGGAGTTTTCAGCTGGCGATCCGTAACAAGTTCAACCCCGAGCATTAGACCCCTTCCCCTGACATCCCCAATAACTGCAAAATGACACCATGAGAGAGTTGTATTTCCAAAATTCAATATGAATAAATGGGATCAAGGCGTGCATACTCTCGTATTTGTCCTTCAAAGTAGAAAGACGCTGCTTCAAGTATGATCCGACGGTGAGAGCATTCTGCTGAAGATTTTCTTTTTCTATCACTTTCAGAACCGCATGCCCTGCAGCAGTACACACGGGATTGCCACCAAAGGTATTGAAATAACTTCTATGAGTCAAGACGTGTGCAATCTCAGGAGTCGTAACCACTGCCCCAAGAGGTATTCCGTTTCCAATGCCCTTAAGAAAATAACCACAACATAACATTAACACATGAATGTTTGAAAATGGAGAATTAGTCATATTATCTCTTTGAAGCGAATCTTTTTAGTGTAAGTTACACATAAACACTATATTCGACTGGTGATTACAGAACGAAGGCCACAAAAGTATAAGGTAAACAACTAGTGTGTATTTTTAAAAAGTATTAGTTGCACAAGAATGTTACTCCAAAAAAGAGGAAATACCTTGGCCATGGTTACAATATCAGGAACAACACCATGACCCTCGAATCCCCAAAAATGACTCCCTGTACGAGCAAAACCCGATTGGACCTCATCAGCAATGCAAAGGCCCCCTGCCTTTCTTATGGTGTTATAGACTGCTGGAAGGTATCCAGGAGCCAACTCCATAACCCCACCAACTCCCTGTAAAGATTAACATAAGAAACGGAAAAAGAAGTTGCAAGAAATAACATATTCATGAGCATCAAATTAAAACCTGTATGGCTTCAGAAATAAAGGCAGCAACACGCCCTGATGTTCCATAAGTGACTATATCATCAACATCTTTGGCATACTTCAATCCATCAGACCCAAACACGCCTCTATACTGGTCGGGATTCAGTGCATGGTGGACTCCAGTCTATGGAAAATAGAAACCAACATGAAATGAGTAAAAGTTTTAGCTCACCAACAATAAGAAAAGTTTCACGAACATGCCTTGATTTCTAAAAGAAAATAATTTCTCCAGGACCATGAGGTATTAAACCAGATGATTAACAATCTTGTACACCAGATGTACGATGCAACTATACACAACTAATATTTTTCAGTAAAACAACTAAATATCATTTAAAAATACACTTGAGTTGCATGGTCCACCTAATGTTTTGCCTACAGAGGGTTTCATCAAGAATCGGCATAATCACCTACTTACAAAAATGTAAATAGTTCAACTATAGCCACACAAAGTCTCTCAGTTCAAGAATACTAGTACTATACTAAAATTAGATCCTCAAAGAGGCTACAAACAGCATGAAACAATCTCTAATTCCAATTGTTGACCCATAATTAAACACCACAACTCACAAGATCAAACAAAGAAGCATCTTCAACTCCATTAACACGAAACGAAAGACACGATTACATACCTGCACAACATTGAACTTATAGCTACTTTGAGCTGTGGCACCCATTGTACCAGCTGCATTACCATGATAACCATTCCTAATCGAGATCACATCGTGACAACCCGTGTACAATCTCGCCATCATCAAGGCCAGTTCATTCGCCTCCGTCCCTGAATTCGTGAAGAAACAAACCTAAAACAATACCAAACACAACACTTTCTTCAATTTAACACTTAACTACACCATAAAACAATCATTCAATGCACACAAAACAGTTATCTATTGGATTTGGAGGGATATACCTTTAGATCACCGGGAAACTTGGAAGCCAGAGACTCTGCAAAATCGGTAATAGCAGGGTTCAAATACAAGATGGTGGAATGCTGCAAACGCTTAGCCTGATCAACAATGGCCGCCACCACATCAGGGTGGCAGTGGCCGCAACCCACGGTGGCGATTCCCCCGAACGCATCCAAGTATCTCCGGCCCTTTTCGTCGAACAAGTACTGCATCTTCCCATCTACCAAACAGAGCTTAACAAAAACAACCCCATCAGTAAAAACAGTTTCTTTTAAATAAAAAAGTAAAAAATGGGAGGTGATATTTAACTGGTTTCTTGAAGAAATGGAAGATGGCGGGGTTGAGGAACTGTTGGCGCTTGAGGAGGATCTCGTCGGCGGAGGGGCCGGTGTAGGGCGGCGGAGTGTAGTCAAAAGGGGGCATTTTGGGAAGAGGGGTCTCATTTTCTTGAAGGGATTGTGAGAGAGTTGATTTGGAAGCACTAGAAAGAGGCGAAAATGCCCTTGGGAGGATTCTTCTTTGCAACATCATCATCTTCACCACCGTGAATGAAAGCAGAGAAAATGCAGAGGAGGATGTGAGGGGTGGTTGGTGAAGATGAAAAAGATAGTTAAAAAAATGGAACTCCCTCTATCCCATCGTATGCTTTATAGATAATAAAAGAGAAATATTAAGAAAGAATAATACTTTTTCCGAAGAATTTAATAAATGTGTAAAAATAGGTGTGTGATTTTTTTAGGGGTAGTTTTATAAGATTTTATGAATAAAGTAAAAGTAAAAGTAAAATTAGATTAAATGTGAAAAAGTAATGACATATGATTATGAATAAATAAGAATATATTTTGAGATGGAGATTATGAAAATATTTCATTTTATAAAGTGTGCAAATTGGTATGGGACTGAGGGAATAATTAGTTTTGAAGAGTAATTTTATAAAAAAAATTATATAAAGGAAATAAATTAGTTAATAAAGAAGTGTATAAAGAGTTTTTTTTTTTTTTTTAATGGTATAAAAGTTATTATGCAAATGCATCATGTTGAAAGTTATCGTGAAATGTAGGATGAAGCAAGGGAAATGAGATTATGACAAGATATGTTATATCCTGCCACCTTGCCACATCCTCATGTGCTGTTGCCTGCATTCTTTGATCCAATCATGCACATTTGGCTATATTTCAATATTACTTTCAAAAAGTTTATAATAATACAAGTGAAATTGATGCTGATTTAGGAGTATGAGTAAAATATAATCTAATGCTGCCGAAATTGGAGTATAGATGAGTCATCATCATATGCTTTAAAACTTGCCTAGGGAGTGTCGAGATAATGAAAGATACTACCATTTTGGAGTTTAATAAACTTGATTCTCTTTCTTTAGGAGTAGTTTTTTATTGTATATGCAATAACCCATTTTTGGGAGTTTGTTACACAACTTGATTCTCCTTGTAATGTTTGTATTTTACTGCATGTATGCAATAATGTTGCGAGATGAAATCAAATTAAACGTATTCAGTTGCTTACTTAAAAATTTATTCACACACGTAGCCTTACCGATTAATAATTATTACTCCGTATTATTTAAATATGTATTATTAGTTGATATATATTTATATAGTTATACATGCACGTACTAATGAAAAATGATTCTAATATTTTGAATTTATAGTTGTATTAAAATGATATGAATAATAAATTACAATTTTATGTTTAAAAAATAGGTATAGTTATTCTGCAGTTTAATTTGTTATCAAACTTCTAGGAATAGTTAAGGTGTATTGTTAAGTACATGTATTTTAATTGAGTGATACTTGAGTGCAATTGATTTCGATTATGCAATTAATTTCAATGAATTGGAATTTCAATGAATTGGATCAAATGTTGAGTTAAAAATTTAATTGAGTAAATTAAATATTAAAATTCAACTCAATTAATTGTATAGGAAAATTTGTTTTTTCAATTTTACATAATTTTTAAAAATACTCATTATTGAAACTAAAATATTCTCTCTCCTTAAATTATTCGAAAATTTATAGATTATTTCCCAAATCTCAAAATTTAACATTGATCTTTATAATATACTTTAATTAATTAATTATATATATATATATATATATATATATATATATATATTTCGAGTATTCTCTATCAGAAATGGGAAATACTTATTTTTTTAATATAGTCAAATATATTTTACCGACCATCATATATATATATATATATATATGTGTGGATTTAAGTTATGTAAATTCAATTTCAATTATGAGTGTTATTCAACCAAGATCAATGAGAAGACAACATGTGTTATTGAGCTAACAATCTTCGAAGTTATCAGAGTAACAACTATATTTATTACAAAATGTTAGTGATTTATTACCTTGAAAGGACTGACATGTTTAGTGTACATCTCTCAATGACAATTTGCAAAGCCGAAAATAATAAGATGAGTTTATGTATAAATAGTTACGCGTTTTGAAAATGTATAGCAGTTTAGGTAACACCTCTTATAAAATTGCAACTAAGGTAATTTGAGACCATTTTACCCTCCATTTTTATTTCTTGCCATACCTCACGCGCCTCTCTTCTCCCCCACCTGCAGTCACTTCAAACACGACAATAGGTGTACTATCATCTTACACATCAGACGGTAAGAGTGAGAGACACCCTTCGTTTTGCCATTATCAAAAGTCCATCAAATCATACGGTGAGAGTGAGTGACACCCTTCGTTTCGCCATTATCAAAACCTCCATTGAAATTTCAAATTTGCCTTCATCACAAAACCTAACGGATCAATCTGTCACTGTGTGTGTAAAATTTAACAGCCATTGCAAACTCGTGTCCGTATGTTCCGACACATCATTTGTTGATTTCATGACAAAGATTCAACAAGATTGGTCCCGAATTCAAGGTATTTTCGAAAACTTGGAATTTAGTTGGTCAGTCGGAAATATAGTGAACTGTTTGTTGAGATGCGACGATGATTTGAAAAATATGATTTCATATGCTTTGTCGAACACCTTGAAACTTGTTACGGTTTGTTCTTCAAAAATAGGTTGTGATTCTGTATCTCAAGTCAACGATGTTCCTAGTTTTAATTCTCAGAACAGCCAAGGTCCTGTAGAATCAAATATTACGTCTAATATACCTTGCTCATCCTCTGTTCCGAAAACATTGTCCCATAATGGTAGAATAGTTTTTCGATCTATTAAAAATATTAGTTCCAAATTTGCCTCCCAAGAAAATCAAACTACGGATTCCGATCTTCCTTCATATGATATATGTCCCAAAACTATAAGGAAACCTTTACTTTCGGATTCATGGGCTGACAAGTTTAATGGTTTATGCGTTGGTTCAGTTTTTGAAGGTGGTGTTGTTGAGTTCAGGAAAGAGTTAATTAAGTATGCAAGCGTGGCTGGATTTGTTTATAAATATATTAGGAATGATCGAAAGTATATTAGAGTTGAATGTAATCACCCAGGTGTTCATGATTGTAATGGTTTATTAAGGGAATCACTACGACTTTGTCTGGTATTTTACGTATTACGGATGGGGATTTTATCCATAGTTGTATTGTTGATTCGTCAAACAAGGTCCTGAAAAGTCTGAGTCCAAAGTTGATGTCTGGTTTCGTTGTTCAAAAGGTTAGGACTACTCCGAATGCCTATGGTAAAGATGTTATTCATTTATTGGGTGATGAGTATGGTTTGGACATTCCATATTATAAGGCGTGGCGCACTGTAGAGCATGCCAGGGATCAGATTTTTGGCTCTTATGAAGACTCTTACAATCAGCTGCGATGGTATTGTGATGTCGTTCAACGTACGAACCCCGGAAGTGCTGTTTTCCTAGAAACACATGAATCTTCCAATCGGTTTGAGCGTCTATTTGTCTCATTCAAAGCATGTCTTGATGGATTTAAATCTTGTCGACCGATGCTCTTTATAGATGGTACGTTCATGAAAGGGCGCTCTAAGGGTATTCTCTTATCTGCCACTGCCAAAGACGGAAACAATGGTGCGATTCTGCATATGCTAATTCTTTATTGTTTGGACGTGGTATTACTAATTTGATTTCAGTATCTATCTGTTTTTTAATATTTATTTTTTTAACTGTGGTTTACGTATCGCAGGTCTATTCCCCATTGCAGTTGCGGGGGTTTCTTCGGAGAATATTGAAAATTGGACATGGTTTCTTGAGAAGTGCCGAGATAATCTAGAACACCCTGACCAGGTGTTTTACATTTCTGATCGAAATTTAGGTTTAATGGCTGATTTTCCTATTGTATTTGATGTTCCTGTGCATTTCTATTATTTGTTCCATCTTACTAATAATCTCAAGTCTAGATTTAAGAAGGGTTGGACAAACCCTGAGAGGAAAATCATGTCTGACCATTTTAGGGATTGCGCATATGCTCCGAATATTCGTTTATTTAATGAGAAACTTTCAACCTTCAAGGCGGCCGATGGTGATACTACAGAGAAGTGGCTTGAAGATCTTCCATATGAGAAATGGGTTGTTGCACACTCTCCCATACTTACTCGATATGGAGAAATGACGTCAAACGCCAATGAATCGTTTAATAACTGGATTAGTGATTACAGGAGTTTGCCAATAACTTTCATGATAGATTCTATTCGAATAGGTACGTCTTTCATATCCACAGAAAACTCAATTTTCCATTGTTTATGATTATTAACTTTATTTGATTATTTTGCAGCAATCAGTCAGATGCACCTTCAAAGGAGGGATACATGCACGGAATGGTCTGGTGCACTTTGTCCAGTTAAGGAATCGTGGTGGAATCATCTCACGAACAAATCTTGGTCTTGGAAAGTTGTCCAGCGTTCTAGTGGACAGTTTGAAGTTGGTTCTGTCCCAACTACATTGGTTGATCTATGTACCAAACATTGTTCGTGTTGTCAATGGGAGGTTCGAGGTTTCCCTTGCTCTCATGTTGTTGCTGTCATTCGCAATTTCAATAGAAGTGTGCTTCAATACGTAGACAAATTTTTTCTTCACCACAATGTATATGCAGACTTACAGTCATGATATTCACCCCATCCCTGAAACAGAAAAATATGAAGGCCAATCTCTACTGCTTGATGATCACCTATTACCTCTAGTGCTGAAACGTAAACCAGGTCGTCCTAAGAAGAAAAGAATTTTGTCGTATGATGAGCTCGGGAAGAAAACCAAGCGGTTTTGTTATATTTGTTGTAAGTATGACAATCACGATACTCTATCATGTCTAATGTCCCAGCCAGATGAACAATAAATGTAATATACTACGATTAATGTGTTGATTTGTTTCTGGTATTTTTGAATCCATATTTTATGTATCCCATGTTTTGTATGTATATTTTTCATTACACAAGTTCTGCGTTTCTATTCACATGTTATTAACACCCAATTATACATCTGCTTCCTTACATGTTCTTACACATACCAAATTGGATATGTCATTGTGTTGTACTTACCACAGTTATATGGCATTTTGCCTTACCTCTTATTTTAAACATACATAACTCCATCTTTAACATTTCCATTATCTTGTTCCAATGAAATAACAACATGTATTTTGGGGGCTTTACCCTCTGAAACCCCATCGTGAGTTTTTTTGTCACACATGTATTCTTGCTCGTTTTTTAACAATACAAATATTAGCTGGTAATTTATTATCTTGAACATTTCTTATACACATTTGAACATCATATAATAACAAATTGAATAAAATACTTTATGTTCTGAATTTAATATATAGCCATTGGAGCCTAAATTATTATGAATTTGGTCGTTTATGGTCGTTGCTATATGCCTATAAATGTCCCATACTCACTATATAGCATTGTACACATCCATTTATTCATAAAAAATGTCTGATAGCACTTCTTCTCCTCCAAATGACTTGGTGGCCTTGTTTGGTGTGTCATCCTGTCGAAACTGTGGTGCACCTGCTCATGTACGGAGGTCCAAGTCTGATGCGAACCCTGGGAGGTTCTATTACAGATGCAGCACTCATGGTTTTTCGCATTGGTGTTCTCGGAGTACTGGAATTCAAGATGGGGTTTGTCCTCCAAGGGATACTCGTGCTAGTACTATTTCCCAGATTGGGGAATCCACTACTCTTTCCCAGCCTCTACATGAAACTTCCATCTCAGCATTCAATGCGTTTCCAGAAAAAGTTCGTCTTGTTGGTGGTGGCTATGAAGTTCACAACATCCTTGTCTGCATCCTCCTAATGGTGTCATTTGTCCTGGTGATATGCTTATTTATTGCATTCAAGATAATGTAATACAACTAACCTTGAAGTTGAATCCATATTCCCTAATTTCTGTAGTATGATTCGTCTAAGATGCAGTCTAGCTATGTAGTTTAGGGTTAGGTATATCAGAGTGTTTATTGCTTTTTCCTTAATTTGGTACATCACTAACCAGCTCCCTTGTGTATATTTGGTACTCTATTCATTTATGTATGTTGATTATTACTATAACAATCCTACTTTTGAATTAGTACTCAATATTTAAATTCGAATGTAACTAGTAACCATTAACAATTCTTTCATAAACTAATGCACTTTAGCAAGAAACAACCCACATATGCGAAAAACGATGGGAATATAAATTGGCATGGCATTGTTACATTCGATCTGTCAACTACATTATACCAGATTACATAACTCAAAACAACAATCAATTACTACACACGCATAGAATAAGAACATTCAACTAAACTACAAACTTACAAAACACCCTATTTTTGGAAAATATCATTACTAGACCCTGCAATCAATGCTAGTAGTTTTGAGGATTTATTAAACTCTTCCCAATGTTTAGCAATTTCCCATCTCCATGGTGTAGAAGATCGTTTTGATCCAACACATCTTCACACTCTCCTGTGATTAAATCATATTTGAACAATGTACCATTTGGATCTCTTCTAAACATGATCTTCGAATTCTCTTGCTTTATCAAGAACAGTGGTTGTGGTGTAAAGTCTTGTGGCAATAAATTCATAGGGTTAAAAATGATTTTAAAAACCTTCCACACATCATTGCCTCCGCGTCCTTGTAGTGTGTAGAATTCGAACTCGTAATTATTGGAATCCATCATTTCCACAGGTGCAACAACTAACGTATCTTCATCCAATGCCTCCATTTCCCATCTCCCTTGCCACATCTAGTATCCCCAGTTATTCAATGTTTTCTCCACACTGAATAGCCACAACCTAAACCATTATTTGGTACATTATTCATTTTCATCCATCTCTTCGTATGTGTTGAGTAAACACTTACTTTTGATATAGTTCTGTTACTTCTATACTGCACAACCCTCACAACAACATATGCTTCAACGATGGAATCGTATGCCATAGAGAAGTGTGCAGATGCCCAATCGGCCTCGTTATCCCACATAATTTCATTATTAATTACCTCTTCCTTTTCCCCTGAACAAGGGTTTATGAGGAATAGTCGATCACTTGAAAATGCTAAACAAATCAGTCCCCTACACGCTGCAACTATCACTCCTTCTTCACCTTCTTAAAAAAGCACCCTTCTATACTCTTTGTTCCCTTCCCCTATTTTCTCGTACACCAAGTTTACGGCTAGGTTCGCAGGCACAAACTTTGGCAAAAATCTGTTTTGATTTCTCATATGGATATAGTTCACGTCTCCAAATCGTTTCGACGATATGATTTCATGCCACGATTTTGACACGGCTTTGAAACGTGCGACCGAGTCAGGTGGTAGCCTACCCATTACTTCTTCTTCCATGTCAGAAATAAAAGAAGATACCGATGTCGACATCCTCCCCCTGTTTTTCCACACATATACAATGTCAAATTTTTTCCCTTCGAACAGGTTGATTGAATATCTAAAAGGATAACCAAGACAAGATGAATAATGAGTAGGCTACGCCGTTGCTGTTGAACTTCTGCTTTTTATTAATTGCTCTGTTTAATTATTATCTCAAATGACGTGCGGATTGATTGGTTTGCCAGTTTGCTTCTTTGAACTTTATTTTAAATCAGAATATCAAACGTCTTTTTTCTTTGTTTCGTTCTACGCTGCAACATTGTTTACAATAATTGTATAACTCGTATATCCAACTAATGTCTCGTTGTGTTCAGTTTCCTAATTACTTTTTAGTTTTTGAAAAATATTTCGAATTAAACATAAAATCCAGTTTAATATTTCAGATATCTCTAATACAAACTCTTCATCCGGACTCAGTCAATTCCCAGTTGTTATACTTATATTAATCTTAAATGATCGATGCTTAGGGTGATTACCATGTTTGTAATATATATTTGTAACACAATTTTAGAGTTCAAGCGGGAGACTATAATCATATACTACTATGCTCGATTTTTTTTAATTTTTTCCTTATTACACATTATTTATTTATTTTTAAAATTTATTTTTTATGTCGACTTTAATAATTACTCTTTAAGGTTTAGGTATGGTTGTGTTTGATTTAATGTTTAAATAACAGTAACTCACTCGTGTTTAGGATCAGTTTAGGACTCCCACATCACACATAATATTTATAAACTACATTTGCATACGATTCAATATACAAAAATTTGATGATCATTTTTTTAGTAATTGTAAAGTCATAATTATTCAATACATGCTTTTTAATAACCAAATCCTTTCAGCGACTGGATTTCTTCAAGAACATCAACTGTCCATTGTAATTGCATACGGCCTCGGTCCCAATAGGTGTTTGCACTACAACGTCTGCACAGTTTTCTGAGGCTTGTACGTAATAACTTGAGTGCATACTGATTAATTTGGTGATTGAAAATATATTAATATTATTTCCTATACCAGAACATTTGTGGGTTTAAGGGTTTAGTGTTTATGGTTTAATGTTTATGATTTAGGGTTTATGATTTATGGCTTATAATACAACATTCTTTCCACAACCCACAGGAAACACATTGTACATCGATATATTTGTGCATAGTACGCATACGAATAAAAATATATTATCCATATTCAGGAACAATAATTCAATAATTATTTAACAATACTTAAATGAATTCCGGATACTAAAATATTTTTTGTAGATGAGTACGTTTTAAATAAGTATTTTTGAAGAATTATGTATCATGATGCAACTGATATGAGCACTGCTGACCATTGACTCTAAGATCATGCTTCCTTTGAGAGGTAAGAGTGTCTGCAGTACAAAACGGGCACACTAATAAAAAAAACAAGTGTAACGAGTGGAGTGTTTAGGGGACTTTTTGTAAATTTAAAATGATCAAAGTAAATTGGTGATTGGACATATAGTACAAGTAATGACATCTTGTGTAGATGTGTCATTACAGTGAGGGTGTGATTTTAGAAGGAGATTCTTTTTTTAGGGTTTAGGGTCAATTGTGGGACGGATGATTAAGGACATCGTGTAAAGTATTGTGGGACGGTGAGAGTACACCAGTTTATTTTATTTTATTTATTTATTTTTTCTTTTTAATTTTTTTATGTTTAAATGTTTCGAATTCATCGTCAATTGGGAACTGTCTAATGGAGTATAATCTTTTCTACCTATAAACCCTAAATTATTAACACAAAAAAATTAATGTCGTCATGTAACATGATGTAATTGGTATGAGCACAACTGCGTAGTGACTCTACAATCATATATCATTATATTTTTTATTTTTTTTTGGGTTTCGAAGTTATGAAATCATCTTCATGGTTAACGTGGTTTTGGATTATACATTTTTCTATCTATTAAAATTACATTATTAGCACAAAAATAATTTTTGCATCTAATCCTCGTTCCTTATAATATTTACGTGAAATAAATACTTTGTTTAAACCATCCCCATTATAAAATGTATGTTTATTTTGACATAATTACTCTTGCATTTAATTCTCTTATATTTGCCAAGAAAAAATACTTGAACTGTTCATTTTATTTGTCCATTTTCGAGGTTATTTACATGTAATCCCATTTATTGTACTTGAATATTGCAAATTTCAATTGTACATGACAAAATGTGACAATTTCTTTTCAAATAAGCAAGATCTGCCAAAAATCTAATTTTCCAACTTTTAGTTGTAAACTTCTTACACCCTACCCAAGTAATCGATGAGACATACCACAGTCGCATCATTATTTTTTCTTACAAAGCCCATTCTACACTCATCGGCTGTAGTAATCCATTAACCAAATCAATTTGAAAGCATAACACACCACACTCAGGTTCTAACAATGGAGGAAATTCACCAAATCGACGTAGCTGATGATCAAGCAATCATTGATGGCCAACATCAGGATGCTGGGGTTGATGTTTTTAGTGAACTCCCCGCTGAATTGTGGGTGGATATCGTTTCACGGCTAACATGCAAAGAGGCCGCGAGGGCCAGGGCGGTTAGTCCCCAATTGAACTCGATACTCTCAGAACCTTTTCTTGCCAAGTGTATGTACAATAAAATACGGGTGGAGAATAGATATTCAACGATATTTGAGAGTAATATTGTCTCCTCCCCACTGTCTTACAAGTCGGTGTTCTCTGGTTCGTCTACTTACCGACGTGTACTCAGACATGACGCTGCTAACTACGAGATATTGGCGGACTGTAAGGGTTTGGTGTGCGTTGCTTCAGCCACGGACAATTTTTACCTCATTAACCCTTTGACAAGGGTTAGAGCTGAAATCCTTGCCCCACCAATCGATTGGGATATCAAGTCGGACTGGGCAAATGTGTACTTTCTCATGGCGTATGAAACCAACAGAGATGCTTACATCATAATGAGGGTTGTAATCTTTCAAGGAGAAAAACCGTCATCGGAGGTTCGACCTTCTCTACACACACTCAGGCCTGGAAGGTGTTACCACCGTTTCTCTTGGGTAATCCTATTTGTAAGTTTTCTGCTTGGGTTAGGAACGGAATTCATTTTCCCGTGTATAAAGCGAAAAGCATTGAGAAACAAATAAGTATCTTTGATGTTAGGACTGAAACTTGGAGGGTCATTGACTCGCCTGTTGTAACTTATGACACTTGGGGAACGACAACTGCAACAGGGTTATTTGACATAGGGGTCTTGAATGATGATTCCTTTGTTGTATGCCCCTTCAAGCATGTCACCGGTGAGAACAAGGAGTGGGATTTTCATATCCTCACCGATTATGGTGAGAATGAGTCATGGACTAAATACACCATGAGATTTAATGATCTGGAACCTATTGTGCATCATTTCGTTCCCCAGCCTCTGTTCTTTTTAATGTCGGGGGAGCGGCAGATCCTTGTTTGAAATGATCCAGTAGGCACGTTTGGTTGCTTTGATCTGGACACTGGTTTGTGGTGGGAATCGCTAGTTCCTGATGACATATTTGTGGTTGGTTATTGGAGGCTTGTTAGTGTTGTTCAAAACTTCATTAATCCGAGGCACTACTTGTAGGTGGGTGGATTCGTGGTATGTTTGCTTTGTTTAGGGCTCTGAGATCATAGAATTGTTGATGCAACCTTGGAAACTCCTTTAGACCAGGATAAAGCTCATCAACATTAGCCTTGGCAATTTGCCTTAGCATCCCATCATAAGTATACTCTTCTCCATCATCATCAGAGGAGTTGTCTTGAGAATCAGGGGGGTTGGATTGGGCTTCAGGAAGGGTAAACTGTGATTCAGGAAGGTTGGACTGGGGTTCAGATGGGTTTGGTACAGAAGGACTTAGAATGATTTGGGTCTCAGGTGCTGTAGAGAGCAATGTTCGTGAGGAGGTTATTGGAATGACTTGAATGGGTGGGAGAGTAAATTGATCACCTTCTTGAAGAGCAGATTCAAGAAGTTTGGTATAGGAAAGAAGTCTGGGATCAAGGGGGGAGAATGGCCTATCTTCAATATCAGCTAAATCAGCCAAGACATCAATACCTGTCCTGTCAGGAGCACCTTCAGGAGAATAAGTCTTTTTAGCCAAAATGGGAGCATCTTCAGGAGTCTTGCATTCCTCTTCTGCAGGCTTTTGCTCCTCATGTGATGGTGATATTCTTTGGGATTGAATATCAGGAGAGTTGGCTTCAGGACTCTTGGACTTGGACCTTGTCTTGGAGTTAGACCTACTGGCTTGTCTAATCTCCTTGAAGAATTCTTTTCTCTGTTTCTCCTCCTCCATCAACTTCTGCTTCTCAGAGGTCTTGATTATCCTTCTTCTTCTTTCAGATCTTGTTGGTTTCTCAAGATCCCTGTACTCAGTTACAGTTTCAGGTTGAAGAGGGACAACTTCCCTGATCTCTTCTCCTTCTTCAGGAGGGTTGACTCTTTCTTCCTCAATCTTATCAATCTCCTCAGAAGTGGCACCTCCACTTTTAGACTGGCTTTCTGGTGAGGATTCACTGAGAATCTGTTTTATTTTCTTCATCTTTGGCTGAGATTTCTCTGTCAGAGCCTTCCTCTTTCTTGGAGAAGATCTAGTATCATTTGCAACTGTGAGTGCTTGCTTTGCTACTGTCCCTTGCTTTCTCTTTTCTGTCTTAGAGGACAGTTTTCTCAACATTATCTTGAGGGCAGGGAATGGCTTTGGTTTGGGTTGCAGGTGGGTATAGTGAGCAAATCTTTCTAAGAGCAGGCTTGCTCTTGTGCAATATTGAAGCTTTCCATCTACTACAACCTTGTGGTGCTTCACCTCCTTGAATTTAAACTTTTCATTCATCATTTTTCCAAGAATGAAGGTTTTCCAATTAAATTTGACTCCTCTCTCAGCAGAGTCAATCACAGCAGCCATTACTCTTAATTTTGGCAAGCTAATTTGCTCAACACTCCCAGAATGGCTTAGCAAGCTTTTTACCACAACATCAAATAAGTGCTCATATAGTGGTTTCAAGGTTTTCTTGTTTTGAGCTCCTATCAGTTTCTTAGGCACCTTCATCCAAGGGTTTGAGAACTCATGCTCCTCTCCTTCTCTGTACAACTCAGAATTCAGACCTTCTGAGGGTAGCCCAAAGCTAGCATCAAGATCTTCTGAAGTGAAGATGATGGTGTGTTGAGTCTCCTCCTCTTCATCCTCCTCTGCATATGTGAGCTTTGTGCACACATCACCTTTCTTGCCCTTCCACCTTAGATAGACAAAGAATTCGGCCATATATGGATTTAGACAGGAGTCAGGCTTTGTGCCTAGGAACTTTTCGAGCCCAGCATCCTTAAGCCATTGGAGGACTGGATGAACTTCCTCATCAGGGCTATCAAAGGTCACAAGTTTTTCAAACCAGAGAGAGTTGATATTGCTCAGATAATTAAAATCAATGTCCAGAGATGGATCATTGAAGTTTACTAATTCCTCTCTTTTTAGTTTGGGAGCCATGGATGTTTTTCTGAGATGAAAGTGAATGGAGAGTTGGAAGGTTTCTCAGAATTTTGTTTAAGGGTTTGAAAATATGTGTGCGTGAGAAGTGAGGGAAAAAACTGAATGTTTTTATATGCTAGACTTTTGTTGACCGTTGGACAAAGGTATTGAGGGTGGACAAATCATAAAACCAAATGGATAAAGTGGGGTAGTGGTCTGTGAAACGGTTGGATGGAGGTTTAAGGTTAATAAATGGCTTTGGTGATAGCACAGTAATTAATGCAATCTTAAAACACTACTACAAAAATGGGCTTTAGTGACGCTCTAAAGCGTCACTAGAAGTTTCATATAGTGACGCATTTAATATAGTGACGCTCTGACTAAGCGTCACCTGATTTGGCGTTTCTTTTGATTGTTAACGTGACGCTTGAAAGGAGTCACTGCAGGTGATCACTGTGACACTTTTATGCGTCATAGTAATACTAGTTAGTAACGCTAACAGGCGTTACTAACGTGTGCTCTAGTGACGCTTTCTTGTGTCACAAAAAAAATTGTAACTAACCTAACCACCTCATTTAGTGACATTTTTATGCGTCATAGTAACACTATTTGATGACATTTAGAAGCATCATGACTGTGTCTTAGTGACGCTTTACTCATGTCACAAAAAGTTCATAACTAATTTAACTACCAAATTTAGTGACAATTTTAATGTCTCATAATATTAGTGACAACATAGGCGCTAAATATACCCCTAAACTACTAAAGGTATATTTTCATTCTTGTATATCATAATATAATATAATGTCATCACACCTCTAAATTAAAATAAAAAGCAAATAAAGATTTTCGGTCATTTATATCATAATAATATAATGCATGTCATCACAACTCTAAAACAAAAGGCAAATCAAGGTTTAAAATACCTTAACATGATATTAACCACATAACTAATAAGTCCAATATTCTAAATACAAAATATTACATTTTTATGTTCAATATAAAATTGCAATAAAAAATTGCACTTAAACTATGTGTGGCAAAATTCATTTTGCTATCTTTAACTCGCATCTTCCGCTTGAACCTATAATAATGAACAAAAGTGAAAATTATTAATACTTGAAATTGAAAGAAAAAAAAAACTAAGCTACAACAAATGAAATAATATCAAAAGAAACGTACCAGATGCTTTGGCCAAGCAATGCTACATGGCCTACATCCCTATAACTTGCCCAACAACTTTAACACCTCCAAATTTCTGGAAGTTTAACATCTCAAAATTTCCAAATTAATGGTTCCTCATATTCAATGGTCACAATAAATCTCACTTTAAACCATTCTCCATTGTCATATTCAATGGTCACAATAAATCTCACTTTAAACAATTCTCCATTGCCAAGCAACTTAACAGGAATTAAGCTTTCAACAATAACTTGTGCAATATTGTCTGGAGCATGTATGCCTTTTAAAGAACTTTTACCCCAACCTGTTAAAACAAATATTGTATCTTTTAAACAATGATTCTTCAGTACACACAATTCCACAATTCATGTATAGAGAAATCATAATTCCCTATTAAACAATGCACTATCATATCATCATGATAAATTGTAAAAAAAAAAATTGAAACTCAGTGTGTGCAAAAATATATTGTGGGACAAGGATTGAGAGAGATATGGACCTAAGAATATGAGTTTTGGACCAAAAAAGTTATTCACTCAGTGTGTGCAAAGATATGGACCTAAGAATATGAGTTTAAGAAGATGAAAACATAATACCTGAAGAGCCAGAGCATTGCAACTCTGTTTGGCTGCCTCGAAGAAGAGCAAATGAATTGCACTCAATATGAACCAATAATTGGTGAAATACTACTAAGCCATCTATCATTTTATCTCTTCCAAAAGCATAAAGTAGTAAACAAGAAGATGACTTTTTTATATTCAAAATTCTGCTCAAGAGCAAAATATATGCTCCCTATACAAATCATGCTCAATTATGTATTTACAACTTTAATTTATATACAATGTTAGTGGGTTTTCGTATTCACTGATATGCTACATATAATTTTCAATCTAAAATTACATATAGGATTCAACTGAAGTAGAAGCTGAAAAGAAAATGAAAGGAAAGGCATGCAAAGTCAGCAATAAAAAATGTACGAAAGTGAACAAGCTACAATATATAAAAATACTATTTCTAGTTGTTTTATTGCAGCACTTACCTTTAGCTTTTATTGGAGAAACAGTTCTAGGAAGCTGTGGACTGTTATTTGCCAGTTCACGATGATACAACTCCTGCAAGACAATATTATTGAAACTCATTGCTTGAATATAAATCATTTTCGACTTTTTTTGAAACAGCAATTTATTAATGGTTAAGAACAAGATGTTCTCAACTAGAAGGAATAATACAAATAGTCCCAAACAGGATACAGAGGTCAAATGGAATAAAATCATTTTCGATATTAATTCTAAAAAAAAAGATCAGGTCACTTTCTGTACAGTTGTTAGGCAAGCATATTGATGCTTTCCTCTTGCATTATTGCATTCATCAAATATTTTATCTGATCGAGGCTTATAAACCTGTGCCTCAAACCATCAAGCAAGATTTTTGGAGCCATTACAAGAACCTGGAAAATTAAACATATTGATAACACTATAAGACACTTAAAACAAGCAATAAGCGTAATGATAAAGTAGGGAGCAAAAATCATCCAAATCAACAGTGTTGAGAGCATTAACCTTTCTAAACTTTAGTCATTAATAAAAGATAAAGTCTGCATCTCCATGAATAACACCACGAAACTACTTTTTTTCTAATTCTAAAATTATTTAATTTGATCTAGTTTAGTACATATACATTTTTTTAACCCTTTTGTTCATTTACCCACCAATAGTAACCATTTTTTCCTTATGATTACTTAATGAATTTTGACTGTATCAATCTCAAAATATTCTGGTGCAACTAGTGCTAAGGTGTCCAAATGAAAACATGAAACAAGATTAGTAGGTAACTACAAAGCATAAATTTCCTAGATGGTACCCCACAATAAGAAAATGAATGTAGTTAATTAGTTTTGGCAGGTTTCATATTTTCCTGCCATGTTGAGAGATTTCACATTGTAAGACTCAGCAAAAAAATTCATACCTACTAACTTTATACTATGATACCACTGTAATAATATTCCTCTAATACATACATATATACATACACATATACATTATTATTTTCAAACTCTACTTCATTTTGAATACAACTATTGGGACAAATGGTTAAGAATCAAATGCCAACTGTCAAGGTATCAAAACTGACCTTTATATCACAAAAACCGAAGTAGATCTTGTGCAAATTTGGTTATCTAATACAGCAAATCAGCCTTTTGTATAACCCATTGACTAAATAGATTCAAGATAATATTTACTGAGACAGTAACATTTGTGCATATATGAATTTATGTATTCTGCCGGTCTTGCTAACATGCATGTGTAGATGTTCTGGTTTAATCATTCGAATTTTTTTTAACTCATATTAAATGCTACAGAGAAGCACCTATCTCCCAGTACTGAAGTAAGTTGGAGACCATGTGATCAACAACTCATTAAAATAAACTACATTCAACTGCAAACCATATGGTAAGCAGCTCATAAAAGCAAACTTTGACTAGCTGCTGACTCTAATGACTTACTTGAATTATTTTTAATTTTTTTTTTCTATTGATGTTCTATTTTATTTTTTCACTGTGACTGCGTAATAAACTCAAGCAGAATATGTTATTTTCATTAAGTCTTATCTGGACAGATTCAAGATTATATAACAAATTCGTTTTTTGGCTTCCAGTTTCTGATCGAGTGTCCATAACTCAGTGGGGTCTGAAACAAATGAAAAGAGACTTTGGAATATGCCAGAAACGAACAGCTCAAAAACAACCAAATTCTAGAAATGAAACTTAATGCTGCACGAATTAAAGATACCTTAAGACTCTATAACTATCTCATGAGCTCCGGTTAAGAATACAAATTAAAAAGCTAAATCCCAAAGGTTAACAGTAAAGATTGAAGACAACTGGAATGGTAAAAATTAACCCAACTCCTACGAGACCAAAACCCAAAAAATCAAACAAAATCTGTATATCAAAATTTTACTTGAAATTTCCGAACAATCCCTTCTCAAATTGGACCGTCCGTTGATTTCAATCAGAAATTTATCTGACCAAAAGTAATACCCAAATCCAGCGTACAAGAACGTCGAATAATAGGAAAAATAAATCAATCAATATAACCAATTAATTTGTGTAAAAATTTGGAATTAGATGAATTCATTGTTGAAATAAGGAGAATTGACAATTATCACATGACCATTACAGAAGAAGAAGGCAATTTGTGGAATATCAAACAGACAAAATTTGGGCTAAACAATTATTCAAGTGAAAGACATACCTGTTAGTAATAACTTAAGATAAATTGCAATGAAGATGAACTCGATTTGCATAATCATAGATAAACAAGGAGTAGGGCTTCGACCTCCTCCCACGATGAAAGTGATTGTAAATTGGTGCGGGTCTCACGAAGAATGTGCCTAAATATTTTAGGGCTCCTCCGACGATGAAGGTAAAAATTGGGTCTTGGCGCTCGAATAGTATAAAAGGGAAGTTAGAAAAGATTTATAAGGAGCAGAATTAATTAGAAAATATTTTAGAGCGAGCGAGATTAATTAGGAAAGATTTAGAGCGGGGATTAATTAGGAAAGATTTGGGGCTGGTTAATTATTTAGCGTCATTACTACTAATTAAAAATTGAAAACGTGATTATATATTTAATAATGTGACCCTTAATTAAAAACGTCACTAACAAAGGGTCACTACATGGGGTATTTAGTAGTAGTGAAAGAGATTTCGCATTAAATGCAGATTTGCCAATTTGGGGCTAAAATCTTAATATCACACGCCATCCTAAAAATAGCCTACTCTTAGCCCAAGAGATCTTTTGAATGTCCAATCAATGTTAAAAATAACAATTATCACCCTACTAACTTGGACAGACACCCTGAAAGGTGTTTTGACCTCTGTTTTGGTCAAAATGACTGACCAACATTCCTGAGTGGTTCCCAATGTTGCTGAATGGGTCCTACAAGGTCAATCTTCCTGACCAACATTGCTGAAGGCTATATGGACAATTCTACTGAGTTTCTCTTCTGGCCAGAAACCTTCAGTGAGATTGGTCAACTTTGCTGAAGTTCATTTTAATGAACTTCCCACTTCATCTGAGCATCCTTCTTCATTTCTCCACCTTCCCTGGATCAAGTAAGCCCAATTCAGCTGAAAGTTCCAGAAATCTTGCTTCAGCTAAAGGCTTTGTCAAGATATCAGTCTTTTGCTTATCTGTGTGAATTTTGACAAGCTTGATATCTTTCTTCTCCACATGATCCCTTATGAAATGATGTTTGATATCTACATGTTTACATCTGGTGTGGAGCATTGGATTCTGTGAAATAGCAATTGCACTATTGTTGTCACAGAATATGAGGACTTCATTTGTGATTACTTTGTAATCTCTGAGTTGCTGTCTGAGCCAAAGTATCTGAGCACAGCAACTTCCAGCTGCTACATATTCTGCTTCAGTTGTTGATGTTGCAACAGTATTTTGCTTCTTCGAGAACCATGAGATCAGCTTGCTACCCAAAAATTGACATGTTCCTGAGGTGGATTTTCTGTCAATTCTACATCCTCCATAATCTGCATCTGAGTATCCAGTGAGCTCAATGTTGTCATCAGTTAGATACCATAGCCCAAGATTCTCAGTTCCCTTGAGATATCTTAGAATCCTTTTCGCAGCTTCAAGGTAACTCTTCTTTGGATTTGCTTGAAATCTGGCACAAACTCCAACTGCAAATGTGATGTCATGCCTGCTTGCAGTGAGATAAAGTAGGGATCCAATGATGCATCTATATTCAGTGGAATTAGTGGATACTCCACTTTCATCAAGATCCATCTTCAAGTTTGTATTCATGGGAATTCTGACTAGCTTGCTTGTAGCACATCCAAATTTCTTGATCATGTCCCTTGTATACTAAGCCTGATTGATGAATATTCCTTTCTTTGATTGAGTGACTTGAAGTCCTAGAAAGAAATTCATCAATCCCATCATGGACATCTCAAATTTGCTTTGCATGAGTTTAGAGAATTTCTCACACAGTTTCTCATTTGGAGATCCAAATATAATGTCATCCACATAGATTTGGACTAACAAAATATCATTTCCTTCACAGATTCTGAACAAGGTTCTGTCAACAGTGCCTTTGACAAAACCATGATCTAGAAGGAACTGTGATAAGGTGTCATACCAAGCTCTTGGAGCTTGCTTTAGGCCATAGAGGGCTTTCTTCAATCTGTACACCTTATCTCCTTCTTCAAAGCCTGGGGGCTGTTCAACATACACCTCTTCTTTCAGTACCCCATTGAGAAATGCACTCTTCACATCCATTTGATACACCTTGAATCTCATGTGAGCTGCATATGCTAGGAAGAGTCTGATTGCCTCAAGTCTGGCCACTGGTGCAAACGTTTCATCATAATCAATCCCTTCAGATTGACAGTATCCTTTGGCCACCAATCTTGCTTTGTTTCTCACAATGATGTCATTTTCATTCTTCTTATTTTTGAATACCCATTTGGTTCCAATGACATCTTGATGAGTTGGCCTATCCACCAGTTCCCATACTTCATTTCTGGTGAATTGATTCAGCTCTTCTTGCATGGCAATAATCCAGTTGGTGTCTTGAAGTGCTTCTTCAATGTCCTTTGGTTCCTATTCTGAAAGAAAACAGCAAAACAGAGCACTTTCTCCATGAAATCTTCTAGTTTTGATCCCTTCACTTGGATTACCAAGTATCAGACTAGTTGGGTGGTCATGCAACCAAGTCCTTCTAGACCTGATCCCTTCAGAAGGATTGTCCTCTTCTGAGGTTGGATCACTAGATTCATTAGATTCAGGAAAGTATATTGAAGTATCAAGTTCAGGATCATATTCAGGGGTATTGTCCTCATTGTAAAAAAGAATGACATTATCATTGGTTCCCCCTTGAATATTGGATCCATTGACTACCTCAGCAGTGCCTGCTTCTTCATTGGTAGTTGTTACCTGGTTTTGAACTGGGATTGGGTCAGTCAGTTCAACTTCTCCTTCAAGTTGGTTGTCCTCTGGTTGATTGCCATCAGATATGTTGTCCAGTTTTTTATTTTCATGGAATTCAGGCTGGGCAACATCTACAAATACTGTTTCCTTGCTTTGAAGCCTTAATCTGGTTTTTCTTTGAGTTATCTCATCAATATTCAGGTTTCTATCCCTGAACTCATTAATAGATTCATCAAACACAACATGAGGTGTTTCTTCCACAACAAGGGTTTTACAATTGTAGACTCTATAAGCTTTGCTGATTTGTGAATATCCAACAAATATTCCCTCATCAGCTTTGCTGTCAAAAGCTTTCAATTGCTCTTTCCCATTATTGTGAATGAAACACATGCAACCAAATATATGAAAATAGGCAACAGTGGGCAATCTACCTTTCCATAGTTCATATGGAGTTTTACCTTGTCCTTTAGTGATTAAGGACCTGTTTTGAGTGTGGCATGCAGTGTTGATGGCTTCAGCCCAGAACCTTTTAGGCAATTTGGTTTCAGCAATTAGTGTTCTTGCTGCTTCTTTCAAGGTTCTGTTTCTTCTTTCAGCAACACCATTTTGTTGAGGTGTTCTTGCTGCTGAGGTCTCATGTGTGATGCCATTCTTGCTGCAGTACTAATTGATGTATGAGTTTATGAATTCTGTGTCTTTGTCTGATCTGATCTTAACAATGCTTAGGCCCTTTTCATTGCTCAATCTCATCATCAACTCAGGTAGCTTGACTTGGGTCTCCTTTTTGTTCAGAAGAAATACCACCCAAGTGTACCTGGAAAAATCATCAACAACAACCAAAGCATATTTCCTTCCATTTAAGCTTACTGGGATGATTGGACCAAACAAGTCCATATGCAGTAGTTGGAGAACTCTCTCAGTAGAAATGACAGGCTTTCCTTTGAATGAAGCTTTGATTTGCTTTCCTTCCTGACATGGCTGACATATATGTTCCTTAGTGAACACTTGATTTGGCAGCCCTTTTACTAGAGAGTTTCTTGCCAGTTTGTTGATGGTTTTGAAGTTTAGGTGATTCAGTCTTTTGTGCCACAGCCAGCTCTGCTCATTTGTGCTTTTGGCAACAAGACAGACTGCTTCAGGGGTTTTGCTCCAATCTGCAAAATAGACATTTCCATTTCTCACCCCTGTTAGTAGCACCTGTTGTGTTGATTTGTCTTTGATAATGCATTCATTAGGTGCAAATTCAACATTGTATCCTTTATCACAAATTTGACTTATAGATAGCAAGTTATATTTTAGGCCTAGAACATATGAAACATCAGTAATTTTTACACTACCAATATTTAATGTACCATAACCTCTTGTGATCCCTTGAGAGCTATCTCCAAAGGTTACTGAAGGACCATCTTTTTCAATGAATTCTGAGAGAAGCTCCTTGTTTCCAGTCATATGCCTTGAACATCCACTGTCCAAGTACCATGCTGTTCTCTTATTTATGCTTCTCCTTTTCTTGTGGTCCTTGTAGCCCTGCAAAGTCAAATTTTAGGTACCCTTTGAATGTTGGGTCCTAGGGGGTTAGTTGTACCTTTAGGAACTCAAATCTGTCTAATTACTCTGATTGACTCAAAGTGACTGACTTGGTTTCCATTTACATCTACATACACAGTTCTACCCTTAAATGCCTTGGGTAGTCTCTTTGCATCAGTGTTAGTCTTGTAAGGTTCAGGAGTGTTGGTGAATTTCTTTGGGGCATGTCTCCTGAAATTACTAGACTTATGTGCAGCTTGGTAAGACCTTTGAGGATAGGAGCTAAGATGGCCTTTTCCCTTTGGCATGAAGGGTCTAGGCTTCCTGAAGCTGTTATACCTGTCAGTGGGATTGGGCCTGAATCTGTTCAGTTGAGGTTGCCTCATTTGAGTTGGCCTTTTTTGAACAGTTCTTGGACAATTCCACTGATGAGTGTTCAGTTGGGTTGGCCTTCCATTGGTTCTCCCCTTCTGAGCCTCATTCCTCTTGTATTCAATGTTCTTAACCTTTTCCTTAGGTTTGGGTTTAGAAGCATTGTTTACTTGAGTAGATATAAGAGTTTCTTTACCCTTACCCTTGATCAGTGGCTGGTTCACTTCTATTTCATTTTCTTTTTGTTGAGCCACTGACCTTACAAAGGTCATCTTAGTATTGCTTGTTGAAGCAATGCTAAGACCAGGTGAGGGTTCAAATGGATTGTAGCCTAATCCACTTCTTTGAGCCATTGGTCTTTAAAACCTTTGAATTTCCTCTATTGCCTTAGAGGATTTGTTCAAGGCATACATTTTCAGTTTTAGGCTCCCCTCACTTAATTTAAGAGTATCAAATTCATTTGAGAGATTATCAAATTTAGCCTGAAGAGTCCTAAGGTCAAAATCATTTTTCTTCAGAACCAGATTTTGTTCATCAATCAACTTTTGTTGTTCAGAGACTTTGAGAGACATTTCACTGTGTTCTCTCACAATCTGCTGATACAACTCAGTTGATCTGATGTCAACCTCAGATTCAGGAAGGTTGGTGATTTTGACTTTAGAACTCAACTGTTCATTTTCTCTCAATGCCATATTGCATACTTCTTGCATTCTGGTGAAATCCTCCAATAGCTTTCCAAAGTTAAAGTGGATTTCACTAGATTCATGTGTGTTATTAGAAGAGTTGGAAGATGAACATACCTCTTCATTTTCAAAGGCCATTTGACAGTCTTCTTCACTGTTACTGTTGGAGAACAACCCATCATTAGATGAGTACACACTTTTTTCACTTGCTGATTCTCCAGCTACCATAGCCTTCCTGTTGTTAAGCCTCTTGTCTCTTTTGTTCTGCCTTTCTTTCCTTTCCTTTGAACTTAGGTCAGGACAATCATACTGAAAGTGACCCTTTTTCTGGCAGTTGTAACACACATCTTCATCATCATTGTTCTTGCTTGAGGACTCCTTCCTTCTGGATGATGATGGTTCACTTTTGCTGTACCTCTTTTTGTCAGCATATTTGTCTGTCTTCTTTTCATCAGAGAGTTTGTCTTCTGATTTGTTGTCAGGAGAACTGAATCTCCTCCTTGTCCTGTTGTCTTGGTAGAACTTTTTGTATCTACCAAATCTGGAGTTGAGCTTTTCAAATCTTCTGGCCATGAGTGCCAACTCCTCCTTCAACTCAGTTTTGGAGACAATTTGAGATGATTTCTGTGCATTCTTCTTTTCTGACTCAGCAGCCTTGAATGCAACACCCTTGCTTGAGGAAGATGGTTCTTCATGTACTTTCTTCCTGTTTAGATCAAACTCATATGCTTTGAGTTCAGAGAACACTTGCTGCATGGGCATGTTGTCAAGATTGCTGGTGTTCTGCATCATAACTGAGTATATGTCCCTTTTGGATGTGAGACTTCTTAGAATTTTCAGTCCAACTTCTCTTTTGGCATAGAACTTGCCAAGAGAGTTTATCTCATTCATGATGTCAGTAAATCTGCCATCAAGATGATCAATAGTTTCATTTGGCTCCATAGTGAATTGTTCATACTTTTGGATGGCCACTTGAAGCTTGTTTTCTTTGATCTTTTGGGTACCTTCACACATAAGTGCTAAGGTGTCCCAGATCTCTTTTGCTGTGGTGCAGTGATACACTCTTCCCATCACTGCATCTGGAATAGTCTGGTACAAGGTGTTCATGGCAATGTAGTTCAGATTGTGCCTTTTTCTTTCTTCAGATGTCAGTTCATCCTCATCCTTTGGCAGTAGTTCCCTTGGGTCTGCTTTCTGAGCATCAGTGACCTTGGGATTTAGCTTGGTGAATGTGAAGGGCCCTCTGGTGATGACTTTGAGCATTTCATCATGTTGGCAGGCAAGATGTGCTCTCATCCTGATCTTCCAGAAATCATAGTTCTCAATTGAGAACATTGTCAGTTTATGATGTGAAATATGATTCACTTGATTTGGACCCATGTTGTTGATGGTATTGATAGCATCTCCTGGAACTGCATTGTTAGCAATTTCTATAGAAATAGATTAGATAAACACAAATAGGTTTTTCAGAAATTTGGATCAGTTCAGTGACCACAAAGATAAAGTGATTTGAAAATCAGTTCGATTTTCAGAAGCAGTGGTCTTTGAACCCCTGCTCTGATACCAATTGTTGGTCCTTAGTGGAGTATGACACAAGTGTATGGGGGGGGGAATGCACTTGTGTATGCAAATTCTTTTCTTTTTCAATCAGATTGATCCTATCAGGGAAGTTGTCTCACAACTTGCCTGAGTGTGATTTACAAAGATACATGTCCTACTGAAAACTAGAAAGTGATCAGTTGGATAAATATCTAAATGAGTTACTAAGTGCGGAATGTGGTTGACCTTTTTCTTTGACAGAATACTCCAAGTTAATTTCTGAAAGCACAGTTGATCAGGGACTTTGTCCAAAACAGTTTTTCTTACTAACTGAAATAAACTCTAGGAAATGATTGATTGTATGAAAATAATGAATGCAGAAAGTAAATGACACACAATTTATAGTGGTTCAGAGTCTCAATACTCCTACATCCACTTTCCCTTATTGAACAAGATAATTCCTTATCAATGGAATTAACTTGTTTTATAGTGCAAAGGTGCACTGATCAACAACACTCTTTTAGTGCTCTGATCCCTAGGATAATCTGAGTCCTAGTGCTCAATCTTCCTGAGTTAAGACTGTGTTTCTCAATAACAGTCCTTAACTCCTCACTTCTACAACAAACACTACTTCACTCAATGAGGTAATGGTTTGAGGTTTGGTTCCAACTAATAGAGATATCTTTTACAGTAAGAACAGTGTAAAAGCTTAGGATATCTCAATGCTAAGCTTGGGATTTTACAAGAAATGGCTTAGCTTTTGAAGTGATCAGGAAACTTGGGATTCTTGAGAATAGCTTTGGTTTCCTTTGATTGCTTGATGATAGTTTGATAGCAGATAGTTGGATGCTTGAATCCTTGGACCACTTCTGAATTTATAGACCAATTTGATCAACTATCCGTTGGAGAGATAGGAATTCAAACTTGTCTATTTGCAGCTTCCTTGAAACGGCTATGGAGGGCAACCTTCTATTATCCAGTGAGTAAAAGCCTCTTTGTGGGTTGCTTGAATGAATGTGTTGACTTCTGAAAAATGCGGCTATAAAGACTTGTGTCAGCTTCCATATTTGCACATTTCCCAAGGTTGATTGTGGCAGACTTGTACTCCACCAACAGTCAGATGGGACAAGTTCCCTGAACATTCCTGCTGCAATTTGGAATGTTCCAACATTCATTCACTCCTTTAGTCTTTAATGCTTCTATGTCTTTAATGCTTATTCAGGCTTGTTGATAATAAATGCTTCAATTAATATGTCTTCTGAGTAAGCAGCATTCAATATTGTGATCTTCAATCATTTACAAGCTGATCTGATGTAGCTCTTATCAGTTCAGTGCAACTTTTACTTCTTGCCTTTGATCACTTAGCCAGGTTGTCCTCTTCAGCTTACTTGACAAAGTTGTATCCTTCAGCAGACTTGTCCTAAAGTACTTACACTTAACAAGCTGCCTAACATTCCAGCTTTGGACAACTATCCTGAACTATACATCTCAAAACTCTACTGAAATTTAGACTTAAGCATTTTTATTGTCTCAACTATCCTGAGACAACTAGACTGATGCTTTTCATGATTGTATCTCAACTAATCTGATCATCATCAATCAGGGGTTTTGGTATCTTAATCAAAATCATTTTATTTCCCATCAATGTGGCTATGCTGGCTTAGATCACATGAGATCACTCACTGGGGTAAGGGTAGGGATGGCAATTTCAACCCGCCCCACCCCGACCCGACACGTGCTATTTGGATCGCCCCGACCCGGACCCGTAATGAAATGGGACGGGTCCGGGTATCACCCTCGACCCGTGACCCGTTTTTATATATATATATATATATATATTATACATATAAATATAATATATCTTCAATATTTTGCATGTAACATGTTTATTAATATATATAACATATAAAGAACAATAATTCACCTTCATATATATTTTTTAGGTTAATATAAATTGATAAAACATAATATTAAATACAATATGATATGATATTTCATCTAAAAATTTATATCAATATTAACCTCTTTATAATGTGAAAATAAATTTATAAACATGCTTTTAAGACTATTTTATTTATTTTTCAATACAAATCTAAAATTTATGTTATATATTTTTAAAAATATATTTATTTTTTAAAAAAATATTTTTAAAATTTATAATGGGTCGACCCGATCTGCCCCTGTCCACCCCGTGACCCGAGCGGGTCGACCCGACCCGGACCCATGGTGAATGGGTCGGGTCCGGGTATTTATGTACCCGGCCCATTACCATCCCTAGGTAAGGGTCTGCTGGTTGGATTTCTTCATTGAAGTTCTTGAGCTCTGCTGATTTCTGGAAACTTAAGAACATTTGCTTGACCTTGGCATCCCCTCACACTTATGTGAGATATGAACTTGAACTCATATATATAGTGTGGATAACAATCAAATTCCACTATTTCATGAATCACAATCTCCTAGATTGATGCTACTGATTATTACCGTTGGCTAGTAATAATCAATGCATCATTGACTTTCCTTTCTTGAGCTCCGTGCCTTGTTCAGTTTTTAGGTGCCTGTTGTCGTCTTTATATTGGTCCACTTCAACTCTGACTTGACTCTTCAATGCAGATGCAGAAGACCTTTGTCTCAGCTGACTGCACTCAACTAATCTTGGGTTATGCTCTTCTGATCATGACACTTGGGCTTTTGATGATTGTTTCCCTAGCTGTATGAACCTTTCTGTTTAGTCAGGCATACTTGGTTCTCAGCTATGTTTGGTTCCTTAGCTGATAGTGATACTCAGCTAGTGAGTTCCCTCTCTACTGATTCTCTCTTTTGGTCTTCTTCTCTTCTCGAGTTTGTGCGCGTTCCTCCAATGTATCATCTTACATCCAACTCAGTTGATACTGACCAAAACCTATATATTACAAGATGAATGATGAAGTTGTCTATATAATACAACTTATCCTATTACAAGCAGATTTGGTTTATCAAAACAATACATAGGGATATCAGTTGACCTGAATATCCCAACAAACCTTTCCTAGCTTGGTCAGCTACCTCATTCAGTTGTACATGTGCAAGATTGTTTTTTATTTTAAAGTTTATTCATCCATTCTCTCTAAACTTTAAACTCTCACTTAACACATTTGGATCAACAATAAGGAATTAAATAATCAGTATACAAAAATCAAGAATAAAACAAAAATGTTTCATCATTACAAAAATCAATAATAAAATAAAAATATTTAAAGAAAAAAACTCTTCAATTTCTAATGAACCCATCTTATCAAAACTTCATCAAATAGTTTATACTCTTTAAAATTTTCAAAAAATCAGATGAAATCTTCAATAGTTGACAAACAAATATAAGAATAGATTATAATGTATTTATCCTAGAACAATGCATACATAAGAAGAAGAAAAACTATTCTAACTATATTAAAATCGTACATAAAGAGATAAATGTGTGAAGTTGAACGACTTGAATGATACATTGAGTAGTTAAAATGCGGAAAAGATGTTGAGATTTATATAGAATAAAATAGAAAAGGATGTAGAATTAAGATTAAAATTTAAAATAGAGGAGTTGAAATAAAAAAATTAAAATTAAGATAAATGAAAAGATTTAAAAAAAAGAGTTTTGAAGAAGGAATTTTGTGACATGTGACATTTGAGATATTTGTAAATATTGGAGTATATGATATGTAAATGTAAATATATTAACAAATAAAATGTTAATTTGTATTATTAATAATTTTTATTAACTTAATAATAATAACTAACATACCACCAAGGTGGTGAAACAATATTTGTTGTTACGAAATAGATTTTTCTCCTCCACGTTATGCTAAAAAAATGGTTGATAAGCAATCCACCATCACCTCCTCAACCACCGTCTCCACCACTCCCCACCCCCTCATTTTCCTCTTTTCAACCTCCTACTGTTTTTTTTTTTAAATTTACTTCTAGAAGAAACCATCACCATCCGTTGTTCGTATTCTTAGCTGTAGTTTCTACATCTATGTTGTAATTCGAATCAACAATTCGATTTAAAAAAAATATATAGTTCATGTGGTGATCGATTGGTAGACCAATCCATTTACCCTATTTTATTTTTGTTTTTTAGGTGATAATTTGTTATTAGTCTTTTTATTTTAGTTTATTTTAATAATTTTATTGTTTTAGTTTGTTGCAACTCTTTTTTGTTTTTTTGAATTACATTAAATACCCATCCCTTTTTTCCCCTCCCCATGACTTGAACCAGGATCTAAGGCCTCCTCATGACTCGAACCAGGATCTAAGGTCTAGGTAGTGGTGCTCTAACCACTTGAGCTATCCCACTTTGTCGTTGCAACTCCTTTTGTTGTTTCTGTTTTTTTTTGCGACTTCTTGCACCATCTTTTTTGTGGGATCTTCTACTCCTTACCCTTGGTGATACTTTCTACGCCTAGTGCGGTTTACTCTCTTTCATGTAACTTATTTTTGTCAATTTCTACCCATGCTTTATAGTTCTCGGGTTCTTGGTGAATCTTTGTCTTTTATTCTGTCTCTATTTTTTTGGCACGAAAATACCTTATTGTGGGTAGAGCCGTCAAAACGGACTGGCCCACTAAAAACTGTGGATTGGGCCAGGATTTTTCAAGCCCGTCAGGAGGCGGGCCTAGACGGACCGGCCCGTTTGGGCAGCGAGCTTTGACGGGCTGACCTGCCATTTTTTAAAATTATATATTATTATTAATTAAACAAATATATAAAAAAAAATATCTAACCCTAAAAGTGTAAAACCTTATACCCTAGCGCATCATAACAGAAGCAACAGCATACTGTACGTTTTTTTCCAAATTTATTCTTCTTTCTTAACTGAGTTTTCCTAATACATTAATTTGAAAACTTTATGCTGAATGTTTATAGATGTTAAAATTTGAATATGTATTTTGTTGGAGATAAATTATTTATATTTATAATCATTAATTATCTGATAATTGATAAATTATACTCCCTCCGTCCAATTTTATTATGCTATTGTGGGGTCCATTTGTAAATAAATGGTTGTTTATGAATAAAGTGAATGGCAAAATGGGTAAATAAGTGATGGTAGGAGGGTAGAGATAAAGTAGTATGAATAATATTATTTTCAAAAAGAGTATGTGCATAATAAAATTGGACAACCAGAAAAGGAAAGTGGGAATAATAAAATTGGACGGACAAAATATTTAATATTTTGTAGGTTGATATATTAATATAACTATATTTAATTTAAATAAATTTGGTTAGATTAACTTTATTAATGAATTTATTAAATATTTTTGGAAACAAAAAGGTGTTGGTCTGTCGAAATTCGTTGCCCATCCATTTTTTGGTTGGGTTGAGGTTTTAGTACGTAGTCCGCTTAGCAAACGGGCTGGCCCGTTCCTTCCCGTCAAATGATGGGCTTTTGCGTTTTTAGCCCATTCCGTCCCGTCGACCCGTCTTAACAAGTCTAATTGTGGGATATTGTCTCATATTGAGAATGGAGATCTAGGTTGTATGTGTGAGTAAAAGTGCATTTGTTTTTATATTTACCTTTTTAGATTAAAAAAAAAAAGTGCATTTTCCTCCCCCACTTTCCTTACAATTGGAATAGGATAACACTTCTTATTTGATTCTACGTGAAAATTTTGCATTTCTTTATCTATTTATCTTGTTTATAGATCTTGTAACCGTTCAAAAAAAAAAGAGTGAACTCCATTATCATATTATATACTACCAAAATCATACTTCATTATTTCATTAATAAGTAGAAAGAAGAAAATGTAGAGAAAATTATAGAGAAATATCGATGAAAAAAGGTAGAAATATAGTGAATCTTGTCATTTAAAAAACAAAAGGTTTATTAATTGAACATCCAAAATATGTAAGTGAAAAACTTATAGCCAAACGAAATAGATACTTTAGATAAATACCTATAAAACATAAAGGAAATAAATTGCACTAAAGCATTGAACTTAAACAAAAATAAACGTGATAAAGTAGAATAGTTCAAATGGTAAGATTAAATTAGTATGGTTACGTATAACTTATAATTTTGAGACACCTTAATTCAAGATGAGTTAAATTAGAAAAAAAACAAACAAACAAACATAGGCATTAGTGGTTTGTTATATGTGAAGGCGACGCGACAATGACCTAAAATCCTAAATTGAGATTGGTTACTAGTTTAGTGATTATTTGTAAGAAAGAAAGCAACGGCGTATGTTAGACCCGTGCAATGTTTGTCTTCTAAACCTCTCACCAACTATTTAATATTTGGCCTAGCTTGCTATACAAAGACACGTATTAGTGTCTTATTTCCATTTGTTCCCGTATTCAAATGCTTTTGGTACATAAACACACCTCCTTCCATATTTAATACTTCTTCTGTCCTGTAAAATTTTGCTCAAACAAATTTTTGAGTCCACAAAGTATATATGTTTATTCTATTTAAATAGTTAATTTTTGAGTATTTTTTTTACTATATTAATAAGATTGAGTATGTACCAACAATATTGTTTACTCGTTATTTCACATATATTTTTTATAATTAAAATATAATTTTTTAAAAAATATGTATAAAAAAAAGTGAGCAAAATTTTACTGAACAATATTTAACTTTTATATTCATGTGTCAAAAAGTGAATAAATATTGAGATAAGTTCATAAATATAAAATTTTTACATTTCAACCCACCCCAATCCACTACCCAAACAAGGATATACGTCTATTATTTAAAATTTTTATGCATCTCATTATTCTCATCTATTAATTTACTACAACACCCCTAGTTTATCCTCTATTAAATTGGATGAGAATTGAGACAGATTTATCAATTGCAATAATGCACAACATTAATTGAACGGGAAATAATATTTTAAACAAACAGATGAATAGGTCTATCACGAGTTAAACGAATCATATTTTATATTATTTGATCTTATCACACAATAGTATATACGCAAAAACTTATATGCAATATTGCATACATGCAATATGACTAATTAAGGTAATTAGGTCAAAATTCGTGGGTCAACGCGGGTCAACACGGGTCAACCTTAATTAAAATATTTATTTTCACTCTAATATATTATTATTTTACTACATGACCAAAATTATGTTACTACAAGAACTAAATTTTATCACTATAAGGTCAAAAGTGTATTACTACAAGTCCAAAAATATTCTGGACACTTATTTTTTGGGGGCAAAATTACTAAAACAATTTTGACTTATTCGGCTACTACATGACTAAAACAATGTTACTACAAGACCAAAATTTTATCACTACAAGGTCAAAAGTGTATTACTACATGTTCAAAAATATTCTGGAGACTTTATGTTTTGGTGAATTTTTCAAAATGTTTTAACATGTAGTATTAAATTTTTTGCCTTGTAGTGATAATATTTTGGCCTTGTAGTAACAATATTTTGTTCATGTAGTAAACCACCTGTTTGCAACCCGCAAATTTTCTGGGCAACCCGGATCCAGGCCTATGACCCGCGAATTTTTTAAAATTGACTTAATTTGACTTTTGGACTTAGGGTTTTGACTTGCCTAATTGAGATGAAATGCATGTATGCAATATTTCACATAAGACTAACTCTAGTATATAAACCTCTTTTTATTAGAAAAACAAATGTGGTGTTAAATGTCCAAAATTCTGACATTAGGAAAATTGAAAAGTTTCATTCAAAATGTTTAAAATATCATTAATTAAAAAATAAAAATCAACTTGGTTCACGAAAGTCTTATGATGAACTCGTTATCATTATTCACGCTATTCTTATTTTAGTTTATTAATGATTTTTTTGTTTTAGTTAAAAATATTACTTTATTCTCCCCATCTTATATTCATTCTTTATTGTGTGTGCGAAGTTTAATGAAAATATTGTTTATTAATATTTAAAAAAAATATATATATATAATATGAAAGTCTTTTAAGTAATAATATATTGTAACTAATAAAATAGAGTAATAAAGTAATGACATATGGTGTGTTTTAAAATGTTTTAAGAATGTAATTTAAAGTGAAAATGTTATTTTATTACCAAATTAAAAAATGATGAATCTAATTTGAAACATAGATTTTTCTTGCAATTGATGAACCTAAAATGTGATGGAGGGAGTATATTAATGCCTTTCAATAGTTAACGTGATAGCATTTAGCATTACGATTAATGTCTTTCTATAATTTAAGTGATACTCTTTAATATTACAATTAATACATTTTAATAATTTGAGTGTTACTCCTTAACATTAGGACTAATACCTTTCGATAATTTAAAGTGATACATCTTTAATATTATGATTAATATGTTTCAATAATTCAAGTGATATCCTTTTAACATTGCAATTAATAGAGTAATAGTTTAAGTGATGCTCTTTAATATTACCACTAATACTTTTCAGTAGTGAAACCAGGTTCATGGTTGATTCATATATTACTTTAGTGGCTACTGAAAACAGGTTTATGGTTAATTCATATATTACTTTAGGGGCAAACGAGGATATGGTCTTGTCAAGATATTCGGATCGGTTAGACGTCTCCAACCAAGTAGAACACTTGAATATAGAAGAAATAACTGCTCTAGGATAGTAATTCCAAAAGTAAGCAACAAAACAAACAGCACACAAGAATTTAAGTGGTTCGATCAATGTGATCTACATCCACTGGATCAGACTAGCACTATAAGAAAACAGCGATATTCCAACGGAAAAATTCCAACGAAGAAATAAACCGTTGGAATTTTTAAAATTCCAACAACGTTCCCAACGACATAAGCAACCGTTGGAAAAATCCAACAGAAATTCCAACACCTTATGTAAACTGTTGGAATTTATCGTTGGAAAAGACATTGAAATTTTTAAAAAGATTATTCCAACGACAACTGGCAGTTGGAATGGTTTTCCTAAATCAAATTATTTCTTTATAAGTAATTCCAACAAGATTTCCAACGATATAATATCGTTGGAAATTTTTTTAATTATTCCAACAGTAATTCCATTGGCGCTAGGCCGTTGGAATGACTTATCAAAATTAAATTATATTTTTATATCTAATTCCAACGGAATTTCCAACGTCGTGTTAACGTTGGATTTTTCTTTAATTATTCCAACTACAATTCCATTGTTGCTAGCCCGTTGGAATGATTTCTAAATTAAATGATATTTTTAGTCATTAAAAATATATTAATTTAATAGTATTAATTATTCCATACGAACTCAAATATTTTTGTTAATAAAAAAAATGGGAGCCAAACCAATATCCAGTGGCGGTCTTTCAAATTTTCAATTCAAGCATTCAGCCGATGAGTCGAGGGAAGCTTTGAATTTTTTATTGGGGAATATCCAAAGATTGGGAGCCAATCAAGATTTTTTTATAATCCCTAATTCTACCCAATTCTACCCTTAGATTACGTAATGCTTGTTCGCCAATAGAACAATCATACCAGTTACCGCCGCCGTCTCTATTCCCTTAATGAACGCCATTTCAATCTCAAATACCTGCTCCCTTCGAAGATCTGGACTCCTTAGTTTCAATCGCAACCAACGAAGATCTAGAGAATATGATGGCGGTGTACGACCGCAGCGCTGCCGCGAAACCCTCGTGCCTTCGCCTGTTTATCTTCCCTTCGAAACCGGAAACGATGTTGTCAATGTGATCTCTACTCGACGATGTGAAATAGGAGATGTGGTTTGTCGATGCGTTTAACGGGTTCGACAGTTTGTTACTCCCGATAGGGCTTTCTGAATCGGCCGCCATGGATACTTTGGTTGAGCTCGAAGTGACCAATAGTAGTGATTATTGTACGGATACCCATGACCCACTCTGTCGGCGCCCTGTTGTGAAGCACACTAATTCTCAGCTCGATTACGCTTACCGTGACCCACGCTTTAGGTCGGCGCTCATATGCCCCTTGCTGTTGAAGAGTTTCAGAGAGACGGAGGTGAGAAACAAATATTCTGTTGACTCTACTAATTCATAGAAGTGAGGATTAAAAATTTAATTAGGTAATTATTGAAATTAAATTAAGATTTGATGGGGGCTGTATATATTTTTTGATGATGTGAATAATGAAACATAACAAATACACTAGTTTCATAAGTTGCTGCCATTTTCTTCATGATGCAATTCTCCAATTACTGAGATGATATTTGCTGAGTTTTTTTTTTTAATGGTTATAGGAATCAATCCAGTGAGGAAAAATATCTTGTTGATAAGTCAAAATCAGTGTTAAAATTATTGTGTGCAGTTCTTCATACCTGATGCTGATTTTACTAGTGAATTTTTATGTTTAAATTTGATGAATGCAACCCGCTTGTTATCGTGGTAGATGTCTCCACTGCTAATTAAAATGTGTTAGAGGAAATGTTACAGTAATGCGTTGATTTCAGATTGATGTAAAGGAGATATTCTTTCGTGTTTGTTCAGGAGCAAGGGAACATCATTTTACCATGCTTCATGAAGATGGAGGAAATGAGGAGACATACTCATTATTTGTTATGTCATTGGATTTCATTCTGCTGGTAATGTTACTTAAGGTCTTGCAATGTTTGTAAATTCTAATCAGATATTCTTCAACTAGTACTCTTAGAAATTGAGTTTCTTCTTCAATAATTCTCCTTAACCTATTCATAAGAGTTTTCCTTTCAATTACTCTAACATCATCAACTTCTCTCGCTTTGCTTTGTTTTTCAAAGTATATGCCTCTCTATGTGTATATGTAAGAAATGATCATGGTGTCCCATTTTACTGTTTTTTCATTGTCGACTTCTTGAGTAATTTGTACCTTTATCTTTTGGATTGACATAATAGCCAACTGCTTATGGAGCTAGACTCTATTAGAGTTCTCAGCGCTGATGTGGATAAGAAATTAGTGTTGTTATTGCAAATATACTCTAGACCAAATTACTTCTACCTCGAGTTCTATGATACCAAGGTAAGCAAATTAATAATACATTGAGTTGTATTGCAGAAATGTTCTCTTGCAATGGATTAGTATCTTCTCATATTATTCTCCTTGTTTAGACCAATTAGAGTCGAGAGTATGCACAATCACACGCATACTTTACACATTTACTAAATTCCGCAAATGAACTTTAACTTTTTAAGGTCGTGAATGATTAGAGGTTATATGTTATTATCATATATCAAGTTTTGTTTGCTCGTTAATGTATTTGCATTTTTGTAGTTTTAATTTCAGTTTTACTATTCTTTTTGAAATATTATTTCATGTCATAGTGCTGAATTCATGATGTCAATCTTTTTTTGCAGGGCTCCAACTTTGGGTAGAATCGATCAACTTCTAGGTCTCTGATGTAGAATTTTGAAATCCTGTCTTTCAGTTTCATGTAACAACATATTATGTATAAACACTTTGGTATTTATGATGAGTTGTAGAAGTTATTGTTTATGTTATGATGTTAGTTGTATGTCATTTTAAGATTATGTATTTTTTACTTTGGAGTTACTATATCATTTGATTAACAAGATTATATATTTTCAGTTTGATTGCACATTGTTTTATTTTGATTGATTTTGATTGGGATTTTTAATATTGCTATACAAATAAAATTTTAATTTTTTTATATTAAAAAATTCTAATGAAAAAATGACGCTGGAATTCATATACAACAAATTTTCAGCTTAATATTCCATTGACACCGTATCCGTTGGAAATAAAAATTCCAACTAAATAATTCTATTGGAATTGGCGTTGGAACTTGCCATGATAAATTTTCAATAGTTGAAATTCCAACAGTTAATATGAGAAATATTGTTGAAATTGACGTTGGAATTTATGGTGGAAAAAAATACAGTAGCTGAAAAATCCAACGGTGACGGTCCGTTGGAATTGTTGTTGGAATTTTTTTTCCTTTGGATTTTTCATTGGAATTTTGCAATTCCAGCGCCCACTTTTCCAACGGTGGTATTTTCGTTGGAATTTCCGTTGGAATCACTGATTCCAACAGAAAAACTACAAAAATCCATTGGAATTTTTCCGTTGGAATTTGACTGTTTTCTTGTAGTGTAGTACTTCTTTGATTGATAAAGAATGTTTACACACTCATTCACTTGGAATTGAATATTTCCTCACTTCACTCGTGAACTCACACAACTCAAAGAATACAATAACGTACTAAATCTCTCAATCCAACCTTTACAATGTACACAAACAAGAGTTTATAAAGACCAAAGGTAGTTGCTGCTGTTAGGAACTGTTTTGAGTAGTTATCAACCGTTTGCAACCGCTTGTAACAACCCATGTGCTCTGTTATTGCCCAACTGAAATGGTAGTTATGCCCTCAAGTTGTTGTAACTGTAATACAGTTAGTTAAACTAACTAACTTTCATATCAGAAGACTTGTCCATAAAGATCAGAACACTACTTAGTGATCTGATACTCAACTCTTATGTTCTGGTGATCAAAAGCCAACTCTGCTGATAGACTTCATACTGTGCTGATCCAGTACTGTGCTTGGTCCAGTACTGTGCTGACCAACTCTGCTGACCAACTCTGTCTGACCAACTCTGCTGACCAACTCTGTCTGACCAACTCTCCTGACCAACTCTGCTGACCAACTCTGCTGGACAACTTTGCTGGACAACTCTGCTGACCAACTCTGCTGGACAACTTTGCTGGACAACTCTGCTGAAGTCTAAGCATCACCTCCTCAGCTGATTGAAACCATTCCACTCATCTGATTTCGGCCTAAGTCATCTTATCTGATCCTATCAGCTCACTACTCACTTAGTGTGCTGATTATGAGATTATGAGATAACACTCACAATTCTCCACCTTTAGCTCATAATCGAACTAATCTCCACCAAAAATAAAACACCAACACTATTCTCCTCAAAGAATAGCCTCCACTATTGATCTTCTGCCACAAGAACAATAGTCTTCTCCTCAGAGGAATTAATGCAGTCCAATAAGTCTAAGACACAAGCCAAACTTCTCTTTTGGCAATGCCTTAGTGAACGCATCAGCAGGGTTCTCCTCTGTAGCAATCTTCACTACCTGGACCACCCCCTTCTCTACAATATCTCTTACAAAGTACAACTTTACATTTATATGTTTAGTTCTCTCATGATACCCCTGATGCTTTGCAAGATGTATTGCACTTTGGTTATCACAGAAGACAATCACACTTCTTTGTGATATACCAAACTCCTTCAAGATCCCCCTAAGCCACATGCTCTCCTTAATTGCCTCAGTCAAGGCTACATATTCTGATTCTATAGTAGATAATGCAACTACGGACTGATGTATTGACCTCCATGATATAGCTGTACCAAATAAGGTGAATACATACCCTGTTAAGGACTTTCTTGTGTCTACATTGGCTGCATAGTCGGCATCAACATATCCCACAAGTGCTTCTCCCTCATCTGATATCTTCTGAAATTTTAGACCTTTCTCAACTGATCCCAGAACATATCTCATGACCCACTTAACTGACTCCCAATGACTTAAGCCTGGATCACTCATGTATCTGCTGATTACACTCATTGCATGAGTTAAATCTGGTCTACAACACACCATAACATACATTAAACTCCCTACTGCACTGGCATAAAGAACCTTACTCATCTGAGCTCTTTCTTGGCTGTTCTTGGGACACATCTGATTGGATAGCTTCTGATGCTGACCAATTGGTGTAGAAACTGCCTTAGCTTGATTCATCCTGAATCTCTCTAACACCTTCCTCAAATAGGTAGGCTGACTAAGCTGAATTGCTCCCTCAACTCTACTGATCTCCATCCCAAGAATCACTTTAGCTTCACCAAGATCTTTCATCTCAAACTCCCTTTTGAGAATCTCCTTAACCTGATTGATACTGTTAATAGACTCCCCTGCTATTAACATATCATCTACATACAGCAGAAGATAGGTAATTGAACTCCCAACCCTCCTGAAGTAAACACAGCTGTCATACAAGCTTCTTGCAAAACCAGCTGAGCAAATGTACTCATCAAACCTTAAGTACCATTGTCTAGGGCTTTGTTTGAGGCCATAGAGTGATTTTCTGAGTAAGCACACTTTGTCTTCTCCATCTTCTATGTCCAACCCTTCTGGTATTTTCATGTAGATCTTCTCATCTAAAGTCCCATGAAGAAATGCTGTGGTCACATCCATCTGATGCAGCTCCAATTCATATTGAGCAACCATAGCCAACAAGATTCTGATGCTACAATGCTTTACAACAGGTGAGAAGATTTCATTAAAGTCAATACCTTCTTTCTGTGTAAATCCTTTAGCTACAAGTCTTGCCTTGTACCTAATCTTGCCACCTCTCTAAGCCTCCACCTTCTTCTTGTAGATCCACTTACACCCAAAAAGTTTCTTGTTCTTAGGCCTCTCAACAATCTCCCAAGTCTGGTTCTTGTTCAGAGATAACAGTTCTTCCTCCATAGCAACTAACCGGCCACTTCTCCTTGTCATGGCAGTTGATGGCTTCTGTGTAAGTTTTAGGCTCCAAAGACTCCACCTCAAGAGCTGCACATAATGCAAATGATACTATGTCAGCTTGACCATACCTCTGAGGTGGGTGGACTTCTCTTCTTGGTCTTTCCCTAGTCAGCTGATAGTCATGAAGATCAGTATCACTATGAGTAGTTTCCTCCTCATCTGGATCAATCTGCTCTTTAGTTAGTGTTCTGATGTCATTATGCTCCACCTCCACCTGTGTCTCATCTGGTTTGTTGTGTGCTGTACTGGAGTTTGCCTCCTCTTTCAATGACATTCTATTCTCATCAAAAGTTACATCTCTGCTGATAATGCACTTCTGCATTCCAGCTTCTAGGCACCACAATTTGTATCCTTTCACACCTGAAGGATACCCTATGAACACACATTTCAAGGCTCGAGGCTCAAGCTTATCTTGCTTGACATGGGCATATGCTGAACAACCATATACCTTCAAATTACTGTACTCAGCTGCAATGGCCAGACCATAACTCTTCTGGGGTTTTAAATTGCACAACTGAGGAAGGGCTTCTGTTTATCAAATAGGCTGCTGTTGACACTACTTCTCCCCAAAACACTTTAGGCAATCCAGAGCTGCTCAACATGCATCTAACTCTCTCAAGTAAAGTCTGGTTCATTCTCTCAGCTACTCCATTCTGTTGAGGTGTACCTGGTACTGTTCTATGCCTCATTATACCCTTCTTCATGCAGAAAACATTGAACTCTTCTGATATGAACTCCAACCCATTATCAGTTCTCAAATGTTTGAGATTCTTTCCAGAGACATTCTCAACCTCAGTGAGCTATTCCTTAAATTTTTCAAATGCTTCTGACTTGGATTTCAGGATAGTGATCCATACCTTTCTTGAGTAGTCATCTATGATAGACATGAAATATCTCCCACCACTTCTGGTCTGATTCCTAGCTGGCCCCCATAAATCTGAATGGACATAGTCCAAAATTCCTTTGGTAGAGTGTGAACTCTTTCCAAACTTCAATCTCTTGGATTTCCCAAGAATGCAGTGCTCACACAAATCAAGCTTTGTGATCTTATCACTACCTAGCAATCCTTGCTTACTTAGCTCAAGTAGGCCTTTCTCTCCTACATGACCTAATCTTCTGTGCCACAACATTGAGTTGTCTTGCACCCTTGCCACATCTGATCTGCCAATAACTGTTCCCCCTTTAAGAAAGTAGAGATCATTTCTTCTCTCACCTTTAAGAACAGTAAGCTTCCCCTTTGAAACTCTGAGCTCTCCATCTTCTGACTGGAATTTATAGCCCAATGAATCCAGCATACCAAGAGATATCAAATTTCTCTTGAGTTCAGGAACATACCTGACCCTCTTGAGAATCCTCACTACTCCATCATACATCTTCAAGTGTACTGTACCTTCACCTCTGACTTTGCAAGTGTGATCATTCCCTAACAACACAGAACCTCCATTCTGATGCTTAAAATCATGAAACCACTCTCTTCTTGGAGTCATGTGGAAAGAACACCCTGAATTTAAAATCCAATCTTGCTGCTCTTTAGTGGAAGTGATGGATAGGGACTGAGCTGACTCGTAGCCTTTCTGCTCCTTATCATCTTAGGGTTGATTTGCTTGATTTTTATCAACAGGGTTCTTAGGACCAGATTTTCTCATAAGCTGTTTGTACTTGAAACAAGTACTCTTATAGTGCCCAGGTTTGTTGCAGTGGTGGCACACTACTTCCCCTTGATTTGACACTGCTGATTTTCCCTTATCAGCTCCCTTGGGTTGACTAGACCCCATCTTGGAGACAAACTTCTTCTGACCTCCCTTGATTGCCAATCCTTCTCCACTGCTACTTTTATCTCCTTGAGATGTTTTATTATGTAGTAGCTTGGACTTGACAACCAAGATCACATCCTCCAATGTGATTGCTTCCTTTCTACCATACAAGATGGTGTCCTTTAGGATTTCAAAGGACTTAGGCAGAGCACTCAACAAGATCAGAGCCTTATCCTCTTCTTCAAGCTTGACATCCAAATTTTCCAGATCATCAAGAATCTTGTTGAACTCATCTAGCTACTCCGTAATGGGTTTGTCATCTCCCATTCTAAAGACATATAGCTTCTGTTTCGAATAAAGTCGGTTAGCAAGAGTTTTCACCATATATAGCTTCTCAAGCTTATCCCAAACCTCCTTCGCTGACTTCTCTTTAGCAACCTCCCTCAAGACCTTATCTCCAAAGCAGAGTAGGATCGTGCTTCGAGCTTTTCTGAGCAACTTGCTCCTTTCAGCCGCAGCTGTTGCAGTTTCTTCTGCAATCTCTTCGGATTCTTCGAGAGCCTCGAATAATCCTTGCTGTTCAAGGAGGGCCAGCATTTTGACCTTCCACAGCCCAAAATCTCCTGTGCCTGTAAACTTCTCTATGTTGTACTTGGTAGAATTCCCCATCTTAGATCTGCAGCTACTTCAGTTTCCCACAGACGGAGCCAATTGTCAAGATATTCGGATCGGTTAGACGTCTCCAACCAAGTAGAACACTTGAATATAGAAGAAATAACTGCTCTAGGATAGTAATTCCAAAAGTAAGCAACAAAACAAATAACACACAAGAATTTAAGTGGTTCGATCAATGTGATCTACATCCACTGGACCAGACTAGTACTTCTTTGATTGATAAAGAATGTTTACACACTCATTCACTCGGAATTGGATATTTCCTCACTTTACTCGTGAACTCACACAACTCAAAGAATACAATAACGTACTAAATCTCTCAATCCAACCTTTACAATGTACACAAACAAGAGTTTATAAAGACCAAAGGTAGTTGCTGCTGTTAGGAACTGTTTTGAGTAGTTATCAACCGTTTGCAACCGCTTGTAACAACCCATGTGCTCTGTTATTGCCCAACTGAAATGGTAGTTATGCCCTCAAGTTGTTGTAACTGTAATACAGTTAGTTAAACTAACTAACTTTCATATCAGAAGACTTGTCCATAAAGATCAAAACACTATTTAGTGATCTGATACTCAACTCTTCTGTTCTGGTGATCAAAAGCCAACTCTGCTGTTAGACTTCATACTGTGCTGATCCAGTACTGTGCTTGGTCCAGTACTGTGCTGACCAACTCTGCTGGATAACTCTGCTGAAGTCTAAGCATCACCTCCTCAGCTGATTGAAACCATTCCACTCATCTGATTTCGGCCTAAGTCATCTTATCTGATCCTATCAGCTCACTACTCACTTAGTGTGTTGATTATGAGATTATGAGATAACACTCACAGGTCTCAAAAGAATTCGTGCTCACGAAAATGGTCTTGTTTTTAACAAAAAATGTCCCACAAGATTTTACCGTCTAAAACTAACGAAATTGTAAGTGTGAGGCATGTGCGCCCGTTAAGGTCAGAAACGGACCAAATTGCAAATTTGGTCCCAATAAATTATTGCTCACGAAAAAGGTTCAATTTTGAAAAAATAAGGTCTCACGAGATTATACTATCTAAAACAAAATCTCCAAACAGAAATGCTCCAAAATCACTTCCAATTCTAAAAAAATCCTAAAATATCGCCCCCAAATAAAACCACACGAATCCAAGCAAAATTGAAGTCGAAACACTCGTTAAACATTTTCAAATCACATAACCCTCACTGACATTCCCCAAATCGCAAACCCTCCCACTACCCCGTCATTGTTGCAACACCTCATAAAAAAAAAAGGTTTCCCTTCGACTACGAACGGGAGGGATGAAAGCGAGTGGACATACTAATTCCTGATCTCTGAATCAGCCCTTCCCGTAAGTTATTTTCTCAACGAATAAGAAATTGTCGGAGTGAAATCGTGATTGAATTTGAAAAAGCAAACGACTTTCGAAGCAGAAAATTTGCATTCACTGAAATCACGCGAAATTGTTCTCAATTTTTTCTCATCCTATATATCAATTGTTCTTTCCTCTATTGAGGAGACAAATGACACATATATGTATGTTTTTAAAAATAAAAAAAATTATTTTTAGTTTGAATTCTTCAAAATTTACGTTTTAAAAATATTTTTAAATTTGTAACGTTTTATTTGGTTAGGGTCCGAACAGTTGGATATCTGATGAAAGGGCCCAAAGGGTATGGAGGATGACACAAAACTTAAGCCCATAAAGTTAGTAGGGTTAGTTAGGTCAAGGGAAAGGGCGCGGCTAAAGGCACCCGGATTTCCTATGAGTACACCCACGGGAATTTTTTTTTATCCCAAGAGTGTTGCGAAATGACGCATTTACCCCTCCTGTACTTTTTTAAAAAAACGCCGGATGAGTACACCCACCTCCTATCTAAACGCGGGAATTCGAAGGGTCATCACTTCTTCCCAACATTAGGTCAATGTTCGAAAAAAACTTCCCAACATTGGGTCCATGTTCGAAAAAAACTTCCGCGAGTTTTACTTGGTCGAATTTTTAACCCAAAAGTCTCTGTAACAAACAAATTTTCGAACATTTGATAAATGTTCGAAAAAAACTTCCCAACATTCGGTCCATGTTCGAAAAAAACTTCCCAACATTGGGTCCATGTTCGAAAAAAACTTCCGCGAGTTTTACTTGGTCGAATTTTTTACCCAAAAGTCTCTGTAACGAACAAATTTTCGAACATTTGACAAATGTTCGAAAAAAACTTCCCAACATTGGGTCCATGTTCGAAAAAAACTTCCCAACATTGGGTCCATGTTCGAAAAACCACTCCAAAACGCTGCAATCGTGCTAAACCATGTCAATTAGATGTCCATTGGTTTATTTTCAAAACACATCAAAAATTGATACATTCTACACATAAACATGATTATAACACAAAAAAACCAACCTTAATCAACACATGCATGAATTAACACCAAATTCAAAAAATAAAATCTAAACCCTACAACAATAAAATCAATGTTTCAATCAACAAAAACCGAAATTAAACACGCGTCCTCCTCTTCTTCTCAAATATAAGCAAGAAAAACTAACTTTTAACCATTTTTACAAAAAAGAAAAAAAAAATGCATCCTCCTCAAATGCTCAAAAAAACGATGCAGTGTCGTGTCTCTCAATCTCCTGTTCGACGTCGTAGGTGAGTGAGGTTTCGTTTTTGGAGGAGGGAACGGTGGAGTGGGAGTGGGGGAGAAGAGTGGGGAATGGGGGAGAAGAGACGAGTGGGGGAAAGAAGTTGGGAGGGGTGGGTGTACCGAATGGACAGAATGGAGGGAGGAAGGGGGAGAAATGTTAAGGGCAATTTTGAGTTTTTCACGTGGGTGTACTCATCCGTTTTGTGTGTGTACTCATCGCGTGGGTGTACTCATAGAAAATCCGGGTGCCTTTAGCCGCGCCCCAAGGGAAATTTGGGTACATGTTTTTCACATGTTTCAACTAAAAAAATCAATACCTATTGGAAAAAGAAAAACCCACTCTCATATTTTATTTCACTTCACCAAATGCTACCTCACATTTGCAATAACTAAATAATTTCTTCAAGAATATAGAGAAGCCGGTTTTGATAATAAAATTAAAAAAAAAAAAAAACTTTGATTAAAACTAAAAAATTGGCAAGTAGCATAACCAGCCGTATTTCAAGAAGAACGCAATACTCAAAGAATAAGCAAAAAATTGATAAAAGCAACAGAGAAAGATGTAACGATAATGAATCTTAAATTTTGTAAAAATGTGAATTTTAAATTCTCAAACACATACTTTTCCCTTCTCAAAATGATTTTGGATTTTTTTTTTCCAACACATTTAAAAGGGATAATTTTGACATTATACACACCCAAAGAGAAAATTAGACTATATTTTGGAATAAAAATATATATGAAACCATTATTTTGAGATGGAGGAAGTACTAACATTTGTTTCATTAATGATAATTATATGGCGGAGTAAATTTCGAGAGCGGATCTTGTATGCAACCAACTCACCGTAAGACGAGTATGAGATAACTGTTCTTTTCAACACAAATGTTAAAACTAAAAAGTACTTCCTAAATTGTACTCCCTCCGTATACATAAAACTTTTATATGTTTATCTTGAGCAATCCGGCTTAAATTCACCATCTTTCTAAACTCTTTTTCCATTTCTATCTCTTTTTACATATTCTCTATTTTTTCTTCTTTCTGTCTCTCTATTTCAATTACGCACTATACATTTTATACTATAATTTTTTAATCTCCCCACAAAAAAGAAAAGTATATGAGGTTACAAAGGAAGTAACATATTTCTATTAGAAAGTTACATTTATGTTGCCAATTAAATTTCAATAAATAGGTCAAATTGGAAAGAAAAAAAAAGCAAAAGAGGAAGTGAGACTAGTTATTACTTAGGTCATCTCCAACCACAAACTCTCAAATGGAGATCTCTAAATTTCAAAATACATTTTTTTATACTCTATTTTAAAAATTATTATATTTATTTAGGAGATTAGTTTTGATTTCATTATATTTATTATTTATATGTTTCTTATTCTCCAAGTATTTCATATTATAAATAGATAAGTTTTAGATTGTTATTAACTTATTAGGGATTTGAATTGATTAATAAAATATGAGAGTTTATCTCAATATCTCTTTAACGGTATTTTTCGTGAATCAACGTATATGAGTTTTGTCACCTTTTCGAGTATTCGTAGAATCAACGGATAGTGAGTGTTCTTCGTATGTATATTCTTCTTTTATACGATGTTGTATCACCTTCTCCAACCATGAAACTCTATATCTTACCCTATTTATTATTTTAATCATTTTAAATATATTACAATCATTAAATAATATGTTTATCTTTGTATTTAAATTAATTTATACAATTAAATATTCAATTAGTAAATTAAATTATAAAATAAATATTATTGATTTTATCAAAATCATAAAATGTAAATAAACTTGTAGTTTTCAAATAATACTTTTATTTAAATATAAAATTACGAAACACATAATGACGTAAAACGATACATGTAAGTATAATTTAATACTACAACACAATGTTTTTTAGCAGATTATTTTAATATGTCGGTGTTATATGTAGCTATGTAATGAATGTATGTCTGTTTTAATATATAATGTATTTCATATTTCATATATAATGTATGTTTTATTGTATTTTATATTATTTTTTTTAGGTAATAATAATACACAAAAAAAAAAAAAATTACACTATTAAAATTAAATTATAAATTAGTATAACAATAGAATTGTAATTATATTTAACAAACTATTAATATAAAATTGTAATATAGAATTGTAAATATTAATAAAATAATAAATATAAAATAAAATATAGAGTTTTGAATAGTAAACTTCATATATAGAGTTTACTATTCAAAACTCTCTTTCAAATCTTCAAAATAGAGTACAGTTGAAGGGAACAAAACTCTATAAATGAAGTTAAACTTCATTTATAGAGTGCTGTTGGAGATGGTCTTACAACTTAGAAGAAACACAGTTGCTGCATTTAAAAAGAAAAAAAGAAAAAAAAAGAAATACAGAATCCAAGGCAAAAAGAGACAGGTGAGTTGAAAAAAAACAAAGGCATTGTAAAATTGTACTTGCAACCTGGATTCAAACAAAGAAGTCCCTATTTAATTACACTACTGTATCTACATTGGCTCCAGAAAAGAAGTGATATTCCAGTGCAGTATAAACTGTGCCATGTGAATGTGTGTCATGATTTAATTATTAAATAAAATAAAATAAAGAATATTATATAGTATATTCAAATATTGAAAAGCTTCAAGTTCCAAGGCAGTCTTTCTTATGAATGAACCCTAAACCACAAACCTACTCCTTCTACATCTAGCCACCTACCTCTCTCTGTCTCATTACATGAAATAATTACTACTACAAATTACAACACCCTCAACTGCATGCGTTGTCCGAAAATCTTTTCACACATCACACAATTAGTTTTATTGTGAGTTTCTTTAATTTGTATATACATACATGTACATACACAAAGGTGTTATATATATTCATCAAATCTTTATTTTTTTCATGATTTCTAAAAGCTGCTGTATTAATTTGTAAAATGAAAAATATGATAAAAAAAATCAACTTATGTAATAGAAGGAATTAAGTATTAGTCGTATATTAAATTGGTGACTAACATTTTCTCATAATATTTTTGTATGAATGAATTAAACGACGTTTGTCAAAGCAACGGTCCATAAGACTAATAGCATATGCTTGTGACTTTTTTATGCACTTTCAATAGAAAATGAGTCTTCCACTCTGAATTTTTTTAAGAATAAATAAACACGTGATAAATTAATTGGCTGGTGTGCATTTGATGCGTATTTTATTTTGCCATAAAATTTATTTGCGAGACTTTTTTTTTAACATGAAACTTAAATACCACAAAAATAAAACTTAGAGAACTAATGAAACTCAACTACTACATACCTTTCAAATAATAGATTGCAATTGAATGATGTTTTAATCAATCACACTATTAATAGGGTCAATTATTCTAAAAAATATTACCACTTGATCTCTTAAACCTTTCAAATCAACACATATTGAAGCAAAATAAATCATGCATTTTGTTTTAGACCTAACTTAATTTCCAAATGTTATTTTTTAACAGTACCAATTAGGTGAAGACAAAAGACTTATAATTATGGGCAAAATCCTAGTGTATCTAAATAACTCAATTACAATGTAGAAATTGGTTGTTACATGATATGATAATGGAGTTAGAGTGGAGCTGGGTAAAGCAAGCAACAAGAGAAAGTGGAGCAAAATTCAACAACAGCTTTTCAAACACTACACTACTGCACAAAAGAGGAATTCCCACTATATTTTTCCTCTCTATTGGATTGGAGAGAGAAATCAGCTTCAAGTTATATAATTTGTTTTTCATCCACCTTTTTATTTTTGAATTGGAAATATGGATTCTTGAAATTAAGAGATATTGTTAGGAAAAATAACTGAAATTCCTATTGTACAAGTATGGGAATGGTGGTTTACCCAACAGCTTATTAGAAAATTAAACAGTTCTATAGAAACAATGTTTTCATAACAGGTCAGCCAATTACCCCTTCATATATACGTAATTGTTTATGAAATTTAACCGGATTTTTTTTTAGTAGTATTTTTTTATTAATTAATTTATAATTTAAATTCAGTTTTGCGCTCACGTTTTTCTTTATTATTTTATCACTTAAAAGTTTTGGATTTAAAAACTTTTTTAAAATTTTAATTATTTTACTAGTCTACCTTAATATTTTATAAATTTGAGAATTCATTATAATTAAACTACTCCATGAAGTATGAATTGTATTTTAACTTGAGTTATTTTGTGTGTTTTATTTATTTTAATGTAGATTCTATAATTTTACAAGTGTACATTTATGTATTTTTGTTAATGGTATATTGAAAGTTTAAAATATAATTTTTATTTACATAAATCATTTTGACGATTGGACGTAGATCAAATTGATCGATGGATCAACCAATTGGACCGATAACTGGGATTCAGTTTGATTTGGGTTATGATTTTCAATGCAGATATAATTCAGAAAATTAAATTGAAAAAACAAAAAACAAATTAACTAACATTTAGTACTACTCAAGAACGTACGTACTGGAAATTAAATTCCCTGAGATTCGATCATTTAACAAAAAAAAAAAAAAAAACCAAACTAATTAGAATGAAAGGAATAGGAATAGGAATAGGAAGAGGGAGCTCCCTTCAGTCCAAGCAAGGAGAAGAATAGGGTGAAATTAGCCTCCCGCATCATTCACACATTCACACTAGAATCTCCCACCAGCTATATAAATCTATTGTGTTTGAATGAATGAGTCGGGCTGCTAATTCTTACCCTAATTTATTACCCTTCCATGACTGGTCTGAAGGAAGCTCCCCTCGTTCCTGCTGCTGAAACATTGTCCACGCGATCGATGACTTACTCTTTAAAAATGGTAGAAGTGATAATTCAGTTCATTTGAAGTACTTGTAATTAAACGACAAAATTATTTCCATTATCTTAGAGCTACTTAAACTTGTATGAATGAAAAGGAGAAATTAAATTAAAGCAAAATTAAATCAGAAAAATTAAAAGAAAGATAAGCTCCTGTACCTGATCTATAGATTAATAGGTAGCTACAGTTGGATAAAATACAAAAAAGGTTAGCTGAAAATGAAATACTACTAATAAGTTGTGCAGTGGTGGAGACAACATACACATAAACCCAGTACTCCTACATTACAGTAATTATTTAATTAATTTAAATGTGATATTAATTAAAGCACTTATATAGTTTTAAATAATTCCACCTGCAAATGCTTGCTTGCTTGCTTGCATGAACCCTAGCTAGCTAACCCTAATCCTTTACAACTTAGAAACAAATTAAACCCCTTTGAGAACCAACAAATTTAACCTAACCCTAATTAATAATACATATGCTCTCAGATCCATGATAATTTGTGTTTCTAGACCTCATGCATATATATGATCAGTCATTTGCAATTGAATAAGTTTACAATAAAAGAAAAAGGAGATAATTACCATTTTATAAGTTTGAGATCGATCGAGGAACCCAATTTCCACCAAAGTGTTAAAGCTCGCTAGCTCTTGAAGTTAATATATATGTGAAAGATAAATTAATTAGGTAAAAGGAAAGAGGTAGGAGAGAAATTGATGGATGGATGGATAATCTGTGGGACAAGAGGATGAATATATACACACAAATATATATAAAGCCAAAGTTGGTGCGGTTTATGAGAGCTAGCTAGATAATAATTAAACAGCACAAGAAATTAAGGTATGACCCCAAAATCCGGAAATGAAATTATAATGAATGAATGAAAAAGGGGTGGGGCCGGGGTTCATTCATCAAGATATATTATACTATATGCTTTAGAATAAAAATGATGTATGTAGGCCAGGGTAGGTTTGTATGTATGTACAAGACCCACACACATATAACCCTCACCATCCTCATCTAACTTACTCATTTACTATTTGCACACATCTTAATAAGTAATACTCCTTCAATTCTGTTTATAAGTTTTTCATTACTTTTTGACACATTATATAAGAAACGTCATTAAATAATAAATATAGTACAAATGATTTGATTGAAAAAGAAAAAAATAGAGAAAAATATAAATAATAAGTGAAGTTGAAGAATAAAAAAATTAAAATATATTTGTCAAAAAGGGTATGTGAAACTTATAAACGAACATATCAAAATGAAATGCTTATAAACAGACGAAGGGAGTAATAATATTAAATAGATAGTAATTTAAGTACCGAGTTATCGAGAAATAAGAAAGATAAAAGGTAGAAAAAAAAGTGTTCGACAAAAATAGAAATTAATAACTTAATCTTAAAAATACTAAATACTCCATCCGCCGTTTCATAAAGTTTGTCGCTTTTCTTATTTTGTATAGAATTACGGAACATATTCTTTTTAACACATTTATCCCTCATTAATTTTTCAATTTTACTTATCTTTTTCCTTTTCTTTTTCCATGCACCATTCCTTTGACCTTTTCAAAAAAAAGGTGATTAATATATTTCTAAAAAAATAGGAGTAATTTAGGGAGATCATTGATAAAATTAGGCAAAACGACAAACTTTTTAAAATAAAATTTAAAATCAAATGTGATAAATTTTATGAAATAAAGAAAATACTCCATCCGTCTCAGGATTTTATACACACTTTTTTTAATGGGCGTCCCAATATTATTTTTTGCACACTCCAAAAAAGGAAACAACTCACATAATTTTTATCAATAATACCCCTCATTTATTTTACTTTTCCTTCCCTTTAGTCAAATCTCCTCCACTTTAATCAATGAATTACCAATAATACCCTTCATTTATTTTACCTTACACATCACTTTATTCAATTTTTTTAATCTGCGTACCAATCAAAGTGTGCATAAAATGTTGGGACGTATGGGTACGAAAATGAGACTCATATGTAACCAGAAAAAGTTGGCAGGGGTGTAATTAGCCTTGACCCACCTTGTGTGTGTGTAAAGGGTGGTGGGGTCATTGGATAGGCAGAGACAAGAGTGACACTATTTAGACAAGGAAAATAACATGTTTGGTGGGGTACGCATATTTGACCAATATGCTGCCAGCCCTTTTTTTACTTTTTGCTCCTCTCTATGCTACACTACATACTCACTCGTCTCTATTCAAATCAATTTTTACACTAATTTGGACACTAGAAGTAGGGGTGACAATTTTCGACACGACACGATAGCACGATACGAATCCGACACGAAAATTGCAGGTATACTATCTTTTCGTGTTCATATCGTATCGTGTCACTATTGTGTCGACACGTAATACGAAAAATAACACGATTTATCAGGTATACTATCTTCCACATTACAACTTTAAATTTAATACGGAGTATATTAAATATAAATACAGTAAAACCTCTCTATAGTCATATATATCCTTGGGACCACAAAAAAATATTCCTAAATGTGGGTTATTCCTAAATAGAGTTATAAGTTTTTTTTTTTTTTAAATGCATGTATATTATATAATGGTATAATTAGTAGATACATGTACATGATGTAATGTGTTGAACTTAATTGAACTAATTTACTCACATAATATGAAAAGACAATACTCAAGAGTCACCCACCATAGATGCATGTACTTGCATTTGATTGCTTTAATTTTTTCATCTATAAATACTATGTATAATACATTTTTTTTATCAATTACATCAAATCAACATTTTCTTCACGCATATAATGGCACCAACAGTTTCATGTGAAGAAGCTTTAAGCTTACTCGACAAGTTGGAAATGTTTTGGGTTCAACAAGAAGGTGGTCATTTGGACGAGCTAATGCGCACACGCAAGTTGAAGGATAAGGTTACAACACAAAAGATTAAATCATTGTCACAATCAACCTTGAACAAGTACTTTAAATCAACTTAAATCTATTGTAAAATTATATATATTATTATGATTTATTCTTAAATGGAGGTGTATTTCTTTATGTTGGGACTTGAAAAAATATGAATTATGACAATATGGAGTTTATTTCAAATTATAACTGGTCCCATGAATTTTTATTCCTAAAGAGAGTTTATTCTTTAATAGAGTATTCTTTTTGAAAGGTTTTTTGGATTAGGATTGAAAATATGTTAAAACAATACGTTTTTTAATATTTTTTGTATTAGTGGAAGATAATATTACCGTTAACGTTAGATAAAAAAAATTAAGTAAATTGGGCATGATTTCAAATGTATAATTTTATTTTATTCGAAATGCAAATGAGTGTATTAAATTTAAAACAAGTAGTAAACCCTTGTTTTAATTAAGATAATGATAGGACTTTTCAGAGAATAAAAAAGGTCAAGTTGTTATATTATGGGAAAATAATAGGGCTAGCGGCTAGGTCTCAAATGCACTCGAGTGCCACCTGAATTTTTTTTTTGACCGTTTTTTTTTCTATTTCTTTTTTATTTTGACCATTTCTCTTCAGTTCCTTTTTTTCTTGACCTGAAGTGATTAAAAAAGTGCAACACAATATTACTGAAAAGTGTAAGTTAGTATAAATGTATAACTGAAAAATGCAACACAATATTAATAAAAAGTGTAAGTCATTTATAGATGAAAAATGCAACTCAATATTACTAAAAAGTGTAAGTCACTATAGCCGAAAAGTGTAAATGTCTATAACTGAAAAGTGCAACATAATTTTTATTAAAAAGTGCAAGTGAGTACACTACAAAAAAAGGGTGTTTTAGAGACGGATTTACCGACGGATTTTCCGTCGGCATCCGAGGTTACCGACGGATTTTCCGTCGGCATCCGAGGTTACCGACGGATTTTCCGACGGAATGTCGGCCGTCTTCTTTTTCGGCGTCAGCATTTTTTGCCGACGGAATTTTGGATTCCGTCGGCATTTCCGACGGATATGCCGACGGATTATCCGTCAGATTTGCCGACGGAAATACCGAGGGAATTTCCGTCGGTTTTTCGGACAACCCGTTTGACAAACCGGGTCAACATTTCGATGAATTAAAATAATTATAAAAGAAATTAATTTTTGAATAGGTTTCGAAATTCACATGCCGACGGATTTGACCGACGGAATATCCGTCGGCAATTTACCGACGGAATATCCGTCAGTAAAACAAAAAAATGAATAAAAAAATATGATTTCGAAATTAACATATCGACGGAATATCCGTCGGCATTTGACCGACGGAATATCCGTTGGCATTTTACCGACGTAATATCCGTCAGTAAAACAAAATATTAATAAAAAAAATATGGGTGGCCGGGGAGGCCCCGACCAGAATTTCATTTTCCGACCACAATTAATTGGATTTGGTTTGTCGAAATATAATGCATGGATACAATTTAGGCTTTAATTTATAACAGAAATTCTAACCAACTGCACTATATATTTTTAATTGTTATCTAAAGATATTCATATATAATTGGTGACAAAATTACCAATAACACAAACCAATAAATTACATATACTACACAAACCAATAAATTACATAAATTTGATGTTTGCATTACTAACAACACTGTTAATATTCAAAATAGTACAAATATATAAAGAAACATTTCAAAATATTATACTTCCAATCTAAGAGTGTAAGAATGTTGAATTCTATAACTTGTAGATCAACTTTAATTAAAATTTCGTCACACAAGAATCATCAAAACATTAAACTACATTAATTAATAAATTACCTTCCTAGTGAAAATGATAACTCCGATTGAATTTCGTCACACAATTCAGAAGTAAGGCCTCGTCTTTGCTTTTGAGCCCACAATTCGTCGTTTTCATCATCATCCGAAACTGAAATACAAAATCAAATCAGTTTGTTCAAACAACAAAATACAAATTGACAACTCAAAAAAAAAAAAAAAAAAGGAAAGCGTACCGATGGTTTACGACGCGGAGAGAGGACGGCGGAGGGGAGGAGAAGGAGGAGGCGCCGCCACTGTGCGAGAGAGGCGACGGCCACTTACCGAAAAAAAAATCCTACTTGTTTCGGGTAAAAGGGGAGGAAGGAGGGAGGAGGAGTGGGGGGAGAAGCTGGATACAGAGGTTTGGGTGGGGGAGGATGCGGCGGCGGCGGCGGCGGCGTTGCTGAGCGAGGGAGGCGAGGAGGTGGAGGGAGGCGAGGTGGGAGAGAGGAAATTTCGGAAAGAAAACCAGGTTTTATATAAGGGTAAATACCGACGGATTATCCGTCGGTATTTGTCAAAAAGTAAATACCGACGGAAAGTTAATTCCGTCAGCATTTTGGCGATTTTTTTTATTTTTTTTTTAAATAATTCAATTTTTTCTATATACTTACTAAATTACCAAAATATTTTTAAAAAAAAATCACAAAATTCATTTATTCCACATATATTAATATATATATTAGTTGTGACTTATATTTATAGTAAATTAAATTTTTATAATTTGTACCTAAATGATAAATAATTAATTAACTTTTATAAAATAAGAAATAAATACATTACATTAATTGAATTAATTTTCATCTTCATCGTCTTCATCCTCCTCTTCGTCCTTATCCTCCTCCTCATCATCATCATCTTCCTCATCCTCATCCTCATCCTCATCTTCTTCATTCTCCTCTTCATCCTCATCTTCATCCTCTTCTTCATCCCCCTCCTCTTCACCTTCAATTTCGATTAATTGGGGATTTGCAACCGTCAAGGGTACAGAAAGATTGAAATCTCCCGTAAAGACTTCAGTTGGAGTCTCTATTTGTTCTGCTTGAAATGGAGATTCATCTTCAGTATTTTTGTCCTTTTTAGGGACTTCTACCATTGACCTTGCCTTTACTTTGCAAACAGCGTGCCATTCATAACCACGTGGAGCTCCCGGATATGTGCAGTAGTATACTTGAGATACTTGATGGGCAAATACAAATGGATCATCCCCAACATACGCCCTTTTCGAACTAACATCAACGAGCTTGTACTCCGGGTGAATTCTTGTTCCTAGATGGCCTGAATCAAACCAATGACACTTGAACAACACTACAGTCTTTGTTGGATATCCTGGATATTCTACTTCGACGACTTCCCGTAACACCCCAAAGTAATCACTTGCATCTGCATTGTAATTCGCACTGCTAACGCAGACGCCACTGTTGGTAGTTGCCTTTGTCGATGCATACCCAGACGTATGAAATCTGTAGCCCTTCACAATATAACCGTTGTAAGTCTTTACACGACGTAGTGGTCCCTTGCTGAGATCTCGTAAGAATCGACTGTCTAGAGCGTTATCCCGTCCCTATACGGCTCAATTTAAAATTAATTAAAATAAATATTAATTTATTTACGTAAAACATAATTAATTAAATGGTACTCACATAACGTTCGAACCATCGGGAAAATTCACGTTGAATACGAGCATCTATATATGCATCTGAGATGTTTGGTTCTGCTCGTCGTAGTTCTTGAGTGTACATCCTAATTCACAACATTCAAAAACTTGGTTAATATTAAATGACATAAATGAAGTGGTATTTAAATAGACGATTTATATATGAAATACTTACTCAATGTATGGCTGAACTTCATCACAATTCAACAACACATACGTTTGTGCTATTTCCGCCTCCGAGTTCGTCTCCCAATATCGTTCAGTGGGTTTTCCTATTGGCCGTCCCTTAGACTTGAATATGGAGAGCATTCCATCGACCTCTTCACTGATATCGTCAGCGGATGTACCACCGAAGTTACGTGGAGCACTTCTTAACTTTGTGTTGACGTGGTCTTCAAAGTAATAAGAACAAAACATGCCAACCTCTTCATTCAAATAAGCATTCACAATCGATGCTTCAACGTTTGCCTTTTGTTTAGCATTGCGTTTCAAGTTGTGGAGATACCTGATATACACACACATATATATATATATATATATAAAACTTATATGAATGCATGTGTAATTGTAATGAAATAAAAAAAGTAAGATTTTACCTTTCAAATGGGTACATCCACCTGTATTGCACCGGACCACAAATTCTCGCTTCATACGCTAAGTGAACGGGTAAGTGTTCCATCGAGTTAAAGAAGCTAGGTGGAAAAATTTGTTCCAACTTACACAAAATCACTGGAATGTCTTCATCTAAACGAATCATATCATCGATCGTGATCGTTGTAGCCGTTAAATCTCTAAAAAATAGACTTAATTCAGTGATAGCCCTCCACACATTGAGAGGAAGAAGTTCTCGGAACGCAATCGGTATCAAGCGTTGCATAAATACATGACAATCATGACTCTTCATCCTTGCAACCTTACCCGTTGTTGTGTCTACGCATCGACTCAAGTTCGACACGTAGCCGTCCGGAAAGTTCAACTCCTTTATCCACCTACACAATCTTTGTTTTTGTGGCTTATCCAGTGTGTAGCTAGCCTTTGGAAATTTACCTGTACGCTCATCCTTTTTCAACTCTGGACGGCGACAAAGAGTGTCCAAATCCTCCCGAGACTTTGGAGTGTCTTTCGTCTTGCCTTCCGTGTTCATGATTGTGTGGAACACATTGTCAAACACATTCTTTTCAATGTGCATCACATCCAAATTGTGTCGTATCAATAGTGAACTCCAGTATGGTAAGTCCCAAAAAATACTCCTTTTGTTCCAACCACCCTCAATTCCTCTGTTGTGTTCCGCTGCATTTTCCTCAGTACTTTTTTTCAACCCCGTCACTTGAACCTCATATAACAACCTACGTCCTGTACGGAGAGTAAATTATAAGTGACACTAAAAGCAATAGATAAATATACGTTTAGTACTCGATTATTAAATAAATGTATAAAATACCATCTCGTAGTGGAGGTCGATTGTTTGTGACTGCTCTGTTTTTTACGAAGTTCTTCTTATTTCTTCGAAACGGGTGACCTTGAGGTAAGAACCTACGGTGATTATCGAACCATGAAACTTTTTTACTCACCGGGAGACTGAAAGCTTCAGTATTCTCCATACAATACGGACATGCTTTCTTTCCGGCCGTACTCCACCCGGACAACATACCATATGCAGGAAAGTCGCTAATGGTCCATAAAAGAGCAGCACGCATCGTGAAGTTCTGCTTTCTAAAAACATCGTATGTTTGGACTCCATTCTCCCATAAGAAGATCAAGTCTTTTATAAGAGGTTGGAGATAAACATCCAGTTTGTCCTTTGGATTCGTTGGTCCAGGCACCAATACAGTCAGAAATATTGTTTGAGGTTTCATGCACATCCACGGAGGAAGATTATATGGAATCAGTATCACCGGCCACAAAGAATACTGCTTCCCATGCATCCCAAACGGTGCAAAACCATCAGTACACAAACCTAATCTCACATTCCTCGGTTCACAACCAAAATTTGGAAACACGTTGTCAAGATGTTTCCAGGCCTCTGAGTCTGCCGGATGTCGCATCTCCCTCGACTCAGCCGAAGAGGAATCTGTAGCATGCCACGTCATGTGTTGTGCAGTGGCACTTGATTGATATAATCTCATCAAACGGGGAATGATAGGAAGGTAGTACATCTTCTTATATGACACTTTCTTCTTTGTCTTCTTCGATTGACCACCAGGTCCCTTTCGACGTGCCTCTTTGTACCGGGGATGGCCACACAATCTACACATATTCAGACTGCTATCTTCGTCACCCCAATATAACATGCAACCATTCACACAACAATCAATCTTCTCAACCGGCAAACCAACATTCTTCAACATTTGTTTGCTTTGATGAAACGTCGTAGGCACCTTATTATTTTGAGGACAAATTTCACTGCATAACTGTGTCACTTGCTCATATGCCCTGTTAGAAAGCTTGTTCTCGGTCTTAATGTTCATGAGTCGTGCATTAAATGACAACTGTGAGTGAGATTCACAACCCGGATATAAATCTTCTTCGACTAATTTGAGCATCTCATAAAACCGAAATGCCTCATTCGTCGGCTCCTCTTCCATGTTTGAAAAACCAGCTTCCCTGATCATTGTTTGATACATATTCGGTTCTTCGTCCCCAAACTGTTGTTCTTCGTCCCCAAACTGTTGTTCTTCGTCCCCAAACTGTTGTTCTTCGTCCCCAAACCGTTGTTCTACCTCGTTACTAGTGCCAACATGATCGAAATTTGCTTCTTCTTGATAGATTCCAGCAGTGTAATAGTAAAACACTTCATCAAATCTATAAGGCCAACGTGTTTCGCCATGACTAGTCCAATTATAATAATTATCAACGAAACCATTCTTCACAATATGCACTAGGACCTCATCAATCTCTTTATATTGCTTATTCTGACATTTCTTAGCATTACACAGACACCTAATGCAATTTCCACTCATGTAATGTGGCTGGCTTTTTGCAAATTCAACAAATAACACGAGTTCATTATAAAATTCCACATTCACATTTCCTCTAATCATTCTAGGAGTACAATACATCCAACGACGGTCAGGCAAATCCATCTGCTAAACATTTAAGTGGAGCAACACATTACTAAACTAAACTTATAATAAATTCAAACAAAACTTATGATATATATAAAACATGTAATTACATTATATTGAATTTTATATATAGAGTAAATTAAAAATGGTAGAAAATGTACCGTAATTTGATGTTTCTGAATACCCGAGCATGAGCATAAAAAAATTAGGCAGTAGAAAGTTTTGGTGTAAATTTGCAATACGAAAGTGAAGTGGAAAAAAAGAAAGTTTTAGGAATTTCCCGACGGCAATGCCGACGGACCTATCTTTCCGTCGGCATTTCACCGCCCAAAATTTCCGTCAGTCAAGATAAATGCCGACGGATTATCCGTCGGCATTTATCAAATGGTGAATTCCGACGGAAACTTAATTCCGTCGGCATTTCACCGCCCAAAATATCCGTCAGTCAAGATAAATGCCGACGGATATTCCGTCGGTGGTTATCAAATGGTGAATTCCGACGGAATCTTAATTCCGTCGGCATTTCACCGCCCAAAATATCCGTCAGTCAATATAAATGCCGACGGATTATCCGTCGGCATGTATCAAATGGTGAATTTCGACGGAATCTTAATTCCGTCGGCATTTGGCGCGTTATTATTATTTTTTTTTATTAATTAATTCAATTTTTTGTATATATAGCAACAACACAAAGCTCACACACACCATATTCGATTTTTTCTACTTTGCAAAGAAATATCATGTCTTCTTCATCTTCTATTCGATTTCAGCAAGGCCTTGTTTGTTATTGTGGAAAGGCATGTCGTACATATGCTTCTAAACAACCTAGAAGTAAAGGGAGGATATTTCATAATTGTCCTGACTCCCAAAGTGATGGTGGTGGATGTGGTTTCTTTGTATGGGCTGACACTCTAGAAAAGTGTGTTGTTGACAAGAATCAAGGATCTAATCAAAGTGACCAAGAAACTGAAGACATGAAGAAAATGACTCAAGAGATGAAGAAATTGGTTACAGAGATCAAGAATTTGGCTGAAGAAATCAAGGATTTAATCAAAGTGAACAAAATCATTTTGATTGTGCTAGTTGTCATGGTTGCATCTACCACCTTCAAGTGGTTTGGTTAAATATATGTATAATGCACTCTATATGAGGCTATTTTAATTTGTACTAAAATGCACTCTTCAAGTGGTTTAAATCTATATCTAGAATGCACTCTAAATGAGATTATTTTGTACTCAATGAAACAAATGAATGCACCCTATTTTCATCTATACACCAATAAACTACACAAATAAACTGCAATATATAATTCAACATATTTTTCAACATAAACATAAATATATACATAAAGATAAATAAGTTCAACAGAAAATTAAATAAATTCAACAGAAAATTAAATAAGTTCAACAAAAAAATAAATTAGTTCAACACAAAATTAAATTGTTCAAATTGTTCAACCAGGATAGTTGCCAGTGCCGGGAAAGTTAAAATATTCATCCATATCATCATTCAAGTTGACGTTGCCACCGTCGGCCTGACCTGCATCTTGACCTGCAGCTTGATCTGGAGCTGGAGCTGGCGGTGGTTGCCCCATCGTCTGTTGATAGATGGCCTCGATCTGCTCAGCAGACATCCCCAACGTCCGACCCGCATTGGTACTCCAGAGGCGGAAGTAGTTCTCGAACGTTGCCATGACGTTCGGATCCGGGACGGCAGTGGAGGATACGGACGGCTGCGATGCACTCCGGGCCGACCGACCACTTGGTGTCCTCACGGCGCTGCTCATCCCACCAAGGCCAAGGACCCTTCCCTTGGAGGTCGGGGCAACGTCAAGGTAACACTGGTCCACGTCAACAACCGGAGGGGTACCGCTGCTTCCGGATTCAGCAGTAGTCGTGGCGGTGGCTTGCGTCTCAGCCTCTTCAATCCTCTGTCGGACGCTCAACTACATAATTAAAAAATTAAAATTAATTTAATTATCTATATATATATATATATAATGTAATTAATACATAAATTTAATTAAACTTACGTGGAGGTCAGTAGTGCGCCCGTAGGTGGACGTCTGTGTATCGGCATTAAACGGATGAAGAAGGCTCAGCCGATCCAAGTGGGTGTGGGGACGTCCAGTCTCCCGCTCCTATTACGTATCAAATAAACATATACAAATTCATTTAGATAACTAATATAAAATAATTAACTATAATGATTTAATTTTTAAATAATTAAATAAAACTTACGAGAGCAAGTGATTGCTCGAGGACGGACCGAGCTCCCCCCCGATGCACTGCCATCCCGCCTCCAACGTCGGTTCTGCGGTTGGCCCGAGCTTTGTCACACTTGTCTTGGTAATCCTGGGTCATCCACTTCTCAACCAACGACTCCCACAGGTCAACACCATCCTCGTCTTTCCCCAGAACAAGATTTTTGTCTTCATCACGCCAGGCCTTTCTCCAGTCGTACATCATGTTCGTGTACCGAGTAGAACAAAGATTGTACCACTTCTCGTAAATAGCGGCGTCCGAGTAGATCGTCGTATCCCAACGGGTCTTTTTCTATACAAATAAATATTCAACATATTTATCAAATAATATGAATAATTAGTTATTTAATAAACTTTAAATATTGTAATTATATACCTGGAACTCCTCGAAATAATCATCCTTTTTAGATTGTGGCACCTTCGACCAAGTGATAGCACCCTTAGAAATCTTGCAATCCTTAAAGGATTTTGTGCACATCCTGGACACCTCATTACCGGGCATCAACCTGTAAAATTATTAACAAATTTATAAACTAACACATTATAAATAAATAAATAAAGTTAATCGTTATTGAATCTCATCAAACATTAGAATTATTGACTTACGCTCCTGAAACGATGTCAATGACTTTCCTTTTGTCTCGAACAGGATGCTGACGAGAAGAGGATGACGAACCAACCGACATCGTAGTCGGCGGCGGCGGCGACACTGCCACAGGAGGAGGAGGAGGAGCCGTCACAGGAACTGATTCATCCCGAGACCTCCTTGCACGTGACCAAAGTGACGACCTACGACGTGAACCCGAACCCTCATTCGGTACTTGTTCACTCATCTGTTTCAATCAATAAAAAATACATAATTTTACTAATTATCAATTTAATGAACATATTGCTAATTTAAATTTTTTACTAATATATCATATTCCTAATTTAATCAACATATTCCTAATTTAAATCAAAACAATATATATATATATAACCTAATTACAACGTGATACCACCGTCGAACCATCTAATTAACTAATAATTTAAACAATTGATTGAAACATGCATCACCTACATTAAAAATATTTCTAAATTAACATATTCCTAAATTAACAAATCTAAACATAATTAAAATAATACTTTTCTAATTGGAGTTTTCTAATTATCAATTTAATGAACATATTCATAATTTAATTTTTTTTACTAATATAGCATATTCCTAATTTAATTAATCAACATATTCCTAATTTAATCAACAATAACCTAATTTAATTATTATTTTTCTACCTAACTTAATCAATAATAAAAAATTGAACATATATATTCCTAAATTAACAAACCTAAAACTAATTAAAATAATAATTTTCTAATTTAAACAATTGATTGAAACATGCACTACCTACATTAAAAATATTCTATATCAAAATTACACCATTAAATTAAACTAGTAATTAACTATATAACAATTAATTAATGTATACATATAACAATTAATTAATTAATTAACCTTAAAAACCTACTCGATCTATCAAAATTATTCTTAATCAACAAATTAAATTAACTAATGTACATACTAACATGATCATAATATTTTAACAACTAACTAAATCAATATAACATGCAAATCAACATTAAATTATTCATATTTACATATATCCATGCATAAACATATATAAGTATTAAAATTAAGTAATAAAACTAATTAAGAAAACGTACCGTATCAATGTAATCGAAGAAATTTGCTTCAATAGCCTCGTCCTCGTCTTCGTCTTCCCCACCGAATCCTCACTCACGCGCACGCCCCCTTTTTTTTTTTTCTAAAACAAACTGATTGATTTGAGGCCCTTATATAATAAAAAAAAAAAATATGCCGACGGATTTTCCGTCGGCATTTCCCTCGGTAACAGCCCACTATTAATGGGAACCGTTACCTTTTTGGAAAACGAGGCGGTGCGAATTCAACGGGTCAGATGCCGACGGAATATCCGTCGGCATTTCCGTCGGCAAACATATTTCAAAATTCCGTCTGCATATTCCCTCGGTAAATGCTAACGGAACGGAAATCCGTCAGCATGTCCCTCGGTAAATGCTGACGGATTAGAAATCCGTCAGCATTGACGTTGACTTTTCAATCCGTCAGCATTCCGTCAGCATTTCCGTCGGAAATGCCGACGGATTATAATCCGTCGGCATTTGTCCGTCCCTGTAGCGCGCGTTTTTTGTAGTGGTATAACTGAATAATAAAACACAATATTAGTGAAAAGTGTACGTCTAACTGAAAAATGCAACACAATATTATTAAAAAGTGCAAGTCATTATAACTGAAAAGTGAAACATAATATTTAATAAAAAAATGTAAGTTATTATAACTAAAAAGTGCAAGTCAATATTACTGAAAAGTGTACCATAATTTTTAATAAAAAGTGTAAATCACTATAATTGAAAAGTGCAACACAGTTTTAATGAAAAATGTAAGACATTGTAGGGAGAATTACACTATAGACCATTTCACCCTAAGTCTTTGTAAATCAAGGAAAATTTGTCTACAGTTACAAATCAAGCCAAAATAACAAATTGAAGTACAATTATACCCCTAATGTGTTGATACGAATTTAAATTTTGAAATAATTATATTTAAATAATATAATTAATGTAAAGTCAACTAATTGAAAAAAATCAATAAAAATCTAGAAGATTTTTTTGCTCGAAATTAAATCGCGCCATCTTCTTAATTCAAAACACTTTCCTAATACCTCAACAAACATTAATTCCTAAAAACATTAGAAATTCTCTCACCATTGAAGCTGAAAGAAGAAAACGGTGGCCGATTGGGTGAGTCACACATTGATCCCAATTTATTGTTTTTTTTTTCTAATTTTTTAGCGGTTTAATTTCTAGTATTTTAGCTTGTTCTGTTTTTAGTTTTTGTTGGTTCCTCCATTTCGAGTGGTCTCTCCTCGTCTAGTGCGTTTTTTTCCTCCATGCATAGGTCATTTTTTGTTCTCTGGGTTTTGTATTTTGGATTGGTCTTTCCTTTGGTGCTTTTAGTGGACCTATGTCTTTTCTTTTTTCTCTATATTTCTTGATACGGATATACCTTAGTGTGGGGTATTTATTTTGTTTTGAGAATGGAGATCTGATCGTATTTGTGGGCATTGGTTGCACTCGTCTCTCCACTTCCTCACGATTGAAATGGAGCAGCTGTCGCTTTGATCCTTCTAGGTTGACGATGATCTTGTGGGTTATGATGTACTGATCTTGCTCTATTTTCTTGTAATTAACCCTTCAAAATATATATATATATATATATATATATGATTTTGCGTTCATGAAAATTTTGTGAGTTTTAGGGCTTTGCATATGCTAGGTTTTTCATTGATTTTGGTGATGATTAACAAAACTTTAGACTACATGCATTTTAAGATGTTTCATTCTCTATTTTCTTAGTTAGAACGATCTCTGTTTTTTGCATTTTAGAGAAACAGAGTAAATAGCATATGATGTATATGATTTTAGATTCTCCCTTTTATAAAATCATAGAAACGTATATAGTTATGACTCTTTAGTATAATTTTTCTGTATTTATAAGAAGATTTATCTATTTAGGATAGATGTTTGGTTAATATGTGTTTGCATGTGACTAAAGATTTTAATTTCTATACAGTTTGGTAATGTATTTTCTTTGTAGATGACTAGACGGAAGAGATCCGGCATTCAGATAAATGAAGGAGGAAGAAAAATTATGAAGAAGCGCCTAAAGAAGGAAGATACTAGAGTGTTAAGTGAGTACAAAATTATTCATACATATATTGTTATTCTTTTCAAGTAATACATAACGATATGTTATCTGGAAAAAGTGTTAAATGTCTTATACTACACTAATAAAGCATAAGGTGCATTGTATTAGATTTGATTTCATAATATCATACAATAATGATTGCATAAAATTCATATATTTATGTACATTCTCTATTACCATTTTATTTCTTTGTCCAGTGTAATAAACAAGTCTTTGGTATTGTAGTAAATGATTTAGGTTTCTGATATTACATTGATTTTTAATTTGTGTAGGGTCAAGGGATAAAATGACACGTTCAAATGCTAGACATCAGAAGCGTAAATGTTTAAGTATAATTTTTGCCCATTGTTAGTATGTTTAAAATAAATCTAATTTTGAGTGCTCATATGCAGGGAAGAAGTTTGTACGTTATATCTTGGTTCAAAGTGATTCAGGTAATGCTTAGTCTAGATGACATTTAATTATAATTTATTGTCAACGTGATATAAATGTTTTTTGTATATGTATATATATAGATTTTGAGAGTGAAGTTGAGGCTGATGTTGAGATAGGAGTAAACCCAGGTTCTGATTCTCAAGGCTAGATAATCTTATTTAATTAGTATATTATTTTATTCGTTTAGACTTTTGTAAATTTGTTTAGTGATTATATGCTGTAAAATATTGTACATTAACATTTCATGATCTAGGTTATGAAAGTGAAGAGTTCAGTAGAGTTAACAGGCGGGAGAAGAAGGTGAAAAATCGTAAAGCAAAGAATACTTTTGGTAAGCTCTATTATTGTTTTATATGTGTAGACTGACATAATTTTGTCATTAATTAAGAGGTTATTCTTTTTCGCAGGAGCAGTTGACACGTGTTTTTAACAACACGTTCCCCTCAAGTATAAGAGGTTCGCGTGTAATAAAAGCAAGGCCCGGTTAAATTATCGATCCGTGGGACTAGATTGTGAAAGTAGCCTTAGTGTGTATGTTTTTCTTTGAATATAATGAGATATCATGTTTTGTGCAAGAAAATGTAAATGAAACTATCAAATGACAATCAATGATGAGCAATAACTAAGATATGATGATATAAATCAAGTGAGATGGGTAGTGTTCGGGTGTTCGTCCTTGTGTGGAATCGATGTTAAAAGTCAAAGTTTATGTGTAATTCATGGGATGGAATTTGGTAGAAGCAATCACTAAGGCATATATCGATCAAAGCACCTAGGATCGAGAGGATGAATAGAAGGTTTCTTACTCGGGTAATCACATGACTAGGGGGTTCGACTCTACCTAAATTATACTAAACTAATCCCTAGATATGCTTTTCCACTTGAATACTAACAACCAAGCTCCTATGGCCTTCTCATTAGTCACTTAAATGTTAATTAAAGCAATTAATGTAGATAAATGGGGTTCTAATGAAATTTACCCAACTCTCGTTGCGATAAACCAATATTAACTCATTCACGCGACTCCCAACCCTCGATTATACTATCTACCCCCGATTAACCAACTCTCGTTGCATTAATTGAGTTTCTAATACAACCTAATAGTTGAGTTCTTGCAAATAATCTAACAAAACCCATAAACCTAACCAATAATCCTACCAATGAATTCCACAATTGAAATCAACCTAAAACATTAATTCCATCACAATTCTACAACACCCAAACACCAATATGCTTAGCTCATGGCTAATTTAGGGAAATTGAGGAAGATAAGTGAGAAAACAATCATACCCATGCTTAATAAGAACAAATTACTCAAATTAAAATAAGATATCACCTCTTGTCTTGCAAATATGAAATAAACCTTCAAAACTTCAACACAATCTTCAATCTCTACCTTGGAAATGAAATTACAACTTCAAAGATAACCTATCTATGGAAATTCACTAAGTTCTATGGCTAAAACTAAGAAAAACAAGCAAATGATGGTGAAATTTGGATTTGGGGAGCTTGAGTACTCTTCTAATGGCTGCCTTCTCAAGAAAAACGAATTTTGTGGCCTTTTATACCCTCCCCCTTGAGCTTGGCACGTGTCCCTAGGTATAATTTGGAAGAGGGCAAAAAATGAGCAGTGACTCGGCCGAGTGAGCTAACTCGGCCGAGTGGTCTTGTTAAAAAGCGTGTTTATACTTTTGTCCACCCGTAACTCGGCCGAGTGAGCTCACTCGGCCGAGTGTGCAGAAATTTTGAAACTCTCAGATTCGGCCGAGTCTGAGCACTCGACCGAGTGTTCAAAAATCGAAAATTTCAGTTTTTGGCCCGACTCGGCCGAGTTGGGCTCACTCGGCCGAGTGACACTCTGTCCTTACTTTTGCTTTGGACATAACTTTTGATCCGGATGTCCGATCGGCTCGATTCTTGTCTCATTACGATCCTCTCTTCGATGCCTTTCATGTGGTTGCATCTTTGGAATGATCCAACGGCTGAATTTTTCGTGGTTTGCTTCGAAACTTATCGTATTACCTAGAAATCAAACAAGAATGTTCGTGTATCAAAATTTCAAGAATTAACCAACGATCACACGATTCTTGCAAGAATAACTTGATATTTAGAGCACAATTCATCCACAAATTCGATCAATCTCACGACAAATCAGCAGTAAAATTCAAATTGGGAGAAAACTATTGTAGATCGAATATGCTTACTTGCTTTACAGCTTTGATGGAACTTGAATTCTCGGACAATCATTACCAGGAGCTTAAGAAGACCCTGTTCTGGTTCCTGTTGAAATCAATTCTGACTGTTTGCACTAATGAAATGATCGAAAATTGGACGAAAATTGATGATGATATCAGAGACATCATTACTAAGTTTGACGAAGCTTCTGGTCCCTTTTTATTTGGTTCAAACGAGTTACATCTTACTAGGCAAGATGCAGATGTAATATTTGGCATTACATATGGAACTGAGAAGATACCATTCAGATGTGATAACTATGTACATCCGGGATGGGTAAAGCGTTGCTTCGGAGAAGAGGTAGTTAACAAACATCCTAACCCTTCACTGTATAAGCCGATGATATTGGACAAGATCAACACGATTCGAACCCTCAATGATCTGCAATCTAGGCAAGATGTTGCAAGGCTTTTATGTTGTTATGTAATGTGTGGTATTCTCAGCCCTGTGAAGAGTGGCGCATTGCCTTGATATTTAACTCTCTATTTGGAAGACTTTTACGATATCTGCAAATATGATTGGGGAACGTTCATAGTTGATTATCAGAAGTATCATATAAAGAAAAGCACCGATATGAAATCAGGAGGTTGTGTTATGCTTCTACCGGTACGTTAAAGTTTTTATAAAGAATATATTTATTTTAACATATTACATAGCATATGCTTATGGAATATATTTTCGAATTACATTGTGTTTGCAGTTTTGGCTATGTGAGCATACAAAATTGGTTGAACCAATAGACCAGAAAGCATTCCCTAGATTTTTGAAGTGGGATCTTAATACTGTTCTAGATCGGGGAAAGTTGAACAAACGTATTAAGGTAATATAGTAAATAACTGTGTGAATTTAGTAGTTCCATAAATATAAGATAAAATGTATAACTAAACAAATTTTTTGTAGGTGTCTACTGATCCATTGAAACTTGAGGCTTGGGAGGAGGCTGAGTTTTAGTCTATTTATAAGTTTAGAGATGATGAGAAGGCAAAACGAATGAAGGATGTTGAGGGTAATCCTGGTTCTGTACCAAATGCCAATAAAGAGTCTAACGCAGATGCAGATGTCAATCAAAATATTAACGCTGATGTTCAAACTAGTATGTTGTTTGACAAATCAACATCTGGGATGAAAGGAGTCAGTAATGATATAGGTCCTTCTTTCGACATTGGATTCGAAAATGATTCTCCCACTTATGCTAATGGAATCAATGTTGAATCAACTGTAATGAGAGTATGCAGTGAGCTGAAGTCGAGTAACGACAATGAGAATAATATGGCAGGCATGTCATTTGGTAAGGACGATCGTACACAAATAAGGGGAGGTTCGACTGAAAATGTGAATCCTGGAGCTGAGGGTCTACTACGCAAACAAAGGTAGATTGACGACCTGGAAGTTGAAAATATACGTCTTAGAGTTGCGTTTGAAAGAGAAATGGCTTTTTTCGAGATGGAAAGGAAGGCGAAGAATGATATCATATGTGATCTAGAGCTTGAGAATGAACTTCTGAAGAGGGAGATTAGTACACACCAAATGCCATCACCAACCCGTTTGTTTGAAGACGAATCTCTAATACGGGAAGTTGATAGAATATAAAAAGAATACCTAGAAAGGAGTTCAGGGGAAAGGGGTATTGAAGAAAATAGTAATTCAAACGGGAACTTGGGTAATACATTTCAGAGCCCACCATGCACGTATAATGAAGAGGATAAAAGGGAAAAAAACTTGCAAGGTATTAGTTCGTTGGCGTTACGTTTGAAAGGAAGGAATGTGGCAAATGATAGAAAGCCTGTGCAGATATCACCACAACCTTTAACCCAAGAGCTTATGGTTGTTCATGAAATAATTTACGATGGAAGAGAAGATAATTTGAATGCGCAAGATACTAGAAAGGAAAAAGGTTTATCAAGTCCCCCTTTGACCAAAGACTTCAGACTGTAAAGAATGCTCCAACTGAGTTGAAGGGTCAGATATTTAGTGAGCTGTATGATCATGGAGAAAGGTGATTTTATATTTACGTAAAATTACTATCAGAATAATTAGTTTTTAAATTTATAATAATATGTATATGCATTCTTTTTTATACTTTGTATTTCCAAAAAATGCAGTCATCGGGTGTACGTAGGCAACGATCCATTGACTGATGTTACAATTAGAATGTTAATTGATATTTTGAACAACAAAACAGTTGAAAGTCAGGTAAATATACATTTTTTTCTTATTTTCTTATTTTATTGGTTTATTTTTTATTTTTGTATTGGAAATGAATAAAGTAATTAATTGACATTTTATTTGGTCTAACAATATGTTGACATTCTAGTTAATTGATGCGTGGTCTGATATGATACAGACGATGGACTGTGATAATGTTCCGTCTGCAGGCCTTGTGCAGGTCTTCACCTCTTCATGTTGGGTAATGCAAAATTATTGTTAAATATTGAATTCATTCTTATAAATCTGCATTTAACTATAGTTATGAAATCTTACAACTACAATATTGTTTTTTAGTCGATGATTGCCAAACGTCATGTAGCTAAGCAGAAAAGTTTTGCAAGTATGATCGAAAAGGTACTTGATGAGATTGTAGATAAGGATATACTGTTGTTCCCTATAATTATTAGCGATGTTGGGGCGAAAACAAGGTCAAATGTTAAAGGTCATTGGACATTGTTGAAACTTGATGTTAGGAAAAAAGAATGGACATTTTATAACTCGCTCCGTCCAAGGAAGGTTTCGATTATTGATCAACAGCTTACTGAAGCTATGCAAGTGGTATAGTATCTAACTATAATCTTTATTGCGTACATGATTTATATATATAGAATACATGTCATTACTAATATATTTCTTATTTGTTAATAACAACTCATAGATTAGATATGTTGAGTCAAAGCTAACGAATGTATTGAAGGAGGCTGCACACAAACACCCATTCTTAAAGCAGTCTAGCTCGAAACCTATTCAATCGTCCATTATGCAACAGACCCATGGAACACTCGATTGTAGTATAGTGATCCGCAAATTATTGGAGTGTTTCCTAAAAGGTGAAGATCCTCCAAATGGTGATTTTGATGCAGGAAAGTCAAGTAGTATGCGCATCAGGATGGCGGGAAAATTCATGAATCCGTTTATTTACAAGTAGTTTTGGGGTATGGGGTTGGAAACATATAAATGGTTATTTTGCTTATCTAGTTTTTTAATTATTAATGCTTGGATTTTAATGCTTTTGTTGTGAAGATTACTGAGAAAATTCATATATCATGAATTTAGAATAGATGATTCTGGCTTGTTTTTTTGTTTTGTAAAACTCGGTATGCTTGGTTTATTTTATCATGGATTTAGAACAAATGATTCGTGCTTGTATTTTTTTTTAAAAAAAAAAACTGGGTATGTTGTTCTTGGTTTATACTGAAATTTTGCTTTGTGGTTGAACTATAAGTATTAAAGGAAGCATTACAAACAGTCATGAAGTATAACATATATTAGTGTTAATGCATCAATAGAATGCATATAATATAGTATATGCATTCCATGGATGCACATACCATGATATATGCATTCTATTGATGCATATAACTTACATAATACATATATATATATATATATATATATATATATATATATATATGAACGCAACGTGGGGAATGTCATTGAGTATAACTCTACCGACATAATTCGTATAGAATATATTATTAATAAATAGCTCATTATATTATCAACATGAAATAAGTTTGGATGACTTTGAACATATATGTGATTTAATTTCAAATTAAAATAGAATATATTTATAAAAACTATGGTACGTAGGTTGTAATTGTATAAAACATAATATAAGTGTTTTATATAAGTCTAATAAGGAAATATGCACGAATTCATTGCATAACAGTACCAATATGCAAATACAAACTGCATAACAATACAAATATGCACACCATTAATTATAATATAATATAGAATGCATAAACTAAATACAAACCAAGTAAAACTAATTCATTAATAAATACATAATTTTTTACATTAAATATTCGGTATACACAATCATATGGATAAATACCGAAATTATTATCCACATTGAATATATACTTATTTTAATTAAAACTATTTAGAAAAATAAAAAGGTACCAACAAAAGGTATATATATTATTATTGGTTAAGTATAATTACTGTTAAAAAAACGTGCACATTGAAATGCAACAATGAGTGCACATATCAGATTATATACGATAAGGTAGAGCATATAATCAATATATGCATATAAGAATACATATATTATACAATATGTATAACTATTATAAACAATACTTATAATATAAAACGCATAAGTTTTATACATAAAAAGATCGATTATATGTACTTTAATTTAATACTTTCGTTATTGTTATTAGGAAGTATAAACAATAATAATTTAATATGTCAAAATTAGATTTATAAAATGATAAAAAAAATAGTTAGAGTTATATGTCAAAATTATTATAAATAATACATATTATAAATATTTGTTTAATATTTTATAAATACCGAGGTCATAATTTATTCAAACAACATTGCAGATAAGAGATTTTACATATAATAAATGTTATTTAATTATATAAATAATGTCGAATAATATAAAGATAATTTATAGTGTATAAATTAAATAAATAACAATAAATATTTTAAAAATCAACTAATAGGTGATCCCTAAAGTCACGGGAATTAGGGTTTCTTGAGATTTTAGTATATAATTGAAAAATCAAAATTATACACATTTCTTTGATTAAACAGACGCTGTTACTGGAATCGTGAGTAAAACACCTATTCAATTCGAGGGAAAAAGGAATGACGCGGTTTGATGCTTTTGCGACATTGACGCGAAGGTAGTTACGTCTTGGAAGAATCATAATGTTGGGCGAAGATTTTATGGATGTGAAGCTTTTCCGGTAAGAGCATAGGTTTGATAATGCAATTTACTTTATTTCGATTTGATATTCAATAAATAACTCTGTAAAATATTACGTATATATTGAATTGATTAATCTTTTTTACTTTAATCGTGTAGAATCCCGATTTTTGCCAGTTTTTTGAATGAATTGATGATCCTTTATGTGAGAGGGGAAAACATATAATACATGGATTATTGAAGAAGTTGAATGAAGAAAGATCAACCACAACGTCTTTGCAGTTGAGAACTAGGAAATTAGAGGATGAACTAAGAGTTTTGAAATATGAGAATGAGCCGTTGTTAGTAGGGGTGGGCATAAAATCGAAAAAACCGAAAAATCGAACCGACGATTTTCGGTTTATTTGGTTCGGTTTATTCGGTTGAAATTTTTTAAAATTTCGGTTTTTTCGGTTCGGTTGAATTTTTTTAAAATTTCGGTTTTTTCGGTTCGATTCATATTTTCTAAAAACCGAATAAACCGAACCGACCGAACTATAAATAAAAATAAATAATTAATTAATATATATATATATATAAATAAACCCTAGACCTAATCTAATAGTAAACAATTAAACATTCATTTCCATTTTTTTTGCCGATTCCCCCTACTTCCACCACCGCCGTTCGCGTTAGGCCACCAGTGCCACCAACGCCGTCTTCGTCGTCTTCGACTCTTCCACCACTGCAGTATGTTCTGCTTTGCTTGAATGCCCTTTTATTTAAGTTATATATGCTAGTTTTGTTTTGGGTTTTTTAGATTATGTTTGTAGATATTTTTATTTAATTTATTTTACAGTAGATTATTTAGCATATTTAATAAAATATTTTGTATATTTTATAAAGATTGCTTTCATTTTGTATTATTGTTTTGATTTACAACAGATGTCTACTTCTCAAGAGCAAGCAAATGAAATTACTCAGTCTGAAAAAGGATCTGGACAATCTGAACAACCAGCTCCTCTTCCTCGTATAATCTGAACTTCTGTTTGTAATTCGGTTCGGTTCGATTCAGTTCGATTTTTATATAATTTTGGTTCGATTCGGTTCATTTTTTTAAAACTTCGGTTATTTCAGTTCGGTTGAAAAAAGGTCAGAACCGAACCGAACCAACCGAATGTCCACTCCTAGTTGTTAGTAGAATTTAATCGGATGGATGGACATTTCTATGGGAAGACAGATTCAACAAAAAAAAATCCAGCTATGATAAGCTGGGCTAAGTATATGGTATTGGTGTTTGTATGCTTTTTTTGGTAAAACTAATGTTCGGAGGGTCGTATAAAGGACAGAAGCGTGACATTATGATGTTAGTGTGAAGGAATGATACATTATAAAGTGGAATGACTGTTCATTGCTGTGAATGACAATTTTATCTTTTTTTTTTTATTTTGTTGTTAAGGGAAATAAAACATTCATGATACAATGAGAAGTTTGTTTTTTAATTTGTATTAGTTTAAAGTTCAGAAAGAGTTATATGGATTAAGCTAATCAATTGTATTTCAAATCTTAAGATTAAGCTATTAGGTAATTCCTTATTGATTTGCATATCTCGATTTGTTATCGTATTGCAATCAAATGCATATGTTGATTAATATAAACTGATTACCATTACGTATGCAATATATATATATATATATATATATATATATATATATATATATATATATATATATATATATATATACACAAAGAAAATAATGAAACGGGCAAATAAAAAACACTACCACAAAAGATAGTAAAAATTGTTATAGAATATAGTTTTTTTTACATTGATAATCTAACTATTACTAAAATAATTTATAATCGGCATGGCGATACAAGACTTCGAACGTAATTATATGTATGTTGGACACCATAAGTCATATCGTGTTCTTCCAACATTTTAAATCGTTTGTCAATTGTATCATACGGGCGGTAGTCCCCCCACGGTTGAAACAAGAAACATAATATTTGTTCTTACTTTGTTAAGGAACATAATAGGTATGAGGTCATATCTATCTGGTAACGAATCATGTATCGAAATGATAACAATTGACCATGCAACACCATTTGTCGAGTAAGAAAGTACGTGCATTTCAAAGAAAAAGTTGCTCATACTACTTTCCTTTGGACCCAAACTACTAGTATAAAGAGCAATATTATTTTCATCTAAACCCTTAATGCATAGGTACCAAGGGACTAACTGAAATTCAGGGATATTAAGCAAGCAATAAGAATGATCAGTTATGTCAAATGTAGCCAGTTTATGAACAGCTTTACCAAGACTTATTTTCCAATGAAATCGATTAGAAGCAAAAAAGGTATTGGCACTGGGAGGATACTCAAAAGGGTAGGCTGGAATGTTAGACCAAGAATTTGAATTTCATGACCAAATTTTGCCCTCTGAACGAAACTCTCTATATTTCCAAAAATGAACAAATCGCATAATGATATAATCATCACATGAATTATCATACCCTAAATCAAAATACACCCAAGCATCAGTGTATCGGTCTAGAAATATAATAATTTCATCTGGTACTGTAGAGTATTAAAGTCGTGTTTCACTTGAAAAGTTGTGGGTCATGTATTTCACTTTTATAGCATACGGTGTCGTTTGTATCTTGATCTAGGACGGTTACTAACTTTGCTAATCTGTCTTAGATAAATACAGTAGCCTAGCTCATTTTGTAAATCTGAGTTTAAGGAAATAATACTACAAAATTCTTCACGATGTGTTCTTCTCTATACCAGAGATATAGTTTCAATATGGTATCAGAGCAGTGAGATCTTGGAAAATATTCTACACCGATTGATTGATAATCCTTTGATTTTGGTACCTACCGATACAGTTTTTTTTACGATGGCACCGCGCCGGAATGTTAATACTTCGAACGCGTGGTCTGCGTTGACAGAGGATTCGGCGGAAGCTTCTGGTTCGAACATCACTTCGCAGAGGCTGATAATTTCAGAGGATAATCCGTATTTTCTTAACTCCGGAGATCATCCAGGTTTGTTGTTAGTTCCTAATCTTCTTATCGGTAGTAGCAATTTCATACCATGGCGTAGATCTATGATAATTGCTTTAGGAGCTAAAGCGAAGTTGCAGTTTGTTACGGGTGAATTACCCAAGCCAGAGAGAGGAAGTGAATTTTATGCTATGTGGTTAAAAGTCGACTGGACGATTTTGTCTTGGATTTTAAATACACTTTCTAAGGATCTCAGTGAAACTTTTGTTCATACTGAGTCGGCTAAGCAATTGTGGGATATTATTTATTTGCGATATGGTGAAAATAATGGTCCAATGAAATACAAGATAAAACGTGAAGTTAGGACTTTATCTCAAGGGAACAATACAATTGAGGAATATTTCAACAAATTCACTAAACTGTGGGATGAATTGGCTTGTGTAGTACCTGTTATGCATTGTAACTGTGAAATAGGGAAGAAGGTAGCACATGATTTGATGGAGGATAAGGTGTATCAGCTATTGATGGGGCTGAATGATAGTTATGATGGTCTAAAAAATCAGATTATGTTATTAGACCCTTTGCCAACATTGGATAAAACCTATTCAATGCTATTAACAGCAGAGAGGCAAAGACAAGTGCAGATAGCCTTTGGTGATGGAATTGAAACTTCAGCCATGCTTGCAAAGACGGGGAATTACAGAAATAATGTTGTGAAACAGAGTGCGAATACTGGAGGCTGGAATGGAAATAGAAAGAAAGGATTTATCAAAATGACAAAAGAAGAAAGGGCAAAATTGGTTTGTGATCACTGTGGGGGTTCAGGCCATGAAGAAAATACATGCTTCAAATTACATGGAATTCCGGATTGGTATAAGACTATGAAGGAACAGAAATCAAAGGGTTATGCAAATATGATTGAAGCTAGTGACGAAAGGAAGCCTGGAAAAGGTTCTGAATTCACTGCAATTTTGCAGCAATTGCAGGAAATGACCAAGTACATGAGGGAGAAGGATAGGTCACCAGAAATTGGTCAAGACTTTGCACAGTTTGTAAGCTTTGCAGGTACAACCTTTGAACATTCATATAGTTTTGCTTTGTCATCATTAGCTGATCTAAGTCATGATTCTTGGATTATTGATACTGCTGCAAGCAAACATATGTGTACAAGTTTGAGTCTAATGAGAAATTTGGTTGCACTTAAGAATGGAGTCTCAATTTGTTTGCCTAATGGTAGCACTAAGGTTGTGGAATTTACAGGAGAGGTTCATATCACTACAGAGATTATATTGAGAGATGTGTTATATGTTCCATCTTTCAAGTATAATTTGTTGTCAGTTGCCCAATTATGCGATGCTTCTGGTTTGAAATGCATTTTTTTGTCAAATTGTTGCTATCTACAGGACCTGCAGAGTGACAGATGTGTTGGAACAGGAGAGCTTGTGGGAAGTCTATATGTTTTGAAGAATAAGAGAAATTCTTGTATTGAGTTTTATCCTTGTAATCTTAGTATAGATACTTGGCATAAAACCCTAGGCCACGCTTCTATCAGTGCTATGAAGCATCTGAGTTTTTTGAATAAGGAGAATTTCAATGAAGATGTTAGTGCTTTAAAATCATGTGAGATATGTTTTAAAGCTAAACACCACAGGTTACCATTTGGTACTAGTTGTATTCAAACTTCTACTTGTTTTGAATTAGTCCATATGGATGTTTGGGGTCCTTGTAAAGATTATTCTTTAACACATACACCTTACTTCTTAACTATAGTAGATGACTATAGTAGAGGCACTTGGGTATTTCTTATGAAGCATAAATCTGAGGTACCTAATATTTTGAGAAATTTTCTCTTAATGGTGGAGAGACAATTTGAAAGGAAAGTTAAAAGAGTGAGAAGTGATAATGGGTTGGAATTCCTAGGCCAAGATTGTCAAATCTTGTTGAGCACACAATGGATTATTCATGAGAAGACTTGTGTGTACACACCACAACAAAATGGTGTTGTAGAAAGGAAGCATAGGCACCTACTCGAGGTAGCAAGGGTTGTCTTATTTCAAGCACATATGCCTTTACTTTTTTGGCCATTTTCAGTATTAATTGCTGCACATATTATCAACAGACTTCCCACAGCAGTGTTGAATTGGAAATGTCCATTTCAGATTTTGTATGACAAATTACCAGATTATAGAAGAATGAAGCCATTTGGGTGTTTGGCATATGTAGCAAATACTTTGCCACATAAGTCTAAGTACACATGGAGGGCTGCAAAATGCATTTTCTTGGGATATGTTACAGGGAGAAAGGGTTATCAACTTTTTGATTTGGACTCCAAGAAGGTCATCGTTTCTAGAGATGTTGTATTTTTTTAGGATATTTTTCCTTACCAAGAGCAGAAGTCAGAAGTCACTTCAACAAATACTGCACAACAGCCTAGTGCACATCAACATATTTCAGTTGATGATCCTTCATTATTTCATGCTCGTGTGATTACAAGATCTTCCAAATCCACCTTGGATGCCGCTGCACATGAACCTTTAGATGAAATTCAAAATTTGAGGAGAAGCACTAGGACACAGGTTGCACCCTCTTGGATGCAAGATTATGTTTGTGAGGTGCACGATCATACCCCTACGAAGAGTGATAGTTGTTTTTCTCCTTCATACTTAGCCTTTTTGGCCAATATTTCAGATCAGAGAGAGCCTTTGCATTATTCGGAGGCAAGTAAACATACTTGTTGGGTTGATGCTATGCAACGAGAACTTGATGCTTTAGAGCTTAATAATACTTGGGAGTTAACTGCTCTACCTCGTGGCAAGAAGGCCATAGGAAGTAAATGGGTTTATAAAATTAAAAGAAATCCCGATGGTTCTGTGGAACGATACAAAGCTCGGTTGGTGGCTAAGGGCTATAATCAAGTCCAAGGCGTTGATTACTTTGATTGTTTCTCACCTGTTGCAAAATTAGTAACAGTCAGATTTTTTACTTCATTGGCGACAATGAAGGGTTGGGAACTTCATCAATTGGACGTGAATAATGCTTTTATACATGGAAATTTATCTCAGGAGGTTTACATGCAGATTCCTCAGGGATATTCTAAAGAAAAAGAGGGCCAAGTATGTCGATTGATTAAAAGTTTGTATGGGCTTAAGCAGGCCTCTCGTGAGTGGAATTTGGAATTGTGTTCAAAACTATCAACTTTTGGTCTTATTCAATCCAAGCATGATCATTGCTTATTTACTAAGCATACAAATGATGATTTTTTAGCCCTACTGATTTATGTTGATGACGTCCTTGTTACAGGATCCAATTCTTTCTTAATTCGTGAGTTGAAAAATTACCTGGATCAACAATTCACCATCAAGGACCTGGGATTGGCGAAATTTTTCCTAGGCGACGAGATTGCTAGAAATTCTACAGGTACATATTTGTGTCAACGCAAGTATATTCTTGATACCTTGCAAGACACTGGATTGACAGAATGCAAGCCTGCCTCTACACCCTTGCCACATGGACTTCATTTGAAGGTGGATGATGGGATTCCACTTGCTCATCCAGATCAGTATCGCAGGCTCATAGGTCGCCTACTGTACCTAAATATGACCCGTCCTGATGTTACGTATGCTGTTCAACAACTCAGCCAATTTGTGAACTCACCTTGTGCTAGTCATTGGGATGCGGCTTTGCATGTGTTACGTTATTTGAAGGGAACACCTTCACTTGGATTATGTTTCACTGCCCAAGGCTCTTTCACTTTGCATGCTTTTAGTGATGCCGATTGAGCGGCTTGTAAAGATACGAGGCGGTCTATTACAGGTTTTTGTGTATTTTTTGGTGGTTCTCTTATTTCTTGGAAGAGCAAGAAACAATCTACCGTTTCCAGGTCTTCGGCTGAAGCCGAGTATAGAGCACTTAGCTCTACTGTTTGTGAGTTGCGTTGGATTTATTATATTGCTTCAGATTTTGGGTTGGACATTGCTTTACCCATTAAACTTTGGTGTGATAACATGGCTGCGATCCATATTACTGCTAACCCCGTGTTTCATGAACGAACGAAGCATCTAGAGATTGATTGTCATTACGTACGTGACAAGTACAAAGAAGGATTTGTGGTGCCCTCTTTTGTTTCTTCAGTGCAACAATTGGCAGATTTATTCACTAAAGTTCTCATTGGGCGACAATTCAAGTTTTTAGCCTCCAAGTTGGGATTGTGTGATGTTCTTCACCCATCTCCAACTTGACGGGGGGTGTAGAGTATTAAAGTCGTGTTTCACTTGAAAAGTTGTGGGTCATGTATTTCACTTTTATAGCATACGGTGTCGTTTGTATCTTGATCTAGGACGGTTACTAACTTTGCTAATCTGTCTTAGATAAATACAGTAGCCTAGCTCATTTTGTAAATTTGAGTTTAAGGAAATAATACTACAAAATTCTTCACGATGTGTTCTTCTCTATACCAGAGATATAGTTTCAATAATAATTTCATCTGGTACTATTTTAGATTGTTTGGTGGTAGGGTTTTCAAGCGAATACTCATCTTTCTTGTTACAAAATAATACTAAACCATTAAAACTACCAAGTACCTCGAATTCTTCTTCATTTGCGGAAAGCTCTCTACGAATATATGAAGATGAACCTTTACGAATTAATATGTAACAAATTGGAGGATTTGCTACTCGATATTTCGGTAAAGAAACATGATTTGCTTGCTTCATGTTTAGCAGGTGTGCTTCAACAAAAGGTTTAGAGGATATAATTAGGTTCCAAAAGCTAGAAACACTCTTCAACTTACCAAGAGATATGGGCAAAACCCTCTGCAAAATATTAGATGTGATATCGTCGGGTAAATTGTTTGACAACACCATGATCTTCATTGCGAAATTGTTATATGTCAACTAATGTAAACCTGGCGTTATATAATATATAGCTGTGCAGTTTGGTTTACCCAAAATGCATGGAGATCGTGTCACGAATACTAATCCATAAATGTTAGGAGGTTACAATTACTTAATACGGTAACTGTTTATTGTTGAACGTATATAATATTAGGCGGTTACAATTATAAGAAAATTTTTCTTTGTTTTATATGAAATGTAACTGATATATGATGACCGAAATATATTTATTATATGCATAAGATTGAATTTGTTTGGATTGAATGATGATTAAATGGATAAGAATGTTACTGTTACATGGATAAAGGTATTCAGTTCGATATAAACATGCAAAAAATATTTCAAATGGTAGCATGAACTTCAATCAAAATATTAATTTTATATATACAATGGAATCCAAGAACGTAAACAAATTCGGAGACGTAAACAGCCTCACAGATATAAAATATAAATAACAAAAATGTAAAATCAAGAAGCCATAACCTGCAATGATAATATGGACTCATAATAATATAGTGAGGCAGTAAAAAAAACTAATAAGGAAATTTATTCTAATGAAAACAATGTGACAAAACTGGGGTATTCAAAACAATACTTGTATGTATGTTGATATATAAATAATACATAAAGTTTAATGAAACTTATTTGTCCTGTCAGTGCCGAAAACTGATGCACACATTAACGGATCATGACGACCTTTCTTGCCACATATGCTGCAATTGGCAGGCTTGACGCGACGAAATTCACCGTACGACGTAATCCTTTTTTGTTTGGGTCTACCAGGGGGTTTATTTAGAATAGGGGGAAGAACTTTCTGACTATCAGACGAAGGCTTGCATTCGTATCTCTCGGTTTCTGGGACGAGCATAAGATCAATCATATAGCATTGTTTATAATTTAATGCCATGAAACACTCCTCCACAACATTTGAAATAACACTACAATATCTCTTGATAACAGCCACTACATGAGCGCATGGGAATCCCGTGACTTGCCATTGAAAACATGTGCATATATTGAACTGAAGATCAACTGTGACAGAGGTTTTCGAAGCTACTTGAAACTGGCCTTTAGGATATATTGAAACCCTCCAAGCTGCGCTAATGTGTGCAAGTTCGTTCCAAATATCTTCTTTCGCAGGAACCAACAAACCAGTCCAAGTACTGCACGCTGTCTGCCTATCTACGAACCATTGTGATATCTTTGCCCTAATAGCATCAATCATATGAGTAATTGGAAGACCTCTAGGCTCACGAATCCAAGATTCAGCAGCATTAGAAGTCATTTCTCCATATTTTTTAATTTGTGGAGAATGTGAAACAGCCCAATGAGAATATGGCAGGTCTTCAAGCCAATTTACTACAATTCGACCCCCAACTTCTTTGAATTTCTTAATATTCTCATCAAATAGTCTTGTATTTGGGGCATAGGCACATTGCTTGAATATGTCAACCATATTATCGCGGTGCTGAGTATTCCATCCCCCCTCCCGTATTTGCCCTTGAGGTTCATAATCAAATGATAGAGGCAATAAAAATGGGGTGGATTTTCCCATACGTCGTAAAAGACTGACATTAGACCCGTGTTCCTATCCGAGATGAATATGATCTGTTTTGAATGAGATATATTTGGTTTGATCTTAGATAGAAACCCAAGCCCAATTATTCATATTCTCAGCCGAGACAACAGAAAATGCAACAGGGAACAAACCTACATCGACATAAATTGAATTTTGATGTTAGGATGTAGAAACATACTGTGGTTTAATATACATAACTATAATTTATAATTGCAGTGGGTAATGATGCATGAAATTCTGGGAATGTATAAACCAATTATTCACAAAATAAATTCAATAACAAATCAATGCATAAGCTTTATGCCACATTTGGAGTTTATAAACATTCTGCAATTAGATTTATGGATGCATACTTACTTTTACAATTATTCAATTTAAGTCATGACTCATGAAGCACCAGGAAAACATGCAAATGTTGAAAAAGAAGAAATGTATGATCAATCCATGATATTATAAAAAGTAGTCATGCATGTTACTATGTTAAATGAATAATTTCGAAAAGGGATCATGCCATTATTTCCATCTTTTGTAGTGGCTGCAAGTAACACACCTTTAGCCCTCCCCTTCATGAAAGTTCCATCAATAAATAGCATAGGTCTACAATGTTTGAAACCCTCCTTACAAGCATAGAAAGAAATGAAAATCCTTTCAAAATGGTTTGTAATGTTATTCGTCTCTAAATCAACTATACTGCCGGGGTTGGTTCGTTTCACTGCTTCACTATACCAACGAAGTTGATCGTACGATTCATCGTAACTTCCAAATATGTCATCCCTTGCTGCCTCTATACTACGCCATGCTTTATAATAAGGGATATCAAATCCGTAATCTTCATTAATATCATCGGTTACATTTTTCCCATTTATGTTGGGATTGGACTTGACACTTTGCAAAACAAGTTCTTTAATAATCTTAGATCCAAGCTTACTCTTATCTCCAGCTAATAAGTTCCCTACACATGTATGGATTAGGTTTGCTTTATGTACTATGAAACCAGATTTCATAGGAGACTGATTTGCTTTAATAAACCAGCCACAATTAACTGATGCCTTCTCACTACACACTGCATATACATACCTTGGACAATTTTTTACATATGTATACTTAAAATTCAGTTTAGTGCAATACTTTATGAGTTCAATCCTGAAATTTGGAGCACCACCAGGAAATATAACGCCAACTTTCATTATATGACCCCAACTATCAGACAAATATGTCTTAATTCTCTCAGGTGGGCATATATCAAAATTGGGTATACTACCCAAGCCCACAAATTCTGTTGAAATAGAGTTTTGAGAATATATAACAAATCTATCTTTGATGGCTACGTTTTTCAAAATGTTTCCCAAAAAAGTTGAACATGCATTAGTATTATCAACACTATAACTAACATCCAATGTTGTAGGTTGAATACGACATTGATCTGAGGATTTCTGGACTAAACCCATATCAATAGTTATATTAACTAACTTTTGTGATGACATTTTGCAGAACTCTATCATCCCAAATAAATCTAAATCAGATTCTAAACAACATTTAGTAATATCACCAACAGAGTATAAGATTGCCGGATTACCTGAAGATATATGAGGCCACACTGCAGTAATTTGATCAATAATCTCCTAGAAAGAGGATCCGGCGGTGACAAAAATCATTTTACACTTTTCTTCGAAATCAACCTTCAGGAACACATTATAATCCATGGCAGATGGGCTTGAAATTGATAAGGCAATTGATGCTATATGATGATGTAACCGTTTGAATTGATTATCCCCAAATTTTAACAGAAATGCATCACGATGATAGAGGTTATCATCGATTCATGGAGATAAACGCTGGAATTGATTGCAGATTTTTGGAAACGAAGAACGAGCTGAATTGAAAGACTGGAAACGCTAAAAGATTATGATGCATTGATTACAGTAGTAATGAAAAAATGGAAATGAGTGATTCAATTGGAAATAAACCATATAAGGAAAGGTCAGCTACAATTAAGGGAGACTTATTCAATTTTAATATTAATTGTCTAACTAAATAATATTAATTCGTTTAATATATTGAGTTGAGGGCATATTAGGAATGTAAAATATAAATTTGTCTTAAGTTGTAATATCCAGATTTTTTGCCTTGAATTAAAAGATGGGCTTGGATCTTGATCTATATTGTTAATAAACTCTTACAATAAAAGTGCAATACCCTATATAGTTTATTTACTTTTAGAGTCAAAATCTAAGACCCTAGTACAATTAAGAACAAAAAATTTCAGCATTACAATTAAGGTCAAATCACTGATTAAAAAACCAATTATGCCTTTCTTGAAGTATCTATTATCCTAATTCTCATTGACAACAATTTGATATCCTTCTGGATTCACGCTGAAACTAAGAAATTGGTGTCCTACTGTAACAATTTGATGGTAATGTAATTGGTGTCCCTCTCAATTTTAACAAATTTTTGGATTAAGTGCATTCGTTTATGTACCCTTTTGTAATATTAATATATAAAAATAATAATAACAATGTCTAAAGAAAATGGTGGACCCTTTTGTAATTATCTATTTCGAAGTTAAAAAGTAACGTAAGAGGTTCAACTTTCTTTCTTTACATACTTGTTGAATTGTTTTACTTGTTTGTTAAATGTGAATTGAGTTTTATGACAATTGAATGACTACTAATTGGTTGTATGTGTATCATGTCACCATAGGTTTCTGGTGATTAAATATGAGTTTCTCAACAAGCAAGAGTTGTACATTCAAATGTTGCGGACCTAGTGAGTATATAAACAACAAAATCTCAGAAGCATTAGACCAGTGATTCAGACACCAGGCGAAATAATACAATAGTATGCAATGTGTGTTGCAAATATGCACCGTTTACTCGGTATATGCATTCTTTGTTGCTAGTATGCAATGAGTGTTGCAAATAAATGTTGCAGTTATGCACGACGTTAGTTATGGCTGATAACAAATGTTGTTGTTTTCTTGGACAAATCACATGATGAAAGTTGTTGTGATGATTGTGCAGTTGCAGTGAAGATTAAGTTGGCCTAGTGGTGTAGGCTTGAAACTTAGGAGTATGCTCCTCTCTAGGTCTCACGTTCAAACCCTCTAAGGTGCAAACAATTTCTATGGGGCCATGTCCATACAGAGCGCAAAGTTCTGGCTTTAAACGGGACCCGCAAGTGGACGGTGGGATTGGTCCCCCGGGATTAGTCGGTCCTAGACCGAATACCCGAGACTTCAAAAAAAAAAACTAGTTGCTGATAACTCATTTATATGTGAAGATTTTTTGCTATGATGTTGTGGAGTTTTGCTGATAATGCAGCATGCCATTTTCGTTGCATATGTAAACTCAATCTATTGCATATATTTGTATGTATAATGCATATTCCGAATATTTTTAAATAAAATTAATATTTTAGAACATCTTATTACATATATATTATTCTATTGCATATTATGAAGTATTTTAAGTTATATGCAACATATTTTTGCATGTCACTGAAAATATGCACTAATTTTTTTCATATGCATCTAATTGGTTCCGTGATTTGGAAATCGAACTAAGAGATTAATAAATTTTTTGAATTTTGGAAAGATAATAAATGGGTGTGATTTTTGAGATTGTGTTTCAAAAATTATTTTTTAAGGCATATGCAACATATTTTTGTATATGTGAGAATATGCAATAATTTTTTTCATATGCGGCTAATTGATTCCGTGATTGTTGGGAATCGAACTGGAAGATTAATAATTTTTTTGAATTTTGGAAAGATAATAAATGGGTGCGATATTTGAGATTCTTTTACATATTTCGTTTTTAATAGTTGACTTTATAATACAAATTTTGCTGAAATTAAATTTTTTTAATTTGAAATTCATTTTAGATTAAGGGTATAATTGTACATTTATGTGCTAATTTAACCTTATTTGTAACTTCGTAAAAAATTGTCTTTAATTAATTGTTAAAACTATAGGTAGATTGTTCTTTAGTGTAACTTCCCCAATCTACCCAAGATCCGATCAAATCAAGTTCTTATATAATTAAAAAGTCAACACTAAAAATATTATTAAAAAGTGTATGTCACTATAATTGAAGATTGCAAAAAAAAAAATAAAAAAAAATTGGTCAACTCAAGTCCTGTATAGACTTGAGTCAACACAAGATCTACCCTAATAATAATTAATATGTCAATCCATAAAATCTCTTTATTATAGTAGTAATTAAAGTTAGAGACCCATTTATTTAAGGATTATTTCTTGACACCGGACGACAAAATTTCTTGTTTTTCACCGTTATAATTTGTCAATTTCACATTCACTTAAACATTAAATTAAGAAAATAATATAAGGAAGAACAACACTTGGCTAAAATATATCTAATTGAGATATTTTAAAAAAGGGATTATATTTTTTTAGTCCATTAAATTTCCATGTTTTTTAATTTAGTCCACTAGATCATCACTTTTTGAATTCAGTCTATTAAGTTTCGATTTATTTTGATTTTTGTCCAATACCTGATACAACAGGTTTAACAGGTCATTTTTAAAATACATCACACACTCCATAAAATGTTATACACACTCCAAATGTTAAACACACCACACTAAAATTTAAAAATTATTTTTTATTACTACACACACCTTAATTCTTTCCTATTTAATAAATTGTAAAAAATAATTAAATTAAAAATAAGAATTCAAATTAATATGAAAATTATAAATAATTAAAATCTATACAAAAATCACCTAAATTTTCAAAAATTAAACAAAGCTAAAAAAATTTATTAATTAAATTAATTTTAGAGATTTAATTGATTTTATACTATTTTTAAATTTAATTTAGCCTTATTGTCCACATTTTTATAGAAGTTAGAAGGAAAATAAAACATTAACAAAACATTGAAGTTTTAAACTTTTTTATTTTATTTTCCTTTTATATATTTCTTTTATATTACATGAACCTACTAACACCCCATAAATATTATACACACTCCAAATGTTAAACACAAAAATTTTAAAAATCAATTAAATTTAAATAAAATCATTAAAATATTTAATAAATTATCAAAAATAATTTAATTAAAAAAAGTAAGATTTCAAATTAATATAAAAAATATAAAAAAAAATACATAAATCTTCAAAATTTTAATAAAGCTAAAAATATAGTTAATTTAATTATTTTTAAAAAATTTAGTTGATTTTTTAATATTTTTGAAGATTTTTAATAAAAATAAAAATTCTCAAAAATAGTAAAAAAAAATCAACTAAATATTCAAAACTAATTAAATTAATTAATTTTTTTTAGCTTTGTTTAATTTTTAAAGATTTAGGCTATTTTTTATAGATTTATTTATATTTTGTATATTAATTTAAATTCTTACGTTTTTTAATTTAATTATTTTTGACAATTTATTAAATAGGAAAAAACTGGGGTGTATATAGTAATAACAATTTTTTAAAAAATTTTAGTGTGGTGTGTTTAACATTGGGGGTGTGTATAACATTTTGTATGGTGTGTTTTAAAAAATGATCTGCTAAACCTGCTATAGCAGGTTATTTGACCAAAATCAAAATAAATCAAAATTTAATGGACTAAATTCAAAAAGTGGTAATCTTGTGGACTAAATTAAAAAACATGGTAACTTAATGGATTAAAAAAAATATAATCCCTTTTAAAAAATTCGCGGGTCAAAAATTTGAATTTGGGTAGCTCAAAAAAAAATCTCGGATCGCAAGCAGTTGGTTTACTATATGACTAATATATTGTTACTATAAGACCAAAATATTATCACTATAAGATAAAAATATTATCACTACAAGATCAAAAGTGTATTACTACATGTCAAAAAATGTTAAGGAGAATTTGCCCAAAAAATGAAGTGTCCAAAATATTTTTGGACTTATAGTAGTATACTTTTGACCTTGTAGTGATAATATTTTAGTCATGTAGTAATGTAGTTTTGGTTATATACTAAAAAATACTTGAAAGCGAAAATATATATTTTAATTAAATTTAATTCGTATTGACTTTGACTCGAGTTTGATCCACAAATTTACCTTATTTATCTATATTTTATGTATGAAATATTTCATATAAATTTTTGTGTATATCAAATTTACCTCATGCAGTTTAATTTGCAGAAACTATCGCTTATTAGTCATTTCGCCTTGCCGAGCTGGTCAACTGATTAAATATATCAAAGCCTCCACATTCCAAACGATCAAATATATTATATATTAAACCTTTTAATGATTAAAAAAAAAAAACTCATTTTCGTGTATATAAAATATGTTAATTTTCTTTTGGGTAAGGTTAATAACACTCCATACAATATTAAACATACCCCAAATTTTAAAATTCAATTTTTATTAATATAAATACTCTATTTATTTTCTATTTGTCCTTTATTTCTTAAAATTAAAAGTAAAAATTATATTTTTTTAATAAAAATTAACTAAATCTTAAAAATATATAAAAATTAAAAATTAATTAACAAAAAAATTAAGTAAACGTTGAAAATATTTAAAAAAATGGAACAATCAATTAAAAAATAGAGATTATATACAAATGGGTACATGTTTTGAAAATGTTTTACAATTAAGGTAACACCTCTTCAAAACTTGCAACTAAGGTCATTTGAGACCATTTTACCCTCCATTTTCATTTCTTGCCATATCTCACGCGCCTCTCTTTCTTCCCCACTTGCAGTCACTTCAGTCTGCAAAATATATTAGGACATCCTCTTTTCGCCATTATCAGGAGGCCATCAAATCAAGCTAGCGTGAGTTACACCCTTATTTCGCCATTATCAAAAGGTTTCATTCAAATTTCAAATTTCATTTCATCAGTATACCTAATGGAGCAATCCGTCGCTGTGTGTGTAAAATTTAACAGCCATTGCAAGCTCGTGTCTATATGTTCCGACACATCATTTGTTGATTTCATGACAAAAATTCAACAAGATTGGTCTCGAATTCAAGGTATGTTCGAAAACTTGGAATTTAGTTGGTCAGTCGGAAATATAGTGAACTGTTTGTTGGGATGCGACGATGATTTGAAAAATATGATTTCATATGCGTTGTCGAACACCTTGAAATGTGTTACTGTTTGTTCTTCCAAAGTAGGTTGTGATTCTGTAACTCAAGTGATAGATGTTCCTAATGTTGGTTTTCAGAATAGCCAAGGTCATGTAGAATCAAATATTACATCTAATATACCTTGCTCATCATCTTTTCCTGTTCCGAAAACATTATCTCATAAAGGTAGAATAGTTTTTCGATCTATTAAGAATTCTAGTTCCAAATTATCTTCCCAAGACTATCAAAATTCGAAGTCCGATCTTCCTTCATATGATATATGTCCCAAAACCATAAGGAAACCTTTACTTTCGGATTCATGGCCTGACAAGTTTAATGGTTTATGCGTTGATTCTGTTTTTGAAGGTGGTGTTGTCGAGTTCAGGACAGCGTTAATTAAGTATGCAATTGTGGCTGGATTTGTTTATAAATATACTAGGAATGATAGAAAGTATATTAGAGTTGAATGTAATCACCCAGGTGTTCATGATTGTAATTGGTTTATTAAGGGAATCACTGCCACTTTTTCTGGTATTTTACGAATTACAGATGGCTATTTTATCCATAGTTGTAATGTTAATTCGTCAAACAAGGTCATGAAACGTACAAGTCCAAAGTTGATGTCTGATTTCGTTGTTCAAAAGGTTCGGACTACTCCGAATGCCTCTGGTAAAGATGTTATTCATTTATTGGGCGATGAGTATGGTTTGGACATTCCATATTATAAGGCGTGGCGTACTGTAGAGCATGCTAGGGACCAGATTTTTGGCTCTTACGAAGACTCCTACAATCAGCTGCGATGGTATTGTGATGCCATTTAACGTACGAACCCTGGAAGTGCTGTTTTCCTAGAAACACATGGATCGTCTAAAAGGTTTGAGCGTCTATTTGTCTCTTTCAAAGCATGTCTTGATGGATTTAAATCTTGTCGACATATGATCTATATAGATGGTACGTTTATGAAAGGACGCTCTAAGGGTATTCTTTTATCTTCCACTGCCAAAGACGGAAACAATGGTATGATTTTTCATACGCTAATTCATTATTGTTTGGACGTGGTATTATTTATTTGATTTCAGTGACTGCATGTTTTTTAATTTTTTATTTTTAAACTGTTGTTTACGTATCGTAGGTCTGTTCCCTGTTGTAGTTGCAGTGGTTTCTTCTAAGAATATTGAAAATTGGACATGGTTTCTTGAGATGTGCCGAGACAATCTACAACACCCTGACCAGGTGTTTTACATGTCCGATCGAAATTTAGGTTTAATGGCTGCTTTTCCTATTGTATTTGACGCTCCCGTGCATTTCTATTGTTTGTTCCATCTTACTAATAATCTCAAATCTAGATTCAAGAAGGGTTGGACAAACCCTGAGAGGAAAAGCATGTCTGACTATTTTAGGGATTATGCATATGCTCCGAATATTCGTTTATTTAATGAGAAGCTTTCAATCTTCAAGGCGGCCGGTGGCGATACTATAGAGAAATGGCTTGAAGATCTTCCATATGACAAATGGGCCGTTGCACACTCTCCCATACTTACTCGTTACGGGGAAATGACGTTAAACGCCGCTGAACCGTTTAATAGCTGGATTACTGACTTCAGGAGTTTGCCAATAACCTTCATGATAGATTCTATTCAAATAGGTATTTCTTTCATCATCACAGACGGACTCGGTTTTTCGATTGTTTATGACGTTTAAATTTATTTGAATATTTTACAACACTCAGTTAGATGCACCTTCAAAGGAGGGATACATGCACGAAATGGTCTGGTGTACTTTGTCCAGTTAAGGAATCGTGGTGGAATCATCTCACAAACAAATCTCGGTCTTGGAAGGTTGTCAAGTGTTCTATTGGACTGTTTGAAGTTGGTTCTGTCCCAAGTACGTTGGTTGATCTATGTACCAAACACTGTTCGTGTTGTCAATGGGAGGTTCGAGGTTTCCCTTGCTCTCATGCTGCTGCTGTCATTCGGAATTCCAATAGAAGTGTGATTCAATACGTAGACAAATTTTTCTTCACCACAATGTATATGCAGACGTATAGTCATGATATTCATCCCATCCCTGAAACAGAGAAGTATGAAGGCCAGCCTCTACTTCTTGATGATCACGTATTACCTCCATTGCTGAAACGTCCCCCAGGTCGTCTTAAGAAGAAAAGGATTTTGTCGTATGTTGAGATCGGGAAGAAAACCAAGCGGTTTTGTTATATTTGTTGCAAGTACGGCAATCACGATACTCTGTCATGTTTAATGTCCCAGCCAGATGAACAATAAATGTATTACACTAGGCTTCATGTGTTGATTTGTTTCTGGTATTTCTGAATGCATGTTTTATGTTCCATGTTTTGTATGTATTATTTCAATTACATTGTTACTGCGTTTCTATTCACATGTTATTAACTCCCAATTATGCACCCGCTTGCTTACCTGTTATTACATGAATCAAATTGAATATGATATTGGTTTGTTCTTACCAATTTATATGTCATTTTTGCTTATCCCTAATTTTAAACGTACATAACTCCATTTACAACATTTCAATTATCTTGTTCCAAAGTAATGACAGACGTTGTACCATCTGAAGCACCTTACTGAGTTTGGTTGTTACCAATGTGTTCTTGTTCGTTTTTTAACAATACAAGTATCTGCATGTAATTTATTAACTTGAACATTTGTAACACCCGATTGAACATTATATGACAACAAATTGAATAAAATATTTTATGTTCTGAATTTAATATATAGTCGTTGGGTTTCAAATTATTATGGATTTGGCCGTTTATGACCGTTGCTATACGCCTATAAATGTCCCATACTCACACAATGGCATTCTATACATTCATTTATTCATCAACAAATGTCTGATAGCACTTCTTCTCCTCCAACTGACTTGGTGGCCTTGTTTGGTGTGTCCTCCTGTCGAAACGGTGGTGCACCTGTGCATGTACGGAGATCCAAGTCTGATGCGAACCCTGTTAGGTTCTATTACAGATGCAGCACTTATGGTTTTTCGCATTGGTGTTCTCGGAGTATTGGAATTGTAGGTGGGGTCTGTACTCCAAGGGACGCTCGTGCTGGTAGTGTTTCCTAGGTTGGGGAATCCACTTCTCTTTCCAAACCTCTACATGAAACTTCTATCCCAGCATTCGATGCGTTTCCAGAAAAAGTTCGTCTTGTCGGTGGTGGCCAAAAAGTTCATAACATGCTTGTCTACATTCTACTAATTGTGTCATTTGTCCTGGTTGTATGCTTGTTTATTGCATTCAAGATAATGTAATACAACTAAACTTGAGGTTGAATCCATATTCCAACATTTCTATACTATGACTTGTCTAAGATGCAGTCTAGTTTTTTATAGGTGTATTGGATGGTTAATTGCTTCTTCCTTAATTTTCTACATTAGTACCGAGCTCCCTTATGTATATTCTGTACTCTACTCATCTATGTATGTTGTTTAATTTTCGGGTCAACAATCATTCTTTTGAATTAGTATTCCGTATTAAAATTCGAATGTAACCATTAACCATTGTTATATAAACTAATGCACTTCAGCAAGAAACAAACCACAACTACACCCACGATGTGAATATAAACTGGCATAGCATTCTTGCATTCGATCAATCAACTGCATTAAACCAAATTATATAATTCAAAACAACCATTAATTAGTACACATGCATAGACTAACCACATTCATCTGCACTGTACGCTTACAAAACGCTCTATTTTTTGGAACATATCATCCCCTGATACTGCAGGCAATACATGTAGTTTCGAGGATTTATTATACTCTTCCCAATGTTTAGCAACTTCCCATCTCTGTGGTGTACAAGATCGTTTTCATCTAACACATCCTCACACTCTCCTATGACTAAATCGTATTTCAACAATGTACCAATTGGATCTCTTCTAAACATGATCTTCGAATTCTCTTGCTTTATCAAGAACAGTGGTTGTAGTGTAAATTCTTGTGGCAAAAATTCACTAGGGTTAAAAACGATTTTATAAACCTTCCACACATCATTACCTCAAGTTCCTTGAAGTGTGTAGAAATCGAACGCGTAGTTATTGGAATCCATGGTTACCATAGGTGCAACAACCAGCGTATCTTCATCCAATGCCTCCATTTCCCATCTTCCTTGCCACATCCAGAATCCCCAGCTATTCAATGTTTTCTTCATAGGCAGTTCTATATTTCTCCAACATCGAGTATTCAAATCGAATGTCGATATCTGTGACATTATTGGACTTAACTTGTAGGTCTTGAAGTGAAGCAGATTCCTTACCCACACTGAATAGCCACAATCTAAACCATTCGTTGGGACATTCGTCACTTCCATTCATCTCTTTGTATGCGTTGATATACGTATGTTACTTGTATAATGCACAACCCTTACAATAACATATGATTCAACGACGGAATCGTATGCCATAGAGAAGTGTGCAGTTGCCCAATCGGCCTCGTTATCCCATGTGATTTCGTTATTAATTACCTCTACCTTTTCCCCTGAACTAGGGTTTACGAGGAATAGCTGATCATTTGGCGATGCTACACAAATCAGTCCCCTACACGCAGTAAATATCACTCCTTCATCACCTTCTTCAAACAGCACCCTCCTATATTCTTCATTCCCGTCCTCTGTTTTCTCGTACACTAGGTTTACCGCTCGATTCACAAGCTCAAGCTTCGTGAAAAATCTGTTTAGATTTCTCATATGTATGTAGTTCACGTCTCCAAACCGTTTTGACGAAATGATTTCGTACCACGATTTTGACACAACCTTGAAACGTGCGGCCGAGGCAGGTGGTAGCCTACACATTACTTCTTCTTCCATGTCTGTAGTAAAACAAGATTTCGATTTTGACATCCTTCAACTATTCTTCCACACAGAAACAATGTCAATTTTTTTCCCTTTGAACAGTTTGATTGAGTACCTAAAAAGCAACACTACAATATGAATAATGAGTACTCTACGCTGTTGCTGTTGAGCTTCTGCTTTACATTAATTGCCCTGTTTAATTATTATCTCAAATGACGTGCGGATTGATTGATTTGCTACTTTGCTTTTTTGAACTTTTTTTTTTAAATCAGAATATCAAACGTCTTGTTCATTTTTTTGTTTTTTTTGTTCCGTTTTTACGATGCATCATTGTTTACAATAATTGTATAACTTGTATATCCAACTACTGTGTTGTTGTGTTCATTTTTTTCTAATTACTTTTTCGTTTTTTTGATAAACATTTTGATTTAAACATACAGTCCAATATAATGTGTACAAATATCTTCAATACAGACCCTTCATCCGGAATTAGTCAATTCCCATCTATAATACTTATATTAATAGGTAAAGTCTAGTATGCACTCGAGTGCATGTTGTGCACCCTAGTTCATGTGCACTTTTCAGTTTACTGACATACACTTTTGGTAAATGGTGTTGCATTTTTCAATTATTACTAAAAATATTATTGTACAGTTTAATAATTGAAAAGTGCAACACAATTTACTAAAAAGTGCAACATTGACTAGGGTGTACAACATGCACTCGAGTCCATAGCAGACCAACCCATATTAATAAAAAATGATTGAAGCTTAGGGTTGTTACTATGTTTTGGTAATATATAGTTGTAACACAATTTTTGAGTTCAATCGATGGAATATAATCATATACTACTGATTAGTGTGATATTTGCTTGAAATTCACATACTTATTGAGTATAATTTTATAGGATTTCATGCATTATTTACATTAAATTGACTAATTGCACTTGAAATGAGAAAGATATGTATTTTGCTATTTTTATAGAAAAAATGAACATTTTTAGAGCAAAGCACGCCTCAATAATTTTGTGTCGAAGAAGAGAAAAAAAAAGAGAAAATGAATTGCATTTGGACCCACTATTAAATTGGTGAAAGCAACAGCCCATTTCGAAGGCCAACTGATTGGGCCTAAGATTGAAAACTTGATGAAGGTCAAGATGTTAATTGATTATCAAAGTAGGATTGAAAGCAGGCTGCAATTGTTGACTTTGACATAGGCCCACGTGATTAATTAAATTGATGGAGGAAAAGGAGCAGGGCCCACCCCATTTTTTAGGCCCATCAGTGTGAGGACAAAGTAAGCAAGCAACTGACTAGCTAGGCCCATTTGATTTGTAAGAAAATGTTGCGTGAGCATTAAAAAGGAGTTTTGGGCCATCTCATTTAGAGACCCAACCAGCTGGCCCATCTTATTGTTTTTATGAGGGGAAGCAGTAACACAGGGACGCAGGGGGGATACACACAGAGAAGCAGGGGAAATTGGCGAAACACACGCAGAGCTCAAAGAGGGGAAACCCTCCCCTCCTCCACACTTCACTCCACTCATTAGATAGTTTAGTTTGTTATTTCAATTTCCTAGATAGATTTTAATTGTGTATTCAATTTTGGTTGGCATTGAAGATTTTGAAACAAGAGGGGATATTTTTCTTATTATTGCAAATTTAATTTGATAATTTCAATTTCATTAATGTTTTGTAGTTTAATTTACATGAATTTTATTCTAGTTGTTAATTTAGACATGGACTAATCTCCAATTGCCTTGGATGTGGATGTTTTGATGGGAATTTAGTGTAATTGTGAAGTAATTGCATGATTAGCTTAGGATTTGAGTGTATATGTTTCTAGAGTTGTATTTTGATTGATTCATTTGATTGATCAACCCTATTAGCAAACATTTTCGATTATATTAATTGCAACGAGAGTTGGGTTCGCATGATTGGGGTGTGAGTGTGAGTTTTGGTCAATTGAATAGAAGATAAGTAGTAATTAGCTTAACCGAGAAAGGTTAATTGCTAGGCCGACAACTTTAGACACTAAACGAATAGAGGTCGTCTAGGAGTTTGGTGAGAGGGCGTTTTATGAATATTAGTAACTGTGTTGAAAGTATTTATAAAACATTATCTTAAGTGCTTATGGTATTTAGTTAGATCCTATAATTGCTAATCAATGCACGTTGTTAGCCTATGCCTTTCGAGGGGGTTTGCACACATATGTGATAGCCTTTAGCTTAATCCGAATTCATAGCTTATTCATGTAATTGGTTCACTAACTCATTAATTACTTACAAAACGAAAACACCCGAGGCAATACACTTCTCTTGCACTTTCCAACGAAAGTTAGATAGCTTGTTATTTCTTGTTAGTTGTCACTAGTTCTCATTACTTTAGTTAATATAGTTTAATACTTTTGTTCTTATTTCCAAAAATCCAAAAAAACACGTGTAGTTACTACAATAGCATGCATACTCGTAACTTTAGGGATTCGCTTGCACTCAATTAAATCCTTGGAACGAACAAACTACTTGGTCGTACTTACGTACTACAATTAGACCCATACGCTTGTGGGGCTCGAATTGTAAAGTACTTAAAAAGTGTTGAAAAATGAGACAAGTCAACTATTATGCCCGATTGAAGTACTCTTTTTCTTGATACTCAACATTTATATAGTCGAACTAAAAATTTATTGGGGTTGTTCGACTATTATAATTCCCGATTAAGGTTTCAGGATGGTTGTGTCTATTTTAATGTTTAATTAACACTGACTCGTTCGTTTTTCAGGAACATGTTCGGGTCTCCGACACCCCACGTAATTTTTATAAACTACATTTGCATATGATTCAATTAACAAAAACTTGCTGATCATTTATTATTAATTGTAAATTCATAATTATTAAACACATGCCTTTTAATACCCACGTACTTTCAGTGGCTGGATATGTTTAAGAACATCAATTGTCTATTACAACTGCGTACGGACCCGGTCCCTGAATTTTTTTGCACGTGAATGTCAACACGGTAATTGATCCGTGTACGCAATAACTTGAGTGCATATATATGTAAACATATAAAAATAAAAAAATAAAAATTTTATTGAGATGATACATAACTTGAGTGTATATTGGTTACATTGATGATTTAAAATAAATTTATATTATTTCCTATACTAGTACGTTTTTTTTTTTTAATAACATTTTCACCAGAGGCATTCGGAGTAATCCTAAAATTACCTTTTTTTTTGCGTTGTTGTTGGCTGTTTGTCCATTGTGAATGTTGATGTATTATATGGACTTTTGTGATCTTACCATGGCTGTATGGCTACAATGATTTTGTAATTTTTGGACGGTATGCAAGGACCTTGTCAACAAGTATTTTATGTGTTGTATATATAGTTCTTATGAATATAGTTGCTTATCTTCAGTATGTTTCATTATTGATTACGGTACACTCTAATTATTTGATCCTTATACTGCGTTATTTGTTATATGTAAAACAATTATCCAACTAACAGTAAGCATGCCATAACAGTCGACCTTCTCATTTTTTGGGTTAGCAGAATTCAAACATTAATGCTATCTACGTTTTATTGCCCATCCTTAAGACACGACCCCGTAATGCGCTGTATATTGATGTGCACCAATTCTCTTTGTGGTAACTGGATGGAGATGACAAGTCTTGAATAATTGTACATTTTTTTAGCATATATATATATATATATATATATATATATATATATATATATATATACTCTATTACATAACTACATTACATAACTACATTACACTAGTTACACTGCCAACATGTCATAATAGAACCAACTAGACTTGTTCTAACACAGCAAAATACAAAATTCTTTGAATTGTTTATATAACATCCAATGATCATCTACAAGACTGTACTTCTTAATACACCCCACTTGGTTGGCATACTGATTCCACAATTTTAATCATTGTGCAGTATCCTTCCACAATCTCTTCACCCTCTACGTTTTCCACGGTGTCTTCGATTAGGTCATAGGAGAAAAAATCACCTATTGGTTCCTTCCTGAACAACACCTTCTTCCCACACGGTGTCAACATCCACAACGGTTGGATTCGAAAGACTCTTACGTCGCTTGTGATTGGATTATTTTTTATAGTAAACTTCTGCCACGACTCATCCGAACGACCCCCACGTAGCAGCCAAAATGTGTAGTCGTTAACACAAATGTGGGGGAAAAGACCCAGTGTGTTGTCATCCAATCTATCAACCTGAAAAAATTTATCGGCATCTCTTGGTACTTTTGTACAGTCCCACGTCTCATCCTCGAGATTAAAATTTACCAGTGATGATTCATCCCACTAGGTAGAAGTCTCCCAAAAAAGCCTCCCTCTCACGAATATTCCAGGCTTCTTGAATGGATAGTTCACTGGAAACTCATCCACTTTCTTCCATACCTTCTGTCCTACATGGAACACCTTAACTTCAGTTTTGAGGTCTTCGGAATAGTCGAATATTGAAATCCTCATCAGGTTATATTCGTCTAACGCATAGTTGAAGCCCAGACCAAAAATTGAGTACGCACAAACTGTTCCCTTCGGGAAAACTATTTTTTCAGGCGGAACTTCGAAAAAAAATTCGGTAGTTGGATTAACTAGCATCAATTTGTCGTCCATGGTTGATGTACATAACATTCCATCACATGTTGCCAACGCTGGACATCCTATTTCAGCAACCTCGTCTATATCCCTCTTGTTGGTAGTCATTGATGGTGGGCTGTATTCGTATACTAGATGTGGTGGCGTTTCATCGAAATCTAAAAATTTCTTATTTCGAACCTGTTTCTTCATTTCAGCCAGATGTTTGAACGCAAACACCTTTGTTGACATATATTCGTTCCATTGTTGTTGTACGAGTCTAAACTGTCCAACTTTCTTGCTTGGTAGCGTCGTTAGTATGTCCTCCATGATTTCATCCGGTATTTGGATCTCCTCCGTTCGGTTCTACCGAATCATTCGATCCGCCATTGCTACTTTCTTGCTATACTTTTACTATCGTTTTTTGTGATATTACAGTAATGGACAACTGTAATTTAACCAAAATCAATTGTATTCTGAATATGTTTGTAACGAATATGAAAAGTCGTATATATATATATTCCATGGTTGTGACTTTTGAGATTCCATGGGGAAACGACACAACCCTACTGCCGTTGTAATTTTTTTCTTTTTTTTTTATTTACATTTTTCCCCTACAAGATGAAAAGCCGCGTCCCTTAATAGAGCAGAAAAATATGGAAAATATTTTTGGTTTTGTTTTGAAGCGTATATTGGTGCACATTTAACCTAATCTGGTTTATTTAATTTTTTGGGAATTTTATTTTTTATCTACCCTTTTTTTTTTAATATATGTTTACATATATATACATTTTTTTATTATAATTGTTGGATTTTAGAGTTTATGCATTTAAATATGTACTCCATTCAAAATTTACTCAATTGTAGTATTTGGACATTTACACATTATTTTTTATCATACTTTTGAATATATTAAAAAAAAATTCAATGTTTAGTTGTACGGTTTGGAATGAACATCATGTTTTGAGGAGCATGATGTTGTCGAACAAATTGAACAGTGTTGTCGAACATTCATCTTTTGACATTCAACACTAGAATTTTCATTTGTATATGCATTAGATCATTTTTTATTTAATTATAAGGCTATTGTCCTATTCGGATTTTACGTTAAATTTCCCAAACAACCATGAATATGTTAGAAATGGGATGTCATATACCCAAAAACCTAAACCGTAAACCTTGGACACCAAACCCTAAACCCTAGACCATACACACAAAACCTTCTACATACGACATGTTTTAGTGTTTAGAGTTCAGGGTTCATAGTTGAGGGTTTAGGGTTTATGGTTCAGAGTTAAGGGTTTAGGGTTTAGGGTTCAGGGTTTAGGGTTCGGGGTTTAGGGTTTAGGGATTAGGGTTTAGGGTTTATTGTTCAGGGTTTAGGGTTTTCTGTAAATTAAGTTGCATTAATGTGAAACTTATTAGGGTTTCAATCGTGTCTCTCTATAGTTTAATTATACGTGAACATTTATTAGGGTAATTATGAATATAATGTTATTAACTTGAATATGTACATATTGAGGTAAATACGTTGTAAAACATACGTTGTTTTATTATACATGACTAGGTAACATTCATGTTGTATTGTTAAGGGAAAATTGTTAGTCTTATTGAATATACATCTTTTCATATTGTGTATTTAATTATTTATTTGAACATGAAATATAAAATTTGTTATATATGAAAATTCGGTGGTCGTATTGTGTAGTTATGTTGTCTTTTCTGAAACAAATGTGCGTAGACAATAACTTTTAATATATGAAGTTGATATAACAATTAATATTATAGAACCATAAATATGTTCAACCATAATTTCGTATTGTGCTTGTGCTTGTGCTGGTTTGGTTTCAAAGTTTATGGCCTACCCTTCACAAACATGTCTCTGTGTACGGTTTAAATAAATGAACCTTTTTTGATATAAATATTGAGATAATCTCATTTAAGTTAATAATGATATGTATTCTTATATTTTTTGTTAAGCATACAATGTTGTAATGCTTGCGACTGTATAAAATTTGTGTTCAATGTTTGAAAAGGAAAAATGAATTGTTATTGAACATACATATTTTGAATAACATTAGTTTGATTATGTAATTGAACATGTACTATAAAAAATTTATATACTTCGTAAAACAGGTCATTTTGTACTGTACGTGATTGAATGGAATTCCTGTTCTATTTACAAAATAAAACGGTCAGTGTTATTGAACATACATGTTTTAATATTATGCATTTCCTGATTTATTTTAACATGAACTATAATATTTCTTCTTTATAAAACATGTTGTTGTCATATTGTTCATTTATGTTGTCTTTTTCCGAAAAACATCTGCGCTTGTCATAAATATTTTTCGTCAGTGTTAGTGTGTATTATATACAGAAAAATATATGCTCATTAATATTATAGAACCATAAATATGTTCAACCATAATTTCGTATTGTTCTTGTGTTGGTTTGGTTTCAAAGTTTATGTCCTACCCTTCACAAACATGTCTCTGTGTACGGTTTAAATAGATGAACCTTTTTTGACATAAATATTGAGATAATCTCATTTAAGTTAATAATGATATGTATTCTTATATTTTTTGTTAAGCATACAATGTTGTAATGCTTGCGACTTATAAAATTTGTGTTCAATGTTTGAAAAGGAAAAATGAATTGTTATTGAACATACATATTTTGAATAACGTTAGTTTGATTATGTAATTGAACATGAACTATAAAAATTTTATATACTTCGTAAAACAGGTCATTTTGTATTGTACGTGACTGAATGGAATTCCTGTTCTATTTACAAAAGAAAACGGTCAGTGTTATTGAACATACATGTTTTAATATTATGCATTTCCTGATTTATTTTAACATGAACTATAACATTTCTTCTTTATAAAACATGTTGTTGTCATAAATGTTTGTTCCGTAGATGCTTGTACAAAACTTTCGATCATTTTTTTCCGATACAGGTCTGCAGTTTTCGAATCGAAAGTACCCTTGACTAATGGCTTACCCAACATTGTGTTCTCCATATGGTAGCAGACGACTACACCACAATCCAAACTTCCTGGTACCTGCTGCAAACTGTTCTCCGACAGGGCATTTTAGTTCCCTTCTTCACTATTGGATGACTGGGGTTATCCCTTTTCAGTATTTTGATTCGGGTGGAATTTACACACTTTAGAGGCACATATGAAGCGTGTTTTGATGTGGATTTCATTGAATTATGGATTGATTATGATGATTTGAGCTAAAATGAGAGAAAGGTTGTGTTTTGTCGATTTTGTAAGAAATACGATGGAATTTGGAGAAAAAAACCAACCATACTTTACTGGATCAGGAATAAGAGTGCACCGTTGGGTTCGTCTCGAAAAACGGAGTGGAATAGCCAAAAGAATCAAGTCACTCGGACACCCGAGACGAAAGATATGCACGAAACGAGAAAGAGTCGAAGTCGAGCAAGAGCACGGTCGAGCTCATAGCACGGCCGAGCCACTTTTCTGGCCAAAAATCGTGCCACGCTCGAGCATCATGCACGGAATTGAGAGCATCGAGACAGAAACTTTGGGCCGGCCAATGCCTCGGCCGAGCTTCACCTCCAGCCGAAATCCGCACAGCACGCCCGAGTGAATTGCACGCCCACATGCCACGGCCGAGCACCATTCTCAGTCGAGCTCGAGGAAAGCAGGGGCAATGCATGCCACGACCGAGCTACCCTCTCGGTCGAGCCCGACGAATTACCATGCTCGCATGCCACGGTCGAAACACCACCACGGCCAAGCACCATCCCAGATCATCATCTGCCGAGCACGGCCGAGCCGCCTGCTCGGCCGAGCCTCTTCCAAGACAAAACTTCATTTTGCACGGCCGTGCCCCGTGCACGGTCGTGCTACCCCCATTTTCGGTGCTTTTATCCTATTTTTGCCATTTTTTAGGGACCAACTTGCAAATTGTGCATCCAAACCCTACCCCAACACTATAAAAGCCCCAATTCTTGAAATCACTTGTACCTTACCCCAATTCCACACATAGTAACACACAATTGAAGGTGATTTGGCCATACTTTCTTCATTTCTTCATCAATCAATGCAAGGAAGGCATCAATAGCTTGGAATTTTCATTCCCCATCACATTCTAGACTAAGCTTTCTTTTTCTCTCTCTTTTTATTTAGTTATTTCTTTGGATTTTGTTAATTTGATTATGTTAGTTCTTGACTAGAACACTTTTGGTTCTAGAGCCTTGTAAATACTCTTGTTGAAGTTTATGAATTAATGTTGGTGTTTGTGTGGCTTAATTCTATTTGGATGTTTGATTTTCATTACAAAGCATGTCATTAGTGTACAATGGTGTTATGTTAATCTTAGTTAATTGAATTAGGTTGAGAAATCTAGTTTGATCAATTGATTGCAAGCATTTGACCTAATTTTATTGTGAGATTGAAAGATTATCAATGATTAGGAAGATGTGTGATGATCCTAGGAGCTTGATTGGGTTCTATTGTGCAATTTAGGTAGAGATACTAAATTGTGTGATATTTCCTTTGAATTACTTGGATTGAAGAAACTTTTAATTCATTATTATGTGATCAATCTTATAGACAAAGCATGAACACCACTTAAGTAGATAGTTAATCATAGATGGATTTATTAGTATTGCATGTGCTTTGGAACCTACCTTCTCATACTTGAGTTTTCATTCATTTTCCACCTCGTTTTCTTGATTTGCATGTTATTTGATCGATTTTACATTACTCTTTTAATTGTTTACTTGTGACAACTTGGTAGATAATTTAGGGGTAATCACACCATTCCACTTTAATCGATCGCGTCTATTTAGAATTCCATCGACAAACTCCACTTTTATACTACACCTCCTCGTGGGATTGACCTCGTACTTATCACGCTACGATAGATGTCGTATACGTACGGTCGTGTATTCTAGTGTTGCATAATACGTGAATCAAGTTTATGGCATCGTTGCTGGGGAGGTTTTGTAGTCCTAGAGTGTAGGTTGATAGAATTTTAGTTTAGACATTTTATTTACTTTCCTTATTTGCAAAAATCCAAAAATATTTGTGTGTTTTACTTTGATTGCACTTGCAATTCTCACTTTCTCTTTAACTTTTGTTTAGACATGTCCTATGATCACCCGAGCTAGGAGAGATCGACAAGTGTTGTTACCTCTAGACCCGAAAATTGAAGCTCGTTGTCGAAGGCAAAACGCCTAAAGAAGAAGAATTAATCTAGAAGCCATGAATAGAAGAGAGAATCCAATAGTGGAAGAGGTTGAGGAAGAAGTTGAGAATCAAGGGCCAAATGTAGAGGAAAGAGATAGAGCATCAAGGGTGAATGAGGAACATGGACTTCAAAGAGTTTTGAGGGATCACTTTCGACCCATTCCAAGGCCGTACGGAGGAGCGGGTAGGGAACCCGTAGACGCTCATAACTTTGAGCTCAAACCGGCATTGATCATCCAAAACAACCAATTCGGAGGGTTGTCGAAGGAGGATCCCAACCTCCATTTATCTCAATTCTTAGAGATAAGTGGGACGGTGAAGATAAACCGAGTCCCTCAAGACTACATTCGTCTCCAATTGTTCCCCTTCTCACTCCGTGATCGTGCAAAACAATGGTACATGTCTCTTGACCTAAGGACGATATAGAATTGGAATGATTTGGTGGATGCTTTCCTAATGAAGTATTTTCCCCCAAGCAAAACCATTCAAATACGGGGGGAAATATCTTCATTTCGACAAGATGAGGATGAATCATTGGCCGAGGCATGGGAGCGCTTTAAATATCTAATAAGAAGTTGTCCTCAACACGGGTTTTCAAGGGATCAAATCATTTGTTATTTCTATAACGGGATGGATCACCTTACAAGAGGGATGGTAGACGCTTCGGCCGGTGGAGGGTCTTTGTTGGGAAAGACGACGGATGAGGGTTATGTGCTTTTGGAGGAGATGGCTAAGAATGGCAATCAATGGCCATCTGAACGAAGGCAAAACCGAAGGGTAGCTTCCACTCAAAATTCGGAAGAAAGCGTCAACTTATCCAACAAAGTGGATAAGCTAATCTCTTTGATGACGGCCAAAGCACTAGTGGAGCCTAATAATGCACAATACGAAGAGGCTCATTACATGAACAACCAACGGGACCAAAATTATCGAGAAAGAGGTTGGGGAGAAAGACAAACCCATGGGAACTATCACCCCTCTAATCCGAACCAATACCATCCCGGCTTGAGAAACCATGAAAATTTATCGTATGCTAACCCTCACAATGCCGTTCAACCACCGTCAAACTTCAATACCCGAGATGGTGTGATACAAGAGTCTTCGTCAAAGCTCACCATGGAAGAAATGTTCATAACATTCATGGGAGAGACCAAGAAGTTCATGGGAGAGACGAAGAGTTTCATGACAAAGACTTGGCAAAATATTGAAAGTCAAGATGAGAAAATTGGTCAATTTGCAAATGAAGTGATGGGAATCAAGAATTATGTGAAAGCCATTGAGATTCAAGTGGGCCAAATTGCTAATATGGTTGGAAATCAACACAAGCCGGGTCGATTCCCCTCAACCACGGAATTGAACCCCAAAGAGCAATGCAAGTCGATAAAGTTGAGGAGTGGCACAAGTTATGAAGGTCCTATGATGCCAAAGAAAGATGGTGAAGAGGAGCAACAAGGAAGGAAAGTTGAAGAGAAAGATGTTGAGAAGGAGAAAACAACCAAGAAAGAGAATGATGCATACAAGCCTCCATCTCCATACAAGCCTCTAATCCCATACCCTCAACGACTCAAGAAGACGAGTTTGGATGCAAAGTTCGTCAAATTCTTGGAGATGTTCAAAAAGATACACATCAACATCCCATTTGCGGAGGCCCTTGAGCAAATGCCTCACTATGCCAAGTTTTTTAAGGAGATTATGTCCAACAAGAGAAAGATGGTAAAATTTGAAACCGTGAACCTCACGGAAGAGTGTAGTGCAATCATTCAAGCTAAGTTACCCCCAAAGTTGAGGGATCCCGGTTCATTTACATTGCCTTGTGTGATTGGCAAGGAGGGAACTTATCGTGCTTTGTGTGATCTTGGAGCAAGCATAAACCTCATGCCATTATCACTCTTTAAATCACTTGGCTTGGGAGAATTGACGCCTACTACCATGAATCTTCAATTGGCGGATCGCTCCATAGTATATCCCTTGGGCACGGTTGATGATGTGCTTGTCAAAGTTGGGAAATTCATATTCCCGGTTGATTTTGTGGTGCTTGATATGGAGGAAGATAGGGCAATCCCCTTGATCTTGGGAAGACCGTTCCTAGGAATGGGTGGAGCCATCATCAATGTACGAAACGAAGAGCTCGAACTACATGTTGGTGATGAGAAAGTGTCATTCAACATCTATAAAGCCGTTAGATTCCGTGACGATGAGGATGAGGAGGAAGAGTATGTGTATTCCAAGGGAGATCATTATTCAAGGCCTATGAAAGAGAAGATGGAAGAAGAGCCCAAGATCAACTTTGTGAAAGAGAACCCCAAGGTGAAAGAAAAGATTTGAAGATAGACAAGAAGGCCAAGTTTGGGGGAGTTTTCTTCAAAAACTCCCCCAAATCAAGAAAAGCTACTTGTCCAAGTTTGGGGTTGAATGAGGCATCAACTTCCTATGACATGATTGAAGAGCCGGATGGGCTAGCTAGTGGATGTTTTGATGGACTTAAGAAAGTTGTATGGGGAAAGAAGTCCAAGAGCAAGGATGATGATGGGGTGACTTGATAATCATCTCAAGGAAGAACCGTCCGGCATAGGACGTTAAAAATAGCGCTTCTTGGGAGGCAACCCAAGGTTTTATTGCTTTGATAGTTTTGATAGCTTAGTGTCTTTTGTAGGTTAGGATGAGAAACATTTTGGACATTATAGCTTGAAGAATGAAGAAGGAAGCAAAACCAACTTTGGAGAGGGGAAGCAAGTGTTGCAATGGTGATCTTTGAAGAGCATTGGATGTGCAAGGAGGGAGGTAACAACTTGTAGCCCCAAACTTAGAATTTTTACATAGTAAAATTCTAAGTTTGGGGGAGTTATTTTTCTTTTATTTTTTCTATTAGTGTTATCCTTTGCACCGTTTTGTCATTTCATTTGTGTATAGTTTGCACCGGCGCACACTTTGCTTTCATATGCTTATTGTTGTTTGAGTTGGTTTTGATCATATGTTGGGTAGTGGATTTATGGTGAAATGTGAGCATGAATAGTCTTTGAAATCCATAGTCAGTAGTTGTGGTGATGTCTATTTGCTTTGAATGTATACATGATTGGTGATGGATAGTAGTATCATGTCGTGTTCATATTTGTTGATCTTTGATAGCATGAATACATGATGTGTTGTTGTTTGGGGACATTTGATGAATGTGAGGGTCCTATTGAATAAACCGATGAGAATTGAGCCATAAATCGAGCATGTAATCCGGTTTGATTCATTTGAGAGTGGATTAGGTTATTGCTAGTGATCCTAGAACTTGCCCAAGTTCTTGTTTGGAAGCATGATTGTGTGAAATTTTGTGATATGATATAGGCCATCTTGTTCTAAAAGAGTCACTTAGCCAAAATTTCCTAAAACCGAAGTAATCTTCCGTAGTTAGCCCTTTGAGCCTAATTCCTCATTTTCTTGGCAAACTACAATGTTAACCACTTAGCCTTTTTGAGCCTTTGATACCTACATCTAGTGGCGGATAAAAGACAAAGTGGATAAACATGTGCTTGAATATCTTTGGTGAAAGGAGAAATTGGAAGAGTTGAAAGAAAAAGAGAAAAGTTGAAAAAGAAAATCAATGGAAAAGAAAAGAGGGACAAAGAGCCCCAAAAGCTTGAAAAGAAAAAAAAAAGGGGTTCAAAAAGATGAGGTGATGAATGCTTGAAAAAGAAATGAAAATGAAAAGTGAGGATGGAGTTTGTAAGCTTTGAAAGTGAAAGCACAAATTGTAAAACAACAAGCTTTGTCCTCCACTAGAAGAGTCACAATTCCCAAATTCATCCTACCTTGTCCAAAGAGCCAATGTTAAATCCTTGATTAAGTCATATTGATCACATTGTTGAACACTTGAATGTTGTAGAAAGTAGAATGTGGGCAAGCATATAGTGATTGCATAGCATAACTTGATTGATGAGTGCATTAATACCCTCAATTTGTTTGTGCGTTTGAGAGAAACACTTCATCATGTGAGTAGAGGACTTGAGCATTTGGATTATGTTTCCCATTCACAATGTGTTGTGTGTTTGTGCATTCTTTGATTCATGAGTGTGAATTGCAATAATGAGCCTATGACCTTCATTGAGAAATGCACTTTGAGAAAGAGATATCACTACACTTTACTTTGCATGTGTGATTTACATTGAATATTCCATTGTGATCATTCCACCCTCATTGATTTAAGTGCTTAGTTGTTTGAGGACAAACAACATTTTAAGTTTGGGGGGTTAGATTCGGGTGGAATTTACACACTTTAGAGGCACATATGAAGCGTGTTTTGATGTGGATTTCATTGAATTATGGATTGATTATGATGATTTGAGCTAAAATGAGAGAAAGGTTGTGTTTTGTCGATTTTGTAGGAAATACGATGGAATTTGGAGCAAACCACCAACCATATTTTACTGAATCAGGAAGAGGAGTGCACCGTCGGGTTCGTCTTGAAAAACGGAGTGGAATAGCCAAAAGAATCAAGTCAATCGGACACCCGAGACGAAAGATATGCACGAAACGAGAAAGAGTCGAAGTCGAGCAAAAGCACGGCCGAGCCACTTTTCAGGCCAAAAAACGTGCCACGCTCGAGAATCATGCACGGAATTGGGAGCCTCGAGACAGAAACTTTGGGCCGGCCAATGACTCGGCCGAGCAAGGAGCACGGCCGAGCTTCACCTCCAGCCGAAATCCGCACAACACGCCCGAGCACTCTTCTCGGCCGAGCCCGAGTGAATTGCACGCCCACATGCCACGGCCGAGCACCATTCTTGGTCGAGCTCGAGGAAAGCAGGGGCAATGCATTCCACGGCCGAGCCCGACGAATTACCATGCTCGCATGCCACGGTCGAAACACCACCACGGCCGAGCACCATTCTTTTTCTCTCTCTTTTTATTTAGTTATTTCTTTGGATTTTGTTAATTTGATTATGTTAGTTCTTGGCTAGAACACTTTTGGTTCTAGAGCCTTGTAAATACTCTTGTTGAAGTTTATGAATTAATGTTGGTGTTTGTGTGGCTTAATTCTATTTGGATGTTTGATTTTCATTACAAAGCATGTCATTAGTGTACAATGGTGTTATGTTAATCTTAGTTAATTGAATTAGGTTGAGAAATCTAGTTTGATCAATTGATTGCAAGCATTTGACCTAATTTTATTGTGAGATTGAAAGATTATCAATGATTAGGAAGATGTGTGATGATCCTAGGAGCTTGATTGGGTTCTATTGTGCAATTTAGGTAGAGATACTAAATTGTGTGATATTTCCTTTGAATTACTTGGATTGAAGAAACTTTTAATTCATTATTATGTGATCAATCTTATAGACAAAGCATGAACACCACTTAAGTAGATAGTTAATCATAGATGGATTTATTAATATTGCATGTGCTTTGAAACCTACCTTCTCATACTTGAGTTTTCATTCATTTTCCACCTCGTTTTCTTGATTTGCATGTTATTTGATCGATTTTACATTACTCTTTTAATTGTTTACTTGTGACAACTTGGTAGATAATTTAGGGGTAATCACACCATTCCACTTTAATCGATCGCGTCTATTTAGAATTCCATCGACAAACTCCACTTTTATACTACACCTCCTCGTGGGATCGACCTCGTACTTATCACGCTACGATAGATGTCGTATACTTGCGGTCGTGTATTATAGTGTTGCATAATACGTGAATCATATTTCAACCAACTTTCCTCCTACATATTCTGCCTAAACATCCGAACAACCAGTTGTAAGTTATTGTATCATTTGACATCTTATTAAATTTTGAATTAACATGTTCAGATGTACTTACCACAGTGATAGCGTCCTGCAGATGCGCATCTTTGTTGTTTCTTGTCTTACTGCAGATTGAATTCAGGAAACGCCATACTCCGGTATTCATGTCCAGTCTTAACATTGTCCAGTGGTAGGGTACTGTATTTTTTCCTTTCCCAGCAGTTCCATTAATTGGGAAAATCAAATAGTCAGCTGTTAGGGACAACGCTAGTTGGTCATCAATCAGTTTTTTTAGGTTACTCTTCTTATGCGGATTCGGACCTCGACCTGTAATCAACCTCTGATAATATGTGGGAATTAGAGGTTTCACTTGTGTATTTATTATTCAAGCTTCAAACAACAAAACAAAAGACAGACAAATATATAATTTATGAATTATCATATGCAAATTAGAGAATGTCTCCAAATATATAATTTTGGAGAATGTCCGCCCACGAGTGTATAACTTGTTATTTTATTTTTCACCGAACATATGTTGTGTCAAATGAACATTCAAAAAATCATTCTGAACATAAAATTATTGACTTGAATATCTTTTATTCTTTAAAACAAAACTTGTATACATATTTAATTACATTATCTCCGTACCTTGTCGGTCAAACCTTTTCTGTTAATTACTTGCACCAACTCACCTACCGTAACTGCTGAATATAACTCTTCCCCAATCCAAACAACACACCTGCAAAATGGAGCAAGTCTTTTATAAAAAAAAAAAAAGAATATCATGAACTGCTGTATTTTACACTATCTCATAACTGTTCAGTTTTACATTTAGCGATTACCTTTGTCCCTTCAAGTCCAGCAGATCAATAAGGTACTGCTTCACGTGTTCGTTCATGTTCTTGAATACGTCTGAAATCTTATTTATTCTTAGTTTCTTTCCATTTTGATCCTCCGACACATTCTCATCTACAGGCTTGCCATCTACATCATCATCCTCGATTATAACCACTTTTGTTGTGGGATCTGGAGTGCTTTTCTTTGCCTTCCTCCCTTCTTTTTGGGTTCTACGCTTAACAACTCTGGTGATTGTGCTTGGACTAGGATGATTGGCTGCCCTTCTCAATTGTTCAGCTTGTGTGTCAACATATTTCACCAACTCCTTACAGGAATTCAATTCAGGTATCTTTCCCGTTGATCCATTGTCATTTGTTTCAACCTGACTATTCTCCCCCACTACTTGATCAATGTCATTGAAAATGATGTCTTCTGTCTTCTTTTCATCTTCATCATGGGATTCCTGTGGTTGTGTCCGTATATGAGAATTCATGTTGGCCTCTTGTTTCAATTTACTCACCGCCAACTCCAGCTCAACTATCTTTTTATCTTTCATCATCAAGTCACTCTTGGCTTCTTATTTCAATTTACCCACCGCTAACTCCAGCTCAACTATCTTTTTATCCTTCGTCATCAAGTCACTCTCCATAGCTTCCAACTTTAACTGAATAACTTGTTCTTTTGACTGCAGCTCTTCATAAAATCTATCTGGATCGAAATTATGCTTCTTTTCATGACAACTATCAGTATGTATGATACTAGAATCCTTAATGTTATTACAATCTGCACTATCAACCCTTTCCTCAATATTTGTATCCTCTCTAACCTCTCCATTATATACACCATCTCTATCTATACTGGACTGTAATTCCATCATAACACGCGCAATCTGGTCTGAAACTACTTTGGCTGGTGTTCTCTCTTCAGTCATTCCACAATTGTATGACGGTGCATTATCATCACCTCTACCAGCTTTTAAATCAGTTGAATCTTCTCTCTCGTTGTTGTTCGGCTCCTTGGCTGGTGTTCTCTCTTCAATCATTCCACAGTTGTATGACGGTGCATTATCATCACCTCTACCAGCCTTTAAATCAGTTGAATCTTCTCTCTCGTTGTTGTTCGGCTCCTTAATCCCGTCATCTTCAACGCCAGTATGCGTTCTAACATCAACCTCCATGAATCTGAGCACTTGTCTAAATGTTTCCTTCTCCTTAGACGTAGCTTTAAATGTTTTCTTTCTAATCTGTATTATAATACATGGACAAACAATGAGAATCTTAAGGACAATCAATTGAATTATATCTAATCCAAAAACACGTATAATTAAAAACAGAACCTCAACTTTCTTTGCCCACTTCGATTTTTGAATCAGCTTACTTAATTTGGACAAATCCCAGTTTCGGTACCTGGGTATCTGGACACTTCGGTCTGCCTTCAACAATGCCACATGCTCGTACAGCCAGAACTTTTATGCAATGTAACATATAAAAAAGATGAAAATTATATAACGTATAAGTCATAAAATATACCAGTAAGCTATGTACATTTAAAGAATTTTTTTTTTCTGTATTTTTTTTTTCTAAATAAACCGTACCGGAAGCATAACAGCGCAACCTCCAATCCTCAAATTTTTGCTTGTTTTTAATTGCTTCTTCAACATCTCAATAATCAGATTAGACCAGTCATATTCACAAATTTTGTTGAATTTTTCTAGATAACAAGTAATGTGGAGAGAAACAGAACAGTTCTTGTTAGTATAAAACATTATAGCCATCATATATCAAATTAACAGTCTTGCAACGTCTGTTGCTCTATGTACTGATTCTGCATCCTTCATAACAGCTTCAATCTTGCAAAGTATGAGCTTCTTGTACATAACTAGCTTATGATCAACAACATTGATTCCTTCTACAGTCAGTTCATCTTTAAAACAGCGCTTAACTCATTTTGGCAATTCGACAACCGTATCCTTTAATGGAATTTTCTCTCTACCACCTATTATACCAAAAATCAGCTGGGCATCTCTACTTGCTATTTCTAACATTTCCCCACCTATCAAAAATGTTTCTGTTTCATAGTCAAAACAATTTATAATCTTCATTATATCTCTTTCCTTTTTTTTTTTTTTTTTTTTGATCTTTTGAGTAAGTCCTTATTAAGTTTCCCATAAATGTTATCAAAGAATAACCAAAACGACGTCCTCTTCATACAGTCGACTATGCTTTCATCTAATTTAAGACGATTAATCTCTTTAGTTAACGTCCTAAGATTAGAGCGATAGCAAGTTTCGGTCTGCCCAACCCCAACATCAATCATACCTGCAAATCGTACATTTCGTGACTGAATTTAACTAGATAACAATATATGGATAATGTGTTACAAATTTTGGATACTAACCAAAGCAGTTTCTTGGTCTTTTAGGAATTATCCTTTTGACTATTTCATCCCCGCTACTTTCATCTGACATGGTGTCTCTCATTACATTTTCAGAATCACTCGACTCACCATCAGATTCTAAATGCAAATTTCATAAATCAGTAGATTCAACATATGCACAACTTAGAATACGAATGAACTAATCTATTTATTGTCACATACACTAACCTTCCGAACTTTCAGAAGAACTAGAATCGTCGACTTTCCTTTTCTTTTTCCGACTGTGGTTTAGTTCTACTGTTTCAAATATTACTAACCAATTATCACCGACATGAGTAAAAACTCTTTCAAAATCACAAAAATTAATCTTCTACCTCGGTTTCAAATAAAATAACTACATAATTTGAGAGTTGAACATGGGTTTGTGTCCGTTGAGGTAGACTCCGAATCAACGAGCTTCCTTTTACCTACACAAAAAGAAAAAAATATTAACCAAAATTATTACAGTATAGCCCTAGTGAACGGAAATCTTTTATCCTTTTTTCTGTAAGTGATAATCGGACTACCTGATTTCTTCTTCGACGCCTTTTTTTCAGTATCCTTAGACACGCTAACCTTTTTAGCAATTTTTTTACACCATCTTCTGAGCGATGAAAGATTGAATTGTTTGTTGAAAAACACAATTCCAGAACTCTCCTTTATTCTAAGAAAATTTGGAGTTATTCTTCTGTCAATCGAACTTCGGTAGATGGATTTATGGCACTGTCAAGCGACCTTTAGTAGAGGAGTTATGGCGTGTGCGGCGAAGAAGATTAACGCAGAGGTGTTGGACAAGACAGTCTACAGTATACAACCTTCATTCCGCAGTGTGATTCGACATTTGCCAGGAATAGTAAAAATCATACGCGGGAGAGAAAGGGTAAAATTGGAAGTTACACTACTTTTGTGTACCTAGTTGCCTTTTTTAAAAAAAATTGTCTAGGTTGCTCTCCAACCTCAAAATATGACCTTGGTTGTCATAACCCCTAGAGATTATATACAAATTGGTATATGTTTTGAAAATGTTTTACAATTAAGGCAACACCTCTTCAAAACTTGCAACTAAAGTCATTTGAGACCATTTTACCTCCATTTTCATTTCTTGCCATATCTCACGCGCCTCTCTTTCTTCCCCACTTGCAGTCACTTCAGTCTGCAAAATATATTAGGACATCGTGATTCGACATTTGCCAGGAATAGTAAAAATCATACGCGCGTAGGGAGAGAAAGGGTAAAATTGGAAGTTACACTACTTTTGTGTGCCTAGTTGCCTTTTTAAAAAAGATTTGTCTAGATTGCTCTCCAACCTCAAAATATGACCTTGGTTGTCATAACCCCTAAAAAAAACAAAATACAATTGAAAAAAAACAATACAATCTGAAAAATATTAAATAAATAAAATTAAATAAAAAATTAAGGATTAAATATTTTGAAAAACAATATAAAACAAAAAATAAAGAAGAATCAACTCAATATTAAATTAAAAAATAAAATAAAGCTAAATAAAATAATAAAAATTTCAACTAAATTTAAAAAAATAATTATATCGATTATTTTTTTAATATTTATAATTAATATAATTAATTCCTAAGATTTGGGTTATTTTTTATTTTTTAGATTTTATATATCATTATTTGAAATCATAATTTTAATTGATTTTTTAATTAATTATATTTTACGATATATTAAAAAATTTAAATATTTTTACAAATTTATTTAATTTTAATTGATTTTTAATATTTTTATTTGATCAATTTAATTTATTTCTTTTTTATTATTTATTTTAAAAAATATTTAATTTTTCAGATTTAAAAAATATTATTTGATTTATTTAAATTAATTATTTTTAAAGATCTTGTTAATTTTTAAGTATTGGAAAACAAATATTATTCTACTCCAATAGTTTACAACCTACCCAAACACAAGTAATTAAACTACATTGAATTAATCAATTTTGTGCATTGGACACGAGTGAGGAAGTATGTATAGAATGTTTTGAGGGGTTGAATTCATAGATTAGAATATCAACTTCAGATTACATTTTAAAAGGTCTTTTTAGGGAGCTTCTCTGTCTAGATAGTTGCTTCTCTCCGGCCTCCGTCGCAGATCCGTCGTTTACGTTACTGTCATCGTTCTTGTCTCTGTTGCTGCTCTGTCTTTGTTGTCGACGTTGTTGTCATCGTTCTTGTTTCTGTTGCTGCTCTGTCTTTGTTGTCGGCTCAGATCTGTTGGTTTTCCGCTTCTCCCCCATCTCTTCTGTTATTTTAGTTTTCGCTAGATTTGAGTTGTAAATTTACAAATTTGAGTTGTAGATCTGCAAATTTGAGTTGTAGATTTGTAGATCTGGTGTAGTTTTTTTCAGTTCTTGTTAGGGATCAACGTAGATCTTGTCCGTAACGGAGCCACGGTGATCGTTCGGGTATTTTTTCGTTGATCCTATTTTATTGCTTTCTTAGGTAGTTTTGGTGCTTGCTTAGTTTTTGTTTTTTGTTTCTGTTGAATGTCTCTGTTGTGTGGGCTTTGTTGTGGTTGTGAGACTTTTTTTATGGTTGGACTCCTTGAGATAGTCTCGAGAGCCCTGGTGCTCTGGTACTTTTGAATCGGGTACTCGTGGAACTTTGTCTGTTTATCCTGTTTCCTATTCTTGATATGAGAACACCTTAGTGTGGGGTTGTCTCATTTAAAGATTGGAGACCTGGACACCTGTTAAGGCAAAGGAAAACTCGTCTTTCCTTTTCACGCGATTGGAGTGGACGACGATATCCGTTTGGTTTGAAGATAAAGATCTTAAGCTCGTGATTTGTAACTCTATTTTATGATCTTGTAAACCCTCCATCAAAATTTAAAAAAAAATGTTTTGAGGTGTTAGTAGCGGTACCCTTTTCTTTTTGAATTGTCCACAAAATTTGTACAAATAAAAATGAGAACACTTTATGTGAACGGATAAAGTATATATTTATGTGAGGGTTGATAGAGTCTACAATTTTAAAGATAAAAATGAATAGATATAAAATGACCAAGTAACTCTTATAACAATAGAGGATAAATTAATTAAAAAATAAATTGAAAAAATATAAAAAAAAATGTAATTAAATCGGCAAAGCTATTAATGGATTGGTGTCTCCCAATTCCAATATGTAAATCCATGTACACTAAATTATTAAATACAAGCACCTTCAATCTTCAAACAGTACTCTTCTAAAAAAAAAAAAAAAAAATCTTCAAACACTCAGTAATGAGCTATTTGAATTTTTGAACACACTCGATGGAAAAAAAAAAACACTCGATGAACTCAAAGAAAATACTCCATATATGCATACATACATACATATATATTACAAAAAGTCTTCCAAGAAACCCGTCGTGTAGCATAATATTTTGTAGTACTAGTTTTTTGTGATATTTTTATAATGTTTTTTTTTTTTTTGAAAAGAAAACTTTCATTTATTCGCAATTAAGACAAACGACATCGAGACATCCACAAATGAGGGGAGGCTCAACCCAACTGTGAGGGCTCGGAAAAGACCTTGAGGCTCTAGCAAATGTATACGCCACTAAATTGACGCCAGGACGAGTAAAACTGATATTATAACTCGTAAAAAGAATGCTCAACTCCATGCATGCATTAACAAAGCATCCAAAATGAGTTTTTAGAGATTTTAATTACGGTATATAATATTAAATTCTACAAAATTATATCCTATTAATATCTATAAATTATAATTTACTTTATTTATTTTTAAAATGATTTTTAAAACACGCTAAATCGTAACAGTTACTCCATTAGTTATTTAATAAGTGTCATTTTGACTTTTTAACTAATTTTAAAATAACATTTTGGATTTTTTACTACAAATATTTTTCATAAATAAATTTCATAATTATCTTTATAGAAGAGTTATATAGAACACAATTTATAATCTTAATTTGTTAAAAAAAATTAAAGTGATCCTTATTAAAAATGGAGGGAGTATTATTTATTAATTATTACCCACCCACTAAATACTCTCTCATTGTGAGAGTGTAAATATTATCACAGTTAATGAGGTGATTTAGGTTAAATCACTAAATATAAGATTTGTACAAAGAAATAAATATGAAAAATATACAACAATCAAGAATATTTTTAGAGGATATACACAAAAAGATTTAGTCGATCTCTTTTCTCATTACCCCCTTCAAGCAAAATGTAGGGTGAATAGTGAATACTAATATAGAGCTTGTAACGTAGAAACTTAAATATTGGACATGACAGACCCTTGGGGTATACTGAGTATTTGTTTTGAGATTATGTAGGGTGGGGGAGATGTGAATGGAAATTTTTTGGATGAAATCCTGATGAATAGTTGTTGTGTATGTTTGTTTTGGAATGTTGGGTGAGATAGGATGTAACTTTATGTCAAATCAATTGTGTAAGAATATGTGTAATGTTGTATTATAGAATGTAATTTTATGTCAAATTAATTGTGTAAGAATGTATGATGTTGTATTATTATAATAATATAATATATTGTATTTTTAGGAGTGAATGGAGTTGAATCGTGAAATTCGGATGTGAAATCCCAAACTAGAATAGGATGAAGGACGTTACGTCCCTCGTTCGGACGTGATAGTCCCAAAACAAACATGCCCTTAGTGAAGATGTTAATTACCACTATAAATGTGAAGGGACAAACTGAGTATGCCCTTAGTGAAGATGTTAATTACCACTATAAATGTGAAGATGTTAATTACCACTATAATGTAAGTATCAGTGTTACAGAAGAAAATCAAACCATAGTTAATAGAGTCTTTAACATATCTCAAGTTTCTTTTAACAACTAAAAACTGATATTCAATTTGAGCATGCAAGAATTGACTAACATAGATGACTGCATAAGAAAGACCAAACCTCGTAATAGTGAAATATTGTAAAGTACCCACAAGAGAGCAATGAAGCGAAAGAACAGAAAAAGAAGAATAAGTATTGACAAGAAATTTACCAGCAACAAGGGGCATGACTATGGGCTTGAAGTCATGAAGCTGAGCACATGTGAGAATGTCATTGGCATACTTCGGCTGACTCAATGAGATCATCAGATTTTGCATGTGGAATAAAAAGATGGAGCAAATAAGGGTCATTTCCTGTAATGATATATTGATATGATGCCGATCATATACAAAATAAGATACATAGTGGTCGGACCTTGAAGGAAATAATGTAAAGAGACGACTGCTTGATTGTACATAAATCCCAAACCAAGAAGAAATTCACTGAATCTCTGAAACCAACTTAGTGGCACCTGACGAAGACCATATAAGATTTCCTAAGACGACACACGTGATTTGAATAGTGAGGGGATCTATGAATCCTGAGGTTGAGCCATGAAAGCCGACTTAGTGAGAAATACAAATTAATCAGATAAAAATTTTATATCTTTTTTCAAGTTATATATATAATAAAATACAAATAAATAGACGTATTCTGGCCAACTTCAATGACATTATGGATAAAACTATGTAAAGGTTTACAAATTTTATAGTGTAAATTGTAAGATGGAAATAATCACAGGACAAAAGGAGCCCCTTGAAATGAATTCTAGGATCCATCCTGAACATGGTCATGAATATATAAGAGGCAAAAATGCTCCAACTCTCTTATTAAATTTTGCATTTCAAGAGTGTGGTGGCAATGTTGTTCCGATGCGATGCATATTTCATGTTCATATGCATATGTCCATGTCAAAAAAGGATAAAAGTTGAGGGTCGAATTAATTACAAAATAAGTTGAAGAGATATTTTATGGTTGCCAAAATGTAAAGACGAGCAGACAGAGGCAGCATTAGTTACAATGTGAATGGCTTCTCTTTCTCTCGTCTTCTCTTCAAGTCGAGATAACACCAAAACTATGTACTCGATTTCTCTTGCAGCAGCAGCAACTCAAGCCTCCAATTTGATGGCTGTATCAATGGCATCCACAGTCGAATTTTGTTGAGCCCAAAGCTGTGAGTATCTGCCCGATTTCGATAACAGAACATCATGAGCCCCCTGTTCTACCACTCTTCCCTTCTCCAAAACTATGATCTGCCATTCATAAATCACACATTTTCTCAACAACTCCAACATATATATATATACACATCAGCATATGCATCACCATAAATCAGAAACATACCTCATTACACTGCATTGCTGTAGTAAGCCTATGAGCAATAAAAATAGAAGTCCGATTATTTGCTAGGGATTTCAGTGCATTTAAAATCGCTGCCTCTGTTGTGCTGTCAAGCGCACTTGTAGCTTCATCACACAACCTAAACCACAATAATCATTTCAAATTCTACAAAGGCGTCTCACACAAATCTTATATACTAAAGAGTAAACATTTATGTGAGATAGACCATGAAAAACACCAAATAAACTAGAGAATCAATCTAATTCCCTTCAAGACTGAAATTTCAGTATTTAGTCATAAATATTTTAAATTATTCAGCACACGAATCTCTTTCATGAAAACACACATAATGGTATGAAAGAAAGAAGGAAGCATAATCACATAATTTTGAATTAAACCAGTTGTAGAAGCAATAGATAGATACTTACAATATCGGAGGTGCTTTCAAGAATGTACGAGCAAGTGCTACTCGTTGCTTTTCACCACCACTTAACTACAAAATGGGAGAGTAAATAGCATCTATATTAATATTTAATGAGGACCTATAAATCAGCACAAGATAACACCTGACTATTGACTAGAATAAGCAAAGTTAACTATTTACAATCAACAAACATTTATGTAGTTTCATTCATTTTTATAAAATTAACATGCACACTGGAAATAATGCAATGGAGAAGGGGGAAACACAGACAATGCAATATACATGAACATAAAGGCCAATGAACTTCTACAATACAAGATAAATTTGGATCTATAGACTGTAGACAGTAGAGGTAAAGCTTGTCGCTTTCATTAAATTTCTTAAAAAGATTGAGACCACAAAGGTGGATGACAGAATTATCATATGCAGGAACGAGGACAATCTGATTATTACATGACAGGGGAAACCAATGCATGGAAAATCCAATGTTACGCGCATAGATTCATAATCAGGAAAATAAGGGGTTATCTTCTCTAATATGGATGATGATGTGAATATGTGATTGGAAAAGAGAGAAGATACAAGACATACCTTAAGTCCTCTTTCCCCCACAACAGTTGAATATTTCTGTGGGAAGTTCATTATGGTGTCATGAATTGCGGCTCGACGAGCAGCATCATATACCTAATGTTAGAAGTCAAATAAGTAGAAAACCTATAAAGGGAATAATCACTTACAAGAAAATTGTTAATTTAACAGCAAACCTCCTCTTCTGTAGCTGAAAGACGACCATAGTGAATGTTGTGGAATATAGTATCATTGAACAGCACCTGCAGCCAATTACAAGTTTTACAACATGGAGAATCGGTATTAGGCGGTTTAAAATGCCCATGCAATCAACTATCTTATATTACTGAAAAAGGGTACTAATGTAAACTCACTGTATCTTGAGGAACAACACCAATGATTTTCCTCAGGCTGTCAAGTGTTACTGTCCGGATATCTTGACCATCTATTTCTATCTGCCGATTGAAAAGGTTCCAATCACAATTAACGGGTAATAAGAAATAAAATGATGGAAGGAGATTCTTTTGAGACTTTTATATCATGGATATTGTATCATCTTTATCTTTTTATATTTCCATTCATGAGCTACCAAACATAACAAGCACTAACAAATGACTGAAGAAAATGCAGTGCTGGAGATAAAGCTATTGAAAATTATGAAGAAAGCAAAGCAGTTTAACAACTTGCAAACCTATCACTTGTATCAAAGAAAGAGTTTTGGGTCTTACATGTCCAGAATTGGTGTCAAAGAATCTAAAAAGCAATCTTAGAATGGTTGACTTTCCTGCAAATAAGTGCAGAGATGTTACAAAAATAGCCTTGGAGAAAAATAAAATCTAAACTCAGAAGTATTAATTAAGAAAAGAGAATAGTAGACATCAATTCAAGTGCTATATACCAAGCGAATAATCGTGTTTACAAAGTTTATAACTAACCCGACACAGGATAGAAATTGGAAAAGGACTAAACTTAATAGGAAACTGTCTCTCCCAAGTAAAGGGACTGCACCAAATGTATGATGATATCCGAACATTCAGGCTCCTTTATTTTCAAAAGCATCATTTTAGTTTTATACCACCACGATAACTCAAATAGTGTTTGTTTGATCCAATCCTCGAAAACAATGCATATTTTCATTTCACTAAAACACTTCTCAACTCTATTTTCTCTAATTTTCAAACCTATATCATAATTTTTTTAACCCTATGATGCACTATGCATCTATGTGGAACTACCAATCAACATTATCTAATTAATATATTTACCATAGTTCATGTATCCTTTCCAGTAAGACCCATCTAATATTATCCATCTTAAATTTTATACTATTCAAAGCGAACATTTAGAATTGTCACCTCAAGTGACACCCTATCAATCATTGATATAATAATATTACAATTTAAATTACTGCATCATGATATAGGCCATCCCACTTTGAAATCATCCCATAATTATCATAATATTAAAAAATACCGGACTTAAAACATAATTCCATTTTCCGCACATATTTCCTCAATCAAAAAGAAAAAAAAAACCACAATAATATTTCAACCAAAAATTTCTCATTTTCAAACCTATATACTCCCTCTGTCTCGCCATAAGCTTCCCTCTTACCTATTTTAGACGTCCCGTCATAAGCTTCCCATTTCCTTAAATGTAAATTCACTATCTCTCTCTACCTTTTATCTTTCCTACCTCTCTCTACCTTTTCTTCTTCCTACCCCTCTCTACTTCAACTACCCACTACACATTTTATACTGTATTCCTTAATGTATGTGCAAAAAGCAAAGGGGAAGCTTATGGCGGGACGGAGGGAGTATAATTTTTTCCTGTGAAAAACTACAGAAACAAACACATTCTCATTTCTTTTACACAATTACTAGTACAATCTCGTAAATTCAGCTGAGAATACTAAAAATTGAAAGTGGATAAAACCAAATGTCTCGATGGTCCATGAAAAATAAATCCCATTATTTAGTGTAATTTATAACATACTTAATGTGTCAGCAAATAGTTCAATCAAAGTGAAAACTTCCATTGAAACAACAGCCTATAAAAATGCACTCTAGATCTTAAGCAGCATTACAGTAACTTAATATAGAGTCTACATGGATAAACATTTCTTAAGTGAAAATATATATTAAGTGCATATAAATATGCACAAATTTTTTCAGGTTAACAACAGTAATTAGTCAAATAAGAACCAGAAAAGAGCTAACCATTTCAATTAAAGGACCAAAAGACAGACAATTACAATCAAGAAATTAAAATGATCATATTACCACTTCCACTTGTTCCGACAATAGCTACACTCTTCCCAGCTGGCACAACAAATGATATACCATCAAGAATCTTCCTGTCTGGTATATAACTACATCAGAACACAGATTAAGCATTAATACAAAGTTCCATATGATCCTGATCTAGAAAATGTAGTCCTACTCATACAAGCACAATATTTTAGCCACTTCAAACCTTTGAAAAAGTGATAAAATGAACCAAAAAGAAAGCTATTGCTACGCTGTAATATTTCAGTTATCTCATTGTCATCAAAGGTCAGCATTCATATTCACAAGTTCTGATTGAAAGATTGGAACATTTCAAAGAGCATTCAAAGTTGCAAACTGTGATTGAATGATTCAACAATTTAAAGAGAAAGCTAGAAACCTGAGCTCAGTCCATCCGCACTGAAATGCAATATAAAAGGGTGATTGCAGATCAAGTTGGTATTGACGTGAAAATATTAATTTGCCTTCATTTCTATAACGTCTCCTTTTGTTTTATCCATTTCAAACCCAGGAAATGTATTTTATTCACCCATTTTAATCAGAAAGACAACTTACTTTAATTTCCAAAAACTGTTTTCTGCATTTTCTCATGCATCTACCAAACTTTTTTCTGAACCTAGAAATTGTTCATATTTTGAAGTATATATAGTTTCAACACCGTATACAACTAACTCAAACATAATTTCTTTTTTTACATGAAAATTGCAAACCAAGTGAAAGTCAACATCAGAAATGATGGAAGCATGAAATTGAGATTGACCATGAAAGCAAAGAGGCCATTAGTCAATGCTTCCAGGAATGCAACAGAAACCACTCAGATACATGATCGAAAATGATTAATTCAAATTCAGACAAAGGTGCCCATAGGTGGGGAGATTAACAAGTGTAAAAATCATGCATAGGCAAATTCAAGTCTAGGCTATAGCTGTTCCCTAAGCTGCAATTTCCCTCTTACCCTTTCAACATCTGATCCAGTGCTAGTTAATATTCTTCTCAAGTTGTTTTATTGCAAGAAACATAACCTACCAAAGTTTCACTAATTGTAATAGCATTGCAGGACATACATATCTCCTTAAACAAATGTGTAGCTATAAATTATTTACTGGTTAAAGGTCTTGATATGTTTTCCGGACATGAACCATTTTTAACAGATCATCTGAAAGATCTTGTATTGCTATTTATTTATTTTTTTACACTGAGCCCTCAAGCCACAGTGAAATTCTAACAAGAAAGTCTTTGAGGTGTACCTGAAGTGAACATTCTCAAATTTAATACTACCCCCGCTTAATTGCAAAGGCTTTGCAGAATCTTCATTCACGATGTCCGATTTTTCCTGAAGTTATCATAAGCATTCCAATGATTAGCATTACAAGAATTCTTTTTTTCTTTTCTTTTAAAGGATATAAAATGTTTTATTTAGATAGAAAAACACTACAAGATAATTACAAATGTAAAGATTGATCACAAGTAAAAAAAAATCTGCGCACTTTCACAAAATCCTCACTATATAATCCTCTACAAGAATTAGTAGACGTTCAACATAAATTCATCTTTACAAACAAAAATCCCCATGACTTTGATTGATGAAACAAGTTGAGACTATGGGGGTGACAAATTAGCAAAAAGCAAAACAATAATTAGCAAGCCTACCAAATAATGTGTCATTGAGAATGAAGAAAATCACAAACATCCTAGTAACTCATAGAAGGCATTCGGATTATGAGTTAATTCAATCACTATAAGTCTATAATCTTTTGGGGCAGGAAGGATGGAAGGGCTCATGCCTAAATCCAAGACCGACGGCTCAGCCCATTGAAAATACGAACATTATAATTACTATTACAATGGAGGATGATGGAAAGGATAAAGGGGAAAAAAATAAAATCACATATTCTCATAGTGCATTTTGAATCTTGTTTCTTAGAGCTTGAAGTAAATGTCATTTAATAGAGGGGAAAAAATGCATGCAGAAAAAAAAAAACCAAGTTTAAGTAAGAAACATAATTTTTGACAGGATTAATTAAAGTGCTCCAGTCAAGCTACAGGAGCAGGTCAATACAAAACCGAGTATGACAAACTCCCCCAAAGTAAATGAAAGAGAAAATAAAAAGGCAAATGGGAAAAGAAAAGGAGTGGAAAACAAGAATAGCTAGAAAATTATTTAATACCTCAAGTAGTTGGAACATGGATCTCATGTCTATCAGACTTTGAATTGTTTCTCTATAAACACTTCCAAGGAAGTTGAGTGGAAGAGAGAGTTGAAAAAGTAGCCCGTTTACCATGACCTACGAGAGAAACTTTTCCGTTGTTACTTTGTCAATCACATAAAAATAATATCATGTTTCCAAGAGGCATAAAACAGGGTAGCAGGACTTTTGCCTTGTTGAAGTTTTTACCAAGTCTCCAACAGTCATGTTCCCATGCATAATGCCATTTGAACACAGAACCATAGCTGCTGAAATAGCTGTGCTAAATATGAGAGTCTGCCCAAAGTTTAGCATGGCAAGACTTCTTTGAGTTTTTAAGGCAGCGTCTTCATACCCTGAAAGATTGATAATCATTAATCAACTGATATTTATTCTACTAGACATGGAAAGAATAATTTAGCAGCACAACTAGACGCATGGAATTGAATATTCTTTCATGCCTAAAGTACAAAAAAAGAAAGAAAGCTCTGGATACAACTTCATTATTCATAAGATACTTCTAGAATCGAGAAACATTAAACTGTTGCAAAAATGCAGTCTCCCAAGACATTTGCAGGAGCAGAGCTGCTCAGATTGAGATTTTTACAAAAAACAAAAGCATAATATACTGTGCCTGATAGTTTCCCAGTGAGCGAAAGCAATACAAATAACAAATCATTTTAATCTACTTTGTGTTATTGGAAAAATTGGTTTTCTGAACCTAGCTTGTTGGCACAATTTTATTTGTTGCTTATGTAGTTTGACATGTCAAAATTAAAATTTAACATGTAAAATGAAGTGACAATATGATGTCAATACGTCACGTAATGCTTTCAGCAAATTTCGCAAAAGTAACAATACATTTTTGTTATTTAGGGAACAGATTCCACATTGTTGACAAGAGTAGAGGAAGTGGAGTGGGTGCTGAGCTTTGTTGCAGTTCTGATACAAGGAGCTCACCAGTTGATCATTTTGAATAGAAGGTGTAATATTGAGTGTTCATTATTACCTCTCTCTCGACAAAACACATACTTCATTTTACGGGTAAGTCTCCCCTAACCCGTCACTTCGGGAATTAGGTATATAACTTCCTTTCTTATAGTCATCAACTTAATTTTTGAACCAAAACATCAGAAATTTAAATCACTCAACCTGTATATGACTAGAATTACAATTAATCAATTAAAGTACATTTTTAAGGCAGAAACAACTTACTCTCAAGAAACTCGTCATATTTATCAGCTTCATAGGCCTCATTGTTGAAATACTTGACGGTCTGAAAGAAAAAAAGTAAGGAATAACATCAATATATATCTTGTTCAAGTGTAGAATAATTCTCACAGAGAAGTGGTGAACTCACCTCATAGTTAATCAAAGAGTCAATCGCACGTGTACTGGCATCATTATCAGCTTTATTCATTACTTTCCTAAACTTGGTTCTCCACTACAAATAAAATATTTGAAAAGCAACGATTACAAAATATCAGATAACTTGAACCAACTTCGAATAAAGTAACAAGTATCAAAATCCCAGACATAGTTTATGCCTCACACAAGCTGTAATTAGTAGGACTACAAAAGAAAATGGATAAACCAGAAGAGGAAAAAAGAAACAAACAAAAAACACGTCAAAATTGAGTAATAGAAGAGTCATTTCTTATAGGGAAAATGTAATAAGAGATAATGAGACCACGAAGAATAAACTGAGATGAACTTTTTCTGTTCAAAAAACAAAAAGCTAATACCTGTGTCACAGATAATGTAAAAGCTATATATCCTGCCATGGACAAGGAAGTAATCCATGCAAATGTAGCTCCAAATTTATAGGCAAGGATGCCGGATACCATTGCTATCTGGAAGGTCACACACTAAGACTGTTAAAACTGTGTTACGAAACAAGGTAATGAATAGTAATAAACTTTTGACTAGATTTCCATGAGTGTTTACTTATTCCCATGAAATTAATGAGAAATCGGAGAGACATAATAGGTCACAAGGACTGTACCTCTAATACTGTAGGTGCAACATTGAAGACCATTGCTGAAAGAACAAAATTTATAGCACGACTTCCACGATCAATAATTCGATTAAGACCACCTGTTTCTCGACTACAAACAGGAACATAAATATGGTCAAGGTTAATACCAAATTGTTTGCAGATCAAGAAGCATTTACAGAAGAGCCACAATAACATCCATTTATTGTAAAATTAAACAATGTAAACTAGGAAAAAATTAACTTCAAAGAAAAGTATAATGAGGCACATTTGAGAACTTGAAGACAAAACTACTCTAATACATGTATAAAGCAAAAAATGTACCAACAAGCCATTCATCGGCAATAAAGCTTTAACAAAGTTTATGAAAAAATACCTGAGGTGGTATCGCAAGTCAAGATCATGTAAATGTGCAAACACCTGCAGGACAATGGTGTCAATAATATGTTAGAAACTAAAGTATTTATAATCAAAACTTTAATCATCTATTTGGTTGTTCTACGATTGCATTATTTATGACTTCTGGCTGTATATACATGTTAGAACTTCAAAATTAGCTGTCAAGTTCATAAGAACTGCTGAAATGTTAAAATTGTTAATTTACAGGCAGGTCTGACTCTCAGTTATTATCTTCATACACTAAAATAAAGGAAACAAATTATTGCTTGCTAAACAAAATGAGATAACCCAACAAATAATACATTAGAAAGTACTATTACACTTTCATGAGGGTGATCACATTTTGGTAATTCAATACAAAAACTCCGGTGTGCACCAAAACTGAACCGAAGATTTCATGTTCGTATATGGTTTTCATATCGACCATACCTCCTCCGTTAAGTCCAGTTTCGGTTTGCAAACTTTATTAAATGTACTTTTTTGTTTTCATGTCTATAATATATACAACTATTATATTTATTATTCAAATGCAATTTTTTATTTTATTTATATTTAAATAAAGAGATTTAAATAAATTTTCCAGCATAGTGTCCAATTATGCAATTCATTTTAGTCACTTGAAAAAATTGGTAACATTAATTACAAACCCAAAACCATGGAAAAAGAATATCCAGTTAATCATCAAACTAAACAAGTTAATAAGGTCGGGCATCTTCGTGTATCAAACACCAACACACTTTAATCATATGTAGACACCTCACTCTATGAAGTCTAAATCTCCTGCTGGAAGAGATTGATCTCAATCACTTGTATATTTGATGTCCTTACTTTTCCTCATTTTCTACATAGGTTTTCTACAAGCTTTACTTCTCTTTAATTTCTTCCTTCTCAAGAAATATCCCCTACTGTGGAGACACTTGGATCTCAAATCATGGTGGTCAAGAAGTTATATGTTCCACAGTGAACGGAGCTTAAACAGCGGGATTGTCATTTTCTAATCGATCAAACCCATTAAAATCCCTTGATCTATTTGTGTATGTTTATTTTACAATCTCAAACAGTCTCCCAATTTTCTATGTATGAATAATCTTCATGTACACAAACCATTCATTCGAAACCAATTTGATAGCTGAAGAACAGATGAAAGCACAATATCTTTCTCGATGACAAGAGGAGTCCTCTTTCCTACAGGATGGTTTGTTAACGTTTGAACTTCTCTGCAATTTCCCTCCCCCAACAACAAAATTTTCATTTTCCAAAGGAACTTGACAGTCAACAAGAGAAAGAAAAATAGCAGCAACTAGCAAATAAGAATATTACAGATTTATAAACCATTTGCTCTTAAAAAGTAGAGCATAAAAGCAGTACAAGGTTTAAACAGGGTTGCCTATTACCTTCCTGGAAACCTGCCGTATTGTTCTCAATGCCACCTTAGAGAATATTGCAGTTCGCAGTTCTATAGCAAAAGAGTTGCAGTAAGTTCCATGCGAGAGAATAGCAAATATATGTCACTTTAAAGGCAGTTTTTAGTGCTAAAAGATGCAAAGTGACACTTTAAAGGCAAAACTAGCATTCAGTCCCATAACAAGAATGACATTATACCATTGAAAGCAGCTGCCCCTGTTCGGGCTATACCATATCCAACCAGAACTGCAGCAGGGGTAACAAAAAGAGCTAGGGAAGTAGCATTAGCAGCTGTAAAATCAGCAAGAGAACCAGCATTGCCTGTGGTTGTTGCCAACCAATCAACGGCTAGTTTGAACAAGAACGGCACCTGAACATTAATCACCTAGTAGAAAAATCGAAAAAATATAAAAAAAAACATTGAAATCATAAATATAAAGAGTAAACAAAAGAGTAACATCGGCATATAGTTACTTTGGCGCCAATGAGAAGGCCTAACGCAGCAACTACTCGAAGGCGAAATTCGAAATTATCCTTCATCCATAAATATTTGGCAATGGTGGAGATGATTTTAGTGTTGGCAATTTGCTCATCGGAAGCTCCAGTTTTCTTCAACGGCGGCGTTTTCTCTTGCTTTGGTGGTGGAGTTGCCTCTGTTGAGTATAAAGCATGCCCACTTGACGGAAAACCCTGTTCGCCATTAACTCCCTGAAATAAACCATAAAAACATTAATCAATTAGAGAATTCAACACCGAAGCGCACTAAATTAACAATGTAACGCAGGGTAAAATCAAAATTAAAGTTGTTACGGGATTTTGACGAGGTTTGGAGGGGAAATCGGAGATGAAAGCGTTGACTCTGAGGATAGACGGCTTCGTTCTGATGGTGCTCCAAGACCTGGGTTTAATTGAGAGATTTCTAGCTCCAGTAATGGCGGAACTGTGATTGGGTTTCAGAAATGATTGAGCAGTATGGTTAATGCGGGAAGGAAGGGAGTGATGAGTGATTATCCTCAAGCACCTCGACGCAGCTGCTGCCTGCATATTTTCGCCTTTTCTCTCACTGCATTTGAACTCACGCCAAGTGTTTGATAAAATGCAAAGAGAGAGGGGAATCAGCTTTTGTTTTTTTTAGTGGAATCAGCTTCGGCCAGCAGCTTGTGATTTCAGGCACGGCAATTGCAGGTACGATTACTGCTTTCTGCCTTTTTCGGTGCACAGAAGTTGTAACAATAAAATAGTAATAGTAAAACGGCGACGTTAAAGGGAACTGGAGAAAACCGTAGAAGAAATTTGCATAGAGAGTTACTTGCTCATTTCGTACTAAACAGAAGTGCATTGTCCAAACTCCAAACACAATGCACACTTCTTCATTGGTACGTTCTAGAACCTTTGCAAACCCAAAAAAAAAAAAAAAAAAAAAAAAAAAAAGAATTACTTGGTCCTCTGCACGTTTCAATTAAAGTATTTATATTATATCTATTACAGAGTATTTTTTATTATACATTATATTTTTTTTTTCTTTCATTCATTATTTATGTAATATACAGTCAAACCTCTATAAATTAATACTCTATAAATTAATAAATTTTCTAAAATAATAAAATTTTCCGGTCCCAATTTGAGCCTTTGTAAATAATCATCAAATTCGATAAGATAATAATTTTTAGAAAAATCTCTTTATAAATATTAGGTCCATTAAAACTCTAAATTAATAATTCATAAATGTTAGTGCAATTATATATAAATATTATGGCATGGTCTCTCTTATAAATCTTTTTCATCAACCCACACTCTTGTAAATCTTTTTGAGTGCATGTGTGATGGTCTCGATCTCTTATACTCACATAATGTTTTACGCATTTGATTATTCATGGATGATTTTGCGATGTCTTTTAGATGAGAAGACATGACTGGGTGTTATGAATTATTTTATTTCCATATTGAGATTTATATAGTATATGTTTCATTCATCATGCATGAATATATTTAATTGACTATAAATTTATAATAGTAATTTAAGTGCAATATGAATTAATGTAAATATGTATATTTAAGTAATTCCAATGAATTGATGCATGCGTATATGAATATAATAGTTAATTGTATACATTGAATTGATATTTTACATGAATTAGTTACAAAGAATTGGTTAATACATGAATATAATTAATAAAACATATATAAACTCATTTATTTTTATACATATGTACTAAATTTGTTGAATTTAAAAGGTCTCTCTTTTAATTAATAAAATATTAATTTATCGATAAATTAATACATCTCTAAATTAATAAAATTTCATGGTCCCAAGATTATTAATTTATAGATGTTTTACTGTAGATCATGTTTATTAATCAAAATATTTAAAAGAAAGATGAAATATATTGTGAAATAGATAGAGTTTTTTATACACTTTGATCTCAAAATATTCACATAATTTTACAAAATGTATTACTTTTGAAATTTACCCATACACTCAATTTAAAGCCTTTTTTTTTTTCATTTTATTTTATACTTTACAAAATTATCCCTTGAAAATTCTTTCTATTATCCATCCTTTAAAAAAAAAATTATATGTCCAAAAACTGGTGCAAAGCAGGGACGAAAGGAGTAATAAATATATGTAGTCCCGCTAATATATTCATGAACCTTGTTCATAACTGTGGGTACATTCATGTAAACAGATTTTAGAAAAAAATTGTACTCCCTACTAGTTTTTATTGGGCTTAAGCTAAAGTGGTATTTGGGCCTTTGGGTAGGTTCAACCCATTTCTTGCTCTAATTCTGAGGGCAGTCTCACCTAGGGGTGTAAACTAGTCGAATAGTGTTGAGTTCGAAACTCGATTTAGTCGAGTCTAAAATTTTAAAAATCGAGCTCGACTTGATTACCTATATAATTTTTAAAATTCATTGTAAATAATTTTTTTTCTAAAATAAACACGAGCTCGACTCGACTAGTTATATATAAATATAAATTATATATTAATGGCAAAATAGTAAATATTGTTCAAGCTCAATTAGGCTCGTGAGCTTTTCGAGCCGAGTATTTATGAGCTCGAACTCGAACACGATAGCTACTCGAGTAGCTCGAAACGCGACTCGATTAATTTTGAGTCAATTTCGATCTTTTTCTAAATCGAACACGAGTAGCTCGCGGGTTGGCTCGACTCACTTACACTCCAGGTCTCACCATATACGAGAGTGTATGGAAATTGAGAGACTGATGTAGGTGAAGTGCTACTCAAATTGATTCTTTAATTATCTGTTATACATTTTTTATAGGAATAACTAATTTAGTTTATGCAGCAATTAGATTATATGAATTGATGATCATTTCAAACTTTTGTTATAAAAATACTCCTGTGTTATAGAAACCCGAAGGCTGTGTGGTGTTTGCGGTTGCTCTATATTTTAAAAATAATTAAATTTAGAGATTGTAATTGTTTTTTTACAGATAATTAAGTAGCGCTTAATTATGAATTTTGGTCATACTTGGTGGATTCGATGGTGCGGACGTGCGGTAATACTCCTCCGTCGCACTATACATTTTTTCACTTTCCTTTTTCATATTTCCAAACAAATTTATCATTCCATTTTTGTTAAATTATTTTTATCATTTATACTTTTATTTATTATATTATTATACTTTAACTATTCCATTTTTATTATAATATGAACAGATTCAATTCAGGGATGCATAGGGATGACAATTTCAACTCATCCGACCCCGTTCTGACCTACGCTATTTGGAACCAGTTAAAAAAAATAATAAAAAATTGCACTGAATAAATTTCACCCTCGTGCAGTATAGGCCGTAAAACAAATCATGACTTTAAATTTCTGAGTGGTATTGTTTTCTTCTTCTTCTTATTTTTATTATTATTAATATTTATACAGAAACTTAACTTGAAGTCCAAATTAAAATACATGTCTTATCTTCATTTTGGACCATATAAAAGTTATACCAGAATCTCCAATTCCAATCTCCTCAATTCTTGCTTTCATTTGTCTTCCACACATAAAAACCTTGGCCTTATTTTTCCAAATGGCAGCCTTAATTCAACCATCACTCCTCCACACGAACAAACACCTCCCACTCCATTCCCACAACTACATCTCAAGAAACACAATAACACTATTCGGAAACAACAACTTAAGATCAACAAAACAAAAAACCAACAAACTAGCAAGATGTAGCATTGGCATACAAGACTTCATTGGAGGAGACCTCGTGAAGTTGGATATAAAGCAGTGGCTATCCGACGTGGAGGAGCATAAGGCCTTGGCAATATACCCCCCACACGAGGGTGGGTACGAGGGGCGATACCTTAACAGGCTCATCCACCAGGGTTATCATTTCTTGGACATCTCCGCGCGTGGCTTGGGTGATCCTGAGACCACCCTCACCAAGTTCCACCCTGTTTGCCCCGTAAGTATCGCCCCCCATTATCTTTAATACATGACACGTGTTATTAAAGCAGTACTGACAAGAGAATATTATATATGTAGGCTCATGTGGGGAAGCAACCTATAGCTAGGTGGTATTTCCCACCAGAGGTTGATTATAGGCTCTCTTTGTTACCTCCAACTGCAAAAGGGCTTGTGGTTTGTGTTCTTGAAGCTAAGGTAATTTGCTCATTAATTACCTTTTTTTTATTATTATTATTATAGGGGTTGTTCATGTTTGTTGAAGTGATTTTGTTTATGTATTAGGTTCTATCCAAGGCAGAGTTGCAGTTTCTTGCCATACTTCCATCATTAAGACCACAAGTCAGGGTCATTGCGGAATGTGGCAATTGGTATGACATAATTAACAATTTGTCTCTTGTTTTTTCCTTTTAACTATTACCCTAAACATTTTAATATATTACATGAAAAAAATATCTTATTTTTTTATCTTAATCACTTCAATCAACCATTTAATTCTATTAAAATACAATTATATTTATTTAAATATCAATAAACAACTCGTACCTTAAAATCTGTGTAAATAGTAAATGTTAGATTGAGTGAGAGACGAAAGGAGTAATAGTTGAAGTAATAAAGTAAGTGTACAAAGATTAAAAAATATAGTATTAAATGTGTAGTTAGTTGAGTAGTTGAGGTAAAAAGATGGAGTAAGACGAAAATGTAGAGAAATATAATGAATTTTACCAAATAAAGAGATATAAACTTTAGATTGAAAATTGGAAATGGACCAAAATACAAAGGGTAAGCCTTTAAAAAAAATTGGAAATATATTGTTTTTCACACAATCAAATTGTAGTAGAAAAACGTTGAGCTTAACATGACATTAATATGGTTTGTTACGTACAAATTGCAGGAGGAAATTTATGTGGAAACCGCTGAAAGAAATTGCGGGATTAACAGCAAGTGGAGATTAACAAGCTTGAAAGTGAAAAGATAAGCACCAAAAGTCAAAGTCAACAATTGTACATTGCTCACCATATATAACCTTTTTATACTTGTGTAACAAAACTCGTACTCCTCGTTTAAATTTATTATGTTTATTTATTCGAGTACGCGTTTTAATAAATATTGATTAGTTTATACTCTATATAAAGTAAATATGTTAAGAGCATGATGGAATATTATTGGGTCCATTTATAAATAGAATAATTGTTTATAAATAAAATAAATAAATAGTAATTGAAGCATGAAGATAAAATAGTGTAAATAGTATGATTTCTAAAAAAAAAAAAAAGAACGAGCATAATAAAGCATAATGAAATTAGACAACCAAACAAGGGAAGAAATTAATGTTGTGTGTATGATATATATATATACTCTCCATTCTGGTGAAAGCTATCTAAGAGTTTTGAACACGTAGGTTAAGAAATATGATTAAATAAATAAATGTATTAGAGGTGATGTGATTGAGAGAGAATAATATGATGAAATGTAAGAGGAGTAGTTTATAAAAAAAGAATGAGTAGCTTTAATTGAAATACTCGAAAAAAAAAAAGTTGAGTAATTTTCATTGGGACAAAGAGAGTATATATTAATAAATATAAAATATATTATATTTATGTATCATATATATACTTAATACCTAAAATTACAGTTCATTTGTGTGGGTAAATATTCAATTGGCACAAAATAACTAAATGACAACCCCAATTTTTAACAGAGCTAGCAAGGAGGTTAGGAAAAGTAAGTTGTGGAAATTTGAGAAGAAAAAAAAAACATATTGGAAATTGAAAATGACTTGATTGGAAGAGGGAGAACGGGTTAGTGTTTTCGGTTAAAGGGACTTTTGATAATTTTAACCAAAAAATGGTATAAAAAAGTGTTTTAAAATTTGTGGTATATATAAACACTTGACAAATTATTATATACATTCAAAGTTATAAGAAAATTGACATGAAAAAATTACGTTAATAAGGGAAGTTAACTTGAGGTATTTAATACTCCACCTCAGCACCACGTTAGCATCTACCTCTCTTCCGAAACACAAAATTCTCTCCCAACAACCTACCTCAAAAAGTAGGTATTTGTGCCCCCACTTTTATATTAATTATCTACTTTTCGGATAATTATATATATCTCAAAAAGTAGGTATTTGTGGCTCCCACTCTCACCCCTCACAAATACCTGGGGAAGTTACTTACTTCCCCAAACAACTTTTACAACCCCTTCCCTCCTCCACATCATCCACCTTTCTCCCTCCACCACATCATCCATCTCTCTCCCTCCACCTCAACATCTTCCCCACTAAATACCTCTCAACGGAGAGGACCTTATAGTTTCTTTAATTAAAAGAATTTAGTTAGAGAATCTATTAATTAATGACATGAATGAAGAGACGAGAATTCCAAAAATTGAAATAAATGGTTGATAAATTTAAAACTACATAAGTATTTATTTAAAATTTGTATAATTTCAATGTTTATTATTCCATTATTCATACCCAAAGTAATAGTACAAGTTTCCTGAGGCATACACACAAATAAAAATATGTATGTTATTAATTGACAATCACTCCAACGCATATTTGACGAGTCCTGGAAAATGAGTATTCAAGAAGTACTCTTCCCACATAATGCTTTTTGGATCAAAATTAAACATGTACGTGTTTATGTTGTTTCCTTTCATATTCATTATATATATTCTATGATTCAAGCATTGTGTCTACTAAACCACTTGATGTTATCTTTTCTGATGTCTGGTCGTCGCCTGTCTTGTCGCCTGACAATTTTAAATATTATGTGTTATTTGTTGATCACTTCAGCAAGTACATATGGGTTTACCCTCTAAAAAGAAAATCAGATGTTCTCCCCACATTTATAACATTCAAAACTCTTGTTGAAAACAACTATCAAAACACAATCAAAACTTTCTACTCCGACAATGGGGGAGAGTTCATTGCTCTTCGCCCCTTTCTTCAAACTCATGGCATTGCCCATCTCACCACCCCACCTCACACTCCAGAACATAATGGCATGTCTGAACGTCGTCATCGCCATGTGGTCGACACAGCCCTTGCTCTCCTTCACCATGCTTCTATTCCCCTCACCTATTGGCCCTATGCCGTCTGCTCGGCAGCCTACACCATAAATCGCCTTCCCAAAGTTAACCTTAACATGATCTCCGCCTTTGAAAAACTCACTGCTCGCCCTCCGAATCTGACCAAACTTCGTGTCTTTGGTTGTCTCTGCTATCCTCTGCTTCGCCCCTACACCACCCACAAACTTGATCCTCGCTCTACTCCATGTGTCTTTTTTGGGTACTCGCCCACACAAAGTGCTTACCTCTGTCTTGATCGCTCCACAAACCGAATCTACACCTCGCGGCATGTTCAATTTGTTGAACATACGTTTCCCTTCTCCACTCCTCTCATTATTCAACAATCTCCCTCGCCGACCTCCACCTCCTCGCCGCCTACTTCCTCCGACCTCAGCTCCTCGCCCACTCTTCTAACACCTTCGCTGCCTCTCTCTGTCGCGACCGTCCTCGACCACAACCAAGTGCCGACCACACTGGTCGACCAATTGAATATCATCCCGCCAACCATACCCACACTTACCTCTCCACTGCTCGCCACAACATCTGACATCCCTGTGCCGACCAATGCTCCCTCACGACCTCCTGCACCTCGCATGGTAACTCGAGCTCAGAACAACGTGTTCAAACCAAATCCGAGGTATGGGCTTACTTCTATCCTCACCTCTGACATTGAACCGAGCTGTGTGTCACAGGCACTCAAGGACAAAAACTGGCGAGCAGCCATGTCGGCTGAGTTTGATGCACTCCTTCAAAATGGTACTTGGGACTTAGTTCCCCCCACTACATCGCAGAACGTAGTTGGCTCCAAGTGGGTCTTTCGCATCAAACGAAAACCTGATGGATCCCTCGATAAGTACAAAGCTCGCCTAGTTGCCAAGGGTTTTCATCAACGCCCAGGTGTTGACTTCACTGAAACCTTCAGTCCGGTCGTCAAGCCGGCCACTGTGCGAGCAGTCCTCAGCATTGCTATCACTCAGCAATGGCCTCTTCGGCAATTCGACGTCAATAATGCTTTTCTCCATGGCACACTCTCCGACACTGTCTTTATGGCCCAGCCTCCTGGCTTTGCAGATAAGACTTTTCCCACCTATGTCTGCAAATTACACAAATCCATCTATGGTCTGAAGCAAGCTCCTCGCACATGGTACTATGCTCTTCGCTCATTCCTCGAAGAAATTGGCTTCAACCCCACTCGCTCTGATACCATATAGAAAATACAAATATGTGGAAAATATAATTTCTTGATTAGATGTAGGAATGATTTACAATGGGTATTTATACAAGAAACATTTAGGTCTAACCTAACCCTAATGGGCTTTATAAGAGAGTCCATAGGAAACTAAGATGGGCCTATACAATAAATAAGAATAAGAGAGTATTTACTAATATAGGTCCAATATTAGCATCATCAAATCTGTAAAAAAAAAAAAGAAGGAAAAAATGAGTTCGAGATAAGTAAATATGCATTTTAACTTTAAAACATCATATTCAAATCATAAAATCATTTATTTTCAATCACATATATATCAATGTCTTAGAACAGTACCAAATGACCAGACCCACCCTTGAAAAAACAATGTTCACAAAAATTGACAAAAATATCCTCCCAGCACAATTTAGTCAAAAAATTTAGTAGAAATAAATAATCAATTTTGACAAATACATGTACAACATATGCTAGTAGTATATTGCAAGTATGGTGGATACATGCATTAATAAAATAAAAAAGAAATTAATACTATTAATTAGAAAATAGGAATTAATTTAGTGTTTATAACAAAATAAGTGAAAGGTATGAGATATACATACATTGCTGTGGAAAACACGTATGGCTCGTAGACTTCTGCTACACCCAACACTTGGTTGAATCTGTAATTTGCATTCTTGTATGTATTCTCAAAATAGTTCAAGGATACCATATTTATCAATTTAAGTATCTGAAAATAGAAAAAAAAAAAAAAAAAAAGAATAATTGCAAGATTATAATTGACAAGATAAACAAAATACTAGTAATAAACTAATAATCATCAGTTTCAAAGATAACTACAAAAAATTTAAAAGAATTAAAAATACTGCCGGTCGCTTATTCAATGCAACATTTGTGAAAAAGGTATGTCCCTTTATAGTTATTCAATTTCAATGGAGTATTTTCTAAAAGAAAATAAAATAATTATCACACTTTTATTTTCAAATTAGTCATTACTTTTTCGACATTAACTCAACACATTTTCTCCATTATTCTTTGCAATAAAATAGAAAAGACTTTTTTATTCTATTCAAAAAATAATTTTATCACTTTAATACTAATAATAAATAACTCTTATATTAAAATTCGTATAAATAGTAAATATTGTATTAAGTGAGAGGCGGAGGCAGCAGAGAATATAAAGTCACCACTGAAAAAAATTCATATTATAAACTGAAGTCACCACTGAAAAAATACCGTATTATTAAAAGTTGAAACTTATAAAAATATTTGAAATTAATTAATTTATATTAATTTTCTAACAACGATAAATGCTCAAATTAACTTCATAAAATAAAAAATTACAACGACAAAAGTTACAGAAAATCTCACTTCTTAGATATTAATAAAGGAGAAATAATCACTTAAAAAACAAAATAAAATTTAAATAAGAATTAACTGACCTTGAGGAATGGTAGGTATTGGATTGAAATATAAGTGTAAAATTGGGACATGCTAATCAAAGTTTTAATCCTTTTCACTGTGATAGGATTCCCTCCACTGTCAACCAATGGATTCTTGGTTAAATATCGAATGACTAGGTCTCTGGTCTCTCCAAATGTAATAGGATTCTGTCGTGATGAACCAATGTGATAAACAAACAAACCATTTTTATCATTCGAATGTGATGTTATTGCCGCAATCATGCAGTTTATTACCATGTCACCTGGTATCTACATGTTAATTAATTTAATTGGAATTAATTAATATTAAAACTCATATTTTATAGGAAAAATTTTAGTTTTAGTCCTATACATTCCAAAATAAATCCTTTAAGTTTCAACTTTACAAAATACGTCATTTACCTTTTAATTTAATCATTTTTACATCAATTTTAATACTTTATCTTTGTAATGAATTAAAGCTGCCTGTTTCGATGGAATGTGCTGTACCACATTTATTTAAAAAATGCAAGGTCATCTGACACATAATTATCTCTCATTTATATATACTTAAAAATCTACTTAATTAATTGAATATCTATCAAATTTTCCTGTAAACTCCCAGTTCAATTAAAAACAAAATTGAAATATTATCCCAAGTTCAATTAAAAACAAAATTGAAATATGCACCATTGATAAAATAATTCTATAATTAAAAATAATTTTATTTTTTTGACAGGATAATAAAAAATAAAACTGACAACAACTAAATTAAAACATAACAATTTAAAATATATGAAGTTGTTCATATCAAATTGATGCTTAATAAAGTTGTATTTCAATCTTTTCAAAAACTAACATTTCACTTAAAAGATTGAGAATACAACTTACGGCGAAAAAAAAAAAAAAATCAAGTTCATCTAGCTAAAGTTATCCACCAAAACAACCAAAATACTTTGAACAAGTTAAATATACAAAACAAAAAGACAAAAACCATTCATGTTTAAAAGGCAAAAATCAAAGTTCACAATTTTTTAGTTTCTCTTCTTCGTGATATTACTCTCTCTGTTGAGATAAGTCTATAAAATTATTTCCTCCATCAACCAATATTCTCTTCAGAACAGAATGCTTTCCACTCTTGTTAATACAAAAAAAAAATGGTAATTAAACTCAAATATTGCTTAGAACTGTATTATTTATAAACATTCTTAAAATAAAATTATATATAAATTTTATTGAGAACTTTTTAAAATATTGAAAACTTTTTAGAACTTTTTAAAATATTGAAAACTTTTTAGAACTTCTTAAAATATACCTCTAGTCAATTGATTTAAATAGACATGAAAAAATATATATCACAACAAAACTATATATATTCCCCAAGTGGACAGTGGCCATATTATTAACAAAAGAAAAAATAAAATAGACATGTGAAAAAATTAAAGATAGGATGATGTGGCAGATGACATGACATTTTTTAAATAAATATCCGTGTACCACAGCACATTCCACCGGAATTCCCAAATAATTTAACCGCATAAATCAAAAAGAGAATATTCAAGGTAGCTTTAATTTATTAGAAAGATAAAGGATTAAAATTGATGTAAAAAAAGATTAAAATTGATGTAAAAAAAGATTAAATTGAAAGGTAAATGACGTATTTTGTAAAGTTGAAACTTAAATGATTTATTTTGGAATGTATCAAACTTATAGGACTAAAACTAAAATTTTCCCTTTTTTATACTCCTACGTTTCATAAAGTTTGTGCATTTGATCTTAAATTTTATTAAAAAAAGTTTGACGATTTTTCTATTTTTATCAATGACCTTCCCGAACTACTCCTATTAATATCTATTTTTTTGGAAATATATTAATGATAGAAATGTCAAAGGAAGGGTGAAAAATGAAGGTTGAAAAAGAAAAGGAAAAAGAGAAGAAAAATAGAAAAATTAATGAGGGGTAAATATGTTAAAAAAAATATGTTTCTGAATTTTATACAAAATGAGAAATGCGACAAACTTTACGAAACAAAGTAATAAATAAACATTATTAATGAAATGAAAATAAGTAAACACCTTACCATGTCCAGTATTGTGTCCGGATTACCAACGAAGTATTTCGTTGTGCCTTTACCATAGGCAACAAAAAAGGAGTCCAAAGTTCTATCATAATTGCAATACAAAAGTTAATCTAGTTATAAATACACATAATTAAATTGAAATAACAACAAATCTAATTTACACGATTGGAATAATACTGAAAATCAATCACCAACTTTATATTATTTTTCAAATTTACAAAGAGTTCCATTTGTACCGTTTTTTCTTAAATGACAAATCTAATTGGCTTCTTCTTGTGCAAAACGATGTCATTTGGATTAAGAGGGTGTTACATCGACTACTACTGACAACATTAAACATAGCAAAAAAAGAGTTAATTACCTGCAAGCCTAAATTGCAATAACTTTTAAAATTGGTGATTGGTTTGCAATATTTCAATTTTTTAAATTAGATTATGGTGTAATTAAGTCAAAGCGGTGATTTGTGGAGAAAGATCATCATAACTATACCTTACACCTTCGATCCAACCGGGAAATGGATCTCTAAAAGTACTAGTGATAATAGTTGGACGAACTATAATTAAATTAGTAATTTCCTTTAACTTGTCCAATACCATCTCCCCCATTGCCTTTGTAAATACATATGTATTTGGCCATCCATGCATCTTTGCTCTGATCACAAGATTTTTCACATATATAAATGAGTTAAAATTTAATCCAAAATATACTCAATTTTAAATTTCATTTTTTAATTTTATATATATATAATGCAATGTGCATTCAAGAATATAATTCATCTTATTGAAAATTTCTAATTTGTAGAGAGGTGAAATCAATTCATTTATATTATATTTAATTGTTCATCCTGAACCGCCCCTTCTCATTCAATTTTAAATTTCATTTTTTAATTATATATATATATATATATATATATATATAATGCAATGTGCATTCAAGTATATAATTCATCTTATTGAAAATTTCTAATTTGTAGAGAGGTGAAATTAATTCATTTATATTATATTTAATTGTTCATCCTGAACCGTCCCTTCTCATTCGGGAGCTGAATTCTCAACTCTACCATCATTTGAAGAGGAGATTCAAAGTGGACGACTTAATAAATTAAGATGAATTCGTTTTATTGTGTAACTAATTTACATTTTGTATGTCTTTTTAATACAATATTAATTGTTTCACTATTAGTTTGATAGTATTGGTTATTTCATCATCATAATATATTAGTTGATTTAATATGTAGTATTAGTTGCGAAACAATTTTACGATAGATGAATTAACCTTTCGATGCCCAAATCCTTCATAGCTGTAGCAATTTCCTTTTGTGTTGCATTTTGTATTTTTAGTGCTCTTAATCTTTCCTCAATTACCATCTTCTCGACATTGATGTCTAAAAAGGTAATTTTAGCTCCAGGAAGTGTCTCACCCATACGAAGTGGCTCCTCTACTATGAGCCCTGATTTTGTGTCGTGCACATAAGCTACATAAAACACACACATGTATATACTATTATATTTAAACATACCGTTAGTAATTTTACGAATATTCCACATAATACGCGAGAATTCTATCTATCTAGTATATCTATATTAAAATAAAATTATAAAATTAATTAGAAAGCACCTGTGGACACTTGAAGCAGCATATCTAATTTTGAACATTTTATAGCAAAATCTCGGACATGCATGGCTCCCAAGGCATTGATTCCATATGCTACATCATATCTGTGTAAAAAAATATGTAGGGGTAAATATTTTTTTTTACCTCTGCATCGATTTTGATTTTATTCCGCTAACATGTTTTACTATAAAATTTGCCTCTTAATATTACCAAATTAAATATTATATGTACCTCTCGTAAAACTTGGTAGTTGCAGCTGAATTGATAATAATATCTATTTCTTGCCACATGACTTGTCTTAACTCTGAATCAACTATTCCTAAATTTTCATTAGCGACGTCGCCTGAAATTGGAATAACTTTTGAGGATATGAACGAGTTGAAGTCTTCACCACACTTTTCTCTTAGAACTCGAAAAAGTTCAGTATCAACGATCTGTTTAACTAAAAAAAAGTTAAAATTAAATTGTTTAGTAATTAATATTGATATGCTAGCTTTCTTACCTCCTCTTGGAAGCGTTGTTCAACAGTTTTTTGGGTAGACTTTCGAATTAAAAGAAATATTTTCTTAATATTGGATTGAACACGAAGCATCTTCTCTACAAAAACTGTACATACATTTTGTATTATAAAAGAGGAGAAATTAAGAGTGAGATATATTATAGTAACATTAATTTAACTTAATAAAAGAAAAGAAAAAGAGAGATAACCCTTTGCTAGGAAGCCTGTTGCTCCAGTTATAAAAATGCTCTTTCCCTCAAAGTATTGAACAAAACTAGTTAGTTCCATTGCTATTATTGAAGTAGCTAGCTAGATATATAGAAAATAAAAACAAGCTTATTGAATTACAACATTTCACCACTCCTTTATATATATAGAAGTGGCATATATGCATGTTTTTATTTAATGAGTTCATACCCAACCCAGCCCTTCACTGTATCCTAGGGGCAAGTGGGGGCAGCCTAGGGGTGAGAGGGTTAGACTACTTCACATGTGTTTATAAATCAGATAACTAAACTCCACACGTTTTTTAATAAAGGGGTTAAAGTTTTTTTTTTTTTAGTTCTTTAAATTATCAAGTTTTTTTGAATTTAGTCTAAAAGATTATCACTTTTTAAATTTAGTCCATTAAATTTCGATTTATTTTGATTTTGATCCAATTATCTTCTGCAGTAGGTAACTCCACCTTTTATTATATACACCCCACAAAATACTATATACAGCCCAAACGCTAAAATTAAAAAATCAATTAAAATTAAATGAAAGCATAAAAATATTTAATAAATTGTCAAAAATAATTAAATAAAAAAGGTAAGAATTCAAATTAATATTAAAAAAATTAACCACACTTGACTTGTGAGCTTATAGTTTTACATTTTCTTTCATATGCCGTACTTTTTATTGTCAAATTAATATGAAAAATAAAAATAAAACCTATAAAAAATATTCTAGATAAAAATTTAATAAAGCTAAAAAAAGTTAATTAATATAATTAGTTTTAAAGATTTAATTGATTTTTTAATATTTTTGAAGATTTTTATTTGGGACTAATTTTTTTTAGTCCATTAAGTTACCACGATTTTGAATTTAGTCCACGAAATTATCACTTTTTAAATTTAGTCCATTAAATTTAGATTTATTTTGATTTTGGTCCAGTTAGTGCTAACTATAGGTAACTCCACTTTTTATTATATACAAACAAAATGTTAAAATTTAAAAATAAATTAAAATTATAAAAATATTTAATAAATTACCAAAAATAATTAAATTAAAAAAATAAGAATTCAAATTAATATGAAAAATATAAATAAAAAACCTATAAAAAATACCTAAATCTTAAAAAATTTAATAAAGCTAAAAAAAATTAATTAATTTAATTTGAAAATTTAATTGTTTTTTTAATATTTTTAAATTCTTACATTTTTAATTTACAGAACTGAAGCCTGGTGGGGTGGAACAAATGGTGGATCATTTTGAGATAGTCCTACAAACATCTCATTTTCAGCATCATAATTCAAATCTTCTACGCGTACATCTCTATTTTCATCATATAATGTTCTTGCATCAGTAGCACTACTCAATCAATTATGGATCTTTTCCCTATCACAACACCATTTCCTACAATAATTTTCTGTTGAATACCTAAAGACTTTTTAATCCGTATTATATTAAATACCACAAAATTTTTAAAGACTTTTAAAAATTCGAATTGAATACCCCAAACTTTAAAAATCTAAAAAAATCCTACAAACTCCACAACTAATACACCTACTTAATTTAAATGAGGGCATTCTTACTGATTGAACTATTCCACTCTATTGTATTTTAATGTTATGTGTTTAGCCTAATTAATTTAGCAAGATTTTTAGTAGTGTTATTTTGTTTATTATTTTGGACTGTGGTTACAATTTGTCAATGCATTGTATTAATTGCCAGCAAGATTTTTTTTTCTTCAGCCTTTTTCATGACCTTATTATCTTAGGCGACTGTACTAATCATTTAAATTACTTCACATACTCAAGAGTTTGCAAATGTTTGTATCCTGCATATATAAGATAAAACTAAATTTTGGGGATATTAATTAAATTTCGGCATGAAAAAGCATAATTGTCTTACTATTTAATTACTCTCACAAAATATGGTCTCATTTCATTTTTTACACACCAATAGATTTTCAAATATATCATTATTTAAATGATCTTGGAATTGAAAACTTTCTTTTCTTCCACATTATAATAATTTAACTATTCATTAAATATAAATAATTTTGACATTATGCACACTTTTAAAAGAAAATGAGACTATATTTTAAAACAAACAAAAAGTGAATATAGGACCAAAATTTTTGGGATGAAGGGACAAACAAAAAATGAAATATGCGTGAAAGAACCTTTGAAATGTTTTTTAATATATTTTTAAAAAATATTATAAGAATATTTCGATATTTTTTTTCCACAAAACTAAATATTTTATCTAATGGCGAAGTGCTATCATTAATGACAAAGTTAAAAACAGGCGAACCCTCTAACTCACGGTATAAAAACCCTATTAAGTACTTTCTTCGTTCACGTAAAATATTTTTGTACAAATTTTAAAGAAAATTATTTATTTGTGTATAAAGTAAATAAAATAGATAAAATATAATAAAATGCTAGACAAATTAGAGAGGAGATAAAGTAAATGTGGTGAAACATATTTTTTTTAAAAGAAACATGAACATTTACGTGGACAATTCAAAAGGAAAAAAAAAAACTTTAAAGCTATCAATTTCTTTATTGACAAATTACTCCATTTCACATTTTATTATATTCTTTTTTTCTTTTAATTACCTCCTTAATATATTTACATATTCTATTTATATTTCTTAACTTTCGTATTTAAAGTTGATGAATAGCTTTAATCAGAACGAAGTGAGAGTAGAATATTAAGTACTAAGATTGAGTACCGCGCTACCTACATCAAAGGCAAAGGAATACTAGTTAGGTAGCCGCCGCAAGCTAAAATACGTAGTTAGGAATACATCAAAGGCAAATGAATACGTTGTTAGCTATAACTAGTATTTCTCCCGTGCGATGCACGGTTTATAAATTAATAAATTTATATAAACAGTGTGATGTTAATAAATATTTTTTATACATACAATAGTATAAGAATTTTTTATAGGACAACTAATTTTAATATTTTATTTAAAAAATAAACGTCATAATAATATTAGATAAAATTAAAATTTGTCAAAAATAATTAATTGAGCTTTATATAATATTTGATAAGTAATACTGTAATGTTTTACCATAGTTATATTTATTTATAGATAAACAAAAGTATATCTATAAAATAGACATGAAGATTTGATCAAATATACTAAAAGATAGATATGAATTATAATATTACATTCCTAATAATGAATAATGAAGAAACCTATAAAAAAAAAGTGATCATAGAAAATGGAGAGAGAAAATGAAAATAAAGGAAGAGAGAGAAAAAGAAATTTTAAAAATTGTATTTTATTAGTGGGCCCCGAAACAAATAATATTTTACTATTGCAACATTTTGGCGGGAACTTGCTAGAGAAGCCACTATCCTGTTATTATATAGATATATAGATATTTAGGCCTGCGGCCAAGGTGTTGTTTTTCATTAATTGCTCTACGCCCACCTCCAATATTTTTTCCCTTTTATTACGTAAAATTACTTACCGTGGTTAAAAAATACTCACTTCATTTCATTTTAAATTCACCATTTTGATAAAGAATGAACTTTTAAATTAGATTCATTAATTCATTTCTTAATTTAAAAATATTTTTCACTTTAATTAACAAGTTAGTATTTGGCCTTATCATTTTTGTGTCGTGTTAGTGTCGTATTCGTATGGACCCGTTAAACATGATTAAATTAACAGGTAACCCATTAACATGTTAACAAGTCACTACAAAAAATTGTCCAAAAGGTGAGGGGAAAGACAACGGAATCCCCCTCTTCAATCTAAAAGGCAACAAAATCCCCCCGTTGCCATTTTAAAGGTGACGAAATTATTGTATCCGTCGCCTTTTTGTAACTGCAGGCGGCCGTTGCCAATTAGCAACCGCGTGTAATCCGTTGCCTTTTAGCGAGGGCCCACACCCGTTGCCAATTAGCGAGCGAACCCAGGTATCAAGGGCCACCAACACACACCCTCACCGCTGGGCCACCATAATTCACGATTTTTCGCGAGCAATAGGGGCCGATCCCGCGACCTCTCGGTCGTGAAGCATTATGGGCGCCCCCTGTGTGCCGTTTAGGCTAGGAGCTTTAGTCGACATGTTGTGAATGCAATTAATATATATACAATTTAATTTTAGTTTTAATTCTTTAATTCAATCCATTTTAACTTTAATTGTTCATCATTAAATTGTCAAAACATATCATATTTATTTCTAAATGAGAATTTACTAAATTATGTGTTTCAAATTAAATAATTTAATTACGGTGATTAAAAATATCAATTCACTAGCTTATCCATTTAAATTTATTCTAATTAATCTTCAATTCACAACATTTATTAGTGTTCTAATCTTCAATCCACAACAATATCATTACATACAACATTGAGTATAATTATTTTCACTTATCCATTTAAAAATATCAATTCACTTATCTATTTAAAACTATTTTCATCTTAATTAAAATCATTTTCAATTAAAATAACATTACAAACAACATTAATTATAATTATTAGCATGTTACGTCAATTACAATAACATCACTTACATACAACATTTGAGTATAATTATTTTCACTTATACATTTAAATTTATTCTAATCTTCAATTCACAACATTTAAATTCATTATAATTTTCAATTCAAAACAATATCATTACATATGTTTCATTTATCATACATGAATATATTTAATTGACTATAATAATAATTGAAGTGCAACGAATTAATGTAAACATGTATATTTAAGTAATTCCAATGAATTGATGCATGTGTCTATGAAATAATAGTTAATTGTATACAATGAATTAATATTACACATGAATTAGTTACAAACAATTGGTTGATACATGAATATAATCAATTAAACATACATAAACTCATTTATTTTTAATACATATGTACTAAATTTGCATGAATTTAAAAAGTCTCTTTTTTAATCAATAAAATATTAATTTATCGATAAATTAATACCTTTCTAAATTAATAAAATTTCATGGTCCCAAGATTATTAATTTATAGAGGTTTTATTGTACTTGTAAGTCGAGCATGATGTTTCATAGTAATACTATTGGGATAATCAGTTGAAATGAATATATTAAAATCCGAAAAATCTTGAATGAGAAATTAAAAAACATATGGAAAGAAACCCAAATATTTGCTAAGACTTTATAGGGGCCCACTCCCGTTGCCATTTAGCAAGGGGCCTACTCCCGTTGCCATTTAGCAAGGGTCCTACTCCCGTTGCCTTTTGGCGAGTGGGGTCCCGTTGCCATTTAGCAAGGGGCCTACTCCCATTGCCATTTAGCAAGGGGCCTACTCCCGTTGCCATTTTGCGAGGGGCCCACTCCCCACTACTACACATTTGGTTTTGGAGAGCTACACTTGGAGAGCTCTTGTTTCGAAAAGCTCTCCAAGATAGCACTTGGAGAGCTCTTTTTTTGAAAAGCTCTCCAAGATAGCACTTGGAGAGCGGTTTTATAAAAAAAAAAAAAAAGATAGACAGCGGTTCAAAACCGCTGTCCAAGTGGTTGAGAACTGCATTACAAGCCCGCATTGGACAGCGATTTTGAACCGCTCTCCAAGATAACATTTGGAAGGCGGTTCTTAACCGCTCTGCAAGAGAGTTTCTGGATTTATTAATTAATTCAATTAATCCCCCATTTAATATTAATATTTTTACCCTCCTCTGTTTTAACGTTCAGGCCCCATTTAATATTAATATTAATATTACCCTCTGGTCTTCTCCCCCAAATCCCACAAACGCGTTTAACCTAAAATTTAAAAAAAAAACACAGAGTATTTGTGAAGCCAAATCCGCCGTCGCCGTCCGTCGCTTCCCTCCTCGCAGCGTCGCCGCCGGATTCCTTCCTCGCGCCGTCGCCGTCACCGGCGCCTCCCTCCCTCTCTCTCCTTGCGCCGACGCTCCCTCTCGTGCGTGCTGTTGTCATATTAATGGGCGGATTTATCGACTTTGGGGACTACTTTCTTTGCTCTAACACGTTTTGGTTTATTTACATCGGATTTGTTCTTCTTCAATTCAGTTGCTCCTCCAATGCATGAATTCGAATTACAAGAAGATGAACCTGATGCACAACCCCTCTTCATTCTCTCTATATGATGATGATGATGATACTCAGTAGTATCATGGTAGTGAGTGAGTGTGAGGAATCAAATATAAAGAGAAGTGTGTGAGTGTTGGTGATTTGAGGCGGTGACAGAGTTTGGTGTCAAAATTGTTTTTATGTAAAATTCATTTTTGTATTCATTACTTTATTCACTTTTTTTTTCTCTCCACCTCAAAATTTATTTCCCAACTCAAAAATATAACACTCCCTACGATGCTATAGATACTCAGGTTACTAGTATAAATCTTATTTTTAATTGCTACCTCTTCAATTATCTCTGCATTTTAAATATTAAGTACAATATAATTAATGGGATACTAATTGTTTGGCAATTTTAACATATTAATGTGCCAATCTCGATCGTCGTCAGTGAAGTGGTCAACAGTAAGATTCCACCTCAGCACACAGTTCAACTGCGTGAAATTCCCTGTTGACGCGGAGAAGCCGAAGTAAGAGTACTGATTCACGTGTTCCGTCAGATTCAGGGGATACGATAAGATAGGGGAACCGGGCTTTGGAGGCGTCGGGCCTAATTTCTCGGCCTGTTCTGCAATGTACACCAGCATTATTCTGTTTCCCCCATCGTAATCGACCCAGAGATTGAAGAATTTGACCCCCATAGGAACTAGGGTTATGCCATGGCGTGCTAACGGTTCCGCGATTACAGATCTGACGCTATTGATATCGATTCCGACGTGGTTGTCGTCGGGATCGAAGCTCTGTTTGAAGGTATCGAGCTCCACGGCGACCACCTGGTTGGTGGCGTTGCCGTCGATGGAAGCGTTCGTGAGGCCGAGGTACTGGCCGGAGCTGTTCGCCGGGATGTGTAGGTCCGGTGAAATCACGAACGCTAGGCCTTCGGCGGCGGTCTTGTTGTCGGGCCGGTAGATGTTTACCAGAATGGAAGTATTGAAAGAAGCAACACGCGTGTTGGGCCCGAGCCCGTCGCCTTCCCATAGCTTGAAACGTTTTTTCAAAAGCACACGGCCCGAATTGTTGAAGAGATTGAAATCATCGGAAGCGGAATCATAGACAGAGTACGTCATTTAATCTGTTTATATTGTATATATATGTTAATGTGTATATTATACGTATGTTAATGGTGTATATTAGGTGTATATTAGGAGATGTATGTTAATGGTGTATATTAGGAGATGTATTTGTGTATGTATATTAATGGTGTATGTATGGTGTATATATATTGGTGTTTGAAGCACTCAAGGTGTTTGATAATATGCTTGTGTGAGGAATATTATACATGTAGATTTGTAATCGTCTAGCTCGAATTCTCATTTGATTCCCTGCTTGTGGTATATAATCTTAGTTGCATATTGGGAATGGTATTTTATGAGCTTATGAATAAAATAATCCATCCATCTGTTTTTGGGATTGAAGGCTTATTCCTTTGGTTTTTAGTGGTTTAGGCATCTAATTTGGAATAATGCAGCAATGTTAGGTGCTTGTGTTTCAATGGGAACTAATTCAACCAGAAAACATTTAATTCAAATCATAGATTATTTGAAGACTATGAGTTTTCATCAATGAACTTGTATACTCAACAACATTCCCAGTTTTGTATAGAATAAATTAAGAAGGTTTCAAATCCACTAAGGCAATTAATTCCTTGACTGTGTTGACTATAAACAAATGCTTGCAAGTTTACTGATGGATATGTGGTGATGTAGACACGGAGCACTTTTTACCCATTCACCGTGAAGCTCCATCCTTTGTGGAGCAAGCTACAGAGCAAGAAATTCTTGTCACTGGTATCAAGGTATAGTGTAACTTGCCCTTTAGATGATCATATACACATGGAGTTTCTTGGTAGATATTAATTTTCTGTTTCTTTTCTCTTTAAAAAATAACAGGTTGTTGACCTTCTTGCACCTTACCAAAGAGGAGGAAAGATTGGACTTTTTGGTGGTGCTGGTGTCGGGAAGACTGTACTTATCATGGAATTGATTAACAATGTTGCAAAAGCTCATGGTTAGTTCTTGTTGAGATCTCTTATGTTTAAGTCTTTAGTTTGCATAATGCAGATTTAAAAAAATTCTCTTGTATTCTCTGCCAGGTGGTTTCTCTGTCTTTGCTGGTGTTGGAGAACGCACTCGTGAGGGTAATGACTTGTACAGGGAAATGATTGAAAGTGGTGTTATTAAGCTAGGTGAAAAACAGGTCAGCATCTTGAATTTTTATAATTGTTCTTATCATCCAGTTTTGTGTTACCCTTTGCCTTAGTATGCTATTTTCCCTTGCTCAGGCTGAGAGCAAATGCGCTCTAGTCTATGGTCAAATGAATGAGCCCCCTGGTGCTCGTGCCCGTGTTGGACTTACTGGATTGACTGTTGCTGAACACTTCCGTGACGCTGAAGGGCAGGATGTGCTTCTCTTCATTGATAACATTTTCCGTTTCACCCAAGTAGGCTTGCATTTCATTACACTAAACATCACGTTTTCTCTTGTTTTTTCATGTTGCTAATGTTAGCTTTTGTTTGAAACTTTTTACAGGCCAACTCAGAGGTGTCTGCTTTGCTTGGTCGTATTCCTTCTGCTGTCGGATATCAGCCTACTTTGGCTACTGATCTTGGAGGTCTTCAAGAGCGTATTACTACAACCAAAAAGGGTTCTATTACATCCGTCCAGGCCATTTATGTGCCAGCTGATGACTTGACGGATCCTGCTCCTGCAACCACCTTTGCTCACTTGGATGCCACCACTGTGTTGTCTCGATCAGTATGTATATTTTGCTTGAATTTTCTGTATAATTATGATACATTTTTGCAAACTATGATTTTGAGTTTGGTATTTCTGTCTGTTATTCTTACAGATTTCTGAACTTGGAATTTATCCCGCTGTGGATCCTTTGGATTCAACATCTCGTATGCTTTCCTGTACAAAGAATTAATTGCCTTAGTGGATTTGAAACCTTCTTCATTTATAGGTTTAATTTAAGTAGCTAGTATAACTTTTGTTGCATTTAATATATTAACTTATACATTTGTGATGATATTTAATGTTTTTTGGTGTTTATATTAATTGAACGTACGTTAGTGTACGTTTATTTATTTAATTTTTTGGTATTTGACGTGTATAAAATGAATTTTTAAAATATAAAATTTATTTATTGGTATATAAATAAATTTGGTTTTGTATAAAATTGATTTTTAAAATATAAAATAATTATTTAAAAAAAACGTTTTAAAAAAAAATTCACTTAGACAGCGGTTATGAACCGCTGTCCAAGTCAAAAAACAAAAAAAAAAAAACACTTAGACAGCGGTTATGAACCGCTGTCCAAGTCAAAAAAAAAAAAATACACATAGACAGCGGTTATGAACCGCTGTCCAAGTGACTTTACTTGGACAGCGGTTCAGAACCGCTGTGTAAGACCTCTCTTGCACAGCCCTTAAAAAGAGCTCTCCAAGTGCAATTTCACTTGCATAGCTCCCACTTGGAGAGCTCGTTTAAAAGCTCTCCAAGACCCTTTTTTAAAGCTCTACAAAGCCAAATGTGTAGTAGTGCCCGTCACCTTTTGGCGAGTGCAACACACGTCGTTGCCTTTTCTGTTGCCAAAAGGCGACCGCGACAACATCCGTTACCTTTTTTCTGGCAGTTGCCAAATCCGTTGCCAATTGGCAACTGTACATTGCCCTTGCTAATACCCGTTGCCTTTTAGACAATTTTTTGTAGTGAGTGACGAAGGCAGTGCATGGAGGTATTTTCGAACGCGCTAAAATTGGAAGAGAGGGAATCAAACTCTCACATCTACAATATGCGGATGATACACTATTTGTGGGGAAAGCGGGAAAGAAGAACGCTTGGGCATTGAAGTGTATTTCGAGAAATTTCGAGCTGATCTCAAGCTTACAAGACAATTACAATAAATGCAGCCTAAGCAACATTAATATCGAGAACTTCAAATTGACAAAAATGGCTGAAATTTTGGGTTGCTCCATCTACGATTTGCCTTTCAAATACCCGGGTGCAAAAATTGGTGTTCCTCATAGAAGAACGACGACATGGGATGATCTGATTCACCAAGTCAAAATGCGTCTAACCAAGTGGCAAGATAAAAAAAAATCCTTAGGGGGGCGAGTTACTCTTTTGAAGTCCATCTTGACGGCAATACCAATCTATCACCTATCCTTCAAACTCCTCCAAACTTCAACTATGAAAACCCTAACGTTCTTAATGTGTGGTTTTTGTGTGTGGGGTTTGGGGAGGGGAGGGGAGGGGGGGGGGGGGGAAGGGGGGCATGAAAGTAACAAAAAATAGCGTGGGTCAAGTGGGATGCAATATGCAAAACTAAAAAAGATGGAGGGCTGGGAGTTGGGAACTTAGGATGGTTCAATAGGGTGCTCATAGGTATGTGGATGTGGAGGATCATCTCGGAGCCGAATGGGCTGTGGATTAGGGTGGTGACTTCTATAAATGGTAGAACAGAGCTAGGGGAGGAGGGTAGTTTCACAGGAGAGAGGGAGAGAGAGAGAGAGAGAGAGAGAGAGAGAGAGAGAGAGTGGCCGAGTTGGTGGGGGGAGGGGGTGGTGTTTAGTATCGTCAGTTTCAAGAACAAGTGGTAGATGGTTCTGGGGGAATTTGGAACTTCGACTAGGAAATGGGAATCGAATAAATTTCTGGGGTGAGTAATGGGCAGGGGGCAGACTCTTAGAACTCGATTTCCATGTCTATTTGAGCTTAGCCTAGACAAGGGGACTAATGTTAGTAATATGGGGCGGTGGGTTGAGGGTAGATGGGAATGGTTGATTCGGTTGTAAATTGCATAAGATTTCATGTGTTTTAGTAAGAAACTTTGAGTGTTATGCATGCATTTTCACATTAATATGCTCGATTTGATTGAGAAAGGTGTTTGAGCTCCTCCTTTTGTAGGAATACGAGGTGAATTGGGCATTAAAATTGAAAAAAACGAGTGTACAATCATCATTGGCACTCACTTGAGGTGAGGGAACGAGGCTCGGGAGCATTTACGAAGAGTCGGGATGAAAAACAGATGAAAACGTTGAAGAGGAAGATGAGGTCGGGTCGGAAGGCCACCCGGCCGGGCCACTTTTGGCCTATGGCCGGGCGGCCACTACCTTGCCCCATGCTAATACGAAGTTATCACCCAGTCGGGCGGCATCACTTGCCCGGTCGGGCCGCCTGCTCCAGTCACTCAGCGCGCATCATCTTCCGCCCGGTCGGGTGGACCCTTTTTCGATGGTTTTTGCCAAATTTCCCCAATTTCGAGGGACTAAAATGCAATATTCGTCTTGGAATTTCTCACAACATATAAAAGGGGCCCTTATTCAGATTTTGGAGAGTTAGACTACTTTGGAGAGCAATTCCTACACACAATCACATATAGTAATAGGGGTTCTTCCTATTTTGCAATTTCATTTCATAGTTAGCTTAGAAACCGTTTTAAATTTACAATTCAAGTGAAGATTTTCATTGGGCTTTGTAAGTACTTCAAGTTTGTCGCTACATTTCAGCAATTAATGTGTATCTCTTTATTTTACAATTCAATTTGGTAATTTACTAATTTCTTGAAATTTACTTGTTAATTGTCATGGGATTAATATATTTTTGTGTTTTAGCCATGGATTTCTATCTTAGAACCATGGGCTAAGCTTAAATTGACTTGGGTGTGGAAGTTTTGGTGGTGATTTTTGTAATTATGGATTAATTAATGAATTAACCTAGGTTTTGGGTGTTTAGGTTTCTAGTGTTGTGATTTTCATGATTAAATTGATTAATTCACCCTATTAGCTAGCATTGTTGGTTGTGTCGACTACAACGATCGTATTGGGTTACATGATTAAGAGCGTGGGTGTGAACTTGAATTAATTGATTAGAATTCACATAGTAATTGGCTTAACCGAGGGAGGGTTGATTGCTTAGATTGACAACACTAGACACTAATCGATTAGATGTCGTCTATTAGATTAGTGAAAGAGCGTCTCATAAACATTAGTAACCGTGTTGAACGTGTGTATGAGACACTATCTTAGGAGCTTATGGTATCAATTAGATCCTATAATTGCTAATTAATATAATTGCTAATTAATGCACGTGTTCACCTAAGCCTCACGAGGGATTGGTCTACACACAAGAGTGATAACCTTTAGCTCAATCCTAAACCTTAGGTTTAATTTGTGTAACCGGTTCATTAATTCACCATATCACCTACAAAACGGATGCACCCGAGGTAATACTCTCTCACCTTGCACTTTCGCACGAAAGTTAATTAATCGTTGTTTTCATTTTCACTTGTTATCTTAGTTAAATTTGGTAGTTATAATTAGTTCCATATTGTGTCCTCTTGAATTACCTAGATTAACTTGTTACTTTGCATGTTTCTTGTTATTAATACATAGTTTAGTTTTAATCCCGAATATCCAACAAACATGTGTAGTTACTACAATAACATGAATACTCTTAACTTTAGGGATTCACTTACATTCAACTAGATCCTTGGACGAACAAACTACTTGGTCGTACTTACGTTAGGGATGGCAATGGGGCGGGTAAAAACCCGGACCCGCACGAAACCGGCCCGCACGGGACGAGTAAATACCCGGTCAAACGGGTCGCGGGTCGGGTAAATACCCGGTCAAACAATACCCGACGGGTATGGAACGGGTAATGGTTTTATATATACCCGACCCGACCCGTGTATATATATATTTAATATATATTATATGTATATTAAAAATTATATCGGTATATATATATATATATATATATATATGTATATCAGTATATACAGTATATTATATACTCCATGTATATTAAGAAATATATATGTATACTTTGTAGTTTAAAGTAATTTTTATGTTTTATTTTATTAAAATAATAAATTAAAAAAAAAACATGTTTGTGATGGCGGGGCGGGTTTACCCGCCGGGTTCGTGGGACGGAACGGGTTTAGGCGGGTATTGAGGCGGGGCAGGGCGGGTAACGGGTCTAATTTTTTTTGGCGGGGCGGGTCCTGGGATAGGCCATACCCGCCCCGTTGCCAACTCTAACTTACGTACTACAATCGGACCAATACGCTTGTAAAAAGTGTTAAAAATGATATAAGTCAATGGTCATGAAGATGGCGCAGAGCACTATTCGATCGTGAAACATTGATTGTTAACGAAATTTTATCTATTATAAACAGGCACCCTTTGTCGAGAAAAGTAGACGGTACTTGAAAGTGAAAAGCGGACGCATGTGAAACTTTCAAGACAAAGGGAGCATACGAGACACTAGCCCGCGATGAAGATACCAGAGCCACTTCCGAGAACAGGGGGAGAAAATGAATATGGTATGGAATAAAATGGTTCCTGTCAAAGCTTCTACAATTGCATGGAGATTCCTTCTCAACAGTCTACCAACCAAAGATAATCTACTAAAGCGCACGGTGATACAAAGCAAAATTTGAGGTTGTGTGCTCACTCTGCGGGTAGGTGTGGCAATTTTCGACATGACACGAATCCGACACGAAAATTGCGGGTTAGTGTTTAGCCTTAACGAGTTCGTGTCATTATTGGGTCGACCCGATAACGATACGAAAATTTCGTGTTGTGTCCGTGTCGGGTTCGTGTCGACCCGTTAAGCACGATAAAATTAACAAGTAACCCATTAACCTGTTAACAACCCGTTAACCAATTATTTACCTGATATGACACGACGCGATAATGACACGTATCCGATAATAACACGATAATTTTGTATATTTATATAAATATATTAATTTTTATATATTTAAATGCAATTTTAATTAATTTATTTCCTTATCGTGTCGTTATCGTGTTGTTATTGTGTTACGTGTCGTTATCGTGTCGTGTCACGTCGACACAAAAATTATCGTGTTGTTATCGTGTCGACATGAAAATTATTGTGTTCGTGTCGTGTCGACACATATCCTTATCGTGTCGTGTTTGACCTTATCGTGTCATGTCACTATCGTGTCGACAAGAAACAATAACACGATTTGCCAGCCCTATCTGTAAGGAAGAGACAAAAACTATAGAGAGAATATACAAACAAGTATATTGCATTATATTTACATGGGTAATGAGAGGTTACACGAGTGGTTTATATAGATACCATGAGAAGATAACTTTTCATATATAAAAGATACGGAGAATATATTCCAAGATATGGAAGATATGAATATAAAATAATACTTATACAAATATTATATTTACCCCTAATAGAAACTACACCGCATTCCTTCTTAGGGTACAAGGAGACGATCGGAGCAGTGACGGAGCCAGGAAATCTCGGTAGGGGGGCCCGATTAACATTACTTTAAAGATAAAATAATATGTACTTATTATACTCATTGAAATTTTACATGATAAAATTGTCAATACATTTCATTAAATTAAATTGAACAAGCTGTCTTTCATTTTATTTTGAAGTTTTGATAGTTCGATTCAAAATGAAGCTAAACAATTTAAAAATTGCTAAAATATTTTGCAATTCTTAGTAAAAACTTAGACAATAATTCTCAAATACACTATCAATCTATATTATTGACTCTATTGAAGAAATAATTTATTTTTGGAGTATTAAGAAATAAATTTAAGTAAAATACACATGAAAAAATATATTACTCCTTTCAAACTTTGTATGCAAGCATTTATTTTTTATTTGTCTATACTTAATATGTATGTGTCAAAAAATAAAAATAATATTTTTATTTTCATATATCAAAAAGTTTCATTTAAATTTTAATATTCAAAAGATAAGATTAAAAAATAGACATGGTTACGATTAATGATTAATAAAAAATTAAAAAATGTGAAATTAATAAGAAAAAAGAGATTTTGAACTAGAGTGATTTGAGAAAAAATAGACTAGACCAATCATTTTGAAATGTTTGTAAATATATGATAATTAAGATAAGATTAAGATATATATGATGAGAATAACTATTATCACATAATATACGGAGTATATAATTATTATAAAATATTTATCATATATATATATATTAAAAAAAAATTGGTGGGGCCCAGTGGCCCCCTTGGCCCCAACGTGGCACCGTCCCTGGATCGGAGTATGGTACATCTGCTACAATTGAATAGGCATACCTCGATACAGAACACGGTAGGCTAGCAACTTCTTAGTCATTCATGGCATGTTTGTTTTGGGATTATGTAGGATGAGGGAGATGTAGATGTAAAAATTCTGATGAATAGTGATTGTGTATGTTTCTTTTTAGATGTTGAGTAAGATAAGATATAACTTTAAGTGTATTATTATAATAATAAAATATATTGTATTTTTAGGGATGAATGGAGTTGGATGGTGAAATTTGGATGTTGCAAAATTGATTAATTAATTATGGTTTTGATCTATGCTTTTTGCAGAGTAGAATGGAGTATGGTGCCCAATTATTTGAGAAAATAAGTACTTAATTAATTTTCTCTGTAATAGAAAGAATATTTGCAGTTTATGATTTTCTATGAGATATGATTTGGAATAACAAATAGTTGTTTTTTCACTTCTGTATATGCGTACGTATATCAATTTACTTAATTGGAAGAGGCTTCCATATGAATGTGTGTAATTCACGATTATTTTGCACAGATCGAAATTAACTCAATTACATAGGGTACATATAACATTATTAAATTAAATAAATGTTACAACCTCCTTTTCAATCTCATCAACTCTTTGTGATCCTAAAACTATCATCCACATTTTCTGAATCTGCATTCACAAACTGCAACAAAAATAAACATATAGCTAATTAACCATCAATAAGAAAATCTAATTAATCTTTAAATAAGTCACCTCACCTCTACTTTGAGATCTTCCTTTGTGGCGTGTGCTCTTATGTATCCAAACTTAGATATTCTAACCAAACTCCACCTATTATCCTATATTAAAAAAATTCAGTTGTGAGCTCTCTTGTCATAATTAAAAAAAAAAAAAAAAAAAACCATTGCAAACAAATGTGTGGTGTGGGTTGACATTTTGATTCCTTTGTGCCACCTCTCGTATTTCACTTTATGTTTCACCTTCTTAATCTTTAACAAGTGTTTGTTGTGGCACTGTGAAACACAAAGTGAAACACTGAAAGTGACGCAAGTGATATCATTCGAGGGTGACTTACGTTCTGGGGGAAATCATCGAGTTTAAAACCAGCCATTCCGATAACAACATGAACTGGTGCGGTGTAGTTTGCGTTATAGTAGGTGTCGATTCCATTCCCATCCTTGACGGGAAGCCCTAAGCATTTTTTCTTATAAACACCACAAGTTCTCTCATAGTTGTGAACATGCCCAAACATGGCCAAATCAACCTGCTCGTGCTCCCAATTATATAAACCATACTATAAATTACTCCCTCCGTCCCGGAAAAGGTGTAATGAGTGATGTTTTGAGGGGTAGTTTTGTAAAGTTTTAGGAATAAAGTAAAGTAAAAGGTAGATTGAGTGTGAAAAAGTAATGAAAAATAAGAGTATATTTTGAGGATGGGGATTATGAGGATATTTCCTTTTATGGAGTGTGCAAATTGGTATGAGACTTCCATATATATATAAAGTGTGCAAATTCCTATGGGACATAGGGAATACTACTTACATGATGAAATCAATGTTGGACACATTTAATTACCTTATTTGATAGTAGTAATGGCTCCACAGCGTCGACGAAATCAGGGTCGACGCTGGGGAGTATGACTAATCCGGGATTGGATGAATACATCGGCCTGTGTCTATACATACATCAAGTAAAAAATTGTCAAAATCGAGGAGTCAATATTCAAAAAACACCAAACTTAATAATTACCCTATGAATATCAGCCAAGGAGTCCTGGTTCGGTCAACTGCAGCCATGTCCTTGTTCATCCATTCATACTATCAAAGAAAAAAAATAAGGGAATGCTCTCCTAAGTACTGAGAGTTTAAATGAATTGATTCTGCACTATATTACAAGTTCGAATTTTTAGATGAGACTGAATTCTTAAAAAACAGAATGGGTACAAGATACCTGTTCTGAATTGAGAGTCCAATCATGCTCGGTTGAAATAACAGTAAAATGAACACTTCCCATTTCTATAGAATACCAGGGCTTATCCTTTGACTGCGTTGGCATCGGAAAATAATTTTCATAAGGAACGCCACATTCTCCGCCCGAATCCGATAATGTATACAACGATCCAGAGCCAAAATAGTCCCTGAAAACAAACACTATCATTAACCTAACTGATGGGCTAAAAAGTAATACGAGATTATGTTTACACTGAGATGATACCTCTCATGATTACCGATTGCAGTCATGTAAGATACTTTGGAGGCTAAGGGCGTGATAAGGTGAAGGAAATAGTCCCATTCAACCAAGAAACCTGTGGCATAGCTTATGTCTCCGATGTGGAATATAGACTCCACACTGCCTGATGATATTTCGTCTGCGATAGCTTTGGTCACCGATATCGATCCTGGCTACAATATCTTGATACTTAGGAAAAAATGATCGAAAAATATTACTTGTATATTGATAAAGTACTAGTACTATTTAGCCTATCGATATATTAGTACCTGAATGTAGTGTTCTAGAGAGGAATCAAGGGGAGCTTTGCCCATATCACCGTAAGCCACAAACTTGAGCTCATTTGATCCACCTGCAGCAGCTGGTGTTTTAAATTTCATTTCATCACTCCATCCCACTGAATCACTGCATATATTAATATAATTAACATCATTTTTCATCTACAAAAAAGTAATGTAGAAAATGATCAAGTATACACACCTTCCATATCTGTAGGAGTAGGAGGTTGAAGGCTTAAGTTGTGTCATTACAGCTGAATGAATGTAACCAGGGTCATGCCACCCAAAATCAACTGCAGGACTTGCTATTGGACCTGCATGTACGCGTTTTATTTATACGAGTCTAACTTGTGTGCACCCAATTGTATGATGTAATTGAAAATACATTCAAATCACTTTAAATCCAATTTTATACACAAATTTACTTAGTAAAAAAGGCTTACTTGTACACATGTCAGCTTGAGTAAAGGTAGTAACAGAGGAAGTTGCCGTGTGGCCATTGTTGTATTGAATATGTTGAGGTTTTTTATCCCCACTCACCCATCTTAACTTCATCTGCATCCCATTTTTATTATTCCAAAACCCAAATACTTCTTTATTACAATATATAATTAATTGATGTAAAATTAATTATTTTGTTATATTTTCTTTTACAAGGGAACAACTTAATTGATATCCGAGGAATCAATCTCAGAAATTTCAAGATGCATAGTTAATCATGTTTCCTCATTGGCAATTGCTTATGTGTACCAGTGTATGTAACTGGCTATTTACCCTCTTTTTTTAATAAATCCACACCCCCTTTTTTTAGGCACTCCCTTTTTTTAGGCACTTATGTATACAAGTTACATACATGTAACTAAATCCAATTTTTTACTTATTAATTTTTTACCTTCTTTTTTATTAATTTCACCCCCAAATATTTTTTTAAAAGAAAAATACATGTAAAATACTATATTACCATTTTATCAATTAAATTAAAATACAACTCATTAAAATTATAATTATACACCGACTATCGATTCAACAATGAATAACCACGAAGTCAAATATTATTCTATTTTTTTAACTTTTAAAAAATAAATATAAAAACATAACGAATATTAAAAAAAATATGAAACTCAAAAATAAAATTATGAAATAAAATTTCCAGTTTTTTTTTTCAAAAAATGACCAAAATTTAGGAAAAAAAAAACAAAAAAAATCGAAAAAAAAACTAAACTAAAAAAATTCAATTTTTTTCTAATTTGGGTATAAATGTATGAATATGACATGCTCACTTTTTAGCTTTAATCTGATTTATAATAACTAAGATTATGTTGTTATGTCTTCATTATTTCTAAAATGACAAGTTTTTTAAGGTTGTAGATTCTTTTTTAAAACTAATTCATAATATAATCTAATTGAAAAATAAAATTTATATTTAAAAACTTAAATGAGTTAAGAATTGGGGAAGAAACCAGCATAATATTACATGAGCTTTATTATTTTCTTTGGGGTCATCGTCATGTTGATGCATTCATATGTTTATTGAGTGTCATCGTATCTATTAATTGAATTGTGTGTTCAGTGTGATTCATTCTCACTTTTGTTCTTCTTACTAGTTATTTAATATCATTTTTTTAATATTGATATATTAATTTGCATGGTATGCCTGGAATTATAAATGTGTTAAGTTATGTATTTTTTGTTAAATATAAATATTAGTTTAAATACGATATAGTATTAGTACGTTTATAGTATAGTACTAGTTAATATATTGTATAGTACTAGAGATTAATGTGGGTATAAAAATATTACGGAGTATTTAATATATGAACTAATACTATACAATATTTGAATTTATACTATACTATATTTGAACTAGTACCATAGAGTATGTGAACTAATACTATACAATATGTGAACTAATACTATACTATATTTGAACTATTACCATAAAATATGTGAACTCGAAACTCGAAAAAATTAAAACATATACCAATATAAACTAATATTATACTGTATATGAACTAATATGTACAGTACTACATATTAACTAATAATATATCATAATACTTATCAACAGTTATCATAACACTTATAAACTAAAAATTATATTCATAAAAAATTAAAATAAAGTGATTAAAAAATGAAAGTTCAAATGAAAAAAATAATTAAACAATGTAAAACGAAGTTAAATTTGTAAGGAATGAAGTAAAATTTTGAAAGGATAAGGTGAAAATTGTACATCAATTAATTAAAGTAAAATAGTACCAATAAAATTGAACACTTGCCTAAGAGAGGTGAGAGTTTTATTTTTTAAAACAAATTATTATTATACTATTTAATATTTAAAAAAAAACAATTAATATTATTTTTAAAATTTTCTTATTAGATTTTTAAATTTTAGAATAATTATTTATGACATAAAAAGAAATTACGTTAAAAAAATTATCATTTGAAACACAAATGATAAACAGGAAGAAAAATAAATTTAAAAAATAATATTAAAAAGATAAATATAAATATCAATTGAGTAAAAAAATTTTTTTTTTTTAAAAATTAATGGAGTACTAGTTTTTAATGATAAAAAAAAAAATTAATTGAAGTAAAATAAAGGCCAATGAAAAAAATGTATGTTTTAAATTGATATAGTAATGGGTCATGTGTTATTGGATTGGATATAGTAAATGAGTCATGTGTTATTTGTAATGAGTTATTGGATTGGATATAGTAGTTACATATATTAGATTGGATATAGTAGTTACATACATGTAATTGGTACACAAGAGTGCAACTCATCCTCATTTTATTTAATTCCATTTTTCTCTTCTGCATGTATAAAGTGTGATTTTTTTTTCTCTCATTTACATTAATTTCATAATACTCCACCTCAATACCATGATATAATTTTATCTCATTTAAAAATTTAAACTTGTAGCCAGTGAAAACGTAAAACTAATATATTAAACACGTAGCCAACAAATTAAAAAAACGACCCAACACAGGCTATTTTTAATACTCCCACCATTTTTCTTAGATATATGTCTTTTTACATTTTAACAACAAATTAAGGTTAAATTTTTATGTTAATAATATAATCTTAATTAATGATAGTTAATTTTAGTATAGAAAATACAAATTCATATTTAATGGTCAATTGTTAATTATAACCGGCACAAGAAAAGATAATTATGTTATGTATCGTAAACAAGAGGAATGTGGGAGGCAGTCGAGGGGAATATTACTGTTGAGGGAAATATTAGTAAATAGCAGTTAGTCAGTTTGGTTTGATAGCAGTTAGTTAGTTTGGCTTGATGCCTTGATAGCAGTTAGTTTTGGGAGTTTCTGTTATTAGGTATTATAAATAGAGGCTGGAACTATTGTTGTGGAGGAGGATTAGAAATTGGAATTGGAAATTGGAAATTGGGCAGCTTCGGCTGAGTTCTTGTTATCACTTTCTTAAGTCTTTTAATCTACTTCTTTGCACTCCATATTAATTGGTCCGACCTGCCGGATCATGACGCGAACAGAATCACGTCTCGACGCTTTGGAAACGGCAGTGGCGGCGCTTCAGTCGTCTTGCGTAACTTTGGAGAAAGGAGTAGCGACGCTTCAGTCGTCTTGCGTAACTTTGGAGAAAGAAGTAGCGACGATCCGTGAGATGTTGTGCCAGTTCTTGGATAACTCAGCCGTGGCTGTCTCGCCGGCACCAGCCCCAGCAGCTTGCGCGCTAACTGCACCTGGTCATCAAGAACCCGTACAGAGTCAACAAGAAACCATCACAAAACCAGTCAGCCAAACTGCAGTTCCGTCTGTTGGCGTCAGGACTTCTAGGGTCCCAACTTCTGTATCCAGCCCGCCTTTGGTATTTACTGCCATCCATAAGGATCTTGTAGCCCAACCCACTGCTGCTCCAGAGACGCCTCATGTCGCCACAAGTACCGTGATAGGCCCCAAACCCGTCGCAACCGAACAAGGCATTAGAATTAAAAGCTCGGGTTCTTCTATTGAGATAGCACTGTCGTCCCAGAGTCCATCACTTCTCCCAGCTACGTCCGTCTTACCAGGGGAGGGGAAACCATATGCCACAGCTTCAACTACACTGAAATCGCCACAACTCATTACGAGTTGGCTGAAGAAGGAACTTTCCACTCTTCCTGATGCGCTGCCTGCACGTTTATACTGGGATCGAGGCCGGCAACGCATAACCATGGTCCCAACTAATCCCCGAAGAGCTGAGAGACTATCACCGAACACTGTTGTCGCTGACTCAGATCGAAACAGTTGCAGATCGTGGGGTCCTCATGGTGAAGATTTGATAAATGAACGTATAACTTCTCATAGGTTGAATGAGCCTGAAGCTCTTAGCGTTTATGTCTCTCTGTTGGAGCATCAATGCAATTGTGCCGAGGCATTAGTGATTCTATTTGGAAGTACAGGATCCCTTGTTATGATTGAAGTAGTTAAACGACATTTACAGGGAAGGGTTCTTGATAGGGCAGGAAACTATGTTGCTGCGGCTGATGAGTTTCAGAAGGTCGTAGATCTATGTCCAGGTGATTGGGAGTGTTTCTTGCAGTTCCGGGGCTATCTGCTGGAGGAAGGAATTTTCATGGTCGAAGATACTGTGTGTTCCCTGTTTCCAGCCTTGGGGACAAGGCTGTTTTTGAGAGGGTGGGAATTGTTATGTATCGTAAACGAGAGGAATGTGGGAGGCAGTCGAGGGGAATATTACTGTTGAGGGAAATATTAGTAAATAGCAGTTAGTCAGTTTGGTTTGATAGCAGTTAGTTAGTTTGGCTTGATGCCTTGATAGCAGTTATTTTTGGGAGTTTCTGTTATTAGGTATTATAAATAGAGGCTGAAACTATTGTTGTGGAGGAGGATTAGAAATTGGAATTGGAAATTGGAAATTGGGCAGCTTCGGCTGAGTTCTTATTATCACTTTCTTAAGTCTTTTAATCTACTTCTTTGCACTCCATATTAAATTATGAGAAATTAATAATGATAAATTTGAGATATTTGAAGGAAAATACGTCATATGATAACAGTGAAAAAGTATAAAATGACATCGCATATAAAATGGAGGGGGTGTATTAATTAGATTGCTATGAATTGAGGATATATATATCGAAGTTAAAAAGTTAACAGAATGTGTTGCCATCAATCCAATCTTTCTTTTGGGGGCCCATGACCAGATTAATTTTCTCACGTTTAGGTGATTGATTGCTTTACATTACTTTGCTACAAATTTGATGTGGAATTCTTTTTAGGAACCAAGATTTATTGCATATAGTAAAAAAGTTGCAAGGATTATATAATTAATTGATTCAACATATTTATTTAAGAGTGATTAGTATTTTTTTTTAATATCCGTGTTCGATTTAATAACCGACTAATTTGGGAGATCAATTTCACCATCCACTAACAGAGACTTCAATTGAAGACAGAACAAACCTAAGAATTAACGTCGGAGATAGTGATTAGTGAAGGAGTATTTTTTGTGTGTGTTTGCTCTGATAGCACTATCATTACTTAATTATATTCTAGAGAAATTATTTAGGCTCTGTGTGTTCCATCGATTTGATTTCATAAAATAGGAAGAAAATGTGATCAAACTAAGAGTTCACTTTTGATACTCCAATTTAGTCAAGATTAGCCGCTCGAAATACTGTTAAAAGTAGTGCAGGTCTTTACCAAAATAGAAAGAAAAAAAATTAGTTCAACACACACAATAAATGAATAGTTTAGACATAAAGGATGGGAGAAAATGTTTTTTCCCCATATATATTTAGTCAAGCACAAACAGATGTATATGCATGTTAGAACATGTTGTAGAAAAAGATGATAAAGACATGTACCTATCTACTAGGAAACAAAATACTCAATCCTCTATACCAGCAAAAGCTTCTTATCTCATTTTTCGTCTGTCCCAAAAAAAAAAAAAAAGCTTATCATTCTTTTTTTTTATTAGACTAATTTTTCAATTGTATCACAGTATTACTTTAAATGCATCTACATATTCTATTATATTTCATAATCTACGTGTTCAAAAGTTATGATAATTAAGCTTATGTTGGGATGACTGGAGTAATTAACAAGGAGAAAAATAAAATAGTAGTGATTGATGGTTAGTATGTACCGATGTCCCTGTAGAATCAATACTAGACATGTGTCCATACAAGGGCTTGTTTGGATTGGCAAACCTCACTGGCTGTGATCTTTTCATGATGCATGGTGCCTCAAATCCACCCGCAAACAACACGAACTTGATGTCCGTTCGAATGTTGACGACATGAAACGACAAAGTCGCTCCACACGACGCTAATACGCATTTTCCAGCCTTGTACTTGTTGCATTCTTTCTTTTTGCAGTTCAGGTAATCTGAATCACTGCTCACATATTGAGCCTGCACTCTCATAATTTTTTTATTTTTTTTTACAAAATTAAATTAATTTTTACTTTATTTTCTGGACTCGTACTCAATCAAATTAATTAAATTAATCACGGGTATAAACAGATGATCATTACTACTTTAGATAAGCGATCAAAATAAGCATGCATGTGATGTAATTAAATGAGCAACCTAACGACTAATTGGATACTTTGGTAGTTCATAAATGCGTATCCTATGTTTGTTATAATACAAAATTATTATGAATTGAAATATCTAACATAAATTACTTATAAATATATTATAATAAATCCAGTATATAATTTACCCGTACGTAATTAATTAAAAATATGTTACCTTAACAGGGTAGTGGCATAGAAGAGGAAGACTACTAAAATCGCCAGTCTGTTGATACATAAACGCATTTTCAACACACGTCTTTACACTGTATTATTCAAGTAATTACACACAATAAAATAAACCTTAATTAATTAATCACCTCCAATTTATAATACTAACAATTAAAAAATAAAGTAATAAATTAAGATCGACGTACTTAGAATGAGAAGGGGACATCATGGCCACCCAATCACTTGTCGACGGTTCCAAAACTCCGGTTATGTTCACCGCCACGTACCCGTCGTCCGCGAGAGGGTCGGAGCTGACCTTCACTTGCAGATAAGGGTTCGGGTCGGGGCATTCGAGCAATTGCCTCCGGTTAATGACCCGGAAGTCCGATATGGCGGTGTGGTTCCGGTGCTCCACTATGGATCGGAGCAGCCTTTCGGGTATGAAAGAAGCAGCATTATTTGTGTTTGGTAACAACAATATTGTTAAAACAACCAAGAAAATTGTAGTAATATTATTTGGCATCTTGATGAACAAACAATTTTGGATATTTTAATTAAGAATTAATAGAGGGAAATAGGGAGATGATCATATTGCACATGCAGAAGTTACTATACTATATAGGTTATATAATATTGATAATATTTAGGCAGCAGGTGGTGCCGTAAATGGAATATATATGGTACGTATATATATACTGCTAATTAATTAATTAGTTATAATAAGTCGTTATTCCCTCAGAATAATCGGCCTAGCTTCTAAGTTCTACAGAATTGCCGAACGTATTTAATGTTCCAACTATTAATTGCAACACATATCACTATCACGCATAAAAAATAATTTACAACGTCTCATCATAATAGTAGGGCGACACGTGTTAGTCCAACAGTTACCTACAAATATAGATTTAATTTTACTGTAAATAACTAGAGCTAGCTATTGGGTTGAATAATGCTAAACAATTCACTCCAAATAATGCACTAATAGTATGGGCCTAATCCTAAACGTAGAGGGCTGTGGCCTGTGGGATAAGAAACTAAAAATTTAAATTTAATTTCAAAATAACTACAATATTATATAACAAGATAATTTTTTAATTTCACTGTAAAATTAATATTAAAAGATACATAGATCATGTATTATTTGAATCCAGTCACATCCACCAAATATTTGAAAAACAAAAAATCAAGATAATAAATTTAACATTTTTATTTATATTTAAACAAAATATTATCTTCTATATATTTAATCTGAAATACACACACCAATAAAAATATTTTTAATAAAATTATAGGGTAAAATGGAAGTTTGGTCCCAAGAGGATTTTTGAAAATAATTTTAATCCCACGTTCTTTTTTTGGTCCCATTTCTTGTAAAAGCGGTTCCAACATTAACAGCTTCTATTAAGGGATAAAAATGCAAACATGGTCCCAAAACAAAATAAGAGGTAAAATGCTTTGGAATTGATTTTTTTTTGGAGGGAAATGACCTGCATATTTTTGGAGGGTAAATGGCTCATTCATGCCATTAAATAACATGCCCTATCAACTCAAACCTCAAATACTAAAAAAAGTAGGTTTGTAACCAATTTTTTTTTTACTCACATGCCTTCATCTTCTTCGACATCTAACATTCGATCAAATGTTAGATATGGGTGAAGAATGTTCTGTTTAATGTCAAATGTCTCATTTTCATTACATAATTCCAAAAGGCTAACAAGTTCATAGCAAAAAAAATAAAACCTTCATCACAACACTAAAAAATACTCCCTCCGTCCATAAAATGTAGTCCCATCATTTAATTACTCAATTTGCCATCAACTTTATTCATAAAAAATCACTTTATTCACAATGGACCCCACAATACCCTATAATACCCTTACTTTATCTACTTTTTTCTTAAAATTTGTGCCCACCCACCATGAGACTACTTTTGGTGGATGGAGGGAGTATTGTTTTATTTTGTTTCAAACCAACTAGCAAAAATGACTTCATCTAACAGGGTCAATTATCTAACCACAAAGTAGATGCACCATTGTGTTCTGTCTAACACAAAATAAAATCAAAGTTCAAGTTCTCAAAATAAAAGACAAAAAAACTGCATAATTTACTTCATTTTGTTACCCTTCTTCTTCTTGGAAGATTGAACCATTGATGCTTGCAAGTTTGTCATGGTCACATACTTCTTGCCCCCAAATTTGAGCAACGGAACAACAAGTGATGATGAAGTTGTCATTATACTTCTCCTTTGTAAAGTTGGGTGCTCTAATATTAACCCATGACACTACTTGTCTAAGAGGTTTGAAAGGAATTGACTCATTTGTTGCTAGAAAATGGAAACTCATAGACATCTGGAATTTAACAAAAAAATATCAAATAATTTACTTTACAATCTAATCCATAATTTTGGAACAATTTATTTACACACTTATATCCAAATCTCATTCCAAACATATCTAAATCACAACAATTTAACCAAAAAAATCTCAAAAATTTTATCCAAAAAATTCAGAATTTCAGAATAAGTGAATGCATACAAAACCACTACAATTTAACCAAAAAATATCAAACAATTTACTTCATAGCCTAATCCATAATTGTCTTCACACTTATGTCTAAATCTCATTCCAAACAGATCTAAATCAATGCAGTTTAACCAAAAAATCTTAGAATATGTGCATTCATACAAAACCACTGCAATTAACCAAAATTTTCAGAATTTCAAAATAGGTGCATGCATACAAAACCACTTCAATTTAACAAAAAAAACTCAGAATTTAAAAAATTTCAGAATAAGTCCATGCATACAAATTCACTAACCAAAAATTTCAAAATTAATACATGCATTAGAGAATATTTACGACAATTTCACCCATATCAGCTTGTGATTCTTGAGTCAAAGGTGGAATGCCACCAGTTTGTGAATTCCCTAAAATTAATAAAAATATTAGAATACAATAAAATAATATAAAATCAGAATATAAGAAAAATTAACTTAAAATTACTGACTTGTGATTCTTGAGTCAGAGAGGTTGAATGCCATCAGTTTGTGTCATCTCCTCCATTGGTGAAATTCCCTGGAAATAATATAGATATTATTAAAATACTACTCCCTCTGTCCCAGAGGAACTTGCACCTCTGGGACTGCACTCATATTAAGAAAAGGCATTTTTGTTGACTTTTCAAAGGGTATTTTTGTCCATTTAGGAAGTGATTACATAGAAAGATTAACAGCTACAAAAGTCATTACTGTTCCAATGAACGGTAACAATACTGTTTAGATGAACAGTAATAATTAAATAATCTAAAAAAATTTAATAATTTAATTTATACAGTAACAATAAATTTAAAAAAAAAATTGCATTAGAGTACATTAGTCCAATCAGCCTGAATTACAATAAAAAATGGGGAATCTTTCCCTCCACTATTACATAATGCAAATCAAACCAAAATTACAGCCACAAAAAAGGAGGGAATTTTTCCCTCCACCATATATCAGTCTAATCACCCCTTCAACTTTCAGGCTTTAAGTGTTCAATAAATACACATTTCTACATAACACACACACATTTAGTTCTCCATAAATTTACAAAACATGACAAACCACACAAGAGCACCTGATCTTTCTCCATCAGACAGAAATTTGATATGCCAGTTCCTCATTGCTAACAACACAAACGGAGTTGTGCATAAAGGCAAGGTGAAAGAAGCAGATGCATCATTTGGAGTAAGTAGGAGGACTATTCAATACACTTGGAAAGCTGCAAGACAACAAGTGTTAGATGGAGTTCCTATTTTATTCACATCAAAGAAAATGGGCATTCAAGGAAAGGTAAAAGTTCAATTAGATGTTCAAAGGATGAAGAGCATACCTTTTGAGAAAAGAGGAACAATTAGAAGACTAGCTAAGGCATTAAATGTTAGCAAGAGTACTGTGGGTAGGTGGATCAAACAAGGACTCATCAAACCACACATTAATGCCATAAAGCTTGATCTTACAGAAGCAAACAAGTTGTTAAGGCTCAAGTACAGCTTGAGTGCATTGCAGTTTGATAGGCAAGCCAACAACATCAAGTTTCAAACTATGCATAATGTGATACACATTGATGAGAAATGGTTTTACATGACAAAGACAAATGGGAGGTACTATCTGCTCCCAGGAGAAATTGAGACATACAGGTCATGCAAGAGTAAGAGGTACATTCCCAAAATCATGTTTACGTGTGCAGTGGCAAGACCACATTATTCAACTGAGGGTGAGCTCATCTTTGATGGAAAGATTGAATTCTTTCCATTCACATAGATGGTACCAACCCAGAGAAACAACAAAAACAGAATGAAAGGCACATTGGTCACTAAACCTATTGAGTCAATCACTAAGGAAGTCGTAAAAAATTCTCTTGTGCAGTAGGTAATAAATTCAAATCTATCAGAACATATTGTCATCATCTAGTTTGCAAGGTAAGTCTCCTAATGGGTTGTGAATGTACATTTAAATATTCACAACACATTGGTGACATTACACTCATCAAGTATTCCTGTTTTTTTCTACTAATTCATTCAAATAATCAGATTTTACCAGCAATTAAAGCAAGATGGCCAGAAAATGCAAGCAAAGACATCATAATTCAACAAGACAATGCAAAACCACACATTCGTGACTCTGATCCAGAATTTAGAGCTGCTGCATCATCAGATGGATTTAATATCCAACTGATTTGCCAACCAGCTAATTCACCAGATATTAATGTCAATGACTTAGGGTGGTTCAGGGCAATACAATCATTGCAGGTGCAAACATCAAGCTATAGTGTGGATGAATTGCTTCAAAATGTGATCCTATCTTTTGAAAGTTTAGAGCACACCACACTTAGCAACGTCTTCTTGACTTTACAAGATTGCATGATCGAGATTATGAAGGTGAAGGGGCACAACAACTATAAGGTTCCACATATGGGCAAAGCTACCTTGATAAGGGAAGAAAGACTACCAATAACCTTAGAAGTTGAGGAGGATTTGGTAAGAGAGTGCATAGATCACTTGGTGTCACAGAATCAGAATGAAGATGGACCATATAATATTGAAGCACTTATGACAGATTTAGGATATGTTTAATTAGGGAGGAATACTACTTTTTGTGAGCCTTTTGTGATGTTTACAGCATAAACATAAGATAGATGTTGACTTTTTGCTTAGGCTGTAAACATCAATATATGATGAATATATGTGTTCTTTTGCTTAGAATGTACACATCAATATAATATGAATATATATGTGCTTTTTGTATGTTTTTTTCCCTAAACCCTCAGAAAAATATCATCATTGGGTAGACAATGCCTAAATAAAGTCTCCTAAACTAGGTTTCAGACCCTAGTGGTGACATTCATCTAAGCCTAATTATGCTCACAATTGATCCACTCCATTTGCTCATTAACCATTACTAACATTTTACTCTTAGAAAAATATCATCATTGAGTAAGTCTCCTAAGCCTAAATCAAGTCGCATAAACTAGGATTCAAACCCTAGTGGTGACATTAATCTAAGCATACGCCATCATCATGAACACAATCTGAAAATTAAATTAACACCATCAGAAAATCAAATTAACACCATCAGAAAATTAAATCAACACAATTTAATTACTTTGAATTGATACATGTGAATGTGTGGGGACCTTTTAAGGATTATTCTCTTATAAATTCATCTTTACTGTGGTGGATGATTACAGTAAAGAGTATTCATTACAAGACTTTTGTGGAGTATTAGATTGAGAGAGTCAGTACACATGCATTTTTTTTTTTTTGAAGCAAAGTGACAATTAATCATTATGCAATGCAAATACAAACATTTTCCACCTTTAGAAAATTGGGAAATTTAGAGCAGGGAGTATATTTCTGGAATGAAAACAGAGTAATGAAAACAGGACTTTTGACCTCCATCTCTAATTCTTTTTTTTAAGCAAAGTAAGCATGCAATTAACAATCAGAAAACCAAATCAACATAATTTAAAATTTCACATGCAATCAACAATAAATTTCCAGCAGAACACCATTAGAAAATTAAATCAACACAATATGAAATTTCACATGCACTAAACCCACATGAAAAATTAAGAAATTACCGCAATCATCAATTATATAGGCAATTTCTGGAAACCAAATTGCTAGGGCTTCCAAGAACCATGCATATTTCTCGGGACTATCGAAGAAAGACACCATCGACATCGGCTCAACAGAAAGTGAATCAACACCCATCTCCGTCTCCTCCACACAAGAATCGAGCGAATCTAGTACCATTGGCTCAAAAGCTTCGGACTCAACAAAATCGAGCGAATCGACACCCATCCCTAAAGCTTCGGACTCAACATAACCGAGCGAATCGACACCGATCTCAAAAGCTTCAAACTCAACAGAATCGACACCCATCTCAAAAAACTTCGGACTCAAAAGTCGACTCAGCCTCATAATCGAGGGATGGCGACAATGAGTCGGGAACATAGCCTGAACCAAACGAAGAATCGAGAGAGGGAGACAGCGAGTCGGGCACATAACCTGAACCAAACGAAGAATCGAGAGAGGGAGACAACGAGTCGGGCACATAACCTAAACCAAACGAAGAATCGAGAGAGGACATTAGGGTTCTTCGATTTGATTTTTATTTCGAGGGAGAGAGAGATGAACTTTTGTTGAGAGAGAGAGAGAGAGAGGAACCGACTAGAATAATGAATTTAGGGTTTTCAATTGTGTAATGGGTTTAAGGTTAATGGGTTAATGGGTATGGGTTATGATTAGAGTTAATGGACTCAATTAATTTATTAAATGGGTTTTGTGTTTGTTAATTGGTTAGTGTTGGGATATGAATCCTATAAACAATGTTCTAGTTGATGAAAGTATGTTTTGATGGCCAAAAGCAACTTAAAGTTAGTGATATATGTGGTTCTAAGTCATCTTAACTAAGTTATCTGAATATAAGCTTACTAATCTGATGAGAAACTTAAATTGAGATTACTGATCTTAATGCTAACTGAAGTAAGTTTACTGATCTTATTTGGTAATATTAAGAATAAAATTACTGATCTTAACTAAGTCATGTGAAATAAGATTACTGATCTGAGTATGGAAACTGAGAATAATTTTAGTGATCTTATATGAGATATTTGAAATCTGAGTTACTGATCTTATATACTTATTGATCTTATATACTTACTGATCTTATATGTAAGTTACTGATCTTAAATGTTTACTGATCTTATTGGTTATTGATCTGATATATGAACTATTAGGAACTAAGCTGAGGTTTTATATTGTATAGACAGCTTATAGTATAGGACTTAGAAATACTCATCTGTATATAGTTCAGTTGATGTATGGATAGGTTGTATATATGCAAAGTTGTATTCTATTTGTATTCAGCAATGTAAAACGTTCAGAACAGTAGATTAGGAATAGATTAGAAGAAGATCAGAAGACTATGAAGAATCAGAGGACTACTTCAGAATAAGAAGACTTCAAGAAGAGTTGAAGAGAAGCTTAGAAGAAGTCTGAAGAAGTACAGAACAGTTTCTGGAGAACTGTGCTGATTGACTAAGAACAGTAAAACTCAGAACAGTAAGTTACTGTGCTGATTTGTTGAAATTGAAGAATAAGTTTGGAAAGCTTATTTAAAGTGTAACTGAAGATGTATTGAAGATATGCTGACTTGGAAGTTAAAGGAAGTTACAAAGTCGGTTACAAGAAGAAGTTACAAAAACAGTTTTAGAGTTAGTTGAGAGTTAGTTCACAAACTGCTAACTGTCAAACTAAGTTCTATAAATACCGTGTGATCTCCTACTGCTGAAGACTACTGAACATTTTACTGATCTTAAAGCATCCTAAGTCTACAGAGCACAAGAAGAACTCACAGAGTTGAAGGAGATTAAAGAAGAGAAGAGCCACTGAATTGAAGAGAAGAATCAAAGGCTATTCACAGAGAAGTTTTACTTTTCAAGTTTAAGTTTGTGTTTTGTAAAACAAGTGTGCTAGTTACTTGGAAAATTACTAGTAGATCGAAGATATACCTGGAGGTATAATCGAAAAGATCAAAGTCTTAATCTTGGGACTCTAAGCCACAAGAAGCTCAAGAAGAGTAATAAAACTTCACAACTGGAGTTGTGAGAGTGGATGTAGACATTTGTCGAACCACTATAAAATTCTGTGTTCTTTACTTTACTGTTTGTTATTTGTTTGAATTGTTTAATCAAGAACATTAAGAATTTACTAAGTAAAGATCTAAGTAAAAGTTGAGTATAAAACTAAACTGAAAAGTACTGATCTAACTCAGTAAGAACAGTACTATTCAGAACACTATTCCGCATTAAACTCTGATATTTTGAAAGAATTTTAAAAGTCTATTCACCCCTCCCCTCTAGACATTTACTAGCTTACTCAATCTTAACTCAACTTTGGGACCAACAGTTAGAATTATTGTTAAATTAAAGGAATAGAGGAATGACATATTTGTAAATAACTGTATATTAAAAGGGTAAAAGTTATGAAAAATTTTCCATTTATGGAGTGTGCAAATTCCTGTGGGACGTCCATATATAGTAAGTGTGCAAATTCCTATGGGACGGAGGGAGTATAAGATAATATAAAAATCATAATACAATAAAAATTAACTTAAATTAACTAACTTGTAAATCTTGAGTTTGAGATGGAATGACATCTGTTTGTGGCATATATCTCCTCTATGAAGTTATCATCCAGTCATTAATTACATATTTTAGAAAGAAAAAAAGTAAAGATTTGAGTAAAAAAATAAAGGAAAAATTTGAGTAAGATACTTACATTTGGAAACTCTTCAACAAACTTTTTTCACTCACATGTCCTTTCATTGTGTCATAGCCTATTACACGAGCTACATTTCACTTTCTTCCTCATCATACGCAACAACTCTTTTTTTTTTTCTTCCATTAGAGTGTTCTTCATATGCCCCTCTTCTTCTTGCTTTTGATGGTCTTCCTCTTTTTCTTCCAAAGTTTGGAGGAAGGGGAGGTATGTATCTTGTCTTCTCCCACATGTTAACACCAATCATTGGTTGTAAAACTGAGGTATAAATTGAATTGTATGCCTGAATCTAGTAGCATGGATGATTAGACTCTTCTTGATTCAACTTCTCAGCTCCAATTGCTCTAAAATCATGCCTACATGGCACTCCGGTCAAATTCCACAACCTACGTGAGAAAGTCTTAGCCACTAGGTCAACTGAATACCTCCCACATTCAAAGTTTTCTATTTCATACAACAAAGAAGTTGACTTGAACGAGATGCATTCACTTTTTTTTGCCATCCTCATATTCAACTTCTCTCTAATTGATGGAAAAATCAACTTACCGTGGGGCCATGTCCATACAGAGATCAAATTTCTGGTTTTAAACGTGACCCCTGCAAGTGGGCGGTGGGATTGGTCCCCCGGGATTAGTTGGTCCTTGGACCGGATACCCGAGACTTAAAAAAAAAACATACCTTCCCACAACGTCTCACACTTATCTCTTGCAACCTCTTCGTAAGACTCATTTGTATCCACTCCAACATGGTGATGATTGTTTTTTTGCATAGCTTGTACAAGTGCACTATTTTATGACTCACAAATGTCGTTTAACAACAAGTCACACTTGAGAAAAGTATAGAAGTGTGATTTGGACCACTGAGAAGAAGGCTTCTTGTAACCAAGCTAAACATATTTTATCAAGCTCACCTATTGCCCTCATTGCATGATCAAACACAAGTACTGTGGTATATTTAGCAGTTGTCCACAATGCATTTTTTAGCGTAGTGACCTTAAACCCAACTTGTTTCATGTTCCCATGCATATGCTTTACACTAAATCTGTTTTCATGACCTGGAAAAATAGCTTCAAATGCAGCTAGCAGACCTTTTTGTCGATCAGACATAAAGGTGTAAATATCAACCCTCACAATATTTAAGTCTTCCTTCAACAAACCAAGAATTCAAGTCCAAATCTTTGTGTTTTAGTAGTTACTACATCATATGTTATGGGATAAATTTGATTGTTAGGATCTACAGAAACAACCGTTAATTGCACCCCAACATTTGGACCCTTAAGAAAAGTCTCATTTGGACCCTTAATTTTAAAAGTCTATTCACCCCTCCCCTCTAGACTTTTACTAGCTTACTCAATCTTAACTCAACTTTGGGACCAACAAGTGGTATCAGAGCAGTAGTTCATTGGACTGCTGTTTCTTGATAACCTTACAGATCTTGAGGGATATTTTACTGATCATTGCTGTTATTTCTTGTTATTTGTACTATCTGAATACTTGAAAACTATCTGCTATACTACTGATCCTATTTGTCTAATCAAACATGGATGACACTAATGTGAACAAGCTGCCCAAGTTCAAGATTGCAGATTATGACTACTGGAAGCTTAGGATGGAGGCCATCTTTAGCTCGACCCATGATCTAATGGTGTCTGTGGTGACTGAAGGACCAATTGTCATCATGGTGGAAAACACTGCTGTTCTTGATCCATCAAAACCAGTTGGAGCACTGGTCCCTAAACCAAGGTCAGAACTGACTTCGGAAGAAATGAAACAAAACAATTTGGACAGTCTTGCCAAGAACTACATTTTACATACCTTACCAAATGAGTATCTTGGTAAAGTATTAAAATGTAAGACTGCAAAACAGATGTGGGACAAACTGGCTATTCTTTGTGAAGGTACTACACTGATCAAAGAAAGCAAGTTATCCACTGCTGTCCAAAAGTTTGAATCATTTAAGATGAAGCCAGGAGAATCAATTGATGAGTTGGATACTCGATTTACCAAAATTATGAATGATCTTGATGTATTAGGAAAGACTTATACTGACAGAGAAGTTAACCTGAGAATCTTGAAAGCCGTGGATGAAAGGTGGAAAATGGTCAAGATGATCATTAAAACCACACAAGACATTGATTCTTGGCCAGCAGAAACTATGTTCCAAACACTTAAGGCACATGAGTTTGAGTTAGATGAAGAAGATCCTATTACTATGATTCATAAGGATAAGGATGCCTCTAAGGACATAGCTTTTAAAGCCTCTACCTCTAAGGGGTCTAGATCATCTAAGTCTAAGGCCTCAAGCATAAAAGATGAACTAGATAGTTCTGATCTTAGTCTGAAAGATCAGATGAGCCTTATGATCAAAAGATTTGATAAACTGAACAAGAGGTATGGCAGGTACAAAAGATTCTATAAGGAAACTAAGGGTTCTAGTAACATGGACTCTTCTGTGAACAGAAGGGATCAAAACTCTTCTGAAAGAAGGGATGAGATCTCTAATGAGAACATGAGAGATAGGAACTCATCTGAAAAGAGAGATAGAAAGTATTCTGATAAGAAAGACAGGAACTCAATTGACAAGCATGACAGGAACAGAAAGCATTCTCCCCCTAAAAGAACTTCTAACAATCCTGTTTGCTATAATTGTGATAAGCCAGGTCATTATGCTTATGAATGTCCTGATCTGAGTTCTGAAGATCGAGAAGAAAGGAAAGCCAGAAGAGATCGAAAATATGCCAAGGGTAAGAAGGCAATGATGGCATACAATAATTCTGATTCGGAATCAGAAGAGTTGCCATCGTCTTCATCTGATTACCCCTCTAGCAATGAAGATGAAGCCTTCATAGCAGATGATGGACTGGTAATGATGGCCAAAATAAATGATGAGGTATCTTCTGTTAACTCATTTCAATCTTGTGACAATTCTGACACTGATGAAAGTGATGCTGCTGTTAGCAGTGTAGGAAGTAGTCTTCATCATTCCCAAAGAGTGACTGAAGAAGACCTTCTACAAGCTAACAAAGCATTCATTGAAATTAGTGATGAGAATATATCTTTAAAGCAAGAAATCATTAAGCTAAAAGAAGCTCAGTCAAAAGTAGATCCTAATATAGCTGTCATAAATGCAAGGCTATCAGAAGAGTTGTCTCAACTCCAAGAAAAGTATGCATCCATTGATAAACTATATCAGGGTATGCTCAAAACTCAAGCCAAAGAGACTAATGAATTCAATGATTTAAAGATTAAATGTGAAAAACTTGAAGAGCGCAATAGATTCTTAGAATCTGAAGTAGTGAGCCTAGATCGAAAGCTATCTGGGATGATTAACTCTACTAAGATTAATCAAACTATCTCAGACAGATATAGAGCTCCAAATGATAAAAGAGGAATAGGTACTGATATACCTAGTCCATCTACTTCAGAATTTAAGAACACTAATGGAGCCAATACAAGTTCTTTGCAACTAGATAAAGGAAAAGAACCTATGACTTATGATGATGATCCAAAACTCAAAGTACAGTCTAAATACATCCCTCCTACTACCATGAATGGTAAAATGAAGAATGTATTAAGACCAGTACAGTCAAGACCATACCAGAAGAGTTATACTCCTCTGACCAGATCAGATCAGTCCTGGAATCAGAAGAGACAAACTCAGAACAGTAGGTCAAGGCAAGCACAAGCAAGTTGGGAACAGCCTAGACCTCCTTTTATAAGGCAGTCTCAGCTGTATTCAACTAAACCTAGGAGATTTGTGCCTCATTATCATAATAAACCTGTTCTTTATCCTCCTCCTTTATCCTATGATATCTATGGAGAGAAAAGACCAAAGCAAATTTATAAGCCTTATGGTCCACATGCTTTTAGACCATATTCAAACTATTACAGACATACTGATCTTACTGAAAAAGGGATAGAACCAAGGAAAGGCTATCTCAGAAAAATAGATCCTAAGTCTGCTGATAATTCTGAACTGGTTAATAAAGTACTGTTCTGTGATAAATTTGGAAGAAAACTGAAGAGGTCCCACTTATTCAAATCCTCAATGTTCATTTGGGTACCTCTCACTACTAACCCCCAAGGACCCCAATAAACAAGGGTACCTAAGTTATTAAGATCACTACTTTGCAGGATCGACTGGACTTATACAAGAAAGGTGGTTCAGTTGGTGAGACCTGGTACATAGACAGTGGGTGTTCACACCATATGACTGGTACCAAGGCCTTACTTACTGATTATCATGAGAAGGAAGGACCAAAAGTCATCTTTGGTGATAGCTCAATAGCAATCACAAAAGGATTTGGATTCATCAAGAATGGAGATGTTGAAATCCAAGATGTCTCCTATGTTGAAGGTTTGAAGTATAATTTGTTATCTGTATCTCAATTCTGTGACAGGGGATACAAGGTTCAGTTCAAGACCAGAAGATGTGAAATAATTGATAAAAGGACTCACAATGTTCTACTTGTTGGCACAAGACAAGGAAGTGTATACATTGTGAATTGGAATAGTTGTCCTAAGAATGCTTGTCTTATCACTAAGAGTCCTAAAGAAAACAGTTGGCTCTGGCATAAACGCCTCTGCCATCTGAACTTTAAGATAATCAACAAGATTGCTAGAGAACATCTTGTTGAGGGCATTCCTAATGAAATCTATTCCAAATCACAAGTATGTGATTCCTGTAAAAAAGGTAAACAGGTAAAGGTTTCATTTAAGTCCATTCCAACTCTTTCAACAAGCAGAGTTTTAGAACTCTTGCATATGGATCTTCATGGTCCTATCAATCCTCCTACATTGAATGGAAGAAGGTATACTCTAGTTGTTGTAGATGATTATTCTAAGTTTACTTGGGTAGTCTTTCTACACAAAAAGAGTGATACACAAACACTACTTCCAGATCTATTGAAGAGGTTGCAGGTTGAAAAAGGTCATCCCATTGTCAAGATTAGGAGTGACAAGGGGACTGAATTTATTAATTGTTACATTTCTGACTACTGTTCTAAGTCTGGCATACAACATTTGACAAGTGCAGCCAGAACCCCTCAACAAAATGGTGTTGCAGAAAGGAGAAACAGAACACTAAAAGAAGCTTGCAGAGCCATGATTGCAGAATTCAACACACCTCAGAAATTTTGGGCAGAAGCTATTAATACAGCTTGCCACTCCCAAAATCGAAGTGCTCTTAATAAGGTGCATGGTAAAACACCTTATGAGGTATGGAAAGGCAGAAAACCAAGAGTTTCTTATTTTCATATCTTTGGATGTAAGTGTTTCATACATAACAATGACAAAAGTAAATTAAATGCTTTTGATGCAAAAGCTGATGAAGGGATATTCTTAGGATACTCTTCTGTAAGCAAAGCATTTAGAGTGTTTAATTACTCTACCATATGTGTGGAAGAAACACCACATGTTGTCTTTGATGAGAATGTGCAGGACTCTGCTGATCATCAGCTCAGTAAGAAAATTGACAAACTACAGCTTCAAATCAACAATGAAGATGATGATACAGGAATATATGAATCTGTACAAGCATATAATCCTTTCCTGAAAGTTCTAAATCAAGATTCTGATAAAGAAAAGGTAAAAGACAAAGGTGAGTCATCTAAAACTTCTGAAATACAAGAAAATAATGACTGCTCTCCTGTGAACAAATCTGCCGATATAAATGATAATTTGCATGATAAAAATGATGATACTGTTAAAATAGAAGGACATGGAAGTCTTCTCATTCTACTGATCTGATTCTAGGTGATTCTAGTATAGGTGTTAAAACTAGAAAACAATTGTTTGATTCAAAGGAAGAACCTAGTAAGTCTTTATTTTGCTGGTGTTGTTTTCTATCATCTATTGAGCCTAAAACTGTGATTGAAGCTTTAAGTGATAGTAATTGGATTATAGCCATGCAAGAAGAACTTAATCAGTTCACTAGAAATGAAGTTTGGGAACTTGTTGATAGACCTAGTAATCATAATGTTGTAGGCACTAAGTGGATTTTCAAGAACAAAAGGGATGAAAATGATCTTGTAGTTAGAAACAAGGCTAGATTAGTTGCACAGGGTATTGATTATGATGAAACTTTTGCCCCTGTAGCTAGACTAGAAGCTATAAGATTGTTCCTTGCTTATGCTGCACATATGAAATTTACTGTGTATCAAATGGATGTGAAAAGTGCATTTTTGAATGGTATACTTGCTGAAGAAGTTTATGTAGAACAACCACCTGGTTTTGAAGTGAATAGTCACCAAGTATACAGGTTAAAGAAAGCACTCTATGGATTGAAACAAGCTCCAAGAGCATGGTATGATACTCTTTCTCTATTCTTACTTGAAAATGGTTTTACAAAAGGCAAAGTTGATAGAACTTTGTTTAGAAGACAAGAAGGTAATGATATATTACTTGTTCAAATTTATGTGGATGACATTATCTTTGGATCACCCAACAAAAACTTGAGTGAAAGCTTTTCTACACTCATGCAAAGCAAATTTGAAATGTCTATGATGGGAGAAATGACATATTTTCTTGGTCTTCAAGTAAAACAAACTTCAGAAGGTATCTTTATAAATCAAGCAAAATACACTAAGAATTTGCTAGATAAATTTGGTATTAAAACCTGTAAGACAGTTGGTGTGCCCATGCAACCTACATACAGAATGGATCCTGATGAAGGAGGTAAGTCTTCTGACCAACCTCACTATCGTGCTTTAATTGGCTCTCTACTCTATCTAACTGCCAGCAGACCTGATATTGCTTTTTCTGTTGGAGTATGTGCAAGATTTCAAGCAAACCCCAAGGAAAGTCATCTGGAAGCTGCTAAAAGGACATTGAAATATCTAAAGGGGACCATTAATCGAGGATTATGGTATCCTGCAGATGATGATATATCTTTAAGTGGTTATTCAGACTCGGACTTTGGAGGTTGCAAAATAGATAGAAAATCTACTTCAGGTTCATGTCAATTCTTAGGAACTAAGCTCATTTCATGGTTTTCAAAGAAACAAACAAGTGTGGCAACTTCTACTACTGAAGCAGAATATATGGCTGCAGGTAGTTGTTGTAGTCAGCTTCTTTGGCTAATACAACAACTCAGAGACTACAATGTTGTAGAATCTAATGTACCTATATATTGTGACAGTAATAGTGCCATTGCCATCACTCAAAATCCTGTTCTTCATACTAGATGCAAACATGTTGATATTAGGCATCATTTTATTAGGGATCATGTTGAAAAGAAGAATATTAGAATGGAAAAGATTCATACTGATATTCAAAGAGCTGACATTTTTATAAAACCATTGGCTGAAGTGAGATTCAGAGAATTGTGCATTAGTTTAGGATTGATAGATATGGATTCTGTTTGTATATAGAACTGTGCTAACATTTCAGGTACTGATCTTATACCAAGAAGGACATGAAGCAGAAACTAAGAGCAGTACATCAAAACTCAAAAGTCAGAAGAGACAACCCTATGTCAGATCACTAAAACAGGTAACAAGGTTACTAAAGTGACCTTAATCCCAATGAGGAAGCTGGTAAAGCTGAGGGACACTGAGAACACATTAAGGGGGAATCTGTGATTTCTTAAAGATCCTTTTGTTGACTCAGAACACTAAGTCACTTTAGCATAAACCTTGATGTGATCATTTAATTAAACATATTGTTACTAATTTGTACTGTTTTACACTTATATCTCATGAACTAACACTTTTACCAAGGTGAAACAGGCACAGAAGAGGAATTCTCCATTGAAGGGGGAACCAATCTGATTACAGATTTGAAAAAGTCTACTAATCTGATCTGATTACAGAACTAATCTGATTACTGACTAATCTGTCTATAGAAAGATTTGTTTACAACTAATCTGTTTACAAGAAATCTACTGATCTGACACAGTACTGATCTGAGGATCACTGTGCTGATATCAAAAAGGTGAAATCAGGAAATTTGGGTACTGATCTGAGGATTACTGTGCTGACCCATCTACTGATCTGAAATCTACTGTGCTGATTCATCTACTGATCTGATTTCTAAAAAGGTTACTCAGCTGATCACAGTACTCAGCTGATCCAGATAAGTGATATTTTCTTCATATACTTGTAAGAAAATGAAGTGAAAAAGTTTTGGAAACCACTGTGCTGATTTGCATCAGAACAATCTTTTGGTTTAGAATACTCTAAGTCAAAAATTGTTCAACTTTAGATTACTAATATAGAAGATTAGTACACTCCTATATCTTTAACCTAAGTTGTATGGTGCATTTATTAAATACAATTTGGCTCCAAGATTCAGAATGAGTTTTAGAATTTGAACAGTTTTTTTTAATCACGAATCTCAAGATTCGATCTAAACCATTAAACTCACAAAAATGATTCAATCAAAGCCCTAGATTGATTTTGTATTCAATAAACCCACGAACTTCATCACTTCAACTTCTCTACTTTACATTTCTGGAAAATACGAACTAAAGAGAATTCAATCATCTTACTCTCAAACACTTCTACATTCAGTTGCTTACATACCTATAATGGCAATTGTTAACATCATTGATCAAGATAAACAGGTAATAGGTACGTTTGATGTAACGAAATGGCAAAGAAGAAAAGGCATCTTCGTTGAAAACGCGGTTTACTTCGCCGGACCTCAAAATGCTGAGAATCAAGCAATTCTCACCTTCTGCGAGGAATGCGGACTGCGAAAATTCTTGGAATCATTCCCCGAAAAGGTTTTCGAACCTGAGGCAATTGAGTTCTTTCTTCAAATCGACGGTGATCAGAACAGTGTGCACTCGATGCTTTCTGGTCATAGAGTTACGATTACGAGAGAAATCTTAGGTCTTGGTTTTGACCTACCTGAAGGCCCAGTTCATATTTTAACCTATATGGAAGGACGAGAGAAGGAATGCGTTGGAAAATGGACGGGTGTTGAGCCAAAATCCCTCCACAATCTCAAGAAGGCAATTCTTCCATCCTCTGGAATGAAATTCTTGATGGATATTGCAGGAAAATGTTTGTTAGGGCAACACTACAGTCAAGACGCTCTCACAAATTTGAAAATTCGTGTTATGGCTGCAATAATAGATCGTGTCGATGGTGATTGGCAAGGATTCTTCCTTGAAAGACTTCTGGGTGAAAAGGAAAAGATCTTGTTTGATAGAGAGTCAGAGGAGTTCTCTCTCAAGTCAAAACTTGGATTTGGAAACAAGCTTAGCATACTGCTACCCACCTTGGCTGAGAGAAAGTCAAATTGGAGCTCTCCCAAGAAGTTTCATCCGAATAAGTTTCTACTCAGGAAGGAGTCATTGGAATTTGAGCAATCTCAACAAGCTCCTGAAACTCAACAACATGAATCTGGAGGTTCTATGTATAGAACAGATGATGAAACTCCTGAAATTCGATCAAAAGCAAGAAATGATCCGACCAGACCCAGAGCAAGAGGAGTTAGGAAGGCATTTTTAAGTGCATCAGAACAGTCAGAGTCTGCTGAGAATCAATCTCTAGAAGAAGAGGTAAGTGATTCAAGCTTTATTGGTAGATTTAAACGAACCAAGGATGTAGATATTGCTGGTTCTAGTAAGAGACGAAAAACCATTTTTGCTACCCCCTCTCCTTCTAACTCTGAATTTATTCCTGATCATCCCCTTGATAATCAACCTACCCTTTCTGGTGAGTCTGTTCACTATTCTCCTTTACATCAGACCACTTCCATTCATGAACCAGAACAAGTGACACCTCCTCATAAATCTCCAAGCCCGATTCATGTACACTCTACTGAACATGGATTTAAACCTTCTTCTGAACCCATTGATATTTCATCCTCATCTGAAACTGATTTTATAACCCCTAAACCTGCTGATTTGATGGATTATTCTGTATGTGATAAAGAAGATAGAATTAGGGTTGATATAAGGATAGCTTTGTTGAAGCTGTTTCCTGGTCTGGATGAGAGCTCTGTTGAGTTTGAAAGACTGCTTAGGATAGGCACTTGGATCTATCTTAAGAAATGTGATCTGAAAGAGACTCTAGCAGTTATGGAAGGTATGGGTGGTTCCAAAGTCTTTGATGAGTGGGAACAAGAACAGAAAATTGCAGCTGGAGTTAATTCAGTTACTGAATTGTTCACTACAGAATCTATAGTTCAACTTGTAGAGAGGATAACTGGTTTCTCATATCTTGTTAAGAATGTGAATCAAGCTGATCCTGAAGCAGAGGATGTGGTGAATATGAACATTTCAGATGATGATATTGGAATTCAGCAACATAAATCTCCTGAGGTAATGGAGACTCAAGCTCACACTGTTGTACCTTGTGATAATCAAAAGCTGGATGATATTCTGCTGACAGGAATTGCTCCTGATGATGGAGAGTCTGATAATACTGAAGTTTTTAAGGAAACAGATGTTCTTGAAAATACTGAGGTTATTGAGGAAGATCAAGATGTTTGTGCTGAGGAAATTCAGAGTACACCAAGAGTTGTTGATGGATTTGGTGTTTCAGATCCTATTGTTCAGGAAACCGTTCGCCCGGTTCCTCATACAGCCACTCTGGATCATTCTCATTTTGATGCTTTGAAGAGGCAAAATGATGAACTGAAGGTTCAATTAGATGCTGCTGTGAAAATGTTTCAGGAAGCCACTGAAAGGATTAATAAACTGTCTTCTGAAAATGTGTTTGAAAGAGTGATTGATCATACAATGTCAAAAATCTATGATCTGCATAGATTGCAGGAGAAAAATCTTTCAGCCACTCTTCACAAGAAACTGGAAGATCATCTCATTCCTCTAGGCCTTTGGCAGGATGAAGCCAAAAAGGGGGAAGAGAGGTTAAGCAAGCTAATGGAGCGGACTCAAACACAACAAGCTCAGTTGGTTGTGAGTCAAGATGAGCTTAGAGATGAAATTGCTAGCCTAAATGGAAAACTCAAGAGCAGAAAATAGCAGAAACACCAAGCTGAGGGTGTTATTGAAATTGCTGAATCAGGAAAGAAGAAAAGGAAATTGATTATTAGTGATGATGAAGAACAAGAAGAATCTGGTAGGATTACTAGATCAAGAAGTAAGTTGGTTGTTGGAAGTAGTCAATCTACTGAACAAGAAAAGAAAAAGAAAGAAGAAGCAGAGCTGAAGAAGAAAAAGAACAAAGATGTAGAGTTCTTGAGCAAGAGATATGATAATAGAGTTGCTAATTTGAAAAGGAAGTTAAAAGCTCTAAGGAAAGCTGAAGGAAAGAAACTGGATAAAAATTTCAAAGATGAAAACTATGTTGACTTCATGATTTTACCTGAGAATGAAGAACACTGGAATGAATTAAAGATAAGATGGCAAATCACTAACTTCATTGTGAAGAAATTTGGTGATCATGCTAGCAAAGAAGCAGAGTATGCTGACTTTGATGATTTCATGATGAACGTAGATTCTTCTCTTATCATTTTTTGTTATCTTCACATTTCTATTCTTAACAACCCCATGAGACCTAATTGCATCCTTAAACAATTGTTTACTACTAAAATTTTGTCCAATCAAGAACTCGTGGTTAAACACGGTAGAGCTTGTAAATGAATTATTCAGTCCTCCTACACAATTTTTATCATCAAAACCCAAATCACTACTGAAATCCCCATCTTCACTACCATCCACCTCTACACTAGCAGACTCATTAGATTGCTCCTCATTGTTGCCTTCATCTTCCTGAACTATACCACACCACTCATCCGTCATATCAATAGGGTTGGCAATGGGACGGGTAAAACCCCGTACCCACATGAAATTGGCTTGCACGGGACGGATAAATACCCAGTCAAACGGGTCTCGGGGCGGGTAAATACCCGATCAACAAATACCCACCGAGTGTGGGACGGGTCCTAGGATTGTATATACCTGACCCGAACCCGACCCGTATATATATATATATATATTAAAAATAAATTAATATAATAAATATATTTAATTATCAAAAAAAAATTTCAAGGGTAAGCAGTAGTGCCAACGCTACGTTCAAGTTCTGTCTCTTCTCTTCAAACTTCAATTGACTAAATTCGCAAATTCGCACTCCCACCATCCCACGTCCAGACGTATCGCGCCGTCGCCGCTCTATTCGCCGTTCGTCGAGCATCGCCACGAGCCCACGACTCCATGCCACCTGTCTGGCCTCCGGCCCTCCACCGTTTTTGTCCTAAGACTCCCAACGACTCCTGTCACTCCACGTCATAGATCCGGTCCTCACTCCTCAAGTTAAGGTTAGTTTTCAAATTTTAAGTTTTCAATCCTTTAATTCATCTCCTAAAAGTATTGATTGTAGTCTTGTAGATAAAAATTAAGTGTTGTACTGTTGTTGTTGGAACTTTGAAGTTTAATGTTTATATAAAATTACAAAGTGGTTGTAGAGGATTTAGATTTAGTGATTTACTTCATTTGTAATTTTGTATGGCTTTTAAATTGCTGCATATTTACTTTATTTCTAAAAAAGACTTAGATCCTTAGATTATTTATTTATTTTGTGTAGATTTTGAATTTATTTTGCAGATTTTCCCAATTTTGTTTGCAGATTTTGTAAATTTGTTTGTTGTACATTTTGTAATTTAGTACATTAATATTTTAGCTAGATTCAATTAATTTCAATAAATACATTACATATAGTTCATAGTTGAATTTCTTTTTGTAGCTAACAATTTTTCTTAAATAGATGGAGTCTGAAGAAGGAAATAATTATATCCCATCAAATATAATTCCTCAAGAAAGGAATGTGCCAATGGAGGAGATGTCTTCTGGGGGAGGTCCCGAGGATGATGATGTTAATGAGAATAGTACTCAATCTACTTCGAAAAGGAAACATACATCAGGTGTATGGAATCACTTTACAAGGATAACGCATGAGGGAATTCAACATGATTTGTGTAACTATTGTAGCACTCGTCTCAAAGCTCCAGCTGCTCATGGGACTACTAGTTTGCATAAGCATTATAACAATACTTGCAAGAAGCGACCTAGAAAAACTGATATCCGTCAAAGTGTACTATCAATGAACAAGAAAGCTGGTGGAATTAGTGTTAAGAACTTGAAGCACATGTTTTCGACCAAGAGGATTGTCGAGAGGAACTTGTTAAAATGGTAATTTTGCATGATTATCCTCTACGTATTGTGGAGCACATTGGCTTTCAAAGATATTTTACAAAGCTTCAACCTTGCTTTACCATGGTTTCAAGAAATACACTAAAAAATGACATTTTGAAGATTTTTCATGCTAAAAAAGCACAATGTTACAAATTGTTGGACAAACTTAAGTGTCGAGTTGCAATCACAACCGATATATGGACATAATAATGCTAAGGAAGGTTAATGGAATTACAACTCATTACATTGATGATTCATTGACTCTTACAAACTTCATTTTGAGGTAATAAAATATTATAATTATATATTCATATTTTTGATGTAGTTACTTAAGGTATTACTCCCTCCGTCCCACATGAATTTGCACACTTTCTATAAATGGATGTCCCATGCCAATTTGCACACCCCATAAAAGGAAATATCTTCATAACCCCCACCCTCAAAATATACTCTTATTTACCCATATGCCATTACTTTTCCACACTCAATCTACTTTTTACTTTACTTTATTCATAAAACTTTACAAAACTATCCCTCAAAACATCACTCATTACACCTTTTCTTACACATTTCTTAAATTGTGTGCCATCCCAAGTGTGTAAGTTCCTATGGGACGGAAGGAGTATTAAGTTCTAACTTTTTTTTTTATTCAATATAAGTTTGTATATGTCTCTTCTTCGCATACAACTGAGGTCATGGCTGGTCTTCTTGTCGAGTCATTCATGGATTGGAACATTGATAAAAAATTATCAACAATCACTGTTGATAATTGATCGACCAATGATTCCATGCTTAGGAGTATGCTGAACAAGCTTTCAAGGAGACATTTACTTCTAGATGGGAAGGTACTTCATATTTTGAATTTGAATTTGATTGTAAAAGATGGTCTTGAAGAGATTAGTGACTCAATTACAAAAATACGTGATAGTGTCATTTTTTTGGACCGGTTCACCTTCTAGGATAGAAAAATTTGAAGAAGCTGCACAAAAATACGGTCTGAGAAGATGGTTGAGAAATATGACAAATATTGGGATGAGTGCTACGTTATAATGGGGGTTGTTGCTGTTTTGGATCCAAGGTATAAATTAAAATTTTTTGAGTTTTATATTAACTTGATTTATGGTAAAAATTCAGATTCAAAGTTGTATGAGATTTGTAGAAGTTGTTATGATTTGTTGATTGCGTATCAGTCTAGAGAATTTAGTGGGAATTTGAGTGAAACATTGGATACGTGAATGACCTCATCTAGTATTTCTAGTCCAACAATTGATGCACTCGATACTGACACGATGGGCATGTATGACAAATGAATGACTTCAAGTTCAGATCCTTCTCCATTGTCTAGAACTTCGGTTTTGGACATGTATTTAGAAGAAGCTGTCTTGCCAAGAGCTTCACATTTTGATATTCTTAATTGGTGGAAAACTCACGGAGTTAAATATCCAATTTTACAAAAGATGGCAAGGGATATTTTAGCTATTCCAGTTTCAACTGTTGCATCTGAATCAACTTTTAGTGATAGTGGTCGATTGATTAGTCTGCATCTAGTGCTTTTATTCGAACTGAGCCTTAACGAGACTCGGCTTGACTCTTTAAGGCTCGGTAAGGCTTGACTCGTTTAGCATAATGAGCCGAGCTCGAGTACTATATAAGCTCAATTGCTTAACGAGTCTAGCTCGGCTCGACCCGTGAGTACCCACTAAACCTCGAGCTCGAATGGGTATTTTAGTAAATTCCTTAAAATAGGTCAATTACCCAAGGACCAAGGTCCTAATTCCCAAACCCTTTCCTTCAGTTTGAGTCACCCACTCCAATTCACAGTCACACACGCATACTAAGCAAACCCTCCCCAATCTTTCCTTCAAGCAGCCACACTCCCTACACACCGTCGCGCTGCGTCGCATCCCCAGCCGGCCAGCTGCAACCCGCTGCACCGCAGTCCACAACCGCGACGCCTCAACCGTAGCGTCACATTGTATTCCAGCCGCTAGACTACTTTAAACTCGCTAGTTGCCCATCGATTAGAAACCTCCAAGCTCTAGTTTAAGGATTCTCTCTATTCCTACTTCAATTTCTTGAAGTTTAGGGGTACACAACTCACCCATTTAAATATTGGTAAGTTTTTTTTTCTCTTTATAGCTTTTCGACCTATAGTATAATGAAAGAAGGGGATTCACTGAAGAGAGTAATTAAAAAACACCAATTTCTGAGCAATGTTGAGCAAGATTTGCTTCATATATAATGAACCTCCTTCATATATTGCTTTGTTTTTAGGCAAAAATACATCTACCATTTATCCCCTGTTTCTTTTCGGCCATTGTTATCTCAAATGGGGTGGTTTTACATTTAATATGTTTCATCCTAACACAATTGAGTAAATGCATAGTGGAGAGGCTTAATTTTAAAGTGTTTATTTAAATTTATAGAAAATATGTGTAAATTGTAATCACGACCATCCTTGTTATTTTAATTTCTAGTATTAAATGGGAAATGAAATGGAGTAAATGCATAATGGATTTAACTTTTGGAGTATCATTTAATGTGAAAATTACAGTTTGAGCCTAAGATACATTAAAAATAATAACTTCACAATCGTACTTCTCACTAATAACAATATAAGTATATAACAAAGTGTATTTTCCATTCTGATATTGAATCAATTGATATTTCAGTTGATATAACAGAGTGTATTTTCCATTCTGATATATCAAATAACAACACTAAATCAATTGAGTTTCAGTTTGAGTTTGAGATTAATAACAACACTACTTTTCCATTAATGGTGTATGTACTGACTTATTTTAATATTTTATAAATAGGATGTATTCAACCCAATGTTCTTGTTCAGGTGTTGGTATGAATCAAATCAATGAAGATGGTGGTCAAGAGATTGAGATCAATGAAGAAAGTGTGGATGTGATGAGCGAGGAAGAGCTCCAAACAACAAGTGACCAACCCGAAGAAGTAGAAGGGGAAAAAGACGGTGATGAAGGAGGACCAACAAAACCATTAGAGCCGAAGAAATGGCTAAAAAAAATCAATGGTTTGGGAGAATATGAAAATTGTCAAGTTCAAGAATGGAACAAAAAAAGTGTAATGTTTTCATAGATGGACAATCTGATGGTATCACTTCCCTTGCTGGCTATTCGTATGATCTTACTAAGGTACGAGAGCTTGCTTCTCATATGGTTCTAGTGCATGAGTATCCATTTTCTATGATGGATCATGTAATATTTAATAAGTTCATGAAAGTTGTATCATCGTTTTACAAAAAGATTACTCGTCAACAAGTTAGAGAAGATTGTTATAATACCTATCAAGTAGAAAAGAAAAGGTTGAAATCTGTGTTGATGGGTGCTAGTAGGGTTAGTATAACTACTGATTTGTGGAAATCTGGTCAAAATCTTCAGTATATGGTTGTGACGGGTCATTTTGTGGATGCTGATTGGGTGTTACAGAAACGTATCTTGGACTTTTGCAATGTTTCACCTCCCCATACAAGAGTCATTATTGTTGATGCTTTAAGTAAATGCTTTAGTGATTGGGAGATTGATGATAAGATTTCTAGCATAACTGTAGACAATGCTTCTTATAATGATGTTTGCATTAGAAGGCTTAAAAATAGATTTTTCTCTAAGAAAGAGACTTAGTCTTGGTGGAAAGATTTTTCATGTGAGGTGTTGTGCACATATACTTAATATTTTGGTGCAAGATGGTCTAAAAAATATGTATGGTGTGATTGATGTTGTTAGAGATGGGGTCAAGTATTTGAATAATTCAGAATCTCATCTTATTCAATTTGCAAAAATTGCGAAGCAGCTGCAACTACCTTCAAGAAAGTTGATTCTAGATTGTCCAACTAGGTGGAATAGCACACATCTCATGTTGGCATCAACTTTAGAATTCAAAGCTATTTTTTCAAGATATAATGATATTGACCCTGGGTTTACTTATGTTCCAAGTGAAGAAGATTGGTTGAAAGTGGAGGAAGTTTGTAAATTCTTGGGTATTTTTCATGAAATTACTAACATGATTTCTGCATCAGATTATCCAACTTTCAACATTTCTCTTGTTGAGCTTTATAGGGTGAAAGAGCTTTTAAATGGAAAGATTGTTGACACTTCAGGTAATATCAAAGAAATGGCCATGGCAATGTCGAAAAAGTTTGATAAGTATTAGGGAGATAGTAATGTGTTGTTGGCAATAACTGCTATTTTTAATCTGAGGTATAAAATGGCACTTGTTGATCATGCATTTCCGATTATTTATGGTGAGATAGAAGCATTGGATAAAATTCATGAAATCAAGATGCTTATCTATGAGCTTTACAATGAATATGTTGAAGCTTATATCTCATCTCAAGCTGAAGGCCCCAAAAAACAGTAGCTACATCAACATGGTATAGATTTGATGAGTAATAGGGCAGTTGTTAAGAAGCTTGGAATTAATGTTCTTACCGGTAAGTAAAAGTTTTTATTGCGTGTCAATGAAATTGACAGGACTCCACCGGAAAAAATGGATTTGGATGTGTATTTAGAAGAAAATAGGTATTGTTGTGATGATGTTTCTGCAAATCTTAATGTTTTGGCTTGGTGGAAATTGGAAAGGTTGAGGTTTCCGATATTGTCAAGGATGGCAAGTGACATTCTCTCTATTCCGGTTACAACTGTAGCCTCCGAATATACTTTTAGTGCCGGTGGTCGAAAAGTTGATGATCGACGAGCTTCTATGACAGTTGAGATGGTGCAAATGCTACTTTGTGGCAATGGTTGGATCCACAATCTTTATGGTGTGAAGACTAGACCCCGTGTAAGTGAAATGAACCTTCTAATACTTTTACTTTTGGTTGATTATCTTTTATATATAATGACTTTCTTATTTTTATTTTTTGGGAATCATTGGATGTTGGTGAATCATCTACATCAACCTATCAAGAAATTGAACTTCCAGATTAAGATTGAAGTAGTGGATGTTGCCCTATCAAGAAATTGGAAGTAGTGAATCATTGGATGTAGGAATCTATTTTTATTTTTGATTCGGGTGGAATTTACATACTTTAGATGCACGTGTGAAGTGTATTTTGATGAGTTTTTCATTGAATTGTGGATTAATTATGATGATTTGAGCCAAAATGAGGGAAAGGTTGTGTTTTGTCGATTTTGTAGGAAATACGATGGAATTTGGAGCAAAACACCAACCATACTTCACTGGATCAAGAAGAGGAGTGCACCATTGGGTTCGTCTTGAAAAATGGAGTGGAATAGCCAAAAGAATCAAGTCAATCGGATACCCGAGGCGAAAGATATGCACGAAATGAGAAAGGGTCGAAGTCGACCGAGCGAGCACGCCCGAGACAAGGGCTCGAGATAGAGCTCCTCGAGACAGAATTTTGGGGCGCCGAGCGAGCACGACCGAGCTCCGTGCACGGCCGTGCTACCCCCATACCCCCATTTTCGGTGCCATACTCCTATTTTGGCCATTTTTTAGGGACTAACTTGCAATTCTTGCACCCAAACCCTACCCCAACACTATATAAACCCTCATTCTTAAAAAAAAAAAAAAAAGACCTTTCCCCAATATCTCAAATTCCACACATACAAACACATACTTGGAGGTGATTTGGCCACAAATTCTTCATTTCTTCATCAATTCATGCAAGGAAGGCATCAATAGATTGAAATTTTCATTCTCCACCACATTTTAGACTAAGCTTTCTATTCCTCTCTCTCTTTTTATTTAGCTATTTCTTTGGATTTTGTAATTTGATTATGTTGTTGATTGGCTAGAACACTTTTGGTTCTAGGGCTATGTTTATACTTTGGATGATGTTTATGAATTAATTTCTTGTTTATTTGGTGGTTGTGTTGCCATTTCTATTTGAATGCTTAACTTTCATTGCAAGACATGTTGTCAATGGTCATGATAATGTGTTTGATTTATTATTAATTGAAATTGGATTGAGAGATCTTTTTCATTAATCGTATTTAAGCATTCGACCCAATATTATTGTGAGCTCGAGAGAGGATCAATTATTGGAAGGGTATTAGATGATCTTAGCACCCTTTTTGAGGTTTATTATGCATGCTAGATAGAGATACTAGTTTGTGTGATACTTCTCTTGGATTAATTAGATCGAGAGAACTTTTAATTCATTATTTCGTGATCAGCCCTATAGTAATCAACACAACACCACTTAATTAGGCTTTTGATCATAAATTGACTCCTTAGTGTGACATATGCCTTGGAACCTCTCTTTCCTTCTTTGAGTTTTAACCATATTTCTTTCGTTTCTTTGTGATTTGCATGAGCATTTGTTGATCGATATCTATATTACTCTTTTAATTGTTTACTTGTGACAACTTGGTAGATAATTTAGGGGTAATCACACCACTCCACTTTAATCGATCACGTCTATTTAGAATTCCATCGACAAACTCCACTTTTACACTACACCTCCTCGTGGGATCGACCTCGTACTTATCACGCTACGATAGACGCCGTATTGCGGTCATGTATTTTGGTGTTGCATAATACGTGAATTAATTTTCTATGATGGATGGAGTACATTTGTTAGTTGTTAACTTGTTAGTGGATGTTGATTTCATATTCCTAGTTGTTATCGATCAAGTAGTGAATGTTGCTTTCATATTTTAATTGTACTCGCGCATGTACTTTTGAAGTATGCATTTGCTTTTATATTTTTAGTGCTCTTTGGTTAAATATGTATTTTTTATAGGAATTTCAATATTTTAGTTAAATGTGTGTATTTACAGGATTTCGAGCTCAAGCTCGAGTTTAATAAAATAAAAAATGAGTCGAGTCGAGCCATCTTTCATTCTCGATAGTGTTAATGAGCGAGCTCGAACCTTATGTACTCGGGCTCGCTCGGCTCGAATAACAGCACTATCCGCATCACAATAGACTTAATCCAACTACTGTTGAGGCATTGATGTGCAGTCGTCGTTGGTTATGGAATGAAGAGAGAGGTAAATTTATTATTCAATTTCTATCATTTTCATTCTATTTTCTGAATATATGATATAACTTTGCAATTTTAATTTTTGTAGGTTGTTCTACATTGATTTGTCATATTGTAATTGACGAGGAAGAAGACGTGCATGAAGATTGAAGAATTATAGTAGTTTTAAGAGTGTTGGATGTTTTATTGTAGTTTTAAGAGTGTTGGATATTTTAATTAGGTTAATTTTGCATTGAACAATATGTATGTTTTATTGTAGTTTTAAAAGTGTTGGATGTTGGACTTGATGTTTTATTGTTGAATGAGTGTTGGAATTGATGTTTTATGGTAGTTTTAACTTTTAAGTGCAGATTTTACTGTGATATTTTATTTAAATAACAGTTAAAAAAAAAAGATTGCGGGGTGGGTTTACCCCCTAGGTTTGTGGGACAGGACGGGTTTCAGTGGGTTTTGAAGCGGGGCGAGTAACGAGTCCAAATTTTTTTGGCGGGGCGGGTCCTGGGACCGGCCATACCCAGCCCGTTGCCAACCCTACTTATCAATTGCTTCCTCAAATAATACATCATCCACGTCACTATATCTACCATCACTCATTACAAACTCATTATCATCAAAATCTACATACCCCTCACTGTTATTACACTGATCTAACCCATGTCCACCCTCAATAAAATTATTTTCTTCTTCATTAACTATGAACCCCATAACCTTACCCTTTCCCTTATCATCATCATAAGTAGCCTTAAGAATATCCTTTCCCTTATCAACCACAATAGAATGCATATCGTCTTTTTCAATATATATATATATATGAACCTCAAAGGACTTAATATAAGACTTTGTTGGGAAATGAATTGATTTTGATTAAGATACCAAAACCCCTGATTTATGTAAGTCAGTTTAGTTGAGATTACAATTCAGTCTAGTTGGGACAGTTTATAAAAATGTATAAGTCCAGAATCTCAGGAATATTGAGATCATAGTTTCAGGTTAGTTGTTCAAGCTGGAATGTTAGGCAGCTTAAAGGTTTTGTCTTAGTTAGATCAAAGAAGCTGATCATATAAAGACAAGTTGCCTGAAGTGGACAACATGACTGATAACACAAGAACTGAGCAAGTAATCAAATCTTTTGATGACGGAAATGATAAGTGCTAATACAAATCAAATGATCATCTAAAGCTAAAGATCAAAACATTGAATGCAACTACTCGAGAAAACAACATTTATGAAGCATTAAAGTCATTAAGCCTAAGCAAGCATTAAAGACTTAGAAGCATTAAAGACTGAAAGTAACATTCTATTTGCAGCAAAGAATGTTCAGAGAATTTGTCTCATCTGACCGTTGGTAAAAGTACAAGGTTCTGACACAATCATCCTTGGAAAATGTGCACCTCATGTGACTGACACAAATCTGCACAACCGCATTTTTCAAAAGTCAACTTAAGCATTCAGGCAACCATTGAAGAACCTTTTATACCCACTGGATAATAGAAGAAAGCTCAAGTAGCCATTTCAATGGAGCCGCAAATAGACATTTTGAATGTTGCCTCTCCAACGGGTATATGTTCAAAATGTTCTATAAATACTGAAGTGAATCAAGGAAATAAGCATCAACAATCAAAGGAAACACAAGCATTTACAAAACTCAAGCTTTCAATTTTACAAACATAAATCTCAAGTTTCCTTATCACTTCTAGCTAAGCCCATATTGTATTATCCTAAAGCTTAGCAAAGAGATATCCTATCCCTTTACACTGTTCTTATTGTAAAGGATGTCTCAACTAGTTAGAACCAAACCTCAAAACCCTTACCTTTCAAGAGAAAGAAGTAGAGTTTGTTGTAGAAGTGAGGAGTTAAAGGCTGTTAAGAGAAAATACAGCTTTAGCTCAGTAAGTTGAGCAATAGGACTCAGAGTTCCTAGGGATCAAAGCAGTAAGGATAGTATGGTTGATCAATGTACCTTGACACTATAAAACAAGTTAATTCCAGGAGTAAAAGAATTATTCTGTTAAATCAGGAAAAGTGGATATAGGAGCTTGAGCCTCTAAACCACTATAAATTGTTGTGTCATTTACTTATTGCATTGATTTCAATTGATCACATTCATACACATCACTCAAAACTGATCTCAAAAGTTTCCTATCATTGAAATTGAGAAAAAAATGTATTTGGACAAAGTCCTTGATAAAACTGTTTTCAGATATTAACAAGGAGTTTTCTAAGAAAAAGGGCTAACCACATTCCGCACTACATAACTTATTTAGATAGTTGTCCAACTGATTACTTCATAGTTTTCAGTAGGTTGGTTATCTATTAAAGTTATCACTCAGAGAAGTTGTCAGACAACTCTCCTGAAAGGTCAAACTTTTTGAAAAAGAAAATTTGAATACACAAGTGCATCCCCCCCTACACTTGTGTCATACTCCTCCTAGGACCAACATACTTAAATATAACTCATTTCCATGCATAATTTATCTTAATACATTGCATGAATCAAACCTATAATACTTATTAGGACCATTTAACCATAATTGTGCAACCAATCCATCAATTTGCTCTACAGAAAGTCCAAGTATGTTCACATAATCAAAAGAACTTACTTCACCTCCTTCACATGCAAGATTTTCATATTTCTTTTCCCCATAATTTTTTCTCCCGTGATAGAATATGAATTATGTACCACACCTCTTTTACACCTGCAAACATATAATTTTAATTAAACGATTATAACTCTATAGTAAAATTAACTATTTTGAAAGTATTCTTTACTTGTAATGCAAAAGGATTTCAATTTTCAACCAAGCCAAAAAAGTATGTAGTTTACTATGTCTCTGAGATTTCTTTTTCTTGGCATTGTTTTTATTGCTACTAAATATGACATTTTATAATTATAAATAATTGGGCTAGGATTTTGATTGTTCATATGTTAAGAATATAGTAATCGTCGCATGTGTAGGGATTCTGATAATAATATACTACTATATCAAATTTTACCAAGGCAGACTTTTATCTCATATCATTATGATTCTAATAATCAAGCAAGTGAACAATTGGGGGAATTAAAGTTCTCTTTTACTGTCTACTAGAAAATCCTTGAAATGAAAAATATGAATTAAAGTTCTCTTTTATTGATTCTAAATGTGTTTCTTGGTGAAGAGTGAGAATTAAAATTCAACTCAATAACAAATTACAAACACACACTAAGCAAAAATCGTTTTCTTTGTCTTAGAACCACCAAATCGTAAAAAAAAAAAAAAAAACACAAGAATAAATAGAGCCAAACGATAAAAAAACAGAGCATAAGAGCATACAAAATACCCCTTATTTTGCAGCATAAATTTAGGGAAATTAAAAACTCTAGATTTTTAGATGAACTTACGTTGTGGGGGAGATACTCCAACTTTTCCTTGTCGCAACATCTTCAGTGGCTACGATTTCAGTGGCATGCTGTATCTTCAATTTTTTGGGTGCCATTTCAAGATTTTTCGATTTCAGAGGAACTTAGCATGCGACAATTGGGAATTCAGGGTTTTTTTTGTATGATTTGGGGCGTAATTTAGGGTTTTGCGATTTTGGGTGCAATTTCAAGGTATTGCGATTTGGGGATTGTTCTTTGAGGGTATTGCAATTTAAACGTTTTTTTTTTTTTAATTTTTGTTGCTTTTGGGTGTTTGATTGAAAATGAGGAGTTATGTGTTTTTGTTTCAGACATAATGGCGCGTGTATGATCACCTTACCAATTCCGTTAATTTTAGACGAAAAAATTACATGTGACCTTTTTTGTTTAAAATGGGACCATTTTCGTGAGCAGTCATTTTTTCTGGGACCAAATCTGCATTTTACCCTAAAATTACCATATAATTATACTCCTAATTTATTAGAGTAATAAATATAAATCATTAAACAGACTGACTGAGTGACCCTAATTTATTAGTGCTCAATCCTATAGGATTTCAGTTTAAAGGTCCTGGTTAAAGGTCCTGGTCAAAGTAACTTAGACTTAATGAAACTGGTTTGGAAAAGTTTAATCATATTCCTCAATAATTTTGATTTAAACAGGGTATGTCCATCTAGCTTAGGGTTTTGTCCTACCTTGTGTCTGAGACTTATTTTTGAAATCCCAATAGGGCATCTGTCCTCCTTCCAGCGGGCCCATCTTCCTCTTCCCTAGACCTTCCCCCCCACCCCCCACTACCTTAAACCTATAGAATATCAGTTTACCCATTGTTTAATGTCTAACCCTATTCCCATAAACTTTATCGCCGTTTTGGTGGATACTTCTTCGACCATTAGTTTTCTAACACATGTGTAAGAGGGTAGGTGTGAGTCTTGTATTTTCTTATTGCTTTGTGTTTTCCTGGTCTCAGGTCGACCAGGTGTGGTGCGAAGTGTTAACTAAACAAAACATGGAGGAGCTGCGGCGGGGTAATGGAGACTCAGTGCAAATCGATGAGGAAGAAGTGGATGTGATCGGATCTACTCTATGTCTCATCGGGAAAGTCATAACAAACAAATAATTCAATGCATATGGTTTGCTAGAGGTTATGAAACTTGTTATAAACCCATCTATGGGTTTCACGACAATAGAAATTGGAAAAAACTTGTTCTCATTTCAGTTCAGATCTACTTCGGACATGATGGATGAGAACCGTGGATTTTTCACAAAAACATAATTGCTCTCAGAGAGTTGGGAAGAGGAGAGAAACCCTCTTCAATAAGATTCGACGGAACACCATTTTGGGGTTCGAATATACAATATCCCCATAGCAGCCCAGTCGGAGAAAAGCATCAAACTCATTACATGCCGATGTGGGGAAGTGATTGAAATCGATGGCCCTTCCTAGAAGGTGTTTCAAGGAGTATTCAAGTAAAAGTAAAGGTTGACCACTCAAAGCCGCTCAGAAAAGGAACGAACATCGAAATGAAAAACTCAATATTGGTATGGGTGGACTTCAAGTACGAAAGACTTCCTTCTTTCTGCTATACATATGAGGCACTCTTGGGCATATGAAGAAAGAGTTTGACTTGGCTGAAGGAGAAGAAAAAATATCTTCAATATCCAATGATAAACTGTTATTCGGTGAGTGGATGCGAACTTCTCCCCAAAAGAAGCTCACTATCGCTGTGGAGCAACAAAGAACACCCATGAACACTACTTGTCTTCGCATACAACTTTTTGAGACCTTTAGAAAAATAATTTTGGAAGAAGTGTGTGAGGTCAACACACTTGAGAACGTGCCCTAAAAAAATATCGAAAGAGAGCCTCACATAGTTGAAAGGGCCATATCGAAACTTGAAAATGTTAGAGTGGACGACAATGGAGAAATAAAATGGAGAGCAACAGAGCCTATGTCTATCAAGACAACCACTGCAAGTAACCCAAAATTGCATAACCACACTAAAACAATGCCCAATCACCCATGTATACTAAAACACCAACCCCCAACCACCTCCATTAAATTCACGGAACCCACCCCCTCAGCTATAGCATACCCCTGACCAAACCTATTCAACTCTACTACTACGAAAGAATCGAACAATCACCCACCTAAAATCCATACCCAAATGCACATTAAACCCTCTACACACACCATAACCACGAACCAAATATCATCACTCACACAGAACGTCCCTGAGCAAGATAATACCCCCAAACATTACCTAAACACTCAAATCCACATACCACAAATAATACCGACATCTGATCTAATCGCCATATGCCAACCAACCCCACCCCAAACCAAAATCGACCATAATCAAAAGAGACAATTCTCTAGGAAAGAACAAGAACATGGTGAGAAACATCAAAAACGCTGAAAAAAAAAGAGGAAATGGGAGAAAGTAGAAGCCACGAAGATCCGAAAAAAAAGAAACAAAGTGGAAATCAATGCATATCCCTCAATGGCGAAGGCTGCCGAGAGTTATGAATATCATAAGTTGGAACTACCGCGAGCTTGGGAACCGAACGAAAGTTCGAGCGCTTTGAAAGATCCTACAAGAGAAAGACTCGGGTATTGTCTTTCTCATGGAAACAACACTCTCTAATATCCAAATGTTTCGAATTAACGTCAACTCCCTCCACTGCTACGAATGTCTGCCCTGGAATGCATAAAAAAGGGACATGACAGGAAAGTTGATTTGGATATATCCCTCTTGAATTTCTCCCACCACCACATCTCGACTAGGAGGGGGGAGGGACGATGATGATATGTTGTGGCAGCTTGTTGGGATTTATGGATTGCCAACCAGAAATGATAGACACAAAACATTTCAACTTATGAACCAAGTCGCTCCAACTGATAACAAACCCTGGATATGTATTCCTTTAGAGATACGGTAGAGCCGGCTACGCGGACATTCAGGTTCGCCTTGACATAACCATCACTAACCCTTTATGGCGACAACTTTACCCGGGATCTAAAGTCCACCACCTAGCCTAAATAATATCCGATCATGCTCCTTTCTTCATCGAAGTGAAAAGGGCAACCCCCCACACGCACAGTGGTATAAGCCAGAGAAAACTTTTAAGATTCGAGAAAATGTGGATAAAAAATATGGCATGTAAGGATATCGTCTACCGGGGCTGGAACAAAAATATCCCAAACATCACTTTTGAGGATCGCATAAAAAATTGTAATAGGCTAATACGGAGATGGAATTGACAAGTGTTTTGAAATGTGCCTGCAAAGGTACATAACCTTAAAGTTGAAGTTGAAAATCTTTGGGCTAGATACCAAAGCATAGATGTGATAAGCGAGCTCAAGGAGAAGTAGAAAATGCTCGACGAGGCCCTCAAGCAGGAGGAGACGTGGTGGTATCAGAGATCCAGAGCTCTATGGTTGACGAATGGTGATTGAAACACGTCTTTCTTCCATGCCAAAGCTACCCAAAGGAGGAGAAGAAACATAGTGGAGCCCAAAGTCACAAGTGAAATGAATGATAACCTCCCACAACCCTACATAACAATAGAAATCAAACGGTCCCTGAAGCAGATGCACCCGACAAAAGCTAGCCCTAAGCACTGATGGTATGTTTCCTCTTTTTTTCCAAAAAAATTGGCCTATTGTGTGCAACTCTTTTATTGACACTTGTTTAAATGTTCTAAATTTCGGTGCTAGTCCATCTTCTCCAAATGATACTCCCTCCGTCCGCTTATAAACTTCTTATTTTTTTCATTTTGACCCATTCACCTATAAGCTTCTCATACCCTTTTTTGGAAAATATCTTTTAATTTTTTATTTCTTCCACTTCACTTTATATTTATTTTTTCTCTCTATCTATCTATGTCTCTCTTTCTTTCAATCACATCACTTTTACTATATCTATTATTTAATCACTTTTCTTAATTCACGTGTCAAAAAGTAATGAAAAACTTATAGACAGACAGATGGAGTACATTCATTGTTCTTACATTCATTAAATCCCTCGAGAGCCCAAAATACTTTAGACCAATTAGCTTGTACAATGTGGTTATTTGTGTCATCACTAAAGCTATAGCAAATAGGCTTAAGTTTGTTCTCCAAACGGTAATATCCCCGAACCAAAATGCCTTCATCCCTAACCGTCTCATTACCGATAATGCTAGCTTTTGAGATTTTCCATTTTTGAATAATTTATTTGGCTTTTTTTTTCATATTGGAGTATAATATTTCAGATTTTTTTAAAAAAAATGCATTTTAAATATTATTCATAATTTATTTTCAATAATTTTAAAATATTATTCAATGTTTTAACTAATAGTTATAATTTTTCTGAATTAATAATTATAAATAAGTTATAAAAAGAAAAGAATATGGAACATATATATGTAAAAAAATAAATTCACATGTATGTTGACCATGCTAATACCAATAAAAGGACTATTTTCAAAATTTGAGCATACTTATTAAAACGAAATCAAAATGTGTAATTCGTCTGAATCAAATACAAATTAAATCAATTCAACTTAATGGACTAAAAAATCTTTAATCCCTAAAACTAATATTCCAATCATTAGAGTCGCAGTAGCTCTGCATAGAGAAGGTGGTTCCAGGTGTCGGGAACGCCGGCGAGGCACCAGTGGGTGCAGTCCATGCCTCTGAACTGATTGTACTTGCTCGGGTGCCCATCCTTTCTCAATTGTGACAATAATGTAATATCCAACAGATGGATATTTGTGTTACTCTTTAGAATCAATTTTAGTACTTTTGATGCTGATGGCTCTCCACCTGGATATGTTGATCCATTCACTGGTTTTGTTTCTCTTGAGCAATCTGTTGCTGCCGGCTCATTCCACTCACTCCCACTAAAATCAAAAGAAAATCAACTTACATTAATTTTTAACATTTTTGTATTGCACATTATTTTTCACGTACAAATTAACAAGGTTCAACTAGTGCACACAAGTGTGACGACTGGAGATTTATATAATCTTAAAGATAACTAAATTTTTCAATTTTTGTTCATTGTTCCTCTAAATGTAATTTATCTTGAAAGTTGAATAAATAAACTTAGCTCTTATAAAAAAAAAATTAAAGATTAAAGAAAAAAAAAAAAAAGGAGCCTAAAATGACGAAAATAAAATTTTATGATATAAAGTCATTTGAATTTTGAAGGCATTTTTTTTTATATTTTTATGAAATTTGACAAAGCGGCAGTGTATTGATAGGAAATGAGTGATTAGCTTCTTAATTATTACTAATTTGAATGAATTATTGTCTCCATTTCATAATGTAATTAGTCCTTTTTATTTTTATGCAGTATAAAATTAAAGAGGGAAAATGAAATGAGTGGATTATTATTATTTTTTTTTCTTTGAATAATATGTCTCAATTATCATGAAAAAAGGTTATAAATGTAAAATTTTAGGGATACAATAATTATACATAAGAGTAATTTAGAAAAAATAACTAAAACAACAAAAAATATAAAACGAAGTGAGTAGATGAGGATTTGGTATAAGATTAATCTTACTGGTAATGAAATGGAGAAACTCCTTGGAAGAAAACTTTGGTATTAGAAGGATTTACGTCTGCAGATTCAACCCATTTTTTCCAAGTTGTTAGGCCTTTTTGAAATGCAACCATTCGATCCATGTCCTTCACCACTTTCCCTTCACTTTCGATATAGTCCCACCTGCCAAAAAATTAATTTAATTTTAATTTATTTTCAATTTAAATGAGTCAATATTATTTTCAAAACATGACAGGAGTATTTATTAACTTTAATTCCAAGATCGTGCTTGAAAAGGAATATTATTGATTACATTTATACTCATCAATAATTTGTTAATATGATATTGTTATTAACTTTTTTTTATTTTTTATTTATAAATATATTTCACCACAATCACTTTAACTCTTCTCTATTTTTATTCTATTTCATGTTCTACTTATAATACATAAACAAATCATATTTTTTAAAACGGGTGCAAAAGGAAATCTATTAACACTTTACCTGAACGGAAGTAATAAACATTTTATATAAACTTACGGTTGTTTAGGTCCTCTACGGTACCACCAAAGCCAAGTGTTGAAGATTAAGACATCGGCTTGCTTCCACGTCTCTCCATCCTTAATCGAATCAAGTTTCAACACTCGACCTATTTCCTCGTTTTCAATATCAACTAAATAATGCGTAAGAAACATTTTGATGGTCACTCCATAATCCTGCAACATTAAAAATAATAAATTTTATAAGTAGATGAACACATATATTAATAAAGTATAATAATTAGTAAAATTTTGAGGGTTGATTAGTAAATTTTCGAGAAGTATAAAGTAAATAAATGAGTTGACTTGTGTGTATATATGAATAAAAAAGTAATGATATTATGTGTAAAATATTGTGGGAGTGGAGTATATAATTAAAAGTATTTGAGTTTCATTTTAAAAGTGTAGAAGTTATTATAAAACATTTTTAAAAAATGTGTAAAAATTATTGTGGAACATATGGAGTATAAAACATTAATTATTAATTATCCTGCATATTAAGAGCAAATCCCGGAAGGAGATTGATTCACTACAAAGAAAATTACATTTAATGACAGAAAATATGTCATTACGATTAGCTAAATAAGTTATAATAACAATATTCATTAATTGTCAAATTTTTTTTATAGCAAATCTCAATTGAAGTACTAAGTACAGGACGGAACCAAAATTTTAGTAAAATCTGTGTGTAGATTAACCGTGTTAATGAATCATACGCTTGACTTAATATTGGCATACAAGATTCTAAATTTTCTATATTGTGGTTTAATTTAATACTCCTTCCTTTTTTTTATAAGATGTTTTAAAGTAATTTATTAGAATTAAGAAAGGGTATGTTTTGACAAATATACCCTTAGATAATAAAGCTTAGATAATAAAGGAGGTTTCTAATTACATTAATTTCATTCCATAATACACATTAAATTTCAATTCTTTCTAAAGTTAATTAGAGTAATTTAGAAATTATGATTGTTTCCAAAGTTAAAAGGAGGACATAAACACTGTAAAAAATCTAAAACATCTTATATAATATATGCACAAGAAAAAAGGTATAAAACATCTTATAAAAAAAAACGGAAGGAGTATTTTTTAATAAATTTATGCCACAAGTATAATCATGATTTCACATAGAACTTAGTACTTAAAAAAATAATGAACCTAGAGTGAATGTACCTTGTAAAAAACAGAGGGGATTGAATTATTTACAGCAAAAATCTGGAATTTGGATATCCCTACAGCCTGATTGAGCAAGCAAACGAGGGATTGCCACTGGTTGTTACTCACTGAGTCCCCTATAAACATTATTGTTTTCCCCTTCATTCTCCTCAGAAAATCTATTCCGTCAAATCTGTTAAAAAAAACGGATTTAATATCAAGAATCGTCTTTTGTTTTTAATTTTTCAATTTGATTCTTTTTTATATATATATGAACCAAGATTGACAAAAAAAAACATACATGACTAAAATAAAAGAGTAGAATGCCATACCTAGGTAAGTTGCAACCGTTTGGTTGCCATCTATACTTAAGGTACTCGTGATCAGGGCGGCCGAATTTGAGGCAGTCGAATTCCCCACGAATCGAGCATTTAGACGAGTCGAAAAGAGGGTAGGACTCATCATACACCCATTCTCCTTCATAGAAATTGCACCCATTTTGGTTGACTGAACTAATCAGATTTGATGTGGTAAGGCTAGGTAAAAAAAGCATGCAGAGAGTTGCAAGAAGAAACATAAGAATATTGGGTGTGATTTTTCCTAAATCCATGATTAATTAGGTGCATTGGGGGTGGGGTGGAGATAAATATGTATCACCTATATATATAAGTATATGAGGAATGTGACAAGAAACAGCTTTAAATAATTGGGAAAGTTGTAGTTTTCAAAAAAAGAAATTGCTAAAGTTGTAATAAATATTAGGAATTATTGGGCAATAAAAAAGGCAAATCTCATTTATTATGTTTGCATAAAATAAGAATTGCAAATCCTGCATTTTCAAAGGTCAAAAGAAATTAATTATGTATATATGATTTGGAGGTAAAGCTACTAATTAGGGATTTTATTAATGATAAAGGGAAAAATAAATGAGATGATGCAAAACTCAAAAGTAGTCTAAACCAAAATTGACTCATATAACTAAAATAGTAAAGTGAATCCCAATAAAATTTAAACTCAGACGATCCTCACCAACGTACCTTGTCTCTGAATTCATCATATGACTCGTCCATCTTCTCCTCCCGACTACGTCTGTTATTATCGGGGATCCTCATACAACCATAGTAAATAAATTATACGGAGTATATCATAATAATAAATTGAATTCTAAATAAAAAAGAAGACAATTTTAAAGGAGAATTGTTTAATTTGTATTTTGGTGATTGGAAAATCCAAGAAAGGTGGCGATTGGTGATTTGCAAGATTAGGTTTTTTTTAGGCAGGGCATTTGGAGGACACATGAGATTACCCTCATTTAAGGGCATCACCACATTCTTAGTTTCTCATTTCATTATACATTACCCTCAACTTTTCAATTCCTTTTGTCTCTTATTATTTTTATTGGAAACTAATTACGATTACAAATTAATTTATCTATAAATAATTAATAGTTTATTAACTTAAATAGGGTCTTTTCAGTACGATGAATAAAGTTTATTTTCATAAATGTGAATACATGCATTTAATTAATAGTATATGAAGTATATTCATCCAACTAATATACTCCCTCCGTTCGCCTATAAGCTTTCCATTTTACCATTTTGGTCCGTCCGTCTATAAGCTTCCCATACCTTTTTTGGTAAGTACTTTTTCTTACACTTCACTTTATATCTTACTTTTTCTCTCTATCTCTCTCCTCTCTCAATCACATCACTTGTACTATATCTATTATTTAATCACTTTTCTTAATCTCTGTGCCAAAAAGTAACGTAATACTTATAGGCGGACGGAGGGATTAATAAACATATTCATCATGAATAAGTATATAATAAGTAGGGTGCATTGTGTCTTGATAATCAAATACATAAAATGATACATGTTCTGGAAGTTAGCTTAGAATAGATTGTAGCAATCCATGATTTAGGTTATATTTATTTTGGGTTTTGAGTGGTTTTAAAAATTGATTTTTGAAATTCTGAGTGTTTGAAATTTTAATAAATAGTAATATGTGTGTTTCTTTTGAGTTTTAAAATAATACAGTAAAAGATTTTAATTTTATCTCAAATCATTGGGTTAGATTGAATGAAATTATATTATTATATTATTGTTGATGAGATTATAATAATTAGTTAATTGTGTAATAATTGAAACTATCATATTATATTACTCCCTCCGTCCGCCTATAAGCTTCCCGCTACTTTTTGGCACAGAGATTAAGAAAAGTGATTAAATAATAGATATAGTACAAGTGATGTGATTGGAAGAAGGAGAGAGATAGAGAGAAAAGGTAAAATAAAAAGTTAAGTGTAAGAAAAAATACTTACGAAAAAGGGTATGGGAAGCTTATAGGCGGACATACTAAAATGGTAAAATGAGAAACTTATAGGCGGACGGAGGAAGTATTATATTATTGTTGAGAAATATCGATTATAATGATTTGAGTGATATAAGAACTTGAGTTGACCAAGTCAACTTTTTATTTTATTTTATTTATTTTTTAATAGTGTTACACTTTTAATTTAAGGTGACTTACACTTTTTAATAATATTTTCAGTTTTGACTTTTCAATTATAAGAACTTGAGTTTACCAGGTATTGTGTAGATTCGGTGTTGCACTTTTCAGTTGTAGTGTTTTTCACTTTTCATTAAAACTGTGTTGCACTTTTTAATTATAGTGACTTGCACTTTTCAATAATATTGACTTGCACTTTTCAGTTATAATAACTTACACTTTTTATTAAAAAATGTAATACTAACTTACACTTTTTAATAATATTGTGTTGCACTTTTCAGTAAAAAATTGTGTTGTACTTTTCAGTTATAACAACTTACACTTTTTAATAAAAATTGTATTGCACTTTTCAGTTATGATAACTTACCATTTTCATTAAAATTGTGTTGCACTTTTCAATTATAATAACTTAATTTGATACTGACATGCACCTTTTAATAACATTGTGTTTCACTTTTCAGTAAAATATTGTATTGCACTTTTCAGTTATACTGACTTGTCTTTTTTAATAAAAATTGTGTTGCACTTAGTTATAATGACTTACATTTTTCAGTTATAGTGACTTACCCTTTTTAGAAGAAAAAAATTACAAAAAAAAAAAAAAAATTCAAATGTTGACCGGTCAATGGTCAATTAGGGTACATATAAGTACTCGACTCTATATAAGTGTAAGTGTATACATATATAATTTTATGTCAAATTAATATATTTGATAAGAGTAATTTTAAGTGGATTTTGAAAATCAGTTTTTTAATTTCAAAGTAAAACGAATTTATAATCTTAAAATCTAAAATCTGATTTTTAAAATCAAAATAAATATAGCCTTATAGTATTCAGAACAATTCATAGCTCTTTAGTGCAAATTGACAACACAACAATAAAATTATTGGATGAGATAAGAAAAGTGGTGAATTAAGTGGTGGTTCGAACTTAAAAATGATTGCATGAATTGAATAAATTGTGGCACGAGCTTATTTAAATGGTGGCGCGTACTTAATTTTATTCAATAATTAAAGAGTATCTTGAATTTTTTTTTTTAAACATTAATCTTGACTTAAAAGAATTAAATTAAATACCTTGATAAAAAAAATTAATTACAGATGATTAATAATGAGGACTACCGATATGAACAAATGTTGATGAATGGAGAATTTTTAGCTTTAAAATTCTTTGGAATATACAGAAAAAAAAAACGTGGGCGAGACACAATTATTGGGCCAAACCTGTAAGGGTATGTTTATTTGTACCTCCATGGTTTTTAGATACACTCCCCCTTTATTTATTATTTTAATAATATTATAAAATAACCAAAATGCACTTTTAAATATAAACCTTAATGTCTAATTTAATCAAATTAGATATATGAAATAAGTTAACTAAATGAAATTTAAATAAAATGTGTAATATATACATAATTAATATTCAAAGAAACTCCTAACCTAAGTGGCGAATTGCTACACTTGGATTCGGAGGTCGGAATTAGCGAAATTTGTTAATTTATATAAACAAAAAAAAAATTATATGTCAAATGCGTGGGATATGATATAAGTTGGATCATGACTTAGTAGTCTGAGGTTTGTTTAAGCACTTGTCTGGCACGTGTTTGAACCACCTTATATTTAAGCTAATGTTAATGACACTAAAAATGGCAATTCAAATATTGTAATGACACAATTATCACGAGTCCAAGTTCACATGTTTTGACACACTAGCAAGAATTTAGTGTGTATAAGATGAATAACCATGTGAAGCCAAACAAGTGTCCAAACACTTATCAACATAAAACATGTTTTTTAAAGGATTAATAGCATTAAAAATGCCAATTGAAATACTGAAGACACAATTATCACGAATCCAAATTCTTCACATGAATTAACACACTAATTAAGAATTAACACTATTTAAATAGCAACAAATTTATAACTTGATAACCATTCAATTCAGCCATAGCTAATTTCTAATCATTCAATTCCAACAATTACATAAATGGCGGTCTCCAAACTCGGGTTTATGCTATACGTAACCATAGTTTGTGCTAATATCCTCGTCTTCACGAGCAACGTAGCATCAGCGCAATGCCAAGGGGACGTGCACGGTCTTATAACACAATGCGCGAGATATGTTACGAAACAAGGTCCAAAGAAAACGCCGTCTCAAGGTTGTTGTAACATTGTCAAGAAAGTCGACTTCCAATGTGTTTGCCAACATCTTACCCCTCAAATCATACAAATAATCAATATGGAGAAAGCCGTCTTTGTTGCAGCTGCCTGTGGCAAACCGATACCTGATGGATCCAAATGTGGCATAATGTAATAATATAAATTGGTATGTAATTAAATTATTGCTTCAGTATATATGTTCCTTTTTTATTTTTAATATTAATGTTGTGTTGCAAAATTGATTAATTAATTATGGAGTATTATTTATGTATGTTTTTCAGGTTATACAATTCTGCCGAGCTGGGAATCATGAATAATCAGCAAGAGTTGAGAAAATAATCTTAATTAATTTTCTCTGTAGAAAAGAGTATTTGCAGTTTATGATTTTCTATGAGATATGATTTGGAATGACAAATATTTTGTTTAAATTCTATATAATCACAGAAAATGATTTATTAATAAACTTGGATTCAAATTAATGAATGAGTATGGATAATTGCAGGAATATCAACTTATATGATTACATATAACATTAATAAATTAAATCAATGTTACATCCTCTCCAATTTCATCAGTTCTTCGTGATCCTAAAACTATCCTCCACATTTCCTGAATCTGCATTCACAAACTGCAACAAAAAAGACTTCTATATTAATTCTTAATTATTGAAGTAAAAAATCATTGGAGCTAATTAAGCATCAATAATATATAAGACCATAACCTAATTAATTAATGTGTTGAAGGAACTCACCTCTAGTTTAAGATCTTTCTTTGTGGCGTGTGCTCTTATGTATCCAAACTTGGATATCCTAGCCAAACTCCACCTATTACCCTATATATTAAATAAATCAGTTAAAAATCAGTGAAACGTAGGTGAAAATTTTGAAATATGTGTTATGACGGAGGGTTTTGCCTTACTTTTTTGGGGAAATCATCGAGTTTAAAACCAGCCATTCCGATAACAACATGAACCGGTGCAGTGTAGTTTGCGTTATAGTAGGTGTCCATTCCATTCCCATCCTTGACAGGAAGGCTTAGGCATTTTTTCTTATAAACACCACAAGTTCTCTCATAGTTGTGAACATGCCCAAACATGGCCAAGTCAACCTGCTTATATAAAACATAGTATAAATTAATTTAAGTACTAGTAACGCATGATGAAATTAATGTTGGATGCATTTAATTACCTCATATAATGGTAATAATGGCTCCACAGCTTCAACGAACTTAGGGTCGACGTTGGGGAGAATGGCTAATCCAGAATTGGATGAATACATTGGTCTATGCCTGTATGTAAAGTCCAATTGATCACAAACATCACTATCTCAATTTAACAACATTTTTTTTTGTCAAAATTTAAGGTGAGAAAATAAAGCGTGTTTGCAAACTAAAAGATTGAAGCGGAATCACTTTTTTTTAAAGCTATCCCTCCATGCTTTTTTAAAACAAGTGATTTTGGAAGATGTTTTCTGAAAATACACTTTAAACTTTGAAAACAAATTATTCAACCATTTTTCATATTTTTTTTCAAATATCCACTTAATTACCCTGTGAAAATCAGCCAAGGAGTCCTGGTTCTGTCAACTGCGGCCATGTCCTTGTTCATCCATTTATACTGTCAAAGAAAATGAAACAAAAATAAGTGAAGGCTCTCGTGAGCATATACTGATGTTGCAGTACATGTTGCCTCATTAGCAAATATGCTCACAATTTAAATAAATTAATTTCACATCTCTCTATAAATTTAAATTTTTAGATGAAATAAAATTCTTTAAATGACAGAATAGGTACATGGTACCTGTTCGGAATTGACAGTCCAATCATGTTCTGTTGAAATGACAGTAAAATGCACACTTCCCATTTCTATAGAATACCACGGCTTATCCTTTGATTGTGTTGGCATTGGAAAATAATTTTCATAAGGAACACCACACTCTCCACCTGAATCAGAGAATTTGTATAATGATCCAGATCCACCATAATCCCTAAAAACAATTTTTTTAGGTATCATATAATGTTATTAAACAATTCAAGGAAAAAAAAAAATTATAAGCTAACAGGGCAAAATGTGAAAAAATATATTTGATTGTTTTATAAGTTATATAGTACAAAAATTTTTTTAATCCCCATAAATAAGCCCCTGAATGCATATATTATTTATCTTTTTATTTTTCAATAAATCATAATAATGCAATATGTATATTCTTACATCATCCCAATAAAATAGAAAAAACCATATTTATTAGAATTTTCAAAGTAGATAAGTTTTCCCATTACAATCTCAAAACAAACATACACTAACTAACTGATGAATAGATCTGCAGAAATACCTCTCATGATTACCGATTGCAGTCATGTAAGAAACTTTGGAGGCTAAGGGGGTGATAAGGTGAAGGAAATAGTCCCATTCAACCAAGAAACCCGTGGCGTAGCTTATGTCTCCGATGTGGAATATAGACTCCACATTTCCCGATGATATTTCATCAGAAATAGCTTTGGTAACCGATATCGATCCTGGCTACAATATATGTCAATTTCTTGATATTTAGGAAAAAATGATCGAAAAATATCACTCAAAGTACTAGTACTGTTCAACTTATAATTGTGCAATTTTGTCTAGATACTAATGAAGTATTATCGATATAGTAGTACCTGAATGTAGTGTTCTAGAGAGGAATCAAGGGGAGCTTTTCCCATATCACCGTAAGCCACAAATTTGAGCTCATTAGATCCACTTGCAGTTGGTGTTTTAAATTTCATTTCATCACTCCATCCAACTGAATCACTGCATGCATCAAATTCATATATTAATATTAAGATCCTTTTTCATCTAGAAAAAATTAATGATGAAGTACTATACACACCTTCCATATCTGTAGGAGTAGGAGGTTGAAGGCTTAAGTCGTGTCATTACAGCGGAATGAATGTAACCAGGGTCATGCCACCCAAAATCAGCTGCAGGACTTGCTATTGGACCTGCATGTACGTGCATAGAATTTTAGACCTGTTAAATTAGAATTAAGTCAAAATTGTAGTAAATTAAGTAAAAAAAGACTTACTTGTGCACATGTCAGCTCGTGAAAAGGTAGAAACAGAGGAAGTTGCAGTGTGTCCATTATTGTATTGAACATGTTGAGGTTTTTTATCCCCACTCACCCATCTTAACTTCATCTGCAACCCATTTCTATTCTTAAGAAACCCAAATACTTCTTTATTACAATATATAATTAATTGATGTCAAATTATTTTATTATATTTTCTTTTACAAGCGAACATATATATTGAGACTGAAATTTCATGAAATAGTCATTAAGTTTGTCATCTTTATTGATAGTGCTCACTATACAAATTCGGGGCGTGGATATATACCTAAAAAAAAAAAAAACTCCTAAATTTCAATTATACACCAAACATATATATATATATATATATAAATAAACTTAACTCGTGGTCTCTTCATTTAAAAATATCAAATTTTCTACTTTGGGAGGGGTCCGGCCTGTCCCTAGCTAACATTTTTTGTTATTTTTTATAAACAGATTTATATTAATTAATTAGATGGAGTTTGTCAATTGATGTTAGGAATGTTTGATTTTGCCACTCAACTGACCACTCTCTCTTTTGGGGGCCCCCATTACCAGATTTTATCATGTTTCATGTTTAATTCGTTTGACTTTTGTTACACAGTTGATGTGCCAATTTTTTTAGGAGAATTAGTGCATTTTTTGTTTAATTAATGTTTGACCTATGTTACACAATTAATTGTATTCCAGATCAAAACTAGGTTTAGTGTGTGCAATTCATTTGACTTCATAAAATATTTTAATTAAAAAGGTCAAACTTAGAGTCCACTTAAGATATTTAGTCAAGATGCATAGGTAAAAAAGTGAAATGATGTTAAAAGTAGTGTTCTTTTACCAAAATATATTAAAAAAAAAAAAATTAGTTGACGCATAATCAATGAATAATTAATATTGATAAAATGGAGAAAATGCTTTGTTTCCCCAATTTTTAGTCAAGCAGTAACATACATTTTCATGTTAGAACACGTTGTCGAAAAAGATGATAAAGACATTTACCAAATCTACTTGCAAGAACTAGAAGCTTGAGAATTGAGGTATATATATTAATTTAAATTGTTTTTTTAATGATGATATAATTAATAATATGCATTATGACCTAATATATTATAAAACTCTACTATTTCCAGCCCTTTTTAAATTCCTCCACATATACTTTTTTCTTATTTATGTGTCGTCATTTTGCATCGTTAAAATGTATATAAAAAGGAAAATAAAGAATCGCAGGGGAAACATTAAATTGCAACATAAAAATGTGACACAATTTTAGTACTTATAGAATTAGTCATTAAGGATATATGAACAAATAATATATAGTAGCAATGGATAGTTAGTACGTACCGATGTCCCTGAAGAATCAATACTTGATATGTGTCCATACAAGGGCTTGTTTGGATTGGCAAAGCTCACTGGTTTTGATCTTTTCAAGATGCATGGTGCCTCAAATCCACCCGCAAACAACACGAACTCAATGTCCGTTCGAATGTTGACGACATGAAACGACAACGTCGCTCCACACGACGTTAATACGCATTTTCCAGCCTTGTACTTCTTGCATTCCTTCTTTTTGCACCTCAGGTAATCTGAATCACTGCTCACATATTGAGCCTGCAACACTCTCAAAATTGATTAATTGCCTATTGTATTTGTTATATTTACTTTCAGACATTTTACCAAATTAAATTTTTTTTTTTTTTTGAACGGACCATAGTAACTTTTATTTGGACACGTAGTCAATCAAATTGAATTAATCACGGGAATATATAGATAGATGAATTACAAACTTTAGATCAAAATAAGCATGCATGTGATCTAATATTAAATGAGCAACCTAACGAGACTAGTTGGATATTTAATTGGTAGTTCATAAATGCGTATCCTATGTTTGTAGTATAATACACAAATTATTATGAATTGAAATATCAACATATATAAATGACTTATAATATATGTATAATAAATCCAGTATATTTACCCGTAATTAATTAAAAAAAAAAAAAAAAGTTACCTTAACAGGATAGTGGCATAGAAGAGGAAGACTACTAAAATCGCCAGTCTGTTGATACATAAACGCATTTTCAACACACGTCTTCACACTGTATTATTCAAGTAATTACACACAATTAAATTAACCTTAATTAATTAATCACCTCCAATTTATAATAACAATTAAAAGAAATAAAGTAATAAATTAAGACGTACTTAGAATGAGAAGGGGACATCATGGCCACCCAATCGCTTCTCGACGGTTCCAAAACTCCGGTAACGTTCACCGCCACGTACCCGTCGTCCGCCAGAGAGTCGGAGCTGATGTTCACTTGAAGATACGGGTTTGGGTCGGGGCATTCAAGCAATTGCCTCCGGTTTATGACCCGGAAGTCCGATATGGCGGTGTGGTTCCGGTGCTCCACTATGGATCGGAGCAGCCTTTCGGGTATGGAAGAAGAAGAAGAAGAAGCATTATTTGTGTTTGGTAACAACAATGTTAATACGGTCAAAGTGAAAATTACCAAGAAGATTCTAGTATTTGGCATCTTGATGAACAATTTTGGATATTTTTATTAAGGATTAGAGGAATATAGGAATGGAAATGGCCGCGGTAGGGAGATGATATTATAGATGGTTTATATCACGTTGGAAATAAATATTGTAGTATAATGAATTAACGTACTCTTTATAAATTCCAACTTTTAATTTTAAATGAGATTACAATCTAATATCAAATAGTAAAATTCAGTATTAGAGAATAAAAAATAAAAAAAGGTGTGAAAAAGATATCTTAATATGTTGAAAGGTGTGAAATTAATTTCTTTATATTTATGATCAATTCATTTATACTACCTCCGTATAAATTCATAATGTTCATTCATATATTAATAAATATTAATTAATTTATATACTATAAAATAGATAGATTGTGGCTATGATGAGATATTGTATTGTGTGGACCACTTATAAATTAAGTGATTATTTATTTTATAAGTGATTGTTTATAAATAAAATAAATGACAAATTAATTAAGTAATAAGTGATAGTTAAAAATATATAGATAAAGTAGTGTGAATATAGTATTTTACAAAAGAAAAGAGAATAGTGAAATTACACAAAAAAGAAAAAAATGAAATTAATTTGGACGGTTGGAATATTTATTAAAGTAGTAAATATAAAGTGAAATTAACTATTTATATTTATTAAGGTAGTAAATATAAAGTGGAATCAGATTTCACGAGTTTAGGCTTTTAGAGGGGAGATGTAAAGTTATTTATATATTTTTTATTTTTTATTCTCTAATACTGAATTTTACTATTGGTTAATTTTGTTGATAATATTAGGCAGGTGTTGTATATGGTACTGCTAATTAAGTTTTTCACCTCAGAATTGTCGGTAGGCCTTCTAATTGCCCATCTTATTTAATGTTTTCAACTGTTCCCTCTATTTCATAAAGTTTGTTGCATTTATTTTAAATTTTTATTTCAAAAAATTTATCATTTTTCCTATTTTTATTAATGATTTTTTCAAACTATCCCTATTAATATCTATTTTTTAAAAAATATACTAATAATAGAAAGATCAAAGAAAGAATAGAAAAGGAAGATGAAAATAAAAAGGGAAAAGGAGAAGAAAAATAAAAAAATTAATGAGGAGTAAATGTGTTAAAAAATATGTTCATTCCTTAATTTTATATAAAATGAAAAATGGGACAAACTTTATGAAATTGATAAAATATTAATTACAAGATCGAAAGATGCATCGCTATCAAAAAAAAATTGAAATAAATATGCGAATAAAAATATATATTCATCATATATTGTATATTTAAATAAAAAAAATTAAATTCAAGATGCAGAACAGAAAAAATCTTTAGTAATTATAAAAAATATATATTAGAAAAAAATAATGATAACATTTTGGATATATACAATTTAAGTAATATTAAAATCATTATTAATAAATGTTAGTGACTATTACTTCTTTCTAAGTTAAATTTTAAACAACACATATATACTATTATAAATAAAATTATAACATGTCACTTTATTTTAAATATTTCAATACTTTAAAATCATGACACATAACACACAGAACTCTCTATAATTAATTGGAGTAGTAAATAGAGAAATTTATATATATATATATATATTTTTTATAATATTTTAATATTAATGAATTAAATTTAATTGCATATTTAATAACTTATATATGAATTAATAATTGAGTATTAGTTAAATACAGACTTTTCCTTAATGTTAAATATATTCATCATAATTATTTAAAATCAATTCAACATCACGATGAGACCTACAATATATTCATCATAATTATTTAAAATCAATTCAACATCACGATGACACCTAGTTAATACTATATATAATGACATATTTAAATAGTAACTTTATAAAAATATGACACATCATATAAAGTTAAAAAGAATACGACATATAAGGAGAAGACGACACGTCAACAAAAAAAACATTTTATTAATATATAGGGGGTTTTTATTGGATTACCTACTCATGTTAAAAGGGCTAGTCATAACTTAATATGAGTGTTATCTCATAATCTCATATCAGCTGTGTTAGTCAGGTGGTTGGAGTCAGGCAAGCTAACTTAGGCCTGATCATATGAGTTGAAGGTTTTCAGTCAACTGAGAGAGTGATGCTTAAAATCAGCTAAGTTGGTTTAATCAGAAGGGTTGGATCAGTTGAGTAGATGTCTATCAACAGAGTTAGTCTTTTGACTAAGTTGGAGGTCAGAAGAGGATGCAGATCACATTGATCGAACCACTTAAATACTTGTGTGTTGTTTTATCTCTTGTTTACTTTTGTGAATTGGTATATTAGTTAGATTATTTCGGATTCAAGATCTGCTACTTGATTGGAGACGTCTAATCTGGTGGATTTTCTTGACAAATTGGCGTTGTCTGTGAAAAACCAATCAACCGGAGTAATTGCCAGATCTAAGATGGAGAGTTCTACCAAGTACAACATCGAGAAGTTTACAGGCACGAGTGATTTTGGGTTGTGAAGAGTAGAATTGCCCACGGTTCATGAACCGGCGGTTCGGCGGTTTTGGAAATATGGAACCGAAATCGGACCGGCTAAATGGAAGAGACGGTTTCGGTTTTGACGGTTCATGGTTCGGAACCGCCGAATCCAGTTCGTGATGGTTCCGGTTCCGAACCGCCAGTTCGGCGGTCTGAACCGTACGAATTTTTTTTTTTCAGTTACTTTTTTTTTTTTACTTTTTTATGTTATAAAATAACAAATTTAAAATGAATATTATAAATACTAGTATACACTAATAATACAAATGATACAATAACAATTTATTCAAAATTAAGTTTCATTCAAGTATTATTTAAAATTGGACAATACAAAATTACAAAGTGAAAGTAGTGAAACTGTGAAAGTAAACTACTTAAAAAATTACAACATTATTATTTAAAAATTTAGGAAAGAAAAAAAGGCAAAAAGAAAATTAACATAACAGATTTCCAACTTAGAAATTAGACCAAGTTTCCAAATTCCAACTTATAAATTATAATTACAATTGAAAAGGAAAAATCAACATTTCAAAAATGTTGTCCAGACAGTTCAGTACTCCTTCCGCCTAGTCGCCTAAGTAATACGTATTACATATTTACATAATTTACAATGGAAAGAAAAAAAAAATTGGACTTGAGCATAAAACTTAGAAAATTCTAAGTTCGAAACTTAAAATTATGTTGCCTACGTATCCTCTCGGAATCAAAGTTCACGTAGTTCTCTTACCTTGTAATTTACCTCTTGTCCGTTTAGCAATCACTTTCGTCGGTTGTGTTGTCGTTCATCAAACTTTCTTCACTTGAATCGGTGCTTTGAACTATATCTTGTGATCGATCTCCGGCTTTCACCCAATCATCGATCAAACATTGATTTTGTAAGTGTTCAACGGTCAATCTTGAACGTCTTTCATTCAAAACATGTCCACCCATACTAAATGCTCGTTCAACGGTTACGGTTGACACCGGACATGCATATATCTCTTTTGCAATCAAACTCAATGTTGGAAAAATGACATATTTTCGAGCCCACCACTTTAAAATATCAAAATTATATAATTCCCCAAGTTGATACTCCATTGTAGGTGCATTTAGAAAATTGTCAATCTCCATCATAAAATTTGATGTCGTTTCTTGTTGTTGATAATGCTCACGATCATAATCTACAAAAAACTTCATCTTTTCTTGCATATTATAGTTAGAACTTCGACTAGAATATAAATTACCGCTTCTACTACTACCACTAGGAGTAGGAGGAGTAACAAAATCGTTAATAGAACAATATGTACCTTTATACTCCACAAAAATATCCGTAAGAAGTTTTCTAGCATCATAGGTAATTTTAGTAGGACAAGGAGTGTTTTCATCTTTTAAAGGAAATAAATTATCATAATAAAAAGTTAACATTTTTTCCAAACCTTTAACTCTAGTTCTAGGATTAAGTAGTAATTAGCAATTAAAAACGCATCGGGTATATAAGTAAAATATTTCAACCATTTAATTTTCATTGAACTAATAGCATTATATAAAATCATATCATTGGTAGTAGCACAAGTAAAAACAACCGAAACTTTTGCACAATGATCTAAAGCAATTAACGAAGTAGGATAATAAACACCGGATAATGATACGGTAGCATTATTAAAAACTTCTAATATATCACATAATTGTGAACATGCATCCCATTGAGAAGGAAATAAAGTAAAACTATCATTTTCTTGTGCAAAAAAAGTGCATAATGCATTTCTATACTCATAAGATGAATTTAACATTCTATAAGTAGAGTTCCATTTAGTAGAAACATCAAGTGAAATTTTTTTAGGAGGAATTTTTTCAATAATACAAATTTTTTTCCAATTTTTCAAAACTTGTGAATGTCTAGTTAAATAAGAAAGTGCTTGTTTAATAGGAGCAACATGTGATTTTAAAGAAGATAAAATATCTTGAACACACAAATTTTAAATATGGCACATACATCGAACATGAAAAAATCTACCACCAATCGAGGGTTGACAATAACCAATAAGATGTTCTAAACTAGTCGTATTGGCACTTGCATTATCAAATGAAATAGAAAAATTATTATTTAAAATTTTGTATTCTTCTAAAACCGTACGAATTTTTTGAGCAATATTAATGGCGGTATGCTCTTGATCAAATTCTCTATATGCAATTAAACGTTTTTAAATTTTTCACGAATCATCAATCCAATGACATGTAATACACATATAGTTATGTTCTTGAAAATGATCACTCCAAATATCCGAACATATAGAAAGCTTTTGAGTTAATTTTGAAAACATTTTGGCCATTTCGATTTTAATCTCCTTAGCCATTAAATCAATTTCACGAGTAACACTTGTCCTTAAAAAAATTTTAGCCGAAGGGTTATAAGCCGTACTAACCCATTTTTCAAAACGAAGATCATTTGCAAAACGAAAAGAAAGATGTTTAGAACAAATAACTTTAGCTAATTCTCTTATAGCAATTTTTTCATCATATCTATATAAAGAGGTAGGATTAGAGTTACATTCATATGACGCCGTGAATCCTCGTAGTTGGGTTTGAGATGTTTGATAACCCATTTCGGCAACGTGAAAGCTTTCCAAGTGCCTCTTTAGTGTTCCATACCCATTACCCTTCGAAAATTTATAAGCTTTAGGACAATAGTTACATTGAGCACTAAATATGTTTACCTCGTTCGTAGGAATTTTTTTGAAGTGGATGGTGAATATATCGGAAGAGGAGCTCTTGATGGTGTAGCCCTTTTTCCTCTTTCTCTCTCTCTTCGAGTGGCTTCTTCGGGTTGGGAAGGTTCGGCTTCGTCGTGGCCTTCTCCTTCACCATCTGTTGCATCCGGTTTGGTAACAAAGTTAACATTTTGCTCTTCATTTGGAGAAAAAGTGTAATCCTCCGTCGCTGCCTCTATATCCTCAACACTCCACGGAATGTTGATATCGTCGTCAAAGTGTGGAACCGGAGGAGTAGAAGTCATGGGGCCCTTTCCTCTAGATGAAGATGATGATCCTCTTCTTGACATTTTTTTTAGATAGTAAATATAAATATATAAATGGATTAGTGGAGAAATGAAAGTAATTAAATAACTACAAACTTAGTGACGTAATACTACTGCAGAAATTGAAATTTTGAATTTTGAAAATTAAATAAATAAAAGGCAAGCTATGTAATTAATACTACTACAGAAATTGAAATTTTGAATTTTGAAAACTAAATAAATAAAAGGCAAGCTACGTAATTAATACTACTACAGAAATTAAATTTTGAATTTTGAAAACTAATTAAATAAAAGGCAAGAAATTAACTAACTAATTAACTTAATTAGTTGAAAAAATGAAGGCAGAAGCTACGGTATATTCAAAATAATTTATAAGCTATTTTGAAAATTTGAAATTTGAAAAATTAAGACTTTGAGTTTTGAAATTTAAAATATTGCAAGAACACTTCAAGATAGCAAATTAGCAAGAGAATTGAGAGAGAAGGAGAATAATTGATCAATTTGGATCAAGTTGGTGTGATTTTTTCATCCACGAATGAGAGGTATTTATAGAAGCAAAAAAAAAAAAAAAAAAACGGCTAGTTTTAGATCAATCCGGACCGTACAATTCGATTTTAATTTTAAAAAAATAAAAAATTTCAGCGTCGAACCGCCGGTTCGCAATCAGCCACATAATTAAAATTCTGCCCGTTACTAACATTTGACTATCTGAGATAAAAAATCTCAGCCACATAATTCAAATTCTGCCCGTTACAGTACGTACATAAATAAAATAAAATAAAAATATTTTCGCTGAACCGCCGGTTCGAACAGCGGAACCGGCGGTCCTCAAACCCGTATGCGATGAACCGAAACCGGACCGTGAATTACACGGTCTCGGTTCGTGTTCGTGGCAGTTCCGGTTCTGAACCGCCGAACCGCTGGTTCGGAACAATTTGGGCAACTCTAGTGAAGAGTTAAGATGCAGGCTCTTCTAGAACAACAAGGTTTATTCGATGCGCTCGAAGAACCAGTAGCAACAACTGAGGAATCTGCCTTAGTTGGGGCTGAAAGGAGCAAGATGGTCAGGAAATATCGAAGCACTATTCTGCTCTGCCTTGGTGATAAGGTTTTGAGGGAGGTTGTTAAAGATAAATTCGCGAAGGAGGTCTGGGATAAGCCTAAGAAACTTTACATGGTGAAAACTCTTGCTAACCGTCTTTATTCGAAGCAAAAGTTTTATGCCTTTAGAATGGGTGATGAAAAACCTATTCCGGATCAGCTGGATGAGTTCAACAGGATCCTTGATGATCTGGAGAATTTAGATGTCAAGTTAGAGGAACATGATAAGGTTCTGATCTTGTTGAGTGCTCTTCCTAAGTCCTTTGAAATCTTAAAGGACACCATCTTGTATGGTAGAAATGAGAGTATCACATTGGAAGATGTGATGTTAGTTGTCAAGTCCAAGTTATTACACAACACGACATCTCAAGGAGATAAAAGCAACAATGGTGAGGAATTGGCAATTAAGGGAGGTTAGAAGAAGTCTGTCTTCAAGAAGGGGTTTAGTCAACCTAAGGGAGATGATAAGGGAAATTATTTGTGTCCAATCAATGGGATGGAGTGTACCACCACTGTCATAAGCCCGGACACTATAGGAATGTTGGTTATAAGTATAAGCAGTTCTTTAGGAAATTTGTTGCCAAGAATCCTGCTGATAAGAATCAAGCTAATCAAACCCAAGAAGATAAGGAGGAGCAAGAAGGCAATGAGTCTGTTCAGGCACTAAGCATCACATTCTCTGGAGAATAGCAAACATGGATCCTAAATTCAAGGTGTTCTTTCCATATGACTCCAAGAAGAGATTGGTTTCATAATTTTAAACATCAAAATGGTGGTTCTGTATTGTTAGGAAACAATCACACTTGCAAGGTTAAAGGTGAATGTACAATTCACTTGAAGATGTATGATGGTGTATTGAGGATTCTCAAGAGTGTTAGGTATGTACCTGAACTCAAGAGAAATTTGATATCACTTGGGATGCTTGATTCAATGGGTTATAAATTATAGACTGAGGATGGAGAGTTTTGTGTGTCAAATGGGGGGTTGACTGTCTTGAAAGGTGAGAGGAAGAATGACCTCTACTTTCTAAAGGGATGAACAAATACTGGCAGATAAGATGTGGTGAAGCTGCAAGATAACTCTATGTTATGACAGATAAGACTTGCTCACGTAGAAGAGAAAGGTCTAGTGGAGCTGTCTAAGCAAAGTTTGCTTGGCAAGGACAAGATCAAAAGGCTGGATTTGTGTGAGTTTTGCATTCTTGGGAAAGCCAAGAGGTTGAAGTTTGGGAAGAGTGAACACTCTACCAAAGGGATCATGAATTATGTCCATTCTGATCCATGGGGACCAACTAGGAATCAGACCAAAAGTGGTGGGAGATATTTCATGTCTATCATTGACGACTACTCAAGGAAGGTGTGGATTACATCCTGAAATCTAAGGCAGAAGCATTTGAAAATTTGAAGGAATGGCTCACTGAGGTTGAGAATGTCTCTAGAAAGAAGTTCAAGCATTTGAGAACTATAATGGTCTAGAGTACCTATAAGAAGAGTTCTGAAAGTATGTGTGCGTGCGAAATCAGAGGTGTTGTCAGTTGTGTTGGCACTATCCTGACAACATTAAGCAACGTAAATTAAAATGCACTTTGAAAAATGGAAGTATTCAAAATTTGTGTAGATTATAAAATAATCTACGCTATTCACTATATAAAATATGTGAAACAAATTACAACCTCTTAGAGGTGTACAATAACAACTCGTATGAGTGTATTCGATTTACTAGAACCTATGAAACTTTCTCCCTCATAGATTTATCATTTATGCATAAAACTCTAGTAAATAAGAATATGATCAATACACTATTATTCAGGTTTACAATAGTATATTAATCTACAAGAAGAAACAATAATATTCCTAACTAGAAGCGTATGCACATTCATTAGACTAGTAATCAAGGTTTAGCTTTTCTTCTTGTATATCTTGTGTTGAGGCAGCTACGGTATTTATAGGCATCATGGACGAACTGCATTCAACTCTTATGATCGTCACAACCGTGAGATCAAGCGGTTATGGAACTTCTCTTCACATCTCCTTGAATGTAGGAACTTGTTATCTTATGCCTAGTAACTTCTCACTCCTATACAACTGTGTGGCCTGGTGTTGCCCACGTCTTCTAACTGCATTAGAGACATTACTAAACAACAAGTGTAAGATCGGAGTTAGTGAGAAAAGGAAGGGAAAATTCTGATGTTGTCATAAGTGTTGAGAACATTAGTTACAACACTCGGCTGTAAGTGTTGGATCATTATACAAAACACTTATTTCAACATCACCAAGTTCATTGCATTCTACAGGAAGAAGGGAATAGTGAGGCACAAGATTGTGCTAGATATACCTCAGCAAAATGGAGTAGCTGAGAGAATGAACGAGTCCCTACTTGAGAGAGTCAAGTGCATGTTGAGCAGTTCGGGTCTACCAAAGGTGTTTTGGCACGAAGTCGTGTTAACATCAGCCTACTTGATAAACAGAAGTGAAAGTGTGTGTGCGTGCGTGCGAAATCGGAGATGTTGTATGTCGTGTTGGCACTGTCCAAACAACACTATGCAGCGGAAATTAAATTGCACGTACTGAAAATAGAAGTATTCAAAATTTGCATAGAGGTGTACAATAACACTATAATAATCTATGTTGTTCACTATATTAAAATATGTGAAACGAATTACAACCTCTTAGAGGTGTACATTAACACTATAATAAGTGTAAGTAATTTACTAGATCCTATGAAACTATCTCCCTCATAGATCTATGCATATAACCTAGTAAATAAGACTCAAACACACTATTATTCGGGCTTACAATAATGTGAAGAACTACAAGAAGAAACAAAGATCTTCCTAACTAGAAGCGTATAAAGCGTTCTATAGACTAGTGATCGATTTTAGCTTTTCTTCTTGTATATCTTGTGTTGAGGCAGCTATTGTATTTATAGGCTTCATGGACGAACTGCTCTCAACCCCTATGATCATCACAACCGTGAGATCAAGCGGTTACAATAACTTCTCTCCACCACTCCTTGAATGTAGGACTTGCTATATCATGTCCAATAACTTCTCACTCCCACGCAGTGGCATGACTTGGTGTTGCCCACGTCTTCTAACTGCTCTAGGGACATTATTAGACAGCAAGTGTAAGATCGGAGTTAGTGAGAAAAGGAAGGACAAATTCTGATGTTGTCATAAGTGTTGGGAACATAAAACACAACACTTGGTTGATAGTGTTGGATCATTAAACAGAACACTTATCTCAACATCAACAATCTCCCCCAATTTGACATTTCTACATCAACACTACTGAAGTTCGCACAACAGAAATATTGACTAAGAAATTAACACAATTGATATTTCAAAGTAATGAAGTAACAAGTTGCATAAGATCAAATTTAAAAGAAACAACATCTAAACAAAAAAATATTTGTTTAGATTTAAATAACATAAACATAAAGTAAAACCTAATAAATTACAAAAGTAAATAACAGAGTTTGAGAAAGTAAATAAAAACATAAGTACAAAGCTTTTTACAACAAGCAATGAATTGAATTAACACATGGGAAAGGATTGGGCTGAAATGTATTTCAGCTGCATCTCCATAATCTGCATATACTCCCCCATAGTGTAAGCTCTCCCCTTCTCTTCAAGCTCTTCAATTATCCAGATCACCATATAGATCCTGGATATCCTGGTCATCTTCTGTCATTGTAGTGTCAGCAGCAGCCTAATGAGTTCTGTCAGGAACAACATCTGATTCATCTACAGGTGGAGCAACAATGTTAGTGGGCTGGTTGTTGTGTGAACTATCAGCTACTCCCCCTGTTGAAGTGGAAAGAAGATCCATCCAAAATTTCTTTTGAATGAGAAGATCCTCCACATAACTCTGCAAATTAACAATAGATCCGTGCAAGATGTCAATCTGCCTCATAATATAGTGGGAAGATAAGTAAACGGAGGAGGCAGGTCCTTCTGGAGGCAGTGTTGTATTGTGAAAGGGGTCATTTGCTAGAACACTGAGAGCTGAACTTGGGTCTGCACCATCATCATTCCTTCTTAAAGGAAGATCAACCACCCTTTCACCTTTCACCAAGAACTGATTTGATATGCTGAAGCCGGGTATATAGTTGCTAACTACCTCATCTTCTGATCTTTCAAAGGCTTTGTCAAGCAAGAATTTATACAAAAGGCAGGGGTAAGGCAGTATGCCTCTTCTAGACATATCAGACTTGAATGTCATCATATTTGTAAAGATAACCTGTCCTAGGTTGAATCTTTTCAAATGCTCAATTTTGTACATCAGTACAACCTGTTCTAAAGTGAGAGTGGTGTTGTTTGTAGTAGGCAGACAATTGAAACAAACCAACTTATGCAAGACAGAGTATAGACTAGTCAATTTAGAGGCCAAAATCCTTCTTCTCCATTTAGTGATTACTCCCCCAGTCAAGATACTTATCATCACATCATGATCAGTAACTACTGGATCCTCCATGATTTTTGTTTTTAGTAAAATGTTGATTGTCCTAGGAGTAATCATGTGCCTATTTCCTCAAAACAAAAAATGTCCATATCTAGTTGAATTCGGATCACCAACATGTTGTGATACATTAGCATAGAATTCTAAAATCCAGTCTACAATATAAGGACAAGCAAATTATAGAGCATGCAGTAAAGACCTTTCCTTAAACCATTCAATCAGATTCATTTCAAAGTCAGGGACTTTTATCAGCCTTTCACTCAAAATTTGCCTAGTTCTTATAGTTCTATACTGAATGCTTGATTTATCATTATAGTCCTCATTAGTATCACTATTTCAATCATCAGAGGAGAACAGTATCTCGTTTTCATGTTCTTCAGAAGAGCTGGATGATGACTCAGGATCAGAAGGCTCGGGTGTTGCCATCGGAGAGGCAACACTAGCAATCTCTCGGAGCCTTTTTGATCTTCTTGTGCTTACTAGTGGATTGGGTTCACGTTCTTCTTCCAGGTCCTCAACAACCTCATCGACATCATCCTCATTAACCTCTTCTTCTTCCTCTTGAGCTGCAGTTTGTTCAGGCTCTGTTTCTGGTTCTGGCTCGGAATCAGAAACATCTATAGGGTCAGATACATTGCCATCAGTTCTGGGCTTTTTCCCTTTGCCTGAATAGTCCACAATTTTGCCCAGATTCCTTTGGGACTTTCTTTTTCCTCCTGGCCACTTTCTTGCAGTAGGAACAGTAACAACCTTCTTCTTACCCTTTCTCTACCGGTGTAATTTCTCAAATTTGGCAGCCAATACTTCATCATCCGAGGATTCCAGTCTATCATGCATGTCCACATCTTCATTTGGTGGAGCATCTCCCTTGAACATTGAGTTGTCCAGTGTTTCTCCCACGAGCACAATAACAGGGTGTTCTGTTTTTAGGCTTAGGGTTTCAAAGGCATCCTTCAGTATGTTGAAAGGAGTGCCCAGAGGAAAGCGTAGGGTTACTGGAGCAGTTTCGAGTGTGGAAGCTTCGGATGAGGACTCATTTTGTGGCTCAGAGGCCGAAGTTGCAGCAGCAGCATTCGCATTCGCAATTTCAGTGCGAATGTCGAAGGGATTGTATGGTACGATTTCAAGAGGGGATGAGTGTGAGGGTGTTTGTTCATCTGCATAAGGAACAACGATGGTTCCTACAGTGAATGATGGTGAGTTTGGAGAGTTTGAGGATGTCATTTCTGCGAGAAGGTTTAGAGGGTTTGGAGAATTTTTCTTGCTTGAGCTTGAATTCGTTTGTGCAGCTTAGTCCTGAGAGTTTTGTGACATAATAGAAGTTGTACACACAAATCAAGGCAAAAATTAAATCCCAAAGAAACCTTTCGAGTTCTATAGATAAACACAAGATACAATTCAAAAAGAGTGAGTCTTAAAGTGATGTGACATACGCTGTAGATACACTTAAGTGTTGTAAATAATTTAAAACAGTAATTACCGTGCTTAAAGGAACTAACAAAGCCCTTAATGTATTTACCAACACTTCTATGGAGACTCATCTTATATGGAGATTTGAAAAGTGGGAGATACACGATTCTGAGAGTGAGGGAAGTGAAGTAGTGGAGATAACTTCCCCACTAATTGATCGTGTGAAGTTGTGAGAATGAAATTCTGAAAAACAAACAAAAAAATAAAAGCGGAATATATAATAACTGAAATAATAAATTAAGGTAAGACTTGGTCAATTAAATATTTCAGAGAATAATATTTAATAATTATCAACAGTAACAAATTCCTAGAAAATTGGGATAAGAATTTGAGTTTACGCGTGTTTCGACTATTGTTGGCATTCTATACACCTCGACACAGTTTTTTTCATGATTTTACATCATATGTGTTGCTCTAATTTAATTTTCTTTTTATCACACTTCACATTGATCCATCTTTTGAAAAGAGTGCATCGTAGCAGCGAACTCCGTGCCCCATAGTTACTCAATGGATTTGTGAATATTTTGATGCAATTTATGTCACCTTTTGAAAGCTTCTAATAAGCGAGCTCCGTGTCCATAGTTACTCAGTGATTTATAAAGCTTCTAATAAGTGATTTTTCTTTTTCAGTGAGGTGTATAGGCTCTTTTAGTATTATTCACAAGTTACTCAGAATTCAAATAACAATCACAAGGAATTTCATTAATTCAATAATTACGAAAATTACTGCAAGGAAACAAATAAGAGACTTATCTTGGTGTTGTCACAAATACTACCACATTTGATACAACACCCTTGATCATATTTTCAGATATTACACAAACCAAGAGATTTTCGAAGGGATGAAAACCTCTTGTCATCAAGAGCTTTGGTGAAAATCTCAGTCCATTGTTTTTCAGTATATATGTACTCTAACTTAACAACTTCCTTTTCAACAAGATCTCTAATGAAGTGATGTCTATTACTTATGTGCTTTGTTAATGAATGTTGCACTGGATTCTTTGAAATATTTATAGCACTAGTATTATCACAGTACACAGTTAGCACATCACTAGGTAAGCCATAATCATGAAACATTTTTTGCAACCATAATAATTGAGTACAACAACTCCCTGCTGCAATGTATTCTGATTCAGCTGTTGATTGAGACACACAGTTTTGTTTTCTGCTGTGCCAAGAGATCAAGTTGTTTCTCATATAAAAGCAACCACCACTTGTACTTTTCCTATCATCACAATCACTTGCCCAATCTGCATCACTATACCCTATCAAGGTACAGTTTGTATCTTTGCTATACCAAATGCCTAAATCACATGTTCCTGCAACATACTTAAAAATTCTTTTAACAACATTCATATGTGATTCTTTAGGGTTAGATTGGTATCTAGCACATAAACATACACTGAACATGATATCAGGTCTACTAGAGCTCAAATAAAGAAGACTGTTTAACATTGATCTGTCTAATGTTGGGTCAACATTCTGGCCAACATTGTCTTTACTCAGTTTCTGAGTTGATCCCATAAGTGTTTTCATGTGTTTAGCATTCTCTAAACCAAATCTTTTCACAAGATTTTTAGCATACTTACTCTGTGAAATGAAAATACCATCCTTTTGCTGTTTAATTTGCAGTCCTAAGAAGTAATTAAAATCACCAACCATAGACATTTCAAAAGTAGATATCATTTCATTTATAAATTGTTTGAGCATATCATCACAATTATAACCAAATACTATATCATCAACATAGATTTGAGCAATCATTATAGCATTTTTCTCATGTTTAATGAACAGTGTTCTATCAGCTTCTCCTCTTACAAAGCCAAACTCAATCAAGAAATCATTTAGTATTTCATACCATACTCTAGGTGCTTGTTTCAAGCCATATAGAGCCTTTTTCAGTTTAAAGACATGATCAGGAAAATCAGGGTTTTCAAAGCCTTTTGGTTGTTCAACATAGGCTTCTTCCATTAGAATACCTTTTAAAAAAGCAGCTTTAACATCCATTTGGTGCAGTTTTATATCAATGTAGCATGCAATGGCAAGTAGGTGCCTAATGGATCCAATTCTAGCAACAGGAGCAAATGTTTAATCAAAGTCTACACCTTCTACTTGTGTATACCCTTGAGCAACCAACCTAGATTTGTTTCTAATAATGTTTCCCATCTCATCAGTCTTGTTTTTAAAGATACATTTAGTTCATATAACATTAACATGATCTGGTCTAGGAACTAATGTCCAAACATCATTTCTAACAAACTGATTTAATTCTTCATACATAGCTTCAATCCAATTTTCATCATCTAATGCTTCTTTAACAGTTTTAGGTTCAATCTCAGAGTGATAACATTCATGATTAACCTTACTGCACATGCATGACATACATATAGATCTTACCAGATCCTTTGAGTTCATACCCATTCTTCTTCTGGTTTGAACATCTATGGATGTTTCACCAATGATTTGATCATGTGGGTGATACTTCTGAATCCTTATGGAGGGAGTTTTACTACAACATAAGTTGCCTATGGAAACATCTAAAAAATGCTACCTAATAGCTATAAAGTGTTATCATAGTAAATAGGTAACACTTTTAGGGGCGTCGTGTTTGCCAGTGCAACCTAAAGTCTAATGTAACACTTTAATAGTCTACTGTAACACTGTTAATATTGAGTTAATAATTGTAACACTTTGTTGTATCACTTTTAGAATGTTACATTTGACTTTAAATATATCACTTTTTTATTTAAATGTATCACTAATTCGGTAACTCTTTCAAAATGTAAGGCAACATATTTTTCAATAGTTGTAACACTTTTAAATTATCTAATATATCATTATTTATCACTTTTAATTTTATAAGGTAACATGTTTTAAATAAATATGTAACACTTTTAATTTTTATAATGTTACATTTTTAAATAATTATATAGCACTTCTTAAATAATTATACAACACATCTCATTAATAAAAAAAATATATTAAAAAAACTCTAAAAATTTATAATCATGTCAATATACTAATGTTAAAAATATTGTACATTCATATAAACACAAGACAGAGAAATCTATAAATTACCTAAGTTGTTGAAACAAATTGGTTTAATAACTACTCTACACGATCTTGCACTTCGCTTTTCATTTTTCCATCCTCTCTATCCTGATCACATAGTTCAATGAAATCTACAAGATCTTGCACTTTGTTTTTTATTTCCACATCTTTTTTTCCTGGTCATCTCATGGTCCACTTCACCTAAAAAAAAAAGAGTTTGAATATTAGTTGATGGGGCAAGTGCTGCCAACAACACAATTCCAAAAGTTCTAGTGGAATTTTAAAGAGTTTGAATATTTACTGGTGGAAAAATTACATCTCTCGCATCTCCATATTCCACTAAACTAGATACAACAAAAAGTGTATGTCAGCATTAGCATAAAAGTAACTATTAATCCACAATAATCTTGCCTAATTTCCAAATACTCCAGAGTTAACAACTTAATGATTCTTTAAGAAGCACCTGCCCTTCAAACTAACATAGATATGAAGATATTGAGCAAGTTTTTTAGCAAGAAAAATGGAATCTGACCAATACAAATTATAGGGATCAAACATTTACAAAGTACCCACATTGTCTCTAAACCACAATTCAGATAAAAAGTTAAACATGGGGTGATAAAAATTCACAAAGTGAACCACAAAAAGTGATAAAAGCATAACAAATATAGTGAAATAAACAAGAAAAATAGGAATATGCCCATTTAACATCAATCACTACTACTATAGAACACCAAGAAGACAACGTCCCATTGAAGAATCTTCGTCGGTAGTGACAACAAAAAACTATTTTTGATAGCATAAAACTGTTTTTTACCGCATAAAATCTGTCTTTTTACAGCAGGTGTTGAAACTGATTTGTTTTTTATCCTTTCTCAGATTTATTTGAAGCTTAACAAGAAAGTTGAAGTACAACACACTCACTATGACACGAAACCCAAAATATATTTAAAAACAATCAAAGCTCTACGATTAAACATAATACCGGTTAACACAAAAGAACAAAGGTGTTGGGAATTACACACATTTGATATATACACTCTGAGGCTTTTATGTACGCTAGAACATTTGATACAAATGAAAGCTCTGGTGCTTAAAGATTTGATCTAGTTCAAAGCAACAAGTTAGATTTGAAAGCAATGCAATAATGATGGAGTGAAGGAAAAACACAAATATGATAATTGAAGACAGCAAATAACTGGGAGCTACTCCCGTTCCAGCCAAAGGGGCAATAATAATTTTTCAATAATCCCTAATCAATCTTAACAAAGTATTTATACTCTCCTCTCACTGGGCCTATGGGCCTTTATTTCTAATTAAGGAAATAAACTGACATAAAGGAAACACAATAATATAATTAAAATAAGTATATTCTCATCCTTTCTGTTTTGCACGACGCTGGTACATAATTGGTGCATCAATTCCCTCCCTCTCGAAATACGCCTTGTCCTCAAGGCGAAAATCTGGGAACTGTGTCTGAAATTCAGCTGCGTCCACCCACGTTGCCTCGTCGGCCGCTCGATTCTACCACAAGACGAGTACCTGAGAAACCCGGTCATCACCCCTCCAAACCTCTCGATAACGCAGCACCTTATCTGGGATAAATTCTGCTACCTCTTCAAAACAATCAGCCGGCAGTGCAGCTTCCACAGCACGATCCCCCACAGAAGCTTTCAATTGGGAAACATGGAAGACTGGGTGGAGACGCGTTCCAGGAGGCAACAACAACTTGTAGGCGACCGCCCCCACACGCTGAATAATTTCGAACGGGCCAAAGAACCTCGGAGCTAGTTTCGCATTCAACTTTTTGAATAAAGTTAGTTGTCGATAGGGACGGAATTTCAGAAATACACGATCACCCACCTCAAATATAACCTCTCGGCGGTGACTGTTGGCTGCCCGACGCATACGCTGCTGGGCCCGTTCCAGGTGATAACGGAGATGTCGAAGGGCTGCATCTCTCTCAGTTAGATCGTCCGCGACCGCCTTCACCTTAATCTCTCCCGGAAGCCACTGTGTCAAGGTGGGCGCCTTCCGCCCGTAGACAATCTCAAATGGGGTTCTACCCGAAGCCGAATGAAAGCTGGTGTTGAAACAATATTCAGCCCACGGAAGCCAACGAGCCCAGTGTTTTGGCCTCTCGGAAACAAAACAACGAAGATACGTTTCCAAGCATCGATTCATTACCTCCGTTTGACCATCCGTCTCAGGATGGTAAGCGGAACTCATGCGCAACTGAGTACCCGTGGCAGCAAACAATTCCTTCCAGAAATTACTGAGAAAAATTGGGTCCCTGTCGGACACAATCGAGCGAGGTACCCCATGTAGGCGGACTATTTCACGGGTGAAGGCTGCTGCAACCCCCCAGGCTGTAAACGGATGGCTGAGGCCAATGAAATGAGTTGCCTTCGAAAGGCGATCAACCACGACGAGGACGACGTCCCATTGCTGTGATCGAGGCAAACCCGTGATGAAATCCATACTCACGTCCTCCCATATGGCTGTGGGAATTGGAAGGGGCTGTAGCAGCCCGGCTGGAGCTCTCGTATCGGCCTTACTCCGCTGGCATATAAGGCACTCAGCCACAAATCGTGTGACCGTCTTCATCATGCCCGGCCAATAAACTGTTGAAGCTAGACGACGATAAGTACGGTATGCACCGGCATGACCCCCAGTTGGGGTCGAGTGAAATTCTGTCAAGAAACGAGCTGCCCAAGGGGATGCAGAAGGAACGGCCAAGCGGTGGCGGAAATATAAAATGCCGTTCACAAGTACAAATGGCTGTCGAACCACCTCTCCATTTTCCAAGGATGCCACAATTGGTCCATAAATAGCGTCGTTCCGAATAGCCTGGGATAAGGCAGCCCACTCGACCCACTGAGGCACCGAGATAGCCGTGCAATGAAGGTCAGCATCACGGCGGGATAAGGCATCGGCTGCAACGTTAGAAGCCCCCGAACGATATTCAACCTCAAAATCAAAACCGATTAACTTGGCGATCCAATACTGTTGGGCAGGAGATGCAATTTTCTGCTGTAATAAATTCTTGAGGCTATGGTGATCAGTTCGGACGACAAAACGACGACCCAAGAGATAAGGACGCCAATGCAATGCCGATAAGACAAGTGCCATTAATTCTTTCTCGTAAGTAGATTTCAGCGCATTCCGTGCAGACAAGGCTTTGCTGAAAAATGCAACCGGACGACGATTCTGCATCAACACCGCCCCCAAACCCCTACCCGATGCATCACACTCAATGCAAAAGGGGGCCGAGAAATCTGGAACAGCCAACACCGGGGCTGATGTGAGTGCTTGCTGCAAAGTCTCAAAGGCAAACTGGGCCTCGGGATTCCACTGAAAACGTGCGTCATCTCCCTTCTTCAATAAATTAGTGAGTGGAAGAGCAATCTTCCCATAGTCCCGAATGAACCGACGATAATATCCGGTCAAACCAAGAAATCCCCGAACACCTTTCAAAGACCGTGGAGTTGGCCACTGAAGAACTGCCATGACCTTCGTAGGATCCATCTGAACACCCTCCGCCGAAACGACATGCCCGAGGTAATCTATTGAGGAACGCGCCCATGAACACTTCTTCGGATTAACAACGAAGGAGGAACTGGCCAACAAACCCAGAACTTGTCGAAGATGTGCAATATGGGAATCCCAATCTGGACTGTATACCAAGATATCGTCAAAGAAAACCAGGACGAAACGACGAAGCAAGGGCCGAAATAAATCATTCATGACAGCTTGAAAAGTGGATGGCGCGTTCCGTAGCCCAAAAGGCATAACCAAGAACTCGTAATGCCCCGAGTGAGTACGAAAACCAGTCTTTGGAATGTCCTCCGATGCCACCCGAATCTGATGGTAGCCTGCTCGTAGGTCTAGACGAGTGAACCACCTCGCCCCATGTAACTCGTCCAATAACTCTTGAATTACAGGAATAGGATATTTATCGGGAACCGTTAATTTGTTGAGCTCCCGATAGTCAACACAAAACCTCCAACTACCATCTTTCTTGTGGACCAGCAGAACCGGGCTCGAATAAGGGCCAGTGCTCGGTTGAATGATTCCCGCTGTCAACATGTCCTCAACTAAACGCTCGATTTCAGTTTTTTGAGTGGCGGAATATCTGTAGGGTCTCACGGATACTGGGCCTGCCCCGGGCTGTAAAGGAATGTGATGATCACACGAACGAGACGGAGGCAAGCCGGGCAAGGGTCTGAGAACTTGGGAAAATTCTGCCCAAAGTGACTGAATATCTGGTGCAACTATGTCCTCCTCACTGGTTTGTTCTAACGTCTTCTCCAAAGACCACAATAAATAACAAGCCTCAACCGCCTCCAATTTTAAAAGACTAGTAGCCGAGATCTGACGACATTCGAGGCCAGGTTCCCCGTGGAGACAGACCTGCTGCCCTCGAAACTCAAATGCCATAGTTAACGAGGCCCAATTAGCCCTTACCTCGCCCAAAGTAGACAGCCACGACAAACCCAAAATAATATCAACCCCACTAACAGGAAACACAAAAGCAGCGATCTCGAAAGCAACAGACCCCAAAATCACAGAAATTGAAGGACAAATACCTGTTGTATTGGTATCCTTACCATCGCCCAGCCGTACCGAAAGAGTGGAAGAAGTATCAACTGAGATCTTGAGACGATCCACCGCACGAGGAAATATAAAACAATGGGTTGCACCACTGTCAATCATAATTACCACGGATTGTCCATTGATCTGCCCCCGAAGCTTCATGGTTTGCAAACCATCAAACCCACTGGCCGAGGTGTGGGACAAGGATAGGGCCCGCAGATCGAGGGACTCATCAACGTTTGCACTCGGGATTGGATCGTTGGTGCCTAGATCAAGATCATTGCCATCATCAAGGACCACCATGACACGCAACGAACGATTAGCACACACATGGAGAGGACTGTATGGTTCACGACAGCGGAAACACAGTCCCTTGGCTCGCAGATCGCGATACTCGGACTGTGAGAATTGCCGGAATTGACGACCCGGTGGGGCTGCCGAGGAGGCTGATGACCCAGTTGGTCGCTGGGGCCCGGTGGAGCCTGCAGACGTGCGGGGTGGATCGGGTGGGCGGCCTCCACCAGCCGAGTCCGATTTTGGGGCAAATACCCCTGTGGAACGAGTGTAGCCCGAATGGGCAGGAGCCCGAGACACGAAAAAAGGGCGTGTCGGCAGCGCTGGTTTGTAATGATTCCCGGAAGAGGCTGCCAGTTCCCGCTCGATGTGGCGAGCGATATGCATAGCCGAACTGAGATCGTCTGCATCTCTCGGGCGAATCCGGATGCGAATATCATCACGCAGGCCACTGAGGAAAAACCCGAGAGCGTCTGGCTTGGTGAGGGTGGGTACTGCTGCCAGGCGAGAAATAAAAACATCCACATATTCGTCCACAGATCCGTGCTGACGAGTGAGGCCTAAAGCTTCCGAGGGGTTCGCACGGGGATCATCCCCGTAACGACGGAGCAATTCAAGAGTAAACTTCTTCCAACTGATCGCCGGGGCATCAGCCAATAACCACTGCAGCCAATGGAGGGTTGGACCCACCATTGCAATAAGGGCATACTCCAATCGCATGTCATCTGGAGTATTGTCAATGCGAAAAAATTGTTCAGCCCGAGCGATCCATCCGGATGGATCCTCACCCGAAAATGCAGGAAGTTCCAATTTCGCGACTGACGTTTTGATGCCAGGAGTGTGTGATCGCGTGGGAGTAACAATGGGATCCAGGGGTCGAACATCATCCCCTGCTGAGGAAGATCCCTCAACAACATGAGTTTTTCCTCGAGGAAGACCTTGTGGCGCGCCCTGCGCCTCATCGAACCGTTTGGCAATCCCAGCAACTGAGGTGGTTAGGGCTGCTAGTGCAGTCTGGATTGACTCCATCCCAGAAGACAGAGATCGGACTTCCTTCTCCATCGTCGAGACGGTGGTCTCCAAAGTATCAATCCGCGCTTCGCTTCGAGTCATGGCCGGCAGGTCGGACCAATTGATGGAGTGAAGGAAAAACACAAATATGATAATTGAAGACAGCAAATAACTGGGAGCTACTCCCGTTCCAGCCAAAGCGGCAATAATAATTTTTCAATAATCCCTAATCAATCTTAACAAAGTATTTATACTCTCCTCTCACTGGGCCTATGGGCCTTTATTTCTAATTAAGGAAATAAACTGACATAAAGGAAACACAATAATATAATTAAAATAAGTATATTCTCATCCTTTCTGTTTTGCACGACGCTGGTACATAATTGGTGCATCAAATAATGTTAGCAATCAACAAACAATATTACTTTAGAATAAGTATTTAGAATATACATCAACTTGAGTTCGTTACTACTTGAAGGTAAATATAGAAAAATTTCCTACCTTATAATCTTCAACTGCATTCAAACTATGTTAAATTAATTATAAAATGAATGAAGTTGGTAATATTTGTTATCTATGAGTTCAAGACTTACCGGTCACTTAGTGTAACAAAAGCGTAAGTGTATCGATCGTCGTTGATGAGTGAGTAGTTGCCAGACAGGAGCACATTTGGATATAACTGCATAACAATATTGTTAAAATAATAATAAATGAAGAATTGGATATTTTTATGATTTCTAAGGCCAAAGGAAAACATAACAAAAGATAACTCAATGAAATCAGAAATCCAGGTTATGGAATAAACAAGAACTTATTCAAAATGATAAAAAGTTGAATAGACTCACCATACTATACGGCGTCGGAGCCTTCACACATAATTTTTTTTTTTTTTTTGCAGGACGAAGTGCTTCAGTAGCACCCGAGTAACTTCATCAGATATTAGCAACCCTTTAGTACTAGATCCTACGATAACCTTTACTTGCTCATTATGAAAATCATTTCAGAGCTACAAGTTCAGATATTATGTTCAAAATATAGCATTTACAGTTTCAAAGAGTCTAGTAGAAGTAGTATTCAATAACAAGCCCTCCACTCATCATGATGATAAATAGTTTTCATGCAGGAATTGAATTATCAAATTTCTCAACCTTTTCTATTCAGTGTAGATTAGGCAAGACAGAGACAGCACCACAAAGAAATGACCAATTAACATAAAACATTAAGGTACTAATTGTGTCAACATAAAGCATTACAATAAGTTTCTGAAATAAAAGAAGTCTAATAACCTGTCTTCATCTTGCATTTCCCTTTCAACTCCATCAAGGTCATCATGATCATTAACTCCAGTATCTTTATCTCCATCGTTCTAAAAGTAATAATAGTATCATCAGTTGGCTAAGAGTCAAGAAACATAAAAAATGTATAATGAAAACCACAAAGATATATACCTATTAGTTATCACCTGACACTTATCTATATCATTGGTGCCACTAGAAGATTTGCTTGATGAATCTGTGATTGTTGGGGTAATACGAGCAAGCATGTTCAAAGGAAGAGCTTGTTGCAATATTTGCTGACTGTTTCTTTCACAACATTTGTCTTATATGGCTGCAAAAACTCATCTAGAATAAGCATACTAGACTTAGCAGACCCTTTTACTCTCTTAGTGCACCTTCCAAGAAGTGTGTGATGTTCTTGGGCTTGTTCCTCTTCCATCTAATTTGTATTGTTAACCAAATAGTATAAGAAATTTTTCATAACATCATAAATTATAACTATATTTATTAAATTAAAATTAAAGAAGATTGTAACTTACAGCTAAGTAATACTCCCACACACAAGACTTGCTCAGATTTTGAAAAAATTAAAGATATATAACATTGAGGCTTTTTGGGATGAATAATGTGTTGGATTATTGATTTTTTGCGGTTCTAACTACTGAGTAAATGAGGAAGCTGCTACAGAGCAACATTCTCAACCCCAAGCGATATGAAACAAATCTGATCTTTGATGGTAAGTTGCATTTTTATCACTATAATTTGGTTTTTTTATTTTATCAGTAAATAAAGAATTTTATTCCAGAAATGAAGCTGGCATTAGAAATTCCCATGGCAATACAAAGTTCTCAACTATGAACTTAACAAGGGCTAGCAGTAAAGAGGGTTGGTTAACAATTAATCACACAGCTTAATCTAATTGGTTTGTGATTATTACCTAAACATGTTTTACATGATTGGCTTATGGATATATTTTCAGTAAACATTTTAACATCTAACTCATTAGAGCACTGGATATCATGCTATGTGTTAAAAGCTAATTACTTGAAATATATGCCATGTTATGTTTGACCTATATGTGACAACTGCCTTTTTTTTTAATAAAAGAAAGTATTGTATATAAGTCATTTTTTTAATTATATTGATGATTTATCAGGATTTTTACTACTACTGTACTCCGTTTGAATAAGAAAGAATACAAAGTCTAGAAATTAGCACACAGAAACAATACAAAGTGTAGAAATTATCACTGACAATTGCTGTGAGCAATGTATACATTGATTAATATCATGTATATTTGTATTATCAAGTTGTTGGTAATGTGAAGAAAGCACACTCACATTGGCTCAATCAAATCAAAAAGGGTAGCTAAAACATACTACTTTGCTAAACTAATACTCCTGTAAGTTTGTGCATGATGATACACACAAACAACTCACCACTCAAAACATGCAGAGTGCATCACTGTCAACTATTTGTCATTTTTGCTTCACAAAGTTCTTGCTAGCATCTGGGGGTGGAGTCAAAATTAATTTACCAATCGTTCCCAAGCTAAGGGAAGAGGTCCAGGTCTGAGAGGGTTAGGAAAGGGACAATGAAGACAACCAAGGTTGTATAATTTTCATATTGGGCGAGAAGGGCGAAGCCAGTAAAGAGAAATTAAAGTATAGGTTGGATTCAAATGATCAAGATTTCCAAATAAATAAATTATTTTGTTTGTTTCCAAAATAAATATAAAGAGAGCATTTTCAATGGCAAGTTTTTATTTTATACTGCTGCAATAAATAATGAAATCGTGCATTGCACGGGTGAAATACTAGTATTACTTAATGACTGAACTAGTGGTATTTACTTTGATTATGAGTTATTGTTTGGAAAGAAACAAAAAAGAAAACCCAAAGAAGCAAATTATTCACTCAGGACTTTCAACAAACAATTTATATGACATAAATTTAAGAATCAGAATTGTTAAAAATTGTAATCAATTGAACGTATGAGACAAATTCGTGAATTATATCCAATAACAACAATTGAATTGCACCGAATGTACAAATTCACAATTAATTGAAAATAACTATATTGAAATTTGAGGAATAAAAGACAAACCTGGAGGTGAATGTAATTTCTGAGAATGATAGAAAATCTTGCTTGCCATTAAGTTCAGTCTTACGAGGTAGAATAAATTTCTTTAGCATATTTCTGTATACATCCAAATCAAGACACAACACAATCTGAAAAAAACTCCTCAACCACAACCATGTACATGATCCTTAGAAGACCATTAAAATTAAACAGCTATTCAAATTGATACCCACAATTCAGAAATAAAACGAGGCATACCCATTTCCAGAATCTAACACTACAAAAATGAAAAATAACACAATACCCGTAAGCATATACAAAATAAGACAAAACCCCTATCAAAATGAAAAATAGGAAAACATTAAAAGGCGATTAAGGCAGCAAAAATAAAACTGAGTGAACCGATTAAATCTACTGAAGTATTAAAATGAAAGATATCACACCATCAAAATGAAAAATAAGAACTGTGGACTGGAGTATTATACCTTAAGCCAAAAGGATCAACAACCGAGAGAGCGATAGATGGACGAACTAAAAAATTAGTAAGAAAGTAGAAGGGTTTTTTCTCAACCGTGATGGGTCTTGTTCTTCTCAAGCACGATCAAGCACAAAAGAGGTTTCATTTCATTCGGTTTTCACTCCCAATACTGTAAGCGAAGATTAGGGAGAATTGGAATAAGGCTTTTCACTCTCAGTTTAATTTGGGGGGAAAAAGTGGAGGCAATTTCTCTTTTCATTTTCATTTATGGGGGAGAATCGACTTTGATGAAGAGATGAGGATTGAAGGCTTAAAGCAATATTGAAAAAAATAATCCCGCTTGAATATACCAAGTTCGTCATCTTATAAAAATCTTAGAAAATACTAGTTAATTACTTAATTTTTTTACTCCATTTGATTTTGATAGAAATGGGCCATTATCACTCATTTTTATAGAAAGACACCTCAAGTTGAGATGAATTGTGATAATAAATGATAGTAAAAATAATAATTTTCGTAAAAATTAGAAGATAAAGAAAATGTGAGTATTGTAAAATAATTTATAAAAGAAAATGGATTTATAAATATATGATATAAATATTGTATAATATATTGAAAATATTTATTTTCTTAAAAACATAAGTTATTTTAAAGATTTGGTGAATATTGTAAGGGCAAAATGAAAAATAATAAAATTTGTAAAAAGTTATAGGCACGAAGTATAATTATTACACACGACTGTGAAAATTTACAAGTACAAATTATAATGGTTACGTGATGAAATATCATTGTTAAGAAGTATAATTGTTTCTACTAAATGAAGTATCACTCTACGTTGATACGAGACTAACAGAGCGAAGTACGTTAATGTTGATTCATTGATCAATTTCACTATATATGGTTTCTAGTGATTTAGGTTACTTTACGGCGATATTACACCAACAAGACGAAGTACATTAGTTGAGTTTCACTGATTAGTTTCACTATAATATGGTTTCAATGATTTAGGTTACTCTAAGGCGATATGAGAACAACAAAATGAAACATGCTAGTGTTAGTTCACCCATTGAGTGTCGATTAACTAATCAGTTATGATTTTCAATGATTTAAGTTATTGTACGTTGATATGAGACCAACGAAGCGAAATGCGTTAGTGTCAGTTCACCCATTGAGTGTCGGTTCACGGATCGATTTTATTATTACATGGTTTTCAGTGATTTAGGTTAATGTACAATAATACGATACAACAAAACGAAGCAAATTAGTGTTTTTTTTTTTTTTTTTTTTTTTTTTTTTTGAGGATTACATAGGCGTGCATACAAAGAAAGCCCTCTCATCAAAGAAACCTATGAATCAAAAACTACTCCACTTCAGTCACGAAAAGTGGTAGAGTTCACCGCCGCTTGAGCCAGCAAATGCGCTTTATGGTTAATGCTTCTAGGAATGTACTTGAATCTGCACACTACAAATTCTTGCGAAAGTTTCTGAATTCTAGTAGCACAACACCTTTCAGGGCCCATCCTCGACCCAAACGTCGAGCATAGACCAATGGCCTGTTGGGAGTCCGTACGAATTACAAGTTTACTCCAATTAAGTCTTTTGGCCTCTGTAAGTGCCCTTTCAATAGCTTGCAATTCGACCCCCAGGGGGCCTCTCTGTGGGGCGATCCTTCTTGAAAAAGAGAACACTTCTCTCCCTACCTCATCAAAACCCACACCACCAATACCATACTTCCCAAATTAGTGTCGAAAAGAAATGAATTAGATTAAAGATCTAATAATTCTGAATTAAATTGAAATAGGTTGTATCTAAAAATTTAAACTTACAAAAAAATCATTACGAGTCAATATATTGTTTTTTTTTTGATGGAAAGTTAAATACCCATCCCTTTTTTTCCCCTTCCCATGACTCGAACCCAGGACCTAAGGCCTAGGTAGTGGTGCTCTAACCACTTGAGCTATCCCACTTTGTCCGAGTCAATATATTGTTAAACTTGGAAAAGGATGCGTAAATATATTGTTAATCAAACACGTTTTCAATTAAGGTGACTATTCTTAATACAATATTTTCCTTAATAATTTTGTATTTTTCATTTTTTTTTCTTTGTAATTCAAGAATAAATTAGTTTACAGGGTTGCTCATAAAATTACAAAGTAGAAACCTCTGGAGCAAGACTTACGCGGCAAAACACCAAAAACACCCGCTCTTTTTCTTTTTTTTTTTTGTGAATAACCGCCTCCATGGCGCCCAAAATTATCTGTCGTCTACCCTCTACTCTCTGTCGCCAAGTTTTCTGTTCAAGTAGCACAAATACAATTAACGCAGCACCTTCTCCGGAACTCGAACAGAGCTCATAGATTCCCTAAGCAGAAGCGGATCGAGTTCTCACTATGGATACACCATTTGGGAAGCGATTCAGGTGTTTTTGACAATTAGACTATTATCCAAATTGGTTGATGTCATTTTCAGTTTGTTGTTATCACTATTTACGTGTGTTCAATTTTTGTGACAGGAGCAGAGATCGTGTATGTATTGGATTTAACAATTTATTAAATTTAGTTTTGGATTGGTCTGGTTCAGGGACCACAGGGTCCCCTTCTGTGATTGTTTGTGGACAAAAGATGAGTCAAGTATTTGATATCTGCTAATCTATTCAATAGGACCACTTCAGTTAGTCTCCATAATTGCAGAGAGACCAGATTTCCTTCCGGGTATTTCCCAAATACAGTAAGAATACCTTTATTTATTGTTCAATTGCTTTTGTCATAGTTTAATGCTTGTATAAAATCAATATTATAGTTTTTTTATATGCATCTATTTATTTATGGGGATCGGAGAGTACCAAGAGGTATTGGTGTCTTGAATGCTCTACAATTTTTAGATGGGTAGGATGGCAATACCATTTCTAGACATCCAATTAGACAGAACCACATGTAGCTTATAATTTTAAATGCATAGGCTAGCTATGATTTTATTCAATGAATATACACAAGGAAGGAATGATGGCAGATGTATTGATTCGGGAATAATGTGATCTTCCCAGAAATGATAGATTCATCGAAGCTATCTTAGCTTTGAGTTCGTTGCAGCCACTACTGAAAACTCTCTCATTTGCTGTTTAAATGAACTCTTTAACTGGTACTCTGATGATACATTTTTATTTTGAAAATTTCAGCATAAAGTGACCTTATGACTAAATGATGATGTTGTGTTATCTGTATAATTTTTCTCTGATGTTATGGTGATGACGTGATGTAGTATCGTTGAAAAATTGCACTGCTTATATCTGTTGAATGAGCATGTGGGAGATTCCAACTTTTGGCTGCTGCTATATATAAATTGGTCAGCATTATCTCTTTTCTTGCATTATGTTCAAAGGTTCTGATAAGGATTAAGTTGTTAAGAACACATTAAAAGATGCAGAATAGTATTCATGTATCTCATTGTACTAATCTCTAGCAACTTACTCAAACAATTACTGAAGACTATTAACCAATAATAATAACTGAAGACCACTACACCGTAATAGAAAACACACTAAAATGACTGAAACTAATACTAAGTCTAACATTGTCAGGTTCTTGAAGCTAGATGGGTTTCCATTTACTTACATTTGATTCAGTTTATGTAAGTGTTAATTCTTATGTCTCTGATTGGTGATTATCCTTTTTGCTTCTTTTTCCCTATCCTCAAGGTTTGGGCAATAACTGATTTGAAAAGGGACATCTTGAATATAAAGAAATCACTTTAGCAATGCAGGTTCTGATCTTCCCTATTTGTTGTACTTCAGAATTTTAAAATATTTCTAGGCTGATCTCTTTTATAGTGTTTGGACATGCATGTAGTTAACCTCTTTCGCACAGGCTGGGCATACTATCACAAGTGATATCTAATTATATTCTTGAAACTAAATAATTCAGAATTAGTACATTGTACTTCAAACGATGTAATGAGGTAATGAAGAAAAATATGAAATGCATTCTGATTACATCCTCTCCAGACAGAATCTTATATTATAAAAGGAGATGAGACTCTTCTAGCTTCCGCCACTTGTCAATTTGAAGTCTTTCTACTCTTATCATGTGTCAATTTAATGCAAAGTTCTTCTGCCATGAAAATACAGCTGACAGTTTCTTCAAGAGGGAGAGTCACATTACAAACGACATTTTCACCTCTAAATATTCCATCAGTTTCTTCAAACCCACATAAATGCATTGAATTCATGCCCCTTTACTCTGACGATCAAGATTTAAAGCTGCTATTGGGCCACATTAAGGGATTAATCACTTCATTTCTTCTTAATCTATCTTTGGCAGATCCGTAAGTAGCTCATTTCTCTCTTACTTCCTAGCAGAAATTCTACTTCTGTAATCATTTTTGTATGATATAATTTTGTTCAGGAACTTCTTTACTCTGGAATTCGTTGGGTATTGCTACTATTTTTTTTTTCTGTTATATTCCAAGGCTATAATTAGTTCTTAGATTTATGTATTGTGGTGATGTAATACATGCTTTTCTTTATCTGTTTTCCCAAACAAAGTATTTGAAGCAACTCACGTTTGTTCTATGATTTTATATAAGGGTTCAATGATTCTCTTTATCTGTTTTCCCAAGTAAAGTATAGGAGTAACTCATGTTTGTTCTATGATTTTATATCAGGGGTTAGATATGGGATAGCTTTCTGAAGATTGTCGTAATGATTTCAAAGGTTTAGATGCCTCAGCAGCACACATATCACTAATTTATTTTATATAGAGCCTGCTGAGTGCTGAGTGCTGACAGTAAGATTCTCTACTTATTTCATTATTATGTGATGTGCATGACAATTGGCTGATAATTCGTGCTTCTAATTTCTCAAGTCAATTTTTGAATGCTTGTTTATTTTTTGCATATCTTGGTCAACATTAATGGTGTTCAGAATCGAATTAGAGTCCTTAACAACAGCTTATTGAAATACTTATTATCTCAAGAAAGATTGTGGACACAAAATCTGGGGATGAGAATACTTTGTCATATGTTCTAATGAATATAGGTGGAAAGTGTTATTAAAAAATTGAGGTAAGTGTGCAGTTTAGTGGCACCATCTTACATAGCCGGTGGTGTGTTGAAGGTTAAGAGCAAGAAAAATAACATTGATTAATTTTAGTGAAACCTCTGCCCGCATAAGCTCCAACTATATAATAAAGAATAGTCACCCCACTCCTTCAATCACAAATAGTATTCTCATATTATGTACAATGTAAGCAAATTCTATTTCATCAATTAGATGATTTAGACAAAAGACTTACATCCCATTGATAGCTGGCTACTAGAGGCAAAACTGACTCATTGTATGCAATCAAGAGATGAATATATATTTCAGTTTAAGGTACTGGATAAGCAAAAAACTTCCTACTATCAAAGGTACTGTAATAAATCAGAATCACAGGTCTCCATCAGTAGAGCAATTGCAAAATACTTTCAATATGGTGTTGATTATTATTTTAATTTAATCTTAACATGTTTTATGTAAATAAATACAAAGTTTCAATCGGCTTGGCTTGGGCTCTTGTCGAGCCGAGCTCAACTCGATTACATTGACGAGCGAAAAAAATGAGCTTGACTCGACTCATAAATGAGTCTAACGAGTCTATCTAGTTGAGTCTAGCCTAACAAGTCTATCGAAGTTGAAAGGTTTTTTAGATACCAAGCCTAATGAGTCGAGTTCGAGCTGACTCGTTTGTAAATCAAGTATATAACGAGCTTGAGCTCAACTCGTTTATCTATTCAAGCTGGACGAGTTCGAGCCTTAATGAGTTGATTCGAGCTCACGAGTAGCTTGGTTCGTTTAACAACACTATTCTCTCATATACTCTAGATGTCTAAAGTTCAAAGATCATGACATTCTCTTACTTAGATTGAATACATTATTTAATTTTGACTCATATAGCAATTTTGTCATGAAATGTATTCCCTCCGTTCGAGTAAAGTGCGTCTATTTTTCTTTTTAGGTTGTCCACCTGAAGTATTCTTGTTTCCTTTTTTTAGAAAATATACCCACCACGTTTACTTTATTTCTTTTCTACTTAAAACAATAGTAGGTCCAACATGAAAGACATGTCTTACGTTTAATATTGCTAGAGGAATGACGGAAATCTTCAAGTTGGCTGTATGTTTCTTCACTTGGGGACTGGGTTTGGGGACTGGGTTTAGAGGTTAGCTTGGGTGATCTTTGGTCATATAGATTTTTCAATGGGGGGCCTATATTTATTTAGGCTTCAACATATAATTCCTTAATTAATTACATTCAATAAGTTTAAAGGAATTATTATATATATATATATATATTTGTTTTAAGTCTAAAAGAATTACATTAGTACCTATTGAAATTCTATAATTATACTTACTTAAAAATAAAAATGGTTATTGTATTATGTTATGTTTTTGTATTCTAAATTTTCTTCCTCTCTTTTGCCATCTAATTTTCGTGTTACATATTAATTAAATAAAGTGTTACCTAAGAATCTTAGTTAATAAAGTGCTACCAATTTGTGTTACAAAATTTAATACAAAAAATGTGTTACATAAAAATATGTTACCTAATTAAAAGTGTTGTATTTAAGTGTTACATATTACTAAAGTGATACAAAAATGTTACATAAACAAAAAAATTATAAAAGTGATACAAAAATGTGTTGCACAAGGTAACATATATAAAAATGTTATATCTAGGTGTTATATTAAGCCCTTTTATGTTGTAGTAATTTCTGGAGATTATACAGATTTTCAGGATCTGTATTATCAGATGATTCCTCTGGTGTGTCATTATTCTTCTCAACATTCTGAAACTGTTCATCTTTTTCATTATTGATTGGAACATCAATCAAATCTGAAATGTCTTCATCTTCAATGCTTTTACCTGTAATGCTTGTATCATCATAAAAAACAACATTTACAGACTCTTGTGTTGGGAATAAAATGAGCTATGTTTTGATTGAATACCAAAAACCCCCCTGAGACATGCCTAAGTCAATGAAAAATATGTTCTAAGAATGTTAGAATATATAGATTATAGGCTAGATGAGAAGCTGAAATGTTAGGCAGCTCTTAGACAATTAGATGCACAATTTGAGGGGGAACCTATGCTTTGAAGATGATCAAGATCAAGTCTCCCCAAGGCTCAAATTCTGGAACAAAGAGTAAGGACACTCTATGAAATCTAAGATGCTCTTATCAGGAGAGTTGTCCAGAGAAAATATTCTTAAAGCTCTGATCAGGAGAGTTGTCCAAAGAAGCTAGCCATATGCAAGAACAAACCTACCTAGCTCAAAAGGACAAGACTACTCAAAGGTTTTGGTCAGGAGAGTTGTCCAGATAAGCCAACTCTAAAGTATAAAGTGCTCTGATGCAAAAAGACCAATCATGCTGATCAGGAGAGTTGTCCAGAGGAGTTGTCTCAGCTAAATTGACCAAGATCAAGTGCTCTGAAAGCCTAAGATCAACTATGCTGAAGAGATTGAGACAACCAGTCCCTAAAGGTCCTCAAAGGAATGAGCTAAGACCATACACAAGAGAAATAAAGGGAAAGAGCCAAGTCATCTGAAGAAGAGCAAGCCAACCATGCTGAAAAGCAAAACTGCTGATAGTGATAAGGAAAGTTGTCCAGATGATAAGGAATGTTGTCCTATCATTGGATCAACCTTCAGAAGCCATGTCCAAGTCCTAACAAGAAGTCAAACATTGGGAAAAGTGCTGCAGAATGAAGACAAAACTGTTACAGCCGTTTATTACCCAAATGAGGACATGTCACTATCAAGAATCTGTCTTCCAGTTTGAAGAACTCAAGGAAGACATTTATAGCAATTTGGGGCTGCCTCTCCAACGGGAAAATCCTCCATTTTGTCTATAAATACAGAAGTGTGAAGACCATTTGAAAGCACCTCAACACAATCCAACTAAGCTCAAAGTTCTTACAAGCTAGAGTGCTTTCAAAGCTTTCAAAGACTATCTTAGTCTTCAAACACTTCATCTAAGCTGAACTCAATTGTATATCCTTACACAAGCTTAGAGAGATATCCTATCCTTATACACTGGTCTTCATTGTAAAGGATATCTCATTAGTTGGAACCTTACTTCAACCCTTACACCTTTCAAGAGTGAAAGTGAGAAGGTTGTAGTAGTAGAAGTGGTAGGAGCTGACTGTTGAGAGAAGAACAGTTCAGTTCTGAGTTGAGAAGAGGGTACTAGGACTCTAGACATCCTAGGGATCAATTCACCAAGGAGTGGTGTTCTTGATCAAGTGCACCTTGGCACTATAAAACAAGTTAATTCCAAGAGTGAAGGAATTATCCTGTTAAATCAGGGAAAGTGGATGTAGGAGCTTGAGTCTCTGAACCACTATAAACTCTTGTGTTGATTTACCTTACAAGTACTTACATTCATTCAACACTGCACACTAAACTGATCTTTCAAAGATACATACTCAAAGACTGTGCAAAACTGTTTTGGACAAGTTCCCTGAAGCTTAATTGAACTGTGTTACATTGACTAAGTGATTTCAGAAATTAAAGGAGTCTAAACTTAAAGGGCCAACCACTATTCCGCACATATAACTCCCCTAAATAGTTATTCAACTAAGTACTCAATAGTACTTAGTGGATTGATTATCTTAGAAGAGTTAATCATCTTCAGCAGAGTTGTCCAAGACAACCTTGCTGAGTTCTGGTTTGATCTAGTTGAAAAGAATTTGCATACAAGTGTATTCCCCCCCCCCCCCATACACTTGTTATCTACTCCTTTCAGGACCAACAAGTGGTATCAGAGCAGGGGTTCAAAGACCACTGCTTCTGAAAATCCATCTTGATTTTCAAAACTCACATATTTGGTGTGGTCACTGAACTGATCTCTATCTGAAATCCATTACTTGTTGATTGATTGATTCTTATTGAGATATGGCCAACAACAATGCTGTTCCTCCACCTGCTGTTCAAGGATTAGACAACATGGCCACAAATCCAGTCAATCATATTTCTCATCACAAACTGCCCATGTTTTCAATAGACAATTATGATTTCTGGAAAATTAGAATGAGGGCTCATCTTGCATCTCTTCATACTGATATGCTTAGAGTAATCACAAGAGGACCTTTTGTGTTTACTCAAACTAACCCCAGATTGACAGATGAGCAAAGAGCAGATATAAGGGAATTGATTCCCAAAGATGAGGATGACTTCACTGCTGATGAAAAGAGGAAAGATAATTTGAATTATCTTGCCATGAACACCCTCTATCAAACAATTCCAGATGCAGTTATGGGTAGAGTCTACCACTGCACCACAGCTAAAGAAATTTGGGATACCCTTGCTGAAATGTGTGAGGGCACTGAAAAAATCAAGGAGAACAAGCTCCAAGTTGCTGTGCAGAAGTTTGAACAATTCTCAATGGAGACTGATGAGTCCATTGACAAATTTGCTGGTAGATTCACTGATGTGATGAATGAGATTAATTCACTGGGCAAGGTCTACACCAAGAGAGAGGTTGGACTGAAAATCCTAAGGAGTCTCACTCAAAAGTGGGATGTCTATGCTGTAATGATGCAGAATACCAAAGATCTCTCCACTATGCCCATGCAACAAATATTCTCAGAACTTAAAGCCTATGAGTTTGACCTCAATAGAAGAAAGCCTGTTGAGGAACCTTCAAATCCTACTAAAGGAGTGGCATTCAAAGCCAAAGTTGCTGAACCAGAAATGCAGCCCACTCCCAGATCATCAAAGTCAGTCTCTAAGACTGAAATGAAGGAAGAACTAGCCTTGATGGCTAGAAGGTTTGACAAGCTCAACACAAGGTTTGGTAGATACAAGAAATTCTACCAAGATAACAAATTCAGGAGAAGATACAATTCCCCTGAAGATCAGGCTGAGGACAAAAAGCCTGAAGAGAGAAGATCAGAGGACAAGTCCTCTGATAGGAGAAGATCCAGTAGAGCTGAACCCTCATCATCTAAGAGAAGAGATGAATCCAAGAAGGATGATGATGAAGATCTGTGTTACAACTGCAAAAAGAAAGGGCACTTCCAATATGACTGCCCTGAACTAAGCTCTAAAGAAAGAAGAGAAAGACAAGCAAAAAGAGACAGAAAATTCACCAATAGAAAAGCCATGATGGCTGGTGAAGAATCTGATAGTGCTGAAAGTTTCAACTCTTCTGATGGATTGTTCTCCAACAGTGATGATGATGATGATGTCTGCAACATGGCTCTTGAGGATGATGAGGTATCCTCTACTTCTAGTTCACCATCATTTATCTCACAAAACACTAGTGAGGTTAACCTGAAACTTTCGTTGGGAAAGTTGATGGAAGATTTCACTAGATTACAAGAATTTCATGACAATTGTGTGAGAGAAAATGAAAGACTAGCTACTGAACTCACCAAGAACTCTGAGGTAGCTGTTGATGTCAAGTCTACTGAGTTGTATCAACAAGTCTTGAGAAAGCTTGAGGAAGCAAATCTCAGGATAGTTGACCAACAAAAGGAGATTGATGATCAACTTCTCTCTCAGAAAAGAAAAGAATTTGAACTTAAAATTCTAAATGCCAAATTTGAAAATCTCTCACATGAGTATGATATTCTTAAATCAAGTGAAGAGAGCCTGAAATTAAAGATGTCTGCTTTGAACAAATCCTCTAGAGCAATAGAGGAAATTCAAAGTTATCAAAGACCCATGGCTCAAAGAAGTGGATTAGGTTTTGATCCATTTGAATCTTCACCTTGTCTTAGTGTTGCATCTACAAGTAACACTAAGAGAATCTTTGTTAAGTCAGTGGCACAACAAGCTGAAAATGAAGTAATTCAGCCACTGAACAAAGGAAAGGGCAAATTGAATGAAATGCCTACTCAAGTGATTCAGGAGAATAGGCCAAAACCTAAGGAAATGGCCAAAGCTCCTGAGCACAAGAGGAATATTGGTCAGCAGAGTAGACCCAATGGAAGGGCAACTCTCCTGAACAATGTTCAGAGGAATTATCCAAGGTATAATCAGCCTAGGCCAACTCATCTGAGAAAGCCTCAGCTGAATAGACCTAAAGAAAACCATCCTTTAAGGCAGAATAAAATGAGACAACCAAAACCCTTCATGCCAAAGGGTAATGGTCATAAAAAGGCCTTTCCTCAAAGATTTCATCAAGCTGCACAAAGAACTCATAAGTTCAGAAGAGTGGTCAACTCCTCTGAAACTTACAGAGTTAACACATTCACACATACTTTCCCAAAGGCATTTAAGGGAAAGACAGTGTATATTGATGCACTAGGAAATCAACTTAGCCACCTTGAATCAATCAGGGTTATTAGGCAAGTTTGGGTTCCCAAAGGTACAGCTAACCTCTCAGGACCCAAAACTCAAAGGGTACCTAAACCTATCTAATTGCAGGTACCAATGGGCCACAAGAAGAGGAGCATGAACAAAAAGACAGCATGGTACCTTGACAGTGGATGCTCAAGGCACATGACTGGAAACAAGGAACTCCTCTCTGATTTTATTGAAAAAGAAGGCCCAAATGTCACCTTTGGAGACAGCTCACAAGCAACAACAAAAGGTTATGGTACTTTGATGATTGGTAACATCAAAGTAACCAATGTATCTTATGTAGCTGGTCTCAAATATAATCTCCTGAGTATCAGTCAATTCTGTGATAAAGATTTTAATGTTGAGTTCTCAAGTGGAAAGTGTCTAATTAAAGATAAAACTCAACAAACCCTATTGACTGGAACTAGGAAGGGAAATGTGTATTTTGCAGACTGGGACAAGTCTACTGATGCTGCATGTTTCATTGCTAAAAGTTCTAGTGAACAAAGTTGGCTATGGCACAAGAGGCTAAACCACCTGAACTTCAAATCTATGAATAAACTTGCTAGAAATGCATTAGTTAAAGGACTACCTAATGAGGTTTTCATTAAAGAACATGTGTGTAAGCCATGTCAAGAAGGAAAACAGATTAAAGCCTCATTCAAAGGAAAACCAGTCATTTCCACTAAAAGGGTACTTGAACTTCTACATATGGATCTGTTTGGACCAATTACCCCTTCAAGCATAAATGGTAGAAAATACACATTGGTGGTAGTAGATGACTTCTCTAGGTTCACATGGGTAGTATTTCTCCTTAATAAGAAGGAAACACAAGTCAAACTACCTGAACTTCTAAAGAGGTTGTCAAATGAGAAAAGCCTTAGCATTATCAAGATAAGATCTGATAAAGGCACTGAGTTCATTAATTCATACATCAATGAGTACTGCACATCAAATGGAATAGCTCATGAAACCTCAGCAGCTAGAACTCCCCAACAAAATGGAGTTGCAGAAAGAAGGAATAGAACCTTAAAAGAAGCTGCTAGAACTCTAATTGCTGATTCAAATCTACCTAAGAGGTTTTGGGCTGAAGCTATAAACACTGCATGCCATACTCAAAATAGATGTTTGATCACTAAGGGGCAAGGCAAAACCCCCTATGAACTCTGGAAAGGAAGAATGCCTAAAGTGTCATACTTTCATATATTTGGTTGTAAATGTTTCATTCACAATAATGGGAAAGAACAGTTGAAAGCTTTTGACAGCAAAGCTGATGAGGGAGTATTTCTTGGATACTCTCAAATCAGTAGAGCTTTCAGAGTCTACAACAAGAAATCCCTTATAGTGGAAGAAACACCTCATGTTGTGTTTGATGAATCTATCTTTGAGATCAGGAATGATCAGTTGGAACCTGAAGAAATCACACAGAGGACAACCAGATTAAGCCTAAAAGACAAAGACACTGAACTCATAGAAATTGTCCCAATCAACCTACCTGAACATACAACATTGGACAACCATCCTGAAGGCAACCTTCCTGAGACAAATCCCACTGATGGAAATGATGAACTGAATGATCCAATCCCAGTTCACATCCAGGTAACAACTACCAATGAAGAAGCAGCTCCTGCTGAGGTAGTTAATGGATCAAATAATCAAGGGGGAACTCAAAATGTTGAAAATGCCAATGTCCCTGACATTGAGGACAACACCCCTGATTATGATCCTGAATTAGATCCTGCATTAAATTATCCTGAATTCTATGATCAAAATGACTCACCTTCAGTAGAGGACAACTCTACTGAAGAGATCAGGAAAAGAAGGACCTGGTTATCTGACCATCCTACTGACCTGATACTTGGTGATCCAAGTATAGGAGTCAGAACCAGAAAGTTTCATAGTGAAAGTGCTATGTTCTGTTGTTTCTTGTCAGAACAGGAACCAAAAGATATTGAGGAAGCACTTCAAGATGCCAATTGGATCACAGCCATGCAGGAAGAACTGAACCAATTCACCAGAAATGAAGTATGGGAGCTGGTGGACAGACCCTCACATCAAAATGTTATTGGAACAAAGTGGGTGTTCAAGAACAAGAAAAATGAAAATGATGTGATTGTCAGAAACAAAGCAAGACTAGTGGCAAAAGGGTATTGCCAACATGAAGGCATTGACTATGATGAGACATTTGCACCTGTGGCAAGGCTAGAAGCAATAAGGCTCTTTCTAGCCTATGCAGCCCACAAAAGGTTCAAAGTATACCAAATGGATGTCAAGAGTGCCTTTCTGAATGGAGTCTTGAAAGAAGAAGTCTATGTGGAGCAACCACCAGGGTTTGAAATTGGAAACCAAGTTTACAGACTCAAGAAAGCTCTATATGGACTCAAACAAGCCCCTAGGGCTTGGTATGATACACTGTCACAATTCCTCTTGGATCATGGATTCACCAAGGGAACTGTGGACAGAACTCTCTTCAGAATCTCTGAAGGAGAGGACATCTTGCTTGTCCAAATTTATGTGGATGACATAATTTTTGGATCCCCTAATGAGAAGCTATGTGAGAAATTCTCCAAGCTCATGCAAAGCAAGTTTGAGATGTCCATGATGGGGTTGATGAACTTCTTTTTGGTTCTACAAGTCAAGCAATCTAAAGAAGGAATCTTCATCAACCAAGCTAAGTACACAAGAGAAATGATCAAAAAGTTTGGGTGTACAACCAGCAAGCCAGTAAGGATCCCTATGAACACAAATTGGAAGATGGATCCTGATGAGAGTGGTATTCCAACCAACTCTACTGAGTATAGAGGAATAATTGGTTCACTCCTCTATCTCACTGCCAGCAGACCTGATATCACCTTTGCAGTAGGTGTTTGTGCAAGATTTCAAGCAAATCCCAAGAAAAGCCACCTTGAGGCTGCAAAGAGGATTTTGAGGTATCTCAAAGGCACTGAGAATCTAGGCCTTTGGTACCCTGCTGATGACAATATTGAGCTAACTGGCTACTCAGATGCTGATTATGGAGGATGTAGGATTGACAGAAAGTCCACTTCAGGGACTTGTCAATTCTTGGGCAACAAGCTTATTTCATGGTTCTCCAAGAAGCAGAACACAGTGGCCACTTCCACCACTGAAGCTGAATATGTTGCTGCTGGAAGTTGTTGTGCTCAAATTCTTTGGCTAAGTCAACAACTCAGAGACTACAAAGTCAACTCTACTGAAGTGCCAATTTTCTGTGATAACAATAGTGCCATTGCTATATCACAAAATCCTGTCTTACACACAAGATGCAAGCATGTGGACATCAAGCACCACTTCATTAGAGATCATGTGGAGAAGAAGGATATCAAGCTAATGAAAATTCACACAGACCATCAAAAAGCTGATATATTAACCAAGCCACTTGCAGAGGCAAGATTTCTGGAGCTATCAGCAGAGTTGGGATTACTTGATCCAGGGAAGTTGGACAAATAAGTCCAAAGAAGCTCATTGATTAAGGGGGAAACAAACTCAAGCTTCAGCAGACTTGGTCAAGTCTACTGAAATTCAGAAACATGACCTTACCTCTTCAGGACACTTGTCCACAGTTCTTCAGGACACTTGTCCATGTAGGGTCAGATAAGTTGTCCTAGCTATCAAACCAAATCTTGGTATGATAAGCACCTATTTTTGGTGATCAAAACCTATTTCGAAATCTGTCCCATTGAAATACAGTTTTCACCTTTTTGGGATTTAATTTGTCTCCCACCCAAAAGGTCACTTTCCATGCATTAAATGCCAAGATTTAACTCTTGTTTGCATTAAACTTTTTGGGACATGATCTATCTCGAAAAATCCCCAGCCTTAAACAAACATTTAAAACCACCCACGTTTTGAATAAAACAGTTATTTCACTGTTACATTGGTTTTTGACCATTGGATCAAAAATGGACAACTCCCCTGAAATCAATCCTAGCCGTCCATTTTGGATTTCCATTTTTGCTCACCTTTGAATTGTATCAAGACCTTACCAACTCATTGACAAACATTCTTTTTAGAATATTCACAAGTCTTAAGATATCCACAAACACTTCTTCCCCAAGTATTCGAAACCCTAACTCAAAAGTTCTTCAAACTCTCTCATTCTTCATCAAACCTTTTTCTGCAATTTTCAATGGCCCCCAAGGTTAGACCTGAGATGCTTGTAGATTTCTCCAACAAAGATCTAGACCTAGATTTTGGCTATCTAAGCAACAAGAACAATCTTCACTTCGAGCCAATTATCACTTTTGAAAGTGAAGATCCTGAGGTTACTCCAACCCTGAGATGGTTGAGAAGGGCTGGTCTCCAAAAGTTCTTGGAAGAAAGACCAAGCTCTTGCCTGGAAAGCTATATGGCAGAATTCTTTGCCTTTCTCAAGTGGAGAGGCAAACCTGAAGATGGTGAAGTATCAACCAGGCTATCCTACACAGCTGAAGGAGAGGAAGAGGAGAGATTCCATAGAGTTAGATTCTCCTCAGAGGATCTGGAAGGAGCCTTTGGATTGCCTCATGAGGGTAGGAATCCAGAAGTATATGGCACTGGACATGAAGAGGAAATAGCCCAAGAGTGGTTATTAGTTCCAGGCCCTCTCTCCTCAACTCAAAACAAGAAAACTCTCAAGCCAGAGTTTCTAAATCTTTTTGAGGTAGTTGCAAAGAGCCTCCTAAGCAACACTGGAAGCCTAGAGCAGGTCAGCCAGCCAAGGATCAGAATCATGGCTGCCATTATTGATGCCAGTGATAAGGGCATCAAGTTTGATTGGAGGACCTTCATCATGTCTGAGATGATGAAGGAGAAGGCTAAATTTAAGGTGAAAGCCCACAATAAGGTGGTGCTAGAAGGGAAAATCAAGTATTGCACCAGGGCAAGCTTGTTGATTGAGAGGTTTTCCCACTATTCCCAGATGCAGACCTTTGCAAAGCCCCTCCCAGCCCAAAAGATCCTGTTCAGAAAGCTCAGTAAGAAAACTGAGAAAAGAAGGATGCTATTGGCCAAGCCTGCTGAAGAACAGGAGGAAGAGAAGCCTAAGATGAAAAAGAGAACAAAGGCCAGGGCTGTCAAGACAAGGAAAATGTCTCAGAGAATCTCAGAAGAGAATTCAGATGCTTCAGCTGAGATTGAAGAAGTTGCTAGAGAAGGTGTACAAGTGCCATCTGATCATTCAGAAGAACTCAGGCAAAAGTACAATGAGACTAGACAAAAGTCTAAGGGTGATAAGAGAATCAGGGAAGTTGTCCCTGAGAAGGAAGGAAGTGGAAGTAGCAGGGCCAGCAAGAGAAGGGCCAAACCTACTGAAAAGGTGTTGGAGCTGCAAGAAGAGAGGTCTCTTCAATTGGCTCTAAGGGAGAGCAGAGCTGAAAGCAGGGCCAAATCCATGTCAAGGACCAATTCATCTGGTTCTGGAACTCCAGAATCCAAAGTCCCTGAAGGTCAACCCATAGAGGCCAACCTCCCTGAAATTCAGTATCTTGAGCCCAACTCCCCTGAAACCCATGTCACCCCTTCCAACCAACCCATTACCCCTGTAAATCTCACTAAGAGATATTCTCCTGAAGGAAATGTGCAAAGAAGTGGCATAGATGTGCTTGCTGACTTAGCAGTAGATGAGACAAGACTCCTGTCTCCCCTTGACTCATCCATGCTGAATTATTCAAAACTCTTAGAGCATGCACTCAATGAGCCAACCCCCTTGAGTAAAGCCCCTTCAGACCCATTGCTCTCAAAAGCAACTGAAGATCCTTCTACTGCACCCAACCCTTCTGAAGCCAACATCCCTGAACTTAATCTGCCTGAAGCCTTGATAAGAGAACCCAGAGCCAACTCCCCTATAACCCAAAGTCCCCATTCAAGTGGAGATGAGGAGGAGTATACCTATGAAAGTATGCTCAGAGGAGGAGCCAAGGCTACTGTGGACAGTTTGTATCCACAACTTGCTGAATTTCCAAGAATTCAGAAGGCCTTTCAAGATTTAAGGATGCTTGTTGATGTGAAAGACAAATCCTTGATGGAGATATCACAAGTTATCCAAGATAAGGGTGCAAACTGGTGGCAGATAGAGGAGAACAGATTGCTACACTTTGCTGGAGTTTCAAAGACAAGATTCCTCATAAATGAGGAGATTTTTGCAAAGTTGGTAGCTGATAAGATTGAAGAGGAGAAAGAAAGAAAAGCCAAGGGAATCAAACACCCTGACAGTGGCTCTAATGATGATGATTCCCCTGATGATCCCTCAAACCCTTCAAATCCCAACCCTTCTGAAACCCTTCAAGCCAACCTCCCTGAACCCTTTCAACCCAAGTCTTCTGTAGCAGATAGACTTTCCAATCCTCCCAAAACCTATCATAGGAAAGGCTCTGTAACTTCAGAGGTGTTGACCAAGGGTGGTAACACAACCAAAGATACATCTGCCAATGAAGGTTCTTCTGAACCCAAGGCACAGCCTAAAGATGTTGAGGTTCCTGTATTAGAGGCTAGTTTGATTAAGGCCTATTCAGTGTCAGAAGAATTGGACATTGATCAGCCCTTAATCATTCAGGATGACTCAGTGGCTGCTGATATAAGCACTGTGATCTCCCCACAACTGCTATCTTTGAACCTTGTTGAAGGTGGAGATGCTGCAGGTTTAGGAGAAGGAGTTGAAAAGGAGAGCATAGTTGAAAAATCAGAGGGAGTTATGGATGAAAGAGAGGTAGTCATCACTAAGATAGTGAGTGTACCAACATATGAGGGTGGAATAAGTGAGGAAGGACAGGTTATTCTTGAAGTCAAATCTGAACTTCAGGAATCCCTTGGTGAAAGGAGGCCTGATTCCTTGAGTGAGAACATTATCCATGAAGGGAGAAAAGAACAAGTTGAAAATGAGAAGAAGACTGCTGATGTATCAGAGTCTTATGTAAAAGAAATTGAGGGTGATGAGTGCTTATTTCCTAACTTGTTTGATTTATCTGATGTTGCAGGTATTTCTCTTGACCAAATTTTTGCAGATGAGTTCCTCACAGATGCACCTATCCAAGTTGATACAGGCTCAGCTCAAGCCTTACTTGGCATGCAATCAGAGAAGTTGGACTCCTTGGCTCATCAAGTTCAATCTGCTCATGCTGAAACTTCAGGAGCATTGAATGAGCAAGGAAGGACTCTAGCATCTGTAGAAATGAGGCTCACTGGCTCTGAAGATGTTGTGCTACCAACCCTTGAGGCAAGAATCAGTGGTGTGGAATCTGGTCTTCAAACCATCTCCACTGAAGTTCAAAATGCCAAATCTACCATGGAAGCCATCTCAGAGGAGGTCAAGAAAGAACAGAAGCTGCTGAGAGATAATCACAATGCAAATGTCAAAGCTCTCAGGCTCACTGTCAAGCAAGCTCTTGGAAAGAAGACAGCACTACAAAAGAGAAGAGCTGAAGAGCAAAGGCTAGGTATGGTCAAAGCTGCCTCAGAAAAATTTTCCCAAGAAGTGTTGGCCAACATTGCTGAAGGTGCAGTGGCCAACCTCACTGAGCTCTTAAAAGCCCAACTGGATGCATCTCTGAAAACAGCCATGGAAGAGGTTGTCCAACAAAAGATGAAGCCTGTTCTAGCTTTCCTTAGCTTGAGCAGTGACAGAATGCAGAATATACATGATGAAAATGTATATTTGTTGGAAGAGATGAAGTCCCTAAACCAGGCCCAATCCCTTATGGCCTCAACAATGAGTGACCTAAAGCCCCAGTGCTTTGATGCTGCCAAAAAGGGGGAAAGGGAAAGAGCTAGAGCAAAAGGTGCCTTGGTGATTGGGAGTCCAGTGAAAGGGAAGGACAAAGTCCCTGAAGGAAAGGGAAAAGAGCCAGAAATGCTGAATTTGGAAGATTTGGATGAAGAGGAGCAGTTAGCATTGGCATTGAAGAACTCAATGGCCTCAGCTCAAGAAGAAAGGGCAAGGAAACAGCAAAGACCAGGTGGTGAAGTGTCAGGTTTGGACAAAGATGCTGAAGGTGTCCAAACCAGAGGAAAAATCAAGAAGGCCCAAGGAAAGAAGAGACAAATTGAGAAATTCACTGACTTTCCTAGCAGCCTTGATCTTCCACCTGAATTCAGAATTGATGAGGATGAGCCTACATCAAAGAAAGCCAAAACTGCTGAAGAGGACAAATCTTCTGAATCTGGAAAAACTGCTGAAGGTGCCAAATCAACTGAAGAGACTGAAGAGTTATTTGCTGAAGGATTTGGATCTGAACCTAAGAAGAAGACAACTGTTCTAGCCCATGATCCATCAAAGCTGTTTCATGAAGGGTATGGCAAAGACCCTGAAACACAACAGAAACTGGCCATGATGAGGGCCCATGAGAAAATTGATCTGATGGAAGAAGCCAACAGAGCAAGAGATGAAAGGAGAGCAAACTTTCAGAAACCAAGAAGGAGAAGAGCAACTTACAGCAAGATGAAGCCTCAGCTTCTAATCCCAATGGACACCAAATATCCACACTTGGATAAATGGGTGCCAATTCAACTGAATGACACATGGGAAGAAGCCAAAAGGGAGTTTGTCTATGACTTTTATGTCATTGACAGATGGAATGGAGGAGATGCAAACTCTGCCTTCACTGAGTTCATGCTAGAATACTACAGAGAGTTGTATCAACAACTACTTGCAGCTGCTGACATTGCAAGATTTGAACTCACAGCTCCCAAGCCAATCATATACATGCCTCCAAAGCTTGAAGGATGGATTGACCAAGCAAGAATTCTGAAGGAATTCACTGAGATCCTTAAGCTGAACAAGATGGTTCTTGGACCTAAGGGAACCAACCAAGAAGTCATGGCACTGAAAAGAAGAGTGTGGGCACAGTATGGAATGCTGCCACCTCCTGAGGATGATCTTTGAAATGGCTAAGTCTTCTGACCTTACTTGAATGATCAACTATGCTGAAATATGGTCAAGTTTGCTGATGTGTTAATCTGGTTGCTCTGATCTGTTAAAGATTGCTCTGATACAAGTTCTGTGCTCTGATGCTGAAAATATCATTTTGAATTATTGTAATGAAGTGCTCTGATATACTTAAGTGTTATTGATTCATGCTCTGATATGTTAATTTCAACTATCAACATGCCTGTAATGATTTTTGAATGAATGATAGTTGAACTTATTTTGAATCAAGAAACTCAAATCTCTCTATGCCTATCTTAAAACCTACTTGCAACAAAAACAGTGAATACACTAACACATTACTTTTCAGGAACATTGACCTCAGTCATGTCTTCTGAAGATACATGTAATAGGTGTAGACAAGTCACTTTTGCTTAAGTTGTATAGGTTTTGGCATCATCAAAAAGGGGGAAATTGTTGGGAATAAAATGAGCTATGTTTTGATTGAATACCAAAAACCCCCCTGAGACATGCCTAAGTCAATGAAAAATATGTTCTAAGAATGTTAGAATATATAGATTATAGGCTAGATGAGAAGCTGAAATGTTAGGCAGCTCTTAGACAATTAGATGCACAATTTGAGGGGGAACCTATGCTTTGAAGATGATCAAGATCAAGTCTCCCCAAGGCTCAAATTCTGGAACAAAGAGTAAGGACACTCTATGAAATCTAAGATGCTCTTATCAGGAGAGTTGTCCAGAGAAAATATTCTTAAAGCTCTGATCAGGAGAGTTGTCCAAAGAAGCTAGCCATATGCAAGAACAAACCTACCTAGCTCAAAAGGACAAGACTACTCAAAGGTTTTGGTCAGGAGAGTTGTCCAGATAAGCCAACTCTAAAGTATAAAGTGCTCTGATGCAAAAAGACCAATCATGCTGATCAGGAGAGTTGTCCAGAGGAGTTGTCTCAGCTAAATTGACCAAGATCAAGTGCTCTGAAAGCCTAAGATCAACTATGCTGAAGAGATTGAGACAACCAGTCCCTAAAGGTCCTCAAAGGAATGAGCTAAGACCATACACAAGAGAAATAAAGGGAAAGAGCCAAGTCATCTGAAGAAGAGCAAGCCAACCATGCTGAAAAGCAAAACTGCTGATAGTGATAAGGAGAGTTGTCCAGATGATAAGGAATGTTGTCCTATCATTGGATCAACCTTCAGAAGCCATGTCCAAGTCCTAACAAGAAGTCAAACATTGGGAAAAGTGCTGCAGAATGAAGACAAAACTGTTACAGCCGTTTATTACCCAAATGAGGACATGTCACTATCAAGAATCTGTCTTCCAGTTTGAAGAACTCAAGGAAGACATTTATAGCAATTTGGGGCTGCCTCTCCAACGGGCAAATCCTCCATTTTGTCTATAAATACAGAAGTGTGAAGACCATTTGAAAGCACCTCAACCAGCACCTCAACACAATCCAACTAAGCTCAAAGTTCTTACAAGCTAGAGTGCTTTCAAAGCTTTCAAAGACTATCTTAGTCTTCAAACACTTCATCTAAGCTGAACTCAATTGTATATCCTTACACAAGCTTAGAGAGATATCCTATCCTTATACACTGGTCTTCATTGTAAAGGATATCTCATTAGTTGGAACCTTACTTCAACCCTTACACCTTTCAAGAGTGAAAGTGAGAAGGTTGTAGTAGTAGAAGTGGTAGGAGCGGACTGTTGAGAGAAGAACAGTTCAGTTCTGAGTTGAGAAGAGGGTACTAGGACTCTAGACATCCTAGGGATCAATTCACCAAGGAGTGGTGTTCTTGATCAAGTGCACCTTGGCACTATAAAACAAGTTAATTCCAAGAGTGAAGGAATTATCCTGTTAAATCAGGAAAAGTGGATGTAGGAGCTTGAGTCTCTGAACCACTATAAACTCTTGTGTTGATTTACCTTACAAGTACTTACATTTATTCAACACTGCACACTAAACTGATCTTTCAAAGATACATACTCAAAGACTGTGCAAAACTGTTTTGGACAAGTTCCCTGAAGCTTAATTGAACTGTGTTACATTGACTAAGTGATTTCAGAAATTAAAGGAGTCTAAACTTAAAGGGCCAACCACTATTCCGCACATATAACTCCCCTAAATAGTTATTCAACTAAGTACTCAATAGTACTTAGTGGATTGATTATCTTAGAAGAGTTAATCATCTTCAGCAGAGTTGTCCAAGACAACCTTGCTGAGTTCTGGTTTGATCTAGTTGAAAAGAATTTGCATACAAGTGTATTCCCCCCCCATACACTTGTTATCTACTCCTTTCAGGACCAACATCTTGTACAGTATTAGTCCTAAATTTATAGATTCTATAGGCCTTGCTATTTCTTGAATAGCCAAGAAAGAATCATTTGTCACTAGTAGAATCTGGTCCCTGTCATTCAAGATGTAACAAACACAACCAAAAACATGAAAATATTTAAGGTTAGGCTTTCTATTGTTCAGAATTTCATATGGAGTTCTAGTAGAATCTGTTCTAATATAAACTCTATTTGCAATATGACAAGCCGGAGCTTCAGCCCAAAACCTTTTAGACAAGTTCTTAGAACATAACATGACTCTAGCCATTTCTTGAAGAGTACTATTCTTCCTTTCTGCTATGCCATTTTGTTGAGGAGCTTTAGGTGATGAAAACTCATGTATTATTCCTTTAGATTCACAAAATTCAGTAAAAGAACTGTTTTCAAATTCTCTTCCATGATCAGGCCTGATTCTGCATACTTTGGAATTAAAAACATTCTTTTAAGAATTCAATCTATGTGAATCTTGAATAGTTATCAACCACAACTAAAGAATATCTTTTACCTCCAATACTTCCTGTTTCCATAGGACCCATAAGATCCATGTGAAGCAATTCGAAGCAGTGTTTAGTTGAGCAATGTCCCAACATTTTGTGAGACACTTTAACCTGTTTGCCTTTTTGACAAGGTCCACATACCTTTTTATCTGAAAATTTTAGATCTGGTAAACCTGTAACAGCTTTCAATCTAATAAGTTTATCAAGCTGTCTGTAATTAGCATGTCCAAGTTTATGATGCCATAAAGTGCTATCATCAACTTTAGCCTTATTACATTTAAGCTTAGATTCAATGAGATAACAATTATCAGCAAATCTGTTTCCCATCATGATGCATTCAAAATCTTTGTTTAACACATAACATGAATTTTTGTCAAATTTAACATGCAAATCATCATCACATAGTTGACTAATACTTATGAGATTGGCAAGTAATCCATCAACATGCAGAACATTGGATAATTTAGGAAAACCAGGAACATTTAATGTCCCTCTACCAATGATTTTTCCTTTAGATCCACCACCATAAGTGACATTACCACCATTATAAGCATTATAATCAGAAAGATAGTCAATTTGACCTGTCATGTGCTTAGAACAACCACTATCAATGTACCATAATCCAGGAATACATGTTTTTAAAGACATATAAACAACATTACAAGATGTATTTTCTTTTGGTGTCCATATAGAATGTGATCTTGAATGTTGAGTCATTTCAGGCAATACAGAAGTTTTCAGATGATTGTTCTTCTTCAAACATTGAGGACTTTTATGAAGCCTTTTAAAACAGTAATGACAAATCACATCTTTTATATTGATCTGAGACTTAGCAAAAAACTAGGGCTGTAATTCACTTCAACTTTTACAAAAACGGTAGGTATCTTAAGTTCGGACTTCTTGAAATTTTTACCTTGGTAACCAATACATGTTCTTCTTGAGTTGTTGGTCATAAAAGAGTCTTCCAGTTTCATCTTTCCTTCAGAAAATCTTTTAAAGCTCAGTGAAGCTTCCTTCAGCCTATCTTCAAGTTTAGATATCTCAAAATATTTTCTTGTTAGAATACCTTCCAGCTTAGTAATAGATTCCCTTAAATCAGAATTTTCAAAGTTCAGAGACTTAATTATGTGGTTAAGTTTCTCAGATTCCGAGGATATCTTGAAAACTTTTTCATTTGTTAAAGGTTTTTCATAAGAATATTTCTTAAAGTCAAGAACAAAGACTTCTAGTCTTTCTTTTAGTTTAGAAATTTCTTTATCCTTCTTTGTCAAAAGACTTTCTAGTTTGAAAACAGTTTTAGACAAGTCTTGAATGTCAACATCTCTTCTGGATAAACCTGTTTTACTTGATGTACCTGTCTCTGTAACAGAACTTGTGAAACAGTTAAATTCTGGAGCATTATTATTCAGTGATTTCCCAAATGATGGCTCATTTTTCCTCACATCGTAATAATATCATCCAGATCATCATCAAGAGTATCATCATACACAATTCTAGTAGAGAAAGCTTTTTCAAGGTCTTTTTCAGGATCATGTTCAACATCAGACTCATCACTTCAAGTAACATTGAAATTAAGTTTCTTTTTTAGAATGGTGTTGGCACATTCATTAGCATAATGACCATATCCAGAGCATGCATCACATTTAACATTCTTTCTATAATCTTGGTCAGATCTAAACTTGTTACCTCTTTCTAATTGTCTAGAAGGATTAAAAGTATTCTTCCTAACAGGCAATTGTTGAGTGTTATTAATCTTGACGTTAGGTTGAATATTATCCTTAAACTTATTGTTCTTGTTCCTCATGAATGTCTTAAACTGTTTAGTAATAAATGCCATGTAATCAGGATTGTTAAGATATTCCTCAATATCATCTTCACCAGAGTCAATTTCAGTAACAAAAGGAGACTATCTAGAACCTGATGATGCAGATGATGAGGCATCACCTTTGAAAACAAACACTTTCTTTTCATTATCAGTCTTTTCAGATATGTTTATTTCATAAGTTTTCAAAATACCAATCAATTCATTTTGACTTAACACATCAGTATCTTTAGCTTCTTCTATAACACATATCTTAGGTTCAAAACGTTTAAGAACTGATCTAAGAATTTTATGTACTAACATTGTATTGGATATTGGATCTCCAAGAGAATGAGCTTCATTTGAAATCTCGGTCAACTTTTCATTGTAAGATGAAATGGTTTCATCTTCTTTCAACCTCAAATTCTCGAACTTGGTTCCAAGCATACGAAGTCTGGTTCTTCGTACACTGTCCGATCCTTCACAATGCTCTTGCAGCCGATCCCATGCATCCTTTAAAGAAATGCAGTTTGAGATGATTTTGAACATTGAGGCATCAGTTGAGGTGAAGATTGCATTCAACGCCTTTGAATTGTAACTTGTAGCTGTGATTTCCTCATTTGTCCAATCGAGCTCTCTCTTGATCCGAGCTTCATTGTCTTCATCCGCCATGGTTCTTGGTTGGGTCCAACCAGCAAGAACACTCCTCTAGACTCGTTCATCAATGGATTTGATGTACATTCTCATCTTTGGTTTCCAGAAGGCATAGTTCGTGCCATCTAGAATAGGAGGCTTTAGTGCGGGTGAAAGTGGATACTCCATTTCAGAATTACACACTCTAAGCAGAATCTCTACTTAGTGTATTAAGTAGTTGGCTCTGATACCAACTGAAAGTGTGTGTGCGTGCGAAATCAGAGATGTTGTCTGTCGTGTTGGCACTGTCCAGACAACACTATGCAGCGGAAATTAAATTGCACGTACTGAAAATAGAAGTATTCAAAATTTGCATAGATTATAAAATAATCTATGTTGTTCACTATATTAAAATATGTGAAACGAATTACAACCTCTTAGAGGTGTACAATAACAATATAATAAGTGTAAGTAATTTACTAGATCCTATGAAACTATCTCCCTCATAGATCTATGCATATATCCTAGTAAATAAGACTATGTTCAAACACATTATTATTCGGGCTTACAATAATGTGAAGAACTACAAGAAGAAACAAAGATTTTCCTAACTAGAAGCGTATAAAGCGTTTTATAGACTAGTGATCGATTTTAGCTTTTCTTCTTGTATATCTTGTGTTGAGGCAGCTACTGTATTTATAGGCTTCATGGACGAACTGCTCTCAACCCCTATGATCATCACAGTCGTGAGAGCAAGCGGTTACAATAACTTCTCTCCACCACTCCTTGAATGTAGGACATGATATATCATGTCCAATAACTTCTCACTCCCACGTAGTGGCATGACTTGGTGTTGCCCACGTCTTCTAAATGCTTTGGGGACATCATTAGACAGCAAGTGTAAGATCGGAGTTAGTGAGAAAAGGAAGGGCAGATTCTGATGTTGTCATAAGTGTTGGGAACATAAAACCCAACACTCGGCTGTTAGTGTTGGATCATTAAACAGAACACTTATCTCAACATCAACAAGAAGTCCGTCCTCAGTTGTGCAGTTTAAAACCTCAAAAAATTTATGGTCTGGCCATGCAGCTGAGTATAAATATTTGAGGGTATTTGGATGTGCAGCATATGCCCATGTCAAGCAGGATAAGCTTGAGCCTTGAGATGTGTGTTCGTAGGGTATCCTTCAGGAGTGAAAGGGTATAAGTTGTGGTGCCTTGAAGCTGGTATGCAGAAGTGCATTATCAGCAGAGATGTGACTTTCGATGAAAGTAGAATGCCACTTACAGAAGAGGCAAGTTCAAGTACAGCTGACAACCGACCAGACGAGACACAGGTTGAGGTGGAGCATGTTTGGAGCATGTTGACACCAGGGGACCTGTTGAAGATCATATTGATCCAAATGAGGATGGCAATCCTTATAGTGAGAATGAGCTTCATGACTATCAACTGGCACGGGATAGAACCAGAAAAGAAGTCCATCCGCCTCAGAGGTGTGGTCAAGCTGACATTGTATCATTTGCATTATGTGTAGCTCTTGAGGTGGAGTCTCTGGAGCCAAAAAAAATACACTGAAGCCATCAGTTGCCATGACAAAGAGAAGTGGTTAGTTGCTATGGAGGAGGAATTGTTATCTCTTAACAAGAAACATAATTGGGAGATTGTTGAGAGACCTAAGAACAAGAAACTTGTTGGGTGTAAGTGGATCTACAAAAAAGAAGGTAAAGGCTCAGAGAGGTGGCAAGCTTATATACAAGACGAGGCTTGTAGCTAAGGGATTTACACATAAAGAAGGTATAGATTTCAATGAAATATTCTCACCTGTTGTAAAGCATTGTAGCATCAAAATCTTGTTGGTTATGATTTCTCAGTATGAACTGGAGCTGCATCAAACGGATGTGACCACATCTTTTCTTCATGGATCTCTAGATGAGAACATCTATATGAAGCTTCCAGAAGGGTTGGACATAGAAGATGGGGAGGATAAGGTGTGTCTATTGAAGAAGTCTCTCTATGGCCTTAAAAACAAAGCCCTCGTCAATGTTATTTGAGATTTGATGAGTACACAGGTTGAGGTGGAGCATGTTTGGAGCACTTGCACCCACATGCAATATGAGATTTGACGTGAATTTGTACTTTGTAAGAGATATTGTGGAGAAGGGGATAGTCCAAGTGGAGAAGGAGAACCCTATTGATGCGTTCACTAAGGCATTGCCAAAGGAGAAGTTTGGTTTATGTCTTAGACTTATTGAATTGCATTGAGTCCTCTAAGGAGAAGGTTGTTGTTCTTTTGGTAGGGAGCAGTGGTGGGGGCTATTTTTTGAGAAGAATAGTGGGGCTATTTAGTTCGAGGTGGAGATTTTGAGCTAAAGGTGGAGAATTGTGAGTGTTATCTCGTAATCTCATATCAGATGTGTTAGTCAGCTGATAGTGTCAGCTGGTTGGAGTAGGCAAGCTAACTTAGGTCTGATCAGATGAGTTGAATGTTTTCAGTCAGCTGAGAGAGTGATGCTTAGAATTAGCTAAGTTGGTTTAATGAGAAGGGTTGGATCAGCTGAGTAGATGTCTATCACCAGAGTTAGTCTTTTGACTAAGTTGGAGGTCAGAAGAGGAGATCAGCTGATGAGTCTTCTGATAAGCTCATCTGTTACGAGTTACAAGTAAAAGGGCAAAGTTGTCATTTTGATTGGACAAGGGCGAAACACGTGAGTTTGTTACAACAAACTAACGGCTTCACGTTTTCAACACTATGCAACAATCACCATTGATTAGTATAAATACTCTGACACTTGTATTTTATTAAGATTATATTGACGCAAAACGAGCATTCGTCTTTGAGTTGTGAGTTCACGAGTGAAGTGAGATAAATCCTATTCTAATTAAAATCGGTGGTAATCTCTGAAAAGAGGGAGTCTTGGCATTCTAGACAAGATAAACTTATATAATTTAAGCCATTATCACTCATAATGATCTATCTAATTATCAGATTTCTGAAATTAATCATGCCTGAGTATGAAAATTAATTTTCCATGCAGTACATAGCTTGAGATCAGTACTGTGTGGCACATGAGACATTAGGAAATCCAAGTACCCCTACTACAATATTCATCAACAATATTACTCCTATTAATGAAATAATGTGTATTTAATTAATTTGTTGCTATTTCAATAACTCCACATATATGTAGCTAGATGCAATATAATTAATTCAAATAGATGAGTAGATTGTACGTATATGATCAACTTATGATGATCTTGATTATTTCAGAAGCATTAGTTGTGCATAGAGAAGGTGGTTCCAGGTGTCGGGGACTCCCGCGACGCACCAATGAGTGCAGTCCATGCCTCCGAACTGATTGTACTGGCTCGGGTGCCCATCTTTTCTCAGCTGTGACAGTAGTGTAATATCCAAGAGATGAATTGCTGGTGTTGTTACATTGCTCTTTAGAATCAATTTTAGTACTTTTGATGCTGATGGCTCTCCACCTGGATATGTTGATCCATTCACTGGTTTTGTTTCTCTTGAGCAATCTGTTGCTGATGCCTCATTCCACTCCACCCCACTAAAAAAAATACAACAAAACATGACACCAAATTGATTATTGATCAAGATTGAAAAGTAACAAAATACAGGACTAAAATTAGACACGACTTAAGTTACGAGGCACTTTTTTATATTTGCAATAATTTGAATTGCTTTAATGAGATTAGGGAGGTATAAGATTCTTACTGGTAATGAGATGGAGAAATTCCTTGGAAAAAAACTTTGGTTTTAGAAGGATTTACATCCGATTCAACCCATTTTTTCCAAGTGGAAAGACCTTTGTGAAATGCAACCATTCGATCCATGTCCTTCACTACCTTCGCTTCACTTTCGATATAATCCCACCTGCAAAATTAATTAATTATGTATTTGTTTAGTTTTAAAATCACTGAAACATGTGACAAATTCTCAGTTATTTTTAAATTAAAGTCGAATATATATAAAAGATGGCCCCACAATTTTGTTTTTCAATTTATATAGATTAGTTGTATTATTTCTCAAATCACAGAAAAACATCATAATAACGTTGTTTTTAATATGCTGTCAGTTTCATACATATGTTTCACTTTTCGGTTCACCCTACTAAATTATTAACATGTGCATGTTGGTGTGATATATATAGTCCATTAATTTTATTTTATTTTTTACTCTTCACATTTCATTCATCCACACTATAAAACACAAAGTGAAACATCAAATGTGAAACAGGTGATTTCATTTATATGCGACTGTCAACAAATTCTGCCACAAATAACGATGTCTTTTAGTGTTTTACTTTAGATTTGAGACTAAAATGATACTAAATTTAAAAGTAAAAGACTATGGATCCATTTTAAAAATGGTTAAAACTTTGTTTAATTCCCAATTTTTTTTGGTGGTTCAAGATTTAATTCGTGGCCAATTACAAAGTAATAGAATTAAATTGCATAATTTTGGTTAGTATTTTTTTTTTGAAAGCCATTTTTTTTGGTTAGTATTGAAAATAACTAAAACCTGTCATCGATCGATCGTTGCCAGCCTTTTTTTCATTTTTGTTATTTTGAGAAAGGACAGATCGAGCTTTATATAATGACAACTCAGTGACAACAACTACTATAATTATATTAGACTTGTCTACAAAATGAATCTGAGACGCAATTCCTATTCATATTAATTAAACTTTTTAATTGTTGGTATTTTTTATATATGTTACATACTATACTATATATGTTACTTGTATACTCCCTCCGGTCCCAGAGAGAGCTACCCAACTTTCTTTTTTCGTCCGTCCCAGAGAAAGCTACACATCCCTTTTTTGGTAACTATTCCCCCCTCACATTTCCTTATATTTTTCTCTCTCTCAATCACATCACCTCTAATACATCTTTTTATTATATTGATATTTCTTAACCTCCGTGCCCGGAGCTCATGGGGAGCTTTCCCTGGACGGAGGGAGTATGATTCATTAAATAATTTAGTTACACTCGTAGATGGACTCGATCATACTCATAATTCAAACTCAATTATATACTGGAGTAATATGTAGTAACATTTAATATAAATTTTTTTCAGATTTTAATTTCCACATACAGTACTACGAAAAGGAATATTATTTATATTTATACTCATGAATAATTAGTTAATATATACTCTCTCTCCGTCTTTTACTAGATTACTTGTTTTTCTTTTTAGTTCGTTTTTTATTTAATTACCAATTTCCTAAAAAGAAAACAAGTACATCATTTTATTATTTTAAATACTAGTATTAAACACATTATCACTTTAAATATTATTCCATCTGTCTCAAGCTAAGTGTCTCATTTTATCATTTAAGGTATCTTAAACTAAGTTACTCATTTTCATTTTTGTAACACTCTGCTATTTCTCTCTATTTTTTTTACTTCATATATCTCTATATTTTCTCTATCCTACGTCCATCATTATTTAATAGTATTATTCTTTAAAAAGTGTGTACACAATAAATTAGGCATTTAACCTAAGACGGAGAGATTATTAAACAACTCTTACATTAAAACTCATGTTCGGATCAAATGGGTAGTTAAGTGAAAGACGGAGGAAGTATAATTTTATATAAACTTACGGTTGTTTAGGTCCTCTACGGTACCACCAAAGCCAAGTGTTGAAGATTAAGACATCGGCTTGCTTCCACGTCTCTCCATCCTTAATCGAATCAAGTTTCAATACTCGACCTATTTCCTCGTTTTCAATATCAACTAAATAATGCGTAAGAAACATTGTGATGGTCACATCATAATCCTGCAACATTAAAACATTATCCATGTTAATTTTTGTTACAAACATTAATTGTATGATGATGATTTTAATTAATTGACTACTTGCTAATTAAACAAATTAAATTCAGGTTTATTGCAAAATTGATCCCACGTGAAATTTCTCATTACACTTTTAATATATGCATATGAATTTTGTGTGTGCGTATTAAAATTGCAAATATTGCATATCCCACAAGAAGTAATAATTGCGTGGTCATTGGGACTATTATTTGTAAACAAAATTAACCATCTTATTCATGTACTGGACCACTTTTACAATAAACCCTTAAATTATAAAAACATTTAAACAAGAATAGGACTATACACCAAGAATTTAAAAAGATCGAAATGGTCTAATTAATGGACCACTCAGAATTAATTAATAAATTAAATAAGTGTGGTGATTAGAATTGGATTCTTCTATATCATTTTTTATGCTCCAGTATTTATTTCACCCACTGAATTTTTAACGCGTATGGTTTTATTATTATATGACTTTTTTTTTAACAAGATGCATGTTAATAAATTAAATAGTGGTATATATAGTGAAACACTAAAACTGACACAGATGATTGATCTCAGTGTAGATGATTGATCTCAGTGTAGATTAGTGCTTGTGAATCATAGGATGCATACATGTAAGTTGGCATACAAGATTCCCCATTTTCTATTGTGGTTTGATTTAATATATTTTTTTAATAATCACGATGTCATGTAGTAGTTAAAAAAAAAAAAAAATTCCAGATGAGTCGTAACTATGAATGAATGAATGTTACCTGGAAAATAGCAGAAGTGGTTGAATTATTTACAACAAAAGTCTTGAATTTGGATGTTCCTACAGCCTGATTAAGCAAGCAAACAAGAGATTGCCACTGGTTATCACTCACTGAGTCCCCTATAAACATAATCTTTTTCCCCTTCATTCTCCTCAAAAAATCTTCTCCATCAAATCTGCCAAAAAAAAAAATCTAATTAATTAATTAACTCTGTAAGAAAAACAAAAACCAATTAAAAAAAACGTACCTAGGTAAGTTGCAACCATTTGGCTGCCATCTATACTTGAGGTACTCATGATCAGGGCGACCGAATTTGAGGCAGTTGAAATCCTTGCGAATCGAACATTTAGATGAGTCGAAAAGAGGGTAGGACTCGTCATACACCCATTTTCCTTGATAGAAATTGCACCTTTGCTTGACTGAATTAATCAGATTAGATGTGGTATGGCTAGGTAAAAAAAACATGCAGAGAGTTACAAAAAGAAACATAAGAATATTGGGTGTGACTTTTCCTAAATCCATGATTTAGGTGCATGGGGGTGGGGTGAAGAGATTCTTATCAACTATATATACAAGTATATGAGGAATGTGACAAAAAACAGCTTTAATTTTTTAGGGGTACTTTGATTCGTGGAACATAGTTGCTAGTATATAATATAATTTCTCCTTCTAAATTCATTAGGTTCATTTTTTAGGATAAGTATTTTAATGAATATTGAGTAGATTATATATAAAGTAAATAGTTGTTTATCAATAAAGTGAATTACAATTTAAGTAAATGAATAGTATATGATGTTTATGGAGTATTAATTTTTTAATATGATATATGTCAATTATCATATAGTAAAATAAAATATGGAACACAAAAATTGATACGTAAAGATGATCTCATTGGAGTGTTTTGTTTAATTCGTATTTTAGTGATTGGAAAATTAATCCAAGAGAGGTGGCGAGCGGTGATTTGCAAGATTAGGAATTTTTAATTTAGGAATAAAAAATGTTAATTTGATAAGGCAGGCAGAGCACTTGCACCCACATGCAAAGACACATGAGAGTCCCCTCATTTGATGGCATCACCACATTCTCAATTTCTTATTTCATTTTATATATATATATATATATATATGATTTTGATATGGAATTAGATGGTGTTCTTTATATAAAATTCACTGTCTACATAAAATATTTATACATATTACAGTGTACAAGTGATTTATACCATCGACGAGCTAGTTTCATGAGAAACTGATCACCATCGATTTCTATATCTTTACACTCTATGTTGCCGTCAACTTTTCACTTCCTTTCGTCTCTCATGATTTCATTAGAAAATAATTGGGGCAGGTGTCGTGCACTTGCAATTAATTTTATTTTATTTTATTTTTCAAATCAATTTCAGGTTGAATTTTCCTATATTTTTAAACACAATTTCTCATACATAATCATATATTTATCTTCTTCCTTTTTAACAATAATTTCAATGTCACGTTATTATTAAAATTATATTACTCTCCATTCGTACAAACTTTGTATGTATAGTTTATTTTCAGAAATTTTAGGAAGTATTTTTTTAAAGTAAAGGAGTTGAAGAGTATTGTATGAATTGAATATTGTGAAGTTCACTTATAAATAAAGTAATTGTATATGAATAAAGTAAATAAATGATGGTTTGAAGTAATTGTATATGAATAAAGTAAATAAATGATGGTTTGAAGGTGATGAAAAAAATACTCATATTATTTTTATTTTGAGATAATATTAAGTTTACCTACAAACACAATATTATCTCAATTGCAAACATATCAGATGAAATCTAACTAATTAAGGATGAGGGTGCAAACACTAGTTAATTAATTGGGGTTAGGTTTCTGTTACATTATTAGTTACATTGTTAAGCTGATCATGTATATAAGCCTGTCACACCATTCGCATGTACACTTTTTTTTTACATCAATAAACTCTTTTTCTTTTTGGGTTTTTTTTTTCTTCCAAAAATTAGACCATAACATCCAACTATAAATTTAAAAAACGTCGACTTCAAAATGTTCTTCGATCGGTATCAAGTAATTAAAATTATCATCATTATTACTAAAATTTTTGTTTTGACTGTGTTTTCAATTGAAATATAATGTTAATAATAAATTATGTTTATTTGTGTATTCCACATATAGATAAAAATTTGATTATAATTGAGCTGAATTAATCAAACTAAATAAATGTTTAATGTATTTTTTTTTTTTTGACGGGAATGTTTAATGTATTTAAACATGAAATAATGATACAATTTTTTTAAAATATGGGTTTTATACTACTAACTTTATATTACAGGGTGTATTTGACTATTTTGGTCTTAAACTTAGTAATGAGCACACGAGGACATTTATGATACATGGGCCGCCACAAATTTAGTGGGCCAAACAAATTGCGTTGGATGCACTCCTCCATACTTTATTAATTTAATAATCATTAAAACTTCATAATACTAAATACACCTCCACTACTAACTACACTCATAAATGTACCTTTACTACGCTAACTACACTCCTCGTTCAACCTTTAAATCCTAAACCTAATTTCTGCAGCAACTGTTGTCGCCATCACCACCACCATTTCCGGTGGCCACCAAACAAAAAAAATTTAAACAAAACTTAGAAAAATCTCAATTTAAAAAAAAAAAAACCGACAAACAAGTGTTGACCATATACGCTCTCGTCGACAACAATTTATCGACGATAGTGTATATGGTCGGCCTAAAATTGTCGAATTTTTTTAAAAAAATTGTTGTCGACGAGAGTGTATATGGTCGACATTAATTGTTGAAATATATATATATATATATATATATATAAAGTTTTCTGCAGAAAATCCTAGCAAAAAAATAAAAAAACGCAGTCGGCATCTTCACCAGGCAGTGGCGGTCGAATGCACAAACCTGGGGTGGGTGGTTGACATCTTAGACCAGGCGGGTTGAACAAAAAAAAAATGCAGAAAATTGAGGGAGAGTGAGGGGGCCACGCTGATGAATCGAAGGAGAGGGAGGGCGTCACGCCGGTGAAGAGAGAATCGAGGGTGAAGGAGAGGAAGGGGGTCGCGTCGGTGAAGAGAGAATCGAGGGAAAGGGAGGGCACCGCGCTGGTGAAGATAGAATCGCGTCCAAGGGAGGGGGCCGCGCAAGTGAAGAGAGGGAGAGAAAGGGGCCGTACAAGTGAAGAGAGGGAGAGGAAGGGGGCCATGGCGGCAGGGGGCGCTTGCCGGTGAGGGGTGGCGTGCGACGACAGGTGGAGAGTGGAAAATGAGAGAGAGATGAATTAGGGTTTGGGAGATGGTTAATAAATGTGTATTTTATAGAGAAAATTGAGAAAATGGTATTTATGACAATAATGGGAGGTGCATCAATTTGGGGTGTGTTCTCAACACAAATGAAGGTGTAAATAGTCAAACCCTTTTAAAAAAAATTGCACATGGCTCAATATCTTTTTTTTTTTGCCTGGGTTATATACCCCTCCAGGAATGTTAGATACATTCCCCCTCCATTTATTAATTAAATATGTATGTAAAATGTCATATTTATCCTTTTAGTAAATTGTTATAAATACACGCACTCCCCCTTAAAACTCTACCCCTAATTTTATACAAAACTCTAACCCTAATTTTGCAGCAGCCGTCGCCGCCGCCGACACCATCACCACCAGCAGCCTCCACCGCCGCAACCCCATCCAAAATATATTCAGAATTTTTTTTTAAAAAAAGTAAAAAAAATAGATTTTTTCGAACAACCAGTGTCGATCGACACTGATTTATCAACCGTAAAATATATCGTTGACTATAATTTATTGAAGAAAAACACCCTTATTGATAGCATTGTATTGAAAAAAAATATTTGGACAAGAAATGTCGACCAAAAGCATTATGGTCGACAACCATTTATCAACCATAATGTTTTTTGGTCGACATTTCTTGTCCAAAATTATTTAAAAAAAAAACGTACATGTACTGTACAGAAAGGGGAAAAAAAGGTTCCGGTTGACAGTGACGGACCCAAAATTTTTTGATAGGGGGGCCTTATTAACATTACTATATATAAAGATAAAATAATATATACTCATTATTTTCATTAAAATTTCATATGATAAAATTGTCAATACATCTTATTTTATTAAATTAAATTGATCGAACAAGTTGACTTTTACTATGTTTTGGTAGAAGTTAATACTCCCTCCGTCACGTGCACATTTTGACCGATTCACTTAAAAAAAAGTGAATTTAGTGGTGTGGAGTCAAATAAGAAAGTGTGTTTTGAGTGATTTCATAAGGTGTAAAGAGGATTTAGTAGGATATAAATAAATTTAGTGAAATGTAGGGTAACATATAGATCCAAAATCAGACGATTTTAAAAATAAAATAATGTTCGAATATATATTAATTTTGTGGATTATTTTTATATCAAGAGTGTGCAAATAATTATGAAATGGAGTATTAATTTTAATAGGTGTAAAATTCCCAAAATACCCCTGATAAATTTATAAAATTAATGGGGGGCCCACTGCCCCCTCTGGGCACTGTGTAGGTCCGTCACTACCGGTGGAGAAGGCCGGGCGGGGAGAGAGGAGGCGGCGGCGTCGCTGGGTGAGATTGCCGGCGCCGCCGCCTGTAGAAATGAAAAAAAAACCTACCTTAACCCTACCCGTTTTGCATAAAAGAGGGGGAATGAAGGAGGGAGGAGGCGTCGGTGGAGAAGGTGGAAATGGTGGTTGTTGGTCCCAAGTTGAGTTAAGATTGATTAAGCTAGTAAAAGTATAGAGGGGAGGGGTGAATAGACTTTTAAAAATCTTTCAAAATATCAGAGTTTTAATGCGGAAATGTGTTCTGAACAGTACTGCTCTTACTGAATTAGATCAGTACTTTCCAGCTTCAGTTTATACTCAACTTATTTAGATCTTTTACTTTGTAAACCTTAATGTTCTTAGTTAAACAATTCAAACAAATATCAAACAGAAAGTAAAGAACACAAGATTTATAGTGGTTCGACAAATGTCTACATCCACTCGCACAACTCCAGTTGTGAAGTTTTATTAACTCTTCCTTGAGTTTCTTGTGGCTTAAAGTCCCAAGATTAAGACTGTGGTCTTATCGATTACACTCCCAAATGTATCTTCGATCGACTAGTAATTCTACAAGTAACTAGCACACTTGTTTACACAATACAAACTTTAAAATGAAAAGTAAAAATTCTCTGTGTTAGCATTTGATTCTTCTCTTCAAATCTGTGGCTTCTTCTCAGTTTGATCTTCTTAACTCTGTGAGTTCTTGAATGCTTCGAATACTTTGATTGCTCTTTGAATGCTCTTAGATCAGTAGTCTTTCAGTAGTCTCAGCAGTAGAAGATCATACAGTATTTATAGAACTTAGTATGACAGTTAGCAGTTTGTGAACTAACTCTCAACTAACTCTAAAACTGTTTTTGTTGTAACTTCTTTTTGTAACCGACTTTGTAACTTCCTTCAACTTATTCCAAGTCAGCATATCTTCAAATATATCTTCAGTTACACCTTAAATAAGTTTTCCAAACTTATTCTTCAAACTTACCAACTCAGCACAGTAATTTACTGCTCTGACTCTTAATTACTGCTCTGAGCCAGTCAGCACAGTTCTCCAAAACTGTTCTGCACTTCTCCAGAATACTTCTAAGCTTTTCTTCAACTCTTCAAAGTCTTCTTTATTCTGAAGTAGTCTTCTGAGTCTTCAATAATCTTCTGATCTTCTTCTAATCTATTCCTAATCTACTGTTCTGAACTTTTACAATGCTGAATACAACAGAATACAACTTTACAAATATAAAACCTATATATACATCAACTGAACTATATACAGAAGAGTACATCTAAGTCCTATACTATAAGTTGTCTATACAATACAAACATCAGCTTAGTTCCTAACAGTTCTTATATCAGATCAGTAAACACACTAAGATCAGTAAACATATATAAGATCAGTAAACTTATTTCATATGACTTAGTTAAGATGACTTAGAACCACATATATCATTAACTTTAAGTTGCTTTTGGCCATCAAAACATACAATCATCAACTAGAACATTGTTTCAAGGATTCATATCCCAACAATTTCCCCATTTTTGATGAAGCCAAAACCACTTAAATGTTAATAAATCAGTAGTTAAGTATGTTGTCAATCATAACAGTTCATCAAATCAAAAATTCAGATTCATATTCATAATCAGATCAGATAATGCATATATTACACATAATCATAAAATATGAAAATATAGAAATAAAGATTAAGGTTAAGAAATGTTATCTTGTGAGCTTGTCCTTCATCTTCATTCTTTATCTTCAGATTCTGAATGCCAAATAAAGCCTTGCTTTGATGTCCATCATATGTTGATGATCAGTGATACCTTCATCTTTAATGATCTCATAAATGATGTTACCAATCTCTTTATAATCAGGTTCTCCATTCTCAAGTCTTGGAGGATCCCAGATTGGTTCTTCTGGACACAAGATCTTTATCTCAGCACTAGCAGCAGCTTTTGAGATATCTTCCTAGAAATCTCCAGCTATGTTCATCATGAACTCTTCAAAATCAGCAAATTCAGCTTCCTTGTTCAGATGATCACCAAACTTCTTCACAATGAAGTTTGCAATCTGCCACTTTTTCTTCAAATTATTCCAAAATTCCATACTTTCAGGTAGAACGATGAAATCAACAAAGTTTTCATCCTTGAAATTCTTATCAAACTCTTTTCCTTCAGCTTTTCTTTGTGCTTTCATTTTTCTTTTTAAAGCAGCAACTCTATTATCAAATCTTTTACTCAAAAATTAAACATCTTTGTTTTTCTTCTTTTTCAACTCTGCTTCTTCAGCTTTCTTTCTTTTCATCAATTCAAGCTTTTCTTTAGCTTTAGCCATTCCTTCTTCACTAGACTGATTACTTGAAACAACATGTTTCAATTTACTTCGGGATCTGGTAACTCTACCAGTCTCTTCTTCTTGCTCTTTTTCATTACTTAAGATCAGTTTCCTCTTCTTCTTTCCAGAACATTCAGCACTCTCAGTTCCAGTAGAGGATTTCTCAACAACTTTACTAGCTTGTTGTTTCCTAAGCTTGATCTTTTTATTCAGACTAGCAATTTCTTCTTTCAATTCATCTTGACTCACAACTAATTGAGCTTGTTGTTGTTGAGTTTGCTCCATTACTCTTTTTATCTTATCTTCCCCCTTTTTGGCTTCATCATGCCATTCTTTCAAGGGAGTCATGTGTTGCTCCAACCTGTCATGCAACACTTGAGATAACTTCTTCTCTTGAAGTCTATGGAGATCATAAATATTTGACATGGAATGCTCCATAACTCTGTCATAAGAATTCTCAGAAGTAATCTTATTCAATCTTTCAGTTGCTTCTTGAAAATTTTTCACAGCAACTTCTATCTTAGCTTGAAGTTCTTCATTCTGCTTTTTCAGCACTTCAAATCTAGAATCATCTAGAAAAGATTCTTGAGGAACTGTTCTGACAACTTCCTGCACAGCTTCTGTGACACCAATCTCTTCAGCAACTTTTGGTGAACTCTGAACTTCAACAACATAATCAGACTGCTCTTGCTCAACTACCTCAGTAGATCCAAGAATTTCAGTGACTTCAATCACTTCAGTAGCATCAACATTTGCTTCATCTTCTTGATCTTGAGCAATAGCTTCAATCACAACCTTATCCAAATTTCCATCTGCTTCAGTAGGTTGCACTTGTTCCTCAATTTCATCATCTGAAATTTCCATATGAACTTCAGCTGCAGTTTCACCTTTAGCTTGAGGAATATTTTCTACATGATAGGAAAATCCTGTAATCCTCTCAACTAGCTGCACTACAGACTCTGGAGTTAATAATTCAGTAAAGGAATCCACACCAGCTGCAACTTTCTGCTCTTGTTCCCAATCATCAAAGATTGTGGAACCACCCATACCTTCCATGATAGCCAAGGATTCCTTCAGATCACTTCTTTTCAGGTAAACCCATGTACCTATTCTAAGAAGCCTTTCAAATTCAATAGAACTTTCATCCAAACCATGAAATTCTTTCAAGAGTGCCAATCTTAGATTTATCCTAATACGATCCTCTCTATCACAAATATGATATTCCATCAATCCAGCAGGTTTGGGGACTACATATTCTGGTTCAGGAGATGAAGATATATCAATGGGTACAGAAGAAGGTTCAAATTCATGTTCAGTAGAGTGATCATGAATTGGGTTAGGTGAATTATTTGGGGTTGGATGTTGAGGAGTAAAATGAATTGGAGAGTTCTGAGGGGTTAAATGAGGATTGTTCTGATGTAAAGGAGAGTAGTGAACTGATTCATCAGAACGGGTTGGTTGTTGATCAATGGGTTGGGCAGGTATAGGATCAGAATTTGAAGGAGTAGATGAGATGGCTTTATGCTTCTTACTAGGTCCAGTAATTCCTCTACCTTTTGTTCTTTTATAGCTAACAATAAGGCTAGAATCACTTACCTCCTCCTCTTGAATATTTCCTTCATTATTATCTGTCTACTCTGAATCATCAGGAGTCAGCTCCCTAGCACTTCTTGCTTGAGATCTGTTCAAATCATGCCTCGTCTTTGATCGAACTTCAGGAACCTCATTATCTGACTTGTACATTGAATTTCCAGATTCTTGCTGTTAAGGTTGATCCTGAGCTTGTAATTGTTCAAATTCCACAGATTCCTTTTTGAACAAAAACTTATTTTGATGAAATTTCTTTGGAGAGCTCCAATCTGACTTCCTTTCTGCCAAAGTTGGTAGCAGAATACTAAGCTTGTTTCCAAAACCAAGCATTGACTTGATGGAAAACTCTTTTGACTCTTCATCAAATAACACTTTGTCCTTTTCACTTAGTAACCTCTCAAGAACAGAAATGTAAAGTGAAGACGATGAAGTGTGGGAGATCGTGTTTAATGAATTCAAAACAAATATAGGGCTTGGATTGAATTAATTTTGCACGATGTGTGGTTTGGATTGAGTCTTGAAATCCGTAAGTTAAAATAAACTTTCCAGATTCCAAAACCCGTTCCAATTCTTGAAGCTAATTTGTGTTAGATAGATACACCATTAAAAATTAGGTCACAAATAGAGGAGTGTACTAATCTTCTCTATTGGTCTGATGCCTATCAGCACAGTAGTTTCCTCACACACTATACTTCATTTTCTTACTTCTATATGAAAGAAATATACTTATCTGGATCAGCTGAGTACTATGATCAGCTGAGTAACCATTTGAGATCAGATCAGTTCTTGAGGTCAGCACAGTAACATCAGATCAATTCTCCAACTTTTCTGAATATTACTTTCTCGATATTTTGAGCACTTTTTGACATCAGCACAGTACTATCAGATCAGTACTGTGACTCAGATCAGTTCTATTCTGTAGACAAATTTTCTGTAATCAAATCAGTTCTGTAGACAGTTTAATCAGTAGTCAGATCAGTTCTGTAGAAAGATTGATATTGTAATCAGATCAGTTCTGTAGGCAAAGAAACTTTGTAATCAGAACAGTTTTGTAGAAAAATCAGTTCAATAATCAGAACATGTCTGTAGACAGATAAAGACTGTAATCAGATCAGATTTGTAGACACTTCAAATCTGTAATCAGATCAGTTCCCCCTTCAGTGGAGAACTCCTCTTCTGTGCCTGTTTCACCTTGGTAGAAGTGTTAGTTCATGCATAATTGATGAAATACAGTACAGATCAGTAATGAATAATTAAAATAGGTCTTTATAGGGTTTGTTCTAAGGTGACTAGTGCTCTGAGTCAATAGAAAGGATCTTTAAGGAATCACAGATTCCCCCTTAAATGTATATTCTCAATTCCCTCAGCTTTACCAGCTTCCTCATCGGGATTAGGCACCTTAGTACCCTTTTACCTGATTGGGATGAATGTAGTGGTCTTTGACATGGTCTATCCTTCTGAATTATCCTTCTTGGAGTACTGTTCTTGGTATCAGCTCAGTACCTGAAATGTTTGTACATATTTCTATACACATGTAGGATCCATATCTATCAATCCTAAACTTATGCAAAGCTCTCTGAATCTAGTTTCAGCCAAAGGTTTTGTGAAAATGTCTATCAGTATGAATCTTTTCCATCCTAATGTTTTTCTTTTCAACATGATCCCTAATAAAATGATGCCTAACATCTACATGCTTGCATCTAGTATGTAAAACGGGATTTTGAGTGATGGCAATAGCACTATTGCTGTCACAGAATATAGGTACATTAGATTCCACAATGTTGTAGTCTCTAAGTTGTTGCATTAACCAAAGTAGTTGACTACAACAACTTCCTGCTGCCATATATTCTGCTTCAGTGGTAGATGTTGCCACACTTGTTTGTTTCTTGGAAAACCATGATATGAGCTTAGAACCTAAGAATTGACATGAACCAGAAGTGGATTTTCTATCTATCCTACAACCTCTAAAGTCAGAATCTGAATAACCACTTAGGGATAAATCATCATCTGCAGAATACCACAAACCTCGATTAATGGTACCCTTTAGATATTTCAATATCCTTTTAGCAGTTTCCACATGACTTTCTTTGGGGTTGGCCTGAAATCTAGCACATACACCTACTGCAAATGCAATGTCTGGCCTACTAGCAGTCAAATAGAGTAGAGAACCAATTAAAGCTCGATAATAGGATTGGTCAGCACACTTACCTCGTTCATCTGGATCCATTTTGTATGTAGGTAGCATAGGCACACCAACTGTTTTACAAGTCTTGATACCAAACTTATCTAACAGATTTCTTGTATATTTTGCTTGATTGATAAAGATGCCTTCAGATAATTGTTTTAATTGAAGGCCAAGAAAGTAAGTCATTTCACCCATCATTGACATTTCAAACTTAATTTGCATGAGCTTTGAAAAGCTTTCACTCATGCTTTTGTTGGGAGATCCAAATATTATGTCATCAACATATATTTGAACCAGTAAAATGTCTTTGCCTTCTTGTCTTCTGAACAAAGTACGATCTACTTTGCCCTTAGTAAAGCCATTTTCAATTAAGAATAGAGAAAGTGTGTCATACCAGGCTCTTGGGGCTTGCTTTAGACCATATAGTGCCTTCTTCAACCTGTATACTTGATTACCATTTACCTCAAAACCAGAAGGTTGTTCTACATAAACTTCTTCAGCAAGTATACCATTCAAAAATGCATTTTTCACATCCATTTGATACACAGTGAATTTCATATAAACAGCATAAGCAAGAAACAATCTTATAGCTTCTAGTCTAGCAACAGGTTGCAAAAGTTTCATCATAATCAATACCCTCTGCTTGAGAGTAGCCCTGTGCAACTAGTCTAGCTTTAATTCTAACAACAAGATCATTCTCATCTTTCTTATTTTTGAAAATCCACTTAGTACCTACCACATTGTGACCAGCAGGTGTATCTACAAGTTCCCATACATTATTCTAGTAAACTGATTTAATTCATCTTGCATGGCAATAATCCAATTACTATCAGCCAAAGCCTCTTTCACAGTCTTGGGCTCAATAGAAGATAAAAAGCAACACTAGCAAAACAAAGAGTTACTAGGTTCTGTCTTAGAATCAAACAGTTGTCTTCTGGTTTTAACACCTTTACCAGACTCACCAATAATCAGATCAGTAGTATGAACTGATTTCCATATTTTCCTAGTCTTAACAGGAATACTTTCATCATCTAAATCATGCATATCAGTATCATCAACATCAATATCATCAGATTTATTCACAGGAGAACAGTCAACCAATTCAGGCATATTAATTGTTCTAGAAGTGTTACCTTTGTCTTTTACCTTTTTTACATCATCTTCTTTGTTTAAGATGTTCAGGAATGGATTGTAAGCTTGTACAGATTCATAAACTTCAGTCTCACTATCATCTTTGTCAGTTTGAATTTTCAGATCATCAACCTTTTTACTGAGCTGATGGTCAGCAGAGTCCTGTACAACTTCATCAAAGACAACATGGGGTGTTTCTTCCACACATAGGGTAGAGTAATTAAATACCCTAAATGCCTTGCTAGTAGAGGAGTATCCTAAAAATATCCCCTCATCTGCTTTAGCATCAAAGGCATTTAATTTGCTCTTTCCATTGTTATGAATAAAACACTTACAACCAAAAATATGGAAATAAGAAATTCTAGGCTTTCTGCCTTTCCATACCTCATATGGTGTTTTACCATGTACCTTGTTTAGAGTACTCCTGTTCTGAGTGTGGCAGGCAGTGTTAATTGCCTCTGCCCAGAACTTCTGAGGTGTGTTGTACTCTGCCAGCGTTGTTCAGCATGCTTCCTTTAGTGTTTTGTTTCTCCTCTCTACAACTCCATTTTGTTGGGGTGTTCTTGCTGCACTTGTCAAATGCTGAATTCTAGTTTTAGAGCAATATTCTTTGATGTAAAAGTTTATAAATTCAGTCCCCTTGTCACTTCTTATTTTGACAATGGGCTGACCTTTTTCTACTTGCAACCTCTTCAATAATTCTGGTAGTTGGATTTGTGTATCACTCTTTTTGTGTAAGAAGATTACCCAAGTGAACTTTGAATAATCATCTACCACAACTAAAGTGTACCTTCTACCATTTAGTGTAGGGGGTTTTATAGGACCATGAAGATCCATGTGCAAGAGTTCTAAGACTCTGCAAGTAGAAAGAACAGGAATTGATTTAAAGGAAACCTTTACCTGTTTACCTTTCTGGCATGCATCATACACTTGTGACTTGAAATAGATTTCATCAGGGATACCTTCAACAAGGTAGTCTCTTGCTATCTTATTAATTATCTTAAAGTTCATATGGCATAGGCGTTTGTGCCATAGCCAGCTGATTTCTTTAGGACTCTTAGAAAGAAGGCAAGCATCCCTAGGACAACTATTTCAGTTTACAATGTAGACACTGCCTTGTCTTACACCAACCAGTAGAATAGTATGCGTTCTTTTATCACAGATTTCACACTTTGTGCTCTTGAAGTAGACTTTATAGCCCCTGTCACAGAATTCAGAGACAGATAACAGATTGTATTTCAAACCTTCTACATAGGAGACGTCCTGAATCTCTACATCTCCATTCTTGATGTATCCAAAACCTTTTGTGATTGCCATGGAGCTATCACCAAAAATCACCTTGGGTCCTTCTTTCTAATGATAGTCAGAAAGAAGAGCCTTGGTACCAGTCATGTGGTGAGAACACCCACTGTCTATATACCAAGTTTCTCCAATTGAACCACCCTTTTTGTATAGATCCAATCGACCCTGCAAGTAGTGATCTTAATAATTTAGGTACACTTTCTTTATTGGGGTCCTTGAGGGTTAGTGGTAAGAGGTACCCAAATAAACATTGAAGATTCGAATAGATGAGACCTCTTCAGTTTCCTTCCATATTTGTCACAAAATAGTACTTTATTGACCTTTTCAGAACTATCAGCAGACTTAGGATCTATTTTTCTGAGATAGACTTTCCTTGGTTCTATCCCTTTTTCAGTAAGATCAGTATGTCTGTAATAGTTTGAATAGGGCCTAAAAGCATGTGGATCATACGGCTTATAGATGTGTTTTGGTCTTTCCTCTCCAATGATATCATAAGATAAAGGTGGAGGATAAAGAACAGGTTTGTTATGATAACGAGGCACAAATTTCCTAGGTTTAGTTGAGTACAGCTGAGACTGTCTTATGAAAGGAGGTCTAGGCTGTTGGGATATGAATTCTATAAACAATGTTCTAGTTGATGATTGTATGTTTTGATGGCCAAAAACAACTTGAAGTTAATGATATATGTGAGTATATGTTGATATAATTATGTTACATGAAATAAGTTTACTGATCTTAATGTGATATTGAAATCTGAGTTACTGATCTTATATATGTTTACAGATCTTATATATGTTTATTGATCTTAGTGTGTTTACTGATCTGATATAAGAACTGTTAGGAACTAAGCTGATGTTTATATTGTATAGACAGCTTATAGTATAGGACTTAGATGTACTCATCTGTATATAGTTCAGATGATGTATAGATAGGTTTTATATTTGTAAAGTTGTATTTTATTGTAATCAGCATTGTAATAACTTAGAACAGTAGATTAGAACACTAGATTAGAATAAGACTAAGAAGACTTATGAAGACTACTTCAAAATAAGAAGACCTTCAAGAAGAGTTGAAGAGAAGCTCAGAAGAATCCTGGAGAAGTTAGAACAGTTTTTTAGAACTGTGCTGACTGACTAAGAACAGTAAAACTAAGAAGAGTAAGTTTACTGTGCTAAGGCAGAATAAGTTTGGAAAACTTATTTAAGGCGTAACTGAAGATATATTTGAAGATATACTGACTTGGATAAAGTTGAAGGAAGTTACAAAGTCGGTTACAAAAGGAAGTTACAACAAGAAACAGTTTTAGAGTTAGTTGAGAGTTAGTTCACAAACTGCTAACTGTCATACTAAGTTCTATAAATATTGTGTGATCTCATACTACTAAGACTACTGAACAATTACTGATCCTAAAGCATTTGAGAGCAAGTCTACAAAGCGTTGAAGAACTCACAGAGTCAAAGAGATCAAGAAATTTGAGAAGAAGCCACAGATTTGAAGAGAAGAAATCAAAGGCTATTCAAGAGAAGTTTTACTTTTCATTTTAAAGTTTGTATTGTGTAAACAAGTGTGCTAGTTACTTGTAGAATTACTAGTCGATCGAAGATACACTTGGAAGTGTAATCGAAAAGATCACAGTCTTAATCTTTGGACTTTAAGCCACAAGAATCTCAAGAAAGAGTAATAAAACTTCACAACTGGAGTTGTGAGAGTGGATGTAGACTTTTTGGTCGAACCACTATAAAATTATGTGTTCTTTATTTTCTGTTTGGTATTTTCTGTTTAATATTTGTTTAACCAAGAACAGTAGAATTTACTAAGTAAAGATCTAAATAAAAGTTGAGTATAAAACTGAAACTGGAAGTACTGATCTGACCCAGTAAGAACAGTACTGTTCAGAACACATTTCCGCATTATAAACTCTGATATTTTGAAAGATTTTTAAAAGTCTATTCACCCCTCCCCTCTAGACTTTTACTAGCTTAATCAATCTTAACTCAACTTGGGACCAACAAGTGGTATCAGAGCAGTAGTTCTTTGGACTGCTGTTTCTTGATAACCTTGTAGATCTTGAGGGAAATCTCACTGATCTTGCCACTATTCCTTGATATTTGTCACTATCTGAATACTTGAAAATTATCTGCTATACTACTGATCTTATCTATCTGATCAAACATGGATGACACTAATGTGAACAAACTTCCTAAGTTCAAGATTGCAGATTATGACTACTGGAAGCTTAGGATGGAGGCCATCTTCAGCTCAACCCATGATCTAATGGTTTCTGTGGTCAAAGAAGGACCAATCACAACCATGGTGGAAAACACTGCAACTCTGGATCCTTCTGAACCTGTTGGAGCACTAGTCCCTAAACCAAGGTCAGAACTGACTTCTGAAGAAATGCGACAAAACAATTTGGATAGTCTTGCTAAGAACTATATTTTACACACCTTGCCAAATGAGTATCTTGGCAAAGTGTTAAAATGTAAGACTGTTAAGAAAATGTGGGACAAATTAGCTATTCTTTGTGAAGGTACTACACTGATCAAAGAAAGCAAATTGTCCACAGCTGTCCAAAGGTTTGAAACATTTCAGATGAAGTCAGGTGAAACAATTGATGAATTGGATACTCGATTTACAAAGATTATGAATGATCTTGATGTGTTACGAAAGACTTATACTGAAAGAGAGATTAACTTGAGAATCTTGAAAGCTTTGGATGAAAGGTGGAAAATGGTCAAGATGATCATTAAAACCACACAAGACATTGACTCTTGGCCTGCAGAAACTATGTTCCAAACACTTAAGGCACATGAGTTTGAGTTAGATGAAGAAGATCCTATTACTGTTAGTCATAAGGATAAGGATGCCTCTAAGGACATAGCTTTTAAAGCCTCAACCTCTAAGGGGTCTAGATCATCTAAGTCTAAGGCCTCAAGCATAAAAGATGAACTAGATTGTTCTGATCTTAGTCTGAAAGATCAGATGAGCCTTATGATCAAAAGATTTGATAGACTAAATAGGAGGTATGGTAAATATAAGAGATTCTATAAGGAAACCAAGGGTTCTAGTAAAAGAACCTATGATTTATGATAATGACCCAAAACCTAAAGTACAGTCCAAATACATTCCTCCTACTACCAAGAATGGTAAAATGAAGAATGTATCAAGACCAGTACAGTCAAGACCATACCAGAAGAGTTATACTCCTCTGACCAGAGCAGAACAGTCCTGGTATCAGAAGAGACAAACTCAGAACAGTAGGTCAAGACAAGCACAGGCAAGTTGGGAACAGCCTAGACCTCCTTTTATAAGGCAGTCTCAGCTGTATTCAACTAAACCTAGGAAATTTGTGCCTCATTATCTTAACAAACTTGTTCTTTATCCTCCACCTTTATCTTATGATGTTATTGGAGAGGAAAGCCCAAAACGCATATATCAGCCTTATGGTCCACATGCTTTCAGACCCTATTCAAACTATTACAGACATACTGATCTTACTGAAAAAGGGATAGAACCAAGGAAAGGCTATCTCAGAAAAATAGATCATAAGTCTGCTGATAGTTCTGAATTGGTTAATAAAGTACTGTTTTGTGATAAATATGGAAGAAAACTGAAGAGGTCCCATCTATTCAAATCCTCAATGTTTATCTGGGTACCTCTCACTGCTAACCCCCAAGGACCCCAATAAACTAGGGTACCTAAATTATTAAGATCACTACCTTGCAGGATCGACTGGACTTATACAAGAAATGTGGTTCAGTGGGTGAGACCTGGTACATAGACAGTGGGTGCTCACACCACATGACTGGTACCAAGGCCTTGCTTACCAACTATCATGAGCAGGAAGGACCTAAAGTAATCTTTGGTGATAGCTCCATGGCAATCACAAAAGGATTTGGATTCATCAAGAATGGAGATGTTGAGATCCAAGATGTCTCCTATGTTGAAGGTTTGAAATATAATTTGCTATCTGTATCTCAATTCTGTGACAGGGGATACAAAGTTCAGTTCAAGACCAGAAGATGTGAAATAATAGACAAAAGGACTCACAATGTGTTACTTGTTGGCACAAGACAAGGAAGTGTATACATTGTGAATTGGAATAGTTGTCCTAAGAATGCTTGTCTTATCACTAAGAGTCCTAAAGAAAACAGCTGGCTCTGGCATAAACGCCTCTGCCACCTGAACTTTAAGATAATCAACAAGATTGCTAGAGAACATCTTGTTGAGGGCATTCCAAATGAAATCTATTCCAAATCACAAATGTGTGACTCCTGTCAAAAAGGTAAACAGGTAAAGGTTTCATTTAAGTCCATTCCAACTCTTTCAACCAGCAGAGTCTTAGAACTCTTGCATATGGATCTTCATGGTCCTATAAAACCTCCTACATTGAATGGAAGAAGGTATACTCTGGTTGTAGTAGATGACTATTCTAAGTTTACTTGGGTAGTCTTTCTACACAAAAAGAGTGATACACAAACACTTCTTCCAGATCTATTGAAGAGGTTACAGGTTGAAAAGGGTCAACCCATTGTCAAAATAAGGAGTGACAAGGGGACTGAGTTTATTAACTGTTACATTTCTGACTACTGTTCTAAGTCTAGCATACATCATCTAACTAGTGCAGCCAGAACCCCCCAGCAAAATGGTGTTGCAGAAAGGAGAAACAGAACTTTAAAAGAAGCTTGGAGAGTAATGATTGCAGAATTCAACACACCTTAGAAGTTTTGGGTTGAAGCCATTAACACAGCTTGCCACTCCCAAAACCGAAGTGCTCTTAATAAGGTGCATGGTAAAACACCTTATGAGGTATGGAAAGGCAGAAGACCTAGAGTTTCTTATTTTCATATCTTTGGATGTAAGTGTTTCATCCATAACAATGGAAAAAGTAAATCAAATGCCTTTGATGCAAAAGCTGATGAAGGAATATTCTTGGGATACTCTTCAGTAAGCAAAGCATTTAGGGTATTTAATTACTCAACCCTATGTGTGGAAGAAACACCCCATGTAGTCTTTGATGAGAATGTGCAGGACTCTGCTGATCATCAGCTCAGTAAGAAAATTGACAATCTAAAGCTTCAAACCAACAATGATGATGATGATGCAGAAATATATGAATCTGTACAAGCATATAATCCTTTCCTGAATGTCCTAGATCATGATTCTGATAAAGAAAAGGTAAAAGACAAAGGTAAGTTATCTAAAACTTCTGATCTGCCAGAATTGAATGACTGCTCCCCTATGAACAAATCTGCTGATTTAACTCAAAACAATGATACTGATCTGCATGATGATTTGCATGATATGAATGATGATAGTATTCCTATTAAGAATAGAAGGACATGGAAGTCTGCTCATTCTACTGATCTGATTCTAGGTGATTCTAGTAAAGGTGTTAAAACTAGAAAATAATTGTTTGACTTCCAGGAAGAACCTAGTAAGTCTTTATTTTGCTGGTGTTGTTTTATATCCTCCATTGAGCCTAAAACTGTGAATGAAGCTTTAAGTGATAGTAACTGGATTATAGCCATGCAAGAAGAACTTAATCAGTTCACTAGAAATGAAGTTTGGGAACTTGTGGATAGACCTAGTGATCATAATGTTGTAGGCACTAAGTGGATTTTTAAGAATAAAAAGGATGAAAATGATCTTGTAGTTAGAAACAAAGCTAGATTAGTTGCTCATGGCTACTCTCAAGCTGAGGGTATTGATTATGATGAGACTTTTGCTCCTGTAGCTAGACTAGAAGCTATAAGATTGTTCCTTGCTTATGCTGCACATATGAAATTCACTGTTTATCAAATGGATGTGAAAAGTGAATTTTTGAATGGTATACTTGCTGAAGAAGTTTATGTGGAACAACCACCTGGTTTTGAAGTGAATAGTCACCAAGTATACAGGTTGAAGAAAGCACTCTATGGATTGAAACAAGCCCCAAGAGCCTGGTATGATACTCTTTCTTTATTCTTAATTGAAAATGGTTTTACTAAAGGCAAGGTTGATAGAACTTTGTTTCGAAGACAAGAAGGTAATGACATATTGCTAGTTTGATGACATCATTTTTGGATCACCCAACAAAACCTTGAGTGAAAGCTTTTCAACACTCATGCAAAGTAAATTTGAAATGTCTATGATGGGTGAAATGACATATTTTCTTGGTCTTCAAGTAAAACAAACTCCAGAAGGTATCTTTATAAATCAAGCAAAATATACAAGGAATTTGTTAGATAAATTTGGTATTAAAACCTGTAAGACAGTTGGTGTGCCTATGCAACCTACATACAGAATGGATCCTGATGAAAGAGGTAAGTCCTCTGACCAACCTCATTATCGTGCTTTAATTGGCTCTCTACTCTATCTAACTGCCAGCAGACCTGATATTGCTTTTTCTGTTGGTGTGTGTGCAAGATTTCAAGCAAACCCCAAAGAAAGTCATATGGAAGCTGCCAAAAGGATATTGAAATATCTAAAGGGGACCATTAATTGAGGATTATGGTATCCTGCAGATGATGATATATCCTTAAGTGGTTATTCAGACTCTGACTTTGGAGGATGCAAAATAGATAGAAAATCTACTTCAGGTTCATGTCAATTCTTAGGAACTAAGCTCATTTCCTGGTTTTCAAAGAAACAAACTAGTGTGGCAACTTCTACTACTGAAGCAGAATATATAGCTGCAGGAAGTTGTTGTAGTCAGCTTCTTTGGCTAATACAACAACTCAGAGACTACAATATTGTAGAATCTAATGTACCTATATATTGTGACAGTAATAGTGCCATTGTCATCACACAAAATCTCGTTTTACATACTAGATGCAAGCATGTTGATATTAGACATCATTTTATTAGGGATCATGTGGAAAAGAAAAATATTAGGATGGAAAAGATTCATACTGATATTCAAAGAGTTGACATTTTTACAAAACCATTGGCTGAAGTAAGGTTTAGAGAGTTATGCATTAGCTTAGGGTTGGTAGACATGGATTCTATATAGAACTGCAATAACATTTCAGGTACTGATCGTATACCAAAAGAAAGATAAAGCAGAAACTAAGAGCAGTACATCAAAAGCCTACAGTCAGAAGAGACAATCCTATGTCAGACCACTACATTTATCAAAACAGGTAACAAGGTTACTAAAGTGACATAAATCCCGATGAGGAAGCTGGTAAAGCTAAGGGACACTGAGAACACACATTAAGGGGGAATCTGTGATTTCTTAAAGATCCTTTTGTTAACTCAGAACACTAAGTCACTTTAGTATATACCTTGATGTGATCATTGATTTAATTATACTTTTACTACTCTGTACTGTTTTACATTTGTATCTCATGAACTAACACTTCTACCAAGGTGAAACAGGCACAGAAGAGGAGTTCTCCACTGAAGGGGGAACTGATCTGATCTGATTACAGATTTGAACTATCTACAAATCTAATCTGATTACAGGTTATATCAGTCTATAGACCTGTTCTGATTAATGATTGACTTGTCTACAGAACTGTTCTGATTACAAAGTTTCTTTGTCTACAGAACTGATCTGACTACAAATTCAATCCTTCTACAGAACTAGTCTGACTACTGATTAAACTGTCTACAGAGTGATTTGATTACTACTAATCTGTCTACATAAGAGAATTGATCTGACACACAGTACTGATCTGAGGATTACTGTGCTGATATCAAAATTGTGAAATCAGGAAAGTTGGGAACTGATCTGAGTACTACTGTGCTGACCCCAACTACTGATCTGATGTTCAAAAAGGTTACTCAGCTGATCCAGATAAGTAAATTTCTTTAATATAAAAGTAAGAAAATGAAGTGAAATATTTTTGGAAACTACTGTGCTGATATGCATCAGAACAATACTTTGCCTTAGAATACTCTAAGTCAAAAACTGCTCGACTTTTAGATTACTAATAGAGAAGATTAGTACACTCCTCTATTTTTGACCTAATTGCTATGGTGTATTTATCAAACACAAATTGGCTCCAAGAAATAGAATGGTTCTAGAATATGGAAAGTTTTTTTTAATCACGGATTTCGAGACTCAATCTCAACCATTCATCGTGGGAAATAAACTCAATCCAAGCCCTAGATTGGTTTTGAATTTATCAAACACGATCACTATCAACTTCATCTTCCTTACGAGTACATTTCTGGAAACTCATAACACGAAATTGCTTCAAGTCTGAATTCTATATCTTCTACATTTCTACAAATGGCAATTATTAATGTTCTGAGCGAATCTAATGAAGTTGTAGGTACGTTTGATTCGGAATTTTGGGTGCATGAAAAGGGAATTTTTGTAGAAAATGCAGTCTACTTCAATGGTCGCCATTGCCCAGAAAATCAAGTTATATTGACGATGTGTGAAGAAAGCGGGCTCAGGAAATATCTGGAATCATACCCACTCAATGTGTATGAACCTGAAGCAATGGAATTCTTTTTGCAACTCGAAGGTGACAACAATGGCGTTCGTTCAATGCTGTCAGGGCACAAGGTTGCAATAACTCGAGAAATTCTTGAGATTATACTGGATTTACCCCAAGGCCCCGTAGATATTCTAAACTACAAAGCCGGAGAAGAAAAAGAATGTGTAGGTAGATGGACGAATGAGGAACCAGAAACTCTACACAATCTGAAGAAGGCTGTGCTACCCCCTGGACTTCAATTTTTGATGGATATTGCTGGAAAGTGTTTGTTAGGGCAACATCACATTCAAGATGCTCTATCAAATTTGAAAATTCGAATCATGGCAGCAATCATTGACCGTGTTCGAGGTGATTGGCAAGGTTTCTTCCTTGACAGACTGCTAAGTGAAAAGGAAAAGGTTCTGTTCGATGAGGATTCCGAAGAGTTTTCAATCAAATCGAAATTAGGGTTCGGGAACAAGCTGAGCATTCTGTTGCCTCAGATAGTCATCAAGAAAGCTTATTGGAGTAATCCTAAGAAGTTCCATCAAGGGAAGTTCTTGATGAAGAAGGAGTCTGTTCGTTTTGAACAAGAAAATCCGTTACTGCTACCTCTTCCAGAACAAGAAGCTAGAGAATCTGGTGCTTCTATGTATAGATCAGATGATGATCAACCAGAAAGAAGGACCAAGGCAAGGCATGATCCTAGTAGTTCTGGATTAAGAAGAGGAAGGTCTGCTAAATCCTCAGCAGAGCACACAGTTAGATTTATTGAAACTGTGGTGAGAGACAGCTCTGAAGATCAAGAGGTTAGTACTTCTAGACCTAGGAGAATTCTTATTGATTCTACTCCTACTCCTTCAAACTCTGTTCCAATCCAAGTCCAACCCATTGATAGAGAACCCACCTGTTCTGAGGAGTCAGTACACTACTCTCCTATTAGACATAACACTTCTTCCTCACCCACTCAGAACACTTCTTTTCATACCACTCCCCATTCTAGTCCTCCACACAATTCCACTCCTGATTTTTCCCCTGAACCAGTTCATGATCACTCTACTGAGCATGAACATATACCTGCTTCTGAACCTATTGAAATCTCCTCATCTCCAGAAACTGAGATTATTCAACTGAATTCAGTGTTTTTAATGGATTATCATGTGTGTGATAAGGAAGAAAGGATTAGGTTTAAACTAAGAAATGCTCTTCTAAAAAGTTTTCATGGTTTAGATGACAGCTCTATGGTTTTTGAGCAACTTCTAAGGATAGGTACTTGGGTATATCTTAGAAGGATTGGCCTGAATGAGTTGTTAGTTGTAGCAGAAGGCATGGGTGGTTTATCTGTTTTCCATGGTTGGGAACAAGAGCAGAGAGAAGCTGCAGGTGTTCAATCTTTTACAGAATTAGCCACATTAGATTCAGTTATTCAATTGATTGAAAGGTTAACTAGATGTAAGTATTCTATGGTTAAGTCTGCTGATGAAAATGTTGATAGTGAGGTAAATATGGAAGCTGAGGATGTTGGTGCTGAAGACTTTGATAATCAAGCTGATATGGAAGCTGATTATGAAGCTGATACCAATGCAACTGAGGTGTTTGAGAACACAGTTGTAGTTGAAGAGACAAAAGTCATAGAGGAACCAACTTTGGGTGCTGATGAGTTGGAAAGCACACCAATTGAAGTTGCTGAGAATACTGTGCTTGATGATGTTCAAGAAACAGTAAGAACAGTTCCTACTGACACAGCTCCAGAAAGTTCTAGTTTTGAATTGTTGAAAAAGCATAATGAAGAGTTACAAAGCAAGATGGAAGCTACTTTGAAACAATTTCAACAAGCTACTGAGAAATTGGAGAGATTGACTGCTACCAGTTCATATGAGCAAGTGATGGAACACACAATGTCTAAGATCTATGATCTGCATAGATTACAAGAAAAGAGATTGTCTGCTGAACTGCAAAAGAAAGTTGAACTGCTTATGACACCCTTGAAGGAATGGCAGGATGAAGCCAAAAAGGGGGAAGATAATGTCATGAGAGTGATGGAGCAGAGTCAAACTCAGCAAGCTCAGTTAGTTGTAAGTCAAGATGAGCTGAAAGCAAGTCAAGATGATCTGAAAGAAGAGATCATTAGTTTGAAGAAGAGAATCAATCTAAGAAAACAGCAAAAGGCTTCTGATGCTGAAACTCAAGTTGTAGCAACAATTGAGAAGAACATTGCTGAAGAATCATCTGGAAAGAAAAAGAGAAAATTGGTTTTGAGTGATGAAGAAGAAGCTGAAGAGACTGGAAGGGTTACCAGGTCTAAGAGTAAGCTGAAGCATGTAGTTGCTAGCAGTAAGCCAAGTGATGAGAAGATGGCTGAAGCTGTTGAGAAACATAATGAGTTGTTAGCAAAGAAGAAAGCTGAATTATCTGAAAAGAGAAAAGCTGATGAACAGATTAGAAAGAAAAAGTTGAAAGATGCAGAAGATGCAAGAAAAAAGTTTGATAATCGAGTTGCTGCATTAAAAAGGAAAAAGAAATCTAAGTCTGTTGCTGGAGTTCTTGATGAGAACTACATAGAATTCTTTGTTGATTCTGATAATTTGGAATATTGGAATGATCTGAAGAAGAAATGGCAGATTGTTAATTTCATAGTGAAGAAATTTGGTGATCATTCAAGCAAAGAGGATGAGTATGCTGATTTTGAAGATTTTATGATGAATGTTGCAAGGATCTTCTGGGAAGATATGTTGTTATTAGCTGCTGGTGCAGATATCCAGATCCTTTGTCCAGAAGAACCTGTGTGGGAACCTCCAAGATTAGGAAATGGAGAACCTGATCTGAAAGAGGTTGGAAACATTATTGCTAAGATCATTAAGGATGAAGGTATTACAGATCACAAACACATGATGGAAATCAAGAACAGGATGTACTTGGCATTCAGAATTCCTAATTAAGATTGAAGATGAAGGACTATGCTGAAGAGATAATATTTCTTAACCTTATCTTTATTTTCTTTATTTTGATAATTTTGTGATTATGTGAAGTATGTGTAGTATCTGATCTTATGTGAATACTAATCTGATGTTTGAATTGATGAATTGTTATGATTAACCATATATCTTAACTACTGATCTGATTATGTTTAAGTAGTTTTGGCTTCATCAAAAAGGGGGAAATTGTTGGGATATGAATTCTATAAAAAATGTTCTAGTTGATGAATGTATGTTTTGATGGCCAAAAACAACTTGAAGTTAATGATATATGTGAGTATATGTTGATATAATTGTGTTACATGAAATAAGTTTACTGATCTTAATGTGATATTGAAATCTGAGTTACTGATCTTATATATGTTTACAGATCTTATATATGGTTACTGATCTTAGTGTGTTTACTGATCTGATATAAGAACTGTTAGGAACTAAGCTGATGTTTATATTGTATAGACAGCTTATAGTATAGGACTTAGATGTACTCATCTGTATATAGTTCAGATGATGTATAGATAGGTTTTATATTTGTAAAATTGTATTTTATTGTAATCAGCATTGTAATAGCTTAGAACAGTAGATTAGAACACTAGATTAGAAGAAGACTAAGAAGACTTATGAAGACTCAGAAGACTACTTCAAAATAAGAAGACCTTCAAGAAGAGTTGAAGAGAAGCTCAGAAGAATTCTGGAGAAGTTAGAACAGTTTTTTAGAACTGTGCTGACTGACTAAGAACAGTAAAACTAAGAAGAGTAAGTTTACTGTGCTAAGGTAGAATAAGTTTGGAAAACTTATTTAAGGCGTAACTGAAGATATATTTGAAGATATGCTGACTTGGATAAAGTTGAAGGAAGTTACAAAGTCGGTTACAAAAGGAAGTTACAACAAGAAACAGTTTTAGAGTTAGTTGAGAGTTAGTTCACAAACTGCTAACTGTCATACTAAGTTCTATAAATACTGTGTGATCTTATACTGCTAAGACTACTGAACAATTACTGATCCTAAAGCATTTGAGAGCAAGTCTACAAAGCGTTGAAGAACTCACAGAGTCAAAGAGATCAAGAAATTTGAGAAGAAGCCACAGATTTGAAGAGAAGAAATCAAAGGCTATTCAAGAGAAGTTTTACTTTTCATTTTAAAGTTTGTATTGTGTAAACAAGTGTGCTAGTTACTTGTAGAATTACTAGTCGATCGAAGATACACTTGGAAGTGTAATCGAAAAGATCACAGTCTTAATCTTGGGACTTTAAGCCACAAGAAACTCAAGGAAGAGTAATAAAACTTCACAACTGGAGTTGTGAGAGTGGATGTAGACTTTTTGGTCGAACCACTATAAAATTTAGTGTTCTTTACTTTATGTTTGGTATTTTCTGTTTAATATTTGTTTAACCAAGAACAGTAGAATTTACTAAGTAAAGATCTAAATAAAAGTTGAGTATAAAACTAAAACTGGAAGTACTGATCTGACCCAGTAAGAACAGTACTGTTCAGAACACATTTCCGCATTATAAACTCTGATATTTTGAAAGATTTTTAAAAGTCTATTCACCCCTCCCCTCTAGACTTTTACTAGCTTAATCAATCTTAACTCAACTTGGGACCAACATAGGCTGTTCCCAACTTGCCTGTGCTTGTCTTGACCTACTGTTCTGAGTTTGTCTCTTCTGATACCAGGACTGTTCTGCTCTGGTCAGAGGAGCATAACTCTGCTGGTATGGTCTTGACTGTACTAGTCTTGATACATTCTTCTTTTTACCAGGCTTGGTAGTAGGGGGAATGTATTTAGACTGTACTTTGGGTTTTGGGTCATCATCATAAGTCATAGGTTCTTTTCCTTTATCTAGTTGTAAAGAACTTGAACTAGTTTCATTAGTGTTCTTAATGCATGAAGTAGAGGAACTAGGAAGATCAGTACCTATCCCACTTTTATCATTTGGAGCTCTATATCTGTCTGATAATGTTTGATTAATCTTAGTATAATTAATCATTTCAGATAGCTTTCGATCTAAGCTCACTACTTCAGATTCTAAGAATCTATTGCACTCTTCAAGTTGATCACATTTAATCTTTAAATCATTGAATTCATTTGTCTCTTTGGCTTGGGTTTTAAGCATATCCTGATATAGTTTATCAATGGATGCATACTTTTCTTGGAGTTGAGACAACTCTTCTGATAGTCTTGCATTTATGATAACTATATTAGGGTCCACTTTTAACTGAGCTTCTTTTAGACGAATGATTTCTTGTTTCAAAGATATATTTTCATCACTGATTTCCATGAATGCTTTGTTAGCTTGTAGGAGGTCTTCTTCAGTCACTCCTTTGGAATGGTGAAGACTACTCCCTACACTACTATCAGTAGTGTCATGTGAATCAGAATCAGAATTATCACAAGATTGGTAAGAATTGACAGAAGATACCTCTTGCTCAATTTTTGCCATCATGACTAGTCCATCATCTGCAATGAAAACTTCTTTCTCATTGCTAGAGGGGTACTCAGATGAAGACGATGGCAACTCATCTGAATCCGTTTCAGAATCATTGTAAGCCACCATTGCCTTCTTACCCTTGGCAAATCTGCGATCTCTTCTTGCTTGTCTTTCTTCTCTGTCCTCTGAACTTAGATCAGGACATTCATAGATGTAATGACCTGGCTTATCACAGTTATAGCACACAGGATCATTAGTAGAACGTTTAATAGGAGAACGATGTCAGTTCCTATCCTTTCTATCAGTAGATTTCTTATCCTTCCTATCAGCAGAGTTCCTATCTCTTCTATTCTCATTAGAGACCTCATCTCTCCTTTCAGAAGATTTGTGATCCCTTCTGGTCTTAGAAGAGTCCCTGTTACTAGAACCCTGAGTTTCCTTATAAAATCTCTTATATCTACCATAACGCTTGTTGAGTTTATCAAACCTCTTTATCATTAAGTTCAACTGATCCTTAAGAGTAAGATCAGTACTATCTAGTTCATCTTTTATGTTTGAAGGCTTAGACATAGATGATCTAGACTTCTTAGAGAAAGATGCCTTAAAGGCAATACTCTTGGAGATTTCCTTCTCCTTATCACTGCCCAGTATTGGATCTTCTTCATCCAATTCAAACTCATGCGCCTTAAGGGTTTGGAAAGTGGTTTCAGCAGTCCAGGTATCTATATCCTGTGTAGTTTTAATGATCATCTTGACCATTTTCCACCTGTCATCTAGTGACTTAAGAATACGCAGGTTAATCTCCCTATTGGTATATGACTTCCCTAACACATCAAGATCATTCATAATTTTTGTAAATCGAGTATCCAACTGGTCTATTGTTTCACCAGCCTTCATCTTAAATGATTCTGTTGGGATATGAATCCTAAGACAAGTCCTAAATGATGAAAAGATAAGATTAGTTTTGATAAGCCAAAAAGTAGGCTTGAATATTTTCTAAGTGTTGACTGATCTAGTCTAGTTATGAAGTCGTCTTGAACAGATCAGTGGAGTTCACAAGACAAGTACTAGTTCATAAGACAAGTATATCTGTTTAAAAGATGAGTACATGTTATAAGTACTTTGTATAATGGTTAGGTATTATACTGAGCTATTTGAGATGTATAGAAGCTCATGTTTCGTTTGTGTTCATTGTATAGTTTCTAAGATGACTAAGCTATTTTGTAAAGCTTAAAGTAATGTAATAGTCCTGTTAGAATTAGATGATATGACTAAATTAGTTCTATGCTGAAATCTACAGAAGAAGACCTGCGCAAGACAAGTCAAGTTGGAGACAAGACAGGTGCGCAACAAGACAAGACAAGAAGGAAGAAGTTAGTTACAGAAACGCGTGTTGAAGATAAGGATTAAAGGATTTAGTTAAGGAATAACTAATTAACTGAAGAAACGCATGGATGGATAAAGATAAACAGTTAGAAGTTAGTTTTCAAGAAAAGTTAGTTACATAACAGAAAGTTCTTGAAGTTGAAGCTTATAAATACCCCATGGTATTCTACATTTGAAGACTACTGTTACAAAGAGAATTGAAGCATTCATAAGAGATATTCAAAGCAAACACACTCTCAGAGTTGAAGTTCAGAAAGTTCAAGCCAGAAGACAAGTGAAGAAATTGAAGAAGGCTGCTACTGGACTTAGAGAAGTTTACTTTTTACGCTTTTGTTTCAAGTCGCTAGTTACTTGTATTTAGCTAGTTTTAGATTGAAGAAGCACTTGAAAGTGTTATCGATAAGATCGAAGTCTTATTTCTTGGGACTTAAAATCACAAGACTACTCGATTGGAAGAGTAATAAGAATTTCACGACTGGAGTTGTGAGAGTGGATGTAGACAAATTGTCTGTTGGTCCCAAAGTTGAGTTAATAATATTGAGTAAGCTAGTGAAAATATCTAGAGGGGAGGGGTGAATAGACTTTTCAAAAATCTTTCAATATATCAGAATACACAATGCGGAATAATCAGATTACTAATGAGCCCAATCAAATTTATACTCAACTTTTATCTAGATCTTTTATCTTTGTTAATTCTTAATGTTCTTGATTAACCAATTCAAACAAATATCAAACAGTAAATGTAAAGAACACAGAATTTTATAGTGGTTCGACAAATGTCTACATCCACTCTCACAACTCCAGTTGTGATGTTTTATTACTCTTCTTGAGCTTCTTGTGGCTTAGAGTCCCAAGATTAAGACTTTGATCTTTTCGATTATACCACCAGGTATATCTTCGATCTACTAGTAATTCTCCAAGTAACTAGCACACTTGTTTTACAAAATACAAACTTAAACTTGAAAAGTAAAACTTCTCTTTGAATAGCCTTTGATTCTTCTCTTCAATTCAGTGGCTCTTCTCTTCTTCAATCTCCTTCAACTCTGTGAGTTCTTGCTTGTAGACTTGCTCTTTGAATTCTCTAAGATCAGTAATTTCTCAGTAGTCTTCAGCAGTAGGAGATCACACAGTATTTATAGAACTTAGTATGACAGTTAGCAGTTTGTGAACTAACTCTCAACTAACTCTAAACTGTTTTTGTAACTTCTTCTTGTAACCGACTTTGTAACTTCCTTCAACTTCCAAGTCAGCATATCTTCAATATATCTTCAGTTACACCTTAAATAAGCTTTCCAAACTTATTCTTCAATTTTAACAAATCAGCACAGTAACTTACTGTTCTGATTTTTACTCTTCGGATTTTACTCTGCTGAGTCAGTCAGCACAGTAACTTAAAACTTTTCAAAACTTCTCCAGATTTCTTCTACGCTCTTCTTCAACTCTTCTTGAAGTCTTCTTAATCTGAAGTAGTCCTCTGAGTCTTCTTAGTCTTCTGATCTTCTCCTAATCTAGTTCTAATCTAGTGTTCTGATTTTACTGTTCTGAACTTTACAATGCTGAATACAACAAAATTCAACTTTACATATATAAAACCTATCTATACATCAACTGAACTATATACAGATGAGTATATCTAAGTCCTATACTATAAGCTGTCTATACAATACAAAACATCAGCTTAGTTCCTAACAGTTCATATATCAGATCAGTAAATAATAAGATCAGTAACTCATAAGATCAGTAACTCATGTAAGTTCAATAACTTCCATATAAGATCAGTAAATATCTAAGATCAGTAAACATTTAAGATCAGTAACTTACATATAAGATCAGTAAGCATATAAGATCAGTAAGTACATCAGATCAGTAACTCAGATTTCAAATATCTCATATAAGATCACTAAAATTATCCTCAGTTTTCATACTCAGATTAGTAATCTTATTTCATATGACTCAGTTAAGATCAGTAATTTTATTCTTACTATTACCAAATAAGATCAGTAAACTTACTTCAGTTAGCATTAAGATCAGTAATCTCAATTTTAAGTTTCTCATCAGATTAGTAAGCTTATATTCAGATGACTTAGTTAAGATGACTTAGAACCACATATATCACTAACTTTAAGTTGCTTTTGGCCATCAAAACATGCTTTCATCAATTAGAACATTGTTTATAGGATTCATATCCCAACAATTTCCCCCTTTTTGATGAAGCCAAAACTACTTAAATGTTAATAAATCAGTAGTTAAGTATGTAGTCAATCATAACAGTTCATCAATTCAGAAATCATATCATATTCACAATCAAATCAGATATTTCACATATTACACATACTAACAAAATATGAAATGATCACAAAATATAGAAATAAAGATTAAGGATAGAAATGTTATCTTCTGAGTTTGTCCTTCATCTTCATTCTGCATCTTCAGATTCTAAATGCCACATACATTCTTGCCTTGATATCCATCATGTGTTGATGATCAGTGATTCCTTCTTCCTTAATAATCTCAGCAATAATGTTGTTGATCTCCTTGTAATCAGGTTCTCCACTTTCCAGTCTTGGAGGTTCCCAATTAGGTTCTTCAGGGCACAAAATTTTTGTTCCAGCACGATTAGCAACCTGTGCTATGTCTTCCCAGAACTCTTGATCAATATTCAGCATAAATTCTTCAAAATCAATAAATTCTGCTTCTTTACTCGAATGATCACCAAACTTCTTCACAATGCAGTTTGCAATCTGTTGGTCCTGAAAGGAGTATATAACAAGTGTATGGGGGGGGGAATACACTTGTATGCAATTCTTTAATAACTTTGATCAAACCAGAGTTCAGCAAGGTTGTCTTGGACAACTCTGCTGAAGAAGATTAACTCTTCTAAGATAATCAGACTACTAAGTACTATTGAGTACTTAGTTGATTGACTATCTAGGGGAGTTATATGTGCGGAATAATGGTTGGCCCTTTAAGTTTAGACTCCTTTAATTTCTGAAATCACTTAGTCAATGCAACACAGTTCAGTTTAGCTTCAGGGAACTTGTCCAAATCAGTTTTGCACAGTCTTTGAATATGTATCTTTGAAAGATCAGTTTAGTGTGCAGTGTTGAATGAATGTAAGTACTTGTAAAGTAAATCAACACAAGAGTTTATAGTGGTTCAGAGACTCAAGCTCCTACATCCACTTTCCCTGATTTAACAGGATAATTCCTTCACTCTTGGAATTAACTTGTTTTATAGTGCCAAGGTGCACTTGATCAAGAACACCACTCCTTGGTGAATTGATCCCTAGGATGTCTAGAGTCCTAGTACCCTGTTCTCAACTCAGAACTGAACTGTTCTTCTCTCAACAGTCAGCTCCTACCACTTCTACTACTACAACCTTCTCACTTTCACTCTTGAAAGATATAAGGGTTGAAGTAAGGTTCCAACTAATGAGATATCCTTTACAATGAAGATCAGTGTATAAGGATAGGATATCTCTCTAAGCTTGTGTAAGGATATACAATTGGGTTCAGCTTAGATGAAGTGTTTGAAGACTAAGATAGTCTTTGAAAGCTTAAGAGCACTTGTCAACTTGTAGGATAGTTGGATATTCTTGTCTAGGTTGAGGTGCTTTCAAATGGTCTTCACACTTCTGTATTTATAGACAAAATGGAGGATTTGCCCGTTGGAGAGGCAGCCCCAAATTGCTATAAATGTCTTCCTTGAGTTCTTCAAACTGGAAGACAGATTCTTGATAGTGACATGTCCTCATTTGGGTAATAAACGGCTGTAACAGTTTTGTCTTCATTCTGCAGCACTTTTCCCAATGTTTGACTTCTTGTTAGGACTTGGACATGGCTTCTGAAGGTTGATCCAATGATAGGACAACATTCCTTATCATCTGGACAACTCTCCTTATCACTATCAGCAGTTTTGCTTTTCAGCATGGTTGGCTTGCTCTTCTTCAGATGACTTGGCTCTTTCCCTTTGTTTCTCTTGTGTATGGTCTTAGCTCATTCCTTTGAGGACCTTTAGGGACTGGTTGTCTCAATCTTTTCAGCATAGTTGATCTTAGGCTTTCAGAGCACTTGATCTTGGTCAATTTAGCTGAGACAACTCCTCTGGACAACTCTCCTGATCAGCATGTTTGGTCTTTTTAAATCAGAGCACTTCATGCATAGAGTTGGCTTCTCTGGACAACTCTCCTGATCAAAACCTTTGAGTAACTTTGTCCTCTTGAGCTAGGTATGTTTGTTCTTGCATATGGCTAGCTTCTTTGGACAACTCTCCTGATCAGAGCTTTATGAATATTTTCTCTGGACAACTCTCCTGATAAGAACATCTTAGATTTCATAGAGTGTCCTTGCTCTTAAGTGATTGTTCCAGAATTTGAGCCTTGAGGGGACTTGATCTTGATCATCTTCAAAGCATAGGTTCCCCCTCAAATTGTGCATCTAATTGTCTAAGAGCTGCCTAGCATTTCAGCTTCTCATCTAGCCTATAATCTATATGTTCTAACATTCTTAGAACATATTTATATTGACTTAGGCATGTCTCAGGGGGTTTTTGGTACTCAATCAAAACATAGCTCATTTTATTCCCAACAATTTCCCCCTTTTTTATGATGCCAAAACCTACATAATTTAAGCAAAAGTGACTTGTCTACACCTATTACATGTATCTTCAGAAGACATGACTGAGGTCAATATTCCTGAAAAATAATGTGTTAGTGTATTCACTGTTTTTGTTGCAAGTAGGTTTTAAGATAGGCATAGAGAGATTTCTGTTTCTTGATTCAAAATAAGTTCAATTATCATTCATTCAAAAATCATTACAGGCATGTTGATAGTTGAAATTAACATATCAGAGCATGAATCAATAACACTTAAATACATCAGAGCATTTCATTCTAGTAATTCAAGACAAAAATAATATTTTCAGCATCAGAGCACAGAGCTTGTATCAGAGCAATCTTTAATAGATCAGAGCAACCAGATTAACACATCAGCAAACTTGACCATATTTCAGCATAGTTGATCATTCAAGTAAGGTCAGAAGACTTAGCCATTTCAAAGATCATCCTCAGGAGGTGGCAGCATTCCATACTGTGCCCACACTCTTCTTTTTAGTGCCATGGCTTCTTGGTTGGTTCCCTTAGGTCCAAGAACCATCTTGTTCAGCTTAAGGATCTCAGTGAATTCCCTCAGAATTCTTGCTTGATCAATCCATCCTTCAAGCTTTGGAGGCATGTATATGATTGGCTTGGGAGCTGTGAGTTCAAATCTTGCAATGTCAGCAGCTGCAAGTAGTTGTTGATACAACTCTCTGTAGTATTCTAGCATGAACTCAGTGAAGGCAGAGTTTGCATCTCCTCCATTCCATCTGTCAATGACATAATAGTCATAGACAAACTCCCTTTTGGCTTCTTCCCATGTGTCATTCAGTTGAATTGGCACCCATTTATCCAAGTGTGGATATTTGGTGTCCATTGGGATTAGAAGCTGAGGCTTCATCTTGCTGTAAGTTGCTCTTCTCCTTCTTGGTTTCTGAAAGTTTGCTCTCCTTTCATCTCTTGCTCTGTTGGCTTCTTCCATCAGATCAATTTTCTCATGGGCCCTCATCATGGCCAGTTTCTGTTGTGTTTCAGGGTCTTTGCCATACCCTTCATGAAACAGCTTTGATGGATCATGGGCTAGAACAGTTGTCTTCTTCTTAGGTTCAGATCCAAATCCTTCAGCAAATAACTCTTCAGTCTCTTCAGAGGACTTGGTTCCTTCAGCAGTTTTGCCAGATTCAGAGGGTTTGTCCTTTTCAGCAGCTTTGGCTTTCTTTGATGTAGGCTCATCTTCATCAATTCTGAATTCAGGTGGAAGATCAAGGCTGCTAGGAAAGTCAGTGAATTTCTCAATTTGTCTCTTCTTTCCTTGGGCCTTCTTGATCTTTCCTCTGGTTTGGACACCTTCAGCATCTTTGTCCAAACCTGACACTTCACCACCTGGTCTTTGCTGTTTCCTTGCCCTCTCTTCTTGAGCTGAGGCCATTGAGTTTTTCAATGCCAATGCTAACTGCTCCTCTTCATCCAAATTTTCCAAATTCAGCATTTCTGGCTCTTTTCCCTTTCCTTCAGGGACTTTGTCCTTCCCTTTCACTGGACTCCCAATCACCAAGGCACCTTTTGCTCTAGCTCTTTACCTTTCCCCCTTTTTGGCAGCATCAAAGCACTGGGGCTTTAGGTCACTCATTGTTGAGGCCATCAGGGATTGGGCCTGGTTTAGGGACTTCATCTCTTCCAACAAATATACATTTTCATCATGTATATTCTGCATTCTATCACTGCTCAAGCTAAGGAAAGCTAGAACAGGCTTCATCTTTTGTTGGACAACCTCCTCCATGGCTGTTTTCAGAGATGCATCCAGTTGGGTTTTTAAGAGCTCAGTGAGGTTGGCCACTGCACCTTCAGCAATGTTGGCCAACACTTCTTGGGAAAACTTTTCTGAGGCAGCTTTGACCATAGCTAGCCTTTGCTCTTCAGCTCTTCTCTTTTGTAGTGCAGTCTTCTTTCCAATAGCTTGTTTGACAGTTAGCCTGAGAGCTTTGACATTAGCATTGTGATTGTCTCTCAGCAGCTTTTGTTCTTTCTTGACCTCCTCTGAGATGGCTTCCATGGTTGATTTGGCACTTTGAACTTCAGTGGAGATGGTTTGAAGACCAGATTCCACACCACTGATTCTTGCCTCAAGGGTGGGTAACACAACATCTTCAGAGCCAGTGAGCCTCATTTCTACAGATGCTAGAGTTCTTCCCTGCTCATTCAATGCTCCTGAAGTTTCAGCATGAGCAGATTGGACTTGATGAGCCAAGGAGTCCAACTTCTCTGATTGCATTCCAAGTAAGGCCTGAGCTGAGCCTGTATCAACTTGGATAGGTGCATTTGTGAGGAACTCATCTGCAAAAATTTGGTCAAGAGAAATACCTGCAACATCAGATAAATCAAACAAGTTAGGAAATAAGCACTCATCACCCTCAATTTCTTTTGCATAAGACTCTGATACATCAGCAGTCTTCTTCTCATTTTCAACTTGTTCTTTTCTCCCTTCATGAATAATGTTCTCACTCAAGGAATCAGGCCTCCTTTCACCAAGGGATTCTTGAAGTTCAGATTTGACTTCAAGAATAACCTGTCCTTCCTCACTTATTCCACCCTCATATGGTGGTACACTCACTATCTTAGTGATGACTACCTCTCTTTCATCCTCAACTCCCTCTGATTTTTCAAAACTACTTTCCTTTTCAACTCCTTCTCTTAAACCTGCAGCATCTCCACCTTCAACAAGGTTCAAAGATGGCAGTTGTGGGGAGATCACAGTGCTTATATCAACAGCCACTGAGTCATCCTGAATGATTAAGGGCTGATCAATGTCCAACTCTTCTGACACTGAATAGGCCTTAATCAAACTAGCCTCTAATACAGGAACCTCAACATCTTTAGGCTGTGCCTTGGGTTCAGAAGAACCTTCATTGGCAGATGTGTCCTTGGTTGTGTTACCATCCTTGGTCAACACCTCTGAGATTACAGAGCCTTTCCTATGATAGGTTTTGGGAGGATTGGAAAGTCTTTCAGATACAGAAGACTTGGGATGAAGGGATTCAGGGAGGTTGGCTTGAGGGGTTTCAGGAGGATTGGGATTTGAAGGGTTTGAGGGATCATCAGGGGAATCATCATCATTGGAGCTACTGTCAGGGTGTTTGATTCCCTTTGCCTTTCTTTCTATCTCCTCCTTAATCTTGTCAGCTACCAACTTTGCAAAAATCTCCTCATCAATGAGGAATCTTGTCTTTGAAACTCCAGCAAAGTGTAGCAATCTGTTCTCCTCAATCTGCCACCAGTTTGCACCCTTATCTTGGATGACTTGTGATATTTCCATCAAGGATTTATCTTTCACATCAACAAGCATCCTTAAATCTTGAAAGGCCTTCTGAATTCTTGGAAATTCAGCAAGTTGTGGATACAAACTGTCCACAGTAGCCTTGGCTCCTCCTCTGAGCATACTTTCATAAGTATACTCCTCCTCATCTCCACTTGAATGGGGACTTTGGGTTATAGGGGAGTTGGCTCTGGGTTCTCCTATCAAAGCTTCAGGCAGATTAAGTTCAGGGATAATGGTCTCAGAAGGGTTGGGCTCAAGTGAAGGTACATCAGTTGCTTTAGAGAGCAATGAATCTGAAGGGGCTTTACTCAGGGGGGTTGGCTCATTGAGTGCATGCTCTAAGAGCTTTTAGTAATTCAGCATGGATGAGTCAAGGGGAGACAGGAGTCTTGTCTCATCTACTGCCAAATCAGCAAGCACATCAATGCCACTTCTTTGTTCATTCCCTTCAGGAGAATATCTCTTAGTGAGATTTACAGGGGTAATGGGTTGGTTGGAAGGGGTAACGTGGGTTTCAGGGGAGTTGGGCTCAAGATACTGAATTTCAGGGAGGTTGGCCTCTATGGGTTGACCTTCAGGGACTTTGGATTCTGGAGTTCCAGAACCAGATGAATTGGTCCTTGACATGGATTTGGCCCTGCTTTCAGCTCTGCTCTCCCTTAGAGCCAATTGAAGAGACCTCTCTTCTTGCAGCTCCAACACCTTTTCAGTAGGTTTGGCCCTTCTCTTGCTGGCCCTGCTACTTCCACTTCCTTCCTCCTCAGGGACAACTTCCCTGATTCTCTTATCACCCTTAGACTTTTGTCTAGTCTCATTGTACTTTTGGAGTTCTTCTGAATGATCAGATGGCACTTGTACACCTTCTCTAGCAACTTCTTCAATCTCAGCTGAAGCATCTGAATTCTCTTCTGAGATTTTCTGAGACATTTTTCTTGTCTTTACAGCCCTGGCCTTTGTTCTCTTTTTCATCTTAGGCTTCTCTTCCTCCTGTTCTTCAGCAGGCTTGGCCAGTAGCATCCTTCTTTTCTCAGTTTTCTTACTGAGCTTTCTGAACAGGATCTTTTGGGCTGGGAGGGGCTTTGCAAAGGTCTGCATCTGGGAATAGTGGGAAAACCTCTCAATCAACAAGCTTGCCCTGGTGCAATACTTGATTTTCCCTTCTAGCACCACCTTGTTGTGGGCTTTCACCTTAAATTTAGCCTTCTCTTTCATCATCTCAGACATGATGAAGGTCCTCCAATCAAACTTGATGCCCTTATCACTGGCATCAATAATGGCAGCCATGATTCTGATCCTTGGCTGGCTGACCTGCTCTAGGCTTCCAGTGTTGCTTAAGAGGCTCTTAGCAACTACCTCAAAGAGATTAAGAAACTCTGGCTTGAGAGTTTTCTTGTTTTGAGTTGAGGAGAGAGGGCCTGGAACTAATAGCCACTCTTGGGCTATTTCCTCTTCATGTCCAGTGCCATACACTTCTGGATTCCTTCCCTCATAAGGCAATCCAAAGGCTCCTTCCAGATCCTCTGAGGAGAATCTAACTCTATGGAATCTCTCCTCTTCCTCTCCTTCAGCTGTGTAGGATAGCCTGGTTGATACTTCACCATCTTCAGGCTTGCCTCTCCACTTGAGGAAGGCAAAGAATTCTGCCATATAACTCTCCAAGCAAGAGCTTGGTCTTTCATCCAAGAACTTTTGGAGACCAGCCCTTCTCAACCATCTCAGGGATGGAGTAATCTCAGGATCTTCACTTTCAAATGAAATTATGGGTTCAAAGTGAAGATTGTTTTTGTTGCTAAGATAGGCAAAATCTAGGTCTAGATCCTTGTTGGAGAAATCAACAAGCATCTCAGGTCTAACCTTGGGGGCCATTGAAATTTACAGAGAGAAGTTTGATGAAGAATGAGAGAGTTTGAAGAATTTTGAGTTAGGGTTTCGAATACTTGGGGAAGAAGTGTTTGTGGGTATCTTAAGACTTGTGAATATTCTAAAAAGAATGTTTGTCAATGAGTTGGTAAGGTCTTGATACAATTCAAAGGTGAACAAAAATGGAAATCCAAAATGGACGGCTAGGATTGATTTCAGGGGAGTTGTCCATTTTTGATCCAATGGTCAAAAACCAATGTAACAGTGAAATAACTGTTTTATTCAAAACGTGGGTGGTTTTAAATGTTTGTTTAAGGCTGGGGATTTTTCGAGATAGATCATGTCCCAAAAAGTTTAATGCAAACAAGAGTTAAATCTTGGCATTTAATGCATGGAAAGTGACCTTTTGGGTGGGAGACAAATTAAATCCCAGAAAGGTGAAAACTGTATTTCAATGGGACAGATTTCGAAATAGGTATTGATCACCAAAAATAGGTGCTTATCATACCAAGATTTGGTTTGATAGCTAGGACAACTTATCTGACCCTACATGGACAAGTGTCCTGAAGAACTGTGGACAAGTGTCCTGAAGAGGTAAAGTCATGTTTCTGAATTTCAGTAGACTTGACCAAGTCTGCTGAAGTTTGAGTTTGTTTCCCCCTTAATCAATGAGCTTCTTTGGACTTATTTGTCCAACTTCCCTGGATCAAGTAATCCCAACTCTGCTGATAGCTCCAGAAATCTTGCCTATGCAAGTGGCTTGGTTAATATATCAGCTTTTTGATGGTCTGTGTGAATTTTGACCAACTTGATGTCCTTCTTCTCCACATGGTCTCTAATGAAGTGGTGCTTGATGTCCACATGCTTGCATCTTGTGTGTAAGACAGGATTTTGTGATATAGCAATGGCACTATTGTTATCACAAAATATTGGCACTTCAGTAGAGTTGACTTTGTAGTCTCTTAGTTGTTGTCTCAACCATAGGATTTGAGCACAACAACTTCCAGCAGCAACATATTCAGCTTCAGTGGTGGAAGTGGCCACTGTGTTCTGCTTCTTGGAGAACCATGAAATAAGCTTGTTGCCCAAGAATTGACAAGTCCCTGAAGTGGACTTTCTGTCAATCCTACATCCTCCATAATCAGCATCTGAGTAGCCAGTTAGCTCAATATTGTCATCAGCAGGGTACCAAAGGCCTAGATTCTCAGTGCCTTTGAGATACCTCAAAATCCTTTTTGCAGCCTCAAGGTGGCTTTTCTTAGGATTTGCTTGAAATCTTGCACAAACCCCTACTGCAAAGGTGATATCAGGTCTGCTGGCAGTGAGATAGAGGAGTGAACCAATTATTCCTCTATACTCAGTAGAGTTGGTTGGAATACCACTCTCATCAGGATCCATCTTCCAATTTGTGTTCATAGGGATCCTTACTGGCTTGCTAGTTGTACACCCAAACTTTTTGATCATTTCTCTTGTGTACTTAGCTTGGTTGATGAAGATTCCTTCTTTAGATTGCTTGACTTGTAGACCCAAAAAGAAGTTCATCAACCCCATCATGGACATCTCAAACTTGCTTTGCATGAGCTTGGAGAATTTCTCACACAGCTTCTCATTAGGGGATCCAAAAATTATGTCATCTACATAAATTTGGACAAGCAGGATGTCCTCTCCTTCAGAGATTCTGAAGAGAGTTTTGTCCACAGTTCCCTTGGTGAATCCATGATCCAAGAGGAATTGTGACAGTGTATCATACCAAGCCCTAGGGGCTTGTTTGAGTCCATATAGAGCTTTCTTGAGTCTGTAAACTTGGTTTCCAACTTCAAAACCTGGTGGTTGCTCCACATAGACTTCTTCTTTTAAGACTCCATTCAGAAAGGCACTCTTGACATCCATTTGGTATACTTTGAACCTCTTGTGGGCTGCATAGGCTAGAAAGAGCCTTATTGCTTCTAGCCTTGCCACAGGTGCAAAAGTCTCATCATAGTCAATGCCTTCATGTTGGCAATATCCTTTTGCCACTAGTCTTGCTTTGTTTCTGACAATCACATCATTTTCATTCTTCTTGTTCTTGAACACCCACTTTGTTCCAATAACATCTTGATGTGAAGGTCTATCCACCAGCTCCCATACTTCATTTCTGGTGAATTGGTTTAGTTCTTCCTGCATGGCTGTGATCCAATTTGCATCTTGAAGTGCTTCCTCAACATTACTTGGTTCTTGCTCTGACAAGAAACAACAGAAAAGAGCACTTTCACCATGGAATCTTCTTGTTTTGACTCCAATACTTGGGTCACCAAGTATTAGATCAGTAGGATGGTCAGATAACCAAGTCCTTCTTTTTCTGATCTCTTCAGTAGAGTTGTCCTCTACTGAAGGTGAGTCATTTTGATCATAGAATTCAGGATAATTTAATGCAGGATCTAATTCAGGATCATAATCAGGGGTGTTGTCCTCAATGTCAGGGACATTGGCATTTTCAACATTTTGAGTTCCCCCTTGATTATTTGACCCATTAACTACCTCAGCAGTAACTGCTTCTTCATTGGTAGTTGTTACCTGGATGTGAACTGGGATTGGATCATTCAGTTCACCATTTCCATCAGTGGGATTTGTCTCAGGAAGGTTGCCTTCAGGATGGTTGTCCAATGTTGTATGTTCAGGTAGGTTGATTTGGACAACTTCTATGAATTCAGTGTCTTTGTCTTTTAGGCTTAATCTGGTTGTCCTCTGTGTGATTTCTTCAGGTTCCAAATGATCATTCCTGATCTCAAAGATAGATTCATCAAACACAACATGAGGTGTTTCTTCCACTATAAGGGATTTCTTGTTGTAGACTCTGAAAGCTCTACTGATTTGAGAGTATCCAAGAAATACTCCCTCATCAGCTTTGCTATCAAAAGCTTTCAACTGTTCTTTCCCATTATTGTGAATGAAACATTTACAGCCAAATATATGAAAATATGACACTTTAGGCATTCTCCCTTTCCAGAGTTCATAGGGGGTTTTGCCTTGCCCCTTAGTGATCAAACATCTATTTTGAGTATGGCATGCAATGTTTATAGCTTCAGCCCAAAACCTCTTAGGTAAATTTGAGTCAGCAATTAAAGTTCTAGCAGCTTCTTTTAAAGTTCTATTCCTTCTTTCTGCAACTCCATTTTGTTGGGGAGTTCTAGCTGCTGAGGTTTCATGAGCTATTCCATTTGATGTGCAGTACTCATTGATGTATGAGTTAATGAACTCAGTGCCTTTATCAGATCTTATCTTGATAATGCTAAGGCTCTTCTCATTTGACAACCTCTTTAGAAGTTCAGGTAGTTTGACTTGTGTTTCCTTCTTATTAAGGAGAAATACTACCCATGTGAACCTAGAGAAGTCATCTACTACCACTAATGTGTATTTTCTACCATTTATGCTTGAAGGGGTAATTGGTCCAAACAGATCCATATGTAGAAGTTCAAGTACCCTTTCAGTGGAGATGACTGGTTTTCCCTTAAATGAGGCTTTAATCTGTTTTCCTTCTTGACATGGTTTACACACATGTTCTTTAATGAAAACCTCATTAGGTAGTCCTTTAACTAATGCATTTCTAGCAAGTTTATTCATGGATTTGAAGTTCAGGTGATTTAGCCTTTTGTGCCATAGCCAACTTTGTTCACTAGAACTTTTAGCAATAAAACATGCAGCATCAGTAGACTTGTCCCAGTCTGCAAAATACACATTTCCCTTCCTAGTTCCAGTCAATAGGGTTTGTTGAGTTTTATCCTTAATTAGACACTTTCCACTTGAGAACTCAACATTAAAATCTTTATCACAGAATTGACTGATACTCAGGAGGTTATATTTGAGACCAGCTACATAAGATACATTGGTTACTTTGATGTTACCAATCATCAAAGTACCATAACCTTTTGTTGTTGCTTGTGAGCTGTCTCCAAAGGTGACATTTGGGCCTTCTTTTTCAATAAAATCAGAGAGGAGTTCCTTGTTTCCAGTCATGTGCCTTGAGCATCCACTGTCAAGGTACCATGCTGTCTTTTTGTTCATGCTCCTCTTCTTGTGGCCCATTGGTACCTGCAATTAGATAGGTTTAGGTACCCTTTGAGTTTTGGGTCCGGAGAGGTTAGCTGTACCTTTGGGAACCCAAACTTGCCTAATAACCCTGATTGATTCAAGGTGGCTAAGGTGATTTCCTAGTGCATCAATATACACTGTCTTTCCCTTAAATGCCTTTGGGAAAGTATGTGTGAATGTGTTAACTCTGTAAGTTTCAGAGGAGTTGACCACTCTTCTGAACTTATGAGTTCTTTGTGCAGCTTGATGAAATCTTTGAGGAAAGGCCTTTTTATGACCATTACCCTTTGGCATGAAGGGTTTTGGTTGTCTCATTTTATTCTGCCTTAAAGGATGGTTTTCTTTAGGTCTATTCAGCTGAGGCTTTCTCAGATGAGTTGGCCTAGGCTGATTATACCTTGGATAATTCCTCTGAACATTGTTCAGGAGAGTTGCCCTTCCATTGGGTCTACTCTGCTGACCAATATTCCTCTTGTGCTCAGGAGCTTTGGCCATTTCCTTAGGTTTTGGCCTATTTTCCTGAATCACTTGAGTAGGCATTTCATTCAATTTGCCCTTTCCTTTGTTCAGTGGCTGAATTACTTCATTTTCAGCTTGTTGTGCCACTGACTTAACAAAGATTCTCTTAGTGTTACTTGTGGATGCAACACTAAGACAAGGTGAAGATTCAAATGGATCAAAACCCAATCCACTTCTTTGAGCCATAGGTCTTTGATAACTTTGAATTTCCTCTATTGCTCTAGAGGATTTGTTCAAAGCAGACATCTTTAATTTCAGGCTCTCTTCACTTGATTTAAGAATATCATACTCATGTGAGAGATTTTCAAATTTGGCATTTAGAATTTTAAGTTCAAATTCTCTTTTCTGAGAGAGAAGTTGATCATCAATCTCCTTTTGTTGGTCAACTATCCTGAGATTTGCTTCCTCAAGCTTTCTCAAGACTTGTTGATACAACTCAGTAGACTTGACATCAACAGCTACCTCAGAGTTCTTGGTGAGTTCAGTAGCTAGTCTTTCATTTTCTCTCACACAATTGTCATGAAATTCTTGTAATCTAGTGAAATCTTCCATCAACTTTCCCAAGGAAAGTTTCAGGTTAACCTCACTAGTGTTTTGTGAGATAAATGATGATGAACTAGAAGTAGAGGATACCTCATCATCCTCAAGAGCCATGTTGCAGACATCATCATCATCATCACTGTTGGAGAACAATCCATCAGAAGAGTTGAAACTTTCAGCACTATCAGATTCTTCACCAGCCATCATGGCTTTTCTATTGGTGAATTTTCTGTCTCTTTTTGCTTGTCTTTCTCTTCTTTCTTTAGAGCTTAGTTCAGGGCAGTCATATTGGAAGTGCCCTTTCTTTTTGCAGTTGTAACACAGATCTTCATCATCATCCTTCTTGGATTCATCTCTTCTCTTAGATGATGAGGGTTCAGCTCTACTGGATCTTCTCCTATCAGAGGACTTGTCCTCTGATCTTCTCTCTTCAGGCTTTTTGTCCTCAGCCTGATCTTCAGGGGAATTGTATCTTCTCCTGAATTTGTTATCTTGGTAGAATTTCTTGTATCTACCAAACCTTGTGTTGAGCTTATCAAACCTTCTAGCCATCAAGGCTAGTTCTTCCTTCATTTCAGTCTTAGAGACTGACTTTGATGATCTGGGAGTGGGCTGCATTTCTGGTTCAGCAACTTTGGCTTTGAATGCCACTCCCTTAGTAGGATTTGAAGGTTCCTCAACAGGCTTTCTTCTATTGAGGTCAAACTCATAGGCTTTAAGTTCTGAGAATATTTGTTGCATGGGCATGGTGGAAAGATCTTTGGTATTCTGCATCATTACAGCATAGACATCCCACTTTTGAGTGAGACTCCTTAGGATTTTCAGTCCAACCTCTCTCTTGGTGTAGACCTTGCCCAGTGAATTAATCTCATTCATCACATCAGTGAATCTACCAGCAAATTTGTCAATGGACTCATCAGTCTCCATTGAGAATTGTTCAAACTTCTGCACAGCAACTTGGAGCTTGTTCTCCTTGATTTTTTCAGTGCCCTCACACATTTCAGCAAGGGTATCCCAAATTTCTTTAGCTGTGGTGCAGTGGTAGACTCTACCCATAACTGCATCTGGAATTGTTTGATAGAGGGTGTTCATGGCAAGATAATTCAAATTATCTTTCCTCTTTTCATCAGCAGTGAAGTCATCCTCATCTTTGGGAATCAATTCCCTTATATCTGCTCTTTGCTCATCTGTCAATCTGGGGTTAGTTTGAGTAAACACAAAAGGTCCTCTTGTGATTACTCTAAGCATATCAGTATGAAGAGATGCAAGATGAGCCCTCATTCTAATTTTCCAGAAATCATAATTGTCTATAGAAAACATGGGCAGTTTGTGATGAGAAATATGATTGACTGGATTTGTGGCCATGTTGTCTAATCCTTGAACAGCAGGTGGAGGAACAGCATTGTTGTTGGCCATATCTCAATAAGAATCAATCAATCAACAAGTAATGGATTTCAGATAGAGATCAGTTCAGTGACCACACCAAATATGTGAGTTTTGAAAATCAAGATGGATTTTCAGAAGCAGTGGTCTTTGAACCCCTGCTCTGATACCACTTGTTGGTCCTGAAAGGAGTATATAACAAGTGTATGGGGGGGGAATACACTTGTATGCAATTCTTTAATAACTTTGATCAAACCAGAGTTCAGCAAGGTTGTCTTGGACAACTCTGCTGAAGAAGATTAACTCTTCTAAGATAATCAGACTACTAAGTACTATTGAGTACTTAGTTGATTGACTATCTAGGGGAGTTATATGTGCGGAATAATGGTTGGCCCTTTAAGTTTAGACTCCTTTAATTTCTGAAATCACTTAGTCAATGCAACACAGTTCAGTTTAGCTTCAGGGAACTTGTCCAAATCAGTTTTGCACAGTCTTTGAATATGTATCTTTGAAAGATCAGTTTAGTGTGCAGTGTTGAATGAATGTAAGTACTTGTAAAGTAAATCAACACAAGAGTTTATAGTGGTTCAGAGACTCAAGCTCCTACATCCACTTTCCCTGATTTAACAGGATAATTCCTTCACTCTTGGAATTAACTTGTTTTATAGTGCCAAGGTGCACTTGATCAAGAACACCACTCCTTGGTGAATTGATCCCTAGGATGTCTAGAGTCCTAGTACCCTCTTCTCAACTCAGAACTGAACTGTTCTTCTCTCAACAGTCAGCTCCTACCACTTCTACTACTACAACCTTCTCACTTTCACTCTTGAAAGATATAAGGGTTGAAGTAAGGTTCCAACTAATGAGATATCCTTTACAATGAAGATCAGTGTATAAGGATAGGATATCTCTCTAAGCTTGTGTAAGGATATACAATTGGGTTCAGCTTAGATGAAGTGTTTGAAGACTAAGATAGTCTTTGAAAGCTTAAGAGCACTTGTCAACTTGTAGGATAGTTGGATATTCTTGTCTAGGTTGAGGTGCTTTCAAATGGTCTTCACACTTCTGTATTTATAGACAAAATGGAGGATTTGCCCGTTGGAGAGGCAGCCCCAAATTGCTATAAATGTCTTCCTTGAGTTCTTCAAACTGGAAGATAGATTCTTGATAGTGACATGTCCTCATTTGGGTAATAAACGGCTGTAACAGTTTTGTCTTCATTCTGCAGCACTTTTCCCAATGTTTGACTTCTTGTTAGGACTTGGACATGGCTTCTGAAGGTTGATCCAATGATAGGACAACATTCCTTATCATCTGGACAACTCTCCTTATCACTATCAGCAGTTTTGCTTTTCAGCATGGTTGGCTTGCTCTTCTTCAGATGACTTGGCTCTTTCCCTTTGTTTCTCTTGTGTATGGTCTTAGCTCATTCCTTTGAGGACCTTTAGGGACTGGTTGTCTCAATCTTTTCAGCATAGTTGATCTTAGGCTTTCAGAGCACTTGATCTTGGTCAATTTAGCTGAGACAACTCCTCTGGACAACTCTCCTGATCAGCATGTTTGGTCTTTTTGAATCAGAGCACTTCATGCATAGAGTTGGCTTCTCTGGACAACTCTCCTGATCAAAACCTTTGAGTAACTTTGTCCTCTTGAGCTAGGTAGGTTTGTTCTTGCATATGGCTAGCTTCTTTGGACAACTCTCCTGATCAGAGCTTTATGAATATTTTCTCTGGACAACTCTCCTGATAAGAACATCTTAGATTTCATAGAGTGTCCTTGCTCTTAAGTGATTGTTCCAGAATTTGAGCCTTGAGGGGACTTGATATTGATCATCTTCAAAGCATAGGTTCCCCCTCAAATTGTGCATCTAATTGTCTAAGAGCTGCCTAGCATTTCAGCTTCTCATCTAGCCTATAATCTATATGTTCTAACATTCTTAGAACATATTTATATTGACTTAGGCATGTCTCAGGGGGTTTTTGGTACTCAATCAAAACATAGCTCATTTTATTCCCAACACAATCTGCCATTTCTTCTTTAAATTTTTCCAGTATTCCATATGTTCTGTTAAAACAATGAAATCCACAAAGTTTTCATCTTGAAAATCTTTGTCAAACTGTTTTCCTTCAGCTTTCTTTTGAGCATTCATCTTTTTCTTCAAAGTTGTAACTCGATTATCAAATCTTGTCTTCAAGAACTTGACATCCTTTTCTTTCTTCTTTTTCAAGTTTTCTTCTTCACTTGTCATAACAACTTTCATTTTGTTTTTTGATCTAGTCATTCTTCCAGCTTCTTCCTCTTGTTGTTCTTCATTAGATAGAACTAGCTTCCTCTTCTTCTGACTTGAACTTCCAGCAATATCAGGTCTTTTCTCAACAATCTCTTGACCTTGTTGCTTCTGTTGCTTCTGTTGCTTTCTTTGCTTCAGCTTTTCATTCAGAATTGTGATTTCAGCTCTTAATTCATCCTGACTCACAACCAACTGAGCTTGTTGTGACTGTGTTTGTTCCATCACTTGTCTTGTCCTATCTTCCCCCTTTTTGGCTTCATCATGCCACTCTTTCAAGGAAGATATGTGTTGCTCCAGCTTTTTATGCAACACTTGAGACAAATTCTTTTCTTGTACTCTATGAAGGTCAAAAATTTTGGACATTGTATGCTCCATGACCTTCTCATAAGAGTGTTCAGAATGCATCTTGTTCATTCTTTCAGTAGCTTCTTGAAACATCTGGACAGCAGCATCCAATTTGGCTTGAAGCTCTGCATTCTGCCTTTTCAGCATCTCAAAGTCAGATTTATCAGATTCCTTCTCAACAGAACCTGTTCTGATCTGTTCCTGCACATCCTCAATAGGATCAGTAGAGTGAATTTTAATGCTTTCCAATTCTTCAGTATTTACATCCTGATTTTCAACAACTTCAGTTTCCTCAATCACAACAGTGTTCTCAAACACTTCTGTTGCATTGACAATATCTTCATCAATTTCCATAAAATCTGTTTCAGCAGCAGTTTCAGTCTCATCAACACCTTTCTCTTCACTAAACAAATCCTCATCAGAGTTAGGAGTTGCAATCTTCTCATCAGTGTACTTGATTCCTGTTAATCTCTCAACAAGAAGTACAACAGATTCTGGAGTGACCAACTCAAGAAAACAGTTAACACCAGCTGCTTGCATCTGTTCTGCTTCCCAATCATCAAAGATTGAAGCACCTCCCATGCCTTCCATGATGGCTAGATTTTCCTTCAAAGTACTCCTCTTAAGATACACCCAAGTGCCTATCCTAAGGAGTTTCTCAAACTCAACTGAGCTCTCATCTAATCCAGGAAATTGCTTCAACAAGGCTATCCTTAAATCTATCCTGATTCTATCTTCCTTATCACAGATTGTATACTCCATCAAATCAGCAGGTTTAGGAGTAATGAATTCAGGCTCAGGAGATGATGAAATATCAATTGGTTCAGAAAAAGGCTCAAATTCATGTTCAGTAGAGTGAGCATGAACCTGTATTGGGGATTGATGTGGTGAAGGTGGATGTGAAGTTTGATGTAGAGGGCTAGGAATAGAAGTAGGCTCAAAGTTAGTGTGCTGAGGTGATGAATGGGGAGTATTCTGAGTTTCAGAAAAGTAGTGATCTGATCCTCCTGAACATGAAGGTTGAGGGTTTTGGGGTTCTGTTTGGCTTGGTTCAGAGTCAGAAGGGGTAGGGGAGACAACAACTAACTTCCTCCTAACACTCCTTGACTTAGTCCTCTTATGAACAGCAATTGGACTAGGAACACTAACCTCTTGCTCATCTGAGCTCGATTGCACCACAGTTTCCACAAAACGAACTGTTGGTTCTGAGGCAGCTGTAGCAGACCGTCCTCTCCTTAGTGTAGTACTGCTCGGATCATGCCTTGATTTTGATCTAACTTCAGTTTGATCGTCCTCAGATTGGTACATTGAAGCTCCAGACTCTTCTGCTTCAATCTCTTGAGAGTGTTCCAAGGGGTTCTCTTGTTCAAATTGAACAGACTCCTTCTTCATCAAGAATTTCCCATGATGGAATTTCTTGGGATTACTCCAATATGGCTTTTTCACCAGCTGAGGCAGCAAGAAACTCAGCTTGCTTCCAAACCCTAATTTTGATTTAAGTGAGAATTCCATTGTATCCTCATCAAATAACACTTTTTCCTTTTAAGTCATTAGCCTTTCCAGGAAGAATCCTTGCCAATCACCCTGCACTCTGTCGATGATTGCAGCCATAATTCTAATTTTGAAACTCGATAAGGCATCCTGGCTATGATGTTGCCCTAACAAGCACTTTCCAGCTATATCCATCAAGAACTGCAGACCAGTAGGAAGTACATCTTTCTTCAGATTTGTCAAGGTCTCTGTCTCAACACCTGACCATCTTCCCACACACTCCTTTTCCTCTCCAGCTTTGTAGGTCATAATATCCACTGGACCTTACGGTAAATCCAACATTACTTCGAGAATGTCCCTAGTAATGGTGACCTTGTGTCCAGCAAGCATGGAGTGAACACCATTTTTATCTCCTTGAAGTTGCAAATAAAATTCCACAGCTTCTGGTTCATAGACATTCATGGGAAACGATTCCAGAAACTTTCGTAGCCCGCACTCTTCACACATAGTTAAAATGGCTTGATTTTCAGCACTGTGTCTGCCATTGAAATACACAGCGTTCTCCACAAAAATACCCTTCTTGCGCATCCACAAATTCGAATCGAATGTTCCTGCTACTTGGTTAGCTTCATTGATAATATTGATAGTTGCCATTTCAGAATTTTGTAGAAATCAGAATTTCAGAAGTTATGAAGTTAAGAAATATCCAGAAATGAACTCGTAAGAACGAAGAAGATGAAGTGAGATCGTTTTTGTTACATTCAAAACCAATCTAGGGCTAGGATTGAATTAGATTATTACAAAGAATGGTTGGGATTAAATCTCGAAATTCGAGTTAAACAATAACTGTTCACATTCTAGAAACATTATTAATTTTTGGAGCCAACTTGTGTTTGATAAATACACCACAATTTTTAGGTTTAGAAATAGAGGAGTGTATTAATCTTATCTATTAGTAATCTAAAAATATGAACAATTTTTGACTTAGAGTAATCTAAACCAAAAGACTGTTCTGATGCAAATCAGCACAGTAGTTTCCAAAGCTATTTCACTTCATTTTCTTACTTATATTTAAAGAAAATTTCACTTATCTGGATCAGCTGAGTACTGTGATCAGCTGAGTAACCTTTTTAGAAATCAGATCAGTAGATGAATCAGCACAGTAGATTTCAGATCAGTAGATGGGTCAGCACAGTAATCCTCAGATCAGTACCCAAATTTCCTGATTTCACCTTTTTGATATCAGCACAGTGATCCTCAGATCAGTACTGTGTCAGATCAGTAGATTTCTTGTAGACAGATTAGTAGTAAACAAGTCTTTCTGTAGACAGATTAGTCAGTAATCAAATTAGTTTTGTAGAATAACTGAATTGTAATCAGATCAGTACTGTAGACAAAGAAACTTTGTAATCAGTACAGTTCTGTAGACAAGTCAATGTATTAATCAGAATATATCTGTAGACTGATATAGCCTGTAATCAGATCAGATTAGTAGACTTTTCAAATCTGTAATCAGATCAGTTCCCCCTTCAATGGAGAATTCCTCTTCTGTGCCTGTTTCACCTTGGTAGAAGTGTTAGTTCATGAAATATAAGTGAAAAACAGTACAGATTAGTAACAATATGTTTTAATTTAATGATCATATCAAGGTTTATGCTAAAGTGACTTAGTGATCTGAGTCAACAAAAGGATCTTTAAGAAATCACAGATTCCCCCTTAATGTATGTTCTCAGTGTCCCTCAACTTTACCAGCTTCCTCATTGGGATTAAGGTCACTTTAGTAACCTTGTTACCTGTTTTAGTGATCTGACATTGGATTGTCTCTTCTGACTTTTGAGTTTTGATGTACTGCTCTTACTTTCTGCTTTATCTTCTTGGTATAAGATCAGTACCTGAAATGTTAGCACAGTTCTATATACAAACAGAATCCATATCTATCAATCCTAAACTAATGCACAGTTCTCTGAATCTCACTTCAGCCAATGGTTTTGTAAAAATGTCAGCTCTTTGAATATCAGTATGAATCTTTTCCATTCTAATATTCTTCTTTTCAACATGATCCCTAATAAAATGATGCCTAATGTCAACATGTTTGCATCTAGTATGTAGGACAGGATTTTGTGTGATGGCAATGGCACTATTACTGTCACAATATATAGGTACATTAGATTCTACAACATTGTAGTCTCTGAGTTGTTGTATTAGCCAAAGAAGCTGACTACAACAACTACCTGCAGCCATATATTCTGCTTCAGTAGTAGAAGTTGCCACACTTGTTTGTTTCTTTGAAAACCATGAAATGAGCTTAGTTCCTAAGAATTGACATGAACCTGAAGTAGATTTTCTATCTATTTTGCAACCTCCAAAGTCCGAGTCTGAATAACCACTTAGAGATATATCATCATCTGCAGGATACCATAATCCTCGATTAATGGTCCCCTTTAGATATTTCAATATCCTTTTAGCAGCTTCCAGATGACTTTCCTTGGGGTTTGCTTGAAATCTTGCACATACTCCAACAGAAAAAGCAATATCAGGTCTGCTGGCAGTTAGATAGAGTAGAGAGCCAATTAAAGCACGATAGTGAGGTTGGTCAGAAGACTTACCTCCTTCATCAGGATCCATTCTGTATGTGGGTTGCATGGGCACACCAACTGTCTTACAGGTTTTAATACCAAATTTATCTAGCAAATTCTTAGTGTACTTTTCTTGATTTATAAAGATACCTTCTGAAGTTTGTTTTACTTGAAGACCAAGAAAATATGTCATTTCTCCCATCATAGACATTTCAAATTTACTTTGCATGAGTGTAGAAAAGCTTTCACTCAAGTTTTTGTTGGGTGATCCAAAGATAATATCATCCACATAAATTTGAACAAGTAATATATCATTACCTTCTTGTCTTCTAAACAAAGTTCTATCAACTTTGCCTTTTGTAAAACCATTTTCAAGTAAGAATAGAGAAAGAGTATCATACCATGCTCTTGGGGCTTATTTCAATCCATAGAGTGCTTTCTTTAACCTGTATACTTGGTGACTATTCACTTCAAAACCAGGTGGTTGTTCCACATAAACTTCCTCAGCAAGTATACCATTCAAAAATGCACTTTTCACATCCATTTGATATACAGTAAATTTCATATGTGCAGCATAAGCAAGGAACAATCTTATAGCTTCTAGTCTAGCTACAGGGGCAAAAGTTTCATCATAATCAATACCCTCAGCTTGAGAGTAGCCCTGAGCAACTAATCTAGCTTTGTTTCTAACTACAAGATCATTTTCATCCCTTTTGTTCTTGAAAATCCACTTAGTGCCTACAACATTATGATTACTATGTCTATCAACAAGTTCCCAAACTTCATTTCTAGTGAACTGATTAAGTTCTTCTTGCATGGCTACAATCCAGTTACTATCACTTAAAGCTTCAATCACAGTTTTAGGCTCAATAGATGATAGAAAACAACACCAGCAAAATAAAGACTTACTAGGTTTTTCTTTTGAATCAAACAATTGTTTTCTAGTTTTAACACCTATACTAGAATCACCTAGAATCAGATCAGTAGAATGAGCAGACTTCCATGTCCTTCTATTCTTAACAGTATCATCATTTACATCATGCAAATTATCATGCAGATCAGTATTATTTATATCAGCAGTTTTGTTCACAGGAGAGCAGTCATTTAATTCTTTTATTTAAGAAGTTTTAGATGACTCACCTTTGTCTTTTACCTTTTCTTTATCAGAATCTTGATCTAGAACTTTCAGGAAAGGATTATATGCTTGTACAGATTCATATATTCCTGTATCTTCATCTTCATTGTTGTTTTGAAGCTGTAGTTTGTCAATTTTCTTACTGAGCTGATGATCAGCAGAGTCCTGTACATTCTCATCAAAGACAACATGTGGTGTTTCTTCCAACAAGATGGCCTCCATCCTAAGCTTCCAGTAGTCATAATCTGCAATCTTGAACTTAGGCAGCTTGTTCACATTAGTGTCATCCATGTTTGTTTAGACAAATAGGATCAGTAGTATAGCAGATAGATTTCAAGTATTCAGATAGTAACAAGTATCAAGAAATAACAGTAAGATCAGTAAAATATCCCTCAAGATCTGTAAGGTTATCAAGAAACAGCAGTCCAATGAACTACAGCTCTGATACCACTTGTTGGTCCCAAAGTTGAGTTAATAATGTTGAGTAAGCTAGTGAAAATGTCTAGAGGGGAGGGGTGAATAGACTTTTCAAAAATCTTTCAATATATCAGAATACACAATGCGGAATAATCAGATTACTAATGAGCCCAATCAAATTTATACTCAACTTTTATCTAGATCTTTTATCTTTGTTAATTCTTAATGTTCTTGATTAACCAATTCAAACAAATATCAAACAGTAAATGTAAAGAACACAGAATTTTATAGTGGTTCGACAAATGTCTACATCCACTCTCACAACTCCAGTTGTGATGTTTTATTACTCTTCTTGAGCTTCTTGTGGCTTAGAGTCCCAAGATTAAGACTTTGATCTTTTCGATTATACCACCAGGTATATCTTCGATCTACTAGTAATTCTCCAAGTAACTAGCACACTTGTTTTACAAAATACAAACTTAAACTTGAAAAGTAAAACTTCTCTTTGAATAGCCTTTGATTCTTCTCTTCAATTCAGTGGCTCTTCTCTTCTTCAATCTCCTTCAACTCTGTGAGTTCTTGCTTGTAGACTTGCTCTTTGAATTCTCTAAGATCAGTAATTTCTCAGTAGTCTTCAGCAGTAGGAGATCACACAGTATTTATAGAACTTAGTATGACAGTTAGCAGTTTGTGAACTAACTCTCAACTAACTCTAAACTGTTTTTGTAACTTCTTCTTGTAACCGACTTTGTAACTTCCTTCAACTTCCAAGTCAGCATATCTTCAATATATCTTCAGTTACACCTTAAATAAGCTTTCCAAACTTATTCTTCAATTTTAACAAATCAGCACAGTAACTTACTGTTCTGATTTTTACTCTTCGGATTTTACTCTGCTGAGTCAGTCAGCACAGTAACTTAAAACTTTTCAAAACTTCTCCAGATTTCTTCTACGCTCTTCTTCAACTCTTCTTGAAGTCTTCTTAATCTGAAGTAGTCCTCTGAGTCTTCTTAGTCTTCTGATCTTCTCCTAATCTAGTTCTAATCTAGTGTTCTGATTTTACTGTTCTGAACTTTACAATGCTGAATACAACAAAATTCAACTTTACATATATAAAACCTATCTATACATCAACTGAACTATATACAGATGAGTATATCTAAGTCCTATACTATAAGCTGTCTATACAATACAAAACATCAGCTTAGTTCCTAACAGTTCATATATCAGATCAGTAAATAATAAGATCAGTAACTCATAAGATCAGTAACTCATGTAAGTTCAATAACTTCCATATAAGATCAGTAAATATCTAAGATCAGTAAACATTTAAGATCAGTAACTTACATATAAGATCAGTAAGCATATAAGATCAGTAAGTACATCAGATCAGTAACTCAGATTTCAAATATCTCATATAAGATCACTAAAATTATCCTCAGTTTTCATACTCAGATTAGTAATCTTATTTCATATGACTCAGTTAAGATCAGTAATTTTATTCTTACTATTACCAAATAAGATCAGTAAACTTACTTCAGTTAGCATTAAGATCAGTAATCTCAATTTTAAGTTTCTCATCAGATTAGTAAGCTTATATTCAGATGACTTAGTTAAGATGACTTAGAACCACATATATCACTAACTTTAAGTTGCTTTTGGCCATCAAAACATGCTTTCATCAATTAGAACATTGTTTATAGGATTCATATCCCAACAATTTCCCCCTTTTTGATGAAGCCAAAACTACTTAAATGTTAATAAATCAGTAGTTAAGTATGTAGTCAATCATAACAGTTCATCAATTCAGAAATCATATCATATTCACAATCAAATCAGATATTTCACATATTACACATACTAACAAAATATGAAATGATCACAAAATATAGAAATAAAGATTAAGGATAGAAATGTTATCTTCTGAGTTTGTCCTTCATCTTCATTCTGCATCTTCAGATTCTAAATGCCACATACATTCTTGCCTTGATATCCATCATGTGTTGATGATCAGTGATTCCTTCTTCCTTAATAATCTCAGCAATAATGTTGTTGATCTCCTTGTAATCAGGTTCTCCACTTTCCAGTCTTGGAGGTTCCCAATTAGGTTCTTCAGGGCACAAAATTTTTGTTCCAGCACGATTAGCAACCTGTGCTATGTCTTCCCAGAACTCTTGATCAATATTCAGCATAAATTCTTCAAAATCAATAAATTCTGCTTCTTTACTCGAATGATCACCAAACTTCTTCACAATGCAGTTTGCAATCTGTTGGTCCTGAAAGGAGTATATAACAAGTGTATGGGGGGGGAATACACTTGTATGCAATTCTTTAATAACTTTGATCAAACCAGAGTTCAGCAAGGTTGTCTTGGACAACTCTGCTGAAGAAGATTAACTCTTCTAAGATAATCAGACTACTAAGTACTATTGAGTACTTAGTTGATTGACTATCTAGGGGAGTTATATGTGCGGAATAATGGTTGGCCCTTTAAGTTTAGACTCCTTTAATTTCTGAAATCACTTAGTCAATGCAACACAGTTCAGTTTAGCTTCAGGGAACTTGTCCAAATCAGTTTTGCACAGTCTTTGAATATGTATCTTTGAAAGATCAGTTTAGTGTGCAGTGTTGAATGAATGTAAGTACTTGTAAAGTAAATCAACACAAGAGTTTATAGTGGTTCAGAGACTCAAGCTCCTACATCCACTTTCCCTGATTTAACAGGATAATTCCTTCACTCTTGGAATTAACTTGTTTTATAGTGCCAAGGTGCACTTGATCAAGAACACCACTCCTTGGTGAATTGATCCCTAGGATGTCTAGAGTCCTAGTACCCTGTTCTCAACTCAGAACTGAACTGTTCTTCTCTCAACAGTCAGCTCCTACCACTTCTACTACTACAACCTTCTCACTTTCACTCTTGAAAGATATAAGGGTTGAAGTAAGGTTCCAACTAATGAGATATCCTTTACAATGAAGATCAGTGTATAAGGATAGGATATCTCTCTAAGCTTGTGTAAGGATATACAATTGGGTTCAGCTTAGATGAAGTGTTTGAAGACTAAGATAGTCTTTGAAAGCTTAAGAGCACTTGTCAACTTGTAGGATAGTTGGATATTCTTGTCTAGGTTGAGGTGCTTTCAAATGGTCTTCACACTTCTGTATTTATAGACAAAATGGAGGATTTGCCCGTTGGAGAGGCAGCCCCAAATTGCTATAAATGTCTTCCTTGAGTTCTTCAAACTGGAAGACAGATTCTTGATAGTGACATGTCCTCATTTGGGTAATAAACGGCTGTAACAGTTTTGTCTTCATTCTGCAGCACTTTTCCCAATGTTTGACTTCTTGTTAGGACTTGGACATGGCTTCTGAAGGTTGATCCAATGATAGGACAACATTCCTTATCATCTGGACAACTCTCCTTATCACTATCAGCAGTTTTGCTTTTCAGCATGGTTGGCTTGCTCTTCTTCAGATGACTTGGCTCTTTCCCTTTGTTTCTCTTGTGTATGGTCTTAGCTCATTCCTTTGAGGACCTTTAGGGACTGGTTGTCTCAATCTTTTCAGCATAGTTGATCTTAGGCTTTCAGAGCACTTGATCTTGGTCAATTTAGCTGAGACAACTCCTCTGGACAACTCTCCTGATCAGCATGTTTGGTCTTTTTGAATCAGAGCACTTCATGCATAGAGTTGGCTTCTCTGGACAACTCTCCTGATCAAAACCTTTGAGTAACTTTGTCCTCTTGAGCTAGGTAGGTTTGTTCTTGCATATGGCTAGCTTCTTTGGACAACTCTCCTGATCAGAGCTTTATGAATATTTTCTCTGGACAACTCTCCTGATAAGAACATCTTAGATTTCATAGAGTGTCCTTGCTCTTAAGTGATTGTTCCAGAATTTGAGCCTTGAGGGGACTTGATCTTGATCATCTTCAAAGCATAGGTTCCCCCTCAAATTGTGCATCTAATTGTCTAAGAGCTGCCTAGCATTTCAGCTTCTCATCTAGCCTATAATCTATATGTTCTAACATTCTTAGAACATATTTATATTGACTTAGGCATGTCTCAGGGGGTTTTTGGTACTCAATCAAAACATAGCTCATTTTATTCCCAACAATTTCCCCCTTTTTTATGATGCCAAAACCTACATAATTTAAGCAAAAGTGACTTGTCTACACCTATTACATGTATCTTCAGAAGACATGACTGAGGTCAATATTCCTGAAAAATAATGTGTTAGTGTATTCACTGTTTTTGTTGCAAGTAGGTTTTAAGATAGGCATAGAGAGATTTGTGTTTCTTGATTCAAAATAAGTTCAACTATCATTCATTCAAAAATCATTACAGGCATGTTGATAGTTGAAATTAACATATCAGAGCATGAATCAATAACACTTAAATACATCAGAGCATTTCATTCTAGTAATTCAAGACAAAAATAATATTTTCAGCATCAGAGCACAGAGCTTGTATCAGAGCAATCTTTAATAGATCAGAGCAACCAGATTAACACATCAGCAAACTTGACCATATTTCAGCATAGTTGATCATTCAAGTAAGGTCAGAAGACTTAGCCATTTCAAAGATCATCCTCAGGAGGTGGCAGCATTCCATACTGTGCCCACACTCTTCTTTTTAGTGCCATGGCTTCTTGGTTGGTTCCCTTAGGTCCAAGAACCATCTTGTTCAGCTTAAGGATCTCAGTGAATTCCCTCAGAATTCTTGCTTGATCAATCCATCCTTCAAGCTTTGGAGGCATGTATATGATTGGCTTGGGAGCTGTGAGTTCAAATCTTGCAATGTCAGCAGCTGCAAGTAGTTGTTGATACAACTCTCTGTAGTATTCTAGCATGAACTCAGTGAAGGCAGAGTTTGCATCTCCTCCATTCCATCTGTCAATGACATAATAGTCATAGACAAACTCCCTTTTGGCTTCTTCCCATGTGTCATTCAGTTGAATTGGCACCCATTTATCCAAGTGTGGATATTTGGTGTCCATTGGGATTAGAAGCTGAGGCTTCATCTTGCTGTAAGTTGCTCTTCTCCTTCTTGGTTTCTGAAAGTTTGCTCTCCTTTCATCTCTTGCTCTGTTGGCTTCTTCCATCAGATCAATTTTCTCATGGGCCCTCATCATGGCCAGTTTCTGTTGTGTTTCAGGGTCTTTGCCATACCCTTCATGAAACAGCTTTGATGGATCATGGGCTAGAACAGTTGTCTTCTTCTTAGGTTCAGATCCAAATCCTTCAGCAAATAACTCTTCAGTCTCTTCAGAGGACTTGGTTCCTTCAGCAGTTTTGCCAGATTCAGAGGGTTTGTCCTTTTCAGCAGCTTTGGCTTTCTTTGATGTAGGCTCATCTTCATCAATTCTGAATTCAGGTGGAAGATCAAGGCTGCTAGGAAAGTCAGTGAATTTCTCAATTTGTCTCTTCTTTCCTTGGGCCTTCTTGATCTTTCCTCTGGTTTGGACACCTTCAGCATCTTTGTCCAAACCTGACACTTCACCACCTGGTCTTTGCTGTTTCCTTGCCCTCTCTTCTTGAGCTGAGGCCATTGAGTTTTTCAATGCCAATGCTAACTGCTCCTCTTCATCCAAATTTTCCAAATTCAGCATTTCTGGCTCTTTTCCCTTTCCTTCAGGGACTTTGTCCTTCCCTTTCACTGGACTCCCAATCACCAAGGCACCTTTTGCTCTAGGTCTTTCCCTTTCCCCCTTTTTGGCAGCATCAAAGCACTGGGGCTTTAGGTCACTCATTGTTGAGGCCATCAGGGATTGGGCCTGGTTTAGGGACTTCATCTCTTCCAACAAATATACATTTTCATCATGTATATTCTGCATTCTATCACTGCTCAAGCTAAGGAAAGCTAGAACAGGCTTCATCTTTTGTTGGACAACCTCCTCCATGGCTGTTTTCAGAGATGCATCCAGTTGGGTTTTTAAGAGCTCAGTGAGGTTGGCCACTGCACCTTCAGCAATGTTGGCCAACACTTCTTGGGAAAACTTTTCTGAGGCAGCTTTGACCATAGCTAGCCTTTGCTCTTCAGCTCTTCTCTTTTGTAGTGCAGTCTTCTTTCCAATAGCTTGTTTGACAGTTAGCCTGAGAGCTTTGACATTAGCATTGTGATTGTCTCTCAGCAGCTTTTGTTCTTTCTTGACCTCCTCTGAGATGGCTTCCATGGTTGATTTGGCACTTTGAACTTCAGTGGAGATGGTTTGAAGACCAGATTCCACACCACTGATTCTTGCCTCAAGGGTGGGTAACACAACATCTTCAGAGCCAGTGAGCCTCATTTCTATAGATGCTAGAGTTCTTCCCTGCTCATTCAATGCTCCTGAAGTTTCAGCATGAGCAGATTGGACTTGATGAGCCAAGGAGTCCAACTTCTCTGATTGCATTCCAAGTAAGGCCTGAGCTGAGCCTGTATCAACTTGGATAGGTGCATTTGTGAGGAACTCATCTGCAAAAATTTGGTCAAGAGAAATACCTGCAACATCAGATAAATCAAACAAGTTAGGAAATAAGCACTCATCACCCTCAATTTCTTTTGCATAAGACTCTGATACATCAGCAGTCTTCTTCTCATTTTCAACTTGTTCTTTTCTCCCTTCATGAATAATGTTCTCACTCAAGGAATCAGGCCTCCTTTCACCAAGGGATTCTTGAAGTTCAGATTTGACTTCAAGAATAACCTGTCCTTCCTCACTTATTCCACCCTCATATGGTGGTACACTCACTATCTTAGTGATGACTACCTCTCTTTCATCCTCAACTCCCTCTGATTTTTCAAAACTACTTTCCTTTTCAACTCCTTCTCTTAAACCTGCAGCATCTCCACCTTCAACAAGGTTCAAAGATGGCAGTTGTGGGGAGATCACAGTGCTTATATCAACAGCCACTGAGTCATCCTGAATGATTAAGGGCTGATCAATGTCCAACTCTTCTGACACTGAATAGGCCTTAATCAAACTAGCCTCTAATACAGGAACCTCAACATCTTTAGGCTGTGCCTTGGGTTCAGAAGAACCTTCATTGGCAGATGTGTCCTTGGTTGTGTTACCATCCTTGGTCAACACCTCTGAGATTACAGAGCCTTTCCTATGATAGGTTTTGGGAGGATTGGAAAGTCTTTCAGATACAGAAGACTTGGGATGAAGGGATTCAGGGAGGTTGGCTTGAGGGGTTTCAGGAGGATTGGGATTTGAAGGGTTTGAGGGATCATCAGGGGAATCATCATCATTGGAGCTACTGTCAGGGTGTTTGATTCCCTTTGCCTTTCTTTCTATCTCCTCCTTAATCTTGTCAGCTACCAACTTTGCAAAAATCTCCTCATCAATGAGGAATCTTGTCTTTGAAACTCCAGCAAAGTGTAGCAATCTGTTCTCCTCAATCTGCCACCAGTTTGCACCCTTATCTTGGATGACTTGTGATATTTCCATCAAGGATTTATCTTTCACATCAACAAGCATCCTTAAATCTTGAAAGGCCTTCTGAATTCTTGGAAATTCAGCAAGTTGTGGATACAAACTGTCCACAGTAGCCTTGGCTCCTCCTCTGAGCATACTTTCATAAGTATACTCCTCCTCATCTCCACTTGAATGGGGACTTTGGGTTATAGGGGAGTTGGCTCTGGGTTCTCCTATCAAAGCTTCAGGCAGATTAAGTTCAGGGATAATGGTCTCAGAAGGGTTGGGCTCAAGTGAAGGTACTTCAGTTGCTTTAGAGAGCAATGAATCTGAAGGGGCTTTACTCAGGGGGGTTGGCTCATTGAGTGCATGCTCTAAGAGCTTTGAGTAATTCAGCATGGATGAGTCAAGGGGAGACAGGAGTCTTGTCTCATCTACTGCCAAATCAGCAAGCACATCAATGCCACTTCTTTGTTCATTCCCTTCAGGAGAATATCTCTTAGTGAGATTTACAGGGGTAATGGGTTGGTTGGAAGGGGTAACATGGGTTTCAGGGGAGTTGGGCTCAAGATACTGAATTTCAGGGAGGTTGGCCTCTATGGGTTGACCTTCAGGGACTTTGGATTCTGGAGTTCCAGAACCAGATGAATTGGTCCTTGACATGGATTTGGCCCTGCTTTCAGCTCTGCTCTCCCTTAGAGCCAATTGAAGAGACCTCTCTTCTTGCAGCTCCAACACCTTTTCAGTAGGTTTGGCCCTTCTCTTGCTGGCCCTGCTACTTCCACTTCCTTCCTCCTCAGGGACAACTTCCCTGATTCTCTTATCACCCTTAGACTTTTGTCTAGTCTCATTGTACTTTTGCCTGAGTTCTTCTGAATGATCAGATGGCACTTGTACACCTTCTCTAGCAACTTCTTCAATCTCAGCTGAAGCATCTGAATTCTCTTCTGAGATTTTCTGAGACATTTTTCTTGTCTTTACAGCCCTGGCCTTTGTTCTCTTTTTCATCTTAGGCTTCTCTTCCTCCTGTTCTTCAGCAGGCTTGGCCAGTAGCATCCTTCTTTTCTCAGTTTTCTTACTGAGCTTTCTGAACAGGATCTTTTGGGCTGGGAGGGGCTTTGCAAAGGTCTGCATTTGGGAATAGTGGGAAAACCTCTCAATCAACAAGCTTGCCCTGGTGCAATACTTGATTTTCCCTTCTAGCACCACCTTGTTGTGGGCTTTCACCTTAAATTTAGCCTTCTCTTTCATCATCTCAGACATGATGAAGGTCCTCCAATCAAACTTGATGCCCTTATCACTGGCATCAATAATGGCAGCCATGATTCTGATCCTTGGCTGGCTGACCTGCTCTAGGCTTCCAGTGTTGCTTAAGAGGCTCTTAGCAACTACCTCAAAGAGATTAAGAAACTCTGGCTTGAGAGTTTTCTTGTTTTGAGTTGAGGAGAGAGGGCCTGGAACTAATAGCCACTCTTGGGCTATTTCCTCTTCATGTCCAGTGCCATACACTTCTGGATTCCTTCCCTCATAAGGCAATCCAAAGGCTCCTTCCAGATCCTCTGAGGAGAATCTAACTCTATGGAATCTCTCCTCTTCCTCTCCTTCAGCTGTGTAGGATAGCCTGGTTGATACTTCACCATCTTCAGGCTTGCCTCTCCACTTGAGGAATGCAAAGAATTCTGCCATATAACTCTCCAAGCAAGAGCTTGGTCTTTCATCCAAGAACTTTTGGAGACCAGCCCTTCTCAACCATCTCAGGGATGGAGTAATCTCAGGATCTTCACTTTCAAATGAAATTATGGGTTCAAAGTGAAGATTGTTTTTGTTGCTAAGATAGGCAAAATCTAGGTCTAGATCCTTGTTGGAGAAATCAACAAGCATCTCAGGTCTAACCTTGGGGGCCATTGAAATTTACAGAGAGAAGTTTGATGAAGAATGAGAGAGTTTGAAGAATTTTGAGTTAGGGTTTCGAATACTTGGGGAAGAAGTGTTTGTGGGTATCTTAAGACTTGTGAATATTCTAAAAAGAATGTTTGTCAATGAGTTGGTAAGGTCTTGATACAATTCAAAGGTGAACAAAAATGGAAATCCAAAATGGACGGCTAGGATTGATTTCAGGGGAGTTGTCCATTTTTGATCCAATGGTCAAAAACCAATGTAACAGTGAAATAACTGTTTTATTCAAAACGTGGGTGGTTTTAAATGTTTGTTTAAGGCTGGGGATTTTTCGAGATAGATCATGTCCCAAAAAGTTTAATGCAAACAAGAGTTAAATCTTGGCATTTAATGCATGGAAAGTGACCTTTTGGGTGGGAGACAAATTAAATCCCAGAAAGGTGAAAACTGTATTTCAATGGGACAGATTTCGAAATAGGTATTGATCACCAAAAATAGGTGCTTATCATACCAAGATTTGGTTTGATAGCTAGGACAACTTATCTGACCCTACATGGACAAGTGTCCTGAAGAACTGTGGACAAGTGTCCTGAAGAGGTAAAGTCATGTTTCTGAATTTCAGTAGACTTGACCAAGTCTGCTGAAGTTTGAGTTTGTTTCCCCCTTAATCAATGAGCTTCTTTGGACTTATTTGTCCAACTTCCCTGGATCAAGTAATCCCAACTCTGCTGATAGCTCCAGAAATCTTGCCTCTGCAAGTGGCTTGGTTAATATATCAGCTTTTTGATGGTCTGTGTGAATTTTGACCAACTTGATGTCCTTCTTCTCCACATGGTCTCTAATGAAGTGGTGCTTGATGTCCACATGCTTGCATCTTGTGTGTAAGACAGGATTTTGTGATATAGCAATGGCACTATTGTTATCACAAAATATTGGCACTTCAGTAGAGTTGACTTTGTAGTCTCTTAGTTGTTGTCTCAACCATAGGATTTGAGCACAACAACTTCCAGCAGCAACATATTCAGCTTCAGTGGTGGAAGTGGCCACTGTGTTCTGCTTCTTGGAGAACCATGAAATAAGCTTGTTGCCCAAGAATTGACAAGTCCCTGAAGTGGACTTTCTGTCAATCCTACATCCTCCATAATCAGCATCTGAGTAGTCAGTTAGCTCAATATTGTCATCAGCAGGGTACCAAAGGCCTAGATTCTCAGTGCCTTTGAGATACCTCAAAATCCTTTTTGCAGCCTCAAGGTGGCTTTTCTTAGGATTTGCTTGAAATCTTGCACAAACCCCTACTGCAAAGGTGATATCAGGTCTGCTGGCAGTGAGATAGAGGAGTGAACCAATTATTCCTCTATACTCAGTAGAGTTGGTTGGAATACCACTCTCATCAGGATCCATCTTCCAATTTGTGTTCATAGGGATCCTTACTGGCTTGCTAGTTGTACACCCAAACTTTTTGATCATTTCTCTTGTGTACTTAGCTTGGTTGATGAAGATTCCTTCTTTAGATTGCTTGACTTGTAGACCCAAAAAGAAGTTCATCAACCCCATCATGGACATCTCAAACTTGCTTTGCATGAGCTTGGAGAATTTCTCACACAGCTTCTCATTAGGGGATCCAAAAATTATGTCATCTACATAAATTTGGACAAGCAGGATGTCCTCTCCTTCAGAGATTCTGAAGAGAGTTTTGTCCACAGTTCCCTTGGTGAATCCATGATCCAAGAGGAATTGTGACAGTGTATCATACCAAGCCCTAGGGGCTTGTTTGAGTCCATATAGAGCTTTCTTGAGTCTGTAAACTTGGTTTCCAACTTCAAAACCTGGTGGTTGCTCCACATAGACTTCTTCTTTTAAGACTCCATTCAGAAAGGCACTCTTGACATCCATTTGGTATACTTTGAACCTCTTGTGGGCTGCATAGGCTAGAAAGAGCCTTATTGCTTCTAGCCTTGCCACAGGTGCAAAAGTCTCATCATAGTCAATGCCTTCATGTTGGCAATATCCTTTTGCCACTAGTCTTGCTTTGTTTCTGACAATCACATCATTTTCATTCTTCTTGTTCTTGAACACCCACTTTGTTCCAATAACATCTTGATGTGAAGGTCTATCCACCAGCTCCCATACTTCATTTCTGGTGAATTGGTTTAGTTCTTCCTGCATGGCTGTGATCCAATTTGCATCTTGAAGTGCTTCCTCAACATTACTTGGTTCTTGCTCTGACAAGAAACAACAGAAAAGAGCACTTTCACCATGGAATCTTCTTGTTTTGACTCCAATACTTGGGTCACCAAGTATTAGATCAGTAGGATGGTCAGATAACCAAGTCCTTCTTTTTCTGATCTCTTCAGTAGAGTTGTCCTCTACTGAAGGTGAGTCATTTTGATCATAGAATTCAGGATAATTTAATGCAGGATCTAATTCAGGATCATAATCAGGGGTGTTGTCCTCAATGTCAGGGACATTGGCATTTTCAACATTTTGAGTTCCCCCTTGATTATTTGACCCATTAACTACCTCAGCAGTAACTGCTTCTTCATTGGTAGTTGTTACCTGGATGTGAACTGGGATTGGATCATTCAGTTCACCATTTCCATCAGTGGGATTTGTCTCAGGAAGGTTGCCTTCAGGATGGTTGTCCAATGTTGTATGTTCAGGTAGGTTGATTTGGACAACTTCTATGAATTCAGTGTCTTTGTCTTTTAGGCTTAATCTGGTTGTCCTCTGTGTGATTTCTTCAGGTTCCAAATGATCATTCCTGATCTCAAAGATAGATTCATCAAACACAACATGAGGTGTTTCTTCCACTATAAGGGATTTCTTGTTGTAGACTCTGAAAGCTCTACTGATTTGAGAGTATCCAAGAAATACTCCCTCATCAGCTTTGCTATCAAAAGCTTTCAACTGTTCTTTCCCATTATTGTGAATGAAACATTTACAGCCAAATATATGAAAATATGACACTTTAGGCATTCTCCCTTTCCAGAGTTCATAGGGGGTTTTGCCTTGCCCCTTAGTGATCAAACATCTATTTTGAGTATGGCATGCAATGTTTATAGCTTCAGCCCAAAACCTCTTAGGTAAATTTGAGTCAGCAATTAAAGTTCTAGCAGCTTCTTTTAAAGTTCTATTCCTTCTTTCTGCAACTCCATTTTGTTGGGGAGTTCTAGCTGCTGAGGTTTCATGAGCTATTCCATTTGATGTGCAGTACTCATTGATGTATGAGTTAATGAACTCAGTGCCTTTATCAGATCTTATCTTGATAATGCTAAGGCTCTTCTCATTTGACAACCTCTTTAGAAGTTCAGGTAGTTTGACTTGTGTTTCCTTCTTATTAAGGAGAAATACTACCCATGTGAACCTAGAGAAGTCATCTACTACCACTAATGTGTATTTTCTACCATTTATGCTTGAAGGGGTAATTGGTCCAAACAGATCCATATGTAGAAGTTCAAGTACCCTTTCAGTGGAGATGACTGGTTTTCCCTTAAATGAGGCTTTAATCTGTTTTCCTTCTTGACATGGTTTACACACATGTTCTTTAATGAAAACCTCATTAGGTAGTCCTTTAACTAATGCATTTCTAGCAAGTTTATTCATGGATTTGAAGTTCAGGTGATTTAGCCTTTTGTGCCATAGCCAACTTTGTTCACTAGAACTTTTAGCAATAAAACATGCAGCATCAGTAGACTTGTCCCAGTCTGCAAAATACACATTTCCCTTCCTAGTTCCAGTCAATAGGGTTTGTTGAGTTTTATCCTTAATTAGACACTTTCCACTTGAGAACTCAACATTAAAATCTTTATCACAGAATTGACTGATACTCAGGAGGTTATATTTGAGACCAGCTACATAAGATACATTGGTTACTTTGATGTTACCAATCATCAAAGTACCATAACCTTTTGTTGTTGCTTGTGAGCTGTCTCCAAAGGTGACATTTGGGCCTTCTTTTTCAATAAAATCAGAGAGGAGTTCCTTGTTTCCAGTCATGTGCCTTGAGCATCCACTGTCAAGGTACCATGCTGTCTTTTTGTTCATGCTCCTCTTCTTGTGGCCCATTGGTACCTGCAATTAGATAGGTTTAGGTACCCTTTGAGTTTTGGGTCCGGAGAGGTTAGCTGTACCTTTGGGAACCCAAACTTGCCTAATAACCCTGATTGATTCAAGGTGGCTAAGGTGATTTCCTAGTGCATCAATATACACTGTCTTTCCCTTAAATGCCTTTGGGAAAGTATGTGTGAATGTGTTAACTCTGTAAGTTTCAGAGGAGTTGACCACTCTTCTGAACTTATGAGTTCTTTGTGCAGCTTGATGAAATCTTTGAGGAAAGGCCTTTTTATGACCATTACCCTTTGGCATGAAGGGTTTTGGTTGTCTCATTTTATTCTGCCTTAAAGGATGGTTTTCTTTAGGTCTATTCAGCTGAGGCTTTCTCAGATGAGTTGGCCTAGGCTGATTATACCTTGGATAATTCCTCTGAACATTGTTCAGGAGAGTTGCCCTTCCATTGGGTCTACTCTGCTGACCAATATTCCTCTTGTGCTCAGGAGCTTTGGCCATTTCCTTAGGTTTTGGCCTATTTTCCTGAATCACTTGAGTAGGCATTTCATTCAATTTGCCCTTTCCTTTGTTCAGTGGCTGAATTACTTCATTTTCAGCTTGTTGTGCCACTGACTTAACAAAGATTCTCTTAGTGTTACTTGTGGATGCAACACTAAGACAAGGTGAAGATTCAAATGGATCAAAACCCAATCCACTTCTTTGAGCCATAGGTCTTTGATAACTTTGAATTTCCTCTATTGCTCTAGAGGATTTGTTCAAAGCAGACATCTTTAATTTCAGGCTCTCTTCACTTGATTTAAGAATATCATACTCATGTGAGAGATTTTCAAATTTGGCATTTAGAATTTTAAGTTCAAATTCTTTTCTTTTCTGAGAGAGAAGTTGATCATCAATCTCCTTTTGTTGGTCAACTATCCTGAGATTTGCTTCCTCAAGCTTTCTCAAGACTTGTTGATACAACTCAGTAGACTTGACATCAACAGCTACCTCAGAGTTCTTGGTGAGTTCAGTAGCTAGTCTTTCATTTTCTCTCACACAATTGTCATGAAATTCTTGTAATCTAGTGAAATCTTCCATCAACTTTCCCAAGGAAAGTTTCAGGTTAACCTCACTAGTGTTTTGTGAGATAAATGATGATGAACTAGAAGTAGAGGATACCTCATCATCCTCAAGAGCCATGTTGCAGACATCATCATCATATTCATCAGAAGAGTTGAAACTTTCAGCACTATCAGATTCTTCACCAGCCATCATGGCTTTTCTATTGGTGAATTTTCTGTCTCTTTTTGCTTGTCTTTCTCTTCTTTCTTTAGAGCTTAGTTCAGGGCAGTCATATTGGAAGTGCCCTTTCTTTTTGCAGTTGTAACACAGATCTTCATCATCATCCTTCTTGGATTCATCTCTTCTCTTAGATGATGAGGGTTCAGCTCTACTGGATCTTCTCCTATCAGAGGACTTGTCCTCTGATCTTCTCTCTTCAGGCTTTTTGTCCTCAGCCTGATCTTCAGGGGAATTGTATCTTCTCCTGAATTTGTTATCTTGGTAGAATTTCTTGTATCTACCAAACCTTGTGTTGAGCTTATCAAACCTTCTAGCCATCAAGGCTAGTTCTTCCTTCATTTCAGTCTTAGAGACTGACTTTGATGATCTGGGAGTGGGCTGCATTTCTGGTTCAGCAACTTTGGCTTTGAATGCCACTCCCTTAGTAGGATTTGAAGGTTCCTCAACAGGCTTTCTTCTATTGAGGTCAAACTCATAGGCTTTAAGTTCTGAGAATATTTGTTGCATGGGCATGGTGGAAAGATCTTTGGTATTCTGCATCATTACAGCATAGACATCCCACTTTTGAGTGAGACTCCTTAGGATTTTCAGTCCAACCTCTCTCTTGGTGTAGACCTTGCCCAGTGAATTAATCTCATTCATCACATCAGTGAATCTACCAGCAAATTTGTCAATGGACTCATCAGTCTCCATTGAGAATTGTTCAAACTTCTGCACAGCAACTTGGAGCTTGTTCTCCTTGATTTTTTCAGTGCCCTCACACATTTCAGCAAGGGTATCCCAAATTTCTTTAGCTGTGGTGCAGTGGTAGACTCTACCCATAACTGCATCTGGAATTGTTTGATAGAGGGTGTTCATGGCAAGATAATTCAAATTATCTTTCCTCTTTTCATCAGCAGTGAAGTCATCCTCATCTTTGGGAATCAATTCCCTTATATCTGCTCTTTGCTCATCTGTCAATCTGGGGTTAGTTTGAGTAAACACAAAAGGTCCTCTTGTGATTACTCTAAGCATATCAGTATGAAGAGATGCAAGATGAGCCCTCATTCTAATTTTCCAGAAATCATAATTGTCTATAGAAAACATGGGCAGTTTGTGATGAGAAATATGATTGACTGGATTTGTGGCCATGTTGTCTAATCCTTGAACAGCAGTTGGAGGAACAGCATTGTTGTTGGCCATATCTCAATAAGAATCAATCAATCAACAAGTAATGGATTTCAGATAGAGATCAGTTCAGTGACCACACCAAATATGTGAGTTTTGAAAATCAAGATGGATTTTCAGAAGCAGTGGTCTTTGAACCCCTGCTCTGATACCACTTGTTGGTCCTGAAAGGAGTATATAACAAGTGTATGGGGGGGGGAATACACTTGTATGCAATTCTTTAATAACTTTGATCAAACCAGAGTTCAGCAAGGTTGTCTTGGACAACTCTGCTGAAGAAGATTAACTCTTCTAAGATAATCAGACTACTAAGTACTATTGAGTACTTAGTTGATTGACTATCTAGGGGAGTTATATGTGCGGAATAATGGTTGGCCCTTTAAGTTTAGACTCCTTTAATTTCTGAAATCACTTAGTCAATGCAACACAGTTCAGTTTAGCTTCAGGGAACTTGTCCAAATCAGTTTTGCACAGTCTTTGAATATGTATCTTTGAAAGATCAGTTTAGTGTGCAGTGTTGAATGAATGTAAGTACTTGTAAAGTAAATCAACACAAGAGTTTATAGTGGTTCAGAGACTCAAGCTCCTACATCCACTTTCCCTGATTTAACAGGATAATTCCTTCACTCTTGGAATTAACTTGTTTTATAGTGCCAAGGTGCACTTGATCAAGAACACCACTCCTTGGTGAATTGATCCCTAGGATGTCTAGAGTCCTAGTACCCTGTTCTCAACTCAGAACTGAACTGTTCTTCTCTCAACAGTCAGCTCCTACCACTTCTACTACTACAACCTTCTCACTTTCACTCTTGAAAGATATAAGGGTTGAAGTAAGGTTCCAACTAATGAGATATCATTTACAATGAAGATCAGTGTATAAGGATAGGATATCTCTCTAAGCTTGTGTAAGGATATACAATTGGGTTCAGCTTAGATGAAGTGTTTGAAGACTAAGATAGTCTTTGAAAGCTTAAGAGCACTTGTCAACTTGTAGGATAGTTGGATATTCTTGTCTAGGTTGAGGTGCTTTCAAATGGTCTTCACACTTCTGTATTTATAGACAAAATGGAGGATTTGCCCGTTGGAGAGGCAGCCCCAAATTGCTATAAATGTCTTCCTTGAGTTCTTCAAACTGGAAGACAGATTCTTGATAGTGACATGTCCTCATTTGGGTAATAAACGGCTGTAACAGTTTTGTCTTCATTCTGCAGCACTTTTCCCAATGTTTGACTTCTTGTTAGGACTTTGACATGGCTTCTGAAGGTTGATCCAATGATAGGACAACATTCCTTATCATCTGGACAACTCTCCTTATCACTATCAGCAGTTTTGCTTTTCAGCATGGTTGGCTTGCTCTTCTTCAGATGACTTGGCTCTTTCCCTTTGTTTCTCTTGTGTATGGTCTTAGCTCATTCCTTTGAGGACCTTTAGGGACTGGTTGTCTCAATCTTTTCAGCATAGTTGATCTTAGGCTTTCAGAGCACTTGATCTTGGTCAATTTAGCTGAGACAACTCCTCTGGACAACTCTCCTGATCAGCATGTTTGGTCTTTTTGAATCAGAGCACTTCATGCATAGAGTTGGCTTCTCTGGACAACTCTCCTGATCAAAACCTTTGAGTAACTTTGTCCTCTTGAGCTAGGTAGGTTTGTTCTTGCATATGGCTAGCTTCTTTGGACAACTCTCCTGATCAGAGCTTTATGAATATTTTCTCTGGACAACTCTCCTGATAAGAACATCTTAGATTTCATAGAGTGTCCTTGCTCTTAAGTGATTGTTCCAGAATTTGAGCCTTGAGGGGACTTGATCTTGATCATCTTCAAAGCATAGGTTCCCCCTCAAATTGTGCATCTAATTGTCTAAGAGCTGCCTAGCATTTCAGCTTCTCATCTAGCCTATAATCTATATGTTCTAACATTCTTAGAACATATTTATATTGACTTAGGCATGTCTCAGGGGGTTTTTGGTACTCAATCAAAACATAGCTCATTTTATTCCCAACACAATCTGCCATTTCTTCTTTAAATTTTTCCAGTATTCCATATGTTCTGTTAAAACAATGAAATCCACAAAGTTTTCATCTTGAAAATCTTTGTCAAACTGTTTTCCTTCAGCTTTCTTTTGAGCATTCATCTTTTTCTTCAAAGTTGTAACTCGATTATCAAATCTTGTCTTCAAGAACTTGACATCCTTTTCTTTCTTCTTTTTCAAGTTTTCTTCTTCACTTGTCATAACAACTTTCATTTTGCTTTTTGATCTAGTCATTCTTCCAGCTTCTTCCTCTTGTTGTTCTTCATTAGATAGAACTAGCTTCCTCTTCTTCTGACTTGAACTTCCAGCAATATCAGGTCTTTTCTCAACAATCTCTTGACCTTGTTGCTTCTGTTGCTTTCTTTGCTTCAGCTTTTCATTCAGAATTGTGATTTCAGCTCTTAATTCATCCTGACTCACAACCAACTGAGCTTGTTGTGACTGTGTTTGTTCCATCACTTGTCTTGTCCTATCTTCCCCCTTTTTGGCTTCATCATGCCACTCTTTCAAGGAAGATATGTGTTGCTCCAGCTTTTTATGCAACACTTGAGACAAATTCTTTTCTTGTACTCTATGAAGGTCAAAAATTTTGGACATTGTATGCTCCATGACCTTCTCATAAGAGTGTTCAGAATGCATCTTGTTCATTCTTTCAGTAGCTTCTTGAAACATCTGGACAGCAGCATCCAATTTGGCTTGAAGCTCTGCATTCTGCCTTTTCAGCATCTCAAAGTCAGATTTATCAGATTCCTTCTCAACAGAACCTGTTCTGATCTGTTCCTGCACATCCTCAATAGGATCAGTAGAGTGAATTTTAATGCTTTCCAATTCTTCAGTATTTACATCCTGATTTTCAACAACTTCAGTTTCCTCAATCACAACAGTGTTCTCAAACACTTCTGTTGCATTGACAATATCTTCATCAATTTCCATAAAATCTGTTTCAGCAGCAGTTTCAGTCTCATCAACACCTTTCTCTTCACTAAACAAATCCTCATCAGAGTTAGGAGTTGCAATCTTCTCAACAGTGTACTTGATTCCTGTTAATCTCTCAACAAGAAGTACAACAGATTCTGGAGTGACCAACTCAAGAAAACAGTTAACACCAGCTGCTTGCATCTGTTCTGCTTCCCAATCATCAAAGATTGAAGCACCTCCCATGCCTTCCATGATGGCTAGATTTTCCTTCAAAGTACTCCTCTTAAGATACACCCAAGTGCCTATCCTAAGGAGTTTCTCAAACTCAACTGAGCTCTCATCTAATCCAGGAAATTGCTTCAACAAGGCTATCCTTAAATCTATCCTGATTCTATCTTCCTTATCACAGATTGTATACTCCATCAAATCAGCAGGTTTAGGAGTAATGAATTCAGGCTCAGGAGATGATGAAATATCAATTGGTTCAGAAAAAGGCTCAAATTCATGTTCAGTAGAGTGAGCATGAACCTGTATTGGGGATTGATGTGGTGAAGGTGGATGTGAAGTTTGATGTAGAGGGCTAGGAATAGAAGTAGGCTCAAAGTTAGTGTGCTGAGGTGATGAATGGGGAGTATTCTGAGTTTCAGAAAAGTAGTGATCTGATCCTCCTGAACATGAAGGTTGAGGGTTTTGGGGTTCTGTTTGGCTTGGTTCAGAGTCAGAAGGGGTAGGGGAGACAACAACTAACTTCCTCCTAACACTCCTTGACTTAGTCCTCTTATGAACAGCAATTGGACTAGGAACACTAACCTCTTGCTCATCTGAGCTCGATTGCACCACAGTTTCCACAAAACGAACTGTTGGTTCTGAGGCAGCTGTAGCAGACCGTCCTCTCCTTAGTGTAGTACTGCTCGGATCATGCCTTGATTTTGATCTAACTTCAGTTTGATCGTCCTCAGATTGGTACATTGAAGCTCCAGACTCTTCTGCTTCAATCTCTTGAGAGTGTTCCAAGGGGTTCTCTTGTTCAAATTGAACAGACTCCTTCTTCATCAAGAATTTCCCATGATGGAATTTATTGGGATTACTCCAATATGGCTTTTTCACCAGCTGAGGCAGCAAGAAACTCAGCTTGCTTCCAAACCCTAATTTTGATTTAAGTGAGAATTCCATTGTATCCTCATCAAATAACACTTTTTCCTTTTAAGTCATTAGCCTTTCCAGGAAGAATCCTTGCCAATCACCCTGCACTCTGTCGATGATTGCAGCCATAATTCTAATTTTGAAACTCGATAAGGCATCCTGGCTATGATGTTGCCCTAACAAGCACTTTCCAGCTATATCCATCAAGAACTGCAGACCAGTAGGAAGTACATCTTTCTTCAGATTTGTCAAGGTCTCTGTCTCAACACCTGACCATCTTCCCACACACTCCTTTTCCTCTCCAGCTTTGTAGGTCATAATATCCACTGGACCTTACGGTAAATCCAACATTACTTCGAGAATGTCCCTAGTAATGGTGACCTTGTGTCCAGCAAGCATGGAGTGAACACCATTTTTATCTCCTTGAAGTTGCAAATAAAATTCCACAGCTTCTGGTTCATAGACATTCATGGGAAACGATTCCAGAAACTTTCGTAGCCCGCACTCTTCACACATAGTTAAAATGGCTTGATTTTCAGCACTGTGTCTGCCATTGAAATACACAGCGTTCTCCACAAAAATACCCTTCTTGCGCATCCACAAATTCGAATCGAATGTTCCTGCTACTTGGTTAGCTTCATTGATAATATTGATAGTTGCCATTTCAGAATTTTGTAGAAATCAGAATTTCAGAAGTTATGAAGTTAAGAAATATCCAGAAATGAACTCGTAAGAACGAAGAAGATGAAGTGAGATCGTTTTTGTTACATTCAAAACCAATCTAGGGCTAGGATTGAATTAGATTATTACAAAGAATGGTTGGGATTAAATCTCGAAATTCGAGTTAAACAATAACTGTTCACATTCTAGAAACATTATTAATTTTTGGAGCCAACTTGTGTTTGATAAATACACCACAATTTTTAGGTTTAGAAATAGAGGAGTGTATTAATCTTCTCTATTAGTAATCTAAAAATATGAACAATTTTTGACTTAGAGTAATCTAAACCAAAAGACTGTTTTGATGCAAATCAGCACAGTAGTTTCCAAAGCTATTTCACTTCATTTTCTTACTTATATTTAAAGAAAATTTCACTTATCTGGATCAGTTGAGTACTGTGATCAGCTGAGTAACCTTTTTAGAAATCAGATCAGTAGATGAATCAGCACAGTAGATTTCAGATCAGTAGATGGGTCAGCACAGTAATCCTCAGATCAGTACCCAAATTTCCTGATTTCACCTTTTTGATATCAGCACAGTGATCCTCAGATCAGTACTGTGTCAGATCAGTAGATTTCTTGTAGACAGATTAGTAGTAAACAAGTCTTTCTGTAGACAGATTAGTCAGTAATCAAATTAGTTTTGTAGAATAACTGAATTGTAATCAGATCAGTACTGTAGACAAAGAAACTTTGTAATCAGTACAGTTCTGTAGACAAGTCAATGTATTAATCAGAATATATCTGTAGACTGATATAGCCTGTAATCAGATCAGATTAGTAGACTTTTCAAATCTGTAATCAGATCAGTTCCCCCTTCAATGGAGAATTCCTCTTCTGTGCCTGTTTCACCTTGGTAGAAGTGTTAGTTCATGAAATATAAGTGAAAAACAGTACAGATTAGTAACAATATGTTTTAATTTAATGATCATATCAAGGTTTATGCTAAAGTGACTTAGTGATCTGAGTCAACAAAAGGATCTTTAAGAAATCACAGATTCCCCCTTAATGTATGTTCTCAGTGTCCCTCAACTTTACCAGCTTCCTCATTGGGATTAAGGTCACTTTAGTAACCTTGTTACCTGTTTTAGTGATCTGACATTGGATTGTCTCTTCTGACTTTTGAGTTTTGATGTACTGCTCTTACTTTCTGCTTTATCTTCTTGGTATAAGATCAGTACCTGAAATGTTAGCACAGTTCTATATACAAACAGAATCCATATCTATCAATCCTAAACTAATGCACAGTTCTCTGAATCTCACTTCAGCCAATGGTTTTGTAAAAATGTCAGCTCTTTGAATATCAGTATGAATCTTTTCCATTCTAATATTCTTCTTTTCAACATGATCCCTAATAAAATGATGCCTAATGTCAACATGTTTGCATCTAGTATGTAGGACAGGATTTTGTGTGATGGCAATGGCACTATTACTGTCACAATATATAGGTACATTAGATTCTACAACATTGTAGTCTCTGAGTTGTTGTATTAGCCAAAGAAGCTGACTACAACAACTACCTGCAGCCATATATTCTGCTTCAGTAGTAGAAGTTGCCACACTTGTTTGTTTCTTTGAAAACCATGAAATGAGCTTAGTTCCTAAGAATTGACATGAACCTGAAGTAGATTTTCTATCTATTTTGCAACCTCCAAAGTCCGAGTCTGAATAACCACTTAGAGATATATCATCATCTGCAGGATACCATAATCCTCGATTAATGGTCCCCTTTAGATATTTCAATATCCTTTTAGCAGCTTCCAGATGACTTTCCTTGGGGTTTGCTTGAAATCTTGCACATACTCCAACAGAAAAAGCAATATCAGGTCTGCTGGCAGTTAGATAGAGTAGAGAGCCAATTAAAGCACGATAGTGAGGTTGGTCAGAAGACTTACCTCCTTCATCAGGATCCATTCTGTATGTGGGTTGCATGGGCACACCAACTGTCTTACAGGTTTTAATACCAAATTTATCTAGCAAATTCTTAGTGTACTTTTCTTGATTTATAAAGATACCTTCTGAAGTTTGTTTTACTTGAAGACCAAGAAAATATGTCATTTCTCCCATCATAGACATTTCAAATTTACTTTGCATGAGTGTAGAAAAGCTTTCACTCAAGTTTTTGTTGGGTGATCCAAAGATAATATCATCCACATAAATTTGAACAAGTAATATATCATTACCTTCTTGTCTTCTAAACAAAGTTCTATCAACTTTGCCTTTTGTAAAACCATTTTCAAGTAAGAATAGAGAAAGAGTATCATACCATGCTCTTGGGGCTTATTTCAATCCATAGAGTGCTTTCTTTAACCTGTATACTTGGTGACTATTCACTTCAAAACCAGGTGGTTGTTCCACATAAACTTCCTCAGCAAGTATACCATTCAAAAATGCACTTTTCACATCCATTTGATATACAGTAAATTTCATATGTGCAGCATAAGCAAGGAACAATCTTATAGCTTCTAGTCTAGCTACAGGGGCAAAAGTTTCATCATAATCAATACCCTCAGCTTGAGAGTAGCCCTGAGCAACTAATCTAGCTTTGTTTCTAACTACAAGATCATTTTCATCCCTTTTGTTCTTGAAAATCCACTTAGTGCCTACAACATTATGATTACTATGTCTATCAACAAGTTCCCAAACTTCATTTCTAGTGAACTGATTAAGTTCTTCTTGCATGGCTACAATCCAGTTACTATCACTTAAAGCTTCAATCACAGTTTTAGGCTCAATAGATGATAGAAAACAACACCAGCAAAATAAAGACTTACTAGGTTTTTCTTTTGAATCAAACAATTGTTTTCTAGTTTTAACACCTATACTAGAATCACCTAGAATCAGATCAGTAGAATGAGCAGACTTCCATGTCCTTCTATTCTTAACAGTATCATCATTTACATCATGCAAATTATCATGCAGATCAGTATTATTTATATCAGCAGTTTTGTTCACAGGAGAGCAGTCATTTAATTCTTTTATTTAAGAAGTTTTAGATGACTCACCTTTGTCTTTTACCTTTTCTTTATCAGAATCTTGATCTAGAACTTTCAGGAAAGGATTATATGCTTGTACAGATTCATATATTCCTGTATCTTCATCTTCATTGTTGTTTTGAAGCTGTAGTTTGTCAATTTTCTTACTGAGCTGATGATCAGCAGAGTCCTGTACATTCTCATCAAAGACAACATGTGGTGTTTCTTCCAACAAGATGGCCTCCATCCTAAGCTTCCAGTAGTCATAATCTGCAATCTTGAACTTAGGCAGCTTGTTCACATTAGTGTCATCCATGTTTGTTTAGACAAATAGGATCAGTAGTATAGCAGATAGATTTCAAGTATTCAGATAGTAACAAGTATCAAGAAATAACAGTAAGATCAGTAAAATATCCCTCAAGATCTGTAAGGTTATCAAGAAACAGCAGTCCAATGAACTACTGCTCTGATACCACTTGTTGGTCCCAAAGTTGAGTTAATAATATTGAGTAAGCTAGTGAAAATGTCTAGAGGGGAGGGGTGAATAGACTTTTCAAAAATCTTTCAATATATCAGAATACACAATGCGGAATAATCAGATTACTAATGAGCCCAATCAAATTTATACTCAACTTTTATCTAGATCTTTTATCTTTGTTAATTCTTAATGTTCTTGATTAACCAATTCAAACAAATATCAAACAGTAAATGTAAAGAACACAGAATTTTATAGTGGTTCGACAAATGTCTACATCCACTCTCACAACTCCAGTTGTGATGTTTTATTACTCTTCTTGAGCTTCTTGTGGCTTAGAGTCCCAAGATTAAGACTTTGATCTTTTCGATTATACCACCAGGTATATCTTCGATCTACTAGTAATTCTCCAAGTAACTAGCACACTTGTTTTACAAAATACAAACTTAAACTTGAAAAGTAAAACTTCTCTTTGAATAGCCTTTGATTCTTCTCTTCAATTCAGTGGCTCTTCTCTTCTTCAATCTCCTTCAACTCTGTGAGTTCTTGCTTGTAGACTTGCTCTTTGAATTCTCTAAGATCAGTAATTCCTCAGTAGTCTTCAGCAGTAGGAGATCACACAGTATTTATAGAACTTAGTATGACAGTTAGCAGTTTGTGAACTAACTCTCAACTAACTCTAAACTGTTTTTGTAACTTCTTCTTGTAACCGACTTTGTAACTTCCTTCAACTTCCAAGTCAGCATATCTTCAATATATCTTCAGTTACACCTTAAATAAGCTTTCCAAACTTATTCTTCAATTTTAACAAATCAGCACAGTAACTTACTGTTCTGATTTTTACTCTTCGGATTTTACTCTGCTGAGTCAGTCAGCACAGTAACTTAAAACTTTTCAAAACTTCTCCAGATTTCTTCTACGCTCTTCTTCAACTCTTCTTGAAGTCTTCTTAATCTGAAGTAGTCCTCTGAGTCTTCTTAGTCTTCTGATCTTCTCCTAATCTAGTTCTAATCTAGTGTTCTGATTTTACTGTTCTGAACTTTACAATGCTGAATACAACAAAATTCAACTTTACATATATAAAACCTATCTATACATCAACTGAACTATATACAGATGAGTATATCTAAGTCCTATACTATAAGCTGTCTATACAATACAAAACATCAGCTTAGTTCCTAACAGTTCATATATCAGATCAGTAAATAATAAGATCAGTAACTCATAAGATCAGTAACTCATGTAAGTTCAATAACTTCCATATAAGATCAGTAAATATCTAAGATCAGTAAACATTTAAGATCAGTAACTTACATATAAGATCAGTAAGCATATAAGATCAGTAAGTACATCAGATCAGTAACTCAGATTTCAAATATCTCATATAAGATCACTAAAATTATCCTCAGTTTTCATACTCAGATTAGTAATCTTATTTCATATGACTCAGTTAAGATCAGTAATTTTATTCTTACTATTACCAAATAAGATCAGTAAACTTACTTCAGTTAGCATTAAGATCAGTAATCTCAATTTTAAGTTTCTCATCAGATTAGTAAGCTTATATTCAGATGACTTAGTTAAGATGACTTAGAACCACATATATCACTAACTTTAAGTTGCTTTTGGCCATCAAAACATGCTTTCATCAATTAGAACATTGTTTATAGGATTCATATCCCAACATTGTCGAACCACTATAAAATCGTTGTGTGTTGATTTACTTTACTGTTTGTTTAATTGCTTAATTGATTAATTGCTTATCCAGACAAGACAAGTAGGGTGTTCATACAGAAGTTCGAATTACGAATATAAGTTGAGTATAAATTTGATTGGGCTCATTGTTACTTTGATTAATTCCGCATTACATATTCTGATATATTGAAAGATTTTTAAAAGTCTATTCACCCCTCCCCTCTAGACTTTTACTAGCTTACTCAATATTATTAACTCAACTTGGGACCAACAAGTGGTATCAGAGCAGTAGTTTTCGAACTGCTGTTTCTTGATAACATTTAAAGACTTTGGGTGAAGTCTTGGTTCGTTTTTGTTCTGATTCATATCACACTTTCTTGATATATCTGTATCTTGATTTCTTGCTATTATCCTATCTGATCAAACTGCTAAAACATGTCTCTTGAGATAAGTGCTAACAAACTTCCCAAGTTCTCTGTTCAGGACTACGACTCCTGGAAGTTGAGGATGGAAGCCATCTTCAGCTCAACTCATGATCTAATGGTCTCTGTGATCAAAGAAGGACCAGTCGTTACCATGATCAAAAAACTGCTACACTGGATCCAACTAAAGACGTTGGCGAGCTGATTGTTAAACCAAGGTCAGAATTGACTTCTGAAGAAATGCGTCAAAACAATTTGGATAGTCTTGCTAAGAATTATATTTTACACACCTTGCCAAACGAGTATCTTGGTAAAGTGTTAAAATGTAAGACTGCCAAGCAAATGTGGGATAAATTAGATGTTCTTTGTGAAGTCACTACGCTGATCAAAGAAAGCAAATTGTCCACAGCTGTCTAAGGGTTTGAAACATTTAAGATGAAGCCAGGTGAATCCATTGATGAACTAGATACTCGATTTACTAAAATCATGAATGATCTTGAAGTACTAGGAAAGACTTATACTGAAAGAGAGATTAACCTGAGAATCTTGAAGGCTTTGGATGAAAGATGGAAAATGGTCAAGATGATCATTAAATCCACACAAGATATTGATTCGTGGCCCTCAGAAGCCATGTTCCAGACCCTTAAGGCGCATGAGTTCGAATTAGATGAGGAAGAACCAATTGCCAGTAGTGATAGGGAGAAAGCCGTGTCGAAGAATGTTGCTTTTAAGTCTACTACGTCTAAGAGCTCTAGAGTAGACAGGTCCAAGCCTGCTAGCATAAGAGACGAGTTAGATAAGTCTGATCTAAGTCTGAAAGATCAGATGAACCTTATGGTTAGGAAGTTCGATAGACTAAACAAGCGCTATGGTAGATATAAGAAGTTCTATAAAGACTATAGAGGTTCTACTTCTAAGAACTCGTCTGAGACCAGACGAGACCGAAACTCGTCCGAAAGGAGAGACGAAGTCTCGAAAAGTAACAGACGAGATAGAGAGTCTAATGATAGGAAGATCAAGCGTTCTAATAGACGAGATAAGAGAAGGGATAAGTCTCCTGATAAAAAGTCTACTAACGATCCTTTATGCTATAATTGTGAGAAACCAGGTCACTACATTTACGAATGTCCGGACCTGAGCACTGACGATCGTGAAGAACGCGAGGCAAGAAGGTAAAGAAGATACAACAGTGGTAAGAAGGCAATGATGGCTAATAATGACTCTGAAACGGACTCAGACGAGTTACCATCGTCTTCATATAGCTACCCGTCTGATCATGATGAAGCATTCATAGCTGATGATGGACTCTGCTGCATGGCTAAAATTGAGCAAGAGGTATCATCTACAACTTCATTTCAATCATGTGATGAATCAGACTCTGATGAAAGTGATACAGTCGATAGTGGTGTAGGGAGTAGTCTTCATCACTCTACTGGTGTGACTGAAGAAGACCTCCTACTCGCTAATAAGGTATTCATGGAAGTCAGTGACGAAAACATCCTTTTAAAACAAGAAATCATTGATCTTAAGGAAGCTCAGTCTAAAGTAGATCCTAATATAACAGTCCTAAATGAACGCCTGCAAGAAGAGTTGAGACAACTCAAAGACAAGTGTGCATTGACAGAAAAGTTGTATCAAGACCTACTTAAGACACATGCTACTGAGAAACATGAATTCAATGTTTTAAAAAGAAAGTGCAATAAGCTTGAAGAACACAATAACTTCTTAGAGACTGAGGTCGTAAATTTGGACCTTAAACATACTGACTTGATTAAATCTTCAATGACTAATCAAAAACTGTCAGATAGGTATAGGGCTCCAAATGATAAGACAGGGTTGGGTGCTGAAACACTTAACTCGCCTACTCACGTCATTGAGAACACTATTGAAGTTGGTTCAAGTTCTTTGACACATGATAAAGGCAAAAGACCAATGGAATACGATACTGGAACAACATTCCAAGGCACTGTACTCAAGCAGACTGGTGCTAACACTCCGATTACCAAATGTGGTCAAAAGAATGTTAACAACAGACCTGTTCAGTCTAAGACAAGTCGAAAAAGGACCTCTAATCGTGGACGACCAAACCAGGTCAGATACGAGGATTGGTATCCTGAAGAGACGAGTACTAGACAAGTACAGACTAGATGGAAAGAGCCCAGACCTCCTTTCATAAGGCAGTCTCAGCTCTACTCGTCTAGGCCTAGGAATGTGGCTCCCAAATATCATATTCAACCCGTCTTATATCCTCCGCCTGAATCGTATGATATCGAAGGAGAAGAAAGACCTAAACATGTCTACAAACCGTATGGCCCCAATGCATACAAGTCCTACTCTGACTATCACAGGCCTGTGCCTACTCAAGTAGAGGTTAAGTCAAAAGGCTACCTCAGACGAGTAGACCCAAGAACTGATGATAGGCCAGACAAGGACAACAGGGTCTTATTTTGCAACAAATATGGTCGAAAGCTCAGAAGATCAAACCTGTTCAGGACTCCAATGTATATTTGGATTCCATTGAACTCGACTAACCCCCCAGGACCCCAATAGACAAGGAGGGTACCTAAATTATGGAATATCATCTAATGTAGGGTCGACTCGATCTATACAAGAAGGGTGGCTCAGTAGGAGAAACCTGGTACATAGACAGTGGTTGTTCGCACCACATGACTGGTACCAAGGCACTTCTATCAAGCTACTATGAGCAAGAAGGACCAAAGGTTATATTCGGTGATAGCTCTACAGCCATCACAAAAGGTTTTGGCTATATCCGAAATGGCGACGTAGAGATACAAGACGTATCATACGTAGAAGGTTTGAAATATAATCTATTATCTGTTTCACAGTTTTGTGATCGGGGTTACAAAGTGCAGTTCAAAAGTCAAAAGTGCGAAATCATAGACAAGAGGACTCATACCGTACTGCTCGTCGGCATAAGACAAGGCAGTGTGTATATTGTGAATTGGAATAGTTGTCCACGAGACACTTGTCTTCTTACTAAGACACCCAAAGAGATCAGTTGGCTTTGGCATAGACGTCTTTGCCACATGAATTTTAAGGTGATTAATAATATCGCAAGAGATTACCTTGTTGAAGGTATACCCAACGAAATCTATTTCAAATCACATGTATGTGATGCCTGTCAGAAAGGTAAACAAGTAAAAGGTTCCTTTAAATCTATTCCAACCCTCTCAACAAGTAGAGTTCTTGAACGTCTACACATGGACTTACATGGCCCAATTACTCCTCCAACTTTGAACGGTAGAAGGTACACACTTGTTGTGGTAGATGACTATTCTAAGTTCACTTGGGTAGTCTTCTTACACAAGAAGAGTGATACACAAACACTCCTACCCGATCTGTTGAAGAAGATACAAGTTGAGAAGAATCAGTCCATTGTCAAGATCCGTAGTGACAAGGGTACTGAATTCATTAACTGCTATATTAAAGAATTTTGTTCTAAGCGTGGCATCCAGCACCTTACTAGTGCAGCAAGGACACCACAACAAAATGGAGTAGCAGAACGGAGGAACAGAACCCTTAAGGAAGCCTACAGGACAATGCTGACAGAGTACAACACTCCTCACAAGTTTTTGGCAGAAGCAATCAATACTGCATGCCATTCCCAAAACAGAAGTGCTATCAATAAAGCACTAGGTAAGACGCCCTATGAGGTATGGAAAGGTCGAAAACCCAAAGTTTCATATTTCCATATATTTGGCTGTAATTGTTTTATTCATAACAATGGGAAAAGCAAGTTGAATGCATTCGATGCTAAAGCAGACGAGGGAATATTCTTAGGATACTCCTCGACTAGCAAAGAATTTAGAGTATTTAACTACTCTACCCTATGTGTGGAAGAAACACCACATGTAGTTTTCGACGAATCTCTACATGACTCATCTGCCGACCAGATTAGTAAGAAGGTAACTGATCTATCGATCCAAACTGACCAAGAATCAGAAGTTTATGAATCTGTTCAAGCCTATAACCCATTCATGAAAGCTCTCGAGTCTGATGATAAGGAAAAGGTAAGTGCTCAAGGTAAATCTACTAGACCAGTTGACATGCCTGAGCTAGTCGACTCGTCTACACCCATTAAATCTTCTGATGTAAATGATGTTGAAATACATGATGCTATAATTGATCTTGATGATGATAGTATGCATGCTAAGACTAGAAAAACATGGAAATCTGCTCATGATACTGAAAATATCATTGGTGACTCTACTATTGGTGTAAAGACTGGACGACAACTCTTTGAGTCGCAAGAACAGCCTAGTCCATCTTTGTTTTGCTGGTGTTGTTTCCTCTCATCTATCGAGCCTAAAACCGTTAATGAGGCATTGGCTGATAGTAATTGGATCATCGCTATGCAAGAAGAGTTGAACCAGTTTGTTCGAAACGACGCCTGTGAACTTGTCGATAGACCTAAACACCATAATGTAGTTGGCACACGATGGATTTTCAAAAATAAGAAAGATGAGAATGATGTAGTCGTTAGAAATAAGGCTAGATTAGTTGCCCAAGGCTATTCTCAAGCTGAAGGCATAGATTATGATGAAACTTATGCACCTGTTGCTAGACTAGAAGCCATAAGATTGTTCCTTGCATATTCTGCTTATATGAAGTTCACTGTATATCAAATGGATGTTAAAAGTGCATTTCTTAACGGTATTCTTGTGGAAGAAGTGTATGTTGAACAACCTCCAGGTTTCGAAGTGAAAGGCAACCAAGTATACAAGTTGAAGAAAGTCTTATACGGATTAAAGCAAGCTCTCAGAGCATGGTACAATACTCTTTCTCAATTTCTATTAGAGAATGGTTTTACTAAGGGCAAGGTCGATAGAACCTTGTTTAGAAGGCGGGAAGGTAAGGACATCATACTTGTTCAAATTTACGTGGATGATATCATTTTCGGATCACCAAACAAAAAGCTGAGTGAAAGTTTTTCAACACTCATGCAAAGTAAGTTTGAAATGTCCATGATGGGAGAGATGACTTATTTTCTTGGACTTCAAGTAGAACAAACCCCTGATGGGATTTTCATAAATCAAGCAAAGTATACTCGTAATCTATTAGACAAGTATGGTATTAAGACTTGTAAATCTTCTGGAGTACCTATGCAACCTACCTACAGGATGGATCCAGACGAGAATGGTAAGTGTGCTGATCAAACTCATTACCGTGTTCTTATTAGTTCGTTACTGTACTTAACTGCTAGTAGACCGGACATTGCATTTTTTGTTGGCGTATGTGCTCGATTTCAAGCTAATCCAAAAGAGAGTCATATGGAAACCACTAAAAGGATTCTGAAATATTTGAAAGGAACCATCAATCGTGGTATATGGTATCCTTCAAATGATGATTTATCCTTAAGTGGCTACTCAGATTCTGATTTTGGTGGTTGTAGAATAGATAGGAAATCTACATCTGGTTCTTGTCAATTCTTAGGCACAAAACTCATTTCATGGTTTTCGAAAAAGTAGACAAGTGTTGCTACCTCTACTACAGAAGCCGAGTACATGGCTGCTGGTAGTTGCTGTAGTTAATTACTGTGGCTTATTCAACATCTTAGAGATTATAATATATGTGAATCAAATGTTCCTATATTCTGTGACAGCAACAGTGTTATTGCCATTACACAAAATCCTGTTTTGCACACAAGATGTAAGCATGTTGATGTGAAACATCATTTCATACGTGATCATGTAGAAAAGAAGGATATTCGCATGGAAAAGATTCACACTGATTTTCAGAGAGCTGATATTTTTACAAAACCATTACCTGAGGGTTGATTTCGTGAATTATGCATTAGTCTAGGACTAATTGATCTAGACCCTACTAGTATGTAGCAATGTACTAACCAGACAGGTACATCCCTAAGAAGAAAGGAGCAACAAGACAAGTTACCACAAAAAGCAGAGCACTCGTCTATTCACTTAACAGACAGGTAAACAAGGTCAGACAAGATGACCAAACAACCCGATGAGGAAGCTGGTAAAGCTGAGGGTAATACTAAGGGAATAAACATTTAAAGGGGAATCTGTGATATCTTAAATATCCTTATGTTGACTCTTAAGTTTGTTAAAAGTCATCTTGTTCGAAACCTTGATTACTATACTAGACTGATATTCAAATTAATTATTCTACTCTACTATCTGTATCTTATCAAATGTATAACACAAGATAAGACATGTACAAAAGGTCGTTCGACAGTCAGAACAGACAAGCACAGTCGAAGGGGGAACTCGTCTGGTGCGCAGTAGTCTACTCGTCTGTTTTGAATAGACTTGAACAGACAAGATAAGTGTTCTTACGATTTAAATACTTTAAGTGTTTAATCAAAACGAATTAAAGGTATTAATGTGATGTGATAATGCGAAATTTTAAAAAATCTAGGACTGGATTTATACACTCCCTTTAATGAGGTGTATATACCCAGTTCGCGCCTAAATTTTACTATGCTAGGTCAGATGAGTACACTCCTCTGTCTTAACCAATAGAAAAGGTGGATTTCAAATTTTACGATATCAAATCACGTAATATTCTCGATTCCGTAAACTAAATTTCAAGGGACTTTCATATCTGTCCATTGGATCAAATCTCTTTATCTTAACCATTGATTCAAAAGCTCAAGGTTTAACAAAACCCAAACTGTTTCATTCTTCAACCTCTCACAAGTTCATAACTTCTCGATTTTCATAACTTCTCAAGCATTCAACATTCTTAAAACTGCTCGATTTTCATAACTCTTTCATTATGTCAATTGTTTTGATATTCTATGCTCGCACTAACATGCAGGCAAGATTCGATTTAGGGAAGTATATCACAGAAGGTAAAGTGCATGTGGAAGGATCTGTGTTTTTCAAAGGAAACCACACTGACGACAACAAAGAGATCCTCATGAAGTGTTGGAGATGTGGTTTAAGACCTTACTTGGAAGCATTTCCAGAGGTGGTTTTAGAAGAAGAGGTTCTGGAATTCTACGCCACAGCTACTCGACAAGGCGACTCAATTGAAGCTTTTGTTAGTAGAAGGCGAGTAGAAATTACTCGTGAGATCGTAACTGAAGCTTTGAAGCTACCGTCCGGATCGATTGATATCGAAAGATATGCTGAAGGACATGAGTTAAAATATCTAAGCATATTTTGTGGAAAGAAGCTGAAATTGAATCGTGATGGAAAGATCCCAGCAGTCAAGAAGAATCAATTACTTGACAAATTCAAAACTTTGTTGGATATTTCCTCAAAGATGCTGCTTGGAGTCACTGGGAGTTTTGACTCTGTGACACTTCAAAAGGCAAGAGTGATGGTCGTAATTCATGATGGCATCACTGAAGGGAACTGGACTAAGCTCTTCTTGGATAGGTTGATGCATTTCAAGAAGAACGTACAAGTTGACACCAGTACAGTCAACTGGGTCGTATCTGCTGCAGTAAGTTTTGGAAATAAACTTAGCATTTTGCTACCGATCTTACTTCCAAACAAGACGAGCTGGAGTAAGGGCAAGCCGTTTCATCCATTGAAACATTATCTGAAAAAGAAGGCTCTTGCGAAGCAAGCTGCTGGTGGAGCTGCTGCCCCCAGACAAGTTGAGATCAATCCTGAAGATGCTATGTATGATGCTGCCTCGTCTAGTTCTGAGGAAGATGAGTCAGATGCTGAAAAATCTGATGAAGTGGCTGAAGCTAGAACTAGTGGAAGACTAGTTCAGTATGTGCCAGAAGAAGCCATGTTTGAAGCTGCAAAGGATTCTGAAGATACTCAATCAGACAAGGAGTCTAAGGAGAAAGAGGAAGAATTTCAAGTTTATCGACTGGTGAGAGTCGAGTCGAGTCCTTCACCAGACAAGTCGACTGAAGAAAAGGTTGGTACGTCTTCTCGAACTCTTTCAATTCCTCTCTCTTTACCTGTTAAAACCAAGGCAAGATCACTTCGATCTCGTGCCAAGCCTGTTCCAAAATCCTCTTCTGTGTTGGCAGTGCAACCACTGAGACCCAACATAACCCAAGACACTACTATATTTGACACAACTGATACTCCTACAGTTGTTGAACCAAACCTAGCCACATCAAAACCCACAGAAACCACAATCCAAATTCCCTCAACCACAACAGAATATGTTGAACCCATCAACCCATCTGTTTCGGAAACTCTACTAGTTGCCACTGCAACAACTGAGCCAAGGACCTCTCTTGCTCAGACCCCTTCCGAAATTAGATTCGAATCCCTGGTGTATTATCTGATGTGCTTAAGGGAGAAGAGATTGCGTTCGAAGATGTCAAACAATCTAAGGAAGATGCTATCATCAGTTGAGATCGACACATCTTCAGAGTCTTATGAAAAACTTCTAAGGATATGCACGTGGTTTGCATTGAAGACAGCCCCGACAGAAGATCTGTTTGAAGTAATTCAAGGAATGGGTGGAATCTCCAATTTTCAAGATTGGGAGATGGAACAGAAGGAGAACAGTGGAGTCAAGGACCACTCGGAGTTGTTTCCACCTCATGCATTGACAGCATTGGTGAAGAAAATGCTGAATATATCTGATGATATATTGTCTTCGGAGGTCAAGTTTGATGTTGGTGTTCAAACTGATCTTTTGGAAGAAGAGTTGACAGCTGAGTTAATTGATGTTGCTGTTCAGACTGATCATCCTAAAGAAGTTGTTGTAAGTGCTGAAGTAGAAGATGATTTAGTCGTATTCGGTGAAGAAGATGATGAGTTTGTTGAAGCGTTTATCTTTGATGAAGATGAAATTCTTGTGAAAGATCAAGTTATTGTTGAGACTCAGTCTACTCACCAAGTTTTTCCTGGAGGATTTTTGGATGGTTTGAAAACAGACTTGAAAGGTGTTGTTCAGTCTTCGATAGATGAGTTCTTAAATTCCATGTTGAAAGAAGTTCTTGTTGAACAGAATCAATCCCTTGTAGACAGTTCAAGAGAGTTGATAGTTGGTGAAGTCAACAAAATGGACTCAACATTTAGACAAGAAATGTATGATCAAATTGAAGAGTTTTTAAAAAGGCAAGTTGACTACTCAGAGAAGAGATCGATCAACTTTGCAAGATCGCTAGCTGAAGAGTCGAGTAAGATGGAAAGACTCTACAGAGTTAAAATTGAGATAGCTGATGAGCAGAGGCGTGAAGCACAAGACCAGTTGGTGCGTTCTCGAACTGTTCTTAATGAATTGACAGAACAGAACAAGCTGCTCAGACAGACTGCTACTCATTTTAAGGACGAATTGATCATTAATTCAAAGAAATTGGAATCTACTGCTGATCGTCCTGACAAGATGAGTCGCGATAAGACGCATCAGAGGCAAATTGAGTTAGCTGCTGAAGCTATGAAGTATGCTCTCAAAGAAGAGATGGCTCGCTTTACTTCTATTTTCACTCTTAAGGCAAGTGATGAAGCCAAAAAGGGGGAAGAGACGAGTAGAGTTGTAGAGAAGTCGAGTGCTGAACCAGAAATGAAAGTTGCTGCTACTGCTATAGAAGAGTTAAGAAGGCCCAAGAGAGGAAGGCTAGTAAAGAAAGCTGATTTAGAAGCAGAAGAGACAGGTAAAGGGCAAAGGTATTGTTCTACCTGAAGCAGAAGTTCAGTCAACTCAAGTTAAAAGAAAGCTGGTGATTGAAGAACCAGAAGAAGAGACAACTGCAATCGTGAAAAAGCAAAAGATAGTTGAGAAGATTGATGATGAATCTCACTATGCTAGTAAGAAGAAAGTTGGAAAGCATATTAGAAGGTTGCAGAAATTGAAGGCAAATCCAGATCTAGTTGAAGACGCGTTCATTGACAACTTCATTGAAAATGAACATCGTGAAGATTGGTTCAAAGTCAAGTTGCAATGGGAGTTAGATCACTGGATAGTTCGTAAGTTTGGAGATCCAGAAAGCTCTGAAGAACTTTATTCTATATTTGACAAATTCATGGAAGTTCAAGACAAGAAGCTATGGAATTTGATTATGAGGATAGTTGCTGCTGTGAATTTCAATATTATGGTGCCTATCTTTCCGAAATGGACTACTCCGATGCTGAGTTCTGGAAAGAGAATTGATTTCAATCACATCAAGAAGTTTGAAGAAGAATTGCTGGATAAAGATAAGATAGAGACTGAAGAACATATTTCGGTAATTCACAGAAGATTACTTGATGCATTTTGTGTTCCAAATCCAGAAGGAGGTAATATGTCTGACTTAGTGTAATTGCTTTACTTAGTTTTTTTTGTTGTTTTTGGTATGTGTAATCTACTGATCTTACCTGAATGAATGAAAATATAAGTACTATTTTGATGTTTAAAGACAAGATAACTACTTAACTAGTCTACTATTGAGAAAAGATTCAAGTAGTTTTGGCTTCATCAAAAAGGGGGAAATTGTTGGGATATGAATCCTAAGACAAGTCCTAAATGATGAAAAGATAAGATTAGTTTTGATAAGCCAAAAAGTAGGCTTGAATATTTTCTAAGTGTTGACTGATCTAGTCTAGTTATGAAGTCGTCTTGAACAGATCAGTGGAGTTCACAAGACAAGTACTAGTTTAAGACAAGTACTAGTTCATAAGACAAGTATATCTGTTTAAAAGATGAGTACATGTTATAAGTACTTTGTATAATGGTTAGGTATTATACTGAGCTATTTGAGATGTATAGAAGCTCATGTTTCGTTTGTGTTCATTGTATAGTTTCTAAGATGACTAAGTTATTTTGTAAAGTTTAAAGTAATGTAATAGTCTTGTTAGAATTAGATGATAGGACTAGATTAGTTCTATGCTGAAATCTACAGAAGAAGACCTGCGCAAGACAAGTCAAGTTGGAGACAAGACAGGTGCGCAACAAGACAAGACAAGAAGGAAGAAGTTAGTTACAAAAACGCGTGTTGAAAATAAGGATTAAAGGAGTTAGTTAAGGAATAACTAATTAACTGAAGAAACGCGTGGATGGATAAAGATAAACAGTTAGAAGTTAGTTTTCAAGAAAAGTTAGTTACATAACAGAAAGTTCTTGAAGTTGAAGCTTATAAATACCCCATGGTATTCTACATTTGAAGACTACTGTTACAAAGAGAATTGAAGCATTCATAAGAGATATTCAAAGCAAACACACTCTCGGAGTTGAAGTTCAGAAAGTTCAAGCCAGAAGACAAATGAAGAAATTGAAGAAGGCTGCTACTGGACTTAGAGAAGTTTACTTTTTACGTTTTTGTTTCAAGTCGCTAGTTACTTGTATTTAGCTAGTTTTAGATCGAAGAAGCACTTGGAAGTGTTATCGATAAGATCGAAGTCTTATTTATTGGGAGTTAAAATCACAAGACTACTCGATTGGAAGAGTAATAAGAATTTCACGACTGGAGTTGTGAGAGTGGATGTAGACAAATTGTCGAACCACTATAAAATCGTTGTGTGTTGATTTACTTTACTGTTTGTTTAATTGCTTATCTAAACTAGACAAGTAGAGTGTTCATACAGAAGTTCGAATTACGAATATAAGTTGAGTATAAATTTGATTGGGCTCACTGTTACTTTGATTAATTCCGCATTACGTATTCTGATATATTGAAAGATTTTTAAAAGTCTATTCACCCCTCCCCTCTAGACTTTTACTAGCTTACTCAATATTATTAACTCAACTTGGGACCAACAAATTCGAACCTTTGAACAACAGTGGTTAGCTTGCTTTCCTTTATTAGGGATGTACCTTCACAAAGGATTGCTAAACGGTCCCACATTTCTTTGGTTGTCTTACATCTTAATACTTTACCAAGATACTCATTGGGAAGGGTATGTAAGATGTAGTTTTTGGCCAAACTGTCAAGATTGTTATGTTTCATTTCTTCTGAAGTTAATTCTGACCTTGGTTTGGGAACAAGTACACCAACGGCCTTGGAAGGTTCCAGTGTTGCAGTGTTTGGCACCATGGTAGTGATTGGTCCTTCTTTGACCACAGAAACCATCAGATCATGAGTTGAGCTAAAGATGGCCTCCATCCTCAGCTTTCAGTAGTCATAATCTACAGTCTTGAACTTAGGAAGTTTGTTCACATTAGTTTCATCCATGATTGATCAGACAGATAAGATCAGTAGTATAGCAAGTATTTTCAGGTATTCAAGTAATGACAAATATCAAGAAATAGTAACAAGATCAGTAAGACTTCCCTCAAAGTCTACAAGGTTATCAAGAAACAGTAGTCCAAAGAACTACTGCTCTGATACCACTTGTTGGTCCCAAGTTGAGTCAAGATTGATTAAGCTAGTAAAAGTCTATAGGGGAGGGGTGAATAGACTTTTAAAAATCTTTCAAAATATCAAAGTTTTAATGCGGAAATGTGTTCTGAACAGTACTGCTCTTACTGAATTAGATCAGTACTTTCCAGCTTCAGTTTATACTCAACTTCTTTAGATCTTTTACTTTGTAAACCTTAATGTTCTTAGTTAAACAATTCAAACAAATATCAAACAGAAAGTAAAGAACACAAGATTTATAGTGGTTCGACAAATGTCTACATCCACTCTCACAACTCCAGTTGTGAAGTTTTATTAACTCTTCCTTGAGTTTCTTGTGGCTTAAAGTCCCAAGATTAAGATTGTGATCTTATCGATTACACTCCCAAGTGTATCTTCGATCGACTAGTTATTCTACAAGTAACTAGCACACTTGTTTACACAATACAAACTTTAAAATGAAAAGTAAAACTTCTCTGTGTTAGCCTTTGATTCTTCTCTTCAAATCTGTGGCTTCTTCTCAGTTTGATCTTCTTAACTCTGTGAGTTCTTGAATGCTTCGAATACTTTGATTGCTCTTTGAATGCTCTTATATCAGTAGTCTCAGCAGTAGAAGATCATACAGTATTTATAGAACTTAGTATGACAGTTAGCAGTTTGTGAACTAACTTTCAACTAACTCTAAAACTGTTTTTGTTGTAACTTCTTTTTGTAACCGACTTTGTAACTTCCTTCAACTTATTCCAAGTCAACATATCTTCAAATATATCTTCAGTTACACCTTAAATAAGTTTTCCAAACTTATTCTTCAAACTTACCAACTCAGCACAGTAATTTACTGCTCTGACTCTTACTGCTCTGAGCCAATCAGCACAGTTCTCCAAAACTGTTCTGCACTTCTCCAGAATACTTCTAAGCTTTTCTTCAACTCTTCAAAGTCTTCTTTATTATGAAGTAGTCTTCTGAGTCTTCAATAATCTTCTGATCTTCTTCTAATCTATTCCTAATCTACTGTTCTGAACTTTTACAATGCTGAATACAACATAATACAACTTTACAAATATAAAACCTATTTATACATCAACTGAACTATATACAGAAGAGTACATCTAAGTCCTATACAGTTCTTATACAATACAAACATCAGCTTAGTTCCTAACAGTTCTTATATCAGATCAGTAAACACACTAAGATCAATAAACATATATAAGATTAGTAAACTCAGATTTCAATATCTCATTAAGATCAGTAAACTTATTTCAGATGACTTAGTTAAGATGACTTAGAACCACATATATCATTAACTTTAAGTTGTTTTTGACCATCAAAACATACAATCATCAACTAGAACATTGTTTCAAGGATTCATATCCCAACAGTGGTTTGGGCGGGGAGGAGGCGGCAGCGTCGCTGAGCGAGTGGGGAAGGAGGTTGAAGAAGAGGGGGAGGGTTGGGGGAAGAAATGATGAAAATTAGAGTTTTTATGAGGTGTACATTTATCATACCAATTTTTAAGATACAGAGTAAAAGAGTATAATAAGTAATTTAGGGAAAGTGCATTTATCTTAGATTTTTGTACCGGGGAAGTGCATTTAACATTCATAGAGGCCTGGGGTATATAAATGACGCCTTATTTTTTTGCTAATCAATCAAGGAAAATGCATATTCTGTCCTGTATTTATATATGAACTAAAATAATTGGATTTTAAAAGAGAAAATTGCGTTTTTCGTCCCATCAACCATGGGTTCGTTGGGATTTGACCACTGAGTTTTGAACTTGGTCCCACTCGATATTCTTTACGCAGTTTTGGTCCCGCCGTTAACTTGACCGTTAAATGTTGTTGCAAATGTGTGATCCAAAAGTTAAACTTGACACATTTTAGCCATTTTGAAGGGAAAAAAACATAACCCTCGTTGCATTTATGGCCCCACACGATTTAGAACTATTATATTACATTTATTTTTTTCAAGGTTGAAAATATATGTATCATTGAAAATATTGAGACCATAAATTTGTGAAAATATTAATATCGAATTGACAAACAAATTTTTAATACATAAATTTAACAAAACAATTTGAACAAATTTACATCTGTGATAAATTTACGTAAAATATAGAATAATATATAATATTATCTCATGTGATATTTATCGACATTTTTTCAAGAATTTTGTTTTCAATATTCTCTCGAGTCTCGATACTTTACCAATATTAGGCTCTATATTATTATTGGATACCGATATGTATCGTTTTTTAAGAAAATATTGTGGAATATCATTTTTCTCAAGATCATATCGGCGACGATAAAAATTGGATATATCGAGGATATATGAGAAAATTTCTTGATAATTTCATGGATATATTCGATTTTCGTGGTCATCGATATCGATATTGGAAAGAATGATATTTCCATGATATATGTAAAAAATTGAAAATATCGATAAATATTGATATGCAATAAAAATAACAAGCGCCTCATTGTTCAAAATTGAAAATATTGATAATTATTCATTGTTAATTATTTTTGTTTTGGGAATCGTGGGCCTACGTCATTTATTTTTGTTAAATTTTTTCAATGTATCCAATTTTGGTAGTCACCGATATCGATATTGGAAAGAATGATATTCCACGATATTTAAAAAAAATGAAAATATCGATATTTAATAATAATATCAAATCTAATATCAATAAAATATCGAGAGAACACTAAAAAAACGTTGATAAATTTCATATAAGCTCGATAACATCATATATGGGGAAATAATTTTTTTATGTCCCATAACTTTACAGCTTTTTCAAAATCGTCCCAAAAGAGTCAACTTTTTCAATTACGTCCCAAATTTTAGCTAACTTTTTCAATTACATCTCAAAGTCGTCGGAAACATCAAAATGACGTCGTATTACGTCATGGTTACGACATCGTTTTAATTTTTCGCGACTTTGGGACGTAATTGAAAAGGTTAGCTAAAATTTGGGACGTAATTGAAAAACTTAACTTTTTTGGAACGTTTTTAAAAAAATTAAAAAAATATAGAACTAATAAAATTTTAACACTAATAAACATGACAATATTATATACTCCGTATAATATTTCATTGAATTATTATATACACATATAATATATTAAAATGTACACTAATATTAAAATTTTGAATTGTATAAGATAAATTAATATTAAAATTATAATCATTTACTTTAAAAATAATGAATAATAATAAATAAATAGATTGATAATAAAACTTCATATACTCCGTATTAATTAAAAAATATGAATCGATTTAACTTTAAAATTACGAATCAATTTAACTTTAAAATTATGAATCAATTTAACTTTAAAATTATGAATCGATTTAACTTTAAACAATTTAAAAAATTAAATATAAAATTGATAATTACCATAAGGAATTGGATAATGAGTAATAATAAATAAATAGATTATAAAATTTTATATACTCCATATTAATTAAGAATTGTGAATTGATTAATTTAATTTTAAAAAATAAAAATAAAAATAATAATAATTAATAATTACCATAAGGAATTATGCTAATATTAATGACCATAAATATAATATGTTAACAAAATATCCTATAATTCTATTCAGTATAATTTTATGTTCTAAAATTGAATGAAATAAAGGCTAAAATTATTATAAAATAAATAAACGTGATAACGTACTATTTAATATTATCCAAAAACTATACCTACTAATTTATTTATATAAATAATATATATATATATATATATATATATATATATATATCGATTATATACCTTTATGGCGACGAGGATATACCGATAATAAAATATATAAGTAAATTTATTTGTTTAGATTTACATTACAAAGAAAATTTAAAAAAAAGTATATAAATATCAAGTATATAAATTTAAAAAAAAAGTATATAAACATATACAATCAATTAATCAAAAAATTTCAATAAAATATTTTTTTAAGTTCCATAACTATTCTATTTTTTCAAAAACGTCCCAAAAAAATTATGTTTTCCAATTACGTCCCAAATTTTAGCTAACTTTTCCAATTACATTCCAAAGTCGTCGGAAAATCATAATGACGTCGTAATCATATCATAATACGACGTCGTTTTGATTTTTCCGGCGACTTTGGGACGTAGTTGGAAAAGTTAGTTAAAATTTGGGACGTAATTGGAAAACTTAACTTTTTTGGGACGTTTTTTAAAAAGTTATAAAGTTATGGGATGTAAAAAAATTATTTCCCTCATATATGATATTTTATGTAAATTTATCACTAATGTAAAATATGTTTAATTTTTTTATGTTAATTTATGTGTTAAAAGTAAATTTATCACGAATGTAAATTATGTTCAAATTGTTTTGTTAAATTTGTGTATTAAAAATTTGTTATTAAATTTTCATAAATTTTAAAATTTATCGATATTAATATACAAGATATCTCCACAAAGTTAAGGTCTTGATATTTTCAACGTTATGAATAGGATTTATGAATAATTTTGCATTTTTCATAACGTTTGGGACCAAGTTTGCATTGTATGGGACCAAGTCTGCAAAAAGTACACTTAACGGCCACATGAATCGCACTTGACACACCCTTCGTTAAATTTTGACGGATTTTGGGACTAAATTTGCAATAAATTTTTGTATGAGACCAATTTTGAATAAAAAAAATTAAGCGGGACTAAATCCAAAACCCAATGGTCAAATCCCAACAAGCCCATGGTTGATGGGACAAAAAAAGTAATTTAGGGTGGATGTTGAAAAACCATAATATGTATGTTTATTATAACACACCATGTAATAAAATTTTTGATGTCTTGTTAACATTGAAATATGTGTTGGTGTGAAACTTGTTTATATAACAATTGAACGATTAAATTAGTTATGAGACAGATATTTTACTTTAGTATTTACAATAGACTTTATTTAATAAAAAGACTCGGATAGCTAGAGTCATAATTTCATGAATTATAAAATTTCATCTAATTAATGAGATCATTATATATATATTTTTTTTTTGTTTAAAAAAATGGATAGTAAGTAAAGAATACACAATTTAATATTCTATCAATAATATCAGGATGAGATTGTATTTCATTTTTAAATTATGAATTTTTCGAGTTAGATTACAAAATTGTTGGAATTCTCAACAGCCACCTTCTTCGAAGATAAACTTCAACACATGCACTAAAACACGTGTCTTCTTCCTCCAAGCTGCACCATTATCAAAGCGCTTAACCCAATGTAAATAGTACTACATGGCGTGAAGACGTTTGTGTAGTCCACAATAATTTAATGGCATGGAATGCCCACATCATTTGGTTCGTTTCTTTGGTTCTTGTATTCTATTTAAAAAAACTCATCTTTGACATCCTCCATATTGAATTCATCCTCCATAGTGCATCATCATACTCATCTAGAGTGAAGTTCTCATCATCTCCTAAGTTCTGATAAAACAAGAAAGATTATGTGTTGGGCTATGTTCGAAAAAAGAAAAAGAAAAATCACATTTCAATTATTTTTTTGAAAATACGAGTTCAAATTTTTTGGATGAAACACCATCAACTTCTAGCCGAAAATAAAAACTCCCTTCGTCCTAAAAATACTTTTACAGGTAAATGAGCACGAATATTAATAAAGTGTAATAATAAAAAATGGAGTTTTGATGAGTAATTTTGTAGACGAGTAATTTTATAAAATTTTATGTATAAAATAAAAAATATGAGTTGACTTTTGTATATGTGTGGAGAAAAAGTAATGATATTTATGTAAAATTGAGGATATTGTGATAATGTAGTTTATATTTTCCATTTTAAGAGTGTATAGATTATTGTGAAACGTTCCAAAAAAAAAAGTGTGAAAATAATTGCGGACGTAATTCAAAATAACATCATGTTTTGAACAAAGCAGTTCGGAAAGTACTTTTTTTTTAAAAAAGTAAAAGAAAAAAAAACACGTCAAACCAAATTTACACTATCACATTCACATTACAACCCATATTGTTTAGGCAAATTACTCTATCAAAAGATATTTACACAAAATTCTAGTTTTAAATTTAAAAAAAAAAAAACTTACATATAACTGTTTAGCACCACCGGGTGACCACATTGCATCAATATCCGATAAAAGTAGGGGCACCAGTGCACCACTAGACGAAAATCTATCGCGCGAAAAAATGTGATTTATTTTATTATAAAATATATATAAATATTTAATCTGATATTGCATTCATGCTTTAAAAAAAAATTAAAACTAAAAGATGGGTGTACTAGTTAATACGTGGGTTCAAATAATTTAGGACCAAAACTAGATTCTAAGCAGCCCATCAAAATATGCATTTATTTTACAGCATATAAATTTATACCGATCAACTAATATTTTTAGTTGATCGGTAATTTTTTTTGCTTCAAAAAAAAAAAAAACTAATATTTTTAGTAAACCAATTAATATAATTTAAAAATACACTTAATGCACCGATGCATAAAAATGTTTATCAATAATCAAAGACAACTTGTGATATTGTGATATTGCTAACATTAAGAAAATCATCAAACTTAAAAAATATATAAAAATTGTACTGATTTTATTAAGATTTAATTTGCTGAAAATAGTAAAACATATAGGGCGGTCAAGATTATTTGAATAGATACTAACAATTTAGTTTGCATGATGTTTTTACATGAATTCAGGTGTTGTTATTTTCTTCATTTGACTGGTCATAGATTTAATGTTTGAAAATGATGGAATTTTATAGTAGTATTTATTAGCAATTTAACACATTATTGATTATTATTCTGTTTTTATCCCAGTAACATTTGGTTCAAAGTCACTTGTTTTGACTTTGCAGTTACGGTCTGCCCATTCCAATATGAAGTCCAAAAAAGGCAAAATCTAATTATTTCTAGATTACCAATTTATTCTTCTTACACTACGTTACAATAAATATATATTCTTATCCTACCTCACTCTGTGGGTGAAAAATATGGTTCAAACCTACTGAATCAAATTAGATTATTAAATATGATTCGATTTTTGTTTACGGTTCATTTTATAATTTTTAGAAATGATTTTTTGTAGTATAGTTTAATTTACAATTTTTACTAATAAAAAAATTAAACAACTAATATTATACATGCTAATTTATCACCATCCATACTAATTTATCACCATCCTTCAAACCATCACATATTTACTTTAATTGTCATTCATTTTATTTATAAGTGGACCACACAACAATCAATCACACCTTTAATATATTTATTTTACATATAAACTAATCAATATTTATTAAAATTTGTATCCAAACAACGGTTACAATAAATTTAAGTTTATTAGTATAATTTTAAATTTTATATTAATTTTTTTCCATAACTCATCATGGTGTATTTAGTCTGATGCCCTATAATTGGGGTCAGATATTAGTTTATCGTTTAAGTGAATTGTTTAATAAGTAACGTGTAGCTCGCGATCATATACAAATCTCCATTATTAGGGTAAAACCGTATAAATTAGCATAAAGAATTTTCATTATTAGGGTAAAACCGTATAAATTAGCATAAATAATTTTTTCGATTCAAGGCCTGAAAGATGGGTCAACTATCGATTTAAGGCCTAAAAGAAAATTCATATCGATATAAGACTCAATTTATATAAAACTATCAATTGAAGGCTTGAATTTTAACACCGTTAACATTTTATTTAACGGAATGCAAGTGTAACTCAATTTTATTTTATTTTTTAATACGGACTCAAAAATAATTTCCTTATAAAATTATGTATCTAGTTATGAAAAAAATTGTATGAAAGATAACATTTCTCTTATATGGACGCTAGTATTATATAACTAATTATTAACGGTGTTAAAATCTAAGTCTTCAATTGATACTTTTATATAAATCGAGCCTTATATCAATAGGAATTTTCTTTTAGGCCTTAAATCAATAGTTGACCCATCTTTCAGGCCTTAGAATCGAAAAAATTCCTTAGCATAAAGTTTTAAAGCATTCTGTCTAAATTAATTCCAATATTGAAATAAAAATTGTTACGTCAAATTATTAATACTCCCTCCGTCCGTCTATAAGCTTCCCGCTACTTTTTGGCACATAGATTAAGAAAAGTGATTAAATAATAGATATAGTACAAGTGATGTGATTGAAAGAAGGAGGGAGATAGAGAGAAAAAGTATTCCCTCCGTCCGCCTATAAGCTTCCCATTTTACCATTTTGGTCCGTCCGTCTATAAGCTTCCCATACCCTTTTTGGTAAGTACTTTTTCTTACACATCACTTTATATCTTACTTTTTCACTCTATCTCTCTCTTCTCTCAATCACATCACTTGTACTATATGTATTATTTAATCACTTTTCTTAATCTATGTGCCAAAAAGTAACGGGAAGCTTATAGACGGACGGAGGGAGTAAGATATAAAGTGAAGTGTAAGAAAAAGTATTTACTAAAAAAGGTATGGGAAGCTTATAGGCGGACGGACCAAAATGGTAAAATGGGAAACTTATAGGCGGACGGAGGGAGTATTATTTTGTTGTTTAGTAGCATTTTTATCGATAATAAATATCATCTCCTGTTGTTCCCCCACGTCCTACAGTTATATATTCTCCATCATGAGACTTTACAATTTAAATTTGGATAACTCAAATAATTGTTGAAAATGGACAAATATTTTGAATTTCCAGTCTTAAAAAACGATTCTATTTTGTATTTGTTTCTTGAATTCTACAGATGATGTATGATGTCCAAACTTTTCAAATACCCCAAATTTCAAAACATTCGTTTTTATCCAACTCAACCGACTAGTGCTTATTGTGCTTCTTTTTTATTTTATTAATAAGTTTAATAGTATTCTCTTTTGTCCATTTTTTTATAATTTTCACACTCATTTTTTTATGGTCCATTTTTATAATTCTCATTTTTTTTTTAAAAATACAAAAATTACTCACATACACTAGTTTCACTATAAAAAAATTAATTTTTAGTGACATAAATTCTGTCATTATAACTTATCTAGCTAAATAAATTTAGTGACGGTATTCTCAAATTTCTGTCACTAAAAACTTTTAGCTAAAAAAGTAACAATGAAAGGATGATGTTACTAAAAATCAATTTTCTTGTAGTATTTATTTCTACCTTATCTTCACTCTCAAACTTTCATTTTTTTTAACCTAAACAGTCAGTCTTGATTGAAATTATTATTAAATATATATTTTTATAAGAATAACACTTGTATAAATTTCTATTTACGTAAAATCACTTTTGCGAGAGTCATTGTTGCATACTAAATTTCACATATTAAAACCAGACATTTTGTATGCACACCTATAAAAGAAAATCACGTGAATTCGGTAGGCTTTTCCTTTATATAAATAAAGAATATAAAAGTATAATTAATCATATGTATAGTGGCTGAATATTTTGCTTTACATACACAGAAAGTGCGAAAATATATTTATTGCAGTCTTGATCACTACAAAACCCGTACCATATTATTCAATTTTAGCATACAAAATTATTATAATTAATTAATTAAAAGGGTATTGGGTTTGAAAATTCAATGAGAAAATTGGAAATACCATGTGGCCCGGCCGACAATAAATTCCAAGGCTCTTTTTCTTGAAACTAATTAAATTAATTAATTAGGGTCTACACTTTACGACAGAATTTTAATTCTTTTTTTTTTTTTTCTCGGTAAAGTAATTTCATTGGAACTAAACGAGTACAAGGGGTACTCAACTCTTACACACGATTGGATCAGGCTACTCGTGAGCCGAAAATTAAAATTCAAAATTTCATTGGAATTTTAATTCATTAATTTCTAGTCTATACGATAGGGATTAGGGAGTAATATATAGTTCCACGTAGTTCCTTTAAAACTTTAAATTAAAATTTAATTAGGTTTTATTTTCAACTTTGAAATGAAGTAAGCGACTAGACATAAAATTATTCAGTGTGACAACTTGAAATAATAGTTCCTCCGCCTATTTAATGCATGTGAAATGAAATAAACGGTGAGAGTTGATCACTTCTATTGAGATATGTCATAACGTTAATATCTAATAAAATAAACTTCACAATTTTATTTTATTTTTTGTCTCACAGTATCTTCATACTCTTAAAATGAAAATTACTCCATAAACTACATTTTTACAATTTTATATAAAATCACATTACTTTTAGATTACCCATAAACACAATTCAACTCATATATTTATTTTATACATAAATATTTAATAAATTATTTTTTCAGTATCATACTATATGTGAAGTTTTTTTCAAAATGGATAAAATATAATATAATATTTGACTAATATACTATGACTAGAAATTACGTAAATTGAATGAGATTGAGTATTATTGGTTTGTTTTGTTTTGTTTTGTGTGTTGTGAATGCCAATCAAATCAGTTGTACACAAATTAATCGGGCTTCACATTTTGATAAAGAGAATCGATAAAATGAAAGAAGAAAATGAGAAAAAATAATTTATAGAGAACTAAATTGGTAAATGTAGGGAGAGAAGAAAAGAAAGAATCAGTTGATAGAGGAAACTCAATTCATTTAATTTCTACTTTCTAAATTTGTGTACAAATTATCATAGGATGGAGGGAGCATTAATTAAATATATGATTACAAATCCGATTTATGACTATGAAATATGTAGAAAAAAATTCTTGAAATTCATCACGTACTTGTTTTTTGGACTTTCTCAAAAAGTTATATAATAATGAAAATACCTTATAATTACTTAATTTGACATTGTTTTACCATCTGTCTAGAAGCATTAGTACCCTAAACAAAAGTTAGTTGTGAATAAATGCGTTTGGTTTGAGAAATTAATTAGGGGGTGAAAAAGTCTTGAGAAGTAAAGTAGGGTGGCCAACAAAAATTATAGTTGGGCTGACACAGTTGGTCAGCGGCGACAATTCGCCTTTCCATCTTTTTCCGGATTGTACATTTTTCCCCTGGCCCGGATTTTGATAGTTTTTTTGTTTCGATATTGTGAACTTATAACTTTAAATTTTTTCTTTCTTTTAATACACATCATTTATTCGTCAAACAAGACCCCATGATTTCTAAAGAAAAGAATGTGGAATTATGTATTTTGCTAAATTACGATTTTTATTTTTTTATTTCACACCATATTTTACTATTTACATTATTTAAACGTATAAAATAAAAAAATAATCATCGTTTAATAATAATTATAACCGTGTAAAAGATACAAAAATTGAAATAAAAAATAGCATAGACAGAATGAAATCGTGGTTGATTTATCTGGTTGGCAATCTTGACTTAACTAGTATATATGAGCGTGCTCTGTTTTTAAAGAGAAAAAGTAATATGAAAATATATGAGCGTGCTCTGTTTTTAAAGAGAAAAAGTAATATGAAAAGGACTCTCTTTTTCCATTTTTTGTGTGCGATGTCTTTAATAATTTGGGATGGGCGATGGAGGTTGAGGTGGGTGAATATATTTTTTTGGTTACATGTGGATTAAAATCATTATTATACGGAATTATATTTTTTTTAGTCCATTAAGTTTTTATGTTTTAAAATTTAATCCACCATATTACCACTTTTTAAATTTAGTCCATTAAATTTCGATTTATTTTGATTTTGGTCCAATAACCTGCTATAGCAGATTTTGCAGGTCATTTTTTAAAACACACCCCATAAAATGTTATACAAATCCCCCAATGTTAAACACACTCACACTAAAATTTAAAAATGATGTTTTATTACACACCTCAATTCTTTCATATTTAATAAATTGTCAAAAATAAGAATTCAAATTAATATGAAAATTATAAATAATTAAAACCTACAAAAAATCGCATAAATCTTCAAAAATTAAACAAAGCTAAAAAAAATTAATTAATTTAATTAGTTTTGAAGATTTAGTTGATTTTCTACTATTTTTAAATTTAATTTAGCCTTATTGTCGACATTGTTATAGAAGTTAGAAGGCAAATAAAACAAATAAAGCATTGGAGTTTTTATTTTTTTATTTTCCTTTTAAATATTTTTTTTATATTACATGAACCTACTAACATTCCATAAATATTATATACACTCCAATTGTTAAACACAAAAATTCAAAAATCAATTAAAGTTAAATAAAATCATAAAAATATTTAATAAATTATAAAAAATAATTTAATTAAAAAAAAGTAAAAATTCAAATTAATATGAAAAATATAAATAAAATCTATAAAAAAATACATAAATCTTCAAAATTTTAATAAATTAGTTTAATTATTTTTTAAGATTTAGTTGATTTTTTAATATTTTTGAAGATTTTTAAATAAAAATAAAAAATTTCAAAAATAGTAAAAATCAACTAAATCTTCGAAATTAATTAAACTAATTAATTTTTTTTAGTTTTGTTTAATTTTTGAAGATTTAGGCTTTTTTTATGGGTTTTATTTATATTTTTTATATTAATTTGAATTTTTAGGTTTTTTAATTTAATTATTTTTGACAATTTATTAAATAGTAAAGAATTGGAATAACAAAAGTTTTTTAAATTTTAGTGTGGTGTGTTTAACATTGGGGGTGTGTATAACATTTTATGGGGTGTGTTTTAAAAAGTGACCTGCTAAATCTGTTATAGCAAGTTACTGAACCAAAATCAAAATAAATCGAAACTTAATGGTCTAAATTTAAAAAATGGTAATCTGATGGACTAAATTCAAAAAGATAATAACTTAATGGACTAAAAAAAATATAATCTCTTACTATACTATTGTACAATTCTATCGAAAATGTTATTGCCATTTTATCAATATTAATAAACAGTTATCCTCTTAATTCACCAATACATCTTAATAGTTAATAGATGCCCCTCACTTAGTTTCACTTTAACTATTGCTTTGGGAAAAAAAAAATATGTTTAAAATATATATATATATATATATATATATATATATCGCTTTGAATTTTTTAAGAGATTAAAAAAATTTCAACTTTGCCACTTTCTCAATTTTTGTAATATGTACTTCCTCCGTCTATAGTGTGTTATTTTTTTCAAAGTATAGTCGATCTCTTTTCTTTTTTAAATTGTGTAAAATGTTTAAAACACTTTATTTAATAAATGATTATTTTCTTATATTGTTCAATAAATAAGAATATATTAAAAAGTTTACTAATAAAATTCAGAACTGTAAATACAATAAATAATGTTTTATTGATCTATGTAAAAAAAAAAAAAAAAAGATAATCATTTTGAGAGGGATGGAGTATTATAAATGATCATAAATTTAACTATTCATTAATATTAAATAACTTTTAAAAAAAAAAACTACGTACAGGGATGGAGTAACAATCTTAATTAATACAGTGTATGAATGAATAAGATGGAACAATGAACATATACGGGTGATGTGTCACAACCATATATAAACATGCAATTTTTTATTTTATTTTAATTGTTTAAATAAATAAATAATTTAAAAAGAGGGTAAGATCAGGCCGGCTAAAGTTTGACTTATATATGTGCTTTACTATATATATGGGACCTTTATATTGAGCAATAAAACAGAAAATTAACAACATGGACATCATCCAATTATTCCTTTCGGTGGCGGTGGTCGCTTCCGTCGGACTCTTTTTCCGGGTGTATAATGTGGTGGTGGCGCAGCCGCGGAAGCTCCGGTCCGCCTTGCTCAGGCAAGGGCTGAGTGGGCCCCCTCCAACTATTCTTCTAGGCAACATACTCGAAATGAAAAAGGCAAGAGATGCCGCTGCTAAGGTCGCCGCCGTCGCCGGACCTCCGACCTCTCACAATTGTGGGTCCATGCTTCTTCCCTTCTTCGACGAGTGGAGAAAGAAATACGGTATTTTCATTTTTCTAACCATGCAATTAAATAAATTAATGGAGTAGAAGAATTTTATGTGTAATATTAAACCTGCAATACTCAAATAGATCTACTAAAATAATAGCACAAAGACAAAGACAATCATAAAAATATGTTATTAGTAAAAATGTGTATTATTATAAGGATATATATATATATATATATATTTTGTTGTAACACTGTATATTTGTCTTTGTGTAACACAAACATGGAGTACTAGGGGTAACAATAGGTCGGTCAGGCTTTAACAAAAAAAAGTTTGGGTCTAATATATAATTTTTGGGCACAAACCTGATTTATAGTATATTATAGGCTTTTTTTTTAGAGGTTATGCCTTAATAGGGTTGACTCGAAAAGTGTTATTCAAAGTAAATTTTTACAACACTTGTATTATCATTAAATCAACTTTTTAAATTTAAAAATAAAGAAATAAGAATAATAAAAAATTAATTAAAAAGTTCATAAGATTATACTCAAATGCAAATCTGCCATTACATATAATTTGAGCTACTATTTTATTTGTAATATTGCATATAATTTGTTTTTTCTTAAATAAATAAATAGTTGGTAACACCATAATGATGATTTTACTAAATTACAACAATTGATTATATTTTACAGGAGATATATTTATATTTTCGTTGGGAAATACACAAATAGTGCACGTGACACAACCAGATATGGTGAGGGATATAACCACGTGCACGTCGTTAGATTTGGGAAAGCCTACGTATCAAGCAAGAGAGAGGGGTGCTTTGCTAGGGCAAGGCATTCTCACTTCAAATGGACCTCAATGGGTACACCAAAGAAAGATTCTTGCACCTGAGCTTTATATGGACAAAGTCAAGGTACTTATTTGCAAATATTTCTATAATTTAAGACAAAAGTCTTATGTGAAACCGTTCATAAATGAGTACAAATAAATATTTTTAAGCAAGATTTCCTCCTAACAAACTTAATTTCATCATAAATACCTTGATTAATAATTAAATTAATTTCATCTAATATTATATAGGGGATGATAAAGTTTGTTCAAGATTCGAGTATGATGTTGGTGAATTCATGGAAGAGCATAGTTGAAGCAAATGGTACTGGATTGGCAGACATTAAAATAGATCATTTTGTGAGGAGTTTCTCAGGGGATGTAATAGCAAGAGCTTGTTTTGGTGGCAATTATTCTAAAGGGGAACAAATTTTCTTGAAACTCACCAAACTGCAAGAAGCTGCTTCTAAAAAAATGTTGGTTGCGGGAATTCCTGGCCTCAGGTATATACTAACGACAAATATTAATAATTATAGTGTAAAAACGATTTATATAAGACTTTGAATAAAAATTGTGGCATTTAGGCATCTTCCGACGAAGAGCAACCGGGAGACGTGGGCGTTGGAGAAAGAGATCAAGACATTGATCTTGAATGTGGTGAAGGAAAGAAAAGAAGGTGCAGGATTTGAAAATGACTTGTTGCAAATGGTGCTTCAAGGGGCGGAGGGGAGTGGTCTGAGGCAAGATGCAATCGATGGATTCATTGTTGACAATTGTAAGAACATTTACTTGGCAGGGTATGAGACCACTGCCGTTTCAGCAACATGGACCCTCATGTTGTTGGCTTCAAATCCCGAATGGCAGCAGCGCATTCGGGACGAAGTCAACGACATTTGCAAGGGCCAAATCCCAGATTACGACATGATCCGAAAAATGAAATTGGTACGTATCTTACCTCTTCGTTTTAATATATTATCACTACAAGAAAATTGAATTTTAATGACGTCATTTCATTATAACTTTTCTAACTAAAAGTTTTTAATGGCACTCCCGTCATTAAAGATTTTTAGCTACAGAAACTATAACGTTAAAGGTCAATTTTTTTTTTTAATACAACAAAATATGAAAAGTTTATGACAAAGTTTTGTACAAAAGTATTACTCCATCCGTCCTGCCATATATTACCCATCGTTTTTTTTTTTGGCATACAAATTAAGGAGTATGATAAAATAATAAATTTAGTAAAAATGATGTGATAAGGAGAGAGAAAATAATAGATAAAGTGTTTATCGATAGAAGAATGGGTAATATATAATGAGACAACCCAAAATGGAAAAATGGGTATGCTGTAAAAAAAAAAAAAAAAAAAAAAAAGGAGAAATGGGTAATATATAGTTGGATGGAGTAAGTACTGGTTTTACTAAAAAAAAAAAAACTCCATTTTGTCCCTATATATATAATTGACTCATTTTATCATTTTTTTCGTTAAAATCAAAGTAGCTCATTTTTTAAAATGTCAACATCTCACTATTTTTATCTTTCTAATCACTTTTCACCAACTCAATATTATTTAAATACTATAATTCTTAAAATATGTGTTATAAGAAAATGGGTCAACTATAGAGGGATGGAGAGAGTAATAGCTAAAATATGGGGCCTAAACGACTTATTTTATATGAACATGCAGTTAAATATGGCGATCAATGAGTCACTACGCCTATATCCTCCGGTGTCCGTGGTGTCGAGGGAGGCCTTAAAAGACATGAAATTCGGGGACATTAATGTTCCAAAGGGGGTGAATGTGTGGACATTGGTAACACATTTGCACACTGATCCTGAAATCTGGGGTTCTGATTCCTACCAATTCAACCCACAAAGATTTGCTAATGGCATCACTGGAGCCTGCAAATTCCCTCATTTGTACATGCCATTTGGGGTGGGGCCCCGAGTATGTCTGGGACAAAACTTAGCTCAAGTGGAACTTAAGATCTTACTATCAATAATTTTGTCAAAGTTTTCCTTGTCCCTCTCCCCTGAATATGTTCATTCACCAAAGCTAAATTTGGTCATTGAGCCTGCACATGGAGTTAATATTTTGGTTAAAGAGTTGTAAGAGTTTTTTTTTTTTTTTGGAGAACATGAGTTGTAAGAGTTAGAATATGCATTTCAATCACTCCACTTGGCAGATGTATACAATAGCAGTTGTGTTTAAACTATTATTTAAATAATATGTGTCATTTTAAACATTGTCTTATTTCAAAACATATAGTCAATAATATAAATTAACATTTTTCTTTATTGTAATAGAATTTTTTTTTTACGTGCTCTAAATATTGGCGTGACATACTATTACATATAGTCAATGACTCTATCATAAAATATAGATGGTATCTTGCGTAACGCAGAAGCTTGTCATTGAATAAAATCTCTAATTATAAATTGTTATTTAAAAAATGGCTAATGTACAATTTGAACCTCAAACTATTGACTCGTTGCAATCTGGACCCTAAATTAACCCTCTAACTTTTTTAATCGAACGAATAAGACCCTCAACTCATAAAACTTGATGTTTTAACCCTTTGAACAAACTAAAGCATATTATAGGTAATATTTTGTATTAATTGAAACAATAGTTACAAGGAGATTTATACACATGTACAATAGGAATGGAGAATACACAATTCGACGTGGGACATTTAAACTAAATACAATACGCCCCCTCAATATGGAGCACCATTGGTGACACCAATCTTGTCCATAAGTAGTTTCAACCGAGTACGAGGAAGTGGCTTTGTAAGAGCATCAACCAACTGATCAGCAGAGGAAACATGAGAGTCACGAAGTTGAAACGACTTCACCAAGTCCCGTACGAAATGAAAATCAATGAAAATATGATTCATGCGAAGGTGAAAGACCGGATTCGAGCATAAATATGTGGCCCCAATGTTGTCACAATATATAGCAAGAGATGGCGAAATTGGAACCCCAAGTTCTTGAAGGATCGATTGTGTCCACTAAAGTTCGGCAACAACAGAAGCAATGGAATGATATTCAACTTCACTGGAACATCGAGAAACAGTGCATTACTTTCAAGATGACCAAGAGATTGGATTGGATCCAAGAAACACAACATATGCACCCATGGATGTATAATCATCAGTGTTCCCGGCCCATTCAGCATTAGAGAAGCAATGAAGAGAGAGGGAGAGGAAGACCGAAGAGTAATACCAAAGTCATGTGTGCCATTCAAATAACGAAGTAGACGCATCAACTGAGACAATTTGTTGACGGTAAAGGTAATGTCAGGTCTGGTGAACTAAAGGTACTGAAGACTACCAAACACTTGACGATACAAAGAAGGATCAGCAAGGGATGTTCCATCAAATAAGGTAAGAACAACCGATGTAGATAAAAAAAAATCTGAACTGGCCTAGGCGTAATCATATTGTTGCAAGTAAGGAGGTCAACGACATACTTGCGTTGGGAGAGAAAGCAGCAGTCAGGACGACGAAGAATTTCAATTCCCAAGAAGTAGGAAAAAGAACCCAAATCCTTGATTGAGAATTGGGTACCAAGGTCCTGAGCAACCCGACCCAGAAAATCCGAGTTGTTACTGGTGAGGATTAGGTCGTCAACATAGACCAGAAAGTATGCAACAATGTCATTCTTGTTGTAGACAAAGAGGGACTCGTCAGATTTTGTATAAAGAAAACCAATAGTTGGCAAGAAAGACCGAAGAGCATTATACCAAGTCCGAGGGGCCTGCTTCAGGCCGTAGATGGATTTTTAAGTTTGCAGATATAGCTTGGAAAGGATTTGTCAACAAATCTAGGAGGTTGGGACATGTACACCTCATCATAAAGTTTTCCATGAAGGAAAGCTAGCGTTGATGACGTCAAACTGATGAAGGGGCCACCCACGAGCAACAACAATAATGAGTACAATCCTAACTATAGCAGGATTCACAACTGGATTGTATGTTTCAAAGAAGACAATGCCTGAACGTTGATGAAAACCCTTGGCAACAAGGCGAGCCTTGAATTTATCAACACAACCATCAAGTTTTCATTTGATAAGAAAAACCCACTTGCAACCCACCATATTGCACGAAGAATCAAGGAGAACTAAATCCCAAGTACCATTCTTCAAGAGAGAATTAAATTCACATGACATTGCCTCTCGCCAACGACTATTAGAAAGGGCATGAGAAACAGTAGTAGGCTCAATATCATTTAAAAGAGAGGAGTGAAGACAATACCGAGGATTAGGCTTTAAGATCAAGTTCTGAGACCGAGTCACCATCGAATGTCGAAGCGGTGCGGGCGGAGCCGGGGGGCAGGAGGCTCTGGTGGAGGAGCATTGGGAGTAGCCGATAGAGGAGTGGGTGCGTGCTTCTCGGGTGGGGGTGAGGGAATTGGTGTTGGATTGGCAATGAGAGTATATAAGTGATGGAGGTTGGGGGGATGTCGATGCAAAGGGGAATGCATCCTTAATGAACTCATCGTGTCGGGAGGTGTAAAGTTTGTGGGTCGTGGGATCAAGGCAAAGATATGCACTTTGAGTGAGAGAGTACCCAACAAAGGTACAGAAAGTGGAACGAGGTGCTAATTTGTGAGGGGTGTATGGTCTGAGCCAGAGATAACATCAACAACCGAAGACCCAAAGTTTAGTGAGATTAGGGTGTTGGTGGGTGAGTTTCTCAAATGAGGAAAGCATGTTCAGATCAACTTTTGGGAGCCGATTGATTACGTATGTGGTAGCGGACATGGTGTGATGCCAGAAAGTGAGAGGTATTTTGAAGTAGGATAAGGCCAGTGTACACAATGTGATGGTGACGTCGTTCAACCGCCCTATTGTGTTCTGGAGTGGTTATGTGAGAGATGCCATGAGTTTGAAGGAAATAACGTAAAGCAGTAAATTTACCTCCATTATTCGAAAATAGTAAGCACATTAGATTTATGTTTTATTGGATATAACTATATATATTTACTGAAATTATCAATTAAAATGACGTAATATTTAAATCCATCATACGATAAAACAGGAGATGTCCAAACATCCGAATAAATAAGTTCAAGAGGCTTGCTCGAAGTTAAACTAGACTCAACAAAAGGCATTTTATGACTCTTAATACAATGACAAGAATCACAACTGAATGACAAAGAGCAATTAATTGGTAGTTTATTGTGCGACAAAGTAAACGAAAGGATTTTGGCAGATGGGTGGCCTAACCGAGCATGCCAAATAGGTGGCGAGGGCAGTTGGTGAGGGGGATGCAACACACACATTAGCTGGCCACAAGTAAAGGCCATTAACTCGATATCCGTGAAGTAGAGTGCACCCCGTACGACGGTCCCGCACCTGAAACATAGCACCACCAAAAACAACCTCAACATTATTCAATTGACATAAACTGGAAACTGAAATAAGATTCTTGGCCATAGAAGGAACCACGGGTGTGTTTGCAAATGATAAAGTGCCAAGTGTATTAAAATTTAGGTTGCCAACATGGTCTCATACTCAAACCTTTACCATTACCAATAATGTCATTTGAACCATCATACGGGTTGTGCAACGACAGATTTTGTAGATCGGAGGTGACGTGGTGCGACGCACCAGAGTCAATAATCTATTCGGGCAATGAAGGGGCAGATGTTACGTTATAGGCCGAGGGAAGAAAGTACGCTGGCGGCAAGGTAATGGGCTGCCCACGAGCAAGCAAGTGAACATAGTCGGGGCAGCGTTTAGCTGAGTGGCCAGGGACCCCACAAAGTTGATATTTGCGGTTTTTGGCCAGTCATGGGAAAGGGTTGTCGTGCAACAGATTGCATCAATCGAGGAGGCTGTGTTGGAGTCGGACTTGCATTGTTGTGGTGGCCATTACAGTGGGATTGATTATGGGCATGGCGAAACTGGGTACGGTTGGAAATGAGGGTCATCACAAGGGCTGAGACAAGTGGGGTCGGTCGAGCAGCAGTCTGGGCCTCGGCACTTAAGAGTTTTTCGTGTAAATCATTGAATGAAATCGTCTCATCCATTGCTTGAATCGCATGTGATAACTCACTGAAGGAATCATCTAAGCCATTGAGGACCTTAAGGACAAGGTCCTTCGAATCCGTAGACACACCCATGAGTGCTAGTTCATATATAGTGCCTCGAATATCCATCATATAATCTGTAATGGATCGCGCACCTTACAACGAATTGTGCAATTTGTTTTGCAAGGCCAGAATATGGCCCCGAGATGGGTGACCGTAGATCTTTTCGAGAATCGACCATGCACTGCGAGAAGTGGTTGATGCGACTATGAAAGGAATTAAGGTGGAGTTCATAGATCCAATTATTCCAGATAAAATTAAATGGTCCTGACGAACCCATTGGAGATGAGCAGGATTCGGGGTTTCAACGGTGGCTCCAGTCTCCGTGATCCGAGGTGGAGGGCACGTACATCTGTCGTCGACGAATCCGAGAAGTTCATAACCAGTGAGGAGTGTGTGAAATTTAAAGGATCGAGTTATGTAGTTAGTGGACGTAAGCTTCAACGAAGCCTAAGCAGATACGTTGAAAGCCACGAAATTGGAGTTGGGATTGGTTGGGCTGCCATTGTTTGTTTCTAATGAGTTGCAGAAAGAAAACATGGGAGGCAGGTATTAGGGTTTTCTGGGTGTTGATCAAGTAATAAGGAAATAATACAGGAAAGGAAAAATGTGGGATTTGAGGATCAAATAAGGAAGAAAATAAGCGTTAGCCAAAAATGACTCGTGATAGCATATAAGGAATATTTTGCATTAATTGAAACGGAGAATACACAATTCGATGTGGGACACTTAAACTAAATACAATACATGCCCAATATATATTAGGGGGTAAAATTATGTGAACCCGATTAGATTCGCAAGTTTAACGAATCTATTATTATTGAACTTGAACTCGAGCTCAACTCGATGATATTTGAGTCGAATTCAAGTTTTTTGGAATCGAACGCAGATAACTCGTGATCTATGTCAATTAACTTAAAGTATCTCCATAAACTAATCTTTGATTTGTCAATACGAGTTGATGTGTCCTAATATAGATTATTAAGAGTAAGACCACTGATTCGTGTATTCTACAACACCAAAATACACAACCGCAAGTGTACGGTGTATATCGTAGCGTGGTAAATACAAGGTCGATTCCACAGGGAGAGGGAGTGTAAACGCGTATTTTGTTGATTAAGTTCTAAATAGACAATGATCGAAAGTTTGAATGTTGTAATTACCCCTAATTATCTATCAATGGGTCACAAGTAAACAATTAAAGAGTAATAAGAAAATCGATCAAGTGTGCTCATGCAATTCATGAAAACGAAGAAAATACGAGTAAAACTCAAATAAGAGAAAATAGGTTCCAAGGCACATGCAATACTAATGAATCCATTTATGATCAACAATCTACTTAAATAGTATTGTGCTTTTCCTATAGTCTTTTCAATCCAAATAACCCAAGAGAAATACAATCCAACATAGTATCTCTACCTAAATTGCATCATATAACTCAATTAAGCCCCTAAGATCATCACACATCCTCCTAATCATTAAATATCTCTCGATTTCTCAATAAACTAGGTCAAATACTTGCAATCAATTAATCAAAAGAGATTTTTCAATCCAATTTCAATTAACCAAGATTAAACACATCACTATGTACACTAATGACATGTTTTACAATTAAAACCAAGTATTCAAATAGGATTAAGCCACACAAACACCAATTAAGCAAAACACTAATTCATAAACTTCACCAAAAGTATTTACATGGCCCTAGAACCAAAAATGTTCTAGCCAACTGATTTGGGTGGAATTTACACGTTTTAGAGGCACATGTGAAGCGTATTTTGATGTGGATTTCATTGATTTGTGCATTGATTATGATTGTTTAAGCCGAAATGAGAGAAAGGTTGTGTTTTGTCGATTTTGTAGGAAATACGATAGAATTTGGAGCAAAACATCAACCATACTTTACTGGATCAGGAAGAGGATTGCACGGTTGGATTCGTCTCGAAAAACGTAGTGTAATAGCTAAAAGAATCGAGTCAATCGGACAACCGAGGCGAGAGATATGCACGAAACAAATTTGGAGTGCCCAGCAACTCGGCCGAGCGGCCGAGCCCTTGATCAAAGCAGATTCTGGAACCAAGTTCCATCCGGCCGAGCTAGCTGATCCGGCCGAGTGCGAGGAAAAGTTTGGAGAGACAACTCGGCCGAGTTGGACCACTCGGCCGAGCTACTGAAGGATGTAGAATCTGGAACCATTTGCCACTCGGCCGAGCTGCTGAATAAAGTTTGGACACTGGAATCAATTGCACTCGGCCGAGTGGGGCAACTCGGCCGAGCCCTGAAGATTTTGGCCATGATTTTAACACCCCAACTCGGCCGAGCTGTCCCACTCGGCCGAGTCACCCCTGTTCTCGGTGCCTTTTGCATATTTTATCCAATTTCCAAGGACCTAAGTGCAATTTTCACCCTTAAGCCCTACCCCAACACTATATAAGCCCTCATTCTTGAAACCCAAGACATTCTCCCCCAATTCCTCAATTTCCACACATAGTTACACATACTTGGAGGTGTTTTGGCCATGTCTTCCTCAATTCTTCATCAAATCAAGCAAGGAAGGATGCAATAGCTTGGAAATTCCATTCTCTACCACATTTTGGACTAAGCTTTCTCTTTCTCCCTCTTTTTAGTTAGCTATTTCATTTGGATTTTGTAATTTGATTATGTTAGCTATTGGTTAAACACTTTTGGTTCTAGGGCTATGTTTACACTTTGGATGATGTTTATGAATTAATTTCTTGTTTATTTGGTGGTTGTGTTGCCATTTCTATTTGAATGCTTAACTTTCATTGCAAGACATGTTGTCAATGGCCATGATAATATGTTTTATTTATTGTTAATTGAAATTGGATTGAGAAATCTCTTTCATTAATCGTATTTGAGCATTCGACCCAATATTATTGTGAGCTCGAGAGAGGATCAATATTATCGGGAGGGTATTAGATGATCTTAGGAGCCTTTTGGGGAATTATTATGCATGCTAGGTAGAGATACTCGTTTGTGTTATAATTTCTCTTGAATTAATTGGATCGAAAGAACTTTTAATTCACTATTTCGTGATCAACCCTATAGTAATAAACACAACACCATTTAAATAGGTTTTGGCTCATAAATTAACTCCTTAGTGTGACATATGCCTTGGAACCTATTTCACTTCTTTGAGTTTTAACCATATTTCTCTCGTTTCTTTGTGATTTGCATGAACATTTGTTGATCGATATCTACATTACTCTTTTAATTGTTTACTTGTGACACTTAGGTAGATAATTAGGGGTAATTGCCATACTTTACAACTTATCGATCACGTCTACTTAGAATTCCGTCAACAAACTACACTTTTACGCTATACCTCCTCGTGGGATCGACCTCGTACTTACTTCACTACGATAGACACCATATACTTGCGGTCGTTTATTCTAGCGTTGTAGAATACGTGAATCACCAACAATCAACATACTCTAATTAAAGAAAAACTAATGACAAAATCAAATAAAAAGTGAAAGATAGAGAAAACTTAGACTAATTGATGATGGGGAATTAAATTCCAAAGCTATTGATGGACTCCTTGCTTGATTTGGTGAAGAATTGAAGAAGATGATGATGATTACCTCCAAGTGTGTGTTTTATGTGTGAAAGGGTTCTTGTGGTAGGGGGTAATGTGTTTGAATTTCAAGAAAATGGGTATTTATAGTGTTGGGGTAGGGTTTGGGGGTAAGATTTGCACTTAGGTCCCTCAACAATGGCTAAAAATCACAAAAACCCCCGAGAATAGAGGTGGCCCGGCCGGGCGGAAGTGTTGTGCAAAAGTGGCTGGCCGAACAGAGGTGGCCCGGCCGGACGAGTGATGCCGCCCGACCGGGCGAAAACTTCATATTGAGGGGTGTAAATGGGGCTACTCGACCGCCCGACCGGGCGAGTGATGCGGCCCGGTCGGGCCCTATCTTCGTAAATTGGGCATTTGTGGCGCTCGACTGCCCTCACTCGCTCGGCCGGGCCAAACTTTCCTAAATGTATGGAAAATTAAGCTCGGCCGCCCGGTCGGGCGAGTGGTGCCGCTCGATGAGGCCAAACTTTCGTATTTGGCTCTTCCGTCCTCCATTTTCGTCTCTTCGTATCTTGAGCTTCCGCCCTCCGATCGACTTGATTCTTTTTTCCATCCTACCCCATTTTTCGAGACGGGACCAATGATGCAATCCTATCTTTGCTCTAGGGAATTGTGGTAGGTGTTTTGCTCCCAAAATCCTTCGTTTTTCCTACAAAATCGACAAAACACCACCTTTCTCTTATTTCGACCAAAACAATCATAATCAACCCATAAATCAATGAAATCACAATCAAAATGAGCTTCACATGTGCATAAAAAACGTGTAAATTCCACCTTAATCAACAACTAAAATTAATTAATATTAGGAAAAAGTCATCCAGGATCTCATCTAGAAGATTAAAATAAAATAACAACTGGTATCATATTTTTTATTGACAAGAGTTGAGTTACATCTATGTGGTGAATCTCATTTTTATACAATAATTTACAAATTGCACGAAAATCCTAAATAATATTAGGTGAAGAGTTGGTCTCCTGTGTATAGTGTGCACCATACACACTAATTTACATTTTAGAGATCAGTCAACCAATATATATATGTCAATGTGAATTCTTCATCAAAACTAAATGCAGCCCAGCGGTTACAAATTTGTTTGATATGTACTACTTTTCAATAAGAAAGAACTATACTTTTCAAATACCATTTTTCAATAACAACAATTACTATTTTTTAATAAGAAAAAACTACACTTTTCAATAACAAAATTACACTTTTCAATAAGAAAGAACTACACTTTTCATTAACAAAATTATCATTTTTCAATAAGAAAGAACTACATTTTTCAGAAACAAAATGACCAATTTTCAATAAGAAAGAACTACACTTTTCAGTAACAAAATTACCACTTTTCAATAAGAAAGAACTACACTTTTCAGTAACAAAATTATCATTTTTCAATAAAAAAGAACTACACTTATCAGTAATAAAACTGCCACTTTCCACCACTGCTTAAATCTATAAACAAAAAAGTATTCAATATTAAAATTTAAAAAATATACCGATAAAAAGAAAGAATAAAGAAATATATATATATATATACATACTTTTGTGGATTTAAATTTGCTCTTTGGGGCCAAAATATTCATGTTAATGTGTCTTACAATAGAAGATTCTTCTCTTAAAACCAATCTTCAAGAATATAGATTAGCCCAAAAAGTTGGAATTTACGAAGATGGAGCTTCAAGCAATTTCCAAATTGAGATCTTCCCGATTGCATCCCAGTAAAAAAGAGTCCATCGATACTGATTTCAATCACTTTAACTTGGCGCTTTGAAAATATTTTGCCCCTCTATATAAAATTGATTTTGAAAAATACACAAACTTACACCACCACTGTGGTGATAAAGAACCATATTGTTGTATTGTATGTGTATATCATTGTGAGTAACAAAGAAGTTTTGCCCATTTTTATTCAAGGAGAAGAAAGAGGTTAAAAAAAAGCGTGTGCATTAAATTGATTTAGTGTGTAATACTATATTTGAAACTTTCTCCTAAACAAATTACATACTAAAAAATTAATTCAGTGGAGAAATTACATTTGTAAAGGACTCCAACTTTATCAAAACAAAATAAATTGAAAAAAAAAAATGAACTAAATTGGTATATTTAACTTTTTTTGGACCATTTAAAAAAAAAAAAAAATTATGGAATCAAATTGGTTTACATCCCTTAACTTATATTTCTATCTGATATTTCTCTCATTAATTATGTCCAGTGCTTGTTTTCAAAGTTAAACCCGTGTTAATTTCTCTCCAAAATAGATAAGTTGGTTTGACTTTAAAAAAAAAAAAAAAATTATTGAAAAAAATACACTAGACAAGTAAAATTTCTATTATAACCATATTTAATAAATGTTTTATTTTCTAATGTAATTAATGTATAGAATTATATGAGTAAATGAATTAGAAAATATTACTCTATAAGGAAACTTTTTTTCTTTATAGCCTAACCATTGGGCCAAAGTTAATTAGCATGTACTCCCTCCGTTCCATTATTTTTTGCACATTTTGACCGTCACGGTTTTTAAGAAAATGGAATAAAGTGATTGATGATGTAAGATAAATGAAGGGATATTTTAGGTGATTTGATGAGGTGTAAAGTGAATTTGATGAGTTGTAAAGTAAAATATATGTTAAAAAAAAGTGGCAATTTTGAAAATAAAATGATGTTGAATGGATATTAATTTTATGGGATATTTCCATTAAGAGCGTACAAATAATTTGGGACGTCCCAATAAAGAAAGTGTGTAAATAATCATGGGATGGAAGGAGTATAATATATATAGTACAAACATTAGGAATGTGTGGGGGTGGGGGGCAGTGACCCCGGCCCTTCCTCCCTCCGTCATTGGCCTCATTGCTACCACCAGCCATACTAGAAAAAGAGTTAGAGGCTGATTTAGATGGGTTAAGTCGGGAAAACGCGACTTTGAAGCATACTCAGAAAAAAAGGAGAGGCGAGGCGACTCACTCGGTAAACAAAACGGAGTCTGGTTGTCTAGAAGTAGGGGTGGGAATGGGCCAGGCTACCCGACAGGGGCCTACGGCTCGGCCTATTAAAGCTCGGCTCGACTCGGCTCGTTTAATAAACAAGCCGGGCTCAAGCTTTTTTAGAAGCCTATTTAGCTAAATAGGTCGGGCTCAAACTTTTTCGTAAGCCTTTTAAGCCCAACAGGCCGGCCTATATAACTTCACACACATACATACATATATACATACATATATATATATATATATATAGTGATTATTCACTCTTCGATACAAAATTCAACTTCTCCCCACAATTTAATACAACCACTTTTAAATGTGAAATGTTTGTTTGTAAATGTGAAATGTGAATGTGAAATATTTGGTATTTCACGTAAGGAATCCTCAAATGTACTAGAAAGTGATTTCCATATATATATATATATATATATATATTGTATATATTATAAGTATATACTTATATAATATGTGATTTTTAAATAAATAAATAAGAAAATTTAGTAACACTAGTTATATTTTCCTTTGTAATAGTTGAAAAAATAGTTGGATATTTTTTTTGGAACATTCTATTACTTCCATTTCTTCATTTTGAGATTTAAAGAGTTAATTTTTATAATTTGATGATAATACTGTTGTAGATTTTTTTAAAAAAAATACGCTAAAGAGGCCTTTAAAAGGCTTTCGGGCCAGACCTATTTATTAAAAAGACCAGACTTGAGCCTTAAAAAAAAGCCTATGACAGGCCATGGGCCAAGCTCGGGCCTAAGAAATATATAACAGGCCAGGCTTTTTTTCTTAAAACCTACCAAGGCCTGACCCATTCCCACCCCTATCTAGAAGAGCAGCCAAGCCATCTCTTGGCAGATATATTTAACACAATGTCCAACCCAAAGATGTCCAAAATGTGATAGTAGTGTTCCATTCAAATGAGCAATCAAAATAAATGTATAAGTATGTTTCATAGGAGAGGTGAATCGCAAAATTGGAAACAAAATGTGAAAATTTTAGAATTGAAATGAGACGTGAATTGCAAAATTGTTTCAGATATTAATTGGTCCACCCATTTGAATTTTATTCTGAGAATTAGTGATGACTGATTTCTAACTATTCTATTAATATTTTCTCAATTTAATTCTCACTTTTATGATTAAATTTTATTTCACATATATAATTAGGGGTGGGAATGGGCCAGGCCTAGGTAGGCTTTATAAAAAAAGTCTGGCCTGTTAAATATTTTTAAGGCCCGAGCCTGGCCCATGGCCGACACATAGGCTTTTTTTAAGGCTTGGCCGGGCCTTTTTAACAAATAGGCCTGACCCGAAAGCCTTTTAAAGGCCTTTTTAGTCCTATTAGTGCATTTAAAAAAAAAACCTACAACACTTATATTTCATTGAATCATAAAAAATCGACTAATTATATTACTTAATGCTTACAAGTTAGAAATTATATATATTACATACTCCTATTTAAGATGTTTTCTATATTTAAGTATCATATACCATATATATTATATTTTTATTATATTTTTATATTATATATAAATATATATTTATATATATTAAATTAAATAGGCCGGCCTGTTGGGCTTGAAAGGCCTACGAAAAAGCTCAAGCCCGGCTTATTTAACTAAATAGGCTTTTAAAAAAGCTTGAGCCCGACTTGTTTATTAAACGAGCCGAGCCGGGCTTTAATAGGCCGAGCTGTAGACCCCTGTCGGGTAGCCTGGTCCATTCCCACCCCTATATATAATTGTCGTTTAAGAGAGTTTTGTATGTAACTTAATATGTTTAGACCTTATTTTACTTAAAAATAAGATTTAAGTAGGGTCGTACATTTACTGGTAATAAAATATATATGTAAAGAAAATTCGTATAATATAGATTTCTCTCTAATTTACAGTTATTGTATTCTTAATAATCTTCTTACTATTGGATTTTTTTTTTCTACCACATATCTTATTTCCTCCCTTTCTAATTTATTGAAAGGGTAATTCTGTAAATAAAATTACCAAATTTTTTTTATATAAATTAATCTCTCACATTTTATTATAATTTTTTTTACGTCTAATATATATATTTATTCTATTATACTCCTTTCGTCTCATAATAACTTCACACCTTTTTTCTTTAATGACGTCTCACAATAATTTGCAACCCCTTAAAATGAAAAATAATTTATATATTTTACCCTTACACTATTCTCAATTTTACATAAATGTCATTACTTTTTCTATATACACACACAAAAGACAACTCATTTTTTTACTTTATACATAAAATTATTTCTCAAAATTTTACTAATTATTAAACTTTTTTAATATACGTGTCCATATCTACCTATAAAAATTATTATAGGACGAAGGTTAAAAAATGTAAGTTTTGTGGGTACGAATAAGGAAGTAATATGTTGGGGATGAAGGAATCTTCTCAAATAATTGTCCCTATGGTAGTCTGCCATGCCCATGATTATATTTTTGGTCCTATTACACACGGTTTATGTTCACGTGATTGTGCCTATGGTAGTGTGCCTCACTTTTTTTCTTTTTTTTTCGAAGATAACCCATTAATTAAAAAAAAAAAACTGATTTAATTTAATTTAAATTATATTTATATTATATTTTTAATGTAAAAAAGTTTAATACGGAGTATACAATTAAAAAATGTCTATAATTTGAGACTGTTTTATGAATACTATCTTAAAATATTAGATACGAGGAGTTTGAAGACCGCCGTAAAACGATCTAACATATTTAGAGACTGTTTTTACGGTCTCTAATCAGTTGCTAATCGAAGTTTTTTTTGTAGTGTCATCATCTTTATCAGTTTCAATAACGCTCTCAATAATTTTTTCATCAGTCAACAATTGTGTAATTTCATTTTCTTTTGGGTGGTTCACGACATCTTCTACATTCGTTGCACTGCGATAACCCAATTCTTGATCACATTTTGAAATTCTTGAGTGCTTTCACCACCTACTCGTTCATGGTAAATTTTTCTAGATTAGGAAATTTTATCGGTTTGCATCGCTTAACATCCCCTCTTTCTTGAGCAAGTGAGAGATACTTATAAAGACCGCTTAATTGTATTTAAAAAGGAGTTTATAAATTGAGAATTTTATTATAAATTATTCAAATATTAAGTAATACATAAAGTTATTAATTGAGGATAAATTAACAACTCTTTTAATTAATAATTCTGATGGTCCCAAGAATAATTTATTGAGTTTCTACTATATTTATTTGAAATCCCTCTGTTTAAAAAAGTTGTTCCCTATTTTTTTTGATAAAATTTAGAATGGTAAATACAATAAATAATAGTTTATTGGTCTGTCTAAAGAATTAAAAAAAAAAATCATCATTTTGAGATGAATGGTGTATTATAAATAATCATAAACTAATGATTCATTAATATCGTGTTAGGTCATCTCTAGCCACAAACTCTAAAATAAAAATCTCTAAACTTTAAAATGGTACTCTATTTTAAAAACCTTATCCAACAATAAAATTTTATATTTTTTTATATTTATTATTTTATTATTTTTTAATATATTACAATCATTAAATAATATATTTATCTTCATATTTAAATTAATTTAGACAATTAAATATTTATTTAGTAAATTAAATTATAAGTTAAATATTATTAATTTTATTAAAATTATAAAATGTAAATTTGTATTTGTATTTCTTTTCTGTTTGTTTGTGTTCACTTATTTTAATATTAAATAACTGCAAAAAAAAAAAAAATACAATGATGGAGTAACAATCTAATTAATAAAAAAATAACATGTAATAATTTTAAAAGAGGGTAATTGAATTCAATCAATGTGCTATATATATATATGGGACCTTTATATTGAGCAATAACACAGAATTAAAACAACATGTACATCACCCAATTTGTGTCCAAATTATTCCTGTCGGCGGCGGTTGTCGCTGCCGTCGGACTGTTTTTTCGGGTGTATAATGTGGTGGTGGCGCAGCCGCGGAAGCTCCGGTCCGCCTTGCTCAAGCAAGGGCTGAGTGGGCCCCCTCCAACTATTCTTCTGGGCAACATACTCGAAATGATAAAGGCAAGGGATGCCGCCGCGAAGGTCGCCGCCGTCGCCGGACCTCCGATCTCTCACAATTGTGGGTCCATGCTTCTTCCCTTCTTCGACGTGTGGAGAAAGAAATACGGTATTTTCATTTTTCTAACCATGCAATTAAATAAATGTATTAGTAGAAGAATTTTATTTGTAGTAATATTCTAACTTGCAATATTTTTCTATTTAAGAAAAAGTAGGAAAAAATTACGGGTTAAAATTGGGTGGTCTACTTCAAAAAATGGTGTAGAGACAAACATAAAAATTTGTTCACAGGTCTATGTTTTTTTTTTTTTTTTTTTGAGAGGCAGGTCTATGTTATTATAAGAGAAAATGTGTGTTACTGTAACGACAAGTATGCGTTACTATAAAAATAAATGCTAACACATATTTACTTTCATATTAACATAAACTTGAGAGCAAGTTTTTCTGCGTGTTTTTTTTTTTTGTTGGGGGGGGGGGGGGAAGATAGGCTTTCGACGGGCAACATTTTCTGTCTCTTTTCTAATTTGTGTTAACATTTCTCATGTGAAATATTGCATATAATTTTATTTTTCTTCAATAATGTGCTGCTAGTAACACCGAAATGGTCACTTTACTAAATAAAGGTTGTAGAAGTTGGAAATCGGAGGTCGAACGGATTTGCACCGTCTAACGCCTAGGCGGACTTAATCGATAGAATTTAATAAAAAGAAACAACGTACATCATGGCAAAGCCATAAGTATTGTTTAGAACTTTGTTTTTCCGTGAAAAAAGTGTGCACGATTGTCCAAATGAAACTCCTAAAAAAATGGCGCTTAGATCGATTTTTCACAAAAAAACGCATTGAGAGGCAAAATAGGCGCCGATTTTTGTAACATAGACTAAATTACAATAATTTATTTTATTTTGTAGGAGATATATTCATATTTTCGATGGCAAACACACAAATAGTGCACGTGACACAACCGGATATGGTGAGGAATATAATCACGTGCACATCGATAGATTTGGGAAAGCCTACTAATCTAGCTAGAGAGATGGGCGCATTTCTAGGTAAAGGCATTCTCACTTCAAATGGACCTCAATGGGTACACCAGAGAAAGATTCTTGCACCTGAGCTTTACATTGACAAAGTTAAGGTACTTATTTGCAAATATTTCTATAATTTAAGACAACAGTCTCACGTGAAACTGTTCATAAATGAGTACAAATAAATATTTTCACGCAAGATTTTCTCATAACAAACTTAATTTCATCATAAATACCTTGATTAATAATTAAATTAATTTCATCTAATATTATATAGGGGATGATAAAGTTTGTTCAAGATTCAAGTATGACGCTGGTGAATTCATGGAAGAGCATAGTTGAAGCAAAGGGTGGATTGGCAGACATTAAAATAGATCATTTTGTGAGGAGTTTCTCTGGGGATGTAATAGCAAGAGCTTGTTTTGGTGGTAATTATTCTAAAGGGGAACAAATTTTCTTGAAACTCACCAAACTGCAAGAAGATGCTTCTAAGAATATGTTGGTTGCGGGAATTCCTGGCCTCAGGTATATACTAACGACAAATATTAATAATTATAGTATGAAAATTGTTTATATAATACTTTGAATAAAAATTGTGTCCACGTTTAGGCATCTTCCGACGAAGAGCAACCGGGAGACGTGGGTGTTGGCGAAAGAGATCAAGACATTGATCTTGAATGTGGTAAAGGAAAGAAAAGAAAGTGCAGCTGGATTTGAAAATGACTTGTTGCAAATGGTGATTCAAGGAGCAGAGAGCAGTGGCCTGAGGCAAGATGCAATCGATGGATTCATTGTTGACAATTGTAAGAACATTTACTTGGCAGGGTATGAGACCACTGCTGTTTCAGCAACATGGACCCTCATGTTGTTGGCTTCAAATCCCGAATGGCAGCAGCGCATTCGAGACGAAGTCAACGACATTTGCAAAGGCCAAATCCCGGATTATGACATGATTCTAAAAATGAAATTGGTACATATCTTACCTCTTTGTTTCAATTTATTTTCACTACACGAAAATTTAGTTTTAGTAACGTCCTTTTATTATAACTTTTCTAACTAAATGTTTTTAATGACGGTCCCGTTATTAAAGGCTTTTAGCTAGAGAAACTATAACATTAAAAGATCAATTTTTTTGTAGTGTTTTTAGACAATACAAAAAATTTGAAAAGTTAGACATAGTTTTGTAGAAAAGCATTACTCTCTCTGTCCCGCAATAGATGTTGTACAAATGGTGTGATAAGTAGAGAAAATAATAGATAGAGTACAATAACATAATAGATAAAGTGTTTGACAAAAGAAAAATGAGTAATATATAATGGTACAACCCAAAATAAAAAATTGGATAATATATAGTAGGACGGAGAGTACCTAGTTTTACTAAAAAAATACTTCATATGTCCATGTGTAATTGACTCATTTATCAATTTGGTCGTCCTAACCAAAGTAGCTAATTTTTTACTACCTTTTATCTTTCCTATCTCTCTCTACTTTTATCCTTCGTATCACTTTTCACTAATTCAATATCATTTTAATATTATATTTCTTAAAACTTGTGTTGAAAGCAAACGGGTCAATATGATGAGGCCTAAACAACTTTTTTTTATATGTACAGTTAAATATGTCGATCAATGAGTCGCTACGCCTATATCCTCCGGTGTCCGTGGTGTCGAGGGAGGTCTTAAAAGACATGAGGTTCGGGGACATTAATGTTCCAAATGGGGTGAATGTGTGGATATTAGTAACACATTTACATACCGATCCTGAAATTTGGGGTTCGGATTCCTACCAATTCAACCCACAAAGATTTGTTAATGGCATTACTGGAGCCTGCAAGTTTCCTCATTTGTACATGCCATTTGGGGTGGGGCCCCGAGTATGTCTTGGACAAAACTTGGCTCAAGTGGAACTTAAGATTTTACTATCGATAATTCTGTCAAAGTTTTCCTTGTCCCTCTCCCCTGAATATGTTCATTCACCAAAGCTAAATTTGGTGATTGAGCCGGCACATGGAGTTAATATATTGGTTAAAGAGTTGTAATTCAGTTACTCCACTTACGATAGCAGCTGTGTTTAAACTATTATGCAAATGATATATGTATTTCTCTTATGTCATTTTAAACATTGCCTTATTTTTAAATTATTATGCAAATGATATATGTATTTCTCTTATGTAATTTTAAACATTGCCTTATTTTTAAACTATTATGCAAATGATATATGTATTTCTCTTATGTCATTTTAAATGTTGCTTTATTTCAAAACATATAGTCAGTAATATAGATGGACGGAATATCCTGTTACACAACGATGTTAAGTCTTCTATTACATCACTTAGTTGAATGTCATGTTTCTTAATTACTAATTTAGTTAATAACTCATTTAGGTTAATTATAGTCAAACTAAAATTCCCCTATTCTCTCCCAAAATCTAACTAAATATCTCAACATTTAAATTGTTTTAAAAAAAAGTTACGTAATTTTTTTATACAAACTACAGAAAAATATTTTATATTCAAATTTTTTAAATAACTTTATTCAGAAAAATCTTAAACTATGTCAAAAAAAAAATTACAACCAGTTTATTTAAATATAATTAAATATTTTTAAGTGATTTAATAATTTTCAACATTTTATTCAAATATAATTAGATCAATACAAAACAGAATATATAAAATTATTTTAAAAATATATAATTTAATATTTTTTTTATTTTATTGAATATAATTAAATACAAAACTGAATTTTTCCATTAAAATCTTTTATATTCAGTTTAACATTTATATAATTATATTAAACAAAAGTGGTGAGTAAATATAATTAAATACAAAATCGACTTATTAAAGATTTTACATCAATTTAAATAAAATGTAAAAACTTTTATTACAGAAATTTTATTCAGTTTTATTTTATTTTTTTAAAATCAGTTTTATATTAATTATATTTTACTAGAAATTTTCAGTTTTATATTTAATTATATTCTTCAGTTTTATATTTCATACAAAATTATTTAAGAAATCCATATGGGTTTTATATTCAGTTTTGTATTTAATTTTATTGTTTCATATTTTGTATTCATAATTTTTATCACAATAATTTTTAAATTTGTTGTTTCATAATATCTCAATATTAATTTTAAAAAAAATTATATTTTAAAAATGTTTTTCAAATTTTATATTTAGATGGAGTGTTGATCATTTGTTTCCTTCATAAAATTAATTTCAATTGTAATATATGACATTTTATAAAATAAATTCAATTAAATTCTATTTTTTCTAAAAAAAAAAATATGCTGCGAGATTTAGTGGTGTGTATTGGTTGTGGCTCTATAGGATTTTTTTTCGCAAAAACTTATATGCAATATTGCATACATGCAATATGACTAATTAAGGTAATTAGGTCAAAATTTGTAGGTCAACGCGGGTCAACACGGGTCAAAGCGGGTCAACCTTAATTAAAATATTTATTTTCACTCTAATATATTATTATTTTACTATATGATCAAAATTATGTTACTACAAGAACTAAATTTTGTCACTACAAGGTCAAAAGTGTATTACTACAAGTCCAAAAATATTCTGGACACTTATTTTTTTTGGGCAAAATTACAAAAATAATTTTGACTTATTCGGCTACTACATGACTAAAACAATGTTACTACAAGACAAAAATTTTATCACTACATGGTCAAAAGTGTATTACTACATGTTCAAAAATATTTTAGAAACTTTATTTTTTTGTGAATTTTTCAGAATGTTTTGACATGTAGTATTAAAATTTTGGCCTTGTAGTGGTAATATTTTGACCTTGTAGTAACAATATTTTGGTCATGTAGTAAACCACCTGTTTGCAACCCGCGAATTTTCTGGGCAACCCGGATCCAAGCCTATGACCCGCGAATTTTTTAAAATTGACTTAATTTGACTTTTAGACTTAGGGTTTTGACTTGCCTAATTGGGATTGAATGCATGTATGCAATATTTCACATAAGACTAACCCTTTTTTTTTAACTTTCAAAGTCTGGGGTATTCGATTCACATTTTTAAAAGTCTTTAAAAATTTTAAGGTATTCAATACGAATTTTAAAAAATTTTTGGATATTCAAAAGTCTATAAATTTTAATATTGTATGAATTTTATTGGATTTTCCTCTAAAAATATAAATAAATTACATTATCCAAAATTTCTTATAAAAACCCGAGATTTTCAGATTTTCAAAAGTTTTTAAAAATTCTGAGGTATTCAATACGAATTTTAAAAAATCTTTGGATATTCAAAAGTCTATAAATTTTAATAATGTATGGATTTTGTTGGATTTTCCTCCAAAAATATAAATAAATTACATTATTCAAAATTTCTTATAAAAACCCGAGATTTCAACGGATTCTCTCAAATAACTCTAAAGTTAAAAGATCAAAAGTATGGATGACAATATTGACCCAATCCGTGGGTACCCGTCCCACCCCGTGGATGACAATATTGACCCAACCCGCGGGTACCCGTCCCACCCCGCGAGCTTTGGGTCGAGTCTGTCCCGCCCCGTATGTGAACAGTTCGACCCACGAGTATCCGATTTGACCTGAATTATTATATAAAATTTATATAGTATATATATATATATATATATTTATTGGTAAAATAATGTTATGTGTATATATATACACACGGAAATGATATAGAGCCCACCAGTTGCCCACCACCAATTGTGTACACCGCCTATGTTTGTTGACGTGGTAATACCACATAGGCGGGCACGGTGGCACAACTGGTGGGCTCTATATCATTTTTCGTATATTTAGTATACTAAAAGTAGTTAGAGTTAGACAAAACATTTACAATTGTAGGTTAAAATGGGCTTCAACCTCCTCTTCTGCAATCAGGTGCCTTGGAAGAATGAATATAACAATATAGAAGTTACAAGAAATATACAAATATTTAATAAAATTAGAAACTTACCCAAGGCTTCGCAAATCAATACACTAATGTCTTGGTTTGCCATTTTTCTTCAAACATAACAAACATATAACATGACGTTTGCCATTTTTCTTCAAACATGATAAACATATAAAATGACATTTTTTTAAATCACTATATGTGTGTTTAAAAAATCAGTATAAATGACCAAAAACACAATCTTACATGCAATTTCTCTCGTCTTTTGAAATCCTTTGCACGGGTTTGTTGTGCCCACTACATTACATACAGAGCAAGTTATTTGTATCTCATGTCTTGTCAATTTTGTAGAATTTCTAGAATTTTCCTCAGGACCTCTCTTCCTCATCTTCCACATCCTTCTACTATTCAAGGGTTGAATGCTTGACATATTCAATATCAACAGTGTAGTACCTATGGCAAAGTGGGATAGCTCAAGTGGTTAGAGCACCACTACCTAGGCCTTAGGTCCTGGGTTCGAGTCATGGGGAGGGGAAAAAAAGGGACTTCCATCAAAAATAACTTCCATAAAAAAAAGAGTCATGGGGAGGGGAAAAAAAGGGATGGGTATTTAACTTCCATAAAAAAAAAAGTCATGGGGAGGGAAAAAAAAGGGATGGGTATTTAACTTCCATCAAAAAAAGAGTCATGGGGAGGGGAAAAAAAGGGATGAGTATTTAACTTCCATAAAAAAAAAGTCATGGGGAGGGGAAAAAAAAGGATGGGTATTTAACTTCCATCAAAAAAAGAGTCATGGGGAGGGGAAAAAAAGGGAAAAAGGGATGGGTATTTAACTTCCATAAAAAAAAAAAAGTCATGGGGAGGGGAAAAAAAGGGATGGGTATTTAACTTCCATCAAAAAAAGAGTCATGGGGAGGGGAAAAAAAGGGATGGGTATTTAACTTTCATAAAAAAAAGAGTCATGGGGATGGGAAAAAAAAGGATGAGTATTTAACTTCCATAAAAAAAAAAAAAAAAAACAGTGTAGTACCTAGAATTTTTTTTATGGAACTCTATCATAAAATGTAGATGGCCTCTTGTGTGATGTGGGAGTCTGTCATTGGATAAAATCTCTAATTATAAATTAACCTTTTCCAACTTTTTTAATAGAATTTTTTTTATGGAACTCTATCATAAAATGTAGATGGCCTCTTGTGTGATGTGGGAGTCTGTCATTGGATAAAATCTCTAATTATAAATTAACCTTTTCCAACTTTTTTAATCGAACGGATATAAGACCCTCAAGTCATAAAAACTTTTTTAATCGAACGGATATAAGACCCTCAAGTCATAAAACTTGACGTTTGAACCCTTTGATCAAACTAAAGCACCCATTTCACTTGTTCTCAAGAACCACGTACTCTTTTTTCTGGCTGATTCGTGATTGTGATTGGCCATGAAAGACATAGTTTTCTTCTTTGTTTCACAGAAAAAATTAGTACTGTGTGGTTTGGTTTAATGAAAAGGTTCATATGTCTTGTTATATTAGTTGGAGATAAGGTTCCAATAATTCGGGTCCAAATTGTAATTTAACATCTTTTAATCCAAGGAAAAACTCAAAATATTCACGTTGGACAAATTCAAAAGGGTAAAGTCTAGTATGCACTCGAGTGCATGTTGTGCACCCTAGTACATGTTGCACTTTTCAGTTTACTGACTTACACTTTTTGGTAAATGGTGTTGCATTTTTTCAATTATTACTAAAAATATTATTATACAGTTTAATAATTGAAAAGTGCAACACCATTTACCAAAAAGTGTAAGTCAGTAAACTGGAAAGTGCAACATGGACTAGGGTGCACAACATGCACTCGAGTCCATAGCAGACCAACCCATTCAAAATATGCTTGAATTTTAATGTTTAATTTATCTAATTTAATCTTTAACTTAACAATTGATTCAATTTACTGAAATTCAATTTCAATTGTATAACTGCATTCAATTACACTTAGGGCATGTTTGTTTTTGGATGGAAAATTCGGATTTGGGATTTCGAAACTCCACCCCCGTTACAGTTTTGGATTTTGATTCAGGATTTCAAAATCCTACCCTATAAACCCTATAAAAGTCAATCCTATAAATACCTACAAACCCTATATAAATACCTAGATTTTGAAATCCGGATTTCAAAATCATCAAAATCCCAAAATAAACATGCCCTTAAGTATTTCTGTCAAAAAAATAATTACACTTAAGTATCACTCTTCATTTTGATTAACATATTAGGGATAAAATTATAGAATTATGTGAATTCAATTAAAGTCGAGTAGCTCAAGCTCAACTCAATTAAATTTCACTTGATTTCGAATTTCTTTCGACTCCAACAAAGATAACTCGTGAGTGAGATTCGGGTCAATTCACTCAAAATATCTCCATCTGCTAATCTTTTGATTGGTCAATACGAATTGATGTGTCCTAATAAAAATTATTAAGAGTAAGATAGCTCAAATTAATTAATGTTTGGCAAAAGTCATCCAGGAACTCATGCTCATCTAGAAGATTAAAATATGACAAGAGTTGAGTTACGTGTATAGGGTGAATCTCATTTTTATACAATAATCTACAATTAAATATCACGAAAAATCCTAAATAATACAATAAAAGGTAGATAATATAAAAGAAAAGAAATCTAAAATCATAAGTTCACATGTCGAGTTAGAGGTCGAAGCAACATTAAAACATTATTGGTGAAAAGCCTCTTTAGAGATAAAACTCAGATTAAGGAAAAATGCATACTCCTCTAAAAATCAATGTCTATAAAATAACATAGTGCAAATTATTGTGCATGAATGAGAATAAAAAGTTCAAAGTAACCCTTCCAGACACAGTCAAAGTCTGTCTTGATCATAGTGTTCGTCGCCTGATTAACCTCTCTGAAGATATATGAGTATGTTATGTGTATGTGCGTAAGAGGATGAATCTGACTTAAAAAACCATGCAGACGCCGAGGGATGGAAGTTCTGAAACTCTTTAAAGTGTCAACCACAATCACGAATTACGTACTCAATTGAGAACTTACCTTTGTAAAGGACAAGGATCTTCATAATGGAAAGGGGGTTTCATAAGCTATTAAACGATTCTCCCTGTGCAATGCACTATTACTAAAATTAATACTCCCCTGCATCCATGAAAAGTAGTCTCATTGGAGTGGGGCACATGTTTTAAGAAAAGGGTAGATAAAGTAGATAAAGTAAGGATATTGTAGGGTATTGTGGGGTCCATTGTGAATAAAGTGATTGTTTGTGAATAAAGTTGATGGCAATTTCAGTAATTAAGTGATGGTTGAAGGGTGATAGTTTTCATAAAGGGTATGGGACTACATTTTGTGGACAATGAATATAAGGCAAATGAGACTACTTTTCATGAATGGAGGGAGTAATTGTTTTGGGCAAATAATATAATGTGATATAAAAAAAAATATATAAATTGAAATACTTAAAATCACAATATTCTTTATATTTTAAATTCAAAATATATAAATTGAAATACATAAGCTATACTTGGTAGTCTCTAACTCGTCTATCTCAGAGTGAATGCGACATGTGGTCAATTACAACAGGTTATCCAGAGCGACCAGGTACAATATCCGCTGCTAAAACAGAGTGTTTTTGCTTTGCAGCTCCAAGTTCAAAACTTTCATCGTAAGTAACGAGCTTCGAAAGGCTGAATAAGGAAGAACCAAGTGACGGTATTAAAGACTGTCCTTAATCTCATATATTACTTCCTCTGTCCAATCAAAAGTTTGCTTACTTTTTTTATACATAAAATTATATTTTAATTATAAAAAAAAATATGGGGTAACGAGTAAAAAATATTGTTAATTGATTCGGGTGTAAATCGCATGACTTTAGTGCATATTTAGAGCTTATAGTTCTTGTATTTTCACATTATATTGGTCAATTGTGGATGATTTGATTTAATTGTGAGAAAGGTAGTGTGTTGTTGATGTTTATAGGTAAAACGTGGTGTTTCGAAGCAAATCGCGAAAAATCAGGTCGTTGGATCAATCTGAAGAGTGGATCATGTGAAAGGTATCGAAGGGAGGGTCGTAATGAAACAAGAATCAATCCGATCAGAGTTCCGGATCGAGAGTTATGCACAAAACAAGAAGTAGGGGTCAGGTTCTACTCGGCCGAGTGCACAGACTCTGCCAAGTCAAGGCCTGAACCTGAAATTTCGTATTTTTGCTTCACACTCGGTCGAGTGCACAAACTCGGCCGAGTCGGGACAGAAAAACTACAACTTTTGATTTTTCTGAACACTCGGCCGAGTGCACAAACTCGGCCGAGTTACCCTACTTTTCCATTTCTTGGGGGTTTTGGCTCATTTTCTCCATTTTTGAAGGGCCTAATTGTAAAATTCACCCAAGACTTCTACTCCAACTATAAATAGATCCAATTTGAGTTTTAAAAGGAGTCTTACTCCTTTTACAAGCAATTTCTCACACACAAACACATAGTTATAAGTGTTCTTCATTTTTTGTTTTAATTCTTCATAGAACTAGATAGATGAGTGGTTTTTACTTATAATCAAGCTACAATTATCATCGGGCATCGTCTATTACATCGTTTTGTAGCTATAATTCTATGATCGAGGTGATATTACTTTTGTTTGCATTTCAATTTGGTAATTTCTTAAATTCTCAAATTACTTACTATTTTGCTATGAGTTTGATGCTTGTTTTTGTTGTAGCCATGAGATTCTCTTCTAGAATCATGGGCTAAATTCTCATTGTCTTCGGTGTGGATGTTTTGATGGGTGTTTAGTGTAATTATGGATATATTGCATGATTAATTTATGTTTTGGGTGTTTATGTTTCTAGAGTTGTGTTGTAATTGATTCATTTGGTTAATCAGCCCTATTAGCGAGCATAATTGATTATGTTAATTGCAACGAGAGTTGGATTGCATGATTGGGAGTGTAAGTGTGAACTTTGGTTAATTGAATAGAATTTAAGTAGTAATTAGCTTAACCGAGAGAGGGTTAATTGCTAGACCGACAACTTTAGACACCAATCGAATAGAGGTCGTCTAGGAGATTGGTGAGAGGGCGTCTCATAAGCATTAGTAACCGTGTCGAAAGTGCTTATGCGACTCTATCTTAGGAGCTTATGGTATTTGATTAGATCATATAATTGCTAATCAATGCACGTGTTCACCTATGCCTTTCGAGGGGGTCTACACATAGGAGTGATAATGTAATATCCAGAAATTTTATAATAATAAATTAATTCAATAAATAGTTAATTTATATATTATGTCAAAAGAAAAAATTAAAATATATAACATGTAGATATAGATATGCCTACGTATGTATATTTAATATAAGAAATTGTATCAAATGTATTTTATATAAATATTGTCTTATCTCTCTTAAAACTTACATGTGATTTTAATTGTTTGGCCCTCCATTTCCTTCTCATACGTTTTTAATTATGTGGATTTAAGATAATTGATTTAGTAATTGTAACTGTAAGTCTTTTCATATGCATTGCTTCAATCATCCAATGCTATATATATTTGAGAAATTGAGTTTAGTTTAGTACTCTCGAAAGAAAACTATATTTTTTGTTATTTTATGTATCGCACGGCAAGGTGACAATATAACTATGATAAATAATTCATGCGAGGCTATCACGTATACATTCATCTATCGAGGCAACGGTAATCGCAAGAAAGACTAAAGCCAGAATTCGTCCATTGTATATTTTCACTCGATTTCAAGGTGGGGATTTCTATTTAATTGTTTGTCATTATTAAATGCGATGTGTGATTATTTTTTTATGTTCATGTGAAAGATGTACGAGGATAGGTCAACTGACCTTTATAAACGAGGATAGGTCTTCTGACCTTTATAAACGAGGATAGGTCTTCTGACCTTTATAAACGAGGATAGGTCTTCTGACCTTTATAAACGAGGATATATCATTTGCCACTTATTTACGAGGTGATGTTATTGAAATTGTTATGGAATTATACATCTTAATGTGAACTGATGATTTAATTGCTTATTGTACGTATTTAGTTTTGACAAGCATGTCTCCACTGAGCTGTGGTTTGCTCACCCCTTCATTTAATATTTCAGATCGAGGAGCTGGTGGTGAGGAGGAGCGGTGGATGACAATCGATTGAGACGTTGTGGCTTCCTAGATATCTTTATAAAATTCTTTTAAGTTGCTATTTATTCGAAGCTTCCGCTAAGTTAATTTTTAATTATTTTTATTATAAAAGAAACTTGTAAGCTTCATTTCTTAAGTGTAAATTTTGGTTCATGCCCTTAAAATTTTAAATTGTTAATTATATTTGTAAAATAATTTTTATGAAAATTGGGGTGTGACAGAGTGGTATCAGAGCGGGTCTACGTTCTTGTAGACTTGCCAATTAAATTATATCATGAGTCGAGTAAGTTAAAAATATATTTATGAATGAGTATATTTTTTTTAAAAAAATGTTATGTCGTCCATCGCCGCCTCACCGCTCCAGCTCAAGCTCCTTAAGGTACATATTAATTATTATAATTCCATATTTCAATTTGCTATGCGAAATTTACATGCTATTATATTACTATACTAATGCTAATGTTTTAAATATGATGTGTTGTTATATTATGTCACGATTATAATACTAAATTTCGAGGACGAAATTTTATTAAGCGGGGTAGAATGTAATATCCAGAAATTTTATAATAATAAATTAATTCAATAAATAGTTAATTTATATATTATGTCAAAAGAAAAAATTAAAATATATAACATGTAGATATAGATATGCCTACGTATGTATATTTAATATAAGAAATTGTATCAAATGTATTTTATATAAATATTGTCTTATCTCTCTTAAAACTTACATGTGATTTTAATTGTTTGACCCTCCATTTCCTTCCCATACGTTTTTAATTATGTGGATTTAAGATAATTGATTTAGTAATTGTAACTGTAAGTCTTTTCATATGCATTGCTTCAATCATCCAATGCTATATATATTTGAGAAATTGAGTTTAGTTTAGTACTCTCGAAAGAAAACTATATTCTTTGTTATTTTATGTATCGCACGGCAAGGTGACAATATAACTATGATAAATAATTTATGCGAGGCTATCACGTATACATTCATCTATCGAGGCAACGGTAATCGCAAGAAAGACTAAAGCCAGAATTCGTCCATTGTATATTTTCACTCGATTTCAAGGTGGGGATTTCTATTTAATTGTTTGTCATTATTAAATGCGATGTGTGATTATTTTTTTATGTTCATGTGAAAGATGTACGAGGATAGGTCATCTGACCTTTATAAACGAGGATAGGTCTTCTGACCTTTATAAACGAGGATAGGTCTTCTGACCTTTATAAACGAGGATAGGTCTTCTGACCTTTATAAACGAGGATAGGTCATCTGACCTTTATAAACGAGGATAGGTCTTCTGACCTTTATAAACGAGGATATATCATTTGCCACTTATTTACGAGGTGATGTTATTGAAATTGTTATGGAATTATACATCTTAATGTGAACTGATGATTTAATTGCTTATTGTACGTATTTAGTTTTGACAAGCATGTCTCCACTGAGCTGTGGTTTGCTCACCCCTTCATTTAATATTTCAGATCGAGGAGCTGGTGGTGAGGAGGAGCGGTGGATGACAATCGATTGAGACGTTGTGGCTTCCTAGATATCTTTATAAAATTCTTTTAAGTTGCTATTTATTCGAAGCTTCCGCTAAGTTAATTTTTAATTATTTTTATTGTAAAAGAAACTTGTAAGCTTCATTTCTTAAGTGTAAATTTTGGTTCATGCCCTTAAAATTTTAAATTGTTAATTATATTTGTAAAATAATTTTTATGAAAATTGGGGTGTGACAGATAACCTTTAGCTTAATCCAAAACCATAGTTTAATTCATGCAATTGGTTTGTTAACTTATTGAATTACCCACAAAACGGAAACACCCGAGGCAATACCCTTTCTCTTGCACTTTCTCTCGAAAGTTAGATAGCTTGTTATTTCTTTTGTCTATTTCTTATTATCTTAGTTAATCTAGTTTCATACTTGTGTTTTAAATCCCGAAAATCCAACAAACAAGTGTAGTTACTACAATAGCATGAAAACTTTTAACTTTAGGGATTCACTTGCACTCAACTAGATCCTTGGACGAACAAACTACTTGACCGTACTTATTTACTACAATCGGGCTCATACGATTGTGGGGATCGTATTGTGACGTACTTAAAAAGTGTTAAAAAATGATACAAGGCAATGGCGCCGCTGCCAGGGATCTAAGCGAGTGTTGTTAGTGAAACTTAGAGTTTGGTAAGTGTTATTGATAGTAGTATTTCCTTTTTCGTTATTTTGTTTTTCGTTCTCTTTGTGGTCTTTGATACTTTTATTTTGTAGGTGTATGATCACAAGATCACGTGGAGGAAACTTAGAACCGTTCGATCTTGAGATCGAAGCACACACAAGAAGAAGAAACCGTCAAAGAGTTGTAGAGGAGTATTTTGAGATGGAGAACAATGAAGAGTTAAATCCTCCACCACTTGAAGATGAGGAGCCTCAAAGAGAGAATCCACAAGGAGGTAATACACCTCAAAACCCTCCACCAAATCTCCAAAACCACCCTCCATATCAAGGATATTATCCTTATCCCTACCCACCTCCAAAACAAGCCTACTATCCACCACCACACCAATACCAACAACCTCAACACCCTTACCCTCCCTACCAATATACTCCACCTCACCAAATTCAAGATGAATACATGCCTCCTCCTCCACATTTAGAGGAGCCTCATCATGTATACCAAGGGAGGCCGATGAGGGAGTATTTTGAGCCTCAACCAAGAGAGTACTATGATGGGTTGGCAAGGCCAAGAGTGGAGGCGAACAACTATGAAATTAGTGCCTCTTTGCTTAGATGTTGAGGGAAAGACAATTTGAGGGGAGAACGGAGGAAGGATTTGAGGAAGATCCCAATGATCATCTTGCTCAGTTCTTAGAGATCGCTGATACTCTAAAGTAAAAAGGAGTGTCGGAAGATGCTAAGAAGTTGAGACTCTTCCCATTCACATTGTCGGGAAAAGCAAAGGCATGGTTGCAATCTAGCATTCCCGCCGGAGAAGTGAGGACGTGGGAGGACTTGAAGAAACGCTTCTTATTGAAGTATTACCCACCATCCAAGATCATGGAGGCAAAGCAAAATATTTCCCAATTTAAGCAAGGAGTAAATGAAGATATAAAAGAAGTTTGGGAGAGGTTTACAAATTTGTTGATCACTTGTCCTCAACACGGTTTTCGACACGAGCAAACAACGTGTTGGTTCTTTTGTGGATTGAGAAAAGATCAAAAATCATTTGAATGCTTGTGTGGGTGGTTCTATTTGGTTGAAATCCGCCGAAGAGATTGAGAAGATTATGGATGGAATAGCCCATAATACCTTCAAGATGAGAATCGATCGAGGAGCAAGGCATAGAATTGCAAGTGTGAATGAGCTGGACAACATGAATACAATGGTCACTAGCTTGCTTGAGAAGTTCAATGCTCTAGAACAAATTCAAGAAAAGGTTAGTACACCACAATTCATTCAAGAAAAGCCGCAAATGATGCAAATGGAAGAGGTGAGTTATATGGTTCGACCACTATATCAAGGGAATTCTCAAGGGGATCAACTGTATCAAGGCCCTTACCAAGCTCCTCCACAAAATCGATTTCAAAGACATCAAGGTCAACCATCATCCTTTCATCAAGGTCAATCTTCATCTTCTCAAGGTCAACTAGGCCAAGGGGGTCCTTCCCCTCAATACCAAACTCCTCAAAACCCAAATTTTCGGAGGAACGACAATTTATCTTTCTCCAACCCGAAGGTTGCTATGCCATATCCTCCCAGATTTGATCTCGGAGCAAAACCACCTAATGGAGAGTGAATGTCATCAACCGATGAACTCCTTGCCCTTATTTTGAAGAAGTTGGATTTGAATGAAAAGAGGTTCAAAGCAAATGATAAAAGGATGGAGGGAATCGAGTTTCAACTTGGTCAATTGGCTACAACAATTGGAACCCAACATACCAAGGGTAAGTTTCCATCGACCACCGAGGTGAATCCACGTGAACATTGTAATGCTATTACAATTGGAAGTGGTGAACAATATGGACGCTCTTCAATGTCGATTGAAGTGGAAGAGAATGAAGTGGGGAAGGCAAAAGAAAGGGAGGATGAGAAAAAGGAGGTAGAAAAAGTTGGGAGTGGAGAGATTGCACCAAGAATTCCAAAGTGGAGAATTGACAAAGATTTGAAGAAGAAGAAGAAGAATGAGGTGTCTTGTGATAATCGTGTGGTTTCAAATTAAAGACATTGAAAGTCCATTAGGATAATCGTGAATTATAGTATGAAAGAGGTAATAAATTAAAACCTCAAGGAAATCACTTCCACCAATCTCGCAGGTGCATTCCTATGACAACTGAATCATCTTAAACATTGAAATATTATAAATCAAGACGTAAAAGCCATTTGAATTACCACAAGAACTTGATAATTTACAGGGAATTTCTTAAGAAATTTTAACACATCAAGGCATTGTTCCTCTTCCCTTAGTGAGTTCTCAGTCTCATTTGCAATCCTCTTCACCTACTCAAATGGCTCAGAGTACAAACTGAAAGAAAAAATATATAAATTTTCCAGCAGCAATAACAAAGAAAACAAACTCGCATCATTTCCAAAGCCAAATTTAAACGCACAGTAAAACGTACCGATGAAAATCGATCACTTTCACAAACTTGTCACTCCCAGCAATCTGCATTTCAGGAAAAATGACTACATTTTGCACGATTTATTTGTTTTATCCATTATGTTTCAGAAAAAAAAATGAAACTTACAATGGAATTCTGATTAATTATCATTTTGTATTCTGATTAAGGTTAGAGACATTACATTTAAGCTTGACTATCTTATGAGAATTTCTTTGGAGATGTAGAGTCATGTATTGTGTATTGATGGACTTACGGTTTCTGCATTGAATAGAGAAACGAAAGGTATAGTATTTCCGCATTCTCATTGATTTAAGTCTTTGAATTGAACTTTGCCTCAAACTGCCACATGGCCTCAAATTGGCATGTGTCAGAAACATGAAAGACGATGTGGCGTCTTTCTGGCATGAAAGTGACACGTATAACGACACATGGCAAATTCTAGTATGAACAAAATGACACATGTCGCACACAGGAGAGTCGCATCCTCCTTTTATATATATAGATTTTATTATGAATTTAATGCTTGTTTTTGTTGTAGCCATGAGATTCTCTTCTAGAATCATAGGCTAAATTCTCATTGCCTTGGGTGTGGATGTTTTGATGGGTGTTTAGTGTAATTATGGATTTATTGCATGCATGATTAGCTTAGGTTTTGGGTGTTTATGTTTCTAGAGTTGTGTTGTAATTGATTCATTTGGTTAATCAACTCTATTAGCGAGCATGTTCGATTATGTTAATTGCAACGAGAGTTGGATTGCATGATTGGGAGTGTAAGTGTGAGCTTTGGTTAATTGGATAGAATTTAAGTAGTAATTAGCTTAACCGAGAGAGGGTTAATTGCTAGACCGGCAACTTTAGACACCAATTGAATAGAGGTCGTCTAGGAGATTGGTGAGAGAGCTTCTCATAAGCATTAGTCCATTAGTAACCGTGTTGAAAGTGCTTATGAGACTCTATCTTAGAAACTTATGGTATTTAATTAGATCCTATAATTGATAATCAATGCACGTGTTCACCTATGCCTTTCGAGGGGGTCTACACATAGGAGTGATAGCCTTTAGCTTAATTCAAAACCAGAGTTTAATTCATGCAATTGGTTCGCTAACTCATTGAATTACCCACAAAACGGAAACACCCGAGGCAATACCCCTTCTCTTGCACTTTCTCTCGAAAGTTAGATAGCTTGTTATTTCTTTTGTCTATTTCTTATTATCTTAGTTAATCTAGTTTCGTACTTGTGTTTTAAATCCCGAAAATCCAACAAACAAGTGTAGTTATTACAATAGCATGAAAACTCTTAACTTTAGGGATTCACTTGCACTCAACTAGATCCTTGGACGGACAAACTACTTGGTCGTACTTATGTACTACAATCGGACTCATACGCTTGTGGGGATCGTATTGTGACGTACTTAAAAGGTGTTAAAAAACGATACAAGTCATTGATAGATACTCAATCTTATTAATAAAGCAGAAAAGATACTCAAAAGTTAACTATTTAAATATAATAATTATATTTTTTGTAGATTCATAAATAGAAGTGAGCACACTTTTTGTAGACGGAGTAAATGTTAAAAATTGATTTAAAATGAAAAAGGTTATTGCAACTTGAATTTTAAGTGAAAAAAAAATGATAGTGAATTGATGTGTATATATATATTTGCAATTTTTTGCAGATTTCTGAATAAGGGACTTCTTTTTTTTACTTTTCCATGTTGAAGTTCGATTCAAGCGATTAAGCACATTTTTTCAAGTGAAATCGACACTTCGAGCAAGTATGACTTTTTTAGGTCAAATATCATAGTATAAGGGGTAAAACAGAATGAAAACTGCATTTTTTTTATTTTTAGATGTTATTTTTGTAAAAATAAATCTCTAGTTGACCTAGATACTAATTGACTCAAATTCGCACAACTTCAGATTTTTGCCTTATGCACTCTTGATATAAAAAGATATACGTACATATATTTGTCCTTTTTTAATATTTTTATTTAACTACATTTTATTTTTATTTATTTTTTTGACAAGATTTAACTACATTTTTATTTAACTACATTTTAGCTTTTAAGTTTTATCTTGTATTTTTCTTTAATATTCTCTTTTCAGAGATTATAAATATTGTTAAATATTTAATTAACACATATTTTTCAAGTTTACTCTTAATTTATATTCTCCATTAGGGGGACATCAATAAAAGTGTGAATGATAAAATTATAAAAGTACAAGCAAGCAATAAAAGAGTCGGTCTCTTGTATTTAATTAGCACTTAAAATCGTTTTCACGGATGAATCGGATAAAACAACCGGATTTTCCTCTTTCTTTTTCAATTAACTTTTTTTCTTTTACAATTTCATATTCTGACTTTGAGTTATTTCAAGTCTTTTAACTTTGGGGGCAATGACAACCAAGGTCATATTTTGGAGTTTTACAGCAACCTAGATAAATTTTTTTTAAAAAGGCAGCTAGGTACACAAAAGTAGTGAAACTTCCTATTTTACCCTTCCTCCCCTCACGCGCTACATAAAGAAAGTTCTGTACAAAACTTTTGCTTTCATCTACACGCAATTACTCCAGCAAAATACTGGATTCTGATTTTAAAGCCAAAACCATTCACGTTTTTTCAATTCAACGCTGAAAATGCTTCAAAATATTTTCAAGAACAAGAAAAAAAAAACCCCATCGATGGGAATTCTCGAATTAATGCTTTCGTAGAGGCGAGAAAAAGCTTTCTCTTCCTCGAATTCTCCGGCGCCGGCGCGTGAGTTCAGCGGCAACACAAGGGAGCTGATCGGAGAGAACGAAAGACTCAGAAAGGAAAACTCACACCTGAACAAGGAATTGAGTCAAATGAAGAATTTGTGCAACAATATATTCGTTTTGATGTCGAATTACGGAGAAAACGGTAAAAACAGCAACAACGATGAGCAAAGTTATGTAAGTCAACATTGAGCAAGTTATGTAAGTCAACATTCTATTAAAACTATTTAAGTTAACTGTGTTTGGGGGGAAGTGAATATCTCAAGGCGGTGATGAAATTTGGGGCGGTGTTGTGAATCCAAAAAAAAAATTTGAGGCGGCGGTTAGAGTTTACTTGGGCAGATAGGGCTTTGATGGCTTTCTTAGCTGTGTTGTTTTTTTCATATTAGTAAATTAATTGGTGCTTTTTGGTCTCTTAGTCAAAAGACTTTTAGGGCATGTTTGTTTTGGGATGAAATCCGGATTTCAAAATTTAGTGGATTTTAAAATCCTAATACTTTTTATGTTTTGTGTTTGTTTTGGAATTTATGTAGGATAGGTTTTAACTTTATAGAATAGGATTATAGGTTTTATAGATATTTATATAGGATTTGTAGGTATTTATAGGGTTGACTTTTATAGAGTTTATAGGTATTTATAGGCTGGGATTTTGAAATCCTGAATCAAAATCTCAAACTGTAACGGGGTGGAGTTTCGAAATCCCAAATCCGGATTTCCCATCCCAAAACAAACATGCCCTTAGGGGTTTGCTTATATTTGATGTAATTAGGAATCGGTACTATGATATGTATCGCCCCTATTGCAGGCTTGCAGCAATAAAGTCTCTATAGATTATAGATTATGGTTAATCTTGCATGGGATGTACATGTCTGTTTTTTCTATGAAAAGTACCCAAATTTTGTAATTAAGTTGATGTTTACTTTAGATTTTGGATTCCTTTGCTTCAAATTTTGTAACCTTACAATTCATTTTTTTTCAGTCTAGGAATATGATTGAAATCGTAAAATGTAAACGAATGAGTTGGCTGCTACTTTATATACTACTTTATATGCAATTTTGAGAAGAGAGATGATCGAACTTATAACTTTTTACTACTGGTTATTGATGAAGAAGATGATGACTATGAATTACGGACACCAAATATCAGATTTTATAATATGTAGCGTATTTTTTTTAGAAATTCCCAGGCAATAAAAGATGAAAAATTAATACCCCCTCCGTCCCGGAGGAACTTGCACCCTTTGACCGGCACACATTTTAAGAAATGTGTAAGAAAATGTGTAATGATTAATGTTTTGAAGGGTAGTTTTGTAAACTTTTATGAATAAAGTAAAGTAAAAAGTAGATTGAGTGTGGAAAAGTAATGGCATAGGGGTAAATATGAGTATATTTCAAGGGTGATGATTGTGAAGATATTTCCTTTTATGGAGTGTGCAAATTTGTATGGGACATCCATATATGGAAAGTGTGCAAATTTCTGTGGGACGGAGGGAGTAATAAAAAAGACTTGATGGCGAGGAAGGAGCGGAGATCCGACAGTATTTTTCTACTGAATTTGCTTTTAATTTAACTGTTGTGAATGGGCGATTTATTAATGATTGAAACAACTTATTTTTTATGTTATTCTATTACATTCACAAAATTTATAATTGAATATTCATTTTGTAAAAAATTGTGGTTCATTATTAAAATGGTATGTTCATTATAAATAAACTATGTTCATTATAAATTAATAATTCAACAAGTTTAATTATTTAAAAAAAAAAAAGTTAATTATTTTACACTATTTTACTTTGTATAGAAACCTAATGACTTAAACTAATTTATACTTGACAAATCTCCCAATAAATGATGGAGATTAATTTGATTTTAATTCTCTAGAATTTAATAATTCTCTACAAATTTATAAATTATTCTAAAATATTTTAACAAAATAAAATTACTCCATACACAAAAAGATGGTATGATCCAAAATTGTAGACGCCACAATTTTTATCAAACATCGCAAGTCGAACCCAAAAAATTGGGAAGGTGGGGCAGCGTTTGAGGGAGAGACCCTATAAACTCTAAACCCTAAATCTTAAATCACTAAACATAAACCCTAAACCCTAAACATAAACCCTAAAACCCTAAACCCTATACCCTAAACACTAAACCCTGAATCATAAACCCGGAATCATAAATCCTAAACACTAAACCCTGAACTATAAAACCTAAATCATAAACCCTGAATCATAAACCCTAAACTCTAAACCCTAAACCCTGAATCATAAACCCTAAACCTGAAACCCTAAACTCTTTCCCTACACCCTAAACCTTATACCCTATAATATAAACATAGGGTTTAACCATAGAGCCTAATATAGAAAATTTTAAAAAGAGTTTATTGATAAACTAAGACAATTCATAAGTCATTTAAACAAAGTAAGACAAAAAAATTGAGTAAAACAATTAAGACCAAAATAGAGTACAAAATCTCATTTTTGCCCTTCATTTTATATTATTCAAAATTATTTACAATTTGAAAGTCTTTTAGCATTCTTTCCTTTCTCCCCCAAAATCCGATGTAACATTCCATGTTTGAATTCAATCTAATTTGAATTCAATTCATTTCTCATTTCAAAACTCACCCCTTCATATTCAGAATCCTAAAATGGAGGCGGCATTAGGATTTTTTTTTAGGTTGCAGCCGTCACCAACTACACTGCTCGGAGAATCGAGACGTTGGCCTCCGTGTGAGTGGCGGAGATGGATGAGGATGGTGACGTCGACGATTTGACCGTTTCTTTTTGCGATTTGTGATGATGAATTTGATCAATTTCTTTTTGCGATTTTTACCTCGTCAGCGATTGATTCGCGATGGATCCAGATTTAGTTTCGATTCGCCGTCGTTTTATTTGATTCTCGCAGTCGATGAAACTTGATTTTGATTCTCTTCGACGACGGGCTTTCAAATCGGCAGTTATAATTGATTTTTATGATATGACATTTGTCTTAGCATCCTCATCAATTTTAGCTTATTATTGAATAAGTTTCAAGTTGGTGAGGTATTTGACAGGAAAGTTGGGGCAGTCCACCTCCTTCTCGGCGGCGGCTATTTTGAATGAGTGGTTTGGAAATTGATTCTGGGCGCTTTTGTGGCTGTCCGATGAATTATTTTGGAAATTATCAGCATCAGGTGAAGAATTGTGAAATATTTTTCTTCTGTGAATTGGATTTATGAGTGCTAAAATTTTAAAATTATTAGTAGTTCTTAAGTATAAAATTCAGTTTGAGTTTGACGATTCTTTCTGATTGGGATAAAGGAATTGAATTTGTTGTTATTATTATTTATTCACATTTCTGATGGCCTATGTTCTTGTTTATTTATGGGTTACAAATAATTGAGGTTTGCACCGATCCATCTTAATTCCGCAAGATTGAAGCATCATATTCTTCTACAGGCACGGGATACTCTTGGAAACACGAGATGGAGAGTGAATAAAAGAGTACTCCACATCATTGACAGAATATGGGCCAGTGGAGGTTGTCTTGCAGACTTAGTTGCATATATAAACCCAATTTAATGCATATATTTGCATGTATAATGCATATTCAGTGTATTTTCGTATAAAGTACTTTTTAGATTCAATAATATATTTTACTTCTCGAACTAAGAAAATCATAATTATTGTAGAATTTATGATAAAGTCTTATATTATTATTATGCAATGCACATATTATATATATGCATGTAATGAGAATATGCAATAATTTTTTATGTGCAAAGATATTACCCAATATATTTATAACAATATTTGACAATTTCCATAGATAAAATAACACATGCACATATTAAAGTATATGCAATTATCGATTGCATATATAAAAAAACGTATGCATATTTGAAAGTATATGCACATATCGGTTTCATTTAATAAAATATGCGTATATGCATCATGCAAACATATTATGGGTGTTATTCAACAAGTATTTGTTAATACAAGTTGTTCATCAAATTATTTAAACACTTTTAAAGGTGTATGGAGTAAAATAATTTCTTTGAATGTATTAATTCTATTAAGTATTTTATAATATAATTTATATTTTAATAAAGATATGGTATGCAAAATAATAACCATATTAATATTTAATTAATTAATGTTTATTTCCGATTAATAAGAAAATTATTGAATATATAAAAATATGAGTGTGGACAGACATAAAGTATGATCTCGAATTTTAGGAATTTTTTTTTAATTGCGATTAGCGCTATAATCGAGGATACTTAAATCATTTGAAAATTCGAAATTAAAGGTAAGAAAACTAGCGCTGGAATCATGGAAATAATCTCTGAGCTAATCCAAAATTAAGACTGTTTGACTTTGCATATTTAGATTAATATATTTAATTAAGTTTTGAATTTCGTAATTAATTATAACATAAGGGCAGAAGTGTACATTTAGGCTGGATTTTGTCTTTATTTGTATCATTAAATAAAATTAGCTTGAATCTTAAAGTTTTAGGGTGGTTTGTCCATATTGTTTTTTCCCCTTTTAAAAAATCATTTAAAAATACAGACAAAATACTATAAGGCAATTATATTTTTCAGCGCCGTAATATACAAATAATACAATTTTCATTTTAATCTGTTGGTCATTAATAAAATGATATGTTCATTGTTAATATGTTATGTTCATTACGAATATGTTATGTTCAATTTTATAAAGTATGTCGATTATTTTAACATTGATTGTGGTGTGGACCATTTCATTTCAAAGGTTACATTGATAAGTTAAATTGAGTTGTCAGATATTTAATGTATAAAGGCTTGATTTTCTCATATATGTAGAAATCAACGTGTAATAGGTTAATATTGTTGAATTATTAAGTTATAATGAACATTGTTTATTTATAATGAATGAACATTGTTTATTTATAATAAATATACCATTTTAATAATGAACCACATTTTTTACAAAATAAATAAGTTGTTCCAGCAATAAATCGTCTATATGCTTAGGAAAAATCTGTATCCAATGAAAAGTTATCGCCTATATGCTTAGGAAAAATCGGTAGCCAATGAAAAGTTATAAGTTCATCTCCCTCCTCAAAATTGCATATATAAAGTAGTAGGAAACACGAGAAAAATGTCGTTTTGGTCCCACCTGCCACGCACCCTCGTTTTTTTGGTCCCATGACTTTCACATTTAGTCCCAATAGGTTAAATTTTATCACATTTGGTCCCTGAATTGTGCAAATTTTGAAATTTCGTCCCAGCCCCGTTAAAACTTAACGGACAGACTCACGTGCCCATCACGTGGCTGTCAATTATTAACTTTCACCCCAAATCAAAGTTCACCCTTAACAAAAATCCCAAATCATTTCAAAACCCTAAGATGGCTGCCAAAATCCCCAAATTAAAAAAAACCAAGCCCCCGCCGCCTTCACCTGCAAGGACGACGCCGCCGTGCTCTCGACAACGCTCTATCCGCCTGCACGACGTCGTTTCCGGTGGCTTCAAAATCTCTTTTGTTACCGCTCAGTTGCAGCTTCGATCCGTTGCCGGAGTTTCTGTACATGCGACCAAACTCCATGTGGAAGGGAGACCCCGCCGACGACACTTCCTCCGCCGTCGGTAGCCGGTTAACATCCAGCCCCTTCGACCCATTTTCCGAGCTCCCTGAAAAAGAAGAATTTAGATTCTGACACACACACAAACATTCATAAGGTGTGAAGTAATTAAATTACCATTATCAGAAGACCAGGGGAGAGAGAAAATCTGGCGATTAGGAACAGGGGCATGAGGGAGAAGATTGAGCTGCAGAGGAGATTCGCCTTGATTATTATCATCACTCCCATCTCCTAATGATATCTGATCGTCTTCATCGTTGTCTTCATCGTTTTCTTGAGATTTTTCCCTTTCTTGATTTGTAGAGTTGAGACCCAGAGTCATTGAAAACTCGAAATTACCCCCACTTTTCTTATTAGTATGATTTTGTTGCAAATTTGAATTTTGTTTCAAGAAAGATTACTGGAGAGAAAAGCTTAAAATTCCATTGATATGATCTGCAGATTCAGCAGAATCAGTTCTCTTGGCAAACCGACCTTTGACCATGGGTCTGGTTTCGGCGTACACTTTACGAGAAGCATAACGAACCGTCTTCTCGAATTTCCGGTTTTTCCTCTTCTCTGTCCATCCTCATCACCTGATGATTTGAAAATGGAAACGAAATTTCTGATCCATCGGGCACCACTCCCATATCTATAGACGATGATGAAACCTGAAATTAATTTATTTGATTGTACTATTAATTACAGTTTTATCCTTGTAAAAAATTGTGAAAGAGAAGGTAAGAGTGATTACACTGTGGCTGAGAGATGCGATGTTCGATCTCGTGAAATCGATCTCGAATCGGTTTACCGGCGCCGAATGTTGATTAGTTAATTGAGGCGGTTTGACGGTGTCGGGGACTACGCTGTCGCCGTAAGGCTGTGAGCTAATTTCGTAGCTATCGAAATCTAGGTACTGATCGGAGTCTGTGAACAAAAAAACAATTGATTCTATCTCCGCCGGGAATTTGGTAGTAAGAAATGAGTCGCTTTTGGTAGACTTCATCGCTCTGCTCTCTTCTCTGCTCGATCATGTTTAATTATTTTCGTAATTATAGATTTTTGGGATGTAATGAAGATTATTTAAGTAGAAGTGCCAATTTTCGCTCAAAAAAGAAAGAAGAATTAACGGGACTAAAAACGCTAACTGTTGACTCACGGTTTGACTAACGGTGGGACCAAATGTGATAAAATTTAACCTATTGGGACTAAATGTGAAAGTCATGGGACCAAAAAAACAAGGGTGCGTGGCAGGTGGGACCAAAACTCCCATTTCCTCTAGGAAACACATTCGTTTACATTCTACTATATAAACCCAATTTACTGCATATATTTGCATGTATAATGCATATTCAGTGTATTTTCGTATAAAGTACTTTTTAGATTCAATAATATATTTTACTTCTCGAACTAAGAAAATCATAATTATTGTAGAATTTATGATAAAGTCTTATATTATTATTATGCAATGCACATATTATATATATGCATGTAATGAGAATATGCAATAATTTTTTATGTGCAAAGATATTACCCAATATATTTATAACAATATTTGACAATTTCCATAGATAAAATAACACATGCACATATTAAAGTATATGCAATTATCGATTGCATATATAAAAAAACGTATGCATATTTGAAAGTATATGCACATATCGGTTTCATTTAATAAAATATGCGTATATGCATCATGCAAACATATTATGGGTGTTATTCAACAAGTATTTGTTAATACAAGTTGTTCATCAAATTATTTAAACACTTTTAAAGGTGTATGGAGTAAAATAATTTCTTTGAATGTATTAATTCTATTAAGTATTTTATAATATAATTTATATTTTAATAAAGATATGGTATGCAAAATAATAACCATATTAATATTTAATTAATTAAAGTTTATTTCCGATTAATAAGAAAATTATTGAATATATAAAAATATGAGTGTGGACAGACATAAAGTATGATCTCGAATTTTAGGAAATTTTTTTTAATTGCGATTAGCGCTATAATCGAGGATACTTAAATCATTTGAAAATTCGAAATTAAAGGTAAGAAAACTAGCGCTGGAATCATGGAAATAATCTCTGAGTTAATCCAAAATTAAGACTGTTTGACTTTGCATATTTAGATTAATATATTTAATTAAGTTTTGAATTTCGTAATTAATTATAACATAAGGGCAGAAGTGTACATTTAGGCTGAATTTTGTCTTTATTTGTATCATTAAATAAAATTAGCTTGAATCTTAAAGTTTTAGGGTGGTTTGTCCATATTGTTTTTCCCCTTTTAAAAAATCATTTAAAAATACAGACAAAATACTATAAGGCAATTATATTTTTCAGCGCCGTAATATACAAATAATACAATTTTCATTTTAATCTGTTGGTCATTAATAAAATGATATGTTCATTGTTAATATGTTATGTTCATTACGAATATGTTATGTTCAATTTTATAAAGTATGTCGATTATTTTAACATTGATTGTGGTGTGGACCATTTCATTTCAAAGGTTACATTGATAAGTTAAATTGAGTTGTCAGATATTTAATGTATAAAGGCTTGATTTTCTCATATATGTAGAAATCAACGTGTAATAGGTTAATATTGTTGAATTATTAAGTTATAATGAACATTGTTTATTTATAATGAATGAACATTGTTTATTTATAATAAATATACCATTTTAATAATGAACCACATTTTTTACAAAATAAATAAGTTGTTCCAGCAATAAATCGCCTATATGCTTAGGAAAAATCTGTATCCAATGAAAAGTTATCGCCTTAGGAAAAATCGGTAGCCAATGAAAAGTTATAAGTTCATCTCCCTCCTCAAAATTGCATATATAAAGTAGTAGGAAACACATTCGTTTACATTCTACTATTTCAGTATTTCAATAAAATTAATTAGTCACCGTTCGTTTACTTTCAATCAATAACTCATTCGTTTACTTTCTGACAGTTGTGATGCAAAAAATTAAAATGCAAGAAAAATTATTTTGGAAAGAAAACATAAATAAAGAGAGTGAAGTAAAAAAGAAAATGAAAATTTAATATCGTGTCTATGACAAAAAGAAACTGAAATTTTCGTAAGAAATTCAGAAATGGTCTCAAATAAGTCCTTATCCTCCTTCTACATAGTATCAGAGCTATGTATTGATTAATTTATGATCGATTAAACAAGTTTGTCGATCATATGTTTCCGCAATTCGGTATGCATGGATTTCCGAATTTCTTGAGTTTTTGTACTCATTTCTGCCAAATCTTTGATGGATTTGGATTTCTTTTTTTTCTCTTTCCGAGAATATTCTTTATGGGTTTTATGCTCGTGAATTTTTTGGATTCGATTTTATATTGATTCGAATTCTTCTTTGAGTTTCTTGAGTTTAATACTCATTTTCTTGCGAGTTATATTCTCGTGAGTTTTATATTTGATTTCATGTTAATTTGAAATCGATTTTTCGTGTTTATCACGATTCATTTTTTTTTGAAATATTTCTGGAATTTGTAAGAGTTGTGGTTGATGCCAGAAACCACATGCTCGGCCGTTTGGCTTCTATTTTGGCAAAGGTGCTATTGAATGGCCAGAGAGTTGCTGTTCGATGCGAAGAGATCTGCCTTTCAGGTGGTCTCGTGCGCCAGAAGATGATGCACTTGAGGTTTCTTCGCAAGAGGATGAAAACAAAGCCTTCTCATGGACCCATTCACTTCCGCGCTCCTTCGAAAATTCTGTGGAGGACTATTCGTGGGTTTTCTCGTCGGCAGTTTCAGTCGTTGGTTTTCCGGCCTAACACCTCTTCGATTGTGGAATTGTTCGAAGTTTTGGTAATTGTTCGGCGGTTTCTGGAATTAATGGGCTAGGGGCGTTCATTGCATTTCTGCAAATTGGGAAAACGCGTCGCTGCAGATTGTGAAGATCGAGAGTGTTTTTCATCATCACTCTAATGCCTGAGATTGCCGCAAGCTGGCAGATTGTAATGTGAATTGGGAAGATTTATTAACGGATTGGTTTGATCGTGCATTTAAATCTGGCATTTCTAGAATTTCTGGAATTAAAACAGGAATTCAAATGCTGGAATTTCTTAGTTCTTTTTGGAAGATCTCCAATTTGGTAAAGACAGTTCTCATTGGTACTGAAGTTCGTTCGTCTTTGTTGGAGTGTTCGCTGGTTTTTGTGTATGTTTTCGGAAGAATTTCAGAGTGATCGACGTTTGGAGATTGATCATTGCACTTCATCTATTGGGGATTCTTTGTTGATTGTGGTTGGTTGTGTGTACAAGCGCCATGGTCCGATTTGAGACTGCACTTTGCTCAGAATTACGACATTGTCAAAATGAGGTTGATTGACATTCACTCTCATTTTGAGGGGGTGTAAAGGATATAAAATAGCATTCTTCCTTTTGTTAGTTAGTTTGGATAGTTAGTGGTTAGTTAGTAACTACTACTTACTTAGTCTATAAATATAGATTAGGGTTTTTGGATTTCTTATGCATGCATTTTAAGCATTAGTGTGTGTTTACATCTCTACAGAAAGGCCTCGAATTTGCTTCAATTCCTCAAGTAACCTTGGAATATCCCTCCCTCTTACCTTAAACTACGTTATAATCTACTATGCAAGTTAATATACAAGTTTTCTGAGTGTGGATTTTGTAGAAGGGTAACAATAAGAAGATTGGAATGAGAACAAAACTTTTAATAGTCAATAATGTGAGGGAGTTCATCACCCTGACCCTGTAAAACAAACCTTAATTGCAGCCACTCTCTGTGCATGAAGCAACTGATCTCCGTGGATTATCTTCATCCTCTTACTAAACATTCCAGTTTTTGCATTGAGGCTCTGCAAACATCCAGCTAAACAAAGAAGAATAAATTCATGATCTGTTCAATTGATAAGAAATAAAATACTAATTTCTACATCAATGATGGGGAAAGGAGGTAGGACACAGAGGAGGTTGACTAACTTTGAGTGATCTGCTGATCTTCAAATTAATTTCTACATCATTTGTACAACCAAAAACATTCACTTCCAGTAATTCAAATGATATTAGAGGAAAAACCTGGCTGCTGCCCCAGGAGCCAAATGCTGAGCATGCTCAAAGAAAATTGTGAATGATACTGATCAAGTGCGAGTAGGAACCAATAATTTTTTTCTGTATAAATTGACATGCTCATAAATTCCAATGACTTCATTTTTTATATACTCCAGATGATAAAAAAAATAATGAAATCTAGCAAAAGAAGCCCCAAACAAACCTTGTTTAAGTACCCATGATTTGAAGTGAGAGACCTAGCTATAGCCCTCCAGTGTGAGTTTTATAGCAATGCCTATTGCTTTAATGCTCATAACCTACAAAGAAGCAGCAAATTGTAATTGAGTGACAGATAAACAAGTCTGAAATAACAGACTAACAACAGCATTCATTTTCCTCCAGGCCATTTCCATAACAAGCACATAAAAATTGTTGTTTAGGAATTATCCGGTTATTCCAGCTGATTTACAAGATTCAATCAGAGCTATAGGCTGAATGGCAGAAAGTAAGTTAAAATATAGAGGATCATGATTATAGGTAGGGCACCATTATTAGATGGCTCAATGAGCTATTCAATACATTAGTGATGCTTCAGAATGTAAATATGCCAGAGATGTTTATGAGTTTTATTACTATAAATTAACAACCTTTTCTTTCTTAGTCAGGAATCCAGAAACAGGACCTGCTTATATGTGTTATCTTTACATCAAAAAGTCACAAGAAAGGAAAAATACTCACCGTTAAGGATCCAATTATAGAACAGATGATGTTTGTCTGCCCATATCGAACTTCGCAATACAGAACAAGTAACAATAAAACTACTGCTGCTGAAGCTGCGTACAAAAGAAAAAAAGTGGAGTGGGAAACTAGAACATTATTTACACAATCAGCAATCTTATTCTCATCTTCAAAGGTAAAGCCAAGGCAAAACAAGCAGTGAGATTTAGCTTTGCGTGTGAAAACCTTCATACAGTACATTATAGTGTTACAAACCAAAGAGGGCGAATATTTCTATGATCATCATTATTTCAGGTAATTTGGGGTTAAGAAGCAATGGCTCGCCTCATCTTCCATGGGCGAACCTTGTGAAGAAAATTAACACTTAATATACTAAACTTAGAAAAAGAAAAAAATTAGGACCACCCCTTACCTAATTTTTCCCAATTATGACGAATTACCAAATTAAGAATAGCTTAAATGATATTTTTACATAAAACTACACCGCAATTGATCTACATTGCACGCATACCAGCAAAGAATTCACGTGGAAGGTAAGGTAAAACCAACAGTAACTACTCCTAGAATTTAAAAGACGGAGGTTTCGAGGAACTAAGCCAAATTATGAACCCCTAATTAAAAACAGTTAACAAAATCAGTAAACGTAAAAGATGAATGCCACAAAGAATATTACCCAATGTCAGCGGTCAGCCCCACAGGGTCGAACTGCGAGAACGCCATGCTTGAAATTGCTTGAATTATGAAAGCAAATGAGGCAATTTTTACCCCATATTCGATTCGATGACTTTGCCGTTCGGAGAAAAGGCCTGCTCGAGTGACTGATCGGTGGTGGCCCAAGCCAATCCACCGACGAAATATCTGTATACAATTGAAATTGGAATCCATATCTATACACTCGATTGTTTTTCGCTTTTTTTTTTTTAATCTGAAGAGTTCCAATATAACAAACCAAAAAGAAGAGATAGAAAGTCATCATCATCTTCTTCATCATCACAAAAATGCCAAAATCCCACTCTCTCTGTGAGATCGCTCAGCATTAGATTAATAACACACTAACTCTTAAGTATCAGTTCCTTCTGCTGGTAAAAACAGAACAAGGTAGGCCCCTATACAGATTGAAATGGTGAAAGAAAGAAGATGATAGAGGCACAAGAGACAAAAGAGTAAAACAACCAACCTTAACTTATATTTCTCTCATTCATTATGTCCAGTGCTTGTTTTCAAAGTTAAACCCCTGTTTTCATTACAATGCCATGTGTAAGGATGCAAAAGTTGGTAAATCACAGATAATATCATCTCATTAGTTACAGATAAGATTGGCCCCTCCCCTCTCCCACATTTTCATTTCCAACCACCAGCCATGCTAGAAAAGGAGTTAGAGGCTGATTTTAGAAGGGTTAAGTCGGGAGAAAGCGACTTTGAAGCATACTCAGCAAACAAGGAGAGGCGAGGCAACTCACTCGTTAAACAAAACGGAGTCTGGTTGCCTTGAAGAGCAGCCAAGCCATCTCTTGGCAGATATATTTAACACAATGTGCAAACCCAAAGATGTCCAAAATGTGATAGTGTTCCATTCAAATGAACAATCAAGAAAACAACAGCAGTCAATTTTACATACACAGGAATGTTATATGGTTCATTACAAAAATTCCTTCAGCACTATCAAAGCAAGCAAGCTAACTTAGACGAGCTCAATGTAAGCCATAGGCGCATTGTCCCCTCGCCTGGGTAGAGTTCTGATAATCCTAGTATACCCTCCCTCTCTGTCTCCGTATCTCTCACCAACCTCAGCAAACAATGCATGAACTATTTGCTTTTCATAGATAAAACCAAGGGCTTGCCGTCTCTTGTGTAGGGTCCCGTCCTTAGCCAACGTGATCATTTTGTCAATATACTTCCTCAGAGCACTAGCCCTTGCTCTAGTAGTCTTTATGCGTCCATACTTCAGAAGTTGAGTCGTCAAGCCTCGTAAAAGAGCACGACGCTGATCTGGCGGCCTGTTGAGTTTAGGCACTTTCCTCCCGTGCCTCATGGCAAAGAAGCGACCACCATTGTCAATCACAGTGAAACAATGCTCAAAACTTGTGGACTCTGCAGTGTTGCAACCAAAGAACTGAATGAGAAACAGCAAATCTTATGGGAATGATGGGGGGCCATAGTTTTTTAGCCCATAAGTTAGCCCTATTTCGGTTTCAGCCCTATCGATTTTCAAGAATTGAAAATAGTCAGGTAACTTTCAATTGTTCGGCATTCTAGTCCGATAATTTGTATGTTACGTAACAGTTTTCAATTCGTGAAACCGACATGACTGAAATCAAAATTGGGATAACTTACAAGACTGAAAACAATATTTTCCCGGAAATGACCGACAGACTGGTCAAGTTTAAGTAGAATGATATCTAATTTGATAATGAATACGGGCTCATTATTACTACCCCAGATACAGTTTGACAATTCCTTCAACATAATGAAACAAGGAGTCTCAAATCTGAAGCAATTCAAAACTAAATATGAGCATCATATTTCAAACTATTATCACATCATATAAACTAGAACGCTGCAGCTAAACCCCTTCTCAGTGAATGCATTTTCTCATCAGCCACAATCACAACAAGACAATTATTCACTCACAGAATGTAACCTCATATACATATTTCGAAAAGAATACAATCTGCTTCATACAGTGTATAAATAATTCTTTTGACTAGGAATGTTTGCATTACTAACAAAAAATCGCAATACCATATCAAAATTCACAAGAAAAACAGCAACAACACAAGTTGAGCCAGAGCTTGAATTCTAGTTTAAATTCCAACACAAGCCTTCACATGATTTAGGAATTCTTCCAGATAAATTGTCCCCAATTTAATTAAAATCAAAATGTGACGTTTAATCATGCTAAGCGTATAAAATTTGTAAGAAATGTTTGATAGGAGGGGTACCTTGAGAAAAGAAGAGGGGTTGCAGAGGAGCGAGGCCCACAAAGGAGTTGAGAGGCCTCAGGCCGGACTTGGGGCGGGAGATTCCGAGCCGAGAAGGGGAGGGGCCTTTGTGAAAGCAAACAGAAGGGAGAGCGGCCCGCAGAGAAGAGAAATTCCATGTGGATGCAGACGCCATTGTTGGTGCTCTTGGTTCTCCTGTACTCCACACTCATATGAGCAAATGTTATGAAGATTGCCAGATTTATATGGATAATTACACATTGGCCCCTTTCTTTTCATGAATATCATTTCTAGGGACTTATACATGTTTTATTTTCTATTATGACCCTCGCACGTAGCCGAACCGAATTAGAGGATACCCGAATCAAAACCGAAATTCCATTGTAATAAACCGAAACCGAACCTGTTCAAAACCGAAAATAATAACCGAATTTCTGCAAATTAAAATACAATTATACAAGTTAAGAAACAGATTTGTGTAATTTTTTTGAAACAGATTCTTAAATAGATTCTCATGACTTCAACTCAGATTTGTGTTATTTTTTTTGAAGAAACAGATTCTTATGGCTTGAGACATCTCATGATTCTTATGGCTTGAAACAGATTGGGAATAAAAAAAAAAAAAAAATTGAAACTCACTGTGACTAAGAGTGAGAGTCGTGACTCGTGGCCGTGGGTGGCGGTGGCCGATCGCAGGCGCCGTGGGATCGCAGTCTCTGTCTTTCGCGATGGTGAGGAGGGCCCTACTAATTCGGTCGGTTTCGGGTGATATATCAAAGGACGATATTATTGTTTGTGAAAGCGCAGAGATGTCGACGACGGCGTCGTATCATTTGTTTACCGATCTGTTTTTCTTCCAACGGCTTTATTATTTTTTTTTTTAGAAAATCTTGATTAATTTTATTTTGATCGGTCCATAAAAATATTTATTTACACAATTTTTATTTTTTTAGATAAAATAAAAGTGTTACTCCCTCGTTTTTGGAATTATTTGCATGATTTTTTATCAGCACAATTTTTAAGAAAAAAAGATTTAGTGGTTGATGATATAAAATAAATGAGGGTTATTTTAGGTGATTTGATGAGGTCTAAAGTAAAATATATGTAAAAAATGAGTGACAATTTTAAAAATAAAATGATGTTGAGAGAGTATTAATTTTATGGGTATTTTACCAATAAAGAAAATGTGCAAATAATTCCAAAACTGAGGGAGTATGATTGTTTTATAAAAGAAAATGAGCATATTTTGGTGATACACAAATAAAGAAAGTGAACATATTTTGATGTATTTGATACGAATTAAAATTTAAATAATAATAATAATGATAAATATATATAATATGATTTAATTGTCTTTTATTTATAAGATCATAATTAATGTGTATACAACAAATAAGTAGAGATGTCAATTATTTCAGGTGCAATTGCATTTGAATTTGAAAATTCAAAAACAATGAATTTGAGATTTCAAATTTAATTGGGAACAAACTATAATAGTAATTCCACCTCAACGTTAGTCTCAAACCTTAATAACAAATATTCTTACGTTTATTTCAGTTACTTACACCATTTACATTTTTTAGATTCATTATCAACTTATTTTGCACGTGCCATTTGTATCTCTATTAGAAATGTTATTTTTTGACAGTGGTAAGTGGACAAGCATGGCATATCAACAATTATGAGTTAAATTTGTTTCCCAAAACCAAAAATGGCCAATATCTGCACCATTTCAATAAAATTCACTGATTTTTTTTTTTTTTATTATTATTTATGACACAGAATTTATATATAGTCAAGTATTCCATATTAATGTTACTAACTTCCAAACTAGATATTTTTTTTTTCTGGAATAATTTGGTAGGGGTGCTGGAATAATGAATAAACTTAGTTGAATTGAGCCATTTTTGTGGTGTGAAATTTTGGAATAAAGAAGTTAGTTGAGTGGATTCATCGAATGAAATATAAGAGTATTGAAAATTAGATAATAAAAAATTCTGATGTAGGATCCACTTAATAGGAAAAAAGAGGCTTAATCAAACTGAAGCTGCTCACCAATGACCAATATACTAGTGACCTACCCCAATTTATATAAAAGAAAATGCAGCTCCAAAATTCCCTAATAAATAGTTAAACATGTTGCACATAATTCCAATTTAAAAAAACAGCACTCATGTTGGCAACAAAGTAAATTACTATACATTCAAACAAACGAGCCTTAAATCACAAATAATTGAGGTACTCAAATCAGCATTCCCTGGCCAACAAGTCATGTGCATCCATGAGGCTTTTTGTAAGCCAGATTGCTGTCTCTTCTCTAGAAGAGACGGTCGAATTTGTCCTGTTTGAGCAATCGTGCACATACCTCAAGCAATGACTCGAACTTCACATTCGCCCTTACTTTCGTCCCCTAAAGTGCTATCTGGTGCATGTAATAGTACATGATCCAATCTTGATTCTGTAGTCATTGCCACATTTGCTTCAATGAGTGACACAAAGTTGTCTTTACAAACTGTACCTGGTGCAATCATTTTGCTGAATTCGTCGAGCAAGGCATCGTCTCTTCAGTGACAATGGGACTGCATAGAGGCTCATGAACATGATCATCATCCAGTTTTTCCAAATTCTTATTTTTGAATCATGATCATCTATGTCACTGCCATGAGAAGTCTTTCCGGAGTAGCTGGACGCGCTTGGTCTCAAGTTTGTCTTCCATAAATGCATTACCCTCCAGCAAATTGGGATACTGCATATTAGTGTTTTCATCAAACAATGGAAGAAGATCCCTCTGCTTCAGTTTCACCTCTCCCTCCTTATTAGGCGATGATTTCTTCGTTTTCGCAATGGGGGAGGGAGATTTCACAGGGAAGATGGATTGTGACAACGAAGGAGGAATTAGGACATTAGTACTACTTTCACAAAGAATTATATGAACATATATGATTTCCTTAATATGAAACTGCATTTACAAGTTATAAACTCACTGTTCCTAAGCATGGTCTTAATGATCTGTTTTCTGAGAACGAAAAAGACATTATATGACGAAGATTCGAAGGACTTCCAGAGAGGAAGAGTAAAGAAAGAATAGGTAGTGGAGAGATTGAACATCTGTTTAATTTTCTTGGTTATAAGTCCAGCCATATCCTATTTATTTCATTCTAATATTAGCAACACTATATGGCATTTCGAGAATTTGAATTTTGATGTGCAGCAATCTCAACACATACAGCAACCTGGAGATCATAAGGAATGGTACTCCTTTAGTACGTACTATAAAACAAGACTAAAATATCTTACCTAGTGACCATATGGGATATCTGCAAGAAGCTCTGGGCACATATAATTGGGGGTTCCAACAATCTATTTCAAGGCACATAAGTTAACTGCCAATTTTTTCGAGTAAATTAAAATAAGAACGCGATTATGCATACCGATGACCTCCCTCGTCAACAAGTTTTGACAATCCAAAATCACCTGACTGAAAGTACAATATAGTGTACAAATTAAGCAACTAATATTACTTTAAAACAAAAACAAACAAAAAAACTTGCTCTTGCCTTACCCAAACGTATGTCATTTTCCTTTGTGAGAAAAATGTTAGATAACATAAAAAGATTGATGTAAATTTCGGTTATAACCGAAAACCGGTATTCTTAAAAAACGAAACCGAAAATCGAACCGAATTTTTATTTCGATTCGGTTCGGTTTTCGGTTAATAACCGAATAGTGTTCACCCCTATTCGCACGGTCGACCTCGTGTTTTTTTTTCTTTTTTATTATTATTATACTTAGTCCAGTTCTATTTATAACTTTTTTTTCTTTTTCACATTTTTGTTCATACGGTTAAAACTATCGGTTTTGGTTCGAAATCTACAGCTACAGTTTTACAATTTTTAAAAATGGACCGATTACGATTTTTGAACCGCTGGTTTAACCGATTTTCTTATGACTTGTTTGTTCGTTTTTTGCTCTCTCTTTTTTTTTTTGAAAAAAAGTAGTAAATTGAAATTGAATAATTCATTATTTAAATTCAAATATTCAGTCTGATAACAAGTGTATTCTGAAAATTTTAGTGTGAACAATTGTGATACTGACTGAAGGTCAGTTGATAGATAAGTTGTTTAGGTTTAGACTGTTTAGTGCGTATTAACACAACTAGTAGGGCAGCCGTGCTAACGTACAGACTGATGTGTTAAAAATGTGACGACATTTAAAATTTTAAATATTATTTATAGTGTAAATTAATTTTATAATAATACAACTAACTTATATTAATATATATATATATATATATTTATTATCATAAGTAAGAAATCAATTATTGTTAACTAATATTTATTATACTATATCGAATTTATAAAAATAATAAAATAAACATTGATAAGATGTTCATAAATTATTAATTATAAAATCTAGTTACATTGATGTTATAGTACTATATAAATTTAAACTTAGCATAAAAATAAATAAAATTAATGTGTAATAATTAAATATATGTATATTTATGATACAACAAAATTATTAAATTACTATATACAATGTTAAAAAATATTACTGTAATTGTAACATAAATTACATTCAATCATATAATAAAATAATCTAAAATCAATAGTAAGGACTTATGAAAAACAACTAACTTAAAAATTAAATTATTATAAAAATAACATTCCTAAAAAACTTAATGAAACACTACATTTTTTGTGATATTACAATCACGATTGTTATCATGACATAATAGGATCGATCTTCAAAGCACGACGATTTTTTATTCTAGAAAAAGCTACATGTAATTGACCATGACTAAATATATATATATATTTTTTTTTTTAAAAACACCTACATTAGAAAATGATTGCCTCTGGCTTTTATTAATAGTCATAGCATACAACACAATCAACAAAAACTGTCTACGTTGAAACTTGAAAGACAATTTTAGATCAGAAGGTGTCAACGTAAGTCATAGTACCAATACCCGGTTTCCACTACTAGTTCCAGTTAGGACCTTAACTTCAAGAACTTTATCACCAAACCTGGTTAGTATAAGTTATAACCAACCTAACAATAGAAAAAAATATTATAGATAAAACAAATGCAAAATTTTAAATGATAAAAAAATAAAAGATGAATAAATAAAAAGTTACTAAAAAGAAAAGACACAAACCTAGTTCCATTGCATATGCCATTTGAGTGGTCTATATTTCTCAATAACATTATCGTCATTCCAATTTTTAAATTCAATTTATGATCAGGTACACCGAAACATTTCAAACTATTCAAAAATTCTGAATTATGGACATTAGCCAAATTATCAACTGCCCACCTTGTCGGAGGTGAGATCTGATATCTGAGGTGAGATAGCGGTTTCTGAGAATTGGGGAAGATTGCGAAGAAAGATGGCTTGATATCTCCGGGTCATAAAATGAAACGGGTACAATATATAACCCAGAAAATTCTAAATGGGCATTTTCACATATTTACACCTAAAGATTTGCATAAAAGTTTTTGTGTTAATACATTGAGATTTACAAAATAATTAGACAATCACAACATCATTTAAATTTACAAAATTAAAGAAACATAAATTTAGCTTTTAAATTCAATGGTTCAAGATATTGTGTGAAAATTTTGAATTAATATAATTTATTAAAAAGAAAAAATTGAAGGGATTATTGAAAAAATCTTAAATTATGAAAAACATAAATTTAGGGTTAAATTGTTCGTAGACTACGTGGAACATTAATTAATTGAAATCAATCAATACAAATTCAAATCAATCAATACACTAATAAAATGATCTCCTCAATTCTCAATACAATTACGTGGAACATTAATTAATTGAAACAGTAGTTGATCTATAAATAAAATAGGTTGAATTAAATATTAAAGTTATTATACAAATTTATTCTATGATAATTATACATGGAAAATTCAAATAAAATTGATAATTTATTGGCAAAAGTTGATATGTGGAATTCTTGTTTTAATTAGTCAACGTGGTAAAATTGAACTCCACAAAATTTATTTTGTGTTAAAAATAAAAATCAATTAATAATATAAATATCTTATCTTGATAGAATTCTTAATTACTACTTAATCTGTTATTCTTTAGATTGAGAAATTCATGCCTAATAATTACTATGAAATAAATAAACCGACTACTTATATTAAGAAAAATGGAGTATGAATTTAGGGTAAAATTGAATGTGGGCCACCGACTCATTAATTAATTAAAATTATAGTTGATCTATACATTAAATAGGTTGAAAAGTAAAAAAAAAAAAAAAAAAAACTATCTGATGGTGCGTTAAACACCAACATATTAAGCTTAAATAATCACCCAAATAATCATGTTCAATGCGTTAGCCTGAATGATCAGCAACGGCACCCAAATGAGGTAATGAACGGCGCCGACGCGGCGACGGTAGAATTTGATTAAACTCTGATAGTGCGTTAGCCTGAATGATCATGTTTAATGCCTCGTATTTAAGCTTAAATAACCACCCAAATAACACCAACATCTCTAAGCAAATCTTCAATCTTTAACAAACAAAATAAAATCGAAATCTTCAAAAATTCTGATAAACCTTCGAACGTTGATAACCATAAAAATAAAATAACTAAACTACATATCTAAACGAAACTAAAAAGAATACATCATCATAAAAGAAAAAACAACAACAATACTTGTTCTACATGAGAACCGTACAAAAGAGAGAAAATATATTTGATGAGAATGATAAAGAAAAATGACGAATTTATAGAGAAGATGAGAAAGACGTTACAAATTTTAAGGAATTGATCCGAAGGACACAATTCAATCTAGAAATATCAACGGTTAAGATGAAGAGTAATTAATGATAGCTATTAATTAAAAATAATAAATGGGGGTTACCATATTTTTATAGAAGACCAAATGAACGGTCAAGATCAAAATGAAGAAAACGATCAACAGTCCACAAAGTTTCCCGCCGAAACTATATATGGTAATTCGTAGGTGTATTATATTAGTATAGTTATCATAACTAGTCTACTAGCTTGTTATGAGTCTAAGGGCGTGTTTTGAAACTCTACAAACTGCTTCTAGAATCACTTTTTTTTAAAGCTCCCTCTCACAAGCTTTTGAAAAAAAGTGATTCTGGAAGCAGTTTGTAGAGTTTCAAAACACGCCCTGTAACACCCAAGAATTTTGCAAAAAATGTATAAGATATTATTTAATAAAAATTAGGATATATATATATATATTAGTCCAATTTTGATTGTATGTAAATATATACACGTGTACATATATACATATATGTAAATATATACACGTGTACATATATACATATATGTAATGCTTACTATTATTATTATTTAATTAAAACAGATTTCCTTATGTATATATAAATATAAATATAAAATAATATTTAAAATATAAATATTTTAGAAAATATTTTCCTTAATTTTCTCTAAGGTAGTTTTATTAAGGTATTAAAATTTCAATATTGTAATCCACGTCAAATATGCTTTAGGAGTATATGATCTTGATTTTCTCAACTAAATCTATCTTTATTTCTTCTACTTTATTTTATACCGTATTTTCAGAAAACTAGTCGCGTAAATAAATATGAGTTTTCTCTTTGAAATCTTTATTTCTTCTACTTTATTTTATACCGTATTTTCAGAAAACTAGTCGCGTAAATAAATATGAGTTTTCTCTTTGAAACCATGAAGTTGCAGCAGCGCGCCTCTTCTTTTAGGTATGGATTTTCGAAATGATGCATCAACTTCTTTCCTTAAAACTATTTCATTAACCCAAATGTAATACTGTTTATTATTATATGTAAGCCAAATTTGGAATTCTTTGTCAAGGCTTTTAATTTTTATAAAGTGAAAAGAATTATTTAAATTATACAAATCTCTTCTTGGGACACAATTACATGTATATTTAATTTCTTCTAGGTACACTATTACAATTTCCAATATATCAGAAGATGATGGCTAATGAGTTTAATGTTCGTTTAAGTTCTTTATTAGGCTAATTTTAATTTGAATTTAAAATGATTATTTTTAAGTTTGAAGATACATATGTGTTTTAGGGGTTTTGGATTAGATTGGATTATTCTTTTGAATTAAAACAGCTTCATTCCATAATCTCCTAAAGCTAATTAGCAATTCATGGATCCCTACTCAATTTATTTTATTTTGTTTCAAGTTATGGTATGAAATCAGTACGTGGTAGCATATCATATTTTAGGAGGTTGATTAATGATAGAAAAGTTAGTGAATTTCCAATAAACTTTTATAGCTTTATTTATATTTTAATATCATTATTATTTTAGGTGATGAGAGGTAGAGACAATTCATTTAATTCGATTGCATCCGAGATATTATTTCCAGGTGGGGTTATATCTACAGTGGTTGGTAGAGACACATTTGTTATTCTTTATTAAATGCTTTAAATAAACTGTTTGAGTGATTGATACATGAATTTAATGTGCGATTGACAAAGTTAATGTGTGCATGTTATTCGATTGGCAAAGTTAATGTGTGCATGCGATTCGATTGGCAAAGTTAATGTGTGCATGCGATTCGATTGGCAAAGTTAATGTGCGTATGCAATTCGATTGACAAAGTTTCTAATAGCCAGGGATCCTGACGAGGGTCCAGGATCGACGGGTCCTCGGGTTCAACCCGCTGTGCTCAATGGCAAAGTATATATGGGCAAAGTATATGTGGGCAAAGTATATGTGTTTACTTTAATGTTGGCAAAGTATATATGGGCAAAGTATATATGTTTACTTTATTGTTGGCAAAATATATGTGTTTACTTTAATGTTGACAAAGTATATGTGGGCAAAGTATACGTGCTTACTTCAAGGTTGACAAAGTATATGTGTTTACTTTAATGTTGGCAAAGTATATGTGATCAATGGCAAAGTATATTGTTTAGTTTAAAGTTGGCAAAGTATATATGCAAATGCTATTTGTTTTACGTTGATGACTTGACTGTTTATTTTCAGTATTTAGTTTGGAATAACTTGACTCCACTGAGTGTGCTTGCATACTCACCCCAATATTTAACATTTCAGGATAATGAGATGGTGGCGAGGAGGAGCGGTGGATGACGAATTAGTATTCTTTATCATTTAGTAAAAGAATTCTGATTAATTCATACATTTATTAAGTTTTCATGAGATATTCAAAGTTGATGCAGTTGACATTTTAGATCACTTTTGAGACAACTATTTTTTCCTCGAGTCTTTCGCAAGTAATTTTGTTGTTAAACATATTTGAAATTTTCGTTCCTTAAGTTAAAATTTCAGTTCATGCCCCTTTACTTTGAATTTGCTTGTCATTTTTGTAAAATCAACTGGACAACTACTTTTTTTTTTTAACAGTAAAAAAATTATATCATCAGAGTACAGGGGGTACTCAACCCATTGTTGTACAGATAAATTTATAGATTTTCCGCCTAGCCTTTGGTCGAATTATTCAATGATGCATAAAAATGGGTCACAGAGCCATGCCGATATAGAAGAATTTGGTGATATTAAATTTTGTCAACTGAACAACTACTAAATATAATTAGTATGGATATGCAATGAAGACTTATGAATGAGTGCTAAAGGATTCAAGACAACCTTTCATTACATATGTGCAATGAAAATAATAATCAAAGCAGTAAAAGCACATAAATTTATAGTGGTTTCGAACTCAATTTTACATTCACTTTCACAAATCAATTGTGAATTAAGAACTTGTATTTTACATGACAAGAATAACAAGTTGGACCTTTCACTCTATGCGAGCTTCATCTACTAGAAAGTTTAATGAGTTCTAACCCTCCATAGAAGAGATACTAAACAAATTTAGAAATAACCCGGATTACTCATGAGATAGGTAGGTTTGTGAAGTATAATAACAATTAAGTGAGATTTTCCTCTACAATGTTTTAGCCTTTGTGCTATGGTTGTGAAAGTCTTTATAAGCTTTGAATATGAATTTTATGTGCTTATATTCTCTAGAGCTCCCTTAGCTGTTTGAAGATTTGTCATTTTTGTTCACTTGACAACATTTACCCTACTCTACTATATGAAAATGAGCACATATATATATATATAATAAAATAATAGAGATAATTGATTGCAATAAATAAAATAACATGCTAAAATTATAATGAAAGAAAACTTGAAAATGAAATTAAGGGGTGTCTATTCAATTGAGACTCTGTTGGATTTTTTTGGACTTTTAAAATCTGGGGGTATTCAATCCGGATTTTTAAAAGTCTTTCAAAATTTTGAGGTATTCAATACGGATTTTAAAAAGTCTTTAAAAATTTTTAGGTATTCAACAATCTATGGATTTTAATACTCTATGGATTTCGTTGGATTCTCTTTAAAAAATATAAATAAATTTCACTATTCAAAATCTCTTCTAAAAAGTAGAGATTTCAATGGATTCTCTCAGAAAGTCTGAAAGAGAAGAAAGTAGTGTATTTCAAACCACAAAATTCTACACAGCCTCATCGTTTACAAAATCGAAAAATTGTCCATCTTCCTGCTCTTCTTCAAACGAATCTTCCTACTCTTTCTTCAAACAAAATAAAATCTAACCATGTTCTTCGATAAGCATCCCATATTCTTCACTACCATTATTATTATCGTGAAAACTGTATTTTAAAATTATATTTTTTCTTTAAAAATTATAGTATATTGTTATGTTAGCAATATCAAGGTCGTCACTCCAGTAATCGACGTCAACTCCCCATTACGTGGTGTTCAATATCATCTAAAAAAATTTGGTGGTCAAGGTCGTCACTCCAGAAATGCAATTATTCAATCTTTCTTCTTCCTCATGCATGATTAAGAAATGTGATTGAGAGAATTTTTGGTATTTTTAAATCACAAGTTCCCATTTCAAACACACTCCAGAAATGCAATTATTCAATCTTTCTTCTTCCTCATGCATGATTGAAATGTGATTGAGAGAATTAATTATTCAATCTTTCTTCTTCCTCATGCATGATTGAAATGTGATTGAGAGAATTTTTTGTATTTTCAAATCACAAGTTCCCATTTCAAACACAGTTAGTACGAGCTTTGGACTGGATTACACACCGCATCTGTGGAAGAGGAAAATTTGGAATTGCTCTCTCGAAGCCAACCAAAACAAGCTAATGCATTGAGATATATTTTTTATATTTTTTCTAAATAATTTAGATAATTTTTTTTTATATACAAGTGTGTTCGATATACGCTTGCATAGTTTTAGGGGCATAGTTTATGAAAATTCATTTAAAAAAATAAAAAAATGTGTATTTCAGAATCCTGTCAAATCGAGTCTATGAATTTTCTAAATCCACTGACTTTTTAAATCCAAAAAAATCAAACAGAATCTCAATTGAATACACCCTCCTAAGACTGGTCTCGTTTGTTTAGTGAATTTAGAGAGTGAGTTACGGATGTAAACCCATCACAACTCAACCCACTGAGCAAACTAGCCATACATTATCCATTAATTTTGTTCATCACAACAAGGGCGGGAAGCTAATTTTGACCTAATAAGTGCGGGAAAGGTTCACTACTCACTCTCTGCTTATTAACAAAAAATAAAAATAGAATTCATACCTTAATCTACAGCTTTGCCCACTCGTCTCCCTCTTCACCGGAAGAAGGCGACGATCAGAAATGGAGGCCACTCTGAAGGTTTGTTGCAAATTCCTTCTCGTTTTTAGCATCAACTTTATATGATTCTGCTCTTCTTTTCCTTCATCGTGTTTATGATTTTTTTTGGCTAAACTGTTTGGGTACAGAAATATTTTGGATTCTCGACATTCCGACCGTACCAGAAGGAAATAGTGGAGAATATTCTGCAAGGAAAAGACTGCTTAGTGGTTATGGCCACCGGCAGTGGCAAATCCTTGTGGTAAATTTTATGACGTTTTCTAATTTTCATTCGATTTCTAATAATTTTTACACTGATGCTGAACAATTATTTGAAACCTTTTTGTGAAAACAATGTAATCATAAAGCTATCAGGTGCCGCCATTGATTGCAAAAAAGACTGCAGTAGTTATAAGCCCACTCATCTCCTTAATGCAGGACCAGGCATGTTTTCCCCCATTTATTTATGATTACTTTTGTTTTCTGTAATTTTTGCAATTGTGTTAGGTGTATTTACACTGCGTGTGATGCTTAGGTAATGGCATTGAAGCAAAGGGGAATACGTGCAGAGTATCTTTCTAGTGCTCAGACTAATTCTAGCGTCTACGCTAATGCTGAAAGAGGTCAATATGATATTCTGTATATGACACCAGAGAAGGCCTGCATGCTCATTAGCAGGTACATTTTTAACAATGACAGTTATGGAATTTGGTGAACTGGCATAGACCTATATGTATTGTTTAACCTTTTATGTTTCTGTTTTGTGGATATATGTGCCCCATGTAATATTGAGTGCATTCAATACTATGTAGCACACATTTATTATTCCCGTTTCTACTTAACTCTGTAAAGTGAGTCCTTGCCACTTAAGCTTGTGGTACAAATTCCTTCGACATGGATAGATACTGCATAAATAAGTTTCCCATGGCTGTTCCTGACGGTTCCTATTTCATTTTTCACATTTATTCCTAAAAGTGGAAATGGTTGGTGAGCCTTCTCCTGAGCTTTTGATGATGGTATTGCAGTTTCTGGTCAAGCTTACTAAATTCTGGAATTTGCTTATTAGCTGTTGATGAAGCACATTGCATATCCGAGTGGGGTCATAACTTCAGGTGAGTTCATTATTGAGGGAATTAATATGATTTGCTTGCTCATTTCTAGTTCCACAATCATTTGAGCTAAGAAAATATTGATTCTACATTTCGGCAAGAAAACTGGCCTGTCTATTAATTTAACAAAGGAAAGTGATTAACATTTTCTGCATGCCCAAAATTAAGTGTGGTAGATTGACATTTCGGCAAGCATCTTGTTCTTTCTGTTTCTTCACTTGCCTTGTGGTCAGAGCCAAGATGGATACAATGTCTACATGCTTTTGAGTTCATATCATAGAAATGTTGCTTGTTGCTTTCAGTATCACTTTAATGTCCACAGTATGAAAGACCCGAGGGGAGCTTTAATTCTACGGAATACTTTTATTTCTCTTTTTAATATTTCAAGAGATCAATATGCTTTTCGGCAAGCGTATTGTGATTTTGATTTCTGAGCCTGTACTTTTTCATGTTTATATTATATCTTAGTAAAATTGACAACCTATAATTTTTTCATGTTAAATATTGATTAGTTAACTCTTGTAGGAGATTCTTATCCTAAAAGTTTTGTTATTTGCAGGGTAGAATACAAACAATTAGATAAATTGCGTGATGTCCTCTTAGATGTTCCTTTTGTAGGATTGACAGCAACTGCTACTGAAAAGTAAGTACCAGTCCAGTTTCCATGTATATTTTATGTGCATGTTCTATTAACTTCTCATATTCATTGGCCCAAATTGCATGATCACTGTCACAGTATTGTGTATGGGTAATACTCTGGTTCTCTTGAGTTTCACAATTCTCCCATTTTAATGTTAATTAATTTGAGGTTGCTATTAATTTCTCATTTTCAGCAATTTTGATTTCAAACATGTCAGTACATTCCTGTTGTGGTCTAAGATTTTTCAAAGAGGACTCAACAGTGAGCTTTGGGCAATCAAATATTTTCACATTCCTTTGAAGTCATGTATATGTTTTTTTTTATTTTGCAGTTGTACATGTCACTTGTATTGATTTTAAGTAATCTGTCAGCTGTTATATTCTTATTTGTTTGATTTTAATTTTATTTGATATGATGCTACAAGCTTTGATAAAAAGGTTATTGCTTTTAGGGTTCGTGGTGACATTATAAAGTCATTGAAGATGCAATCTCCTCATGTAACCATTGGATCGTTTGACCGTCATAATCTCATCTATAGTGTCAAGTCCTTTGACCGGGGCAATGCTTTTCTGAACAATCTTGTGGATGAAATCTCTACCTATGCTCATAAACCAGAATCAACTATAATATACTGTACAACTGTCAAAGATGTTGAAGAGGTTATTTACTTTTGTCTAACATTATATCTCATCTCTTGTTTTGCATGCATAAGTGTATTGGGAATTTATCTTAAACCTTGATTTTGCCACCGTAATAGAAATATGGAGTATAAAGTTTGTAGAAGTTTTCACTTTTTTTTGTAGAAGAAATTATGTAGGCCCTGATTATCTGTTATGGCTTCTCCAGATTTTTAGGTCCCTTAAGGAAGCGAGAATTGAGGCAGGAATGTATCACGGGCAGATGTCTAATAAAGCACGTGAGGACTCCCACAGGTCTATATCTTTATTAATCCTTTCTGCAGTGATTATTATTTCCGTATAGTCTCAAAGTGGTATATATTGTTGTTGAAAATAATGATTATTTGTTACCTCGGGTTTAACCATGTGGCATGTACCTTCCATGCTTGGTCCCTTGGCCCTGCTAAATTGTGATCTATATAAATCTTGTCAATCAAAAAATTCATTTTCTTTAAAGTTTACACTGACTTCATCATTCCGTGCAGATCATTTATCAGAGATGAGTTTTATGTAATGGTTGCAACTATAGCTTTTGGAATGGGTATTGACAAGCCCGATATAAGGCATGTCATACATTTTGGCTGCCCAAAGAGTTTGGAATCATATTATCAAGAAAGTGGACGCTGTGGAAGAGATGGAATTCCCTCATTCTGCCAGCTATATTACACAAGAAGTGACTTTGCGAAGGCTGATTTCTATTGTGCTGATGCAAACACAGTATGTATCTTTTTGTTTCAAACTTAACAATCTCGCATAAGTACAGGTGTTGACAACTTGAAATAATTCTTGTTTCAAATATTTGTGTTGCACTAATTTCGATAAAATGTCTGATTTAACCAGGCAGATCAAAGAAAAGCAATAATGGAGTCATTTGTGGCTGCCCAACGTTATTGTATGCAGACTAATTGCAGAAGAAAGTATCTGTTAGAATACTTTGGAGAGAAATATTCATCCTCTAACTGTGGTATAAAATTATTTTACTGTTCCTTTTTCTAGATTTGTCAGACCTGCATTGTTTAACCACCCTCTTGCTCTGTCAAATTTGATCACTTGTTTGCATAACTGCTGTAGTTTACATGCACATAACTTCTCGAAATTCACTTTTAAGAGAACCAAATTACTCTAAGGTAATTAGTATTTTGCTCTTTTATATAATCTCGACCCAGTTTGTCAGTTTGATATCTGCTTCACATTTCATAAATTAGTATCCCAAGAAAATGGCAAATCACTATGGAGCTAGACTCAGTCTCTGCATGTTGTTTTTAGGGATCTGAATCCTTCATTTCAGGGGCATCTCTGTTCAATATTTAAACAAAAGGAAGCATTATGTTAAAAATAGTGTTCAAAACAGGATTTGAAGTTCCTGAAAGTTTTGTCACTGTTGTAAGATAAAGAAGACAGCAACAGCTTCTAATAAATTGCATTCCTTTTTTGAGAAAATCACAGAGACCTATAATTTTGAGATGGTGGTTTCTCCTATCTTGAGTTGTTTGGAAAATATGTTCTTGAAGTACAATGATGTCATGCATTACATACCAGATTGATCACTTTTGGTACACTTTATGGTCTTTCTCCCATATTTTATGCACAAAAAGGAAGAACGCACTAATATTTTGGAGTCATGTTATGGGATTATTTATGTATATTTCCAGATATTATGAACTAGGTTGTGGATATTACTTCAAGATTATAGTCTACTAAGTGTGATTCATGCAGGAACCTGTGATAATTGCACCAGCACAAAGAAAGAGAGTGATATGTCAAGAGAGGCATTTCTTCTGATGGCTTGCATTCAGTCATGCGGAGGTCACTGGGGCCTCAATTTGCCTGTAGATGTTCTTCGTGGATCTAGAGTAAGCTTTCCTGCTCATAATAGATAAACATATGATACTAACATGCCATGCATTGGAGTTGTGAAGTTAAATACATCTACTCTAGCTATATTTGGTTGTATCTCAGCAGTTGCATATGCCATCACACCTTGGTTTCTATTTATCTTAGGCAAAATAACTTTTGTTTTAGTGGTTTGGGAAGGTGTTAAGTGAATTGGTTTGGTTGTAAATGACTTCAGCATATGCCTTCGGAATTCTCAATTCGCTTCATGCCCGTTCTTACCAATATTATCAAAATTAAAAGAATGGGTATTTGTTTCAAACCAATTGCATGCATATTAAATTTCCAAACATCAATAAATTTATTTCTCAAGATTCCTAATTTGATTATGCAGTTTGGCGCTTTTGAAGTTCTTGTTCATAATTGTTTCTTCATTTGTGATTGCAGTCTAAGAAAATTCTTGATGCTCAGTTTGATAAACTTCCATTCCATGGCCTGGGAAAAGATATGTCGGCTAATTGGTGGAAGGCATTAGCTTCTCAGTTAATTTCACAAGGTATATATATTATTATTGTTATTATTATTATGGACTGAGAAATCTAAAAAATACCATCATATATCCAATGAGTACATTCCTGTACAATCACGTCTGCCTAGAGAAATCAGAAGCGAATTTTAATAAATTTTCAATGGAAATTCCCAGTCACCCTATTCTCATCTGTATAACTCCAGTCTAGCAAACAATTTCATTTGCTGAATAAGAGAAATTTCTATTTCTGCTTCTACATACATATATCATCTAAAGACTCTACTTTCCGCCACTGGCCTATTGCATGCTGATATGAGATTTCCTGATAAATGGAGTACTAAATAGGCGATGCCATCGGAAACCAAATGGCCTGTTGTTAAGTATTTCATTTTTTTACAAATTTCAGAATGAAAAATGGGTGCTTTAGAATGTCTTTTTGCTGGTTGACGTTTGCTCTTTCTTTAGTTTCAAGAATATCCTCAACACTTCATGTTAATTTGAGAAAGAGTAACATCAGCATTTTCCTTTGTTCATTCACTATATTGTCTAGTGCCAGAAGACACAAAACTGAATTATTGTTCCAGTTTTTTGTTATAGTGATCCTATGGATAGTTTCTTTCATTTGGCAGTTCCTTCTTTTTTACTTCCTTTGTATTGGTAATTCACCATCATTTGTACATCTTGTGCAGATTATTTGGTCGAGACCTTCAGAGATTTTTACAAAACCGTAAGGTAATATTTTGGCACCACCCTATCTCTAATAAAAATTAACTAAAAACTAAATCCTGCTGACCTCCCTCTCAATTAGTTTAGTGGCCATATCTATATGGCTGAAAATTAATTAAAGGACTTGAGGTTTTCTCATCAGTTTGTGTGCATTGCGAACTTATGATGAGCTAAACCTGAGTGTCAAAACAGCAATTGAACGCGCATTACAGTTGTGCCAATGCGGAAAGCTGAGAAACTAACTCTCTTGATTTTAGATTATGCAAGGACATACCCTTCTCAGAAAAGGGTAATCTTTGACTAAATGAGAAGCATGCTCTTCCTGGGATATGTTAAAATCTGGTGAAGAAAATTTCTACTATATTCTCAGCCTCTCAGGGTAAATGATGATTTTGTACTTACAAATTACAATAATGATTAGTGTCTACTTTAGTCTAAAAAGTGGTCAGGTGATTTTCGTCAATGTATTCAGTAAACTATGCTAAAACTTCTTATGTAAAGCTTGGCTTCTTACATTCTACCTATGCGTATTAGGATATTGGCATATGCTGCCTATGTAGTAAGCTCCCAATGCATATAATGATGAACAAATTCCTTTTGATGAACCAGGGTTGGACCAAAGGGAATTCAATTTTTGAATTCCTGCAATCCTGATTATCAGCCTCCATTATATCTGACATTGACTCCAGAAATGGCGGATGAAGATGCAGTCGATGATGGAGTTGCCAATAGTTTGTCTCACCTTGAGTTCAATGAATCATCACAGGTGCGGCTATGCAATGCTTTTTTTGGGGTTTATAGTAGTCTTTGAAAATTGTTTTTTGAAATCCTGATAAATTTTAAGGTGTGTGTTTGTTTTTGGTATTAAGTAGTATGAGATTTAACTTTATGTTAGATCATTGTGTAAGAGTCAATGATGTTATATTATTATATTGTTGTTGGATGTGATTGTAATGATTGGATGATGTGAGTTATGATTTAAATATATTAAAGTGTACGGAGAGATAATTGATTGTATTAGAAAGTGTGATAGTAGGTTTATAAGTGTTGTAGTAGTGGTTTTTAAACCAGATTTCAAAATATTCAGAGGTAGAATTGGATTCATTACAAATCCTAAAACCGGTTTTTAAAACCTAAAACAAACATTGCTTAAGCATTCTACCCATCCTGCATTTAAATTGCAAATTAATTCTCTCTATTACATACACTTCTCCTATTGTTCACGTGATTCTATTTATTTCATATGTCCAGTCTACATCACTTAGCTTAGTTTTGAATGTATCTCTTGATTTTTACAGTTACATAAACTTTGTGCAAAAGTTAACATGACCTGATCCGTATATTTATTTCTCCAAGTATAGGCTGAAGGTCAGCTCTATAAATTGCTTCTAGAAGAGAGAATGAAACTTGCGAAAGATCATGGAATTGCTCCGTAAGTTCCTTCTTTCTCTCTTGATTGTCCTCCAGTACTGATTCTGCTGTATACATGTGAGAAAGCAGCTGATCAAGATGACAAAAGGTTTATTTATTCTGTATATTGATATTTTGTTTAACCTTTTTCAGGTATGCATTATGTGGTGATCAAACATTAAGAAGAATTGCATTGACAAGGCCATCAACGAGAGCAAGGCTAGCAAATATTGATGGTGTAAACCAGGTATATACTGTGTGTCTAAGTTGTAGTTATTGATTAGGCAAAATACTGTATATCTGACAATGGTTATCATATATGATTGTACATTTCCACCTATCTTAGTAATTTAGAGGTATGGTGTTTATTGTTTTTGTTTTTATGTTTCACTTGCGTAATTAAGCTAATGGATTACTCTCTTTCTTCTGATGTGCAGTGAATTTATCATACGTACTAATGAATTTTTGCTTTTACTTACCTATATATGCTACCGTCTTTCATGACAGGATTTGAGAATTATTCGGCATTTCTAAACCTTTATCTGAAGTTGAATTCTTATTTTGCTACAGCACTTTGTGAAAACATATGGAGATCGTTTGCTACAAATCATTGAGCATCTAACCAAAGAAGTGGGTCTTTCATTAGACAGGGAGCCAAATGCAGAAGCTCCAATGCCCAGAAATGTTGTAACTATTCACAAGAACAAGAGACTAACACCTGCAAAGTTTGAAGCTTGGAAAATGTGGCAAGAAGACGGCCTTACCGCTCAAAAGATAGCTGTAAGTCCCTTGAAAATGCATACGGCATACCTGTTGCATCCCTTGGAGATCTGAGAATTTTCTCAAGCTCACTTAAGGATTTTTTTAAATAGAATTTTCCAGGTAGAGGAGCTCCAATAAAGGAAGTAACTGTCTACGAGTATATTCTTGAAGCTGGAAGAGAGGGATGTCCAGTTGACTGGGCCAGATTTTGTGGGGAAATCGGACTAACACAGGAGATACTAAAGAACATACAGGATGTTGTATCAAAAGTTGGGAAAGAAAAGCTGAAACCTATTAAAAATGAATTACCTGAAGAGGTATGCTATATTGATGCACTACTATACTGATGCAATCATGGTATACTTGACACGTTCAGTATTATGTAAATTGATATTTATCAAAATGGTCTAAAAATGGCATAGTATATATCTTCTGCAATTATGATTAATATTTTGTCAAACACCAGGTGAGTTATGTTCAGATAAAGGTCTGCTTGCTTATGCAAGAGACGGGAATGTCAACATTGACAGAGCTAGTTTCATCTAACGATCAGCAAGGCTGTAAAGTAGGTGAACCTCCAAAAGAGACGTCAAAACTCTCAGAGAATGCAGTTTCTGAGCTCCTGATGGTCAATGCAGGTGAAACACGGACAGAAGCTGTTATCGATAATTTAACATGCTCTAGGAAACGACAGAAACTTGAGGAGCCGGGTGTGGTACAGCCTATTACTATCGAGGCCACTGAGGATTCTGTTCTAAACTGGCTCAAAAAATTTGAAAATGGGGTGAGTTTTTTTGGCCTACCTAAGGCAAAGCCACTTATTTATTTCTTACTAGTTGAGTGCATTATCATAGTGATGTAATTGTATGCAGGTTCTGCTATCCGATCTCTTGGAGCATTTCAACGGATCAAAAGAAGAGTTGATCATCGATCTGCTAAACAATCTCGAGGCTGAGTTTTTGATATTTAGGAAGAACAACCTTTATCAAATCATGTAGTGATGTGATGGTTGAAAGGTGCCTTGTGTAATTATCACTTGGTAAATGACGCTCTCCACTTTGGTCTTGTTGATATCATCATGCCTTCGTACCACCCTCTTTTTCCCCTTCCTTCCCATAATGAGTATATTTCGGCGCACCAATTACATCGTACAATTGGTGTACTTTTGGTTAAAAAATCAATAGAATTTTGTTGAGCAGTACAATAATCTGCTAAGTTTGAAACAGAAAGAGCAAATGTAAAACTAAGAGAACAGAGTACTGCAGAGGCAATGAAAATTCGAAAAATGTAGCTAGCGATCGTGTTGCAAAAGGTCGTCAGGCTGAAGCTCAATGCCTAATCTCTTTTTGATGGATGCACATGAATAGTCAAGAGGTTGGTTGCATTGCTTCTGCAACTGCAGAAACCTCCCAACATCGAAATTACGACTCTTGATGAGCTTTCTCTGCCTTGAGAGGAAGAGCCTCTTGAGAAAATCTTGATAGCTGGGGTCAGCTGAAGTGATCATGAAGTAGGCGTAGCCAACGACTATCCCGGATGCAGTGGTGAAAAATGCGATTGGCTCCATGACGTCCCATGAGAATTCCCAGAAGGTAAGGCGAAAGAAGAGGCTGACTTGCATGATCGAAAAGCCGAGCCCCGTCCACAATATGGCGCGTACCTGCTTGTGGGCTGCCATATCGATCTTGTCTTTCTCCTCTTGCAGCTTCATCAGTTCATCCTTGTGTCCATCCTCTTCCCCCGCTAGCACGCTCCCCGCCATTGCGCTCCTTACCAGATCAATCACCTAAAACAACTAATATTTTTTAAAAATACACGCAATAAAACTAATGCATAATGTTTGCCTTTTATTATTAATCAAACTTTACTTTATTACCAAGTCTATTATATTTCCCTTTTGTGAATCTCAATTGACAAAGAAAGAAAAAAAGAAAAAAAGGGTGAACCCCACTTTTAAATTTTACTTTACGTGTCTAGCTTTTTCTATTTAAAATTCACCTAAATATATATACTCAATAAAGGATAGTACATTGGTTTCTTCTCTCAATGCAAAAGTAGAGTAAGAATATATTCGATCATTTAGAATATTGTTATCAAGATCACCCCACCCCACTTTTTTTTTCTTTTTCCCTCCATACAAATCAAGATTATTAGCAAAACAACATTTTAACACAAAAAAATAAAAACCTTGTCAGGATGGAGATGAACTTTGTCACGGAAGAGAAAAACGACGCCGGAGTCATCAAGAACTCGGGCGTAGAGGGCGGCCTCATTGGGCGTCTTGGCGACGCCCATGGTCTGGCAGGCTTTGATGAGCTCGTCGTAGGGTATAACTTCCCTGTCTTCCTTTCCCAGCTTCTCCTTCAACGCCTCCACATTCACCAACCTCATCAGCCTCTTCGCCTCCGCATAACTCACCGCGCCGCCACTTTTCTCAGTTCCTCCGCCGCCAGCAAAGGCGGCACCGGCGTTGCTGCAGTAAGACGGGCCCACCAACCCGTAAGTGGGTCTGAGAGTGGATTGCATGGCCCGTTTGAGAAATTTGGTACCGTGATTCCTCCACATGATGATGTTTATAATTGTATATAATTAATTAATGAGTGTGATGAAATATATATGCATGGGGGGCATTGAAAGGTTATGACAAGAATAGTGGAGTGAGTTGAAAGAGAAACGAAGAAAGAGGAATTAAAACATCCATCCATCCATCCATGGGATGTAAGATTAATCGATAATAAAGGTCGGCTTTAAGACCGATTCCTCCTACTTTAATTATAATTAATTAAACTAAATTTATAATTAATTTGGACATCGTCACAAATTATGTAATTAATACTATAAATTATTCTTCTTATTGATGCTACTCTACTCTTAAAAGCTAGCTCAAAATATACAAATTACAGCATCTGTCACCTGCTTTAGGTATGTCCAAATGTGTTGAATGTAGAGATGTGGTTAATCCTAATATATACAAGTTTAGATTTAATAAATTATAGATCCGTTTAAATTCAATGTTTTCCTTTTGTCTAGATCGGTCAATCTGCCAGCCGAATATATATATTTTAATTTGTTAATGATTAAAATCAACCACACTCCACAATTTACAATTCACACTTTAGATCGACATGAGTATTAGTTATTTTAATTTTAATTATATCAAAAAAAACTTTTGAATTATTGATTGAAATTTCAGAATTCAGAGAATTATAACACAATTCACAAATATCATTTGATTTATCCTTCGTCAATGCAACAATCATCACAGAAGTGGGAAGCCAACCAAAAACATCCAGCATGGTAGCAACATGTGAGATTAAGTGAGTTCATATGCAATAGTGAAAAATCTTAGCAAAAACTAACTTGATTTGAGCTCTTTACTGCTAAATTTATAGAGCACGTAAAATTATGTTTTGAAAAAACTTATTTTTGTTTAAGAAAAATTGTGAATCGCTAGGTTCGGTTTAAGTCTTAACTTTTGCCGGTCCGTTAAGAGTAAAATGACTAAGGCCCTCGCGTGTTTAGCTCGCATTCCTATAGTCCAATGAATTACTCCATATTATTGTGTTACGATTGTCAATGATAATCCTACTTAGATTAGACGTCTCCAATCACAAGCAAGGCAATCGACCGATAATTCAATCCAACGAAAGCATGGCAATTCACAAATATAAACGAAAACAGAAAACAGAGCACAAGAACGATTTAAGTGGTTCGATCAATGTGATCTACATCTATTGGACACACGACTTCAATTTGATTAGTTCAAGAGATGTTTACACACTCATCACTCGGAAAGGGAATTTATCCTCACTTCACTCGTGAACTCTCAACTCTCAAAACGAATGCTCGTACGCGTCAAAGATTACAATTACAAGTAATGGCGTATTTATAGGTTACCAATGGTGATTGCAGCGTGTGCGGAAAGCGTGAAGATTGCCACGTGGATTCTGTTACAACCATGTAACAAACTCACACCTTCAGCGTGACCCAATCTGAAATGACCTCCCTGCCCTTCACTTGTTCTCGCAAACAAGACGAGTCAACACTTAGCCAAAAAATTAACTCTACTAATAGAACTCGACTGATCTGGTCCAACCTGTCTGGTCTTCCCAACTCGTCTGATTCTACGCAACCCCATCTCACCTGATTGGACTCCTCCACATCATCTGATCTGGTCTAAGTTAACTTGTCTGACTCCACCAGCTGATACGCCCAACAGCTGAGTCCTTCAGAAGACTTCTATCGACTAAGTACCTCGATTGATCCGCCCAACAGACGAGTACAGTAGTAGACTAGAATCTACCTGATCCTTACCAGACGCGTCGAACCCGTCTGGTCTTAGAGATTTGAGATAAACCCCACAATTCTCCACCTTTAGCTCAAAATATCCACCTTGAACTAAACAACTCTGATCTATCCTTCTCAAAGGACAGACTCTACTACACTGATCTGCCGCCACCAGACCAGTAGCCTTCTCCGCAGAGGTCACTAATGCAAACCAACGGACCTAAGACATAAACTAAACTTCTCTTTTGGTAATGCCTTAGTAAACGCATCAGCAGGGTTCTTTTCAGTAGCTATCTTAACCACCTGGACGCTCCCCTTCTCCACAATATCTCTCACAAAGTACAGTTTCACATCAATGTGCTTGGTTCGTTCATGATACCCCTGATGCTTTGCGAGATGAATTGCGCTTTGATTATCACAGAAAACAGTTACACTGTTCTGAGATAAACCAAATTCCTTAAGAATCCCTTTCAGCCACATGCTTTCCTTAACTGCCTCAGTCAAGGCCACGTACTCCGCTTCAGTAGTAGATAATGCAACTACGGATTGATGAATAGACCTCCAAGACACAGTCGTACCAAATAGAGTGAACACATATCCTGTTAAGGACTTTCGAGTGTCAACATTGGCTGCGTAATCTGCATCCACGTATCCCACAAGTGCATCCCCCTCACTTGGCATCTTCTGAAATTTCAGACCCTTCTGTGCTGATCCCAGAACATATCTCATAACCCACTTAACCGTTTCCCAATGGCTTAATCCTGGATCACTCATATATCTACTGATCACACTCGTAACATGAGTCAAGTCTGGTCTACAACACACCATAGCATACATCAAACTCCCTACAACACTGGCATAAGGTATCTTGCTCATCTGAGTTCTGTCTTGGCTGTTCCTGGGACTCATCTGATTGGACAAACGATGATGTTGGCCAATAGGAGTAGAGATAGTTTTAGCCTTATGCATTCTGAACCTCTCTAACACCTTCTGAAGATAAGTAGGCTGACTCAGCAGAATAGACCCGTCTAGTCTACTGATCTCCATCCCAAGAATCACTTTGGCGTCACCAAGATCTTTCATCTCAAACTCCTGTTTGAGGATCTCCTTAACTTGATTAACACTGTCAATAGACTCGCCTGCTATTAACATGTCATCAACATACAACAGAAGATAGGTAACACCAGTCCCAACCCGTCTGAAATAGACACAACTGTCGTACAAGCTCCTTGTAAAACCAGCTGAGCAAATGTACTCATCAAATCTCAAGTACCATTGTCGAGGGCTTTGTTTGAGGCCATAGAGGGATTTTTTCAATAGACAGACCTTGTCTTCCCCTTCTGGTAACTTCATGTAGATCCTCTCGTCTAAAGATCCATGTAAGAAAGTTGTGGTCACATCCATCTGATGTAGCTCCAATTCATATTGAGCAACCATAGCTAATAAGATTCTGATGCTACAATGCTTCACAACAGGTGAGAAGATTTCATTGAAATCAATACCTTCTTTCTGCATAAATCCCTTAGCTACAAGCCTCGCCTTGTATCTAAGATTGCCACCCCTCTGAGCCTCCACCTTCTTTTTATAGATCCACTTGCACCCAACCAACTTCTTGTTCTTGGGCCTCTGAACAATTTCCCAGGTCTGGTTCTTGTTCAGAGAAAGCAGTTCCTCCTCCATAGCAACTATCTACTTCTCCTTGTCGTGGCAGCTGATGGCTTCTGAATAAGACTTCGGCTCCAGAAACTCCACCTCCAGAGCTGCACATAATGAAAATGAGACAATGTTAGCTTGTCCATACCTCTGAGGTGGGTGGACTTCTCGTCTGGTTCTGTCCCGTGCCAGCTGATAATGTTGAAGATCATTCTCACTATGAGGATCGCCCTCCTCATCTGGATCAATATGTTCTTCAACTGGTCTTATGGTGTCAACTTGCTCCACCTCGACTTGTGTCTCGTCTGGTTGGTTATCAGCTGCACTAGTACTCGTACTAGTCTGTTCTGATAGAGGCATCCGTCTCTCATCAAAAGTAACATCTCTACTGATTATACATTTCTGCATCCCAGCTTCGAGGCACCATAACCTGTATCCTTTCACGCTTGAAGGATACCCAACAAACACGCATCGCAATGCTCGAGGCTCAAGCTTATCTTGCTTGATATGGGCATAGGCTGCACATCCAAATACCTTCAAATAACTGTAATCAGCTGCATGTCCAGACCATAACTCCTTTGGGGTTTTGTATTGCACAGCCGAGGAAGGGCTTCTGTTTATCAAATAGGCTGCAGTAGACACAGCCTCTCCCCAAAACGCCTTCGGCAGACAAGAGTTGTTCAACATACACCTGACTCTCTCAAGTAATGTCTGGTTCATCCTCTCAGCTACTCTGTTTTGCTGAGGGTCCCTGGCACAGTCCTATGCCTTACTATTCCTTTCGATTTGCAGAACGCATTGAACTCGTCTGATAGGTACTCCAGACCGTTATCAGTTCTCAAATGTTTGAGAGTCTTGCTTGTGACATTTTCACATTCAATGAGTCATTCCTTGAATTTCTCAAATGCTTCTGACTTCAATTTCAGAATAGACACCCACACTTTCCTTGAGTAGTCGTCTATGATAGACAAGAAGTATTTTCCACCAGACCTCGTTTGATTCCTCGCTGGCCCCCATAGATCAGAATGGACATAGTCCATGATCCCATTGGTAGAGTGAACACCCTTACCAAACTTAAGTCTCTTGGACTTACCAAGAATACAAGACTCACACAAGTCTAGCTTAGTGATCTTGTCTTTGCCAAGCAGACCTTGCTTCGACAACTCTACTAGGCCTTTCTCGCCTATATGAGCTAGTCGTCTGTGCCACAACATCGAGTTGTCATGCACCTCCACTACATCTGATCTACCAGCTACTGTTTCTCCCTTAAGAAAGTAAAGATCACTCCTTCTCTCGCCTTTCAGGACAGTCAACTCCCCTTTTGACACACTGAGCTCTCCATCAGCCGACTGGAATTTATAGCCCATAGAATCCAGCATCCCAAGTGATATCAAATTCCTCTTGAGTTCAGGTACGTACCTAACACTCTTGAGTATTCTTACTACCCCATCGAACATCTTCAGGTGAACACTACCTTCTCCAACAACTTTGCAAGTGTGATCATTCCCAAGCAAAACAGAACCGCCCTTCTGTTGCTTAAAGTCATGAAACCAATCTCGTCTTGGAGTCATATGGAAAGAACACCCTGAATCAAGAATCCATGCTTGTTGTTCTGTAGAGGATGTGATGGTTAGCGCTTGAGCAGACTCATAGCCTTCTTGCTCCTTCTCAACTTGAGTTTGATTAGCTTGATTCTTGTCATTAGAGGTCTTGGCACCAGATTTCCTCAAGAACTGCTTGTATTTATGACAAGCATTCTTATAGTGCCCAGGTTTGTTGCAATGGTAGCACACTGCATCACCTTGAGTGGACATAACTGATTTTCCCTTATCAGCTCCTTTGGGTTGACTAGACCCCTTCTTGGCACCAGATCGCTTCTGGCTACCTCTGATTGTCAATCCTTCTCCGCTACCGACCTTGTCTGCTTGAGACGTCTTGTTGTGCAGCAGCTTGGACTTGACAGCCAGCATTACATCCTCCAATGTAATACTTTCCTTCATACCATACAGGATGGTGTCCTTTAAGATTTCAAAGGACTTAGGGAGAGCACTCAATAGAATTAGAGCCTTATCCTCTTCCTCTAACTTGACATCTAAATTCTCTAGATCATCAAGAATTCTATTGAACTCATCAAGCTGATCCGGAATGGGTTTGTCATCCACCATTCTGAAGGCATACAGCTTCTTTTTCGAATAGAGACGGTTAGCTAAGGTTTTAACCATGTAGAGTTTACCTAGCTTGTCCCAGACCTCTTTCGCGGTTTTCTCTTTAGCAACTTCTCTCAGGACCTTATCACCAAGGCAGAGCAGAATATTACTTCGAGCTTTCCGTAACATCTTGTTTCTTTCAGCAGCAGCAGCAGCAGTTGCAGATTCACTTGCTGGGGCTGTAGACTCTTCGAGCACGTCGAACAAGCCTTGCTGTTCTAGGAGAGCCTGCATTTTGACTCTCCACAGCCCAAAGTCACCTGTGCCTGAGAACTTCCAATATTATACTTGGTCGAATTCTCCATCTTCTAACAGGCAGTTGATTAATGGCTGACAATCGATTCCTCTCGATTCCCACAAACGGCGCCAATTGTTACGATTGTCAATGATAATCCTACTTAGATTAGACGTCTCCAATCACAAGCAAGACAATCGGCCGATAATTCAATCTAACGAAAGCATGGCAACTCACAAATATAAACGAAAATAGAAAACAGAGCACAAGAATGATTTAAGTGGTTCGATCAATGTGATCTACATCCACTGGACACACGACTTCAATTTGATTAGTTCAAGAGATGTTTATACACTCATCACTCGGAAAGGGAATTTATCCTCACTTCACTCGTGAACTCTCAACTCTCAAAACGAATGCTCGTACGCGTCAAAGATTACAATTACAAGCAATGGGGTATTTATAGGTTGTCAATGGTGATTGCAGCGTGTGCGGAAAGCGTGAAGATTGCCACGTGGATTCTGTTACAACCATGTAACAAACTCACACCTTCAGCGTGACCCAATCTGAAATGACCTCCCTGCCCTTCACTTGTTCTCGCAAACAAGACGAGTCAACACTTAGCCAAAAAATTAACTCTGCTAACAGAACTCGACTGATCTGGTCCAACCTGTCTGGTCTTCCCAACTCGTCTGATTCTACGCAACCCCATCTCATTTGATTGGACTCCTCCACATCATCTGATCTGGTCTAAGTTAACTTGTCTGACTCCACCAGTTGATACGCCCAACAGCTGAGTCCTTCAAAAGACTTCTATCGACTAAATACCTCGACTGATCCGCCAAACAGACGAGTACAGTAGTAGACTAGAATCTACCTGATCCTTACCAGACGAGTCGAACCCTTCTGGTCTTAGAGATTTGAGATAAACCTCACATATTGAAATGTGCATCATATTTTTCAATGAACTAGTATTTCTCCCGCGATGCAGGATTTATAAATTTTGCTAATATGTAAATATTATGTTATTAATTATAAAATTATTATTATTATGTGCATACATTAATTAAAGAGTTATTTTATACTAGCATTTTATACAATAAATAGTATTATATTTTTAACATTATCATAATTATTCTTTTGGATTTCTAAAATAAATCATCTTCTCAAACTTTGTTAAATTTTATTCCCCTTCAAGCTTCTATTTTATTGAAAGTTTTTTATATAAGTTTTAATCATACTTTGTAACTCTTGAAATTTTCTGTTTCTAAGTGCAGATTCTCAGACAACAAAATTATATCTTGCAAGCAATCAAGTCGAAGGAAAAAATAAATTGTACTTCAATGTAACGAAGTTAAAAACTATGTCTAGAATAAATACAATGAAATGATATAAAAATGAATTCTACCGTGAGCCAAAATTATAAGCCCAATTTATATATATATTGAAGGATTTTTGAGTGGCACAAACTATGCATTCATATTTATAAAAATGGAAGGAAACAGAATAATCGAATTTGTGATAGATTTAAAATTTTAATATGGCGCAACAGAGTCAGATTGAATCATTATTAGTATTACATTTTACAATAAAAAGACTTTTTGAATACAAAAATAATATTTTAAATATACTTTTTATTGTATATATGCGAGGAAATTTTATTTTTAGTCCTATAAGTTTGATACATTTCAAAATAAATTATTCAAGTTTCAACTTTACAAAATACGTCATTTACCTTTCAATTTTTGTCATTTTTTACATCAATTTTTGTCCTTTATATTTTGTAGAAATTAAAATTGGTAAAGTTAGTGACACATATATTTAAAAAAGTCACATCATCATGCCACATCACATTGTATTAAAAAAATAGAGCTAATAACACCCCAAAATAATCTATACACACCCCATAATTTTAAATACAAAAATAAATGTATACTCCGTATAAAATAATTAAGTAACTCTTACATAAATAAAGAGTAAAATAATTTAAAAAAATAACATGAAAAATCTGAAAAAAAATGTAATTAAAATTTAGAAGTATTTAAAAAAACTAACAAAATCTTTAAAAATAATTAATTTTTTTGAAAAAAATCTTAGAAAGTTAAATAGAATCTGAAATTAAAAAAAAAATCATAAAAAAAATATATAATTAAAATTATTGAAAAATTCAATAAAACATTAAAAAAAAGTAAATTAAAAAAAATCAATAAAAAAGTAAGATTTTATTTTTTTATTTAATTTTCATAATATTTATTTTTGATTGAGTTGATTTTTATTTCATTTTTTATTTTATTTAGTTTTTTTAAAAATTGAATCATTAATTGGTATTTTTAATTTAATTATTTTATAAATTTTATTTGATTTATTTAATATTTTTAGATTTTATTTGGATTTAATTGATTTTTTCATTCAAATATTTTTTTAATATGTAGTTAATTTTTTAAAACATTTTAAAATTTTATTTAGTTTTTCGTATTATTGAATATTTTTTTAATTAATTTTTAAAATTTATATTTTTAATCATTTAATTGAATTTTAAATTATATTTTTATTTTTTATTCAATTTGTATTTATTTTTAGGGATAAAGGGTAAATTGTAAATAATTAGGGTGTGTTTATTAATAAAAAATGATTTTTAAATTTTAGTGGGGTGTGTATAACATTTGAAGTTTGTATAACATTGTACTGGGTGTTAGTAGCCTCATCCAAAAAAATTATTTGCATCTAGTTATACGTTTCAATTAATTAATAGAGTAAAATAAGATTCACATAATTAACATATGGTAAGGTCTAGTATGCACTCGAGTGCATGCTGTGCACCCTAGTCAATGTGCACTTTTCAGTTTACTGACTTACACTTTTTGGTAATGGTGTTGCACGTTTCAATTATTACTCATTTACTAAAAAGTGTAAGTTAGTAAACTGAAAAGTGCACATGGACTAGGGTGCACAGCATGCACTCGAGTCCATAACAGACCAACCCTTAACATATATAACACCCTGTGATTTTGCTTCTGAAATTTATTTTGTTTCATATTTTTTCAAGTTATTTTTTAAAATTATTTTACTCTTTATTTATGTAAGAGTTACTTAGTTATTTTATATGGAGTATACATTTATTTTTGTATTTAAAATTATGGGGTGTTATTAGCTCTGTTTTTTTAATATAATGTGATGTGGCATGATGATGTGACTTTTTTAAATATATGTGGTATCAACTTTACCAATTTTATTCCTACAAAACATAAAGGATAAAAATTGATGTAAAAAAGATAAAAATTGAAAGATAAATGACGTATTTTGTAAAGTTGAAACTTAAATGATTTATTTTGAAATGTATCAAACTTATGGAACTAAAAATAAATTTTCCTCTATATATGCAATATGGATGGCATACAAAAAGACGGAAATTATAGCCCACCAATAGTGCCCACTGCCTAGGTGGCATACACACGTCATTAAATTCTTTTTTATTTATATTTAATGTCATATTAATATTTTATTTTATCAAAATTATAAAATCATTTTTTTACCTTTAATTTAATATTATTCCTATCAAATCACGCAGATTTCCATCTGTCATTAATATTTTCTCAAACTTCTCCACAAAATAAAAATTAATCTCTCAGCGACAATTAAAAGAAACCTAAATAATACGGAATTTATCATGGCCCTCTCTATCTATATTTAAGTCGTTTTTCACATCTTGGCCCATTCGACTGCAAATACTGCATGTCCTACTGCTTTGTTTTATTTCTATCTCTTTGATGATTTAAGTCGTTTTTCACATCCTTGCTCACATTTATTTCTCTATTATTTTTTCTAAAATATTCTAAAAGGTTGTTATGACCTTGAGATTAATTTTTATTTCGTGGAGAAGAGATTATGAGAAAAAATTAATGGGGATGGAAAGATTTGAGAAAAAATTAATGGCAGATGCGTGATTTGATAGAGACGATATTAAATTAAAGATAAAAAAGGATTTTATAATTTTGATAAAATAAAATATTAATATAACATTAAATTCAAATTAAATATAAATAAAAAAGAATTTAATGACGTGTGTATGCCACAGGACACTATTGGTGGACTCTATATCATTTCCGTACTAAAAGATGGTAAAAATGATTAATTTAATATATAGTGAATCAAAAATAGATTTACAATGGAAAAATATTTAAAAAGAAATTAAATGGTTATTAGAATTGAATTAAAAAATGCGCTTCCCAACAAAAATAAAATAAAAAGACCATATAAGTTTCCCACTATCTATATGTTTTTTCGAATTATATCATTTCAAGTATTAAAAGTTTTAATCTTTTTATTTCAATAGAAATAGTAAACATTCATTTATTTTCAATAATATATATGTATTTACTTTTTTATATACGATATGAATAAATTTTTTAAATAATTTATAAATTCCAGTATTATTATGCAAGTAAATCAATTTTTTTTAATTATAAATAGCTTCTGAGTTATTAAAAAAAAATACTCATTTTAAATTGAATGGTTGACTTGGCCCGTACATGGTTACATGTAAAATCCTACCGTGTATGGGATGTTTGTTTTGGGATTATGTAGAATGGGGGAAATCCTGGATGGGGAAATCTTGGATGTGGAAATTCTGATGAATAGTAATTGTGTGTGTTTGTTTTGGGATTTTGAGTAGGATGAGATTTAAATTTATGTCAAATCAAATTGTGTAAGAGTAGTTGGATGTGATGTAATAGTATGATTATGTCAAATCAAATTGTGTAAGAGTAGTTGGATGTGATGTAATAGTAGAATTTAATAGTAGGATGTATAGGGGTAGATGTAGTTGGATGGGGAAATCCGGACGTGAAATCCCGAAGTAGAACAAGGACGTGGGACGTCCCACGTCCGGACGGGTGAGTCCCAAAACAAACATGCCTACAGAATATTAAATTTGATTTTGAAATGAAAAAAAAAAAAATTTGGACGGTGCTATTGTTATGTAATATACACAATGATAAATCATTTAGGAATGTTTTCTTTTGGTTTTAAAAACCAGGTTTTGGATTTTAAGATCCAAAACCCGTTTTACTTCGGGATTTAAAAATCGGTTTTCAAAATCCACTCAAAATCACCCTTATCAAACATATTGATTTGACATAAAGTTATATCTATATAATATTACTTCAATCATTATATTCTTTTTCAACAATAATATAATAATACTATAATAATATAATAATACAATAATATAATACATTTAATCAACTAATCATTATAATCTCACCAAACAATAATATAATAATACAAACTCATTCGATCTTACAACTTGATTTGACATAAAGTTAAATCCTTCACTATTCCAAAATCCAAAAGAAACACCCATATTACTATTAATCGGGATTTCAAAAATCTGGCTTTTAAAACCACCCAAACCCAAAAGAAACACCCCTTTACCCAATTTTGGGCATGAATATTGGGGAAGAGAGAAGGAGATAAAACGATTTGTGGAGAAAGCACCACCTTGAGAGAGAGTAGAACGGAGAATGATCATTCCCTCCCACAAAGATATCAACGTATTCTTTTTTTGGATATCCCAAATTATAGTCACATTTTCTCTTTTATTTTAGTATATATTAAATGTTTTATTGTCAATTTTACCCTAATTAATAAAAGTAATTAATTCTCAAATTTTGGAATATGAGATTCCAATGGTAAAATTGACACATTAGCTAAACTTGATTACATCTATTGATTTTTCTTAATTTGAGTGTAAAATTAAATGTGGCTATCTTTGTGGGATGAAGGGAGTATCATGTATCTATGAAAATGATAATTAAGTTCAAAGTTTCGTAATTCATTTTTATTTGTTAACATGTAGAGGAACATATATGGTTTATAATAAATATCATGCAAAAAAAATTATATATACACATATATATATGTATGATATATATTATATTTGAAAATATATATCATATAATTATTATATATATTTACTAAATTAATAAGGGATCAGTTCATACATACTTTTGCTCTGACTTTTAATTGAGCCTTGCTACTTGCTACGGTGAGATTGATCATTCGAATTAGTTGGTACGTACTTAAGTTTATACAAAGACTTTAAATATATTATATATATATATATATTGTATATATAATGCTTTTTTTTTTGTTTGATTCTATCAACTTTTAATTGGACTGATCTTCTCTTTAATTTTCTTCCCTCTTTTTTTATTTTGGCACCCTCACTAAATAATCATGGGTCTGCCCCTGCATACTATGGAGAAAAAAAAGAATAGAAAATTACGGAGAAAAAGGGTGGAGAGAGTAGAATGGAGAATGAGAGGATAATAGATTTTTTATAAAATGTTGACCATAATTTATTAGGAAGAAGATTACAGAAGAGAGAAAATTGGTGGAGAAGAAAGGGAAGAAAAATTGACAGGCACGACAGGAGGGAGGAGAGAAAAATAATTTTAAAATATGATATTTCCAATTATTAATGTCAGAATTTTTTATTAAATATTAAATAATTTTATGCATGTGATGGTAAAAAATAAATTATTTTCAGTTAAATGAATAGAGGCAGGTGATGGAGTCACCCGAAATTGAAAACACAGAAGAAGAATCCACAAAAGATTAATTCTCATTGTCAACATGCAGGTTGTGAGAAGCCAAAAGATGAATTAATTGCCCAACTACTCACGTGGAATTTCTGTTTCCACATTTATTTTACATACTTTTGCTCTTAATTAATATTTATGAGGTACTACAATATACTATCGTACGTTTTCTATTTGGCAGAGAGTTGAAAGGCCTCTCTCCCAATATTGTAGGGGAGGGGACACATATGTAGAATTAATTGTCACAACAAATTCTTTTTCAAATTTTCAACCATCTACAAAGTCTACAAAACAACTCTTAATTAAATACTGGAATTGACAGAAATAATAACGATACCAAGGAAATAAATCAATATGTCCCCATTTTGTCCGAGATTCTCTAATCACATTTTATTTTTATTAAGTTTGAATGAAGAAGTAAAAATGTGATTAGAGTTGTCAAAATAGACTGAGCTCGTTGGGCCAATCAGCCATAAAAAAATTATGGATTGGGCTCAGCCCGCTAAGAGGCGGGCCTACATAGATTGCACGGGTTTTGACGGGCCGCTAGTCCGTTATTTTTTAATAAAAAATTAATAATAATAATATTATTATTCTATTATTATAATTAATTTAATATAGAAAAATAATAAAAGTCACATTTTTTAAACTTATCCAACAACTCAAAATCTCAACCAAAATTTAGAAGAAAAGACAGTTAAACACAACAAGTCTTTGTCTAACTATTGATGAATTAATTTTTTGAGAGATTATATATTTTTTTTAATCATATGTAAGAAGAGTTAAGATTTGTGATATAAAATAGGAATAATCTAAAAATATAGAATACATAATATATGATGTGGCATTGCCACATAAGCCTGGACATAAAATTTATGCCCACCTATTTGCATTATATCATTTTTGGACAACAAAAATATTAAAAAACTTTGAATTTTAAAAATGAAGATGGTGGATTTAATAAATATTTTTTTATAAAAAAAATCGGATTGACCTGCCACTTTATGGGTTGGGTTGAGGTTTTGCAGCCCGCCCAACAAATGAGTAGGCCCGTCCTATCAATTGACTGGCTTTTGCGATTTTAACTCGCTCCGCCCCGCCGACCAATTTCGATAGCTCTATATGTAGCACGAAAATAACATTTAGCGATATATGTAAATTAGCATATCAACACAAATAACTTCAAAAGAATAAATTATAAATTTAGAGCAATTAATTAATTCCACATACATATTAGGAAAATGTCCTAATCTATCAATATATATAATCAATTAACACAATAATATCTAATTAAACAATAAAATAATTAACACAAAAACTTATATTTGAAATTGATACTTGCCTAAGTCAAAATGAATGTAAGTTAAGATGGGGAAAGCAGTTTTTTTTTTTTTTTGCAACATCAAATTGAATGTTCATGTTGTTTGACAACTCACTCTTTAATCGTCAAAGAGATTTCTATGAATTCGAATCCACTATATACATTTCTCGATATATATATATGTATATTTTTTAGATTTTTATTTTTCTACACATTGCATTCAAGCATAGCATAAATTGAAATGATATACACATAACTTTAATCCAAACACGAACGAAGAATTAAACTACATAAAAAAAAAGAGAAAAAATTCATACATGAAACCTTATAATATACTCTTCCTCCTTATAAAAATTTCATAAAATTGTTCGATCTCTAAATTTAAAATCCTTTATAATTATGAATATAGAGTTAAAGTTCAACAAGACAACAACCTTAAAATAAATAACTAAAAATTATAAGAAAATTCATATGTTAAAATTGATAAAATACGTACTCTTCCACTTTATTCCTATAAAGTCCATTAATTTTTTTATCCCCATCTTGAAAGTATGACAAAATCATCATCTCTTTCGTCACTTAAGAAGAGATGATGTGTGATTAATTAGAGAAATACATTTAAGTTCAAGATAAATAATTATTATATTTTGACAAGTCAAGATAAATAATTAGTAAGTAAATATATAAGATCGGAGTATATAAATTGTGACACGTGACAACATCGAACGAGTATTACTTATAAAAAAGTGGAAAAACTTATTTTCTTTTATAAAAATAAAATAAAAAAGGTTTGGTAATTAAAAAAAAGTAGAAATTGGAACGGAAATAAAAAAATCCCATTTTTTCAGTAAGCAAGAATGGTATGAAAATGAGGTTTACATGCATACCTCGTTCCATCTCCATAAATGGGGATTTCCACTTCTATTTAATTTTAAATAATGAATGTATATTAAAAAATTATTACTATTCTTAATTATTTGTTTTGAAATTCTATATAATTCTTAAAAATATAATTTTAAAACTAAAATATACTCAAAACATCAGATTTTATTATTCTCTGGAGTATTAAAAAAACTTTTAAATATATTTGTGGAATTATTTTCTTGAAGAACAAGAAAAAGGTTTTTTTAATAAAATATTAGTATTTTAAAAATAATTTAATATAATATTAATGTTTGTGAGAGTATTGACGGAATAAATAAGAGCGTCATTATTAAATCTGACTTTTACATAGTGTAGCAGAGAAAGGAAAGGGACACCGTTTAAAATGACGCTTTTCCCATAAATTTAATTTAATAAATCTTTTATTATATATTTAATTTAATTAATTTGTATTCCTAACAATATTAAAGATATATAAATAAAATCTATTCATCAATAATTTTTTAATTAGTTTTTATAATCTTAATCTTATTTAATATTTGAGATTATAACGGATACTTGACAAAATTTTATCACTCTTCTCCCATCTTTCACTCTCTCAAATTCTTTCATTTTAATTTTTTTTGCATTCTTATTTAACTTTTTCAATTTTACTATTTTAAAATTGAAATTTAATCTCAAAGACCGAGTATGAAAAAAGATTAGAGAATTATTGATGGATAAATTTTATTTATATATCTTTAATAATTAATATTGCTAGGAATAAAAATTAATTAAATTAAATATATAATAAAAAATTTCTCCTATTAAATTAAATTTATGGAAAAATAGGCGGTTCTGCAAAAATCAGTTTGGAGTCGCTTTTTCTTAATAATGACGTTCTTATTTATTTTATTAAAACTATCACAAATATTTATATTATATTAAATTATTTTTTAAAATATTAATATCCTATTTAAAAAAACCTGAAAAGAAACATGATTGCAATATCCATAGAAGCAAATGAATTCATTTGTCACATATTTGATGTTTTATGGTGCGAATGAATGCAATGTACGGATTGAAGAAAAAAAAAAAGGATTAATTTAAATAGGTGAAATATGAAATTTATTGGAAAACGACGGTACAAGTCGAAATAATTTCAGTAGTTCGTCAAACTTTAGATAAATGAATTCATGAAATTTTTTTAACTTCGGATTAGCCTCTCTTCTCTTCTCTCTCTTTTGAAATTGATACACACGCATTTGGCATGTGTACTGGAAAAGCTCAACTCCTGGTTGAAATTCACTCTCCAATTTCACCATTGCCGTATACGCACATCATGCACACACAAAACAAGAAAATCACAAACAAGGTTTAACAAATTTACACATTTTCCCCATCGTTTCTACCTCTCTTTTGCGCCCACAGCCAAGTAATTTCTCCAACTTTCTATATAAACCCCTCCCACGACAGCTGTGCCTGTGCTCTTCTGCTGGAATTTTCCTGTCACCGGTTTTGCTTCTTCTCAATTTACACGTTGCGGGTAGCTTATAGATGCCGTTTAAGTTGAATACAATTATATTTGTGCACTTTACACAATTAATTTTTGTTATTAAAAACACCATTTGATGGGTTTTACTTTTTCAGGAGAATTGATGAATAGCGTCGGTAATGCTACTCTCACCAAAGGGTCGCGGTGGTTTTCTGCGATTTTGGCTGGTATTTTGATGTGCAAAGTTGTAAGTCTGCATTCTTTTCAGATTACTGCTCCCTCTTTTATTTAGTTAATTTTGATATGTTTTGGTTTTCTTGAGTTTTCAACATCGTATTCATTGGTTTGGTTTGTGGCAGTTTGGTGCTTACTACTTTATGTGAAGAGTTTCTCCCTGCCTTGTTCAATTATTATCTGAGATTGTTTTTTATTGTTGAAATATAAGCATCATTAGAATTGGGTTGGTTGAATCTTGTAAGAAAGAACATAGTTGACTTAGGGATGTTGTGGTGCTATGTTATGTTTCAACTATATCTAAAACCAAGCATAGTCAGTACTCTCCTTTTGTTTTTCACTATGTTGATGGTAAGCTATGACCCTGATCAGAAACGGGCTTATAAGCATTTTTTCTTCTTGGGGATTGAGGGGTTGCGTTGCTCCCACAACTTGAGAGGAGGCACAATTCTTTTATTTTCTTGATGTTGTGTTTTGGTTAAAGGATTTGAGAATGGATTGAAAAAATCGTAGTAGCAAGTGCTTAAAGAACATGAGTTGATATGGATTTGAAGTTCACCATCTCATTTTGAACTTTTATTTTTTGTAATTCTGGTGGCTTTGGAATCCACTCTAATTTGGGTGAATTTGAAGTCCACTCATTTCAGACATTGCATTTCAAATCTCTGAATGTAAACTAAATCATAGTGAATTAAACTAATTATCACGTGTCAACTGGTGCTCTCCTCTCCTTCTTATAAGAGGAGGATGTGAGGGGGAGAAATACCCCAAAGTTGAATGACACAGGTGGTTTTTCAGATAATTAATTCTTTCTTAGATTCAATTTATCTTGGTGCAATTAAGTAAAATAATTTTTACCTACTCTTGTTTAGATTCCCTTTAAAGCTATCCTTTTGTTGTTGTGAAGGCATATACCTTAACAGGTGTAATTAGCGCTTCATTAGTGAAGGAGTACACCAGGCTTAACAGAAAACAGAAACTAGAATGGAACAACAGGTTATTCTTCTTTCTCATGTTCCTAATATGGGTTAAGGGTATTTCCTTTTTGGCAGTCTACTATTTCATCTGAAATTTGAAACAGTGATCGACTCCTCCTGCAGGGGGTTCTCCACTTTCCATGCCATTGTTGCAGCAGCTGCTTCCCTGTATCTCTTGACTGTTTCTGATCTTTTTGATGATTCTCAAGATCAGTTGATCATCAACAGAACATCCAATTTATCTGAGACTGTGATGGGGGTAAGTACATTTTCGTACAATGCTTAGAAAAACTGAGTCAACATGATAAATAAAGTGATTTAGTTATGGTTTGGGGATCCTAGCTGGTTTGAATCATATTGGAAATGCTAAAAGTTGCATAATGTATTTGATCACTTGTTAGAGAAAAAAATCCTTTTGTGGAACAATAGCTTTCTTAAATGGCTCGATAAGAAAATCTGAAAGAGAATTAATGTTCTTTGATTAATCAAGTTTACTAGATGAAACATACTGGTTAAGGAAATGTTTCTCCTTTATCTGTCAAGTTTCTGATTTGCGTGTCAATAACAATTTTGTTGAACTTATTCCTATTTTACATTGAGAAATGCTTTTGTGATGTTTTTTTCCTTAATTATGCAGGTTTCAATTGGGTACTTTTTATCAGACATAGCAATGATATTCTATACTTATCCTGCCTTAGGTGGTATGGAGTATGTAAGTAGCCACACCTTTAGTTACTTGTCACATTCACCTAAATCTCTTTTGTCTATAAATGAGTAATCTCATTAAAATATCTACTGTATCTTATAGTTAGTTATTTTAAGCATGAATTAATATTTAACATGTCATATATATTTAACATTTTCTATGTTTGCTGAGACGGGTGCTCATTTCGTTTGATAGGTCATGCATCATGGGCTCTCCATGTATGCGATTATTCAATCCCTTTGGAGTGGCCAAGCGCAAATTTACATACTCATGGTTCTCTTCACTGAAGCCACAACTCCATTTGTCAATCTAAGATGGTAAGCTTAGAAAACACAAATGCTTAGTCTTTTTTTTTTCATCTGCTATTTCATTTCGATTTTCTATTTATTTCCGTGTTTATTTTGCAACTCAGGTATCTTGATGTTTCTGGCCGCAAGAACTCTAAACTTTACGTGTATAATGGCGTGGCTCTGTTCTTCGGGTGGTTGGTATGCTCTTCCAAACTTTAACAAAGTCAAGAATATCTTTTCACTAGTTTGCAGTCTTAAAGAAATTCTCCAATCTGCAATTTTATCATTAAATATTTCTTAATTTTCATGGTTCAATTTTGTATACTGCGTTTTTTACTGGTTCAATTTTCATGAAAGTATCCTTAGTTTCCAATTATTGCGCTTATCTATATCTACTTACTTTCACCACCACATTGATTATTGATAACGCCCAACTTGGGACGATCATGTCATGTGTTGCCTATGCAAAAGGAATTTATTATTTGCAACTTCTGATATCACATACTTCAAAATATTCTTATCGTAACATTTCTAATGAATGTGAATTTCACTATATTTATATTTCCATTTCTTTGGCTGTACAGCATATGATCATAACTGGTGGTAATATGTTAATTCTGATCCTCAGGTTGCAAGGATCTTTCTGTTTGTGTTCTTCTACTACCACATGTTTGTCCATTTTGATCAGGTGAGCAAGCATTTTCTGTTTAATGTTGCTGTTTGGATTTTCTGTTTGTGTTCTATACCGTAAAATCACTCTAAATCATTTGTTCACATGAATTAAATTATGCTCTTCTGGTTGAAGTTGATGCAAGATTGTTTTATGAGATCTTAGTAATTCTCGTGTAGTACATTTTGGGTGTTTTAGTGAGAGTTTTCTCAGGGCAGTGTTGGTTGGTTCTATTTAGAGATTTAAGATCAGGTTCAATTAATTACACACGACCATACCTTATACGAAGGGTCAAATTGTTTTTTTTTCTTTATCCCTCAATATCCGATCCAAAGGTCGACTAATCCAGAGGACCAATCTCACCGTCCACTTGCGGAGGGCCCGTTTAAAGTCAGAGCAAAACTATGTATGGACTGACCCCTTAGGAATTGTTGGCACCTTATGGGTTTTGAACCTAAGACCTAGAGAGGAGCACACTCCTAAGTCTCAAACCTACACTACTAGGCCAAGTCCTTGGGGTTACAAAAGGTCAAATTGTCAATTTAGTCATGATTTTAGTAAGGGCGAGAGACTGTTTACACCCATCGTATTACTTAGTACAATCATCATTTTTTGTAGACTAAAAGTCTAAAATACTCTTAAGGAAACGACTAATATACCTTTTCATTAAACAAAACAATACACTACCAATGAATTTTCTTGTTACACCCACACCAAAAAGTACACACTCTTTTTCTTCCTTTCACTTACCACACCCAAAAGACTCAAAACTCTAATCCTCAAAATTCTTCAAAAGGTAAATGTGGTAGACAAGAATCACCTTGGAACTAAAAATGTAAGTCAACCTCAACATTTGACTTTTAAATTTTATTTTGGGTCATGTTTTTTGCTGGAATCATGTAGTGCTCCACCAACCAGGAAAGAACATACATGTTCGGCCAGGTTGGCCAAACAAATCAGACTTGTTCTACAAGGGCCATGGCCAGCCAGCCGAACAAGTCTTTTGTTCCACGGGGTTGGCCAAACATAAATCCTTTGTTCTACTGGTCTGGCCGAACATAGCCTTTTGTTCCATTGGGCTGGTCAAAAGGAGTCCTTTTGTTTCACTACCCTGGCCGTAGGGAAGGCTTATGTATCTGACTGTTTTTCCTTGATAGACAAAATTTTGACGTGTTTTTTCTTGACATTCTCAAGATCAAACTGGTGGTGAATGTGTTAAATAAGTTTGGTAGATGGGTGTATTCTTAATCGAGTGACCAGTGAATGTAAATATTACATGAGTGTGATAAGTAAAATTTGTAAATAAGTAAAAAAAATGGATTTATCGTAGATAACGCCACCCTTTTTTTAATTATATTTGTGAAACGAGTGTAAGGCTAAGGCTGTGTGACATTTACAATGTCCTTATATATGTAGTTTTGCGTTTTTTTTTTACAGACTGGCTAATAAAAGTACACTTAATTGATAATATCATTGATTAAATTGATAATTTTATAAAGATTTACATAAAAGGATAGGTCAAAATAGAATAATTCTGCATTTTTATTTTGAATACCAAATGGGCCTTTAGAAAATAGTGTTTTAATGGAATATTTGTTAGTAATAATAATATAAAATTTATTCAGGTGAAGCAAGTGTTCCCGGTAGGTTATTACAGCCTGCTAACTGTACCTGCTGTTCTGGCGATGTTGAACGTGTTTTGGTTCTGGAAAATCACGAGAGGTATGGTCAAAACCTTGAGCAAGGCTAGACGAAGCCATTAAATGTACGTTCTTTCTTCTTCTTCTTTCATATTGAAGATAAACCCTGTTGTGTAATTAACATTTGAGCTTTGAGTTCCACGAATGGTGATGTGTTAATATTAGTGCAGGTTTGAATCCTCGTATATATTGTATTCGTTTTTTATTGATCAATGTTAATGGTGGAGTAATATATAGTAATACTATTGTATGTAGGCATGACACACATAAAAATGGCAAAATCACCTACTTACCTGTTGCAGTTTTAACTCAAATTTGATATGGGAACGGATTCTCCATTTTCATATTTGTAAATTTCTTAAATTTCTCTCCATCTACGCCCTTCATTATATCAATGTCTCACTCCACTAATACTAATACAATAAACAATTCTCTCTCCATAAATAATTTTGACCGCGTTCTTCTTCATTTTTACTGGGTTTTTTTCCGATTATTTTCTGTCATTTTATTATTATTATGAATTTCCATTAACCTACTCCATCAATAGACGATAGAAAATAGAGATCAAAACCTATGAGAAGAATCTAACAATCCCATTTTAGAAAGTATCTTTCTTCCCTATTTTCTGTTTAATGGTATCACAAGACTCATAATTGAGTTTTACGGATATACATTATTTTCTTACCGTGAATTGGAGAATTTGGTTGCATTTGGAAATAAAGAGAAATAAAATGGAGGAGATAATGCTGCAAGATAGATAAATAAAAGCCGTCAAATTATATTTTGAAAAAGAATTACAGTTATGCGGGATTTAAAAAATAGGTTTTTAAAATCCACTCAAAATCACCCTGTTAAATATATTGATTTTACATAAAATTATATCTATATAAAGAATTTTAAAAATTTAATTTTTAAAATCACCAAAAGTCCAAATTAAAGTTTTGTTAATAGGTGGTAGTGAGGTGATGTGACAAATTAAAGTTTTGTTAATAGGTGGTAGTGAGGTGATGTGATAAATTATGAGATAATTGATATAATAAAGGGAACAGAAATGATCTTCGTACAGAATTTGGATATGAAACTTTTTTTTTTAATTAATTAATGTTTTATTAATTACTTAATTACCGTTATACTTTTTAATATATATATTATAAGATATAAGATATGTATTAGTATGTATTATAAATAACCTCAAAAAAAAAAAAGTATGTATTATAAATACGTATATATTATATGGATATTTAACTTTAAATAAAAAAAATTCAAAATTCATTTTCCACCATTTTCTCATGGTTCGTTATTATAAACATTCAAATTATCTATCGGGGAAGAATGCACTACCCATAATTTCTAAAAAATTTCAACTAAATTAACCCTCTAAATCCTTATATTATATTGGTCATGACCCCAAACTAAAAGAGACGTAAAAAAATACTTTAATAACAGTAAATATGAGTTGGAGTTTTCTTGAAATTAATTTAATGAACCTAACTATTATATATAGATTAGATTTTAATTATTTAAAAGATCCTAACTATTTGATTTTAATTTAATCAACACCATATTGGTGAAAATTTTAATTTAATGAACCTAACTATTAGATTTTAATTTAATGGATTCAACACACTAAAACGAGTAATCAAACACTAACCCTAAATCATATACGGTGAGAAACGAGTAGTCGGAAACTAAGTGTACACTATTGAATTTTAATGTAATGAACACATTGTAAATTAATTTAATGGAATCAACACATTGAAACCAGTAATCAAATACTTTACCGTAAATCTTATACGGTGATAAACGAGTAGTCGAACACTAAGTGTACTATTGAATTTCAATGTAATGAACACATTGAAAATTAATTTAATAGAATCAACACATTAAAACGGGTAATCGAACACTAACCCTAAACCTTAAACTCTATACGTTGAGAAACGAGTAATTGGACACTAAGTGTACACATTGAAAATTAATTTAATGGAATCAACACATTGAAACAAGTAATCGAACTCTAAACTATAAACCCAAAACCCTAAACCCCAAACCCTAAACACTTTTCTCTAACACTACCATTATATATTGAGAAACGAGTAGTCCAATACTTCATCATTGAACAATATATGTGAGAAAGAATTACTAGTAAAATACATTACATTATTTGACAAAGTGGGATAGCTCAAGTGGTTAGAGCACCACTACCTAGGCCTTAGGTCCTGGGTTCGAGTCATGGGGTGGGTTCGAGTCATGGGGAGGGAAAAAAAAAAAGAGATGGGTATTTAACTTTTCATAAAAAAAAAAAAAAAAAGTAAAATACATTATTTAAATTAAATTAAATAATTTGAATAATTAATTTAAATCATTTAAATTAAGTTAACTTAAATATTTTAAAAGAATAATAATAATTGCATAAGTTATTAAATACGGTAAATTCAATGCCTAAACCTTCCTAATTTAGAAATTAAATTAATCTAGGTAAATAAAATTTAGTTAATATGTGCAATGAATATTTCATAATAATTTTGAATTATATTACTAATTATTCCACTAATCACATATTACAAAATATTTGATTGTACTAATCTTATCAAATTATTTCATGAGTTAAGCCCAATTTTATAGTATTAAATATTATTAATGATTCGACAATTTAGTTTAGGTAAAGATTATTCAAATTTTATATAATGAATATTATTGTTATATTAGATTTTTGAGCAATTTTATATTTTTTAAATTTAAAATTAGATTTTTGGATTTAAATAATGAATATTATTATATTATTTTTTATTTTTTATTAGAAGAAGAAAGGTAATTAACGTTAAGAAAATAAGAAGAGTTTTTATATTAAATATAACATAAATATAACATTGAAACTTGTGTGTCAAATTTTAATATTTAATTCTAAAATAATTATTTAGTCCTATATTTTCATTAAGGATATATTAGTTATTTTAATACAATTTAAAATAGAAATTGACTAAATTGTTATTTTTTGAATATCCAGATTCTGGATGTTTAGCACACTTTAAGGAAAAGATGGAGAGAAATTTACAAATATGGAATTGGAGAGGATCCACTACCGGGGATGGATCGGGATGTCCACGCCCCCAAATACTACATGCCAAAATATAAAAAAATTAATTAATAGTCATATTTGTTAATAAAGTAGAAAAAATATTTAAAAATTAACCAATTAAATAGAATGAACATATTTCTTGTAAAAAAAATATATAGAATTAAACACACGCATCATGAAGAAAATATATTTTATTTATAAGTGGACCCTATAATATCTATCAAAGCCTAAAATGTAGTATTTACTTTACACATAAATTAATCAATAGACATTTAAACTCGTGTCCTAAATAAATAAATGGTAAAGTCTAATATGCACTAGAGTGCATGTTGTGCACCCTAGTCCATGTTGCACTTTTCAGTTTACTGACTTACACTTTTTGGTAAATTGTGTTGCACTTTTTAATTATTACTAAAAATATTATACAGTTTAATAATTGAAAAGTGCAACACCATTTACCAAAAAATGTAAGTCAGTAAACTGAAAAGTGCAACATGGACTAGGGTGCACACACTCATGTCCATAGTAGACAAACCCTAGACAAACCCTAAATAAATATGATGATTTTGAACGTTGGAAGTACTAATTTTTAATAAATTAATTAATACTTCTTTTGTTCCAAATTAGTTTTCTTTTCTTTCATTTGTGAAAAATTAATTTTTAATAAAACGTCTTACACTAAAAACGTCTTACACTAAAAAATTACAATTAAATGAGAGTTCAAGTGGTAAAAAAACACACAACCTTGGTCAGTTTGGTCATGAATTCTAGACACCTTAGGGTAATTAATAGGGAGGTATTGAATTCAAAAATATTTCTTCCTCCGTCAGAATACCTTTTACGGGTAGGTGAAAAATACAGTTAAAAATGTAATAAAAAATAGAGTTTTGAGAGATAATTTTATAAATTTTTATGTATAAAGTAAATAAATAGGTTAATTTGTGTATAAAAGTAAAGTTTATAAAAGGATTTCATTTTAATGGTATGTAAGGTATTGTAAAATGGAGGGAGCTAGTAACAACTTGTACATTTTAATAAAACAATAAATATTGTTTAAAAAGACACACATACAATTGATATATACAAGTATTGATTTTCTAAGTTATGTTGCATCCCCTCTCTATTTTAAGCAATATACACTTGACCGATGTTTATTTAGTAGGTTTAATGATTATGAGAATTGTCTATTTTTTTTTTGTCCATCATACTACGTGACATGCTATGTCATTAATTTTTTTTTAAATAAAAATTAATTTCATAGTATAACAAACATTCAAAAGAAACATAAATAGTAAAAAAAAAACTAAGCAACCCGAAACATATGTTGTGTACTATCATCACAAAATTATGGCTAGTATGGTTCTTCTACTTGTGATCTATTACCAATTATGAAATAGTTGTATTTGTTTAAAAAATAAATAAAGAAAAGTTAAAAAATATCTTACTTAGAGGATAGATAGGGACATGTTCGCTTCGACTGCAAACACTGTATGTCCTACAGTTTTGTGTCATTGCTACCTCTTTTGATGATTTAAGTCGTTTGTCATATCCTTTAGTACGAACAAGATGTGGGTCTTGAACATTCAATCAAAAAGTTGACGATTTAAGTTGTTTGTCACATCCTTTAGTACGAATAGGATATGGGTCTTGAACATTCAATGAAAAAGTCGATGCCAACATTTGTTAAATAACATTCATCAACTAAATGCATTGCAACTTGGGTCAATGACATATGTCTTCAAATGAAAGGATTGATATTCACAGGGTTGGTGTTAACTCATTGACTATAAAAAAATTTACGTTGTCGATTAAAAAATTTGTTGGTATCAGAATGTTGCATTGCGTATATAAGAGTTTCATATGTGTTCGAAATCGGTTTGCAAATATTCATCATACTGTCCTGCAACTATTTTTGAAACAATAAATATATTGTTTTTATATAGATTGAGGGTATTTGTTGATCCATCAAAAACCATGTAGCCATGTGTGGTACTTGATTGTAATCAATGTGATTTGCAATTAACTCTTAGTGTCAATGTTGTTTGAGTTTTTATATGAGATTAATTTTTATTTTGTGGAGAAAATATTTTAAGAAAAAAAGTAATGTCAATGGAATGATTTGAGAAAAGATTAATGGCCGATGAAAAGATTTGGGAAAAAATTAATGGCAGGGAAAAAAAGTAATGTCGATCGAAAGATTTAAGAAAAAATTAATGAAAATGAAATGAAAAGATTTGAGAAAAAATTAATGGCAGAGAAAAAGAAAGATTTGAAAAAATATTACTTATAATTATAATTTTGATATGGATAAAATTAACTTAAATATTGATATGAGATAAAATTCAAATATATAAATAAAAATTTACTATGGAGAAAGAAATAGAAAAAGATTAACTTGTAACACTTTTAAATTTATCACCATAAATTATACTCCCTCCACTTTTAAATAAGTGTCACTTTGCCATTTTAATTATTTTTATAATAAGTGTCATTCTATGTTTTTTTCTTTAATTTTGACAATTTTACCCTTATAAAATAAGTTGCCTTCAATTTCAATTAATATAGTAGCATAAATCATGAAAAAATCATAAATATTGTACATATGAATACAACATACATTCTTGACTACATTCTTTATTAAACAAAAATGTAATATTAAAATTATTTATCATTAATGAAGGGTAATATTGACCACAATTTAATATCTTAATTTGTTGAAAAATGTTAAAGTGACACTTATTCAAAAATGGAGGGAGTACATAGATAAAATATTATTTTTAGGAGAAATGATATATATATATATATATTTTAAGTAGCTTATATATGATAAAAAGAAATATAGATATAAACAGATATTATCTGAGACAATATTAAAGGACTATTAATATATAAGATAATAAAACGTTAAAGTTTTCCTTAATTAAAATTCTCAACCAATTATTATGTAAATCTGAGTTTTATTTTTCTGGCCTAATTAGCGTTGTTATTAGCAGACGTTAATCATGTATGTGTGGGTTAGTTGCTTTAATATCGATTTGTTTGCGAGTACATAATAGTAAGGCTAATAGATTTTTTTATTTAACTTAGAGCCTGGTTAATTCAATGATTTAGGAATTTGTTTTTGCAGATAGATAGATATTTATATAATCAGTGCGTGATTTTTGGGATTTATTAGATTGGAAAATCATTTATTTAGTTTATTATGTTAGGTTGCAATTTACTAATTGTACTACGGAGTTATTACTCCATATTTTTCCATTGTGCAATCAAAGGTGATTTTTTTTTTCTTTATTAGTTACTTCGTATGAATAAATGGTTTGTTGGCAATATGACATGATTTAATTTGAGATAAAGTTACATCTTATTCTACTCAAAATTTCAAACACACACACATCAATATTTATTAAGATTTTTTCATCCTCCATTCGGATTTCTCACTTCCTACATAATCTTAAAACAAACATACCCTTAGAGAGGTTGAAAAGAGATCATTGGAAAAATCGTGAAATATAATTATTAACTTATCAAAAAACATGATGAAAATAGTATTGTGACATTTTTTGAAGTACATGAATATACATGGTAATTCATTTTATTTGTATATTGTATTTAATATTATTAAAGTGATTTTATTGAGATAGTGGTTTGCTCATATCATATACTCTTTAATATTTCAGATTGAGAAGTTGAATAGTGTCAAAGTAACGAAGCTAGTGATTTTTTCATATTATACAATTTACCATTTCAAATTGAGGAAGTGATGGCATGGTGGAGATTGATGACACATTGCTGTTATTTACTTTTGACAAGGGAAAACGAAGAAGTTCATTTTTTAAATTTCAACTTGATCTTTGCAAATTTTTTTGTTGAGATACTCGTGGAGATGGTCAGGATTAGGATTTCTTGAATCTTGCTATGTTATTCAAATAATTTTATTGTTATATAAATTCATTAGTTTCATTTCTTTAGTTCGGAATTTTAGTTCTTGCTTTTTTTTTATATTGTATTTTATGTTCATAAAATTTACTTAAATAAAAATTGAGGGTATGTAAAATTAATGTGTATTATTACATTAGTATGGAAAGAAATTATAATAATTTGAATGATATTATAATTTTTTTAATTTTATGTAAAATTAATATGCTTGATATAGCCGATTTTAAGTGATTTTTTAAAATAAAATTTAAAATAAAATCTATGTAAAATTTTATAATTCAAAACTGATTTTTAAATTTGAAAATAAAAGTTAAGCAAATTAAATCAAAACTCCAACCCACTAGCAATTAAGATCAAACCCCCCACCATACTAATTGAGACGTCTTAATTAAGTGGGAATTGTCAAATATGGCCGATAACCCACTGCATATTTAATTTTGGCCTTATCTCTCTTTGACCAAATTTAATTGCAATAAAAAAAATTAAAAAGTAAAAAACTAAAAGACTCTTTCTTCCTTCCTATAGCACAGATTGAAAAAACACTTTCTTCTCCCCAAAGCTCGCGCAAACACTTCTTCATCTTCTTCTTCTTCTTCGCTTCTTCATCTTCTTTCACAGATCGAAAAAACCCTCTTTGTTAAAAGAAAAAATCCCCTCTTTCTTCTTCCCAAAGCTTCTGCGCGCAAACACTTCTCTATCTTCTTCTTCTTCTTCGCTTCTCAAAATTTTCGTTCAGGTTGTTTAGGGTTGTGTAGGGTTGTTTATGATTGTTTACTGGGCTTGTTTGAAGTTGTTTGAGGTTGTTTAAGGTTGTTTAGGATTTTTGTTTGAGGTTGTTTAGGGTTGTTTGAGGTTGTTTAGAGTTGTTTAGGGTTGTTTACTGGGTTTGTTTGAGGTTGTTTAGGGTTATTTACGGTTGTTTAGGGTTGTTTACTGGGCTTGTTTGGGGTTGTTTAGGGTTGTTTAAGGTTGTTTAGAGTTGTTTACTGGATTTGTTTAAGGTTGTTTAGGGTTGTTCGAGGTTGTTTAGGGTTGTTTACTGGGCTTGTTTGAGGTTGTTTAGGGTTGTTTAGGGTTGTTTACTAAGCTTGTTTGGGGTTGTTTAGGGTTGTTTAAGGTTGTTTAGGGTTGTTTATGAGCTTGTTTGAGGTTGTTTATGGTTGTTTAATAGAGTTGTTTAGGGTTGGTTGTTTATTGTCCTTGTTTTTTTTTTCTTTTTTTTTAATTAATTAAATAAAAGAAGGCCATTTTTGTATATTTTGTATAAGTAAGGCCATTTTTGATAAGTAGTAGTTTGACTAGGCTATTTCTGAAATTCCCCCCTTAATTAATTATGATAGGCGGAGAGCGAATTTATTAGAACTTGCTCTAAATAATTATTTAGAATCTAGATGAAATCGAATTCAAAACAATTACTCTATTTTTTTAAAATGCACAATTATGAGTAATAATTAGGTGCAATTGTCCACAACTATTACTAACGAGGGAGTATATTACTAATATGAGTTTTTCTCAGTGTATTCAAATTATATAAAGTAACTATATAGTCAGCGCGTCGAAACGTAGCGTCGTATGAACAACTTGTTATACAAGTTTAAATTAATTAAATCATTTTTTAAATTGTATTTTATTATTTACTATATTACCCTTCTTTTATTAAAATTATTTTTAAAATATATATATTAAGCAAAAATACTATTCTACCATTTTCATACAAATATTATTATTATAAAAATTAAATAAACCAATCAAAAAATAATTAAATAATAAATGTACTGGAAGTAGGGCTATTACACGAACCGAGCCGCTCGTGAGCTCGACTCGGCTCGATAAGGCTCGAGTTCGACTCGGCTCGTTCGTTAAATGAGTCGAGCTCGAGCTCGTTAGATACTCGATTTACTAACGAGCCAGCTCGAGCTCGAGCTCGTTAGATACTCGATTTACTAACGAGCCAGCTCGAGCTCGTTAGATACTCGATTTACTAACGAGCCAGCTCGAGCTCGATTTGTTAGGCTCGATATCTAATTTTTTTCTTTAAATTCCATTAGGCTCGGCTCGATAGGCTCGTTAGACCCTTTAACGAGTCGAGCAGAACTCGTTTCTTAGCTCGTCAATGTTATCGAGCCGAGCTCGACTCGAATAACAGCCCTAACTAGAAGTACTCACTTGCACGGTCCAACAGTCGTGCACGGTTGCACGGTCGATACTCAGTAAACCGTGTAATCCAAACAATGTGCTGTAAGTGCTCACTTTCACGGTCCAACAGTCGTGCACGGTTGCACGATCGATACTCAGTCACCCATGTAAATCGAAACATGTACTAGAAGTACTCACTTGCACAGTTCAATAGTCGTGCACGGTTGCACGGTCGATATTCAGTAAATCGTGCAAACTAAAAAAAGGCTCTTTTTTGGTTCACGTGCTCGAGCCACAAATATGGCAGCGGCTTAGTGGTGTCAGTGGAGTGCGTGTTCGTAGGGGGGAAGAAAACCAACGTATTCGTATTCTAGGTTTAGGTTCATATGATTTTTTTTAGTTTAATTTAATTTGTTTTTTTGTTGTTAATTTTAATAATAATATAAGGGTAAATAGGTAGTTTTACCATTTTATATTTTAATTAAATTAATAAATATAATAATTCTTTTTATTAAATTAAGGATACAAATGTAAAATTTAAATTATATATTTTAATTAATTATATTACTTAAAAATATGACATCATACGACACCATACAACACATACGATGAATATTTTCAACACAAAGTACAAAAGGTAACATGTCATCAGATTTAAGCCTTTAGATTTGATTTTTAATGGTTCAAATTTAATTGACAACGATAGTCATACGACACCATACGACACTTTGACTACATTTAGGAGGTTCCCAATTAAGTCAATTAAGCTGAAAACATTGACTTATTAAGTTAATGGATTAAAAATATTTACATGTTTCTTGATTTTTTTTATTTTTTATTTTATTGTCGAACGCAGGCTATTAAATGTAGTAATTCAAAATGTAATGTGTTGTAACACACATTATTTTATGTAGTAATAACACAAACTATTTTATATAGTAATACAAATTCTTTTATTTAGTAATACATTTTTTTCTAGTGTTTTTGTTGATTTAGTAACTCACATTATAATATGTAGTAACATATATTATCGCATGTAGTAAACACAATAATCATGTTGTAATACATACTCCCTCCTATCCATTTTATAAGTCGTTTTGACTTTTCGTTTTCTTTGCAAAATATAAGTCGTTTTGCATTTTTCAATGCAAATTTATTGCATTTATTCCAAATTTATCCTTAATATCAATAAATATTTACATACATGTATTTTTTTAATGAAAATTATAAGCATTGATTAAGGGTAGAATGAGAAATCAATTTTTTTCTTAATATGTGTGCATGAGTTTAGGATGACATATATTTTGAATAGAAGGGAGTATTGTTTTATTGCAGGTTGATGCAAACAAACGTCTATTCAATGTAGTAATTCAAACTGTAGTATGTAGTAACATATATTTTTTTATGTAGTTAAACACATTATTACATGTAGTAATAACACAAACTATTTTATATAGTAATACAGATTCTTTTATGTAGTAAAACATTTTTTTAGTACTTTTGTTGATGTAGTTACTCACATTATAATATGTAGTAACATATATTATTGCATGTATTAAGATATATTATTGCATTTAGTAATATAAAATAATCTTATCTATAATAATTATTAAAGAATAATTAAAAAAATAGAAAATATTTAAAGATTAAGACCGTCGTAAACTGCACAGAGAAGACGACCGCGGCCTGGGGTGGCCGAAGACTGCATAGAGAAGATGATCAGGTACAGTTAATGTCAGTGGGTGTATTTATAAAAAAATGTGGGTGTAAATTGAGTTGTCTGTGGGTGTATTTATAAAAAATGTGGGTGTAAATTGAGTTGTCCGTGGGTGTATTTATAAATAATGTGGGTGTGAATTGGGCTGTCAGTTGGTGTATTTATAAAGAATATGAGTGTGAATTGAGATGATGCATGCAATATTTTACACAAGATCACCACAATTAATATTTATAAAGAAAAGTATTACTTTAGACAGAATAAAGTTCTTTTTCGAGGAAATTTTATTTTTAGTCCTATAAGTTTGATATATTCCAAAATAAATCCTTTAAGTTTTAACTTTACAAAATACGTCATTTACCTTTCAATTTTTATCATTTTTACATCAATTTTTATCCTTTATGTTTTGTAGGAATTAAAATTGGTAAAGTTGGTGCCACATATATTTAAAAAAGCCACATCATCATATCACAACACATTATATTAAAAAAATAGAGCTAATAATACCCCAAAATATTATATACACACCCCATAATTTTAAATACAAAAATAAATGTATACTCCGTATAAAATAACTAAGTAACTCTTACAAAAATAAAGAGTAAAATAATTTAAAAAAATAACTCTTACATATGTTAATTATGTGAATCTTATTTTACTCTATTAATTGAAACGTATAACTAGATGCAAATAATTTTTTTGGGTGAGGCTACTAACACCCAATACAATGTTATACAAATTTCAAATGTTATACACACCCCACTAAAATTTAAAAATCATTTTTTATTAATAAACACACCCTAATTATTTCCAATTTACCCTTTATCCCTCAAAATAAATACAAATTGAATAAAAAATAAAAATATGATTTAAAATTCAATTAAATGATTAAAAATATAAATTTTAAAAATTAATTAAAAAAATATTCAATAATACAAGAAACTAAATAAAATTTTAAAATATTTTAAAAAATCAACTACATATTAAAAAATATTTGAATGAAAAAATCAATTAAATCGAAATAAAATCTAAAAATATTAAATAAATCAAATAAAATTTATAAAATAATTAAATTAAAAATACCAATTAATGATTCAATTTTTAAAAAAACTAAATAAAATAAAAAATAAAATAAAAATCAACTCAATCAAAAATAAATATTAAGAAAATTAAATAAAAAAAAATCTTACTTTTTTATTGATTTTTTTTAATTTACTTTTTTTAATGTTTTATTGAATTTTTCAATAATTTTAATTTAATATTTTTTTATGATTTATTTTTTAATTTCAGATTCTATTTAATTTTTTAAGATTTTTTTCAAAAAAATTAATTAATTTATGTAAATTAATTAATTTTAAAGATTTTGTTAGTTTTTTTTAAATACTTTTAAATTTTAATTACATTTTTTTCAGATTTTTCATGTTATTTTTTTAATTATTTTTCTCTTTATTTATATAAGGGCTATTTAGTCATTTTATATACATCTATTTTTGTATTTAAAATTATGGGGTGTGTATAGAATATTTTGAGGTGTTATTAGCTCTATTTTTTTAATATAATGTGATGTGGTATGATGATGTGGCTTTTTTAAATATATGTGGCACCAAGTTTACCAATTTTAATTCCTACAAAACATAAATGATAAAAATTGATGTAAAAAGGACAAAAATTGAAAGGTAAATGACGTATTTTGTAAAGTTGAAACTTAAAAGATTTATTTTGGAATGTATCAAACTTATAGGACTAAAAATAAAATTTCCTCTTCTTTTTCTATCTAAATTTATATAAAAAAAAATTAAATACAAGTTTTAGTGAATATTGATTAGTTTATATATAAAGTAAATAAATTTAAGGAATGATAGAGTATTGTGGAGTTCACTTATATATAAAGTAAGTAAATAAGTGATGTTGGAGAGTGAAGATAAAATAATGTTGTGAGATATAATAGATTTTGAATCAGATGTGAACTAATGGTGATATTAGTTTAATCTGCATTTAGTGTAGTTGGACTCAAGCAAAGTTGATCTTAAGTCAAATGAGTTGGATCAACTAAGTTGGGTTAGGAAGCGAGCAGTTGAGGTAGTTTAGTGGAGATGTTTCTAAACTTGTGATTAGTGTGAAAATTGCTTGAAATTCATGTGTTTATTTTGCATAATTTTGAGGATTTTGTTGCATTATTCACACTAAATTGACTAATTGCACTTGAAATGAGAAAGGTATGTGTTTTGCTATTTTTTAGGTAAATTGAACTTATTTGGAAGCAAAATATGTGTCTGAGAATTCATGAAGTCAAGGCGACAACTGCACCATTAGATGCGTCTCGAAAAACTGAGTGGAATGAAAAAAAGAATCAAGTCAATCGGAGGTCGGGAGCTCAAGATATGATCGAAACAAGAAAGTGTGAAACTGTAACAGATTCCACTCGGGCAGCCGAGTCAACCCACTCGGTTGACCCAGTGAAATCTGCTTCCAGAGCAGTTTCTGGACTTCCATCTCACTCGGTCGACCGTTTGAGCCCGTTTCTGCGCGAAAATTCGAGAATTTTAAAGGATTTCAAGGGCCTAAGTGCAAATTTCGTCTCCAACACTCTTACCAACTATAAATAGCTCCCCAAATCAGATTTTTGAGAAGTTTTGCCTCACTTCTACACACTCAAGCCCTAGTTCATTTTCCTCCAACATGTGAGAAATAGAAGAACAATTAGCTTAGGTTTGAGGAGCTTATCTCCTCAAACACACTCTTCATTTTTATCCTTTCTTAGTTTAGAATCATTTTGGTATTTTATTTTCATGTAAGAATGGAGAAATTACAAGACTCTCAAGGTGCTATTTTTCTTTTATTTAAGCTTTGTTTGGTAAATTTCATTTTCATGTTTTATTTTGTTGTTTTAGCCATGGGTGTTTCCTCAAACACAATGGACTAAGATTTTTATGCTTTTGGTGTTTAAAACCATGTGAATATTTAGTGTTGGAATTGGTTTATGCTTTGAATATTGTTGATATTTAGATTGTTGCTTCTTTTATTGAGTTTTATTGGTGCTTTGTGTATTAGCTTCTATTAATCCGTATTTTGAGGCATGTTTAGCGTAGACGAGAGTTACATGGACATGTTTAAATTTATGGTGTGAGTTGTTGGTATACAAATGCGTTTATTATACTTTTAATTCGTCGAGAGAGAGTTAATTGTATTAGAACCTCATTAAGAGACATTAATTACTTGAATGGTTATTTGGGTAGTTGGTGAGGATTAGGAAAAGGTCGTAGTACCGGGTTCGGGAACACCTTAGACGTAAGGCTATAGTACCCGAAGGGAAAAAAATTTCATTCTAGCATCTTGATGCTCTTAGTAAGTCCAAATTGAAGCATATACACGGTATAAACAATCCCACTCGATTTCACTAAGTAGAGAACACCCGAAGCATTTCCCACCCTTGCACTTCTTCGAATTTCATTTGTAGTTGTTATTTATTTTTAATTTTCATTTTCTTGTTTTATTGATTAGTAGTTCATTTAATTATTAGGATTGTGTTTAGTTAAATTTATTGTCTTTAGATTATTATTTAGCTTTAGTTTTGCATCCAACTCCCGAAATCGTAGCTACATTAGTTATGACGACGTATAACTCTAGGGATCCATTGCACTAGCCCACCTCCCGTGGTTCGATACTACTTGGTCGAATACTTCCATTACTACTACGATCTCTTATGCTTGAGGGGAAGTAGTTAGTCAAATATAGTGACCAAAAATTCGTTCAAGTCAATGGCGCCGCTGCCGGGGAGGTGACGTAGTGCTATAAGTGGGACTTAGAGTTAGTTGAGTACTAGTGTTAGCTACATTACTTGTTTTATTTTGTCTTCTTTTTATTTTGAGAATTTTGATACTTTGATATTTTGTAGGTGTGAACTTCATCGACTATATGGATGGATATAATCAATACCCGTGGAATCATTGTTATGATCAACGTGACATGATTTATCCTCCACAACATGGTGATGTGAGCTACGATGATTGGAGGAACTTTGATCACCATTATCATATGCAACAAGTTCCCTCCTCTTATCGAGATTGGAGGAATGAAGAAGAATCATCTCCTCCTTCTCAAGGATATTATCCTTATCCACCTCCACCACAAGCATATTATCCTCCACATCCACATGCACATCCACATCCACATCCATACCCTTCTCCTCAACACCCATATCACCCATATCCATATCCTCCCCTACCACCCGAAGAGGTGTATTGTCCACCTCCTCCTCCACTTATGGAAGCTTCGTCAAGTACATTATCAAGAGTGGGAAAGCAACGATTTTTGGCCACAGGGTAGGACTACTATCGAAAAGCTCTTCATTGCACACATGAAGGAGAGAGTGGATGCAAAGAGATATCCACTTGAAGACATGAGCATGGGAATGAGCTTAATGGTGATTGTCAAAAGAGATGAAGGGGAATGTCCTTTGATGGACACGGGCAACAAAGAACAAGAAGATCAAGAAGCATCCCAAGATGAGTTGGAGAGCGAAATGAGCATTTCTAAACCTTTAAACTCTTCAATTTACACTTTACTTGATATTGATGCTTCTATTGATTTCATTTTGCCTCTTGATCACGTTGATCCAAAGAAAGAAATTGAGAAGTGCTTGGGCATTCTTGAGCAAAAGGGAGAGCAATGGAAAAAGAGGATGGAGGAAGAGCAAGAAGAACGGTCATTGAGAGAAATATGCAAGAAAGATGCAAGAGATTGGTCTTCCATTCATGAGAGCCTCCATGATTTTGAAGCTCAAAAGTTGAAATACAATGGGAAGGAGGACCGATATCCATGGCCTTTCCGATGAGTTCTTTTATTTCCGTCCGGCTTGAAGACGTTAAACTTAGCGCTAAATGGGAGGCAACCCATTCTTTATTGCTTTCTTTTATTTTTAGATTTGTAGCTTGTTTGATCGTTTGTTTAGTTTTTGTTTTGTAGGTTGAGTGTTGTGTTAGTGGTCAAGGATGAGAGATACGCATGGTGGAGCTCAAGGGTAGTGGTGTTTTGGTGCTAAAGGTCGAAGGAACAATTGTTGACGATAGCTTGCTTCTTTAGTGAGCATAGTTGGTGGTAAAATTCTAAGTTAACACGCTCATTCCCAAACTTTGCATTCAACTAGATAGTTTCATTTAAGTTTGGGGGGATTTCGTGTGTTTACTTTCATTTTTTTTGCACCGTTTGTCATAATGTTTTGAGCTTTGGAGGATGAAATATCTTGTGGATTGTTGGTGTTTGATGCTTAATTGATGGTGATTGTTGGCTTTTGAAGTTTGGTTGAGTTTTGTGGTATTGATTGATGCTTGCTTGTTCACTTGATTATGTGAAGATTGTGCTTGATTTGGTGCTCTCAATTCATGATTAGACAAACTTGTGAGCTTTAGAGCCTTTAGACTTTCATATCTTATGGTCCATTTTTCTTCATGTGAGTATCATTCATGCTTGTGTACTCTAGAACTTGCCAATTGTCTTGTTTGAAGCTACTTTTTGTGTGAGATCATTGAAAGTGATATAAGGCCATCTTTGTTTTGAATAGTCACTTGGCCAAATTTTCCATACCAAATGAAATTTCTCCGTAGTTAGCCACTTTGAGCCTATTGATCCATTTTCTTTGGCAACCTACAAATTTAGCCTATTTGTCCATCTTTTGTGAGCCTAATTTTCCTATGAACTAGTGGAGCTTGAATATTGACAAATGTGGTTGAATTGAGGTGAAATGTGAATTTGGTGGATTTGTTTGGTTGAAAAGTGAAAAGATTGAAAAAAAAAAAAGAGAAAAAAAGATGAATTGTGAGTTGTGCAAAAAAAAAGAAGATTGAGTTGATGAGAAAAGAAAAATCGAAAAAGAAAACTCTCTTGTGTACAAAAATTTGGTAGAGCTTCAATTCAAAAGTGTTGGTTGGTTGGTGGTGAAGAATGTGCTTAAAAAGGAAAGAAGTAAGTAAATTATGTGAGATAGAGAACTTTGAGTTGCAACTTGATCAATTGCAACTTTCCTTCTTGCTCCATTAGTTTATGAGTCACTTTATCCAAATCTTCCCTACCTTAACCAAAGAACCTACATTACAACCAAATGTGAAGTCCTTATTGATTCATTGATTGAACACTTTCATGTGGTGGAGAACTTAGACATTTGGCAAGCATATGGTGGTGCATTTGTGTGATTTGATTTTGAGAGCATACATTTCCTTGATATACACTTTGAGTGATGAGAGATACACTTACTTGTGAGGAAATTGTGAATTGATCACTTAATCTTGCATGAATTTGAGCATAACTTGTGAATTTGTTTGTTGATATTTTTACCTCTTGGCTTGACTAGATTGAGAAAAGTTGACAATCACTCATTCAATTTAGATTGATTTTCTTCACAATCCTCCCACTTGTTCTATATTTCTTTTGTTGCTCGGGGACGAGCAACACTTTAAGTTTGGGGGGGTTGATTAGTGTGAAAATTGCTTGAAATTCATGTGTTTATTTTGCATAATTTTGAGGATTTTGTTGCATTATTCACACTAAATTGACTAATTGCACTTGAAATGAGAAAGGTATGTGTTTTGCTATTTTTTAGGTAAATTGAACTTATTTGAAAGCAAAATACGTGTCTGAGAATTCATGAAGTCAAGACGACAACTGCACCATTAGATGCGTCTCGAAAAACTGAGTGGAATGAAAAAAAGAATCAAGTCAATCGGAGGTCGGGAACTCAAGATATGATCGAAACAAGAAAGTGTGAAACTGTAACAGATTCCACTCGGGCAGCCGAGTCAACCCACTCGGTTGACCGAGTGAAATCTGCTTCCAGAGCAGTTTCTGGACTTCCATCTCACTCGGTTGACCGTTTGAGGTCACTCGGTCGACCGTTTGAGCCCGTTTCTGCGCGAAAATTCAAGAATTTTAAAGGATTTCAAGGGCTAAGTGCAAATTTCGTCTCCAACACTCTTCCCAACTATAAATAGCTCCCCAAATCAGATTTTTGAGAAGTTTTGCCTCACTTCTACACACTCAAGCCCTAGTTCATTTTCCTCCAACATGTGAGAAATAGAAGAACAATTAGCTTAGGTTTGAGGAGCTTATCTCCTCAAACACACTCTTCATTTTTATCCTTTCTTAGTTTAGAATCATTTTGGTATTTTATTTTCATGTAAGAATGGAGAAATTACAAGACTCTCAAGGTGCTATTTTTCTTTTATTTAAGCTTTGTTTGGTAAATTTCATTTTCATGTTTTATTTTGTTGTTTTAGCCATGGGTGTTTCCTCAAACACAATGGACTAAGATTTTTATGCTTTGGGTGTTTAAAACCATGTGAATATTTAGTGTTGGAATTGGTTTATGCTTTGAATATTGTTGATATTTAGATTGTTGCTTCTTTTATTGAGTTTTATTGGTGCTTTGTGTATTAGCTTCTATTAATCCGTATTTTGAGGCATGTTTAGCGTAGACGAGAGTTACATGGACATGTTTAAATTTATGGTGTGAGTTGTTGGTATACAAATGCGTTTATTATACTTTTAATTCGTCGAGAGAGAGTTAATTGTATTAGAACCTCATTAAGAGACATTAATTACTTGAATGGTTATTTGGGTAGTTGGTGAGGATTAGGAAAAGGTCGTAGTACCGGGTTTGGGAACACCTTAGACGTAAGGCTATAGTACCCGAAGAGAAAAGATTTTCATTCTAGCATCTTGATGCTCTTATTAAGTCCAAATTGAAGCATATACACGGTATAAACAATCCCACTCGATTTCACTAAGTAGAGAACACCCGAAGCATTTCCCACCCTTGCACTTCTTCGAATTTCATTTGTAGTTGTTATTTATTTTTAATTTTCATTTTCTTGTTTTATTGATTAGTAGTTCATTTAATTATTAGGATTGTGTTTAGTTAAATTTATTGTCTTTAGATTATTATTTAGCTTTAGTTTTGCATCCAACTCCCGAAATCGTAGCTACATTAGTTATGACGACGTATAACTCTAGGGATCCATTGCACTAGCCCACCTCCCGTGGTTCGATACTACTTGGTCGAATACTTCCATTACTACTACGATCTCTTATGCTTGAGGGGAAGTAGTTAGTCAAATATAGTGACCAAAAATTCGTTCAAGTCAACTTGTTAAGTGGAGTTGACAGTTGAGGATCAATTGAGGTTTAGTCACATATGTGGGTCGTATGTCTGGATCATCGGATGTTTGTGTCATTTGTTTAGGTGGTTTTAGAAGATTGGCGATTACATCGGTTAGTTTATTACAACTAAGTGATAATTATTTCCAGAACAATTTCAGTGGAGCTTAAAGATGTTTCTTATGTTTATAAATACAATAAATCTTAGTATTTGTGGGGTTGATCAACATCTATCAAACATGAGTGTGATATAGGAACTGGTTTTACACTTGAGAGTGTTGAGGTTTACATCTTTGATTGTATTGTGGATCATTGAGTAGTATTGTGGTGGATTAATCTTGTATTGTTGATTGATTGAATAATGAAGGAGCTCGACATTAAAGTGGACGTAGATCGTTTTCATAAAAAATGTGAAAAATATTATTTTAATAAAGGGAATACAAATAATAAAATTTGATAAAATTGGATGAACAAATAAGGTAAACGAGAATACTTTTTAGAAGTTAGTCACGTCTTTGAGATTTATTCAACAACTCATAATCTAGTCGCTAAATTGCAATTCACAACTAAAATTTAGAAGTAAAAGTAGGCACAACAATTCTCTGTCTCGCATCATAAATCTGTGTTTCTCTCGCTGTTTGTTTCAGTTCTAATGTCAGGCGTCGACCTTTCAGTTATAGTTCAATTGTTAAATTTTAGATTATGATAGTAGATTTAATAATGAGTGTGCAGTAAGAGACTTTGGATTTTAGAAATGAAGATGATGAATTTGTTGGTCCAGAAAGGAGTATATAACAAGTGTATGGGGGGGGGGGAGGAATACACTTGTATGCAATTTCTTTTTCAAACTTGATCAAACCAGAGATCAGCAATGTTGTCTTGGACAACTCTGTTGAAGATGTATAACTTCTTAGAGATAACCAAGCTACTAAGTACTATTAAGTACTTAGTTGAATGACTATTTAAGTTAGTAATAAGTGCGGAATAGGTGGTTGGCCCTTTAGTTTAAACTCCTTTAAGTTCTGAAATCACTTTAATCAACACAGTCCAGTTTTCAGGGAACTTGTCCAATTCAGTTTTTGCACAGTTTATAGCATATATCTTTGAAAGGTTCAGTTTTGTGTGCAGTGTTGAATGTATGAAAGTACTTGTAAGTAAATCAACACAAGAGTTTATAGTGGTTCAGAGACTCAAGCTCCTACATCCACTTTTCCTGATTGAACAAAATAATTCCTTCACTCTTGGAATTAACTTGTTTTATAGTGCCAAGGTGCACTTGATCAAGAACACCACTCCTTGGTGAATTGATCCCTAGGATGTCTAGAGTCTTAGTACCCTCTTCTCAACTCAGAACTGAACTGTTCTTCTCTCAACAGTTAGCTCCTACCACTTCTACTACTACAACCTTCTCACTTTCTCACTTGAAAGGGGTAAGGGTTGAAGTAAGGTTCCAACTAATGAGATATCATTTACAGTGAAGATCAGTGTATAAGGATAGGATATCTCTCTAAGCTTGTATGGATATACAATGGGTTCAGCTTAGAATGAAGTGTATGAAGACTAAGATAGTCTCTTTGAAAGCTTGAAAGCACTTTGACTTGTAGGATAGTTGGCTTTTCTTGTCAAGGTTGAGGTGCTTCAAATGGTCTTCACACTTCTATATTTATAGACAAATTTGAGGATTTTCCCGTTGGAGAGGCAGTCCCAAATTGCTATAAATGTCTTCCTTGAGTTCTTCAAACTGGAAGACAGATTCTTGATAGTGACATGTCCTTATTTGGGTAATAAACGGTTGTTTAGACTTTGTCTTCATTCTTTAGCACTCTTCCCAATGTTTGACTTCAAGATTCTCTTGATTGAGCATGGACATGGCTTCTGAAGGTTGATCCAATGATAGGACAGCATTCATTATCAAATGGACAACTCTGCTTATCACTATCAGCAGACTTTGTTTATCAGCATAGTTGGCTTGCCCTTTTCAGATGACTTGACTCTATCCCTTTGCTTCTTTTGCATGTACCCTTAGCATGTTTCTTTGAAGAATTTTAGGGTATAGTTGTCTTGATCTCTTCAGCATTGTTGGTCTTTGTCTTTCAGAAGACTTGTTCTGGTTTAATTTGGCTGAGACAACTCTTCTGGACAACTCTTCTGATCAGCATACTTGTCCTTCAGTGGACTTGGCAATCATTCCAAAATTTGAGCCTTAAGGGAACTTTATCTTGATAGACTTCAAAGCATATGTTCCCCCTCAAATTGTGCATCTTATAAACTAAGAGCTGCCTAACATATCAGCTTCTCATCTAGCCTTATGCTATATGTTCTAACATTCTTAGAACATAATCAATCTTGACTAGGCATGTCTTAGAGGGTTTTGGTATTCAATCAAAACATTTCTCATTTTATTCCCAATAGAATTTAATAAACAATTAAAAAAATGGGTTAGCTCGCCGAAACCCACGATATGCCCCTTTGTGGGTTTGGTTGAGATCTTGGCGCCTGCCTAGCAAATGGCCCGTCCCACCCCTTCGGCCCTTCTCGACAACTCTAATTTTACCATTTTGGTTCACCCGCCTATAAGGGCATGATTGGTATGATGGAATGAATTTAAGGTTGAATTGAATGACATAAGAATGATCATTCCTATGATTGGTATACCATTGGAATGAATGTGGGAATGAAATATAGTATTGTTTAAAATTAATATTATTGATTATTGTTAAAAATATATTATTTTTATTTTTAATATTTTAATAATCATTATTGACTCTCTATTACTATTATTAATATATATATTTTTCTGATTTTATTATTTATAATAAATGTATATTTTATATAAAAATAATATTTTTATTTTTAAAATAAGAATATTATCATTATTTTTAATATTAAATAAATTTAAAAATATTATTATTATTTATATTATAAAAAATTATTATACTATTATTTTATATTATTGAAAATAATATATTGTATATACTATATAGTACTCCGTATTATTTATATTTTAAAAAAAATTAAATTATTTTTTATGTTATTATATTTATAATTAAATATTATTGAAAAATAATATTATTGTTAAAAATAATATATTATTATTTATATTTTTTAAATTTATTATATTTCTATTTTTATTTTTAGATTATATATTATATTAATATTTTTATTAAATATTATAATTTTGTTATTATTAAATAATAATATTATTACTATTATTTATTACAGGATTTATTAAAATTTTGATTCCTTCCTTAAACCCATGGGGGTGGGAAGGAATGAGAATTCCATACATTTGGGAATAGGGGTTTGAATGGGTCAGGCCTTGGTAGGCTTTAAGAAAAAAAGTCTGGCCTGTTATATATTTCTTAGGCCCGAGCCTGGCCCATGGCCTGTCATAGGCTTTTTTTAAGGCTCGAGTCTGGCCTTTTTAATAAATAGGCCTGGCCCGAAAGCCTTCTAAAGGTCTATTAATCTTATTAGCGTATTTAAAAAAAAAAAATGTACAACAATATTATCATCAAATTATAAAAATTAACTCTTTAAATCTCAAAATGAAGAAATGGAAGTAATAGAATGTTCCAAAAAAAAAAATATTCAAATATTTTTTCAACTATACTAAATTTTCTTACTTATTTATTTATTTGAAAATCACATATTATATAAGTATATACTTATAATATATATATATATATATGTGTGTGTGTGTGTGAAGTTATATAGGTCGGCCTGTTGGGCTTAAAAGGCTTACGAAAAAGATTGAGCCCGGCCTATTTAGTTAAATAGGCTTCTAAAAAAGCTTGAGCCTGGCTTGTTTATTAAACGATCCGAGCCGAGCCGAGCTTTAATAGGCCGAGCCGTAGGCCCCTGTCGGGTAGCCTGGCCCATTCCCACCCCTATTTGGGAATCACAATTCCACAAGAAATGATGATTACATTCCATAAATCATACGAATCATTAAATTTAGAATAGATCCATGAATGGTGATTCCATTCATGGCCTATTCCACCATACCAATCATACCCTAAGTTTTTCATACTTTTTTAAATAAATATATTTTAATTTTTTATTGTTACACTTTACTTTATATTTTACTTTTTCTCTCTTTATTAATCACATCACTTATATTATACTTCTTATGTCCCTCAATTACTTTCACACTTTCTTTTTTGAGACGTCCCACAATAACTTTCACACCATTAAAATGGAAAACTATTTATATACTCCACCCTCACAATATTCTCAGTTTCACACAAATGTCATTACTTTTTCTACACACATACACAAAAGTCAGCCAATTTCTTTACATTATACATTAAGGTTTACAAAATTACCCCTCAAAATCTCCAATAAATTCACTTTTCTTATTTTTTGTGTTGTTTCACATGTGAAAGAAATTCTGGGAAAGAGAGAATATCTATTATTTAATCATTTTTCTTAATTTATATGTTTTCAAAAGTAGTACTCCCTCCGTTCCACAATTACTCAAACTTTCCTTTTCGGGACGTCCCACAATAACTTTCACACCCTTAAAATGGAAAATCCTTTATAAACTTCACCCTCGCAATATTCTCAATTTTACACAAATGTCATTACTTTTTCTCCACACATACACAAAAGTCAACTCATTTCTACTTTATACATAAAGTTTTATAAAATGGTCCCTCAAAACTACACTCATTATTACACTTTTTTAATATGCGTGTTCATCTACCTAGTAATCCTGAAATAGAGGGAGTAAGATATTTATAGACGAATGGAAGAAATATTAATCAATATCTGTTGGGATATGAATCCTACAAAGTTCTAAGTAATGGAAGAAAGATAAGTTTTGATGACCAAAACACAACTTGAATAATGATTAAGTTAGCTGATCTTGTTAAGATAGTCATCTAGTAAAGATATAATATAAAGTGAAGTTATATACATTGTAATAGGTATATAAACTAAAGTTGTATAAAGCTTATGAATAGGATGTAATCTAGTCTTAGGTTGACTAAGTTATTAAAGCTTAAAGTAATTATTAGTTAGATAGATTAGTTCAGGATAGAAAAAAAGACTTGAAGACAAGAAGAGTTGACAGAAGACTATACTAAAGTTGAAGACAAGAAGACCTACATAAGCTGACTTAAGGAAGAACATAAGATATCAGACAGACAAACTAAGTCAGAAGAGAACACATAATTATTCTAAGTACAGAAGAAGGAATTCTAACTTAAAGAATAAAAGAAAAAAAACTAAAGGAAGTTATAACAGAAATAATCGAAATAACTGAATAACAGAATAACTGAATAACCGAATAAAGAAACGGTTGAGAGAAGTTAAAAACAGTTAAAAAGAAATTATAGAAGTTAGTTCCAAGAAAGGTTAGTTATTCCAACGACTACCTTGAGGAATTAAGATCTAAAATTAAAGGATGATCTTCATACGGAGAAGACTACTGAAAAACTGAAGTCTTAGAAGCATTCAAAGAAAATCAAAGCAATAAAACTCACAGAGTTCACGGAAGATCATAGTTCAAGCCTAGTTCGAAGAAGACAATCAAAGAAGGCTAAGAAGTTTCTGAAGAGAAGTTTATTGTTGTTGGAAGTTTTTGTAAACAAGTGTACTAGTAACTTGTGAAACTACTAGTTGATCGAAGATACATCTGGTGGTGTATTCGAGAAGATCAAAGTCTTAGACTTGGGACTTTAAACCACAAGAGTGAATTTCATAATTGGAATTGTGAGAGTGAATGTGGGCTTATTGGCTGAACCACTATAAATCTTGTGTCTTGATTTACTTTACAGTTTTATATTTCTTTATTGTTCAAAAAGATATTCGTATAAACAGTCAGATTAAATATCTAGCTGAGTAGACGAGTAGACTTAAGAACAAAATCACTCAAAAAATATTTTTCATATCACTAAGTGAGTATAATCTGAAAGGGCTCATAAAATTCGCACACTACACTGTATATTGATATAACTAAGTTGAGTTGTTAATATACTAGTTGAAAGATCAGCTTATTGTAAGACAAGCTGAGTTAGATCAGCTGACTAGACTAAAACTTGTATTACTCTGATAATTTTGAAAAAAGTTTAAAAGTCTATTCACCCTTCCCCTCTAGACTTTTACTTCGTCCAATCTTAAACTCACTTCTAGGACCAACAAGTGGTATCAGAGCAGTAGTTCTAACCGGACTACTATATCTTGATAGCCATTAGACTTTGGGGAAAGTCTAGGTTTCCAAACAGAACTGATATGTGAAAATACTTACTGAAAAATCTTGTATCATCTTATCTTGATTTCACTACTCATGGATACTAACTCTACTAAGCTACCAAAGTTTTCAGTTGATGAGTATGATTATTGGAAGTTGAGGAAGGAAGCCATCTTTAGCTCAACACATGATCTCATGTGGTAGGTTATCACTGAAGGACCGATCGTCACAAAGACCCCGAATACCGCCACTCTTGATCCGACTAAAGTTGTAGGCGTAATGATTCCAAAACCCAGGTCAGAGTTATATACTAATGAAATGAAGCAAAATAACCTGGACAGTATTGCTAAGAACCTTATCTTACATACTCTACATAATGAATATTTAGGTAAAGTACTTAAGGTTGTGTTTGGATGGAGGAATTTGACTTGAGGAGGCATTTCAAATGAAATGATTTAAAAATATGTGGATTTCAAATGACATGGTTTTAGTGAGGATTTAAAATTCTCATCATTTTAACTAAAAAAATATGCTTAAGTATTTGAAATCCATTCATCTACTTTTTAATCCAAACAAGTGGAGTGGATTTAGATGGTGGATTTAAAATCCATTGACCCAAATCCCTCCGTCCAAATGGAGCCTAAGTGTAAGTTTGCAAAAGAAATGTGGGATATACTTGCTATTCTTTGTGAAGGCACTAGTCTGATCAAATAAAACAAGTTAACCATAGATGTTCAGAAATTTGAAACATTCAAGATGAAGCTTGGTGAATCTATTGATCAACTTGATAATCGCTTTACAAAGATCATGAATGATATTGATGTTTTGGGCAAGAATTATACGAATAGGGAGGTTAATATCAGAGTGCTCAAGTCCTTAGATGAGAGGTGGAAGCTTACAAAAATGCTCATTAAGAATACCAAGGATATTGATAACTGGTCTATGCAAACTCTTTTCCAAACTCTTAAGGCTTATGAGTACGAACTAGATAAGGAAGATCACTAAGGAAGTGATGATCAAGCCAAGAACCCTACTGTAAGAATGTAGCATTTAAGGCATCTACTTCTAAAGAATCTAGAACTCCTAATGATAAGCCTGTCAGCATTAGACATGAGTTATAAAATTCAGACCTTAGTCTGAAAGAACAGATGAGTTTGATGATTAAGAGATTTGACAAACTCAATAGCCGCTATGGTAGAAATAAGAAGTTTTATAAGGATTATAAGGGTTCCAGGAACAGGGACTCTTCTGAACCTAGGAGGGACCGAAACTCTTTTGATAAGAGAAGGGAAGAAGTCTCTTCTGAACCCAGAAGAGATAGGAACTCGTCTGATAGAAGAGATAGGAACTCGTCAGACTATAGGAAGGATAGGAGACGAGATGATATGCCTATCAAGAAATCCACTAATGAAACTTTGTGTTATAACTGTGATAAGCCAGGTCATTATATCTATGAGTGTCCAGATCTCAGCTTAGAAGACAGGGAAGAAAGGAAGGCTAGATGAGATCGACGATACTCAAGGGGGGCACTAAAGATTGATATAAGTAAAGTTTATGATCGAGTGGCTTGGAATTATCTACGGGGATACTCGAAAGACTTGGCTTTTGTTCAGTGTGGGTAAGATGGATGATGCTTTGTGTAACATATGTTCCGTATTATTTTCAGGTTAATGAGGATATGGTGGGCCCTGTAAATCCAGGAAGAGGGTTGTGGCAGGGCGGCCCGCTATCACCATATTTATTTATTATGTGCGCAGAGGGTCTTTCTGCACTGATCCATCGTGCAAATATGGAGGGGCGGCTACACGGCCATAGTGTTTGCAGAAGAGCTCCGGATCGTATCACAATTGCTCTTTGTAGATGATAGTATCATTTTTTGTCGAGCCACGGAGGAAGAAGTTATAATTTTAAAGGCTGTCTTGAATGAATATGAACAGGCCTCAGGCCAGGCCATTAATTATGGCAAACTAGGGACGTTCTTCAGCAAGAACGTGGGAACAACAAGACGAACGAAGATAGGGGTATTCTTAGGGTGCATCAACCTTCGAATACAGGGAGGTATTTGGGCCTCCCATCCCTGATAGGCAGGAAAAAGAAAGAGATTTTCGGTTTCTTAAAAGAAAGATTGTGAAACCGGTTACAAGGGTGGAGTCGGAAGAAAATATCGAAGGCTGGCAAATAGATATTGATAAAGGTAGCGGCACAGGCCATCCCGACCTACACAATGGGTATATTTCTACTACCGTCTTCAGTTACAAACGACCTACAAAAAATGATGAATTCTTTTTTGTGGGGTTCGGGCTCAGGTTCGAAAGGAATAAGATGGACAAACTGGATCAGAATCTGCAATAGTAAAGCCGAGGGAGGAATGGGGTTCCGAGAGTTACATCTTTTTAATGTAGCAATTTTGGGAAAGGTGGGATGGAAGCTCATGATGGATCCAACGACATTATTGAGTAGAGTGCTAAAAGCTAAATATTTCCCAAATAGTGATTTTCTGTATGCGCACATTGGTCATAACCCGAGTTTTACATGGCATAGAATAGTTGAGGCCCAGGACCTACTGAGGCGAGGGACGTGTTGGAAAATCGAAAGTGGCCACAACATCCGCACTTGGGGGCAGTCGTGGGTGAGTTGTGATGACAATTTCTGGATACAGACGCCAGAGGTTGAAGGTCTTGGGGAGATGAGGGTTTCTGAACTGTTCATCCCAGGACGGCGATTGTGGGATATGGAATTAATTGAGAGCCTTTTTTCTGAGGAAGATGTGAAAAGAAATGTTAACACGGAGATACCATCGACAGGGACAGAAGATAAATTGTTGTGGCACTTCTCACGTGACGGACGTTATTCGTCTCGATCAGCTTATAAATTGGCATGTAATATCATTCGAGGCGACGTAGGGGAGGATATGAGGAACTGGAAAGCACTGTGGAAAGTGCAGGTGCCTCCCAAGGTGACAAATTTTCTTTGGAGGCTGTGCAGTGAATTTTCCAACCAGACTTCGGCTATACAATAAACATGTGTTATAGGAGAAACTTTGCCCACATTGTGGTGAATATGAAGAATCTGAGTGGTATGGCTGTTTCGGATTTTGCTTCTTTTGCCATGCAGCTTTGGGCATTATGGAAGGAGAGAAACAACCTTATTTAGACGGGCTCAAGCAAACCTCCGTTAATGGCTGCTGCACTAGCTATGAGGTTATTAGATGAATGGATTGAGATCAGGGGTGAAGGGACGAAGCCGACAGGAGAGGGGTTGTATGGCCTGGCATGCGCCTCCACAAGCTATGGTGAAGCTAAACATAGACGCAACTTTCTTTGAGGAAACAAGAGAGATGGGATTCAGAGCAATTATCCATAATAACGAAGGAAATGTGGTGGCATGTAGAACAAACAGGGTGTCGGGGGTATATAGTGTTGAGGTGGGAGAGGCAATGGGCCTAGCAGAGGCGCTATCGTGGATCAAATAACTGGGGTACAACGAGATAGTAGTGGAGACGGATGCAAAGTTGGTGGCAAACACAGTGAATAGTGAGGCGACTCAAAGGACAATATTTGGTAACATTTTTGACGAATGTAAACGCCTTATTCTTTTATTTAATCATTGTTCGGTTAGGTATATTTGTCAAGAAGCTAATGCTAAAGCTCATCGACTGGCTAGGAATGCTAGGACATTCACGAGTCCGCAGGTGTGGTACAACCCTCCAGATGTTGTGGTTGACGTATACAATGGTATTTGCAGCTGTTAATAAATTAAGGTTTTGACTTTAAAAAAAAAAAGTTGCATAATAAATATAGATATAAACAGATATTATATGAGACAATATCTTTACTTTAATTAAAAAGATTATTAATATATCTTAACCCTATATATTTGCAAACTTCTCCACCAGATGTCACCACCACACTTCTTCTATCTCAAACTTTTTTCTTAAAATCTCTTCATTTCAAAAATTCTCAACTCTTATTCATTTACAATTTTATCTTTTAATCTCAACCCTTCATTTTAAGTTTATCAACCCTACATTTTTATTTCTAGATCTATAAATATGTAATTTCTATTAGTCACAAATTCATTCTCAATGTTTGTGTGCATCTCTTCCTTTCATTCTTCTCGAGTATGGCCATGTTTCTTCTCAAGGTACGTAAAAAGTTTGTCAATTAATTTATATTTTCTTCTTTAATGTCACCATGTTTTATTTTCTACGATTCAATGTTCTTTCTATTGATGTGATTACAAACATGGAGATCATTAGCAATTTGGATTTATGAGTATAAGACTTTCACCAAATCTTATGTGAGTCTCATTTAATTAATTTATCACTGATATTTTTCTATATTTCGGTTTTAATTTGTTTTGCAGGTTCATCATCATATATCAAAACATACGACAATGACAATATCAAAGAGAAGAAAAATTTTAGATTATTTTTTTGTTTAGTGTTTCTCTAATTGTAATGTATATAAGTTTATAAATTAGGAGTTTAATTGCCTGAATTCCTGATGATCTACATTTTAGTAATCTTACAATTTATGTAAAAAAGTTTGAAATGTTACGAATGTATATTTACTGTCCTTGAATTGACATGTATGGAGACTTCAAAAAATTTGAGAAGTGTTACGAAATGTATAAGCGCACAATTTCATATATATTTATTCTTTAATTAAGTGCATCAATTCCATATAATATATTTCATTATTGAATATGTAAAAATGTATATGGAAATGATTTTTATTGTTCTATGCCTCAAATATTTTAAAAGTATATGCCACAATTAATTATTAATTAGTAATTAATAATGATATAATAATGGATTATTATGTAAATAATTTTCAACTATTCCATAAAATATAATTTGACTTTATGTAGTATTTATTTTTGTAACCGCTCTTTTAAATTTCTTAAATTATGATAATTAATTAAGTAAATAAATAATTAATGTTTATAAAAATTTAACATGAGTTGACTAATGTGTTAACATTTTGAAAATTTTATAATTATGTTGTTATTCATATTATTTCTTGAATTCCTAATGATCTTCATTTTAGCAATCTTATAAATTTATGTAAAAAAAGTTTGAAATGTTAAGAAGGTATATTTATTGTCCTTGAATTGGTATATACGTATAGAGACTTAAATATTTTTGAGAAATGTTACGAAATTCATAAACGCACAATTTCATATATATTTATTCTTTAAATGCATCAATTTCATATAATATATTTCATTATTGAATATTTTAAAAGGTATATAGAAATGATTTTGTTGTTCTATGCTTCAAATATTTTAAAAGTATATGTCACAATTAATTATTAATTAATAATAATGATATAATAATTGATTATTATGTAAATAATTTTTAACTATTCCATAAAATATAATTTGACTTTATGTAGTATTTATTTTTGTAATCGTACTTTTTTAAATTTCTTAAATTATGATAATTAATTAAATCAATAATTAATGTTAATAAATATTTAACGTTTTGAGTTGACTAATGTGTTAACATTTTGAAAATTCTATAATTATGTTGTTATTCATATTAATCTTTTTTTTTTTACATTTAATGTATAACAATGAAAATATCAAATAATTAGAGCTAAGTATTTTTAAGCTTATGTGGCAAAGCCACAATCATTTACCTCCTCTTCTTTTTAATTAAATTTTTACATTTTAAAATTTATCAATTTTTATTATCTTTAAGAATTAAGTTTTAATCTACCTTTGATTCATTTCAATGATATATGATCCTATATATAAAAAATTGATGTTTAAAAATATATTTCAATAAGTCAAACTTGAATAAATAGAATTAGTCGTTAATGAATGGAGACAAAATTAAAGGTGTGTGGAGATTCTGCCGTTGTAGGGCGATTTGGAACCTCTCATTTCAGTTTTTTTCTTTGAGATTTTTTGTTCAATTTTATATTGTACATTATTTTCCTTTTCGTAAATATGATATATACAGCCTAATTTAGTGCATGAAATGAATGGTGATGAGTGACTAGCACTAAGAAATCTGCATGCGTAAAATTGGCCCAATTAACCCCTAAAAGCTGCATGTTTATGAACATTATTTAATAACTCAGTGATATATCCCATGGTTAGTATATATGTATATATATATATTTATGGGTTAATTGTAAATTTTTTTATCACATTTAGTGTATTTATCAATTATATTATATTCTTTTTTTTTTCTTGCAATTTGATGCACCACGTTTTTATGTTTTACAATTCGATACACCAATATATTTTTTGATGCACAAATATTTATGTGGCAACATTAATCAGGATCATATTTATTCCTCTATTGTCTTAAATGTTCTCCTATGTTATATTGCAAAGAAAAAAAAATATGTTGTAATTAATAAATTAATACTCAAAAGATGATAATTTTTTTGGCAATTAAACCTTTATTTATTGACAAATTCTTCTATACAACTGAGTGTATAAATATATACACTTAAATTTTAATGTTCGTTTATCCAATTTAATCTTTGACCTCAACATTTGACTCAATTCTTTGAAACTCAATTTCAATTATATTTAATTTATTAATTTTTAAATCTTACTACAACTATAATATTTTAATAGGTAATTTGCAAAACTTTACACACGCGTAAGTTTTGGCACATCTGAACAAATGCTTCAATTATTTTATTTCATCTTATGGAAGAATAATAACTTCTTTTCTTTTATGTATGAAGTCAACAGCTTTATAAGCAATCTATCATTTCACAAAAATGTGGTGGATTATCAATAATTGGCAAATGAAGGATATATATAAATATATAAAGACTTAGAGCTATAAGTTCGCAAGTCGAACAAAAGGTCGAAGTGCCATTAAAACCTTGCCAAAAAAATCTCTCCTCCAAACCAACCAAAATGATAACACACAAATCAAATCTAAAATGACCTAAGGTTGCGTTTGGATGGGGGAATTTGATTTGAGGAGGCATTTCAAATGAAAGGAGTTAAAAATCCATGGATTTCAAATGACATGGTTTCAGTGAGATTTTGAAATCTCTCTCAATTTCAAGTAAAAGGTGTGTTGACACAAATTTAAGTATTTGAAATCCATTCATAATCCAAACATGTAGAATGAATTTGGACTGTGGATTTGAAATCCATAAGCCCAAATCCACCCAACCAAACGCAACCTAAAATAGAAATGAACCTCGACTCACGAAAGGACTCATGATGGATTATCAATAATTGGTTATTTTGTATCATGTTTAATGTTATTTTAAAAAAATATTTTACTATTTATACACAGTTATTACTAAACACGTCTAAGAAGCGTTGGTTGCACTTTGACTTTTTCAATAAGTGCGGGTAGCACCCGTGCCTATGATTGAAACGAAAAATTCTCCTGTTTTTATTATATTTTGAAGACCCGTTTTCAAAACTGTTATGTATTAAAAAAATGTTGTGTATCTCCTGATATTTATTTAATATTTATGATTCATGTTTTATTAAGTTTTTTAATAAGTAAATATTAAAAAATAAAATAAAAATATCTTAGTTCAACTACTTAGAAAAAATCTCTGAATTTCACAAATATTGTATTTCTCAATTCTTAATTTCACAATTACTTTATTTCTCTTGACTTTTCAGTTTCTTATACCAATTATTCTCTATTTTTATTAACTAATTTGGTATGTATCATTTTTTCTATTAAAAAATGGTTTTATATTTTGATTTCAACTAATCCTAAAATTATCTTTTATTTTCTGCCATTGAAATAATGTACGAAAACATGGTTCAATCATCCACATTTCAAGTGTGTTTTTATTTTATAGTCTTGAAATTCTTATTGAAGTGTAGTGTGCAATGATTTTTTGTGTCAATTTTTAGGGGAGATTGGAGGTCAGATTAAATTCTTGAGAAGCTCGGTGGGAGACAAAGTGATTATCTCATAGATAAAATTGTGCAAAGATTAGATGAATTACTTTTTTTTTTTTTAATTTTTCTTGATCTGAATTATCATTTCTTTCATGTTAGGATTTGGGCTTTGAGGTGGATTGGATAAATTGTTTGATGTAGATTTTTTTTAGAGTTGTTATTGTGAAATTTTATTTAAGTCCATAAGTTTGATTCCTATGAAGATTAAGCCAAAGAGAAATTATTTCAGCACCACGGACCGAAGAAGTAAATTGGTAATTTTGTTGCGGAGATGATTTATAAATTGTTTCTCTATCTGTTTAGATATAAACATTGATTAACTTTAAAATTACTAAATTGAATTGATGCTTGATTTTATTTCTTTTGTTTTAAAGCACAACCGTACAATAAACATGTTTTGTGTGAATTAAATGATCTGAATTATCATTTCTTCTATGTTAGGATTTGGGCTTTAAGGTGGATTGGATAAATTGTTGGATGTGGAATGTATTTATTTTTTATTTATTTTTTTAGAGTTGTTATTGTGAAATTTTATTAAAGTCCATAAGTTTGATTCCTATGAAGATTAAGCCAAAGAGAAATTATTTTAGCACCACGGACCAAAGAAGTAAATTGGTAATTTTGTTGTAGAGATAGTTTATGAATTGTTTCTCTATGTGTTTAGATATAACCATTGATCTTTTTCTTTAAAGCACAACTGTACAATAAACATGTTCAAGTAAATTAATTGATATGAATTATCATTTCTTCAGCTAGGATTTAGGATTTTAGGTGGATTGAATAAATTGGTAGATGTGGATTGTATTTTTTTTTTTTTTTTAGAGTTGTTATTGCGAAATTTTATTTAAGTCCATAAGTTTGATTTCTTTGAAGATTAAGCGAAAGATAAATTATTTTCAGCGCCACAGACCGAAGAAGTAAATTGGTAATTTTGTTGTAGAGATGGTTTATGAATTGTTTCTCTATATTTTTAGATATAAACATTGATTAGCTAGCTTTAAAATTAATAAATTGAATTGATGTTTGATTTTTTTTTTTTTTTGCTTTAAAGCACAACGATATAATAAACATGTTCATGTGAATTAATTGATCTGAATTATTATTTCTTCCATGTTAGAATTTGGGCTTTGAAGTGGATTGGATAAATTGTTGGATGTGGATTGTATATATATTTTTTTTAGTGTTGTATTTGTGAAATTTTATTTAAGTCCATGAGTTTGATTCCTACGAAAATTAAGCGTAAGAGAAATTATTTTAAAAGTAAATTGATAATTTTGTTGTAGAGATGATTTATGAATGGTTTCTCTATGGGTTCAATATAAAAATTGATTAACTTTAAAATTACTAAATTGAATTGATGTTTGATTTTATTTCTTTTACTTTAAAAGCACAACAATATAATAAAATTATATTATATTATAAAACTTTCCCTTAAAATTCTGAAAGTAGTTGTAGATTTTAAAATTCAAAGCAGATTCCCATATATATTTTCCCAACAAATTAAATTTACTTATTAATTCTCTCACAAAATACTCACTTCTCATATTCCTACGGCTGCAAGGAGAAAGTGATTCTCTCCCTCGTAATGTAAAATTAAAATGTAACGCATCTTTTCCCTCTTTCTATTTATTTGGTAAATATGTTAATTATTTATTATCAGTTTATATGTATATTTTTTTGAACATATCAGTTTAGATATCTCAATTAATCCATATTGAGGAGTAGTAGATAATTTGATATACAAACAATTAATTGAATGTCTTTTTGTGTTTTTAGTTCTCATTAGACATTTATCTTTGATCCAATTACCAAATTGGATGTTTATCCGTTTATCCCAATTCTTCATTTATGCGAGTTTGTTGTTGCTTGTCGAAGATGATATATAAATCTGAGTTTTATTTTTCTTGTTTATGAGTATGAGTGTGTGTGTGTCAGTTGATTTAATCGTGCATTGAGACTCAGATTTAGGAATTTTTCAGTGCGTGATTTTTGGGATTTATTAGTTTGGAAAGTCATTATTTAGTTTATTATGTTAGGTTAACAAGGAATCCGCCCTATAGAGTACAATTAGTTTTACAATAGGTTCAATCAAGGTTTAAGTGTGATTTTTTTGTAGGGTGGGGCTATTAACACCCCATACAATGTTATACATACTCCTAAAGACTAAAATAGACATGTATAAAATGAAAGACTAAAATAGACATGTATAAAATGACTAAGTAACCATTATATAAATAGAGAGTAAAATAATTTTAAAAAAAACTGAAAATATATACTCGTAATAAATCTTAAAAAATATCTAAAAAAATATACTCCGCAATAAATCTTAATAAAAATCTGAAAACTATTTTAAAAAAGTCAACTAAATATTTAAAATAATAAATCTATTAAATTTTTTGAAAAATAAAACTGAGAAGATTTAATAAAATCTGATCAAATATTCGATTTTTTTTTAAAATACCAATTAAAGATAAATAAAATTGTAAAAAATATTTAAATTAAAAAATAATTAAAAAAAATAAGAATTCAAATTAATATTATTAAAAATACCTAAATCTTAAAAAATTAAATTAATTAAATAAGTTTTGAAATTTTAGTTGATTTTTTAATTTTTTTAATATTTTTGTAACTTTAATTTATTTTTGAAGAGTTTTTTTTATTTACTTAATTTTGTTCATATTTAATTAAAAAAATCTATTTAATTATTTTGAAAATTTAGTTGATAATGTTTTAGATTTTCTAATTAATTTTATCATTCAATTTTTTTAAAAAATATTTTTCATATTATTGAATATATTTTTTGATAATTTTTTTTTTGACGGATGATATATATTTTTTTTTATATTTTTAAGATTTAGTTAATTTTAATACGGAGTAATGTTATTTTGATTTTTATTCAATTTGTATTTTGTTTTAAGTGTTAAAAGGGTAAATAGGAAAGAATTGAGGTATGTTTAGTAATAAAAATTGTTTTTTAAATTTTATTGGGGTGTATTTAACATTTGAGGTGTGTATAAAATTATATGGGGTGTTAATAGCCCCATCTTTTTTATATTTACTAATTACTCCAATTTGTATGGTTGAATTTTTTGTATGTAACATGACATGATTTGAATTCAAATGATACTTTTAATATAAAAGTTACTCGAAACCGAGTCCTTAGTTGGTGTTTGGTTATAAATTATGGTGAATTGAATTGAATTGAGATTGAGATTGAAAAAAGTGGATTGGGTAATTCATAAATAGTGTAATTATGTTTAAATTGTGTTTGAATAGAGATTGAGAAATATAGATGAATGTAGTTTTATATCAAATTAAAGGTGATGGTTGTACTTATTAGTGGGTAAAAAAAATAAAAAATCTTACTCCGTCATGGATAAAATGAGATTTAAAAAATGGAAATGTGATTGTATAAAAATAGGTGTACGTGTAGATGTATTATAGATATGGATTGATATTTGACATGGATGAAAATATTTGAAAATATCCCTGATATATCCTCGATATCGTGGTCACCGATATCGATATTAGGAAGAATCGATATTTCCACGATATTTGTAAAAAAATTTAAAAATGTTGATATGAAATATAAAATATATCAAGAAAATGTCAATAAATTTTAAAAAATATAATATGAAATAACATTTGTATATTATATTTTGTATAAAGTTATTACGAATTTAAATGTGTTCAAATTGTTTTGTTAAATTCATGTATTAAAACTCAGCCTCTAAATTTTTATAATTTTTAAAATTTACCAATTTTGATATTCAATCCCGAACCAAACACCGCCTTAGTAAACTCAGAACTGAAAAGAGACCATTGAAGAACCACCGTACACAAGAAAATAACTCAAGTAAAATTGAAAAAATCTTTGGAAAAATCTTTAAACATAATTATTAACTTGTCCAAAAGCATGTTATGTGATATGTTTTTTAAATAATTTTATTTGTATGTTGTATTTAATATTGTGAAAAAGTTATTTCATTGAGCTAGTTATTTGCTATATCTGAACTAGTGTTTACTCATACCCGATTTAATATTTCAGATTAAAGAGGTGATGACATGGTGGAGATGGATGGTAAATCATTGGCTATGATATAGATTTTTTTTATCATTTCATTTGGAGACTTTTTTTTGAGATGGTAGAGAGATAGTCAAACATCGGTACAATCTCTAGATATTTTTTAGATGTTATTTATTCCTCTAAGTAAATTTATTCAAGTAATTTTATTGTTCACTACCTAGGCCTTAGGTCCTGATTCGAGTCATGGGGAGGGAAAAAAAGGAATGGGTATTTAACTTCCATCAAAAGTTTTTATTGTTATATAAATTTATAAGTATTTCTTTAGTTGAAATTTTAGTTCATGTCTTTTTATTTTTATATTATATTACTCCCTCCGTCCCAGGGAAAGCTCCCCATGAGCTCCAGACACGAATGTAAAGAAATACTAATATAACAAGTAAATGTATTAAAAATGATGTGATGGAGAAATAAAATAATATAATGAATTGTGAGAGAGAATACTAATCCAATAGATTTACTTATTATATTAGTATTTCTTAACATTGAAGCTCATGGGGAGCTTTCCCTGGGACAGAGGGAGTATATGTTTATACAATTTACTTTAATGAAAATTGGGGCTTTACGTAGAATCGATGTGTATTATAAAGTATTATATTATTGTTGAATAAAATTATAATAATTAAATGAGTGTAAAATAATTAAATTTATTATATTATTGTATTTTTATACTATTGTTGAGATAAATTATAATAATTTAAGTGATATTATAAAATTTTAATTTTATATTAAATCAATATATTTAATAGAAGTGATTTTGAGTAGTGTTTTAAAATTCAATCTTAAATTTTAAAGTAACTCAAAACTTATTTTTAAATTTGAAAGTAAAATTAAACCAAATTACTATTGGCCTCCAACCCAGTACCTCCTTCACCTTAAACAACACATCAATACAAAATAATAGAATTGAAGCTAGCTAGAACATTAAATTTAACAAAATGTTTATACAACTCGATTTGAGATGAAATCTGACAATAGCTCTAGAACAGACCAAATGAGAGAGTTGAGATTGAGATGAAAGAAACGGAAGAGCAACATTAGTTTGCAGCCCCTTAACTCTTTTGAACTGCCTTAAAAAACACAAGGTTTAACTAAACATTTAGGGGATGTTTACTTTTGGTTTTAAAAACCAGGTTTTGGATTTCAAGATTCAAAACCCGTTTTACTCCGGGATTTAAAAGCCGATTTTCAAAATCCATTCAAAACCACCCCTATCAAACATATTGATCCGACATAAAGTTATATTTATATAGGGTTGGTCTGCTATGGACTCGAGTGCATACTAGACTTTACCATTTATATAATATTACTTCAATCATTATATTCTTTCTCAACAATAATATAATAATACTATAATAATACTATAATATAATACATTTAATCATTACACAATTAACTAATAATTATAATCTCACCAAACAATATATAATATAATAATACAAACTCATTCAATCTTACAACTTGATTTGACATAAAGTTAAATCCTCCACTATTCCAAAAAAAAAAAAACACTCATATTACTATTTATCAGGATTTCAAAACCCCGATTTTTAAAACCACCTAAAGCCCAATGTAAACACCCCCTTATGGTATCATGTGAAATTTCATAATAATAATAAAAAAAAATTGAATAGAATGCATATGAAAGAATTGAGAATTGAGAAATGTAGAATTGAAATTTAAGAAAATATTTTCTTATTATACCCTTAATAAATGTTTATTTATATTTGAATATCTAAATTATTTAGAGGGAAAATTTGAAAAAAATAAAAATTAATAAATTTACATTGAAAAGTGTAAAACGTCATTTAATTTGTAATTAAATTGAAAACTCAAAACATCATTTATAATAGATTGGAGGAAGTATGTACAAGTTTTAATGAATGATTAGTTTATGTATATAATATTGTGGGATCCATTTATAAATAAAATGACTTTTTTATTAATAAAGTGTTGACAATTTTAGTAAATATGTGATGCTTGGAGTGTAAATAAAACAGTTGTGTAAATAGGAGTATTATTTTTAAAAAAGAAATAAGAATAATAACATTAGATAATAATTAAAAAAAAGTCAAATAATATAATTGGATGTGAGAATATTACAAATAGTTTGTTAAGGAATGGAGTCTCGTGAATGTAAGAAAAATGACTATTTTAACTCATATATCTATTTGACGATATTTTTAAGTGAATCAATGTAAGTGTATTGAGAAAGTATTATGTGAGAATTTTTTTTTTTTTTTTTTGTCTCATCTAAATGTTTGAAATTGTATAGAGGTGTAATTTATTTCATTTATATTAGTGTTCCTCAATATGGTGAAACGAGGTATAATTTAGACATGACGCGTTAACACTTTAAAAGAAGTGATTGTTATGTGTTAATTTGTGTACAATTTCACTGTGAGATTGTCTCATACAAATCTTTATCATATTTATTTATCTTGAATATACACTCTCACAATCTACATCAGTTGTGTTGTAACAATTTTGGTCGGAGTGTATTGATCAACCATTAACAAACAATATCATTTATATTTTGAGTAGTCTTTACAGATTGAAAAATGATCAAAGAAGTTTTTGATGAACTCTTGAAATTAGGGTTTGTGTTCTTGAGGAGTATTCTAAGACTTAGAGGAGAAGCTAAGCAAAAGTATATATTAATTTCTTGGGAAAGTTTCGAATGAATGTTATTAAGCCTTCAAAGACATTATATACTAGGTTACAAATTGCATGTCATTAATTGTTGGCAGCATGACATTAATACACCTATTAATGGAAATACAAATGTCCTAAATGTGATCATTCCATGCATTTAATGTAGTTGCTTTGCATTAAATGCCTCTGTAATCAGCAATTATAAATCTCATCCTACGCTATGCTCGTCGCCGATCATCCTAATTATACCGCATTTGACTTGTCAATGCTCCCAGATGAATTTCATAGTTACTTGATCGATGTTGCTCGATTATATCGACTTCGAATCGTCCTTGCTCTAACTTGGGCATGTGACGAGCATCTAGACTTAAGATCTTCTCATCATAATTACACTCTTGGGTCTTTAAGACTTTTTCTTCGCCAGTATGACGTTGCTCGTCATTCTTCATCTCTACCGACCATCTTCACTTTGGACAATATATATATTTTTATTATCACCTCCAATTACTCTTGCTCGGCGAACATAATAAACTTTGCTCGCTGTTACGTGGATATGTTTGACTTGTTGATCATTTAATGTCGACTTTACTTACTCGCCTTTTATTGGTTGTTCGTCCTTGACCTTGCTGACTTGGCTCGATGACTTTGACTATTTTTCGTTGAATTGTTGATTGGTCAATAAATCAAATGTTGGCTCCTTGACTGAATATAATATATATAACAAGTTGTTAATCCTAGACCAGTTATGATTCTCACTATCTATATTTCTTAATAAATAGTAGTTTGATTAGGCGAATTTTAAAATTACCGTTTATTTTAAGAAGTTGGAAATAAGAAACCCTAAATAACATGACATAGATTTAAGGGAGAGACCCACAAATTTAATAGGTAAAATCCATAGCTTATATTATATTCCTGTTTATTTCATTTATTGATTTATTGCTTGCATTTTAGATTAATTTTAACAGATATCACGTGGAATTGAGTTTCAAGATCGTGATTTATTTTGATCTTATATATATGGTGGAATATCTTTTTTTTTTTAATTTCTGGCTTAAACTCGCGAATATAAATTGAGTACAAAGAATGTTGAACACTTGAAAAATTACACTGATAGTATTGTTTGGATGTTGAATGTTTGTGTTTGTTTTCTATTGGTTGATTTTCCGATAATCTTGAGTTGAAGTAAGGTCATTTGTGTTTGTAGAGAGATGATGAACATATCTATTGAAAATATAATTCAAATCTCAATCTATTTTTAATAAGTAATGGCTTTGAAGTTTGGGAATTTTTTTTAAACAATACATTTTTGAAATTTCCTATTAAAAATAAAACAAGGAAGGTGTTATGAAAATAGTTATAGGGGCAGGTTTAACCCTCAAGAAGATTTTTTTACACGTTTCTTTTTATCTAAAATAGAAGAACATTTTTTTAAGAGTTTTTTTTTTTTTTTTTTTTTTTTGAGAAGCATTTTTTTTAAAGCTGGGAAAGAGGACTAATAAAAAGCTGGGAATTGTTTTCAAAAAAAAAAAAGGGCTGAGAATTAAAAGGAAAAAAGATAAGTTAAAAGTCGAATTAGAGGCCGGGGTGCATCGATATTGGTATACCCCTGAAAATCACCTACCAAGTAAAATGATTAAAGAGTCCGAAAGAACTAATCAAAATGAGGAACCTGAGACATGATTAAGGATCTATGGTGGGTCAAAAGCATCGCCCCATCTGTCCTTAAACTTGGAGACAAGGATCATATCATTATTGAGCCCTGCCGATGAGTTGACAGTGTAGTTCGCGCAGGCTCTAACCTCGAAATCATCGATAGCGTTGTCAGAGATTTGTTGATGGGATACGCTCCCCCAGGCACCTTGTGGCATCTGAGTTCCTCTGTGGAGCGGTTCGAGGCCGCCCGAGCAGGGGTAGGAGCGTCGTTGGCCGGCAGCTTCAAGGATGCAGCAGCAAATCCTGAGTGTTGTTGACCGCCTCAGCCGCAAGCTCCAGATAGATGTTTGAGGGCTCATCCGTGCAGGGAGTGTAGAGGCTGGAGAAGGAGTTGCTTATTGGGACCAGATCGACTCCGATAGCCGAAGTAGGATCTTGTGGGTGCGGTCGAGGACAGAGGTCCGAAGGGGAAGGCCTCAACCGTTTTCTGTGGCGAGTCCTACCACGGGGATCGTCACGAGGAGGTGGTTGTGGGTCCGAGGGTGGCGGGGCTAAGGGTTTGTCCCTTAGAGCAACGTGCAGACATGTGTCCAACCATCTTACAGTGGCTACAAAACTTCAGAAGCTGTTCATAGAGCACTTCCACCATCACAGATCGATCCTCGCATTCTAGGACCAGTCGCTCCAAAAAAGGTTGTTTCATATCCACCTCGATCAAGATTTTAGCATATTGTGCCATGGTTTTAGTCGATGTGTGAGCGTCCATCTTAACGAGCGTGCCAACCGCCGAGGCTGCAGTGGAGAGAACCGTTGGCTGCCAAAGTTCAATCGGAAGGCCGACGAGGCGTACCCAAACCTGAGCCATCGAAGTTGGGACCTGATTTAGATTGAAACCAGGAGACCATTTTTGCAGCTGAATTAAACTTGAGCCCAGATGCCAAACCCTTCTCCTAAAAATTATGTCACGCTCTTCCATAGAGTGAATTTTGAGAACAAGAAATACTTTTTCGATTGGAACAATGGACAGACGCCCTTGAAGGGACCAGGTCTTGACGAGCCTCTTCGACAAATCAACATACGAGATTGGGGCTTTGTCAGGAATTTAGGAAAATTTGTAAGTTAGAATTTATGAAGAAGAATAATGAAGGAAGTAATGAAGGTAATGTGGAAAAATGGGGATAATAATAACCGGTAGGTGGGGAGTGGGGTGGAAAAGTTTGCGGTCAAACATTGGAAATGATGAAATGTCAATATATATATATATATATATATATATTACATTTTTTCGAGCAGCACGCAAGCACGTCCGACACATTTGTCTGGGTTGTCCCGTCACCCTAACACAAACACGCTTGTATTAATTTTTTTTATTTATATTATAAATCCGTTTAAAATGGCGTCACAAGCGTGGGTTGTGACTGTGCCTTTAAGACATGCGCGGATCAAACCCGCGTCTATGAGTATTTACATGAAACACTCCGTTTTTGTTCTATTTGTAATAGGAGATTAAAAAAAATGTAGTATTATTTAAAAAAAAAATTGCCCTAAAAAATATGTTCATTTTTTTTCTACAAAATCTATTTTGTTCAAAACACTAAGCTATCATGTTCAACAGGATTTATCAAAAAATAATTTAATGATAAAATTTCAACTACTGAAAAATAAGAGTATATCAGCCTAGCAACTATAGAAATATTTTTTTCTTTTTTGCGAAAATAATATTGTTTTATTTTTGTTGTTGCAATTTTCACCTTTTAGACAGTGAAATTTACCCAAAAAAGGTCATGCATAATGGCAAAACTATATATTTTGTTGGGAGCATTAATTTCACTTTAAAAAAGTGTGATTGATAGTTTGAATCATACTTGAACGTTAATTTTTTTTTTTTAATTTAATAAAAAATCGCTAGGCGGTCGGTAGACCAACGACTAGAGCCTAGACACCAACTTTTGCAACATTGTTGAAAAATCACATATCAAAGTGCAAAATTTAAACACACGAGATAAAATTAAACAAAATTTAAAAAAGTAATTTCCCCAATTAACCCTTATTAGAAGATTGTGAAGGTTTATAATGAAGGAGAGGCCCAATAGTGGTCCATGTACCCGGCCCAACTTGGCTGCAGTCTCCACAGTTGTACAAAGACCACAATCCCCATCAATGTCTATAATTTTCCCCAAGGTCACGGAACAAAAAGCGGATTCTCGCCGCTGAGCAACCGCCGTCCACCGCTCCGCTCGTCAAGGATTTCTAGGTATCTCTAATATTAGGAGCTTCTGTGTTTCGATTTCGATTCAAACAAATTTCAAAATAGAGCACGAGTGTGAGTTAGTTTTTTATTTTTATTTTAAGAAGGAACAAAATTTCTGGTAAAATTACGTGTTTTTTAAAACTTTTATTTTTTGTGTAGTGGGAGTAAAAATCTCTTGTGTTTTATTAGCACTTTGAGAATTTGAATTATAGTTACGATAGTGGTTTTTATTTTTTTGTGTTTTACGACAATTTTTTTTGCAGTAATTGGATTTACAACCATGTCTTGGTGCACCATTGAGTCGGATCCCGGTATGTTTCCTTTTTGTCTTTTATTGTCTAAAATATTGTCACCTGTTCTCGTATTTTGGATGTTTTGGGGTTTTTTTTTTAATTATTAAAATTGGAATGAAAAAAGATAATGAAAATAACTCATAGTAGAATCTGTGATCATATGCAGTTGCCTTTGTGTAATGTAATGGGTTGTTGAGGTATATGAAAAATAAGAGTTGAGAGAGATAGTAAATAGATAAGGTAGAGAGAGAAGCAAAGAGAAAAACTATGGGCACAAGTCAAGTCCTTTGGTTAGTTCAAAGGGTCACGTCGTGAGCGTTGACAAAAAAGGAAACAAAAAGGCTAGGTTGGGTTGCCTAAATAGACAAATGGGAAGCTTAGGGTTGGACGGAGGCAATATTATGCTCCGTATATGGCATGTGAGAACTGAGAAGCACGGAAATTTGACTTTATTTGTTTGATTATCTTTTAAGCGTGTATGCATAAGGTGAAAGCTCATTGGATACAGAGATAATAACTTCTCTCCTTTTTCTTTAGCAAAAATAAGAAATGATCTTGTCCTGTGAAGAATGAAGATGTGATGGTAGTATTATGCTTATTCTGCATACTTGTTGTGTTGAAGAAAGAATGGGGCTTGTCTGTAATTTTTTCTTCAGCCAACTTCTCACCTTCACAACGGAAAGAGTATTCAAATGTGCACCTTCAGCTCTTCCATGACATAACACCAGCAATATCCCCAAACCTTAGAAGGGAAGGGAGAATCCCTTTTAAATTTAGTCCATAAAATTTTTATATAGTGAAAACCAAAGGCATTGCTGCTTATCTCCTGAGAAGGTCAAATGAAAAAAAAAAAAAAAATCCATAGTAAGTGTATTATAGCTTCCACTCACCATAACTGTTCCCCTATCCTTAAAAAACCTAGGGAACCTAACTGCTCATCTGAAATCTGGAGATCTTAGACATCAGATCTTCCCTAGCTTTATAAGATTAATCGTGGCACATTAACGCATCTGATTCACAATCAATGTCTACCTCTTTAATTGAGAATTTATTCATCAATGGCGTGCAGCATATTTCCTTTCATTCAGTAGTTCTTAACTAAAAGGCTACTCTTACATATTTTTGCAGTAATAACAACACTGCATGTATTAATCATATACTTTTTGGAGTGGTTGTATACTTGTATGTAAGGGTGTAGAACAGAACACACAGCCACACACAAATAAAAAGTACTGGATAACAGAGGGCGAGTTTGGTACTAAAATTGTACTTCAAGAAAAGTGTTATAGTTGGCATTTAAGGAGTTCATTCCTAATTTCAGCACATGCAACTCCATTTTGACATTTTCATTACGTAGCATTGATGATGGACCCCATCAAGCGGTTAAGCCTTGGCCAACATACCTAGTGAAGTGGTGGATGATCATGTCGATTGAAAATTCTTGGATTTTGTGCTAGGGAATAAAGGATTTTGACACATGGAGAATGTTAAATAGAGGCTTCCTTTATTCGGTAAGCTTCTCCATTATGATCAATGGGAAACCAAGAAGAAAGATTTGACCGTTCGCTTTCTTGTCCCTATAGTGTTTTTCATTGCGTGGAGCCCCAACAAGCTTTAGGGGGTGGTGAGGCAGGGTGATCCCCTTCACCCTTTGTTTTCATCATTTGCTGATATTTTGAGCAGATTAATTGATAAAGCCAAAAATTGATATTGGGGGTTCAGAAGACCAGGACCCCATCGTTTTGGATTGTTACATGTTCACCTGGTCTTTGGCATAGAGTATTTGATAGAGACGGTCTGACAGTGGGTCACACCATGTTCAGTCACTGAATTGTTTCGTATAATCTAGGGTCAAGTTATATGGGGAGCTATAGCTTCAATTTTATGCTGGTTCCTTTGGCTTGATGGATATTGAATAGAAGAATCTATTAGAATAATGAGGAACCTACGTTTAAAGTTAGGGTTTCTTAGTGCCTCTAACCATAAGGAGTTTAAGATTTCTCTCATATCAGATATAGTTACTGATTGGAATTGTTATGTGTTAGATTGAATGTGTTCATCATGGTAGGGACGACTCGTCCCTTCTTACTTTAACCTGGTGTAAGGAATGGCCTGTTTATGAGTAAGGTCACCAAGGTGATGCCAATGATGTATCTATACACATGACCTATCTGCCCAATTAAGGAATTCTGATAGAATGTAAGGGGATGTGCAGCTATGTCTGCTTATGTTCCTTTATTCAAGTTGGTATAGTATGCAGATATTTTTTTTTTCCGAAAAGATGTGTAGATTTCTTATGCAGCACACACGCACACACACATATATATATATGCATATTGTTTTTATTCTAGCCTTTTTGAGTACTTTCATGAGCCATTTCCATAATTTGGAATACATACTACTTTCTCAATGTATTATGTTTCTTATTCCTTTTTTAGCATGTCGTATTTTACATGAATTACATTATTTTGCACTACAGGTGTTTTCACTGAACTTATACAGCAGATGCAAGTTAAAGGCGTCCAGGTACTGTTTTTCTTATATACTCTGTATGAGTTTAGGTCTCGTGCATTTGGATTGATTTTCATGGTGTACTTTCATGTATGTCAATTCACCTTTCCCCATTATTGTTTTTGTTTTCGTTCTCGTTCTTTTGAACTGTAGTAATTGGGTAACTAATCTTACTTGGTTGTACACGTAAGCTGGTTAATAATTTCAATTAAGTTGGAGCAGTTGCTCATTTCATACAATTTGTTTGGTGTTACTTGTAGTGAACTGATCCAACTACAAGCAACATTACTATTATAATGTGATGCTAAAAGAGAAAGTTAAGAAGAAAATCAACTCTAGGCAGAAGGCTCGGTGGGTGTACTTCACTTTTTCAGTTTACAAAACTTGTTTCTATAACTTGATATAATTTAATGTCCTTATCTATGATTATTGAGAATATAGTTGTAATTCTTGAAAGCTGCTGAGTGTATATTTAATTTCATACGACAGTTCGTCCCCCTATACCTAATACTATTACTTAACAAAATTTTGTGTTTCTCATACATACCAAATAAAAAAAAAAGCTTAAAAGCAAATTTGGAATTGTACTTTGAATTAATCAGTAAAAAGTCATGTTTCTATAGTATAGTTAAGGATGAAACTTCCAGGATCCTGTAATGGTATTCTTTGTATTTTAAAAGTTGCTTCCTTCATCTACACAAATGGTTGGTCTTGCTGTGCTTGTTCAGTTATAAGCAGACAACTGCCTTCTTTTTTGTAATTACATAGTAGAATATATTTAGTAAGGGTCAGATATTTATTTCATTTACTATGCTCAAACAGGTCGAGGAATTGTATTCTCTAGATCTCGATTCTTTGAATAGTCTAAGGTAAATTTGTTCATCCAAGTCATAATTTTTCATTTTTTCTCCCATTTTTGGCTTAGTCATATGGCGCTGGATTTCATTTTTGTCTCTTCTAAATATACAGGCCAGTATATGGGCTCATATTCCTCTTCAAATGGCGGCCTGGTGAAAAAGATGATCGTCTTGTAATAAAGGATCCAAACCCAAACTTGTTTTTTGCCAGCCAGGTTAATATCCATTCCAGAATTCCCTTCTGTAAAAAGTTTTTACTGTAAAATTTAATAAAGCTCCAAACTGCTGTATAACCCCAGGTGATAAATAATGCTTGTGCAACCCAAGCAATCCTGTCAATTCTACTAAACAGCCAGGACGTTGATATTGGGCCAGAGTTGTCAGCACTCAAGGACTTCACCAAAAACTTCCCACCTGAGCTCAAAGGTTTAGCTATCAACAACAGTGAAGCAATCCGTACAGCACACAATAGTTTTGCAAGACCCGAGCCATTTGTACCTGAAGAGCAGAAATCAGCTGGGAAAGACGATGATGTCTATCACTTCATAAGCTATATACCCGTTGATGGGGTACTTTACGAGCTTGATGGACTGAAAGAGGGCCCCATAAGCCTGGGGCCGTGCCCCGGTGGGCAAGGGGATATAGAATGGCTAAAGTTGGTTCAACCCGTGATTCAAGAACGTATTGAACGGTATTCACAGAATGAAATACGGTTTAATCTGTTGGCTGTTATAAAGAACCGGAAAGAGATTTACACAGCTGAGCTTAAGGAACTTCAACGAAAGAGGGAACGTATTCTGCAGCAGCTGAGTGCGTTGCAATCGGAGAGAATTGTAGATGGGAGTAGTGTGGAAGCACTGAATATTACACTTTCGGAGATAAATGCTGGGATCGAAGCTGCTACTGAGAAGATAGTGATGGAGGAGGAGAAGTTTAAGAAATGGAGAACTGAGAATATTCGCAGAAAGCACAATTACATACCTTTTCTCTTCAACTTTTTGAAGATTCTTGCTGAGAAGAAGCAGTTGAGACCCCTCATAGAGAAGGCCAAACACAAAGCATCCAAATCTTGATTACATGTACTTATCTCTTCATAATATTACTTGCTTTCCTTGGCATGAGGACAGACGACTTCTCTTTACTTTATCTGGGCATGTACCAAAAGGATTTTATTATGTTTCTAATGTTTAGTAGTATCATTTTAGCACTACTATTCGTTTTTTGTTTTGGGTAAACACCATTGATTTTTCATTCTGAAAATTACCTCCGACTAGTAGCATATCTGTCCAACAAATAAGTACTCCCTTCTTCCCCAAAACTAGTTTCATTTGTCTTATTTGTCTATCCACAAAATTAGTTTTATGCTTCCCATGAAAATCATTACTATATTATCATTTAATTATTCAAATTGTTATTTAAGTTCGCTTACAAACAATTATTTTATATATATATATATAATGGACTTCATAATATTCTTATTTTATCTATTTTTATTTTTTTTAAACTTGTGCTTAAAAAGTATGGGACTAGATTTTGTGGAGGGAGTAATATTTTACATGGTTTGCTTAGAAAGTTACTGAATTCGATGCCTTTCAGTATAATAAATTAGTTAGGGTCAAATATGTCTCAACTATAAAGATTTTTACATAACATGTCCGAATTCCCTCACATGCCCCTAATCAACCGCTGTATTAATTAATGTCCTAAATTTTTTTTTTTACAAAAGCTCGCTACGGATCTGAAAAAGTAAGCAAACTTAAAAAATTAGATGGTCAAAATCAACACAATATTATATAGACAAACAAGTGTCACTATGTTCATGATTCAATTCTACCCGATTTTGGCCCACAATATATTTATTACTATACTTAGGGCATGTTTGCTTCATGGGTTGAGATAAGATGGATTAAGATGTGGGAAAGGCTAGATAAACCAAGGGGGAGAGGCTAGATAAACTCAAGGGGAGGCTAGGTTGTCTAAACCCATGGAATCTAGTTTATAAAAACCGGGTCAAATTATAAACCCGGGTCAAGGTGTTTAAAAGTTATGAGAAACCAAACATGGGAGGTCAAGGTGTTTAAAAGTTATGAGAAACCAAAAACATGGGAGAAGATGGGTCTACATATCAAACCCATCATTAAACCCAACTAAACCCATTAAACAAACATGCCCTTAGAGAATATTGCATCCCCTGATTTACTTTTCATCTTTATAGAGCTGATACAATTTGAAGGAAACACCATGCTTATTTTCAGGAGAACGAGAAGGTTCAATAAAAGAATATATTTACATTTTGTATTCATAAAACCTACTCCCCATTTTAGTCTAAAAAAATCCTATTTGTAGTTTGCTATAAAAAATGATGTTTATTGATATACACCAGTTTGTATGGGGTTGTTAATGCATCGTCTAACATCTGATACAAAAACCATTCATGTCCTTGAGATTTTCTTGACTTTGTGGGAGAAATGCTTTATGGAAACACTGTCAGCAAAGGTCAACGGCAGCTCTTCTTCAGCCACCTCCCTCGGATCGCACCAGCCCTTGGAGCTATTCTCGTCTTCGTCTGTATCCAATATAGGTTCCTCTGGTATGTCCTTGTACAAGTGGTTTAACATGAAAAGAGCTGTATCTGCATCTCTCCAGTAGTTCCTGCATCTCAAAAACTCATCATCACCCACTTGCTTCCATATCAAATTTGAAACCCAAATTAAAATGGTGAAGCTTACGTATGTGCTCCAATGGCTGATACGTATGGATGCCGAAAAGTTTTATCCTGCATTAGTAAAGTAAACCAATAGAGTTGACGATTTCTGGTTTGAGTTTTAGAAGAATATTGGGAGAGTACTAAAATGGTCCACTAGCATACTTGTAATACATGATCAACTCGCCCGTCGTTACTTCCTGATAGTCTATTCATCATTCTTGACCCGTATGATCTGTCTTCCCTGTCCTCGTGATTTTCAGATTGCTCTGCAAAATACATGTAACATGATAAACATAATATCGAGATAGCTTTAGTTGACAAATAAGGCAACCAAAAAGCAGAAAGAGTACTTACCATCCTGCTCATCATTGCACCTCGATTCACAGAATGTTAGTATCTTTACCTATTAAAAAACAGTTTGCTGGGTAAGCCTCATAAATAAGTAAATCAAATACACCTTCTTAGCATACATATATTATTTCTTACAAACAGCACATAACTTGAGCTAACTTGTACTCCGTACATGATAAACAGAATATAATAGTATATGGGAATGTTGAAGGTATCATGCGTCGTGATCAGTGATCACAATACCAAAAGGCCTACTTATAGCCGTCTTCAACTTCTTGCCCACATAACCTTTTCTATTAGAGGGAAACAAAAAAGCTAGACGCACACTACTTTTCCACATGTATCCCTCTACGTCGTGTGCACACTCCAATACGCAAATCAAAGCTGGACGGGCGATTTAGATAAGACATGTGCTTAAACATAAAATATATCTGTTTGCCTGAGGAGAGTCAAGTGCTTCGGAGACAAGTAACAAACAAAACATATTTGGGTTTCCTAAAATGGAAGTTTCTTTCAATTTACATTAGAAATCTATCATCCTTACGGGATTCCAAGGACATGATATTTCACAGAGATGTATCGCTGTAATGAAGGGAACTAACAACGTTCGAACTTTTCATTAAAAAAAAAAAGGGAGGCAAGTGATGCCTCAAAGCCCCTAGATTTAAAAAATATGTTTTTAAACATCACTTAAAACCCAAAACAAACATCACCTCAACGTGTAACATAAAAAAAAAAAGTAACAAAAACAATAGTTACCTACTTTTATAGTGCTCAAGTGATGCCTCAAAGCCCGAGAATGTGACGCCCACCCTTCTTTAAATTCCTAATGACATAGTATGAGGACAATAATATAAAGAGGAAATAACACACAAATATAAAGGACAATAGTGCCCTCACCTTAAACACAACGTACAGCCGCTTCCCTCCTCTGTGGTAAGGAATAATGACAGGAGGTTTGTGTATAAAGTCTTTACAAATAAGTGGTTCTAATCTGCGAGGCAAACAGTAATACTTATATGAGGTTTGGAGAAAGAGAGAAAGTGAATAAAAATGAAAAAAAACAGACCTATATGCTACAGGGTCAAAAGGATGGAAGATGTTAAGCATTTGTCGACATGCTGGCATCTCTTCAATCATATTTTCCTCTTTCCAGTAATCTCCCCCTTTGCCTAGCAACCATAACAAAGCAAAAGTTATTTTACTCAACTGTATATAAATCCAACAGAATAGGAGGAAAACGATCAGAAATACCAAAAAAATCGGGAAATGCATAAAAAAGGAAATGAGAGAATTTAAAAAAAAAAAAAAATGCATCTCCGTAACCCATTAACATCTCAAAATAGCCCTATCATCTTAAAACAACATACAACCACCAAATCCCAATCATGACTAGAAATTGATCTATGTTTAACCAACAAACCAAATATTAGAATTTAATATACATCAACCTAACCAAGTATTATTATTTGGTAAAGTTATCATAATTCCTAATATTATAATTGGGTGGCAATTAGAGTAACATAAATATTAAAATTAGGTGGTTAGTGCAATCTAAATTTTACTTTTTAATATTTGGTCCTCACCATATAAACTGGTCCTCACAAAAGAGTACAATTTAGATTGCAAAATAAACTGTAATTTACTGTTCTGTGGTTAACACAAATGACCAATGATTAACTATTGATAGCACAAAGCTTTTATGTCCTTTTTTCAGAAACTCAGGTGAGCAATGACTCACTATTGGCAAGGCATATCCTTTTGTGTGATTATTGTTTATTTTATTTCAAAAGTTGTCTTTCAGGCACTGTTTATCATCCTGAATATGGAACTAGCATCATACTTGGTAAACTAAATTGACCATTTGACATGATTAGCAATAACGAACAAATAAGCAACAATTGAGGCAACCTACCACCAACTTAAGTAACTAATACCTTAAAATACCAATCAACGTGGCTTAAACGGTGAAACACTTAATTAATGAACACTGAAAACTATAAGAACCAAAAATGTATTAAGAGTATATTTGATGAAAAACCAAAAGTGTTCTCCATTGTGCTCATCTAAATGCTTAAACATGCCTCTACACTTCCACTATAGAAGAAGTAAAAGGTGAAGAAAGAGAGGAATATAGGTAATACAAATAAGCCTCAGTTGTTACCAATCCCAATACGAACATTGCGAAGTGAAAGAAAAACCCCAAGAGGAGATCCAACAGCAAAGAATGTGTCAACCTGACATCAAATTAATGTTTATTAGTCTAACGTATAAACTTTGCTCACAATGTATAAACAGAAGATGTTGACAAGTTTTAGGAGAAGGTGGCATTTATACAGTAAAAACAAAACTTAGATAGAAATTGACATGGTGGAGGATTCTAATGTACAGGCTTTATAGAAAGCCATATTGCAGACAACTGGTCCTCACAAATAAACTTTACTAAATGATGGTCCCTATACCAAGACAAAGAATGGAAGCGATAGAGGAAATTTACCTTGAAATTTAATTTTGTGTATCTTATTTGAGGGGTATAACTTTTCAAAACATCTCTTTCAGGATCAGATTGATTTACAACCGTTGTACTCTCCTCTGCATTCAATGGTAGCCCTTCATAACAAATACCAGAAGTTGAACTTGCTTCAAATTCTTTTACTTTTTCTTTCAGCAGATCTATCTGAGAGATAAGTGACATGTGAGAAGCAAGTGAAGACATCAGGACAATGACATAAGAAAAACACACACCAGTAGGTACCTCTTCCTTCAGCAATTTAATAGTTTCAGCTTTACTACTATCAGAAATATCCCTCTCAGCTGTACTGTCATCACAAGGTACAACATCAGGTGTCATGCTATCGGGATCATTTATCAGGTCAATTTTGTCGAATTCCAAGCCATATGAACTGTGAAAAGGATTGATATTTGCATCTAATAATGAAGTATCATTTGTCGTTTGGTAGCCAATATCAATTGTCGATGAGGTATCAGACTCTGATGATGCAGGAGGGCCCAACGGGTTGAAGGTTCCCTCGACAGACTCTTCCAAAAGGTCAAGATCCACAGGGCTGCCCATGCTCTCACTTTCAACATTCTCTGAGCTCTCATCACTAGAACTTGAGACGGGGTTGTTGCTAGATGTTAAGTCTTTTCCAATGGAACAAGGCACTTCATTCCTTGTTTGTTTTTTGTACATCCACTCCAATGGAAAGGGCGAGTACAAGGTTTCTTGATGACAAAGGATATCATAAGACAGAACACTTCCCAGAGAGTGACCATAAATGGATACCTGCAAAATTAGATTTACCATTAGACAACTTAATTTGATGGATAAGTTTGAATACGTCTCATCATAATTATATCAAACTTTCAAGTTGCTCATCTTATGTTGGCCAAATACCTTTCCGTCATAACCAGGATTCCTCTTAAGAAACTTCACATATAATTTGTTAAGTTGGTTAGATACCTGAACATGGAATGACAACGGAAAGTTAACAGATCTATAGGTAATAATAAACGCTCTGGAAATAGATATTCCTGCAGATATACAGCATATCACATTCTCTACAATTGTGGGGTTTTAAAGATCAAGAGTAAAAATGGTATGAAAACAACTAAAGAACCACAATACTGATATAACCCAATAAGCAAATATCTTAGTAGAACAGATAATTGTGTTATCAGACGAACGCCATGATAATCGTATAGCTAAAGATCTTGCACATTTTAATATAACTACGAAATTGAATATGTCTCTAATTCATTCAATGGGGAAGATCAACCATGTTTCCAAGGAAGAAGTTTAACGGAATTCAACGTCCTATTACAAACAAATGACACGCTGAATGTTGCAGTCGGCAAAATAAACTCAACCATAAATTTTAATGCAAGAAAAGTGTAAAAATGAGGTTTAGAGGACTCTCATAGGTAAAGATACTGACATTCATTAGCTTTTCCATGGCTGCACTGGCCTCTCACACACTGAAGGCTGACAAAGTGAACATAATAAATACCTCTCTCTTTTTTAACTACCATAATTACATTTTTTTGCAACATGAATAGTCCCGTGTTGAGACTCCGAAGACAGAACTGAAAAATTTACAGCCCATTAACTCATTTTCATATTTTTTCAGATTTTCAAAATTGAAGACATTTTTCACAGAATTTTGTGTAAAAATAATACTCCAATATTTATGGATGAGTTGTATTTGTTGGCTATACATGTTCGCACTGAAATCTCTCCCCACCCCACACACACACACACACATGAAATGGGTCAATAGATTTAAAAATGAGAAGGATAAGAGTATGGAAAGATCTGTAATGATAGCAGGTCCGAAAATATATTTTGAAACTGAAAACAAGTTGTGTCTCTTATTAAATAAGTAAAAGATGTAATTTCTCATTTTCAAAAGATTCAATCTGGAAAAGGAAAAAGAAAGGTGGGGATGGCTCTAAAGACTCAACCTGCAACCTGTCATTTCCGATTTCTTAAAAATGTAATTGAATGAGAAACCTGCAAGGAAATGAAACCAGAAACTACCAGGAAATGAAAGTAGAAACTAGAAAGAGCTCATAAACTCAATCTGTCACTTCAGATTTCTTAATATGGAAAATATTTCTGGAAAAGAGGACAAGAATGAACATGTGATTTTTCATTTACCTCTGTTATGGTTTCATATTATGACACTTGGTCTCCTTAAGTTAAATGACACATGAGACAGAAAAGGGCAATGTACCCAATTACTATAAATGTGGATCAACTAATCAATAAACTTGTAAAACAGTAAAATAATTTGTAAATGCACAAAGTTCTTATTTTTCACTAAGTAATCCAAAGTCAAAACAATCAAACCGCAAAGCTTCTTATGCATATGAGTACATGCAAACAGCAAAAATGCATTAGCATGCTAAAAGAAATCAAAACGTGCAATTAAGAAACTTAAAGTACCCACAGTCACAGGTATCCTATGGGAAAAGAATTAAGACAGTAAACATGTGTAGGAAAAGAGATCATATAGGTTTACCGAGTCTATTATCTCCTGACAATATATAGGGCTCATATAGTATAAGACATCATGAACAGTTGCACTCAGCATGGTTCGTAGTCCTCGTACACCATCTAATGTGATATTCTCAACTGTAACTTCACCACTAAATGTCAAGCTCTTCCTCCACTGTCAAAGGCAAAAGTTGAAAAAAAAAACATTGACTTTGAGAAGTACCAGAATAATCTTGCAATCAAAATGGAAAGCAGTAGTTATGTTAATAGTTGTCATAATAGAATTTCCCCATGGTAAATTAAAGCTCTCCAAATTACTCATGGATACTTGGCAAGCATAAATTAAACACTATATAAAATTTTTGAAGATATTTGGATTAAATGTTTAATGGTCATTAAACATGGTATGATATCTAATCTAGACCAACTGTAAGGTACTGTGTTCAAATCTCATTGCCACAAATTCACAAATAGTTTCCACTTTCAAGTTTTAATACAAAGTAACTGCCTTGCAGGCGAGGATGTGTGCTGAAGATATTACATTAAATGTTAAAATTATGCCCCTCTCTTACAACTTAAGCTGTTAGATGAGGCAAGCAGACAACAAAAACAGCATAGCCTTTGTTGTACGAAGAGGCTATATTTAATAACAAATACTCCCTCCGTCCCATCAAAGTTACCCATTTTGCCATTTTGGGTGTACCACCGAAAGATACCCATTTTCTTTTTTGGCAAAATCCACTATCTCTCTACCTTTTTTCTTTCCTATCTCTCTCTAGCTTTTCTCTTTCCTACCTCTCTCTACCTTTTTTCTTTTTCCTATATCTCTCTCTCTACATCAACAACCCACTACACATATAATGCTCTATTCCTTAATCATTGTGCAACAAGCAAATGGACAACTTTTGGAAGGACAGAGGGAGTATGTTTTTTCATTGAGAATAATGTATTGTGGGGAACAAAGTAATTAAGATGCAACCAAGCAAGAGTGCCATCATCTATGTTTTATTTCCTTGCTGGAAAACTCTAGTGTCAATAGTACTAATACGTTTTCCAAGATTAGACATATTCACATAGAAAAATAGCCTTAACCTTTAAAAATTATCAAACAGATTAATATACATGCTATTTTATAAATACCGAAGTCTCTCCGCAAATCATTTACCATATATAGATCTTTCAGTCATGAATTTGAGCCAAATGTATTTTCATATCAAGATCCATATATCCTAGAACTTTTTGCATGAGTATTTGAATCTATGCCAAAAAGTACTTGTCCATACCAGTATTGATACAGGGAAGGCACTCAATATATTAACCAAAAAGAACAAATGTAACCATTTGAGAACACAAAAGAATGTCTGACAAGGTTAGGGAAATCTGCCCAAGGTGAAAATAATCAAGAATAACAAAACAGAACAAACAAATGCAATTGTAATGAACTACAGAAGTGCATAATATACCTGGCAAGGAATATAAAGAATTCTTTGAGTGGCAAGTTGGTTAGTGGTCAGGTGTCTTTCAGCAACACTTGCAGTTATAATGCGAAAGTCCCCAACATCATCCACCAAATTAGACTTCTCCAACCTTTGACCAATACCATGAACCATGAATACTAAATGTCGAACGGGAACCTACGCCATGAAACGATGATATACTACTTAAATTAAAAGTAACGTTTTACATTAGGGCAACTTATCAGTGATCTTAATGAACAGGAAAAATGGGACGAAGAAATCAAGAATTTAAACCTGTGTAAGAGAAGGTAACATAATAATCTTAAAAATTACTATCGACCTAAGGCCTTTCAGTAGTCTCATCTGGGAATTAAAACTGGAACATGAAAAGGTTCAGCTGTTCCAACAAAGCAGAGCTACCAATAAATATTATTGAGTGTGTTGCATGCCACACACCAAAAAAAATAAACACCATTCTTAAATCTTAATTAAAAATTACCAATATGCATAGAAAACGCTAATTACGAAAAGACATTGTTTGCTAGGGAAAAATAATTTTGTAGGTCAGGAGTTTTGTATGGAATATATTTTTCTCACTAAGGACTACCATATCAAAAATTCAGGACAAATCCGGCCATCCGGGTATCCCCACACCTTAGTAATTGATTCAAAATTCATTTCTTAGCTTACCTGTGAACAATAATCATCTATTTCTTCCTCTTTCTGCTGACGCAATTCATCCTGAAAAAAATGCAAGACAATGTTAGCAGCACTGTCCAGTTTCAGAGGAGGTTCAGTAGAGAATAATATTCAATAGAAGCCCAAAATACATGTTTTTCGAACCCCTATATTGCCTTCTCTGCTTCACATTATTTTTTCAGTTTTCAAACACACGAAATAGTGTAATAATCTCTAGAAGGAAGATGTGTTCATTTGATGCTTTTGGAAAAAGAAAAACTAAAAGAAGATACAAACTCAAAACCTGAACTTGAAAATTTTGTGTAACCACTTAAGGCATTTATAATATTTGATATTTCTCATCAAATCTGGTGTAGTACATCCCAAATCATAAAACTATGTGCAGGGGGATATGAAACAACTCATGAGTTTACTGCTTACACAGTCATTAACCAGCCTATCTGTCTTGGGTCATTATTATGCTTGTGGAGTGGTTTTCAAAAAAAGAGTCCCCTTTCAGTCCCATTCTCAAACAAACAGTATAATAGAAAAAGATGCTAAAAATAAAAGGTTCCCAAGCAAAGCAGTTAAAAGTGAGATGAATTACCTGTGTTGGAGTCTGAGACTGAGGTGGAGCATATCCACGTCTTAACATAATGCCATTCCGTCCAAAACCTACAACACCAGAAAACCCAGAAGCATCGACATTTAGCCAAGCTTCCCATGTATCATCTTCCCCAGTAAAAAGGGCATGTAGTCCCTAAAACCACAAGGAGCATCGGCGTTAAACATAGTTATTTATCACGTCCATACAACCAGAAAATGTGCATATAGCCTAAACTGTATTGACCATAAGTAATTTTAAGTTAAAGCAGAAAGGCATACTGGGGTAGGGCCTTGTAAATCAACTCGAGCTGCAAAGAGACCCGACAGTTGAAAGGTTCTCCGGCGCCAAACCTGGAAGCACGCATACAACTGACATGTCAGCCAAGACTGGCCAAAACTTGAATGCAAAAAATTAGAAAGGAAGACAAAAGTAGATTAACAAAAAGGAAATAAGTTGATCAAAGGCTTAGAATAGAGCCTAAAAGATAACATCACGGTCTTGTAGACACAGCGTTGTCTTACATTGACATGCCCTTCTAATCTACTTAATCAACTAGTAGAGCATCAAATGGAAGACTTGGAGAGCACCTGAGTGCGATATGCATACTCCATTTGTTCAGAAATATCCTCACGCAGTGGAAGCCAATCAAGACCACCTTTACGAGCAAACCAGTGGCCTCGTAAGACCCTCCGATCCTCTCCATTCCAGTATACAGGAAAACAGTGTCTCCTGATCAAATCCACCTGCATTAATAATGTTGTTCAGAATTTTATGTTAATTCTCCATAATGCACCTAGTGGATGGCAAGCTGCACACTCATACGTCCTTTTTTTTTTTTTTTTATCAGTCAAGTAAAAAAAAATTATTGCTCTTGGATATAAGAAATACCCCTCATCTTCCAACAATTACAATACACAGAAATCCCTCTTAAATAAGGGTCAGCTTCTAATTTTTCTAAGAAGAACTAACTAACACCAGATGAATTCATTTTAGACCCCTGTCCCATTTGGCAAATATCAGATCCTTCATCATCCTTTATATTCCCAGACATATTCTTGGTTTCTTAGCCATTCGGAGATTGAAAATTCTTTCACCTTGTGCCTTCTAGTTGAAATCCATGCCCATAATCTCAATTGTGGAAATAAATATGAGGATCACAATTCGACAGTGACTGATTTAAAATGTATGTACAAAAAGTTCTCAAGAGTGGCAAAAAATTCCCAAGAGTAGTAAACTAAAGTAATTGTTGGTAAGATATGCTAATCTCCCCTGAAGAGGCAGACCCCCCACCCCCAGCTGTTAAATTTGTCAGAGTAATAACTCTTAGCCAAGGGGTTCAGAAAGACAGGGGGCTCAAATTGGAAAGTACTATAGCTACCTGTTAAATTGAAATGCCAATTTCAGATTTTACAACAAGCTACTTATTCCAACTCAACCCCACAAAGCCAGCAGGAACAAAAAGAGCATCCTGTTCACCAACATATCTGCTTAGATGATATGTGATACACTGCTTATTTTATACGTAATTATTACTTAGGGTCTTTATTTTAACATAAAAGGGATTTTTTTTACTTTTCAAACAAAACTCCTTTTATTGGGACAAAAATGGTCTGCGGACAGGAATCTCTTTTAGGACAGAGGAGATACGGAGTACTATTCTTCATGGAGGGGCAACTCCAATAAATTTAATAAAATAAAAATAAAAATTGATATCCCTAAGATGCATCGATTATCAAAGGCTACAGAAGAAAAAATCTCGCACAAAGAAGACATCCATTGATGAGTGTACTGCTGATAATAAAAATCCCTCATATAACTATGTCCCTGAACTCTCCCTTCACAAATAAGATTTCCATAAATAGAATACTGCAGGTAATAAGGATACCTCATATAACCCTCCCTTTACAGGGACACCAACTCTGTCTTCATCAGTTTCATATAGATGGTCTGATTGAGGACTTTCTGACAACACTTCTTTTGCCTTTGGGGTTGACTTTGATGTAATACTAGTCTCCCTAGGGCCCTCACAACAATCTGCATATTCTTTCCACCAGCCTGAAAGCAACTCGTCCTCCCTCTGCAAATGCAGCAAATGTAACTCAGCAACATGTGTAGTTATGCGTAAAAAATAAACGTTTTTTCCCTATTTTAGAAGTAACATGACCTATACAACATAATCATACAAACAAAGGCAGGAAAGGCAAATGGCATGACCTGCAAGAAAAATGCCTCTATTGCAAGAGAATCCCTCATACCAAATCGAAAATAATCACCTTTTCCAACGACTTCTGTTTGAGGAATTGATGCAGCTAGCTCTGAGAAAAAATAGGAATGGTATTTATTATGCAGAAACATATCACACATATGAAGGGGAAGACATCAAGGACTCAATCAACAGATATCTCCTGGCAAAACAAGCATAATTAAAAAAGAAAAAAACAATTTTCACGATAACTGCAGTCTGCAGCAGAGCTACTTTTGATTCTTCGCTTCTACGGTGAAAAGATTATTTAGCGTAAACTGGAAATCAAATATTTCAAGTAACCTGATACCAGAACAACTATTCAGGGACCTTTTTCCTCACCCTTTTACATTTCATCTGAGCATTGACATAATAGTTAAGAAGCCATGAACGCATATCAATATATCATATCCTTGATAATTGTCATGCCTGTTTATTATGTGACTGCCTCTTCAGCCGTTCCATTACATCTGAATGCATTAAAATTATTAGCTTCCTCATGTTTAATGGAGCGCTTTCAGAAATCATACTTAAATCTATATTTATATGTGTGTGTTTGTGTGGAAAAAAAAAACTCCAACTTCTTTAGCTGCTCTAGTATGCATTGGCAGCATATCATAAAAGCATTCCTCACTGTTAATTATATACATCTTTGCTTCTCTGCATTTCAGCAGTACGGTTACAGCCCAATAAAAATTATCCCTTTTCTGAGTAACGGGTACTACGTGGTGATCCATTATTAGAAAGTAAACTTTGGGAAGTAAGAACTCCATAGTTGTCTTCTTTTTACAGTGAATTTTTGCCTTCCAGATCATGGATTTAGGCCCATTAACTCAAGCAAATAATTTTAATCCTCTTTACTTTCATGTTCACTCTGTTGTTATTGTTCCAGGGGTTAATCTACTCATGCATGGAATCAACTTAAAATTGCATTAAGAATATATATATATATATATATATATATATATAGCTTCTTTAGTTGCGCAATTGACTGTTCCCTCCAACTGGTTATGGGGTTACAGGAAATCAATTGTAAGACTGTAAAAAATAACCTCCCAGATCTCCTTAAAGTAGCCAACATAGGCACTGATATTATGGACCTATGGTAAGTAGTGCACAGAAAACGGTTCATATCTCTGAATCATCTTAAATTACCAAGAATTTGACGGTCATTAGTACATTTTACTCCTCACACTCTCTAACATACTCCTCCTAAGTTCTTTTAGCATGTTCAATCAGCCCATGAACAAAAGCATAACAAAATTCTAACTGCAGAGGCTCATTGTGGTAAATTAGCAAGATGACCTAAACAAAAAGGAACAAACAGACTCTTACGAAAATCAATAAATATGATATACACATATAAGAAGACAACCAGAAGTGGTTAAACCATTCCTTCATATATCTCCATCTATATTACAATGCAACAAAGGCATACACTAAATCAACATAAATATTATGTAACAAAAATGAGTAGCAATCCTTTTGATTGAGAGAAAACTCACCATTTGGTGCCAAAGGAACCTTGCAAAAGTACCAGCGAACATCGCCGCCATCTGAGGGACTCTTGGTGTGAGCAACGTATTTCTTCCTTGCTTCACAGTGCTCAATCTCATTAGCCAATCGCATGATATTAAACGGCGTATTCCTCAACATATCTGGTGAGGTACCCTCAACCCCACCAGCTTCGCCAATGGATTCCATTATTACCTTCTTTCTTCACACGTCAAATCAAAGCAAACTTCGGCATTGATTTGCAAATGAAGATGTAACAATGGGCTTCCTCCAAAATCTCAAATGCGCTTGTTTCCTAACACAATTCCCACTGCAAAACCACCATTTATCACTTTTTGAATGATGAACGCGAACTGTTATTGATAATTCTCGGGCAAAATCTCTCTCAACGAAACAAAATTTGGAATTAAAAAAGGAAAAACCTAGGAATGATGATGTTGATGGAGGATCATACAAGTCAAATGACAAACGTTCGTTATAATAAATGAGGAATTTAAGAGAACGAACCTTACTAATTTTGAGGCACGATTTAATACAATTAAAGTTATTTAACCCAACTTTTAGACCCAGGTGTAATAAATAAAATTAAAAAGAACAAAAGAAACTCAAATAATTCATTTTTGTTACATTTATTTATTCAAATGTTCTGGTTGTGCGCCAAACGTTAAAGACAAGAACATATTCGAGTTTCGCTGGAAATATTTTAAATTAAAATAAAATGGTTGGGCGACAAGAGTATATTAGTTAAGTAAAGTAACAACTACTTCCCAAAAATGTAAAGTAAATAATTGAATTGAGGTAACATAAGTAACATTATTTTGTGTAAATATGTGAATATTATGAAGATTAGGTTTATGAAAAAAATTCATTTTTTAAATGGACAAATTAAAAAAAAGTGTAAATAATTGTGTGATGTTGGAGCAATAACTACATCCATTTCGATTCATCCACTATAATATAAGGAGTATTATTTTATGCCAAAAATTCGGTGAGATTCATGACATTTGATTTGATTACCATTTACCAAATCCACTAACTTGTTGCTTCTTGGTTTGTAGTTGGGTGTCTTGTTAGGTTCACTTCTTCGTTTATAGTTGTCATCTTTTGAACCTAAAGTTTCAGACGTTCGAAATCGACAAACCATTCCAATCGGAAATCAAATTTTCTTTGAAGATATATGATTTTTAATTCATTCAAAACGTGAGTAAAACTCAAATCAGAGAAAATATGGCCATTGATTCCTTTTATTGGAATATGGAACTATATTTCTAAATAAATCATGCGCTCGTTCAATAAAGATAATGCAAACATTTTTTTGTATAAATTTGCGTGTTACTTTCTAAAATTCACTTGCATCATTTTGTCTAATAATAGCTCTAATATTATGTCGTAAATGTTTAAATGGTTAATAGAAGAAAAAATAAAAATCAAACTTCTATGTTTATAAATTATAATTATTTTTTTTCTTTGCAATTTGATACTATATCATTTTTATTAGTTTTGCAATTATTTTACTGTTTTTTTCTTTTAACAATTAAGGGAATGTATTGGTTGGAGATTTTGTATGATATTTTTAGATTTTCAAAGTTTGGAGATATTAAATATAGATTTTAAAAAGTCTTAAAAAAATCTTTGAATATTCAACCGATTTTAATTCTCTATGCATTTTGTTGGATTCTCTCCAAAAATATAAATAAATTACACTATCCAAAATCTCTTATAAAAATCAGAGATTTCAACGGATTCTCTCTGAGAACTCTAAAGACAAAATGTCAGAAGTAGGGATGACAATATTGACCCGCCCTGCCCTACGAGCGTTGGGTCAAGTCAAATTCACCCCGTATTGAGAACAGGTCGAACCTGCCCCGCGCCGTATGTGAACAAACTGGGTTTGTGTCTTATATCCGACCCACGAGTATCCGACCTGACCCGAATTTAACATGAAAAATATGTACTCCTATATTATTGTGAATTGTTTCAATGTATATATGCATGAAAAATATTGTTTTCAATTGTGAGAAACAACTTAAATAAATTCAACATGATATGGAAAAACGGGGCGGGGCACAAGGCGACTATCTAGGACCTATAACTTTCAATAACTAACTTCGATTCTCTTTAAGTCAGTCATCATATCGTCAAATAGATATTCAGTTACGTCCTTCAAATAAGTTTTCCAAACTTATTCTTCAGCACAATAAAATACTCTTCTCAGTATTTACTGTTCTTAGTACTCTGCTTAAGTACTATTCTGACATTTTCAGCTTCCTCAAAATACTTCTTCAATACTTCATCCTTCAATCTACTCTTCTTAAGTTGTAGCCTTCTTACTTCAGAGTAGTCTTCTTAGATTGTAGTCTTCTGATCTTTGTCTAATCTTCTGATATCTAACTAACTATGTTGATTACAATACAATACAAACTTACAAATATAAACCTATTAATACTTCAACACCAATATAAACATATTAATACTTCAAATGAACTATATACAGTAGAGTATTTCTAAGTCATATTCTATAAGTTATCTATACAATTCATTCATTTAGCTTAGTTCCTAACAGTTAGAATATTCACTTTATATATCAAATATAAAATCAGTTACTTCAGTTTATATGACTTCTCAAGATTACTTAGTTAAGATGACTTCTAGCACATTTATATTATTAACTTTAAGTTGTTTTTTTGCCATCAAAACTTATTATCATCAACTAGGACTATATTTTCAGGATTCATATTCCAACAGATACAATCCATAAAGTTAGTTTTAGCAAAATATTTTCGACTAGACTATGAACGAAATTTTATGGTGGTAGGTGATATTGTAAAATTTTGGAAGTTGACTAGAGAAGCACACATATTCCACATGAAAACTTAGGTTTATTATCTTGAAAACTGAATTGATTACAATGCGAACGAGGTACTGGACTATAATATATACTCCCTCTGTCCCACAATTGTTTGCACTCTTTCCTTATTCGTCCGTCCCACAATTGTTTGCACTACCCAAAAAAGAAACTTTTTCATAAACCCCACCCTCACAATATCCACATATTTACACAAAATGCCATTACTTTCCCCCTCAATCCAATCATTCACTTTACTTTATTCATAAAAGTTACAAAATTACCCATCAACACTCCACTCATTACACCTTTTTCTTAGTTTGCGTGCCCATAAAATGGTGCAAACAATCCTGGGACGGAGGGAGTACAAAGAATACGCATAAAACCCTAACCTCAGCCCTAATCTCAATGGCCCAATTTAACTGTTCAACTAGCTATTTAACAAAGTGACTAATATATCCAATAAATATTAATTAATTATGTTTTAGACCAATAATTACTATAATTTTTATAATAATACTTTTATTTATTTACTTTTAACAAAAAATTATACTCCCTCTGTCCCATAGGAATTTGCACACTTTCCATAAATGGATGTCCCATACCAATTTGCACACTCCATAAAAGGAAACATATTCATAACCCTCACCCTTAAAATATACTCTTATTTACACATATATACTCTTATTTACACATATGTCATTACTTTTTCACACTCAATCTAACTTTTACTTTACTTTATTCATAAAACTTTACAAAATTACCCCTCAAAACATCACTCATTACACTTTTTCTTACACATTTCTTAAATTGTGTGTCATCCCAGGTGTGCAAATTCCTTTGGGACGGAGGGAGTAATATTTTTTATCCAGGTGATGAGTGAACCTTCAACAAGATAATCAATCTTTCTTTATACCTTAATACTTTCTCTTACCCTCTAATTTTACTTATTATTTTTGTTTAATTTTGTCAAAGGAAGTAAAAAAAAAACAAAAACTGTAAAATTGGAATACACAGTCGAGGGAGAAAATGGGGTTTTGTTGCTCGACGACCTTCACATGAAGGTAGATGCACCCTATATTAAAGAAGATGGTAAATGTATGGGACTGAAACTTATTCACCCCCATTATTTACCCCACGAAGTTCACCAACCTTCAAGATAATGAAAGGGTGTACGAGTTCTTTATTTCTTCCTTAACTGAATACGTTGACGATAAGCGGTTGTTTGTTAACTATAATAATTTGGGAGTGAACTATACTTTCATGTCATCACATTCTATAAAAATCATTCGTGGTATGATTTCCTTCCTAGTCTACCTGCATTTCAGGGGGTTAACTTTAGAAAAACTAGACTACGAACAGAATTTTGTGGTCGTGGGTGATGTTGTCAAATTTTGGAGATTGACGCTTCAGTTCAAGTGGAATAAAACACTTCAAATGAACGATTGGTTTCGAATGCTTAAGGTTATAAAAGAAGGGTTGTTAGGTATAAAAGTAGAGCTAGGTACAAACCATAGAGTTAGTTTTAGCAAAAGATTTTCGACTAGACTACGAATGAAATTTTGTGGTGGTAGGTAATACTGTAAAATTTTGAAAGTTGACTAGAGAAGCACACATATTCCACATGAAAACTGAGGTTTATTATCTTGAAAACTGAATTGATTACAATGCGAACGAAGAACTGGAATATTATATATACAAAGAATACGCATAAAGCCCTAACCTCAATGGGTCAATTTAACCGCTCAACTAGCTATTTAACAAAGTGACTAATATACCCAATAAATATTAATTAATTATGTTTTAGACCAATAATTACTGTAATTTTTATAATAATACTTTTATTTATTTACTTTTAACAAAAAATTATAATATTTTTTATTCAGGTGATGGGTGTGTGACTTTATACCTTAATACTTTCTTTTACCCTCTAATTTTACTTATTATTTTTATTTAATTGTGTGAGAGGGAGTCAAAAAAATGATAAACAATTTAATTGGGATACACAGTCGAGGGAGAAAATGGAGTTTTGTTGCCCGACGACCTCACATGAAGGTAGATGCATCCTATATTAAAGAAGATGGTAAATGTATGAGACTGAAACTTATTCACCCCCATTACTTACCCACTAAGTTCACAAACCTTCAAGATAATGAAAGGGTGTACGAGTTCTTTATTTCTTCCTTAACACAATACGCGACTGTTTGTTAACTATAATAAGTTGGGAGTGAACTATACTTTCCTGTCATCACATTATATAAAAATTATTCGTGATATAATTTTCTTCCTAGTCTACCTGTATTTCAGAGGGTTAACTTTAGCAAAACTAGACTACGAACGGAATTTTGTGGTTGTGGGTGATTTTGTCAAATTTTGGAGGTTGTCAGTCCAAGTTTAATAAAACACTTCAAATGAACGATCTGTTTCGAATGCTTAAGGTTATAAAAGAAGGTTTGTTAGGTATAAAAGAAGAGTTAGGTATAAACCATAGAGTTAGTTTTAGCAAAAGATTTTCGACTAGACTACGAACGAAATTTTATAAATGAACGATCTGTTTTGAATGCTTAAGGTTATAAAAGAAGGTTTGTTAGGTATAAAAGAAGAGTTAGGTATAAATCATAGAGTTAGTTTTAGCAAAAGATTTTCGACTAGACTACGAACTAAATTTTATGACGGTAGGTGATATTGTAAAATTTTGGAAGTTGACTAGAGAAGAACACATATTCCACATGAAAACTGAGATTTATTATCTTGAAAACTGAATTTATTAATTACTGTAATTTTTATAATAATACTTTTATTTATTTTTTATCCAGGTGATGGGTGAACCTTTAACTAGGGGTGATCACGGTGCGGTTTGGCGGTTTTTTGGACAAAAATTAAATTGCCTTGCTACTTGCGGTTCGGTTTAGTATACAATTCTAAATCGCGGTTTATCTCGTAAAAATGAACAAGCGGTTTTGAACGGTTACGGTCGGTTTGGCGGTTTATATAATAGTATATCATACAATTACAAACGAAAAAAATGAAATTATACAAACTTAATATTAATGTCAAATGTCCATTAAAATTCTCAAGATTTAACCTAGGTAGTGGTGCTCTAACCACTTGAGCTATCCCACTTTGTCAAATTTTTATTATTAATAGGGTATATAAGTATAAGATATACCTCACAAAAGTTATAATCTCACATAGGAAAGCAAAGAAATAGAGAATGCAATTGAAAGTGGAATAGGGCCTCTATTTGATACAAAGCACTGTTTCCCTAATCCATTCATCCAAATATCCAATGCACTCCATATTTGAGTTTGCCTTAAGGCAGTTGAAAGATACTATCCGAATTGTTTCTCCTAGTCCTTCTGTATCAATTAAATTTTATATATTAAAAAATATATAGTTATTAATATTAATGGTCTAATATATAATACTAATATTTTATATAAAATTATTTATTAAATAAACGGTGCGGTCGGTGCAGTTAATCACCTAAAATTTAAATTGCACCGCTATAGCGGTGCGGTTTCATATAATTATTTTAACCGCGGTTTAAAGCGGTTTTTTAAACTAACGGTGCGGTGTGGTGCGGTTCGGTCGGTTTTGACGGTTTTTAAAATTTTATGATCACCCCTACCTTTAACAACAAGGTGATCAGTCTTTCTTTATACCTTAATTCTTTCTCTTACCCTCTAATTTTACTTATTATTTTTATTTAATTGTGTCAAATGTAGTAAAAAAAACGAAAAATGGTTGAATTGGAATAAACAGTCATGGGAGAAAATGAGGTTTTGTTGTCCGACGACCTTCACATGAAGGTAGATGCATCCTATATTAAAGAAGATAGTAAATGTATGGGACTGAAACTTATTCACCCCTATTATTTACCCACTAAGTTCACAAACCTTCAAGATAATGAAAGGATGTACGAGTTCTTTATTTCTTTCTTAACGGAAAACTATACTTTCCTGTCTTCACATTCTATAAAAATTATGATTTCCTTCCTAGTCTACCTGCATTTCAGAGGGTTAACTTTAGCAAAACTAGACTACGAACGAAATTTTGTGGTCGTGGGTGATGTTGTCAAATTTTGGAGGTTGACGCTTCAGTCCAAGTGGAATAAAACACTTCAAAGAAACAATTGGTTTTGAATGTTTAAGGTTATAAAAGAAGATTTGTTAGGTATAAAAGAAGAGTTATGTACAAACCATCATCCCTTGTTATCTGACTTTTTCAATACAATGCTTAAGTACCAACTACCTCAAATTGATCTGAGCTTCAATCGTCTTATAAAACATCTTGTGTTGTTAACGTCTGGTGAAAGACTAAGTTTTATCAAAAACTGCGAAGATAAGAAGTGTGGATTGTTCTTCGTTATATAAGTTTGACAAATGTCAACGATTTGTACAGGTTCCAAGTACTTGGCGGGAAGACTTGGTCTTTTCTTCTAATTATGTGAAAAAAAGTTTGACCTATCAATGTATGAAGAAGAAAGACGACAAGATAAAATTTCTTTCATCATTCAAGGAATAATGGACTGATGCTAAGTTTCGTAAAAATGTATGCTCCTTATACCCGCATTGTGATTTCTAGGACATGTTAAGGCTCTGTCGAAATTTGGCAACACAGTTAATAAAGGTAATAGAAAAGATAAGTAAATCAGATGTCCATGATATCGCTGTAGATGCCCGCATTATGACATTGTTCGACAAACAACTAATGAGTTTTCAAAACAATTTATTCAATCAAGATTTGTTGCCCTACCTCTGTTGGGTTTTGTATTGATAAACCAAATATACTTGTAATAGGATAAATTGTATTAAATAGACAACTTCATCATTCATCTAGTAATAGATTAGGATTGGAAGCTAGTTGATATGGAGGAGAAACGCGCACAAGCTCAAGATAATAAGAAGAGAAGACCAGAAGAATAAATCAGATGAGTTGAACTCACCTGATGACCTGATGATCAGAAGAGTAAATCAGATTTGTGGAACTCACCTAATGATCAAAAGTCTAGAGTAAATCAGATGAGTGAAACTCACCTAATGATCAAAAGTCTAGAGTAAATCAGATGAGTGGAACTCACCTGATTATCAGAAGAGTAAATCAGATTTGTGGAACTCACCTAATTATCAGTCAGATTGAGTGGAACTCACCTGATGTTCAGCTGAGGCAAGATCAGCTCAGTAAAGCCAAACACAGCTGGGACTAGAGATGTTTATCCGGGTCGGGCTAACCGGGCTGACCCGTTTAACCCTGAAAAATACAGGGTTAGGGTTCATGAATTATAGGCCCGTTTAAAACCAGGCTTTTTTGACCCGAAACGGTTAGCCCATGGGCTAAACCGGGCCAGCCCGCTAGCCCGACTTGTTACTTTTTTTTCTTTTTTTTAATAAATAACCTAATAACAAAATTTGGATCATTTGACCAATAACCATAACTATAAGCATTAAGAAGTCAATTACCATACATTTGTCATTATTACTATTTTTTATTAGATTATGATGTATTTGTTTAATTTTATTTGGTCATATTAAGGACCAACGAGTTCTAGAATTGTGTTTAAATTATACTTTTTTTTTCTCATTTACTAATTATTAACTAATTATGTATTTTTCTATTTTATTTACTTGTTGGACGTGTCAATTGAGACCTTTAATTTTAAATGAAAAAAATTATTGTAGCCCGTTAGTGGCCCATTTAGCCCGTGGCCCGCTAGGGTTAGGGTTAGGTCCCAACAATTGTAGGCCCGTTAAATATGAACCGGTTAAGGCCCTAACCCGTTTAGCCCGTAGCCCTGTAGGGCTGGCCCTATAGGGCTAGGGCCAGCCCGATAGACATATCTAGCTGAGACAAAGTCTGCTTGACTAACTAGACAAGTCTAAGGAAACAATCAAAAGCTGCTAATTATCAAGACCAAAAGAGAAGACACAAGATCAGATGAGTAAATCAACTGAGATGAAGTCTTCTGTTCTACGAATTGAGAAGTCACATCAGAGCTGATGTGGACCTATGGGAAGATGACATCAGACATCTAGATCCTGACAAGGCACCATACTCAAAGGGACTGAAAAGTCAATGGAGCATTAATTATTACTGCGCAACGGTAACAATTAATAAACTATTATCTAAAGATTGCTTTCCTGAAATAGAGAGGGATTTGAAGTTATCTTCCAACAGTAACATCTCAAAATTCCATCTATAAATATGAGTTCAAATCATAACTCATGTGTAGGTGGGCAAGAGTGTGTGTGAGAAATGATGCAAATGCAGAGCAAATATTCTAAGTCTAGAAAATGAGAAGAGCTCAAGAACACCTTCGTAGAAGATATCCAGCAAAGTATCCTTACACTCTTAATCTCTTACTGAGTGAACTCAAATAGACGAGCAGTAACATATATACATTCTAAGCATAGAAGAGAAATTCTCAATCCTGGCTTTAGGCTAACTCAGATTGTAAGAGAATTTCTCATACTTAGCATTCTTGAGTCCTCCCTTCTATACACCAATGGAGATAGGCCGAAGTATACACAATCAAGAAGAAGACCACTGTAAAGGTTACTTGTTACCTAACCAACAAGTAGATCCGTATCTTCAAAGAGTAGTCGAGGATCTTGATCAACCGTCCTCCTCTTGGGACGTTAAAATGTTCAAGAAGGCTAACTTCACATAATGAGATGTGAGAGTGGATGTAGGATATTGAGATCCGCACCACTATAAATCTATGTGTTATTTACAACTTTAGCATGCATATTTACATTAGCATAAGTGTTTAAAAGAAAAAATGTCTTATATCAGCAGACACCAAGTTTGTTGATATGCTGATCTATTTTGCTATTCGAAAGTTCATATTCAGTAGACACCAAGTCTGCTGATAGTCTAAAATGTGTTTATGCATGAAATAAAAGTTTTTAATTTACATATACACAGTATAGACGAGTATAATCTTTAAAATGGGCACACTACAAATTCCGCACATGATTCTCTATCAGCTGATGTAATCAGCAAGCAATCTAGTTCTAGACTCCTAGTTAGTCAGCTGACCAAGTCTGTATAGAGAGCTAGTTTTGTTTTATACACCTGAACTTATATATTAGAGGTCAACAAGTCATCTGATCTTCAAGAAACTCGTCTGATGCATACATTTGATTTTGGGACCAACAACTTCATGTAGAATGTAAGTTACCATTTATATCTACAATTTAATTTATATAGAACCCAGTTTAATTGCTACCCTAATATTGTGCAGGGTCTTATGGTATGATGATCAAGAGGAAGGATGTTGATTTCTGAAAGGAAGGGTAATATTAGCTTAAGTTTGATTTTATTATTGTTTAAGTTTGTATCAAGCTTTATTGTTGGAGTTAACACTAATGAATATTATTCTCTTTAGTAGTGTGTCTTTGCCAAGATCAATAGGAACATACATTAATTACAATTTGTTGTAAGATTGATATATCTTCAGCGTGGTTATTGCAATTTGCATTTATATTTGTATTTACTTGTTATTTCAATATTACAAGTATACAGTTATAAATATTTAGTTTCCTAATTGCATTCTTCTCTACGACTTATCTCTTGTTGTAAACTTCATTAAGATTAACAACCTATTGTGACTTCATAAGAAATAAAATTGCAGCTTTAAAATATTCAAATTTGTTGGAAGATATGACTATGGAAAGCATAAAATATTTGAATTCTTATGTATTAGATAATGCTTTGGTGAGTTATGTCTTCATTTTCTAATCCCAACTTTTTTCAAGTTTAAGTTTACTTGAGATATGTTCTATCAAGGTGGAGCTACATGGAGCCTTTGGTGCATGAAGCATTTGGTGGACTATAGTCCACCCTGATTTTTGGGGAATTTTGTTTATATATATATTTAGATTAAAAAAAATCATTAGCCAATCAAATTATACGTGTATTCATTTCCGACTTTTAGCCCATTCTAAAAAAAAAATCATAACTCCGCCCTTGTGTTCTATACATAACTAACAAAGAATAATGTTTTGTTAACATGTACGAGTTGAAGATCCCTTTTGTTCTATACATAACTAACAAGGAATTTTCTGTTAACAAGGAAATCCAACTTTTTTGGGTTATTTCATTGATAAAGGTGCAATAGTGCAAAAGTTGTTCGAAAGGTGTATAATTTTTTCAGAGATAATTAAATTAAATATTGATATGAGATAAAGTTCAAATTAAATATAAATGAGACTTTATTGATGTGGCATGCTATATAGGCAGTGGGCACAAGAAATAATTCCCACTTGTCGGCTCTATATCATTACCGTGTGTTGCATCAAAAAATAACGCACCTTGATTGTTAATCCATCACCTCAGATGAGAACCCTTCGATTATGTTTATGTGTAAATCTTTTTCTCCGAGCTCATGAACACCTACAAAAACACACTGAAGAGATCTCCGGTGTGGAGACTCCGATGCTCAAGTCAGAGAGGGATCTCAAAGAATCGGGAGGTGGAGCTCTCCGAATCAGTGGAAAGCTCCTCAAAGTAATGTGATCTCAGGTGTTTTAGGGCTTCAGGTGTATTTAGGTCACCGGAGAATATAAGATGTTATATTTTACGGCCACCATGTGTTTTTATCCTTATATGTGTTGTATTTTCGTGATTGAATGTTAAGAATAATCTTCTAAATGTGTACCGTCAAAATGGCTTCACAAGTTCTTCCTTCGGTTGTCAGCTCTAATTTTTCGGGGATCATCCCCACTTTTCGTGTGATTCCACTTGGTTACTCTCTTCCTACAATCTCAGGGTCCATTCCCCTCACGGCTGATTGGGACGGAGCCCAACCAGCTCTAAGTCGATCCAAAACAAACCCTTAAGCTCATATATCATTTTTTCACATGTATAAGTCCTCAAATATTCATCATAAGGTATGTTCTTACACATATAAGGCCCACACACCCTATCCTCATCACGTTAGGATCAATATTACTCAAATTGCGCTCCAAATGGGCTGCAAGGATTCCCATCTAGCCAATAACAAAATACATCATTAAAGATATATAAATTACTCATAAAATAAATAGTCATTGATCATACTAAATAACTCATCTCACGTCCACGTGTCATTTCCTTATAGGATGACATATTTTGGCTGCATCACCGTGTAACCATATTATCAAAATGTCTCATTTTATAACATGTAGTACTATTTTAAATTAATACTCCTATTACTTTTTGAATGTAACCACTGAGTACAAATAAAATTGTCTAGTTAAATTATACCAAATGAAATGTTTGGGATTTTCAGAAAAGTTTGTACAACTTATCTTAAGATGCATCACTGATTAGTGTGAAAATTTCTTGAAATTCATGTATTTAATTTGCATAATTTTATAGGATTTTGTGTTACACTAATTTGACTCATTGCTCTTGATTTTGAGAAAGGTAGTGTTTTGTTTATTTTGTAGGAAAATAAGCATTTTTCGAACAAAACACACCTCAATTATATTGTGGAGTCAATTAATTGAAGGGATAAATCAAAAAGAGAAGAAAATAATTGAGGAATTACATTCCAAGCATGTTGTTTATGCATTGACGAGAGAGAGAGGGGGTATAATTAATTGATATTGGCCCACATATTGAAGAGAAGAGGTGAATTAATGTGAGGCCCACATCCAATTAATGGAGATCAGACCCATTCCTTGTCTTGGGGAGTTAAACACACAACAAGGCCCATTTTTTAATTTCAAAAATCATTACCAACCCACCTGATTTAAAAAAGCAGCCCAAAATGAGAAAAAAAGCCACGCCCATTTCCATCAATTGGGGCAGCAGCTGGGCCCACTCTCATTAACAATTCGGCCAAGACACACAGGGGCCAACATACGCACGCTGAGGCAGGGCAGAGACAACAACGAATTCGATTGGGGAGAACTCACTTTCCCACTCAACTCCATAGATAGTTTAATTTCAATTTATTAGCTAGATTTCAATGTAGTATTTTATTTTATGCAAGCACTTGGAGAATTTGAAGACCATTTGAGGTGATATTTTTCCTTAATTCCATGTTTTATTGTTTATCTTTGATAAACTTGCTTTCTTTTATTAATTTAATTATTGACTAGGTTTGTTGGTGTTTGAGTGTTTTGATTTGTGATGGAATTTGTGTTATTAGCTTAATTTTAATTGTGTAATTCATTTGAGGGAATATTGGTTAGGTTTATGGGTTTTGATAGATCATTTGCTAGAACTCAATTAGTAGGTTATATGTGAAGCTCAATTAATGCAACGAGAGTTGGTTAATCGGGGTAGATAGTATAATTGAGGGTTGGGAATCGAGTGAATGAGTAAATATTGGGTTATCGCAACGAGAGTTGGGTAATTTTCATTAGAACTCCATTTATCTACATTGATTGCTTGAATGAGAATTTGAGTGATTAGTGAGAAGGCCATAGGAGCTTGGTTGTTAATAGTCAAGTGGAAAATCATGATTAGGGATTAGTTTAGTTAATTAGATAGAGTAGAACCCCCTAGTTGTGTGATTACCCGTGTAAGAACGACTCTATTCATCCTCTCGGTCCTAGGTGATTTAGTAGACAAATGCACTCGTGATTGCTTCTATCAAGTTCCACATAATGAATTGCACATAGAAGTCGACTATTAACAACGATTCCACACAATGACGAACACCCGAACACTACTTCTCACATTTGATATTTGATCATCATCTTATTTGCTTTTTCTAGTTAGTGTTTATCTTGTTGATTTTTGTATTTAGTTTTAATTACTCACCCCCATGCTCTTTCACTATAATTACGTGACGACATATAGCACTAAGGCTACGCTAGCTGACATATAGCACTAAGGCTACGCTAGCTAACTAGTCCCGTGGTTCGATAATTTAACTGGGCACTTACTTTTACTACGAGGATCCTCTTACACTTGAGAGGTGAGTATTGGAAAATACGTGTCAATCACTTTAGTTTCTTATGCATTCAGGATCAATAACTCGGTCATTGGTGATTGTAAACCTTCCCGTGGATTGAGACAAGGGGACCCTCTATCCCCTTTCCTTTTTGTTCTGTGCGCCCAAGGCTTATCTTCAAATATTCAATTTTTTGCCGATCATGGCCTCATTGAAGGCATTAAGGTGGCTCGACACTCCCCTATGGTTTCACATCTGTTATTTGCAGATGATAGCATCGTCTTTTTCAAAGCCAACACTAACTACGCAAATCTTTTGAAATCAACACTTCTCGACTATGAAAAAGCCTCGGGACAATTGGTTAATTTTGATAAGTCATCACTTATGTTTAGCCCCAAAACATTGATTCACGTATTCTACAACACTAGAATAAACGACCGCAAGTATACGGTGTCTATCGTGGAGAAGTAAGTACGAGGTCGATCCCACGAGGAGGTATAGCGTAAAAGCGTAGTTTGTTAACGGAATTTTAAATAGACGATGATCGATAAAGTGATTGTGGTCTCTGAACGTGTGGTTAAATAAAAAAAATAATAGAAGTAAAAAAGTTGCCTATCAAGTGTCACAAATAGACAATTAAAAGAGTAATAAAAAATCGATCAAATAGCATGCAAACTAAGGAAACGAAGTAAAACGAATGAGAACTCAAATATGAAAGGGTGGGTTCCAAGGCATTTGTAATACTTAGATATCCGTTTATGATTTGTAACTCGTTCAAATGTCCATTAAGGTTGTCTCATATAGGGTTGATCACACAAGAAGAATTAATCAATCTCTCGATATAACTAATCCAAAGGAGCATGTGACATAAGTTCGTATTTCTACCTTGCAAACATCACACCACCTAAAATAGCGCCAAAGATCATTCAATTCCCTCTCCGATAACTAATCCTCTCTCGAGATCATAATAATATCGGGTTGCATGCTTGCATACGATTAATGAAATAAATCTCTCGATCTTACCCCAATTAACAATGAATTAAGAAAATCATCATGGCCAATAACAACATGCTTGCAAAGAATAATTAAGCATACAAATAAGAGACAAACATCATTTAAAGCAAGAAATTAGTTCATAAACTTCAATCCAAATGTTTACAAAGCCTTAGAACCACAAATGTTTAGCCAAGAGCTAACATAATCAAATTACAAAAATCAAATGAAATAACTAACTAAAGAGAGAGAGAAAGAGAAAACTTAGTCTAAAATGTGGTAGAGAATGGAATTTCCAAGCTATTGCATCATTCCTTGCTTGATTTGATGAAGAATTGATGAAGATATGGCCAAAACACCTCCAAGTATGTGTAACTATGTGTGGAATTTGAGGAATTGGGGAAGAATCTCTTGGATTTCAAGAAAGAGGGCTTATATAGTGTTGGGGTAGGGTTTGGATGCCAAAATTGCAAGTTAGTCCTTAAAAAATGGCCAAAATGGGAGGATGACACCAAAATTGGGGGTAGCACGGCCGTGCCATTGCATGGTCTCAAAGTTTCTGTCTCAAGGAGCTCAATTCCGAGCATGGTGCACGGCCGTGGCCTTGTTTTGGCCTGAAACGTGGCTCGGCCGAGCCATGAGCTCGGCCGTGCTATTGGTTGAGTTCGGCCCTTCCTCGTTTCGTACATATCTTTCGCCTCGGTTGTCCGATTGACTCGATTCTTTTGGCTATTCCACTCCATTTTTCGAGACGAATCCAACGATGCACTCCTCTTCCTGATTCAGTAAAGTATGGTTGGTTTTTTGCTCCAAATTCCATCGTATTTTCCTACAAAATCGACAAAACACAACCTTTCTCTCATTTTGGCTCAAACAATCATATTCAATCCATAAATCAATGAAATCCACATCAAAATATACTTCACATGTGCCTCTAAAATGTGTAAATTCCACCCGAATCAAACATGTGAGTACAATCAACTGCAAATCATGAATACCCTTCAAGTCAAACTTACTCAGGGCCATAGTCTATACTTGGGGATCCCAACCTTCTCCCTTAGAGGTAAAAGGATTTAGTTTGCTTATCTTATTGATAGACTTAAAAAGAAGGTGGATAACTGGAAGCACGAGAATTTCTCGGAAGGTGGAAATGAAGTTCTTATTAAGGCAATCTTACAAGCAATTCCAACTTATGCAATGTCATGTTTCAAAATCCCAATTCAAATTTGTCATGAGATGTAGAGAATTATTGCTAATTTCTGGTGGGGAATTGACAAGGGACATCCCAAGATGCATTGTCTAAATTGGGATAAACTTTGTAAACCAAAAGAAGATGGAGGCATGGGCTTTCGTAAAATGACACATTTCAATCAAGCTCTTCTAAACAAGCATGGAGAATTATGGATAAACCTGATTCCCTAGTTGCTAGAATTTTTAAAGCCAGATATTTCAAACATTCTGATATCATGGATGCTCAATTAGGAAACAATCCTTCCTTTGTGTAGAGATCCATTATAACAAGTTTCCCAATATTGAATAGTAGTATTAGATGGATGATTGGCAATGGAAACAAGATAACTCTTTTTAAACATGCGTGGGTTCTTGGACTAGAAGAGGGTGTAATTAAATCTAGGATTGCAGCTGGCAACAACCCTGATTTTTTCCTTAATGAGGATCAATTTTGGAATGATGATTTGGTCAGAATGGCTTTCTTACCCTTTGAAGTCGATGGTATTTTGAGAAATCATGTTGGCAGCCACGATGAGGAGGTTTATAGATTCTGGAAACATGATACCTTTGGAAGGTACACGGTTAAGTCGGGCTATAAGGTTTGTAGCCAATTACATTCCAAAAATCAGCAGGTTTCAGGCCTTTCCAGTGATGAGCTTCGAAAGAATTGGTGGAAGTTTCTCTGGAATCTTAGCATTCCACCGAAGGTACGTATTTTTTTTTGTGGAAAATGTAATTTGATATTATTGCTTCAGAAGGAAATTTGGCAAATAGACATATTCACATAGACCCTAGGTGTGGACTTTGTGGTGGTTTTATGCCTAGTACCATGCATGCAATTTTCTTTTGCCCAGGAGTTAGGAAGAATTGGAAAAAATCCAAGTGGTGGAACTTTTGAAACTTAGAAAAATGCTGAAAACTATGGACTTCCTTTGGTCTTTTAAAGATAATTACTCCACAGCTGAGGTGGAGCAACTTTTGATGATTGCATGGGCAATCTGTCATGAGAGATGCCGTGTGATTCATGACAAGGAAACAACGAGAGGTCAGATTAAGGATAATGCAGGTAAGCATGCTTTGATCCATCTTTCTAATTTCCAGGAAGTCTGTGCCGGGTTTAATTGCGAAAACAGTACCAAGATAGGGAACCTTAAAAAATGCAATGATGTTGTTAAGGATTGGGACTTTGTTTTTTAAGTGGATGGGGCTTATAATAGTGAATGCCTTAAGTATGGAATGGGAGGTATTATGTTGGATATGGAGGGCAGGAGAGTTGCGTCTTTCTCAAATGTTATCCCTCCCCAAAGATCCCCACTTAGAGCCGAACTGAGGGCGATTGGAGAAGCACTTCGAGTGGCCAAATCCATGGAGGTAAATAGGATAGAAATCAAATCAGAATCTCTTCAGGTCGTCTCCTTGTGCAATAACCAGAAAAATGATAACTCAAGGGGACCTGAAGCTAATCTATCGCGAAGAATTATTAATTTCAAAGGTGAATTTGTAGTGTGCAAGTTTACACATATATCTCGTGATATTAACAAGAAATCCCATTCATTGGCTTAGAGGACTACACATTCTACCATTTCTCAGGACAGACATGGAGAATTTCATTGAAGAACCTTAGATTATTTGGAAATTTTAATTTCCCTGATTGTAACTTGTATCGGGTTTCTTCTAGTAAAAAAAAAATTATTATCATTTTTTCCCAAAAAATAAAAAAACTAGATCGCTTATTCTAAATTACAATCCATTAAAAATAATCTAATAATTTGTGTACGTTTTGAAAATAGAAAAGAAGAATAAAAAAATATTTTATTGATCAATCATAACATTTACGTGGACAATAACAAAATCGGAAATTATAGATTAGAGACCCAACTTACATTACTATAAAGACAAACATAATATTATACAAACAAAACACTTTTATTTTAATTTTCAATGCATCTCATTTTATTAATTTAAATTTAACGACTTTTGTTAAATTTTGAAGGAAATTAATTTCGATTGTTCCTGCTCATATAGGCGAAACGGTGTTAAATTTTAACCTGCAACCTCGTGATATAGAACTTAAAATATTTTTTCGATCGTGTGATGATTTGATTACCTTGACTTGCTCACTTTTTAAGGAAAAATGAATTTAGTGGGATGTGTGGTCAATTAAATGAAGATTATTTTTTAGTGATTTAGTAAGGGTAAAAGAGAATTTAATTAGTGAAATATGGGGGAGAATGTGAGGGAAAATGAGTGATAATTTTAAAAATAAAATTTAGTGAAAGTGTTAATTTTGTAAATTATTTTCATATTAAGAGTGTACAAATAATTTTGAAACATTTCAATTATAGTGGGGGGGGGGGGTCCACTGCCCACGATGGCATAGAGTGACTCTGTCTATGTACGTGGACATACGTGTGGCACCTCAATGCGGCTTCAACATTCACATCTTTTATGTATTGTCGAAAAATAGACATATGCATCGAATTGTAAATCTTAAAAATATGGTGTATTGAATTGTAAAAAAAAAAATATTGTAATCGATAGATGTGTTGATTTTTTTTTATAATTAACCCACAATTTTTGAAGAGTAGCAAGGTTACAAACTTACAGTCACGAACTAGATTTATTTTCAAGAAAATTGCATTTATGGTCCCATTAACCATTGCCTCGTTGGGCTTAGACCCGTGGTTTATGGATTTGGTCCCCTTCGATGTTTTTTACGCACACTTGGTCCTGTACAATATTTTATTGCAAACTTAGTCCCAAAATCCGTCAAAAGTTAACAGAGAGTGTGCCATGTGCGACTCATGTGGTTGTTAAGTGTTTTTTTTTTTTGCAAACTTAATCATATACGAAACATTTGTTGTAAACTTGGTTCCAATCATTTCCAAAAACAAAAATATAATTAATCAATAATAATAGTAATGATAATAAAGGTTGAAAATATCGATATCTATAAAAATATTGAGACTTTATATTTAAGAAAATATCAATGTCAAATATCGATAATTGTAAAATTTAAAGATTATGAAAATTTAAGAAAAAAACATTTAATACATAAAATTTTAAAAAAAATGAACAAATTTTACATTTTTTATAAATTTACATGAAATATAGAGTAATATACAATGTTATTTCATATGATATTTATCGACATTTTTTCAAAAAAAAATCGATATTTATCGATATTTTTAATTTTGAACAATGAGGCGCTTGATATTGTTATTGCATGCCGATATTTTCAATAATATACAAATATCCTTCTTTCCAAGATTGATATCGGTGACCACGAAAATTGGATATATCAACAAGAATATCAAGAAATTTTCCCTGATATATCCTCGATATATCCAATTTTCGCCGTCACTAATATCGATTTTGAGAAGAAGGATATTCCACAACTATTAATTTATGTTGGTTCTGAAAGGAGCATGACACAAGTGTATGGGGGGGGGGAATGCACTTGTGTATGCAATTTTTTTTCAATTTAAGCAAATTAAGCTATCAGAAGAGTTGTCCTGGACAACTTCTCTAAGTATGTATAACTTTCTTACGATAATCAAACTACTAAGTACTATGAAGTACTTAGTTGAGTAACTATCTAATTAAGTTATATGTGCGGAATTATGGTTGGCCCTTATGTTAAAACTCCTTTAATTCTGAAAATCTTCTTAACACATAAACAGTTTTCAGGAGACTTGTCCAAAGACTGTTTTACACAACTTGTGAATGTTTTCTTTTGAAGATCAGTTTGTGTGCAGTGTATGAATGTGTTACTTGTATGAAATAACTTGAATGTAAATATCCAATAGGTTTATAGTGGTTCAGAGACTCAAGCTCCTACATCCACTTTCCCTAATTTAACAGGATAATTCTTTCACTTGGAATTAACTTATTTTAGTGCCAAGGTGCACTGATCAACCACACTACTCCTTAGTGCCTTGATCCTTAGGAATTCAGAGTTCTAGTACTCTCTCAACTCTTTGAACTAAACTGTTCTTCACTTGACTAGTTCTCACACTTCTACTACAACAACTCTTCTAACTTTCCTTAAAAGGTTTAAGGGTTGATGTTGGTTCTAACTAAGGTGAGATATCCTTTACAATTGAGCTTTGTGTAAGGATAGGATATCTCTCTAAGCTTTGAATGATATACAGTTTGGTTCAACTTAGATGAAGTGTATGGAAACTAAGAATGAAATATTCTTTTGGAAGCTTGAGGGCTTAGTATGCTTGTAGTTTCCTTGGATTGTTGGATGCCTCAAATGGTTTCCATACTTCATTATTTATAGAGCAAGATGAGGTTATGTCCGTTGGAGAGACAACCTCAAAATGTCTATATTTGTCTTTCTTGAACTTTGCAACTTGAAGACAGATTTTTGAAAGTGACATGTCCTTGTTTTGGGAAGTAAACGGCTGGAAGCTTCTTGTCTTGACTTTGATGCACTCTTCCCAATGTCTGACTTGAAGATTCAGTAGTCAAACCATTGACATTTCTTCTGATCATTGATTCCATAACAAGGGTCAACTTTTCTTATCATCAGGACTGGTCTGCTTATCACTTTTAGTTGATTTGTCCTATCAGCAGTGTTGGCTAGCTTCATCAATTGAGTTAGCTCTTTAACTTCACTAATCATTGTTTGATAGCTTCTAAGCATACATGCTTCCATATCAGTGGACTTGACCTCTCCAGCATAGTTGTCTCTTGCCTAATTAGACTTGATTGTGAACATTTCAGGTTTAGTGTGCTTGGACAATTCTGCTGGACATCTCCTCTGATCTTGACTGTATGCATATCAGTAGACTTGGTCTAACTGATGTGTTCTTCTGAAATTGATCATCAGGGAGGTTGTCTCTTTACTAAGCTGATTTGACTATCAACACAGTTGAGCATTTAGATCATCAGTAGTGTTGGGATCATCTTGATTCTGAGCCTTGAGGGGACTTGATTCTTGTAATCTTCTAAGCTTGTGTTCCCCCTCAACTTATGCATCTAAAGCATCTATGAGCTGCCTAACATGTCAGCTTCTCAACTAGCCTGATCTATATGTTCCAACATTCCTGAAACATAATCATTCAACTTTGACTTATCTATTTGGCATGTCTAAAGGGGTTTTGGTATCTTAATCAAAATCTCATTTTATTCCCAACATTTTCATAAAAAAATCGATAAATATCGGTATCCATCAAGCCTAATATCGGTAAAGTATCGAGAGAATGTTGAATATTTTTTCTTGAAAAAATGTCGATAAATATCATATGATATTATTCTATATTTTATATTTTATGTAAATTTATTCAAATTTTTTTGTTAAATTTTTGTATTAAGAATTTGTTATTAAATTTTCATGTTTTTTTTTTAAATTATCAATTCGATATTAATATTTCCACAAATTTATGGTCTCAATATTTTCAAGAATACATATATTTTCAACCTTGAAAAAAATAAATTCTAGTACAAAATAGTCTCGTATAGAATGCATTCTAGATAGATTTGACCAAACCACCTGTTTCCCTCCAAAATAGCAGGGTTTGCATCGTATGAGACAAAAAATGCAATGAGGGTTAAGTTTTTTCCCTCCAAAATGGTGAAAAAAATACCAAGTTGGCAAGGTTAACAATTGAATCATATGAGACCAAATTCACAATGAGATTTAACGGGTAAGTTAACTGCAGGACCAAGTGTGCGTAAAAAATATTGAAGTGGACCAAGTCCAAAAATTACGGGTCAAAGCCCAACGAGACCATGTTTAATGGAACCAAAAACGCAATTCTCTCATTTATTTTTTCATTTTGAGGTCTAAAGCGGCACCAAGCAATAATAAAGGGGAACAAAATGTAATTTTAAGCAACTTTAGGAATTACATACTCTTTTGTTCCACAATTGTTTGCCCTCTTTCCTTATTCGTACGTTCCACTTTACACTAACCAAAAAGAAAACTTTTTAATAAACCCCACCCTCACAATATCCACATATTTACACAAAATGTCATTATTTTTATCCTCAATCCAATTATTCACTTTACTTTATTCATAAAAGTTACAAAACTACCCTTCAACACTCCACTCATTACACATTTTTCTTAGTTTGCGTAAACAACAATCCTGGACGGAGGGAGTATCAATTAAAAAATTAATTACCCAAATAAATTTGAACTTTTTAATCTCAGGTCAGGCTCTCATCAGTTATCGAACACAAAGGCTCTCAACTCTTAAGCTCAACCAGCCTACCGCCCGTCACGTCCATTCTCGCCTTTTTTATGGTTAGATTTGAATGATATTCTGCATATGTTTTTATTTAAAATCCATTTTTGTTTGTTATATAGTATTGGGTTTTAATCAGTGGAGGGGAACTGAGAAAATGGCGGGGAATTAGGTTTGTTTTGTGTTATTGGGTTGTTGCGAGTTTCTCAACCTTTGCTTGTAGACTGCTTCATAAGTTTAATCCGCATCTGAATTGTATCCTCCTTGCTTTTCATTATGGCTACTGACGTGTTGGAGCCCCGAGTAGTCTACTCTTTACTGCAATTAGTCATGGTAGCAGCAATCAATTTGTTGGTTTTAAATGTTTTAGAAAATGAATTTGTTGAATTTATTTCTTTCATATATATATATATATTAATTTTCATGAGGGGATTACTTCTTAGTGATTGCCAATGTGGGTTGTCTGAGTCTCCAGTGGGTGCTGTGTGGATATATTAATCGTGGATTCAGGCATTACTTTTCTTCTTCACTGGTTCTTCCCTGTTTTGCATTTAGGAAATTATCATTGATCTTTATAACGAACTCGTTTCTGGGTAGACTGCTCTTTAGTAATACAGAGTAGGTTTTACTGTCCTGTTAACCAAATGAGCTGATGTCATTGCCGTTTTTTCTTATTCCACATCTTAATAGAGAAGTTGAAGACCTTTGTGGATTTGCCTAAATTGGGGCCATAGTGAGGAGAGTAAGAACCTGTTGTGCAATGTGATACTGGTTTAGAGGATAGGGTTGCCCTCAACCTTTGGTAGGAATGCAATCGCAGATGTGAGGGGTTTAGATGATTTGTGGAATACTCTATGGCAATACATCAAAGGTCATTGAAATTCTCCAAAAGAAAAAAAAAAGAGCGAAAAGAAAAGAAAGAAGGTGAATTTAGTTTACCATGTTATGAGAGTTTGAGATTGCTGTGAGCACTTTACATTAGATAAATAATGAGTTATAATAATAGAAGGAATAAGTAGAATGGATTTTCCTTTTCATATGAAAGTTGGAACCTCTTCTGCTATCTTGTAGTAAGAGAATGAATGACTGCTTGACAAGTAGAGCCTTTTTGTGGCACATGGCACAGGTGGCCATGTTGCTTCGTTTCGGTGATTATATTTCAGGATCTGGTAACCATCTATCAATTAACTAAACATTCTCAGAATCATTTTATAGTTTTGGGATCGTATCATCTCATCTACCTTTTTAAAGGAATAGTTGAAGAGAGCATGATGCATCTGTTAAGTTTGTGCCAAGCAATATCATGCTTGACATTTGTGTTGAAAGTATTTAATATTCATTGTTAATCGTTACATCTTTATGCTATTTCTTACGAATTTCTGCCCCATTTTCAGAACCATTAAAAGTGAATCATGCATGTTATTCAATTACTTTATGCAGATTAACTTATACCTGGTGCAATCAGATGGCTCATTCTATTGTCAGATCATTTGTAAGATTCCCCAGCTGTAGCATCTGTAGTTTCACAAAGCCTGCCTTTGTTCACTCTTGGCTCTACCATAACAGCAACTATCGAAGTTATGGAAATTTTTGCTTGGTTCTAAAAGCAAACAATAGAGCATCTTCAAATGGAGTTATTATGGCATTCTCCATGAATTACAATTCAAGTAGTGTTTCTAGTACTTGTCAGACTGCAGATGGTAGGGAGTACCTATCAATGCCTGATGAGAAGCTAATGAGTCAATGTGAGATGGATACTTTTAAGGTATCAGGTCCAGGGGGACAGCACCGCAACAAGCGTGAGTCTGCTGTGCGTCTTAAGCATCTTCCCTCAGGAATTACAGCTCAGGTTCGTGAAGATGGTTTACTATCTTTACCCTTAGGGGATGTTTGCTTTGGGATGGGAAATCCGGATTTAGGATTTTGAAATCCCACCCATGTTCTAGTTCGGGATTTAGATTTAGGATTTTAAAATCCTACCCTACAAATACCTATAAACCCTACAAAAGTTAACCATATAAATACTTACAAACCATATATAGATACCTATAAAACCTATATAAACACCTATAATCCTATACTATAAAGTTAAATCCTACTCTACTTAAATCCCAAAACAAACACAAAACATAAAAAGCATTGGAATTTTGAAATCCACTAGATCTTATTTCAAAATCCTCAAATCCCAAAACAAATATCCCCTTAGGTTGTGTTTGGATTGAAGGATTTGATGATGGATTTAAAATCTGTAGTATCGAATTCAAAAGTGGTTGTTTGGATAGATATGGATTTAAATTCCATCTCTCTGATTTTGAATTTATATATCAGTTAATTGGGTGGATTTTTGAAATTCTTGCATATGGTTAGCAACGGAGCCTGGCCCTGGACAGGGATCAACCCACTACCCCAGTCCGTTGCCAACCCTATATTTGCATTTCAAATCCTTCTATCCAAACTCAACATTGGTTTGTTCATGTGTGTTTTAATATGCTTCAATCAGACAGGCATCAGAGGATAGATCGCAGCACAAAAATCGGGCGGCGGCCCTTTCTCGGTTGCGTACACTTTTAGCTCTTAAAGGTGTGCATGTATAATATTTGGACACTTTGCTTATTTAACTGCTGACGTGTTTGGAATAGTAATTTTACTTGGTGTGTTTTATTCCAAGGTGAAGAATATAACAAGTTTATTTTTCTTTCAACCCAGTAAGAAACACTGTTGATCTTGATACCTACGTAGCTCCTCCTGAACTTATTCAAATTCTTCCTGCTAAGTCAGCTATCAGAGGATCAGAGAAAGGGCATCAGATTGGACCAAATAATCCTAAATTTGCTATGGTTCGTATTTCTCATCATGTCTTGCTCTCATATTAATATTACTTTATCAATCATAACCATGATATCAGTATTTATTCCTACCATCTGGAATTTTCAGGGAATGCAAGCTTTGCTGGATCTGATTTTTGCAGTCGAGGGTTCTGTTTCAGATGCTGCGAAGAAATTAGAGTACATAATTTAATGTTCTGATTTAAGATTCGTTGTCGTTTCTTGTGGTCGTCAAAACAATTTGGCTTATCGTATATAGTCTTCTGGTTGATAATTGGCAGGTTGAGTACTGGAGCTTTATCGCGGTTGATTTTGTCTGATGATTCTCTTAGGTTGGCAGTGAATGAGTTCAGGGCTACTAAGGTAATTTTTTATATCTACAATTTTTGCCATGTTGATTTTGCACCATAATTTTCTATACTGTTGACTACTTTACTCAAGGTATATAGTCTGCCTATTACTTATTTATTAAATGTCCTCTTTTTGGTAAATCTTAAATGTTAAAGCATGCAATAGTTTGTGTATTCAGCCGCTAAAGAATGGGATATTGATGATATGATGACGATTCTTCTTACGTGCACAAATGACCTATTAACATGTTGACATAACTTGCAAGTTTGCTTATCAGAAGCGAAAAGGAAAACTCTTTGCTAACAGTATCTGCTATTTCTGGACCAACTTTCTTAGGGTCTGAAGCCTCTCAAGTAGGACTTTTACCAGATGCAGCTAAAAAAATTCAGGTGCTCTTTCTTCTTAAGTCTGATTTCCTTGGCAACTCTAGTGTATTGAATGAAGAGACGCCATCTATTCTTCGTTGTGCTTGTTAGAGAAGTGTCGTAGCTTCGTTTTTTTAAGCACAAGAGAGGACAATGTGTGTCTGAAAAATTGAATGATGTTTCAGCCGAGAGAGAAGAGAAAAGAACGCACACAACTGAGTTTATTGTCTATTGATGGATGCAGTCTGGAGAAAGCAGAGCCGTGTACAATATATATTTGTATTCGAAAATTGGAAGAAGAAAAAACAACAAACAAAAACAAAAAATTCATCAGTTCTTTACAATTTTTACAAAAGCATTGCATTATTTTTTGCTATTACTTGATGATGATGTTTGTTATTTAAAATCGCCAAGTCTTCTGAAAACACGGCGATTAACTATCACTGCCTCGTTGAGTTTACTAAATAAAACAACAATTTGATGTAATTTTGTTGTTAAATTGCACTTGATTACTTCATTTGAAATTCGTACAACAAATAAACAAAACTTGTGTAAAATTATCTCATGAATGTATTATTTATTCAAGTTCTAACCAATGAATCAATGTAAATAAATACAAATTGGAATTTCTACTAGTTTCCTTTGGTTGCATGACAATATTCAAATCTTATCACCATGATGTCCTCAAAATCCTTTATTTGTTCCTCATATACCCTCAAAATTTTAAAATAATCCCTGATTTTATGTAGTTAATTGATTTTCTTGCCCAAATCTTGTTCTACTAGTAAAAAACAGTTAAATATAAATGCCAACACAAGCAACTATAAAATGAAATTAATTAAGCAGGTGAGCATGCATCTTTATTATCAAGCATTCCAACACTTGTATCTTGAAGAAGCTTACAACATCATCTCTGGCATTCCAAGAGATGCATTCATTAAACACAAATATTTACAAGACTCAGAACCTTCAACCCTTCTGTTTGATACTTCAGTATCCTCCCTGAATGAAGGCATTCAACCGGTTCAACTCGTCCCTATGCTCACTCACAACAGCACGCACCACATCTCCGATCGACACCATCCCGATCATTCCACCTTCCTTTATCACCGGAATGTGCCTGATCCGATTAACTGCAAATTCACAGTTAAAAAAAAAATCAAAATCTTACACCAATCTAGTCAGTTTGATACATAAAAGGGTACCTACCTGTCATCAGTTCCATTGCCTTGAGAACTTTAGTATCTGGGGTTACTGTGATAAGCTTGTTCTGCAGTTAAATGCCAGTTGATCATTAGCATGAGTTAAAATTTTGGCGTAAAACAGAATGTATTAGCATTTTTCGTAATGAAACTCGACCAGAGAACACACACACCTCTTCAGTCATAATGTCCCCAACTTTGGTTTCCTTGGATGACCTTCTCTGGACAATGATTTTCCTCAGATAATCTGAAACAACATCAAAATAACGTCAAACTTACCCCGTAAACATAAACGATAATCAATCGCAAGTTTGTAAGGTCGTCAGTTCTTTGATCACGCACGCTGCATCAGAGTGGTATCAGTTTCCGAACGATCCTGTCGATATGCCGCCTCGTAGACAGAATCTCGATGCCCGTATGGAGGACGCTCGTAGGGACGAAATCGCACTGTTGCGCGAACAAGTGGCTCAATTGACTCAACAATTGGCGGCCCTTCAAGCGCAGGCACCCAACGCCCAACGACATGATCTGGATGATGATGATGACGACGCCACCCCCGATGGCAATCCGTTCGCGCACCTTCGGGATCCTTCCCCCCCGCGCCCGGATCGCACAGATCGTCGCTGGGAGACTGGCTTCAAGGTGGATCTTCCGGAATTCCATGGCAGTTTGGCTGCAGATGAATTCGTAGATTGGCTTGCTACTGTGGAGGAAATCCTTGATTTTAAGGATGTTCCGATGGATCGTCGTGTTTCTTTGGTGGCGACACGTTTGCGTGGTCGTGCACAGGCCTGGTGGCAGCAAGCGAAGGCAACCCGTCTTCGATCTGGTAAGCCTAAACTTGTTGATTGGGGTAAATTCAAGAAACATATCCGTGCTGCCTTTTTACCATATAATTATGAGAGGGATGTATATCAGCGCTTTCAGTTGTTACGTCAGGGTGTTAAGTCTGTTGATGATTATACTGCTGAATTTTATCAGTTGCTTGCACGTACTGATCTTGTGGAGACACCATTTCAATTGGTTTCTCGTTATATTGGTGGTTTGAGGATTCAGTTGTAGGATGTGCTTAATATGTTTGACCCTGTGACTGTATCGGAGGCGCACCAACGCGCTCTCCAAGCTGAAAAACAGTTGGCCCGTCGTGCCTCGAGTGGATTTCGTAATCCGGTCAACCCGTCCCCTAACCCTGCTGCTCCTCGTGGGTCTGTTTCTCAGCCACCACCGAATCGGGCTTCTTCCAGTGGTGTTAAGTGTTTTAATTGTGGTGAACCTGGTCACCGTCAAGCGGATTGTCGTCGTCCTCGAGCTGACAAGCGTGGTCTTTTTGTCGATGATGACCTTGTTGATGACACCCCCCCTGTTTATGATGAGGACGTGGATGATGTGGTTGCGGAGGAACTTGTTGAGGGTGATGTGGGACCTCTGTTGATGCTCAGACGCACGTTCTTTAGCCCACGTGCCACCGATGACAATTGGTTGCGTACCAATATCTTTCAGTCGACTTGCACAATTGGGGGTAAGGTCTGCTCTTTCATTATTGACTCGGGTAGTTGTGAGAATGTGTTATCGGAAGTGGCAGTTTCCAAGTTGGGTATTGATACTGAAGCGCACCCGAAGCCATATAAATTGTCGTGGCTTAGTAAAGGTACGGATGTTATTGTTTCTCGTCGGGTTTTGATTTCAGTTTCTATTGGGTCCACTTATAGTGATGAGATTTATTGTGATGTGGTGCCTATGGATGCATGTCATTTGTTATTGGGCCGTCCGTGGCAATTCGATCGTGAGGTTACGCACGATGGTCGTGCGAATACATATTCGTTTCTTTTCAGGGGTCGTAAGATTGTGTTATTACCCAGCAAGCCTCGAGGCATTCCTAAATCTGATGCCTCCAAACCTGCTATGTTATTATCTCATGTGCCTTTTCAGTCTGCTATGGAGGAATCTGAGATTGTTTTTGTCCTTATTGCTCAGTCCACGGGTTCACAGTTTGGGACACCCCCCCTTGCTGTCCAACCTTTATTGTCTGAGTTTGCTGATGTTTTTTCCGGAGTCTCTTCCGAACACATTACCTCCTCTGCGGGATATTCAGCATCAAATTGATCTTGTGCCGGGGGCAGCCTTGCCTAATCGCCCACATTATCGTATGAGTCCGAAGGAGCATGAGGAACTCCATCGTCAGGTGGAAGATTTGCTTGCAAAGGGCCATATTCGTGAGAGCCTCAGCCCTTGTGCAGTGCCTGCCCTATTGACCCCTAAGAAGGACGGTACTTGGCGCATGTGTGTGGATAGTCGTGCCATTAACAAGATCACAGTGAGGTATCGTTTTCCTATTCCTCGTTTGGATGATTTGTTGGACCAGTTGGGCCGTGCCTCCGTCTTTAGTAAACTGGACTTGAAGAGTGGTTATCACCAGATTCGTATTCGAGTTGGGGATGAGTGGAAAACAGCATTTAAAACACGAGAAGGATTGTTTGAGTGGCTGGTTATGCCATTTGGGTTGTCTAATGCCCCGAGTACCTTTATGCGTGTAATGAATCAGGCTTTACGTCCTTTCATTGGTAAATTTGTCATCGTTTATTTCCACGACATTCTGATTTACAGTGACAGCCCCGACTCTCACCTCCAACATCTACGGGAGGTCTTATTGGTATTGCGTCGGGATCAGTTTTATGCAGCCTCCGGGAAGTGTGCTTTTATGACTACCTCAGTACAGTTTTTGGGATATATTGTCTCTGATCAGGGCCTTTCAGCAGATCCAAGTAAGGTTGAGGCCATTCGTCATTGGCCAGCTCCTATCTCTATTACGGCAGTCGGGTGCTTTCATGGGTTGGCCTCCTTCTATCGCCGGTTCATTCCCCATTTCAGCAGTATCATGGCACCCATAACAGATTGCATGAAGGGGGCCAAGTTTGTGTGAACGGAGGATGCAGAAACTGCCTTTCTTGAGATCAAGCATAGATTGCCGACAGCACCTATCCTTGTTCTTCCTGATTTCTCTCAGCCTTTCGAGTTGCATTGTGATGCTTCGAAAGCAGGAATTGGGGCAGTTTTGAGCCAAGTAGGTCGTCCTGTGGCCTTTTTCAGTGCGAAGTTGGCGGGTTCCAAACTTCGTTTTAGCACATATGATGTGGAGTTTTATGCCATAGTTCAGGTTGTTCGGCATTGGAGGCACTATCTCTTCCAGCGGGAATTTGTTCTCTTTACTGATCACGATGCCCTGAAACATTTGGGGAGTCAGGATAAGATATCTCATCGTCATGCATCCTGGATTTCTTTCCTCCAGCAGTTCACATTCGTGATTAAACACAAAGCAGGTGTCTCTAACAGGGTAGCAGATGCTTTGAGTCGACGCCATAACCTGCTTTCGACTTTTCGGGTGCAAGTTCCAGGGTTTGAGTCTTTTATTGATTTGTATGTGGAGGATCCTTTCTTATCCAAGATTCTTCTTCAGATCCAGCAGGGTGGTGGTTCTCCTTTCCTTTTGGAGGATGGATTTATGTTTCGGGGCCTCCAGTTGTGTATTCCTAATTGCAGCCTTCGTCCCAAAATCATCCGGGAATTGCACAACGAGGGTCATGTGGGTCGTGACCGAACTTTTCAGCTTGCAGCGGCTTCTTATTTTTGGCCTTCAATGCGTAAAGAGGTGGACAGGTTTGTGACTCGTTGTCGTACCTGCCAAGTGTCGAAAGGGGCTGCTTCTAATGCGGGTTTGTATATGCCTCTTCCCATTCCGACGCAGCCATGGGTTGATGGGAGTATGGATTTTGTCCTTGGCCTGCCACGAACGCAACGGGGGAATGATTCGATCTTTGTGGTGGTTGATCGATTTTCCAAGATGGCACACTTCATTCCTTGCAAGAAGACGGTTGATGTTGTTCATGTGGCACAGTTATACTTTCGTGAGGTGTACCGCCTCCATGGACTCCCTTCATCCATTGTCTCTAATCGAGACACTCGTTTTGTTAGTCACTTCTGGCGTAGTTTGTGGCGCTCGGTGAACACGTCCCTTAATTTCAGCAGCGCTTATCATCCCCAAACTGATGGCCAAACAGAGGTGGTTAATCGTTCTTTGGGAAATTTACTTCGTAGCTTGGTTGGTGACAGTCCCAGATCTTGGGATTCGAAGGTTAGTCAGGCTGAATTTGCTCACAACCATGCTGTCAATCGTACTACTGGTTTTAGCCCTTTTCAGGTTGTTTATGGGATTGTGCCCCGTGGTCCACTTGACTTGCTGCCTTTGCCTAGCAAGGTCCCTTCCCATGCTAGTGCAACAGATTTGGTGACACAGATTCAGCAGGTTCATCGTGACACTCATGCTCGTATTGTGGAGGCTACATCTAAGTATAAGGCTCATGCGGACTTGCGTCGTCGTCGGGTTGATTTTGAAGTGGGTGATTTTGTGTGGGTTGTTTTAACAAAGGACCGTTTCCCTGCTCGAGAGTATTCTAAGTTGGCTGTTAAAAAGATTGGCCCTGTTGAGATCGTGGAGAAAATCAATCCGAATGCATATAGGCTGCATTTACCAAGTCATGTCCGTACTTCTGATGTGTTTAATGTCAAGCACTTGATTCCCTTTGTTGAGGATTCGTCGTCTGGTGATGAGGCCGATTCAGATTCGAGGGCGAATCTCATCTACCCGGGTGGGAATGATGTAGAACGAGTGGCGTTGCAATTTCTGAAGAAACGAGAGCATCCGAAGAATTTCTGAATTCTTGAAGTTTTGAGAGTCGGAACCCGATTTTGGCGTGTGAGCACACTTTTTCGGGTGGAATCGATGCTACGAGTCAAACTCACCGCTTTGCCGTGACGTGTGACGCTTTTTGGCCAAATTCCATCGTTTGAGGGGTCAAAAATGCGTTTTACTGTTTTTTGGGTGTTATTTTTGCAATTTTTAATCGTTTTGGGGTTTTTCTGTAATTTCTGAACTTCGTACCCTAGGGTTTGATTTTTATTCTCGTTTTCCAGACATTGTTGGGTAGTTTTTTTAAGATTGAAATATTATTGAAGAATTATTCTTCGTTTTATCAAGATTCGGGTATTCTGTGAATCAACGATTCTTGTTATTTGTTCTTTGATCACGCACGCTGCATCACACTCCCATGTGAGAAAATTGCTTGAATTCCTCCTTGCATTTTGGCTACAAATATAAAGAGGAGTCATTGACATTCAAGATTCATCAAAGTTCTGATTCACCTTTGATGTATGAATTATGATCAATACTACACCTTAGATTAACAAAAAGAAGGGTAAATATAAAGTATGACTTTTTGCAAAATAAAGCATAATGTTTCAAAACAACAAAAATTATATCCCACCGTTCAGTATTCCATCAACTTTTGAGATATATTTGTTGATGAATTAATTAAGTAAACAGGGGATATAATTGTTATATTTTTTTTAAATGTTAGGATATACTTGAATATTTTTTTGCTTTAAAAGAAATCATATTTCAGAACCAACTGGTGAATCAATTAATTACAAGTAAGCAGGCAAGATCTATAAGATTATAGTGCAAAGAAGAAAAATCAGAGACATAGGTTTGACAATTATCGAAACAATCATTGGAAAAATGAAAAAAAAAATCTTGCCATGAACTAATTAAACTGCTTGCAAGTCTTCAAAGTACAGAAAACAGAACAGAAGACCTGAAAAACCAAGATTGCTTTTTCCAGCAAATTACTAAATATTCGAGGTATGATTCTCAACACCACCCCTTTTTTAACAAACGAAACATGAATTGGGTTTTCTGGGGTTTAATTTTTGGAATAGCGAAATAGATAAACAAGATCCATATAAATATTTTCACAAAAAGATGAAATTTTTATATAGTAAATTTTCAATTTTGCTCATCCCATTTTAAATGACTCATAAAAGAACATAAACGCAGGAGGAAAGGAGAACCCACATCAGAAATCCAGGTTTTGAATTGAAGACACAGATATATTTTCAAGAATTGCAGCAACCAACCTTTCACAGAATCATGAGCTTAAGTTTGGAAAAAAAAGAAAGAAATGGGAGTTTGCAGCAGCTTACCAGAATGGGGATATTTCTGGGAGTGTTTATCACTTCAGCTAGCAAAGTAAATACATTAGGAATCTCAATGGTATCGGGCCATCCAGAGCAGACAAACTCCAATATGTTGTCGTCTTTACCCTTGATGATATCAATGATCATAGTAACACATCATCTGGCTCATCGGTCTTTTTCATGGGAACAGCTGCATCGAAAATAGTCACTTCGATTTTGATCTCTTCATTCTCACCGAATTTCCCATTTAATCGAATCCACTGCTCTCCCGGCCGTTCATCAACCTTGAATGATTCCACATTCTTAGCTAGTCCATTTTTATTATGCTTATTCAAGCATATTAATCAATTCAGTTCTACCTTATAAGTCATAAGAACAAGAAAATTACAAAAAATGCATCCGTCCTCAACTAATTATTTAGCTGTTGATTCATTGAAGGAACTCGAAAGGAGACGGACACTTGTTCACACTTCCAGTCACAAGTGAGAGCTCATAAAATGCTCGAATTCTCACATAGAATTTTAGTTATGCTTTCGTTATAATTATCGAGCCTTTACACGAAATAAAACTATCAAGCTGTAGGAAAATTATAAACAGCTATTCGACTCCAGGTGTTTTCAGAAGTCTGGGGCCAGCTATTGCTGCAAACAACTATAAAGGAATATGGATATACCTTATTGCACCTTTCCTTGGTGTTCTAGCTGGGGCAGGTCTTTACACTGCTGTTAAACTCCCCGATAAAGACGAAAACGCCGACAAACTCTCGTCGGAACGTACCTTCAGAAGATGATTCTTCCTATGTAATAACACCATCAAAATATGCATTCTCTTCATTTTCCTATGTCTAAAAATCAAGCTTAAACTACCCACTCACAAAAGAGTACAACCCTGTTTATAAACCTTTTTTTTTAATCAACTGTGTTTATAAACTAGACAACACCTGTTACTGCTGCATTTCAGCTCAATATTAAAACTGACAAGTGACAACATAAAACAATCAGTTTTCCTTAAAACTCGTATCCAACTCAAATTGGAATTATAAAAATAGACGGAGAGAGACTAATTTTATATTTGTAATTAATTGGTAAATAATCCAATATAAGCTCATTATAGACTCGATTAAGCTTGAAAAAAAAATCAACAATTAAGCTCGAGCTCAACTCGATAATAAACAAAACAAAGCTCAAACAGTCAAGGATCGGTTTGATTACATCACTAAAGAGTATCCAAGTAAAATGACAACACATTAGAAGGATTGAGTCTGAGTATATTTAATTCATTTTGCTGATTAAATCATTTATGGCATCCTCACGATTTCCAGAGTCTCCTCCATCTTCAAAACGCTTCTTCTTGCCCTGCAATGCCTTTTCCGGATTGTTGAGCATAAAGGGGTAGAGGAAGTTTGTGACAGCCCTAAAATGTTTACCAACATTTGCAACCTCACTCACGATATCCTCTATACAAAGGATGTTATGTTTTCCTAGTTCCTGCCAAATATAATACACATCATTAGAATTAGATACAAAAGAAGCTCAAATTAATCGAGCTCAACAATACTCTAGTTATAAATATCTAATTACTGTTTAAGTAAGCTTGAGCATTTCAAGTTTTCCATCGAGTGAAGCTCGAGTTCAAAAGAATTGAGCTCGATCAAGTTCGAGTTTTTTAATCGAGTTCAATCTCAACACTACTTGACTCGCCCCTAATTACTAGGACGCAATATAGACTAAGAATAACAAGCACCATGATCAGCAAGACATAGATGAACCTGTTCAACGATATTGTTGTCAGTCAGAGGAACCCTCTCTCCATCAACTCTTACAACACCTTTCTTATAAATATCTAATTACTGTTTAAGTAAGCTTGAGCATTTCATGTTTTCCATCGAGTGAAGCTCGAGTTCAAAAGAATTGAGCTCGATCAAGTTCGAGTTTTTTAATCGAGTTCGATCTCAACACTACTTGACTCGCCCCTAATTACTAGGACGCAATATAGACTAAGAATAACAAGCACCATGATCAGCAAGACATAGATGAACCTGTTCAACGATATTGTTGTCAGTCAGAGGAACCCTCTCTCCATCAACTCTTACAACACCTTTCTTGTAAATCAAGTCCTTCACACTTTTGACATTGGGATACCTGCAACCACAAATTAATATGCTGAGGATACGCAGTAAATAATATGCTGAGGATAGTGCACAAACTACAAACAGCTCAATGCTACCAACCAAATATGCTGAGTACATACATCACTTTCAATTATGAATTTGGCAGATTGGCTTTAGAAAGTTCTTGCTAGCATTTGGAAGGGTAGAATTGTATTTCAAAAACTGTTAGCAAGCTAGAAAACAAGGTTTCATTTAAACATGAAGGAAGATAGAAGTACTTTATTTGCAATCAAGTAGGAGTCACGATGAGTGACTAAACCATTGTCTTCAACATCTCTAGGAAACAACTCGTTTTAATTTTTTCAATTGCACATGTTCTATATTTAACAGCTAATGCATCCTTTAAAATCAGAAATAAAGATAGCAATATCTCAACCAAACAAGTACATTTTGGTGTATTTTCTACAGAACAAGGTCAACTAAATGCTTATAACTGTACTAAAGCCAAAACTACAAACAGTACAAGGAAAAGTACTTCAACTTACCCATAGGTTATATAAGGCTCCACCTTTTTCAAGACTTCCATTACCCCTTCGTTTGCCTTCACAAACACTCCACTGAGTCTTTTTCTCAATCTCAAAGAGTGCAAAATCTTCCGAGTGTTTGGATGCATATCATTTTTACTGCAAAGACAAATTAAACTTTAGACCACAAAACTGTTTAAACCAGAAACTTGTAAAGAGGTAAACAAAATTTTGAGCTAACCCTCCAATGCGCATAACAAAAAGGAGCTTCGAATCGGGAGTTACTGGTGCTCGTCTTTTTAGCTTTACCCTACTCTTCATTTGAACAAGGTCCAATTCCTGAATACATAACAATTAACATCATGACCTACAAAATCTATAGTTTTACTTGAGAAAATTTTACTTTGTAACTCCAATATATAAACACTTGCATCTTTACAAATGCAAACACATCCAATATCCAAGGATTACTCTATAATTAGTCAAATAAATGAACCACAGAATCCGGCATATATATGTGTGCGTGTGTGTTCATCGATATTAAATATTAAGCACTGTGTGTGTATAGTTCACTTGTGTGGCATCAAAAAAATTCTACATATCTTACCCTATCGCGGTATTCTCGGATAAATTGCTCAGGCTTTTTGATGAACATATTGGAAGATTTATGGCGTTTAGCCCTCTCCTGTAACTGCAACTTCCTTTTGATTGCCCATTCCTCATTGTTCTTCCTCTTCTTCAACACCACCTCAGGTATGTAGTTCATAGCCAACGGCGCCGATTCCTCTGTGGCCATGATTTTTTTTGAAGGAGTACACACTGATAAGAATCCAACGAAGAATTAATATTCTTGTAGATTAATCAATTAGAAGATAAACTTTGTGAAGAAAACACATACATGAATTGCAAGAGGAAGGAGGGAGGCGGAGTTGGAAACCCTAATAAAAGCCTTCTTTCTCAATAAAGATGGGAGCCTGTACTGGACTGGACGGTCCTGTCCAACAAAAAACGGTGCCGTTTTGCACAAATAACCCTTTATTTTTTTTTTAAAAACAAATTACCCATTTCCTAATTTTATTACATATTCATGTATTCCTCTATTTATTTATGGTAAAGTGTAGTATGCACTCGAGTGTGCACCCTAGTCTATGTGCACTTTTCAGTTTACTGACTTACACTTTTATAAATGGTGTTGCACTTTTCAATTATTACTAAAAATATTATTATACAGTTTAATAATTGAAAAGTGCAACACCATTTACCAAAAAGTGTAACATGAACTAGGGTGCACAACATGCACTCGAGTCCACAGCAGACCAACCCTTTATTTATTTATTGTTTTTTTTAAGTACAGTAATGCTCCTGGTTTCCATTGCACAAATAAGTCATTTCCTAATTTTATTACATATTCATCTATTACTCTATTTATTTATTATTTTTTTAATTATGGTAATGCTCCTTGTTTCTGTTTCAATATGTTGATCATTTTGTGAAAGAATTTCGTCTTCCTTTATTTATTTATTGTTTTTTTTAAGTACAGTAATGCTCCTGGTTTCCATTGCACAAATAAGTCATTTCCTAATTTTATTACATATTCATCTATTACTCTATTTATTTATTATTTTTTTAATTATGGTAATGCTCCTTGTTTCTGTTTCAATATGTTGATCATTTTGTGAAAGAATTTCGTCTTATCTAAAAGTTCGAACTTGTAGAGAGATTTAGGAAATTAAATTTTATATATTAATTCTTAATACTCCCCTCATAGAACGAATTATCATCTCTTACCTTTTGGAAGGAGATCCATCGAGTGAACAATTTAATTTGGTGGAGTTGCTTTCAACAGGAATCGAACTCAAAATGTTTGGGTGTGAACATTTAGACTCTAATATCATAAAAAATTATACTCCCTTTGTCCACCAAAAGTGTGCTCACTTTTTTTTATACATGTTTTAAAAAAATCATATTATATTTATAAAGAATATATTTGGGATAACGAGTAAAGAATATATTTGTTAGATACTCAATCTTGTTATTAAAGTAAAAAAAATATTCAAAAATGAACTATTTAGATAGAATAAACGTATTTTTTGTGGACCTAAAAAAATAAGTGAGCACACTTTTAGTGGACGGAGGGAGTATCTCATATGGCGGACCCGGGATTTTAAAAGTGGGGGTACGACCAATAGTAAAAATATTTGTACATAAATAAAAAACGGTGAATACAATTACACATATATATAAATATATATATATATTATATAAACTTAAAACTTCTACAATTACTTCTAGGGGCCTTCTAAGGACAGTCCAATGTCGCCTGAACTATCAACAGTCCAGTAATCTGAGCCATCAGATCTGAAATCTAATGGCTTACATTTGATGACCTGCTACCTATTGCATTTGGCGTCGCAGAATCCATCGCCTTGCATTGCACTTATTATCGTTTTTTGTCGCCCTATTACACTTTTAAATTAAATTTAATAATTTTAAATATATAATTATAAAATTACAAATTTATCCTCACATGATTAATAAAAAAATTAATTGATAATATATAATCTTTATTTTAATTCTCATATCATTAATAATCATAATAAACAATAAATTATCTTTTTTTATTTGAATGAATTGAATTTTAGGTTAAATTATTAATTTAGTTGAATTTTTTATATTTCAAGATCACAAAATTGGGCGCGAGCTATTGGTCGGTCGTCTATTCAGAATTCAGAAAACCAGTTGTTATAATTTATGATCATGGAGTAATTGATATGTTTATGATCAGAAAATTAGCGAAGATACTTTATATAATCTAACAGAAAGAGATTCGTTTGGGTTTTTTAAAATCAGGAGAAAACCTACAAAATTCCATTCCAATCCCAAACACGTTAAAAAAAAAACTCTCTGTACATCGCTGCTCGATCCAGTTAACATTATGTAATTTATATTTATATTTTTTATTTTTTTTGTTCATTTTTAGTCGAATTATGAGTATTATTAGTATGTGTAAAAAAGTATTCTCAAATTGTTGATAATTACTCCTAGTTTTTTTATGTGATATTGAGCATTCCTCTGAACTTTTGATTTTTTTTTTCTGTGTTAATACTCTGTTTTTTTCTGGACAATTTAATGCAGTATTCTCAAATCTCAATTGTTATTCATATAAAATTTATAAAATTTGTATGATTTCTATATGGTTATTGATTTGTTATTCATATAAAATTTGTATAATTTCTATATGGTTATTGATTTATGAGATTTATTTGAAATTTATGAATTTTATTTATGAATATAATAAGATTCTGATATTTATTAATTTTATTTTTAATGTATATTTTGCAGATATGTCTTCTCAACATGAGAATGATGACACAACTTCATCTAATAATACCTAAGATAATGATTTTGTCATTAAAAAGAAAAGACAAAAGACATCAATTGTGTGGATTAATTTTGAGGAATTTTTTGTTCATTCATTATAAAATTTCAGCATGTTTTATAATATTTTAGGGTGCTCAACATATGAAGATGAGATTATTTTGAAAAACTGATGTATTTTTTTGTTGTAATTGTTGAAAGAACATTCTGTTATTTTTTTTTTTTTTGAACATTTGTTATTACTCACGCACAATTCTATAAATTGGCTGTTCAATTTGGTTATTTTCTTTGATAAAACAATTGGCTGCCCACTTTTAATTAAATGTTAGCCCAAAACATTCTCCACTTTTAATTAAATGGGCTAACATTGTTGGCCCAAAAAGTCTCCACTTACTCGGTTTGCTCTCGATCACAATTTCTTTTTCTTTTTTTGACGTAAAGGAGGGACAATGTCACAATGGGCAACGTAGGACTGTTAGTGCCCGTAAAGAATTCAAATAAATTTATAATATATTTTAAGTTTAATTTGTCAATTAAAAAAATATTTGAAACATGTACTTCATAGTATAAATTTGTAAATTTGTTATTCATTTGAATCTAGGTAAATATTTTTCAATACACTCTTAACTCTAGAGGGCTGCAACATATAATTGTCTATGCATGAACATGTTTCAGAAGGTACACACTACACACCTACCATGAAAAGAGATTGACCTTTAACTTTTATTTATTGTTATTGCAAAAGGCAATAGAATAAGAAATTATCTTATTCGAAACTTTATGGGAGTCGTGTCATCGAAACACTCAATATTATTCTCAAAATAAAAACTTTACTACCAACATTCCTTCCAAAATAAAAATGTGTCCTCAATAATGTAATTTTCAAGTCGGGTAACAATCAATCTAGTTACATTATACAAATCGGACATTAGGTCAATGTTCGTAAGCAACATTATATGGACACATAATTTTTAGAACTAATCGATGGTCTGATCATGACGTTTTCCTATAGTTCCATTCACATTTTCTAAAGTTTTTTTATTCTGATTTCACCAAAATTCAGCTTTCCAAAACATAGTTTGAGAATGACGTTTTAACACTTTGGAAAAAATAAAGTGTTTATTTCTACTAATTTATGAACAGTGTCGCATTGAGACCATCTCACTTTGAATAAGATAAGTGTTTATTCGTACTAATTACTGTTAATGGTATTACTGATTACAATTTATGGTATTACTCGTTATTACTTATTGTATTAACGACTATAATCAAATCATACATATAATATTATTTTGTATTAAAATTAAAAAAAAAAATACACATGAAAAAATGGAAAATAAAAAAAAAGTAAAAGAAAAAAAAACGAAGAAATTAAAAGTTTGGAATAAAAACTGAAAATGGGAGAAAAAGAGGAAAGGGAAGAAAACTTAGAAAGAAAAAAAATCAAGATTTTTGCCTAATTTCGATAGTTTTTTTTTAAAATTATGTTTTACGATTTTTTTCTAAAAATATGGATGACTTGATGGTGAATCGACGGTAACTCGGTAATGACTTGACTACAGATTGTAAATATACAAATTAAGGTTGATTTTATTATATTTTGTGTAAATTAATAAAAGGATAATATGGTATTTTAAATGTAATTACTTTTTTAAAAATATTTTTGGGGTGAACTCATAAAATGAGGGGTGTAGATAAACGTGGTAAAAAATAATAATTTAGGGGTGAACTCATAAAATGAGCGGGTTCACATAACCGTGATAAAAAATGATTTGGGGGTGAACTCCTAAAATGAACGGGTGCAGGTAACCGTAGTAAAAAACACAAAAACTTGGCTGCAATATTGCATATATGCAATATGGCTTATTGGGCCAAAGCCCATCAGCCCAGTCAAAAGTCAATGGCCCTTTTCCATTAAATTGGTCAACCTTGTATCCACTTACCCGCACCAACTCGCACCGATCCGCATATGTTTTTGAATCTATATCCGAATTTTTGACCCGTTTATGACCCGTTTTTCTATTTTTCGTACGCGGGTTTATTTCCAACTTTTCGAATTCCTTTCTCTCTGCGTTTCTTCAATTTTTGCAGACGTTACCTCTGTTTCGCGTTTTCTCTCTCTTTATCTCTGTTTGGCGAATCATTTTACGGCGAGTTGTGATTTCTTCGTGCCGACGGTTTCCTTGTGTTTGTGTTTTCTTCGTGCGATTTCTTCGACGGTTTGTCACGGTTTCTCTCTAAGCACTTGGTGTCATCTGTTTTAAAACTTTACGGTACGTTTTGATTTGTTCGTTTTGTGTTGTTCTTTTTATTTAATGTGTATTTTCGTTTTTTTATGTAGATTTCTTTGTTAGTTTTTGGTTGTTTGGTGTTATTTACTGATTTTAGTATTTTTTGCTTGTTTTTACGAGATTTTGTTAATATTAGGGTTTTCTCTTTCTCGTTTACTGGTTCTGTACTGTTTTTTGTATGATTTTTTTAGTTATTTGTTGTTTGTATGCTTTGGGGCAGTTGATTTACTGATTTTTTTGTTGATTTGTGAATATTTTTTGTTGTTTCTGTTTCTTTTTTATTTGCATGTTGCTTTTTAGGTGTGTTAATTCTATATTAGTATGTTATTTTCTGGTTTATTGATGTAGTAAATGGTGTTTGTTTATGTAGTGTTTTCATTTTTTGTTTCTAGGAACACATTTACATATATACATGTATTAGACAAATTTTTTTTTTAATAGTTATTGAAATGTTGTGGTAGTATTAAATTTTGTGTTTCTAGTAGTTTTATTATAAAGTTTATGTATATGTAGTAAAATATTTTTATATATGTAGTAATGATATTTGGTTAATGTAGTAATACACTTTTATAAGTTCATTTTACTAGTTTCTGTTTATGTAATAGTATTTTTTACAAGTTTCTGTACATGTAGTGTTTCCAACTTATTGTTGTGGTTACCCATTTGTTATACATGTATTAATAATTTTTTTGTGTTTCTATAGGTATAGTAACACATTTGTAAATGGCAGACGATCAGTATCGATGCACTATGCTTTTACTGGAAGGTCCTCCTGCTCGATCATCTAAAAGGGCAAGGCCAAGGAAGGCTAAGAAAGAAACTGTTGAGCCTAAGAAGAAAAAGGCTAAGCCTACTGAATCTGAATCTGATTCCGATGTTCAGTTTGTAAAACATGTTAGGCCGTTTATTCCTCATGGTAATCCTGCTTGTCTTTTCGAAGTTATCCAAAATCTTACCCCTAAGCAAGTGCAGGATGTTAAGGACATTGGTTTTGGTGGGTTGTTGAATCTGAAGCTTACAAGAATAATTGGTCATGATATGTTGAATTGGTTGGTTAAAAACTTTAACCACAGTAGTTGGATGTTATCTCTTGGTAGATCACGTAGTGTTCTTTTAAGTCCTGATGATGTTTATGATATCTTTATGCTTCCTCGTTGTGGTGAATATGAGGTTTCAAGTTATCTGCGTTGTGATGAAAATGTCGTGCTGGATAGGCTGAAGTATGTGTATGGGGTTCGTTCGAATGATAAGGTGTCTTCACTTGCTGCATTGATTAAATCCAATCTTAGTGATGGTGGAGATGACTTTAAACGTGTATTTGTTTTCTACTGCCTTCAGTCATTTTTCGACCATCCTCCGAATACTCGTATATGCTCCAGTTTAATGAAATGTGTCGAGGATGTTAGTAAGATACCGAAGACAGATTGGTGTTCCTACATTTTTAAGAGGTTATGTGATGCTGTGAAGGCATTTAATGTTAAATCAACGTGCCACGTTCCAGGATGCCTGCCAATCCTCCAAATTTGCTATCTACACCGGCTGAAGTGGCGTGGGGTTGTTGAGCCGAGGCAGATTCCTCTTATTCAACACTGGACTGATAGCAAGATGATTGAACGTTGTTTGCAAGAGGAGGATGGAAAGGTGTATGGTGATGGTGATTTAGTTGTTGATGTGTACCCTATTACTGAAAAAGGAGTTGTTAAAGCTCAGTTTGTCAATGAACAGGTAATTTAATTTATTAAATTTTGTTAGTTATTTTTATTTTTTTAATTCTAACATTTTTTTTGTTTTATGCTGCTATTCAGGAAGGACATTCAGGAAATAAGTGTCCAGTAGATGAAGCTCAGGTATATTTTTTACTTTTTAGTAATGTTTTTTTATGTAGTAACTTACATTATTACATGTAGTAATATAATATGTTTCTTAGAGTAATACATTTTTTTGTATGTAGTAAAACATTTTTTCCTATGTTATACTCTGTTATATGTAGTTATTGTGGTTGCATAAGTTCTGTTGATGTAGTAATTCATATTATCTCATGTAGTAAAATATAATATCTGATGTAGTATCACATATTCTTTCATGTAGTAATACATATAATATATGATGTAGTAGTAATACATATTTTGTGTATAGTGTTCAGTTTGTGTAGTAATTCATATGTTTTTTGTATAGTGTTCAGTTGGTGTAGTATCAAATATTTTATGCATGTAGTAACACATATTCTTTCATGTAGTAGTAATTAATTTTAATTCCAGCATTTAGTTGTTGTAGTAAGACTTATTATTGCATGTAGTATTATTTAATATTGTGTTTAGTAATAGATAGTCATCATCTTGTAATACAAAATGTTTTTCATTGCAGGATGATCCAAAGATGTTGCATGATTTGATGCAGGATATTTGTGAAATTTCGTCAGATTATGTTAAAAAGTTGAGAAATATTAAAGATGTTGCAACTGTTGTTAGCTCAAGTTCAGAGGAACTTACTGATTCTCAAAAATTTTACTCTGATGAAAAGGTGTTAGCAACAATTGATGGGTTGGTTGCTAACTTTTTACGTACTAAAGAACTTGTGCTAGAGATGCCTAGTTTTGAGCTTTTTCCAGATGATCCACTTGACTGTTTTGGTTTAAATAAAAATGGTGGTGAGAAAGATGATGGTGGGAAAGATGGTGGTGAAGAGGCTGTTGATAGGGAAGAAGTTTGTGAGAGAGATCTGGGTGGGAATGATGTTGTTGAGGAAGAGGCCGTTGAGACTGTTATTGGAGATGAAATTTTAAGAGAAGATGTTGTTGGTGAGGCCGTTGAGACTGTTATTGGAGATGAAATTTTAAGAGAAGATGTTGTTGGTGAGGCTGTTGAGGCTGTTGGTGAGGTTGTTAAGGCTGTTGGTGAGGCTGAAAATAGTAAGGGAGATGAGGACATTAGGTTAGATGAAAATGAGCATGATGAGGTAGTTTCTGAGAAATCAAAGGGTAAGGGTAAAGTCAGTGGTGAAGATATTGATGAGGACGCTGAAGAGTCCGAAAGTGATGATGAATACAGTGATGGAAGTGATAGTGATGAAGATGGTTTTGAGAAAGCAGAGGGAAAGTTTGTTTTTGATCGTGACAGTCATTTTGGAAAAGTTTTTATGAAAATTGAGAAGGATGTTGGGTATTTGTCTGAGTTTTGTAATGCCAATGCAAGGATATTTTGTAGCATGAAGACTGGATTGCTGAACATTGTTGATTATGTTTTTCACTCCAAGGAAAACATGTAGTAAGTTTCTATTTTTTGTTCTTCATATTTATATCTTTTCTAATGTTCATGTGTTTACTAATAAACATTATATCTTGTACTAAATAATTTTTCTTTTATTTTTTGTTGTAGTGAGGAGCTATTCAATACAGACACTGAATTGCATATGGTTAGCAAAGATGATTTTTGGACGTTGTATACAGACAAGGAAATCAGTATGCCAGTTATAACTGCGGTGGCGTATATGATTAATTCTGAATTTCATAATTGTTCTAAGAAAAGACTGTCTAGATACATCTTTAGCCTTGATCACAGTGTAAGTGTATTAACAAAAATTTGTGTTTTTTTAATTTTTTGTTGCTTATTTTTTATAATTTTAATTTTTGTTAATACAGAAAGCTTTGGAGCATATGATAACTTCTGCAAAAAATAAGAAAGAATATGAAGCAGAAATTATTGGTTCTTGGAAAGGTTGTCTGGAGTTAATGCCGAACAGGGATGCTATAATGACAGCGGATTTGGTATTTATTTTTTTAAAATTATTTTCATTACAGTTTTTTTTTATATTTTAATCACATATTTATATATATATATATTTGCAGGTTTTCGTCCCATTTTGTGTATTTACACATTTTGCTGCTGTTGTTTTCAACTTTTCGAATGGCACTTTGCAATACCTGGATAATATGATTCATGTTAAACCCGAGACATACACCAAGATGGCTAAAATATTGGTTAGTGAATTTTTTTAATGTAGTATTTCAATCTTTTTCTTGTAGTAATATATATCTGTATATGTAGTAATTCACAAATTGTTTATTTTAATGTAGCTATATATTTATGTTATTATGTAGTAATATATTTGTGTGTGCAGGTGACATGTATTTCTAAACTGTATATATGTAGTAATCTATATATGTACATGTAGTAATCTATATCTTTACATGTAGTATTCATTAAGTGTGTCATTTTTCTATTTGGCAGCAAAGACTCATGTTCACATTTCTGAAGGAGTTGGATCATCCTAATGCTAATAAGGTTAAAGATTTCAATATTGTGGACATTCCATTTGAATGGAAGAAAGCAGAAAGTAACAAGGATTGTGGTGTTTTTCTTACTCACCACATTTTTCATTTCAATGGGGAACTTTATTCTTCTGCTGATCTGTGCAATGTAAGTTTTTCTCATCATTTTTTTTTTAAAAATTTTTGTTTATCCTTTTTTTTATTCATGTTGTCATGATTCTACTCTTTTTTTTTTTTTTTGTAGGCTGATTTCAGAATTAGAATGAGGGCTGAGTTGTGTGTGAGTTTGATAACCTCAAATGCCAATGTGAAGAAAGATACAATCATAGATAAAGTTTATGATTTTTATTTGAAGAAGCCGCTGTTGTTAGAGGAACTTGAAAAGGCGAAGAAAATAGAGGAAGGGAAGAAAGCAGCCGAAGAAAGGAGGAAAAATTTACGATCCAGCAGGAGGAAATGATGACTTTTAATCTATCTTTTGAATGATGAATTTACGATCCAACAGGAGGAAATGATGACTTTTAATCTATCTTTTTGAATGATGAACATTATTTGTTTTTTGTAATACTTATTTTGTATGGTTTCTGGTATGTTTGGGGGGAACATTGAACTGATTGAATAGGGTTGCAATGTGGTGCATGTTTTTATGTATTTTGTATGTACGCTGTTTTTGTATTTAATATTAATTGGATATCTTTCATATTCTTAGCAGGTCCAAATTAACACAAACCTTTTTTTGAAGAGTTTTGTGCAAACTCCTAAGGTACATAATCATAGTAATATGATTATAATTACATAGTTATTGTTATTCTTAGGAGCTTCAAATTAACATATATTTGTTTACACAGTTTTCAACAATCTTTTTGTGCAATGAAGATTGATTTAAAGAAAGAATCTATAAGGTACTTATTCATTTTTAAATATTATACTGTAGGTTTTAGGAATAGTAATTAAATAATGTCATGTAGTAACATAAAACATTACATGCGGTAACATTAATGTAGTTATACAGTAATTAAATAATAATACTAAAATATTTTAAAATATAATACTTATTTAATTTATAGTAATGTACTTTTCATTTTTATATATAGTAATCAAATAATTTCATGTAGTAACACAAAATATTACATGTAGTAACAAAAACCTAAATGTAGTAACACAAAATATTACATGTAGTAACACAAAATATTACATGTAATAATTTCATGTAGTAACACAAAATATTACATGTAGTAACACAAAATATTACATGTAGTAACAAAATAGTAATGTACTTTCATTTTTATATGAGTAGTAATCATATAATTCTAGGTAGTAACACAAAATATTATATGTAGTAACATAAATGTATTTATTCAGTAATCAAATATTAATACTAAAATATATATTACTATAATGTTTGTTCAAGTATAGTAATGGACATTTAAGTTCGATATGAGTATTTAATCAAATAATTATATGTAGTAACACAAATTATTACATGTAGTAACAAAAACATAATAATGCAGTAATCAAATAATAATACTAAAATATGTAAAAAAAAAACTTAACTCAGAGTAATACTTTTTCAACCTTGTTTTCTGCATTTTAACATTAAATTGATATAGTAAAGTAGTGTTTTGAATTAAAAAAGAAAACTAAAATAAATGAGGATTTGGTGTCATGGAGCCAAATTCATTGGCTAATTCAACAGTAGTTTTTTTCTTCTTTCTCCCAAAATGATTTTTAGTCCTCTTCTTTCTGCCTTTCGTAATTGTGCGTTTAGGATCCAGAACATGTCTTGTTTCTCCAGAATCAGCAGTAGCAGTAGCAACTGTACTTTTTTTAGATTTCAATTCTTCAAGTTCCACTGAATCTCTTCTTTGACCCTCCTCTAGTATTTTTCTTGCATCAATATCTCCTTCACTCTCCAAAATCATATTATAACTCTTTCTTGCCATTTCATATCTCCAAAGGATTGTACGATCAACTTTCCAGGTTTCAACTTGACCATTTGTTTTGTCCCAAATTTCTGATTTTGCAATTTTTGTCCACCTTTTCTTTATGTAGGAATCTGGTATAGTGTCCACAGAATTTATGTGTAGTACTCTCAATGAATGGCTACACAATATACCACGTTCTTCAAATCTCTTGCATGAGCATGTGATACAATTCATGCTGAAGTCGTAGATCACTTTCTGTGTCACACCACGCCGTGTCACCTCATATACCACTGTAGTATTATCAGCCCCAACAATTGTTGAACTACTTGATATACACTTCAAAAACTCTACTTCAAACTTTTTGTAAACATTAAGGGTGTATATTTGAGAAGCATGTTTCACCAGTGCATTTATAGTGAATGATGAATCTGGCTTCACCCTTGAGCTTTGGAACTCATCCTCTTTTTCCTTTATTCTCCAAGTTTCAACTATATTATAAAAAATTCCAAAAAATTCAGTCAAGCTTGTTGTCTTCTTTGAATTGAATGAAATGGAACTGTTTGCACTCTCACTCCTTTGGGAAGATAGGATTCCAGCTGAAAAGAAGTCCTTGTTCAGTGCAGTACACCACTTCTCCCTTATATTGTACAATCTGTTAAACCATTCATGATCCTGTAGATTATATCTTGAAATCAATCCATTCCAGCGACTCTCAAACTCCTCTTCATCAGTACACCATGATAAGCACTTGTTGAACTCTTCTTTAAAATCTTCATCACACTTTAGCTTTGCAAATCTAGAAACTGCATTTTGTTGGAGGTGCCAAATACAGAGCCTGTGTCTTGTTTCAGGGAAAATCTGAAAAGGTATAAATTTAATATATGTAGTAACACACATCATATAATGTAGTATATTAAATAACTTCATGTAGTAACTAATACTATTTCATGTATTTTTATTAGATCATACCTTCTCTATTGCATGTGCTATAGCTGCATCTTGGTCTGTGAATATTGTTACTGGACTCCTTCCACCCATAGACTTCTTGAACACTGTGAATAGCCATTCAAAAGTTTCTATTTTCTCATTTGATAAGAACGCACATCCAAACATAGTATTTCTCCAATGGTTGTTAATTCCAATGAATGGTGCACATATGAGGTTGTATTTGTTAGTACGGTAGGTTGTGTCGAACACCATTACATCACCATATATTCCATAATCTTCTTTCATCATTGAATCTCTCCAGAAAGCATTAGTCATTCTTCCCTCATCATCCATTTGCACTCTGTAAAAAAAGTCAGTCTCTTCATTGTTCTGGTTTTGTATTAATTCAATGAAAGTCCTTGTATCACCACCCTCTATGGCCTTCATTCTTTCACGATTCACAAAGTTCAAGTGATCTCTCATTGTGTGTCCAACTTGCTCTTCACCCCCAGCATTAAATGCAAGGTATCTGAAAGAGTCGCCTGGTTTAATACCAGAAGATACCATATCCACAATTGCAAGAGCCTTTCCATCTTTGATTGCTCTTTCAGATCGATGCATGTGATTCCATTCTTGTCTTGTCAAACAATGATTGTGATCCAAGATATGTTTCACAACCTCATACAATCCATCCACAAGTTTTATCCTCATTTGAGCTTTGCAATTAGTTCTTGTGTCTCCTCGTCTCTTTCTATTTGGTACGTCCTTACTTTTGTCCTTCACACCATTGCAAGAGCAGACATACAGTTTGGATACTACTGTTTTGTTGCCATCCTTAGAGAGTATTCCAGTTGATTTTCGGACACTAAAACCCCCTATTCTAGCATGTGCACAGTAGATGTCAAACATTTCACATTCTTTTTCTCTTCTTATTCCAATTAGTGAATCACTATATAAACTGTAGTCAGTATCCTGTTCTATGATATCTGTATCATCATCTTTCTCAGTTGTTTCATTAGCAGCTTCAATTAGAAGTGTACCACTACCTATGTATATCAGTAACACAATAATCTTCATATAGCAAAACATATTTGATCATGTAGTAAAACATATTTGATCATGTAGTAAAACATATTTGATCATGTAGTAAAGTAATAAGTAGAGCTCATATGATCATTGGTTTTTTGTCATGCAATAAGTCAACAATATATATTTAGAAGTGTTTAGTTTCGTAGTAATCCAATAATTTGCAGATATGCTGTTACTGTAGAAATCATTCGAAAATCGTTTTATAGTAAGATAAGTTTACCTGTTACTGTAGAATCATCAGTATTTGATATAAATATGCCTAGATCATCTTCGCAATTGTCTGTATTCATTACGATCGGCGCCGGATTTGTCTCCATAGGGTTGTTGTCGCCGTCGTCGTCGATGTAGCTTTCTCGAGTTTTTTTTTCCAGCATGATTATGGGGGATGATTGGATGAATTATTGATTTCGCGTTGCCCTAGGACCCGCGAATTTATTGGACCCGTTGGTGTAAGTTGACCCGCGAGAGTAATTTTACCCGAATTGAGAGACCCGCGAATTTAAGTTATACTTTGACTTTTTGCTGGGATGATGGGCCTTGGCCCAATTAGGGTGTATTTCATACATGCAATATTGTATGCAAGACCAGCCCAGTAAAAAAAGATTTGGGGTGAACTCATAAAATGAGGGGTGTAGATAATTTAGGGGTGAACTCATAAAATGAGCGGGTGCACATAACCGTGATAAAAAAAATGATTTGGGGGTGAAATCATAAAATGAACGGATGCAGATAACCGTAATAAAAAAAATAATTTTTGGGTGAACTCATTAAATGAGTGGGTGTAGATAAAATATAAATAAAAAATTAAAATTGGTGTGTACCGGTATCTTGCATGTACTCGAGTATCACCCTACAAATTAGGGTTGATTTTATTATATTTTGTGTAAATTAATAAAATGATAATATAGTCCTTTAAATGTAATTACTCCATTTAAAAAAAAATCTTCTGAGGTGAACTTATAAAATGAGCAGGTACAGATAACCGTGGTAAAAAATAATTTTGGGTGAACTTATAAAATGAGCGATTGCAGATAACCATGGTTAAAAAATGATTTGGGGTGAACTCATAAAATGAGCGGGTGCAGATAACCGTAGTAAAAAAATAATTTGAGGGTGAACTAATTAAATGAGCATGTGTAGATAAAATATAAATAAAATAATAATTTAATTCTATTAAAAAAATCTAATTTTACGTTCGTAATTTAAATAATATTATTATTAATTTTAATAAAGGATAAAATAGTAAATAATAAAATAAAATTTAAATAATTATTTTAAAATATTAAAAAAAGGCAACAGGTATCAAGTTAGGGCGACACAGAGGGCGACACAGAGCGATGCAATTTGACATCCGAACTATTAATAGTCCAGGCGATACAAAAACTATTCTAAGAAAATCCTTTACTTCTATAAAAAAAGAATACACAATTGTAAAATATAACAAACCCTAAATTTTAAATTTTTTAGCATTAATTTCATTTAAATAACTTGAAAATTTAACAAAATAAAATTATAATAAAAAATAAATAAAATAAAAAATAATTATTTTTTTACCTCAGTTAATAAACACGTTTAAGCGTCGCCGTGAGAAAAAGAAGGATTATGCTGTTGTTAATGGTTAAATCTGAAAACAGATTATATATATATATATATTTCTTTAAATTATTTTATAATATTTTTAATTAATAATGGGTGGCCGCCTAACTTTAATAGATGGGCTAAGTCGGTAATACACTATTGCCTAATAATTAGTTATTGGGCTTTTCAGCATCTCAGCTCAAATTTAATTAATTTTTCGTCGATACCGTGTATAATTTATAAATTCAGTGGCATATTTGTAATATATAGTAAAAAAAAAATTGGGGGTACAGCTGTACCCCAAGTCTCTTAATAGGTCCGCCTATATAGAGGGGTGGAGTATATTAATTCATAATAATTTGACACTTATTTCTTTCACAATGACATTAGTTATTTTGATGATAATAATTTTTTTTCCAAAACTTATGATGATTCGGTCAAAAAATAAATAAATTATTATGATAAATTATAAATTAATACTTCATTTCTTTCATGATAACTTTCATATTTTGGTCGATCCACTTTTTTAGAAAAAATTAATTTAGTGAAATGTAAGGTGAAGTAAGTTAATTGATTGTAACATAGAAATATAAAATGTGATCGTTTTTTTAAGCACAGGAGAGGAGCATGTGTGTCTGAAAAATTGAGCCGAGAGAGAAGAAGAGAAAACAACTAAGTTTATTGTCTATTGATGGATGCAGTCTGGAGAAAGCATATATATTTGTATTCGAAAATTGGAAGGGAAAAAAACAAAAATTTCATCACTTCTTTACAATTTTTACAAAAGCATTGCATTATTTTTTGATAATGTTTGTTATTTGAAATCGCCAAGCCTTCTGATCAACTATTACTGCCTCATTTGAAATTCGTACAACAAATAAACAAAACTTGTGTAAAATCATCTCATTATTTATTTAAGTTCAAACCAATGAATCAATGTCCTCAGAATACTTTATTTGTTCCTCATATATATACCCTCAATTTTTTTTTAAAATTCCCTGATTTTATGCAGTTAGTTGATTTTCTTGCCCAAATCTTGTTCTACTAGTAAAAAACAGTTAAATATAAATGCCAACACAAGCAACTATAAAATGAAATTAATTAAGCAGGTGAGCATGCATCTTTATTATCAAGCATTCCAACACTTGTATCTTGAAGAAGCTTACAACATCATCATCTCTGGCATTCCAAGAGATGCATTCATTAAACACAAATATTTACAAGACTCAGAACCTTCAACCGTTCGTTCTGTTTGATACTTCAGTATCCTCCCTGAATGAAGGCATTCAACCGGTTCAACTCGTCCCTATGCTCACTCACAACAGCACGCACCACATCTCCGATCGACACCATCCCGATCATTCCACCTTCCTTGATCACCGGAATGTGCCTGATCCGATTAACTGCCAATTCACAGTTCCAAAAAAATCAACATCCTTACACCAATCTAGTCAGTTTGATACATAAAAGGGTACCTACCTGTCATCATTTCCATTGCCTTGAGAACTTTAGTATCTGGGGTTACTGTGATAAGCTTGTTCTGCAGTTAAATGCCAGTTGATCATTAGCATGAGTTCAAATTTTGGGGTAAAACAGAATGTATTAGCATTTTTCGTAATGAAACTCGACCAGACAACACACACACCTCTTCAGTCATAATGTCCCCAACTTTGGTTTCCTTGGATGACCTTCCCTGGACAATGATTTTCCTCAGATAATCTGAACCAACATCAAACTTACCCCGTAAACATAAACGATAATCAATCGCAAGTTTGTCAGTTTTTACCATATTGTAAGTTATCTAGAATACATAAATGGTGTACCTCTTTCTGTGATAATTCCAGCAAGCGACTTCTGCTCCCCTGGTTTCACCACCACCAGAGCTCCTACATTGTGCTGTGTCATCTGCAGTGAAACATAAAGATCAAAGTTGAAACAAATTGTAACTACAAACATAACCGAGTATATATATCAAGATACACACCGATTTCACAGCATCATATACGGAGTCTTCGGTGGTGCACCAAAGCCAGGATCCATCTGCACTTTTCCCTTTGTCTGATAAAACATCAGAAATTTTGGTGCTTTCAAAACCATGTTCTTCCATACTAGCAGCTGGCGCAGCCGATTCATGGCGTGCAAACATACGAGAGCGCATCACTGGAGGTACCACGCGCATGTGGCGTAGTACAGCACTCTTGATCACACTCCCATGTGAGAAAATTGCTTGAATTCCTCCTTGCATTTTGGCTACAAATATAAAGAGGAGTCATTGACATTCAAGATTCATCAAAGTTCTAATTCACCTTTGATGTATGAATTATGATCACTACAACACCTTAGATTAGCAGAATTAAAGGAAGGGCAAATATAACGTTTGACTTTTGCAAAATAAACAAATATATCCCACCGTTCAGTATTCCATCAACTTTTGAGATATATTTGTTGATGAATTAAGTAATCAGGGGATATAATTGCTATTTTTTTTAAAAAAATGTTAGGATATACTTGAATATTTTTTTGCTTTAAAAGAAATCATATTCCAGAACTAATTGGTGAAACAATTAATTACAAACAAGCAGGCAAGATCTATAAGATTATAGTGCAGAGAAGAAAAATCAGAGACATGGGTTTGACAATTATCGAAACAATAATTGGAAAAATGAAAAAAAAAAATCTTGCCATGAACTAATTAAACTGCAAATTATTAATATGAGAGGTATGATTCTCAACACCGCCACTTTTTAACAAACGAAACATAAATTGGGTTTTCTGGGGTTTAATTTTTGGAATAGATAAACAAGATCCATATAAATATTTTCACAAAAAGATGAAATTTTTATATAGTAAATTTTCAATTTTGCTCATTCCATTTTTAGGGACTCATAAAAGAACATAAACACAGGAGGAAAGGAGAACCCACATCAGAAATCCAGGTTTTGAATTGAAGACACAGATATATTTTCAAGAATTGCAGCAACCTTTCACAGAATCATGAGCTTAAGTTTGGAAAAAAAAGAAAAAAAAAAGGGAGTTTGCAGCAGCTTACCAGAATTGGGATATTTGTGGAAGTGTTTATCACCTCAGGCAGGTAGCAAAGTAAAGAAAGTAAAGAGAAGAATAAAAGTAAGCAGATAAATTACCCTTTTCAGCCCTACTTTATCCAGCCCACGAGTTTAATAATGGTTTTTTCCCACTTTTCCTACTTAAATACGTCCTTCTCCTGCAAAATGCGTTTCGTGCAGCGGAAAAATTAAAGCTGGAAAATGTTTTATGCCTGTATTCATAATAAAGATACGTTTTTTATTCAATTTAATTTTATTTTAAAAGGTTTATACTATCTCTTTTGTCATGAAATATGTTATTCTAAATTAAAAAAGTCATAGTTAGGCCGAATCTTCGGATTGTCCAAAAAATATTGCTATTGGTTGGTTTTCTACATGATCAATATATATTGTTAATTTGTTACTATAACATTAAATTATTATTATTACAATATCAAAAGTGTATTACTACATGTTAAAAAAATTATAAAAAATTCATCCTAAAAATTAAGCGTTCAGAATTTTTTTAAACTTCTAATAATACTTTGTAGTAACAATATTAGAGTCATATAGTAAAACAATATTTAAAAACAAAAAAAAATATTTTAATTAAATTTAACGCATAAATTAGCTATATTCATGTATGAAATATTTTATAAATTTTCTATATTTTTGTTATCAAAAGTGGGTAGTAGCATAAAACTCTTTTTGTTATTAACATGGTAAAAAACTTTTTTAGATGTTTCTGAAACAATTTTAATTCGTAAATAAACGTACTAGGATATTAAGTTGACTATTTTTTTTTTTTTATTTTAAATGCAAATGGTCCCAGGAAAATGGAAAAAACTGTCAATCTGAAGTTCTTTAGATATGTAAATTTCGATAAAATATTAGAATATTTCTGAATATATATACATTATATATTAGATGTAGGTTAGTCTTGATGAAAAGACATGACATGTGTATATTTGTGTATGCATATGTGAGTCTTTAATAATGAAATGTGGCCTCTAAATAAATTCAACTCAATTCATGATTCATATCTAATTTAAAGTCTATATTACACAACTAATTGTAATTAGTGGTTTAGACCTAAAATAATGACTCATTACGGGTCCACTCTAAATAAAATCTTAATTAGTTTAAGAATGTCTTAATCACTTGAAATTACCATGATACATGTATGGAAAAACATATAAATTCATCATTCTTTTAGGTAAGAACTCATTTTCAATCTTAATTAGATAGCTTTTCTATATCAAAACTGATTTAAACGTCGAAGTCCTCCCGATGTGGTTTTTTTCAGGTCCCACGAATTGAGCTTAAGCCCAGCGTAGTGGAGAAGACAAAACTCGAGAGGTGAAGTGTCCCTCATCGAGTAGGGGTATAGTTTGGTGTTGATGAAAAGACAATGACCCCTCAAGTGCGCACGAATCATATATATTCATAGGACAACACTTTGAAATTACAACCAAACTAATTTAACGCATTCATTCAAGCCCCACCCACAATACCTCATATCTCCAATATTTTATGTTATCATCTTATGACTAATTTATACTCCTTCCATCTCCGAAAAACTGTTTAATAATTGAAAAGTGTAACACCATTTACCAAAAAGTGTAAGTCAGTAAACTGAAAAGTGCAACATGGACCATAATAATTGACCAAAAAGTGTAAGTCAGTAAACTGAAAAGTGCAACATGGACCATAATAATTGAAAAGTGCAACACCATTTACCAAAAAGTGTAAGTCAGTAAACTGAAAAGTGCAACATGGACCATAGCAGACCAACCCAAAAATATAATAGAATAAGTAGGTGTATTAAAGATAATATGATTGAGAGAAATAAGAATATAATGCAATTTGAAAAATAGTAATTTGTTAAAAAAATATATATATATAACTTTTATTAAAGACGGACTAAAATAAAAGTTACGTAACTTCCATTAAAACAGAGTATAATATTACTTACCTGGGAAATGAAATAATTACATTTGAGCCCATTCATTCGAGTTCAAAATGGATAACGAATAGGACATGCCCATGGGGTCATTTTTATTATTTGATTGTATGATGTTGCATAATTGGATTATTAATTAATGTTAATTGTCACATCATTTTCGAGGATTCGTGACATTGCCTTTAGCCATCGGCAATGTTTTGTTTTGTTATCAATATAAAATAAGGTTGATTTTTTTATAAAGTAATTTATTAATATATCATTATGTTGGAAAGTGTAATTCTCTTTAAATAAATTAAGTTATAATAATAAAAAAATGACGTATCTAATTTATTTTTTCAATAAAATTCCATAATCAAATTGCATGTGTAGTTTGGGACAAACAGAGCAATTTATTTTTTTATAGATTACATTAAATACCCATCTCTTTTCCCCTCCCTGTAGTTTGGGACAAACAAAGCAATTTATTTTTTATAGATTAATGTTTTATCACTTGTATGTCCTTTTTTTTTTTTTAATTACATTAAATACCCATCTCTTTTCCCCTCCCCATGACTCGAACCCTCTTTTCTCCTCCCCATGACTCAAACCCAGGATCTAAAGCCTACGTAGTGGTGCTCTAACCACTTGAGCTATCCAACTTCGTCATCACTTGTATGTCCTAAATAAGCTAAACTTATAGCTCTAATATGATCTTCTAGATATACATCTACTACTTACAGCGTGATTTAAAGTCTTAACTTCCTTTTTTTTTTTTTTAAATTAATTATAACAAAAATACGGAGTATAGTTAATTAAGGTAAATTCAGAAAAAGATTTATTGATCAAATTTAATTGGAATAAAAAAAATCACTTTCAAGTGTTGTTAAAATATTACAAGGTTAAAATATTATTACTACAAAATATACTACATGAACCATAACAAAAAAATTATTTTTTAGGTGAATTCGCCGGTGAAAAACTAACAGCAATACAAATTGTCCTTGTATAACATATTTTAATTTTGTAGTAGCAAAATATTTTTGATCTTGTAGTAATATATATATATTTATTTATTTATTGGTCTAGTAACATATTTTAGCCTTAAAGTAGTAGAATAATTTTGATCTTGTGAATTCGTCAAAAAAAAAATTAAGTGTTCTTACTATATATTTTTCTTATTCTTGTAGTATTATATTTTGGTTTTATAGTAAATCACATGTCTGTGATCCGAAGAAGAAAAAGGAGAACATACATTGAAGAGGTAGAAATTTTTTAAAATAGAAGTAAGAAACATTTTTGGTGCCACACATGTGTCCACATGTTAAAACTTAAAACCCAAAAATTTTCATCCACACCTTGGGTGGTGCTCTAAACCGTTATCAGTTACGGAGTACGTTTTTTCAAATGTTATTTCAATTCTACTGTTGGGCTTTCAGATTGTGATAATCCCCGGAGACGATTAATATTGTAGACTAAGGCCTTGTTTGGTTTATTGGATTGGGTAGGAAATATTATTTTATCCATGAAATTCCCATGTTTGGTTTGTTAGAAATTGGTCCGAGATTAATTATGGTCCGGTATTATTTTCCCACTTAATCACCTACATGCATGATTATTAGTCTAGGAGGGTAGGTGAGTTAATTAGTCTTTGAGAATAAAAATGATGTGATTTGACTATACTGTCCTTACCAACTAAAGTAATTACAATTTACCACATATATATATTTTAATGTCAAAGGGCATTTTTGTCATTTAACACTAAAATTTAAAATTTAATCCATCAATCCAAACATGAATTTAAATCAAAATTTCAAATTATCCCATTAAATCATATCCTAATATATTTATCCTATCCAACAAACCAAACAAGCTCTAAGAATAATTTAAATGGATTAATATCTTTAAGTGTGAATTAGTCAAAATATTAATTCAAATTTCATCACTCAAAATGAAATTCGTGGTACAGTATCAAACGAAAAGTCTCCTCTCTAAAATATGGAGTAATGTTTTGTATATTAAAAGGTACTCCAATACTTAAAAAAATGTATGTGACCCTTTGTTCAAGGAGACCATATTCATGAAAGAGGAAAAAATTCTCAAATTCATTTTCACGTTTTTTTTTTTTTAAATTAATTTTTAAGTTAAGACCTCTTACTCTTAAAATTTACAATTTTTTATCATTTATGTCATTATCTTTTCAAGTTTTCTTACATAATATCTTTACTTTTATCATTTTAATAAAGTTGAAATATCCCATTAAATTTACCCTTTTTTCTTCTTTTTTTTTTTTTTGGTGTTCAAGTTGAAGACAGCAAAAGTAGCATAAATGGTTGAATTATTGAGGGAGACATGATTTTATTTTTGGGTGATGGGAACCTGAAAACACACACATTATTAATAGGCATGTCTTATCTCATCTTGCTGTTGGAACATGTCCACATTCTCCCATGATACTTCTTCCAACATATGACTCTAATTAATTGTACATTATAATTTCATTTCATTTGTTAAAAATAGTATTTTTTTGCAAAATGCATTTATTTTTTGTATTGAAATATGTAAATTTGTTCAACTACAAACTAACAATGAATGTTGAAGTGTAATTATTAATTGTATAATTTAATTGTTTTAAATTGAAGATAAATGACGTCTTGTGGCACGGTTGTGATTATTTATGAGTATCCTATTCCTGTGGAGCCCTAAGGTATATGCATTTTTGTCACTAGTAGTGGCAAGTGGGTCCTAGGTATCTAATCTAATAAATCTCATTTATAGTGACATGTTATCATACTTTTCTCTATTTCAAAGTTCAAACCACAATGATGTGAATATTATAATTTGAGTCGTCCTTTAATTCAATATTAATTACATAATCTTGGTAAAGTTGAAAGATACATTTTGATGTAACACTTAATACGGAGTATTAAATTAATACATTTTTTAAGCAACAAATACCATTAAAAATATATACAAAATACAAATTAGTAAAATTAATTTACACAACACCTTACTTGCAATTAAATAGCTAATCAATAATTTGATAGGATTTACCATTAAAAATAATTTGTTCCTCATTCATTTAAGCCTTTCTTCTCCCTTAAGTCTTACAACACCACTACTCCACCCGATTTTCTGACAGATCCACCATCGCCCCACTCCCTTCTTATTTTCGCATATCCTCCACCATCTTTGTTGGAATGCCCAGAACCCTACGACCATGTTACACTACGCATAAAATGGTCAGGGATCTCGCTTTTACGGTGTTTGTTATTGATAGAATAAATGCACCGATAGAATTGAGTTTCTCATTAAAGCACAAAGAGACCTTTAGGTCTTTATTATATACAAGAGAAGATAACTTCCAAATGGAAGTTATAAGAGTTGGTTGTGTAACAACCTAACTACCAAACTAATTCTTGATATCTCTAATACCCCCACCCCCCTCAAGTTGCACGGATGGGGACAGACTTTAAGCTTGTGACGAAAGTATTCAAAAAGTGGACGAGGTAGGCTCTTTGTAAAAATATCTGCAATCTGTAAGTTGGATGGAACAAATTGAGTGGTGAGGCGACCAGAGACGACCAATTCGCGCACAAAGTGATAATCAATGTCGATATGTTTAGCTCGTTTGTGCGCAACAGGATTTTGACTCAGGAAGAGAGCACTTTTGTTGTCGCAAAGAAGGCGAGGACGATCTGGGAGCGAGGTCTTGATTCACGTGTTATACAACACTAAAATAAACAACCGCAAGTGTACGGTGTCTATCGTAGAGTGGTAGGCATGAGGTCGATCCCACAAGGAGGTTACGCGTAAAAGTGTAGTTTGTTAACTAAGTTCTATTTAGACGCGATCGATAATTTGAATGGTGTGAATTACTCTAAGATTACCTACCAAAGTGTCATAATTAAGTAATAAAGAGTAATAAAGATCTACTAGCATGCGAATCAATAAAAGAAGGTAAAAACGAATGAAAATCAATTAAGAGAAGGTGGGTTCCAAGGCAATTGTAACACCTAGACATCCGTTTATGAATGTTATCTCGTTTAAATGGCCATTAAGGTTATCTCATATAGGGTGATCACACAATAAGAACTAATCGATCTCTCGATACAAATTAATCCAAAAGCGCATGCAACATAGGCTCGTATCTCTACATCATAAACATTACACCGCCTAAAATAGCCCCTAAGATCATTCAATTCCCTCTCCGATAATTAATCCTCTCTCGAGATCATAATAATACCGGGTTGCATGCTTGCATACGATTAAATGGAATAAATCTTTCGATACTACCCCAATTAACAATGAATTAAGCAAATCATCATGGCCACTAACAACATGCTTTACAATGAATAATTAAACATGCAAATAAGAGATAAACACCAATTAAAGCAAGAAATTACTCATAAACTTCAATCCAAGTATTTACAATGCCTTAGAACCACAAATTGTTTAGCTACTAACTAGCATAATGAAATTACAAAATCCAAATGAAATAACTAAATAAAAAGGAAAAGAAATGGAAAGCTTAGTCTAGAATGTGGTAGGGAATGGAATTTGGGAGCTATTGCATCCTTTCTTCCTTGATTTGATGAAGAATTGAGAGGGAAATGGCCAAAACACCTCCAAGTATGTGTAAGTATGTGTGGATTGGGGGAGAATGGCTTGTAATTCAAGAAATGGGGCTTATATAGTGTTGGGGAAGGGTTTAAATGGCATAATTTCAAGTTGATCCCTCAAAAATGGAGAAAATACAAGTTTGGCACCGAAAATGGGGTGATTCGGCCGAGTTGGGGTCACTCGGCCGAGTGAATCACTTGAAAAAGCGTGTTGCGACTTTGTCTAGCCGAGACTCGGCCGAGTTGGGGTCACTCGGCCGAGTGGTCTTGAAGTTCCAGTGGCTACGGCTTTGGCTTGATTCGGCCGAGTTGGCTCACTCGGCCGAGTGCGCAGAAATGTTGAAAATCGCAGATTCGGCCGAGTTGAGTCACTCGGCCGAGTTGCCCTGTTCTTCGATTCCAGCCTTTTCTCATTTCGTGCATATCTTCCGCCTCGGGTGTCGGATTGACTCGATTCCTTTGGCTAATCCACTCCGTTTTTCGAGACGAATCCAACCGTGCACTCCTCTTTCCGGTCCGATCACTTGTGGTATGTGTTTTGCTCCAAATTCCATCGTTTTACCTACAAAATCAACAAAACACAACCTTTCTCTCATTTTGGCTCAAACAATCATATTCAATGCATAATTCAATGAAATCTACATCAAAACATGCTTCACATGTGCTCCTAAGACGTGTAAATTCCACCCGAATCAAACCCCCCCAAACTTAAAATGTTGTTTGTCCTCAAACAACTAAGCACTTAAGGCAATGAGGGTGGAATGATCACAATGGAATGTTCAATGTAATTCACACATGCAAAGTAAGATGTAATGATGTCTCTTTCTCAAAGTGCATTTCTCAATGAAGGTCATAGGCTCACTATTGCAATTCACACTCATGGATCAAAGAATGCATAAACACACAACACATTGTGAATGGGAAACATAATCCAAATGCTTAAGTCCTCTACTCACATGACAAAGTGTTTCTCTCAAACACACAAACAAATTGAGGATATTAATGCACTCATCAACCAAATCATGCTATGCAATCACCATATGCTTGCCCAACTTCTACTTTCTATACACACTTAAATGCTCAACAATGTGATCAATAGGACTTAATCAAGGATGTAACATTGGCTCTTTGGTCAAGGTAGGGTAAATTTGGATGAAGTAACTCATACACTAGTGGGGAGCGAGAGATAAAGACGCATAGACACATCTCAAAAACTTCTCAAGATAAAGTTACAATTGCGCGTATTGCAACTCAAAAACTCTAACTTCCACAATTTATTTGTTCTCTTTTAAGCATATTCTACACCACAAGACCATTGGACACTTTTTTTTTTTCTTTTCAAGCTTTTGGGGCTCTTTGTCCCTCTTTTCTTTTCCCTTGATTTTCTTTTCATCTTTCTCTTTTTTCTTTCAACTTTTCCACTTTCTCCTTTCACCACCAAAGATATTCATTCAAGCACATGTTTTCCACTTTGTCTTTTATCCCCCACTAGATGTAGGTATCAAAGGCTTAAAAAGGCTAAGTGGTTAACATTGTAGTTTGCCAAGAAAATGAGGAATTAAGCTCAAGGGGCTAACCACGGAAGATTACTTCGATTTTGGGAAATTTTAGCTAAGTGACTCTTTTAGAACAAGATGGCCTATATCACATCACAAAGTTTCACACAATCATGCTTTCAAACAAGAACATGGGTAAGTTCTAGGATCACTAACAATAACCTAGTCCACTCTCAATTGAATCAAACCGGAATACATGCTCAAATTATGGCTCAAATCTCAACGGTTTATTCAATAGGACTTTCACAATCATCAAATGTTCCCAAACAACAACACATCATGCATCTATGCTATCAAAGATCACAAATATGAACACAACATGATACTATATTCCAACACCAATCATGCCTACATTCAAAGAAAATAGACATCACCACAACTACTCAACAATGGATCCCAATGACTATTCATGCTCACATTTCACCAAAAAAAATCCACTACCCAACATATGATCAAAACCAACTTAAACAATATAAGCATGTGAAAGCCAAGTGTGCGCCAGTGCAAAATGTAACACAAGTAGAATGACGAACCGGTGCAAGGGTAACAACTAGTAGAAAAATAAAAAGAAAAATAACTCCCCCAAACTTAGAATTTTACTATGTATAAATTCTAAGTTTGGGGCTACAAGTTGTTACCTCCCTCCTTGCACATCCAAAGCTCTTTAAAGATCACCATTGCAACACTTGCTTCCCCTCTCCAAAGTTGGTTTTGCTTCCTTCTCCATTCTTCAATATATGATGTCCATAGTACTCTTCATCCATACCTACAAAACAAACCAAGCTATCAACACTACTAAAGCAATAAAAACATGAAAGCAATAAAACCTTGGGTTGCCTCCCAAGAAGCGCTATTTTTAACGTCCTATGCCGGACGGTTCTTCCTTGAGGTGGATATCAAGTCACCCCATCATCCTCCTTGCTCTTGCACTTCTTTCCCCATGCTACCTTCTTGAATCCATTGAAGCATCCAAAAGCTAGTCCATCCGGCTCTTCAATCATGTCATAAGAGGTTGATGCCTCATCCATCCCCAAGCTTGCACAAGTAGTTTTTCTTGATTTGGGGGAGTTTTTGAAGAAAACTCCCCCAAACTTGGCCTTCTTGCCCATCTTCAAATCATTCTCTTCCACTTGGGGGTCTTCTTTCACAAAGTTGATCTTGAGATCTTCTTCCACCTCCTCTTTCATTGGCATTGGAGGGTGATCTCTTCTAGAATACCCATACTCTCCTTCCTCGTCATTCCGGATTTTGATAGCTCTATAAATGTTGAACGTGACTTTCTCATCGTTCACTTGAAGTTTTAGCACTCCTTTCTTTACATCAATTTTAGCCCCACCGGTTGCCAAGAATGGCCTTCCCAAGATCAATGGAATATACTTATCTTCCTCCATATCCAACACCACAAAGTCTACCGGGAATATAAACTTATCAACCTTAACCAACACATCTTCCATTATACCCAAAGGGTATGTCACGGATCTATCCGCCAATATAAGGCTCATTGTGGTTTGTGTAAGCTTTCCCAAACCAAGTGACTTGAATATGGATAAGGGCATGAGATTAATGCTCGCTCCCAAATCACACAAGGCTCGAAATGTACCTCCATCCCCGATGACACATGGTAAAGTGAAAGATCCGGGGTCTCTAAGTTTTTGAGGCAACTTGGCTTGAATAATCGAGCTACACTCCTCGGTTAAATGCACCGTTTCATACTCCACCATCTTCCTTTTGTTAGACATGATCTCCTTCAAGAACTTGGAATAGTGGGGCATTTGCTCAAGTGCTTCGGCAAAAGGAATGTTGATGTGGATCTTCTTGAACATTTCCACAAACTTGGCAAACTTGTGATCCAAACCCTTTTTCTTCAATCTTTGAGGGTATGGAAGAGGTACTTCATTTTTACTAAACAAATGAGGGATTGCCTCCCCACTCTTCTTCTCCCCTTCTTTCTCTTTCACTAAACCATCATCTTTGTCAACACCCTCGGGTGCCATTACCACTTCCTCCTCTAACGGCATCTTTGGCCCTTCGTAGCTTGTCCCACTTCTTAACCTTATGGCGTTGCATTGCTCCTTGGGATTTAGCTCCGTGTTAGAGGGGAATTGCCCCGGAACGTGTTGCTTTCCAATGACGTTAGCAAGTTGACCTATTTGCTTTTCTATGGCCTTTACGTTGTTTGCCACATTCTTGATCATTTCACCATGCTCATCAATTCTTTGCCAAGTCTTGGTTGCATTCTCCCTAGTCTCTCTCATGAAGTTCTTTGTTTCCCCCATAAAAACACCAAACATGTCCTCCAATGACAACTTTGATGAAGACTCTACAATAGCTCCATCTCTAACATTAAAATTTGGAGGTGGGATGATGGCATTCCTTGTGTTAGCATAGGAGAAGTTCTCATGTTGCCTCAACCCGGGATGATATTGATTCGGATTAGGAGGATTTTGCCTCTCATTCCAACCTCTTTCTCGGAAATGACGGTCCCTTTGATTGTTCATATAATGAGCCTCTTCATATTGATCGTCACTAGGTCCCATTAATGATTTGGCCGCCATCATCGAAGTCAATTTATCCACCTTGTTGGATAGAGTAGCAAAATCTTCCGATTCTCTTGTGGAAGCAACTTTCCGGGTTTGCCTTCTCTCGGATGGCCATTGGTTCCCGTTCTTTGCCATCTCTTCCAATAGCACATAACCCTCCTCCGTTGTCTTCCCTAACAAAGAACCCCCTCCGGCCGAAGCATCTACCATCCCTCTCGTGCGATGGTCCATTCCATTGTAGAAGTAGAAAATGAGTTGATCTCGTGAGAAACCATGTTGTGGGCAACTTCTAATCAAATCTTTGAAGCGCTCCCACGCTTCGGCTAAGGACTCATCCTCATCTTGCATAAATGATGAAATCTCTCCTCGTATCTTGATGGTCTTGCTTGGAGGAAAGTATTTCATAAGAAAGGCATCTACAAGGTCGGCCCAATTTTCGATCGTCCTTAGATCAAGAGACATGTACCATTGTTTTGCACGATCACGGAGAGAAAATGGGAACAATTGGAGCCGGATGTAGTCTTGAGGGACACGGTTGATCTTAACCGTTCCACTTATCTCTAAGAATTGAGATAAATGGAGGTTAGGATCCTCCTTTGACAACCCTCCAAATTGGTTATTTTGGACCATCATGATTAGCGCCGGTTTGAGCTCAAAGTTATGAGCATCTACGGGTTCCCTACCCGCTCCTCCATATGGTCTTGGGATGGGACGGAAGTGGTCTCTCAAGACTCTTTGATTCCCGTTTTCCTCATTCCCCCGTTGCTCTCCATCTCCTTCCATATTGACATTCTCTTCGATCCTCCGGTTGAGGTTACCTCTCAAGCCTCCTTGTGGTCGATTACCACCATTCCCATTTGGCTCTACTATGCCTCCAATATCCTTTTGATTTCTTTCTTCTTCACCAATCAGATTATCCCTTCGATTCATCTCTTCCAATTCAATTCTTCTTCTTTCGGCGTTCCTTCTTCGACAATTAGCTTCGATCTCCGGATCCAAGGGCAACACTTCTTGTTGATTACTCCTAGATCGTGTGATCATAAACCATGTCTAGACAAAAGTTTAAACGAAAGTAAGAATCGCAAGTGAAATCAAGGTAAAACAAACAAGTATTTTTGGATTTTTGCAAATAAGGAAAGCAAGTAAAAATGTCTAAACTAAAACTCTATTAACCTACACTCTAGAGCTATAAAACCTCCCCGGCAGCGGCGCCATAAACTTGATTTACGTGTTATACAACACTAAAATAAACAACCGCAAGTGTACGGTGTCTATCGTAGAGTGGTAGGCACGAGGTCGATCCCACAAGGAGGTTAAGCGTAAAAGTGTAGTTTGTTAACTAAGTTCTATTTAGACGCGATCGATAATTTGAATGGTGTGAATTACTCTAAGATTACCTACCAAAGTGTCATAATTAAGTAATAAAGAGTGATGCGGCCTAAAAATGTCACCTAATAAGGAGTCGACACGTGTATAGGGGATAAGATAAAAGTGAAAGGATCAGGTTATGTAATACTCTCTGAGGGGAAATCCTCTCGGGAGATCCCTTTGGAGGGAGCTTCGACTAAAGAGAAGCTTCCAGAAGAATTACTTCTGGTGAAAGTTCGTGAGCCTTGAATGTAGGGAGGTTCCGCCATTTTCGGCTTAGACTCGATAGAAAGTGGACCTTATCCTCTATTATCTGGGGAACCGAGTCAAAGGAGAAGGGATATGGCCGAGTCTTCGGGAAGTGAAGGGAAGAAGGCTTCGTCCACTCCGCAGGACCGAGTCTTGCGGGTAGTTCCGGAAAAGGAGGAAGGCTTGACTTCCTCTCCAGCAAGCATCTCTATAAATAGGTAAAATCGAGGAGATTTCCAGGTTAGACACTCGTACACTACACACTTAATACACTGAATATAATATACTATTCAGAAATCTTTTGAGAACTCTTTATATATACATCAAGGATCTTGAGATCCTTGGGAGAGATTAATAAGCCCTATACTGACTTAGGCATCGGAGTGTCCACGCCGGACTCCCCTCCGGCGTGTTCTTTGCAGGTTCTTGAAGGTTTTGAGCGAAGGCAACACACTCGAAGCAATTACTCGTGTTCGAAGAACCGGACGTTTAATCCCGAGGATACATAATCCTCTCGTGTAAATTTTGGCACATCAACTGGCGCCGTCTGTGGGAAAGAGTTGAAGGATTTTCTCACGAATTTCTACCTGTTCGAGCAAATGGGTGGCGGAGACAAAACATCTACTTCTGGAAAGAAGAATCTTCCAGGGGGGAATTCCCCTTTGCCGACTGATCCCCCACCAATGGGAGGCCGGGGGAAGAACCCAATCCATACCCCTTCTGGATCAAATCAGCCATTGGCGCCCACTCCAGATTTAGGTGACGAAAATCATCCCTTACCAGTCCGGGAGGGAATAACAGGGAACCTTGAAACCCCAGAGTTCCAGACCGCAGATCCTCAGCGAGAGGATATTCCAGACTCAGGGACACTCTTGATCTCTCCCGATCAATTGAACGCCCTCATCAAGCAAGCTGTAGATAAAGCCTTTGCAGATCAAAGGGACCAGATTCCCAAGGCTGCACCGGGGAATCCAGAGGTACCGGCCCATAGACCCCAGGATGAAGCACCTGGAACCTCCCAAGTGTTGTCCAAGGAGATGGGGATACGAGTGGAGGAGGATGATAAAGTGCCCTCGCGCGCGGAAAGAAGCATTCCCCTTCGGAGCACTAGAAGGAACGCAGATCCGGCACCCCGAGGGACAGAACCCCTTGAGACAGAAGAAAGCACTGATGATACCTACGGAGGGCCAGTTAGCGACCAGCTACAGGCTCTGCAGAAAGAGATGAAGGATATGAGGAGACAGATGAACAACCGAACCAGTAGATCCGCTCATACATCCGGATGTTAGTTCTCCCCTAACATATTACAGGATGAATTACCATTCAATTTCAAGCCCCTTAATTTTGAGTATGACGGTACGACAGACCCTTACGAACACTTAGTAAGATTTGAGAACGCTGCGCTATTACATCGCTACGGAGAAGGAATTAAGTGCAGGGTGTTCCTGACCACCCTGGCGAAAGCAGCGCAACAATGGTTCACTCAACTAGAACCTAATACCATCCGATCCTGGGAAGAATTCAGTGAGTTATTTCTCCATCAATTTGCAAGTGCCCGGAGACAGCCACGGGCCACCTTGACCCTCTTCAATCTGAGGCAGGGGGAGAGCGAAAGCTTAAGAGCTTTTCTCCGGAGGTTCAATCAGGCAGCTCTGGAGGTCCCTACAGCCTCTCCGGAGGTGAAGATCAACGCCCTCACTAACGGATTACGAGATGGAGATTTCTTTTCCTCCTTAGCTAAGAAGCCAGTTAAGAATTTCGATGAGCTGCTGCACAGGGCAGAGAGGTACCTCACTCTAGAGGAGGTCCGTAAGGCCAAGAGGCTGGAGGTCAGGCCACCAGATCGAGAGAGAAGAAGGGAAGGTCCCTCCAGACGATCCAGCCCAGAGGTCCCTCGGACCTCTGGATCAACAAGAGATAGCAATCCCTCCGGAGGTCCCCGGTCTGGCCCTCGTGGGAGGTTCGAGAAATACACGCCCTTGAGGATTGAGCCTGCTGAAGTGCTGGAGGTAGCCGGAGACCATCCAGACTTGAAATTCCCATATTCCAGAAATCGAGGACCTCAGAAACCCAAGTCTGATCGATTTTGCCGATTCCACAATGAGTATGGGCATGATACAAATCAATGTTACCACTTGAAGGACGAGATTGAGAGGATGATCCAAGCGGGCCATCTAAAAGAATTTATATTCAGAGATAGGCAGGGCCCTCGAGGGCAGAAGCGGAAAGATCATGAGAGAAAACCAGAAGAGAAGGAAACCATAGAGGCAGCTGAGGATATGCCCCCTCCCCCACCAAAGAGAGGAGTAATCCACATGATAGTGGGAGGGCCAGCTGATGGAGATTCTTTTCGGAGGAGGAAGCAAAATGTCCGGGCTCTAAGAGCAGAGCAAGGAAGCCAGTTAAGAGAAGTGGGGCGTATGACGGAGACGCCCAATATCCGATTTGGCCCGGAGGATGTGAAGGGAGTTAAGGAAGATCACAATGATGCACTGGTGATCACTACCGACATAGCGGGATTCAATGTTGCTCGAATCTTTGTAGATACGGGAAGTTCGGCTGACATCATGTTCTTCGAATGTTTTAAGAGAATGGAGCTGAGTGTGAAGCTGCGCCCTGTAGATACCTCTTTGTATGGTTTCTCCAGAGGTGCAATCCAACCTTTGGGGTCAGTGATGTTACAGGTAGGATTGGGAGACGCTCCAGCTCGGAAGGTCCATGTGGTGGAGTTCCTTATTGTAGACATTCCCTCGTCGTACAATGTTGTGATGGGACGACCTAGCCTGAATCTTTTTCAGGCAATCATTTCCACATTTCATATGAAAATGAAATTCCCTACAGCCACAGGGGTGGGAGAAGTGAGAGGAGACCAGTACCAAGCACGGAAGTGCTATGCAGAGTCCGTGAAGATGGCAGATAGGGCCCTAACTAGGGGCCTGGAGCGGACGAGAGGAGATGACCCTGAGGTCAAGAGGAAGAAAGTAGAGGGAGCAGCACCTGAACAAGTGAATGTTAAAACAGATGAGGAACTGATGAGTGTGGAACTCTTTCCAGGGAAATTCGGCTTTGTTACCAAAATAGGTACCCAACTGGGGCCTGAACTCACAGAGAAGGTAATATTTACATTACGTCGAAATTCCGATATATTTGCATTTTCTCCAGCTGACATGACAGGAGTCCCTCCGGAGATAGCAATACATTGCCTTAATGTTGATCCAAAGGCAAGGCCCGTAAAACAAAAACTACGAAATTTCGGGATTGAGAAGAATAACATTGTGAAAGAAGAAGTTGAGAAGCTATTGAAAGCAGGGCATGTAGTAGAAGTCCAATTCCCAGAATGGCTCTCCAATGCCGTGCTAGTGCCTAAAGGGGGAGGAAAGTGGAGAATGTGCATCGTTTTCAGGGACCTCAACAAGGCATGCCCTAAGGACCACTACCCGCTACCAAGGATAGATCAGCTAGTGGATGCAACTTCAGGCTTTGAGTTGCTGAGCATGATGGATGCATACCAAGGGTACCACTAAATCCAACTGAATCCTGCAGATGTCCCCAAAGTGTGCTTCATAGCAGCCTATGGAACGTTCGGATATGTTCGGATGCCATTTGGATTAATCAATGCCGGAGCAACCTATCAGAGGATGGTCGATGTTGTCTTTCGAAAGCAGCTAGGGAGAAACATGGAGATATATGTAGATGATATGTTGGCTAAGAGTGTGAAAGCAGATCAACATATAGAGGATCTGGAAGAAATTTTCCAAGTAATTCGAGAAAACGGCATCAAGTTGAACCCAACCAAATGCTCTTTTGGAGTAAAATCAGGGAAGTTCCTCGGATATATGGTCACTCAAAGAGGTATAGAGGTGAATCCAGCCAAGGTGAAGGCTGTACTGGACATGCAGCCACCAAGAAACATAAAGGAGCTCCAGACACTCAATGGGAGGATTACAGCATTGAGCAGATTTATAGCCAGGTCTGCTGAAAAGAGCCATCCCTTCTTTAAAATTCTTAAGAAAGGGACCAAGTTTGAATTGAGCGAAACATGCCAAAAGGCCTTTGAAGGCCTGAAGCACCATTTGTCTCAGTTGCCGAAGCTGACGAAGCCTTCTCCAGGAGATACCCTCATTTTGTATCTCTCCGTAGGGGAATTCTCACTAAGCACTGCCTTAGTCAAAGAAGAGGGATCTCTGCAGCACCCTATTTATTATGTCAGTAAGGTCATTCAGGGGGCCAAAAATCGATACTCAGAAATTGAGAAGGCTGCTCTGGCTGTGGTAGTTACAGCACGGAGGCTGCGCCCATATTTCCTTTCTTACAAAATACTGGTCCGCACTAATTACTTGTTGAAATAGGTTATAGGGCGAGCAGACCTCTCTGGAAGGATGGTGAAGTGGGCGATCGAGCTCCAAGAATATGACGTAGATTTCGAGCCACGGAAGTCTATAAAAGCTCAAGCTTTGTCAGATTTCATCCAAGAGTCGACTAAACCAGAAGAGGTCGAGGGATGGAAGGTGTATGTAGATGGCTCAGTGACCTTGAGCGGATGTGGAGCAGGGGTTGTGTTGACATGCCCTCGAGGAGAGGACCTACAATTCGCAGTGAGGTTTCAATTCATGACCTCAAATAATGGAGCGGAGTACGAAGCTTTGATCAGAGGGATGGAGATGGCATTGGAATTGGGAGCTCCGAAGGTAACTCTATACTCAGACTCCCAATTAGTCGTTCAGCAGGTGAATGGTGAATATGTAGCCAAAGACAGCAGGATGGCTGCTTATTTGGAACGTGCCAAAGCGGTGATGGGCAAATTCCAAGAGTGCGAGGTAGTCCAGATACCCCGAGAGAAGAACATGCAGGCGGATAGCCTCTCCAAACTCGCTAGCTCCACAGAGTTTGATGGACAGGGAACAGTAACTCTAGTAGTTGCAGAAAGAGAGACTCTGGAGAACCCCATTGGCTCCATTGAAGAGGAAGATGATTGGAGAAGAGCTATATGGACAGAACTCACCAAGGGAGCAGATGCCCCTACCACCAGAGAGACCCGAGCCCTTCGGATCAAATATTGCATTATCGGAGGGCACTTATACAAGAAATCATTCACACACCCATATTTGAGGTGTATATCGACTAGAGAAGCTATGTACACACTTAGAGAGATCCACGAAGGTGATGCAGCCAGTCATGAAGGATACAAAGCGGTGGTGAAGAAAGTTTTAAGGGCTGGGTTATACTGGCCCTCCATGACAAAAGATGCTAGAGAATTTGTGAGAAAATGTGTCAAATGTCAGAAAAATGCTCCATTGATAAGGACCCCTGCGGAAGAGATGGGAGCGATGCACTCTCCCTGTCCCTTCGCTAAGTGGGGAATCGACTTGGTAGGACCCTTCCCTCCAGCCTCCGGAGGGAGAAAATTTCTGATAGTAGCAGTGGATTATTTTAGCAAATGGGTGGAAGCTGCTCCTCTGGCTACGATAGACGAGGAAAATGTGATTAAATTCTTGAAAAAACAAATCTGCTGTAGATTCGGAGTGCCCAGAATATTGGTCTCTGATAATGGAACACAGTTTAATGGCGAAAACGTGCGAGGATGGTGTGCAAGATTGAACATATACAGAGATTCACTTCTGTAGCTCATCCTCAAGCTAACGGACAGGTGGAGGTTACTAATCGAACAATAGTAGATGGAATTCGAACTAGGTTGACAAAGATAGGAGGAGGATGGGTAAACGAGTTAGATAATGTATTATGGTTATATAGAACTAGTCCGAAGACAGCAATTGGAGAGTCCCCATTTCAGCTGGTCTACGGAGCTACTGCGGTGATACCTCCAGAGGCCGTTTTACGATCGCATCGAGTTGCCCAATTTGAAGAGCATCAGAATGAAAGATTGATGAGAGAGGCTCTAGATTTGATGGAAGAAGAAAGAGAGATGGTTAGGGTACGTGCTGAAAGATATAAAAGCAGAATTAAAGCCGCATATGATCGAAGGGTGATCCCGAGGTCCTTCAGAGCAGGAGACCTGGTGCTGAGAAGAGCGGACGCCCTGAAAAATACAGGAAAGCTGGAGCCCAACTGGGAGGGACCTAGGGCTGTTATTCGAGCCGAGTCGAGCCGAGTATTTGAGGTTCGAGCTCGACTCGAGCTCTTATCGAGCCGAGCCGAGCTCGGCTCGATAACATTACCGAGTTAAAAATTGAGCTCGGCTCGACTCGTTAACGAGTCTAACGAGCTTAACGAGCCTATCGAGTCGAGCCGAGCCTAACGAGCCTAATGGAAATTTTTACAAAAATTTAATTATCGAGCCTAACAAGTCGAGCTCGAGCCGGCTCGTTAGTAAATCGAGTATTTAACGAGCTCGAGCTCGGCTCGTTAAGCTAAACGAGTCGAGCCTTATCGAGCCTTAACGAGTCGAGCCGAGCCGAGTCTCGTTAAGGCTCGGTTCGAATAACAGCACTAGAGGGACCCTATAAAATCACACAGGTGCTGAAAGGAGGAGCATACAGACTGCAGAGTATGGAGGGGGTTGACATAGCTAGACCCTGGAACGTTTGCCATTTGAAGAGATTCTTTATTTGAAGACAGTGTAAGGTCTTGAGACCATCTATAACTTTTGTTTTGTGATCTTTTTTTTTTTGCATTGATTCATACTTTGCTTGGTGTATTTTGTGGCTTCACCGGAGCTCTTTTTCCCTCTCTACGGGTTTCCCCTTTGGGGTTTTTCCGTAAAGAGGTTTTTAATGAGACCGGCGTAGGTTACCTATGACCCATGTTGAAAATTGACAATAAAGCAATGAAGCCTTATCCCTTTTTGAAGAAAGAATTATTCAGAATTATTATGTCTTGGTTATCTTTCTCATATTTGAACATGCGACGTATGAATATAACTATAACGAGGGTGAGAGACACTCAAGGGCCTAGAGGCCGAGGTGCTCCAGAGAGCCCTCACTCTACTTGAGACCCAAGTGGGTTACTGAAATTAGAGGATTTTATGAATTAAAATCTTTTAAGAATAAGAGTGAGAGACACTCGAAGGCCGAGGTGCTCCAGAGAGCCCTCACTTTACTTGAGACCCAAGTGGGTTACTAAAATTAGAGGATTTTATGAATTAAAATCTTTTAAGAATAAGAGTGAGAGACACTCAAAGGCCTAGAGGCCGAGGTGCTCCAGAGAGCCCTCACTCTACTTGATACCCAAGTGGGTTACTGAAATTAAAGGATTTTATGAATTAAAATCTTTTAAGAATAAGAGTGAGAGACACTCAAAGGCCTAGAGGCTGAGGTGCTCCAGAGAGCCCTCACTTTACTTGAGACCCAAGTGGGTTACTGAAATTAGAGAATTTTATGAATTAAAATCTTTTAAGAATAAGAGTGAGAGACACTCAAAGGCCTAGAGGCCGAGGTGCTCCAGAGAGCCCTCACTTTACTTGAGACCCAAATGGGTTACTGAAATAAGAAGATTTTGTGAATTAAGATCTTTTAGGAATAAGAGAGTAAGAAATACGTAGAGGCTCAGAAAACCGAAGCCTTCCAGAAAGCCCTAACCATGCTTGAGAATTACAAAGACTATAACGATGAAGAAAACAGGTTTTATGATTCGGGAGTTAAGAGAAGAGGGAGGATGACCTCCCACAACCAAGGCACCCGAAATCAAAAACAAAAACTGTACAGTCAAGGAGTGGTTTCAACGTAGCCTACAAGACCAACAAAAAGGGGGGAAGAAAAGAGCCACACCTCCAACACATTCTTTGCTGGTCTTGTAAGTTACTCATGCACGAAAGAGAAAGACAACAAAAACATCCAACACCAAGCTAATATGACTACTGCAAAAAGCCCCCACATATCCAGGAGTGTGGGGTCCCCTACAAAGTATGGAGAGCAAGTATTATGAGCAGAAAGTAAAGAGTGTAGCAAAACAACAGAAAAATAAATTGTTTGATGTGATCATAGAAATGTGAAACTTAAACTGCTTTCTCAACAACATCCCCTTCAGCAATAGCCCCCTCGACCTCAACTCCTCCAACAATGCCATCCTCCTCAGCAGCATGATTGCTAGATCCTCCGCCCTCCTCTGGACCCGTAGTACCTCCCATGGTGTCTGCAACGCCAGTTCCTCCATCTACTGCGGTTGCCACGATTAGAGCGGAGTCATAAGGATAAACCAGACGCTCCAGAGGCTTTAGATCAGCCATACCTACCTTGACAGCCTGCAGCTTGGTGATAGCCTGACTCATTCCGGGTAGCCACCAAGGACTATCAGGGCTCTCCTTAGGATCCCCCAAGAATTTTGGAGGAGTAGCGCTGAGTGCTCGGCCACGGCATTGCTGAAGCCGTGGTCGATGAAATGAGGGATGTGCGGCCCCATGGCACAGAGGAAGCTCGAGCTCTTTAAGAAGCTGGATAGCCACTGAGTATGAAGAGTTTCCAAGAACTCTTGACCCAGAGAAGAAGTGAATAAAGATTTAATGCAAGCCTGCACTCCGACATCTGGCAGCTCGCGCTCCATCCGTTCCACCTCTAGCACTAGGCGCTTAATCCTGGCTACATCCTGCTTGCTTTGAGCCTGTAAGAGGGACAACTCCTCAGAAAGAGCTTGAGCTCGCTTATGGGCCTTATCTTTCTCCGTGTAGATACCCTTAAGGGTTGACTAGAAAGAGGATGCTTCAGCCCGGAGAAGTTCAAGCTCAGCTACCATCTCAACGCCTTGGTCGAGTATCTTAGTATAGGTAAGACCAAACTACAAAGGAAGAGGAATTAACGCTTGAAGATATGAAGAAGGCAAAGATTATAAAAAGGGAAAATGCCAGAAAATACCTCAGAGAAGAGATGAGCGCCGTGGATCAGTCGATCCTTAGGAAGAGGCGGGTCGGATAACTCAGCATCCGGAGGAGCAGGACATCGGTTAATGAGGCGATGGAGAGGCTCGTAAACAGTAGAAGGAGGAGTTCCCTTATCAGCACGGGTAACTTTCCCCTTCTTCTTCTTAGATGTACCACAGTCGGAAAAGAAGGCATTGGCAGAGGAACGGGTTCTTTTGGCAACTGAACCTGGGACCTGAGTAGAGGAACTAGGGAGAGGAGGAATTTTCGAAGAACCCTCTGGAGCCGGAGTCTTTGTAGAGCTCTCGAGAGCGGGAGACGGAGGAGCCTTTGGAAGATCTTCTGGAGCGGATAGCACAGGGGTCTTCACTATGCTGAGAGCAGGGGCATCTCGGGAGATATGAGTCAACCAACTCATTGCTACAAATAATCAAGAAAATTTTCAGAACTCAGAAAACAGCCGCATGCAAGAAATAAAATATAGCAATAGAAGATTTTTTACCATCTCGAGAACCTAAGGGAAAATCTTGAGGGCAAAAGCCGAAGTGGGAGAGGATGCGAGGATTGTTGCAAATGGCAATAACATCGAAATAGTCGTGCAAACGGGTATGAGTATTGAGATTGTTCATAATAGTGTGATTGGAAACAGAGTAAGCTTTCAGAGGAGGAGGAATCACTCCGGGATTGTGGAATAACCAATCCCCGTGGGGAAATGGCCAATCAGTGGGGCTGGTAGCAAAGAAATAATAATCTCGCCAAGATGAGTCTTCTTCATGGAGTTTTTTCAGAAATTTACAAACACGGGACCTTCGCCCACTAACATAGAAAAAACCATCATTCACCTTACAGGAGTGTTGGCTCAGAAATAGTTCGGCAGATGGGTCACCCCCATTCCCCTTTACCAAAATGAAGAAACCTATCATGGTACGGATAGCATTCGGAGTAAACTGGTTAAGAGGGATCTGCATGCGAGTGGATATGGCAGCCAAATAGGGATGAATCGGAAATCGTAGTCCTGCCCTAAGATGTGCTTCGAAAAAAGCAAGAGTTCGAGGCTGGGAGATATCGGGGCGTTCATCGGAGCGAGGAGCACGAAAAGCGTACTCCGATGGAAAACCATAAGCATGAGCGAGGTTAACTAGGTGAGTATGGTCGATTTGGGAAGCGGGGGAAATCCTATTCTCTGGACTCCCCATCAGAGAGGGAGTTGCTTCAGAAGAATTTTGGCTGGCAGCTTCCGGCAGAGAGAGAGGATTTGACATCGATTTACAGTGTTAATAAAAGAAGAACAAAAGAATAGCTGGGTTACCTTGAAGTGGAAGGGCTATGGAATCAGACGAGGCGGTTGACGACGGCAGAAACTCGAGGTGAAGAACACCGGAGAAGAAGGATGAAGACGATGAGAGATTTTTGGGAAAAGTGAAATTTGAAAAGCGAAGAGAGAAAAAGGAGGTGGTTGTGTGAAGTAAATGAGGAAAGATAGGGGGAAGAATCGAGGGTTTTCCTCGGGAGAATAACAAAAGAGAGAGGAAAATGATCGCGTGGAGTCCACGCGCGGAAGCCGAAAAGTCTCCCACAATTGGAGGCGGGAAAGCCCTTGGAGAAGGACATTTTTTGAAACTTCCTCTCCGAATCAGGAACAATACACGTTTCTCCAGAAGGACCTTTGTAATAAGTTCTAGGAAAAATTTTCTACTCTCACAAAAGATGTCTCCCTTTTACGAGAGTAGGGGGAGTAGATGATGCGGCCTAAAAATGTCACCTAATAAGGAGTCGACACGTGTATAGGGGATAAGATAAAAGTGAAAGGATCAGGTTATGTAATACTCTCTGACGGGAAATCCTCTCGGGAGATCCCTTTGGAGGGAGCTTCGGCTAAAGAGAAGCTTCCAGAAGAATTACTTCTGGTGAAAGTTCGTGAGCCTTGAATGTAGGGAGGTTCCGCCATTTTCGGCTTAGACTCGATAGAAAGTGGACCTTATCCTCTATTATCTGGGGAACCGAGTCAAAGGAGAAGGGATATGGCCGAGTCTTCGGGAAGTGAAGGGAAGAAGGCTTCGTCCACTCCGCAGGACCGAGTCTTGCGAGTAGTTCCGGAAAAGGAGGAAGGCTTGACTTCCTCTCCAGCAAGCATCTCTATAAATAGGTAAAATCGAGGAGATTTCCAGGTTAGACACTCGTACACTACACACTTAATACACTGAATATAATATACTCTTCGGAAATCTTTTGAGAACTCTTTATATATACATCAAGGATCTTGAGATCCTTGGGAGAGATTAATAAGCCCTATACTGACTTAGGCATCGGAGTGTCCACGCCGGACTCCCCTCCGGCGTGTTCTTTGCAGGTTCTTGAAGGTTTTGAGCGAAGGCAACACACTCGAAGCAATTACTCGTGTTCGAAGAACCGGACGTTTAATCCCGAGGATACATAATCCTCTCGTGCAAATTTTGGCACATCAAAGAGTAATGGAAATCGATCTACTAGCATGCGAATCAATAAAAGAAGATAAAAACGAATGAAAATCAATTAAGAGAAGGTGGGTTCCAAGGCAATTGTAACACCTAGACATCCGTTTATGAATGTTATCTCGTTTAAATGGCCATTAAGGTTATCTCATATAGGTTGATCACACAAGAATAACTAATCGATCTCTCGATACAAATTAATCCAAAAGCGCATGCAACATAGGCTCGTATCTCTACATCACAAACATTACACCGCCTAAAATAGCCCCTAAGATCATTCAATTCCCTCTCCGATAATTAATCCTCTCTCGAGATCATAATAATACCGGGTTGCATGCTTGCATACGATTAAATGAAATAAATCTCTCGATACTACCCCAATTAACAATGAATTAAGCAAATCATCATGGCCACTAACAACATGCTTTACAATGAATAATTAAACATGCAAATAAGAGATAAACACCAATTAAAGCAAGAAATTACTCATAAACTTCAATCCAAGTATTTACAATGCCTTAGAACCACAAATTGTTTAGCTACTAACTAGCATAATGAAATTACAAAATCCAAATGAAATAACTAAATAAAAAGGAAAAGAAAGGGGAAACTTAGTCTAGAATGTGGTAGGGAATGGAAATTGGGAGCTATTGCATCCTTTCTTCCTTGATTTGATGAAGAATTGAGAGGGAAATGACCAAAACACCTCCAAGTATGTGTAAGTATGTGTGGATTGGGGGAGAATGACTTGTAATTCAAGAAATGGGGCTTATATAGTGTTGGGGAAGGGTTTAAATGGCATAATTGCAAGTTGATCCCTCAAAAATGGAGAAAATACAAGTTTGGCACTGAAAATGGGGTGATTCGGCCGAGTTGGGGCCACTTGGCCGAGTGAATCACTTGAAAAAGCGTGTTGCGACTTTGTCTAGCCGAGACTCGGCTGAGTTGGGGTCACTCGGCCGAGTGGTCTTGAAGTTCCAGTGGCTACGGCTTTGGCTTGATTCGGCCGAGTGCGCAGAAATGTTGAAAATCGCAGATTCGGCCGAGTTGCCCTGTTCTTCGATTCCGGCCTTTTCTCGTTTCGTGCATATCTTCCGCCTCGGGTGTCGGATTGACTCGATTCCTTTAGCTAATCCACTCCGGTTTTCGAGACGAATCCAATCGTGCACTCCTCTTTCCGGTCCGATCACTTGTGGTATGTGGTTTGCTCCAAATTCCATCGTTTTACCTACAAAATCAACAAAACACAACCTTTCTCTCATTTTGGCTCAAACAATCATATTCAATGCATAATTCAGTGAAATCTACATCAAAACATGCTTCACATGTGCTCCTAAAACGTGTAAATTCCACCCGAATCAGGTCTGGAGCTCGCGAAGAAGAGATGTGACCCAGATGATTTCGGAGGCAGCGTAGGCCATAGCCCTGTATTCGGATTCACAACTTGATCGCGAAACGGTGGGTTGCTTCTTCGCACTCCATGAAACAAGATTAGATCCAAGAAAGATTGAATAGCCATATGTTGATCGGCGAGTATCTAGACATCGAGCCCAGTCAGCGTTAGAGTAAGCGAGGAGATGTGGTGGCCCTTTGGAAAATTCAAGACCATAGTGGACAGTTCCTTTGACATAGCGTAGGATTCGCTTGACTGCCTGATAGTGTTCAATTGTTGGTGAGGACTGGAACTGACTAACGGTGTTAACCGCAAAGGAGAGGTCTGGCCGCGTAATGGTTAGGTATTGTAGGGCGCCGACCAGCGAACGGTAGTTGATGGTGTCCGAATAGGGAATTTCGAGGATGCGAAGATGGTCAGTTGCTGATAGAGGAGTGGCAACAGGCTTGGAGTCCATCATGTTTGCACGAGTCAGGATATCACGTGCATATTTGGATTGGCTGAGAAAGAGACCAGACGATGTGTAAGTGATTTATAAGCCAAGAAAATGTGTTAGTTTGCCGAGACCCTTTATAGAGAATTCATTCTGTATTTGAGTGATAAGGCGAGCAATGAAAGAATCGTCATTTCCAGTGATAATAATGTCATCGACGTAGACGAGGAGATAAAGTGTTGTGGTCGCCTATCGAAGAATGAATAACGAAGTGTCAGATTTGCTTTCAACGAAGCCTAAGGAGATTAGAAAAGAGCTAAACCGAAGAAACCAGGCCCTGGGTGCCTGTTTTAAACCGTAAATGGCTTTGTTGAGACGGCAGATAAAACTTGGGCGAGAAAAATCAACATAGCCGGGAGGTTGTTCCATGTAGACTGGTTTGGTTAGGTGACCATGAAGAAAGGCATTGTTGACATCTAATTGACGAAGAGACCACTTATTTATGATGGCGAGGGAGAGAATAATGCAAACAATAGAGGCCTTAACCACAGGACTAAAGGTGTGATCGTAATTAAATCCAGGAAGCTGAGAAAACCCTTGGGCGACTAAGCGAGCTTTGTGGCGATCAATGGACCCGTCGGAGAGGAATTTTGTTCGAAAAACCCATTTTGAGCCAATAATGTTTTCATCGGCAGGGCGAGGAACCAGAGTCCAAGTTTTGTTGGAATGAAGGGCTTGAAGCTCGGCATCCATGGCTGCAACCTATTCAGGAAATTTAGAGGCAGATTTGAATCCTTTGGGTTCTGTAGTGGAGTGGATGGAGGCGAGCATAGGATTGGTTGTGAGGAAAGAGGTGTTAACAGGGTACTTGGGTTTAAAGATGCCATCTTTGGAGCGAGTACGCATGGGATGACTTGGGCGAGCAATGTCCTGTCGATGAGGAGGAGAGCGAACAGGAACGATGGGAGGATTGCGAGGAGTAGGAAGAGGAGGAGGGGCGGGCAAAGATGGACTGGCGAGCATGGAGTCGTCAGCGGATATGCAAACAATGCATGGTGAGGAAGAGCGAGCATGTAGAGGTTCCATTTAGGTGGAGAGATCAACGCTCATGGGCGCGGAGGAGCAGGTGATGATGCTTTTAAAGGGGAACAAATTCTCATCAAACTGAGCATGGCGAGTGACATAGATTCGAGAAGATGAAGGATCAAGGCAACAGAAACCTTGATGACAAGAACTGTAGCCAAGGAAAACACATGGAATACTACGAGGAGAGAGTTTGTTAGATGCATAATCACAAAGATATGGAAAAACTCGACAACCAAAGACATGCAAGTTATCAAAGCGAGGAGGAGAGGCAAAGACAAGTTCGTTAGGAGTTTTATTGTTTAGAACAATGGTAGGAAGGTGATTAATAAGATAAACGGCCGTGCCAAAGGCTTCGACCCAATATTGGGAAGGAACCGGAGAGTGAAAAAGAAGAGAAAGATCAGTTTTAGTTATATGACGATGCTTTCTCTCTGCTCGGCCATTTTGAGCAGGGGTGTAAGGACATGACATGGTGTGAAGAATGTCGGCCTGAGCGAACATAGTATGTATTTTGTTATTAGTAAATTCAGTTCCTCCATCTGAATGAAATCTTTTGATTTTGGAGTTAAGTTGATTTTCCACAAATTGTTTGAATTGAACAAAGGTAGTGTAGAAGACGGATTTCTGCCTAAGAGGATAAAACCATGTAAATCGAGCATAGTCATCCATAAAGATAGCATAATAACGATAACTATCACAAGAAGTAGTGGGAGAAGGTCCCCATAAATCGCAGTGAACAAGATCTAATAAAGAGCTAGCATGATTAGTATTTTCATGAATAGTGGTGCGAGAACTCTTGGCAATTTGACATGAAGTACAAGATACAAGAGCAGGTAAGAGAGAAGTAAAAGAAATTAGACCAAGTTTAGCAAGTAATTTTACATTTCCAAAGTGAGTGTGACCAAGGCGATCATGCCACAATTCATAGGATGCCTTGGTCGTATGAGAATGAAAAACAGATACTTGAGAATCAGAAAAACTATCTAAAATAAAAAAGACCATTTTCACGGTGCCCTTGGCGAGCAGAGCTCCTAGCCTAATTCTGAATTTCAAAAGATGTGTTAGTAAAAGAGAGGCGAGCAGAAAGTTCAGAGGTAAGTTGACTAACAGAAAGTAATTTTTTTTTAATATTGGGCACAACAAGAACATTTGAGAGAGAGAGATTAGGAGAAAAGGTTTTAGAGCCTACTGATTCGGGTGGAATTTACACGTTTTAGAGGCACATGTGAAGCGTATTTTGATGTGGATTTCATTGATTTATGCATTGAATATGATTGTTTAAGTCGAAATGAGAGAAAGGTTGTGTTTTGTCGATTTTGTAGGAAATACGATGGAATTTGGAGCAAAACACTGACCATACTTTACTAGATCGGGAATAGGAGTGTACGGTTGGATTCGTCTCAAAAAACGGAGTGGAATAGTCAAAAGAATCGAGTCAATCGGACATCCGAGGCGAAAGATATGCACGAAACGAGAAAGGGGCCGAAGTCGATCGAGCGAGCACGTCCGAGCACCATGCTCGAGCTGGTCGTGCTCGAAACATCAATTTTGGCCAAGGAGAGGGCACGGCCGAGCAGCCCTTGCTACCACATGCCACGGCCGAGCTCATCCTCGCCCCTGTTCCGCATTGCCACGGCCGAGCATCAGTCTCGGCCGAGCACTCCCCATGTTGCCATCCGCCGAGCACGCTCGGCCGAGCACCTGTCCAAGCCTATATCCATTTTGCACGGCCGTGCTCCGTGCACGACCGTGCTACCTCCCATTTTCGGTGCCTTTTCCCTATTTTGGCCATTTTTTAGGGACCAACTTGCAATTTTGGCATCCAAACCCTACCCCAACACTATATAAGCCCTCTTTCTTGAAATCCAAAGCATTACTCCCCCAATTCCTCAAATTCCACACATAGTTACACATACTTGGAGGTGTTTTGGCCATTTCCTCTTCATTTCTCCATCAAATCAAGCAAGGAATGATGCAATAGCTTGGAAATTCCATTTTTTGGCCATTTTTGGCAACCGGAGGGGCCATAATTGATGTGAGGAATGGAGAGTTGGAGCTTCGAATGAACCAAGAGATAGTTGTGTTTGACATGTATAGAACTATCAAACTCCGGAATGATGAGAATGAAGAGTATGGGTATTCCAAGGGAGATCACTCTCCAATGCCCATGAAAGAGAAGGTTGAAGAAGAGCCCAATATCAATATTGTGAAAGAGAACCCCAAGGTAGAAGACAAAGATTTGAAGATAGACAAGAAGGCCAAGTTTGGGGGAGTTTTCTTTAAAAACTCCCCCAAATCAAGAAAAGCTACTTGTGCAAGCTTGGGAGTGAATGAAGCATCAACTTCTTATGACATGATTGAAGAGCCGGATGGGCTAGCTTTTGGATGTTTCAATGGGTTTAAGAAAGTTGGATGGGGAAAGAAGTTCAAGAGCAAAGATGATGATGGGGTGACTTGATAATCATCTCAATGAAGGACCGTCCGACATAGGACGTTAAAAATAGCGCTTCTTGGGAGGCAACCCAAGGTTTTATTGCTTTGATAGTTTTGATAGCTTGGTTTATTTTGTAGGTATGGATGAAGAACACTATGAACATCATATCATGGAGAATGAAGAAGGAAGCAAAACCAATTTTGGAGAGGGGAAGCAAGTGTTGCAATGGTGATCTTTGAAGAGCATTGGATGTGCAATGAGGGAGGTAACAACTTGTAGCCCCAAACTTAGAATTTATACATAGTAAAATTCTAAGTTTGGGGGAGTTATTTTTCTTTTATTCTTTTTCTACTAGTTGTTACCCTTGCACCGGTTCGTCATTCTACTTATGTTACATTTTGCACCAGCGCACACTTGGCTTTCATATGCTTAATATGTTTGAGTTGGTTTTGATCATATGTTGGGTAGTGGATTTTTGGTGAAATATGAGCATGAATAATCTTTGGAATCCATGGTTGAGTAGTTGTGGTGATGTCTATTTGCTTTGAATGTATGCATGATTGGTGTTGGAGAATAGTATCATGTTGTGTTCATATTTGTGATCTTTGATAGCATGGATGCATGATGTGTTGTTGTTTGGGAACATTTGATGAATGTGAAGGTCCTATTGAATAAACCGGTGAGAATTGAGCCTTGAATCGAACATGTAATACGGTTTAGTTCATTTGAGAGTGGACTAGGTTATTGTTAGTGATCTTAGAACTTGCCTAAGTTCTTGTTTAAAAGCATGATTGTGTGAAATTTTGTGGTGTGATATAGGCCATCTTGTTCTAAAAGTCACTTAGCCAAAATTTCCTAAAACCGAAGTAATCTTCCGTAGTTAGCCCCTTTGAGCTTAATTCCTCATTTTCTTGGCAAACTACAATGTTAACCACCTAGCCTTTTTGAGCCTTTGATACCTACATCTAGTGGGGGATAAAAGACAAAGTGGAGAAACATGTGCTTAAATATCTTTGGTGAAAGGAGAAATTAGAAAAGTTGAAAGAAAAAGAAAAAGATGAAAAGAAAATAAATGGAAAAGAAAAGAGGGACAAAGAGCCCCAAAAGCTTGAAAAGAAGAATGGTTCAAAAAGATGAGGTGATGAATGCTTGAAAAAGAAAAGAAAAGGAAAAGTGTGGATGAAGTTTGTAAGCTTTGAAAGTGAAAGCACGAATTGTAAAACAACAAGCTTTGTCCTCCACTAGAAGAGTCACAAACTCCCAAATTTACCCCACCTTGTCCAAAGAGCCAATGTTACATCCTTGATTAAGTCCTATTGATCACATTGTTAAGCATTTGAGTGTTGTAGAAAGTAGAAGTTGGGCAAGCATATAGTGATTGCATAGCATAACTTGGTTGATGAGTGCATTAATATCCCCAATTTGTTTATATGTTTGAGGGAAACACTTTGTCATGTGAGTAGAGGACTTGAGCATTTGGATTATGTTTCCCATTCACAATGTGTTTTGTGTTTGTGCATTCTTTGATTCATAAGTGTGAATTGCAATAATGATGCTATGATCTTCATTGAGAAATGCACTTTGATAAAGAGATATCACTATACTCTACTTTGCATGTGTGATTTGCATTGAATATTCCATTGTGATCATTCCACCCTCATTGCTTTAAGTACTTAGTTGTTTGAGGACAAACAACATTTTAAGTTTGGGGGAGTTTAATTCGGGTGGAATTTACACATTTTAGAGGCACATGTGAAGCGTATTTTGATGTGGATTTCATTGATTTATGCATTGAATATGATTGTTTAAGCCGAAATTAGAGAAATGTTGTGTTTTGTCGATTTTGTAGGAAATGCGATGGAATTTGGAGCAAAAAACTGACCATACTTTACTGGATCGGGAAGAGGAGTGTACGGTTGGATTCGTCTCGAAAAACGGAGTGAAATAGCCAAAAGAATCGAGTCAATCGGACATCCGAGGCGAAAGATATGCACGAAACGAGAAAGGGGCCGAAGTCGATCGAGCGAGCACGGCCGAGCACCATGCTCGAGCTGGCCGTGCTCGAAACAGTAATTTTGGCCAAGGAGAGGGCACGGCCGAGACTCCCTCTCGGCCGAGCTCGAGCAGCCCTTGCTACCACATGCCACGGCCGAGCTCGTCCTCGCCCCTGTTCTGCATTGCCAAGGCCGAGCATCAGTCTCGGCCGAGCACTCCCCATGTTGCCATCCGCCGAGCACGGCCGAGCTCCCAGCTCGGCCGAGCACCTGTCCAAGCCAATGTCCATTTTGCACGGCCGTGCTGCGTGCACGACCCTGCTACCCCCATTTTCGGTGCCTTTTCCCTATTTTGGCCATTTTTTAGGGACCAACTTGCAATTTTGGCATTCAAACCGTACCCCAACACTATATAAGCCCTCTTTCTTGAAATCCAAGACATTACTCCCCCAATTCCTCAAATTCCACACATAGTTACAGATACTTGGAGGTGTTTTGGCCATTTCCTCTTCATTTCTCCATCAAATCAAGCAAGGAATGATGCAATAGCTTGGAAATTCCATTCTCTACTAAATTTTAGACTAAGCTTTCTTTTTCTCTTTCTTTTTATTTAGTTATTTCTTTGGATTTTGTTAATTTGATCATGCTAGTTATTGGCTAGAACACTTTTGGTTCTAGGGCTATGTTTACACTTTGGATGATGTTTATGAATTAATTTCTTGTTTATTTGGTGGTTGTGTTGCTATTTCTATTTGAATGCTTAACTTTCATTGCAAGACATGTTGTCAATGGCCATGATAATATGTTTTATTTATTGTTAATTGAAATTGGATTGAGAAATCTCTTTCATTAATCGTATTTGAGCATTCGACCCAATATTATTGTGAGCTCGAGAGAGGATCAATATTATCGGGAGGGTATTAGATGATCTTAGGAGCCTTTTGGGGAATTATTATGCATGCTAGGTAGAGATACTAGTTTGTGTTATAATTTCTCTTGAATTAATTAGATCGAAAGAACTTTTAATTCACTATTTCGTGATCAACCCTATAGTAATAAACACAACACCATTTAAATAGGTTTTGGCTCATAAATTAACTCCTTAGTGTGACATATGCCTTGGAACCTATTTCCTTTCTTTGAGTTTTAACCATATTTCTCTCGTTTCTTTGTGATTTGCATGAACATTTTTGATCAATATATACATTACTCTTTTAATTGTTTACTCGTGACATTTAGGTAGATAATTAGGGGTAATTGCCACACTTTACAACTTATCGATCATCGTCTATTTAGAATTCCGTCAACAAACTACACTTTTACGCTATACCTCCTCGTGGGATCGACCTCGTACTTACTTCTCTACGATAGACGCCGTATACTTGCGGTCGTTTATTCTAGTGTTGTAGAATATGTGAATCAAGTTTATGGCGCCGCTGCCGGGGAGGTTTTATAGCTCTTGAGTGTAGGTTGATAGAGTTTTAGTCTAGACACTTTACTTATTTTCTTTATTTTCAAAAATCCAAAAATATTTGTGTTTGTTACTTGATCTTACTTGCAATTCTCATTTTCGTTTGATCTTTTGATAGATATAGTTTATGATCACATTAGGAACCAACAAAAAGTGTTGCCTTTAGATCCGGAGATCGAAGCCAATTGTCGAAGAAGGAACACCGAAAGGAGAAGAAGTGAGTTGGAAGCTAAGAATAGAAGGGAAAATCTAATTGTTGAAGAGGTCGACGAGGAAGTTGATAACCGAGGGGTTGAAGGAGTTGAGGAACCGAATGGGAATGGAGGTAACCGACCTCGAAGATTGTTAAGGGACAACTTTCACCAAAGAGTTGAAGAAAATGTTGGTGTGGAAAGAGATGGTAGGCCAAGGGAGGATGAGGAAGCACAAAGAGTCTTGAGAGACCACTTCCGTCCTATCCCAAGACCTTATGGAGGAGCGGGTCGAGAACCCGTTGATGCACATAACTTCGAACTCAAGCCGGCTTTGATAATCATGGTTCAAAACAACCAATTTGGTGGGCTTTCTAAGGAGGATCCTAACATCCACTTGTCTCAATTCCTCGAGATAAGTGGAACGGTTAAGATCAACCGTGTTCCTCAAGACTATATTCGTTTGCAACTCTTCCCCTTCTCACTCTGAGACCGAGCAAAGCATTGGTACCTATCTCTTGACTTGAGGACCATTGAGAATTGGGCCGACCTTGTTGATGCATTCCTCATGAAGTACTTCCCTCCGAGTAAGACTATCCAAATCCGAGGAAAGATATCTTCATTTATGCAAGATGACGACGAGTCATTGGCCGAGGCTTGGGAGCGATTTAAGGATTTAATAAGAAGTTTCCCTCAACATGGTTTTTCACGAGACCAATTGATATGCTACTTCTACAACGGGATGGACCACCGTACAAAAGGTATGGTGGATGCCTCGGCCGGTGGAGGTTCTTTGTTGGGTAAGACAATGGAGGAAGGTTACATTCTCTTGGAAGAGATGGCAAAGAATGGACATCAATGGCCATCCGAAAGAAGATAAAACCGAAGAGTTGCTTCAACTCAAGATTCGGAGGAGAATGCTAAACTATCCAACAAGGTGGACAAGTTGATATCTCTAATGACGGCTAAAGCTTTAGTGGGATCAAGTGATGAGCAATACGAAGAGGCCCACTACATGAACAATCAAAGAGATAGACATTTTAGAGAAAGGGGTTGGAACGAAAGGCAAAACCGTGAGACTTCTCCGAACCAATATCATCCGAATTTGAGGCAACATGAGAACTTTCCATATGCCAATCCAAGGAATGCCATTCAACCACCACCAAATTTCAATGTGAGAGATGAGATGATCATTGACCCCTCACCAAAGCCATCCTTGGAAGAGATGTTTGGTGCATTCATGGGAGAAACTAAAAATTTCATGAGAGAGACTAAGAATAATGTGGCAAAGACTTGATGAGCATGGTGAAATGATCAAGGATGTGACTACCCATATGAAAGCTATGGAGAAGCAAATGGGTCAACTTGCCAACATCATTGGAAAGCAACACGTTCCGGGGCAATTCCCCTCTAACACGGAGCTAAATCCCAAGGAGCAATGCAAAGCCATAAGGTTAAGAAGTGGGACAAGCTACGAAGGGCCCAAGATTCCATTAGAGGAGGAAGTGGTAATGGCACTCGAGGGTGTTGACAAAGGAGATGGCCAAGTGAAAGAGAAGCAAGAAGAGAAAGAAGGGGAGAAGAAGAGTGGGGAGGCAATCCCTCCACAAAACAAAGGCAAGAATGTAGTGCCTCTCCCATATCCTAAAAGGATGAAGAAGAAGAGCTTGGATAGCAAGTTTGCCAAGTTTGCGGAGATGTTCAAGAAGCTCCATATCAATATCCCTTTCGCCGAAGCTCTTGAACAAATACCACATTACTTCAAATTCTTGAAGGAAATAATGTCAAACAAGAGGGAAATGGAGGCGTATGAGACGGTGCACTTAACCGAAAAATGTAGCTCCATAATTCAAGCTAAGCTACCTCCAAAGCTTAGGGATCCCGGATCCTTCACTTTATCATGCACAATTGGAGATGGATGTACATTAAGAGCATTATATGATTCGGGAGCTAGTATAAACCTTATGCCTTTGTCCCTCTTTAAGGCTCTTGGTTTAGGAGAGCTCACACCAACTACAATGAACCTCCAATTGGCGGATAGGTCGATGACATACCCTATGGGTATAGCGGAGGATGTATTAGTCAAAATCGACAAGTTTATCTTTCCGGTAGACTTTGTGGTTTTGGATATGGAGGAGGACAAAAACATCACATTGATATTGGGAAGGCCATTTTTGGCAACCGGAGGGGCCATAATTGATGTGAGGAATGGAGAGTTGGAGCTTCGAATGAACCAAGAGATAGTTGTGTTTGACATGTATAGAACTATCAAACTCCGGAATGATGAGAATGAAGAGTATGGGTATTCCAAGGGAGATCACTCTCCAATGCCCATGAAAGAGAAGGTTGAAGAAGAGCCCAATATCAATATTGTGAAAGAGAACCCCAAGGTAGAAGACAAAGATTTGAAGATAGACAAGAAGGCCAAGTTTGGGGGAGTTTTCTTTAAAAACTCCCCCAAATCAAGAAAAGCTACTTGTGCAAGCTTGGGAGTGAATGAAGCATCAACTTCTTATGACATGATTGAAGAGCCGGATGGGCTAGCTTTTGGATGTTTCAATGGGTTTAAGAAAGTTGGATGGGGAAAGAAGTTCAAGAGCAAAGATGATGATGGGGTGACTTGATAATCATCTCAATGAAGGACCGTCCGACATAGGACGTTAAAAATAGCGCTTCTTGGGAGGCAACCCAAGGTTTTATTGCTTTGATAGTTTTGATAGCTTGGTTTATTTTGTAGGTATGGATGAAGAACACTATGAACATCATATCATGGAGAATGAAGAAGGAAGCAAAACCAATTTTGGAGAGGGGAAGCAAGTGTTGCAATGGTGATCTTTGAAGAGCATTGGATGTGCAATGAGGGAGGTAACAACTTGTAGCCCCAAACTTAGAATTTATACATAGTAAAATTCTAAGTTTGGGGGAGTTATTTTTCTTTTATTCTTTTTCTACTAGTTGTTACCCTTGCACCGGTTCGTCATTCTACTTATGTTACATTTTGCACCAGCGCACACTTGGCTTTCATATGCTTAATATGTTTGAGTTGGTTTTGATCATATGTTGGGTAGTGGATTTTTGGTGAAATATGAGCATGAATAATCTTTGGAATCCATGGTTGAGTAGTTGTGGTGATGTCTATTTGCTTTGAATGTATGCATGATTGGTGTTGGAGAATAGTATCATGTTGTGTTCATATTTGTGATCTTTGATAGCATGGATGCATGATGTGTTGTTGTTTGGGAACATTTGATGAATGTGAAGGTCCTATTGAATAAACCGGTGAGAATTGAGCCTTGAATCGAACATGTAATACGGTTTAGTTCATTTGAGAGTGGACTAGGTTATTGTTAGTGATCTTAGAACTTGCCTAAGTTCTTGTTTAAAAGCATGATTGTGTGAAATTTTGTGGTGTGATATAGGCCATCTTGTTCTAAAAGTCACTTAGCCAAAATTTCCTAAAACCGAAGTAATCTTCCGTAGTTAGCCCCTTTGAGCTTAATTCCTCATTTTCTTGGCAAACTACAATGTTAACCACCTAGCCTTTTTGAGCCTTTGATACCTACATCTAGTGGGGGATAAAAGACAAAGTGGAGAAACATGTGCTTAAATATCTTTGGTGAAAGGAGAAATTAGAAAAGTTGAAAGAAAAAGAAAAAGATGAAAAGAAAATAAATGGAAAAGAAAAGAGGGACAAAGAGCCCCAAAAGCTTGAAAAGAAGAATGGTTCAAAAAGATGAGGTGATGAATGCTTGAAAAAGAAAAGAAAAGGAAAAGTGTGGATGAAGTTTGTAAGCTTTGAAAGTGAAAGCACGAATTGTAAAACAACAAGCTTTGTCCTCCACTAGAAGAGTCACAAACTCCCAAATTTACCCCACCTTGTCCAAAGAGCCAATGTTACATCCTTGATTAAGTCCTATTGATCACATTGTTAAGCATTTGAGTGTTGTAGAAAGTAGAAGTTGGGCAAGCATATAGTGATTGCATAGCATAACTTGGTTGATGAGTGCATTAATATCCCCAATTTGTTTATATGTTTGAGGGAAACACTTTGTCATGTGAGTAGAGGACTTGAGCATTTGGATTATGTTTCCCATTCACAATGTGTTTTGTGTTTGTGCATTCTTTGATTCATAAGTGTGAATTGCAATAATGATGCTATGATCTTCATTGAGAAATGCACTTTGATAAAGAGATATCACTATACTCTACTTTGCATGTGTGATTTGCATTGAATATTCCATTGTGATCATTCCACCCTCATTGCTTTAAGTACTTAGTTGTTTGAGGACAAACAACATTTTAAGTTTGGGGGAGTTTAATTCGGGTGGAATTTACACATTTTAGAGGCACATGTGAAGCGTATTTTGATGTGGATTTCATTGATTTATGCATTGAATATGATTGTTTAAGCCGAAATTAGAGAAATGTTGTGTTTTGTCGATTTTGTAGGAAATGCGATGGAATTTGGAGCAAAAAACTGACCATACTTTACTGGATCGGGAAGAGGAGTGTACGGTTGGATTCGTCTCGAAAAACGGAGTGAAATAGCCAAAAGAATCGAGTCAATCGGACATCCGAGGCGAAAGATATGCACGAAACGAGAAAGGGGCCGAAGTCGATCGAGCGAGCACGGCCGAGCACCATGCTCGAGCTGGCCGTGCTCGAAACAGTAATTTTGGCCAAGGAGAGGGCACGGCCGAGACTCCCTCTCGGCCGAGCTCGAGCAGCCCTTGCTACCACATGCCACGGCCGAGCTCGTCCTCGCCCCTGTTCTGCATTGCCAAGGCCGAGCATCAGTCTCGGCCGAGCACTCCCCATGTTGCCATCCGCCGAGCACGGCCGAGCTCCCAGCTCGGCCGAGCACCTGTCCAAGCCAATGTCCATTTTGCACGGCCGTGCTGCGTGCACGACCCTGCTACCCCCATTTTCGGTGCCTTTTCCCTATTTTGGCCATTTTTTAGGGACCAACTTGCAATTTTGGCATTCAAACCGTACCCCAACACTATATAAGCCCTCTTTCTTGAAATCCAAGACATTACTCCCCCAATTCCTCAAATTCCACACATAGTTACAGATACTTGGAGGTGTTTTGGCCATTTCCTCTTCATTTCTCCATCAAATCAAGCAAGGAATGATGCAATAGCTTGGAAATTCCATTCTCTACTAAATTTTAGACTAAGCTTTCTTTTTCTCTTTCTTTTTATTTAGTTATTTCTTTGGATTTTGTTAATTTGATCATGCTAGTTATTGGCTAGAACACTTTTGGTTCTAGGGCTATGTTTACACTTTGGATGATGTTTATGAATTAATTTCTTGTTTATTTGGTGGTTGTGTTGCTATTTCTATTTGAATGCTTAACTTTCATTGCAAGACATGTTGTCAATGGCCATGATAATATGTTTTATTTATTGTTAATTGAAATTGGATTGAGAAATCTCTTTCATTAATCGTATTTGAGCATTCGACCCAATATTATTGTGAGCTCGAGAGAGGATCAATATTATCGGGAGGGTATTAGATGATCTTAGGAGCCTTTTGGGGAATTATTATGCATGCTAGGTAGAGATACTAGTTTGTGTTATAATTTCTCTTGAATTAATTAGATCGAAAGAACTTTTAATTCACTATTTCGTGATCAACCCTATAGTAATAAACACAACACCATTTAAATAGGTTTTGGCTCATAAATTAACTCCTTAGTGTGACATATGCCTTGGAACCTATTTCCTTTCTTTGAGTTTTAACCATATTTCTCTCGTTTCTTTGTGATTTGCATGAACATTTTTGATCAATATATACATTACTCTTTTAATTGTTTACTCGTGACATTTAGGTAGATAATTAGGGGTAATTGCCACACTTTACAACTTATCGATCATCGTCTATTTAGAATTCCGTCAACAAACTACACTTTTACGCTATACCTCCTCGTGGGATCGACCTCGTACTTACTTCTCTACGATAGACGCCGTATACTTGCGGTCGTTTATTCTAGTGTTGTAGAATATGTGAATCAAGTTTATGGCGCCGCTGCCGGGGAGGTTTTATAGCTCTTGAGTGTAGGTTGATAGAGTTTTAGTCTAGACACTTTACTTATTTTCTTTATTTTCAAAAATCCAAAAATATTTGTGTTTGTTACTTGATCTTACTTGCAATTCTCATTTTCGTTTGATCTTTTGATAGATATGGTTTATGATCACATTAGGAACCAACAAAAAGTGTTGCCTTTAGATCCGGAGATCGAAGCCAATTGTCGAAGAAGGAACACCGAAAGGAGAAGAAGTGAGTTGGAAGCTATGAATAGAAGGGAAAATCTAATTGTTGAAGAGGTCGACGAGGAAGTTGAAAACCAAGGGGTTGAAGGAGTTGAGGAACCGAATGGGAATGGAGGTAACCGACCTCGAAGATTGTTAAGGGACAACTTTCACCAGAGAGTTGAAGAAAATGTTGGTGTGGAAAGAGATGGTAGGCCAAGGGAGGATGAGGAACCACAAAGAGTCTTGAGAGACCACTTCCGTCCTATCCCAAGACCTTATGTACCAATCAGAAATCTTAGAGGGAGTGATCGAAGAGTAAGGCGAGCAGGAATCTAGAGCAGCAAACGAGGAAACCATGTGGGCAGAAGCTCCAGTGTCAATGTACCAATCAGAAATATTAGAGGGAGTGATCGAAGAGTGGGCTGGAAGGGATTCGACACAATTTGATTGGCGAGCAGGAGGAGCCGTATATCTTTGGGGACAGGAATCAGCAAAGTGGCCGTCGAATTTGCAGATTTGACATCTCGGAGTAAATCGATGATTAGGTGTGAGATTGCTCGTATTTGTGCTCATTGTTGCTATATTATTCAAGCATTTTGATGTGATTTTGGTCTAATTGGTAGAAATTGTGCTACTAACCTTGTTGTCGAGAAATGTGTTCAAAGTGTAGGAAACAAGGTGAAATAGTCCATTTTAGAGAAAAAACGAGCATTGGCGCATGGGAATTGAAGTTCGATTGAAGGACAAGCAAGGAAAGCCGAGAAAAAGTGTCAAAATAGCCCAAGGAGCAGAAATCACTCGGCCGGCCGAGTGGTCCCACACTGGCGGCCGAGTGAGGTGGACTTCCAGAAACTTTCAAAAAAATCAATGTCACACTGGCGGCCGAGTGGATTGACACTGGCGGCCGAGTGACTTCACACTGGCGGCCGAGTGGTTTCACACTGGCGGCCGAGTGGGTTCTGCAGCCCAAAAACTCACTGTATATCCACTCAACTCGGTTGACCGTTTGGTCCACTCGGTTGACCGTTTGAACTTACGATTTTTGGGGAATTTCGCGAATTTTGAAGAACTTCAAGGACCCAATTGTTAATTTCGTCTCACACACTCTTCCAAGCTATAAATAGCTCCCCAATCAGATTGTTGAGGAGGCTTGGCCTCACTTTTTCACACACTCAAACCCTAGTTTCATTCTTAGATAGATTTTCAACATATTTTGCAAGTTTAATTCCATAGATTAGCTTCAAATTTAGTATTTAGTTTGGGCTTTTGAAGATTAAGGTTACATTCACTTGTAATAGCTTAGATTGTTGAAGAATCATCAAGGTGACTTCCACCCAAACTCTCTCTTTTCTAAATATTGTTATTTTCATGTTTATTTCTAGTTTTCTTGTTGTTTTAGCCATAGGTGTTTTCACAAACACCATGGGCTAAACTTTTTATGCTTTGGGTGTTTGAAACCATGTGATTATTGAATGTGTGAATTGTTTAGACTTTGATTATTGTTGATATTTGGATTATTGCTTCTCTTATTGGGTTTTATTGGTGCTTTGTGTATTTGCTTCTATTAATCCATATTTTGAGGCATGTTTAGCGTAGACGAGAGTTACATGAACATATTTAAATTTATGGTGTGAGTTGTTGGTATACAAATGCGTTTATTATACTTTTAATTCGTCGAGAGAGAGTTAATCGTATTAGAACCCCCATTAGGAGACATTAAGTACTTGAATGGTTATTTGGGTAGTTGATGAGGATTAGGAAGATGTCTTATTACCGGGTTTGGGAACACCTTAGACGTAAGGCTATAGTACCCGAAGGGAAACGGTTTTCATCCTAGCATCTTGATGCTCTTAGTAAATTCAAATTGAAGCATAAAAATGGTATAAACAATTTCACTCGATTTCACTAGGTAGAGAACATCCGAAGCATTCACACACTTGCACTTCTTCGAATCTAATTCATGGTTGTTCTTTGTCTTGCTTGTCAATTTCTTATTTTGTGATTTAGTAGTTTGATTACTTGTTAGCCCGTAGATTGTGTTTAGTTTAATTTATTGTCTTTAGATTATTGTTTAGCTTTAGTTTTGCATTCAAAACTCGAAAACGTAGCTACATTAGTTATGACGACGTACAACTTTAGGGATCCATTGCACTAGTCTACCTCCCGTGGTTCGATACTACTTGGTCGAAATACTTACGTGCATACTACTACGATCCCTTATGCTTGAGGGGAAGTAGTTAGTCAAAACTTATTGACCTAAAAATTTCGTTCAAGTCAATGGCGCCGCTGCCGGGGAGGTAACGTAGTGCTATAAGTGGGACTTAAAGTTAGTTGAGTACTAGTGTTAGCTACATTACTTGTTTTATTTTCTTTTCTTTTTATTTTGAGAATTTTGATACTTTGATATTTTGTAGGTGTGAACTTCATCGACTAGATGGATGGATATAATCAACACCCGTGGAATCATTGTTATGATCCACATGGTATGATATATCCTCCACAACATGCAGATATGGGATACGATAATTGGAGGAACTTTGATTATAACTATCATATCAATGATGCATCCACTTTTCAAGAGATGGCCCCGGTATACATGGATATGCATTATGATCAAGAAAGTGATCCACGAGATGGATTTGAATTCCATGGAGCTCCGGAAGGAAATTATTACGATAATGAGAGAAACTTTGGGTACGATTACCAAATACAACAAACTTCCTCTCATTATCAAGAGTGGGGAAGCAATGAATATTGGCCACTAAATGATGAAGAGAAGCACAAAATAGAAGATGTCATGGCAAGGATGGAAGATATGTTGAAAAGGACGATAGAGCAACAAGAAAAGCAAATAGAGGAACAAGCTAAGACAAATGAGCAACATGCAAGGGGACTCAAATCACTTGAGTGTGTAATTGGGCAACTTGCCACGGTCATTGGGGAGTTGACTATCGTCATTAAAGAACTACAAGAAGTGGAGGACCCAAGTGAGGAGAGTGAAAACGACAAGCTTATTGACAAGAGAGATGAAGAGGAATGTCCTTTGATGGACATGAACAACAAGGAACAAGAAGATCAAGAAGCATCGAGAGATGAAGTGAAGAGCAAAATGAGCATTTCTAAACTTTTAAACTCTTCAACTTACACTTTACTTGATAATGATGTTTCTATTGATTTTATTGTGCCTCTTGATCACTTTGATCTTAAGAAAGAAGTTGAGAAGAGCTTGGGTATCCTTGAACAAAGAAGAGCAAAATGGAAAGAGGTGGTGGTGAAAGACCAAAAGGAATTCTTATTGATGGAAGGGTGCAAGAGAGATGCAAGTGATTTTCCTACTACTCAAGGGAGCCTCATTGATTTTGAGGTCAAAATATCGAAATATAATGGCAAGGAGGATCGATATCCATGGCCTTTTCGATGAGCTCATTTATTTCCGTCCGGCTTGAAGACGTTAAACTTAGCGCTAAATGGGAGGCAACCCATTCTTTTATTGCTTTCTTTAATTTTATTTTAGTTTTTGTGCCTTTTGATTTCTTTTTGTTTAGTTTTTGCTTTGTAGGTTGAGTGTTGTGTTGGTGTTGAATGATGAGAGATGTTCATGAAAAAAATCAAGGGTAAAAGTTGGAGTGCTTTGGTGTTAAAAGGTTCAAGAGACAAACGGTTGCGGTGACTTACATTCTTGGTGAGCTCACTTGGTGGATATTATCCTAGGTAACACACTCAATCTCAAACTTTGCATTCAACTAGATAGTTTCAATTAAGTTTGGGGGGAGATTTCGTGTGTTCACCTTCATTTTTATTGCACCGTTCGTCCTAATATTTTGTTAGTTTTGTTGATTGAGATATCTTGTGGATTGTTGGTATTTGAGGCTTAATTGGTGGTGATTGTTGAGTTTTTAAGTTTGGTTGAGCTAGTTGGTATGGATTGATACTTGCTTGTTCATTTGCTTATGTGAAGATTGTGCTTGATTTGGTGCTCTCAATTCATGATTAGACAAGCTTGTGAGCTTTAGAGCCTTTAGACTTTCATATCGTATGGTCTATTTTTCTTCATGTGAGTATCATTCATGCTTGTGTACTCTAGAACTTGCCAATTGTCTTGTTTGAGGCTATTTTTTGTGTGAGATTTTTTAAAGTGATATAAGGCCATCTTTGTTTTGAATAGTCACTTGGCCAAATTTTCCATACCAAATGAAATTTCTCCGTAGTTAGCCACTTTGAGCCTATTGATCCATTTTCTTTGGCAACCTACAAATTTAGCTTATTTGTCCATCTTGTATGAGCCTAAATTTTCCTATGAACTAGTGGAGCTTGAAAGTTGACAAATGTGGTTGAATTGAGGTGTAATGTGAATTTGGTGGATTTGTTTGGTTGAAAAGTGAAAAGATTGAAAAAAAAAAAAAGAGAAAAGATGAATTGTGAGTTGTACATGAAAAAGATTGAGTTGATGAAAAATGAAAAACATTGAAAAAGAAAACTCTCTTGTGTACAAACATTTGGTAGAGCTTAAAGATCAAAAGTGCTAAAAAAAGTTTTGGTGATGAAGAATGTGCTTAAAGGAGTGATCAAATGAATTATGGGAGTTAGGAATTTAGTTGCAATCGGCCAATTGCAATTTTCCTCTTGAGATTTAGAGACGTTCCTAGGCGTCTTTACTCCTCGCTCCACTAGTTTACGAGTCACTTTATCCAAATCTTCCCTACCTTAACCAAAGAGCCTACATTACAACCAAATGTGAAGTCCTTATTGATTCGTTGATTGAACACTTTCATGTTGTGGAGAACTTAGACATTTGGCAAGCATATGGTGGTGCACTTGTGTGATTTGATGTTGAGAGCATACATTTCCTTGATATACACTTTGAGTGATGAGAGATACACTTACTTGTGAGGAATTTGTGAATTGGGCACTTAATCTTGCATTGATTTGGGCGTAAGTTGTGAACTTGTTTGTGGATATTTGTACCTCTTGGTTTGACTAGCTTGAGGAAAGATGACAATCACTCATTCAATTTTGATTGAATTTCTTCGCAATCCTCCCACTTGTTCTATATTTCTTTCGTTGCTCGGGGACGAGCAACACTTTTAGTTTGGGGGGGTTGATTAGGTGTGAGATTGCTCGTATTTGTGCTCATTATTGCTATATTATTCAAGCATTTTGATGTGATTTTGGTCTAATTGGTAGAAATTGTGCTACTAACCTTGTTGTCGAGAAATGTGTTCAAAGTGTAGGAAACAAGGTGAAATAGTCCATTTTAGAGAAAAAACGAGCATTGGCGCATGGGAATTGAAGTTCGATTGAAGGACAAGCAAGGAAAGCCGAGAAAAAGTGTCAAAATAGCCCAAGGAGCAGAAATCACTCGGCCGGCCGAGTGGTCCCACACTGGCGGCCGAGTGAGGTGGACTTCCAGAAACTTTCAAAAAAATCAATGTCACACTGGCGGCCGAGTGGATTGACACTGGCGGCCGAGTGACTTCACACTGGCGGCCGAGTGGTTTCACACTGGCGGCCGAGTGGGTTCTGCAGCCCAAAAACTCACTGTATATCCACTCAACTCGGTTGACCGTTTGGTCCACTCGGTTGACCGTTTGAACTTACGATTTTTGGGGAATTTCGCGAATTTTGAAGAACTTCAAGGACCCAATTGTTAATTTCGTCTCACACACTCTTCCAAGCTATAAATAGCTCCCCAATCAGATTGTTGAGGAGGCTTGGCCTCACTTTTTCACACACTCAAACCCTAGTTTCATTCTTAGATAGATTTTCAACATATTTTGCAAGTTTAATTCCATAGATTAGCTTCAAATTTAGTATTTAGTTTGGGCTTTTGAAGATTAAGGTTACATTCACTTGTAATAGCTTAGATTGTTGAAGAATCATCAAGGTGACTTCCACCCAAACTCTCTCTTTTCTAAATATTGTTATTTTCATGTTTATTTCTAGTTTTCTTGTTGTTTTAGCCATAGGTGTTTTCACAAACACCATGGGCTAAACTTTTTATGCTTTGGGTGTTTGAAACCATGTGATTATTGAATGTGTGAATTGTTTAGACTTTGATTATTGTTGATATTTGGATTATTGCTTCTCTTATTGGGTTTTATTGGTGCTTTGTGTATTTGCTTCTATTAATCCATATTTTGAGGCATGTTTAGCGTAGACGAGAGTTACATGAACATATTTAAATTTATGGTGTGAGTTGTTGGTATACAAATGCGTTTATTATACTTTTAATTCGTCGAGAGAGAGTTAATCGTATTAGAACCCCCATTAGGAGACATTAAGTACTTGAATGGTTATTTGGGTAGTTGATGAGGATTAGGAAGATGTCTTATTACCGGGTTTGGGAACACCTTAGACGTAAGGCTATAGTACCCGAAGGGAAACGGTTTTCATCCTAGCATCTTGATGCTCTTAGTAAATTCAAATTGAAGCATAAAAATGGTATAAACAATTTCACTCGATTTCACTAGGTAGAGAACATCCGAAGCATTCACACACTTGCACTTCTTCGAATCTAATTCGTGGTTGTTCTTTGTCTTGCTTGTCAATTTCTTATTTTGTGATTTAGTAGTTTGATTACTTGTTAGCCCGTAGATTGTGTTTAGTTTAATTTATTGTCTTTAGATTATTGTTTAGCTTTAGTTTTGCATTCAAAACTCGAAAACGTAGCTACATTAGTTATGACGACGTACAACTTTAGGGATCCATTGCACTAGTCTACCTCCCGTGGTTCGATACTACTTGGTCGAAATACTTACGTGCATACTACTACGATCCCTTATGCTTGAGGGGAAGTAGTTAGTCAAAACTTATTGACCTAAAAATTTCGTTCAAGTCAATCGACCACGACCCCGATTTGAGGAACGACCTTGAAAGCGGCCAGAGGGAAAACCGGATCCGCGACTAGAAGAGCTGTGACCACGACGAAGAGGGTGAGAAGTCTGAGCATAGAAGGAAGGAACCGTGGTAGAAGTCATGTAGGAATCATTTAGAGACCTTGTGAACAAGTCATGCGACTCTGCCATGGCGAGGAGATCAGAGAAAGTTTGCAGATGAGAGATGTTGATTTGGGAGGCGGAGAAACTGTGAAAGTCAGGACCAAGGCCACGAAGGAACCAATGAGACTTATCTGTGTCATCTTTGAGGCGAAATTCTCTGGCTTTAGACGGTTCGTTGAAGGCAGTCGCAAGATTAGCCCATATTTCTGCCGAAGAGCTACAACCAACGATGACAGACATGGTCTCCTCCGTAAGAGTAGAGACCAAGAAGACCCGAACGATTTGATCTTTTGCGGTCCAAGAAATAAAATCTGGATTGGGTTCGGAACGCCCATCCTTGGACATGGTTGACGGCGGTGCAGAGGATGATCCGTCGACAAATGGCAAGAACTTCTGAGTGGCCAATAGTGGGTGAATTTGAGCATACCACATCGGAAAATTGGTGGATTTTAACTTGACGATGATAATATAAGTCATAGCATGAAGTGTGAGAGTGGAATCGAAGACCGAAGCCGGCGATGAGGTGGTGGGCGGTGGAACAGCCATGGAAGAGAAAGAGAAGAAACAGAAGGAGGGTTTAATCCGCGTTTAGGCTGATACCATGATAGAATAAATGCATCGATTTGAGTTTCTCATTCAAGTACAAAGAGACCTATAGGTCTTTATTATATACAAGAGAAGATAACTTCCAAAGGGAAGTTATAAGAGTTGGTTGTGTAACAACCTAAGTACCAAACTAATTCTTGATATCTCTAATAGTTATGTTTGGGCTTAGTTTCTGTTTTGTATGCTATTAGGATTTATATTTATATTCTTATTTTGACCTAGTGTCATTCTGTACTCTGAAAACTATCTCAATAATATACAGATCCTCTCTTCTCTGTCGTGGATGTAGTTATCACATCGATAGTGAACCACGTAAATATATTTTCTCGTTTATTGTTTTATTTATCATTCTCATATAAGTAATAACAAGCCTTCTCAACCTCACAAATTCGTCCCTCTCCACACTCCTTTTTTTCTAGATTTGTCATTGTCCTTGTCGCTGGGTGTGACAAATTCTCCTGCTTCTTCGCCATAATCGAGTTTAGGTAGCTCGATTAACAGTTGTACTTGGGATCAATGTTTCGATCCTCCCCAACGGCACAATAGTGGTCAATTGGAAAAGTAATTTGTTGATTTTTTCTTCTTGTTTAGTTATAGTTCTTAGTTTCAAGTTCCCTAGTTGTGGATTTTTTTAATGCTTTATGCGATTTTTCCTCCTTATAAGACATGTTCTCTCTCCCTCTCGTTATTGTTTTCTAGTCATTTGGTTCTTGATATTTGATGAATCTTTATCCTCTTTTTTTCTTTATTTTTCTTGACATGTTAGTGTAGGATATAGTCACTTTTTTTTTTACAGGAATATAACATTTCATTAATTTGAGAGAGGCAATAGCCTTACATCATTTTGAACCCAAGTCTTACATCACAACGGAACTTCTTCCATCCAAATAAATTCAGAGTTTACAGAATTACAGAAATGAGCAAGATGGTGAGCCACATAATTTGCATCCCTTCTCACAGCACCGAAGTCTACTCTTCCAGCCATCAATGCAAGCTCCCAAATATCTTCAACAATAATCATAGCATACGGTTCAACCTGAACTTCCGAGAGAAGGGCCTTTGCGAGATTCAGAGTCTGTTTCAAGGATAAAGTTGTAGAAGCCACAATCAACCGCATGGCGAAACGGATCGCCATTGCCTCAAGGACAGTGCTACTCCCGGATGCCCAACACCATTTCGAACCCGACATCAAAATATCACCCTGATCATTTCTAACCACAAACCCAAATCCCACCTGTCCATTTCCAAAATTGGCAGCATCCGTATTAATTTTGTATCTGCCGAGAGGAGGGCCATACCATCTTTGTGGGAGTTTGGGCGTAACAACAATAGGGGTGTCAATGGTAGCAGCCTGTTCAACATTCTGGAGAAGCCGAATAGAACGTTGGACGACATCTCTTGGGGCCGTCCGAGTACCCTCAAAGAGAAGAGAGTTCCTTGCTTTCCAACGGTTCCAAGCAAGGATTGTAAACAAAGAGCAGCCATTTAAGGGAAGGTGATCGAGGAGATAGGCACGTGTTTCCTTGAAGGAGATGTTTTGGTCGTTGGGGACCACTCTGATCGGGCTGTGACCCCACATGTGAACAGCATCTGGGCAGCGGAGGAGGATAAGTGAGGTCGATTCGCTTTCCAGACCACACGCCGAACACACCGGGTCCACACTAATACCACGTCTCCTGATTTTTTCTTTTATTGGGAGGGAATTCAAACAGGCTCTCCATATAAAGTGGCGAATTGATGGTGGAACCCGAAGAAGCCATAATTTCTTCCAAAGCTTGTTCGGGGAGCTCGAGTAGGGGTGTAAGTGAGTCGAGCCTACTCGCGAGCTACTCGTGCTCGACTCGAAAAAAGATCGAATTCGACTCGAAGTTAATCGAGTCGAGTTTCGAGCTACTCGAGTAGCTACCGAGTTCGAGTTCGAGCTCATAAATACTCGGCTCGAAAGGCTCGCGAGTCTAATCGAGCTTGAACAATATTTACTATTTTGCCATTAATATATAATTTATATTTATATACGAGTAATCGAGTCGAGCCGAGTCGAGTCGAGCTCGAGTTTATTTTAGAAAAAAAATATGTTTTAAAATTAATTTTGAAAATTATATAAGTAATCGAGTCGATCCGAGCTCGAGTTTATCGAGTTTCTTATCGAGTCGAGCTCGATCTTCAAAATTTTAGGCTCGATCGAGTCGAGTCGAGTATCGAGCTTCGAGTATAACAATCGAGTCGAGTTTCGAGCTCAGCACTGCTCGGCTCGACTCGGCTCGTTTACACCCTTAAGCTCGAGGATGGAAGGTTCACACCACAAGTTGAGAATTTCTGAATCGCAAGGTAGTAAGCCGATTTCACTGAAAACTTACCATTCTTTGTGCACCTCCATAAAGGTCGATCAGGGGGAAACTGATTGCTAAGAGGCATACGAGAGATTTCAAGGGTGTCTGTATCACTAAACTACCGACGAATTTTGTCTATGTCCCAACATCGCCTTTTAAAATCAATGAATTCTGACACCATTGATTCAGCAGCAGGTCTGAGAGCATGAGGGAGGGGTATGGAGACTGTTTCAGTACCCACCCATCGATCGTTGAAGCTATTAATCTGTTGCCCGTTACCTACTCTCCACGCTGTCCCCTCTTGGATTAATGGGTGTGCTTTTTGGAGGCTTCTCCAAAGATAACTTGGTTGGTATCCGATTGTGGCCTCATTCATGTCAGACCGGGGAAAGTATCGAGCTTTAAGTATTTGATGGATAAGTGAGTGTGGGTTTCTAGAGATTCTCCAAAACTGCTTTGCCACCATAGCTAGATTGAAGAAAAAAATCTCACGAAAACTGAGGCCCCCTTGCTCCTTAGACCTAGAGATCTTCTCCCAGCTACTCCAGTGAACTTTTCTCTCCTCACCCGTAGTTCCCCAATAGAAGCGGGCCACTACCTTCTCTATGTATTCACACAAGGTCTTTGGGAACAAGAAACAACTCATAGCGTAGGTAGGAATGACATGAATAACACTTTTGATGAGGATTTCTCTTCCCGCTTTTGAGAGGGCCTTTTCCTTCCAACTCTTAAGCCTACTAATAATCCGATCAAAAATCACCTGGAAAACTTGTCGCTTTGCTCGCCCAATAAGTGTGGGAAGGCCAAAATACTTTGAAAAAGGCCCACCATGCGAGCTCCCAGTTGGCGCCCCATCTCGTCACGAACCTCATGTGAGATATTACCACTGGCAAATAATTCAGACTTGTCGAGATTAACCCTTTGGCCCGAGGCTGGCTCATAAGCCGCTATGATGTCTTTAATCCTGTTTAGCTCCGACACAGTGGATCTGAAAAAGAGGACGTTGTCATCTACAAAAAATAGATGTGAGATCGGGGGCGCATTCCTTGCAATTTTGATGCCCATGATCTCTCCTTTATTCTACGCCTGGTTGATAAGCGTAGAGAAGCCCTCTGCACACAAGAGAAAAATATAAGGAGAAATGGGGTCTCCTTGATGGAGACCCCGTTGGGGTGTAAAAGATTATGTCTGCTTCCCATTAACAAGGATGGAATAAGAAACCGACGTCACCCATCACATCACCAAATCAACCCAAGATTGACAAAACCCCAGTTTGAGACACATATCACGGAGAAACTTCCACTCAACTCCGTCATAGACTTTACTCATGTCAAGTTTAAGTGCCAAAAACCCTCTCTTACCATTCTTCTTTTTTCTCATATAATGAAAGGTTTCAAAAGCAATCATGGCATTATCAGTTATAAGCCTATTCGGGATAAAAGCACTTTGAGTAGGGGAAATAACATGGGTGAGGATAAGCTTGAGTCTGTTGGCTATTACCTTAGAGATGACACGACAAATGACATTACATAAGCTAATAGGTCTAAACTCTTTCGGGGAGGTGGGTGATTTAACTTTAGGGATGAGCACGATAAAAGTGTGATTAAGGGCAGTGGGGTCGGCACCGTTATTCAAAACATCCAAGCATGATTTAACAAAAGCAGGTTCAACAATAGGCCAAAAATGCTGAAAAAAATAAATGAGGCATACCATCGAGTCCCGGAGATTTTGTTGGGTGCATTTGCTTCAAGGCCTCTTTGATTTCGTCTGTTGTGTACGGCCTTGTTAACGTGTCGTTCATCTCCCCTGTGACTCTATACTCGACAGACTCTAAGACTCGATGGGTATCACAAAGGCCATCAGAAGTAAAGAGTTAGGAAAAGAAATCTCTCAACACCTTCTCAACCTCATTTTCATTCACTGTCCATTGTCCATCATTCTTAACCAATCGGTGGATTGTGTTTTTTTCCTTTCTCTGGACAGCCTTTCTATGAAAAAAAGAAGTGTTGCGGTCCCCGTCTCGAATCCAAAAGGCCTTGGCTCTTTGAAACCAGAAAGTCTTCTCCAGTTTGAGCAGAGATTCAAGAGAAACCTCCAATTTTTTTGTTTCCTGAATGACCGCAGCAGATTGGGGTCTGGATTGAAGGTAGGCAAGACGGGTCTTTGCCTCCGAAATCTGCTTGCTTGTATTGCCGAACACAGATTCGCTCCAAAGGGACAGATGAGTTCCACAGCTCTTAGTACGGTTGGTAAAATTGATTTCTCCAATGTTACTATTCCAGCCTTTTTTAACAATCTCCTTGCAACTCTCATTTTCCAACTAGATTTTTTCAAAGTGGAAGATCTTCTCTCTTTTCTGATTCACTTGAGAGATATTCAAGTTTTTTGGCTCTCCAAAGTCGACTGTGATAGGAGCATGGTCTGAGGCAAAGCGAACTTTGTGAAAAACTGTATGAATTGGGAAGCGGACTCTCCACTCGGCCGTTGCAAAAGCTCTATCGAGGCGGACTTGGACATTGTGATCACCACTTCTACCGTTCATCCATGTGTATTTATAGCCGCGGTAACATAGGTCCTGAAGGCCCAAATTTGTCATCGTTGAGCGGAAGTCATCCATGGATGAGGTACGTCTCAATTGCCCTCCTAGCTTCTCAGAAGACCATAACGCCTCATTAAAGTCGCCAATTCATAACCAGGGGGTATCTAAAGCTGGTTGAGCAAGCTCCATGTTCTGTGTCTATTCGTGGACTCAGGCCAACCATACAGTCCAGTGAAGACCCAATTTTTTCCCGCCTCATCTTCAACTGTCACAGAAATATGGTTCTTGGAGAAGCTAATAAGTGAGATGGTTATCTGATTTTTCCAGAGTAGACAAAGGCCTCCGCTGCGGGTGTTTCCGTTGAAATGAAGAGATCGAGAATTCAATTAGGACACTTGAGTACAAAACGGCTTTGTTTCCATGAGAAAAACTATACTCGGGTTTTCCTCACGTAGGAGCTTCTTTAGGGCTCTGACTGTCGCTTGGTTCCCAAGCCCGCGACAGTTCCAGCTCAAGGCGATCATTGGGTTCGGTGGGACTGCAGGGCAGTCGCCGCCATTACGTTTTGGAATGTATCGATCTTTGCTTCTTTTTTTTTTAGTTTCCATGACACTTTCACTATCATTTTCCTTCCTATTCCTTGCCAGCTAAGACATTCTCACATTTGGTTGTTGTTCTGGTTCAGATTTCTCTTTTTTGACTGGGGCTGTTGGCTTCGGGGGGAACGTCGGAGTAGTTGATATCGACAGAGGTGGGGTAGTAGGTTGGTGGTTTGTAGTGTGCGTATGATCAAGTGGTGGCTTATTTTCGTACTGGGTATTTGGGTTTTGGGTTAATTTATGGTTTGTTTTGTGGGGTTGTGTCAGTGGTATCATATTTGTGTTGGAGGATTCACAATGTGTGAGGGGTTAGTATTTTGTATGTGGGTCGAAGGGAGTGTGGGTTAATTGAGGTGCTGGAGGTGTTTCCATCTAGGCGGGGGTTCTGTGGTGAGCTTTTTTGTAAATTGGTGGTACACATGGAAAGTAGTTGACTAGTAGGGATAAGGGGTTCTTGGATGTTGTGGTTGTTGGGATGGATTATTTTGGGGTTCTTGGTAGGTGGGGTTTGTAATGATGTCGGTTTGGGGGTGGTTAAAAGGTATGGGTGTGGGTGTCTCTCCTTTTCAACTCTTTCCTTTGCTTCTCCATCGAGTTTTCCTGCTTCTTTTTCCATTGTGGAACATGTGTCTTCCTCCTTTTCCTTTACTCCCACTTTTTCTAAAACCACTCTCAAATCACCAAGGTCCTCATTTTCCACCATGTTGCACTTGTTGTTTCTTTCGTCCTCATTCTTTTCTGGGGTGAGGTCCTCACCCTCTTCTACTTTTCTCTTAAACTCCTCAAAGAGTTTTCTTCAAATGGACCACGGCTTTTCTTCGCTTTTTATTTTAACAGTCGACATGGAGGTCGTCTTGACCGGGGATGCCCTCATCCATTCACCATAGGGGAGTTTTTCATCCGAGAGGGTTTGTATGATGTCTGCCCCATCTGTGAGGTCACATTCTCGCTTCATATGACCCAACATGCCGCAGATATAGCAGAATGAAGGTAGTCGCTCAAACTTGAAAGGGACCCATACTGGTAAGCTACTCCCATGTTCAACTGGGGCTCCTGCTCGGAGAGGCTTTGTTATATCTATCTCCACTCTTGCCCGGACGCTCCTTCCGAAACCTTCTAGAGATTTTTGATCTACTTATGTCATCGTTCCGCAAGTTCCGACAATTCTTCGAATGCGTTCCTCCCTTCTGACTGCTATAGGGAGATCATACATCCGGATCCAAAAGCTAGTCGAGTTGAAATGAATTGTTGACGGTTGTTCCCCATTTTGAGTTCCTTGAGTACAATGAGGTTTTTTTCAAAATGACATGGTTCTCTTGCTAGAACCTCTCTCATATCACTTTCAGATCTAAATTGAAAGGAGAATAGATTTTTTCCAACTTCCATAACTATAAATCCTTATGAAGGTTTCATAGCTTTTTTCATAGCCTCCAAGAATCCAAAAGCGTTAAAAGGTTTACTCGTGAGAACCTTCCCCATAAGGCACAGAGATGAAACTGGATCTAGCTGCTGCTCATCATCGTTAAAATGAATGACATCTTCCTTAGTGAAAAAATGAGTTTTCTCTTTACTCTGTGAAGCCATTTCTAATACCCACCTAGACTCGAGACCGACGAAGTGAAGACTCAAAATCAGGAGAGGGGGAGACCTATGACATGACCGGACACAACATTTAAAAAATAAAAGACCAAGCAAAACAGATTCACCCTACAAGACACCTAGAACTCGTGATAAAGAAGAAAAAAAAACAGGGGGTAAATTAAATGATGGGGTGTGGGGGCTAAGGGGGACACATGGAGGAGGAGATAGTGGATAGGGGACAGCTAAGGTGGGATGACGAAAAAGGTCAAAAAGGGGAAAGAGAGTCAAGGGGCTGTCCAAAAGGGACCAAGATTGGGTCAAGTAAAGGAAAGAACCGGCTAGATAGGAAGGGGTGCCGACGAAAACTCGAAAAGGAGAAAACGAGATGAAACCCTAAAAGCACAGGGACTCAAAAAAAATCTCTCTCTACTACTACTCGTGTGTATATGTATATAATAATTAAATTGATTTGAATGTTGTGTGGAGGGGGATATAGTCACATTTTGAAAACAGAGATTTGAACGTTTTAGTTGACAAAAATCGCACTCATATCTACGTCCTCATAATTAAATTGAAGATTCAATACGTACATCCTCATAATTAAATTGAAGATTGAATATGTAAAAGTTTATTGTTTTGATTGTAATGATGTTTATTGGTAGCATTATGCCGATCTTTTCAAAAGCTACTACAGACTACAGTTGGAAGAATACACTGTAACCGCACACATCCATATTCGTGAAGTATGCACATGATCAGGGTTGACACTTCCTCTGGATAGAGTCGGATTCAGTACTCACGGTTGACACTTTTATGAGCTCCAAACCTTACATTCCTTGGTGTCTGCAAGGTCTTTGGAGCAAGATCCATCCTCTTACGCAGGAAATGCACATCCGATACACGCACGTCTTCAGAGAGGCCAATCTGGCTGCTGATGCTGTGGCGAAGACTGGCCTTGACTGTGTCTGGAGGGGTTACCCCCCGAATTTTTTACTCTCATTTCTACACAATGATTTGTATTCAGTTTTTTATAGACATTGATCTTTAGAGGAGTGTACATTTTTCTCTTGACCTGAGTTTTGTCCCTAAGGAGGGTTTTCCCAAACAAAGTTTTAATGGCGCTCCCGGCTCGACCTGTGAACTTATGGTCTTAGATTTTCTTCTTTTATTTGATCTACCTTTTATTGTCCATATTCGTGAAAATCCACCACATATACTGCTAGAATGATTAGGAATTAGAAAATTAAATTTAGACTTTCAAAATCTTTTACTACAGAATTTTAAACTTCAAATGTGTTTACCCCTAAAAAAAACCTATTTCTTTTCACATTTAACACTTCCAATAAAACTAAGGGATGGGGTATATACCCCTCCAGCTTTGTTTAATACACTCCCCCTTCCATTTATTAATTCAAAAATATATATGAAATACCATATTTGTCCCTTCAGTAAATGTTATAGATACATACACATCTCCTATAACCCTAATTTCATCTTCTTCCCCCAATTTCTTTCTCTGCCGCCTCTCTCTTCCCCTCCCCCCTCCTCCCTCTCGTCGTCGCTCTCCCCCTCCAGCCCCCTCGCCGTCGCACTCCCCCTCACTCTCCCCTCGCCGTCGCACTCCCCCTCCACCCCCCTTGCCTCCGCCCATCTTCTTCCTCATTTTTTTTATTTCTCTTTCGCTCCGCCTCCGCCCATCTACTTCCTCATTTTTTTTATTTCTCTTTCGCTCCGCTCGACGCCGCTCTCCAGCTCGCCCTCGCCGCCGCTCCGACTGTCGCGGCCCACCCCCAACCGGAGCGGCACCACCCTTAGCGCTCGGACCGTCGCAGCCCACCCCCAGGTTTGTTTGTTTTTTTTTCCGTTTTTTTCAGACCATTATTGATCGCCCAAAAACTCTCTTGTCGATAACCTATTGTCGACGAGAGTGTTTTTGGGCAATCAATAATGGTCGAAAATTTCAATTTTTTTTTTAATTTTATTTCGAAATTTGGTCGACAAATCAGTTTCGACCGGAGTATTTTTGGTCGACAAACCAGTGTCGACCGAAGTATTTTTGGTCGATAAATTAGTGTCGACCGAAATATTTTTGGTCGACAAACTAGTGTCGATCGAAGTGTTTATTAAAAAAACTACGATTTTTTTTCTAAATTTTATGTGGTGGTGGTGGCGACTATCTAATTCTAGGGTTAGGATTTCGTTTTAAATTGTAGGGGGAGTGTATGTATATAACATAATTTAGTAAAAGGGCAAAATTGATATTTCATATATATATATTGAATTAATAAAAATGAAGTAGGAGTGTATTAAACAAAGTTGGAGAGGTATATACCCCAACCCTAAAACTAACTAACAATAAAATAATATAACATCATACATTCTTACGCATCAATTTTACATAAAGTTAAACTCTACTACACTTAAATCTCCAAACAAACATACATCACTATTATTTATCAGAATTTTGAAATCCAAATATCAAAATTCACAAAACCCCAAATCTGAAAATTAAAATCAAAAGGTAAGAACTCCAAGTCCCCTTGACAAGATCCCATGAGCATCAAAACATCTTATCTAATAGACATTTTAAATATATGGTTTGATCATGTCACCCTTTATATAGTAATAGTGGGGGCAAGGCTATGATAAATTTCATTCATCCAAACAACGCAGAATTATGTAAGTAAACACATACTCGTGCATTGTACTGAGATGAAATACAGTATCGCAGGAAATGAACATTGCTAACCAGAACCTGCAAAATCAGCTTCCGGTGAATCATTTAAGGTTGTGGCAGCACATCTCATTGCCAACAAATGATGTCGTTCCACATTACAAAACAGATTGTAGTTTACAACCCCCCCCCCCCACCCCCACCCCCTTTTTCCGGCTGATGATTGCAAATATCAGCTTAATTTTGGACTTAAAATGGATTTACTTCCTATTCTACTCTCCAACTGTCAGGCCAAAACCAAATTTGTAATCTTTCTTTCGGTGATCTATCTGCATGGTTCAAGTTTTTAAAATTTGTTAGAAAAGAAAAGGTAAAGATGCAGACAACAATTAAAACAGTTTAGCTTATAATTTACCTCAGCAGAAAGAATAAAATTGAGACCCATATTAAAGCGTTCTTCCAGGAATGAAGACACCACGCCGCTGGAATCAATCTTCCCTCTTAAACGGCACTACAAAAAGACCGAAAGAGAATTATATAAATATTATCTCTACTCAAGTAATACATCACTTATATCCACATGCGGGTGGGGTGGGGGGGACAATATCAATCACCATCAAATAGTCATTCCTTAGAATTTAAAAGACAACAAAAAAGATTAATTTGAAGGAAAAGAACTTGAATGTGCACTGAAAGATCATTAACATGATATAACAAACCTTGTCTTAGAATGCATTAGATTTCTATAACACAACATGGCGAAAATTAGACAACTACAAGGAAAGGTAATGGAGTTATAAATTCAACTACCTAGGTATTGCATCACAAATTTTAAAATTGATTTTAAAAAATTTACCTGCCGAAGGATATAATCATAACCAACGCTAGCAGTAACATCTCTTGACGAATAGTTGTACATGAAGTCCGTTGCAAGTGAAGTCTAAATGAAAAAACAAGCAAAACATTAAACAATAATATACATACTAAGTCCAACACGTAGAACGAACTAGACACTAGGATTACCTTTTCAGATATTTTCTGAACATAACTGAGAGCAACCATTCCAGTGCTAGCAACTTGTCCGGTTGCAACCTGAGTTAGAAACATCAAGCACTAATTACATACTTTCTTTAGCTCAGTTGATGGAAGCTTAATTTACTAATTAAGTGTTCCCAGTGTGTAACTCCTAGCAAGTAGTATATTAATTAAGCACTTCAGGCACCGACTTTAAAGATGTGGCTATGTGCAACTACAAATGAGTAAAAATAAAATTCACTTAGTTCAACAACATATAGTTGATGATAAAAGAATATGGAACTTAAAAGGAAGAAATTGAACAAAATGTAACGTAAAAAGTACCATTTTGTCAGTGTTGTAACGTGCAGCATAGCCAATGCCAGACTTCCGATGTTGACCAGCCCAGAATACTTCACCTCCTATAGATAAACTAGGAGTGATACTCTGCAAGCATACATGAAAACAATCATTCAGTACATGAAAACAATCATTCAGTCTATCCTGAAATCATTGAATTTAATTAATCGCAAGAACATGCATCTTACTAGGTCCATATTTGAGTTGGAAAGTCAAATATAGTCATTCAGTCAGATACAGAACTTGTACAAAATACAAATTTATTGACCTTTGAAGGAGCAAACAAAAATTCTGAACTGCTACTAGAATTTGATTTCTAAATATAAAATGATACAAAATTCAAGATGGCAGAGTAAATCTGTATTTTTTTGGTTAAGGGTCAAACTAGACATACTTCTGTGAAGGAGATTGAACTGAGTAGATGGAACCTCCAAAATAGGCAGCCTTTTTATAATGGAAAAAATGCAGAAAATCATTACTAGGCCATTAGATACAATAACAAATATTAGAACAAAGGACCGACATAACTGATATAACTGGAGGTCCTTGGAACATAGCAGTCATATAATGGCTTTTGGGCTGGCGGAATAGTGGAGAGGCAGATGATGTAGTGGATAAGCACAACAGACCATAATTATTTTCTCAATCGGTCCTCTCAATCATAGCAATGGAACTAAAACTACTAATAGTTGCTGATCCCATTTTGAGCAAGTAATATTCTACTCCATCCTTGTACGATCAAGTACTCACTCTTTCACTTTCAATTTGTTCATTTAGAGCAAAATTCCTTTTTTTTTTGTAGTGCGATAACCCAGTTCGCATAGAGATAAGAGAACTTAATACCTGTCATAGAAACTTGTGAATAAGGTAACAATTGGTCTATTTCTAAGAAACTAAAACAATTGCTCAATTTGATACTACCCTCATGGCTTGATACCCACCAAATGGCCCTAAACATAACCCTATCCCACACTTCTTCTAAAGATTCCTCTCAATTTCTAAATATTCTTCTATTCAATTCTAAACATAAAGACCAATAAAAGGCTGGAACAAACACACCCCATAACACCTGATCCCTGTAACTAATGAAAGCTTTATTGAACTCATACATAAGACATATCCCCAAAATTAGTTACAAGTGCCGGGAATATGCTAGACTACTAGCAAATTATAAATTTAGAATGTAGCATTTCATAATTACTTGAGCAATAATGCACACCTATGTCATCCACCAAACAGAGAGAATTGAAAGCATGATAGAATATGATATCCCTGAGGTCCCCTTCAACATTGCAGGATAACATGGCATGTTGATGTTATCAAACCTCAAACTGTTTCTTATAAATGTCAAAAATCAGGAAGACACTTCCAGTTTCAACAGTTAGATTGATCAGCCAGTTAAAATAAATGTATTATAACTCAGATTCAGATTATTCATTACTCACCTGAATGTAATTGGCACCAAATAAGGCTCCGTTCCCTAGTTGAAATTGACTCCTATAGTCAGACCCCTGTATGAATATTTCATGAGAGTGCACAGTTAGCTTCACTTTACACACTCAAGTCTTGCACTGCATCAATTTTATGCTTCATGCCATGTGGCCCATGCCAGCTGGACTGATCCATGTATAGATTAGATAGAACTAAGGGATTTGTAATATATACATGCACAGGCTCCATGAATATACGCCTTTAAGACAGCCACATACCCGATGGCAAATATATAGCACTTACCTTATAATCGAAATTGAACATTCCATGAGACATATGCGGCTCATTCGTAAGCTACAGAAAAAATAACACATATTATTGAACTTCACGATATGAAATGAGAAACAACATACTGTCATTGGACAGCTGTTGCCTCAAAAACATCAGTGGCAAGTTTAACAAGTATGCATACTTGAGCATTGGCCTTCAAAGTAAGATTATCAGTCAAATCACATTTCAGTCTTGCATGTACTCTACCATCTGTCAGCACCCTCCCAAAAAGCATCAACTGCCAAGGAAAAATAATGCTCCTTGGTCAACCCATCTAACAATTTTATAAGTGAAAATAAAAATGATCGCCTACAGCAACATACCTTTGGGTCTATAAAGTTGGCCCCAAACTCATAATGAGCAGTAGGAATTTTAAGCGTTTCAGAAGACTGGGATGGAACTTCTGTAGGTCCCATCATAACACTGACGGAAATTAAAAAAAGAAAATGATTTAGTATTAAAACAATATGCCCATGGCAGAGAAAACATTTACACTGGGAATGTAACACAAAAAGAATACTAATAATATAAAGCAAACAAGTAATATATCCACCTATGACTGAGTGAAAAATTCTGATTGAGCCCTTTTGAGAAATCAAAGCGCATTCCTTCAAAAAGCTCTGGCTTCAAGGACACTGTCAATAATAACAATCTTAATTAGAATTTTGATTGCATATCCTCGTTACATGTTTTTTTGGGCAACATATAACAGATAAATGTGTCCTTTAAAGGCTTGAAAATTAATTTTCTATTACAACCCTAGTACCCTACTTAACATAATAAGGGAACCTCTTCCTTGTATTGTATTTTCAATATTCACTGCTGAATTTATTAGATGATTTCATGCTTATGGACAAGATTTTAAAAAAAAAAAAAAACTAAAAAGTGAGTGATGCACATTCTGATAGTCAACCAATGATAATGAGCAAATTTCAGTAAAACGTACCAGTGATGCCACTCGCATCAGTTATGAAATTCAACTTGAAAGTGAAACGTCACATAGGATGCAAGTTCTGTTTCTCCTCATAACATTAATCAACAGGCAATCTCAACTTCACGAGCTAAAACACTATAAGCCCATTTGGCTGAGCTTACAAGATGTTTGGGAGCTCATAAGCTCTTGAAATAATTTTTAAAAAGTTAGAGCTATAAGATATTTAAAATAAGTAACAATAATATTTGCTCAGGATAAAGAATAGTGAAAATAAACGTGATTAGCACTTATGCTACTGCCATATTCAAAACTCTCACAAACGATAAGATTGCAAACATTTGGTTTCGGTGCGTTTTGAAACAACCGCGCTAGAGCAACTCAGTTCACTAAGAAACTAAACTGTATAACTAGGGTTTGATCTTACAATCCTCAAAAAAAAATCATATCAAGAATGAGCTAACACAGGTACAGGATCAAGTTGCACAATCAGTTACATTCAACAGGAAAAAAAACGAAAAAAAGAAAGAAAGAAAAGTCAAGTCAAGTCTAGAAAAGTGAAAAGCACTAACTGAGTGCCTCGCGGCTAATTTCTTCGTAGGGGATGGGGCAAGGCAGATTCAGATAGTCGACTTTCTGAGGCTCGGCGGCGGTATTCGAAGCGGCTGCCGGTGGAGTCGATGCCATGGCAGGGGACGGAGGAGCGAGGGTTTCCATTCCGGTTTCCTCTGAGCAGTTTCAGAACGAAATTAAAAAATTCCTAAAATGGGAAAAAGAAGTAGAGAAAGAAGTTATACTGTTATAGCGGCTACTTGATGAGAAAGAAAATCGTAAAACCCTTAAACCCCATCACCTTCGGGTTTGACCCGACCCGTATTGATGAGAACCAAAATTATTTACTTTTTACAATTTTATTTAACTTAAATTCATAGTAATGCAAAACATGTTGATTTTTTTAAATAAGTCTTTTTGTTTTGCTCAATCCCCTATCAGATCAACCCTGCTATATAGAGTAAAACCTCATTTGAAAATTATTTAATTAATAAAATTGGTTGGTAGTTATTTTATTAAATGATTAACTATGAATTGATATGAATAATTTATGGTTCAACTAACCAGCATATACTCTTAAATGCATGAAAGAAGAGAATAGAAGAGCTCTCTTGTGAATCCTCTTTCAAATAAGGTTAAAACTATCTTAGAGTTACCCCTTGATTTCAAGGCTATAATCTAAGTCATACAATTTGATCTAAGGGCTATAGTTACAATAATTAGTTGACTTATGGTCAATTGTCCTCAGTAGCACGGTTCCGCTCACCTAGTCCTCAGGGGCGGAACCACATGTATAGTGGGAATAATAACCTTGGTCCCTCTCAACTTTTAGCATTTTTTTACTATACATGTGATATACAGTATGTAATCATGCTAAATACAATTAAACCAAATAAAACAATTGACCCAAAAGTGAAAAAAAACACAAATGAAAATTAATTGGGTTTATCATTAAAATTAAAAGCAAACATACTTAACATGCATTTTATTTGTTTATTAGTAGCCCTATTTTAAATTAGTTAGCTTCTTGACTCAAATACAATTTCTCAATTTATTTATTTTATTAATAATTTAAATTTTTTAAAGGGTCACAAAATAAAATTTTAAGAGTAAAAATGTTTAGTCTAATATCTTGTCTATCATCTAATTGTGGACGTTTCTTGTAATTTTTAGGAGATAATTATGTGTTTTAACATATTAAAAATATAATTATGTATTTTGAGATACTTACCAATATATGCATTAATAATTAAATTGATAATAGCTTTTATAGGTAAATAAACACACATATTAAGAAAGTGTAGTAACATTTTGAGGGGTAAATTTGTAAATCTATATGTAATTTTTTAGGGGTAATTTTATAAACATGTCGAGTATTAGTTAGTATTGAACTATAATTATCGCCCCCCCCCCCCCCCCTAACTATAATCTATTGTTCTCATTGGTTGCAGCTCAATCATTTACTTTCATTGGTTACAAACATGCTCTCATTAATGTGGTTGTATTGTTTTCATTAATATGGTTGTACTTCAATAACTCCTAAATGTTGATCCATAATTTCACTTGTCTAGGAAGATCGGTGATCTCCAAGCAACTTCCTTAGGATCCATTAATGAGATTGAGGATAAGGACAAACAAATTTCCACTTTGAAGAACGTGGCGATGACGAGGATACAAGTTGGAGGGTCATTTTGTAGGAGATGAATTTGCTCAAGTTGTCAAGTATCGAACTTGTGGTATTGGGCGAGCAACAAGTTTAGATGCTAGTGTTGATGAGTAGATGTGTTCGGGTGAATGGGGGCAATCAAGAAGGTAGTCGATTTTCATAAAGTTATTTAACATTTGAATTCGGTGTAATCACATGCTGGTTTGGTTAATTCGATCGTCATTGGCTGGCTCGATCGTCGGCGACCTACATATATATAATTCTAACTGGACTTTAATAAATGGAGCAGTCGACATATTGACAAATAACGAACACTTCTACCTTTGATAATGAATAAACAAACTTTTATTTTAGAGTAACATTCAAAACGTTGATCATTATGTCAATATCAAGATTTATCAAACGCATCAATAAATTATAAATTAATATTTTACTCTATCGACTAATTTGCAAAAAAAAAAAATTGTTCAAATAGATATTTTGTTTTTGGAAGGTACTGTTCAGATACATATATATTAGGACAGGTTTCAGATTTTTTTCATTTGAAACGCACAAAATAAATACAAATATAAAATATATTGAATATGTTTTCAACTCCCCAATAAGTTTTTTATACATTACACTACTACATTCATAGTTCTAAACTTCACCAATAATTATCAAACTCAGAAAAATTATCGTAACCTTAATTCTTACTACATTTAATGTTAGAAGAGACATAAACCAGGACATTTGAAGTTTTTCCCCAAAGAAAAAGATTACGGAATACATCCACAAGAATCTGCAAAATGACCAAATCCAAGAATCTTATCAACCACTAGTGTTGTTTTGAATTAGAGTTTGAATTCCTTAATTTCTCCTTCATCTTGATTATCAAATTAATTTGTTTGTGCAGATTTTGTTGAGATCAGGTATCACAGAAAAATAGGGATGGCTTTACTTTCCCACCTAGTGAACAAAGGATATTGATTTGAGATATGAGAATTTGACGTGAGAATTTGATTATCGATCATGAGAGGTGAACGAGAAATTCCTCAACAAACGAAAGATGGGAGAGAGGTACCGATGCCCACTGCTCCGATAGAATCTAGGACTCCGATAGGTGGAGGAATTGCACCGCCTATTCCTCCGTTGGCATCATCGGTGGGTCCATTTGTGAATCGAGGGAAAGGTCCAGCGTCTGTACCTTTTCCACCTATTGCTGCTACGAGCCCTGCTACGGGTAGGGGTGCACCTTTGGAGGTGGCTCCGTCCTCTACACCTGTAGGGCTCAAGTTTAACCGGGAGGGGCTGGAGTGATTGTCCCCACTGCGACTGGAGATCTTGTTGGTGCATCAAATGTACACAGAGATGAACCGAGAGATAGAGCACCACCCGGTGCTACGAATGTCGAGATGATGAGCGTGATCACTAAGCAGTTGAATGTGTTGGTTACACGAGCAGTGGAAAGAATGATGGCTGCTCAAGGAGTATCGGCATCCCCGGTACCTTCACGAGTTGCAGAAATTGGAGGTCCTCGAGGACTTGCAGAAATTGGAGGTCCTCGAGGACTTGAACGAGTACATGTAATCTCTCAAGCCCTCTCGAGAGAAGTTGGAGGCTAGGGAGAAAGAGAAGAGAAGCTGACGTCTCAGGCAGAGAGAAGTGTTTCTGCCCGGAACGATAGAAGGAATCAAAATCCCGATGCTGGAGGGGAGCCCCAGAGATTGAAGAGAGTATTGATGATACCTATCCAGGTGTTTTGAGTGACCAACTACAGGCCTTGCAAAAAGAAATGAAAACTTTGAGGAAATAAATGACAAACAATGTAAGTAAACCTACTTCCGTTACTGGTTATCAGTTTTCCATTGAAATATTACACGATGAATTGTCTTATAATTTCAAATCTCTGAATTTTGAATACGATGGAACGGCTGATACATACGAGCATCTGGTGAGGTTCGAGAATGCGGCCCTCTTACATCGATATGGAGAGGATGTAAAATGCAGAGTTTTTCTGACAACTCTGGCGAAGGCGGCTCAACAGGGGTTTACCCAGCTATAGCCAGGTACGATTAGTTTGTGGGCTGGATTCAGTGAACTCTTCTTGCATCAATTTGTCAGTGCAATGAGACAGCCCCGAGCCACTTTAACCTTGTTCAACCTAATATAAGGAGAGAATGAGAACCTTTCTGGAAAGGTTCAACCAATCTGCTTTGGAGGTACCCACGGCCTCCCAAGAGGTCAAGATTAATGTCTTGATCAATGGACTGAGAGGTGGAGACCTGTTTTCCTCAATAACGAAGAAACATGTACAAACATTTGATGAGTTGTTGTAGAGAGCTGAGAAATACCTCACACTTGAGGGAGTGAGGAAAGCTAAGAGACTAGAAACAAAGACATCAGGGAGTGAAAAAGCGAGAGACCCAGTAACAAAGAAAGCCAACTCAGAACCATCTAAGAAGGCTGGAGGTCCTAGAGGTGTGTGATCAGGACCTAGACCAAGATTCAAGAAATATACACCTCTAAAACTTGAGCCTGCGGAAGTGCTTGAGGTTGCAGGAGATTATCCCGAGATGAAATCCTAGTTTGGAATTTGGATTTAGGATTTTAAAATCATACCCTACAGGCTACAAATATCTATAAACCCTGCAAAAGTCAATTCTATAAATACCTACAACCCTATATAAACACCTATAATCCTATACTATAAAGTTAAATCTTACCCTACTTAAATCTCAAAACAAACACAAAACACACGAGTCATTGGAATTTCAAAATCCACTATATTTTGAAATTCGGATTTCAAAATCCTCAAAATCCCAAAACAAACATCCCCTAAATTTTGTTGAACAAAAATAGACATTAATGCAACTATAATATCCTTTTACGCCTTTTACAAAACTATAAACACACCTTATATGTTATACACACCCATTCTTAAACCCTCTATAATTTAACCCTCATTCCAACAATTTATATTTTTACTTTAAAAAATCACACTTATCCTAAAAACCCTTCATGCTTAAACTCTCCATATGATGATATAATCACAATCAACATAGTCACGAAAGATGAAAACGTAATATAGAACATTAATGTAAATATATTTAATGTTCTTTATAGTATATACAAAGTATGAGCTACAATAGTCGTCGATATATTCGGCCAGAATCGTGGACGAACACATCACTGAGTGTACGGCCAGTATTGGCCGAACACAATTTTTCCATGCAACTTCGTACGTGTTCAACCATTATGATCGTGCTCTTTCTTGGTTGTGCGACTGTTTTGACTGTGCACAACAAGGAGTGTGCGACCATGAATCTGGCCGAACACTTTCAACACAACAACATATTTGACAGCAAAAATGCGCAAAAACGAGAGTAAAAATAACATTTTAGTATATCAAACCCAATTTTTTATGCAATCATAACACAATGTATTCAACAACTAAATGTATATATACAATATTATCACTTCAAACCATCTAAACAAATTAAAAATATCAAATATCTATCAACCCTAAATGTTAAATGAGTGTGTTGGTAAATGAAAGAGTAAGAGGAGAAAAAAAAAATGGGGTGCATTTAGTAAGAATTGAATTTTGAATGGGAAATATGATTTTGATCGAAGAATGATATAATAGGAAAATAATCTTATTTTAAATTGATTTTCAAATTTTAGTGAAGTGTGTATAAGCATTGGAGTGTTGATAGCCCCACCTAATAGATATTTTTAGATATTCATCAATATTATTACTGTATACCATATTTATCGATATTTATTAAATTTATATTTTTTCAATATCCATATCGGTTACAAAAATTAAATAAAATATTTTATAATATTTTTCGTCCTAATAAGCCACACAGTTATGACACATCATCATGCATCGCGTGAAGTGTTTGCCTAGTCAGATACAATACGGCGCTCTGGCACAAGGCAAGACTCGCGTTTTAGGTCATACAAAAAAACTGAACTCAAACAACACAAACACTTTTTTTTTTTTAACTGCAAAACATTGCTCGGCAATCAGCGTCTTCTCCGGTGGTGCTGATTGTCAATTCCGCCGCAGTCAAAACTCATATTCAACCAGGTATTGTTTCATCGCTTCTATCCTTGTTTAATTTCGTATACTTCGTGTAACTGGCGCAATACTGTGTACCAACTGCTTGCTGATTGTCTAAAACGGGGAGTTCAAAGATACAAGACCTGCTACGGGCCTAGCTTCGAATCTTTCTAAGTTGTTATGTGTTATATTTGATGAAAACCTCGAATTTAGGGCTTGATGATGTCTTAGGTTTGAACCTCACTGTTTCAAGAATTGGACTGTAATTGCTCACTCATTTTTTATCCTCAAGTTCTCCAGGATCTCGATCAAGCAGTATAATTAGAATAAGTGGAGATGGATGAGGTCTCGAACACGTTTTCATTGCTGGAGCTGGATGCTGAGGACGCTAATCAGCACACTGCAATTGCCACAGGTACCTACGGTTCAAAAACAGAACCGTAATTGGAAAATGGTGGTTGGGTTTGCTGGTATTTTTAATTTTTTTTTTAATACACAATTCTTCTATTTTTTATGTATAAATTTAAGTTATATAATTTTTATTAAATTTTAGTAATGTAGTTTCTAAAAAAAGAGTTGAAACGAACAAAAAACGAGCTAAAACGGAGAGAGAAAAGAAAAAAAAAAAAACCACCTAACCGCCGGTTTTTAACCGAACTGGCGGTTAGAAAACCGTAACCGTAACCGGCGGTTTTCCGGTTCGGTTTCGGTTACCAAAAATGCAATTGTGAAAGAAAGAAGAGGTTTGAAACTCTGTTCCTACTTCCTGCTGCAGTTTTGTCATTTTCCTGTTATTCGACATGCAAGGTTTCAGAAACAAAGAACCGCGCAAACTATTTTTTCAAAATTATATGCAGATTGAAATCATTACATAGTGCTGCAGTATCATAATACCGTACTAATTTTAGTTCTCTCTATCTGTTGTTTTCACAACAGAACAACCTGGTGATGGTGATGCAGATAGTGAAAATGGAACCGTGCTGAAAAATGAGAATAGTAGGGGAGCTTATAGGATGCCACTTGTGTGGATCGACCTGGAGATGACCGGTAAGATTGGCTCTGTTTGCAAAATCATCAGAAATTGGCTTCGTAAACTTTTCTTTCTTGTCCTATTTTTTCTTGTATTTCTTGGATGTCTACCATATTGACTCCAATTGAGTGACCGCCTGCCCAATATTTGTTTTGCATATGCTTATGCAGCTTGTTATTCAATAACACATCTTAGGTTTCATCATATTAGTTAAATAGCTAATTCAACAGCTAAAACTTATTCCATCTGCTCAATATATTTTCTGTTAGGCTCTTTTTAAAACGGCACCTTAGAGTTCATATTTGGTCTAGGTTCCAGAGAAGCTTCTTGAGTCCTGGGTGTTGATAGACAAAATGACTTGAATTCTTTGTTGTAAAAGTTGGCGCCTAGGCGCTGGTCGCTGGTGTACCGCCTGCCTAGCGATTTCCGACTAGGTGCTCTTTTTCTTTTTGGACTTTCCGGCGTGGAAATCCAATTCGAGCGATCGAGCACACTTTTTTCAAGTGGAATTGATGCTTCAAGCAAAACACATGGCTTTGCCATGTTGTATGACATTTTTTGGCCAAATTCCGTCGTTAAAGGGGTGAAAACTGCATTTTTATATTTTTCGGCATTATTTTTGCAAAACGAAATCTCTAATCAGTGCCTAGTCGGCGCCTAGGCAGGCGTGGCTGTAATCAGCCCAACTACGGATTTCCGACTTCTTCACCCTTGCTTGAATTAGATGTTCATCTTTCGTTCCTTGTCCCAGCTTTGTTTCCCTGTAACCTGCCTTATTCTCATGTTCCTTCTCCAATCCTATTTCTTTACTTCACTCTCTGTCTTTCATGTACGTATACCATTTTTTCTTTTCATGGTAGATTTCTTCACATGTGGTTACACCTGCATCCTTTCTTCATGCCAACAAGTTCTATCCAGTCCTAGGTAGACACGTAGAGCATAATGCTTTTTTTTGCTTATTCTTTGTCTTACATTGCTTCTCTTGTCTACCTTGCTCCTGGCTTATGTTTTTATTTGAATATCCTGAACTTACACATTTTTCCCCTCAGATACAGTTTCAGGGGCAAGATAGTGTCCTAAAAGATCATAACACCTTTAAAGTGTGATAAATGTGGAACATTTTTATTTTTCTACATTTCCTTTGGTTTAAGTAAAAGCACTTTGTTTCGTTATGGAGGGGGACTTTCCCCTACTTTACAAGATTATCATGTGCAATATGAAGGAGAAAGATCTGTTGGAATTGTAATGTTGTCTGTTGCTCATTGGTTACTACTGCTTGCTGGCAACCTTTGTTTCCAGTAGTTGCTAAAATATACTGCTGCATTCTTAGAAATAAAGGATGGTTTGAAGATATTTTCTTTTCTGTTGGTCAGGCCTTGGAAATATCCTTACAAATTAATGAATGTATATGGAATTTGACCCATAATCCTGACTTGTGCCAGTGAAATTGATATCTGCCTTATCTTTCTTCTGTAAAGTCTTGAGTGTTTTGCCCTTGCATGTTGCAATAAAGTTATTTTGATCATCGGTCTTTGTAAAATTGTGTCTCTGACTCTCTATTTTTTTTTCACTGTTGCTATAAAATTATTGGATATCCAATAATAAACCCGCTCCTCTTTCTTTTATTTTGTGTGTTTGCCTGATTTCATGCTGTTATAGCCATAGCGTTAATTGAATGCCGTATTAATTAGCAACATGGCTCATAAATATTGGCTGAGAACCTCTTTTTTTTTTCCTTTATCTTTTGTCTATGTAGGTTTAAATATTGAAGTTGATAGAATTCTGGAAATTGCTTGTGTGATCACAGATGGAAAGTTAACTAAGTCAATCGAGGTATGATCAGACATTCAGATTTCCATTTTCTGAGATAATTGTGATGTTATTGCATGTATATGATCTTTAGCCCTTTTAACTGTATGTTTTGCTGAACATGGTGTTGCTACTATTATTGATCTCTATGATTTTTATACAGCCGTCATTTTCTCTCCTGCATTACTAACCGTTTTTCCATTTTTCCTTTTACAGGGTCCTGATTTGGTTATTCATCAACCAAAAGAGTGTCTTGATAAAATGGGCGAATGGTGTCAAGAACATCATTCAGAAAGTGGTATTAATTTTTTGTTACATTTCATGATATTAAATCAAATGCTAAAATGATACTCTTCTCTACCATGTTAAGCTATTCGATGTGATAGTCTTTCAACATGGTAGTCAATCCAAACAAGAAGTTGTGAAAGCAAATCTTTCCGTCACTCATTTATGAAAAAACTTCCACGTGCAAGGTTTCAAATTAGAAAAGTTCTCCGCCTCCACGTGAGGGGGCATGAGCGTAAATAATTAGATATAATAAAGCTTCTCTCTCGTGCAAGAATAAGATAGGAATATCTCGACTAAAACTTCAAATCTTATGGTTTTTGGGAACACTACTTCATTTAACCGAGGCATTCTTATTGTTCACATGTTATTTACTTTCATTTAACGCTTATTCACTGATTTTTATTGTCATTTCCTAAAGTAAAGAAAATAGCAACTGATATGGGCGACAAACCAAAAGACATATGTTGATCTTAAAGTGCCATTGCTAGTGACACAAGCTCTCTTTATACCCAGGTTTGACTGAGAAGGTCCTTCAGAGTACAATAAGTGAACAAGAAGCTGAAAAACAGGTAATTGCCTCCTTGTATATTGTTACTCCTGTACACACAGTTATATCCATGGCATGCATAAGGCATGTGTAAATGGTCAGTAAGCTTCCATATTGTACCATATCATTCTGTCCATGATTATCGTCTGTCTGCAATTTTTCTGTGCATTCTTTTCATTTGAGATTGCGAAAAAGCTAGTCCAGACAAATTTCAATCTGTGAAAAGGTCTTGGTTAATAAAATGCTAGAAAACAGAATTTGTTGTGGTTATATTCTGGTTAAAATGCCTCCGGATTGGCATGAGTTGTTAACTCTTCTAGAACCTGTCCTGCTAAGTGGTGAGGCGTGTTAGAAGTTAATATATTGCAAATCCTCTGCTATAGCAACTGTTGGTATTTCACAAGGCGTATATATAACATATGGAATGGCCTAAGATAAGTATATTAGCATGCAGAGAGGGTTTCATACAATATAATTAATTAGGCTGTATTGGAAATGCAAAATTTATGCGTTTTCCTTGTATGTGTTTTCTGTAAGCTTCCCTTTAGTTTTCCTTGTATTTCGTGAGACTTACTGCAATTCAGTATGATACAATATTACAAGTTTACCACTTTACCTTAGGCCTGCTTAGTCAAATTAAGCATATTAATGAAGTGCCTGTTTTACTGCAAATGGCCATAAAAAAGTTCATGTCGTAGCTGGTTTTCAATTGGTGTTTGAATGACCTAATCAGCCATTAAATCTCAAAATGCTCTTGATTTTTCATTTTACCTATCTTTGTATCAAATGAATTTATGCCCTCTCCAAGGGTTCTTTAAACTCTAGGAATTGAATGGTGAGCTTTCATTCTTACTTCCGTAAACTGGTACCTCCATCACTTCAATAAGGATCGATCTACGCACTAAAAGAGTTGATGGAATTCACTTAAAGATAATATCCAAGTGCTTAGATTTTGCCATAGCACTTACTAGTATAGGATACTAATGTAAGATACATATAATTATATAGTCTTCAGGAGATATTGAACAGATAGAAATGTCTCTCCTATATTTCTTCCGGTAGTTGCTAGTCAAGCAATAGATTATTTCCTGCCGTACATGCCAATGCCATATAGTTATCTGGGATGTTGGTAATAACTACATTATCTAAACAAACTTCCACAATGTGAGTTTAATATAACTGGGTAATAACTAATTAGGTTGCTATTTCCTATCGTGCTGATCCCTGGAAATATAGGATACAAGTTATTCAATCATATGTGAATGAACAGGTGCTATGCAGACTAATTGCTTCTTATTTTTATTTATTTTTGTATCTATATAGGTTATTGAATTTGTCAAGAGACACGTGGGCACATATACACCTCTGATTGCAGGAAACTCTGTCTATATGGATCTTATTTTTATAAGGGTAAGGGCATTTCAATTTGCTTTTAATATCTGTTTTTAAAAAATTGCTTTTAATATCCATCTTAAAGAATTGCATGGTTTGTACCTTTTTTTAATCTTGTCAATAAAAAAAGGGAACCTATTAGGGATAATTTGGGGGTGTTTGCAAAAAAAAATTAGTAAATTGAGAAAGTGATTTAATTTAGTGATTGTGAGAAAAAAGGCTTAATAGTAAAAGGGGTTAGTGTTTGGAAAATTTGTAGAAACTAGAAAGTAGAAGTTGAGTGTTTGATAAAAAGTAAAATGTTAGACAAAAGCAGAATCAGCTAGAAGCATACCCTTCCCAACTTTTAGATTTTAGATTCTAGGTGAATAATTTAAGTAGAAGCATTCAATTGAAAGCTCTCAAGTTAACTTTAGAAGCTGATTATATAATTGGTTTTAAGCTGTTGAAAACACCCCCTTTATACCGCATGAATTCTGTCATCATCTCAACTTGGGCTGCAACGTAGCAAAAGAAAATAGAAGTCAAGTATGAATGGTAAGGAAAGGTTAGGAGTCACATCCCCCACCCCCACCCCCACCGCGAAAGAAAAAAGTCTTTCTCAAATCGCTGATGTTGAAGATGCCAAGAAAATGCACAGGAATATATTACTTGTAATAATTTAGTTGCTTCTTGGACTTTTTAGAATGATGATATCCTTGCTTTGCAGTCCAGCAGTTGTTTACAACAGATCACTAACACCATCGTGTTTTTTAATTTTTTGTCATTTTTGGAATTTCTATAACTTATATGACCTTTTAGATTTTGGTGTCATGACTCTCTTTGTCATATTGTGCTGTGGCAGAAATACATGCCAGATTTGGCTGCCCTTTTCTCTCATGTTATTGTTGACGTCAGCAGTATCACGTCATTGTGTATTCGTTGGTACCCAAAAGGTGACAATCTTATTGCTCTTGAGTTGAAGCATGAAACATTTATATTATCCTTTGTTGGCATTATTTCTTTCTTGCATCAATGGGCAACCTCATCGTTTCTCTGTTTAATGTGAATCTTGATTCTGTTGTTGCTCTCTATCTATGTTTACATAGAGAGGAAAAAGGCTCCTCCAAAGGCGAACAATCACAGAGCGATGGATGACATCAGGGAAAGTATTGCTGAACTTAAATTCTATAAGCAGAATATATTCAAACCCAAGTCAAAGAAATGATCGAGACACTGCATCTTGGTTTCGTTGTTTTCGTAAAGCAAAGCATAAGCATCTGTTGTGTGTTTCTGTAAAGTAGAATGATTGCACGGAGACTCAGCCCTCTCTTTTGATGTTTCTTGTGAATTACGAGTTTTGTAGTAGTCGAGTGAAAAATTGCTGTAACATACAGTACTTAGCAAAACATTTAAGAAATCAACTTGCAATTTCTCATTGATATTTTACGTTTTTTTATTTATGCTTTATTCGAACTCTTCCATTCATAAATCTTGTGCTTTGATTCAGAGTTGGCAGTAATTATTTCTTGTAAACACCCTAAAATAGCACGTGACCCACCCCAATTATTTGGGACTAAAGGTTTGTTTGTTTATTACTTCTTAAGCGATAAAAACGGCAGCAAGATAATACACATACAGTTGCACCAATTCTCAAACGAGTTCCTTCCTTAGTTCTGGTATGTAAGATCATTCTCAGACATCAACATACGGTAGTATGGAAACAAGAGAAACATTGCATATTTCTCTTGGAAGTATGGTCATATATTCCAGTAACGTGTTTCAGGACGAGCCTTTTCCAGAAGCAATCGTCTCGTGCACTGCAGAAAAGTCGAGGTCCCCTAGTCCCATGCTTCTTCCTTTCTTGAATGCCTAGTTCCCAAGAAACGCACATATCTCAACACAACTTCACAAAATGTGAATGAATAATAAATAGACAATGATGTGGTGTACAAAAACCACGACAAGCTTAGCCTTTTATGGATCATCCCAGTTAACAATTCCAACCTACTTGAATCCTAACATGAGTGAAGTGGGAATAGGAAAGATAAATATTGAGTACCTCATTAGCAGCAGCTGCAACTGGCATTGCGACGGAGTTTTCGTCCCCAAGGGCGAGAGCCAACCTCATATCTTTCTGCTGATGTTTCAGAGGGAAAGCAGGGGGATAACTACTCTTGATCATAGAGGGCCCCTTTAGTTTGAACATTGGATTTGCAATAGCACCTAGATCCTGCCATAAACAATGCTCACAGAGTCAGTCAGTAAAGAGACAGATTGCTGTTGATCCTCTCAGCACAACATCGAGGGTTCAACGTCTTTGTCTCACCAATACATCGAGAAAGGTTTTAGGGTCCAGTCCACTTTTGTCAGCCAATACAAGTCCCTCTGAAAATGCATTCATCATACTGAAATGTAGAAATAGTGTGTGGAATGAAATTAGTTGATCAACTGAAATGATAAATATTATTCAATGTTTTTTAAGGAGATAATTTGGGTTTACAGTGCATTTATATTGGGAATTCCCAGAAAGAAGATCGAATTTGTGGTAGCAGATGAATACAACTAATGATAAGCACAAGTAGCTTCGAATAAATTAAAGGAATCGTGTTTACCTTCCCATCACCATGTTAACAACAAGCTTCATCTTTGCTCCATTACCAACTTGCTCCAGAAAGAACGATTTTTTCCCCAATACATCAAAAGCAGGGACCGCGGCTTCATATAATGCCTGTGATTTCACACAAATAGTAGACATAAATGTATATCCATTTCCAGTTAAGTTATTTTAAGCATTCAGAAGAATGAGAGAGAACACACACACATACACTCATCTGTTTGAAAAACAAAGCATCCAAACTGAACAAATCAAGGTGCAATCAGATAACTTAGCTTTATTTGAAATACCCTCAATATATTCCTTCAGTAAAGGTTTAAAGTTGTATCAGATAGTTTAGCTAAAGTGCTATCACCTTGTCTCCAGCTGCAAGGATTACTAGTTGACCATCCTCAGCAGGTTTTTTGCTTCCTGATACTGGAGCTTCTAAGAAAAGACCACCCTTCGATGTAATTGCCTGAAAAGCATTTTAGAGTATATAAGTACTTCACAAACAAGATTCAATCTGGGAATTACAAAGACAAAAATGTTCCTTTTTGTTACGTGAGCAATCATTAGATGGAGTTTGATGATATCAAGCAAGCAATGCGAATTTAAAATTGGACAGAGGGAGAGCTATGTAATTTGAAACCTCACTAATCTTTGATGAAGTCTCAGCATCAACAGTTGACATGTCAATGTAGCCTTTGCCAGAACCAATTTGCTCCAGAACACCATCTTTGTCAAAAACCACCTACATTAGATCAGGATTCTCACTTTAGAAAGACCATATCAAATAGTAATAACTCCAGGCAAAAGAGCATAACTAACCGAGAGGGCAGCAGTGGGATCAGACAACATTGCTATAGTGTACTTGCATTTCTTTATTACTGCAGCAGGAGTTTTCTCCACAGTAGCTCCATGCTCCACCAACTCATCACACTGCAACATAGGTGATGTCAAATTGAAACACTGCTTTGATTGACATTGCAAATGGGTCCACATATCAACGGTTATGGGGGTACAAGTACTTGATTTTTGTAGGCAAAGGACATCATAATTTACCCAAAGGAAATGTACTAGTTTAAAGTTTTAACACAGCCAAACATGGCAGTTTATCCTGCCAGAACTACTTAGGCATACCTTATTTTATAATGTTCTCCACCCTATATAATGTTCCAAGCAATAAGGAATAAGAAAGATGCACACACAACAGTACGCAAAACGAATTTGTTAGTCGTCAAGAAAATGTTAAAGTGTAAAGCTAGTAGTTCCCATTCTGATTCAAAATAAAGAGTACTAAACTGGGATATTAACCAATTCTTCCCAAGCTACGACTCGCCCTGAAATTCAAGTTTCCCCTTCAACTCATCAATAGCAGAGGGGATCTCAATGACAACTGACAAGCAGTTAGCACAAGATCATTACATTACTTCAAAAAACACTCCTGTTCTACTACTAACAGAACCAACTCCTCTATTCTATTCGTGCACATAATCAAATAGCCCACAAATCGAAGACATAATCAAGTATCTCACTGAAACAGATGTTTGGCAAATCAAACAGGCCAATGACAATACAATCACCATTAATCAAAATACACACAGAGGAAAGCAGTGATTACCCGGGAGAGAGTGCGGTTCCAAACAGTGACCTTAAAGCCACGGCGCAGCAAGTTCATGGACATGGCCTTTCCCATTATTCCCAACCCCAAAAACCCAATTTCCTCCATCTCGTATCTTCACTGCCGACTGCACACTCCCTACTCTAGAGCAACAAACACAATAATATGTACTCCGTATTGTTAAATTAAGTAACTTTCCTAGTGCAAATCTGCAATCACTCCATTAAGAAAATGAATTCCTGTTCTTTAATCTGTTGCCTTTTGGGTACATTGCGCTTTGCAAATTGATGACACAGTTGCTTCCACACGTTTGGTTCTCTTCTCTGATTGGTGGGTTCACTCCGCTGTCAATTAGGCTAGCCACATTGGATAATAGCCCAATACTCTCCCCGCTTTGGGCTTTGCAACTAAGGCCCAATATTAGCAATGCATTACACTTAGAGATGTCTATCGGGCTGGCCCTAACTCCTACAGGGCTACGGGCTAAACGGGTTAGGGCCTTAACCGGTTCATATTTAACGGGCCTACAATTGTTGGGACCTAACCCTAACCCTAGCGGGCCACGGGCTAAACGGGCCACTAACGGGCTACAATATTTTTTTTTCTTTTAAAATTAAAGGTCTCAATTGACACGTCCAACAAGCAAATTAAATAGAAAAATATATAATTAGTTAATGATTAGTAAATGAGAAAACAAAAGTATAATTTAAACACAATTCTAGAACTCATTGGTCCTCAATATGACCAAATAAACCTAAACAAATATCATAATCTAATAAACAATAGTAATAATGACTAATGCATAGTAATGGGCTTCTTAATGCTTATAGTTATGATTATTGGTCAAATGACCCAAAATTTGTTTTAGGTTATTTATTTAAAAAAAAAAGAAAAAAGGTAACGACTCGGGCTAGCGGGTTGGCCCTGTAGCCTTGCGGGCTGGCCCGGTTTAGCCCACGGGCTAACCGGTCCGGGTCAAAAAAGCCCGGTTTTAAACGGGCCTATAATTCATGAACCCTAACCCTGTATTGTTCAGGGTTAAACGGGCCAGCCCGGTTAGCTCGGCCCGGATAAACATCTCTAATTACACTATTACTCCTGTTCTATCTCGAGAAAAAAAAGTTGATTAGCTTTCCGTCACAAGTTGATTAGCTTTCACTGACGGAGAGAAGAGAGTAATACTTAATATTTCAAAGCTACTCATAAGTTTTTGTTACAAATATTAATAAATAATAAAATAAATATATAGATGATGTGATTGATAAAGAGATTAATATGGAGTAATAAAATGTGAAAGAACTTTGCAGAAAAAAAAGAAGTGAGTAACTTTTACCGGGACGAACAAAAACATTGGAATGGAGGGAGTACTCCTTTGTCACGTGCTAAGCATTCCATTTTGCTACAATGGCCGTCCCAAACAATTCTCAATTTTTTTATTTTTTTTGGCAACACAATATGTTTCTTAATTTTTCTACATTTTTTCTTTCTTATCTGTTAATTTTTTTATTTCTCTACTTAACAACTCATTAAGCATATATAATATTATATTTTTTAATCAATATGTGAAAAAAAAAACGAGAAATTTAGGACGGGGACGAATGGAATATTATTAATCAAGCTTCACTTTGCTAACATTTTAAAGAATCATGCAAATATTCAAATTAAAGAACACTTAAATTGTAGAACGGAGGAATTCAACTGTTGGAACAAGGAGAAGGAACGGAGGCGGTAGCGCACCACAGCCGTGCTTTGCATGGCATGCCTCGCCTTCGGGTTTTTGCAAAATGAACGTAGACGCGGCATTTTTTTGCGACTCATTACAATCTGGTGTGGGGATGGTTATTCACAATGACCAAGTGGTGTTTGAGAGAGGAAAAATAGTGGTTAGGAGAGGGTGCTTGAATGTGGATGTTGGAGAAAGAATTAGGGGTGAATAACTGTATTATCGAGAGTGATGCTAAACTGGTGGTGGATTCAATAAACTCGACGGATTCATTGGACTGAGTGTTTAGTGATTATGTTTATGTCTGCTGGGATTTTGTTGGAGGAACTTATGAATGTTACTGTGTCTTTTGTAAGAAGGGAAGCTAATATCGTAGTTCATACTTTTGCTAGAGAATCACATAATTTTAGTACTCACTGCATTTGGGTAGATCCACCTGATTGGGCTCCCTAGCTTGACTTGCTCTTGTAATAATGAAAGCTAATTCTATCTAGCTTAAAAAACAAAAAAACAATTTTTAATCCGTTCATGTTATTGAGTTTTGAATAAATTCGTTATTTGAATTCAACAAAATTCAATATTCTTTCGCTGCATTACGAAATTAGGCAGTCTTAACTATCAATTTCTAACAAAATTCGATTCGATTAATTAATTATCAAATGAGATCAAACATTAACGTTTTAAAGGAGCTTGAACTGTGTTCAATTTATTCTACTATTAATTACTCATTTTTAAATTTAAATTCCATGCAATGAAATAATAATGACCCCATTGCTCTTGAACTTCAAACCCCATTGTTTAGCGGGAAAATTACACTCTACACACTCTTTTCTCGACCTACCGTTGCGAGACCACCATTCGCCGCCGGCGATGAAGAGATGCAGGCGAGCTGAATCCAGCAGCAAAGAGACGGCGGAGGCGGTCGATATAGAAGATATCAGTTTCACCGGAAAAGAAATTCCATATATTAGGACATCCTTGCTGGAATGGTACGACAAAAATCGAAGGGATTTACCTTGGCGAAGAATGAGCGACAGAGAAAATGGTATTGAGGACAGAGATAGAAGGGCGTACGCGGTGTGGGTATCTGAGGTGATGCTTCAGCAAACTAGGGTTCAAACCGTCATTGATTACTTCAATCGCTGGATGGAAAAATGGCCAACTATTCATCATCTTGCTCGAGCTTCTATTGAAGTATGTTTTTTCCCTGCATTCTCGTTTTGTCTAATTGAAATGATTGTAATAGTTCCGATATGTTATGTGAGCAGGAGGTGAATGAGATGTGGGCAGGCTTGGGGTACTACAGACGAGCCCGGTTCTTGCTTGAGGTCAGCAATTTAATTGCTTTATATACGATGCCTGTATTTGATGTTATATTAAGTTATTGCTTAGTTTCTCTAAGAAGTTTTGGTTAGAAGTTTTTACCTGCAGAATGCTTCTTACAGCAGCTGTTAGTCTAGTATTATCATGCATATCTTTTGTCTGTTAGATTTGGTGTTATGAAGGAGGGGAAAAGTAAAACTGAGTTTTGGATATCAAATGACACTTCTAACTACTGCTAGTATTAACCATTGAGGTGCTCCCAAGTTCTCTGTCACTGCTTTTGAGAATGGATAACCAGTTGTTTTCTGGCTTGATGAAACTCTGAATCTTTTGGGCCTATGGAGGTTATAACTGCATCCGTGCTCCCATCATTATGAAATGGCACATGATTTTAATGAGCAAGTCATACTCAATGCGTTATAGTAAAACTTCCCTGGTAATATGTTTGCAACAAGTTATGAGTTTGATCCAGCATCTGCACTTCTTTTGCCTTATTTTGTGTGCTGGTGCCACATTTGGAGAGAGGAATTTTGCTCGTTTGTGATTATTGTAGGCACGTTATGGCGTTACTGACTTTAACATGACGTAGGGAGCTAAAATGATAGTTGAAGGTGGAGGTGAGTTCCCAAAAACAGCATCTTCTCTTCAGATGGTCAGAGGGATTGGAAATTACACAGCAGGAGCAATTGCATCGATTGCCTTTGAGGAGGTTAGTGGTGTACATTTTTCCTTTATCCTTTCACGAGCCTAATTGGTAGTTAAATGACGTTATTGTGTTATTCAGTCAGTGCCAGTGGTCGATGGGAATGTAGTCAGAGTTATTACCAGGTTGAAGGCTATATCATCCAATCCGAAAAACTCAACAACAGTCAAGAATATATGGTAAGATTATGATTACATATATGAAGTCTGAGACTGGAATCTGGGAATTAATTAATACTATCAGTTATGAAAATTTGATTGATGGAAAAGTATGGAATGAGTAGCTTGATGGAAATGAGAAATAGTTAAGAGAATGTGTTTGTATCTATATATGCTATTCTCATTAATTTCCTTTTTTTTTTAATTTTAAATTGCTTAGGAAACTGGCAGGACAGTTAGTTGATAATTTGAGGCCTGGGGATTTCAACCAGGCTATCATGGAACTTGGTGCTACTCTATGCAGCGTGACAGCTCCCAGCTGTTCCTCATGTCCTATATCTCAGCAGTGCCAAGCACTCTCTCTCTCCACGAGTCATGAGTCAGTTCAAGTCACTGATTATCCAATGAAAGTTGCCAAGGCCAAGCCAAGACACGATTTCTCTGCTGTTAGTGTTGTGGAGATAGTCGAGGAGGGATCTCAATCTGAAAGTAGATATATTCTGGTTAAAAGACCCGATGAAGGGTTGCTGGCTGGACTCTGGGAATTCCCATCAGTTCCAATAGAGGGAGAAGCTGACTTGCCCTCACGTAGAAAAGCAATTGATAGTTTTATGAAACAATCATTTGGTCTAGACATGAAAAGGTCCTGCAAAGTAGTTTTAAGGGAGGAAGTCGGAGAATATGTTCATGTTTTTTCACACATCCGTCTCAAAATGTACATAGAGTTATTAAGTTTGCGCTTGACAGGTGCGATCACTAGTCCTCTCTCTCTCTCTCTCTCTCTCTCACACACACACACACACACACCAATCCTAAGCATCCTAAGCTCAAGTATGAAAGTGATAGGAATTCAGTCAATCTTGTTTCCTCATAATTATTTGTCTCTCTGTATTGACATGAACTTAGTTTTTTGTTTGAAGGAGGCGCAAATTTTTTGAAGAAAAAGCAAGATAGTGCCACTATAACGTGGAAGTGCGTTGACAATAAGGCCCTCTCAACTTTGGGGTTGACATCTGGTGTCAGGAAGGTAATGCTATTCTAAATACTATTCGTCATCATGCATAGTAGACCTGTAAGTTCTAAGAGGGAAAATGACCATTGTATTTTTCATTTTTACTTTATGGTATTGCCCACACGAAATGTGTATTGTGCATAAAAAGAATAAGGCTCAGATAGAGCTCATTTTTCAAATGAAATATTGCTGGGTGTACAGTTGCAGAGATGGGATCGTATCATTGTTGTGGTTCCTATATGATAGTCTTTGACTAGTAAAGATTAATGTCTATTTTTTCCTATGAAATTTTGAATCATGATAACCGTATGGGCACAAAGCTTTTGAACCATGCCTCCCCTAGTTTTGTAATTGTGTATGTCCTGCTAACAACTGGAGTGGGTAACACTTTCAATTAAACTTGGGCATAATCCCCGAAAACTTGCTGCTGAACTTTGCACTTCAATTTATTATCTGCTGATTTTTGTAATGCAGGTTTATACCATGGTTGAGAAATTCAAGAAGAATGGGTACAATTCATTATCTGAGAAAAAAATAAAGAAGAGAAGAGAAATTGTCAAGCAGCAGTGATTCAATTCCTAATTTAAAGCAACGGGAGATACTTCATCTTATGAATAGTTGGCAATATTCATCTGGAAACCTGTGATATTGTCGCAAGGTAATATTTGCATCAGAGATTTCATGTTTGAAGGTTTATTTCCTGTTTTTTACCAATTTGCTTAGTATTGATGCCTTATCTGCTGTTTGCCTTGCAGGAAGTATTCTCTGGTTCGTTTTAGTATGAGTGAACTTGACCATGTAAATTATATGAAGCCTTGTTTAGTTAAGGACGGATGATTGCAGTGTACAATTTAATTATTTTTGTATGCAAAGCATACCATATCAAATATGGAGTTAGTAAACAAAAGAGAAATTTCACCAGTAGTAGTAGAGTGTTGATCTCTCTGCCACTCGTTTCTCAAGTTTTGTATATGTGATGGAACTCATCTCAGAACGTCTTATAGTACAAGTTTTTGTCTATGAAAAGACCTAGCCACCCTACTTTTGTACCTCAGATTTATCATACCAAATTAGGTTAGTTTTTGTCAGTCCCATGTACTTTTGCATTGTTGCTCTCATACTCGGTCTTCTTCATTTTTGATTCTTCATGCCATCTTTTTTTTTTCTAGGTCTTCTGTCTTCAGGTCTTTTGACAATTGAACTGGCCTTCATTTTGCTAATATGCGAGAAGAGTAGGTTTAATCATATTGCTTAGGTGACTTCTTGAGTTTCCCCTCAATTGTTGTTTAAAGCTATGTCCTATACTACAATAGTTGATTATACAAATAAAGCTTAATCCTTATTACAATGTGTTTTGGCTTAATTACTAAAATTTAATACAAATTTCTCAACAGATGTTTAAAGTTAGTATTTTGTGGAGATAATATCAACGGTGGAAAGTGTTTATAAATTCATGCATGTAATTATTACACCGACCAAACAAGTTGTATACATTTTCATATAAAAGTAAGTAAACAATCAAAATTAGTAATACCTCAAGTAACGTGATATAACCACAAATCTATTGCACTTTAACTTGTGATTGTGAAACGTGCTCAAATTGTCTATACAGGCAGTCTAGTGTTGTGGTTATTCAAGCATACTTTTTAAATGTAGACATGTTTTCCATGTAATGTCTTTCATGTATCACAACCACAAGTTGTTTATACGAGTACCACTCTTATTTGTAAATAAAGTGGTTCTAAATGTGTACAACACATAAATTCTAGTGGCATACAAAATATTAATTTCTTTATCAGAGTTCATCAACGTCATAAAAGTCTCCCTCAACCACTCAAGTTTGACAGAAGAGTCACATGTACCGGCCACTCAGTTTTTCCCAACCGCTTCTCATCCCGTATAAACTTGCCCATCCGGGTCCGAACCGAAGGTTCCTAAATATATTTTTTATTATTAAATTTTAAAATAATTCTCCTTTTTCATTATAATCTTCATTATATATATATATATATATATATATATATATATTTTTTTTTTTTTTTTTTTTTGCAGAAGAGTGAGAGTGTATGTATATGTGTTTATTATGGTGTGCAGAGATGAGAAAAAGTCTACTATTTCTATAAGTAGTAAGTCGAATCTTCTATTTCCCTATAAAAATTGACAAATTATGTGCGACAGTGTGAGATCAACCACAAATAGGTAAGCAAAAAATACATAAATCACCGCTCTTGGATAAAATAGTCAAAAAAATTACAAAAATTGGACAAGAAATTTCAAAATTTTGAGAAATTTAATTTCTCACAAAACCCAAAAAAAAAAAAAAAGCAAATCTATACTAAACCAAACATTGGAACAAACAAACAAAAAAAACTTATCTTTGTCCATGTTAGGGCAGACGGGGTCGGATATAGAAAGCGGCAGGGAGGTGTGGATAATGGAAGTGGAACAGTTTAAGTGATTTAAAAGGGAGAGGACAATTCGGACAAATGGAGGGGGTGAACTATTTAATTCCGGAGGACAAATAAGCGTGGCCATATGAATAAGTGGGCCTGTTTGGCCGGCCCAATAGTGTATCTCTTATCATCATCACGTCCTCAGTCCTGGGAAAAAAGAAAATGAAAAATCAGTGGCAAATATGCATTGAACCAATGTGTGGTTGATACAACTTCTTCCTCCATGTTGCAGCATACCAGTATCTAACTATCTCAAATTTTGAAAATGCTCAACTGATTATTACACCTATATATAGACAGTTAAAAAGGTGGTTGTTTGTGACTAAAGAAATGGCAGCAACTGGAGGATCCATGGCTGTTTTCAGCTGCCCATCTTCTTCTTATTTCACCCACAGAGGCAGCAGAGCTTCTACCTCCTCATTATCACTCGTAATACTTCTTCAACTCATTTTACCTTATCTGCTGCATCTTCTTGTTGGCCTTAACTTTGTTTGTTCTTACAGGTTGTTAATGCAATCAAGCAACAAAGAAACATGTGTTGTTTAGCAGTTCAGGAATCATCTACATCTGCAGGTGAATCTATTATCTTCTGATCATTATAAATCATAGTCACAGAATTTGGTCTTCTTATATATATATGATGATGATTGTTAAATCAGTTGCTGCTGAAGCAAAGGAGAAAAAAGAAGAGAAAACGGAGGAGGAAGAAGGTGGCGCTGCCCCTGCGGCTAAGGCTAAGCCGAAGCCTGCAGCAACAAAGCCTCTGGCTGAGTTTATGGATGAAGAGGTGATCCCTTCACTCAAAGCAACTCTACAACCCCAACCAGATATCGTCGACCTCGAACTTTCTTTCAATGAAAATAAGGTGATCTCTAATATTGATTTGGCTTGGGTTTGAGATGATGAGATTATGTGAGTGAGTTTCTGATTCTTGGATTGTGGCAGCTGGAAGGCTCTTTTTTGAAGAAGGGCATTCCTTATTCATTTTGGGCATTCTTCCCTGATGGAACTATCACTGGTATTTATTTTCTTATCCCGACTATGTCAAAAATCAAAATTGGTTTGTGAAGAAAGTGCAATGTGTTTTGACAGGGGCAAAGGGTTTTTCTATATCATCATATGGTTCAGGAGTTAGCACTGTGGAGCCATTTCTAATTGATGAAAAGAAAATTACTGCTAAACATGTTGTCTTCTGGGTTGAGAAACGTTTGGCTGCTCAAGGAATAATCCCTGTTTGGAAAGACTGATCTACATACACACTCTAAATCAAATTACCTGTTAATAAATATTATCTACATTATTGTTTTGTTACCAATGTTTTTGTTTTCTGTGAACAAAAGAACTCGAACGTATCTCAGTCAATCTCGTCGCCAATTTGGGATAGCTCTAAAGACGAGTTATCCTTTTAAGCAGTCGACAGGAGTGGTTCAATACTAGTGCTACACGGTGCACGTTTTCTATTAAAAAAAAATTGTACTACCCAGAAAGATGGATTTCATTCTTACAAGGTAAAACGATGCGTCATAAATGGATCTTTAATAGAAACACAACACCCTAATAATGATACATAGGCACTCAATGCAGAGTATTATATTTTTAAGCATAGCAGATAAATTACATTGGAAGAAGCAGCATTACAATATGGTATAACGAGCAACAACTAAATGAAACTGAATCCACCAAACACAATTTTATAGCATCTTAAGTGACATTCAGGAGTAGGAACCAGAATTCGCATTGTCCATTGCCTGTTTGAGTTCACTTAAGAAATCTCTCTTCAAACCAGTAGAGGCACCACCAGCAGGTTGAATAAGCTGAAGGCAAGATACCAAACTCAATATTAGTGAAATTTTCACATTAGGTCCATTCATTCTTTATTTATTTGTTTGTTTTTATGATTTCATTTGTAGTTTTGGCATTCGTCTTTGAGTTTCATAGGGTATTGCATTCAGAAATTATAGGAGAAGTCAACCATACCAGGTGTGGAAGAATCGGTTGACCCCATGGTGATGCATTCTTCCTTGTATACAAGACTGGCCTTTCTGATAAGCAAAACAAGTACACGAAGGTCATTGAGATAAACCTTAATAGATTCAATACACAGATAACTGCTTTGTTGCTTTATATCCAAACAATCAAGACAAGACTATACATGAGATGGATTCCATTTACTCTTGTTATAATGTTATACAAGACAACACAACAAGACTCCTTCCAACATCAAAGTTTATGCAATTAATTATCCAGAATGCAACACTCACCCAATGCAAACACTTATCCAGAATGCAAACACTCACCCAATGAAAATTCAGGAACTTGTAGCATAATAACACATTGAATATCTACAAGTGAAGCAGCCTAGTTTTGCAGAAGCATATAGGAGAGCATACATGGAAATCTAGATGACTGAAGCAATAATGAGATACAGTTGCAGGAGTAGAATCGCTAATCATGATCACTGAATGAAAGATTTGCTGATTTTGAAGTTGAAATTCTTTACCCAGACTTGCAGTATTTTGCATCTCACCTACTTTGAGGCCTTGACAGTATTATAATGTTAATTGGGATTATACCTTTTGAACATAAAAGTTCCCAAGACAGAGCTCATGTCCAGCCTTTTAACACTAACATCAAATGTTCCTAGGCTCAAGTGGTTACTGGTAATTGGAGGGTGTTTCATACCCATGTCCCCATTAATAAAGAAATTCTTTATTTTTTATTTTATAAGAAACGGTATTTCAGCAATAATGAATTTAGGGGTGCAAGCCGCTAGGGATGAGCCATCCCTTGTCTGAATATACCAAAGAATAAACAGAACTACAAAACACAACACCAATCCCTAGCTATGTATGATACCGGGAAAACATTAAACATGGTTTGAGGTTCACAAGGCTGCTGTTCTCACCAATATATAGAAAATGAACACCTCTGCCTACTAATTTAATTGGAAGATGCATCGTACCCATCAATATAGAGAATGGGCACCTTTTCTAACTAATTTCTAGTCAAGAACAAATCCTAACCTACCATTCACACACATCAAAAGTAATATGACAATAGAGATTAGAAAAAACTCCATTTCATACACAGGCTAATCAGCTCTTCAGAAGTTAACATAGAATTTCCAACCTTACATCAAGTATATAAAATGCTTCAACGTGGTTGAACCAACAGGTAGTTCAAATAATCACCCAGATATAGGAAATCGTCATGCTCAATTTTACTTGTGATAGGAAAAATATTTTAGTTATGAGCTGGATAACCACATGAAACAAGAGTTTATGTGACATTTGAGCATTCACTCCTTTTAGGCAGACCAAACAAATCTTTCTCATGCACATGCTTACATGTCTAAGACATAGACAACCTCAAGAAACATTCCACACGATAATTGTATCAACCTACAAGTTCAGGAAGATTTAAAATTTGTCGAAACCAAAGATTCAAAATATTCAATAGTTTCTGTGCTTACCCGGAGAATCTTCTGGCAGACTGTTGTACGCATTCATTGCAGCTGCCCAACCTGCAAACGACGACACAGAGGGTCAAACTTACTAACTTTTTAACCATTTAGGGTATGTTTGCTTTGGACTTTCTGGAGTTGGGATTATTTTCCGAGCTTCTGTTTGTTCTAGTACTCAAAAGGTGGATTTAAAATCCCTATAAAATTCAACCCTACTCCTGGTCCAATCATCTATTAACTAACCAATAACCAAATTCTTTTTTGGTCAGTGAATGGAAAAATTTATTAAAAGAAAAACAAAGAGGGCATCAGAAATGCCCCAAAAATTACAGAGTTCTCAACAAAACAGGAAGCAAGAAATAGAACAAGTTCTAGCAAACTATCACCCAACTCTCAACCTAGGAGATACAATCCAAGAATCAAATGACATATTACAAATCTCCAAATCTTTTAAGGAAAACCAACTCCACGACCCTGCCTTAAGTTCATCTAGCATTTTAGATGGATCATGAACCTATCCCTTAAAAATAGTCACGTTTCTCCACTTCCAAATAAGCCAAACAATGCAAATCCAAATACCAACAGCCATTTTCATCCATAAATCGTGCAAAAATGAACACTTCGAAGAAGAGATGTCTTGTTGTTTCCAGTTCATTGTGTAGTATTACAGCTAAACCTACTTTTCTAGCATTGACACGACATCTACAGTACAATCCTACCCCATAAAGTCCCATAAGTCCATCAAAAATAAAAATATCATCAGGACTTCCCCAACTCAGAATTTAGAAATCAGGATTAGCCCTGCACTGCTAAATCGTCATCCGAACATGTACTTAAATAAAACCAAAAGACTAAGAAAAGAGGAATGTAGAAGAATTGATACACATCAATTGTCTAAAACGTGAGAGCAACTGTGTGATGCAAACATTCTTATTAACGTTGATATAAGATAATAGTGTTGACATTTGTTAACTGCTCATAAACTTGGACATGGTTTCTGCCATTAATTTCCTCAGACTAGTGCAGACAAGGTTTAACTTTAACGTCACTTCAATAAGCAATGATTCTGGAGGTTGCTGCCAGTATTCTTTTGGTTCTAGTTACTAAAAATAAGCTATATTTGTTGCAATAGTGGAGGGATACTTTCATACATCCATTGCTCAATCTTAGTCTTACCTTTGTGGAGGTGGTTAAAATAATATATCAACCAACTTAAGAAATCTCAAGGTTCTATTGGTTCTATTGAAGCAGCATTTCGACTTAAAAGGAAAATAAGAAATAAATAGAGCATACGGTTGTTCAGAAGCTGGGAAGCTTCACTGGCGGCACACCCATGTAAAGGTATTAACTTCCCACGAACACTTTCATTGGCACGATTGGTGAAGCCAAAATCTCCATAATCTGCTGCACCACCACTTTTAGTGGCACCAATATTGTTTCTCTCTCCATCATTCACATAGTTGTTTGCCCGTTCCAGTCGATCTACACAATAATTCATAAAATTAAAACCAGATGAAAATTAAAGACGACGCTAGTAGGAAAGGCTGACTTGACTGACTACATTGTATAAGTAAGTTTAGTCAGATTCCAAATATCAGCAAATGTACATGCTATTGAAATGCAATACCACGTTCTTTAGATTCCTTCGCCATGCATAAAATAAATAGAACAATCTATATCACTCCATGCATTCATATTCAAAAACTTCAGTTAGTCATGTTTAAAAAATTTAGTGACAGAAGGTAAAAAAACTTTTCCCAGTTTGCTTTAATTCCCCTGGTACCAATTACTGTGCTTTTCTCGTTTTGCTTTAATTCCCCGCTTTTGAAGCCGACGACATTCTTTCTTCATTGCAACCAATTTCCTTTGCTGCGAAAAACAGGATATACGGAGCAATTATTCCGACGATGACGAGCAGAGTGATGAGGATCAAGCATATGCTGGGGCAGATGCAGGTCGCATATGCAGTTACAGCTAAAGTTGGCGATTATTCCGACGACGACGAGAAGAGTGATGAGGATATAATTGGAAATCAAAATAAGAACAGTGACAGAGTTAATTAAACAGCCCAAAATGGTAGGTTTTAAAATATTGGGTTTAGGCACACACAATTAACCCGGGTCGAAGTGTGTTTACCCGGATTTTTTAATTAAGAATGTAACATTGGTTACACTTACTTTATTAACCCAAAAGGGCCAAAACCAGCCTTATCATGTGTTAACCGAAGAAGTAAATGCAGCCCAAGAGTACGGGGAACGCGTACAAAAGATAAACAAAGAAATAATTACACACACCCCGAGATGAGATGGGATATTCTCACCAAAATAATCCGACCTCTATCCAAACCTTCCATAATTTCATGAATTAAAGAGAGAATAAAATTTATATATTCTTTAGTTGAAGGTTAAATAATAACAATCTTAAGAAAAATCCATGAAGGTCAAGAAAATAAATGACCATTATAAGAAACTATGCAAACAAAACAATTCACGATCAAGCTACATTATACGTGCATCAGACTACGAGAACGGTACTCGGGCAACATTTAGTTACTGAATACACCAAATAATTCTTACACGAAGTGTGAATAATCATCAAATGACTAAAATCTGGAAACATGAAAAAATTGCATCCCTATTAAGAAACCCTAATTTGTACTTCACATAAACTTACCTCCTCCAGATTTACGCCTGCCGAGTGATCGATTCCTGCACGCAATCAATCATTCCACGTATCACCCCCCAAAATTCTCAGAAATTCAAAGTAGTTTTTGAAAAAAAAAGGAGTGCAGGAATAAATAGATAAAAGCGAAAATCGGTCAGAGTACCGTTGATTGGGAGGCGCGTATCGCTTGACGGTGGCGATGCTAGCAGCAGCTGCTGAATCCGAGCTAGGGTTTTCCAGCATCGTGAATTAAATGCGTCTACTTGTGATGCAAAAACCCACCACCTCGAGCAACAAAATCACCACTGCGTTAGCTGTAGCCTCCGTTCGTCAAAAAAAAATTATTGAACATTTATTGCTCGGTGGCTCCGGGAATGCAAATTCAATTCGAGGTGAGGCTGCGCGAAAGTTATCGAATTCCCGACACCGAGAGAGAGAGAGAGAGAGAGGCGAGGGCTACGCGCGTTTCTGGTATGAGGGAATCACTTCTTATTTCTTAATAATTTTACTAGATGCCCCTCCACTCTTCGAAATTACTCCGTATTTATTTTTCAATAACTTTTACACTCTTAAAATATAAAATTATTTTATAAGCTTCACCATCAGTATTTAGATTATCAACATACAAAAATTATTATGGGACAGATGTAGTAACTTTTTATTTAAAGACAAAACTTCAATTTATTAGACAGTTTGCAATAACTTTGTGATACGTCAAGTCGTCAACCACATCAATCGGAGGGTCGTACCACTCTTGCGAACTTGAAAAGCTCCTATCAGCTCTAGCTAGTCAATGGACCCTAACATTTCCCTCGCGACAGACATGAAGATATTACAAAAAGGAATAGGCTCCATAATGTTCTTGCAAGAAGTCATATAATTCTCACACACCGAATTATCCAACCTAGAAGAATTAACAGCATCAGAAACAAACTTTGCATCCACCTCAACAATGAATCTCTCGAAACCCTTGTCTTTTATCCACGAAAGTGCTTCCAACAACTCAACGACTTCCATTTCATCCACTTTATACTGCCCGATTATAACTTTGGACCAACAACAAATAAAGTCCTCGTCTTCATTGTGCACCACAACTCCAAATCTCATCTGCCCATGTCTGAGAAGAAAGTTAGGTCTACATTAAGCTTCACGAATTGAGTCGGGGGACGATGTCAAGCCTCGCAACCCGACACTGAGTCTCGCTGCTGAACCGAATGGAAAGCAACTCAATCCGTCAAGAACGAAGTTGCAAGGCTCAATACCATCTAGACATAAGTACACTCTCACTTCTAGACCATTTCTTTCCCTCCAAATGTGTCACAAAATCATAAGTACCATTGCAATATCATTGGGGCACAGTTCTCTCAGAAACACTATTTTCAGAAACGGATCAGCCAGTTCAACCCGAAATCAGATCCGATATAACCTTAAAAACCATTTTCATGGTTGAACTGGTCAAAACCGGCCAGAACCGGTTTTTCCTTTTCTTTTTTAAATTAGTATTTTTTTTTTCTTCTACAATTTTATACTGTGACTTGAGTTGTTTCGAGTCTTTTAACTTTTGAGCGTTGTTAATTTACGACTATATTATGTTTATTTTAATATAAATCTTAGAAAGTGCATATACTTTTTTAATGCAACATAGATTTATAGTAAAAAAATATATTAAAACTATTTTAACGGTTGGACCGCCGGTCCAACCGGTGGTCAGTCCGGTTTGGTCAATGGTTCGATTATGAAAACATTGCTCAGAAGTAAGAACACCAGGTCCACCATCGAGTGTGCCTCCCATATAGCTTGGTTAAGGGCCCATCGAAAAAAAAAACTCGTTGCCATGCAGTTGTCGCAAACGGACATGCAATGAAGATATGCCACTCCGTCTCATCCCCGTTGGCACAAAATCACTACAAGAAAACTGAATTCAACCGCAAAAAAAATTGTCGTAATTCTAATATTTTCATTGCTAACATGAATTAGTGATGAAATAATTTGTGATGAAACTATATCTAATATTTTTGCGATAAATATTTTAATTTTGTTGCAAATATTAGCGATGAAACCCACATTTTCATCGTTAATACTTCTGATGAAACTTGTGCTTTCATCGCGGTAACATTTGATTATGGGTATCTGATTTACAGATCGGTATCTAAATCCACTCCCGCACCGCACCTCACCCCAACCCGCACCCGATCGACCCAACCCACCCATATACCCCCTCTCCCAGCCCATTTAAATTATCATTTATTTGATCTTTGCGGGAATTGATCCCAAGTGGGGTGGGCGCCCTCCACTCGGACAGACAACTCTTTGATTTCGTTCTTAATATAATTATGTATGTATTCAATTATTACTAATTTAATTAATTAATTTATTGTACATGATGTATTAATTTGTAAATGTAATTATTTCTTAATTTATTTCAAATATATTAATTGATTAATTTTTAACTTGTATTATAAATATATATATATATATATATATATTGTAATTTTTTAAATCCAATTGTAAAAAAATCAATGTTACTTTAACAATTCTAAAAAAATAAATAAAATATTGGCGACGTAACATAATTTTCATTGTTTTTCTAATTATTGACAATAAAATAAAATAGTGTGTTGCTAATATAGTGATTACATATTTTAATTTACTCACAAATATTAAATACATAAAATTAGACATGGAAATTTCAATTTTGTTGCAAAAATATTAGCAATGAAATATAATTTTAATTGTTAATCTAATTATTAACAACAAAATAAAATAATTTGTTGCAAGTCTAGTGATGAAATATTTTAATTTAGTTGCAAATATTAATTCTAAGAAATTAGCCATGAAAATTTTACTGTATTTCATAAAAAAAATAGCAACTAAATATAATTTTCATTGTTGTTCTGATTATTAACAACAAAATAAAACAATTTGTTGCTAGTGTAGCCATGAAATATTTTAATTTTGTCGCAAATATTAATCCCAAGAAATTAGCCACAAAAAAATCTATTTCATTGCAAAAATTAGCGACGAAATATAATTTTCTCTGCAAGTCTGATTATTAACAACAAAATAAAACAATTTGTTCCTAATATAGCGGTAAAACATTTTAATTTCGTCGCAAATATTAATTCTAAAAAACTAGCCACAAAAATTCTTTTTTCATAGCAAAATATTAGCGACGAAATATGATTTTCATTGTTATTCTGATTATTTAAAACAAAATATAATGTTTGTTGCTAGTTTAGCAATGAAATATTTTTATTTCATCGCAAACAAAAATTTGTACTTCATTTCAAAATATTAGCGACGAAATATAATTTTCATTTCTGTTCTGATTATTAAAAATAAAATATAACAATTTGTTGCTAGTATAGCGATGAAATATATAAATTTTGTTGCAAATATTAAATCGAAAAATATAGCCACAAAAATTTCGATTTCGTTGCTAAAAATTGATTTTAGTGATGAAACTTAGATTTGTCGTAAAATTTTCGTTGTTATTCCCCTTTTGTTGGAGTGAATATTTGTAAAATATAGAGTATTAATAATCAGTTTGATATCAATGGATTATATTATAATTTAAAGTATAATTGTATATAATTATTTAACTTATCTTTTTAATCAGTGTTCCATATTGAGCAATCAACGATTTTGCAACTATAACTTTACATTTGGTTATTACACGCGAAAATGAAATTGAGTTCTATTCTTCAGGCATTAATCCTTCAATTCAATGGTCCCAGGGCGTTCATTTTCAGCTTTATACTATAAAATATAAATAAATAATTAACATTATAAATCATTAGTTAATTAATCTTATTAAAATTTTAAGTACGTATTGTATTAGGATTTTTTTTTTGTATTGAAAAGTAACGAAGGCTTATAAATTGTATCTTAGAGGCCAAAGCAATTATTCCTAATACTGATTTTTCGCATTATAAAGTAGCGATGCATGGGCCTTATTTTTATTTTTAAATTTTAATGCCTTCTTTGTATTTTAAACTTTATTAAAATATTGTCAATTTTTTTTTTTTTTTGCATTAAGACTTTTCATTGGTTTATAACTTTATATAGGTTTAATGCTATTTTCAATTTTATTTGGTTAGTCTAGAATTCATCCTTAAAAAGAAAGGATTGCTAATAAGAAACATTCAAACTTGAATAACATATGTATAATTTCTTTTTTCGACATCATAATTTCTAAATTTAGTGACATGATTATTAAATAAATAAATAAAACTGATAAAATAAATTACATCAATATAACAATTTTAATTATGTAACCACCTAAGATTATGAATTTAAAACACTAAATATAAATTACATAAAAAGGCAAATTCAATCTGGTTCCAAATAATTACTACTCCAGGAAACGAAACTGGAAAATCGCTACTCTCATTTGGCACTTTCAATTATTTTATTTGAGGTTGAAGATGTGACAAATGATCGTACGTTTTCAATTGACGGTTCTCATTAAAAGGCTTGTCAATTTTTTATTAATTTTTTTAATGGTTTTCTTACACAATTATTTGACAAAAATTTAATCTAAACCTTTAAATAATTGTAAATAAATCACCAACTTTAAATATTATTATAAATTAGTATCCTTGACAGTTTCATATGTGCTCGAATCAAACGTTTAGAAATTAGATCTGATTTAAAAATAATGTTATTTCATTAAGAAAGTATATAGTATCATGTTAGTGAGAAGTCTAAATTATGTTAAATGCGTGCACAAATGAGACTGCAAAGAAGTCTGAATTGCAACGATATTTAAAGTTAATAATTTATTTGTAATGATTTAAAAGTTTATATTAAATTGCAAATAAGTTAAATATGAGGATTTAATTGCAATTAACCTATATATTTAAAGGAAAATGTTATCTTTTTAATTATTCTTCGCCCTCGCGTTGTCTCGATCTGTCTCTGCCGCCGTCTACGGCCATCTCCATTTGCTTTAACCTAATCCGTTGATTTATCGACGAATCTTCAAGTTACAATCCTAGCAAGATTCAAGTAAGTGTTTAGCTGATATAATTTATTTTAGATTTATCATAAAAAAAACTCTAATGAATTTCTGCTATGTTAAAATTAATTATGAGAAATGAGGGAACTTGCATTTGTGTTTGTTTTCAGGGAATGTCACTTTCTTCCAGTAAAAAACCATGGCAGCCTGAACCACAACATTCTCTCAAAATTTCTTCAACAATAAGCATTTGGGTTTGTTTTCGGTTTGCATATGTATTTTAATTAGTAACATTTCTTTTATGTATTCATTTCAAATATATTTAAAGATATGGAACAAGATTTGATATGATAAATACTTGATCTAAATTCTTACAACAAATTTTTGGCCCAAAGTTTATTAACAAAAGTTTTAAAGGGTGAGATCTGAATTTTAGAAGGATGGTTTAGGCCCAGAGTTCATAGTCATTAATTATCGTATTAGAAAACCTAAAAGAGCTAAAATTGTACAGATATACCCATATTCTACAAAATATTTATACACATACATGAGTAATGATATGAAAATTCAATGGTTGATTCTTTATAGAACCAGCGTCAGCACAAAATACTAGTACATTGTAATAGAGTATAAGTAGTTTATATTGATATTGAAGTTTATAAGAAACTCAAAATTGAGCTATATGATATATATTAACACAAAGTTGTGTGGTGCTCTTGCAATTTGAAGCGATTTTGACATGTTGTTAGTGATTCTCTAGACAAAGTTTTACTTTGTAGGCTACTGGTTTATTGTCTTTGGTTAAATATCTTTGTTCATATTGTAAGACAAAATCTGAGTGATGTTGAGCATCTATAAAATTGTGCAATTTAATGTTTGTGCATTTCGATTCAAATTCGTGCAATTTAATATTTGTGCATTCCATACTCCACTTTGTGCATCAGTTCTACAATAAATTTATGAACATGTTGAGTTATGAAAATAAATGTTTATTTCATGATGAATGATTTTTGTTATTTTTAAAGAAAGGGAAGTTTTATAAATTTCAACAACCTTCACCCCCTTGAGTAATTCGTTACCACTTTTGATTCTACACAATAAGGAATTTTTTTAATGAAATTAATTGTCTTATGGAGCTAACCTCCGCATAAAATACAAGTAAATTGTAACATGATATAATTAGTTTGTTCTAAAATGTTGAATTATAATGCATTAATTTGAAGAGATGTATATTTGGGATATTTTTCTTTTAGAATTATCTTAATGCATATATATATATATATATATATATATATATATATATATTATATCACATGATCATGACTACAAAGAGATAAATCACTTATGACAGTGACTCTTAAGAGGAATATGAAAGTGTATTTGATAGTGCTGAAAATCGAACACAACAGAAGATACACAACCAACGTCACACACCGGAGCAAATTAAAAGATTGGGAGAGTAAGTTTTATGAATAAAAATTGGTTTTTAATTTCCATCTGAGATTAATTATATTAATTTAGAGTTTATTTACTCATAAGTGTTTTTCACAGTTGGCTAAAATATTTAGGTTCAAACTTTTTTAACCATTACTATTAGGTGCAAAATGTGTGTTAAAATACCTATAGTATCCTATGTAAAAAGAAACCCAACTTCCTTACAAATTATTTCATCCATGCTCTAAAAAAAACCCTATAATTCTCCTCTCTCATCTCTAGTCACCGCCTTGTTGAATTCTGAATCTACACATAAGAAACTCAAAATTGAGCTATATATATGATATTAAATCGATGTTGTGTGGTGCTCTTGTAATTTGGAGCGATTTGGACATATTGTCAGTGATTTTCTGGACAAACTTTTGTTCTTGCTAACTTTGTAGACTATTGGTTTATTGTCTATGGTTAAATAATTATGTTCTTATTGTCATAAAATTGTGCAATTTTATGTTAGTGCATTTCGATTAAAATTTGTGCAATTTAATATTTGTTCATTACATATTCCACTATGTGCATTAGTTCTGTAATAAATTTATGAACATGTTGAGTTATAAAATAAATATTTATTTCATAATGAATGTTTTTTTTTTTTGTTATTTTTAAAGAAATAAAAGTTTTATGAATTTCGACAACCTTTTCCCCCTTGATTAATTAATTCATTCTCACTTTTGATTCTACACAATAAGGATTTTTTTAATCAAATTAATTGTCTTATGGAGCTAACATCCGCATAAATTACAAGTAAACTGTAACATAGTATAATTAGTTTGTTCTAATGTTGAATTATAGTGCATTAATTTGAAGAGATGTATATTTGAGATATTTTTCTTTTAGAATTATCTTAATGCATATATATATAATTTATTATGTCACAGGATCATGACTACAAAGAGACAAATCACTTATGACAGTGACTTTGAAGAGGATTATGAAAGTGTGTTTGATAGTGTTGAAAATCAAACACAACAGAAGAGACGCAACCAACGTCACACACCGGAGCAAATTAATTAAGAGGTTGGGAGAGTAAGTTTTATGAATAAAAATTAATTTTTAATTTTCATTTGAGATAAATTATATTAATTTAGAGTATATTTACTCATAAGTGCTTTTCACAGTTGGTTAAAACATTTAAGTTCAAACTTTTTTAACCATTACTATTAGGTGCAAAATGTGTGTTAAATTACCTATAGTACTCTCTATAAAAAGAAACCTAACTTCCTTACAATTATTTTATCCGTGTTCTAAAAAAAACATTATAATTCTTTGTGCATTTCGATTAAAAACTATGCAATTTAATGTTTGTGCATTCCATACTCCACTATGTGCATTAGTTCTGTAATAAATTTATGAACATGGTGAGTTATGAAAACAAATGTTTATTTCATGATGAATGTTTTTTTGTTATTTTTAAAGAAATTGAAGTTTTATAAATTTCGACAACTTCTTCCCTTGAGTAATTCATTCTCACTTTTGATTCTACACAATAAATAATTTTTTTTAATCAAATTGTTTTATAAATGGAGTTAACATCCGCATAAAATACAAGTAAATTGTAACATAGTATAATTAGTTTATTCTAATGTTGAATTATAATGCATTACTTTGAAGAAATGTATCTTAGAATTTTTTTATTTAGAATTATCTTAATCCATATATATACAATCTATTATGACACAAGATCATGACTACAAAGAGACAAATCACTTATGACAGTGTCTCTGAAGAGGATTATGAAAGTGTGTTTGATAGTGCTGAAAATCGAACACAACAGAAGAGACGCAACCATCGCCACACACCGGAGCAAATTAAGAGATTGAGAGAGTAAGTTTTATGAATAAAAATTGTTTTTTAATTTACACCTGAGGTAAATATATTAATTTAGAGTTTATTTACCCATAAGTGCTTTTCACAGGTGGCTAAAACATTTAGGTTCAAACTTTTTTAAACATTACCATCAGGTGCAAAATGGGTCTTAAAATACCTATAGTACCCTCTATAAAAAGAAACCTAACTTCCTTACAAATTATTTCATCTTTGTTCTAAAAAACCCCCTATAATTCTCCCCTCTAATCTCTAGTCACCGTTCTTTTGGATTCAACATCTATACAAATTCATTGTTTTTTTTTCTAAATCATCGAAGAGTATTTTGAGTGTCAATCTCCATGCATGGGAGTGGATTCTGAATCTATGCATTCTCCATGAAGAATTGGATTTTAATTCTTTGGATTCTTTGAATATTTTATTTCTCTAATATATTTCTCTTGCAATTAACTACTACTAATCTTTCCTGCCTTTTCAACTTTTTGGGTTTGTGGGCTCGATTCGACTAAATTTAAGTGTAATACATATTTTGTTGTTGATTTATGCAATTATAAGTTTCTTCAAATTTTGTTATGGTTTTCAGTTTTTGTTCGAATTTTGTTATTAAATTCCTGTATGTTTTATTGTAAGGCAAATCTTTTGTTAGTTTGTGCAAATATAACACTCATTTCGTGCAATGTTTTTTTAGTCACTCGTGCAAATTTTGTTTAATGTTGTATGTGTTTTCAAAAAAATTATTTTGATTATAACAATTTTTATTGAAATTTAATTTTGAGATATTTATTGGGATGTTTGGTGATAAATTTTGAAATGTTTAATTGTTATCTTTAATTTTAAAATCTAATTTTGTGATAATTTATTACCGACTTGAAAATCATTACTCTTTAAAAATATTGCAAATAACTTTTCAATCTTTTTTTTAAATTCACGAATCGTTAGTTTGTAGAGTATGACAACACAATGATCGAATGCAAAAAATAAAAATGGTGTATAATTTTCAAGAATTTAAAAAAAAAAACTGTGATTAAATTATAAAAATTTGAAAAAGTCATAATTTTACTTGCATTATTCCTCTTTTAAATATTTTTATTTTTGTGAATCTCTTTTTTCATTTAAGCTAACTTTTACTTAAAATATGGTATTAGGGATTTCACTCATTGTCCCCAACCCAGTAAGAAGGCGAGGAGCAGCCTTGGTGAAGAAATAGGGTTGGAGCCGTTGCAAGTTAAATTCTGGTTACAAAACAAGAGAACACAAACAAAGGTTTAAAATTTTAAGTTGATTTTGTATATGAACACATATTGTAATTATATTATTGGGAAGAAAATTAAAGGATTTATGAATACCTTGAATTAATTATTATATATTTTCTTGGTTTGTAGGGAAAGTTTAACAACCGATCAAGAAAATACTGAGTTACGATTGAGCTGAAAATGATAAACTTCGTGAAGAGAATATGAGTTTTAATGAAGCTCTGAAAAGTGGTTGACGTTGCTCCGGTTGTAGTTGCCCTATTGTTGACGGCGGGAAGGTCGAACGCTTGATTCAGCTTCGAGCGAAGAATATTCGATTGTGTGAAGAGGTAAAAATTACATACTGTAATACAATGTTATGAAATTATGCAAAATATTAATACTCCCAGTGTCCCTTGGCAAGCTTTCCATTTTGTCAAAATGGTTGTCCAAAACAAAGTTTTAATCAATGTGAAAAAATAAACAGATCAAAAGCTTTCGAAGGGATGGAGGGAGTACTATAGAAAATCAATCTAAGGAAAAAAAGAATTGAAATAAACATGAACTAACAAATTTAATATTTGACCGTGCATTGTTGTTTCTTTTCGTTTTCCGGTGTTTGTAAAATGTCATCCATTTTCTAATTTGTTGTTGAATTTATGTTTTTTAAGTAGTTACATTTGTTTTTGTGCAAGTGAAGTGCGCAAATGAAGAGTATATTTACATTTCTTCTTGTGCAGATGAAGTGTCATTGTTTGACCCTATAGTTACATTTTTTATTTTTTTTTGTGCAGACAATCATATACAGTATATATATATATATACACCACATTTTTTTATTTTACAATTTGATCACTTAGCAATTTTGTGATAATTTACTACCGACTTGAAAATCAGTAATCTTTGAACATATTGCAAATAACTTTTCGGTCTTTTATTTTTATTTAAATCACGAATCGTTAGTTTGTCCAGTGTGACAACACAGTGATCGAATGAAAAAAATAAATAAAAAATGTTGTACCATTTTCTAAAAAAAACGTGATTATATTATAAAAATGTGAAAAGGTCCTAAATATATTTGCATTATTCCTTTTAAAAAAAAAAATTGTTTATATGAATCTCTTTGTTCTTTTAAGCTAAATTTTACTTAAAATATTGTATTAGGCCGAATTTTCACTCATTGTCCCCAACCCAGTAAGAAGGCGAGGAGCAGCCTTGGTGAAGAAATAGGGTTGGAGCCATTGCAAGTTAAATTCTGGTTACAAAACAAGAGAACACAAACAATGGTTTAAATTTTTAAGTTGATTTTGTATATGAACACATATAATAAATTTGTAATTGTATTATTGGGAAGAAAATTAAAGAATTTATGAATACCTTATTGTTGAATTTATGTTTTTCGGTAAGTAGTTACATTTGTTTTTGTGCAAGTGAAGTGCGCAAATGAAGAGTATATTTACATTTCTTTTTGTGCAGATGAAGTGTCCTTGTTTAAGCCTATAGCTACAATTTTTTTTTTTTGTGCAGGCAATCATATATATATATATATATATATATATATAACACTACATTTTTATATTTTTTGCAATTTGATCACTTAACAATTTTGTGATGATTTACTGTCGACTTGAAAATCAGTAATCTTTGAACATATTGCAAATAACTTTTCGGTCTTTCATTTTTTTTAAATCACAAATCGTTTGTTTGTACAGTGTAACAACACAATGATCGAATGCAAAAAAAATAAAAAAAATGTTGTACGATTTTCTAAAAAAAAAATTAGATTATATTATAAAAATGTGAAAAGGTCCTAAATATATTTGCATTATTTCTTTTTAAAAAATTTGTTTATGTAAATCTCCTTTTTTTTTTTTTAAAGCTAAATTTTACTTAAAATATGGTATTAGGGTTTTCACTCATTGTCCCCAACCCAGTAAGAAGGCGATGAACAACCTTGGTGAAGAAATAGTGTTGGAGCCATTGCAAGTTAAATTCTGGTTACAAAACAAGAGAACACAAACAAAGGGTTAAATTTTTTATTTGATTTTTTTATATGAATATACATATTGTAATTATATTGTTGGGAAGAAAATTAAAGGATTTATGAATACCTTGAACTAATTATTATATATTGTCTTGGTTTGTAGGGAAAGTTTAACAACCGATCGAGAAAATATTGAGATAGAGCTTAAAATGATAAACTCCGTGAAAAGAATATGAGCTTTAATGAAGCTCCTGAAAAGTGGTTGAGGTTGCTCCGGTTGGAGTTGCCCTATTTTTTATTTATGTTTTTTAGTAAGTAGTTACATTTGTTTTTGTGCAAGTAAAGTGCGCAAACGAAGAGTATATTTACATTTCTTTTTGTGCAGATGAAGTGTCCTTATTTGAGCCTATAGTTACTTTTTTTTTTTGTGTAGGCAATCATATATATATATATATATATATATATATATATATATATATATGCACCGCATTTTTATATTTTGCAATTTGATCACTTAACGATTTTGTGATAATTTACTGCCGACTTGAAAATCAGTAATCTTTGAACATGTTGCAAATAACTTTTCGGTCTTTCATTTTTTTTAAATCACAAATCGTTTGTTTGTACAGTGATTGAATGCAAAAAAAAAAATGTTGTACGATTTTCTAAAAAAAATAATATGAGATTATATTATAAAAATGTGAAAAGGTCCTAAATTTATTTGCATTATTTCGTTTTAAAAAATTTTGTTTATGTGATTTTTTTTTTTAAAACTAAATTTTACTTAAAATATGGTATTAGGGTTTTCACTCATTGTCCCCAACCCAGTAAGAAGGCGAGGAGCAGCATTGGTGAAGAAATAGTGTTGGAGCCATTGCAAGTTAAATTCTGGTTACAAAATAAGAGAACACAAACAAAGGTTTAAATTTTTAAGTTAATTTTTTATATGAACACATATTGTAATTATATTATTAGGAAGAAAATTAAAGGATTTATGAATACCTTGACTAATTATTATATATTTTTTTGGTTTGTAGGGAATGTTTAACAACCAATCAAGAAAATACTGAGTTACGAGCTGAAAATGATAAACTTCGTGAAAATAATATGAGCTTTAATGAAGCTCTGAAAAGTGGCTGACGTTGCTCCGGTTGTAGTTGCCCTATTGTTGACGGCGGGAAGGTCGAACGCTTGATTCAGCTTCGAGCGGAGAATGCTCGACTGTGTGAAGAGGTAAAAATTACATACTGTAATACAATGTTATGAAATTATGCAAAATATTAATACTCCCGACGTCCCTTGGTAAGCTTTCCATTTTGTTAAAATGAACGTTCTAAGTTTTAATCAATGCGAAAAAACAAACAGAAAGTTTTCGAAGGGACGAAAGGAGTACTATAGAAAATCAATCCTAATAAAAAAAGAATTCAAAGAAACATGAACTAGCAAATTTAATATTTGTCCATGCAATGCACGGGCTTGTTGTTCCTTTCTTTTACCCATGTTTGTAAAATATTGTCCTTTATCCAATTTTAGTTAATTAAATTTATGTTTTTCTATAAGTAGTTACATTTTTTTTTGTATGTGTGCTGTGTAGTCAGCAAATGAAGAATATAGTTACTTTTTTTTATTTTTTTATTGATGAAGTGTTCTTATTTGAGCCTATTATTAGTTACATTTATTTTTTGTATAGGAGAAGTCCACACAAAGAGGAGTGTAGCAATCATATATATATATATATTCTCTCCCTCCACCAAAAATATGACTTTTTGGATGGACACAAATTTTAAAAATAATTCTGTTAGGATTAATGCAATATTGGATGTCATCTAATTCTATCTATCAGAAGAGTTGCTATTGTTCTGATCTTGAAGTTCAGCAAAGTTGAGTTAAGGAGTAATTCAACTGATAAGGTTTAGTGGTCTTATTAGGAGTCAACTAATCTGAAGTTATTGAGTTTGGACAACTCTGCTGAAGACAAGTCTGCTTAAGCAAAGTTGTCTGAAGTCATTTCAGGAGAGTTGGGGCCAAGTCTGCTGAGACAACTCCGCTGAAGTCTAGATTTTCAGAGTTAGTTAATTCTGGTTTTTCTGTTAGTTAGTTAGTTGGTTAGTGGCGGTTATCCAATGCATTGTACATCTATAAATACACCATCTAGTGCATAGGTTGTAGGTTACTGAATTTGAGAGTTTCGAGAGATCAAGCTTAGTGAATACTTGTAATCTGTAACTTTCATTTGAGATTAGTGAAGAGAGTCTTCTATCCTCCGTGGACGTAGATCATTTGATCGAACCACGTAAATCCCGTGTTCTTTCTTTGAGTTCTTTATTCGTTTCAATTCATTGCGTTTCTAGTTGTCTTGATTTATCATTTGTAAGGAGTTGCTTTGTGGATACAATTCCGTAACAAATTCATATTTTAATATATAAGTCATTGATGGGGTTTAAGAGAAAATGATATTGTCCCTTAAGGCATTGATGGGGTTTAAGAGTGATTTATCTTATAATAACCTATATGATTACAAACCAAGCCAATAATGTGACTATAGTACAAGAAGCACTGAAGATTACACAATTTTGCAGTGACACGTCATCGATCGGATAGGATATGATTTTATAATTAGTGAGTTTTTTTTTTTCCTAATGTAGGAAGCTTAGTAAACAACAAAAAAACTACAACATTAGGGAAATAAGGCATTTGGCGACTAATATTTTAATAGCACAAATTCTTAACTCATACTCCTCCTAGTATCCGATTAAAAGTTTTCCATGAAATCAAAGAAAGTTTATGTACAGTGTAGTATATCGTAAAAAAAACAAGAAAATATGATTGTCAAATAAATAAACACGCATCCAAACATTAGGAGAACAAATTGTGCATATGAGAGGAGAATAGAATGTGTAAAGTTTGCAAAAATCATTACAACATCTCCACGGCCCTGATTCAAAGCAAACAGATGAGCCCTTCTCTAAATTCCACCATTCAATTATCACAAAAGAACTTCGATTTTTGGTTGAATATTGCAATTGTCAGCAAATAAACAAAATTTAACACATGGCAAAATCAGAAAAAACACTTCCTCCTTGTATAATATAATTTTTTTTATCGGTAACTTGGTTGTATACTTGTATTGGTGCACGAAAAGAGGCCCTCACTCCTCTTGATCCTGCTGCATCCGATGCAGACCAGGCCAAGAAAGAAGAGCTTATGGAAAAAGCTTACGACATTGTTGTCCTGAGTTTGGGAGACAATGTGTTCAGGGAAGTTATGAAGGAGAAGGATGTTGTTGCTGTATTTGAGACCCTTGATGATCTGTATTTGACACAATCTTTGTCAAACCAGATGTTTATGGAGAGGAAGCTCAACAATTTCAAGATGACAGATGATAAGACCCTTGATGAGCAGTTAATAGAGTTCATGCAAGCTGTTGATGATCTTGAAAATGTTGGAGTCACCTTAGATGATCACAAGAAGTCTTTTCTACTATTGGAGTCCTTACCACCTTCATATGATAGCTTCAAGGATGCTTTGCTGATTACCAAGGAGGGTAAGGCAAAATTCAAAGAAGTCTTGTCCATTCTGAAAACTAAGAGTTTACATGTAGCAAACTCAACCAAGAAGACCAAGAACCAAGCTGAGGGTCTTAATATCAAACTCAAGAATGACAAGAAAGGAGGGCAAGGCAAGAAGTTTCATGCCAAGCCAAATCAAAAGAAGAATGGGTTTGTAGCCAAGAGCAGAGCTTGCTACAAATGCCATAAAGAAGGACATTTCATTAAAGACTGTCCTGAGCATAAGAAGTCTATTGATCCTGCCAAAGCTGATGTAGCAGAGGCAAAAGGATATGATAGTGCAGAAGTCATGAGCATAACAGATAGCAAACTTGTTAATGAATGGGTGTTGGATTCTGGATGTTCATTTCACATGTGTCCCACCAAATCTTGGTTTCAAAACCTGGAAATGATGGATGGTGGATCAGTTCTGTTGGGTAATGATGAAAGCTGCAATGTGAGGGGTATTGGCACTGTGAGGGTGAAGATGTTTAATGATAAACATGTGATCCTGACCAATGTCAGATTTGTTCCAGATTTGAAGAGAAACCTTATATCTCTTGGCACATTAAATGCTTTGGGTTATGAATTCAAGACTGAAAAAGGATGTTTGTTTGTCACCAAAGCTGATAGAATAGTGATGCAAGGGAAGAAGTCTAATGGTCTATATTCTTTAATTGGTGAGACAATCACAGGTGCTGCTGATGTTACCATGAGTTCTGAAGATGCTATGCTTTGGCATAAGAGGCTGGCACATGTGGGTGAGAAAGGTATGATGGAGTTATCCAAGAAGGGGGCATTCCACCAGAAGACATTCAAAAGCCTGGAGTTCTGTGAGCAGTGCATTCTTGGCAAGGCCAAGAAGAAGTCATTCCAAAAGGGTGAGCACACTACCAAGGAGCTGCTGGATTATGTTCATTCAGATGTTTGGGGGCCATCAAGGACTGAAACCATTGGTGGAGGTAAGTATTTCATGTCAATTATAGATGACTATTCTAGAAAAGTTTGGGTGTTCATTCTCAAACAGAAGAGTGAGGCCTTTACAAAATTCAAAGAATGGCTACTTGAGATAGAGAACAAGAAAGGAAAGTCCTTAAAACATTTGAGGACAGATAATGGCCTTGAGTATCTATCAGCTGAGTTCAATGAATTTTGTAAAGAGAAGGGCATTACTAGACATAGAACTGTCCCTCTTAATCCACAGCAAAATGGATTAGCAGAGAGAATGAATAGAACTATTCTAGAACGGGTCAGATGCATGTTAGCTGATGCTAAATTACCTAAAAGCTTTTGGGGAGAAGTTGTATGTACTGCATGTTACTTGATAAACAAAACTCCCTCATATGCTTTAGAAGGTAAAACCCCAGATGAGATCTGGTATGGCAAGTTGTCTGATTATTCAAAACTTAAAGTGTTTGGATGTCAGGCATATGCACATATTAGACAGGATAAGCTTGAGCCAAGGGCTCTGAAATGTATATTCATTGGCTATCCAATAGGTGTCAAGGGCTATAGATTGTGGTGCCTTGAACCTGGTCATAAGAAAGTGATAATCAGCAGAGATGTTGATTTTAATGAGAAGGTAATGGGATATCCTCATAATGGAAACTCCCATGACCTAGATGGAAGAATTGTAAATGAGTCAGAAGAGAGTTTCTCAGCTGAGGTGGAGTTTCCCACATCAGGAGAGTTGACCCCAGAGGAGGTGGACAACTTTGCTGATACAGGAGACAACACCCCTGATGAGGTTGTTCCAGAACAGGTCCCAGAAGATGATCCAGAAGATCATTCAGAAGATGAGGCCATGGAGGACAACCCTGCTGATCTGAGAAATTACAGCCTTGCAAGAGATAGGCTCAGGAGGCAGATTCACCCCCCATCTAGGTTTGGTCAGGCTGATCTTGTGTCATATGCTCTGATCACAGCAGAAGAGGTGGAGCATTATGAGCCAAGAAACTATAAGGAAGCTATCACCAGTCCTGAAAGAGAGCAGTGGATAGCAGCCATGTCAGAAGAGTTGCAATCCTTAGAGAAGAATGAGACCTGGATCCTTGTGGAGAATCCAGACAACCAGAAGTTGGTTAGCTGTAGATGGTTGTTCAAGAAGAAGCTTGAAGTTGGATTTGGTGGTGCTAGAGAGCAGATCAGATTCAAGGCTAGGTTGGTGGCAAGAGGATTCACACAAAGAGAAGGCATAGACTTCAATGAGGTATTCTCTCCTGTTGTTAAACACTGTTCAATAAGATTACTTTTGTCTAAGGTTGCTCAAGATGATCTTGAGTTACATCAGCTAGATGTTAAAACTGCATTCCTACATGGAGAACTAGCTGAAACAATATATATGCATCAACCAGAAGGGTTTATCATGCCTGAAACTCAAAGTAAGGTATGCTTGCTTAAGAAATCATTGTATGGGCTCAAGCAGAGTCCTAGACAATGGTATAGAAAGTTTGATACATTCATGCTTTCTATTGGTTTCTTAAGAAGCAAATATGATGGATGTGTATATATTGGTAAACAAGATTATCTAGAGAGCACCTATCTACTGATCTATGTAGATGATATGTTAATAGCTAGCAAGAGTATGAGAAAGATTACCCAGCTGAAGCAGCAGCTGAGTAGCAAGTTCGAGATGAAGGATTTGGGTGAAGCCAAGAGAATATTAGGCATGGATATTCTCAGAAACAGGAAAGCAGGGAAGCTGTTCTTGTCCCAGAAAGGTTACATCCAGAAGGTGTTGAGAAGATTCCTTATGCACCAGTCCAGACCTGTTAGTACCTCATTTGGCCAGCAATTCAAGTTGTCAGCCAAGCAATCTCCTCAAACAGCTGAAGAGAAGAAGCAGATGCTTACTGTTCCATATGCAAATGGAGTTGGAAGTCTCATGTATGCTATGGTTTGTAGCAGACCAGATCTTGCCTATGCTGTTAGTATGGTGAGTAGGTTCATGGGAAATCCAGGAAAGCTACATTGGGAAGCTTTGAAGTGGATTCTAAGATATCTGAATGGTTCAGAAGACTTAGGATTATTGTTTGAAAAATCAGTTGATACCAAGAGACCTTTGATTGGATTTGTGGATTCTGATTTTGCTGGAAACATAGATACAAGGAAGTCTTTATCTGGTTATGTGTTTACATTGTATGGCACTGCTATCACCTGGAGAGCAGCTTTACAATCTATGGTGACCTTATCCACAACAGAAGCTGAATACATAGCCTTAACAGAAGCTGTGAAGGAAGCAATGTGGTTGAAGGGCATTCTCAGAGATTTTGGCATATTTCAGAAAAGTGTTCCTGTGCTGTGTGATAATCAGAGTACAATTCATCTAGCAAAACATCAAGTGTTTCATGAGAGGTCAAAGCACATTGATGTGAAGTTGCACTTTGTTAGAGACATCTTGGAGAAGAGCATTGTTGAAGTTCAGAAGGTAGCTTCAGAAGAGAATGCAGCTGATATGTTAACTAAGGCATTACCAATCAATAAGTTCAACCATTGCATGGAGTTGGTAAACCTTAGCACCTGGGATGTTCATTAAGAAGAGGAATGGACAAACAGCCTTGAGGAGGGCTGGGAAGAAGGCAATCTTGCATTAAGGTGGAGAATTGTTAGGATTAATGCAATATTGGATGTCATCTAATTCTATCTATTAGAAGAGTTGCTATTGTTCTGATCTTGGAGTTCAGCAAAGTTGAGTTAAGGAGTAATTCAACTGATAAGGTTTAGTGGTCTTATTAGGAGTCAACTAATCTGAAGTTATTGAGTTTGGACAACTCTGCTGAAGACAAGTCTGCTTAAGCCAAGTTGTCTGAAGTCATTTCAGGAGAGTTGGGGCCAAGTCTGCTGAGACAACTCCGCTGAAGTCTAGATTTTCAGAGTTAGTTAATTCTGGTTTTTCTGTTAGTTAGTTAGTTGGTTAGTGGCGGTTATCCAATGCATTGTACATCTATAAATACACCATCTAGTGCATAGGTTGTAGGTTACTGAATTTGAGAGTTTCGAGAGATCAAGCTTAGTGAATACTTGTAATCTGTAACTTTCATTTGAGATTAGTGAAGAGAGTCTTCTATCCTCCGTGGACGTAGATCATTTGATCGAACCACGTAAATCCCGTGTTCTTTCTTTGAGTTCTTTATTCGTTTCAATTCATTGCGTTTCTAGTTGTCTTAATTTATCATTTTTAAGGAGTTGCTTTGTGGATACAATTCCGTAACAAATTCATATTTTAATATATAAGTCATTGATGGGGTTTAAGAGAAAATGATATTGTCCCTTAAGGCATTGATGGGGTTTAAGAGTGATTTATCTTATAATAACCTATATGATTACAAACCAAGCCAATAATGTGACTATAGTACAAGAAGCACTGAAGATTACACAATTTTGCAGTGACACGTCATCGATCGGATAGGATATGATTTTATAATTAGTGAGTTTTTTTTTTTCCTAATGTAGGAAGCTTAGTAAACAACAAAAAAACTACAACATTAGGGAAATAAGGCATTTGGCGACTAATATTTTAATAGCACAAATTCTTAACTCATACTCCTCCTAGTATCCGATTAAAAGTTTTCCATGAAATACTCCTCCTAGTATCCGATTAAAAGTTTTCCATGAAATCAAAGAAAGTTTATGTACAGTGTAGTATATCGTAAAAAAAACAAGAAAATATGATTGTCAAATAAATATACACGCATCCAAACATTAGGAGAACAAATTGTGCATATGAGAGGAGAATAGAATGTGTAAAGTTTGCAAAAATCATTACAACGTCTCCACGGCCCTGATTCAAAGCAAACAGATGAGCCCTTCTCTAAATTCCACCATTCAATTATCACAAAAGAACTTCGATTTTTGGTTGAATATTGCAATTGTCAGCAAATAAACAAAATTTAACACATGGCAAAATCAGAAAAACACTTCCTCCTTGTATAATATAATTTTTTTTTATCGGTAACTTGGTTGTATACTTGTATTGGTGCACGAAACGAGACACATTCCGCACTTTTTTTTTTTGAATTACATTAAATAATCATCCATTTTTTCCCCTCCCCATGACTCGAATCCAGGATCTAAGGTCTAGATAGTGGTGCTCTAACCACTTGAGCTATCCCACTTTAGTACAGTGTTTTTCTGTTTTTTTTTTTTAAACCATAATGTGGTAGGGGTTACTGTATTGCAATTGTCAATTAGTCAGAGCCTCAAAAGCATCATAAAATTGGAAATACATGTAAAAGTAACATCATCCCTACGTAACTGTAATTATAATTATGTGTGTTTGCCAACAATATTGGTGGATTCAAAATAATTATTGGAAGTGAGTAATGCTTTAAAATTAAATACTTCTAATACATTTTTTTATATATTATGGTGTATACAAAATAAATTATTTTTATATAATTAAAAAAAAACACCCTTATTACATTTGAATAGAATAATGGGTAAAAATAAAATAGTATTTAAATTGTGAGGCAAAAATTGTAAAACTAGTTAATGCAAAGGTGAAAAGCTCTTATAAGCTATTATAAGCATGAGAAAGGGGTGATTCGTCAAAACTGATTTTAAGTAATTGATTTAATCTTTTAATTATGTCTGCAAACACTTCAAAAGTAATTCTATTTAAAAAAGAAGTGTTTTTAAGTCCATAGTAGTATTTGCAAACACTCATTATATAATAATGAACACAAAAACTTATATATATATATATATATATATATATTGAGAGTTTATAAGATCAATGCAAAATATCATTATAATTAATGTTCAATCCAAATATCTTCAACTCAAGACGAATCACCACGGTATCGATGTCCCCTCCAATCTTGAGAAAGGTAAAAACGAGTGTACTCTTTGTTCCACAAATGCGTTCAGGTCTCCATTCTTAATATGAGACAACCTTACATTACATTAAGGTGTTCTCATGTCAAGATACTAGAGACAAAATAAAAAACAAAAATCCATCAAATACCTAGATCCATGAACCATTAAACTCACTCAAAAAAGTCCCAATACTGGGAAGGATTGCACGAAGCTAGGCAGATACATACTGAAAAATAAATCAAACCAAGCAAAAACGGACAAGTCAACTAGGAAGCTAAAAACTAGAAAAATGGAGTAGTAAAAAACATGGAATAAAATCTGGAATCACTGGGTAACTCCCCAATCGGTCACTGTGGCTCCATCGGTGAGATCTATCCATTGATCCCAACCACACACTCAAAAACTTGCTAATCTATAGATAGATCTGAAAAAAGGCGGTGCCAACAGATTTAACAAACGTCGGTGTAGGCGAAAATGTACGACGAAGGAAGTGGGAACAGATGACCACCGATCTAACACAAAAACTTATAGTATAAAATAGTTCTTACATAAAATATAATTAATTAAAATTGTCAAGTAGATTCCGATCGGTTAGACGTCTCCAACTAATTAGAACACTTGAATATAGAAGAAATAACTGCTCTAGGATAGTAATTCAGAAAAGTAATCAACGAGACAAACAACACACAAGAATTTAAGTGGTTCGATCAATGTGATCTACATCCACTGGACCAGACTAGTACTTCTTTGATTGATAAAGAATGTTTACACACTCATTCACTCGGAATTGGATATTTCCTCACTTCACTCGTGAACTCACACAACTCAAAGAATACAATAACGTACTAAATCTCTCTATCCAACCTTTACAATGTACAAAACAAGAGTATATAAAGACCAAAGGTAGTTGCTGCTGTTAGGAACTGTTTTGAGTAGTTATCAATCGTTTGCAACCGCTTGTAACAACCCATGTGCTCTGTTATTGCCCAACTGAAATGGTAGTTATGTCCTCAAGTTGTTGTAACTGTAAAACTATTAGTTAAACTAACTAACTTCGAACCAGAAGACTTGTCCATAAAGATCAGATCACTACTTAGTGTTCTGATACTCAACTCTTCAGTTCTGATGATCAAAAGCTAACTCTGCTGATAGACTTCATACTGTGCTGATCTTTACTGCACTAACCAAGTACTGTGCTGATCTGGTACTGAGCTGATCTACTCTGCTGAAGTACTGAGCTTGGTACATTCTGCTGAAGTACTGATCTTAGTCCAGTCTGCTTAAGTACTGATCTTAGTCCAGTCTGCTTAAGTACTGATCTTACTGTGCTGATCCCAACTGTGCTGAACTCTAAGCATTACCTTCTCATCTGATTGAAACCCTTCAACTCATCTGATAAGGCCTAAGTTATCTTATATGATCCTATCAGCTCAGTACTTTACTGTGTGCTGATTCTGAGATTATGAGATAACACTCACAATTCTCCACCTTTAGCTCATAATCGAACTAATCTCCACCAAAACAAAAAACACCAACACTATTCTCCTCAAAGAATAGCCTTCACCACTGATCTTCTGCCACAAGAACAGTATCCTTCTCCTCAGAGGAATTAATGCAGTCCAATAAGTCTAAGACACAAGCCAAACTTCTCCTTTGGCAATGCCTTAGTGAATGCATCAGCAGGGTTCTCCTCTGTAGCAATCTTCACTACCTGGACCACCCCCTTCTCAACAATATCTCTTACAAAGTACAGTTTCACATCTATATGTTTAGTTCTCTCATGATACCCCTGATGCTTTGCAAGATGTATTGCACTTTGGTTATCACAGAAGACAATCACACTTCTTTGTGATATACCAAACTCCTTCAAGATTCCCCTAAGCCACATGCTCTCCTTAACTGCCTCAGTCAAGGCTACATATTCTGATTCTGTAGTAGATAATGCAACTACGGACTGATGTATTGACCTCCATGATATAGTTGTACCAAATAAGGTGAATACATACCTTGTCAAGGACTTTCTTGTGTCTACATTGGCTGCATAGTCGGCATCAACATATCCCACAAGTGCTTCTCCCCCATCTGATATCTTCTGAAATTTCAGACCTTTCTCAGCTGATCCTAGAACATATCTCATGACCCACTTAACTGTCTCCCAATGACTTGAACCTGGATCACTCATGTATCTGCTGATTACACTCATTGCATGAGTTAAATCTGGTCTACAACACACCATAGCATACATTAAGCTCCCTACTGCACTGACATAAGGAACCTTACTCATCTGAGCTCTTTCTTGGCTGTTCTTGGGACACATCTGATTGGATAGCTTCTGATGCTGACCAATTGGTGTAGAAACTGACTTAGCTTGATTCATCCTGAATCTCTCTAACACCTTCCTCAGATAGGTAGGCTGACTAAGCTGAATTGCTCCCTCAACACTACTGATCTCCATCCCAAGAATCACTTTAGCTTCACCAAGATCTTTCATCTCAAACTCCTTTTTGAGAATCTCCTTAACCCGATTGATACTGTTAATAGACTCCCCAGCTATTAACATATCATCTACATACAGCAGAAGATAGGTAACTGAACTCCCAACTCTCCTGAAGTAAACACAGCTGTCATACAAGCTTCTTGCAAAACCAACTGAGCAAATGTACTCATCAAACCTCAAGTACCATTGTCTAGGGCTTTGTTTGAGGCCATAAAGTGATTTTTTGAGTAAGCACACTTTGTCTTCTCCATCTTCTATGTCCAACCCTTCGGGTATTTTCATGTAGATCTTCTCATCTAAAGTCCCATGAAGAAATGTTGTGGTCACATCCATCTGATGCAGCTCCAATTCATATTGAGCAACCATAGCCAACAAGATTCTGATGCTACAATGCTTTACAACAGGTGAGAAGATTTCATTAAAGTCAATACCTTCTTTCTGTGTAAATCCTTTAGCTACAAGTCTTGCCTTGTACCTAATCTTGCCACCTCTCTGAGCCTCCACCTTTTTCTTGTAGATCCACTTACACCCAACAAGTTTCTTGTTCTTAGGTCTCTCAACAATCTCCCAAGTCTGGTTCTTGTTAAGAGATAACAGTTCTTCCTCCATTGCAACTAACCACTTCTCTTTGTCATGACAATTGATGGCTTCTGTGTAAGTTTTAGGCTCCAAAGACTCCACCTCAAGAGTTGCACATAATGCAAATGATACTATGTCAGCTTGACCATACCTCTGAGGTGGGTGGACTTCTCTTCTTGATTTGTCCCTAGTCAGCTGATAGTCATGAAGCTCAGTATCACTATGAGTATTCTCCTCCTCATCTGGATCAATCTGATCTTCAGTTAGTGTTCTGATGTCATCATGCTCCACCTCCACCTCCACCTGTGTCTCATCTGGTTTGTTGTGTGCTGTACTGGAGCTTGCCTCCTCTTTCAATGGCATTCTATTCTCATCAAAAGTTACATCTCTGCTGATAATACACTTCTGCATTCCAGCTTCTAGGCACCACAATCTGTATCCTTTCACACCTGAAGGATATCCTATGAACACACATTTCAAGGCTCGAGGTTCAAGCTTATCTTGCTTGACATGGGCATATGTTGAACAACCATACACCTTCAAATTACTGTACTCAGCTGCATGGCCAGACCATAACTCTTCTGGGGTTTTAAATTGCACAGCTGAGGAAGGGCTTTTGTTTATCAAATAGGCTGCTGTTGACACTGCTTCTCCCCAAAATACTTTAGGCAATCCAGAGCTACTCAACATGCATCTAACTCTCTCAAGTAAAGTCTGGTTCATTCTTTCAGCTACTCCATTCTGCTGAGGTATACCTGGTACTGTTCTATGCCTCACTATACCCTTCTTCTTGCAGAAAACATTAAACTCTTCTGATATGAACTCCAGCCCATTATCAGTTCTCAAATGCTTTAGATTCTTTCCAGAAATGTTCTCCACCTCAGTGAGCCATTCCTTAAATTTTTCAAATGCTTCTGACTTGGATTTCAGGATAGTGATCCATACCTTTCTTGAGTAGTCATCTATGATAGACATGAAGTATCTCCCACCACTTCTGGTCTGATTCCTAGCTGGCCCCCATAAATCTGAATGGACATAGTCCAAAATTCCTTTGGTAGAGTGTGAACTCTTCCCAAACTTCAATCTCTTGGATTTCCCAAGAATGCAGTGCTCACACAAATCAAGTTTTGTGATCTTGTCACCACATAGCAATCCTTGCTTACTTAGCTCAAGTAGGCCCTTCTCTCCTACATGACCTAATCTTCTGTGCCACAACATTGAGTTGTCTTGCACCCTTGCCACATCTGATCTGCCAATAACTGTTCCCCCCTTAAGAAAGTAGAGATCATTTCTTCTCTCACCTTTAAGAACAGTAAGCTTCCCCTTTGAAACTCTGAGCTCTCCATCTTCAGACTGGAATTTATAGCCCAATGAATCCAGCACACCAAGAGATATCAAATTTCTCTTGAGTTCAGGAACATACCTGACCCTCTTGAGAATCCTCACTACTCCATCATACATCTTCAAGTGTACTGTACCTTCACCTCTGACTTTGCAAGTGTGATCATTCCCTAACAACACAGAACCTCCATTTTGATGCTTAAAATCATGAAACCACTCTATTCTTGGAGTCATGTGGAAAGAACACCCTGAATCTAAAATCCAATCTTGCTGCTCTTTAGTGGAAGTGATGGATAGGGACTGAGCTGACTCATAGCCTTTCTGCTCCTTATCATCTTGGGTTTGATTTGCTTGATTCTTATTAACAGGGTTCTTAGGACCAGATTTTCTCATAAGCTGTTTGTACTTGTAACAAGTACTCTTAAAGTGCCCAGGTTTGTTGCAGTGGTGGCACACTACTTCCCCTTGATTTGACACTGCTGATTTTCCCTTATCAGCTCCCTTAGGTTGACTAGACCCCTTCTTGGAGGCAGATTTCTTCTGTCCTCCCTTGATTGCCAATCCTTCCCCACTGCTACTTTTATCTCCTTGAGATGTTTTGTTATGTAACAGCTTGGACTTGACAGCCAAGATCACATCCTCCAATGTGATTGCTTCCTTTCTACCATACAAGATGGTGTCCTTTAGGATTTCAAAGGACTTAGGCAGAGCACTCAACAAGATCAGAGCCTTATCCTCTTCCTCTAACTTGACATCCAAATTCTCCAGATCATCAAGAATCTTGTTGAACTCATCTAGCTGCTCCGTAATGGGTTTGTCATCTCCCATTCTAAAGGCATACAGCTTCTGTTTCGAATAGAGTCGGTTAGCAAGAGTTTTCACCATATATAACTTCTCAAGCTTATCCCAAACCTCCTTCGTTGACTTCTCTTTAGCAACCTCCCTCAAGACCTTATCTCCAAGGCAGAGTAGGATCGTGCTTCGAGCTTTTCTGAGCAACTTGCTCCTTTCAGCCGCAGCTGTTGCAGATTCTTCTGCAATCTCTTCGGATTCTTCGAGAGCCTCGAATAATCCTTGCTGTTCAAGGAGGGCCTGCATCTTGACCTTCCACAGCCCAAAATCTCCAGTGCCTGTAAACTTCTCTATGATGTACTTGGTAGAATTCCCCATCTTAGATCTGCAGCTACTTCGGTTTCCCACAGACGGCGCCAATTGTCAAGTAGATTCCGATCGGTTAGACGTCTCCAACTAATTAGAACACTTGAATATAGAAGAAATAACTGCTCTAGGATAGTAATTCAGAAAAGTAATCAACGACACAAACAGCACATAAGAATTTAAGTGGTTCGATCAATGTGATCTACATCCACTGGACCAGACTAGTACTTCTTTGATTGATAAAGAATGTTTACACACTCATTCACTCGGAATTGGATATTTCCTCACTTCACTCGTGAACTCACACAACTCAAAGAATACAATAACGTACTAAATCTCTCAATCCAACCTTTACAATGTACAAAACAAGGGTCAATAAATTTTTTTAAACGATCATAACTAGATATATTTTGATAGGACAAAAAAATGAGATGTAAATCTAGAAATTGTTCAATTAGCCCTCAATAAATACCGTCGTGCGTAAAAGGACTCCTACTCTCTGACCCGCACATTGAGGCGCGATTAGACAGTTAAACGGAAGAGAGAAAAAAATGGTGGGAGATGAGGAGAAACGTCTTCGAAGTTGCCGGACATCTCTGAAAATCTCTGGTTTCAATAATTACACACAATGGAAACACAAGGTACTTTTTAATTATATATAGGTTACCGCACATGTTTACTTCTCTATTGATGCGGGGTTCTGTTATTGTTTGCAGCTTCGGGAGAATTGCTTCAAAAGAGTTCGTGAGGATCGAAATCGCTTGCTTTGGAAATTGAGGTTGCCCGAGACAGAGGCGAAAGACCACTCTTCCGAAAACAAGGTTCGATTTCTCTCTCCCTCACTCATTTTTTGGTGTTTATTTCAGTAATTTTGTTCGCCTTGTAAATGTTTATATACTGAGTTGTGGTTTGGTTAGATTGCCGTCTGATATCCGTGCTTAGTCGATTAAGCAATGGAGTGATAGGCTTCTTTTTCCTTTTCTTTATTGTGTCAATCTATGCAGTACAAGCCATCGGTTAACTGAAAAATCCGAAGGTGAAATTGCACTAGGAATTTTATCGATGTTTTTGCGCACTTGGCTTCAGGATGTGGTAATTCTAGCCAACTATTACTAGAAGTGATTCTGATAAGGTGGAGCTTAGATGTGCCAACACGAATATTATGTTTAGAAATTTGAAGAAATAAGTTTCTTGTTCTCACTGTAAACCATTTGGATGTTGGTCTATAAAATTAATATCGTTCAAGGGAGGAAGGGACAGTTCATAATTTTTTTCTGCATAAACTGTGAAGGTGCTACTTAGATATGTGTGGTAAGATGGAAGAGGGAACCTGTTGGGGAATGCAATCATCCTTGTTATTTCTAGTCTTTAGTATAACATCACTGCGATTCCAATTGCAGGATTTCATCAACACAACTCTCCGGGAAATTGTTTCCGACGAACTAAGAAAAATCAAGGGGACATCACTTGATGAAAGTGTAGCTACAGTATGTTCCAATGACACTGGTGACATGATATGGGAGTATGATGGTCTTCACACAGCTTATCAAGGTGACTGCGAAGAGATTTTAATAGAGATGCAAAGAATATTTTATGAGGATCTTGGGGGAGAGGAAAGCAGAAAAGGTTAAATACACTGAACCTTTGCTTTATGATTATGCAGACATTTCTCTTTTTCTCTTTTCTTAAATAACAAGAATTGGGTGCTTACCTCGAAAAAAAATATTAAAGAAATATATGGTGCACCGAGTCAGAATAGAAGAGGAGTTACCAAGCCAAGATATTCTTAGAATATTTTGATTTATGAGTTTCATATATGAAACAGAATACTTTCAGGTCAAATTAGTTCGTTCACACTTCATTTTCAAACATTTTCGAAAATTATGAGCAGGTTTAGTTATAGTTACCAGTGTATGAATCTCTGACCAGTATAAAAATATTTATACTTCATCTATTTGCTTTTTAAAAAATGCTGAATTCCTTATTTCATATGAACTTCATATCAGGTCTGGCCACCTTTATTTTAAAAAATTAAACTCTCTTGCATATCATCTAATTAGAGCAGCTACATATGCTTGAGAGTTATATTAGATTAATGGCTATTGGCTTCATGATTGTTCACCACGATTAACAAAAACCTCTGAAGGCTGCAATCGCAAATGCTTTTTCTGGATCTGTTCTCTCTTTTAAGGTGTTTTTGAAACGTCCTCTACAGCTTATATTTACTTGTAGCTTGTTGCAGAGCCTGCAAATTCTATCCCATGGGAGGATGAAGAAGACGAATACTTGGCTCGCATGGTGTATGATCACATGCAACTTAGCAGTGATCAGGTATGACGCGGGTATCTCCTTTTGCTTTCTCATTTTGGAAGTTTAATTGCCGATTCTTTGATTATAAGTCTGGAGTATGAGTCCATTTAGTCAAAACTGATTTACATACACACTCATGTGTTCGCCTCTACTTTTCTGAAACTCATTCACTTTTAATATTGCACTATTGACATAGTGTTAATACATTTTATTGCAAAGCTCTGCAGTCAACATCCATGCACATGTTAGAAGAATGTGTTTGAAATATGATAGTTTTCCTGACATTTACACAGCCACATGCACTAAAGATTAAGACATCCTTGTCCTATAAACACCGAACAAGTAAAGCTTATTTTGATTACCTGATCTATACTGTGAATCATCTCTGGTCTCAATTAAAATAGCACATCATTTCACATGAAATTCTTGGCTTCTTGCTAACATAAGTGGTTGGCTAATTCAGAACAAGCTCAAACTGAGTGTCGGGCGACTAAACAAAAAATGAGGTAGCAAAAATGTGAATGTTGAGATTGATATATGGACACACTAAATTTGATAGAATAAGTTATGAATGCATTAGAATGGAAGTGGGGTAGCCCCAAATGAGAAATTAGAGAAATGTGCTAAGTGGTTTGGACATATGCATAAGAGACATGCTCCTGTACGAAAAATAGAAATTAACTCAAATAAAAAAGGGAAGGGGAAGACTTAAAAACACTTGGAGAGAGTCTATAAAAAAAACATGTTATTACACTTAACGAGGGAATGTGAATTGACCGGACATGACGCTAAGACACAACCATATAACAGAGCCCGCATAGTGTGATAAATGTTTATTTTGTTGTTGTTACTATAAGTGAAACTCAGTGAACGGTTCTTTACATTGCAGCTATACGGTTGAATCTGCGTTTTAGTTGTAGGCTAGTAGCATACATGAATCAGTTTATTGCATCTGGAGCTAATTCTTCTTTGATCACTTTGAGCGCATGGATAGTATTTTCTGTATCGCATGATTATGTTTATATGTGCGATGTTTTCGGTTTTTTCACTTCCAAAATATTACTAATATGGCCTTAAAGTATTTATGCAGTTATTCATTAACGCAATTTTAAGTTCACATTGGGTTGTTGACCTAATGCATGTAGTCAACGAGCTCCTGCCCCCTTCCTTTCTGAATATCTGTAGTTTCATTCAGACCCCTAAACATCATATTCCATTAATACAGGCTCTCAATTGCTGCAGCGGTCTGATGCTGTACTTTTTCTGTTGTATCCTTGTGTAATTTAAGATGAGGTTCACCCCCTCGTAAGTTGAGACTCATGTTGCTACTTTGCATCCCGTCCCATACCAAGCAGTCACTTGATCCACATCTCCTGACCCTAGAGTTTCCTGCCTAGGTGACCTGTAGTAGCACCAACAATAGTGGATGTATGTAATTGTCCCCACACTGGCCATAAACTAATTTCCTAATCAATTGCAATGATAATAAGTTCATGGGTGGGATTAATCAGGTACAGGTACAGTGATAAATGTCAATTGTGTCATATGGTTTTTTGAAAAAAATGATAACCTTGTGCTTGGAGGATGTAATAGCAATTACTCCAAGCCATTAAATGATTGAGGATGAAGTACCAGTCAGAACCTCGTGCCTTGGTAGTTTTATACTCCCTCCGTCCCACAAAGATAGTCATGATTTCCTTTTTGGCCTGTCCCAAATTATCTTCACTTCTATATTAAAAGTGTGTAAATTGTTTAAAATACCCCTATTTATTTTGTCATTATTGTTTTTGTATTCAATAAATAAGGGTATAGCAGAAACTTTATAGGTAATATCCAGAATTTCAAGCACAATAAATGATGTTTTATTGGTTTGTGTAAAATTCAAAACATGACTATATTTGTGGGACGGAGGGAGTACCATTTAATGATTGAGAGATGGATCTTAAAAAGAAACCAACTCTATGAAATGAAATCACATACTTTGGTGTCTCTGAAAGGAAATTCACGCATGACATGGGGTAAAGGAAGTTATTTGTCTAATGTTAAAGGGTGATTATGCATCAACTCTGGAATGAGACTGAATGAGAAAAGTTCTGTGCAGCACAGATGGTGTGCTTCTGTGCTGCCGCGTAAGGCTTTTGTGTTTAGTTTCAGGCCTCTTATACCTTTAAGTTTGAGTAGTAATATCACCAGCAAATGTGACATCTCATTAGTTCCATACCAAGTGCTGTGAAAAATGAAACTACTAAATGATCTTTATTTTCCTATGTAGGTGAGAGAGGAGATTTGGTGCCCTATCTGCAAAACGGGAAAGTTGCTGGAAAATGATCATCATATTTATTGCAGTCAGTGCAAAATCAAACTAAAAAGAGGCCTCGAGGTCTTCTTCTCTCTCCCTATCCCTCTCCAACCTGTACATTTTCTCCTGAAAAAGTGATAGCTAGCTTAAATTACGGAGAATTATCAATGCATGCAAAACTTTCTAAAATAAATGGGTGAATGATGTTCTAAAAAGAACCTGGGCCTTTAAAACGTGTGAATTCCCACCTCTCGCACCAAAAGTAATCTTCTAGTTTTTGTGCGATAAGGGATAGGCATTACTCCATAATTTACATTGCTTCTCTCAGCATTGACGATGGGGTTTCTTTTGCTACCTATATCAGTGACAGATCAAAACTATCACATTTTCTTTAAAAATAGATGTGATGCTTTGGATTGGTGGGGTATTGAGCGTCATGTTAGCATTAAATAATACAGTAGCTTATTTCAAATACTGAAAACTTATTTTTGAGTGCAGAGCATCTAAATTTGGCATTACGTTAAGTATATTTTTGTGATTTAGGTTGATTTGAACTTCTTACGGATGAGGCTGGCTGAAGCGCACATAGACCATCTTGATAGGGGATGCACGTTGAAACCTGAGTTCTGTGTTGAGACTAAATTTGAACTCACTGCACTCTACATTAAGTGTCAAGGCTGCAAAACGTTTGACATCGTACTATAGCCAATTGGATCGAGCAAATGACGTGTTTGCAACCTGCTTAAAGTGAATTAGGTTTTATAGTATAGTGTTTGTTGTGGCTCTGAGCTATGATCTTTCTTTTTATGTAAATGGGATCTTGTGAAGAGCCATATCTTGTAACAGTCACATTTTGTTTACTTGCTTCACATAGTTAATTTTCAATAAGCTGTATACATAGTTTCTGATTATTTCAAAAACTCTCAAGAGTAGGGGTAGAGACGTAAAGTTTTACTATCATTTTTGACACTTGTTAACAAACTGGTTGACAATTTTTTGTTGATTATTGTGTTTTTTCCTTTTTCTGTTACTATCAACAATAGATACAAGATTTAATAATGCTATCCTAGTGTATTATTTTTATAATCCATAGTCAGCCGTCAAATATGATCCATCAGTTTTCACTGGGATAGTTATAGTTGGTACTTTACTCTCAGCCTCACTTTAAAAAAAAACTCACCAAACATGATTTTACTACTTGCTCAAGTACAGTTTTAGATATGAAACCAATGTTGCTCTTACAATCATCAAGTGAATTTTTTTTTTAATTTAAAAGTTGGGTGAAAAAAATTAAAAGTTTTCACTTTTTAATGTGATTTTGACGGAAAAATCGTGACTATCTATTTTTAGTAGACATTTGTGTTTTATATGAATATATTCACATACTGTATATGGATATAGATTCTAACAAACACAAGTATAAATATTTCATCCACACTCCACAGCAGATGCCTTGAAATGAATAGCAGATCTTTCTATTATCTTTCCCTACACTTACATATATGCACAACTAAAAGAAGAAAATCTGTTCTATACTAGTAACCCTCTACACAAATTACATAAATCCTAGTACAACAAACAGAATGAAAACTGGAAACTGAGATGAGCTTGTGAGAGAGATGAGCTTTAAGCAACGAATGCTTGATACTTCCGTCTGGATTGAGTCGAGTAGACTAACCAAACCAGTTTTATTTCGCTATAAATATATCAAAGGCCACAACTTTGAAGAGTCAGAATCATTATCACTTATCAGTAGGTCTTGAGAAGCAAAGAAGGACGGACTGATCTCGAGATTTATTTGGCCATGGATCTTCGAGGAGGAAGAATGGAGTTGGCAAGGTCTTCATTTAGCTTCACCGGGAGTGGAGGCATCTGCTTCATTAACTCTGGCAAGTCGCTGCAGCTGCAACATACAGTTGAGATCAATTTCCTATTATTTTTTTTTATTATTTCAAGTTTCTATCATCAATACAAATATACATGGCTCAATATCCATGCATAGCACATAACTGGGGGGAATATTCACATTTAGCATGTTTTTCTTAATGAGAATGATAATGTGGTCTAGTCCGTGTGTGTCTCATCACACATGCACATGAGTTCATTCTTGCAAACTAAGCTTTATAACATAAATTTCATTGCAGGTGAAATCAAAACGTCAGATCTGTTCAAATGTTGTATAGATAAAGCACACACAGGTACAAACACATCAAGATCACACCATCACTTATTACACTTATCTTGGCCTCACTTTTATCTTATTAGATAAGATTAACCTCAGCATACAAAGAAAGGGACTGTGAGGTGCTTCTCTGTAGGTCTAAGCATCAGAAAATAAGTTAAATATCTAAAAAGGGTAAAGCATACATTTAAACTTATTATACTTTAAATGTTTATATTAAAATTGTAAACATTATTAAGTTCAATTTTCTATGCTGGATAAGTTCTTGGTTGGGGAGGGAGGGGAAAGGTCGGCATAGTGGGAGACTGGGAGGGTAGCCAATGAACTGCTCCCTTGGTATTTATTTTATTCAATTTCATTTGATTAGGCGAAAGTTTTTAACACTTTCTTTAAAAATTCTGAACAGTTCCTGTACAGAATTCCATGGATGCTGCAAATATCTGCAAAAACACTCTCATGTTTTAGAAGGAATGCATAAAGCATGTAGGACATACTCATTTAATATCGAAAGGATATTCATCCGAGCTTGACAGAAGAGTTCGATGTTTTCGTTGATCTGCATGGAATAACATATGTCAAAATATGAAATACTATCATATCATTGTCAATCTGATGCATGCAATATGTCATGTCATCAAAAAGGTGAGCATAACACGGGTGATTCATACAATTCTATAAGATTCAAGCTAGATGTTTCAATCAATAGTAAAGCCAGCATACCATTCTGATGAGCTTAAATTTCAAAAGTTGGTACATAAAATATTAACTTCTATGTATTTTTTGTTTGATTATACATTTTTTTCTACGAGTCTGACACAAATGCATTCTATTTAGATAGACTATTGTGATTAAGGAACAAAAAGGAAATTAGAAAGATAGCATTGGAAAGTGAAATAAATTAAAAGGAACAAAGTTATGACACGGTTTTTCAAAGAAAGTGGGAAAGGAACATATGGAGAACAGGGGCAATAAACCTGGGATAAGAAGTTACACAAACTAAGACATGACTTCATTGAATTGGCTGGCAGTAGACAATCAAAGCCTAATAAATGTATTTCAGTTACAATATAGTAGAGATATAGGTTAAACAACTACAGCATAACTCTTCAACTTTTGTCTTCAAAGTAATCATAACGTCGACTGATCCATTTCCTGACCATTCACTCGATCCCAATATGGAAATAACTAATAGATTATACATCCCTAAAAGCAATAAAGATGTTGGGGTTATCTAGGTCCTAGTAGGTGGTGTTTAAAAATATATATATAATATATATATATATATATATATATATATCTTAGCATCAGATAAACATTTATACTTGTGATAGATAACAGCTCAAACATCAGTAACACATAAAGGAAGAAATCATTACTGATCATTAAACACAACAAACAGATTATAATTTTCACAACAAAATCTTTCTCGAAAATGGGAATATATAAATTGTAATTACATGTACCTTGAAAGCAGAAAAATTGGAAGATATTTTATCCAAGGCATGAGCGTTTTGTTCAAGAAGCTGTCCAGTAGCTCCACCAATAGCTGGAATTCATATTTTAAAGGTAATCAAATAAATATCTAAGCAACCTTCTGGAAGGACCTTAAGTATCAATGGTCATCAGACACAATATTTCAATTATAGAAAGGATAATAATATTTTAAATTGAAGTTTGGCCACTATGTACATCTCATAACATCTTAAAAGTACATTCCGCGATGATAACATGAAAAAAGTAGTATTCTGCAGTAAAACCAATGCCACCCATTTGTATGTTGGTAATAGGAAAAAAAAAAGCATTAGTTTTCTCGGAAAAGCTCTAACATTAGCACACTGCAATATATCTCTTATAAAAATTGAAAGTTGGTTATTTAACATGTGAGTTATTTTAACATAACATTTCTCCGCTCTGTCAGTGCTAGCAATTACAATGCTGATATCACTGTCAAAGTGCATTTTAAGGTCTTAAACTATTCACCAATGTTTCGAATGGTCCCTAAACTATGAAATTACTTGAGAAGGCTCCTAAACTATGGGAAAAGTGTTATGTGCAAGTTGTTACATTATTCTTTAACTATACGTGCCTTCAAACATTTTCAGAATTTTAGTCTCATTTCAAACATTTGAGAACAGTTTAGGGATCTTTTCTAATATTCGTGAATAATTAAGGAAACTTTTCAAACACTCGTTTAGAATTTAGGGACCTTTTCAAACCTACGTAAACTTCAAAGTTTTCATAGTTTAAGGGACCTTTTGAAATATTCAGGAGTGACCTTAAGATGCATTTTGCCTAAACTTCATCTTACTCTTGGTTAGGTGGTTGTATTTTTTCAACAAAAGTACATTGAATGTGAGTGGCTGTAGTGCAATTTACAATAGAGAGGATGGGGGATGAAATACTTCTGAAAACAAATCTGGGATGGATAAACAACACAAAAGTACTTCGGAGCAAAAGATACGCCCAGCAGAATTGTCGCACTTCTGAATAAGTCAGATACCCGAGTATGGACTTACCTGTATATGGAATTCCATCATCACTTTCCATCATCATCGACTGAACATAGGGAGGGCCATTGGAGCGGTTTGCAACTTGAGAAGATTTTGGCAATGAATCTATAGCTTTTTCCTGAGAATCCAAAGTAGACACAAATATTATGTATTCAGAAAAATATTTTTGTTAGATTAATTAGGTAAACAACCACCAAAAAAAGGTTAATAATAGTATATTTCACTATTCATTTGCTCCCAAGCATCTATCAAATCAATAACAAAAACATTTCAGAAACTGAAAATATCAACAAAAAATTATTTTCCATTAAAAGTAATAAGCTGCATGACTGAGTGTCGTCATATGAAAGCATCAACATCACGTGATAGCCTACCAATTTAATGAATAAGAATTAGTAATAAGAGTAATGTGGTGGACTTGGGAGAAAACCCCCAGCTGTTCTGTAGAGTACAAAAAAAATCAAGAGGTGCGTCCCACTTAGTTACCCAAATGGACTGGCAAATTGTAGTCACCTGCCCTCAAAAAGATGCTGAGATGCAATCCTGTACCTGATGGCCCACACTGTAAGGAATGCATCTATGACTCTACAACTAAATCCGTACTCGAGGCAACTATATAATGAAGACACAAATAGGTTATCTTAAAAGAATGACAGCAACATATACAGCTCTAACACGAGTTCCAGTATAATGTAAAATTTGTAAGAACATTGGGCGAAAGAAAAAAGGAAAGAAGACTTGCATTTCTGGATCATCCTTCTTGTTGATCAGAGAAGCCCATACGATGTAAAACATCAATGTGCAAGCTTAGGCATTCATATAGAACGTTTATGAGGAAAGGGTGGATATGCCTTAAATATGACAGACTCATAATAAACATAAAAATTGATTTTTTTTTAAGTATAAAATTGAACCACCCAAAAAGAAATACAAATATTTGATTACATACGGACTTCCAATCACTTCGGGGGGTAGCTTGGTTCGAATGGTTCAATGAGAATGATAATGGAAATCAATCACAATGAGAATGATGATTACATTGTTAGTGGTTAGCTCTAATCTAGTAATAGGTGATGGTAAAAAATAGATTGTTGATTGAGGAGTAGTAGAATGATTGAGAGATAATGAAAATAGGTGAGAAGTAGTTAATCAAAATGGGGTACTAATTAATTTATTCTGATTCTCATTGGCCCTACCAAGTATAAGGAATGTGAATTGATCCTCTTTTATTCTAATTAACCACCCGAATTATCCATGTACATACCATTCAATGACTCTCATCATCATTCACATTGAAGAATTTGAACCAAGCACCCCATTATTCTTCACACTTAAAAACATCAGCAGAGTAAGTATGGTTAGTCTTATTCAACATCTTTTTTGTCAAACTTACCAAACAAGGATGTATTAGGCTGCACTAACTGTAAAAAGAAAAAAGACCCCTGAAGCAGATAGGAAGCGCATAATCTATTAATTTGGACCACGAAAAGTAAACATTGTCTCGCTAAATAACTATCCTAATACTCCTTTCAATCAGAATAAAGGATTGGACTAATATTCATGCACTCTAATGGTAACAGATAAGTAATATTTAAGTTCAATTTAAGGCTGACCATACAAAGTATCGATTTTGTTAACTGATTCTAGCTTGGCTAGAAAATCGAGTTAAAGTCTGCTGTATGATAAAATTAACACTTTCTTTTAAAACAAAACATTGTTAGGTGACCTTTGTTCATAAGCTATCCATAGCTATACAAACATACACTATTATGTTCTGTTAACGTAGTTCAAACTGAAGAATTTTGTATCTTCCGATAATCCCATCCCATTATGCTTGTTATACTTTTACTTATTTTATCAGCTCCACATTTTAATAAAATAATTCTTCAAAAAGCTTTCTAAATTAACTCTTGGAAATTGCCATAACTCTGCATGCAAGTTCCAAGCAGATAAGTTAATTGTACTACAGAAGTGGCACAAATACCCATAAGATCAGCAATATAGAAGAGGGAATGGATGGAGGATACTTGAAATTTGAAATAGAGAGACACTCATATTTAAGTATTAATACAGCTGTGTTTTTTTTGGGGGTTGGTGTGTGTGGGGATGGGGATGGGGGGGGGGGGGTATGGAGACATGAAATGCTGTAAATACCTTTTTGTCTTTACTTTTCCTTGAATTATGATCATCTTTTCTTCTCTTGCCATTTTCCTTTTTCTGCAAACAGAGAACCATTTAAGTAAGAAGTAGCAAAACATGAAATCCTTGTTTGGCAAATACTTCCTGTTAATTCTAGTGGGGCCTTGTAGGTGCTATGCATGTGGCATCCACGGTTCGTATGCAAACAAACATACACACTCAAATAATGTATGTGTGAATTGAACGATGGATGCTACACTCAAATAAATGTATGTGTACTCACCAGTTTAGCATGTACTGCATCCATTCTTGTTCTTACAGTCCAACGTAACCAAATTTTAATGGCTGGGAACTACGAAGTTTGATACCATTTTATCCTCCTTCGTCTTTCAGTTCTCCAATAGACTCGATACATCTCAAAGAATTTGTTACTATAGGTATTGACCCAATTTTATGAGTAAAAAATTAAACATTCAAGTCGGCATGCACTAAAGTCAAACTGATTATAGATTCAGTTTCGCAGAAACATTGCTTAATTTATGATTTTCATGTTACAACATTTAAATCAAAGTTTCTCTATTACACGAAAAACATAATTCTCAGGAATGGGATTAGTCTGCCTTTCCAAATAAGAAATATTATTTAAATAAGAGGATGGGATAGATGGAGAGGGTTATCTAGAACTCATATTGAATCTAGTCTGATTACCGTTCCCAGTATTTCTTTCATTCTCATTCCTGCCTTTACTCTATAAATCAAGCACAATCAAAAATTTCAATTTAAAACTTTTTTTTTTAAATGAATTGTCAAAAATATATTATCCGGCAACACCTAAATTTTGGTGGCTCCAAACACCTGTAGCATAGCATTTCTACATCAAAAATGTCAAAAAGATAAATAACAAAAGAAGCTCACATTCATCCATCTGCAACGGAATGCAACATCGCGAACCGTCTTATCCTTTAACGCTTGAGCAATTTTGGCGTACCGAATAATGCTAGCTTCAGAGGCGTATCTGCAAAACGGTTTGCTTATTACCCAATATGCAATGTAGAGCCAGTAAATAAAAAAAACATGGCCAGAAAATTATTGAAATCAACAGACAGTTAGAGGAAAATGTCAATATAGAGGTAACACAGGAAGGTACAATTCAACCTCAACTCATATAATTTAGATTCTCATCGTAATTACAAATGTTGCGTACTCCCTCCGTCCCATTTTAGATTCATCATTTACTATTTGTGTGTGAAGTTCAATGCGGGAGTTGTTTATTAGTATTAAAGGAGATAAAGTAGAGGGTATGAAAGTCTTTTGAATAATAAAATAATGGCACGTGGTCTAATTTTGAGATGTTTGAAGGGTGCAATTTAAAGTGAAATGTTACTTTAATACTAAATTAGGAAATGATGAATCTAATATGGGACACCCATTTTTTTGCAAATGATGAACAATGGTAGCACTGCAAGATATAGTCCATACTGATTACTGTATCAAGTAGTCCCTTCAATAGTGATCCAGAAAAATTGAAGGCCAGCACTATGGCATAGGGTGAACTGAGAAGAATCCTAGTAGCTCGTAAAAGATTGAAGTAAGCTAAACGATCAACTATCTATGCTTTGGTTTAATTACTTACCTAGCCTAAAATAGTAAGACCTTTGCCTGAATGGTAAATAAGTTCAAGAAAAAATCACCTCTAATCAAGCAGCTTGGCATGTTTACATTATTATTCTTAACTAAACAAGTGAACATCCAGACCAGCTTCAAATTCTACCAAACAAAATGAATCGAATATATATATATATATATATATATATTCATAATTGATTCCTGGTTCCTCAAAAACTCAAAAGAAACGTGTATATTACGGAGTACTATTCATCAGAATTTAAAAATCCGAAATTTTTCAAAAACCACTTAAAACCCAAAGTAAACATAGCTTATTGTCATTAAATCAGGCAACAACTAGATGCACAATCCAGATATCTTACTAGCTTAATGAAGATACATGGGCTGAACCTGGAGGTTTGTTCATACAATTAATCCAGGCTCAGCCCACTCAGCGTATTTATTCTTAATGTAGTAGTGTTATAAGGTCAAAGTGCATACGATCTCTTAAACAGTCCATTGAGAATCAGTATAACTACCCCTGCGAGAGATGAATAGAGCTAAGATTAGAGTGGATTTGCTTAGTACTCCTATTTGTTAGTTGTCTTAATGAAATTCTACCACATCACACTTATTGATATTTCAAATTGTGCTGATCACAATTGAATTGTTTTTGTCAAATTCCCAGCTGCTTAAATAAAAAAAATGAAAAAATATATAAAAAAAAACAACAAATTAAGTAAAGCAGGCAAATAAAATTAGGCTCACTTGGTGAGCAAATCTTCTAGAGTGGACTGTTCCTCGGGGGTCCAATCAAGCGAGAGACCGGGATTGTGGCGGAGGGCGGTGGGAGTAGATCCCGCCAAGGAATTCTCGGTGGCGGAGACGCTGCCGCCGTTGGTATTCTCCTGTACAGCGCTGTTACTGTTGTTATTGCCGTTACTCTGAGCCGCTGAAGGGTTAGCACTCGCAGCCATTGAAGAGAAACAAAATCTATAAATTCAATTACAAATGTGGGGAATTCGAGGAGAATTGTGCATAAATCTTAGGGTTGAGCGAAACAAATTAGGAATTTCTGCATGGTAATCAGTAAAAGATAAATACTTGAGCTAAAGAAGAGAAAATGTACACGGAACAGGGTTTAAGAACTCGTTTGGCTCGCTCGCTCGCTCGCTCGCACATTACACACGCTGCTACAATAATGCTGCTGTTTTCAACTTTGTCTTCCCTCTCGGTGTACACATTTTATTGGAGTAATTTATTTCTTGGCCGTTAATACCGACAAATATCTTTGAAATTGGGTCAGTTTTTCTTTTAACTCGATTAGATTCAACCATTTAAAATCTTTAGAGTGAGATTAAAAAATATTATACAATAAGTGATATGATTGAGAGTCTACTTTCGTCGAAAAGTTTGTATACTTACTCTTAGTGTATATATATATATATATATATATATATATATATATATTTATCCTTTCATACAATATTTTTTTTAGGTCCATCATACACTCAATCAAACTATGTTATTGACTTTATATAAAAAAGTTTGTAAAATTACCCCCAAAACTTTATTATTACACTTTTTCTTTAAACTTCGTTTCAACAAATGAAAGTTTTTCAGGGAGGGAGTAATTTGTTAAAAAAGAAATTGAGTAGTTTTTATTGAGATTAGGGGTGGCAATTTTCGACACGACACGAATCCGACACGAAAATTGCGGGTTAGTGTTTGGCCTTATCGGGTTCGTGTCGTTATCAGGTCGACCCGATAACGACACGAAAATTTCGTGTTCGTGTCGGGTTCGTGTCAACCTGTTAAGCACGATAAAATTAACAAGTAACTCATTAACTTGTTAACAACCCGTTAACCTGATACGACATGACACGATAATGACACGTATCCGATAATGACACGATATTTTTTTATATTTATATAAATATATTAATTTTTATATATTTAAATACAATTTTAAATTTATTTATTTTCTTATGTGTCGTTATCGTGTTGCGCGTCGTTATCGTGTCATGTTGACACGAAAATTATCGTGTTGTTATCGTGTTGTGTCGTGTCAACACGAAAATTATCGTGTTCGTGTCGTGTCGACACATATCATTATCGTGTCGTGTTTAACCTTATTGTGCCGTGTCACTATCGTGTCGACACAAAATCCGACACGATAGCACGATTTGCTAGCCCTAATTAAGACAGATGAAAAAAGAAAACTGAGTAGCATTCACAAGACGGAGTGAATATATTCTATCTAATCAGTTCGATTCCTCCTTTTCAATTTTTATGTTTCATATTTTATTCTACTGAATTATTAACACGAATCTATTATTTGTTTTCACCCTCCACGTATTATATTCATTCAAAATATAGAATATAAAGTGCGACATCAAATATGAAATTAATGATTTCATTTGTATTCTAATGGTCTACGCTCGACTTGTTTAATAGTATTTAAATTTAATTGTTAATATAATTTTAATTCCACTAAATCCATCAAAATTGAAACCACCAAACTATATAAATTCTCGATTTTTTACACAGACCACACCACTAAAGTAATTTTTTTTACCAATTTTCTCTCATTTATTACATGATTTTCTCGGACGCCAGTGTTAAGTCACTCGCCCGCCAGTGTGAAATCACTCGGTCGGCCGAGTGACAAGGCAGTTCCAGAAAGTTTTTGGAAGTTTTTCTCACTCGGCCGCCAATGTGATCCCACTCGGCCGGCCGAGTGACTTCTGCTACTTTGATTTTTCTAACACTTTTCCTTGGCTTTCCTTCTTGTCCTCCAACCGAACTTCAATTCCCACGCACCGATGCTCGTTTTCCTTCTAAAACGGACTATTTCACCTTGTTTCCTACACTTTGAACACATTCCTTAACAACAAGGTTAGTAGCACCATTTCTATCAGTTACGACCAAAATCACATCAAAATGCTACGATAACATAGCAGTAATGAGCACAAAAACGAGCAATCTCACACCCAATCACCCCCTACTTATACTTGAGTTTTTTTTATTGTTTTTCTTTAAATCCTAAAAAATAAGTGAGAATTAAATACTTTACAAATCAGTTGCATACATAAATACGGAGTACCTTTTTTTTAAACGTGTGTGACACACGTGATTAAAAAATCGAAAGAAATTTAGCTTGAATAACTAGTTAATAGTTTACAAGTAAAATTTTGGTAGTGTGCATAGTTTGGTGAAAAAAAAAGTTTAGTGTTTTGAGTGTAATTATATTGACAGTTCAATAGGTTTAGTGCAGTTACGTCTTTTTTTTATTGTACATATTTTGAATTAAATGAATTGAATGAAAACATTTTGTTCAACTATTGATATAAATGTTGAGAGGTACGGAACGAAATGAGAGATCTTGTATAAGGCGATCTCATATATGAGACTACTCTCATGTACTCGTATTATGTGAACCTTAGGTTTATTTAATCATAATATGTCTGGTAAGGGAGGGAGGTCGGAGGAGGAGTTGTTGTATTGGCGTGGGGAGTATGGAAAGAAAGGTGCAACCTTATACACAACCCAAATACGGGCGAGAGGGAGACAGGGAGAGGGAGACTTTTTTCGGATATGGAGTGGGCTTTGATTTGACTTAGAGACTACCAAGAGTGCAAAATAAAAGTGGAGAGGCCGGGAGGACAAGGGAGAGAGGATCAAAGGGAGGCATGGGAGGAAAGCTATCTCCTAAAGGTTGATGCGGCCTTCAAGAGGGACGACGCCAAGTTTGAAGTGGGGGCGATTTTGGGCCATCGAGATAAGAGCGTGAAGAGAGCGATGTGCAAGCCAATCACCTGTTCGGGGACTGTTCTTGGGGCAGAACTTCGAGCAATTGAAGAAGGGTTAAGATGGTGTTTGGCGCACGGATGCAGGGACGTGAGAGTGCTATCAGACTATTTGGAGCCAGTCGAAACAGTGATGAGAGACCAAAAGGTTTGGGGCGCGAAAGGATATATCCTAGATAGGATTCGTCAAATACAAACCAATTTCATAGTGTGCGAGATTGAACATATATCTAGGATGCAGAGCAAGGCGACAGACGCACTAGCAAAATGGGCCGCGAAATATCATTCTTCTCAAAATTTGAGAACCGATAATATACCTCTAGAGTTCGTTAGCATAGCTTCTTTTTAAGGTTTAGAAGACATTGATTTGTAAGAGATAGACTATGTTACTGTTGTATTCAAAAATAAAAATAAAAAATCATAATATGTTATCCTTTGGGTTTACAAAGTTCCATCACAAACACATTTTTAATGTAAATATGCCACAAATATTCATTGAAGTTATGTCTCTTGTATGCTAGCATCTCAGAGTGACCGAGCCAGAAATTTTAGATTGGGGGACCCCATTTACATTAATATAAAGATAAAATAATATTATATTTAATTCATTATAAATTTTATAATATCTCATTTCATTAATTTAAATTTAACGATTTTTGTTATGTTTCGAAAAAAATTAATTTTGATTATTCCGATTCACAATTGGTGAAACGGTGTTAAAATTTAACGTGCAATCCCGCTAAGATATATTAGTCACTATTAGACAAATGTATAACTTAAAATATATTCCCTCCGTCCCGCAATGACTTGCATACGTTGACAAATTCAATTTTTAAGAAATGTGAATTTAGTGAGGAGGGGTCAAATAAATGAGCATTTTCGGTGATTTAGTGAGATGTAGGGAAGAATTTAGATTAAAATGAGTAACAATTTTAAAAATAAAATTATGTAGTGAAAATATTAATTTTGTAGATTATTTACATATTTTAAGTGTACAAATAAATGAAATAATCTTAAAACGTCTCAAATAAAGAAAGTATACAAATAATTATAAAACGAAAAAAATATATATAAAAAAAAAATTGGTGGGGGGCCCAGTGGCCCCCACTAGGCCCTATGTGGCTCCGTCCTTGATCTCATACAATACTCTCTCTCCATATATGTGTGGGTATGATTCATAATCATATTGTAGAAAATGCAATTTTGGTCCCACGAGAATGACTGCTCACGAAAATGGTCCCATTTTAAGCAAAAATGGTCCCACGTAATTTTCCCGTCTAAGATTAACGGAATTGGCAGTGTGCAATACACGCGCTGTTAATATTTTTCAAACAAAAACACGCAACTCCTCATTTTCGATCAAATATCCAAAAGCAACCAAAATCTAAAAAAAGAAACCCTTGAAATCTCGCAAAGAACAATCCCAAATCCAATGCTACTCACTGAAATCATCAATCAAAGCACCCTGTAAGAACCATCCCCAAATCGTGATACCCTAAAATCACACCCCAAATCGCGATACGCTGAAATCCCACCCCAAATCCCAAAACCCTAAATCGCGCCCCAAATCACAAAACCTTGAAAACGCACCCCAATCGCACACAAAATAAAAAAATCCTGAAGTCGCCACCCCAAATCGCACGCTAAGTTCTGCTGAAATCGAAAAACTTTGAAATGGCACTCATCAAAATTGAAGATACTGAAATCGCACGCCGCTGAAATCACACCCACTGAAGATGCTGCGACAAGGCAAGGTTGGAGAACATCCCCCAAGATGTAAGTTCATCTGAAAATCTTAGGTTTTTAATTCCCCAAATTTCTGTAAAATAAGGGGTTTTCTTTATGCCCTGTTTTCTTATTTTTGTTGAGGCTCTTTTTCTTTATTCCCCAAATTTCTGTAAAATTACGGATTTTCTTGAGGCTCTGTTTTCGTACAAGTTCTGCAAGTTAGACAAATTTATTTTGATCGTTTGGTGATTCCATTTGATGATTTTGTGTTTATTACAATTTTTCTTGTGTATTTTTAAGATTTAGTGGTTCTGAGACAAAAAAACAAAAAAATTATGCTTACTGTGAGTTTGTAATCTGTTTTAATGGATGGTGTGAATGTGACATTTATTATCTATATATGTATATAATTAATTAATTAATTTTGATATAAACGATTATGCCAGATTCTGTATGAAGCTAAAATCATTTTAAACAAAAATTACTACTGTACAAGATATGATTTAATTAATTTATGTGAATATGTCTAAAAAGAAAAAGGGACATGTCATGTGTGTATGGGTGCGAATTCACTAAACCAAGAAGGTGTACTTTATTTGGTTGAGGATCATGGGTGCAAATATATACATTCTTGTGGTATTTGTTCTATTGATTATTTCTCTGTTTTTAGTCCACATTTCTGATTTTCTTGTTTTTAGAAGTTTGGTGTCATTTCAAAAGTCAATTCTTCGTGTTTCTTGATTTTCTTTCTTTCTTTTCCCTTATAATTTTGTTTGTTATAATTACAATGTGTAATATGCAGAAAAAATGTGGTCTTTGTTGGAATTTTTAATCGGAAATTTCCCCCGTTTCACTACTTACTTTTTTTTTGGCTTGGTTGGAAAACAGAAACAGAGTAAACTACTTACTTATTTTGGCTTTGTTTAAAATTGAAATCTCTTTGCATTACAGAGTGAAGAATATACTTTTAGAAGTTGATTTTACTATAAAGTTATAATCATTTAATTAAAAATATATGTATGCTGGTGGAAAAGAGGTGTGGTACACGATTCATATTCATCACGGAGGAAAAATTTCTTGGGAAGAGAAAAATGAAAACCTTGCATATGAAGGAGGTGAAGTAAGTTCTTTTGATTATGTGAACATACTTGGAATTTCTGTTGAACAAATTGATGGATTAGTTGCACAATTAGGGTTAAATGGTCCTAATAAGTATTATAGGCTTGATTCATGCAACGTATTAACACAAATTATGCATGGAAAAGATTTATATTTAAGTCTTGATTTTAAGTCATTTGAGGTTCATATATATGTTGAAAGTGGGGATAGGCAATCTATGGTGGTTGATAAGGGAAAGGGGAAGGGCATTCTTAAGGCTACAAATAATGATGATAAGGGAAAGGGAAAGGGGAAGGTTATGGGGTTCATAGTTGATGTAGAAGAAAATGATTTTATTGATGGTGGAGGGGGGTTAGATGAGGGTAATAACAGTGAGGGGTATGTAGATTCTGATGATAGTGAGTTTGTAATGAGTGATGGTGGTGGATATAGCGACATGGATGATGTATTGTTTGAGGAAGCAATTGATAAGGAGGCTGAGTGGTGTGGTATAGTTCAGGAAGATGAAGACAACAATGAGCAATCTGATGAGTATACTAGTGTAGAGGTAGAGGGTAGTGAAGATGAGGATTTCAAGAGTGATTTGGGTTCTGACGATGAAAATTGTGTAAGTGGATTGCATAATTCATTTACAAGCTCTACTGTGTTTAACCCCGAGTTCTGGATTGGACAAAAATTTAGTAGTAAACAGCTGTTTAAAGATGCAATTAGGTCTCATGGGGTTGTTGAGAAAAGAAATGTGAAGATAACAAAAAATGATAAGAGGAGAATTTATGCTCGATGTCTTGATTGTGAGTGGTTTATAAATGCATTAAAAGTACCCGATGAAAACACATACCAGATTAGGAAGATAAATAATTCTCATACATGTGCAGTGTCATTCCATGTTCAAATTTTGAACTCAACTTGGCTTTCAAAGAGATATGTGGAGGATATTAGGGCAGATCCTAAGAAGGATACAGATGGGTTTCGAAATACAATTGCAAGAGAAACCAGGGTGCATGTCTCTAGACACCAGGCTTATAGAGCCAAGGTTAAGGCTAAGAAGCTAATTGAAGGTAGTAGTGAGGAGCAATATAATCTGATTTGGGACTATGCAAATGCTCTTAGGTTGAGGAATCCAGGGTCAACAATTAAAATCAGTGTTGATGAGGGGGCTGGTGGCAGAAATAAATTCAGTAAGTTTTATGTGTGCTTCCAAGCACTGAAAGCTGGTTTTCTTTCCGGGTGTAGACCTTTCATAGGTGTAGATGGGACTTTTCTTAAGGGTCCACATGGTGGGGTGCTATTAACGGCTGTTTCTATAGATCCTAACAATCAAATATATCCCATAGCATATGCTGTAGTGACTACTGAAAACACAGAGACTTGGACTTGGTTTCTTGGTTTGTTGAAGGAAGACCTAAATATTGTGAGGGATGATCTTTACACCTTTATGTCTGATCGACAAAAAGGTCTGTTGGCTGCATTTGAAGCTGTTTTGCCAGGTTGTGAAAACAGGTTTTGTGTAAAACATTTGCATGGAAACATGAAACGAGCTGGGTTTAGAGGTACTGCACTAAAAAATGCATTGTGGACAGCTGCTAGATCTACCACAGTACCCGCGTTTGATCATGCAATGAGGGCAATAGGTGAGCTTGATAAAAAATGTTTAGCTTGGTTATAAGAAAGACCCTCTTCTCAGTGGTCCAAATCACACTTCTCTACATTTCCCAAATGTGACTTGTTGCTAAACAACATTTGTGAGTCATGGAATAGTGTACTTGTAGAAGCTAGGCAAAAACCAATCATCACCATGTTGGAGTGGATACGAATGAGTCTTATGAAGAGCTTGCAAGAGAAAAGAGATAAGTGTGAGAGGTTGTGGGAAGGTAAGTTGATTTGCCCATCAATTAGAGAGAAATTGAATAGGAGGATGGCAAAAGCAAGTGAAAGTGAATGCATCCCATTCAAGTCAACTTCTTTGCTGTATGAGATAGAAAGCTTTGACGGTGGAAGATATTCAGTTGATCTAGGGGCTAAGACTTGCTCATGTAGGCTGTGGGATTTGACCGGGGTCCCATGTAGGCATGGAATGAGAGCAATTGGAGCTGAGAAGTTGAATCCAGAAGAGTTTGTTCATCAATGCTACTCGATTCAGACATACAATTCAGTTTATTCCTCAGCTTTACAACCAATGGTTGGTGTTGACATGTGGGAGAAGACAGGATACATACCTCCCCTTCCTCCAAACTTTGGGAAAAAAAGAGGAAGGCCATCAAAAGCAAGAAGAAGGGGGCAGATGAAGAACCATCTGCTGGAAGAAAGAAGAAAAAAACAAAAGAGTTGTTGCCTATGATGAGGAAGAAAGTGAAATGTGGCTGGTGTAATAGGCTAGGACACAATGAAAGGACATGTGAGTGGAAAAAGTTTGCTGAACAGTTTCCAAATGTAAGTATTTTACTCAGATTTTTTTGCTTAATTTTTTTTACTCAAATTTTTACTATTTTTTTCTTTCTAAAATATGTAATTAATGACAGGATGATAGCTTCATGGAGGAGATGCCACAAACTGATGGCATTCCACCTCAAACTCAAGAATTACAAGTCAGTTAATTTAAGTTAATTTTTCTTATATTCTGATTTTTATATTATTTTATTGTATTTCTAATAATATTTATATTATTTTTAGGGAATTCCACCAATGGTGGAGATGACACAAACTGATAGCATTCAACCTTCGACTCAAGAATCACAAGTCAGTAAATTTAAGTTAATTTTTCTTATATGTTGTATTTATATTAATTATTTTATTGTATTATGATATTTTAATTAATTTTAGGAAATTCCACCAATGGACGAGATGACACAAACTGATGGCATTCCACCCTTGACTCAAGAATCACAAGTTGATATGAGTGAAATTGCAGTGAGTATTCTCTGATGAATGTATTAATTCTGAAATTTTTGTCAGTGATTTTGCACGCATGGACTTATTCTGAAATTTCTGAAATTGTGAGATTTTTTTAGTTAAATTGCAGTAGTTTTGTATGCATGCACATATTCTGAAATTTTGAGATTTTTTAGTTAAATTGCAGTAGTTTTGTATGCATGCACCTATTCTGAAATTCTGAAAATTATGAAATTGTGAAGTAAATTGTTTCCAAAATTATGGATTAGGTTGTGAAGTAAATTGTAGTGGTTTTGTATGCATTCACTTATTCTGAATTTCTGAATTTTTTGGTTAAATTGTAGTGATTATGTATGTGCACTTATTCTGAAATTTCTGAGATTTGGATATAGGCTGTGAAGTAAATTATTTGAGATTTTTTGTTTAAATTCCAGGTGCCTATGAGTTCCCATTTTATAGCAACAAATGAGTCAATTCCTTTCAAACCTCCTAGACAAGTAGTTTCAAGGGTTAATATTAGAGCACCGGCTCCCATGACTCTACACCCTAATGAGAACTCAATTATGCAAAGAGGAAGTATAATGGCAACTCCATCATCACCTGTTGTTCCGTTGTTGAAAGTTGGGGGCCAGAAGTATGTGACATGACAAACTTGCAAGCATCAATGGTTCAATCTTCCAAGAAGAAGAAGGGTGGCAAAAAGAAGTAAAGTATGCAACTTCTTTGTCTTTTGTTTTGGAAACTTGAACTTCGGTTTTATTTTGTGTTAGACAGAAAACAATGGCGCATCTAGTTTGTGGTTAGATGATTGACTCTATCTTAGATGAAGTTATTTTTGCTAGTTTGTTTGAAACAAATTAAAACAATATTTTTTGATGATGTTATGAACTTGTTAGCCTTTTGGAATTATGTAATGAAAACAGGACATTTGACATTAAACAGAATATTCCGCACCCACGTCTAACGTTCGATCGAATGTTAGATGTCGAAGAAGATGAAGGCATGTGAGTAATTTATTTATTTTTGTTACAAAAGTACAAAACTGATTTTTTTTTTTTAGTATTGGAGCCATTTTACTTCCAATAAATATGCAGGTCATTTCCCTCCAAAAAAATTCAATGCCAAGGCATTTTCCCTCTTATTTTTCTTTGGGACCATTTTTGCATTTTTATCACTTAACAGAAACTGTTAAGTATTTAACAGTTGGGACATTTTTTGCAAAAAATGGGACTAAAAAAGAACGTGGGACCAAAATTGCATTCGAAACATTCTCTTGGGACCAAAATTGCATTTTACCCATTCATAATCATATTGTAGAAAATTAGTTTTCTAACTACTCCCTCTGTCCGCCTATAAGTTTACCGTTACTTTTTGGCACAGAGATTAAGAAAAGTGATTAAATAATAGATATAGTACAAGTGATGTGATTGGAAGAAGGAGAGAGATAGAGAGAAAAAGTAAGATATAAAGTGACGTGTAAGAAAAAGTACTTACCAAAAAGGGTATGAGAAGCTTATAGGCGGACGGACCAAAATGGTAAAATGGGAAGCTTATAGACGGACGAAGGGAGTACTTAATAAGAAAATTATCATTTTATCTAATTTTCTGACTTAAAATGACACAAATACTCTTAACTAATGTTTTAATAAGAAAATTATCATTTTATCTAATTTTCTGACTTAAAATGACACAAATACTCATAACTAATGTTTTGAACGGAAAAATATTGAAAAAATAAATTGTCTTGAATCAAGTATCTTGTATCAAAACAACCCCTCTCTTTCGATGTGTCTTTGAAAAAGAGTAAGTATATTGCCTCAGAAGTAAATGCATGTTTGCATCTGGTATCAGGACATACACATTAATATCGTGAGTGCTTCAATACAAATTTTTCTACTTTGAGCCAATATTCAATTCATACTTTGAATATTTTATTGTATGTAGTCCGATACAAACTATTGTGTATAACCAGATATAAAACATTTTCCCTTAAACAATGATTATATATACAAAGGCAAAAAAACTTACAAGTATATATTCGGGAGACAGGGATTATATATACTAAATAAAAAAATAATTCAGTTTTTTATTTTCCTCCTGCGGGTATGTTTTGATGCACAAACAAATAGATCACCGAAAAGATACACAAACCACGAGCACATAAATCACAAACATTTTTTATTTTTATTTTTGCAAGTTTATCATCTTGTAACATGAATCACAACCAAAATAAATGAGCAATGAAACTCAAAATAAATTACTTGCATTGACTCTGGTAAATAAGAATAAAAGTTCAAAATAAATTACTTGCACTAACTCTGGTAAACAAGAATAAAAGTTGAGAAGTATGTTATGTAGAACTGTCAAAATGGGTTGGGACAGTTGGGTCGGTCTGCTCCCGTCTATTAATATAGTGGATTGGACTAAGTATTTAAAAACTCGTTTAGAAGCGGGCCCATACGATCTAGACCGTACTAGCCACGGGTTTTGACGGGGACGGAGCGGATTGGCCCACAGACTTTTTTTTTTTTTTTTTTTTATATGCATGCTAAGTTTAGAAAATTTTCTATGATTCCTGAAAATTTTCAATCTTTGATTTGCACTCGCAATTTGTTGTATGATTTTACATCTATTGGTAAGTCATGGAGTATTACATTTAAGTCATATTTTATGTTTATTTTTCATATTCAACTAATATTTAACTATTGTGTTTTATATATAGATGGTGATTATGCACATACTAAGACAACTTTGTTGAATGAGAAATCTTTATTTAATAATGTTGTTAAAAATTGTGAGAATGAACGAGAAGGAAATGAAGGGGACTTTGATGATGATATGGAAAATGATTTTTAATTTAGAAAGTGTTTGTGTATTTGAACTTAAATGACTATTTTAATATCTTATGTTTTATATTGATGAAATTTAATTGGATGATATTTCATAACTTTATGTTGGAGAACTTCTATATGTACGTTTTATTTATTTGGACTATTTTATTGACATTGTTGCTTGAATTTTAAGTTTATGTAAATTTTATTTTTTATTAATTGTTTATATTTAATTATTTTGTAGTGTTTAAAATATAATAATAACTAGATTAGCACTCGCGTATTACGCGGAAAGTTAATAAAATAAATACTTATATTATAAATAATTAAATAATTTTATAAAGTAAATTTCAAATAAAATGTGTGAGAAACAAACGAAATGAGACGTTTAATTTTAAATACTCCTATTTAATAAATATGAAAACAACTTTTAAAAAAATTATAAAATTTCGAAAAAAAAACAATTTAAGTAATAATAAAATAACTCTTAATAAATTGTAAGTCACCCTTCAATATCAACCACAACACCTTAAATAAAAAAAAATTGGTTAATTGCTAATTAAATCACAACATTTTCCTCATTTTTGCAATTTAATCTAAACTTTAAAATAATTGCAAATAAATCACAAACTTTAAATATTGTTGCAATTTAGTCTTTTTGACAATTTCAATTGTGTTCGAATCTAACCTAATTTAGAGTTTTAATGACATAACAACACTTTAATAAAATAATATTATTTTTTAATCAAACCAAATATCATAAGATATGATTTAGGGACAAAGTAGACTTCTAAGAAGTCTAATTTGCAATAATATTTAAACTTGGTGATTTATTTGCAATTATTTTAAGGTTTAAATTGCAAATGTTCGAAAGGTGGTGATTTAATTTACAATTAACCCTTTTTAAAATTAACAACCTCATAAAATTATGACACATAAGCTAAATTAACCACAAAATGACACATAAGTCAAATTAACCAGAAGATGACACATCATCAATTTAAACTCTCTATTAGTATATAAGGAGATTATATATTATAGGAGTAGTGTATTATGTATATATAAAAAATTTGTTAATCTTGTAAAATAATATAATTATTTATATAATAAATATGTATAAAATTATATAATAAATTTTACATACATATTTTCGAGCTTTATTTTTTAAACACATTAAACTTATAAATTTAAAATAATTACATGAAAATTTTAATTGAGATATAAGATAAAAATAATTATAAAATAAAATTCAATACACATCAATAAAAATACATTTTAGATTAAGTACATTAAATCATTTAAAAATAAACAAAGCTAAAGAATAAAATGAATACTACAATAAAGTTAAGTAAATAAAATAAAAATTAATTTAATGAGTCAATATTAATATAATGAAACTTTCAACATTTCATATCAACCACAACCCCTTAAATAAATAAATAATTAATTAATTAGGAAGAAATTAGTTTATGGATCATATATTATCAACCAATAACTTAATTACACATCATACTTTTTAAAATTAACAACCTCCTTAAATTATGACACATAAGCCAAATTGACCAACACATCATCAATTTAAACTCTCTATAAGGGGATAATACATGTATAAACAAATATTTAAGGGGGAGTTGTTATAAGAGTCATTTCACCTATAGAAACAACAAATAGAAACAACATTTTTTAAAGTTAAAAAAAAGAACAAAATGGTGGATAGATGTACAATTGTACCCTTTCTTTATAATTACATCCGAAAATTCATATTTTTGAATAATATGAAATTATATTAATTGAATAAGATTTCATAAATACCAAATCATCGTAAATCACAGTAATAACTACACTCTCAAAATTCAAAACATTCCTAAAATTGAGCTGGAGTTTTGGAGAAGTTAAATTACAGAAATATCGAAAGACTTTTTAGATAAAAATCTACTTATAATATTAAAGTTTTAAATAAATTAAAATATAAACATACCATGAATCTTATACCGATGATATATATATATATATATATTCAAACAAATAAGAGTTTAAAATCAAAATATAATAGTATATAATTTAATATACAAGAAAAGTAAATATTCGAATTAAATTATATTTATCAATAAAATATTAATAATAAATTATTGTCATGTTAATGATTGTAACTCCTCCATTAAATTAGGAATAACTACTAATAAGCATTAATTTTAAATTAAAATGCATTAATGTTATCTTTAGGGAAACTAAAAAAACCGTTTAAGCACAACAATCGACAAAATTAAATAAGCTTGATATAAAACCGTATCAAACCAAAAATAAAGAAGCACAAACTAATTAATTATTTAATTAACAATTAACAGAATATATGATTGGTGATATGCTAAAAAGATATGCACATTTATATATGCAAAATCCACGAATTTTATCTTCATTTATAATTTATATAATCATAGTATTATTATATAAACATGGTGTTATACCTAAAAAAAATATATAATATAATTAATATAAGAAAACTAAATATTTTGTATCAACATAATTTTTTTGCAGAATTTATATCAGTTTATAATTTATATATATAAAAAGATTTTTTTAGATAAAATCTACTTATAATATTATTCTATTAAACTAATTAATTTATTATTTATTGATTAAAATAATATAGGTTTGGTGATATGCTAAATAAAAATGCACATTTGAATATGTGCATCATATATTCTGCATATGTCCATTTTGCATCTGAATAAATACGAAAATAATATTAATTGGTTGCATATGTGCGGAGGATTAATTGGATGTGGAAATAAAGTTACATCTATAAATGTATATTAGTAAAATAATATAATAATTGTGTTCGTTTCGATTGGAGGGGGATAAGGGTATATAATACGAAACCAAAAAAAAAATTATAAGAAATATTACAGATAATATGAACAATACTAAGAGATAAACACCTCAAATATATAATAAAAATACAAATGAATAAAAAAAAAATTAAGATCACATGGTAAGCTTAGGAATATTTCATCTTCTCCTTCTAAAAAAATCTACTCCAATGTTAAATCTGCATCCCAAAGCCCTTCTTCTGAATCATAATTAGGTAGATTGTTGTCAGTTCTAGCTTCTCTTCCAATCAAATCGTATGAATTCCGGTCTAATGAATTCCTTCTCTCCCAATCATAATTCATAGCCTTCAATTCAGAATCTTCTAGACAAGGAATTTCATCTGGTTGACCATAAACCGTAACAGATGGAGAGAACACCAACTACAGACAAGAACAATCACATTCCTTATGTCAAATTATACAGTGAATAAATCTAACAGGAAATGAATCTCGAGAAAATTATACAGAAACAAAATCAAGGCCAACGAAATTAGTCAAATTTTTAGATAACTCGTCCTCCTCACCTCTACAACCACAAATCCGCCGAGATCGACACATTTTTGAACAGATCGGCCCGCGCTGCCGCCACCGTGATGTGCCTGCGAAGAGCGACGACCCACATCGAATGGTCGAAGCGGCCGATTCTTGGGCCTTCGATTAAGGCTCCGAATAAACCCGTAATATCGCCCACAGATCGACGACGATTTCAACCCACAAAGTCGGCGGACGACGGACAACGATCCGGTGAACAACTCCGGTGAGAGTTACGGTGGCAAGGCGGAGCGGCCATGGTGGGAGCAAGATAGGGTTATGATTTTGGAATCGGTGAAAATAAGAATGGAAATTAGTTGTCAATGGGCATACGAAAGGAAAATTTTCTATTTAGGAAATTTTGGTAGTTTTGGAATTTTGGTAAATCTTGAGTAATTTACGGAAGTTGGGGAATGGAATTTAGTTTGAATTTGAATAATATCAAATTCTTGAAAATGGTATTTTAATTTCAAATTTAATTATATTAATGAATTAATATTGTTTTATAAGATAAGGGGCATAATTGGGTATTAACAAGTTAATTTGACCTTAATTATATTGTTTTAATTTGTTTCCTTTATTTGAATATTGGTCTATAGGAATGTCCTTAGTGATTAAACTCAATATTTAATGAAAAAGTCAGTGAGCTAGTCAGGCACCCGCCATGGGTTGAGTTGACTATTTTTCAACTCGTTCCCGCAGTAAACCGACTCGTCAAATCCCGTAAAATGATGGATTGAGGTAGATTTTGGACCGACTCACATCGTTAACCCGTTCCGACATGTTTATGTTACCTAATGTATACTTTGAGTTTTATAGACTCTGGTTTTTTAGTTTTAAAATCCTAAACCAACTCTACTTCGAAGGTTTAAAAATTGATTTTGAAAAATCACTCATATAACACTTATGAAACTACTATCATACTTTTAAACTCATTTAACTTTCTACATCTCTTTCCACTTGAATGTATTTAAATTATAATTCACATAATTCAATCTTTTTAATTATATTCAATAATAATAATACAAGTCATCCGCTATTAATTTGATATCAAGTTAAACTTTAAAAAAAAAAACCCAAAACAAATACATATTACTATTCATTCGAATTTTCTAAATTTAAAAAACGTATGTTAAAATTCAAAACAAACACAACTTCAAAAAATGAAAAGCGCTCACTTCGAGGATATTTAAGATATTTTTTCTATTGTTTTGTTTGGGTATATCCCTATTTTTTATGGGGTGTGTAAAAATCTTATTTGGTTATGAAGATTAGGTAGAAAAAACAACTTTCTCCCCGTATGTCTCTACCAAAAGTTTAAACAAGTCTTTCAATGTTAAGGTTCGATTTATCTGTTTCATTTTTTGTGTTTCATTCTATTAGATCTTTAAATACGTATTGCTTCAAATATTATATAATATTGATTATTTTTTAATATAGCACATGTTAATCATTCATATAGTAAAATAAAATATGAAACATGAAAAGTGGAATATGTGACTTCAAAAAGTGTTTCAACCCTATATTCATATGAGTATTAAATTGGTTGGGCTCACGTGCGTGAAGTTGTTTAATATATTTAGTGAGACATTTTTATTAATTTATACATGCGAAAAAAGTTATACTCCGGTGTTTGAGTCACATGTTCCACGTCGTATATGTATTATTGCACTTATGGGTATAATAAACTCAATTTAAATTTTACTAATTACGTATCTATAATAAAAAAAAAAAATAGCGAAATGAAATGCATTACTGCCTTTTTCATGATATAATAAACCTAAACTCCAAATTTATTGGTTTTTATTTGTATACTGAAAATGCGACGAAATAAGTTTCTATATTTATTTTCAGATCTGTGCATGCAGTTTATATAACTGTATAAATAATCTAAAATTATTTTACCTGAAAAAATCTAATAAAAAAGTCCAATATCAAACACAGTTGGAATTGATCATGACTAATATAAAATCCAATAAATATGACTGTACATGCTTAAAAAAAATTGATATTGAATCAAGGAGTAATTTACTAATTTTAATTGGTAATTGCTCTTGTTTTCAATTTAAAATGGATAATAGGCCTATGGCCCATTCCACATCAGGCCCAATTATCTCAATATGGGCCCAATACCATTTAATACCCTAAAGTTCATAAGGCCCATCACGTATCGGCCCATCATCCAGCTAGGGTTTTAGTTTTTACTATCTTCTCTGCGTTTGTAGCAATTCTTGCCTTCTCTACACCATCGAATTCCTCTGCGGAGCGCATCGAGTTTTCGACGATGGTAAGATTTTCTGATGCTTTCATTCAGTTACGACTCAGTGTATACTGTATAGCTTAACGTGTTTTCGGTAAATTAACCGGTTTTTGTTTGGTTCAGAATGATCTTTCTCGGCATTTTCGTTTGCGTAGAAGAAACACTTTTGTTCTCAAGCATGTTTTTTGATGTCGTATAACTGGTTTCAGATTTGATATAAGGCCTACAGTTTAAGTTACCTTTCAGTTCTTTGTCGGATTTTCGGATTTGTTTAATTCTTGCTTCGCCCTCGAGATTCTGGTGTTTTTTTTTCGAGAATTTGATATCGGTTCACTCAGGAATCATGAAAAACTTGTGTTGGGTATTCAATTAGTTTTGACTCTTTATTCGCTTTAGGTTGGGCTTATCTTAAATGCAGCACTTATAAAATGTAAATATGTATTCTCCTCTTTTATCCTGTCGATTTTAGTTTTAGTGTTAGACTCCATTGATGCTTAAGATGACACATCTATGGTTTCCTGACGTTTATAGATTTATCTGAAAGTTTGTTGGTTAACCACGTGCACAGTGTAATACTTTATATGCTCTCTCTGGTTTTCTGTTGCTGTATATTTCCTGGGCATATGTTAATACTTTATATGCTATTCTCAGGTGTTTGTTAAATCACAAAAATCAAATGCTTACTTCAAGCGGTTCCAGGTCAAGTACAAGAGAAGGAGGCGTAAGTAAATCTGTTGTTTTTTTCCCAGATTTCTTACTTCTAGTTGATTTTGATTCTTTTGTTTTCAGTTGATTATTGCTGCCATTTAACAATTATTTTATGATGTTTTTGATTCAGAGGGTAAGACTGACTACAGGGCAAGAATTCGCTTGATAAATCAAGACAAGAACAAGTACAACACTCCCAAGTATCGCTTTGTTGTGCGATTTGTATCCTTGACCTGCCCATCTCTGTTTTATGTTTTCCCCTTTAATTGTAGTACATACTTGTTGCACTATTGCTGCTGTTAAACTGCTAATTGGTACGGCCTTGTAGTAATTTTATCTTGTAATTAACTTCAATTTACTTGTTATGTGTATTTTTCTTAATATACATTGCTTATGCATTTATTTTAGAAATTGGGATTGGTTTTTTTTTTTTGCTCTGGAATGTGTTGTGAGGTTCTACTTAGTAAAATAGTGATGATATTTTTGTGGTGCCATAGTCGTTGACTGTGTTCATGATATAGTGTACACCTTAACATGGTTCCTAGAGCAATACCGATATAACATGCCAGATCCTTTCTGCTAGCATTGCTGGCGATCATGTCCTCGCTGCTGCTTATGCACATGAGCTGCCCCGTTATGGTCTTGATGTTGGGCTCACCAACTATGCTGCTGGTCAGTATAAACCTTTATTTTGTTTCCTTCTTGTGATAAGAATTTTCTGACGGTTCTTGCTTAATAGCTTATTGCACTGGACTTCTGATGAGTCGCCGAGTTCTGAAGACTCTTGAAATGGACCAGGAGTATGAAGGAAACGTTGAGGTACTTATTCATTTCTTCCCGTTCTCCTCATCGCCTCTTCATTTGCATGTTCTCAATGTTTGAATGGTGTGAGAACTTGTGCAACCGATTTCTTTCAGGCCACTGGTGAGGATTATTCGGTCGAACCAGCTGAAAGCAGAAGGCCATTCCGTGCGCTGTTGGATGTTGGCCTCTTAAGAACTACTACTGGGAACCGTGTTTTTGGTGCCCTCAAGGTATTTTGTGCTGGATGTTATAACTTATATATTTATTTTCTTAATGCTGGAGACATGATTAACCTATTATCCAGCCATTGGCGACTTTTTTCCTGATCGCAACTGAAGATTTTTTTTAATCAATGATTAAAAGTTTGCTATTTTTATTTGCTGGTATAGTTTTTGATGACTTTGCAAGCATGTCATGTAAGAAGAATTTGTTGGGGTGGTGGTGTTTCTATGTGTTAACTGCTATAATTTCATTGTTTTTGAAGGGAGCTTTGGATGGTGGACTTGACATCCCTCACAGTGAAAAGAGGTTTGCTGGGTTTAACAAGGACAACAAGCAGCTTGATGCTGAAGTTCATAGGAATTACATCTATGGAGGCCATATTGCTTCTTACATGCGCGTACGTTTTTATTTATTGCTGTCTACATTAACTGAATTGTCATTATTGGGTTTTAGAGAAGGAGGTCAATTCTTACTTGGCTGTTGCTTGTGTGCAGACTTTGATTGAAGATGAGCCTGAGAAGTACCAGTCTCACTTTAGTGATTACATTAAGAAGGGTATTGAAGCAGATAACATGGAAGAGTTGTACAAGAAGGTTCATGCAGCCATTCGTGCTGATCCAACACCTAAGAAATCTGAGAAGCAGCCACCTAAGGAGCACAAACGGTATGGCTTTTTTTTTTTATATATGAAATTTGGATCCCCTGGTGACTTGTGTTATATGAAAGAATTTTCTACTGGTGTCTAATCGGTTATTTTTTGCTTGTTCTTACAGGTTCAACCTCAAGAAGCTGACTTACGAGGAGAGGAAGGCTAAGCTGATAGAGAGATTGAATGCTCTGAATGCTGCTGCTGGTGCCAATGACGACGATGATGAGGATGACGAGTAAACCAACACAATTAGTAGCTTTAAATTTGCTTCGTTTTGATGCATACTTGCATTTTCAGGACAAGTTGATACTCTATTTTTGTCTAAACTTTGACTCAAGTATTACTTCCATGTCCATTACTTTAGAAGAGTTGCAGTTGTGGTGATGGGAGTTTAAAGTTTTCCCGCCTTTTGTTGTGGTTAATCTATTAAAATCATTTCTTCATTTCCAAAAGCTAGAAATAGATTCATTTTATTATATCGTTTTTTTTTAAAATTTGATTCATATACTTAAAATACTACTGAAACAAATTGAGTTCGAAATTTTGGTGGAAAGAAAATAAAGGAGAAGGCGTGGTCATAAGATTTCTGTTCACAAGTCTAATTAAAATGTAAATAGTATTTTCGGGTTTACCATTTATTTCACAATACTAGATACTGTTTAAATAGCGAAATAATGGGGTTTACCATTTTATTTGGATGTAGGGATTTGATCTATGAATTTTAAATTCACTATTTAAATCCACTCCACTTGTTTGGATTATGAAGGAGTTTCAAATTCTTAGATTTTAGTTCACACACTTTTTAGTTAAATTCACTATTATGAAGGGGTTTCAAATCCTACTAAAATCGTGTCATTTAAAATTATTTATTTTTAAATCCTTTCATTTGAAATACCTTTTCAAATCCACCCATCCAAATACAACCTAAGTCTAAATAAAATTTAATGATGGAGTATTATATAATTTCAACAAATAATTATCCTAATAATTCGGTAAAAGTAACACTTTTTCATTTGTCGGCCAAGGGGGACGTGTAACAAATTATTAAACTCTTTATTCTCCTGTCTCATAGTATAAACTTTATTCTCCTGTCTCATAATATAAAGAGTGATGAGTGTGTGGAGTCTTTTCTTCTTGCAACACTTGACATCTTTGTGAGTTCATAATCCATAATAGTCCAGTGCCTCTCCACGAAGGTAGATCACATTTATCAAATCTTGTGTTCATTGTTCATACTTAATTTTTCTAATTATCTTTTAAGTATTTTTCTAATTATCTTTTAAGTATTTCAATCTTGATATCATTGTTTATTTTGAGATAATTGGTGAATCATTTTGGCTCTAAATTCATAACAATATAGTATACTTTGCCTATTTGGTTGATAATGGTACCTTTAAGTAGATGGTATAAGATTGAGTCAACAATAAAAGTAGCAAACCAATCATTAGGGCAAGTTGTCAATGAGCTAAATATTATTGGCATAAGATGAGATTAAACTATAATATAATATGATCGGATATGAATGAAATCATACAGATGAAGTCTCAAAAGACATTTTTTTGTGAAGTTTGGATCCCAATGTCAACTTATTATATTATAGGAGTACTACTTAGTATGAAAGATACATGTTGTAAATTCCCCCTTTAGAAAATAAGTTAGTGATGGAGAATTTTAATTTTGTCATTTTGCCCCTTAACTATATAAAATTTTGCCTCTCATGAAATATTGTTTAATAACCCTATATGATATTATAACATGAAAATTTTCATTCCATTTGGAACAAAATTCTAAATACTCCCCTGTTAATAATCATTACAAACAGATTGTGCGAATAATTTGCACATGATTTAAAGAAGAACACTTTCCTATGTTCCAGAGGCGCAGATTTTGGCTGGTATTAGGGAGGCTAACAGTATTTCCAGAGGTATTTCTGACGGCTCGGTTCGTGATTTTGTGATCTCTAGAGCGCTTGGAGTTGCTGGTAGGTTCAGGCCTCCTCGACAGAGTTCGTCTGTGAGGTGGATTCCTCCTGATCCGGTTTGGTACAAGGTTAATGTGGATGGCAGCACGACTTCGTCTCCTGGTCGTTTGTATGCTGGAGCTGTGTTCAGAAATTTCAGGGGTTTCTTTGTAGCTGCTATTGCACAAGAGGTGGGTTGGGGCATTCCTTTTGAGGCGGAGCTAGCAGCGGCTCTCATTGCGATTCAATACGCTTATTCCCAGGGATAGGGGTTTTTGTGGATCGAGGCCGACTCGGTGCTTACAGTTGATACTTTGACGAGTTCGTCTCCTTGTATTCCATGGCACCTGCTTGGTCTTTGGAGTTAGGTGCATCCGTTCATGGTTGATATGCACATTAGGATCTCCCATATTTTCAAGGAGGCCAATCGTGCGGCTGATGCAGTTGCTAGGACTAGGGTTGATTGCATTTGGAGGGGTTATCCCCAAACTTTCTTCATTCCATTTTACATGATGATTTGTACACAACTTATTTAAGACATTGATTTTTAGAGGAGTATACCTTTTTCCTTCGGCCTGGGTTTTGTCCCTAAGGAGGGTTTTCCCAAGATTTTAATGGCACGGGTCTAGATTTTCTTTTCTTTTCTTTTCTTTTATACATCCTACCTTTTATTGCCTATGTTCCAATTAGTTTTCATACTTAAAAAAAAAATAAAAAAAATCTCATAACTCTTACCCTCAAAATTCTCACTTATTCAATATGTCATTACCTTTTTCCTACACAATACATATACTTTATTATTTAATTAAGTTGAAAGTACTATAATATTCTTACTTTATCACTTTTATTTAGTTATCGTGTTTAAATCAATGTGAAAGTTAATTTGGGACGCATGGAGTACTATTTTTCACACATTAAAACACCTTCATTGACACATCTAAATCCAGTTTGGTGGGTGAGACATTCAAAACTTGGAAGATGTTCTTAGCTCAACCGATTTAAATGAGTTAGAATCCGTTCATTTAACATCTCTAGTTAATCGATGAAAATCATTGAACTTGGGAGATGCTCAGCCGATCTAAATTGTCCTTTTGTACCCAATTTATCCGAGGACAGTATATTTGTTTGTTATAATTATGGCTATTTGTGGTGTAAAAAAGTGAACAATACATATATAAGAAAACAACAATAATTATAATAGGGTAAGGATTTGTTGATTGACGAGTGAATGAATGGAGGGGATAAATAGTAATCCAATAAATAGTCAATCCATTTTATTCTCATACCCTCCTTTTCCACGCCTTACCAAAACAGCTCCTTAGCTTATAACATAGAGCAATTTTCATAACAATACGGTGTGAAACAATCTAATACAGTATATAAAACTAAACGTCTAAACCCCACTAAAATATTTTAAATATGAGAGAATCTAGTTGAAACAATGAAATACATGAAATGAAATTCCACTATAGTATTCAGATGATTTCCTTTAAAATTTGATCAAGTTGGAACCCACAAGACCATGGATGAGATTCCATTTTCAAATATCTTTTCCGAAAAAAAAAAGAAAAAAAAAGCAGGTTTAACATTCGTATAACAAAAGACGAATATTCAGAAAAATCTCGAATACGAATATAATATCATGATCATCGACTTGATTCTTTAGCTCAAAAAATTTTGTCAGGTAGCAATGATAATCGATACGATTCTTTTGCAACCCCAATTTAAAAGCCCAGCAAATTTAGTCAGGTAGCAAAACAAATGCAAACATTTCAATTGTATCAAGTACTGTTCATTGATATACACAAGACCTACAAAATCTTGTCGATGAAAACCATCAATCTTCATCCCCCTGGTCAAAATCCTTAACCTTGACATCTGCATCTTCTCCGTACTGAATGCAGTTGTCGATTTGAGACAAGACGTACTGCATACTGTAAAACAAGAATTGTTACTGTTAGTCAACACACACATCACGAAGTTATATATCAAGCTTCTATTTTGCTTTCTTTTAGTATAAGAACTAAGAAGTGTTCATCTCACAAGCTAGACAGCAGAATGATTTGCAAAAAGAAATGTGTCACACGTCATTTCGTTAGGCACATAAATAAAAATACAGAAATGTGCCGAGACTAGGGAATAGATGATATACCTGCTTTCTTTTCTCAGGTCAAGAGGCAAGAAGTTCACCATGCTGTACTGATCCACCTGAGACCATAAAATATTCAAGCAATTGTAAGACCTCCATGTACATTATTGAAAAAGACGATGTGTAACACAAGTCATAAAAGCAACTGAATCAACAACTTGTGAATTAAGACCTAGCAGTTTGTGAGACAAAATAAAGCCAGTGCATTGTTTGCATTTAATAAGGTAAAATTATTATTGTTTCAGAAGATGCCCACAATCGTGCATTCATGATTTAATTCAAATGGTAAGTTTTTTCAAGTGATTCTGATAGTACCATATAAAATTACTATCACCCAAAATGGAACCAATTCCTCTTTGATGCTTCACAAACCATCAAATCTTGTTAAGCAGATTGATCCATTAGGGGTATGCTTGTTTCGCGACTATCCCGGCCGGACCTTGGACTATGCAATCTCAAATCCCCTTTTGTTTCGTGACTCAAAATGAGAACTTTGAAATCCTATAAATCCTATTTTTTATTCTCCAAATGCATTCATAATAATATAATAATATCACATCAATCAACTTTTCCACCAACATACTCTATAATATCCCAAAACAATCATACATTTTAACTATTTGGTTTCAAATACTAGGATTTCAAAGTACAGGATTTAACCTCGCTCACTATAATAGTATAATCCAAATAAAATTCCCTTCAGCGGTGTTTCTTTTGGGATTGGCCAATCCGGATTTGGATTGACCCAATCCCAATCCAATCTCTCTCAATCCAAATACCAATCTACCCCTATAATACACATATACACCTATTTTTATACAATCAAATCACTATTTTCCTTTTCAATCACTCATTCTCTCTTCTACTTTCTTCTCTCTCTTACTTTTCTTTCACACACTCATTCTCTCTCCTACTCCCTCCGTCCCACAAAGATAGTCACATTTGACTTTACACACACATTAAGAAAAATCAATAAATGTAGTCAAGTTTAGCTAATGTGTCAATTTTACCTTTAGAATCTCATACTTCAAAATCTACTAAGCATTAATTACTCTTATTAATTAGGGGTAAAATAGACAATAAAGCATTTAATACTAAAGTAAAAGAGGAAATGTGGCTATAATTTGGGACATCCAAAAAAGGAATACGTGGCTATCTTTGTGGGACGGAGGGAGTATTATTTTTCTACCCACTAATGAACAATAATAAAATAATATATCATTCACTATCATTCAATCATTATTTCACTAACTAACAATAATAAAATATTATAACATCACTCTTGATGTGACATAAAGTTACATCTACCCCTACTTCTCAATCCTTAACCAAACACAACTTACACACAATTACTATTCATGGATTACCCCAATCCACCACAATCCCAAACCAAACACCACCTTAGAGACTAAAAACATTCTTTCTCTTAAGTCGTAAGATTTTAAGACAATGCCAATTATCTATCCCTAGCAAGATATGAACACTTCACATTCAACAAATACTGTAGTCTCATATTAATGTGAAATGGACCCCATGTTAAACATACCACTTCAATTAACGACTTATTAAGCTTCGCAAACTGTGGAGCCATGCGTTTATTCAACTCAGCCAACAGTGTCCGAGGTTCAGGATCCAAGAAACTAAGAGAAAAAAAGACCAATATCAGTTGAAGAAATATCAAACAGAGATAACTGACAGAAACCCAAAATACACCCTGCCTCTGCCTCCCCCAAGAATAAACAAATGGTTTCTAAATGTAAACACTAACTTCTCAATGTCCTTCTTGTTTGTCACAAGGTCCATTTTGGAGAGAATATTAACATGAGGCAGCTCCAGTTGAACCATAGCAGAAAGTGAAGCCATGCAACCACTTATAAACTTGGTCACATCTGTTACAAACTGATAAACAATGATAACATCAGCAAAGATAAAGATGTGATGGTAAGAGATGCAACTAGACGAGCTAAAATAGAGGTGTAAATACCTGTGAATCAAGTAGGTACACAACACAGACGTTGAAATTTTTACGCCTTAAATGCTCCACGAAGTTCTTAAGCACAGGAACATGGGAAAAGAGTTCTATCTGGCCTATACATAGAAGTTAGAAGTATCAGAATTCTCACTTCAAAGGATACACATGATTAGTATTTTTCATAAAGTAAAATAAAAATAGAGAGATAACACATGGAAATCTTCGCGCACAAGACGTTGACTATAGAGTGTCTTCTCAAAAAGAAAGATGAAAAATATTGAGAAAATAAGTTGGAACTTGGATTTCATAATAGTGGTAAGACCAACTGTTGGCTCTCAAAGCAAACAAAGAAAAAGTACATAGACGGTAATACAACTGTGAACAATATTGTAAATTTAGGTGTAGATCAAATACTGAAAGCTAAGAAATACACTCACGTAAAGGGAGCACAAAAAAGATCAAGAAATTTGACATCAATTGAGTGGTTAAAACTGTTTAAACTTTGGCAACATTTTTTGTACAACTGTTTAGACAGACCTGAGAAAGAGGTACTCACAAAAGTATTCCTGCTATGAGTTTTAATGAGTAAAAAAAAAACATCTCAGCAAACAGTGATAATTTAACATGCAAAAAAGGACCACAATAAATTTAACTCCAATAAAGCAAATTTAATCTCTATAATTCACATAAACTTAAAGAAGTTGAAATAGCAAAAGCCACTTGCAATACAATCACACCACTATGCATTCTCCTGAAAATAAAATTTAAAGTTGACATGTTTTCTCGGGCGAGAGGGAGACAGGGAATCTAGTTGAAACAATCACACAACTAGATTTTAATGAGTAAAAAAAAAACATCTCAGCAAACAGTGATAATTTAACATGCAAAAAAGGACCACAATAAATTTAACTCCAATAAAGCAAATTTAATCTCTATAATTCACATAAACTTAAAGAAGTTGAAATAGCAAAAGCCACTTGCAATACAATCACACCACTATGCATTCTCCTGAAAATAAAATTTAAAGTTGACATGTTTTCTCTACATAAAGTTTATCCAGATGAAAGTTGAAAAATCCACACTAACGCCACTTGAAAATTGAAAAATAGAACCAAAAAAAAAAAAGGTATAGGAGAACATATTGCAATCAATAAATCTCAGCATAGACATCAATATATGGAGCCAAGCTATGTCCAGATACAAATTTGTGCATTTTCCCCTGTATTTAATCATTTCACTATTTTAGACAATTCCGTTGAAATGGGCTGCAAAAGAGTACACCATATATATTCTCAATTCATGTTGGCATGTTGCACTATTTTCATTTTAAAAACATTTGGAGTAACTCATACTTAAAATTCTTCCTTCAATCATATGGGTCACTCCATGAAGATCACTGTGAATATGTAAGATCATAACATTAGTGCCTTGAACATAGAGAGGAAAATGTCTGCAAATGTGCATACCTGGGCAGTCGAACACTAAATAATCATCATCCAAGTAATTATCCAGCTCTTCAGTTAGCCATTCATCCAAATTATCTTCCAGGTGTATGTGCACTAGTTAAGGCAGTACCAATGCAATATGGTATTAACAAAATTCACTATACACATAATCTCAGTTAATCACGGTGGTGAAAGATACTAACTAAATCTTGACAGCAATTGAGACAATGATAGGAAAACTAATTAATTTAATAATGCAAAGGATACTCCATGCAGTACATAAGGCCACCATTTGGACCTAATCCAAGTTCCTCCATAACTTCCTCCAAATTAATGAGTTCCCTAATATCTGAAAATAAGAGTTCAAATTAACATCAGGAAGCAGAATTCACCTTAGTAGCACTGTAACAGCAATAATTCAATCAAAAGATTGCAAAGATTTACCCATGGCTACAGGATAGTCAAAATTTTCTGCAGCAGGATCTAAGTTTACAATGTGAATAGACCGGCCCACGGTTTCACAGTGTTGGTGCAAGCTCGAACAGTAGGTCGACTGCACAATCAGATGGACTGCATCTCAATAGAGGGTATTTACTTGTATAAATAACAAGGAAACACATAAAAGATAAACTTAAAAAGACTAAAAACATCATAATTTGAATCACCATTTGCAATGCAAAGAATATAAAACATTCACATATACTCCATAAGCAATGTTTAAGATATAACTTTGATGAATAACCTTCCCACTGCCGGCAGGGCCAATGACTAGTTGTGCAAAGCCCATGGTAGCTTCCTCAGTGTTTGCTCGTATCCGCTTCTAAGGGTTCTTAGAGTCAACTGCAAATGGATGTTCAAAGAGAATCAAAGGCCCGGAAGATTCCAAGAATTGCAACCAAAGCGTAAGTAGCGCACCAAACAGCACCCGCAAATAACAAGCTCAGTGCATCAGCGAGGCCCATAAAGTAGTGTCACCAACATAACATTACTAGACCACCTTGAATCGCTAATGACACCGCAACAAAAGAGAAAACAAAAAGGAGGAAATAAAAATTAGATACCGCCATAGTTGTTGAGAGGCACACACAGGCGCGATGAGCCTTCTCATGAACATGGTCAACAGTTTTCTTCTTAATTTCTAACCCTATTATTTAGAATAGTTCTCACAGTCCAGTGCGAGAGATAAGATTGACAAAAGAAAAAATGAAAAGCACAGAGGGAGCAGGGGAAGTGCCGGAGCAACGATGGCGTTCGTCTGAATTAACTGGCAGACGGAGGTCGGAATACGCTGGGCATCAGAGGAAGTAATCACCAAAAATAAAAGAACGAAAAGTACCTCAGCACGAACAGTGGCGGCGCCGGAGAAAAGATGACGGCCGTCGGAATCGACTGGTGAGGGCGCCGGAAGGTGGGGATACGCTGGAATCGGAGGAGGAAGGAGCGCTGATTCTTCTTCCTTTTGACCAAGTTTCCCTTAAACCCTATTACTTATCTCAAAATGCAGCTATGTCCATTTTCTGGTTTATATACTCCATTATTATTATCATCATTATTATATATACTCTCTCTCTCTCTCTCTATATATATATATATATTTTATTTAATTTTAATTTTTTTTTTTTGCCAGGATTTTTATATAGATATTGGGTTGTCACTACTTTTCAAGGTTGTAAGTTCAGGATATTGGTTTTTCTTTTTCTTTTTATTATTTATTTATTTATTACTTCCTTTCTTTTTTATTAGTATAAGTTTTCTGCTTTGTTTTTATAGATGTTCTTTAATAAGATTTTCATATCATTTTTAATATATTATTTTTCTCTCTTTTAATTTCATTACTATTATTATTTATACATTATTTATTATTTTATTATACTTGGAGAAAATGATTTTTATTAGATCGTCATTTTTCCTTGAAAAATTGTGCACAATTGCCTACACTGATTTTTGCAAAAGAGTATTTTCCCCTCGGACTTTTCTGGCAAATTCATTTTTTTTTTATTTAAAACGTGTTTATTATAAAACTCTAACCCACAAACAGAGTGTGTATTTTAAGCGTCCAGAGGAATACTATTTTTTTTCTTTTCAAAAATTAAAACTCACTCCGCCAAATCCGTGCGTTTTCCTGGTTACTTTCTGATCTCTTTCCACCTACCGCCGCCGCGCAAGGCCATTGAAGGCTTGGGGTTATATCATTTATTTTTCTCATTTTTGTTGAAATTCTGAAAATCTGGAAATTTATCCGACTTCTGAATGGCGTTCGTTGTTAAAGTCCCATTGAATAGCAGATACTCAGCTTGTAGACGCCATAATAATCTGCTAAACCCAACATTTTCGGTGCTTAAAGTTGGAAAATCAGTGGGCTCTATGTTAAACTTTACAGCTCCCATTGGCCGAAGATTTCTGGTCGCGATCGCAAGCAACCGAGTCCAATCTATCGAGGTGGCGCCAACGGCTGAGCTGAAGAATGTTGGAATTCCGATAATGGTAGATTTTTCAGCTTCTAATTTTTAACAAGTTGTTCTATCTCATTTCATGCCCGTTGTTTTATGTATTATTATTATTGTACATCTGCTAATATCGATTGCAATTGTTTTTTTTTTTTTTTTTTTGTGTGTGTGTGTGTGTGTATGTGTGAATTTCATTTCGATCGTTGTTGAAATTATTCAATTGGTTTCAGGTTAATGGTTGTACAGGGAAAATGGGAAGATCCGTGCTTGAAGAAGCCATATCTGCTGGGCTTAATCCTGTTCCAGTAGCATTAGGAAATCGAAGGAAAATGCTGGAATTTGGTGGGAAACAGATTGAAGTGTATGGTCCCACTGACAAAGAATCAATCCTATCTTCTACACTGAAGGATTATCCGGACCTTATTGTTGTGGACTACACAGTACCCGCCGCTGTCAATGGTAAGCATCACTGCCTTCAGTAGAGCCTTCAGTAGAATCCAGAGTTTAAGTGAGCTAATGGTGTACAGTTGCAGATTTAACAAGGCCTGATATGCATTTGAATTTTATTACACAAATGATATTACATGGTACTGCAGTCTGTATTTATCTAAGATCGCATTATGGCATGCTCATACAGCTTACATTGCATGCTATCTTCAATTGGTTCAACATTTTGTGTAGCTGTTATTTGACTATTCTGATTGTTGCACTTGTTCGTAATTTTAACTGTTAACTTCGACAGTATATGATGCATGGGATAAAGTGAAGGTGAAAATGATTTCATCTAATCTTCATCTGTTTGGTACATAAGTCTTAACTAATTTTTGGCGCATAGTGCTTAACTGATAGTATTTTTTTTTCAATGAGAAGTTTATTCTTTTGTTTCTACTTTTAAGATGCAGAAAAAAGATGGTGAAATAAGATCACTTCTTGTCATGCATCTTTTAATTGATAGGTGCGCTTTTCATTTTCCTCCAGGAATAGGGATTGGTTTGATGGTGCTAAATATTTATCAGGAAATCTGTTGTATTGGTTCTTTTTGCAATTCTGTTCCTCTTGTCTTTAAATTTTTTCTACTGTATTGTAAGCATCCACAACTTTCTTTGCATATATTGACTCACTGACCCGAAGAGTGCGTAGGGATATTTGAATGTCATTTTGTAACTAATTCTGATATTTTAATCACATCTCAAGGTTGACGAATGCAATCTTTTGGTGTGGTGCACAGGAAATGTTGAACTATATTGCAAAGTTGGAGTACCTTTTGTATTGGGAACCACTGGGGGAGACAGGGAGCTTTTGTATAAGACTGTGAATGACTCAAAGACTTATGCTGTGATATCTCCTCAAATGGGTAAACAGGTGCAAGATTATAAGCAATTGGTTTTTGGTTTACTGAGCATTTCACATATTTTCCTTCACCTTACATAAATAACATTTCTTGTACTGTTCTTTTAGGTGGTAGCATTTCTTGCTGCCATGGAAATCATGGCAGAACAATTTCCGGGTGCATTTTCTGGGTACAACCTACAGGTATTCTCTTCCTACCTATTATCTTCAGCATTCTTATACGATTCTTGTGCAATAGTTACACAAGATTTTCATGAGGTTCTTGATCATCCCCATTTTGAAGTGATGTAATTCCTGTGTGTTCTCTCAGTAGTAACTTACTCTTTTGCTTGTTCAATTGAGCATTTAATGGTGGTTAAACTCGTAATCCGCCTCTAACATATGCATTAGTTATCCCACTCTTTACTTTTCTCTTCCCTGCATCACTCGTATAAGGTAGTGGAGTCGCATCAAGCTGGCAAGTTGGACATATCTGGTACTGCTAAGGATGTCATCTCGTGTTTCAAAAAATTAGGGGTCTCATTTGAGCTAGAGCAGGTATGCTTTCAACAAGGATTTATTTTTCCCTAAAATTAGTCAGCAGGGATTGAAAGTATTTAGTAAATACATTTTCATGGATCTCTAGCTTGTATTTTTTTGGTCAATGAATCTATCAGGTGCACCTAATACGGGACCCTAGGTTTCAAATGGATGTGATGGGCGTTCCTGAAGAACATTTATTGGGTCATGCATTCCACACGTATCGCCTAACATCACCCGATGGGACGTAAGATACATGGGCCCACTTCTAGTTTTGCAATTCTTTTGGTCCAAGTTTTGTAATCCTCTCTTGTGTGTGCTTTTAGTGTCGTCTTTGAGTTTCAGCACAATGTTTGTGGTAGATCAAGCTATGCAGAGGGCACTGTTGATGCCGCGCTCTTCCTCGCTAAGAAGGTAATCAATCACCTTTTCAAAATATAATCATTAAGAAGATATTACTGCTGTCGTGATTTGATCAAACGTCTTTGGTTAATGCAGGTGAAGTCAAAAGCTGAGAGGCGGATATACGATATGGTTGATGTTCTCCGTGAGGGTAGTATGAGATGAGCGTTTTTTCCGGCATTGCTAAGCTCATACCACCCTCTCTAATCTGGTGCCTTGGCGATCATCTGGTGGTGCCACGAGTGCCATATTTCTGAGAAACCGTGCAAGAACTGCTGGCTGGCGATGAACCACTTCCTATTTTCGTGACTTGAAGTTTTAGACCGTTAACTTCATAATTGGATCTCATCTTGTACAAGAGATTCCAATGCAGAATTTCAACCATTATATAGAGTATATGTTTTGATAATCAAATCCAACGGTTGTAAGAACAGATTTTAAGGATTGTGTAGAATTTCAATCAAATATAATGGTTGAAATCGATTCTACTGTACAAAAGCTATAATCACAATTGCACAAGTTTCTCTTCCCAAAGCACACAACATTAAAGCTTACAAAATACAAAGAGGGAGTATATGCCTATATGGTTACTACTTCAGTCGATGATTTAATTTTTAAAACCGATATCAAACTTAAAAGGAAAAGAAATTCAAACCAAATTTATTGTTTTGCTTGCCCCCGTGTGTCTTTGCTTTATTGTTCCAAGAAACTCCATGGGCAAGCATTGATGGCGAAAAATCACTTAACCCTTGAAGATGAAGACATGAAACTTTATCTAATGGGAGGACTTTTGATTTGTGTGTTTAATTTTAGTTATTGTCTTGTAAACTCTTTTATTTGTGTGTTTGATTCCAATCATTAATTTTATGAATATTATTGTATTCATGTTTCAATTATTGTAGTTGGAGGACAGTAATATGATATCACATGCATTCTAGTCATTATTGTCTTGTAAAGTGGTCCACTTAATAGAGTTAGAGGACAGTGATATGACATCACATGCATTCTAGTCATTATTGTCACATGCATTCTGTGATATACAGATATCCACTTTATGAGAATTTTCCCTATTAGAGTCATTCATATAGCACATTAAACAAAAACAAATAGGAACTACAAATTTAAAAAGTTTCTATATACAGATATCCACTTTATGAGAATTTTCCCTATTAGAGTCATTCATATAACACATTAAACAAAAACAAATAGGAACTACAAATTTAAAAAGTTTCTATTAGCTTCAAATTAGAGTAAAAAAATCAAAACTACCCTTAATATACATATCTTACATTATTTTCAAAAATTAAAAATTAAATCAAATTTTAAATTCCATAATTTTAGGTCTTATTTTCAATTCCTGAAATTGAAGATCCCTTCAAGAGCAATATAGTTATCCAATCACTCACCTTCCCTCATTTTCAACAAAAATTTCATACTTTTCCCCTGCAATCAAACAAAATTCTCTCTCCTGTATATTCGTATCGCTTAAATATCAAACATCATGCCAATTTGAAACCAAGAAGATTAAAATCATCGTAAAATCCATATGGCGCTCTTGATACAGTCGTCGGGAATTTCGCTGCTCTCCGGAAAGGGAACGTCAGAGAGGATTATTTCAAAGAGAAGAAGTTTTAGGTTCAGTGTTTGTTCGGGTGTGAAGGATTTGGAAAAAGAGGGTTTAAATTTGAGAGTTATGATAATTATGAGGATAGTTTGAGGTGGTGGTTGAAACTGAGTGAGGTTTTCTGCCTTTAGAGAAAGATACAATAGTAACACCTAATGAAGAAGTCTCTCTGCCTCAAATGACTTAGGTTAGTGATCCTTGTTATTTTCATAAAATTAGTGTGTTTGTAATACATCTGCTTACATATAGGGCATAATTATAGTATAGGATTTCTACTTTATATGAAACATTGTGAATGTTATTTTTCAAATTTGATCATAATGAAATTCTAAATTATGCAATTCAATTTCGTTTCAAAAAATATTCCATCACATATCATGTATTTACCATTTTCATTTCTCCATTATTGATGGTTCATATCACCATTTCGATCATATAGTTGATCATAATGCACTTTAGTTTGCATTTCGATCATATAGTTGATCATAATGCACTTTAGTTTGCATGCTTTTATACAAAATTGACATGTCAACCAAATGTAGTTGAGCATTCAATTAGTAAGGGTTACTTTATAATATTCATACTCAAATGCATGAAAACATTGTATATATGCACTATAATACACATTATTCTATTCACTTATTGTTGCATAATTGTATGCTTTTTTCATTTATGTTGTGTATCCTATTCACCTGGTGCAGTCGTTGCTCTTCTTCTTCCACTTGAAACTCGAATAAATCGGCGTAGTTGAATTGTAGGCGAAGTTTGGACAATTTTCGAGATTCTGCATTATAAGATGATTAATTGTAAATGTTGACTAATATTATGTAATTCGAAAAAATTTAAATTAATTGTGAAGACCTTCTTTTTAGGAATGATTTGAAATTTGGAAGGTGGTATAATTAGCACAATTTTCGAGATTCTGATTTTAAGATGATCAATTGTAAATGTTGACTAATATTATGTAATTCAAAAAATTTAAATTAAAAAGGGCAAATTGGTCTATTTATGTCCAATTTGAACCTATTAGAAACAAAAAAAAATTAGTTTTACTCTATTTGAAAAAAATAGGAGTGAAATGAATCTAATAGTAACTTCCCCCCCCCCCCCCCACACTTTATTGTATCAGATATCACATGCAATTGTCTGGTCCATTTTATTGTATCAGATATCACATGCAATTGTCTAGTCCACTTTATTGTAACAAATATCACATGCAATTGTCTAGTCCATTTTATTGTATCAGATATTATATTCAAGTGTCTAGTCCACTTTATTGTATCAGAAATCACATGCAATTGTCTAGTCCACTTTATTGTATCAGATATCACATCCTAGCGAGCCTAATGTAATTTTTTATAAAAATTTAGTTATCGAGCCTAACAAGTCGAGCTCGAGTTGGCTCGTTAGTAAATCGAGTATCTAACGAGCTCGAGCTCGGCTCATTAATGTAAATGAGTCAAGCCTTATCGAGCCTTAACGAGTCGAGCCGAGTCTCATTAAGGCTCGGTTCGAATAACAACACTACCTAACACGAACAACATCAACAATCCATCTATAATTCAATGATCAGTCGAAGCATTCAACCGCTACCTCCAAGCAAGATCTGAGCTTCGTGATCAACGTAAGCATTAGGGGTGTAAGTGAGTCGAGCCTACTCGTGCTCGACTCAAAAAAAGATCGAAATAGACTCGAAGTTAATCGAGTCGAGTTTCGAGCTACTCGAGTAGCTACCGAGTTCGAGTTCGAGCTCATAAATACTCGGCTCGAAAGGCTCGCGAGCCTAATCGAGCTTGAACAATATTTACTATTTTGCCATTAATATATAATTTATATTTATATACGAGTAATCGAGTCGAGCTCGAGTTTATTTTAGAAAAAAATATGTTTTAAAAATTATATAGGTAATCGAGCCGAGCTCGAGTTTATCGAGTTTCTTATCGAGTCGAGCTCGATCTTTAAAATTTTAGGCTCGACCGAGTCGAGTCAAGTTTCGAGCTTCGAGTATAACAATCGAGTCGAGTTTCGAGCTCAGCACTACTTGGCTCGACTCGGCTCGTTTACACCCCTAGTAAGCATCAACAACTCAAATTGGACTTCATATAGCACGTATGAGCACGATATAGAGAAAATTAGCAAAATTATTTGAATTTATGAAGCATTTAGTGTTATTTTTAATTGTTGTTTTAATTTATGTTTTCAATTGTTGTATTTTTTTTTATGTTGTACTCATTCTTCTATTTTTAATAATATTTTGTCAAAAAATATATTAACAATAATTTATTTTCTTAAATTATAATTAATTAATTAACGAATATGAAGAGAATATATATATATATATATATATATTGATAGTAGGACCCATCAATTGTACTTTTGGGGTAGAATGCATTGGGGAGATATAAGTTTTTTGAGATAGAAGTAATAAACTTTTGAGGTGACACACATGTGACAAACTTAAAACTGGAAAATCATCACCCACACTATGGGTGCTCTTAGGTACGAGTCTCTCATGTTTATAGCGAGGTGCCATCAATTAAAAGTATAACAACTAGGTACAAAATAAGAGTGCTATTGGCCAATTTACCCTCCATTATCTCTCTATTTAGTTTACACATTTTTTCCATCATGATTACACATTCTCCAATAATGACAACTTTTTTCTTTCCATAATAGTTGGGTCCTACCACATTAATTTGTATTTGTAGTTGTTTACTTTTGAATATTAGTGATTATCCCCCAATTCATTTGGGTTTATTTTCTCCCGTGAATATTACTCCATTTCCATGTAAGGGCATTATGTATTTGTTTATTTTCAGAATATTCAAATAAAATGTTAAACATAGCAAATAAAAAGTTGAACACCGTACCTAATAAGGCTGAACAAAAAAAATAGAACGCAACAAATAAAATGTTGAACACAACAACAAACGTTTGAACATACTGTAAAAAAAAAAATTGAACATTGTGAGTAAATAAATTCATAACAATATTCTCATAATAGATTAATACCTCCCGAAAGTAAATAAACTCATAATAATATTCTCAAACAGTTCCTCCAAATTGTGTAAAAAACCTACATCATTTTTTTTTTTTTTTTGACGGAGGCTTTACAAGATCATAAAATAAAGTTACAAATCACGAGCGTAAGATCTTGATCTTCAAATCATACGGATATCGCCGTCCACTCCAATCGCGTGAAGAGGAAAGACGAGTTTCCCTTTGCCTTAACATGTGTCCAGGTCTCCAATCTTTAAATGAGACAACCCCACACTAAGGTGTTCTCATATCAAGAATAGGAAACATAATAAACAGACAAAGTTCCACGAGTATCCGATCCAAAAGTACCAAAGCACCAGGGCTCTCGAGTCTATCTCAAGGAGCCCATCCATCAAAAAAACTCACAACCACAACAAAGCCACGAAGCAAGCACCAAAACTACCTATGAAAGCAGTAAAATAGGATCAACGAAGAAATACCCGAACGGTCACCGTGGCTCCGTTACGGACAAGATCTACGTTGATCCCTAACAAGAACTGAAAAAAACTACACCAGATCCACCAGATCTACAGATCTACAACTCAGATCTGCAGATCTATAACTCAAAACTAAAACTCAAAACTCTAGATCTATAACAATCTAGCGAAAACTAAAAAAAGATTGGAGAGAAGAAAAAAACTAACAGATCTGAGATGAACGGACAACAAAAGCAATTATGGCAACGCGAACGACGGATCTGTATCGGATTGACGGCGAAATTGACGGCGGAGTCCGGTGGAGAAAGGGAGGAGCAACTCTCTAGAGAGAGAAGCTCTCCCTTCTCTCTAAAACCGCTGGTCTATCATTTGAACAATAAAAACCTACATCATTATTTTCACATAAACAACTAATCATACTTCTTTTAAATAACAACTAATTATATTATCCTTATTCTTTGACCATGACTTCTTCGTACTACCTTTTACCCAGGCCAAAACCCCCCAACAATTTAAATAAAGATTTTCAAAAAAATCAAGATTCAGATGACAAGATCTACCCAAAAAAGATGAAGAAATTATGAAAGGTGATAACAAAAACAGAGAATAAATTCATACCAACTCAGTGTTTCAACCCACCCTAAAAAACCCCTAGATCTACGCCGCCATTGCGCGAGCGACGCAGATCGGTGAGCAGTAATAACCCCTCTTGACGGAGCATTCAAGCTCTGCAGCGACGACGTATGGCCCTCTCGACGAAGCATTCAAGCTTTGCAGCGACGACGGATGACCCTCTCGACGGAGCATTCAAGCTCTGCAACGACGACGGATGGCCCTTACCGACTCACTGCCTTTTTCAGCATCTCAAAATTCCCAATCGGCGACCATTTTCACACCCGACGCCACTGTTTGCAGCTTCAAACGTCGATGGAGCAGTGCCAGTGCCCAACTCGACAGAGCAGCGCTAACATCCCCCCCCCTCCCCTTGACGGCGCAGCTGAGCTTTAGTTGGGCGGCGACCATTTTTCTTGGAGGCAAGCTCGCCGGAAAAATGAGAAGAGGATGGGGGAGGAGAGAGGGGGAGGAGAGAGGGGGAGAGAAACGCGTAGGTGGGAGAGGAAGAGAATCACGTGAAATGAGAGAGAATCATGCCCCAATTTTGATTTATTAAGCTCAAAGGGTATTGTGGTCAATTACCATCAGATTTTGTACCCATTTGCAAGTCAAAAAGTGCATCGTACCTGGTTGCTATATATTGGAGATTCTTGTATCCCTTTGTAAATAAACTCTACTCCCTCTGTCCCGAAGTAAGTTTCCCACTTCTTTTGGGTGTTTAGATTAAGGAATATGATAAAATAATAGATGTAGTACAAGTGATGTGATAGTGAAAGAAAAAATAATAAATTAGTATGAGATGAAGTATAATAAAATAATAGATAAAGTATAAGTGATGTGATTGTGAGAGAGAAAATAATTTGTCAAAAATGGAATGAAAAACTTATTGTGGGATATTCAAAAAAGAAAAAAAGTGAGAAACTTATAGTAGGACGGAGGGAGTATTTTTTTAAAAAAAACTTGATTGAATTTTCGATTCGTTCAATTATTTCGACTTTTACAAAATAGTGATAATCTTATATAAATTGATGATGATATTTGTACATATCTACATTTAAGAAAGGAATAATACATTATTTAGGATCCTTGTTCGAATCTATTTATGAGAGTGAACGGTTCAGTTTATCTACAAAAATTAAATAAATAAAAGTACAAAGCCCTAAAACTTGAAAACTAAAAATGTAAGGGTCACATTGTAAAAAAAGAAATAAATCTTGTAAGGGTCTCAATTTTAACAAGGAAAAGGAAAGGAGAGTCGCATCATTTTTGAAATTTTACAAGGAGATAGAGACGACGATTGTTCCTTGACGCATCCCTAATTTCCAACCTAAATTTTAAGGAATTTTACTGCAAGGCGTTGCAGGTTTCAGGTATATGTTCGAATTATTGCTCAGTTATTGTTTTTTGGATTGATTGAGTGTCCTTGAAATTTCGTATTGGCTACTTCTTCGTTTTTCCGGCAAAATTTGATTCGGGACGATAAAGACGGCGACTTATTGATTGGTGAAATGTGGGCGTGCGTGTGCGCCTATGTGTAATAACTACAATAGTCTGTATAGGATAATTGGGACAATCAAGGTTGAGCACTGGGGATTCTGTAAGATTTCTTTATTACGGAGAAATGTTCATATGAAATTCGTTCCATTAGGCTGTGCATAAATATGTTGAGTTAATACTTCAAATTATCAGCTCCAAGAGTTGAGTAACTACTATTGGGCACGAGGGATGTATGAGTAATCTTTTTGTTGTTGGAAGTAACTATACCCCTTTGTTGTGTGTGTCATTTACCTGATAAGCAATTGCTAATGATAGCTGTATTAGGATAGGGAACTTATTTTTCTTTATTGACTTAGCTAATTAGTGGTAACTTTGTCCTTTGCTTTAATGTGGTGTTTCAGAAAATGCTTCAGCTGTTTCTATGTGAGCCTGCCTGGGATGATGACTGTGGGAACGATGAAACTTATAAGCAGAGGATGTCTCTTCTTGGTGAATTAGAATCTGCCATCTGGTCGTTTATATCGTCAGGAGGCCGATCTGAAGCTCGGCTCTGGCTTTGTAGCACTCTTTCAGGCATAAGCTCCATTAGCCCCCGCCGACAACGAGACTTGTTTGTGAGCTTGCTCAGATCAAAGCCAATCAAGTGGCACTTAGCATCACAACTTCTGCGATTGATCATTGAGAAGCAACCTAAAATAATGGGACCCATAATAGCAAAGAAAAGCCGCAAGCTGGAGAGTTATTTTAAAGGTAAGTACTGATATTTCTTATAATTCCTTTACATTCTAGTTAGTGTAATTTTTGTAATAGAGCTTCCATAATTTACTGAGTCAGGGGTTTAGCATCCTTCATCTAGTACCTATATGCATTCGTTATCCGTGTGGGATAACTGTGGCTTCAGTCATAAATGTAGTTTGATAAATATTTTAGATGTTTTTGATTCAGTGGCATAGAAATAAAACATTCACTTCACCTTGGCTGTGTTAATCATTATCCTCTGAACTAGCATTAATAAAACTTCCTTCTGTCTAGGGTGAGAATTTTTTGTCTTGATATTTCAATCAGCTTGGATAATGTTGAAAATCTTTTATTTCAAATCTTGGATAAAGTTTGCATGCTCTGTTATATTTTTTGAAACTATGAAATACTGAATCAAAAACATCTAAAATATCTTTGGGTGAAGTGAATGTTTTATTTCTATCCTGGCTGTGTTAATAACATCTGAATCATTATCCTTTCAAATTTTAAGATGTCAACATGTAACTTTTCTAGACTATTCTTCAAATGTCCTGTCCTTGTGTGTTGCGTGGTTGCATGATCTTTATGTGGTTTATGCACGCAATTGATCTTATGCATTTTTTTATTGGCTGTTGCTCTCTTTAGATTGATAAACTATTTATCTGTCCAGGAAATCCTAGGCGTATCTTGCACTGGTTCTCTAATTTTTCTGGTACTAGTGATGTGGATCATGGAAAAGGTGCTAAAGCATTGTCCCAATTTGCTTTTGTGAACCGAGATATTTGTTGGGAGGAGCTTGAGTGGAGAGGTAAACATGGGCAGTCACCTGCCATGGTTGCAACAAAGCCCCATTATTTTCTTGATCTGGATGTCCAACGGACAGTTGAGAATTTTCTTGAGTATGTGCCTGAATTCTGGTCATCACATGAGTTTTCTGAGTCATTAAAGGATGGTACTATTTTGCTGTTTGATACAAAATATTTTGTTGATTTGTTTACTGATTTGATGTATGAGGAGGAACTAGAAGAAATATGGGATGTTATTGAGGAATTTCTCATGGAGCAATCTTTCTCTTTCTTATGCCATCACCTGCTAATCATTCTTGATGAGCAGGACTTGCAACTTTTCCTAGGTTTCATTCCGAAATATCTTAGGCCAAAATCAGAAACTGTTGGTCTTGGCAGTACATCTGAGTGGTTTGAGATTATACTTTCAAAGTACAGTGGTTCTTGTGACATTGATCAGCTGCTTCTTCTGACTGCGGTGACTAATCAAGGTCGCCAGCTCCTGCGGCTTCTAAAGGAAGAAGGCAGCGAGGAGGAAAAAGAAAAGATCAAGAAGTTGGTTTTCCAACTCTGTGAATCCTCCTCAAGCTGTGCCAATGAATTGACAGAAGTATTGGTAAGAGGCCTAAAGAAAAAACCTTTGGAACTCATAAAAAGGTTGGGTATTCAGTCATGGGCTATACATTTTAGGTTATCAGAAGAATTTAATACTTCTGAGTCCTGGGAGTCACTGTTTACCAATAGTGGGATAAATTTTCGCAAGTCTGACAAGTATGCTTTGCTACATGATGATGAATTTTCGGAAGATTATGGATCGGATTATGATGGAAGATCTTTGGTGAGCCTCAAGCACACGAAGAAACAAAGAAAACATAAAAAGAAAAGAAAACGCAATTTCGATTCTGATGAAAATTATGAGGATGAGTTGGTTGGTTATAATTTATCACATAACAGACTAGATCTGCAATCCAAGGGGGGTGATTGGTTGCTCTCAATTGATGGCTATTCTACTACATGGAGCAGTGTAAGTCCACAACCTATCTCCTTTATTGCTGCAATTTCGCCTCAATCTCTATGTTGTTTGATTCCTCATGTATGATATATGTGGATGACGTGTCACTTTTATGCTGAAGTACTGATAAATGTAGCAGAAATAATTAGATGCAAATATTATAATTTAAAAACCATGTTTATGAAGTTGCTCTTGACTTATTTGGGATATTAGGAATTCCGTGGCTGTAATCCACTATATTGCACACAGGAAAATTAGGTCTTAGAAACTTGATAACACTTCAAATTATATTTCACATTCTGTTTGTTGATTTGCAAATGAGAAGTGCCAGGAATAGTTTCCCAGTTACACATTGAACAATGTTGGGCAGTTTGATGTGGCAGCTTACCCTGCTTCAGATCGCCGTAATATGTTTGCTAGTATCTAGTCTATAGGCTCTTTGGTTAGTATGTCATGTTATGTAGCATTCATCACATTTTACGAAGGACACTTATTTTGCATGCTCCCTTCACCAGACTTTTGACGTGTTTCAATATTGCAGAAAGTTTTGACTTCACAATTATGCTATTTTATAGGTGGATCTTCCGGAACACCTTTCAAGGCATTGTTTTATTACATGGTTGAAGTGGGTGTTTGCCAAGTGGGGGGCAGTGTCTTAATCCTTTGGCCTTGGACTGTTTATGAAGAGTATGAGTGGGAAGTAGGAAGTACCCTCACCTTTCCTAATGTGAAGGCATTTTTGAGGTTTGTATGAAAACATGACTCTCGACTGTTCCTTCTCATCTTGGAAATTCATGCATCACTGAATTGAAAGACTATTTGTCCAGTGCAGACCTACGGTTTGGAGCAGTTAAAGAGATTTCTTCACCCGTTGACTGGAAAAGAAGACTTGCTTTATCCTGGGGAATTGTGTAGGTACTAGTCTTGTTAACTCTTTTTTTCCTGATTTAACTTGCAATACTACTATGATACAAATACTAGCAGGATGATGGATACTTATGCTTATATTATACTTATTAATCAACAGAACCTAAACAATTGATCAAGTTACCTCCTTGGCATTTGAGCTAATCACTGTGACTTGCCGATATCTGTATTTCAACATTATAAGGTGAAACTCTACAGTCTTTACATAACTAATTTCTAGTGCATTAGCATTGGATGATTCTGTTTTACTTCTCTTGTCCTTTTCCTCAGTGATGGTTGTTGTTGCTATTCTCTTTTGGGGAGCACATATAGTAACCATGGGCGTGAAAGGATCTATATGCAGTAATGGTGTTCATTTCTCTTTGTCGTTAGATTTGAACCATCAATAACGATGACCAGCTGGAATTGTTTACGATTCAAGAAAGGGAGAACATATGCCTTAGACCTGGAGAATCTCGAGAATTAATGATGAGGTTCAGAAAACGCTGGTATCTTTCTTCAAATTATGTTTGAAAGTATTTTTTAGGGTAAAGCAAACTACATAATTACATTAACCTGAGACAAAGTTGATCTTTGAATTATGATCTTGTTTCAAATTTAGGCATAATGGGAAAATGAAGGGCGAAAATCACCCTGATCTAAGCTGAATCCAATGAGATAATTTAATATCCAACTCCCAAGGGTGAGGCTTCCTGCAAAAATTGACATAATCTGTAGTTGATGTTCATTTGATTATGATACAAAATTATTGAACTGTGTCATTGTTATTGGGATTTGCTTGACAACAAGCAAATTTTTTGATATCATAAGATTGTTCATCCGATGTTTTGCATTATATTGCAATTGCACTCATAGGAAAACAAAATCAAAACATTCCTAAGTATAAACAAAAATAAAAATAAAAATTGAACTCACGTACCTAACCCTCCAATGGTATTTTCCTTCCTGTGGCTGTGCCACTTGGCTGCCACCACCTATGCCACATCGCGCCACCGTCTTCTAGTTGCGTTGCTTGTTGCCTGCCAATCCACCACCCATGCATGATATATGATATGATATTGAGGTTATAGGCAGACCATATTTTTTTTTTTTTTGAATTACATTAAATACCTATCCCTTTTTTCCCCTCCCTCGAACCCAGGATATTGAGGTTATAGGCAGACCATATTTATGATACACGATAACTTCATTTATGATACAAAATTATAAATCCACGACCTATGCCAATCCACCACCCATGCAAAAATTGACCTAATGCTGTATTTGAAGCAGTTGTTCGGGTTCCTTAGTTAATGGTTTTTTTAATGTGGGGGCTGTTCTTATTTTACCGGAGGGGGTTTAAATTAGCTCCTCTGGTCGCATTTCTCCTTAAATGAAAGAAAAGATAGGCAATTTGTCTTAATTAATTTAGGTGTGCTTTTGTCTGCTTTTTCTTGTTTATTAAGAGTGAAGTTCACATTTGTAGATTAACCCATCCCTCTTCATCTAAATATTCATTCACCCATATAATACATTTTATACAATATTAGTAGCATTTAAGTGAATGGTGTCGGGCTACAAGAAAATAGTTAAAATCTTACGAATTTTGAAATATTATTTTATATATTGGAGTATAAATTATTATTTACAAATTTATTCTTTCAGCGCAAACATTAAACACATATTTCAATTTAACTAAAATTTCAGGTTACGAAAAATAAGTAAAAAAATCGAGACTTGCGTTTTTTTTTTTGCATCCATTAAATCTGGTTAATGTTGCAAGGGTGTTCATAACATAGCCCAGAAAATGGCATCATGAAAAATTGAAAATTAATCATACGCTTTCAACAAGTTCAGTCACACCTATTTATATTGAAACATTTCTCAAGTAGATTGCCATGTGTCAGCTGCTAAGCAATCAATCAAACAAAAGATTACAATAATCGTATAATTTAATTGTGGTGTAAAAATAAAAACAACAAAAAACGAAATGCCCGAAACAAACTCCTTTTTTAGTTTAACTGGTATCGTGTTGGAGAAAATCAAACTCACTAGACGAGACATCTGGCAAGCGGACGTATCTGGGACACGATGTATCAGTGGTGGATTCAACTGCACAATCCCGAATCTGCAAAAAAACATCTCTTTCAGATAAGAGGAAAATGAGCAAAAACAAACCACCAAAATGTATGCGTGTGCTGACCTTGAAATCCTTATAGAAGCATAGTCGAAGTTCCTCAACAGCATCACCTGAACATTCGATTTGTGGATTTCCATGAAAAGCATTTTGAATGGCTGCAACAATGCCTCTCAAAGGATATTTTTCAGAATTTGAGGCTATGTACCCAGCTTTTCTCAGAACTTCCTGTGTGGTGTAAATAAAGAAAGACAGGGTCAAACACTCGGTATGCTAATCTAATTCCTTAAGAACACCTTGTGGTATCCAATAGTTAAGGTACTCATCAGAACACAATATAATTGCATAACAAGACCACACGAGAAATGTAAGGTTCCATGAAAAAAATCATCTTACCGTGACATTATGTTGGAAATAGAGATTAAGTGTTGTTGTGAAGTAACCATATTCATCCTGTACAACTGGGGATGAACAAGTTCCATGTTTTTCTGGTAAACAAGGTTACAAATGAAGAGAAGTAATGATCATAGTGAATATTTATAGACCAAGATGACGATGGAGAAAGGGCAGCTAAATAGTAAAGGTATACAAGATAAAGTCAGTTTGTTAATATTATGTATAAAAAAGCATTCTGTAACAAAATACGGATCACTTGAGCATAATTCAACACATAATGACCACCCAGTTTCATCAAATATCAAGATTACTTTTTGATACCAATGTATGAAAAAAGTAATCTTGTTCATCGGACAAGAATGAAATGATAAAGGAGAATCAAAGTTCGCAATGACGTTTACCCCACTGTCTCCAGACGTGTTCCAATCCAAACATGAAAAGAAAAAGAAACAATAATTAGTTTCATGTAATGGCATCACCAGCAAAAGAAGAAAATGCATTTAATTGCAAACCTCGTGTTCCCAAAATAAACCCTTTCCACCATGGCAGTTTGATGGAGAATCACAGCTTAAAGATGGCCAGTACTTATTCAAGTCACTCATCAACATTGAAATCTGCAGTAAAACAAATAATTAATTGAAAATTACAGTTACTGTCCAGGAGAAATGCCCATAAATTTAAGAAAGTGATTCTTTTGCCTAAGTGGGATGAATTGCCTGTGGTTAAATGACAAGTAGGAAGCAGGGAATTAAATGATACTAATAGTTAAAAGTAATAGTTAAAAGTCCCACCTTAGAGAAAAAAACTAAAAAGAGGTGGTCCTAGAGAGAACCACAAGGCGCAAAAGCCAAGTGCATCCTCCAAAAAGTCTAAGAACTCATGCACACTCACTTATATATACGTAAAAGGACTACACAAGCACGTTCTAAACTAAAGTATCTAGGCAAATATAAACTAAAGTAACAGTGCTCCCAAAATAATACCTCTTTAACATCAAATGTTTTCCCAGAGCAGCATGCAGGGTAAGTTCCATCATTGTAATCAGGCCAAAGTCCATCTGCACAAAAAGGAAAATCACAAGTACATTGCAAAATAAATCAGATGAATGAACAAGAAAAGTCAACATTTTCCATTAGAAATTGGATGCACCACTTGACTCAACACAAATGAACAAGAACAATAACCGAGTTTCATAATTAAAAACTGAATAACACCTCATACCATTACACCACTTTGTCAAGAATGTGAAAGTATGACTTACGGATTGTAAACTCTGTCAACGCATTTGAACTGGACCAAATTTAAACAGAAACAAAAGTGAGTTTCCTAACCAAATGTTTGTAAATGCTAAATCACAGGAAGAAATAAATCAAACAGACATGCACAATCAAATATGGAAAAGGATAACTGTGATTGCCATTTTTTAAACAATTCATATCATTGTTGCTCAAATTCCTTGACATGAAAACCACATTGTGAAGAATACTAAATATCTATGACAAGATACAAATATTTACAACTCCAAGAAGAAAAATAGAACAGCTTTATCACAGACTCATAATACAATTTAGTTGCTCTGAGAATTGCTAGATTCGGCAACTCGGCATCAAACTATTAGCACACAATAACAACTTCATCTAATCTTGACCTTGAATACCGAAATCTCAAATATTTCAACACAAATCCACACTCTAGGTTGTTTTGTTTAACATACACCGCAGGAGTATCGAAAATTCAAGGAGGCTAGGTGAGTTGCAGACAGAAAACATCATACACACTCCTCGGCACATCACAAGTGATATAGAGATGACAATTTCCTCTGAACTCGATGAGGAAACCAGTACCTACTTTAGTGGAGAAGGGGTACTGGGAACCACTTGTACAGATTAAATCAATGGATCAGGGTATCGGGACTTTCAGGTTCAGGGATGGATACATGAGTATCCTACCCATACGATCCATACCCTAACCGATTATGTTATAATATATACATAATTTTTTATTTTGTTTACAAGTTAAAAGTTCCTTTCTAGTTTATATAATATATGCATAAATATATTTAATTTTTTTATAAGTTAAAAAATCCTTTGTAATTTATATATACACATACATATATTTTTTTGTTTAAAATTGTTTAACGTATTTTTTGGATGATAATATTTGGATGGATTTAATTGGATGTAATCTGTAGATATTTTTAATCTATTTCTACTGGATAATGACATTTATATATGATACTCCCTCCGTCCCAATAAAAGCTTCTCATAGCTTTTGGGCACGGAGATTAAGAAATTTGATAGAATAAGTAGGTGTATTAGAGGTGATGTGATTGAAAGAGTGAAGAATATAATGAAATGCGAGAGAGAGTAGTTTACCAAAAAAAAGGATGAGAAACTTTTATTGGGACGGATGGAAAAGGAAAGTTGGAAGCTTTTATTGGTACAGATAGAGTATTACTTCTAATTTGATTAGTTGAATGATGGTGCTTGGATTTGATCTAGAAATCAATTGGTAGGACAATTGTCTCTAATTTGTTTATGTAGTTAAACTGACAACAAACTGTTAAAAGAGTTAATAGCTTCATTAAATAAACTAAATCTTAAAGATGATAATAGGATATTTGGGTAGGATATGAATATCCGATCTCCAATGGGGATGTGGAATAAATTACCCTACACATTGCCATTCCTAATGTGATTATCTAGAAAATGCACATGACCTTTATAACTTTAGATTTCCTGCATTGCATTTGATCTTAATAACTTTATCTACTGAACAGCTAAATTGTTCTATTTAATTCACAATGTATAAGAATCAAAACAGATGAGTCTTCCTACACAAGCACTTACAACTAAGGTTGGCAAAGTATCCAGAATTAAGGATTTGCTAGTGAAATATTTAGTAGCATCACCTTCACATAATTTGACTTGTATTACTAATCAAAGTAGTGCCATTTCCAGGATCGCAGCACAAAATATTCAAAACACTCAACACTGAGCAAACACACACACAAAAAAGGATAATGTTCTTTATATGATCATATGACACTAATCAATGGATCAAAGAAAAGCAGTGTAGTTTTCCAAATCAAGAACTTCTTATGTCACTACTTGATATTTACACCAGCTATATACAACAGAAATTATGTACTGACCAAATGCACATCTGTGCAATTGAAAGAGTGTAAGATAGTGAATGGGAACCACTTGGTCTAAAAGAACAAGTATGATCTGAAGTAGTTGATCACATAGTCGGTAGTCCTTGATATAGGTGAATGCGAGTATTTTAAACAACTCCAGAACAATTTAGTTGGCATAATAGTCCTCTCGTCTGTATATGAATATATGTTTTTTTGTTTCTTCTCTTTTCTCATTTTGTGGAGACCGTTAAAGATGAGCAATCAACACTTTACCTCAGAGAATAATTGTCTAAAAACAATTCTTTTAGTACTCTGTTCCTATTTGTCTGATGAGTGTCAAAAGAAGCACCTTGAAACATGGAAGGAGCTAGAACATCGCAATCATAAATTTGATTTGTGCTTGCATCTCATTTAGGGTTGATTTGTTATTCAATGGATTCTTACAGTTAACTCAACAAAATATTCTTCCAAGCTCTAACAATGAACTACAAGGCAATTAACATACTATTTTCTACAGCGAACAACATTAAACTCCAAGCGATTTCGCACACACGCACACACTAAACCCTAGGGAAAGCTATCAATTCCGCGCTAAAGAGATAACATTGCTTCAGCTATCCCACATATAAATGCTTAATTGACAAAAAAATCAATCTGGAAAAGTATAGAAGTAGTAGTATTTCAGGAAGGCAAAACAAAAATCATAATTACCGGTGACAGCAGGCATTGGACGAACAACAATGGCGAGTAGCGAGGCAATTTGTCCCTGGCCATAGGAGAGAGAGCATAAAATAATCAAACTCTCTGGTTTTATTGCCTAATCCCCCATACACATCTGGAAAATGTCCACCATCGTTGATTTCCGCGATGCAACACAATGCAATCCAAGAAAATGATAAGAGAATGCATTGAAATGTCGTGAAATTAATGGATCCGGTGGGTCGAGAAGCCATGTGAGTGACCTAGAAATCGCGATGCCGTCAAGGAACTGCATAATTGGCCGGACGTTCGGTGGGTTTATAGTGGAAAAAAAGGCCGACTACTTTATTTTGAATCAGGAATATTTTAGTACTTCTTAATAGTTGGAGACTTGGAGTGTAAGACAATATAATATGAGGGTTTTTTTTTTTTTTTTTTGATGGAATATGTGGGTTCGTGAAATACTCAAACGATATATTAAAACGATAAGTTAAATCATTGACATTTCTAAATAACGACAATTACCATGTTGTAGTCAGTGACGGAGCCAGAAATTTTAGATTGGGGGGCCCAATTTACATTACTATAAATACAAAATAATATTATATTTATTTCATTATAAATTTTATAATATCTCATTTCGTTAATTTAAATTTAATGATTTTTGTTATGTTACCAAGAAAATTAATTTTGATTGTTTTGATTCACAATAGGTGAAATGGTGTTAAAATTCAACGTGCAATCCAGCTAAGATATTATTCATTATTAGACAAATGTATAACTTAAAATATATTTCCTATGTCCCATAATGACTTGCATACGTTGACAATTTCACTTTTTAAGAAGTGTAAATTTAGTGAGGGTGTGGTCAAATAAATGAGGAGTATTTTTGGTGACTTAGTGAGATATAAAAGGAATTTACTGGGTGTTAAAAAGAATTTAGTTAGATGTAGAGAAAAATGTAGATTAAAATGAGTGACAATTTTAAAAATAAAATGATATAGTGAGAATATTAATTTTGTAGATTATTTACCTATTATGAGTGTACAAATAATCTTGAAACGTCTCAAATAAAGAAAGTATACAAATAATTATAAAATGAAAGAAATATATATAAAAAAAAAAATTGGTGGGGGCCCATTGCCCCCGCTGGGCCCTACGTGGCTCCGTCCTTGGTTGTAGTAATATGACTTTACAAATCTTTGTAGAGGGAAAAGTAATTTACTTCTCACTTTTTTTCATTCGATTACGAGACTCACAAAAGGTAAAATGATAATTTTCAAACTTTTCATGCATGAATTATACTAAAAGCGGGGATTGACCACGTGGAATAGGAAAGACACAAATCGCATGCCCTTAGATTGTGTGGCTTTTTTTTTTTTCCTGCATCAACTTCATGATTTGCGAAAACAGAATGACTTTGTCGTATCTTCAACAGAACCACCACCCATTTTAAGAATGCTCACTGGAATCTCCACCTCCGATTAGTGATTGTCGCACTCAATGATCCACCACCTTCACTATACAATCAATGCTCTCTTCCTCGATTTGAATTTCGAAACGAATGTTGTCAAGTTTTGAAAGAAAAAAAATACGAAAAATATTAACTTTACAAGACAAAACGAAGGAGAACAAAACAACGATCTCAACATCGAGGAAATAAATTATAGTCTCTCAACTCATGAGAGATTTGGTAATATAAGCCTAACAAGAAAGAACAAAAAGAACAATGTTGGTATCGTCGTGCCCTGTTCAACTTCTGGTTGTGAACATGAGACAATGATATGTATAGTCCCACAATATTATAAAGTTTGACGTAGGAGGTTCAAACCTTTGTACTCTTAACATCCACTTTGACTAGATTTTTGTATGTTGGAGGGTATGGTGCAATCCACTCATAATATGATTGTTTATGAATAAAGTTAATGATAATTTTAATAATTAAAGAAATTCAAATACTCATATGTTGTACCGTGCAACACAAGTGAATTTTTAAATGATGGAGTACTCCGTATTAGTTATTTTATAAAATATATTAATTGGGAGAGTACTGGATTTGGGAGTTGGATACTCGATGAAGTCTGCATACAAATGGCTCTTGATGAATCAAACGCAACCAAACGCGATGCTTGATGATGAAACATGCATTTGATCGAAAGGAGTTCCGTTGAAATCTTAGTTTTTTCGTGGAGAATGGTAATAAACAAAATTCTTGCAATTCTCAATTTGAAGAGAAGAGACGCATACAACGAGAATTTTTCAATGAGATGCAAATTATGCAATAATGAAGACGAAGACACAGACCAACTTTTCATCAGGTGTTTGGCTACTATCTCTATTCAGAATAAAGTATTTTACTGGTTTGATATAAAAATTGAAGACAACCTGGTTAGCCTAGGGCACTTCAAATACTACAGCAAGAAAGGTTGAATCGTGGCATAAAATGATTTGGAACACTTTGATAGGAAGGAACAATACAATTTTTAGAGGGATGAATTTTGAGGAAAATAGAATGGTAGAGAATATTAAAATTTCTTCTTTTAGGTGGCTGAAAGCTAAAAAAAATATTTAATCCATGACAATCTTTTTTAGGAGTGGGATAGGAACCTATATTATGTGTAAGATAACACTAGAGATAGAGTTTTGCTTTTAATTTTTTGGGCACTAGCTACTAATATAAAAGTAGCTACCTAACATCACTCAAACTTATAATCAAATGTATATATATAAATATAATAGTTTAATACACAAACTCTATTATTAGTATATTAAATAAAATTTGGTATATGTTCCTACTTGTATTCAAATTAAAAATTTAGACATAAATAGTCAATAAAGTAATTTGATTAAGATTTAATTATAGAATATCTTACTACTCACAGAGGAAGAATGAATTAAACAAATATTTACACATGAATTTAAATTATTAATTTAAATAATGAAAAACATTGAATAGTGAATAAAGGGGGTGGGTAGGGGTAGGGTGGAGGACCCCCACAAAATCAACTTTAATTTATTAGAAAACTTTCATCAATGACAAATTTTTTTTTTTTTTTTTATGGAAGTTAAATACCCATCTCTTTTTTCCCCTCCTCATGACTCGAATCCAGGACCTAAGACCTAGGTAGTGGTGCTCTAACCACTTGAGCTATCCCACTTTGTCCAATGACAATCTTTTTAGCATTGGGATAGAGAACATATATTATGTGTGAGATGACACTAGACATAGAGTTTTGCTTTTAATCATGTAAGTTTGTGATTCGAATTTTTTGGGTACTAGCTACTAATATAACAGTAGCTACCTAACATCTCTCATCTAAATTATTATTTATAATTGGGTTTCTCTTCGATTATGTTCTGGCTTCGTTACTGTCAAAATGGCATCGTTTCACTTACGATTTTGTCACTTGCGCATATAAATTATGATCAACATAAATAATTGTAATGTGATCAGGTTTGACTTGCATAGCGGTCAAAAGATAATGGACATGGATTTAAAAAAAAAATATTACACATCACTATTTATAATTTGCCAAAATGAAAGAAAATGAATGTAATTATTAGACGTAAAATATTATTATTTTGTTTTATCTTTTTTATGATGTAAATTAATCAATTTACGAAATTATGAGACGTAAATTAAATTTTTATCTTTTTTTAAATTATTTTTGAAAAAATGTGAAAGTTACTAGACGTAAATAATATTTATCTCCACTAAATTTTTTCTACTTAAGCACACCCCAAATTTTAGTGTACGACCATTTCAACTGAACATAATGCTTACCATACGATTGAAATGGACCGAATAATATCTTTCAATTATATCTATTTTGTTTGTAGGACCTATAGAGAATCAAATTCCTATCTTAGGGTATATAATTAGACTAGTGAAATTATGTAGACTAAATTTTGAATAAAAAAGTGCTTCTTAATTGATCTCATTTTCAAGAATTTTTATTTGCTTCGTTGATTAATAAATTTATTCTTAAATGAAAAAAATGTTTTTAGAGAATATATTTCAACCTATCATTTTGTCATATTTAATTAAGAAAAAGAATTCGATATTAAATTTCCTAACAAGAATTTTAGTTTAATGAAGTCATGTAAAGTAGAGAGTAGAGTAATATGTAATGTAATGCAGTTGGATATTTCTGTCATTTGGAATTAAGGAGATGTTAGACTGTTAATGTCAGTCAGTCAGCTTCATAAAAACGACATTAAGAATTTCGGGTACATGCAAGGATGAAAATATCGGTATCGGTGGAAATATCGAGACCTTAAATTTATGGAAATATCGACGGATATATCGATATCGAATATCGATGTCGGTAAATTTTAAAAATTGTAAAAATTTAATAACAAGCCTTTAGTACATAAAATCAACAAAATAATTTGAATACATTTTATATCAATGATAAATTTATATAAAATATAATATACAATTTTATTTCGTATGACATTTATCGATATTTTTTGAAATTTATCGATATTTTCTCGATATTTTCCGATATTTTTTCGATATTAGACTCAATATTGTTATTGTCTACCGATATTTATCGATATTTTCAATTTTTTTACAAATATCGTGGAAATATCGATTCTTCCCAATATCGATATCGGTGACCCCGAAAAATGGATATATCGAGGATATATCGGGGATATTTCCGGATATTTTCATTCTGGGGTACATGTGACCAACTCCATCGCAAATATTTATTTACGTATGCGCCAACTTGTACCTATCTATTCATACCATCACTTCCATCCTTTCCTTTTCTTATTCTTTTTTTTTTTTTCATTTAATATGATCATAATCTCATTAGGATGGACGTGCACAAATTCAACATTTAATGATTTTCTTATAAAATAATTAAATCATTATTAACATGTGATGTAAGGTATGTTGATTTACGCTTTTTTTTTTTTTAGCGATATTAACTAAAGGCAGTGTATTGGTTGTGGATTCAATTTTTTTGGACTTTCTAAGTAGACAATAAAGAAGTTATATAAAAAGGGTAAAAAATATTTGCCACAGTATTTAAGTTGGTGGCAAATTTGCCACACAATTTGAGTTGGCATTGGAGAGGAAAATGGAGACAAATTGCCATTTTACCCCTCCATTGGAGATGCCCTTTGAACTCTTAGGGTGTTTCTTTTGGGCTTTAGGTGGTTTTAAAAATCAGATTTTTGAAATCCTGGTTTTTGAAATTCCAATGAATAGTAATATGAGTGTTTCTTTTGGGTTTTGGAATAGTGAAGGATTTAACTTTATGTCAAATCAAGTTGTAAGATTGAATGAGTTTGTATTATTATATTATTGTTTGGTGAGATTATAATGATTAGTTGATTAAATGTATTATATTATTATATTATTATAGTATTATTATATTATTGTTAAAAAAGAATATAATGATTGTAGTAATATTATATAGATATAACTTTATGTTAAATTAATATGTTTGATAAGGGTGATTTTAAGTGGATTTTGAAAACCGATTTTTAAATCTCGGAGTAAAACGGATTTTGGATCTTGAAATCCAAAACCTTGTTTTTAAAACAAAAAAGAAACATCCCCTTAGTATAAGATTCACTGTTTTTTTTTTTTTTTTGACAAGTATAAGATTCACTGTTATTTTTGTAGTGGTTGGATTATAGTAGTTGATAGCAAATTGTCTATTTTATTATTCTTTATTTACACATATAATGTACCTTTTAGTTCTTTTAAGAGAATTATTAATAGGAAAAATACTTTCCTTTGCTCCACATATTTTAAATCTTTTTTTTTTTCACAAAAAATGTAAATAATAGGAGAATTATTGAAAGAATTCGTATTAAAATTTGAACATTTAGTATTGAATTTTCTTGGAATTTTAGTGTAGTGTTTAAATTTTGCACATTTTTTGGTCGCAGAAAGTCTTTTAAGAAAAAGGCTTCCCTACATTTTCGTGGCATCCGGATCGGGATACGGCCCTGCCCGCAACAAAGCTCCTTACCTTTCGTTATTTTCTTTACCCAGGCTATCATTGATTTAATGCGAACGCAAAGGGCTAAAATAATGTACCAAACCCGGTGGTTCTGTATTTAAATGTGGTATACTAAAAATATTGTAATTTGTAATATCTAAGAACATTTAATAATTTTTTAAGACATTCATTGTCTCAATAATAAAAAATGGGAATTTAGATTGATGTTGGAGGTTAATTATATTCTAACTAAATAGAGAAAATTATGATATTAATATTTTAACAATTTCACCACTATATTTTAGTTAAAAAAAATTCCAACATAATGATAGTCTACCTTTTCAATTTAAATAAATTAAATGAGATTATATTTGCATCAAAACTTTGTATTATGAATTTAATTTTTAAATATGAATGGGTAGCAGTAATAAATTAGAAAAGAAATAGTAAAAAAGAGAGAAAAGGCATGTATTCAATTAGTAATTGAAATAAGGAGATGAATTACAAAATGAATGAACTGGATCATGTATAGAAGAAAATGAATGAGTTAAAAAAGAAAGTGGCTAGACTAGGGCATCTCGAAACGGCATAAAGGGCAAGAGTGATTGATTTTGAGCCATTTTGTGATGCAATCTCGATGAAAAACATGATCACATGGCATGGAAGCTCCCACTTCACTAAACTCCTCCAAGCAAACACTGCAACTCCCTTCCGTTACTTTAATCGCCGGGAGGGACTGTATCGACGATTCATCGGCCGGAATCATACCGGCAATGGGAGTCGGCCGGAGGAGAATAGCATGGTGGACGGTGAGATAGCAACTGACAAAGATGAGGGAATGGGTTGGTGGCATTGATGCAAGAGTTTCGACCGCATGGGCGTGTACATTAGTGAATAGACTTTCGTTAAATTGAGCATGAATGAGGAAGGATTCGGTCTTCTGTTTGATGAGGGAGAATGTTTGTTGAGCGTCGTGGAACTGCGCCAGATTGACGGAGACGGTGGAGGTGGAGTGGAGATGTTGTTGGGAAAGAAGGAGCCTTGATTCCCAGACGGAGACGCTGCATCTAGTGGAGAAAACGAAGATGATTTGGGGTGAGGAGAGGGTGGCCGGAATGGCGGAGGATTTAAGGTATTCGATTTCAAAGCTAGAATCCAAATCGACAGGTCTTCCTCCTCCTTGTGATTCAATCACAAATTCCATGAGAAAACTTGTAAGTTGTAAATATGGTATCTGTAGTAGAATGTAGTTGATGGTGAGTTTGAAATAATAGGGTACGCCTCTACTCTACTTATGTAGTAGTTGATTAACTAAGGATTCCCGCTTTTTTTGACCGTTATAATCCTATTAGCTGTAGAGATTTTCTTTATTTATTTTTGGTAACTTTTTTTTAAATATGGTATGTAGGAGAGTTAATCTAGTTTGATGTGGAATTAATTATTTGTAAAGATATGGGTGTATACTTTTAATTTAGGTAATCCAATTTAACTTAATTTGTAAGGTATCAAAATTTTAAATTTTGTGGGTTTAATTGTGATGTTGTTTTAGGTCGATAAAAAGAGGTTTGGCATTCTTGAACCTAGCACAGAGTGTCGTATGCCCTTTAATTGTTGTGGCTTAGATGTCCAAATTTTTATATTTGACAAATACAACAAACATATGATGAGTTTGGAGGTGTGTTATGTTTCATGGATACTATTTGGTACACTTGAGAGAAATGAAACCCAAGGAAGGATAAAACTTTTCATGAATACTAGCTAGTATTATTTGATACTAATCCAAGTCTTTTAACTCCCGGCCCTTTTTGTAGCTTGCTTGTCTGCGGTGACACTATAGTATTTCTCTTACTTTGTTCTAGTTCAAACCATAGTTACCTGGAATTCTGACTATTTCCTTTGAAATAATGAAATGAATGAGAAATCTTACTTTAGCCCTGTTTCTTTCTTGTGCAGTTATGCTGATGGGATTAAATATATATTATACCGTATGTCTGCTCGTTGCTTGTCGCTGGAGGTGTATCCACTTTTGCACTTTCAAAGGTAATCAATTATCTGAGTGATGCTTTTCTCTTGTTTCTGCATCTTTTAAATCTCCACGGATGCATGGAACAGTAAGAAAATGAAGCCTGCCTGTTCAACAAAGAATTTTGTACGTGTTTCTGCAGAATATAATCTTTATTATTAATTGTGGCTTTCCCTGCTTCTTTCCTCCTCAGACTAGCTAGCTCGAAGATAATAAACAAAGTAGCACGTCCAAATGGATACATGAGTCTGTGTAATTTCTGAACCTTGCTTTTGACGGAGGATTCACAAATGCAACTCATGAGTTAGGTAAACCAAATCTGCTGGTCCTCAGTTTTGGTTCATCTATTTATGACATATTGTTATTTATGAAAATGGGGGTAGGTACCCCGAAACAAGTGCGTGCATGGAACATAATGCTAGGAATGAACTTATGGGGTACCATTTTCATGTTTGGATACGATGCAATCGGCTTCTGTAAGCAGCAGCATGGGACATTTTACTCTACTCTGTGTGTGGTGGGTGCAGCAGGCCAGAATTTGGTTAAGTGAAGAAACACTACTTGTGCTAATATATTTCTGTGTATAATAAAGGTTTGAAAACAAGTGGGATCATAGTAGTGTATGAGCATATATAATAAGAATTGACTAATATGTCCTCATGCTGAGCCTGGTGACTAAATTCCAAAGAGTGGAGCAGTCTTTATTCTGTAAAATTTCTTTCTGGATGCCTCTTTCTTCTACAGTAGTTCGATTTTTTATTTTTTCTCGGACTTGTAAGAAGAAGAAAACATATCAAATAGTGGTGTTGTTTTCTTTGGCTAAGGCTTCGCCCTTTGCCCGTCGGTCTTCTTGCACAGCATTATCAGTTGTGCAACGTACACAGGATATTTGTTACTACAAAACTTGTACTTTTCTACATTAAGAATATGTAAAGTATGTTTGAAGTATCACCTTCCTGAAACCATGCACCTTTGCTATCTCAGTCCATCTGTTACCAGTGCCTGTGAGAATTGAGTTGCTTCACTGATTAGATCATATTATATTTTAGAAATTTATGCATTTTTTTCAGCACGAATTGTGTTACTGCCTGTTGATGCGTTGTAGTTCATTTTGGATTCGGTTTAGTTATTGATTTAGGTGATGGCGAAATTTGATCGTCTGGCGTTGTTGTTAATTAAGGCTTCAGGAGATGCATACTTTTTCTATGAGTTTGTTATGGTATTTCTGAATCGATAATTTGTTATCATTGAGTTGGAGAAAATGGAGTATTTCAATAAATTAGTTTGATCGAGTAACTGAAATTTGTGTTCTAAAATTGTTTCCATTTTTTAATATCTTAATTTTTTGTGTTATTCATGGAGGTATATATTGTATGGAATTAATCTCTGTTTGAATGGCTAATCCTCATGAGATATCATTGTGTGCAAGAAACATAGAATTGAAGAGATACTTTGGATATATCCGTAATTATGTGATCATGTTGGCAACAATGGTAGGTTCCCCATCACCAAGCTTAATCGAGCCCTTATACACACTCCCAAACCCACCTTCCCCGATCTTCAGAAGCCTGTTGAGATACTTTGGATATATCCGGAATGAAGGGTGGGTGTATTTGGGAAAGTTTCTGCACCGCTTCGTTACTTTGGCTTGGCCCCACCTCAATGGTCATTGGTTTCTACTTGGAAACATTTTCAAACGCTTTCCTCACTTGCCCATTAAAATATAAATACTTCCCTACTGTTTTTTCCGGATTATTTACACGTGTGCATTGACACAAGTATATCATCAGGTTCACACCGACATGAGCTCCAAACTCGGTGCAAGAGTTAAGGGGCCGCAAACCAATGTCATTCTTCCGTTTTTTTCGTCTCAATCTCAACTCTCTTTTCTAGGACAGATTGGGGAGATAGGCCAGACAACTAGTTATTTCTTACTACTATTAAGTTGTATACGTATATCAAGAAAAATGAATTTAATGAGATGTTTAATCAAATAAAGAAGGTATATTGTGACTTTGTAACAATATTAATTTTGTATTTAATTTCAAATCATTCGTGACGATGTGGAATAACTCAAATTAGTAGTTAATATAAATTCATTTATGATGAAGTGGGATTACAAGGTGAGTAGTTAGAGCAATATTAATTCATTCCCGCGGAATATAAAAAAATGTATCTATTCTTTTATCCTACTTCCTACATTTCATAATAAGTTTGTGAGAAGTGTAATAATGAGTAATTTTGAGTAATGTTTTGAAGTATAATTTTATAAATTTTATGTATAAAAGTAAGAAAATGAATTAATTTGTGTATATGTGTGGGCCTAAACATAATGATATTTAATGTAAATTTGAGAATATTGTGAAAATGAAATTTATTAAAAGTTTTTAATTTTAAAAATTGTAATAATTATTGTGTAATGTACGTATGAAAAAAGTAAATTGTGAAGTGAACTAAGTTTCAGTGTGAACTACTGATATGTGAAATGTAGTCAATAATTTGAATTCACAAACTGACTAGTTAAAGAAAAGAATGCAAAATAAATCCATAATAACAAAGTGAATATAATAATAGATTATTCATTATGAAACATGATCTTATATGATATGACAATAATTAATTAATACTAAATAATGTATTACTCCCTCCATTCCATAAAGATAGTCACATCTTTTTTTTTTTTTTTTGAATGTCTCAAATTATAGCCACATTTTCTCTTTTACTTTAACATTAAATGTTTTATTGTCAATTTTATAGCTAATTAATAATAGTAATTAATTCTTAGCAGATTTTGGAGTATGAAATTTTAAGGGCAAAATTGACACATTAGTTAAATTTGACTTCATTTATTGATTTTTTTTAATGTGTGTGTAAAGTCAAATGTAACTATCTTTGTGGAACGGCGAGATACTGCTATATGGATCACCTTGAACTCTGTGCCGTATCATTTAAGTAGTAATAGTTACTGTATTTAGAACTTGGTACTATTATAATGTCAACGAATGTGTGCTATAGTTCATCATTCATATGCGTGTCAAAATATGTACTATAATGTTTTGTTGAAAGAAAGTTAAATTTTATTTTAGTCAAAATTTTAATTAAATTTCAATCATTATTTTTGTTGAAATCTCTAACGTAGAAGTATTTGTATCATCTACATTTCCAACCTTTAACATTGCAACATGATATCTATTTACAATGTCTTGTTCGGACAGTAAGTCTTTTAATTATCTTAGTCGACACTCTTTAAATATTAATCAAATAATTAATTTTAATTGTTTGAGAAGCTATCAATTATAATTAAAAAATTATAACCCTTCTTTTTTTTTGATCAGTAAAGATTAAACTAGCAGAAGTAATTGTTGGGCATAAGGAATACCCTTCATACATATATAAGATTTTAATTCTAGCAGATTAGTTCTCTCCTCTGGCAAACATATTCACTTTACCAGTAACACTTTTTGGTCCATTTTAAGAAAACTGCATTGCAATCCAACTTCTTTTTTAGTATGCTCCAGCTCCACACATATGTTTTCACTTCTTCTCCCAGCCTTTCAAGTCCACTTGTTCATTTTGAAAGACGATCTTATTCCTTGCTCTCCATAACAGCCACGTTGTACACACCCAAATACATGTTGCGATTGCTCTTCCGTCTTTTCCTCTCAATAAACCAACAAACTGCAGCAAGTTCTTCGAAGGGTCAGATTGCAACGTTGTTTCCGCGCCCAGCCATTTTACGATCATCATCCAAACACGATGCGAAGCAGGGCACTCGAACATGATATGCCGTGGTGTTTCTACCTCTTGGTTGCAAAAGCAGCAGCTGAGGGTTGCACCAATGGGCAGGGTTCCACGTCTTTGCAGATTCGACGCCGTAGGGATTCTGCCTCGTGTTAACCTCCAAGCGTGGATACGCGCTTTTAGTCTCAACAACCCTTCTTATTCCACTTGACTGAGAAAATTATCGTTTTGGTCTCAACAACCACGCATCCTCAAATTTTTGGTCCCATAACTTTCACATTTAGTCCCAATAGGTTAAATTTTATCACATTTGGTTCCAGTATTGTACACATTTTGTAATTTCGTCTCAGCTCCGTTAAGTTTTAACGGAAAGACGCACGTGCATATCACGTGGCCGTCAATTGTTAATTTTCACCCCCAAATTAAAGTTCACCCTTAAAAAAAAATTCCAAATCGTTTCAAACCCCTAAGATTGCTGCCAAAATTCCCAAATTAAAAAAAAAAAGACCAAAATCCACAACCGATCGATATGAAGAAGGCGGCGAGGGCCATCCGCCATCGTCGGGGAAGAAGACGACGAGGTCTTTTTCGAGAGGGACATCCGCCCATTGTCGGAATCTGCCCAACCTGCCTCCGCGATCGCCTCGACACACTATGCCTTAATTGCTGCAAAGTTCGCCACTGTTCCTGTGTTTCCCCCTCCTCTTCCTTGGGCGGCGACCACCGCCGCTCCAGATCCGTCGGGATCCCCTTCCTCCGCTCGAATACAAACACGATGTCGTTTTTTCAATAGATTGTCAGAATTTTGAATCGCCTATGGTTTTGAGGAGAGAACACGTTTACCGGTACAAAACCGTACTTCACGAAAGCCTTAATTGGCGGCAAGGAAAGGGAAATATCGATCGAGTGCCGATTAGTGAAGGATCTGAGGCTATATGTAAGTATCGATAACAACAGAGTTTTACAAATTAAGCAAATGAAGCGAGAGTATCGAGATTGATGGGAACTATGTGCAAGTGTCGTGGGATGTTTACAATTGGTTATTCGATGAACGCAGTCGAAATCGGAGCGAAGATGGGTATGCATTGTTCATGTTCACTGTATTTATCCAGAGAGCTCGAAGAATTCGGTTATGCCGCCGTTGAATAATTAGCAGAGTTCATTGGGGTTGAGATTTGAGGAAAATAAGATGAAGAAGAAGACGAAAGGGGATTTGCTACGGAGAGGAGGGGGAAGAAGTTCGTCATTTTCTTCAGCGAATTCTTCGAGTAGTTGCAGTAGCTCTGTAATGGAATGGGCAGATAATGAAGACGACGAGTTCATGAATTATCCTTATTCTAGATTTTCTTTGCTTGTTTATGCTTGGAGGACTTAGTTTACCAATTATTTTGTTCATTAATATTGTCATTATTATTTTTTGAGGATAATCACGTGTGTATAATTTGATTCAATTTCTCCGGCGATAAGGGGTTTTCATTTTCTGGCGATTCTTAGGCCAGACATTGATTCTATTATTTTACTATAAATTTTTGCTTAATTATTTTCTTAACTATAAATTTTTGGGATGTAATGAAGATAATTTCAGCAGAAGTGTCAATTTCCGCTCCAAAAAGAAAGAAGAATTAACGGGACCAAAAACGCTAACAGCTGACTGACGTCTGACTAACAGTGGGACCAAATGTAAAAAAATTTAACTTAATGAGACTAAATGTGAAAATCATGGGACCAAAAATTTAAAGGTGCGTGGTTGGTGGGATCAAAACTCCCATTTTCTCCCACTTGACTTCACGACGGAAATTGGAAAAAAAAGCAAAAAGAAAAAAAGGCTAATCAAATGTTCCAAGGAGTTTTCTACGGTGAGACAGGGGGTTCGCCCTGTCTTTTAAAAGGCGTCCAATAGAAATGTGACACATAATATTTCTTCGCCACGTGCGATTGCTCTTTGCAATAATATAAAATATTTAATTTTTTATAAAAATAATTATAAAATTACTAAAATATCCTTATAACATTATTTTAAAAATATATACTCTAAATTTACAAAATTTTCAATAATTCAACCAAATTTCTTTTTCAATTCAATAAACCCACATAATAAAACAAAGCCAGACTCAAATCAAAAACGAAAAACAAAGTCAAAGTAAAAATAGCTCTATTGAGAAGATCTGAACCATGAACACAAATAGTTTTTGTAAATCTAAGCCTGTGAAAACTCAGCTGCAAATGTATTCTCACCACATCATAAAAAAGAGTAAGAAATAGAAAGGTTGTGTGGAAAAGGGCAGAAAGACCACCGGATGTTCGCCGGTGGCGTCTTTGGCACCCGCCGCAGACTCTTCCACGCTTGATTCCTCTGCGCAAGTTTATATCTCATCTCTTGCCTTTCTCAAAATACCTCAACTCTCGTGATTAACCTAATTTTTTTTTTGAAATCTTCTGCAATTTTTTAAGAATTAGATTAGATGCTGCATTAATAGAACATAAATAGGATAACATATTGGTTCATATGAGTAGAAGATGCGACCAGTTTCTCTGTGTTTTTTTAACTTTTTCTGCACTTGGTTGCAATTTTAAATAGCCAATCTACAATTTAAAATAGTCAGATTAGCTTTTTATCCCCTAAATTTCATAACAAATGGATTATCGGTAAATTTGGTGAAGTCCCTAAGCTGTCTTCCTGCACTTGAGCATCTGAAATTGGAAGTTAGTGCATTGGAGGTAATGAAATTTGTGATTTTTGTAAAAATGATGCAATGCTTGTATTCTTAACTAAATATTTTTGTGTATATAATAGGACCTCGTTGAGTATGGTGCACCGGAGAAACTAGCCGTTGATTTGAAGTCATTGAAGAATCTTCACCTCACAGATATGCATTTCAAAAAAACTACAGAGATTTCTTCTGCTATTTTGCTTCATTAGAAGGTGTTCAAATTTAGAGAGGCTTAGAATCATAGTAAGTCGATCTCTATTTGGTTTTTAAGTTGCAAGAAATTTATCAAGAACCAAAACTAATAAAAGTAGTAATTGATTTATCAAGAAATTTATCAAGAAATTTAAAATATTTTAATTTGATTAGTTTTGTAATACAGTAGTAATTGATTTAAATGATGTGGAGTATTATAAGGATATATAAGGATATTTATGTAATTTTATAATTAAATGTTTTTATATATTTTAAAATGAAAGGATATATTTGTCTTTTTATATATATTAATTTAATTTAATAATGAGGCGATGCAGTGCGATTGCATAATGCATAGAGCAAACGCACTAATACGAAATACAATTATATCAAATAAATTTTATACGTCAGATCAATGATCTAACGGTATTTGAAGTATTGCCTTTTATAAGACAGGGCGAAGCCTGTCTTACCATAGAAAGACCCATGTTCCAAATAGTGAAATCATATATCCATGATGTTCTAACTTCTCAACACATATCATTACAAAATACTCCCTCCTATTCAAAATATATAACATCCTAAACTCATGCACACATATTAAGAAAACAATTGACTTCTCATGTTACCCTTAATCAATGCTTATAATTCTCATTAATAAAAAAAATACATGTATATAAATATTTATTGATCTTAAGGGTAAATTTAAAATAAATGTAATTAATTTGCATTGAAAAGTGTAAAACGACTTATATTTTGCAAAGAAAACGAAAAGTCAAAATGACTTATATTAAAAATATGAGGGAGTAATTACTACGTACTATTATCAGTGTTGTTGTTGAATGATAATCTTGTTTGCAAAAACATGTCTAAGGCGTTGTTATCTAGACCTTTTTTTTTGTGAAAAGTTAGCCTAGACGACCTAGGCGGTTATTATTCGAGCCGAGTATTTGAAGTTCGAGTTTAGCTCAACTCGTTAAAGAGTCTAGCGAGCCTAATTGAATTAATTAAAAGAAAGAAAAAAAAAATTAGATATCGAGCCTAACAAGTCGAGCTCGAGCCGACTCGTTAGTAAATCGAGTATCTAACGAGCTCGAGCTCGGCTCATTTAACGAACGAGTCGAGTCGAGCTCACGAGCAGCTCAGTTCGTGTAACAGCTCTAGGCGTCCATAATTTTTTTTTTTAAATTTATGAATCCGATTTGAACAATTGTTTTCAAATTTTCTCAAGGGAAAACGAAGTTCTAACTTCTAAGTAATATCCATGACTTTGCCATGATGTACAGTACAATATTTTTTATCAAATTTTATCGATTAAGGGGTGGAAATTGCATTTATCTATATATAAAAAAAAAAAAAAATCTAGTTGGCATTTAGACCAGATTAGACGTTAGGAGGTGCAAATTTATACAACTATCGATTTTCGATTTCTACAACTTTGATGATAATAGAGAAAAATCTTTTAAAAAAAATGAGAGAAAATGCCGCGCGTGAAAATGTTTAGTATGTTGATGTATGAGATGGTGTGAAAAGGAAAGGCATTGTGAAGAGATTAATTACACGGCATGACAACATTACATACATAGGAATATTAATTAAATATATATCAAATTAAGACACACAAGAAGACCCATTGACCATAAAAATGTTTTGGTCTTTGGTCACTCCTTATCTTCTAGTTGCTATTTCTTTATCTTCCATTTTACATTTTTCCTAGCGTCTTTCTAAAAAAAATACTCTAAATATTATTGGATTGTTGATCTAACGTATAATTTTTTATTTTTTTTAGATGATTACACTTTGCATTAGTGCGTCTACGTAATATGCAATTGCACTATGTCGCCCTACTATTAAATTATATTAATATATATATAATGACAAAAATATCCTTTTAATTTAAAATATTTTTTATAATATATATAAAATAACAGAAATATACTTATATCCATATAATTAAAATAAATATCATTAAATAATACTCAAATACTACTATTACAAAATTAATCGAATTAAAATTACTAAACTCAAATTAACCCTTTAACCTAACTGGTTCATCTTCCCCACCCTAAGGAACGTCGTCGCTATCCCCACGCCCATTTCCTACAAATCATCTCTTTCAATTCTATCTTCGGCTCGTGGAATGGATCTTGTTCTTGTTCTCTCTTTAGATTAATTAACTATTAAAGCTGATCAGTTGCCGATCTGCGCCGCCTTGATAGCGGCGACATAACCATCAGGACCGACGTCAACAACGACGACGTCATTCTAATCAGATTTCGAACCCCTTGCTGGCAATCAAACTAGTATTTGATATCATTGTAGAGTTGCTTGATGATTAAGAAAAGAATATCGGAGTCGTGGGGAAGGGGAAGATCACTGGGAAATTTTGTAATGGAATGATTAATATTATTAAATTATAAAAAATAGAATATGGTTAAGTTTTTTTATTTTTAAAGAAAGGATAATGTGGTAATTTTATATGTGCTTTTAATAAAATTTAAATATTTTATTTAATGGCGAAGGGCGATCGTCATGACAAAGCAAGTTGATGTGTCAACTTTTCATTGGACACCTTTTATAAAACAAGGCGAACCCACCGTATCACCGTAGAAAATTCCTTTTTCCTAATATTTTACTCCATAGTTAATATTAGTATATTATTATTATACATTAATATTTATTTAATATATATAAGTTGAATGTCGAGTACATAAACGAATTAAATGTACAAAATATATACTCCACTATTTTCCAACCACATGGTCGACCAAGGATTAACTAGCGAGTAGCGAGGGACTGAGGGGTGTCTATATAAAGAATGAAAGAAAATTAAAGAGAAAAGTTCAATTAAAAATAGATAGAATAAAAAAAAAATACATGATATATATATATAGAATGGAATGATTGGTTCCATATATAAGAAACTTACTATCGAGTTCCATATGAAAACTATATATATTTGAAATCTCAGTATCTAGTCTAAAAATTAACTAATTCGGAAGGGGGTAATTTCAGAAATGGCCTAGTCAAACTACTACTTATAAAAAATGGCCTTACTTATATAAAATATACAAAAATGACCTTCTTTTATTTAATTGATTAAAAAAAAGAAAAAAGAAAAAGAACAACCATACAAAACAACCATAAACAACCACATTAAACAACTCTAAACAATCACATTAAACAATCATAAACAATCACATTAAACGACTTTAAACAACCCTAAACAACTATATTAAACAACCCTAACAACCTTAAACAACATCAAACAAGCCCAATAAACAACCCTAAACAATCTTAAACAACTCTAAACAATTTCAAACAAGACCAGTAAACAACCCTAAACAACCTCAAACAACCCCAAACAAGTCCAGTAAACAACCTTAAACAACCCTAAACAACCCCAGTAAACAATCCTAAACAACCTTAAACAACCCCAAACAAGCCCAGTACACAACCCTAAACAACCTTAAACAACCCTACACAACCCTAAACAACCCTAAACAACTTGAACGAAAATTTTGGGTGTAAACCTAAAAAAAAAATACACACTTGAATTCACTATGATAAAATATCAAATACCAACAAAATCAAACAAATGAATATAATAGAAATATGTTTCTTACCTTCAATCCAACTTTCAATTACATTATAAGAAAAAAATGAGAGAATTTAAGTGTAGAGATTGAAAAGAAGAATAAGAGAATAATGAGAGGGGATATAAGATTTGAAAAAAAGATTGAAAAGAAGAATAAGAGAATAATGAGGGAATATGAAATTTGAAAAAGAGATTGAAAACAAGAATGAAAGAATATGAGATTTAAATTTTTTTTCTTTTTTCTTTATTTTTATTACATTTAAAAGTGGTCAAATGGAATGAAGGCAAAAAATAAACATGGGTAGGGTTAAAAGGCCATACTTGATATATTCCACAATTCGGAAGTGTAGACACTGAAATTTTATTAAAATTTGAAAGTGTCAAATATTGTAAATCCTGGTTTTGGAGATAAGAATATAAAATAATATCTCCAAAACTTGAGGAATTATCTCTTTCTTTAGGATTTTTGAATATCTTTCTTGCTCTCTAAGTAGTTCGTCTCTTATAAATAAGAGCGTGCAAATAGAATTTCAGAAGTTTCAGATGGAATAAGTCAGTCACGACTCCATCAACTCCCTACTCCTAAATTGTAGGTCAAATCGAGTATGATGGAATAAGTCACAAAGGACTCCATCAAATCCCTACTACCAAATTGTAGGTTAAATTCAAAATTCGGAACACGTCACTGAGACTCCGTATCAAATTATGTAGAGAGTGGAATCAAGAGATCAACGAGAGTTGTACCCCACATTTTAATAAAAATATGTTTACCTTATTTTTATCGCCTTCTTTTATACATTTTTGCAGGTGTTTAAATTTATTGGTTTACAAATTGGCACGCCCGGTGGGACAATTTTCGCTCTTCATCTCCAAGGATCCAAGAATTTCATTGGGGCATGCTAAATCACCGTTGGGGGCATGCTAAATCACTTTTTGAGTTCTACATCAAGATTTCGAGATCAAGTTGCATTCGAAATAGATCTCTACAACTGATCTCGAGGGGGCATTTGTAGACACTGAAATTTTATTAAAATTTGAAAGTGTCTGTGAGTGTTATCTCATAATCTCAAAATCAGCACAGTAAAGTACTGAGCTGATAGGATCAGATAAGATAACTTAGGCCTTATCAGATGAGTTGAAGGGTTTCAATCAGATGAGAAGGTGATGCTTAGAGTTCAGCACAGTTGGGATCAGCACAGTAAGATCAGCACAGTACTGGACTAAGATCAGTACTTAAGCAGACTGGACTAAGATCAGTACTTCAGCAGAATGTACCAAGCTCAGTACTTCAGCAGAGTAGATCAGCTCAGTACCAGATCAGCACAGTACTTGGTCAGTGCAGTAAAGATCAACACAGTATGAAGTCTATCAGCAGAGTTAGCTTTTGATCATCAGAACAGAAGAGTTGAGTATCAGAACACTAAGTAGTGATCTGATCTTTATGGACAAGTCTTCTGGTTCGAAGTTAGTTAGTTTAACTAACAGTTTTACAGTTACAACAACTTGAGGGCATAACTACCATTTCAGTTGGGCAATAACAGAGCACATGGGTTGTTACAAACGGTTGCAAACGGTTGATAACTACTCAAAACATTTCCTAACAGCAGCAACTACCTTTGGACTTTATATACTCTTGATTGTGTACATTGTAAAGGTTGGATGAGAGATTTAGTACGTTATTGTATTCTTTGAGTTGTGTGAGTTCACGAGTGAAGTGAGGAAATATCCTATTCCGAGTGAATGAGTGTGTAAACATTCTTTATCAATCAAAGAAGTACTAGTCTGGTCCAGTGGATGTAGATCACATTGATCGAACCACTTAAATTCTTGTGTGCTGTTTGTCTCGTTGCTTACTTTTCTGAATTACTATCCTAGAGCAATTATTTCTTCTATATTCAAGTGTTCTAATTAGTTGGAGACGTCTAACCGATCGGAATTATCTTGACAATTGGCGCAGTCTGTGGGAAACCGAAGTAGCTGTAGATCTAAGATGGGGAATTCTACCAAGTACAACATAGAGAAGTTTACAGGCACAAGAGATTTTGGGCTGTGGAAGGTCAAAATGCAGGCCCTCCTTGAACAGCAAGGATTATTCGAGGCTCTCGAAGAATCCGAAGAGATTGCAGAAGAATCTGCAACAGCTGCGGCTGAAAGGAGCAAGTTGCTCAGAAAAGCTCGAAGCACGATCCTACTCTACCTTGGAGATAAGGTCTTGAGGGAGGTTGCTAAAGAGAAGTCAGCGAAGGAGGTTTGGGATAAGTTTGAGATGCTATATATGGTGAAAACTCTTGCTAACCGACTTTATTCGAAACAAAAGTTGTATGACTTTAGAATGGGAGATGACAAACCCATTACGGAGCAGCTAGATGAGTTCAACAAGATTCTTGATGATCTAGAGAATTTGGATGTCAAGTTAGAGGAAGAGGATAAGGCTTTGATCTTGTTTAGTGCTCTGCCTAAGTCCTTTGAAATCCTAAAGGACACCATCTTGTATGGTAGAAAGGAAGCAATCACATTGGAGGATGTGATCTTGGCTGTCAAGTCCAAGCTGTTACATAACAAAACATCTCAAGGAGATAAAAGTAGCAATGGGGAAGGATTGACAATCAAAGGAGGACATAAGAAATCTGCCTCCAAGAAGGGGTCTAGTCAACCCAAGGGAGCTGATAAGGGAAAATCAGCAGTGTCAAATCAAGGGGAAGTAGTGTGCCACCACTGCAACAAACCTGGGCACTTTAAGAGTACTTGTTACAAGTACAAACAGCTTATGAGAAAATCTGGTCCTAAGAACCCTGTTGATAAGAATCAAGCAAATCAAACCCAAGATGATAAGGAGCAGAAAGGCTATGAGTCAGCTCAGTCCCTATCCATCACTTCCACTAAAGAGCAGCAAGATTAGATTTTAGATTCAGGGTGTTCTTTCCACATGACTCCAAGAAGGGAGTGGTTTCATGATTTTAAGCATCAGAATGGAGGTTCTGTGTTGTTAGGGAATGATCACACTTGCAAAGTCAGAGGTGAAGGTACAGTACACTTGAAGATGTATGATGGAGTAGTGAGGATTCTCAAGAGGGTCAGGTATGTTCCTGAACTCAAGAGAAATTTGATATCTCTTGGTATGCTGGATTCATTGGGTTATAAATTCCAGTCTGAAGATGGAGAGCTCAGAGTTTCAAAGGGGAAGCTTACTGTTCTTAAAGGTGAGAGAAGAAATGATCTCTACTTTCTTAAGGGGGAATAGTTATTGGCAGATCAGATGTGGCAAGGGTGCAAGACAACTCAATGTTGTGGCATAGAAGATTAGGTCATGTAGGAGAGAAGGGCCTACTTGAGCTAAGTAAGCAAGGATTGCTAGGTAGTGACAAGATCACAAAGCTTGATTTGTGTGAGCACTGCATTCTTGGGAAATCCAAGAGATTGAAGTTTGGAAAGAGTTCACACTCTACCAAAGGAATTTTGGACTATGTCCATTCAGATTTATGGGGGCCAGCTAGGAATCAGACCAGAAGTGGTGGGAGATACTTCATGTCTATCATAGATGACTACTCAAGAAAGGTATGGATCACTATCCTGAAATCCAAGTCAGAAGCATTTGAAAAGTTTAAGGAATGGCTCACTGAGGTGGAGAATATTTCTGGAAAGAATCTCAAGCATTTGAGAACTGATAATGGGCTGGAGTTCATATCAGAAGAGTTCAATGTTTTCTGCAAGAAGAAGGGTATAGTGAGGCATAGAACAATACCAGGTACACCTCAGCAGAATGGAGTAGTTGAGAGAATGAACCAGACTTTACTTGAGAGAGTTAGATGCATGTTGAGCAGCTCTGGATTGCCTAAAGTATTTTGGGGGGAAACAGTGTCAACAGCAGCCTACTTGATAAACAGAAGCCCTTCCTCAACTGTGCAGTTTAAAACCCCAGAAAAGTTATGGTCTGGCCATGCAGCTGAGTACAGTAATTTGAAGGTGTATGGTTGTTCAGCATATGCCCATGTCAAGCAATATAAGCTTGAGCCTTGAGCCTTGAAATGTGTGTTCATAGGGTATCCTTCAGGTGTGAAAGGATATAGATTGTGGTGCCTAGAAGCTGGAATGCAGAAGTGTATTATCAGTAGAGATGTAACTTTTGATGAGAATAGAATGCCATTGAAAGAGGAGGCAATCTCCAGTACAGCACACAACAAACCAGATGAGACACAGGTGGAGGTGGAGCATGATGACATCAGAACACTAACTGAAGAGCAGATTGATCCAGATGAGGAGGAAACTACTCATAGTGATACTGATCTTCATGACTATCAACTGACTAGGGACAGATCAAGAAGAGAAGTCCACCCACCTCAGAGGTATGGTCAAGCTGACATAGTATCATTTGCATTATGTGCAGCTCTTGAGGTGGAGTCTTTGGAGCCTAAAACATACACAGAAGCCATAAACTGCCATGACAAAGAGGAGTGATTAGTTGCTATGGAGGAAGAACTGTTATCTCTGAACAAGAACCAAATTTGGGAGATTGTTGAGAGGCCTAAGAACAAGAAACTTGTTGGGTGTAAGTGGATCTACAAGAAAAAGGTGGAGGCTCAGAGAGGTGGCAAGATTAGGTACAAGGCAAGGCTTGTAGCTAAAGGATTTACACAGAAAGAAGGTATTGACTTTAATGAAATCTTCTCACCTGTTGTAAAGCATTGTAGCATCAGAATCTTGTTGGCTATGGTTGCTCAATATGAATTGGAGCTGCATCAGATGGATGTGACCACAGCATTTCTTCATGGGACTTTAGATGAGAAGATCTACATGAAAATACCAGAAGGGTTGGACATAGAAGATGGAGAAGACAAAGTGTGCTTACTCAGAAAATCACTCTATGGACTCAAACAAAGCCCTAGACAATGGTACTTAAGGTTTGATGAATACATTTGCTCAGTTGGTTTTGCAAGAAGCTTGTATGACAGCTGTGTTTACTTCAGGAGGGTTGGGAGTTCAGTTACCTATCTTCTGCTGTATGTAGATGATATGTTAATAGCAGGAGAGTCTATTAACAGTATCAATCAAGTTAAGGAGATTCTCAAAAGGGAGTTTGAGATGAAAGATCTTGGTGAAGCTAAAGTGATTCTTGGGATGGAGATCAATAGAGTTGAGAACTTTGTCAGCCTACCTATCTGAGGAAGGTGTTAGAGAGATTCAGGATGAATCAAGCTAAGTCAGTTTCTACACCAATTGGTCAGCATCAGAAGCTATCCAATCAGATGTGTCCCAAGAACAGCCAAGAAAGAACTCAGATGAGTAAGGTTCCTTATGCCAGTGCAGTAGGGAGTTTAATGTATGCTATGGTGTGTTGTAGACCAGATTTAACTCATGTAATGAGTGTAATCAGCAGATACATGAGTGATCCAGGTTTAAGTCATTGGGAGACAGTTAAGTGGGTCATGAGATATGTTCTAGGATCAGCTGAGAAAGGTCCGAAATTTCAGAAGATATCAGATGAGGGAGAAGCACTTGTGGGATATGTTGATGCCGACTATGTAGCCAATGTAGACACAAGAAAGTCCTTAACAGGGTATGTATTCACCTTATTTGGTACAGCTATATCATGGAGGTCAATACATTAGTCTGTAGTTGCATTATCTACTACAGAATCAGAATATGTAGCCTTGACTGAAGCAGTAAAGGAGAGCATGTGGCTTAAGGGGATCTTGAAGGAGTTTGGTATATCACAAAGAAGTGTGATTGTCTTCTGTGATAACCAAAGTGCAATACATCTTGCAAAGCATCAGGGGTATCATGGGAGAACTAAACATATAGATGTGAAACTGTACTTTGTAAGAGATATTGTAGAGAAGGGGGTGGTCCAGGTAGTGAAGATTGCTACAGAGGAGAACCCTGCTGATGCATTCACTAAGGGTGTGTTTGTTTAGGGATTGGCCCATCCGGATTTGGATGGGCCATCCCCCATCCCATCCCTCTCCATCCCTCTCCATCCAAATACCCATCCAAATACCCATCCACCCCTATAATACACCTATATACCTATTTTTATACCATTACATCATCATATTTTTATATTAATTACTCATTCTCTCTCCTACTTTTTCTTCCATACATTTATTCTCTTTCCTACTTTTCTTCCACACATTTATTCTCTTTCCTACTTTTCTTCCTTACACTATTTACTCTACTAACTAACAATAATAAAATAATACAACATCACTATTGATTTGACATAAAGTTCTCCATCCACATCTATTTTTCAATCTTTATCCAAACACAATTTTTATTCAATTACTATTCATGGATTACCCCCATCCACATTTTTCAAATCCCCATCCCCATCCCATCCACCACAATCCCTAAACAAACAGCCCCTAAGGCATTGCCAAAAGAGAAGTTTGGCTTGTGTCTTAGACTTATTGGACTGCATTAAGTCCTCTGAGGAGAAGGCTACTGTTCTTGTGGCAGAAGATCGGTAGTGGAGGCTATTCTTTGAGGAGAATAGTGTTGGTGTTTTTTGTTTTGGTGGAGATTAGTTCGATTATGAGCTAAAGGTGGAGAATTGTGAGTGTTATCTCATAATCTCAAAATCAGCACAGTAAAGTACTGACCTGATAGGATCAGATAAGATAACTTACGTCTTATCAGATGAGTTGAAGGGTTTCAATCAGATGAGAAGGTGATGCTTAGAGTTGAGCACAGTTGGGATCAGCACAGTACTGGACTAAGATCAGTACTTAAGCAGACTGGACTAAGATCAGTACTTCAGCAAAGTAGATCAGCTCAGTACCAGATCAGCACAATACTTGGGTCAGCACAGTACTTGGTCAGTGCAGTAAAGATCAACACAGTATGAAGTCTATCAGCAGAGTTAGCTTTTGATCATCAGAACAGAAGAGTTGAGTATCAGAACACTAAGTAGTGATCTGATCTTTATGGACAAGTCTTCTGGTTCGAAGTTAGTTAGTTTAACTAACAGTTTTACAGTTACAACAACTTGAGGGCATAACTACCATTTCAGTTGGGCAATAACAGAGCACATGGGTTGTTACAAACGGTTGCAAACGGTTGATAACTACTCAAAACAGTTCCTAACAGCAGCAACTACATTTGGTCTTTATATACTCTTGATTGTGTACATTGTAAAGGTTGGATGAGAGATTTAGTACGTTATTGTATTCTTTGAGTTGTGTGAGTTCACGAGTGAAGTGAGGAAATATCCTATTCCGAGTGAATGAGTGTGTAAACATTCTTTATCAATCAAAGAAGTTCTAGTCTGGTCCAGTGGATGTAGATCACATTGATCGAACCACTTAAATTCTTGTGTGCTGTTTGTCTCGTTACTTACTTTTCTGAATTACTATTCTATAGCAGTTATTTCTTCTATATTCAAGTGTTCTAATTAGTTGGAGACGTCTAACCGATCGGAATTATCTTGACAGGGGTCATGACCATCCTCACAATAGGGCATGCGTCCGCCCCTGCACATATATATATTATTTTGTAGATTACTATAGTGATCATCTTGATCACATGCAAATTAAGCTTAGGTAATGATGCAGCGTGCGCGAATCAAAAGAACGAACAAACAAGAATCGTTAATTCAACGAATACCCGAATCTTGAGAAAAGGAAGAACTTGTCTTCAATAATATTAAAATCTTCAAAAATTGCCTTCACAATGTTTGGAAAATGAATAAAAACGAAAACTCTAGTGTACGGAATTAGAAAATTACAAAAAAAACTCAAAACAATTGAAAATTGCAAAAATAACACCCATAAAAATAATAAAATGCATTTTTGTGACCCCTCAAACGATGGAATTTGGTCAAAAAGCGTCACACGTCACGGCAAAGTAGTGAGTTTGACTCGTAATATTGTTTCCACCCGAAAAAGTGTACTCGCTTGCCAAAATCGGATTTCGGCTCCCAAAACTTCAAAAATTCTTTAGGTGCTCTCGTTTATTCAAAAATTGCAACGCCACTCATACTACATCAGATAAGACGTACATTAATATTTATTTGAATTGTCAATTATTTAAACAAACAAAATATACAAATTTTAGAATATATACTCTTGAATTATATTGTTTCTCATGGGTCAAGTGTACTCTCCCCCGTTTAAACTTAATGGCGTTTAAATGTAATTGATTACCGCGTATTTCAAAAGTCACATTCATTTTAAACATACGGATTTAATTTAATTGTGTTTTCAAATTTTGTTTCAAAAAGATTAATTTTGTAGATTGTGTCGTAGATTATCAAATGATTAAAGATGAAGAAAATAGTTATATATAAAAACAATTTAAATTCAAAATATTTAACTACTTATTCATTAATTATTATTTTTAAAGCATCATTAAGCTTGTTTGAAGATTAGAAGAATTCTGACACAAAATGTTTTGAAAAAACCAAGTAGCAAATTCAATATATACATCATTAATTGTCCTCATATATGTTAAATTGTTGGTAAAAATACGGATTAAATATTTAACTCTTTAAATAAATTAAAATTTCAATTGCCCTATAAACCCTAAATTAAATTCTCAAATTCAACTTTAAAATCTCTCAGAAAAATTGTGCTCGTTTGTCACTCCATTGTTGTCGCCTTCGCCTACCTTTCTTCTTGTCGATGTCTTGCCTCTGATTGTACTTCTTGTGCCGTTATTTGCTTCTCTTAGTGTTGGTGACGTTGGTGACGTTTCTCCAGTGATTAAGGTATTATGATAATAAAATTTTCAACCTCTGTATTTCTTCATTTTTAACCGTGGTAACGAAATTTATAGAGCCCGAGAGGGTGAGAGTCTTTTAGAGTATATATATGTATAATAGAATTGTTCATAGACGGTGTAAATGAGCAATAATCATATATAATACTCCCTCCTATTCTTTTTATATGTCGTTCTACATTTTTAACTTTTTGTATTTTAATTGTCGTTCTGCTCTTTAGTACCAGAAATACCCCTATTTACTCCCATATTTTTTATAAATTTCAGTGTCTAATCAAATTCTTTAATTCTCTCATTATTCTCTCCTCTTTTTAATTTTTATACCGCCATCAATTCCAAACATCTCCAAAAGTTCTTGGAGATCAATTAAGATTAAAATTTGTGAGTTTTCTCATGTAATTTAATTGATAATTATTTTTCCTAATTTATTTTTTTATCGATTAAATTTACTTTTTGTGTTATGATGACCTTATTTTTTAATTTTAATTTTATGGTGAGATTTATTTTTATCATGAAGGGTTTGTTAGAGTAAAATGAGGGGTTTGTTAGAGTAAATTGAGCTGAAATTAATTCTCACAGCAAAAAAAGTTGAGGAAGACGAAGAGTATTTTTTATCATTCTCAATCAGATTTACTTGGTTAAAATTATGATAATAATCATTTAATAAGGTTAATTTAGGTATAATTTTTTTTTATTAAAATTTGTGCAAATGGCTATAACGACATATAAAAAGAATAGGAGGGAGTAGTATATTATTTCTTGTTTTGTGTGAAAAAACTTGTTCAAACTTTAGTTTGTCACTTTTTCTTGTTTAAACTTTTTTTTAAAGGTTGTTTAGGCTCTTTAATGTATATTATTTTGACTTTGCTTTTTGTCTATAATGTGGTGTAGTGAGTAGTGTTATTAAACGAATCGAGTTAATCTTGAGCTTCACTTGAGCTTATTTTTTTGCTCGTTAATGTAATTGAGTCAAAGTTAATTCGATAAGAGCCCAAACTTCAAGTATTTGACTCGCTCGAATAACAACTCTACCACAATGCATTTTTTTTTCGTAGTACATTTATTCTAGACTTTCAGCCAATTCTAAAAAAAACAAATCTAAGTCCGCCCTTGATGAGAATGGTGGAATTTCAATGTACATTATGTAGAATTATTTTGTTGAAGCTTGGTTGTTCTGTCTATGTGACATGAATCTGAGTTAATGGATATTTAGTTTCTTGAATTACATTAAATACCCATCCCTTTTTTTCCTCTGACTCGAACCCAGGATCTAAAGCCTAGGTAGTGGTGCTCTAACCACTTGAGCTATCTAACTTCGTCAATGGATATTTAGTTGATGATCTGTTAACAGTGCAATACTATGTATTCTTATTCAATGGTGTAGTTCTTGTAACTTTTTTTTTAAAAAAATTGTAAAGTTTGAAAGTGATTAATTATTTATGCCTTTGACAAACATCTTTTATTAAATGTTAATTTGTTTTTTTTTTTTATTTGTTTAGGTGATCATTTTATTTTATTTTTTCTTATGATCTGTAAATTTGTGTATAGTGGATATTGCTTTATTATATTTGAACATGTATTTTAGAAGACCATATAAAACCTACCAAGCACACTAAAAAATTATACAATTTGTCATTGTATCCTACTCATACCAATCAATTTACTTATAATAGAAGACCATTTTAATAAATGTTATTCCATCCGTCTCATTATTAATTGATCATTTGTAAAAAATATTTGTCTCATTTTTATTTGAATATTTTCTTATCTGTAAAAAAAGCAACTCCCTGCTCCTTTAAGGAAATCTCCTCAAATATCTCTTATTTACACTAGATGTCATTACTTTTTATACACTAACAAAATATTATATCTCCAATAAAGTTGAATTACTCATTTTATCCCTTCTAAAAAGTCATTTTATCACCTTTAATACCAATAAACAATTACAATTTACGACAAAGTGGGATAGCTCAAGTGGTTAGAGCACCACTACCTAGGCCTTACTCCTTAGGTAAAACACTTCACATTTAAAAAAACTCTTTGTATTAATATCGGAGTTTATGAAAAGACAAACTCTGTATGGACTGTATGAATTGTATAAATCCACGTACTTTTTAAAGTTCAAAAAAATTCAATAGAATCTCAATTGAATACACCCTCCTAAGTACTATTAGCTCGGATTTCTTATTCCACATTTCGTGTTTTACTGATATTTCACCCTACTGAATTTTTAACACGTATCGCTCTAGAGCAATATAAGATGTTGATTATTTTTTAATATGACACATGTCAATTATTCATATAGTGAAATAATAAGACATGGACTGAAACATCAAAATTGAAACATGTGATCTCATGCCTATATAATTGAGAATTTTGCAAAATTACTTTATAAACTCATTTTATAGCCATGGATGATTTTGAGTGTTCAATTAGCATACCGTACAAATTCTCAACAAAATTTTACTAGCTTTAAAAAAGATATATAGATTCCAACTTACTTTTTTTTAAGAAAAAAAACAATAATTTATTTTAAAGAGTTAGAAGCAATCAACACTTATCGGCACAAACTTGTGGAATATGGAAAGAATGAAAATTATATTTATCACACCAAAATACCCATATTTTTTTAATGTTAAGTTTGTTATATTAAAGTTTGAAAAATTATATGATCCAACCTATTACTCCATTATCTTAAAATTAGGTACAAACTTTTAAAAAAATATTTGAAAATAAATGTTTTTTTTTTCATCTAGTAATAAGCATGATTACATGTCATTATGTTTAGTACACTAAAAATTCCCATGTTTAAAATATAATAAAAAATACAAAGGATACTCAAATTTTTTACAAGAGATACAACTTATTCGAGGGAAAAAAAACATCATACTGAACAAGAACACCATTTATGGAGAGAACACCAAAACAAAATAGGAAAAAAAAATTGAATCCATTTCAAGATCGAATCACTCTACTTGATTGAGTATAATTTTTTTGTGTGAATGTATCGTACAAATCGCACTAGAATGTATAGACAAAATATTTGTGGACCGCGGAGTAATTTGTACGTTATTTTACTAGCGACTAATATAGCAGTATCTACCTAACATTTCTCAAACTTACAATCAAGTATGTATATAAAAAGTTTAATACACAAACTCTATTACTAGTATATAAATAAAATCTGGTATATAATTCTTCTGGTGAGACTGAAATAAAAAATTTAGGCATAAATATATAGTTCATAAAATAATTTCATTAACTACGTATCCATATTGATGTATGTGACATTGTGACTACAATTTTCAATCAAGATTATCGGGAGATTGATGATAGTGTAGAATATTAGTAAAATACAAATTTTGAGATTTTTATGTTCATGTTTTCTATTTCAATATTGAATAAGACATATGTGAAACACAAAATTTGATAAATCACTAGATATTTCAAATATGTTGATATATCACAATAATAATCTTTACTAAAGGGTATGTCCTTGAATCAAGTGAACTTTATTTTTTTCTTAAGTTGGAGTGGTGAGTACCTTTTAGTATACTAAACATCATATTTTTAAAAAATATTTAATTTCATGTGTTTATTTTTAAAAAAATATTCAATTTCATGTGTTTATTTTTAAAAAAATTAAAAATTACAATGAGTCTCGTTTCATTTAATTTTTTGCCAATCTCAAAGCTGTCAATAGATCAGATACAGAATAGAATATCCATCTCCCATTTTAATTTAATTAATAATAATAGTAAAAAAAGTAAAATAACATAGCAATGAAAAGGAAAAGACTAAATTTAAAAGAAACAACTCAAAATTAAATATAATAATCATCCGGCAATTACTTTTACTTTTATTTTTTTCAAACGTACAAAAAAAATTCCTCAATTAATTCTACACCCACCCTATTTATAATTTTGCACAAAACATAGTTACTTTTAAATTTGCCAAATTCTTGTATGTTTTCGAGTACACCGTGTACTCTAGCCCAATTTGTACTCCAGTCCAATGTGCTTACTCGGCCCACTTCCTCGCCCTAGTCCAAGTAATATTAAATTCTTTTATTTCAGCACTACACCCGCCTTCTCTAACGCTGCATCACCAAGCCTCACGCCGCCGCTACCTACGGCTTCGACGACCCCTACTTTGACCTCGATTTCACACTCGCCGACGAAAATGGGGATGAATCTGATAAGAAACAGATTATGAAATCAGCAACCGAGTTTTGTGTTATGTTATTGGATCTTAGGAAAACTAAATCGAAATTGGGGGAAAATGAAAACCAGGGCGGGCGGTTGTTTGAATCGAACAATTGCGAAGAATTCAAACGCCGAAATTCAGAGACGAAGAATTTGGATGTGCGAAATTTGCAAAAGTACCGGAATATGCTCAAGCCCCTGTACATTCAGATGAAGCTTTCCGGTGCAATTTATTTGGCGACGGAAGTAGTGCGTAAGCACTTGGGCAAAAGCCGGTCAAATTCTCCCGTCGCGCCACCGAGTCACCGGGAAGTGTAGGATGGAATTCAAGGCGCCATTTTACATTGCAACAAATTCTTCAATTCTCAATAGGGCTAATTACTCCAATTAACTAATTCATTAAAGAAATTAATTACAGTATAATTATATAAATCTATTTAATTTTCTGCTTGTGAAAGATTCTTATATATACTGTATAAATGAATGTATATTTTTTTTATAGTAAAAGGATAAAAGATTTTTTATTTGTAGAAAATAGGTCCTTACAAATAGTAGAACCAGAATTCAATAGTACATCAATATAATAGCAGAAAGATGGAGAATTCCTCTATGAAATGTTGCTGCTCCTTTTCCTCCCTAATACATTGTTAACACCCTACGAAACAAGATGCTGGGTTTGTTCTCCATTCTTCAATTGATCGAGCACTCTTTTACTTTGTTGTTCTTGTTCCCAAGCCATACTTTAAATCTATGTTTAACGGACTCCACTACATTTCTTCTATCAATTTTGCATTTACTTGCACTTTTATAATCTAGATATACTGGTGCCAATTTTTTTTTAAATTGTTATTAATTTTACACAATTTATTATTTAAAAAACTTGCACTTTTATATCTATTATCATACACTTTTTGATTATTATAGATAAACTGGTGCTAAATTTTTTTAATGTTATTAATTTTACACATTTTATTATTTAAACTTGAACTTTTATGACTATAATGATACACCATTTGGTTATTAGTACATACACTTTTATAATCTAGATAAACTATTCATAATTTTTTTTAATTGTTATTAATTTTACACATTTTATTATTTAATCATGCACTTTTATGACTATTAATGATACACCTTTTGGTTATTAGTATTTACACTTTTATGATCTAAATAAACTATTCCTATTTTTTTTTTTTAAATTGTTATTAATTTTACACATTTTATTATTTAATCTTGCACTTTTATGACTATTAAAGATACACCTTTTGGTTTATTAGTTCTTGCACTTTTATAATCTTGATAAACTGTTCCTAATTTTAAAAAAAATGTTATTAATTTTACATATTGTATTATTTAATCTTGCACTTTATGACTATTAAAGATACACATTTTGATTATTAGTAATTACACTTTTATAATCTAGATAAACTTTTGCCATTTTTTCTAAATAGTTATTAATTTTACACAATTTATTATTTAAAATCTTGCACTTTTTATGTCTATTATCATATACGTTTTGGTTATTAGTGCTTGCACTTTTATAATTTAGATAAATTGATGCTAAAATTTTAATGATAATAATTTCACACATTTAATTATTTAAGCTTGCACTTTTATGACTATTTAAGGTACATGTTTTGGTTATTAGTACTTGCACTTTTATAATCTAAATAAACTGTTCCTAATTTTTTGAAAAACATTGTTATTAATTTGACACATTTTATTATTTAAGCTTGCACTTTTATAACTATCAATGATACACCTTTTGGTTATTAGTCTTGCACTTTTATAATCTAGATAAACTGTTCCTAATTTTTTTTAAAAACTGTTATTAATTTCACACATTTTATTATTTAATCTTGCACTTTTATGACTATCAATGATACACCTTTTGGTTATTAGTCTTGCACTTTTATAATCTATATAAACGAGTGCTAAAATATTTATTAGGTGCGAAAAAAATAGTCTTGCACTTTTATAATCTATATAAACGAGTGCTAAAATATTTATTAGGTGCGAAAAAAAAAAAAACAGGTGATAAAATAAAATTAAATTCAAAACTTGATGTAGTTGGGAATCGAACGCGTGACCTTGTGGTGAAAAACTCAAAGGGCAACCACTAAACTATAACAACTACTTAGTATATGAGCGTGCAATATGTTATTTATCCACATAAGTAGGGCTGCAAGTGGACTCAAGTACACCGTGTACTTGAGTACACAACAGCCCTACTCTTTAAATTTATACATACAAATGATTCATATGGTTTATATAAAATTATTTACGAAATTATCCTTCAAAACACTATTCAATTAGTTTCATAATAACTTTTATAGGTAGATAAACACATATATTAAAAAATATTACTAATAATTAGAGTTTTGAGGGATAATTTTGTAAATTGTACTTATAAAAGTAAAATAATAAGTTGACTTGTGTGTATGTATGAATAAAAAAATAATGATTTTATTTTGTTGCACTTGGGTAACAACAATTAACTTGTTCCTATTTAATATTTAAACAAATAATATATAATATGTGAGCTAATACTATATTGTATTTGAACTAATTATATACTCCCTTCGTCCTCTATAAGTTTCCCGTTACTTTTTGGCACAAAAATTTAAAAAAGTGATTAAATAATACATATACTACAAACGGAGATAATACTTTATTTAAATCAATATTATACTGTATTTATTATAATTTATTGATAACATTCACTCATTTAAAAAATTGAATCAAGTGTACATACATACATTTGTTTCTTTTTTTTTAATAAATAATTTTTTATTTTAAAAGTGTGAAAGTTAGAGGAAAGCGCGTCAAAGTTATTATACAGTAGTAATTTTTAATTTGTATCCTCCTACATTTAAAAATAATTGTTGGAGGGATGGGTAATATTTTTTTTAGGGTTTATTATTGAGAAGAGAAGGGAAGGGATTATAATATAAAATCCGTGTTTAGTTTAGTTTAGGCTGTAACTAAGTAATTTAGAGTAACCGTCGTCTCATTCTCCGCCCATATCTATGTTCTGAGCTCACCCACGCCACTCCAATGGAGGAGCACTTGTGATTCTACATTTTCTCTTACAATTAAATCCATTTTTTCCGCATTTTATTCTCTCTTCTAATTAATTTATACACTCCTGCAATGCCTACACTCTCTAGCTAGCCTAAACCACACAGCCAGCTGGACAGAGAGAGAGAGAGAGAGTGTCCGCGGAATGGCGGAAAACTGAGAATGGTTCTTCTTTTTCTGCTCAACATTCTCGATCCAAGATTTATTGTGGATTTTGTTTTTTAAGAGCTGTAATTCTACTTTGGGAAAGTAAATAGAAAAAAAATGAGGGTTTTGGGGGAGTCGTGGTGTTTCTGCAATGGTGGCGGCAAGTCGGAGAGAATTAAGGGCGCTATTTTCACCGGCAAAGCTCCAGCTATGGCGAGAATCAACGGCGGTGGAACTGGCTTCTTGATCCACCGGAATCTCCTTCTCACCACTCATGCTAATCTCCCATCCGTAGCTTCCGCTGAAGCTGCCGAGATCCGTCTCCACAATGGACTATCCGCTGCCCTTTTCCCCCACAGGTTAGTTTTAATTGAAAGGAATTATATATGAACTGCTCAATTTTTCGTTTTGAATGTGCATGCTGTGATATGATAGCCTTCTTTATTGGTTGATTTTTGGAAAATGTGGATTGGTGGTCAAATATTGCTGCGCGGCTTAATTTTCTTTGATTGTTATTGGATCTGAGAGAGTTGGGATTTTCTGTCTTTCTCTGAAGATATGTGACAGAGATACCATTGGTTTTTTAGTTTAGAAGATTGAAGAGAATTTTGTGCTCTGAAATAGGAATAAGATGAAACTGTTCAAATTCCTACTTAAGTTTGATCAATCACTTTTGTTTGGAATTGTTTAAATATGTTTAGCTACCACCAACATCTACAGAAGGAGCATATTGATGGAATTGTTGTTAAGATGCCGTTATATTATCATAAAATCTTGATGATTGATCTATCATTGATTACATTTTATGGATCATGATTGGTTTGTGATCTAGATGTGATATCACAATAAAGAAGCTTCAAATAGTAATGATGATAACCGAAATAAGAGCACTAATAACTACGTACAGTGACACGTGTTCCCCGTATCGTTGCTTGTCATGATTGTGTAATGTATCGATGCTACCATAAACATAAACCGTCATTGCATCTTGATAATTCTTTTACTATTCTGATTAATGTTTCCAACAATGATAAGTGGCTCTTTTTGTGGAATCTGATCTATCACCATCGTTTTTGGTGGTTGGGGTAGAGGTTTCTATTGGGAGTTGTTGCTATGACATCTTTTCATTTGTTACTGTTAAAAAAAAGTGATTAAGCCTGCTTTTCAATAATTGCATCAATGTTGTCCTTATGAGATTGTCCTAACTCCTTATTAATTTTAAACCCATGAGACATATATATTTGGTGTGATTAGAATTTTCAATTGCATTAGTTATTGGTAATTTGACTAAAATCAATACCTTTCTCATTCAGCCAATATGCATCTTGTTGCAGTGGGTTTGAAGCTTTCAAAGTTAGTAATAATTATGTAGCAGTACTGATTAAATAATCTTGTACCTTCTTTTGCTTATAGTAACGAACCGTCAACAGTTTAACACTTGATTTATCAGTTCCTCTATGACAATAAATAATATTCACCAGTTGAGCTTCACTTTATTTTTTCTGAATGCACTCTGTTAAATACTTTTGTTTGCATATCCAACTGTAAATTTCTATATTAATGATCAAATGTTGTCGTATGCTAAGGATGACAAATGTGAGAATTAAATTAACACAAGGGCCCGACGTTGACTTTTCAAGGTTTCTTTTTAAGCTGTTGGTATAAGAGATGAAATGCTTATTTAAAGATATGCACCTATTTGACATGACCTCCAAACAAGTGATATTTTATGGCCGCTTTAACTCCTTATCAAGAAAAGTAGTGGCTCTCCTCCTCTTAGCATGAGTTTTCTGTACACTTTACTTGATTTCTTAACGTTGATCAGAGTTTTATAGAGAGAGAGAGAGAGAGCATGCATGCACGTACGCACCAAAAACCAATGTTTTTTTCTTTCTAAAATCTTCTATGTGATCCAGGTTCTTTATTACAAGCCCTGTTCTTGATCTGACAATGGTGGGCCTTGATGCTTTCGACGGAGAGTCAAATGCTCCTGTGCAGCAACCTCACTACTTGAAAACTTGCTCAAAGCCAAATTTGGAGCTGGGAAGCATAGTTTATCTTTTAGGGCACACAGATAAGCACGAGCTGTCAGTGGGTGAAGGAAAAGTAGTAATAGCTACTGACAATTTGATAAAGTTATCTACCGATGGAGTAACTTGGAGCCCAGGTTCTGCTGGTTTTGACGTTCATGGAAATCTTGCTTTCATGGTTTGTGATCCTATGAAGCTTGCAACTTCTCCGAATACAAAATCCTCTTCAACTTCATCATCATCAACATCATCGTGGAAGAAAGATACCCCGATGCAATTTGGCATTCCTATCCCTATAATCTGCCATTGGTTAAATCAGCATTGGGAGGGGAATCTTGATGAACTGAACAAACCGAAACTACCTTTGATTCGGTTGATGTCCTCTGGTCAGAAAAGTGACCATTCTTGTGCCTCCTTCACTATGAGGCGAGTTTTCAAACCTACTGAAGAGGAAAATGAGGGGACACCAACATCATCAAACATATTACCTAAACCAGTAGAACAACCGGGACCAAGTTCAGCTGCTGTTCACATTAATGAGACCCCATCTGTTGATCCACAAGGCGCAACACATGTCCCCGGAATTCCAACTCCGGAAATTTATGAGTCCCCTATGTTAACTTCAATTGCGGTTAGGAAGAACGATACTACTCAAATTCAGCTTTTGGACATCAATTTTCCTCCAAGGATGATTAGTAAACCTGCTTCAGCCCCAAAACAATCGAAAAAGAAGCTACCCAGCTGTGATCAAAATTATGTCAATGATTTCCTGATGCAAAGGCACGTTGAAGAAGAACAACATTGTGACAAAAGCCCACCGGGCCACCTCCTAGATGCTGAATCGACAGGATCGGTTAACGGGGCCCACAGCGAAGGCCAGTCGAGCTCGTCTCCCATTGTGGAAACCGAGTTGCAACATGAATACAGCAGTGATGGAGAAACAACTATGTACTCTGCAGAAACAGCTGAAAGCAGGAACATTCCAAGTCCTATAGAGGGAAGGTTCTATAATCAGGTGGGAAGGAGCCAAAGCTGTGTGAACTATAACAGGTGGGGCCCAATGCAAAGAAACTCGGTTGCTCGTGGGGCCACGCCGGAGAAACACCGGAGTTTTACGCAGGGGAGGAAAGTGTATTCCCAAGGGGCAACTTCTCAAAGGAGTAACGACTACTACAGTCCAACGGTTTCTTCAATCATGAAAAAGCGGAACAACATGGAGCAGCAGAACAGGCCCCAACAACCGAGCGCAGTCCATACGTCTCCGAGGTGGATGTTTTAACATGTATGTTACTTCATACCATCTGCTTAAATAATGTGTTGGTACTTGCTTATACCTGTAATTAATTAATTAGTTAATTAATTGTTACAACGAAACCAGGCAGTTGGGCACACCCTTTCTCTTTGGGATAGCGGTGCAAAGTTGGGTTGGCTTTAGTAAACTATGGAACTGTGTTTATAGGGGGGCTCCTTTACAGCATACATTTTATTGTATTGTTTAGACTTGTAGAATTCTTTGAATCTCTGGTTTGTTGTTTGGTTCATGCAACAAAAATCTATTACTACTACTTTTTAAAATCATCCACTTCTACTGTGCCCCTCCCCCATTAATATTTTGTTTTAGGGTACTGTGTGGAACCATCTTGTTTCATATGGGAGTGAAAAATCGACTTAGAACTTTACGATCTCCGTCTCATTCAAGTTAGTAGTGCCCCTTACTTTTTTTAGCAATAAGTATCACTTTTAAGGTAAGCTGCCCCCCTCTTTAAAACAGTTTGAAAATTAATTTTTATGAACAAACCATAAGTGGTACGGAGTATTTTTTACCTTAAAAATGATAGTAGTATATTTTTGTTGTAAAAGTGTGAGGCTTTATGCTGTCGCTGGAAACACATTTCATGAGATGTTCTCACGCAAAGTTTTGATGTTTGATTTTTTGTTGTTAAATTACTGGATTGGGCTACTTACTTAGGCTCTGATCCAATGGCCCAAAATATTTTTTGGACTCGATTGTGGGCCAAAAGCCCAAAACTATAATGTTCAATCAATGTTTCTCGAAAGCAAGTACTGACTATACTAGAGAAGATAAGAATACGCTTAAATATTTCGGTTTCCAATTTCCTTCGTTTGATTAGTGCAGCCAACAGAGCGGCAGCTCGGTTTGTAAGACTCAAACTTGGTTCAACTTGTTAACCGAGTCGAGCTCGTTAGATGTTTGATTTATTAATGAGTGACTCGATATCTAAAAAATATCTTTTAATTTCATTAGGCTCGTTAGGCACGACTTGACTCGATAGGCTTGTTCCGCCAATTTTTTTTACCTCTGGAACCGAAACTGAACCACCTAGATGAAGGTTTCGGTTTCGTTTCAAAACCAAAACTAACTAACCTCAAAATCAGAAGAATAGTGGAAACTTGGAGAAATTTCGCATTCGGAATCAGGGAAGACGATATAATTAATCAACTCAAGCAATAACCAAAAATTAATACTCAACTACATTCTATTTATTATTTCCACTTTCCTTTTTTTATTGTCCAATTTTATTATGCTCATACCCTTTTTGAAACAATACTATTCATACTACTTTATCTCCACCCTTTTACCATCACTTATTTATCCACTTCACCATTCATTTTATTTACAAATTGACTCCACAGTACCCTCATCATACCCTCAACTTATGTACTTTATGAATAAACTAATCAATATTCATTAAGGTAAAGTCTAGTATGCACTCGAGTGCATGCTGTGCACCCTAGTCCATGTGCACTTTTCAGTTTATTGACTTACACTTTTTGGTAAGTGGTGTTGCACTTTTCAATTATTAAACTGTATAAGTAATAATTGAAAAGTGCAACACCATTTATCAAAAAGTGTAAGTCAGTAAACTGAAAAGTGCAACATGGACTAAGGTGCACAACATGCATTCGAGTCCATAGCAGACCAACCCATTCATTAAAACTCGTGCCCGGAGAAGTGGACCTTATTAAAATCTTCTTCTTTACAAAGCTAAATGAATAAGTTAATCTATCAATATAACAAATCTTTGATAAATCATTGTGTCAAAATAATCAGCCCAATAGAAAATTACAATGAATAGTGAAAATAAAAATGAATGGTCAGATCGAAGGATGAAAAGATAATTAAGTCTAAATTATTTATGAAAAAAATAACTTGAGGACATTATTTATTTTTAAAGTCTCGGAGGGTAGAAAGAATCCACCAAAAGACATTATTATGCCCCATCTGCTGCCTCGCCTCTATTACTATTAGTCAAACTCTACATTATTTTGGGTGCAAATGCAGGATAAACTGAATAGAATACGGATTTGGACAAAAGAAGCGGGAGACAAATTTTGAAGAGTCACCATTTTTGTTTGTGTCTGTGTATTTACTACTCCCTCTGCCTTCTGGGCCGTAGTTGTTAGTTACTTTTGGATTTAGAAAATGTACCGAGGACAAACATGGAATTTTAAGCTATTCCAACGGCCACTTTGGCTTATTATTACTGTGTGTTCTAAAGCTTAATTGGCTCACCAAACATAATGTTGCAGAATTTGATTGTCCCACGTTTATTTGACCCCGAGGCCTAAATATATACGTATTCACTCTGTCCATTAAGTGTGTTCATATGTTTAAATACAAATTTTAAGAAAAAATAGATCAAATAAGGTTGTTGTTGGATTGTTGTGATATAAAGTTAAAATAATTGTTTTCATAAATGGAAAATAACACAATTTTTATGAATATACAAATAAAGAAAGTGAGCACAGTTTTTCTGGACGAATGGAGTATTAATAAAACGAGGATACAAAACGATTCTTGTATGAGACTACTTGGTGTATGCAATAAGGTTCCATTTTAATAATTAAGGCACATTTTATTTTAGAATATAATTCAGGTAGAGGATTACAAAATCACGCATTATATAGTACTCTGTATCACGCATTTGGCGCGGAATTCATGAAGCTCAAGGGTTGGTTAAGAAAGGTCTAAGGTGGAAGGTGGGGGACGGAAATACAATGCGCATATGGGGTGATGCATGGCTTAACCAAGAAGAGAATTTTAGAATCTCCACACCGGTTGTTCCCACATTCGAGGATATGGTGGTGGGTGATCTTTTTGAACCCGGAACAAGGGCTTGGAGTGTTGATCTGATTCGTGAGGTATTCTGCGAGACTGACTGTAAGGCGATCTTACGAACGACACCAGCGCCGGAGGGGTACGAAGATCGCCTGATTTGGCACCACTCTTCGGATGGTAAATATTCGGTGAAAAACGCGTATAAGCTGGCTGCAAGGCTGGTGGGAGTTGAGGACCCAGACTTGGGGACTGCTTGGTTAGACATTTGGAAGGTGGTGGTGCCACCGAAGGTGAAAATCTTCTTTTGGAGACTATGTAGGGGATGGCTTGCCGTGAAGGACATTCTTCGAAGGAGGGGGATGGAGGTCGTGACGGACTGTTCGGTCTATAGGGGCTCGGTTGAGACTTTTTGGCACGTCTTTGTGGCATGTGAGTTTGCAAAGCGAAGCTGGGAGTGTTTGGGTCTTTCGAGAGCCATTGAAATAGAGATGGAGCTGGTGGAGGGGCATGATGAACTGTTCTTGAAGTTGCTGAGAAAGTTGGATGAGTCGGGGAGGGAGCGGCTAGTAATGGGAGCATGGCAAATATGGCAGAATCGGAACGGAGTGATATGGAAAGAGGAGGAAAGTACGACAGTTGCGTCGACATTCCGTGCCATGTCATACCTCAGTGAATGGAAGGGGGCGAGATTGCGGGATACCATGCCTCGGAATGAAGCGAGGTGCACCCTCTGGCACAAACCGAGGCAAGGTCGGACCAAAATAAATGTAGACGCTGGGTTTTTTAAGGATATGATGGTGACAGGGGTGGGGATGGTTGCTCGCGACGTGGAAGGTTTGTTCATCGGAGGCAGAACAGTCACAAGACATGGTCTGATGGAAGTAGACGAAGGGGAGGCCTGGGGAGTTGTTGAGGCTTTAAGATGGGCGGAGTTCTCGGGCGTGGAAAGGGCTGTAATCGAGATGGACGCAACCCGTGTGTTTGATGCTATAAAAAGTGGAAGGTCGGTCCAATCGACATTTGGGAATTACGTAGATGTGGCTAGGAGGCTACTGGGGAGTTATCCGTTATGGGATATTAGTGTGGTTAGACGAGGTGCTAATGGTGTAGCACATTCTTTTGCTCGAAATTCTCGTTTCTTTGAGAGTCCGCATAGTTGGGAAGAGCCTCCAGAGTTTGTGAATGGCCTTCTTGATTCTTTTTGCTCTTCTTGCGAATAAATGAAAGTGTTTGTGTAGCTTTCAAAAAAAAAAAAAAAGATCCATATAGTATCCTTCATAACAGGGTGCTTTTGTTTTCTTTTTCATTTTTTCGCTTCTTCCTCATAATATTTATGGCAGTTTGTCATGACTTATCATTATGTTATTTAATTCGGATCTTTTTATGTTTTTTTTTTGTTCATCATCTCTGTAATTTGGGTGTTTTTTTTTAAGTAGAATTACTCATACAAGATAGGAATATTGAAATTACATCTCTCGCTCACCTATTTATTACAGATAAACTCTACCATAGACTCATATTCCAAACTCAATCTTAAGAGAGTGAAGAGTCACACAAGCAATCCACCAAATTCCTTGATTGAGAAATATAACAAATCTTCTTCTAAAAAGAAACAAATTGTCGCCCACTACGACTCGCGCTACAAACTTCCCAAATTATAGAAAACGACCCAAGGACAGCCAGTGTCAACCAAACACAGCGTCAACGCAACAAGAACCCACAAAGGGGCAGGATACCCACAGCAGGGGAAAAAGACCCATTAAAGGGAGATAATAAAACAGGAAATAAAGCAGGAGAAAAATAAAGTAAAGTAAACAACAAAAGTAAAAACGAGAATCTAAAACGGGATCAACGGAAGAGACTCAATCATACGATCACCGTGGCTCCGTCGTAAAGGATCTACACATTAATCCCAACTGAAATTTGAAGAAAAACCCCTAAATCCACTGAAAGATCTGAAGAGGAGAGTCGACGAGGCGGCTCTTCTTCAGTCTGGCGGTGATTCGGCGGTGGTGAGCGACGGTCTGACAACGGATATACTCTGTATTAAAATTTTTTTACCAGATCTACCTATTTTTCTAACTATTTTGTAGATCTAAACTACTTGAGGGAAATCTGAAAGAACAAAAAGATGAAGGAAGAGGAGAGAAGTTGGGCGGTGACGGAGGGCTTCGGCTGCTTGTACCAGATCCACATTAAAAGGTGTGTTTATTTATGTTTTATAATTACGTTTTTTAAGTACATTACATATGTTTACTATTATTACAGTTACGCACATTTATTTATATAGTAACACGAAAAAAAAAAAAATTGATTTTTTAAATACAAAATTTGGAGAGGAGTTTGTTTTGCAAAAATGAAAGTATGGACAAAATTGGGGCCAGCTGGTGAGGTCAACCGCAGCTTCCCTTTATGCGGCTTTTGTCTACATGCGCACCGGCACCACAACATTATTTTCCTTCTAAATTAAATAATACTATTAAATAAAATAACTATATTTGGTAGAGAGATTTTGTACGAGACCATTTATTATTTATATATACTCCACCAAACCCTACTTTAATATTTAAGTTATAAATACTTTTAAAATATAACATATTAAACAAATGTTGTATGCATATTCTGTAATTAAATTTTAAATATATTTATAATTATTCAATTGAAAATTTTAATCCGGTTTATTAGATACAAATTAAAATTGTGACTCAATTTCACCAATTGCTGATGCAATTAAATGTATATAAGTGTGACTTAAATATAATTGAGTTCATACTTCATAAATTTACGAGTCTATAAATAACAATAAATAAAATTTGTCTCGGGTATAAAATTGTCTCTAATCTTTTTCTTTTTTATTAGTCTACTAATATCAAAACTTGAAATTGCAAATATATACTCCCTCCATCTTTTAATAAGTGTCATTTTGGTTTTTTTCAACAAATTAAGATTATAAACTGTGGTCGATATCACCCTTCATTAATTATAACTAATTTTAATATAGAAATTTTGTTTGATAAAGAATGTAGCTAGTATTCATAAACCAAATTAATTTTGGTATAAACAATTTTTGTGGAATTTATTAATGAAAAATATTTATGGTAAATGAATAAGGATAAAATAATTAAAAAATGAATATGGTATAAACTAATTCTAGAATGACACTCATTTTAAAATTAGTTAAAAAACCAAAGTGACACTTATTAAAAAACGGAGGGAGTATATAACATAGAAACTTTATTTTTGGCTCTGAATTCTGTCTGACTCTCAAGTCTGAATTCCAAATGAACTAATAACACAATGAATCCCCTTTTGAATTAAACAGTACTCTTTGGTGAGAGAATATAATGAAAAATTGGGTTGCCCTTAATAAACTAAACAATCGATTCTTGTCTAAGTATTATTTTTCTATCTTACGTCCCCAATTAGACACTTTTTAATATCAATGTCCAATTTATGCACGAGGAAAGCCATTTTTTTGTCCGTCCCTTTGGTGATATTTACCAAATTCACTATTTTAAAATTGTATATGTACGTTGTTTTATTCACTATTTTAAAATTGTATATGTTGTTTTATTAGGTGATATTAATTTGTTAGATAAAAAGTAGACAACCTTATACATAGAAACAGGCCCCATAGTATATATTTCCTTCCTTAGTCCGTCGTAACATTCTTCTTTACTTTTTGCATGAAAATTAAAAAATATAATATTAAATGTATACTAGATAATTGAATTATAAAAAAAATATGAAAAAGATGTAAATAGATGTTGAAAAGAGAAAATGGGAAGAGTGATGAAAATGAGAGACAATAAATTGTCATTTAAAAAAATGTAAAATTTATGATAGGATATCCAAAATAAGTAAGTATGAAACTTGTAACGGAACATATGGATTAGTATATTTAGCAAGCTTATAATTGTACCTGAATCATACTATATCTATAATTCTATAAGTTTCTCATTTTTTTAAAAGATAAAATTAATTACAGTACTCCGTATTTCTTAACTTTTTTTAAAAAGAAAACTTATGGCGAGACAGAGTGAGTATTTTAAAGTAGAAATGAGGCATAAATATTAAAACTGTAAAAGTGAAGTGTTGTCTCATATTAAGCAGTTTCTCACTAGATTCCCTCCTTTTGTTAATATCAATTGTCGTTAAAAAAAAAAAAACACTCTCATCGTCCTAGCATAAACTTCTTGATCACTTATCTATTTTGAATGTTCCGTTGTAAGCTTCTCATTTTCTTAAATAATAAAATTCACAATCTCTCAACTTATTCTCATTTTTATCTTTCTCAATATTTTCTATTTTCTACATTTCTCAATGTTTTCTTTTTTCTACATCTTATTTTAATTATTCACTACATATTCTATATTATATTGTATTACTTAATCTCTGTACAAAAAGTAAATAGGAAGTTTATGACAGGACAAAGAGTATACTAATTTGTACACGTGAGTTGACACATTGTGATGACGTGACCTTTTAATTAGTCAATACGATTCACGAATCATAAAATATAATTTGAGTAGAGTCATATATTCATAGACCATGTTTCAATTTAAACATTTTTGACATGTTTCAATTTAGACCTCATTTTATTTTAAAATATAATTTGAGTAAAATTATACATTCGACAATATCTATGATGAGAACAGTACTCTCTCGTACAATTTTGTCAAAACAAAAAATATAAGCAAAAATCTAAAAACTTATTGTATCAACAAGTTGATGGAGATGGTTATTTGTTGTGTTTGCTTTACCCCACTAAATCATACTACATCCTTCATGGGATCCCTTTCATACTAAATTTCCTTTTCATATCAGCTCAAGTATTTATTTCTATAAACGTTTTAAAATCTTAAAATAAAATGGATGTAGGGTTTCAAGACAAAGATTTTACAGCAGTTTTAGTCAACCTCGATATGTGAGTGATTTTAGAAGAACAATAGGCAATAATATTATAAAGTTTAATTATTCCACATGCACTTAAAATGTCTGCTGCTTTTATTATTTGCATTTTTTATAAGGAAATTGAACTAAAAGGTCGTGGCGCTTTTCTTTTCATTTTATTTTAGCTTTCTTATTTATTATTACTACTACTTTTTTTTGATGGTATTATTACTACTACTACTATTAATTTTTCTTTAAAACCTATACTTTAACCAAGACTTTTTTTTAATTCATATTTTAAATTTTCTAGAGACTTTGGTTGGGTGCGATCTAATTAAACTCTCGGTGATATAGGATTGTAGAATAAATGTTTAACTTTAAACGGTGCAGTTAAGTTTTTTTTTTTTTTACAGTAAAATGAAATATATTAATCAGCTAAACGGTGCAGTTAAGTTGAGAAATGAGAACTAACTCTAAAAAATATACTCCCTCCACCCCAAGATTTTATGCACACTTTGACCGACACAAAAATTAAGAAAATGGAATAAAGTGATATATAAGATAAAATAAATGAGGGGTATTATTGGTAATTCATTGATTAAAGTGGGGGAGATTTGACTAAATGGAAGGAAAGGTAAAATAAAGGAGGGGTATTATTGGTAAAAATTATGTGAATTGTTTTCTTTTTTAGAGTGTGTAAAAAAAAATGTCGTGACGCTCGTTAAGGAAAGTATGCATAAAATCCATTGAGGGAATAGTAAAATAATATTATACAATTATATAAAAAAATCAATATCTTTAGAATTGAAATCTTACCTAACGGATACATTGAATTAATATTTAATGATAAAGATTTATATTTTGCAAAAATCATTTACTCATGTAATATGCACTTATGAATTTATGAAGCCCCATAACTACTAGAAACTTGTATATTTCCGATCGACGGAGTATAGTCCGGTAAAAATTACATTAATCAGTGGTTGAAAATAATACAAATTAAATTTTGCAAAGAAAACGAAACGACTCATATTAATATTAAGAATAGGAGGAAGTATTCAGTATTTAATTCTCACAAGAACGCTCGATCACTGAAATTATCAAACTAATTACCCCTTCCTATTCAAAATATATGTCACCCTAAGCTCATGCACATATTAAAAAAACAATTGACTTCTCATTTTACCCTTAACCAATGCTTGTAATTTTCGATCATTAAAAAAAATACATGTATATACATATTTATTGATCTTAAAGGTAAATTTGGAATAAATGCAATTAATTTACGTTGAAAAATACAAAACAACCTATATTTTGTAAAGAAAACGAAAAGTCAAAACTACTCATAATATGAATAGGAGGGATGTACAAAGATTTACATTTAGATTTATTTTCACATGCCGAAAATGATTTAAAAATAAAGACGTTAATTTTGTTAGGGAAATATGCACCAAAGGTATACTGCAATATCGAATAGTTTGATAACAAAAGTCGAGTCAATCTTTTCCCGCAGAACAGAATACGCCCAAGTAGTGCTCGACTGGTATGACGCTCTGTTCCCAAAGGTAAAACGACTTCTACTCCGTACACAGTAGCACCACTGTATACGAAGCCTCAACGAACGCACCAGGTACGAACTGAACACACACGGAAAAATTTCGGCAACGAGAACAGTGTATGGCTTTGGAGAGCACAACACTGCAGAGAAGAGAAGAGGGGCGAAAATATTCAGCGTAAGAAAATTATGAGGGGAGAGCTGATATTTATAGGCACATAAAAATCCTAGGTGGTTGCAGAATTCACGCGTGGGCCCAGGCCCAGCTCGTTGGGTTAGGGTGCGAAAAACCCGTAAGCGAATGGGTCGATCCAATTCCTGTGTTGGGCTTTTGGGTCTACAAAAAGATAGGCGGACCCCAAAGATCACAAAGACCAATTGCAAAATCCGAAGTCGAGCCGGACGGACAAGCGCGCGCGCGCGCGTGTGGCCCTTTAGGGAGTGTACCCCTAATACATAGTTGAACTCCATTCCTACTTCAATACCTTTAAAGCCTTTAAATGTTTTGTAGGCTTTCTATGTGGGACATGTGACCCTTCACATTCCCACACCTCAAACTCAAGTTGAAACATTCAACTCCATTAATTAATTTCTCACTCACCTTAACTCGGTTTTGAGATATTAAATATACCACGTTCATCTACTCCGCGAGTAGATCGACTATGTCACGTTTAATTATTTTATAATTAACGTTTAGTTCATCTAATTAATTAATTAGACAAGGGTATCAAAACCCAATTAATCCCACATTAATTTCAACAATCCCACACATGAGTGAAAATCGTGTCTATATAACATCAGACTCAGTGTTCAGTTCGATTGAGATCTCCATGCATCTGGAAAAGTAGTTTTTGGCTTTGAACTTTACGTACCTAAACACTATCGGGTACACCGACGGCTTAGTGGACGCAGTACCTTGAACTAATCCTCCATAGTGTATACCTAATCAACACTGTCAGCACACTTCAATCTCGTCTTCGTAACGTTCTCACGTTTTTTTTCGTTTTGGCCATGGACGTCCTTTGTGTTCATAAATTTTTGGTCGAAGCGGCCCTCACTTCTCATTTATATAGGTAATCTCCTTTCGAGTATCCCGTTATACTCTAGGAATCATTAAGAGTCGAAGACTCAACCTTTACCACATCTTACGGGTCGTTAACACTTGAGATAGTGCTGTCAGGAATAGTCATGTTTTTTCAAGTGTTGTATCACTAACTTCCACAGTTTCGTTTTCCCATTGAACCAAGTTCTTGGGATCTCCAGTCATTATGGTTGGGTTTCCACTGTTTTGGTTTTTCTTGTGGGTTTTAGACCCATTTCTTCTACTAGCTTGTTCAATTGATCTCGGTTTATACTCTTCGTGAGCGGATCCGCTATATTATCCTTTGATTTCACATAATCAATGGACATTACTCCAGTTGAGATCAATTCTCTAACGGAGTTGTGTCGACGACGTATGTGTCTCGTCTTTCCGTTGTACATGACATTCATAGCTCTGCTAATGGCAGCTTGACTGTCACAGTGTACCGTCACAGAAGGTACTGGTTTGTTCCAACATGGAATGTCTTCCAAAAAGTTACGCAGCCATTCAGCCTCTGCACCGGCTAGGTCTAAAGCGATAAATTCTGATTCCATTGTGGAACGGGAAATACACGTTTGTTTCTTGGACCTCCACAACACTGCTACTCCTCCAATAGTGAATACATATCCACTAGTGGATAACGAGTCTTTAGTGTCTGATATCCAATTTGCATCACTGTATCCTTCGACTACAGCTGGATGTCTCGTGTAGTGAAACCCATATTCAAGGGTGTACTTCAAGTATCTTAGGACCCTTTTAAGTGCTTTCAAGTGCTCGTGACTTGGATTGTTCGTGTATTGACTAAACTTGTTTACAGAACATGCAAGATCAGGGCGTGTACAATTCGTAATGTACATCACACTTCCAATGATCCTTGCGTATTCCAGTTGAGCTACTGGTTCTCCTCTGTTCTTTTTCAAGTGAACATTCAGTTCTAAGGGTGTCTTAGCAGGTGGATCGTCAAAGGCATTAAATTTCTTTAGTACCTTCTCCACATAGTGAGATTGTGTCAAGGAAATTCCATCAGGCTTTTTCTCTATCTTGATTCCAAGAATCACATCTGCTAATCCCATGTCTTTCATGTCAAAGTTTCTACTTAACATGTTTTTTGTATTAACTATGATATTGTGATTGTTACTCATGATTAACATGTCATCGACATATAAGCATACGATAACAAATCCATTTGGTGTATCTTTCACATATACACACTTATCACATTCGTTAATTCGAAACCCATTTGACAACATCGTATTGTCAAATTTCAAATGCCACTGTTTTGGAGCTTGCTTAAGTCCATACAGTGATCGAACGAGTTTGCACACCTTTTTCTCGTTTCAAGGAGCAATATATCCTTCAGGTTGATCCATGTATATTTCAGCATCCATCTCACCATTAAGAAACGCAGTATTAACGTCCATTTGGTGTATTTCGAGATTGTGCAACGCTGCAATAGCGACTAATACACGAATGGAGGTGATCCTTGTCATTGTCACTGGTGAATATGTATAAAAGAAGTCATACCCTTCCTTTTGTTTAAAACCCTCTGCAACTAGACGAGCTTTGTACTTGTCAACAGATCCATTTGCTTTGTACTTTCTTCTAAAGATCCACTTGCATCCTAAGGGCTTACAACCTTTAGGGAGATCAACCAACTCCCATGTGTGATTTAGCAGAATTTACTTGTATTCACTTTTTATGGCTTCCTTCCAAAGGTGTGCATCTGGTCTTGCCATAGCTTCTTTGATCGTTTTAGGTTCATCTTCCTCCAAAACATAAGTAATGAAGTCTGAACCAAAATCCTTATCAATTCTAGCTCTCTTACTGCGTCTTGATTCTTCACTCTCTTGAGTGGAAGGACCTGCAGTGTCATCTGTTGCATCATGAGTTCTCTTATTCGAACTCACTTCCTCTTTTTCCTTAAATGGAAAAATGTTTTCAAAGAACACAAACCGATAGACACTACTGTTTGAAGCATATCCTATAAAGATACAATCGATTGTTTTAGGGCCGATTTTAACTTGTTTATGAAGTGGTACTTCAACCTTAGCCAAACACCCCCACACTTTGAGGTATTTGTATGAAGGTTTTCGTTTCCTCCATACTTCATAAGGAGTTTGATCCTTAGTTTTATGTGCAATTTTCACACTAATCATGTACCCCTAATACATAGTTGAACTCCATTTCTACTTCAATACCTTTAAAGCCTTTAAATGTTTTGTAGGCTTTCTATGTGGGACATGTGACCCTTCACATTCCCACACCTCAAACTCAAGTTGAAACATTCAATTCCATTAATTAATTTCTCACTCACCTTAACTTGGTTTTGAGATATTAAATATACCACGTTCATCTACTCCGCGAGTAGATCGACTATGTCACATTTAATTATTTTATAATTAACGTTTAGTCCATCTAATTAATTAATTAGACAAGGGTATCAAAACTCAATTAATCCCACATTAATTCCAACAAATTTTAACTAGACATGTTGACTAGCCAGTTAAACCAATGAACTAACCCATTTAGCTGCGGGCTAATATGTCTAGATGGGGTCTTGCATGATGTCATGGTGAAATAGAGGAGTCTAATTTACGTATATTTTTAGAAGAGATGAACGATTTTTTATAGTGAACGATTTTACCGTAAAACTGTCTATCACAAGTTGTTGATTGACACTAATGTGTTAAATGAATCGAGCTACTTGTGAACGAGTTGAACTCGTTAGATACTCGATTTACTAACGAGTCAGTTTGAGCTCGACTAGTGACTTGATATCTATTTTTTCTATTAATTTCATCAAACTCGTTAGGCTCGACTTGACTCGATAGACTCATTAACAAGTTGAGCCGAAATCATTTTTTTAATCATCTATATTATCGAGCTCGAGCTTCAAATACTCGAATAATAGTTGTTAGTTTAGAGTAGTTATGATGGTTAGGTTAGTTAGTTAGTTATTGTCAGTTAATTTAACCACTCGACTAGACGCCTCTAATCTAAATGAATAATCATATCCACAAACAATCCAACAAAGAATGACAATTCACAAATATAAGAACGAGAACAGAAAAATAGAGCACACGCAGATTTAAGTGGTTCGATCAACTTGATTTACATCCACTGGACACACAACTTCAACCTTGATTGATAAAAGAATGTTTACACACTCAACACCCAGAAATGGATTTCTCCTCACTTCACTCGTGAACTCACAACTTAAGAACGAATTCTTTAAAGTCAATATTTTCAACTTAAGAACGAATGCTCGTAAGCGTCAAACTTTCACAATTACAAGTTATGGGGTATTTATAGAAGCCAGGGATGATTGCAGCGTGCGTTGATTGCGTGATCATTGCCAGCGTGGATTCTATTGAAACCTCCTAACAAACTCACACTTTCAGCGTGACCCAATCTAAATTGACCTCAATGCCCTTCACTTGTTCTCGCAAATAGATGATACAATGAGAAGACCTCACTCTTCTGATTACTCTTATGATATTCCAACACTTAGCCAAAAGACTCCCCTGCTACTAGACATCATCATATCTCATCTGATGTGAACCCTTCTGAACACCTCATTTGTTTTGATTCTAAGCATCACCTTCTCATCTGATTGGATCATTCGCTCATCTGATTGGATCATCCGCTCATCTGACCAGGTCTAAGTCATCTTGCCTGACTCCAACAACTGATATGCCAAACAGTTGAGTTCATCAGTAGACTTCCACCAGCTAAGTACACCAGCTGATCCTCCTGACAGTTGAGTACTTCAGCAGACTAGAACTCTTCTGATTTCACCATCAGACAAGTAGAACTCATTTGATTCTAAAGATTATGAGATAAACCTCAGGTTGTGTTTGGATGGGGGGATTTGATTTGAGGAGGTATTTCAAATGGAATGATTTAAAAATAGATGGATTTCAAATGACACGGTTTTAGTGAGGATTTGAAATCTCTCTCAATTTTAACTAAAAGTGTGTGGACATAAATCTAAGTATTTGAAATATATTAATGATCCAAACATGTAGAATGGATTTGGACTGTGGATTTAAAATTCATAAGCCCAAATCCACCCAACCAAACGCAGCCTCATAGTTATCTCTTTCACTTGTAAACTAGATCTATATATACCTAGAAATAAACACTTTACTCTCTTAATTGAGAGAGTCTTTGCAATCAACAATAGCTTTAGTGGACATTAGTCTAATCCAAAATGGCTTGGTATAACCGGGTTGCATGTATTAGGTAGGATCTAACATAGCACATTTTAAAATATTAACAAGTTGCCTTCAAGGCGGGACCCATTTAACCTTTGTAGTCTTGCATTATTTCTTTTCAACGTGGTTACAAAATTATAGAATACTACATATAAAGTTAATAATACTATAATGTAACGTTAATTTAAAAAAAAACAAAAATAGACGTCCGATCACGTGGTCTAGTGAGTCGTACGTGGCACCGACACTTGGAGTTGGGGGTGGGGTGCCCTAGCAGTAGTAGTAATTACTTTGCCGGAAACGTTTACAATTTGGTCGGCGGTCATTTACATTGGGTTCTAAAACCGTCTGTCTCCATCATTTTTCTTTTAATTATTTCAAAACTACGTTTTATAATACGAGTAAACTGCAAATAATATCAACTGTTTATACGGAGTAAAATTTTATACTCTCTCCGTCCGGTGATTACTTTCACATATGAAGTGGCAAACAAAATAAGAAAAGTGAATTTATTGGGGATTTTGAGGGGTAATTTTATAAACATTTATGTATAAAGTAAATCAATGAGTTGACTTTTGTGTATGTGTAGAGAAAAAATAATGACAATTGTATAAAATTGAAGATATTGTGAGAGTGGAGTTTATAAAGATTTTTCCATTTTAAGAGTGTGAAAGTTATTGTGGGACGTCCCGAAAAAGAAAGTGTGAAAGTAATTACGCGACGGAGAAAGTATTTTAGAAAAACACCAAAGACATCTGCCTTTACAATCCAGCACAAAATTTTCATATGATATAGAAATACATCAAATTAAAAATATTCTAATATAGGACGGTGGGCTAAACGGATTAGTAACTTATATGGTTCACTCTTAATGTTCGGTAAAAATTGAGACCTAAACCTAACCTAGCAGATCACTGACTAAACGGATTACTAACGAGTCACAAATAAAAAAAAATGAATTTTTTCAAAATATAATTTATGTGTTTATAAATTTTGTAGTAAAGAATCCATATCAGGTCAGTTTCTATATTTTTTTTTCACTGATTTCATTTGAATTAACTTGAACTTGCTCGTCGTCGCTACAATGCTAGTGATTTTTGTGGCTTTCCACTTCCGTATTGACTGTTGCGTCGGTGAAAGATAAAATTAAGTGATATTTGTGAGTTGTGTTATAATTTTTTGAATTCTGAAATCTGTATCAGTAACTTGGAAGAAAAAATGTTCTGAAATAATTAAAATTAAAATAACAAATACTCATTAGCTGGTCAATTTGAAGTGTAAGTCATAATATCAAGTGGAGTATGTACATATGAGAGCAATGGGATATGTATAATGTAAATTGTGTGAGTGATTTTATTCATTAACAAATAAAAATATATAAATAAAATTAAAAAAAATACTAACTGGCCATATTAGCCCAAAATGAACAAATTTAAAAAGGTTTATGATTTGTTAAATCTAAACCTGAATATATTAATGTTAAACGAGTTGACCTATTTACTCGATCCTAATAAATATCTCTAATCGTTACATAGAAGAAAGAAAAAAAATTGAAAAAGACTAACGAGAGAGAATAAAATAAGAAAGAAAGAGGAAAGAGAAAGGGTGTTTTTTTTTCGTTTTTTTATAAAATTGGAAAATGTATATGAAAGAAAGTTGTAGTGCCACCTAAGATAAAAAGATTAATTTTTTTTTTACCATATTCACTCTGTCGTTAAGTTACTAATTTTCTCATTTTTAATGTCTCTTATTAAGTTACTAATTTTCTCATTTTTAACGTCTCTTATTAAGTTACTTATTTTCATTTTTGTTAACACGTACCTCATTATCTCTCTATTTTTTATATTTCCTATCTTTTTATCTTTTTTTTCTTTCATATATATACCTATTTCTAACTCAATACCCCAGCATACATCAAATACACATTTTTTTTAAAAAAATTGTGTAAATTAACATATTAGTAACTTAAAGGGAAACGGATGAGATACATTATTTTAGTTATGGAATGTTCTAAACTCTAATGACACATTATTTAAGTAGTAGTAGTATGGCACTCTATAAGAAGAAATAAAAAATCACATTCCTGGCCGGGTTTTGTAGCTGGGTAAAAGATTTGCCGCAGATGATAATGAACCCTTAATTACTTATATTATACTACTAATATATCTGTAAATAATGATTGAGTATTCATGATTTTAAATGGGATTATATTATAAAATACTAATAATCTTGGAAAAAAGGGTGAAATCGCACTGTGTTGTCGACATAATATAGTGCATTAGTAAAAAGAAACGTAGTTAGTGCGATACGCTTTATCCAAGAAAGAATATAATAAAAAACATTTGAATATGACGACTCTATTACCAAAGATCCGCGTTATCAAGAGAATTAAATTATATCGTAATTATCAGTCTAGATACAACTTAGTATTCCTTAATGACAATGTTCCTGTCCAGTTTTGTGCTTTTCTCGTAGCTTAAAAGGCTTCATTCACAAATAACTTTAAAGTAAAAACAGACTTCACTGCACACACGTGTATCCACTAATGGGTACATTATTACTATTGCAAAAACATGCATTTCTCTTTTAAATATTGTACTAATAAACTCCCGTCAAACCTTTTCTTTTGCACATTTAGTCCCTCAATAATCGAAAATTTTAAAAATATTGTTGTATTGCAATCTGTCAATTTGAAATTGCATATTAAAAAAAATTACATGGAGAGTAATTCTTAACAAAAACCTAAACCTTAATTCGTACTCCCTCCGTTCAGAAACTATTTGCACCACTTTATGAGCACACAAACTAAGAAAAATGTGTAATGAGTGAAGTGTTAATGGATAATTTTGTGAATTTATATGAATAAAGTAAAGTGAATGATTAGATTAAGGGTTAAAAATATGTGAATATTGTGAGGGTGGGGTTTATAAAAAGATTTCCTTTTTGGGAAATGCAAATAATTGTGAAATGGAGAGTGCAAACAACTAAAGGACAAATAAGGTAGATAAATTCTGGTATGTATTTGAGTGTATACATGTCATTGAATTTTAATTAATATATTTTCAACTGTTTAATTGAATATTTGACCTAATAAATTAGAAATAAGTTAAAATTATAACTAAATTACACTAAATTACATGGTGAAAAGTATGACTCAAATTCATATAATATTAGAATTAGAATATGGTTTAGAGTGCTTTATTAGTTGAGTCACACCTAAACATATGTACATCAAATTATTTAATGTAAAATTTTGACTTAATTTTAATATGGTGAATTAAAATTTCAACTCAACAATTAAAAACATTTTTATCACTTAAAATGATGGTAATTTATTTCGGTCAACTTGAAACGAAGGAGTTATTGACGTTTTTCACATCCCCAACTAATAATTACTACTCCCCCATCACATAAATGTTTTCGTAAAAAAGATGGACATGTTAAAGAAAAATGTGTAATGAGTAGAGTTGAGTGGTGAGAGGTAATTTTGTAAATATTTATAAATAAAGTAAAATAAGTGATTATAAATTTGTGAATATTTTAAGGTTGAAGTTTATAAATTTTTTTTTTTTTTAAAAATACAAACAATTATGAAACGGACGAATGAGAAAAGAGTGCAAACAATTGTATAAAATAGTGAGTAATAATTAGCTCATCCCCTATCCTCTATTATACTAATAGGGAGTTTTAATTTAGCTTACGTGTCATTTTAAGAATAATTGAAGTACACATGTCATTTTATTAAATTAATCTTTCTTTTTTAAAGTGACATATCAATAGAGTGATAAGTATTTATTGAAAAGATAAGTTTGACTCATCATATCTTTTATTACATTTTTATTTATTAATAGAAATTAACTTTTATACATTAGTTAATTTTTATAGTAAGTGTATTTTTTGTTATAGGATATATTATTTAATAATTAATGTATTTAACTTAAAAAATGCTTATTGAAAAATTGGAAAATAGGAAGTATATTTTATAATTTCACACATACATTATTTAAATACAATTATATTATTTTACATAATAAAAAAAATATATATAGGATCATTACAAGTAATACATGAGATTATTTTAAAAAAAATCATATATATAATTCTCTATATTATTAATTTTTTTATTTATATATTCCGTAATGCGTGGATGCTCATGTAATGTATAATAAGTTGAAATTATAAATATAGAATAAATTACAAAAATAAAGTATAGATAAATTGCGTTGCGAACTAGTGTATAGACCATGAAAGTAAAATATAGTTAACGACTTCTATCTTGAATTTGTGATTGTCCCAAAATAAATCAAATACAAACAAATATCATAAAATCATGATATTTCGTGAACTTGACTAAAAATTCCATAAATGAATTAAATACACAATTATGATTGAAAACTAATAGAATGGTTAAAAAAAATGGAGTTCAATCTGTCGTGGAGAAATTGCTTTATGAAATCATTGAAATACAGTATGTAACTCTTCTAAAGGCCATATCAGTCCGGCCATATATATATATATATATTTTTTTTTTTGACAGAACCGGCCATATATATTTACATTATTACATATATATGAAATGTCCTTTGTTTGTGGCTTTTTATTGGGTATGAGAAAAGAGGGACACTTGGTATGAGAGTGCAACATGTGCCTTATTCTTATTGAGTTGTGATTGGTGAAATTTGGTGTGGGATATATGTCTAATTAGTCCTATGATTTGAAAAATATGTATTTATGAATGTTTTAATAGTCAAAATAAAGAGAGTTATGAGATTCGAACTTAAGACCTATGAACAATTTTACGCAATTGTCAAATTTCAACTAGGTAAGTAAAACTTTTTAAAATACAAAATCGAGCCACTACACACATGTTTGGTGGAGATGTCTGGACATGTAGAAAGATGTTGACTTTCATTGCAAAGTGGTTGAATTCAACATCTTCTCGTAGTCAAATATTTCAAGTTAGAAGTGTTGTCGTGTAGCATGAGTATCTAATTGGAGGTCTGGTTCGATAGATTCGAGGTGAAGTATGCGTTATTGACTGGCCTCATGGTGCGAGTTGTTGATCTATGATGAAATGAACTAGTCTTTTTCTTGTGATGGGAGCTAATGACGTGCAATGACTTGTCATTTTTTGTAGATTCAAACTTTTAATTGTAAAGTGTGAGTTGAATGAACATTTTTAATTGATGATATATGCAATATAACTACATTTAAAGTGAAGAAATATTGACAACAAATTATTATATTGGATATTAAAGAAAAATGAGCAAGTAGATTAAATTTGAAAATATGATTTTTTTTAAAATTGAATATCAAAGAAAAAAGATAATACGAGTATATTTTTAATAACTTACTACTCATATATTCACCTTTCATCCCAACATGGAATCCAACATAGTGATGAGAGGGGTGGTCCAGAAAAAGTTTCAAAGCATCAATTAGTGCTTCTATAAATAATTAGGGCTAACTTGGGGTTTTCTAAATAAATAATACTTCAAATATCATTGAATTGTTAATTTAATATATAATTTTTTTTTTAAATATACTATATATAAAAATATTCCAATAATTTTATACTATTTTTATTTTATAAATAATAATTTTGTTTCAATGGTTGAAAACCCCTGGAATTGAAGAGCCCGTATTAATACTATACTAGATAGTCTACCGCGTAATACGCAGAATATTTTCATAAAATCAATATTCACGGTATATACTTTATACTCTTTTAATTCATAAAATTTAGTCTTATTTGTCTATTCATAAAACCTAATCTCATACATTTTATGGTAAAAGTGTCAATTCATCCTCGTCATTTCACCATCGCTTACAAATTTAATTCAACTTTATTTATAAACAATCATTTTATTCACAATGCACCCCACAACATTCTACAATATAACCTATACTCTTACTTTATCTATTTAAAAAAATGTGTCAATTTTAATGAGACTACTTTTTGTAGGAGGGAGTATAAATAATAATTCATATTTTAAAACAATTATAAATAGCAGGAGTAATTTATATAAATTTTATTTTTCATATTTTCAGTACTTATAATATAAGCATTAATTTCAATAATTTATTGAATTAACATATAATAATAAAAAGTAGATACTCATAAATTTATTTTATTAAGATGGATTTGGAGTATATTTTAGGTAAAAATAAATTCTAAAAATGGAATCTCATTTTTAGGCAATTAGTATAATAGTATAATTAATTATTTGCTTTTAATTAGTATTGTGAATTGTGATAGTTCAATTTTTAAAAAAATAAATTTTAAGTAAATATGCAACTTTTGTAATATTGACACATGTGATGAATGAGGAGATGACATGTAAGCAAAATGAATGGGGAGATGACACATAAGCAATTTAAACTCCTATTAGTATTAGGGGGATATTACAATAAGTGGTTGATATGTGGGTATTGAAACCTGCTTGTATCGGAAATCAAAAGATCAAAGTTCCTATATTACAATATGCAGACGACACTATCTTTCTTTGTAAGGGCAGATGGGAAGACATAAAAAATACTCCCTCAGTCCCGGAGGAACTTGCACCCTTTGATCGGCACACATTTTAAGAAATGTGTAAGAAAAGGTGTAATGATTAATGTTTTGAGGGGTTGTTTTGTAAACTTTTATGAATAAAGTAAAGTAAAAAGTCGATTGAGTGTGGAAAAGTAATGGCATATGGGTAAATATGAGTATATTTCAAGGGTGAGGGTTGTGAAGATATTTCCTTTTATGGAGTGTGCAAATTAGTATGGGACATCCATATATGGAAAGTGTGCAAATTCCTGTGGGACGGAGGGAGTATCAAGTATGTGCTGCGTTTATTCCAACTGGTGTCCGGCCTGGGGGTGAATTTTGAAAAATGTAGTTTGACCGGATTATACATCAGTGATGAAGTGATGGATGAGATGGCCGACTACTTGGGCTGCAAAATTGGAAGTCTGCCGCTACCGTTCTTGGGCCTGAACATCGGTCTTAACCAGTAGAAAGCGATACATTGGGAAGGGCTAATACAAAAAATACGTAAGCAACTGGAGGTGTGGAAGAATCGTCAAATCTCGATGGGGGGGAAGAGCTACACTCGTTCAAGCCGTTCTATCCGCGGTGCCAATCTATTACTTGTCTTTCTATAGAATTCCAAAAAAAGTGCTGAATGAAATCATAAAAATTCAGTGTGAGTTTTTGTGGGGGGTGGTGAGTCGAGTTCTAGGAAAATCCCATGGGTGGGATGGTCCGATATTTGCACTAATAAAGATAGTGGCGGTCTTGACATTCGTGATCTTAATTTATTTAATGTGGCTCTATTGGGAAAATGGGTGTGGAGGATTCTAAATGAGGGGGATAAGCTGTGGGTAAGAGTGCTTGTATCAAAGTATGGTGGGTTGGAGGGAGAGGGATACAAAAACGGGAGAGGGGGTAGGAACAAGAAGGGATCAAAGTGGTGGAGGGATGTGGTGGAAATTTCCATTATGAGGATATCCCATTACCTTTTCATTAAAATCAACATCTCTGCTGATTATCATCAGTTTCTTATGACCTGGTTCAAGGCACCATAATCTATAGCCCTTGACACCTATTGGATAGCCAATGAAAATACATTTCAGAGCACTTGGCTCAAGCTTATCCTGTCTAATATGTGCATAAGCCTGACATCCTACCACAGACATGCACATTCGATATTCTCACACTTTTAGAGAGGCCAACCAGGCGGCTGACGCAGTGTCAAAGACGAATATCAACTGCATTTGGAGGGGATACCCTCCAGATTTCTTACTCACTTTCTTGCATAAAGATTTGTATACTGTCTTTTACAGACCTTGATTCTTAGAGGAGTTTACCTTTTTCCTTCACCTGGGTTTTGTCCCTAAGGAGGGTTTTCCCAAGTAAGGTTTTAACGGCACTCCGGCCTCTGGCTCTACTTGTGAGCTTATGGTTTTAGGTTTTTCTTTTTTCTTTTATATTCCATACCTTTTTATTGGCATAAGCCTGACATCCAAACACTTTAAATTTTGAATAATCAGACAACTTGCCATACCAGATCTTATCTGGGGTTTTACCTTCTAAAGCATATGAGGGAGTTTTGTTTATTAAGTAACATGCAGTACATACAACTTCTCCCCAAAAGCTTTTAGGTAATTTAGCATCAGCTAACATGCATCTGACCCGTTCTAGAATAGTTCTATTCATTCTCTCTGCTAATCCATTTTGCTGGGGATTAAGAGGGGCAATTATATGTCTAGTAATGCCCTTCTCTTTACAAAATTCATTGAATTCAGCTGATAGATACTCAAGGCCATTATCTGTCCTCAAATGTTTTAAGGACTTTCCTTTCTTGTTCTCTATCTCAAGTAGCCATTCTTTGAATTTTGTAAAGGCTTGACTTTTCTGTTTGAAAATGAACACCCAAACTTTTCTAGAATAGTCATCTATAATTGACATGAAGTACTTACCTCCACCAATGGTTTCAGTTCTTGATGGCCCCCATACATCTGAGTGAACATAGTTTAGCATCTCCTTAGTGGTGTGTTGGCTCTTCTGGAAAGACTTCTTCTTGGCCTTGCCAAGAATGCACTGCTCACAAAACTCCAGGTTTTTGAATGTCTTCTGGTGGAATGCCCCCTTCTTGGATAACTCCATCAGACCTTTCTCACCCACATGTGCTAACCTCTTATGCCAAAGCATGGCATCATCAACACTCATGGTAACATCAGCAGCACCTGTGATTGTCTCACCAATTAAAGAATATAGCCCATTAGACTTCTTCCCTTGCATCATTATTTTATCAGCTTTGGTGACAAACATACATCCTTTTGCAGTCTTGAATTCATAACCCAAAGCATTTAGTGTGCCAAGAGATATAAGGTTTCTCTTCAAATCTGGAACAAATTTGACATTGGTCAGGATCACATGTTTATCATTAAACATCTTCACCCTCACAATGCCAATTCCTCTCACATTGCAGCTTTCATCATTACCCAACAGAACTGATCCACCATCCATCATTTCCAGGTTTTGAAACCAAGATTTGGTGGGACACATGTGAAATGAACATCCAGAATCCAACACCCATTCATTAACAAGTTTGCTATCTGTTATGCTCATGACTTCTGCACTATCATATCCTTTTGCCTCTGCTACATCAGCTTTGGCAGGATCAGTAGACTTCTTATGCTCAAGACAATCTTTAAAGAAATGTCCTTCTTTATGGCATTTGTAGCAAGCTCTGCTCTTGGCTACAAACCCATTCTTCTTCTGATTTGGCTTGACATGAAACTTCTTGTCTTGCCCTCCTTTCTTGTCATTCTTGAGTTTGATATTAAGACCCTCAGCTTGGTTCTTGGTCTTCTTGGTTGAGTTTGCTACATGTAAACTCTTAGTTTTCAGAATAGACAATACTTCTTTGAATTTTGCCTTACCCTCCTTGGTAATCAGCAGAGCATCCTTGAAGCTATCATATGAAGGCGGTAATGACTCCAAAAGTAGAAAAGACTTCTTGTGATCATCTAAGGTAACTCCAACATTTTCAAGATCATCAACTGCTTGCATGAACTCCATTAACTGCTCATCAAGGGTCTTATCATCTGCCATCTTGAAATTGTTGAGCTTCCTCTCTATAAACATCTGGTTTGACAAAGATTGTGTCAAATACAGATCATCAAGGGTCTCAAATACAGCAGCAACATCCTTCTCCTTCATAACTTCCCTGAACACATTGTCTCCCAAACTCAGAACAACAATGTTGTAAGCTTTTTCCATAAGCTCTTCTTTCTTGGCCTAGTCTGCATCGGATGCAGCAGGGTCAAGAGGAGTAAGGGCCTCTTTCAGCCCATGGTGTGACAGCAGAGCCTTCATCTTGGCTTTCCATAAGCCAAAATCTGTCTTACCATTGAATTTCTCTATCTCCAACTTCATAGAGCCCATTTCTGATTCTTGACTTTATCTTCGACTTCCCACAGACGGCGCCAATTGTTACGGAATTGTATTCACAAAGCAACTCCTTACAAATGATAAATCAAGACAACTAGAAACGCAATGAATTGAAACATATAAAGAACGCAAAGAAAGAACACGTGATTTACGTGGTTCAATCAAATGATCTACGTCCACGGAGGATAGGAGACTCTCTTCACTAATCACAATATGAAAGTTACAGATTACAAGTATACACAAAGCTTGATCTCTCTCTTGAACTCTCTAAGTGTGTAACCCACAACCTATGCACTAGATGGTGTATTTATAGATGTACAATGCATTGGATAACCGCCACTAACCAACTAACTAACTAACAGAAATAACCGAATTAACTAACTCTGAAAACTAGATTTCAGTAGACTTGACCCAGCAGACTTGGCCCAACTCTCCTGAAATGACTTCAGACGACTTGCTTCAGCAGAGTTGTCCAAACTCTTAATTTCAGTTGAATTACACCTTAACCCAACTTTGCTAAACTCCAAGATCAGATCACTAGCAACTCTTCTGATAGATAGATATTAGATGACATCCAATATTACATTAATCCTAACAATATTCTTCATCCATAAAATTTAGTCTCGTACAGAACACTTAATTTATACCATTTTAAAACAGTACATATTACATCAAATGTCATTAAATGATCCATTTACTTTATTATAATACAATCGAAAGTCCAATTATACTTGACTTTACATTGTATTTTTTTTTTTTTACATTGAATACATTTTTCTTAAAACATATGTCAACTTTGAATATGACTATTTATTGTGGATGAATGAAATATTTTATATGTCCCATTTTGTTAATCTTTCTAAAGATCGAATTTTTGTTAGAAGACATCTTGTATTAATGTAAAAGAATTAATTGTCATATTAAAAAATTGTCATTATGTTTATTTTTGTAATAACATGCATTAAATGATCGTATAAGTAAATAAAAAGATAAATGACATATTATACATATATCTATTGCTTTTCAACGAGTATTTTTTATATTTGTGTAAAACATTCTAAAATGATAAATAATTTGGGACGGGAGAAGTACACCTATTTTTTGGGAAGGAGTCTTATCGAGTGAATAATTTAAATGAATGATTTAATTATCGAGTGGATAATTTAAATAAGCAAGCATGAAAATAGAATACAAAATTAATGCATGCAGGTTGTTTTAACAAGAGTATAGCAGCGTCATGAATCTGAGGGCAGTAAATTTGTGAACAGCATAATAATATTATGAGTGATGAGTGTGAAAAAGTGAGAATCCAAAAACCAGCAGAGTATTAGCTGGCTGGCTGGTTGCATTCATGCAAGCAAAAACATCAGTCCAATTCTAATTATTCAACTCTCTCTCTCTCTCTCTCTCTCTCTCTCTCTCTCTATATAGTCCCTTTTACAGTTACTGCACCCTTTTTCCCCCTCTCTCTCTCTCACAGAGTAACCCGCTGTACTGTGTATGTGAAATGTGAACACAAGTGAGAGAGAGTGACTCCATTACTTGTAAATTCTGCTGCATTTACTCTTTCTCTCTCTTTCACACACACATTCACTGTGTCAACAATGTCCTCTACCGCCATTCTCCTCCTCCCCCTCCTCTTCTTTTCCGCCGCCGCAGCCAACAACCACCACCACCGCCGCATTCTACACCAGCCTTTCTTCCCCCAGGATTCCTTCCCTCCATCAGAGCCTCCTACCCCCTCCCCTCCACCGCCCGTTCCCAAATTCCCCTTTTCTACTTCTTCCACCCCTAACAATACTCCATTCTTCCCATCTTACCCCTCCCCCCCACCGCCCCCCTCCCCCGCCTCCTTCGCTTCCTTTCCGGCCAACATCTCCTCCCTCGATCTTCCCCGCTCCAAATCTAAATCCGCCTCCTCCAAGCTCATCGGAGTAGCCGTTGCTGTTGTCGTCGCCGCCGTCGCTATTGTCTCCCTCGCCGTCTTCCTCCACCTCCGCAAGCGCAATAGACTCCGACGATCGCCCTCTCCCGACCATTCCAAAACTCAAAGATCCGATTCCACTACCTCCACCAGGACCACCACCGTCAACTCATTTCACGCTGCTCCGACCAACCACCACATTCCGAAGCTTCAGAGACCTTCACAGACCAGCTCCGAGTTCTTGTACCTGGGCACTTTGGTAAATTCACATCCCGCCGCTGGCATTGCGTACAATGGAAGCAGCAGCACAGGTAATAATAATAATAGCACTTCTAATCCCCGGAAAATGGACTCGCCGGAGCTCCGCCCTTTGCCGCCACTGAACAAGCAACAGAGTTTCCGGCGGAGTTATCGAAGCAATGCTGATGTGGCTTCCAGTAAAGATGATGAAGATGAAGAGTTCTACTCTCCCAAGGGCTCGTTAAACGGCAGGGAGAGTTCCATCGGCACTGGATCAGCTTCTAGAAGGGCATTTACCTCCATAGAAGTCGAGAGATTTAAAAATTCTACTTCGAATTCTTCCTCCACTTACTCTTCTTCGGCTTCCGGATCGCGTTCAGGGTCGCCGGCGAGGTCCATTTCACTCAGTCTTTCGCCGGCAAATAGTTTGAGCCCAATAAATCAGATTCCTAAGTCGCCTGATTTAATTGAGATTCAGGCTTTTGCGCGGCCCTTCCCTCCGCCCCGAGATTCGTTGATAAAGGAATCTGCATCTCCGTCGCCTCCAAGCTCATCGTCGCCGGATAGATACTCTAGGTTAAGCGAAGAATCATCTCCTAGGATTTCGAGTGCTTCGGATCAAAAAATGGAGTCTCCGGAGAGAGTGAGCAGTCCTTTAAATCTCCATTTTTATTCACCATTTCCACCACCACCACCACCACCACCCCCGCCACCGTCTGTCCCAGCTCCTCCACCTCCGCCACCGGCAGCGAGTAAAGTATGGGAGAGTCCTAGAACTCCAACACCGCCCAGCAAAAAGCCAATTTCTCAGCCACCCTCTCTTATTACGCCTTTAAGACCGATTGCTGTTGCAAGTCCTACATTGATTTCTCCAATTGAATTGCCCACAAATGGTTTAGAATTTGTTGGAAAGGGTGAGGATAAAGCATCCCACTCAGGTGAAAATGTCCAAGGGAATGAGGAGACTACTCCTAAACCAAAATTGAAACCACTGCATTGGGATAAAGTAAGGGCAAGCTCTGATCGGGAAATGGTTTGGGATCAGCTCAAATGTAGCTCTTTCAAGTATGATCCCTACTTACTATGAATCATATGATCTTCTCATATTTAGTTTACTTAATCTGACAATGTGTTTGCTGAATTTAACGCAGATTGAATGAGGAAATGATCGAGACATTGTTCGTTGTGAATGCACCGAAACCATCTACGAAGGAAACAAGGTGGCATGTTCTTCCATCCACTGGCCAAGACAATGGTGAGAGGGTTCTTGATCCCAAGAAGGCCCAGAATATTGCAATCCAGTTGAGGGCACTCAATGTCACGGTAGAGGAGGTTTGCGAAGGCCTTCTGGAAGGTATTCTATACCTAATATCTATGTTTTTGGGCTTTCGAGATTAGGTGGTGCCTTTTTTGGGTAGTGCAGGAAATTATATGCCATTATAGCCTAAGCACATGATGTGTTTTTGTTGGTTGTAGCTATTCTATTGTCCGGGTGGATATCATGCATGCATCATAGAAAAGTTGACTATAATTATTGTATAGGCAAGATGATATATCTAAATAATTATCATTGTGGGGTTGTAGCTATTATTCTTATTTTCCAAGAACCAAAAATTGTTGAAAATGTTTTATCAGGATTACACTGGGGGCAATATCTTAGTCCTCTATTTCCCTCATGTTACCCTCTGAGGTTTTTTTCATCGCTCACTCTTTGTGATTTGGAATTGTCCTTCATGGTCTCAACTCATCCCTTTCTCTCTCTGTGCATTGTTTTCTTTCATTCCGAATAAATATTTGCTTGGGTTAGGCATTCAATTACATTGCAAGTGTTGTAGCAGCAGACTTTTTGGCTAGCCTGAGGGACTAAGAAAATTGTGTTAAATAATCACTTATTTAGGTTTTTCAGCCAGCTTTAGTTTGCCATGAACACATTTTAAATCATCTTTTGGTGCTAGTTTCAAGAATTTGGCTCATAATGATCCGTGGTACAGAGCAACAATTTCATCAGAAATAATATATTCTTATCATATTGCATTTTCCTCTGTGCCTTTCACTGATGAGTCACAATGCATGTTCCTTGACTCATTTTTCCCTTGAATCCAGGTAACACAGATGCTCTTGGTACTGAGCTTCTTGAGAGTTTATTGAAGATGGCACCAACTAAGGAAGAGGAGCGAAAGCTTAAAGAATATAATGATGTTTCTCCGACCAAGCTAGGGTCTGCCGAAAGATTCTTGAAGGCAATTCTTGATGTGCCTAATGCTTTCAAAAGAGTGGATGCAATGCTATATATATCAAATTTTGAATCCGAGGTTGATTACCTCAAAAAATCATTTGCAACACTGGAGGTATTATTTCATCAAATTATCAGCTTTTTAGAAGATGTATTGTAGTTTTTTCATCGATTTGAGGCAAGAAGCTTAAATTGCGATGGTAATGGGATTGAAGAAGCTTGACATCAATATACAAATTAGTCTTTATTGTGATTATATGGATAGGAAACTCTCTCTACAACTGTGAATGCATGAACATACTCCCTCCTTCCCGCCGTAAGCTTCCCCTTCACTTTTTGCACGGAGATTAAGGAATATAGTATAAAATGTGTTGTGGGTCGTAAATGTAGAGAGATGTAGGAAGAGAAAAAGGTAGAGAGGTAGAAAAAATAAAAGGTAGAGAGAGATGACGAAATTTATTGTTTAAGGAAATGAGAAACTTATGATGGGAATATGGGATGTCCAAAATAGGTAAGTGGGAAGCTTATGGCGGGACGGAGGGAGTATATTCTAGGATTTTGTTCAGCTAGATAACAATAGATTTGTCGTACTTGGGTTCTAGATTGCTTGTAATGTCTACTTAAGAGCTATGATAGGATTTTGTTCAGCTAGATAACAATAAATTTGTCTTGCTTGGGTTCTAGATTGCTTGTAACGTCTACTTAAAACTGTTAATTCCATATCTAAATCAATTTGGTTTAAACTTTATGTTCATAAACCAGACGAAGTAATCAGAATCCTCAATATTGCAATTTATACATGGATATCTTCTTTTCTACTCATGTGTTTTTGCTGCCAACTTAGATTTTTCGATGTTACAGGCTGCCTGTGAAGAATTGAGGACTAGCAGGATGTTCCTGAAACTTCTAGAAGCAGTACTGAAGACTGGAAATCGCATGAATGTAGGAACGAATCGTGGTGATGCACATGCCTTCAAACTTGACACACTCCTCAAGCTTGTTGATGTCAAGGGAGCTGATGGTAAAACAACCCTTTTGCATTTTGTTGTTCAAGAGATAATTAGAACTGAAGGCGCACGTCTTTCTGGTGGGGCCCCACCTGACAACTCAGCCACAATTGACGATGCCAAATGCAGAAAGCTTGGCCTCCAAGTTGTTTCTAGTATTAGCTCCGAGCTATCAAATGTAAAGAAAGCTGCTACAATGGATGCAGAAGTGCTTAGTAGCGATGTCACCAAGCTATCAATAGGAATTGGAAATATAGGAGAGGTTGTAAAATCAAACAATGCAACATCTTTGGAGGTAAACAGCAACCACAAATTTTCTGATTCGATGAACAGCTTTATGAGAAAGGCTGAAGAGGAAATTATTAGGATCCAAGCTCAAGAAAGTGTTGCTATATCTCTGGTGAAAGAAATCACAGAATATTTCCATGGAAACTCAGCGAAGGAGGAAGCCCACCCGTTCAGAATCTTCATGGTGGTGAGGGACTTTTTAGCAATTTTAGATCGGGTTTGCAAGGAAGTTGGGATGATAAATGAACGGACCTTGATTAGTTCTGCTTACAAGTTTCCAGTACCTGTTAACCCCATGCTACAGCAAGTTTCAGGGGGATTGCCTAAAAGACAATCGCGCTCTTCCTCGGATGAGGATAGTTCATAGGTTATTTTTCACATGAAGTTGCATCTTCTTAGGTTTCTGGCAATGAAATGTGTTTTATGACCAACAGGAGCTGCCTGGGATGGTGCCCCATAACCTTATTAGGGAGTATATTAGAACATTCATTTTTAAAATATTGTATTTATTGTATACATGAATGTAAGAGATTTTGAACATCAGTCATGCACATATATACCAAGGAAAATCTTTTGAAGCCCAAGTTGATGAGGCACAGAATAGAGAAAACCAATTTCTTAGAACTTGGTGATTCAAATCATAAATCACTTATTTCATAAAGATGTTTATCATACAGCTTAAGATACATTTCATTCATCTATAAACATTGGTGCCTTGCTACTTATTTTTTTCCATCCCAAATGCAGCCAGGGTTTGTACTAGTTCAAATGCGGTCGACAATTCTGCGTGCTTCCTCCTCTGTCGAGGGAACCACCTTTCTGATCCTGTGCCCATTATTCATTGCCTTTGCCTCAGGTCGAACAGTGAAGATGAAGTAAAACCTATTTGACAGCTGCAACAGAAATAATAACTATTATTCATAGGTTCAACTTGTAAAATCAAAATGTTTCTCTCTTACTATGCACAATATATAAGAAAAATGTATCAAGCAAACTATGATATGATACCAATGTTTTGAACAAGTATAATTCAAAGAGAGATGCAAGAATTTCAGTGTTAGCTTCTCTCTATGATGTCTGTCTACCCACTTGATAAATTGTAGTCCTTCAACTTCAGCTCACTAAGCTTGAAGTTTCTTAAAAAGTTAAGAGAAAAAGATTAAGGGAAGAAAAATATAATGTACCTCGAATCTCTTTAATTGAAAATTGAAATATCATATCATAGATTAGTCCAGTGAGATTCCAAATTCAGGGATTTTGATTTGAAATAGTTTCAAATGCGTTGCAGAACGATCTATAAAACAATTGATAAGGTTTTATTTTTTATTCCTGAACTCAATTAGTAGAATCGGAAAAAATGGAGGATAATCTAGGAACAAGATCCTCAAATATTTCCAATCTTCAAAAACAAAATCAAACATTTCCTATTTTTAGAGGAGAGTCATAGCATCTCAATAAATTTCCCTCCAAAGCAAACTTGTTCCTCAAAAATATTTGAGATAATTTGCCATTAGGCACATGATTTTCCAATATATAGCAACCACACACGTTACTTTTTTAGTATAGCAGCCCCACACAAAATCTCAAGTAAAATGTCCATCCTGCCCTCAAATGCAAAAGGAACAAAAAGAGGTGTTTTGAAACTCACACCCTACAAAAGCAAAGGCAAGTACTCTCTCCCTCCTCGTATCTTTCTAAATCTTCAAATCTCACATTTCTCTCTCTGAAACTCTCACCCTCCCCAAAAAACACTCCATTAAAATGTTCAGCCTCAACCATTCACATACTTTCACCATTAATTTTGTTTCTCTTCTATATAAAAAAGGGGGAAAAAAAAAAACAGAGAAGCCTCGCCGGCGGTGGTGGGATAATTCTATACAAAACGTGAAGCGTCGCCGCACGAGTTGCCAGAGGTACTGGGCCGCCGGTGGGGCCCTCCGGAATGTTTCAATCGGCACCGGCCGCTGCAAAGCCAAGCCGCCGTGCCATTCTGGGATGTCTCCGTTCTCCGACGGTTGCGTGCAGCAACATGATTTCGACTCGGTGATCGGGGAGTGGCAAGCGGCGGAGCACCCGACGATTTCTGGCATCTTTTTTCCGGCCAAAAGGAGGAGATGCGAAGCTAATAGTCAATGTTGTTAAAAAAATTCTATAATTTGTTGTCTAGTGTGCGAGAGATCAAATGATAATAAATTAGAAAAAAAAATCTGGGTTTTTTTTGCTTTATTCGAACTTTATTTCCAATATTTTGATTCGTCAAAGGGTTCAAAGGGAGGGAGGGAATCTTTCGCCGGTTTAAGGTGGCGGATGTGGAGTTGTTAGGGGTGCCTTGGAAATATCTGATTCGTCGGAGACAATGGCGGTCCGGCGGATCTATGTGCCCGTCAAGCCATTTAAATTTATCTTTTTCCCATTAAGCTAATTAAAATTAAAAATAAAATCTATTTAATAAACAAATACTCCCTCCGTCCCGAAATTACTTGCATAGTTTGACTAGCACGTTGTTTAAGAAAAGTAGGTATTTCCACATGAGTGTGGAAGTAATTTTGTGAAAATTGTACAGATTTGTGCAAATGGAATTGGAAACATTTAAATTCGTTGTCGATAGCCCATGAGGCACCCACCTCTTTTATACGTACGGATGGAAATTACAGTTTGAATTATACTATACGGAAATGATATAGAGCCCACCAATTGTGCCCACTCCTATGTGGCATTACACGTCAATAAATTCTTATTTATATTTAATTTAAACTTAATCTAATATTAATATTTTATTTTTTTATCCATATCAATATTTTAAAAAAATCATTTTTTATATTTAATTTAATATTATCTCTATCAAATTACGCTAACTAACATCATCAATCTTTTCTCAAATCTTTCCATCACCACTAATGGCACAAAGCAGTAGGACATGCCACGCTTTTTTTTTTTTTTACTTTTTTTAAGCTAACACGACTATTTCATGATGATTGGTAATAGGTCACAAGTAGAAGAACAATGTATGCAAGCGAACTAATGAACAAGTATAACTTTTACGGGAGCATCTTACACATTACCATCAATTTTTTTAGGTTTCCTGAGTTTTTTTATTATTTGTGTTTCTTTTTGCATGTTGTTGAATTTTTATATTTCTTTCATTGGTTGACATTTAGTTAATTTTTGTTATGACAATGAGATTGTTTTTTATTTTCTTTAATTTTTTTTGTGGAGAAAAATTAATGATGATGGAAAGATTTGAGAAAAGATTGACGGCGTTGTAATTTGATAGAGATAATATTAAATATAAAAAAAAAATTTTAAAATATTGATATGGATAAAAAAATAAAATATTGATATTAGAATAAGTTTAAATTAAATATAAATAAGAATTTATTGACGTGGTAATGCCACATAGGCTGTGAGCAAAACTGGTGGGCACAATTGGTGGGCTCTATATCATTTCCGTTATACTATAAGATCCAAATGTTCAATTTTATTTCTACTAATTTCTAAAATAACTTATGAGTTATTTGTATAAATTGAAAATAAATTTGAACATTACTAAACTTAAATATAAACCTTAATTGAGTTTGAATATTACATAAATTAATAAAAATTAAATTGAAAATTGAATATTACATAAGTTATTAAAACTTAAATTGAAATTGAGTTAAATTAAAAATTGAATATTACATAAGTTACTAAAAATTAAATTGAAATTGAGTTAAATAAAAAATTGAATATTACATAAATTACTAAAAATTAAATTGAAATTGAATTTAAATTGAAAATTGAATATTACATAAGTTACTAAAACTTAAATTGAAATTGAATTTAAATATTACATAGGGCGAATATTTGAACACAAATGGTGAATATCTGAACAAAAAATTTCCTTTTTTTGAATGTTTCTTCTTGATAATGGAAATTTATGAATTTAAATACTTTTCCATAAGGTACTAAACTCTAAGCCTTATTAAATTTACATATTACATAACGTACTAAACTTAAACTTAAATTGAAATTGATTGATTCATAATGTATAATGTCAATAAGGTACCGGACCCTAAATTCAAAAAAGGGCACCCTTTGTTCAGATATTTACCCTTTGTATTCAAATATTCGTCTTATGTAATATTCAGACTCAATTTAAATTTATGTTTTAGTAACTTATGTAGTATTCCATTTTCAATTTAAAAATTTTAGTAACTTATGTAATATTCAAACTTAAGTAGGTATGTATAATGTATTAAACATAAACCTTAAACCTAAATTGAGTTTGAGTTGGAATATTACATAAGTTACTAAAACTTAAATTGAAAATAAATTTGAATATTACATAAGTTATTAAACTTAAATGATATATAAATAAACCTCTAATCTAAATTGAGTTTGAATATTACATAAGTTACTAAAACTTAAATGATATATAAGGTGTTAAACATAAACCCTAAACCTAAGTTACTAAACTTAAATGGTATATATAGTACTAAACATAAGTATTAAACTTAAGTTGAGTTTGAATATTACATAAGTTACTATAAATTCAAAATTGAATATTACCTAAGTTTTTAAAACATTAATTGAAATTGAGTTTTAATCTTCCTAATTTTCAAATTCAATTTAGAGTTTAGTAACTTATGTAAACTCTAAATTGAATTGAGTTTAAATATTACATTTTTTAAAAAAATTGTAAGAAAAAATGTAACAAGGGGTATCATGTGAGGTACTCATGAAAAAAATTAAAAAAAGGGCACCCTTTGTTCAAATATTTACCATTTGTGTTCAAATATTCGTCTTATATAATATTCAGGCTCAATTTAAATTTATGTTTTAGTAACTTATGCAGTATTCAATTTTCAATTTAAAATTTTTTATTATTGAAAAGTGGTAGATTTGGTTAGTGAAAAGTGTAATTCTTATTGAAAAGTGGTATATATTTTGTAGTGTTAAAATATAATTATTATTAAAAGATGGTCACAGATTTTTGTAGAATTAAAATATAATTATTAAAAAAAGATATTTAGTTACAAATTTTAGTGTTAAAATATAATTATTAAAAAAAAATTAGTTACTAGAAGTTTGTAGGTCGGAGGAGTTGAACTCGTGACTAAAAACTTATAATGGGTTTTTGAAAAAACTTGGACAGTGATTAGTTAGTTATGAATTTTTGCTTTTATTAATACATAAAGAATTAAATTGTGCATTAATGTGCACGTGTACACTGTGCACAAGAGATCAACTCTAATTGAAATTGAGTTTAAATCTTCCTAATTTTCAAATTCAATTTAGGGTTTAGAGTTTAGTAACTTATGTAAATTCTAAATTGAATCGAGTTTGAATATTACATTTTCTAAACAATGTGTAAGAAAAAAATGTAATAAGGGGTATCATGTAAGGTATTAAACCATAGACTCTAAAATGAAAATTTGAATATTAGGTACAAAACTTAAATTGAAATTAAAATTGAATTAGATTTATGGTTTAGTACTTTATATACTATTTAAGTTTAGTAATTTATATAATATTCAAATTTAACTTCAATTTAAGTTTTAGTAGTTTATGTAACATTCAATTTCAATTTAAGTTTTAGTAACTTATGTAATTAATTACCATTATAAGGATTTTTCAATAGCATCGCTCAAAACAAACACCTCTCTATGTTCTTCGGCTGCGACTGCAATTCCAATAATTTCAATTTCATAGATTCGATCATATAGTTTAATCCTGATTTCCATTGACCCGGTTATGAGGATTATATATTGCAACACAAGTATTAATGTCCCCTTGTTGACGTCTGTTGCTGCTGGGCTCATGAATCAGAACCTTGGGTCTTAAACATAAGTTACTGAATAGAAATATAAGTTACTAAACATAAACTTAAATTATATATAAAGTACTAAACCCTAATAATGGTAATTAATTAATTACATAAGTTACTAAATATAAATCATAAATTGAAATTGAGTTTTAATATTACATAAGTTACTAAAACTAAAATATTTGAACACTAAGTGTTGCAAGGTTGAACACTAAGTGTTGCAAAATTGAACACTTAGCGTTGCAAGATTGAACACTAAGTCAAGTACTCACGGAAGAAAGAATTTCTTTTGTAATTAATTATGCTAGCTAAATAGCTAATTGATACACCCTTCTTAATATCCAAATTCAATTTAGGGTTTAGTAACCTATGTAAACTCTAAGGTTGTGTTTGGATATTTAAAAATACATGATTTTCAAATGACATATTTTTGTGAGAATTTAAAATTCTATTCATTTTAACTAATCTAAATATTTAAAATTCATTAATTTACTTTTTAATCCAAACAAGTGAAGTGGATTTAGATTGAGGATTTAAAATTTATACACCACAATCCCTTTATCTAAATGGAGTCTAAATTGAATTGAGTTTGAATATTACATTTCTTAAAGTACAAAACAATATAAACCATATATTAAATTTGAATATTACATAAGTTAGTAAATTTAAATTGAAATTGTGATTCTTAAATATATAAATTAAATATCATATAAGACTTTAAACCCTAACCATAGAATACTGAACTCTAAATCCTAAATAGAAAATCAGAATATTATAAAAGATATAAAACTTGAATTGAAATTGAATCATTCATTAAATTTAAATATAATGTACTAAACCTTAATCCTTATTTGGACGCGTCGAATGAGACCAAAACAAGGGGACATTAATACCTGTGTTGCAATATATAATCCTCATAACCGGGTCAATGGAAATCAGGATTAAACTATATGATCGAATCTATGAAATTGAAATTATTGGAATTGCAGTCGCAGCCGAAGAACATAGAGAGGTGTTCGTTTTGAGCGATGCTATTGAAAAATCCTTATAATGGTAATTAATTACATAAGATACTAAAACTTATTAATTACATAAGTTACTAAAACTTAAATTGAAATTGAATGTCCCTTTTTTGTTCAGATATAAGACCCAAGTATTATATCTAATACTTATAACTTAAATTGAAATTGAATGTCCCTTTTTTGTTCAGATATAAGACCCAAGTATTATATCTAATACTTATATCTAACATGAATTACCCAAGTATTAATAAATTACACTTTTGAATATTACATAAGTTACTAAAACTTAAATTGAAATTGAATTTAAATATTACATAGGGCGAATATTTGAACACAAATGGTGAATATCTGAACAAAAAGTTTCATTTTTTGAATGTTTCTTCTTGATAATGGAAATTTATGAATTTAAATACTTCTACATAAGGTACTAAACTCTAAGCCTTATTAAATTTACATATTACATAACGTACTAAACTTAAATTTAAATTGAAATTGATTGATTCATAATGTATAATGTCAATAAGGTACCGAACCCTAAATTCAATTACTAAACTCTAAGCCTCGAGTCTTATATCTAACATGAATTACCGAATCCTAAATGTCAATAAGGTACCGAACCCTAAATTTATTCAAAACAAAACAAAATTAAAAAAATTGGAACTAAATTGATACATTTAAATTTTTTGGGACCATTTTAGAAAAGGTAAAAATTTACAAGAGTAATTGACTTTTTTCCCATTTATATATGTAAATGTAATGAATGAATCAATTTGAATTCCAATTCCAAGTTTAATATCATATGTAATATTTAAATTTAATTTAAGGTTTAGTACGGTATTCGGAGATAAATTCAAAAAAAGACACTCTTTATTCAGATATTCACCGTTCAAATATTTATCATATTTAATATTCAATTTTAATTTAAGTTTTGAATCTTATGTAATATTAATATTCAAATTATCACTAATATATCTATTTATTACTCCATATTACTCCCTCCTCCGTCCCGCTGTAAACTTCTCCGAGGGAGTATATTTTTTTAATATTCAAGAGGAAGTATTATTATAAGTGTGGATTAATTTTGGGAAGCTTATTTAGAAATTAAAAGAGGATTGTTCATGGTCGTAATCAGAGAACAATTACATTTGGAAGCAAGTTCCTCCACTCCACGTGGCCACCACACCCAAACCCACTAATCCACCACCCAAATCAAATGCCCCATGTTCCTCCACGTGGCTATCACACCCCGCTCCAATCTTGATTAATTTTCACTCTTGACAGATGATGGCAAAAAATGTGATTTTAAATGAATTTAGATTAGATGAATCACAAAGTACCTAAAAAGATCTGAAGCGCCGAAGTCGAAATTTCTTCCCCTTCATACACAACTTCCAATTTTTTTGATGCATCTTCAAAAATTGGGCGATCCCCTTCGCCGGAATCTTCTAGCCGGAAACAAATTGATTTCCAAAAACTCACCGTGGTTGTTATTCTTCATAGTCCACAAAAAAATACGGCCGTCTTCCTTCGTCGGCATCTTCTCACCGGAAACAAATGGATTTCCAAAACTCACTGTCACCGTTGTTGTTATTCTTCATAGTCCATAACAAAAAACGCACGTTTTCCTTCGCCGGCATCTTCTCGTCGGAACCAAATGGATTTCCAAAAACTCAACAACGTTGTTGTTATTCTTTGGATTAAATGTCAAATTAGTAGATGGGGATGGAATGGTAGGTGGGAGATAGGAAGATGTAGTAGGTGGGAGGAGTGCATTGGGAAACACAAATGGCATTGATTCCCTTTTTCTAGAGGAAGGGTACCTTTGTCATTTACTCCACCCTTTTGTGTGTAGTTGCAATTCTTTATTTCTTCTGTTGTTAGTTGCTATAGGTAAGCCAACTCTGAGCCTTAGTGCGATTTTCTCAGTCTAAACACTTCCTATTTTAGAGGAGTCATAGCATTTTTGAGAAGGGACAGATTTCGATTTAAATGTGAGCAATCAACTATTAGGCTCCATTTGAATGGAGGGATTTGATCTATAGATTTTAAAGCCACCATTCAAATCCACTCCACTTGTTTGGATTATGAATGGATTTCAAATACTTAGATTTTTTCTCACACACTTTTTAGTTAAAATTGAGAGGATTTTAAATCCTCACTAAAAACATGTCATTTGAAATCCATCTATTCCTCAAATCAAATCGCCTCATCCCAACACAACCTTACAGTAAATCATCCATGTACATGCAATACTTGGGTCCGGATTCACAGAAAAGTTGGCACTAGAATTCAGAACCATTATGATGAATTCTATGAAGAATTGTCACCTTAGTTAGCTAAGTAATATTGATATTCATCTTTATCAAAATCTCCATCACTAAATCAAGCTGTTTCTAAGGCAGTAACCTCATGCTATATTTAACTCTACAATGATCACATAGGTCAGTTTCCGAGTACTGTATATGCAAAAATGTCTAATTTTTGATGAGTGCAATGACAGTAAAACTGCTTAGCTCAAGTTGATTTGGTAGAGGAGCATACCTCACTGGACCTGAATTCAGGCCTTGTAACATGAGCAACAACTTCGATGTGGATTAAAGGCTGGTCTGAATTTTTACTATCTGTATACAATACACATGATTTGAACCGCAAGAAATTCCCAACATCCACCTACATCACCCACACACAGATTAGCTTTATAGTGACCATGATTCTATCAAGTTTAATTGCTTTGCAGGCAATACTTTTTGCTATTGAGATGCAGAGGGCAAAATGAATTGGCATTGTTTGTTAAATTTTATTTTAAAATAAAGGAGATGTTAAGGATATATTTACTGGTCTAAGGAAGTCAACATGATCAACTTCCAGGAAGGATGGCATCATGCCGGCAAAAGCATAAGCTGTTGAAAAGGCTAATTCAAATGCTCTGAGCATCAGAAATCCTCCAAAGATCCGGCCATGAATGTTTCTTTGCTGGGGCTGACATATCAAGGAGTTCTCAAGACGAGTGTCTCTCAAAAGAATGCTGTCTCTATCAGCCAAGGCGGGCATGTCACTAAAGATCCGTCCCTCAGCCAGTAATGCTTCAAATCTGTCTCTCCCTCCATTCTCAATCTCCGTTTTCTCGTTTTTAGTCTTGCTTTTTCTCAGTTTATTTCTTGCTTCTGCTGCTTCATACAGAAACTTCTCTCGTTCTGATTCTGGCATTAGACGATTCACTGGAGCAGCTTTGAGTGTCTTGTAGTCACGAGCCACAAAAATGAATGTGGCCGTCAGAGCGACTGAATCAGTTGCTTCAGCTGTCTCTGTGGATTCAAAGCCTCTCTTAAGGAAACAATTATATTGAATTCTCACATGTAAATCGTAAAACCAAAGCTAAGATTAGAAGGTGGGTGCTATAGAGAGACCTATAAAGTTATAATTACAGAGTGCTGCATTATTATTAAGAAGTCAACACAACAAAAAACGTAAAGGAACTCTAAAGATTGATTTCACATTTCATAAACTGATCTGCAACAATCTTGATAAATAGATTAGGTACGTTGAAATTTTCAATCTTTTAAGTGAGATGGCTTAATTTCAGGGGGTATGAAAGGATCGTATATGAAACTCATATACGACACTGTTAAAGTAACTTGACCGTATGCAATATAACATGTTTCGATAATAGTAAACAACAGGCTTATCTCCATATAATACAAGCAAACTACATTTGGAAGCTTTATACTTACAATAAGAGCATCGGTATAATAAGTTGAAGCTAACTTTGGAGTTGGTGGAGAAAGAGTACCAGTTGCAGGCTGAGTAACATCAAGCTGAATCTCCATTGAAGACCAGCCAACCCAAGTAACAGCGCCAGTTATACGAAGATCAACATCAACACTGATTGGCTTCTTCAGCACCATTTTTTCAACACTAGCAGTAACCAGATAGAGCGGTCTAGTCGTGCTGTCATCATCCGAGCAGTGCTAATGGAAAAGTATTGCAATTTAGCAACTCATGTCACCAAAAAAGGCGCAAGAAAAGTCGGACCACTCACAACCAGAGTGTAGCCCTTATATCACGAGTACATCATATAATCATGCAATAAAACCCGCCCCCATCAAATGTTTCCTACAAACTACAACAACCAAAAGATTGAAGGTCAACTAGAATTGGAACAATACTATGTTTTGATCACGCCACGATTGTATAATTAAGCTAAAAAACTATGACCTCCCAGTAAAAGGCTCTTCCATAATCTTGAACTTTTACTCAAACATACTAAGACGGATAATAACTTTCATACTTTTCTCTTAGACATTCCATATTAACTAGAATATTCATAATTTTACACAAAATGACGTTACTTTTGGTACACATGACAAGTCAACTTATTTCTTTTACTCCCTTCGTCCCCGTGATTACTTGCACACTTTACTTAGGATGTCCCAAAATTACTTGGACACTCTTAATATTGAAATATCCCACAAAATTAATAACCTCACAACGTCATTTTATTTTCAACCTTTCTTCCATCAAATTCACTTTACACATCATCAAATTACCTAAAATATCCCTCATTTATCTTAGATAATCAATCACTAAATTCACTTTTCTTAAACGAGTACTTTTTACAAAATGATTTCTCAAAACAATGGAGAAATTTCAATTCCAATAATATACCTTGAAGGAAATGGTGCCAGCGAGGGCATCAAGATCTTCAAGCAACTTGCCAATTCTGACCTCATTCCAAGGATCTCTATACTGCTCAGTGAGTGTGTAATCAGTAGAGAAGTTGTAGAGAATAGTCATTCTGCTCTGTGAAGGGGTTCTCGTGAGCAATTGAGTCTGTGGGGGCGCATCAAGCGGGGGATCGAGAAGCCTTTCAAAGATTTTGGACCTGGTTTCCCACAGAGCATTCGTGACTGGTGAATGGTACATACCGGGCCATAAACTGAGGGGTTTTGTTCTTGATGGTGAATCCCCCAAAGGAAAAGGGGAAGTCAAAGTCGAAAAAATTGGGATGTGATTGGAGTTGGATTCCATTGATTGATTGGATTCAGAGAAAAGTCTTCTTCTTCTTGTTCCGAGAGTTGAGGAAAAGAGTAAAAATGGTGGGAAATTTTGCAGCTACATAGGTAAAGAGGCACGAATATTACGTGACATTCTGGTATTCTCAACAACTACTATTCTACCCACCATTTATAAATAATCTTCCATTCTAGCTATAGGTGGAGAAGTTCTTTTTCTAGCTTTTCATCACAAAAATTATCAAATACTACTAACATAGAATAATACTCTCTCTTCGTTATTTAAAGTGGACGCATATTAAATATAATTGTATTCCTTCTATCCATCAAGTATCCTCAAATTTTTTAATACATATTAAAAAAAAAATGTAGATAAAGTAAATGTGTTAGTGTAATTGTTTTAAGGTAAAACTAAAGGGATTGTTTTTATAAAATGAAGGAAATGAGTATATTTTTAATGGAATGACAAATAAAAAAACTGAACATATTTTTTTGTAGACAGAGAAAGTATATTTTATGTAAAAACAAATTAGTTGGCTTTTTTGTAGGGATATTGAAGTGTAATGAAAGATTTTAGTGATAAAAAAAATGATGTAAAAAGTCAATAAAGAGTATAATTAGATTTTTAGTTTTAGTTTTTATTCTAATAAAGTATATGAAATGTAATATGTAATGTTTAAATAATATTATTAAGTGTGGTATAGTGGTGTATTTAAAAAAAATATATGAGATTAATGAAGAATATAAAATAAATGAGAATACATTTTGTGGACGGAGAAAGTATAATTAATGTATTGTGAGAATGTATAGTTCACTAAAAAGAATTAATGTGTACTACATATATTATTTTATCATATTTTTTAATTAAAATATTAAAAGAAAGAGAAAATTTATTTGTGAGATGAAGAGAATAAAATTTATTAATATAAATTTAAAAATCATGTAAGGTTTATTAACATCATTTAATATTGTACGAATCATTTGTGATGCAAGGATGTGAATCTTAATCTTGTACGTAGAATAATTTAAAACAAAACACATGTTAGGACATATTGCAAAATACTCCAACTCTACCTCCATTTCTATATTACAATTAATAGTGTAAAACCCACCTATTAGTTAATTGTAATAAATATATAGTATTTTTTTTCATTTTAAATATTTTATAAGTTGAAAGAAAATTTATTGTTTACCATTAAGTTTAAATTGAAATTTTAAGTTAAAGAAAAAATAATAATTTAAATATAAATTATTTGATAAATATAAAAAATATTATTTAATTCAATTTTAAAAAAATTGACGTGAAGAGAAGAGATAAATGAGAGAAAATGATCACTTTCATTTTATCACAATTATTCATTCAGAAAAAAAAGAAAGAAAAAAAAAACAAACACTCTACATATTCATGAAAATTGAAACATAAAAAAGTGTCACCCTGAGTTTTTGTAATTTATGTATCATTCTATTACAAATAGACGATAATATTGCATTAAATAAAACTGAACGATATCATTTTGTTCCCTAAAATTTAGAGTATTTTTTAATTTAGATCCTCCTCAGTAACAAACTTGATCAGTTTTACTTTAATGAAAGAATCACATAGTTAGTTGACCGTTCATGATATATTCAACCGTTTGAGAAAATCATTAAATATATTTAACACCACAAAATAATTACACGTCGTACCCCATTAATCAACCGACGACAGAGTCAAATATTATACTCCCTCCGTCCCACTATAAGTTTCCCACTTTCCTTTTTTGGATGTCCCACTTTCCCATTCCATTTTTGGTAAATTAGTTTCTCTCTCCAAATCACATCACTTACACCTTATGTATTATTTTATCATACTCCATCTCATACCAATCTATTATTTTCTCTCTCACCATCACATCACTTGTACTACATCTATTATTTTATTATATTCATTAATCAAAACACCCAAAAGAAGTGGGAACTTATAACGGGACGGAGGGAGTATTTAACACCACAAAATTGTTACATGTTGACGTTGACCGTCGGTCCAAGGACAATAGAGCCAAATAATATATGAGTGTAAAAATGAAATAGAAATATACTAACGCTACATTAGTAGGGATTTAGGTTATGAATTTAAATTTACTTTCACTTATTTACATTAAAAAATGAATGAATTTTAAATATTTAAAATTTTACTTATTTACACATGTCATTATCTTTTCGTAGTAGAATTGAAAGGACAACAATACCTTTACTTTTATCAATTTTTCTTAATTTTCGTGTCCAGATTAGTGTGAAAACTGATATGGAACAACGAGGTGTTATTATCCCGAATAAAATCAGAAAATCCGGCATGTAATGAAGAGATGAAGCATAACTATACAGGTGAGCAAGTGAGAAATTCACTTGAATTGAGTTGCGTTTGAACAGAATAATACTACTACTACTACTACTAGATATCAGAAAATTTGATCTAAATCACAAACAAAAATCACCCCAACAACATACAAATTACACATATGTATTATCATTCCACCATCTCACCTGCCCTGCCTTTCTTCAAAGACAGACAAGGCCTCCTCCTACCCGTCTCGAGAAACAATCAGTTCGCTCAGCCCGTCAGCATTCCCTGTATCCGATCCCGACAGCACAAACAAATCATCTTCAGCCGTAAAAGCATACCTCTGGCCAATCGCTCTCAACAGCTGGTACACCTCGAACATAGACGGTCGCTCTTTGTGCCCCGGAAGCACGCAGCTACACGCGACCTTAAGAAACTGGAAAAGCTCGCTGTCATACCCTTTCCCAACCAATGATGTGTCAATCGCATCTTGAAGCTTAGATTCGGCCGACAGCTCGGACATCCACTCGACTAGGCTTCCCTTAAAGCTTTCCGGAGCTTTAGAAATGTGAGTTGGTTTCTCGCCCGTAACTAACTCGAGAAGCACGACCCCGAAACTATAAATGTCGCCTTTTGGCGTGGCCACCAAAGTCCGAGCATATTCTGGAGCAACGTACCCCAAGTCCCCAAATTCCCCATTCACAAAGGTACTCAAATGAGTGTCGATAGGATTCATGAGTCGAGCGAGCCCGAAATCGGATATCTTCGGTTCGTAATCACCGTCCAATAAAATGCATTTTGAACTAATGTTGCGGTGAATGATACGTGGGTTGCAACTATGGTGGAGCCATGCAAATCCTTTGGCAGCCCTAATCCCAATTTTGAGCCTCAAGGGCCAATCCATACTTTCACCCTCGTTGTTATGTAGTTTATCATGTAGGGTTCCGTTTGGCATGTACTTGTAAACTAAGAGGCGTTCCTTCTTGGCAACGCAAAAGCCTAGAAGTGGTACCAAGTTGAGGTGTTTTATGCTACCTATAGTGGCCATCTCAGACGCGAATTCTTTTTCCGAGTGTTGACTGTCTTGCAATCTTTTTACCATAAGGGAAGTTCCATCTTCGAGTACTGCCTTGTACATTGTGCCAGTTCTTCCTGTCCCGATTATGTTCTCTTTGCTGAAGGCATTTGTTGCCTTTAGGAGATCGTTGAGGCTCATTTTAGAAACTGTGTTCTCAAACATAGAAAGCTGAGGAAAGAAGATAAAACTCGGTTATAACTTACAATGAAATTTTCCGTGTACATAAAATGCTCAACGTATTCCATATATAATTGATGAGAACAAAAGACGATCAATTCACCTTCATCATACTTAATGAAACTTAAAATAAGTTAATCATTACCCCATTTTGATTAACTACCTGTCCCCTATAATCATTTATCCCCCCAATCATTCCACAATTTCTCAACCAACAACCATTTTTTGTCTCAACTTATTCCAAGATTAGAGCAACACAAAAATAATGCAACCAACATTCTGATTGCAATTCTCTGTTTTGATCACCATTCCCATTGAGGAAATTGAACTAAGCGCCTCCTAAATACTCTTTCCGTAAAAGAGAAGTTACATCTTCTCTCCACTCATCTTAAGGCACGCAGGATTTCTAGAGCTTCAGCAAGTCTTAGCACGTGTGAAGAGAAGACGAAACTTCTTTTATAGGAAGGGATTGTCTTTTATACACCAAAACTATGCTCAACTTTATTTTAACGGATCGCTTTTATTCCATTTTCCTATAATCCAAACTATCAAAACCCATATTTACTAATTATGAAGAAAATAGTGACACAATAACCAGTTTGAAGGCACTCATGGATTGTAACAGAGACTTGTAAAAATGTGATTGAGCAAAGATTACTATATACTCCCTCCAATTCTTTTTAGATGTCATTCTAGGTTTTATCACACATATTAAAGATTGAATCCATGGTATTGGAGGAGAACCTGCTATGAGTTAGGGATATTAGAGTCTACATTTAATGGTGGAATTAATTAGGGGTAAATGGGAACAAAAACTTCAAAATGGCATGTATTGAGTGAATAATTTAAAAGACTAGACATCTAAAAAGAATTGGAGGGAGTAGTATTTTACATTATAAATCTCTAAAATGGAAACACAAATGTATCTTACCTTAATGCGTTTTGCACCCTTGATACTCCGTGCCCACCTGTTGCCAAGAGGATCTGCGTCCCTCTTTTTCCGAGAATACCTGCGCAAAAAGAACATACCAATTCCAACACCCAAAGCTGCAACAGTCAACCCAGCAACAGCTCCTCCAATAACAATTGGAGTATGCGCCTTTGAATTACTTCGACAAGGAGGCAAAGGTTTACCACAAAGTCCAGCATTATTTGAATAGCTATCTTCTTTAATAGTATCGTTTTGAAACTGCGGAACCGGACCACTCAATCGGTTATTTGTCACAGAAAATTGCTTGAGTCGGCTAAGTTGACTGATCTGAGGAGGGATTTGACCAGTCAATTGGTTGTTGTCGAGTTTCAGGAAATTCAGGAAGGAGCAATTCGCGAGATTTATGGGAATCTGTCCAGATAACTGGTTGGATGAAAGATCAAGGGTGGTAACATAAGCAAGTAACTTTGAGATATTATCTGGTATGTTTCCTCTGATGCTGTTTCTAGAAAGATCTAGACCTGTTAGGGACGAACAACTAGCAATGGCTTGAGGAAACTCGCCCTTAAGTCCCATATCGGGCAATTTGATATTCAATACTTTGTTGTCATTATCATGCCAGCAATCAATCCCAGTAAACTTACAGATAGATGTTGCACTGTTGTTGTTAAAATTCCATGAAGCTAAGTTGTTCAATGGGTCTTCCAATGACCTTTTTATTGCTTGGAGGCACTCAATGTCACTTTGAGCAGCCAAGCTGAATCGTGCAGTAAAGAGCAATGAAACGAGGATGCAAACGAGAGCAGAGTGAGCTGTAAAGTTCCATAAGATTCTCGCTAGTACAACAGCCATCGCCCAAGAAGATGCAAGAACGTATAACAACTCAAGGTATTTGGAACAGAACAAGTCTCATACTTGATAAGGTTTCCCTGAGAAAAACAAAAACCAATTCGGCCAACATTAGAAACCTTGATTGAGTACTTGAAACTCCACATTCATATATCAAACATCATTCAGAAGGTTTAAGTCAAGAGAGTATGGAAAACCCATACGACTATATATTATACATCAAAGAGAAAGTCCAAGTGAATAGTATATCCAAAGAACTTGTATGCATCAACTTAATTACTTGTGGCTTGAGATGATGAAGACAGAGAAAACAACCAAATAGTATATAACTATGAAATTAATAGAGAACAATTCCATCAACAAATAGAACAGAAAATCAAACAAAAGATCTAAGTACAAGATAAATAAACATCTAATTGAGAACCAACTACAATAAATAACCAAAATAAAAACCACTCGAAATAACCCAACTATACATCACAGCAAAGCAAAATTCACAATTACATAAAACCCACCTGAAGTGCAACAAAATTCATCAAGAAAACACATAACTTCAGACAAAGCCCTAGACAGAAGTATGAAATAATTCTACGGGTGCACTAAGAAATCATCAAGAACAGATGAATATTCATGGAAACTAGAGAGAAAAGTAGTGAAAATAACAAAAAAGTTACCAGGGGTTTCTCAAAGGTTGGATCTTTGATGTTCAATGGAGTAGTCGAGTGGAATTTTTAGTAAAATAAAATTGGAGCAATAGCATAAAATGGTTAGAATAATTGGTCATGCTTTCACTGTTGAGAATCGGGTCAAATACGCAAAGCCACTTTTTTCTTTCTTGGTTTTTTTAGCTATTTTTTTTCTAGTTTTCCCACTGGGGAATTTAAGCCTCTGGTCTACTGCGAGGAAGGAAAGAAGACGCAATTTGCAACGACCCTTGACTTCACTTCTCCTATCTCTTTCTTGGTGGGGTGACCAAATTTTGTGTGGATGATTTCATTTTCCCACTTGATACTTTACTCTTCAACACTTTTTTTTCAAGATATCTTTTACATTGTCTTAAATTTTACTGTAAAAATTTATGTTCACGTTGAAAGGTTTACTATTTTAATTTAATTCGTGACACTTTATATGTACAATAGTTTTTTTTTTTTTTTATGGAACTTTATATGTACAATAGTAATATTAAAAAAAATGTGAACTCATATTCATAGAAAATATACTCATTTAATATGTGTTTGTTATACGTGGTCAAATAGTCAACAAGTTAAATTATTGATCGGTCAAGCAGTCAAAGGAAGACTAGTCAAGGTCCTTGTTCTCGTCACATTCTAGGTGGGGACCAACCAATGAGCGAAGAGCGAAGAAGTTTACAACGACTAGTCAAAGAAAACCTATGTGTCAGCGAGAAGATATGATATTGACAAACACGAATTGTACTCGCCTAATGAGGAGAACATCAGTTCATATATTTGGACGATTTGACAAACTTTCCCTTTTTCTCTCTCTAAAAAACCCTAAAACCTCTAACACCGCCGCCCACCTAGATCTGCCCCATCTCCTCCTTCCTCTTCACCTTATTTTTTCTCTCTGACCAACCCATCCCCCTCCTCCAAATGTAGATCTTTGTAGCTTTCACGTGTGTGGTGCTCTCATAGCCGGATTCCCTGTTCTCCGACATCGCTGAAAGCCGCATAGATCCGTCGCGGTCGATAGTCGCCCAGATCTGTCGCCGCAGCCGCTATCCTTCAGGTTTTTTCTATTTTTTTTTTATCTTTGTTTGTTTTATGAAGATTGGAGGTGGCAGCGATACCATGGAGTTTCGATTTAGTTTGAAGATCATGAATGTGAGCTTAAAAGTGTATTGTATGATGTATTGATCTTGTAAACTCTCTAAAAAAAATGAGGAGAACATCAGTGGAAAAGTGAAGAATTTTACAAGACATATTGGTCGCCCAACACCAATCTAAGATATTGTCAAAAACATTCGTCTTATTATTATTTGAACATTTAACACCTACTCTTTACTTATTTAAAAATCTTCCTTAAATATTTATTATTTACCCCCATACCACTATTTTTATACACAAACAAAAAAAATTTGTTCTCTAATAAAGTAGAATTCTTCATATTATCCCTCCTAAAAATTAGTTTTATACTCCGTAACTTTTAATACTTATAAACAAGGACGGTGCCACAATAGGGCCAGGGAGTCCCAGTGGCCCCCACCAATTTATATATATATATATATATATATATATTAAATATTTTATAATAATTATATATATTATGTGGTAACAGTTATTCTCATCATATATATATGAACATGAAAAATATTATTTTCATTTTGAAACATACATATTTATAGACGAATAAAAAATAAATGCTTGCATACAAAGTTTGAAAGGAAAAAATAATTTTTCTTTTCTTTTGTCATGTGTTTTTTTATTTAAATTTGTTTCTTAATACTTCAATTTTTTTTTAATAGAGTCAATAATATAGATTGATGGTGTATTTGAAATTATTGTGTAAATTTTTGCTAAGAATTGTAAAAATGTCCTTAAAATTGAACAATATTGTTGATTTAAAAAAAAAAAAAATAGTTTAGTGTTTTAAATTTTTTGTCCATTTATATTTAAAAGTATTTTATTGTATGAATTATAGAATATTGGAACACATTAATGTATTAATTAAAAGACATTTACAATCGAAGAAAGAAAATGTTTTTTAAATTTAATATTTTACTAATTTTTAAATTGTTTCGCTTCATTTTGAATCGAACTATCAAAACTTCAAAAGTAATGTTAATTGGGCCCCCCTACCGAGATTTTCTGGCTCCGTTACTGCTAATAAACAATTTTTATATTAAAACTCGTGTAAACAATAAATGTTTAATTAATAATGGGACGGAGGGATAGCCAGCCAACCTGCCTTTTTTTATTTTAAATAGTTTTTTTTAATATTATTATTATAATTAGTTTAATATTATTATTATAATTAGTTTAATATTATTAAACAATAACAAAAGTTTATCACGTCTTTGATACTTATTCAACGAGAAAAATTCATTTTACGTCCTGTTACTTAGGCCTAATTCAATTTATATCCTTTAAGTTTTCACTTTTTTGATTTACGTCCTTTTTGGTCCAATTTACGTCATTTTCGCCGGAAAATTTTCAAACTCACCGGAATGTGAGGAATAAATTGGGAATTTTTTTAAATATCTTTAAAAATTTTAAAATATTATTATAAATCTGAAAACATCATTAAAATTAAAAACTATAAAATGTGAAAAATAAAATTCAAAATACCTTATTTAATTTTTTAAAATCTCATTAAATATTATAAAATGTGTAAAATTAAAATAAAAAATTTTACAATTCAAAAAACCGAAAATGTTTAACTTAAAATTAAGAAATTCAAAAATCTCATTAAAAATTCTAAAAATCTCTTTAATTTTTTAAAAATGTGTAGATTAAATATTAAATTTTTTAAAAGCCCATAAGAATAATAAAAATTATTAATATGTCATTAAAAACCAGACTTGATTCGAACTCATCCGACATTAAAGTTTTTCTCGAACTCCTAAATTTTTTTGTATTCCACACCTTGATTGATTGTAGAACCGTGTCAAAATCATTTTAATTAGGTTTTTAGAATTGTATAATTTTTTATTTTATTTTAAACATTTTTAAAATTTTAATTTATAGATTTTTTATATTTAGAATTTTATGTTTTTATGAGATTTTTAGAAATTTTTTATTTTTAATTTCCAATATTTCAAATTTTTAGAATTGTAGATTTTTTAATTTTTTTTTTTAGAATTTTAGAATTTTTTATTTTTATTTTACACAATTTATAAATTTTAATGATATTTTTAGTTTTTAATGAGATTTTTAATTTTTTTATTATTAATTTTTAATTTTCAAACTTAAAAGACGTAAATTGGACTATTTGACCGGAATTTCAATTTTCCGACGAAAAGGACATAAATTGGACATCCTAAGACGTAAATTGAAAAAGTGAAAATTTGAAGGATATAAACTGGATTAGGCTTGAGTTACATGATGTAAAATGAAATTTTCTCCTTATTCAACAACTAAAAATCTAGTTTTTTTTTTTTTTGATGGAAGTTAAATACTCATCCCTTTTTTTCCCTCCCCATGTCTCGAACCCAGGACCTAAGGCCTAGGTAGTGGTTAGGGGTGTGCACCGGTCCAGAACCGGACCGGACCGGACCGGGACCGGTTTGGACCGGGACCAGAATTATAAAATTTTACGGACCGGAGACCGGACCGGTTGGACCAGATTTTTTTTTTTTTTAATTTTTAATTTTTTTTTTTTAATTTTATGGATGCAAGAACAAAATTGATGAATTTGTGTATGAAAATTAAAGTGTTTCTTTGCATTACGCCAATGTGAATTTTATTTACATTATTATTAATGATCTTTTGACCCTAAAAAAAATTAAATATGTTTGTTAAATTATATATTTGCAAAAAATGTAATAGATCTCAACACATTTTCACCAATTACTTAGTTTTAAAAAATAATTGAGAGTGCATTAGTAAAAAAAAAAAAAAATTAAAAAAAAAATTAAACAAAAAAAATTCCGGTCCAAAACCGGTCCGGACCGGAAAATTCCGGTCTTGGACCGGACCGAACCGGAAGACCGGAATCCAAAATTTGCCGGACCGGAGACCGGACCGGAATCTAACCGGTTCCGGTCATTTTTCCGGTCCGGTTTTTTTTTGAACACTCCTAGTAGTGGTTGCATGCAATTAACAATCAAACTTTAGAAGTAAAAAAAAAAATCAAGTACAACAAGTCTATGTCTCGCATTACAAATTTGCGCAGCTCACGCCGCTTGTTTTAGTTCCAACGTCATACGTCGGCCTTCAAGTTATAGTTTCATTGTTAAAGTTTGGATTATGATAATAGATTTAATAATAAGCGTAGTGAGAGATAAATATTAAGGCTATGTTTACTTTTGGTTTTAAAAATCAGGTTTTGGATTTTAAGATCCTAAATTCGCTCAACTTTGGGATTTAAAAATCGGTATTCAAAATCCACTCAATCAAACATATTGATTTGACATAAAGTTATATCTATATAATATCACTCCAATCATTATAATTTTTCTCAATAATACTATAATAATATATATAATAATACAATAATATAATACATTCAATCATTACACAATCAGCTCATCATTATAATTTCACCCAACAATAGTACTATAATAATACAATTTCATTTAATTTTACACATTGATTTGATATAAAGTTAAAATATTTTACTATTCCAAAACTCAAAAGAAACACATACTCCCTACGGCCCAGGATTTTATGCACATTTTCCTTAACGGACGTCCCAACATTTTTTGCACAATCCAAAAAAGGAAACAACTCACATAATTTTTACCAATAATACCCCTCCTTTATTTTATCTTCCCTTCCCTTTAGTCAAATCTCCCTCACTTTAATCAATGACATACCAATAATATCCCTCCTTTATTTTACCTTACACATCACTTTATTCCATTTTCTTAATTTTCGTGCCAGTCAAAGTGTGCATAAAATATTGGGACGGAAGGAGTATATTACTATTCATCAGGGTTTCAAAAATCAAGGATTTCAAAAACCGGTTTTTAAAACCACTCAAAACCCAAAGTAAACATCACGAAGAGACTTTGAATTTTGGAAATGAAATAATGAATTTAATAAATAATTTTATTTAAAAAAAAAAAACTCGGGTTGGCCCATCGAAACTCGCGGCCCGCACCTCTGTGGGTTGGGTTGAGATTTTGACAGCCCGCCTAGCAAATGGGTCGGGCTGTCACTGTCCCGCCAATTGACGGGCTTTTGCGGGTTTAGCCCGCCCCATCCAACTGGCCCATTTTGACAGCTCTACCATTACCCGTTGTGGACGTTCCCTCGAATTGGATCGAGCTCGGGTTGTGGCGAGTTGGGTTCGGACTGGGCTCGGATTGAGTCGGACTTTCTCTCGGATCTCGAGATTTACAACCCATATATATTTTTTAAAAGTTAAATATTTTATCCAATAGCGAAAAACAATTACACATGATAAAATTAAATTATATATTAATTTTTAATTTGATGTCCATTATAATAAGAAAGGGCGAACCTCTGTCTTCTCACGGAGTCATGGTAAAGAACCCATGCAAGTAATCTTTTTTTTTTTGCTAAGAAGTAATCTTAAACTGAAAGGAATAATTCAAATTAGATTTTATGCAGCTCAGCCAGCTTGATTTTAACAGTGCACTGTACAACTGTATTTTATTTGTACTACTAACAATTTTAGGTAGTGTGGGTGCCTGGGTGGTACAATCAGGAGCCATCCTAACATCTCATTAACATTTTTTTTTCTATATATTTATTTTATTTCATAATTATTTATACACTTTATTTATTTAGACATTTTAAAATTATTTATATATTACTAAAATAGAAATAATTCACAAAATTAATATATTTTTATTTTTAAAATTGTTATTCATTTTAGATAGACATTTTTTTCATATACCTCATTTAATTTTTCTTATGCCTCACTCAATCATTCAAAAATACTCTTTATTTATTTTATTACACATCCCACTAAATTCTCTTTAAAAAAATTAAGTCAGTCAAAATATGAAAGTCATCACGGGACAAAGATAGTATATTTTAAGTTTGGTGGATACATGCAATTATATTTTAATGAATTTGAATATATTCTTAATTGACCAATTGAATTTTTGACATGCCAAATTAGAAACAAGTTAAAATTGTGGCTTCATTGCATTGATTGCATCATACAATCGAGTGCACACAATTGTAACTCTTTAGACTGTGTTTGATTTGAGATTGACCAATTCGAATTTGAATTGATCATGCCCAATCCAATCTCTCTCAATCCCTCTCAATCCAAATAACAATGCACCTCTACAAATTATACAATACACACTTATTTTTATACAATTATATCACCCTTTTTATTTTCAATTGTTCATTCTTAACTTTTCTTTTCCACATTCATGACCTCTCCTATTATTTTTATACAATCATATAAAAATGATCAAATTAATATTATACATATATATTAATAAGTATATTAATATGAATTATTAAATACGAACAAATACTGTAGTGTATTAATATAAAATACTAAGTACATATATTTATACTAGTGATAAAATAATAATTAAACCTCATTCAATCAATATTTCACTGATTAACAAGTATAAAATAATATATCATTTACTATCACAACCATATAATTATTATTCTAATAACTAACAATAATAAAATAATACAATAACACTATCATTCATCATTACTTCAATAACTAACAATAATAAAATATTACAACATCAATTTTGATTTGACGACAAAGTGGGATAGCTCAAGTGGTTAGAGCACCACTACCTAGACCTTAGATCCTGGGTTCGAGTCATGGGGAGGGGAAAAAATGGATGGATATTTAACTTCCATAAAAAAAAAAATCAATTTTGATTTGACATAAAACTACACCCACATGTAATACTAATTAAATTTTACTCCCGTCGTGTTTTAGTTGACTACGTACCTATTTGACCTATATACGCATTTTAATGTAAGCGTTGTTTAATAGTACTTCCTCCGTTTTATACTCCATTTTCAGTCTTGATTCGTCTCATACTAGATTGCCCCTTTTTAAAATGATATTTTTTTTACTCTTTCCAATTATCTCATTCAATACTTTAAAAATTACACTAAATGTCATTACTTTTTACATAAACATTATTTTTGCTTTATTATCCTCAACTGACTAATACACCCTCAATAAAAAAAGTTACTTTATTTTTCATAAGACTAATAAACAATTTTCACATTAAATCTCGTATTATGTTAAATGAACAATCTAATAGGTAATTGAGAAAATAGTATTTAAAGCAATAAAATAGATATAGAATATAATGTATTTAATAATATTTAAAATGATAGAATACTAACGTTTTGTTATGAATAATATTTATTTGTATAAATGTCCATTACTTCCTCCTTAATATCCATTATGTATCATTTGATTGTTCATGTACCTACATTTATAGTGCACCTCTCATTTCATCTTCTCAAGCTTGTATTGAGACCTATAAATAGGGGTGCAAATGTTATAGTAATCACTTGAAGTTGAATCAAATATTTCTATACTCCCTTTACATATTGTTCTCTTTTTACACACAAAGTTATATGTTTAAGTTGTTTCACAACACGTTATCATCACGAAGCTCGTAAAACATTCCTACCGAAAAATTTTAGATAGTGATAAATTTCAGGTATTGTACGAATGTATGTATTGAAATGTTTAGAATATATTATCTTACAATATTTATTTGTCATCTCTTATTTCATTACTATTTTGATTATTATGTTATTTTACAATTAATCCATCTCTTGTTTATTTGATAGTTTTCAACATGTCGAACTTGACAAAAAAATTTAAATTTATGGCTCTTGATATTAATGTAAAAAAAAAAAAAAAATTGTCATGAATTCTTGATGCTGAAATTCATTTGAATGTCATGGATCTTGGAGATTCCATAAAAGTGGCAAATCAAGCATCTAATCAAAGTAAGGTTAAAGTCATGATTTTTCCTTCGCTACCTTCTCGATGAAGGATTAAAAATTGAGTACCTCACTATGAAAGATCCACTTGAATTGTGGACAAATCTGAAAGAAATATATGATCACAAAAAAAAAAAAAAAATGGTAATTTTGGCAAAAATTCGTTATAATTGGTTGCATAGATTACAAGATTATAAATAAGTGAGAGTACAACTCAACTATGTTCAGAATTACTTCTCAATTAAAACTAGAGAATTTTTATAAAAAAGACCCTTCATAGACTTCCCTTTTTAATAAAGGACCACTAATATAATCTTTTTAAAAAAGGACAAAAACATATGTTAATAACCCATTATACCCTTAACTTTAAATTTAGAGACTAATTTAAAATTTTCAAATTTAAGTAATGAATTCTTTGCATTCCTTATTTTTCGTCTTTAACAACAATACTTCCAATCAACATTTTATAATTAGAAAACTAATTTCGTGAATTCCATAAATAAAATAAAAAAACTAATTTAACCTTGTTGACTTTCCTTTTCAAATTTGATTTCAATATCATCTAACTATTTGATTTTCAAACAAATCCCCTTCACCTATTTCACCCACAAACGTTATATGTCTTCTCCACGAACATAGGCGTCGAAGATGATCAAACCCCCCGAATGGAAGATAAAAGCATTGTCGATGACAGATCTTCCTTGCCGTCGTCGTCCACTATTGAACCCTCCACCCAATCTTCTTCGCGGCGACGTGACAACACAGACGCGGTGCAAGTGACTGGTTCAATTTTTACAATTTTTTACAAATCGGTTGTGTTGCCCACGCTAGAGAGACGAAGGCGGCACTCGTAGTACAGTTAATTTACTACTTTGTTACAGATCGGTTGTGGAATTATTTCTTGGTGTTTATAACAGTGAGTAATAATTTTTTTCGTTTCTGCATGTTAGTCTGATTTTATTCTCAACTTTTTATGATAAGTAGCATATTATCAGTCTATGGACTTTCTCGTGTTACTCAAGATCGAATTCGATGGGAAAATCAAGTTGGTTCGTGTTATAGGTTTTATGTAAATTATTTTCTGCACTTTTTCCTAAGTTGAATGGTTCTCATTTATATATTTTTTTTAATGAGAATTCTGTCATAGGATATATTATTTTAATTTTTTTATATCTCCATAATTATATATAAATTTTTACTTATGTTTCAACATTCAAATTTATCAAGAATGTATGTTCTCTTTGGAATGCAGTTCCGATTTGCATAAATATAAATTTTATGCACAACAACCTCGTCATATGCAAATAGTATATTGTTTCTTTCTGCATTACTAACTGATCTGCATAAAAATAGTTTTTATGCACACCACACTTTGCATATGCAGATAGTTTACTGAATATTTCTGCACTAATACAATTATTATGCAATTTTTTTTTCCTTTAACTGCATACTATGGTTGTGTATTGCGCATTTATATTCAGAACAACCAAATGCAACAAAAGTTTCTAAATAATCGAATACCATAACCAAATGCAGCAGAAACTTTATAAATGAAACGTTTTATGTAGTGGAGAAGGTGAGATATCTAATGGGTTATATGAATTAATGATATTTTAATTAATACAGTTGTATTATTTATACTAGTTTTAATTTTGAATAAAATTGTATCTCATTACGTGTTTTTCTTTGTATAATGAAATATATATATATATATATATATATATATATTTGTATATGACATATTTTTTTGTTTTGAATTAATATATATATAAATATTAATTTTTAAACGAGTCAATTTTATAATATCATTACTTATTTTTCATTGTATGTTATAAGATTGCATATTTGCACTTTTAATTGCATGTGTATCTTATCAAAATTATATTCACCATATTCCACACTAAACTATAAAGACTATAAAATAAAATCATTTAATCATATGTGTGTTATACATCAGTCAATTCGATTATGCTACATTTAATGATGTAATTCTCTATTATTCGATCTCCAATTTAATGGGGAAGAAAGGTACTCCCTCCACTTTTGAATAAGTGTCATTTTAACAATTTTCAACATATTAAGATATATAATTATGGACCATTTTACCCTTCATTAATGATAACTAATTTTAATATTGAATTTATGTTTAGTAATGAATGTGGTCAATATTGTGGATGATATTCATGTATACAATAATTAAGGTTTATGCATGATTTATGTTATAATACTATATTCAAAAGGGAAAAAACTTAAATCAAGGTAAAGAAAACGGAGGGAGTACAATGTACGGGGGTAAAATTGTCAAACTTGAAGAAAAAAGTGTAGAATGACACTTATTTAAAAAATTTTGAAAAAGGCAAAGTGACATTTAATAAAAAACGGAGGGAGTAGTATGTTACGGCATATATAATGACTATTAACTCTAGTTTTATAATAGGGAAGTTTGAACATTCCATTTTATTACTTCTAATTAATTAAATACATTTAAATAATGAAACGTTTGTTACTACCTGCTATAAATGAAATATCATTAAATATCATATTATGGTAAATTTGCATTGTTCTGCAGACTTTTCGTTTATTTTTAATAATTTTCATTATTTATGCAATTCAAACCCCTAATATGCAATCAATATAAAGAAATATGTAGAATTTATGTTTGTCCTTCCGCAATAATCTTAAGTATGCAAAAAATCTTATTTCTTTCTGCAGAAATACTTATTTCGTATTTTTGTTCTACATTACTTGGTGTCATATTATTGTTGTTTCCGTATTCATTAACAACAAAAACAACAAAATTAATTGAAAAAAAACATAATTTATAAAATATACGTTACAATATTCATAATTTTCATTAATTTAGGAAAACTTTAATTTCGGAAAGTCTTAATTGATGCGCAATTTTCGAAGAGCTGATACACACCGATTTAAATTTAAAACTAATTGACTTTCTAAATATTAAATTCATAATTTAAATAGTAAGGGCATGATGGTACATTTATGTTACATTTTGATCTTAATTTGAAACTATTTTAAACCATGTCCTTATTTAAAAAATCAATAGGTGGAAAGACCTAATATGTGAAATCCCCTTAAAACTATGTTGAGAAAATATTATTCATAATGATATGCTTGAAAAGACATTCTCCACATTTCATGCTTCTAATGTGCTTTTGCAACAACAATATCGTGAGAAGGGTTTTACTAAATATTCTAAACTAATTTCATGTCTCTTGGTGGCTGAGCAAAATCTTGAGTTTTTTTTTATGAAAAAATAGGCCTCTGACGCAGTTGAGGACGAGGATGTGGTTTTGACCGAGACAAATTTCAAAATGATTATAATACACGTCCAAATTTTAAAGGCCCTAAAAAGGGAAAACAAATTTTTGAACATTAAATGAAAAGAGAAAAGAGTTGAAATTATGTGAATAATGAATTTGATAATGAGATATTTGACATAACACAATTTGATGTTGCTGAGTACCTTGCCCACTTGAAGGTAATATTCAATCATAATTACCTCCGATAATCTATTATGTAATGTTTATTTTTTTATGTTATGCAATGTTTTAGTATTTTTATCTTTTATAATATGAATGACTATTACATTTTCATATACCTTAAAATAAAATAATTAGATTGTAAATTTCTTAGTTTTGCATTTTTTTAAATGGAAAATAGTATGACAACATTAACCTTCAATGAAGAATGTGGAGATCTATGTCTCCTGGATAGTACTACTATGCACACTATATTCAACAATGAGAAATTATTCTCACATTTAAAATGAGGAGAAGCCAATGTAAATACAAAATTTGATTGTGCAAAAATAATTGAAGGCTTTAGAAGAGCCATTATTCTATTACCCGAAAGTAGGGGTGAGCATTATTCGGTTTTTAACCGAAAACCGAACCGAAATATGAATTCGGTTCGGTTACCAAATATTTCGGTTCGGTTTTCAGTTTCATATTTTATGAATTCCGGTTTTCGGTTTCAGTTCCGGTTATAACCGAATTTATTTCGGTTAACCGAAACCGACCGAATAAGGCCCATATATAAACTATCAAAATCCTAATTCATTCTTTCCAATCAAAATCCTAAGTAAAGTCCAGCCCCCAAAATCGGCTAACCCAAATACCCAATTCCTCCCCAACTTCCGCCGCTGACCCCAAGCTCACCGACCACCTCCGCCCCTCCTCTCCATCTTCCCCAGTCCTCAAGGCCACGACGCCTGCGACCCCACGACGCCTGACCCCACGACGACCAGCGTCCAGCGACCGCGAGCTCACGAATCTCACGGTGACTTCTAATTTTATTAATCTGTGTAACACATACCAGTTTTTCTTCCAACATTAATATTAATATATACTCAGTTTAAGAATTGGTGTTTATATGCTAATATATGCTAATTTTTTCTTCATAACATTTCATTAAATTGGTTAAATTTTGGGGCTTTGAATTTGGTAGGTAAATGTTTAAGAATCTGTTGTATTTGGGTTAGCACTTAGTAGTGTATTTTGCACAATTTTCACTTTTTCAGCAGTGTATTTTTTCCCCAGATTTTTCGGTTAATAATTCGGTTTTTCGGTTATAGCCGAAACCGAACCGAATAGTTCGGTTTAATTTCGGTTTTGCATAGGTTCGGTCTGGTTCGGTTACCGAACCGACCGATGCACACCCCTACCCGGAAGGACAAAATTCATTATCAATTGTTGCGGGAAAGAAATGTATAAGTTACCCGCTTAATCCTCGGATTTATACGTATTGAATGAAGAACAATTGAAATTTATGTCGTAGTAAACCAAAAGGTTACTACCGAATTTAATGTTTGGCACAACCGGTTAGGCCATCCCGGTTGCATAATGATGCGAAAAATTGTAGAAAATTCATGTGGGCAATCATTGAAAAATAGAAAAATGCTATACCTCAATGAATTTTCATGTGCTGCTTGTTCACAAGGAAAATTAATTATAAAGCCATCACTAGCTAAAGTTGAGGATGAAATCTTATGTTTTTTGAACGAATTCAAGGGGATATATTCGGACATTTACATCCGTCAAGTGGACCATTTAAATATTTTATGGTTTTGATTGATGCATCGACTAAGTGGTCACGTGTATGATTATTGTCATCTCACAATTTGGTTTTTGCAAAGTTAATGGGATAAATAATGCGATTGCGAGACAATTTTTTGATAATGCAATTAAGAGTCTAAGACGATTCGTCTTGAAAATGCTGGTGAATTTTCATCTCAGGCTTTCAACGTTTATTGTATATCAATTGAAATACATATTGAACATCTGATTGCTCATGTTCAACATAGAACAACCTTGTTGAATCACTTATAAAGCGTATTCAATTGATTGTTCGACCAATATTGATGAAATATAAACTCCCTATTTTAGCTTGGGATCATGTTATATTGCATGCGATAACACTTGTGCTCATCATGTCAACAAGTTATCATAGCATTTCCCCAATACAAATGGCTCAAGGTCAGGAACCAAATATATCCCATCTAAGAACTTTTGGATGTGTTGTATATGTATCGATTGCTCCCCTAAAACGCACAAAGATGGGTCCCCAAAAAAGAATGGGGTATTTGTTGGGTATGAATCTCCGTCTATTATTAAATACTTAGAACCATTGACCGAAGGTCTATTCACAGAAATGTTTGTTAATTGTCATTTTGATGAAGACAATTTTCCCAACATTAGGGGGGAAAAGTAAGCAGCTGGAAAGGAATATTTTTTGGAATGAATTATCATTGAATTGCATGAATCCTCGTACAAAGCAATGTGAACTTGAAGTTGAAAAGATAATTCATTTGCAAAAGATTGCGAATCAACTGCCAGACGCATTTACTTGCCTTAAAAGAGTTACAAAATATTACTCCCTCCGTCCAATTTCATTATGCCCATTTCTTCGGGCACAGGTTTTAATGAATATTGATTAATTTATGTATAAAGTAGATAAGTTGGGGGTATGATGGGATGTTGTGGGGTCCATTTATAAGTAAAGTGATTGTTTATAAATAAAGTTAGTGACAATTTGAGTAAATAAGTGATGATTGGAGGGTGGAGATAAAGTAATGTGAATAGTATTATTTCCAAAAAGAGAATGAGCATAATAAAATTTGACAACCAAAAAAGGAAAGTGGGAATAATGAAATTGGACGGAGGGAGTATATTACAGCTGGTAATGCTCCTAACATAATTGATGTCCCTGAAGGACCATCTTCCATGGCAAATGAGTCTACGACACGCCTGAAGCGTGGTAGACCTCTCGGTTTCAAAGACAAAAATTCTCGAAAAATAAAAGGAGAAAATATTGAGGATGGTCATAATGTGAATATTTCTGTTGAAAAATCTGACATACTACTTACTCCCAGAAAATGATATTTCAGGCGCCCGAAAATGATGAAATATCGACAAATTATGTTAGAACGGGAGAAAGATGGAACCAAAATGAAATCGACGTCGACAATATCTTTGTATATAATATAACGCTTAATATAATGGAAGATGATGAGGATCCTGCACCTGCATCTATTGATGAATGTAGAAAACGAGATGATTGGACAATGTGGAGGGACGCAATAAATGCAAAATTGTAATCTCTTATTAAACGAAAAGTTTTCGAACTTTTTGTCCGTACACCTAATGGTATAAAAGCCGTTGGGGGGGGGGTGGGCATAAATGAGTAATTGTGCGAAAAAAAATGAGAAAAATGAAATTGTGAGGTATAAAACCCGACTTGTCGCACAAGGTTTTACCCAAAGGCCAGGTGTTGATTATGAGGAGACTTATTCTCCTGTGGTGGATGCAATAACTTTTCATTATTTAATAAGTCTAGCAGTGCAATAAAAACTTGAAATGCGTCTAACAAATGTCGTTACAACTTATTTGTACGACTCATTAGAGAAATATATTTACATGACAATCCCTGAGGGATTAAAGGTACCTTTAATGAAAAACGAGAATTCTCAAAACATATATTCAGTCAAGTTGAGCAAATCCTTATATGGATTAAAGCAATCTGGTCGCATGTGGTACAATTGTTTGAGTGCATTCTTGATTAAGGAGGGGAATAACAATGATCCTATATGCCCTTGTGTTTTTATTAAAAGATCTGGGTGTGGATATGTGATTATTGATGTATATGTTGATGATTTGAATATCATTGGGACCCCTACAGAGTTATCAAAGGTCGTGGCTTCCCTCAAGAGGGAATTCGAAATGAAAGATCTTGGTAATTTTTTTGTTTTGTTTTGTTTTGTTTGGGTCTTCAAATTGAACACTTTGATAATGAGATTTTTGTGCATCAATCCACTTATGTTATAAAAGTGTTGAAACGATTCTATATGGATAAAGCACATCCCTTAAGCACACCTATGGTTGTGCGGTCACTGAATGCGGCGAAAGATCCATTTCGACCCCGCGAAGAAAATGAAGAACTGCTTGGTCAAGAAGTACCATATTTGAGTGCAATAGGTGCACTAATGTATCTTGCTAGCAACACAAGGTCTGATATATCATTTGCTGTTAATTTATTATCAAGATATAGTTCTTCTCCAACTCGTAGGCATTGGAATGGTGTTAAACACGTTTTTCGATACCTTAGAGGGACAATGGATATGGGTTTATATTTTTCAAACTCATTAGAAATCTTGTTTAGTTAGTTATGCAAATGTAGACTACTTGTCATATCCGCACAAAGCCTGATCCCAAACAGGTTATTTGTTGACATATGGAGGTACAACTATTTCATGGCGTTTTGTTAAACAAACTCTAGTTGCTACTTCATCTAAGCAGAGATCCTAGCAATTCACGAGGCAAGTCGTGAATGTGTTTGGTTGCGTTTTATCACACAACATATTTGTAGACAATGTGGATTAAACTCAGTGAAAGATAATCCAGCTGTGATATATGAAGACAATGTTGCATGTGTTGCCCAACTAACATAAGGATTTATCAAAGGTGATAGGACAAAATATATTGATCCTAAATTCTTCTTTATTCACGATGTTCAGCAAAAGGGTGACATCAGTGTGCAACAAATTCGTTCAAGTGATAATTTGACAGATTTATTTACCAAGTCTTTACCTACTTCAACGTTTGAAAAAGTGAGGTACAAAATTGGAGTGCGGCGTCTTAAGGATGTGAAGTGATGTAATCATTAGGGGGAGTTAATACGCGTTTCTTCTCATTGAATTTTAACTAGGCATAATTTTATCTAGTGGACATTCAAGGGGGAGTGTTATGAATAATATTTATTTATATGAATGTCCATTACTTTTTCCTTAATATCCACTTTGTGTCATTTGATTGTTCATGTACCTACATTTATACCTCTCATTTTATATTCTATAGTAATCACGTGAAGTTGAATCAAATATTTTTATACTCCCTTTACATATTATTCTCTTTTTACGTGCAAAATTATTTTCACAAAACTTTTTTTTTTAATTCTCATAACCCAAATAAATAACGCCGTCAGGAGAAGTGGGCTTACAAAAAGTAAAGTATAAGGGAGTCCGTCCACGTGGTGTCGGCGTGCGATTGTGCTCTTGCAAATGCAACAAATTACAGTTAGTAGTAGTTTTAAACCCAAAAATGCCTTTACAGTTGGCATAAATACTAACAAACCCCTAATCCAGCAGCAAACTTTCCTCTTTCAAACTACGTTCGCTCTCTCTCTACAGATTTGCTTTATCCACAAACACCTTTGCTCCCTCCCAAATTATGGCCTGATTGCTCCGCCGCATTCCAATTCTCTTTCCCCCCGCCGATCGGTTAGTTTACGCTTCTTCTTTCTCATTCTATTCTCTCTCTAACTAGGCTTTCAGATCATCTCTGCCTTTTTATTTACTTTTCGGTTAGTGAATGCTACTATTTAATTTCTAGAATCGACTTCCTGTAACATGCACCTGTTTTTATCACTTTGATTTACTTGTATACGCCTTTTCTTTTATGACTGTTTTTTTATTTTTGAAAGATTCTTTTATGATTGTTGTGATTTTTTTTTTTTTGTTTAATTATTATTATTATGGGAGTGTGTATATGTGTGTCCTTTTGCTGATCTGAGTATGAATACCCGAGGTTTACCGTCTCTAGAGTAATTTGTGGCTGGATCATTTTTCATTTTTGGTTTGCATTTCAGCTATATGTTTATCATTTTATTATTTTTTATTTTCTCTGCTGAGTAAGTTTCATCTTACATTTTATTTTGTTCATTTGTCAAAAGGAAATAACAAGGGGATGTGGATGTTCTGGCCTCGCCTCTGTTATAGTAAAATGGAAAGTTATTTTTGGATGTTACTGCTATTAGAGATATTATAGGATCAGCATGCTAAATTACAAACAATCATTGTTAGAACATACTAGCTCAGGATTGTCTAATTTAATAATGTAAGTATCATGGCATGGGAAGTTTAGTTTTGTGTTATTGAGAGATATTCTAGGAGTTATTAAAAATTAATAGCATTCTAATTTGGTAAATCGGTAATTAAGAAAATTTAATGCTGGCTATTGTCAAGGAGTATGTCTGTTATTTTTTCAACTTTTTTGGGCTGGAAAATTTTAAACTTTTGAATGACGTGTGGCAGTTATATTCTTTTATACTGTAGTATATAGGATGTTTGAGTGAAAGAATCTGCCTATAGTACGAAAAACAGATAAGCTATGCGTTAAATACAATCATACAAGAATCATCTGGAGCGAAAATAGGGCTGATGTAGTTATATTGATAATATTCTTATGCATATCATGCTTGTACATGATTCTCAATTATGTGTAAATCAATTTAATGTGTACATAACATAGAGTTCGAGGATTATTGGTAAGCTTATTATGTATACATGAAAAGGATTTATATTACAAATATGCATATGCTTGTTAACTTTTAACATCGAGTCTGAAATGCCTCACGAGTATAGGCTAAAAGTTTGAGGAATCGTAGATGAGACTAGCTTTAGTTGGCTATTTGCAGAGGTGGTTTTTACTTGATTGAACTAAGTGCAAAATTTTGGTTTTATTGGTCAAGATACTTTATAGGAACTGATATGTTTGTCAGAAAGCATTATAAGAAGTCCCTATTATAGTAGTAAAACATGACCTCTTTATTCTTTTGGTAATGATATATTGTTTTTTTTTTTTTTGTGAAAGTTCAGTGACATGTTCTCAGTACAACTCGAACACTGGACCTCAAGTAACTCTCTCGAATTTGTTTCCATTGATCCAGCAGTAATGCTATATTTTGATCTTACATTCTCGATTTCGGGCCCTTCATCAAATTCCAGATCTTATCTTTTCCTGTATATGCGCCTACAAATTGCAATAGACAATGATTCATAATTAACTACTTTGATGTTTACATACGATTTTTACTGTTTTAAATTTAGCTGCATGGTTATTTCTGTACTTGAGGCTTTGTGTTGGTCTTCACTTTATCTCTTTCTTTCGCTTCCTTGATAAACTGACAATCGCTTATATTGCGTCCAGAATTTCTATGTCATGGAGGACAACATATCTTCCGCTACTCTGATTGACTCCACAGCCTCTAAGATAAAACAACTTCAGAAAGCATTTGCAGAACTCGAAAGTCATCGAGCCGTCACTCTCAATTGGAAATGGAAGCAGCTTGAGGAGCACTTTCACGGGCTTCAGAAGTCTTTGAAGAGGCGTTTTACTGAACTAGAGGATCAAGAAAAGGATTTTGAAACCAAAATAGTTGAATCCAAAGAGATACTGGAGAAGCGTATAGCTTCTGTGACGGCTAAAGAGCAAGCTTCACTCGAGCGGCTCCAAGAGAAGCGAGATGCTGCTGTTGCATCAATTTTCATTGCTATGCAGAATAATGAGAAGCCGTTTTCTGTGGATTTAGGTGTCAGTAATAGTGAAAACCAGGTTGAAGTTCCTGCTATAGAGGAAAGGGTACCCAACACGTTGGTCGCAAAAGGTGACATCTATGGTATGAAAAAGCCTATGGAAATGACGAATATGGAGGTGAAGTCTCACCCAGAGCTAGTAAAATTGTGCCAAGAGATGAATTCAGAAGGGCTACACAAATTTATATCCAATAACCGCAAGAATCTTGCTACCTTAAGGGAGGAAATTCCAACTGCACTCAAGGCTGCTGCTGATCCTGCCTCTCTGGTTCTGGATTCTCTGAAGGGTTTCTATAGCATGGACATTCCCAATCTTGATGCAAAAAAAGATTCAACACTCTTGGGCATTCGTCGTACCTGTATAATGCTGATGGAGTGCCTCAGCAGTTTATTCATAAATCTGGATGTAGGCTGCCTTTCTGCTAGCATATCAGAAAATGCCAAGGAAAGAGCAAAAGCTATTGCTGAAGATTGGAAGCCTAAGTTAGATGATCTTGATGCTGATGCCAGCAATGGAAACTCTTTAGAAGCTCATGCCTTCCTACAACTTCTGGCTACTTTTGGTATCAATTCAGATTTTGATCAGGAGAGCTTGTCCAAGTTAATACCCATGGTTTCTCGCCGTCGTCAAACAGCTGAGTTATGTCGTTATCTTGGGTTGTCAGACAAAATGCCAGGTCAGTTTCTCAGTCTAGGTCCATGTAAATATTTTTCTTTTAAGGGCCAAGGCTTCATATCAAATTAAGGTGTTTAATTTTTTTTTGAGATGGCAGTAGAAATGTCATAAATTCTTGGTTTAATGTGTTTGTATTTAACATGTTCCATGTTTGGGTGGTGCTATCTTCATTTTTTCTTCTTCTCTTTTAGAAGGTAACAACACATGCTTACCTGCTTAAAAAACAAATCAGAAACTTATCTTGTGCTGAGTGTTGACTGACTTTGAATCTTAGTTCATAAATCATTATATGATATCAGGGCTACTATCCAGAATAAAGATATGTTGGTAGATGTTGCAACCAATATATTTTCAAACCAGAAACTTACTCTAGTGTTGACTGACTTTGAAACTTACTTCTATAGCCATTATATGATATTATGGCTACTATCCAAAAGATTTGTTTGTAGATGTTGCAACCACTATATTTACTAAATTGTGTGTAACAGTGACATGTAGGATATGCCCTGTTGTACCTCATAGTGGCGTGGCGTCACGACAAAGCTTTGTTTTCTCTTTTTCAAGTTTAACTCCTACTGTGCTTGGGAAAACTAATTTCTGTTTTGACACGCTCTTTAAATAGTGAAAATGTGGTTAGTTATAAATTTCTTTTGTACTAATATCTAAAAAGGTTCCTCCTTACTTTGTCTTTTAGTTTGTATCTTTACTCCTTCTAACATTTGTTTCATTACTTCTAGCCAAAACCTATTCCTTTTGTGATGAAGTTCTTCTCCCTCTTTGCATGTGTTTTGAATTAGAATAACGGCAAAGCCGCAAAACACCGGTCTTGGTTCTGCATTTCTTGACTTAAGTTTTTCTGTTCCAATTGTCACTTGTTGAAAGTTATGTGTTTTCCTAAGAAGGTGGCTTGCTGGGGATGGTGATAGTTTTATAGACTGCTAAAGCATGTCTTTGATATGTGTAAGTTATATTGGATAATCTTTTCTGTTTCCTGGTTTGTTATCCATCTGATATTTTTGTTAAGTTTGACTGTGTGCATCATAAAAATATTGGTGTTTCAAAATCACATTAAATTATCAGATTTGTGACCTCCATTTTACGTGTCTGATCAGGTGTGATTGATGTGCTTATAAGAAATGGAAGACAGATTGATGCTATCAACTTGGCTTTTGCATTTGAGTTAACAGAGAATTTCTCTCCCATTTCACTACTGAAGTCATACTTGAGTGAGGCCAAAAAAGTGCCATCAGCTGCCAAATCTGGAAATACATCACCCTCTGCTTCTACACAGGTCTATTTCTCTATCAACTGCCGAATTTGTTTCATCTGAGTTTTGCTTGCCCATGCTTTTCACTACTTGCCTGTTTCTTAAGTGTCAAGAATCTCGCATTTGCGTAAAACCTCAGAGTCGACTGCTTTATGGCCGAAGGAGGAGTACATTTTGAGTTGTGATAAAAGCTTCACTGATGATTGATTTCCTTCATGCTATATATCCAAGATATCCATGTGCTATTGACATAAAATAAGAGACTTGAGCTGACAGCATGCATGTCAAATTATTGTTCCAACAATTGGTCTCTGTTAGTTTGATTAGGATTCTATGATAATTGAAATTCTGAGGTTTGCTCAACCTTTGCAGCTGTTACATATTTAGTTAGTTAAACCACTTTAGGCATTTTTGTGAAAGTTTTCAATTTTAGTTTGGTCACATCAATTTTCCATATTAAATGTTACTATAAAAAAAATAACGCCTCTTTTTGTTGCAGGGTGATGTGAACGAGAAAGAGCTGTCTGCACTTAAAGCTGTAATCAAGTGCATCGAAGATCATAAACTTGAAGAGCAATTCCCTGTGGACCCACTCCAGAAACAGGTTCTGGAAATGGAGAAAACAAAGGCTGACAAGAAACGTGCAACTGAAGTGGCTAAACCTCAATCCAAAAGACCCCGGGCCAATGGCGCACGAGTTGCTAATGTGGGCATGGAGAAGAACTTCCATGGTAGGTATCCACAGTACGTCTACGAAAGGGCTTATGCTTACCCTGGACCAGCTGAGCACCATGTTCCGTCGTTTGTGGGTGGTGCTTCTTATAACTTGTCTCCTAATCACGGTAACTTCTTTGTAAACGCCTACCACTACCAAACTGCCTACCTCCACTAATCGACTGAGACTGATGATGAACCGCTAACTATTTAGCGTTTACCAACCTTCTCTCAATTTCTTAGTGTAATATTCAACCTTCCAGCATATTTGATGTGATTTTTTTCTTTTTCTTGAAGGGTATTAATTCCTAGTCTGTTGTTGAAGCTAATATCATGATGTTCTAATTGATGTATTAATCTTGTTATGTAGGGTTTCTGTATTCTATGCTGTTTGGTTGAGGATATTAAACTGAGGTTTTAATCTTCGTTCTTTCAAACTAATGTATGCTACTTTGATTTCACTGTTTGGTTTCTTGTTAAGTTATTTCGAACCCTCTGTACTGAGATAAACACTCTCGTATATCAACCAGTTTAACGGTGCAACCGTGTTCAATTAATAAATTGGTAGTACTATATTTTAGTAAATAACTAATATCATTAAAAAATTGTACTAGTACTTGAATTGCATGGTTAAAACAACTAATACTACTATTATTTTAAAAATGTGTAATTCAAATGTATTTGAAGTCACAATTATATTCATACAGAATCATACTCATAAGTCATACGCGTGGTTTGTGATTTGTGTTTTGGATTTTTTTATTTAATTATAATATTACAACATATTTTTTTTTTTAAAAAGATGTGGTTTTTTTTTTTTTAATTAACCCTTATAATTTTGAATTTGATTTGAGTGATTAATAGACGTTATAAGTTTGTTTGATTTTGTTAATACGGAGAATATATTGTGAAATTTTGTTTTATACTCCTATAAAATTCTGAAAATTGCACAAAATATATTGCCAACAATTCTCACATTCGACAATTCCCGCCAAATTTGCTCCTGAAAATCACTCAACAATATGAAAATCGACGAGATTGCCTGCACTCCCGACTACCGGCGCGCCTCCGCCACGGCTGCCGCGGCCTCCGTCCCCGAAGTCGATCACTCAACGGCACTCTCGCAAATCGAGTCCACGATCAAATCGCTCGAACGTCATTCGCCAACGCATCCCTTGCCGGATTCATACTGCTCGGAAATCAAACTACCCCTCGCTCAGCTGAGTCAATTCACTCCTCTACCGAATTCCACTAAACTTCTTGTGTGGAAACTAAGCTATCGCATATGGAACGCGTGCGTCGACCTTTCGAATGCCTCCGCACAGAAAATCTCGGAGGAACATGCCAAGCTCCGACAAGTGGCCGCGGAGATGCTATTTATCACCGCCGATGTGGCGGGAATTCCTTCTCCGGAGTTCAAGGCGGCTCTGTTCTTCTACAAAACCGGTTTAATCTGGTGTGATTTAAGAAAGTACGATTTAGCCAACAATTGCTACGAAAAAGCCACGGATCTGGTATCGAATATTGAAATTAACTCAGTTTCCGATGATGATGAGCGAAAATTGCTCTTGGATCTCAACATTGCCCGATCTCTAGCTGCTTGGGAAGTTTCGGATCGAAATTTGGCAATTGCATTGCTAAACAGGTCCAAAAATGTATTGTTTGGAGTTTCGAGGAATTATAATGCCCTAGCTAATCAGTATTTAGCTTTTGGGAAGACTATGCTATCCACAAATGAGGTGTCCTCTGTGAGTGAGGCGTTGAAGTTGATGAATTGTGCGTTGGAATTGTGTGAGAAGGGGCTGAGATTAGTAAAACGGACTGAGGAGACTCTGAATTTGAAGGAGTTGAGGTTGAAGACGTTGAGATTCATTGCTGCTGCACATTTGCAGAGAGATGAATTCGAGAATGTGCTGAAATGTGTGAAAGTATTGAGGGAGGTTGGGAGTGGTGGAGACAGCCACCCAAGCTTGAGCGTATTGGCAATGAAGGCATGGATAGGGTTGGGGAGGTATGCAGAGGCAGAGAAGGAGTTGAGAGGAATGGTAATGAGTAAGGGGATACCTGAGTGTGTTTGGGTATCGGCTGTGGAATCCTATTTCCTAGCCGCTGGTGCAGCAGGGGTGGAGACGGTGAAAGGAGTGTTTCTGGGCCTATTGGAGCGATGTCATGTTAGCCCAGGAGCAGCTATTAGGGTGGTCAACAGGGTGATTGGAAATGGATTGAACAGTGGTGAAGGAATGGTGGTGAGAGCTAAAGTTGTTGCTGAGCTGGCTTCGGATGACAGGATGGTCTCGCTGTTCGACAGAGAAGGTGCTGCTAAGGAGAGGACCACCATGCATGCTCTTCTGTGGAACTGGTAAACTTCACTCAACCTTGATGCTCTGGGAACTGTATTGAGAGGATAATGGAAAAGGAAATATATCTTGTTCTTATGTTAGTTTGTGATAATTGATTAGGAAATTATCTTGATCCTAGTTAAAAAATTAGAAAGAAAAACCAGCGTATCTTAATACATACCACCTAAGTACCTTAGTAGCAAACTCATATTAATGCTGGAAAGGTTGAGCCAAATTCAGTATGATTTTAAACCAAATTCACAGGATGGTCAACAGGCTTTCAGTTGCTTTTGGAGTTATTGTGCTTATGATATGCCTAGAATTTCCATTGGACCTCTTAACTTGTAATAGTAGTGGCTATATGTGCAAATCAAAACTTGTAAGTTGATCCTATATTTTGCAGTGCCACCGAGCATTTTCGATCAAAAGATTATTTGCTCAGTGCTGAAATGTTTGAAAAGTCATTGCTATATGTTCCTCATGGAATAGAGAACAGAAATCTCAGGGCTAAGGGGTATCGAGTGTTGTGCCTCTGCTACCTTGGCCTCTTGCAGCTAGATAGAGCTGAAGAATATATCAATGAGGCCGAAAAGGTAATAAGCAAACTTCTCAACCAAATCAATTTTACAGAAAATACCCATTAGATTTCTCAATGCCCTGATACTCTTTTATTGTTTGGGAGCAGCTGGAACCCAATATATCAAGTTCCTTCCTCAAGGTATGATCATCTTTATCAAAGCGTTCATGACTTGAGCTCAACAAACAAAGTACCACCTAAATTCATTATTTTGTTTACTTAAATGACCTGCTGTGGTACTTGCAGTTCAAGATTTTCTTACAAAAGAATGACCACAGCAGCGCTATTGCTCAGATGCAAGCAATGCCCAGTTGCCTTGACTTCACCACTGATTTCATCTCCCTCTCAGCCCATGAAGCAGTTGCTTGTGGTTCCTTTCCTGTTGCCATTGCCTCTCTCTGCCAACTCTTAAACTTTTATTCCTCAGGAAAATCAATGCCAGCCAATGAGGTTGTAGTATTCCGCACCTTGGTGACAATTTTAAGTCAGGATTCAGCTGACGACAGTAATGTCCTTAAACACATGAAACAAGCCCATACTCGACAATCTGAGGTTGGACCTGACCTGTTTTTTGGAATATCCGAGGTTGGGATTAGAGAAAAGAATTGGTTTGCAGTCAATGCTTGGAACTTTGGGGTAAGGGCGGGACAGGAAAAAAACTATGACTTAGCTGCGGAGTTTTTCAGATTAGCATCAGAGTTCTATGGAGTTGTAATTGATGGAGAAACAGATGGAAATGATGTGATGGTTTGTAAATCAATCATACTTTCTGCATCTGCTATTATTGCTGATGAGAAGCATAGGAAGACCACATTGCTTGAAACTGAAGTCCGAGAAGCCCTTGATCTGTTAGGCAGAGCAGGAAAGGTAATCAATTGAAGATTCCTGATTTAACTTTAGTTGGATTGTTTTGTAAATCCAATTTAATTGTGTTAATCAATGCTTGGATGCAGATACTAACATCAATCTCAGGCATCCGAAAACCTGATGATCAGGTTGCAGATATCGAGCCCAACTTCATTTTCATCTACACTTGGAGCGCGTTTGATCTGTACTCGAGGCTAAGTGAGATGAATGCCCAACAGCTCTCACTGGTGAAAAATTTTGCTAGCTCAAAATGCTGCAACCCTAAACATTTGCTTCAGATTGGGCTGGAGGCCTCACAAGGCCCACGGGCCAACCTTGAAGTCGCCATATTCGCTTTGAACGCCTCTCTTTCGACCCTAGTTGCTTCCCCTTGTCCAGATTACCAAACTGTGGCTTTGATAATCAGGAAGCTAATCTCGACTGGAAGCATCCACAAGGGAGATCCCGATGATGAGTCCATAGTCGAATTGTACAAGAAAGCGTACCGAATAATGGTTGGATTGAGGGAAGGGGAGTATCCGACTGAAGAAGCGAAATGGTTAGCAACGACAGCCTGGAATCGAGCTGCTCTTCCCGTAAAGTTGGGGCAAATTGAGTTGGCAAAGAAGTGGATGAATATGGCTTTGGAATTGGCGATGAAGTTCCCGGGCATGCAGACGTATAGATCGTGCATGGAGGAGAATTTAGCAGGCTTAGAGAAGTTACTTAATGGTAGGAATGCAGCAGTGTCATAGCTAGTATTCGAATTCTGTTATGTAGAGAGAAGATAGATTATGTTGTTTCTAGGTATTAGCTTGTAGTAACAACTGGAATGCGTGTAAAGCTTGCAAAATAGACAAATGGTGAAATGACAAAGATACCCTTCTAATTGGTGCTTACAGAATCGTGAGGGATAACCGCGGTAAAAGGGTAAAAACCAATTATGGCGCCACCTTATCATCTCTTTCCTTATCATCTATCCATATTAAAACTCACTTATCTCTCTCTCTCTCTGCTCTTTCATGGAGTCTCTTTCCAGATGCCTTCCAGTTTCTCCACCATTTTTAAACCCTTGTAAAATCCCTCAAAAATCAACCTCCAAGTCACATTGTTTCTTAAGTTACATTCGCATTTGCAATCCGAATCGTATTTCCTTTAATTCTCTTCAAACCACATCCACCGATGAAACCCAAACCCCAAATCACCAATCCAACACCACTTCAACAAACCCAATTTTTTCCAATGATTTCCCCCTTTTCAATTCCCATAAACTATTTCTCAAACCTTACTTTCCATTTCCTCTTCTTGGGCTCACTTTCCCTCTTTCTTGTTTTGCCTCTGAAACTACCGTTGTTCCAACTGAAGAAATGCCCAACAAAATTAACCTGGAGTCCATTTTGATTTCGATTGATAACTTTTTCAACCGGTACCCTTTTTTTGTTACTACGGTCGTTTTCATTTGGCTTGTTGTGATCCCTTTAACTGAGGAGTATTTGCAGAAGTACAAGTTCATCTCTGCCATCAATGCGTTTAAAAAGCTACAGAATGACCCCAATTCTCAGTTGTTAGATATAAGGGACAGAAAGAGCATTGCTGTTTTGGGCACTCCCAATTTGAAATTCTTGAAGAAGAACGCACTACAGGTTGAGTTTCGTGAAGGAGACGAAGAAGGGTTTGTTAAAAGGGTTTTGGAAAATTTTGGGGATCCAACTGACACTACTGTTTGCATAATTGACAAGTAAGACCTAGTTTTTTCTTTTAAGTTTCATTATTGTTTGGTTGTTTCAGTTTCATAGTTTTTTCTTTAACAACTTGAATTTAAAGGGAGAGATTTTAAAACTCGTGATGTAATCAAGAACTGGGCTAGATTATGTATCTTGCAATATTATAAGATCTATCATAATATGTATCATTATCTAGAATTGACTAAAAGATTGTGGAATGCTTGTTAGAGGGAAATTGAAATGACTGATTTGTTAAGAGCATCAGAACTGTGTTCTTGATTTATCTATGTAGTTGCTGTACTAGTTGATTTTGTTCCTATAGACATATTTCCTCTGATACATTGTAGGATACAATGACTTACTTTTGTATTGATTACTTTCACGTGTAAGGTAGTTTCGACGGTAACTCTATGAAAGTGGCTGAGCTGTTGGTGAAAAATGGTTTGAAAGAGGCTTATGCTATTCGGGGAGGGCTCAGGGGCAGTAAAGGATGGCAGGTATGCCCCAATTCCCACCCCACGTTTCCTGAAATAAATTGTGTGTTGATCTTTGACCAATTTCGTTAATTTTCTGTTCTTGTAATTACATGATAACTCTGGTGATTAATGGGCATGTGATTAATTCTGATGATCTCCAAAATATATGGTTTGCTTTTACACATTTGGGGAGCTGGTTTTTTGAATCCATTGCATGATTTAGTCCAAATATATGATTGGAATCCCATCTGGATATTGCCTTGAGACAAATCAACTGGGTTGACATGTGCCAACTAGCACGTTTTCTTTTTCTCTACCATGTGAAAGAACAATTTTTTTGCTTGGGTGCTGGATGTATATTATCGACCAAAAACATAAATAAATCAGTGTTTTCTACTCAATTTGCAAACTGAGTAGTTTCAGTTTTTCAGGATGGGAATAACATGAAGTTTTTTAGTTATGAAAAGCGATGCCTTCCTGAGTCCTTGTAACACCAGAATCTAGTTTATTCTGCTTCAAAAAAAAAAAACTTGTGATTTGATTCCGTTTTGACCTTGGATTTCTCTTTTTTGGTGTTTCCTTTGCTAGATATCCACATTTGACAGTATTCATATCCATCTGAGTTGGAAATTCATTTCTTTAGACTAATCTATCCACATTGTATAATATGTCAGTCGTTCAAGATTATATCCTAATTGCATTGTGTAACTGAACTTATCCTTTCTGGTACCCCCGTGTTGAACAATTTGCATAAAATAACTATCTTTCTCGAATCTTTGGTCGTTGCAGGAGATACAAGAGAGCCTCCTTCCTCCAGCTGTACATGTATATCCCAAGAAAAGGACAAAAGTGCCAAAACAAGTTAATACAAATGGAGGGATAACCCAGCAGACTGATGATGTCTCCTCAAATACTGGCAATACCACCCCTAATGACGATTTGGGTTCCAATAGCCCCTCGTCACTCTCTCCATACCCAAATGTACGTACCTCTCTCCTCCATACCATATTTCTTTATTTTAGAATTCAAGAACGAATAAATAATTATTATAAGGTTGAAGATTGAAATCGTCTGAGTAGATCATATATATAATTGCTTACTTCTTCAACTCAGAACAAGCTACAACCCGTCATTCTGCAAATGCATACGAATCAAGCAGTTGATGCCTGTATGTATATTTATCTGTGTGAGAAACTTAATAAGTGTGGCTCCTTGTTGGTGCAGTATCCAGATCTGAAACCTCCGTCTTCTCCAACTCCATCAAAGCCCAAGTGATATTTTGGCTGCTCTACGCCTCTTGCAGCACAGTTGTTGCTCTTCTTCTCATGTGAAATGCCTCCTTCCCCAACTTCAAATTAGTATAGTTTTACATTTGGCTTGGCGGCAGAGAAAATTTTGTATGTACAATGTGCACTTTTGGACAAGACATGATGACTCATTAAATTTGATTATTTTTTGAATATATGTCGAAGTTTTTTTTAAGGGAGGGCTTGATTCCAACATTAAAAGTCAGATTCCAACTTCTTCTAATCAAAGTAGCAAGTTGTAAATTACAATGGTGTGTGGGAAATTGCAAACGATATTCTTGATTATAGGTGGTCATCAATGTTTTATTTCAACGTCACTCATATTATGTTACTCCCTCCGTTTCATAAAATTTGTCCCATTGACCTTTCATTTCTATGACACTCTTACCTTTTGAAAGGAAGTGAAAGAAAATGAATCATTAATATATTTTCAATTAAAAGTGATATTGTAGAAGTTACAAAGGGACAATTTAGGAAAATTCGTGGTAGAAATAGAAAAAGCGACAAACTTTTTAAAACAAAAATAAACACCAAATGCGACAACCTTTATGAAACGTAGGAAGTATATATTTTGATGTTGAGTTGGTCTCCCTTCTAGTGTTATAGATACCCTTCATAAGCATGAGATCACAAGTTCAAATCTTCCACTTTTCAATAATTACTCACTTTTTCGTTTTTTTTTTCCTTTTTTTTCAATAAAATTTCCACTTTACACTAATAACAGTTACTTTTTCTGTTTTTTTTTTCGTTTTTTTTCTTTTTTTTTTCGTTACTCACTTTTCAATAATAATAGTCCCTACTTTTCATTAATAAAATTTCCACAGTAACAAAATTTTCACTTTTCACTAATAATAATTATCACTTTTCAGTAACAAAATTACCACTTTTCACTAATAATAGCTACCACTTTTCAGTAACAAAATTTTCACTTTTCAATAATAATAGTTACCACTTTTCAGTAACAAAATTTCCACTTTTCAATAATAAGAATTACACTTTTCAGTTAAAATATCTACCACTTTTCAATAATAAAAATTACATTTTTCAGTTAAAATATCTACCACTTTTCAGTAACAAAATTTCCACTTTTCAATAATAAGAATTACACTTTTCAGTTAAAATATCTATCACTTTTCAATAATAAAAATTACATTTTAAAGTTAAAATATCTACCACTTTTCAATAATAAGAATTACACTTTTCAGTTCAAATATCTACCACTTTTCAATAATAAGAATTACACTTTTCATTTAAAATATCTACCACTTTTAATAATAAAAACTACATTTTTCAGTTAAAATATCTACCACTTTTTAATAATAATAATTATATTTTTCAATAATAAAATCTACCACTTTTCATTACTTTATTAATTAATTAATTAATTTACCATTATTAATTAATTACAGTTCTCATTTTTATCGACCAATATTTACAATTATTAATTAACTTACAATTCTCATCACTTAATTAATTTACAATTATTAATTAATCTATAATTTTCATTTTTATTTTGCTTATTGCTATCATTGTTAATTTAATTAATTAAAACATGTATATTTAATTATAAATTGTACCGTTAAAATTATTATTAAAATTGAAAAAATGTTATTCTTATTATTAAAAATTGGTAGATATTTTAACTAAAAATGTAGTTTTTATTATTGAAAGTGGTAGATATTTTAACTGAAAAGTGTAATTCTTATTATTGAAAAGTAGTAGATATTTTAACTTAAAAATGTAATTTTTATTATTGAAAAGTGATAGATATTTTAACTGAAAAGTGTAATTCTTATTATTGAAAAGTGAAAATTTTGTTACTGAAAAGTGGTAGATATTTTAACTGAAAAATGTAATTTTTATTATTGAAAAGTGGTAGATATTTTAACTGAAAAGTGTAATTCTTATTATTGAAAAGTGGGAATTTTGTTACTGAAAAGTGGTAACTATTATTATTGAAAAGTGGAAATTTTGTTACTGAAAAATGGTAATTATTATTAGTGAAAAGTGGAAATTTTATTACTGAATAGTGGTAACTGTTATTAGTGAAAAGTGGAAATTTTATTAATGAAAAGTAGCGACTATTATTATTGAAAAGTGGAAGTGAGTAACGAAAAAAAAAACTAAAAAAAGAAAACAAGTTTGAAAGGATTTGAACCTATGGCCTCATGCTTATGAGAATTGTAAATTAATTAATTAAGTTATGAAAATTGTAAATTAATTAATAATTGTAAATATTGGTCGATAAAAATGAGAACGGTAATTAATTAATAATGGTAAATTAATTAATCAATTAATAAAGTAATGGATTATAAATTAATTAATAGAAAAAAATGGAATTATAACCATAAGTAGAGAAAAATGGATAATAAGTTAGAGTAGGAGGATAAAGACAAAAGCATGTGCACCAAACTTGTTTTGGTGACATGGTGTATTTAAGAATTTCCCTTTGATGTTTACTTGCAGAATTAAATAAGTTAACCATTTTCTTGAATTAAAAAAAGCTCAAGCCCGAATTTATAAGGAAACAAGAGGATATTATTTTTATCTTGGCTTGCCTTTGACAAATCGTGGGAATGTATAACACTATGACATATAAAAGGGAAAAACAACAAACAAAAAACTTCATTGGATATATGGGGACGGTTTGTTTGCGACTTACCAAAAACTTCAGTAAATATGTTGATGATAACTATAAACACTAATTTCGTATTTAAATATAATAAAGACGAAAGTGAAATTACAAAATAACTTTATTGAATCGACAGTTTCTAATTTATCAGAGTGTTCTATTACTTGACTTGAATTTTCAAGATTTTTATCCGCGCTTGAACTCAAGACTTTGTAACGTTAATCCAAGGATTATACATCTGATTTTGAATTGTTTTGTCACTTTTAGGAACTTTCGTGATGAACGTCGTTGAACTCTGAAAAAACGAGGTTGACACACAAAGAGCTTGAACTTTAAGAACGTTGATCCAAAGAGCTTAGCATCTTGGTCGTCTTGCAATATTTCTCAGAGACATCAGAGTCTAAGACAATATATTTTTTTCGTGGCACGTAAATCCACTTTGCTCCTTCTCGTGAGACTCTTGAACTAGTGGCCTTTCGACTTCACTTGCAGATATATGCTTAATTCCATGCTAACCGTTCTGCGAGTGTTGTAGAATTGATTGATGAATTCTTGTTCCATAACATCTTCAAACTTTCCCTTCCTCTTAACGTAAGGCTTGGTGTAAGTGAATGTCGACTTAGAACGATCGTTTGCCTGATTTGCTCTGATACCATGAAAGAATTTTGTCTCATCTAAAAGTCCGAACTTGTAGAGAGGGTGAAAATTAATTCTTGTATATTAATTTCTAACAGTAGCTAGTATTTATCGCCATTATTGAAGCCACACTGAATTTTGATGATGAATTGGATGTGGAACGAGGTCGAGTTTTTCTCCTTATTCGCAGTGTTGTGTGGTGGTCGTCTGTAGTAACCTTGAGAGAAGAGTTGAATGGTTTGGAGTCTTCGACATGCTCCGATCCTAGCGATAACATTCACGTCCTCAAAGTCGATATAACCGGCATTAGCTCTCTCTTATAATCTTGACCTTGTGAGGTATCATCGGAATAGCCCTTATGATCTTGAGAGGTATCATCGTAGTAGCTTTCAATCAAAGGTTAGCAACAAAATATAGTTTTCACATGTTTGAAGAATATTAATGCATATATGATCTTATCTTACTTGAAGGAAGGCATGTTTATATGACCCCAACCCCTAGCCTTCAAAAGTAAATTACTGTATGTTGTATACTAGCATGTAGAAGTGATAACTTACGATTTGAAGTGTTAATAATACTTCATGTTTAAATGAGATTTTTAAATAAGTAGAGAGTGGTGATAAATGTTCAAATAATAGTGAGATAAATTTTTTTGACAGATGCTTAAATAATAATGAGATGGAAGGAGTAGCATTTAGTTGAACAATTTGAGACATATAAATTACTGAATTTGTAATTTTGTATGTACAAAACTTGATGGGAGTAAGAGCGGTGACTTCAACAATTTATTTCCACAACTTGTATGTGTCTAAATATCATTAATATATTTTGGGGTGCTCTATTTACAATTTAATTTAATGTATAAAAAATTGAGTGAATGTTTATGTGTCATTTGAGATAAATTAAATTTTGGATCTTGTACAAGTTTGGTAGAAAAAGTGGGCCTAGTCTGGTATGAAATATTGCATGCATTTCAGTTATTTACACCCATGTTCTTTATAAATACATCCACAAGCTTAATTTACACACACATTTTTTATAAATACACCAACAAGCTTAATTCACACACACATTTTTTTATAAATACACCAACAAACTTAATTCACACACACATTTTTTATAAATACACCCACTGACAGCTTAATTCGAAATTTTTAATCCGTTTATTTTACTCGTTTCTGTGATTTTTTTATCTTTTATTTTATTGTCGAACGCGGGATATTAAACGTAGTAATTCAAATTGTAATATGTAGTAATACACATTATTTTATGTAGTAATAACACAAACTATTTATATAATAATAAAAATTCTTTTATTTAGTAACACGTCTTTTTCTAGTGTTTTTATTGATGTAGTAACTCACATTATAATATGTAGTAACATATATTATTGAATGTAGTTAACACAATAATCATGTTGTAATACAAAATGTTTTATTGTAGGATGATGCGAAAAATATTAGATCATTTGATAAAGTTACATATAGTAACAAACGTCTATTCAATGTAGTAATTCAAACTGTAGTATGTAGTAACATAAAATTTTTTATGTAGTAAAATAAATTATTACATGTAGTAATAACACAATTTTATATAGTAATATTGATTCTTTTATATTTTTTTTATTGATTAAGTAACCCACATTATAATATATAGTAACATATATTATTGCATGTAGTAAGATATATTATTGCACGTAATACAAAATAACATTGACCCATAATGATTAATATTAAAGAATATTTAAAGAAATATAAAATATTTAAGGATTAAGGTCATCGTAAATTGCAGTGTTCGACTGCGGCCTGAGGTGATCGAAAACTGCTCGGAGAAGACGACCATGTTCAATTTCTGTCAGTGGGTGCATTTATAAAAACATTGGGTGTGAATTGAGCTGTCAGTGGGTGTATTTATAAAAAATGTGTGTGTGAATTAAGCTTGTGGGTGTATTTATAGAAAATGTGTGTGAATTAAATTTGTGGGTGTATTTATAAAGAATATGTGTATGAATGACTGAAATGCATGTATGCAATATAAGAGTTTTTGTAGAAAAAGTGAAAGTTATTTTGATTACCCACTTTTCATAATTAAAAATTTAGGACTTTGAGTAAGCTATAATCCATGCCAAATGATGTGTGACACATGTAAGTTTCATGAATTTTACATATGTGAAAGTATTTTATTTGAATTACGCACATAAACAAGTTATTTTATCGAATAGAATGACAAATTGCTTGGATGAATTAAGTGATAGCTCTTTTATTTAGAACTAGATGAGTATGTTGTGTGCTTTCATATTAAAAATTATACAATATTTTATACAAGACTAGCCCAATTTATTTTGAATTATGTCAAACTTATAAAACTAAAATAAAAATTTCCCTCACAAAGGAAAATACAGAATTATTTTTTTTGACAGGAGAAATAGAGAATTAATTAATCATTTATTGTGTAAAACTCAACTCCAAAATCAATTTGAGTGGGGTTTTTTGTTGTTTGATGAGGTTTAATGGTGGAACATTGCCTTTCTTGTGATGAATTTTATGGTGCTGCTTCCGCTTTTTCCGAACAATGGACGAAATTCAACTCATCTCTCCCTCGATGGTCGTGGGTTCCTTCTCCAAAACGACCCTGGACTTCCAATGATAATCGAGTAAATTACTCTCACTGATTTGTTGTTATCAATTGCCCTGGTATCTGATTCTCTTCATTTTTTTTTTGAAGGTGGGATATTTGTCTCTCGAAAATGTGATTCTTCCCAGGTTATCTGAGGTGATTTTCTCGAGGAATAATTTTTAATTTTACACAAGATTTTTTTCAGAGTGATATTTATGTTCCTTTAACATTTTGTTTGTAGGAAAATCATCAGAAAGGAGATGTGGTGGAGAAAGAAGAGTGCAGTATTGAGAAAGAAGATGAGGTCGATGATCCTGCTGTAGTTGTAAGCATTGTTGAACATTGTTCCTTTTTCTCTTCTTCTGGTTTTTTTGGTGATAAACATTGTTGAATTCTTGATACCTGTTTAGGCTACGTTGAAATATCTGATATCTCAATTGATTTAGATTAAATCACAAATGATGTGTGTTTCAGTAATTTGGTATGCATACCATCGAGAGTGTTTCTGCGTGTTGGGTAGAAATTTTATTTTTGGTCTTATTCGTCATCTATCTTAGACATAATTATCCACCAATCTTAGGCTAATCTACCCTGTCGTTAAGTGACTAAAAATCTTTATGTGTATATAATTGTTAACAATCCTGTCCAATAGTCTAACTCTTGAAAGTCATTTCATAATACTTGAGGTAGCTTGTGGCCACTGGATTTAGCCCCTTTGTGTGCTAGACGGATCCAGAATTTTGTTTTTAAGGGGCCAAAATCTTCATTCTAGAATATCTCATGTAGTTTCAAATAAAGGGGACTTAGGGGGGCGAACTCTTATACATAAAAGTTAAAAAATGGAGTATAAAATAATCCATCACTGTTTGTGTTGCTCTGTGATACAAGAGGACAGTTGCCCATGAATGAAGTCTGGAATTACCTTAAATTTTAGAAGTGCTCTCTGGAAATTAATCTCATCTTGGCTGCTAAAGTGGTGTTTGCAAGATGTAGAATCATATTTTTCAAAATCTACTCCTCACAGCTTTTGAGAAAATATGAAAAAGATTATGGGAGCTGTTTGTAGAGTTTGCATACACACCTTAAAATAGAGTAACTGGATTTCAAACTTTGAATAAATGGGCAGATGTCCTTCGAGAAGTTATACCATTTTTAAAGGAAAGGTCTTGCTTTGAAATTTATTTTCAAGTGATTCTCAATCTGTGAACAATGTCTTGAAAAGTTGCTTCTCTTGACTCTGGTGGCTTGCATCTGCTCTATTTTTATGCATACTGTCTTGTGCACTTGTTATGACCTCAGAACATTTTCACTTTGAAATAAACAATTTTTTTAAAGTAGTTTATTTGCATAATCCAGTGTCGATTGTGTTTTCGTTTTCCTGCTAGGTTCTTACTGAAGGTCATGGAGAACATCACTACGACTTCCATGTGGTTTATAGTGCTTCTTATAGGGTTCCAGTGCTTTATTTCCGCGCTTACTGCCATGGCAAGTTGAATTTTATCCCTTTCTTTACAAGAAATAGAATCCACTGATTACAAAACCAATATGTGTATAAATAGCCTTGTCACCATTCTTGACAGATTGCTAACTCTCTGCTGGTGTCTCTTGCTACCTTGTGTGTATAATTCTAGTTACTCTGAATTTAAGGAATTTCATCTTGGGTGGGGAAAAAAAGAAAAGAAAACAACTATTGCAGCTACTAATTTTGTAGTGTTTGTCCTTGGATCAGTACAATACTGATAATTAAAACCATGATCCCTTTTATGGATGTTGCTGTTAATAAGTACATGATCTTGGAGTTGTGCTACATTAATGGACTTAATCAATCTATTGTTGCAATTTTGCAGATGGTCAGCCGCTGTGTTTAGACGACGTTAGAAAAGATATCCCAGTCGACTCAGCACAACTGCTAACTATATCCAAGTGGACATTTATGACTCAGGAGGTTAATTCTCGAAATAAATAATAATGAATCATGAGCTTTATCTATCTCTTGGGTGCATGATTGGTTTTTAGTCTATGTATGTATATGCTGTGTTGACTGATGTATATGCGGATATCAACTGCAGGAACATCCTGAATTGAAGCGACCATGGTATACGTTGCATCCGTGTGGGACAAGTGAATGGATGAAGCTTCTCATAAGTAGTGATGCTTCGTTTGCTAAAGGTAAGATACCTGTAGAAAAATACATGGTGTCGTGGTTCTCAGTAGTTGGGCAGGTCTTTGGTCTTAAAATTCCTCTCCGTATGCTGAACCTTGATTTGTAAATAATAATTGTGTAAATGATTGAGGCAGTTGATTGATCTTTATAATTTCCCTTTTGCACGACTTTTAATTATACAATTTGATTCAAGTCACGATTTTGCTTCTTGAGAATATATCGAACTGTATTTTTGCATTTTCTTTAACTAGTGTACATTTTTATATAGTTGACTCGTTTACTTTTTTTCATAAGTTTTAAGAAATAGAGATGGAAAAGAGAAAAGATAGAGATATAATGACTTAATGAGATGTAAACATTTTAAGAAATTGTTTCAATTACGTTGTTTCAACGATAAAAATGAGTAAATTACATGAAACAAAGGGACTACAATACATTGTGCTTATGAATGTCTCATAAAATTAAATTCACCACAAATACTAAAAGTTATAAAATAATATTAAAACTCATACAAGTTATAAAATAATCTAAAATACAAATTTAATTCCAACTCATACAAGTAAAACCAATAAAACACTTTGAAAATATAAAATTAATATCTAGGTATGAATTTTATTTTTATATGTAAATATATGAAAGTCAAATTAAAGATTGTAAAAATAAAAATAAATTTATAATGAAGCATTTATTGGACTATGAAATTGTGGATGAAAAGTAAAATAAAAATGTACTCCAATTGGTATAATTTTTAAGACCAAATCACTTACTTGCCCAAATACTAACTCTCACTACTTGTATTTTTATACATAAACTTGTAATTCATACAACACGTGCAAATCATCAAGATTGTTTGCACAAATCATTTTACTGTCTAAGAAAGCTAGTCTTATCTAGTAACAAAAAATGCCCAAATCATTCTGTCGTAACTGCTTCTATTGCTCTGTATAGTGCAGCAATATCTGCCTTAGCAACTGATGCATCTGCATCTTCCTTGGGTGTGCGGGCAAAGGACGCGAGAAACTCTTTGTTTCCATCAGCACCCTTGAGGGGCGAATCGATCCACCCTTTGCATTCAAATCCAAAATATTGTACACCATTTATTATCTTTGCAAGAACCTAAAATGCCAACATCGAAATTACCATCTGTATTTAAGAGAATCATATTGGAACAAATAGCACGAGACTTTGTTTGCTCAAAAAGGGTTGGTCTAAAAAGAAAGTTTCTGCAAGGTGCCTGTTCAAGATGGGTATTGAATTCGAGATCACCATAATTAAATTAAAAGGCAAGCTAGAAATGTTACCTCTCGATGGACTAAGGGATCCCTAACAATCCCACCGCCTCCCACCTGAAGGTGAAATTGAAAGTCAGTGATCGCTTATATAATAAAAAAGAGAAATGGATGACATTTAACTTATTCTTAGCACTAAACCTACGTCATGCTTTGATTTAAATCGTCTGAAACATATTAGACCAACGTGACAAGCCATTTATTAGAGGAAATCTGAATATATAGTGATAAAAGTGCAGATGTGGAATGGTGCAACAGTGGCGTTTTTTTACTACTGTGAAATAGAACATCGATTCTCTAATATACGTGGGGAAAATGGTAATGCCACGTACTTGGGATCTGCGTGCCTCAAATTGAGGTTTAATCAGTGTAACTAGCATTGCATCATTCTTCATCAAACTGATAACAGCAGGCATGACCTGCAAAGTTCAAGCTCAAAAAATTGTAAAGATCCTAAAAACTATATTGAAAAAAAAAAAAAACTGCATATGTTTCAAAGAGGAGAGAGATCAGCAAACTCCAGCACCTTCTTTAAGGGCATGTTTGTTTTGGGATGGGAAATCCGGATTTGGGATTTCGAAACTCCACCCCCGTTACAGTTTGGGATTTTGATTCAGGATTTCAAAATCCTACCCTATAAACCCTATAAAAGTCAACCCTATAAATACCTACAAACCCTATATAAATAACTATAAAACCTATAACCCTATTCTATAAAGTTAAATCCTACCCTACATAAATCCCAAAACAAACACAAAACATAAAAAGCATTAGGATTTTAAAATCCACTAGATTTTGAAATCCGGATTTCAAAATCCTCAAAATCCCAAAACAAACATGCCCTAATTGAAATGAAGGAAACGAAAGAACAAAAATATATGTGGCGTACCGTTAGTATGGAGATAAAAGAAAGGTCCAAAGTTACAAGATCAACCTTCTGCGGAAGTTCAGTAAGATATCTTAAATTTGTCCGTTCAATAACGCTTACACACTCATGTGTACGTATTTTTTCAGCCACCTGAATAAAAGCCAGAATCCTAGACTAATTAGAACAATATGAAAAGCAACCGTGCAGAAAACATGAGATCGTGTGCCTGAAGATCCCAGGTATAAAACTGATGTATGTTCTGATCTAGGTTCACTTTTATTAGCAGCTTCTTAGCATTTTATTTACACCTTGACTATTGAGTTTTGAATGTCATGAATTTGTTTACTGATAATTTCATGATTCAAGATGCTCATAGTCCATACACATACAAATGCTCTGTAAAGCTTACCTGTCCATAACCTACATCAACACCATAGACAAATGAAGCACCATACTGAAGCAAGCAATCAGTGAATCCACCAGTAGAGAGTCCGGAATCAAGTGCCACTTTTCCAGTAACGTCAATCTCTAGTTGTTCTATAGCAGCCTCTAACTTGTGTCCACCTCTGTTAGTGCATATAGCCACAGAAGAGTTGCAATATGTCAACACAATAAAGGACAAAATGGAATATCGATAAAGATACAGAGACGAGAAGAGCTGTTTGAAGAGAGTAATCACCTACATACATATTTTGGAACTTCAGCCTTGATTTCCACCTGAGCTTTATCAGAAATCTGAGTTCCAGATTTGCTTACCACTTTTCCATCAACAAAAACTTTGCCTGAGAGTGAAAGTATTTAAATGAAAGGTAATGTGCACGTTCTAAACCTCGAAACAAGTAAAAGCAGGAGCAATGTCATGTTTAATGGATAAAGGTTTAGAAGGGATCTTTAACAACTGCTAAGCATGCAAATACAGCGTGGAGCGATGGATAAATGCATAAAATCTATTAATTTGATTAAAATAAGGAATAGTAGCTTAAGGCACTTTGATTCCCATTATGTTGGTACATTCTTATCTAAGTGCATAGTAGCCCCCTTGCTCTGTTTTTAAAATCATTTAGTAAGACAAAATTTCAGCAACTACAATTGAACAATATTAGGATTTAATGCAACATGCTAAATCACATGATGCCAGATCAGTTATTTACATTATTTATGAAAGCGCATACAGACTAGTATAAATTGTCTATAAGATTTGCTATGAACTATAAGAGTTTCTGCTAGAAGTATACCAATGTCCACAAACAAATGTCATGTACTACGTCTTAATATATGCTGCAGATAATATATCACAATGACATGGTTCTTGGAAGCGAAATCAAGAGAGCCTACCCTGGGTGATCCATGACTGTATGAACGTTCGACTATATTGTTGATATCTTTCGAGACACACTTCATCTAGTCTCCTCTTCCTAGAAAATATGAACACATGTAAAACAATATGGTAAGATAGTATTCATAGTTGCCACATCTCATCCAATATATACAAGAAGAGAAAAATAGAGATGTTGCAATTACTTTCTCTGTACTTTAACCTTATCTGAACTTGTAGCAGCAAAACTACGGACAGGCTGACATATGGGTGCCTTCACCCACCTTGCTGGTTAAACACAATATGATTAAAAAAGTATCAACAATAAATATAACTTTGCAATGCATTACACAAAAACAACTAGAAAACACACAGCAGCTTGCAGGAAATTAGATAACACCATCAATAGATGATTTTCAGCAAGTTTGAAACTTTAGGGCTCTTCATTCTATATACAAAATTTAACTTGAGCTCACTTGCCAATCCCATCAATGAAGAACCACGTCGATTAAATAGATAAATATTGACACAAAAAATGAAACAAACATTTCAAAAAGAAGAACATGAACAACGAGAGGCGTACAAATTATTTTTCATCTTTCAATTTCTTTCTACTCATTTTTGGTATCATATTACCTCGAGTTAAGAAATTATTACCATTGAAGTTGTGCGAATTGGAAAATTTAGAAGAAATGAGAGCGAAGACATTGCTGTGAGTGGAAACACGAGCGCCGACGAAGCGTGACGTGGGAACTTTGAAAATCTGTTGCACTGCCATTTTGTGCATCTCCATCGACATTTTTCTTACAGCCATTAGAAGAATGAAACAATAGGTTTGGTAATTTGGGCCGGACTGAGAGCCCATTAATAATGGCCACGGTTATACGCACACACATACACCTCTTGAGGACACCACCAGATTTTTTTTTTCAAATGTGAAATGTCCCATATATCCCTCGTGTGAATTTTTTTTAAAAAAAAGTGAAGATGAGTACACCCACCCATTGCATTTCATGTCAGAATCATTCCCATCATCACCATCAAAACAACAACCATCCTTCAATAAAAAAAAAAAACTCTAAAAAAAACAAAATTTGAACAATTTTTTTTTTATTAATGTGTTCGAAAATTTTACCTGAACAAAGTTAAGATGTCTAAAACTTTTTACTGAACAAACTCAATATGTCCGAAATTCTTTTTTGAACAACTTTCATTTGTCCGAAAAAAAAGACCGGACATCCTATTTATGAACAACCTCAAGTTGTTTGGAAAAAATTCCTGAACAAACACAAATTGTTCGGAAAAAAATTCTGAACAACTTCCAATTGTCCGAAAAAAAATCAATGAACAAACTCAAATTCCTTAACATTATCATTTTTTTATCCGTAAAAACCCTCATACACTTGATTCTGTAAAAACCTATTTTCCCTAAACCCTAAACTCACAAAAAAGGCAGTGGCGTGAGCGGCTGGGCGACGACGCCGATCGAATGAGGGGGAACGATGGAGGAGGCACGATTGAAGGAGGGGAAGGGGGAACAATGGAGGAGGGGGAGCCGACGACACGAACAACGAAGGAGGAGGCACGAACGATCGTCTTCTTCAACAACAGCGTCACGACCTCGCTTGGAGGAGGCAATACGGTTGTCGCGTCGCTTCTTCACGGCGACGTCGATCGACCTCCTTCTTCAAGAAGGCGACGACGCTGAACATATGCTTGGGGAGGCGAGCGGAGTGAGGGCAGTTGCAGGCGTGCGCGGCTTCGCTTAAGAGGAATGAGGTGGGTGGGCGGAGAACGCGCTTGTGATGGGAGGGAGTGGTGGGTGTACGTGAAAATTGAGAGAGGAAGAGGGAAATGTGATTTAATTAGGGTTAAGAGGGGGAAGGTTATTTTTTAGTTTTCACTGTCCTCATCCCACGATGTGTGCGTTTAGCCAGTGGATATCCTCAATAACTCTGTGTGTGTATAACCGTGCCCAATAATAATTGGGTGAGTCCCAACAAACGGATTCTATTTCAAGCTAGGAATGAGTTTATTATTATTTGGGTTTAACTATTTACACCTCCATTTTCGTTGAGAACACACCCCCGATTGAAACACCCCTCTAAAATTTGTCAAGATAGATGGCTCCCTCGAATTGTTCTAAATACTCTTATGTCTCAAAAAAGTATTTACTAAAATCACCCCACTCCAAAAACTCTAATTTCTCTTCTTCCTCCCTTCCTCCCCTCTTTCTTCTTTCCCATCCCATTTCTTCTTTTCCATTCCCCTTCTTCTTTCTCACCCAACCACCACTACCGCCACTGCCCTACCCAAGCGTGCCGCCACCAGCCATTGTCCCACCACCGTCGCCCCCAGCCTGTGCCGCCGCCCTCTCTTCCCCCCCTCTCTCTATTTTCTTCTGCAAAAACTGCTCCCCACCCCACCCCTCCCCTCCCTTCCTACCCCTAAACCCCCCTCACTGCCTACCATCCAAGCCAAGCCTTCCAACACCAAACCCCCTCCTCCAAAAAAAAAAAAAAACTCTGTCACGTTGTTCTCCCACCCCCAAAGAAAAAAAAACCCTCTGATACGCTGTTCCTCCACCCCCAATAAAATCCCTCTACAGCATGCAACAGGTTCTCTTTCCCTATTTTTTAATTTTTTATTTACATTTTTTTGATACACCAAGGTCGATCATATACACTTTGTCGACTCTGGTGTGTCGTAAATTATTAAACAAAAATGCCAGAAGTGATGTGGCGGCGACCGAAAGTAGAGGTGGTGTTTGACATTTTTTTTTCGATCACTTTCTGCAGAAAATGTAGGAGTGAAGTGCGTTCAGTAGGGATGGTGCATCTAGCATGATACCTTTTCCTGAAAGGGTATTTTTAGTTTTTCACATGATTATTATATTATTAAATTGAATGGGGTGTGTTCTAAACCTGAATGGAGGTGTAAATAGTCGGACCCTTATTATTTATTAACACTCCCCTCCTATATTTGTACTTTAAAAATACGGTAAATTGTTATGAATAATATTTGTATTGTGTGAATGGACATTTACTTCCTTCTTAATAATATCCATTATGTGTTCTTTGATTTTTTATGTACCTACGTTAATAGTGCACCTCTCATTTCATCTTTCCAAGTTTGTATTGAGACCTATAAACAGGGGTGCAAATGTTGTACTCCCTCCGTCCCATAGGAACTTGCACACCTGAAATGCCACACAATTTAATAAATGTATAAGAAAATGTGTAATGAGTGATGTTTTGAGGGGTAGTTTTGTAAAGTTTTATGAATAAAGTAAAGTAAAAAGTAGACTGGGTGTGGAAAAGTAATGGCATATGGGTAAATAAGAGTATATTTTGAGGGTGTGGGTTATGAAGATATTTCCTTTTATGAGGTGTACAAATTGGTATGGGACATCCATTTATAAAAAGTGTGCAAATTCTTGTGGGACGGAGGGAGTAGTAAACACTTGGAGGTGGAATATTGTATTTCTATATTATCTCTACATCTTGTCCACTTATTTAGTATATGAAGTTATACTTTTAAAGTTGTTTCACAACACGTTATCAGAACGAAGCTCGTAAAATATTTCTACCGATAAAATTCAGGTAGTGGTCAATTTCAGGTATTGTACGAAATTATGTATTGAAATATTTAGAATATATTATCTTACAATATTTATTTGTCACCTCTTATTTCATTACTGTTTTTTATGATTATGTTATTTTACAACTAATCAATCTCTTGTTTATTTGATAGTTTTCAACATGTCGAACTTGACAAAACTTGAATTTGTGGCTCTTACTATTTGTCATGGATTCTTGATGCTGAAATTCATTTGGATGACATGGGTCTTGAAGATTCCATAAAAGTGGCAAATCAAGCATCTAATCAAGATAAGGCTAAAGTCATGATTTTCCTTCGTCACCATCTTGATGAATGATTAAAAACTGAGTAACTCAATTTGAAAGATCTTGTGGACAAATTTTAAAGAAAGATATGATCACAAAAAACAGTGATTTTGTCAAAGGCTCGTTATAATTGGTTGCATTTAAGATTGAAAGAATATAAATCAATGAGTGATACAACTCAGTTATGTTCAGAATCACTTCTCAATTAAAATTATGTGGAGAAAATATTACTCATAATGATATGCTTGAAAAAATATTCTCCACATTCATGCTTCTAACACGCTTTTGCAACAACAATATTGTAAAAAGGGTTTTACTAAATATTCTAAACTAATTTCATGCCTCTTGGTGGCTGAGCAAAAATAATTAGTTTTTGATGAAAACCAGTGATTCTCATCCAACTGGTTCTTCTCCACTTCCCCCAAATGAATATTGTATCGTTTAACTCACTTGATATAAAGGCAAATATGACACTTGTCATCGATATAGGGCAAATGGGCATATGGCTAAGGCATGTCGCACACCTAAACATCTTATTAACCTATATCAAGAATCGATCAAAGCAAAAGAGAAAAAAGTTGAAACAAATTTTGAGAACATTGAGTTCGATAATGAGATGTTTGACATAACACAATTTGATGTTGTTGATTACCTTGCCTACCCTGAAGGCGGTAATTAGAGTGTTATAATACTCAATCATAATTTCCTTCAATAATCTATTATTTAATGTTTGTATTCTTATGTTATGCAATGTGTTAGTATTTTTATCCTTTATAATATGAATGTCTATTAGATTTTCATTTACCTTAAAAAAAAAAAAAATTAGATTGTAAATTTCTTACTTTGTATTTTTTTGTTTTATAAAAGAAATGGAAAATGATATAACAACATCAACATTCAAGGAAAATATGAAGATATATGTCTCATGGATAGTGCTACTACGCACACTATATTCAACAATAAGAATTTTTTCTCAAATTTAAAATAAGGAAAAGATAATGTAAATACAATATCTGATTGTACAAAAATAATTGAAGGCTTTAGAAGAGCCACGATTCTATTACACGGACGGACAAAATTCATTATCAATGATGTCTTATTCTCTAGAAAGTCTCAAAGAAATTTATTGAGTTTTAAATATATTCTTTTGAATGGATATCATCTTGAGACTACGAATGAAGACAATATTGAGTATCTTAATATTACTTCAATTGTTGCGGGAAAGAAATGTATGTCGAAGAAGTTACCCGCTTTGTCCTCGAGTTTGTATTGCACAAACATAATAACAATTTAAATTTATGTCGTAGTAAACCAAAAGGTTACTACCGAATTTAATGTTTGGCACAACCGGTTGGGCCATTCCAGTTCCATAATGATGTGAAAAATTGTAGAAAATTCATGTGGGCATCCATTGAGAAATTGAAAAATGCTACACCCAATGAATTTTTATGTGCTGCTTGTTCACAAGGGAAATTAATTGTAAGACCGTCACCAGCTAAAGTTGAGCATGAAAATCTTATGTTCTTGGAAGGAATTCAAAGGAATATATGCGAACATATACATCCGCCAAGTGGACCATTTATGTATATAATAGAATTGATGCATCAACTAAGTGGTCACGTGTATGCTTATTGTCATCTCGCAATTTGATTTTTGCAAAATTACTGGGACAAATAATACAACGGGGAGCACAATTTCCTGATAATGCAATTAAGACAATCTGTTTGGATAATGCTGGTGAATTTTCATCCAGACTCTCAACGATTATTGTATATGAATTGAAATACATATTAAACATTCAGTTGCTCATGTTCATACACAGAATGGTCTTGTGGAATCACTTATAAAGCATATTCAATTGATTGCCCTACCATTATTGATGAAATCTAAACTCCTTATTTTAGCTTGGTGTCATGTTATATTGCATGCAGCATCACTAGTGCGCATCAGGCCAACAAGTTATCATAAAATTTCCCCCGTACAAATGGTTCAAGGCCAGGAACCAAATATATCTCATCTAAGAACTTTTGATGTGTTGTATATGAACCGATTTCTCCACCACAATGCACAAAGATGGGTCCCCAATGGAGAATGTGGGTATATGTTGGGTATGAATCTTCGTCTATTATTAAATACTTAGAACCATTGACCGAAGATCTATTCATAGTAAGGTTTACTAATTGTCATTTTGATGAAGACAATTTTTCCAACATTAGGGAGGAAAGTAAGCAGCTGACAAGAAATATTTCTTGAAATGAATTATCATTGAATTGCATGGATCCTCGTACAAAGTAGTGTAAAATTGAAGGTGAAAAGAAAATTCATTTGCAAAAGATTGCAAATCAACTGCCAGACGCATTTACTGACCTTAAAATAGTTTAAAAAATCTTATATTCCAACTGCTAATTGACACGTATTTTTCAATACTCGCATCTCAAGTGTAAGAGGGTCGTAGTAATAAAAGTAAGTGCCCGATTAAATTATCGAACCACAGGACTAGTTTGCTTGTGTAGCCTTAGTATTGTGTGTCGTCACGTAATTATAGTGAAAAAGCATGGGAGTGAGTGACTAAATACTAAATGCAAAAATCAACAAGATAAAAACTACTAGGAAAAACAAGTAAGATGATGATCAAATATCAAATAAAGAGGGATAGTGTTCGGGTGTTCTTCATTATATGGAAATCGATTAAAGATTAACTTAGACGTTTAATTTATTGATTGGTGTATGATAAGAGCAATCACTAAGAATTTATCTAATAAAGCACCTAAGATCGGGAGGAAGGATAGAGTCGTTCTTACCCGGGTAATCACACAATTAGATGATTCTACCTAAGCTATACTAATTTAATCTCTAATCATGTTTTTCCACTTGAATACTAGAAACCAAACTCCTATGGTCTCTTCACTAATCACTCAAACTCTCATTCAAATAATTAGTGTAAATTAATGGGGTTCTAATGAAATTTACCCAACTCTCGTTGCGATTAACCAATATATACTCAAATCACACTATCCCAACCCTCGATTATACGATCTATCACAATTAACCAACTCTCGTTGCACTAATCATGTTTCACATTGATGTGACCTTATCGATGTGACCTTATCGAATTCACAGGAGTGAATGATAAGGAACACAATCAAAGAGAGATTAAAACAAGAAATACCTAAATGAGTCATTTGCAAATTCTTGGATGTTGAACAATAATGCACGTCCTTGGTGAGTTTGAAGACCTGCACACAAACCGGGCCAGAGGGGTGTCCGGCGACGGACCTCCGACGCTCAAGTCAGTTGAGCACGATGGAGAAGATAAGAGTGTTTTGTATATAAACGTGAATAGTAGTGAAAAAATAACTTAACCTTTTAAAAATGAAAGGGGTGCCTTTTATACCTTGTTATTGAAGGGTAAAGACGTAAATTTGTATCTAGGGTTTGTTATAAATAGTGCCACGTCATGGTACGACTCTGACACATAACTGATTATTCGAGTAGTGCGCACACATTTGTAGAGATATTCAGAGATATTCTGACACATCAAGATTGCTTGTTCTTCTTGTCAATCAAGGCAATTTATTATCCTGGCCCTGGTTATGCGAAGAAGACCGGATGAGGACTTTATTCTCTGGTCCATGTCCATCAGATCTGGTTATACCCGAGATGGGGCTATTAATATCAGATCAGATCCTAAAGGGATCTGATCAGATCATAACCCTTATCATGGGTAAAGACTTTTCTGATCCCGGTCCCAAAGGGAAGTGATCAGCTCTTATTTTGGGTTTTAGTCAGTTGCTCTTCTTTTCTAGACCTACACCATTATGCCACATCATCCACTCCCCCCTATTTTAGACTATTGCAGTTCTTGTTGAAATAGTTTAGAATAGAGTCTCTTCAAATTCCTAAAATTTTCCGCTCATTTTTCAAGAGATTATTACTTTTGATCTTAACCGTTCCTAGAAATTCTACCCTTCACCTCCTCTCATTTGGGCCGTACACGCGTTTTCCATCCAGCAAAATAATCGTCCCATCACTCCTTAGTATAAAAAGAGAAATCTACCCTCATTTTTCACTCTTGGTTTGTTGAGTAAAAAAACTTCAGATTTTTAGAAAATCATCTCTCTAGAATTTCGGTGGGAGATCCTTATTTCCTACGAGTTCCACCGTTCAAGCGTGATTGCTTCTTAGATTTCAGGTACTACCTTCTTTTCACTCTTATTCTTCTTTTCTGATTTCTAATGGCCAACCCATCTCCTTCTGCTCATAGTTCCTCTTGCTTCTCAACAGAGGGGGAAGAAACACGATCTGATTCTTATCGTTATATATCCAGGAGCTTGACTCCTGATGAACTCTATTCTTCCGGTCATAGGGATATATTATCTGATCAATATCCTAGATCTCAATTAGGACCTCCTCCCTTAGCACTAGTTCCACTTCCGTCCTCCTCTTCTACTCGTCCCCCCATTTCTCGTCGCCCCCGGAGATTAGCAACTTCTGAGGACCTTTCCAGTGAACTCTGGGATAAGTTCTCTTCTAACTCTACTCTTACCTCCCTAGAACTAAAGGCGATAAGAAGAAAGTGTCATAATGTTTCAGACTTTCTTTTCGATGTGGCTCTTCCTGTGGAGAGACCAAACTTCTTCTGTCGCCCTTCCTTACCCTTTTTTAAAGCACACATAGACTTTGGGATCCGCTTTTACATTTGCCCTTATCTTGCTCAAGTATGCCAACTCTTTAACATTTCAGTGGCTCAAGTTAATCCTTCATCTATAAGGACCTGCTTATCCTTCTATATCCTCTTGAGATACTATGGAGGTAATCCTAGCTTTGAAATGTTCGTAGCCTGCCACGAAGTAAAACTAAAGGAGGGATTTTTCTATTTTAGTTCCCGTGTAAATGGTCCTCCCAATTTTATAAAGAAACCTCCTAGTCTTGAGGAAGGGTGGAAGAAGAAATATTTCTGGGTCACTCCTAAGAGTGGGAGGTGGCCTTTTCCTTGCTCAGGATGGCAACAAACTACCCCCTCTTATTCTACCATCTCGGATTCTATCGTTTCTCAAAAAGATCGGAAAATCATGGGTTCTCTAGAGGATCATGTTCTTGATAAAGAAAATGGTCTTTTCAAAATAGCCCAACTCGTACGAGATCGAGGAGTGTTAATCCAATTTGGCCTTGATAGCTCTGGAGCGGAACTTTCCCCCAGAGCCGGTACAATCGTCTTTCTCTGTTTTGTTCTTGTTCTTCTTTTTTTCTCATATGTATTTTGTTTAACCTTTTATTTTCCTTATCTTTTCAGAGATGGATTTCGTTTTCAGTTCCATCAAGTTGGATGTTAGTGATGATGATGAAGTCACTGTGGCAGAGACCTCCAACGTCGATCCAGCTCAAGTGACAGAAGGAACTGATGTGGTTATAGTGGCCTCTCCATTGGATTCAGCACCTCCAGTTCCCGTATCAGGATCAACTACTCTCTTGACGCCCTTTGGCTCTCTCTCTCCTGCTCCTGCTTAAGATCGTTGGAAACGCCAAGTTTCTGGTGAAGGCAATAAGGCTCCTTAAAAAAAATCCAAAACTCATCGATCTTGAACAGATGCAAATCTCCCCAGGAGATCTTCTAAAGATCTTTTCACCCTTGAGATCCCTAATGCGGTTTCCGAGTTAAGAGGCGAAGGGAGCACAACTTTTCTCCGATTGATCCCAACCACAGATGATAGATATCTATTCTGCGATCACTCAATTTCTCAACTTTGGAAGGTCTCTTCCGAGTTATGTACTCATGGTAATTCATCTTTGCATAGGTTCTTATTTTCTAAACAAAGCATTTCTCATCTTTTCTTTTTATGCAACAAACACTTCTTTTCCAGCTTATGTCCGTTCAAGGGATCTTGTTGGACAAGACTGAAGCTTCAGAAGATGTGGAACATATCCAATCTGAATTGGTCGAGAAGGATGAGGAGGTTCAAAAGGCAGCGACGGATGTGAACTTGCTCACGACCCAAAACGCGGAGCTGAAGAGAAAAGTTGAAGAGAGTTGGGAGATGGCTGAGAAGGCACGTTTTGATCTGATCTCCCAGCATCAGGAAGAGATATCAGCCCTCAAAGTTCAACACGAGAGAGCTTTAGAAGAGGCTTTTAATCGAGGGCAGAGGAGGGGCGTAGATAACTGTCGTCAGAGACTACTGACCACCTCCATTGGTCAAGAATTTCTTCGGGATCTTCATTTGGGACTGGTTGAAGCATATCAACTTAGCCCCCACTATATTCGTGATATGAATCTCCACATTAGCCACTTCATAACCCATGGGGTTAAGTGTACTATAGCCCAAGTGAAGGAACAAGGTTTCAAGCCTTCCATTAATGCTGATCCAATTATCAAGAGCTTGACACCTTCTCCCTTCTTCCGTGGAGATCTTAAGGCAGGACCTGACCATGCCTGGTGGCTCCTAGTTATTCAGAAAGCGGCCTTAAAGTTGGCATTTGAAAAAGAATTGGATCCCGAAGTGCCTGCTGCCTCATCGTTGATTTATGACGTTTTTCCTCCTCATCAGATCTCGTCTTCATCTTCTGATCCTCTGCCAAACCTTCCTCCATTGGAAGGATCTAATACTCCAGATTTGGGGCTCCCGGCCCCTGAAGAAGAGGCCACTCCTACCACTGATGCTCAACTTAATTTTCCTGTATTTCCTAGACCTGTATGCTCTTTTTGTTGTCTTGGTCTGTACTTTTTATTATTGTACTCTTTGTCTTCCTTGTACTTTAGATTCCTCATTTCGTGTATGGTTATGATCTTATTACTAATATGAACTCTATCTTTTTGAACTGCTTTTATTTTCAATGGTTTGTGCTTGTATTGATATTGAGATTTATTTTCTAAGTAAATAATTTTTCTAATCTCGGGTTCAGATCCCGAGTTCTCTTCTCATCCTCAGAAAAAATTGAATTTTTTTCCAAGTAAATAATTTTTCTAATCTCGGGTTCAAATCCCGAGTTCTCTTCTCATCCTCAGAAAAATTTAATTTTTTTCCAAGTAAATAATTTTTCTGATCTCGGGTTCAGATCCCGAGTTCTCTTCTCATCCTCAGAAAAAATTGAATATTTTTCCAAGTAAATAATTTTTCTGATCTCGGGTTCAGATCCCGAGTTCTCTTCTCATCCTCAGAAAAAATTGAATTTTTTTCCAAGTAAATAATTTTTCTGATCTCGGGTTCAAATCCCGAGTTCTCTTCTCATCCTCAGAAAAAATTGAAATATTTTCTAAGTAAATAATTTTTCTGATCTCGGGTTCAGATCCCGAGTTCTCTTCTCATCCTTAGAAAAAATTAAAATTATTTTTCCAAATAAATAATTTTTCTGATCTCGGGTTTAGATCCCGAGTTCTCTTCTCATCCTCAGAAAAAATTGAATTTTTTTCCAAGTAAATAATTTTTCTGATCTCGGGTTCAGATCCCGAGTTCTCTTCTCATCCTTAGAAAAATTGAATTTTTTTCCAAATAAATAATTTCTCTGATCTCGGGTTCAGATCCCGAGTTCTCTTCTCATCCTCAGAAAAAATTGAAATTTTTTCAAAGTAAATAATATTTATGATCTCGGGTACAGATCCCGAGTTCTGTTCTCATCCTCAGAAAATATTGAATTTTTTTCCAAGTAAATAGTTTTTCTGATCTCGGGTTCAGATCCCGAGTTCTCTTCTCATCCTCAGAAAAAATTGATTTTTTTTCTAAGTAAATAATTTTTCTGATCTCGGGTTCAGATCCCGAGTTCTCTTCTCATCCTCAGAAAAAAACGAAATTTTTTCCAAGTAAATAATTTTTCTGATCTCGAACTCAGATCTTGAGTCCTCTTCTCGTTTATACTCTGCATGTAAAGAACAATTATTTGTTCTTACATAGTCATATTTTATACTCTTATTTGAGTTGTTTATGCTCCTCGGGGAGTTATTTATACTCCGGATGTAAGGAGCAGCATCTGCTCATCCAAAGTTATATTTTATACTCTTATATGAGTTATTTATACTCCTCGGGGAGTTATTTATACTCCGAATATAAGGAGCAGCACTCGCTCATTCAGAGTTATATTTTATACTCTTATATGAGTTATTTATACTCCTCGGGGAGTTCATTCAGATCCAGATACTCTCGTAGTCATAAGATAAAAAGGAACTGCTCTCACCAGCTCCTTGTTTCATTGAAATTTTCAAAGTGCAAGCTATTACAAAGGTCTTTCATAACCTGGATACATCATCCACTTCATAAACAAAGAAAAATGACAAAAGTAAAGGTTTCAGATCTTGCCTGTTTCTTAACAATAATATTTCTTAAGTTTGCTCACATTCCATGGACGTGCTACTTCATTTCCATCTTCTCTTATCAGCTTGTATGCTCCTCCTTTTAGCACTTCCTTTACAATGAATGGCCCTTCCGAATTTGGCTCCAACTTCTTCACTGGCTTTAGTGCATCAACTCTCCTCAGAACCATGTCTCCTTGATCAAATTTTCGCATTTTTACTCGTTTATTATATCCAGCTCTGATCTGGCTCTTGTACGCTTCAGCTTTGAGACGTGCTATCTCCCTTTCTTCCTCTACCAGATCCAGGTTCTCTTTCATCAAGGTGGAATTTTGAACTTCATCATAAGACATGACTCGGTGGGACTCGGATCCGATTTCCACCGGGATCCCTACGGCTGCTCCATACACCAGGTTGAAGGGTGTCTCTCTGGTAGCTATTTTGGGACTGGTTCTGTAGGACCAGAGAACAGAATCCAGCTCCTCTGGCCAACTTCCTTTCTTCTTCTCCAATCTAGCTTTTATTCCTTCAACTATGGTTCTGTTAGTCACTTCCACTTGGTCGTTGGCTTGAGGATGTGCTACTGATGTGAACCTTTGCTTGATTTTCATCTTTTCACACCAGTTCCTGATAGCCTTACCACTGAACTGAGTCCCATTGTCTGAAACAAGGACTCTAGGGATCCCAAATCTGCAACAAATATTTTTCCATAAGAACTTCTGGATGCAGCTCTCGTCGATCGTGGCTACTGCTTCAGCCTCTACCCACTTACTGAAATAATCCACATCCACAATTAGAAATGACCTCTTTCCTGATGCTTCTGGAAATTTCCCTACAATGTCAATCCCCCACTTATCAAAAGGGAATGGGGAATACATAACTCCCATTTCTTCTCCAGGGACATGGATAAGAGGTCCATGCTTTTGACACTTATCACACTTTCGTATCAGCTCCTTGGCATCTCTAAGCATCTTTGGCCAATAGTATCCTGCTCTTAAGATTCTTCTGACCACGACTCTGAACCATGTATGGCTTCCTCCACATCCTTCATGGATCTCTCGAATGACATAGTTTCCTTCTTCATTAGTTATACACTTCAAATATGGTTGTGAAAATGATCTCTTGTACAGATCCTCTCCTATCATGCAATACTTTGCAAATATTGCTCTCTTGGGAACTCCAGATTGGTCAAGCCTTTGCCGTGTTTTCAAGTAGTGAATAATTGGAGTTCTCCAATCTTCACTCTCTTCTTCTTCCTCAACTGAGAACACCTTAAAGTATATCATTCTATTATCTGCTGTTAGGAGGGTGATCTGACCTCTAGTTCCTTCTTCCACTGAACTGGCTAATTTTGCTAAGTAATCAGCCTTGACATTTTTTGCTCTTGGTATCTGCTCCAAAGAGAACTCAACAAATCTTGACTTGATATTTTCCACCATTTTAACATACTTGGTCATCTTTTCATCTTTCTTCTCATATGATCCAACTACTTGCTGAGCCACCAACTGGGAATCTGAGAAAATCTTTACTTTCTGAGCTCCCAAATCTGTTAACATTCTCATCCCCCTCACCAGAGCCTAATACTTCGATTCATTGTTTGAGGCCTTGAAGCCAAATTTGATGGCGAATTGCAACTCTTCTCCTGTTGGAGTAATGATCATTACCCCTGCTCCACTTCCCATCATGGTAGAGGATCCATCTACATAAGCTGTCCATTCCTCCAACTCTATGTTCCTCGTAGTCTCTTGGATAAAGTCTGCTAGAGCCTGAGCCTTAATAGTAGTTCTTGGTTCAAACTCTATGTCATACTCACTTATTTCCACTGCCCATTTTACCATACGCCCTGAAAGATCAGGTCTTCCCATCGTCTGCCTCAAGGGTAAGTTTGTTCTCACCATCACTTTGTGAGCTAAAAAATATGGTCTAAGCCTTCTAGCTGTCACCATTACCACTAATGCTGACTTCTCCATTTCTGAGTATCTCTCCTTTGGTCCATGGAGCATCTTACTCACATAGTATATTGGCCTCTGATGACCCCCCTCTTCTCTTAGGAGAACAGATCTTAGGGAATGTTCTCCTACAGAGAAGTATAAGAACAGAGTCTCGCCTGAGACTTGTTTAGTGAGTGATGTGAGCTTATCAAATCCACAGGAGTGACTGATAAGGAACACAATCAAAGAATGATTATAATAAGAAATACCTAAATGAGCTCCTTAAGAGTCCTTGAATGATTGATAAGGATGGAGGAGGACGATTGCTCCCGGAACCTGCACGAAAACCGAGCCGGAGGGGTGTCCGGCGACGGACCTCCGACGCTCAAGTCAGTCGAGGAATATGAAGAATAATAGAGAGATAAAGTGTATTTTTGTGAGAGTGAGCTTAAGAATATAACAATGAGAGAGATGGTTTATATATTCTTGTACCTGAGGGGTAGAATGTTGGTCCCAAAGTTGAGTTAAGATTGAGTAAGCTAAGAAAGTCTAGAGGGGAGGGGTGAATAGACTTTCAAAAATCTTTCAAAATATCAGAATATGCAATGCGGAATTTAGTCTTCTTATGTACTGTACTGTGCTTACTCAGCTCAGATCAGTACTTTCAGAATAATATGGGCCTTACTAGTTTATACTCAACTTTTCTATAGATCTTTATCTTTGTAAATTCTTAATGTTCTTGATTAAACAATTCAAACAAATAACAAACAGTAAAGTAAAGAACACAGAATTTTATAGTGGTTCGACAAATGTCTACATCCACTCTCACAACTCCAGTTGTGAAGTTTTATTACTCTTCTTGAGCTTCTTGTGGCTTAGAGTCCCAAGATTAAGACTTTGATCTTATCGATTATACCACCAGGTATATCTTCGATCTACTAGTAATTCTTCAAGTAACTAGCACACTTGTTTTACAAAATACAAACTTAAACTTGAAAAGTAAAACTTCTCTTTGAATAGCCTTTGATTCTTCTCTTCAATTCAGTGGCTCTTCTTGCTTTGATTTCCTTAACTCTGTGAGTTCTTGCTTGTAGACTTGCTCTTGAATTCTCTAAGATCAGTAATTGCTCAGTAGTCTTCAGCAGTAGGAGATCATACAGTATTTATAGAACTTAGTATGACAGTTAGCAGTTTGTGAACTAACTTTCAACTAACTCTAAAATTGTTTTTGTAACTTCTTCTTGTAACCAACTTTGTAACTTCCTTCAACTTCCAAGTCAGCATATCTTCAATAAATCTTCAGTTACACCTTACATAAGTTTTCCAAACTTATTCTTCAATTTTACCAAATCAGCACAGTAACTTACTGTTCTGATTTTTACTCTTCGGATTTTACTCTGCTGAGTCAGTCAGCACAGTAACTTAAAACTTTCAAAACTTCTCCAGATTTCTTCTGAGCTTATCTTCAATTCTTCTTTGAAGTCTTCTTATTCTGAAGTAGTCCTCTGAGTCTTCATTAGTCTTCTGATCTTCATCTAATCTATTCCTAATCTACTGTTCTGAACTTTTACAATGCTGAATACAAATATAATACAACTTTACAAATATAAAACCTATCTATACATCAACTGAACTATATACAGATGAGTATTTCTAAGTCCTACACTATAAGTTGTCTATACAATTCAAAACATCAGCTTAGTTCCTAACAGTTCATATATCAGATCAGTAAACAATAAGATCAGTAACTTACATATAAGATCAGTAAGCATATAAGATTAGTAATTCAGATTTCAAATATCTCATATAAGATCACTAAAATTATTCTCAGTTTCCATACTCAGATCAGTAATCTTATTTCATATGACTCAGTTAAGATCAGTAATTTTATCTTTAATATTACTTCATAAGATCAGTAAACTTACTTCAGTTAGCATTAAGATCAGTAATCTCAATTTAAGTTTCTCATCAGATTAGTAAGCTTATATTCAGATGACTTAGTTAAGATGACTTAGAACCACATATATCACTAACTTTAAGTTGCTTTTGGCCATCAAAACATACTTTCATCAACTAGAACATTGTTTATAGGATTCATATCCCAACAATTTCCCCCTTTTTGATGAAGCCAAAACTACTTAAATGTTAATAAATCAGTAGTTAAGTATGTAGTCAATCATAACAGTTCATCAATTCAGAAATCATATCATATTCACAATCAAATCAGATATTTCACATATTACACATACTCACAAAATATGAAATGATCACAAAATATAGAAATAAAGATTAAGGATAGAAATGTTATCTTCTGAGCTTGTCCTTCATCTTCATTCTGCATCTTCAGATTCTGAATGCAACATACATCCTTGCTTTGATATCCATCATATGTTGATGATCAGATATTCCTTCTTCCTTGATAATCTCAGCAATAATGTTGTTGATCTCTTTGTAATCAGGTTCTCCATTTTCCAGTCTTGGAGGTTCCCAATTAGGTTCTTCAGGACACAAAATCTTTGTTCCAGCACGATTAGCAACCTGTGCTATGTCTTCCCAGAACTCTTGATCAATATTCAGCATGAATTCTTCAAAATCAATAAATTCTGCTTCCTTGCTCGAATGATCACCAAACTTCTTCACAATGAAGTTAGCAATCTGCCACTTCTTCTTCAAATTCTTCCAGTATTCCATATGTTCTGTCAAAACAATGAAATCCACAAAGTTTTCATCTTGAAAATCTTTGTCAAACTCTTTTCCTTCAGCTTTCTTTTGAGTATTCATCTTTCTCTTCAAAGCTGTAACTCGATTATCAAATCTTGTTTTCAAGAACTTGACATCCTTTTATTTCTTCTTTTTCAATTTTTCTTCTTCACTTGTCATAACAGCTTTCATCTTGCTTTTTGATCTGGTAATTCTTCCAGCTTCTTCTTCTTGTTGTTCTTCATCAGACAGGACTAACTTCCTCTTCTTCTGACTTGAACTCCCAGCAATATCAGGTCCTTTCTCAACAATTTCTTGACCTAGCTGTTTTTGTTGCTTCCTTTGCTTCAGCTTTTCATTCAGAATAGCAATTTCAGCTTTTAACTCATCCTGACTCACAACCAACTGAGCTTGTTGTGACTGTGTTTGTTCCATCACTTCCCTTGTCCTATCTTCCCCCTTTTTGGCTTCATCATGCCACTCTTTCAAGGAAGATATGTGTTGCTCCAGCTTTTTATGCAACACCTGAGACAGGTTCTTTTCTTGTACTCTATGAAGATAAAATTTTTTGGACATTGTATGCTCCATCACCTTTTCATAAGAGTATTCAGAAGTCAATTTATTCATTCTCTCAGTAGCTTCTTGGAACATCTTTACAACATCTTCCAACTTTCCTTGAAGTTCTGCATTCTGCTTTTTCAACATCTCAAAGTCAGAATTATCAGATTCCTTCTCAACAGGAACTGTTCTGATCTGTTCTTGCACATCTTCAAGAATAATATGATCAGCAGAGTGAATTGGAATGCTTTCCATCTCTTCAGCATCCAAAGCTTGATTTTCAACAATTTCTGTTTCTTCAATCACAACAGTATTCTCAAACACCTCTGTTGCATTGTCAACATCTTCATCAATTTCCATAAAATCCTTTTCAGCAGCATTCTCAGCTTCATCAACACCTTTCTCTTCACTAAACAAATCTTCATCAGAGTTAGGAGTTGCAATCTTCTCAAAAGTGTACTTGATTCCTGTTAATCTTTCAACAAGAAGTACAAGAGATTCTGGAGTAACTAACTCAAGAAAAGAGTTAACACCAGCTGCTTGCATCTGCTCTGCTTCCCAATCATCAAAGATTGAAGCACCACCCATACCTTCCATGATGGCTAAATTCTCCTTCAAAGTACTCCTCTTAAGATACACCCATGTGCCAATCCTAAGGAGTTTCTCAAACTCAACTGAGCTCTCATCTAATCCAGGAAATTGCTTCAACAAAGCTATCCTCAAATCTATCCTGATTCTATCCTCTTTATCACAGATAGTGTACTCCATCAAATCAGCAGGTTTAGGAGTAATAAATTCAGGTTCAGGAGATGATGAAATGTCAATTGGTTCAGTAGAAGGTTCAAATTCATGTTCAGTAGAGTGATCATGAACCTGTATTGGGGATTGATGTGGTGAAGGTTGATGTGAAGTTTGATGTTGAGGACTAGAAATTGGGGTAGGATCAAAGTTAGTGTTCTGAGGGGAAGAATGGGGAGTGTTCTGAGTCTCAGAAAAATAGTGATCTGATCTTCCAGAACATGAAGGTTGAGGGTTTTGGGTTTCAGTTTGGCTTGGTTCAGAGTTTGAAGGGGTAGGGGAGACAACAATCAATTTCCTCCTAGCACTCCTTGACTTAGTCCTTTTATGAACAGCAATAGGACTAGGAACACTAACCTCTTGCTCATCTGAGCTTGATTGCACCACAGTTTCAACAAATCTAACTGTTGGCTCTGAGGCAGCTGTAGCAGACCTTCCTCTCCTTGGTCTAATACTGCTCGGATCATGCCTTGCCTTCGACCTAACTTCAGGTTGATTGTCCTCAGATTGGTACATTGAAGCTCCAGACTCTTGTGCTTCAAGCTCTTGAGGTTGTTCCAAAGGGTTCTCTTGTTCAAACTGAACAGACTCCTTCTTCATCAAGAATTTCCCATGATGGAATTTCTTGGGATTACTCCAATATGGCTTTTTAACCAGCTGAGGCAGCAAGAAACTCAGCTTGCTTCCAAACCCTAATTTCGATTTAATCGAAAATTCCATGGTATCCTCATCGAACAAAACTTTGTCTTTTTCAGTCAGCAGCCTTTCCAAGAAGAATCCTTGCCAATCACCTTGAACTCTGTCGATGATTGCAGCCATAATTCTAATCTTGAAACTTGATAAGGCATCCTGGCTATGATGTTGCCCTAACAAGCATTTTCCTGCTATGTCCATCAAAAACTGCAGACCAGTAGGAAGAACATCCTTCTTCAGATTAGTCAATGTCTCTGTTTCAACACCTGACCACCTTCCTACACATTCCTTTTCCTCTCCAGCTTTGTAAGTCAAAATATCCACCGGGCCTTGCGGTAAATCCAACATTACTTCTAGGATGTCCCTAGTAATTGTGACCTTGTGCCCAGCAAGCATGGAGTGGACACCATTTTTATCACCTTGGAGTTGCAAATAAAATTCCACAGCTTCTGGTTCATAGACATTCATGGGAGATGATTCCAGAAATTTTTGTAGCCCACACTCTTCGCACATAGTCAGAATGGCTTGATTTTCAGCACTGTGTCGGCCATTGAAATACACAGCGTTTTCCACAAAAATGCCCTTTTTGTGAATCCAGAAATTCGAATCGAATGTTCCTGCAACTTGGTTAGCTTCATTGATAATATTAATGGTTGCCATTTGAGAATTTTGTAGAAACCAGATTTTTCAGAAGTTATGAGGTTAAGAAATTTCCAGAAATGAACTCGTAAGAACGAAGAAGATGAAGTGTGATCGTTTTTTGTTAAATTTAAAACCAATCTAGGGCTAGGATTGAATTAGATTATCACAAAGAATGGTTGGGATTAAGTCTCGAAATTCGAGTTAAACAATAACTGTTCACATTCTAGTACCATTCTTAATTAATTGGAGCCAACTTGTGTTTGATAAATACACCACAATTTTTAGGTTAGAAATAGAGGAGTGTATTAATCTTCTCTGTTAGTAATCTAAAAATTTGAACAATTTTTGACTTAGAGTAATCTAAACCAAAAGACTGTTCTGATGCAAATCAGCACAGTAGTTTCCAAAACTATTTCACTTCATTTTCTTACAAGTATATAAAGAAAATATCACTTATCTGGATCAGCTGAGTACTGTGATCAGCTGAGTAACCTTTTTAGAAATCAGATCAGTAGATGAATCAGCATAGTAGATTTCAGATCAGTAGATGGGTCAGCACAGTAATCCTCAGATCAGTACCCAAATTTCTTGATTTCACCTTTTTGATATCAGCACAGTGATCCTCAGATCAGTACTGTGTCAGATCAGTAGATTTCTTGTAGACAGATTAGTTGTAAACAAATCTTTCTGTAGACAGATTAGTCAGTAATCAGATTAGTTCTGTAGAATAACTGAATTGTAATCAGATCAGTACTGTAGACAAAGAAGCTTTGTAATCAGTACAGTTCTGTAGACAAGTCAATTTATTAATCAGAATATATCTGTAGACTGCTATGTTCTGTAATCAGATCAGATTAGTAGACTTTTCAAATCTGTAATCAGATCAGTTCCCCCTTCAATGGAGAATTCCTCTTCTGTTCCAGTTACACCTTGGTAGAAGTGTTAGTTCATGAGATATAAGTGTAAAACAGTACAGATTAGTAATAATATGTCTAATTTAATGATCACACCAAGGTTTATGCTAAAGTGACTTAGTGATCTAGTCAATAAAATGATCTTTAAGAAATCACAGATTCCCCCTTAATGTGTGTTCTCAGTGTCCCTCAGCTTTACCAGCTTCCTCATTGGGATGAAGGTCACTTTAGTAACCTTGCTACCTGTTTTAAGAGTAGTGATCTGACATAGGGTTGTCTCTTCTGAATTTTGAGTTTTGATGTACTGCTCTTAGTTTCTGCTTCATGTCCTTCTTGGTATAAGATCAGTACCTGAAATGTTAGCACAATTCTATATACAAACAGAATCCATATCTATCAATCCTAAACTAATGCACAATTCTCTGAATCTCACTTCAGCCAATGGTTTTGTAAAAATGTCAGCTCTTTGAATATCAGTATGAATCTTTTCCATTCTAATATTCTTCTTTTCAACATGATCCCTAATAAAATGATGCCTAATGTCAACATGTTTGCATCTAGTATGTAAAACGGGATTTTGAGTGATGGCAATGACACTATTACTGTCACAATATATAGGTACATTAGATTCTACAACATTGTAGTCTCTGAGTTGTTGTATTAGCCAAAGAAGCTGACTACAACAACTACCTGCAGCCATCTGCTTCAGTAGTAGAAGTTGCCACACTTGTTTGTTTCTTTGAAAACCATGAAATGAGCTTAGTTCCTAAGAATTGACATGAACCTGAAGTAGATTTTCTATCTATTTTGCAACCTCCAAAGTCCGAGTCTGAATAACCACTTAAAGATATATCATCATCTGCAGGATACCATAATCCTCGATTAATGGTCCCCTTTAGATATTTCAATATCCTTTTAGCAGCTTCCAGATGACTTTCCTTGGGGTTTGCTTGAAATCTTGCACATACTCCAACAGAAAAAGCAATATCAGGTCTGCTGGCAGTTAGATAGAGTAGAGAGCCAATTAAAGCACGATAGTGAGGTTGGTCAGAAGACTTACCTCCTTCATCAGGATCCATTCTGTATGTAGGTTGCATGGGCACACCAACTGTCTTACAGGTTTTAATACCAAATTTATCTAGCAATTTCTTAGTGTACTTTGCTTGATTTATAAAGATACCTTCTGAAGTTTGTTTTACTTGAAGACCAAGAAAATATGTCATTTCTCCCATCATGGACATTTCAAATTTACTTTGCATGAGTGTAGAAAAACTTTCACTCAAGTTTTTGTTGGGTGATCCAAAGATAATATCATCCACATAAATTTGAACAAGTAATATATCATTACCTTCTTGTCTTCTAAACAAAGTTCTATCAACTTTGCCTTTTGTAAAACCATTTTCAAGTAAGAATAGAGAAAGAGTATCATACCATGCTCTTGGGGCTTGTTTCAATCCATAGAGTGCTTTCTTTAACCTGTATACTTGGTGACTATTCACTTCAAAACCAGGTGGTTGTTCCACATAAACTTCTTCAGCAAGTATACCATTCAAAAATGCACTTTTCACATCCATTTGATACACAGTAAATTTCATATGTGCAGCATAAGCAAGGAACAATCTTATAGCTTCTAGTCTAGCTACAGGGGCAAAAGTTTCATCATAATCAATACCCTCAGCTTGAGAGTAGCCCTGAGCAACTAATCTAGCTTTGTTTCTAACTACAAGATCATTTTCATCCCTTTTGTTCTTGAAAATCCACTTAGTGCCTACAACATTATGATTACTAGGTCTATCAACAAGTTCCCAAACTTCATTTCTAGTGAACTGATTTAGTTCTTCCTGCATGGCTATAATCCAGTTACTATCACTTAAAGCTTCAATCACAGTTTTAGGCTCAATAGATGATAGAAAACAGCACCAGCAAAATAAAGACTTACTAGGTTCTTCCTTTGAATCAAACAATTGTTTTCTAGTTTTAACACCTTTACTAGAATCACCTAGAATCAGATCAGTAGAATGAGCAGACTTCCATGTCCTTCTATTCTTAACAGAAATGCTATCATCATTTTTATCATGCAAATTATCATGCAGATCAGTATCATTTATATCAGCAGATTTGTTCATAGGAGAGCAGTCATTCAATTCTTGTATTTCAGAAGTTTTAGATGACTCACCTTTGTCTTTTACCTTTTCTTTATCAGAATCTTGATCTAGAACATTCAGGAAAGGATTATATGCTTGTACAGATTCATATATTCCTGTATCATCATCTTCATTGGTGATTTGAAGCTGTAGTTTGTCAATTTTCTTACTGAGCTGATGATCAGCAGAGTCCTGCACATTCTCATCAAAGACAACATGGGGTGTTTCTTCCACACATAGGGTAGAGTAATTAAACACTCTAAATGCTTTGCTTACAGAGGAGTATCCTAAGAATATCCCTTCATCAGCTTTTGCATCAAAAGCATTTAATTTACTTTTGCCATTGTTATGTATGAAACACTTACATCCAAAGATATGAAAATAAGAAACTCTTGGTTTTCTGCCTTTCCATACCTCATAAGGTGTTTTACCATGCACCTTATTAAGAGCACTTCGATTTTGGGAGTGGCAAACTGTATTAATAGCTTCTGCCCAAAATTTCTGAGGTGTGTTGAATTCTGCAATCATGGCTCTGCAAGCTTCTTTTAGTGTTCTGTTTCTCCTTTCTGCAATACCATTTTGTTGAGGGGTTCTGGCTGCACTTGTCAAATGCTGTATGCCAGACTTAGAACAGTAGTCAGAAATGTAACAATTAATAAATTCAGTCCCCTTGTCACTCCTAATCTTGACAATGGGATGACCTTTTTCAACCTGCAACCTCTTCAATAGATCTGGAAGTAGTGTTTGTGTATCACTCTTTTTGTGTAGAAAGACTACCCAAGTAAACTTAGAGTAATCATCTACAACAACTAGAGTATACCTTCTTCCATTCAATGTAGGAGGGTTGATAGGACCATGAAGATCCATATGCAAGAGTTCTAAGACTCTGCTTGTTGAAAGAGTTGGAATGGACTTAAATGAAACCTTTACCTGTTTACCTTTTTGACAGGAATCACATACTTGTGATTTGGAATAGATTTCATTAGGAATGCCCTCAACAAGATGTTCTCTAGCAATCTTGTTGATTATCTTAAAGTTTAGATGGCAGAGGCGTTTATGCCAGAGCCAACTGTTTTCTTTAGGACTCTTAGTAATGAGACAGGCATTCTTAGGACAACTATTCCAATTCACAATGTATACACTTCCTTGTCTTGTGCCAACAAGTAGAACATTGTGAGTCCTTTTATCTATTATTTCACATCTTCTGGTTTTGAACTGAACCTTGTATCCCCTGTCACAGAATTGAGATACAGATAACAAATTATACTTCAAACCTTCAACATAGGAGACATCTTGGATTTCAACATCTCCATTCTTGATGAATCCAAATCCTTTTGTGATTGCTATTGAGCTATCACCAAAGATGACTTTTGGTCCTTCCTTCTCATGATAGTCAGTAAGTAAGGCCTTGGTACCAGTTATGTGGTGTGAACACCCACTGTCTATGTACCAGGTCTCACCAACTGAACCACATTTCTTGTATAAGTCCAGTCGATCCTGCAAAGTAGTGATCTTAATAACTTAGGTACCCTTGTTTATTGGGGTCCTTGGGGGTTAGTAGTGAGAGGTACCCAAATGAACATTGAGGATTTGAATAAGTGGGACCTCTTCAGTTTTCTTCCAAATTTATCACAGAACAGTACTTTATTAACCAGTTCAGAATTATCAGCAGACTTAAGATCTATTTTTCTGAGATAGCCTTTCCTTGGTTCTATCCCTTTTTCAGTAAGATCAGTATGTCTGTAATAGTTTGAATATGGTCTAAAAGCATGTGGACCATAAGGCTTATAAATTTGCTTTGGTCTTTTCTCTCCATAGATATCATAGGATAAAGGAGGAGGATAAAGAACAGGTTTGTTATGATAATGAGGCACAAATCTCCTCGGTTTAGTTGAATACAGCTGAGACTGCCTTATAAAAGGAGGTCTAGGTTGTTCCCAACTTGCCTGTGCTTGTCTTGACCTACTGTTCTGAGTTTGTCTCTTCTGATTCTAGGACTGATCTGATCTGGTCAGAGGAGTATAACTCTTCTGGTATGGTCTTGACTGTACTGGTCTTAATACATTCTTCATTTTACCATTCTTGGTAGTAGGAGGGATGTATTTAGACTGTACTTTGAGTTTTGGATCATCATCATAAGTCATAGGTTCTTTTCCTTTATCTAGTTGCAAAGAACTTGTACTAGCTCCATTAGTGTTCTTAAATTCTGAAGTAGATGGACTAGGAAGATCAGTACCTATTCCTCTTTTATCATTTGGAGCTCTATATCTGTCTGAGATTGTTTGATTAATCTTAGTAGAGTTAATCATCCCAGATAGCTTTCGATCTAGGCTCACTACTTCAGATTCTAAGAATCTATTGCGCTCTTCAAGTTTTTCACATTTAATCTTTAAGTCATTGAATTCATTAGTCTCTTTGGCTTGAGTTTTAAGCATACCCTGATATAGTTTGTCAATGGATGCATACTTTTCTTGGAGTTGGGACAACTCTTCTGATAGTCTTGCATTTATGACAGCTATATTAGGATCTACTTTTGACTGAGCTTCTTTTAGCTTAATGATTTCTTGCTTTAAAGATATATTCTCATCACTAATTTCAATGAATGCTTTGTTAGCTTGTAGAAGATCTTCTTCAGTCACTCCTTGGGAATGATGAAGACTACTTCCTACACTGCTAACAGCAGCATCACTTTCATCAGTGTCAGAATTGTCACAAGATTGAAATGAGTTAGCAGATGATACCTCATCATTTATTTTGGCCATCATTACCAGTCCATCATCTGCTATGAAGGCTTCATCTTCATTGCTAGAGGGGTAGTCAGATGAAGACGATGGTAACTCTTCTGATTCCGAATCAGAGTCATTGTAAGCCATCATTGCCTTCTTACCCTTGGCATATTTTTGATCTCTTCTGGCTTTCCTTTCTTCTCGATCTTCAGAACTCAGATCAGGACATTCATAAGCATAATGACCTGGCTTATCACAATTATAGCAAACAGGATTGTTAGAAGTTCTTTTAGGAGGAGAATGCTTTCTGTTCCTGTCATGCTTGTCAATTGAGTTCCTGTCTTTCTTATCAGAATACTTTCTGTCTCTCTTTTCAGATGAGTTCCTATCTCTCCTGTTCTCATTAGAGATCTCATCCCTTCTTTCAGAAGAGTTTTGATCCCTTCTGTTCACAGAAGAGTCCCTGTTATTAGAACCCTTAGTTTCCTTGTAGAATCTTTTGTACCTACCATACCTCTTATTCAGTTTATCAAATATTTTGATCATAAGGCTCATCTGATCTTTCAGACTTAGATCAGAACTATCTAGTTCATCTTTTATGCTTGAGGCCTTAGACTTAGATGATCTAGACCCCTTAGAGGTAGAGGCTTTAAAAGCTATGTCCTTAGAGGCATCCTTATCCTTATGAATCACAGTAATAGGATCTTCTTCATCTAACTCAAACTCATGTGCCTTAAGTGTTTGGAACATAGTTTCTGCTGGCCAAGAGTCAATGTCTTGTGTGGTTTTAATGATCATCTTGACCATTTTCCACCTTTCATCCAAGGCTTTCAAGATTCTCAGGTTAACTTCTCTGTCAGTATAAGTCTTTCCTAATACATCAAGATCATTCATAATTTTGGTAAATCGAGTATCCAACTTATCAATTGATTCTCCTGGCTTCATCTTAAATGATTCAAACCTTTGGACAGCAGTGGATAACTTGCTTTCTTTGATCAGTGTAGTACCTTCACAAAGAATAGCCAGTTTGTCCCACATCTGTTTTGCAGTCTTACATTTTAGTACTTTACCAAGATACTCATTTGGTAAGGTATGTAAAATGTAGTTCTTGGCAAGACTGTCCAAATTGTTTTGTTTCATTTCTTCCGAAGTCAGTTCTGACCTTGGTTTAGGGACCAGTGCTCCAACTGGTTTTGATGGATCCAGAACAGCAGTGTTTTCCACCATGATGACAATTGGTCCTTCAGTCACCACAGACACCATTAGATCATGGGTCGAGCTAAAGATGGCCTCCATCCTAAGCTTCCAGTAGTCATAATCTGCAATCTTGAACTTGGGCAGCTTGTTCACATTAGTGTCATCCATGTTTGATTAGACAAATAGGATCAGTAGTATAGCAGATAGATTTCAAGTATTCAGATAGTAACAAATATCAAGAAATAACAGCAAGATCAGTAAGATATCCCTCAAGATCTGTAAGGTTATCAAGAAACAGCAGTCCAAAGAACTACTGCTCTGATACCACTTGTTGGTCCCAAAGTTGAGTTAAGATTGAGTAAGCTAAGAAAGTCTAGAGGGGAGGGGTGAATAGACTTTCAAAAATCTTTCAAAATATCAGAATATGCAATGCGGAATTTAGTCTTCTTATGTACTGTACTGTGCTTACTCAGCTCAGATCAGTACTTTCAGAATAATATGGGCCTTACTAGTTTATACTCAACTTTTCTATAGATCTTTATCTTTGTAAATTCTTAATGTTCTTGATTAAACAATTCAAACAAATAACAAACAGTAAAGTAAAGAACACAGAATTTTATAGTGGTTCGACAAATGTCTACATCCACTCTCACAACTCCAGTTGTGAAGTTTTATTACTCTTCTTGAGCTTCTTGTGGCTTAGAGTCCCAAGATTAAGACTTTGATCTTATCGATTATACCACCAGGTATATCTTCGATCTACTAGTAATTCTTCAAGTAACTAGCACACTTGTTTTACAAAATACAAACTTAAACTTGAAAAGTAAAACTTCTCTTTGAATAGCCTTTGATTCTTCTCTTCAATTCAGTGGCTCTTCTTGCTTTGATTTCCTTAACTCTGTGAGTTCTTGCTTGTAGACTTGCTCTTGAATTCTCTAAGATCAGTAATTGCTCAGTAGTCTTCAGCAGTAGGAGATCATACAGTATTTATAGAACTTAGTATGACAGTTAGCAGTTTGTGAACTAACTTTCAACTAACTCTAAAATTGTTTTTGTAACTTCTTCTTGTAACCAACTTTGTAACTTCCTTCAACTTCCAAGTCAGCATATCTTCAATAAATCTTTAGTTACACCTTACATAAGTTTTCCAAACTTATTCTTCAATTTTACCAAATCAGCACAGTAACTTACTGTTCTGATTTTTACTCTTCGGATTTTACTCTGCTGAGTCAGTCAGCACAGTAACTTAAAACTTTCAAAACTTCTCCATATTTCTTCTGAGCTTATCTTCAATTCTTCTTTGAAGTCTTCTTATTCTGAAGTAGTCCTCTGAGTCTTCATTAGTCTTCTGATCTTCATCTAATCTATTCCTAATCTACTGTTCTGAACTTTTACAATGCTGAATACAAATAGAATACAACTTTACAAATATAAAACCTATCTATACATCAACTGAACTATATACAGATGAGTATTTCTAAGTCTTACACTATAAGCTGTCTATACAATTCAAAACATCAGCTTAGTTCCTAACAGTTCATATATCAGATCAGTAAACAATAAGATCAGTAACTTACATATAAGATCAGTAAGCATATAAGATTAGTAATTCAGATTTCAAATATCTCATATAAGATCACTAAAATTATTCTCAGTTTCCATACTCAGATCAGTAATCTTATTTCATATGACTCAGTTAAGATCAGTAATTTTATCTTTAATATTACTTCATAAGATCAGTAAACTTACTTCAGTTAGCATTAAGATCAGTAATCTCAATTTAAGTTTCTCATCAGATTAGTAAGCTTATATTCAGATGACTTAGTTAAGATGACTTAGAACCACATATATCACTAACTTTAAGTTGCTTTTGGCCATCAAAACATACTTTCATCAACTAGAACATTGTTTATAGGATTCATATCCCAACATAGAATGGTAATTATACTTTCTGGGGTTTGTTACAAATAGTACCACGTCATAGTACGGCTATGACACACTCTGATTATCTTAAGTAGTGTGCACACATTTGCAGAGATCGATATTCTGACATACCAAGATTGCGTGCTCTTTAGCTTGGCTCATAAACTTTGATGTTAACATCCTTAATTAGAGCCTCGTCTCAGGTCCTGGCTCCAGGTCCTCGCCTCAGATCAGAGGACCAATTTTGTTCCCTGGAAACTTATTCAGTTCAGATCACGAGGTGATCTGAACTCAATATCTGGACCACGTCCTGGGTCTGACAGTGAACTCTACTAAGATAAGTTGGTCTAGTTTTAGTCTAATTTCGCCACAGTGCTTTATCAAATAGAGGGGTTCTCTATATCAGTTCTTAATTTGGGATATGGCATGTTAGAAGCCAGATCTGGTGGGATCCAGAGTGGATCCTTTGAGGCAAGTCTGTTCAGATCCCGAAGGGATCAGATCATAACATGTTTTTTATTGGGGGGTGAGACCTCTTCAGATCCTGATCCTAAGTGGAAGAGGTCGTCACCTACCTTGGTTCATGATCTTTAACTCTCCTCTTGAACTCAGTTCCTACGGAATCTTCTATTAGGACCAGACCTAGTGTCGAAAACCTTTTGGGACGAGCTATTCCTATTCCTGTTCTGGAGAGTCGGAGGAGGCAAACTCAGGGGTCCTTCTCTCAGACCAGGTAAAGAAGAAGTTTTTGATGTATCAGATCCCTTGTTGAGATATGACATCATTATGTCATATCATGCACTCCCCCCTATTCTGGGCCATTATGTGCTCTGATAAATGGTTCAGAATAATTTCTCTCAAGTGCTAAGTTCTTTTCTCAAGAAAAGATTTTGGCTGCTCCTCTTTTATTTCTTTAGATCTTGCATGATCTTTGAATATTTCGGTTCATATCTTTTGTAGTCAGTATTCTAATTCGAACAAAATTTTATATTTTGATACCTATCTACATGATCTTGCAATCTCAAGATCAGTGAATGCTTCAATATCTAGTAGCTTTATCTTCTTGGAGATATTTTTTACTTTTCAAACCCACATCTTGGGTTCTAATCCTGATTACAGATCTTTCTACTTCACAATATTTTCTTTTGAAAATATATAATGTTTAGGACCCACATCTTGGGTTCTGATCCTGATCATGGATCTCTTTACTTCCCAATATTTTCTCTTGAAAATATTTAATGCTTAGGACCCACATCTTGGGTTCTGATCCTGATCACAGATCTCTTTACTTCACAATATTTTCTCTTGAAAATATATAACGCTTAGGACCCACATCTTGGGTTCTGATCCTGATCACGGATCGTTTAGCTTCACAATATTTTCTCTTGAAAATATTTAATGCTTAGAACCCACATCTTGGGTTCTGATCCTGATCAAGGATCTCTTTACTTCACAATATTTTCTCTTGAAAATATTTAATGCTTAGGACCCACATCTTGGGTTCTTGAAAATATTTAAGGTTTCAGACCCACCTCTTGGATCCTGATCCCCGTTAAGGGATCACTTCTTCTCAATATTTTCTCTTGAAAATATTTAAGGTTTCAGACCCACATCTTGGGTTCTGATCCCGGTTAAGGGATCTCTTCTTCTCAATATTTTCTCTTGAAAATATTTAATGTTTCAGACCCACATCTTGGGTTCTGATCCCGGTTAAGGGATCTCTGCTTCTCAATATTTTATCTTGAAAATATTTAATGTTTCAGACCCATATCATGGGTTCTGATCTCGGTTAGGGATCTCCGCTTCTCCATATTTTCTCTTGAAAATATTTAAGGTTTCAGACCCACCTCTTGGATTCTGATCCCCGTTAAGGGATCACTTCTTCCCAATATTTTCTCTTGAAAATATTTAAGGTTTCAGACCCACATCTTGGGTTCTGATCCCGGTTAAGGGATCTCTGCTTCTCAATATTTTCTCTTGAAAATATTTAAGGTTTCAGACCCACATTTTGGGTTCTAATCCCGGTTAGGGATCTCCACCTCTCAATATTTTCTTTTGAAAATATTTAATGCTTAGGACCCACATCTTGGGTTCTGATCCTGATCACGGATCTCTTTACTTCACAATATTTTCTCTGGAAAATATTTAATGCTTAGGACCAACATCTTGGATTCTAATCCTGATCAAGGATCTCTTTACTTCCCAATATTTTCTCTTGAAAATATTTAATGCTTAGGACCCAAATCTTGGGTCCTGATCCTGATCACGGATCGTTTAGCTTCACAATATTTTCTGAGTAAACCATTTTTCAAATACAGGACTCAGATCTTGAGTTCTCTTCTCATCTTCAGAAAATTGAAAATTTTTCTGAGTGCATAAGTTTTCAGATGCTGAACTCAGATCTTGAGTTCTCTTCTCAACCTAAAAAAATTGAAAAATTTCCTAAGTAAATAATTTTTCAGATCCTGAACTCAGATCTTGAATTCTCTTCTCATCTTCAGAAAATTGAAAAATTTTCTGAGTGCATAAGTTTTCAGATCCTGAACTCAGATCTTGAGTTCTCTTCTCATCTTCAGAAAATTGAAAAATTTTCTAAATAAATAATTTTTCAGATCCCGAACTCAAACCTTGAGTTCTGATCCTGGTTAGGGATCTCCACTTCTCAATATTTTCTCTTGAAAATATTTAATGTTTCAGACCCACATCTTGGGTTCTGATCCCGGTTAGGGATCTTCACTTCTCAATATTTTCTCTTGAAAATATTTAATGTTTCATACCCAGATCTTGGGTTCTGATCCCGGTTATGGATCTCCACTTCTCAATATTTTCTCTTGAAAATATTTAAGGTTTTAGACCCACATCTTGGGTTCTGATCCCGGTTAATGGATCTCTTCTTCTCAATATTTTCTCTTGAAAATATTTAATGTTTCAGACCCACATCTTGGGTTCTGATCCCGGTTAAGGGATCTCTACTTCTCAATATTTTATCTTGAAAATATTTAATGTTTCAGACCCATATCTTGGGTTCTGATCCCGGTTAGGGATCTCCGCTTCTCCATATTTTCTCTTGAAAATATTTAAGGTTTCAGACCCACCTCTTGGGTTCTGATCCCGGTTAAAGGATTACTTCTTCTCAATATTTTCTCTTGAAAATATTTAAGGTTTTAGACCCACATCTTGGGTTCTGATCCCGGTTAAGGGATCTCTGCTTCTCAATATTTTCTCTTGAATATATTTAAGGTTTCAGACCCACATTTTGGGTTCTAATCCCGGTTAGGGATCTCCACTTCTCAATATTTTCTCTTGAAAATATTTAATGTTTCAGACCCATATCTTGGGTTCTGATCCCGGTTAGGGATCTCTACTTCTCAATATTTTCTCTTGAAAATATTTAAGGTTTCAGACCCACATCTTGGGTTCTGATCCCAGTTAAGGGATCTCTGCTTCTCAATACTTGTTGGGATATGAATCCTAAGACAAGTCCTAAATGATGAAAAGATAAGATTAGTTTTGATAAGCCAAAAAGTAGACTTGAATATTTTCTAAGTGAAAGTGTGCTGTGGGGTGTATAGAAGTGTTTAAGTATAAGTAGATAAATGTTGCACAGAATGTTGAGACAAATAGTGCAACACTGACTCTAACAGAATATCAGAAATTAAGATACACAGCGGAAGACTTGAAACACTGAAAACAAACGAGACACAATGGAAATACTTTTAACATAGATTTTATAAATAAAAATCTATGTCTGCCTTATGGCGTAAAATCAATACTTATCTTCAAGTACAAATGTTGTGTGAAATGTTACAACAATAACTTTCACAACGAAACTATAAACGAGGCAGGTGCCAAGTCTAGAAAACGAACTAAGTGTATAAATTATACACTGTCGAAATGCCTAGTCTATCTAATGATTACACTCTCAATAGATAAGAAGACACACAGTCATACGGGTGGTATACAACGTATGAACTAAAATGTAGAACTATTGGCCACAATTTCCTAACAGGGATGAACGCTCGGTCTAGGATATTGATCGAATAGAGCACACTGAATTATGAAGCCTTCAATCGGTATTTATAGATGTGGGATACGAATTCTAGAGGCTTCCACATTGAGGTCCTATTTTTTTAGGAAACTCAACTTCCACAACTTTCATGATCTTTCTAGATCCTTCTAGCATGCTCCAGGTCGTTCCAAATGCATCTAGGCTGTTCTAGCATGTTCTCTAATGTTCTGGAATCTTCCAGGTTCCAGATCCTTGTAGAAGCTTCTAGATCCTGCCAGAAATGCGACAACATTTAGGTCAACATTTAATGTAGCATTTCAGAAAAGACTTAGAAAAAATCTCGGAAGGTCAAATTTAGATGTTGTTGATAATGTTAAGACATTTAAGAATTAACAACATCTACAATCTCCCCCAATTTGACCTTTCGACTACAACACACCTGATGCACATATATTTCTATACATACTCAGTTTTATGTACTTAGTTGAGGTTGACATCATTGCTAAGCACTAGTCAAGACAATACCTGTTGTAATCGTTGGATCAAATCAAATGAAGATCAAGGATAATTTCATAATGATCCGTGCCAAAGGATCAAAACTATTTCATCCAAAATAGAATAAGTATAAACTATACACTTACTCACAACATAAGTAACTATACTAAGATAATAAGTTGAACTGGAAGAATTAACTTAGAATCTAAGTAAGACACTAACAAAAATAAAATAATAAAAAATCAGAGCAAAGAGGAGTAAACAAAACAAATACTCCAGCAACCTGCAGTAAACACATGATAATCTGTAAACATATTAAGCAAAGGCAGTAAACAGATATCATCAAATGTAACCATAATTTAAGCAAGTTGCAACAAATAAACAAACTAACATCTAAGAAAATAAATAACAAGTTTATCAGAATTTCAGAATACTTAAACATTAATTACAGAGATTGAACTGAATAAATGGCATAAACAACAGCCATTATGAAATCAGATCTCCCCCTGTCTTGTAGCTTGTCCCTGTTCATCAATGTTCCTGTTCATCAACTTCATCCACAAAGTAAATAGATGCAAGATGTGCAACTACATCAGTTACTCCAGCATCAGCAGCATCAGGTTCACCACCAGCAGCAGCAGCAGTAGGAACTCCATCATCATTCAATTCTTCAATCACCACATTTGAATTTGATGGTGGTGGTGGTACTCCCCCTGTTGTAGGTGAAAGCATTCTGGACCACCTATCCTTCAGGAACTGAAGCTCATCAATGGTTTCCTGCAAGTGCTTGAGCTGCAATTTGATGAAATCTTGTGAAAGATACACATTACCAGAAATGTTGACACGAATGTTCTCAACATTTGGGGGTGCATTTCTCTGATGTGTTCTGGAAGCGCCTGGTTGAGCAGAAGTAGAGGGTCTGGAAGATCTCTGTGGACTATCAATAACAGGAGCAACTATGGGCAGATCAATGATTCTGTCCCCAATCAATAAGGCAGGAGCAATAGCAAGTAGTGGCACTCTCCCCCTCAAGACATCAGTCTTCTTAGCAGTGAAGCCATGGTGCTTCAGATAGTTTGAAATCAAGACTGGATAGGGCAAATTTCCTTTCCCAGTAGTTTTCCCAGAAAATTTCCTCATATGGTGAAAGATAGTATGTCCCATATTGAACTTCTTAAGTATAGAAATCCTATACATAAGAATGGCTTGGTCTCTTGTAATCTTAGTGGTGTTGGTAGTGGGAATCCAATTGTATATGATCAGCTTATACAAAACAGAATGTAAGGAGGTTAAGTGTCTAGCTAGCATCTTCCTAGTCCACTTAGTCTTTCTACCCCCTGTGATTGCAGTAATCACAACATCCATATCTGGATCATCATCCTCATCAACATTAGGAGTGTGCAAGAACTCATTAATAAGTTCTGGAGTGAATGGCACATCCCTCCCCCTAAAATTAACAGTACCATAAGACCTAGAACTTCCTTTTCCATAACTTTTCTTCATACAGGCATAGAATTCATAAGACCAGTTTGTAAGAAAAGCTTCACCAAATGTAACAGCATTCAACAGATTTCTATCCTCTAAAAACTTAATCATCCCCTTACTATCAAAATCAGGCACATTAATTCTTTTCTCAATCAACAGCTTCCTCTTAGAGTAAATTTCTAACATTTTCTCAACATAATTAGAGTGATCAGAGATACCTTCACTTTCTTCCTCAGAAGGTAGTTCCTCATCAGGATCAGTGTCTCCATCATGTGCAGAGGAGCTTTTGGATGAGCTCTTTGCTTCAGCAGATGAGCTCTTTGCCTCAGAAGATGAGCTGTCCCCATTTCCACCATCATCAGGTTCTGGTGTGGACTCTTTTGCAGCAGCAAATGACTCAGCATTCTTCTTAAGAGATTCTTGCATGTCTCTTAGGCAAACATTGAAATCAGAATCAGAGTCTGATTCAGCAGGTTCTTCTTCAGGGATCATCTTGGCCTTCCCTTTGCCTTTGGGATCAGCAGCAGCTTTCTTCAGTAATGGTTTCTCAGCAACTTTCTTTGGCTTCTTTGCAGCAATAGTGGCAACTTCGGTTTCTTCATCAGATTCAGTGAACACTTGAATGGGTTCACCAGCATCAGCTCCAACTTTCTTCTTCTTTCTCATGGATTCAGAATAATCCACACGAGTGAATACACGGTACGATCTCCTTCTTTGTACAGGGCTTCTCTGTCTTTTCCCTTTCTGCGCATTTTTTTGAAGGGAATAGGAGCAGACTCTTCAGAAAGTGAGAGAGATGAGTTTGTACCACTGTCAGAAGCTTGGGCGTCCTCCATTTCTTCATCCTCAGAATCGGATGCAGCAGTAGCTTCTCCTTCAACAACGGTTTCGACATGTTCCTCCGTTGAAACTGGAACAGTAGGATTAGGGCTTTTTGTTGCAGCAGTTATTTGAGCAGTTTGATCGGCCAAATAACTTGAGATATCCACAGTGATATCTCCGAATTGCATTACGGGTAGATGCCCGGTAGTTCGAAGAGTTGCAGACACTTCTTCGACAGCTTTTGTAAACTATTCAACGGTCGAATCTTGTGGGATTTGGGTAGTTGTTGGAACAGGAGCGGTTGTTGATGGGGTTGCAGAGACATTGGAGTCGGCATTTGAGGAGTTGGATTGTTGCGAAGCCATTGAAGCAAGAATTTCAAGAGAGTTTTGGGCAGTTTGTTTGGAAGTTTCAGAAACAGAGTGTGAGTGAGAGTGAGATTGAGGTTGGTTTCCAGCCATTAAAGGGACGGTTTGAATTTCGAGGCATGAGGTGGGAGAGTGTATACAACAATTTTGGGAAATACACGGCCAAACACAATTTCTACAAGAAGTGTACTGAACAGAGCTCGACAAAAATCACAATTAGCAGCATAAATCACAATTTTGAGTTTTATAGGGAGAATGTGTTTAGTTGGAGGTTAACTCGATTAATTCCAGAAATAATGTGATAGTGCTCCACATTTTTAGCCACAACCTTGATCATGGTTTAATTAGTGGGAAAAATCCATTTTATTAATTAATTAAATAATTAAGAAATTTCTAGAATAAAAACTAAGTCCAAGCATAATCTGAAAAATAAAAAACGTGGGTTAGTTATTTAATTTAGTGGGAAAAATAAATCTCAATAAATAATTAAATAATTACTACTAATAAAAATAAATTCGAATCAGGCAATGTTGTGCTCAAAACTGTTACAAACACCTCAACACGGTTTTTACATGAATTTGCTTCATTTGTGTTGCACCATATATTTTTTTTTTTTGTGTTATAGCATCTAATTTGTATTGATCCATTGTTCGTGTAGAGTACATCGTAGTAGCGAACTCCGTGCCCCATACTCACTTAATGGATTACAAATATATTGATGTTTTTACCAAAGGATCACCTTTTGAAAAGAAGGCATCGTAGTAGTGAACTCCGTGCTCCATAGTTACTCAGTGATTTGGTACATCTTTTAGTATGCTAATAACATTCTCATTTTTTATGCATTTGAGAGGTGTAAGACATGTTTATTTTTGCACTACAAGGTTCTTAGATTCGTAGATATTTTACAAAGGAATTATTTAACTAAGTAAGAAATAAATTCAACTTATAAAATTTTACAACCCATGATGTTGTCCCAAATGCTGACGCATTTGTGACAACATCCATCCGAATTTTTCAGATAGTGCTCATCCCAAGAGATTTCCTCAAGATTGAGAATCTCTCATGGTCTAATGCCTTAGTAAAAATGTCAGCATTTTGTTTTTCAGTAGGTATATACTCCAACTTAACAATATTCTTCTCTACTAAATCTCTCATAAAGTGATATCTTATGCTAATGTGCTTTGTGAGTGAGTGTTGTACAGGATTCTTAGAAATGTTAATAGCACTAGTATTATCACAAAAAATCGTAAGTATACCATTCTCAATACCATAGTCATGGAACATCTTGCTCAGCCACAAGAGTTGTGTACAGCAGCTTCCAGCAGCTATATACTCAGATTCTGCAGTAGATTGTGAAACACAATTCTGCTTCTTGTTGTGCCATGATACAAGATTGTTTCCCATGTAGAAACATCCTCCACTCGTACTCTTTGTATCATCTATATCTCCAGCCAAATCAGCATCACTGTAGCCAATCAAAATGTTGTTGGTGTCCTTAGTATACCAGATTCCAAGGTCACTTGTACCTGCAACATACTTGATAATCCTTTTCACAGCATTCAGGTGAGATTCCTTTGGATTAGCTTGGTACCTAGCACAAACACACACACTGTACATAATATCTGGTCTACTAGAGGTTAAATACAGTAAACTACCTATCATGGATCTGTAAAGTGTTGGATCAACATCTGTTCCAGCACTGTCTTTGCAAAGTTTCAAAGAAGATCCCATAGGAGTTTTCATTGGTTTTGAATTTTCAAGACCAAATCTTTTAACCAAGTTCTTAGCATACTTACTCTGGGAGAAGAAAATACCATTGCTGCATTGTTTGATTTGAAGACCTAGAAAATAATTCAAGTCTCCAACCATACTCATTTCAAATGTTGCAGTCATTGCCTCAACAAATTTACTCAACATTTTATCACAAGTAGAACCAAACACAATGTCATCAACATATATTTTAGCAATTAGTATATCATTTTCAGTGTGCTTAATGAACAAAGTTCTATCTGCCTCTCCTCTAATAAATCCATATTCCAAAAGAAAGTCAGTAAGCCTACCATACCATGCTCTAGGAGCTTGTTTAAGGCCATATAATGCTTTCTTAAGTTTATATACATGATCAGGATACTGTGGATCTTCAAATCCTATAGGTTGTTCAACATATGCTTCTTCATTTAATATGCCATTTAGAAATGCAGCCTTTACATCCATTTGATGAAGTTTAATATCAATAAAACATGCAATAGCTAGCAGTAATCTAATAGATTCTATTCTAGCAACAGGTGCAAAAGTTTCATCAAAATCAACTCCTTCAACTTGGGTGTAACCTTGTGCTACTTACCTAGCCTTGTTCCTAACAATATTACCAGATTCATCAGTTTTATTCTTGAATATCCACTTTGTTCCAATGACATTAGTATGACTAGGTCTAGGAACAAGTGTCCATACTTCATTTCTTTCAAACTGACCAAGTTCTTCATGCATAGCATTAATCCAGTTTTCATCAGTTAAGGCTTCTTTAGCACTCTTAGGTTCAATTTTAGATAAATAGCATTCAGCATTTACAACATTACACATAGAAGACATGCATATTGTTCTTACCACATCTACCTTGTTTGATCTTACTCTTCCTCTTGTTTGCACTCCAACTGTAGCATCGCCTATGATCTGGTCAGAAGGATGACTTTTGCCTATTCTTGAAGAAGGATTCGTTTTGGGAATGTACTGATCATTCTGTGAATTTACAGCTGACTGTTCTGTAGATGTTGACCCAGATGTGTTAACATTTGGTGCAACATTTTCAGACTTCAGTGTATTCTCAGAAGTGTCAGTAACCTGTGATACATCTTCTTCATCCTTGTCATCTGTAAGACCTTTATCATCATCAAACACAACATTAACAGATTCTTGAACAGTGTTAGTTCTAAGGTTATAAACTCTATAAGCTTTACTATTTCTAGAATAGCCTAAAAAGAAACCTTTATCACTTTTAGAATCAAACTTATGAAGTTGATCCCTATCATTCAAAATATAACACACACAACCAAATACATGAAAATATTTCACATTAGGTTTTCTGTTGTTCAAAATCTCATATGGTGTTTGATTAGTATTAGAACGAATAAAAACCCTATTAATAATATGGCATGCAGTATTCAATGCTTCTCCCCAGAATTTCTTAGCAAGACATTTGGATGTAAGCATAACTCTAGCCATTTCTTGTAAAGTTCTATTCTTTCGTTCAACAATTCCATTTTGTTGTGGAGTTTTAGGAGATGAATATTCTTGCAAGATACCCTTTTTATCACAAAAATCATTAAACATGCTGTTTTCAAATTCCCTACCATGATCAGTTCTAATACGGCCAACTTTCAAGTTAAACACATTTTTGAACCTCTTATAAAGAATTTTAAATGCAGCAAATGCTTCAGATTTGTCTCTCAAAGACTCTACCCAGGTATATCTAGAAAAATCATCTACCACAACTAAGGAATACCTCTTTCCTCCAATGCTTTCAGTTTCCATAGGACCCATCAAATCCATGTGCAGTAATTCAAAGCATCGATGTGTAGTACAATGTGACAGCATTTTGTGTGACATTCTTACCTGCTTACCTTTTTGGCATGGTCCACATACAATGGTGTTGTGAAACCTAAGTTCTGGAATTCCTTTTACTGCATCTGCTTTGATTAGCTTTTTCATTGCTCTGTAATTTGCATGACCCAATCTTTGATGCCATAGAACATTTTCATCATGTTTTGACAAGTTACACATATTTGTTCCAATAAGATAGCAATTATCAGCTGACCTAGTACCAGTCATGACACAAACTTCATCTTTATTAAGAACATAACATGAATCTTTATCAAATTTCACATGCAAATTATCATCACAAAGTTGACTAATGCTAATCAGATTTGCAAGTAAGCCATCAACATGTAATACATTTTTAAGCTTATATGTAACACTACCACTATTCAAGGTCACATAATCAGATAAGAAATCAATACGACCTGTCATATGTCTAGAACAACCACTATCAAAGTACCACAAATCAGGTAGACATGCTTTTAAGGAGGTATGAACAACATTACAGGTAGCTTTTGGTTTCCATGCAGATTTCAAAAACTGTTTACCAGGATGTGACAGTTTCTTATGCAGCATTTTCAAGTTTTTCTATTCTTCAAACAACTTTATACAGTAAGGACGAATATGACCAATTTTGAAACAGTAATGACAGATATACTTCCTTTTAACCTTGTGAGACTCTGTTTCTGCAGATGTTGACCCAGATGTGTCAACATTTGCCTTAACAAATTTCACAGGTTTTCTAAATTTATCAGAAATAGAAGCAGTAGTACCATCATAACCTAAACCATGATTATTATACTTACCAGTAGCTATAGCATTATTTACCTCAGAAGCACTCTTGGAATATTTCTTGAAACATAAAATAGAATTTATCAGTTTCTCCTTTAAGTTACAGATTTCCAGATCTCTTTTGGTAAGAATAACTTCTAGCTTGGTGATTGTGTCTGTCAAATCCTCATTCCTTTTATTCAGAGAATCAAGGGTGAGTTTCTGATTCTTCCAATCATCCAACAGCTTTTGGTATTCATTGTCATCAGTCCTTTTTCCTGCATCATCAACTAAACCATTAAAACAGTTCAAATCTGGGTGACTCTGTTCTGATGTTGCTGTAGATGTTGAAGCATCGGGTACAACATCAGAATCTGTTTCATCCAGATCATCATCTGAGGAATCATTATAATCAATTCTGGTAAAATTAGAATATTCATTCTGATTTAATTCATCAAGATCATCATCAGAATCATCACTCAAGGTAGCACTAAAATTCAGTTTTTGCTTAAGTCTAGTATTGGCACATTCATTTGCATAATGGCCATAACCAGAACACGCATTGCATTGAACTGATTTTCGAAATTCAGGATCATACCTTGGTTTACCTTCACTCTTTGATAGTCTTGGTGTGAATTGACCTTTCCTCCTTTCTGGTTGAGGTGTTGATGTGTTGATTTGAATCTTAGGCTGAATGTTGCTAGATTTGTTCACAGATTTCTTAAGAAACTTATTAAAGTGCTTAGTAAGTAAGGCAATGTTGTTAGGATTGTTGAGACATTCATCAAGCAATTCTTCATCAGAATCAACTTCAGTAATGATAGGTTGAATCTCAGAAATGTTTGATGTTTCTCCTTTAAAAACCACAACTTTCTTATCAACATCATTTTCATCAACTTGATTAGTGTTTATTTCATATGTTCTAAGAATACTCACTAACTCATTTTGACTTAATGTATCTGTATTTTTTGCCTCTTCAATAGCACAAATTTTAGCATCAAATCTTTTAGGAACAGATCTTAATATCTTATGAACTACTCTAACATTAGAAATAGGGTCACCAAGAGAATGTGATTCATTGATTATCTCACTTAACCTTTCATTGTAGGATGAAATGGTTTCATCTTCCTTCATTCGGAGATTCTCAAATTTTGTCCCCAACATTCGAAGCTTAGTCCTTCGAACACTGTCTGAACCCTCACAATGCTCTTGTAACCTGTCCCATGCATCTTTAGAAGTAGAACAGTTAGATATAATTTTAAACATTGAAACATCAACAGAAGTAAAAATAGCATTTAAAGCTTTAGAATTGTAGCTTGCTGTTGTTATTTCATCAGCCGTCCAATCAACTTCTCTTTTGAGTTGAACTTCACCATCTGCGTCTGCTGGTCTTTTTGGAGCTTCCCAACCTGTAAGTACAGTCCTCCAAGCACGTTCATCAATTGACTTGATGTACATACGCATCTTAGGCTTCCAATAAGAATAATTTGAACCATCTAAAACGGGTGGCCTAAGTGCAGTGGATATGTGATGTGTTTCCATTGCTAACCTAAACTAAAACACACTTGACCAAAGATCTAACCTAGTGTCGTCAGGTATCAGCTCTGATACCAACTGAAAGTGTGCTGTGGGGTGTATAGAAGTGTTTAAGTATAAGTAGATAAGTGTTGCACAGAATGTTGAGACAAATAGTGCAACACTGACTCTAACAGAATATCAGAAATTAAGATACACAGCGGAAGACTTGAAACACTAAAAACAAACGAGACACAATGGAAATACTTTTAACATAGATTTTATAAATAAAAATCTATGTCTGCCTTATGGCGTAAAATCAATACTTATCTTCAAGTACAAATGTTGTGTGAAATGTTACAACAATAACTTTCACAACGAAACTATAAACGAGGCAGGTGCCAAGTCTAGAAAACGAACTAAGTGTATAAATTATACACTGTCGAAATGCCTAGTCTATCTAATGATTACACTCTCAATAGATAAGAAGACACACAGTCATACGGGTGGTATACAACGTATGAACTAAAATGTAGAACTATTGGCCACAATTTCCTAACAGGGATGAACGCTCAGTCTAGGATATTGATCGAATAGAGCACACTGAATTATGAAGCCTTCAATCGGTATTTATAGATGTGGGATACGAATTCTAGAGGCTTCCACATTGAGGTCCTATTTTTTAGGAAACTCAACTTCCACAACTTCCATGATCTTTCTAGATCCTTCTAGCATGCTCCAGGTCGTTCCAAATGCATCTAGGCTGTTCTAGCATGTTCTCCAATATTCTGGAATCTTCCAGGTTCCAGATCCTTGTAGAAGCTTCTAGATCCTGCCAGAAATGCGACAACATTTAGGTCAACATTTAATGTAGCATTTCAGAAAAGACTTAGAAAAAATCTCGGAAGGTCAAATTTAGATGTTGTTGATAATGTTAAGACATTTAAGAATTAACAACATCTACACTAAGTGTTGACTGATCTAGTCTAGTTATGGAAGTCGTCTTGAACAAATCAGTAGAGTTCACAAGACAAGTACTAGTTCACAAGACAAGTACTAGTTCATAAGACAAGTATTGTTTTGAAAGAAAAGTTCAAGTTGTTTAAAAGACAAGTACACATTATAAGTACTATGTATAATTGTTAAGTTGTTTACTGAGCTATTTGAGATGTATAGAAGCTCGTTATTATTTTAGTTTGAGTTCATATTCATTGTATAATTCTTAAGGTGACTAAGCTGGTTTATAAAGCTTAATGTAATGTAATAGTCTTGTTAGGAATAGATGATAGGACTAGATTAGTTCTATGTTGAAGTCTACTGTTGAAGACCTGCGCAAGACAAGTCAAGTTGGAAACAAGACAGGTGCGCAACAAGACAAGACAAGACGATAGAAGTTAGTTACAGAAACACGTATTGAAGATAAGGATTGAAGAGTTAGTTAAGGAATAACTAATTAACTGAAGAAACGCGTGGATGGATAAGAAGAAGAAGTTAGAAGTTAGTTTTCAAGAAAAGTTAGTTACATAACAGAAAGTTCTTGAAGTTGAAGCTTATAAATACCTTGGTGTATTCTACATTTGAAGACTACTGTTACCAAGAGAATTGAAGCATTCATAAGAGATATTTGAAGCAAATACACTCTCAGAGTTGAAGTTCAGAAAGTTCAAGCCAGAAGACAAGTGAAGAATTTGAAGAAGGCTGCTACTGGATTTAGAGAAGTTTTACTTTTTACATTTTTGTTTCAAGTCGCTAGTTACTTGTATTTAGCTAGTTTAGATCGAAGAAGCACTTGAAAGTGTTATCGATAAGATCAAAGTCTTATTTCTTGGGACTTAAAACCACAAGACTACTCGATTGGAAGAGTAATAAGAATTTCACGACTGGAGTTGTGAGAGTGGATGTAGACAAGTTGTCGAACCACTATAAAATCGTTGTGTGTTGATTTAATTTACTGTTTGTTTAATTGATTAATTGCTTATCTAAACAAGACAAGTAGAGTGTTCATACAGAAGTTCGAATTTCGAATATAAGTTGAGTATAAACTTGATTGGGCTCATTGTTACTTTGATTAATTCCGCATTACGTATTCTGATATATTGAAAGATTTTTAAAAGTCTATTCACCCCTCCCCTCTAGACTTTTACTAGCTTACTCAATATTATTAACTCAACTTGGGACCAACAAGTGGTATCAGAGCAGTAGTTTTCGAACTGCTATTTCTTGATAACATTTAAAGACTTTGGGTGAAGTCTTGGTTCGTATTTGTTCTGATTCATATCACATCTTCTTGATATATTTGTATCTTGATTTCTTGCTATTATCCTATTTGATCAAACTGCTAAATCATATCTCTTGAGATAAGTGCTAACAAACTTCCCAAGTTCTCTGTTCAGGACTACGACTACTGGAAGTTGAGGATGGAAGCCATTTTCAGTTCAACTCATGATCTGATGGTCTCCGTGATCAAAGAAGGACCAGTCGTTACCATGATCAAAAACACTGCTACACTAGACCCAACTAAAGCCGTTGGCGAGCTGATTGTTAAACCAAGGTCAGAATTGACTTCTGAAGAAATGCGTCAAAATAATTTGGATAGTCGTGCTAAGAATTATATTTTACACACCTTGCCAAACGAGTATCTTGGCAAAGTGTTAAAATGTAAGACTGCCAAGCAAATGTGGGACAAACCGGTTGTTCTTTGTGAAGGCACTACGCTGATCAAAGAAAGCAAACTGTCCACAGCTGTCCAAAGGTTTGAAACATTTAAGATGAAGTCAGGTGAATCCATTGATGAATTGGATACTCGATTTACTAAAATCATGAATGATCCTGAACTACTAGGAAAGACTTATACTGAAAGAGAGATTAACCTGAGAATCTTGAAGGCTTTGGATGAAAGGTGGAAAATGGTCAAGATGATCATTAAGACCACAAAAGATATTGATTCGTGGCCTTTAGAAACCATGTTCCAGACACTTAAGGCGCATGAGTTCGAACTAGATGAGGAAGAACCAATTGCCAGTAGCGATAGGGAGAAAGCTGTGTCGAAGAATGTTGCTTTTAAGTCTACTACGTCTAAGTGCTCTAGAATAGACAGGTCCAAGCCTGCTAGTATAAGAGACAAGTTAGATAAGTCTGATCTAAGTCTGAAAGATCAGATGAACCTTATGGTTAGGAAGTTCGACAGGCTAAACAAGCGCTATGGTAGATATAAGAAGTTCTATAAAGACTATAGAGGTTCTAATTCTAAGAACTCGTCTGAGACCAGACGAGACCGAAACTCATCCGAAAGGAGAGACGAAGTATCGAAAAGTAACAGACGAGATAGAGAGTCTGACGATAGAAAGATTAAGTGTTCTGATAGACGAGATAAGAGAAGGGATAAGTCTCTTGATAAAAAGTCTACTAACGATCCTTTATGCTATAATTGTGAGAAACCAGGTCACTACATTTACGAATGTCCGGACCTGAGCACTGATGATCATGAAGAACGCAAGGCAAGAAGGGAACGAAGATACAAAAGGGGTATGAAGGCAATGATGGCTAATGATGACTCTGAAACGGACTCAGACGAGTTACCATCGTCTTCGTCTAGTTACCCGTCTGATCATGATGAAGCATTCATAGCTGATGATGGACTCTGCTGCATGGTAAAAATTGAGCAAGAGGTATCATCTGCAACTTCTTTTCAATCATGTGATGAATCGGATTCTGATGAAAGTGATACAGGCGATAGTGGTGTAGGGAGTAGTCTTCATCACTCTACTGGTGTGACTGAAGAAGACCTCCTACTCGCTAATAAGACATTAATGGAAGTCAGCGACGAAAACATCATATTAAAACAAGAAATCATTGATCTTAAGGAAGCTCAGTCTAAAGTAGATCCTAATATAACAGTCTTAAATGAACGCTTGCAAGAAGAGTTGAGACAACTCAAAGACAAGTGTGCATTGACAGACAAGTTGTATCAAGACCTACTTAAGACACATGCTACTGAGACACATGAATTCAATGTTTTAAAAAATAAGTGCAATAAGCTTGAAGAACGCAATAAGTTCTTAGAGAATGAGGTTGTAAATTTGGACCTTAAACTTACTGACTTGATTAAATCTTCAATGACTAATAAAAAATTGTCAGATAGGTATAGGGCTCCAAATGATAAGACAGGGTTGGGTGCAGAAACACTTAACTCACCTACTCAAGTCATTGAGAACCCTACTGATGTTGGTTCAAGCTCTTTGACACATGATAAAGGCAAAAGACCAATGGAATACGATACTAGAACTACATCCCAAGGCACTGTACACAAGCAGACTGATGTTAGCTATCTGATTACCAATGGTGGTAAAAAGAATGTTAACAACAGACCTGCTCAGTCTAAGACAAGTCGAAAGAGGACCACTAATCGTGGACGACCAAACCAGGTCAGATACGAGGATTGGTATCTTGAGGAGACGAGTACTAGACAAGTACAGACTAGATGGAAAGAGCCTAGACCTCCCTTTATAAGGCAGTCTCAGCTCTACTCGTCTAGGCCTAGGAATGTGGCTCCCAAATATCATATTCAACCCGTCTTATATCCTCCGCCTGAATCCTATGATATCGAAGGAGAGGAAAGACCTAAACATGTCTATAAACCGTATGGCCCCAATGCATACAAGCCCTACTCTGACTATCAAAGGCCAATGCCTACTCAAGTAGAGGTTAAGTCGAAAGGCTACCTCAGACGAGTAGACCCAAGGACTGATGATAGGCCAGACAAGGACAACAGGGTCTTATTTTGCAACAAATATGGTCGAAAGCTTAAAAGATCAAACTTGTTCAGGACTCCAAAGGTTATATTCGGTGATAGCTCTACAGCCATCACAAAAGGCTTTGGCTATATCCGAAATGGGGATGTAGAGATACAAGACGTATCTTACGTAGAAGGTTTGAAATATAATCTAGTATCTGTTTCACAGTTTTGTGATCAAGGTTACAAAGTGCAGTTCAAAAGTCAAAAGTGCGAAATCATAGATAAGAGGACTCATACCGTACTGCTCGTCGGCATAAGACAAGGCAGTGTGTATATCGTGAATTGGAATAGTTGTCCACGGGACACTTGTCTTCTTACTAAGACACCCAAAGAGATCAGTTGGCGTTGGCATAGACGCCTTTGCCACATGAACTTTAAGGTGATTAATAAGATTGCAAGAGATTACCTTGTTGAAGGTATACCCAACAAAATCTATTTCAAATCACATGTATGCGATGCCTGTCAGAAAGGTAAACAGGTAAAGGGTTCCTTTAAATCTATTCCAACCCTCTCAACAAGTAGAGTTCTTGAACTTCTACATATGGACTTACATGGCCCAATTACTCCTCCAACTTTGAACGGTAGAAGGTACACACTTGTTGTGGTAGACGACTATTCTAAGTTCACTTGGGTAGTCTTCTTACACAAGAAGAGTGATACACAAACACTCCTACCTGATCTGTTGAAGAAGATTCAAGTTGAGAAGAATCAGTCCATTGTCAAGATCCGTAGTGACAAGGGTACTGAATTCATTAACTGTTATATTAAAGAATTTTGTTCTAAGCGTGGCATCCAGCACCTTACTAGTGCAGTAAGGACACCACAACAAAATGGAGTAGCAGAACGGAGGAACAGAACCCTTAAGGAGGCCTGCAGGACCATGCTGACAGAGTATAATACTCCTCAGAAGTTTTGGGCAGAAGCGATCAATACTGCATGCCATTCCCAAAACAGAAGTGCTATCAATAAAGCACTAGGTAAGACGCCCTATGAGGTATGGAAAGGTCGAAAACCCAGAGTTTCATATTTCCATATATTTGGCTGTAAGTGTTTTATCCATAACAATGGGAAAAGCAAGTTGAATGCATTCGATGCTAAAGCAGACGAGGGGATATTCTTAGGATACTCCTCGACTAGCAAAACATTCAGAGTATTCAACTACTCTACCCTATGTGTGGAAGAAACACCACATGTAGTTTTCGATGAATCCCTACAGGACTCGTCTGCCGACCAGATCAGTAAGAAGGTAACTGATCTATCGATCCAAACTGACCAAGAATCAGAAGTTTATGAATCTGTTCAAGCCTATAACCCGTTCATGAAAGCTCTCGAGTCTGATTATAAGGAGAAGGTAAGTGCTCAAGGTAAACCTACTAGACCAGTTGACATGCCTGAGCTAGTCGACTCGTCTACTCCTATTAAATCTTCTGATGCAAATGATATTGAAATGCATGATGCTATAGTTGATCTAGATGATGATAGTATGCATGCCAAGACTAGAAAAACATGGAAATCTACTCATAATACTGAAAATATCATTGGTGACTCTACTGTTGGTGTGAAGACTAGACGACAACTCTTTGAGTCGCAAGAACAGCCTAGTCCATCTTTATTTTGCTGGTGTTGTTTCCTCTCATCTATCGAGCCTAAGACCGTTAATGAGGCATTGGCTGATAGTAATTGGATCATTGCTATGCAAGACGAGTTGAACCAGTTTGTTCGAAACTGAAAGTGTGTGCGGGGTGTATAAAAGTGTTTAAGTATAAGTAGATAAATGTTGCACAGAATGTTGAGACAAATAGTGCAACACTAACTCTAGCAGAATATCAGAAATTAAGATACACAGCGGAAGACTTGAAACACTAAAAACAAACAAGACACAATGGAAATACTTTTAACATAGATTTTATAAATAAAAATCTATGTCTGCCTTATGGCGTAAAATCAACACTTATCTTCAAGTACAAATGTTGTGTGAAATGTTACAACAATAACTTCCACAACGAAACTATAAACGAGGCAGGTGCCAAGTCTAGAAAACGAACTAAGTGTATAAATTATACACTGTCGAAATGCCTAGTCTATCTAATGATTACACTCTCAATAGACAAGAAGACACACAGCCATACGGGTGATATACAACGTATGATCTAAAATGTAGAACTATTGGCCACAATTTCCTAACAGGGATGAACGCTCGGTCTAGGATATTGATCGAATAGAACACACTGAATTATGAAGCCTTCAATCGGTATTTATAGAGGTGGTATGCGAATTCTAGAGGCTTCCACATTGAGGTCCTATTTTTTAGGAGCTCAACTTCCATGATCTTTCTAGATCCTTCTAGCCTGCTCCAGGTCGTTCCAAATGGTTCCAGGCTGCTCTAGCATGTTCTCCAATGTTCTGGAATCTTCCAGGTTCCAGATCCTTGTAGAAGCTTCTAGATCCTGCCAGAAATACGACAACATTTAGATCAACATTTAATGTAGCATTTCAGAAAAGACTTAGAAAAAATCTCGGAAGGTCAAATTAAGATGTTGTTGATAATGTTAAGGCATTTAAGAATTAACAACATCTACAATCTCCCCCAATTTGACCTTTCGACTACAACACACCTGATGCACATATATTTCTATACATACTCAGTTTTATGTACTTAGTTGAGGTTGACATCATTGCTAAGCACTAGTCAAGACAATACTTGTTGTAATCGTTGGATCAAATCAAATGAAGATCAAGGATAATTTCATAATGATCCGTGCCAAAGGATCAAAACTATTTTATCCAAAATAGAATAAGCATAAACAGTATACTTATTCACAACATAAGTAACTATACTAAGATCATAAGTTGAACTGGAAGAATTAACTTAGAATCTAAGTAATACACTAACAAAAACAAAATAACAAAATATCAGAACAAAAAAAAAGAATAAACAAAACAAAGCAAATACTCAGCAACCTGAGGTAAGCACATGATAATCTGTAAACATATTAAGCAAAGGCAGTAAACAAATATCATCAAATGTAACCATAATTTAAGCAAGTTGCAACAAATAAACAAACTAACATCTAAGAAATAAATAACAAGTGTATCAGAATTTCAGAATACTTAAACATTAGTTACAGAGATTGAACTGAATAAATGGCATAAACAGCAGCCATTATGAAATCAGATCTCCCTCTGTCTAGCTTGTCCCTGTTCATTAGTGGAGATCACCATACAAGGTCTCCATCTCAGCATCATCATCATCAGCTTCATCCACAAAATAAGTAGATGCAAGATGTGCAACTACATCAGTTACTCCAGCATCAGCAGCATCAGGTTCACCACCAGCAGCAGCAGCAGGAACTCCATCATCATTCAACTCTTCAATCACCACATTGGAATTTGATGGTGGTGGTACTCCCCCTGTTGTAGGTGAAAGCATACTGGTCCACCTGTCCTTCAGGAACTGGAGCTCATCAATAGTTTCCTGCAAGTGCTTGAATTGTAGTTTGATGAATTCCTGTGAAAGATACACATTACCAGAAATGTTGACACGAATGTTCTCAACATTTGGGGGTGCATTTCTCTGATGTGTTCTGGAAGGGCCTGGTTGAGCAGAAGTAGAGGGTCTGGAAGATCTCTGTGGACTATCAGTACCAGGAGCAACTATGGGCAGATCAATGATTCTGTCCCCAATCAATAAGGCAGGAGCAATAGCAAGTAGTGGCACTCTCCCCCTCAAAACATCAGTATTCTTAGCAGTGAAGCCATGGTGCTTCAGATAGTTTGAAATCAAGACTGGATAGGGCAAATTTCCTTTCCCAGTAGTTTTCCCAGTAAATTTCCTCATATGGTGAAAGATAGTATGTCCCAGATTGAACTTCTTAAGTATAGAAATCCTATACATAAGAATGGCTTGGTCTCTTGTAATCTTAGTGGTGTTGGTAGTGGGAATCCAATTGTATATGACCAGCTTATACAAAACAGAATGTAAGGAAGTTAAGTGTCTAGCTAGCATCTTCCTAGTCCACTTAGTCTTTCTACCCCCTGTGATTGCAGTAATCACAACATCCATATCTGGATCATCATCCTCATCAACATTAGGAGTGTGCAAGAACTCATTAATAAGTTCTGGAGTGAATGGCACATTCCTCCCCCTAAAATTAACATTACCATAGGACCTAGAACTTCTTTTTCCATAACTTTTCTTCATACAGACATAGAATTCATAAGACCAATTTGTAAGAAAAGCTTCACCAAATGTAACAGCATTCAACAGATTTCTATCCTCTAAAAACTTAATCATCCCCTTACTATCAAAATCAGGCACATTAATCCTTTTCTCAATTAACAGCTTCCTCTTAGAGTAAATTTCTAACCTTTTCTCAACATAATTAGAGTGATCAGAGATACCTTCGCTTTCTTCCTCAGAAGGTAGTTCCTCATCAGGATCAGTGTCTCCATCATGTGCAGAGGAGCTTTTGGATGAGCTCTTTGCTTCAGCATATGAGCTCTTTGCCTCAGAAGATGAGCTGTCTCCACTTCCACTATCATCAGGTTCTGGTGTGGACTCTTTTGCAGCAGCAAATGACTCAGCATTCTTCTTAAGAGATTCTTGCATGTCTCTTAGGCAAATATTGAAATCAGAATCAAAGTCTGATTCAGCAGGTTCTTCTTCAGGGATCATCTTGGCCTTCCCTTTTCCTTTAGGATGAGCAAAAATTTTCTTCTCAATTGGTTTCTCAACAACAACTTTCTTTGGCTTCTTTGCAGCAATAGTGGCAATTTCAGTTTCTTCATCAGAATCAGTGAACACTTGAATGGGTTCACCAGCATCAGCTCCAGCTTTCTTCTTCTTCCTCATGGATTCAGAGTAATCCACACGAGTGAATACACGGTATGATCTCCTTCTTTGAACAGGGCTTCTCTGTCTTTTCCCTTTCTGCGCATTTTTCTTGAAGGGAATAAGAGCAGACTCTTCAGAAAGTGAGAGAGATGAGTTTGTACCACTGTCAGAAGCTTGGGCGTCCTCCATTTCTTCATCCTCAGAATCGGATGCAGCAGCAGCTTCACCTTCAGCAGCAACCTCCACATTTTCAGTTTGCGGGTGAACAGTAGGTGAATTGGGGCTTTTTGAAGCAGCATCCATTTGGGCGGTTTGATCAGTCAAATAGCTTGAGATATCCATAGTGATATCTCCAAATGTCATCACAGGAAGATGACCTGTAGCTCGAAGAGTCTCAGACACCTCTTCGACAGCCCTAGTAAACTGTTCAACGGTCGAATCTTGTGGAATGTGGGTTGTTGGTGGAGCGGTTTGAGGAGCAGTTTGAGGAGTGGGAACGGTTGTTGATGGGTTTGCGGAGACATTGGAGTCGGCATTTGAGGAGTTGGATTGTTGTGAGGCCATTGAAGCAAGAATTTCTAGAGAGTTTTGGGCAGTTCGTTCGGAAGTTTCAGAAGTAGAGTGTGAGTGAGATTGAGATTGTGAGTGGGATTGAGGTTAATTTCCAGCCATTTAAAGAACGGTTGGATTTTCAAGGTAGGTTTGAGGAGTGTATAAACATTCTTTGAGAGATACACGGCCAAAAGAACAAATCTGCAAGAGGTGTACTTAACAAAGCTCGACAAACAGCAATTAGCAATATAAATCACAATTTTGAGTTTTAGAGAGAGAGTGTGTGTAGTTGGAGGTTAACACGATTAATTCCAGAAATAATGTGATAGTGCTCCACATTTTTAGCCACAACCTTGATCATGGTTTAATTAGTGGGAAAAATCCATTTTATTAATTAATTAAATAATTAAGAAATTTCTAGAATAATGACTAAGTCCAAGCATAATCTGAAAAAAAAAACGTGGGTTAGTTATATAATTGAATAAATAAAATAAATCTCAATAAATAATTAAATAATTACTACTTATAAAAATAAATTCGAATTAGGCAATGTTGTGCTCAAAACTGTTACAAACACCTCAACACGATTTTTACATGAATTTGCTTCATTTGTGTTGCACCATATTTTTTTATTTTTGTGTTATAGCATCTAATTTGTATTGATCCATTGTTCCTGTAGAGTACATCGTAGTAGCGAACCCCGTGCCCCATACTTACTTAATGGATTACAAATATATTGATGTTTTTACCAAAGAATCACCTTTTGAAAAGAAGGCATCGTAGTAGTGAACTCCGTGCTCCATAGTTACTCAGTGATTTGGTACATCTTTTAGTATGCTAATAACATTCTCATTTTTATGCATTTGAGAGGTGTAAGACATGTTTATTTTTGCACTCCAAGGTTCTTAGATTCGTAGATATTTTACAAAGGAATTATTTAACTAAGTAAGAAATAAATTCAACTTATAAAATTTTTTACAACCCATGATGTTGTCCCAAATGCTGACGCATTTGTGACAACATCCATCCGACTTTTTCAGATAGTGCTCATGCCAAGAGATTTCCTCAAGATTGAGAATCTCTCATGGTCTAATGCCTTAGTAAAAATGTCAGCATTTTGTTTTTCAGTAGGTATATACTCCAACTTCACAATGTTCTTCTCTACTAAATCTCTCATAAAGTGATGTCTTATGCTAATGTGCTTTGTGAGTGAGTGTTGTACACGATTCTTAGAAATGTTAATGGCACTAGTATTATCACAAAAGATTGTAAGTATACCATTCTCAATACCATAGTCATGGAACATCTTGCTCAACCACAAGAGTTGTGTACAGCAGCTTCCAGCAGCTATATACTCAGATTCTGCAGTAGATTGTGAAACACAATTCTGCTTCTTGCTGTGCCATGATACAAGATTGTTTCCCATGTAGAAACATCCTCCACTCGTACTCTTTGTATCATCTATATCTCCAGCCCAATCAGCATCACTGTAGCCAATCAAAATGTTGTTGGTGTCCTTAGTATACCAGATTCCAAGGTCACTTGTACCTGCAACATACTTGATAATCCTTTTCACAACATTCAGGTGAGATTCCTTTGGATTAGCTTGGTACCTAGCACAAACACACACACTATACATAATATCTGGTCTACTAGAGGTTAAATACAGTAAACTACCTATCATGGATCTGTAAAGTGTTGGATCAACATCTGTTCCAACACTGTCTTTGCAAAGTTTCAAAGAAGATCCCATAGGAGTTTTCATTGGTTTTGAATTCTCAAGACCAAATCTTTTAACCAAGTTCTTAGCATACTTACTCTGGGAGAAGAAAATACCATCACTGCATTGTTTGATTTGAAGACCTAGAAAATAATTCAAGTCTCCAACCATACTCATTTCAAATGTTGCAGTCATTGCCTCAACAAATTTACTCAACATTTGATCACAAGTAGAACCAAACACAATGTCATCAACATATATTTGAGCAATTAGTATATCATTTTCAGTGTGCTTAATGAACAAAGTTCTATCTGCCTCTCCTCTAATAAATCCATATTCCAAAAGAAAGTCAGTAAGCCTACCATACCATGCTCTAGGAGCTTGTTTAAGACCATACAAAGCTTTCTTAAGTTTATATACATGATCAGGATACTGTGGATCTTCAAATCCTATAGGTTGTTCAACATATGCTTCTTCATTTAATATGCCATTTAGAAATGCAGCCTTTACATCCATTTGATGAAGCTTAATATCAATAAAACATGCAATAGCTAGCAGTAATCTAATAGATTCTATCCTAGCAACAGGTGCAAAAGTTTCATCAAAATCAACTCCTTCAACTTGGGTGTAACCTTGTGCTACTAACCTAGCCTTGTTCCTAATAATATTACCAGATTCATCAGTTTTATTCTTGAATATCCACTTTGTTCCAATGACATTAGTATGACTAGGTCTAGGAACAAGTGTCCACACTTCATTTCTTTCAAACTGACCAAGTTCTTCATGCATAGCATTAATCCAGTTTTCATCAGTTAAGGCTTCTTTAGCACTCTTAGGTTCAATTTCAGATAAATAGCATTCAGCATTTACAACATTACACATAGAAGACATGCATATTGTTCTTACCACATCTACCTTGTTTGATCTTACTCTTCCTCTTGTTTGCACTCCAACTGTAGCATCGCCTATGATCTGGCCAGAAGGATGACTTTTGCCTATTCTTGAAGAAGGATTTGTTTTGGGGATGTACTGATCATTCTGTGAATTTACAGCTGACTGTTCTGTAGATGTTGACCCAGATGTGTTAACATTTGGTGCAACATTTTCAGACTTTAGTGTATTCTCAGAAGTGTCAGTAACCTGTGATACATCTTCTTCATCTTTGTCATCTGTAAGACCTTTATCATCATCAAACACAACGTTAACAGATTCTTGAACAATTTTAGTTCTAAGGTTATAAACTCTATAAGCTTTACTATTTCTAGAATAGCCTAATAAGAAACCTTTATCACTTTTAGAATGAAACTTATGAAGTTGATCCCTATCATTCAAAATATAACACACACAACCAAATACATGAAAATATTTCAAATTAGGTTTTCTGTTGTTCAAAATCTCATAAGGTGTTTGATTAGAGCCAAAACGAATAAAAACCCTATTAATAATATGGCATGCAGTATTCAATGCTTCTCCCCAAAATTTCTTAGCAAGACATTTGGATGTGAGCATAACTCTAGCCATTTCTTGTAAAGTTCCATTCTTTCTTTCAACAATTCCATTTTGTTGTGGAGTTTTAGGAGATGAATATTCTGGCAAGATACCCTTTTTATCAAAAAAGTCATTAAACATGCTGTTTTCAAATTCCCTGCCATGATCAGTTCTAATACGACCAACTTTTAAGTTAAACACATTTTTGAACCTCTTATAAAGAATTTTAAATGCAGCAAATGCTTCAGATTTGTCTCTCAAACACTCTACCCATGTATATCTAGAAAAATCATCTACCACAACTAAGGAATACCTCTTTCCTCCAATGCTTTCAGTTTCCATAGGACCCATCAAATCCATGTGCAGTAATTCAAAGCATCGATGTGTAGTACAATGTGACAGCATTTTGTGTGACATTCTTACCTGCTTACCTTTTTGGCATGGTCCACATACAGTGGTGTTGTGAAACCTCAGTTCTGGAATTCCTTTTACTGCATCTGCTTTGATTAGCTTTTTCATTGCTCTCAGAAGCACTCTTGGAATATTTCTTGAAACATAAAGTAGAATTTATCAGTTTCTCCTTTAAGTTACAGATTTCCAGATCTCTTTTGGTAAGAATAACTTCTAGCTTGGTGATTGTGTCTGTCAGATCCTCATTCCTTTTATTCAGAGAATCAAGGGTGAGTTTCTGATTCTTCCAAACATCTAACAGCTTTTGGTATTCATTGTCATCAGTCCTTTTTCCTGCATCATCAACTAAACCATTAAAACAGTTCAAATCTGGGTGACTCTGTTCTGATGTTGCTATAGATGTTGAAGCATCAGGTACAGCATCAGAATCTGTTTCATCCAGATCATCATCTGAGGAATCATTATAATCAATTCTGGTAAAATTAGAATATTCATTCTGATTTAATTCATCAAGATCATCATCAGAATCATCACTCAAGGTAGCACTAAAATTCAGTTTTTGCTTAAGTCTAGTATTGGCACATTCATTTGCATAATGGCCATAACCAGAACAAGCATTGCATTGAACTGATTTTCGAAATTCAGGATCATACCTTGGTTTACCTTCACTCTTTGATAGTCTTGGTGTGAATTGACCTTTCCTCCTTTCTGGTTGAGGTGTTGATGTGTTGATTTGAATCTTAGGCTGAATGTTGCTAGATTTGTTCACAGATTTCTTAAGAAACTTATTAAAGTGCTTAGTAAGTAAGACAATGTTGTTAGGATCCTTGAGACATTTATCAAGCAATTCTTCATCAGAATCAACTTCAGTAATGATAGGTTGAATCTCAGAAATGTTTGATGTTTCTCCTTTAAAAACCACAACTTTCTTATCAGCATCATTTTCATCAACTTGATTAGTGTTTATTTCATATGTTCTAAGAATACTCACTAACTCATTTTGACTTAATGTATCTGTATTTTTTGCCTCTTCAATAGCACAAATTTTAGCATCAAATCTTTTAGGAACATATCTTAATATCTTATGAACTACTCTAACATTAGAAATAGGGTCACCAAGAGAATGTGATTCATTGATTATCTCACTTAACCTTTCATTGTAGGATGAAATGGCTTCATCTTCCTTCATTCGGAGATTCTCAAATTTTGTCCCCAACATTCGAAGCTTAGTCCTTCGAACACTGTCTGAACCCTCACAATGCTCTTGTAACCTGTCCCATGCATCTTTAGAAGTAGAACAGTTAGATATAATTTTAAACATTGAAACATCAACAGAAGTAAAAATAGCATTTAAAGCTTTAGAATTGTAGCTTGCTGTTGTTATTTCATCAGCCGTCCAATCAACTTCTCTTTTGAGTTGAACTTCACCATCTGCGTCTGCTGGTCTCTTTGGAGCTTCCCAGCCTGTAAGTACAGTCCTCCAAGCACGTTCATCAATTGACTTGATGTACATACGCATCTTAGGCTTCCAATAAGAATAATTTGAACCATCTAAAACGGGTGGCCTAAGTGCAGTGGATATGTGATGTGTTTCCATTGCTAAACTAAACTAAAAACACACTTGACCAAAGATCTAACCTAGTGTCGTCAGGTATCAGCTCTGATACCAACTGAAAGTGTGTGCGGGGTGTATAAAAGTGTTTAAGTATAAGTAGATAAATGTTGCACAGAATGTTGAAACAAATAGTGCAACACTGACTCTAACCGAATATCAAAAATTAAGATACACAGCGGAAGACTTGAAACACTAAAAACAAACAAGACACAATGAAAATACTTTTAACATATATTTTATAAATAAAAATCTATGTCTGCCTTATGGCGTAAAATCAATACTTATCTTCAAGTACAAATGTTGTGTGAAATGTTACAACAATAACTTTCACAATGAAACTATAAACGAGGCAGGTGCCAAGTCTAGAAAACGAACTAAGTGTATAAATTATACACTGTCGAAATGCCTAGTCTATCTAATGATTACACTCTCAATAGATAAGAAGACACACAGCCATACGGGTGGTATACAACGTATGATCTAAAATGTAGAACTATTGGCCACAATTTCCTAACAGGGATGAACGCTCGGTCTAGGATATTGATCGAATAGAACACACTGAATTATGAAGCCTTCAATCGGTATTTATAGAGGTGGTATGCGAATTCTAGAGGCTTCCACATTGAGGTCCTATTTTTTAGGAGCTCAACTTCCATGATCTTTCTAGATCCTTCTAGCCTGCTCCAGGTCGTTCCAAATGGTTCCAGGCTGCTCTAGCATGTTCTCCAATGTTCTGGAATCTTCCAGGTTCCAGATCCTTGTAGAAGCTTCTAGATCCTGCCAGAAATGCGACAACATTTAGATCAACATTTAATGTAGCATTTCAGAAAAGACTTAGAAAAAATCTCGGAAGGTCAAATTAAGATGTTGTTGATAATGTTAAGGCATTTAAGAATTAACAACATCTATAGAAACGACGTCTGGGAACTTGTCGATAGACCTACACATCATAATGTAGTTGGCACACGATGGATTTTCAAAAATAAGATAGATGAGAATGATGTAGTCGTTCGAAATAAGGCTAGACTAGTTGCCCAAGGCTATTCTCAAGCTGAAGGCATTGATTATGATGAAACTTATTTTTGGTCCAGAGAAGGATTAGATCTCCTCTTGAGGTTGGAGATAGATTTATTGTTGCATTAATCAGTTCCTTCAATCCCTCCATAGAGAGAGTAGTCACTGGTCCAGAGGACGAGGGTTGAGCAGGAGCACCCTCTCCCTTACATGGAGCAGAAGCAGTGGCAGAAGCCTCATTTTCAAGTACCTCATTCGAGTTTCTGGGTGTTTGATTCTCCATAACCCAGTGGATCAAATAACAACAAATACCCAACTTCAACTCTCAGTGAACAAATATAAAAAAAATTCCCCAAATAGATCACTCTCATATATTTTGGGAAGAACACATATGAATAGAAAAAATCTCACGTCTCAGGTCAGATTTTCCCACAGACGACGCCATTTGATGTGACCTTATCAAATCCACAGGAGTGACTGATAAGGAACACAATCAAAGAATGATTATAATAAGAAATACCTAAATGAGCTCCTTAAGAGTCCTTGAATGATTGATAAGGATGGAGGAGGACGATTGCTCCCGGGACCTGCACGAAAACCGGGCCGGAGGGGTGTCCGACGACGGACCTCCGACGCTCAAGTCAGTCGAGGAAGATGAAGAATAATAGAGAGATAAAGTGTATTTTTGTGAGAGTGAGCTTAAGAATATAACAATGAGAGAGATGGTTTATATATTCTTGTACCTGAGGGGTAGAATGGTAATTATACTTTCTAGGGTTTGTTACAAATAGTACCACGTCATAGTACGGCTCTGACACACTCTGATTATCTTAAGTAGTGTGCACACATTTGCAGAGATATTCTGACATACCAAGATTGCGTGCTCTTTAGCTTGGCTCATAAGCTTTGATGTTAACATCCTTAATCAGAGCCTCGTCTCAGGTCCTGGCTCCAGGTCCTCGCCTCAGATCAGAGGACCAATTTTGTTCCCTGGAAACTTATTCAGTTCAGATCCCTGGCTCCAGGTCCTCGCCTCGTCTCAGGTTCTGAACTCAATATCTGGACCACGTCCTGGGTCTGATAGTGAACTCTACTAAGATAAGTTGGTCTAGTTTTAGTCTAATTTCGCCACAGTGCTTTATCAAATAGAGGGGTTATCTATATCAGTTCTTAATTTGGGATATGGCATGTTAGAAGCCAGATCTGGTGGGATCCAGAGTAGATCCTTTGAGGCAAGTCTGTTCAGATCCCGAAGGGATCAGATCATAACATGTTTTTTATTGGGGGGTGAGACCTCTTCAGATCCTGATCCTAAGTGGAAGAGGTCGTCACCTACCTTGGTTCATGATCTTTAACTCTCCTCTTGAACTCAGTTCCTACGGAATCTTCTATTAGGATCAGACCTAGTGTCGAAAACCTTTTGGGACGAGCTATTCCTATTCCTGTTCTGGAGAGTCGGAGGAGGCAAACTCAGGGGTCCTTCTCTCAGACCAGGTAAGGAAGAGGTTTTTGATGTATCAGATCCCTTGTTGAGATATGACATCATTATGTCATATTAGTGAGCAATGGCAATGTTGAGAGATGATCCTTCAGCTCCCGAAAAGCTCTTCTACATTCCTCACTCCACTCGAATTTAGATCCTTTCCTCAAGATTTTGAAGAAGGGCAAGCTCTTTTCTGCTCATCTAGAGATGAAACGACTGAGGGCTGCTATACGACCATTCAACCTCTGTATCTCTCTTATGTTCCTGGGTTCCTACATTTCTAGAACAACCTTCACTTTTTCCTTGTTCACTTCAATTCCCCTTAGGGTAACCATATACCCTAGGAACTTTCCAGACTGAACTCCAAAGGCACACTTCGCGGGATTAAGCTTCATGCCACTTGCTCTAATCACCTCGAAACTCTCTTCCAGACCCCTTACATGATCTCCTTCTCTTAAGCTCTTTACCAGCATATCATCCACATATACTTCTATGTTTCTCCCTATCTGATTTCGAAAAATCGAATCCACCATCCTCTGATAAGTAGCTCCCGCATTTTTCAGACCAAAGGGCATATCTGTGTACACATATGTTCCACAGCACACCACGAAGATAGTTTTTGCTACATCTTTAGGATTCATTTTGATTTGGTGATAGCCTTGATAAGCATCCATCATTGAGAGCAGCTCGCACCCCGATGTGGAATCCACTAGTTAGTCTATTCGAGGAAGTGGGTAATGATCCTTTGGGCAAGCTTTGTTGAGATCCCGAAAATCTATGCACATTCTTCATTTTCCAGCTCCCTTAGAAACCATTACTGCATTGGAAAGCCACTCGGGGAACTGGATCTCTACGATGTGTTTTACTATTAACAGTTTGTCCACTTCCTCAATAATGATCTTATCCTTCTTTGGACCAAACCTCCTCAGCTTCTGCTGTACTGGTTTCACTTGTGAGCTCACATTTAGGTTGTGCATGGCCAGAGCTGGATCTATCCCTGTGAGGTCGGCTGAATAGAATGCGAAGATATCAGAATTAGCTCTGAGACATTGAACTAATTTTTGGGCCACTTCATGACTCATCTGAGTTCCAATTTTGGTTGTGCAACCTATTTTGTGAGGCAACAGTTCTACTGCCATAGTTTCTTCTTCGAGTCTGATCTACAAATGAGGATCTTCTTCCATCATTTCTCCTTCTCTCATCCTTTTCCCCACATGATCATTCCCTCTTCCTTGATCTTTTTTGAACACTTTATCTGCTTGATTCACAGTGTCCACATAACACCTCCTGGAACTGATCTGATCACCGAGAACTTCTCCTACCTCTTCTCCAACTGGAAACTTCATTTTCATGTAGAAGGTGGATACTACCGCTTGCAATGAGTTCAGAGATGGTCGTCCTAGGATCACATTGTAAGAAGATGGAGCATCCACAATCAGAAACTCCACCATCCTCACTCTCTGTAATGGTTGTTCTCCTATCCGAAGTTGTAGAGTAACTTGCCCCCAAGGTTGGATAGCCCCTCCAGTGAATCCATACAAAGCTGTCTTTACTGGCACAACCTTCACATGCAGGTCCATCTTATCAAAGAATTCTTTGAATAGGATGTCACAAGAGCTTCCTGTATCAATGAACAGCCTTGCCACATCATATCCTCTTATCTCAGTCGTGATAACCAGTGCATCATTATGTGGCTGAAGTGCACTTCCCCCGTCGGCAGGACCAAATTGGATATTTGGTACTTTACTCAGATCTGACACGCTGTGCACTTCAGATCCCCAAGCCCTAGCTTCCCTTACAAAGGCTTTTCGTGCTCTGTTCGAATCACCATCAGTGGGTCCTCCTGCGATCATAGAGGTGTTACCCCTCTTCTGTGGTGCTCCTCCTCTGGGTGGTTCCCCCTGCTCCTTTTCCTTTCCTTTATCTTCCCTCTGACCATAGTTCTTATCTCTTTCAGCTCTCACATACTCGGCTAACTGCCCTTCTCGTATCAACCTCTCGATCGCATCCTTGAGATGGCGACACTGGTCAGTATCATGACCGTATTCATTGTGGTACTTGCAATATTTGTCAGATCTGGGATTTTTGGGACCACCTCTGACGGAATATGGGAACTTAAACCCTGGCTTGTTCTGTACCACCTCCAACAGTTCCGAAGGTTGTTTGGTCAGAGGCGTATGATTTCGGAAGTGCCTGGTCTCCACCCTGGCATCCTTCTCCTCATATTTACGCTTCTTGTCTCCCCGTTTTCTGTTTTTGTGTAAGAATTTCTTACTTCTCCTTTTTTAGTGTGTTGGATTTCTTCTAAATTAATGTACTTCTCTGCTCTAGCTAGGAGCTCATCAAATGTCAGTGGAGGGCGTTTGGCCAGAGGCTTAAATAGATCTCCTTCTGCTAAGCCTTGAGTAAGAGCATTGATTTTCACCTCCACTGTTGCATTAGGCACCTCCAGGGCTACCTTGTTGAATCTTCCAAGGAAGGTCCTCAAGCTTTCTCCTGCCCTTTGCTTGAGGCTCATCAAAGACAAGGACGTCCTGAGCTGTCTTCGAGCACTTGCAAATTGATGCAAGAAAAGAGAGCTCATCTCCGTAAAGGAACTTACAGAATTAGGAGGGAGTTGTGCAAACCACTGTTGAGCCGCTTTAGTCAAAGTTGTTAAGAACACACGACACTTGACCCCGTCGGTGTATTGGTGGAGGAGAGCTCCATTCTGGAAACGGAGGAGATGTTCCTAAGGATCAGTGGTACCGTCATATTCATAAGAAAGTGTCTTAAAATTTTTAGGGAGTGGATCTATTAAAATCTCTGAGACAAAAGGAGATTCCACTGCCTTACTTCCACTCGTAGCATTTTTCTCATACATTCCCTTCATTTCCTTCATTTCTCTTCTTAACGCCACAATCTCAGTATTAATGCTTTCTCGGGCTGAAGATCGAACATATTCTTCTCCCGACCTATCCTCCTCTGTTGGTCCTTAATGGAGTATGACACAAGTGTATGGGGGGAGAATGCACTTGTGTATGCAAATTCTTCCTTTTTCTTCTTAAAAAACAGTAGATTGGTTTGATCAGGAAGGTTGTCTGACAACTGGCCTGAGTGATCTTCAAAAGATACCTATCCTACTGAAAACTAGACAGTGATCAGTTGGATAAATATCTAAGAGATTTTCTAAGTGCGGAATGTGGTTGGCCTTTTCTTTGAAGGAAATACTCCAAGTTAATTTCTGAAAACAACAGTTAATTAGGGACTTTGTCCAAAACAGTTTTTCTTATCTTACTGAATTGATTCCTTTGAAGATGAATGATTGTGAGTAGAGCAAGGTAAGGGTTTGGGGTTTGGTTCCAACAAACACTCCTTCACTAAATGAGGTAAGGGTTTGAGGTTTGGTTCCAACTAGTAGAGATATCCTTTACAATAAGAACAGTGTAAAGGCTTAGGATATCTCAATGCTAAGCTTGGGATATTACAAGAGTTGGCTTAGCTATTTGAAGTGATCAGGAAACTTGGGATTCACTACTACAAAATATCCATGTGGTGACGCTTGTTTAGTGACCCTATTGCGTAAGGGTCACAATATTTTTTATATAATGACCCTTTCATTTTTTAATTGGATTTAGTGACGCCCATGAAGTTAGAGCATCGCTAGGAGGTCTAGTGTTCGGGTCCCAGATGCGACTTTTCATTTTTTTTTTTAACTCAGCGCCCCCAATCTCTCATGATTTTTTTTTCTAATTAATTTTTTCTCAAATTCCCTCCTAATTAAATTAAGTCCCGCTCATAATTTTTTTTAAAATTATTATCTTAACCCAAATTCTCTTATATTCTCTCACCCTCCTCCTAAGTGCCGCACATACTCTGCGAGCCCTAGAAAATTTAGTTTCCACACACTTTCGTCAATCCCAGTCGTTTAGAATCTTAACCTTCTTCAGTTTACCTTGATCGTGGGAAGAAGCCTATAATCATTCAACTCGCCTTCATCCGCATCAAACACGATTACACCTGCGCTCACGGTCTGCGATCGTACCACCCATAATTGCCCACCACTGCGAGTCGCACTTGTTGGGTACTCTTTCAATTGAACAATTTTCACTTTGTTTATTTTTTGGTATTTTTCAATCGGAATCAGATTAGATTAGTTTCTGACTTTTCCATCCCAATGCGTTATTGTTAAATTTTCTTATTCACTCCGATTCGGGATGTTCTTTGTAATTCGAATATTTTGGGCTTGGTTCTGTTGAACGAAGTTCAGTTTTGACACCATTGTTTTTCATCCATGTTTCAATGGAGTATTTTGAATTTAATTTTAATTGTACTTCTACCCCTGTTTCCACTCATTGTGTTAGGATACTTTGTTCTTTTGCAGTCTTTATTTTTGTTCATTATACAAATGTCTATTAAGTTTGTTAAGTGGAGAATCTTGATGCTTTCTACGATGACATGTAGGTGAAGGTCATTCTCTGCATTAAGGGAACATAACAACGTAAAGAAACAAATTCAATATAGAAAAAAGTAAACGGGTTATACAAAATTTGATTTTCTGTAATTTATTGTATTATATATGAAATTGTAAGAGATACATGTGGGCCTATTAGTCTCCAAAACATTCTCAAGTTATATTGGGAGGACTTTGAATAACTAGAGAGATGTAGAAGACATACCGTATGATCTTCTGTGAGCCATTTTTAGTGTTTGTTTGAGTCTCGTGGACGTCTAGTGGCTAAATGATGACTTGAATCAATGTGTAGATTTTCTTTACTGGTGAATAAATTGGCTCTGGTATAGGAAAGAATAGGAAAGATGCCCTACAACAAGCAACAGAGAATGCCCTTCGTAGCTTAGCTGGTAAGACCTCGAATTCACCACTAACCTCTGTCACTTGTTGTTATAATTAAAACAATGTGTTCATTGTATAAATTATTTAGGTTTACTCATTTGTCTGGTCATGTGATTATAAATTATTATGATTACATGCAGTCATTGCATATATTGATGTCATGTATGACTATATCTTATGTGGCACCTCATTCTGCTGTAGAGGATAATAGTGATTTTTATTGACTTTTTCCAGAGAAAGAAAATTGGTTTCTCTGGAATATTGTAGAGCCTGCTTCAGAAGAACTGCCAATTAACAATGATTTACGCAAGCAAAATAATTCTGAAATTGGGAATTTTGACAATACTTCCCATGATTGATCTGATGTACTCTGCCCAAAACATTGGGGATGCCTTAAAATGATCCGTGTAGATGTTTCAAGATTAGGATTATCGATTTTCTTGAGATAAACTAGTCCTTGGAATTTATTACCACCAAATTTGGGAGCACTACATGAAAACAAGTTTGGGTTGCTTCATTTACAGTTGGTCACTTTTGTGCTTCTAAAATCCATTTTGAAGGTAAGAAATTTTATTGATCTCCTTAAGTTCCCAACTGCTATCCGAGAATTGGGTGTACACAATTTCATCACAATTAATTCCATTTCTTTGTATTGTTTCCCAAGTGACATTTTCTGCTTGAAATAGTGAGAATTGGTAGAATTCTTGAGGCATACACAATTGTTACTTATGTAGTTAAGTGGCTATTTTCTACAGATTAGTGGCCTGTGACATTATACTTTGGAATTTCAATTATTCTAAACACCCTAGATATTTTGATGAACATGTGTTAAGGTTGATATTAAAATTGATTTTCTATATTCCATTGAGCTTTGTGAGTCTGTTAGCTTTAGGAAATTTCTTTCTAGTGTCATTATCTACGACCAAACGACCAAATGTTGACGAAGAAATTTATTAGTACAAGAACTTTTTATTATTCAGCCTATAATGATGAATGCCAAATTCTAAGGACATTGATTTGTCAACTTTTGTATTAATTACACAAGCTTATTTATTTATTTGTCAATCTTTTTAAGAACTGAGTTTTCACCACCTGGAAATCGTTTATTTTATATTTTCCTTGTGAAGTCTTCATGTTCTCTTGGAAAACAGACGAAAGTTTTTTCTTATAAAATTTGCATTTCCAATCTCCATGACTATGAAATAACCTTCTCAGTTTTCATATTTATATTGATACTTTGATGACAGCAAGATTGATGACGACTCTCAATGGGGTCACGTATGTAAGGGAATTTGCTACCTCACTTTGCACATACTTAGCAACCCTGCGCTTTCTCATCAGCATTATCTAGGTAAATAAGATTATCAATAATATGATGCTTTCTTCATAGTCTGGACTCAATTTTGGGTCAAATTTCTTTGATTTATATGGCTGACTTTGCTAACCATTCTGACTCAGTTAAAGTGATAACATTTGGTGCTGCATGGATGCATATTAGTTCTCCCACATTTCGAACAATATGTCATTGCTTACTATATTGTGAAATGAAATGTTATTGGAGCAAAATGAGGTCTACTAACTAAATTAGTAAAACCCAGTAAAAATGTTCTTGAGAGGAGTTATTAGAGTAACACTGGGCATGCAAATATTTCTTGAAGTAGTATTAGGCTAGGATAGGGTTAAACTAAAAGGACTTAAAGAAAATGCTCTTAAGTAACTCGTAGTAATCCTTTATATTCATTTCCTAGCATTTAATTGTACCATGAGTTATCAAAATTGCTTCTTCTTTGCAATGTTGTTTCAGGTATGTTTAAAGATAGAGAAGAGGAAGCAAATTGTTTCGAGCATCTTTTGGACATGTAATGTTATTAAGTATCATTATGTAGTTGGATTTGTGGATGTATAGTGTAATGCATTTGAATTTTTGATGATTGGTTGGCATGTACCGAATTTATTGTATTAAGAATTACTTGATAAGTTGTTTGTATTTTATGAAAATATGATTGTTTGAATTTGCAAATTACCGTTATAGTAAATATTAGGTACGATATTAGATATGCACAAGTGTTTATATTTTGGTTACGCATTAAAGGTCATGAAGACCATCATTTAATGACACATAGGCGTCACTAAGTGACGTGGTTAAATTAGTTAAAAAATTTATGTGACATGAGAAAATGTCTCTAAAGCACGTCGTTGTTATGCAAGTTAGCGTCATCAAATAGTATTACAATGATGCACAAAAGCGTCACTAAATGAGGTAGTTAAATTAGTTATAACTTTTTGATGACGCGAGAAAGCATCACTAAAGCACATCGGCATGACATCGGTTAGCGTCACTAAATATTGTTACTATGACGCGTAAAAACATCACAAAGACCATCTACAATGACGTTTAAAAGTGTCACGATAAAAATATAAAGAAACGCCAAATCAGGTGACGCTTGGCCAAAGTGTCACTATATCCAAAGCGTCACCAAAGGATTTTTTAGTGACACTTATGAGCGTCTCTAAAGACCTTTTTTTTTAGTAGTGATTCTTAAGAACGACTTTGGTTTCCTTTGATTGCTTGATGATAGTTTGATAGCAAGTAGTTGGATACTTGAATCCTTTGATCACCTCTGAATTTATAGGCAAATTTGATCAACTATCCGTTGGAGAGATAACATTTCAAACTTGTCTATTTGCAGCACCATTGAAACGGTTGTGAAGCTTGACATCCTATTATCCAATGTGTAAAGGCTTCTTCAATGGTTGCTTGAATGAATGTGTTGACTTCTGAAAAATGCGGCTGAGATGACTTGTGTCAGTTTCCAAATTTGCACATTTACCAAGGTTGATTTGTGGCAGACTCTATACTCAACCAACGGTCAGATGGGACAACTCCCCTGATCATTCCTGCTGCAAACTAGAATGTTCCAACATTCATTCAATACTTCAGTCTTTAATGCTTCTAAGTCTTTAATGCCAAGTTCAGGCTTGATGGCAATAAATGCTTCATTAAATATGTCTTCTGTGAATATAGCATTCAATGCTCTTGATCATTAGCACTTCAATTGATTTGATACATTCCTTATTAATGCATGAAGCTTTTCCTTACCATTCTTGATCATTCAGCCATGTTGTCCACTTCAGTCAACTTGTCTTGTACACTTCAGCATACTTGACCTTAAGTATTAATACTTAGTGAGCTGCCTAACATTTCAGCTTTAGACAACTATCCTGAACTATAAATCTCACAACATTTCTGAGATTTTAGACTTAAGCAGTTCTACTTACTCAAGTATCCTGAGACAACTAGCCTGATCTATACTTGAGCATATCTCAACTAATCTGATCATCATCAATCAGGGGTTTTGGTATCTATATCAAAATCATTTTATTCCCAAAAATTTCCCCCTTTTTTATGATGCCAAAACCTATTACAAAGGGAACTTGGCTTATATTAAGCTCTGTCTTCAGGATAGATGACCTGGTCAGTTTTCCGGAAACAAACTGTTAGCACAAATAATAAATCAAGTAAATAGGTCATGTCAGGATAGTTGAGATAATGAGTTGTTATCTCTTGATAGAAATATAGTGATCCTTTCATATATGTCATAGATCATTACAATGCAGAAAAGACAGCAAAGGACTCACTAACTGATACAGGTACAACAAGATAACAACAAGGATAAAAATCATAGATAGAAAGGGAAGGAATGAACTTATGCTTCAAAGGGTTTCATCATCCTGAGGAGCAATTCCATACTGAGCCCAGACCCTCTTCTTCAGCTCCCAAATGTCCTGATTGGTTCCTTTGGGGCCAGGCTTCATCTTCTCCATCCTCATGATTGAGATGAACTCCTCCAGAATCTTTCCTTCATCAATTAAGTTCCCATTGAACTTGGGAGGCATGTACAGAATAGGACCAGGGGCTTTGAACTCAATTCTTGCCATATCAGCTGCTGCAAACAGCGTCTGGTACAAATCCCCGTGATTTTCAAACATAAACTGCACAAATACCTCTTCAACATCTTCACCCAGCCATTTGCCAATGACATAGAAGTCATACACAAAACTTCTTTTGGCCTCCTCCCATGCATCATTCAGTGAGATTGGCACCCACTTGTCATGGTGAGGGTACTGAGTGTCCCATCTTTGCAGCATCTGAGGCTTCAACCTTGTGTATGAAGCTCTCCTCCTTCTTGGAGCTTTGAAGTTGGCCCTTCGTTCATCTCTTGCCTTGTTGGCCTCAACCAACTGTTCCATCTTCTCCTTTGCCCTTTGAAGAGCTAGCTTTTCCTGAGTTTCAGGATCCTTTCCAAATCCTTCTTCAAACAACTTTGAAGGATCATCAGCAAGTTTGGGCATTCTGACTTCAGGCTCTTTGTCCTGTTCTTCTTCTTCTGCTTCTTCTTCTTGGATTTCAGGCAATTTGGCTGCTTTCTTCAGCCTCTTTGACTTTCTCAGTGGAGTTGACTCTTCAGATTGAACTCAGATGGTAGAGTCAGGCTGGTTGGGAATTCAGTGAAGGCTTGTTCCTTTCTCTTTCTTTCAGAGGCCCTGGTCACCTTCCCCCTTACTTCAACAATCTTTTCCTTGGGGTCAAGGCCTGCAGATTCACCACCAGGTCTCTGTTTCCTTCTAGCCTGACTTTCCATTGCAGAAGCCATGGATTTCTTTACTGCAATCTGGATTTGCTCTTCTTCAGTGAGATCTTCAATGTTAATTGGGCCTTTGCCTTTCCCAATGACTTCTTCTTCCTCTTCCTCAACCTCAGGGACCTTTTCCTTTCCCTTGGATTCACCTATCTTCAAGGTTCCCTTTGCCCTAGCTCTCTCTCTTTCCCTCTTTTTGGCATTATCAAAACATTGGGGCTTCAAGTCACTAATGGTGACAAAGAGATGGGAATGAGAATGAGTGAGGGACTTCAGCTCTTGCAGCAAATAAACATTTTCATCATGGATGTTTTGCATCCTATCATCTGCCATACTCAGAAAGGCATGGACTGGCTTCAATTTCTGAGCAACAATAGCATCAAGTGTGGCCTTCAAGGATTGATCAAGTTTGGCCTGTAGTTGCTCAGTGAGATTAGACACAACTTGATCAGAGACCTTGGCCATAAGTTCCACTGTGAACTTTTCAGCTGCTTCCTTCACCATTGCAGCTTTTAACTCCTCAGCCTTCTTCCTTTGAGCTGCTGTTCTCTGCCTCAAGGCATCCTTAATTGTTCTTTTTAGCGCCAATACATTGTGCTTGTAGAGATCCTTTAAACCTTGCTGCTCCTTTTTCACAGTCTTTGTGAATTTTGCCATTGCATCCTTGGCCTTGGTAACTTCTGTTGAAACTGTTTGTAGTCCAGTTTCAACACCACTAATTCTGGCATCCAAGGTTGGCAATACTACTTCTTCTGAGCCAGTGAGCCTCATCTCCACAGAGGCTAGAGTTTTTCCTTGGCCATCAAGGGTGTCAACAGTTTCAGCATGTGCTTTCCCAACTTCTCTGACCAATGTGTCCAGCTTCTCTGATTGCTCCTCAATAGAGGTTGCAGTTTGTGTAGCAAGTTGCAGTCCAGCCTCAGTGGCATTGGCTTGCTCAAAGTAGATTTTGTTCAGAGTGGACACATTTGATGAGATTGCTTCAAGATCAATATCAGCATCAATTGGAATATCTATGAGGGAAGCATCTGCAAAAATTTGTTCTATAGTGACAGCAACTGAATCTGCAAAACTCAAAGTGTTAGTTAAATCACCCTCAACACCCTCTTCCTTTTCATCTCCCATAAGGTCTGATACATCAGCACATCCTCTCTCATTTTCAACTAAATTCTTTTTTTCTTTTATTGATGATGGACTCACATTCACTGGAGAATCAGGCCTCCTTTCACCAAGGGATTCAACAAGTTCAGATTTGACTTGAAGAATAGTCTGACTCTCATATTGGGCTGCACCCAATATTTCAACTTCATCTCCCTCTATTTGTGGTGCACTCTTACTACCAGTAATCACACACTCACCACCTTCTCCCTCTGATTTTTCAATACTATCTTCCTTTTCAACTCCTTCTTGACCTAATCTTGACACCTCCATATCCTCAACAGGATCCACAGAGGGCAGTTGTTGGGAGATCACAGTGCTTGGGCATCCCAAGTCCACTAAGTCATCCTGAATGACTAAAGGCTGGTCAATGTCCAACTGTCCTGACATTGATGAGGCTTTAGTCAAACCAGCTTCTCCTATGGAAGTCTCAACATTGTCAAGCTTTGCCTCAGGCTCAGAAGAACCATCCTTGGCCAATGCATCTTTGTTGGTCCTTAAAGGAGTATATAACAAGTGTATGGGGGGGGGGGGGAATACACTTGTATGCAATTCTTTTCAACTTTTGATCAAACCAGAGCTCAGCAAGGTTGTCTTGGACAACTCTGCTGAAGATGATTAACTCTTCTAAGATAATCAAACTACTAAGTACTATTGAGTACTTAGTTGAATAACTATCTAGGGGAGTTATATGTGCGGAATAGTGGTTGCCCCTTTAAGTTTAGACTCCTTTAGTTTCTGAAATCACTTAGTCAATGCAATGCAATCCAGTTTAGTTTCAGGGAACTTGTCCAATACAGCTTTTGCACAGTCTTTGAATATGTATCTTTTGACAGATCAGTTTTGTGTGCAGTGTTGAATGTATGATAGTGCTTGAAAGTAAATCAACACAGGAGTTTATAGTGGTTCAGAGACTCAAGCTCCTACATCCACTTTCCCTGATTTAACAGGATAATTCCTTCACTCTTGGAATTAACTTGTTTTATAGTGCCAAGGTGCACTTGATCAATAACACCACTCCTTGGTGAATTGATCCCTAGGATGTCTAGAGTCCTAGTACCCTCTTCTCAACTCAGAACTGAACTGTTCTTCTCTCAACAATCAGCTCCTACCACTTCTACTACTACAACCTTCTCACTTTCTCACTTGAAAGGGGTAAGGGTTGAAGTAATGGTTCCAACTAATGAGATATCCTTTACAGTGAAGATCAGTGTATAAGGATAGGATATCTCTCTAAGCTTGTGTATGAATATACAATTGGGTACAGCTTAGAAGAAGTGTATGAAGACTAAGATAGTCTTTGAAAGCTTTGAAAAGCACTCTGACTTGTAGGATAGTTGGCCTTGTAGTTGGTCTTTTGGATGCTTTCAAATGGTCTTCACACTTCTGTATTTATAGAAAAATTTGAGGATTTGCCCGTTGGAGAGGCAGTCCCAAATTGCTATAAATGTCTTCCTTGAGTTTTTCAAACTGGAAGACAGATTCTTGATAGTGACATGTCCTTATTTGGGTAATAAACGGCTGTTAAGACTTTGTCTTCATTCTGCAGCACTTTTCCCAATGTTTGACTTCTTGTTAAGACTTGGACATGGCTTCTGAAGGTTGATCCAATGATAGGACAACATTCCTTATCAAATGGACAACTCTGCTTATCACTATCAGCAGACTTTGCATATCAGCAAGGTTGGCTTGCTCTTCTTCAGATGACTTGGCTCTTTCCCTTTGCTTCACTTGGAAATGATCTCAGCATGATATAGTGAAGTCTTTTAGGGTGTAGTTGTCTTCTTCTTTTCAGCATAGTTGATCTTCAAGCATTAGAACATTTGTTCTGGTTCAATTTAGCTGAGACAACTCTTCTGGGACAACTCTCCTGATTAGCATACTTGGCCTTTGAGCTTTAGAGCTTTTGTTTTTGCACAGAGTCAACCTCTTTGGACAACTCTCCTGATCAGAGCATTTGAGTAAGCTTGTCCTTTTGAGCTTTACAACCTTGTTCTTGCATAGAGACAACTTCTCTGGACAACTCTCCTGATCAAGGTATTTGGTTTTCAATAGAGTGTGCTTGGCCTTAGTGTTTGTTCCAGATTTTGAGCCTTGAGGGGACTTGATCTTGATAATCTTTAAAGCATAGGTTCCCCCTCACATTGTGCATCTAAATCATCTAAGAGCTGCCTAACATATCATCTTCTCATCTAGCCTTATGCTATGTGTTCTAGCATTTTTAGAACACCATCAATTGGCTTAGGCATGTCTCAAGGGGTTTTGGTATTTAATCAAAACATATCTCATTTTATTCCCAACAATCTTGGACTGAGTCACCACCCTTGGTCAACTCCTCTGATTGATCAGAGTCCTTAATTGAATGATAGGTCAAGTAATTTACCTGAGCAGAATTGAGGCCAGGAGGGTTGGGATTGGTGTTGTCATCATCATCATCATCATCATCATCATTATCATCTAAAGTGCTGCCAGGGTGTCTGATCCCTTTTGCTATTCTTTCTCTTTCAACAAACACTTTCTCAGACACAATTGTGCAGGGCTTCAGTAGTTAGTACACTTGTTTTCTTTACATTTGCAAAATGTAAAAGCCTGTTCTCCTCCACCTGCCACCAGCTAGCACCTTTATCCTTGATAGCCTGAGCTATCTCCACAATAGTTCTATCTTTGATCTCCACAAGGGCTCTGAGATCATAGAATTGTTGCTGCAACCTTGGAAACTCCTTTAAACCAGGATAAAGCTCATCAACATTAGCCTTGGAAATCTGCCTTAACATCCCCTCATAAGTATATTCTTCTCCCTCAGCATCAGAAGAGTTATCTTGAGAATCAGGGGAGTTAGATTGGGATTCAGGTAAATTGGACTGGGGCTCAGATGGGTTGGGTTCAGATGGGTTGGGTTTAGAGGAACTTAAAATAATTTGGGACTCAAGTGCTGTAGAGAGCAATGTTCCTGAGGAGGTTATTGGAATGGCTTGAATGGGTGGGAGAGTAAATTGATCACCTTCTTGAAGAGCAGTTTCAAGAAGTTTGGTGTAGGAGAGAAGTCTGGGATCAAGGGGGGAGAATGGCCTATCTTCAATATCAGCTAGGTCAGCCAATACATCAATGCCTGTCCTGTCAGGAGCACCTTCAGGAGAGTAGACCTTCTTGGCCACAATGGGGGCATCCTCATGAGTCTTGCACTCCTCTTCTTCCTCATGTGAAGGTGATATTCTTTGGGATTGAATATCAGGAGAGTTGGCTCTAGGGCTCTTAGACTTGGACCTTGACTTGGAGTTAGACCTACTGGTTTGTCTAATCTCCTTGAAAAATTCTTTCCTTTGTTTCTCCTCCTCCATCAACTTCTGCTTCTCAAAAGTTTTGATTATCCTTCTTCTTCTTTCAAATCTTGTTGGCTTCTCAAGATCCCTGTACTCAGTTACAGTCTCAGGTTGAAGAGGGACAACTTCCCTGATTTCTTCTCCCTCTTCAGTAGGATTGACTCCTTCTTCCTCAACTCTATCAATCTCCTCAGAAGTGGCACCTCCACTTCCAGACTGGCTTTCTGGTGAGGATTCACTGAGAATCTGCTTCATTTTCTTTATCTTTGGCTGAGATTTCTCTATCTGAGCCTTCCTCTTCCTTGGAGAAGATCTAGCAACCTTTGTAACTGTGAGTGCTTGCTTTTCTACTGCCCCTTGCTTCCTCTTTTCTGTCTTAGAGGACAGCTTTCTGAACATGATCTTGAGGGCTGGGAATGGCTTTGGTTTGGGTTGCAGGTGGGTATAATGAGCAAATCTTTCCAAGAGCAAGCTTGCTCTTGTGCAGTATTGAAGCTTTCCTTCCACCACAACCTTGTGGTGCTTCACCTCCTTGAATTTGTATTTTTCATTCATCATTTTTCCAAGAATGAAAGTCTTCCAATCAAATTTGACTCCTCTCTCAGCAGAGTCAATTACAACAGCCATTACTCTCAGTTTTGGCAAGCTAATTTGCTCAACACTCCCAGAGTGACTTAGCACACTTTTTACCACAACATCAAATAGGTGCTCATATAGTGGTTTCAAGGTTTTCTTGTTTTGGCCACCTACCAGCTTCTTAGGAACTTTCATCCATGGATTTGAAAATTCCTGCTCCTCTCCCTCTCTGTATAATTCTGGATTCAGGCCTTCTTAGGGCAGCCCAAAGCTGGCATCAAGATCCTCAGAAGTGAAGATGATGGTGTGTTGACTCTCTTCTTCTTCATCTTCTTCTGCATATGTCAACTTGGTGCACACATCACCTTTCTTGCCCTTCCATCTTAGATGGGCAAAGAACTCAGCCATGAAAGGGTTGAGGCAAGAATCAGGCTTGGTGCCTAAGAATTTTTCGAGCCCTGCCTCCCTAAGCCATTGGAGGACTGGATGAATATCTTTATCAGGGCTGTCAAAGGCCACCAACTTCTCAAACCATAGAGAATTGATATTGCTCAGATAAGTAAAATCAATGTCCAGAGATGGATCATTGAAGTTTACTAACTCTTCTTTTTTCAGTTTGGGAGCCATGGATAATTTTTGAGTTTGGAGAATAGAGAAATTTGCAGGTTTTGAGAGGTTTTTCAAAAAGCTTAAGGGTTAGAAATATTTGTGCGTAGGAAATGAGGGCAAAAACTGAAGGTTTTTATATGCAGGGTTTTTGTTAACCGTTGGACAAAAGGAATTGAGGGTGGACAAATCATAAAACCAAATGGATAAAGTGGGGTTGTGGGCTGTGAAACGGTTAGATGAAGGTTTAAGGTTAATCAATGGCTTTGATGATGGCATAGTAATTAATGCAATCTTAAAGGAGATTTTTGCATTAAATGCTGATTTGCCATTTTGGGGGCAAAAACCTTAATATCACACGCCATCCTAAAATGGCCTACTCTTAGCCCAAGAATTCTTTTAAATGTCCAATCAATGCTAAAAATAGCCATTATCACCCTATTACCTTGGACAAACATCCTGAGATGTGTTTTGACTACTATTTTGGTCAAAATTGCTGACCAATATTCCTGAGTGGGTCCCAATTATGCTGACTGGGTCCCACATGGTCAATCACCCTGATCAACCTTGCTGAAGGTGATATGGACAACTCTACTGAGTTTTTCTTAAAGCCAGAAATCTTCAGTGAGGTTGGTCAACTTTGCTGAAGTTCATCTTTATGAACTTCCCCCTTCATTTGAGCATCCTTCTTCATTTCTCCACCTTGCCTGGATCAAGTAAGCCCAATTCAATTGAAAGTTCCAAGAACCTTGCTTCAGCTAATGGCTTAGTTAAGATGTCAGCTTTTTGCTTATCAGTGTGTATTTTGACAAGCTTGATATCTTTCTTTTCCACATGATCCCTAATGAAATGATGCTTGATATCAACATGTTTGCATCTGGTGTGGAGCACTGGATTCTGTGAAATAGCAATTGCACTATTGTTATCACAGAATATGGGAACTTCATTTGTGATGACTTTGTAATCTCTGAGTTGCTGTCTGAGCCAAAGTATCTGTGCACAACAACTTCCAGCTGCTACATATTCTGCTTCAGTTGTTGATGTGGCAACTGTATTCTGCTTCTTTGAAAACCATGAGATCAGCTTGCTGCCCAAGAATTGACATGTACCAGAGGTGGATTTCCTGTCAATTCTACATCCTCCATAATCTGCTTCTGAATATCCAGTGAGCTCAATGTTATCATCTGCTGGATACCATAACCCAAGATTCTCAGTTCCCTTGAGATATCTTAGAATCCTCTTGGCAGCTTCAAGATGACTCTTCTTTGGATTTGCTTGAAATCTGGCACATACTCCAACTGCAAATGTGATGTTAGGCCTGCTTGTAGTGAGATAGAGTAGAGATCCAATGATGCCTCTGTATTCAGTGGAGTTGGTAGATACTCCACTTTCATCATGATCCATCTTCCAGTTAGTATTCATGGGAATTCTAACAGGTTTGCTTGAAGCACATCCAAATTTCTTGATCATGTCCCTTGTATACTTGGCCTGATTGATGAATATTCCATTCTTTGATTGAGAGACTTGAAGTCCTAGAAAGAAATTCATCAATCCCATCATGGACATCTCAAATTTGCTTTGCATGAGTTTAGAGAATTTCTCACACAGTTTCTCATTTGGAGATCCAAATATAATGTCATCCACATAGATTTGGACTAACAAAATATCATCTCCTTCACAGATTCTGAACAAGGTTCTGTCAACAGTGCCTTTGACAAAACCATGATCTAGAAGAAACTGTGATAAGGTGTCATACCAAGCTCTTGGAGCTTGCTTTAAGCCATAGAGGGCTTTCTTCAATCTGTACACCTTATCTCCTTCTTCAAAGCCTGGGGGTTGTTCAACATACACTTCTTCTTTCAGTACCCCATTGATAAATGCACTATTCACATCCATTTGATATACTTTGAACCTCATGTGAGCTTCATATGCTAAGAAGAGTCTGATTGCCTCAAGTCTGGCCACTGGTGCAAATGTCTCATCATAATCAATCCCTTCAGATTGACAATATCCTTTGGCCACCAGTCTTGCTTTGTTTCTCACAATGATGTCATTTTCATTCTTCTTATTTTTGAATACCCATTTGGTTCCAATGACATCTTAATGAGTTGGCCTTTCCACCAGTTCCCACACTTCATTCCTGGTGAACTGGTTCAGCTCTTCTTGCATGGCAATAATCCAGTTGGTGTCTTGTAGTGCTTCCTCAATGTTCTTTGGTTCCTGTTCTGAAAGAAAACAACAAAACAAAGCACTTTCGAAATGAAATCTTCTAGTTTTGATCCCATCACTTGGATTACCAAGTATTAGGCTAGTTGCGTGGTCATGCAACCAAGTCCTTCTAGACCTGATCCCTTCAGAAGGATTGTCCTCTTCTGAGGTTGGATCACTAGATTCATTAAATTCAGGAAAGTTTATTGAAGGATTAAGTTCAGGATCATATTCAGGGGTATTGTCCTCATTGTCAGATAAGTTGACATTTTCATTGGTTCCCCCTTGAATATTGGATCCATTTACTACCTCAGCATTGCCTGCTTCTTCATTAGTAGTTGTTACCTGATTTTGAACTGGGATGGGGTCAGTCAGTTCAATTTCTCCTTCAGGTTGGTTGTCCTCTGGTTGATTGCCATCGGTAGAGTTGTCCAGTTTTTTATTGTCATCAAGATCAGGCTGGGCAACATCTACAAACACTGTTTCCTTGCTTTGAAGCCTCAATCTGGTTGTTCTTTGTGTTATCTCATCAATATTCAGGTTTCTGTCCCTGAACTCATTAATAGATTCATCAAACACAACATGAGGTGTTTATTCCACAACAAGGGTTTTACAATTGTAGACTCTATAAGCTTTGCTGACTTGTGAATATCCAACAAATATTCCCTCATCAGCTTTGCTGTCAAAAACTTTCAATTGCTCTTTCCCATTATTGTGAATGAAACACTTGCAACAAAATATATGAAAATAGGCAACAGTGGGCAATCTACCTTTCCATAGTTCATATGGAGTTTTACCTTGTCCTTTAGTGATTAAGGACCAGTTTTGAGTGTGGCATGCAGTGCTGATGGCTTCAGCCCAGAACCTTTTAGGCAATTTGGTTTCAGCAATTAGTGTTCTTGCTGCTTCTTTCAAGGTTCTGTTTCTTCTTTCAGCAACACCATTTTGTTGAGGTGTTCTTGCTGCTGAGGTCTCATGTGTGATGCCATTCTTGCTGCAGTACTCATTGATGTATGAGTTTATGAATTCTGTGCCTTTGTCTGATCTGATCTTGACAATGGTTAGGCTATTTTCATTGCTCAATCTCATCATCAATTCAGGCAACTTGACTTGAGTCTCCTTTTTGTTCAGAAGAAATACCACCCAAGTGTACCTGGAAAAATCATCAACAACTACTAGTGCATATTTTCTTCCATTTAAGCTTACTGGGATGATTGGACCAAACAAGTGCATATGCAGTAGTTGGAGAACTCTCTCAGTAGAAATGACAGGCTTTCCTTTGAATGAAGCTTTGATTTGCTTTCCTTCCTGACATGGCTGGCATATATGTTCCTTAGTGAACACTTGATTTGGCAGCCCTTTCACTAGAGAGTTCCTTGCCAGTTTGTTGATGTTTTTGAAGTTCAGGTGATTCAGTCTTTTGTGCCACAGCCAGCTCTGCTCATTTGTGCTTTTGGCAACAAGGCAGACTGCTTCAGGGGTTTTGCTCCAATCTGAAAAATAGACATTTCCCTTTCTCACCCCTGTTAGTAGCACCTGTTGTGTTTATTTGTCTTTGATAATGCATTCATTAGGTGCAAATTCAACACTGTATCCTTTATCACAGATTTGACTTATAGATAGCAGGTTATATTTTAGGCCTAGAACATATGAAACATCAGTAATTTTTACACTACAAATATTTAATGTACCATAACCTCTTGTGATTCCTTGAGAGCTATCTCTAAAGGTTACTGAAGGACCATCTTTTTCAATGAATTCTGAGAGAAGCTCCTTATTTCCAGTCATATGCCTTGAACATCCACTGTCCAAGTACCATGCTGTTCTCTTATTTATGCTTCTCCTTTTCTTGTGGTCCTTGTTGCCCTGCAAAGTCAAATTTTAGGTACCCTTTGAATGTTAGGTCCTAGAGGGTTAGTTGTACCTTTTGGAACCCAAATCTGCCTAATTACTCTGATTGTCTCAAAGTGACTGACTTGGTTTCCATTTACATCTACATACACAGTCCTACCCTGAAATGCCTTAGGTGGTTTCTGTGCATGGGTGTTAGCCTTGTAAGGTTCAGGAGGGTTGGTGAATTTATTTGGGACATGTCTCCTGAAATTACTAGACTTAGGTGCAGCTTGGTAAGACCTTTGAGGATAGGAGCTTGGATGGCCTTTTCCCTTTGGCATGAAGGGTCCAGGCTTCCTGAAGCTGTTATACCTGTCAGTGGGATTGGGCCTTAATCTGTCCAGTTGAGGTTGCCTCATTTGAGTTGGCCTTTTCTGAACAGTTTTTGGACAATTCCACTAATGAGTGTTCAGTTGGGTTGGCCTTCCATTGGTTCTCCCTTTCTGAACCTCATTCCTCTTGTATTCAATGTTCTTAACCTTTTCCTTAGGTTTGGGTTTAGAAGCATTGTTTACTTGAGTAGGTATAAGAGTTTCTTTACCCTTACCCTTGATCAGTGGCTGGTTCACTTCCATTTCATTTTATTTTTGCTGAGCCACTGACCTTACAAAGGTCATCTTAGTATTGCTTGTTGAAGCAATGCTAAGACCAGGTGAGGGTTCAAATGGATCATAGCCTAATCCACTTCTTTGAGCCATTGGTCTTTGAAACCCTTGAATTTCCTCTATTGCCTTAGAGGATTTGTTCAAGGCAGACATTTTCAGTTTCAGGCTCCCCTCACTTAATTTAAGAGTATCAAATTCATTTGAGAGATTATCAAATTTAGCCTGAAGAGTCCTAAGGTCAAAATCCTTTTTCTTCAGAACCATATTTTGTTCATGAATCAACTTTTGTTGTTCAGAGACTTTGAGAGATAATTCATTGTGTTCTCTCACAATCTGTTGATACAACTCAGTTGATCTGATGTCAACCTCTGATTCAGGAAGGTTGGTGATTTTGACTTTAGATCTCAACTGTTCATTTTCTCTCAATGCCATATTGCATACTTCTTGCATTCTGGTGAAATCTTCCAATAACTTTCCAAAGTTAAAGTGGATTTCACTAGATTCATGTGTGTCATTAGAAGAGTTGGAAGATGAACATACCTCTTCATTTTCAAAGGCCATTTGACAGTCTTCTTCACTGTCACTGTTGGAGAACAATCCATCATCAGATGAGTACACACTTTCTTCACTTGCTGATTCTCCAGCTACCATAGCCTTTCTGTTGTTAAGCCTCTTGTCTCTTTTGTTCTGCCTTTCTTTCCTTTCCTTTGCACTTAGGTCAGGACAATCATACTGAAAGTGACCATTTTTCTGGCAGTTGTAACACACATCTTCATCATCATTTTTCTTTCTTGAGGATTCCTTCCTCCTGGATGATGATGGTTCACCTTTGCTGTACTTCTTTTTGTCAGCATACTTGTCAGCCTTCTTTTCATCAGAGAGCTTGTCCTCTGATTTGTTGTCAGGAGAACTGTATCTTCTCCTGTTCCTGTTATCTTGGTAGAACTTTTTGTATCTACCAAATCTGGAGTTAAGCTTTTCAAATCTCCTTGCCATGAGTGCCAACTCCTCCTTCATCTCAGTTTTGGAGACAGTTTGAGATGCTTTCTGTGCATTCTTCTTTTCTGACTCAGTAGCTTTGAATGCAACACCTTTGCTTGAGGAAGATGGCTCTTCATGTACTTTCTTCCTGTTTAGATCAAACTCATATGCTTTGAGTTCAGAGAACACCTGCTGCATAGGCATGTTGTCAAGATTGCTGGTGTTCTGCATCATGACTGAATATATGTCCCATTTGGATGTGAGACTTCTTAGAATTTTCAGTGAAACTTCTCTTTTGGCATAGAATTTGCCCAGAGAATTCATCTCATTCATGATGTCAGTGAATCTGCCATCAAGATGATCAATAGTTTCATTGGGCTCCATAGTGAATTGTTCATACTTTTGGATGGCCACTTGAAGTTTGTTTTCTTTGATCTTTTGGGTACCTTCACACATAAGTGCTAGGGTATCCCAGATCTCTTTTGCTGTGGTGCAGTGATACACTCGTCCCATCACTTTATCTGGAATAGTCTGGTACAAGGTGTACATGGCAATGTAGTTTAGATTGTGCCTCTTTCTCTCTTCTGCTGTCAGTTCATCCTCATCTTTTGGCAATAGTTCCCTTGGGTCTGCTTTCTGAGCATCAGTGACCTTGGGATTTAGCTTGGTGAATGTGAAGGGCCCTCTGGTGATGACTTTGAGCATTTCATCATGCTGGCAGGCAAGATGTGCTCTCATCCTGATCTTCCAGAAATCATAGTTCTCAATTGAGATCATGTGGAGAAAAAGGATATCAAGTTAGTAAAGATCCACACAGATCATCAAAAAGCTGATATATTGACAAAGCCACTTGCAGAAGCAAGATTTCTGGAATTATCAGCAGAGTTGGGTCTTCTTGATCCAGGGAAGTTGGACAAATGAGTCCAAAGGAGTTTATCCATTAAGGGGGAAATAGATTCAAACTTCAGCAGACTTGGTCAAGTCTACTGAAATTCAGAAAAGATGACCTTACCTCTTCAGGACACTTGTCCCTTGAAAGTCAGGACACTTGTCCACAGCACTTCAGGACACTTGTCCATGTAGGGTCAGATAAGTTGTCTTGGCTATCAAACCAAATCTTGGTCTGATAAGCACCTATTTTGGGCAATCATTGCCTATTTCGAAATATGTCCCATTCCAATTACAGATATCATCTTTTTGGGATTTAATTTGTCTCCCACCCAAAAGGTCACTTTCCATGCATTAAATGCCAAGATTTAACTCTTGTTTGCATTAAACTTTTTGGGACATGATCTATCTCGAAAAACCCCCAGCCTTAAATAAACATTAAAACTCCACCCACGTTTTGAACAAAACAGTTTTTCAATGTTACATTGGTTTTTGACCATTGGATCAAAACTGGCCAACTCCCCTGAAATCAATCCTAGCCGTTCATTTTGGATTTCCATTTTTGTTCACCTTTGAATTGCATCAAGACTTCACCAACTCATTGACAAACATTCTTTTTAGAATATTCACAAGTCTTAAGATCCCCCACAAACACTTCTTCCCCAAGTATTCGAAACCCTAGCTCTAAATTTTCTTCAAACTCTCTCAATCTCTGTCAAAACTTTCTTCTGTAAACCTTCAATGGCTCCCAAAGTTAGACCAGAGATGATCATTGATTTCACCAACAAGGCTCTAGACCTTGATTTTGGTTATTTGAGCAACAAAAACAGTCTTCACTTTGAGCCAATTGTATCCTTTGAAAGTGAAGATCCTGAGATTAAACCAACCCTGAGATGGTTGAGGAGAGCTGGACTACAAAAGTTCATGGAAGAAAGACCAAGTTCCTGCTTGGAAAGCTACATGGCTGAGTTCTTTGCATTTCTCCAGTGGAGAGGTAAGCCTGAAGATGGTGAAGTTTCCACCAGATTGTCATATGTTGCAGAGGGAGAGGAAGAAGAGAGATTTCATAGAGTGAAATTCTCTTCAGAAGATCTTGAAGGAGCCTTTGGATAGCCTTTTGAGGGAAGGAATCCAGAAGTTTATGGTACTGGACATGAAGATGAAATAGCTCAAGAATGGCTGTTAGTACCAGGCCCTCTCTCTTCAACACAAAATAAGAAGACTCTCAAGCCAGAATTTCTCAACCTCTTTGAGGTAGTTGCTAAGAGTCTCTTGAGCAATACTGGAAGCTTGGAACAAATTAGTCATCCAAGAATCAGACTTATGGCTGCTATTATTGATGCTAGTGACAAAGGCATCAAATTTGATTGGAGAACCTTCATTATATCTGAGATGATGAAGGAAAAGGCAAAATTCAAGGTGAGAGCTCACAACAAGGTTGTGCTAGAAGGGAAACTCAAGTATTGCACCAGGGCAAGCTTGTTGATTGAAAGATTTTCCCACTACTCTCAAATGCAAACATTTGCAAAGCCTCTCCCAGCCCAAAAGATTCTGTTCAGGAAGCTCAGCAAGAAAACTGAGCAAAGAAGGATGCTTCTGGCCAAACCTGCTGAAGAGAAGGTTGAAGAGAAACCTAAGATGATGAAAAGAACTAAGGCCAGGGCTGTCAAAACAAGGAAAATGTCTCAACTGTCTTCAAGAGAAGCCTCAGGAGCATCAGCTGAAGTTGATGAAGTGGTAGAAGAGGGAGTAAGTGTGCCTTCTGACCACTCAGAAGAGTTGAGGCTAAAATATAATGAGACAAGGCAAAAGAAGAAGGGTGATAAGAGGATCATGGAAGTTGTCCCTGAGAAGGATGGTGAAGGAAGTGGGAGCAGTAGGGCCAGCAAGAGAAGGGTCAAGCCTACTGATAAAGTGTTGGAGCTGCAGGAAGAAAGGTCTCTACAATTAGCTCTAAGAGAGAGCAGAGCTGAAAGCAGGACCAAATCCAGGTCAAGGACTAGCTCATCAGGTTCTGGAACTCCAGAATCCAAGGTTCCTGAAGAGGCCAACATCCCTGAAAGCCAAAATCCTGAACCCAACTCCCCTGAAACCCATATTACCCCTCCCAACCAACCTATCACCCCTGTAGATCTCACCAAGAGATATTCTCCAGAAGGAAGTGTGCAAAGAAGAGGGATAGATGTGCTAGCTGATATAGTAGTAGATGAGACAAGACTGCAATCTCCCCTTGACTCATCCATGCTCAACTACTCAAAGCTCTTAGAAGTTGCACTCATTGAACCAACCCCCATAAGCAAAGCCCCTTCAGATTCATTGCTCTCTAAAGCAACTGAAGTACCTTCATTTGAGCCTAACCTTTCTGAAGCCAACCCTCCTGAACTTAACTTGCCTGAAGCTGCAATTAAGGAAACCACAACCAACTCCCCTATAGCCCAAAGTTCTCCATCTAGTGAGAATGAGGAGGAGTATACTTATGAAAATATGCTCAGAGGTGGAGCTAAGGCCACTGTGGACAGTTTATACCCACAACTTGCTGAATTTCCCAGAATTCAGAAAATGTTTCATGATTTGAGGATGCTTGTGGATGTAAAAGATAAGACCTTAATGGAGATATCACAAGTCATCCAAGATAAGGGTGCTAACTGGTGGCAAGTAGAGGAAAGCAGATTGCTACACTTTGCTGGTGTGATGAAAACAAGATTCCTCATTGATGAGGAAGTTTTTGCAAAATTGGTAGCTGAGAAGATCATTGAGGAGAAAGAGAGAAAAGCTAAGGGCATAAAACACCCTGACAGTAGCTCAAATGATGATGATTCCCCTGATGATCCCTCAAACCCTTCAAATCCCAACCCTCCTGAAACCCCTCAAGCCAACCTCCCTGAACCTTCTCAACCCAAGTCTTCTGTAGCAGATAGACTTTCAAACCCTCCTAGAACCTATCATAGGAAAGGCTCTGTATCTTCAGAGGTGTTGACCAAGGGTGGTAACACAACCAAAGACACATCTGCCAATGAAGGTTCTTCTGAACCCAAGGCACAGCCTAAAGATGTTGAGGTTCCTATGCTAGAGGCTGGTTTGATTAAGGCCTATTCAGTGTCAGAAGAGTTGGACACTGATCAGCCCTTAATCATTCAGGATGACTCAGTGGCTGATGTAATAAGCACTGTGATCTCCCCATAACTGCCATCTTTGAACCTTGTTGAAGGTGGAGATGTTGCAGGTTTAGGAGAAGGAGTTGAAAAGGAGAAGTTAGTGGAAAAATCAGAGGGAGTAGTAGAAGTTTAGGAGAGATGTGGTGATCACTAGAATAGTGAGTGTACCACTAAATGAGGGTGATATAAGTGAGGAAGGGCAGGCTATTCTTGAAGTCAAATCTGAACTTCAGGAATCCCTTGATGAGAGGAGGCCTGTTTCTTTAAGTGAGGAATTTATTGAAGAAGGGAGAAAAGAAAGAGTTGAAAATGAGAAGAAGGCTGCTGATGTATCAGAGTCTTATACAAAAGAAATTGAGGGTGATGAGTGTTTATTTCCTAACTTGTTTGATCTGTCTAATTTTGCAGGTATTTCCCTTGACCAAATTTTTGCAGATGAATTCTTAACAGATGCCCCTATCCAAGTAGATACAGGCTCAGCTCAAGCCTTACTTGGTATGCAATTAGAGAAATTGGACTCCTTGGCTCATCAAGTCCAATCTGCTCATGCTGAAACTTCAGGAGCATTGAATGAGCAAGGAAGAACTCTAGCATCTGTAGAAATGAGGCTTACAGGATCTAAGGATGTTGTACTACCCACTCTGGAAGCAAGGATTAGTGGTGTGGAAACTGGCCTCCAAACCATTTCCACTAAAGTACAAAAAGCCAAATCCACCATGGAATCCATCTCAGAAGAGGTCAAGAAGGAACAAAAACTGCTGAGAGACAATCATAATGCCAATGTCAAAGCTCTCAGGCTAACTGTCAAGCAAGCTCTTGGAAAGAAAACTGCATTGCAAAAGAAAAGAGCTGAAGAACAAAGGCTGGCTATGGTGAAAGCAGCCTCTGAAAAATTTTCCCAAGAAGTGATGGCCAACATTGCTGAAAGTGCAGTGGCCAACCTCACTGAGCTCCTTAAAGCCCAACTTGATGCATCCCTGAAGGCAACCTTGGAGGAGGTTGTTCAACAAAAGATGAAGCATGTTCTAGCTTTTCTTAGCTTGAGCAGTGATAGGATGCAAAATATACATGATGAAAATGTATATTTGTTGGAGGAAATGAAGTCTCTAAACCAGGCCCAATCCCTAATGGCCACAACAATGAGTGAGCTGAAACCCCAGTGTTTTGATGCTGCCAAAAAGGGGGAAAGGGAAAGAGCAAGAGCAAAAGGTGCCTTGGTGATTGGAGGCTCAGACAAGGGAAAAGACAAAACTGCTGAAGCAAAAGGAAAAGAGCCTGCAGTGCTAATCTTAGAAGAATTGGATGAAGAAGAGCAACTAGCACTTGCATTGAAGAATTCAATGGCCTCAGCACAAGAAGAGAGAATGAGATTACAGCAGAGACCAGGTGGTGAGGTGTCTGGTTTGGACAAAGATGCTGAAGGTGTCCAAACTAGAGGAAAGATCAAGAGGGCAAAAGGGAAGAAATGACAAGCTGAGACATTTACTGACTTCCCTAACAGTCTTGATCTTCCACCTGAGTTCAGAATTGATGAAGATGAACCTACATAAAAAAGAGCCAAAGCTGCTGAAGAACTCAAAACTGCTGAAGAAGACAAATCTTCTGAAATGGTCAACATTGCTGAAGGTGCCAAAGCTACTGAAGATGTGGAAGCTTTATATGAAGAAGGCTTTGGACCTGGACCAAAGAAGACAAAGATTGTAGTACTGAATGATCCATCAAAGTTGTTTCATGAAGGGTATGGCAAAGACCCTGAAACACAACAGAAACTGGCCATGATGAGGGCCCAAGAGAAAATGGATTTGATGGATGAAGCACAAAGAGCAAGAGATAAGAGAAGAGCAAACTTTCAGAAACTAAGAAGAAGGAGAGCAACTTACAGCAAGATGAAGCCTCGGCTTCTAGTCCCAATGGACACCAAATATCCACATCTGGATAAATGGGTGCCAATTCAGCTGAATGATACATGGGAAGAGGCTAAAAGGGAGTTTGTCTATGACTACTATGTCATTGACATGTGGAATGGAGGAGATGCCAACTCTGCCTTTGCTGAGTTCATGATAGAATACTACAGAGAGTTATATCAACAATTGCTTGCAGCTGCTGATATTGCAAGAATTGAACTCAATGCTCCTAAGCCTATCATCTACATGCCTCCAAAGCTTGATGGATGGATTGACCAAGCAAGGATCCTGAGGGAGTTCACAGAGATTCTTAAGCTGAACAAGATGACCCTTGGACCCAAAGGAACCAATCAGGAAGCCATTGAACTTAAGAAGAGAGTGTGGGCACAATATGGGATGTTGCCACCTAAAGAAGATGATCTCTGAAATGGCTAAGTCTTCCTGACTCTTATATGCTGGAATGGATAAAAACTTAAGTTGGTTGCTAACTTGTGTTTTTTGGTCAACTATTCTGAAGATGCTCAAGATGTTGATATGATGTGCTCAGTTACCTAAATGCTGAATGATTTTAGAGTATATCATACTTTTGTAGTAAATGTGTGCCTAATTGTAATATCTCTCATGCTCTGACATGTTTATGTTCAAACTATCAACATGCTGTAATGATTTTCAAATTGAATGATAGTTGAACATACTTTGAATCTGAAAAGCAAATCTCTCTATGCCTATTCTTGAAACCTATCTGCAACATGAATGGTGAGTACACTAACACATCTTCTTTCAGGGAAATTGACCTCAGTCATGTCTTCTGAAGATAAATGTAATAGGTGTAGTCAAGTCACTTTTGCATAAAATGTATAGGTTTTGGCATCATCAAAAAGGGGGAAATTGTTGGGAATAAAATGAGATATGTTTTGATTGAATACCAAAACCCCCTGAGACATGCCTAAGTCAAGATGATTGTGTTCAAAAATGTTTTAGAACACATAGCATAAGGCTAGATGAGAAGCTGATATGTTAGGCAGCTATTAGATGCTTAGATGCACAATGTGAGGGGGAACCTATGCTTTGAAGATTATCAAGAACAAGTCCCCTCAAGGCTAAAAAATCTGGAACAAATACTAAGGACAAGCATACTCTATAGAAAACCAAATGCTCTGATCAGGAGAGTTGTCCAGAAGAGTCATTTCTATGCAAGAACAAGATTGTAAAGCTCAAAAGGACAAGATTAGCCAACAAGCTCTGATCAGGAGAGTTGTCCAGAAAGAATCATCCAGAAGAGTTGTCTTAGCAATCAAGCCCAAGTGCTTTGAAAGGCTTGAGGTCAACCATACTGAAAGAATGAAGACAACTACATCCTTAAAGAACTACATTGAATCATGCTAAGATCAATTTCAAGAGAAGCAAAGGATGAGAGCCAAGTCATCTGAATAAGAGCAAGCCAACCTTGCTGATAAGCAAAACTGCTGATAGTGATAAGGAGAGTTGTCCATTTGATAAGGAATGTTGTCCTATCATTGGATCAACCTTCAGAAGCCATGTCCAAGTCCTAACAAGAAGTCAAACATTTGGAAAGGTGCTGCAGAAAGAAGACAAAGTCTTACAAGCCGTTTATTACCCAAATGAGGACATGTCACTATCAAGAAACTGTCTTCCAGTTTGAAGAACAAAAGGAAGACATTTATAGCAATTTGGGGCTGCCTCTCCAATGGGCAAATCCTCCATTTTGTCTATAAATACAGAAGTGTGAAGACCATTTGAAAGACCTATACCTCAACTTCAACCTTGACAAGAATATCCAACTATCCTACAAGTGCTATCAAGCTTTCAAAGAGACTATCTTAGTCTTCATACACTTCTTCTAAGCTGAACCTATTGTATATCCATACACAAGCTTAGAGAGATATCCTATCCTTATACACTGATCTTCATTGTAAAGGATATCTCATTAGTTGGAATCTTACTTCAACCCTTACCCCTTTCAAGTGAGAAAGTGAGAAGGTTGTAGTAGTAGAAGTGGTAGGAGCTGACTGTTGAGAGAAGAACAGTTCAGTTCTGAGTTGAGAAGAGGGTACTAGGACTCTAGACATCCTAGGGATCAATTCACCAAGGAGTGGTGTTATTGATCAAGTGCACCTTGGCACTATAAAACAAGTTAATTCCAAGAGTGAAGGAATTATCCTGTTAAATCAGGGAAAGTGGATGTAGGAGCTTGAGTATCTGAACCACTATAAACTCTTGTGTTGATTTGCTTTACAAGTACTTACATTCATTCAACACTGCACACAAAACTGATCTTCCAAAAGATACATATTCAAAGATTGTGCAAAAACTGTTTTGGACAAGTTCCCTGAAATCGGGACTGTATTGAATTGACCAAGTGATTTCAGAAACTAAAGGAGTCTAAACTTAAAGGGCCAACCACTATTCCGCACATATAACTCCCCTAGATAGTATTCAACTAAGTACTCAATAGTACTTAGTAGTTTGATTATCTTAGTTGAGTTAATCATCTTCAGCAGAGTTGTCCAAGACAACCTTGCTGAGCTCTGGTTTGATCAAAAGTTGAAAAGAATTGCATACAAGTGTATTCCCCCCCCCCCCCCATACACTTGTTATATACTCCTTTCAGGACCAACAAGTGTTATCAGAGCAGGGGTTCAAAGACCACTGCTTCTGAAAATCCATCTTGATTTTCAAAAAAAATCACATATTTGTGTGGTCACTGAGCTGATCTTTATCTGAAATCCTTTACCTGTTGACTAACTGTTTATTCTTGAGATATGGCCAACAACAATGTTGTTCCTCCACCTGCTGTTCAAGGATTGGACAACATGGCCACAAATCCAGTCAACCACATTTCACATCATAAACTGCCCATGTTTTCAATAGACAATTATGATTTCTGGAAAATTAGAATGAGGGCTCATCTTGCATCTCTTCATACTGATACCTTGAGAGTAATCACAAGAGGTCCTTTTGTGTTCACTCAAACTAACCCAAGATTGACAGATGAGCAAAGAGCAGATGTAAGGGAACTGATTCCCAAAGATGAAGATGACTTCACTGCTGATGAAAATAGGAAAGATAATTTGAATTATCTTGCCATGAACACACTATATCAAAAAATTCCAGATGCAATCATGGGAAGAGTCTACCACTGCACCACAGCCAAAGAAATCTGGGATACCCTTGCTGAAATGTGTGAGGGTACAGAAAAGATCAAGGAGAACAAGCTCCAAGTAGCTGTGCAAAAGTTTGAGCAATTCTCTATGGAAGCTGATGAGTCCATTGATAAATTTGCTGGTAGATTCACTGATGTGATGAATGAAATAAACTCATTGGGCAAGGTCTACTCCAGGAGAGAAGATGGATTAAAGATCTTGAGAAGTCTCACTCAAAAGTGGGATGTCTATGCTGTGATGATGCAGAACACCAAGGATCTCTCCTCCATGCCCATGCAACAAATCTTCTCAGAACTCAAAGCTTATGAGTTCGATCTCAACAGAAGAAAGCCTGTTGAGGAACCTTCAAATCCTACCAAGGGAGTGGCATTCAAAGCCAAAGTTGCTGAACCTGAAATGCAACCCACTCCCAGACCATCAAAGTCAGTTTCTAAAACTAAAATGAAGGAAGAACTAGCCTTGATGGCTAGAAGGTTTGACAAGCTCAACACAAGGTTTGGTAGATACAAGAAATTCTACCAAGACAACAAATTCAGGAGAAGGTACAACTCCCCTGAAGATCAGGCCAAGGACAAAAAGCCTGAAGAGAAAAGATCAGAGGACAAGTACTCTGATAGGAGAAGGTCCAGTAGAGCTGATCCCTCATCATCAAAAGGAAGAGATGAATCCAAGAAGGATGATGATGAAGACCTGTGCTACAACTGCAAAAAGAAAGGGCACTTCTAGTATGACTGCCCTGAACTGAGCTCTAAAGAAAGAAGAGAAAGACAAGCTAAAAGAGACAGAAAGTTCACCAATAGAAAAGCCATGATGGCTGGTGAAGAATCTGATAGTGCTGAAAGCTTCAACTCTTCTGATGGACTGTTCTCAAACAGTGATGATGATGATGTGTGCAACATGGCTCTTGAGGATGATGAGGTATCCTCCACTTCTAGCTCACCATCATTTTTATCACAGAACACTAGTGAAGTCAACTTGAAACTTTCCTTTGGGAAGTTGATGGAAGATTTCACTAGATTACAAGAATTTCATGATAATTGTGTGAGAGAAAATGAAAGATTGGCTATTGAACTTACCAAAAACTCCGAGGTAGCTGTTGATATCAAATCTACTGAGTTGTATCAACAAGTCTTGAGAGAGCTTAAGGAAGCAAATCTCAGGATAGTTGACCAACAAAAGGAGATTGATGATCAACTACTTTCTCAGAAGAGAAAAGATTTTGAACTAAAAATTCTGAATGCCAAATTTGAGAACCTCTCACATGAATATGACATTCTTAAATCAAGTGAAGAGAGCCTGAAATTAAAGATGTCTGCTCTGAACAAATCCTCTAGAGCAATAGAGGAAATTCAGAGTTATCAAAGACCTATGGCTCAAAGAAGTGGATTAGGTTTTGATCCATTTGAATCTTCACCTTGTCTCAGTGTTGCTTCTACAAGTAACACTAAGAAAATCTTTGTCAAGTCAGTGGCACAACAAGCTGAAAATGAAATAATTCAGCCACTGAATAAAGGAAAGGGAAAAATGAATGAAATGCCTACTCTAGTGCTTCAGGAGACTAGGCCCAAACCTTTGGAAAATGTCAAGGCTCCTGAACACAAGAGGAATGTTGGTCAGCAGAGTAGACCAAATGGAAGGGCAACTCTCCTGAACAATGTTCAGAGGAGTTATCCAAAGTATAATCAGCCTAGGCCAACTCATCTGAGAAAGCCTCAGCTGAATAGACCTAAGGACAACTTTCCTCAAAGGCAGAATAAAATGAGACAACCAAAACCCTTCATGCCAAAGGGTAATGGTCATAAAAATGCCTTTCCTCAAAGATTTCATCAAGCTGCACAAAGAACTCATAAGTTCAGGAGAGTTGACAACTCCCCTGAAACTTACAGAGTTAACACATTCACACAAACTTTCTCAAAGGCATTTAAGGGAAAGACAGTGTATGTTGATGCACAAGGAAAACAACTTAGCCACCTTGAATCAATCAGGGTAATTAGGCAAGTTTGGGTTCCTAAAGGTACAGCTAACCTCTCAGGACCCAAAACTCAAAGGGTACCTAAACCTATCTAATTGCAGGTACCACTGGGCCACAAGAAGAGGAGTATGAGCAAAAAGACAGCATGGTACCTTGACAGTGGATGCTCAAGGCACATGACTGGAAACAAGGAACTCCTCACTGATTTCATGAAAAAAGAAGGCCCAAATGTCACTTTTGGAGACAGCTCACAAGCAACAACAAAAGGTTATGGTGCTTTGATGATTGGTAACATCAAAGTAACCAATGTATCTTATGTAGCTGGTCTCAAGTATAATCTCCTAAGTATCAGTCAATTCTGTGATAAAGATTTTAATGTTGAGTTCTCAAGTGGGAAATGCTTAATTAGAGATAAAACTCAACAAATTCTATTGACTGGAACTAGGAAGGGAAATGTGTATTTTGCAGACTGGGACAAGTCTACTGATGCTGCATGTTTCATTGCTAAGAGTACTAGTGAACAAAGTTGGTTATGGCATAAGAGGCTAAACCACCTGAACTTCAAATCAATGAATAAACTTGCTAGAAATGCATTAGTTAAAGGACTGCCTAATGAGGTTTTCATTAAAGAACATGTGTGTAAGCCATGTCAAGAAGGAAAACAGATTAAAGCCTCATTCAAAGGTAAACCAGTCATTTCTACTGAAAGGGTACTTGAACTTCTGCATATGGATCTCTTTGGACCAATCACTCCTTCAAGCATAAATGGTAGAAAATACACATTGGTTGTAGTAGATGACTTCTCTAGGTTCACTTGGGTAGTATTTCTCCTTAATAAGAAGGAAACACAAGTCAAACTACCTGAACTTCTCAAGAGATTGTCAAATGAGAAAAGCCTTAGCATTATCAAGATAAGATCTGATAAAGGCACTGAGTTCATAAACTCATACATCAATGAGTATTGCACATCTAATGGAATAGTTCATGAAACCTCAGCAGCTAGAACTCCTCAGCAAAATGGAGTTGCAGAAAGAAGGAATCGAACATTAAAAGAAGCTGCTAGAACCTTAATTGCTGATTCAAATTTACCTAAGAGGTTTTGGGCTGAAGCTATAAACACTGCATGCCACACTCAAATTAGATGTTTGATTACTAAGGGGCAAGGCAAAACCCCTTATGAACTCTGGAAAGGAAGAATGCCTAAAGTGTCATACTTTCATATATTTGGTTGTAAGTGTTTCATTCACAATAATGGGAAAGAACAGTTAAAAGCCTTTGATAGCAAAGCTGATGAGGGAGTATTTCTTGGATACTCTCAAATCAGTAAAGCTTTCAGAGTCTACAACAAGAAAACCCTTACAGTGGAAGAAACACCTCATGTTGTGCTTGATGAATCTATCTTTGAGATCAGGAATGATAATTTGGAACCTAAAGAAATCACATAGAGGACAACCTGATTGAGCCTAAAAGACAAAGACACTGAATTCATAGATGTTGTCCAAGCCAATCTACCTGAACATACTATGTTGGACAACAATCCTGAAGGCAACCTTCCTGAGACAAACCCTGCTGATGGAAATGGTGAACTGAATGACCCAATCCCAGTTCACACCCAGGTAACAACTACCAATGAAGAAGCAGTTCCTGCTGAGGTAGTTAATGGGTCAAATAATCAAGGGGGAACTCAAAATGTTGAAAATACCAATGTCCCTGACATTGAGAACAACACCCCTGATTATGATCCTGAATTAGATCCTGCATTTAATTATCCAGAATTCTATAACACTGGTGACTCAACCTTAGTAGAGGACAACTCTACTGAAGGGATCAGAAAAAGAAGGACTTGGTTATATGACCATCCTCCTGATCTGATACTTGGTGACCCAAGTATAGGAGTCAAAACCAGAAGTTTTCATGGTGAAAGTGCTATGTTTTGTTGTTTCTTGTCAGAACAAGAACCAAGTGATATTGAAGAAGCACTTCAAGATGCCAACTGGATCACAGCCATGCAGGAAGAACTGAATCAATTCACCAGAAATGAAGTATGGGAGCTGGTGGATAGACCTTCACATCAAGATGTTATTGGAACCAAGTGGGTGTTCAAGAACAAGAAAAATGAAAATGATGTGATTGTCAGAAACAAAGCAAGACTAGTGGCAAAAGGTTACTGCCAGCATGAAGGCATTGACTATGATGAGACCTTTGCACCTGTGGCAAGGCTAGAAGCAATAAGGCTCTTCCTAGCCTATGCAGCCCACAAGAGGTTCAAAGTATACCAAATGGATGTCAAGAGTGCCTTCCTAAATGGAGTCTTGAAAGAAGAAGTCTATGTGGAGCAACCACCAGTTTTTGAAGTTGGAAACCAAGTATACAGACTGAAGAAAGCTCTATATGGACTCAAGCAAGCCCCTAGGGCTTGGTATGATACACTGTCACAATTCCTCTTGGATCATGGATTCACCAAGGTAACTGTGGACAGAACACTCTTCAGAATCTCTGAAGGAGAGGACATCTTGCTTGTCCAAATTTATGTAGATGACATAATTTTTGGATCCCCTAATGAGAAGCTGTGTGAAAAGTTCTCCAAGCTCATGCAAAGCAAGTTTGAGATGTCCATGATGGGGTTGATGAACTTCTTTTTGGGTCTACAAGTCAAGCAATCAAAAGAAGGAATCTTCATCAACCAAGCTAAGTACACCAGAGAGATGATCAAGAAGTTTGGGTGTACAACAAGCAAACCAGTAAGGATCCCAATGAATACTAATTGGAAGATGGATCCTGATGAGAGTGGTGTTCCAACCAACTCAACTGAGTATAGAGGAATCATTGGATCACTCCTCTATCTCACTGCAAGCAGACCTGACATCACCTTTGCAGTAGGTGTTTGTGCAAGGTTTCAAGCAAATCCTAAGAAAAGCCATCTTGAGGCTGCAAAGAGGATCTTGAGGTATCTCAAAGGCACTGATAATCTAGGCCTTTGGTACCCTGCTGATGACAACATTGAGTTAACTGGCTACTCAGATGCTGATTATGGAGGATGTAGAATTGACAGAAAATCCACTTCAGGGACTTGTCAATTCTTAGGCAACAAACTCATATCTTGGTTTTCCAAGAAGCAAAACACAGTGGCTACCTCCACCACTGAAGCTGAATATGTTGCTGCTGGAAGTTGTTGTGCTCAAATCCTTTGGCTGAAACAACAACTCAGAGACTACAAAGTCAACTCTACTGAAGTGCCAATATTTTGTGATAACAACAGTGCAATTGCAATATCACAAAATCCTGTATTGCACACAAGATGCAAACATGTGGACATAAAGCATCACTTCATTAGAGATCATGTGGAGAAAAAGGATATCAAGTTAGTAAAGATCCACACAAATCATCATAAAGCTGATATATTGACAAAGCCACTTGCAGAAGCAAGATTTCTGGAATTATCAGCAGAGTTGGGTCTTCTTGATCCAGGGAAGTTGGACAAATGAGTCCAAAGGAGTTTATCCATTAAGGGGGAAATAGATTCAAACTTCAGCAGACTTGGTCAAGTCTACTGAAATTCAGAAAAGATGACCTTACCTCTTCAGGACACTTGTCCCTTGAAAGTCAGGACACTTGTCCACAGCACTTCAGGACACTTGTCCATGTAGGGTCAGATAAGTTGTCTTGGCTATCAAACCAAATCTTGGTCTGATAAGCACCTATTTTGGGCAATCATTGCCTATTTCGAAATATGTCCCATTCCAATTAAAGATATCATCTTTTTGGGATTTAATTTGTCTCCCACCCAAAAGGTCACTTTCCATGCATTGAATGCCAAGATTTAACTCTTGTTTGCATTAAACTTTTTGGGACATGATCTATCTCGAAAAACCCCCAGCCTTAAATAAACATTAAAACTCCACCCACGTTTTGAACAAAACAGTTTTTCAATGTTACATTGGTTTTTGACCATTGGATCAAAACTGGCCAACTCCCCTGAAATCAATCCTAGCCGTTCATTTTGGATTTCCATTTTTGTTCACCTTTGAATTGCATCAAGACTTCACCAACTCATTGACAAACATTCTTTTTAGAATATTCACAAGTCTTAAGATCCCCCACAAACACTTCTTCCCCAAGTATTCGAAACCCTAGCTCTAAATTTTCTTCAAACTCTCTCAATCTCTGTCAAAACTTTCTTCTGTAAACCTTCAATGGCTCCCAAAGTTAGACCAGAGATGATCATTGATTTCACCAACAAGGCTCTAGACCTTGATTTTGGTTATTTGAGCAACAAAAACAGTCTTCACTTTGAGCCAATTGTATCATTTGAAAGTGAAGATCCTGAGATTAAACCAACCCTGAGATGGTTGAGGAGAGCTGGACTACAAAAGTTCATGGAAGAAAGACCAAGTTCCTGCTTGGAAAGCTACATGGCTGAGTTCTTTGCATTTCTCCAGTGGAGAGGTAAGCCTGAAGATGGTGAAGTTTCCACCAGATTGTCATATGTTGCAGAGGGAGAGGAAGAAGAGAGATTTCATAGAGTGAAATTCTCTTCAGAAGATCTTGAAGGAGCCTTTGGATAGCCTTTTGAGGGAAGGAATCCAGAAATTTATGGTACTGGACATGAAGATGAAATAGCTCAAGAATGGCTGTTAGTACCAGGCCCTCTCTCTTCAACACAAAACAAGAAGACTCTCAAGCCAGAATTTCTCAACCTCTTTGAGGTAGTTGCTAAGAGTCTCTTGAGCAATACTGGAAGCTTGGAACAAATTAGCCATCCAAGAATCAGAATTATGACTGCTATTATTGATGCTAGTGACAAAGACATCAAATTTGATTGGAGAACCTTCATCATATCTGAGATGATGAAGGAAAAGGCAAAATTCAAGGTGAGAGCTCACAACAAGGTTGTGCTAGAAGGGAAACTCAAGTATTGCACCAGGGCAAGCTTGTTGATTGAAAGATTTTCCCACTACTCTCAAATGCAAACATTTGCAAAGCCTCTCCCAGCCCAAAAGATTCTGTTCAGGAAGCTCAGCAAGAAAACTGAGCAAAGAAGGATGCTTCTGGCCAAACCTGCTGAAGAGAAGGTTGAAGAGAAACCTAAGATGATGAAAAGAACTAAGGCCAGGGCTGTCAAAACAAGGAAAATGTCTCAACTGTCTTCAAGAGAAGCCTCAGGAGCATCAGCTGAAGTTGATGAAGTGGCAGAAGAGGGAGTAAGTGTGCCTTCTGACCACTCAGAAGAGTTGAGGCTAAAATATAATGAGACAAGGAAAAAGAAGAAGGGTGATAAGAGGATCAGGGAAGTTGTCCCTGAGAAGGATGGTGAAGGAAGTGGGAGCAGTAGGGCCAGCAAGAGAAGGGTCAAGCCTATTGATAAAGTGTTGGAGCTGCAGGAAGAAAGGTCTCTACAATTAGCTCTAAGAGAGAGCAGAGCTGAAAGCAGGACCAAATCCAGGTCAAGGACTAGCTCATCAGGTTCTGGAACTCCAGAATCCGAGGTTCCTGAAGAGGCCAACATCCCTGAAAGCCAAAATCCTGAACCCAACTCCCCTGAAACCCATATTACCCCTCCCAACCAACCTATCACCCCTGTAGATTTCACCAAGATATATTCTCTAGAAGGAAGTGTGCAAAGAAGTGGGTAGATGTGCTAGCTGATATAGCAGTAGATGAGACAAGACTGCAATCTCCCCTTGACTCATCCATGCTCAACTACTCAAAGCTCTTAGAAGCTGCACTCTTTGAACCAACCCCCATAAGCAAAGCCCCTTCAGATTCATTGCTCTCTAAAGCAACTGAAGTACCTTCATTTGAGCCTAACCTTTCTGAAGCCAACCCTCCTGAACTTAACTTGCCTGAAGCTGCAATTAAGGAAAGTGATCAGATCATAACCCTTATCATGGGTAAAGACTTTTCTGATCCTGATCCCAAAGCGAAGTGATCAGCTCTTGTTTTGGGTTTTAGTCAGTAGCTCTTCTTTTCTAGACCTACACCATTATGCCACATCACACATAAAACCTAATAATTGAATCATGCAATTGATCAATAAATACCCACTAATTTAATCAATACACCACCAATAGAATTAAACAATTCAAACTAAACTAAAAATCTAATTCCATCATAAATCCAAACACCCAAACACCAACAAATCTAGTCAAAAACTAAATTAACAAAATAAAATAAACACATGTGATGTGACATAATGGTGCAGGTCCAGAAAGGAAAAGCTACTGACTGAGACCAAAATAAAAGTTGATCACTTCCTTTTGGGATCTGGATCAGAAAGATCTCTACCCATGATATGGGTCATGATATTATCAGATCCCTCCGAGATCTGATCTGATATTAATACCATCATCTCGGACATGACCAGATCTGACGGACATAGACAGGAGAGTAAGGTCCTCAGTCGGTCTTCTTCACGTAACTAGAGCTAGGACGACAAATTGTCTTGGCTAACAAGGAAGATTAAGCAATATTGATGTGTTAGAATATCTCTGAATACCTCTGCAAATGTGTGCGCACTACCCAAACAATCAGTTATGTGTCAGAGTCGTACTATGACGTGGCACTATTTGTAACAAACCCTAGAAAGCATAATTACTATTCTACCCCTCAGGTACAAGAGTATATAAGTCATCTCTCTCATTGTTATGTTTTCTAAGCTCACTCACAAAAATACACTTTATCTCTCTATTATTCATCATCTTCCTCGACTGAGTTGAGCATCGGAGGTCCGTCGCCGGACACCCCTCCGGCCCGGTTTTCGTGCAGGTCCTGGGAGCAATCGTCATCCTCCATCCTTATCAATCATTCAAGGACTCTTAAGGAGCTCATTTAGGTATTTCTTGTTATAATCATTCTTTGATTGTGTTCCTTATCAGTCACTCATGTGGATTTGATAAGGTCACATCAAATGGCGCCGTCTGTGGGAAAATCTGAGCGGAGACGTGAGATTTTTTCCATTTATATATGTTCTTCCCAAAATATATGAGAGTGAGCTATTTGGGGAATTTTTTTTCTATTTGTTCATTGAGAGTTGAAGTGGGTTATTTGTTGTAATTTGAATCACTTGGTTATGGAGAATCAAACACCCAGAAACTCGAATGAGGTGCTGCAAAATGTGGTTTCTGCCACTGCTTCGGCTCCAGGTAAGGAAGAGGGTGCTCTTACTCAACCCTCCTCCTCTGGACCAACGATCACTCTTTCTATAGAGGTATTGAAAGAACTGGTTAATGCAACAATAAATCGATCTCTAATCTCCAGAGGAGATCCAATAACCCCACCATCTGTAAAGATGCACGAAGAACTATCTGTTCCAGAGGAAGTTACCCTCATATCTGTCACAAAATTAGCTAATTTGAAAGAATCCGAACAAGGGTTAATGGCTCAGAGGCGAGCGAAGAGAGGTCCTGAGAGAATAGAAGAGAAATTTGTGCCCCTACCAGAAGAAGAAGGAAAAGATAACTCGAAAGAAGAGTATGTTCAACCTCATGTTCGCGAAAGTGTTAATGCCAGGACCCGGGATCTGACGTGAGAAATGGGAAGGAGAGGAACCCCGATTCCGAGGAGAAGTTCCTAAGAAATAAGAAAAGAATGGTAGAAGAAGAGACGAGGAGGGAAATCGAGAGGAATGTACAAGATAATGAAGAAAGGCGACAAAGAAGTGACTCGCCTCTGGATTTTAAGTAAGCTAAGCATATCATTGTTAGAGGAGATCAGACAAGTCTCAGCATTGAAATGTCATTTGCTTATTCTAAATATTGTTTTTAGTTATTCTTAATCGTATAATAACTTGTACTTTGGAGATCCCAATGAGATAGGGGACTGATAAGAGCAGTCTCTCTTTACCACTACTTCGGAGCAACATATACAAAAAAAGGTTGGAGTTCTAATCATGTGCTTGAGAATCACATCCTATTACCCTCAATACGAACTGAGCCTGGATCAGAGAAGAATCTATGGATTTCATTACAAGAAGAACTCCCCGAGGAGTATAAACCACTTATATAAGAATATAAAATATGACTCTGAGTGAGAAAGTGTTGCTCCTTATGCTCGGAGTATAAAGACTCCCCGAGGAGTATAAACCACTCATATAAGAGTATAAAATATGACTCTGAGTGAGCAAGTGTTGCTCCTTATGCTCAGAGTATAAAGACTCCCCGAGAAGTATAAACCACTCATATAAGAGTATAAAATATGACTCTGAATGAGCAAGTGATGTTCCCCATATTCGGAGTATAAACGAAAAGAGATCTGAGGACCTGAGTCCGAGATCAGAAATATTTATTTACTTGGAAAAAATTTCAATTTATTCTGAGGATGAGAAGAGAACTCAGGACCCGAGTCCGAGATCAGGAATATCTGTTACTTAGAAAAAATTCATGACAACACAAGCATAAAATATTATGAAATTGAGATCCCTATCCTGGATCAGAACCCAAGATGTGGGTTTAAAACATTAAATATTTTCGAGAGAAAATATTGAGAAGTGGAGATCCCTAACCGGGATCAGGATCAGAACCCAAGATGTGGGTCTTAAACATTAAATATTTTCAAGAGAAAATATTAAGAAATTGAGATCCCTATCTGATGTGACATAATGGTGTAGGTCCAGAAAGGAAGAGCTACTGACCAAAATCAAAATAAAAGCTGATCACTTCCTTTTGGGATCAGGATCAGAAAAGTCTCTACCCATGATATAAGTCATGATCTGATCAGATCCCTCCAAGATCTGATCTGATGTGGCATAATGGCGTAGGTCTAGGAGAGAGAAGCCACTAGCTAGAAGGCAAGACGAGGCCGATCAATTTCTTCCTAGGACCTGGTCATGTCGGGATCTGATCTCATGAAACTGGGCATGACCTGATCAGATCCCTTCGGGACCTGATCTGGTATCAAGAACCATACTCTAAAAACGCGATTAGACCTGGGGAGCGCAGATAAGAAGGAAAGCCCCTCCTTCGACCCTCCTTGCTCAGGACCAGGGAAATGAATTTTCTTGGCCTTCAAGAAGAGTAAGAAATCTTGAGGTGTCAGAATATCTCTGAATATCTCTGCAAATGTATGTGCACTACCCGAATAATCAGTTATGTGTCAGGTAGTACAGTGACGTGGCACTGCTTGCAACAAACCCTAGAGGTAAAATTACTTCCCTACCCCTCCATTACAAGGTATAAAAGCATTCCTTCTTTATTTCAATTATTTTCTCTAAGTCATTCTATCCATTTACAACACACATACAAACATGAAACACTCTTATTATCTTCATCTTCATCATCGAGCTCAACTGACTTGAGCGTCGGAGGTCCGTCGCCGGACACTCCTCCGGCCCGGTTTTGCGTGCAGGTCCTCGGGCATACTAAGGCGTGCATGGCTATCAAACATCCAAGGATTTATCAAGGGCTCATTTAGGTATTTCTTATCTTTATTCTTTCTTTGATTGTGTTCCTTATCATCCACTCCTATGGATTCGATAAGGTCACATCAAATGGCGCCGTCTGTGGGAAAATCTGAGCTGAGACGTGAGATTTTTTCCATTCATATATGTTCTTCCCAAAATATATGAGAGTGAACTATTTGGGGAATTTTTTTGATATTTGTTCACTGAGAGTTCAAGTTGGTTATTTGTTGTGATTTGAATCACTAGGTTATGGAGAATCAAACACCCAGAAACTCGAATGAGGTGCTGGAAAATGTGGCTTCTGCCACTGCTTCGGCTCCAGGTAAGGAAGAGGGTGCTCTTACTCAACCCTCCTCCTCTGGACCAGCGATCACTCTTTCTATAGAGGTATTGAAGGAACTGGTTAATGCAACAATAAATCGAGCTCTAATCTCCAGAGGAGATCCAATAACCCCACCATCTGTAAATGTGCACGAAGAACTATCTATTCCAGAAGAAGTAACCCTCATATCTGTCACGAAATTAGCTAATCTGAAAGAATCCGAACAAGGGTTAATGGCTCAGAGGCGAGCGAAGAGAGGTCCTGAGAGAATAGAAGAGAAATTTGTGCCCCTGCCAGAAGAAGAAGGAAAAGATAACTCGAAAGAAGAGTATGTTCAACCTCATGTTCGCGAAAGTGTTAATGCCAGGACCCGGGATCTGACGTGAGAAATAGGAAGGAGAGGAACCCCGATTCCGAGGAGAAGTTCCTAAAAAAAAAAAATAAGAAAAGAATGGTAGAAGAAGAGACGAGGAGGGAAATCGAGAGGAATGTGCAAGATAATGAAGAAAGGCGACAAAGAAGTAACTCGCCTCTGGATTGTAAGTAAGCTAAGCATATCATTGTTAGAGGAGATCAGAGATCTCAACGAGACAAGGAATTGATGAAAGTAGCCTTTCCTTACCACTACTTTAGAGCAACGTATACAAAAATGAATAACTCCCCGAGGAGTATAAACAACTCACTGAAGAGTATAAAATCTAACTCTGAATGAGCAAACTGCTGCTCCTTATATTCGGAGTATAAACAACTCCCCGAGGAGTATAAACAACTCATATAAGAGTATAAAATAGGACTCTGAATGAGCAAGTGCTGCTCCTTATATTCGGAGTATAAACAACTCCCCGAGGAGTATAAACAACTTATATAAGAGTATAAAATAGGACTCTGAATGAGCAAGTGCTGCTCCTTATATTCGGAGTATAAACAACTCCCCGAGGAGTATAAACGAGAAGAGATCTCAGGACCTGAGTCCGAGATCAGAAACATTTATTTACTTAGAAAAAATTTCAATTTTTTCTAAAGATGAGAAGAGATCTCAGAAACTGAGTCCGAGATCAGAAAACATTTATTCACTTGTAAAAAATTTCAATTTTTTCTAAGGATGAGAAGAGATCTTTGGACCTGAGTCCGAGATCAGAAAACATTTATGCACTTAGAAAAAATTTCAATTTTTTTTGAGGATGAGAAGAGATCTCAGGACCTGAGTCCGAGATCAGAAAACATTTATTCACTTGGAAAAAAATTCAATTTTTTCTGAGGATGAGAAGAGATCTCAGGACCTGAGTCCGAGATCAGAAAACATTTATTTACTTGGAAAAAATTTCAATCTTTTGTGAGGACGAGAAGAGATCTCAGGACCTGAGTCCGAGATCAGAAAAATTATGCACTTAGAAAAAATTTCAATTTTTTCGAAAGATGAGAAGAGATCTCAGGAACTGAGTCCGAGATCAGAAAACATTTATTCACTTGTAAAAAATTTCAATTTTTTCTGAGGATGAGAAGAGATCTCAGGACCTGAGTCCGTGATCAGAAAACATTTATTCACTTAGAAAAAATTTCAATTTTTTCTGAGGATGAGAAGAGATCTCAGGACGTGAGTCCGAGATTAGAAAACATTTATTCACTTGGAAAAAAATTCAATTTTTTCTGAGGATGAGAAGAGATCTCAGGACCTGAGTCCGAGATCAGAAAACATTTATTTACTTGGAAAAAAATTCAATCTTTTGTGAGGACGAGAAGAGATCTCAGGACCTGAGTCCGAGATCAGAAAAATTATGCACTTAGAAAAAATTTCAATTTTTTCGAAAGATGAGAAGAGATCTCAGGAACTGAGTCCGAGATCAGAAAACATTTATTCACTTGTAAAAAATTTCAATTTTTTCTGAGGATGAGAAGAGATCTCAGGACCTGAGTCCGTGATCAGAAAACATTTATTCACTTAGAAAAAATTTCAATTTTTTCTGAGGATGAGAAGAGATCTCAGGACCTGAGTCCGAGATCAGAAAACATTTATTCACTTGGAAAAAATTTCAATTTTTTCTAAGGATGAGAAGAGATCTCAGGACCTGAGTCCGAGATCAGAAAACATTTATTCACTTGGAAAAAATTTCAATTTTTTCTGAGGATGAGAAGAGATCTCAGGACCTGAGTCCGAGATCAGAAAACATTTATTTACTTGGAAAAAATTTCAATCTTTTCTGAGGACGAGAAGAGATCTCAGGACCTGAGTCCGAGATCAGAAAAATTATGCACTTAGAAAAAATTTCAATTTTTTCTGAAGATGAGAAGAGATCTCAGGACCTGAGTCCGAGATCAGAAAACATTTATTCACTTGTAAAAAATTTCAATTTTTTCTGAGGACGAGAAGAGATTTCAGGACCTGAGTCCGAGATCAGAAATATTCATTTTCAAGGGAAAATATTGAGAAGAAGAGATCCCTAACCGGGATCAGAACCCAAGATGTGGGTCTGAACACTTAAATATTTTCAAGAGAAAATATTGAGAAGAAGAGATCCCTAACCGGGATCAGAACCCAAGATGTGGGTTTGAACACTTAAATATTTTCAAGAGAATATATTGAGAAGAAGAGATCCCTAACCGGGATCAGAACCCAAGATGTGGGTTTGAAAACTTAAATATTTTCAAGAGAAAATAGTGAGAAGAAGAGATCCCTAACCGGGATCAGAACCCAAGATGTGGGTCTAAAACATTAAATATTTTCAAGAGAAAATATTGAGAAGAAGAGATCCCTAACCGGGATCAGAACCCAAGATGTGGGTCTGAACACTTAAATATTTTCAAGAGAAAATATTGAGAAGAAGAGATTCCTTACCGGGATCAGAACCAAAGATGTGGGTCTAAAACATTAAATATTTTCAAGAGAAAATATTGAGAAGAAGAGATCCCTAACCGGGATCAGAACCCAAGATGTGGGTCTGAACACTTAAATATTTTCAAGAGAAAATATTGAGAAGAAGAGATCCCTAACCGGGATCAGAACCCAAGATGTGGGTCTGAACACTTAAATATTTTCAAGAGAAAATATTGAGAAGAAGAGATCCCTAACCGGGATCAGAACCCAAGATGTGGGTCTGAAAACTTAAATATTTTCAAGAGAAAATATTGAGAAGAAGAGATTCCTAACCGGGATCAGAACCCAAGATGTGGGTCTAAAACTTAAATATTTTCAAGAGAAAATATTGAGAAGAAGAGATCCCTAACCGGGATTAGAACCCAAGATGTGGGTCTAAAACATTAAATATTTTCAAGAGAAAATATTGAGAAGAAGAGATCTCTAACCGGGATCAGAACCCAAGATGTGGGTCTGAACACTTAAATATTTTCAAGAGAAAATATTGAGAAGAAGAGATCCCTAACCGGGATCAGAACCCAAGATGTGGGTCTGAACACTTAAAATTTTCAAGAGAAAATATTGAGAAGAAGAGATCTCTAACCGGGATCAGAACCCAAGATGTGGGTCTGAAAACTTAAATATTTTCAAGAGAAAATATTGAGAAGAAGAAATTTCTAACCGGGATCAGAACCCAAGATGTGGGTCTAAAACTTAAATATTTTGAAGAGAAAATATTGAGAAGAAGAGATCCCTAACCGGGATAAGAATCCAAGATGTGGGTCTAAAACTTAAATATTATCAAGGGAAAATATTGAGAAGGGGAGACCCCTAACCGGGATCAGAACCCAAGATGTGGGTCTAAAACTTGAATATTTTCAAGAGAAAATATTGAGAAGAAGAGATCCCTAACCGGGATCAGAACCAAAGATGTGGGTCTGAACACTTAAATATTTTCAAGAGAAAATATTGAGAAGAAGAGATCCCTAACCGGGATCAGAACCCAAGATGTGGGTCTGAACACTTAAATATTTTCAAGAGAAAATATTAAGAAGAAGAGATCCCTAACCGGGATCAGAACCCAAGATGTGGGTCTGAAAACTTAAATATTTTCAAGAGAAAATATTGAGAAAGAAGAGATTCCTAACCGGGATCAGAACCCAAGATGTGGGTCTAAAACTTAAATATTTTCAAGAGAAAATATTGAGAAGAAGAGATCCCTAACCGGGATCAGAACCCAAGATGTGGGTCTAAAACATTAAATATTTTCAAGAGAAAATATTGAGAAGAAGAGATCCCTAACCGGGATTAGAACCCAAGATGTGGGTCTGAACACTTAAATATTTTCAAGAGAAAATATTGAGAAGAAGAGATCCCTAACCGGGATCAGAACCCAAGATGTGGGTCTGAAAACTTAAATATTTTCAAGAGAAAATATTGAGAAGAAGAAATTCCTAACCGGGATCAGAACCCAAGATGTGGGTCTAAAACTTAAATATTTTCAACAGAAAATATTGAGAAGAAGAGATCTCTAACCGGGATCAGAACCCAAGATGTGGGTCTAAAACTTAAATATTTTCAAGGGAAAATATTGAGAAGGGGAGACCTCTAACCGGGATCAGAACCCAAGATGTGGGTCTAAAACTTGAATATTTTCAAGAGAAAATATTGAGAAGAAGAGATCCCTAACCGGGATCAGAACCCAAGATGTGGGTCTGAACACTTAAATATTTTCAAGAGAAAATATTGAGAAGAAGAGATCCCTAACCGGGATCAGAACCCAAGATGTGGGTCTGAACACTTAAATATTTTCAAGAGAAAATATTGAGAAGAAGAGATCCCTAACCGAGATCAGAACCCAAGATGTGGGTTTGAAAACTTAAATATTTTCAAGAGAAAATATTGAGAAGAAGAGATTCCTAACCGGGATCAGAACCCAAGATGTGGGTCTACAACTTAAATATTTTCAAGAGAAAATATTGAGAAGAAGAGATCCCTAACCGGGATCAGAACCCAAGATGTGGGTCTAAAACTTAAATATTTTCAAGGGAAAATATTGAGAAGGGGAGACCCCTAACCGGGATCAGAACCCAAGATGTGGGTCTAAAACTTAAATATTTTCAAGAGAAAATAGTGAGAAGAAGAGATCCCTAACCGGGATCAGAACCCAAGATGTGGGTCTAAAACATTAAATATTTTCAAGAGAAAATATTGAGAAGGGGAGACCCCTAATCGGGATCAGAACTCAAGTTCTGAGTTTAGGTTCTGAAAAATTGTTCACTCAAAAGAAAATTTTATGAAGTAAAAAGATCCGTGATCAGGATCTGAACCAGAGAACTCAAGATCTGAGTTCAGGATCTGAAAAATTGTTCACTCAAAAGAAAATTTTATGAAGTAAAAAGATCCGTGATCAGGATCTGAACCAGAGAACTCAAGATTTGAGTTCAGGATTTGAAAAATATTTTCAAAAGAAAATATTATGAAGTAAAGAGATCTGTGATTAGGATCAGAACCCGAGATGTGGGTCTGAAACGTTTTAAAATGGGAGATCCTTAATCAGAATCAGAACCCAAGATGAGAATTCGAAAAGACTATATTCTGAACTATTTTGACAAAAAACTATCATAGTCAAGAATAGGGGGAAGTGGATGATGTGACATAATGGTGTAGGTCCAGAAAGGAAGAGCTACTGACCAAAATCAAAATAAAAGCTGATCACTTCCTTTTGGGATCAGGATCAGAAAAGTCTCTACCCATGATATAAGTCATGATCTGATCAGATCCCTCCAAGAGTTGATCTGATGTGGCATAATGGCGTAGGTCTAGGAGAGAGAAGCCACTAGCTAGAAGGCAAGACGAGGCCGATCAATTTCTTCCTAGGACCTGGTCATGTCGGGATCTGATCTCATGAAACTGGGCATGACCTGATCAGATCCCTTCGGGACCTGATCTGGTATCAAGAACCATACTCTAAAAACGCGATTAGACCTGGGGAGCGCAGATAAGAAGGAAAGCCCCTCCTTCGACCCTCCTTGCTCAGGACCAGGGAAATGAATTTTCTTGGCCTTCAAGAAGAGTAAGAAATCTTGAGGTGTCAGAATATCTCTGAATATCTCTGCAAATGTATGCGCACTACCCGAATAATCAGTTATGTGTCAGGTAGTACAATGACGTGGCACTGCTTGCAACAAACCCTAGAGGTAAAATTACTTCCCTACCCCTCCATTACAAGGTATAAAAGCATTCCTTATTTATTTCAATTGTTTTCTCTAAGTCATTCTATCCATTTACAACACACATACAAACATGAAACACTCTTATTATCTTCATCTTCATCATCGAGCTCAACTGACTTGAGCGTCGGAGGTCCGTCGTCGGACACTCCTCCGGCCCGGTTTTGCGTGCAGGTCCTCGGGCATACTAAGGCGTGCATTGCTATTTGATGTGACATAATGGTGCAGGTCCTGAAAGGAATGGCTACTGACTGAGACCAAAATAAAAGCTGATCACTTCCTTCTAGGATCAGAACCAGAAAAGTCTTCACCCATGATAAGGGTCATGATATGATCAGATCCTCCAAAGATCTGATCTGATATTGATACTCTCATCTCGGACATGATCAGACCTTATGGATGTGGACGGGAGAGTAAGGTCGTGATTCGGTCTTCCTCGAGTAATCAAAACCAGAACGTTAAATTGTCTTGGTTTACAAGGAGAAGCAAGCAACCTTGGTATGTCAAAATATCTCTGCAAATGTATGCACATCACTTGAACAATTAGTTACGTGTCAGGATCGTACCATGACGTGGCCCAATCAGTAGCAAACCCTAGAGGCGAGTTTACTTCTTTACCCTTCAAGAACAAGGTATAAAAGCACCCATTTTCATTTTTAGAGGAGGTTAATCTAGCTCTCATGAATATATACTTTCTCTCTCTATTATTCATCATCTTCTTCGACTGACTTGAGCGTCGGAGGTCCGTCGCCGGACACCCCTCCGGCCCGGTTTTCGTGCAGGTCCTGGGAGCAATCGTCATCTTCCATTTTCATCAATCATTTCAAGGATTATCAAGGGCTCATCCGGGTATTTCTTATCTTTATTCTTTCTTTGATTGTGTTCCTTATCAGCCATTCCCATGGATTCGATAAGGTCGCATCAAATGGCGCCGTCTGTGGGAAATCCAAGCTAAGGCGTGAGGATTTCTAAAATATTTGGGGATATGGTGAAGCTGTTCCCCGAAATCTTGAGGAATTGCGGCAGTTTCCATTCCATCCAAGCCAGAATAGTAAAATCTCACACCAGACTTGTGGAATGGAGAGCTCAGAAACCGTCATCCTCCGATTCCGTGTCTGACTCTGTAGATGCCTCAGTTACAACGAAAAAATTATTCGATTCTGAAGCTCTCAACATCAGAAGAAGCTCAAAAATTGATCGATGTCGGTGCGTTTGCGCCACCATTCTTTGTAGATCCGCTGTTGAAGAAGCTCTGGATCGAACCCCTCAATTCGTCGGTGAGACCACGGCTCGGCGTGATTCGCTTCGAAAGTGATTTCTCTGCCATCCTCCTCTCCCACGCTACGCCGAGTCGACCCACTAAATTATTCCACCGACCGAGTTAACTCGGGGTCGCCCCGAGTTGCACACAACACCACCGTTAAAACAGACTCCAACTGGAAGCAAAAAAGGGGCGAAATCACCCCGATTTCTTTCTTTTCCTTTTATAATGAAATTTCTCCATATCCATAAATCACTCTTGATTCATGTTTGTACTCCTTTGCTGACTCTAAAGGAATAGTTAGTGGTTCCTATTTAAATTAATCGGCTCTGTTGTTGCTTTAGGAATCACCAAAAGAGTTAACGCTCACCATAGCTCCGGCTGTAAAATTACCTTCATTTTCATAAGGGATGGAAACTCCATTGATGAAACTGGCCGATTGGAGATGAACTGTTGCTCAGAAAAGTCTACGGGCAGTCCTTTGCCCAGGTTTTCCAGGTCCCTTCCAATTTTCTCTGCATATGCTGCAATTAATTCTACACATTGGACACATATATTAGCAATTATGTGAAGGACAAATTTGCTTTGGAAATAAAAAAAGAATTATGAAAATTCTTAGATAATTTGTTGATCTGATGCACAGAACATTTAGTCATGATGTTATGATTAATGTATATGCCTGAAACTTGGTGGTCTTTCTTTTGGGAAAAAATATTTAGGTGTTGTGAATTGTTTACCACTATGACTTAGTTCTTTATTAAATTTAAGAATCTATCTATGGTATTCAATAACTTGAGCGGAGAATTTATTGTGACGATGAATTTGAATTGTTAACTTCAAACCTGAGCATCCCTATTCCTGTTGGTTTGTTGTGTTGTGTCACGCACACCACCTGCTCGATGAAAGATTCAAAAGAGTTGTGATTTTTTGGCTTTAATTTTCAGTGAGAAATCCACTTTACTTAATTTCCGATGCTTGGATATGTTAATAGGAAACCATATTTGTCACTATAATTGATGGAACTTTTTGTTCAAGACTTGAGAACTGCAGGTTATAAAATTTCAAGATACCTCTCGATCTAAGAATCAAACACCCAGAAACTCAAATGAGGTATTTGAAAATGCGGCTTCTGCCACTGCCACTGCTCCAGGAAAAGGAGTGGTGCTCCTGCTCAACCCTCGTCCTCTGAACTAGTGACCACTCTCTCTACGGAGGGATTGAAGGAACTGATAAGAACAGTCTCTCTTTACCACTACTTCAAAGCAACATATACAAAAAGGTTTGAGTTCTAATCATGTGCTTGAGAACCACATCCTATTAGCCTCAATACCAACTGAGCCTGTGTTGGTCCTTGGTGGAGTATAACACAAGTGTATGGGGGGGGGAATGCACTTGTGTATGCAAATTCTTTTCTTTTTGACAAATTGGTCTTATCAGGCAAGTTGTCTCACAACTGGCCTGAGTGTGAACTTTGATAGATACGTGTCCTACTGATTACTATTGAGTGATCAGTTGGCTAAATATCTAAAAGAGTTACTTAGTGCGGAATGTGGTTGGCCTTTGATTAAAGAAATACTCCAAGTTAATTTCTGAAAATACAGGTTATCAGGGACTTTGTCCAAAACAGATTTTCTTACTTACTGAGTTATGATTCTTTAAAATATGTTTGAATGAAGTGAAGTTAAGAATGCAGTAAGTAAATGGGACACAAGTTTATAGTGGTTCAGAGACTCAAGCTCTTACATCCACTTTCCCTGATTGAACAGGATAATTCCTTCTCAATGGAATTAGCTTGTTTTATAGTGCCAAGGTGCACTGATCAACAACACTCTCTTAGTGTTTTGATCCCTAGGATAACTTGAGTCCTAGTGCTCAATCTCTCTGAGTTAAGACTGTGTTTCACACTAACAGTCCTTAACTCCTCACTTCTACAACAAACACTCTCTTCACTAAATGAGATAAGGTTTGAGGTTTGGTTCCAACTAGTAGAGATATCCTTTACAATGAGAACAGGAGTAAAGGCTTAGGATATCTCAATGCTTAGCTAGGATGTTTACAAAGATTGGCTTAGCTGACTTGAAGTGATTCAGGAAACTTTGAATTCTAGAGAACAGTTTGGTTTCCTTTTGAAAGCTTGATGATAGTTTGATAGCTTGTAGTTTGTTGTTAAATTCCTTTGATCACTTCTGTATTTATAGGCAATTTGAACAACTAACCGTTGGAGGGATTAGCAATTCAAATATGTCTATTTGCAGCATCATTGAAACGGCTATGAAGCTTGGCATCCTTTTATCCACTATGTAAAAGGGGTCTTCAATGGTTGCTTGAATGAATGTGTTGACTTCTGAAAAATGCGGCTGAAAAGACTTGTGTCAGTTTCCAATTTTGCACATTGTCCTAGGTTGATTTGTGGCAAACTTTACACTCAACCAACGGTCAGATGGGACAAGCTCCCTGAACATTCTTGCTGCAGTTTAGAATGTTCCAACATTCATTCAATGCTTCACTCTTTAATGCTCTAAGTCTTTAATGCTTGGTTCAGGCATGATTGGCAATAAATGCTTCATTGAATGTGTCTTCTGTAAGCTTTTGACATTCAATTCTCTTGATCATTTGTACTTCAACTGTCTTGATCTTTTGCATTTATGTACACAGCTTTATTGTTCTTGATCTCTTCAGCTTAGTTGTCCATTTGATCAGCTTGTCTTGAATGGATCAGCAACTTTGTCCTATAGACCTATCAAGCTGCCTAACATTCCAGCTTTGGACAACTATCCTGAACTCTAAAATCTCACAACATTTCTGAGATTTTAACTTAAGCATTTTACACACTCAAGTGTTCTGAGACAAACTTGCCTGAACAATAACTTGAGCATATCTCAACTAATTTGTACATCATCAATCAGGGGTTTTGGTATCTAGATCAAAATCATTTTATTCCCAACAATTTCCCCCTTTTTGATGATGCCAAAACCTATTACAAAGGGACCTTGACTAAAACTAAATATTACCTTCAGGATGAATGAACTGGTCAACTTTCCTGAAAGAAATTGTTAGCACAATAAATCAAGTATATGTGTCATGTCAGGTTAGTTGAGATAATGAGTTGTTATCTCTTGATAGAAAATCATTGGTCCTTTTATATATCATGGAGCATTACAGATCAGAAAATTAAAAGGACACACTAAACTGATACAAGAATATAAAATAACAACATCATCAGCAATCATAAAAACAAGAGTAGGGAAGGGATAAACTTATCCATCAGAGAGTTCCATCATCTTGGGGAGCAATGCCATATTGAGCCCAGACCCTTTTCTTCAGCTCCCAAACATCCTTGTTGGAGCCTCTAGGGCCTATCTTCATCTTCTCCATCTTCATGATGTTGATGAACTCCTCCAGAATCTTTCCCTCATCAATCAAGTTCCCATTGAACTTAGGAGGCATGTACAGAATTGGACCAGGGGCCTTGAACTCCACTCTTGCCATATCAGCTGCTGCAAACAGCTTTTGGTAAAGGTCCCTATGATTCTCAAACATGAACTGGACAAAGACTTCATCTACACTCTCTCCAAGCCACTTCCCAATGACATAGAAGTCATATACAAAACTTCTCTTGGCCTCCTCCCATGCATCATTCAGTGAGATTGGAACCCACTTATCATGGTGAGGGTACTGAGTGTCCCATCTTTGCAGCATTTTAGGTTTGAGTCTTCTGTATGAGGCTCTCCTTCTTGGGGCTTTGAAATTTGCCCTTCTTTCATCCCTTGCCTTGTTGGCCTCAACCAATTGCTCCATTCTCTCTTTAGCTCTCTGAAGAGCTAGCTTCTCTTGGGTTTCTGGATCTTTTCCAAAACCTTCTTCAAACAATTTAGAGGGATCATCAGCAAGTTTGGGCATACCAACTTCAGGCATTCTGTCCTGTACTTCCTCTTCAACTTCTTCTTCTTCAATGGCAGACATCAGGGCTGCTTTCTTCATTCTCTTTGATTTCCTTGCTGGAGTTGATTCTTCAGATTGAAATTCTGAAGGCAAAGTCAGGCTGGTTGGGAATTCATTGAAGGCTTCCAATTCCTTCCTCTTTCTTTCAGATGACCTTGTCACCTTCCCCCTTACTTCAGCAACCTTCTCTTGAGGTTCAAGTCCTGTAGACTCACCACCTGGCCTTTGAAGCTTTCTTGCCTGACTTTCCATAGCTGACATCATGGACTCCTTGACAGCTATTTGAATCTGCTCTTCCTCAGTCAAATTTTCAACATTCATTGGGCCTTTGCCTTTCCCAATGTCTTCTACTGCTTCCTCCTCAATCTCAGGGACCTTCTCCTTTCCCTTGGATTCACCAATTACCAAGGTTCCCTTTGCCCTTGCTCTCTCTCTTTCCCCCTTTTTGGCATTATCAAAACACTGGGGCTTCAAGTCACTCATAGTGACAGAGAGATGTGAGTGGGAATGAATGAGGGACTTCAACTCCTGCAGTAGGTAAACATTCTCATCGTGAATGTTTTGCATTTTATCATCTGCCATGCTCAAAAAAGTGTGAACTGGCTTCATCTTTTGGGAAACTATGGCATCCAATGTGGCTTTCAGTGATTGATCAAGTTTGGCCTGAAGTTGTTCAGTGAGATTGGCCACAACTTGATCAGACACTTTGGCCATGAGTTCAACAGTGAACTTTTCAGCAGCCTCTTTCACCATTGCAGCTTTCAGCTCTTCTGCCTTCTTTCTCTGGGTTGTTGTCCTCTGTCTTAAAGCATCCTTGATTGTCTTTCTCAATGCTTTCACATTGTGCTTGTACAAAGTTTTGAGACCCTGCTGCTCTTTCTTCACAGACCTTGTGAATTTACCCATAGCATCTTTGGCTTTTGTCACTTCAGTTGAGACTGTTTGAAGTCCAGTTTCAACTCCACATATTCTTGCATCAAGAGTAGGCAAGATCACTTCTTCTGACCCTGTGAGCCTCATCTCCACAGAAGCTAGAGTCTTGCTTTGGCCATCTAGGGTATCAGCAGTGGTTGCATGAGCCTTCTCAACTTCCCTGACCAGTGTGTCCAACTTCTCTGACTGCTCTTCAATGATGGATGCAGTCTGAGTAGCAATCTGAAAGTGAGCCTCAGAGGTGTTGGCTTGTTCAAAGTAGATCTGGTTAAGTGTGGACACATTTGCTGATACTGCTTCAAGATCAGTGTCAGCATCAACTGGTATATCTGTCAGGGATGCATCTGCAAAAATTTGCTCAAGAGTGACAGCAACTGAATCTGCAAAACTGACAGTGTTAGTAAAAACTCCCTCATCACCCTCTATTTCTTTTCCTCCCATAAGGTCTGATACATCAGCACCTTCTCTCTCATTTTCAACTATATTCTTTTCTTCTTCATTTTCAAAAGATAGACTCACATTCACTGGAGAATCAGGCCTCCTTTCACCAAGGGATTCATCAAGTTCAGATTTGACTTGAAGAATAGCCTGACTCTCATATTGGGCTGCACCCAATATTTCTACTTCCTCACCCTCTATTTGTGGTGCACTCAAGGAACCAGTGATCACACACTCCTCATCATCATCTCCCTCTGATTTTTCAGCACTCACAGCCTTTTCAACTCCTTCAATCTCTAAACCTGACACCTCTATATCCTCAGCAGGATCCACAGAGGGCAGTTGTTGGGAGATCACAGTGCTTGGGCATCCCAAGTCCACTGAGTCATCCTGAATGACTAAAGGCTGGTCAATGTTCAACTTGCCTGACATTGATGAGGCTTTAGCCAAACTAGCTTCTCCTATGGAAGTCTCAGCATTGTCAAGCTGTGCTTCAGGTTCAAAAGAACCATCCTTGGCCAATGCATCTTGGACTGAGTCACCATCTTTGGTCAACTCCTCTGAATGATCAGAGTCCTTCACAGAATGAAAAGTCAAGTAATGTACCTGAGCTGAGTTGATACCAGGGGGATTGGGATTGGTGTGATCATCATCATCATCATCATCATCATCATCATCATCATCATCATCATCATCAGATGGACTGTCAGGATGCTTGATTCCTTGTGCTATCCTCTCTCTTTCAGCAATCACCTTTTCATGAACAATGGTGCAAAATAGGGCCTCGGTGGTTAATACACTGGTCTTCTTTACATTTACAAAATGTAGCAGCCTATTTTCCTCAACCTGCCACCAGTTGGCACCCTTATCCTGAATAGCCTGAGCTATTTCCACAATAGTTCTATCTTTGATCTCAACAAGTGCTCTGAGATCATAGAATTGTTGTTGCAGCCTGGGATAAGCCTTCAATCCTGGATATAATTCATCCACATTGGCTCTTGCAATCTGCCTCAACATCCCCTCATAGGTATACTCTTCACCACTATCATCTCCAGAGGAGTTGGTTTGGGATTCAAGAGGGTTGGAATGGGATTCTAGTAAGCTTGGCTGGGATTCAGGTAGGTTGGGTTCAGGAGAGGTCAAAACAAGTTGGGATTCAGGTGCTTTTGAGAGCATTGTGCCTGAAGAGGTAATTGGAATGGCTGGAATGGGTGGGAAAACAACTTGATCACCTTCTTGAAGAGCAGTTTCAAGAATTTTGGTATAAGAGAGAAGTCTTGGATCAAGTGGGGAAAAGGGTCTATCTTCAAGATTGACCAAATCTGCCAGCACATCAATACCTGATCTATCAGGTGCACCTTCAGGGGAGTACACTTTCTTGGCAATGATTGGTGCATCTTCAGGAGTCTTGCACTCCTCTTCTTCTTGCCTTGGAGATATTCTTCTAGATTGAATATCAGGAGAGTTGGCTTCAGGGCTGTTGGGTTTTGACTTGGATTTGGAGTTAGACTTGCTTGCCTGTCTAATTTCCTTGAAGAATTCTTTCTTCTTCTTTTCTTCTTCCATCAACCTCTGCTTCTCAGAAGTCTTGATGATTCTTCTTTTCCTTTCATACCTTGTTGGCTGGTCAAGGTCTCTGAATTCAGTTATACTTTCAGGTTGTAAGGGGACAACCTCTCTGAATACTTCACCCTCTTCAGGAGGGTTGACTCCTTCCTCAGCAACCTTCTCTATTTCCTCAGAAGTGGCTCCTCCACTTCTTGACTGACTTTCTGGTGAAGATTCATTCAGAATCTTCTTCATCTTTTTCATCTTTGGCTGAGCTTTTGGTGGCTGGGATTTCCTCTTTCTAGGAGAGGCTCTTGGGACTGGAACAATAGCAACAACTTTCTTGGAGGCAGCCTCCTGCTTTCTCTTCTCTGTCTTAGAAGACAATTTTCTAAACATCACCTTTTGTGCAGGAAAAGGCTTTGGCTTTGCTTGGAGGTGGGTGTAGTGAGCAAATCTTTCCAAGAGCAGGCTGGCTCTTGTGCAGAACTGGAGTCTTCCTTCAACCACCACCTTGTGGTGCTTCATCTCCTTAAACTTAAATTTTTCATTCATCATCTTGTCAAGAATGAAATTTTTCCAGTTGAACTTGACTCTCTTCTCAGCAGAGTCAATCACAGCAGCCATCACTCTCAATTTAGGCATACTGATTTGTTCAACACTCCCTGAGTGGCTCAACAGGCTCTTTACTACACAATCAAACAAGTGTCTGTAAGGAGGCTTTAAAGTGTTCTTGTTCTGAGCACTTACAAGTTTCTTTGGTTCTATCATCCAAGAGTAGTAGAACTCCTGATCATCTTCTTCCTTGTACATTTCTGGATTCATGCCTTCAGAAGGTAGCCCAAAGCTAGCTTCTAAATCCTCTGCAGTGAAGATGATTGTGTGTTGAGTTTCTTCTGCTTCATCTTCCTCAGCATATGTGAGCTTAGTGCACACATCTCCCTTTTTCCCTTTCCATCTGAGATGGGCAAAGAATTCTGCCATGAATGGATTCAGGCAGGAATCAGGCTTGGTGCCAAGAAATTTCTCTAGCCCTGCCTCCCTCAGCCATTGGAGGACTTGTTGAACTTCTGAATCTGGGCTATCAAAAGCTACCAGCTTTTCAAACCAAAGGGAATTTGGGTTGCTAAGATAAGAGAAATCAATGTCCAAAGAGGAATCATTGAAGTCTACAAGCTCTTCTCTCTTAATCTTAGGTGCCATGGATAATATGAGAGATTGGTAGGTTTTTGGAGAGGAGTTGCAGGTTTGAGAGTATGCAGAAAAACTTAAGGGTTTTTGAAATTTTGAGTGCGTAAAGATGGTAGTGAAAATTGAGGAGTTTATATATGTGGGGAGTTTATTAACCGTTGGTTAAGAGAAACTAACCGTGGGTAATAGGTATGACCAATTGGATAATATGTGGTAGAGGGATTGAGGCAGTTTGATGGAAGTTTAATGCAAATTAATGGTCTTGATGAAGGCTCAAGAATTCATGAAATCCCAATTAAAATTTCTGCATTAAATGTTGATTTGCCTTTTTGGTGGTAAAAATCTTTATAGCACACTCCATCCTAAAATGGCCTACTCTTAGACCAAGAAACCTCTTAAATGTCTAATCAATGCTAAAAATAGCAATGATTATCTAATTAACTCGGACAAACATCCTGAGATGTGCTTTGGTTTCTGTGAAGGTCAAACTGTCTGATTACCTTGCCTGAGTGGGTCCCAAAGTTGCTGACTGGGTCCCACTTGGACAAATCCCCTGATCAACATTGCTGAACATTACAGGGACAACCTTGTTGAGTTTCCTCCTTGGGCTGACAGCTTCAGTGAGGTTGGTCAACTTTGCTGAAATTAAACTTTGATTAACTTCCCCCTTCATATGAGCTTTCTTTCCTCATTTTTCCATCTTGCCTGGATCAAGTAACCCCAATTCAGCTGACAACTCCAAGAACCTTGCTTCAGCTAGAGGTTTAGTCAAAATATCAGCTTTTTGCTTATCAGTGTGAATTTTGACAAGTTTGATATCTTTCTTCTCCACATGATCCCTTATGAAATGATGCTTGATGTCCACATGCTTGCATCTGGTGTGGAGCACTGGATTCTGTGAGATGGCAATTGCACTATTGTTGTCACAGAATATTGGCACTTCATTTGTGATTACTTTGTAATCTCTCAATTGTTGCCTGAGCCAAAGTATCTGAGCACAGCAACTTCCAGCTGCTACATACTCAGCTTCAGTTGTTGAAGTTGCAACTGTATTTTGCTTCTTGGAGAACCATGAGATAAGATTGCTGCCCAAGAATTGACAAGTTCCTGAGGTGGATTTTCTGTCAATTCTGCATCCTCCATAGTCTGCATCTGAATATCCAGTGAGCTCAATGTTGTCATCAGCTGGATACCATAATCCAAGATTCTCAGATCCCTTGAGATATCTTAGAATTCTCTTGGCAGCATCAAGATGGCTCTTCTTTGGATTAGCTTGAAATCTTGCACATACTCCAACTGCAAATGTGATATCAGGCCTGCTTGCAGTGAGATATAGCAATGATCCTATGATTCCTCTGTAGTTAGTGGAGTTTGTTGACTCTCCACCTTCATCAGGATCCATCTTCCAGTTAGTATTCATAGGAATTCTGACTGGCTTGCTTGTTGCACATCCAAATTTTTTGATCATGTCCCTTGTGTACTTGGCCTGATTGATGAATATTCCCTTCTTTGATTGAGTGACCTGGAGTCCTAAGAAGAAATTCATCAATCCCATCATGGACATCTCAAACTTGCTTTGCATGAGTTTGGAGAACTTCTCACATAACTTCTCATTTGGAGATCCAAATATAATGTCATCCACATAGATTTGGACTAACAAAATATCATCTCCTTCACAGATTCTGAACAAGGTTCTGTCAACAGTGCCTTTGACAAAACCATGATCTAGAAGAAACTGTGATAAGGTGTCATACCAAGCTCTTGGAGCTTGTTTTAAGCCATAGAGGGCTTTCTTCAATCTGTACACCTTGTCTCCTTCTTCAAATCCTGGGGGCTGTTCCACATATACTTCTTCTTTGAGCACCCCATTGAGAAATGCACTCTTCACATCCATTTGATACACCTTGAATCTCATGTGAGCTGCATATGCTAGGAAGAGTCTGATTGCCTCAAGTCTGGCCACTGGAGCAAAAGTCTCATCATAATCAATCCCTTCAGATTGACAATATCCTTTGGCCACAAGTCTTGCTTTGTTTCTCACAATGATGTCATTTTCATTTTTCTTGTTTTTGAACACCCATTTAGTTCCAATGACATCTTGATGAGTTGGCCTGTCTACCAGCTCCCATACTTCATTTCTGGTGAACTGATTCAGCTCTTCTTGCATGGCTATGATCCAGTTGGTGTCTTGTAGTGCTTCCTCAATGTCTTTAGGTTCCTGTTCTGAAAGAAAACAACAAAACAGAGCACTTTCTCCATGAAATCTTCTAGTTTTGATCCCTTCACTTGGATTACCAAGTATCAGGCTAGATGGGTGGTCTTGCAACCAAGTCCTTCTAGACCTGATCCTTTCAGGAGGATTGTCCTCTTCTGAAGTTGGATCACTAGATTCATTAAATTCAGGAAAGTTAATTGAAGGATCAAGTTTAGGATCATATTCAGGGGTGTTGTCCTCATTGTCAGATAAGTTGACATTTTCATTGGTTCCCCCTTGAATAGTGGATCCATTAACTACCTCAGCATTGCCTGCTTCTTCATTGGTAGTTGTTACCTGGTTTTGAACTGGGATGGTGTCAGTCAGTTCAATTTCTCCTTCAGGTTGGTTGTCTACTGGTTGATTGCTATCAGGTAGGTTGTCCAGTTTTTGATTTTCATGAAGTTCAGGCTGGGCAACATCCACAAACACTGTTTCCTTGCTTTGAAGCCTTAATCTGGTTGTTCTTTGTGTTATCTCATCAATATTCAGGTTTCTATCCCTGAACTCATTAATAGATTCATCAAACACAACATGAGGTGTTTCTTCCACAATAAGAGTTTTGCAATTGTAAACTCTGTAAGCCTTGCTGATTTGTGAATATCCAACAAATATTCCTTCATCAGCTTTGCTATCAAAAGCTTTCAATTGCTCTTTCCCATTATTATGGATGAAACACTTGCAACCAAATATGTGAAAATAAGCAACAGTGGGCAATCTACCTTTCCATATTTGATATGGGGTTTTACCTTGTCCTTTGGTGATTAAGGACCTGTTTTGAGTGTGACATGCAGTGCTGATGGCTTCAGCCCAGAACCTTTTAGGCAATTTGGATTCAGCAATCAAGGTTCTTGCTTCCTCCTTCAAGGTCCTGTTCCTTCTTTCAGCAACCCCATTTTGTTGAGGTGTTCTTGCTGCTGAAGTTTCATGAGTGATGCCATTCTTGCTGCAATACTCATTGATGTATGAGTTTATGAATTCAGTTCCTTTGTCAGATCTGATCTTGACAATGCTTAGGCCCTTTTCATTGCTCAATCTCATCATCAATTCAGGTAGCTTGACTTGGGTCTCCTTTTTGTTCAGCAAAAATACTACCCAAGTGTACCTGGAAAAATCATCAACAACAACTAAAGCATATTTTCTTCCATTTATACTTACTGGGATTATTGGCCCAAATAGATCCATATGCAGTAGTTAAAGAACTCTCTCAGTTGAGATGACAGGTTTTCCTTTGAATGAGGCTTTGATCTGCTTTCCTTCCTGACATGGCTGGCATATGTGTTCTTTGGTGAACACTTGATTTGGCAGCCCTTTAACTAGAGAGTTTCTTGCAATCTTGTTGATGGTTTTGAAGTTCAGGTGATTCAGTCTCTTGTGCCATAGCCAGCTTTGCTCATTTTTGCTTTTGGCAACAAGACAAACTGCTTCAGGGGTTTTGCTCCAATCTGCAAAATAGACATTTCCCTTTCTCACCCCTGTTAGTAGCACCTGTTGTGTTGATTTTTTTTTGATAGTACATTCATTTGGTGCAAATTCAACACAATATCCTTTGTCACAAATTTGACTTATAGACAACAAGTTATATTTTAGGCCTAGAACATATGAGACATCAGTAATTTTAACACTACCAATGTTTAATGTACCATAGCCTCTTGTGATGCCTTGAGAGCTGTCTCCAAAGGTTACTGAAGGACCATTTTTTTCTATGAAGTCTGAGAGAAGTTCCTTGTTTCCAGTCATGTGCCTTGAACATCCACTGTCCAGGTACCATGCTGTTTTCTTGTTGATGCTTCTCTTCTTTTTGGGGTCCTTGCAGCCCTGCAAAGTCAAAATTTAGGTACCCTTTGAGTGTTGGGTCCTAGAGGGTTAGTTGTACCTTTTGGAACCCAAATCTGCCTGATAACTCTGATTGATTCAAAGTGACTGACTTGGTTTCCATTTACATCTACATACACAATTTGACCCTTAAATGCCTTGGGTGATCTCTGTGTATAAGTGTTAGCTTTGTAGGGTTCAGGAGAGTTGGTAAATTTTTTTGGGACATTTCTCCTGAAGTTACTAAGCTTAGGTGCAGCTGGGTGAGACTTTTGAGGATAGGTTTTTGGATGGCCTTTTCCATTTGGCAAGTAAGGTCCAGGCTTCCTGAATGTTTTATACCTATCAGAGGGGATTGGCCTTAATCCATTCAGTTGAGGTTGCCTCATTTGAGTTGGCCTCTTCTGAACAGGTTTTGGACAACTCCTCTGATGATGATTCAGATAGGTTGGCTTTCCATTGGTTCTACCTTTCTGAACCTCATTCCTCTTGTAAGCAATGCCTTTAACCTTTTCCAAAGGTGTGGGTTTAGGTACATTGTTTACCTGAGTTGGTATAAAAATTCCTTTACCCTTATCCTTGATCAGTGGTTGATTTACTTCAATTTCATTTTGTTGTGCCACTGATCTCACAAAAGTCATCTTAGAATTGCTTGATGAAGCAATACTAAGACCAGGTGAGGGTTCAAATGGATTATAGCCTAATCCACCCTTTTGAGCAAATGGTCTTTCAAACCCTTGAATCTCTTCTATTGCCTTAGCAGATTTGTTCAAGGCAGACATTTTCATTTTTAAGCTCCCCTCACTCAATTTTAGAGTATCAAATTCACTTGAGAGATTGTCAAATTTTGCTTGAAGAATTCTAAGATCAAAATCCTTTTTCCTCAAGGCCAGTTCTTGATCATCAATCAACTTTTGTTGTTCAGATACTTTGAGAGACACTTCCTCAAGTTCTCTCACAATCTGCTGATACAACTCAGTTGATTTAATGTCAAGCTCAGGTTCAGGAAGGTTGGGAGTTTGAGCTTTCGAATTCAGTAGCTCATTTTCTCTGAGTGCTATATTGCATACTTCTCTTAGCCTGGTGAAATCCTCAAATAGTTTTACAAAGTTGAGTTTTAAGGGGATTTCACTTGACTCATGTGTGTTATTTGAAGAACTGGAAGAACTAGAAGATGAACATACCTCATCATTTTCCAATGCCATTTGACAGTCATCATCACTGTCACTGTTGGAGAATAGTCCATCATCAGAAGAGTAGACACTCTCCTCACTTGCTGAATCTCCAGCTACCATAGCATTCCTGTTGTTCAGCCTTTTATCTCTTTTGTTCTGCCTTTCCTTCCTTTCTTTTGCACTGAGGTCAGGACAGTCATACTGAAAGTGGCCCTTCTTCTGGCAGTTGTAACACATATCTTCATCATCATTCTTCTTGTTTGAGGACTCCTTCCTCCTTGATGATGATGGTTCACCTTTGCTGAATTTCTTCCTATCAGTATATCTGTCTTCTTTCTTTTCATCAGGGACTTTGTCCTCTGATTTATGTTCAGGAGAACTGAATCTCCTTTTGGTTCTGTTATCTTGGTAGAACTTCTTGTATCTACCAAATCTGGAGTTGAGCTTCTCAAACCTTCTAGCCATGAGTGCCAGCTCCTCCTTTATTTCAGATTTTGAAACAGATTGAGAGGATCTTTGAGTAATCTTCTTTTCTGTTTCAGCAGCTTTGAAGGCAACACCTTTGTTTGAGGAGGATGGCTCTTCATGCACCTTCTTTCTGTTGAGATCAAACTCATATGCTTTGAGTTCAGAGAATACTTGCTGCATTGGCATGTTGTCAAGATTGCTGGTATTTTGCATCATGACAGAATATATGTCCCACTTGGATGTGAGACTTCTCAAGATCTTCAAAGCAACCTCTCTTTTGGCATAGAACTTGCCAAGAGAGTTTATTTCATTCATGATGTCAGTGAACCTGCCATCAAGATGATCAATAGTTTCATTGGCTTCCATAGAGAATTGTTCATATTTTTGGATAGCCACTTGAAGCTTGTTCTCCTTGATCTTTTGGGTACCTTCACACATAAGTGCTAAGGTATCCCAAGTCTCTTTAGCTGATGTGCTGTGGTACACTCTTCCCATCACTGCATCTGGAATTGTCTGGTACAATGTGTTCATTGCAATGTAGTTCAGGTTGTGCCTTTTTCTTTCTTCAGCTGTAAGGTCATCTTCATCTTTTGGTAGCAACTCCCTTGGATCAGCTTTTTGAGCATCAGTGAGCTTGGGATTTGCTTTAGTGAATGTAAATGGCCCTCTAGTGATGACTTTAAGCATCTCATCATGCTGGCAAGCAAGATGTGCTCTCATCCTGATTTTCCAGAAATCATAGTTCTCAATTGAGAACATTGGCAGTTTGTGATGAGAAATATGGTTGACTTGGTTTGGACCCATATTGTTGATGGTGTTGACAGCATCTCCTGGAACTGCATTGTTAGCCATTTCAACAAATGTAATATAAGATGAACACAGATAAGTTTTTCAGAAATTTGGATCAGTTCAGTGACCACAGAAAATGTGATTTTGAAATCAGTTGGATTTTCAGAAGCAGTGGTCTTTGAACCCCTGCTCTGATACCACTTGTTGGTCCTTGGTGGAGTATAACACAAGTGTATGGGGGGGAATGCACTTGTGTATGCAAATTCTTTTCTTTTTGACAAATTTGTCTTATCAGGCAAGTTGTCTCACAACTGGCCTGAGTGTGAACTTTGATAGATACTTGTCCTACTGATTACTATTGAGTGATCAGTTGGCTAAATATCTAAAAGAGTTACTTAGTGCGGAATGTGGTTGGCCTTTGATTAAAGAAATACTCCAAGTTAATTTCTGAAAATACAGGTTATCAGGGACTTTGTCCAAAACAGATTTTCTTACTTACTGAGTTATGATTCTTTAAAATATGTTTGAATGAAGTGAAGTTAAGAATGCAGTAAGTAAATGGGACACAAGTTTATAGTGGTTTAGAGACTCAAGCTCCTACATCCACTTTCCCTGATTGAACAGGATAATTCCTTCTCAATGGAATTAGCTTATTTTATAGTGCCAAGGTGCACTGATCAACAACACTCTCTTAGTGTTTTGATCCCTAGGATAACTTGAGTCCTAGTGCTCAATCTCTCTGAGTTAAGACTGTGTTTCACACTAACAGTCCTTAACTCCTCACTTCTACAACAAACACTCTCTTCACTAAATGAGATAAGGTTTGAGGTTTGGTTCCAACTAGTAGAGATATCCTTTACAATGAGAACAGGAGTAAAGGCTTAGGATATCTCAATGCTAAGCTAGGATGTTTACAAAGATTGGCTTAGCTGACTTGAAGTGATTCGAGAAACTTTGAATTCTAGAGAACAGCTTGGTTTCCTTTTGAAAGCTTGATGATAGTTTGATAGCTTGTAGTTTGTTGTTAAATTCCTTTGATCACTTCTGTATTTATAGGCAATTTGAACAACTAACCGTTGGAGGGATTAGCAATTCAAATATGTCTATTTGCAGCATCATTGAAACGGCTATGAAGCTTGGCATCCTTTTATCCACTGTGTAAAAGGGGTCTTCAATGGTTGCTTGAATGAATGTGTTGACTTCTGAAAAATGCGGCTGAAAAGACTTGTGTCAGTTTCCAATTTTGCACATTGTCCTAGGTTGATTTGTGGCAAACTTTACACTCAACCAACGGTCAGATGGGACAAGCTCCCTGAACATTCTTGCTGCAGTTTAGAATGTTCCAACATTCATTCAATGCTTCACTCTTTAATGCTCTAAGTCTTTAATGCTTGGTTCAGGCATGATTGGCAATAAATGCTTCATTGAATGTGTCTTCTGTAAGCTTTTGACATTCAATTCTCTTGATCATTTGTACTTCAACTGTCTTGATCTTTTGCATTTATGTACACAGCTTTATTGTTCTTGATCTCTTCAGCTTAGTTGTCCATTTGATCAGCTTGTCTTGAATGGATCAGCAACTTTGTCCTATAGACCTATCAAGCTGCCTAACATTCCAGCTTTGGACAACTATCCTGAACTCTAAAATCTCACAACATTTCTGAGATTTTAACTTAAGCATTTTACACACTCAAGTGTTCTGAGACAAACTTGCCTGAACAATAACTTGAGCATATCTCAACTAATTTGTACATCATCAATCAGGGGTTTTGGTATCTAGATCAAAATCATTTTATTCCCAACAGCCTGGATCAGAGAAGAACTCTCCGGAGTATAAATAACTCCCCAAGGAGTATAAACCACTCATATAAGAGTATAAAATAGGACTCTGAATGAGCAAGTACTGCTCCTCATATTCGGAGTATAAACGAGAAACGATCCCAGGGCTTGAGTCCGGGACCAAGAGCACATGTACTCAGAAAAATTTCAATTTTTCTGAGGACGAGAAACGATCTCAGGACTTGAGTCCGAGACCAAGAACACATACTCAGAAAAAATTTCAATTTTTTCTGAGGACGAGAAACGATCCCAGGGCTTGAGTCCGGGACCAAGAGCAAACGATCTCAGGACTTGAGTCCGAGACCAAGAACACATACTCAGAAAAAATTTCAATTTTTTCTGAGGACGAGAAACGATCCCAGGGCTTGAGTCCGAGACCAAGAGCAAACGATCTCAGAACTTGAGTCCGAGACCAAGAACACATACTCAGAAAAAATTTCAATTTTTTCTGAGGACGAGAAACGATCCCGGGGCTTGAGTCCGGGACCAAGAGCACACGATCTCAGGACTTGAGTCCGAGACCAAGAACACATACTCAGAAAAAATTTCAATTTTTTCTGAGGACGAGAAACGATCCCAGGGCTTGAGTCCGGGACCAAGAGCATACGATCTCAGGACTTGAGTCCGAGACCAGGAGATCCCTAACCGGGATCAGAACCCAAGATGTGGGTCTGAAAACTTAAATATTTTCAGGAGAAAATATTGAGAAGAAGAGATCCCTAACCGGGATCAGAACCCAAGATGTGGGTCTGAAAACTTAAATATTTTCAGGAGAAAATATTGAGAAGAAGAGATCCCTAACCGGGATCAGAACCCAAGATGTGGGTCTGAAAACTTAAATATTTTCAAGAGAAAATAGTGAGAAGAAGAGATGCCTAACCGGGATCAGAACCCAAGATGTGGGTCTGAAAACTTAAATATTTTCAGGAGAAAATATTGAGAAGAAGAGATCCCTAACCGGGATCAGAACCCAAGATGTGGGTCTGAAAACTTAAATATTTTCAGGAGAAAATATTGAGAAGAAGAGATCTCAGGACCTAAGTCCGAGATCAGAAATATTGATTTTACTTAGAAAAATTTCAATTTTTTCTAAAGATGATGAGAAGAAATCTCAGGACCTAAGTCCGAGATCAGAAATATTGATTTACTTAGAAAAAATTCAATTTTTTCTAAAGATGATGAGAAGAGATCTCAGGACCTAAGTCCGAGATCAGAAATATTGATTTACTTAGAAAAAATTCAATTTTTTCTAAAGATGATGAGAAGAGATCTCAGGACCTAAGTCCGAGATCGAAAATACTGATTTTACTTAGAAAAATTTCAATTTTTTCTAAAGATGATGAGAAGAGATCTCAGGACCTAAGTCCGAGATCAGAAATATTGATTTACTTAGAAAAAATTCAATTTTTTCTAAAGATGATGAGAAGAGATCTCAGGACCTAAGTCCGAGATCAGAAATATTGATTTACTTAGAAAAAATTCAATTTTTTCTAAAGATGATGAGAAGAGATCTCAGGACCTAAGTTCGAGATCAGAAATATTGATTTTACTTAGAAAAATTTCAATTTTTTCTAAAGATGATGAGAAGAGATCTCAGGACCTAAGTCCGAGATCAGAAATATTGATTTACTTAGAAAAAATTCAATTTTTTCTAAAGATGATGAGAAGAGATCTCAGGACCTAAGTCCGAGATCAGAAATATTGATTTACTTAGAAAAATTTCAATTTTTTCTAAAGATGATGAGAAGAGATCTCAGGACCTAAGTCCGAGATCAGAAATATTGATTTTACTTAGAAAAATTTCAATTTTTTCTAAAGATGATGAGAAGAGATATCAGGACCTAAGTCCGAGATCAGAAATATTGATTTACTTAGAAAATTTTCAATTTTTTCTAAAGATGATGAGAAGAGATCTCAGGACCTAAGTCCGAGATCAGAAATATTGATTTACTTAGAAAAAATTCAATTTTTTCTAAAGATGATGAGAAGAGATCTCAGGACCTAAGTCCGAGATCGAAAATATTGATTTTACTTAGAAAATTTTCAATTTTTTCTAAAGATGATGAGAAGAGAAATATTGATTTACTTAGAAAAATTTCAATTTTTTCTAAAGATGATGAGAAGAGATCTCAGGACCTAAGTCCGAGATCAGAAATATTGATTTACTTAGAAAAAATTCAATTTTTTCTAAAGATGATGAGAAGAGATCTCAGGACCTAAGTCCGAGATCAGAAATATTGATTTACTTAGAAAAAATTCGATTTTTTCTAAAGATGATGAGAAGAGATCTCAGGACCTAAGTCCGAGATCAGAAATATTGATTTACTTAGAAAAAATTCAATTTTTTCTAAAGATGATGAGAAGAGATCTCAGGACCTAAGTCCGAGATCAGAAATATTGATTTTACTTAGAAAAATTTCAATTTTTTCTAAAGATGATGAGAAGAGATCTCAGGACCTAAGTCCGAGATCAGAAATATTGATTTACTTAGAAAAAATTCAATTTTTTCTAAAGATGATGAGAAGAGATCTCAGGACCTAAGTCCGAGATCAGAAATATTGATTTACTTAGAAAAATTTCAATTTTTTCTAAAGATGATGAGAAGAGATCTCAGGACCTAAGTCCGAGATCAGAAATATTGATTTTACTTAGAAAAATTTCAATTTTTTCTAAAGATGATGAGAAGAGATCTCAGGACCTAAGTCCGAGATCAGAAATATTGATTTACTTAGAAAAATTTCAATTTTTTCTAAAGATGATGAGAAGAGATCTCAGGACCTAAGTCCGAGATCAGAAATATTGATTTACTTAGAAAAAATTCAATTTTTTCTAAAGATGATGAGAAGAGATCTCAGGACCTAAGTCCGAGATCGAAAATATTGATTTTACTTAGAAAAATTTCAATTTTTTCTAAAGATGATGAGAAGAGATCTCAGGACCTAAGTCCGAGATCAGAAATATTGATTTACTTAGAAAAATTTCAATTTTTTCTAAAGATGATGAGAAGAGATCTCAGGACCTAAGTCCGAGATCAGAAATATTGATTTACTTAGAAAAAATTGAATTTTTTCTAAAGATGATGAGAAGAGATCTCAGGACCTAAGTCCGAGATCGAAAATATTGATTTTACTTAGAAAAATTTCAATTTTTTCTAAAGATGATGAGAAGAGATCTCAGGACCTAAGTCCGAGATCAGAAATATTGATTTACTTAGAAAAATTTCAATTTTTTCTAAAGATGATGAGAAGAGATCTCAGGACCTAAGTCCGAAATCAGAAATATTGATTTTACTTAGAAAAATTTCAATTTTTTCTAAAGATGATGAGAAGAGATCTCAGGACCTAAGTCCGAGATCAGAAATATTGATTTACTTAGAAAATTTTCAATTTTTTCTAAAGATGATGAGAAGAGATCTCAGGACCTAAGTCCGAGATCAGAAATATTGATTTACTTAGAAAAATTTCAATTTTTTCTGAGAATGATAAGAGAACGGAAGATATTGATTTACTTAGAAAAATACTTAATTGTTTTCTGAGTTCGAGATCTGAAAAATTATTTAACTCAGAAAATTTTTCAATTTTTTGAGGTAGAGAAGAGAACTCAACATTTGAGTTCGAGATCTGAAAAATTGTTTACTCAGAAAACAATTAAGTATTTTCAAGAGAAGATATGTAGAAAGCAAAAGATCCGCAATCAGGGTCAGAACTAGAGAACTCAAGATTTGAGTTCAGGATTTGAAAAATATTTTAGAAGTGGTGATCTTTATTCAGGATCAGAACCCAAGATGTGGTACTGAAAACTTAAATATTTTCAAGAGAAAATATTGAGAAGAAAAGATCCCTAACCGGGATCAGAACCCAATATATGGGTCTGAAACTTAAATATTTTCAAGAGAAAATATTAAGAAACTGAAATCCCTATTCGGGATCAGAACCTAAGATCTGGGTCTGAAACATTAAATATTTTCAAGAGAAAATATTGAGAAGAAAAGATCCCTAACCGGGATCAGAACCCAAGATGCGGCTCTAGAACACTTAAATATTTTCAAGAGAAAATATTGAGAAGAAGAGATCCCTAACCGGGATCAGAACCCAAAATGTGGTTCTAAAACCTTAAATAATTTCAAGAAAAAATATTGAGAAGCTAAAGGATCTGTGATCAAGATCAGAACCTAAGATGTGTGTTCAAGATGCCAAGATATTTTCAACAGAAAATATTGTGAAGCTAAACGATCCGCGATCAAAATCCAAGATGTAGGTATGAAACAATTTAGAAGTGAAGATCATTAATTAGGATCAGAACCCAAGATGTGAATTCGAAAAGACTTTATTCTTAACTATTTCGGCAAAGAGCTATCATAGTCAAGAATAGGGGGGAGTGGATGATGTGACATAATGGTGCAGGTCCAGAAAGGAATGGCTACTGACTGAGACCAAAATAAAAGCTGATCACTTCCTTCTAGGATCAGAACCAGAAAAGTCTTCACCCATGATAATGGTCATGATATGATCAGATCCTCCAAAGATCTGATCTGATATTGATACTCTCATCTCGAACATGATCAGACCTTATGGATGTGGACGGGAGAGTAAGGTCGTGATTCGGTCTTCCTCGAGTAATCAAAACCAGAACGTTAAATTGTCTTGGTTGACAAGGAGAAGCAAGCAACCTTGGTATGTCAAAATATCTCTACAAATGTATGCACATCACTTGAACAATTAGTTACGTGTCAGGATAGTACCATGACGTGGCCCAATCAGTAGCAAACCCTAGAGGCGAGTTTACTTCTTTACCCTTCAAGAACAAGGTATAAAAGCACCCCTTTTCATTTTTAGAGGAGGTTAATCTAGCTCTCATGAATATATACTTTCTCTCTCTATTATTCATCATCTTCTTCGACTGACTTGAGCGTCGGAGGTCCGTCGCCGGACACCCCTCCGGCCCGGTTTTCGTGCAGGTCCTGGGAGCAATCGTCATCTTCCATTTTCATCAATCATTTCAAGGATTATCAAGGGCTCATCCGGGTATTTCTTATCTTTATTCTTTCTTTGATTGTGTTCCTTATCATCCATTCCCATGGATTCGATAAGGTCGCATCACTATCAAACATCCAAGGATTTATCAAGGGCTCATTTAGGTATTTCTTATCTTTATTCTTTCTTTGATTGTGTTCCTTATCATCCACTCCTATGGATTCGATAAGGTCACATCACTATCCGGGATCAGAACCCAAGATGTGGGTTTAAAACATTAAATATTTTCAAGAGAAAATATTGAGAAGTGGAGATCCCTAACCGGGATCAGGATCAGAACCCAAGATGTGGGTCTAAAACATTAAATATTTTCAAGAGAAAATATTGAGAAGTGGAGATCCCTAACCGGATCAGAACTCAAGATCTGAGTTCAGGATCTGAAAGAATGTTAACTCAGAAAATTTTTCAATTTTCTGAGGATGAGAAGAGAACTCAAGATCTAAGTTCGAGATCTGAAAATTTTTCAATTTTTCTGAGGATGAGAAGAGAACTCAAGATTTGAGTTCAGGATTTGAAAAATATTTTCAAGAGAAAATATTGTGAAGAAGAGAGTTCTAGAGAACTCAAGATCTGAGTTAAGGATCTGAAAAATATTTTCAAGAGAAAATATTGGGAAGAAGAGAGTTCTAGAGAACTCAAGATCTGAGTTCAGGATCTGAAAAATATTTTCAAGAGAAAATATTGTGAAGAAGAGAGTTCCAGAGAACTCAAGATCTGAGTTCGAGATCTGAAAAATATTTTCAAGAGAAAATATTGTGAAGAAAAGAGATGTGTGATCAGGATCAGAACCAGAGAACTTAAGATCTGAGTTCGAGATCTGAAAAATATTTCCTAGAGAAAATATTGTGAAATAAAGAGATTCGTGATCAGGATCAGAACCCAAAATGTGGGTTCAAGATGTCAAGATATTTTCAAGAGAAAATATTGTGAAGCTAAAATGATCCGTGATCAGGATCAGAACCCAAGATGCGGGGTTCAAGATGTCAAGATATTTTCAAGAGAAAATATTGAGAAGCTAAAGGATTCGTGATCAGGATCAGAACCCAAGATGCGGGGTTCAAGATGTCAAGATATTTTCAAGAGAAAATATTGAGAAGCTAAATGATCCGTGATCAGGATCAGAACCCAAGATGTGGGTTCAAGATGTCAAGATATTTTCAAAAGAAAATATTGAGAAGCTAAAGGATCCATGATTAGGATCAGAACCCAAGATGTGGGTTCAAGATGTCAAGATATTTTCAAGAGAAAATATTGAGAAGCTAAAAGATCCGTGATCAGGATCAGAACCCAAGATGTGGGGTTCAAGATGTCAAGATATTTTCAAGAGAAAATATTGTGAAGCTAAACGATCCGTGATCAGGATCAGAACCCAAGATGTAGGTCTGAAACAATTTAGAAGTTGAGATCATTAATCAGGATCAGAACCCAAGATGTGAATTCGAAAAGACTCTATTCTTAACTATTTCGGCAAAGAGCTGTCATAGTCAAGAATAGGGGGGAGTGGATGATGTGACATAATGGTGCAGGTCCAGAAAGGAAAAGCTACTCACTGAGACCAAAATAAAAGCTGATCACTTCCTTTTGGGATCTGGATCAGAAAGATAGAGACCCATGATATGGGTCATGATCTTATCAGATCCCTCTGAGATCTGATCTGATATTAATACCATCATCTCGGACATGACCAGATCTGACGGACATAGATAGGAGAGTAAGGTCCTCATTCGGTCTTCCTCACGTAACCAGAGCTAGGACGACAAATTGTCTTGGCTAACAAGGAAGAGTAAGCAATCTTGATGTGTCAGAATATCTCTGAATACCTCTGCAAATGTGTGTGCACTACCCAAACAATCAGTTATGTGTCAGAGTCGTACTATGACGTGACACTATTTATAACAAACCCTAGAAAGCATAATTACTATTCTACCCCTCAGGTACAAGAGTATATAAGTCATATCTCTCATTGTTATGTTTTCTAAGCTCACTCTCACAAAAATACACTTTATCTCTCTATTATTCATCATCTTCCTCGACTGACTTGAGCGTCGGAGGTCCGTCGCCGGACACCCCTCCGGCCCGGTTTTCGTGCAGGTCCTGGGAGCAATCGTCATCCTCCATCCTTATAAATCATTCAAGGACTCTTAAGGAGCTCATTTAGGTATTTCTTGTTATAATCATTCTTTGATTGTGTTCCTTATCAGTCACTCCTGTGGATTTGATAAGGTCACATCAACATGAAATAAAAATAACAAAGCATTAAATAAAGGAAAATATCACCTCAAGTCTTTTGTTGCTAGCAAGAAAATGAAATACTACTGTTAGGAATTAATATACAAGGATTAATTCTCACCCTCTCTACAAGTTCGGACTTTTAGATGAGACGGAATTCTTTCATGGTATCAGAGCAAACCGGGCAAATGACCTGGGTTCAATTCCTGTTGAAAGCACTCCACCCACATTTAAATTGTCCACTCGATGGGCCTCCTCCCCAAAAAGGGTAAGAGGTGTCAATTCGGCCCACGAGTGAGAGGGAGTGTTAGGAATTAATATACAAGGATTAATTCCCACCCTCTCTACAAGTTCGAACTTTTAGATGAGACGGAATTCTTTCAACTACATTAAAATCTATTTAAAACATTAATTGAAAACTAAACTAATGAGTGAAGTAGATTGTGGGAAGGAGGGGTTTCTCCCGTGTGCCCTTTGTTTCTCGCCTGTGTGCACTTGTCCCTGTGAATGGCCCCCAATGAGCTGCCTGCTCACGACTTGTGAAATGAATCCAGCTAAGGAATTGGCCTTTCTCCCAATTGAAGAAATGGGCGTAGGCCCATGTGTTGTTAAGAATTCCAGGCAAGTAGGTAATGAATGGGCCTCCAGAATCTAAATTGGGCCCATTTCTCTTCATTTTAATTCACACGCTAAAGTGTAACTAGGCCCTGGCTATATACCCCTCCAGCTCTGTTAAGTATACTCCTCCGATACATACACTCCCCTCCAAATGAATAATGTTAGATATACTTCCCTTAAAATACCTAAAACACCCTAACCTCTCTTTTTTTCTATTTCCTCTTTCTTCTTCTCAATTTTTACAAAACCCTAAAACTCTTCATCTCCCTCCCTCTCTCCCTACCAAATTACTGCCGCCTCACCAGCAGCATCGTCGCCCCCTCCGCCCACCGCTACCATCTTCCTTTCTTTTCTTTTTTTCTGCTACAACAACCCCCACCACTATAGCAAACCTCCACACCTCCGTCGTCCCCCACCTTGCGCCGCTCCGCCAAGCCTGCCGCCACCCTTGCGCACGGCCCCGGTGGTCGTCCCCCACTCTCCCCTCTCGATCCGTTTTTTTTAATGTTTGCAACCATCGGTGGCGGCGGGCCCTCCTTCGCCCAACGCCGTCGCCTCCGCTCCTCCTTCGCCCTTTGCCTCCGCTGCCGTGTTCCTTCTCCCCTGCCGCCGCTCCTCCTCCGCTGCCTCCCCCCTCTTTCGTTGTTCCCCGCTCTCCCTCCCAACACGACAGTCCGCCCCAGGTAAGTCCTCTTTTTTTTTTTAACTTTCAACGAACCAGTGTCGACGATAATGCATTCCGTCGACACTGGTTCACCGAAAATTTTAAGTTTTATTTTTTCGACAAACTAGTGTCGACGGAATGTATTATCGTTGACAACAATTTATCGACAATAATGCATTATGTCGACCCTGGTTTGTCGAAAATATGTTTTTTATTTTATGTTTTAAAATCTGCTTGTTGAAAATGAATTGGTATTGGTCGCCGGAGGAGGCGGCGACGGCGACGACGGTGAAGGCAACTATTAGGGTTTAGGATTTTAAAAGTGGGGAGCGTATTTATCATGATTATTTTAATTTATTTTAATATGTGGGTAGTTTAGGTATTTTACACAAATATTATATTAATAAATGGGGAGGGGGAGTATACTTAACAAAGCTGGAGGGGTATATAGCCAGTAGAGCCGTCAAAACGGGCTGGACCCGTTGGGCCAGACCGCCCCGCCACTAAAAATAGTGGGTTGGGCCAAGATTTTCCAAGACCGCCAGGAGGCGGGCCCATGCGGGCCGGCCCGTTTGGGCTGCGGTTTTTGGCGGGTTGGTGCGGTCTTTGACGGGCTGGCCCGCCATTTTTTTATTTTTTAAAAAAATATTATATCTAATTAAAAAATAAACCCCTTTCCAGAAATCGAACTCAAGACCTTATAGCTGAATAATGGTGTTCTAACCACTTAAACTATCCAACTTTATTAAATAATAATATATAATAAACATAACTAATATTAAAAACTCTAGCACATAGCAGATTATATAAGCACGCATTTTTTCCTTCTTTCTTCATTTTCTGTACTCATAATACCTATTTTATATCATATATATATATAATATAAGTATATTACTTTAATATATATGTATATTATTACTGTATTTATAATATATTATACAACTATTAATGACCATATTTCTTTTTTTTTTCTTAATTAATAATTACGATAAATATATACTGTAATTTTTTATGTTTCTTAATTTAATAAATATTTTGTTAAAAAAAAAAGTTGGCCCGCCAAAACCCGCGGCCCGCCCATTATTGGGTTGGGTTGGAGTTTTGGTAGACCGCCTTGCAAACGGGCTGGCCCTCCCCGCCAAATGGCGGGCTTTTGCGGTTTTGGCCCACCCCGCCCCGCCGGCCCGTTTTGACAGGTCTAATAGCCAGGGCCGTGTAACTATTACACAAATGGGCTGCTATGGGTCATTTATTTAAGGGCGCGGCTAAAAAAGGCACCCAAAGATATTATGAGGACACCCACCGGAATTTTTTTTGTCACAAGGGTGATGCGAAATGACTTATTTATCCCCGTTGTACTTTTTAAAAAAAATGCCGGATGAGTACACCCACCGCTTCTATTTCACGACAGATTCATCTCCACCACCACCAAAACAAACACCATTCTTCAACAAAACACATAAAATCAACAAAAATAAATAAAAAAAAAATCTTAAGATGTTCGAAAATATTAACCGAATAAAGTTAAGATGTACAAAAAATTTTACCCAACAGACTCAATGTGTTCGAAAAAAATTCATGAACAACTTTCATTTGTCCGAAAAAAAATTGGACATCTTGTTCGAAAATTTTTACCCAACAAACTCAAGTTGTTCGAAATTTTTTAATGAACAAACTCAATGTGTTCGAAAAAATATTCAAAACAACTTAAATTTGTCCGGAAAAAAAAAATCGAACAAGATGTTCGAAAAAATTTCAAAAACAAAAACAGAATGTTTGAATTTTTTTTCAAAACAAACACAGATTGTTCGAAAATGTTTCCAAAACATGCTCAATATGTTCGAAAATAATTCCCGAACTTCTAAAAACCCTAATTTTCCTACAATTCCTAAATTTTTCAAAAACCTACCTTGAAACGGGCGGCGGCGAGGGCAGGGGCGGCGGCGGCGTTCGAAGAAGAAAACACAGCAACAGGGGCGGTGGCGGACGAGGGCAGGGGCGCCGGCCGACGATTCGCCCTTCTCCAGCGGCGGCGACGTTCGTTCGAAGAAGAAAGTGGGTGGCTTTGTCGCCGCGTGGGGAGGGGAGGGGAGGAGCGGCGCTGTCGCCGCGTGGGGATGGGAGGAGCGGCGTCGCTAGGGAGGGAGGGGTGGTGGGCGGCGGCACCGATTGGGAGGGAGGGGGAGGTGGGTGCACCTTTTTTGTGTGAGAAATGGAGGAAGATAAGGATTTGATTAGGGTTTGAAATGAGAAGGTTATTTTTAGATTTCCACGTGGGTGTCCTCATCTGTTTTGTGTGTGTCCTCATCGCGTGGGTGTACTAATAGTATCCTCGGGTGCCTTTAGACGCGCCCTTTATTTAATTAAATGCCCACCAATTCATTAAATGGGCCACGATTTCTCAGCCCAAATACCCTTTAGCTTCCACCTTTTCTTCTTTCGGACCTATTCTCGACTCACTCCTTCAATTGACTTTATAAAATAATTGAGACGTGTTTTACTCCAAAAATCTTCATTTTTCTACACAAATATCAAACCACACCATTTTTTTTTTTTAATCAGGCAAAATAATTATTATAATAAAAAGGTTTGTTACATCCGTTTCCAAAGGCACCAGTAGTACCTCTCATTAAACAGAAGAGAAAGACCAAAATTAGATATGACCCTTGACTAATTCCCATATTTAGTAGACATCTTCCAGATATGCTCTCGGATTGTTGCACCAGTCCATGAAGGATGGTTGTTTCATATATTTGCCCAGACTGCAAAACCAACTCCATGTCCTCCCCTTTATCTCGTCCACCACCTTTTGTGCGTCCCATTCCACGTTCTCGAACAGCCCTTTATTCCGCCATTTCCACACCACCCAAACTATGCATATCCACAAGCCTATCGCCCTCCTTCTGCCCCTTTTACCTGAGAAAATTCCAGCGTGCCCCAGGAAGTGTTCCTCAATCTGATTATGTGTCGGCGACGAATGACTGATCCAATTATAAATGTTACGCCATATATCGATCGATTTTCGGTAGTTCAGTAGCACATGGGCTGCCGTCTCATTCGACTCACCACACAGCGAACACGATGTATCGTCTGTTGCTTGTAGGATTCTTCTCTTCACTATATTGTCTCTCGTAGGCAGTCTATTTTGTAGTACCCTCCACCCCATCACAGCCACCTTTGCTGGAACAATCTTGCTCCAGGCCTCCGTGTGAACGAGGCCAATGCCCCCCGTCACCACTTCTCCAAATCAAGTGTAATTAGTCAATTTAGTGTAAATAATGCATAAAATCCTATATAATTATGCACATTAAGCACAAGAATTTCGAGCAATTTTCACACTAATCACTAATGCTCCTAACAAAATTGATGTCCATGAAGGACCACCTTCTATTGCAAAAGAGTCTACAACACGCCTGAAGCGTGGTAGACTTCTCGGTTCAAAAGATTAAAATTCTCGAAAAAGAAAAGGAGCAAATATTGAGGATGGTCATAATGTCAACATTCCTATTGAAAAATTTGACATACTGCTTAAAGTCCCAAAAAATGACATTTCAGGCGCCCGAAAATGATGAAATATCGACCAATTATGCTAGAACAAGAGAAATATGGAAGCGAAATGAAATCGATGATATATTTGCATATGATGTAGCGCTCAATATAATGGAAGATAGTGAGGATCCTAAACCTACATCTATTGATGAATGTAGGAAACGAGATGATTGGCCAATGTGGAAAGACGCAATAAATGCAAAATTGCAATCTGTTATTAAACGAAAAGTTTTCGGACCTGTAGTCCGTACACCTAAATGGTATAAAATTCGTGGGGGCATAAATTGGTATTTGTGCGAAAAAGAAATGAAAACAATGAAAGTGTGAGGTATAAATGGGTATATGTTGATAATTTGAATATCATTAAAACTCCTACGAAGTTATCAAAAGTCGTGGCTTCCCTCAAAAGGGGATTTGAAATGAAAGACCTTGGTTAAACAAAATTTTGCTTGGGTATTAAAATTGAACACTTTGATAATGAGATTTTTGTGCATCAATACACTTATATTATGAAAGTGTTGAAACGATTTATATAAATAAAGTACATCCTTTAAGCACGCCTATGGTTGTGCGGTCACTGAATGTAGCGAAAGATTCATTTTGACCTCGTGAAGAAAGTGAAGAACTGTTTGGTCAAGAAGTACCATTTTTAGTGCAATATGTGCACTAATGTGTCTTTCTAGCAACACAAGACTTGTTATATTCTTTGTTATTAATTTATTAGCAAGATATAGTTTTTCCCCAACTCGTTGGCATTGGAACAGTGTTAAACATATTTTCTGATACCTTAGAGGGACAATGTATATAGGTTTATATTTTCAAACTCATCAGAACCTTGTTTAGTTGGTTATGCAGATGCAGGTTACTTATCAAACCCGCACAAAGTCCAATCTCAAACAGGTTATTTGTTCACATATGGAGGTACAACAATTTCATGGTGTTCTGATAAACAAACTCTAGTTTCTACTTCATATAACAATGCAAAGATCCTAGCAATTCACGAGGCAAGTCGTGAATGTGTGGTTGCGTTCCCTCACGCAACATATTTGTGGACAATGTTGATTAAACTCAGTGAAAGATAAATTCAACTGTGATATATGAAGACAATGTTGCATGTGTCGCCCAACTCACAGAGGGATTTATCAAAGGTGATCGGACAAAACATATTGATCATAAATTCTTATTTACCCACGATCTTCAGCAAGAGGGTGACATTAGTGCAACAAATTCGCTCAAGTGATAATTTGGTTAATTTATTTACCAAGTCTTGACCTACTTCAATGTTTGAGAAATTGAGATACAAAATTGAAATGCGACGTCTCAAGGATGTGAAGTGATGTAATCATTAGGGGAGTTAACACACGTTTCTTCTCTTTATTACCTAGTAAGGTTTTAATAACGCGTGATCTTATCTAATGGACATTCAAGGGGAAGTGTTATGAATAATATTTGTATTGTATGAATGTCCATTTACTCCCCCCTTAATATCCACGACGTGTCCTTTGGTTTTTCATGTACATACATTAATAGTGCACTTCTCATTTTATCTTTTCAAGCTTGTATTGATACCTATAAATATGGGTGCAAATGTTGTGGTAAACACTTGGAGGTGGAATATCGTATTTCTATATTATCTCTACATCTTGTCCACTTATTTATTATATGTAGTTAAACTTTTAAGTTGTTTCACAACATAAATAAATAATACTTCTCCGGTCCCAAGATTACTTTCATACGTAGGGGTTGCACTATTGTGTACTAGTTACATACATGTAACATGTTTCTATTTAATATTTGAATTAATACTATACAATATGTGAACTAATATTATACTGTATTTGAACTAATACTATACTCTATTTGAACTAATATCATATTGTATTTACCATAACTCATGAGTAACATTAACCCATTTAGAAAATCGTATTAAATAGGAACAAGTTACATGTATGTAACTGATACACACAAGTATTTGCCCATACATATATGAGCACGCATATTAAGAAAGTGTAATAATGAGTGGAGTTTTGAGGGGTAATTTTGTAAAACTTTATGTATAAAGTAAAAAAATGAGTTAACTTTTGTGTGTATGTGTAGATAAAAAGTAATGACATTAGTGTAGAATTGAGGATATTGTGAGGGTGAACTCCATTTTAAAGGTGTGAAAGTTATTGTGGACATTTCCAAAAAAAAAATGTAAAAGTACTTACGTGACGGAGGGAGTATATTTTTAGTAAAAGTCTCACTAGTAGATACATCTCGTTAGAAGATACATCACCTTCGTCAAACGGATTGGATCCGCAGTTCTAGTTCTTAAATAATGTTTTTTTATTCTTTATACAATTTTTTTTATATCTTCTTAAATAATTGTTTCGGTTCTCCCTCTTTCTCTCTCTCTCTCCCCTTTTTGTCTACAGATTTCTTAAATTAATTTTTTTTCTCTCTCCTCTCTCTCTTTTCCACTCTCTCTTTTTTTTCTCTACAAATTTCTTTTTACAGTTTTCTTCAATATTTTTTTACGGATTACTTTTTTCAGTTTTTTTATGTATCTCTATTTAATTATTTCTTTTGTTATTTTTTTCTCCGTCAAGAACCAGAACCAAACGGCTACCTTTATCATCGTTACACAGTCATCACGCAATTCCTTTGATTTCTCTAAATATTACCGGATAATGATATTTCTCCACACAAGGAAACATGGAGATTTAAAGTAAAATTGTGCGATGTTGGAATGTATTTTCAAAAGACGGTAAACAGGAGAATTACTTTGAGTTGGTGGTCATTGATGAAAAGGTGAGCATTTCTACCTGTTTTACATAGTACTCTAAGGGAATGTTTGTTTTGAGATTTAGTGGATTTCAAAATCCTAATGCTTTTTATGTTTTGGGTTTGTTTTGGGATTTATGTAGGTATCTATATAGGGTTTGTAGATATCTATAGGGTTGACTTTTATAGAGTTTATAAATATTTATAGGATGTGATTTTGAAATCTTGAATCAAAATCCCGTAAGGAGGGTGGAGTTTTGAAATCCCAAATCCAGATTTCTCATCCCAAAACAAACATCCCCTTAAATTTCTTATGTTTACTATCTGTTATGTTCTTATATTGTGGTATCATCGTCTTCTTTTATTAGGCATATGAAGATGAGTTGCACACTTTGTGAGAGATTTTATGAACACCTCATTGACTACCTAAACAATCACTCATCTCAGCCCGTCGTAATTGTTTTGGACTATCATGGTAAAGTCCAAAACAGATCTAAAGGTATGTCTAATATTTTTATTAATTTTATTTTCATTACTTATGATTTCAATGTTTTTAAATTAGGAAACAATCTGTCAAATTCTTTGAACGCAAGTAGCTTTACCATAAATGTCGTACATGATTTGATAAGCAGGTACTTGCTGCATTTGCACTCATTTTAATTAGACCGAAACTTAATCTTTGCCCTTATATACTACTCCCTCCGTCCCAGAAATACTTTCATACGTAGATGGGCAAACATATTAAGTAAGTGTAATAATTAGTGGAATTTTGAGGGGTAATTTTGTAAAAAATTATGTATAAAGTAAAGAAATGAGTTGACTTTTGTGTATGTGTGGATAAAAAGTAATGGCATTTGTGTAAAATTGAGAATATTGTGAGGGTGGAGTTTATAAAGGGTTTTCAGGGTGTGAAAGTTATTGTGGAACGTCCCGAAAAGAAAAGTGTGAAAGTAATTGTGGGACGGAGGAAGTATATACTATGAACATGTCTCTATATTATTCTACAATTTTTTACAAAGGACTACAAATTTTATATCTAATGTTCATAATTGTTCTTTGGATTATTACCTAATAAGGTCACTTTTATAGACTATTAAACAACTAAAACATACAACTTTTAAAATTTCCTAATAAGGTCATTTTTGTGTCAAAAAACCGTATTTGCCCTTAATATTCATATACTCCTTTAATTTATATATTTGAAATGTAATTCGAAATTTAAATTCATAATTAATTGTTATCAAATAATTCCCAAATTATAGGGCACATTCATTCCCAAAAAAACAAAACCCTAGATCCCTCCCCCACACCAATCGATCGAGCTCCCTCTCCACCTTGGCCGCCGTCGTCGCTGCCCATGACCTCCCCGCCGCCCCCTCCATGGCCACGGTCGTCGCCCCCCACCCCAAACTGAGAAGAGCTTATTTGGCTTCCAAATCTCCCGAGCAGTAAAAGAAATTTCAATGGATGAAAATGAATTTCGACGCGTGCTGGAGCTTTTCATCGTCGTCCGATTATCGCGTAAGCCTCCCACACGCTCTTGAATTTCTTGATTGATTTTGGCGATTAAAATCAAAACTGTAATGGAAACTCTGATTTTGAAGAAATCTGCGTAATCGCGTAAGCCTCCATTACACTCTTGAATTTCTTGATCTCGCGATTATCGCGTATTCTTGATTTCATGATTGATTGATTTTTGATTTAATTAACTGCGTATTCTTTTTTTTTTTTTTTTTTTTTCAAAGAAACTCTGATTTTGTAGAAATCTGTCAATCTTATGCAGTTTCCACATAGCAAAGAACAAAGAGGAAAAAACTATAATGGAAAATGAGCACTGCTGAATCTTTATTTTCAGAAAAATCAGAATGGAGGATTGTATGTTTATGAGTATTTATGCAGGGGATAGCTAGCGGAGAAGAATGGGAACCAATCAGTGGTTTCCATGTGGAACTAATATGCTGCAATGTAAACTAATAATAATGTAAAGCTAGAAATACGATTTTAATTTATTGGGGCAACCTTGAATGTAATTCTGCAGATGCTCAAATTCTAGTTGCTAATTTAGGTGACTCAAAGGCATTTTTGTGCGCTGAGATAGCTGTTGATTGATGCTGGCTCGTGAGTTGTGATAAAACAGGGTTGCCTTCTTTCTCGAGTGATAGAGAAAAAAAGTTTCCAATGGACGATTACATTTAGTTTTGTTTATCAAGTTCTTATACCACAATTGGAACTAGAAGGGACCTGTTTGTAAAGTATATATTGTTAATTGGTTCAGTTATGATAGTCTTGTAAATGAAGTTGTAATTCTTGATTATTTCTGTATCCAGGTATTGTGAAAGAGCTTCTTAAGAAGTGGAGGAAGCTTCATATCGATGGGTGGAGAACTAATAGGATAGGCGATGAGGGATTGATTGCTGTTGCAAATAATAGTGTTAATTTGAACAGTTTCAACCAACTTCTGCCGATTTCGATTCTGGAATTGACAATCCTCTGGCACCAACAAAATACACAATCTAGCCTGCTTATATGAACACCCACATTTTCCCTAGTATGTACTTGCTGTATTTCTTTTTGTAGTATGTACTTGTTGGAAATTCATCAAAATTGAAAGGACCTTTATTTTTATTCACATTTTGTTTGGTTTACAATCAGCTTTTCCAGCTTGAATTTCGATAGACTTATTATTCAATTGTTATTCGCACTGCATCTGAAAGGTGCATATACTACTCTTACAACTTCATATCAAAATGAACTTTCCATATGAAATATGGATACCGATGTAGGCACTATCATTTTATGTCTTCGTCTTATTATTCTGAACAATTCTTTTCAGTGATATTAACTGAATTAAGTATGAAATACCTACATCACAACAAACTGCTTTTTGAATATGTCATTTACAAATGTGCACATCTATTTTGCATATTGATATGCATGTCACTCTGTGCACATTGGTTCATGTTATTTTATGCATACCAAAAAATTCAATCATGTATGCCGTTTTAAACTTCATATTGAAATGAACATCGGTCTTCATAACCCATTTCTACATACCAAAATTCATTTCACTGTTCATATTAAAATTCATAATCTATTTCATATATATATGCATATTCAAAATATGGGGAATTGTATACTCTATGACACGCTTATTTCTGAATCATAAAATGTCGATTTTTTAATTTTTTTTGTTTGGATAATTAACACTTAATTCGAATTGCTTAATTTTAGGAATATTTGAATAATTGGAAGGATCATAAAATGCAGATTTTTTAATTTTATTGGTTTGAATAATTAACAATTAATTCGAATTGCTTAATTTTGGGAATTTTTTAATAATTGGAAGGTGCGTATAACTAGGAACTGCATTAATTCAAAATTATTAATTTCAAATTATTAATATTTATTAATTTCAAATTATTTAAATTGGTAAAGGGCAACAATGTCTTATTAGGTGCCATTTTCACCTTAATAGATTTAAAAAAAACATATGTCCTCTTAGTAAAATGACCTTAACAATAATTTCCCCTTGTTCTTTTAACAATGTTTCATAGGAAGGACTTAATGTTTGATAATTTTTTATACGTAAATCATAAAATCTCTTTTTTATTCATTTGTTTACCTCTTTTTTTTTTTTTTTTATGGAGGGTTTACAAGATCATCAAATAGAAATAGAGTTACAAATCACGAGCCTAAGATCTTGATCTTCAAACCAAACGGATATCGCCGTCCACTCCAATCGTGTGAAGAGGAAAGACGAGTTTTCCTTTGTCTTAACAGAGTGTACAGGTCTCCAATCTTTAAATGAGACAACCCCACACTAAGGTGTTCTCATATCAAGAACAGGAAACAGAATAAACAGACAAAGTTCCACGAGTACCCGATTCAAAAGTACCATAGCACCAGAGCTCTCGAGTCTATCTCAAGGAGCTCAACCATAAAAAAAACTAACAGCCACAACAAAGCCCGCGCAGAGACAACCAATGGAAACAAAAACAAAAACTAACCAAGCACAAAAAACTATCTAAGAAAGCAGTAAAATAGGATCAACGTAGAAATATCCGAACGGTTACCGTGGCTCCGTTACAGACAAGATCTACGTTGATCCCTAACAAGAATTAAAAAAAAACTACACCAGATCTACCGATCTACAAACTCAGATCTGCAGATCTACAAACTCAAATTTGCAGATCTAGCAAAAACTAAAATAAAAGAAGAGGTCGGAGAGAAGCAAAAACCAACAGATCTGAAGCACCAACAAAGACCATGGCAACAGAGACAAGAACAATGACGGCAACGTGAACGACGGATCTGCTACGGACACCGAAGAAGAAAGGGAGAAGCAACTCTCTAGAGAGAGAAGCTCTCCCTTCTCTCTAACTCTCGGTATTTGTTTACCTCATTTAATATTTGAAAAAAATTGTCTACAACCTTCATTCTATTTTAGAAAAATAGAAAATAGAGTTACCTTACATAGGAAAATAATTAAAAAATTAAATCAAACAACTCCAATTTAATACTAATAACATGTTTACTTATTTTAAGTATTTCTTTCTAAATGACCCTTATGTATAATTTACAAAATTATTAATTTCATCTATATTTTATTATTATAGTCTTTAAAAAATTATGATCTACCTTAAATGCTAATTTTAAATCTATCATTTCCTATGCGTTATTCCAATATTTCACCATTTCTTTCTCTTTCTCTGTCTCCCACTTTTTTTTTTTTCTGCGGTATTTTTTTTTACAGTAAAAATTGCACTTCATTCATAGATCAAAGGATACCAGAAGTATCCAAATATTGGACTCAATACAGGACTCAAAAGAATCTCCATCAACAATTAACAAACAATAACAATGTCTTTGATCAATTAAGCATAACGTGGGGTTGGTCATCCAGTAATAAAAACTTGTGAATCTGCTTAGTTTTGAGACAAAAACATCAATTGGCATTATTTCATCCTACTACTTTTATTTTAGTTGAAACACTCTCATTCTTTTGTGTTTAAATAATTATTTTAGTTTTATTTGTATTTTGAATACTTATTTTATTTGTGTTTCAGGGATTGTCCATATGTTTGGGTGACTGCAACTTGCAGCTAATAATTTGTCAACTAGATACTTTATTTCGGCTATTTACAACTGTAATTTAACACTCATTGACTATGACGATAAGAATATGTATATGGCTTATTAGTCTTTTAAAATGCCAAAGTCTTGTATGTTTTCGAGTACACCATGTACTCTAGTCCAATTTGTACTCCAGCCCAATTTGTTTACTCAGCCCACTTTCTTGCCTGACCCATTAACCCAGATAATATTAAATTCCTTTCTTTCAGTTTTTTCTTATTTTTCACGCGATCTCTCTCAATTCTCAATTCTCTCTTTCCACTGTTTGCGATCGCGTTCATCAATATCGACATCGAAAGTTTCGTCATCTTGAACACCGGAGTGTTATATTGATATCAAACGGTTTTCGTTTGAATTTTTGCAGAAATCGTCACTTTTTTGAAGAAAATTTGTTATGATTGTTGATTTTGATAAAATGTATTCTTGTTTTTATCTTCGTTTTTGTACAAATTATACTTTAATTCATCACATTTGTCAAAAATTGGAAGTTATTCTATTACTTTTTTCTTACTCTGTTTTTTTTAAGATATGTTTACTGCTAATATTGAAGCTTTTGACAATACAATTGAAGATTGTTTTGAGTTATCTAATGAAGTTGAAATCCATAACAAAGTACTCAATGATAAATCAAATGAAGGTATGTGTCTGTGATACTGTTTCATCTTATTGTTTTATTTTTATAATCTTTTATTTTTCATTGTTTTTCTGTTTGAAACTGCATTTACAGTAAAACTTGTAATATATTTTACTATAAAGTGTATGTTGTTATATATAATAGTGTATATAGAAAAGTGTATGTTTTATATGGAAAAGGTGCATGTTCTATATATGAAAAGTGCATCTCTTTTATACTGAAAAGTGTTCTATTTTTTTACTTTTATGCTAAAAAATTAAGTCTTACATTAGAAAAGTGTATGTTTTAAGTGGGAAATGTGCATGTTCTATATATGAAATGTGCATCTCTTTTATACTGAAAAGTGTTCTATCTATTCATCTTGCTTCATTTTATACGACATTAATCTCCTGCAGAAATGAATTCTCCCCGCCCTCGACAAATTAGGCAAAACCTCCTCCCTCCGCAACCTCCTCTCCTCCCATGGTGTCCACTCCATCGCGCTCAGTTCAACGTCCCTTCCTTCTTCCACGACTACCGCATCTCCAGCCAGAACGATAAAAAAATCGCCTTCTCAATCGACCTCCCCCTCCTCCACCGCGCTCTCCGCTCCATCCTCACCATCTACGCCGACTCCAACTCCAACGGCACCCTCATCAAACTAGTAAAAAAACTCCTCCCTCAATCCACCCAAGCCACGCCCTTTCTCACCCTCGAAGCCAAAGGCTACAAGTCCGCCGTCGTTCAGGACGTCCCCGTCTCCAAGCCTCTCTCACGCGCCGACAAGCTTCAATTGGCTCTCGAAAGTAGCCAAATGCAGGCCACTTTAGTGAGGGCGCCGGACCTGAATCTATTGCAGATCTCCGTTGAGGATGAAGCATCTCGGTGATGTTATGGCGGTTTCGGTAAGCAAATACGGGGACCTCCATTTGCAGATCTCAACTACGTTGATCACATTAGGGGCGGAGTTTAGGAAGCTACTCATTCGTTTCTCTGTTTCCATTTGCAAATCTTTGTTTCCATTACTTCTTCATTTCTCCTTTGTACTCATTTCAATTATACATTTATACTCTTTATTTGTTGTTGTTAATATGTGTATGTTTTATATGTTCATAGTGTATTTTTGTATAATGAAATAGTGTATTTTTGTCTCATAAATGGTGTATCCCTAGTAGGAAAAATATGTGTGTTAAACTGTTTATATTTTTATATTTAACTGTTCTTAATTTTTTTTTAAAAAAATTGTTATTAAATTTACACATTTTCTTATTTAATCCTGCACGTATATGACTATTAAAATACACCATTTGGTTATTAATACTTACACTTCCATAATTCTTATTTAATCTTTCACTTTAATGACTATTAAAGATATACCTTTTGATTTATTTTTTTGAGAGGTAATAATGGAACTTTTATTTCACGGGGGTGCTCAGAAACCCATTACAGCAGATGCAAAATTCTGGACACAAAACATTGAAAAAATAAGGTGGTTCGATTTAAACTTACACTTTTATAATCAAGATAAATTATTTCTAATTTTTTTTTTTAAAAAAATTGTTATTAAATTTACACATTTTCTTATTAAATCTTGCACTTTTATGACTATTAAAGATATACTTTTGGTTATAAGCAGTTTCTATTTTATTTTTTAATTGTTATTAAATTTACCTATTTTTTTTATTTAATTTTGCATTTTTATGACTATCAAAGATTCACCTTTTGGTTATTAAAAAGTGTTCCTAATTTAAAAAAAAAATATTGTTATTAAATTTACACATTTTCTTATTTAATCTTGCACTTTTAAGATTATTAAAGATACACCTTTTGATTATTAGCACTTGCATTTTTATAATCTAGATAAACCGTTCATAATTTTTTTTTAAATTGCTATTAATTTCACACATTTTATTATTTAGAAACTTGCACTTTTATGACTATTATAGATACACCTTTTGCTTAGGTGGGATTCGAACACGTGACCTTGTGATAAAATATACAATGAGCGGCCACTAGGCTATAACAACTACCAATTAATTAAGTGTTCAATATCCTATTTATCCGTCTATTTGACCTGGTTTGCAAGTGGACTCAAGTACACCTTGTACTTGAGTACACAGCAGCCCTACCCTTTTAAAATAGAGTGGTTATATTTTATGTAGACTTTATTTGTAATGAGATATTAAAATGTTGTGAAACTAACTAAACAATTTGGTTCTGATGTAACTTAAAAATGGTGAATGGATGTACGGATTTGAGGTGCACATCTCTACGCTAATGTTAATAGTAATGGGTTTCTATGTCAGATTTCTCCTTATTTTACCTTTAAATTACATTCATTGATAAATCATTTGAATTTATTCTCGAGTACTAATAGTATATGTTTTTAACAATTCCGCGTATTACTATTTTCACCCGTATACTATCTCCACGGCTAAAGATTTACATTTAGATTACGTTTAGATTTACAATTTGATTGATGACTAAGAGATTGGATTGATGAAATGACGAACACTACAGATGGATTGATGACATGACGAACTTCTGCTTCATATCGGATATTAAAGTGGGCTTAAAAAAAAAATTCTCAGGTGATAGCAGTAGACATTAAAATGGCGGAGGAGGTAGTACTTTTTTAGTTTAGGTATTTATACATCACCCATGCCCATGAGCCTATGCATCCCCTAAAATCAGTCCAGGAATCCATTTCCAGCTTTAAATTTAGCATTCGGGGGCCTAGGGGCCTACATGAACTGCCGCACACTGCGTTGGGCTGAATCCATTTCCAGCTTTAAATTTAGCATTCGGGGGCCTAGGGGCCTACATGAACTGCCGCACACGACTGCGTTTATCGAGCGTTAAATTTAGCATTCGAGGTCTACATGAAGCTGCAGAGCATATATCTTGAGCAAAAACTTGTGTGAGACCGTCTCACGGATCTTTTTCTGTGAGACGGATCATTTTAACCCATATTTCAAAATTTTGGGTAGGATAACCCATATTTTTTTTTTTCAGATTTTGGTTTGTAAAAAAAGTGATAATGTTTAAATAAAAAGTGATAATATTTTCAACAAAAGTGACTATCACTTTTTACTTAAACACTATCACTTTTTGCTCAAACATTATCACTTTTTATATATAAAAGCCGTCTCACGGATCTCATTCTGTGAGACGGTCTCACCCAAGACTAGCCCAACAACTCGATGTCCTCTTACTCATATTCATATGTGGTAGAAAAAGTATCATATGTGGTAGAAAAAGTAACGATATTTGTGTAAAGTTATGATTGGAATAAGTAAAATAAAAGGACCACTTATATATTTTTATGTATTGAAACAAATGCGTGAATTTGTTGAATGATTTAGAAAAGAACCACTTATAATATGTGTATATATACAAGTCCATATTTTAATGAATGATGAATATTGCTTTGATCTAACGTACACGAAAAAATATTCCAAAAAACATTCCACAAAACAAAATTTCAACACAAGATGAGACATTGCATTATAATTGTAGAATGTTGTCTGCATAATTTTCTACAAACTAGATACAATTCTACAAAATTATATGTTTAAAGGTTTAAGACTGGTTCCATTTGTCTGTTATATTTTTCAAGTTCCTCTACTTGTTTAATTATCTAAATTTTAAATACGTGTCGCCACAACTATTGTTTGTTGGGCATTGATTATTTTTTCAGGTGGGTTAGGTGCAGAGGTGCTAGTTGAAGTATGGGTAAGAAACACGAACCAGAAAAACCTTATCCCTAGACAAAAAAATAATCTGATAATTGGATTTTAGGAAATTATGAACCAACGGTCATAACCGTCACTCTATTCGGAAGAAACTTTCAATGGCGATTTGCGTTTCCTCTGCTTTACTTTCATTGCCTAAACATCACCCTCCTCTCATATCGATTCCTCAATTTCTCCCCAGAAAGACACGCTCCCTAATCCCTCGCCGATCAACCACCGATCCCAATGAGGTATGTATAATATGTTTGATAGCAACTATATGAAATTTACCCTTAATTTAAGTTATCAAACAAATTATAAAGTTGAGAGGTAGTTAATCTAAATCTAATTTAAGCAAGATGATACAATATATACTCATAATTGTTTGATGATAAATTTTCAATTGGTGACTATTCAGGATTATTTGTTGGATGCCCCTGTTTCTGTTGGAGATGGGTTTTCTTTCAGCGGAGGTCAGATTTTGGAATTTCTATATTTTTGCTTGTTAAACTAACAAAATTGTATAATGAGTTTAAAAAATGATTGGATTGAGTGTAAAAGTAAAAATATTTTGTGTAAATATGTGAATATTGTTAGAGTGAGGGGAGTTTATGGAGGAATTTCTTGTGTTATGATGGACGAATAAGTCTAGTTTGCAAACAATTGTGGGTGGGACGGAGGCAATACAATTTTGATTTGTTTCTTTTTTAAAAGGTGCGGGTGTGCGTGTGTGTTTGGACAGGGAAATATTCAGATGGATCAAGTCCTGCTGATGAATGGTTCAAGCAAGGAAAATTTGTAAGTTGTTAATTGCTCTTATTTTCGTGCTGTTTCAGCAAAAAAATATTTAAAGTTCCTGTTTCAGATTTTCTTTTCCTTTTTCTCAAAATAAGGTAAAAGCACACCCTGTTGGTGGCACTGGTGAGAAGGCAAAAGACCCCATTTTCGGTCTTGTTATGTCTGGTTCTTCGCAAGCTTCGACTGATCTGTTCAGGTAATAGATCGGTTTTCTTTGAAGGCATACATTTTTATATTTATTGAGTTGAAAGAATTTACTACTATATGTTTTTATAAATATAGAACTTTGTTAAAGAAACATAAGGTTGTGAGGGGGTACTAACTAGTACAGGGTTAATTCATTATGATGGCTGTCCTCAACCAATGCTATTATGCAGATATTGAGGATGGATTATTGCAGGGATTACAAATTGAAACGTGCTCATTTTGTGCAATAGATGGTTTTGCGTTGAAACTGGAAATGCTGGCAATCCGCCAGTTATTCTAATTCATGGTTTTCCATCACAGGTTAGTCTCTTCATGTTTGGGTACATGGGAATCTCAGACTTTGTCGAGCTCGCTTAAAACAAATTAAATTATTAGATGCTATCGAACTAATAAGCTACTACGTTTGATTAATAGGTTCTTTGAAAGATATAAAGACATTGTTTAGCTGTAGATAAATGAGCAACATAATCATGTATTAAGGCAATCTATAGGAGCTCGTAAATCTTTAGAAGAGAATGACACTTTTTGCTCGTTAAAACAGCTTTGGATGCCTTAATGCAACTTTCTGCTGAGACTAGTTATTTTAACTCTCAAACTAAGGCTTTCCTTTGAATCTAAGCTTGCTAATTATAGTGCCAATTAGTTGATCCGGAGATAGATATTAATTTGATTGGCCTTCGTAAAGTGGATCATCTGTTTGATAAGTTGGCGAGAAGCAGCATCAGCGTACTTTACCTCCGGATATTTGTACCATAAAAAGGATGTATCGTATACCTATATTTTTCTTTTTGAGGAGATGTGTCCTGAGATTTTAGTACTAACCATATCATTTTTTTTTTCATTTTATGATACTTTGAACTGTAGGAATATATTCAGTCGTTTTCGACTTTTCTAATGAGAAGCTCTGAGTATTTTTCATGTTTCTGTTATAGGCATACTCATATCGCAAAGTTCTACCAATTCTCTCTAAGAATAATCATGCTATTGCTTTTGATTGGCTAGGTAAGCATAGTCTACCTTCTGTTAATAGCAATCTTAGATACTTCAAAAGCATATATATTATTTTTGACAAACAAAACCGAGTATTTATACTGTAAAATTATTTTCTTCTTGCAGGATTTGGATTCTCAGATAAACCCCAACCAAAATACGGATTTGACTACACTTTGAAAGGTATGACCGACCGAGCTTTGAAGTGTAAATAAAAAAATATTCCATTTCAAATTGGAAAAGGAGTAAGTTCAATGCTTAAGAGTGTCATCTGGCTTTTCAGAATATGTAGATTCCTTGGAATCTGTCATCAATGTATTCTCAAAGGACAAAGTTACTCTTGTTGTCCAGGTACATTTAACTTCGTATTTGGGTATGAGTATTGACCATGTATATTGTCCTTATGATGAAACTCGTCTCGTTTTAGGGATACTTTTCGCCAGTCGTGGTCAAATATGCTAAAGATCATCAAGAAAAGATTAATAATCTCATCCTAATAAATCCTCCGGTAAGAACAGCAGAAACTTTGTTGTACTGCATAGTATTGTTTCAAAATGCCAAAACAAGCTGAATCTGCAGTTTTGTTATGGTTTTTATACTTGAACGTTTAAGAAATTGGAACTGATCTAAATTTACAACTTTATTGGCTTTTTGCATCCATTTTTAATTATATACGGGCATCTAATTTTCTTTTCATTTTGTTTGCTAAAGCTGACAGCCGCGCACGCCAATCTGCCATCAACACTATCTATATTCAGCAACTTTTTGTTAGGCGAAATTTTCTCTCAGGTTTGAAGTTCGAACCACTTTAATTAGTAAAGCCCAAACCTTCTTTTTTCCTATGTACTTAACTATTATAACCTTTGGAAATAAACCTGAATAATCAGGATCCTCTGAGAGCAAGTGATAAAGCCTTGACAAGCTGTGGTCCTTATAAGATGAAAGAAGACGTCGCAATGGTTTATAGACGACCATACCTCACCTCCGGCTCTTCTGGATTTGCTCTGAATGCCATTAGTAGGACAATGAAAAAGGAGTTAAAGGTGCATTTTTCTGCTAATTCTTTTCCTTTTGGCTTGAGGATGTTTCATATATATTTCAAAATCACACCAACATATATTCATAATTATGAATATTGGTTGCAAAAGATCATTTTGGACATTCTTTCAATTTGTTTGATTGGTAGGGGTATGTTGAGGATATGAGGAAAATACTTATGGATGACGAGTGGAAAGTCGAAACAAGTGTTTGCTGGGGTGAAAGGGACCGGTGGTTAAGCTTTGAAGGTGTGGAAGATTTTTGCAAAGAAGCCAACCATCAACTGCTCACCCTTCCCATGGTAACATATTATAGTACTGCTATATATATTTCTGACAGATTATGTATTCAATCGATGACCCTCTCATATTAAAACGACGTGAGACATTATTTGACTACGTCGACAAAATCTTGCCTTTGTTTTCGTTGGTTTTTCAGGCAGGGCATCATGTGCAGGAGGATTGCAGCGAAGAAATAGGAAATCTTATTGCTGGAATAATAAGCAAAAGAACTCGCATGTGATGGTATTATTATGTTTTCAGCTCTTAAAAAACTAATGTTTTCTTCTTTTTCATCATTAAAACTCAGATTACCTCTTCTCTCCCATGTTTTTAGTCCCATTTTTCTGTACAAATATTTGTAGTAAAATGTCAATTTATGTAAGAGTATTTTATCTGTTAAATCATTTTGGAATTGTTTTATAATTAGAAATATGTGTGAGGTGGTTTTTTTCACAAATCCCTTTTTGTAAGAGTACAACTTTTATAACAAACTAGAATTTTTTTTTTTTAATTTTATATTTAACAAACTAAATACAATATTACAACTTACAGATCCCTTTTTGAAAGAGTGTTTTATCATTTTGGAATTGTTTTATAAGTAGAAATATGTCAATTGTTTGGAGTACATTATGATAAACCTTCTGGTTTCACATAAGTCTTAGTGAAAAATAAATTAATAGCTTCTAATCAAATACTAATATGTTACAGTATATTTAACAATTTAGAAAAATAAGTAGCAACAAATTTTAAAATTTCCTAAGAATATTGCAATTTAATGAAGTATATCAACAATCTAACAATTGAAAAATCTCTCCATGTCATTTAACATAAAAACTAACACAAAAACTTATAAAAAATATTTCGTACATAAAATATAGTTAGTTAAGGTAAATTGAACAAAAAAATCATGAGTCAAATTTAATTAAAATAAATTTTTTTACTCCCAAATATTATAGTTACTATAAAGTCAAAATATGCTACTACAACTATAAAATATATTGCAAGAGTAACAAAATTTATTCTTTTAGGCAAATTCACAAGTAAAAAACTTATAGTAGCACAAATTGTCTTTGTAGTAACATATTTTTGATCTTGTAGTAGAATATTTCTAGTCTTCTGAACGCGAATTCACCCAAAAAAAATGAAGTGTGTTATTGTTCTTATAGTATATTTTTAATCTTATAGTAAGTGGGTGTTTGCAAACACTAGTATGTGGCTATGTGCTTAAAAGCACTTCTTTTTTAAAATATAATCACTTTTGGAGTGTTTGGCAACACAACTAAGTGATTAAAAGTGATTTTGGTGAAGCACCCCTCCACCTACTTTTATGTGCTTCTCATCATTATAGTAACCAATTTTACATTTTTACCCTCACTATTTAAATAATATTTTATATTTACCTATTACTTATCCAAATGTAATAAGGGTGTTTTTGTAAAATTATAAAGAAGCTATTTGTTTTGCAAACATCACAACATATACAAAATTGATTAAAAGTGTTTAATTTTAAAACACTATCCACTTTTAATTTTATTTCAAAAATCAATTTTAATCACTTTGAATCAATCACTATTATTTGCAAACACACCCTAAGTCATCTGCTTGTAACCCGTGAATATTTTGAGTGATTCAGATCTGAACTTATGACCGACGAATATTTATAAACGATTTTAATTAGATATATTTCATTTGTATAAATATTTAATACAATTTTTTTCTCATTGCATGAAATACATCTAGGGCATGTTTGTTTTGGGATTATGTAGGATGGGGGAGATGTGGATGGGGAAATTCTGGATGGAGAAATCCTGACGAATAGTGATTGTGTATGTTTGTTTTGGAATGTTGAGTAGGATATGATGTAACTTCGTGTTAAATCAATTGTGTAAGAGTGTGTGATGTTGTATTATAGAATGTAATTTTATGTCAAATCAATTGTGTAAGAATGTATGATGTTGTATTATTATAATATTATAATATATTGTATTTGTAGGGATAGATGAAGTTGAATGGTGAATTTCGGATGTGAAATCCCGAATTAAAACAGGACGAGAGACGTTACGTCCCCCATCCGAACGTGATAGTCCCAAAACAAACATGCACTTGGTGACCCATGTGATTTGTTTTTTTTTTTTTTTTTTCATACTTAAGGGTAAGGTTAGGGGTGGTTCTGGTATATCGACTATACCGAACCATAATCAGAAATTTTGATACTGAAAAAATATATATCGATACTGTATCGAAAATTTCGATATACCATAATTTCAGTATGAAAAAATCATACCGATACCGTACTATATTCGGTATACCGGTATATTACTAGTATACCAATTCATAATAAAAATATTGAATCATCAATTTATACTGAAATATGGGTATATCAATTTATATCGAAAATATTGAATCAACGTTTCATACTGAAATTAATTGTTTAATGTTATTTTATTTAAGTTTTAAGTTATTTTAATTTAAAAAATAATTTAAAAGTATTATTTTATTAATTTTCGGTACAAGTATACCGTTAAATTTCAATATTAGTTTCGATAATAATGAAGGAGCCTAAAATATTTTTACTTATTATCTCAACCAAACATGCGGAAAAGATGTTATGCTCCAACTTATTTGGTTAGTCATTTTAGGATTTTTATTTAATAAATCTAGAAATAAATCAATCATTGTTATAAACCTTGATTACTTTCCTATTTTATTTGTAACATTTGTCACGTTTGTCTGCTCCTTTATTTTTTTTGTTGGCATTTGTCTGCTATGCTCTTTTTAATTATCCAAATTTTACTCTGGACGACGTTTTTTGCTTTAGTATTTCCATCTTGTACGTATTTAACTTAAACTTGGCGTCTTCTTTTCAACTTTTTCAAGATTCAAGCAAAATGAATTATTCATATTATGTGTATATATATCAATCTCCTTCAAATTACGTACACAAATTTACTCTCCTCAAGTATTAGTCAACATTGATACACGTAAGTGGTTTGGTTAATATGTTCTTGATTGTTTGTCTGAAAATCCCGATAAAGTAACCATTTTTAGATGATTTTTTGTGCTTTCAGATACAATGATTGAACCCAAAAGGAAGAGACCTTTCATGTGCACTTATCTTCCTTGTGCAATTCTTGTTTCAGCTGTTTTCTTTTTTGGGACTCTATCATTACTCACTGATTATAAAGAGGTAGGTATTCTGCTTATATTTTTTAATTTGCTATTTCATTGGTTTATATGCTTCTGTCCCAATTGAGGGCTGAATTTGTTGGTTTTTTATGCTATGTGATTAGTTACTGAGCTATAGGTATAGGGCTAGTAATTTTTTTAAGTGAAGTCTCCATATGTGGTCCAAGGACTGACTAATCCTAGGACCAACCCCAACGTCCCTGACAGGGTCCGCGCGCTTAATGTTTCGAAAGGGATAGTAGTGATTAGTTAATATATACTTAATCTTGATAGTTATTATTCCATTATTACTAATTGAATTTTGTTTGCTCAGAGATTTTTGCAATGTAATCTTCACTCAATCAAGGTTAATCTTGATCCAATCAAGGCTACTCTTGGTCCAATCAAGGCTATGGAATCCAATCCTTGTGAGGTTGGTTTGTAGAGAATTTCAACAATTATTTGTGTATACTTCTGATTTGAAGTTTACATCATATATAAGTATGCTTTACTACTATTTACATACAGTGTATATCTACACTATATAGGATGAGTGCAGGGCAAAGGGAACGGGAACGTTGCCCCGAGGTATTATTTCTACGACTACTGATCTGGAGATGCTATCACTTTCCGGCCCTCCTAAGAATAAGGTGTATTGGCTATTACAAGAAAATGCATCATTAGTTCATTAATGCTAAGACTTTATAATCTTTATTTAGATGCAAACTAGCTCATAGTTGTTTAGATTCTTGTTATTCGTCGAAAGTTTTACATAGTATATCAACTTTCTTCGTTTTGCCTCGTCTGGTTCATCAAACTTGTGACTTTTTTCATGTTTATGTTCTCATTTTAGAAGCTTAAGTCACCAACCAACTTACTAGCTATAGCAGTTGGAATACAGCAAAAGAAAAATGTAAACGAAATTGTTATGAAGGTAAGAAAACTGAAAAAGTTGCTTGTGTTTCCTCTGTTAAACATGTTTTCTAATTAATTTATCTGGTTTTCAGTTTCCACTCTCTGAATTTGCCATCATGCTTTTTCATTACGATGGCAACGTGGATGGCTGGAAAGATTTAGAGTGGAGCAACGGCGCCATACATGTTTCCGCCATAAACCAAACTAAGTGGTACCAATAACTTCACTGCTAGACCAGACATTTTGCCACATTAAACAGCTTTCATTCATGTGTTCTGTTTTTGACTTAGGTGGTTCGCCAAACGATTTTTACATCCGGATGTTGCGCAGTACGACTATATTTTCCTGTGGGATGAAGATCTTGGAGTTGAGAATTTTCATGCTGGAAGGTAAATTGTTGTGGCCTTTAGACATAAAAGGATAATTGTTTGAAACAGAATTGTATCTTGAGTTTTGGTGCAGATATGTGTCAATTATTAAAGAAGAGGGGCTTCAAATATCGCAACCTGCAATCGATCCTGGCCAATCTGAGGTACATTACAACTTTACGGAACGACAACTGAATTCTACAGTACACCGGTAAGTTTTTCAAGTAACAATATTTGAGGTGTTGATTCTTATACTTACTCTGAGTTACTGCTCATCTCATTTTATACACTCACAGGAGGGTTGTTATTTTACACGGTCGAAAACATTTGTGCTATGAATATAGTATGGAAGCTCCATGCACTGGGTAATTAGCTATATATATGAAGTTACAACATACATAAGATCATATAAATTAGAATAATAGTGTAAATTTTGTATGTACAGGTTTGTGGAGATGATGGCTCCTGTTTTCTCAAGGGCATCGTGGCGTTGTGTTTGGCACATGATTCAGGTTTGGACGGAACCACCTTCGTTTTCTTTGTATTATCATGATTCATGAGCGACAACTGATGTTCGTTCGTTCGAAACAGAATGATCTGGTTCATGCATGGGGCGTTGATGTACAGATTGGACATTGCGCAATGGTACACAATTTTTGTACATAGTAAAATACTACTCCGTACATTTATATTGTGTGGTTTATCATTGGCAGGGAAATAAGACTCAAAATATTGGCATTGTTGACTCTGAGTACGTAATCCACTGGGGTATTCCTACGCTTGGAGGGTCGACAACCAATAAGGTAAAGACAAAAGGATTTAAGACACATTTATAGTTTGTTTATAATAGGAGAATGTTGAGCTTCAATAACATCAACATTCGGTTTTTTTGATTGATGTAGACAGATTGTGAAAATAGGTATATGATCACATAGGGTGATAGGAATGATTCATTATTTATAAGAATTTTCAGATGAAATAATTTAGATAAATACAACAATCATTCTTTGAGAATATACAAAGATAAAGACTAAAATTAAAAGATATTATTCATATATTATTATTCCCTTGGGCATGTTTGCTTAATGGATTTAGGGGAGTTTAGTGATGGGTTTGATATGTAGACCCATTTTCTCCCATGTTTGGTTTCTCATAACTTTAAACACCTTGACCCGGGTTTATAATTTGACCCGGTTTTTATAAACTAGATTTCATGGGTTTAGACAACCTAGCCTCCCCTTGGGTTTATCTAGCCTCTCCCCCTAGGTTTATCTAGCCTCCCCCCACATCTTAACCCATCTTATCCCAACCCATAAAACAAACACGTCCTTGATGAAGACATCGGCGAGTTGAAGATGAGACAGGACGAACTTAGTGAGGAGGCGACCTAACGAGACCAATTCACGAACAAAATGGCAGTCAATGTGTTTTTCTCGTTTAAGAGCAACTGAATTTTGACTCCAAAATAGAGCACTTTTGTTATCACAAAGAAGTGTTGGGTCAGGCGAGGCAAGTTAACCAAGTTCCCGAAGAAGTTGAGTGACCTAAATTATTTATTGGGTTGTGTTCGCAAGTGCCCGATACTCGGACTCACAACTTGAGCGACCAACAATGGGTTGTTTCTTTGCACTCCAAGAAACTAAATTTACACCCAAAAATATTGAATAGCCTATGTGGAACGACGGGTCTCAGTGCAGCGAGCCCAATCCGCATTAGAGTAATCACTGGTGCGACCAAAGGAAAGCCCATAATTAATAGTACATTTAACATATCTGAGGATTCTTTTGACTGCGAGAAAGTGGTTGATGGTCGGCCAATGGAGATATTGGCTAACATGATTCACGCCATACGAAAGATTCCAGCGAGTGATAGTCAAGTACTACAAAGAACCGACGAGCGAGCGATAAATAGCATGGTCGTCGAAAGCAGCACTCATATTGACTAGAGATTCCCCCGCGGCAAGGGGAGTCGAGAGAGGCTTGAAATCGAGCAGGTTAGCCCAAACAAGAACATCGCGAGCATACTTAGCCTGACTGAGAAAGAGGCCACTAGGGGAGTGGGTGACTTCGAGGCCAAAGAAGTACCTAAGGCGATCAAGATCCTTGATCGCAAATTCCTTGTTGACCCGACAAATAAAGCGCCAAATAACATTCTGGTCGCTCCCCGTCACAATAATATCGTCGACGTAGAGTAAAAGATAAAGAGTGACATCACCACGTTTGAAGTAGAAGAGAGAAGGGGTCTGCTCGACTACAAAGAAACCCCAAGGTTTAAGAAAACAACTGAAACAAACAAATTAGGTAAGAGGAGGTTGATGAAGACCATAATGAGATAGTAAACATGGTCGGGAAAGCGAGGATCAACAAAGTCAGGAGGTTGAGCCATGTAAACAGTGTTTATCAATTCTCCATGAAGAAAAGCATTATTCACATTAAGCTGATGTATGTGTTATTGATTCCGGACAGCCAGACACAAGATGATGCAAACAGGAGCAGCTTTAACGATTGGATTGAAGATGTGTGAAAAGTCAAGGCCAGGGACCTGAGAGAAGCCCTGGGCAAAGTCGAGCTTTGTAACGATAAACAATACCATATACAAGATACTTGGTGTGAAAAACCCATTTGAACCGACAATGTTTGTGGAGGGAGGGCAAGGAACCAACTCTCAAGTTTGATTAGCATACAACACATCGAGCTCAGATTGCATTTCAACTAACCAGTGGATGCTTAAATGCCGATTTGAAGACCTTAGGCTCGTCGGAGGGACAATAGTCTGATGGTAGCAATATCGGCAATGTGTGGAGGCTTAAAAATTCCAGACTTAGCCCGGGTGACCATCGGATGAGTTGGAACAGGTAGTGGGCGAGCAGCTGGCAGTTGAGTAGTCGGTGGCTGGGCAGTCGGTCGAGTAATAGGACGCAACTGAGGGGTCGGTCGAGCAAGAGGCAAAGACGGAGGAAGCGGGTCAGGACAAAGACCAAAAGGAGGCCAGCGACGAGTAGTTGTTGGTTCTATGAATGAACTGAATTAAAGAGAGTCAACAAGCGAGAGCAGCCGTGAATGGGAACAATGTTTCATCAAACTGAGCATGACGAGTAGTGTAGAAGCGGGAAGCTATAGGATCGTAACATCGGAACTCCTTATGGGAAGAGTTGTAACCCATAAATATACACGGAGCACTATGAGGAGCAAGCTTGTGGGGAGCATAATCACAGAGATACATAAATACTTGTCAACCAAAAGTTCGGAAATTGGCAAAGTTCGGAGCAGTGTCAAATAGGAGATGAAAAGGAGACCCATCCCCGAGAAGATTTGGATAGACAGTTAATAATGTAGACAGTTATGAAGAAAGCATCAACCCAGAAGTGAGCCGGCATGCTCATCTGAAACAAAAAGGAGAGCCCAGTTTCAGTGACATGACCAGTGACATGACGATGCTTGCATTTAGCTCGGCCATTATGTTAAGGAGTGTACGAACAAAAGATGTGATGATGGACACCACTGGCGGCCAGGTATTCACGAACGCGATCATTAACGAACTTCGTTCCACCATCGCTCTGGATTGCCTTAATGGAAGTGGAGAACCGATTGCAAACAAAGGTATGAAACCGAACGAACACATCATAGAAATCAGGTTTGACGTGGAGGGAATAAAGACAGGTGAATTTGGATAAATCGTCCACAAAAATAACATAGTACGGAAAACCATCATTCGAAGCAACAGGGGCAGGTCCCTAAAAATCACAATGAACTAAATCCAGAACATGCGATGCTCGTTTATCATTCAAAGAAAAAGATAAATGTTTACTCTTAACCAATTGACACAAAGTACATAAGCCTGGGGTGGGCAACAAGGAAGTAAGAGACAACAAACTCAATTTACGCAACAAATTAATGACAGGAATAGAAACATGGTCTAATCTACGATGCCAACATTCAAAAGAGGCCTTCAGCGAGGAGCTTCGTAAAGCAGTGACCAAAGCTGGAGTACCCCGCTCCAAGACTAAGAGTCTTTAACTATGCCGACCCCTCGCCAAAGGTTGCTTGGTCGCCCGATTCTGAATGAAAAATGAGTCATTAGTAAACAATACGTCAATAGAAAAATCGGAGTTAAGCTTACTAATGGATAATAATTTCTTTGTAAGACGCGGCACCACATGTAAATCTAACAAGCGAACATCCTTATTAACCGAACACGACCCAACATGAGTGATCGGAATAGTAGAACCATTAACAACAATAACAATATCGTTACCAAAATACGAATGAAGACTGTCCAAATCAGCGGAGCGAGAGTTATGTGAGCGAAGGCACCACTGTCGAGGGACCAGTTTGAGGCTGGAGGTTGCGAGACATAACACTGAGTATCAAGGGTATGAGTAAGGTTGGTTGCAGATGGGATAGGGCGAGCATAACGCTCTGGGCAACAATTAGCATAATGGCCCTACTGGCGGCAAATTTGACATGTGGGAGGCCGACGAGCAGGAGTCAAACCACTCGTCGAGGAGCCAGTGGGCGCTTGACCACCAGAATTCTGAGAGGACGGATGGCGGGATTTGGTGCCAGGACGAGGAGACTTACCCGAGCGTGGAGAAGTAGCGAACGCAAGAACGAGCGAGGACGAGGAGTCCATCGAGCAAGTAAACTGCTCATTAATGGACCGGTCCCGAAACACAAGCATGGACGACATAACCATGCGAGTGTCTGAGAAACTAGCAATTTGGGGGCACAGACTAGTAAGAAACCAGTGACACTTGTCACCATCATCAACATGCTTACCAATAGAAGCGAGTTGATCGTATAGAGCATATAATTTCTTGTTATAATCGTCTACGGAGGTAGAACCACGATAAAGAGAACGAGAGGTTTCACAACTGATAACCTCGGCCATGGCCTCTTCAGAAAGAGAAAAAAAAAGGAGGTTGAGGATCTTTTGACCCTTTTCAACCAAGAGATGTACTCAGGGTTTTGGGCCGACTCACCAGATGTAATGATCGTCTGAGCCGGAGTAGCTACTGTACCATGAAAATATATTATTCCCTATTACATATCATGAATTAAGCAATAGAAAAGCAATCTTTCTACAAATCGAATGGTACATGACAGGATACTCACCATTGATCATCATATTCCTAATTTTGTGATGTAATAACTTAAAATGCATATTGATATATACAATTATGTAACCTTGCAGGAGACACCTGAATCGGAGGAGCACTCTGATGATCGAAATGCTGTAAGTTTGTTCGTTTTTCGTATATTCACAGATTGCTTATATATGTTGAAGAATTTCCTCTCTTTGTTATGGAGGATGAGTGAGAGTTTTTTGTGTGTTTTTGGCAGGTGATAAAAGAATCGAATAGAGAATTAGCAAGGTTCAAGTATAGATGGAACAAAGCTATAAAAGAAGACAAACGTCCGTTTACATATGGAGATTATTTTTTTAATTGGACAAACTGAAATTCCATTAAAACAGCCTATTGGTACAAGATGCACCAGAGCCAGAAAGAAAAAAAAACAAGCATTACACATTTAATAAGAATTATCTCAATCTATCCATCCATGTATCAAAAGATTAAGAAGGTTTGTGAAATTAGAGCCAGGGACGGAACTACTATATGTCCTGGGGCATTGCCACCCCCAACCCCACTCCACATATATATAATTTATTATTTTTTAGTATTTAAAAAAATTAATGATAGATTAATTTAATAATTGTAAAAGTTATCTCAAAAGAATTTTCTTATTGCACTTTTAGTATTTATATATAAAAATGATTTTTTTTGTAATTATTTTAATTGTAAAATTAATTTCAAAAGAATGATATTTTACATTTTTCATCTTATGCTTTGTTTTGATAAACCAAATCTACTTGTAATAGAATAAGTTGTATTGTATAGACAACTTCAGTATTCATCTTGTAATAGATAGGTTCTGGTCAGTATCAATTGAGTTGGATGTAAGCTGATACAGTGAAGAAACGTGCACATGCTCATAAAGAGAAGAGATGAAGACCAGTAAAAACCGCACATGCTCATAAAGAGAAGAGATGAAGACCAGTAAAAACAGCTGAGTAAAATCAGCTGGGTAAAGACAGCAGAGTAAAACCAGTTGAGAAAAAACAGATGTGGAAAGCCAACAAAATCAGCTGTAGAATATCAGCTGATTTAGATCCGTTAGACAGCAACTATACAAGTTGACGTGGACCAATGGAAACGCGACAACAGAAGTACAGATCTGACACAAAAGTTGCAGAATCATTAAAGTCAAAGATACACTGAATATTACATGGAAATGTGAGTATCAAATCAAAAGATTGTTTTTCCTAAAATAGTGGGATTTGATTATCATCATCCAACGGTAATATTTCAAATTCACATTATATATATGGGTTCATTATCATATCTCATGTGTGGAAGGGTCAAAGGCTGAGCAAAATGCATAAGTGTTCATCAAATCAGAAGAGCTCAAGAACACCTTCAAAGAAGAAATCTAGCAAGCATCCATACCTTTACCCCCCAGTGAGTGAACTCATCTAAGTCAGCAGTGTCATATACATATCCAAAGTTTAGAGAGAAATTTGCAATCCTAGCATGAGCCTAAAATAGACTGTAAGGGAATTTATCATCCTACTCAAATCCTCCTTCTATCCTAAACCCTTAGAAGCTAGGTCGAGTTTCTCACACTAGGAATATCAAAGTCACCACTGTAAGAGTACTTGTTCTCCCGATAACAAGTAGATTCGTATACACCAAGGCGGGTGTATCTTGATCAAAAGACTTATTTTGAAACTATAAAGTGGCAAGGCGTCTTCTCTTGGGACATTAAAGTTAGCAATGAATATAATATCATGAAATGAGTCGTGAGAGTGGATGTAGGACAAGTTGGTCCGAACCACTATAAATTTATGTGTTATTTACTGCTTTAGCATACATCTTTCATGCATATCGCATAACATCAACTGATACGCACTTATTTACTCGCTAGTCATGGCGAAGCAATGTCTCTTGACGGGCTTGTCGTTCTGAGTTCATAAAGGTATTATAGAGAAAAATTTAAGGTCGAAGTCAAGAGTCCGGTCTGTTTTAAGAAGTCATCTATATCAGCTGACATCAAGTCAGTTGATCATGCATGAAATAACTTTTTATTAACCAGTAGACAAGTACAATCTTTAAAAATGGGCACTACAATTCCGCACGCTTCTCTATCAGCTGATACAATCAGTAGACTAGTTAGTTCTAAACTTCTAACGAATCATCATCGGATGGAGATAGCCGTTTTATTATACTCTCAAATCACTCGTCTGATTTGTACCCTCTGGTTAGGGACCATCAGTTTTTGCACAATCATTAAAACTAATACGGAGTACAATTTTTCAACAATATACATAAATATATATATATATATAAATAGAATTGAATACTTACGAATATCGAATCGAATATTATAATTTTATATTTATGTACTAATCAAATAAAAATATTGTACAAAAATTCGAATAATAAAATTTCTAATATGAATACTGAATCGACCAAAATTATTTTATTCATTTACAAATTTAGTTGAGGTAGGAAGAAGAAAGAGTAAAAAATAGAAAAGGCAGAAAGATGGTAAATTTTATCATTTGAAAAAATGATAATCTTACGTGGGGGTGTAAATGAGTCGAGCTGAGTAGTTCTGAGCTCGAAACTCGATTCGATTACTTTACTCGAAACTCGATTCAGCCGAGCGGATTATTTATTTATATTTATTTTTTTATGACATAAATGGTAAATAAATATGATATCCAAATTTGTTTGGGGGTAGGTGGGGCCCGTGGGGGGAACAAGTAAATCTTTGATCAAATAGGCGCGAGGGGGATGGGAGGAACAAAGCGGCAGGCGCCTGTTTCAGGTCTCCAACAAAATTTCGTCTTTTCAATAAGTATCATTTTTCTCTTCATTCCTCAAATTCTAATAACAGCAAATAAGTTAGGGATGACGAACATGGGATTTAGTTGAATAATTAATTAAATAATTCTAGCAAGACCATGAATTTCTTTTAATTTATTCATGAATTATTACTCAGTCGTGAATTGTGTATGCTGGCAAAACAGTTTATAAAGTTGAGTCTCACAAAGTGTTTGTTGAAATTCCTCTGAGAAATTCTTGTACCACATGGGCGGAAGAGGAGCGAAGAACAAGGCTTCGAATGCGAGCGTTTTCACGACCCTGAGAGAAGAATCAAGTGGCAAGAAGCAGGATAATGTTAATGCCAAAATTATGTGCAAGCTAGACCATCTCAAAAACCTTGCCGGCTCTGTTCCTTCTCTCGGCGCTTTCTTCGGTGACCGAAGCCTTAGCCATTCGCGCTGACCCCAAAGGTTATTTCTTTCATCATAGTTTGGAATTGCTTGTTTATTTTCTCTTCTTGGTGGCTGCTCTGCTTTATTTCTTTTGCTTCATCATCAGCGAGTGTGGAAATATTTGGGATCTTGTAAATGCCTCATTTGAGTGTGTATAGTAAGTTTGAATGAACGAAAGAAGAAAGTTAACTTATTAAGTGACGGAATGAGTATTTAGTATTTACACACAGTCTGTCACTACATACCTAAATTAGCTTTCACCTACAAGTTCTTCGCACTAATAGAGGGTGATTTGTGGGTTTATTTTCGATGTTTGATCAAGGAAATCAACTGTTTACAAGGAATGGGTGAAAATTTATATGGCATGCATTTGAAAGCTGCAATTACGTTGTGTGATGAGAGTAAAGGAATTTTTTATTTCTGTCTTTGATAGTGGTCATGTCAATTGTCAAGGGGAACTATAATTTGCTTGGAATATATATAGAATGCATATGAAACAAACTGATTAGGTTCAAAGAGTGGAAATATATTTAGTCTCTCATGATGCCTTCTTGCTCAACAGATGTGAATCGATTCTGCAATCCAGTCATAATTGTACAGTTCGGATAGAGAAGAATAAGTCGAAAGTGCAGCGTAGACACGAGAAACCCAGTCTCACCACACAGAATAATGTTGCTTACAAATGCCACTTTTGTTCTCATCGAAATTTAATGAGAGGAACATCAAAGGGCTATCTAAAAGAGATTTGTCCACCAAAGCCTAAACCAGTATAGAGAAGCATCATAGCTTAAAAAAAGCTACAACAGCCATTTCTAACAAGGTTGATTTCGTCACTTTATCACCATTAGCTGGACAGAACTCTCCCGCAACTCCATTGGCAACACCTAACCTTTCTTTATTGGATTCAAAGCGAAGGAAAAGGAATAGATCCACAAAGAAAGTCATTGAATTCGAACCTACTGCTGAGGCAGATAAAAGTATCCATGGTTTGAGTAAGAGGAGGAAAAAGTCATAGACGAGTTTGAAGGGGACTGCTGAGAGCAGTTGGCAACAAGTCGACAAACTTTAACATTCTCCATTATTTATTTAACATGAGAAGCCCTTTGCATAGTGTGGAGTTTTATAAGATCATGAAGGTAACATTTGATTCTTTATTTAGTAGTAGCAGTTTTGATGATTCCAATATGGTTGGTAAAATGAACCTTTTTTTGCATAGTGTGGAATTTTGAACACAATTGGATCTAATTGTTGTCTCTCAATTGGATAATTTCATATTGAGTTGCCATTATAGTCCTCTATGAAACCATTTTCTCAATTGGATAATTTCATATAGAGCGATTATGGCATGCAAGAAAGAAAGCTAGTCTTGCAGCAAATCAGATGTAAGTAATGTAACAAAAATACGTCAAAAATAGTACTTCCTCCGTTCCACAATTGTTTGGCACACAAACAAATAAAATGGTGTAATGAGTGGAGTGTTGAGAGTAATTTTGTAAACTTTTATGAATAAAGTAAAAAAATTGACATTGGTGTAAAAGTAATGATATTTTATGTAAATATGTGAATATTGTGAGAGAATTTTAGTGAGAACAATTTTTTTTTCTTTCTTTAATGCATTCAAAATTTAGTCAATTGTATCTACATTCAATTGTATAGTGCAATTGGTGTAATTGAGTCATAATTTTAATTTGATTCTACATTAAAAATTAAAAAATTCAATTGAACATATGTAAATACCAATCTATGAATACCAATCAATTCAACTTTTTTTTTTTTGAATTAAGACGAACTTGAGAGTTAGAGAGGTTTTCTAAAAGAAATCCAAATGCTTATAATGAGAAAAAAAATGTATGCTTCACGGCTAATATTGCTGTTGAAATAATTATTGATTTTAGCATGAATTTACTAGTGCAATTTCATGTACATCGTGGAGTATCAAATTGAATATAATTGCTGAAACTTTTGTTAATTTTTTAATGGTTAATGATATTTCAAGAATTTATTTTGCTGTAAAATTGATTACCACATGCAGCGGTGGCTACAAAAGCATGTGAATTTGAATATAAGAGGGAAATTAATAGTTGGGTTTTCGTAGGCCAAGCATTTCCGTGTGAGGAAAGCCCGATGGAATTTCAAGGAGATGTTGACCGTAACATGTTCGACAAAATGCCTGGCTTGAAAGTTACAATTGCTCCATTGACATTTTCGTTGCTCTCTTGGTCAAGGATTTTTAATATTCAACTTGACCCAAAACTGGTACTCAATTTTCTATAGTATTTTAGATTTTTTGCATCTTTTAGTTCTTTCACCTTACGCCACTTGCTTGCACTTCCTTTATTCAGCAGGCACGACTGCAATGCAACAACTGAAATTACTTACTTGAGACTTGAGAGTTGGAGGAATAATGAAGACCCTGGCCTTACTTTTATCCCTCTTGTTGCTTGGAATTGCGAATCAATCGTGTGCTGATAAGAATAAGGTTTCAATGCCGGATAATGGTGATAAAAGTGTTATCAACATAGGCGTAATTGTCGACGTGGAATCATGGGTAGGAAAGGTTGTCCAGAACTGCACTAGAATGGCTCTATCGGACTTTTACGACCTAAATAAGGGGTACAGGACAAGAATTGTTCTTCATGTTAGAGATTCCAAGGGAGATTCTTTGCACAGCATTGCTGCTGGTGAGTGTTTTCGTCACAGATGTTGTTTACGTATATAAATGCCTTATTACCTGCATGACTTTTCCTTTAGCTTAGCAAAATGATGATAGCTTTAACTTTTTTTCACATGTTATAAACTTGGTCTTAAGATCAATTCATTTAGTATATATAAAAGGTTGATTGAATTATCTGCAAATATTAGTAAGCACACGGAATCTTTAGTTTAGTTGAACTTTCGGTACACGTTCAGGAGGCAATTGAGTAGACTGTACACTATGCTGAAAAGAAATCTGGATCTGTTAGATGGGAGCAGAAATTATTGGAAAGAATAATTGTATGCTGATTTTGGTGTACTTTTAAACAAGTTGTGATATCAACTTTCTCCTCCGAGAGGTAAAAATATGGAATAACAATGTATTGAGGATGTAGTTTGTTTTAATTGTATGGTTTTTTTTCTCTTTTGCCACAGTGTTAGAGAAAAGAAGTCAGAACTCGTATTATTTCCTGATTACAGAAGAGTATGCTATTCACAATAAGAACTTGCTTAAAATATTCTCATTTAGAATACCCTATTATCTGATCTCCCTATGCAGCTCTTGAACTTTTGGAGAACGTTGAAGTCCACGCAATCATTATTCCAGAAGTACCAAACCAAGAGTTGTTTCTGACTAAACTAGGGAACAAAGTTAATGTTCCTCTGTTATCATTTTCTTCAATAGTGCCGTCCAATAACCATCCCTATTTTATTCAAGTTTCCGAAGACGAGAACCATCAGTTCCATGGCATTGCTGCCCTTCTACAAGCATTCAGATGGAGAAGCTTTGTGTTTTTGTATGAGGATACTGCTGATGCAAGGCAAGCCCAAACTTATATAAATGATATATTGCAGGAGAATCACATGGATGTTGGGTATCAAACTGCGATTTCTCTTCAGTCCACAGATGAACAAATCATCAATGAGCTTCATAAGCTCGTGACGATGAAAGCTTCAATAGTTCTGCTGCACTTGTCAAGTGCTCTAGCATCACAAGTACTGAGGAATGCCAAAATGTTAGGGTTGATGAGCAAGGGATTTGCGTGGATCATGACTAGCAAGACGATGAATTTGTTGGGTGCCCAGGATTCTTCGGTGTATGGGTCAATGCAAGGAGTTCTTGGTTTTAAATCTTATCCTTATGCTTCAAATAAGGTCCAAAATTTGTCTTCGATATGGAGAAGGGGTTTTGAGCACAATGAATCTGATGTGGAAATCAAGAATTTGAATGTGTATGGTGTATGGGCATATGATGCTGCTTGGGCTTTAGCAGAGGCAATAGAAAGGACAGGAATCGTAAACTCTCAAAATTGGACCCCAGGTGCAGGATCAGTCCTCTTGAGACAGATTACGAGCAATAAGTTTACGAAGAGTAGGAAGTTAGTCCCTGATATCTATGAAATAGTGAATATAATACATAAAGGGGAAATAAGAGTAGGTTTCTGGACTTCTGCAAATGGATTCACTACAGAAATAAATCCTTCCATCAACTCTTCATCTAACATGCTTGAAACCATTATCTGGCCTGGATTCTCCTTAATGGCACCAGAAAGTTCGATGGCCCAGATGAGCGGAAAACGTTTAAGAATAGGAGTTCCATTACATGGGAGGTTCCCTGAATTGGTAGGCGTGCATAATGAAATAATAAGTGGATTTTGTATAGATATATTCGAAGTTGCTGTTCACAGGTTACCATATAATATTTCTTATGAATACGTTCCTTTCTACAATCAAAATGGAAGTTATAATGACCTCGTATATCAGGTATACCTACAGGTATGTTATATTCCAATAGAATAACCAAAAGCTTGCTTCTTCTTTTTTCTATTGTGACCAAAAGGCATCAAATAAATATTCTGAGCTGCATTTTTTCCACTATCTTTCAAGGGATTCTACCTGATATTATGTTTTGGTTAATGAATGGTGTAGAATTTTGATGCCGCTGTGGGGGACATAACTATCCTTTCCAACAGATCTGCATACGTTGATTTCACTCTACCTTATTCGGCGTTAGGTGTTGGGGTGGTAGTAAAATTGGATGATAACGACCCCTGGTTCTTCTTAAAGCCACTCAAAGCAGATCTATGGCTAATAAGTGGCTGTTTCGTTTTTCTGACTGGATTTGTTGTATGGCTTATTGAACATCGTATTAATGAAGAATTTCAAGGTCCTCCAGCTCGACAATTTGGAACTGCATTGTCGTTTGCCTTTTCAACTCTTGTTTATGCTCATAGTAAACTCTCTATTCTATCTTTATTATCAAATATCAAGTAGTCCATTCCTCCATGTAAGGCATGTTGTAAGATTATAATTAAACAGAGTTTCCAATAATCTTGTACGTTTTACGATCTATGCATCTTTTTGTTGTTGCAGGAGAAAGATTACAGAGTAATTTATCCAGATTTGTCGTTGGGATCTGGTTATTTGTAGTACTGATATTGACATCCAGTTATATTGCCAAGTTGAGTTCGCTTTTGACAGTCGAACAGATTAAGCTAACAAAAGGTGATTACATAGGATTCTCAGCTAACTCTTTTATACCAGGAATTACTGGGGGCAACCTGAATTTCGAGGATAACCGCCTTAAGCTTTTTCAGACTCCAGATGAGTATGATAAGGCTTTGAGGAAAGGAAACAGAAAAGGTGGTGTTCGTGCTATAGTCGATGAACTACCGTACCTTAGAATATTCATTGCAAGATTTCCAAATGATTATGCTATAATTGAATCCTCAATCATAACCAGCGGCTTTGGTTTTGTAAGTCTCCTTTGCTTGAAGACTTGCACATTGTAAAAATCCTAATATTGATCTTGTATTTGTAACAGGCTTTTACGAAAGGCTCGCCTCTTGTCCGTGATATCTCGAAAGTGATTGCTGAGCTTAGAGAAGAAGGAGCGCTTCTGCAAATGGAGAAGAAATGGTTTTCGAGTCATGTATCATTGACATCTGAGGAGAATGAAGCTCCTAATAAAGCCAACCCTCTGAGTAAAGAGAATTTTTTGGGTCTATTTTTTATAAGTGGGATATCCATATTTATAGCCATAGTTGTATTTTTCGTTTTCTTAGTTGGTGAAAAATTGTCAATCTATGGCAATATCATCAAGGTGTTGGCCAGAGAAAAAATGATGCTACTTTTTAGCTACTTGTTTGCCAAGATGGCTTATATTATTCATAGGTAAAGATAATAGGCAATGTGAAATATGAATACATTATCAAATTTCAAAGTTTGAAACAAACTTGAACTATATCGTGTTCGGTTTAGTTCGACTCATTTACAGCACTAGTGATAGGGGATAAAGTGCCTTTTTATTTATTCTCTAGGGGTGAAATATGAATACATAAGAAATTGAGGGTGTGAAGTGCAAATACCCAAAGTAGGAAACTATTGGCAAAGGAGCTAACCCCATCATCACCCAACAGTCGGACAGAGATGATTTGAGAGTAAAACATGGCAGCAGCATCTCCCCCTCTCTCTCCTCTTTCTCTCTCCTCCATTTTCAAGCCCAAACCTCCTTATCCACTACACTCTCCCATTCTTGCATTTTCATCCACTCAACCCTCAAAAAGAAGTTCGTATTATCTCAAATTACAGCCAAACACCAAAAGATGGAAACTTTGTGCAATTAATGAGCAATTCTGGGTGTCAGAAGCAAACCCAGTTGAAAATTCAGAGGAAATTGTGAGCACAAATGGAGATGGGGTTTCCATAGTCATTACAGCTCTTCTTGGCATTGCCTTCATCGGATTATCCATTCTTACATTAGGGGTTGGATCTTTTTTCCTTCATTTTAAATTTTTTAAAATAATTTTGGAGCTTATTGTTTGTTTGATTGATTGTCAGGTTATCTACATAGCTGTGACAGATTTCTTGCAGAAAAGGGAGAGTGAGAAGCTTGAGAAAGAAGAGGCTGCTAAGAGGAAGAAGAAGAAAAAGGGTAAAGGAGTTAGAGCTGCAAGTAAAGGTGGACCAAGAGGCTTCGGACAAAAGATTGTTGATGATGATGATTTTGATTTTGAAGATTGATTAGGAACATTTTTTTTACCTAAAACTTGGGTTAATTGTAATCAACATTCTTGTTTCTTTAGTAGTTATTGAGAATTTTACTGTAATTGTTAAGGACTAGTGTTTGTATGTTGTATGATTCTGATATGAGATTCTCCAACTGAATCTTAAAATCAGGAAAGAAAATGGAGAAACAGAATTAGTACAAGTTATTAAGGTGAATTTTTTTTTTTTTTTTTTAAGATCTATCCTCAAAATCACTCATATCAAACATATTGATTTAACTATATATTATCACTCTAATCATTATAATCTTTTTCAACAATAACATAATAATACTATAATAATATAATATATTCAATCATTACACAATCAACTAATCATTTATAATCTCACTCAACAATAATATAACAATACAATTTCATTCAATTTTACACATTGATTTGACATAAAGTTAAATCTTCTACTATTCTAAAACTCAAAAGAAACACACAATACTATTGATGCAGGTGGAAGCACGATACACACGTAAATCCGTTGATTCTACGAATGTCAGGAATATACGTAAACGAGATTAAAAGTGATAATCCATTGATTCAAAATGAATACAAGAAGAACAAAACCCTAAAAGCCCGACCCACTAATAATTAATCAAAACCTAAATAAAGCTCTAACAATATATAAAATATAAATAATACTAAATAATTAAAATACAATCTTATCTCCATCAACTATTTATCAGGATTTCAAAAACCAAATATTTTAAAAATCGATTTTCAAAATCACTCAAAATTCGAAGTATACATACACAAATTCTAACTTTTCAATTCATCATAAATCAAAATCTAGTGGGTGGGATTGGTTATTGGTTTTATTATTTTGATTTTGATTAGCAAAAGCATCTGCAGATAAAGTTAGGGGTGCAAGATTTCTATTCCTACTTATTCTAGGGAAAAAAAAGTCAAAATCGACTAAAATTTAATTGAATTAAGCTCAAATTACTCAAGTTCAAGCTCGTTAGAATTAAACTCACATAAATTTACACCATTATTCCTAGGGAGTGTTTAATAGCCTAAAGAAGACAATCGGTCCTATAGAAAAAAAAAATCTTTCTTCAAGGTTTTTTACTTTCTTTCTCATCCACTTCGTTCATCTCTCGATCCTCACAATCTCAATTTTGAAATCTTTAAGATCGAGAACAAAAATTTCAATGCTTTTCAAAAATCGTACCTATGAAATTGCTCTTTTCTTCTCCATTCAACAACAGATTGAGACCGATAAAGCTCAACAGTGAATCTCGCCCAAATCCTACCAATGCAGTGAGCTCTCAAGATTCAAAATATAAAAAAAAATCTATAATTAATGTTAGTAAGATATCAAGTCAAGGTCAAGTATTTCAAACTTCTCGAGTTCAAATAAATAAACTCGAACGAGTTCAAGCTAGAGCAAGTGTTGGAAAAGCAACAAATGGACTTCCCTTCGGAGTTATTTCGATCAAATTAAGATAGGGGCACGAGCAAATTGAAAAGTATGATAAGCAGATTAAAAGAAGGAAGCAGTAAAAAGTAAAAGAGTAATAGAAATAGAAGGATATACTGTTCAAAGAAGGATTGAAGATGTATTTGGCCAAGTAAGAAAATTGTTGAATTAACATAATACACAGCATAATATCCCTCTCAGCCTTGCCTAAAACAAAAACCCCAACTCTGGATCATAAAACTACCTCCTCACCTTTTATATTACACCCTTAGCATATTTGTATCGTCAATTTTATCTTCTGCGTCTGGATGGAACATTGCGGCCTCGTCTCCACTAGAGCTTTTACAAGACGACTCTATGTATACACTTAAGACTACACAATGTACAGCTTTTTTAGTACAGGCAACAGATTTTATTTGCAATCAGCTCATCAAACAAAGACACCACTTACGAAAGAAAGACAAGAAAGAGAGGTAGCCCAAACTATCCTCAGTTAGCTGTACAACTTCTTTCTTTCCCCCACATCTATGGACCCGGATTTGGGATCTGAGCAGCCATTCTCCTCTCTGTTAACACCACACAAACAAATCAACCCTCGATAAACGTAATAATTTAAGAATTTTTAAGCAAAATAAGAGTCGTGATGAGCATACCTCCAGCGGCAACAAGTTTCTCCACACGAGCTACTATATGCTTCCCGTATGTATACTTCTTGAGTGCATTCAAGTGCACTTTTATTCTCGACATGATCAACTCACGCTGCTGATCACTACAGGTTTCAAGTACTTTCTGTACAACATAATTTGCAAACTGATCTTTCATCATAGCCTGGTTTGAACAAAAAGATTAGGCAACTATGAGTCGATTGCATAAAACATAAGATTATTCACAAATAAACACTGTGGCTATGACTGAAAACCTGCTATATGTCAAGGACAATAAGCTATGGAAATCCCTATTTTGGGGGTTGTCAATTAATTTTTCAAATATTAATATAAAAATCAATGAGATATATGCAGAGAGTCTGAAGAAACCAGTAAAATTGCATTCCTTATGGATCGGAGTAGTAAAACTGCATCTTATCAGAGCATTCCTTCCTGACTGATATCAAAATCACAACTGAAATACACAGATTTCTCGTTCATATTCTAGAGAAGTCTTTCTCATATGGCACCTGTGAAATATTAAGACAATGTAGACTGATTCTTTAAATGTTTTTATATTTGGATTTGTATAACATGCATATAGTTTGAGGGCATAACATAAAAACGTGTACGAAGCATGCTTATTACTTACCTAATATATTATTCACATCTTCAGACAACAAAACAACCCAAGAACAAATAGTAACCTCTTTCTCACTAATATTGCTGGAATTAAAGTAAGTGTGTTCAATATTGATTATGTAACAAACCTGAAGAGGCTCATTCTCATCAGTTGTTCCCAGCATCTCATTCACAAGCAATTGGCGTTGACTTGGATCACTAAAAGTCAAGCATTTCTCAACAACGTTTGATGCAAACTTCTGCTGGCTCATTTGAACTATCTTCCCAGCTAATTCCTGAATTATGGCAGTTCGCTCATGTGGCTTTCCATGCTCCAGAACATGCTATACCAACAACGTAAAAATCAATTAGTGAAAGGCTTATAAGATCTTAAAATAAGCTCTTTACAGCTTATAAGCTCCAAAACAAAAGTACCAACACCCCAACTTATTTTTCTAAAAAGATTTAAGCTATACTTAGATAATAGATTTTTTTATAAAAAAAATATTAAGAAACAAAAATCACCCCACCACACCCACCCAACCCCACCGCAATTCTCCAAGTTCTTTGATAATTATCTTATATTAAAATTAAAAAAATTATTTCTCTCAAACTATCAAAGAACTAAGTTTTATTAGTCAAACACTTTAACAACTTATTAGCTACTTAAAACTTACATCTTAATTACTCTTGAAACAGCTTATAAGGTGATTAAAATAAGCTTAGATAAACAGGCTCTAACTACATACAGCATTAGGAGGACATTAGTTAAATGAGCCTGTTTGGCGATTGTGTTGGACACCTTAATTATGTTAACAGGTCATATGGCATTGTTGATAAGATACAAGAATATATAATTCATACAATAACTAGAGTATACACGATATAACAATAAAAATTTTATTTTTTTCAAAGAACAATAACCATAAAATTATCAAAGAGAATTACAAACCTGTACAACATAATTCCCATACTGATCCTGTGCCAGCATACTTACAGACCCCAGAATTTCTTCCATCACTTTGCTCTGGGTTTTCTCATCGCTGCAATGCTCCAGAACTCGCTGACATATTGAAAGTATCATATGTTAATACATTAATTTTTTTGAAACTAAAAAAATAGAGATAAAATAAAGCAACTCACAAACCTGTATTACACGGCAACCATATGGATGAGTGGAGAGTGTCACAACTTGGTCATAAAATGTTGTCACAATAAACTGAATATGTTCCTCGGGAACACATTCAATGCACTTCTGAATGACATGATTCCCATTTTGATCACGAACACATCGCATGACATTCCCATCCAGCTCACCCACCATTTTGATCTTTTGATCCACATCGACAACTTCTATTGCCTACATAATCAGCCAGCATTCACCATTTTGGATTTCAATCAACTATATTTTGGATTTCACCATTTTTCAAGCAATATCAAGCACCCAAGAAACTCATCCAGAGACGTTTATGGGAAAACATGCCATCTTGTTATATGAGTAAACAAATCCAAGGCTAATGTTACCTTTTGTATCACTCGACAACCATACATTTGGAGGCTTAAGGTAAGCACATGGCCCAAAAGCTTCCCACCTAGTTCTCTTCTTTGAGCCGCCATTCCATGTTCAAAGAACTAGCGAAGCATAAAATTAGTACCAGAAATGCACAGTTGAAAAGATACAACTGAGTTTTAAAAAAAAAGTCTTAATAAAATAACTCTACAGAACTTGATACCTTTTGGATCACATAATTTCCAAATACATCAGTCATTAATGCAAGAGCTTGAGGAAAAATTTCCTGGAAAACCATGTTCTTCTCTTCGATTGTGGCAGTTTCAAGTTTTTGTTGAATGAATCGGCTTCCATATTGGTCAGCACTAGCAAAAGATGTTAAGAGGAAAAAATCAGTTATCAATCTTCTAGAAAAAACAGTCATTTTAATGTAGAACACATACCTGAACTCAACAACATGACCAGCAATCTCCGAAAGTTCAAAGCATCTGGTTTTATTGCTCTTGAACTCCTCCAACAGAGAAGAAGCAAAACTACTCTCCATATTATCCATATTCCAGGGGCCAACGACCCCACCAGCTACATTCCTCAACCCAGCAGAGAATCTCATATTAAAGTCACCATGCCTCAAAGGACTTCCCTGTCCTCCACCTGAATTTTGAATAACAGGACTTGATAAGGGACTTCCAGGGTAATTTAGACCAATCCCAAAAGCAGGATTCGTGTAGTAACCATGAGGACTAGATACGCCCGATTTTCCACCCAAGGGAACACCATACTGTGATTTCTGAGGAGACAGCAAATTCCCAACATAGGCTTTCTGCAGCAGTTCCATGTACGCATTACCCATGTAGTTCTCAACAGAAGGATCATTAAGAGCTGCAACTTGGGCAGTATATTCAGCTGTCCTAAGGTATTGCAAATACAGAGGGTCGACAAAAGGTGCTTGCATCTGGTTCCCAAGTCTACCAAGGCTCTGCTCTGCTGCTGCTGCACCGATATTTGAACCCCCCATCATACGAGAGTCCATCCCAGGTACACCCATAGCAGATGCAGCTGCTGCATTTTCAAACAGTGGTGGCAAATTAGAGCCCCCAAGTTGACCTGATATTGGACTCATAGGGTAGCCACCCATTCCATAGTTCAAATACGATGAGTTGGGACTATCCAAATGTTGATACTGAGAAAGTACACCACCCATACCATTAACTGCAGCATTAGGAGATCCATTCAGATATGAGTTGTTAGATGGGACACCGTTTCTCTGTAGCTCAGCTTGAAGGTAAGCATTACTGTTGTGATCTAATCCACCACCATTGTTTATACCAGAATCAGAGGGCATGTTGAACTGCCCAGGTTCATGTTTCTTCATATAGTTCTGTTGCCTGGCGTTATTCTGGCCTCCCTGAAGATTAAAAATATAGTTCTTATGGTCATCAGCAGCATCAGATTCAATTTGAGAAGTTAATCCGTTGTCCTCATCCATAATCCCATTTGAAAGGTTCAAGCCAGATAAAGCAGTAACGAGATCAGCAGAATCATTTCCATGAGCATTGAACGAGCTGGGACTGTGGATATTTCTTTTTTCTGCATTTGCTCCCCTGCCTCCTCCAATAGGAGTTGGGCAAGGACTAGGCGCTCGCGCAATGCGTTGGGCATCTGGAGTTGAGCTTCTTGATAAGGATGCACCCAAAACAGCAGCATAAGAAAATGACGTAGGTGGTCCAGATGATGCCTGAATACTTGGATTCGGGTGAATTGGGTCGGACGAAGAAAATCCCCGACGCAGATGTGCCAGCTCAGCCTCTGCGGAACCCATAGCATTAGTATTATCATCAAAAGCATTTCTGCTCGATGGGCGCGAAGGGTATCCAGGAACTGGAGTAGCAGCACGGTTCATGTCATCCTGCATAAAATTGTTTTAAGAACTTGGAACAAAATTAAAAGTGCATGGAGGAAGACAAGATTTGATTTGATTTGATTTAACATTAATCAGCGAGACCAGCAAAATTGCAAGAAAGTAGGTTAACAAACACATGGACGCAGAATAACCGACATTGTGAACTGAAGGCATTAGCAACTACGATAGGAAATGGAAAACGATAGTGCATCTAATTCAAACAGCACCAAACATACTGGAGTTGTCCCAAAGATCCTCGTGAAAAAACTCTTGAGCTTTATACCACATATATGGTGAGGCATGCTACGTCAAAGCCTCATTATATATTAATCAAATTATGTTTATTTTCAACATTTAAAACAAAACAGGCACCATTTCACCAATAATGATGGTCATAGATAGCTGACTCCAATGATTGAGATTGAAGGAGCTTGTAGAATAGATAAAACTTCATTTTGCATAAATTAAAGTAGACTATAGAAATTCACAAGGATGATGATAAACTAAATGGTCTTTGAATACCACTTTTACACAGGCATAAATACAGAATCTATAAAACGTACATATTAAATATGCTGCTCTCCTAACACACATATGAAGCATCAAGCATGTTCGTGTGATCAATTGACAACAAACATATCAAAGGAGAAACCAAACAACACTGTCATCCCAATCCTACAAAATCCACAAGAACAAATAGAAAGCATAGTTTTCAACATCTCAGCAATACAATGAATATTAGTAACCTGAAATATCTCAGCAAGGCTCTTCTGCTTGCTACCTAGTCCTAATCCAGGCAAGCCAATAAGCCCATCACCACCCCACTCCACAGAACCCTGCAGTTTGTCCTTCTCATTCTCACTCTCTTGCTTCTTCGAATTAAAACCCGGGGGCATCGAGTAGAGGGATCTCCCCCCATTGCCACTATCATTTCTGTTCACCTTCCTCTTATCCCCAATAGCAGAACTCCCTCCTTGCAACCTCTGAGCAAACCGCCAATCCTCTCGTGACACCAGAGGGGGCGGCAGCCTTGGGTTCAGATTGACATTTGAGTAATAATAAGACAAATATGCAGGATCAGACCTAAGCTCCTCTTCCGACATGAACCCGTTACCACTCTTGTTTCTTGCAAACTCCGCAAACGCTGAAACAACGCCGCCACTTCCATCAGCAGCACCACCACCACCGCCGCCGCCGCCATGGTTGAACAACCCACCAACTGCACTCAGTGAGCCCTCTACAGTAGGCGGAGCAGATCCACTCCTATACAAATTCAGCTCTTTTTCATGATCATCGGCTTCTTGCCTCCTCTGACTCTGATTATTCTGATACAAGAAGCCTATGTCCTTCTCATACTCATCCCCAAAGGAATTTTCATTTGTTCCTATCATTGGTCTTCTACCCAATTCAGAGAGCATGATACTTCACAGATTAATAGCCAGTAATTCACTGCCCATTCAAAGGAAAAATGAGAAATTTTTAAATCAATAGCACCAACAACAGATACCAAACCTAAAACCCAAGAAAACTATCAACAACAAAATTTAACTAATCCAAAACAAAATCGAAACCAAACAAAACCCATATGCATAAAATTAAATCTGAAAGCTTTGAGCTCATAGAAACACACCTTTGACCATCCAAGGTAAAAAAGATAAGCTGGAGATAAACAAATTCTTCAATGAAATATATGATCAAACGTAAACTAAACCAAACCAATTAAGTCTTTGAGAAAAGGGTCATGTTCATTAGTAATTAGGTGATGAAATAACACAAGAAAGAATCAAGCAAGCAAGCTAAGCTAAGAAATGAAGAGTTTTTTTTTCAAGAAGAACAAGACTGGGGGTTAGGACACTGGGTCATAGGATTATATGTAAGAGAAAGATCAACCTGGCGGCGAATTTTCTTGCAAAGAACCCCTTTTAGGGTTTTGCTTTTCAACTAGTACTGTGGAAGGAAGAGAGAGACGCAGGGGCGTGCTGATTAAATACAGTAACCATACTTTTATCAACCTACTATAAATATATTGCAATTTCCATTTTATAATTCTCTGAAATTTCCATTTTTATTTTTATTTACCTTGGTAGTGTGTGTTAACGCTATTCGCGGACCAAAGATCTTTTTTCTGAATAATTCATTATGCTTGCTACATGACCCATGCGTATTATTCGGAAAATCAATCATTTTAACAAAAATCATAATAAATTTTAACAATTTAAATTATAAATAAATAATTGTGTTAATTCTAAATTAAATCACCTCCCCCTTATTTGCAATGTATTCTAAATTTTTTGATAATTGCAAATAAATTATTAATTTTAAATATTATTGCAATTTAAATTTCTTGATAGTTTTATTTGTGTAACAAATTCTTAATAAAATAATATTATTTTTTAATCAAATTTATTCTCAAAACGCTAATTCGGGTAAAAATGAAGCCACATAGAAGTTTAATTTATAACAATATTAAAATTTGGTGATTTATTTGTAATTATTCAACGTTAAGATTAAAATGAAAGGTGGTGATTAATTTTTAATTATCCCTAAATAATTAGAAAAAAAATTCAATTTTTAAAATAGTTTCTTAGCCCATAACTTAAATACATGTCATAGTTTTTAAAATTAAAATTATACATAAGCGAAAATTAACTATAAAATAAAATGACACATCATCAATCTAAACTCTAAACTCTATTACATTTTAAGAAAAAGTATAATTTATAATTAAGATGGATAACCCGTCACACAAAACTCACTCCTTAATAATTACAATTTTTATAATTATTTTTCTTCAATTATTTTATACTTCCACCAATAATAGTTTTGTCTTAAATTAATTCAGGAATTTTATTTTAAAAGAAAAAAAAATTATGTAAAACGTGTCATGGTGACTTGGTGAGATCGTTCACATTTGTGAACGATCTATCTCAAACAAGATTTTTTTAGAGGTAAAAATAATACTATTACATTAAATATTAGTAAAATCGACAGTAACAAAGGGTTGTTTCGACGAGGGTACAAAAATCTAATTATATCAATATTAGGGGCATGTTTGATAGCAAAGATGTATTATCTAAGATTAGGATGATAACTTAACTTTATAAATTTTAAAGCATAATCTACCATTAATCTAAGTTATCAAACAACCAATAAAAATGATATATAGTTAATCTAGATTTAATCTAAACTATCAAACATGGTCTAGAAAAATATATTAATAAGCAAATTCTTATATATAATTGAACTTATATATACAATCGAGTTTTAAATTATTTAAATATGATTTTAATTTTTCGATCTAACTATCACATAATAATCAAATTAAAATTGTAGTAACTTATATCGAGAATACAATTGTTATTTTGTAGTGTATTGTTTGACTCATTTGTGATGAAGAGGAATCTGGAGGTGACACGTTCACTCTTAGCATTCAGCAAAAGCTAATACTGCCCCAATGGGAAGGCATTGCCTAAAAGTGGCTATTTAAAATCTCGAATATGCCCCTTGTGTTGTATATACATTCTTTCATTTTGTACACAAAATATCTATGCTTTGGATACTTTCTACAGTATATTCTGCTGATATTCATACATTTATATATAAAAACTAAAAAGAATAAAAATATATGTATGTTTTAAAATATGAATAATCCCTTTACAAGCGTGATAATGACACTTTTTTTTTTATCAAGAATGCACATATTCAGTATTCTACCAGGCAAGAACGAGGGGTGTTAAGATTATTAGTTTCTTGTAACATAATTTAGCATGAGATTATCCAGTAATAATGATTAATATTTATTAAGAGTGCAGAAATTTTAAACTGTGCCAAGTCCATTTTTTTTAATTTAAATATCGTAGTAATATTTTAATTAAAGTATGAAATCAAAGTCATTTTATATCTAAAAATTATCAAATTTGTATTAAAAAAACATCATAGTAATCCTTCTAAATAGAGAAGAAAAAAAGATAATATATGTGTTAGTGTCAAATTTTAAAATAATTCTTATTTGAGATAATGTTGACACCACATCATCTTAGATTAGATTATGATTAATTTGTTGTTAAGCTTGTTGTTGATAATGAGAATAAAGGAATGTGTATTAAAAGAAAAAGGAAAGATCTAAAATCATAAGTTCACAGGTTTAACGGGCGTCATCAAAGTTCTGCCCGGGAAAATTTGGGGTAAAGGAAATAGTTACACCCCTCTCAACCAAACAATCAATCAATGCAATAAAAACCCAGAAAAATAAACGATCAAGATCAAAATGACCAAAATAGAAAAATGGGTTTATGGGGATTAAAAACATCGCCCCATCGTCCCGTAAACTTGGCGACAAAGTTCATTTCATTATCAAACCATATCGATGTGTCAATAGTGAAAGTCTCGGAGGCTCTAGCCTCCAACTCGTCAATAACGCTTTCTAGAGGTTGTCGTTCCACCCCGGGCAAGCAAGAGTTTTCGGACTTTTCCGTAGAACGGGAAGTAATCGCAAGAGCAAGATTAAGGGCATCGTCAGCGAGCGGCTCCAATATTGCAACAACCATAAGCTCTTAGGAGTTGTCCAAGGGCTCGTCCATGCAGTCATCGTAGAGGCCGAAGAAAGAGTTGTTTACCGGGACCGAATCGACCCCGATAACCGAGGAAGAATCCCTCGGGCCGAGGCGCGCGAGGCCGGAGGTCCGAATAGGAAGTCCTCGACCGTATTTTGTGACGGGTCCTACCACGGAGGTCGTCTCGAGGTGGCGGTACTGGCCCCTTATTGTAGCGTGCAAACATGTGTCCAACAACTTTAAAGTGGTTGCAATACGCCGGAAGCTGCTCATAAAGCACTTTCACAATCACGGACTGATTCCCACATTCTAGGACCAGTTGCTCCAAAAGAGACGATTTCATATCCACACCGGTCAAGATTCTAGCATATTGTGTCATAGTCTTAGTTGTGAGGACCGTGGGTTGCCAAAGTAGAGTTCCATCTAGTAGAAACATCTAGTGAAAAAAAATTAGGAGAAATTTTTCGTGTAATACATAATCTTTTCCATTTTTTCAAAACTTATGCATGTCTAGACAAATAAGAAAGTGTTTGTTTAATAAGAGTAAACCATCTTGAACGCACAAATTTAAAATATGGCACATACATCGAACATAATTTTTTTTTACCATCAATTGATGTTTGATAAAAACCAATAAGATGTTCTAAACTAGTCGTATTGGTACTTGCATTATCAAACAAAATAGTTTTTTTTTTTTTTTGTTAAAATGTTGTATTCTTCTAAAACAATATTAGTAGCGTTATGCTCTTGATCAAACTCTTATATGCAATTAAGCGTTTTTTAATTTTCCATTAATCATCGATCAAATGACATGTAATACCCCATTTAACTATGTTCTTGAGAATGATCACTCCAAATATCCAAACATATAGAAACCTTTTGAGTTAATCTTAAAAATATTTTGGTCATTTCGGCTCTAATCTCTTTAGCCATTATATCAATTTCACGAGTAATTGTAGACAGTGAATTTTTTCTAGCCGAAGGATTATAAGCCGTACTTAAGAGCCTCCTTTGGCTTTGGTCAATTCCGGTGTGGTTGCATGTGAAGCATTTTCCTCTTCATGTTGAGAAAAAGTGTAGTCGGGACCAAAGGTAGTAGTCGTCGCCGCCTCTATATCCTCCACACGCCATGAAATGTTGAGATCATCTTCAAAGTGTGGAATCGGAGGAAGGGGTGTCGACATCGGAGTCATTAGACTCTTGCCCTTTCCTTTAGATGAAGATAATGGTCATCTTCTTGTCATTTTTTTTGTGTAAATTTTTTTATAAAATGTATATAATATAAAGTTTATAAATTATAAAGTGTCTAATATATATTATGCAAATTATAAAAATATAAACTATAAATATTATAGACTTGATCAGGATCAAGTTGGAATGAATTTATCTTCCACAACTTAGGGGTATTTAGAGGGAGGGGGCACCTAGTTTTTGTCAACCGTTGAATAAAAAATGGCTAGTTTCAAATTAATTCGGACCGTTTATTCAAAATGCAATTTTAAAATTAAAAAAAAAATGCAGGAACTGATGTTTGACGGTTCGAATTGCCGGTTCCACTACACAATGAGTCATATTGACAGATTTAATCTGGAATGTTTATTCAAACTCCAATGGTTAGATGAGATTATATATATAAATAATTAATTACAAACTGTCGGTTTGAACTGTGGAATCGGCTGTTTCGGTTCTCAATTATCCAGAACCGAAATTGAACTGCGATTTACACAGTTTCGGATTATCTACAGTTTCAAACCGTTTGGACAACTCTACGTATAATAATATACTTTTAATCTTGTAGTAATAATACTTTGACTTTATAGTAACAATATTTTGATGTTATAGTAAATCACTTCTTTGCTATTCACAATTTTTTCTTAACTATTCGAATCCAAATTTACGCTTTGCAAATTTTTAGAAATTAACTTAATTGGACAAATTTTATGGATAGAGGGTGTTCATTTGGTGCATTGGTTGGTGGAATATGGTTCATTCCCATTATTCTTTGAAAACATATTTGTGATTGATGATGAATTCAAGAGAAAATAATTAATCCTGTAAACAGAAAGAAAAAAAAATCACGTTTATTTCAACTCAAAATAGTTTTAGATTAGTTTGAGAGTTGGAAAATTATTAGTCGTCCCAGTTAATGGATAATCTCTTTCATTTTATTTTATTTTATTTTAAGGTCTGTACAGTAATGGATAATTGTGGTGTTAGCTGTAATATTACTTTTTTATATATATACTCCCAGTTTATGGAAAATATCTTTTATTTTATATTTTTAGTAAATTCTATCTATATAGTATAATAAATTACGTGGAAAAAGTGAAACTTTACTCCCAATTTATGGAGTCTGGACATTTTGATACATGTGAAACACTTGACTGAATTAACAAAACTTTTGCTTAATGAGTTCAAACGAATTAATCTCTTCGACCCAATTTATTTGTCACTTTATTCGTGGTTTATGGATGAATCACACTAATTAAGAAATTTATTAAATATTAAAAATCATGTATTTAATGTATCGTTATTATTTTTTATAGCTAAAAAAAATAATGAACCTCCTTCTCATAACTCCGTCTCACGCTATTTTCCAGTGTACGTAGGCGTGCTTAATGTTGTGACTCACGAGATAGCTTTTTTATGCTAAATTTGTGCCTATTGTGATTCCTCCCTCGTAGTCGTCCATTCTGGACTTCATGTTGACCATTAGTGTTAACTGAAGATTGCATATTATTAAAAAAAAAAAATCTTAATTAATGTAAAATGATAATTATTTTAGATATAAAAAAATTAACTAGAAAGACAAATAAAATGGGTTGGAGGGAGTAACTATTACTTTTGCTCCCTCCATCACAATTTGTTGATCGTTTTAAAATTTTCACAATGAATTAATAAAGTTATTGAACAATAAATATAGTCATATTTGTAATTTTGTACGCACAATTGTACCGTTCAATTTTTTTTCAAATTATAATAACATGTCATTTATTAAGTAATATCAATACACTCATAAAGTTATATCACAATATTTTACTTGCACAAATAAGTCAAATTGTGTAAAATAATTTTATAATAGTATTTTATAAACATAGTTATAAAACTTAATAAATAATGTACTGATGTTACAAAATATAAAAAATTACATGATTTTTTTTTTGAGAGGGAAATTACTTGAATTACATGAGTGCAACATGGGCATACAAAAAATTATTTATTTATAATTGATGAGGTATAGATAATATTTATAATTCTGATTGTGAATATACTCTCATTTTCTCTCTCAATTGGCGTCTTAACTCTTTTCTTATATTTTTTTTTTAATTAAAGAATAAGAAGCGAAGCTCCTTAACTAAAAAAACAACACTAAACTCCTTAATTATTGTTTATTATGTAAATCATTCATTTTTAATAATATTAAGTAATTCGCCTAAATATTGAATTGTATTGAAAATTTCAATGTGGAAAAAATATATTCCATATACTGAAATTCGGTATACCATATATACCATACTAAATTTTCGGTACATACCGTTTCATACATAAAATACCGAAGTCTATTTCCTGAAATACTGATATATTGTATACGTCATACCAAAAATACTGAAGCACAATTTCGATACAGTATGTGTAGGTCCCGAAACGAGTTAGTTAAGGGTAAAAAATCTAGAATGGAGGAGTGAATAGACTTTTTTTATCAAAAATATTTTCGTGAACTGTTAAGTAGCAAACTTAGTGAAGTTATGTTAGCTAGCAGATAAAATTGTTGGGTGCGAGAGGGTTTCAGTTAGAACTAATAACCAACCTACTAACTGTTTGAAGTTGGTCAGTTGGACAACTATCAAAATAAATTGAATGCAAAAAAAGTGTACACCCATAAATTTTACTTGTCTGCTTAAGAAAACTCATCTTTTAATTTGTGGAATTACTTAGATAGTTTTATACAAGAAAACTGTATCAGATGTGTTTGGTGCTCACCTGATTGTATAATATGTTATGTAGTTTGATACAATGTGTGGATAAACAAGATATATCAAAACAGTAAAGGCACAAAGATTTATAGTAGTTTAAAGACTTGATTCCTACGTCCACTCCACAAATTCGACCGTGTATTAATTCCTTTAATGGAATGCTTTAATTTTAAGTGCCAACAAACACTTTTTGGACTTATCACTCTCTGTGAGTTTTGTCCTACTAGAATTCATTCGAGTTTCAGTCCTCTTATAGTAGTTATTTACAATAAACAAATGTCTAACACCTAATCTCTCGAATGTATGGTGTGATGGCGTGTTTGATGTAGGTTCCAATTTAATGAAATCTCTCTCACAAGTTGGGTTTGAGAGATTTCTTATAAACTTAAAGATATGAAAGTTTATAACTTAGATTACAAGGATGAACACTTGAAGGATTGGACTTGCAAATTCTTAGAAATACTTGAATTCTGGACAATTTTGTGTAAGTTGGGTTTGTTCTTAGTATTTTCGTTCGTAACCTTACAATGAATGGCCTTGTATATACAGTAGTTTTAAAAAATTAGTTGTTGGAGAGCTAATTCAAAAGACTATTATATGTAGTGTAAATCTTTCTTAGGCTATATTAGGCAAAGCATTTGACAGTTTCATATAGTTTTACACCATTGCTCTGATCAGTTCAGTTTTATGTTAAATCATTGTCAATTCTCATCTTCTCATTGGTCCACATCAAATGAGTTCTAACGGATATGAAGATTGCCTTTAGAGTTTGATCTTGTCTTGTTAGTTTTATGCTTTGAACTTCTTGTGAGTTTTTTTTCCATGATAAGTAACACGATGGCAATGGGGCAGAGCAGGGCAGATAGTTAAATATCCAAATCTGCCCTGCGTTCATAAGTATCTGCCCTGCAACCTGCTCCAGGGAAACATTTCGTGCCCTGCCCTGCCCCGTGCACTCCAAAAGTCCAAGTAAAATATGCAGATTAAATTAAATTAAACAATAAAATAAATATTAAAAATCCACAATTAAATTAAACATTAGAAATTCACTAAGTCATATCCAAAATACTTATCAGCAAACAAAATAATCGAATCCAAAATACTTAAAAGCAAACAAAATAATCAAATCCAAAATACTAAACAACAAAATACTGAACAACAAACAAAAGTTATTCTAAAATATTAAAATATCATCCCAAGTTTAATTCTTCAATAGAGTGACAATGCTCTATTCTCCAGTTCTCTAGTTCTCTAGTTCTCCTTCATTATCTTCAGCCTCGTCCATTTTAACTTTCAATGACTTCGTTATTCTCATCATCCCCACCATAAATAGCATATTCTTTAACATGTTCATCTACAAAGAAAATAATATGAATGAGAATTATATAGTTATATCACATTAGTTTATGTTAATAAGAAAAGGTTAGTAGTTACCTTTCATCTGAGCCGATAACCAACTTTGTGCACACATCAACGTCTCAACTGTCGTTGGGTGAAGTCTACTACGATGGGGGCTAATCAACCTACCACTTGTACTGAAAGCAGATTCCGAAGCAACAGTGGAAACATGAATTGCTAAAACATCTCTTGCAATCCGACTCAAGATTGGATACTTACCCCTATTGGACTTCCACCATATTAATACATCAAAATCCTCAGTTCTAGGCACCACACCCTCCTCCAAGTATAGATCTAATTCTGACCTCACAGATTTTCTTTTCTTTCTAGATGTGTACAAATCAAAACCACTTAGGCACACCAATTTTTTGAAGATTCATTAACCAAACTTGACCACACATATCAATATCTTCATTTTGGCAATCTCTCTCATATTAATCAAGCAACTCACGGCATAAAACAAGAACATTTTCAACCTAATAATCAGCATTACTCACATAAATCTTTCCAAAGTAGTACTCCAACAAATCAGATTTATACCTAGGATCAACAATGGTTGCCACCCCTATAACTCCATGCACATACAACCAATATTTATCAAACTTTTCTATCATACTTTGAGCCATTTTTTCAATAATATAAACACCACAAACACTCTATTCAACTAAAGCCAATTTGATCTCGCAAATATGTGGAAAGAACAAATTAGCAATAGGATATTGAGTGCCCGAGAATAGCTCAGTAGCATCATAAAATAATTGGAGCTTACCAAAAATTTCTTTGGTCATCTTCAATTCATCCTCACTTGGAGTGCACTTGTATTTTGTATCACGAAACTTCAAGCGTGAAAAAACATCTTTGTAATCAAGAGTTGTTTGTAGCATCAGATAAGTTGAGTTCCAGCGTGTTTTGCAATCAAGAGCAAGTTTTTTAGTAGTCGCAACTTTAACTTGGCGAGTTGTTTCCTCAAACTTCTCCCATCTTTTTGGTGTGCCCGACCAATAAGCAACACTGTATCTTATGTTTTTAACTGCTCCATCAATGACATCCAAACATCCTTCACAATTAAATTTAGTATATGCGCACAACAACGCATATAGAGCAGCTTACCACCAAGCAGGAGTGCATCAAAGGCTTGTTTACAATTGAATTCAACATTGCGTCATTTGTTGAACAATTGTACACAATCACAGAAGATATCTTTCGATCTAGGTTCCAATCCAAAAGACACTGAAATAATGCTTCACAAAGAACATCACTTGTATGCGGACTTGGAACATAGATAAACCTTCAAAAATAACGTCACATATAATATAACATTAGTAAGTAGTAATTCTGAAAATTCATTGAAAATGTGCATAAAATTAATATATATACCTGATAATCCGACTCTGCATCTTCCAACTATTGTCAATGAAGTGAGCTGTGACCGCCATGAAACCTTTCCTTTGGAATGAGGATGTCCACATATCAGTTGTCACGGCTACCCGACTATCATTCTTTTCCAAAATTTTCAATGTGACATCCTTCTAACTCTCGTATATCTTTATGCAATCTCCTTTAACCGTGTTTCTTGACACAACTTGAAAGAGAGGATTCAAAGAATTACAGAATTCCCTAAATCCTTTATGCTCCACAATCATCAAAGGATACTCATGCAAAATAACCATTTTTCAAGTTTTTGGTGAAATATGTCTTTATCAAATTTGAACGGCAGACATTCAAATTTGTCCTTATTGAAATTATCTTGCAAAATATGTTGTCGTATATCCTGCGTTTTCTTTTTAAGACATCTATCTTGATGGTTTTTCAAATGAGTAGTACCCTTCCTAGGTTCACCCAACAACAATGTAGAGCAATACTTACATTCGACTTTCTTTTTTCCATCAATTTCCATTATTTCATAATGATCCCACACTTTTGAGTATAGTTTTCCTGCAGTGCCGCCCGATGCTTTTGTATTATTACGAGCAGCTTCATCCACATTTGGAAGATTCTACGTAACCGGAGAAGGGTCGGGTGTCATGGGAGAGCCAACTACAGCTGGAGATGGCATAGGAGATGGAGATGGAGAAGGAGTTGGATACGGAGAAGGAGACGGATACGGAGAAGGAGACGGATACGGAGAAGGAGATGGAATTGGAGAGTCGGATAAACCTTAAAGGCTATTTGGTGACATGGCTGATAGAGAATCGAATGCCTCTTGACCAGCCATTATTAAACCTAAAAAAAATAAACAACAATTTTAACAACTGGATTCACTGGAATACATGTATTAGACTATCAGTACATATTTAACAACAAAAATTAGAAAATTCATATTTAATATTTAACAAAAATTAAGCAACAAATATAAAATTAATCTTTATTCTCTATTCAGATTATTCTAACCAGATTAAAATATACGATGCCCAAATTCTTACCAAATTATTGAAATATTAAATATTAATTTCTGACCAGATTATTCAACCACTTATATGAGCATTTTTGGAGAAATATAATATCCATTTTTTACTGTATATGAGCAATTAATTGATAAATCCAAAGAAATATAACTATCTCCTAGTATATTAATTGATAAATCCAAAGAAATCCAACATTATACAACATCCAAGTTGGAATATTAATTGACAAATACCTTTTTGATTTGGGGGAAACTAATATATTAAACAAATTAAAATAGAAGATAACGAGAAAAAAAAATAGACAGATTACCTGAATGGAGTCGTCGCCTCGTCGGTGGTAGGTGTGGGCCTGAGCGGCATCGGTGATCGGAGGACCTGGACTGCTGGACAGCCGACGAAAGACAGCATACGCCTGTAGGATGGTTGGATGGGTAAATTGTGCTTTAGACTTTTATGAAATTGTGAGAGTGGGAGAGTAAGCAGCGGGGTAAGTTCAATTAGGGTTAGTGGGTCACATACTCACATAATTAAATTATATATATATATATATTAATATAATTTTTTTTAATATTCAGGGCAGGGCAGGGCAGGGCAGATTTTTATAATACATGTATCCATGCCTGCCCTGCCCTGCGTGCAGGGCGGGGCGGGGCAGATTTGCCCTGTTTTAAGGATGGGGTAGGGCAGGGCGGATCTAAACCTCTCAGAGCAGGGCGGGTCGACTTCGGGGCAGATCATTTTGCCATCCCTGAACACGAAGTTTGTCCTTGTGAGCTTCTTTTCCATCAACTGGTGTAAAGTTCCCTTCATGAGCTAGTTCACGAAATACTTTATTGATCTCAAGCCAATTGGACTTTCTAGAAGCGGTTGAGAGAGGAATGAAGTGGGGTTGTTTTGGTATAAACATGTGTGTTGGGATATGAATCTTATAAACAATGTTCTAGTTGATGATTGTATGTTTTGATGGCCAAAAGCAACTTAAAGTTAATGATATATGTGGTTCTAAGTCATCTTAACTAAGTCATCTTAAGAAAACTTATAAACTGAGTTACTGATCTTATATATGTTTACTGATCTGATATAAGAACTTTTAGGAACTAAGTTGATGTTTGTATTGTATAGACAGCTTATAGTATAGGACTTAAATGTACTCTTCTGTATATAGTTCAGTTGATGTATATATATGTTTTATATATGTAAAGTTGTATTCTATTGTATTCAACATTGTAAAAGTTCAGAACAGTAGATTAGGAATAGATTAGAAGAAGATCAGAAGATTATTGAAGACTCAGAAGACTACTTCAGAATAAGAAGAATTTGTAGAGTTGAAGAGAAGTTTAGAAGAATTCTGGAGAAGTTAGAACAGTTTTTGAGAACTGTGCTTACTGACTAAGAACAATAAAAGTCAGAACAGTAAGTTACTGTGCTGAGTTGGTGAGTTTGAAGAATAAGTTTGGAAAACTTATTTAAGGCGTAACTGAAGATTTATTTGAAGATATGCTGGCTTGGAATTAGTTGAAGGAAGTTACAAAGTCGGTTACAAAAAGGAAGTTACAAAAACAGTTTTAGAGTTAGTTCACAAACTGCTAACTGTCATACTAAGTTCTATAAATACTGTGTGATCTCCTACTGCTAAGACTACTGATCATAAAGCATTCAAGAGCAATCTAAGTCTACAGAGCATTGAAGAACTCACAGAGTTGAAGAGATCAAGAAATCTGAGAAGAAGTCACATATTTGAAGAGAAGAAATCAGAGGCTAATCAAGAGAAGTTTTACTTTTCATTTTAAAGTTTGTATTGTTGTAAACAAGTGTGCTAGTTACTTGAAGAATTACTAGTCGATCGAAGATACACTTGGAAGTGTAATCGATAAGATCACAGTCTTAGTCTTAGGACTTTAAGCCACAAAAACTCAAGGAAGAGTTAATAAAACTTCACAACAGGAGTTGTGAGAGTGGATGTAGACTTTTAGTCGAACCACTATAAATCCTATGTTCTTTACTATTTTCTGTTTAATATTTGTTTAACCAAGAACAATAGAATTTACTAAGTAAAGATCTGAATAAAAGTTGAGTATAAAACTGAAACTGGAAGTACTAATCTGACTCAGTAAGAATAGTACTATTCAGAACACATTTCCGCATTATAAACTCTGATATTTTGAAAGATTTTGAAAAGTCTATTCACCCCTCCCATCTAGACTTTTCTTAGCTTAATCAATCTTAACACTCAACTTGGGACCAACAATGTGATATCCCATGTGAATTGCTTCATCCCAGATTTACTTTCATAACTCAAGGAAGTGAAGTCTAATCCAATCAACAAATATGGTGAAAACCTCTTTTGGATCTATCGTGTGAACTAGACATGGGCGGTTTGTAACCGGAAAACACCGTCGGATTTTAACCGGCGATTTCAGTTACAAAACCGAACCGTGACCGTATTTTGACGGTTCGATTTCGGTTAGCCAAAATAAAAACCGCCGATTTCGGTTAAACCGGCGATTTTTACTCAAACCGTTGGTTTCTTACTTTTATTTATTTTTTATTTTTTATATTTTAGAGATAAGACTGCAAATCTGCAAGTCTGAAACGTTGCAGGGTAACACCTCACTTACTAACATTTTTCTCTTTCCATTACCTACCTAGTAGAGAGCAAGAATTATACTAATAGAGTGAGGGGAGGAGAGTAGAGGAGAGAGTGACTTGTTCATTTTCTCCAACTTTAATGGCGTGTGAGAGTAACAGAGAGAGAGAGAGAGCGTGTGTCTATGTGTACTATATCATATATGCAATCCATCCATCTACTGATTTTCACGCTTCCCCAACTATTTCTCATGCTTCCCCAACTATTTCTGCAAAAAAAAAAAATCCTTCCTAGTACCTAAAAGTATAACACCTATGGGCCTATGACTACACCTACCATTTCCTTTTTATATGGGAAAGGAAAGATAAAGTTCATTGACTTTTCTGCATTAATTCATATGTGTACCATTTCCTTTTTATATGTGTACAAAGAAAGGTTTCAAAATCAATTTATTTAGTCTGAAACTACAGTCTACCGACACTACCTCCATTTCTTCTTTTTAGAGTTATTTTGTTTCTTCTACCTCCGTTTCTTTCTTTTGCAACATTCTGGTACCCCGTGGATCAAGACAAATACGAGTTAGCTTCTTCATGAGAATAGGTTTTTTAGTTTTCAATTTGAAAAAAAAAATCGGCATAACCAGCTCGGTTACGGTTCGATTTCGGTTACAATTTTTCGAAAACCGAAACCGGTGGTTTACAACCGTTGCGCATGTCTAGTGTGAACGTATTTCTAAAGGATAAATAACTTCACTTGTCATTTCTTCTAAACAGACAACCATTCGTCTTCGATGTTTGTAGAGCATAAGTGATTAATGTAAGTATTTTCTTTTGTCAAAGGAATATGATCTTCAATTTGAGTGTTATTCTTCTTTGGCTTGCAACGTAGATACTCGGAGTCATTCGCTTCTTCTGACGAATGACTTTTTCTTCTTCAACTATCAACCGATTTAGTTTATTTACTTATTAGGTCAATTGAGGTTAATTTTCTTTTGTTGGTTGCTTCTACATCTTAGCTCCACTAGTTGATGCATGGGTTGTCAGCTAATTGACAATTGTAATTGGCGTAGGAGTTGTGGATGATAACATTCACCTATATTGAGCCATTTTCTCCATGGTTGATTCCATAGCTATGAGACTAACATTTTCTTCTAATGGTTGCTTATGCTTCTTAGTTACACTAGTTGATGCAGAGGTTGTCAGTTAATTGGTAGTTGAAGTAAGTGCATGAATTGTGGATGATAACATTGATATTAGTTGAGTTATCTTCTCCATGATTGATTCCATGCGTCTAAGACAGACTTCCACTTGAGAACTAGAAAAGAGGGTCATGGTTGGAATTTTAAGTGGAAGTGTTATTTTAACTCGATTGAAATGAGTGAATTTATGGACTTGTGGTGATATGTTTACAAACACAAAATGGATAGGATGGAGCCAGATTCTTTCACGTGAATATGATTTATTGAAGGGAGATTTTCCACCACAGATATGTACTAGTCTTTTTGGAGAGTTCTTTTGCAGCCTGTCGAATCTATCTCAATGATTCGCAATACCTAGTGCAAAGGTATATTCGTTATAGAATTCCAACGATAGATTACTTGACTAAAAGGTGCATGGTACTTGAGGATCAAGATGCTTTATGTATTTTGCGTTCTCACGGTTGGGAGGATGTTGATCATGTTATGCGTTTTTGTTCCTTTTTCTATGATATTTGTTGTTTTACTGCTTTTGTTTGAGCTTTTTGTTGGTGGAATCCTCCTCTCTTAGAAATCATTTTGTCTAATTCAAAAACTTTTTTTTGGGGGGCAAGTCCAAGAAAACGACCTTGAACATCATTTAACAAAGTATTTTTTTAGAGCATTTGTATCCTGTCTAGATTTGTGCAAGTAGATTTGAACCCTAGCCGTAACCACCGCAAGAATTTAAACCCTAGTCGCTGCCGCTCTTACACCAGCCTCCACCTCGGCCGCTGTCGGCTGAACTGACCAGCTGGTCTCCATTCTCGCGGCACTACGTTGACAATGGCGATTGCTCACTTCTGAAACTCTAACACCCCGTCCATGGTTCTCTAGCAGCAGCGATCCGCTTCCTTGCGCGATGCACCGATACCTGACCAGCCACGGAAAACACCCAATCGTATTGGGTCACTACTGCACCAAGAATCTGACTGGAAGGCCCTCCCGACCGGCTGCTGCAGGTGGTTCTTGTGGTTGCCATGGTCGCTAAGGCAACAACCCCCCTACCTGGACTCTTGCTCATCTGAGCACTCCTAACGCCACCTATTGTATTATAGTCTAGTATACGGGCCTTCACGCCTATCTGGATACTCTAAACCCAACCACCCCCATCTAAAACCATCTTCCGGATTTGGAGGCATAGTTCCCTAGGCTCATTGCCTTCCTTGGACCCCTAGTTGGCACTCTACCGGGTATGTCATCTCCTACTTCAACCGTCTCTAATATGGTTAGACGTGCCTCTCCAACTTCGGTGCCTTGTGTTGTCAAGTCGTCTGTTGATTGCACGACCCCTATTGTTTTCATGGATCATATGCGTCAGTGTAAAATGGGTGAAGTTTACACTATCTCAAAAGGACACGTATCAGGCTGGGGTGAGTGAATTTAAGGATGCACTAATAAGTTGCTTGTTCACTCCCTGTGGCAAATCTCTGATTCCATATGCTGATCTATCAAAGAGGCTCATAGATAGTTGGTCCCTCAGAGGAAGCATGTCGGTTATCCCCCTTGGTTAGGGATTTATGGTTATGAAATTTCATTCGTTGGAGGAGCGTAATAGGATTTTCAGTAGAAGAACGTGGTAGTTGGCCCCGTGTTCTATCCGGTTGAAAAATTGGACCCCCAATTTCAATTCGAAAGAGGTTCAGACTTCGAAGGCCCAAATTTGGATCCGTCTAGTGGGTCTCCCGATTGAGCTTTGGCAACCCACGATTATCTTAGTAGCAACTTCAGCAATTGACACGTTTGTGAAGATGGACGACCACACCTCAACAAAAACAATGGCATAATATGCTAGAATCTTGATTGAAGTGTGAAACAACCGTTTCTGGAGCATTTGGTGTTGGAACGTGGTGATCGGTCTGTGATTGTGGAAGTGCATTATGAGAGGCTTCCGGACTATTGCACCTACTGTGCAATTGTTGGACACATGACTGCCCATTGCAATAAGGGTAAGATACCACCACCTCGTGAATCGTACAAACTTGGTAGGAGTTTTTTTGGCAAATTTATTTAAATGTAATATTTTTTAGAAGTGTTTTCTAAAATGTAAAAAAAATGGGGAAAATTTTCAATTTAGGCAAAGGCCTGGGTGCCACCCTAGCTTTTTGAAAAGGCATGGGTGCCACCCTAGCCTCTTAATTTAAAAATCGAAAAAAATAAAAAAATAAAATAACAAAAGGCCCATATGCCAAAAGAGCCTTTTACACGGTTTCTCTAGTAAAGCCAAAAGGCCTATGTGGCAGATGGGCCTTTTCATTCCCAAGAATTTTGTCTCTTGTGAATAGGGCTAACAAATCGTGCTATCATGTCGGATTTCGTGTCGACACGGTGACACGACACGATAAGGCCAAACACGACACGATAATGATATGTGTCGACACGACACGAACATAATAGTTTTTGTGTCGATACGACACGACACGATAATTTTCGTGTCGAAATGACACGATACGATAAGAACACGCAACACGATAACAACACGATAACAACACGATAACGACACGATAAGAAAATAAATAAATTTAAAATTGCATATAAATATATAAAAATTAATATATCTATATAAATATAAAAATTATTGTGTTATTATCGGATACGTGTCATTATCGTGTCGTGTCGTGTCGTATCAGGTAAATAACAGGTTAACGGGTTGTTAACAGGTTAATGGGTTACATGTTTATTTTATCGTGTTTAACGGGTTGACACGAACCCGACACGAACACGACACAAAATTTTTGTGTCATTATCGGGTCGACCTGATAATGACACGAACCCGATAAGGCCAAACACAAACCCATACTTTTCGTGTTAGATTCGTTGTAACACCCCGTCCCAAAATCTTAATATAAATAATGCATAAATAAACTTGATAAACTAGAATTTAATTTTTCGTATTTTTCTCTCCCAATAATAATATTAGAGTGTGTATATTTGCAAAGACTTTGAATTTTTCAGGAAACGGACGAGCATTTTGAGGCGGGCGCACTCCTAGCACTCTAAAAGAACTTTTAAATCATAAACACATTAAAGGAAACTTTAACTTCCATTCGTTGAAAGAAATCAAAATTTCGACGAATTTGAGAGTTTATAATTTAGAAATCGAATAAAATAAATAAATAAATTTCGTCTCGAAACGTGACGGATCAACAATCAAAAATCCTAAATAATTAATTCCATCGAATTCATAAATCCGATTTAACAAAACCACGATTTTAAAATACAGGTTGGTGATACGAAGGCGTAACATTGAGTGTGAACTATTAACATGGTGAATAAGTAATTAAGTTACACAAAAATGAGTTTATATATAAGACGGTGGGTTTAATAAAAAAATCACAAGTGGATGAAATAAAAAAGGAATGTCCAAATTGGTAGCCTAATTAACCAACGCTTTGAAAGGATACAAATCAGCCACGTCGCCTCCTCAGGTGTTTCGAAAGAAACAACAACCCTCTCTTTCAGCTATTTAAGACAGCCCTCCCCATTTACTTGCTTTGAGTCCTTTGATCAAATTAAGCCAAGCTCTGCAGAAATTTGTAGGTAGCTATATACATCCTTCGAATCATTATCCAAGGTAAGAACACCCCTCCTCATACAAGCCTTCTTTGATTAATCTCTCTTAACTCATAAGAGAAGATGGATCGTTTCTATCATTCCGGTAAAACGTAGGAGTCGTATCATCATCCAACTCAGACTTGAGGCGAAACGATCAGGAGGATACTCCATACAATCCAAAAGAGTAACAATCATCATCTCTTTTCTCTTCCCCTGTTTTTTGTTCTCTAAAGTTTAAGCTCTGTTCCTAACATTTTTAATCATCTCTTTGCAAAAATCATGAAGAACTCTTGTCAAGTTCGTCATCAATCATCCCTCCAAGCTTCCACGCAAATTCAAGCTAAAAATCAGTGTCTAAATCAAGAAAACTACACAGGTTTTCAACACAAACCCCTTTACGTGCTATTTGCGAAATTTCGTTTACCGTTCATGATTTTCGGTGCTTGAATCTGATGGAATTTGTGTTATAAATGTTTTGTTATAATAAGGTTATGTGGTAGATGTGTCTTTGTTGTTTGAGAACTGGATTAAGTATGCGAAATGACTTTGGAAGTTACAGTACAAACTGAAAATTTATGTTGAAATGCAGTAACTTTAGCTGTCCATATCTTTTCAGGTTTCGACTTCGAGGGGCAGATGGTGCAGCAGTGATGACACGGAGTTTCCCCAATAATTAAAATGCTATAAGACTTTATATACTTAATGCTCGTTTTAAATAAATGATATTGCTATACTTGGAGACAATCACATTCGTATGCCGAGTGACAAACTTTCCTAGAAGTTGCTCGATGAAATATATGTATGCTATCTTTAAAACAATTACTGCTTATTATATAAATTTCTAGTTTTTTTTAAAAAATGGGCTACACTACTCTTACGACAACTTTTATTTGTCCTTTAAATTATTTCCGCTGCAAAACTCTTATTATTTTACTTGTGTTAGTATACTTTCAAAAAAAAATTTAGGTTCGATTTTTTCAAAAACTAAGTGGCGACTCGAATTTAGAGTGTTTAAGCCTCAAGGGCTGCATTCCGGATTCGGGGCGTTACATTCGTGTCGTGTCGAAAATTGAACCCTGTTTGTGTGTTGTCTCATCCTCGCAAACCGTGTAAGAGGCTCTTCTGGCATATGGGCCTTTTGTTATTTTTTCATTTTTTTTCGATTTTTAAATTAAGAGGTTAGGGTGGCACCCAGACCTTTGCCTAAATTCAAAAAAAATATCTCCCATTTTTGTTACATTTTAGAAAACACTCCTACAAAATGTTATATTTAAATAAATTTGCCGAGTTTTTTCCGTCATAAATAATGGGTCCACTCGCCCCCCCGACCATCATGGACTCTGTTCACGTATTTTACAACACCAAAATACACGACCACAAGTATACAGTGTATATTGTAGCGAAGTAAGTACGAGATCGATCCAACAAGGAGAGAGAGTGTAAAAGTGGAGTTTGTTGATTAAGTTCTAAATAAAAGTGATCGAAAGTTAAATGTTTGATTACCCCTAATTACCTACGAAATTGTCACAAGTAAACAATAAACGAGTAATAGATAAAATCAATCAAGTATGCTCATGCAAATCACAAAAATACAAGAATAAATCGAGCTGCATGTTCATGTCCAATTAATTGAATAAATTTCTCAATCTTACCTTAATTAACAATAGATAAAATGCATTATAATGACGAATAATAACATGCTTCCAAATAAGAATTAAACACATAAATAAAAGTTAAACATCATTTAAAATAAAACACTAATCCATAAACTTCAATCCAAATATTTATAAAACTCAGAACTAAGAGTGTTCAAGCCAAACATAATCATAATCTAACTATTACAAAATTAAACGACAAAATAAAATACAAGATAAAGGAAAGAGAAAGCTTAGTTTAGAAGATGATGGAGCTTAGAATTCCAAAGCCAATGGTCCAATCCTTTCTCCAAATGATGAAGAAATGAAGAAATTGATGAAAAAAATCTCCAAGTGTGTGTGAATGTGTGAGAATTTCTTGTCCAAGGGGTTATGAATGGTGAAAAATATGATAGAAGGGTATTTATAGTCTTGGGGTAGGGTTTAGAAACGAGTTTTGCAAGTAAGTCCTCGGAAAAATGGCGAAAATACACAAAAACCGCCGAAACAAGGGCAACTCGGCCGAGTCAGGATAAAATTGCATGGTGGCAGGCCGGCCTCAACTCAGCCGAAACTACACACTCGGCCGAGATGACCTTCTCTTCAGCTCGGTCGAGTCAGGCGACTCGGCCGAGTCGCTGCTCGTCTAAAATTTCTTCGTTCGTAGGTCATCGCTCGAGCTCGGTCGGAACTGTACACTCGGTTGTAGCTCTCTTCAGCTCGGCTAAGTTAGGCGGCTCGACTGAGTCATGGTGATTTTCCCAACTCGCAGTCCTCGACTCCATAATTGATCAATAAACCAATGAATTCATAAGCAATATGAGCTTCAAATGTGCACTAAAATCATACAAATTCCACCCGAATCAGACTCGTGCGCCCTCGCAGGATCACACTCTTTCCTCTCTATTGTGGCTGCTTCGGTCCCGGTGCAGAACTCATTCTCCGGCCTCTCCGAGGACTGCAAGGATAAGTCCTCAGACAACACCCAAGAGTTGGTGGTTGCTGCTTTAATGGAGCCGCTCGACTCCCTTGATCTTGCGATTACTCCCCGTTCTACGATGAGGCCCGGAGGCCCCAGTTTGCTCAGGGTGGGTGTCTCATAACGACAACCATCGGAAAACGTTATCAATAGGTTAGAGGCTATCGCCTCGTAGGTCTTCGTTGTTTATCCATCGACGGACTCTAACAATGAGACGAACCTTATCGTTTCGTATGTGGAATGATGGAGCGACGCTTTTGATCCCCCATGAGTCTTGGTTTCGGTCATTAGGGATTGATTGGTTTTTGCGGGTTTGTATCGTGTTGGTTTGATCAACTTAGAGGGGTGTACTTTTTTCCCTTGTTTCGAGTTTTGCCCTTAAGAAGGGTTTTCCTGAGCAACGTTTTAATGGCGCTCCAGCCTCTGGTTCGACTTGTAAATTTATATTTTTAGGTTTTTTCTTTTCTTAATATATAGAATTTTTTCGCCTGTCTAAATTCGTGCGTGATGGTTCTTTTGCAAGAAATTCGAGTATTTCTCGTACTCATGTTTATTAATATTATTTTTCTTACCAAGTGGACTTAACACTTTCCCCTCTCTAGAAATTCGCTCTCCCCTCTCTCTTACCCATAACCATCAAACCCACCGCCTATCAAACCCACCGTTTCATCTCTTTCCCCTTCTTTCCGATTTCGAAGATTTACAATCTCTATGATCTAAAAGACTATGTAGATCAATTGTCGTCCATTGTCACTTGGATAGGTTTTGCTGCTTTCTTCACGTGCCATTAACGCTGCCCATCCGCCGCTTGGTTGCCGGCACTAGAGGAATCCATCGAGTTTGAATTTTGATAGTTTCTTCTCTGATCTTTTTCTGATTTTATGTAGTATTTTATTGTTTGCAGTTGGGATCAATGGATAGGTTTTTCCCGACGGAGCTACGGTGACCGTTTGGAAGAGTTTGTTTGTTGTTCCCGTTTTACTTGTTTTTTAGATTAGTTTTTTGTTCTTTGTTGTGGCAATTTCTGGTTTGTTTCTGTTTCCTAGCCCTCTAGGTGCCTCGTTTCTGCTTTCTCTTCGCCTTTGTGCGGCGTATTGCGCCTCTGTGCGGTTTCCTTCTTGTTTGTTTCAGGTTCTTTTCCTCCGTTGGGTTTTTTTGAGATGGACTGGCAGTCCTTTGGCCTGGTACTTAGGTGGAACTTTGTTTCTTTTTATTGTCTCTTTTTTCTTGGATTGAGAACACCTTAGTGTGGGGCTGTCTCGACTTGAGGATGGAGACCTGTGCATAGCTGTGGGCAAAGTGTACACTCGTTTTTCCTCTTCTCACGATTGATGGGGACAACGATACCGTGATGATCATACTGGTTTGAAGATTTAGAGTTGTGCTTGAAGTCTTATTGTAATCCTGAATGACCTTGTAAACCCTAAAGAAAAATATTTTTTTTTTCTTACCCTTCAAAAGATGCTGCTTTGTAGAATTAGGATATGCTTATTAATCACTTAAGTTGACTACTCATGTGCGGTTATATTATTTAAAGTGACATTCAATGACGAAACTAAGTACTAACATGTTAACTTATTAACCATTCCAAAACATTAATTTTTCAATCCACATATTTTAATCTACACAATAATTTCCTATCTTGACTTATGTGCATAAAGCCCTCAATAATAATTAATTAATCCCTTCTAAAACCTCTAACGGCTCTTTTAATTATAACATAAATAGTGTATGATCCCGTGAGTTGACCGTAATTTTCAATATTTTATTTAACCATAAAGTTTAGCATAAATCTTAACTATTTCATTTAAAAAGTATTGGAATATGTCAAAATGACCAAAATTAAAGATAAATTCACAAAATTGAATCAATTCAGCAAGACTTTTTTTTTTGAACGGTAAAACAAATTTTATAGCCTCGAGTATTTGGCGATACTCAACCCATTACATGTACAAGTATAATTTATATAACAGAGGCTCCCTCCCAACCACATCTTTTAAACCATCTCCTCCTCCTGCTCTAACTCAACACACTCTATTCAACTAGGCATAAGGAAGACCAAGCTGAGATGGACGAGTTTTGAGTTATGAGATTCTTCCCTCCTACCCACACCCACATATTTATCTTAATCTTCTCCATCAGCTTCTTCTTATCTTGTCCAACTCCTTTGAATCTCCTTTCATTTCTGCAATTTCAAATCTCCCAAATTCAGCGAGACATTGTATTATATAGTAAATCAAATATTTTATGAATTAGAGATTAACTCGTTTATTAATATAAACAAGCAGAGTTCAAACTTTCATGAGTTGAGCTCCAACTATGTAAAGTTAATTAAACCCCAGTGATCAGTTGAACAAACTACCTCATGAATGCGTCTACATTTTCTCATTCTCATATTTTACCTAATTCATTCTTAGCATGCATAGGTTGTGGACCAATAATTTGAAGCTGTTAAATAAGCATTAAATTGGAATAATGTGTGCGGATAATGATTTAGTACCCTTTGTTTATTTAAAATTATTGCTAGAGAAGAGATGTTGGAATTATTTAGTAGTATCAAGATTAGAATAATATTTTTAACTTCATTTAAAAATCTATGGGTTTTTTTTTTTAATACATTAATATATATCTACAAAATATAAGTGTATATTCGTGGATTAAACTTGTATATATAGCCATAAATTAATTACGCCTAAAGTTGTGGGTTGATCGAGTTTAGACATGGATGAAAAATGCGCGTAAGAAGAAGGGATGGATTTGGGGGTGGAGTAGATTTTTTCTTTTCTTACTACTGTATGTAAAAATAAATAAAAAATTAGACTTATTGTTTTCTCTTAAATTGAAAATATACATGTTATATATAAAAAAAAATTGTCCGCATTGATCTAAAATTTTGGACTCTAACAAGAAGAATCTATACTTTTCACTATCATCACATATAATCATCTCAGGTAATAATGCACAAATAATACGAGTGAGCATATGCATCAGATTTATACCTATAATAATAATGTAAATAAGTGCATTTTTAAAATTAAATTTGTTGTTTCCTATTAAAAGATGTTAATTGATTAATTTTAATAATATTAGCTGAAAAAAACTCCATTTGCCCTTAAAGATATTCACTTTTTTTAATGTCGGTCACAACTCTTCTTTTGCTCAAGTAATAAATGTTTAGTTGTCAATTTTTTTCTTAATTAAATATAATATTAAAAACATCGAAATTGAAGTGGAAATGGGCGAGGCTAGCCGACAGAGATGTACGATTTGATCTACTAAAATTCGGCTCAACTTATTTAATAAATTAATAAGTCAAATTCAAACCTTTTTAAAGACTCATTTACTTAAATAGGCCGACTTAAATTTTTTCATAGATCTTTTAAGTTTACATGTCATCATATTTAACCCTCATTATATATAAATATAATATATACTGCATCCATCAATTTGAGAGGTACACTTGTTTTTACACAAATATTAAAAAGTATAATATTAAATGTGTAGCGGACAGTTGAGGTGGAGAGATGTAGAAAGAAAAAATGGTAGATAGAGGTAAGGAGAAAAAATAGAGAGAGATGAGAATAAAAAAAAAATAGGATGGATTTTACCAAGAAAGTGTAAATTTTGTGTTGGGAAGAAACAAAAACAAAAATGTAAACCTTTCAAAGGGGCAAAAAGAGTATAATATTAATATAGTACTAATGAATTAACAATAAACACATACTCCCTCCTTTCACATAGTGTAATTATTTGTATAAACCTTTAAAAGGTTTTTTTTATCAAACTTATTTATTAAAAATGCCAGGTCAATTTTTTTTAAAAGTTTATATTCCGTAATATGTTTAGTAATAGGTCAAATTTGAACTAAAAAAATTAAATATCATGTCCATGAAAAATCTGATTTGATCCATTTTCACCCCTACATTAAAATAAACAATATGGTATACATTTTTTTTTTAATATGGTTAAAATAGACATACTCGTATTATTTATTAACTTTTTTTTATTGGTTTGGGTGTAAAGTATCTTTGGACTTTGAGGGAGATAAGAATATCAATTATTTTGATTGAACTATGCACCAATAATCTAACTTTGAACAAACAACAGAATATGGAAGTGAAATTTAAATTCTTGATATATGCTAATTACTTGTTTTATTTATTTAATCATGAGTTGAATTTACAAGTACATGCTATTTATCCTTTGTATATACTCTATTAATCACACTAACTTATAATTAGTGCACTTTATTTCTCAGAATCTTAATTTATTTATTAATTCATGGTCAACTCGACTTTCTCCAAAGTTTTCAACATTTTACGAAAATATTAGGGTTCATAGTGATGCCGGTACAACTAATTAAAAGTAATTGCAACTTAATACTCTCATTATCAAAATACATAGTCATTTAAATTTATGTACATATATTGATCTTTTTTTTATACCTCTACTTAATTGTTCTAGAATTTTACACTACACATTAAAAATTATTACTATTATTAATTAATTTGAGGATAATTTTAAAAAAATATAATTAATTTACATTGAAAAGTGTAAAACGTCATATAATTTATAAAAAAATAAATATGTCAAAATGTCATATATTATGAATAGAAGGTTGTACATATTTTTGTATCACTTCAAAATAATTTTAAAATACAAAATTTTGCTATTTTAACGTCAAATGATTCAAATTTTAGTATAGAATAACATCTAATTAATTAATATCAATTGAAATAATTGAAACCACTCCATCCGTCCATATCTATCTTCACATTCATGATGTGGACACGTAAACTAAGAAAATATGATAAAGTGAGGGTATTGAATATTAATGTCAGTTTTATTAAAGTGATAAAATAAAGATATTAGGTAAGAAAACTAATGACATAGATGGTAAATAAGTGACAATTTTGACGGTGAGAGTTGTTACGAACTTCTTTTTTTGGAATATGAAAAGAAAAAAAGTGAAAACTGATCTGAGACAGAGAGAGTATTATATTTTAAGTATAGATTCACAAATATATTTAGACAAAGACTTGCATGAGATGATCTCACGGTGAAAGCCATTTACAAATTAATATTCATCCCTTTCAAAGTGTTAAAATATTATGCTCCTTCTCATGATGAGACCACCTCATAATTTAACAAAAATATATATGTGGCGAGTTTTATAAAAACACGACTCTTTTCATACATGTTAAAATATGGAAGACGTCTCATTCCAAAACCGAGTTTTTATATGTCTCATTGTTGCCCCCTAACCTAAGCATGGACCAACATAGTCTCCTACGGATTTTATTTAAAAATGAGAAGAATTTATATGCAATATTGCACATACAATATTAACATATTTAAGGAATGACTAAAAAACATGTGGATTCTTTATGCGCCTGCTGGTCCAATCGCCCTTACAAAATATATGTTATTATAAGAAAAAATATGTATTGGTAAGATGTATTACTATAAACTATAAACATATAATTGTCCCTATAATAACACATAATTTGTGAATGTTTTTTAGGCATACTTCATAGATCTTGATCTATACAATATTGTATATGAGTTTTTATTTTTGAAAACCCATATGACATGAATTTAGTAGACCATGTTATATAAATGTGTATACAATTAGGGTTGTCAAAAGGGTCGAGCCAGACCAGCCCGACACCAGCCTATCGGGCCATGTGTTTCTGTCGGGTGGGACCAACTCGATTGATACCGAGCCTATGAATGTGGGGCCCACACTGGCCTTATTCGGGATGTTGGGTCATCGGGTCAAAATAACCCATTTCTATTTTATTTTTAATTTAAACAAATTCTCAATATTTAAGTGATACACGTAGAAAGTGGAAATAATAAAATTGGACGGATAAAGTAATAAATAGGCGCATGAATATAATTGAATGGTACAATTTTTTTTTTGTAAACAGGAAAATTACTATTATATCAAATAATGTAATCATCTAGAGAAACATTTGTCATATTCAAAGGTAATGCATGAAGAAAAAAATATTGAATCTAGAGTAAAACCAAGCCCAATAAGGTTATGGGCTAAGATGTTTCCTTCCCTTCTGGTCCAGCTGTATGACACCGCATGAAGATCTTGCACCATCCTTCTGATATCAGCTATTATGTCCTCGAATCTTGATAAATCCGGTTTATGATTAGAGAGGGCATTGATGCAAACCAACGAGTTCGTTTCCAAGCACACTCTTTGTAAACCTTGTTCAATCGCATAACGGGCTCCTCGGAGTAGGGCCACGGCCTCCGCCTGCTCTGCTAATATGACTGCATATGTTTGTTCAGCAAAACACCAAAGGATTCACCCCTCCTCAACACGGGAGATCCCACCTATCCCAGCTCGATGGCCTTCCTTGAAGCTGCAATTTGTATTGATTTTAATGAATCCCAGCTCGGGAGGCTTCCATAATGCCCTTTCTCTTCGTTGGTTGCTTCTTCTAGCTCCTCCTCTCTTCGCGACTCTTTCATATTCTTGGACTACGGATCTAGCAGAGCCGCAAACGAACAGGGGGTTCAGCTGTTTCTCTTCAAAATAGTATTTATTACGAGCAAACCAATTCATCCGTAAGATTTTTGCGAATAGGGGGGGATCTTGTTGATCAATTGTTCGCATGGTGTCAAGTATCCAGTCTTGGATCTGTTTTGGGCCATTGTCAAGATCAGCGGGAGAAACCTGCAATGAAGATACCTGCCATGTCAGCGCTGCCCATACACAGTCCCGGAGAGCGTGTTCCATCGTCTCCACCAGTGTTGTCAAAATCGGACCGGACCGGCCGGTTCGACCATGAACCGGTCACGGTGCCGGTCCGAAAAGTGCCTAAAACTCGTTTTTATGGTTGGATCGGTCAAACCCGATCAAGAACCGGTCCAATCGGCCAAAACCGGTAAACCGGACAAAAACTGGTCTGACCGGTTCCTTTTTTTTATATTAAATATTAAATCCTAAATTCTTGACTCATTCACCGATTCACGCGACTCCATTCTTTCTCCCCCAATTCCTTTTCTTCTGAAGCGCGACCACTGCAAAACAACAACATCCACGACCCACCACAAGAAGCAGCAACGCTGCAAGCCAATAGCAGTCACCGTGCGCAGTAGCAGCCACCGCGACGGCAGCCACAGGAGACGGAAGCCGAAGTCCAAAATTCTCCAAGCTCTTGGAGTGCTATGAATTCATAAATTTTTAACTATAAAATCACAAAAAATAAGATAGTTACCTGTTGGCCGTGGACACTTTAGCTTTAGGAAGAAGTGAAACCCTAATTTCCTCTTTATAGGAAGATAAATGGGCTTGGCTGTCTATTGTTTTTGGTAAATGAGGCCTCATACTCATGTATTAGGCTATTTAACATAAGCCCAAAATTATTGAAATATTGAGCTAATATTAGAGATGATATTTAACCCTGTATTACGGTCAAACGTTTTTTTTTTAAAAAAAAAACTTGTATTTTATAACTATGATAATAAAAATACATAATACATTTTTTTTTGTGAGGCGGGTCCCTTTTAACTCTATTTCAGATTTTTGTATTGAATAACCCACTTTTTATTTTTCAAATTTATGTTTGTATATATATTTTTTAATGACACATAGATAATATTAAAAAAATACATAAGAAATATTTTACCGGTTGGACCGACGGTCTAACCAGTCCAACCGGTTGAACCGTGAACCGATGGCCTGTCCGGTTTGGTCACTGGTTCGGTTATGAAAACACTGGTCTCCACTTCCGACCCACATCTCTTGCAAATCGGGTCCATATCTACGAATCGGCCTATCGGATTAGTGCACACCGTTAATATTCCTTTAAGACATCTCCATAAAAAAATTTGGATTTTTGGCATTACCTTCATGTTCCAAACCCACAGCCAGCTTCTTGGGTCCCTTGTCGTCACGTTATACCCTCTCTCTCTACTATATCTCAGCCACTGAAAATATCCAGTCTTCACATTGTAAATACCATCCTTTGAGTGACTCCACGTTAGAATGTCCGGTTTTGATAGACGTCGAAGCGGAATGGAGGTGATCTACTTGGCTTCTTGTTCTGCAAATAGGGTGGTGATCTTTGGTAAACCCAATCCAGAGTAGTCCTCGTTCATAAGGTCCCTGACCCGCAACTCCATGTCTTCCACCTCCGTCAAGTTCTGTACCCATGGATTCCCTCCATCGTCCAGTCACAGATCATTCCATACACTGATGGTCTGTCCATTTCTTACTCTCCAGACCAGCCCCGTTTCAAGGACTCGCATCCCCTCTAATATGCTTCTCCATGTGTAGATTGGCCTCATACCCTCCTTTATTGTTAGGAAGGTACCCCTGTTGAAATATCTGGCTTTCAAAGTGCATGATTTTAAGTGATTCTCCATCCTTGCTTGGCGAGCATTGCTTTGTTAAAAACCTCGATGTCCCTTAACCCTACACCTCCTTCTTTCTTTGTTTTGCACAGTCTTTTTCAGGCTATCCAGTGTACTCTTCTTTCATCAGCTTGTTGACCCCATCAAAACCTACTCATTGCCCCTTCAATCTTTTCTATAATCCCCTATGGAATCCAAAAAACACTCATCAAGTAGGTGGGTATCGATTGAGCTACTGACTTTAAAAGTGTTAACTTTCCAGCCTGAGACAACATTCCACTTTTCCAGTCCTTCAACTTCTTTTCTATTCTGAATACCAGGGCCTGAAATATTGCACTTTTAGTCCTTCCAAGATTAGTTGGGATCCCTAGATACAGTCCATGTTGAGGTACTTTATTCACACCCAGCAGCCGTGCCAGGTCGTCTCCTTTCCCATTTGGTACTCCTTTGCTGAAGCAAATATCAGACTTAGTGAGGTTAATGAATTGCCCCGATGCTCTTTCGTACACCTCAAACACCCTTTTCATCACGCCAATTTCCATCTCGTTCGCCCTTCCAAAAATAAGGCTATCGTTGGCAAAGAGTAAATGAGAGATCGGTGGTGCATGCTTGCTGACCCGATCCCCATGTAAAGCTCCTTCCTCCACCTTCTTTCGTATGAGACCTGAAAGTGCCTCAGTACATAACAAGAATAAGTACGGTGATAGGGGTTCCCCTTGGAAGAGGCCCCTAGATGGATGAAAAGTAGAAGATGGGGCACCGTTAATGAGTACATCAAAAGATACCGTTCTCACACATCTCATTATAACATTCTCCAATGAACCTGGGAACCCAATTATAAACAAAACTATTTCCAAAAAATCTCACTCCACCCTATCATAAGCTTTCCTCATGTCGAGTTTGAAAGAAAATGATCCTTTTGTGCTTGATGTGTTGGTTTTAAGGTAATGGAAGATATCGTAGACAAGTAAGGCATTATTGGTGATTAGTCTACCAGGCACAAATGCTGATTGGCATGGGTCTATGATTGAAGGTAAGAGAGGCTTGAGTCGGTTGGCTATGGCTTTGGTAATTATTTTCAGGGTGACATTATAGAGGCTTATAGGACGAAAATCGACTGGGGTTTTATGGTACTTTTTCTTGGGTATAAGGGCTAAGAAGGTATGGTTAAGGGGAGAGGGACAGGTACCCTCATTTAAAATATCTAAAACAACATTGACAACATCATTACCAACAATATCCAAGAATTTATGATAAAAAAAAGCACACATACCGTCCGGGCCCGGGGATTTAGTGGGGAACATTTGAATGTGGGTTGTAGTAACCTCTTCCCTCGTGAAAGCTTATGATAGAGTCGCCTCCATTTCGCTCGTAACCCTGCCTTCCACAGCTTCCACCGCCTCTTCCATCTCAAACACCCTATTGCTCTTGAACAAATTTATGAAATGACCCGTAAAAACTCTCTCCACACCCTCTTCTTTCGTCCACTTGACCCCATGATCATTTAGCACCCCTTTGATTCTGTTTCTCTTCTTCCTGCCGATTGCAATTTGGTTAAAAAAATTTAGTGTTTTTATCACCATCCTTCATCCAACAGATTCGTGACCTCTGATGCCAAAAAATCTCATCTTTCCTAAGGAGGGCTGCAATCTGATTTTCATAAGACCTAGCCTTCTCAAGTGACTCATCAATCGGATTCAGGGCTTGTAGCCGATCTAGTTCCTTCGTGGCCTTTTCTATTTTGCGCGGTATATCCCCAAAAGCCTCATCATTCTAGGCGTCCAGCGTCCGGTTGCATCCTTTCAATTTTCTCAATAAAGTATTGACCTTTGAGTCCGTAGTAGGGTGTCATGCGAGGCTAATCAGATCACGACATTTGTCTTCTTAGATCCATCTCTCTTCGAAATGAAAGAGTTTTACTTTTTTACGTTTCGTCTCGACGTCGGGGCCTGGATCCTAGCACATAAGGATCGGAGCATGGTCAGAGAGGATTCGAGGCAGGTGTTCCAAGGAGGCATTTGGAAACAGGGTCTGCCACTGGTGATTGGCTAGGCCTCTGTCGAGCTGTTCCTGAATGTTGCGATCATGCTTCTAGTTGTTTGTCCAGTTGAACCGGTTGCCAAAGAATCCCACATCCGATCAATACACCTCTGAAACTCATCCATCTTTGCTTCTCGATGAATTGTTCCTCCTCTCTTCTCCGAGCCTATGAGAATTTCATTAAAATCCCCGAGTCAAAGCCAAGGGTTTTCATTGTTTCTGCTAAGGTAGTCGATCATTTTCCATGTTTTCCACATATTTTGAGTATCTAGCCAACCGTAAATCCCTGTAAACTGCCACACCTCACCTGCCTCTCCATACCCCACTAGAAGATAGATATGATTATGAGAGTATGAGGTCACTTCAATATCAGTTTCCCTATTCCAGAACACTCATAATCCCCCTCGTATGCCTCCGCTATACGTAACACAATCAATACCAAAGCTAGAATCAAATCCCAGTTTCCTTCCGATGCCTCCCAGTTCCCTAACAAGTAACTTAGTTTCTGACAAGAAAATAAAATTTGGGCGCTTTAAATGAATAACTCATTTCAAAACAGGAATCTTCCGAGGGTTTCCAAGCCCTCAACATTTCCAACCAAGGCAACTCATTAGGCCCGACAGTGGTACCCCGAGGCATCCACCGCCGATACTAGTTCATAATCACCTTCAATACTCACATTCGTTTCCTCCCCTGCATTGTCTTTCAATTTTTTTGACCTTGGTTGAGGCTCATTAGTGTCCATATCCTCATAGGCCTCTTTCTTGGATCAGGCTTTAATCGGTTCTCAAGCTGGGGAGATTCGACCCTTCTCTTATTTTTGGCATCCCTTTTCCAAATGGTCTTCTTTGGGTTTGATGCCTGCTCATTAGGCTGAGATGGTGGGTTGTGGGGCAGATTGGTTTAAAGCGGTGGTATGTGTTCTCTCGTGGCTCGGGTTTGTAAGAGGGCTAGGTTGTTTAGAGGCTTGATTGGCAGGTTGAGAGGTAGGACGGTTATCGGGTTTGATAACTACGATAGAGTTGCCAAAAGAGTTGGCAATCTCATCGACTTCTTTATCAACGTGGCTATTTTGGATTGAAGGTTGCTTTGAGAGTGAGGATTTAATGGTAGAGAAGATACTGGCAGTTGTGATATGGGCTGTGTTTGAGGTAGGTACTGCTTGGTTTGGCTTTGTTGGTATGGGGGATAAGGAGGGTCTGCGTCGTGTGGGCTGGTTGATGGTTGTTTGTGTTGGTGTGGTAGGCATGGTATGGGTGATAGGGTTATCTGGGGTTGGGGTTGTGAGGGCGTTTGATCGGGGTGGGGTGGTGCTAAAGTTTAATTTTTCAATTGCTTTACAAACAATTTTCACTTCGCGGGCTCTTTTTAGTGGAGAGGCCTTGATCGACGGTCCGAATTCCATTCCCGATGGTGGTGGGCATTCATTCTTATCATAGTTTTCACATGATCTGAAATTGTGGCCTATTATTCCGCAGCAGAAACAGTAGGTCGGTAGAGATTCGTACTTGATAGGTAGCCAAATCTCCTCTCCCATTAGGCGAACTGTCAGCCCCTGTCGAAGTGGATTAACAATATCAATAACAGCCTTGAATCTGATAAATATTCCCACATTATTTGTATTTGGAACTTCATAAGACTACAATTTTCCAATTTTTTGTACTTTTGAAAGCAGGATCGGTTCCGTCTGATAAGCCACTGGTATATCATAAACCCTAATCCAAAAAGATGTCTGCGTTATAGAGATCGCTGAAGGTTGTTCCATCCCGGTGAGGGGCGACACCTCAAACAGAGAACCGTCGAAGTGCCACGGTTGATTCAACAATACCCAGTCTCTTTCTTTCAGATCCACAAAGGAGAAGAGCACAGGTTTGTTTCCACATTCTCTCGCAGTGATTTTGGTTCCAGTTCTGAATGCCTTTAACATGACATCAATGAGCGCGAATGTATTATATGGACTGTCTGTGCATAGTTTACCCACTAAGCAGATCGGTCCACGAGATTCTACCCTTGGTCCACCCACGTCACCTAGATCTAGAATATCTCTGTCCGTTTCGTCGGGCTCTGACATAACTCTGCGCTCGATTATAAGAGGCTTGGTATGGAAGGGGATCTGCAGAAACCTGTGGTAAAACAGAGAAAACAAGCAAACATAAAGAGCCACACTACCATGTTAGCGTCACAATTGATGGGAGAAGAGGGTTCCGAAATTAAAAAGAAAGAAAAGAGGGGGGGGGGAGCAAAAGAGATGAAGACTCGATGAAGGAGTAACCGGGCCGGGGGACAGCGACTACTAAGAACCCTAGTTCTGACTTGACACCGCAAACAATTCAATACATAATAATAAGTACAAAAAATGTCCAAATAATTCTCAAAAGAATTAAAGTTAACAAATAATTAGAGGTGAATAGTGTGCCTAAATTAAAACTTGTAAATAAGAGTTTATAAATGAGTTTATTGACATTAAGAGCTAAAATCCAACCCACTACTACAATTAAATCCAAAAGTTTTCAGCATTTCAATTAAGGCCACCTAATATACCATTTATAATTGAAATATTGATATAATCAAATTTTAATATTTAATAGTTAAAAAATATATCCCACAAATATCGCCCATCATCGCATTATTATATGTGACCTTCTCATTCTTTCAGAAATCATACAATTTATTTTCGCCGCCTTACACCTTCCGCGACCTCCCTCCCGTCTAAATCTGAACCAGCGACGCCGCATGAGAAAGACAGATCGCGTCGTTGTTCTCTGTCCAGCCGTCTTGGCCCCTATTTTCGCACATCACTCACTGTGATTTCAGGTCATACAAAATAGATCGTAACTTATATGTGTGGGTGCCAGTATAGAGAAGTTTTTTCAGATCCGTTCATCACTTCCGTTTTCGTGCACGGCCAGATCGGCTGACTGCTGCCACCGTCAGATCTTTCTGCGTTGTCCACCGTGTTGCGCGTCCAGTTGCGATGCCCCTGTGCGCTTGGAGCCTAACTGTGTCACCCCCTCAGTGTCCTGCGCCGCCTCTGCTCGCAACCAGAAGAAGCTGTTGACGTCGCAGCGGTGTCTTCTACCTTCTGCGGTACCATCCGTCGCGAGATTTAAATACTTAGGAAACTATTCCTCAAGTCCACCTACTGACCATCTGCAGTTCAAGTTTGTGGCTTTTGGTATCCTCATGTTGAATGGCAGTTCTCTTGCGCAAGATGTGCATAAATTTCATGTTTTGCTTCTGTGAGGAAATTGAATGCTGAAGATGTGTTGTTTACTAGGCATGTGAAATTAAAAAAATTCCTGGATTCTTCAGCAGAGCAACCTATTTTCATAAGTTTTAGTTCTGTTGGTAGGTGAGTCTCTATATATGTTATCTACTTAATTTCTTGATGATCAATCCGTGAGATTTAAAGATGCTCTACATAGTTCACCTATCTTATATTGTTTGCTTCAGAAATTTGTAGCAGAAAGGCTATTTTTTAAATAAAATGGTGCGTCTTAGTTAATATAAATTTGGGGAGGGACAATTAGAATTAAAGTACCCTATCATGAAATGGGAGGGATCACGATAAGAAAATGGGATGTGAAATGGAGACGGCTCACGAATTGGAATAGATGGACGAAATCGGGAGGCAATTCAACGTAGAAAGGCCTGGAGGTGATCAGGACAAGTTAAAATCAAGAAAGAGCCTAATATAGTTGGTTTTAAGTATATATTTGTATTATAATGCATGTTCCAAATATTTTTTTAAATAAAATTAATATTTTAGAAAATCTTATTACTGATATATTACTCTATTGCATATTATGAAATATTTTAAGTTATATGCAATATATTTTTGCATATGTCACTGAGAATATGCAACAATTTTTTTTTCATATGCAACTAATTGATTCTGTGATTTTTGGGAATCGAATTGGGAGATTAGTAAAAAAAATTTAATTTTGGAAAGATAATACATGCATGCAATTTTCGTTGCATATATTATATATAGAGAAGCCATTAAACGTCAATTTTTATATTATTACATATATTATATGTATATATATGCAATTAACTGTTTAAATCGTTGCATATATATATAATATAATATAATTTCACAATAATTTGTATATAAGACATGTCTAAGTTCGTTTTATAAATTAATAAGTATAAAAGTTACAATTTCATATATTAAAACTATATATACAATTAAATTAAAAAATAATTGCATATAATTTATATATATACAAATATATATCAAGATAGTTGCATACTAAACGTATCTAAAATGTTTTATAAATTAATAAATATAAAAGTTACAATTGCATATGTTATAAATATATATTCAAATAAAATAAACATAATTGCCTTAAACGCTCCGATGCAAAAACCCTAGCTCGATTATGCGGAAATGAAGGTGTTTTAGCTCGAAGATTTCTGTAGATTTTTTTTGAATTGATTGCACGAATCTGTTTTGGAAAGGTAAGGGTATTTCAGAATTTGATTAGTCTTGAAATGCGGGAAACTAATTTGATTAGGAATTTAAAATGTAAAATAATGTTGACTAAACTGCATATCAATTTGTACTTAATTGTTATTTTATATTTAATTTAAATCTTTTTGTTAATACTCTTATGACATGATTGGTATGAAGGAATGGAATATGCATTCTTAATTATATTTCTAATCCTATAAGTGATAAGTTTACCCACCCCTCTCCCTCCCCTAATTTTATCTATTATATTCCTTGATGAAAGGTTATTTAAGGATATTTTTAATTATTTTGACTAATTTATATTTAATAATTTTTTAAGTTTACATAATTATCCTCAATCCTAATTATTTTAATAATTTACTTTACTTGTTATAACAAAATTGTAGTTGGTTTATTTATTAATTGAAATTATTTAACAACTAATTATAATTTGAAGCTAAAAATTAACTTTACAATAAAATATGAAATAATTTACATAGAAGAATATGTAAAAAATAACACTCCATAGGAATTTTAAGTTTTGTAAAATTATTAAAAATTTACATAGTTTTTAATTAATTTATATGTTTTTACAAATAATACTTATGTTTAAGGATAATTTAGTGATTTAAGATAAATTTTAAAAATTTCTTACATTTGAATTTAATCATGAGATTAGAATCAGGAATATCTCTTTCATTCTTTCTTAATACCAATTATAAGAATTACCATTCTTCATTTCTTTTCCATTATAATTTCTTAAATTCATTCCATTCAATTTGATCTTTTATCAATTATGTATACAGTAGTTAGTTAATTTATTAAAGGAAAATTTCATTATACACATGGTCAATTCCTTATTTTATGTTTAATATTTTAGTAATTCTTTTTTTAAGAAAAAAGATTACATTTAATATGTCACGCAGAGATGGAAAATCCAAAAGAAAATAATTTTAACTTATTGGAAAGTTGATTAATGCAACTGTAAGTCCGTAATCACGTTTATAAATTTAATTAATTAATTAAAAAAAAAGTATCGGCCCAACTCGAAAAAATCGGGTCAAGCTCGGGTTGAGTCCAATCGGCTCGACAAGTCTACTGGACCAGCCCAAATCGGCCTGATTGTTTTGGGCTACTGAAATTAAGGCTCGGCCCATCAAACCAGATTCATTTTGACAACTTTATTTATCATACTCCCTCCGTTCCACAATTACTTTCAAATTCTCCTTTTCGAGACGTTCCATAATAACTTTCACAACCTTAAAATGGAAAACGCTTTATAAACTCAACCCTCACAAATATCCTCAATTTTACACAAATGACATTACTTTTTCTTCACACATACACAAAAGTCAACTCATTTATTTACTTTATACATAAATTTTATAAAATTATCCTTCAAAACTCAACTCATTATTACATTTTCTTAATATGCATGTCCATCTACCTATGAAAGTTATCTTGGGATGGAGGGAGTACATGATTTTGATGAGAAATTTAATTTTCTCTCCGTTCAATTTCATGATTTTCATTTTTTTGTCCAATTTTTTTATGCTTATTTTCCTTTTTTAAAATAATATTATTTACATTATTTTATCTCAACATTCCAACTACAGTAGAAACTCTATAAATTAATAATCTTGGACCACCAAAATTTATTAATTAAAAGAGTTATTAATTTAGCTATAAATTAATAATTATTAATTTATATATTAATTAATATTTTATTAATTTATAGAAACACTCTTTCAAACTTCCACTTCTAATTATTTATTGTATATCAAATGAAGGGTCTAATTTAAAAGAATCCTTCAATCTTCCACATTATTATACTTCTTATGTTCATTGTATTACTTTATGAACATTAAAAAATATTTTCAATATAAATATACAAAATCAAAATATGGTAACACAAACAAATCATACACACAACATGACTTCTCATCTTAAAGGTGTGAAAAAAATAACAATGACCGACAAGATTCGAAAAGCATTATGCAAGCACAATAAGGATAATTCAAGTCTCACTCAAAAGCAATTGCAAGAATGGGTTCTTAGTAACTATGATAAAACTTTTGGGTGAAATTGATAAGGAAAATTAGAGACGAGATTTAAGGTGAAATTGATTTCAACAAAAAAATAAAAACAATTGAGTCATTTTTTAAGAAACATTCATAAATCATTAATGTAATAAGTAGTATATATGAAATTATTAATTTATATTTTATTTGGGGTCTATAGAAATTACAAAAAATGTATTATCTTATAATTTTAGCGAGTTTATTAATTTAGCACGCTATCCCCGAGTCGGGACCGGCCAAAAATATTATCTTAGAGAGTTTATTAATTTATCGAGTATTAATTTAAAGAGTTTCTATTGTATTCCTTATTTACACACATTGTTATTAATTTTACTTATAATAGGTGAACCTTAATATATATCGTTGTACTTTCAATTTATTAACTTTATACATAAATTAACTAATAGTCATTAAAACAAGTGTCCCGAAAAAAAAATTATTATGAATTTAAATGGGAGGAGGATTAAATTTCTTAGATGCCTACTTCAGCACAAAATTTTCACACTTTATAACATAACTAGCTTTTGAAATGAATTACTCCGTATTACTTTTCACTTTGTTCTCTTTAATTATCCCCCTAAAAATTTAGCTTGCCTTTAAAGCTATTCACCTCAACCCCTATAGCCCTATCCCCTCTCCTCAATCTTCCTCCTTTCAATTCTCAATTTCTTTCCAAATCTCTATTTTTAGGGGAAATCCTTTTCCAAAAGATACCGTTAGAAAATAAGCACGATAGAATGGCTAAAATAATTTAAAAGAGGAATCGAGGTTCGTGTAAACACATTTTTCTTAAAATATATTTATCCACACTCGATGCTAGTGAAATTAGGACGTCAATTTCCCATGATATAAAAATTAAATAGCAACAATACTAGTATAAGTATTTTACTTACAGCGAATCGAGAAGTTGCCAGAATATATCACCGGAGTACCAAATAAATTATAACAAACAAAATAACAAAGCAATTGTGGAAACGTGTTTGATCTCTCCAATATTTTTATTGTTTTGGGACTGATAGATTGCAGCTATTTATATAGCTAACTCAAATCTGAAACTATTGCAATTATAAAAAGGGTGCCTCACTATTAGGTCCCTTGTGGGGTGAACTATAGCAACCCACTCCCTCCTCTAAATAATGTTGCAGGTAGTTTTATAATTGTTGACAATTGAACAAATTTACCCTTGAGTTTAATTGAAGACTTCACTCATTAGATTACCCCTTTTTGCTTTTTGTCTTTTGCTTTTTACACTTCCCTAGGCCCCTCTGCCACACATCCCCTTCTCCCCTAAAAATATTGTCCGACAATGGATGGTTATGGCCAAACTTCAGAATCTCGTTGAAGATCATAGCAAAATCCAGGTACGTCGAAAAAATCAGAAGACGGGGGAAATTCGAGAAAAAAATCCCAGGATTGTTTCGAAACGAAGTTATTTCGAGGGAAGAAATCTCACCGCCGATGTGCAACTGCAGCCGTTCGCTGCCGGCGCCGTAGTCAAGTTCGTACCGACTCGCTGCCATGTGAGAAGAAACCACCGCTGATCCGCCGCTGATAGAGGAAGAATAAGAATTATGGGGCCGCTGATAGAGGAAGAATAAGAATTATGGGGAGTGGATGCCTCGCTGCCGTGTGTGAAGAAACCACCGCTGATGAAGAAACCGCCTCAGATAAAGGAAGAAGAAGAATTATGGGGAGTGGGATGCGTACTGTTAATTAGTTGGTTAATGTGGATTGAAATTAGGTCAATTATTGGGCATTTGGACCTTATATTTAGATCAGCACAATAACATATACTCCAATATTCTAAATTATGTAATATTTAATTTATATAAATTTAATGCATGTATGAATTAATTAAGTTTAGTACAATGTATTCAATTGAGATTCTGTTGGATTTTTTTGGACTTTAAAAAGTCAGTGGATTTAAATCCATAAACTCTATGCAGAGTTTGAGTGACTTTTTTATTGATTTATATGTATTTTTATAGATTTGACAGGATTGTGAAATACACATTTTTTTATTGATTTACATGGATTTTCATAAACTACGCCCCTAAAACCTAGTTCAAAAAAAAAATTATTATTTATCATTATTATTCTCATCTTCATTTTCATCACAGTTATACCTCGACCTCATTTTTCACATAGCATTAGTTCTCCATGCATTAGCTTTAGTTCTTTGTTGCAGTTGTCTTTGAGAAAGCAATTCCAATTTTTTTTTCCTCTTCCATGTCGAGATGTGGTGAATCTTGATCTTCTTTATATTCGACTGTAAATTCATTAGAGCTACCTTCTTTCCGAAGAAAGTTATGTAATCACTGGGGTGACTACCTTGACCACCAAAATCTTTTAGATGATATCGAACAACACGTAATGGGGAATTGATGTCGATTAGATATTATTGCTAACCTAACGGTGCAGAAATGTAATCTTAAAATACAGAAATGTAACTGGGGTGACGACCTTAACCATCAAAATCTTTTAGATGATATCTAACACCACGTAATGGGGAATTGACGTCGATTAGATATTATTGCTAACCTAATGGTGTCTTAAAATACAAAGATGTAATATTTTTCACGATGATAATGAGCGACCTTCTTTCCGAAGAAAGTTATGTAATCACTAGGGTGACGACCTTGACCACAAAATCTTTTAGATGATATCGAACACCACGTAATGGGGAATTGACGTCGATTATATATTATTGCTATCCTAACGTTGTCTTAAAATACAGAGATGTAATCTTTTTCACGATGATAATAATGGTGGTGAAGAATGTGATGCTTATCGAAGAACATAGTTAACACTTTCAGAGTCTTCTAAGAGAAATTTTTAAAGAAATAACATAATTTTAAAATACAGTAATCTTTTTCACGATAATAATGGTGGTGAAAAATCTGCTTATCGAAGAACATAGTTAACAAAAAAAAAATTCTTCTTTTTCAGAGTCTTTTAAGAGAATCCGTTGAAATCTCTACTTTTTAGAAGAGATTTTGAATAGTGAAATTTATTTATATTTTTGAAAGAGAATCCAACGAAATCCATAAAGTATTAAAATCCATAAGATTGTTGAATACCTAAAGATTTCTAAAGACTTTTTAAAATCCGTATTGAATACCTCAAAATTTTGAAAGACTTTTAAAAATTCGGATTGAATACCCCATATTTTAAAAGTCCAACAAAATATCAATTGAATACACCCTCTTAAATTTAATTTAGAATTTAGGGTTTGGTTACTGAACTTTACCAATTTTTTGATTTGGTCATCCACATTTAATCACTATCGGAAAAATTGGTCACTCGGTTATTATTTTCTATCAATTTTGATGTTGCTGTTACTAAATCCGTCATTGACTAAAGGAGAAAATGGTGTCAAAAAAGAATTATTGTTCAAAATATTTTCTCCGTTAGTCGGATTTACAAACAACAACATCAAAATTGATAGAAAATAATAACTGAGTGACCAATTTTGATAGTGTGGGTGATCAAATCTGAAAGAGGTAAACTTCTGTGACCAAAACTGATATTTTCCCTTAAATGTACTAACTTATGTAATATTCAAATTTAATATAGTTTTATATTGTTTTGTACTTTACATAATGTAATGTGCAAACTCAATTCAGTTTAGGAAATCAGCTTGCATAATTAATTATAAAAGAAACTTTCTCTTCCGTCAGAGTACTTGTCTCAGTGTTCAACTTTGCAACACCTAGTGTTCAACTTTGCAACGCCTAGTGTTCAACTTTGCAACACATAGTGTTCAAATATTTTAATTTAAGTAACTTATGTAATATTCAAAATCAATTTCAATTTGGGGGTTAGGGGGAGGGTTTATAGGGTTGTAAACGAATCGAATACCACAATATTCGAGACAATATTCGAATATTCGTATACGTTTAATTATCAAATAATAAATTCGATTTGATATTAGAATGGTTATTCGATACTATTCAATTCGAGTATTCGATTGGATTTTTTTTAAACAATATTACTCGAGTATTCGATTCGAAATTGATTCGTATTCAATATTATTCAATTCAAAACTATTCGATTCGAATTTTATGAAATTCTTTTTGTGAAATAATCAATATATTTACCTAATAAAACATTAAACAATAAGAGTTAAGCTGAAGATTGAAGATTCAAAAGTTTGAATTAACAAGAACATAAACAATAAAACAAAAGATTTTATTACAATCTTCAAAACATAAGCATCCAATTTTCCACCAAGCTTGTAAATGTTTGCAACATGACATCAATGAGCTCTTCTTGTATAACACTTGCATCAAATCATCAATCATAAGAACATAGATAACACTAAACTTAATCACTATTTTTTAAATCTAAACTTAACATACAAAACTTAAATTGAAATTAAACATAAATTTTAACCTAAATAGAGTTTGAATATTACATAAGTTACTAAACATAAACCTTAAACCTAAATAGAGTTTGAATATTACATTACATAAGTTACAAAAATTTAAATTTAAAATTGAATATTACATAAGTTACTAAAACTTAAATTGAAATTGAAACATAAACCTTAAACCTAAATAGAGTTTGAATATTACATAAGTTACTAAAATTTAAATTTAAAATTGAATATTATATAAGTTACTAAAACTTAATTTGAAATTGAAATGAAGTTTGAATATTACATACGACAAATATTTGAACAGATAGAGTAAAAATCTGAACAAAGAGTGTCGTTTTTTGAATTTTTCTCCTGGTAATTTTTATTTTAGTATACGTACTCTTGGATTGCAAGATGATGAAATAGACAAAATAGAATAAGATTAAGTAGATTGTACCATATTAATTCAAATTTCCCCATCCCCACAAAAATAAATAAATACATGTGCATAAAAATAAGATCAAAACACTCGTACAAAATACATGAGCATAAATATAAAAATAAGATCAAAACCCCTGCAGAATACATGTGCATAAGCATAAAAGTAAGATAATAATTAAATGTATTTACTTTGGCACATAAATTCCAATCCAATTGAACTCGTCAAAAAATTACTTCAACAGGTAGCAAAGTTCGCAATTTGCATATCAAATGCAAAATTAATATCTCAAACATTACAATTCTTATTAACACAATTCCACAAACATATAAAAATTAGCACAGTCTCTCAAAAATTACAACTCCCATTGTTTTGATTTGGGAAAATAGAGATCTACAGCATCCACGTGAATGCTTTGCTTGACAACTTCACAAATTAAGCTACAAAATTACTAATTGAAAACATTTATGCATCTTCAATCTGACCTGCACATAGGTTATGGACTAACAAAGAGTAACAAGTTTAAACGAGCAAATATTCAAACGAATCCATCTCCTATCTATTATTATCACATAAAGGCAAGTTAAAGTAACATTACATTCACCTAAACTAGAAGTAAATGACTAGAAGCACCATATAATCCACATAATTTTGTAAATAATATATGCTCCATTAAACCAGAATTACAAAGCAAATATTCAAACGAATCCATCTCCTATCTATTATTTGGGATCATATCCCAAATAATTTTGTAAGTAATATATGCTCCATTAAACCAGAATTACAAAGCATAAACACTTGAACATCATCAAATCGAATCATATTAATCCATCCAACAAAACCTTTCCAAGTCACAAAAATCTGAATAAAAATACAAAAATTACAACACAACAATCCAAAATCTGAGATACATATTAAAACCTACTAGTATTATTGAATCAAGACAAATATATATATATATATATATATATATATGTGTGAATTCCTGCAAGCACGCACGCATGCACCAGTGCACCACAGGATATCAAAAAAAGAAGTTGAATTAGAAATAATATTTTCCCCCAATTTCCGTGATCTTTCTAACAAAATAAGATCATAAAAGGCATTAGAAAAGAAAAGGAGGAGCTGATAAAAAGGAATTGGGGAAAGCAAAAAAGGAGCAACCATTTTATTTTACCTGAGGAATTGAAACATCATTCCCATCATTCAACTGCATGTTCTTCTCTGGAGTTCTCATCGTCTAAAACACGCAGAAAACGATGCTTACATTCGAAGTACTCCTTGATTCTGTGTCTGAAAACCTCCAATCGAAACCCTAGATCTGTCGCTTGCCCATCGGTCGTCATCGTCGCACTGTTCCTCCTTTTTGGTAAAGTCCCAAGATCAATTATAAAGTCCGCCATGGTCGTCGCCGTACATAGGACTAGGGCGGAAGCCTAGATCCGCCGCTTGCCCATCGGTCATCATCGTCGAAAATCGCAGATTTGGGGAAAATTAGAACAATGGGAGGGGTGTTGAACGAATTTGAATTTCAAATTGTGAGAAGAGGGGAGAGGATCGACGGCCATACCTGGAAGATAGAGCCGATTTGACGTCGCCGGAGGGGGAGTTGTCAGCTACATCGCTTCGCTTCTACGGGAGCCGGGACTTTGATTTTCCCGCAGATTGGACGTCGCCGGAAGGGACTTTTGCCCTGACAGAAGCTTGTACGGGGAGCCCTTTTCCTCCACTTCTCCTGCAAACTAAATAAAAAATGAAAAAGTAGAAATTACCAAATAAATGAAAGTGAAAGGGCAAAAGAGGAAATTCAATTCTAACTTGGGAGTGGGTTGCTTTAAATTTCAATTTGAGAAATTCGAAGGGAGTGGGTTGCTTTAAATTTAAAAAAGTAGGATCTAGTAGTCAATATTCTCTTATAAAAATGACAATAAAAATTGGACCAAAATTAAAACTGGACCAAAATCAAAATTGAAAATGTCATTCTAAATACGTATTTAATGAAAATTCAATCTGACTGTGACTGTTGCAGTCCTCATTTATAACCTTAGCCATTTAGTGTATGTCTAAATTTTTCGAATAAATTTTAACACTTGAATTTTAAAATTGGACTGAAACTGTCACAACCTCAATAATGGCACAATTGTAACATTTAACCAATTAAATTCAATGACGAAGTTGGATAGCTCAAGTGGTTAGAGCACCACTACCTAGGCTTTAGATCCTGGGTTCGAGTCATGGGGAGGGAAAAAAGGGTTGGGTATTTAATGTAATCCAAAAAAAAAAAAAAAAAACCAATTAAATTCAATGTTTAATTTTCGAAAATAACCTCTAATAATTCAATTCATTTTTTAAATATCTCTAATTATTTCAACAGATATGGAAAAATTCGAGGCAAAAAATAGTTTGTTCGTCCGCTACCAAATGGGTGCGACATTCATGTAATATTTACAAACTACTAATGGGTTCATACTTTTGATACACACTAATGGGTTTATACACACTTTCTCATTTGATATTTTTCAATATATGATAAAAACCACTTTGTTTGTTTCTTACTCAAACAATTTTTGAAAAATTATTTCGTATTCATTCCAACTACAAAATGGGTGAATGAGATATCGAATCGAAACTCACTTCGAAGCACATTTTCCAACATATACCACCATCGCCCGCTGTCGTTGTCGTGATCGTGGCTACATTTTCTTCTTTCGTGTTATACTTCAGGTCAACGGTTCGATCTTTCCAAAATGCGTCGTTCTTATGATGGCCAATTGGTATAATGATTTGTTGACTCTCCTTTTCTGTTTTGTATTTAAGGTCCTAATTTGTTGTTAGAATTATTTTTAGTTTGTTGTAACTCTTTTATTATTTCTGTTTTTATATTATTTGCACCATTTTTTCTTTTTTTGAGAGTTTACAAGATCAATACAAATTACAATACATTTCAAGCTCATACTCTTGATCTTCAAACCAGTCGTATTCCTGTGATATCGCTGCCCTTCCAATCGCGAGGAAGAGAAAATGAGTGTACCCTTTGTCTTGCAATGACCACCAGATCTCTACTTTCAAAACGACAACAACCCCACACTAAGGTGTTCTCCTTTCAAAAGAAAGAGACAAAAAAATAGAGACAAAACTCCACTAAATACCACTATCCTAAGACCAAAGGCCTACTAAAAAAACCTCAAGCGCATAAAAGCTCCACAAAGGGTACATGGCTCCACAAAGGGATAGGGGACTCCACAAATGGATAAGGGGCTCCACAAAGGGACACAAAGCTCCACAAAGGGAACAAAAACAAACAAACAGAGACATAATAAAAACTAAAAACTAACGGGAAAACAAAAAACATGGAAAATACAGTAAATAAAGCAAAGAAATAACAGGGGATCAACGAGACACTTACCCAAACGGTCACCGTAGCTCCGTTAGGATAAACCGTCCATTGACCCCTACTAAATCCTAGAAAAACCTACATAAAGCTGATTAAAGAACAAAGCATAAACACCATATGGGCGGCAACGGATCTGGAAGGCGACGAACCTGAGCAGCTACGGTGGCGGCGGATATGGTCAGCGACCGGAGTTGGGCGACGGGCCGATGGCAGTAGATCTGTGAAAAACCTACCAGACAAATCCGAGGGAGCGTCGATTAATCTAGCTACATTATTTCTACATAGAAGAGAGGAGGAGGGGAGAGGGGGAGGAGAAGTGAGGTGACAACTGTTTTTTGGTTGAAGGGGGTGGGCGGCTAGGGTTTTTTAGAGAGAATTTTTTTTTTTTTTTTTTAACATCGACCTAATTAATTTAAAAATGAAAATATTTGCACCCTTTTTTCAGTGAAACTTTCTATGCTTAGTGAAACTTATATCTCGTTTTCAATTCAGGTACAAGTCCTGACAAGAATTAATAAAACCTAATTCTCTAAATTCAACATCATCACCACACATGTCTGAAAGTTCAAAACATATGATTTTATTGCTCTCTCTTAAACTCCTCCAAGAGACGAAGCAAAACCACAACCCAGCTACATTTTGCATCCAACTGGTATTTGATAAGGGATAATTTGAAATCTCAAAACAAAACTTTGTTTTGGATTTTGAAATCCAAAATTTAAAATTTAGTGAATTTTAAAATGTTAATGACATACGGAGTATATATTTTGGATTTGTTTTGAGATTAGAGTAGAATTTAACTTTATGTTATAAGATTTATATGTATTTATATAGGACTATTTATAGGATTATTTTTTTTAGAATTTATAAGTATTTGTAAGGTAGAATTTTAAAATCATAATTCTAAATTTTAAAGATAGAACATGGGTTAGATTTCAAAATCTCGAATTTGAAATCCAAAACAAACATGCCCTTATGTGATGTCTAATTTTGATTTTATAAACTAGAGTTGGTCTTCTATACATAGTGTGACACTAATGCAGGGTCAACCCTTTATATATTAATAGATGCGGCTTCTATTTTTTTCAGTTTTTTCTTTTTAATAATAATATTTTCTGTTTTTTTTTCTTTTTAATAATAATATTTTCTGTTTCCACTTTTCTTTTTAATAATAATATTTTCTTTATCAATTTTCAATAATAATAATTACCACTTTTCATTAATAAAATTACCATTTTTCATTAATAAAATTACCACTTTTCAATAATAATAATTACCACTTTTCATTAATAAAATTACCACTTTTCATTAATAAAATGACCACTTTTCAATAATAATATATATTTTTTTCTTTTTTCAATACCACTTTTCAATAATAAAATTATCACTTTTCAATAATAATAGTTTTCAATAATAATAATTAACACTTTTCAGTAATAAAATTACCAATTTTCAACAATTTCAATGTCACTTTTCAGTAACAAAATTACCACTTTTCAATAATAATATTTTCTTTTTTCAATACCACTTTTTAATAATAATAGTTACCACTTTCAATAATAACATTACCATTTTCAATAACAAAACTACCACCTTAAAAAAAAAAATTAAAAAAACATTTTTTCGTTTTTAAAACCATTTTCAATACACTTTATGAAAACTATCAACCTTCATTCCTTCAACCATCACTTAATTACTCAATTTGCCATCAACTTTATTCACAAACAATCACTTTATTCACAATGGACCCCACAATACCCTATAATACCCTTAGGTTGCGTTTTGATGGGTGTATTTGATTTGAGGAGGTATTTCAAATGAGAGATTTCAAAATAGATGAATTTCAAATGACACGGTTTTATTGAGGATTTAAAATTCTCTCAATTTTAACTATAAAAATATGCTAAGAATTTGAAATCCATTCATTTAATTTTTAATCCAAACAAGTGGAGTGGATTTGGATTGTGGATTTAAAATCCATAGACCAAATCCCTCCATCCAAACGGAGCCTTACTTTATCTACTGTATCTACATTTTTCTTAAAACTTGTGTCCCACCCCATGTGACTACATTTAGTGGATGGACGGAGTACATTAATTTGACATAAAATTCAATCATTTTATACTCAAAAATCTAAAAGAAACACACATTACTAATCACTATAATTTTAAAAATCGATTTTAAAAACCACCCAAAATCTAAAATAAACATCACCTCATTGTTTTGGAATGAAACAATGACTTGAAAGGAGGTCTTTACAAACTCAACAAACAGTTTACAGAATGACTTATAATTAAAAAATAAAATTAAGTGATTATAAACATTGTTAATGATCTTTACAAACAAGCCTGAAATATTTGTTGAAAAGTGGGTCTTGAAGACCAATAAAAACGAAACAATCCTAATGATAGAATTGTGAAGGTCAAAAATTGTACTCATGAGAAAGTGGGCCTTGGAGTATATATTATTGTTTTCATGAGAAAGTGGGCCTTGAAGGATTCCTTCGTTAAGAGAACTTGCCTATGACATTGTAATATTCTATTATCAAGTATTATATCTATGGACATTAGCTTACCAACAATTTCCTTTTGATTAAAATAGTAAGAGATATATTGTTTAATCCTCCTGTATAATTCCTCCAGACAATTTCATAATTTTGACTTTCTTTTTTTAATTGTCTAATTTTATTATATTCATGTTTTTAAAATAATACTCCTACAGTTACATTATTTTATTCACACCCTTCAATCATCACTTATTTATTCAAATTTTTACTTTATTTATAAAAAATCACTTTATTTATTATTAGTGAATCAATAATATCATATCTCCAATATAACTATTTTTAATTTTTACATAAATCAATCAATATTCATTTAAATAAATATCCAAAAAAATAAACATAATTAATTTAAACGGAATGTGTATACATTAGTCTATATTTTAATTAATGGTTGTATAGACTAGGTTTCAAAAACTTTTATCATGATATAATAAAAAATGTTACTCCCTCCGTCCCAAGTTAGATTATGCATTTAGGGTATGATGAAATGAAAAAAATAGAATGAAGGTAGGAAATAAATGAAATAAGAATGTCAATTCTTATGATTGGTATGAATAAGGAATGGACATAATTATTATGTAAAATTACTTAAATTATTATTATTATTAATTTTTGTTGTTGATAGTATTTTTTATTATTATTAAAATTATTTTTATTAAATATTACAACATTATATATTATTATTAGTATATAAAAAATATTATTATTATTAAGTGTTTGATTATTTTTATCGTCAATAAATATTTTCATAATTATTATTTTTTACTATATGTATAATTAATTTTTTATTATATTTTATATATATATATATATATTATTGATTTTTAAAACTTATTATTGATTTTATAATTTTATTATTTTTGATATATTATTATTTATTTAATAATAATATTAATTCTTAAATTTATTATTTTTTAAAATTATTAATATTATTATTGTGAAAAAATGATAATGACATTTTGTATAATAATAATAATAATAATAATAATAATAATAATAATAATAATAATAATAATAAAAAGTTCATTTCTAATAACATGAAATACATAAAATCATAAGGTATGGAAGGAATGATCATTCCTTTAATTTTGGGAATCACCATTCCATTTGGAATGATCATTTCTAATATTATAATAAGGCAGAAGGGAATGAACTTAAAAATGGAATGAAGGTTTGAATGGAATGAGGTCTGGATGACCATTTTTCATGATTGGTATTGATTAAGAATGGAAAAACAATTCCTCGATTAATTCCACTTTCATGATTGGTATACTAAAATGGAATGCAAAATAATGTATATATTTTATATTAAATGACTAAAATACCCTTCAATATATATTTTATAAAACATATTAAATTAATGAATATGCTATTATTTTAATAACAAAATTTACATAAGTAATTGTTTATTTAAACTCGTTGTTCATTCATTAAATATCATTGATCCAATGTATGAATTAATATCACTGCTCATCTCTACTAATAATATAAATTAATAAATATAAAATAATTAAAATATAGAGAAAGTATCATTTTTATCTCATGTATATCCCTTTTCTGATTTGAATTAGTCATTCAATTGTCTAAAATAAAAATAATTAAAAATTAAGTAAATTAAATTAAAAAAAAAACGGTTCTTCTTCTCTCCCAACTGTAATTGCGCCGCCGTCGTCTCCCACCTTTCTGCAGCCGACCTTCATGCCGTCCCCCACTCCCATTTTTTATTCAGATTTGAGGATTATTTGTTTAATGAAAACCAGTTTATATATAGAGAGGACATCGATTGTTCAATTAATTTAACAAACATGAACAAGAGTGACGACGTCAACGTCTTCTCTCTTGAATTAGAGTTGAAGAACGTTGAATAATAAATCGCGTATTTAATTTTGAAATAGGGTTGGAGAAGTGGGTTAATTGTTGAAAAGGATAATTATGTAAAAATAAATTTTGAGTGATTATTTTAAAAAATAAAATAAAATATAATTCGATTACACACAAAATGAAATGGGGAAAGACAGGGGGATGGAGAGGAATCAAATTTCTTTATTTTTGGGAATCACCATTCCTTAAGGAATTGAGATTCCACGTAAAAAAAATATACCAATCGTGAGATTAGGAATGGGCCCATGAATGCTCATTCAATTCCAAGCCTATTACCGCATACCAATCATGCCCTTATAGTATTTGGAATGAAATAAGAATGATTATTCCATTCCTAATTGATTCCTGCATACCAATCATGTCGTTACTTTTTATGCATAGTTTATTGTGAGAGTTGTTTATTAAGATTAAATGGATAAAATAGAGGGTATATATGAAAGTTTTTTGTGTAATAAAGTAATAATAAAATATTGTGAGTAATAAAATTGAGTGATAAAGTAATGACATGTGATGTAATTTTGAGATGTTTGAAGTGTATAGTTTATAGTAAAAAAATGTTTTATTGTCAAATAAAGAAATGTACAATCTAAATTGAGACATCAATTTTTAATAAATGCACAATCTAACTTGGGATCGAGGGAGTATTATAATTCTTATCTTCTTACTTATGTTTATCTTTCTTTAATGAATTATTAATAGAACAATTAATTACAACATGAACTTTTCCCTTTAAAAACACCTAATTATTGGTTATTAATTAATTTGTCTGGCTACATGCTAAACGGCCAAGTATGATACTATGATACCTACAGACAAAGAAAAAGCCAAGGAGCTATTTTTTGATATATAATTCAAATGTCATAACTTAAGAAGTTGTGTTTGTCCACTTCCATATCACCATTTTAACACGATTCTAGCAAGTGTCGCAACAACAAAATTTATTCTCAAATAAGAGTCAAATTATTTATTGTTCATTCTATTTCCGCATGTCTAATTTAATTACAAATCATAGTTTTTTTTTTTTTTTTTTTTAAAGATTGGGAACAAGATCCAAATAAATAAAATCAAAGCATTTTTAAACATTAGATTTTCAACTCGAGGTAGATCAATTAAAAAACGTTATCTCATCCAATTATGAGGGAGTGAGAAGACTTGAAAAAAAAAAAAAGGGAGTGAGAAGACGAGAGAACTCTTTGCTCACAAATAAGTCCAAATCTTCACTCTCAAAATGGGACAAATAATCCACACTAAGGCACTCTCATTTCAAGAAATTTAGAGAAAAAATAAAAAGACAAAAAACACCCAAAATCAAGATCCACCAAACCACATAAGACACTCATGCCAGAAGGCTGAGACAAATCTAAAAAAGGAATGAGGCAGAAACCCCAAGAGACCTCATGCAGGAAGAAACAAACTCAAAAGAGAAGGAGGGGCGGACAAGCCGTAGGGAAGCTAAAGCAAAAAAGAAGGAATGAAAAATAACAAGAAAGAGCAAACTAAGAATTAACAAACTAAAAATAACAAAAAATATAAACGGGATCAACGGATCTCTAGCCCGATCGGCCACCATGGCGCCATCGGGGAGGTCGACCCGTTGATCCCAACTAAAAAACCGTTGTCAAGTAATCCACAAGATTAAACGTTTCCAATCCAATAGAAAATAGATTATATGAAGCAACCCAACTAAGATAGCAATTAAAAAAAGTAAATGAACGAGAACAGAAAACAAAACACACAATAATTTAAGTGGTTCGATCAATGTGATCTACATCCACTGGACACACGAATTCAACTTTGATTGATCAAAGAATGTTTACACACTCTTTCAATCGGAATAGGATTTATCCTCACTTCACTCGTGAACTCACAACTCAAAGACGAATGCTCTTACGCGTCAATCTTTACAAAATGCAAGGAATGAGGTATTTATACTAATCAATGGTGATTGTTGCAAGTGTTGAAAGCGTGACTCTGACAGGTTGTTGTAACCGCCTAACAAACTCACGTGTTTCGTATTGCCCAATTGAAATGACAGCTTTGCCCTTTCTCTTGTAACTCGTAATAGATGACAGCCATCAGAAGACTAATCAACTTGATATCCCTCACCTGATCTCCTCTTCTGATATCCACACTCTTAGTCAAAAGACTAACCCTACTGATAGACATTTACTCAGTTGTTATGACCTCTTCTGATCACATCAACTTAGCAGACTCTAAGCATCACCTTCTCATCTGACTGGAAACCCCCAACTCATCAGATCAGACCTAAGTTAGCTTGTCTGACTCCACCAGCTGACTAACACAACTGATACGAGATTATGAGATAACACTCACAATTCTCCACCTTTAGCTCAAAATCTCCACTTTGAACTAAACATCTCCACTATCCTTCTCAAATGACAGCCTATACTACTACTCCCTGCCATAAGAACAACAAACTTCTCCTAAGAGGACCTAATGCAATCTAATAAGCCTAAGACACAAATCAAACTTCTCATTTGGTAATGCCTTAGTGGCATCAGATGGGTTCTCCTCAGTAGCTATCTTAACCACTTGGACTACACCCTTATCCACAATATCTCTTACGAAGTACAACTCCACGTCAATGTGCTTGGTTCTCTCATGATACCCATGATGCTTTGCAAGATTTGTTGCGCTTTGATTATCACAAAAGACAGTCACACTTCTCTGTGATAAACCAAACTCTTTCAAGATTCCCCTAAGCCATATGCTGTCCTAAATTGCCTCAATCAAGGCCACATACTGTGCTTCAGTAGTAGATAATGCAACGACTGACTGGTGAATAGACCTCCACGACACAGTTGTACCAAATAAGGTGAACGCATATCCTGTTAAAGACTTTCTAGTGTCAACATTGGCTATATAATCTGCATCCACGTATCCCACAAGTGCGTCTCCTTTATCTGATATCTTTTGAAACTTCAAACCTCTCTCAGCTGATCCCAGAACATATCTCATGACCCACTTAACAGTCTCCCAATGACTTAATCCTGGATCACTCATATATCTACTGATCACACTCATAGCATAAGTCAGGTCTGGTCTACAACACACCATAACATACATTAAACTCCCTACAACACTAGCATAAGGTATCTTACTCATCTGAGCTCTCTCTTGGCTGTTCTTGGGAATCCTCTAATTGGACATCTTATGATTCTGACCAATTGGAGTAGAGACAGTCTTTGCTTTATGCATTCTGAACCACTCTAACACCTTCTTCAGATAGGTCGGCTGACTCAACTGAATTGATCCATCAACTATGGTGATCTCCATCCCAAGAATCACTTTAGCTTCACCAAGATCTTTCCTCTCAAACTCATGTTTGAGGATCTTCTTTACTTGATTGATAATGCTAATAGACTCCCCTGCTATTAACTGATTTGTCATGAGATTGCTCGAATTTGTGGATAAATTGTGCTTTAAATATCAAGTTATTCTTGCAAGAAATGTGTGATTGTTGGTTAATTCTGGAAATTTTGATACACGATCATTCTTGTTTGATTTCTAGGTAATATGAGAAGTTTCGAAGAAAACCACGAAAAATACAGCCGTTGTATCAATCCAAAGATTCAACCACATGAAAGGCATTGAGGAGAGGGTCGTAACGAGACAAGAATCGAGCCGATCGGACACCCGGAGTGCAAGTTATGTTTTGAACAAGGAATGAGGAATCAACTCGACCGAGTGAGCCAACTCGGCCGAGTCAAGGCGAAATCCAAAACTTTCTGGAAAGAGGGACCACTCGGCCGAGTGATCCAACTTGGCCGAGTCAAGGAGAAATACGAAGCTACTGGAATTGAGAGACCACTCGGCCGAGTGGGCCTAACTCGACCGAGTCACTTGTGGATAAAAGTGTGGCACGCTTTTTACTTACTCCACTCGGCCGAGTCACAGTGCAATTTTTGCCCACTTCCAAATTTGACCTAGGGACACATGCCAAACTTGATTGGAAGGGTATAAAAGTCCACAAATTCGTTTTTGAAAGGGAGGCAGCCATTGGAACACCACAAAAGCTCCCCAAATCCAAATTTCACCATCTTTAGCTCATTTTTCTTAGTTTAGCCATAGAATTGAGTGGATTTTCATAGTTTAGTTGTTAATTTGAGTTGTAATTTCATTTAAAGCAAAGGATTGAAGATTTTGTTGAAGATTTCAAGGTTTATTTCATTTTGCAAATCAAAGAGGTGATACCTTTACTTTTATTTAAGAATTTAGTATTATTAATCATGGGTATGTTTGATTTCTCACTTTTCTTCCTTAATTTCCATAAATTAGCCATGGGCTAAGCATTTTGATGTTTGGGTGTTGTAGAATTGTGATGGAATTTGTGTTAGCTTAATTTTGATTGTGGAATTCATTGGAAGGTATATTGGTTAGGTTTATGGGTTGTGATTGATCATTTGCTAGAACTCAATTATTAGGTTGTATTAGAAACTCAATTAATGCAACGAGAGTTGGTTAATCGGGGTAGAAAGTATAATCGAGGGTTAGGAGTCGAGCGAATTGAGTAAATATTGGTTTATCGCAACGAGAGTTGGGTAAATTTCATTAGAACCCCATTTATCTACATTAATTGCTTGAAATAACATTTGAGTGATTAGTGAGAAGGCCATAGAAGTTTGGTTGTTAGTATTCAAGTGGAAAAGCATGATTAGGGATTAGTTTAGTATAATTTAGGTAGAGTCGAACCCCCTAGTTGTGTGATTACCCGGGTAAGAAAGCCTCTATTCGTCCTCTCGATCCTAGGCACCTTATATGACATATGTGTTAGTGATTGCTTCTACCAAGTGCCATCCAATAAAATTCACATAGAAGTTAACTATTACATCCATTCCACACAAGGACGAACACCAGAACACTATCTCCATCACTTGATTTTAATCGTTATCTTTCTAGTTATTGTTTATCATAGTGGTTAATTGAGAATTTCATTTACATTTCTTTGCACAAACCATGAATTTCCTTTATATTCAATGAACAATGCATAACACTAAGGCTACTTTAACAAACTAGTCTCGCGGATCGATAATTTAACCGGGCCTTGCTTTTAATCCCTCCGTCCCACAAAGATAGCCACATTTGACTTTACACACAGATTAAGAAAAATCAATAAATGCAGTCAAATTTAACTAATGTGTCTATTTTGCCCTTGAAATTTTATACTAAAAAATCTGTTAAACATTAATTACTCTTATTAATTGGGGTAAACTTGACAATAAAGCATTTAATGCTAAAGTAAAAGAGGAAATGTGGCTACAATTTGGGACATCCAAAAAAGGAATACATGGCTATCTTTGTGGGACGGATGGAGTATTACATACGAACCTCTTATACTTGAGAGGAACGTGTTGGTAAAATCACGTGTCAAGTTTTTGGCGCCGCTACCGGGGAATAGTTTTATTTTTAAGTAACTTAGTGTTTGTTGGTCTTGAGTACTAGTGATTTTATTTTTCTTGTTAGTAAGTTCTTTGTTTGTCTTGTCTTTGAAATTTGATACTTGGTTGATTCTATAGGTGCATGAACACAAGAGCAAGTGGAATTGATCCTATTCCTATTGATTTGGAGATTGAAGCTACGACTAGAAGAAGAAATCGAGATCGGAATCAAAGACTTGAACAAGAGAGAGCAATGGCGGATAACCAAGGAAACAACAACAATCAAAACACCATTCACCCTCCAATCGACAACCGAGTCATTGGAGCGGGAAATGAGGGTGGAGTCGGTCATGAGGAAGAGAGAACCATTCGGGATTACTTTGAACCCCCGGTTCAAAGGTGCTATGATGGAATCGAGCGCCCTCCAATTGCGCCCAACAACTTCGAAATTAGCCCGAGTCTAATTCGAATGCTAGAGAAGAGGCAATTTGGGGGTGTGCCACTTGAAGATCCCAATCAACATTTATCCCGATTTTTGGAGTATGCGGATACGGTCAAGATCAATGGGGTACATGAGGATAACTTGAAGATGAGGCTCTTTTCTTTCACCTTGAAAGATAAAGCTAAGGAATGGCTTTCCTCAATGATCAACAACCGAGCAACCACATGGGATGAGCTAAGCAAGAGGTTCTTATTGAAGTTCTTCCCTCCATCCAAGACTCTTCAATGCAAGACCGAGATCACTCAATTTCTCCAAATGGAGAATGAGAGTATTTATAGTGCATGGGAGAGATTCCAAAGTCTCTTGAGGAGATGTCCTCAACATGAATTTGCGGAAGAGCAAACGATTAGCTTCTTCTACAATGGACTGGGGCTTTCTTCAAGGCAATACATTGATGCATCGGTGGGTGGGCAATTATTTGCAAAGAGTGCAAGAGTAGCAAAGGATATCATTGAAGCAATTGATACCAACACCTACGATTGGCCTATTGATGGAAATAGATCCAATAGAGTTGCTCAAATTGGAAATAACTCAACAACATTGGGTGATACAATCAAGATGCTCTTGGATAAGGTTGAGTTGATGGAGAACAATCAAAGAAGGGAGAACTTTGGTGGAGGAATGGAAATTCCCAACATGTTGAACCAAGTTGAGGATGCTAAATATATGGGGAGGCCTCAATATCCTCAAGGGAATTTTCAAGGAAATTTTCACCAACCTCTTTTCCCAAACCAAGCTCCAAATCAGAACCGTTTCCAACAACATGCCCAAGCCCAATTCCAAGGAAATCCACCATACAATCCAAATGTTCGGAAACATGAAAACTTCTCTTATGGAAATTCTAAAGCCGCTCTCACTCCCCCTTCGGGATTTGATCCGGGTGCTCGTGCACCAAACAATGAAGAGAGACCGCATTTGGAAGACATGTTGTATACCTTCATCAACATGAACAAAGAAAAAATGGACAAGGTGGAAGAGCAAATTGTCTCACTTACTAATCAAGTGAAGAATATGGAATTCCACATTAGCCAAATTGCTTCTTCGAGTGGGGGAAATCAAAAAGGCAAGTTCCCTTCTACTACGGAAGCAAATCCTAGAGAGAATTGTATGGCAATTAATCTCCGTAGTGGCACTCAATACGAGGGACCAACCATGCCAAATGAAGACGAAGATGGAGAAATGAGGATAAGAGAAGAGATGGAGAAAGAAGAGAAGAAAGAAGAAAAGAAAGAAGAAAGGATATCGAAGTGGAAGAAAGCTAAGGAAGCAAGAGAAGCAAAGTATGAAGAAAAGATAGAGTGTGATGGGTGGGGAGTTCCAAAAACACTTGTTCCACCACCATTTCCCCAACGGTTTATGAGAAAGAAGCTCGATGAGAAATTTGGAAAGTTTCTTGAAATTTTCAAGAAAGTCACCATGAATGTACCCTTCTTGGAGGCTCTTGAGGAGATGCCCACGTATGAAAAATTTATGAAAGAGATTCTTTCAAAGAAAAGAAAAGTGGAAGAATATGAGACGGTGAATCTTCCTATGGAATGTAGTGCTTTAATCCAAAAGAGTCTCCCTCAAAAGTTGAAAGACCCCGGGAGCTTCACATTGGTATGTGAGTTGGGAAATGGAGAAAAGAAGAAAGCTCTTTGTGATATTGGAGCTAGCATAAATTTGATGCCCCTCTCAATGTATGATCGTTTGAAGCTTGGAAGTATGAAGCCAACCAACATGACTCTACAATTGGCGGATCGTTCCATAGTTTACCCGGAAGGGGTTGTAGAAGATATAGTGGTGAAAGTGGATAAATTTAACTTTCATGCCGATTTTGTGGTGATGAATATGGAAGAGGACCCCGAAATTCCTTTGATTTTAGGGAGACCATTCTTAGCTATGGGGGAGCAACAATTGATGTGAAAGATGGAGAGATCAAGTTGAAAGTGGAGGAGGAGGAAGTGACATTTGTAATGAAGGATATGAAAAATTCCTCAAACTCAAGCATAAGCAATGTTATACTCTCCACATCTCAAATTCTTAATGATTCACATTGTTCTAACAAATCTTGTGTGACTAATATTAACTTTCTTTGTGGCCTAGGAAGAAAAGTTAAGAAAAGAGTTGATCCAAGCTCAAAAGTTCTAAGGAAGAAAGTGAAGGATTGGTATGACAAGAAGAAGAAAATGAAGAACAAAGCAAAGAAGCACCACTATGCTTCTTCTTCAAAAGAAGTTGGTGGTGTCAAGATGAAAGAGGAAGTTTGAACTCTATAAGTTCCGTCCGGCTTGAAGACGTTAAACTTAGCGCTAAATGGGAGGCAACCCATTTTTACTTGCTTTCATAGTGTAGTTTTCTTTTATTTTTTTTAGATGATGCTTTTGGTGGTGGGTGAGCTTGATTTTTGTAGGTACATTCGTATGGACATGTTGCCAAATGGTTGAAGAAATGGAAGTGGAATCATTGAAGAGATGGAGTGAGAGTGAGAAAAGGAGGTGATAACCATCATGGAAGGTACACCCTTTCCCAAACTTGGATTGCTTAGCAATTCTCAAGTTTGGGGGGGTAGGGAAATTTTTCTTTAAATCTTTTGTACTTGGTGTTTATTTCATATGAGCATATGCAAGTGGTGATTGAAATTTTCTTAGAGCATTGGATTGTAGTGTGTTCTAGATTTATTTTCATGATGGTGAATGTTGGTCCCAAGTTGAGTTAATAACGAGTAAGCTAGTGAAAATGTCTAGAGGGGGGTGAATAGACTTTTCAAAAATCTTTCGAAATATCAAAGTACAATATGCGGAATACGAAATTATCAATGAGCCCAATTCAAGATTATACTCAACTTATTTTCGAGAACTCTGTTCTATACTCAACTAGTCTAGATCAGTTAAGTAGTTAAACCAATTAAGCAATTTAAACAATCAAAACTGTAAAGTAAAACAAACACAAGATTTATAGTGGTTCGACAACTTGTCTACATCCACTCTCACAAACCCAGTTGTGATGTTTCCACTAAACTCTTCCAATCGAGTACAAGTGTGTATTCCTGTCTTTAAAGTCCCAAGAAGAAGACTTAGATCTTCAATCAGACTATACCTCCAGATATGTCTACGATCTTACTAGAAATTTTACAAGTATCTAGCACCTTGAAAAATAACAAACAAAAACTTAAAAACTTCTCTGTTCTTCAGTAGTAGCCTTCTGAATTCTTCACTTGTCTTCTGGCTATCTTTCTGAACTTCAATCAACTCTGAGAGTAAACTTCTTTTGAATCTTCAATATCGTTTTTGAGTAGTAATTCTTCAGTATCTTTTGTCATCAGTAGTCTTTTACCAAAGAATACCTTGGGGTATTTATAGACTTCAAATACCAAGAAATTAGTAAGTTGTAACCAACTTTTCTTGATAACTACCTTCCTTCAAATGAATCTTCTTATCAATCCACGCGTTTCTGTTATGACTTAGTTATTCCATAACTAACTTCTATACCTTTATCTTTTCACGCGTATTTGTAACTAACCTTTACATTGACCTGTCTTGAGTAGACTTGTATATGTACTTGTCTTGTAGTCCACCTGTCTTGAGTAGTAGACTGGTCTTCTCTTCTTGTGTAGTAGACTTCTAATAAAACTAATCTAGTCCTATCATCTAACCTAACAAGACTATTACATTACTTTAAGCTTTTATAATACAAGCTTAGTCAACTTATAAACTATACAAAGAATCTATCTATTATATATAGAAATCATGAGCTCTATACAACATTTAAATAGCTCAGTAACATTCTAACATATATAAACAGATATGAAGTACTTATAAATCGTACTTATCTTTTAATAATACTTTTCTTTTATACTGTACTTGTCTTTTGAATTCTACTGATCTGTACAAGATGACTTCAACTCAACTAGACTAGATTAGTCAATACTTAGAAAATATTCAAGTCTTCTTTTGGCTTATCAAAACTTTATCTTTTATCTTTTGTTCATCATTTAGGACTTGTTCTAGGATTCATATCCCAACAATTTCCCCCTTTTTGATGAAGCCAAAACTACTTGAATCTTTTCTTATAAGTAGACTAGTTAAGTAGTTATCTTGTCTTTAAACATCAAAATAGTACTTTATCTTTTTCATTCATTCAGAAGTAGATCAGTAGATATTACAAATACTTCCAAAAATAAAATATCAGAGCAAAAAAAAAACAACTAAAACAATCAACTAATCTGAAAGATTACCTCCTTCTGGGTTAGGAACACAGAATACATCGAGGAGTCTTCTGTGAATTAAGCTAATCTGATCTTCATCTTCAATCTTCTCCTTGTCTAGCAATTCTTCTTCAAACTTCTTGATCTGGTTACGATCAACTCTCTTTCCTGAGCTTGTCATAGGAGTTTTCCATCTTGGAAAGATTGGTATCAGAATGTTGAAGTTTGCAGTAGCAGATATCCTCAATATCAGATTCCAAAGCATTCGATTCTGACCTTCCATAAACTTATCAAACATCGAGTATAATTCATCAGCATTTTCAGAATCTCCATACTTTCTGATTATCCAGTGATCAAGTTCCCATTGTCTCTTCACTTTGAGCCAATCTTGACGATGCTCTCTGTCAATAAAGTAATCAATGAACTGATCTTCCATTTTCTCTTTATCTTCCTTCAGCTTCTGCAAATTCTCAATGTGTTTTTCTATCTTCTTTTTGCTTGCATAATGAGCTTCATCACTTGGATCACTAATCTTTTGCTTCTTCAAACTAGTAGATTCAGGAGTAGGTTCTTCAATACTCAGCTTCCTCTTAACTCGTCTAGTCTGAATCTCTGCTTCAGGAGACGATGCAACACCTTTACCTTTTACTAATCTCATCTGCTTTTCTGTTTCAGCTTGCTCTAGATCTGCCTTCTTCACTAATCTGCCTCTCTTAGGCCTTCTTAGTTCTTCAATTGCAGTAGCAGCATCTTTCATCTCCGGTTCATCACTAGCAGACTTCGTAACTTCAACTAGACTGGTCTCTTCCCCCTTTTTGGCTTCATCACTTGCCTTAAGAGTAAAAAGAGAAGTAAAGCGAGTCATTTCTTCTTTCAAAGCTTCCTTCATAGCGTCAGCAGCTGACTCAATGTGCTTCTGATGCGAATCTGCATTGCTCATCTTGTCTAAGCGTTCAGTAACTAGCTCCAACTTCTGTGTACAGGAAACTAGTTCATCCTTCAAGTGATTAGCCGTCTGTCTAAGAAGGGTATTCTGTTCAGTCAGCTCATGTAGAACAGCTCGAGAACGCACCAACTGGTCTTGTGCTTCCCTTCTCTGTTCATCAGCAATAGAGACTTTAACACTGTAGAGTCTTTCCATTTTACTGGACTCTTCAGCCAATGATCGAGCAAACGAGATTGATTTCCGTTCTGAACTCTCAATCCGTTTCTTCAGAAAATCATCAATTTGAGCAAACAACTCTTCTCTGAAAGTCGAGTCCATCTTGTTGATTTCACCAATAAACAAGTCTCTGGATTGATCAATAAGTGATTGATTTTGTGTAAGCAGCACATCCTTCATTTTCGAGTTCAAAAATTCATCTATAGCAGTGTGAACAACACTTCGCAGATCAGTCTTTAAATCATTTAGAAAGCTGTCTGGCATAGCTAGAGTCGAACTGGAAGGTCCAACAACATTATCAACTGCCTTGAGTTCTTCTTCATCAAACATCACAGCATCCAAAAACTCATCATCTTCTTTTCCAATCATGAATGAGTCGACTTCATCTTCATCACTAAGAACAATATCTTCTAACTGTTCTGAAGTCTGGACTGCTATCTCAGCAACTTCTGGCTTGATCTCTTCTTCAACTAGATCAGTTTGAGTTCCAATATCAGATGAAAACTCTTCAACCAGAATTCCGTCAGGAATTTTTAATAACCTCTTTACAAGAGCAACTAAGGCTCTCGGCGGAAATAGTTCTGACTGATCCTTTACACCACTATGCTCCTTCTGTTCCATCTCCCAATCCAGAAAATTTGAGATTCCTCCCATTCCTTGAATAACTTCGAAAAGATCATCGGTGGAGGACTTCTTAAGAGCAAACCAGGTGCATATCCTTACAAGAATTTCAAACTGTTCTGACTCATAGTCGACTTCGACAGTTGAGAGCGTCCGCTTCAGATTTCTGATCATTCGGGCTCGAATTCTCTTCTCTCTCAAACACATAGGATAATAGACGAGGGATTCGAATCTAACAACAGACGGGTCCTGAGTAGATGGGGTCTCTAACTCAGCTGTTGCAGTGGCAACTGGCGTCGTGTCTGAAGTAGATGGTTTAGGGGGTTCACCATATTCTGGTGAGGGAGAGGGTGTGAAAGCAATGGTTTCAATGGGCTGTAATGCGGCTTGGTCAGGTATGACAACTGTAGGAGTATCAGTTGTATCACGTATAGGAGTGTATAGGGGATGACTGGCCCTCAGCGGTCGTGCTGCCAGTGCTTGCGAGGTTGGGGGTACAGGTCGAGGCCTAGATCGATGTGATCTAGCCTTGGTTCGGATAGACGTAGACGGGAGAGAGAGAGGAATTGAAACAGATTGAGTAGAGGTACCAACCTGTATACTCGACTCGACTGGACGAGTGGGCGACCCAACTCTCACGAGAGTGTACATCTCTGGGATTTGTTCACTCGACTCCTTCTCCTGAGTTGACTCTTCTTCTGACTGAGTCTTCTCTGAGTCAGCTGTACTAGACTCCGCCTCTTCAGTCTTGTCTTGAGAAGAACTGGATGAATCGGCATACGGCAACACTTCTGATTCATCAATTTGAACCTGCCTTGGGGCAGCTGGCCTTGCAGCAGCCTGCTTCCTCATTGCTTCAATCTTTAAGTAAAACTTAAGAGGATGAAACGGCTTTCCTTTGCTCCAATCATTCTTGTTTGGCAGCAAAAACGGAAGTAATATACTCAGCTTGTTTCCATACCCGACTGCTTGAGATACCACCCAATGTCTGGTATCAGCATCCACCTTTACACTTCGTTCGAAGTACATTATCCTGTCAGCTATCAATTTGAACCAATTTACCTCAGTGATTCCATCATAGATAACTGCCATGATCCTTGTTTTGGCTTGAGTGACCGAGTCATGAGACCCAGTGGCACATAGAAGCATCTTGCTTGCTATGTCCAACAAAGTGCGATATTTCTCCAAAAGATCACCCTTCTTGGCAGTAGGAGCTTTACCATCTGGCTTGAGCTTCATTTTCTTTCCACAGAAGATGCTCAAATACTTCATCTCCTGCCCTTCAGCATACCTGTCCACATCAATCGTTCCGATGGGTAGCCTTAATTTTTCGAACATTACTTCCTTAGTGATTTCCACCCGATGCCCATCAATAAAAGATTCTAACACTTCTCCCTGTCTATTGACGTTGGCATAAAATTCCAGAACTTCTTCTTCTAACACAACCTGTGGAAATGCCTCTAGGTAGGGCTGTAGACCGCATCTGATGCATTTGGTCAAGATTTCCATGTTTCCTTCCTTGTGATTGCCTTTGAAGAATAGTGATGGTTCAACATGTACCTTGTTATCATTTATATATCTTCCGAGATCAAATGGTGCCTGCATGTTGGAACTTACATCGAGAATCGAACGAATAGACATGGTGAATGATTTACTAAGAACACAAACAAATGGATTATGCAGTAAATTACTGGTAGCAAGAAGTAGAGAGGTTATGAAACGTGAGGCAAGACGTGTGCAATAGTTGGTTTTTGTTTAAAACATAATTTGATCCAACGGTGAATATAGAAGAATTAGATCCAACGGTGAAGACCTTTGGCATTCAGTTACGGAACCGAGAAAAGAATGTGAATTGATTATGTGCAAATTGGAATCCGCCTTTCTTATTTGCAAAAATAAAAGAGTGTATTCATCTGACCTATTTTGGTCGTGTTTTGGCATGAACGAAATATGTACACCTCATTAACTATTGGTGTATAAATCAAATTCTAGGATTTCCACATTTTAACACAATCACATTACTTTATCATAGTTAATTTGGTTCGAGTAAACATATTAACACATATTCAATGAAAATCAAATGTAAACTTATCTTGTCTGTTCGAGTCCATCCAGAACAGATGAGTAGGACTAAGCTTCATAAGGCGAGTGGGTTAAGCGGCACAAGACGAGTAGTCTTATGTTCACCAGATGAGTTCCCCCTTCGACTATGCGTATCTGTCTGAATGTCGAACAGCTTTATGTACCTGTCTTCTTTAGTACGACAGATAGTCGAGTAGAATTTATATGACGAATATTAATTTAAATCAATGATCAAGGTTCAAACAAGATGACTGTTACCAAACTAAAGAGTCAACATAAGGATCTTTAAGAAATCAAAGATTCCCCCTTAAATGTTTATTCCCTTAGTATTACCCTCAGCTTTACCAGCTTCCTCATCGGGTTGTTTGGTCAACTTGTCTGACCTTGTATACCTGTCTGTTGCGTGAATAGACGAGTGCTCTGTTCTTTTGTGGTAGCTTGTCTATTTCTCCTTTCTTCTTAGGACTGTACCTGTCTGTTAGTACATTGCTACATACTAGTAGGATCAAGATCAATAAGTCCTAGACTAATGCATAATTCACGAAATCGGGCCTCAGCTAATGGTTTTGTAAAAATATCAGCTCTTTGAAAATCAGTATGAATCTTTTCCATGCGAATATCCTTCTTTTCTACATGATCACGTATGAAATGGTGTTTCACATCAACATGCTTACAACGTGTGTGCAGAACAGGATTTTGTGTAATGGCAATTGCACTATTACTATCACAGAATATAGGAACATTTGATTCACAAATATTATAATCTCTAAGCTGTTGAATAAGCCATAATAATTGACTACAGCAACTACCAGCAGCCATGTACTCGGCTTCAGTAGTAGAGGTAGCAACACTTGTCTGCTTTTTCGAAAACCATGAAATGAGTTTTGTGCCTAAGAATTGACAAGAACCAGATGTAGATTTCCTATCTATTCTACAACCACCAAAATCAGAATCAGAGTAGCCACTTAGAGATAAATCATCATTCGAAGGATACCATATACCACGATTGATGGTTCCTTTCAAATATTTCAGAATCCTTTTAGTGGTTTCCATATGACTCTCCTTTGGATTAGCTTGAAAACGAGCACATACTCCAACAGAGAATGCAATATCAGGTCTACTAGCAGTTAAGTAGAGTAATGAACCAATTAGACCACGGTAATGGGTTTGATCAGTACACTTACCTTGTTCGTCTGGGTCCATTCTGTATGTAGGTAGCATAGGTACGCCAGCAGACTTGCATGTCTTAATACCATACTTATCTAGAAGATTTCTAGTATACTTTGCTTGATTTATGAAAATCCCTTCAGGGGTCTGTTTTACTTGAAGTCCAAGAAAGTAATTCATTTCACCCATCATAGACATCTCAAATTTACTTTGCATGAGTGTTGAGAAACTTTCACTCAGCTCTTTGTTAGGTGAACCAAAAATGATGTCATCTACGTAAATTTGGACGAGTAAAATGTCTTTCCCTTCTTGTCTTCTAAACAAGGTTCTGTCTACCTTGCCTTTAGTAAAACCATTTTCTAATAGAAATTGAGAAAGAGTATCGTACCAGGCTCTTGGAGCTTGCTTTAGTCCATATAAGGCCTTCTTTAATTTGTATACTTGATTACCTTTGACTTCGAAACCTGGGGGTTGTTCAACATATACTTCTTCCACAAGAATACCGTTAAGAAATGCACTTTTAACATCCATTTGATATACTGTAAATTTCATGTAAGCAGCATATGCAAGAAACAATCGAATGGCTTCTAGTCTAGCCACAGGAGCATATGTTTCATCATAGTCTATGCCTTCAGCTTGTGAATAGCCTTGGGCGACTAGTCTAGCCTTATTACGAACAACTACATCATTCTCATCTTTCTTATTCTTGAAAATCCATCTGGTGCCAACTACATTATGATGTTTTGGTCTATCAACAAGTTCCCAGACGTCATTTCGAACAAACTGATTCAACTCGTCTTGCATAGCAATGATCCAATTACTATCAGCCAATGCCTCATTAATGGTTTTTGGCTCGATAGATGAGAGGAAACAACACCAGCAGAACAGAGATGGACTAGATTGTTCTTGCGACTCAAAGAGTTGTCGTCTAGTCTTAACACCAACAGTAGAGTCACCAATAATATTTTCAGTATTATGCGCTGATTTCCATGTATTTCTATTCTTAACAAAAATACTATCATCTATATCATGTACAGCATCATGCATGTCAACATCATTATCATCAGAAGATTTAATAGGGGTAGACGAGTCGACTAGTTTAGATATGTCAACTGGTCTAGTAGAGTTACCTTGAGCACTCACCTTCTTCTGGTCGTCTGACTCGAGAGCTTTTATAAATGGATTATATGCTTGAACGGATTCATATACCTCTGAGTCTTTGTCAGTTTCGACAGTTAGCTCAGTAGCTTTCTCACTGATCTTGTTGGTAGACGAGTCCTGTTGAGATTCTTCGAAAACCACATGTGGTGTTTCTTCCACACAAAGGGTTGAGTAGTTGAATACTCTAAATGCTTTGCTAGTCGAGGAGTATCCTAAGAATATCCCCTCGTCTGCTTTAGCATCGAATGCATTCAACTTGCTTTTCCCATTATTATGGATGAAACACTTGCATCCAAATATATGAAAATATGAAACTCTGGGTTTTCTACCTTTCCATACCTCATAGGGCGTCTTACCTAGTGCTTTATTGATAGCACTTCTATTTTGTGAGTGGCATGCAGTGTTGATAGCTTCTGCCCAAAATTTCTGAGGCGTATTATACTCTGTCAGCATGGTCCTGCAGGCTTCCTTAAGAGTTCTGTTCCTTCGTTCTGCTACTCCATTTTGCTGTGGTGTCCTAGCTGCACTAGTAAGGTGCTGGATGCCACGCTTGGAACAAAATTCGTTAATATAGCAGTTAATGAATTCAGTACCCTTGTCACTACGGATCTTGACAATTGACTGATTCTTCTCAACCTGTAACTTCTTCAATAGATCAGGCAAAAGTGTTTGTGTATCACTCTTCTTGTGTAAGAAGACTACCCAAGTGAACTTAGAATAGTCGTCTACCACAACAAGTGTGTACCTTCTACCGTTCAAAGTTGGAGGAGTTATTGGGCCATGTAAGTCCATATGTAGAAGTTCAAGAACTCTACTGGTTGAGAGGGATGGAATAGATTTAAAAGAGCCCTTCACCTGTTTACCTTTTTGACAGGAGGTGCATACATGTGACTTATAGTAGACTTCATTGGGAATACCTTCCACAAGGTAGTCTCTGGCTATTTTATTAAGAATCTTAAAGTTTAGATGACAAAGGCGTCTATGCCAGAGCCAGTCAAGTTCTTTAGGATTCTTAGTAAGTAGACAGGTGTCCCTTGGACAACTGTTCCAGTTCACTATGTACACACTTCCTTGTCTAATGCCGACTAGTAGGACTGTGTGTGTTTTCTTGTCGATGATTTCACATTTCTGACTCTTGAACTGCACCTTGTATCCACGATCACAAAATTGTGAAACAGAGAGTAAATTGTATTTCAAGCCTTCAACATAAGAAACGTCTTGAATTTCTATGTCACCATTCTGAATGTAACCAAATCCTTTAGTAACAGCAATGGAGCTATCACCAAATATCACTTTTGGTCCTTCTTGCTCACGGTAGCTTGATAAGAGAGTCTTAGTACCAGTCATGTGGTGCGAACAGCCACTGTCTATGTACCAAGTTTCTCCTGTTGAGCCACCTTTCTTGTATAGATCGAGTCGACCCTGCAATAGATGATAATACATAATTTAGGTACCCTCCTTGTTTATTGGGGTCCTTGGGGGTTAGTCGAGTTCAATGGAATCCAAATATACATTGGAGTCCTGAACAAGTTTGACCTTCTAAGCTTTCGACCATATTTGTTGCAAAATAAGACCTTGTTGTCCTTATCTGGCCTATCAGTCGAGTTCGGGTCTACTCTTTGGAGATAGCCTTTTGACTTAATCTCTACTTGAGCAGGCACTTGTCTATGATAGTCAGAATAGGGTTTATATGCATTAGGTCCATACGGTTTATAGACATGTTTAGGTCTTTCTTCTCCTTTGATATCATATGACAAAGGTGGAGGATATAAAACAGCTTGTGTACGATATTTTGGACCTTCCTGTCTAGGTCTAGACGAGTAGAGTTGAGACTGCCTTATGAAAGGAGGTCTAGACTCTTGTCGTCTAGTCTGTACTTGTCTAGTACTAGTCTCCTCTGGATACCAGTCCTCGTATCTGACCTGATTTGGTCGTCCACGATTCCTAGTCCTTTGTTGACTCGTCTTAGACGGAACAGGCTTGTTGTTAACTTTCTTTTTACCACATTTGGTAATTGGAATGTTAACTCGAGCTTGTTTTGTTACAGTACCTTTTGATGGAGTGTCAATATCGTATATCAATGGTTCTTTTCCTTTATCATTAGTCAAAGAGCTTGAGATGAAAATAGTAGGGTTCTTAGGAACTAGAGTAGACGAGCTGGGTGTCTCAGCACCTATGCCTGTCTTGTCAGCAGGAGCCCTATACCTATCTGACAATTCAAGGTTAACCTTAGATGAGTTAACCAGGTCAGTAAGTTTAAGGTCTAATGTGACAACCTCGGTTTCTAAGAACTTATTACGTTCTTCAAGCTTTTTGAGCTTGCTTTGTAAGACATTGAATTCATGTTTCTCAGTCGCATGTGTCTTAAGTAGGTCTTGATACAACTTGTCTGTCAATGAACACTTGTTTTTGAGTTGTCTCAACTCTTCTTGCAAGCGTTCATTTAGGACTGTTATATTAGGATCTACTTTAGATTGAGCTTCCTTAAGATCAATGATTTCTTGTCTTAGAATGATGTTTTCATCACTGACTTCAATGAATGCCTTGTTGGCAAGTAGGAGGTCGTCTTCAACTGCACTAGTAGAGTGCTGAAGACTACTCCCTACTTGGCTACTGGCAGTGTCACTTTCATCAGAATCTGATTCATCACATGATTGAAAGGAAGTAACAGATGATACCTCTTGGTCGATTTTAGCCATGAAGCATAAACCATCATCAACTATGAATGCTTCATCGTGATCTGGTTCAGACGGGTAGCTAGATGAGGATGATGGCAACTCATCTGAGTCAGAGTCAGAGTCATTATTGGCCATCATTGCCTTTTTACCACGGTTGTATCTTCGTTCCCTTCGTGCTTTGCGTTCTTCTCGATCATCAGTACTCAGGTCCGGACATTCATATATGTAGTGACCTGGCTTCTCACAGTTATAGCACAAAAGATCATTAGTAGCCTTTTTAATAGGAGAGTTGTTCCTTCGTTTATCACGTCTATCAGAACGAGTAATCTTCCTACTATCAGACTCTTTATCTTGTCTGTTACCTTTCGAGACTTCGTCTCTCCTTTCGGACGAGTTTCGGTCTCGTCTGGTCTCAGACGAGTTCTTAGAAGCAGACCCTCTATGCTCTCTATAGAACTTCTTATATCTCCCGAAACGTTTATTCAGCCTATCAAACTTTCTAACCATGAGGCTTACCTGATCCTTCAGACTAAGATCAGTATCTAACTCGTCTTTAACAGAAGCAGACCTAGACTTAGTTTTAGACCTGTCTATCTTAGACGAACTAGCCTTAAAAGCAACGTTCTTAGATACAGCATGTTCTCTGTCACTACTTACTATGGGTTCATCTTCGTCTAGATCAAACTCATGAGCCTTTAGAGTTTGAAACATAGTCTCTGCTGTCCATACGTCTATATCTTGGGTATTCTTAACAAGCATTTTTACCATCTTCCATCGACTATCAAGGCTTTTTAGAATCCTAAGATTGATTTCACGAGGAGTATAAGATTTACCAAGGACTTCCAAGTCATTCATGATTTTGGTAAAACGAGTGTCCAACTGGTCTATTGTTTCACCAGTTTTCATATGAAATGATTCGAATCTTTGGACAGCAGTGGAAAGCTTGCTTTCTTTGATTAGGGATGTCCCTTCACAAATGATAGCTAAGCGGTCCCACATTTCTTTGGCAGTTTTACATTTTAACACTTTTCCCAGATACTCATTAGGAAGAGTGTGTAAGATGTAATTCTTGGCCAAGCTATCCAAATTATTCTGTCTCATTTCTTCAGATGTAAGTTCTGACCTTGGTTTCTTGACGAGAGTACCCACGGGTTGATTTGCGTCGAGGGCAGCAGTGTTTGGGATCATGGTCACAATTGGACCTTCAGTAATGACTGAGATCATTAAGTCATGAGTGGAGCTGAAGATGGCTTCCATCCTTAGCTTCCAATAGTCGTAATCCTGTACCTGGAACTTAGGTAGTTTGTTGGCGCTTATCTCAAGAGACATGATTTCAAGAAATAAGTGCTAAGTAGAGTTATGATCAAGAACAACAGATAAGTCAAGAACAGGGAGCACGAAAAACAGATGATACAAGAATATGATCAAGAACACGTATACAAGAACAGTCAAGGACCAAGACTTCACCCTAAGTCTTGAGTCGGTTATCAAGAAACAGCAGTTCGTAAACTACTGCTCTGATACCACTTGTTGGTCCCAAGTTGAGTTAATAACGAGTAAGCTAGTGAAAATGTCTAGAGGGGGGTGAATAGACTTTTCAAAAATCTTTCGAAATATCAAAGTACAATATGCGGAATACGAAATTATCAATGAGCCCAATTCAAGATTATACTCAACTTATTTTCGAGAACTCTGTTCTATACTCAACTAGTCTAGATCAGTTAAGTAGTTAAACCAATTAAGCAATTTAAACAATCAAAACTGTAAAGTAAAACAAACACAAGATTTATAGTGGTTCGACAACTTGTCTACATCCACTCTCACAAACCCAGTTGTGATGTTTCCACTAAACTCTTCCAATCGAGTACAAGTGTGTATTCCTGTCTTTAAAGTCCCAAGAAGAAGACTTAGATCTTCAATCAGACTATACCTCCAGATATGTCTACGATCTTACTAGAAATTTTACAAGTATCTAGCACCTTGAAAAATAACAAACAAAAACTTAAAAACTTCTCTGTTCTTCAGTAGTAGCCTTCTGAATTCTTCACTTGTCTTCTGGCTATCTTTCTGAACTTCAATCAACTCTGAGAGTAAACTTCTTTTGAATCTTCAATATCGTTTTTGAGTAGTAAATTGATCAATCAGAAGAAGGGGTATAAAGAAAAAGAATTTTGGAGGTTGATAACATCCTCCAATGTAGTCTACTGCCTAACCCAAATTCGAAGCCCAGTTCTGAGGTATATAGAGAAGATTCTCTCTAACACATTTTTTGCTAGGGCAGAAAGTGGGTCGATGAATAAGGATCAACTCTACGTTTTGTGGTGCTTAGTATACGAGCACAAGTTAAATGTCGCGTACTACTTTGTGCACCAACTGGAGAGGATTAGGAACAGTTGGGCTGCAGGGTCCAAGGTCATGATTGGAGGGATGATCACCTTATTCGCTGATCACTTTGGCATCGATACCTCGATGATGAAGGCAGTGAGAGGGAGAGATTTAAGCTTAAATGTGATCAAGAGGATGCATATTGTCAAAGAGGAAGGTGGTCGATTGTTTTTGAAGTGTGCAAATGGAGCAAACTTCCCTCTCCATAACCCAAGCCTGACTACTCTCATTAGGGGAAAGAAGAAAATGCTTGAGAATCTTCGCCTTAACACGGAGGCATACCTTCGAGCAATTCGAGAAGGATCAACCAATGATCAAGAAGAAGAAGAGGATGAGATGCTTACAATTGAAGGTGGGGATGCTCAAGTGAATGAAGAGGATGAGGGTCAAGAGGACGATGGAGCCGGTCCGTCCCGTTCACAATGGGAAAACTACTTGAAGAGTCAAGCGGACCTTGCAAGTGCTCAAGAGCAAAGGTGGTTGGGGCAAGAGACTTTTATCAATGACCAAAGGGCAAGGTGGGTGGTTGAAGACGGATATCGGAGAGATGATGAGGCAAGGTGGTTAGCCGAAGCAGCCTTCCGAAGGAGCCAAGAGGAGCGTTGGACAAACGTGAATGATGCAATCCAACGAATGGAGGCATGGCACATCGGTCAAAACCACTACCAATTTCCACCACCGTCCGATCAGTAAAAGGGAGTTCTTCTTCTCCCTTCTCTATCCTTTATCTCTTTCAGTTGAAAAACTAGATTCTCATTTGATTTGGTTTGTACTAATCGTATTGATACTCCTTCTCTATACCCTTGTTGGTTGATACTTTTGTACCTCGTCTTGGATTGATGGATGTATGCTTTCGATTTTCTTTGATTGTGGGATGATATTTCTTTAATCTTGTTGAATGGGATGATTTAATTGTGCTTCAATGAGGTTGATTGGTTGTATTGATTGTGAAGTGATTTGAGTTTATGGATGAATATTGATTGAATGTTTGATTTTGTGGGTTTCTATGTGATTGAGAGTTGACTCATGAATGAACTTATCATGTGAATATGTGTTGTGAGAAGAACTAGGCTTATGATGATGCTTGTATTCACGTCTTTGAAAACCCGGTGAGAATTGATCCTTGAACCAATCATGATCCGATTGTTTATTTGAGAGTGGATTGATCATTGTCCATAATTCTAGAACTTGCCATAAGTCTTGCTTGAAACCACAAGTGTGTGAAACAATGGGATATGATCTAGGCCATCTTTTGTTATAAATAGTCACTTAGCTAAATATTCCCATACCAAAAAGAATTTTCCGTAGTTAGCCAATTTGAGCCTTAAAACTTGATCTTTTGGCAACCTACAATGTTTAACCACTTGAACTTTATAAGCCTTTGCCTTTACTAGTGGAGGACAAGTGAAAAGTGGAAAAACATGAGTTTTGATTGATATGTGTGTGGGGTGTTTGAGCAAAGAGAAAAAAAAGAAAGAAAAGATGAAAAGCAAAACAAAAGAAAAGGATAAGAAAATGGGAGCCTCTAGAAAAGAAAGTGAAAAGAATGAAAAATGAAAAAAATCAAAGAGGGGATCTCCCAAAAACATGTGCTTAAGAGCAAAAGTTGACTCTTAAAAGAAAAAAAAGAACAAAATTCTTGAGAATGAAAAGAAAAGTGAGGAGGTGGATAGTTTGGTTTGAATGAAATGAAAAATGAAAAAAATTGTTCGTTGTCCTACACTAGTCGAGTCACAATTTCCAAAATTCTTCCCACCGTTTCCAAAGAGCCAACGTTACGTCCTAGTTAAAGTCCTTTTGTTCCTATTGTCAAGCATGACAAAGTGGTAGAAAGATGAGATTTGTGGCAAGCTTATGGTGATTATGTGATGTGATTCAATTGATGAGTGAAAGCATGACCTCAATTTACTTGTGTGAATGAGAGAAACACTTCTTGTGAGGATTGTGAATCAAGTGCTTGATTTTGCTTTGTTTTAATCACAACTTGCATGAAGATGGTAGGGGAGTTCATGGTTGATAATTGTTCATTGGAAGCTAACTTGATCATATCATTGCTTTGGTTGAATCCATGGTTCAAATTCTTCACAATCACTCTCCTTTGTTCTTTTCTTTCTTTGCTTGGGGACAAGTAAATTCTTAAGTTTGGGGGGGGGGGGGTGATTTGTCGTGAGATTGCTCGAATTTGTGGATAAATTGTGCTTTAAATATCAAGTTATTCTTGCAAGAATCGTGTGATTGTTGGTTAATTCTCGAAATTTTGATACACGATCATTCTTGTTTGATTTCTAGGTAATACGAGAAGTTTCAAAGCAAACCACGAAAAATCCATTAGTTGGATCAATCCAAAGATTCAACCACATAAAAGGCATCGAGGAGAGGGTCTTAACGAGACAAGAATCGAGCCGATCGGACATCCGGAGTGCAAGTTATGCTTTGAACAAGGAATGAGGAATCAACTCGACCGAGTGAGCCAACTCGGCCGAGTCAAGGCGAAATACGAAACTTTTTGGAATAGATGGACCACTTGGCCGAGTGAGCCAACTCGGCTGAGTCAAGGCGAAATCTAAAACTTTATGGAAAGAGGGACCACTCGGCCGAGTGATCCAACTCGGTCGAGTCAAGGAGAAATACGAAGCTACTGGAATTGAGAGACCACTCGGCCGAGTCACCTGTGGATAAAAGCGTGGCACACTTTTTACTTACTCCACTTGGCCGAGTCACCGTGCAATTTTTGCCCACTTCCAAATTTGACCTAGGGACACATGCCAAGCTTGATTGGAAGGGTATAAAAGACCACAAATTCGTTTTTGAAAGGGAGGCAGCCATTGGAACACCACAAAAGCTCCCCAAATCCAAATTTCACCATATTTAGCTCATTTTTCTTAGTTTAGCCATAGAATTGAGTGGATTTTCATAGTTTAGTTGTTAATTTGAGTTGTAATTTCATTTAAAGCAAATGATTGAAGATTTTGTTGAAGATTTCAAGGTTTATTTCATTTTGCAAATCAAAGAGGTGATACCTTTACTTTTATTTAAGAATTTAGTATTATTAATCATGGGTATGTTTGATTTCTCACTTTTCTTCCTTAATTTCCCTAAATTAGCCATGGGCTAAGCATTTTTGTGTTTGGGTGTGGTAGAATTGTGATGGAATTTGTGTTCTTAGCTTAATTTTGATTGTGGAATTCATTGGAAGGTATATTGGTTAGGTTTATGGGTTGTGATTGATCATTTGCTAGAACTCAATTATTAGGTTGTATTAGAAACTCAATTAATGCAACGAGAGTTGGTTAATCGGGGTAGAAAGTATAATCGAGGGTTGGGAGTCGAGCGAATTGAGTAAATATTGGTTTATCGCAACGAGAGTTGGGTAAATTTCATTAGAACCCCATTTATCTACATTAATTGCTTGAAATAACATTTGAGTGATTAGTGAGAAGGCCATAGAAGTTTGGTTGTTAGTATTCAAGTGGAAAAACATGATTAGGAATTAGTTTAGTATAATTTAGGTAGAGTCGAACCCCCTAGTTGTGTGATTACCCGGGTAAGAAAGCCTTTATTCGTCCTCTCGATCCTAGGCACCTTATATGACATATGTGTTAGTGATTGCTTCTACCAAGTGCCATCCAATGAAATTCACATAGAAGATAACTATTACATCCATTCCACACAAGGACGAACACCCGAACACTACCTCCATCACTTGATTTTAATCGTTATCTTTCTAGTCATTGTTTATCATAGTTGTTAATTAAGAATTTCATTTACATTTCTTTGCACAAACCATGAATTTCCACTGTATTCAAAGAACAATGCATAGCACTAAGGCTACTTTAACAAACTAGTCTCGCGGATCGATAATTTAACCGGGCCTTGCTTTTATTACATACGAACCTCAGGAACTGTTGGTGTATACTGTAAAGCAAACTTTTAGTGGGCTTTTGTGACGTATATTCGATTTCCTTTTATCTGAAATAAATGGTTTTTCACATTATTGCATTATTTGTGATTACTTGTATGTCTGCTTATCTTGCATTGTAGACGATGTGGTAGGTTTGTAGTCACACAGAAGATCACATTGTCAGTTCCTTGTAAGATATAAATAGTATTCACAACTGAGATAGTTATGGACAAAACTATTGGTTTGAGTTGTAGTGTAAACTTGTTAGTGGTTTGTCTTGGCCATTAGTTTATACTAGTGCGCTGTGGCGTATTGAATGGATCATAGATAAGACATTAGTTTATACTAGTGCGCTGCTTGTTCACTACTTTGATGTACCATAGGTGAAAATCTTGGTAGATTCTTCACGCTCCATATTTTGGGTAGTGGCATCGCTCGCATGATGTCTAATTATTGGCATTAGGGCACCGTGTCCTGTACTTCCAGGCTGATGATGTCCCCTTGAGGAAACTCATAAAGGATTGTCGTATTAAACCCTGCAGGTGGATTTAATCCGTACGACAAAAAGGTTGAGTGGTACTACTCAAGGAATTATAGAAATTAATTATTTAAATAAGTCAGAAGCTTTAATAATTAATGGACGTGCGATATCTTAAACACGGAGAATTATAAAGTCTAATAGAAGCCCTGATTCAGTTCGGGATAGGACGGGAGTGCAACATTATTTCTCTAGTGGAATGAATTAATGTTCTCGGGCCAAATTATATGTTCTGGGCTGAACATAAGAGTATTTGGGCCTGTAAGAAGCCCAAACCCTATACCTTCTAATGGATCCCTAGTCTGGCCCATGAACTTATGGAGATTATAAATAGGAGCCTCAAAATAGTTTTGAAACCCTAGCACACACGAAATTGAGAAAAATGGCTAGGGTTTCAAGGAGACGAAACTCAGGCACCTTCTCCACGTTTGATAGCGCGCTGTCCACCCGGTGTTCGAGCGAGGTTGGGAGACAGGCTAGAAGATCCGTAGATTGGAATCAACGTCTCGATCTTCAAGGGTAACGAATCTAAATTCTGCTTTAGATGCATGTTTAGGTTTTAATTCGTTATTTATACGTTTGGCATCCGACAACGATCCCGGTGATGGACCGCCTTCGCCGGCGCGTTCCAGCAATTGGTATCAGAGCCTGGATTCGTGGATTGTTGGCTCTGCCTGAAACGTATGATTGTATGATTCAATTTATTTTGTTTCATGTGTATGTATGCGTTTCTGTTGGTTATGTTTTTTTTCTTCTATCGTAACCATAGTGTTATGTAATCGTTTTTCCCACCAGATAATAAGTGTGGGTAGTATAGGACTATTTCATAGATCACTGTAGTAGGTTTTTGCTCGTTTATATTGTATTTTTTGATCGTGAGAATGGGCGGTGTCGATGAAAGATCTGAAAACAGTAATCTGAGTTTTTCAGGTTATGACCTTGGACGGTGAAAACTGTTTTGACCATAACTTTTGACTCGGGTGTCCGTTTTCAGCCCACAAGACCTTTTCGGAAACGTCTCGATGAGATCTACAGGAGTCACAACTATGTTGGACGACGAGTGGCGAGGCCTAATTCAAAAGCCTTGATGAAGTTTTCTGCCAGTTTTTGTCGGTGGACGAGAATTCGAGGTTTTTGCATTGCGTGAGAGGCCGATGCGAGGCATCCGTTCGTGCCACTATTTTTTTTATCATTGTAATAGCTTATAGTAGGCTGTTTTTGATAGGTTTTCAAGGGGTTGCGATAGATGTGCATTTATTTATTTTTGCCTATGTTTATCGCATCTTGTATTGTTATGGCATGCATGTGTTAATTTTTGTTAATTTGCTATGCCAATGAATAATCTTCATGTTAAAATGACTAAGTGAGATAATTGAATTTTAATTAATTTATAGGCCTCCACAATTGGTCTTTAAGTAAGGTGTATGTTGCTCGTGGGACCTTAGGAGTCTTCCCCTAACGGGTGCAACATTCACGAGCTTACTAGTTAAGACTTCTAATAAAACTGTTTTAATCTTTAGATGAAGTGTGTGATCTTCCCTAACGGATGTGTCATCCATGAGTTCATCAGTAAAGAATAATTCAAGACAATTGTTGTTAAATTGTGGTCATCACTTAGATGTGAATTTTAATATAACCCCCCAACGGGGTCACTGTTCTAGTTCACATGGCCAGTTAAAGTTCGACTGTTAATTTCATTCGTCATAAGGATAAGTTGACGTGATATTGAAATTAAAGACTGAATGTATGGTCGATGAATACATGTGTAAACGACCACCCTAACGTGGCTTGCATATGTGTTTGTTGGGCTGTTGGAGGTTGTGTTGAATATTGGTTTTGAAGGTTTCCAATGTTTTATGCTTCAAACTTATGTGATTTATTGCTTGCATTTTATTTATTTCAGATAAATTATGGTGACAATCAACCCACTTATGGTTATCTTAAATCAAAATAAGCTTATTGGTCAAAATTACTTGGATTGGAAAAGGAATTTGGACATTGTCCTAGTTGCTGATGAGTATAAGTTTGTGCTCGATACACCTGCTCCTGCCCCTTTGGGAGCCGAATCTACTGAAGAGCAAAGGGAGGCTCATAAGAAGTGGCACAAGGCTGATGAGATGGCTCGTTGTTACATTTTGGCCTCGATGTCAAATGTTTTACAACAGCAGCATCAAACTATGCCTAGTGCCGCAGCTATGATGTTGAGCCTCAAAGAGCTTTTTGGTGAGAAAGATAGGGCTGCCCGCTTTGAGGCTATGAGGAAGATCATGTCAACCTCTATGCCAGAGGGAGCGTCCGTGAGGGACCACAGTCTCAAGATGATGGAATATCTGAATGAGATTGAGGTCCTCAGAGGGTTAATCGATAATGACACCAAGATCGATATGATCCTACACTCGCTCCCAAAGTCTTTTGAGAACTTCCGTGTAAACGCAATCATGAGTAAGAAGGATTATACTTTAACCGAGCTTCTTACGGAATTGGTCGCGGTGGAGGGTCTCATGGGTAAACGACCACAAGCCAATGTTACTGTTCAGGCTGGACCTTCTTCGTCTAATGGCAAGAAGAAGAAAAAGCCTTTACAGAAAAAGAGTGGTGGTGAAAGCAGTGGGAGCAAGAAACTAGCGCCTTCTGGTGGCGTGAAAAAGCCGAAGGGCAAATGTTTCAAGTGCAACAAGACGGGACATTGGAAGTATGATTGTCCTCTCCTGAAATAGGACAACCCTGGTACGTCTCTCGCTTTAGTTGTTGAAACATGTTTTGCAGCTTGTTCTGCCTTTTCTTGGGTAGTAGATACAGGAGCCACTGACCATGTTTGTTACACCTTGCAGGAGTTTCTGCAGACAAGGGAACTGAGTGAGGGCGAGATTACTATTAGTTTGGGCAATGCTGCGATAGTATCAGTGGTTGCAGTGGGAGACGTGCACTTATGTTTTTCTAATTCTGTTTTAGTATTAAAGAACGTTTTATACGTGCCGAATTTTCAGAGAAATTTAATTTCTGTTTCGAAGTTGTTTTTGGATGGATGCTTAGTTGTTTTAATGACAATGTTGTTATTATGAGAAATGACTCTTTAATCTGTTCTGGCACGTTAGAAAACAATCTTTATACTATTACGTGTGCATATCATACTGTGACTGAAGCTCATTCATCATCATCATTAAATAAGAGAAAGGAACCTTCTAAGTTGAATCAAACATACCTTTGGCATCTAAGATTGGGTCATGTCAACCTAAGAAGGATTCAAAGACTAGTAAGTAGTGGGTTTTTGGAGTCTCTCCAAGTGGAACCATTCTCAGTCTGCGAATCCTGTTTGGAAGGCAAGATGACCTCGAGGCCTTTTAAGGCCAAGGGTAATAGGGTTAATGATGTGTTGGAATTGATTCACTCTGATTTGTTTGGGCCTATGACTGTTCAAGCTAGAGGAGGCTTTGAGTACTTCGTCACTTTCATTGACGATTACTCAAGATATGGATACATCTACCTGATGCGCCACAAGTCTGAATGCTTTGGCAAGTTCAAAGAATTTAAGGCAGAAGTGGAGAACTGTCATGGTAAGAGTATCAAGTCACTGCGTTCTGATCGTGGTGGTGAGTACCTTAGCAATGAATTTAGGCAATAATTATTAGATAACGGGATTAGATCCCAGCTCTCCGCGCCTGGTACTCCGCAACAGAATGGCGTGGTTGAGAGAAGGAATAGGACTCTATTAGATATGGTGAGATTGATGATGAGTTATGCTTCATTACCTACCTCTTTTTGGGGTTATGCCTTGGAAACAGCAGCGTACCTTCTAAATTATGTACCTTCTAAAGTGGTTCCAAAAACCCCGATTGAATTGTGGTCTGGGCGAAAGCCTAGTCTAAACCACATTCGGATTTAGGGTTGTCCAGAACATGTGCTGAACAAGGAAGCTGATAAGTTGGCACCTAGAACTGAAGTACGGTTGTTTGTAGGATACCCTAAGGGAACGAGAGGTGGTTATTTTTATAGTCCTAATGATCAGAGGGTGGTGGTGAGTACCAATGCCCGATTTTTAGAAGAAGACTATATGAATGAGCATAAGTCCAATACTGAGATCATTCTAAATGAGTTGAGAGGAGACAATGGCACACCGAGTGTGCAAGAGGAAATACCACAAGAGACTGCACAACGTGGCGACTCTAATGAACCTTTGTATACATTGCCTCGTCGTAGTGGGAGGGTTGTTCGCCAACCTGATCGTTTCATGTTTGTGGGAGAGTCTATGGACTTGATTCCAAGCGATGAACATGATGATAACGAACCCTGGACATACAAAGAGGCAATCAAAGACAAAGATGCAGAGTCTTGGCACAAGTCCATGGATTCAGAAATTGAATCTATGGATGCTATGGAAGTGTATGACCTAAGTGAACTTCCCCACGACAAGAAAGTCGTTGGGTGTAAGTGGGTCTACAGACGTAAGAGAGGGTCTGATGGGCAGATTACTGCTTTTAAGGCACGGTTGGTGGCAAAGGGTTTTACCCAGAAAGAAGGAATCGACTATGACGAGACCTTCTCACCAGTAGCCATGCTAAAATCGATCCGGATTCTCTTATCCATAGCTAATCACATGAACTATGAGATTTGGCAAATGGATGTCAAAACAGCTTTCCTTAATGAAAATTTGGATAAGGACATCTATATGCAGCAACCCGAGGGTTATGTGAAGAAAGGCCAAGAGCATCTAGTCTGGAAGCTGAAAAAGTCTCTTTATGGGCTAAAACAAGCTTCCAGGTCTTGGAACATTCGTTTTGACGAGGTGATCAAATCTTTTGGATTTGAACAATGTCAAAATGAAAGTTGTGTGTACAAGAAGAGTGACGGAGACGTAGTGGTATTCTTAGTACTATACGTAGATGATATTCTTCTTATTGGCAACAATGTGAAAGTATTATCAGACATAAAGGTGTGGCTTTCAGAACAGTTTCAAATGAAGGATATGGGAGAAGCATCGTACATTCTTGGTATTAAGGTCACTCGTGATCGAAAAAAGAGAATGTTGTGTTTATCTCAAGCGTCTTACATTGATACTGTGATTGCTCGTTTTGGCATGCAGAATTCCAAGAAGGGTGTGCTACCTTTCAGACACGGAGTCCCTCTATCTAAAGATATGTGTCCTAAGACACAGAAGGAGATAGAGGAGATGGCTAAAGTTCCTTATGCTTCGGCTGTAGGAAGCCTTATGTATGCGATGCTGTGTACGAGGCCTGATATTTGCTATGCAGTCGGCATGGTAGCAAGATATCAATCTAACCCTGGTCAAGGACACTGGACTGCTGTTAAGCATATTCTCAAGTACTTGAAAAAGACTCGAGATTATATGCTAGTATACCAGTCAAATAGTTTGATTCCTTTGGTTATATCGATTCAGATTTCCAAGCTGATCGAGATGAACGGAAGTCAACCTCGGGTTATGTGTTTATGCTGGGAGGCACAGCCATATCTTGGAGAAGTGTGAAGCAGAAATGCATCGCGAACTCCACTATGGAAGCCGTGTACGTAGCTGCCTCAGAGGCCGCAAAGGAGGCTGTCTGGCTGCGTAATTTCTTTCTGGAATTAGGGGTATCTCAGAGTATGCCGATGTGTATCACTGTTTATTGTGATAACGCGGGTGCAGTGGCAAACTCGAAAGAACCTAGAGCCCACAGAGCAAGTAAACACATAGAGCGAAAGTACCACATTATACGAGATATCGTTAATCGAGGAGACGTGGCTGTAGCTAAGATTGCATCGTTGGATAACTTGGCTGATCCTTTCACAAAGACGCTGGCAATAAAAGTGTTTGAGAAACATGCAGAGGGTCTTGGTTTACGATGTATTACAAGCTAGACTTTGAGTATAAGTGGGAGAAATGTTGATGTCTTTATGTGTATACTAAAAGTTAAGCTTTAGTATAAGTGGGAGATTGTTGGTGTATACTGTAAAGCAAACTTTTAGTGGGCTTTTGTGACGTATATTCGATTTCCTTTTATCTGAAATAAATGGTTTTTCACATTATTGCATTCTTTGTGATTACTTGTATGTCTGCTTATCTTGCATTGTAGACGATGTGGTGGGTTTGTAGTCACACAGAAGATCACATAGTCAGTTCCTTATAAGATATAAACAGTATTCACAACTGAGATAGTTATGGACAAAACTATTGGTTTGAGTTGTAGTGTAAACTTGTTAGTGGTTTGTCTTGGCCATTAGTTTATACTAGTGCGCTGTGGCGTATTGAATGGATCACAAATAAGACATGTTCTTCTGTTCTGACTGTTATAAAGAACTAGAGGTCTTGGTGACTTTTATGATTCTTAACCCTAAGTGTGATATTTAGATGTGTGGGGTGCTTGTTCACTACTTTGATGTACCATAGGTGAGAATCTTGGTAGATTCTTCACGCTCCGTATTTTAGGTAGTGGCATCGCTCGCATGATGTCTACTTATTGGCATTAGGGCACCGTGTCCTGTACTTCCAGGCTGATGATGTCCCCTTGAGGAAACTCATAAAGGATTGCCGTATTAAACCCTGCAGGTGGATTTAATCCGTACGACAAAAAGGTTGAGTGGTACTACTCAAGGAATTATAGAAATTAATTATTTAAATAAGTCAGAAGCTTTAATAATTAATGGACGTGCGATATCTTAAACACGGGGAATTATAAAGTCTAATAGAAGCCCTGATTCAGTTCGGGATAGGACGGGAGTGCAACATTAATTCTCTAGTGGAATGAATTAATGTTCTCGGGCCAAATTATATGTTCTGGGCTGAACATAAGAGTATTTGGGCCTGTAAGAAGCCCAAACCCTATACCTTCTAATGGATCCCTAGTCTGGCCCATGAACTTATGGAGATTATAAATAGGAGCCTCAAAATAGTTTTGAAACCCTAGCACACACGAAATTGAGAAAAACGGCTAGGGTTTCAAGGAGACGAAACTGAGGCACCTTCTCCACGTTTGATAGCGCGCCGTCCACCCGGTGTTCGAGCGAGGTTGGGAGACAGGCTAGAAGATCCGTAGATTGGAATCAACGTCTCGATCTTCAAGGGTAACGAATCTAAATTCTTCTTTAGATGCATGTTTAGGTTTTAATTCGTTATTTATACGTTTGCCATCTGACAACGATCCCGGTGATGGACCGCCTTCGCCGGCGCGTTCCAGCAGGAACGTGTTGGTAAAATCACGTGTCAAGTTTTTGGCGCCGTTGCCGGGCCTTGCTAATAGACTCCCCTGCTATTAACATATCATCAACATACAACAGAAGATAGGTAATTGAACTTCCAACTCGTCTGAAATAGACACAACTTTCATACAAGCTCCTTGTAAAACCAGTTGAGCAAATGTACTTATCAAATCTTAAATACCATTGACGAGGGCTTTGTTTAAGGCCATAAAGGGACTTCTTCAGTAGACAAACCTTGTCCTCCCCATCTTCTATGTCCAACCCTTCTGGTAACTTCATATAGATCTTCTTATTTAGAGATCTATGAAGAAAAATTATGGTCACATTCATCTGATGCAACTCCAGTTCATACTAAGCAACCATAGCCAACAAGATTTTGATGCTACAATGCTTCATAACAGGCGAGAAGATTTCATTGAAATCAATACCCTTTTTCTGTGTAAATCCCTTAGCTACAAACCTCGCCTTGTATCTAAGCTTGCCACCTCTTTGAGCCTCTACCTTCTTCTTGTAGATCCATTTACACCCAACAAGTTTCTTGTTATGAGGTCTTTCAACAATCTCCCAAGTCTGGTTTCTGTTAAGAGATTGCAATTCCTCCTCCATTGTAACTATCTACTTTTCCTTGTCGTGGCAGCTGATGGCTTCAGTGTAAGTTTTCGGATCCAGAGACTCCACCTCAAGAGCTGCACATAATGCAAATGATACAATGTCAGCTTGACCATACCTCAGAGGCAGGTGGACTTCTCTTCTAGTTTTGTCCCATGCCAACTGATAGTGTTGAAGCTCATTCTCACTATAGGATCGCCCTCCTCATCTGGATCAATATGATCTTCAACATGTCCTTTGGTGTCAACATGCTCCACCTCGATCTGTGTCTCGTCTGGTTGGTTATCAACTGCACTAGTACTTGCCTCTTCTGAAAGTAGCATTCTGCTTTCATCGAAAGTCACATCTCTGCTGATAATGCACTTCTACATACCAGCTTCTAGGCACCATAATCTATACCCTTTCACTCCTAAATGATACCCAACAAACACGCATCTCAATGCTCGAGGCTCAAGCTTATCCTGCTTGACATGGGCATATGCTGCACAACTAAATACCCTCAAATATTTATACTCAGCGGCATGGTCAGACCATAACTCCTCTGGGGTTTTATACTGCACAGTTGAGGAAGGGCTTATGTTTATCAAATAGGCTGTTGTTGACACAGTTTCTCCCCAAAATACCTTTGGTAGACCAGAGTTGTTCAACATACACCTGACTCTCTCAAGTAGTGTCTGATTCATCCTCTCAGCTACTCCATTCTGCTGAGGGGTCCCTGGCACAGTCTTATGCCTCACTATACCTTTCATCCTGCAAAATGCATTAAACTCTTCTGATAGGTACTCCAGACTATTATCAGTTCTCAAATGTTTGAGAGTCTTTCTAGTGACATTCTCACATTCAGTGAGCCATTCCTTAAAATTTTCAAATGCTTCTACCTTAGATTTCAGGATAGTGACCCACACCTTCCTTAAGTAGTCATCTATGATAGACAAGAAATATTTTCCACCAGACCTCGTCTGATTCCTAGCTGGCCCCCACAGATCTGAATGGACATAATCCATGATCCCTTTGGTAGAGTGTTCACTCTTCCCAAACTTTAACCTTTTGGTTTTTCCAAGAATGCAAGACTCATACAAGTCCAAATTTGTAATCCTGTCCTTGCCAAGCAAACCTTGCTTAGACAACTCTACTAGGCCTTTCTCACTTACATGAGCTAGTCTTTTATGCCACAACATGTAAAGCTTCCCAAGCTTGTCCCAGACCTCCTTCGCGAATTTCTCTTTAGCAACTTCCCTCAAAACCTTATCACCAAGGCAGAGCAGAATTGTGCTTCGAGCTTTCCTGAGCATCTTACTCCTTTCAGCTGCAGCTAAGGCCGATTCCCCAACTGGGGCTGTAGGTTCTTCGAGCACATCGAACAAACCTTGCTGTTCTAGAAGAGCCTGCATCTTGACTCTCCACAGCCCAAAATCATCGGTGCCTGAGAACTTCTCAATGTTATATTTGGTGGAATTCTTCATCTTAGATATGACAATTACTTTAGTGAATCTCTCGATTCCCACAGATGATGCCAATTAACAAGTAATCTGTAAGATTAGATGTCTTTAATCCAACATAAAACAGATTACATGAAGTAACTCAACTAAGATAGCAATTCAGAAAAGTAAACGAACGAGAACATAAAACAGAGCACACAAGAATTTAAGTGGTTCGATCAATGTGATCTACATCCACTGGACACACGACTTCAACTTTGATTGATCAAAGAATGTTTACACACTCATTCACTAGGAATAAGATTTATCCTCACTTCACTCGTTAACTCACAACTCAAAGTCGAATGCTCGTACGCGTCAATCTTAACAAAATGCAAGGAATGTGGTATTTATACTAATCAATGGTGATTGCTGCAAGTGTTGAAAGCGTGACTCTAACAGGTTGTTGCAACCGCCTAACAAACTCACGTGTTACGCATTGCCCAATCGAAATGACATCTTTGTCATTTCTCTTGTAACTTGTAACAGATGACAACCATCAGAAGACTCATCAACTGACCTCCCTCATATGATCTCATCTTCTGATATCCACACTCTTAGTCAAAAGACTAACCTTGCTGATAGACATCTACTCAGCTGTTACGACCTCTTCTGATCACATCAGATTAACAGACTCTAAGCATCACCTTATCATCTGACTGAAAACCTCAAACTCATCAGACCAGACATAAGTTAGCTTGCTTGACTCCACCAGCTGATACCCATCAGCTGACTAACATAGCTGATACGAGATTTTGAGATAACACTCACAACCACGACGGCAAGCAGGCGAGTGGGGCGGCGACGGCAAAACTAAGAACAAGAGAGACAACAACCTCACTATGCTATGGACTGCAAATCTGAGTAGGTGGGGGGGGGGGTGTACAACGGTTTTGGGGGGTGGAAACTTACCAAAGAAGCTTTCGAGTGAATACAAATAGTAGTTAATAAAATGGCAAAAAAATGTATGAAATTAGTTCACAAATTTGAGAGTATTGACTACCCAAAATCTAAATGAATTATATATACACAGTTTTTGTTAGACCAATTTTTAATATGAAAAATGAATGTAGTTTACATGTATCAAGTTTGTACGAGCGTTACTCTAAAAAATTATGTTCTACGTCATGTTATCGATTAGTTTACAAGATTCAAAGTAAAAAAAATAAAAATATTTGAATCATTTTTTGTATTGCAAATTCTATACCTATATGACTATATCTATAAACACCGCCAACATAAATATTGAAAGTGTATGGAGAAATTAACAAATATTTGTAATTTGGTAGAAAAAGACATTTGTGAAACCATTATATGGTGAGTCGAGTAATCCCGGCTATTGCCAAAAAAATATACGTATATGAAGAAGATTTATCAAACTCGGCATTCTCCTAGCGAGTCAACGCCATTTATGAAGTGCTTATCGGTTTGGGCCATAATTGACTCAACTCGTCGCTTCCTTCCTTTAATTTCACACCTTTTTTTATTTATAATAATACTGAAAATCCACTACATTTTTTTATTGTTCAATGATTCTGACTAGTCAACATTCAAAGCAAAGTTAACGGCGTTGGTCCTCCTCACGGTAACCCCCTCTCTAAGATTGTTATTTTGTTAATTGTATAGAATATTCTAAATAATTTAATGGTATGCAGTATATATTCCACCAATATTTATATCTTTCCTCTTAGAATAAAACATGAAAAATAGTTAATTTGATAACTATTTTAAAATAAAATTTAAGCATAAAATGCCAATTAATTTAATGGATTGCTCACACGTGTGGAACGAATTGAGAATTTCAACGAAATGTTCAATTTGCAATCATTAAGTTTGAAAATTAAATTTTTCTACAAATAAAAAAAATTCTAAAATGTGTAAAAAAAAATCTAAAAATCTCATTAAATTTCTAAAAAATCGCATTAAAAATTATAAAACCATTATAAAAATCTGAAAATCTCATTAATTTTTTTTTCTCTAAAAGTCTCAATAAAATGAATTGATTTAACTATCTATTTTCCAGCTCGGCCTAGGTGGTGAGTCAGGAAATTTCATGGGACCCGAAGCTTTAGCAAAATTTTAATTGTTTTTTTTTTTTTTATGGAAGTTAAATACCCATCCCATTTTTCCCCTCCCCATGACTCGAACCCATGACCTAAGGCCTAGGTAGTGGTGCTCTAACCACTTGAGCTATCCCACTTTGTCCCAAAATTTTAATTGTGGATGAGTGGGAATCTAGTAAAAATTTAGATATTAATAATTCCTATTATGTTTATTAGAATTTTTTTAGAATTTTTAATTTACATATTTTCAGATTTTTAATGAGAGTTTTAGAATTTATAATGAGATTTTAAGAAATTTAATTAGACTTTAAGATTTTTTTTTTAATTTACACATTTTTAGATTTTAATGAGATTTTTAGAATATGAGAATTTACACATTTTAGATTTTTTTTAGATGTTTCTAAATTTAAATTTTAATAATCGAGTTTTTCAAATAGAATTATTAGAATTGTTAATGAGATTTTTTAATGATGTTTTTAGAATTTTTTTAATTTTTAATTTTCAAATTTAAAGAATGTAAATTGGAGATTTTAGTGGAATTTTCAATTTTAAATACAATTTTAGTATACTAAAATTTTCGATGGAACCATAAACCAAAATTTCAATTGAAACATCACATGCTCATAATGTTCATGATCAATATGTCGGATGAAATAAATGTTTGATTGGGTGACAATGTTGAGCCAAACATTGCAACCTTACACTCTTTTTGGATGACTTTTAGAACCAGTATGTTGTGGCAATATGAGCGACAATATTATGTTATAATGCATTTGCATTTTGTATTGTGTAGAAATATATCTTGTACGCAATTTTAATAAATTGACAATTACTATATATGATAATCATTTTCTTGGGTTTTAGTGTAATCGACCATTAATTGAATTGTACACGGACTCAGACTCCTCGTCTGATAACGGTGTACGTGTACAATAACCTCTCTCATTCATCTCATCTCACAAAAGCACATTTATTTTTTTGTATTCACTGTACTAAATCATATCAACCATCACATTTATATAATATTATAAGACCATAATTTTTGTCTAATCAACAATAATTTTTGGTGACAAGAATGATAAGAAAATGTCGTTTAGAAGGAAGGTCAAAGATATGAAAAGATATACTCCCTCCGTTTTTTTATAGGATGTTTTAGACCTTTTTTCTTGTGCATAAATATAAAATGTTTTAGATTTTTTACAATGTTTATTCCAATAATTTCCTCCTTTTAACTTTGGAAACAATCATAATTTCTAAATTACTCTAATTAATGTAATGTGTATTATGGAATGAAATTAATGTAATTAGAAACCTACTTTATTATCTAAGGGTATATTTGTCAAAATATACCCATTTTTTATATAATTCTAATAAATTACTCTAAAACATCCTATAAAAAAAATGGAGGGAGTACATAGAAATTATCAATCACGAGAGAGGAAATGAGTGAAGTTGGATGTACCTAATTTTTTTTTATATATAAATAAAATGTGTACAATTTGTAATTTCTAAACCAAAAAATAAAATAAAAATATGGATTGATTTTTTTTAACAAAAAAAAAGCACCCTAGGCGGATCTTTACAATAGAGGAATATGATGTTTGATGAATTAACATTTACGGTATATTAATTAGTAAGTAAATTTCTATATTGATTTTTTACTGATTAATTTATACAAGTAAGATATTGATATTTTTGTGAGTTTCTTAGCTGTTAGTCATTACTAGTTGACGTTATTGTCCCTTTTAACCTAATTTTCCATATAAAAAATTGACAATTATATGCGTCAAATCATAATTACTAACCATTTATATATTTTGTGGTTTAATTGTGCAGGTGCGAATAATCATAAAGGAAAATGACATCTATTGTTTCTAATTACATTTATTGTTTCTAATTCTAGTTAAGAACATACCATCGTTAACTCGTTAATTGCCGTTAATACCCCGCGTCACCACGCGTTTTGATTTATCATATATCATTATATGTAAATTAATAAGATATTTCCTATTCTTATTTTTGGATATAACGTGTGGAAACACTCTCTCTCATCGTTTTCTCTCTCCATTCACAGCTCACGCTTAACAAGCAATTGCATATACAGATATATATACCCATTACCCACTGCCAATCGATATATTCTTCATCTTTTACCTTGATTTCTATGGATCTCCTCGAGCTTTCCGGGTCAACGCCCACTTCCCCTTCCTATTGGTGTTACCAGTGCACCAGAACCGTCGCCGTCGCCGTCGCCTCTGAAGAGGCCGTCGTCTGTCCGCACTGCCAAGGCGGATTTATACAATTGGTGGACCCCACCGATTTCGCCCCGGAACCTACGCGGCGTATCAGTCGCCGCCGCCGTAACGGTACCTCCTTCAACCCTCTCATAGTTCTCCGCAATAATCCCGAACCGGAAACGCCGCCCAGCGCCGACGCCGGCAGCCGGAGGAGTTACGAGTTGTACTATGACGACGGGTCGGGTTCGGGTCTTCGCCCGCTGCCTTCTTCTATGTCGGAGACGTTGCTCGGATCCGGATTCGAAATGATGCTCGACCGCCTCTCTCAGATCGGGTTCAGCCTTTGGGCCCGGCCGGAAAATTTGCCGGCGAGTAAACACGCGGTGGCGTCGTTGCCGACGATACAAATCCAGCCGAGCCACGTGGAGGCTGATACCCACTGCGCTGTGTGTACGGACGCTTTTACCCTCGGATCCGAAGCTCGTGAAATGCCCTGTAAGCACATATACCACTCCGATTGCATTTTCCCATGGTTGAATCTCCACAACTCTTGCCCGGTTTGCCGCCACGAGTTGCCGAGCGATGATCCTGATGGCGTTTCGGGTCAACCCGACGCGGTTGGGCTCTCGATTTGGAGGTTACCCGGCGGTGGGTTTGCGGTCGGGAGGTTCGTCGGCGGAGATGGAGAGATGCCGGCGGTGTATTCCGAATTGGATGGAAGTATAAGCCTAAACGGCGGCGTTCCGAGTGGAATTGTGTGGGGTCCATGGGTGAGGCGGCGGAGGGGCGGTGCTTTGCGGAGGTTTTTCGGTCACATCGGTTCGATTTTTAGGAGGCGTGAGGCGGTTAACTCGGGTGAAGTTCCGGTTCCGGTTCGGAGTGCGAGTGTGTCTGAATCCGGTTCGTCTAGTTCGGTTTTTAGAAGATACGTGTTAAGGAGGGATAGGAGCAGGAGTTCGGTTCCCATTGAGCAGTAGAATGGAAGGAAGGGCAATATGGTCAATTGGCTGCTTTTTAATTTTTATACAGGAATTAAATTAAATTTTGTTAGCCGGCAAGTAACTTGTAAAGTGCACGATTTCTTTAAAATTAAATTAATTAAGCCCTATAATTATTAGTGCTTTCAACTTTTGTTGTACCTAATTTGACTTTATGTTTGTCTCCGCACATAAATAATGTGAATAAAAATATGAAAGAATGGCTACTCATTCCCAAATTTCCTCTAGACATACATACCCCAACTTAAATAATATATCTACACAAATGAAAATACTTTTCTAAGTGTGACCTTAATTTCTCAAGAACCAACCTTATAGTTTATATATCTTTCATTTTTTAACTTGTTTCTTCTCTAAATTTATTACCTTGATACCATTTTCAAGATAAAAGTTATTAGAGAAGTTGAGTTTAATATGGATGAAATAATATTTATAATTCATTAGCATGTTGCGGATATAAAAATATTTGAGTGGTAATTTTGATTTCAATACATAGTATGTTTAATTAAATTTGACTATATTGGATTGTGTATATTGAGAAATTGGGTATGAGTAGCTCAACCCTATAAATATATACTCCCTCCCTCCGCGTCCCAGTGAAAGCTACCCAACTTTTCTTTTTCGTCTGTCCCAATGAAAGCTACCCATTCCTTTTTTTTATAACTATTCTCTCTTACATTTCATTATATTTTTCTCTCTCTCAATCACATCACCTCTAATACATCTACTAATTATATTAATATTTCTTAACCTCTGTGTCCGGAGCTCATGGGGAGCTTTCCCCGGAACGAAGGGAGTATGAATTACTTAAATCATTTGTGAAGTTGGATGTATTTTTAAGCCATTCTATAATTTTTTTAAGGGTTACAAGATGAAAAACAATTAGATCAATATATATCAACACATAAAATCTCCTAACTCGAAAAATGCATCAACTTGACAATGTTGCTCTCTTATAATAGTAAAGAAGTGGAGAGACGAGTGTAACATTTACCTACAAATTAATACGTCCAAATTTCCTAGTCGTAAAGAAGTGGAGAGACGAGTGTAACATTTGCCTTCAAATACGTTTAGATTTTCATTCTCAATACGAGACAAATAATTCACACCACACAAAGATTCACGAAACAACAAGATTTTAAGGACAAACCAATATCACCGCGCAAGATCATACAGAGAACGGAGAACCCACCATAGCCGTGTAAAGGTGTTGAAAAACATCTAGTAAACTAAATGAGGATAAAAATTAAGATTAAAGAAAATAGAAACTAAACAACTAAGAACAAGAAAAACACTTAAAAATAACAAATTAAAGCTAAAAATTAAGTGGTGCTATTGGAAAGGTCGAATTGTTGGTCCAAACACCCACACCAAAGAAGAGCTCATAAAAGTCAGAGTTGAAACCAGAACTACTGTAGTAAGAAGAGTGTGAGAGAAGTTTCTAGGTCAGAGAAGTCTCTTATTGGACATAATCTCTTGTTGAACTTCTCTCAATACTATTTATCCCATGAACGCACCGTCGATCGGAAGCTACCGCCGACAAAGGCTCAGATCTGTAACAGGTCGGGAAAACCTCGATGAAGATGGAGGCCGCGATGGGCCGTGAAAGACGCTGCAACCCTCACCGTTCGTTTTCCGTTCATGGGAGGGAGGTCGTCGAAGATATGGGTGTCGCCGTTGTCGGCCGAGCAAAAACCCTTCAGCCACCGCCATCTTCATCTCTCATCTTTCTGTTTTTCTCGGTGCCTTCATCGAACTCTCATCTCCCCCTTGTTCTCTTTATTTTTTGATTGTTGCTGAATGGATATGTTGAAGAGATTTGAACTTTTGGTGCGCGGGTCGGGGGGATCAAAAGCAGGTCCGGGTAAAAATAGTGTGCACCAAAATATGATGGTGCACACTATGCATTTAAGAATTTCTCATTTATTTTAGGTTTATTTATATGGACAGGTCGTACAAGTTGCACAGATGACTGGTCAAAATCTTCGCTTCCATATCAATATATTTTGATTCTTTAAATAAAGGGCTAGTTTTATGTGAAATATTTCATACATGCATTTCATACTAATTTGACCAAGTCAAAATCCTAAGCCCATTCAACCCAAAAGTCAAATTAAGATGATTTTAAAAAATTTGCAGACGAGCCCTGTTTCTTCTCAATGTGCCCTTATGTATTCAAGCATTTTATGAGAGTCCTTTGCCTTTGGTAATTATGATGGCTCATCGCATTTGTTCTCAATGTTATAGTAATAGTATTAATGTTTCAGTGTCACACTTGATTTATGTATGTTATATTATTTTCTATTTCACTTTTGATATTCTGATTTTTAGGATGAATATGTTTTGGGATTCCTTCATACTTGGATACAAACTTACAAGAACCACAAAGATTCATTAGTTTTTGGTTTATTTTTGGCCACCTTTTACAATTTCGGTATATGAAGCCTTCCGATTCATTTTTTCCTGAGATTTTACCCTTTTTTTTTGCACACACTGTAATTAGCAGTCTCACTCCTACTTCGGCTTTTTTATTTTTATTGTAGAGTGTATATGGGAAATTAATCGATTTGGATAGGTTTCTTAGATCTATCAAACTCCATAATATAAAATTTGCATTTGTTATTTCTGGAACCAATGAATATGCAATTCACTTTTGTATATCTGTATTAACTCTTTTTGTATTTCGAGGTTAAGGTACTAAAGTTCTAATCTCTTTAAGGTTCTTTATCACTCTTATTATTAACACTTTCCTTCTGCTTATAATGACTGAATAAAAAATTATAAACTTTTGCCTTACTAATTCAGCTTCATTATATATATGTTCATCATATGTAAATCAGACATCTATTGTTTCTAGATTGCCCGTGCCTAAATTCTTAGGGGTTTCTTTCTAATCAATAATCTCCCCCTTCTCTCAATATTTTTGTACCGTCTCTCATTTTTTAGTTTTGATTTTATTAATTTCCCATTTAATCACAACGTTAATTTTTTGGATTCTTATTAAATTGTACCTAATTTTGATTTTTACTGCACACCCGCTGCCTCTGCCCATATTTCACACCTCACCACCACCGTTGCCTCTGTAGCATGATGGATTTGTTGTTGTTGATGATTATCCCAAATGCATCAGAACTTTTTATTTGGTCTCTAATGGTGGTATGAAAGGTGTTTTTTTTTGCAGAGACAGTGGTCATGTAGACGTTTTAAGTCTCTGTTTGTATTCAATTCTATATTAAAATTTTAAACTTAACTGAAATGTTTGTGTTTGTTTAGTTAGCGTGCATGTATAGGAAAAATATATATAACATAAGCTATATATGCTTTGTTGCCTACTCTCTCGAAGATAAAAACACTTATACTTACACATTTAGATAATACTCCGTATATTGTCTTTTGTTTATGAATTTTTGAGAAATTTTGTATTATTAACTAATAACTAATTTGAACTGGATTGGTGTAGTCTAGATTTTTTTTTTTTTTTTGATAGATTTGACAGAAATCGGAGGAGAATGTTTGATTCGTACTACTCTTCTCAAATAAAATATTATTATCTATTTTATGTTTATCAAACATGCCATTATTTATTTATTGACATTTTATGATTTATATTTCCAATTACAAGTGTGTGCTTCAAACATGACTTCTCTCCGTCTTTCTATCTTCTTTCTTGATTAGTTATCTTTTATTCCTCTTTCTTAGTTATTTGTTATTGTGTACAAACTCTAAATTCTTGATTCCATGTTCTGATTTACATGATTTTATTTTCGATTATGTTTCTTTTGATTCATTTTTTTAAACATATTTGCACAAAAAAAAGTCATGATCTGTCGGATGAAAATGTTTTAAATTTCCTTCTTATTGGGAGGAACTTACAAAAACAACAGAGATTAATCCTAGGTGAGCCCTGTTTCTTCTCAATGTGCCCTTATGTATTCAAGCATTTTATGAGAGTCCTTTGCCTTTGGTAATTATGATGGCTCATCGCATTGGTTCTCAATGTTACAGTAATAGAATTAATGTTTCAGTGTCACACTTGATTTATGTATACTATATTATTTTCTATTTCACTTTTGATATTCTGATTTTTAGGATGAAAAAGTTTTGGGATTCCTTCATACTTGGATACGAACTTACAAAAACCACAAAGATTCATTAGTTTTTGGTTTATTTTTGGTCACCTTTTACAATTTCGGTATATGAAGCCTTCTCATTCATTTTTTCCCGATATTTTACCCTTTTTTTTTTTTTGCACACACTGTAATTAGCAGTCTCACTCCTACTTCGGCTTTTGTATTTTTATTGCAGAGTGTATATGGGAAATTAATCGATTTGGATAGGTTTCTTAGCTCTGTCAAACTCCATAATATAAAATTTGCATTTGTTATTTTAGGAACCAATGAATATGCAATTCAATTTTGTATATATGTGTTAACTCTTTTTGTATTTCGAGGTTAAGGTACTAAAGTTCTAATCTCTTTAAGGTTCTTTATCACTTTTATTATTAACACTTCCCTTCTTCTTATAATGACTGAATAAAAAATTATAAACTCTTGCCTTACTAATTCAGCTTCATTATATATATGTTCATCATATGTGAATCAGACATCTATTGTTTCTGGATTGCCCGCGCCTAAATTCTTAGGGGTTTCTTTCTAATCAATAATCTCCCCCTTATCTCAATATTTCTGTACCGTCTCTCATTTCTGAGTATTGATTTTATTAATTTCCCATTTAATCACAACGTTAATTTTTTGGATTCTTATTAAATTGTACCTAATTTTGATTTTTACCGCACACCCGCTGCCTCCGCCCATATTTCACACCTCACCACCATGCATCGTTGCCTCTGTAGCATGATGGATTTGTTGTTTCTGTTGATTATCCCAAATGCATCAGAACTTTTTGTTTGGTCTCTAATGGCGGTATGAAAGATGTTTTTTTTTTTTTTTTTGCAGAGACAGTGGTCATGTAGACGTTTTTAGCCTCTGTTTGTATTCAATTCTATATTAAAATTTTAAATTAACTGAAATGTTTGTGTTTGTTTAGTTAGCGTGCATGTATAGGAAAAATATATATAACATAAGCTATATATGCTTTGCTGCCTACTCTCTCGAAGATAAAAACACTTATACTTACACATTTAGATAATACTCTGTATATTGTCTTTTATTTATGAATTTTTGAGAAATTTTGTATTATTAACTAATAACTAATTTGAACTGGATTGGTGTAGTCTGGATCTTATTTTTTTTTATTGGATAGATTTGACAGAATTCGGAGGAGAATGTTTGATTCGTACACTTATTTGATACTATTATTATTTTAGTATTAATAATTTATTTATTGATACAACTTATTCTTTGTATCAAATAATTTTTTTGATACTACTTATCATTGGTTTCGGAAATTAAATTTCCGATACCATTAGTTTTATAACATCCAACATTTTTTTGATACTATTATTATTTTAGTATTAATAATTTATTTATTGACACTATTTATTTTTTGCTTCAAATAATTTTGTTTGATACTACTTATCATTGGTATCGAAAATTTAATTTCCGATACCATTAACTTTATAGCATCCACCACTTTATTGATACTATTACTATTTTTGCATTAGTAATTTATTTATTGATACTACTTATTTTTTTTGTATCAAATAATATTTTTGATACTACTTATGGTACCAGAAACTTTATTTTTGATACCATTAATTTAATAGCATTCAAACTTTTTTTTGATACTATTATTATTTTAGTATTAGTAATTTATTTATTGATACTACTTATTTTTTGTATCAAATAATTTTCTTGATACTACTTATCATTGGTATCCAAAATTTAATTTTAGATATCATTAATTTTAGTAGCATCCAACATTTTTTTGATACTATTACTATTTTAGTATTAATAATTTATTTGTTGATAATACTTATTTTTTGTATCAAATAATTTTTCTTGATACAACTTATTATTGATATCGAAAATTAAGTTTCTGATACCATTAACTTTATACCATCCACCACTTTTTTGATACTATTGTTATTTTAGTATTAATAATTTATTTATTGATACTACTTATTTTTTTAATTATTAGATTCCCCTTTCCTGATTGGTGGATGCTGGCCTTAAATATGAACTTAATTTGATAATTGAGTTTGAATTCTACCAATTTATTTGCTTTAAGTTTAGAATTGGTATGTAGGGAGCTGTAAGTCCTTGATTTGTTGTGTAGTTGCTCGTGTGATTTCAATTGTTCCCTGTATCACCTTAAATATCACTAGTTCAATTTTCCACTAACTAATGGTGAGTGTGATCATGTCCATGACTTTGAAAGGTTACATCTTACATCGTACAGTTTGTACTGACTACCGAGTTTAATTTATCACTGTCCATGTTGATAGGAATACTTATTCTTCGTTTCTGATTAAATACGTGATTCTGCATCAACAACATGATTTTAAATTCTTTTAAATCTACATTGAACTTTCTTTACTGTTGCATGTAGCTCTCTACATATCAGCCAGGAACATTACTTATGCCCTCGTTTATTTTTTAGTAAAGTGTTAAAGTTTACTCTAGTTCTTAATGTGTTGTTTTATTCAATAACTCGATCCACTGCTTTAATGTGAGTAAAACTTTATTGAATTTATTTAATTTTATCAACCGTACATACCTCTCTAAAAGAGGAAATAGGTAAAATACAAATAGGTAAAATTTAAATATCAGTTGAGTCTTCTAAAAAAGGAAACCACGTGTTTGATATCGTGCGGGAATGATTTACTAAAAATGTTAGGTTTTTCTTACTATATTTGGGTCCATGTATATTTTGAAGTTTGAATTGTCCTCTAACAAACAAGGTAATAATTTAAGTGAGGAGTCATGATCATAGGCTTATTTTTCTTAATAACATTATTTTAGTTTAGGTGTGCTAACTTGTATGGTAACACTGTGACGATAGTGCAGGTTAATGTTCATGGACAAACAAAAGTTAGAAATGGGAGGAAGTTGTCATCATACCTTGGCTTGCTTGCAAGAGATCCAAAATTGATAACTTTTGATTTAGAAGATTGGAGAAAGTTCTTGGATGAGCTAACTAAAGAAACCCTTTGGAAGATCATTTTGGTATTATCTCTAAAAATTTGCATATGCATAAGAGTGATTACTTTTGTAATTTTATATCAGATCTACATTGAAATTCATTATGCGAGGCTAAACGTACACAAAGTCTTTGGCAACAAGTACTCTATTTATTTACTATCCCTAAATTCTTTTATGTTTATTAATCATTTATCTACATTCTACATTCAGGCATCATGATCATGCTATTCAAAGTAAGAAGACGTTGCAGAAGCCATGCTCGAAAATGCACCATGAGAAGCCACTGTGCCACTGTGAAGAAGCAGTGTGTTGGAGAATTACATCTTCAAAAAGGTTTTTATGATGAATGTAAAGAAAAACCTTTTAATCTAGGTTTTAGATAGATTTTGGTATAGTGGAAACTTAATATTTGTAGTTTTTAAAATTTTTACATTCAACATTTATAAATTTCTTCCATGTCACCCTGAAATTTAATTTTATAGCCTTTAATATTTTGCGAGATTATTATTTGTCCAAGTATCGTCATTTTTCTACTGTAATATTTTAAAAAAAAAGTAATTATACCATTAATTTTAGTATCAGAATTGATGTATTGATATGTTTAGTATCAGACAAAATTTTATGATATTATAAATACAATTTAGTAACAAAACAAATTGATACCATTATCCGATACTAAATATTATTTCGATACTAAAGGGTTCAATCATTTAGTATTAGAAAATATTTATTGATACTATATGTTTAGTATCGGTAAAAGTTTACAATACTATAAATACATTGTTGTATCAAAATAATTTGATACAATAATCCGATACTAAATACAATTCTGATACTAAAGAGTTCAATCCTTTAGTATCAGAAAATATTTATTGATACTATATGTTTAGTATCGGTAAAAGTTTACGATACTATAAATACATTGTTGCATCAAGAAAAATTGATACAATAATCCGATACTAAAATAATTCTGATACTAAAGAGTTAAATGCTTTAGTATCATAAAACATTTATCGATACTATATATTTCTGATATTAAAAGGCTACCCTTTGGTATCAGACTTTTTTTTCTGATACGCGGTCTTTAGGATCGGGAGTATAGGTATCGGAAGTGGTATTGAAAATAAATTTGATACGAATACCCTTTGGTATCATATATTTCATCTTTTGTAAAAAAAAAATCCGATGCTAAAAACCCTTTTTTTTGTAGTGTCTACATTACGGTAGCAAAAGTAAGGAACACTTATCCATCAGAGGGATCCATCATGTTGAGGCACCATCCCATATTGCGCCCATACACTTTTCTTCAGCTCCCAGATCTCCTGATTGGTTCCTTTGGGTCCAACCTTGGGTTTCTCCATCTTCATGATTTGAATAAACTCTTCAAGGATCTTATGTTCATCAATAAGGTTTCCATTGAACTTGGGGGGAATGTAGAGGATAGGATTAGACGCCTTGAACTCAATTCCAGCAAGTCAGCTGCTGTAAACAACTCTTGATACAACTCCTTGAAGTTGTCAAATATAAACTGGATTAACACACTTTCTACATCTTCTCCTAGCCATTTGCCTAGAACATAGAAATTGTTGGTCCTTTATGGAGTATGTCACAAGTGTATTTTTTTTTGGGGGGGGGGGGAATGTACTTGTGTATGTTTCAAACAGAATCACCTATCAGGAGAGTTGTCTGACAACTTCTCTGAGTGAGTAAACTTTGATAGATAATCAACCTACTGAAAACTATGAAGTAATTAGTTAGACAACTATCTAAAAGAGTTATTATGTGTGGAATGTGGTTGGCATTTTCTTTGAAAATACTCCTTGATTAGTTTCTGAAAAACTCAGTTATCAGGGACTTTGTCCAAAGCTGTTTTACTTAAGTTTACTGAATTCAAATCTTTTCTGAAAAACTTTGTGTGTAATGTGAGTAAATGAAAGAATGCAGTAAGTAAATAACACAGCAAGTTATAGTGGTTCAGAGGCTCAAACTCCTACATCCACTTTCCCTGATTGAACAAGATAATTTCTTAACACCTGGAATTAACTTATTTTATAGTGCCAAGATGCACTGATCAACAACACTATCTTAGTGCTTTGATCCCTAGGATAAACTGAGTCCTAGTGCTCAACTTCTCTGAGTTAAAGCTGTGTTTTCTCTTAACAACTCTTAACTCCTCACTTCTACAACAAACACTACTTCACTTAAGAGGTAAGGGTTTGAAGTTTGGTTCCAACTAAGAGAGATATCCTTTACAATAAGAACAGTGTAAAGGGATATGATATCTCTTTGCTAAACTTGGATTTTTACAAGTTGGCTTAGCTAGAAGTGATCAGGAAACTTGGGATTCTAAGTTGTAAGACTTTGTTTCCTTAAATGCTTGATAGTAGTTTAATAGCAGATAATTGGGTACTTGAATCCTTGGATCACTTCTATATTTATAAACCAATTTGATCATCTATCCGTTGGAGAGATATACATTCAAATTGTCTATTTGCAGCTCCATTGAAACGGCTACAAGAGCACCCTTCTATTATCCACTGTGTAAGAAGGTTCTTCAATGGTTGCTTGAATGAATGGTGTTGACTTCTGAAAATGCGGCTGAGCAGACTTGTGTCAGTTTCTAAGCTTGCACACTTTCCGAGATTGATTGTGTCTGATTCACGTATTATGCAACACTAAAATATATGACCGCAAGTATACGGCGTCTATCGTAGCGTGATAAGTACGAGGTCGATCCCACGAGGAGGTGTAGTGTAAAAGTGAAGTTTGTTGACAGAATTCTAAATTGACGTGATCGATTAAGTGAAAATGGTGAATTAATTACCCTAAAATTGCCTACCAAAGGTTGTCACAAGTAAACAATTAAGAGAGTAATATAGAAATCGATCAACAATCATGCAAACTAAGGAAACGAGAGAAATATGATTAAAACTCAAAGAAGGAAAGGTAGGTTCCAAGGCATATGTCACACTAAGAGGTCAATTTATGATCAAAAGCTTAATTAAGTGGTGTTGTGTTGATTACTATAGGGTTGATCGCCAAATATTGAATTAAAAGTTCTCTCGATCCAATTAATCCAAGAGAAGTATCACACAAACTAGTATCTCTACCTAGCATGCATAATAAACCTCAAAAGGGGTCCTAAGATCATCTAATACCCTCTTAATAATTGTTCCTCTCTCAAGCTCACAATAATATTGGGTCGAATGCTTAAATACGATTAATGAAAAAGATTTCTCAATCCAATTTCAATTAATAATAAATCAAACACATTATCATGGCCATTGACAACATGTCTTGCAATGAAAGTTAAGCATCCAAATAGAAATAGCAACACAACCACCAAATAAACAAGAAATTAATTCATAAACATCATCCAAAGTATAAACACAGCCCTAGAACCAAAAGTGTTCTAGCCAATAACTAGGATGATCAAATTAACAAAATCCAAAGAAATAGCTAAATAAAAAGAAAGAGAAAGAGAAATCTTAGTCTAGAATGTGATGGGGAATGAAAATTCCAAGCTATTGATGCTCTCCTTGCATTGATTGATGAAGAAATGAAGAAAATATAGCCCAATCACCTTCAATTGTGTGTTACTACGTGTGGAATTTGAGGAATTTGGGGAGAATGTGTTTGATTTGAAGAATGAGGGCTTATATAGTGTTGGGGTAGGGTTTGGATGGACAATTTGCAAGTTGGTCCCTAAAAAATGGCTGAAATGGGCAAAAGGCACCGAAAATGGGGGTAGAATTGGATGTAGCTGGATGGGGCTCGACCGAGCAAGCGGCTCGGCCGTGCTATGCGGGAACAGGGGCTGGAGGGTTCTCGGCCGTGCTTTGGCATGACATCAAGTTGATGGATCGAGGAGCTCAATTCCGAGCATGTTGCACGGTCGTGGCCTTGATTTTGGCCTGAAAAGTGGCTCGGCCGAGCTATGAGCTCGGCCGAGCTATGAGCTCGGCCGTGCTCGTGCTCGTCTTCGTCCTTTCTCGTTTCGTGCATATCTTGCGCCTCGGGTATCCGATTGACTCGATTCTTTTGGCTATTCCACTCTATTTTTCGATACGAACCCAACGGTGCACTCCTCTTCTTGATCCAGTTAAGTATGGTTGGTGTTTTGCTCCAAATTCCATCGTATTTCCTACAAAATCGACAAAACACAACATTTCTCTCATTTTGGCTCAAATCATCATAATCAATCCATAAATCAATGAAATCCACATCAAAATACACTTCACATGTGCCTCTAAAGTGTGTAAATTCCACCCGAATCAAACCCCCCTAAACTTAAAATGTTGTTTGTCCTCAAACAACTAAGCACTTAAAGCAATGAGGGTGGAATGATCACAATGGAATATTCAATGCAAATCACACATGCAAAGTAGAGTATAGTGATATCTCTTTCTCAAAGTGCATTTCTCAATGAAGGTCATAGGCTCATTATTGCACTTCACACTTATAGATCAAAGAATACACAAACACACAACACATTGTGAATGGGAAACATAATCCAAATGCTCAAGTCCTCTACTCACATGATAAAGTGTTTCTCTCAAACAAACAAACAAATTGAGGATATTAATGCACTCATCAACCAAGTTATGCTATGCAATCACTATATGCTTGCCCACATTCTACTTTCTACACCATTCAAGTGTTCAAATTGTGATCAATAGAGCTTAATAAAGGATGTAACATTGGCTCTTTGGACAGGGTAGGATGAATTTGGGAATTGTGACTCTTCTAGTGGAGGACAAAGCTTGTTGTTTTACAATTTGTGCTTTCACTTTCAAAGTTTACAAACTCCATCCTCACTTTTCCTTTTCTTTTCTTTTTCTCAAGCATTCATCACCTCATCTTTTTGAACCATTCTTCTTTTCAAGCTTTTGGGGCTCTTTGTCCCTCTTTTCTTTTCCATTGATTTTCTTTTCATCCTTTTCAACTTTTTCTTTTAACTTTTCCAAATTCTCCTTTCACCAAAGATAATTAAACACATGTTTATCCACTTTGTCTTTTATCCCCCACTAGATGTAGGTATCAAAGGCTCAAAAAGGCTAAGTGGTTAACATTGTAGTTTGCCAAGAAAATAAGGAATTAAGCTCAAAGGGGCTAACTACGGAAGATTGCTTCGGTTTTAGGAAATTTTGGCTAAGTGACTCTTTAGAACAAAATGGCCTATATCATATCACAAAATTTAACACAATAATGCTTTCAAACAAGAACTTGGGCAAGTTCTAGGATCACTAGCAATAACCTAATCCACTCTCAAATGAACTAAACTGGATTATATGTTCGATTTAGGGCTCAATTCTCACCGGTTTATTCAATATGACCCTCACAATCATCAAATGTTCCCAAACAACAACACATCATGCATTCATGCCATCAAAGATCACAAATATGAACACAACATGATACTAATATCCAACACCAATCATGCATACAATCAAAGCAAATAGACATCGCCACAACTACTCAACCATGGATTCCAATGATTATGCATGCTCACATTTCACCAAAGATCCACTACCCAACATATGATCAAAACCAACTTAAACATCAATAAGCATATGGGAACAAAGTGTGCGCCGGTGCAAAATGTAACACAAGTAGAATGACGAACCGGTGCAAGGGTAACAACTAGTAGAAAAATAAAAGAAAAATAACTCCCCAAAACATAGAATTTTACTATGTAAAAATTCTAAGTTTGGGGCTACAAGTTGTTACCTCCCACCTTGCACATCCAATTCTCTTCAAAGATCACCATTGCAACACTTGCTTCCCCTCTCCAAAGTTGGTTTTGCTTCCTTCTTCATTCTTCAAGCTATAATGTCCAAAATGCTTCTTATCCTCACCTACAAAATAAACTAAGCTATCAAAACTACTAAAACAATAAAAACATGAAAGCAATAAAACCTTGGGTTGCCTCCCAATAAGCGCTATTTTTAACGTCCTATGTCGGACGGTTCTTCCTTGAGATGATTATCAAGTCACCCCATCATCATCCTTGCTCTTGGACTTCTTTCCCCATAAAACTTTCTTAAGTCCATCAAAACATCCACTAGCTAGCCCATCCGGCTCTTCAATCATGTCATAGCACTACAAGAAAAAAGGTCTTTCTTGACATTTAAAATTGTACTTATAGATCACCTTTCACTACATTTTATTTATCATGACATTTCCTTAAAGTGTCCTCTAAGCTAATGTAATATTAGGTATCAATCTATCACGACATTTTTAATTGTGATGAAATGGCAGTTTAGACTACATTTAATCAATCATATTAATTTCTCAATATTATTTAATAATACAATATTAAATGTCATGATAGGTTTATTATTAAAATTATTTTCGATTACCATAATTCTCAATTTTAGATAATACCACATAATTAAATGTCATTATACATTCATTTTATAAATATTATTTTCGATTGAATTAATAAATTAATAACAATATTAATAATAATTAGTAACCACAATGATAATAAATTTAAAAAAATTGCGTGAAAGAATAATATTGAAAATGTCTTTCTCATTAAACATAGTAAATGAAATGTCTTACAAAATACTATACTTGATAACATATAGTGAACGTACGTCGAATAATTTATATACAAATAAGAGAATAACTAATACTATAGTCTTTGCATAAGTCATATTCAGAACAAAAAAAAAAAGAGTTAAAATTGTGAATTGACTGTATTAGACTCTCTGATCCTCCAATCTTGCAATAACAAAATGATCAATATTCATTCCTTTAAATATAGATATTCTGCTCCTCCCCTCGGTCCCCTAAAAAAACACATAGCATTTTTCATAAGTTTAAAATATTGCAGAAACAGAAGTATGAGGACGAAAATATTGATTGTACTGAATATGCAAAAAAAACTTTTAAGCCAAAGGTGATTTTAAATTATAAGATAATCAAAATATGCATTGCAATCGGTATCAAGTGCAAGCAAAAGCACGAAAGATACTTACTTGATGTAGCATCGTTGTAATCTGCATTTAAGCAACAATCAATCTTAACTACGTGTCACATGCACACTCAATATAAATTAGTTAAAGAACCAAACTAATGTTGCAGAAATAAATTTATACTAATGACATGCTTTAGAACAACAGAAATGCCTACCAAATTATAAGACCAAACACTCATTGCTCTGAGTAGATGTGCAATCTTTTAAAGATTGCCATAAAGCCTAATCATTTCATGTTTAGGCTAAAGCACCACTTGAGCATATACATCATATAAATTTGATCATAAAAGTTGGCTCCCACTTCAGAACATGAATTGATGCAATGAATGCATCATCTAGGTATCTTCTATGCAAATTACAAAACAATAATAAGGAAAAAACAATGTGACAGAATTACAAAAGAAATATAACTACTAATTTATTATGAAGTTATAGAAACATGTAGATAGTCAAAACATACTTGGTCCCAACAATTTGACATGTCAAATTGACAACAAATACTCTTGGGATAATCTCTTCTTGCAACATTCTATGTAGTCGCAGACTAGCTCATCTTGGAGATTAAAAAAATTTGGGATACGTTTTTTACTTTTTTTAGCCATACTTGCAACATGTAAGGAAAATTACTTGTACAAAAGAGAAACGTTGAACATACAAACCATTATAAAGCATGCTTACAAAACAAGGAGAATGTACTAGATACGAAAAACAAGATATTCATTGCTTAGTCCCCTTACACTTCACTATATCATGTATTTATGACTTCACATTGATATAACTTTAGGAAATAATAGTCTGTAGTTTTATATTATATTGAATTAATGAAGTTTGATAAAAAAAAAAAACAGAGTGAAACCTTTGGACATCATGTTCTAATAGTTATGTTGATATTAGGTTTCTTACTAGTACATGCCACATGGATTATCTTCCAAATCATATAATGGTAGTTTAAGCTAATACACATGGACTAATGTATTTAATGAGAAGATCACTAACACAAGTCCACTAGTCAAATACAAATATCAGATGAAGTCTACAATTGCTAAATAAATCATTGTTTATTCTCTATTATGCATAATAGCCAATTGAAATTTTAGAAAAGGAACAGGCCTTTAAGCACTGTCATCCTGCCAAATTAAGTACATAATTGGCAACATACGAGTACAACAATTAACCAAATAAATTACATCAAAACAGAAGGAAAGAATCTGGAAATACCTCGACTATTTGTGATTCAGCGATTCTACAATCTGTAACCAAAACATACCCGTAAAAAATATCATTAGTACAAAGAACCACTGAAAGTCACAATATTTCAATGGTAAAAGATGGAGCACATGCACCAGGTATACCCAATCTTGTAAATTGCTAGCAATTCAGAAGGAATTTTTTTACTACTATCAATTTAAAGAGAAAAAAATATCCAGGTACTCAATATTTCTCAAGTTAATTATCATAAAACTCTATATAGCATGTATACTTTCAATCTGCAATCCTAAAGGCTTCTGATTCATATTCAATATACTAAAGGATTAGGATTTAGTTTCTAACAAATAGAGAACTAACTATTATTCAACTAAATAAATATGAATGCAACTATTAGTCCACACCTCATTAGCGATTGAATTTCTTCAAATAATGGCATCAAAACAGAAGGAACGGAAAATGAAATACCACATCTATACCCTGTAAATCCAAAAATTGCCCCTGAAATATAAATAAAATAAGTAATTCAAAAAAATTGATATTCCATGACAATTTAGTCGCCACCACCATTAATATCCCTCAAAATTGAACTATCCAATCTACAATTAGAAACATTCAAGTAGTTAAAGAAAGAGTAATAAGCAAGACTCAGTTAGTAGTGAAATGGAGAGAAGATAATGCTACTAAGAGAAATTAAGAGGTTGATCCACTCATTACCTTCAATGTGTGGAAGAAGCCCTAAACTTGTGGAACTGGAAAACATCGATTGTTCGTGGGAAAAGCCCTAGACCACGACTTGATTCTCTTTTGAGTCTTTTCCATTCTTCTCGGGTTGCATCCCGCGATTTTATTTCAATTTTCAATCATTTGGATTTCATTCTTGGCGGGTTGCTAACTGATAACTAGTAAAAATCTATGGAACCCCCAATTCTTGACCAGAGCAGCACGTAGAAAGGGGAAGGGAGGTTGGGGGAGGGGAAAGTGGGATGCCCATTCCTTACTTTTAATTACAAACCATATTTATTAATATAAAGATTTAAATTTACAAAACTCATTTTATTTTATTTATTATATTATATTATTTTTTTTCCTTGTTTTAGTTTTACACTAATAACTAAGTAATTTTTTTTAAGAATTTAAAATTTATTAACATTTTGTATTCGAACTTCAAAAAAAGAAGATTGGATTTTTTGAAAAAAAAAACGTATAATGACTAATAATACAGTTTTCAAAATGTCTTAATTTTATTTAATTATGACATTTAGTTAATTGTGTGGTGACAAGGTGTATTATATTATGACAATTAGTTAATAGTGTCTTTTTAGGGTGTAGAGTAGTGTAGTTTTAGGATATGAAAATGGAGTGTATTGATAGTTTAGTTTTCACTACATTTTTTATATAGTGTACTAAAATTAATGTAGTAATATGCCTTTTTTCTTGTAGTGTAGGAAGTTGATGCCTCATTCAACCCCAAACTTGCACAAGTAGCTTTTCTTGATTTGGGGGAGTTTTAAAAAAAAAAACTCCCCCAAACTTGGCCTTCTTGCCCATCTTCAATTCACTTTCTTCCACTTTGGGGTCTTCTTTCACAAAATTTACCTTCAAATCTTTTCCCACCTTCTCTTTTATGGGAATTAGAGAGTGATCTACCTTGGAGTACACATACTCTTCCTCCTCATCCTCATCGTCACGGAATCTAACGACCTTGTAGATGTTGAATGAGACTTTCTCATCTCCAACATGTAGTTCGAGCTCTCCGTTTCGTACATTGATGATGGCTCCACCCGTTGCTAGGAACGGTCTTCCGAAGATTAAGGGGATTGCCCTATCTTCCCCCATATCAAGCACCACAAAATCAACCGGGAATATGAATTTCCCAACTTTGACAAGCACATCATCAACCGTGCCCAAGGGATATACTATGGAGCGATCCGCCAATTGAAGATTCATGGTAGTAGGCGTCAATTCTCCCAAGCCAAGTGATTTGAAAAGTGATAATGGCATGAGGTTTATGCTTGCTCCAAGATCACACAAAGCACGATAAGTTCCCTCCTTGCCAATCACACAAGGCAATGTAAATGAACCGGGATCCCTTAACTTTGGGGGTAACTTAGCTTGAATGATTGCACTACACTCTTCGGTGAGGTTCACGGTTTCAAATTCTACCATCTTTCTCTTGTTGGACATAATCTCCTTAAAAAACTTGGCATAGTGAGGCATTTGCTCAAGGGCCTCTGCAAATGGGATGTTGATGTGTATCTATTTTAACATCTCCAAGAATTTGATGAACTTTGCATCCAAACTCGTCTTCTTGAGTCGTTGAGGATATGGGATTAGAGGCTTGTATGGAGATGGAGGCTTGTATGCATCATTTTCTTTCTCACTTGTTTTCTCCTTCTCAACATCTTTCTCTTCAACTTTTCTTTCTTGTTGCTCCTCTTCACTATTTTCCGTTGGCATCATAGGGACTTCATAGCTTGTGCCACTCCTCAACTTTATCGACTTGCATTGCTCTTTGGGGTTCAATTCCGTGGTTGAGGGGAATCGACCTAGCTTGTGTTGATTTCCAACCATATTAGCAATTTGACCCACTTGAATCTCAATGGCTTTCACATCATTCTTGATTCCCATCACTTCATCTTCCAATTGACCAATTCTCTCATCTTGACTCTCAATCTTTTGCCAAGTCTTTGTCATGAAACTCTTCGTCTCTCCCATGAACTTCTTGGTCTCTCCCATGAATGTTATGAACATTTCTTCAATGGTGAGCTTTGACGAAGACTCTTCTATCACACCATCTCGTGCATTGAAGTTTGACGGTGGTTGGATGGCATTGTGTGGGTTAGCATATGAGAAATTTTCATAATTTCTCAAGCCGGGATGGTATTGGTTCGGATTAGGAGGGTGATAGTTCCCATGGGTTTGTCTTTCTCCCCAACCTCTTTCTCGATAATTTCGGTCCCGTTGGTTGTTCATGTAATGAGCCTCTTCGTATTGTTCATCATTGGGCTCCACTAGTGCTTTGGCCGTCATTAGGGAGATCAACTTATCCACTTTGTTGGATAGAATGGCATTCTCCTCCAAATTTTGAGTCGAAGCTATCCTTCGATTTTGCCTTCTCTCGGATGGCCATTGATTACCATTTTTAGCCATTTCTTCCAAAAGAACATACCATTCCTCCGTCGTCTTTCCCAATAAAGATCCTCCACCCGCCGAAGCATCCACCATTCCTCTCGTTCGGTGGTCCATTCCATTGTAGAAGTAGCAAATGAGTTGGTCTCGTGAGAAACCATATTGAGGGAAACTTCTAATCAAATCTTTGAAGCGCTCCCATGCTTCGGCTAGGGACTCATCATCATCTTGCATAAATGAAGATATTTCCCCTCGGATTTTGATAGTCTTGCTTGGAGGGAAATACTTCATCAAGAATGCATCAACAAGATCATTCCAATCTTCAATGGTCCTCAAATCAAGGGAGAGGTACCATTGCTTTGCTCGATCTCGGAGGGAGAAGGGAAATAGTTGCAACCGGATGTAGTCTTGTGGAACTCGATTGATCTTAACCGTTCCACTTATCTCGAGGAATTGAGACAAGTGGAGGTTAGGATCCTCCTTGGAAAGTCCTCCAAATTGATTGTTTTGCACCATAACAATCAAGGCCGGCTTGAGCTCGAAATTGTGAACATCCACGGGTTCTCGACACGCTCCTCCATATGGTCTCGGAATTGGGCAAAAATGATCTCTAAGTACCCTTTGTGGTCGATTTCCACCATCTCCATTCAGCCCCTCAACTCCGTCTACCCCTTGGTTTTCTACTTTCTCTTCGACCTCCTCTACAATCAGATTCTCTCTTCTATTCATGGCTTCCAAATCAATTCTTCTCCTCTCGGCGTATTGCCTTCGACAACGAGCTTCGATTTCCGGGTCTAGGGCTAGCAACACTTGTTGATCTCTCCTAGCTCAGGTGATCATATGCCATGTCTAAACAAGAGTTAAAGAGAAGGTGAGAATCGTAAGAGAAATCAAAATAACACACAAATATATTTTTGGATTTTTGCAAATAACGAAAGCAACTAAAATGTCTAAACTAAAATTCTATCAACCTACACTCTAGGACTACAAAACCTCCCCGGCAACGGCGCCATAAACTTGATTCACGTATTATGCAACACTAAAATACACGACCGCAAGTATACGGCGTCTATCGTAGCGTGATGAGTACGAGGTCGACCCCACGAGGAAGTGTAGTGTAAAAGTGAAGTTTGTTGACGGAATTCTAAATAGACGTGATCGATTAAGTGAAAATGGTGAATTAATTACCCTAAAATTGCCTACCAAAGGTTGTCACAAGTAAACAATTAAGAGAGTAATATAGAAATCGATCAACAATCATGCAAACCAAAGAAACGAGAGAAATATGATTAAAACTCAAAGAAGGAAAGGTAGGTTCCAAGGCATATGTCACACTAAGGGGTCAATTTATGATCAAAAGCTTAATTAAGTGGTGTTGTGTTGATTACTATAGGGTTGATCGCGAAATAATGAATTAAAAGTTCTCTCGATCCAATTAATCCAAGAGAAGTATCACACAAACTAGTATCTCTACCTAGCATGCATAATAAACCTCAAAAGGGGTCCTAAGATCATCTAATACCCTCCCAATAATTGTTCCTCTCTCAAGCTCACAATAATATTGGGTCGAATGCTTAGATACGATTAATGAAAAAGATTTCTCAATCCAATTTCAATTAATAATAAATCAAACACATTATCATGGCCATTGACAACATGTCTTGCAATGAAAGTTAAACATCCAAATAGAAATAGCAACACAACCACCAAATAAACAAGAAATTAATTCATAAACATCATCCAAAGTATAAACACAGCCCTAAAACCAAAAGTGTTCTAGCCAATAACTAGCATGATCAAATTAACAAAATCCAAAGAAATAGCTAAATAAAAAGAAAGAGAAAGAGAAAGCTTAGTCTAGAATGTGATGGGGAATGAAAATTCCAAGCTATTGATGCTCTCCTTGCATTGATTGATGAAGAAATGAAGAAAATATAGCCCAATCACCTTCAATTGTGTGTTACTATGTGTGGAATTTGAGGAATTGGGGGAGAATGTGTTTGATTTGAAGAATGAGGGCTTATATAGTGTTGGGGTAGGGTTTGGATGGACAATTTGCAAGTTGGTCCCTAAAAAATGGCTAAAAGGGGCAAAAGGCATCGAAAATGAGGGTAGAATTGGATGTAGCTGGATGGGTCTCGGCCGAGCAGGCGGCTTGGCTGTGCTATGCGGGAACAGGGGCTGGAGGGTTCTCGGCCGTGCCTTGGCATGGCATCAAGTTGCTGGATCGAGGAGCTCAATTCCGAGCATGTTGCACGCGTGTGGCCCTGATTTTGGCCTGAAAAGTAGCTTGGCCGAGCCATGAGCTCGGCCGTGCTCGTGCTCGACTTCGTCCCTTCTCGTTTCGTGCATATCTTGCGCCTCGGGTGTCCGATTGACTCGATTCTTTTGGCTATTCCACTCCGTTTTTCGAGACGAACACAACGGTGCACTCCTCTTCTTGATCCAGTGAAGTATGGTTGGTGTTTTGCTCCAAATTCCATCGCATTTCCTACAAAATCGACAAAACACAACATTTCTCTCATTTTGGCTCAAATCATCATAATCAATCCATAATTCAATGAAATCCACATCAAAATACACTTCACATGTGCCTCTAAAGTGTGTAAATTCCACCCGAATCAGTGTCAAAACTTGTACTTCTCCAACGGTCTAATGGGACAAGTTCCCTGAACACCTTCTGCTGCATGTAGAATGTTCTTTAATTCATTCAAGTCTTCAGTCTTTAATGCTTCTAAGTCTTTAATGCATATTCAGGCTTGATGGCTTTAATGCTTCATTAATGTTGTCTTCTGAGTCAAAAGTATTCAATGCTCTTGATCTCCAAAACATCAACTTGATATGATATAACCCCTATCACAACTGGTTTAATAGCAGTTCAGGCTACTTGCTTGAGCTTTGTTCATTTAGCCATGTTGTCTACTTCAGCAGCTTTGTCATCATGAATTCAGCAAACTTGATCTAAGACAAAAAATAATAAGTTGTCTAACATACCAGCTTTGGACAACTAACCTGAACACTAAGATCTCAACATTTCTGAGATTCTAGACTTAGGCATAATTTGAACTGTCTCAACTATCCTGAGATAACTAGACTGACTTTCTTTCTCAACTAAACTGACCATCATCATTCAGGGGTTTTGGTATCTTAATCAAAATCAATTCATTTCCCAACAGAAATCATAGACAAATTCTCTTTTTTCTTCTTTCCATGCATCATTTAGATGAATCAGAACCCACTTGTCATGATGGGGATATCTAGTTTCCCATCTCTCTACCATCTTTGGTTTCAGCTTGCGGTATGATGCCCTCCTTCTCCTTGGTGCACTGAATTGAGCTCTTCTCATATCTCTTGCTCTATTTTTCTTCCATTAAGAGCTCCATCTTCTCCTTGGCTCTATCAATTGCCAGTTTGTGCTGAGTTTCAGGATCCTTTCCAAAACCTTTCTCAAATAGTTTCGAAGGATCATCGGCAATGATGGGCATTCTTTCTTCAGGCTGGTTGGGTCGCACAATTTCCTCTACTGGATCTTTTTGATCTTCAGGCATCTTGGCTGCTTCAGTAACTTTGGACTTAAGCTCTTTTTCAACTTGAAATTATGTGGGCAAAGTCAGGCTATTTGTAAAGGGGGTAAAGGTTTGAGCTTTCCTCTTACTTCTCCTTGCTTTGGCTACCTTTCCCCTTACTTGTATATCTTCATCAAAATCCAAAACTGCTGACTCTCCTCCTGACCTTTGCTCCCATCTGTCCTGATCTTCTAAAACTAAGGCCATATATTTCTTCAATGCCAACTGAAGTTGTTCCTCTTCTGTCAAATCTTCTACACTGACTGCCTTCTTGCCCTTCCCTTGAATTCTTTTAGGTTCCTTGTCCTTTGCCTTAGGTGCAAAATCACTTATCTTCAAGTCACCTCTTGCTCTTTGCCTTTCCCCCTTTTTGGCATAATCAAAACACTGGGGCTTCAGATCACTCATTGTAATGGACAGTTGAGCTTGAGCATGATTGGGAGACTTGATTTCCTCCAAGAGATATACATTCTCATCATGTATGTCCTACATCTTATCATTACTCATGTTCACAAAGGCATGAATAAGCTTCATATTTTGGGCCACTACAACCTCCATTGTAGTCTTCAAGGACTCATCAAGGTTGGCTTTCATCAAATCAGTGAGATTGTTCACTGCACTTTCAGAGATTTTGGCAAGAAGTCCAGTTGTGAACTTTTTCGTTGCTTCCTTAACCATTGCCGCTCGTAGTTCCTCAAATCTCTTTCTTTGTGATGTAGTCCTTTGCCTCAAGGCATTCTTGACAACATGCTTCAGTGCAGTCACATTCTTCTTATAGTTTTTCACCAATGCCTTTTGCTCCGTTTGTACTGATTTGGTGAACTTTTGCATGGTTGTTTTGGCCTTGATTACTTCATTTGAGATGGTTTGCAGTCCAGTCTCAACTCCACTGATCCTTGCCTCCAAGGTTGGCAAGATCACTTCTTCTAGGCTAGTGAGGCAAGTGTTCTACCTTGGTCATCAAGTGCTTCTGAGGTTTGTGCATGTGCTTTCCCAACCTCTCTAACCAAGTGAGTCAACTTCTTTGACTGGTCCTCAATGGATGCAACAACTTCTGATGCAATCTCCAATCCTTCTTCAGTATCAACGACTTGGTTCAAATACACCTTTGATAAAAAGGACACATTCTCTAAAATTGCTTCAAGGTCAATATCTGTCTTGGCAGTGGCTTCAATGAAGGTGTCAGATTAAAAAATCTAATCAAATGTAAGAGCTTCACTATCTGCAAAACAGAAAGGGTTAGGTAAAATGCCCTCATCACCCTCAATTTCTTTTTCTCCCTAAGGCTCTGTCTCATCAGCAGCCTTGCTCTCTTTTTCAGCTATATTCTTTTCACCAATGTTATCAGATAAGCTCACATTCTTAAGAAAATCAGGCCGCCTTTCACCAAGGGATTCATCAAGTTCAAATTTGACTTGAAGAATAGCCTGACTTTCATGTTGGGCTTCACCCAACATTTCAACTTCATCTTCCTCTTTTGGTGGTGCACTCATATCACCGAGAAATTCTACATCACAGTCACCATCACCTCCCTCTTATTTTTAATTACTATCATCCTTTTCAACTCCTTCACCTAAACTTGACTCCTCTACATCCTCAATAGGATTCATAGAGGGCAGTTGTTGGGAGATCATAGTGCTTGGGCAACCCAAGTCCACTGAGTCGTCCTGAATGAATGAAAGTATCTCAGTGTCCAACTTTCCTAACACTATGATAGTTTCATCTAAACCAGCCTCTCTAGTGGAAGTCTCATCATTGTTCATCTCTGCCTCAGTCTCTAAGAAACCATCCTTGGCCAATGCTTCGTGACTATTTTGACATCCTCCATTGATGTCAAAGCCTTTGAATTATCGGAGTCCTTAGCACCTTCATAAGTTAAGTAATGTACCTCAGCTTCCTTGGGCCCATGGGGGTAGGGGTTGGTGTGATCATCATCCTTGTCATCATAATTGCTATCCAGATGTTTGATTCCTGCAACCATTCTCTCCTCCTCTGACCCTTTCCATGACAATTGTGCAGAATAAAGGTTCATGAGTCAGGACACTTGTCTTTTTTACTTCAACAAAGTGTAGCAACCTGCCCTCCTCAATTTTCCACCAGCTAGCTCCTTTATCCTGGATGGCTTGAGCAATTTCCATAAGAGCTCTGAGATCATAAAACATTTTTTAGCAGTCTTGGAAAATCTTTTAAACCTGGATACAATTGATCCACGTTTGCCTTAACAATCTGCCTGAGTATAACCTCATAGGTATAATCCTCCTCATCTTTCTCACTTTCTTCAGAAAGGTTGGCTTGGGTTTCAGGAGGGTTGGGTTGGGGAGAGTGGATAACAATTTGGGTCTCAGGTGCTTTTGAGAGCAACTGTCCTAAGGGGCTTGAAGGTAAATGGATGGGGATGGGTTAGATAGAGGCTTTAGCTTGTTGATCTCCTTCAAGAATGACATTTTCAAGAAATTTGGTGTATGAGATCAGTCTTGGATTAAGAGGTGAGAACTGTCTTACTTCCTAATCAGCTAAGTCAACCAAAACATCAATTGCTCCTCTGTCCTGAGCACCTTCAGGAGAGTACTTCTTTTGAAGAAGAATGGGGGCATCTTTAGGAGTTTTGCACTCAAGGGATTCGGCTTTGGGTGAGCTTTGAGTTGGTGAAATTTTGTGGGATTGGATATCATGGGAATTGGTTTCAAGGCTTTTGGACTTGGATCTGGATTTTGAATTAGACCTACTTCCCTATCTAATTTCCTTCATGAACTCTTTCTTTTCCTTTCTTCCTCTAGTCTCATCATCTTCTCTGAAGTTTTGATTACTCTTCTCCTCCTTTCAAACAATGTTGACTTCTCAATATTCCTGACTTCAGTGATAGGCTCAGGTTGTAACATGACAACTTCCCTGATATCTGAATCTTCCTCAGGGGCAACTCCTACTCCTTCACTTCCCACCTTTTCAATCTCATCTGAAGTGTTACTGTTGGGATATTCTATATCCTTATGTTTTGTATTGATAAACCAAATATACTTGTAATATGATAAGTTGTATTGTATAGACAACTTCATCATTCATCTTGTAATAGATAGGATCTGGTCAGTATCAACTGAGTTGGAAGTCAACTGATATAGTAGAGAAACGTGCACAAGCTCAGAAGAGAAGAATCATATGAGTAAGTACTCACCTGATGATCAGCTAAATATGATCAGTTGAGGTCTTATCAGCTGAGTAAGCCAAACACAACTGAGACTAAGTCTGCCTGACTAACCAGATGAAGTCTACACAGCTGGGAAAACGATCAGAAGCCAAAAGACAAGATCAGTAGAACAAGACCAAAGATCAGTAGAGTTAATCAGTTGAGATAGAGTCTTCTGTTCATTGAATAGAGAAGATAAATCAGAGCTGACGTGGACCAATTGAGAGACGACATCAGACACCTAGATTCTGACAAGGTACAAGGCTCAAGAAAGAAAAGTCAATGAAGCAATAATTGTTACTAGACAACGGTAACAATTAATAACTCCAAATATAGAAATTGTGATTCCCGAAATAGTGAGATTTGAATGTCAACCATCCAACGATAACATTCAGATCCACACAATAAATATGAGTTCAATTCATATCTCATGCATGAGTGAGGGAGATGAAAAAGGCTGAGCAAAATGTTTAAGTCAAGAAAATCAGAAGAGCTCAAGAACATTAGAATAGAAGATATCAAGCAAGCATCCATACCCATGATTCGGGTGGAATTTACACGTTTTTTATGCACATATGAAGCTCATTTTGATTTTGGTTTCATTGATTTATGGGCTGATTATGAGTGTTTTGGTCAAAATAAGAAAAAGGTGGTGTTTTGTCGATTTTGTAGGAAAAAAGAAGGATTTTGGGAGCAAAACACCTATCACATTTCACTGGACCGGAGAGAGGATTGCACCATTGGACCCGTCTCGAAAAATGGGGTAGAATGGAAAAAAGAATCGATTCGATCGGAGGCCGGAAGCTCAAGATACGAAGGGACAAAGTTGTAGGACGAAAGAGGCTCAAGACGAAGAAATGGCCCGGCCGGGCGGCCGAGATGCACAATCGTCCCCATTTACGAAATTATGGCCCGGTTGAGTGGCATCACTCGCCCGGTCGGGTGGCCGAGCATGTCTTCCAGTCCCTCACTTACGAAGTTTCCGCCCGGCCGGTCGCCCCTGTTTCGACCACTTTGCAAGCATAACACATCCGCCCGGCCGGGCCACTTCCAATCTCGGGGGTTTTTGTATTTTTTAGCCATTTTCGAGGGACTTAAGTGCAAAACTTATCCCCAAACCCTACCCCAACACTATAAATACCCATTTTCTTTAAATTTAAAAACATTACCCCTTACACAAGAAGTCTTAACACACAAACACACACTTGGAGGTAATCACCATCATCTTCTTCAATTCTCCACCATTTGGAGCAAGGATGCAATCAAGAGCTTGAGAATTCTAGTCTCCACCATCCATTAGTCTAAGCTTTCTCTTTCTTTCACTTTTATTTGCTTTGATCATTAAACTTTGTAGTATTTTGATTATGTTGTTGATTGACTAGAACACTTTTGGTTCTAGGGCTATGTTTACACTTTGGATGATGTTTATGAATTAATTTCTTGTTTATTTGGTGGTTGTGTTGCTTATTTCTATTTGAATGCTTAACTTTCATTGCAAGACATGTTGTCAATGGCCATGATAATATGTTTGATTTATTATTAATTGAAATTGGATTGAGAAATCATTTTCATTAATCGTATTTAAGCATTCGACTCAATTTATTGTGAGCTCGAGAGAGGATCAATGATTGGGAGGGTATTAGATGATCTTAGGAGCCTTTTTGGGATTTATTATGCATGTTAGGTAGAAATACTAGTTTGAGTGATATTTCTCTTGAATTAATTGGATCGAAAGAGCTTTTAATTAATTATTTAGTGATCAACCCTATAGTAATAACCACAACACCACTTAAATAAGATTTTAATCATAAATTGACCCCTTAGTGTGGCATATGCCTTGGAACCTCCATTTTCTTTATTGACCTCCTTGTCCTACATCCACTCTCACAGCCCAACTGTGATATTAATCCCTTTCAAGGGCTTGTAATATTTAATGTGCCAAGAGTAACACGTTTTGCTACTTTATAGTCCCAAGAGAAGACTTTGGGTCCTATGACACTTCCAAGTGTACTCGATCCCATTAGTCATTATGAGGAGCTAGGACTCTTACAGTGATTTCACTCAACTTAACTTCTTAGGGTTTATGGTAGAAGGTGGGTTTCGTGTATATGAACTAGATGAAATTTTCCCTTAAAATCTTATTTAACCTCATGCTAAGATTGAGAAATTCTCTCTAAGATTTGGATATATGATTGGCAATTTTGGCTTAGTGATTATGAGTTCACTCACTGGGGTAAGGAGATGCACGTTTGATTCTTCATTTGAGGCTGTTCTTGAGCTCTTATGATGATGAACACTTAAGCATTTGCTCGACCTTGGCGTCCCCTCACTCGTGTGTGATGTATGAACTTGAACTCGTATATATAGTGTGGATTATGAATGTTACCGTTAGGACACAATCAAATCTTCCACTATTCGTGAATCACAATCTTCTTGATTGATGCTATTGAATATTACCGTTGCCTAGTAATATTCAATGTAGCATTGACTTTTCATTCTCCAGTCTTGTGTTGTGTCAACTCTTAGGTGTCTGCTGTCATCTTTCTATTGGTCCACGTCAACTTTGATTAGACTCTTCAATACTCACGAACAGATGACCTTTGCCTCAGCTGACTGACTCAACTGATCTTGGGATTACCTCTTCTGATCTTAACACTTCGCTTCTGATTATTTCCCCAACTGTATAGACCTCGGGTGTCTAGTAATGTAGACTTGGTTCTCAGTTGTGTTTGGTTCCTTAGCTGATATTTATACTCAGCTGATGGAGCCTCAGTTGATCATCAGTCGAGTTCCCCCTCGACTGATTCTCCTCTTATGGTCTTGGTCTTCTTCTCTTCTTCCTGAGTATGCGCGTGTTTTTTCACTACATCAGTTGGGTTCCCCCTTAGCTGATGCTGACCAAAACCTAGTCTATTACAAGATGAATAATTAAGTTGTCTATACAATACAACTTATTCTATTACAAGTTGATTTGGTTTATCAATACAAAGCATGGGGATATTAGTTGGCCTGAATAGACCAACAAAAACATGTAACTATCAAAGGAACGGAGGAGTACCACATATAAATAACAATAATACAACATTCATCCAAATTTGATTTTAATAAATTCGATCAACTAAATTGTTGGAATATAGATCCACTCCCAAGGGTAAAATGTAATAGTTTTGATGGCAAAAAAACTTAGAGTTTATTTAGTAAGTTTATGTAATCTGATAGGATACGTTGTATTTGTATGGAACAACTTATAGTCTCTTTTAGTCTAGTCGTATGGGATTAGTTGTATGTATATCAACTGAGACCATATTGGAACAACACGTTATTGCTCAGGATTTAATGTCTAGAAGACCTTGAAAATTAATAGTCCATGTGTTATATGAATATCAGATAAGATGGCCCTTGTATGCCTTATCATCTGAGATGCATTTAAATGTAAATCAGCCAAATGAACAACCCCAGCTGATATGGACTGCGTTAGATGTCGACTGACTTGAAACCTCAACACTTAGAAAGATCAATGATTGAAGAGGAAGGTTAGTCAAAGACCAAGATAAGTTGGACTCATCTGTATCTAAACAGATTAGACGACATAACCATTTCTACTTGAGGCTACTATATCAAACAAGACCAAGATGACACCAAAACAAACGATATAAACAAGTATGAAATAACCGAAGTATGGATCCAAGTACGAATGTATTTAAGCATTAAATTCACCTTTCATATCCAAAGAAGGCAAGTACCAGAATTAAAGGAATCAAGATCAATCAAGGGATCATACTTAAATCAAGGAATGATTTACAACGATTAGCTTTCCAACGGCTGGTTGATTGAATTCATACTTATAAATACAAGATAATCTTCACTGATGAAGATCACGAAAACTATCAACAAGAACTCACCCAGCTGATATCAAGCCCATGCATTCAAACTATCATTTCAAGAGTTCTTAAAGCCCACATTGATTTTATATAATTTGCTCAAGGTTTTCTACAAATAATCTAAACCTAGTATTATCACTCAAATATATTTTAGTTTAGGCATAATGATCAAACAATTGTGTTTGGATAATTAGTTGGAATCATAGAAAACAACCCAACCTCATATTATACACTAGTTAAAGTCAAAGTTGTTACTTTGTTAAAGACATTGTAAGAGTACTAGTTCTCATAAAAACTAGTGGATACCGTTGAACTTTGGAAGTGTATAGAGCTCAAAGTCCTTCTCTTGGGACTATAAAGGACAAACCATTTTGGTAAATGATTAATATCACGATTGGAGTCGTGAGAGTAGACGTATGATTTGAAATCCGAACCACTATAATTCGTGGTGTTCTTTATCTTTCTAAACTTATATTCCTGTTATTTATCTTATTGTCAATCATACTTAACTGGCATTATTTGTGTTTTGATAAAGAGCACACAACATATTTGAAACCAACATACACCAAGTCAGCTGAGTAGTTTCCAAAAAACTCACAAGCTTTGAAAATGTTTTCCCACAAGTAAAAAAAGGGCCTATACATTATTCCGTACATATAACTAAGTTGAAATTTAGTATATTGAATCAACTCACAAGGAAAATTCAGTAGACTAAGTTAAAACTCAAGTTATTACATTCGCACTCTTGTCGGCTGCATCCTATATCAGATGACTTAAACCTCACTAAGTCATCATACAAGTTGACACACGCAAAAAAGTTTTAAAAAGTTAAAAGTTTATTCACCCCTCCCCTCTAAACTTTTACACCATCACTACTCGTTCAGGGACGAACATAAATTCATTTACCATAACCTTTTTTCTTCTCTCCCAGCAAACCCTAAATACTCTAAATCGCGCCCACCCTCATCCTTACCCCATCCCCATTCCCTTCCTCCCTCACCATTTGCGTCCTTCTCTCTCTCATTGTTTGTCTGTAGATCGCTTGCCCCGTTTGCCACCTCCCTCACTTTTGCAGTCGCTGCCATCGTCGCCAACTCTACCATCTAGCGTCATCCACCATCCAGCGTAGGGTTGTAACGAATTTAATACTGCAGTATTCAATTCGATTCGTGAAAGTATTCGAATATTCATATTCATATCCATTTATTTTTTTAATAATAAATTCGATTCGGTATTCGATTCAAATAATTATTCGATACGATACGATTCTATTCGATATTTTTTTAAACATATTAAAGTATTGGATTCGAAATTGATTTGTATTCGATACTATTCGATTAAAAAATTTATGGAGAAAATCTATAAAATAATATTATAGGACATGAGACAAATATACATTTAAAAATATATTTATGTATATATATTATAAATATAATCGAATACTTACGAATATCGAATCGAATATTATAATTTTGTATTTGTATTTATTTATTAATCGAATAAAAAAATTGTATACAAATATCAAAATTCGAATATGAATAACGAATCGGCCAAAATTATTTGATTCATTTACAACCCTAAATTCCATCGTCCACCTCCAGCCACGACTCTATAAGAATAAAACAAGAGATCTAAAGATATGCGTAGATTTGTATAAGAAATCGCCTCCACCGGTCGTCGACAGTGCCTCACCACCGTTCCACCGGTTGCCACTCGTCGCCTCACCAACCTTATACTCATATATGAATACGAGTTTAGGTAATTTTTTAAGAGTGTAGTTGAGATCAACGAGTAGATCCTTTCTGACGGCGCCACAAAGACTGATTGAGTGAGTTATCCGTTGATCTCATTTTACTATTTTAGGTTGTTTCAGTTCTTTAGTTTGTTGTTATTTTTCAGTTTCTTTTTTGTTTTCCTACGCTATGTGCAGTCTATTTCTTATTATGAAACAAACTCTTTTCCCTGTGCTGGAACCTATTTTTTTGGGTTGAGCTTGATTGTCCTTATAAGGATATAGATCTTTATCCTTTATTTTATCTCTTTTTCTTGATACGAGAATGCCTTAGTGTGAGATTGTCTCTTATTGAAGAAAGAGATCTGAACGTTTGTGTAGACAATGAGTATACTCGTTTGTCTTCTTCTTACTATTGGAGGGAATATCGATACCATAGTGATTCGTCTTGGTTAAAGATCTTGAACTTGAATTTATATTAATATTTTGTATTGATCTTATAAACCCCTAAAAAAAAATTAGCATAATTAAAATGAAGTCAAAACCATCATATATTTTTCAATATGGGACAGAAAAACCATCACGTTTATGTGTTTCACGTCATTCCTTCGATCATCCTTCGATATGGGACAGAAAAAACTTATCTGGGATTTGATCAAAATACAGACAGATATTGCTGGCTAAATAATCTTTGCACCATATACTATTTGTTTTTTGAGAAAATGACAATTAATCATTTCTTGTAAACACCTCAATGCTGTACTATGTTTTTTGTATACACAACCGAATTTTAGTGTACTAACTAATTATGAATTGCGTAAATTTCGAAATCACACGTCAAAGAAAAATTGTGTAACTTCCATTTTTTCTATTTTCAAATACTTATTTTAATTACGTGCATTTCGTTCTCAAAAATATACACTCCCTACCACCGTCCACTTATAAGTTTCCTCCCCCCGTTTCATAAAGTTTGTCGCATTTCTCATTTTGTATAGAATTAAGGAACATATTTTTTTGACAAATTTACCCCTTATTATTTTCTCCCCCTTTCTTCTCTTTTTCCTTTTATTTTTCCACCTTCCTCTTCCACAATTTCTTTGACCTTTCCAAAAAAAATCGTAATTAATATATTTCCAAAAGAATATGGGCAATTTAGGGAGATCATTGGTAAAATTAGAAAAAACGACAAACTTTTTGAAACAAATGTAAAGTCCAAATGCGACAAACTTTTTGGATCGGAGGGAGTACTAATTTTCGGCACACTGATTATGACAAGTGATTAAATTTAGTAGCATTAATATATAAATAAAAGTGAAATCAATGTAGGGATATAAATTTAGAATATAAAAAAAAAAACTGAAAAGCTTATTGAGGGACGAACAAATATGACAAAATGAGAAATTTATAACGGGCGGAGGAAGTAATATTCATCCTTCAACCTATAACTAATAATATTCGAGTCAAGTACTTGAAAATTGAACTTACATTAAACTCGAATCACAAATGAGTCCAACGATCCTAACAAGTCGAGTCGAACCTGATGAAATTATAAAAAAAAATCTTAAATATCGAGCGGGCTCAATAGTAAAATCATTTATCAATATAAATGATCATTAGCGGAATGTCACAAGTAGTAGTACTACTGCATTGTTGAATTTGTGCAGTACACTTAAGAAAAGGTCAACCTGTACTGCAGAAGAAGAGAAAAAATAAATACAATCACATATAAATTCCTCCTACATGTACATCAAACACAACTAATTAAACAGTTCCCATGGTTTCTCTTTCTCTCAAGTCAACTTTCTTGATCACATTAACAATTTTACTACAGTTCTCCGAGATCACAAGTCATGGAGGCCACGACGACGGCGACGCCGCCGCCACAGACGCCCCCGTACACCTGCACACAAAAGGGCTAATTCTGGTGAAAGTATGGTGCCTTATAATCATGTTCTTCAGCACATTCGCCGGAGGAGTTTCGCCGTATTTTTACCGATGGAACGAGAGTTTTCTCCTGCTGGGGACTCAGTTCGCCGGAGGGGTCTTCTTGGGGACTGCTCTCATGCATTTCTTGAGCGACTCAACGGCGACGTTTGGTGACTTAACGGAGAAAGAGTATCCGTTTTCATTCATGTTAGCATCTGCAGGGTATATTCTGACTATGTTGGGTGACACTGTTATTGCTTATGTTGTGAGGGAGGGAGAGAACAAGGACGCCCGAGTCGACGTCGAAGGCGGGGCCAACGAGGCCGAGCACCACCCGGTTTTCGCCAAAACTTCGTCCGTTGGTGATACTATATTGCTTATATTTGCATTGTGCTTCCACTCTGTTTTTGAGGGCATTGCTGTTGGAGTTGCAGGTAATTTTGACTCTCTTTTGCATGTTATATATGTACCCTTACCATTTTACGTGTTCCAATTTTAGTGTTCCACATCTTATTCCACTGTATGAATGATTGACAAGTGTCATATTAAAAAATAATCAATGTCCTACAAAAATTGGGGACGACACGTGTTAAAAATCCAGTCGGGTGGAATACGAGTGGAACATGAAAAATGGAACAAAGAAATCAAACCGCATTTTTTTTATACTTTATTCAAACTATTCATTATAATTTATACAAACTAGTTCACGAGCTTATTAATGGACATGTTCACTAGCTAACAAATCAAATATCATTTTGTTTATATTGACGGGCTTTATTAAACATATATTTTTAAAGTTGAGCAAATATTCTAACGATTTTCTAATTGGACAGATAACAAAAAAGATGCATGGAGAAACCTATGGACAATTTCACTTCACAAGGTATTTGCAGCAATTGCAATGGGCATTGCACTTCTAAAAATGATACCAAAGAGGCCATTTGTAGCTACTATAGCTTACTCCTTCGCCTTCGCTATTTCAAGCCCCATCGGGGTTGGAATAGGCATTGCTCTCGATGCGACGAGCCAAGGCAGTAGGGCCGATTGGACCTATGCCATTTCGATGGGACTCGCGTGTGGAGTTTTCGTGTATGTAGCCATCAACCATTTAATATTGAAAGGCTTCAAGCCACAAAAAACGTGCTACTTCGACACTCCTTTCTTCAAGTTCTTGGCTGTGCTCCTCGGCGTAGGAATAATAGCCGTTGTGATGATATGGGACTAGCCGCGTGTCACTTTATTCTACTTGGTGTTTCATCTTACGTTTAACATCAGTGTTGTTTATTTATATCAAATTTGTGCATGTATACTCTCATTTCAATATGTATATGTTGGAATGCCCTTTTCTTTTTTGTACCTTGATTTTTTTAATTGGTGAAATTGTGCATACTTGTATTTTTGCAATGCTTTGAGTAGTCTACAAATTTGTAAATAAGACAAGAGTTTGGTACAAGATCAGTAGTTGGTGCAACTGCAAGAATCAGCCACCAGGTATTTGTAATGATTGTGAAAAATCAAGCATAAAGAAATAACTAATACGGTTTAATCCTTATTTTCTTTAATTAAGTGTTGGTCATAAAGCAGTTTTATCGTGTAATTATCACTTTATAGTAAAATAATTAATATACAGTACTATGGTACTGTACATTTTAAAGAAATAACTAATACGGTTTTAAATGAAACTAAGGCTGATGAGATGTCTCTTCCATTCCTACAGGAAAATGACTGGAACATGGTTGTTATCGACTTGGCTTAAAGCAAAATGGATGCATGTAATTGGTGGTAGCTAGAGTCTTAATCAAAAAGATTAGCATATACAATTGGATCACTCTCAAGACTTAACTATCATGGTCTTTAATTACAAATAATTAAGGTAGGCTACATGAATCAATTATTCGATAATTGACTCATAACATGATGATGTGACAAAGTTTTACGCTGACGGTCACATGTCTACCGCAACCCTCCTCATTACTTAAGTGTATATATTGCATAAAACCCCTTTAAGAAAATGGAGAAAAATATAAGGAAAGGAGAAATTAGAAAATATAAAGGGGTTTTTAAACATTAGGGAGAATGTCCAATCAAATGATGATCACTTAATTTACACTGATTGCCATAGGTTAATTAAAAAGTAATCTTGGGTCCAACAGTTGGTATAGTATCTATCTACACTTCCAATTGCACAACATATACAAATTAAATTTATTTCTCATAATCACCTATATAAGATTGAATAATCCTCACTGCATTTCCACAAGCTAACACAACTACTACTCTCACATGGCCATGGCCTCATCTATTGTTCCATCAATCGCAATTCTCTGCATCCTTTCGTTTATTCAACTCGTTTCATCGCAGCAAACAGGACGAACGAGGCACTACCACTTCAACGTAACTCTCTGATTACTTGCGCACACGCACACATATGTTGAAGCGATACATTATTAACGCATTCATTTTGCAGGTACAACTACATAATGTGACCAGATTATGCCAGACTAAGAGCATCATTACTATAAATGGCAAGTTTCCAGGCCCTCGCATTTTCGCAAGGGAAGGTGATCGAGTCGTGGTCGAGGTGGCTAACAATGTAGCCAACAATGTCAGCATACATTGGTTGGTTCCAATTTCAATGGTGCTATCTATATAGTTTGTTTTGTGTATACTAATTAATACGTCGGGCTATGAAATCAGGCATGGAATTCGACAACTTTTCAGTGGATGGGCAGACGGACCAGCGTATGTGACACAATGTCCTATCCAAAGTGGGCAGAAGTATGTGTACAACTTCACCATTGTAGGACAGAGAGGAACTCTGTTCTGGCATGCTCATATCTCATGGTTGAGAGCCACCATTTACGGCCCGATTATAATTCTTCCGACGAAGAACACTTCTTACCCTTTCCCTAAACCCCACAAGGAAGTCCCACTCATCTTTGGTGAGTTCTTTTCTTTTCTTGATCATTAGTTGGAACAAATTGATCATGTGATGCATATATAGGAGAATGGTGGAATGCTGATACGGAGACGGTTATCAGCCAGGCTCTTCAGAATGGAGGCGGACCAAACGTCTCCGACGCTTACACCATCAACGGCCTCCCTGGCCCGCTCTACAATTGTTCTGCAAATGGTATAATTTCATCAAGGAAGTATCACTTTTTAGTATACGAGTTGGTACTAAAACATTTTGTGAATCGGGTTCACACAAGTTTTTGTCTATGCAGATACCTTCAAGCTGAAGGTAAAACCGGGGAAAACATACATGCTTCGAGTAATCAACGCTGCACTCAACGACGACCTCTTCTTCAGCATCTCGAACCACACATTCACCGTTGTTGAAGCTGATGCAGTCTACGTGAAGCCATTCGAAACAGACACTCTCCTAATCGCGCCTGGACAAACCACCAACGTTCTTCTCAAGACGAAGGCTCGCCCCACGAAAACCACATTCGTGATGGCTGCTAGGCCTTACTCCACAGGCCAGGGCACTTTCGACAACACCACAGTTGTCGGAATTCTCGAATACAAGAAGCCTCTCAACTCCTCAATCTCCGCTCTACCAATCCCATCCCTCCCACCAATCAACGGAACCTCTTTCGCCGCAAATTTCAGCAACAGACTTCGCAGTCTAGCAAATGCTAAATTCCCAGCAAATGTCCCACAAAATGTTGATAAAAAATTCTTCTTTACAGTAGGCCTAGGGAGCACACCCTGCCTTACAAACCAGACATGTCAAGGGCCTAATGGCTCAAAATTTTCAGCATCAGTAAACAACATATCCTTTACAACCCCCACAACTGCTCTTCTCCAGAGCTACTTTTTCGGACAAAACGGGGGCGTTTTCACGACAGACTTCCCGAGTGTTCCATTGATACCATTCAACTACACGGGCACGCCTCCAAACAACACACTCGTTGCAAACGGCACAAAAGTGGTGGTGCTGCCGTTTAACGCGGCGGTGGAGGTGGTGCTGCAGGATACTAGCATTCTTGGAGCAGAGAGCCACCCTCTGCATCTTCATGGCTATAACTTCTTTGTTGTGGGGCAAGGATTTGGAAACTTTGATCCTCAAAAAGACCCTCCAAATTACAACCTTGTTGATCCTGTTGAGAGGAACACCATTGGTGTGCCTTCTGGAGGATGGGCTGCTCTCCGTTTTCGAGCCGATAATCCAGGTAGTCGTTGATCTTGTGTGAAACAGTTTTACGATTAATGAGAATGTGATATATGTGCATACTATACTATAGGTGCTTGGTTTATGCATTGTCATTTTGAAGTGCATATGAGCTGGGGTTTGAAGATGGCATGGATAGTGTTGGATGGAAAACTGCCCAACCAGAAGTTGCCTCCTCCACCCTCCGATTTTCCCAAATGCTAATGCTTTTTATCGAGTAATTTATATTTTTGAGCATATTGAGACTTAAAAAAAAAAACTGTTTAAAAAAAAAATGTTTGCAGTTCCCTTCTCCCGTTTCATATTTTATTTTTCTTTGTAATTTTGGATTTTCTGAGAGAGAAACAGAACGAGGGCTCGGATTTGTTTTGGATTTTACTAATCATGTATCACCGAATAAGAAATTGAGATTTTCATTTGGCGAATTTATTTTGGTCTTATAATTATTATCCATAAATATGCTTGTCAACTATTTCGAAAGAAACATAAAATTTAGAGTTTTTTTTTTTAAATCCTCAATCAATTAAAAGAACAAATAATTTATGGTATATAAAAAAAAGATCGAAGAATTAAAAGTATGAAATGTAGAATAAACAATATCATTAATTATAAAATACTTGTTGCGAAGATTACGCCAGTAGGGGGATACTGCAATATCAAGAGTAATGATAAATCAAGTCGAGTCAAGGGTAAAACCCTTTGCCCGCAAAACAGAAGACACCCTGGATAGTGCTCACAGGTATGGCGTTCTGTTTCTAAAGGTAGAACGACTTCTATCTCTTCTACAAAAGGGTTCTATGCTGGGAGAGGAAAAATTCGACAGCAGAGAAGAGAAACACATTTGTGTCTTCTAAAGGGAGAGTCTGATATTTATAGGCAGAATTCAGCCCAGGAGGTTGAGGATTTCGTGGGAGGCCCATTCACAGATGAGGCCTGAAAACGTGGAAGCGTGGAGAGAATCGTGCAGAGTAAGTTTGAGTGCGATTTCGAATTTCAATTTCGATTCTAGAGTCTTCTGGAAGGTTTTGTGTGAAGTTTTGAATTGGGCTTGGCCCATAACCAAATCTGAATGGGTCGGCCTAGTGTAGGTGGGCTTTTAGAGTTTTTGATTCTGTAAAAAGATAGGTGGGCCACAAAGACCAATTGTCGAAGCCGAAGTTGGAGCGAGCCGGCCTGACAGGCGGGCGCGCGCGCGTGCGCGTGTGGCCTTTCAGGGAGTGTACCCTTAGTCCATAGTTGAACTCTCATCACACTTCAATGTTAATATACCCTTAAAAAGTTTTGTAGGATATTTATGTGGGACATGTGACCCTTCACATTCCTACTCTCAAACTCACACTAAAAGTTGAAACCTTTTAACGATCCTTAATTAATTTCTCACTCACCTAAACTCGATTTTGAGATGTTAAATATACCACGTTCATCTACTCCGCGAGTATATCGACTATGTCACGTTTAATTATTTATTAATTATCGTTTAGTCCATCTAATTAATTTAATTAGATAAGGGTATCAAAACTCAATTAATCCACATTAATTCCAACAATCCCCCACATGAGTAAAAATCGTGTCTATAGTACATTAGGCTCAATGTTCAGTTCGATTGAGACTTCAGTGCATTCGAAAAAGTAGTTTTTGGCTTTGAACTTTCCGTAGCCGAACACTATCGGGTACACCGGCGGCTTAGTGGACGCATTACCCTGAACTAATCATCCATCTTGAATACCTAATCAACAGTGCCAGCACACTTCAATCTCAACTTCGTAACGTTCTCACGTTTTTGTCCGTTTTGGCCATGGACGTCCTTTGTATTCATAAATGTTTGGTCGAAGCGGCCCACACTTCTCATTTATATAGATGATCTCCTTTTGAGTATCCCGTTATACCCATTCTTTAGGAATCATTAAGAGTCAGAGACTCAACCTTTACCACATCTTACGGGTTGTTAACACTTGAGATAGTGCTGTCAGGAATAGTCATATTTTTCAAGTGTTGTATCACTAACTTCCACAATTTAGTTTTTCCATTGAACCAAGTTCTTGGGATCTCCAATCATCATGGTTGGGTTTCCACTGTTATAGTTTTCCTTATGAGTTTTAGACCCATTCCTTCTACCAGCTTATTCATTTGATCTCGGTTAATACTCTTCGTAAGCGGATCCGCTATATTATCTTTTGACTTCAAATAGTCAATAGACATTACTCTAGTTGAGATCAATTCTCTAACGGAGTTGTGTAGACAACGTATGTGTCTCGACATCTCGTTATACATGACATTCATAACTCTGTGAATAACTGTTTGACTGTCACAGTGTACCATCATAGATGGTACGTACTGGTTTGTTCCAACAAGGAATATCTTCCAAAAAGTTACGCAGTCATTCAGCCTCTACACCGGCTAGGTCTAAAGCGATAAATTCTGATTTCATTGTGGAATGGGCAATACACGTTTGTTTCTTGGATCTCCACGACACTGATGCTCCTCCAATAGTGAATACATAATCACTAGTGGATAACGAATCTTTAGTGTCGGATATCCAATTTGCATCATTGTATACTTCGAGTACAGTTGTATGTCTCTTGTATTGAAGCTTATATTCAAGGGTGTACTTCAAGTACCTTAGGACCCTTTTTAGTGCTTTCCAGTGCTCGTGACTTGGATTGTTCGTGTATTGACTCAGCTTGTTTACAAAACATGCAAGATCAGGGCGTGTACAATTCGTAATGTACATTACACTTCCAATGATTCTTATTGCATATTCGAGTGGAGCTACTAGTTCTCCTCTGTTCTTTTTCAAGTGAACATTAAGTTCCAGAGGTGTCTTAGCAGGTGGATCGTCAAAGACATTAAATTTCTTTAGTACCTTCTCCACATAGTGGGATTGTGTCAAGGAAATTCCATTAGACGTTTTCTTAATCTTTGTTCCAAGAATCACATCTACTAATCCCATGTCTTTCATGTCAAAGTTTCTACTTAACATGTTCTTTGTATTAACTATGACATTATGATTGTTACCCATGATTAACATGTCATCGACATATAAGCACACGATAACAAACCCATTAGGTGTATCCTTCACATATACACACTTGTCACATTCGTTAATTCGATACCCATTTGACAACATCGTGTTGTCAAATTTCAAGTGCCACTGTTTTTGAGCTTGCTTAAGTCCATACAATGATCGAACAAGTTTACACAGCTTTTTCTCGTTTCCAAGTGCAACATATCCTTCTGGTTGATCCATGTATATTTCAGCATCCATTTCACCATTAAGAAACGCAGTCTTAACGTCGATTTGGTGTATTTCGAGATTGTGCAAAACAGCAATTGCGATTAGTACACGAATGGAGGTGATCCTTGTCACTGGTGAATATGTGTCGAAGAAATCATGCCCTTCTTTTTGTTTAAAGCCCTTTGCAACTAGACGAGCTTTGTATTTGTCAACAGATCCATCTGCTTTGTACTTTCTTCTAAGGATCCACTTGCATCCTAAGGGCTTGCAACCTTGAGGGAGATTAACCAACTCCCATGTATGATTTTGTAGAATTAAATCATATTCACTTTTTATAGCTTCTTTCCAGAGAGGTGCGCCTGGTCTTGCCAAGGTTTCTTTGATAGTTTTAGGTCCATCCTCCTCCAGTACGTAATTAATGAAGTCTGAACCAAAAGTTTTATCAATTCTAGCTCTCTTACTGCATCTTGGTTCTTCACTCTCTTGGGTAGAAGGACCTGCAGTGTCATTTGTTGCTTCGTAGGTTCTATTATTTGAACTCACTTCCTCTCTTTCCCTAAATGGAAAGTTATTTTCAAAGAACGCGGCGTTCCTTGACTCAATTGTAGTGCCTCTGTCATATCGGGTATTTCAGACTTGTGAATCAGGAACCGATAGGCACTATTGTTCAAAGCATATCCTATAAAGATACAATCGACTGTTTTATGGTCGATTTTAACTTGTTTAGGAAGTGGTACTTCAACCTTAGCCAAACACCCCCACACTTTGAAGTATTTGTATGATGGTTTGCGTTTTCTCCATACTACATAAGGAGCTTGATCCTTAGTTTTGTGTGGAATCTTGTTTAGAATGTGGTTAGCCGACATAATAGCTTCCCCCCACAAGTTCTGAGGCAAACCAGAGTTGATCAACATGGTTTTCATCATCTGTTTTAGTGTTCGGTTTTTCCTTTCCGCAACACTATTAGACTGGAGTGAGTAAGGGGCTGTCGTTTGATGTATTATTCCTAATTCAACACATAATTGTTCAAATGGAGTTACGTACTCTCCACCTCTATCACTACGAATTGAATTAATTCGAGTGTCCAATTGATTCTCTACTTCGTTTTTATAAAGTTTAAAAGCTTCTATAGTTTCGTCCTTACTTCGTAAAAGATAAACGTAGCAAAATCTTGTACAATCGTCTGTAAAAGTAATAAAATACTTTTTTCCTCCTCTAGTTTGTACAAATTTTAATCCGTGTGAATTAAGTCTAGGGGGGCAGTGTTCCTTTCAACAGATTTAAATGGTAATTTGGTTATTTTTGCTTTAGTGCATATTTCACATCGTTTGGATGTATCAACATTATCAATTTTAAGTAAATCGAGATTTACTAAACGTTTTATGGATTTTAAATTTACATGTCCTAATTTAAAATGTCATAAAGAGGAACACTCAACGATGTAAGCAGGATAAGAAGCAATTTCAGTCATAACTTGTGTGCCATTACGGCTTACAACCATAGTACTTAATTTAAATAAACCATTCTCGAGATAACCTTTCCCGAGAAAGTGACTAAACTTACTCAATACAATTTTATCAGACTAAAAAAATAGCCTGAATTGATTACTAACTAAGAGAGACCCCGAAATCAGATTCTTTCGGATGTCTGGGACATGCAACACGTTCTTCAGAGTTAGCTCATTTCTCGACGTCAGCTTTAGCACCACTGTTCTAGTTCCAGCCACTTCAGAGAAGGCTTGGTTGCCCATGTACAACTTTCTCCCATCAGTAGGAGAATAGGTGGAGAATGCAGACCTCTCCGAGCAAATGTGGCAAATGGCACCAGTGTCCATGAACCACTCCTTCTTGTTATCCACCATGTTGACCTCCGTCACCACAGAAGACATATCCAGATACGTAAGGTTCATAGAATCCTACACTCTCTGCTTTCCTTTTCCCTTGTCGTCACAACGAGGCTGACGACACTCACTGGATCTATGATTGGGCTTTCCACATCTGTAATAGTTTCTAGTAAATTTTTGTTTAGGGCATGGCCCTTCCCCTTCACAAACTTCGTTGTGTTAGCAGCAGACTCGTTGGGACGTTTTCTTTTCTTTGATGGACCCTCTTGCTCCATCAAGTTCGTTTTAGCTTCAATCGGGACAGTAGGTCCTTTCCCCTCTTCTTCGATTATCCTCCTCAATTCTGAGACGAACGATCAGATTCTCCAAGCTCATTTTCTTTCGCTTGTGCTTGAGATACAATTTAAACTCCTTCCAAGACGAAGGCAGTTTTTCTACCACGGTTGCCACCAGAAAGGCATTTGGCAGAACCATGTCTTCTGCAGCAATCTTGTGGAATATTATTTGCAGTTTCTGAACCTGCTCCATAATGGACTTGTTGTCCTCCATTTTGAAGTCGTATAATTGAGCCACTACGAACTTCTTGAGTCCCGCGTCCTCAGTTTTATACTTCTTCTCCAAGGACTCCCACAGTTCCTTAGATGACTTGATATCACAGTAGATGTTGTATAGGGCGTCAGACAGTTCCCCCACGATGTGATTTATGCACAGAAAATCTTCATTCTTCCACTGATAATAGAAAATCCTTTCATTTTCTTAGGTACTTTAGGACTGTCCTCAGTTAAAAACCTCGAAAGTCCAAGCACGGTCAGGTAGAAAAGTATCTTATTCTGCCTTCTTTTAAAGTCTGTCCCTTAAAAATTTTTAGGTTTTTCTCCTTGCACCACCATTGGCCTCGGCCCAGGTTGTGAGAAAGTGAACATCTGGTCCCTGAAGGGATCTCTGAACGAGGGAATTCCTTGGAAAGGGTTGCCTCCATTTTTTACTCTTTCAGCGAAGTCATTAAGCTTATCAGCAGACTTCACACCAGAACGGTGGGAATTAGATACATCAACAGGGTTATCCTTAACACCCGTGTTGGCATCGTTACCAACGTTTTCACCAGTGTTGTCACCAACACCGGGAACGACCTCAGTAGGATCAATTTCCATGTTAGCATTGTTTTTCGACATTGTAGTAGGGATAAGTCCAAAATTATATTATAAAATTGTCCGTTTTGCAATTGTTATGAAGATTACGCAAGTAAGGGGATACTGTAATATCGATAGTAATGATAAATCAAGTCGAGTCAAGGGTAAAACCCTTTGTCCGCAAAACAGAAGACGCCCTGGATAGTGCTCACAGGTCTGGCGTTCTGTTTCCAAAGGTAAAACGACTTCTATCTCTTCTACAGTAACACCACTATAAAAGAGACCACAACGAACTTATGAAGCGTAAGAACTGAACAAGCAAGGGTTCTATGCTGGGAGAGGAAAAATTCGAGAGCAAAGAAGAGAAAAACGTTTGTGTCTTCAAAGGGGAAAGTCTGATATTTATAGGCAGAATTCAGCCCAGGAGGTTGAGGATTTCGTGGGAGGCCCATTCACAGATGAGGCCTGAAAACGTGGAAGCGTGGAGAGAATCGTGCAAAGTAAGTTTTTGAGTGCGATTTCGAATTTCAATTTTGATTCCAGAGTCTTCTGGAAGGTTCTGTGTGAAGTGTTTCTGAATGGTTCGGCCTAGTGCAGGTGGGCTTTCAAAGTTTTTGGTTCTATAAAAAGATAGGTGGGCCACAAAGACCAATTGCCAAAGCCGAAGCGAGCCGTGTCGTCGGCCGGATGGGCGAGCGTGCGCGTGTGTGGCCTTTCAAGGAGTGTACCCTTAGTTCATATTTGAATTTTCACCACACTTCAATGTTAATATACCCTTCAAAAGTTTTGTAGGATATCTATGTTGGACATGTGACCCTTCACATTCCCACTCTCAAACTCACACTAAAAGTTGAAACCTTTAAACTTCCTTAATTAATTTCTCACTCACCTAAACCCGATTTTGAGATATTAAATATACCACGTTCATCTACTCCGCGAGTAGATCGACTATGTCACGTTTAATTATTTAATAATTATTGTTTAGTCCATCTAATTAATTTAATTAGATAAGGGTATCAAAATCCAATTAATCCACATCAATTCCAACAATACTTAGGTGAAAGAAAATTTGAAAAAAAAAAAAAAAACATATTTTTAGAGAATTTGAGAAAAAATAGTTAATACAATAAATAATTACAAACAAAATTTTAACTAATTCCTTTTATTACAAAGCGGGGATGTTTGATTTATGTGAATGTTATTACTTCTTTCATTTTGTTCTAGTTTAAAATTTAAAATACGAATTTTATCATTTAACTATATGTACCCTTAAAAATACTTATAAATCATATTATTACATTATTAATTTTTACACAATTAATTTGATATAAAATTACATTATACACTGAGGCGAGCGGAACTAGATATAAGCTACCCAACCCCCAACCTATACATATATTCCACGTTTTCCCATTAGATCTCACTAAATGACCATTTCTTTTGCTTCTTTCTAATATTCAATCTTTTTTTTAAGGGGAAATTATTGCTAAGGTCATTTCACTAAGAGATTTATCTAATAGGGCATAGGTTTTTTTTTTTAAAATCTATTAGAGTCAAAATGGCACCTAATAAGACATTGTTTCCCTTTACCAATTTAAATAATTTGAAATTAATAATTTTGAATTAATGCAAGTTATACGCACCTTCCAATTATTAAAACTTCCTAAAATTAAGCAATTCGAATTAATTGTTAATTATTCAAACAAATAAAATTAAAAAATATGCATTTTATGATCCTTCCAATTATTCAAATATTCCTAAAATTAAGCAATTCGAATTAATTGTTAATTATCCAAACAAAAAAAGTTAAAAAATCTGCATTTTATGATTCAGAAATAAGCGTGTAATAGAGTATACAATTCCCCATATGTTGAATATGCATATATATATATGAAATAGACATATGTTCATTTCAATATGAAGTTTCAAACGGCATACAGGACTGAATTTTTTGGACTGAATTTTTTGGTATGCAGAAAATAACATGAACCAATGTGCACAGAGTGACATGCATATCAATATGCAAAATAGATGTGCACATTTGTAAATGGCATATTCAAACAGGGGTTTGTTGTGATGTAGGGATTTCATACTTAATTCAGTTAATATCACTGAAAAGAATTGTTCAGAATAATAAGACGAAGACATAAAATGATAATGCCTACATCGGTATCCATGTTTCATATGGAAAGTTCATTTTGATATGAAGTTGTAACAGTAGTATATGCACCTTTCAGATGCACTGCAAATAGCAATTGAATAATAAGTCTATCGAAATTCAAGCTGGAAAAGCTGATTGTAAACCAAACAACATGTGAATAAACAACTTTTTTTTCCATAAACTTAAGTATAATCGCATAAAACAACACCAAAATTACATGTTACATTGCAACTCTCTCAAATTCTGCACTCTCACCAAATTCTGCACTCTCTCACCATAGATCATGCTAATGGGTACCCATTCATCCATGTCATCCCCCCAGATAAATGTATGCTTGTCAATTATTCCGGCACCCCAGGCTGTTTTGAGCTGTATTAGTTCCATTGGTCCTCTTGAACGACCCAATCGATCTTTATAGAACCACCCCCCACTTCTCATGATAACTATGATAAGCATAATATAAACACATCAATTCACTGAAACAGCAACAGCAATTAATTGAACAATCCTCACAGAAGACAGAACATAAACAAGATGAAACGAAAAATCATGCAATGATGATAAAAACAACACTAAGAAATAAGTCTTGCAAGTAGCATGTGTAGGTCCCTAAGTTGAGTTAATATCGAGGGAAGCTAAAGAAAATGTCTAGAGGGGGGTGAATAGACTTTTCTAAAATCTTTCGATATATCAGAATTACAATATGCGGAATACGAAATTAACAATGAGCCCAATTAAAGTTTATACTCAACTTAATTCGAGAACTCTGTTTTATGTATACTCAACTAGTCTTGTTCAGTTATGTATGTTTAACAAGTAACCAGTTAATCAATTAAACAACAAACAAAATAGTAAAGTAAATCAAACACGAGATTTATAGTGGTTCGACAACTTGTCTACATCCACTCTCACAAACCCAGTTGTGAAATTCTTATTAACTCTTCCAATCGAGTAATATGTTCTTGTGGCTTTAAGTCCCAAGAAATAAGACTTAGATCTTCTCGATTATATCTCCAGATATATCTTCGATCTTACTAGCTATTTTACAAGTAACTAGCAACTTGAAACAATAAACGAAAATAAAACTTCTCTTCGTTCAGTAGTAGCCTTCTGATTTCTTCACTTGTCTTGTGTAGCTTCACTTTCTGAACTTCAATCTCTGAGAGAAACTTCTTCACTTGAATCTTCAATAATGCTTGCAGTATCAATATTTCAGTAGTCGTATCAGTATCTCAGTAGTCTTTAATGAATCAATACCATGAGGTATTTATAGATTCTAGAAATCAAGAACTCAGTTAGTTGTAACCAACTTTTCTTGAAAACTAACTTCTAACTGAAATTTCTTCTTCCACGCGTTTCTTCAGTTAATTAGTTATTCCTTAACTAATTCTTCAATCTTTATCTTCAATACGCGTTTCTGTAACTAACTTCAAGTTAACTTGTCTTGTTGAGTCGCACCTGTCTTGTCCTTCAGTAGTAGACTACGTCTTCTACTTGTCTTGTGCAGTAGACTTCTTTAGATTACAATATAGAACTAATCTAGTCCTATCAACTAATCCTAACACGACTATTACATTACTTTAAGCTTCTTGTTATAAAGCTTAGTCAACTTAGAAAACTATACAAAAGAATCTATCTATTACATTCAAAAACATGAGCTCTATACAACAATTATTCATAGCTCAATAATAATCTAACATATACATAATAACAAATATGAAGTACTTATAAATCGTACTTATCTTTCAATAATATTTGTCTTTTAAAAAACTATTACTTGTCTTTTGAATTCTTACTGATCTGTTCAAGATGACTTCAACTTAACTAGACTAGATCAGTCAATACTTAGAAAATATTCAAGTCTTCTTTTGGCTTATCAAAACTTTATCTTTTATCTTTTATTCATCATTTAGGACTTGTTCTAGGATTCATATCCCAACAATTTCCCCCTTTTTGATGAAGCCAAAACTACTTGAATCTTTTCATAATAGTAGACTAGTTAAGTAGTTATCATCAAAATAGTACTTTATCTTTTCATTCATTCAAAATATGATCAGTAGATATTACAAATACTTAATCAAAATAAAACTAAGTAATTAAAAAAAACTAATCTGAAAGAGTACCTCCTTCTGAGTTAGGAACACAGAATGCATCTAGGAGTCTCCTGTGAATAATACTGATATGGTCTTCATCTTCAATCTTCTCTTTATCCAGTAGCTCTTCTTCAAATTTCTTGATCTGATTAAGATCAACTCTTTTTCCTGAGCTTGTCATAGGAGTCTTCCATCTTGGAAATGTCGGTACTAAGATGTTGAAGTTTGCAGCAGCAGATATTCTCATGATCAAATTCCAAAGCAATTTGTTTTGTCTTTCCATGAATTTGTCAAACATGGCATACAACTCATCTGGACTTTCAGTCTCACCATACTTTCGAATAATCCAGTGATCCAGTTCCCATTGCCTCTTTACTTTGAGCCATTCTTGACGATGCTCTTTGTCAATGAAATAATCAATGAACTGGTCTTCCACTTCTTCTTCATCAGTCTTCAGCTTCTGCAATCTTTCAATATGTTTCTCAATTTTCTTCTTGCTAGCATAATGACTTTCATCATTAGGATCAGCAATCTTTTGCTTCTTCTCAACTGCAGCAACTTCTTAAGTTTCTTTAAAAACTATCTTCCTTTTAGACCGTCTGGTCTGAATCTCAGCTTCTGGAGATGCAACATTCTTGCCCTTCTCCAATCTTTTGAGTTCATCAGCTTCAGCTTGCTCCAGCTCTGCAGTTTTAACTAGCCTCCTTTTAGGCCTCCTTAGCTCTTGCATAGCAGTAGCAGCGTCCTTCTCTTCAGGTTCAACACTCAACTTATCTAAGCTGACTTGCCCTTCTTTACTTACCTCTTCCCCCTTTTTGGCTTCATCATGGGCCTTAAGAGTGAAAAAGCTTGTAAAGCGAGTCATTTCTTCCTTTACGGCTTCCTTCATTGCTTCAGCAGCCAGCTCTATCTGCTTTTGATGAGTTTGATCCCGACTTATCTTATCTAGACGATCAGCAGTAGACTCAAGCTTCTTTGAGTTTATGGCCAACTCGTCTTTGAAATGAGTAGCAGTCTGTCGGAGAAGAGTGTTTTGCTTTGTTAAATCAGATAGAACAGCTTGAGAACGCACCAACTGTTCTTGTGCTTCTCGCCTTTGCTCATCAGCAATCTCAATTTTCACCCTGTAGAGTCTTTCCATTTTACCTGACTCTTCAGCTAACGATCTAGCAAAAGAGATAGATCTCTTCTCAGAAGTATCCACTTGATTCTGGATAAACCTTTCAACTTCCGCATACAACTCTGCTCTGAAAGTTGAGTCCATCTTGTTGACTTCTCCAACAATCAATTCTCTTGAGCTGTCTATAAGTGATTGATTCTGTTCTACCAAAACATCTTTCACTTTTGAGTGCAAGAACTCTTCTATCGCAGAATGAACAACTTCTTTCAAATCTGTCTTTAGCTCTGCAAGATAGCCTATAGGAAAACCTTGAGACGACTGAGCTTCACCAACCACATCGTCTTGAACTTTTTCCACAAGTTCCTCTTCATCAAACATAACTGCATCCATGAAGTCATCATCCTCTTTTCCAAAGTCAAAAGAATCAACCTCTTCTGAACTGTTAGCCTCATCTTCAGAAGGTTCTGAGGTTTGAACAGCAATATTAACAAGTTCTGCCTTCTCTTCTTCCACTAGCTCAGTCTGAGTTCCAATGTCAGACGAGAACTCTTCAACCAGAATTCCATCAGGAATATTCAATAGCCTTTTTACAAGATCAACTAAGGCTTTTGGCGGGAATAATTCAGAATGATCTTTAACACCACTATTTTCTTTCTGTTCCATCTCCCAATCCATAAAATTGGAGATTCCACCCATGCCTTGAATTACTTCGAAAAGATCGTCGGTTGAAGATTTCTTCAGTGCAAACCAGGTGCATATCCTAAGAAGAATCTCAAACTGCTCTGACTCATAGTCCACTTCGAGAGTTGAGAGCGTCCTCTTCAAATTTCTGGTCATTCGAGATCGAATACGCTTCTCCCTCAAACACATAGGATAGTAAACCAGGGAATTAAATCTAACATCAGACGGGGTCTGAACAGGTGGGGTCCCTGTCTCAGTTGTTGCAGTGGCAACTGGCATCTTGTCTGACGTAGATGGGTGAGGGGTTTCAACATTTTCTGTTGAGGTAGAAGGAATATGGATGGTGGTTTCTTGGGGCTTTGATGTGTCTTGGTTTGGTGTGACAACTGTCGGAGTATCAGTTGTGTCAATTTTGGGAGTGTATATGGGATGACTGGCTCTCAGCGGTCGTGCTGCCAGTGCTTGTGAGGTTGGGGGTACAGGTTGAGGCCTAGATCGATGTGACCTAGCCTTGGTTCGAATAGAAGAAGATGGGAGAGAGAGAGGAATTGAAACAGATTGAGTAGAAGTACCAACCTGCATACTCGACTCGACTGGACGAGTAGGCGATTCAACTCGTACTAGAGTGTACATCTCAGGAATTTGTTCACTCGACTCCTTCTCTTGAGTCGACTCTTCATCTGACTGAGTCTTCTCCGAGTCGTCTGCACTGGACTCTGCTTCCTCAGATCCAGCTTGTGAAGAACTCTCCGAATCCGCATACGGCAACACTTCTGAATCATCAAAATGAACTTGCCTTGGGGCAGCTGGCCTTACAGCAGCCTGTTTCTTCAGTGCCTCTTTCTTTAAATAGAACTTAAGAAGATGAAAGGGCTTTCCCTTGCTCCAATCAGTCTTGTTGGGCATCAATAGTGGAAGTAAGATGCTCAGCTTGTTACCATATCCAACCGCCTGTGATACTACCCAATTGCGAGTATCAACATCCACTCTAACACTTCTTTCGAAGTACATCATCCTGTCAGCTATCAGCTTAAACCAGTTACCCTCAGTGATTCCATCATAGATAGCTGCCATTATCCTTGTTTTGGCTTGGGTAACTGAGTCATGAGACCCAGTGGCACATAGAAGCATCTTGCTAGCTATGTCCAGTAGAGTGCGATATTTTTCCAAGAGTTTACCCTTCTTGGCTGTAGGAGCTTTACCATCCGGTTTCAGCTTCATTTTCTTTCCACATAAGATGCTTAAATACCTCATCTCCTGTCCTTCAGCATACTTTTCCACATCAATCGTTCCGATGGGCAGCTTCAATCTTTCAAATAGAGCCTCTCGAGTGATTTCCACTCGATTTGAACCGATAAATGATTCGATAACATCTCCTCTTCTGTTGGCGTTGGCATAGAATTCCAAAACTTCTTCCTCCAAAACAACTTGAGGAAACGCCTCCAAGTAAGGTTTTAGACCGCATCTGGTGCATTTGGTCAAGATTTCTGCATTTCCTGCCGTGTGATTTCCTTGGAAGAACAGAGATGGTTCAACATGCACCTTGTTGTCATTTATATATCTCCCTAGATCGAATGGTGCCTGAATGTTGGTACTTACATCGAAAATAGATCGAATCGACATGTTAACTGATTCGTAATGAACAAGAAAGTAAGTTATGCAGGAAATCAACTGTGAGCAAGTAGTAGAGTTATGAAAACGTGAGGCAAGATGTGTGCAAGTGTTGGGTTTTGTTTAAAAACTGAATTTTTGATCCAACGGTCAAGATCGAGGGATTAGATCCAACGGTTAAGACCTTTGGCATTCGGTTACGGAACCGAGACGAAAATATGATTTGATTTTGTAAAAATTGAGATCCGCCTCTCCTATTGGTAGAAAGAAGAGTGTACTCATCTGACCTAACATATTCATATTTTGGCGCGAAATGAATGTGTACACCTCATTAAATAGGGGTGTATAAATCCAATTCTAGGATATTCAAACTTTAACACTATCAAATCACTTTAATACCCTTAATTTGATTCGAATATACACAAACACTTAACACATTTAAATCAAAGAAAACTTAGCTTGTCTGTTCGAGTCCATCCAGAACAGATGAGTAGGTCTAATCTTCATAAGGCGAGTAGACTTAATTTCACAAGACGAGTAGTCTTATGAGTACTAGTCGAGTTCCCCCTTCAACTGTGCATGTCTATTCTGCACGTCGAACAACTTTATGTACCTGTCTTATTTTGTGCGACAGATAGTTGAGTAGAATAATTAGAATGAATATCATTTTAAGTCAATGATCAAGGTTCAAACAAGATGACTGTTACCAAACTAAAGAGTCAACATAAGGATCTTTAAGAAATCAAGGATTCCCCCTTAAATGTATATTCCCTTAGTATTACCCTCAGCTTTACCAGCTTCCTCATCGGGTTGTTTGGTCAACTTGTCTGACCTTGTATACCTGTCTGTTGGGTGAGTAGATGAGTGCTCTGTGCCTTTCGTGGTAACTTGTCTATTTCTCCTTTCTTCTTAGGACTGTACCTGTCTGGTTAGTACATTTCTACATACTAGTAGGATCAAGATCAATTAGTCCTAGACTAATGCATAATTCACGAAATCGGGCCTCAGCTAATGGTTTTGTGAAAATATCAGCTCTTTGAAAATCAGTGTGAATCTTTTCCATGCGAATATCCTTCTTTTCTACATGATCACGTATGAAATGGTGTTTTACGTCAACATGTTTACATCGTGTGTGCAGAACAAGATTTTGTGTAATGGCAATTGCACTATTACTATCACAGAAAATAGGAACATTTGATTCATAGATATTATAATCTCTAAGCTGTTGAATAAGCCATAATAATTGACTACAACAACTACCAGCAGCCATATACTCAGCTTCAGTAGTAGAGGTAGCAACACTTGTCTGTTTTTTCGAAAACCATGAAATGAGTTTTGTGCCTAAGAATTGACAAGAACCAGATGTAGATTTCCTATCTATTCTACAACCACCAAAATCAGAATCAGAGTAGCCACTTAGAGATAGATCATCATTCGAGGGATACCATATACCACGATTGATGGTTCCTTTCAAATATTTCAATATCCTTTTAGTGGTTTCCATATGACTCTCTTTTGGATTAGCTTGAAAGCGAGCACACACACCAACAGAAAATGCAATATCAGGTCTACTAGCAGTCAAGTAGAGTAATGAACCAATAAGTCCACGGTAATGAGTTTGATCAGTACATTTACCATTCTCGTCTGGATCCATCCTGTAAGTAGGTTGCATAGGTACTCCAGAAGATTTACATGTCTTAATACCATACTTGTCTAGTAGATTACGAGTATATTTTGCTTGATTTATGAAAATCCCTTCTGGGGTCTGTTTTACTTGAAGTCCAAGAAAGTAATTCATTTCACCCATCATAGACATCTCAAATTTACTTTGCATGAGTGTTGAAAAACTTTCACTCAGCTTTTTGTTAGGTGATCCAAAAATGATATCATCTACGTAAATTTGGACGAGTAAGATGTCCTTCCCTTCTTGTCTTCTGAACAAGGTTATATCGACCTTGCCCTTAGTAAAACCATTTTCTAATAGAAATTGAGAAAGAGTATCGTACCAGGCTCTTGGAGCTTGCTTTAGTCCATATAAGACCTTCTTTAATCTGTATACCTGGTTACCTTTGACTTCGAAACCTGGGGGTTGTTCAACATACGCTTCTTCCGCAAGAATACCGTTAAGAAATGCACTTTTAACATCCATTTGATATACAGTAAATTTCATGTAAGCAGCATATGCAAGGAACAATCGAATGGCTTCTAGTCTAGCAACAGGAGCATATGTTTCATCATAATCTATGCCTTCAGCTTGTGAATAGCCTTGGGCGACTAGTCTAGCCTTATTACGAACAACTACATCATTCTCATCTTTCTTATTCTTGAAGATCCATCGAGTGCCAACTACATTATGATGTATAGGTCTATCAACAAGTTCCCAGACGTCGTTTCGAACAAACTGATTCAACTCGTCTTGCATAGCGATGATCCAATTACTATCAACTAAAGCCTCTTTAATGGTTTTAGGCTCGATAGATGAGAGGAAACAACACCAGCAAAACAAAGATGGACTAGGTTGTTCTTGTGACTCAAAGAGTTGTCGTCTAGTCTTTACACCAATAGTAGAGTCACCAATGATATTTTCAGTATCATGAGCAGATTTCCATGTTTTTCTAGTCTTTGTAAGCATAGTATCATCATCTAGATCAGTTATAGCATCGTGCATGTCAACATCATTTATATCATCAACAGATTTACCTGGAGTAGATGAGTCAACTAGAGCAGGCATGTCTACTGGTCTAGTAGACTTACCTTGAGCACTTACCCTTTCCTTGTCATCAGTTTCGAGGGCTTTCATGAATGGATTGTATGCTTGAACGGATTCATATACCTCTGAATCTTTGTCAGATTCGATAGTTAGCTCAGTAACTTTCTCACTGATCTTGTTGGCAGACGAGTCCTGTTGAGATTCTTCGAAAACCACATGTGGTGTTTCTTCCACACAAAGGGTTGAGTAGTTGAATACTCTAAATGCTTTGCTAGTCGAGGAGTATCCTAAGAATATCCCCTCGTCTGCTTTAGCATCGAATGCATTCAACTTGCTTTTCCCATTGTTATGGATGAAACACTTACAACCAAATATATGAAAATATGAGACTCTGGGTTTTCTACCTTTCCATACCTCATAGGGCGTCTTACCTAGTGCTTTATTGATAACACTTCTATTTTGTGAGTGGCATGCAGTATTGATAGCTTCTGCCCAAAACTTCTGAGGCGTATTATACTCTGTCAGCATGGTCCTGCAGGCCTCCTTAAGAGTTATGTTCCTTCGCTCTGCTACTCCATTTTGTTGTGGTGTCCTTGCTGCACTAGTAAGGTGCTGGATGCCACGCTTAGAACAAAATTCTTTAATATAGCAGTTAATGAATTCAGTACCCTTGTCACTACGGATCTTGACAATTGACTGATTCTTCTCAACCTGTAACTTCTTCAACAGATCAGGCAAAAGTGTTTGTGTATCACTCTTCTTGTGTAAGAAGACTACCCAAGTGAACTTAGAATAGTCATCTACCACAACAAGTGTGTACCTTCTACCGTTCAAAGTTGGAGGAGTTATTGGGCCATGTAAGTCCATATGTAGAAGTTCAAGAACTCTACTTGTTGAGAGGGATGGAATAGATTTGAAAGAACCCTTTACCTGTTTACCTTTTTGACAGGACGTGCATACATGTGACTTGTAGTAGACTTCATTGGGAATACCTTCCACAAGGTAGTCTCTGGCTATCTTATTAAGAACCTTAAAGTTTAGATGACAGAGGCGTCTATGCCATAGCCAGCCAAGTTCTTTAGGATTCTTAGTAAGTAGACAGGTGTCCCTCGGACAACTGTTCCAGTTCACTATGTACACACTTCCTTGTCTTATGCCGACGAGTAGTATGGTATGAGTCCTTTTGTCAATGATTTCACATTTGCGACTCTTGAACTGCACCTTGTATCCACGATCACAAAATTGTGAAACAGAGAGTAAATTGTATTTCAAGCCTTCAACATATGAGACATCTTGGATCTCTATGTCTCTATTCCGAATGTAACCGAATCCTTTGGTAACAGCAGTGGAGCTATCACCAAATATTACTTTTGGTCCTTCTTGTTCATGGTAGCTTGATAAGAGAGTCTTGGTACCAGTCATGTGGTGCGAACAGCCACTGTCTATGTACCAAGTTTCTCCTATTGAGCCACCCTTCTTATATAGATCGAGTCGACCCTGCATTAGATGATATTTCATAATTTAGGTACCCTCCTTGTTTATTGGGGTCCTGGGGGGTTAGTCGAGTTCAATGGAATCCAAATGTACATTGGAGTCCTGAACAAGTTTGATCTTTTAAGCTTTCGACCATATTTGTTGCAAAATAAGACCTTGTTATCCTTATCTGGCCTATCAGTCGAGTTCGGGTCTACTCTTTGGAGATAGCCTTTCGACTTGATCTCTACTTGAGCAGGCACTTGTCTATGATAGTCAGAGTAGGGTTTGAATGCATTAGGTCCATACGGTTTATAGACATGTTTAGGTCTTTCTTCTCCTTTGATATCATATGACAAAGGTGGAGGATATAGAACAACTTGTGTACGATATTTTGGACCTTCCTGTCTAGGTCTAGACGAGTAGAGTTGAGACTGCCTTATAAAAGGAGGTCTAGACTCTTGTCGTCTAGTCTGTACTTGTCTAGTACTAGTCTCCTCGGGATACCAATCCTCGTATCTGACCTGATTTGGTCGTCCACGATTCCTAGTCCTTTGTTAACTTGTCTTAAACGGAACAGGCTTGTTGTTAACTTTCTTTTTACCTCCCTTGGTAATTGGAATGTTAACTTGAGCTTGTTTTGGTACAGTACCTTTAGATGGAGTATTAATATCGTATATCATTGGTTCTTTTCCTTTATCATTAGTCAAAGAGCTTGAGATGAAAATAGTAGGGTTCTTAGGAACTAGAGTAGACGAGCTTGATGTCTCTGCACCTAAGCCTGTCTTGTCAGCAGGAGCTCTATACCTATGTGACAGTTCAAGGTTAACCTTAGAAGAGTTAACCAGGTCAGTAAGTTTAAGGTCTAAAGTGACAACCTCGGTTTCTAAGAACTTATTACGTTCTTCAAGCTTTTTGAACTTGCTTTTTAAAACATTGAATTCATGTTTCTCAGTAGCATGTGTCTTAAGTAGGTCTTGATACAACTTGTCTGTCAATGCACACTTGTCTTTGAGTTGTCTTAGCTCTTCTTGCAAGCGTTCATTTAGGACTGTTATATTAGGATCTACTTTAGACTAAGCTTCCTTAAGATCAATGATTTCTTGTCTTAAAATGATGTTTTCGTCACTGACTTCAATGATTGCCTTGTTGGCAAGTAGGAGGCCGTCTTCAACTGCACTAGTAGAGTGCTGAAGGCTACTCCCTACTTTGCTACTGGCAGTATCACTTTCATCATATTCTGATTCATCACAAGATTGAAAAGATGTAGCAGATGATACCTCTTGGTCGATTTTAGCCATACAGCATAGACCATCATCTACTATGAAAGCTTCATCGTGATCTGGTTCAGACGGGTAGCTAGATGAGGATGATGGCAACTCGTCTGAGTCAGAATCAGAGTCATCATTGGCCATCATTGCCTTTTTGCTACGGTTGTATCTTCTTTCCCTTCGTGCTTTGCGTTCTTCTCGATCATCAGTACTCAGGTCTGGACATTCATATATGTAGTGACCTGGCTTTTCACAGTTATAGCACAAGAGATCATTAGTAGCCTTTTTAATAGGAGAGTTGTTCCTTCGTTTATCACGTCTATCAGAACGAGTAATCTTCCTACCATCAGACTCTCTATCTTGTCTGTTACCTTTCGAGACTTCGTCTCTCCTTTCGGACGAGTTTCGGTCTCGTCTGGTCTCAGACGAGTTTTTAGAAGCAGACCCTCTATGCTCTCTATAGAACTTCTTATATCTTCTGAAACGTTTATTCAGCCTATCAAACTTTCTAACCATGAGGCTTACCTGATCCTTCAGACTAAGATCAGTATCTAACTCGTCTTTCACAGAAGTAGACCTAGTTTTAGAATTCGACCTGTCTACCTTAGACGAACTAGCCTTAAAAGCAACGTTCTTAGATACAGCATGTTCTCTGTCACTACTTGCTATGGGTTCATCTTCGTCTAAATCAAACTCATGAGCATTTAGAGTTTGAAACATGGTTTCTGCTGTCCACACATCTATATCTTGGGTATTCTTACTATCAAGGCTTTTGAGAATCCTAAGATTAATTTCACGTGGAGTATAAGATTTACCAAGGACTTCCAAGTCATTCATGATTTTGGTAAAACGAGTATCCAACTGGTCTATTGTTTCACCAGCTTTCATATGAAATGATTCGAATCTTTGGACTGCTGTAGAAAGCTTGCTTTCTTTGATTAGGGATGTCCCTTCACAAATGATAGCTAAGCGATCCCACATTTCTTTGGCAGTTTTACATTTTAACACTTTTCCCAGATACTCGTTAGGAAGAGTGTGTAAGATGTAATTCTTGGCCAAGCTATCCAAATTATTCTGTCTCATTTCTTCTGAGGTTAGTTCTGACCTTGGTTTCTTGACGAGTGTACCCACGGGTTGATTTGTGTCAAGGGCAGCAGTATTGGGGATCATGGTCACAATTGGACCTTCAGTGATGACGGAGATCATTAAGTCGTGAGTGGAACTGAAGATGGCTTCCATCCTTAGCTTCCAGTAGTCATAATCTTGAACCTGAAACTTAGGCAACTTGTTAGCGCTTATTTCAAGAGACATGATTAAAATGAGTAGTCTAGTGCTAATCAGTTTTATGATCAAGAAGTATATGAGTCAAGAACAGGGAACAAGAAAACACTATAACAAGAATATTGATCAAGCACACGTAAGCAATTATGATCTTAGACTGAGATTTTCAACCAAGTCTTGAGTTGGTTATCAAGAAACAGCAGTTCGTAAACCACTGCTCTGATACCACTTGTAGGTCCCTAAGTTGAGTTAATATCGAGGGAAGCTAAAGAAAATGTCTAGAGGGGGGTGAATAGACTTTTCTAAAATCTTTCGATATATCAGAATTACAATATGCGGAATACGAAATTAACAATGAGCCCAATTAAAGTTTATACTCAACTTAATTCGAGAACTCTGTTTTATGTATACTCAACTAGTCTTGTTCAGTTATGTATGTTTAACAAGTAACCAGTTAATCAATTAAACAACAAACAAAATAGTAAAGTAAATCAAACACGAGATTTATAGTGGTTCGACAACTTGTCTACATCCACTCTCACAAACCCAGTTGTGAAATTCTTATTAACTCTTCCAATCGAGTAATATGTTCTTGTGGCTTTAAGTCCCAAGAAATAAGACTTAGATCTTCTCGATTATATCTCCAGATATATCTTCGATCTTACTAGCTATTTTACAAGTAACTAGCAACTTGAAACAATAAACGAAAATAAAACTTCTCTTCGTTCAGTAGTAGCCTTCTGATTTCTTCACTTGTCTTGTGTAGCTTCACTTTCTGAACTTCAATCTCTGAGAGAAACTTCTTCACTTGAATCTTCAATAATGCTTGCAGTATCAATATTTCAGTAGTCGTATCAGTATCTCAGTAGTCTTTAATGAATCAATACCATGAGGTATTTATAGATTCTAGAAATCAAGAACTCAGTTAGTTGTAACCAACTTTTCTTGAAAACTAACTTCTAACTGAAATTTCTTCTTCCACGCGTTTCTTCAGTTAATTAGTTATTCCTTAACTAATTCTTCAATCTTTATCTTCAATACGCGTTTCTGTAACTAACTTCAAGTTAACTTGTCTTGTTGAGTCGCACCTGTCTTGTCCTTCAGTAGTAGACTACGTCTTCTACTTGTCTTGTGCAGTAGACTTCTTTAGATTACAATATAGAACTAATCTAGTCCTATCAACTAATCCTAACACGACTATTACATTACTTTAAGCTTCTTGTTATAAAGCTTAGTCAACTTAGAAAACTATACAAAAGAATCTATCTATTACATTCAAAAACATGAGCTCTATACAACAATTATTCATAGCTCAATAATAATCTAACATATACATAATAACAAATATGAAGTACTTATAAATCGTACTTATCTTTCAATAATATTTGTCTTTTAAAAAACTATTACTTGTCTTTTGAATTCTTACTGATCTGTTCAAGATGACTTCAACTTAACTAGACTAGATCAGTCAATACTTAGAAAATATTCAAGTCTTCTTTTGGCTTATCAAAACTTTATCTTTTATCTTTTATTCATCATTTAGGACTTGTTCTAGGATTCATATCCCAACAGCATGCACTCAATTGTTAAAAGGACACAAGATGAAGGATATTACATATGATAGAACAAAAACCAAATCAAGTTCAGCTGTCTGGTGGAGTATGGTTTCCAACGTAATTTCGGTCCCAAAAACATAGAGCTAAAGCAGTGGGCATAGTCTTTAAACAAAAATACAGAGCCAGCTAATAAAAAAATTGATGACCTATTGTACTTACGGTCATAGTACCGCCTCTCAAGTGCTTTATAACCGATAGCCTGAGCGACATCAATTGGTCTACCCGGTGGGTATGGCCGCTGCCGGAACCCCCAAAGCCCAAAAAAGAACTGCCTAGCAAGATCCCAAAACTTGTCATCCGCTTCCTGCTTTGTTTTAATAGCTTTTCTTGGCATTGGCCTCCCATCCAGCCCAATCACATTCGGCACTGCCTTCACAATCACAATAAATAAAACTTTTTAACAAAGTAACAACAGCAATTCTAAAACAAGCCGCATTTAAACTCACACCAAATTCTGCACTCTCTCAAATTGATTCTGTGTAAAAGAGAGAGAAAAAAGACAGATGCGAGAGAGAGAGAGAGAGAGAGAGAGAGGTGTTACCTGAGAATTTGCTCAGAGGTGCAACTTTATAACAATGGCGTATCTGCGGCGGAAGGAATTGAGATTTTTTTTGGAGGGTGGAGGCGTTTCTCTGTGAAGGAACCACCGGGTCACTACCGAGTTTTCAGAAAAAAAATGTGTAACCCATTTTTTTTTTAAACTTTGCTGATGGTTTGGTCGCCGCCTTTATTCCCCTTCTTCTTCACGCACGACAAGGCATCGGCGTCTTCAGATCTGGAAAAGCCGCAGCATCGCCGACGATCGTCCTTCGTCTTCGCCGTCAGTGGCGACCACTATTCCGGCTTCAGATCGGCGACGATTTCAGCCCCCACGCCACGGGTGCCGCCTCATCTATTTTCGTACCCTACTTTTTGCTCAATTTTCTCCGGCGACTAGCGGCGGAAGGCCTCCATCTTCATCGTCCCTCTGTCTAGGTTGTCGATATGGGGGTTAAATCCACTAGGAAAATGAAAGGTCAGACCGGCCACCACGAACCACCAGAAGCATCTCCGCCGGAAACATCACAGCCATGGTGGGGGAAGACCTCCGGCAAAGGTTTACAGCGACTCAGCGTGGGAGATGGAGTCCACGGCGAACAGACCAACCATGGCGAAGGGGGCGACGACCGTGGCAATGGAGGGGGCGGCGGGGAGGTCATGGGCAGCGATGACGGCGGCAAGGTGGGTGCGGCGGCCAAGGTGGGGAGGGAGCTCGACCGATTGGGGTTGGGGGAGGGATCTAGGGTTTTGTTTGTTGGGGAATGAATGTGCCCTATAATTTGGGAATTAATTGATAACAATTAATTATGAATTTAAATTTCGAAATACATTTTAAATATATAAATTAAAGGAGTATATGAAAATTAAGGGTAAATACGGTTTTTTGACACTAAATTTACCTTATTAGGAAATTTTAAAAGTTGTATGCTTTAGTTGTTTAATAGGCTATAGAAATGTCCTTATTAGTTAATAATCTCTTTTTTTAATAGTGCTAGCTACTCAATTTGTTAGTCAAATCTTTATTTTTAAATTTTTTATTTTCCCTCCCCTCCATAAAACTTAGAGATCTCTATTCATCGTTTTTTTTAATCTCAATTATTTCTATTTAGTGGATTAATTATTTCACTAACAATATTTTTGCTCTATACATTTTCAAATATTTATAATTCTGAGTATAATTTCTTTGATTATAAGCCTTTTATTCTTTAATTCAAATCAATATTGTTGATTACTTAATTCATAGAGTAAATTAGAACTACAATAATATGTTATTTTTATTTTTAAAACTAAAGTTACTAAGAAGCTATGTGTTTTTATTTTGTAACTTAAATATATTTTTCTGTTTGTTTTAATAGGTTATCATTGCTCACATAGAATTCAATAATACGATGAGAATTTTGTTAGTAAAATGAAAAAAAAAAAAAAGTTTATAATTAAGTTGGCACCTGACAAAAATATGTACAATTTTAAATGATTTTTACGAAACATCTTACAAAATGTTTTTAAGTATTTAATAGTAATACTTTATGAGGATAATTGATAATTAACGTTAATATATACTCCCCGTCCCATAGGAACTTGCACACCTGGGATGACACACAATTTAAGAAATGTATAATAAAAGGTGTAATGAGTGATGTTTTGAGGGGTAGTTTTGTAAAGTTTTATGAATAAAGTAAAGTAAAAAGTAGATTGAGTGTGAAAAGGTAATGGCATATGGGTAAATAAGAGTATATTTTGAAGGTGGGGTTATGAAGATATTTCCTTTTATGGGGTGTGCAAATTGGTATGGGACATCCATTTATAGAAAGTGTGCAAATTCCTGTGAGACGGAGGGAGCATGTAATAAAATATAAGAGAGGAGCACTAGGTCTCAAGTTCGAATCCTCTAAGGTGCAAACAATTTATATGGGGTCAGTTCATACAGAGCGTAAAACTCTGGCTTTAAACGAGAACCCCACAAATGGGCGGTGGAATTGATCCCCGAAATTAGTTGATCCTTGAAACGATACCCGAGACTTAAAAAATGCATAAACTTTGCAATACTTAACAAATATTTTGATCATATTAAATTTTGGCCCCCCTTAATTCGGGTCCTGAGTCCTCCCCTATTATACACTATTCAAAGTCTCAAAAATAAACACACAATCATTATCATTATACATCAAAATTATAAAATGCAGAATTTCTCCATCCAAATTTTCAGAATTTCCATTATCCTATATAATCCAAAATCAAATCCCCTTAGTACATCAATACATGTATTTAGGCATTGCAGGCGGTCAGATTTTTCCCTCTCTGGTTAGGGTTTCCCTCTCGTGCCTCTATGAGTTCCCGTCGGCTCTTGTCGCTTTGTGTTGACAGCTCCCAAAATTGTCGGCCATTGTTGCTTTTTAGTTTTTGTCATTTGTTCCCTTTGTCAACCATCCCCTGTTTCCCTCCTCCTCCTCCTCCCCCTCACCCAACAACCCTTGTCTTGTCTAACGTGTTATGTGAATCCCTAGATGTTGACCCCCGTAGGAATCCTTGGGTTTTTGTTCTGTAAATATGCCTTAGAGTCCTTTCTTTTTTGCTTTTTCTCCTTTGTGTGTCAATAGGGTCCTAGTATCTCTCCCCCTTTTCTCTGTTTTTTATCTATCTCGTCTAGTCTAGGTGTCTCGGTGTTTCCCCTTACTTTTGAACGGTCAAATGGCATCGGCAAGTGACCAAAGCAATAGATATGCAGGTGGGAGTAATGTATTTTTCTTCGGCGAATCGGAAAACCCAAACAGTAACAAGCCATCCCTGTGTTTATTGGGAAAGGTCTTAACAAATAGACCTTTCAATGCTTTCGGCTTTTTGGAGGCAATGAAAAAAGCGATGAAACCAAAAATGGGCTTCACAGCCAAGGAGGTGGAGAAGAACCTCTTCTCGTTTCAGTTTAAGACACGAGCTGACCTGGAAATTGTACTATCTCGAGAGCCCTGGCATTTTGAAAGGAAACTGCTACTCTTAAAGGAGTTAGCACATGGAGAGCAGCCGTCAATGGTGAAGTTCGAAACGGTAAGACTGTGGGTCCGAGTTTACGATCTACCTATGGGAATGAGAAACGAACTCTGCCTCAAAATGATTGGAGAGCATTGCGGTCGTGTGCTGGAAATCGACATAACATCAATGGAAGGCCTATGTAGAAGTGTTCGCTTGAAAATCCAAATTGATACCTCAGACCCCCTTAAACCAGGAGTACACATAGAGCAGTCGGGGTGAAATCCCGCTTGGGCACCATTCCGATATGAACGACTCCCATCCTTCTGTTACATCTGCGGTATGCTCGACTATATGAAAAGAGAATGTAACCTAGCAGAGGGATTTGAGGAAATACTGAACATTGACGAAAGTACGCTACCATATGGAGAGTGGATGAGAGCCTCACCTACAAAAATGGCCTCGATCTCAACTGAAACCATGAAAAAAGGGAAGAGCAGTGCATCCCTAAGAAAGAGTTTGTTTGAGGACTTTAAGAGAAAAATCCTGAAGGAGGGCGACCATTCGGATAGTGGGGATCTGATACATTAGGGCCATAAAAAAGAGACAGCAAACAAGGAAGAAATGGTGAAAAATACAACAGCAACTTGCAGAGGTGAACATGAAAAAAGATGAGGAGGGAAATATGATGGTGGATGAAGAAGACTTGGTGCAAATGAAATCTGAGCTAGGGGCCTTTAATAAAGGAGGAGAAAGTGGAATCCACTCAATTAATGGTAGCCAACCAACACATTATCCCCCACCCACTACATCCCCTCTGCCCCACATAAAACACCATAATACCCACTACCACCCACCGACTCCACCTACCTCACAAATCAATAGCAAGCAGTCAATCCCCACCCACCCACATATACATCTCACACCCCTAACCGAACTCCAAAAACTCTGCCCGAAGCCCAGCCAACAAATCCCACTAGAAACAATCCAAAAGCTAAAGCTGGAATCCATACCACCTGTTGAGAATACCACCAGCTCCTCATGCTCTCAAATCACAAAGAAAACAGTGCCCACCCTCACCCAAACAAAACACCAAGAACTCACCCCCCTCCGAAAATTAAAAACCAACCCAAAGCCCATAAACACAACAAACACCCTGATCCCGAACCGCACACCACAACATCCAGAAAACACAACACACCCTCAGAAAGAAGCCCAAGAAATAAAGATAGCCAGAAGAAACACTAACCCCCAAACTCAACCAGACACCCCCGCCCTCCCAAAGATTAGAATGATCCAAATGGCCCGAAAGAGGAAGGAATACGAAGTAGAGGAAATCCCAAGTGTTTTGAAGAGAGTAAAAAAGGACGAGAACGATAAGGAAACGACGGAGACTGCGGAGCAGTCCCGCCGATCACAATGATTGCTCTAGGATGGAACTGTCGCGGGCTTGGGAACCGAGCGACAGTCTGTGCCCTAAAGAAGCTGCTACATGAGGAAAATTTGAGTATAGTTTTCCTCATGGAAACAAAAATGCTATGTACTCAAATGAAAAAACTGAACTCTAGATCGTTGAAATTTAGTGGGTGCTTTCCGGTTGACTTCATTGGTACGGGAAAGGATATGAGTGGAAGTATTTGCATGCTTTGGAGAGAAAACACAACGGTGTCTCTTCATTCATTCTCCCAGAATCACATTTCGGTGGAGGTGACCACTGAAGACTGGAATTGGAACCTCACAGGGATATACGGGTGGCCCGAGAAGCATCAGAAACATCTTACCTGGAGACTTCTAAACAGAATCTCCCCAGGGACAGATACTCCGTGGCTCTGTCTCGACAATTTTAACGAAGTCTTATGGTCATTAGAAAAGTTGGGAGGACACACGAGAAGATCCAACTCTATGGAGGAATTTAGGCAAACAGTGAATAATCTTGATCTTCAGGACCTCGGGTACAAGGGAAGTAAATTCACGTGGACGAACGGGAGAAGTGGCGAGAGTAACATTCAACGCCGCCTAGATAGCGCTTTCGCTACTCCGAGTTGGAGAGTTAAATTTCAGCATCACGCGATTACTCACAAACCAAGATATATGTCAGATCATTCGCCCTTATCTGTGGTTTTTGAGATGAACCGTGAGTGTGAAGAATCTGAGGAGGATCGAAAGAGGAAAAGACTCTTCCGTTTTGAGAAGATATGGCCGGATCATGATCAATGTGCTGAGATTGTGAAGAAGGGGTGGGGCACATCGTACCATGGTGGAAAATTTGGGGACAGAATTACAAACTGCGCCACCCACTTAGCCTCTTGGGGCCATTCAACTTTTGGTAATACAAGAAAGAAGATTGAGAAAACAAAAAACAGAATGGAGCTACTGCAGAGTAAAATCCAAACTGAGTAGATTACCCAGGAACTGAAGCAACACTCTTTCCTCCTCGATGAGCTCCTAAAAACTGAATAGACGTTCTGGTTCCAGAGATCAAAGGCCTTCTGGATTAAAGACGGTGATAGAAATTCAGCCTTTTTCCATCGTAGGGCATCCCAGCGTAGAGAGAAGAATACCATCTCCAAACTAAAAATTCCGGATGGTAACTGGACAAGAAAAGAGAAAGAAATTGGCACTGTGCTCAGAAACTTTTTCACTGATCTGTTCAAATCTAAGGGCCTCACTGATATACACCGAGTCATCGAGTCTATCGAGTCTAGAGTCACAGAGGAAACGAATGAGATTCTAACTCGTCCATACACAGTGGGGAAAATCAAAAGAGCACTCAAGCAGATGCATCCGACAAAGTCCCCGGGACCCGACGGTATGCCTCCTCTCTTTTTTCAAAAATTTTGGAACATTATTGAGTCTTCTTTTACTGCATATTCTGAACAACAAGGCTGGCCCTACTCCCTTGAACCATACCCACATAACTATTATCCCAAAAGTCAAGTCCCCTGAATCCCCCAAAGATTTCAGACCCATTAGCCTTTGTAATGTCATCTTCAGAGTCATAACTAAAGTAATTTCAAATAGGCTCAAATGTTTCCTTGGAAACATCATCTCCCCCACCCAAAGTGCCTTCATCCCAAACCGCTTGATCCCTGATAATGCCATGATAGCCTTTGAGTCCTTTCATTATATGCGAAAAAAGAAATCGGGTAAAAAAGGATGGGTGTCACATCCCAATTTCTTGGGCCTAGATGAAAACACCATACTTATGCTATTGTAACTCGAGTTTACGAATTTTTAAAAGGATTTGCAGCGAAAGATTAAATAAAACCTAAATTACTTAAAGAAAATCATTACCGAAATTTAATTCAAGCAAAACACAAATACTTGCTTCAAAGAAGTTAAAGTGGCGCATAAATTAAAAATGTGCTTAAGTCAAGATGCAACTAAATTAAAATCAAACTAATATAGAGGAAAGCATTGCATGGCAAGACATCCACATCCACCGACCCTCCACCGCAACTCCGTCAATCTGTAAAATGTTAAATAGATTGGGGTGAGCAAACATCTAGCTCAGTGGGGTCCCCTTTGTCACTGTTAAATATAAATGCAAATAAAATCATAAACTCACAAACATGCATAAATAAGTCTTCCATATATTGGCCAATATGTATACTGTGGAGTTGCCCCCAAGGATCTTTCCATCCCGGACCGTAGTCCCCGCTAGTTACAACGACCTTTCCATCGAAATAACCCACAATAAGCATAAGCATAAACATATGATCATGTAGTTAAGCAACAATTAGATTCACATAATATTTAAGAGTGACAAAGCGAATACATAGTAAGAAAACCCCACCTTAAATCTTTAGTAGTCTCGTAAATACGTGGATTGGTTTAATGCAAGAGAGTCTCGTCACCTAAAATTAAAAAATAATGTGACTTAGAATTATCAATATTAATATATAACTAATATATTAATATTAAATTAATAATTAGTAATATATATATATATACTTTAATAAACTTGAGCAATGTCGGTTGTACTGACATTTCAATTATAAGCATACGACTACTGTTAAAATAATTAGAATGGAAGAGAAATATTAATTAATAATACTTTTAATATTTATAGGAAAAGAAATGAATCTTTTATATTTAGTTAGCAAAAATAGAAAGAATTATCTATAGCAAAAGTACTCCCTAATAAATTAACCAGAGCAATTTACGTTTTATATATATAAAAAAAAAAGTATTGAATCAATTAATGTAAAATAATAAAACAGAAGAGAACCACATAACTTTAAATTTGGGTTGACCAATTCTACATAATTAGGAGCATGAACATCCTCTCCTAAAATAAAGGACAATAATGACGGAAAGAACAGTCAGCATGAAATTACCCATTTCCCTTATGATAATTAACTGAAAATTTATTTTGAAGCTTCTGCTCATTTCGAAACCGCCATCTACTACAAGAGGTTATAACTTGAATCAAAAAGTTCATCCCATGAAGGCGTTTGGTAGAAGAAAAGTCTAACATAAAAGAAACTGGACTTTGCAAATATATACAAGAAAAGTAGCCTTAAGATTTGTAAAAGTCACAACAGAAGAAAATTGTTTGTCCAACAACATAATCCAAACTCAGTAAATACACTAGTAGACCCAAAACACTTGCCTACTCAAATCGACATTACTATATACAGTACACGAAGTATTAGAAAATAGAATAAATATGAGCAAGGGAGTAGAAGCATTTACAGTGCTTCAAAAGAGAAGGAGGACAATTGTTTCAACAGTGAGGGAGGCTGCCACGAATTTGTTTAATTCAAGGAAAACACACTCTAGGGAGTTGATGTCTCACTAATTTATGAAGTTTGTAAGGTGTCGAGAGAAAGGTAAACATTAGATGCCATTTTCTTGGGTAGGGTTTTGGCTCACATTAAATGATTGAAAGAGGAAGATAAGAATACCTATTTATAGAATTTGCTAGCCAATAATATGGGGACACCTATCACTCACCAATAAAATGTCCTCTCCTTCAAATAACAAACTTGTACAAGATGTTGCAGACATTTTCAGGCTTTGCAATTTGAATTAAGGGAATCAAGAAGGAATATTCTTTGATTCCATATTGCTAGTGTGTATGTGGAAAAACAACTGAGTGGATAGTTTATCTAAAGTATTTCCTTAAAAGAAAATGGAGAGAACTCACACCTATAATAAAAGTAAATCATGAAATCAGATTTTCAAAATAAATATAATTTATTATGTTAATATATATATAGGTAGACATATCCTTTGTAATTAAAAATATTATAATCAATTTAATTTAATATCTTATATATTCCTATTTTCAATGGTGATAAAAATCTTGGGTGTTACAGGTGGCATTAAAACTAGACATGAGTAAAGCTTATGATAAAGTTGAATGGGATTTTCTTAGATGCATGTACCTTAAACTTAGCTTTTGTGAGAGTTGGGTTAATTTGGTGATGAGTTGTGTATCCTCAGTCTTGTATTCTATCCTTGTTAATGGAAGAGCCAGTGAAACGTTTGTCCCTCAAAGGGGTCTCCGACAAGGGGACCCTATATTGCCTAATCTATTTCTCTTATATGCAGAGGGATTCTCTAATCTTATCCAGCAGGCTGAAAATAGAGGAGAGATCACGGGCATCAAAGTGGCCCGACAAGCCCCCCCGATCTCGCATCTATTTTTCGCGGATGATATCATTCTCTTCTTCCGAGCAAATCAGAATGAGATTAACAAGGTGAAGGAGATCATCACAACCTATGAGGCAGCTTCAGCGCAACGGATAAACATGGACAAATCTGAAATGTTTGCTAGCAGGTGTGTAACTGAGGAGGTTAAAGATGATATGGCTCAACAGCTTGGAGCAAGAACTGTAAGGAGCTATTCCAGGTACTTGGGCCTGCCAACGCTTATTGGGAGGTCCAAGAGGCAAGTTTTCCAAATCATCTATGATAGAGTGCTTCGAAAGTTTAAAGGATGGAAAGAGAAGGCACTATCTAAGGCATGCCGTGAAATTCTCATCAAGAGCGTCATACAGGTTATCCCAACTTATGCAATGAGTTGTTTCGTTTTCCCGAAATCTCTTTGTGAAGACCTTGAAAAAGCTGTTGCGCGCTTTTATTGGGGAGCCCACGAAAATGAAAGAAAAACTCATTGGGCTAGTTGGGAAAAAATTTCAAGACCTAAGGATTGTGGTGGGCTAGGATTCCGAGAGATGTTCTATTTTAATGTAGCAATGGTGGCAAAGCAATATTGGAGAATTCTTAGCAATCCGGAGGCCCTAATCTCAAGAGTCCTTAAAGCGAGGTACTTCCCTAGACACACACTAACAAACGCCAAAGTGGGTTATCAACCTAGTTTCTTGTGGAGAAGCCTCTTGAAAGCTCGCCCGATTGTTGATGGGGGGTTGGCGTGTGGGGAATGGGAAGAATATCAACTGCTGGACGGACAAGTGGATTGGGACCCATGACCAACGGAAGCCAAACTGGAATGGACAACATCCAACGGACAGCACTCAAGTATCGTCATTCATTGACACCAGTAAGGGAGATTGGAATGTTGAGAAGGTGATTCTTTATTTTAATGCCAATGATGTTGCCTCTATTCTTAGTACCCCTCTTAGTTCCAAGCTGCCACCGGATAAAATGATTTGGAGCGGTTCAAAGAATGGTAGATTCTCCGTTAAGTCGGCTTACTTCATGGCTGTGCAGAAATTCTCAACATATGCCATCGACGTACCATTGCCCAGCAAGCCGACAAAGTTTTGGAGAAAAATTTGGCATCTTCATGTCCCCCCATCAACCCGACATTTCATATAGAGAGCCTGCACGAACACCCTCCCGACCGTTGTTAACCTCAAAAAATGAGGCATAGCAATTGATTGTGGGTGTCGCTGTTGTGGCCTGGAAGATGAGACGACGGAACACATTTTTTCTGATGCCCAACCGCTATCCATATCTGGGGTTGCAGCCCGCTACGCCTCCCACAAGCTGCTGCAACTCAATCCTTTCGGGAGGTTTGTGCTTCCATGATTGACTCACTCCCTAACGAAGGCAGCTCACTTTTTGCCATTCTTATGTGGAGTATTTGGAAGGCAAGAAATTCCCTTATCTTTGAAGAGAATAACATTGATCCGAGAGTTGTTGTTCAGAAATCTCTACTGCTGTACCAAGACATTCGAAACCAAATCTAGGAGAAACCAACTAGTGACTAGAGTGAGATGGAAACCACCCCAAGTAGGAGCTCTGAAGCTGAACACAGACGTAGCTAACTTCAGAGACGGACAGGCTGGACTGGGTTTCATCATTCGGGATGCAAAAGGAGATGTAATGATGTCGGGGGCTTCGCGAATCGAAGCGTCGGGCACTAGTACAATGCTAGAGGCCCTCGCACTCCGTTTCACACTCTTAAGAGCAACCGAGGCTGGTTTCCACAACCTAATTATCGAAACTGATTTAGAAATCCTAGCCAAATCACTCAAGGAGGAACTTCCGGCGGAGCCTTACTCGGAGCTGATTATTGAAGACATAAAGGACATTATCAGAAGCTTCAGTGCCACCAATATAACACACATCAAAAGGGAGGCCAATTCTGTTGCTCACAAACTAGCTCACATAGGAACTGAAATTGGTTTTGAGACCATTTGGATGGAAGACCTTCCATCTTGCTGTACTCTTGACTTTCACTTGGATGTAAGGCGTGAGCCTAAACTTTCTTAAGTAATTGAAGCTATTTCCCCGTAAAAAAAAAAAGGCATTGTAGGCGGTCCTCTACAATATATGGTACAATATTTGTAATATATGTAAAATTTTGTGTGTAACATGCAAAAGATGGTAATGACAACGGATAAGATGGTACATATACTAGACATGCTTAAACCGTAACCGTCAAATCGTCGAACCGTCAAATCGGTCGGTTTTTAACCGTCGGTTACGGTTTAAAAACCGAACCGTAACTGAGAAATGACAGTTCGGTTTCGATTTCGAATTTTGAAAACCGCCAGTTTCGATTAAACCGCCGATTTCCTGGTTTTTTTTTTTTAAAATACACAATTCTTCTATTTTCTATATATAAATTTAAGTTATATAATTTGTATTAAATTCTAGTAAAGTATTTCTTAAAAAAATGAGCAAAAAAGAAAAAAAAATGAGTGAAAACGGAGCTAAAAAAAAAAAAAGAGGAGAAAAGTGTGACCGACGGTTTACCGGTTCAGTTTCGGTTAGCGATTTCACCAAACCGTAACCGTCGGTTTGTAACCGTAACCGACGGTTTTATACGGTTGAACATGTCTAACCTACTCTTCTATTTAAATGTCACTACCATCACACTTTTAGAAAATTCGGAACATTAAAAGTAACTGACTGGTCGTTGAATGTTACATCTTCTGTCTTATTCTAGTTCGAGATTTGAAATCAAAATTTCATCATTCAACTACTTAATTTTAAAAATACCTATAAATTCTACTATTATTATGTACATTATTCACTTTACACAATTGATTTAATATAAAATTACATCATATTTTAGTCAAAGTCTCAAAACAAACACACACAATCACTATTCACTGTCCATCATATTTTAAGTAATTGAGATGTTAGTTCTAATTTTAGAGACAATTTATTTGTTGCGACCATGTGAGGCTATTTCAGGTACTTAACTTTCTCTCTTCTCATTTTCGTCTTCCCTTTCTCTAATAATATGTAGGCTGTTGACATACTCATTCGGTGTATCATAGCATAGTAGTTTATACATATGAACCTGTGTTAGACATGTTCATCTCGATTGAGCTCGGTTCATAAACCTTTCAGTGATTCGTACAAAAGGTTATGTTCGACTGGTCTCGATCTGTTAATGACGGTTACAAACGATAATGGGTAATGGTTGATGTTGGAATATAAACCCACCGAAATAACAACAATCTTGCACAAATTTGTGATTTGCAGCGTGGAGTCTAGAATCTCCATCTAAATTTTTTTATTCAAATCAGAAATGACAGTGATAAATCCGGAAATAAAACAGCCCGGTTCAGACCTTAAAAGCGTCACTGAATCGAAAACTATATGTTGGTCCCAAGTTGAGTTAAGATTGATTAAGCTAGTAAAAGTCTAGAGGGGAGGGGTGAATAGACTTTTAAAATTCTTTCAAAATATCAGAATATGCAATGCGGAATTTAGTCTTCTTATGTACTGTACTGTGCTTACTTAGCTCAGATCAGTACTTTTCAAAACAATATGGGCCTTACTAGTTTATACTCAACTTTTAATCAGATCTTTTGCTTAGTAAATTCTACTGTTCTTGTTTAAACAAATATAAACAGAAAAGTAAAGAACACAAAATTTTATAGTGGTTCGACCAATAAGTCTACATCCACTCTCACAATCTCAGTTGTGATGTTTTATTACTCTTCCTTGAGTTTCTTGTGGCTTAAAGTCCCAAGATTAAGACTGTGATCTTATCGATTATACCTCCAGGTATATCTTCGATCTACTAGTAATTCTACAAGTAACTAGCACACTTGTTTTACAAAATACAAACTTAAACTGAAAAGTAAAACTTCTCTTTGAATAGCCTTTGATTCTTCTCTTCAATTCCGTGGCTCTTCTCTTCTTTAATCTCCTTCAACTCTATGAGTTCTTCTCGTGCTCTGTAGACTTAGATTTCTTGTGAATGCTTTATGATCAGTAGTCTTAGCAGTAGGAGATCACACAGTATTTATAGAACTTAGTATGACAGTTAGCAGTTTGTGAACCAACTCTCAACTAACTCTAAAACTGTTTTTGTAACTTCTTCTTGTAACCGACTTTGTAACTTCCTTCCAAGTCAGCATATCTTCAATAAATCTTCAGTTACTCTTTAAATAAGCTTTCCAAACTTATTCTTCAATCATACTAACTCAGCACAGTAAACTACTCTTCTTAGTTTTACTGTTCTTAGTCAGTAAGCACAGTTCTCCAAAACTGTTCTGCACTTCTTCAGAATTCTTCTAAGCTTCTCTTCAACTCTTCTTGAAGTCTTCTTATTCTGAAGTAGTCTTCTGAGTCTTCATTAGTCTTCTGATCTTCTTCTAATCTAGTGTTCCAAACTTACTGTTCTGAACTTTACAATGCTGAATACAATAAAATACAACTTTACATATATAAAACCTATCTATACATCAACTGAACTATATACAAATGAGTATAACTAAGTCCTATACTATAAGCTGTCTATACAATACAAAACATCAGCTTAGTTCCTAACAGTTCATATATTAGATCAGTAAATACAATAAGATCAGTAAACACCTAAGATCAGTAACTTACATATAAGATCAGTAAGCATATAAGATCAGTAATTATATAAGATCAGTAAGTATATAAGATCAGTAACTCAGATTCAAATATCTCATATAAGATCAGTAAACTTATTCTCAGTTTCCACACTAAGATCAGTAAACTTATTCTCAGTTTCCACACTAAGATCAGTAAACTTATTCTCTATAGAACTTTTATATCAACATATAAACACATATACCATTATCCTCAAGTTGCTTTTGGCCATCAAAACATACACATCAATTAGAACATTGTTTCACAGATTCATATCCCAACAATTTCCCCCTTTTTGATGTAGTCAAAACCACTTAAATGCAATCAGATCAGTAGGTTAAGATATATGATTGATCATACTCAGTTCATCAATTTCAACATCAGAATAGTTTCACATAAACCAAATATTACATATACATCACATAATCACAAAAAAACATCAAAATGAAGAAAATAAAGATAAGGTTAAGAAGTGTTATCTTGTGAGCTTAGTCCTTCATCTTTAGTCTTCATTTGGTATCCTGAATGCCAAATACATCCGGTTCTTGATTTCCAGCATGTGCTTGTGATCTGTAATACCTTCATCTTGAATGATTTTTGAAATGATATTTCCAACCTCTTTCAGATCAGGTTCTCCATTTTCTAATCTTGGAGGTTCCCATACTAGTTCTTCAGGACATAATATCTGAATATGTGCACCAGCAGCTAGCAACAAAATATCTTCCCAGAAGATTCTTGCAACATTCAGCATAAAGTCTTCAAAATCAGCATACTCATCCTCCTTGGTAGGATGATCACCAAACTTCTTCACAATGAAATTTGCAATTTGCCACTTCTTCTTAAGATTATTCCAGTATTCCAAATGTTCATCATCAATAACAAATTCTATGTAATTCTCATTAAGAACACCAACAGCAGACTTAGATTTCATTTTCCTTTTTAATGCAGCAACTCGATTATCAAATTTCTTCCTAGCAGCTTCTGCATCTTTCAACTTTTGTTTCCTAATCTGCTCATCAGCTTTTCTTTTCTCAAACAATTCAGCTTTCTTCTTAGCAAGCAACTCATTATGTTTCTCAACAGCTTCAGCCATCTTCTCATCACTTGGCCTACTACTAGCAACAACATGCTTCAGCTTACTCTTAGACCTGGTAACTCTCCCAGACTCTTCAGCTTCTTCTTCATCTTCACTCAATACTAACTTCCTTTTCCTTTTTCCAGATGAAGATTCAGCAATGTTCTTTTCAACAGTTGCTATGATTTGAGTTTCAGCTTCAGAAGATTTTCCATGTCTTCTGAGATCAGCAATATTCTTTTTCAAACTAATGATCTCTTCTTTCAGGTCATCCATACTCTCTTTTAGTTCATCTTGACTCACAACTAATTGAGCTTGCTGAGTTTGAGTTTGCTCCATGACCTTCATGATCTTAACTTCCCCTTTTTGGATTCATCCTGCCATTCCTTCAAGGGTGTTATGAGCAACTCAACTTTCCTTTGCAAATCAGCAGACAGTTTCTTTTCCTGTAATCTATGCAGATCATAGACTTTGGACATTGTGTGATTTATCACTTGCTCATACGAACTTGTAGCACACAACTTTTCCAATTTCTCAGTAGCCTCTTGAAATTGTGTCAAAGTAGCCTCCAGCTTACTTTGCAATTCTTCATTAAGTTTCTTCAACATCTCAAAGCTTGAGCTATCTGGAACAGTATCAGTAGGAACAGGTCTCACTGTCTCCTGAACATCATTCAGCACAGTATTTTCATCAACATCAATTGGTGTACTATCTAACTCATCAGCACCCAATGTTTGTTCCTCTATGACCTCAGTTTCTTCAATTACAACTGTGTTCTCAAACACTTCAGTTGCATTGGTATCAGCTTCATAGTCAGCTTCCATATCCGCTTGATTATTAAACTCTTCAGCACCAACATCCTCAGCACCCAAATTGACATCAGAATCAACATGAGTCTCAGCAGAGTTAACCATAGAATATTTACATCCTGTTAATCTTTCAATCAACTGAATAACAGAATCCAATGTAAACAATTCTGAACAATTTTGAACACCTGCAGCTTCTCTCTGCTCTTGTTCCCAATCATGAAAAATAGATAAACCTCCCATGCCTTCTGCTACAACTAACAATTCTTTCAAGCCAAACCTTCTAAGATATACCCAAGTACCTATCCTTAGAAGTTGTTCAAAGACCATAGAACTGTCATCTAATCCATGAAAACATTTCAGGAGTGCATTTCTCAGTTTAAACCTAATCCTCTCTTCCTTATCACAGATTGGATAATCCATCAAAAACACTGAATGCGGTTGAATAACCTCAGTTTCTGGAGATGAGGAGATTTCAATAGGTTCAGAGGCAGGTATATGTTCATGCTCAGTAGATTGATCATGAACTGGTTCAGGGGAAAAATGAGTAGCAGGAATATGTTGAGGACTAGAATGGGGAGTGGTATGAAAAGAAGTGTTCTGAATGGGTGAGGATGGAGTGTTCTGTCTAATAGGAGAGTAGTGTACTGACTCCTCAGAACAAGTTGAATCTCGATCAATGGGTTGGGCTTGAAACGGAACAGAATTTGATGGAGTAAGGGTAGAATCAAGAATTTCCCTAGGTCTAGAAGTACTAACCTCATGATCATCAGAGCTGCTTCTCATCACAGTTTCAAGAAATCTGACTGTGTGCTCTGCTGAGGCTTTTGCAGACCTTCCTCTTCTTAATCCAGAACTCATAGGATCATGCTTTGCCTTGGTTCTTTTCTCTAGTTGATCATCATCTGATTTGTACATAGAAGCACCAGATTCTTGAGCTTCTAGTTCTGGAAGAGGTAGCACCAAAGGATTCTCTTGTTCATAACGCACAGATTCCTTTTTCATCAAGAATTTCCCTTGATGAAACTTCTTGGGATTACTCCAGTATGCTTTCTTAACAACAGTCTGAGGTAACAGAATGCTCAGCTTGTTCCCGAACCCTAATTTCGATTTGATTGAAAACTCTTCGGAGTCCTCATCGAACAAAATCTTCTCCTTTTCACTTAGAAGTCTTTCAAGAAATAAACCTTGCCAATCACCTTGAACATGGTCAATTATTGCTGCCATTATGCGAATTTTCAGATTTGATAGAGCGTCTTGACTATGATGTTGCCCTAACAAACACTTTCCAGCAATATCCATAAAAAATTGAAGACCAGTAGGTAGCACGGCTTTCTTCAAGTTGTGTAGAGTGTCTGGTTCCTCATTTGTCCATCTACCCACACACTATTTTTCTTCTCCAGCTTTGTAATTCAGGATGTCAACAGGTCCTTGTGGTAAATCCAGCATAACCTCAAGAATTTCTCGAGTTATTTCGACCTTGTGTCCGGACAGTGTTGAACGAACACCATTGGTATCACCTTCTAGCTGGAAAAAGAATTCCACTGCTTCGGGTTCATACACATTGAGCGGGTATGATTCCAAAAATTTTCTGAGACCGCTTTCTTCACACATGGTTAAAACAGCTTGATTCTCTGGACAATGTCGACCATTAAAGTAGACTGCGTTTTCTACAAAAATGCCTTTCTCACGCATCCAAAATCCAGAATCAAACGTTCCAATAACTTCATTAGATTCGCTCAGAACATTAATAATAGCCATTTGTAGAGGTGTAGAAGATAGAGTAATTTTGAGTTATGAAATTTCCAGAAATGAATTCGTAAGGAAGAAGAAGATGAAAAGTGATCGTGTTTGATAAATTCAAAACCAGTCTAGGGCGTGGATTGAGTTTATTTTCACGATGAATGGTTGCGATTGAATCTCGAAATTCGTGATTAAAAAAAACTGTTCATATTCGAATACCATTCTTATTTCTTGGAGCCATTTTGTGTTTGATAAATACACCACAGCAGTTAGGTTAAAAATAGAGGAGTGTATTAATCATCTCTATTATTAATCTAGAAATCGAGCAATTTTTGACTTAGAATTTTCAAAGACAAAAACTGTTCTGATGCATATCAGCACAGTAGGTTTCAGAAATAGTTCACTTCATTTTCTTGCTTTTTAAAATATTAATATGTACTTATCTGGATCAGCTGAGTACTGTGATCAGCTGAGTAACCTTTTGAGCATCAGATCAGTAGTCGGGTCAGCACAGTAGTACTCAGATCAGTTCCCAACTGCCCTGATTCCATATTTTTGATATCAGCACAGTAATCCTCAGATCAGTACTGTGACAGATCATTTCTCTTCTGTAGACAGATTAGTAGTAATCAAGTCTTTATGTGGACAAATTAGTAGTAATCAAGTCTTTCTGTAGACAGATTATTTAGTAGTCAGATCAGTTCTGTAGAATAATTGAATTTGTAGTCAGATTAGTTCTGTAGACAAAGAAACTTTGTAATCAGATCAGTTCTATAGACAAGTAAATTTATTAATCAGAACAGATTTGTAGACTAATATAGTCTGTAATCAGATCAGACTTGTAGACTTTCAAATCTGTAATCAGATCAGTTCCCCCTTCAGTGGAGAATTCCTCTTCTGTGCCTGTTTCACCTTGGTAGAAGTGTTAGTTCATGAGATATAATTGTAAAACAGTACAGATTAGTAACACTTGTTTAATTTAATGATCACATCAAGGTTTATGCTAAAATGACTTAGTGTTCTGAGTCAACAAAAGGATCTTTAAGAAATCACAGATTCCCCCTTAATGTGTGTTCTCAGTGTCCCTCAGCTTTACCAGCTTCCTCATCGGGATTAAGGTCACTTTAGTAACCTTGTTACCTGTTTTAAGTGTAGTGATCTGACATGGGGTTGTCTCTTCTGAATTTTGAGTTTTGATGTACTGCTCTTAGTTTCTGCTTCATATTCCTCTTGGTATAAGATCAGTACCTGAAATGTTAGCACAGTTCTATACACATACAGAATCCATATCTATCAATCCTAAACTAATGCATAACTCTCTGAATCTCACTTCAGCCAATGGTTTTGTAAAAATGTCAGCTCTTTGAATATCAGTATGAATCTTTTCCATCCTAATATTTTTCTTTTCAACATGATCCCTAATAAAATGATGCCTAATGTCAACATGTTTGCATCTAGTATGTAGAACAGGATTTTGTGTGATGGCAATGGCACTATTACTGTCACAATATATAGGTACATTAGATTCTACAACATTGTAGTCTCTGAGTTGTTGTATTAGCCAAAGAAGCTGACTACAACAACTACCTACAGCCATATATTCTGCTTCAGTAGTAGAAGTTGCCACACTTGTTTGTGTTTCTTTGAAAACCATGAAATGAGCTTAGTTCCTAAGAATTGACATGAACCTGAAGTAGATTTTCTATCTATTTTGCAACCTCCAAAGTCCGAGTCTGAATAACCACTTAAAGATATATCATCATCTGCAGGATACCATAATCCTCGATTAATGGTCCCCTTTAGATATTTCAATATCCTTTTGGCAGCTTCCAGATGACTTTTCTTGGGGTTTGCTTGAAATCTTGCACATACACCAACAGAGAAAGCAATATCAGGTCTGCTGGCAGTTAGATAGAGTAGAGAGCCAATTAAAGCACGATAGTGAGGTTGGTCAGAAGACTTACCTCCTTCATCAGGATCCATTCTGTATGTAGGTTGCATGGGCACACCAACTGTCTTACAGGTTTTAATACCAAATTTATCTAGCAAATTCTTAGTGTATTTTGCTTGATTTATAAAGATACCTTCTGTAGTTTGTTTTACTTGAAGACCAAGAAAATATGTCATTTCTCCCATCATAGACATTTCAAATTTACTTTGCATGAGTGTAGAAAAGCTTTCACTCAAGGTTTTGTTGGGTGATCCAAAAATAATATCATCCACATAAATTTGAACAAGTAATATATCATTACCTTCTTGTCTTCTAAACAGAGTTCTATCAACCTTGCCTTTAGTAAAACCATTTTTAAGTAAGAATAGAGAAAGAGTATCATACCATGCTCTTGGGGCTTGTTTCAATCCATAGAGTGCTTTCTTTAACCTGTATACTTGGTGACTATTCACTTCAAAACCAGGTGGTTGTTCCACATAAACTTCTTCAGCAAGTATACCATTCAAAAATGCACTTTTCACATCCATTTGATACACAGTGAATTTCATATGTGCGGCATAATCAAGGAACAGTCTTATAGCTTCTAGTCTAGCTACAGGGGCAAAGGTTTCATCATAATCAATACCCTCAGCTTGAGAGTAGCCCTGAGCAACTAATCTAGCTTTGTTTCTTACTACAAGATCATTTTCATCCCTTTTGTTATTGAAAATCCACTTAGTGCCTACAACATTATGATTACTAGGTCTATCAACAAGTTCCCAAACTTCATTTCTAGTGAACTGATTAAGTTCTTCCTGCATGGCGATAATCCAGTTACTATCACTTAAGGCTTCAATCACAGTTTTAGGCTCAATAGATGATAGAAAACAACACCAGCAAAATAGAGACTTACTAGGTTCTTCCTGGGAATCAAACAATTGTTTTCTAGTTTTAACACCTTTACTAGAATCACCTAGAATCAGATCAGTAGAATGAGCAGACTTCCATGTCCTTCTATTCTTAACAGAAATGTTATCATCATTTATATCATGCAAATCATCATGCAGATCAGTATTATTTATATCAGCAGATTTGTTCATAGGAGAGCAGTCATTCAATTCTGGTATATCAGAAGTTTTAGAAGACTCACCTTTGTCTTTTACCTTTTCTTTATCAGAATCTTGATCTAGGACTTTCAGGAAAGGATTATATGCTTGTACAGATTCATATGTTTCTGTATCATCATCTTCATTGTTGATTTGGAGCTGTAATTTGTCAATTTTCTTACTGAGCTGATGATCAGCAGAGTCCTGCACATTCTCATCAAAGACTACATGGGGTGTTTCTTCCACACATAAGGTAGAGTAATTAAACACTCTAAATGCTTTGCTTACAGAAGAGTATCCTAAGAATATTCCTTCATCAGCTTTTGCATCAAAAGCATTTAATTTACTTTTGCCATTGTTATGTATGAAACACTTACATCCAAAAATATGAAAATAAGAAACTCTTGGTTTTCTGCCTTTCCATACCTCATAAGGTGTTTTACCATGCACCTTATTAAGAGCACTTCGATTTTAGGAGTGGCAAGCTGTGTTAATAGCTTCTGCCCAAAATTTTTGAGGTGTGTTGAATTCTGCAATCATGGCTCTGCAAGCTTCTTTTAGTGTTCTGTTTCTCCTTTCTGCAACACCATTTTGTTGAGGGGTTCTGGCTGCACTTGTCAAATGCTGTATGCCAGACTTAGAGCAATAGTCAGAGATGTAACAGTTAATAAATTCAGTCCCCTTGTCACTCCTAATCTTGACAATGGGATGACCTTTTTCAACCTGCAACCTCTTCAATAGATCTGGAAGTAGTGTTTGTGTATCACTCTTTTTGTGTAGAAAGACTACCCAAGTAAACTTAGAGTAATCATCTACAACAACTAGAGTATACCTTCTTCCATTCAATGTAGGGGGGTTGATAGGACCATGAAGATCCATATGCAAGAGTTCTAAAACTCTGCTTGTTGAAAGAGTTGGAATGGACTTAAATGAAACATTTACCTGTTTACCTTTTTGACAGGAATCACATACATGTGATTTGGAATAGATTTCATTAGGAATGCCCTCAACAAGATGTTCTCTAGCAATCTTGTTGATTATCTTAAAGTTCAGGTGGCAGAGGCGTTTGTGCCAGAGCCAACTGTTTTCTTTAGGACTCTTAGTAATAAGACAAGCATTCTTAGGACAACTATTCCAATTCACAATGTATACACCTCCTTGTCTTGTGCCAACAAGTAGAACATTGTGAGTCCTTTTGTCTATTATTTCACATCTTCTGGTCTTGAACTGAACTTTGTATCCCCTGTCACAGAATTGAGATACAGATAACAAATTATATTTCAAACCTTCAACATAGGAGACATCTTGGATTTCAACATCTCCATTCTTGATGAATCCAAATCCTTTTGTAATTGCCATGGAGCTGTCTCCAAGGATGACTTTTGGTCCTTCCTTCTCATGATAGTCAGTAAGTAAGGCCTTGGTACCAGTCATGTGGTGTGACCACCCACTGTCTATGTACCAGGTCTCACCAACTGAACCACCCTTCTTGTATAAGTCCAGTCGATCCTACAAGGTAGTGATCTTAATAATTTAGGTACCCTAGTTTATTGGGGTCCTTGGGGGTTAGTAGTGAGAGGTACCCAAATGAACATTGAGGATTTGAATAAATGGGACCTCTTCAGTTTCCTTCCAAATTTATCACAGAACAGTACTTTATTAACCAGTTCAGAATTATCAGCAGACTTAGGATCTATTTTTCTGAGATAGCCTTTCCTTGGTTCTATCCCTTTTTCAGTAAGATCAGTATGCCTGTAATAGTTTGAATATGGTCTAAAAGCATGTGGACCATACGGCTTATAGATGCGTTTTGGTCTTTCCTCTCCAATGGTATCATAGGATAAAGGAGGAGGGTAAAGAACAGGTTTGTTATGATAATGAGGCACAAATCTCCTAGGTTTAGTTGAATACAGCTGAGACTGCCTTATAAAAGGAGGTCTAGGCTGTTCCCAACTTGCCTGTGCTTGTCTTGACCTACTGTTCTGAGTTTGTCTCTTCTGATTCCAGGACTGATCTGATCTGGTCAGAGGAGTATAACTCTTCTGGTAAGGTCTTGACTGTACTGGTCTTAATACATTCTTCATTTTACCATTCTTGGTAGTAGGAGGGATGTATTTAGACTGTACTTTGAGTTTTGGGTCATCATCATAAGTCATAGGTTCTTTTCCTTTATCTAGTTGCAAAGAACTTGAACTAGCTCCATTAGTGTTCTTAAATTCTGAAGTAGAGGAACTAGGCAGATCAGTACCTATCCCACTTTTATCATTTGGAGCTCTATATCTGTCTGAGATAGTTTGATTAATTCTAGTAGAGTTAATCATCCCAGATAGCTTTCGATCTAGGCTCACTACTTCAAATTCTAAGAATCTATTGCGCTCTTCAAGTTTTTCACACTTAATCTTTAAATCATTGAATTCATTAGTCTCTTTGGCTTGAGTTTTAAGCATACCCTGATATAGTTTGTCAATGGATGCATACTTTTCTTGGAGTTGGGACAACTCTTCTGATAGCCTTGCATTTATGACAGCTACATTAGGATCTACTTTTGACTGAGCTTCTTTCAGATTAATGATTTCTTGCTTTAAAGATATATTTTCATCACTGATTTCAATGAATGCTTTGTTAGCTTGTAGAAGGTCTTCTTCAGTCACTCCTTGGGAATGATGAAGACTACTTCCTACACTGTTAACAGCAGCATCACTTTCATCACTGTCAGAATTCTTGCAAGATTGAAAAGAGTTAGCAGATGATACCTCATCATTTATTTTGGCCATCATTACCAGTCCATCATCTGCTATGAAGGCTTCATCTTCATTGCTAGAGGGGTAGTCAGATGAAGACGATGGCAACTCTTCTGATTCCGAATCAGAGTCATTGTAAGCCATCATTGCCTTCTTACACTTGGCATATTTTCGATCTCTTCTGGCTTTCCTTTCTTCTCGATCTTCAGAACTCAGATCAGGACATTCATAAGCATAATGACCTGGCTTATCACAATTATAGCAAACAGGATTGTTAGAAGTTCTTTTAGGAGGAGAATGTTTTCGGTTCCTGTCATGCTTGTCAATTGAGTTCCTGTCTTTCTTATCAGAATACTTTCTATCCCTCTTATCAGATGAGTTCCTATCTCTCCTGTTCTCATTAGAGATCTCATCCCTTCTTTCAGAAGAGTTTTGATCCCTTCTGTTCACAGAAGAGTCCCTGTTACTAGAACCCTTAGTTTCCTTATAGAATCTCTTGTATCTACCATACCTCTTATTAAGTTTATCAAATCTTTTGATCATAAGACTCATCTGATCTTTCAGACTAAGATCAGAATTGTCTAGTTCATCTTTTATGCTTGAGGCCTTAGACTTAGATGATCTAGGCCCCTTAGAGGTAGAGGCTTTAAAAGCTATGTCCTTAGAGGCATCCTTATCCTTATGAATCACAGTAATAGGATCTTCTTCATCTAACTCAAACTCATGTGCCTTGAGTGTTTGGAACATAGTTTCTGCTGGCCAAGAATCAATGTCTTGTGTGGTTTTAATGATCATCTTGACCATTTTCCACCTTTCATCCAAAGCTTTCAAGATTCTCAAGTTAACTTCTCTGTCAGTATAAGTCTTGCCTAACACATCAAGATCATTCATGATTTTGGTAAATCGAGTATCCAATTCATCAATTGATTCACCTGGCTTCATCTTAAATGTTTCAAACCTTTGGACAGCTGTGGATAATTTGCTTTCTTTGATCAGTGTAGTACCTTCACAAAGAATAGCCAATTTGTCCCACATTTGCTTTGCAGTCTTACATTTTAACACTTTACCAAGATACTCATTTGGCAAGGTGTGTAAAATATAATTCTTAGCAAGACTATCCAAATTGTTTTGTCTCATTTCTTCAGAAGTCAGTTCTGACCTTGGTTTAGGGACCAGTGCTCCAACTGGTTGAGAAGGATCCAGAACAGCAGTGTTCTCCACCATGGTGACAATTGGTCCTTCAGTCACCACAGACACCATTAGATCATGGGTTGAGCTAAAGATGGCCTCCATCCTAAGCTTCCGGTAGTCATAATCTGCAATCTTGAACTTAGGCAGTTTGTTCACATTAGTGTCATCCATGTTTGATTAGACAAATAGGATCAGTAGTATAGCAGATAAATTTCAAGTATTCAGATAGTGACAGATATCAAGAAATAGTAGCAAGATCAGTAAGTTTTCCCTCAAGATCTGCAAGGTTATCAAGAAACAGCAGTCCAAAGAACTACTGCTCTGATACCACTTGTTGGTCCCAAGTTGAGTTAAGATTGATTAAGCTAGTAAAAGTCTAGAGGGGAGGGGTGAATAGACTTTTAAAATTCTTTCAAAATATCAGAATATGCAATGCGGAATTTAGTCTTCTTATGTACTGTACTGTGCTTACTTAGCTCAGATCAGTACTTTTCAAAACAATATGGGCCTTACTAGTTTATAATCAACTTTTAATCAGATCTTTTGCTTAGTAAATTCTACTGTTCTTGTTTAAACAAATATAAACAGAAAAGTAAAGAACACAGAATTTTATAGTGGTTCGACCAATAAGTCTACATCCACTCTCACAATCCCAGTTGTGATGTTTTATTACTCTTCCTTGAGTTTATTGTGGCTTAAAGTCCCAAGATTAAGACTGTGATCTTATCGATTATACCTCCAGGTATATCTTCGATCTACTAGTAATTCTACAAGTAACTAGCACACTTGTTTTACAAAATACAAACTTAAACTGAAAAGTAAAACTTCTCTTTGAATAGCCTTTGATTCTTCTCTTCAATTCTGTGGCTCTTCTCTTCTTTAATCTCCTTCAACTCTGTGAGTTCTTCTCGTGCTCTGTAGACTTAGATTTCTTGTGAATGCTTTATGATCAGTAGTCTTAGCAGTAGGAGATCACACAGTATTTATAGAACTTAGTATGACAGTTAGCAGTTTGTGAACCAACTCTCAACTAACTCTAAAACTGTTTTTGTAACTTCTTCTTGTAACCGACTTTGTAACTTCCTTCCAAGTCAGCATATCTTCAATAAATCTTCAGTTACTCTTTAAATAAGCTTTCCAAACTTATTCTTCAATCATACTAACTCAGCACAGTAAACTACTCTTCTTAGTTTTACTGTTCTTAGTCAGTAAGCACAGTTCTCCAAAACTGTTCTACACTTCTTCAGAATTCTTCTAAGCTTCTCTTCAACTCTTCTTGAAGTCTTCTTATTCTGAAGTAGTCTTCTGAGTCTTCATTAGTCTTCTGATCTTCTTCTAATCTAGTGTTCCAAACTTACTGTTCTGAACTTTACAATGTTGAATACAATAAAATACAACTTTACATATATAAAACCTATCTATACATCAACTGAACTATATACAGATGAGTATAACTAAGTCCTATACTATAAGCTGTCTATACAATACAAAACATCAGCTTAGTTCCTAACAGTTCATATATTAGATCAGTAAATACAATAAGATCAGTAAACACCTAAGATCAGTAACTTACATATAAGATCAGTAAGCATATAAGATCAGTAATTATATAAGATCAGTAAGTATATAAGATCAGTAACTCAGATTTAAATATCTCATATAAGATCAGTAAACTTATTCTCAGTTTCCACACTGAGATCAGTAAACTTATTCTCAGTTTCCACACTAAGATCAGTAAACTTATTCTCTATAGAACTTTTATATCAACATATAAACACATATACCATTATCCTCAAGTTGCTTTTGGCCATCAAAACATACACATCAATTAGAACATTGTTTCACAGATTCATATCCCAACACTATACACATCAAGGTCGCCATGCACAAATCGAGTACTTTCATCTCTCATTTCAACCGTCTCACAATTATGTATCAAAATTTATACGAGATATGTATATGCATTTGTTATGTGTACCGACATAGGGCATAGAAAATTAAATATTAATGAAAATGGACTAATGTTTGAGAAGAAAGAAAAGATGGTAGAAATGGAATTTTACCTATTGAAAGAGGACAATTTTGTCTCAATGCATGTTGTCACAATAACATGATGAGAACCACGATACGAAATACAAATAAATTTGTAATCCCTAGCTCATGCTACCAAGAAATAGGGCTGCAAACGATTTTACAAAATTTATTCTATTATTTTCTCCTTCATACGGTAGTTTTCACCCCAATATATAGAGATTTAAGGCAACAACAAAATAAAAAATTATCCCTAATTAGGCTTAACAATTTATTTTGGGCCTCAACTTCACCTTGGCCTGCTAAATCCATTGGGCCACCCTTCAACCCGACTCTCGACTGTACATAATTTTGAGTCCACGACCCTCATTCTCATCTCCTTCACGATCATCCTTGTCCTCAAGGATGTATTCAGAATTATCGGAGTCCGATCCACCGACGTTGATCAAGAAAACATGTTTGGTCTTATTCGGTTCAATCGAAAGTGATTTTCTGCAATATTTTTCGGCAAATTTGAAGTCTTTGTGTTGCATGTAAACCAATGCTAGATTTCCCAACAATCTCGAACAGTCTTTCTCAACCGTGATCTGAACCTTCCTCCCTTGAGATCTTGCGAACTTGGTTCTTTTTTCAGAAAGTGTTATTTCTTCTACTTGCTTCAGTTTACATTGAAGCATTTCAATCTCTTTCACTATCCTTCCAGATTGCCTGTTGCAGTCAATTTCATCTTCATCATCAACCAAAATATCAACAAACTCATCGAAAATTGGTGTTACATCATAACCACAATTTTCATCAAAATATTCATAAAAAATTGGTGGTCCATCATAACCACAATCTGTTCTATTTTTTCTTCCCCCGTCCTTCCTAGGCGTCAGGTTCACCCCTTCGTCAGAGTTTGTACAGAAGGTGCGGTGTTCTTCAGATGACGAACTTGACTTGATTCTTGATCCGATTCTTGATGATGTCTTGCGTAACAATTTCGACATCATTCGTTTCATCTTGGCCATGGTTCGATCGATACTTTTGAATCTTGTTTCAATTTGATGAAATCTTGTCTCTAGTAACTCAATACGTTCCCGATGATTTCCTACCATAACGATCGTGGTTCTCGAATACTCTCAATGAGAGCACCAATTTGATGAGAACCACGATACGAAATACGAATAAATTTGTAATCTCTAGCTCAGGCTAGCAAGAAACGGGGCTGCAAACGATTTTGCAAAATTAATTATATTATTTTCTCCTTCATACGGTAGTTTTCACCCCAATATATAGAGATTTAAGGCAAAAACAAAATAAAAAAATATTTCTAATTGGGCTTAGCAATTTATTTTGGGCCTCAACTTCACTTTGGACTTAGCTAAATTCATTGGGCCCCGACCCTCATTCCCATCATAACTCAACTACTTTTTTTTTTAGTGCGGTTCAATCGTGAATTCCAAATAGAGTTGGGGTATATACCACTCCAGCTTTGTTTAATGCACTCCCCCTTCCATTTATTAATTGAATATATATATAAAATACCATATTTGTCCCCTTAATAAAATATTATAGATACATACACACCCCCTCAAAACCCTAAATCTAATTTCCTCATCTTCCCCAAAGTCATCTTCCCCAACTTCTTACTGCCTCTCTCTCTTCCCCCCTCCCATTTTTTTTCACTTTCTTTCTCCCGTTATCTGCACTCCCCTCGTCGTCGCTCTCCCCCTCGCCTCGTTCGCCACCGCCGCCCTCCTCTCCTCCCCATTTTTTTAAAATTTCTACAACAGTCGTTCGCCACCGCCGCCCCCTCCTCCCTCGTTTCTCGCCCTCCACCGCCTATCGCCCCCGCTGCGGCCGCTCCATCTCACCCCTGGCCATCGCGGCCAGCCCGCGCTCGCCCCCAGCCGTCGCGGCCCACCCACGCCCGCCCCCAGCGACACACGTCTTTCGCCGCCTTGAAGCCTTGAAACCAAGTCGCCGGCGAAGAAGAACATGTTTGGTTTTTATTTATTTTTTAAATTTTCGACCATTATCGGTCGCTCAAAAATACTCTCGTCGAAAATAGATTTTCGGCGAGAGTATTATTGGGCGATCAATAATGGTCGAAAATTGCAATTTTTTTATTTTAAATTTTCTTTCGAAATTTGGTCGACAAACCAGTGTCGACCGGAGTGTTTTTGGTCGACTCTGGTTTTTTTAAAATACTAAGATTTTTTTTTCTAATTTCTAAATTTTATTTGAGGTGGTGATATTGGCTGATGGGTGTTAGAATTTGTTTGTGTTTGTGTTGGTGGTGGCGGCAGCGGCGACCTAATTCTAGGGTTAGGGTTATCTTTAAATTGCAGAGGGTACGTATTTAACATATTTAGTAAAAAGGGTAAAATTAGTATTTCATATATATATTGAATTAATAAAAATGAAGGAGGAGTGTATTAAACAAAGTTGGAGGGGGTATATACCCCAACCCTTCCAAATATCAACACCAAATATAAGTCAAGCTTTCTTGACTGGACTAAAAAGTACCAAAGATTCGTATCTTGGTTTAATGCCTGTGTAATTATCGGTGCCACCGAATGGGGCCTAAGGGTATGAAATTACACCATAAAATTATGAAATACACCTCAACTTGATTAGAATATTTATTGGAGGGGCTATCAACCCCCCAAATTGTGTTGTTCCCACCCCATATTTTTTTGGACAAAAATAGACCTAATTGAATTTACTATGATATCCTTTTAAATCATTTAAATTATGTTAAACACACCCCTAATAATATTAAAGACACCCCATGTTATACACACTCCATACTTAAATTCTACCCCCATTTAACCCTCATTCATCTATTTTTACTTTTACAACAAAAAATTACTCCATTCTTAAAACCCTTCTCCATGCATAAACCTTACCACCATAAACCTTCATATGATGATATAATCACAACAAACATGATTATGAAAGAAGAAAAAGTGATGGAGAAAATTAATGTAAGTATATTTAATGTTTTTTACATTTTTTTATACTTTATACAGTTTTTTTAGTGGTAGCAGTCGCGACATGTACGACTGAAATCGTGGCCGAACACATCACTGTACGTACGGCCACAACCGGCCGAACGCAATCTGCATGAAATTTTGGTTAAGTGGTGTACGGCCACTACTGGCCGAACACACATGAATGTGTACATTGTGTACATTGTGTACTGGCCGAACACACATGGATGTGTACATTGTGTACTGACCGAACATATCCATAGTCGTACATTAGGTATTGGCCGAACACTTCCATGTGTGTACATGAAGTTGTGGTCGTACAGTCTGTATAGTGCAGTTTTTTAATTGTATTTTAATATTTTAATTTGTTGTTCAATCATACATTTTCTCCTTTTCTCTTTTTTGAAAAAGACACGGTTGTTTGTGACTTGTGAGGGAGAGAGAGAGAGGATAAATTTTTTAAATGGATGGGGTGTGTATAGTATTAGTTAAGAATGGTAAATATTTTAAATTTAAAAATAAAAAGGATAGGAAATGAATAAATTGGGGTATGTTTAGTAATTTAAATTGAATTTTAAATTTAAGTGGAGTGTGTATAACAATTGGGGTGGGAATAACACAATTTGAGGTGTTGTAGCAAATCCCATATTTATTCAGCAACGGAATAAAAAATGGAGGCTTTGACATCATTGAACCTTTAGTATAAGAGCATTTTTAGAATATAAATTATATTAAATGTATTTTTTTACTTTTGAAGTAAATTTAACCATAATTTGATTCGATTAACCCATGTTAAACATTTGGTATGGGGTAATAGACTTGGAATAGAATGGAATGCATTAATGAGTCTATTTCCTTTTTTTTTTGAAAGGTTTACAAGATCAACAATACATGATAGATAAAAATAATTCTAAGTTTTAGATCTTTCAAACCACATAGAATCAATTCGGCATCGTTGCTCCATCCAATCGCGAGGAAGAGGAAAACGAGTGAAGCTTTTGTCCACCAAGAGAGCACAGACCTTCATTTTTCAATACGAGACACCCCACACTAAGGTATCAACATATCAAAACAACAGAGATAATAACATGCAGCCAAAGGTTCACCAAGCACCGGAGTTCTCAAGGGACATCCAAATCCCAATCACCAACAGGTCCCAAAAAAGGGAAAAACGGGTCTCAAAAGAGGGAAAACAGGTCCCATAGTAGGGCAACGGGCCGCATATAGCGCAGAGGGGTCGGAAAAACCGACGATAACAGAAAATAAAAAGCAATAAACTAGAAACATAATACTACCAATGCAAGAAAAATGAATCTATCTAAAAAAAACACTAAAAAAGAGAACAACCAATAAATCATCCAAACAGTCACCGTGGCTCCGTTAGACAAATCTATCTGTTGAACCCTACCATGCGCTTTGAAGAAAGCTACATAGACTAAGCTATGGTGAAGAGAAAAAAAAAACCAAAGGAAGGTGACCGAAGCCGACGACGGTCGCGGCGGTGTCAAGCGGCGGAGGAGGCGGCGGTGGCAGGCGGCGGGGGCGGTGTCAGGCGACGGAGGCGGCGATGGTATGTAGTTTTCTAGGTAGATCTAGACAGATCTGCACCTATTTCGGATGGGGATGGCGTAAAGAAGGTAACGACGGCGACGGCGGCGGCGAGCACGCCGGAAAACGGAAACCTTCGTCACTCTACATACCTACAGATCGGATAAGAGGGAGTAGAGGGGGAGAGTGGGGCCGCTGGGTGGAGGCTGAGTGGGGAGGCTGTACAGGGAGGTGGGCGGCGGATTGAAAGATGAGGGCTAGGGTTTCTAGTGAGAGAAATTCATAGGATAAAGTTGTATATTAATGAGTCTATTTCTAATGTCACGATTGATATGTTTTTTTATTTAAAATCTCAATTTTATAAGGAATGATGATTCTAAAAATAAAATAAAATTGTGATTTCTCTTCATTCCCATCTTTACCCATTCCATTATGTGTGAAATTTTATTTTATTTTTTAAATAAAATCATCACTTATATTTTATTTTTTTACAAAATTATCCATCCCAATAATTAAATAAACTATTTATTAACCATAATCTTAGTACAATGCAGTCTAAAAATGTTCTGTAATCATTTTAGTGTTTTATTTTATACTCCACTATCTGATTTATTAATATTGATATGTGTTAGATTTAAAAACTAATCAAACACAACCCATATTAAAGGTTAAGTAGAATGAAAATTGAAATACTAAAAAATTTGCGTGTCTTAAATTTAAATAATTTCTCCAAATTTATGAATAAAGAGGACCTTCCCCAAAATAGTAAAATACCCCATTTGTGTGGTAAGATCTTTTTTCCTTTTCAAGGAATTGATTGGTAACTAATCATAAGAATGGAATAGTGCCAATGCGATCGATGGAGAAACATACGTCAAAGTGGAGCACAATCTAAATGTCAGGGAATCATTACTAAAATCACGAGCAATTGCCTCTTGAACTGACTACTCCTCAGTTCGCCTGCAATCTGTTTGTGAAAATGTCTGAAACAACACATCAGGTTGTTGCTCTCCTTTCCAAAATGCTGAAACTTCCGCCAACCAAAGCGCTTTCCATTTTCACCTCCTCAACACACCATCACACTCATGAATCTATATCAATAATCATTCACCACCTTCTCTCTTTCAACATGCTTGAGCACACAGAGTCTCTCGTTCTACAGTTGCTCTCTGGTAAAATCACTTCCCCGTTATTCACAATCACTTCTCTTCTCCCGCATTTGACAAAGTATTCCAATTCTGCTCTCGTTTATGAAACAATTATCAAAGCCCATGTCAAAGCACAGTTGCCAATGGAGCGTGCACTTATCCTGTTCGATGAAATGATTGACTGTGGGATTGTGCCGTCGGCGGTTCTTTTGAATTCTGTGCTGAAATGCCTTATAAAAGGATGCGAATTTGAAAAGGCCTGGCGGGTTTTTGAGAAAAATAAGAGAAGAGTTGGATTGGATGCGTACACCTTTGGGATTTTGATAAAAGGTTGCTGCGACAACGGTGAATTAAAGAGAGGTTTTGAAGTTCTGAGTGACATGTGTCGAATGGGTTTGAGTCCTAACGTTGTTGTATACACTACATTGATTGATGGGTGCTTTAAGAAGGGTGAGGTTGAGAAGGCGAAAGGTTTGTTTTCCGAAATGGGAGGTATCGGTTTGGTTGCTAATCAGTACACTTACACCGTTTTGATTAATGGGTTTTTCAAGAAAGGTTTGAAGAAAGATGGATTTGAGCTTTTTGAGAAGATGAAGAGTGAAGGGGCTTTGCCTGACTTGCACACCCACAACTGTGTGCTGAAAGCATATTGTGATGATGGGGAAATGCACAAAGCATATGAATCGTTTGATGAAATGCGTCAAAGAGGAATGGCATGCAATGTTGTGACTTACAATATTTTGATTGAGGGGTTGTGTAAGCAGAGGAAGGTTGGAGAAGCTAGAAAATTGGTGGGTGATATGAAGAGGTGTGGTTTGAGCCCTAGTATAATTACTTACAACATGTTGATAGATGCATACTCTCGTGTTGGGAAATTGGATAAAGCTTTGAATTTGTTTGATGAACTCAAGTCTTTTGGTTTAACCCCAACAGTGATTACATACAATGTCTTGATTTCCGGTTGCTCTAGAAGTGAGAATGCATCGCAGGTTTTGGACTTCGTTCAAGAGATGGAACAGAGAGGCATTTCTCCATCAAAAGTGACTTATACTATATTAATTGATTTCTTTGCTCGTCACGATATGGAAAAGGCACTGCAGCTCCTTTCTTACATGAAAAAGACTAATTCTATAGCAGATGTCTGGACTTACAGTGTGTTGATAAAAGGGTGGTGTAATCAAGGAAACATGAAAGAAGCATCAAAGTTGTTCAAAACAATGGGTGAGATGGGAATTGAACTCAATGATGTAATATATAATACGATGATTTATGGGTATTGCAGAGAAGGCAACTCCTATAAAGCCTTGAAGCTGCTCACAGAAATGGTCTACAAGGGTATGATGCCTAATGTAGCTAGTTATAACGTGACAATCAATGTTCTAAGGGCAGATGGGAAATGGGATGAAGCTCAAATTGTTCTTGCTAGCATGTTAAAGTCCGGTTTAAAACCTTCTGATACCCTGTTGTCATGATGCACGATCGTTCCCCAGCTGATCGCAGATTGTTGGCAATTAAGTTTTTGGCTTGTAAAGTTCAGCTGGAGTTCATTGCATTATTGGATCCGACATTGTTTGGTAAGGTTACGTTTTGTTGCCCTGGAAACACCTAGTTCTATTTTGAAAGTGTAATATTTAGAGGGCCTATGTCCTTGCTCTTATTGGATTCCATTAATTTTGGTCGTTTACACCTTTCCCTAGAAGCATATATAATTCAATAATAATGTTAAGATCATGGGGAAACTCTATCTTTTCAATGATATGTCGTAGTGGGGGCTATCTTCAAAATGGAATCCAATATCAAAGATAAATATTTGATTACGTTTCTACAAATATTTCTCAACTGGCATAAGTAGATTTTGGTATTAAGTCATTAAGAAATTATGTGCTAATGAATCAAAGGTTTTTGCAGTGAAGGAAATATCATATTGTTGATGTTTCTAGCCTTTCTATTATGAAAGAAAGGCTGAACTTATTTGTTACATCTCTTGAAGAATTCTGCATGCCCTATGACTGTAACCATAGCAATATATCCATGACTATCAGAGATTTTAAGAGGAAATATTATTAAATTAATTGAGACATAAGTTATCTTGAAAAAGATTTAGTCAAGATAAGATTTTCCTACTAGAACTTAGGTAGAATTAGAAAAAGATTTTGTCAGTATAAGTGAAGTTAGCTCCATGTTTAGTGGCTCACATTACTAGGCAATATGTAAAACTTGAATATGGAGAGACCTGAAATATAATAACATGACAGTAAAATTTCAAAAAAGTGTGATAGAAAGAGCCAAATTTCAATATGACAACACATCATTATTGGTACTTGTGAAGATTCCCATTGTTTTCTGAAGGCAGCAGAGCACTGATTTGTATTGCTGAAAGGAATCTTTCTCATCAATCTAGAAAAAATATGATGAGGAAGCTAGATCTAGCAAACAATGTAGAGATAAAAAGAGTTTATAGAAGATTGTATCTGCATTGCAAAGAACTAACTTTATAGTATCTTACATTGATTGATCTCATAATATGACACACTTGCAAACTAGTTACATTGAGGAATTTTCGTTGTCCTCTCTTGGATGGCAGGAAAACTTGTTTGGGTCACAAAAGAGGTAGCCCAAGATCCATCAGACGCAGAGAAAGAGCTAGAATCAAGATGTAAGATTTCTTGTCAAGAATCTCCATTCTTTTTCCAGCTTACAAGCATAGAGATGCAGCGTTTGACAATATAGAATTTGGCTTTCTGTTCTTTGGCCATGCTGCTGCATTTGCGTGTGAATTCTGAACACCTTTGGGATGAATTTCTTGAAAGAGATGACTTTGATGATGATGAACTGGCTTTCTGTGAACAACTCCTTGAGAGATTAAAAGGGTTCTTGTGTGACTTTGATGAACCTGTCTTCTGTGAACAACTCCTGGACATAGAGGCCTTACTTGATGATGAATCTTTGGACAGCTTCCATTTCTCATCCATGTAATACTCCATGTACCTCAAACCCACCTAGTGTAATTGTTTTTAGAGAGAGAGAGAGAGAGAAAGAGGAAGAGAGAGAGAGAGAGAGACACTAGGCATGCAGAGTAGTGAGAAGGGGGGGTGGTGGTGGGACAATATATAGTGGGTGGGTGTAGAGACAGGGTAGTGGTGGGGGGTGTTGACGACTGTTGGCTAAGCAGCATCACATGTGGATGCTTGAGTAAAATGGTCAGACGTTGCACCTTACTTTTAAATTTGCAGCCAAATTCTATGCTGGATCTGGTTTATTATAGGTCCCAACAATTCAGATGCTGCCTCCTATCTATTTATATTTCTTCTTCTAATTCCCCACCCCCCATACTAATTTTATTAAATAAATATTTACCCTTATTTTTCATATCTAATTTTACTTTGTATACTCATGGATGGAGCTAGGACTAGGAGGATTCACTTCTGTGCAGGAGGGGACCGTTGGATCATACACATACACGTACAAGAAGAGATCCGGTTCCCGTATACTGATCTTGCTTTGAGAACAAGGGTTTAGTTCTTGTGGCAGTTCATCATGCTCTGTAATACTTGATACCTAAATTAGTTGAGGTTGAGGTTGAGTCTTGAGAGAGTGATTGTACATAATATAGAATTGGTTGAAAAGAAAAGGTGGAAAATGACTTGGGTTGTGTATAGATTGACGATTTAAAAAAAAATAAAAAAAATCCCCTAATTGCTTGAAATAAAATGATTTGAAATTTTTGTATTCGAGATCCACTCATTTCAAATATCTTGTCTGAATTTGGTGAGGAGAATTTCAGATTAATTGCTAGACAAATTGTTTATTTACCATTTTTTTTTAATTTCAATCATCTTAATAATTTAGTAACAGTGGAAACAATGATTGTGGGTTCCACTGTGCAGTGTACAAATGAATAAACTTGAAACAGTAAAGTGAATTCTAAATTCATATTTTTGACTTTTTACACTATTTACAATTTAAATGTCACTTTTTTAATGTTATTTAATTACGTTTTTCTTAAAGTCATTTAAATTATCTTCAATATGAATAATAGTTTTCTATGTATAGTATAGAATTTTAAAGTAATTAATTAAAAAAATCAATTTTTTTTTAATATGTATACATTGATACAATAAAGTTTATAATCTACCAAATTGAATGACTTTGAGTGTACATTTCAAATTAGTTCCGAAACTCCACCTAAAAAATCGCACGTACCCGTGGATAATAAATGCACGTTGTTCATTTAGGGGACGTATAGTTGGACTGATACTTACATCATTTGTGTATCTATACAATTTTGTGTATCATTTTTTTATTTATTTTTTTCGAACTCTGTGTATCATTTTTTAAATATTAAGAAAAAACACACACACAAGTTGTAGGATACATATTTGTACAAATCATTCCTATTTCTAATACAACATTTGCTAGTGCAACTAATATCAAAACTCTTTTTAATGAAAATAATTAATACCGTTTGTTAAAAAAAATTAATTTTATACAAGTGATGTAATTTGGTATGTGAATAAAAAAATGGTGAAATTTTATGGAGATGCGAGCGAGGGCGACGGCAGTGGCTTTTGACATTGAAAAGCAAAGTTGTTTAATTTCTTAAAGTGGGAAATTCACGGCCTGCACATGATACACCAGTATGTTTTTTTTTTTTTTATTTAATGTTATATTTGGTTATTGGAAATGTGAGATTTGATTTGAATTTGGATGGAATTTAGATGAAATTTGATTTCATTTGCTCCCAAGGTCGGTGCTCATTAATCTATTTGTACCATCACTGTCTATCTCCCTTTTCAGTGTCTTCTTATCATTTTATTATTTCCTGCCTTAATAAAAGATAGAGAGAATTCAGTTTTCCATATTTTATTAAAAAATTATTAAAATTGTTCTCCCTCTGTTCCATACTTGAAGCTACAAACCAAATTGGCACGGGTTTTAATAAATGAGTTGTTTATTAGTATTGTGTAAGATAAAGTGGGGGTAATAAAGACTTTTCAACTTTATAAATAGTAATAAAGTTACTTTTTAGTGTAATAAAGTAGTGGCATTTGTTGTAATATTGTGATGTTTTAAGGGGAGTGTTTAAAAGTGCTTTTACTATTTTAGGTAATGTTGCTTCAAGTATGGGACGCCCAAAATGGTAAAATGTAGGTTCAAGTATGGGACGGAGGGAGTATAATATTTTAGACTATATGTGTTAAAGATCTAGTAGAGTGAAACGTCAATGTGATGTTTATTTTTGGTTTTAAGAATCAGAATTAAAAAATTTGTTTTCAAAATTCACTCAAAACCATCTCAATTAAACATACTGATTTGATATAAAGTTAAATTTATATAATATCACTCCAATCATTATAATTTTTCTTAACAATAATATACATTCAATAATTACACAATTAACTAATCATTATAATCTCACCCAAAAATAATATAATAATACAATTTCATTAGAGAAAATTACATATATTTGGTCTCATTAACCATGGGTTCATTGGGCTTTGGTCCCATGATATTTGAATTTAGTCTCATACGAAATAAATCTTGCAAACTTGTTCCCATACGAAATAAGTCTTGCAAACATGGTCCCGTACGAAATAATTTTTGCAAACTTGATCCCATACGAAATAAATCTTGGAAACTTGGTTCCAAACATTAAAAAAAATGTAAAATTGGCCCCAAAAGTTAAAAAAAAAAAAATCATTAATTAATTATTATTATTCAAATTGATATAATAATTAACTACTAATTAATATAGTACGCAAAAATAAATAAAAAGTTAAGAATATTTCGAAAAATCAACTATACATTAAAAAATATTTAAATTAAAAATATAAAACGTTAAAAAAAGAAACTAAATTTTCAAAATTATTAAATTTAAAAAAATAAAATTCAAATAAATCTAAAAAAAATCTGAAAAATATTAAATAAATAAAATAAAGAAAAATAAACTCAATCTTAAATAAATATTAAATTAAAAAATTAAATTAAAGCTAAATACAATTTTTAAATTTTTTAAAATTAACTAAATGTTAAAATATTGTTAAATTAATTAAGTTTGGTATATTTATAATTAATTTAATTAATTTTGAAGATTTATGTGATTTTTTAAAAAAAGAATCTGGGGTTTTATTTATCTTTAGATAATTCTTACCTTTTAAATTGATTTTTTAGTTTAATTAATTTTTACGATTTATTAAAAATTACTATTACAATTTTTTTTAACTTTAATTTTTTTTTAAACTTCAGATTTTATTTACTTTTCTCAGATATTTTCAAAAAAAAATATCTAATTTATTTAAATTAATTATTTTTAAATATTTAGTAGATTTTTTAAAAATAATTTTATAAAATATTTTGGGGTGTTAATCAAACTTGTTAATACAATAATTGAGATATGTCTTTTTCAATGAATACATATCAAATTAATAACTTACACATTACAACCCCCGGAAAATTTTTATTCCGAAAAAATTAAACCAGAAACAATTTCTTTTAAAAAAAAAAAGGTCATGGGGCTCCTCGGTGTGATTAAAATAATTTCCAAAAATAAGAAAAAAAATATACAAAAAAAAAAAAAAAAAAAAAGTGATTCGCAGAAATTGGAGAAAAAATATGATTCTCTAGAGTATTTAAAAGAGAAAAAAATAATAAAAAAGCATACAATGATGAAAAAATTAAGTTATATTATAATTCAATAAAATTATATATATATATATATATATATTATATCTCACTTTATTAAAAATTATTAATTTAATAAATTATTGACAATATGTAATTTTATACATATTTTTTCATGAATTACAAAAAATAAAAGAAAATATGATTTAAAAAAAAATATTACTACAAAATATGAATTTTACTCTTTAAACATATTATACTCCATAAAATTTTAATTGATTAGATTTTATATATTTATTAATATTGATTATTATACAAACTTTATAATATATTAATTAATACTTATATCAATTTAAATAATAATAATAATTAATTAATGAGTTTTTTTTATCACTTTTGGGACCAATTTTGCATTTTTTGTAACGTTTGGGATCAAATTTGCAAGATTTATTTCGTATGGGATCAAGTTTGTAAGACTTATTTGGTATGGGACCAAATTTGCAAGATTTATTTCGTATGGGACCAAGTTTGCAAGATTTATTTTATATGGGATTAAATCCAAATATAATGAGACCAAAATTCAATAGACCCGTGGTTAATGGGACCAAATCTGCAATTTTCTCAATTTCATTCAATCTTACACATTAATTTGACATAAAATTACATTTTCTATTATTCAAAAACTCAAAAGAAACACAAATATTACTATTAAATAGAATTTCGAAAACCTAAGATTTAAAAAACTAGTTTTCAAATCATCCAAATTAAGTCCAAAGTAAGCATCACCTTACGCGAATCAAACGTGGTCCAAAACTAATAAATATGATATCTTGGTCATAAATTTAATAAGTACTCCATTTTTTGTTTTAATCGTGGTCAAACTTATACTCTAATACCATGAAAGTTCTCCCTCACCCATCCTCATAGGTTGATTTTTTTTACTTTATCATCTAATGAAAAATCTTACTAAATGAACAATTTACCCATACTCATAGGTTGATTTTTTTTTACTTTATCATCTAATGAAAAATCTTATTGAATGAACAATTTAATATAAGTGAAGTTACTTTCAGTAAAATTTGAATCTGAGACATGGACGAACCAAAAATCTGATACCATGCAAATCTTCCTCACCTGTAGGCTGATTTTTTTACTTTACCTTATAAAGAACTTATAAAGAAGAGTCTTGTTGAATGGAAAATGTAATATGAGTGAAGTTATTTTCAGTGAAATCTAGATGTGAGCAAACTTAATTAAGTTTTGATATTCTGAAGAAAAAAAATTATCTCATTTAAAAATAGAACTTTGTAGTGAAAGTGGAATATATTAATTAATTAATTTCCTAATATTGATGATAACAATTTTTTTAGGGTTTCAACTTTCAAAAGAAGTCAACTTATTAATGGGATTAGATACTTGAAATGTGCGGTTATGTTGATGTTATACTTGAAAAGTGAAAACTAAACCAAGAACATTATTTAATTTAAATTTTCACATACCTATAATATTGAATAATGTATTTGAATTTTTAAGGTGTGCATGCAACGGCGGTTTGTTTAAATAGTAAACCAAAATATAAATTGTTCTTTTTTTTTTCAAAATCATAAATCAAACCGTATTTCTAAAAATTGTTTGGTTTGAAACTATCATTTTCTTTTTTATATACAAGGTAATTCTAATAATTCAAAATATAATTCAAATAAATGAAATATTATTACGAGGTTCACAAAATGGTCATTAACTAAATAATCATTAAAAAAAAAACAACAACAACAAACGTTTATCTTATTCAAGATTTCATATTCATTGCATTCTTCAGTCCTGAAGCTTCTTTAAGAAAGTTTATGAGCGAGAAGAGAACCGAGAAGAGAAAACAGAAAATGCATAAGAAAAACTTGGTAATGAGAGTGACTGAGTGAGAGCACGCAGAGACACTAAATAGAAGAAAATAGCACTACTACACATTTGGCTTTGGAGAGCTTTAAAAAAGGGTCTTGGAGAGCTTTTAAACGAGCTCTCCAAGTGGGAGCTGTGCAAGTGAAATTGCACTTGGAGAGCTCTTTTTAAAAGCTCTCCAAGAGAGGTCTTAGACAGCGGTTTTGAACCGCTGTCCAAGTAAAGTCACTTGGACAGCGGTTCATAACCGCTGTCTATGTATATTTTTTTTTTTTTTTTTTTGACTTGGACAGCGGTTCATAACCGCTGTCTAAGTGATTTTTTTTTTTTAAATAATTATTTTATATTTTAAAAATCAATTTTATACAAAACCAAATTTATTTATATACCAATAAATAAATTTTATATTTTAAAAATCCATTTTATAGAAATCCATTTTATACACGTCAAATACCAAAAAATTAAATAAATAAACGTACACTAACATACGTCCAATATACACCAAAAAATTAAATATCATCACAAATGTATAATTTAATATATTACATGCTACCAAAAGTTATACTAGCTACTTTAATTATACCTATACAAAAATCAATTGTTAATGTACCCTATCCAATCTTTTTTCCATTTGTCCATTCTTTTGTCGTTGTAAGTCTTGAGCGGACGGCCATAGACAAACTACAAACAACGATCAATCAATATAGTTAAATATATAGTATATACAAATTATGACGTGAGACAATCTTATACACGAGATGATATAATTCTATTTCATTATTTGAGAAGGATTTCTGGAAAAGCAGGGCTCAAAACCGTAATACATAAAACAAGGATAATTATTACAACAACATAATAGTGCCTATACATACATTTTGTCATTCAGATTGAATCCTTGATGCATCTTTGTTTCTATATGAAATAGTAGCAGAGAAGTTAGCATCAAATAGGCTAAAATTGGCCAAGAAATGTGCATACCAACTTGCAGAGAGTTTGGGAATCCTCTTCATTGTATGACGATCAACTTGATATAATTCGAATTTGGGGCCATATCCACTCGACCACTCAAAATTATCAATCAAGCTCCATATAATATAGCCACGCACATCAGCCCCCTCCCTGCAAATTCGATCAACACGTTTAACTTAGAGAATTCAGAGGAATTAACACAGATTACAAATTTGTGATGCATTAGTATCACATATTCACATATCAAGCCACTAGAAGAGCTCTCAACACGAAATGCCCTTTGTAATTTCCAACTTTATGGAGGAAAATGTAGCTTAGAGTAGCAACTTGTCAATAATTTAGAAAATGGAAGTTGAATACCTTATAGCTTGAGCAAGGTAAGCAAGATACGATTGATTATATTGAATTCTCTTGACGTCATGTTGGAGGTTGTCATCTTCGTTGGCCAGAGATGAATAACCTGCAATCGCCATCAGATTAGCTTCAATACCACAATGAAAGATACACTCATCATTTGAGATTGAATCATAATGGCATTTATTCTTCAGTAAATAATAAAATTAGTCATTTCAAAAGCCTAGCATAAAACTATCACTAATCGAGCATAAAAGGTTTGTGATAAGTGCAAGCCGACTGGTAGGTGAACATGTATACATAAACAAGACGAACACATATTTGTACAAGAAACACAACTTAATGCACCTATTTTTACCATTTTCAGTGATAATCATTGCTTTGTTATGGTATCTCTCCTTGACATAGTGGAAAATGCCTTCCATACCTCTTGGAACCACAAAGAATCGAGACATTCCCGTCTGAAAGTCTCTTTCCATGATAATACTTCATTTCTGGAGGGTAATCACCGAATATGAGTGGATCCAATGTCCTTTTAACAACGTAACAAACATCATATATCTTGATAGAAAAAACTTAACATTTTTTTCAGTTATGGTAATTGCACTTACCAAGCAACATCAAAAGTTAAGGCCCTATTTGCAGCCTCCTTATCATTCTTGTCATCTGTCATTGGTATGTACATCATTGCAGCAACAACAATGCCTAATATACCATCCAATTTGGACTGCACCAAGAAACTTTGTACATAAGGAGGATTAACAAATGTATATCAATCGAAGGCTTTCTTTTTTGCATCTTACAGGGTTAACGATTAATAATACTTGCCTTAAACCTCTCGCGATGCAACTTAGCAGCTTTAGCATGGGCCAAAAACATGTTGTGCACCACAATCAGAGGCTCGACATCAGAATTTCCGGATACACAGTTACCGAAAGGAGGTGAACATCGAGCAGGTGGATATTGTGTTGTTTCGTAGGACAGTTTTGCGTATAATCTGGGTTCATTGATAGTTATCCAGTACTTTAATCGATCACCAAAATATTTGAAACATACTTCAGCAAAATGGAGATACTCATACCTATTAAACCATATAGATAGTTGCATTTAAGTACACTACATAATTGAGCAGTTGAATGAAGAATAAATAGAAACCATTCAATAAACAGTATTCACAGATAACCATGGCTAATAGAAAGTGGTTATATACTTACTGCATCAGAGGACTAAGCCAACCCCCGAATCTGTCTTCAAGTTCTTGAGGATATTCGTGGTGGAAAATCGTCAGAAACGGCTGAATTCCTACATTTGTTCGTACCGGGTATCAACTGAAATGAACTACTAATTTCAATTGAGTAATATGAAAATGACCTCTCAGTAGGAGATTATCTATAAGTTTGTTATAAAAGAGGACGACAAGTTGGTTAACTCCACCAAGTCTCCCACCTACATTCATAGTAAGGAAGAAAATATCACGAAATCGCAACCCAAAACCATAAAAAAAATAAGTAAAATAAAATTCAAAGTTCAAATAGGAAAGCTTCGTCATACTGGGAAGAATTCTACTCCATGAAATAGAAAAGTGGTAAGCTGTCAATCCAAGTGAATGCATTATCTCAATATCTTCCTGCAATTGATTAATTGAAAATCCAAGCAAGTTATACCCTCTGAAATGATGATATGCATTTTAAAATTCGGGAAAATGTAGAAGAAATTGGTACACTACCATGAAGAGATGGTAATGATCATCAGCTATATCAGCATTGCTCCCATCAATAACATTTCCTAATGATTTTATTCAAAACCGCAATAAAATACTCCATGAATGTAAATAGTATTTTACTAGAAAACAAGTGAGTGAGTACCTCGATTGTGGCAAAAAATGTCCCAATTGCTTTTACTCCTACCCTCTTCACGGACCGCTCCTTCCACCTAAAGTAACAAACAAAGATATTGGAATAAAGTTAAAATTCAGAGAAAATGAAAATGGAAAAAATAGAGAAATTAGGGTGAAACTTGGTATGCAGAAGTGGCAGCTCCAAAGAGAAAGCCAGGTGGAAAATCCGATCTGGTGATTTCATTTTGATCGTTATTTGCCCAAATTCACCCAATTTCAACTAAAATCATATATGAACAAAAATCAGTTGCAGTTTTAACTCAGCCCAAAGTTTCATATTTCCTTGATTTGGAGATTGACTTAAATCAATTCTTAAAATCATTACCAGAAAAGAAAGATCTCAGCAACACTGTGATATTAATAGAAATCCAAATCTCAGCAACCATTCTCAAGACTCTTATTTCATTACCAGAAGGCGCGAAGGGCGGAAGACAGAGGCAGCGACGGCGAAGGCGGGAGAGGGAAGCAGCGACGGCGAGAGGACGGGAGAGGGAGGCAGCGACGGCGAAGGCGGGAGAGTGAGGCAGCGACGGCGAGAGGACGGAAGAGGGAGGCAGCGACGGCGACAGTGAGAGGACGGGAGAGGGAGGCGACGGCGCTAGGAGGGAGGGGGAGGCGACGGCGCTAGTCGAGGGAGCGAGGGGGAGATCGCAGTGTACGTACGTTTTCAATTTGGGGGAGAAACTTAATTAACGTAAGATTTTAATTGGGGAAAATATAACACACTCGCGTTTTTTAATTTCTGGGTGGGAGGATTAATATAATTAATGGAACACTTGCACAGCGGTTAAAAACCGCTTTCCAAGTGTCTACTTGGACTGCGGTTTTTAACCGCTTTCTAAGATCACTTGCACAGCGGTTGTAAACCGCTCTCCAAGTGTTTCACTTGGACAGCGGTTTTCAACCGCTTTCTATGTTTATTTTTTATTTTTTTTATAAAACCGCTCTCCAAGTACAAACTTGGAGAGCTTTTCGAAAAAAGAGCTCTACAAGTGCTATCTTGGAGAGCTTTTCGAAAAGAGAGCTCTCCAAGTGAAGCTCTCCAAGCTTAAATGTGTAGTAGTGTAGGCAGGGTTTCGGTTTTGGCCTTTGGGCAATTGGACTTGAAAGTTGTTATTTGGTTTAGATATTAATTTATATAACATATATTTATTTATATAATATATAATATTAGTTCGGTTTGGTTCGGTTCGGTTGGTTTTTCATTAGTGAAAATTGCAAATCAAACCATTCTAAAAATCGTAAATCGAACTGTAAACCAAAAATCGAATCATATTTAATGGTTTAGTTTGGTTCGATCGGTTCAGCCGGTCTGAACTATACTTTGCACAGCCCAAAATATATTTGGTGAAATTTATAGGATGTGGTGAAACGCAAATAATGAATAAAAACTGAAATATTAATTTATATTGAACCTCGTTTCACCTTACAAAGTACATGTGAATTCATATTTTTTATTCTCATTAAACACACAATTATTCCAAATTCAATGTTATTTCCATTCACACAAGTTTGAACCAGAACGCCGCCTCCTATAGTTCAATAAATTGGTTCATTTTTTTAAAGAAAAATTTAAAAAAAATTTAAAAAAAAATTAACCGCAGTCATATGGATAATGTGATATGATTGGAAGTTTACCTAAAGAAGTCAAATTTAGAAAAGATAAAGTTATTTGTGTTTGTACATATACAAGTAAAAGGAAGAAATGAGAGTAACACTCACGTGCTGGTGTTCGGCGCTTACATCTGAAAACTTTAGTCTAATAGTGTAATAAAATGTGGTGGTAAAAAGTCTTCATTAATAAAGGTATTGAAATCAGTCAGTACGTCGACAAATGGATGAACGATCATGAGTTGTTACATAAGTTATTATTAAGTATTTACGAACAAAATTATCTATTTATTTATGAACAAAATGTTCACTAACATATGATTGAACGTGTTCACAACAAAATAAATTGACACGAGTCGAGTTCAAGTAAAATTTTAAGAACCCACAACAAATTGAAAATCAAATTGAGCAGAATTAATTTGGCTTGACAACGTTTACACTTTACATGAATTAATTATGATTTATATGAATTAATTATGATTAAATGCTCGACATACATATTAAATGCTAATTGATAATGTCCACATATAATTATATGCAAATTGATCTGGTAGTTTGATTGGGAATCATTTGACTGTTTAAAATAATTGAAAATTCGAAAAATTTGACCAGTCAATAATTGTTTCAAAATGAACAAATTAAATTGGCGATAATGTCTGTACTATATATATATATATAAATAAAAATCATGTGACAATTGGTCACTCATTTTCAAACTTTAGCTTGTTTGTTCACATCACCTCCAGGAATTATAATTACTCTTTTTTACCATTTCATCTAATTTTAGTGGAGCATAATTTTTTTACAAATTTTAAAAAGTTGAACATATACGAGAACTAGACAATTAAAATAGTGAATGCTTTTTGAAATTTGTAGAGATGTCTATACAACTTTATAAAAATAGGGAGATGTCGTCAAATTTTAGTCTTTGCATATGCCTATACATTAGTCCCCGTCCTAATTACGTTGACTCGTTTGATTTTTTATAAATATTAAAAAAAAAATTATTTGAAAGACAAAAGAATTTCTATTATAATTTTATTTAACGAATGTTAGTATTTTTTAATGTAATTAATATATATGGTTATATTTATAAATGGATTAAAAAATATTACTCCATATAAAAACAAACTTTTATAAATGACACATTCATAAAAGAAAATAAACCTATCTAATTGAAATATTGTTTACCGACTAAAACACATACATAAGTGTTAATATGTTGCACTATTTCCAAAATGTAAAATAAACTCACATTTGATAAAATATGCACAAAATCACCCTATTTCATTAAGGCCACGGCCAAACAAATTCTCAATTCTATTATACACGCTCTATATAATTTTTTGTTAAATAAAATTAATATCCACACTTCAATTTTAGACATATAGTATAACTTAATTATAAAAAAATAAAAAATTACAAAAAAAAATCATTTTTAACTGACGAAATGAAAGAAACACGGCGAAATAAGAAGAAAAAAGTGAGTTCAAGTTTGAAAGGAGAAGTTCCAACCGTACATATTTGACATTCAAAGTTTTTTATCGAATAAAGTGCGTAAATTTAGTACGCTTAATCTCCATTTTTTACGCAATTTCATTACTTTTTATTAAAATTTAGAGTTTTAATTTTGTGATTTATTTCTTCTTATTTTATCGTGTTTCTTTTGTTCTTTCAGGGATGATTTTTTGTGATTTTTTTTTAAAATTTGAATATAATTGTTCAAAATTATAATGTAGGTAGAAATTTTAAAATAAATTATATTTTATATGAGATGTGTATAATAGTTGATGTGTGTATAATAAAACTGTGGGTTTGTTTAGTCGGGACATTCATTAAATGCATAAAATCTCGTTTTGGTTAAAAAAAAATTTATTGTTCACTTATGTTAAAATAACACTAGTGGTGTGTAATTAAAGCGAGAATTTACATAACTGTCCTCTGTATAAACAGAAACACTTTCACAGTACTCAAACGAAACACAGACACAAAACATGGGCATATAAATAAATCTATGTTTGTGTCAAATATTTGTGTGTATCAATTACATACATGTAATTTGTTTCTATTTAATATAATTTTTTAAATGAGTGAATGTTATTCACAAGTTATAACAAATACAATAAAATATTAGTTCAAATATAATATAGTATTAGTTCAAGTACAGTATAGTATTAGTTCAAATATTGTATAATATTAATTCAAATATTAAATAGGAATAAGTTACATGTAATGTAACTGATAGTACCTAGGGGATTTCATGTTTTAGGGCTTTCCACCTAGTGTTTTTTTAAATAAAGACCTGATTTAAAATAGTTTCAAATTAAGGACAAAATGTAACATAAATGTACCATCATGCCCTTACTATCTAATTTCGGAATTAATATGGAGAAAGTCAATACATTTTTTGAAATTTAAAGTCGTGTCTATCAGCTCCTCGTTAATTACGCACATAATTAACACCTTACAAAATTAAAACCTCTCAACAGCTCCGGTCAATCAATTAAATGATTTGCAGAATTTTGGGGAAGAAATATTTGTATGAATATTTTACATCCCCAATTTTAGGACTTTCCCAAAGATATGGTATTCAATTCTTCCCTAAATCTCTGATATTCAAGTCTTTTACAAATATCGCATTTTCCCAAAACTCTGATATTCAATTTCATTGTCAGACTTGAAGATCTGCACAAAAATCGTCAAATCAAATTAGATATTTTCTCCAGAAAAACTCTGACTTGATTATGCAGAAACATCTGCAGGAAAATCGTACAATGCAGAAAAAAAAAACTAAAATTGCATGAGCATATAAATAATGCAAAATTAAAGTTACATCAACATATAAATAATGCATAAGTGTGCAGTACATTATGTGCATATACAAATATCATTATGCAGAAAAATGGATTTAATGCAGAAAAAAGAATTAGTATAATTAGAGAATTTTTAGGGCAAAACTCTTCATCTCACCGGATTAAGACGCCTTTTCGGCAGAGAAGAGTGCGAGAACCTCCGCAATTGGAAACGACGATCTGATGAGGTGAAACCACCGCCACGACGGCGGTGGATCCGACGAATTTGCACTCTAGAGATACGATCTCGCATCGGCATTTGGCGGCGGCGCTACTTGACCACTCTGTGTTATCCTGATCCATTTTTAAGAAACTTTTACGCATTATATGCTCCCACGAAGAATCGGCGCCGTTTCCCACTTCGTTTTTCACGATTTCGTGCATTCGATCTTTGTATCTCGATGCAACCTGCAATAGATCGCCAAAATCAATAAGAAAAAAACATCAAAATACTACTACTAATTTAATGGTGAGGTGCTTACATGAGAGCAGCCATGGCCGTCGAAAACTCCGAAGTAGTCAGAAAAATTAGAAAAAGAAGGGTGAATCACAATCTCGTCTTCCATATCTTTTCTTAGTCCGCAAACAGTCGTTATCCCAAACTTCGGGCCTTGCTGAGAAGTTTCTGGCGCCGTCGACGGCTTTGTTTCCGACGATTATTTGATTCACAACATCTGCATACAGTGAAGATCGACTAACACGAACCAACTTAGTCTTCCCATTGAATTCGATTTTCAGAATCACCACACGGTCCATCGATTAAAATTCTGCAGCTTAAATGAGAAAAAAAAAAAAAGCAGAACACGATCAACAAACGACAGGGACGAAGAATTCTGAATTAGGGTTGTTTTTGGGAAATTAAGATTTGTTTAATTGAAAATTCCTATCAATCGTGCAGATTGCATACGAATAAGGAAGGTGAGATTCTTATTTCCATATGAGTGATATTAAACGGAATGAGATTTGGAAAATGGTATGTTGTTGAATATATTGCGAAAAATAAGGAAGGTACGACTTGTTCCTTTATTAAATAAATTAATAAGTTAATCTGCATATTTAAATGTAAGGGCATAAATGGTTATTAACATATGTTTTTGTCCTTTTTTAAAAAGATTATATTAGTTGTCCTTTATTAAGAAGTTAGGTGTATGAATGACTTTTTTTATAAAAATTCTCTAGTACCTAAGGTTGATTTCAAATGCTTAGGTTATGTTTGGATAAGTGGATTTGATTTGAGGAGGTATTTCAAATGAGAGGATTTCAAAATAGATGGATTTCAAATGATATGGTTTTAGTGAGGATTTCTCAATTTTAACTAAAAAAATATACTAAGAATTTGAAATCAATTCATTTACTTTTTAATGCAAACAAGTGGTGGATTTGGATTGTGAATTTAAAATTCATAGACCAGACCAAATCCCTCCATCCAAACGGAGCCAAAATTTGTTGCTCTCCTTGCACTTTGGCGATTTTGATATTTATTAACTGATTTTCAACCATTTTATGATGAGTTGAAGGTAGACATGGGCAACGGTTCCAAACCGCCGGTTTCGGTTAGAAACCGGCGGTTACGGTTTGGGGTTTCGGCGAACCGTAACCGAACCGCCGGTTACGGTTACGGTTTTCAAACCGGCGGTTCGGTTTGAAAACCGCCGGTTTGGCGGTTTAGGGTTTTTTTTTTTTTTTTTTAAATATTATCTCCGTTTTCGCTCGTTTTCACTCCGTTTTCGTTCATTTTTTATTCGTTTTAACTCATTTTTTAGAAAATACATTACTAGAATTGAATAAAAATTATATAACTTAAATTTATACATTAAAAATAGAAGAATTGTGTATTAAAAAAATTATTATTTTTTTTTTAATAAAAAACCGCCGGTTTGCGGTTTGTCAAAATGCCGAACCGTAACCGAACCGCCATTTTTCGGTTACGGTTCGGTTTGTAAACCGTAACCGGCGGTTTGTCAAACCGGCGGTTAAGCCGGTTGGCCAGTTTGGCGGTTCGATTTTGCGCGTGTCTAGTTGAAGGTCGTGTCTTATACAACTCATTTTATTTCTACCACCAATTTTTCAGTTCAATTACTTCAACAATTTAGTTTTGGCGGATGAATCATTTTTCATTTGAAGCCATTCACGAATTTGGTTGGAGGGATATCATCAATTTGGTGGGAGGGACTAAAATTCTCGAATTGATTCAGAAAAAAATTGAAATGTCAGGCAAAAAGATAGAATTGACACTAAAAAGATTAAAATTGATAAAACAATAAAATACATAAATAAAATTGGACTCTTGACTTAAATTATTGGACGATTTGCTATATTGATCATGTGTTATATTCACCCTGCAATTAACTTTCATTTATCTTTTATTTTTGACTCAAAATATTTATCATTTAATACTAATCTAGAAGAATTAAATATTTTGTTTCAATTTGTCATTCTACTTTTTTTTTTTGTAATAATACTCATTAAATGAAAGGTAAACATGTTACAATATCACATATATGTTCTAAGTAAAATCCTTGTGTGTTCTCTATTAAGTGGCTGGGTCTCACACTAGAAGATTGGAGAAGGGAACCGACATTATGTTCTAAGTAAAATTCTTGTAATCTATTTTCTGTTTTATGTACTATGTACTGTTGTTGAATATTTCTGATACCCTTTAATAAAATTTTGTTGTTTAAAAAATAAAAACATATTACATATATTTTTCAACAATTGAAGTTTGAAACAGACGAAACTCTTGACATGCTAGCTGCTTACGATTAAGCAAAGAGAACAGACTAACTTTTAGAGTCGCGTTCTAAACAGATTATGGGCTAAACATTTCACTTTAAATGGTACACTAGTAGACCTAATTCGAATTCTAACGGATTTCGGGCTAAACGGTCCACTAACAAAATACGAGATTAAAAACTATAAAAAACCAAATTAAATATTACACCCTTCGTTCCATAATAAGTTTCATAGGTAGATGAACACACATATTAATTAATGTAAATGAGTAGAGTTTTGAGGGTAATTTTGTAAATTTTGTGTATACAATAAAAAAATGAGTTGACGTGTGTGAGCAAAAAATAATGACATTTTATACAAAATTGAGAATATTGTGAGGATAGAGTTTATAAACAAATTTCAAATTTTAAGACTGGGAAAATTATTGTTGGAAGTATACGCAATTTTGTAAATTTATTCAAAACAAATGACATGAAGAGCCGGATTATAACGTAACTAGCTAGGTCAACTACTTTTTTTAGTACATTATCTATTATAATATAGATCTTAACTGAACTTTAAGATTTTACTCATATTGATTATGAATATGGGTTATTCCAAATGATTCTAAATTAAGACAACAAAATCCAAAATGAGATATATAACACTCCAGAGTGGATACTCTCATGACTCTTATAATCATTTGATTCAAAAATGTTTGAATCTTCCATATATATATATAAAATAATGAAATTAATAAAGTATTAACTGGTAATCTTATTTATTATATTATATTAAATAGAGAGTGAATTATTTCTAGAAATTAGAAGAAGTTGGCATGTGAATTGAGAATATAGGCATTTGGAGGCCCACATGCGAACCATGTGGCCTACACAACACACTCCCCCAATCCTGCAAATTATTATTCATTTCTCATAGTACAACCCATCAAAGCATCATGTTAATGATTCAATTAATTTTATCATGTTTTCAAAATAATAATATTAATTTTATTGTACTACTCATTGATTAAGGATCTTGGTCAATTTTTTCATCTTGACCACGGTTTCAACAACTATCCTTTTCCCATCACACATATATCTATATATATACTAGATATTTGTCAATGCTAATATTAATATATAGCATATATTCTTAATACATAAATCTCAACAATTTATTTTTAGTTAACAACAAATATATATACTAGATATTTGTCAATGTATATATAAATTACTTTTACAGTTAATTCTAGCTAATAGCAAATACATATCCGTTATGCTATTATTATATAATGTCTTTTAAATAATGACAATGAATAGTGTTATCTAAATATGTCATTTTCTTTACTAGGGATTTTAAATTGCTTATGTATCATTTCACATTTATTCTTGTAGTGAATCACGCTTATATAGTAGCCTAAAGAAGAGCGGACTATCATCAACAATGAACAATGCTAGACAACCGAACTCGAATTAGTGACCTTCAACCCCTTCACTTGACCGCCATCAATCTCGTCCACAAGTAAGGCTGAAAGTCCTTGTGAGAGAAGTACAAAACCAATCTTTCATAGGATCGCTTGTAAGAATGGCCATTCAACTTTGCGTACACTTTACTCTATCCAATTTCAGAGTGGCTCTATTACTTCGTAGCCATTGCATACACACTTATCTTGTCGAAACATTATAAGTCTTCCCAAAACAAAAACACTTTGTTGATAATCAATGATTTCATCAAGTATTGGCCTAAGCCTATTCGTGATCGCTCGCGCTACTAACTTGTAAATGACATTACACAAACTGATCGATCAGAATTCGATGTTTGGCTATAAATTGGTAACCTTGGAATAATGGTAATTAATGTATCATTTTAGGTATTCCAAAACCCGTGGGTTTTCATCAGACTAGATTGTATTCAAGATTCAATTGTTATGGGCTTTTGCTCTAGCGCGGATATTTTTTTTCGTATTTTTGTCTCATGCTTGTAGCCACAACACTTTTGCACCGTCGCACGCTGTTTCCAATGCAGATCTTTAATATAATTTGCAGCCTGTAATTTCGGTTCAATTTCCGCAAATTTCAATACATCAACATACTCCTCGGATGGTCTCATTGCCAAATTTAAGCTCATTTTTAGAAACTTCTTCCGTTTTCTCCAATCTAGAAAAGTAAGCCCATTGCATGAGAAAATCGGTCGTCCACCTAAGATGGTAAAAAATCATACTTCCCCGCAAATCCGTGTTTCATAAGTTAGCCAGAGCCATTGAAAAACCAAGATGGTCAATATATAATCGACTCATTGACTATTTAAAGATCCAACAACCTATGTACGGTTGAACGCAACAAGATCTTGGTAAAAAAAGTTAATAAGTTCTCAAATAAAACAACATCACAAAAACAATAAACAAAACAAATATGAAATTTTTGTATGAAACTTAATGTTTCTTTACAAAAGGATACACAACATATTTATAAACTAGAAAGTGACTCTAAAAGCATCTCCAATGGGGGTAGAAGTCCCATGTGAATTTCTACTCCTACCTCAAATGTAGGGTAGAAGGGGTTGTGAGAGTGCTTATGTGGAGGAGAGAGGAGGAATTGGGTAGAAGTTCTTCTACCCAAGTAGAAGTAAAAAATTAGGAAAAAAGAGAGTGGGATAGAGGGAGAGTGAACAACACATGAGAAAAATAAGAGAAGAATTTGGAGAGTGTAACTCACTTGCGAGAGTGGATTTTAATGTGGTTCCAACTATTTTTTATTTGTATTATTTTTTTGAGGTAGAATGCATTGGAGGGGTAGAAGTTTTTGAGATAGGAGTAGGAAATTTTTGAGGTGGCGCACATGTGTCAAACTTAAAACTCAAAATTCCTCACCACTGTGGATGACCTAATGAGTCTTACATTCATATCTAACAAATGACTTATTAAAAGAAACTAAAGACTCCATTAAATGCTTAATAAACTCACGAGTCACGACACAAGAAACTTCAATTCCTAGAAATCCAAAGAGTCTAAACAACTAATTATAGTGAAAATATAAAAAGAAATTTAATAGACTTCATGTGTGCTACATTTTTTTAGAGTCCATGCAATTATAAATATATATTTTTTTAACCCAATTTAGCTTAATTTTATTTCTTTAAAAGTAGTTCAACCTAATAACTTTCACTAGTAGACATTTTTTGAGCATGTATTGCACATTTTCTATTATTTCAACAATTTCAGTAACTAATCGATCTATCTTGTACGATCAAATGATCTCTTCTTTTTGCTTCCCTTTGCACCAACAAATTTCTATTAAAGTGTTTTGTTGAAGTCTCCTCCTACAAGTCAAGGAAGGGAGCTCAATTTCGGAATTGCATCAAGGCGTCGTAGGACGTCCCATGCAGGGGCGGACCTATGTGTATCATAGGGAGAGGGCCTTGGCCCCCCTCAAATTTTATCCCATATGTAGTATATATATATATATATATATACACTAATTTTATTTTTACTTTTTATTTTTCAAGTTGGCCCCCCTCAACTGAAATAATAATGGGCTACTAGATTTTTTGTCTCAAATTTTTTAAATAATAAATCAAGCCCAACCCATACAAAATGCAAATAAATTGATTTATTCTATTTTAGTTAATTCATAATAAATTCAGAAAATCCATGACATAAACCGTGCCGCAAGTTTTGTGAGGTTTATTATTTTAATTATTTTCTAAATATTGAATCCATGATTGATGTATAAAATTAATTATTCAATTATTAGCTGATTATTTGGATAGGTGAAAGATAAATAAGAATTATATAATTAATTAGTATTAAATAAGAGTTAGAATTTCAAATTTAATGTAGTCTTCAAATTAATTAATGTGTATTTGATTATTTTGTAGAATCTAAATTTCAACGATGTGTAAGTTTAATGTTATATTTTTAAAAAGTATGATAATTAATAAAGTATAATTTAAATTTAACTACTAGAGATTCTGAAAAGCCCGCCAGCTACCAAATTACAGGGACGGAACCACATACATGTTGGGGTGGCCCTGACCCCCCTCAGAATTTATCAATTTTTTACTAAGTATTATATAGAGTATGTAATGTGTGTTAATATGTATTAGTCTTGAACTTACGAATTCAATAATATGTTAATTGGATTAATATATTAATTGGGCCTATTCCTCAATTATTAGTTGGGCCAATTTATTAGACAGTTCAGTACCTTTTAGTCATCTCTCCATTCTCTCGATTTAATTTTTTCGGTTTATTTGTCTTAATTTATTGTCTGTTATTTTTAATTTCATGTGATTATAAGATTTATGCATAATTTGATTAATTTCACTGCAATTCTCTTATGTTTCTCGGTTCAACGTGTAGCATTTTTTATTTTTTCAAATATATTATTATATATTATTTCATTTTATACTATTACACTATAGTTTCAACTAATTTTGAAACAATGTTTTCTGTTGTAAACTTAATCGAGACTATACTTAAAATATAATTAATGGTGAATTTCTTATAAATTCACTATTAGTGTATATTGAGACGTAAAAAAAAAAACATATAGTCTCAATGATTTTTTTATATGCATTAGTGAAGTTCTAAGTTTTAAACTTTTAATAGTATAAAGATATATTTATGCATTTTAATATATTTTAACAATGAATATTGATATATCGTGATGTAAATATGAAATATCTAAATTTTAGTATCGAAAATTATGTTGACTGTATTGGCCCCCCCTCCACATAAAAGTCTGGGTCCGTCCCTGCCAAATTATATATAGAATCAATACCAAAATGCCTTGCTGAAGATTTAATTTATTTTCATGAGATTATAATTCTGCTTTGTCCTTTTCTTTAGAAATTAAGTCCAATTTTAGTTCATTTGTGAAATTAATTAAAAAAATTATTAAATTATCAATCTATTTTCCATGTTATTGCAAGTCACATATTTTTGCACCCGTCTCATAATTTGATCGTAAATATTGCACCGATTAACAAGATTATGACTACATTAACAATTTCAGGTGAATCGGCAAAATCTACAGCATTAGGTTTGGATTCTTTTATTTATTAATTCATATACAAAATTGTTAAACGTGCAATGAGACTATGACATACACATTTTTACAGGATAAAAGTTGAATTCAGACCAGTTTCCCTTTCAAAGTAATGTGTTACCGTACCCATGGGATTAAAAATGTTATAGCAAATTTTGCAGTCACTCGTATGTATAAATTTACCCAAAAACTTACATGCAATATTGCATACATGCATTTTAGTCATTCACACACATGTTCTTTATAAATGCACCCACAAACTTAATTCACACACATTTTTTATAAATACATCCACAAGCTTAATTGACACACACATTTTTTATAAATACACCCACAAACTTAATTCACACACACATTTTTTATAAATGCACCCACTGACAGAAATTGAACATGGTCGTCTTCTCCGAGCAGTTTTCGGTCACCTCAAGCCGCGGTCGGACGCTGCAATTTACGATAACCTTAATCCTTAAATATTTTATATTTCTTTAAATATTATTTAATATTAATTATTATGGGTCAATGTTATTTTGTATTACGTGCAATAATATATCTTACTACATGCAATAATATATGTTACTATATATTATAATGTGGGTTACTTAATCAATAAAAAAAAATATAAAAGAATAGTATTACTATATAAAATTGTGTTATTACTACATAAAAAATTATATGTTACTACATACTACATTTTTAATTACTACATTGAATAGACGTTTGTTACTATATGTAACCTTATCAAATTATCTAATATTTTTCGCATCATCCTACAATAAAAAAATTTGTATTACAATATGATTATTGTGTTTACTACATTCGATAATATATGTTACTACATATTATAATGTGAGTTACTACATCAATAAAAACACTAGAAAAAACGTGTTACTAAATAAAAGAATTTGTATTATTATATAAATAGTTTGTGTTATTACTACACAAAATAATGTGTATTACTACATATTACAATTTGAATTACTACATTTAATATCCTGCGTTCGACAATAAAATAAAAGATAAAAAATCATAGAAACGAGTAAAATAAACGGATTAAAAATTTCGAATTAAGCTGTCAGTGGGTGTATTTATAAAAAAATGTATGTGTGAATTAAGTTTGTTGGTGTAATTATAAAAAATGTGTGTGTGAATTAAGTTTGTGGGTGTATTTATAAAAAATGTGTGTGTGAATTAAGTTTGTGGGTGTATTTATAAAGAACATGTGTGTGAATAAGTGAAATGCATTTATGCAATATTTCATACAAGACTAGCCCATAAATTTATAATCATATAATCTTGACAATTTCATATGAGAATTTGCCTTTTTTAATTATGGGCGCGGCTAAAGGCACCCTGGATTCCTATGAGTACACCCAGGAGATGAGGACACCCACAAAACAGATGAGGGCACCCACCTGGAAAATCCAAAAATGCCCTCTATCCAATTAAAACCTTACTCCCTATTTCTCCAACAATTCAGACACCCACATATTCTCAACCTTCCTCCCTCTATTCGCCGGCACGGCGGCACCCACTCCTCCAACGCCGTCGACATAGCGGCGCCCTCCACGTCGCGCCTGCAACCATCGCGCCGCCCTCCCCGTCGCGCCTGCAACCATCGCACCGCCCTCCCCGCTCGATATCGCGCCTGCAACCACCGCCCCTCGTTCGCGGCCGCCGCCCTCCCTTCTCCCCACAGACGCGGCCGCCGCCCACCCCCTCCTCCCCCTCGCCGCGGCCGTAGTGCTCCTCCTCTCGCCGCCGCCGCCGCTAACAGGTAAGTTTAGGTCTGAAAAATTAGAAAAAATTAGGGTTTCTGATTTTTTTTAAAGTTTGGGAATTATTTTCGAACATAGGGCGTTTGTTTTGGAAAAAAATTCGAACAACTTGAGTTCGGTTTGGAAAAAATTTCGAACAAGATGTTCGATTTTTTTTTTCGGACAAATTTAAGTTGTTTTGAAATTTTTTTCGAACATATTGTGTTTGTTTTGGAAACAATTTCGAACAACTTGAGTTTGTTTTGGAAAAAATTTCGAACAAGAAGTTCGATCTTTTTTTTCGAACAAATTTGAGTTGTTTTGGAATTTTTTTCGAACATATTGAGTTTGTTTTGAAAAAAATTTCGAACATGTTGAGTTTGTTTTGAATTTTTTTTCGAACATGTTGAGTTTGTTTTGGAAAAAATTTCGAACATTTTTTTTTTTGAATTTTTTTCAAACATTTGTTGTTTTGGATTAATTTTTATTGCAATTTTGGAGTTTTTTTTTGTTGAACGGTGGTGGTGGTGGTGGAGGAGAGGTGGAGGTGGTGGTGGTGAAATAGAATGAGTGGGTGTACTCATCCTTATTTTTTCATAAATTTTAACTTAGGGGTATATTGGACATTTCACGAGTTCTGAAAGATTAAAAAAATGTTTGGTGGGTGTACTCATAGGAAATCTGGGTGCCTTTAGCCGCGCCCTTTAATTATATCCAAATCGATAAAATACTGCATAAGTTTTTTTTTTTTTTAGACAATTAGAGCATCTCTAAAAACCCCAAATTTAGAAGGATAAGCCAAGAAGTACAAAAAGAAATGGGTCCGACTATTTACACCTCCATTTGCGTTGAGAACACTCCCCCTCTGGACGCACCCCCCAAAAATCTGATGCACCCCCCTCAAATTGTCATAAATGCTCTTCTCTTATATAATTCCAATTACTACTCACACCCCCCCCCATAAACTCTACTTTCTCCCCCCAAATCCTCCATCTTCTTCATCCTCTATTTCTTCCTCCTCCACCAATTCTTCTTTCATCTTCTCCCCCACCCCTCACCACCACCGCCGGCGACCTGCCCCTCCACCACCCGTCGCTGGCGACGCCACCCCCTCCCTCGCCGAACCCGTCGCCCCCCCACCCCCCGCCTGTAAAAAAAAAAAAAGAACAGATCGAGGCCGCGCGCGGCCGCCCCATCCATCGGCCGCCGCGGCCGTCCCCTCCCTCCCCCCTCCTCCTCCCTCCCTCGCCGAGCCAGTCCCCTCCCTCCCCCCTCCTTCTCCCATCTCGATTTGTAAAAAAAAAAAAAAATTACAGTAATCGGCCGCCGCCGCAGCCCCCGACCCCGCCCAACGGCCGCCGCCCCCGCACCCGTCCATCGGCCAAATCCAGGTTCGTTTTTTTTTTGTTTTTTTTGTTTCCTTCTTTTTCTTACCTTTCGACCACTTTAGGTCGATCCAAATACACTCCGTCGACAACAAGGTGTCGACGAGTGTATTTTTGGTCGACCTAAAGTGGTCGACGAGTTTTTAATTTTTTTTTTTCGATCAACAAATGTCGAGCATATACAATCTTGTCGACAAACCAGTGTCGACGGGAGTGAATATGGTCGACACTGGTTTGTCGAAATCTTAAAAAAAAAGTTGAATTTTTTTTGTTTGGGGAGAAATTTTGTTGTTTGGGGAGAAATTTTGGTGTTTTGGTGTTTGGTGTTTGGTGGTGGCGACGGCGGCGGCGGCGGAGGATGGATAAAACTTAGGTTTAAAGGTGGGGGTGCATTTAGTAGTTTAATAGTATGACTTAAAGGGTATTTTTGGTTTTTTACTTCATTATTTTATTATTAAATTCATAGAGGGAGTGTTCTCAACGCAAATGGAGGTGTAAATAGTCGGACCCAAAGAAATCCCAAATTTAGAAGGATAAGCCCAAAAAGTACAAAAAATAAATAAGACGAGGCGGCCCAAAAATAATAACCCAAATTAAATGAGACTAAAAGCCCCAAACATCAATACCATGCTAAAATAATATATAAATTAATTTAGGGTAACATGGTGTGCATCCGTATGCACCCCCTAATTTTAATTTTAATTTTTTATTTATATTTTACATATACCCACTAATTTAATAAGTTTACCCTTAAATCATATTTTTATTATAGTTATCTGCACCCACTCATTTTATGAATTCACCCATCAAATCATTTTTTTTTATAACTACACCAGCTCATTTTATGAGTTCACCCCCAAATTATTTTTTTACCACAATTATCTGCACCCGCTCATTTTATGAGTTCACCCCCATATTATATTTATACTACAGTTATCTGCACCCACTCACTTTATGAGTCCACTCCAAATTATCTGCACCCACTCATTTTATGAGTTCACCCCCAAATATATTTTTAAAAAATAATTATATTTAAAAAACTATACCCTAATTTATACATTTACAATTTGCAGCCGAGTTACCGTCTATTCACCACTAAATCACCCATATTTTTAAAAATAAAATCCTGAAAATATAATTAAAAAAAACTATCGATATTAGTCTCAAATCTCAATTTTTTTTCTTTTTCATTTTTTTTTTCATTTTCAGTTTTTATTCTAAACTTTTTATTTATTCATTTTTTTTCCAGCTTTTTTTTTCTTTAGTATTTTTCAAAATTTTAATATAAAATAATATTATATGTATGATTTTATTATAGTCGTTAATACAATAAGTAATAACCAGTAATACTATAAACAATAATTAGTAATACAATTAACAATAATTAATAATATCTTATACAATAACAAATAATTGCACACATCTAATTATATTCAATAATACCAAAACCAATTATTAGTAATACCACGAACAGTAATCGGTAATACCATTAATATTAATCAGTAAAATTTTATACAACAATAAATAATTTCACACATCTAATTATATAAAGTAATACCAAAAAATAATTATCAGTAATACCATGAAGTCATGAACAGTAATTAGTAATACCATGAACATTGATCATTAATATCTTATACAATAACAAATAATTCCACAAATCAAATTATATTCAGTAATACCATAAACAATAATATATAATACCATAAATAATAATAATAATCAGTAATGCCTTAAACAATACACACAATCAGTAATACCACAAACAATAACCAATAATACCACAATTAATAATCAATAATACCGTAATCAATAATCATTAATATTAATACAATAGTGTATTAATAGTAATACCACAATCAATAAATAATAATACCAATGCCAATAACAATAACAATAACAATAATATCATAAAAAGTGGAGGGAGTGCAGATCGGGGTGTACTGAAGAAAATAGGGGGTGCACATTACCAAGCCCAATTGAAGAGAACCCTAGCCAAATAGAAGGGCACCCTAGGTCAGCAGTCGACGCCTGAGATTTCATCGACAAGGTCACCAGCTCCGAGTGCCGGCCGATCAGAGATCCATCGACAACATACTCACAGTCCTCCGTCGGACCATCGTCAACCGGAGGAAGAAACTGCACAGGAGCATGGTGAAGAAGACGAAGCAATGTAGCTTCGATTTGGACAAAGATGAACAACGAGAGCGAAGCGGCATCGACCTGAGTGTTGCAGGCGAGCGCCATTGATGTCGGAGAAGCTCCTGGATCGTAAACACAAAAGAGATTGATCGAAGCAGTCGCGTCGGTGGTCGAAATGAGTAGAGGTTTTCGACCGCCATGGATCGTGGCCGAGATGGAAGATGATGTCGATTGTCATGGAATTGAAGAATCGCGATTGCGATTTGAGAAGGGGTCTTGGGCTTCAGCGTCCGGGACGGGGACGGAAGCGCCTCCATCGCCGTGGAAGGGGTGGTCGGATATGGTGGTGGTTGGGTCACCCACCGACCGACATGGATTTTCGACAAGTCCTTTACTCATCAAATTAAAATTGAAATTCAGGTGCCTCGCCGATCGACTATAATAAAATCATACCTATAATATTATTTTGTATTAAGATTAAAAAAATATACATGAAAAAAATGAAAAAGAAAGACAGGAAAAAAAAAATAAAAGAAAAAAAAACGAAGAAATAAAAAATTTGGAAAAAAAAATGAAAATGGGAAGAAAAAAGGAAAAGATGATGGGAAAAAATTTAAAAAGAAAAAAATCGAAATGACTTGGTGGTGAATCGACGGTAACTCAACAATAACTCGTCTGCATATTGTAAATATATAAATTAGAGTTTATTTTATTATATTTTGTGTAAATTAATAAAAAGATAATATTATTTTTTTAAAAATATTTTGGGGTGAACTCATAAAATGAGCGGGTGCAGATAATCGTGATAAAACAATAACTTGGGAGTGAACTCATAAAATGGTGGGTGCAGATAACCGTGGTAAAAAATGATTTGGGGGTGAACTCATAAAATGAGCGAGTACAAATAACGTGGTAAAAAAAAATTTTGAGTGAACTCATTAAATGTGCAAGTGCAGATAATTATAGCAAAAATGATTTGAAAGGTGAACTAATTAAATGAATGTGTGCAAATAATTTGAAATTGAGGTATGCACCATGCATGCGAGTGCATACAAGTATTTGGCATTAATTTATACATCATGTAAAATAATATAATTATACTATAGTATTATATAATAAACATATTTAAACAATATATATGGTACAAAATTATATAATACTCTTTTGATAGTTTTGATATGAATGTGGAGTCAAATAATGATTTAGCATTATCCACATCACTAGCTATATTTACATAATCAATTTATATTAATTTAAGCGGTTGGATTAAAGTATATAATGAAGATTTTTTTTTATTAATATATCTTACACCACATCGCATAAAATTGGCATTTCTACTATATTAAATTAAAGTGTTGTTATCATTTACCATTTATATTGGAAAAAAAATCATGCAGTTGATAAAAGAATATACTAATAGGTTATGTGAAAATTAAAAAACCAAGAAAGTTATAAATATGAGTATTTGAAGGAATTCAAATGAATCAAATCGCAATCGAATAACAAATACAGTAATATGAGAATCAAATATATGTATACATACATACATACATTAATTTTCATTTCTATAACTACTACGAGGATTGCAAATGTAAACAACTCAACAGTGCAGTCGATGCAAGCAGGAAGTATTTAGTATTTCGTGATATAATAAAATGTTATTAAAAAAATTAAATTATAAATAACTTGATATTTTTGGCTCTATATATATTACATTATTTACAATTGTCCGTTGGTTGGTTGGCTAGAAACTATAGTAAAGCAAGCCAAATTATTTATCAATATAATAATTTTATTCTTTCATACAATACTCTCTTATTTGTTCTCTACTTCATAGGAAAAAGAGGTGTTGTTAAATGCATTATCTTTCCTCTATACTTCTATACTTCGTGCCACAGAGCAGATGCTCCTAATGCAATATTCAGCCTTGGATTGTCTGCTTGCATGAAGATATAGTTGTTACTCAGGCACTCAGCTAGCATCCACTTAAATTTAGTTGTTGATTGCGGTGGATGTAGCTTAAGTTTTGTATTTGTTTATGGTGTTTTTTTTTTTTTTTTTTTTTTAATTTTAGTTCAATGAGACCGGCGTATACATATATGCGCGGAATCGCTGACATCAGCCCTTTCCAATAGTCCCTTTTCGCCTTGAAGCCTCGCCAAGTTCTTCTCTTAGAGCAGCAACAGCGAAAAACAATCCTGCCAAATTGAAGCAAGAAGACGAGTCTATTTTGACCTTCTTTGTTGCTATGTGGTTTGAGAATAAGGGCTTTTCCAAAGTCCTCAAACGCTTCCACTCTGCTGCTCAAATTGAGGAGGACGACGACCGGAAGGCTAAGGCACTTAATTTGAATGAGATTTTCTCCCAATACCAGGAGATTCGGAATAGTGCCCATGAAGTTTTGAAAGAACATGTGGTTGAAAGAAGAGAAAAAAATGGAGATGCAAATTCTGCAACATCCAAGGAAATTCAAAGTAAGAAATCTAAAAAGAAAATGAAACTCAATGAAAAGGTGAAAAAGTCATATATAAATACTAGTAGCAATGAGGTTGATGAAGACCAGAGTAGTAAGGCATCAAAGGATCAATCAATTAAGAAGCAGAAAGAAAAAAAAAGTTGACATGAGATGAAAAGCAAATAGAAGTAGTTCCTGAGGTTATAAGAAATCTAAAAAGAGGTCATGGCTCCTAATGAAAATGAAAATCAGGAAGTAGAAGTTGAAGAATCAAAGCCCAAAAAGTCTAAACAATGTGGGTTCACAGAAATTTTCTGCTAAACAAGAGAATTCAAGTCAACAAAAATCTGCAACCAAAAACAGTGAATGCATTTCAAAGAGTGAAGATTGATGATGAGAGGCTTCAAGATAATTTTTACTGAACTAAGGATGGTGCAGAGAGTGGTTATGGCACAAAAGCACAAGAAGTTTTGGGGCGGGAAAGTCAAGGGAAGGGGTTTCCAAATCGTGGTAGCTATAGAGGAGGACTAATTGACCAGGACTCCCAATTATTCTGATGAAGAATGAGTGCCTAGCTTTAAAGTATTGGTGCAATATTCATGGTAATCAGCAGGTTTGGCTTTCCTATTTAAATGACACTACACCATTCTTATAAGATCATCCTCTACTCGTGCTTTCATTTTGTGGATTACTGACACTTTTTTCAATGAAAATGAGAAATCACGAGTATCATATTCGAAAGACGTTTCACTAAGTAACAAGATTGATTATGAAGGTAAGTCTAGGGCAATATGAAAAAAGAAGAGGAGAGTTCAACTAGTGCATCTAAGCATGGAAAGTTAATGTTTCTGCATCTACGAGACATTGAACATTGTATTTGTAAGGTGCATCCAATTAAAAAATAACATGAACACAGACTTAACATTAAAAAAGGGGCTGAAATTTAACAACAAAATAATATCTCCATCCTCAAATACTCTCCAATATCGGCATGACGATGCACAACAATCCCATTAGGGTCCATTTTCCGGCAATCCACCCTACTCTTGGCGGCATCTCCAAACCCCAATGGCACGTCCGACATTGACAAAACAACAACACCATCATTCAACTGAATTCAACACACTATTTCCATACAGAAAACTCATCTCAGCAGTCGGTTTACAGAAAACTCATCTCAGCAGTCGGTAAACTTTATGCATTTCCAGCCAACAAATTTAAGCATTGGATTGTGAGGAAGAACTTTCCAGTTTTCGTGAATTTACCGATTTGAGTCCCCAGGGAAACGAGCTTATCGCGCTTCACGTTGGTCGCCCGTTTCACAAGAGACCCGATTCCTCTGCATACGGAAGCAATACCGGCCCGGATTCAGTTCGGGCCCTTCGTGTGCCTGAGCTTCGAGGGCGATCTTATGGATGTTGTTGCCCACAAATTTGTGGAGCTTGTTGAACACCACGGTTGTTTCATTCTCGTCCAGAGGTCTCATTTAGAGAAAGGGGATGGATTTTTTCTAGGATTTTTCGTTGCAGACTATATATAACTACTGACTTTGGGCCTTTTTTCTGCTCCTCTTAGCCGCCAGCCGCCGGGCCGTGCTCCCCCGCCACCGTCGACGCCCAAACAGGTACGATTTTTGTTTTATGTTTTTTATTCTGGGAATAACACGCGGTGGCGCCGTCCCTTCGCCCAGCGACGCCGCCGCATCCTTCTCCCACGGCAGCCGGAGGTCGCCCCTCCCCTTTTTTTAATTTTTTTCCAAAGGTTTTTATATCACGTTGACGTCAACCATATTTTATTTGTAGAGAATTTATCCATTTTTCCCTCAAAAAGAAAATTAAATTTATTAAAATATATCTCACAATATCTATAATTTTTTAACAAGACAATATTTACTTTTATAATTATTCACAATTACAATTAATTTATTTAAATATTTTGTTATATTATTAAATTAGTGTAAGACCCGTCGCGGGATTGAAAAAAAAATATATTATTATTTAATAAAATGTTATATAATTTATTATTTTAAAATATATTTAATGATAATGCATAAGTTCAAATTGAATAAGAGCATGTGTTGTCATTTGTGTATGGTTGTAATATACTAATATGTGAGTCTTTCTCTAATAATGTTTTGGTACGTGCATGAGGTATGCATGTATAGCTTGTATTTAAAATGCTTATAAAATTAAAAAAAAATATACATAAGAAATTTGGAGCACCATTAGAGATAAATGTGTAGTACTTTGTAGAAATTTGGGGAACCATTAAGTTTGTAGAATAATATAAATGTGTAGTACTTTGTAGAATAATATAGAGAAAATCATGTTAATATATAATGACATTAGATTAAATTCCAATATAATTAAAATGAGTGCTAGTTGATTAAAAAAATAACTGTGTAAATTTTAAAAAAAAAAAATTAATTTTTTTTTTAAGGAATTAATTTTTTTTAAAGAATATTGAAGAAAACGGTTGATAAAAGAGAGAACAAAAGGAAAAGAGAAAATAAGGAAAGGAAAAAACGTGAAAAAAAAAAAGAGACTAAAACAATTATTTAAAAAAATATAAATGAAAACTGTATAAAGAATTAAAAAAATAATTATGAGAATAATTTATTAATACTGTCGAGGAGAAGAGAGAAAGAGGAGAGAGAAAATTTATTGGAGGAGAGAGAGGAGAGAGAAAATTTGTTGAGAAGAGAGAGGAAAAGAAACTTAAATCCTGAATCTCTTCTTCTTGCTATGTGTGACCTCCTTTCTTCATTCTCCATTTTCTTAAGATTCTGTAATTTTAATTTTTTTAAAATTGTTTTTCTCTTTCCTCTTTCCTTCTCTCTTTCTCTCTCCCCTCAATTTTTTAACTTCTCTCCTTTTTATCTGTTTCTAATTTTATATTTTATTTTAATTTGTTTTCTTTACATCATCATTCTCAAATAATTCTATTTTATATTTTCTTTCTAAAAATTTTAATCTTCAAATTTCTTTAATTCCATAATTTTAATTAAAAAAAATTAAATTAAAATAAAAAAAATTATATATTTTCTTCGGTTTAAATTTTTAATAATTATATTAAAATTTATTATATAATATTTATTTTATCATCCCGTGAATTTGGCCTAGTAAAAATAAAAACAATGAACTATAAAAGAGAGAAGGAGAAGAGAGAAAAAACTGTTGAAAAAAAGAGAGAGAAATATTTAAGAAAATTACTCCCTCCATCCTGTAATTACTTGCACACTTCCTGGAACGTCCAAAAATTATTTGCACACTCTTAATATAATATAGGAAACACCCCACAAAATTAATAACCTCACAACATCATTTTATTTTCAAATTTGCCACTCATTTTTTCCATACATTTCACCTTACCCATCATCAAATTACCTATAATACCTCTCTTTTATCTTACATCATCAACTACTAAATTCACTTTTCTTAAACAACGCCCGGTCAAACCGATCCTGAGACGGAGGGAGTAATTTTTTTAAAAAATAAAAGAATATTGAAGAAAACAAAACAACCCTAAAAGAAAAGAAGAGAGGGAGAGAGAAATTATTTAAGAAAAATATAAAAGAAAATTGAATTAAGAAAACTAACCGAGAAAAAAAGTGGGAGAGAACTTAAAAAAATAAATGTAAATTTTAAGAAAATTCACCAGAAGCACTTCTCAAAAGTTAAAGTTGTAAGAGTGCAGTTTTAAAAAAAAGTGATTCTGGAAGCAATTTGAGTTTAAAAACACCCCCGACCATTATTCCCCACATGAATTCTCTCTCCCTTTGACAGTTTTTTCTTTTGTTTTTTTATATATATATTTTTTACAATCTCGCGTAATACGCGAGTTTTGCACTAGTAACTAGTAGTAATTAAAGGTAAATGTTCACCGCCACATCATCTTTACATCAAAATGAATGGAAGATGCATGTGTCCACCCTCACATCTTCACTTGACACGCTTATTGTCTTACAGATTAACAACACGTAACGTAGGCTGAATTTCTTGTCCCACACACCATAACTCACCAATAGATTAATTTAAAAACTAACAACACGTCCATAACTCATCAATAGATTAATTTAAAAACTAACAATACGTAACGCCGGCTGAATTTCTTGCCCCCACATCAGTTACTTACATCACCCCATCTCAACTCAACTCACCTATTCCTATAAATCTACCCTTAATTAATTACTGTTTAGCTTTTTCAGATTTCTTTCTATTATTCTAATTTTCTTAGAATTTACAATTTTTTTTTTATTCTCTCTTTTTCTTCCCCTTTTTCTCTATTCTTTTACAGTTTTCTCAACTCCCTTCTTTTTTTATTTCTCTCTTTTCTTTTACAGTTTTCTCAACTCCCTTTTTTACCCTTATATATCTATATATTTTTTTTACAACGCGTAATACGCGAGTTTTGCAGTGTCAAAATGAATGGAAGATGCATGTGTCCACCGCCACATCTTTACTTGACACGCACATTGCACATTAATTAACAACACGTAACTCACCATGGATGACACGTATAATTAATTTAAAAACTAACAACACGTAAAGCCGGCTGAATTCTTGTCCCCGCCCACACCAGTTACTTACACCACCCCACCTCACCTACCCCTATAAATCTACCCTTAATTACTATTTTTGATTCTTTCCTATTCACCTGGACTTGATTTCTTTCTTTCTATTAATCTAATTTTCTTAGAATTTACAATTTTTTTTATTCTCTCTTCCTCTCCCCTTTTTTCTCTATTCTTTTACATTTTCTTAACTCCCTCCCTCCCTCCCTTTTTTTTTTCCTGGACATTCTTTTTCAAAATAATGGAGTAATTGATTTCTTTATTATTTATACATTTTTTATATTTTTTTATATAATTGTTTTACTTTTCTCCTCTTCCTCTCTCACTAAAATCGACAATATTTTTCTTTTCTTTTTCTGAATAATAATTGATCTTTTTATTCTTTATACATTTCTCTTTTATATTTTTTTAAAATAATTATTTTACTTCTTCCATCTTTGAACAGTTTTTTTCTTTTCTTTTTCTAAATAATACGTAATTGATTTCTTTATTATTTATAAAAATAATTTTAAAATTATCCCTCTTCCTTTGACAATTTTTTCTTTTGTTTTTTATATATATATTTTTTACAATCTCGCGTAATACGCGAGTTTTGCACTAGTAGTAATTAAAGGTACATTTAATACAAAACATCAAAGTGAATGGAAGATGCATGTGTCCACCCCACATCTTTACATTAAAATCTTTACATCAAAATGAAGAAGATGTATGTGTCCACCGCCACATCTTTACATCAAAATGAATGGAAGATGCATGTGTCCACCCCACATCTTTACATCAAAATCTTTACATCAAAATGAAGATGTATGTGTCCACCGCCACATCTTTACATCAAAATGAATGGAAAATGCATGTGTTCATCGCCCCATCTCTACTTTGACATGGTATTGTCGTACAGATTAATTTAAAAACTAACAACACAAACGCCCGGCTGAATTTCTTGTCCCCCACACCATAACTCACCATGTTGCCCCCCACACCATAACTCACCATGTAGGATGACACATATAGATTAATTTAAAAATAACACAACACGTAACGAATGAGAGGGATAGATTAATTTAAAAACTAACACAAACGCCAGCTTAATTTCTTGCCCCACACCATAACTCACCATGCAGGATGACACGTATAGATTAATTTAAAAACTAACAACACGTAACCGGCTAAATTTCTTGCCCCCAACAGTTACTTACACCATCTCACCTCAACTCACCTACCCCTATAAATCTGCCCTTAATTACTATTTTTGAATCTTTTCTCTCCAATGTGCTTTTTCAGATTTATTTCTTTCTATTATTCTAATTTTCTTAGAATTTACCATTTTTTTTTATTCTCTCTTTCTCTCCCTTTTTTCTCTATTCTTTTACAGTTTTCTCAACACTTTTTTTTTAACCCTTATATACTAATTATTATGAATCCACCCTTTTTTTCTCTATTCTTTTACAGTTTTCTCAACCATTTTTTTATCCTTATATACTAACTAGTTGATTCATGTATTCTACCACTCTATACAACCGCAAGTATACGTTGTATATCGTAGTGAAGTAAGCATACAAGGTCAATCCCACAAGGAGGTGTAGTGTAAAAGCGTATTTTGTCGATTGAATTCTAAATAGACGTGATCGATAAGTTTGAAGGTTGTAATTACTCCTAATTATCTACCAAAGTGTCACTAGTAAGCAATTAAAGAGTAACAAATAATCGATCAAATATCATACAAATCACGAAAACAAAGAAGAGACAATTAAAATTCAAATAAGAGAAAATAGGTCAAATGAAAACACAATATAAGTTTGTATCTCTATCTCACACATATTGTATCACCCCAAATTAGTCCAAAAATCATTCAATTCCCTCCCAATAATTAATCCTCTCTCGAGCTCATAATAATATTGGGTTGCATGCTTATGTACTATTAATGAAATAAATCTCTCGATCTTATCTCAAGTAAGAATAGGTAAAACACATTATCATGACCACTAATAACATTAAGCACACAAATAAGAGACCAACACCATTTAAAGCAAAACATTAATCCATAAACTTCAATCCAAATATTTACAAAGCCTTAAAATTAAAACCAAGAGTGTTTTAGCTAATTAACAACATAATCAAATTAACAAAACCAAATGAAATAACTAAATAAAAACAAAGAGAAATAGAAAGCTTAGTCTAATGGATGGTGTTCTCCTCGTGAGCGGTATGCATCCCTCCTTCTTCTTCTTTTATTTCCAAAAATATAATTTCCTTTTCTCTCTTCAATTTCCAAATCTTCTCTCTTTCATTTTTCTTCAAATTTCATTTTCTTCTCTCGGTCACGTGCTTGGTGATCAAGCTGCTTATTGGGGCCCAAATTATTTCTTTGAATTAATTTGGCTCGTTTTACCCACGAACTCAATTTCTTCCTTCGTTGGAAATTTAGGTATGTATTTTTACCTTCCAAAATAGTCATTTTCCCTACAAAAACGACAAAACACCACATTTATCTTATTTTGACCAAAACATCCATAATCGACCAATAAATCAATGAAATTACAACCAAAATGAGTTTCATATGTGCATAAAAAACGTGTAAATTCCACCCGAATCACTAGTGCAAGACCCGCAAATTTCGCGGGATGATAAAATAAATATTATTTAATAAATTTTAATATAATTATTAAAAATTTAAACCAAAGAAAGTTTAAATGTAGATATATATAATTTTATTTATTTTATTAAAAAATAAAATGAAAGAAAAATGTGAAAGAAAATAAATTAGAATCAATATAAAATAGAATTAGAAAACACTAATAGAAAGAAAATCAAGAAAACATAAAAAATAATTTTAATTTTTAAAAAAAATTAAAATTATGGAATTAAAGAAATTTCAAGATTAAGATTTTTAGAGAGAAAATATAAAATATAATTATTTGAGAATGATTATTTAAAGAAAATAAATTAAAATAAAATATAAAATTAGAAATGGATAAAGAGGAGAGGAAGAAGTTCCGAAAATTGAGGGGAGGGAGAAGAGAGAGAAAAGAGGAAAGAGAAAAAACAATTTAAAAAAAATTAAAATTATAAAATTTAAGAGAATGGAGAATGAAGGCAGCCACGTTAGCAAGAAGAGATTCAGAATTAGTATATAAGGGAAGATTCTGAATCCATTCATTCATACGTGTCCTCCATTTTAATTTTCCTAAAATTTCTATTTTTTTTAACTCTTTTTTTATTCAATTAATTTATTTAATTTTAAAATTGTCTCTCTTCCTTTTCCTTTGACAGTTTTTTCTTTTGTTTTTTTATATACTCCATCCGTTCGCCTATAAGTTGCACATGATTAAATAAGATATATATAAAGTAAAGTGTAAGAAAAAGTACTTACCAAAAAAAAAAGTATGAGAAACTTAGAGACAAACAGACAAAAATAGTAAAATGAGAAACTTGGCGCACGAAGGGAGTATATATTTTTTACAATCTAATGCGCTAGTTTTGCACTAATAGTAATTAAAGGTAGACAAAACATCAAAAAAAAAAAAAAATGAATGGAAGATGCATGTGTCCACCGTCACATCTTTACTTGACACGCGTATTGCCTTGCACATTAATTAACAACACGTAACTCACCATGCAGATGACACATAAAAATTAATTTAAAAACTAACAACACGTAACGTCGACTGAATTTCTTGTCCGCCACACCAGATACTTACACCACCCCACCTCACCTCAACTCACCTACATCTACATTAGGCTTTTCTAATTTTTTTCTTTCTATTATTCTAATTTTCTTAGAAATTACAATTTTTTTCTCAATTCTTTTACAGTTTTCTCAACTCCCTCTCTTCTTGTTTTTTTTTTACCCTTATATACTAATTCTGAATCCATTCTTTCCGTCATTTCAGTTTTTCTCCATTTTAATTTTCCTAATTTTATAGATTTTCTATTTTTTTAACTGTTTTTTTTATGCAGTTAATTTTATTTAATTTTAAAATTCTCTCTCTTCCTTTGACAGTTTTTTCTTTTATTTTTTTTACAATCTCGCGTAATACTCTAGTTTTGCACTGATAATTAAAGGTAGATTTAATACAAAACATCAAAAAATAAATGGAAGATGCATGTGTCCACTGCCACATCTTTACTTGGCACCTGAATTTCTTGTCCCCACACCAGTTACTTACACCACCTCACCTCAACTCACCTACCCCTATAAAACTACCCTTAATTACTATTACATGGTTTTTCATATTTCTTTCTTTCTATTATTCTAATTTTCTTAGAATTTACAATTTTTTTATTCTCTCTTTCTCTTCCTTTTTTTCTCAATTCTTTTACAGTTTTCTTGTAATACCCAAGAATTTCATAATTTATTAAAAATAATAATTTTATTAAATTCCTTTAAATTATGTCAAAAGAAAAGTATATTATATAATATATATAGATATATGCTGTATGTATATTTAATATAAGAAATTATATAAAATGGTTTACATATAAATATTATCATTTCTCTCAAAACGTTAAGTGTATTTTAATTACTTGACCCCTCATTTCTTCTCAGCATGCATTTCTAATTATGAAAATTAAAGTATTGTAAACATTTTCTTTTATTCTTTTATTTCCACTATGGAACTAATTATTTGTAACGTTTTGTAACTTGCACTCATCATCTCTCACTCTAACCCTCACCCAAATGCTATATAATACGTGGTGAGTGGTAGTGAGGAAATCAACCCATGCAATTTTCCTTTTATTTGTCAATTATTGTTTTACAATTGATTTTAAGTAGACCCTTCATCATTTATATGCAATGCCTAGGGCGACGAGAATTTCGATGATAATTCCTACTATGCTTCCACATATCATGTATACATTCATCTATATATTGAGGTGGGTTTTAATTGCTTTAATCCCGTTGGTAGAACTCTATTGCATTTGTTATTCTTTATTTAATGTTTTAGATAAATGTTTGAGTTAATTGTTTACTATGTGAATTCATTCCTATTGTTATTCTATTGACAAAGTTTGTGGCAAAGTACATTATATATTGGCAAAGTTTGTGGCAAAGTTATCTAATAGCCAGGGGCTCCAAATGGGGTCCGGGACTGACGGGTCTTCGGGTGCGACCCGCCGTGCTCACTACGTGTGGGAATACCTTAGTCATTAATTTGGCTTTGGGAAGGTCCACAAACATGCGAAGTCTACTTGTTAAAATATCTTAGTCATTAATTTGGTTTTGGGAAGGTTCACAAAACTCTATTGGCAAAGTTGACAAAGTATCAATGGCAAAGTATATGTGGCAATGTGAATGTTATTTGCTAAGTTGCAATTACTTGATTATTTATTTTTAATATTAAATATCAAATAACGTAATTCCACTGAGTGTGCTTGTATGCTCACCCCAACAATTTACAATGGGTTGGTCTGCTATGGACTCGAGTGCATGTTGTGCACCCTAGTCCATGTTGCACTTTTCAGTTTATTGACTTACACTTTTTGGTAAATGGTGTTGCACTTTTCAATTATTAAACTGTATAATAATATTTTTAGTAATAATTGAAAAGTGCAAGTCAGTAAACTGAAAAGTGCACATGAACTAGGGTGCACAACATGCACTCGAGTGCATACTAGACTTTACCATTTACAATTTCAGGTTTAAAAGTTGGATGGTGAGGAGTGGTGATGGGAGACGATCGATATATTTTTAAAGAATAAATGAATATTTTATATTTATTTAATTGAATTGTGATTTTACTTTAAAGTTTCTTAGTTAAATAATTAAATGGTTATTTTTGCGGCAACAGTTAACAACATTTTTAATATAATAGTCATCATTTTAACGTTGTAGATTTAAGATTTCAATTTTTGGGTTAAAGTTTGTTATTTTAATTACTTTTTAAAAGGTCATTATTTTTAGTTTTGGGGCGTGACATTTCTCAACTCTCTCTTTTTTTTTTTACCCTTTTATATACTAATTCTAAATCCATTCTTCCTACGTGCCATTCTAGTTTCCCTCCATTATAATTTTCCTAATTTTATAGAATTTCTATTTTTTTAAACTTGGAGTTAATTTTATTTAATTTTAAAATTCTCTCTCTTTCCTTTGACAGTTTTTTCTTTTGTTTTTTTTTATATATATATTTTTTACAATCTCGCGAGTTTTGCACTAGTAGTAATTAAATGTAGATTTAATACAAAACATCGAAAAATGAATGGAATGAATAGAAGATGCATGTGTCCACGTATAGATTAATTTAAAAACTAACGACACGTGACGCGGCTTAATTTCTTGTCCCCCACACCAGTTACTCATTGTTTCTCTATATGGAATCAACGAGTCGTACGACTAACGTCTAGATCCGACACCCTCCCTCGTAGTCTTTGCTCGACACTCCCCGTCGACAAACCTCCCGACTACCATCCTCTATTGTACGCAACTGCTCGACACCCTCCATTAAGCTGCCCAGACGGGCCAGACCCACTACTCAACTGTTGCATACACCCCCAACTCTGGTAAATACACCCCCGCATCTATGCACCCACTCCACTACTACATACACCCCACCGAGTATACACACCCACCCTACTGGTACATACACCACATCCGTCCACTCTGCTATTTCACAGATCCCCTCCTGCCCCTGGATTTTGGACTTCGGGGCCTCTCATCATATCACAACTCACCCCCATAATTTATTCATTTTCTCTCCATATTTCGGCTCGGATGATGTCATCATCGGTGATGGTAACGGTTTGTAAATTTTGCATATTGGTTCCTTGTCGTTTACTCATATTAATATGCTAAAATTCTCAAACGTCCTTGTTGTCCCACAAATGGCCAAAAACTTTATCTCTGTTTCAACCTTGTGTCGAGATAGTGATGTTAACATTATTTTCGGTTCTACTTATTTTCAGGTACGGGATGGTAAAACGGGGACCATTCTCCTCACGGGGAGTCGCGTGGATAATCTCTACGTATGACCGACTCGAGCATCTACTTCACCCACAACCTCTATCTCCGAAAAACAACCTACCACCATATGGCATGCCCGTCTAGGCCATCCATCCTCTAAAATCCTGTCTCACACCTTATCCAGGTTTAGTTTACCAACTACGAACTTAAACCCTATGCACTGTAACTCTTGCAATTGTATAAAAAGTCATAAACTCTCATTTTACGATTCCAACATTATCTCTACCACCCCTCTTGAGGTCATTTACTCTGATGTTTGGTCATCTCCTGTCTAGTCAGATGATGGCTTCAAATATTATGTCATTTTTGTTGATCACTTTAGTAAATATATATGGATTTACCCTCTAAAACGCAAATCTGATGTCCTCCCCACTTTTACATCCTTTAAAAACATTGTGGAAAACTTCTACAACACCAAAATCAAAACCCTGTATACTGACAACGGGGGTGAATTCATTGCCCTACGATCCCTCCTTCAAACCCATGGAATCTCCCACCTAACTACTCCACCCCACACTCCTGAACATAATGGCATATCTGAACGTCGTCACAGACATGTTGTTGATACAGCCTTAGCCCTCTTACATCACGCGTCCATGCCTCTCACTTATTGGCCTCACGCCGTCTGTGCTGCAACCTATGTTATAAACCGCCTCCCTAAACCCAACCTAAACATGCAATCCTCTTATCAATATCTCCTAAAACAAACTCCTAACTTGTCTAAACTTCGAGTCTTTGGTTGCTTCTGCTATCCTTAGCTTCGCCCCTACACCTCCCACAAATTAGAACCTCGATCCACCCCTTGTATCTTCATTGGATACTCTCTTACCCAAAGTGCCTACCTATGCCTTGACTTAAACACCAAAAGAATATATACATCTCGTCATGTTCAATTCGTTGAAAATATATTTCCTTTAGCCACAACCATTTCGAATACACCCACTGAATTAGTTGATACACCCCACATTTTAGTAAATATACCTCCCATTTTAGTAAATACACCCTCATGCCCACAAGAAAACCCTATTGTTATGCTCTTTCCACCACCCAATCTGCTTCATACACCCCTTCCTTACCTACTGATCCAGCCCCACCCCCAACATTTACGAATACACCCCCTCCCCAAAATATACCCCCTCTTGACGTCAACTCATCACCCCCACCACATCCGCTCCATGCACCTCCTGTTCCGCTTAATACACCCACCAGCCCAACAACCAGCTCCGCTGCACCCCCTGTTCCGCTTAATACTCCCCCAGCCCAACGTCCAGCTTTGATGCACCCTCCAACTCACTGAGTACACCCCCAGCCCAACGTCCACCCCTGTTTCACCCCCAGCCTACTAAATACACCCCATATCATCTCCAAACCCTAATTCCACCATACAAACCCTTGATCTCGAGTCGCCAGATGCTCCCTCACTGCCATCCCCACCGGTACAACAACTCACTCGAATGGTCACCCGAGCCCAAAATAACATCTTCAAACTAAATCTGAGGTATGGTCTATCTTCTACTTTATCTTCTAACACTGAACCTAGCTGCGTCTCTCAGACATTAAAAGATGAACGATGGAGGGAGGCCATGTCATCTGAATTTAATGCCCTTCTAAAAAATGGTACTTGGGATTTAGTACCACCTGATGATTCTACAAACATTATTGGTTCGAAGTGGGTCTTCCGCATCAAACGAAAATCGGACGGTTCCTTAGATAAGTTCAAAGCTCGACTTGTCGCCAAAGGCTTTCACCAACGCCCTGGGGTTGACTTTTCTAAAACATTTAGTCCTGTGGTCAAACCAGCAACCATTCGAGCAGTCCTAAGTATTGCAGTCACTAAAGATTGGCCACTTCGTCAGTTCGATGTGAATAATGCTTTCCTTCACGGTTCCTTAGCCGAATCTGTATTTATGGCTCAACCACCCGGGTTTGTTGACAAAACCTTCCCTACATATGTGTGCAAGTTACATAAATCCATCTATGGCCTAAAACAGGCACCTCGAACTTGGTATTTTGCTCTTCGAACCTTCTTGGAGAGTATTGACTTCATTCACACCAAATCTGATGAGTCTCTCTTTGTTTACAACAAATCCGGTATAACGACATATTTTCTCGTGTATGTTGATGATCTAATCCTTACAGGAAACAACACCTCGTTCCTCACAAAAGTGGTCTCAGACCTTAGTACAAAGTTCTCTGTCAAAGACTTAGGCTCACTTTCCTATTTCCTAGGTGTGGAAGTACTCCGTACTAAGAAAACTTGCTTTCTCTCCCAACGTAAGTATATCATTGACCTACTCACCAAATATAATATGCTCACTTCCAAACCTGTCCAAACCCCTCTCTCCACCTCTACTCGTTTATCTCTTTCTGATGGAACACCGCCCACTGACATTACCCAATATCGCCAAGTTCTTGGAAGTCTCCAATACCTCAAACTTACTAGACCTGATATTGCTTTTGATGTGCATAAATTGTCTCAATTCATGCATGCTCCCACCACAACTCATTGGGGCACTGTAAAACGCCTCCTTCAATATCTTAATGGAACTAGAGATGTTGGAATTACCCTCCGCCCCAACCCATCTGACTCACTTCACTACTTCACGGATGCTGATTGGGCTGAAAATACTGATGATTGTACGTCGACAAGTGCCTATGTTGTCTTTCTTGGACCAAATCCCATCTCATGGTCTTCTAAGAAACAAAAGTCGGTTGCTCGCTCCTCCACTGAAGCAGAATATAGGGCAATTGCACCAGCAGCTTCTGAGGTACAATGGTTAAAATCTCTCTTTCAAGAACTATACCTTTCCATCAAAACTCTCCCTGCCATCTACTGCGACAATATTGGTGCGACGTATCTTTGCTCCAACCCAGTTTTTCACTCTCGGATGAAACACATTGCCATTGACTATCACTTCGTTCGGGATTTGATCAAAACAACTCAATTACGTGTTTCACATGTATCTTCCGAAGACCAACTAGCCGATGCTCTCACAAAGCCTCTTGCTCGTTCTCGTCTTCAAATGTTGATGATCAAGATTGGACTCTCCTACGGTACTCCATCTTGAGGGGGCGTATTAGGCATATATAAATATATTAAGAGATATTATATATATCTTGTATAATATATTTTATATATCTTGTAAATCTTTATTTTCCTTAATTATAGATTTAGGATATACATGTTTTGTATCTATAAATACTTCCTTCATGTATTCTTTAACAATTCATTGTTTCTCTATAACCTCACCTACCCTTATAAATCTACCCTTAATTACTATTTTGAATCTTTCATCTCCTACGTGGGTGTGGCTTTTCAGATTTCTTTCTTTCTATTATTCTAATTTTCTTAGAATTTACAATTTTTTTTATTCTCTTTTCCTCTCCCCTTCTTTCTCTATTCTTTTACAGTTTTCTCAACTCCCTCTTTTTTTTTCTCGACAATTTTTTTCTTTTCTTTTTCTAAATAATAATTGATTTCTTTATTATTTATACATGTTTTTTTATATATTTTTTTAAATAATTGTTTTACTTTTCTCCTCTTCATCTCTCACTAAAATTGGACAATATTTTTCTTTTCTTTTTCTAAATAATAATTGATTTTTTTTATTCTCTATACATTTCTCTTTTATATTTTTTTTAAATAATTGTTTTACTTCTTCCCTCTTCCTTTCTCATTAAAATTCAACAATTTTTTCTTTCCTTTTTCTAAATAATACGTAAATTGATTTCTTTATTATTTATAAAAAAAATTTATATATTTTTTAAATAATTGTTTTACTTCCCTCTCTATCTCTCTCCCCCTTCTTTTAGGTTTTTTTTTTTTTTTTTAAATAATTATTTCAGTTATCTCCTCTTCCTCTTTCTCCTTTTTTTTCTACGTTTTTTTAAATTATTTTTTTTCTCTCCTCTCTCTTTCATTATGTTACGTTCTCTATTTTAAAATTCTGAATGGTTGATTTTATATTTTCTATTTAATTTAATTTAATTTTTGTAACCGCATTCCTATGAGTTTATATTTTATGGTTGTTTCTTCTTCTTATCTCTTGAATCCATAGTTTTTTCTTATTATTTCTTTATTTTCTCAATCTTCATTTCATGATACACTATTCTTCTTTCTTCTCCAATCCATTTTTTTTTCATGGATTTATTTATGTTTTTAAATCATATTTCAACTATATCTTATTGATTTATATTTGTTTTGGTTTTACCACCTATAATTTTCTTCGTCTTTTTATTTTTGTGCAGGAAATAATAAAGTCTCCAACCCAATGCTCAAAAATCACTAATTGAAGACGTGTTGATTTAAATTAGAAGATTTGTGATTTTTTTTATTTTTCCTCTCAAATCAAAAAGTTCAAAGAGAAAGAGAAGGTGACACCCATAACATTCATATTTATGTACATCCGACTAAACATTCATTTTTTTTATTGGTAATTTCAGTTTATTGTTTGTGTTGAAAAAAAAAGTTTTGTAATTATGGGGGAATCATGGATTGATAATTTTAATAGTTAGACTGAATTTTAAGAAAATTTGTTAAGTTTTTTATTTTCTCTACAAAATATGAAAGAAACATGAGATGTAGTAAGTTTGATTGCATTCTTAAGTCCCATATTGTCATTTTCCATTCTTATTCTCGGGTATTTTGAAATGGTACATTATTCATTTTTTTCTTTCAAATTGGTATATTTTTATATCTTCTTTTGATATTCTCTTGGTTTTGTTCTGACATATTAAAATTTAATATTCTTTTAATATTCTATCAATTATCGTGAATAGAACTGCTATTCTCTCAAGATAACATCAATATTATAGTTTTCTATGTAGCTTCAAATTTATTATGTTTACTTTTTATAATTTTATAAGTATTTTAAAATACAGACTACTATTACAAAGAGTACTACATATAAAAATGAATTTAATAATTTATAAATTAAACAATTCTTTAATTAACATTTACATGAATTTAACCATCTATGTATGTTGTAAATATAGCTATACAACTACAAATTATCAAATGTGAATTCAGTGTTGTGTATGTAAAATAATATTGTACCTTTTTATTTTACTTTTTTTTTATTGTACACAACATGATTCAAATCTGAAATTTTGCAATTTCGAATATTATTAAATAATACTCCCTCCGTCCAATTTCATTATTTCCACTTTCCTTTTTTGGTTGTACAATTTTATTATGCTCATACCCTATTTGAAAATGATACTATTCATACTACTTTATCTCCACCCTTCTACCATCACTTATTTACCCACTTTGTCATTCACTTTATCCATAAACAATCATTTATTTATAAATGGACCCCACAACACCCTATCATACCCTCAACTTATCTGAATAAACTAATCAATATTCATTAAAACCCTGTAGATGTTGTTAATTCTTAAATGCCTTAACATTATCAACAACATCTTAATTTGACCTTCCGAGATTTTTTCTAAGTCTTTTCTGAAATGCTACATTAAATGTTGACCTAAATGTTGTCGCATTTCTGGCAGGATCTAGAAGCTTCTACAAGGATCTGGAACCTGGAAGATTCCAGAACATTGGAGAACATGCTAGAACAGCCTAGATGCATTTAGAACAACCTGGAGCATACAAGAAGGATCTAGAAAGATCATGGAAGTTGATGAAATAAACACTAATCAAGTTGATGAAAATGATGCTGATAAGAAAGTTGTGATTTTTAAAGGGGAAACATCAAACATTTCTGAGATTCAACCTATCATTACTGAAGTTGATTCTGATGAAGAATTTCTTGATAAATGTCTCAAGGATCCTAACAACATTGCCTTACTTACTAAGCACTTTAATAAGTTTCTTAAGAAATCTGTGAACAAATCTAGCAACATTTAGCCTAAGATTCAAATCAACACATCAACACCTCAACCAGAAAGGAGGAAAGGTCAATTCACACCAAGACCATCAAAGAGTGAAGGTAAACTAAGGTATGATCCTGAATTTCGAAAATCAGTTCAATGCAATGCTTGTTCTGGTTATGGCCATTATGCAAATGAATGTGCCAATACTAGACTTAAGCAAAAACTAAATTTTAGTGCTACCTTGAGTGATGATTCTGATGATGATCTTGATGAATTAAATCAGAATGAATATTCTAATTTTACCAGAATTGATTATAATGATTCCTCAGATGATGATCTGGATGGAACAGATTCTGATGTTGTACCTGATGCTTCAACATCTACAGCAACATCAGAACAGAGTCGCCCAGATTTGAACTGTTTTAATGGTTTAGTTGATGATGCAGGAAAAAGGACTGATGACAATGAATACCAAAAGCTGTTAGATGATTGGAAGAATCAGAAACTCACCCTTGATTCTCTGAATAAAAGGAATGAGGATCTGATAGACACAATCACCAAGCTAGAAGTTATTCTTACCAAAAGAGATCTGGAAATCTGTAACTTAAAGGAGAAACTGATAAATTCTACTTTATGTTTCAAGAAATATTCCAAGAGTGCTTATGAGGTAAATAATGCTATAAATACTGGTAAGTCTAACAATCATGGTTTAGGCTATGATGGTACTACTGCTTCTATTTCTGATAAATTTAGAAAACCTGTGAAATTTGTTAAGGCAAATGTTGACACATCTGGTGCAACATCTGCAGAAACAAAGTCTCACAAGGTTAAAAGGAAGTATATCTGTCATTACTGTTTCAAAATTGGTCACATTCGTCCTTACTGTATAAAGTTGTTTGAAGAACAGAAAAACTTGAAAATGCTGCATAAGAAACTGTCACATCCTGGTAAACAGTTTTTGAAATCTGCATGGAAACCAAAAGCTACCTGTAATGTTGTTCATACCTCCTTAAAAGCATGTCTACCTGACTTATGGTACTTTGATAGTGGTTGTTCTAGACATATGACAGGTCGTATTGATTTCTTATCTGATTATGTGACCTTGAATAGTGGTAGTGTTACATATGGTGGAGGTTCTAAAGGAAAGATTGTTGGTAAAGGAACTTTGAATGTTGAAGGTTTTCCTAAGCTTAAAAATGTATTACATGTTGATGGCTTACTTGCAAATCTAATTAACATTAGTCAACTTTGTGATGATAATTTGCATGTGAAATTTGATAAAGATTCATGTTATGTTCTTAATAAAGATGAAGTTTGTGTCATGACTGGTACTAGGTCAGCTGATAATTGCTATCTTATTGGAACAAATATGTGTAACTTGTTAAAACATGATGAAAATGTTCAATGGCATCAAAGATTGGGTCATGAAAATTACAGAGAAATGAAAAAGCTAATCAAAGCAGATGCAGTAAAAGGAATTCCAGAACTGAGGTTTCACAACACCACTGTATGTGGACCATGCCAAAAAGGTAAGCAGGTAAGAATGTCACACAAAATGCTGTTACATTGTACTACACATCGATGCTTTGAATTACTGCACATGGATTTGATGGGTCCTATGGAAACTGAAAGCATTGGAGGAAAGAGGTATTCCTTAGTTGTGGTAGATGATTTTTCTAGATATACCTGGGTAGAGTCTTTGAGAGACAAATCTGAAGCATTTGCTGCATTTAAAATTCTTTATAAGAGGTTCAAAAATGTGTTTAACTTGAAAGTTGGCCGTATTAGAACTGATCATGGTAGGGAATTTGAAAATAGCATGTTTAATGATTTTTGTGATAAAAATGGTATCTTGCAAGAATATTCATCTCCTAAAACTCCACAACAAAATGGAATTGTTGAAAGAAAGAATAGAACTTTACAAGAAATGACAAGAGTTATGCTTACATCTAAATGTCTTGCTAAGAAATTTTGGGGAGAAACAATGAATACTGCATGCCATATTATAAATAAGGTTTTTATTCGTTCTGGAACTAGTCAAACACCTTATGAGATTTTGAACAACAGAAAACCTAATGTTAAATATTTTCATGTATTTTGTTGGGATATGAATATCCCTAGTTTAGTTTTGATAAACCAAAACAAACATGTAATAGGATAAGTTGTATTGTATAGACAACTTTATTATACATCTTGTAATAGATAGGACTTTGGTTAGAAGAGAAGACATGCCAATGCTCAAGAAGAGAAGAGAAGACCAAGACCAGAAGTCTCCTGATAAGATGAGTTAAACTCATCTTATAGGATAAGAATAGTAAGAGTAAGATGAGTAGAAGTCTTCTTACCAGCAGAGTAGAAGTCTTCTTACCAGCAGAGTAGAAGTCTTCTTACAAGCTGAGTAGAAGTCATCTTACAACCAGCTGAGTAAAGACAGCAGAGTAAAGACAGCAGCTGAGAAGAAACAGCAGCTGAGTAAAGACAGCAGCTGAGAAGAGACAACAACTGAGTAAAGACAGCTGAGTAAAAACAGCTGAGTAAAGACAGCTGAGTAAAAGGCAGCTGAGTATAGACAGCAGCGGGGTAAAGACAGCAGCTGAGTAAAAGACAACAGAAGCTTAAAAGAAAGATCAGATGAGTACCCAATTAAAGGAAGGCCAATCAGAGTTGAAGTTAAGGATTGACAAGATACACACAAGAAAGGAAAGTCAAAGATATGATTGAAATCAATCATATCATATCAAGAGATTGCCAATTCCTCAATTAGTGGAGTTTTGAATGCCATCATCCAACGGTAACATTCAAACTCAACACTATATAAATGAGTCCATACATCATTGGGAACGTGAAGATGTGTGAGATGCAAAGGTCGAGCAAAGGTCATAAACTCCAGAAATTAGAAGAGCTCAAGAAGATCGTACATGAAGATTCAACACGCATCACCTCATCCCCAGTGAGTGAACTCATACCATCTAAGCCAGTGCAGCCACTCATATATATCCATAGCTTAGAGAAAATTTCCCAATCCTAGCATGAGGCTAAAACAGATTGTAAGGGAAATTCTCACCTAGTTCATATACACAAAACCCACCTTCTACCATAAACCCCTAGAAGCCAAGTTGAGTGTTCATCACTGTAAAGAGTGCAAGTGCTCTATATCACTTGTGGAGTGCAAGTGCTCGCAACTCACTTGTTAAAGTGCAAGTGCTTCCAATCACTTGTGGAGACCGTAGCAGTTAAGGAACTGGCTCAGATCTCAAAGTCCTACCCTTGGGACTATAAAGGACAAGCCCTTGTAATTTTTGGTAAATTAAAGGGATTAAACATCACGTTAGGACGTGAGAGTGGACGTAGGAACGTATATCCGAACCACTATAAATCAATGTGTTATTTACATTCTACACTTTATTTTTCAAGTCTTTTCATACATATTTGTGCATAAAATGTTTTACACACTGTATTTAATAAATAGATGAGTATAATCTTTATGGGCACACTACAATTCCACACTTAACACCGATAAGTAATTAATCAGCCGACTAATTAGTCCTGGGCCCCTAGTGAAATCAGCGGACTAGTTACTTTGAAGAGTTATATATTTTCAACACCATCAGCAGACATCAAGTCAGCTGATCTTACACTCGTCTCAGGGACCAACAAGTGGTATCAGAGCCGTGTGTTCAAAAGACCATTGCTTTGATTTTTTTATTTTCGAAAATCTACACTTTTTCTGTTGTTTTCAGAATTTAGCGTGTGAGTACACTTTTTAAAGTGTAATTGATGTATTGAATCGAACTCACTGCTTTGCAGTAACGTGTAATGCTTTTTGGCCAAATTCCATCGTTTGAGCCATCAAAAACACGTTTTACTGTTTTCAATGGTCACCTAAATAGATCCGTTTTTGAAAAACTGTTTTGCATGCATTTTGTTTTCATAAAAATCATACTTGCATGTATTTGGATAATTGTGTGTTAAGAACAGGTCAACAACTAAGGGGGAACTTCAGTTCAGCGGAGTTCTAGCCCTATCTGGATTTACACGCGTATGAGCAAGAAGAGGAGATCAAGATGATCAAGTTGTTAGAAGACCTGAAGACAAGAAGAGCTTAATTGGAAGTCGTCTGATTTGCAGCATATCAAGTGAAGAGTAGATAAGAAGACCTTTGTAATAGCTGATTAGGTGAGTCCGTGCTTGTAAAGTGCAATATTAATAAAACTCATCTTTTTAGCTTTTGGAGATAACATCTAGTTATCTCATCTGATGACAACTTCTCATTGTCCTCATACAAAAGCCTTCTGTTTTTACTCTTCTGCACTATTATATGGACTCTAGCACTGTCTGTTCTTTATTGCTTCAGTTAGTGTTAGATGATTTGGTTATATCAAAAAGAGGGAAATTGTTGGGATATGAATATCCCTAGTTTAGTTTTGATAAACCAAATCAAACATGTAATAGGATAAGTTGTATTGTATAGACAACTTTATTATACATCTTGTAATAGATAGGACTCTGGTTAGAAGAGAAGACATGCCAATGCTCAAGAAGAGAAGAGAAGACCAAGACCAGAAGTCTCCTGATAAGATGAGTTAAACTCATCTTATAGGATAAGAAGAGTAAGAGTAAGATGAGTAGAAGTCTTCTTACCAGCAGAGTAGAAGTCTTCTTACAAGCTGAGTAGAAGTCATCTTACAACCAGCTGAGTAAAGACAGCAGAGTAAAGACAGCAGCTGAGAAGAAACAGCAGCTGAGTAAAGACAGCATAGTAAAGACAGCAGCTAAGTAAAGACAGCTGAGTAAAGACAGCTGAGTAAAAACAGCTGAGTAAAGACAGCTGAGTAAAAGGCAGCTGAGTATAGACAGCAGCGGGGTAAAGACAGCAGCTGAGTAAAAGACAACAGAAGCTTAAAAGAAAGATCAGATGAGTACCCAATTAAAGGAAGGCCAATCAGAGTTGAAGTCAAGGATTGCCAAGATACGCACAAGAAAGGAAAGTCAAAGATATGATTGAAATTACATGACAATGGTAATATTCAATCATATCATATCAAGAGATTGCCAATTCCTCAATTAGTGGAGTTTTGAATGCCATCATCCAACGGTAACATTCAAACTCAATACTATATAAATGAGTCCATACATCATTGGGAACGTGAAGAGGTGTGAGATGCAAAGGTCGAGCAAAGGTCATAAACTCCAGAAATAAGAAGAGCTCAAGAAGATCGTACATGAAGATTCAACACGCATCACCTCATCCCCAGTGAGTGAACTCATACCATCTAAGCCAGTGCAGCCACTCATATATATCCATAGCTTAGAGAGAATTTCCCAATCCTAGCATGAGGCTAAAACAGATTGTAAGGGAAATTCTCACCTAGTTCATATACACAAAACCCACCTTCTACCATAAACCCTTAGAAGCCAAGTTGAGTGTTCATCACTGTAAAGAGTGCAAGTGCTCTATATCACTTGTGGAGTGCAAGTGCTCGCAACTCACTTGTTAAATTGCAAGTGCTTCCAATCACTTGTGGAGACCGTAGCAGTTAAGGAACTGGCTCAAATCTCAAAGTTCTACCCTTGGGACTATAAAGGACAAGCCCTTGTAATTTTTGGTAAATTAAAGGGATTAAACATCACGTTAGGACGTGAGAGTGGACGTAGGAACGTATATCCGAACCACTATAAATCAATGTGTTATTTACATTCTGCACTTTATTTTTCAAGTCTTTTCATACATATTTGTGCATAAAATGTTTTACACACTGTATTTAATAAATAGACGAGTATAATCTTTATGGGCACACTACAATTCCGCACTTAACACCGATAAGTAATTAATCAGCCGACTAACTAGTCCTAGGCCCCTAGTGAAATCAGCGGACTAGTTACTTTGAAGAGTTATATATTTTCAACACCATCAGCAGACATCAAGTCAGCTGATCTTACACTCGTTTCAGGGACCAACATATTTGGTTGTGTGTGTTATATTTTGAATGATAGGGATCAACTTCATAAGTTTGATTCTAAAAGTGATAAAGGTTTCTTTTTAGGCTATTCTAGAAATAGTAAAGCTTATAGAGTTTATAACCTTAGAACTAACACTGTTCAAGAATCTGTTAATGTTGTGTTTGATGATGATAAAGGTCTTATAAATGACAAAGATGAAGAAGATGTATCACAGGTTACTGACACTTCTGAGAATACACTGAAGTCTGAAAATGTTGCACCAAATGTTAACACATCTGGGTCAACATCTACAGAACAGTCAGCTGTAAATTCATAGAATGATCAGTACATTCCCAAAACGGATCCTTCTTCAAGAATAGGCAAAAGTCATCCTTCTGACCAGATCATAGACGATGCTACAGTTGGAGTGCAAACAAGAGGAAGAGTAAGATCAAACAAGGTAGATGTGGTAAGAACAATATGCATGTGTTCTATGTGTAATGTTGTAAATGCTGAATGCTATTTATCTAAAATTGAACCTACGAGTGCTAAAGAAGCCTTAACTGATGAAAACTGGATTAATGCTATGCATGAAGAACTTGGTCAGTTTGAAAGAAATGAAGTGTGGACACTTGTTCCTAGACCTAGTCATACTAATGTCATTGGAACAAAGTGGATATTCAAGAATAAAACTGACGAATCTGGTAATATTGTTAGGAACAAGGCTAGGTTAGTAGCACAAGGTTACACCCAAGTTGAAGGAGTTGATTTTGATGAAACTTTTGCACCTGTTGCTAGGATAGAATCTATTAGATTACTACTAGCTATTGCATGTTTTATTGATATTAAACTTCATCAAATGGATGTAAAGGCTGTATTTCTAAATGACATATTAAATGAAGAAGCATATGTTGAACACTAAAATAAACAACCGCAAGTGTACGGTGTCTATCGTAGCGTGATAAGCACGAAGTCGATCCCACAAGGAGGTTAAGCATAAAAGTGTAGTTTGTTAACTAAGTTCTATTTAGACGCGATCGATAATTTGAATGGTGTGAATTACTCTAAGATTACCTACCAAAGTGTCACAAATAAGTAATAAAGAGTAAAGGAAATCGATCTACTAGCATGCGAATCTATAAGACGAAAGTGAAACGGATGTAAACTCAATTAAGAGAAGATAGGTCCTAGAGCACATGCAATACTAGTGAATCCATCTATGATTAACTCTCTACTCAAGTGGTATTCATGCTTTGTTTAAAAGATTGATCACGTAATAATGAATTAAAAGTTCTTTCGATCCAAGTAATTCAAAGGAGATATCACACAACTTAGTATCTCTACCTAAATTGCACAATAAAACCTAATCAAGCTCCTAAGATCATCACACATCTTCCTAATCATTGATCATCTTTCGATCTCTCAATAAAATTAGGTCAAATGCTTGCAATCAATCAATCAAACTAGATGTCTCAACCTAATTCAATTAACTATGATCAACACATCATCATTGTACACATAATGACATGCTTTGCAATACAAACCAAGCACCCAAATAGAATTAAACCACACAAACACCAATTAAGCAGAAGATTAATTCAAAAACATCATCAAGAGTATTTACAAGGCTCTAGAACCAAAAGTGTTCTAGCCAATAACTAGCATAATGAAATTACAAAATTTAATTGTAAAAACTAAATCAAAAGAAAGAGAACAAAGAAGCTTAGTGGGGAATGAAATTTGCAAGCTATTGCATCCTTTCTTCCTTGAATTGATGGAGAATTGAGAGAGAAATGGCCAAATCACCTCCAAGTATGTGTTACTATGTGTGAGAATTGATGAATTGGGGAAGAATGACTTGGATTTCAAGAAAAGGTGTTTATATAGTGTTTGTGAAGGGTTTAATTGGCATAATTGCAAGTTGGTCCCTAAAAAATAGCCAAAATGTAGAAAAAGCACCGAGATTGGAGTGACTCGGCCGAGTTGGGGTCACTCGGCCGAGTGGAGCACTTAAGAAGCGTGCCACGCTTTTGTCTAGCCGAGACTCGGCCGAGTTGGGGTCACTCGGCCGAGTGGTCTTGAAGTTCCAGTGGCTACGGCTTTGGCTTGACTCGGCCGAGTTGGCTCACTCGGCCGAGTGTGCAGAAATGTTGAAATTCACAGATTCGGCCGAGTTGGGTCACTCGGCCGAGTGATGTTCAATTCCAGGAGCTACGGTACTCAACTTGACTCGGCCGAGTTGGCTCACTCGGCTGAGTACGCAGTGATGTCCAAAATCTCAGATTCGGCCGAGTTGAGTCACTCGGCCGAGTGTGCAGTAAAGCCAAAAGTCTCAGATTCGGCCGAGTTGACTCACTCGGCCGAGTTGCCTTGTTCCTCTATTCCGGCCTTTTCTCGTTTCGTTCATATCTTCCACCTCGGATGCCGGATTGACTCGATTCCTTTGGCTAATCCACTCCGTTTTTCGAGACGAATCCAACCGTGCACTCCTATTCCTGATCCAGTAAAGTATGGTTGGTGTTTTGCTCCAAATTTCATCGCATTTCCTACAAAATCGACAAAACACAACCTTTCTCTCATTTCAGATTAAACAATCATATTCGATGCATAATTCAATGAAATCCATATCAAAACACGCTTCACATGTGCCTCTAAAACGTGTAAATTCCACCCGAATCAAACCCCCCCAAACTTAAAATGTTGTTTGTCCTCAAACAACTAAGCACTTAAGGCAATGAGGGTGGAATGATCACAATGGAATATTCAATGTAATTCACACATGCAAAGTAAGATGTAATGATATCTCTTTCTCAAAGTGCATCTCTCAATGAAGGTTATAGGCTCATTATTGCAACTTACACTCATGGATCAAATAATGCACAAGTACACAACACATTGTGATGGGAAACATATTCCAAATGCTCAAGTCCTCTACTCACATGACAAAATGTTTCTCTCAAACACACAAACAAATTGAGGATATAAATGCACTCATCAACCAAGTTATGCTATGCAATCACCATATGCTTGTTCATCCTCTACTTTTCACCACACTCAAATGCTCAACAATGTGATCAATAGGACTTAACCAAGGATGTAACATTGGCTCTTTGGACAAGGTAGGATGAATTTGGGAATTTGTGACTCTTCTAATGGAGAATAAAGCTTGTTGTTTTATAATGTGTGCTTTCACTTTCAAAGCTTACAAACTTCATCCTCACTTTTCTTTTTCTTTTCTTTTTCAAGCATTCATCATCTCATCTTTTTTTGAACCATTTTTTTTTTCAAGCTTTTGGGGCTCTTTGTCCCTCTTTTATTTTCCCTTGGTTTTCTTTTCATCTTTTTCTTTTTTTTCTTTCAACTTTTCCACTTTTCTCCTTTCACTAAAGGTATTCATTCAAACACATGTTTTCCACTTTGTCTTTTATCCTCCACTAGATGTAGGTATCAAAGGCTCAAAAAGGCTAAGTGGTTAACATTGTAGTTTGCCAAGAAAATGAGGAATTAAGCTCAAAGGGCTAACTACAGAAGATTACTTCGGTTTTGAGAAATTTTGGCTAAGTGACTCTTTTAGAACAAGATGGCCTATATCACATCACAAAGTTTCACACAATCATGCTTTCAAACAAGAACATGGGCAAGTTCTAGGATCACTAACAATAACCTAGTCCACTCTCAAATGAATCAAACCGGAATACATGCTCAAATTATGGCTCAAATCTCACCGGTTTATTCAATAGGACTTTCACAATCATCAAATGTTCCCAAACAACAACACATCATGCACTCATGCCATCAAAGAACATAAATGTGAACACAACATGATACTATTCTCCAACACCAATCATGCATACATTCAAAGCAAATAGATATCACCACAATTACTCAACAATGGATTCCAATGACTATCCATGCTCACACTTCACCAAAAATCCTCTACCCAATCATGTGATCAAAACCAACTTAAACAATATAATCATGTGGAAGCCAAGTGTGCACCGGTGCAAAATGTAACACAAGTAGAATGACGAACCGGTGCAAGGGTAACAACTAGTAGAAAAATAAAAAGAAAAATAACTCCCCCAAACTTAGAATTTTACTATGTATAAATTCTAAGTTTGGGGCTACAAGTTGTTACCTCCTTCCTTGCACATCCAAAGCTCTTCAAAGATCACCCTTGCAACACTTGCTTCCCCTCTCCAAAGTTGGTTTTGCTTTCTTCTTCATTTTTCAAGCTATGACATCCAAAATGCTTCTCATCCATACCTACAAAATAAACCAAGCTATCAACACTACTAAAGCAATAAAAACATGAAAGCAATAAACCTTGGGTTGCCTCCCAAGAAGCGCTATTTTTAACGTCCTATGCCGGACGGTTTCTTTCTACTTTCAAGCTTCATCCAAACGAAGCGACTCCACCATTCGAAGTTGCTCGTTTCCAAAGTAATGCTTCACTCTTTGTCCGTTCACCACAAAAGTTGTTCCATCTTTACCAATGATTTCCACATTTCCCATGGGCGTCACATTCTTAATCACAAAGGGTCCCGACCACTTTGACTTCAACTTGCCCGGAAATAGCCTCAACCTTGAGTTGAACAACAAGACTTGTTCTCCAATTTGGAACTCCCTCCTTTCAATCATCTTGTCATGGAACCTCTTAGCTCTTTCTTTGTGAATCTTGGAATTCTCAAAGGCTCCATTCCTAAACTCATCAAGCTCATTAAGCATCATCTTCCTTTTTTCTCCGGATGCCTTAAGATCAAGGTTCAACTCGTTAATAGCCCAACGAGCTCTATATTCCACTTCCACGGGTAGATGACAAGACTTGCCATACACAAGTTGATAAGGAGATGTGCCCAAAGGTGTCTTGTATGCGGTTCGATATGCCCAAAGAGCATCATCCAACTTGATGGCCAAATCCTTCCTCTTCAACCCAACGGTCTTCTCCAAAATTTGTTTCACCTCTCGATTAGCAAGCTCCGTTTGTCCATTAGCTTGAGGGTGATAAGGGGTGGTCACCCTATGCTTCACTCCATACTTTGTCAAGAGTTGATCTAGCCATCGGTTGCAAAAGTGTGAACCACCATCACTCACTAATGCTCTTGGAGTGCCAAAACGAGTGAAAATGTTCTTCCTCAAAAAGTTGAGGACCACCTTGGCATCATTTGTAGTGGTTGGAATGGCCTCAATCTATCTTGAAACATAGTCAATGACCAAAAGGATGTAGGAAAATCCATGAGAGATGGGGAATGGCCCCATAAAGTCTATCCCCCATACGTCAAAGAGTTCCACCTCAATCATATTCTTCATAGGCATCTCATGCCTCTTTGCAATGTTCCCCATCCTTTGACACTTGTCACACTTCTTCAAAAAAATCTCGCAATCCCTAAAGATAGATGGCCAATAGAAACCACTTTGAAGAACTTTATGAGCCGTCCGATTTGCTCCAAAGTGCCCTCCATAAGGGGATGAATGGCACTCTTCAATCACTTTTTCCCACTCATCTTCCCCTAGGCACCTCCTCATGATCATATCCGAACACCATCTATAGAGGAATGGATCCTCCCAAACATAGAACTTAGCATCATGAAAGAACTTCTTCTTTTGATGAAATGAGAGGTTTGGTGGTGGTGTTCCGGTGGGTATGTAGTTCACAAAGTCGGCGAACCATGGACATGTTTCCTTGATGGCAAGGATTTGCTCATCGGGAAACCACTCCTTAATAGGGACTTGGACGTCCTTTTCCTCCACATTCTCAAGTCTTGAGAGATGATCCGCCACCACATTTTCACACCCTTTTCTATCCCTTATCTCCACGTCAAACTCTTGCAAAAGAAGCACCCATCGTATCAACCTCGGTTTGGCCTCTTTCTTCTCAATCAAGTACTTGAGAGCCGTGTGATCCGTGTACACTATGGTCTTAGCTCCAACCAAATATGCTCTAAACTTGTCAAAGCTATAGATCACAGCTAGCATCTCCTTCTCCGTTGTGGTGTAATTCTTTTGAGCCGGATTCAAGGTTTTGCTTGCATAGTAGATCACACGAAATAACTTGTCCCTCTTTTGGCCCAAAGCTACTCCAATGGCATAATCACTAGCGTCACACATGACCTCAAATGGTTGACTCAAATCGGGTGTCACCAACACGGGAGCTTTGATCAAAGCCTCTTTCAAGATTTCAAACGACTTCACACACTCTTCACTAAAGATGAAGATGACTCCTTTCTCCAACAATGCACACATGGGCTTGGCTATCTTTGAAAAATCCTTGATAAATCTTCTATAAAACCCGGCATGCCCAAGAAAACTTCTCACCGCCTTCTCATTGGTTGGTGGGGGTAACTTCTCAATGGCTACAATCTTTGCTCTATCTACTTCAAGCCCTTTTGCCGAAACCTTGTGCCCAAGCACAATCCCTTCCTTCACCATGAAGTGACATTTCTCCCAATTGAGCACCAAGTTAGTATCTATGCATCTTTGCAAAACACAAGAGAGGTTACGTAGACATGTATCAAAGCAATAACCAAATACGGAAAAATCATCCATAAACACCTCCATTATGTTTTCAATCATGCCATGAAAAATAGCCATCATACATCGTTGGAAGGTGGCGGGAGCATTGCACAATCCAAATGACATTCTCCTAAAAGCAAAAGTACCATAAGGGCAAGTAAAAGTTGATTTCTCTTGGTCCTTAGGATCAATCAAAATTTGATTGTATCCCGAGTAACCATCAAGAAAGCAATAATACTCATATCCCGCCATCCTATCCAACATTTGATCAATAAAAGGCAAAGGAAAATGATCTTTCCTAGTGGCACTATTCGACACACGATAATCAATGCATACTCTCCACCCCACAATGGTCCTAGTGGCAATTGCCTCTAAAGCATCGGTTGTAACAATAGTCATGCCCCCCTTCTTAGGTACCACTTGTGTCGGGCTTACCCACTCACTATCACTTATGGGAAAAATTATATCATTATCTAACCATTTCAACACCTCTTTTCTCACTACCTCTTGCATTATGGGATTCAATCTTCTTTGACCTTGGGCTTTAGGCTTAATAGACTCATCTATTCTAATTTTATGCATGCAAATATGAGCCGGTATACCCTTCAAATCCGAAATATCCCAACCAATAGCCGATTTATAAGTTCTAAGCACCCTAAGCAATTTTTCTAACTTAAGCTCATGCAAGTGTGAAGAAACAATAACCGGAAAGAGGTCACCTTGTTCGAGATAAGCATATCTCAAGTGCTCCGGAAGTGGTTTCAAGTCGAGCTTCCTCCCCTTCTCTTGAGCTTTTGGTTTCTCCTTAGCTCCCTCCTTTGGTGCTTCCAATGAGTAACATGAGGGCCAAGTGTCAAGATTTTTGTGAGGAAATCTTTGACACTCTTCAAGTAAACCCCCCCCCCCCAAACTTGGCTTCTTGTTGTATCTCCATGAATTTCTCCTCCTTCTTAATTGGAAGCTCCTTCAAAACATCAAGAGAAGACATGTATTCAAACAATTCTATATCATTAAGCTCATCAAAATTGAAATCAAAAGGAAGCTTTCCCAAACCAAGAGTTTTAAATATAGATAAAGGCATAAGGTTGATACTAGCTCCCAAATCACACAAAGCTCGAAATGTACCTCCATCTCCAATAACACATGGCAAGGTGAAGGATCCGGGGTCTCTAAGCTTTTGAGGTAGCTTGGCTTGGATTAGAGAGCTACACTCCTCGGTCAAGTGCACCGTTTCATACTCCACCATCTTCCTCTTGTTTGACATAATTTCTTTCAAGAACTTGGAATAATGGGGCATTTGTTCTAGAGCCTCGGCGAAGGGGATGTTGATGTGGATCTTCTTGAACATTTCCACAAACTTGGCAAATTTGTTGTCCAAGCCCTTCTTCTTCAACCTTTGAGGGTATGGGAGAGGTACCTCCTTTTTGCCTTTGTCTTGAGGAGGGATTGCCTCCTCACTCTTCTTCTCCTCTACTTTCTCTTCTTGTCTTTCTCTCTCTTCTCCTTCTTCTTTGTCAACACCCTCGGGTGCCATTACTATTTCCTCCTCTTGTGGCATCTTTGGCCCCTCGTAGCTTGTCCCACTTCTTAGCTTTATAACCTTACAATGCTCCTTGGGGTTAAGCTCCGTGTTTGAAGGAAATTGCCCCGGAGTGTGTTGACTTCCGATGACATTAGAGAGTTGGCTCACTTGCTTCTCTATGGCTTTCATGTGAGTGGTCACATCTTTGATCATTTCTCCTTGTTCCTCAAGTCTTTGCCAAGTTTTGTTTGCATTGTCCCTAGTCTCTCTCATGAAGTTTTTGGTTTCCCCCATGAAGGCACCAAACATATCCTCCAATGATGGTTTTGATGAAGACTCCACAATAGCTCCATCTCTAACATTGAAATTTGGAAGTGGGATGATGGCATTCCTTGTGTTAGCATAGGAGAAGTTCTCATGTTGCCTCAACCCGGGATGATATTGATTCAGATTAGGAGGGTTTTGCCTCTCATTCCAACCTCTTTCTCGAAAATGACGGTCCCTTTGATTGTTCATATAATGGGCCTCTTCATATTGATCGTCACTAGGTCCCATTAATGACTTGGCCGCCATCATCGAAGTCAATTTATCCACCTTGTTGGATAGAGTAGCAAAATCATCTGATTCTCTTGTGGAAGCAACTTTCCGGGTTTGCCTTCTCTCGGATGGCCATTGGTTCCCATTCTTTGCCATCTCTTCCAATAACACATAACCCTCTTCCGTTGTCTTCCCCAACAAAGAACCCCCTCCGGACGAAGCATCCACCATACCCCTTGTACGGTGGTCCATTCCATTGTAGAAGTAGCAAATGAGTTGATCTCGTGAGAAACCATGTTGTGGGCAACTTCTAATCAAATCTTTGAAGCGCTCCCATGCTTCGGCTAGGGACTCATCCTCATCTTGCATAAATGACGAAATCTCTCCTCGTATCTTGATGGTCTTGCTTGGAGGAAAGTATTTCATAAGAAATGCATCTACAAGGTTGGCCTAATTTTCGATCGTCCTTAGATCAAGAGACATGTACCATTGTTTTGCACGATCACGGAGAGAAAATGGGAACAATTGGAGCCGGATGTAGTCTTGAGGGACACGGTTGATCTTAACCGTTCCACTTATCTCTAAGAATTGAGATAAATGGAGGTTAGGATCCTCCTTCGACAACCCTCCAAATTGGTTGTTTTGAACCATCATGATTAGTGCCGGTTTGAGCTCAAAGTTATGAGCATCTACGGGTTCCCTACACGCTCCTCCATATGGTCTAGGGATGGGACGGAAGTGGTCTCTCAAGACTCTTTGATTCCCATTTTCTTCATTCCCCCGTTGCTCTCTATCTCCTTCCCCATTGATATTCTCTTCCACCCTCCGGTTGAGGTTACCTCTCAAGCCTCCTTGTGGTTGATTACCACCATTCCCATTTGGCTCTACTATGCCTCCAATATCCTCTTGATTTCTTTCTTCTTCCACAATTGGATTATCCCTTCGATTCATCTCTTCTAATTCAATTCTTCTTCTTTCGGCGTTCCTTCTTCGACAACTAGCTTCGATCTCCGGATCCAAGGGCAACACTTCTTGTTGATTCCTCCTAGATCGTGTGATCATAAACCATGTCTAGACAAAAGTTCAAAAGAGAGTAAGAATCACAAGTGAAATCAAGGTAAAACAAACAAATATTTTTGGATTTTTGCAAATAAAGAAAGCAAGTAAAATGTCTAAACTAAAACTCTATTAACCTACACTCTAGAGCTATAAACCCTCCCCGGCAACGGCGCCATAAACTTGATTCACGTGTTATGAAACACTAAAATAAACAACCGCAAGTGTACGGTGTATATCGTAGCGTGATAAGCACGAAGTCGATCCCACAAGGAGGTTAAGCGTAAAAGTGTAGTTTGTTAACTAAGTTCTATTTAGACGCGATCGATAATTTGAATGGTGTGAATTACTCTAAGATTACCTACCAAAGTGTCACAAATAAGTAATAAAGAGTAAAGGAAATCGATCTACTAGCATGCAAATCTATAAGACGAAAGTGAAACGGATGTAAACTCAATTAACAGAAGGTAGGTCCTAGAGTGGTGTGAATTACTCTAAGATTACCTACCAAAGTGTCACAAATAAGTAATAACGAGTAAAGGAAATCGATCTACTAGCATGCGAATTTATAAGACGAAAGTGAAACAGATGTAAACTCAATTAAGAGAAGGTAGGTCCTAGAGCACATGCAATACTAGTGAATCCATCTATGATTAACTCTCTACTCAAGTGGTATTCATGCTTTGTCTATAAGATTGATCACGTAATAATGAATTAAAAGTTCTTTCGATCCAAGTAATTCAAAGGAGATATCACACAACTTAGTATCTCTACCTAAATTGCACAATAAAACCTAATCAAGCTCCTAAGATCATCACACATCTTCCTAATCATTGATCATCTTTCGATCTCTCAATAAAATTAAGTCAAATGCTTTCAATCAATCAATCAAACTAGATTTCTCAACCTAATTCAATTAACTATGATCAACACATCATCATTGTACACATAATGACATGCTTTGCAATACAAACCAAGTACCCAAATAGAATTAAACCACACAAACACCAATTAAGTAGAAGATTAATTCATAAACATCATCAAGAGTATTTACAAGGCTCTAGAACCAAAAGTGTTCTAGCCAATAACTAGCATAATGAAATTACAAAATTTAATTGTAAAAACTAAATCAAAAGAAAGAGAACAAAGAAGCTTAGTCTAGAATGTGTTGGGGAATGAAATTTGCAAGCTATTGCATCATTTCTTCCTTGAATTGATGGAGAATTGAGAGAGGAATGGCCAAATCACCTCCAAGTATGTGTTACTATGTGTGAGAATTGATGAATTGGGGAAGAATGGCTTGGATTTCAAGAAAAGGTGTTTATATAGTGTTTGGGAAGGGTTTAATTGGCATAATTGCAAGTTGGTCCCTCAAAAATAGCCAAAATGTAGAAAAAGCACCGAGATTGGAGTGACTCGGCCGAGTTGGGGTCACTCGGCCGAGTGGAGCACTTAAGAAGCGTGCCACGCTTTTGTCTAGCCGAGACTCAGCCGAGTTGGGGTCACTCGGCCCAGTGGTCTTGAAGTTACAGTGGCTACGGCTTTGGCTTGACTCAGCCGAGTTGGCTCACTCGGCCGAGTGTGCAGAAATGTTGAAATTCGTAGATTCGGCCGAGTTGGGTCACTCGGCCGAGTGATGTTCAATTCCAGGAGCTACGGTTCTCAACTTGACTCGGTCGAGTTGGCTCACTCGGCCGAGTATGCAGTGATGTCCAAAATCTCAGATTCGGCCGAGTTGAGTCACTCGGCCGAGTGTGCAGTAAAGCCAAAAGTCTCAGATTCGGCCGAGTTGACTCACTCGGCCGAGTTGCCTTGTTCCTCTATTCCGGCCTTTTCTCGTTTCGTGCATATCTTCCACCTCGGATGCCGGATTGACTCGATTCCTTTGGCTAATCCACTCCGTTTTTCGAGAAAAATCCAACCGTGCACTCCTCTTCCTGATCAAGTAAAGTATGGTTGGTGTTTTGCTCCAAATTTCATCGTATTTCCTACAAAATCGACAAAACACAACCTTTCTCTAATTTCGGCTTAAACAATCATATTCGATGCATAATTCAATGAAATACATATCAAAACACGCTTCACATGTGCCTCTAAAACGTGTAAATTCCACCCGAATCAAACAACCTAAGGGATTTGAAGATCCATAGTATCTTGATTATGTATATAAACTTAAGAAAGTTTTGTATGGTCTTAAACAAGCTCCTAGAGCATGGTATGGTAGGCTTACTGACTTTATTTTGGAATATGGATTTATTAGAGGAGAGGCAAATAGAAATTTGTTCTTTAAGCACACTGAAGGAGATTTACTTATTGCTCAAATATATGTTGATGACAGTGTGTTTGGTTCTACTTGTGATAAAATGTTGAGTAAATTTGTTGAGGCAATGACTGCAACATTTGAAATGAGTATGGTTGGAGACTTGAACTATTTTCTAGGTCTTCAAATCAAACAATGCAGTGATGGTATTTTCTTCTCCCAGAGTAAGTATGTTAAGAACTTGGTTAAAAGATTTGGTCTTGAGAATTCAAAACCAATGAAAACTCCTATGGGATCTTCTTTGAAACTTTGCAAAGACAGTGCTGGAACAGATGTTGATCCAACACTTTACAGATCCATGATAGGTAGTTTACTGTATTTAACCTCTAGTAGACCAGATATTATGTACAGTGTGTGTGTTTGTGCTAGGTACCAAGCTAATCCAAAGGAATCTCACCTGAATGCTGTGAAAGGGATTATCAAGTATGTTTCAGGTACAAGTGACCTTGGAATCTGGTATACTAAGGACACCAACAACATTTTGATTGGATGCAATGATGCTGATTGGGCTAGAGATATAGATGATAGAAAGAGTACGAGTGGAGGTTGTTTCTACATGGGAAACAATCTTGTATCATGGCACAGCAAGAAGCAGAATTGTGTTTCACAATCTACTGCAAAATCTGAGTATATAGCTGCTGGAAGCTGCTGTACACAACTCTTGTGGCTGAGCAAGATGTTCCATGACTATGGTATTGAGAATGGTATACTTACAATCTTTTGTGATAATACTAGTGCCATTAACATTTCTAAGAATCCTGTACAACACTCACTCACAAAGCACATTAGCATAAGACATCACTTTATGAGAAATTTAGTAGAGAAGAACATTGTGAAGTTGGAGTATATACCTACTGAAAAACAAAATGCTGACATTTTCACTAATGCATTAGACCATGAGAGATTCTCAATCTTGAGGAAATCTCTTGGCATGAGCACTATCTGAAAAATTCGGATGGATGTTGTCACAAAAAATATGGTGCAACACAAATGAAGCAAATTCATGTAAAAACCGTGTTGAGGTGTTTGTAACAGTTTTGAGCACAACATTGCCTGATTCGAATTTATTTTTATAAGTTGTAATTATTTAATTATTTATTGAGATTTATTTTATTTATTTAATTTAAATACTAACCCACGTTTATTTTTTTCAGATTATGCTTGGACTTAGTAAATTATTCTAAAAATATCTTAATTATTTAATTAATTAATAAAATTGATTTTACCCACTAATTAAACCATGATCAATGTTGTGGCTAAAAATGTGGAGGGCTATTTTTTTTTCTGGAATTAATCGTGTTAATCTCCAACTACACATATTCTCCCTATAAAACTCAATTAATTGTGATTTATATTGCTAATTGTTGTTTGTCGAGCTTTGTTAAGCACACCTCTTGCAGATTTGTTCTTTTGGCCGTGTATCTCTCAAAGATTGTTTATACACTCCTCAAACCTACCTTGAAAATCCAACCGTTCCTTAAATGGCTGGAAACCAACCTCAATCCCACTCACAATTTCACTCTCACTCACACTCTGCTTCTGAAACTTCCGAACGAACTGCCTAAAATTCTCTAGAAATTCTTGCTTCAATGGCCTCACAACAATCCAACTCCTCAAATGCCGACTCCAATGTCTCTGCAAACCCATCAACAACAGCTCCCACTCGTCAAACTACTCCTCAAACCGTTCCACCAACAACCAACATCCCACAAGATTCGACCGTTGAACAGTTTACTAGGGCTGTCGAAGAGGTGTCTGAGACTCTTCGAGCTACTGGTCATCTGCCTGTGATGACATTCGGAGATATCACTGTGGATATCTCGAGTTATTTGGCCGATCAAACCGCTCAAATGGCTGCCGAAACAAAAAGCCCTAATCCTACTGTTCCTTCAAATGTTCAGATTAGTTGAGATATGCTTAAGTATAGATCAGACAAGTTGTCTCAGGATACTTGAGAATGTAGAAATGCTTAAAATCTCAGAAGTGTTGTGAGATTTAGAGTTCAGGATAGTTGTCCAAAGCTGGAATGTTAGGCAGCTTGATTAGTGTTAAGGTTATAGGCCAAAGTTGCTGAGTTTCCAAGACAAGTTGACTGAGTGGACAACATGGCTGAAAAGATCAAGAGTGTTAAGACAATGCTCATAAATGCAAATGATCAGATCAATTGAAGTACAAATAATCAAGAGCATTGAATGCTAGGATTACAGAAGACACATTTATTGAAGCATTTATTACCATCAAGCCTAAACTATGCATTGAAGACCAAGAAGCATTAAAGATTAAAGCATTGAATGGATGTTGGAACATTCTAAAATTGCAGTAGGAATGTTCAGGGGAGTTGTCCCATCTGACCGTTGGTTGAGTGTAAAGTCTGCCACAAATCAACCTTGGGAAATGTGCATATTTGGAACCTGACACAAGTCATCTCAGCCGCATTTTTCAGAGGTCAACACATTCATTCAAACAACCATTGAAGAAGCTTTTACACAGTGGATAAAAGGATGCCAAGCTTCATAATTGTTTCAATGGTGCTGCAAATAGACAAGTTTGAAATGCTATCTCTCCAACGGGTAGTTGATCAAATTTGCCTATAAATTCAGAAGTGATCAAAGGATTCAATCATCCAACTACAAGCTATCAAACTATTATCAAGTAGTCAAAGGAAACCAAAGTTGTTCTTAAGAATCCCAAGTTTCCTGATCACTTCAATTAGCTAAGCCAATCTTTGTAAACATCCAAAGCTTAGCATTGAGATATCCTAAGCCTTTACACTGTTCTTATTGTAAAGGATATCTCTATTAGTTGGAACCGAACCTCAAACCCTTATCTCATTAAGTGAAGGAGTGTTTGTTGTAGAAGTGAGGAGTTAATGACTGTTATTGTGAAACACAGTCTTAACTCAGAGAGATTGAGCACTAGGACTCGGATTATCCTAGGGATCAAAACACTAAGAGAGTGTTGTTGATCAGTGCACCTTGACACTATAAAACAAGCTAATTCCATTGTTAAGGAATTATCCTGTTCAATCAGGGAAAGTGGATGTAGGAGTATTTAGACTCTGAACCACTATAAATTGTGTGCCATTTACTTACTGCATTCATTCTTACACTTGCACTCAATCATATTTCAAAGAGCTATTCTCAGTAAGTTAGGAAAATCTGTTTTGGACAAAGTCCCTGATCACTGTATTTTTTCAGAAATCAACTTGGAGTATTTCTTTGAGTAAAAGGCCAACCACATTCCGTACTTAGTAACTCTATTAGATATTTAGCCAACTGATTACTTAATAGTAATCAGTAGGACAAGTATCTATCAAAGTTCACACTCAGGCTTGTTGTGAGACAACCTTCCTGATAAGACCAAACTGTTTGAAAATAAAAAGAATTTGCATACACAAGTGCATTCCCCCCCCCCATACACTTGTGTCATACTCCACTAAGGACCAACACTTCTTTTCAAAAGGTGATATTTGGTAAAACCATCAATATATTTGTAATCCATTAAGTAAGTATGGGGCACGGAGTTCGCTACTACAATGTACTCTACATGAACAATGGATCAATACAAATTAGATGCTATAACACAAAAAGGAAAATATGGTGCAACACAAATGAAGCAAATTCATGTAAAAACCGTGTTGAGGTGTTTGTAACAGTTTTGAGCACAACATTGCCTGATTCAGATTTATTTTTATTAGTAGTAATTATTTAATTATTAATTGAGATTTATTTCATTTTATTTAATTACTGACCCACATTTTTTAATTTTTCAGATTATGCAAATTTTATTCTGGAATCTTCTTAATTATTTAATTAATTTAATTAAATGGATTTTCCCCACTAAATTACCCATGATCTAGATTGTGGCTAATTATGTGGAGCATTATCGAAAACTTTCTGGATTATTTCATTTAACCTCCAACTACAAAACTTTCTCTATAAATATCGATCATAGAAGTAACTCTCTTGCTAATTGTGAATTTTGATTGTGTTGAGTACTAAAATTGAAGAATTGTTTATCGGCCGTGTATCTCTCAAAGTTTGTGTATACACTCCTCAAACCTACCTTGAAAATCCAACCGTCCCTTAAATGGCTGGAAACCAACCTCAATCCCACTCACAATCTCACTCTTATTCGAAGAACTCATCCCACTCTCGCACAAACCCTCTCGAAATTCTTGCTTCCATGGCTTCTCAGAACTCAACCTCGTCAAATGCTGACTCAAATGTTTCTGCAACACCATCAACAACCACTCCTACTCCTCAAACTGTTCCACCAACAACCAACATTCCTCAAGATGCAATTATCGAACAGTTCAATAGGGCTATCGAAGAAGTGTCTGACTCTCTTCGAACTACTGGTCATCTGCCCGTGATGACATTTGGAGATATCACTGTGGATATCTCAAGCTATTTGGTTGATCAAACCGCCCAAATGGCTGCTGCTTCAAAAAGCCCTAAATCACCTACTGTTCACGACCCGCAAGCTGAAAATGTGGAGGTTGCTGCTGAAGACGAAGCTACTGCTGCTTTCGACCCTGAAGACGTTGAAATGGAGGACGCAAACATCTCTGAAAATGGTACAAACTCTTCACTTTCTGTTTCTGATGAATCTGCTCCCATTCCTTTCAAGAAGAATGTGTAGAAAGGGAAAAGACAGAGAAGCCCTGTACAAAGAAGGAGATCATATCGAGTGTTCACTCGTGTGGATTATTTTGAATCCATGAGGAAGAAGAAGAAAGTTGGAGCTGATGCTGGTGAACCTATCCAAGTGTTCACAGATTCTGAGGAAGAAGAAGCCCCTGTTGTTGCTGAGAAATCCAAGAAAATTGTTGTTGAGAAACCTAAGAAAGCAGTTGCTGAGATACCGAAGAAGAAGAAAGTTGTTGCTGATCCCAAAGGCAAAGGGAAGGCCAATATGATTACTGAAGATGAACCTGCAAAATCAGATTCCAATTCTGATTCTGATGTGTGTTTAAGAGATATTCTGAATTCTCTTAAGAAAAATGCTGAGCATTTTGCTGCTGCAAAAGAAGCTGCACCAGAACCTGAAGATGATGGCAGTGGTGGTAGCTCTTCCAGTGCAGAGAGCAGCTCTAAGGAAAGCTCTGCTAAAGATTCCACATCAAGCTCTAATGACCTTGCTTCTGAAGAGGAAGGTATTTCTGATTCTCTTGAGACTCTAGAAAATAGGTTGGCTATTTATTCTAAGAGAAAACTATTGATAGAGAAGAGAATCAATATACATGATTTTGAAAGTAAAGGCATGATTAGTTTCTTAGAGGAAAGGAATTTGATGCATGCTGTGAATTTTGGTGAATCTTTCTTGACAAACTGAGCTTATGAATTTTATGCTTGCATGAAAAAGAGTACTGGTAGGAGATCATCTAAGTGGTATGGGACTGTAAATTTTAGGGGGGGGATGTACCTTTTACTCCTGAATTGATAAATGAGTTTCTGCATATTCCCAATGTTGAGGTGGATGAAGAACCTGACATGGATGTGGTTATTGTTGCTATAACTGGTGGTAGGGTAGTTAAGTGGACTAGACAGATGCTAGCCAAAGACCTCACTTCCCTACATTCTGTGTTATATAAACTCATTATCTACAATTGGATTCCCACTACAAATACTACCAAGATCACAAAAGACCAAGCTGTTCTTATGTATAGGATCTCTGTACTTAAGAAATTCAATTCAGGCCTCACTATCTTGTTCTGATTTCAAATTACTTGAGGCACCATGACTTTGTTGCCAAGAACATTGATGTGTTGAGGGGGAGAGTTCCATTACTGGCCATAGCTCCTGCTTTACTCACTGGGGATAGAGTAATTGATCTGCCTTTGACTGCTGGTACTGATCATCAGCACAGGCCTTCAACTACTGAACATCAGCAAAGACCTTCAACTTCTGATCATCCAGATCAAGAAAGAGAAATGCAGCCCAAAATGTTGAGAACATCCGTATCAACATTTCTGGTAATGTGTATCTTTCACAGGAATTCATCAAACTACAACTCAAACACTTGCAGGAAACTATTGATGAGCTCCAGTTCCTGAAGGATAGGCGGACCAGTATGCTTTCACCTACAACAGGGGGAGTACCACCACCATCAAACTCCAATGTGGTGATTGAAGAGTTGAATGATGATGGAGTTCCAGCTGCTGCTGCTGGTGATGGACCTGATGCTGCTGATACTCAAGTAACTGATGTAGTTGCACACCTTGCATCTACTTACTTTGTGGATGAAGTTGATGATGATGCTGCTGAGATGGAGACCTTGTATGGTGATCTCCACTGATGAACAAGGACAAGCTACAAGACAGGGGGAGATCTGAATTTTATAATGGCTATTGTGCAGGAATTTGATGCTGCACTTATTACCACAGCAATATATGTCATTTATTCAGTTCAATCTCTGTAATTGATGTTTAAGTTTAAATTCTGAAATTCTGATACACTTGTTATTTATTTTCTAGATGATAGGTTGTTTATTATTTACAACTTGCTTAATTATAGTTACATTTGGTAATATTTGTTTACTGCCCTTGCTTAATTTGTTTACAGGTTACCATGTGTTTACTGCAGGTTGTTTGTTTAGTCTTAGTTTTTGTCCATTTGTTTTGTTTATTGTTTTTGCTCTGATGTTTGTTATTTTGTTTTTGTTAGTGTCTTACTTAGATTCTAAGTTAATTCTTCCAGTTCAACTTATGATCTTAGTAAAGTTATTTATGTTGTGAATAAGTGTACTGTTTATACTTATTCTATTTTGGATAAAATTGTTTTGATCCTTTGGCACGGATCATTATGAAATTATCATTGATCTTCATTTGATTTGATCGAACGATTACAACAGGTATTGTCTTGACTAGTGCTTAGCAATGATGTCAACCTCAACTAAGTACATAAAACTGAGTATGTATAGAAATATATATGCATCAGGTGTGTTGTAGTCGAAATGTCAAATTGGGGGAGATTGTAGATGTTGTTAATCCTTAAATGCCTTAACATTATCAACAACATCTTAATTTGACCTTCCGAGATTTTTTCTAAGTTTTTTTTGAAATGCTACATTAAATGTTGATCTAAATGTTGTCGCATTTCTGGCAGGATCTAGAAGCTTCTACAAGGATCTGGAACCTGGAAGATTCCAGAACATTGCAGAACATGCTAGAGCAGCCTGGAACCATTTAGAACGACCTGGAGCATACAAGAAGGATCTAGAAAGATCATGGAAGTTGAGCTCCTAAAAAATAGGACCTCAATGTGGAAGCCTCTAGAATTCGCACCTCACATCTATAAATACCGATTGAAGGCTTCATAATTCAGTGTATTCTATTCGAGCAATATCCTAGACCGAGCGTTTATCTCTGTTAGGATTTGTGGCCAATAGTTTTACATTTTAGATCATACGAAGTATCCCACCCGTATGGCTGTGTGTCTTGTTATCTATTGAGAGTGTAATCATAGATAGACTAGGCATTTCGACAGTGTGTAATCTTATACACTTAGATCGTTTTCTAAACTTGGCACCTACCTCGCTTATAGTTTCAGTTGTGAAGGTTATTGTTGTAACATTTCACACAAAATTTGTACTTGAAGATAAGTATTGATTTACGCCATAAGGCAGACATAGATTTTTATTTATAAAATCTATGTTAAAATATTTACATTGTGTCTCGTTTGTTTTTAGTGTTTCAAGTCTTCCGCTGTGTATCTAATTTTCTGATATTCTGTTAGAGTCAGTGTTGTGCAATTTGTCTCAACATTTAGTACAACATATTTCTACTTAAACTTAAACACTTCATACACCCTACGCACACTTTCAGAAACAATTGAGAAGAAAGTCGAAGCAACCGAGTCCATCCTTGCTCAACTCTTGAGTAATCAAAAATCGATAGAATTTCAAATTGGGCAATTGGCAACTTCAATCGGATCTCAACATACAAAAGGTAAATTGCCCTCAAATACTGAGGTAAACCCACGCGAACATTGTAATGCTATTACAATTGGAAGTGGTGAAAAATATGGAATCACTTCAATGTCGATTGAATTGGAAGAGAATGAAGTGGTGAAGGCATAAGAAAGGGAGGAAGAAAAAAAGAATGAGGTAGAAAAAGATGGAAGTGGAGAGGTTGCTCCAATAATTTCAAAGTGGAGAATTGCCAAAGATTTGAGAAAGAAGAGGCTTGAGGTACCTTGTGATAAACGGGGGATGCCCATTACATATGAGCCACTTCCATATCCGGGAAGATATATGAAGAAGATGGATGAAAAGTTTGGAAAGTTTTTAGATATTTTCAAGAAAATCCACATTGATCTTCCACTTTCTGATGCTTTAGAGCAAATACCTCATTACATGAAGTTTCTAAAGGATGCAATAGCAAACAAGAAGAAGCTAGTGGATGATGAGAAGATCAACTTGACCGAGGAGTGTAGTGCTATCCTTCAACGAACTCCTCCCGAAAAGCTCAAGGATCCGGGTAGTTTCACTCTCCCATGTGAGATTGGTGATGGTCCCATGATGAAAGCTCTTTGTGATTTGGGAGTTAGCATCAATTTGATGCCACTTTCAATCTTCAAGCGTTTGGGACTTGGAGAAGTAGTGCCCACATCAATTACTCTCCAATTAGCGGATCGTTCCATCACCCATCCTAAAGGGATCATTGAAGATGTATTGGTGAAGATTGACAAGTTCATCATTCCGGCCGACTTTGTGGTGTTAGATATGAAAGAAGATGAAAATATCCCATTGATTCTTGGGAGGCCGTTTCTTGCCACAGGGGGAGCAAACATCAATTTGAGAAAATGGGAGGTAACATTGGAGGTGAATGGAGAGAAAGTGATTTTCTCCAAGTATGGCTCAATTGAGAGTTCCCCAAGAAAGAATGAATCTCCCTCCATCCAAGAATGTGACATTTATGTGAAAGATCCATTACCAAAAGTCCCATTGAAAGATCCGGGAGATGATAACAAATTGAAGCAAACTCCCAAACTTGAGCAAAACTCAAGTTTGGGGGAGTTTTATAAGGAGAAGAGTTTTGGTAAGTTCCTTGAGGATAGTGAAGATGAAGAAGGGAAAAGGAAGAGTTTAAAGGAGAGAAAGATCGAAAAGGGTTTTGAAATTGGAGATAAGGTGGTATGGTGCACGTTGGGAGAGATGGAATTACTTGGAAAGATTAAGCTCAAGGAACGCAAAATGTTGGTCATGAAAAAATTGGCCTATGAAGGAGGCATTGCGTTGGAAAGTGAGGAGGACGAAGTGTTCATCGCCGATGAGCACAATGTCAAGCACTATCATCCTCCATTCAAAGAAAGGGAAGTTTGAACTTGTTAAGTTCCGTCCGGCATAGGACGTTAAACCTAGCGCTGAATGGGAGGCAACCCATTTTTACTTGCTTTATTTCATTTCTAGCTCATTTTATTTGCTTTGTTAGTTTAGTTTGATGTGTTTGTGAGTTTTGATGCTAGTTGGAGAGACTTGGATCGAATGGACGATTGGAAGTCGAAAGTGGAACTTTGAGCTTCGAAGAAGGTGTAGCTATAGCAATCGTAAGAGGTACGCCTACCTCAATTCTTAGGAATTGCATAGCAATTACTAAGTTTGGGGGGGGTAGTGGAATTTATATTCTTTTTCATGACATTGATTGCTTAGCTACTTTTAGTTTTAATTGTTGGGATAGTGGCCCATGTGTGTAGATTTGTATGTTTAGCACTTGGTGTCAATATCATTGCAAAACTATTTTTCCAAACTTTTAATTGCTTTGCAATGAAAAAGTTTGGGGGGTATGTTCGTTTTTACATTTTCTATTGACACCAATGTGTACTCTTGTGTATGTGTGCAATTTGAGCTTTAATGATCATTGAGACACATTTGATGGTGATTTGTTGTGAATTTGATTCCTTGAATATGTACATGAGTGGAATGAATCATCTTGTTTGTGTTGTTGTCATCTTGTTACCTATGGATGTTTTGCATGCACAATGATTAATGTGTGGTGATGATTGATGAATGTTTGAGTCTTGAATGAACCGGTGAGAGTTGAGCTTTGAACCGATGCATTAATCCGGTTTATTTCATTTTTGAGTGGATCAATTCATTGCTTGCTTTTCTAGAACTTGCCCAAGTTCTTGCTTGAAATCATGCTCGTGTGATACTTTGAGATATGATGTAGGCCATCTTTCGTACTACACGTCACTTAGCTAAAATTTTCCAAATAACCAAAGTAATATTTTGTAGTTACCCCGTTTGAGCTTGATTTCCCATTTTCTTTGCAACCTACAATGTTTAACCACTTAACCTTTTGAGCCTTTGATATCCAAACCTAGTGGAGAATAAAAAGAAAGTGGTAAAACATGTGCTTTAGTGCCTTTGGTTTGAAGAGATAAATTGGCAAAGCAGTGGAAAAAAAATGATGTGAAAGAAAAGAGGGACAATGAGCCCCAAGAGCTCACAAGAAAAAGAAAAGAAATTGGCTAAAAAGATGAGAAGATGAATGCATTTGAGGAATTTATATGAAAAGTGAGAATGAAAGTTGTAAAAACTAAGAGCACGAGCTTGAATTGTTGAAAAAAAAAACTTTCGTTCTCCACTAGACGAGTCACTTTTTCCATATTCATCTTACCCCGTCCAAAGAGCCAATGTTACGTCCTTGTTTAAGCCCTATATATCCCATTGTTGAACATGTTTGTGGTGGAAAGATGGTAGAGCTTGGGCAAGCATATGGGAATTGCAATGCATGATTTGATTGATGAGTGCTTATTGTCCTTAATTTGTTTGAGTGTTTGAGAGAAACACTATATCTAGGGAGTTGAACTTGAACATTTTGATATTGTCATCACCATCACTTGTTGTTGTGTGTTCAGCATGTGTGAGTAATTAGTTGGATCTTCAATATTGAACTTGTGATCATTTTTGAGAATGTATCTTGAGGAAGAAGAATTCATTTCATGTCATTTGATACGTGGGATCTTTCATTGATCATTTAGTTGTAAATTTCACCCTCATGTTGTATTTCTTTCGTTGCTCGAGGACGAGCAACACTTTAAGTTTGGAGGAGTTGATTCGAGTGGAATTTACACGATTTAGATGCATATTTGAAGCTCATTTGATGTTGATTTCATTGAATTATTGGTCGATTATCATTGTTTTGGTCAAAATAAGAGAAAGGTAGTGTTTTGTCGATTTTGTAGGAAAAATGATGTATTTTGAAAGCAAAACACCAACCATACTTCACTGGATCAAGAATAGAAGCTGACCATTGGATTCGTCTCGAAAAACGGAGTGGAATGAAAAAAGGAATCGAGTCAATCGGAGGTCGGAAGCTCGAGATACAACGGAACGAAAAATGACGAGGCCGGACCACATTTCTACCCGGCCGGGTTACTTCCACCCGACCACAGTACTGTACACCCACGTTTTTTATTAGTTCACCCACCGAAGGTTTTGGCCGGGTAAAACCACCCGGGCGGGTCACTTTGGCCCGGCCATGCCCTATTCCATCAAAACCTTCGTATTTTGGCCGGGTAAAACCCACCCGGCCGGGTGGTTTTAGCCCGGCCTAGCTCTGTAGCGTTGAAGGTTCGTATTTAGGTCGGGTGGGATGCCCGAGTGGAATCCACCCAGCCGGGTGACATGATTCTCGGGGGTTTTTGGCCATTTTCTCCAATTTCGAGGGACCTAAGTGCAAATTTCGTCCAAGACTTCTACCCCAACTATAAATAGCTCCAATTTGAGTTTTAAATGGGACTCACTCCTTTTACAAGCAATTCCACACACACATTCACATAGTTGTAGGTGTTCTTCATTTTTAGTTTAATTTCGTCAATAGATTAGATAGAATAGTGGTTTTTACTTCAAATCAAGCTACAATTATCATCGGGCATCGTCTATTACATCGTTTTGTAGCTAAATTCGCATGATCAAGGTGATATTACTCTATTTTGCAATTCAATTTGGTATTTTCTTAATTTCTCCAACCTCTTGTTATTTTATTATGAGTTTGATGTTATTTGTTGTTGTAGCCATGGGATTCTCTTCTAGAACCATGAGCTAATCTCCAATTGCCTTGGGTGTGGATGTTTTGATGGGTGTTTAGTGTAATTGTGGATTGATTGCATGATTAGCCTAGGATTTGGGTGTATATGTTTCTAGAGTTGTAGTTCGATTGATCAACCCTATTAGCAAGCATTTTCGATTATGTTAATTGCAACGAGAGTTGGGTTTGCATGATTGGGGTGTGAGTGTGAGCTTTGGTCAATCGAATAGAAGTTAAGTAGTGATTAGCTTAACCGAGAGAGGGTTAATTGCTAGACCGACAACTTTAGAAATTAATTGACTAGAGGTCGTCTACGAGATTAGTGAGAGGGCGTCTCATAAGCATTAGTAACCGTGTTGAAAGTGCTTATGAGACACTATCTTAGGAGCTTATGGTATTTGGTTAGATCATGTAATTGCTAATCAATGCACGATGTTGACCTACGCCTTTCGAGGGGGTTTGCACACTTATGTGATAGCCTTTAGCTTAACCCGAATTCATAGCTAATTCATGTAATCGGTTCACTAGTTCACTTAATTACCAACAAAACGGAAACACCCGAGGCAATACTCTTCCCTTGCACTTTCCAAAAGAAAGTTAGATAGTTCGTCTACTTCATTTGCCTTATAATTCTTGTTATTAGTCTTATTTAGTTAATTGCTTCTTTCAAAACCCAAAAACAACAACATTTAGTTGCTACAATAGCATGATAGCTTGCAACTTTAGGGACTCATTCTCACTCAATTAAATCCTTGGAACGAAATTCTACTTGGTATCCTTGGAACGAAATTCTACTTGTGGGGATCATATAGTTGTAAAAAGTGTGCAAAAATACGTCCAAGCCAGCAGTCGAGCTCATGGGGACACCAGAACAAGTAGTCAAGGCAGAGCAGTTGATCAATGATGTTCTGTCTGAGGTGCTTTGCATAACTACAATATTATATATACCCTTTATTCCTGTGTTGATGACCATACTTTTTTGTACCATAAATGCTTGTGATTGACGTGTCAATATTGTCATTTGTGTTTGTCAGCCTTTGGTTGTGAAAGTTTTTAATAGCTATACATTAAAATACCTTTCCCCATTTTTTAGGTTGAGTAATTCTGTGTACTAAGTACTAACACCATGCAGTCAATGGGACAACCATCCGGAGCTGAACAATTTGTGATGAAGATCCTCAATAATAAGGTATATTAGATAACATCTACTGGTTGTCTCTATAAAGTATCTCAACCCCAACTCAAAATCGCTTTTGTATCTTTAAGATTTATATAGTACCCACAAATCTGATTTTTTTTTTCTTTTTCCAGAAATCTATAATTAATGGAGTTTGATAGATTTGCAACCCTTGATCCAAGTCATTTTCGACAAGTTGTCTGAGTTTTTCCAATGATTTTCACGGAGTTCAACTTGTCGCACATTTGATACATCTGATATCATGCTTCTATGGTGACATATGTTCTGTAATTATCCCCTAACCCTCTTTTTCATTCACGAGTTTCATTATTTTCTCTCTGTTTGTATAATTAATGTGTGTTATTTATATACACTTTTCTGTGTGTCAGAAAATATGCCTTTACTCAATAGAGGATCCCTAACTCTTGCTCAAATAACCAGATTTACGGAGATTACCAGTGAAAACTCCATCAATTGCTTATGCGTTTTGATACACCAAATCTGCTTCCACGCCTTCGCCCTTCAGCAAGAAGGTTGGTTTTCATGCGTTTAGTTTCAATTAAATTTCTGATTATATGCAGTAAGTTTGTAATTACTCTTGGGTACCATGCTCTGATTTCGGCAATACAATATTTTTTAGCACTGTTACTTTTATTAATATTTTGTTCCTTTTGTTTTTGTAGAATTTCAGCATTGTTACTGTTATTGGCTTCAACATATGTTCCTTTTGTTCTTTGATTTGAAGGTCTACAACAAGATTTAAGGTTGTCTTGGTCCTCAAATATGTAATGATAATTAATTCCTCTTTCCTTAAAGATTCATATGTAATGTTAATTAATACCTTTTGCTTAAATATTCATGTCTCTATGATGGGAACTAAGATATACTTCTAGAAATTTGAAGCGCAACTCTCCAAATTACCCTAGCAACCAGTTTAGAAACTGTAGAGAGAATAATACTTTCATAAAAAAAATCAATCCCTGTACAAAACAAAGCACAGGCTATTTATAAGATTAGCCCTGCCTAAACCCACGAAATGTAACTGCCACTAAAAGAACTAAACTAATAACTAACTATATGGCCCAAGCCCAAATACTGAAATTACTGAAATAAAAGAATTTAGTCAACTGGTCAACATTCTTCCTCTTCTTTTGTAAACATTTATAATTGGTGGATTCTCATCAACACCCCCGCCGTGAAAACGAACCTTGTCCTCAAGGTTAAGAGTGGTGAAGTGACTTCGCAAGTCGTCGACGGGATCCCATGTTGCATCTTCGGGTCCCAATGATTTCCAGAGGACGAGAGCTTCACGTATTGGCCCTCGTGGAGTATGGCGCCAACGGTACTCCAAAACACGTTCTGGTACAAGGTCGGGGGTTCCGTCACTGGAATATGGAGGTAGCGTAGCACAAGTTGGTGTATCGGTTCCTATTTTTCGGCGGAGCAGGGAGACGTGGAAGACTGGATGGATGCGAGATTCCGGTGGAAGATCAAGACGGTATGCTGCTGGCCCAATTCGGTCTAGAACCTGGAAAGGACCGAAGAACTTACTTGCTAATTTCTGGTTGATTCGGCGATGAATAGTTTGCTGGCGATACGGTTGAAGCCTGAGATATACCCAATCTCCCGGTCGAAATTCTTCTGGTCGTCGTTTGGCGTTGGCGTATTGGCACATTCGATTTTGGGCCGCAGTAAGGTTGAGGTGTAACTCGCGGAGGAGTGCATCCCTATTTTTGAGTTAGATGTCCAGCTCGTGAACTGCTGTAGAACCTGGTTCGTGAAATGGAATGGGTACAGCGGGCCGTCCGTAAACAACTTCGAATGGACTCATTTTAATTGCACTGTGGTATGTTGTGTTATACCAGTATTCAGCCCATGATAAGTGAGATTCCCAGTCCTTTGGCTTATGATACGTCATGCAACGGAGATATTGTTCTAGGCAGCGGTTGACCACTTCGGTTTGGCCGTCGGTCTGCGGATGGTACGCTGAACTAAACTGCAACTTCGTTCCCAGCAGTTTGAATAACTCACGCCAGAAATTACTGATGAAGACTCGATCACGATCTGAGACAATGGTTCTTGGTATGCCGTGTAAACGAACAATGTGTCGCATGAACACTTCTGCAACGGACGCTGCTGTGTATGGGTGTCGTAATGCAATAAAGTGTGCATACTTAGAAAGGCGATCTACCACTACAAGTATGGTGTCCTTGCCGTGGGATCGGGGCAACCCTGTGATGAAATCAATTGAAATGTCAGTCCATACCTGTGCTGGGATCGGGAGGGGGGCCAATAGGCCGGCTGGTGTACGGCTGTCGGACTTGTTTCGCTGGCATACATCACAAGTCTTGATGAATTGCACAACATCGTGCTTGAGTCTCGGCCAACCAAACAACTGTTGTAGTCTCTTTGTCGTACGTAGAATGCCCGAGTGGCCTCCGAAGGCCGACGAATGAAATGTCTCGATTAATTGTGCGCGCAGTTCACCTTCCGGAATCTGTATCTTGCCCTTGTGAGCCACACACCCATTTCGTAATTCCCAACTTTCGTCCGAATTTTGCCCCTCAGTGAGCTGCTGTAATATGGGTGCCAGGGTGGGATCCGTTTGGGTTGCCACGGCAATGTCGTGCCAAAGGCCAGTGGACGGGCTAGAAAAGGCCATGTAGAGGTCTTCTGAATTTGGTTTCCTAGAAAGGGCGTCCGCCACACTGTTTTCTTTGCCCGGTCGGTACACAATCTCATAGTCGAATCCAACTAGCTTCGCTATCCATTTTTGCTGTTCCGGTGTCGTAATGCGTTGTTCCAGCAGAAAACGTAAGCTCCGCTGATCGGTGATGATTTTGAAACGACGTCCAATCAAGTAGGGGCGCCAACACCGGATGGCTTCGAGAATAGCCAACATTTCCTTCTCATAAATTGACCATGAAAGCTTGGAGATCGATATAGCTTTGCTCATGAAAGCAATTGGTCGATTTCGTTGTGATAGAACTGCTCCTATACCATGTCCCGAGGCATCCGTTTCTATCGTGAATTCCTCATTAAAGTTGGGTAGAGCTAGAACTGGGGTCGAACTCATGGCGTGCTTGAGTGCCTCAAAGGCTGTTTGTGCTTCGGTGGTCCACAAGAAGCTGTTCTTGCGGGTCAGGTTGTGAAGTGGTCTGGCATTGTACAGGCTATTTATAAGATTAGCCCTGCCTAAACCCACGAAATGTAACTGCCACTAAAAGAACTAAACTAATAACTAACTATATGGCCCAAGCCCAAATACTGAAATTACTGAAATAAAAGAATTTAGTCAACTGGTCAACACTCTTCCTCTTCTTTTGTAAACATTTATAATTGGTGGATTCTCATCACTCTATAATCTTCTACTTGGCTTTATCCAGTAATTTGCTGGAATTTACACTTAAAAACAAATGATACGTTAGGAGGTTCACATAGTTAGAGAATTTGACAGTAAGAAGCCTGCTAATTTTCTTTTGTCAAGGAAATTATTTATGAACATAAGTTCTTATAATTTTTACAAACTAATGGAAATTTAGAACTTTTTAACTTAATATGTGAAAAACATATTCATGGGCGTAGCGGGTAAACCTATGTGTTGTACTTCTTACAATGTTTCAGACATGAACGTCCAGAGAAAATATAACTATTCTCTTATTTGGTGTAATATTTTCCATTTGTGAGAGGCCACAAATGATAGTCTTCTCATTAGTTACAGGCAAGGCCCCCAACACTAAAAGGTTAAATATGGGATCTGTTGGAGTTGAGCTAGATATTATAACTGGAGCTGTAAAGGTGAGTTATAATCTGTGCAACATTATTATAATTTTTCACGTGGAGTTGTTGAATCAAGAAACCTGTTTTTGCAATAAACTCCCCGGCCCATTCTATTATATCTAATACGTATTATTACAATTGTCGCTAAGAGCCATTTCGCCTACGTGGAAAAGGGGCAGTAAACAAGAATCAAGAAACAATAAAAGGAAGGAAAAAGAGAGGCTCCTCCAAGCTATTGCAAGAAACCAGGTTCAGTTCTTTAACTCGACAGTGTTCTATTATATCTGATTCGTATTATTACAATTGTTATTATCATGAATCGGTGATAAAGAACATGCCCTTTTAAACTAGAATGAATTTAATGACTCCTCAGTCTCTATGCTGCTTAGTTATGTATCAGAAAATATCAACTTAAAAACAGTTTAAATAGTAATATAATTGTTTATATTGATTTCCCTGCCTTGGTATCTTTCTATTGATTATATAATTGTTTTTGTGTCTACATGGTTCTAAGAGTCATTAGGTTAATGTTTTTCTTTTTACATGTGCTTGGGCTGTTTATGTTGCACCATAGTAACATTGTAATGCCCATCCTCAATTCTCATCAGCCATTTGACTCAGGTAAGGCCTTCCAAAGTCCTAATAATGATTCAATTATGAGCCCACCCCTTAAGTTGTCCAGTCTTCACTCTCAGATCACTGCCTGCATTGTTTTTTAGTTCAAATATTACTAATGTGATTTGGAAATATGTATTATACGGTCATTTTATTAATTGAAGTTTATGAGACAATTTCAAATTAAATGAATTATAATCTATTTGATTAATTCATTTTTCATTTAACCGGCTACAATTATCGTTTTCAAAGTGTAAGAAATAAAATATAAAATTTAAGTTAGCATATGTATACAATTTAACTAAATTCCATACATAAACTTCAAATTTTTTTATAAAGTAAAACTTGAACTAAAAATAGAATGTTTTATTGTGTCAACTAATGATTCTGTTATATATTTTAAAATAATAGGCAATTAAGTGAATTTAGTACTTTATAAATCATGCTTTTGATGTTGTTCTAAGCTGCAAATAGGCAACAACTTATTACATTTATCTATTGTCCCAGTTTTCTTCTCCTTGCCATCTTCCTGTCTTCTCCAATTGAATTGTGAATGACTCAGATGTTACACTGTGATTTGAACATACGTGTGAATAAGAGGTAACATAGTAAATTTACTAAGAGGTTAGATTTAAATTTTGGAATGTACGTTTCATTTTCATTCTTTGCATTATATGGTGGTGTTTTGTTGTCCCTTTGAATGAGTTTTCCACTTTTTGACGTGAGTCAATCTCTATGGTTCTGTTTCTCGATGTTTAATTTGTAATTAAATGGGTTTTTGTTTCGATTTTTCATAGCCGCTGGTTTTTAGATGTTGATGATTCAATTCTGTATGAATTTGTAGTTTCAAGATTATGATGTAATATCAGCGAGAATTTTATTTCTTCGAAGGGGATTTTTTATTCAGTTATGGTTCGATATGGCAAGTTAGGTGTTGATGATGATGGTGGGCAAGGAGGGTGGATTAAAATTTGCGTTTGACTTATAGTTAAATTTTAGTAATATGATAAAAGAAAAAAAATCCATCTTCCAATTGGTTCAAATTGACTCAACTTAGAAAGTGTTTGTTCCATTTCCACGGAGGGAAGAGTAAACTTACAGTCTAAAAACTCATAATTGCAACATTTTTAGTTTCTGGTGATATTTATTTTTCTTGTGGTTTCTTAGTTCCATACTTCCATGCCTTTAAGGACACAAATTACAATATGATTAAATTAGTGTAAATAGGAAATTCTTTGTAATATTTTCTTGGTTGTCTGTTTTTATGTTTAAAACTTGAGAATTGTTCTCTTCAATTATGTATTCTTTGTACAATTAAGTAAACTAAATTGAAATGGTGTTATTTTGTTCTTTGCATCGTTAAACTTCCATTGCGTCAGATTGGGGAAATTTTTTATTTTAGTCCTATAAGTTTGAAACATTTCAAAATAAATCCTTTAAGTTTCAACTTTACAAAATAAGTCTTTTACCTTTCAATTTAATCCTTTTTTACATCAATTTTAATCCTTTATGTTTTGAAAGAATTATAATAGTCAAACTTTGTGCCACATAGATTAAAAAATGACACATCATTATCTCTCCACTATATATATTTAAAAAAAAAAACACAAAAACTTATATGCAATATTGACTAATTAAGTCAATTGGACTGAAAATATTGACTTATTAAGTCAATGGGCTGAAAATATATATTATTGGGCCACCATTAATTCATTTGGGTTAATTCTTAATTTATTTGTCAACTGGCCCGCTTGTGTTCTAATTTTGACAAAAAAATTTAACCGGTTTATTTTGTCAATTTCTGTGATTTTTTATCTTTTATTTTATTACCGAACGCGGGATATTAAATGTAGTAATTCAAATCGTAATATGTAGTAACACACATTATTTTATGTAGTAATAACACAAACTATTTTATATAATAATACAAATTCTTTTATTTAGTAACCCGTTTTTTTCTAGTATTTTTGTTAATGTAGTAACTCACATTATAATACGTAGTAACATATACTATCGCATGTAGTAAACACAATAACCGTGTTGTAATGCAAATTATTTGATAAAGTTACATATAGTAACAAACACATATTCAATGTAGTAATTCAAACTGAAGTATGTAGTAACATATAATTTTTTATATAGTAATACCGATTCTTTTATGTAGTATTTTTTTCTAGAATTTTTATTAATTAAGTAACTCACATTATAACATATAGTAACTATATGTAGTAATATAAATAAACTCGATCCATAATAATAATTAAAGAATATTTAAAAAATAGAAAATATTTAAAGATTAAGACCGTCGTAAATTGCAGCGTTCGGCCGCGGCCTCGGGTGGCCGAAAACTGCTCGGAGAAGACGACTAAGTACAATTTCTGCTAGTGGGTGTATTTATAAAAAATTATTTCTGTTAGTGGATGTATTTATTAAAAACATGGGTGTGAATTGAACTATCAGTGGGTGTATTTATAAAAAATGTGGGTTGAATTGTCACTGGGTGTATTTATAAAGAATGTGAGTGTGAATGACTAAAATGCATATATGCAATATTTCACAAAAGACTGGCCCTAAAAAAAAAAACGTAGAGCTAATAAGTAATAACACCCTAAAATATTTTATACACACCCCATAATTTTAAATAAAAAAATAAATTAATATAAAATAACTAAGTAACCCTTACATAAATAAAGAGTAAAATAATTTTAAAAAATAACTTCAAAAAATATGAAAAGTAATCTTTAAAAATCTTAAAAAAAAATGTAATTAAAATTTAAAAGTATTTAAAAAAATTCACTAAATCTTTAAAAATAATTAATTTACATAAAATAATTAATTTTTTGAAAAGAAATCATAGAAAAATAAAGAGAATATGAAATTAAAAAATAAATCATCAAAACAAAATTTAAAAAAATCAATAAAAAGTAAGATTTTATTTTTTATTTAATTTTCTTAATATTTATTCTTGATTGAGTTGATTTTTCTTTCATTTTTTTTTAAAAATTGAATCATTAATTGGTATTTTAAATTTAATTATTTTATAAATTTTATTTTATTTATTTAATATTTTTAGATTTTATTTGGATTTAATTGATTTTTTCATTCAAATATTTTTTTAATATTTAGTTGATTTTTTAAAATATTTTTAAATTTTATTTAGTTTTCCATATTAATGATTATGTTTTTTAATTAATTTTTAAAATTTATATATAGTTTTAATGATTTAGTTGAATTTTAAATTATATTTTTAATTTTTATTCAATTTGCATTTGTTTTGCGGGGGGTAAATAGGAAAGAATTGGGGTGTGTTTAGCAATAAAAATTGATTTTTAAATTTTAGTGGGGTGTGTATAACATTTTATTAGATGTTAGTTACACAAACAAAATTATCTGTATCTACTCCAAAATAATTAATCGCTCCTCTATATATATGAAAAAAATTTAAAAATTCTCTACATCTACTCCAAATTAATTAATTAATTTATTTGAAATATATTTATTTATTATTAGTATTTGATAAAATGATAAAATTATAATTAAATTTAGTTATACATTTCAATTAATAGAGGAAAATAAGATTCACATAATTAACATCGATCATTCATAACTGCAACACTCTTTGAATTCGTTTGTGAAATTTATTTTGTTTCACATTTTTTAATATTTTTTCAAGTTATTTTTTAAAATTGTTTTATTATTTATTTATGTAAGGGTTACTTAGTCATTTTATATACATTTATTTTTGTATTTAAAATTATGGGGTGTGTATAGAGTATTTTTGGGTGTTATTTGCTCTATTTTTTTAATATATATATAAAGGAGAGATAATGATGTGACATGATGATGTGGCACCAAGTTTGTCAATTATAATTCTTTCAAAACATAAAGGATTAAAATTGATGTAAAAAGGGATTAAATTGAAAGGTAAATGACTTATTTTGTAAAGTTGAAACTTAAATGATTTATTTTGGAATGTTTCAAACTTATAGGACTAAAATAAAAAAATTCCCCGTTAGATTGATTTAAGGTTTCAACAATCAGTCAGAAAACATATATACATGGTCGCATTGTTAAATTTCATATTCTACAAAGTTGTGATGACAGTTTCTAATTAAAATAGTGTATTTAACCTATTATAACAATCAATCAGAAAACATATATACATGGTCGCATTATTAAATTTCATATTCTACAAAGTTGTGATGACAGTTTCTAATTAAAATAGTGTATTTAACCTATTATAATTTTTTTTTGTTAAATTTCATATTCTACAAAGCTGTGATGACAGTTTCTAATTAAAATAGTGTATTTAACCTATTACACAATTTCTAATTAAAATAGTGTATTTAACCTATTATGTTTTTTTTTTAAGTCTCGGGTATCCGGTCAATCTGAGACCTAGAGATAGAAATTGTTTACACCTGAGAGGTTCGAACCTGAGACCTAGAGAGGAGCATACTCCTAAGTCCCAAGCCTATACCACTAGGCCAACTCCTTGGAGTTATTTAACCTATTATAATTAATTGTCATTTTATTGTGTTACTCACCGGGGACGTGAATGTGAAGAAGTACCTCAAAAAAGAAGAGGAAAGATTGATGGTAAAGGTAAATTTATTGGGTCAAATTTGTCTTCTACAAAAGTGTTGAAGAAAGTTTAGATTGAGAAGGATAGCAATTGGGGGACAAAGTGGGATAGCTCAAGTGGTTAGAGCACCACTACCTAGGCCTTAGGTCCTGGGTTCGAGTCATGGGGAGGGGAAAAAAGGGATGGGTATTTAACTTCTATAAAAAAAAAAAAAAAAAAGATAGCAATTGGGGTCTTCTTTAATTAGAAAAATGATGTTTTCTAACTATTTTATTGTATCTATTGTTATTTTAATTTTTGAGGATATTTGAATAAGATGTTTGGTTTAACTATTTAACGAATAAGACACATGTAGATGTTGTTAATTCTTGGAGAACATGCTAGAACAGCCTAGATGCATTTAGAACGACCTGAAGCATACAAGAAGGATCTAGAAAGATCATGGAAGTTGAGCTCCTAAAAAATAGGACCTCAATGTGGAAGCCTCTAGAATTCGCATACCACCTCTATAAATACCGATTGAAGGCTTCATAATTCAGTGTGTTCTATTCGAGAAATATCCTAGACCGAGCGTTCATCCCTGTTAGGAATTGTGGCCAATAGTTCTACATTTTAGATCATACGTTGTATACCACCCGTATGGCTGTGTGTCTTCTTATCTATTGAGAGTGTAATCATTAGATAGACTATGCATTTCGACAGTGTATAATTTATACACTTAGTTCGTTTTCTAAACTTGGCACCTACCTCGTTTATAGTTTCAGTTGTGAAGGTTATTGTTGTAACATTTCACACAACATTTGTACTTGAAGATAAGTATTGATTTACGCCATAAGGCAGACATGGATTTTTATTTATAAAATCTATGTTAAAAGTATTTCCATTGTGTCTCGTTTGTTTTTAGTGTTTCAAGTCTTCCGCTGTGTATCTTAATTTCTGATATTCTGTTAGAGTCAGTGTTGCACTATTTGTCTCAACATTCTGTGCAACATTTATCTACTTATACTTAAACACTTTTATACACCCCAGCACACTTTCAGTTGGTATCAGAGCTGATACCTGACGACACTAGGTTAGATCTTTGGTCAAGTGTATTTTTAGTTTAGGTTAGCAATGGAAACACATCACATATCCACTGCACTTAGGCCACTCGTTTTAGATGGTTCGAATTATGCTTATTGGAAGCCTAAGATGCGTATGTACATCAAGTCAATTGATGAACGTGCTTGGAGGACTGTACTTACAGGTTGGGAAGCTCCAAAAAGACCAGCAGGTGTAGATGGTGAAGTTCAACTCAAAAGAGAAGTTGATTGGACGGCTGATGAAATAACAACAGCAGGCTACAACTCTAAAGCTTTAAATGTTATTTTTACTTCAGTTGATGTTTCAATGTTTAAAATTATATCTAACTGTTCTACTTCTAAAGATGCATGGGACAGGTTGCAAGAGCATTGTGAGGGTTCAGACAGTGTTCGAAGGACTAAGCTTCGACGGTTGGGGACAAAGTTTGATGAACGTGCTTGGAGGACTGTACTTACAGGCTGGGAAGCTCCAAAAAGACCAGCAGATGCAGATGGTGAAGTTCAACTCAAAAGAGAAGTTGATTGGACGGCTAATGAAATAACAACAACAGGCTACAACTCTAAAGCTTTAAATGTTATTTTTACTTCTGTTGATGTTTCAATGTTTAAAATTATATCTAACTGTTCTACTTCTAAAGATGCATGGGACAGGTTGCAAGAGCATTGTGAGGGTTCAGACAGTGTTCGAAGGACTAAGCTTCGACTGTTGGGGACAAAGTTTGAGAATCTCCGAATGAAGGAAGATGAAACCATTTCATCATACAATGAAAGGTTAAGTGAGATAATCAATGAATCACATTCTCTTGGTGACCCTATTTCTAATGTTAGAGTAGTTCATAAGATATTAAGATCTGTTCCTAAAAGATTTGATGCTAAAATTTGTGTTATTGAAGAGGCAAAAAATACAGATACATTAAGTCAAAATGAGTTAGTGAGTATTTTTAGAACATATGAAATAAACACTAATCAAGTTGATGAAAATGATGTTGATAAGAAAGTTGTGGTTTTTAAAGGGGAAACATCAAACATTTCTGAGATTCAACCTATCATTACTGAAGTTGATTCTGATGAAGAATTGCTTGATAAATGTCTCAAGGATCCTAACAACATTGCCTTACTTACTAAGAACTTTAATAAGTTTCTTAAGAAATCTGTGAACAAATCTAGCAACATTCAGCCTAAGATTCAAATCAACACATCAACACCTCAACCAGAAAGGAGGAAAGGTCAATTCACACCAAGACCATCAAAGAGTGAAGGTAAACCAAGGTATGATCCTGAATTTCGAAAATCAGTTCAATGTAATGCTTGTTCTGGTTATGGCCATTATGCAAATGAATGTGCAAATACTAGACTTAAGCAAAAACTGAATTTTAGTGCTACCTTGAGTGATGATTCTGATGATGATCTTGATGGATTAAATCAGAATTAATATTCTAATTTTACCAGAATTGATTATAATGATTCCTCAGATGATGATCTAGATGAAACAGATTCTAATGTTGTACCTGATGCTTCAACATCTATAGCAACATCAGAACAGAGTCGCCCAGATTTGAACTGTTTTAATGGTTTAGTTGATGATGTAGGAAAAAGGACTGATGACAATGAATACCAAAAGTTGTTAGATGATTGGAAGAATCAGAAACTCACCCTTGATTCTCTGAATAAAAGGAATAAGGATCTGATATACACAGTCACCAAGCTAGAAGTTATTCTTACCAAAAGAGATCTGGAAATCTGTAACTTAAAGGAGAAACTGATAAATTCTACTTTATGTTTCAAGAAATATTCCAAAAGTGCTTCTGAGGTAAATAATGTTATAGCTACTGGTAAGTCTAACAATCATGGTTTAGGCTATGATGGTACTACTGCTTCTATTTCTCATAAATTTAGAAAACCTGTGAAATTTGTTAAGGCAAATGTTGACACATCTGGTGCAACATCTGCAGAAACAGAGTCTCACAAGGTTAAAAGGAAGTATATATGTCATTACTGTTTCAAAATTGGTCACATTCGTCCTTACTGTATAAAGTTGTTTGAAGAACAGAAAAACTTGAAAATGCTGCATAAGAAACTGTCACATCCTGGTAAACAGTTTTTGAAATCTGCATGGAAACCAAAAGCTACATGTAATGTTGTTCATACCTCATTAAAAGCATGTCTACCTGATTTATGGTACTTTGATAGTGGTTGTTCTAGACATATGACAGGTCGTATTGATTTCTTATCTGATTATGTGACCTTGAATAGTGGTAGTGTTACATATGGTGGAGGTTCTAAAGGAAAGATTGTTGGTAAAGGAACTTTGAATGTTGAAGGTTTTCCTAAGCTTAAAAACGTATTACATGTTGATGGCTTACTTGCAAATCTGATTAGCATTAGTCAACTTTGTGATGATAATTTGCATGTGAAATTCGATAAAGATTCATGTTATGTTCTTAATAAAGATGAAGTTTGTGTCATGACTGGTACTAGGGCAGCTGATAATTGCTATCTTATTGGAACAAATATGTGTAACTTGTCAAAACATGATGAAAATGTTCTATGGCATCAAAAATTGGGTCATGCAAATTACAGAGCAATGAAAAAGCTAATCAAAGCAGATGCAGTAAAAGGAATTCCAGAATTAAGGTTTCACAACACCACTGTATGTGGACCATGCTAAAAAGGTAAGCAGGTAAGAATGTCACACAAAATGCTGTCACATTGTACTACACATCGATGCTTTGAATTACTGCACATGGATTTGATGGGTCCTATGGAAACTGAAAGCATTGAAGGAAAGAGGTATTCCTTAGTTGTGGTAGATGATTTTTCTAGATATACCTGGGAAGAGTCTTTGAGAGACAAATCTGAAGCATTTGCTGCATTTAAAATTCTTTATAAGAGGTTCAAAAATGTGTTTAACTTGAAAGTTGGTCGTATTATAACTGATCATGGTAGGGAATTTAAAAACAGCATGTTTAATGATTTTTGTGATAAAGACGGTATCTGGTAAGAATATTCATCTCCTAAAACTCCACAACAAAATGGAATTGTTGAAAGAAAGAATAGAACTTTACAAGAAATGGCAAGAGTTATGCTTACATCCAAATGTCTTGCTAAGAAATTTTGGGGAGAAGCAATGAATACTGCATGCCATATTATAAATAGGGTTTTTATTCGTTCTGGAACTAGTCAAACACCTTATGAGATTTTGAACAACAGAAAACCTAATGTGAAATATTTTCATGTATTTGGTTGTATGTGTTATATTTTGAATGATAGGGATCAACTTCATAAGTTTGATTCTAAAAGTGATAAAGGTTTCTTTTTAGGCTATTCTAGAAATAGTAAAGCTTATAGAGTTTATAACCTTAGAACTAACACTGTTCAAGAATCTGTTAATGTTGTGTTTGATGATGATAAAGGTCTTACAGATGACAAAGATGAAGATGAGGTATCACAGGTTACTGATACTTCTGAGAATACACTGAAGTCTGAAAATGTTGCACCAAATGTTAACACATCTGGGTCAACATCTACAGAACAGTCAACTGTAAATTCACAGAATGATCAGTACATTCCCAAAACGAATCTTTCTTCAAGAATAGGCAAAAGTCATCCCTCTGACCAGATCATAGGCGATGCTACTGTTAGAGTGCAAACAAGAGGAAGAGTAAGATCAAACAAGGTAGATGTGCTAAAGAAGCCTTAACTGATGAAAACTAGATTAATGCTATGCATGAAGAACTTGGTCAGTTTGAAAGAAATGAAGTGTGGATACTTGTTCCTAGACCTAGTCATACTAATGTCATTGGAACAAAGTGGATATTCAAGAATAAAACTGATGAATCTGGTAATATTGTTAGGAACAAGGCTAGGTTAGTAGCACAAGGTTACACCCAAGTTGAAGGAGTTGATTTTGATGAAACTTTTGCACCTGTTGCTAGGATAGAATCTATTAGATTACTGCTAGCTATTGCATGTTTTATTGATATTAAACTTCATCAAATGGATGTAAAGGCTGCATTTCTAAATGGCATATTAAATGAAGAAGTATATGTTGAACAACCTAAGGGATTTGAAGATCCACAGTATCCTGATCATGTATATAAACTTAAGAAAGCTTTGTATGGTCTTAAAAAAGCTCCTAGAGCATGGTATGTTAGGCTTACTGACTTTCTTTTGGAATATTGATTTATTAGAGGAGAGGCAGATAGAACTTTGTTCATTAAGCACACTGAATGAGGTTTACTTATTGCTCAAATATATGTTGATGGCATTGTGTTTGGTTCTACTTGTGATAAAATGTTGAGTAAATTTGTTGAGGCAATGACTGCAACATTTGAAATGAGTATGGTTGGAGACTTGAACTATTTTCTAGGGCTTCAAATCAAACAATGCAGTGATGGTATTTTCTTCTCCCAGAGTAAGTATGCTAAGAACTTGGTTAAAAGATTTGGTCTTGAGAATTCAAAACCAATGAAAACTCCTATGGGATCTTCTTTGAAACTTTGCAAAGACAGTGCTGGAACAGATGTTGATCCAACACTTTACAGATCCATGATAGGTAGTTTACTGTATTTAACCTCTAGTAGACCAGATATTATGTACAGTGTGTGTGTTTGTGCTAGGTACCAAGCTAATCCAAAGGAATCTCACCTGAATGCTGTGAAAAGGATTATCAAGTATGTTTCAGGTACAAGTGACCTTGGAATCTGGTATACTAAGGACACCAACAACATTTTGATTGGATACAGTGATGCTGATTGGGCTGGAGATATAGATGATAGAAAGAGTACGGGTGGAGGATGTTTCTACATGGAAAACAATCTTGTATCATGGCACAGCAAGAAGCAGAATTGTGTTTCACAATCTACTGCAGAATCTGAGTATATAGCTGCTGGAAGCTGCTGTACACAACTCCTGTGGCTGAGCAAGATGTTCCATGACTATGGTATTGAGAATGGTATACTTACAATTTTTTGTGATAATACTAGTGCCATTAACATTTCTAAGAATCCTGTACAACATTCACTCACAAAGCACATTAGCATAAGACATCACTTTATGAGAGATTTAGTAGAGAAGAACATTGTGAAGTTGGAGTATATACCTACTGAAAAACAAAATGCTGACATTTTCACTAAGGCATTAGACCATGAGAGATTCTCAATCTTGAGGAAATCTCTTGGCATGAGCACTATCTGAAAAATTTGGATGGATGTTGTCACAAATGCGTCAGCATTTGGGACAACATCATGGGTTGTAAAAAATTTATAAGTTGAATTTATTTCTTACTTAATTAAATAATTCATTTGTAAAATATCTACGAATCTAAGAACCTTGGAGTGCAAAAATAAACATGTCTTACACCTCTCAAATGCGTAAAAATGAGAATGTTATTAGCATACTAAAAGATGTACCAAATCACTGAGTAATTATGGAGCACGGAGTTCACTACTACGGTGCCTTCTTTTCAAAATGTGATTCTTTGGTAAAAACATCAAAATATTTGTAATCCATTAAGTAAGTATGGGGCACGGAGTTCGCTACTACGATGTACTCTACAGGAACAATGGATCAATACAAATTAGATGCTATAACACAAAAAGAAAAAATATGGTGCAACACAAATGAAGCAAATTCATGTAAAAACCGTGTTGAGGTGTTTGTAACAGTTTTGAGCACAACATTGCCTGATTCGAATTTATTTTTATAAGTTGTAATTATTTAATTATTTATTGAGATTTATTTTATTTATTTAATTTAAATACTAACCTACGTTTATTTTTTTCAGATTATGCCTGGACTTAGTAAATTATTCTAGAAATTTCTTAATTATTTAATTAATTAATAAAATTGATTTTACCCACTAATTAAACCATGATCAAGGTAGTGGCTAAAAATGTGGAGCACTATCTTTTTTTTCTGGAATTAATCGTGTTAATCTCCAACTACACATATTCTCCCTATAAAACTCAATTAATTGTGATTTATATTGCTAATTGCTATTTGTCGAGCTTTGTTAAGTACACCTCTTGCAGATTTGTTCTTTTGGTCGTGTATCTCTCAAAGATTGTTTATACACTCCTCAAACCTACCTTGAAAATCCAACCGTTCCTTAAATGGCTGGAAACCAACCTCAATCCCACTCACAATTTCACTCTCACTCACACTCTGCTTCTGAAACTTATGAACGAACTACCCAAAATTCTCTAGAAATTCTTGCTTCAATGGCCTCACAATAATCCAACTCCTCAAATGCCGACTCCAATGTCTCTGCAAACCCATCAACAACAGCTCCCACTCGTCAAACTACTCCTCAAACCGTTCCACCAACAACCAACATCCCACAAGATTCGACCGTTGAACAGTTTACTAGGGCTGTCGAAGAGGTGTCTGAGACTCTTCGAGCTACTGGTCATCTGCCTGTGATGACATTCGGGGATATCATTGTGGATATCTCGGGTTATTTGGCCAATCAAACCGCTCAAATGGCTGCCGAAACAAAAAGCCCTAATCCTACTGTTCCTGTTTCAACGGAGGAATATGTCGAAACTGTTGCTGAAGGAGAAGCTACTGCTGCATCCGATTCTGAGGATGAAGAAATGGAGGACGCCCAAGCTTCTGATAGTGGTACAAACTCCTCTCTCTCACCTTCTGATGAGTCTGCACCCATTCCTTTCAAGAAAAATGTGCAGAAAGGGAAAAGACAGAGAATCCCTGTTCAAAGAAGGAGATCATATCGAGTGTTCACTCGTGTGGATTACTCTAAATCCATGAGGAAGAAGAAGAAAGCTGGAACTGATGTTGGTGAACCCATTCAAGTGTTCACTGATTCTGATGAAGAAACTGAAGTTGCCACTGTTGCTGCAAAGAAGCCAAAGAAAATTGATGTTGAGAAACCAATAGAGAAGAAAGTTGCTGCTAATCTCAAAGGCAAAGGGAAGGCCAAGATGATCCCTGAAGAAGAACCTGCTGAATCAGACTCTGATTCTGATTTCAATGTTTGCCTAAGAGACATGCAAAAGTCTCTTAAGAAGAATGCTGAGTCATTTGCTGCTGCAAAAGTGTCCACACCAGAACCTGATGATGGTGGAAGTGGAGACAGCTCATCTTCTGAGGCAAAGAGCTCATCTGCTGAAGCAAAGAGCTCATCCAAAAGCTCCTCTGCACATGATGGAGACACTGATCCTGATGAGGAACTACCCTCTGAGGAAGAAAGCGAAGGTATCTCTGATCACTCTAATTATGTTGAGAAAAGGTTAGAAATTTACTCTAAGAGGAAGCTGTTAATTGAGAAAAGGATTAATGTGCCTGATTTTGATAGTAAGGGGATGATTAAGTTTTTAGAGGATAGAAATCTGTTGAATGTTGTTACATTTGGTGAATCTTTTCTTACAAACTGGTCTTATGAGTTCTATGCATGTATGAAGAAAAGTTCTGGTAAAAGAAGTTCTAGGTCATATGGTACTGTTAATTTTAGGGGGAGGGATGTGCCATTCACTCCAGAACTTATTAATGAGTTCTTGCACACTCCTAATGTTGATGAGGATGATGATCCAGATATGGATGTTGTGATTACTGCAATCACAGGGGGTAGAAAGACTAAGTGGACTAGGAAGATTCTAGCTAGACACTTAACCTTATTACATTCTGTGATGTATAAGTTGATAATATACAATTGGATTCCCACTACCAACACCACTAAGATTACAAAAGACCAAGCCATTCTTATGTATAGGATTTCTATACTTAAGAAGTTCAATCTGAGACACACTATCTTTCACCATATGAGGAAGTTTACTGGGAAAGGAAATCTGCCCCATCCAGTCTTGATTTCAAACTATGTGAAGCACCATGACTTCACTGCTAAGAAGACTGATGTTTTGAGGGGGAGAGTGCCACTGCTTGCTATTGCTCCTGCCTTATTGATTGGGACAGAATAATCGATCTGCCCATAGTTGCTCCTGGTACTGATAGTCCACAGAGATCTTCCAGACCCTCTACTTCTGCTCAACCAGGCCCTTCCAGAACACATCAGAGAAATGCACCCCCAAATATTGAGAACATTCGTGTCAACATTTCTGGTAATGTGTATCTTTCACAGGAATTCATCAAACTACAGCTCCAACACTTGCAGGAAACAATTGATGAGCTCCAGTTCATGAAGGACAGGTGGACCAATCTGCTTTCACCTACAACAGGGGGAGTACCACCACCATCAAACTCCAATGTGGTGATTGAAGAGTTGAATGATGATGGAGTTCCTGCTGCTGCTGCTGGTGGTGAACCTGATGCTGCTGATGCTGGAGTAACTGATGTAGTTGCACATCTTGCATCTACTTACTTTGTGGATGAAGCTGGTGATGATGCTGCTGAGATGGAGACATTGTATGGTGATCTCCATTGATGAACAGGGACAAGCTACAAGACAGGGGGAGATCTGATTTCATAATGGCTGTTGTTTATGCCATTTATTCAGTTCAATCTGTGTAACTAATGTTTAAGTATTCTGAAATTCTGATACACTTGTTATTTATTTCTTAGATGTTAGGTTGTTTATTTGTTGCAACTTGCTTAAATTATGGTTACATTTGATGATATTTGTTTACTGCCTTTGCTTAATATGTTTACAGATTATCATGTGTTTACTGGAGGTTGCTGAGTCTTTGTTTTGTTTGTTGTTTTTGTTCTGATTTTTGTTATTTTGTTTTGTTAGTGTCTTACTTAGATCTTAAGTTAATTCTTCCAGTTCAACTTATGATTTTAGTAAAGTTACTTATGTTGTGAATAAGTGTATTGTTTATACTTATTCTATTTTGGATAAAATTGTTTTGATCCTTTGGCACGGATCATTATAAGGTTACCCTTGATCTTCATTCGATTTGATCCAACGATTACAACAGGTATTGTCTTGACTAGTGCTTAGCAATGATGTCAACCTCAACTAAGTACATAAAACTGAGTATGTATAGAAATATATGTGCATCAGGTGTGTTGTAGTCGAAAGGTCAAATTGGGGGAGATTGTAGATGTTGTTAATTCTTAAATGCTTTAACATTATCAACAACATCTTAATTTGACCTTCCGAGATTTTTTCTAAGTCTTTTCTGAAATGCTACATTAAATGTTGACCTAAATGTTGTCGCATTTCTGGCAGGATCTAGAAGCTTCTACAAGGATCTGGAACCTGGAAGATTCCAGAACATTGGAGAACATGCTAGAACAGCCTAGATGCATTTAGAAAGACCTGGAGCATACAAGAAGGATATAGAAAGATCATGGAAGTTGAGCTCCTAAAAAATAGGACCTCAATGTGGAAGCCTCTAGAATTCGCATACCACCTCTATAAATACCGATTGAAGGCTTCATAATTCAGTGTGTTCTATTCGAGCAATATCCTAGACCGAGCGTTCATCCATGTTAGGAATTGTGGCCAATAGTTCTACATTTTAGATCATACGTTGTATACCACCCGTATGGCTGTGTGTCTTCTTATCTATTGAGAGTGTAATCATTAGATAGACTAGGCATTTCGACAGTGTATAATTTATACACTTAGTTCGTTTTATAAACTTGGCACCTGCCTCGTTTATAGTTTCAGTTGTGAAGGTTATTGTTGTAACATTTCACACAACATTTGTACTTGAAGATAAGTATTGATTTACGCCATAAGGCAGACATAGATTTTTATTTATAAAATCTATGTTAAAAGTATTTCCATTGTGTCTCGTTTGTTTTTAGTGTTTCAAGTCTTGCGCTGTGTATCTTAATTTCTGATATTCTGTTAGAGTCAGTGTTGCACTATTTGTCTCAACATTCTGTGCAACATTTATCTACTTATACTTAAACACTTTTATTCACCCCAGCACACTTTCAACACATTTACAATTTGAATGATGATATTTCAATAAATTGATTGATTGTTCATTTGAGTATTATTAAATTTTATTAATTGTCTTTGAGTGTTAATATGCGGAGTTTAAAACCAATATTATCTCATGGTTAATTTTTTCCATGCTGATAGAGTGAGTACTCCTCTCAGTTTTAAGTGTTGAATTACTTGCAAAGATCTTATCGATATTGCTTATACATGTTAAATTATATTTACGTATAGTACCATGATGTTAAAATTCTTTGCTTTTGAGCTAGACATTTTCGTTACTTTTTCAATATTTTGATAACACTCAAAACTAATACACTTGCTACAATATTTTATTTTTAAAATTCTTACTCATTTTAAGTCCATATTCACATTTTACCTAACATCTAACTATAAATTATTTAAAATACTAATTTTTTATTTCGGATGAATGAGAGTAAAATTTATACTTATAGCTTCGAGTTATTTTTTCCACAAATTATTCTGTAGACAGTTATACTTATAACGTAAGACACGCCCTTATTAACTCAATTTATATTTTTTTAATTGATTAAGTTTAATTTGATCGTATATATGACATGGAATATCTATTCACTTTTATTGCATTCGCATTTTATGCAAGTGTGTTCCACCAAGTATGAGTTTCACTTCACCTTCTATAATACTCAATTATTTACAGCATATTTTTTTATTGATATGAAATAATAATGATAATTAATATATTTATAATATCATTTTATTTTTAAAATTATCACTCATTTTAATTCATATTTCCTTTTACATCTCACAAAATTTTTTTTACTCCTAAATAAATACTTTTTATATGTGTTGTGCCACAATTTGCACGGATAGATTAGATATCCTTCACGTCAGATATCCAAATTCCCGAATCGATGTATGAAGAACCGGGTCTAAAGCCTCCTTCAAAAGGGTCCTCCAAGAACCTGCAAAAGACACGCCGGAGGGGAGTCCGGCGCGAACACTCTGACGCTCAAGTCAGTATCTGTGATTCAGTCGATAATGGGGACTTAAGAGTCCTCTTTATAATGACCAGGTTCTCGGAGAAGGACTTCAGATGCTTTATAATAGATGTTAATAAGATTAAGTAGCATTAGAGATCGTAACCTGTTAATGTATCTAGGCGTGGCTATTTATAGAGGAATTCTATTGAGGGGGAATTAGGTTTTCCCCCTTTTTCGGATCGGCCATTCCCCTATCCTTGAATCAGTTTGCGAATCTCCACTCCCTGAAGAATCGCAACCACTCTGCCCTCTAGATTCTAGTCGTTTGAGTAAAGGAAGAATTAGTCTTCCTTTATCCGTTCTTATCCCATTTTATAGGAAATCTCTCCGGAAATCCAGGCTGACTAATTTCCCTTAGGGCCCGGTCTTCCTGGTATTTCTCCCTTGAGATCCTTAGGTGGAGCTCCCTCCGGAGGGACATCCGGAGGGATTTTATATCCTGAGGAGTTCTCTTCACGTTCCTATCTTCTCATAAATCTTATCCTCTATACACGTGTCGACATCTCCTGAGGTGACAATTTTAGGCCGCATCATCTACTCCCCCCTACTCTCATAAAGTTATTATATCTTTGTGAGAGTAAGAAGTTCAAGGGAATCTGGAATAAAGGGCACTTCTGGAGAGACATGTTCTAACTTCCCTTCGGAGAGAGATTTCGAAAATATTCACCTTCTTGAGTTTTCCTGCCCAAACTCGGGAAAAACGCTCCGACTTCCGCGTTTGGGTCCCACTTAGACGTGATCTCTTCTTTCCAGCTATTTTCCCAAGGAAATACCTTGATTCTACCCCTTTCTGCTCACTTTTTTGCCCTTTGTCTCCTTGATTCACCTCTTCTCTCCTTGGAAACTCCCCCACCATCATCTTTTCTTTCTTTTGGCGTCTCTCTTTTCTCCGGCTTCTCGTCATCGTTGATCGTCCAGTCCGACCTCACACTTCCTCCGACAAGGTAACCCAGCTATCTTCTATATCCTTTCTTTTTATTTCCACGCTTTTTGTTAATGTCTTCCAGCGAGGCAACCCCGCTTAAGTCCTCCAAATCGAATCCTTCTGAGTCGGTATTGTTTCCGATAGAGGATCCCCAACTGAGAGATAAAATTTCATCTTCTTCTCTAATCGATAGCACCCGCTTGGCTAGTCTCGTTCAAGCCCAAGTCTTTCCCTTGGACTACATCCCCCGAATTCCTCATCCGGATGAACGCCCCAATTTCTCGGGACCCCGAACCCTAGCTTTCTTTAAAGCCCAGATTAGGGCTGGTCTTCGATTTCCTGTTCATCCTTATCTGGCCTCAATATCTACCCGCATGCAAATTCCCCTTAATCAGTTTACTCCCAACGCCATCTGTACTATGATCGAATTTTACATTTTGGTGAAGGGGAACGGCGGCGAGCCTTCCGCTGAATTATTTCTGGGCCAACATTCTTGTAAGTTGAACGATGGCTTCTTCTATGTTTGTGGGAGAAGGTCTCGTGCTTGTAAGATCATGAAAAAACTTCATGAAGAAGAGTCGTCTTGGAGAGATTACTATTTTTTGTGACCAAAACCTCTGATTGGCCGTTTCCCCATGAATGTTGGTTATATCGTAATCCAGGAATACCTCTTCCTCCTCTGAAAGATTACTCCGCCTCAAATCACACTGTTATGACTGGCCTCAATGGTCATGTTCGCCTACATGATTTCTTTGATGTCATTGGTATCTGCAATAACCCTCGTATTCTCTCCCATTTTGGATTTTGTCCTCAGGATTTTCCTTTAGAGCCCCATGATGGTAAAAAGAATCCTTGCTCTCTTGGCTCCTCCTTGTGCATAATTATTTTCCTAAATGTTTCTTGGTTATCTGCAGGTATGAGCTGGTTGACTCATATTTCATGGGATGCCCCTGCTCTAGGGGTAGTGAAGGCACCTGCTGTTGCTTCCCCCAATAACCCTCCTGAGGCTTCTCCTTCCCCAGCTCCGGTTCCAGAAAGATCAGTAAAGACCCCGGCTCTAGAGAGTTCTACCAGGGCTCCTCATGTTCCTAGTTCTTCCGCCCAAGTCCCTGGTTCCATTTCCAAGAGAACCCGTTCAGCTGCCAATGCTTCCCTGCTCGATTCCGTCACCTCTAAGAAGAAGAAAGGAAAGACTACTCGTGTCGTTCCTGAGAAGGAAGCCTCCCTTCATGCTTCCTACGAACCTCTCCAGCGTCTCATCAGCCGATGTCCTCCTCCTTCCGACACCACGCTCTCTTGCAAGCCCCTTCCTGAGGATCTATTGCTCCATGGCGCTCATCTGTTTTCTGAGGTATATCCCCTTATTCTTATGGCATCTAATTTCTTCATGTCTGAAATATTACCTTTTCTTGTCACGCAGTTCGGACTTGTCTATACTAAAATATTTGACCAAACCATCGAAATGGTTGCTGAGAACAAACTCCTTCGGGCTGAGGCGTCTTCCTCTCAACTGACTCTCAAAGGTGCCACTGCGGAGAGAGACAAAGCTCAAAAGCGGGCTCAAGCTTTGGCCGAGGAGCTGCCTCTTCTCCGGGCTCAAAGTAAGCAAGAGGTGGCTAAGACTAGGCATCTGGAGGGAGAAGTAGAGCGGATGGAGGACGAAATGAAGCGAATGGAGAGTGAGCTGCAAGATGTTGGAGTACAGGCCTGCATCAAATCTCTTTTTGCCTCTCCTTTAGGTCAAGAGTTTCTGGGGACTCTCCATACTCAATGGCTGTCCAGCTTCTTAAAGAGTTCCAGCTTCTTGTGTGCTATGGGGCCACACATCCCTCACTTCACCGATCATGGCTTCAGCAATGCCGTGGCTGAGCACTCGGCTCCAGAATTCGATGGGACCTACTCCCGCGCCTTTCGCCTGGACAAGCTTGCTCCCACTTCCAAATTCTTAGGGGATCCAGTAGAGAGTGCTGACAGCCCCTGGTGGTTGCCCGGAATGGGTCAAGCCATTGCTAAATTGCAGGCGGCCAAGGTGGGCATGGCTGAGCTGGAGCCTCTGGAACAATTGACTTATCCTTACGCCTCTGCCCCTATAACCGAGGTGAAGGCAGATGAGGGGAAGGATGCTGAGGCCACGCCGGTAGGAGGAGGGGGGAGGATCTAGCGGTCATGCCGCTGTCGAGGAAGCTGTCGTCAAAGAAGTTGTTTAAATTCATATTTCCATGAACTTAACAAACATTTTACCTTTCTTTTGCTGCACTCTTTAATTTCTGCTCATGATACTGGTTCTTATTATACTCTTTAGGGGACCCCGCACTCCTGGATATGTGGGAGCTTTTTGTAGTAATCGTTTTAGCTTCTTACTCATTTGTTTATGGCATGTATTTTCCTTCTTGTTCACGTGAGCAGCCTATAAAACTGGTAGGGGAGTTGGTGGAAGAGTCCTCTGGTCCTCTTTTCTTCCTCCCTTTGGGTCTTATAGTCTGCACCAAATACTGCCCATAGAATCTTTCTTTCGTAACCCATTTGGGTCTCAAGTGTGTTGAGGGGCTCTCCAGCCCTCCTCGGTCTCCAAGTCTCTGAGTGTTTCTCACCCTCATTTTCGAAGGTTCTAATTTACGAAGTCCTTCTTTCATTTTCAAGTATCCCATCTGGGTCTCGAGTATAGTGAGGAGTTCTCTAGCTCTCCTCGGCCTCTGGGCCTTTGAGTGTCTTTCACTCTCGTTCTTAAAAGATTTTAACTCGTAAAATCTTTCTTTCATTTTCAAGTAACCCACTTGGGTCTCTAGTATAGTGAGGAGTTCTCTAGCTCTCCTCGGCCTCTGGGCCTTTGAGTGTCTCTCACTCTCGTTCTTAAAAGATTTTAACTCGTAAAATCTTTCTTTCATTTTCAAGTAACCCACTTGGGTCTCAAGTATAGTGAGGAGTTCTCTAGCTCTCCTCGGCCTCTGGGCCTTTGAGTGTCTCTCAATCTCATTCTTAAAAGATTTTAACTCGTAAAATCTTTCTTTCATTTTCAAGTAACCCACTTGGGTCTCAAGTATAGTGAGGAGTTCTCTAGCTCTCCTCGGCCTCTGGGCCTTTGAGTGTCTCTCAATCTCGTTCTTAAAAGATTTTAACTCGTAAAATCTTTCTTTCATTTTCAAGTAACCCACTTGGGTCTCAAGTATAGTGAGGAGTTCTCTAGCTCTCCTCGGCCTCTGGACCTCTGAGTGTCTCTCACTCTCGCTCTTAAAAGATTTTAACTCGTAAAATCTTTCTTTCATTTTCAAGTAACACACTTGGGTCTCAAGTATAGTGAGGAGATCTCTAGCTCTCCTCGGTCTCTAAGTCTCTGAGTGTCTCTCACTCTCGCTCTTAAAAGATTTTAACTCGTAAAATATTTCTTTCATTTTCAAGTAACCCACTTGGGTCTCGAGTATAGTGAGGAGTTCTCTAGCTCTCCTCGGCCTCTGGGCCTTTGAGTGTCTCTCACTCTCGTTCTTAAAAGATTTTAACTCGTAAAATTTTTCTTTCATTTTCAAGTAACCCACTTGGGTCTCAAGTATAGTGAGGAGTTCTCTAGCTCTCCTCGGCCTCTGGACCTCTGAGTGTCTCTCACTCTCGCTCTTAAAAGATTTTAACTCGTAAAATCTTTCTTTCATTTTCAAGTAACCTACTTGGGTCTCAAGTATAGTGAGGAGTTCTCTAGCTCTCCTCGGTCTCTAAGTCTCTGAGTGTCTCTCACTCTCGCTCTTAAAAGATTTTAACTCGTAAAATCTTTCTTTCATTTTCAAGTAACCCACTTGGGTCTCGAGTATAGTGAGGAGTTCTCTAGCTCTCCTCGGTCTCTAAGTCTCTGAGTGTCTCTCACTCTCGCTCTTAAAAGATTTTAACTCGTAAAATCTTTCTTTCATTTTCAAGTAACCCACTTGGGTCTCGTATTTTCAGGATTCATATTCGCATATATATATGTTAACATGAAAGAGACAATCAAAGCACAATAACTCTGCGTAATTCTTCAAAAAGGGAAGAAGCTTCATTGATTATTATCAGTTTTCAACATAGGCCATAGATAACCTACGCTGGTCTCATTAAAAACCTCTCTACAGAAAAACCCCAGGGGGGAAACCCGTAAAGAGGGAAAAAGAGCTCCGGTGAAGCTATTAAATACGTTAAATAAAAACAAGAATCAGTATCAATTCACAAATGGTCTCAAAACCTTACATTTTCTTCAAACAAAAAATCTCTTTAGGTGACAAATATTCCACGGTCTAGCTATATTGACCCCTTCCATGCTCTGCAATCTATAGGCTCCTCCCTTTAGTACCTCCGTGACTCTGTATGGACCCTCCAAATTAGGTTCCAGTTTCCCTGTGTTCTTTAGTGCATCAGCTCTTCTCAGCACCAGATCTCCCACTCTAAAGGACCTCGGGATCACTCTTCGATCATACGCAGCTTTGATTCGACTCTTGTATCTTTCAGCACGTACTCGAGCCATCTCTCTTTCCTCTTCTACTAAATACAAGGCTTCTCTCACCAGCTTCTCATTTTGATGTTCTTCATGTAGATGTTGTTAATCCTTAAATGCCTTAACATTATCAACAACATCTTAATTTGACCTTCCGAGATTTTTTCTAAGTCTTTTCTGAAATGCTACATTAAATGTTGATCTAAATGTTGTCGCATCTCTGGCAGGATCTAGAAGCTTCTACAAGGATCTAGAACCTGGAAGATTCCAGAACATTGGAGAACATGCTAGAACGGCCTAGAACCATTTGGAACGACCTGGAGCATTCAAGAAAGATCTAGAAAGATCATGGAAGTTGAGTTCCTAAAAAATAGGACCTCAATGTGGAAGCCTCTAGAATCAGCACCCCACTACTATAAATACCGATGGAAGGCTTCTCAAATCAGTGTACTCTATTCGATCAACTTCCTAGACCGAGCGTATATCCCTGTTAGGAATTGTGGCCAGTAGAACTACCTTTTAGATCATACGTTCGTATCCCACCCGTATGGTTGTGTGTCTTCTTATCTATTGAGAGTGTAATCTTTAGATAGACTAGGCATTTCGACAGTGTATACATTATACACTTAGTTCGTTTTTAGAACAAGGCACCTGCCTCGTTTGTAGTTTCTGTTGTGAATGTTAATGCTGTAACATTTCACACAACATTTATACTTGAAGATAAGTATTGGTTTTCGCCGTAAGGCTAGCATAGATTTTTATTTATAAAATCTATGTGAAAAATTATTTCCATTGTGTCACGTTTTGTTTTTAGTGTTTCAAGTCTTCCAATGTGTTAATCATAATTTCTGATATTCTGTTAGAACCAGTGTTGTACCAATTGTCACAACATTTAGTACAACATTATTCTACTTAAACTTAAACACTTCATATTCATACCACACCACACACTTTCAGTTGGTATCAGAGCTGATACCTGACGACACTAGGTTAGATCTTTGGTCAAGTGTGTTTTTAGTGTAGGTTAGCAATGGAAACACATCACATATCCACGACACTTAGGCCACCCGTATTAGATGGATCGAATTACGCTTATTGGAAGCCTAAGATGCGTATGTACATCAAGTCAGTTGATGAACGTGCTTGGAGGACTGTACTTACAGGTTGGAAAGCTCCAAAGAAACCAGCAGACGTAGATGGTGAAATACAACTCAAGAGAGAAGTTGACTGGACGGCTGATGAAATAACAACAGCAAGCTACAATTCTAAAGCTTTAAATGCTATTTTTACTTCTGTTGATGTTTCAATGTTTAAAATTATATCTAACTGTTCTACTTCTAAAGATGCATGGGACAAGTTGCAAGAGCATTATGAAGGTTCAGAAAGTGTTCGAAGGACTAAGCTTCGAATGTTGGGAACAAAATTTGAGAATCTCCGAATGAAGGAAGATGAAACAATTACAGCCTACAATGAAAGGTTAAGTGAGATTATCAATGAATCACATTCTCTTGGTGACCCTATTTCTAATGTTAGAGTAGTTCATAAGATATTAAGATCTGTTCCTAAAAGATTTGATGCTAAAATTTGTGCTATTGAAGAGGCAAAAAATACAGATACATTAAGTCAAAATGAGTTAGTGAGTATTCTTAGAACATATGAAATAAACACTAATCAAGTTGATGAAAATGATGCTGATAAGAAAGTTGTTGTTTTTAAAGGAGAAACATCAAACATTTCTGAGATTCAACCTATCATTACTGAAGTTGATTCTGATGAAGAATTGCTTGATGAATGTCTCAACAATCCTAACAACATTGCCTTGCTCACTAAGCACTTTAATAAGTTTCTTAAGAAATCTGTGAACAAATCTAGCAACATTCAGCCTAAGATTCAAATCAATACATCAACACCTCAACCAGAAAGGAGGAAAGCTCAATTCACACCAAGACTATCAAAGAGTGAAGGTAAACCAAGGTATGATCCTGAATTTCGAAAATCAGTTCAATGCAATGCTTGTTCTGGTTATGGCCATTATGCAAATGAATGTGCCAACACTAGACTTAAGCAAAAGCTGAACTTTAGTGCTACCTTTAGTGATGAATCTGATGATGATGATCTTGATGAATTAAATCAGAATGAATATTCTAATTTTACCAGAATTGATTATAATGATTCCTCAGATGATGATCTGGATGAAACAGATTCTGATGCTGTACCTAATGTCTCAACATCTCACCCAGATTTGAACTGTTTTAATGGTTTAGTTGATGATGCAGGAAAAAGGACTGATGACAAGGAACACCAAAAGTTGTTAGATGATTGGAACAATCAGAAACTCACTCTTAATTCCTTGAATAAAGAGAATGAGGATCTGAAAGACACAATCACCAAGCTAGAGGTTATTCTTACCAAAAGAGATCTGGAAATCTGTAACTTAAAGGAGAAACTGATAAATTCCACCTTATGTTTCAAGAAATATTCCATGAGTGCTTCTGAGGTAAATAATGATATAGCTACTGGTAAGTCTAATAATCATGGTTTAGGTTATGACGGTACTACTGCTTCTATTTCTGAGAAATTTAGAAAACCTGTGAAATTTGTGAAGGCAAATGTTGTCACATCTGATGCAACATCTGCACAATCAAATCCTCACAAGGTTAAAAGGAAGTATTTGTCATTACTGTTCTAAAGTTGGTCATATTCGCCCTTACTGTGTAAAATTGTTTGAAGAACAGAAAACTTTGAAAATGCTGCATAAAAAACTGTCACATTCTGGTAAACAGTTTATGAAATCTGCTTGGAAACCAAAAACTACTTGTAATGTTGCTCATACCTCCTTAAAAGCATGTCTACCTGACTCATGGTACTTTGATAGTGGTTGTTCTAGACATATGACAGGTCGTACTGATTTCTTATCTGATTATGTGACCTTGAATAGTGGTAATGTTACATATGGTGGAGGTTCTAAAGGAAACATTCTTGGTAAAGGAACTTTGAATGTTAAAGGTTTTCCTAAGCTTAAAAATGTCTTACATGTTGATGGCTTACTTGCAAATCTGATTAGCATTAGTCAACTTTGTGATGATAATTTGCATGTGAAATTTGATAAAGATTCATGTTATGTTCTTAATAAAGATGAAGTTTGTGTCATGACTGGTACTAGGTCAGCTGATAATTGCTATCTTATTGGAACAAATATGTGTAACTTGTCAAAACATGATGAAAATGTTCTATGGCATCAAAGATTGGGTCATGCAAATTACAGAGCAATGAAAAAGCTAATCAAAGCAGATGTAGTAAAAGGAATTCCAGAACTAAGGTTTCACAACACCACTGTATGTGGACCATGCCAAAAAGGTAAGCAGGTAAGAATGTCACAAAAAATGCTGTCACATTGTACTACACATCGATGCTTTGAATTACTGCACATGGACTTGATGGGTCCTAAAGAAACTGAAAGCATTGGAGGAAAGAGGTATTCCTTAGTTGTGGTAGATGATTTTTCTAGATATACCTGGGTAGAGTCTTTAAGAGACAAATCTGAAGCATTTGCTGCATTTAAAATTCTTTATAAAAGGTTCAAAAATGTGTTTAACTTGAAAGTTGGTCGTATTAGAACTGATCATGGTAGGGAATTTGAAAACAGCATGTTTAATGATTTTTGTGATAAAAAGGGTATCTTGCAAGAGTATTCATCTCCTAAAACTCCACAACAAAATGGAATTGTTGAAAGAAAGAATAGAACTTTACAAGAAATGGCTAGAGTTATGCTAACATCCAAATGTCTTGCTAAGAAATTTTGGGGAGAAGCATTGAATACTGCATGTCATGTTATTAATAGGGTTTTTATTCGTTCTGGCACAAGTCAAACACCATATGAGATTTTGAACAACAGAAAACCAAGTGTGAAATATTTTCATGTATTTGGTTGTGTGTGTTACATTTTGAATGATAGGGATCAACTTCATAAGTTTGATTCTAAAAGTGATAAAGGTTTCTTTTTAGGCTATTCTAGAAATAGTAAAGCTTATAGAGTTTATAACCTTAGAACTAACACTGTTCAAGAATCTGTTAACGTTGTGTTTGATGATGATAAAGGTCTTACAGATGACAAAGATGAAGAAGATGTATCACAAGTTACTGACACTTCTGAGAATACACTAAAGTCTGAAAATGTCGCACCAAATGTTAACACATCTGGGTCAACATCTACAGAACAGTCAGCTGTAAATTCACAGAATGATCAGTACATCCCTAAAACAAATCCTTCTTCAAAATAGGCAAAAGTCATCCTTCTGACCAGATCATAGGCGATGCTACAGTTGGAGTGCAAACAAGAGGAAGAGTAAGATCAAACAAGGTAGATGTGGTAAGAACAATATGCATGTCTTCTATGTGTAATGTTGTAAATGTTGAATGCTATTTATCTGAAATTGAACCTAAGAGTGCTAAAGAAGCCTTAACTGATGAAAACTGGATTAATGCTATGCATGAAGAACTTGGTCAGTTTGAAAGAAATGAAGTGTGGACACTTGTTCCTAGACCTAGTCATACTAATGTCATTGGAACAAAGTGGATATTCAAGAATAAAACTGATGAATCTGGTAATATTGTTAGAAACAAGGCTAGGTTAGTAGCACAAGGTTACACCCAAGTTGAAGGAGTTGATTTTGATGAGACTTTTGCACCTGTTGCTAGGATAGAATCTATTAGATTACTGCTAGCTATTGCATGTTTTATTGATATTAAACTTCATCAAATGGATGTAAAGGCTGCATTTCTAAATGGCATATTGAATGAAGAAGCATATGTTGAACAACCTATAGGATTTGAAGATCCACTATATCCTGATCATGTATATAAACTTAAGAAAGCATTGTATGGTCTTAAACAAGCTCCTAGAGCATGGTATGGTAGGCTTACTGACTTTCTTTTGGAATATGGATTTATTAGAGGAGAAGTTGATAGAACTTTGTTCATTAAGCACACTGAAAATGATATACTGATTGCTCAAATATATGTTGATGACATTGTGTTTGGTTCTACTTGTGATAAAATGTTGAGTAAATTTGTTGAGGCAATGACTGCAACATTTGAAATGAGTATGGTTGGAGACTTGAACTATTTTCTAGGTCTTCAAATCAAACAGTGCAGAGATGGTATTTTCTTTTCCCAGAGTAAGTATGCTAAGAACTTGGTTAAAAGATTTGGTCTTGAGAATTCAAAACCAATGAAAACTCCTATGGGATCTACTTTGAAACTTTGCAAAGACAGTGCTGGAACAGATGTTGATCCAACACTTTACAGATCCATGATAGGTAGTTTACTATATTTAACCTCTAGTAGACCAGATATTATGTACAGTGTGTGTGTTTGTGCTAGGTACCAAGCAAATCCAAAGGAATCACACCTGAATGCTGTGAAGAGAATCATCAAGTATGTTTCAGGAACAAGTGACCTTAGAATCTGGTATACTAAGGACACCAACAACATTTTGATTGGTTATAGTGATGCTGATTGGGCTGGAGACATAGATGATAGAAAGAGTACGAGTGGAGGATGTTTCTACATGGGAAACAATCTTGTATCATGGCACAGCAAGAAACAGAATTGTGTTTCACAATCCACTGCAGAATCTGAGTATATTGCTGCTGGAAGCTGCTGCACACAACTCTTGTGGCTGAGCAAGATGTTCCATGACTATGGTATGGAGAATGGTATACTTACTATCTTTTGTGATAATACTAGTGCCATTAACATTTCTAAAAATCATGTACAACACTCACTCACAAAACACATTAGCATTAGACATTATTTTATGAGAGATTTAGTAGAGAAGAATGTTGTTAAGTAGGAGTATGTACCTACTGAAAAACAGAATGCTGATATCTTTACTAAAGCCTTAGACCATGAGAGATTCTCTATCTTGAGGAAATCTCTTGGCATGAGCACTATCTGAAAAAATTCGGATGGATGTTGTCACAAATGCGGTAGCATTTGGGACAACATCATGGGTTGTATAAATTTTATAAGTTGAATTTATTTCTTACTTAGTTAAATAATTCCTTTGTAAAATATCTACGAATCTAAGAACATTGGTGTGCAAAAATAAACATGTCTTACACCTCTCAAATGCATAAAAATGAGAATGTTATTAGCATACTAAAAGATGTACCAAATCACTGAGTAACTATGGAGCACGGAGTTCACTACTACGATTCCTTCTTTTTAAAAGGTGATATTTGGTAAAAACATCAACATATTTGTAATCCATTAAGTAAGTATGGGGCACGGAGTTCGCTACTACGATGTACTCTACAGGAACAATGGATCAATACAAATTAGATGCTATAACACAAAAAAAAAAAAAATATATGGTGCAACACTAATGAAGCAAATTCATGTAAAAACCGTGTTGAGGTGTTTGTAACAGTTTTGAGCACAACATTGCCTGATTCGAATTTATTTTTATCTGTGTAATTATTTAATTATTTATTGAAATTAAGTTTATTTATTTAATTAATTACTGACTCGTATCTATTTCTTTCAGATTATGCGAAATTAATTCTGGAATCTTCCTAATTATCTAATTAATTTAATTAATTTAATTAATTGATTTTTTCCCACTAATTAACCATGATCTAGGTTGTGGCTAATAATGTGGAGCACTTTCGAAAATTCTAGATTAATTCTTCTGTTTTATTTTTCTTAACCTCCAACTACATTATTCTCTCTATAAATATCGAACATAAGATGCCATTTATTTGCTAAATTGTGATTTCTGATTGTGTTGAGTACTAAGATTGTAAAATTGTTATTTGGTTGTGTATATCTCAAAGAAGTGTGTGCAAATTTCAATCCTTGCCTTGAAATTCCAACCGCCTAACTTAAATGGCTGGAACAAACTCGAATTCCTCACAATCTCTCTCTGATTCGAAAACCTCATCTCACTCTCGCACAAATCCTCTCGAAATTCTTGCTTCCATGGCTTCACAAAACTCTACCGCTTCAAATGCTGACTCGAATGTCTCTGCAACTCCATCAACAACCACTCCCACTCCTCAAACTGCTCCTCAAACCATTCCACCAACAACCAACATTCCTCAAGATGCAACTGTCGAACAGTTCAACAAGGCTATCGAAGAAGTGTCTGACTCTCTTCGAACGACTGGTCATCTGCCCGTGATGACATTTGGAGATATCACAGTGGATATCTCAAGCTATTTGGCTGATCAAACCGCCCAAATGGCTGCCGCTTCAAAAAGCCCTAAATCACCTACTGTTCACACCTCGCAAGCTGAAAATGAGGAAGTTACTGTTGAAGAAGAAGCTACTGCTACTTCCGACCCTGAAGATGTTGAAATGGAGGATGCAAACATCTCTGAAGACGGTACAAACTCTTCACTCTCTGTTTCTGATGAATCTGCTCCCATTCCTTTCAAGAAGAATGCGCAGAAAGGAAAAAGACAGCGGAGTCCAGTTCAAAGAAGAAGATCATACCGTGTGTTCACTCGTGTGGATTATTCTGAATCCATGAGGAAGAAGAAGAAAGCTGGAGCTGATGCTGGTGAACCTATTCAAGTGTTCACAGATTCTGAAGATGAAGCTCCTATTGTTGCTAAGAAACCAAAGAAAACTAAGACTGTTGTTGCTGAAAAATCCAAAACGAAGGTTGTTGCTGAAAAGAAAGGGAAAGGAAAGTCTGTTGCTGAACCAAAAGGCAAAGAAAAGATGATCACTAAAGATGAACCAGCTGAGTCAGAGTCCAATTCTGATTCTGAAAGATGCTTGAGAGACATTCTGAAGTCTCTTAGGAAAAATGCTGAGCACAATGCTGCTGCAAAGGAAGCTGCACCAGAACCTGAAGATGGTGGCAGTGGAGATAGCTCTTCCAGTGCAGCAAGCAGCCCTGAACAGAGCTCTGCTAAAAGCTCTACACCAAGCTCAAATGACCTTGCTTCTGAAGAGGGAGGTATTTCTGATTCTCTTGATACACTAGAGAATAGATTGGCCATTTATTCTAAAAGAAAACTGCTGATAGAGAAGAGGATAAATATACCTGATTTTGATAGTAAAGGCATGGTTAGTTTCTTAGAGGAAAGGAATTTGATGCATACTGTAAATTTTGGTGAATCTTTCTTGACAAATTGGGCATATGAATTCTATGCATGTTTGAAAAAGAGCACTGGTAGGAGATCTTCTAAGTGGTATGGAACTGTTAATTTTAGGGGGAGGGATGTACCTTTTACTCCTGAGTTGATAAATGAGTTTTTAGAAATTCCCAATGTTGAGGTTGATGAAGAACCTGACATGGATGTGGTCATTTCTGCTATAACTGCTGGTAGGGTAGTTAAATGGACTAGACACATGCTAGCCAAAGACCTCACTTCCCTACACTCTGTGTTATACAAACTCATCATTTACAATTGGATTTCCACCACAAATACTACCAAGATCACTAAGGATCAAGCTGTTTTGATATATAGGATTTCTGTGCTTAAGAAGTTTAATTTGGGTCTCACAATATTCCAACACATGATGAGATTTACTGGGAGAGTTTCTGAGAAAGGCAATTTACCCTATCCTGTTCTGATTTCTAATTATTTGAGACATCATGGATTTGTTGCCAAGAACACTGATGTGTTGAGGGGGAGAGTTCCACGTTTGGCCATAGCTCCTGCCTTACTCACTGGGGATAGAGTAATTGATCTGCCCTTGCTTGCTCCTGGTACTGAACATCAGCAAAGACCCTCTACTTCTGCTCAACCAGAACCAACCAGACCCTCTACTACTGATCATCCTGAATCATCTAGACAAAGACAGAGAAATGCAACCCCAAATGTTGAGAACATCAGTATCAACATTTCTGGTAATGTATATCTTTCACAGGAATTCATCAAACTCCAACTCCAACACTTGCAGGACACAATAGATGAGCTTCAGTTCCTGAAGAACAGGTGGACCAACCTACTTTCACCTACAACAGGGGGAGTACCACCACCATCCAACTCCAATGTGGTCATTGAGGAGATTAATGATGATGGAGTTCCAGCTGCTGCTGATGCTTGTGATGGACCTGATGCTGCTGGAGATGCTGTTGTTACTGATGTAGTGGCACACCTTGCATCTACCTACTTTGTTGATGAAGGAGATGATGATGATACTACTGAGATGGACACCTTGTATGGTGATTTACCTGGAGAAAGTTGTTAGACAGGGGGAGATCTGAATTCCACAATGGCTATGGTGCAGGAAGATGATGCTGCAGCTGTTACCACAGCAATATAAGCCATTTATTCAGTTCTACCTTTGTATTAATGTTTAAGTTTTTGAATTCTGAAATTCAGATACAATTGTTTTTTTTATTCCTAGATGATAGGATACTTATTTCTGCAACTTGCTTAATGGTTCCACTTGATATTTGTTTACTGCCTTGCTTAAGTTGTTTGCAGATTGACATGTGTCTACTATTGCAGGTTGTAGTGTAGTTTATGTTCTTGTTTTCTATGTTTGTTGCTATGATTTATTTTTTGTTGTTTGTTTTGTTTTGTTAGTGTCATACTTAGATTCTAAGTGAATTTCTTCCAGTTCAACTTATTATCTTAGTATAGTTACTTATGTTATGAGTAAGTGTATAGTTTATACTTATTCTATTTTGGATAAAATTTATCTTGATCTTATGGCACGGATCATTGTAAAATTATCCCTGATCTTCAATTGATTTGATCGAACTGTTACAACAGGTATTGTCTTGACTAGTGCTTAGCAATGATGTTAACCTCAACTAAGTACATAATACTGAGTATGTATAGAAATGTATGTGCATCAGGTGTGTTGTAGTCGAAAGGTCAAATTGGGGGAGATTGTAGATGTTGTTAATCCTTAAATGACTTAACATTATCAACAACATCTTAATTTGACCTTCCGAGATTTTTTCTAAGTCTTTTCTGAAATGCTACATTAAATGTTGATCTAAATGTTGTCGCATTTCTGGCAGGATCTATAAGCTTCTACAAGGATCTGGAACCTGGAAGATTCCAGAACATTGGAGAACATGCTAGAACGGCCTGGAACCATTTGGAACGACCTGGAGCATTCAAGAAAGATCTAGAAAGATCATGGAAGTTGAGTTCCTAAAAAATAGGACCTCAATGTGGAAGCCTCTAGAATCAGCACCCCACTACTATAAATACCGATGGAAGGCTTCTCAAATCAGTGTACTCTATTCGATCAACTTCCTAGACCGAGCGTATATCCCTGTTAGGAATTGTGGCCAGTAGAACTACCTTTTAGATCATACGTTCGTATCCCACCCGTATGGCTGTGTGTCTTCTTATCTATTGAGAGTGTAATCTTTAGATAGACTAGGCATTTCGACAGTGTATACATTATACACTTAGTTCGTTTTTAGAACAAGGCACCTGCCTCGTTTGTAGTTTCTGTTGTGAATGTTAATGCTGTAACATTTCACACAACATTTATACTTGAAGATAAGTATTGGTTTTCGCCGTAAGGCTAGCATAGATTTTTATTTATAAAATCTATGTGAAAAATTATTTCCATTGTGTCACGTTTTGTTTTTAGTGTTTCAAGTCTTCCGCTGTGTTAATCATAATTTCTGATATTCTGTTAGAACCAGTGTTGTACCAATTGTCACAACATTTAGTACAACATTATTCTACTTAAACTTAAACACTTCATATTCATACCACACCACACACTTTCACTTCAAATCGGGCAATTCGGTGGGATTGCAATACGGCCTCTGGAGGTATCACTGCCGCGGCCCCATATACCAACTGGAAAGGAGATTCTCTTGTTGCTATTTTTGGACTGGTCCTATAAGACCACAATACGTTGTCTAGCTCGTTCACCCATCCTCCACCTATTTTTGTCAGTCTCGTCCGGATACCATCTACTATGGTTCGATTAGTAACTTCCACCTGCCCATTAGCTTGGGGATGAGCTACGGAAGTGAATCTTTGCACTATGTTCAGCCTTGCACACCATCCTCGTACATTTTCTCTGTTGAACTGTGTCCCATTATCAGAGACTAGTATCCTAGGTACTCCGAACCTGCAGCAGATCTGTCTCTTCAAGAACCTGATCACGTTTTCCTCATCTATTGTAGCTAGGGGGCGGCCTCGACCCACTTGCTAAAATAATCCACTACTACTATCAAAAAATTTCTTCCTCCTGAGGCTGGAGGGAAGGGTCCCACCAAGTCCACTCCCCATTTGGCGAAAGGACATGGGGAGTGCATAGCTCCCATCTCCTCTGCAGGGGTCCTGATCAGGGGACCATTCCTTTGGCATTTCACGCACTTCTTTACGAACTCTTTGGTGTCTCTTGTCATGGAGAGCCAGTATAACCCAGCCCTCAAGGCTTTCTTTACCATTGTTTTATATCCTTCATGGCTGGCCGCCTGGCCTTCATGAATCTCTTTGAGTGTATAAACTGCCTCCCGGGTTGATATGCACTTTAAGTACGGTTGGGTAAACGACTTCTTGTATAAATATCCTCCAATAATATAATATTTGATCCTGAGAGCTCAGGCCTCTCGGGTGGTGGGGGTATATGCTCCTCTGGTGAGCTCTGTCCAGATATCTTTCCTCCAATCGTCTCCTTCCTCGATGGAACCAATGGGCCTTTGAGTGTCTCTCAATCTCGTTCTTAAAAGATTTTAACTCGTAAAATCTTTCTTTCATTTTCAAGTAACCCGCTTAGGTCTCAAGTATAGTGAGGAGTTCTCTAGCTCTCCTCGGCCTCTGGACCTTTGAGTGTCTCTCACTCTCGCTCTTAAAAGATTTTAACTCGTAAAATCTTTCTTTCATTTTCAAGTAACCCACTTGGGTCTCGAGTATAGTGAGGAGTTCTCTAGCTCTCCTCGGCCTCTGGGCCTTTGAGTGTCTCTCACTCTCGCTCTTAAAAGATTTTAACTCGTAAAATCTTTCTTTCATTTTCAAGTAACCCACTTGGGTCTCAAGTATAGTGAGGAGTTCTCTAGCTCTCCTCGGCCTCTGGACCTCTGAGTGTCTCTCACTCTCGCTCTTAAAAGATTTTAACTCGTAAAATCTTTCTTTCATTTTCAAGTAACCCACTTGGGTCTCAAGTATAGTTAGGAGTTCTCTAGCTCTCCTCGGTCTCTAAGTCTCTGAGTGTCTCTCACTCTCGCTCTTAAAAGATTTTAACTCGTAAAATCTTTCTTTCATTTTCAAGTAACCCACTTGGGTCTCGAGTATAGTGAGGAGTTCTCTAGCTCTCCTCGGTCTCTAAGTCTCTGAGTGTCTCTCACTCTCGCTCTTAAAAGATTTTAACTCGTAAAATCTTTCTTTCATTTTCAAGTAACCCACTTGGGTCTCGTATTTTCAGGATTCATATTCGCATATATATATGTTAACATGAAAGAGACAATCAAAGCACAATAACTCTGCGTAATTCTTCAAAAAGGGAAGAAGCTTCATTGATTATTATCAGTTTTCAACATAGGCCATAGATAACTTACGCTGGTCTCATTAAAAACCTCTCTACAGAAAAACCCCAGGGGGGAAACCCGTAAAGAGGGAAAAAGAGCTCCGGTGAAGCTATTAAATACGTTAAATAAAAACAAGAATCGGTATCAATTCACAAATGGTCTCAAAACCTTACATTTTCTTCAAACAAAAAATCTCTTCAGGTGACAAATATTCCATGGTCTAGCTATATTGACCCCTTCCATGCTCTGCAATCTATAAGCTCCTCCCTTTAGTACCTCCGTGACTCTGTATGGACCCTCCCAATTAGGTTCCAGTTTCCCTGTGTTCTTTAGTGCATCAGCTCTTCTCAGCACCAGATCTCCCACTCTAAAGGACCTCGGGATCACTCTTCGATCATACGCAGCTTTGATTCGACTCTTGTATCTTTCAGCACGTACTCGAGCCATCTCTCTTTCCTCTTCTACTAAATCCAAGGCTTCTCTCACCAGCTTCTCATTTTGATGTTCTTCAAATCGGGCAATTCGGTGGGATTGCAATACGGCCTCTAGAGGTATCACTGCCGCGGCCCCATATACCAACTGGAAAGGAGATTCTCTTGTTGCTATTTTTGGACTGGTCCTATAAGACCACAATACGTTGTCTAGCTCGTTCACCCATCCTCCACCTATTTTTGTCAGTCTCGTCCGGATACCATCTACTATGGTTCGATTAGTAACTTCCACCTGCCCATTAGCTTGGGGATGAGCTACGGAAGTGAATCTTTGCACTATGTTCAACCTTGCACACCATCCTCGTACATTTTCTCTGTTGAACTATGTCCCATTATCAGAGACTAGTATCCTAGGTACTCCGAACCTGCAGCAGATTTGTCTCTTCAAGAACCTGATCACGTTTTGCTCATCTATTGTAGCTAGGGGGCGGCCTCGACCCACTTGCTAAAATAATCCACTACTACTATCAAAAAATTTCCTCCTCCTGAGGCTGGAGGGAAGGGTCCCACCAAGTCCACTCCCCATTTGGCGAAAGGACATGGGGAGTGCATAGCTCCCATCTCCTCTGCAGGGGTCCTGATCAGGGGACCATTCCTCTGGCATTTCACGCACTTCTTTACGAACTCTTTGGCGTCTCTTGTCATGGAGAACCAGTATAACCCAGCCCTCAAGGCTTTCTTTACCATTGTTTTATATCCTTCATGGCTGGTCGCCTGGCCTTCATGAATCTCTTTGAGTGTATAAGCTGCCTCCCGGGTTGATATGCACCTTAAGTACGGTTGGGTAAACGACTTCTTGTATAAATATCCTCCAATAATATAATATTTGATCCTGAGAGCTCAGGCCTCTCGGGTGGTGGGGGTATATGCTCCTCTGGTGAGCTCTATCCAGATATCTTTCCTCCAATCGTCTCCTTCCTCGATGGAACCAATGGGGCTTCCAAGAGCCTCTTTTTCTGCTACCACCAAGGTCACCGTTCTGCTTCCCTCCAATTCCGTGGAACTGGCAAGTTTGGAGAGGCTATCAGCCTGTGCATTTTCCTCTCGAGGGACTTGAATCACCTTGCAATCTTGGAATTTGCCCATCGTCTCTTTAACCCGTTCCAGGTAAGCAGTCATTCTATTGTCTTTGGCTGCGTATTCTCCATTTACCTGTTGAACCACCAATTGGGAATCGGAATATAAGATTACCTTTAAAGCTCCTACCTCGGTCGCCATCTCCATTCCTTTGATCAGAGCCTCATATTCTGCTCCATTGTTTGAAGTTGTAAATTGGAATCGTACTGCAAACTGTAGGGACTCTCCTTGGGGATTCACTAGCAATATCCCTGCTCCGCATCCGCTCAGGGTTACTGAACCATCCACATATACTTTCCATCCCTCTGTCTCTTCTGGTTTGGTGGATTCCTGGATAAAGTCAGACAAAGCCTGGGCTTTTATGGCCCTCCGTGGCTCAAAGTCCACATCATACTCTTGGAGCTCTATTACCCATTTCACCATCCTTCCAGAGAGGTCTGCTCGGCCGATAACCTTTTCTGTCATATCGGGTCCCAATTGGGTCCCTATCCTAGTGGCGAAACCAACTTTTCCGGGGAAGAGCTCCACATTCATCAACTCCTCATTTGTCTTAACGCTCACATGTTCGGTTATAATCCCTTCCACTTTCTTCTTCTTTAGCTCAGGGTCATCTTCCCTCGTTCTCTCCAGTCCTCTAGTTAACGCTCTATCTGCCATCTTTACGGACTTTGCATAGCACTTCCGTGCTTGATATTGGTCTCCCCTTACTTCCCCTACTCCTCCAGCCGTGGGAAACTTCATTTTCATATGGAATGTGGAAATGACCGTTTGGAAAAGGTTTAGGCTGGGTCTTCCCATCACCACGTTGTATGATGAGGGAATATCCACAATGAGGAACTCCACTAAGTGGACTTTCCGGGTTAGAGCATCTCTTAATCCTACATGTAGTATCACAGACCCTAGGGGCTGGATGGCCCCTCCGGAGAAACCGTACAAGGAAGTGTCTACAGGCCGCAACTTCACGTTCAATTCCATCTTCTTAAAGCACTCGAAAAACATAATGTCGGCTGAGCTCCCCGTGTCTACAAAGATTCGGGCGACATCAAATCCTGCTATGTCTGTAGTGATCACCAATGCATCATTGTGATCCTCTTTAATTTCCCTTATGTCCTACGGCCCAAATTTAATATTGGGTGTCTCTGCTAAGCGTCCTACCTCCTTCGGTTGGCTTCCCTGTCCAGCCCTCAAAGCTCGAACACTTTGTTTTCTCTTTCGGAAGGAATCTCCGTCCGCAGGACCCCCCATGATTATGTGAATTACTCCTCTCTTTGGCGGCGGAGGGGGCATGTCCTCGGCTGCCTCTTTAGTTTCCTTTTCCTCTGGTTTCCTATCATGTTCCTTCCGCTTCTGCCCTCGAGGGCCCTGCCTATCTCGGAATATAAATTCTTTCAGATGTCCCGCCTGGATCATCCTCTCGATCTCGTCCTTCAGGTGATAACATTGGTTCGTGTCATGTCCATACTCGTTATGGAACCTGCAAAATCGATCTGATTTTAGCTTCTGAGGGCCCCGACTTCTGGAGTAAGGGAATTTCAAATCGGGAAGGTCCCCTGCTACTTCCAGTACTTCAGTAGGCTCTATTCTTAGAGGTGTGTATTTCTCAAACCTTCCTCGGGGGCCAGAACGAGGGCCTCCAGCGAGGTTGGAATTTCCCGATGGCCCAGAACCTCGAGGGACCTCTAGACTGGATCGTCTTGAGGGGCCCTCTCTCCTTCTCTCCCGATCCTGTGGCCTAGCCTCCAGTCTCTTGGCCTTACGAACCTCCTCCAGGGTGAAGTATTTCTCCACTCTATGTAGTAACTCGTCAAAGTTCTGGACTGGCTTCTTGGCCATGGAAGAAGAGAAATCTCCATCGCGCAGCCCATTGGTTAGGGCGTTGATCTTCACTTCTGGAGAGGCGGTTGGGACTTCCAGAGCTGCCTGGTTGAATCTTCGGAGAAAAGCTCTTAAGCTCTCGTTCTCCCCCTGCCTCATGTTGAAGAGGGTTAACGTGGCCCGAGGCTGCGTCCGAGCGCTTGCAAATTGATGGAGGAATAATTCGCTGAACTCCTCCCACTATCGAATAGTATTGGGTTCAAGCTGGGCGAACCACTGTTTTGCTGCCTTGGCTAATGTAGTCAGGAACACCCTACATTTGACCTCTTCCTCATATCGATGTAGCAGGGCTGCATTCTCAAATCTTACCAGATGCTCATATGGGTCCGCAGTGTCATCATACTCGAAGTTGAGAGGCTTGAAGTTGAATGGCAACTCATCCTGTAATATATTTGAAGAAAACTGGCATCCGGTAGCATAAGCAGACCTACCCGTTCGATTACTCATTTGTTTCCTCATATCTTTCATTTCCTTCTGTAGGGCCTGTAGTTGGTCGCTGACTGGGCCTAGATAGGTGTCATCTGTACTCTCCTCTCCTTCGGGGGGTCTATCTCTCGGGATACCAAGTCTGCATTCCTTCTTGCGCCCCGAGGGGGGATACTTCTTTCTGCCCGAGAGGGCGCCTTCTCATCTCCTTCTACTCTTACTCCCTCCTCCTTGAAAAATGCCTGGGAGGCCCCAGGGGCCTCGTCCTGGAGTCTCGGAGTAGGCGTCTCCGCGTTCACTGGTACAGTTATCGGGACTCGACCTCCCTGAGCTGCAAAAGCTCTCTCCACAGCTCGGTCAATGGGGGCGTTCAATTGGTCTTGAGAAACCAGGAATGGTTCTGCATTCGGAGCATCCCCACGTTGAGAACTTGAGGCCCGGACCTCTGGGATTTCGGTGTTCTCCGTCACTCCATCACCCAGACCCGGGGTTGGCGTGGTGGCTGGTGCTAATGGCGGATTCGATCCAGAAGGGACATACATAGGGTCCTTTCCGCGGCCTCCCTTTGATGCAGGATCAGATGGTAAGGGAGGGATTTCCCCTGGAAGAGTCTTCTTCCCTAGAGTAGGCGTGATTGTGTTATTTCCTCTGCCCATCGTTCAAACAAATAGAAATTCGTGAGAAGATCTCTTAGACATTTCCCACAGACGGCGCCAGTTGTTGTGCCACAATTTGCACGGATAGATTAGATATCCTCCACGTCAGATATCCAAATTCCCGAATCGATGTATGAAGAATTCGGGTCTAAAGCCTCCTTCAAAAGGGTCCTCCAAGAACCTGCAAAAGACACGCCGGAGGGGAGTCCGGCGCGAACACTCCTACGCTCAAGTCAGTATCTGTGATTCAGTTGATAATAGGGACTTAAGAGTCCTCTTTATAATGACCAGGTTCTCGGAGAAGGAATTCAGATGCTTTATAATAGATGTTAATAAGATTAAGTAGCATTAGAGATCGTAACCTGTTAATGTATCTAGGCGTGGCTATTTATAGAGGAATTCTACTGAGGGGAAATTAGGTTTTCCCCCTTTTTCGGATCGGCCATTCCCCTATCCTTGAATCAGTCTGCGAATCTCCACTCCCTGAAGAATCGCAACCACTCTGCCCTCTAGATTTTAGTCGTTTGAGTAAAGGAAGAATTAGTCTTCCTTTATCCGTTCTTATCCCATTTTATAGGAAATCTCTCCGGAAATCCAGGCTGACTAATTTCCCTTAGGGCCCGGTCTTCCTGGTATTTCTCCTTTGAGATCCTTACGTGGAGCTCCCTCCGGAGGGACATCCGGAGGGATTTTATATCCTGAGGAGTTCTTTTCACGTTCCTATCTTCTCATAAACCTTATCCTCTATACACGTGTCTGACATCTCCTGAGGTGACAATTTTAGGCCACATCAATATGTCACTAAATCACTTAATATATTTTCACCTTTATTTTACCTCACACGACATTAAATTTCATTTCTTTAAAAAGTGTGAATCAACATGTGTAACTCACTAGATAATAGAAGTATTTTTTTTTTAAAAATCAAACTTAAAATAATATTAAATATTAAAATACTTATTTAAATCCCCGTGTAATACACAGATTCTACACTAGTGGTAAAAAATACTCCCTCCACTTTTAATTAAGTGTCATTCTAACAATTTTTAACAAATTAAGATATATAATCATGGACTATTTTACCCTTCATTAATGATAACTAATTTTAATATTAAATTTATGTTTAGTAATGAATGTGACCAATATTGTAAGTGATATTCATGTATACAATAATTAAGGTTTTTCCATGATTTATGTTATAGTACTGTATTTAAAAGGGAAAAGACTTAAATCAAGGTAAAGAAAATGGAGGGAGTATAATGTATAAGGATAAAATTGTCAAAATTTAAGAAAAATGTGTAGAATGACACTTGTTTTGAAAATATTAAAAAAGGCAAAGTGACACTTAATTAAAAATGGAGGGAGTATAAAAGAAAGAGGAGAACTGGTTAAGGCTAACGAAGCCTAGCTCAAGAAAAAATATAAAAGAAAGAGGAGAACTGGTTAAGGCTAACGAAGCCTAGCTCAAGGGGTAGACGTGTCGGCTTATAAAGGTGGGCACACCTAAACCATACATCTGCCAAAAGAACTGGCTTCTTCTGTGGCACCAATGTCAAAAGGTAGAGGCATCGAACCCGAAAGCATTAATTCGGTGACTAAAGCATCTCTAAAAATCCCCCAAATTTACAAGGATAATTAGCCCAACAAGTACAAAAAGAAACCCCAAATTTACAAGGATAATTAGCCCAAGAAGTACAAAAAGAAATGCCCGAATTTAGTAGCATGCATGTATTTTTCTTTGTAGAAAAAAAAAAAAAAAAGATTCTAATGATGAAGATTACTGTTGTAATAAGGGCAAAATTATAACTTGGTGCCAATATACATGTACTACCCTTAATCTTAATAAGCCCATACAATATTAGTGAAACACAAAAGTGGTATGATACTAACTGCATATAGAGAAAGATCATAGCCGATTTTGGAACTAAAGTACATACATAGCACAAAAGACTAGGCAAAAACTAAAACCGCAGACAACATATCCAATATAACTCTTCTTTTTGGGCACTAGCTTAAACACAAGCAGCAGCTTCCGGCCTTGGCCGCACCACGAACATCAGCTCCAGCTCCGGCGCCTCAAAGTAACCGTTCTTCGGCGGCGGCCTCTTCCCGGAGCAGACGCGCTTCTTTCTCGGCGGTGGAGGTGGTTCTGTCCTCACCGGAATGCCGCATTTGGGAGTAGAGCAATCTTCTTCAGCCATTTTTAATTAATTAATTATTTATTTATTGGATGACTGTTGAATGAATGAGATGGATATATATGATGAAAGATTTGGAATCGGGTGGGTTCTGGAGAGCGATACAGCTAGATGTGTGTGAAGGATGTAGACACGCGTGTTGCGCTCTGGAGGGGCTTCTGACCACGTCATCTACGATTCTGGCATCCTCTTACCCCTATTAATGATTTATAATCACACCGTCCAACCCACCCATACTTTATAAACAAAAAAAGACAGTAATTTTTAATATTTTAATTTTAATTAAACAAGTTACCACAAAAATCATATTGCTCGTGAAAAATCCTCCTCCACCCCATTCAAATACTAAAAATTTGTGTATATATTATGAACCTGAGATGCTGTTATTAAAAATGGAATCCTGAGATGCTGTTATTAAAAATGGAATCACATATTATATATACACATTTCTTAAAAAAGTTCACGTCTCAATAAGGGCGTGTTTTGAAACTCTACAAACTGCTTCCAGAATCACTTTTTTTCAAAAGCTTGTGAGAGGGAGCTTTAAAAATAAGTGATTCTAGTGTGTAGAGTTTCAAAACATGCTATAAGTTATCTGAGAAGATTACGTTTGAAGAATATTAAAAATGGAATTTTCCCGACAATTTCCTAATTATATAACATTGACAATGATTTCTAATTTATGTTACATACTGTTTAATTTTCACGTGCATTTCACAGACTTAGACTCCTAATTCGTCTTGTAGCAGAGTAGCGCCTATGTCAGAGATTTGTCATCAGATAACTTTTTTTTTACCGTTCACTACCCATCCTTCCCATCTCACCTATATATACTCCATCTGATAATAAATCACAAAATACATTATGTTTTATCCTCTCCTTCTCCTCATTACATTTTTCTAGTTTTATAGCACACGAAAATTTCAATCTCATTCTCGTAATATTTTCTACAACTTTCTAAAATTTAGTCTCCTCATAATATTTTAGAGTTATATAATTTTACTTTTTCTACAACTTTCTAAAATTTAGTCTCTTCATAATGTTTTACTTCTTTTGAGTAATATTTTCTACACACCAAAATTTCAGTCTCATTCTCACAATTTTTTTTTGAGAATTCTAACAGTTGTTGAATGTGACGATTTCAATTGTTGAACGGAACGAGTTTGATTTTGGGAGATTTAGAGGAATCACCAAAGGTTAGTAATATAAAAAAAAACTTAATTTCAATATTTGCATGATTTTTTATTTCTATAATATTTAATATGTTTGGAGGTTATATTATTATTTTTGAGGCATTATAGAAATAGTATATTGAATTTTAATGTAATAATATGTTATACTTAAAAACATACTCAAATAAAATTTAAATAAACTATTATTCTTTATTTCAAAATATGATAGAAAAATTAGTAGATTGAATTTTAATGTAATAATATGCATAGAGTGATGGACATATATTATTTCGACTATAATATAAAATATAATATTTTAATTATTATTATTCTACTGATTAATATTTAATTTTTCATGCTTATAAAAACGCTTAAAGCACACAAATTATGTCCATAATCATTTACTAGCTCTTGATGATTTTACTTTCGTGAAATTTATTTGAATTTAATTTCTTAGGCTTAATAAATTCAACAATAAAAAAAGGAAAATATATACTAGAATTTTTATTTTTATTTTGATATTATCTCATCTTAAAATTTGAAGATAAATTAAATGTTATCACACAGTAAAATATATACATTTATATACTACTAAAATAAAATATTAAAAATGTACGTCTCCTCTTAATTAATTGGTAACTTTGCCACACTATAGTTAGTATATTTATTAATTGATAATTAATTGATTTTACTAAATTCATTTTTTATTTTTGTAGTAATATATTTATTTAGATAGTAAATTTATTAATATACGTATATATAAGTATATATGTGAGAGCTTAACTAAAAAAACACTAGTTGTATTTTTCTTATCACAATAATACACCATAAAACACTTAGGCAGAGTGATGAATAATGGTAGAAAGAAAAAATAAGAGAGTAAATAATTAAATGAGTGAAGATGAATTTGAGAGAGTAGAAGAATGAGTTATGAAGGGGTTTTATTATTGGAGCATGAATGGAACAGTCGATCAAAACATTGAGAAGGATCAAACGTTGGGAAGTAGCGACATGGACTGACACGGACTGACATAGGCGAGCCTGCCAAGTACGCTTTTACAAGAAGACAAATTTACTATATGTCTTGTAACTTCCACCAGGACAAACTCTAACATATGCGGGTCAGGCGCGCATATATATATACTTATATTTCTTTTTTCTTATCTTTAATAAAACTCTTTAAAGAAAGCGTTCTGCACGGGTTGCTTCGTGCATATTCTTACTTTCAAAACCAACTCCATTTTTATTACATTTGCAATATTTTATTTCAAAATTACAATATTTAAATAAATTTGCCTACAATATAATATGTATTTCATCTAAAAATTTATATCAATATTAATATATTTATGATGTGAAAATAAATTTATAAACATGCTTTTAAAATTATTTTATTTATTTTTTAATACAAATCTAAATTTCATTTTATATATTTTAAAAAATATATTTATTATTTTTTAAAAAACATTTTTTAAAATTTATAATGGGTTGCCCCGCCCCATGACCTGAGTGCATCAGCGTGACCCGGCCCATTGCCAATACAAGAGAGTTATTCTAAGTTTAAATATAATACTTCCTTAATCCCATTTTAGATACGTCATTTACTAGCAATTTGCACGAAGTTAATGATTCGGGTGAAATTTACACGTTTTTTTTAATACACATGTGAAACTCATTTTGCTTGTGATTTCATTGCTTTATTGGTCAACTATGGATGTTTTGGTCAAAATAAGAGAAAGGTAGTGTTTTTATCGATTTTGTAGGAAAAATAAGGTTTTTGGGAGCAAAACACATACTACATCTCACTGGACCGAAGATAGGATTGTACCATTGGGTTCGTCTAAAAAAATGGAGTAGAATGAAAAAAAGAATTGAGTCAATCGGAGGTCGGAAGCTCGAGATATAAAGGGACGAAAAAGGAGGACGAAATTGGAACATGGGCCGACCCGACTCACCCGGCCACACCTTTGTATACCCATTTTTACTAGTTCACCCCTCTCAATTTTTTGTTATTTTTCACATCCTCTCAACTTTTAGCTGGGCGATTCCACCTGGCCCGGGTGACTCGACCCGGCCGTGACTAGTTTAACCTGTTTTGCCCGAGTTGACTCGGCCAACTCGTCCGATTTGACCCATTTTCGATGGTTTTAGTGTATTTTCTCTATTTTTGAGGGATCTAAGTGCAAAATTCATTTTCAAACCCTACCCCAAGACTATATATATATATATCCTATTTTCAGATTTTTGGTGATTCATAACCCCTTGGACAAGAATTCTTCACACATTTACACACAATTGGAGGTGTTCTTCATCAATTTCTTCATTTAATTTTGTAATAGTTAGATTATGATTATATTTGGCTAAACATTTTTGGTTTTAGGGCTATGTATACATTTTGTATGATGTTTATGAACTAATTTCTTGTTTAATTGGTATTTGTGTGTTCTAATCCTATTTGAATGTTTGGTTTTCATTGCAAAGCATGTCATTAGTGTACATGGTGATGTGTTGGATCTTAGTTAATTGAAATTGAATTGAGAAATCTCTTTTGATTAATTGAATGCAAATATTCAACCTAATTTATTGTGAAATTGAGAGATGATCAATTATAGGAGGGTGTGTGATGATCCTAGGAGCTTTATTTGGTTATATGATGCAATTTGGTAGAGATACTAAGTTGGATTATGTTTCTCTTGAATTAATTGGATGAAAAGACTTCTAACTCATTATTTAATGATCAATCCTATAGGAAAAAAACACAATATCATTTAAGTGAGTCTTTAATCATAAATTGAGTCATTAGTGTTGCATATACCTTGAAACATTTTTTCTCTTATTGAGTTAATTCATATTCTCTTTGTTTTCGTGATTTATATGAGCACATTTGATCGATTTTTCTTATTTATTTGTGACACGTTGGTAGACAATTAGGGGTAATCAAAACACTTAAAACTTTCGATCACGTCTATTTAGAACTAAATCAACAAACTCCACTTTTATACCCCCTCCTTGTGGGATTGACCTCGTACTTACTTCGCTACAATATACATTGTATACTTGCAGTCGTGTATTTTAGAGTTGTGAAATACGTGAACAATTAATGTGATAGTTATTTATTATTATTAAAGGATATAAAGTATAGGATATAAAAGTATTTTTTTAGTAATAAAGTATAGTACTAAAATGAAATTTAAAGTGAAAAGTTATTTTATAACCAAATCAAAAAATTATTGAACGTCTATGTTCAAATTATGAATCTAAAATATGACGAATGGAGTGATAATATATATATATTTAACAATAAATATTGTTATATTTTGGTGCACACATCTACTGCCCCCTATCCGAAATCCTGCGTGTAGTACCCCTGAGCCCTGACCATATGAATTCCAAATCATAGTTCAAATTCATCGTCTAAAAATTATAACATAGTTCATAACACGGCAGATCTAGGCACACCCCCTCAATTTTATATATATATATATATATATATTAATTAGTTATTAAATTAATAAATTTATTTATTATTAAATTAACTTTTAACTTATTTCTTAATTATTAGTTGGGCTACTAGTCACGAACCTTAATTCAAATATTAATATTAAAATATATTTCAATTTCTAATATTTTTGTTATACAAATTAATTCAAATATAAATGAGTTTGACGAAAGATGTGTGACACATTTTATAGTGTGACGAAATATATGTGACAATTTTTTTATAGTGTTACAATTCTACTTACCCTTATAAATTAATGGTAAAGTCTAGTATGCACTCGAGTGCATGCTGTGCACCCTAGTCCATGTGCACTTTTCAATTTTACTGACTTACACTTTTTGGTAAATGGTGTTGCACTTTTCAATTATTACTAAAAATATTATTATACAGTTTAATAATTGAAAAGTGCAACACCATTTACCAAAAAGTGTAAGTCAGTAAACTGAAAAGTGCAACATGAACTAGGGTGCACAACATGCACTCGAGTCCATAGCAGACCAACCCTAAATTAATTAGTCCCTCTATGCAACATCAGGGGTCAATTTGATGTAGTAAATGTAGATATCCTAACCATTGAAAGCATTGAAGTTAGGAATTGAAAATCTGGTAAATTCGACACACGATCAAAAGATCAGAAATTAATCAAATAAAATAAAATCTCCCAAGTTACATTAATATAATAAAATGAAATTTGGATTACGATAACTTATAAAACTAGAGTGCAGAGAAAATAGTTTGAGCAAGATAAAGTAGAAGCGGTAGAAGAGCACCCAAAAATGCAAAATAGGCTCAAGGAGTAGGGAAATAATCTCGATGAAACGAAGCTAAGGCTCTGTTCCATGACTTTTGGTGGTGACGATTAATGCGACCGAAGGTACCCGCATACATGAAACTCTCATCGTATATCACAATTATGTCGGTAAGTCAGTTGATAAACTTCACAGCCGCTCATCGCTACCCAGCATATTCTGGATAATCTTTTTGCGACAAAGAATGTGGACATCTTTCGGAGTATTAATAAGGCAATCCAATAACGTCACATAATCGGTGACGGAGTGAGTTTATCCTCGGAAAATAATTGCTCGTAAGCAATTAGGTTTCTCAACAAAGTCTCTGTGTCATCATCAATTACTAGGTTGGACATCACCATTTTTCCGCAACTCTTGAAGCCTAAATCAAATAAACTCTCATAATCATTGTTATTAAGAAACTCCACATTAGCATCATACAGTTTGGAAGCAGATGGGATCACAAGAGGGATGTCGGCTCTTGTAGTTTGACAAGTATACGTATGGGCATGTGGAGGACACCAATTACTATGAACCAAATCAAGTATATGCTCTACCTCATCTAATCTCCTCGTTCACCACCTTTTTTCTCCTGGGAAAAGATCCTTACAGAAATCTAACACACCTTTCATCAATACGGTGTGCTGTCCTGCTTCGAAAATGAGGTTGAAAAGTTTGCACACAACAAACCACGGAATTTGATTTTCTAATAAAATCAGATCCCGAAGCAGGATTTCATGACTCGATCTAGTAGAAAATGTGCGTCTATAATGTTTTGGTTCTTGTATAACTTCAATAATGAAGCAACCATCAGAACCAACATATGAGTAAACTCATCAAGATTCATGGTTACTTGTGCGTAGTAATCACGTGCCTTGTTACAAATTACTTTTATAGTAGAGATGTATTCTTCAGCTTGTATGTGATTTAAAGTAACGTAACTTGAGTTTCTTTGCCGTTTTAAACTTGGGTTGTCCATGGTGATAAAGACTGATTGACACCAATTCTGGTTGGTAAGCTTTGTTATTCACATTTGTCAATTGCCTTGGAACTTTGTGAATGAAAACTGAGGTTAGTGATTATGGAGAGAGTTGTTCAAAGTCTTCTGCTTAAGCTCGACATACTTGATGCCTCCACACACAAACACTCTCTCTGCGGAGGCAAATCTTTTTTTAAAATAAAAAAAATGCTAAGGTCATCACTTTTATTACACAAATTAAATATTAATATTAAAATGCAAAGGTATGTGGTTTTGTGCACGATCCGTACGTGCACATTTCGTGTAAATTTTGTGTATGATATGTATATGTATGTTTCATGCACGATCCATATGTACACATTTATGGTCGAGCCTTTATTGTCGAAAATTTCAATTTTAAAAAAAAAATTTAACAAAAATCTTTCAAAGTTTTTTTTCGACGAGGTTGATTTTGATCGACAAACCAGTGTCGACCGAGATGTTTTTGGTCGGCAAACCAATGTCGACGGGAGTGTTTTTGGTCGACTCTAGTTTGTCGATTTTTTTTTAACTTCTAAGTTTTTTTTTTTAATTTCTAAATTTATTTTGGCTGTCGAAGGTAGGACGGCGGCTGCCTCTCCAGTTAGAGTTAGGGTTCGATTAAATTTTAGAGAAGTGTATCTATTCGTTAATATTTTACTGAAAGGGCAAAATAGGTATTTTATATAAATATTTAATTAATTAAAGCGAAGGAGGGGTGTATCAACATACCTGAAGGGGCAAATAACCCACACCTTATAAAATAAAATCAAAGCTTGAGAGCAATAGACAGTAGCATATTCAGTCCATACCAAAATAGATAGAGTGACGACAACTTATTAGTTATTAGAGCGTCCATAAATTTCTCTAAACACACCTCATATATGAGACCCTTGGCGTACAAAAAAAAGCCCATTTACCCTCATTTAACTAGGGTAAAGGCGAGGGAGTCACCATATTTAACGAGAAGTGTTTATGCGCTCCTTGTGTGCCGTTTAGGCTAGAAGCTTTAGTCATTAAGTTTTGAATGCAATTAATATATATATATATATATTAATATTATGTGTTACAAATAATTAATTATGTTTATTTTGTTTTTCAATTATAAAATTAAAGTTACTTGTTTATTTTTAAATTGTCAAAACATATTTAATATATATTTATTTCTAAATGGAAAATTATAAAATTATGTGTTACAAATAATTAGTTGTGTTTAATTATGTTCTCCAATTACATCTATTTTAATTCATGATTATTCAATAATTATGTTTAATTAATTTTCTTCATAAATATATATATATATATATATATATATATATAATTTTTTAACTTGTTTAAAATTATAATCAACACACATTCTACAACACACGAACAAGCACAACTCATCCTGTCAACTCTAACATCATCATATTTCTATTTAATAAATTAAATTACATATAACATAAATTAATAACATAATTAATTAAATTATCAAAACATTATATTTCTAATTAAATTATATAATTAACAATATTTAACTATTAATTAATCTAATAATGATAATTAACTATTAACCTAATTAACAATATCTAACAATTAATATCTAATAATATTAAATTAGCATACTCACTTGCAAGTTGCAATCCTTATTCCCTCGCCACCTTCCAAAAAAGCAACCCTCGCCACTTTGCTAGCCATTTCGCGAGGGGTATTAATTTCTCTCGTCAATTTGCGAGGGATTTTGGTACCCTCGCCACCATTCTTATAAATTGACGAGTGCACCTTTTTTCACTCGTTAATTCGAGAGTGTGATGTAACTCTCGCCAATTTTGTCTTTATTTGTACCCCTATATAGCTACATCCCTCGTCAAATAGTAAGGGTTCAATCCCCCACTTTATTTGAGTAAATTTCCACTTTATTTGAGCAAATTTTTGTATTGGTATATCATATCTTAAAATTTATGAGATAAGTTTGAAGGATTTTAAGATTGAGCAGTGACACTCATAAAAAAAATTTAAAATGATCAATGTAATTAAACTTTTGTATCACCATATAGTACTTCCAGAAATTCTATCTTTTTGGCGAGATAAAAAATTTATTTTAGGCCTACTACTCGATCTTATAAAGAACACTTGTTAGCAATCATGAAATGAGAGATTGTATTGACCATTAAAAGGGGATCCTAGCTTCAAGTACTGATCATCCATATATCATTTTGCATAAAAAGTAAAAAAGATATATTCATTGAATGAAATATCTGCAAAACCTATGTAGGCAAATTAATGTATATAGATGGAAAAAAAATGTGGAAATAGTCACTGTGTTTGGAAAGATATATTCATTGAATGAAATATCTGCAAAACCTATGTAGGCAAATTAATGTATATAGACTAGGCAAATTAATGTATATAGACGGAAAAAAAAATGTGGAAATAGTCATTGTGTTTGGATAAAGATAGAGAAGTAAGAGTTAATAGAAAATTTTATGTTAAACTAAAAGTGATGCATAAAATAAAATTTTATGTTAAACTAAAAGTGATGCATAATTTTATTATTATTAGGTAGTAGAGTAATTAATGCGGGAAAAGAAAAATAGGAGAAAATATTAGTGTGTGAAAGGAAGTAAGAAAGAGAAAAAGTGATTAAAAAGAAAAAAGAGTGATGTGATTGTATAAAAATATGTGTATTATAGGGGTGGATGAATAATATTTGGATGGAGAGGAATGAAATGAGCTAGGGATGCTTCATCTCCACCCAATGGCCCCATCCCAAATCAAACACACCTAAATTCAAACGGATGCTTACCCTGATAATCTAATCAAAGACAATGTACTTCTAGAATTTTAGGTTGTGTTTTGGATGAGGGGATTTGATTTGAGGAGGCTTTTCAAATGAAAGAAGTTAAAAATACATGGGTTTCAAATGAAAGAAGTTAAAAATACATGAGTTTCAAATGACATGGTTTTAGTTAGAATCCAACCAAACGCAACCTTAATGTATACATTGGCTCCGTTGCACCGAAGGCAAGGCATGCTATAGGTTGAGTTGAAGTTGAAAGTAAGTAAAGCCTACGACAGTGTGTAATATAGTTATTTGGAAACACTTAGGTTGTGTTTGGATGAGGTGATTTCAAATGGAATGATTAAAAAATTGATGGATTTCAAATGAACATGATTTTAATGAGGATTTAAAATACTTTTAATTTTAACTAAAAAGAGATGCTAATATTTGAAACTCATTAATTTAATCAAAACAGGGTGGAGTGGATTTAGATTATGGATTTAAAATCCATACATAGATCCCTCCATCCAAACACATACACAACATTATGGACAATGGGGGAGCCCGTATAAAAAAGTATTACAGGCTGAAAGTCTGGAATAAATGCAGGAAAAAAAAAGTTTAAATTGTAACTACTTTTAAAGTTAAATATTTTTGTTTTATAAATAAAAAATGAATGTAGAAGTACCTATAATCAATAACATATTTATATTAATTTTCACTGTTTTTTTTAAAGACATATTATGAATTTGTAATACAATTTTTTCATCTCAATAAATTATGTACAGTATATTAAACGTTAGTGTTCTTTATAAGACAAAATTATTTTTAACAATCTTAATAGTTTTTCATACAAAACGAATCTATTCTATTCTGTGTAAGACAAAATTTCAATCATTTGTAAGACATACTCTATGTTGTAATTGGGTCTGGATAAATATATGGTCACGGTTATATTTACACACAGCTTTATTGAGTACACCCACTCGCTAAAAATATCTACCTTAAAATGAGCACACTCATGTTGAGAATTCCAATTTATCCTACGCGTAATAAACTTCCTCCACTACTATTTTTGGCACGCCTACCACCCTTCTCTCTTATTCTTCACTGTCCCGTAACTTCTTCCACTCTTAGTACTCTTTTAAAAAGACGAACTGTCGTATAAAAAACGAGAAGAAAACCGTTTGAAAAAAAAATACATGGGTAGAGGTTAGTTCTTATTTTTTAGGGTTTATGAATTATACCTTTAAAAACTAAATCTAACATCATAATTTATTTATTTTTGTTTCAAATTTGGGCATAATGTTGAAAATAAACATGTGTTTTGATTTTTAAAAAAATGATGAACATGTTTGATTAATTTGACATAACATTTTTCGTCTCTGGTTCTATATATGAAATTAAGTCACATTTTCAGAAAAAAAAAAATATTATGAATTTAAATAACATGTTCATATAATTTTTTTTTTAACATTGTTCATTTGTTCATTTTATATTTTTTTCGAAAATTGGTATGTTATTCATATTAACAGGTTGAATTATTTTTTATCCTAAATATTATCATCTTCTCAAACAACCGAAATTATAGTAGTTATTTATTTATTTTTTCCAAAATATTAACAACTATCCAACAAATCAGAGTCGAAATGTTCATTTTTTTAAAGTATCTATCACTCCCAGAAAAATGTCATTGCAACAACATCCATTGTCTTCGATCACTCAAACAATGTCCGAGCCACAATTTTTCTTAAAGTTTTTTTTAGTTTCTTGATGAGGAATCAATTCGCATTCCCATATTCCTGTGATAGTACACAATGGATGTACTTATCATTGAATTTTTTTTTTATAATTTGAGTAAAGGATATTTTGGACATTTCACACATTATTAATTTTAAAAAGTATATATATAGATGGGTGTCCTCGTAAAATCTGTGTGTGCATATAACTGTGCCCTAAATATTTTAGAACACTAGAAGCCCAATACTGTCGGCCTAACATTTTGTGGGAAATTCATACTCTTCTCATCATTATGCGTGGGTTATATGCGCCTCCAACAACAGTAGATGCACTCCCCCGTCATTTGTTAATTAAATGTACACATAAAATACTCAATTTATCATTTTAGTAAAATATCTCGTAATACATACGTCCCCTAAAATTCAAACTCTAATTGCAAGGGCAACCGTTGCCCCACCTCTGGCAACCACTGCCGCCCAAACAAATTCAGAATTTAAAAAAGAAAAATAGAAAATATTTTTGACCCTTTGTCGACAATAGGATATATTTTTGACAATAGTTTATCGACAACATTTTTTCAAAAGAAAATTTTAATTTTTTTTACAAAAAAGGGTTGAAAATATACGCTATTATCGAAAAAAAAAAGTGGTAATGTTTAAATCAGTGTTTTTAAAACCGGACCAGACCGGCCGGTCTAACCTGTTCAACCGTGAACCGGACACGGCTCCGGTCCGAAAAGGGTATAAAAACCGTTTTTACGGTCAGACCGAATTAAACCGGCCCAAAACCGGAAAAATCGGCCCAAACCGGTTTAACCGGTTCAGAATTTTTTATTTTTTAAATCTTAAAACTTTTTTTTTTATTTTTTAAATCTTAAAACTTTTTTTTTTAATATTGGACTAGGGTGCACATCCGACTCCCTTTTATTGTTTTTCTTCAATGTTACTCACATGCATTTACTAACACTCTTACATTTATATTATTTTTCTCAATTTTTCTTTTATTCATATTCCATATGGGACATAAATCTCACAAATTTGAGTTTATTACTAACAATTCTATCTTTATATTGTTTTTCTCAAATTTTCTTTTACTCCTATTCGATGTGGGTTATAAATCTCACACATTTGAATTTATTACTAACACTCCTACCTTTATATTATTTTTCTCCAATATATCTTTTACTCTTATTCGATGTGGGTCATAAGTTTCACATTTGTGTTTAGTCCTAACTTCATATATGTATTATTTTAGTTTAATATTTGTTAATATTGATTTTATTATATTGATTTTAATATGACTTTTATAAGTATATATATTTTTTAATGTAACATATAAAATATTAAAATATATAAATATTATTTTACCGGTTGGACCGCCGGTTCAACCGATCTAATCGGTTGAACCGTGAACCGTTGCCTAGTCCGATTTGATCACCGATCCGGTTATAAAAACACTGATTTAAATAAATGTGATAGTCACTTTTTATCTAAAAAATTAATTATTACTTTTTTTAAAATATAAAATCGAGAAAAAAAATAGATTATCCAACCAAAAAATTTAAAATATAGGTAAAAAAGGTTCGAATCTTTTCTCACACAAGTTTTTGTCTTTTATAAATAATCTTGGGCGAGAAAATGCATTATCTTCAACGCATTTCTCAAGAAAATCCCAATAAATCATCCTCAGAAATCTTTTTCTATCGATAAGGATCCAAAACACTAGATTTTCTTGCATAGGTTTTAATGTCGTACCAATAAATGAGAATATGGTGCCAATTTTGACAAAACTTTAGTTCGAATTTAATTATTTCCCACCTCCCGTCAAAGAAAAATAAAAAGTTTCCTATCTAGCTAACAACTGCAAACGGTAAACTTAATCAATTAAATATGACCGTAAATATATACATTCAAGGCAGATATATAATTTCTCTTTACAAAATTTAGTTTTTAAGTTTCTTTTACCATTAAACATGTAACCCATACGATCTGAGGATAATGATATGTTACGCAGAGAAATGGACGAAAAAAATCGTGATATATTGCCAATATTTCATCAATATGTTGATTTTTTGGACCACTGATATGAATATTCACTCGAACAAGATTTTTTTTTTTTTAGAAATATCGATATTGGTGGAAATTAAATTGTGCAAAGTTTATGAAATTTCAAGATATATCAGTGAAATTTCGGTTAAAAAACCCAGAATATCATTAATAATATTCATTTTTTTTTAAAAATGGTTAAATTTGATTATATTTTTTTGCTTGGGTTTGAAAGTGGAGACATTTCTTCTTTTACATTTGAGCTTATTCATCATTTTGATATTAATTATCTTGTTTTAAATAATTGTGAACATATATTGTATTCCTTCAAACTGATTTTGTAATTTTGTTATTGATATGTTTGTAATAAAAAATTATTTTGGAATGATTTTAGGCTAAATTTATGTATTAAAGTTAGTTATACTCTCCGTCTCATTATTAATTAATTGAACATTTGTTGTTTGCACTAATTTTTATATATAAATTGTTTATTAGTATTAAAGATGATAAAATTATTTTTTAAGAGGGTTAGTACGTATGAGTAGTTCTACTTTTCAGGTGATAAAATTATTTCTTAAAAGTGATAGTATTTTTTAAATTAATCCATTTATAAAATTGTGGAAGATAAATTTATCTTTTTTGAAAGCTTTAAAAAAAAAAGTTGAAAGTTATGAAAGTAAATACTTCCTCTATCGAATTTCATTATTTTCAATTTTTTTTTTTTGTTGTCTAATTTTACTCAAATTATCACTTATAACTTTATTCATAAACAATCACTTTAATTATAAATTGACCCCACAACATCCCATCATACCCTCAACTTATCTACTTTATACATAAACTAATCAATATTCATTAAAACCCGTGTCCGGAGAAATGAGCATAATAAAATTGGACGGAGGGAGAAATTTTTTTATCAAACAAAATGTATAATGAAATAGGGGGAATGTAATAAGAAAATAAAACATGCAGACAACACAGCCATTGATGATCGGGTAAACATACATAATATAGGATGAAAATATCTAGATGATTCTTCCTTCAACTGTCAACTAATTGAAGAAACTCAACAAATTATTAATACTAGTAATAAAAAAGAGTTGATTTGGATGATAAATTGGGAGAGATAAGGTAAGTGGGCGAATGCGAAGAGGCCGCGTGTCAAAGATCATCATTGGGAGGCGTATCTTTTGGAATAATGACGTGCTTCTATTGAATTTCTCAATCATTTAATAAAACGTGATCGAATCGGATACCGACTTTGCAGGTATACACGTGTGTGGTGGAGGAAGCGGCGGCGCCACTGCAGCTGGTCGTCGCCGTCCTTTGTCTGCAGGGACACATGTGCACTCACATGCTTTTTTTTTTTTTTTTAATTAATCATGCTTATAATTATAATTATGCAGCTTAATTAATTAATTGTGGAAAAATATCATATCAACAATTAATGGATTTCTCTAGGATATATAATACGATACTTGTAGGAACCGCTATTCTGGACTTTGCTCATATCTTACGAATCTATTTCAATCTCTTTTCTCATTACTTTTTACATTTTTTAAAATGTACTTTAAGTATATATATGAATCTAGTTCCAATAATTAAGTTATATATTTTGTTTTAAATTTGTTGAAATTTTTGGAACGACGGTTTTTTTTTTAAGGTGTGCGATGAAATAAAAAAAAACACAGAGTGACGTACACAAACACGGCTGCAACAATTATAACAGCATGTGATATGCTATATATGTGCATACAACTCAGTCTTTTATGTTTGAACAAGACCAGATACAGATTGTAAACATTAGTTTTACACAACAATTATGATCATAATATATTACATAATAATATCATGACAATATACTTCAAAAAAAAAAAAAAAATCATGACAATATATTCAGAAAAAGTTTGCCATTAATTTTTAATTTGGATTCATGGCATTGCTGCTCTTAACGATCAAATCGTTTTTTAGATCGTGTATAATGACGAGTTAATACATATGTCATCGTCATCGGTGGTCATTTAAGAATGAGCTAGAGATGAAAAACATTTGAAAACAAAGAATCTGTACGTTGTTGTGTTTCGGTTTAATTTCCTTTTCTGATTACTAGGTGGTATAGTTGGTATTTTTGTTCAAATTAAAATGAAGTTGACATCTAATTGTACGTTTGTTTTTATATTCTGCTGATCACCTTTATGGTTTACAAGTTCATCGAGTAGACAATATGGATTGAGCGTTTGTCTAAATTTTGATACCATGAAAGAATTATATCTCATCTCGGCTATCCTACCCAGTTTTGCCATAAAAAATAGAAAAAGTTTGAACTTGTAGAAAGGTGTGAAATCAATTCATATATATTAATTCTCTAATATATACTCCCTTCATTCGTGGGCTAGATTACTACATTTATCATTTGGGGAGGAGAACCATTGAGTGGACAATTTAAATTAATGGAGTTGCTTTTAGCAAGAATTGAACAAAAGTAGATGTTTGCTTGAAACTTTGATACTATAAAAAAATTGTATCAGATCTAAAAATTTGAACTTGGTAAAAAGATGAATAATTAATTAGTTTATATTAATTTGTTAATGGAGCGGAATGAGAAGGTTTGGAATGGGGTTGCAATCCGCCTATGGTGGCAGTTAGTTTAACATCCGGCCTGCTTGCGGAGTGGAAAGAGGCATTGGCCACGGGATAATTTTGTGAAGCTCTACATTAATGCAACGTTCTTTCAAAATACAAGGGAGATGAGATTTTGGGCAATCATTCATGACGATACGAGTAATTTCTTGTTGAGTCGTTTCATGGTGATTTTGGGGATGTACCAAGTGAATTAGGAGGGGGGGTGGTGGATCTCTTGAAGGCCCGAGATTAAAAAAGGTTGTGGTGTTTAATGCCATCTCCTCTTCTCAGATCAAAATCGATTTTTGATAATTTTTTTAAGCTTGTAAGAGATAATTATTTTGTATTCCTTTCAATTCAATTTTTTATGGTTGTCGTCTTATACTAATACAAAGGTGCATCGGCTTACTCCCGTTGCTAGATCTTTTCCTAGTCTTCATGTATTGTTAGTTCCTCCATATTTTGTGGATGACTTACCAAATGGGTATTTACACGTGGCAAAAAATTGAAACACCAAACTTATCATTCCAATTTTGGACTTGGACCAGCTGATGTAATTAATCTTTATAAATTAGTCCTCGTCGAAACACCTAGCAACCTCTACTTTTAATATATTAAAGTCAGAGCAAAATATCCATCATGGATGGTCAACCTTTAGATATTATGCATAGATATCAAGATATGGTAGAAGAAAATTTGCAATATCCCTTTAATGTTATTAAATTATATGTATATATTTTAATCTTCACAAAAAATACAGGTGGTCTATAACAATTGGACAATCCCATTACAAATCACCAAGAATTGACAATATATATCCTCTGCACACAATCTATACATAATATAATAAAATAAAAGGATGAAGTCTTGTGTGAGATATTTTTACTGTAAAATTGGTATCACTTTATAATTGAATGTTATCATTTAAAAAAAAAAAAATTGTACAGTATCACTTTTAAAAAAATATAGTATATAAAAGTGTATCATTCTAAAACAAAATTTTAAAAAGTAATACATTTCACATTAAAAATGATAAATTTTATGCTAAAATAAAAAGTGATAATGATCTCACACGACAAAATTTTATTTTTTTGATGTCACAGTATTCGGTTCGAGAATCGACTAATCCAATTTTTTATCAAATTAATAATATTATAATATAGGAACCACCCCAACCTCCACCCCCCAACTAAACCATTATAAATACAAAGGGTCAGGTAACGTTATTCTTCACAACTACAAGTGTTAATATTGTTGTCTAACTTCTTTCAAAAAAAAATTGTTGTCTAACTAAGCTCCAACCATGCACTCTTCCCTCACCATGCCTCTTCCTCCATACCTTCAAATGATCATTATTCTACTACTTCCTCTGCTGCTCGGCCTTCTCGTCCTTCATCGACGCCTGCCACCACACCGCCTTCCTCCGGGCTCCATGGGCTGGCCGTATATCGGAGAAACCCTCAAGCTCTACACCCAACACCCCAGCACCTTCTTCTCCATTCGCCAAAAACGGTAATATATTTAACCAAATTCATCTCATCACTTTTTACCATTTTCAAGATTGTCCCATATATAATTTTTCAATTTACATTTAATTGCACTATCATTTTAGTTTCAATTTACACTTATATGTTGTCACCATAGCTAAAACGACGTTGTTTTAGTATTTCTCTAATACTAAAATGTACAATATAGGACAAATTTGAAAAAGTAAAAAGTTATGTGACCATTTGGAAAAAGGTAAATGAATTTGACTTTAACTATATATAATTAATTTTATGATTGATATGAATCAGGTACGGTAAGATATTCAAGAGCCACCTATTAGGGTGTCGGTGTGTGATGATTTCAAGCCCGGAGGCAGCCAAGATTGTGCTAGTGAGCAAAGCTCATCTTTTCAAACCAACATATCCGCCAAGCAAAGAGAAGATGATTGGGCCTCAAGCAATCATGTTCCACCAAGGCCAATACCACTCTTTGCTCAAGAAGTTGCTTCTCTCCGCCTTCACGCCCGCCGCCATTCGACCCTCCCTCCCCCTCATCCAAAATATTGCCCTCAACCTTCTTTCCAAATGGAAAAACACTACTTCTCCTATATGCACTTTGCACCAAATGAAAAAGGCAAGTACTTCTGTGTAACTGTTACATAGCACGTAACATGATTCACATTGCGTATATAAATGAGTTGAATATATAAGATGTATTTGATTTACAGTATGCTTTTGAGGTGGCTATGATTTCTGCGTTTGGTGAAAATCCAGAAGCGGAAACTCAAGGGATTAAAAGTTTGTATCAAGTATTGGAGAAAGGCTACAATTCAATGCCTTTGGATTTTCCCGGGACTCTATTTCACAAAGCAATGAAGGTAAATTCATTACTAACATAATAATAATTCCATTTCACGTGTACAACGTTGGTACCTCTTGTAGTTAAGCTTACATATGCCTCCAATTCTATGAATATCCTTTTGCATATATATTTATGGGGACTATATAGATGTGCATTTATCATACATGAGCCAAATGAAATAATTATACATGTAGTGTACTTGGAATTTTGGTTTTAAAAAAAAAAAAAAAATTAAAAACGCACGCTAGAAGGAGGGGTCGAACCTCCGACCTTGTGGTTAACAGCCACACGCTCTAACCAACTGAGCTATTCCAGCTTGATGTTTTTAATTTTATAAATCTAGTATATGAATCAAGGCTTCTTTATTATTTTGTGGTAAAAAAATTAAATAGAGTGCTAATTAATTATTGATAGGCAAGAAAGTCGTTGAACGAGACATTGATGAAAATAATTGACAAGAGGAGGAGAATGGGGGAAGGTGGTGGAGGAGGATTGCTGGGAATTTTATTGGGAGCTCAAAAACAGAATGAATTGAGTGATTCTCAAATAGCAGATAACATAATAGGAGTAATATTTGCAGCTCATGACACAACAGCCAGCGTCCTTACATGGGTGATTAAGTACCTACACGACAATGTCAATGTCCTCCAGGCTGTCGTGGTACGAACACCATTTGATGTCAATTATTACTCTATTTTAACTTTTTATTTACCTTAAGCTAGCTAAATATACTACTCCATATAAATTAATTTCAGAGGGAGCAAGAGGGAATTCGACGCAAACTAGAACAAGACAAAAGGGGGCTGACGTGGGATGACACCCGACATATGTCGCTGACTAGCAGGGTACTACTCTAGATTCCTTTTTCGTGTTTGCTAGATATATTGAAATATTTATAATCACACATAAATTTTTTATTTGATTTAAATTGAATAATAAATGGTGTGTCTTTTGGTCGATCATTTCGTATGCATATAATTGACTGTATTTTTACATATTTGATAGAAATTTTATTTTACATCTGACTAAACATTTAATTTGGACTAATCGGTCCTACAAAATTGGGTCTAAGTCAATATTAATTAATGTATTTTTAAATTGATAGGTAATACAAGAAACGTTGAGAAGTGCAAGCATTATAGCATTTACATTCAGAGAGGCAGTGGAAGATGTTGAATTTCAAGGGTATGTCATCCCCAAAGGGTGGAAAGTTCTCCCTCTCTTCAGAACCATTCATCACACCTCTGATTTTTTTCCCCAACCAGACAAATTTGACCCTTCAAGATTCCAGGTATAAATAAATTACTTGTTTATTTATGAATATAAATTAGGAAGTAGATAAATTAAGTGGGGCGGATATATTTTCAAAAAACAGACACACTTTACGTGGACAGCTAAAAAGAAAAACAAACACATTTTATGTAGATGAACGAAGTAACAAATAAAGTGAGTCAGAATTAACTAAAATAATGTAGTGAACATTTAAGTGATGAGCATGATTCTTGGAGTGGGGGACACTTGATCTATATATCCTCTTGTCGTAAAAACATAAGGTTGTCAATGTTTCAATATTTATTACACAAATCTTCCGCCTCCATCTTTGGGCCTCAACACAATCTCCATGTTTTCACACCACGTGAGCTACTATTGTAGTCTAGCTAGCTACTTTTTTTAATTATATGATCCTTATATTTCTAAGTATTTGTAAAGATGATCGTACGTACATATATACTTATATTGTACACGATAATTTATAATGGTACGTATATAAATATTGGTGCAGGTTGCTCCAAGACCTAACACGTACATGCCATTTGGCAATGGGGCACATTCTTGCCCCGGAAGTGAACTTGCTAAGCTTGAAATGCTTATCCTCCTTCACCATCTCGTTACAACTTATAGGTACGTAATGTTCGTTTTTTCTTTGTTACACAATGATGCAACATCGATATAGCTAGCTAGACAATGTAATTAAAGAGGAACTATGAGGTGATAAATGTGGTTTAATTGCATTGCAAATGTGTCATTTATTTAAGTAATGTATATATATAATAAAAAAATGTTACAACATTGTATAGCATGAGATCTCTTCAGCAAAAAAAATAGTATGGGTATATAATTTTCCAAGAAATATAGTATGGGAAAAATTAATGTACCCAAAGATTTAGTATATATATATATATATATACACGTGAAATTAATGTCAAACTTTAGCTATATATAATCGAGGAACTATATATATGTAGGTTTGGATTTTATTTTTTTTGGGTGGGGTGGTGGTCGGAGGCCAAATTAAATAAATCGTGATTTTTATTGAAGATTTGGAAGGAAGGTAGAAAAGAAAATTAGTAATGATCACTAAAACAATAGAGTCAATTATAAGTACAGCTATTTACATAGGTGGCATGCATGCACCAATTCAAAATTTAGGCTACGTTAATCTTTGAATAATACCACGACTTGTGAGGCGACAAATGGGAGGGAACCCACATTTGGATTTACCACATAAACAAATAATGAAAAAATTGAAAAAAGAATAGACACAATTATTAGTTGATCTTTCGGTGAATTTGTAGTACATAACTACCCAGTGGTCGTAATTTTTAAGATAGGGATTTATTTTTAATGTTATATGTATTTTTTTCTGAAAAGAATCTATAAATATATTACTATTATTTTTCTGAAAAGAGTCTATATATATATATATATTACAAAATCAGTAGATTTAAAATTACTCAATTTATAGTCCCTGCTGCTCCACGTCTATCCTAGGGGTGGGTAAATATACCGAAATTTTGGTATACCGAGCTTATCATACCGAAAAATATCGAAATTATCGAAATTTTCGGTATATCGAAATTTTTGGTACGGTATGATATCGTACCGAAATTTTCGGTACGGTAACGGTATGGAAAATGATCATACCGCGGTATTTCGGTATACCGAAATTTTTTCGGTATTCGGTATGAAACGGTATATCGATATACCGAAATATCGAAATCTTAATAAAATAATAATTTTATATTATTTTTAAATTAAAATAACTTTAATTATTAAAACTTAAATAAAATAAACCTTAAATAATTAATTTCGGTATAAAATAATGCTTCAATATTTTCGGTATGAATTGGTATAACGGTATTTCGATATGAAATGATGGTTCAATATTTTCGATATGAATCGGTATACCGATATGGTACGGTATACCGATATACCGTACCGAAATTACGGTATGGTATCGGTATGAATTTTTACATACCAAAAATTTCGGTATACCGAGATTACGGTATACCGAAATTTCGGTACGATAACGGTATGAATTTTTTCAATATCGAAATTTTCGGTATGATAACGGTATAGTTCAGTATGATCGGTATACCGTACCGAACCACCCCTAGTCTATCCCACTGGTTTCATTTATAGTGTGAGGTTAAAGACTCTTCATTTGATCATGATATTCAATTTTCTTGTATTAAATTCACTGAATCGGGAAGAGATATAGATATCTTATCAAATTATAAATATACTCCGGTCCTCATATTCATTTTGACCTTTTTGTTTCTTTTACAAATTAGGTGACATTTTTCTCTTTTTAATGTAAATTAATTTTTTTTAATAACAAATCAATTTTTTTTAAAGATATGTTTAGGGGGGATATCAATGATCTCTATTACAGAATTAATATGGATCTATCATTTAGCTTTGTTGTATGCATGATATATTGTCACATTAAAGTATTAAACTTAATTACATAACATAATTTGTACATTTCTTTTTCATTTTAAATGCATGTTGGTATTTGGCTGATTTTTCGTTAGGTAAAATCTCATAATATTAAATACATGATTTGTACTGTTCTTTACTCAAAAATTAAAATTAATTAATTCTTCAAATTGATTTTGTATTGTATCAGTTGGAAAGTGATTAGGGATGAAGATGCAATACAATACAGCCCATTTCCTGTGCCCAAAGGAGGATTGCCAATTCAGGTCAATCGATGTAAAAATTAATACCTACCTAGCTGCTGCTACCTCTCAGATTAATCAATCTTGGATATACTATTTTTTTTCCGTATCATTTGTTCCATTTTTAGTGTTTTAATTACTTTGTATATATTTCACATTCTAAATTGTTGACATGTGTCATTTAAAAAAAAAAATTAACACCTCATAATAAGGAGGACGACACGTGTTAATAATTCAACAAGGTGAAATATCGGGTGGAATAGAGGGATCGATTTATTTATTTTTAGCTACAAAAAATGTAGAAATTGAGAAAAAACAAAGAAGAGGGACAAAATGTCCCATATTCAATGTGTCTTCATTGTAATTCATTTTGTACTTGTATATAACAAACCCCTTTTTGTTTTTATATCCAAAATGCCTTGTGTTTTTATCCAGTTAGGATTTTATATTTGAAAGAAAATATCTAGCCCCTGTGTGTTACTACACTGTTAGATTGCCGCAACGAATACCATTTTTTGTTTCAATTTTTTAATGTGAAAATGTGCATGTTATGAGGCCACGTTAATAGTGTCAAAAACACAATTTGATTTTGGGGATGGCTTTTTTATTATTATTATTTGTTTAATTAGATTCGAATACAGCTGGCCTTGATAGGAACGATGATCTGAATCTAACCTAGTTTGGATTTTGATTGATACGTAGATAGATAATGTTGGGCGTTGGCGTTGGAAATTTTATAACCTCAAATCATTACATGTAGTAAAATAATTCCGAATGTTTTCTTTTATAAATTTATAGGGTTTAAGTTGATGGATTCAGCTCACGAGTCACGAGCTACTAATGTTCAATTCAAAAGAAAAAAAAATTGAAATTAATTCGAATTAATTTAATCGAGCTCGAGTTATTAGAGTAGTTCTCCAGGTCGAGTATTTTTTTTTAACACTTGGGGGTTAAAACGAGTGGAGTAGTTTTATGGGTGAAAAGACGGGTTGAGTAGTGTTTTTTATAAATCTCGTATGATGTTTTCATAATTTTACCCAAAAATTTATTAGAAACTAAAATGCCAAGTGTCTAGACATAGGAAATTTTAAAAAAAATAATTTATTAACTTAAATATTTAAAGTGAAAAGCTTTGGTTAATAAATGAAAGGAGACAAGTGAAATAGGCACATAGGAGTGACATAATAAAATAAATTATACTACAGTATATATGATCCACAAGAAATAAATTTTGAAAAGAAGTTCTAACAAATTTCGGTGCTGAGTGCCGAGTAATGGAGACATGGGCCCATAATCCTTGGACTGGAAATTAATCTTCAAAGTGGGCTGCTACCCCTTTTAGTGGGCCTATTTTCCAACTTAATCCAACGGCGATTCTGTTGGAGAAAAATATGTATGCTTAGACTTGGACGTAGTGTGTGATCTCTCTCTACCTCTGAGCTTCGAGATCTTAAGCTGCAAATAGTTTATAAAGAGTTTTGTCGCCACTTTAAACGTGACTTTTTTTTAATGAACAATGAAATTGATCTATAAATTTTGAGTAGAGTCCATGTAGAAAAAATTGAAATGGGCCGATTGCATGGATGCATGTTACATGGGCTTTCCTCACCATATTATATGGGCTTTCCTCTCCCCAATTTTATGAAGGGTAGGGGTGATCATAAAATTTTAAAAACCGCTAAAACCGACCGAACCGCACCGCACCGTTTGTTTAAAAAATCGCTTTAAACCGCGGTTAAAATAATTATATGAAACCGCACCGCTATAACGGTGCAATTTAAATTTTAGGCTATTAACCGCACCGACCGCACCGTTAATTTAATAAATAATTTTATATAAAAAATTAGTATTATATTATACACCATTAATATTAATAACTATATTTTTTTTAATATATAAAAGTATTGATACAGAAGGATTAGGAGAAACAATCTGTGTAGTATCTTTCAACTTTCTTAAGGCAAACTCAAATATCAATAACTGGAGTGCATGGGATGAATGGATTAGGGAACCAATACTTTGTATCAAATAGAGGCCCTATTCCACTTTCAATTTCATTCTCTGTTTCTTTTGCTTTTCTATGTGAGATTAGGGGTGTATCTTATATACCCTATTAATAATAAAATGTCTGGTTGTACCAAAAAAAACAAATAAAAATTAATTGATCATATATAATATATAATGTATTCTAATTCCACTACGACACACATACACATACTAATATTATAATATATTTTTCATAATATTAAGACATTTATTTTGTAATGCATTGGACATTTATTAATTTTAGTTAAATTTTGAGAATTTTAATGAACATTTAACATTAATATTAAGTTTGTATAAGTTTAATTATTTTTTTTGTAATTGTATGATATACTATTATATAAACCGTCAAACCGCCCAAAACCGACCGTAACCGTTCAAAACCGCTTGTTCATTTTTATGAGATAAACCGCGATTTAGAATTGTATACTAAACCGAACCGCAAGTAGCAAGGCAATTTGAGTTTTGTCAAAAAAACCGTCAAACCGCACCGTGATCACCCCTAATGAAGGGCGCGGTTATACACACACCAACCTATTGAGTAAACCCACCACACATTTTTTTCAAATGACATGACATGTGAAATGTCTCATATATCCCTCGTATGAAATTTATAAAAAAAAAACAAAGATGAGTACACCCACCATTTCATTTTATTCCCAGAATCATCCACACCATCACCACCAAAACAGCTACAACTACAGTACCTTAATAAGAAAAAAAACTCTTAAAAATACAAAATTTCAACCATTAACATCATAAATCTGTGTTCGAAAATTTTATATAAACAAAGTTAAGATATACGGAATTTTTTATGAAACAAACTCGATGTGTTCGAAAAAAATCATGAAAAACTTTCATTTGTCCGAAAAAAAAGATCGAGCATTTTGTTCGAAATTTTTTCTTGAACAAACTCAACTTGTTCAAAAATTTCTACTCAACAAACACAAGTTGTTCGAATTTTTTTCCTCAACAAACACAGCTTGTTCGAAAAAAATTCACGAACAACATCCAAAACCCTAATCCCTAATTTTTCACATTTTTCACATTTTTCACAAAAACCTGATTTTTTAGAAACTAAATATAACCTGAAGCGGCGAGGGGCGCGAACGGAGTGAGGCCGGAGTCTCTGTATCGCGGCTGGGGAAGGAGGCGGCCACGAATGACCGCGAAGGAGAGGGGAGGGGGTGCGACCGCGAATGGCCGCGAAGGGGAGAGGGAGGGGTTGCGGCCACGAACGGCCGCGAAGGGGAGGGGGAGGTGGTCGCTGCAACGACGTGGAGAGCTGGGCGTGGCCGCCGAGACGACGTGGAGAGGTAGGCGGCGCTGCTGCGCCGACGTGGGGAGGGGGCGGCGCCGCGGTGACGAAGGGATGGAGCGCGATGTGGTGGGTGTACCGATTGGAATGAAAGAAATGAAATAGAATTAGGATTTTAAATATCTCAAGGGTATTTTGGGGTTTTACACCTGTGTGTCCTCATCTCAGAGTGGGTGTCCTCAATAGGTTGGTGTGTGTATAACTGCGCCCTTTTATGAATGATTTGAAATTTGGCTCACTTAAAATAAATGGGCTGAATTTAAAAAATACGCAAAAATCTCCTACATGCAAAATGGGTTTGACTATATGCACCTCCATTTCGGAGAGATATACTATCCTTTTTAATATATTAATAAAATAATAGGGTAAAAAACCAAAAATACTCTTAATTAAAATACAGCATACTAGATGCACCCTCCCTACTGAACGCACCCCCCTACTATCATTTCTTTCATCATCCCCTAAACCACTACTTTCGGTCGCGTAGACACCATTTTCGGCGACCATCAAACAAAAAAAAAATTCAAAATATAATTAAAAAAATCAAATTTTTTTTTTATAAATTTCGACCGACCAGTGTCGACCATATACACTCTCGTCGACAAATTGTTGTAGACGAGAGTGTATATAGTCGAAAAAGATTGGTCGAAAAAAAATAATATTTTTTTAAATTCGACCATATAATGTCGACCAAATACACTCACATTGACAAGTTGTTGTCGACGTGAGTGTATTGGTCGACATTATATGGTCGAATTTAAAAAAATATTATTTTTTTTCGACCAATCTTTTTCGACTATATACACTCTCGTCTACAAAAGCAAAAGCAAAAAAACCCTAAAATCTCTAATTTGGGGCGGAAAAACCTGTGGAGGTTTTCGCCGGTGATGAGGCAGCGGCGGAATACGACGAGGGGGGCCTCTGGTTGCAGCTCCTTGTAGCGGTGGATTCGAGTCGAGGTGTGAGTGAATCGCGGCTTCTGAGCGTGGATGGCGATCGAACTTCAGGGCGGTGAAAGCCATGGCAGGCGGCTTGATCTCTAGGCGAGCGGCTTCAGGTGGGGGCAGCTTGCAGCATAGCCGCGACGGTTCCAGGCGAGGCGTGAACGGGCGTCGCGGTCGTTTTGGCGGCGAGGGAGTGCGACCATGGCGGCGAGGCGGTGTTGCAACACCATTCTTCTGAATTTGGGCACCGCGAGGGCGGCGGCGACGATGGTGGGCGCCGCGAGGACGGCGAAGGCTGGTTAAGGTGTTTGGGGGGAGGGATGAGAATGAAGAAGAAATTAGGGTTTTATGTGTGGGGGGGTGGTGTGGGTAGTAATAGGTATTTTATGAAGGGAATGGTATTTATGACAATTAGGGGATGCATCTATCTTAGGCCGATTTTAGAGGGGTGCATCAATCGGGAGAGTACATCCATCTGAAATGGAGGTGCATATAGTCAAACCCATGCAAAATGTATCCATATTACATGATCTTAGTGGATGGGCCGATTTCAGGAATTCCAGAAATTAATATAAAGGCATAATGTGATCCATATTACATGGGTTGATTTTTAAAAAAAATGCAAAGATGCAAAAGGGAGTATAATTGTTGAATATGGTTATATTGCAAGAGAATGCAACATGTTCAAATTTCAGACAAAAATTACTAATGTTCTAATTTCAGAGTCAATCACATTGGGATGATTTTATCCAGAACTTAAAACGGGTGCATATATAACTAGGCTACAACTGTTATATATGGGGCATTTATTCCCAGTGCTAAGCATATTTTAGATGGGATTAATCTAGCTGCAAATTGCATCATACAACTTTATGTTTGCACCACTTAATTTTACTTTTGAAGGAGTTTAGGGTATGATTGGTATGAGGTAATAGGCTTGGAATGGAATGAGTATTCATAAATTCATTCCTAATCTTACGATTAGTATATTTTTTTGCTCGGAATCACCATTCCTTAAAGGAATCACCTCTCTATCCCTTGTCTTTCCCCATTCCATTCCATTCCGTGTGGAATCAATTTATATTTTATTTTCTAAAAAAAATCCTAACTAATATTTTATTTTTACAACATTAACCTCTCAACAATTAAATAAGAATTTTATTAATCTTTTCAACCCTAATCGCCGCTGCAACCTCCTTGTCTGCGACTTCAATCGGTAATCTCCTTCTCCACCGACTTCAATCGATAATGCTAATATCACAATCACTAGAAAATGTCTAAAAAATCGGCGGGTCATGTAATCTGCAAAGAATTTATGCCTAGTGGAGACGATGCCGCCGTCGAAGGTCTGTGATGCCGACCTGCGATTTCTACCTGAAAGAAGCGGAAGGCGGTGGCGACCCAACTTATCAGCAGCACAAACCTTCTCCGTCGGCCTCCCACCGTCTGTGACGGTCAATTTTGGTTGCGGCGATGAATCGTCCAACAAGGATTTGTATGCATTTCAATCAAACGAAGATAGGCCAACTATACAAGGAAAAACCGCAAGAGGTGGCAGAGATAATCATTTAAAAAATAGAGGAACAAGTGCATGGTTATGTCGTGAGGCAGAAGTTTTTAATTATATACCAGATGATCAGGAGTTTTTAATTATATACTAGATGATCATGACCAGATCTCTATGAAGAAGATGTACATGACCAGATCTTTGATTATAATACAACAAGGAAAAAACATTAGTCGTAAATGCAACAACAACAAATAGACTATGAAGTAGATGCACATGACCAGATCTCTGTTTATACCAAGTCCTATATTAGTCGGTTGGAATTTTTATCATCTAAAATCATTTATCATCTCTAATTATATAATTTTGTTTAAAAATATATATATATTGAAGGATATTTTAGTCATTTAAGATAAGTTATTTACATTATTTTGCCTTTTATTTTATTATACCAATCATGTGAATGTAATCAATCGAGAAATAGTTTTTCCATTCATAGTCCATACCAATCATAAGAATAATCATTCTTATCTCCATTCAGGTCATCATTGCATTCATGAATTCATTTCATTCAGTCATAATTCAATTCATTCATACCAATCATGCCCTTAGGGTATTGTTTGCACCAACATCCCGATTTTTTCCAGTGCTTAGGCCACATAGATGATCGAAATGTTACCGTTGACACTTTGAAATTTGTAAAAAGTAATTGTTATGTCATTTTTTGAGGAAATAACCGTTGACCACCTAACACTCAATCATCTATAAATATTGGGTATTCTTACCAAACGGAAAAATAGTGATTTCAATAGCAAATAACACATTACAACATAACATTTTTTCTGCATAAAGGTTGGGTTCAACAACATCCTTCAAATAGGATTGATCAAGGGGCCAAGCTCGAGGAACGTAGCATCTGTGCCGTATGCAAGATATGCACGATCCTACTGCTGGAAATGTCTCTATCCAGCTACAATTATCGTGACCGAATCACGGGCAAATTGTGGAAGGTTGTATTACAATTGCGAAGTACATGACTTTTCACACTGGTGCGTTCCAATATATCCAAGGGACGTTTGCCACTATGAGCCATCAGATCTCGGAACTCTGACACCGGATTTTACCGTAGGGGCCGTGGCAGAAAGGCAACAACAGAAGGGTGATTAGTGTGAAAATTGCTTGAAATTCATGTATTTAATTTGCATAATTTTATAGGATTTCATGTATTATTTACACTAAATTGACTAATTGCATTTGATTTGGAGAAAGTGTGTGGTTTGCTATTTTTTATAGGAAAAATGAGTATTTTGGAGCAAAACATGCCTCGATAATATTGTAGAGTCAATCGAAGGAAGAAATCGAGAAGGAAATCGAAATGAGAAAAGATTGAAAGATAAATTAATATGGGTTTGACAAATATTTTATTGGGCCATTTAATTATAATTTTTGAGGCCCATTGCCATTTATTGGAGGCTGGGAAGCAAATTGGAGTGGTAGTATTAAGAATGTTTGGGCCCAGGCCCATTTGATTTATTTTGACTAAAGCTGCCAATTCGTGAATGGGCCGGGGGAGGCAAAATACAGAAGACGCGAGAAGCAAAGGGGCGAAAACAGGGGCATCTTCCATTGGGGGAGAAATCTCTTCTCCTCCAACCACTCCACTCAATATATTAGTTTAGTTTAATTTGTTATTTCATTTTATAGATAGATTTCAATTTAGTATTTCATTTTATTGTTGGTGAGATTGAAGTATTTGAAGACAATAGAGGTGCTTTCTTTCTTTATTTCAATATTAGTTTGTTATTTGATTTTGATGTTTTGTAGTTTAATTTACATAAGTTTTATTCTAGTTGTTATTTTAGATATGAGCTAATCTCCAATTGTCTTGGGTGTGGATGTTTTGATGTGAATTTAGTGTAATTGTGAAGTAATTGCATGATTAGCATAGGATTTGGGTGTATATGTTTCTAGAGTTGTGTATTTATTGATTCATTTGGTTGATCAACCCTATTAGCAAGCATGTTCGATTATGTTTATTGCAACGAGAGTTGGGTAGCATGATTGGGAGTGTGAGTGTGAGCTTTGATCAATTGAATAGAAGTTAATTAGTAATTAGCTCACCCGAGAGGGGGGTTAATGGCTAGACCGACAACCTTAGACACTAAACAAATAGAGGTCGTCTAGGAGTTTGGTGAGAGGGCGTTTCATAAGCATTAGTAACCGTGTTGAAAGTGCTTATGCAACACTATATTAGGAGCTTATGGTATTTGGTTAGATCCTATAATTGCTAATCAATGCACGTTGTTTACCTATGCCTTTCGAGGGGGTTTGCACACATTTGTGATAGCCTTTAGCTTAACCCGAATTCGTAGTAAAATCATGTAATTGGTTCACTAGTTCACTTAATTGCTCACAAAACGGAAACACCCGAGGCAATGCTTTCTCACCTTGCACTTTCATTATTGAGAGTTAGTTTAGTTGTTTGCATTATTGTTTCTTTTTCTTATTGATATTTGCTTTATCCTCACGTTTAGCTTCTATAACACCATTTTGACTTATAGTTTTGGGGCTCCACGCTCTCTCTAGGTCCTTGGACGATAACTACTAGGTCGTATACTTACTCAACTATAACGAACCCATACGCTTGTGGGGATTGTTATTGTTGTACTAAAAAGTGTGCAAAATACGAACCAAGTCAATCGCGCCGCTGCCGGGGATCTAGTTGAGAGTCTTACGTGGGACTTGAAACTTGTTGAGTGGTGTTACTAGTTGCATTTTATTTTTAGTTTTTAGCTTTGAATTTGATACTTTGTTTTTGTAGGTGAACTTCATTGACTAGATGGATGGATATAATCAATACCCGTTGAATCATTGCTATGATCAACGTGGCATGATTTATCCTCCACAACATGGAGATGTGAGCTATGATGATTGGAGGAACTTTGATCACCATTATCAAATGCAACAAGTTCCCTCCTATTATCAAGATTGGAGGAATGAAGAAGCATCACCTCCTCCTCAAGGATATTATCCTCCACATCCACATCAATACCCTCCTCCTCAACACCCTTATCCACCATATCCATATCCTCCTCCACCACCTGAAGAGCAGTATCGTCCACCTCCTCTTCCACCTATAGAAGAACCTCACTTTGAATTTCATGAAGCTTCAGAAGAAAATTGGTATGATAGTGAGAGGAGCTTTGAGTACGATCATTAAGTGCAACAAGTTCCCTCTCATTATCAATATCATGATTGGGGGAAAATGGAAGCTTCACCCTTTCTTATAGAAGCATTCAAAAACTATATGGGTGAAGATGAATTTCAAAGAGCTTTAGATGAACTTCGTCATGATAAAAAGGTGGGCTTTGAGTATGATTATTGTTGGTCCCAAGTTGAGTTAATAACGAGTAAGCTAGTGAAAATGTCTAGAGGGGGGGTGAGTAGACTTTTCAAAAATCTTTCGAAATATCAAAGTACAATATGCGGAATACGAAATTAACAATGAGCCCAATTCAAGATTATACTCAACTTATATTCGAGAACTCTGTTCTATACTCGACTAGTCAAGTTCAGTTAAGTAGTTAAAAAAAATTAAGCAATTTAAACAATCAAAACAGTAAAGTAAATCAACAAACAACGATTTTATAGTGGTTCGACAACTTGTCTACATCCACTCTCACAAACCCAGTTGTGAAATTCTTATTAACTCGTCCAATGGAGTAATATGTTCTTGTGGCTTTAAGTCCCAAGAAATAAGACTTAGATCTTCTCGATAACACTACCAAGTGCCTCTTCGATCTTACTAGCGATTTACAAGTATCTAGCAACTTGAAACAATAAAAGAAAATAAAACTTCTCTTCGTTCAGTAGTAGCCTTCTTTGATCTTCACTTGACTTGTGTAGCTTCACTTTCTGAACTTCAATCTCTGAGAGAAATTTCTTCACTTGAATCTTCAATAATGCTTTCAGTATCAATATTTCAGTAGACGTATCAGTATCTCAGTAATCAGTAGTCTTCAAATGATAAACTCCTTCAAGTATTTATAGACTTCGAACTTCAAGAACTCAGGTAGTTGTAACCAACCTTTCTTGATAACTGACTTCAACTGAATCTTCTTATCCATACACACGTTTCTTGTTACGAATTAGTTATTCCATAACTAACTTCTCCATCCTTATCTTTCACGCATATTTGTAACCAACTTCATGTTAACTTGTCTTGTGTAGTCTAGTAGATGCACTTGTCTTGTAGTCCACCTGTCTTGAGTAGTAGACTGGCCTTCTCTTCTAGTGCAGTAGACTTCTAATAGAACTAATCTAGTCCTATCATCTAACCTAACAAGACTATTACATTACATTAAGCTTTTATAACACAAGCTTAGTCAACTTATAAATCTATACAACAAATCTATCTATTACATAGAAATATCATGAGCTCTATACAACAATTATAGCTCAACAACAAACTAATCAATGTAAACATATACGAACAGATATGAAGTACTTATACATCGTACTTATCTTTTAAATATAAACAATACTTTTCTTTTCATGTGAACTCTACTGATCTGTTCAAGATGACTTCAACTCAACTAGACTAGATTAGTCAACACTTAGAAAATATTCAAACTATTTTTGGCTTATCAAAACTTCATCTCATCTTTTCATCATTTAGAACTTGTCTAGGATTCATATCCCAACAATTTTCCCCTTTTTGATGAAGCCAAAACTACTTGAATCTTTTCTCATTAGTAGACTAGTTAAGTAGTTATCTTGTTTTTAACACCAAATAGTACTTAATTTTTTCATTCATTCAAATATGAATCAGTAGATATTACACATCTTTCAAAAATAACAAAATCAGAACAAAACTAAACTATACTGAAAAGTTACCTCTTTCTGAATCTGGAACACAGAAAGCATTTAGTAGTCTAGTATGAATATCCTTGATATGTTCTTCATCTTCAATCTTCTCGTTGTCCAGTAGCTCATCTTCATACTTCTTGATCTGGTTAACATCAGCCCTTTTACCAGAACTAGTCATGGGACACTTCCATTTCGGAAAACCAGGAACAAGAATATTAAAATTCGCACTAGCAGAGATCCTTATAATCAAATTCCAGAGCATCCTATGCTGTCCTTCCATGAATTTATCAAATATAGCATAGAGATCGTCAGAGTTATCAGAATCTCCAAACTTCCTGATAATCCAGTGATCTAGTTCCCATTGCCTTTTCACTTTCATCCATTCTTGACGATGTTCCTTGTCAATGAAGTGGTCAATGAGCTTGTCTTCTATTTGATCTTCATCAGACTTCTGCTTCAACAAACTTTCAATGTGCTTCTCAATTTTCTTCTTCTTAGCATAATGAGCTTCATCACTTGGCTCATCAATCTTTTGCTTCTTCATAACAGTTGACTCAGGAGTAGGTTCTTCAATATGAATAGACTTCCTTTTCGATACTATTCTTGTCTGAACTTCAGCTTCTGGAGATGCAATAGCCTTGCCCTTCTCCTTCTTCTTCAACTCATTTGCTTCAGCTCTGGCTTGGTCAAGTTCAGCAGTCTTAACCAACCTGCCTTTGCCTCTCTTAGGTCTCTTAAGATCTTGCATGGCTTCAGCAGCATCTTTAGCCTCTGGTTCAGCACTAGATGTATCTTTCTCACCTTCAGCATCTACAAATTCAACTCGACTTGCCTCTTCCCCCTTTTTGGCTTCATCAGATGCCTTGAGAGAGAAAAGAGAAGTGAAACGAGTCATTTCTTCCATCATAGCTTGCTTCATAAGGTTCGTAGCTTTCTCAATCTGCCTTTGATGAGAACCTTCCTGACTCATCTTATCAAGTCTGGTCGCCACCAACTCCAGCTTCTGAGTAGATAAATTCAACTCATTCTGAAAATGGGTTGCAGTCAGACGTAGCTTCCGGTTTTCTTCAGTCATAGCACCAATAATATCTCTTGCTTGTGCTAACTGATCATAGGCTTCTTTCCTCTGAACATCAGCTACTTCGATTTTGGCTCTGTAGACTCTTTCCAACTTCCTGGATTCAGTAGCTAGTACACGAGCAAAATCGACTGAACTCTTTTCTGAGTATTCAACCTGATCTTGGAGAAATCCTTCAAGCTGTTCAAACATATGCTGTCTGTATTCATCATCTATCTGATTGACTGCATTCACGATCATATCTTTTGAACTTGTCACTAGGACACTGTTTTGTTCAACCAGAGTTTTCTTCAATTCAGACTTAAGAAACTCATCAATTGACGATTTGATGACAGCCTTCAATTCTTCTTTCAACTCATCTATTGAGGCGGCTGGGATAGCCTGAGACGACTGTCCAACCTCAACATGAGTAACATCAATCATGACTTCATCTACTGGAGTTGTCAAAACTTTTACCAACTGAACTTCTGAAGCAGTAGTCAAGACCTCGTCTTCGACTAGTTCAACCTCTGGAAGCACACTTCCAGCAATAGCTCTTAAATTAAGTTGGGGAGAGTAAGGAATAATAGCTAACCTTGCTTCACGAGCCTTCCTTTCAGCAGTAGCCACGTCCTTCTTCAATAAGGCATGCAACCTCTCCATGTATCCACATAACTCAATGGGAAGTAAAAAATCAGAATATCGATTAATAAACTTGAAATCTGACCTTGGACTATCAGCATGGTCCATCTGAAATTTGAACACAATGCCTCTCAACTGATCTGAGACATTGTCTAAATCTATGACTGGATCAGTAGACTGGATCAACTCAGCTTGATCAGCTTCAAACAGCACAGTATCTTGTACAACATCAGATTCTGGAACCTGAACACCCACATCAAACTGGAATCCTGAACTCATCAAGTCGTCAGAAATACCAAGTAATCTTTTGGCAAGAGCAGTGATAGCATGATTTGGGAAAAGCTCTGAGTGGTCACAAACACCACTATTCTCCTTCTGCTCTATTTCCCAATCCATGAAATTAGAAATGCCACCTTTCCCTAAGATGACTTCGAAGAGATCGTCTGTACCAGACTTCTTCAAGGCCACCCAAGTGCATATTCTAACCAGTTTCTCAAACTGTTCTGAAGAGTAGTCGACTTCGACAGATGAGAGCTACTTCTTCAAATTTTTGCTCATCTTCGAACGGATTCGCTTCTCTCTTAGACACATGGGATAGTAGACCAAGGATTCGAATCTAGCTTCAGTCGGGGTCTGAGTAGATGGGGTCTCTAACTCAGTTGTTGCAGTGGCAACTATCGTCTGATCTGAAGTAGATGAGATAAAGGGTTCAACATATTCTGTTGAGGGTAAGGATAAACTTTGGTCTGTGGTTTCTTGGGGCTTTGACGTGTCTTGGTTTGGTGTGACAACTGTCGGAGTATCAGTTGTATCTAATTTGGAAGTGTTTTCGGGTAGGCTGACCCTCAGCGGATATGCTGGCAGCACTTGTGAGGTTGAGGGAATATGTCTAGTCCTAGATCGATGTGATCTTGCCTTGGTTCGAACAGAAGAGGGAATAACGGGAATAGAAACATCTTGAGAGGAAGTACTAACCTTCGAACTTGACTCTTCTGGAGGAGGATGAGTTCCAACTCTCACTAGCGTATATAACTCGGGAATTTGAGAACTTGTCTCTTTCTCCTCTTCCGACTGAGTCTTCTCAGAGTCTTCTGCACTAGATGAGTCTTGTGCAGCTTCCATTGACTTGTCTTCAGCGGACTCATCTTCTGAAGAACCAGACGCACCAGCATAAGGCAAAGCTTCCATGGGGTCAATTCTGGCTTGCCTAGGTGCAGCTGGCCTAGCAGCAACTTGTTTCCTCACTGCCTCCTTCTTCAAGTAAAATTTCAAAGGATGGAATGGCTTTCCTTTACTCCATTCCGTCTTGTTTGGCATTAGAAGAGGGAGTAGGATACTTAACTTATTACCATATCCAACGGCAGTAGACACCACCCAATTCCGAGTATTGTCATCTACTCGAACACTTCGCTCAAAATACATGATTCGATCTGCAATTAGCTTGAACCAATTACATTCAGTAATACCATCAAAAATTACAGCCATAACCATTGCCTTCATAAAGGTCACAGAGTCATGAGAACCCGTCGAACTTAACAGAATTTTGCTGGCAATATCTAATAATGTGCGATATTTTTCAAGAAGGTCCGCCTTCTTGACTGGAGCATACTTGCCATCTAGTTTCTGCTTCAGCTTCTTGCCACAGAAAATGCTCAAGTATCGAATTTCTTGCCCAAGAGCATAATTCTCAACGTCAATTGTTCTGATGGGCAGCTTCAGATGTTTGAACATCTCTTCTCGAGTGATTTGCACACGGTCTTCACCAATGAAAGACTCAAGTATATCGCCTTGTCTGATGACGTTGGCATAGAACTCTAGCACCTCCTCCTCCAAGACCACTTGAGGAAATGCTTCTAGATAAGGTTTGAGCCCACATCGAGTGCATTTACTCAGAATCTCGGCATTGTCATCTGAGTGATTGCCTTTGAAGAACACAGATGGTTCAACATTCACTTTGTTATCGGAGATGTACCGGCCTAGGTCGAATGTGACCTGCATGTTGGTTCTTAGATCGAAGATAGATCGAATAGACATCTCAAAAAGATCAGTAAATAGATTGCTTGAGAATAGGGAGAAGAAAATCTTCTTGCGAGAAAGGGAGTTAGAAAAATTGTGACTAAGTCGTGTGAGAATTTGGGGTTTTGATCAAAACGGTTAAGACCTTTGGTATTCGGTTACGGAACCGAGAGTATTATGTATTTTGATATTGTAAACTTTGAAATCCGCCCCTTCTTAGTTAGAATAGAGGAGTGAACTCATCTGTCCTAGTGTAGATGAGTGAGAACTGGATGTATACACCACATCAAATGAGAGTGTATAAATCTAATTCAAGGGTTTTCAAATTTTATCAATACCTAATTACTATAACATCCTTAATCCGTTCTGATTAAACACTTAGCAGAGTAGAATCAAAAGAACACTTAGCTTGTCTGTTCGAGTCCATCCAGAACAGACGAGTAGACTTAAGCTTCACCAGACGAGTTGGCTTAAGTACACAAGACGAGTTCCCCCTTCGCCTGTGCATGTCTATTCTGAACATCGAATGACTTCATGTACCTATCTTATCATATTCAACGTGTAATCGATGGTACAAGTAGAGTAACAATAAATAAGATGAATATCAATCTAAAGCAATGATTAAGGTTTCGAACAAGATGACTATTGACTAACATAAGAGTCAACATAAGGATATTTAAGAAATCATAGATTCCCCCTTAATTGTTTATTCCCTTAGTATTACCCTCAGCTTTACCAGCTTCCTCATCGGGTTGTCTGGTCATCTATTCTAGCCTTGTATACCTGTCTGTTGCGTGAGTAGTCGAGTGCTCTAGTCTAGTGATCTTGTCTCCATATTTCGTTTGATGTACCTGTCTGGTTAGTACACAGCTATAGGCAAGTAGGGTCTAAATCAATTAGCCCTAAACTAATGCATAACTCACGAAACCGTGCCTCAGCTAATGGTTTTGTGAAAATATCAGCTCTTTGAAAATCAGTATGAATCTTTTCCATGCGAATATCCTTCTTTTCTACATGATCACGTATGAAATGATGTTTCACATCAACATGCTTACAACGTGTGTGTAATACAGGATTTTGTGTAATGGCAATTGCACTATTACTATCACAGAAAATAGGAACATTTGATTCATATATGTTGTAATCTCTAAGCTGTTGCATGAGCCAGAGTAGTTGACTACAACAACTACCAGCAGCCATGTACTCGGCTTCGGTAGTAGAGGTAGCAACACTAGTCTGCTTTTTCGAAAACCATGAAATGAGTTTTGTGCCTAAGAATTGACAAGAACCAGATGTAGATTTCCTATCTATTCTACAGCCACCAAAATCAGAATCTGAGTAGCCACTTAGAGATAAATCATCATTTGAAGGATACCATATACCACGATTGATAGTTCCTTTCAAATATTTCAATATCCTTTTAGTGGTTTCCATATGACTCTCTTTTGGATTAGCTTGAAAGCGAGCACATACACCAACAGAAAATGCAATATCAGGTCTACTAGCAGTCAAGTACAATAATGAACCAATTAGACCACGATAATATGTTTGATCAGCACACTTACCATGTTCGTCTGGGTCCATTCTGTATGTAGGTAGCATAGGTACGCCAGCAGACTTGCATGTCTTAATACCATACTTGTCTAGAAGATTTCTAGTATACTTTGCTTGATTTATGAAAATCCCTTCAGGGGTCTGTTTTACTTGAAGACCAAGAAAGTAATTCATTTCACCCATCATGGACATCTCAAATTTACTTTGCATGAGTGTTGAGAAACTTTCACTCAGCTTTTTGTTAGGTGACCCAAAAATGATGTCATCTACGTAAATTTGGACAAGTAAAATGTCTTTCCCTTCTTGTCTTCTGAACAAGGTTCTATCGACCTTGCCTTTAGTAAAACCATTTTCTAACAGAAAGAGAGAGAGAGTGTCATACCATGCTCTTGGAGCTTGCTTTAGTCCGTATAAGGCTTTCTTTAATCTATACACCTGATTGCCTTTGACTTCGAAACCTGGGGGTTGTTTAACATACACTTCTTCCGCAAGAATACCGTTAAGAAATGCACTTTTAACATCCATTTGATATACATTAAACTTCATGTGAGCAGCATATGCAAGGAACAGTCGAATGGCTTCTAGTCTAGCAACAGGAGCATATGTTTCATCATAATCTATGCCTTCAGCTTGTGAGTAGCCTTGGGCAACTAGTCTAGCCTTATTCCTAACGAATACATCATTCTCATCCTTTTTGTTTTTGAAAATCCATCGAGTGCCAACTACATTATGATGTTTAGGCCTATCGACAAGTTCCCAGACGTCGTTTCGAACAAACTGATTCAACTCGTCTTGCATAGCAATGATCCAATTACTATCAGCCAATGCCTCATTAATGGTTTTAGGCTCGATAGATGAGAGGAAACAACACCAGCAAAACAGAGATGGACTAGATTGTTCTTGCGACTCAAAGAGTTGTCGTCTAGTCTTCACACCAACAATAGAGTCACCAATAATATTTTCAGTATTATGCGCTGATTTCCATGTATTTCTATTCTTAACAATAGTACTATCATCTATATCATGTACAGCATCATGCATGTCAACATCATTATCATCAGAAGATTTAATGGGAGTAGACGAGTCGACTAGTTTAGTCATGTCAACTGATCTAGTTGAGTTACCTTGAGTACTTACCTTCTTCTGGTCATCTGACTCGAGAGCTTTCATGAATGGATTGTATGCTTGAACGGATTCATATATCTCTGAATCTTTGTCAGATTCGATAGTTAGCTCAGTAACTTTCTCACTGATCTTGTTGGCAGACGTGTCCTGTTGCGATTCTTCAAAAACCACATGTGGTGTTTCTTCCACACAAAGGGTTGAGAAGTTGAATACTCTAAATGCCTTGCTAGTCGAGGAGTATCCTAAGAATATCCCCTCGTCTGCTTTAGCATCAAATGCATTCAACTTGCTTTTCCCATTGTTATGGATGAAACACTTACATCCAAATATATGAAAATATGAAACTCTGGGTTTTCTACCTTTCCATACCTCATAGGGTGTCTTACCTAGTGCTTTATTGATAGCACTTCTGTTTTGTGAGTGGCATGCAGTATTGATAGCTTCTGCCCAAAATTTCTGAGGCGTATTATACTCTGTCAGCATGGTCCTGCAGGCCTCCTTAAGAGTTCTGTTCCTTCGCTCTGCTACTCCATTTTGTTGTGGTGTCCTTGCTGCACTAGTAAGGTGCTGGATGCCACGCTTAGAGCAAAATTCTTTAATATAGCAGTTAATGAATTCAGTACCCTTGTCACTACGGATCTTGACAATTGACTGATTCTTCTCAACCTTGTATCCACGATCACAAAATTGTGAAACAGAGAGTAAATTGTATTTCAAGCCTTCAACATAAGAAACATCTTGAATCTCTATGTCTCCATTCCGAATGTAACCAAATCCTTTGGTAACAGCAGTGGAGCTATCACCAAATATCACTATTGGTCCTTCTTGCTCATGGTAGCTTGATAAGAGAGTCTTGGTACCAGTCATGTGGTGCGAACAGCCACTGTCTATGTACCAAGTTTCTCCTGTTGAGCCACCCTTCTTGTATAGATCGAGTCGACCCTGCAATAGATGATATTTCATAATTTAGGTACCCTCCTTGTTTATTGGGGTCCTTGGGGGTTAGTCGAGTTCAATGGAATCCAAATGTACATTGGAGTCCTGAACAAGTTTGATCTCTTAAGTTTTCGACCATATTTGTTGCAAAATAAGACCTTGTTGTCCTTATCTGGCCTATCAGTTGAGTTCGGGTCTACTCTTTGGAGATAGCCTTTTGACTTAATCTCTACTTGAGCAGGCACTTGTCTATGATAGTCAGAGTAAGGTTTGTATGCATTAGGTCCATACGGTTTATAGACATGTTTAGGTCTTTCTTCTCCTTCGATATCATATGACAAAGGTGGAGGATATAGAACAGCTTGTGTACGATATTTTGGACCTTCCTGTCTAGGTCTAGACGAGTAGAGTTGAGACTGCCTTATGAAAGGAGGTCTAGACTCTTGTCGTCTAGTCTGTACTTGTCTAGTACTTGTCTCCTCAGGATACCAATCCTCGTATCTGACCTGATTTGGTCGTCCACGATTCCTAGTCCTTTGTTGACTTGTCTTAAACGAAACAGGCTTGTTGTTAACTTTCTTTTTACCTCCTTTGGTAATTGGAATGTTAACTCGAGCTTGTTTTGGTACAATACCTTTAGTTGGAGTGTCAATATCGTATATCATTGGTTCTTTTCCTTTATCATTAGTCAAAGAGCTTGAGATGAAGATAGTAGGGTTCTTAGGAACTAGAGTAGACGAGCTTGATGTCTCAGCACCTATGCCTGTCTTGTCAGCAGGAGCCCTATACCTATCTGACAATTCAAGATTAACCTTTGAAGAGTTAACCAGGTCAGTAAGTTTAAGGTCTAATGTGACAACCTCGGTTTCTAAGAACTTATTACGTTCTTCAAGCTTTTTGAACTTGCTTTGTAAAATATTGAATTCATGTTTCTCAGTAGCATGTGTCTTAAGTAGGTCTTGATACAACTTGTCTGTCAATGCACACTTGTCTTTGAGTTGACTCAACTCTTCTTGCAAGCGTTCATTTAGGACTGTTGCATTAGGATCTACTTTAGACTGGGCTTCCTTAAGATCAATGATTTCTTGTCTTAAAATGATGTTTTCGTCACTGACTTCAATGAATGCCTTGTTGGCAAGTAGGAGGTCGTCTTCAACTGCACTAGTAGAGTGCTGAAGGCTACTCCCCACTTTGCTACTGGCAGTGTCACTTTCATCAGATTCTGATTCATCACAAGATCGAAAAGAAGTAGCAGATGATACCTCTTGGTCGATTTTAGCCATGCAGCATAGACCATCATCTACTATAAATGCTTCATCGTGATCTGGTTCAGACGGGTAGCTAGATGAGGATGATGGCAACTCGTCTGAGTCAGAGTCAGAGTCATCATTGGCCATCATTGCCTTCTTACCACGGTTGTATCTTCTTTCCCTTCGTGCTTTGCGTTCTTCTCGATCATCGGTACTCAGGTCTGGACATTCATATATGTAGTGACCTGGCTTCTCACAGTTATAGCACAAGATATCATTAGTAGCCTTTTTAATAGGAGAGTTGTTCCTTCGTTTATCACGTCTATCAGAACGAGTAATCTTCCTACCATTAGACTCTCTATCTTGTCTGTTACCTTTCGAGACTTCGTCTCTCCTTTCGGACGAGTTTCGGTCTCGTCTGGTCTCAGACGAGTTCTTAGAAGCAGACCCTCTATGCTCTCTATAGAACTTCTTATATCTTCCGAAACGTTTATTCAGCCTATCAAACTTTCTAACCATGAGGCTTACCTGATCCTTTAAACTAAGATCAGTATCTAACTCGTCTTTCACAGAAGCAGACCTCGTCTTAGTCTTAGACCTGTCTACCTTAGACGAACTAGCCTTAAAAGCAACGTTCTTGGACACAGCATGTTCTCTGTCACTGCTTACTATGGGTTCGTCTTCGTCTAGATCAAACTCATGGGCCTTTAGAGTTTGAAACATAGTTTCTGCTGTCCATACGTCTATATCTTGGGTATTCTTAACAAGCATTTTTACCATTTTCCATCGACTATCAAGGCTTTTGAGAATCCTAAGATTGATTTCTCGTGGAGTATAAGATTTACCAAGGACTTCCAAGTCATTCATGATTTTAGTAAAACGAGTATCCAACTGGTCTATTGTTTCACCAGCTTTCATATGAAATGATTCGAATCTTTGGACTGCAGTGGAAAGCTTGCTTTCTTTGATTAGGGATGTCCCTTCACAAATGATAGCTAAGCGATCCCACATTTCTTTGGCAGTTTTACATTTTAACACTTTTCCCAGATACTCATTAGGAAGAGTGTGTAAGATGTAATTCTTGGCCAAGCTATCCAAATTATTCTGTCTCATTTCTTCTGAGGTTAGTTCTGACCTTGGTTTCTTGACGAGTGTACCCACGGGTTGATTTGCGTCGAGGGCAGCAGTGTTTGGGATCATGGTCACTATCGGACCTTCAGTGATGACAGAGATCATTAAGTCGTGAGTGGAGCTGAAGATGGCTTCCATCCTTAGCTTCCAATAGTCATAGTCTTGAACCTGGAACTTAGGTAACTTGTTAGCGCTGATCTCAAGAGACATGATTTCAAGAAATAAGTGCTAAGTAGAGTTATGATCAAGAATAACAGATAAGTCAAGAACAGGGAGCACGAAACAGATCTAACAAGGATATTTGATCAAGAACACGTATACAAGAACAATCAAAGACCAAGATTTCACCCTAAGTCTTAAATCGGTTATCAAGAAACAGCAGTTCGAGAACTACTGCTCTGATACCACTTGTTGGTCCCAAGTTGAGTTAATAACGAGTAAGCTAGTGAAAATGTATAGAGGGGGGGTGAATAGACTTTTCAAAAATCTTTCAAAATATCAAAGTACAATATGCGGAATACGAAATTAACAATGAGCCCAATTCAAGATTATACTCAACTTATATTCGAGAACTCTGTTCTATACTCAACTAGTCAAGTTCAGTTAAGTAGTTAAAAAAAATTAAGCAATTTAAACAATCAAAACAGTAAAGTAAATCAACAAACAACGATTTTATAGTGGTTCGACAACTTGTCTACATCCACTCTCACAAACCCAGTTGTGAAATTCTTATTAACTCGTCCAATGGAGTAATATGTTCTTGTGGCTTTAAGTCCCAAGAAATAAGACTTAGATCTTCTCGATAACACTACCAAGTGCCTCTTCGATCTTACTAGCGATTTACAAGTATCTAGCAACTTGAAACAATAAAAGAAAATAAAACTTCTCTTCGTTCAGTAGTAGCCTTCTTTGATCTTCACTTGACTTGTGTAGCTTCACTTTCTGAACTTCAATCTCTGAGAGAAATTTCTTCACTTGAATCTTCAATAATGCTTTCAGTATCAATATTTCAGTAGACGTATCAGTATCTCAGTAATCAGTAGTCTTCAAATGATAAACTCCTTCAAGTATTTATAGACTTCGAACTTCAAGAACTCAGGTAGTTGTAACCAACCTTTCTTGATAACTGACTTCAACTGAATCTTCTTATCCATACACACGTTTCTTGTTACGAATTAGTTATTCCATAACTAACTTCTCCATCCTTATCTTTCACGCGTATTTGTAACCAACTTCATGTTAACTTGTCTTGTGTAGTCTAGTAGATGCACTTGTCTTGTAGTCCACCTGTCTTGAGTAGTAGACTGGTCTTCTCTTCTAGTGCAGTAGACTTCTAATAGAACTAATCTAGTCCTATCATCTAACCTAACAAGACTATTACATTACATTAAGCTTTTATAACACAAGCTTAGTCAACTTATAAATCTATACAACAAATCTATCTATTACATAGAAATATCATGAGCTCTATACAACAATTATAGCTCAACAACAAACTAATCAATGTAAACATATACGAACAGATATGAAGTACTTATACATCGTACTTATCTTTTAAATATAAACAATACTTTTCTTTTCATGTGAACTCTACTGATCTGTTCAAGATGACTTCAACTCAACTAGACTAGATTAGTCAACACTTAGAAAATATTCAAACTATTTTTGGCTTATCAAAACTTCATCTCATCTTTTCATCATTTAGAACTTGTCTAGGATTCATATCCCAACAATTATCAAATGCAACAAGCTCCCTCTCATTATCAAGATTGGGAAAGCAATGAGGGTAGGACTACTACTGAAGAGATCATTGCACACATAAAGGAGAGAAATGAAGAAAGAAAGAATAACCTCAAGTCACTTCTGAATGGAATGGAGCGGATGAACTCAACACTCGAGGCATTAGTCATCGCTATGAAAGAAAAAGATGATCCAATTGAGGATGAGGATGAAAAGGGGTATCCACTTGAAGACATGAGCACGGGAATGAGCTTAATGGTGATTGAAGAAGATGATAAAGGGGAATGTCCTTTGGTGGACATGAGCTACAAGGAACAAGAAAATCAAGAAGCATCACAAGATGAGTTGGAGAGCGAAATGAGCATTTCTAAACCTTTAAACTCTTCAATTTACTCTTTAATTGATATTGATGCTTCTATTGATTTTATTTTGCCTCTTAATCACTTTGACTCAAAGAAGGAAGTTGAGAAGAGATTAGGTATCCTTGAGGAAAAAGGAAAGAAATGGCAAGAGATGGTAAAGGAGCAAGAGGAACATTCTTTGATGAGAGGATGGAAGAAACACGTGGATGATAGGTCTTCCATTCATAAGAGCCTCCTTGAGTTTGAAGCTCAAAGGTTGAAATACAATGGGAAGGAAGACCGATATCCATGGCCTTTCCGATGAGTTCTTTTATTTCCGTCCGGCTTGAAGACGTTAAACTTAGCGCTAAATGGGAGGCAACCCATTCTTTATTGCTTTCTTTTATTTTTAGATTTGTAGCTTGTTTGATCTTTTGTTTAGTTTTTGTTTTGTAGGTTGAGTGTTGTGTTGGTGGTCAAGGATGAGAGATACGCATGGTGGAGCTCAAGGGTAGTGGTGCTTCGGTGCTAAAGGTCCAATGGACAATTGGTGACGATAGCTTGCTTCTTTGGTGAGCTTGGTTGGTGGTAAAATTCTAAGGTAACACACTCATTCTCAAACTTTGCATTCAACTCGATAGTTTCATTTAAGTTTGGGGGGGTGATTTTGTGTGTTTACCTTCATTTATATTGCACCGTTGTTCCTAGTTTTTGTGATTGAGATATCTTGTGGATTGTTGGTATTTGAAGCTTAATTGATGGTGATTGTTGGTTTTTGAAGTTTGGTTGAGCTTGTTGGTATTGATTGATGCTTGCTTGTTCACTTGATTATGTGAAGATTTATGTTTGGTTTGGTGCTCTTAATTCATGATTAGACGAGCTTGTGAACTTTAGAGCCTTAGACTTTCATATATTATGGTCTATTTTCCTTCTTGTGAGTATCATTCATGCTTGTGTGCTCTAGAACTTGCCAATTGTCTTGTTTGAGGCTACTATGTGTGTGAAATCTTTGGAAGTGATATAAGGCCATCTTTTTTTTGAATAGTCACTTGACCAAATTTTCCATACCAAATGAATATTTTCCGTAGTTAGCCACTTTGAGCCTATTGACTTATATTCTTTGGCAACCTACATATTTAGCCCATTGTCCATCTTGTATGAGCCTAATTTTCCCTATGAACTAGTGGAGCTTGAATGTTGACAAATGTGGTTGAATTGAGGTGAAATATGAATTTTGGTGGATTTGTTTGGATGGAAAGTGAAGAGTTTGAAAAAAAAAAAAAAGTGAAAAGATGAATTGTGCATAAAAAGATTAAGTTGATGTGAAAAGAAAAGAAAAATCAAAAAAAGAAAACTCTCTTGTGCACAATAATTTGGTAGAGCTTGAAGTTCAAAAGTGTTGTTTGGTTGATGGTAAAGAATGTGCTTAAAAGGAAAAGAAGGAAGTAAATTGTGTGGGATGTAGAACTTTGAGTTGCAACTTGATCAATTGTAACTTTCATTTTTGCTCCACTAGTTTATGAGTCACTTTATCCAAATCTTTCCACACCCTAACCAAAGAGCCTACATTACAACCAAATGTGAAGTCCTTATTGATTCATTGATTGAGCACATAACATGTGGTGGAGAACTTAGACATTTGGCAAGCATATGGTAGTGCACTTGTGTGATTTGATGTTGAGAGCATACACTTCCTTGATATACACTTTTGAGTGATGAGAGATACACTTACTTGTGAGGATATTGTGAATTGAGCACTTAATCTTGCATGGATTTGAGCATAATTTGTGAACTTGCTTGTTGATTTTTCTACCTCTTGTCTTGACTAGATTGAGATAACTTGACAATTACTTGATCTATTTTGACTTGAATGAATTCCTTCACAATCCTCCCACTTGTTCTATTTTTCTTTCGTTCCTCGAGGACGAGCAACACTTTAAGTTTGGGGGGGTGATTAGTGTGAAAATTGCTTGAAATTCATGTATTTAATTTGCATAATTTTATAGGATTTCATGCATTATTTACACTAAATTGACTAATTGCACTTGATTTGGAGAAAGTGTGTGGTTTGCTATTTTTTATAGGAAAAATGAGTATTTTGGAGCAAAACATGCCTCGATAATATTGTAGAGTCAATCGAAGGAAGAAATCGAGAAGGAAATCGAAATGAGAAAAGATTGAAAGATAAATTAATATGGGTTTGACAAATATTTTATTGGGCCATTTAATTATAATTTTTGAGGCCCATTGCCATTTATTGGAGGCTGGGAAGCAAATTGGAGTGGTAGTATTAAGAATGTTTGGGCCCAGGCCCATTTGATTTATTTTGACTAAAGCTGCCAATTCGTGAATGGGCCGGGGGAGGCAGAATACAGAAGACGCGAGAAGCAAAGGGGCGAAAACAGGGGCATCTTCCATTGGGGGAGAAATCTCTTCTCCTCCAACCACTCCACTCAATATATTAGTTTAGTTTAATTTGTTATTTCATTTTATAGATAGATTTCAATTTAGTATTTCATTTTATTGTTGGTGAGATTGAAGTATTTGAAGACAATAGAGGTGCTTTCTTTCTTTATTTCAATATTAGTTGGTTATTTGATTTTGATGTTTTGTAGTTTAATTTACATAAGTTTTATTCTAGTTGTTATTTTAGATATGAGCTAATCTCCAATTGTCTTGGGTGTGGATGTTTTGATGTGAATTTAATGTAATTGTGAAGTAATTGCATGATTAGCTTAGGATTTGGGTGTATATGTTTCTAGAGTTGTGTATCTATTGATTCATTTGGTTGATCAACCCTATTAGCAAGCATGTTCGATTATGTTTATTGCAACGAGAGTTGGGTAGCATGATTGGGAGTGTAAGTGTGAGCTTTGATCAATTGAATAGAAGTTAATTAGTAATTAGCTCACCCGAGAGGGGGGTTAATGGCTAGACCGACAACCTTAGACACTAAACAAATAGAGGTCGTCTAGGAGTTTGGTGAGAGGGCGTTTCATAAGCATTAGTAACCTTGTTGAAAGTGCTTATGCAACACTATCTTAGGAGCTTATGGTATTTGGTTAGATCCTATAATTGCTAATCAATGCACGTTGTTTACCTATGCCTTTCGAGGGGGTTTGCACACATTTGTGATAGCCTTTAGCTTAACCCGAATTCGTAGTAAAATCATGTAATTGGTTCACTAGTTCACTTAATTGCTCACAAAACGGAAACACCCGAGGCAATGCTTTCTCACCTTGCACTTTCATTATTGAGAGTTAGTTTAGTTGTTTGCATTATTGTTTCTTTTTCTTATTGATATTTACTTTATCCTCACGTTTAGCTTCTATAACACCATTTTGACTTATAGTTTTGGGGCTCCACGCTCTCTCTAGGTCCTTGGACGATAACTACTAGGTCGTATACTTACTCAACTATAACGAACCCATACGCTTGTGGGGATTGTTATTGTTGTACTAAAAAGTGTGCAAAATACGAACCAAGTCAAAGGGTGGTTATAGTTATCAAATAACACTAACCACACTTTTGTTAGCAAATTTGGTGACTGTCTGTGTAGTTATTCTAATTGGTGTCTTCATCCGGGTTGTTTTTTTGTATTCTTACAATTTAGTGGGCATTATTGAGACCACTTTCTTATTTATGTAATGTTAACTACAGTACTAGAATCATTGTAATTTTGGATTTTCGGGTGCTACTACATGATTCATGACTTGTTTTCACATTTTGATATGGTCATACACACAATCATAATAGTCTCATAATAAAAATACATTAACAAAAATCAGGCCACAAAATACAAGTCAGATTTTTGCAAAAAAAAAAAAAAGTAGCATTTTGATAGTTGATCAACAGGCCTTAAAAAAAAAAAAAAAAATCACCCCACAATATTCATTGAAACTTACAGGACTGAGAAAGTACACCAAGTTTCACGGGACTGATTCGTAACCTAGGCCTTGCACAAAAACTATAGGTTTAACACAAATATAAACTAAGTGCAAATCACCCAATGAACACCACCACAAAAGTTACCTGCAAAATAGTATATTGTAACTAAGCACCTATTAGGAAAGACGAATAAAATCAGCTTTGTACGCAGCAACACACATCACGGTATCGTGCCTTCCCGTCTTGTGGCACCACGGGCAAATAGTAGGTTTCACCCTGCAAAATTCCCCAAATGAATTCTTCATTTTTTTTCTTCGGCCGTCCAGGAGGATTATTCAGTGTTGGAGGCAAAATTCTACCATCTTCAAACCTAGAGATGTATTTCAAGCCTTTCCGTTTCAGGGACTGGCGTTAAGTCTTCCTTGTAACATTGACGGTAGTTTGCGGTCAAGAATCAATCCTCCACTATATTGAAAACAGATGTGTAGTGCTTCTTAATTACAACAACTACATGAGCACAAGGAAGCCCTCTAATTTTCCATTGAAAACATGAGCATGTTCTGGCTAACACGTCAACTGAAACGGAGTGCGACGAATACACCTCAAACTGGCCATTAGAGAACTTACTCACAAACCATGAATCGCTAATGTTAGAAAGGTGATGCCAAAGTGCCTCTTTAGCGGGAACAAGTGAACCAGTCCACGTTGAGCTTGATTCCCTCCTTTCAACAAACCATCGATAAAACTGTTTGCAAATTGAGTCAATCATAAAGGTTATAGGGAGAGCCCTTGCTTCCCGAATCCACGAATTGAATGACTCTGCAACATTTGATGTCATCTCCCCGTATCTTTTGATATGAAATGAATGAGCTACAGCCCATCTCTCGAATGGTAAGTCTTTCAGCCATTTTTCTGCAATTGGACCACCAACTGCCTTAAATATTTCCATCTTCTCATTAAAAATTCTGGTGTTGGGTGCATAAGAACATTCTTTAAAGTGTTCTGCCCTTTTTTTCACAATGATCAGTGGTCCAACCTCCTCCAAATCGACCCTTAAGGTTAGTTAGCAAGTGATACAGACAGTAAAAATGAGTCAGATGCTCCCAAACCTCATAAAAAGCAGACATCAACCCAATGTTCCTGTCGGACATTTAAATGACTTGTTTTTCTTGCTGGATTTGATCACGCGGCTTTTGGAGGAACCAGACCCAATTGTCCTTGTTTTTAGCCGACACCACAACGAAGGCAATGGGAAACAAGCCTGATGCAAATCAAATGTTAACAATTTATTGGGATTATTGGAATCAGTTTGTTAGATGGTATGAAAAAAGGAACATTAAAAGCGATTACACTTTTAAAAAAAACTTACAATTTTCTCCGTCCTTTGTTGTTGCAACGAGCAACACACCCTTCGCCTTGCCCTTCATAAACGTTCCATCAATAAATAGCATCGGACGACAGCTTTTAAATCCCTCCATGCACGCTTTGAACGACACAAAAATTCTTTCAAACTGGAACGTATTGCTATTCTTCTCTAAATAAATGATACTCCCGGGGTTTATTTTTTGGACAACTTCTGCATACCATCGAAGTTGGTCATAAGACTCATGGTACCCCCAAATATCTCATTCTTTGCACCCTTCATTCCACTCTACGTCTTCCAATACGGTATATCAAAACCATATCTTCTTTTAATAGAGTTGATGATCTCCTTCCCACTTATATAGGGTTACCTCTAATTAACGTCTTGCATCACTAGTAACTTTATGTCAAATCAATTAGTAAGAGTGAGTGATGTCGTATTATTATAATAGTAAAATATATAGGTATTTTTAGGAGTGGATGGAGTTGAATGTTGAAATCCGAATGTGAAATCTCGAACAAGAATAACGTCCCCCGTCCGAATGTGTGAGTTCCAAAACAAACATGCCCTAAACTTTGCAAAACTAGAGAAAAAGAGAGGAAAAGCCGCCGCGTGTAAAGAGTGCAACGTTAGCTTAGAAAGTCGAAAAAGGAGCATGTTTTTTTTTTTTTTTTTTTGACAGTAAACTGAAATTTTATAACTTAAGAATGTGTTGGCTCACGCCTTACATCTCCTTGAAAAGATCGATTACAGCAGGATGGAAGCTCCTCCATCCAGATACTTTCAACATCAACAATTTTTCCTAGATGAGCTAGGTCATGAGCGACCGAATTTGCCTCTCTTCTGATGTGTTTTATGCTAGAGACCCCGAGGCTTTTGTTTATATCTTTAATGTCTTCAACAATCAGTTCCGAGAAAGGATCCACCACAGAAGTACTCAAGATGGCCTTGACGAGGATTTCCGAGTCGGACTCGATGATGAAATTGTGGAAACCAGATTCCAAAGCTCTTCGGAGAGCAAAGCGGAGGGCCAGAGCCTCAAGCAATGTACTATTCCCCGACGCCCTGATTCTTGAAGTGCCGGAAATCAGGACGTCCCCTGCGGCATCCCGAATGACGAAACCAAGACCCGCCTGCCCATCTCCGAAATCTGCTGCGTCAGTATTAAGTTTCAGAGTTCCTTCCGGTGGAGGAGACCACTTTGATCTGGTGGAGCTGTTTGTTTTACTCAGTGAGTTTCCTTTTTGGTTCCTGAAGTCCTGAAAGAGCTGGAGGGACTTTCGGACAACATCTCCCGGGTCCGTGTAGATTCCATCGAAGATGGCGTGGTTCCTGGCTTTCCAAATATTCCACAGTAGTATGCCCATTAAAGAGTGTCCTTCTTCTGGGAGTGATTCCATCATTTTTGCACAGAAACTGCGGAAAGGTTGAGTGATATCAGTATTTTGCAGGCGCAGAGGGCTGCAACCCCATATGTGGATGGCCATGGGACACCGGATAAGGATATGGGCCGTATTCTCCACCTCAAGCCCACATAAGCAGCAAACAGAGTCCACCTCAATACCACGTTTTTTCAGGTTTACATTCGTTGGGAGGGTGTCAGTACACGCCCTCCAAAGAAAGTGTCGAGCTGATGGTGGTATATTTAAGTGCCAAATCCTCTTCCACAGTTTCGTCGGCTTACTCGGTGACGGCAGGTCAGCGGCACAATTTGAGAGCTTCCTAGTAGCCAAGAAGTACGCCGATTTGACAGAGAATTTCCCATCTTTTGTCTCCTTCCAATACATCTTGTCCGGCGGTAATCTATGACTAATGGGAGTATTTAGGATGGATAAAGCATCCTCCTTGCTGAAAAAGCTGTGCACCTTATCAGCATCCCAGGCTCCCATCTCAGAGTCAATGAAGGTCGAAACACAGAGATGCTCTCTTCGTTGCTGGTCTGTCCATTGTGGTTTTCTCACCTCTCGAGTCCCAATCCATCTATCCTCCACACAGTTAATCTTCTCACCATTTCCCACCCTCCATGCCAGACCTTCATCGATGATTTTCCGAGCTTGTAATAAGCTCCTCCAAAGGTAACTAGGTTGGTACCCCACATGAGCATCTTTTAGACTTTGTCTCGGGTAGTATCGAGCTTTAAGGACTCGTGAGATCAAGGCATCGGGGTTGTTTAGTATCCTCCAATACTGTTTTGCTACCATCGCCACATTGAAATAGGCCATTTCTCTGAAACCAAGGCCCCCCCACTCTTTCGATCTTGAGATCTTTGCCCAACTAGCCCAATGTATTTTTCTTTCGTTTTCATGGGCTCCCCAGTAGAAACGTGCTGCAGCTCTTTCCAAATCATCCGTGAGAGACTTCGGAAAAATAAAGCAACTCATGGCGTATGTCGGGATTGCTTGGGCAACACTCTTAATCAAGATTTCACGTCCCGCCTTGGAAAGCGTTTTCTCCTTCCACCCTTTGAATTTCCCAAGTACTCGATCATAAATGGCTTGGAAAACTTGTCTCTTCGATCTCCCAATGAGAGTGGGCAGGCCCAAATATCTCGAATAACTGCTCACGGTACGAGCTCCCAACTGCTGGGCCATGCTGTTCCTAAGCTCTTCAGAAACACACTTACTGGTTGAAATTTCAGATTTGTCCATATTAACTCTTTGACCAGAAGCTGCTTCATAGATGGAGATGATCTCCTTGACCTTATTAATCTCGTTCTGCTTTGCTCTGAAGAAAAGAATGCTATCATCTGCAAAAAATAGATGCGAGATCGGGGGGGCTCTCCTAGCCACTCTGATGCCCGTGATCTCTCCTCTATTCTCCGCCTGTTGAATGAGATTCGAGAAGCCCTCTGCACACAAGAGAAAGAGATAAGGTGATATGGGGTCTCCTTGGCGAAGACCTCGTTGGGGTACAAAGGTTTCAGTAGCCCTCCCATTCACAAGGATCGAATAAGAGACCGAAGAGACACAACTCATAACCAAATTAACCCAGCTTTCACAAAAACTAAGCTTAAGACACATGCCTCTAAGAAAGTCCCATTCGACTATGTCATATGCTTTGCTCATATCAAGTTTTAACGCTACCCATCCATTCTTTCCTTTATTCTTTTTCCTCATGTAGTGAAAGGTTTCAAAAGCAATCATGGCATTATCAGTGATTAGGCGGTTTGGGATGAAGGCACTTTGAGTGGGGGAAATGATTTTTCCAAGCACAGTTTTAAGTCTATTTGCTATCACCTTAGAGATGACCCTAAAGATGACATTGCAGAGGCTAATGGGTCTGAAATCTTTTGGGGATTCAGGGGATTTGACTTTGGGGATAAGGGTTATGTGGGTGTGGTTCAAGGGGGTGGGGTCAGCCTTTCCATTAAGGATGTCGAGACATGTAGCAGTAAAAGAGCATTCAACAATATTCCAGAATTTTTGAAAGAAAAAGGGAGGCATACCGTCGGGTCCCGGAGATTTTGTCGGATGCATCTGCTTGAGTGCCCTCTTGACTTCCTCTGCTGTGTATGGGCGGGTGAGTGTCTCGTTCATTTCACCTGTGACTCTAGACTCGATAGACTCGATGACTCGATGTGTATCATTTGGGCCCTCTGAGGTAAACAGATCACAAAAGAAATTTTTGAGAACGACCCCTGCTTCTTTCTCACTTTTTGTCCAGCTGCCATCCGGGTATCTCAACTTTGATATAGTATTTTTCTCCTTTCGTTGGGATGCTCTTCTATGGAAAAAAGCTGAATTTCTGTCTCCATCTTTAATCCAAAAGATTTTTGATCTTTGATACCAGTAGGTTTCCTCGGATTTTAGGAGTTCATCAAGTTGGATGGAGAGGTGTTTCAACTCCTGGATAGTAGCCTCCGATTGGCTTTCCTTCTGGAGAGTTTCCATCTTGCTTTTAGTCTCAGAAATCTTTTTCCTCAGCTCCCCAAAAGTTGCTCGACCCCACGATTCCAAGAGGATGGCACAACTTTCAATTCTTTCTCCAAAGTCCCCACTCTGGTACGTTGTACCCCACCCTTTCCTCACGATGTCGGCACATTGATCGTGCTCTGCCCAAATCTTTTCGAAGCGAAATAATTTTGCCCCTTTTCGATCCCCTTCTGTTTCCTCCTGTTCGCGGCAATCATCAAAGACGATCGATATGGGGGAATGGTCAGATCGATGTCTGGTTCTGTGGTACACCATATGTTTCCGGAACTTGATTCTCCATGTTGGGGTAGCAAAAGCTCTATCGAGGCGACATTGAATGTTACCCTCCCCGCTCCTTCCATTGGTCCAAGTGAACTTGTTCCCTTTATAACCGAGGTCCTGGAGATCAAGGCCAGTGACTGTTCTGCGAAATTCTTCCATTGAGGTCGATCTTCGTGATTGCCCCCCAATCTTCTCAGTTGACCACAAGATTTCATTGAAGTCACCAAAGCAAAGCCACGGGATGTTCTCTCCAGGGGAGAGTCGATTGAGTAGTGCCCATGTGTGATGTCGTTGTTGTTGCTCCGGCCACCCGTAGATTCCGGACAGATGCCAAGTCCACCCCTCCATTTCCACCGTAACAGAGATATGGTTCTGAGAAAAGGATTGGAGAGAGACCGTAACACCATCCCTCCAAAGCATACAAAGGCCACCGCTTCGCGCGTTTCCAGTGCCCTTACAATCAACTGGAAAGCATCCTTTGAATTTTAAGGACCTCGTGTTCATTCGTTGCATTTGAGTACATAGCATTTTAGTTTCCATGAGGAAAACTATACTCGGATTTTCCTCATGTAGGAGCTTCTTCAGTGTTCGAACTGTCGCTTGGTTCCCAAGCCCGCGACAGTTCCATCCCAAAGCAATCATTGTGATCGGCGGGGCTGCATCGCAGCCTCCACCGTTTTTGGTTCATCCACCTCCTTCTTAATTTTTTTTGGAACATTTGGGATCTCTCCCATCTCAACATCTTTCCTCTTTCTGGCTAGCTGGGTTAGTCTGGGTTTTTGGATATTGGGAATGTTTGGTGTAAGCTGTGGGTTTGGTTCCAGTCTGGCTTTGTCGCTATCAGTGGTGGAAACTGGGATTTTTGGTTTGGGTTCCGATTGTGTGAGTGAGTGATTTTGCCGTGGGGTTTTTGTAACAAGATTTGGTTTTGGTTTTTGGGTTGGATTCTGGGTTGGGGGGGTCTCTTGGATCTCAGTGGAGTGGGGGTTTTCAACTACTTTCCTTGTGGGTGTTAGGTTGGTATTGATGGGGGTTATGGGACAGGATTTATAGGGTGGGTGAGATGTGTCGGCCACAGGGGGGTTTGTTGACTTTGGACGCTTTTCTTGGTGTGGTGCTGGTGGGGTTTGTTTGTGGGACATGGAGCAGAGTTTTTTTAGATCACTCAAGGGTGTGAGGTGTGGTGGGAGTTTGGCGATTTCAGATGGTTTGTTGTTTCCCTGTGGGGTAGGGTGGGTCAGTGGTTGGTGGGGTATTTGGTGATGGCTTTCATGGAGTTGGTAGATTGTGGTGGTTGGGGGGTAATTTGGTAGGTTGTGTATATTTATTGCTTGGCTCCCATCTTCTGCTGCATTATTTAAGGCCCTTTTTTTCACATCCTGCCCCATCACTTCCTCAGTATCAATCATCATGTTGCTCTTGCTCTCCTCTTTTGTTTTGACTTCTATCTCCGAGAGTTGAGTTCGGAGCCTTACTATTCTTTCATCCTCTGGTAGTTCCTCTGGTATACTTTCACCCTGTTCCTCCATAATTTTCTTCCTGAATTCCTCGAATAGGCTCTTTCTCAAGGAGCCTTTCACTGTTGCAGTTTCCAGCCTCTCGGTTGAGACCGAGGCCTTCTTCATAGGCGACGCTCGCATCCACTCACCATATGGAAGTTTATTTTCTTCAATGCTTAGAATTTCCTCCGACCCCTCGATTAAGTCACATTCACGTTTCATATGGCCAAACATTCCACAAATATAACAGAAGGAGGGCAAGCGCTCATATCGGATAGGGGCCCAAGCAGGTTCGCAGTCCGTCTGGTGTATGTGTATTCCAGGCTTCAGCGGTTCAGTAATGTTTATTTGGAGTTTTAGTCGAACGCTTCTCCCTACTCCTTCGTTTGACACCTTGTCAATTTCAACCACGCGCCCACACTGCTCTCCAATCTTTCTGAGGCAGGGCTCAGTTCTCATTTCCATTGGGAGGTCGTAGATCCGGATCCAGAAACTCGCCGTCTCAAAGTTTACCATAGAGGGCTGCTCCCCTCTTCTCAGTTCCTTTAGTATCAGTAGTTTTTTCTCGAAGTGCCATGGTTCACGGGAGAGCACATCCTCCAAATCTGCTCGTGCTTTGAAGAGGAATGAGAAAAGGTTATTTCCCACCTCCTTTGCTGTAAAGCCCATTTTTGGTTTCATTGCCTTTTTCATGGCTTCTAAAAAGCCAAAAGCGTTGAAGGGTCTGTTCGTTAGAACTTTGCCCATAAGACAAAGGGAAGGTTTCTCGATTTTTGGTATTTCTGACTCGCCGAAGAAGACAGTGTTACCTCCGCCGGAAGAAGTGTTCCCTGGTTCCCCACCCGACGCCATTTTGAGGGGAGCCGAGCCTGAGTTGGATACACACCGAGACACCTAGATCTAAGACGAGAAAAGAGAAAAACAGGGGAGAAAAAACGAAAACCACTAAGACCCTACCAATAAACGACACATAGGAAGACAAAGGAAAACTCTACGGTTCAGATCCATCGGACAATAACTCCAAAGATTCCTACGAGATGCGACGCCTAGAGATTCACAAAAGCTGGGAAAGGAGATAAGAAAAAATAGAGGTCAAAGGGATAGGAGAGAGGGAGGTGGATAACTGGGGACAATAAAAAATAAAGAGGGTGGAAGACGCGGAAACGTGCGACACCTGGAAAGGCCGCCGACACAGATCGGAAAAAACCGACAGGACTCGTAGGAGCACGAGAGGGAAACCCTAAATCTAGAGGGAGAAAATTTTATGCACCGAAAAAAAGGAGCATGTTGATAGGGGGCGAGTGTAAAGGGAAATGTGCGGACGCTATAATGTGACCACACCACATTTGAATGCTTCATATAATGTGACCACACCAACACATCATTCTTGAATAATAATTAAATATTATACTACTTTTTATAATAGAATGGTCCATACGCGGCAAATCATATGAACGCTATAATCTGACTACACCATTCTTCGAAGTAAATATCGGGATTGATTCCACGTATTTCACTTTATGTCGAATATGTGATTTCATTTTTAAATATCGGCCTCCTTTTTTAATATGGTTAATATGATTTTACTTTTGAACTATATTTGATCATGATATTTAAAAAATTAATGTTAATATATATAATTTTATTAGTATTTTTTTTTAAAAAAAATACTACTAGTATTTACATTTTTTAATAAATATTACATATATATTTCAATTAATATACTAACTTTTTTTGTATTAATTGGACGCGACCTACCAGTTTTATTTTATTTTATTTAAATGGGTCTCATTTCATGTTGCACCCATGGTGACCAATTCAATTACATAATACTTTCTAGATGTTAAAAAGTTGGCTGCTTTTGTTGTTTGCTATATAATTAAGAAATATAAACTTTTTTTAAAAAAAATTTATCCTTCATTATCAAATGGAGTATGATGTTGTAGACACCTAAATAATTTTTTCCTTAACTTCAAGATCAGGTATATTTTGACAAAGTGAGATAGCTCAAGTGGTTAGAGCACCACTACCTAAACCTTAGATCCTGGATTCTAGTCATTGGGAGGGGAAAAAAGAGATGGGTATTTAATGTAATTCAAAAAAAAAAGATCTGGTATATTTTCTTAGGTCATTTTTTTCTTATAAATAAGATAGTGAAAATAGAATTTATGTAGTCAAAATTCGACTTGGTCATTTTTTTCTTATAAATAAGATAGTGAAAATAAAATTTATGTAGTCAAAATTCGGAACAAGCCGGTATCACATGTTGTCACATCCCGATTTTAGGGGCCTAGATGAAAATACTATACACTCTAGTATTCAATTGAAAACCTGCATATTTTTGTATAAACTTTGCAGCGAAATTAATTTGGTAAATAATACTCAAACCCTTTTAAAAAATTTATATTAAAATTTAACATCAACTAAAAAGTACCCAAACTTGTTCCAAAAAAAGATGTGAACATTCTTAAAATGAAAATAGTTTAAATTTTGAATGCAAATAATTAAATGAAATAGCATGAAGGCAGTCCTTAATCTTAATGACATAAACAGCATCCACCATCCCTCCAGTTCAACTCCTTTCAATCTGTATAATGTTTTGATTGAGGTGAGTAAACTAACTCAGTGGAATTAAAATAAAATTTATAATAACAATAAGAAAACATACGGTAAGATCTGAATTTAAGTTTGGTGGTTTTGAAATTAATTCATATGACATTGGGGTATTAATTGCAAAAATTATGAAATTACGAGATTAATAAATCAAATCTATAATTTTGAACTAGGAAAGATATTAATGTCCCTTTGAAATAGGAACAATGAGAAGTGCAAAATAAATACATCTAAATATTTTAATAAAAAAATAATAATAATATCCAAAATAATATTGGCATATATTCAGAATCATGCTATATACTTATCAAAATCTTTAAATTAGATATCTTATACATACATGTGATGATTGTATATATTCCCTCCGTTTTTTTTTTATAAGATGTTTTAGAGAAATTTATTAGAATTAAGAAAGGGTATGTTTTGACAAATATACCCTTAGATAATATAGAAGGTTTTTAATTATATTAATTTCATCCTATAATACACATTAAATTTCAATTCTTTTCAAAGTTAAGGGAGGGCATAATTGGAATAAACATTGTAAAAAATCTAAAACATCTTATATTTATGCACAAGAAAATAAGTCTAAAACATCTTATAAAAAAAAAACGAAGGAAGTACTTTGTAATAGATATATCTATATATATAATTTATAACTCTTAATAAATTAAGTAAATAATCTCTTATAATAAAAATATCTATACATATATTATCATAATCCCTTTATAAATGAATATCTTATTCATTTTTTATAATCCATGATGATTAAAAATCAGGAGTGTTACACATGTTTAACTTAAATTTTTAATAAAAATATGTTTACCTTATTTTTATTATTTTTATTGCTATGGCTATTTGCAAGTGTGATTATCTTTTTTCTAATCTTCAAGATCCCTGTTTTCTATCTATGTCATTTATCTCTTATAAATAGAATTGCATACAATAATTGTCCTAATTATATATATATAATCTAGATTTGCATGCAATAATTGTCCTAATTAATTAATTATATATATTAGTAATGAATTAATGATGTAATGGTTTTAAAGTATTACTCCATTTGGTCAAAATTTAAATTTTCAAGTGATGTAGAATATACACCCTTCCATAAATAATAAACTGCATGCCTTAAATTTTTTAATAAAATAGGACTAATTTAGTATTAAATCTACCCACAAAGTGGGATAGCTCAAGTGGTTAGAGCACCACTACCTAGGAAAAAAAGGGATGGGTATTTAACTTCCATAAAAAAAATATATATATTAAATCTACCTTAAATATATTATTTTTAATGCAGATAAAAAAAAATATTAAATCTACCTTAAATATATTATTTTTAATGCAGATGAATCATACAAATCTACTACTCAAAATTCAATTGGGATTTTAATACATACCATACAATAAAATTGGCTATACAAATCAATTACTATAAATTTTCAATTATTTAAATCAAATATACATATATGGAAGTTATTGAAGTGTGAGATTTATTCCAAATTTGAATAGCCGTGTGAACCCATTTATAAAAAATGAAAATTATTAACTCTACAAAAAAAGTAAACGTTAAAGATCAATGTAGAATTGAGATTATAAGCTTTAAGAAACTATTCTTGAGAATGCGAATTTTAAAATGAAATATTTGGTGGAAATTTTTTGAAGTTGAAGAATGCGATTTTGTCATATACGATCTTATATACGGTTGAGATTAAGTCTAGAATTAAAAATTGACTTGCAAGATTTCGTAATTTTTGAAAGGGCGTGGCTATTTACACCTATTTTATTTTATATTTTTGAAAAATTATTTAAAAGAAAAATTCATGACATGTGCAATATTTTTTAGGTAGATTTTATATAAATTACTCCACCCGTTTAAATTTATAAGTTTAATTTTTTTAGGAGTATGTCATACTAGTATTATTCTCTCTCCTTTCCAGGCTTTTTAAATAAAATATTAGTGTTTTAAAAATAATTTAATAGAATATATTAGTGTCAAAAAAAAAAAAAAAAGAGTTTTTCATAAAAATAGTATTAATAAATTGGTTCTAGTTAAATGCATTTTCAAATATATTATGGAAGATTGATCTAATCTAAATACATTAAAACGACTTTTAAGTAATATTTTTTAAATAATGGAGTAATACATTTATATATTTTTTTAATAGATATGTACAAATTTTATATAACAATAGATTGATACACATTTTAACAATAGATATGTATATAAGAATTAACAATATATTAATGTGCTAAATGTTGATTTATTTATTTATTATTTTAATTTTTCGGCCTATATTATTTCAATTTCGATCAAATTTTATCCAGCGTCAAACACATAATATGTTAAAATAAATATTTTATTTATATTTTTCATACGTGAGACCACTAATTTTAATAGATATGGTTTAAAAAATAATTAATTTAGATGACTCTAAATATTATTTTTGAATTTTTAATCGCTTTTATTGGTGGATCACTTTTAAAATACATAAATTGCTTTTTATGGGTAGGTCGCTTTTTAAGCGCCCTTAGCGGTATAATACTTCATCCGTCCGCCTATAAGCTTTCCATTTTACCATTTTTGTCCGTTCGCCTAGCTTCCCATACCCTCTTTTTGATAAATACTTTTTCTTACACATCACTTTATATCTTACTTTTTCTCTCTATTTCTCTCCTTCTTCCAATCACATCTTATACGCGGACGGGGAGTCTCTATCTCTCTCCTTCTTCCAATCACATCTTATACGCGGACGGGGGAGTACTACTTTGCGTTATGCTTTATTGCAATTTCTACAAACTAGTGTATTTTACAAATTTGGTGTGTTTGAATAGTCAGCCGACGTGGTTTAGTGAGTCACTACAGAGAGAGAATGAATATTAGTAGTTCAACTGCAGACCCCATGCCATGGATTAGAGAGAGAGTGTTTCCTGTCTCTTTCCGCTATCCCACATTCAAGGCCAATAACTGCCTTTTATATTGACAGTTCCAATTTCCAAATCTCTCTATTTAAGCAACCCATTTCTCCTCCTTTTCAAATCTCTTTATTCACACTTCCAAATCTCCCTAATTTTCAAACCTCTTTCATCTTCTGCACTACATTTTCCGAAATCTGGTATGTTTCTGAACTCGCTCTCTATCTAATGCATTTGATTTGTGTTGTCAAATTTTTTATAACCATCGCCGCTTTGATAGATTGATTTTCTGTAATGTGGAGTGAAATTTCATTCTTCCACTGTTTCCGCCCATTTTTCCGTGCACGAGAATGAAAATGAAACTAGAAAACGTGTACAGTAAAAGAGTTTGTTAAATGTGTGGCTTTCATTGCTTATCTTTCAGGTTTATTTCGATGCTTTACACAAGAAGCCTGGAACACCTCTTTTTTCGTTCAAATATTTGAAAACTAAACAACCCTTCTATTTGTATTTCGATATACATTTCCATTTTTTTCATGTGATTAGAACTACCAGATATTCAATTAACATTTGTGTTCGTAGATCGCAATGGAGGCCGAAAACTGCTACCAGAAAGTTTCGGAGCCGAAATATGATTGCCTTCTCTTTGGTAATTTCTATTGTCATACTTTTCGCAAAAATTATGTATTGAGTAAACTTTTCGAATTCATCTTACGGTTAGGTTTCTCATTGATTTTTCAGATGTTGATGATACCCTTTATCCTTTTAGTTCTGGTATATCAGTGGAATGCACCAAAAACATCATAGGTACCATATATTCAAATATATATGTGTTAATTCATGATATAAATGAAGCATGGTTTTTCCTTTCAATTAATTAATTGAGAGATTGTTTGGATGCGTTTATTTAGAATATATGATCAATAAGCTTGGCATTGAGGAGGATAAAGTTCCTGAAATGTGTGCTCAACTATATAAGGAGTATGGAACGACCATGGCTGGTCTTGCCGTATGATTTCTTACCTTACCATCTTATTTTCACGAAAATTTGATGTTTATTTGACAAGTCTAATGTCCTTCCCTTTCAGGCCATCGGATATGACCTTGACTTCGACGATTTCCATAGGTAAGAAGCACTGCATTCTTTTACTTGCTATCTGTTGTATCCATATGGTATCTGATACGCGTCTGTTCGTGTGTAGCTTCGTTCATGGTAGATTACCTTACGAGTGGTTGAAGCCAGATCACAGTTTGAGGAACCTTCTGCATAGCTTACCCATTCGGAAAGTTGTAAGTTTTTGTTTAAGTGAAGTGATGAAGGATTAAAGTTTGAATTGCTAGACATTTGACAAGGTCTTTCGTAAAAACAGATTTTCTCAAATGCAAATGAAGCCCATGTGGCTAAATGTGTTCAAAGGCTTGGATTAGAAGACTGCTTTGATGACATTGTTTGTTTTGAGACGTTGAATCCTAAGGTTGAAAACGATTTGAAGCAGACTCCACTAGTTGTTTGCAAGCCACATGAAAATGCATTCGAACAAGCATTTAGAATTGCTGAGATTAATCCTCACAAAACGGTGAGAAAGTTGGCCTTTTCGCCAATAAACGAATGCTTGTATTGTATTGTATACTATACTTTGCCAATAATTAAAATCTAAAATCAAACCTTTTTTGCTGCAGCTGTTCTTCGATGACTCCATTCGCAATCTGCAGACCGCCAAAATCATGGGCCTGCACACTGTTTGGGTATGTTGCTATTGTAACTAAATAGAAAGGATTGTTATTATATACTACATAGGAGTGAAATTGTGTTAACTTTCATGATTGACGTAAAATGCAGGTAGGGTCGTCTCATAGAACGGAGGGTGTAGATTATTCGTTGGAGAGTATTCACAATATGAAGGAGGCGTTGCCAGAGCTATGGGAAGCCGTCGACAAATCAGAAGACGTTCGCGTTAGCTATTCTGAAAAGGCTGCTATTGAGACGTATGTGAGAGCTTAATAGTCTCTAATGGAATTCTGATGACGTTCTTGTTTTTATGTTTTTCCAGTGTAAACTCTCTTAATTAAATAAATAGGGTCTTGACATCCCTAAGAAGTGTATTATTTTCTATTTACTATCTATAGATTATCTCGTGATATTTCTCAATAATATTCAAATTTCCTTATTTTTGGGCTGCTGCTCATGAGTTCCGTGTTATCAATTTTTCAAGGATTACTGGTTCTCTTTAAATACAAAAATTTACACGAGACGGTTACATGATCCGTGAACATTATGATTCTATTCAAATTATGTTTTAAAACAAATTAATGTGTAAATTTTAAAATAGAGTTCTGTTTCATTCATAAACATTATGATTCTATTCAAATTATGTTTTAAAACAAATTAATGTGTAAATTTTAAAATAGAGTTCTGTTTCATTCACACAAGATTCTTTCTTTAAATTATTGTTATGTTAACAAAATTTCCTTTAAAGTAGAGCCCCTTCATGCATAAGAGAGTAAGACCAAAATTTCCTTTAAAGTAGAGCCCCTTCATGCACAAGAGTAAGACCGCGTCAAGTTCACATTTTGAGACACACAAGATTCTTTCTTTAAATTATTGTTATGTTAACAAAATTTTCTGTAAAGTAGAGCCCCTTCATGCATACGAGTAAGACCGCGTCAACGTGAATCAAGTTCACACAAATGTTACTCTTGACGCGAGTGAGAGTTGATGAAGAGATGACACTTGAATCAGTTAGCATTATCACTCAACAAATACTTCTTCCCAGTGAATGCTTTAAACTCCTTTTTTTCTTCTTTCTTCTGGGCTGAATCTTCTTTCTTTTGTGTTGAATCTTGAGCCTTCTCCTTTGAGGGAACCTGTCATGCAAATATGTAAGAACAAGCACCAAAATACAACCACAACATTTCAAGAGGTTTTTACCTTTTCATTTTCTTTTCGAGAATCATTAGCATTTGAACCAAAAACAAGCCTTCCAGACTGTTGTTTCGCAGTCGCAGAGCCACTGCCATTGCTGGGTTGATGTTGCTTCAACGCAGGGGACGAAACCACTTGGGTTGACGGCTTACCATCCAAACGTCTTCCTCGGCCAGTAAACGGCCCAACTTTGTCTGCCTCTTTAACCACTTAAAATACACAAAACATATGCCTATGTAGTGAAAGCTGTAATGATGTATAAATGAAAGGTGAAGGAAGAAGGAAGAAGCATAAGTCATTCAAAGGAAAGGAAAAAAACCTTCTGGCACTAGCTTTTCAGGCTCTTTATAATCCAAAGGAGTAGCAAATTCAACCTCACAGTCAGTTTCTATTATGCAAACTGCATTTGAGGGCTTCGTTTCCACTATGTTGAGATAATATTTCTTATCATTATACGAGAACACAACGGTCCCACCAGTGGTCAAACAAGAGTAACTCCTTAGCGCCCTCTCCAATCTTCACATTACAATTAATGCTCGTTAGATGAGGAAAATACCATACCAACAATAAACATAATGATAGAATATGAACTCACACTGCTCTCGGGTTGGATATATCAAGGAAGTTCGTCGTGTGAGGCTGCAGCTTCACGTATGTTCCTTTCGACAAACTGGTGTACTTTACAAGCACATCACCACCTTCTTCAATTGCCATAACCTCCATCATCTATAAACATATAAGTATATGACAAGGCAAACGTTAAACTAGATGTAAATGATCGACGATTTCTAAGTTTTGTTCATAAGATAATACATACCCAGGCAGGTAAAAGTATAGTCCCTTCATCTGCAGTAAATTCTTGCACACCACAATGTGTAATTTTACCAGAAGAAAGACTATTGAGTTGAAACAAAATTGGGAAATCGATCTCTAAGTATGCTGCACAATAGATAAAAAGAAGAGGCTTTTAGTTGAAGTGGTGTATGGATACACATTATATAAGAATGAGAATACGAGCATAACGTACCAAGTCGGTTGAGGGCTGATGCAGGCATTAAAACTAAAGAAAAACAAGTTGATTAGATGTCAAATTGTCAATATGAAGATCAAGGCACAAGGATAGTAAACATACCTTTATCACCGTACTCCAAATGCGCCTACAACAATAACATGAAAGGAAAGAATCAGCAAAGCAACCCCTATTCAATGCCAATAAATAACAACAGGTATGGAACAATACTAGTATGCTGATGGAGCTAGAATATGACCTTGTCAACCTGAGACATGGGATAACAGCGGTACGTCTGTACAAACATTGCATAGGCACCAACATCGTCATCTTCATCAGTGTAATCAGAATCATCTTCATCATCATCCCGGTCTTCTTCATCAGTGTAATCAGAATCCTGAAGGTCGTCTTTACCATCATTCAGGCTTTCGTCATCAGTGCAATCAGCATTCTGAAGGTCGTCTTTACCATCATCGTCACTGATTATGGCATTCTGAAGGTCGTCTTTTCCATCATTGTTATCACCATTCTGAAGGTCGTCTTTACCATCATTCAGGTCTTTATTGTCGCTGATTACATCATTCTGAAGGTCGTCTTTACCATCATTGTTATCACCATTCTGAAGGTGGTTTTTACCATCACCGTTCTGTAGAGCAAAATCAAGAAAGAGTATATATAGTTCATTAGTACGTCTCACGGTTTCACACAAGTTTTTGTCGCAATTCACTGATTGGAACTAGTTAGGAATGCACAAGCAAGGGCGAACCCAGGTTTTAATAGGGAGGGGGGCCAAAAATCAAGTAGTAACTAATTTAATACTATGTATTTAGTACTCTCTATTATATAATTGTTTGTACACTTGTTTTATTCGTCCGTTTCATAATTTGCACATTCTAAAAAATATATCCTCCATAAACTCTATTATCATAATATTCACATATTTACACAAAATTCTTACTTTTACATCCAATCCAACTGTTTTATTTAAAAAGTTATGTATTTACTTTATAAAAAAAAACCCACTAATTTCAACCCTTCAATGATTTTGTATTACTGTACAACAATATTACTAGTTCACAAATTAAATAATTTGTATCTTAAATTAATATTCTACTAAGTGGAGAATTGTGATGGAATTTTGCTTAAATTATAAAACTCTAAAGTTATAATGATCTAAATTGATATTAAAAAACAAAAATATAATAGTAATTAATATACTCCCTCTGTCCACCAAAAGTGTGCTCACTTTTTTTTATATGTGCTTTTAAAAAAATCATATTTTAATTATAAATAATATATTTAATATAATGAGTAGAAAATATATTTGGTAGATACTCAATCTTGTTAGTAAAGTAGAAAAAATATTCAAAAGTTAACTATTTAAATAGAATAAGCACGTTTTTGTGGACCTCAAAAAAAGAAATGAGCACACTTTTGGTGGACGGAGGGAGTAAAAAGGAACTAACTGCACAATATAAATGTAATAGTAAACAAAAAAAAAAATCAGGGGGCAGGGCCACCCCAAGTATAAAACGTAGGCCCCCCCTGTGCACAAGCATTGCAACGTATGAATAAACAAGAAAACTCAAGAAAATCAACCATCTATCCAGAGTAATGTAGAAATTCAGGGGATTTTCACGAGGTTCTAAGTTATAATTCAACATGAGAGTTTTCACGACACAAACCATGATTAGGATCACTAAATCCCAAAATTGGATTATCACAAAATCCCACATAAAATTTACATTCATCATCAACTCACATAAATCGATCTAAAATAAATTTTCTACCTAATACGCCAAACTGAGATATTCATATTAATCATAGATAACTCAACATATGTACCAAATATTTAACATTATTATAAGCCATAACTAATCAAAAATATACAGTTGAGTTTTCAGTACCATGATTGCAGATAATCAAATCAATATCCCCACCAGAGATCTGGAGTCCTTTTAAAAATCTGTCAAAATTAAACAAAATAATCATTAAACGATAGATGTTTTGGTTTACAAAACATACATACTCCAATCATTGAAAAAAAAAAGTAATAATCGAAAATGTTGGATTAGAAAGGGATGAGGAGATCACCAAGAAGAAGAAACATAGGATTTAGTAAGAGATTGTTAGAAGGGTAGTGAAACATAGAATTTAGTAAGAGATTGTTAGAAGGGTAGTATAAATAATCGTGGGAGAGATATGGACTCTGTCACTGACTTCATAAAAGTTGTTCCAACTTATATCCACCTTTTACGTTCCCCATATATATATTTCCTATTTTTATTTTAATTTTGAACTTATAGGAGTATTATATACAATATCTACATAAATACGTGCGTCTTCGGGGGGATATTAATGATATATAAAATCAAAGCAAATAAAATTATTAAATCATTAATGAAAGAAAAATAAAATTATTAAATTTATATATAGTAGATATGGGATCTTGATGGAAGAAAAATAATATCTCAAATTAAATAATTTATACGCATATTGATATAAAAATAAAATTATAATTAATAAGATTTATTTTATTGTGATCTAATACCCAATTTTTTTGACCAGATCCAGAGCACATAAAATCAATTTAAAGATTTTTCGAGTTAGGTGAATATGTATGTGTGTCCGAGTGTCGGGGTATTTCTGTCATTTCAGACAACGGTCCAAGACTCCAAACTCGTAATTACAAATCAAAACCCTTGCGAACCCAACTCCGCCTCTCTCTGAACCTGCACTACAGAGAGCGCGGCGGCGGCGGGAGGACTCTCAAGCAATTGGTTTTGTGATTGAAAAATTCGTCTGAGAAGTTGCCATGGCGAAGCGAGAGCTCTCCAGTACTTTGAAGAACTTGAAGGTACAACCAATAATGTCTCAAAACCCCTATGTTGTTAATTGGATCCAACCGACTACTTTTTCAACTTTAAGAATTATTAAATTAAGGAATTTTTGTGGACCTAAGAGCTCAATCTTGTTATTAACTGTTTCTGTGTTCAGTTTATGCAAAGGGCAGCTCTGAAAGACGAGAAATCCAAGAAAGAAGAAGAGGTCGCCCCTTCTGGAGATTTCCCTGTTTCTACCATTATCAAAAAATGGTATGTTGGTTTTAATTGTTATGATTCATGTATGACTAAATATATTATTGCTTGTAATTGTTGAGTGTATCTTGGTTTTTGTTTCTTTTTTTGTTGGTCTTTGCTCATTCAATTGGATATCATAGAATCAAACGATTTGTGGCTGTTTTGGTAAGGCATGGATAAAGAACTTTATGCATTTATATGTTATCTTTCCAATATACTGTTGACAAGATTTAAAAAGGCATTAGGAGAATGCTTAAGAAATTATACCTAAAACACTGCATTCACTATATTTTGGCTTAGCTTTTGTGAATAATCTGGTAAGAATGAAACTTAATTCTTAAACTAAGGGTATTAGTTTCCATGTTCGTAATTGTAATTTGATGGATCGGTAACTATTAGATTGGTATCTTTCGGTGGCATCCTGGAACTTGGATGCTAAATTCTCTTTAAAGTAATTTAGATTATGTTGGAGAAGTTGTTTAGTAATTGAGTAGTATTATTTGCGAATTCCGAAACCAGATTGCACGAAACGATACTTGAATCAGTCAAAACTTTAAAGAGTATTGGTCACTTGCAGAAAGAATTGATTCAAAGAATTCATCGTCATTATCATTGTTTATCATTATCATTGTGTATCAACCTCTAGGACGGGGGGAATCCGGATTGGGAAAATTCTGGATAGAGAATCCTGATGAATGTTGATTATGTGTGTTTGTTTTGGGATTTTGAGTAGGATAGGATATAACTTTATGTCAAATCAATTGTGTAAAAGTGGGTGATGTTGTATTATTATAATAATAGAATATATATGTATTTTTAGGGGTGGATGGAGTTGGGTGGTGAAATCCGGATGTAAAATCCCGAACTAGAACAGGACAGGGGACGTTACGTCCCCCGTCTGGACGTGATAGTCCCAAAACAAACATTCCTGAATGTTGTAACCTTGTCTTCCTTTGTAATATGAATTTAATTTGCAAATAACATCATAGCTCTGACAAACTCTGCTTCATAATTTATTCGAAATGCTTATAGTTCCTTGTACATTTAAGTATGTAGCACATTGAGTAAGATGGATTCATCATTAGCATAGCCGTACGCATCTAGAATGTAAATATGTTTTGTGTGTAAAATTATAAGCATCAATTGATTGTAATGATTCACTTTCACATTAAGATTTTTTGTTTGAAATGACAGAACTTTCAATAATTCTATTCTTGTTCTGTTTACTTGCAGTGTTGTTGTAGTTGAAGGCGATCCACATCCTGGTGCTACAAGAGGTCGCATATCATTTTTAAATTTTAATCCATCTATTGATGTGAGTATAGAGGTTTAAATAATCTACAATTTCAATGTTTGGGGTTTTTATACTAAAGGTTTTGTTTTGGTAGAAACTCAACGAAGATGCATCTGGCCCTAGTGAAACTGAATCAGCTGCTACAAGTTCTGGCAGACAAAACGAAGCAATGTCCATGAGGTCAGATTCTTAATGCTTGCAGTTCATATCTTGTTAACTTTATGCTAATCACTGGAATAGTTATTGGTTCTGAAATGGAGCACCCGGTGGTTTGTTATGGATTTTAAAAACTAGGATTTTGAAATCTAAAACTGGTTCTATTTTGGTGATTTTCATGATGAAAATATTTCTAATTGATACAACTGCTCCCTAATTGATTTATTTGAACATATAAAATAAAAAATTATGTCATGGACCTCATAAATCAACCTATATTGCCAAAGTCCGGTTGTATTAATATCTCTATTCAATCATATTCAGCTATTAATTTACTTTAAAGCGGACTTTCTGTTTGACTACAAAAAAAAGGCTATATAACTGAGCTTGATGGTAACTGTCACCGACTTTCCTTTTAACAGAGAAAATGGATCTTCAAAATATAGGTTAGACAAGTTGGAACTAGGTTCTTCAAGCGATGATTTGAACGGTGATATTAAGAGGAAACGAGGTGATGCTGCCACAGGACCAGAACATCCAAACAAGAGGAAGAGTGATGAAAATAACCAAGATTCATCTCCAACTTCAAGTCGTGGCTCTAAGAAACGTGAAAAGCTGGATTGGAGTGTTCTTCGACCTCCCAAGCATCAAAGCAAAAGGAGATGAGTGTGTATGAGTAATGAGATCTCCAGAATTGCATTATAACATAAGAGATTAAGTTTTTAGACCAGTTGCCTTCTGCTAGTTGCATGTCACTTTGTATTGAAGGCTTAATTAATGCTCAGATTTTCATACACTTAGCAGCACCTTATTCTTTTTAAATTTATGCTTGAAAATAGATTCCAGATTTTATATGAGAATTCAATAGATAAAAGTATAATGCATCTGAGTTGACATTTTTCTCAATTATGAAATAGTTATTTATGGGAAAGCTGTTTCTACAAAACTCTTGAAGTACATATAAAAACAAAAAGACAAATTCCCAATCTTAATATTCAAGGCTGAAAATGTTTCAAAACAAAAAACACCCCTTCTGATCTACAAAACAAAAACAAATACAGAAGACATGGTGATCTAACTTGCAAAATAAAACAATATTCTCAACTCTCAACATTATTCTTGGCATGAAGATCAGTTATTCGCAGGTTTCCAGCAAGAAATAGCATGAAGAACACGCCCTTTCCACCCCTGCAACAGCCACCTCCCATCGGCATCCAAACAAAAGTCCTTATGATACTCCCTCTTCACCTTATTCCCCACGTACGTAACAAGCTGTGGATCAAGATGAACCTGCTTAAAACCCGCCCTCACGTTCCTCACGTGCCACTGCTTGTACGTCTCCGGCCTATCAATCCTCTCTGTCCCTTCACACGCTATGATATTCATCGCGTCTTTCCCAAACACCTCCTCCTCAAACAGCAGCCTCGTCTGGTCCTCCCGAGGCAATGTGTCCTCGTACATGTCAAAAAACGACGAAAAGTGGAACAACGCCTCTCTAAACCTCGTGATGAAGAACGGCGTGTTGTACGTCCCGTTTATCACTCCATGAATGAACATGTCCGGATTGATCTTCCTGATCAACTTAAGAACACTGTCTCTAGGACTATTAACCATAACTGTCTCATCCAGAACATTCTGGAATCGGTACAATGAGTTCACCACAACCAACTCGTTTGCACCAATGTTTAGCTGCTCAACTTTCACAGTCTCCCATTTCTGCGCGATCGCATTGTACTCGAAAGGGACTCCGAATCTTTGGCAGTACTTGGCAAGACGTCGGCCCGAGTCCTCCACCCTCTCAGCCGGGCGGAACCCCGCCTGAGGGAAATCTATCCCCGTGATACGAAGCTTCGGGGGTCCGCCGATCCTTTCTGAAAGCGCCTGGATCAAGCAAGGCCATTGAAAGCCATACAGGATACCAAAGTCGATAATATGAAGCGTAGTTGCTTGCTTTGCAAGTTTCAAAATGGTCTTATTCGCCACCAAATTCGACATTTGTCGAAACGGGCAAGCTGTGATGAACGTCTGGTATGCTCTGAGTATCTCAGCAGCGGAAATCCTGGACGAGAATGCAACGTAGGCAGCTCGTCCAGTGCCAGCCAAACGCGCCTCGAGCGCGTTTGCAAAGTAATGGGCAAGCCTCTCCGTTCCGTCTCCTAACGGAGAGGAATGCTGCCTAATGCGCGATACCAGATCCGCTACGGCTCTGGTATCGTAGCTGGCAACAGCCTGCGCACACTGCATTAACAGGCTCCTGAGATCAACAACTTCTTTTACTAGAATCCCCTGCTGCTTCTTGCCCCCTCTTGGCCTCCCTCTGTTTGATCCTTTTTTCTGTGATTTCTTCACCTCTATGATCTCATTCTCATCGCCAAGAGGGTTTTTCTTGTTCGGACAGAGCAACACTTCATCGTACACGTACAAGGGTATGGAATCCCCCACGTCGTTGGCCACCTGTTTGTTACTCCTCTGCACGAAATCACCATCTTCTTCTTCTTCTTCATCTCTATAGCGATTCTTCTTGGATGGAGAGATTTGGTGCTGGTTCCAATTTGAATCAAGAAAAGAGGTGATTTCTGATGAAGGGTCTGGGCTTTGGTCATTGTTGTTGAGAAGAACATCGTAGAGAGATTTCTCAGTGGCTTGAAGGGCTAAGCAATCGTAGAGCATACATGGCTTGTTTTCCAAGTCCTCTTCTTCCATAAGCATCTGGGTTATGAATTTGAGGGCTTCATCTGAGTGATCCGATTCTTGGAAACTGTCTGCCTCAGATTCATCGGAAATGGAGGAAGATGAAGCAGTTAGCGGAGGAGAATCTTGAAAATCATTGTATGCAAACTCTGTTGGTGAGCAGCAATTCAACTGGGTTGGGCCTAAATATCCGTCAACTAAAGTATTCATGAATATCCACCAAAATCAGAAAGAGAGATGTTGAATCTGATTTATTTTGTAAAACCAAGAATGAATACCAGAGAGTGAATGGGAAAAGGTATGAAAAGTGGGAAAAGGGATTTTGTTGTGATTTTAGGAGTTTGTGAAAAATGGGATGGGAAATAAATAGGGTTTGACCAAAAGGAAAGGGGTAGGAGTAGGAGGAAGATGGGAGGAAGGAGACATGCGTGCGCAGTGGCAAAAGTGAACATGGATCACTTTTCTTTTTCTTTTTTCTTTTTATTATTTTCAAGAGATAGACCAGGTTGCAAGAAATCGACGCCGCCTAAAATTTTTTTATTTATTTTTTATAATGGAACAAATTTAAACAATAAATATGAAGCACTAATTTAACAAAAATAATGTCAAAAAAAATATATATATATAAGAATGCCATTTTAACTCTTTAAATAATAAAATGTTACATCATTGCAAAACCACTTGCTTTGCTCGAAACGTCGATTTCACTTGAAAATGTGTGCTCCATAGCTCCAATTGAAATTTGACGTTAGGATTTTTTTTTTTTTTTAAAAAGATGATTAATCAAAAATCGCTAAACATGCAATAGACCAACAACCAGCACCTAGACGACTACTTTTGGAACATAGGAGATAGATCACATTTAGTAGTATTCATAATTTTATATTTAACTCAATAGTCCATCTGTTTGTCTATAAATTTTTCAATTTGTCATTTTGGTTCGTCAGCCTATAAGCTTCTCATATTTTTTTTATAAATATATTTTAATTTTTTTATTGTTACACTTCATTTTATATATATATTCTATATCTCCTTCTCTCACATCACATTATTTATACTATATCTATAATTTAATTACTTTTTTTAATCTATGTATTTAAATGTAATGAAAAGCAGAAGCTTATAGGTTGGTGGATGAAAGTATTTTATTAAGTTGGCTATTTCCATTCAAAAATTTATTAAAAGAAATACTCTCTCCATTCCTAAATTTTTTTAATACTTTCATTTTAGTTTGTCCCTCAAAAGTTGCATACCCTTAAATTAAAACTATCATCATAATTTCTACTTTTACAATTTACACATATTTACCTCTTTTTATATCATTATTTTTTGAGTTCACATATACTCAATCCAACTAATTTATTTATTTTATATATAAGAGTTTATAAAATCATCTTTCAATACTTTTTACATTACATTTTGTTTTAAATCATGTGTACAAAATTTCCCCAAATGAGAAGTAGAAAGGATTGGTGTGGACACCTGTCAGTCAGGATCATTTGTGTGGAGCCGGTCAGCTATTTATATTTAGTCTCACAACTTTGACTTTGACTTTTGGTCACTAATTGAATTACTAATTTAAATAATTTATTATACAATATGAATAAAAAGGATTCGATTAGATATTGAACCTGTCCCTGAAGTTTGATATCTTCATCCGTGGAATCTTTGAGAATTAAAAAAAATAGAAGGATAAGTGGATGATCCTATAATTATTAAATGGTATGCTGAGGCTCGTTGACGTGACTTGTGACGTTTTGGCCCCCAATTAATGCATAAACTAAAACAACTTGATACTCTGGGCAAGTCTCAAAGTTTATCCGTTCCACAAAGTTAATTACATTTAATGTTATATACTATAAATTAAAAAAATTAATAAATGTTGTCAAGTTTTAACTAATATATCTACTTTCTTCGAGTTTTTTTAAATGATGTTTTGGAATAATTTGTTAAAATTAAGAAAGAGTATGTATTGATAAATATACCCTTAAATAATAAATGAGGTTTATAATTACTCCGTACATTAATTTCATTCCATAGTACACATTAAATTTCAATTCTTTCCAAAATTAAAAGGGGCATAATTGGAATAAACAGTGTAAAAATTTTAAAACATCATTTAATTATGTACAAGAAAAAAGGTCTAAAACATCATTTTAAAAAAAACGGAGGGAGTATTTTATACTTGATTTTTCATAAATTTGCTGTAAATTTTAAAACAGTTGAGTTTGAAGAGTAATTATGGAGTGAATTTAATTAGAGTAAAATTGTCAATAAATCATTTAATCTTTAAGTAAAAGAGGAAATGTAGCTATAATAAAAAAATGTGGCTATCTTTATAGGGAGGAGGGAGTATTAAATAAATTAAATAAAGGATATAAAATATTTTAAATAATAAAATAGAATTATAAAGTATGACTAGTAATAAAGTAAAATAATAAAATAATAACATTATGATATAATTTAAGATGTTAGAACTTTTAATGATGTAGGTTAAAGTGAAAAAATGATGTATTACTCCCTTTGTTTCACATTAGATTGTCCCTTTGACTTTAACACGAGATTTCTTGTGAGAATTGTTTATTAGTATTATAAATGATAACATAACTTTTGGTTGAGGGTGTATTTATCAATTAAAAAGAACAAGATAAAAAAAGTGGGTCTTGTGTTGACCTAAGTGCATATATACACTTGAGTCCATATTTTAAGCTAGCCAAGACCGAATTATAGTATAAAAACGACACATTTTAAGCACTATTAACGTAGTAGTCAAATGGTAGTGCCTTAACTAATTCTATTTTAGGTCACTTTTCAGTTACAATGACTTACATTTTTTAATAGTATTGTATTGTACCTTTTAGTTATAATGACTTATATTCTAAAGAAATATTGTGTTACACTTTTAAGTTATACTGACTTGCAATTTTTAGTAATATTGTGTTGCACTTTTCTGTTATAGTAACTTACAATTTTTAGTAATATTGTATTGCATTTTTTCCTAAATACTCTTTTCACTTAAAAGTTTAACACAAATTTATTTAAAAATGTAACAAAATATTATTGAAAAGTGTAAAATATTTTCTCTTAAAAAATTGAATAGTGAAACTTAATATTTTTTGGAAATTATATATTATTTTATTATATATTATTGAGAAAATCATTTATTTAACGAGTATGGTAGTAGTCTAAATGAATAATGTGTGTTTGTAAGTACAAACTAAATAGTTCAAACCCCATTCTCCTCGCACATTTTTTTTTTTTCATTTTAGTATAATATATACATAAGAAAGTCAATATTTTATTAAGTATTGTAGTAGTATAGGTGGTTAGTTCTCACCTTTTTATGGTTTTGATGTACATGGTTCAAAAATCATTCCTCTAGTTGGGCAGGGCGGACTAGGCTGTTCAAGAAAAAAAGCCATTAAAACCTTATATGGGAAAATCCTCCTTAAGGATAAAACTCAGGTCAAAGAAAAAGGTACACTACTCTAAGGATCAATGTCTATAAAAAAACAGAGTACTAATCATTTTGCAGGAATGAGAATAAAAAATCTAGGGGGTAACCCTTCCAGACACAGTCAAGATCTGTCTTGGCTATAGCGTCCGCTGCCTGATTGGCCTCTCTGAAGATATGTGAGTATTTAATGTGCATGTCTTGCGTAAAAGGGTGGATCTGGCTCCAAAGACCCTGCAGATGCCAAAGAATGGAAGGCTTGAAACTCTTAAAAGTGTCAATCATGATGACCGAGTCCGATTCAATCCAAAGGAAGTGTCAGCCCTGATCATATGCATACTTGATGGCCATAAGAGCATCAACCAACTCAACTTGGGAAGACCCCAACCCACCTTAGTGGCAATTGCATCCACGAAGAATCCCCTGAAAGTTCTAAAGATTGTCTGTGCATGAAGATTATCCGGGGAAGAAGAAGCACTGTCGTCCGTGTTAACCTTATACCAACCCGAATCCGACGGAACCATATCACATGAGAACCCTGTCTCGTCGATCTATGTCTGCTCGAGACACCAAGAGCCATGACAGTCAGCAGATCCCGAACCGTGTCGTCAGAATAGCCCCCAGCTATGTTGTTGGCCTCCCTAGTGCCAGAAATGATTTGCGCCATACATCTCCTGATAGATGGCCAAACTCCGTCAAAAATCACTATGTTGCATAGAGTCCAAATGACCCAAATAGCAGTGACGAAGCCCGCCCGCCAAAGCTCCAAAGACTGTGGACCCAATTGAACATTAGCGGCCTGAAGGAATATGTATAGGAGGCTGATCTCCGTGTGAATCGTGACCCAAAAGATGTTAGTCAAGTTGCTTATAATCTACAAAGTGAACGGACAATGGGCAAGTAGATGGTCAAGCGACCCAGAATCTCTGCGGCACAGAACAAAAATCGACGGACCTTGAACCCCAAAAGATGAAAGCCATTCTGTCGTGGGCAACTTGCACCAAACCGCTCTCCAAATCGCAGTGGAGTGACACATAGGAATGAAAGAGCCCCAGATCCATGACGCCCAATTGATCCTGGGTAGAGGTGATCTGAGCAAATCATATGCCATGCTAGAAGAGAGTTCCCCTAAAAGTGAGCCCTCCCAAATGCGTCTGTCAGGTCCCCTAATCACCGTGATCTTAAGGATATCTCTGACAATTTCCGTAAACCTCATGATAAAGCAACTAGTGAAGTGCTAACAGTCATCGTAGAAAATATCCCCAACCGTGGAGGTGAGAGAAGAATCGAACCAGTCAAATACACCCATCTTCTCAGAAATAATATACCCTAGCCAATTGTCATGCCAAAAGCTGACTCGAAAATCTCTACCAATCAGCCATCTCGAAGTCTTGTAGTATGCGGACGAAGGCCCGGACCAATAGAAGAGACTCTACCATAGGGCCTTAGCCTGTGACCTGAATTAAAGTGTCTCTTATGTAGGAGATCCGTATCTGGTGATCTGTTCTGAAGAATATCCCATCTCACCTTACAGAGAAATGAGGCGTTCGCTAAAAGGATTGATCGAACCCCCAAACCTCCTTCCCCCAAAGGGGCACAAACCCGCTGCCAAGAAACCGAACAAACCCCATTCTTGCGGTTCACGTCCCTCTTCTAAAAGAAATTCCTCATAGCTGACTTCGCCTGACGGAGTAAAGAATTGGGCCACTTGTAAACCATCATCGAATGCACAATAGAGGTTGTAATGATTGAATTAATCAAGCAGCGACGACCAACAAGGGACATCGAACTACCTTTCCATCTGCTAAACTTTGCTATAACAGCATCCGCCACCGACTGTAAATGCACCTTCCTGAGACTTCCACGGAAGATCGAAACCCATAAATAAATGAAGGAGAGTGATCCCTCAGTGATGCCAGCAATCCTGAATGTCTGACGACGCAGACTTTGAGGGACTGCTCTCCCAAAGAACACCCTGGACTTCGGGGGACTATAGATCTGGCCTGATAAACGCCCATGCCCTTGCAAGATGGAGTGTAGATTCCTGACATTAGCCTATGTGGCCCGCAAGAATATCATGATGTCAACCGCGTAGAAGAGGTAGCGGGGGACATTAGGAATGGGTTGAAATCTACCTCTATTTGTTTCCCAGTCAATCCATCTTCCAATGGCCTCCTCCGCAATACAGAACATCAAAGGAGACAAAGAATCACCCTGACAAACTCCCCTAGTACAAGAGAAGTAACCCTTCGGCTCCCCATTAACGAGAACCGAGATCTTAGAAGAGTCCAGAACTCCCCGAACTATAAATACAAAGGTTGCACTGAATCTCATCCTAGCCAAAATCGCCTAAAAAAACTCGTCAAGAGATCGTGTAGAAAACCTTAATCATGTCCACCTTCAGCACCATATACCCACGATTCCTTGGGTAGTCCATGGTATTAATGGCATCCGAGGCTAGTGCAATGCACATGTAGATTTGCTTACTTGGAACAAACTCAAACAGATATGTAGAAAGACATCCGCTGATAAATTTACCCAGTCTCGAAGACAAAACCCTGGTCATGACTTTGAATATAAAGTAGCCCATCACAATCGGACTGAACTCCTCCACACTGTTGGCCCCCTCTGTCTTAGGAATCAAGGTCATAAAGCACGAGTTCAACTTAGGTGGCAGAAATCTGACAGTGAAATAGTGACTGACAACAACGATCACATCAAGTTCCACAATGTCCCAGCAATTTCGAAAGAAGGTACACCCAAAACCATCTGGTCCCGGAGCGCTCGAAGCATCCATCCCAAAGACTACACAGCGAATCTCATCAGCAGAGGGAACACTGAACAGAAGAACGTTCTGGTCAGTGGTCACCACAGTGTCCATAAAACTATCCAGGATGGAGGCATAAAAAGGAACTGACTGGTCCTCTATGAACAACTGAGAGTAGTATCCCACCACATTAGCACTAATGGTGTCCATTTCCGTGGTGAGTGCTCAATTAACCACCAGCGACACAAGAATACCCCTAGAGTTTCTAATATGTTGGGAGATATGGAAGAAGCAAGTGTTCCTATCCCCATCAGTCAACCACTGCAAACGATTCCTCTGTGTGTAGAATTCCTATCTGGTAGAGAGCAGCCTGTTCAGGTCGACTTAAGCCTGAATCTCCTCTGCAAAGTTGGCATTAGAGTCCCCATCCAGCTCAATACGATGTTGAATAGCCGCAGGGTGGCGATTGACCATCTCTATTTGAGTGAACACATTCCTGAAGACCGTCATGTTCCAAATCCGTAGATCAAATTTGAGTCTCTTCAATTTCCACATAATCCGGACCATGGGATTCTAGTGAACTAAAGGCTGAGCCAAAGAAGTTTCCACAACGGCTCTAAAAGAATCATGTTGACATCACATACTGAGAAATTTGAACGGACGTCTGACCTGAACCCTATTTGATATGACAGTAAGAAGCAACAGATGATGGTTTGACATAAGTCGTGGGAGAGCCATAACATCCACACCAGCCCAAAGATCCAAGAACCCCTGATTGGCTGAAACTCTATCCAAACGAGCAGTCGTGTAGCCCCGAGGACCATGCCGAGTAACCTATGTGAACTAAGCCCCAGCCGTATCCAAATCCACTAACTCAGACTCGTCTAAGAACTCCCTAAAATCCAGAGAAGCTCTAGGAGTGGCCCCTGAACCCCTCTCTACTCCACTCATGTGTTCATGTCATAACATTAAAGTCACCCAAGACACAAAGACAAGCAGTAGTACACTCTAAAACATCAGCCCAGAGAAAACAACGAGCAATATAAAAGTTATAGCAATGCGTAAACCAAAAAGACCAAACTCATGTGGAGTCCCTAGTCTCTTTCAAAATGACCTACTCCGCTGTATACTCTAGAGGTAGGGATATGTACAGACATACAAATGACCCAAATATTAGGAGCTGAGGGGTCTCTAGAATTAACATAAAAAAAAACTAAATTCGAAGAACGTAAGTAACGAGAAGAAAGGCTAGAGAGCATAACCTTCGGCTCGTAGATGGCAACCTAGTCGGGGTCATGAGTGCGGAAAAATAGAGATGTTTATTGGGGTCGGGCAAACCGGACTAGCCCGTTTAACCCTGAAAAATATAGGGTTGGGGTTCATTAATCATAAACCTGTTTAAATTCAGGCTTTTTTGACATGGACCGGTTAGCCCGTTGGCTAAACCGGGCCAGCCCGCTAACCCGAATTGTTACACCCCCCCCCCCATTTTTTAATAAATAACATGAGAACAAATTTTGGGTCATTTGGCCCATAACCATAACTATAAGCATTAAACAACCAATTACTATCCATTAGTCATTAGTACTACTATTTTTTTATTCGATTATGATATTTGTTTATTTTTATTTGGTCATATTAAGGACCAATGGGTTCTACAATTGTGTTTAAATCACACTTTTGTTTTCTCATTACCGATCATTAACTAATTATATATTTCTATTTTATTTGTTTGTTGGACGTGCCAATTGAGACCTTTAATTTTAAAAGAAAAAAAATTGTTGTAGCCCGTTAGTGGCCCGTTTAGCCTGTGGCCCGCTAGGGTTAGGGTTAGGTCCCAAAAATTGTAGGACCGTTAAGTATGAACCGGTTAAGGCCCTAGTCCGTTTAAACCGTAGCCCTGTAGGGCTGGCCCTATAGGGCTAGGGCCAGCCTGATAGACATCTCTAGCGGCAAAGCACATACAGAGCAGTCATCTTCTACTCCTTCCCTACCCCGCAAATGTTCTAGGACAAAACAATCATCGATCCCTCTTTGGTGAGCCGTGCATCGGCGACTGATCTCTGCTAGGCCACGAGTCTCCTCCTCAACCACAAAGTGCTCCCTGGACAAGGTTCTGAGGTCTTCTGGAATAGGTGTCCCCCGATGGGGTTGTACAAATTATGCATCTAATTTTAAACAAACATTTTGGGTAAATGATGTATACAAAATTATGCATACAATGTTTTTTTTATATAAGTGATGTGATTGAGAGAAAATAATAAATTAGTATTCCCTCCGTCCCATACTTGAAGGCTCAAACCAATTGGACACGAGTTTTAATGAATGAATTGTTTATTAGTATTGTGTAAGATAAAGTGGGAGTAGTAAAAACTTTTCAATTTTATAAATAGCAATAAAGTTACTTTTTAGTGTAATAAAGTAGTGACATTTGTTGTAATATTATGATGTTTTAAGGGGAGTGTTTAAAAGTGTTTTTGTTATTTTAGGTAATGTGCCTTTAAGTATGGGACGCCTAAAATGGTAAAATGTGTCTTCAAGTATGAGACGAAGGGAGTACAATTTAAGATAAAGTATAATAAAATAATACATATTGTACAAATGATGTGTATAAGAGAAAAGATAAGTAAATAACACACCATAAATTAACACACCATAAATGGAATGAGAAATTTATTACGAAACGTTTGAAAAAAATTAAGAAAATTATAGTGAAAATGGATTTTTTTTTTGGTAAGATTAAATTTTGTTTGGAGTACATGTCTTCATACAAAATGTATGACACCATTAAAAGATAACTAGTTTATTATGTGTACTACCCCAGTCTTTTAAAGATAAATTAATTATGATTATTTTTTAATAAAAAATATAAAATACTTTACAAAAATTCTAATAAATTTTGTTATTAAAATATATACATCATTCAATTTTTATGTATGCACACATATATAGCTAGATACACATCTGTCATAGTTATATGGATTAACTATTCTGGAACCGGTGTACAACACCGAATTTTGTAAGATAAAGTATATATTGTACTCCCTCCACTCACTAAGGTGTGTAAGTAAATAAAATAAATTTTAAAAATAGAAAAATCACTCTGGACAAGTCACAAAGAAAAAACAAACACATTTACAAGGAAAGGACCGGAAGGCAATTAATTTGGCATCTTTCGTGGGCAAGAAGTAATTTAATTGGTGTGTTAGTTGGTGGATCTTTAAAATCAATAAGACTTAATTTTAATACTCCCTCCACTTTTAATTAAGTGTCATTTTAACAATTTTCAACAAATTAAGATATATAGTTATGGACCATTTTACCCTTCATTAATGATAACTAATTTTAATATTAAATTTATGTTTAGTAATGAATGTGGCCAATATTGTAGGTGATATTCATGTATGCAATAATTAAGGTTTATTCATGATTTATGCTATAGTACTATATTCAAAAGGGAAAAAACTTAAATCAAGGTAAAGAAAATGGAGGAAGTATAATGTATAAGGGTAAAATTGTCAAAATTAAAGTAAAAAGTGTAGAATGACACTTATTTTGAAAATATTAAAAAAGGCAAAGTGACACTTAATTAAAAACGGAGGGAGTAGTATATAATAATAATTCATTTTATTTGATTTTGGACTGTGTACGTAACATGTGTTTGAATCCACTTTTGTTGCTTTTCTTCCACTACATTTGTTTTCATCATAATCAGACCAATCAGACTACTATTAAATTTCATGATTAAACATGTTTATTACATATAGGCCCAGTCCTAATGACCAATATTCAGGTTCAGGAATATTTTAATTTTTTAGGAATCCATTTTTTAAAATGTCATACATTATATTTAATATAAGACGCATAAACATTAAATAAAAGTTAAAAAAATGGACGACGCTAAAAATTAAAAAGAATCGGAAAAGTTGCGAAGTGATGATGATTAGAGATTGTTGAGGTCTTGTATGAATCTTCAAAATTCTTGAAGTGTTCTTTATCGAAAGGAACAAACTCTGCAATTGATGTCGTGAATTATTTGAAGAAAACATATATGTGTTTTCCAAATGCTTACATTGCTTATAAGACTTTGTTGACGATACCGATTAGAGTAGCAAGTGCAGAAAGAAATTTCTCAAAGTTGAAGCTCATTAAAACTTACCTCCGATCAATCATGGACCAACAATGCCATCAATTGAACAAGAATTATTCGGTAACTTTATTATTCTGACTTGATTTATACTTTTGCTACTAAAATTGTTAGACGAGTCATATTTATGTAATTACTTGGAATATCATTGTCGTAAATACTTGGAACACCATTACACCATTATCGTATTGTTTTAAGTATAGAGCAAAATTATATATTGTTAGTCTTTTAAAATTTAATTTACGTACGTTATGTTTCATGAGTTCGTATAAAATAAAAAATATGAAGGAATGTGACCTCATTTTAATGTTCGATTCAGGCCCAAATATTCTTAGGACCGACTTGACGACTTTGATTACATATATAATCCGAAATCGATAATAAATTCACCACCTGCATAAAATACATATATATTATAAAAAATTACAAATAGAGAGAGAGAGAGAGAGAGAGACATCATGCACAACACCATTAAAAAGTGCAACACCATTTACCAAAAAGTGTAAGACAGTAAACTAAAAAGTGCAACATGGACTAGAGTGCACAACATGCACTCGAGTCCATAGCATACCAACCCATATATATATATACTAGAGATTTAGAAGAAATTAAAGACCAAGAAATCATTTGTAACAATCATGATGATTCATGCATCATGCAGCTAAGTTAGGAATTAGGTAAGTGGATGATAAGTAATTAATTGATTTACACTTTTTTCCAGTCAAAATTAAATTAATTATACGTAATTAATTGATTTACACTTTTTTCCAGTCAAAATTAAATTAATTATACGTACGTTTCTTCATTTTTAAAAGATATGTTAAATCAGCATGAAAGAAAAATATACATTACTACTATTAATTAGTAGTAACGGGCCGTCAGGAATTTTGTATACGGAGTCCAATCAATTATTAATGTTAGAACATCTCGTTCTATTTAATTAAACAAATTTCGTTGTTTTGAAAAGTTTATCAAGATTAATTGTTTAAACATATATTTTAATAAATATATCATTTTCTCTTTTTGTTTAAGTTTAATCTTTAATTAGAATCTACCAATCTAACCAAAACATTCATCATAATTCCTAATTGCTCTTTTAAACACAAAAATATAGATAATTACGATAAATTTAGGATAAAAATTTGTGGGTAAAATTCGGTTCAACGTGTATCAAACTTAATTAAAATATATTTTTTTAGCTTACAAGTATTGTTTTATTACTAAAATTATGTTACTACATGATTAAAATATTGTCACTACAAGGCCCAAAGTGTACTACTACAGATTTAAAATATTTTGAACACTTAATTTTTTTGGGCGAATTCTCTATAATATTTTTGACATGTAGTTGTACACTTTTGTTCTTGTAGTGATAATAATTTGATCTTGGAGTAACAATATATTGGTCATGTAGTAAACCATTTGCTTGCGACCCGTGAATTTTTCAGGCGACTCGAATCCAGACTTTTAACCCGTGAATTTTTTAGGCGACTTAAATCCAAATTTTAACACGCGAATTTTTTAAAAATGTCTTAATTAAATATATTTTATGTGTAAAATATTTAACACAAGTGTGCTAAATTTCAAATAGTTAGATGTATTTTTAAATTTTTCTAGGTATTATAGGAATGCACGCCTTAAGAAAATCCATACTAGTATTATTAGATGGATGATGAATGCTTAAAGAAATTGTATTAAATTATTTTAAGATATATCTTCTATTGTTTGTATTTAAAAATTATGACATACTAGCTAAATTAGTGCTAATGTTTAAAAATACACATGAAATTATTACCTAATTATTTCATTGTGAAAACATAATACTCCCTCGTCACATTTTTTATTCATCATTTTTTTTATATGGACATTCCAAATTAAATTTATTATTTTCTAAGTTGGTAATAAATTAAACAACATTTTCATTTTAAACTAGTTATATCGATTCGAACATTTCAAAATTACACCACATGTCATTATTTTATTAATTTGATGTATAATTCACAATATTTTATTATTTTATTTTATATTACTCAAGAGACTTTCATACTCTTTACAGTATTTTATATCATTTAATACTAATTATAAACTACTCCTACATTAAACTTCGAGCACACCGTAAATGATGAATTTAAAATGCGATGGATGGAGTATTTATTATTGAGTGATATTTGGATACAAATATTGGTTGCATCTATAAGTACAATTGAAATTGTGTTTTAATCAATTGAGTTAAATGTTGGGTCAAAGATTAAATTGAATAATAAAATGAACATTAAAATCCAAATATATTTATACATTGAGAATTTTTATAAAAAAGGCCATTCATAGACCTACCTTCTTAATAAAGGACCACAAATATAATATTTTTAAAAAAGGACAAAACCATATGTTAATAACCCTTTATGCCCTTATATTTAAATATGAAGATTAATTTATTAATTTAATAATTATATGATCAAGTCTTAATCTTCCTTAATTTTCGCCATCTATTCAACCACATTCCAATCCTTCAAGATTCTTCCGTTTAATCCATAAATCCTTTAATTATCCAAAACAACCCTAATCCAGAAATCTGCATCATCGTGGTTTGTTAATTTTCAGAATCTTAATCGATGGACTGTGTGGTGATTCTGTAATTTATCGCCACCGCCCACCGACACAATCTGATTTTCTCCGAGTCGATGTCTCGGATCCGGGTTAATCGGACAGTGGGGACGACGAGGGAGGGATTTCGCAGAGGCGGGAGAAGGAGTAGGTAGCGGCGGGGATGCGACGACGAAGGATGGCGGAGAGGATGATTGGATCCGTGAGTGTTCATTGTGTGTAGACGAAGAGGACGCCGAAGGTGGTGGAGGAGGCGGAGGTGGGCCTTTGACGACGATTTTGTTGCCTAGGATGATTGGAACCATTAATCCGGCGAGATGAAGAGTCTTACCAAGGGTATGATTTTTAATTCCACACGCACACACATAATTTGCTGAGAATTTAGGATTTTTAGAGATGATTTTTCAGCGAGATAATTTTGAGATGATTTTAATTTAGGTTCAATTTTGCTCTGTTTTCGTGTAATTGTGATGATTTAGTTCATGATTATTTGTTATTGGTTTGGTCAAGGGATAATGCAGATCTTATTTTGCATATGTATACGTGTTTTTGCATAATCACATTCTAATATGAAGACACCGTACCATTTTTTCTGCATTATTCATTTTATTATGCAGTTTTAGATTTCATTGTTCTGCATTATTCATTTTATTACCCAGTTTTAGATTTCATATTAATTTTCCAACAATGGTCAAGGGAGCAAAAATGTTATTCATTTTTAATGAATATAAGTGACAATGGGTATGTAGATCATTAAGTTTGAATTTTAGAGTTTTGAGGAAAATTTTTAAATTTGGAAGGTAAGTAATCAACGATTTTAAATTTAGGAAGACTTAGTAATTAGCGGATTTGATGTGGTGAGAGATTTGCATTCAAAATTTAAAATTAGTTGACTTTCTCTAGATTAATTCGAAAATTAAATAGGAAGGGCATGATGGTACATTTATGTTGCATTTTGATCTTAATTTGAAACTATTTTAAACCATGTCCTTATTTAAAAAAACATGAGGTGAAAAGACCTTTTATGTGAAATCCCCTTATACATTATGTAATGTTTGATAGCTCAGATTAAATCTAGATTAATTCTAACTTAACTTCATAATTTTTTGATAACTTAAATTAAGGGTAGATTATGCTTTAAAATCTAAAAAAATATTAAATATCATTCTAATATAGATTTTGCTATTAAACATCATGACCTTAATTACATGAGATAATTTGTCATTATTATGACATAAAAAAATAAATGCGACTGAGGAATCATTATACAACTTCACTTTCACTTTCATGTTTTTTTTTTTTTGAAAACACTTTACTTTCATGTTTGAAGCTGATGAGAAAGTCTTTTGACTATTATTTTCCGAAATTTTGTCATTCTAACTAATCCTACTTATTTGACTACCTATTTTCTTCAAATATATACTCATATTTAATTAGGATTATTCTTTTTTCAGTCTGTTCTACTATAAAAGTAAAGCTCGTTTGGATGAATAATAATGTCAATTTTTCATAATTGAAAATATAGTATCAAATAATTTTTTAGTAATATACTACTCCAATGTAGATACACTACGTATGTTTTTATATTCAATACTATATCGATTTAAAATAAAATTAGGTTTCTCCAAAAATTAGAAATACTACAGTTTATCGTGTTTTAGAATTAGCGGTTTATTTAGAAAATTAGTTGTCCAAAGCCGAATGTGAAAATTCAAGAAAATCGGGTTATTTTGATTTTTCATAAAAAAAAAGAACTATAGAGTTACCAAAATGAGTCCGTTCTATGCAAAACTGTGATATTAATCACGGTATACTGTATACGGACTTCTTTTGTGGCATTTGAATTTTAAGTTATTTAATTATATTTTTTTATTATTCAATTAAATATTTTATTTATCAAATTAAATTATATTTCAATTGTACCAATTGCAAAATTGGACGTACAATTTTTTTTAGTAGTGATAATATATTTTTTTAAAGGTATTATAGTTTTTTCTACTTTATTGAAAATAGTAATGGAAAAAGTGTTGGGTTAGTGTTATAAAAGTAATGACATTTGTAATTTAAAAATGTTTGAGCAAAATTGTTAATAAAAATAATGATTATTTTATTTTTTTAAAATATAGCATTAAAAATATGAATAAAATTACTGTTTCGAACAAAAAGAAAACATTATTTTGTAAACTAAAAAATATCCATACGTGCTGATACTTTTCGCTCATGCAGAAATAATGGAGTACTTTTTATTATTATTATTTCATGCAGAAAAATATAAAGTAGTATGATCAAAAGTTTTTAGTTAAAATTACTCTAATTATACGATCCAATTATCTCGGATAAATATTACTCTCTTCATTTAATTTTATAATTTTAATTTGTCTGGATATAAATTTTAATAAAATTGATAGTAGTATTAAATAAATAAAGTAAAGAGAATATAAAATAGTACTCCTTCTGTCCTAAAAAAAAATTCATTCTTAAGATTGCACACTTTTAAGAAAAGGTGAAAAAAGGTTTAATGGATAGAGTTTTAAAGATTCGTTTGTAAACTTTTATAAATATAGTAAAAAAATATATATAGATTGAGTGTAAAAAAGTAATATCATACTATTATATTGTATATATGAAGAATATTATAAAGATGTTTTATTTTTTAGAGTGGGTAAATTAATGTGGAATGTCCTAATATAATAAGTGTAAATTTTTACGGGACAATGGAAATATGAGATTGTTTTTTTTTTTAATGTAAAATAATAAAATTAGATAATTTAAAATGAGAATAATAATAAAATTGAACGAAATTAAGTGTTTTTTTTAAAAGAATGGAGGAAATGCTTGAATACAGAAGAAATAAAATTAGATATATGGTAAACTAGGTAACGTTTAAGGGTATGATTGGTGTAGTGTTCAAATAATTTTTAAAGAATCAGCGAAATTGATCTTCCAAATTATCAATTTCAAATTAATTGAAACACAACTAATTGCTTTTTAGAATTACTTATTTTTAAAGCTCCGTTTAAAAAAAAAAAACTCCCCTTAAATATGGAGACATAAAAAAATACTCCCTCCATCCTAAAAAAACTTTCACACCTACTTTTTCTTAGGTCTTTTAGAAACTCTACTCATACAATATCTAAAATATTATATTTAATGTCATTATTTTTATGGTACATGTTGATGTTGTACTTGTAATGCTTATTTTGATCCAACACTCCTAGCAACTCTGTTTGTCGAGTGTTGTGCAAAATGTTCCATCACTTTTGTCAACATCATAATTTGCCCTTTCTCCTAACACTAACTCCAATTTTAGATGTTGTTCTTAATGTCCTTGTATGCAGGTTTGAAGACGTGGAAGTTACCAGGTCAAGCGGTTGCATAAATACAAGGAGTGAGAAGTTAAGAGCATTCATGGTGGTTCCTACTTTTAAGGAGTTTGTGGAGGAGGTTATAGATCATGTAAAAACTGATCTATGAAGGTTGCATGTAGTTGAAAACGTTGTAAATTAATAGAGGACTAATGCTGCTGATGTTGTACCAGTGATGTGTAGAATGTTCCATCACTTTGGTCAACATCGTAATTCACCTAACTCCGAATTTTCTATGTTGTGTGTAATGTTCCTTGTAGGCAGTTAGAAGACGTGGAACGTGTCCAGGTCATGCAGATTGTCTTTGGAGTGAGAAAATTACCACTACATGGAAGTTAAGAGGTTTCCTTAATTATAGGAGTTGGTGAGAAGTTCTCTTGATCATGCGTGTATGGTTGAGAGAGGTTGAAGACTGATGAAGATTTATCTCCTATAAATAGAGGCAGCTTCAACGCAAATATAAGAGAAGATAGAAGACACAATTCATTACTAAAGCTATCGAGTGCTTAGTGCATTTAGCTTTAGGAAAATCTGTGATTCTTCTCCATAGTAGATCATGTAAAAATCGATCTACATGATGTTGGGGCAGTAGGATTTGAAGCCTATAAAAAAGATCCTGCCTCAATACAAGACAACAAGAGAGAAAGCTAAACTACATTACTATCTATGGAATGCGCGACGCTTCTAGTTAGAAAAATATTTTGTTCTTTCTTGTAGATTAGTGCACACTTATAAGCCCGAATATTTGTGTACTTAATCATAGTCGTTTATTAGGGAAATACGTTAAATCTATAAGGGAGATAGTTTCGTATTTTTCTAGTAACTTTTCGAACTCAATTAGAGTTGTAATTGTTCAAAACCTTACAAGGTTGTTGATTTTGTTTCACTGATATTAAGAGATAATATAAGTGATTTGTGTAGATTAATTATTTAATCTATACAATTTTTGAAATACTCTTTGCAAAATGTTTGTTTAAATTCCGCTGCTCATTGTTGTCTCGTGTGTGCCAACACTAAGGACAACATCTCTGTATATCGCACGCACGCACACTTTCAGTACATATATACACACAAGTCAACTCAATTATTTATTTTTTTATAAAATTATATCTCAAAATTCTATTTATTACTCCCTCCGTTCCATAGAAACTTGCACACTTGGGTGGGCATACAATTTAAGAAATGTGTAAGAAAATGTGTAATGACTGATGTTTTGAGGGGTAGTTTTGTAAAGTTTTATAAATTGGTTGGTCTGCTATGGACTCGAGTGCATGTTGTGCACCCTAGTCCATGTTGCACTTTTCAGTTTACTGGGTTTTTGGTAAATGGTGTTGCACTTTTCAATTATTAAACTGTATAATAATATTTTTAGTAATAATTGAAAAGTGCAACAACATTTACCAAAAAGTGTAAGTCAGTAAAACTGAAAAGTGCACATGGACTAGGATGCACAACATGCACTCGAGTGCATACTAGACTTTACCTTTATAAATAAAGTAAAGTAAAAAGTAGATTGAGTGTGAAAAAATAATGACATATAGGTAAATAAGAGTATATTTTGAGGATGGGGGTTATGAAGATATTTCATTTTATGGAGTGTGCAAATTGGTATGGGACATCCATTTATAGAAAGTGTGTAAAATTCTATGGAACGGAGGAAGTATAATATTTTTTAAAAAAGGGATGACCAGTAAATATGAAAGTTAATTTGGGACGGAGGTGTAAACCGGGAGCCGCCAGTGAGGTTATAAAAGAAAGGCAAGCTGCCAAGCTTCTAGTAGCTTTGACCGGTCACTCGAGTGTTATTAACATGTGGGACCCCAATGATTTCATAACACTCCCAAACGAAACATCCGCGAAATTGAGATGATTGGGGGTTGGGGCACAGCTCTTTAAATTTTTTTTAAAAAATGCTGTCTTTACTTTCGTTTTATTGCAAAGTAATATTTGTGGGTAGAGTGGATGTATCTTACCAAATAGATTCCTTATCCTATTTAATTATAGTCCATTCCACTAAGCAAACATCACTTACTTTGGTGATCATCATGCATTCAACTAAATTTACACATATATATATATATTACTAGTTTAACCTAAAATTTTGTATTTTTATTTTAACAAAATTCAAACTTCAATCCCACATCTTATATATATTCATGCATCTTGAACTTTAACATCACATCAACAAATATAAATTTGATTTTTTTATCTAAAGTCAATAGTAAATCGTATCTTTTAAAAATTAAATATTTTTCAATCTCTCTTTTACCACTCATTTAAGGTAACTCTAAACACTTGAATTCTAATAAAGGGTCACTGATCACTATACAATTGTATTTAGACTCAAACGACATCAATTAATTGCGTTATACGAACCTAGATTATAAGGGATGGTACAAATGTACGTAACTCCAATTTGAGAAAAATGTTATCAAAGAGTATATAGAAAAAAACATTAACATTGTATCATTGTTTATTTGAAATTACAATTTTGTTCATGGGTGAAATTGATTAATTTTGTGTTATTAATTCTTTATGAAATTATTGTGGGTTGTCTTTGTAATTATTTGAAATTACAATTTTGTTAATGTGCTGGTGAAATTGATCAATTTTGTGATAAATTGTTAATAATCTTTTTTAAGTTATTGAATTGTCTTAGTAATTATTAATTTAATAGACTATGTGAAATAACCCAATGATTAAAAACGGCTACTTAAAAATCTCATGAATTTGAGTCCTGGGAGGGATGGTTATTTACAAAATTATCTCTTAATAATAATGAGTAAGGTTTTGAAAGATAATTTTGTCAACTTATTCGTTTACTTTACACATAAAAATTAATAAATTTATCTCTCAAAATTCTATTCATTAGTCATTATTACACTTTTTAGACAAATTTTTGTATGCTTTTGAATGCATATATACTACTCCCCTTGTCCCATAATAAGTTTCTCACTTTTTTTTAGGAATGTGCAATTATAAGTTTCTCATTCCATTTTTTACATAATATTATTTTATCTCTTCCAATCATATCACTTATACTTTATTTATTATTTTATTATACTTCATTTCACACTTATTTATTATTTTCTCTCACACCATCACATCTAGGGACGGACCCAAGGCATTGCCCAGGTGGCATTCACCCCCACCCACCCACCCACCCACATATATATATATATAATTTAATTTTTTGGTTAATATTTTTAGTACATATTTTTTTTTAAATCCAATAAAATTCAATATTTTTTGTAATATTTTATTTGTTTATATCTTTAAAATTTACATCCCATTAAATACAATAAATAAATAAAATATTTATTGTTCAATAATTTGAGTATTCATTTTTTAATTATCAATACTAGACGATAAAATGCAATAACAATATATTTTTTCTTGCAAATTAACGTCATCATTTTTAATATATATATATATATATTCAATTAGTACTTAGTTTAATAATTAAATACATATTGATGTATTTGAGAATCCTTCTAATTATTATGGTTAATGTATTTGATGTAAATATAATATACAAATGTTAGTGATTTTATTCATTAATTTTTTATTTTTTTGGCCCCCCTAACCTTGAGTCTTGTGTCCGTCCCTGATAACATCACTTGTATTACATGTTTTATTTTATCATATTCTTTAATTAAAACATCCAAAAAGAAATGAGAAACTTATAGTGAAACGGAGGGGTATTATATTTTAAGTTATTTGGATTTATTCACAATTGACATATTAAATTTTAATTTTAAAGTTAAATTGTGGCACAACTGCATCATGCAATTGAGTACATAAAAGTGTGATTTTTTTTTTAATATGTGTATCAATTTATCTATAAAACTTATTATGAGACGGGAGGGAGTATAAAATATTGAATGTAGCCCGATTTTTAAAAATCTAGATCTTTAATTTATTGAGATTTAATCAAATTTAATTGTACTCTTAAGCAGCTGTACATGTACGTACAGTAAATATATGATGTATTTAATGAAATCATTTTCAATTATAGTCATTTCAAAGAGGTTGAAATTAGATTGCTTTGGAGTCTTGGACAAAGAAAAGATACTATTGCTAGTATGAACGGATGAAGATACAAATATGAACGCACAAAGTGTAGCATTCGAGTGATCATTATCCAATTGTAACACTAATTTTGTCTGATTTGATATGACAAGATCTATGTTTTTTTCTTTCCTCCTTCCTTACCATCAATGATTGTGAAGAGTGAAATTTAAATTGTTAGTCAATTTGAAAAAAATATTGATGTCTAAAATGTAAAATACACCCCTACAAAAAAAAATAAAATAAAAAAATTACTTTAACTTTGAAGAAAGTAACTAGATTAATAAAACAAGAAGTTACAGTTTGATTAGGGATGGTGTATTGTAAAGGATATAAAATAGCATTTTTTCTTTTGTTAGTTAGTTTGGATAGTTAGTGGTTAGTTAGTAACTACTACTTACTTAGTCTATAAATATAGATTAGGGTCTTTTGGATTTCTTATGCATTTTAAGCATTGTAAACATTGTAACACTCCATATATGAAATACCTTTTGTTTTGTATTTCCTTCTTTACAATTATAAGATGAGTGTGTGTTTACATCTCTACATGGTATCGGAGCTATGTATTGATTAATTTATGATCGATTAAACAAGTTTGTCGATCATATGTTTCCGCAATTCGGTATGCATGGATTTCCGAATTTCTTGAGTTTTTGTACTCATTTCTGCCAAATCTTTGATGGATTTGAATTTCTTTTTTTCTCTTTCCGAGATTATTCTTTACGGGTTTTATGCTCGTGAATTTTTGGATTCGATTTTATCTTGATTCGAATTCTTGGAGTTCTATACTCATTTTTTTTTAGTTTCTTGAGTTTTATACTCATTTCTTTGCGAGTTTTATGCTCGTGAGTTTTATATTCGATTTCATGTTGATTCGAAATCGATTTTTCATGTCTATCACGATTCCAATTTTTTTTGGAATATTTGTGGATTTTCACCACGGATTGGATGAATTCGATTATTGGTGTTGTTTGGTTTTGAGAATTATAAATTCTTGCTTATTGTTTGGCGGTGTTTAAGGTTCCGGCGTGGGTTCATTTTAGTGTGTTGTTCCGCTGACGGTTCACGACGGTTTCCTCCATCTCCGCCGATCAGTTTCGGAAAATTTTGAAAAGCAGTTTCGGCGATTTTCGCTTGAATTAATTGCTGTTGATTGTGATTCATCTAATTGAGAATGGCTCGGTTTTAGTCTTGATTGGAATTTGTTCGGCTTTGGTTACGTCTGGTTCTTCGTTTTGATTGTCGGAGGTTAGTAGTTCGTAGATACTCTATTTTTTGATCTGTTCATCCCTGTGGTTCGCGGAATTTGCCGGCTTCAGGTTTTGGCGATTTGATCCTGCGGTGGCTGGTTTGTTATCGGCGGTGTGCCGTTTGATGATCTGGTCGAGCCGACGAGGTCATCCAACCATCTAAATTTGCGGTGAAGGCATTGTAAGTTCTCTTCGTTTGCCGATTTGAGTTTGGCTTTTGATTCCCGACATCGATTTGCTGCCTGAGATTTGTTGCCGGCTGTTTGTTGCTGCCTTGTCGCCGGCGTTTCAGTTTGGCAATGGCGATTGGCTTTTAGTTAATTTGTTGCAGCTTACTTTTGGTATTCAAATGTAGAGCTGGCAATTCGGGCCGCCCAACCCAACCTAGCCCAGCCCAACGGGCCATATGTTGTTCATGGGCTAGGCCGGGTCGGCCCATGAACTGTTCGGGCCTACAAAATTGTAGCCCATCCTAGCCCATCATGGGCTAGCGGCTAGCGGGCCAGCCCAGCCCATTACATGATTTTTTTTTATATTACTACTAACCAAATAAATAATTAATTACGAATTTGCCATTAACCATTATATCATAATTCCTAGCAGTAACAACCGCCGTTACTATTTACTACTCCCTCCGTCCACGAAAAGTAGTCCCATTTGACACATATTCTTTGTCCACGAAAAGTAGTCACATACACTTTATGGAAACTATCACCCTTCAACTATCACTTAATTACTCAATTTGCCATCAACTTTATTCCTAAACAATCACTTTATTCGCAATGGACCCCACAATACCCTATAATACCCTTACTTTATCTACAAATTTCTTAAAACTTGTGCCCCATCCCCATGTCCATACTTTTCATGGATGGAGGGAGTACTATACAATTAAACAATTTTTCATATAATATATAACTCTACACAGATCTGATATCTCAATTCTCAAGTCATTACTACTGTACAATTAAACAATTAAACACTTTTTTCATATATTAATATACAGCCGCCGATAATTTTTATATAATATACAGCCGCCGATAATTTTTCTTATAATATACAGCCGCCGACAACTTTTCACATATATATATATATATATATATATATATATATATATCAATTCTCAAGTTCATCGCACAGTAACAGATTCAATCGACTCGAAATTAAACATCACTCTAACTGATATTGAAAGGAAAAAAAAAAGCTGCTGCTCTTGCTTGTTCTTCGTGAGAGTTCACTCGTTGAGACTTGGGTGGCTGGGATGATTTCGTCAACTCGTGACAGCGCCGAACGGCGAGTGTGCGAAAGAAAGGGTAAAAAGTAAAAACCCTAAAATATTATTTTTAATTGCTGAATAAAAAAAAGGGCAAAGAAAAAGGAAAAAAAAATGCTCGGGCCAAATGGGCTGCCCGCGGCCCGACGGGCTAAATTAACCTAGCCCATCAGGCCCGTCGGGCCAAATGGGTCGGGCCAAATAGGCCCAGTTTTAAATGGGCCTGTATTTTCTTAGCCCAGCCCATACTGGGCATCGGGCCAGGCCCAAATTGCCGGCTCTATTCAAATGGATTGATTTTATCAATTGTTGGGGCTTGCTTTTGGTATTCAAATGGAGACTTGAATTGTTGCAATGATCTGTTGTACCAGATTGGTAATTGTTTGATAGTTTTCTTGATCTGGAGGCTTAGTGGAAGATCAAGAAAAGACTGCGGAAACACCAGGGGAGAGTTTCTGCAATTAAAACAGGAATTCAAACGCTGGAATTTCTTAGTTCTTTTTGGAAGATCTCCAATTTGGTAAAAACAGTTTTCATTGGTACTGAAGTTCGTTCGTCTTGGCTGGAGTGTTCACTGGTTTTTGTGTATGTTTTCGGAAGAATTTCAGAGCGATCGACGTTTGGAGATTGATCATTGCACTTCATCTATTGGGGATTCTTTGTTGATTGTGGTTGGTTGTGTGTACAAGCGCCATGGTCCGATTTGAGAATGCACTTTGCTCAGAATTACGACATTGTCAAAATGAGGTTGATTGACATCCACTCTCATTTTGAGGGGGGGTGTAAAGGATATAAAATAGCATTCTTCCTTTTGTTAGTTAGTTTGGATAGTTAGTGGTTAGTTAGTAACTACTACTTACTTAGTCTATAAATATAGATTAGGGTCTTTTGGATTTCTTATGCATTTTAAGCATTGTAAACATTGTAACACTCCATATATGAAATACCTTTTGTTTTGTATTTCCTTCTTTACAATTATAAGATGAGTGTGTGTTTACATCTCTACATGTATATTGCATGAGTACAAGAAAATAAAGGTAGATTAAATAAAATAAAATAAAATAAAACTTAGTGTTGAAACCTCAAGTGTACGGAACCCTAGAAACCCAAGATGAACCTTGGATTGACCTAGCAATCAGCACAATACGCTGTGATGAATTCAGTGAATTCTCATTAATCAAAAAAGCATGTTTCTCGAATTACATTGCTGCTAGATTTATTCTAGACTGCTACTCATAGAAAAGGAAATAAACAATGCTAAGAAAAGTAATTAATCTAGAGAAATCAAATAATAAAAGCAAGGAAAGAAATCAATCTAAAAGAGTCAAATAACATAAATCCCTCAATCTTCTCTGTAATATATTCTTCAGTCAAACCTCCCTTTTGTGGCTTCTTCTCTTGTACACGTGGACTAGGGGAGGGTGTGGGGTCTCATCATCACCTCCGCCTTCAAAACTAACCTTGTCCTCAAGGTTAAGATCAGGGAATCGAAGCTTCAGTTCCTCGATCGGTTCCCAAGTGGCGTCTTCATCGCCCATATGCTTCCACTGAACAAGGGCATCAGAATTGCCCGTGGGCCCTTTACGGAAGGCAATAATTCTCTCCGGCTCGATCACAGGTACTCCGTCAGCTGAATATGGGGGTAGAGTTGGACGAACCAATGAAACAATGCCCACTTTCCGTCGTAGCAAGGAAACATGAAAGATAGGGTGTATCTTAGACTCTGGTGGAAGTTCCAAGCGGTATGCCACTGATCCAATTTTCTCTAACACACGAAAAGGGCCATAAAACTTATTGGAGAGTTTCTGATTAACACGTTTGGAGACAGAATGTTGCCTGTAAGGTTGTAGTTTTAAGTACACCCAATCTCCGCTATCAAACTCCTCCGGTCGACGTTTGGAATCGGCATATTGTTTCATGCGATTCTGGGCTGTTATTAGATTAAGCTTCAATTCCCGAAGGAGGTTGTCACGGTCACGGAGTTGCACGTCCACTGCCTCGACTAATGAGGAACCTTCGGCATGAATGGGGATTGGAACAGTTGGTCGACCAAAAACAACCTCAAACGGGGTCATATCGATCGAACGTTGATATGTTGTATTATACCAAAATTCTGCCCAGGCTAAGTGCTTCTCCCACTCTCGAGGCTGTTGAAAAGTAAAACAACGAAGGTACTGTTCAAGACAACGATTAGTTACCTCCGTTTGACCATCGGTTTGAGGGTGATACGAGGAACTCATCTTGAGAAGGGTACCTTGCGACTTGAAGAGCTCTCTCCAAAAGGTACTGATAAACACCCGATCTCGATCGGATACTATGGATTTAGGAAGCCCATGTAACCGGATAATATGCCGAATAAAAATGTCTGCCAATTCTTTGGCTGAATAGGGATGGCTTAATGCAATAAAATGTGCGTACTTGGACAGTCGATCGACTACGACCAGAATTGCATCCTTTCCTTTTGATTTGGGCAGCCCATTGATAAAGTCCATAGATATATCCACCCAAACTTGTTGCGGAATGGGGAGTGGGGCGAGCAACTCGGCTGGACTGAGGCTATCTACTTTACTCCGTTGACAAACATCACAAGCCCGTACGAATTCTGTGGTATCCTTCTTAATTCCAGGCCATTCGAACAGTTGGTGGAGGCGCTTGTATGTTCTCAATACCCCGGAATGACCACCAAATGCTGACTCATGAAAAGTACGCAACAACAGTGTGCGCAAGTCTCCCTGGGGAATCCGAATTTTTCCGTTAAGCGACAGGAAACCGTTACGCTCAGTAAACCCCCATGTGGCCTGGTCGCCTCTTCTGATTCGGGTTAAGATTTCGCCCAGATCTGGGTCAATCGTGGTTGCAGCAGCGATCTGCACCCAGATATCTGTTGTTGGCGACGAAATGGCTAGTGCAGCCAATTCCTCGAATGCTCCTCGTCTAGAAAGAGCATCAACAACGTCATTCTCTTTCCCAGGTCGATAGACGATCTCATAATCAAAACCGACGAGCTTTGCAATCCACTTTTGCTGTTCCGGGGTCGTGATCCGTTGCTCGAGAAGAAATCGAAGACTCCTTTGATCGGTCACTATTTTGAAGCGTCGACCAATGAGATAGGGTCTCCAACTTCGGATAGCTTCCAATACAGCCAACATTTACTTTTCATATATGGACCATGAACTCTTTGCAGCAGCGATGCCTTTACTTAGGTAGGCAATAGGGCGACCATTCTGCGATAACACAGCGCCAATTCCAAGGCCTGAAGCATCAGTTTCGATGACGAATTCATCGTTGAAGTTTGGAAGTGCTAATACTGGCGTCGAACTCATAGTAACTTTTAATCGCTCGAATGCGCCCTGGGCTTCAGACCCCCATTCAAACTTGTTCTTTTTGGTCAGATTGTGTACAGGACGAGCAATTTCCCCAAATTTCGGGCAAAATTTTCTGTAGTAACCGACAAGTCCTAAAAACCCGCGTAACTCCGTGACTGTCATGGGCGGTGGCCATCGAATTACTGCTTCGATTTTCTTCGGGTCAACTCTCTCGCCTTCCCATGAAATAAAGTGGCCCAGATATTCCACCTCTTGCACCCCAAAGAAGAACTTGGATGGCTTTATTACGAATTTTTCTTCCTTGAGAATTTGCAAAACAGTCCGTAAATGACCAATGTGGTCTGCCCATGTTGCGCTGTATATTAATATGTCGTCGAAAAACACTAGCACGAATTTCCGCAAGTAAGGCCGAAAGATGTGATTCATTATTGCTTGGAATGTTGAGGGTGCGTTGCTCAATCCAAACGGCATAATTAGATATTCATAATGGCCGCTATGTGTTCGAAAGGCAGTCTTGTGGATATCGTCCGGGTGCATCCGAATCTGGTGGTACCCGGCTTTCAAATCAAGTTTCGAAAAGTACCTCGACCCATGGAGTTCATCGAGCATGTCGTCCACTGTCGGAATCGGAAATCGATCTTTGATGGTGGCCATGTTTAAAGCACGGTAGTCGGTACAGAATCGCCATGACTCGTCCTTCTTCTTCACCAATAGTACGGGTGATGAGAAGGGGCTGGTGCTATAACGGATGAGGCCTGACGACAACATCTCTGCAACCTGTCTTTCAATCTCGTCTTTCTGGTAGTGAGCATAGCGGTAAGGGGCTACATTCACCGATTTAGACTCATCCACCAATCTGATTCGGTGGTCAAACTGTCGCCGAGGAGACAAGGTGGTTGTTGATGTGGTTACGCTTTTGAACTCAGTTAACATAACATCAATCTGCTCCCTATCTTTTTCATCACTGGCTCCATCATTTCCATTTAACTTCGGCGAAGACATTAAATAAAATTCCCCACCCTCATCGGCTGCTGATGTCTGGTCAGATTCTTCCATATTATCCGAGGGTGTATATCCGATTGCTTTCAGCAAAATTAATTCGTCGCCGCACCAGAAGTTAAGCGACAGTTTCTTGCAGTCCATCAATAATGGGCTGACTAATTCCAGCCATGGCATCCCCAAATATATGTCGACATTAGGTGAAGGAATTGCATGTAGTGTAACATGGAAGCACATACCTTGTATGACTATCAAAATGTTCTCGTATTGGATGTTGGAGTCCAGGAAAAAACCTCCCCCGATCCGAATCTTGCTTGTTGTTGAGCTATAGGTTGCAGGCAGCCTTAACCTCCGGGCGACTTCATTTGATATGAAGTTCAATGATGCTCCGCTATCCACAAGAATTAATAGAGGTTGATTTCGTATGATACCTCGAAATTTCAACGATCTGGTGCGCTCGCTGTCACTGAGAGTGGCAAGGGTTGGAGCGTGTTTTGGCTCATCTTTTGTGGGCTGGAAACTGATAATTTCTTCATTTACATTCGCTGTTTCTGGATCTTCGTCATATCTCGGCTGCCCTTCATCTGCTTCAGAGGGATAATCTTCTACGATCATGCTTAACATTTTTGCATTAGCACATACGTGATTCCACGCGTAACGCTCGTTACACGTAAAACAAAGTCCTGCTTGTCGTCGACGGTTTATTTCTTCATTTGACAGCTGAGTGCGCCCCTTTGCTGTACCCAAGCTGCTGCTACTGCCCTTGGGTGTTTTGGCATCCACCGAATGACTTGCTTCTCGGTTCAGACTGTTGCCCCCTGTTCTGGGCTGTGGGTTGCGGAAAGAGGTTGGATACACCCCTTTTTGTGGCAAGTATCGTGTAGCTCTTAGTTGTTCGTCCTTTCGAGAGGCTAGTTCGATTGCCTCTTTCATGTCACGCGGTCGCCACATTTTTAGTTCATTTGCAATCTCGCCTTTAAGGCCAGCCATAAAGGTACCTAACAGGGCGCTTTCGGGCCAATGGGGTACTCGGTGGACTAGTTTTTCCCACTATGTTAGATAGTCTTTAAAGGTCCCCGTTTGACGGACTTTGCTCATTGACTCATTGGCATCTTCAAACTGGTCCTTTTCGAAGCGGTTGAGCAGCCCTCCTTTGAAGTGTTCCCATGAAATAAATGGTTCACTCGTCGTTTGTTCGAACCAACGCCACCAGTGCCTCGCGTTGCCATTGAGGTAATAGGATGCAATCTGCACACAGTCTTTCACTCGTACCCCTTTGACTTCGAAGTACTGTTCTGCTTTATCGATCCAGTTGATCGGATCTTCCCCCGTAAACTTTGGAAAATCCATTCGAACCCCCTTTGGCATGTGGTCGCGGGGTTTCTCGGTTCGTCTACTCCGTACCGACCTTCTCGATTCTCCGTCGGAACTATCCGAGGTCTCATCCTCCCCGTCTTCATCTTCGGGGTTGGATCCGTCATGATGAAAGGGATCAGGGTAGGTTGCAAATGGGTTCACCCTCTCTCCCGACTCATCGCGTGATCCCTCTTCGAAGTGCAGTCCTCGGCGTGGTCCTCGCCCCTCATTTAACTCTGTTCGACTGCCCTCCGCTTGTCCCCCTCGACCACCGCGTCCTTGTTACCCATGTCTCCGGGCATCTTTGAATAATGGATTATTGTGTTTCTCCCTTTGGAATTGGCGTCTTCCCTGGTCAACAACGATGATGCCAGTGGTGCGAGCCCTTCCGTCCCGTCGTTGGAAACGGCGCCGTCCACCCTCTGAATCTCCGTCTGATTGGGGATTATGCAGCGACGCTGCTTGCAGAGCTTCACTGATTGGTGCAAATGAAGCCTCCAGTTTCGCCAGTCTTTGTCTATTTGAACCCATGGTGGTGGTAGCGGAATCGTGGTATTTAGGATTGTAACGGCTCTGAGGCCAATTGTTGAAACCTCAAGTGTAAGGAACCCTAGAAACCCAAGATGAACCTTGGATTGACCTAGCAATCAGCACAATACGCTGTGATGAATTCAGTGAATTCTCATTGTTGGGAATAAAATGATAAATGTTTTGATTGAATACCAAAAACCCCCTGAGACATGCCTAAGTCAAGATGATTATGTTCTAAGATTGTTAGAACATATAGAATAAGGATAGATGAGAAGCTGATATGTTAGGCAGCTCTTAGATGATTAGAGGCACAATTTGAGGGGGAACATATGCTTTGAAGTCTATCAAGAACAAGTCCCCTTAAGGCTCAAATTCTGGAACAATCACCTAAGTTATTGAAGGCCAAGTATACTGATCAGGAGAGTTGTCTAGAGAAGTTGTCTCTGCACAATTAAAACAAGAACAAAGGTTCTGAAGCTTAAAGGCCAAGTATGCTGATCAGGAGAGTTGTCCAGAAGAGTTGTCTCAGTACAATTAAACCAAAACAAGGTTCTGAAGCTTGAAAGCCAACTATGCTGAAGACAACTACACCCTAAAAGGCTTCAATGAATCATGCTGAGATCATCTAAATGAAGCAAAGGGAAAGAGCCAAGTCATCTGAAGAAGAGCAAGCCAACTATGCTGATAAGCATGTATGTTGATAGTGATAAGCAGAGTTGTCCATTTGATAAGGAATGTTTCCTATCATTGGATCAACCTTCAGAAGCCATGTCCAAGTCCTAACAAGTGAATCTTAAAGTCAGACATTGGGAAGAGTGCTGCAGAATGAAGACAAAGTCTTAACAGCCGTTTATTACCCAAATGAGGACATGTCACTAGCAAAAATCTGTCTTACAGTTTGAAGAACTCAAGGAAGACATTTATAGCAATTTGGGACTGACTCTCCAACAGGCAAATCCTCAAATTTGTCTATAAATACAGAAGTGTGAAGACCATTTGAAGCATCCATTCTACATCCAACTGAACAAGCATCTTGAAGCTTCAAAAGTCATAAGACATTATTAGTCTTGAAACACTTCTTCTAAGCTTAACTCATTGTATATCCATACAAAGCTTAGAGAGATATCCTAATCCTTATACACTGATCTTCATTTTAAAGGATATCTCATTAGTTGGAAACCTTACTTCAACCCTTAACCCTTTCAAGTGAGAAAGTGAGAAGGTTGTAGTAGTAGAAGTGGTAGGAGCTGACTGTTGAGAGAAGAACAGATTAGTTCTGAGTTGAGAAGAGGGTACTAGGACTCTAGACATCCTAGGGATCAATTCACCAAGGAGTGGTGTTCTTGATCAAGTGCACCTTGGCACTATAAAATAAGTTAATTCCAAGAGTGAAGGAATTATCCTGTTAAATCAGGGAAAGTGGATGTAGGAGCTTGAGTCTCTGAACTACTATAAACTCTTGTGTTGATTTACTTTCAAAGTACTTTCATACATTCAACACTGCACACAAAACTGATCTTTCAAAGAACATATATTTAAAGACTGTGCAAAAACTGTATTGGACAAGTTCCCTGAAAACTGGACTATATTGCTTAAGTGATTTCAGAACTTAAAAGATTTTGAACTAAAGGGCCAACCACTAATTCCGCACATATAACTCCCCTAGATAGTTACTCAACTAAGTACTCAATAGTACTTAGTAGTTTGATTATCTTAGAAGAGTTAATCTCATCAGCAAAGTTGTCTAGGACAACATTGCTGAACTCTGGTTTGATCAAGTTTGAAAAGAATTTGCATACAAGTGTATCCCCCCCCATACACTTGTCATATACTCCTTCCAGGACCAACAAGTGGTATCAGAGCAGGGGTTCAAGGACCACTGCTTCTGAAAATCCATCTTGGTTTTTTTTTCAAAATCACACATTTGGTGTGGTCACTGAACTGATCTATCCGAAATCCTATCATTTGACTGACATCTTATCCTTAAGCTATGGCCAACAACAATGCTGTTCCTAATGATGCTGTTCAAGGAATCAACAATATGGCCACCAATCCAGTTAACCATATATCACATCACAAGCTGCCCATGTTCTCAATTGAGAACTATGACTTCTGGAAGATCAGAATGAGAGCTCATCTTGCATCTCTTCATACTGATATGCTGAGAGTGATAACAAGAGGACCCTATATGTTCACTCAAATCAACCCCAGATTAACTGAAGACCAAAGAGCTGACATAAGGGAAGAGATCCCTAAAGATGAAGATGATTTCACTGCTGAAGAGAAGAGAAAAGATAATTTGAATTATCTTGCAATGAATACTCTCTACCAAACAATTCCAGATGCAATCATGGGAAGAGTCTACCACTGCACAACAGCCAAAGAAATTTGGGATACTCTTACTGAAATGTGTGAAGGTACTGAAAAGATAAAGGAGAACAAACTCCAAGTGGTTGTGCAAAAGTTTGAGCAATTCTCAATGGAGCCAGATGAGTCCATTGACAAGTTTGCTGGTAGATTCACTGATGTGATGAATGAAATCAACTCATTGGGCAAGGTGTACTCCAGGAGAGAAGTTGGTTTAAAAATCCTGAGAAGTCTCACTCAAAAGTGGGATGTATATGTTGTAATGATGCAGAATACCAAGGATCTCTCCTCCATGCCCATGCAACAAATCTTCTCAGAACTCAAAGCATATGAGTTTGACCTCAACAGAAGAAAGCCAGCAGAGGAATCTTCTCTACCAATCAAGGAAGTGGCATTTAAGGCCAAAACTGCTGAACCAGAAATGCAGTCCACTCCAAGACCATCAAAGTCAGTCTCCAAGGCTGAAATGAAGGAAGAGATGGCCCTCATGGCAAGGAGGTTTGACAAACTCAACACAAGGTTTGGTAGATACAAGAAGTTCTACCAAGACAACAAATTCAGGAGAAGGTACAACTCTCTTGAAGATCAGGCCAAGGACAAAAAGCCTGAAGAGAAAAGATTAGAGGACAAGTACTCTGATAGGAGAAAGTCTAGTAGAGCTGACCCTTCATCATCTAAAGGAAGAGATGAATCCAAGAAGGATGATGATGAAGACCTATGCTATAATTGCAAGAAGAAATGGCACTTCCAGTATGACTGCCCTGAATTGAGCTCTAAAGAAAGAAGAGAAAGACAAGCAAAGAGAGACATAAAGTTCACCAATAGGAAGGCCATGATGGCTGGTGAAGAATCTGAGAGTGCTGAAAGCTTCAACTCTTCTGATGGACTATTCTCAAACAGTGATGATGATGATGATGTGTGCAACATGGCTATTGAGGATGATGAGGTACCTTTGGGCCACAAGAAGAGGAGTATGAGCAAAAATTCAGCATGGTATCTTGACAGTGGATGCTCAAGGCACATGACTGGAAACAAGGAACTCCTCACTGATTTTATTGAAAAAGAAGGCCCAAATGTCACATTTGGAGACAACTCACAAGCAACAACAAAAGGTTATGGTACTTTGATGATTGGTAACATCAAAGTATCCAATGTGTCTTAAGAATATTCACAAGTCTTAAGAATCCCCACAAACACTTCTTCCCCAAGTATTCAAAACCCTAGCTTTCATCTTCTTCAAACACTCTCAAACTCACTCAAATTCATTTCTGTAACCTTCAATGGCTCCCAAAGTAAGACCAGAAATGATCATTGATTTCTCCAACAAGGCTCTAGACCTTGATTTTGGCTATCCAAGCAACAAGAACAACCTTCACTTTGAGCCTATTGTATCTTTCGAAAGTGAAGACCCTGAAATAACTCCAACTCTTAGATGGCTAAGAAGAGCTGGACTCAAGAAGTTCATGGAAGAAAGGCCAAGCTCTTGTCTGGAGAACTATATGGCTGAATTCTTTGCCTTCCTCAAGTGGAGAGACAAGCCTGAAGATGGTGAAGTTGCTACAAGAATCTCATATGTAGCAGAGGGAGAGGAGGAAGAGAGATTTCACAGGGTGAAATTCTCTGAAGAAGACCTTGAAGGAGCTTTTGGATTGCCTTCAGAGGGAAGGAATCCAGAATTCTATGGTGCTGACCATGAAGAGGAGATAGCACAAGAATGGCTATTGGTCCCAGGCCCCATCTCTTCAACACAACACAAGAGAACTCTTAAGCTAAAATTTCTCAATTTGTTTGAGGTAATCACCAAGAGTCTCTTGAGCAACACTGGAAGCCTGGAGCAGGTCAGCCATCCAAGAATAAGGATTATGGCTGCAGTTATTGATGCTAGTGACAAGGGCATCAAGTTTGATTGGAGGACCTTCATCTTGTCTGAGATGATGAAGGAAAAGGCCAAATTCAAAGTGAGAGCTTACAATAAGGTTGTATTGGAAGGAAAACTCAAGTATTGCACCAGGGCAAGCTTGTTGATTGAAAGATTTTCCCACTATTCACAAATGCAAACCTTTGCAAAGCCCCTCCCTGCCCAGAAAGCTTAGTAAGAAAACTGAGCAAAGAAGGTTGTTGATGACCAACTCTGCTGAAAAGATTGAAGAAAAGCCCAAATTAAAGAAGAGAACTAAGGCCAGGGCTGTCAAGACTAAGAAAATGTCTCAAGTACTCTCAGAAGAAGCCTTAGGAGCTTTAATTGAAGTTGATGAAGTGGCAGAAGAAGGAGTGCAAGTGACATCTGATCACTCAGAAGAGTTGAGGCAGAAGTACAATGAAACAAGGCAAAAACACAAGGGTGATAAGAGGGCCAGGAAAGTTGTCCCTGAGGAAGAGAAAGAAGTGGAAGGTAGTGGGAGCAGTAGGGCTAGCAAGAGAAGGGCCAAGCCCACTGAGAAGGTGCTGGAACTTCAGGAAGAAAGGTCTCTTCAAATTGCTTTAAGGGAAAACAGGGCTGAAAGCAGGACAAAATCTAAGTCCAGAACCAACTCTTCTGGTTCTGGAACCACAGAGTCCAAAATCCCTGAAGGCCAATCCTTAGAAGCCAACATCCCTGAAACCCAAAATCCTGAACCCAACTCCCCTGAAACCCATATTACCCCTTCCAACCAACCTATCACCCCTATCAATCTTACTAAGAGATATTCTCCAGAAGGGAGTGTGCAAAGAAGTGGCATAGATGTGCTTGCAGATTTAGCTGTAGATGAGACAAGGTTGCTGTCACCCCTTGACTCATCCATGCTCATTTATTCAAAGCTTTTAGAATCTGCACTCAATGAGCCAACCCCCCCTAAGCAAAGCCCCTTCAGATCCATTGCTCTCAAAAGCAACTGAAGTACCTTCAACTGCACCCAACCCTTCTGAAGCCAACATTCCTGAACTTAACCTACCTGAAGCCACCTTAGGAGAAGACAGAGCCAACTCCCCTATAAACCAAAGTCCCCATTCAAGTGGAGATGAGGAGGAGTATACTTATGAGAGTATGCTCAGAGGTGGAGCCAAGGCTACTGTGGACAGTTTGTATCCACAACTTGCTGAATTTCCAAGAATTCAGAAGACATTTCATGATTGGAGAATGCTTGTGGATGTTAAAGACAAAACTATAATGGAGATATCACAAGTCATCCAAGATAAGGGTGCAAACTGGTGGCAAGTAGAAGAAAGCACACTACTACACTTTGCTGGTGTGCTAAAAACAAGATTTCTCATTGATGAGAATGTGTTTGCAAAGTTAGTAGATGAGAAGATCATTGAGGAAAAGGAAAGAAAAGCTAAGGGCATCAAACACCCTGATAGTAGCTCAAATGATGATGATTCCCCTGATGATCCCTCAAACCCCTCAAAACCCAACCCTCCTAAAACCAATCCCAACCCTTCTGAATCCAATCTGCCTTCAACCCCCCTCATAACCTATCATAGGAAAGGCTCTGCTTCATCAGAGGTGTTAACCAAGGGTGGTAACACAACCAAAGATACATCTGCCAATGAAGGTTCTTCTGAACCCAAGGCACAGCCTAAAGATGTTGAGGTTCCTTTATTAGAGGCTGGTTTGGTTAAGGCCTATTCAGTGTCAGAAGAGTTGGACACTGATCAGCCTTTAATCATTCAGGATGACTCAGTGGCTGCTGCAATAAGCACTGTGATCTCCCCACAACTGCTAACTTTGAACCTTGTTGAAGGTGGAGATGTTGCAGGTCTAGGTGAAGGTGTTGAAAAGGAGAGATTAGTCAAAAAATCAGAGGGAGTAGTGGATGAAAGAGAGGTTGTGATCACTAAGATAGTGAGTGTACCACAAATAGAGGGTGGTATAAGTGAGGAAGGACAGGTTATTCTTGAAGTCAAATATGAACTTCAAGAATCCCTTGATGAAAGGAGGCCTGATTCCTTGGGTGAGGACATTATAAATGAAGGAAGAAAAGAAAGAGTTGAAAATGAGAAGAAGGCTGCTGATGTATCAGAGTCTTATGAAAAAGAAATTGAGGGTGATGAGTGTTTATTTCCTAACATTTTTTATCTGTCTAATATTGCAAGTATTTCCCTTGACCAAATATTTACAGATGAGTTCTTGACAGATGCTCCCATCCAAGTGGATACAGGCTCAGCACAAGCCTTGCTTGGAATGCAGTCAGAGAAGTTGGACTCTTTGGCTCATCAAGTCCAATCTGCTCATGCTGAAACATCAGGAGCATTGAATGAGCAAGGAAGAACTCTAGCATCTGTGGAGATGAGATTAATAGGCTCTGAGGATGTGGTGCTACCCACATTGGAAGCAAGGATAAGTGGTGTGGAAACTGGTCTCCAAACCATTTCCACTAAAGTTCAAAAAGCCAAATCCACCATGGAATCCATCTCAGAGGAGGTCAAGAAGGAACAAAAGCTGCTGAGAGATAATCACAATGCCAATGTCAAAGCTCTCAGACTAACTGTCAAACAAGCACTTGGAAAGAAGACATCATTGCAAAGAAAAAGAGCTGAGGAACAAAGACTTGCTATGGTAAAAGCAGCCTCAGAAAAGTTTTCCCAAGAAGTGATGGCCAACATTGCTGAAGGTACAGTGGCCAACCTCACTGAGCTTCTTAAGGCCTAACTTGATGCATCTCTGAAAGCAACCTTGGAGGAGGTTGTCCAACAAAAGATGAAGCCTGTTCTAGCTTTCCTTAGCTTGAGTAGTGATAGGATGCAGAATATACATGATGAGAATGTATATCTGTTGGAAGAGATGAAGTCTCTAAACCAAGCCCAATCCCAGATGGCCACTACCATGAGTGAGCTCAAACCTCAATGCTTTGATGCTGCCAAAAAGGGGGAAAGGGAAAGAGCAAGAGCAAGAGCAAAAGGTGCCTTAGTCATAGGAAGCCCAGTCAAGGAAAAGGACAAAGTTCCTGAAGTTAAAGGAAAAGAGCCAGCAGTGCTGAACTTAGAAGATTTGGATGAAGAAGAGCAGTTAGCAATTGCCTTGAAGAACTCAATGGCTTCAGCACAAGAGGAAAGAGTTAGGCTACAGCAAAGACCAGGAGGAGAGGTATCTGGTTTGGACAAAGATGCTGAAGGTGTCCAAACTAGAGGAAAGATTAAGAAGGCCAAAGGAAACAAAAGAAAAGTTGAAACATTCACTGATTTTCCCAACAGCCTTGATCTGCCCCCTGAGTTCAGAATTGATGATGATGAGCCTACTTCCAAAAAGGCAAAGAATGCTGAAAAAGACAAAACTGCTGAAGTATCCAAGTTTGCTGAAAAGGATAAATCCTCTGAAACTGACAAGAGTGCTGAAGATCCCAAGTCCACTGAAAATATTGAAGAGTTGTTTGCTGAAGGATTTGGACCTGAGCCCAAAAAGAAGACAACTGTCTTAGCTCTTGATCCATCAAAGTTGTTTCATGAAGGATATGGCAAAGATCCTGAAACTCAACAGAAACTGGCCATGATGAGGGCCCAAGAAAAAATGGATGTGATGGAAGAGGCCAACAGAGCAAGAGATAAGAGAAGAGCTGACTTCCAAAAGCCAAGAAGAAGGAGAGCAACCTACAACAAAATGAAGCCCCAGCTACTGATTCCCATGGACACCAAATATCCACACTTGGATAAATGGGTGCCCATTCAGCTGAATGACACATGTGAAGAGGCTAAAAGGGAGTTTGTCTATGATTATTATGTCATTGACAGATGGAATGGAGGATATGCAACCTCTTCTTTTGCTGAGTTCATGATAGAGTATTACAGAGAGTTGTATCAACAATTGCTTGCAACTGCTGATATTGCAAGAACTGAACTCAGTGCCCCCAAGCCTATCATTTACATGCCTCCAAAGCTTGATGGATGGATTGACCAGTCAAGGATCCTGAGAGAGTTTCTAGAGATCCTCAAGTTGAACAAGATGACCCTTGGACCCAAAGGAACCAACCAAGAAGCCATGGAGCTGAAAAGAAGAGTGTGGGCACAATATGGGATGGTGCCACCTAAAGAAGATGATCTCTAAAATGGCTAAGTCTTCTGACCTTTTTGGTGGTTGAAAACTTATCTTATCTGAAGATATGTTTAATTGGTCATCTATGCTGAAGTCTGGTCAAGAATGCTGATGTGCTTTGAAAATCTGTTTGCTCTGATATGCTCTAATATAAGTTGTTGCTCTGATACTTGAAGATCTAGATGTTATTAAGTATTTAGTACATACTCTGATGTAATAGGATTTTGAATTCATGCTCTGATATGTTAACTTCAACTATCAACATGCTTATAATGTACTTTTGAATGAATGATAGTTGAACATCCTTTGAATCAAGAAACACTGTTACAAAAATCTCTCTATGCCTATCCTTGAAACCTATTTGCAACATGAATAGTGAGTACACTAACACATTCCTTTTCAGGAAAATTGACTCTAGTCATGTCTTCTGAAGATAAATGTAATAGGTGTAGTCAAGTCACTTTTGCATAAAATGTAATAGGTGTAGTCAAGTCACTTTTGCATAAAATGTATAGGTTTTGGCATCATAAAAAATGGGGAAATTGTTGGGAATAAAATGATAAATGTTTTGATTGAATACCAAAAACCCCCTGAGACATGCCTAAGTCAAGATGATTATGTTCTAAGATTGTTAGAACATATAGAATAAGGATAGATGAGAAGTTGATATGTTAGGCAGCTCTTAGATGATTAGAGGCACAATTTGAGGGGGAACATATGCTTTGAAGTCTATCAAGAACAAGTCCCCTTAAGGCTCAAATTCTGGAACAATCACCTAAGTTAATGAAGGCCAAGTATACTGATCAGGAGAGTTGTCCAGAGAAGTTGTCTCTGCACAATTAAAACAAGAACAAAGGTTCTGAAGCTTAAAGGCCAAGTATGCTGATCAGGAGAGTTGTCTAGAAGAGTTGTCTCAGTACAATTAAACCAGAACAAGGTTCTGAAGCTTGAAAGCCAACTATGCTGAAGACAACTACACCCTAAAAGGCTTCAATGAATCATGCTGAGATCATCTAAATGAAGCAAAGGGAAAGAGCCAAGTCATCTGAAGAAGAGCAAGCCAACTATGCTGATAAGCATGTATGCTGATAGTGATAAGCAGAGTTGTCCATTTGATAAGGAATGTTGTCCTATCATTGGATCAACCTTCAGAAGCCATGTCCAAGTCCTAACAAGTAAATCTTAAAGTCAGACATTGGGAAGAGTGCTGCAGAATGAAGACAAAGTCTTAACAGCCGTTTATTACCCAAATGAGGACATGTCACTATCAAAAATCTGTCTTCCAGTTTGAAGAACTCAAGGAAGACATTTATAGCAATTTGGGACTGCCTCTCCAACAGGCAAATCCTCAAATTTGTCTATAAATACAGAAGCGTGAAGACCATTTGAAGCATCCATTCTACATCCAACTGAACAAGCATCCTGAAGCTTCAAAAGTCATAAGACATTATTAGTCTTGAAACACTTCTTCTAAGCTGAACTCATTGTATATCCATACAAAGCTTAGAGAGATATCCTAATCCTTATACACTGATCTTCATTGTAAAGGATATCTCATTAGTTGGAAACCTTACTTCAACCCTTAACCCTTTCAAGTGAGAAAGTGAGAAGGTTGTAGTAGAAGAAGTTGTTGGGATATGAATCCTACAACAAGTCCTAAATGATGAATAAAAGATAAAAGATGAAGTTTTGATAAGCCAAAAGAAGACTTGAATATTTTCTAAGTATTGATTGATCTAGTCTAGTTGAGTTGAAGTCATCTTGTACAGATCAGTAGAATTCACAAGACAAGTACAGTTTTATAATACAAGTATTATTGAAAGATAAGTACGATGTATAAGTACTTCATATTTGATTGTATATGTTAGATTGTTATTGAGCTATAATTATTGTATAGAGCTCATGTTTTTATATGTAATAGATAGATTCATTGTATAGTTATAAGTTGACTAAGCTTTGTTATAAAAGCTTAATGTAATGTAATAGTCTTGTTAGGTTAGATGATAGGACTAGATTAGTTCTATTAGAAGTCTACTGCACAAGAAGAGAAGACCAGTCTACTACTCAAGACAGGTGGACTACAAGTCAAGTGCATCTACTGGACTACACAAGACAAGTTATCATAAAGTTAGTTACAAATACGCGTGAAAGATAAGGATGAAGAAGTTAGTTATGGAATAACTAATTCGTAACAAGAAACGCGTTTATGGATAAGAAGATTCAGTTGAAATCAGTTATCAAGAAAGGTTGGTTACAACTACCTGAATTCTTGAAGTTCGAAGTATATAAATACTTGAAGGAGTTTATCATTTAAAAAGACTACTGATAACCGAGATACTGATTACTGAGATATTGATACTGCAAGCATTATTGAAGATTCAAGTGAAGTTTTCTCTCAGAGATTGAAGTTCAGAAAGTAAAGCTACACAAGACAAGTGAAGATCAGAAGGCTACTACTGAACGAAGAGAAGTTTTATTTTCTTTTGTTGTTTCAAGTTGCTAGTTACTTGTAAAATAGCTAGTAAGATCGAAGAGGCACTTGGAAGTGTTATCGAGAAGATCTAAGTCTTATTTCTTGGGACTTAAAGCTACAAGAACATATTACTCCATTGGACGAGTTAATAAGAATTTCACAACTGGGTTTGTGAGAGTGGATGTAGACAAGTTGTCGAACCACTATAAATCTCGTGTTCGATTTACTTTACTGTTTTTGTTTGTTGTTTAATTGGTTAATTGTTTAGTTAATTGAATTACATAACTGATCTAGACTAGTTGAGTATACATAAAACAGAGTTCTCGAATTAAGTTGAGTATAAACTTTAATTGGGCTCATTGTTAATTTCGTATTCCGCACAGTGTAATTCTGATATATCGAAAGATTTTAGAAAAGTCTATTCACCCCCCTCTAGACATTTTCTTTAGCTTCCCTCGATATTAACTCAACTTAGGGACCTACAAGTGGTATCAGAGCAGTAGTTTACGAACTGCTGTTTCTTGATAACCGACTTAAGACTTAGGGTGAAGTCTTGGTCCTTGATTGTTCTTGTATACGTGTTCTTGATCATATTCTTGTAACATCTGTTTTCGTGCTCCCTGTTCTTGACTTATCTGTTATTCTTGATCATAACTCTACTTAGCACTTATTTCTTGAAATCATGTCTCTTGAGATCAGCGCTAACAAGCTACCTAAGTTCCAGGTACAAGACTACGACTATTGGAAGCTAAGGATGGAAGCCATCTTCAGCTCCACTCACGACTTAATGATCTCCGTCGTCACTGAAGGTCCAATTGTGACCATGATCCCCAATACTGCTGCCCTTGACCCAAATCAACCAGTGGGTACACTCGTCAAGAAACCAAGGTCAGAACTAACCTCTGAAGAAATGAGACAGAATAATTTGGATAGCTTGGCCAAGAATTACATCTTACACACTCTTCCTAACGAGTATCTGGGAAAAGTGTTAAAATGTAAAACTGCCAAAGAAATGTGGGATCGCTTAGCTATCATTTGTGAAGGGACATCCCTAATCAAAGAAAGCAAGCTTTCTACTGCAGTCCAAAGATTCGAATCATTTCATATGAAAGTTGGTGAAACAATAGACCAGTTGGATACTCGTTTTACTAAAATCATGAATGACTTGGAAGTCCTTGGTAAATCTTATACTCCACGTGAAATCAATCTTAGGATTCTCAAAAGCCTTGATAGTCGATGGAAGATGGTAAAAATGCTTGTTAAGAATACCCAAGATATAGACGTATGGACAGCAGAAACCATGTTTCAAACTCTAAAGGCCCATGAGTTTGATCTAGACGAAGATGAACCCATAGCAAGTAGTGATAGAGAACATGCTGTATCTAAGAACGTTGCTTTTAAGGCTAGTTCGTCTAAGATAGACAGGTCTAAGACTAAGACTAGGTCTGCTTCTGTGAAAGACGAGTTAGATACTGATCTTAGTCTGAAGGATCAGGTAAGCCTCATGGTTAGAAAGTTTGATAGGCTGAATAAACGTTTCGGAAGATATAAGAAGTTCTATAGAGAGCATAGAGGGTCTGCTTCTAAGAACTCGTCTGAGACCAGACGAGACCGAAACTCGTCCGAAAGGAGAGACGAAGTCTCGAAAGGTAACAGACAAGATAGAGAGTCTGATGGTAGGAAGATCACTCGTTCTGATAGACGTGATAAACGAAGGAACAATTCTCCTATTAAAAAGGCTACTAATGATCTCTTGTGCTATAACTGTGAAAAGCCAGGTCACTACATTTATGAATGTCCAGACCTGAGTACTGATGATCGAGAAGAACGCAAAGCACGAAGGGAAAGAAGATACAACCGTGGTAAGAAGGCAATGATGGCCAATGATGACTCTGACTCTGACTCTGACGAGTTGGCATCATCCTCATCTAGCTACCCGTCTGAACCAGATCACGATGAAGCTTTCATAGTAGATGATGGTCTATGCTTCATGGCTAAAATCGACCAAGAGGTATCATCTGCTACTTCCTTTCAATCTTGTGATAAATCAGATTCTGATGAAAGCGACACTGCCAGTAGCAAAGTAGGGAGTAGTCTTCAGCACTCTACTAGTGCAGTTGAAGATGACCTCCTACTTGCCAACAAGGCATTCATTGAAGTCAGTGACGAAAACATCATTTTAAGACAAGAAATCATTGATCTTAAGGAAGCCCAGTCTAAAGTAGATCCTAATATAACAGTCCTAAATGAACGCTTGCAAGAAGAGTTGAGACAACTCAAAGACAAGTGTGCATTAACAGACAAGTTGTATCAAGACCTACTTAAGACACATGCTACTGAGAAACATGAATTCAATGTTTTACAAAGCAAGTTCAAAAAGCTTGAAGAACGTAATAAGTTCTTAGAAACCGAGGTTGTCACTCTAGACCTTAAACTTACTGACCTGGTTAACTCATCTAAGGTTAACCTTGAACTGTCAGATAGGTATAGGGCTCCTACTGACAAGACAGGCATAGGTGCTGAGACACCCAGCTCGTCTACTCAAATTCCTAAGAACCCTACTATTTTCATCTCAAGTTCTTTGACTAATGATAAAGGAAAAGAACCAATGATATACGATATTGACACTCCATCTAAAGGTACTGTACCAAAACAAGCTCAAGTTAACATTCCAAATACCAAGGGAGGTAAAAAGAAAGTTAACAACAAGCCTGTTCCGTTTAAGACAAGTCAACAAAGGACTAGGAATCGTGGACGACCAAATCAGGTCAGATACGAGGACTGGTATCCTGAGGAGACGAGTACTAAACTAGTACAGACTAGACGACAAGAGTCTAGACCTCCTTTCATAAGGCAGTCTCAACTCTACTCGTCTAGACCTAGACAGGAAGGTCCAAAATATCGTACACAAGCTGTTCTATATCCTCCACCTTTGTCATATGATATCAAAGGAGAAGAAAGACCTAAACATGTCTATAAACCGTATGGACCTAATGCATACAAACCTTACTCTGACTATCATAGACAAGTGCCTGCTCAAGTAGAGATTAAGTCAAAAGGCTATCTCCAAAGAGTAGACCCGAACTCAACTGATAGGCCAGATAAGGACAACAAGGTCTTATTTTGCAACAAATATGGTCGTAAGCTCAGAAGATCAAACTTGTTCAGGACTCCAATGTACATTTGGATTCCATTGAACTCGACTAACCCCCCAGGACCCCAATAAACAAGGAGGGTACCTAAATTATGAAATATCATCTGATGCAGGGTCGACTCGATCTATACAAGAAAGGTGGCTCAACAGGAGAAACTTGGTACATAGACAGTGGGTGTTCACACCACATGACTGGTACCAAGACTCTCTTATCAAGCTACCATGAGCAAGAAGGACCAAAAGTGATATTTGGTGATAGCTCCATTGCTGTTACTAAAGGATTTGGTTACATTCGGAATGGAGACATAGAGATTCAAGATGTTTCTTATGTTGAAGGCTTGAAATACAATTTACTCTCTGTTTCACAATTTTGTGATCGTGGATACAAGGTGCAGTTCAAGAGTCAGAAATGTGAAATCATTGACAAAAAGACACACACAGTCTTACTGGTCGGCATTAGATAAGGAAGTGTGTACATAGTGAACTGGAACAGTTGTCCGAGGGACACCTGTCTACTTACTAAGAATCCTAAAGAACTTGGCTGGCTCTGGCATAGACGCCTCTGTCATCTAAACTTTAAGGTTCTTAATAAGATAGCCAGAGACTACCTTGTGGAAGGTATTCCCAATGAAGTCTACTATAAGTCACATGTATGCACGTCCTGTCAAAAAGGTAAACAGGTAAAGGGTTCTTTTAAATCTATTCCATCCCTCTCAACCAGTAGAGTTCTTGAACTTCTACATATGGACTTACATGGCCCAATAACTCCTCCAACTTTGAACGGTAGAAGGTACACACTTGTTGTGGTAGACGACTATTCTAAGTTCACTTGGGTAGTCTTCTTACACAAGAAGAGTGATACACAAACACTTTTGCCTGATCTGTTGAAGAAGTTACAGGTTGAGAAGAATCAGTCAATTGTCAAGATCCGTAGTGACAAGGGTACTGAATTCATTAACTGCTATATTAAAGAATTTTGTTCTAAGCGTGGCATCCAGCACCTTACTAGTGCAGCTAGGACACCACAGCAAAATGGAGTAGCAGAACGAAGGAACAGAACTCTTAAGGAGGCCTGCAGGACCATGCTGACAGAGTATAATACGCCTCAGAAATTTTGGGCAGAAGCCATCAATACTGCATGCCACTCACAAAATAGAAGTGCTATCAATAAAGCACTAGGTAAGACGCCCTATGAGGTATGGAAAGGTAGAAAACCCAGAGTGTCATATTTTCATATATTTGGATGCAAGTGTTTCATCCATAACAATGGGAAAAACAAGTTGAATGCATTTGATGCTAAAGCAGACGAGGGGATATTCTTAGGATACTCCTCGACTAGCAAAGCATTTAGAGTATTCAACTACTCAACCCTTTGTGTGGAAGAAACACCACATGTGGTTTTCGAAGAATCTCAACAGGACTCATCTACCAACAAGATCAGTGAGAAAGTTACTGAGCTAACTGTCGAATCTGACAAAGACTCAGAGGTATATGAATCCGTTCAAGCGTACAATCCATTCATGAAAGCTCTTGAGTCAGATGACCAGAAGAAGGTAAGTGCTCAAGGTAACTCTACTAGACCAGTTGACATGCCTAAACTAGTCGACTCGTCTACTCCCATTAAATTTTCTGATGATAATGATGTTGACATGCATGATGCTGTACATGATATAGATGATAGTACTATTGTTAAGAATAGAAATACATGGAAATCAGGGCATAATACTGAAAATATTATTGGTGACTCTACTGTTGGTGTTAAGACTAGACGACAACTCTTTGAGTCGCAAGAACAATCTAGTCCATCTCTGTTTTGCTGGTGTTGTTTTCTCTCATCTATCGAGCCTAAAACCATTAATGAGGCATTGGCTGATAGTAATTGGATCATTGCTATGCAAGACGAGTTGAATCAGTTTGTTCGAAACGACGTCTGGGAACTTGTCGATAGACCGAAACATCATAATGTAGTTGGCACTCGATGGATTTTCAAGAATAAGAAAGATGAGAATGATGTAGTTGTTCGTAATAAGGCTAGACTAGTCGCCCAAGGCTTTTCACAAGCTGAAGGCATAGACTATGATGAAACATATGCTCCTGTTGCTAGACTAGAAGCCATTCGATTGTTCCTTGCATATGCTGCTTACATGAAATTTACTGTATATCAAATGGATGTTAAAAGTGCATTTCTTAACGGTATTCTTGCGGAAGAAGTGTATGTTGAACAACCCCCAGGTTTCGAAGTCAAAGGTAACCAGGTATACAGATTAAAGAAGGCCTTATATGGACTAAAGCAAGCTCCAAGAGCCTGGTACGATACTCTTTCTCAATTTCTATTAGAAAATGGTTTTACTAAAGGCAAGGTAGATAGAACCTTGTTTAGAAGACAAGAAGGGAAAGACATTTTACTCGTCCAAATTTACGTAGATGACATCATTTTTGGTTCACCTAGCAAAAAGCTGAGTGAAAGTTTCTCAACACTCATGCAAAGTAAATTTGAGATGTCTATGATGGGTGAAATGAACTACTTTCTTGGACTCCAAGTAAAACAGACCCCAGAAGGGATTTTCATAAATCAAGCAAAATATACTCGTAATCTACTAGACAAGTATGGTATTAAAACATGTAAATCTTCTGGAGTACCTATGCAACCTACTTACAGGATGGATCCAGACGAGAATGGTAAATGTACTGATCAAACTCATTACCGTGGTCTTATTGGTTCATTACTCTACTTGACTACTAGTAGACCTGATATTGCATTTTCTGTTGGTGTTTGTGCTCGTTTTCAAGCTAATCCAAAAGAGAGTCATATGGAAACCACTAAAAGGATTTTGAAATATTTGAAAGGAACCATCAATCGTGGTATATGGTATCCTTCAAATGATGATCTATCTCTAAGTGGCTACTCTGATTCTGATTTTGGTGGTTGTAGAATAGATAGGAAATCTACATCTGGTTCTTGTCAATTCTTAGGCACAAAACTCATTTCATGGTTTTCGAAAAAGCAGACAAGTGTTGCTACCTCTACTACTGAAGCCGAGTACATGGCTGCTGGTAGTTGTTGTAGTCAATTATTATGGCTCATTCAACAGCTTAGAGATTATAATATTTGTGAATCAAATGTTCCAATATTCTGTGATAGTAATAGTGCTATTGCCATTACACAAAATCCTGTTCTGCACACACGTTGTAAGCATGTTGATGTGAAACACCATTTCATACGTGATCATGTAGAAAAGAAGGATATTCGCATGGAAAAGATTCATACTGATTTTCAAAGAGCTGATATTTTCACAAAACCATTAGCTGAGGCCCGATTTCATGAATTATGCATTAGTCTAGGACTAATTGATCTTGATCCTACTAGTATATAGCAATGTACTAACCAGACAGGTACAGTCCTAAGAAGAAAGGAGAAATAGACAAGTTACCACAAAAGGCACAGAGCACTCATCTACTCACTCAACAGACAGGTATACAAGGTCAGACAAGTTGACCAAACAACCCGATGAGGAAGCTGGTAAAGCTGAGGGTAATACTAAGGGAATAAACATTTAAGGGGGAATCTTTGATTTCTTAAAAATCCTTGTGTTGACTCTTTAGTTTGGTAACAGTCATCTTGTTTGAACCTTGATCATTGATTTGAATTGATATTCATTCTATATATTCTACTCGACTATCTGTCGTACTAAATAAAACAGGTACATAAAGCTGTTCGACGTTCAGACAGATACGCATAGTCGAAGGGGGAACTCATCAGGTGGACATAAGACTACTCGTCTTGTGCCATTAAGCCTACTCGCCTTATGAAGCTTAGTCCTACTCATCTGTTCTGGATGGACTCGAACAGACAAGCTAAGTTTTCTTTGATTTAAATAGGATATGTGTTAAAGTGTTTACTCGAAACAAATTAACGATGTTAAAGTAATGTGATAGTGTTAAAATTTGGAAATCCTAGAATTGGATTTATACACCACTAGTTAATGAGGTGTACACATTCAATTCATGCCAAAACACGACCTAGATAGGTCAGATGAGTACACTCTTTAAGTTTGCAAATAAGAGAGGCGGATTTCAATTTGTACAAAATCAATTCACATTGTTGTCTCGGTTCCGTAACCGAATGCCAAAGGTCTCAACCGTTGGATCTAATTTTTCAATCTTGACCGTTGGATCAAAAATTCAGTTTTAAACAAAACCCAACACTTGCACACGTCTTGCCTCACATTTTTCATAACTCTTCTACTCGCCTAACAGTGATTTCCTGAATAATCCGTTGTTTGTGTTCATTACAAATCTTTTAACATGTCGATTCGATCTATCTTCGATGTTAGTACCAACATACAGGCACCGTTTGATCTAGGCAGATACATTAATGACAACAAGGTGCATGTTGAACCGTCCTTGTTTTTTGGTGGAAATCACACAGTCGGAAATGAAGAAATTCTGACCAAGTGCACAAGATGCGGGCTAAAACCCTATTTGGAGGCGTTTCCTAAGGTTGTTCTGGAAGAGGAGGTTCTGGAATTCTATGCTAATGCCAGCAGAAGAGGAGATGTTATCGAATCTTTTATCGGTTCAAATCGAGTGGAAATCACTCGTGAAACTCTTTTTGAAAGATTGAGGTTGCCCATCGGAACGATTGATGTGGAGAAGTATGCGGAAGGGCAAGAGATGAGATATTTAAGCATTTTCTGTGGAAGGAAGATGAAGCTGAAACCAGATGGTAAAGCTATTACAGCCAAGAAGGGTGAGCTCCTAGAAAAATATCGCACTCTACTGGACATAGCTAGCAAGATGCTTCTATGTGCCACTGGATCTTTTGACTCAGTCACCCAAGTCAAAACAAGGATTATGGCAGCTATCTATGATGGAATTACTGAGGGTAATTGGTTTAAGTTAATAGCTGACAGGATGATGCACTTCGAAAGAAGTGTTAGGGTGGATGTTGATACTCGGAACTGGGTAGTCTCTCAAGCAGTTGGATATGGAAACAAGCTGAGCATATTACTCCCACTGTTGATGCCCAACAAGACCACTTGGAGCAAGGGAAAGCCGTTTCATCCTCTTAAGTTCTATCTAAAGAAAGAGGCTCTGAAGAAGCAGGTTGCTGGAAGGCCAGCTGCTCCTAGACAGGTTCAATTTGATGAATCTGAAGTGTTGCCGTATGCGGATTCGGATAGTTCTTCACAAGCCGGGTCTAAGGAAGCTGAGTCCAGTGCAGACGACTCGGAGAAGACTCAATCGGATGAAGAGTCAAATCAAGAGGAGGAGTCGAGTGACCAAGTTCCTGAGATGTATACTCTTGTGAGAGTTGGAACTCCACCTCCACCAGAAGAGTCGAGTCACCAGGTTGGTACCTCTTCACAAGCTTTGTCAATTCCTTCTCTTTCTCTCTCTACTGTTCGAACCAAGGCTAGATCACATCGATCTAGGCCTCGTCCTTTATCCTCAACCTCACATGTACTGGCGGCATTACCGCTTAGAGCCAGTCATCCCCAAATCACTCCCAAACAAGATACAACTGATACTTCTACAGTTGTCATACCTGACCAAGCCACATCAGAGCCCACAGAAACCACAGCCTTTACTCCCTCTCCCTCACCAGAATATGGTGAACCCCCCAACCCATCTACTTCAGACAAGACGCCAGTTGCCACTGCAACAGCTGAGTTAGAGACCCCATCTACTCAGGACCCGTCTGTTGTTAGATTTGAATCCCTAGTGTATTATCCAATGTGTCTACGAGAGAAGAGGATTCGTGCTCGAGTTTCAAGAAATCTTCAGAAGACGCTCTCGACTCTTGACATCGACACAGCTTCTGAACAGTTTGAAAAGCTAGTCAGGATTTGCACATGGTTCGCTTTGAAGAAGTCTTCTACGGATGATCTTTTGAAGTCATTCAAGGCATGGGCGGAATCTCCAATTTTATGGATTGGGAGATGGAACAGAAAGAAAATAGTGGAGTTAAGGATCACTCCGAGCTATTCCCTCGCAAAGCCCTGGTTGATCTAGTCAAGAAGCTTCTGCATATTCCAGATGGTGTTATTGAGGATGTATTTGCTTTTGACGTCGGAACCCAGACTGATCTGGTGGAAGACGAGATCAAGCCAGAAGTAGCTGAGATAGCAGTCCAGACTTCAGAACAATTGGAAGAAATTGTTGAAAGTGATGAAGATGAAGTCGACTCACTCATGCTTGGTAAAGAAGATGATGAGTTCTTGGATGCTGAGATGTTTGATGAAGAAGAACTCAAAGCCGTTGATAATGTTGTTGGAACTTCCAGTACTACTCAAGCTGTGCCAGACAGATTTCTGGATGATTTAAAGACTGATGTGAGAAGTGTTGTTCATACTGCCATAGACGAGTTCTTGAACTTGAAAATGAAGGATGTGCTAATTGCACAGAATCAGTCACTTGTTGACCAATCCAGAGACTTATTTGTTGGTGAGATCAACAAGATGGACTCGACTTTCCGAGAAGAGCTGTTTGCTCAAGTTGAAGATTTTCTGAAGAAACAAGTTGATGTTTCAGAAAAAAGATCAATCTCTTTTGCTCGATCGCTAGCTGAAGAGTCAAGCAAAATGGAAAGACTCTACAGTGTTAAAGTTGCCATTGCTGATGAACAGAGAAGGGAAGCACAAGATCAGTTGGTGCGTTCTCGGGCTGTTCTACATGAGTTGACTGAACAGAATACTCTTCTTAGACAGACGGCTACTCAATTGAAAGATGAACTAGTTTCCTGTACACAAAAGTTGGAACTAGTTACTGATCGCTTAGACAAGATGAGTTATGCGGAATCGCATCAGAAGCACATTGAGTCAGCTGCTGACGCAATGAAGGAAGCTTTGAAAGAAGAAATGACTCGCTTTACTTCTCTTTTCACTCTTAAGGCAAGTGATGAAGCCAAAAAGGGGGAAGAGACAAGTAGAATTGAAGATATAGTTGTAAAATCTGCTAGTACTGAACCGGAGATGAAAGCTGCTGCTATTGCAATTGAAGAACTAAGAAGGCCTAAACGAGGCAGATTAGTGAAGAAGGCAGAACTAGAGCATGATGAAACTGAAAAGCAGAAAAGATTAGAGAAAGGTAAAGCTGTTGCATCGTCTCCTGAAGCAGAGATTCAGACCAGACGAGTTAAGAGGAAGCTGAGTATTGAAGAACCTACTGCTACTGCTGTAGTTGAGAAGAAACAAAGAATTGCTGATGATGAGATTCATTATGCAAGCAAGAAGAAAATTACGAAACATATTGAAAGACTACAGAAGTTGAAAGCTGATGAAGACAAGATGGAAGACAAGTTCATTGATCACTTCATAGATAATGAGCATAGAGCTGAATGGATTGAAGTGAAGAGTCAATGGGAACTTGATCATTGGATCATCAGGAAATATGGTAATGCTGAAAGCCAAGATGAATTATACTCTTTATTTGACAGGTTCATGGAAGGACAACACAGGAAGTTATGGCATTTAATCCTAAGGATTTCTGCTAGTGCTAATTTCAACATTCTTGTTCCTGAATTTCCTAAATGGAAATGTCCCATGACAAGCTCAGGAAAAAGGGTTGATGTTAATCAAATCAAGAAATTCGAAGAAGAGCTGCTAGATAAAGAGAAGATTGAAGATGAAGATCATGTCAGTCTAATTCACAAGAGACTCCTTGATGCATTCTGTGTTCCAAATCCAGAAGGAGGTACTCTTTCAGATTAGTTTTTTTTGTTTGTTTGAAGGATAGTTTTTTTTTGCTCTGATATTTTGTTATTCAAAGTATGTGTAATCTACTGATCTATTTTGAATGAATGAAAGATAAGTACTATTTGATGTTAAAAGACAAGGTAACTACTTAACTAGTCTACTAATAAGAAAAGATTCAAGTAGTTTTGGCTTCATCAAAAAGGGGGAAATTGTTGGGATATGAATCCTAGAACAAGTCCTAAATGATGAATAAAAGATAAAAGATGAAGTTTTGATAAGCCAAAAGAAGACTTGAATATTTTCTAAGTATTGATTGATCTAGTCTAGTTGAGTTGAAGTCATCTTGTACAGATCAGTAGAATTCACAAGACAAGTACAGTTTTATAATACAAGTATTATTGAAAGATAAGTACGATGTATAAGTACTTCATATTTGATTGTATATGTTAGATTGTTATTGAGCTATAATTATTGTATAGAGCTCATGTTTTTATATGTAATAGATAGATTCATTGTATAGTTATAAGTTGACTAAGTTTTGTTATAAAAGCTTAATGTAATGTAATAGTCTTGTTAGGTTAGATGATAGGACTAGATTAGTTCTATTAGAAGTCTACTGCACAAGAAGAGAAGACCAGTCTACTACTCAAGACAGGTGGACTACAAGTCAAGTGCATCTACTGGACTACACAAGACAAGTTATCATAAAGTTAGTTACAAATACGCGTGAAAGATAAGGATGAAGAAGTTAGTTATGGAATAACTAATTCGTAACAAGAAACGCATTTATGGATAAGAAGATTCAGTTGAAATCAGTTATCAAGAAAGGTTGGTTACAACTACCTGAATTCTTGAAGTTCGAAGTATATAAATACTTGAAGGAGTTTATCATTTAAAAAGACTACTGATAACCGAGATACTGATTACTGAGATATTGATACTGCAAGCATTATTGAAGATTCAAGTGAAGTTTTCTCTCAGAGATTGAAGTTCAGAAAGTAAAGCTACACAAGACAAGTGAAGATCAGAAGGCTACTACTGAACGAAGAGAAGTTTTATTTTCTTTTGTTGTTTCAAGTTGCTAGTTACTTGTAAAATAGCTAGTAAGATCGAAGAGGCACTTGGAAGTGTTATCGAGAAGATCTAAGTCTTATTTCTTGGGACTTAAAGCTACAAGAACATATTACTCCATTGGACGAGTTAATAAGAATTTCACAACTGGGTTTGTGAGAGTGGATGTAGACAAGTTGTCGAACCACTATAAATCTCGTGTTCGATTTACTTTACTGTTTTTGTTTGTTGTTTAATTGGTTAATTGTTTAGTTAATTGAATTACATAACTGATCTAGACTAGTTGAGTATACATAAAACAGAGTTCTCGAATTAAGTTGAGTATAAACTTTAATTGGGCTCATTGTTAATTTCGTATTCCGCACAGTGTAATTCTGATATATCGAAAGATTTTAGAAAAGTCTATTCACCCCCCTCTAGACATTTTCTTTAGCTTCCCTCGATATTAACTCAACTTAGGGACCTACAGAAGTGGTAGGAGCTGACTGTTGAGAAAATAACAGATCAATTCTGAGTTGAGAAGAGGGTACTAGGACTCTAGACATCCTAGGGATCAATTCACCAAGGAGTGGTGTTCTTGATCAAGTGCACCTTGGCACTATAAAACAAGTTAATTCCAAGAGTGAAGGAATTATCCTGTTAAATCAGAGAAAGTGGATGTAGGAGCTTGAGTCTCTGAACCACTATAAACTCTTGTGTTGATTTACTTTCAAAGTACTTTCATACATTCAACACTGCACACAAAACTGATCTTTCAAAGAACATATATTCAAAGACTCTGCAAAAACTGTATTGGACAAGTTCCCTGAAAACTGGACTATATTGCTTAAGTGATTTCAGAACTTAAAGGAGTTTGAACTAAAGGGCCAACCACTAATTCCGCACATATAACTCCCCTAGATAGTTACTCAACTAAGTACTCAATAGTACTTAGTAGTTTGATTATCTTAGAAGAGTTAATCTCATCAGCAGAGTTGTCCAGGACAACATTGCTGAACTCGGGTTTGATCAAGTTTGAAAAGAATTTGCATACAAGTGTATTTCCCCCCCCCCCCATACACTTGTCATATACTCCTTTCAGGACCAACACTCATTAATAAAAAAAGCATGTTTCTCGAATTACATTGCTGCTAGATTTATTCTAGACTGCTACTCATAGAAAAGGAAATAAACAATGCTAAGGAAAGTAATTAATCTAGAGAAATCAAATAATAAAAGCAAGGAAAGAAATCAATCTAAAAGAGTCAAATAGCATAAATCCCTCAATCTTCTCTGTAATATATTCTTCAGTCAAACCTCCCTTTTGTGGCTTCTTCTCTTGTACACGTGGACTAGGGGAGGGTGTGGGGTCTCATCACTTAGGACCATAAGCTCACAAATTGAGTTAGAGGTTGGAGCGTCATTAAAACATTGTTTGGAAAAACTCTCCTTAGTGACAAAATTCAGGTTAAGAGAAAAATGTACACTCCTCTAAAAAAATAATATCTATATAAAACATAATACAAATTATTGTGCATAAATGAGAGTAAAAAATCTGAAAGTACTCCTTCCAGACATGAGTACAAAAAATACTCTAAAAATAAACAATTACAAGATAATACAAAAGAGGGCAATGATACAACAGGGAAAACTAATGCTTCATATCAACTGTTACATTTGGCAAACATTCTTTGGCTAGTAAATGGTACATCTCCTTCGTCTTGAGCACCCTTCGATCATTTTCAGAAGCAAGAATCATTTGTATGTTACTTGAGTTGAAAGAACCGAATTTAGAAGCGTGATATTCCCTCCGTAAGACAATTTTTTTCCTTTCCTAACCCGTAAGTTTTTGAAGAAACAGTTCTAAAAGGGGGTTCCATACCTCCTTCTTCCTGAATTTTGTGCCAATTGGTAGACCAAAATATGTGTTTTTTCTTTTCTTTTATATATAAAACCTTTATTTGCCTAAATTGTTGAATGGGAATTTTTTCGGATTTACATCCTAAAATATCGACCAAATGTTTGAGTTTTGATTCACTGATTCCCATCTCGTGTATAGAGCTTTTGTGAAAATTCACCTTCGGACCCGACGAGATCTCGAACAGTCTAAGGATGCCATTCATAACCTGAAAATTCCTCCCGGATACCTTGTCCACGATTACCACATCATCTGTGAATTGTAAGTGACTCACGCACACTATTCAAACCAACCTCGACACTTTCAAAGGCTCAAAACATCAAGCTTTGACAGCTTTATTCATAAGACAGCTCAAGCCCTCCGTGACAATTAAGAATAGAAAATGGAATAATGAATCCCCGTGTCTAAGGCCGTTTTGCAAGTAGAATTCTCCCGATGGGCTACCGTTTACTAAGATAGTGTTAAGTATATATCACACAACATGTAACAAGCATGCACACCCATATGCTGCGTATATATATATTCATGTATATAGGTCCAAGTTCAATGAATCTAATTAGCTGCTGATAGGAAAGCGTTGTTAGTTATAACAAACCTATTCCAGAGACTTCTAGAATAGGATGTGAAAAACCTGTGAGTATACATTTATAAATACCACACACCTGTACATTGAATAGTATGAATGAAATATCATTTTTAACTCTCAGCTTTCTCAACATGGTATCACAAGAGCCACATGCTCTCCTATCAGCCATAACTGCTCTTCTTGAACCAGTTTTTTTAATATTCTTAAAAAAGTCTTTGATTTACTCCCTGTTGTTCTCTCCTTCATTAGTGCTAAATTTTGATTTGAATTTGAATCAAATTTGATCTCTGTTTTCAATTCTCTTCTAATCTAACTTTAGTTTTCAAATTCTTTGATATATTACCATTCTCAATCATGACTTCTTCATCTTCTACTACCTTATCATCCACCTCGATTCATCACATTAACTATGCGTCTAGATCACTTGAACTATGTTTTCTAGAGATCGCAGGTGCTCGCGACGATTCGCGGCCATGGATTTGATAGCTATCTTCTTGGAAATGAGACGTTTATCCCCCCGATCACTATTGAAGATTTAGAATAGGATTCTCTAATACCTAATCCAGACTATCTCTCTTGGATCCGTGAAGATTAGTTTCTCATGAGCTGGATGTTTAGCTCAATTTCAGAGTCAATTCTTGGTCACATAAGCAACTACCGTCACTCGTTTGATGTATGGCGCATACTTGAAAGCCTTTTTTGTTTTCAATCAAAGGCCCGTATCATGAGCCCGAAGCTGCAACTTCTAACTCTTAAAGAAGGGAACCCTCTCGATTGATGAGTATATTCTTAAGATTCATGTTCTAAGTGATGGAATTTAAGCTGCCAACCACACTATTTCGGAGGATGGTCTAGTTTTACAACTTCTTTCTGGCTTTGGATCTGATTTTGACGCAGTGGTTGTGAATCTCACCTCGTGTCCTGAATCACTTACTCTCTTTGAGGTTCAATCAGTGCTGCAAACTCATGAAGCTCATCTCCTTTTAAATGTCGCCGAAGCTAACATTGTTCCTCCAGCTCCAAATCCATCTTCGAATGTTGCGACTAGAGAGCCTCCTCGAATTTTGAGGTCATTTTAGAGTCAGAGGCAATGGATTTTCGAGATCTCGAGTGATATGTCAATTATGTAGAAAATCAAATCACATTGGTGCCAAATGTTCCAAAAGGTTTGATACCAACTACCTTGGTCTGGAAAATGCTCAACAGGCTCCTACAAATCCACCTCTTGTGCCGCAAACTCCTCCTATGCAGGCTCAGACCAATCTTATGCAAGCTCTCCTTGCTTACTCGTCTGGTACTGCCTCTCATCCTTTTCCTTCACATAACTCTAACGCCTCTACCACACCTACATGCAATTGGTTTGTTGATAGCGGGCCACACACTATGTTACATCCGCTTTGAACAATCTTCATGTTACTCCCCGAACACTAGTAAGTCCTCTTTAATAGTTGGTAATGACTCTTCTTCTATTCATAATATCGGTAGTGTTTCATTACCGAGTCTTGATGCTTCTACTAATGTTATTCTTAATAATGTACTTCATGTATCTTATATAACTAAGAATTTGGTTAGTATTTCTCAGTTTCTGAAAGATAATTCTGCTTTCATTGAATTTCATGCAACCTATTGTCTTGTTTAGGCTCTGAGCAACCATCGTGTTCTAATTCGGGGGAGACTTAATAATGGCCTTTATCAACTCGACATCCACTCGCTGCATCCACTGAATAAAGAGTATAATCCATCCACTGAATGTCTTACTCTGTCAAAGAATAAATATGAAGCTGCTCTTAAATCTGATGTGGCTGCAATTGTTAAACAATTTTTTGTGTTCATTGAACGCCAATTTAATACTAAGATCAAATGTGTACACATTTATAATGGAAGTGAGTTTGATGTGTTGAAGTCTTATTTTAGAAGTCTTGGGGTTCAGTGCAAGTTCTCTTGTTCCCATACTCATCAACAAAACGACTTGATAGAGATTAAAACATCAACACATTGTTGAGTTGGGTCTCTCTCTTCTTGCTCAGGCTTCTATTCCAATGGAATTTTGGTGGGATGCTTTTTCCACTACTACTCTTCTCATTAATGCATTACCTACTCCTACTTTGCATGATGTTTCTCCTCATTTTAATTGCTTTCCATATCTACGTCCCTACAACACATCCAAGCAGCAGTTTCGTTCATCTAAATGTGTTTTTCTTGGTGAAAACACATCCAAGCAACAGTTTCGTCTCATAAGGGGTATATATGTCTTCATGAATCTGGTAGAATATATATCTCTGTGGCTGTGGATTTTAATGAGAATGATTTTCCTTATACATCTATGTTTTCACCTACATCATCCACTCCATCTTCCACTCATCCCATGCAAACTAGATTAAAGTCTGGTATATCTAAGTCACGGAGGCTCTTCTTTCCCCTAAGTGAAAGGCCACCATGGGTGAAGAATACTCGGGTTTGATAAAAAATAAAACGTGGGAATTGGTTCCGTGGAAACCTGATATGAATTTAATTACAGCAACATGGATTTTCCGTATAAAGTATCGCCCGAATGGGTCTGTTGATCGCTTTAAAGCATGATTTGTTGCTCATGGCTTTTAAAAATCTATCGGTGTCGATTATTTTCACACGTTTAGTCCAGTTTTGAAACCCATTACTCTTCGCATAATTCTTACATTAGCGGTTACTCGTGGTTGGTGTGTTCAACTAGTGGATATTAACAATGCTCTTGTTAATGGGGACCTCAAAGAGGTTATTTTTATTCATCAACCGCAATGATTTGAGAATGTCTCTAAACCTGATTTTGTGTGCCGTCTTCGAAAATCTTTATGTGGTTTAAAACAGGCCCCGAAGGCCTGGTATCATAAACTTCATGGTTACTTGGTTAACTATGGGTTTACACACCACTTCAGATCATTGCCTCTTTCACATGTGTCGAAATGGAAATTTGTTCATGTTACTTGTTTACGTGGATGATATTTTAGTCACAGGTGATGATTTTATCTTTGTCAAAGTTATCATTGATGACTTGCATACTCATTTATCCCTTAAACACCTGAGAGAACTTAACTATTTTCTTAGCCTAGAGGCCAAGATTGGTTCATCCTCTATCACTCTCACTCAGCTAAAATATATTCGTGATCTACTCACTAAACCTCATCTCTTGAATTGTAAACCTTGTCCAACTCCCTCATGTCTAGACCTGTGAATACGGGCCAGCGGGGCGGGCCAAAACCGCAAAAGTTCGCTATTTGGCGGGGCGGGTCAACCCATTTGGCAAGCGGGCTGCCAAAACCCCAACCCAAAAATGGGTGGGCCGCGGGTTTCGGCGGGCCAAACTTTTTCTTTTTTTTTGGAAAAATATTTATTAAATTCCAACCAATTCTTTCAAGTAAGAGAATATTTATTAGATGGAAATTTCAATTATCCTTCAAAAACAAAAAAAATTGTAAAATGCCAGTAATCTGAGAGTATACATTAAGTCAGTAATCTGAGAAATATACACTCCTAAATGGCTAAATCATAAACGCATATATTGATACACTCATATTAGGAATTAGGAAATATGAATTAATTAAAGAGTATAACACAAATACATATATTGATACACTCATAACACAATTATAGAGAATTAATTATATACTGACAGGCGGCAAGCAGGAGGGCGAAGGCCGCGAAGCAGGCTGTGGAGTTCGTGGAGAAGAAGATGGTAGCCGGAAGGAGAAGAGTAGGGAGTAGATTAGAGAAAAACTAAAAAAAAAAAGACGCTGGTAATTTGATATGTGCATGGCACCTAGGTTTCAGTTAATATTTGATATTTAATTAATTTTATATTTCTTTAATATTAAAAAAATAAAATAAAAGGCGCGCCAACCAGCCAAAAACCGCCCCGCCCCGCTAAAGCCCACTGCCCGAACGGGCCGGCCCGCCTCTTGGCGGGCTTGGAAAATTCTGGGCCAACCCACCATTTTTAGTAGCGGGGCCCGTTGGGCCAGCCCTACTCATGTTTAAGCCTGAAATTATCATCCTTTGATAACACTCTTTCTTACAATCCCACTCTTTATAGAAGTACGTTTGGTGCCTTGCAATACATATTCCTCACTCGCCCGAAAATTGCCTTTAGTGTTAATAAACTAAGTCAATTTCTTCAGGCCCCCACTTTGAATCATTGGAAAGCCTGTAAAAGGGTTCTTTGATATCTCAAGGGAACCTCTCAGCATGACATTTCCTATTGTCCAATATCTACATTTCATTACAGAGCTTTGCGGATGCTGTTTTAGCATCTTCCTTGGATAACCGTCGTAGTACTAGTGGATATTGTATATCTTTTGGTTCCAACTTGTTGGCTTGGTGTTCTAAAAATTAGTTTGTTGTTGCTCAAAGTAGTACTGAAGCTGAGTATCGAGCTTTTGCATTGGCCACCACTGATTTTCTTTGGATTGCTTCTCTGTTTGCTGAGCTCCACCTTCCGCTGCTCCAACCTTTAATTTTATGGTGTGATAACTCGGGTGCTATTACTCTTGCCTTCAATCTGGCGTCTCTCGGATGAAACACGTAGAGATTGATGTTCATTTCCTACGAGAGAAGGTCCAAGCTCGAGTTCTTGACGTTTGATTTGTGCCCTCTAAAAGATAATTTGCGGATGAAACACATAGAGATTGATGTTCATTTCCTACGAGAGAAGGTCCAACCTCGAGTTCTTGATGTTCGATTTGTTTAATTGTTTTATACAAGACTTCCTCTTGTATAAAACATCATTTTTAGTTGGATTCTTACTGAAATTGTGTTAATGGGAATAGTCTACGCCCTTCATTGGATATGTTGAAGGAAAGAGTTTTTTTAAATGGCAATTACATTGTTAGTGTGTTGCTCTAATTTTAAAATAAAGTGAACAATAAATGGTTGGTTGTGGAATAGGGTAGTTAATAAAATGAGTTAATGAATAATGATTACCTTATTAATTAGTTTTTATTAGAGTCAAGAAAATTGATGCGAGATTTGATGAAATAAGAGACTTGTTGCACAAAAATAACTAGGCAAAATACCACTACGGGATAGATCTCATCCCAAGCTAAAAGGCCGATTCCAAGCCGAAGATGATTCAATATTCAATGATCCAAAGTTATCTAATCAAGAACGACGAGCAACATAATTAGACTCAATAATCGTAACTCTAACTTAAGTCCTAAGCAATTAAGTCATGTGTCAATTAATTCTACAAAATTAATAAAAAGTGGGGATTAAATATTTTCTAGTCCATTAAGTTACCACAATTTTGATTTTAGTCCACACGATTACCACTTTTTGAATTTAGTCCATTAGGTTTCGTAAAATTTTGAATTTAGTCCAGTTACCTACTATCGAAGGTTTCGTAGCAGGTAACCGCCACGTGACATTTTAATTTCCTTTTCAGTTTTTTATATTATACGCGTGACATTTTATTTTTAATTTATTTTTTAAATACGGGGCGGGCCGGGTAACTAGAAAAACGGGTCGGGTGATCCAAGTAATTAAAATATAGGTGGGTGGATTAGCACAACAAAAAAATAATATGGCTCTCAATTTCTATTTCACAATCGCTGGTCTTCTTCCTCGCAAATTGCAGGCGTTCTTCTTCTCTGCATCTCACAAAATCGCAGGACTTCTTCTTTTCAAATTGCATTTCTTCTTCTTTTCAGATTGCAGATCTCCTTCTTCCCAAATCACAGGTCTTAAATGATTAATCACCTGACTATTAAAGTCCCAGTCCCCTAAATCAGCTTCACCTATATTAAAAAAAAATATGAAAAATCAAACTTAACAATGAACTAATCTTAAATCACTTATGCACGAAATAAAATAATTAATCATCCATATACCTTCTTGTTGAACTTGGTCATTTTGAGCCACTTCATTGATCTCATGACTTCCTTCTTGGACCACTTCATTTTGACTTATGCCATCTGGACCACTAGGCTGATTTTCTTCATTGGAATTTCCAGATTGATTCACATTGGAGTTTTCACCTTGATTTTATACACCTTGGGAATTCACCTGACAAGAAAAGAAAAACATTCACAAGATGTAATATTAAAAATATATAAATAAAATGCAGAAAAAGTTAGTAAATATTACCTCAAAAATTGGTGTCTTACAACCTCTTTTGTTGTGTCCAGGTTTGTGACATTTGCTGCATTTAATTGGGTGAAACTGTCTTTTCTTAAGTACATGAGGGTTGTTAGGTCTTCCCCTCGTTCTTTTCCTCTTCTTCTTCACAATCTCATCAAGCTCTCTTCTTCTAACCTTTGATGGTCTTCCTGCCTGTCTTCCAATATTAGGGGGAAGCGGTGGTGTGATACCTATATGTTAGAAAAAAAAGAAAAGAATTGTTATCATATGATCTTGTGATAAGTGTAGGTAAAAAATAGTTAAATTAGTATACTTGTAGGCTCCCATTCATCTTTGCCATTAATTGGCATTATTGAGTGATCATAAACCAGTTTGTATTTATCAACCCTATAGCATGCATCTGTGAAGTCCTCTGGCCTTAATCCTTGGCAGTATATTGCCCTTATAGCATGTATACATGGAATGCCAGTGAGATCCCATCTTCTACAACCTCAAGTGGAATTTTGAAGATCCACAGAGTATTGAGTCCCATCAATCAATCGAATCTGGTAATGCAAATCATCAACCTTCATTGGTATACAACTGCCTATTCTCTTCACATTCTCATTTATGATGTGTTGAATTTTTGGACACAGTTTACCCTTCCACCTCTTGGCCCTCATTGCCCTTTCTGCGTGCTTGTTCAATCTCTCCCTCAAATAGTCCATAATACATTCCAACATACTCACAATAGGCATCTCTCTTGCAGGTAGTATGGCAGAATTAAATGACTCACAAATGTTATTCAATATCATATCACACTTAGACATGCAGTTGAAATGAGATTTACTCCATTGCTCTGGATGTTTATTCCGTAACCATTGTGCAAGCATGAGACTTAACTCATTAATCTCATGCATTCTTCTATTGAAATCATTCTTGGTAGTGGCCTTTGATGCTTTAAACACAGCAATCTTAAATGCTTTCCCCCTGAAACCAGCATTCCTTAAGTTCCCATGAAGGTGTCTTACACAAAACCTATGGGCTGCATTAGGAAAAATATTCAGAAATGCCTTGGTTAGACCCTTTTGTTTATCAAAAATAAAGGTCCATTCATTGTCCCTCTCAATCTCCAAATCTGTCTTCAAAAAACAGACAAAAACCATTCCCATGTATCCCCATTCTCCTTATCCACAACATCATAAGCTATAGGAAAAATGTTGTTATTAGGATCAACACCTACAGCTGACAATAAAATACCTTCATGGGGCCCCTTAAGATGACAACCATCAACTCCCACTAAGGGCCTACAACCTAATAGAAATCTTGCCTTCAAGGCATGTAAGCATATGTACATTCTATCGAACAAAACAGGTACAGTAGGCTGTGTATCAACACCAATAAGAATGGTAGAATTAGGATTTGTTCTTCTGATCTCTCCAGCAAAATCCCAAACAAGTTTGTATTGAAAATCACCATTACCAGTTTGATCCTGTAAGCTCATTTTTTTGGCCTTATAGGCCTAGTGATTTGTAATGTTCACACCTAATTCATGCATTAGATCAGTTTTAAAGTGAGACACTTTCTTCTTGGGATTTGTCTTGAATTGGTACCCATACCTTCCAGATAACCAACTAGATCTCATGCTTTTAATGTGTTAAGATTCAGGGCATGTATGTGTTTTGTAATATGTTCTAATCTGAAAAGTAGGTTCATCAGGGATTATATTTGCATGTACCCTCCATTCACATCCTTCACCCTTACACCTAGCATAAACCCTTTCCCTATCATTTCTTACTAACCGAATGTCTCTTTTCATCACAACAGAGCCAGCATGAACAACCTCAATAAATTCCCACTTGGTGCTAAATATCATTTTCAACTTCAGTTGAGGGGTAAACATATGTCTGGTGTTGAAAATTGGACAAATATCACCCTCATTCTCACTGTCAGAGGCCTTATCACTATTGAAATCATCCTGACTTTGATTAACATCTGATTCACCACTACCCTTAATGTCTACCTCACCATCTGAACTAGTGCTCTCATCCTCTACCCAATCACTTTGGCCCCTGTCTCTTTCCTCTGTTTCAGATTCATCCTTATACTCACTATCTTCACTATCACTATCTCCACTATCATTATCTTCACTACCCTCCAATATTTGTTTTCCTCTTTTCACCATTTCCCTCTTACTCACTTCATCCACCCCATCACCATCAATCTCTCCACCTTCCACCCCATCACCCTCTCCACCTTCATCCCTATCACTCTCTAACTCCTCAGGTTCAGAACTCTGAATATAAATTTTTAACTCCCTATTACCCAAAAGAGTGGACTGAATTAATGATTTAAAGACTGTGTCATCATATATTTCTTCAAATCTACCCTCTTCTACTCTTGAGTACACTTTGCTAACCTCCCCAAACCCACAATTATCACCAAATTTCTTCACTGATTCAAGGTTGAAAAGATCACCATTAACATAATCAAACTTATACAAACTACCCCCCATGTAAGTACCCTCTTAAATCCTACCACTAACATGTATACAAATACTAAAATGATTCCCATTTCGGTCTGAAAAAAAAAACTATTAAAGTAAAGCAACTTACATAACCAAATTTAGCATTTAAGAAAAGCAACTACAGTAACTATAACACCCTGAAACATGAACAATAGAATAAAAAAATTAAATAACATGGACCACAAAACATGTCCTATATTACACGCTGAAAACAGAAATTTTTTGCTTACATATAGAAACACACACCCAATTATTACACGCACACATAGAAACACATTTGTGGAAATAAAAAGTTGGAATGGAAGACTGTAATAAAACAGAGTGAGAGAAAGAGATAGTGTGTAGTACTAAACTATTATTATAATCTTACTTGTACTTTAAACTATTACTTTTTCTTGTAAATCCTAAAAAATAAAAAAGTTGGAGTGAAACAGTATTTTATTTTGTTTGGTTGTTTGTTGCAATGAGCAATGATCATCACGCCAATAAGAGATTAAAACAAAAGCGTGTCTTATCTTATTCGAAGAAAATTGAAAGGTATTTATGGGATTGAAGTAGTGAGATGATCGACACTCACACACAGAAACACACACTCACACAGCAACACACACAATCATATTTTACACGCACACATAAACACACAATCACATAGAAAATCCTATATTACACGCACACACACATGCACACAGAAACACACACAATAAAAAAAACGTTGAGAATCATATTGTATATGGGTGGTGATTCTTCGTTTTTGCTTGTTTCACGAAATCTCATTCTCCACCTTCTCAGAATTTTCCCGTCGGCAATTAAATTTGGATTTTGAAGAAGTTAAGTTTTTTGTGATTTGGGGACTCATGAATATTTTTTTTTATTGTGAAATAGATTATTTTTTTACTAATCCACCCGCCCGTATTTTAATTACTTGGATCACCCGACCCATTTTTTAGTTACCCGGCCCGCCCCATTTTAATGCAATCCACATATTAAAAAAATAAATTAAAAATAAAATGCCACGCGTATAATATAAAAAACTGAAAAGGAAATTAAAATGCCACGTGGCGGTTACCTGCTACGAAACCTTCGATAGCAGGTAACTGGACTAAATTTAAAATTTTAAGAAACCTAATGTACTAAATTCAAAAAGTGATAATCGTGTGGACTAAAATCAAAATTGTGGTAACTTAATGGACTAGAAAAAATTTAATCCCTAAAAAATTGTGTCTAATAATTCCCTTCCCTTTAAGAACAACCTTGTCCTCAAGGCTAAATGGAGGAACTGAGCCCAAAAAGGAACCTCATCCACTAACGTACTTCTCCACGTAGGGAAATTTGATTCACTTGGATCGTCCTCGTCGAAAATGATCAAGACTCGTAAGGATTTATTTACATTAACGCGTAACAACGAATAAAGTTTACAACACTTGAAACACAAACCCTTCGAGGCTCGAGCACAGGTTCATATTCCGTGTGTTACATCGGAGCAGAGGCATAGTGGCAAAGTGATTTTGAAGAACCGGCCAATTCAGTAGCAGGGTCACCGATAGAGTCTTCCCCTGAATACCGCTTATATTTCTGACTGCGCGAGTTTGTAAGGACTAAGATAAAGGTACATATAAAGAAGAACAAGGACCGAGATAGGGGTGACTAACAAAGTCTTTCCCTTGATCGTAGGCGTTCGTGGCCGTAGAAGGACGACCAACGTTGTACTGGTGGTCTTCCCTAGCAGATGAAGATTGAGTCAAAATATGTCGAGGTCATTCTTTCTCTTCTTTCTTTTTATCCGTTCGACGAATTTCGGCTATGACCAATGCCCCACTAGCGGAATAGGCGTAAGAAAACTACCTGAAAAAAGGCAAGGTACACCTTGGATTGAACTCGATGAATTGCATTTTTTCAGAGAGATTTTTTTTAGTTAGAAAGATTCTTTATTGGAAATTCAAAATAAAGAAAAGAAAGGGTCTACCTTAGAGCTTAGAGGAAGGGGGCCCCAATACTTTTTCATTCGGGGGGAGGGGGAAGACTAGCCTCATTACTTCCCATTGGGCGAGAGGTGCACCTAACCCACTCATCAATAACGGTGTTCAGTTGACTTGCACTGATAGAGCCGTATTATATTGGAATTAGGGGCCCATCTTTTGACTGTTGTAAATGAATCTCTTCAATCTTCAATTCGACTCTATGTTAGAACAATGATCTTTTTATCTAAGTGGTCTTATTCTTTCTCCCGTGCTAGGAAGCATTACTCCTCTTTTCATTCCAAATTCAAGGATACGACCGATACGATTGATTGATATATTGTGGTGGAGCCAATTCCAATTCACGTTCAATCTTACGAGCTAGGTGCATAGTCGCACAAATTTCCCCCGCGTCCTTCAATTTGATGTGGAAGCGAATTTCATCGTGAAGCCCATTAAGAAACAATCCTAGAGCAATGGATTCAGATAAATTGGTGGTCAGCGTCGTTCCAGAGATGAACAGGTTGATTGTTATATTCATCAACGGGCGTTGTTTGATGAGTAAACGCCATGTACTCGTATGATTATCTCCATAATGATGGAGTAATTCCTAGGGAAGTGGGTCAGCAACATGGCAATGAGAGCCAATTCAATTTTCATCTCTTCTTGTGTGTTGTCCACGCTGAAAAACCGTTCAACGTGTGACATGCAAGTCGATGGATTATCTTCCTAAAATCCTAAAAGGTCTAGTTTCACGAGGGTTAGTATCGGCGTAGCGTGACCAAGGTCGACAACCGATGTAAGGTTCTTGGAGGCCATGGTCGACGTGGAAGACAACTTTGAAGTGATACCCTTATCACACAATACTTGATGGAATTCCATAGACAAGCGGATCTTCCACTCATTCGTCTAGTTTGTCAACGTTCTTCTTAAAAGATTTCATTCCCTTCTCTAAAGTAACTACCCGATTTATCAGCCTTGTCATGATGATCCAATGGGTTGGACCACCGTTTGTCTACTAAGATTGATTTTTTTTAATAGATCTTGAATTTCGTTTATTTGGTATAAGTTTGACGAATGATTAATGTGAAAATTGCGTGAAATTCACGTATTTAATTTACTTAATTTAATATGATTTCATGATTTATTTACACTAAATTGATTAATTGTATTTAATTTGAAGAAAAGATGTGGTTTGCTATTTTTTTTCTAAATGAGAATTTTTGGAGTAAAATGCGCCTCAATTATATTGTGAGGTTAATTGAAGAAATAATCCGAGAAGAGAAGAAATTGACATTATTGGCCTTCAGATTAAAAGAAAAAAAGAGAATATTGAAGTCCAATAACTCAGGCCCATTTCGGCTAGGCAGTCCAAAGTGAATGGTGTTAATATGCATTGATGATTATTTTAGGGGATGGGGTATATACCCCTCCAGCTTTGTTTAATGCACTCCCTCGATACACGCACTCCCCCTAAAACTGACAAATTATACATGCACTCCCCCCAAATTACCCATAATGCCCTTTCTCTAAAAACTCTCCATAAATACACCCCCAACACTTAAAACCTAACTTTTCATCTCCTTCCTCCCCCATTCCAGCCGTCGGCGACCAAGCGCCGCTGCCCCCTACCTTCGCTGGCCGCGTCGCGCCGCCCCCAGCCCCGTTGGCCGCGCCGCGTCGTGCCGTCGTTTCCTTTTTTTTTCTAATTTTTCTGCCGCCGCCGTTGAGCCACCCCATCCGCCGGACCGCCACTGTCGTTGAGCCCCCCGCCCGCTGCTACCACTGGTCGCGCCGCCGCCCTCACTCCCGCTTGCCGCCGCCGTCTGCAACCTTTCTTTTCTTTCTTTTTTCTTTTTTCTTTTTTTTTCCTGCAACAAACCCCTTCCCCCACCACCAAACCTGTCGCCGCCCCCCTCTCCCAGCGTCGCCTTCGCCTTTTCTCCCGGTTTTTGCCGCCGTTCCCCCACCCAAGCCAGTTGCAGGCGAAGAAACAGTTCAGGTTTGTTTTTTGTTTTTTTCAACTATTTTGGGTCGCCTAAAAACACTCGCGTCGACAATAGGATGTCGATGAAAGTGTTTTTGGGCGATCTAAAATGGCCGAAAAATTCAGTTTTCTTAATTTTTTTTGGTCGACCGGAGTGTCTTTGGTCGACCAACCAGTGTCGATCGGAGTGTCTTTGGTCGACTCTGGTTTGTCGTCAATTTTTTTTTTTAAATTTTTAAGTTTTGTGCGGCGGTGGTTGTCGGAGGTGTGGCGGCGGTCGTTTGTGGGGTGGCGGCGACAGCTTGTCAAATTAGGGTTAGGGTTAATTTAAATTTAAGGGAAGTGTATCTATCTTTTTCTATTTTAATAGAAGGGCAAAACAGATATTTTACATGAATATTTAATTAATAAAAGTGGAAGGACAGTGTATCTAACAAAGCTGGAGGGGTATATACCCCATCCCTTATTTTAGCGTTGAAATGTGTTGAAGAAAGGGAAGCAAAATGGCTTCATTCATTATTTTAGTTTGGGCTCAATTCTTTTATTTGCAAATGAAACAAAGAATAGCCCCACCTCTTTAACCTTTCCACCAAGGCCCACGTAATTGGGATTCCATTGTGTTTGAGGTTGTATTTATGGTGGAATTTAATTTTTAGCTTGATTTGAATTGCCTGATTTTATTGGTGGTGTAATTATTAGATTAATAAGTATTTATTTGATCAATCGCATAATTTTGATTAATTTGTATGTTGATGCATGAATATTATTTCAATGAGAGTTGGGTATTTATATTGGGGTGAGGGTTTAGATAGTGTGGTTTGAGTATATATTGGTTTATCACAATTAGTAAACTCATTAGAAATCCATTTAATTTACATTAATTACTTAGTGAAAATTTGGGTAATTAGTGAAGAGGTTATAGTAGTTTGGATTTTAGTATGCAAGTGGAAAAACGTGATTAATGTTTAGAACAGATATATTAGGTAGAACCCCCTTATTATGTGATTACACGGGTAAAAACGATTTATTCATCCTCACAATCTTAGGTGTTTATTTTATTTATATTTATATTTTGTGATTGCTCTTATCAAACATCAATCAATGAATTAAACGTTCGAGTTAGGTTTTGAATCGATTTTCACACTCAAATGCTCACTATTCTCACACAATGAAAAAGAACACTCAAAACACCACCCATTTATTCAGTTGAATTTTTCATTTATATTTTATCGCACAAACCATGTCCTACTACTATCACTAAGGCTGCACTTGTAAACTAGTCTCGTGAATCGTTAATTTAATTGAACACTTATTTTTACTACGAAAAATTTCTTACACATAAAAGACGAGTATTTATAAAATACATGTGAACTAAGCACGGATAACCACCCTTAGAAATCTAGATAAGTGATGAGGGGTATTATTTACCAACATTATGTGATTTAGACAAAAAAAAAAAACTAGTACGACTAGCTCTTATACATGGAACGAGTTATCATCACTTATAAATTATACAATTTATAAACTTTGAGCTTCCATTCGAATTGTGCATAAGATACAAGTTATCGTCACTTATAAATACTAAAATGAATTTTTGATTTATGCATAAGACCGTTTCACATAAAACTCTTTCACTGATTTAATACAAGTTCTCGTACAAGATAGTCTAGTAAACATAATGTTGGGGATTATGATTTATCATAACAATCCATCCCTATATAAAACACAATTTGGATTTGATTTGAGTGTTGTTTTCATTCTTGTAAAGGCTTCCAACATGAAAGAGCATACAAGACTCTACCTTTCCACCCTTGCAACAACCACCCCTTATCTTCTTCCACCATAAAATCAACATGGTAATCTGTTTTCACCTTAACCTTCACTTCCCTCACTATCTCCTTATTCAAACGCACCTGCTTGAATCCAGCTCTCTCATTCCTCATTTGCCACTGCTTATAACTCTCCGGCCTCTCCACTCGCTCCGACCCTTCACACGCAATCACATTCATCACGTCTCTTCCAAACACCTCCCTCTCGTACATCAACCGATCTTGATCTTCTCTCGGAAGTGTAGCTTCCATCATATCAAAGAAGGACGAGAAATGGAACAACGCCTCCTTAGCCCTCGTTGCGAAAAACGAAACATTGTAAGTCCCATTCACAACTCCATGCACAAAAAGGCTAGGCTTCAGCTTCTTGATCAAATTCAGAACCCCATTTCTTGGACTATTCACCCCTGCACATTCATCAGGGACATGCCTCAGCCTATACAAGCAATTCACCACAAGCATTTCATCTTTTTCAATCTTCAATTCTTCAACTTTTATATCCTCCCATCTCTTAGCAATCGCATGATACTCAAACTCTACATTGAATCTCTTGCAATACTCCGCCAGGCGTCTCCCCGTCTGCTCAACTCTCTCCGCGGGCTTAAACCCCGGCTGAGGATAATCAATCCCCGTTATCTTCAGCCGGGGTGGGCCCCCGGGCTTCAATGACAGCCCTTGGATAATACATGGCCATTGAAAGCCATACAGAATCCCAAAATCAATAATGTGAACCTTAGACGCTTCCTTAACACGGCTTGCAATGGACTTATTTGCAAAAATGTTGGACATTCTCTTGAAGGGGCACACTGTTACATAAGCTTGATAAGACTTCAGCAGCTCTAGAGCTGGGATCCTTCTAGTGGCGGATGCAGTATACAAGGCTGAACCAGTCCCCGCCATTCTCGCTTCGAAAGCATTCGCAAAGCAATGAGCTATTCGCTCGTTTGCGTCTCCGTAAGGAGACGAGTGACTCCTAATCTGTTTGAGCAGAGCATCCCCTGCCTCGATGTTGAAGCTGGAAACAGCATCAGCACATCGAGTCAGGAGGGCTCCGAGGTCGACCACCTGGCTTATTTTTCGATTTTTCTTGCTTCCTTTAGGCCTTCCTTTTTTCACCTCCGTTGTTTTCCTAAAGTACTTCTTGGTCTCCTCCTCGCTGCCCGACGTTCCGTCTGATTCGTAAGCGAGAGGCTCGCCGTAGAAACCTGGATTCATTTTGGGACAAAACAAAGATTTGTCAGAGTTACCAATCCCAACAAGCTCCTCATCATTGCTGCAAGCTAACTGCTTGCTACTCCGCTCTTCTCCGCTTTCAACAGCCCTGCCACTGCCACCTCGTTCTGTTTGCTGAAAGGAGCTGTCGGTAGGGCTCACAAGCCTGTCGAATTCGCACGAAAACGAAGGGCTGCTGCAATCGAGTGTGGACCATAGAGTGAAATCAGAATTCTGATGAGAAAATGGCGGTGGCATACTAATGGGAGTAATATCAGGAGTGAGTGGAGCAGAGCCGGTATCACTGAGTGCTTCCTGGAAGTATTTCTCAGCGGCTTGAAGAGCAGAGCAATCTTGAAACATGCAGGGGCGATCATCCAAGTCGTCTTCCTCCATCAGCATATGTTTTATGTACTCAAACACGCCGTCGAAGTAGTCGCCCTCCACCGCCGGAGCTTCCAAATCCGATGGAGGATCATATTCAGCTACCTGATTTGAGTGATTGAAATGAAAAGTATCCATGATGATGAGGAGGAGCTAGATTTGATAATGGAGATAGAGATGGATATATAGAGGCTAATTTATAACATGGATGAGGATTGAAATGGTTTTCTTTTCTTGGATCTTGAATTGAATTGAATTGAAACTTGTGTTGAAACTCACAAGCGTGTCTTGGAGTTGCAGGTTTTAGTGTTATTTTAATGGGGGTGATTCTCGACAATAATCTAATCAAATCAAATTAAGACCAGGTTTATCATTAAACTATTAGCAGCAGATTATTTCGTTCAACAATATCTTCATTTTTTTATGGGCAAGTGGAACTGGACTAACTTGGATGCTTGCAACCTTTTATTTTACTCTGCAATGCAACTCTTACATACTCCTTTCCTCCCAAGATTGTTTCAACGTTTTCAAATTAAGAAATTATGAATCTAATTCGGGACGTTCCTTTTTTACAAATGATAATTTTAACTTGGAAGTTGGAACGGAGAAAGTAATATATACTTCTTCTGTGCTAAGTTTGTTTCATCATTTACTATGTAATTTACATGTAATTTATTGTAAGAGTTGTATATTACTCTAAAGGTAGACAAGTTTTTTGAGTAATAAAATACTGGAAGTAATAAAATAAGAGATTTTTTAAGATGATATGTGGTTTAATTTTAAGATGTTTGAAGATGATAGTGAAATGACCACATAAAATAATGATATGTGGTTTAATTTTAAGATGTTTGAAGAGTGTAATTTAAGTGAAAAAGTGTTTTATTGTCAAATTAAGAAATAATGAATTTAATTTGTTACGTCTATTTTATACGAATGGTGAATTTAGCTTGGGACCGAGGGAGTAACATATACTAACTCACAAACACTTGTCAAACACCCCTTAACAATAATGTTGAGAAACAGAAGAGTGAGGGTTTTCCAAATAACTTTAGGATGAATTAAATAGATATGAATGCAAAAACCATAATCAGGTTAAAAAAATGTTGGTTTTGGATAGGAGTGGACACAAAATCGAGAAAATCGAATTTTTAAATTGAACCGACAATTTTCAATTTATTTGATTCGATTTATTCGATTATTTTGACAGTTGAAAAAGGTTCAAAATCGAACCTAATTTTTTTGGGTGTCTCTTGAGCTGGTGCAGCAGGCAATTAATTTTCAAAGCGCGCAACATTTACCCGTCTGCCCGCCCTTGATCCAATGCTGGGGTTATTTCAAGAATTTTACTTTGAATAAATAAATTAATTAAGTCGAGATTTGACCTAGAAACTTATTCATTTGTGGCTCAATTATTAGCAACATTAGCCCCCATTATTTTAAAAGGGAGGTTCAACAACCAATGCCCACTTTCAAAGATATTTAAGATTTTTTCCAATTTAAAATGACAATATTTTATAATGAATTGGAGAGATTAATTTATGATGTTGTAACTTATTTAGATTATGAAAATTAAGTTTAGTGCACTTTAACGACGTACTCCCTCTTACTATTCAAAATATATGTTATCCTAAACTTATATATGCACATATATTAAGAAAATAAATTATTTTTCATGTTATCCTTAATTAATGATTGTACATCTTATAAAAAAAATACATTTATGTAAATATTTAGTAATCATAAAATTAAATTTGGAAGAAATGCATTTACATTGAAAAGTGTAAAACGTCATATAATTTGCAAAGAAAATGAAAGGTAAAAACGAATTCTATTAAGGAGGGAGTATTAGTCTGAAATGATATACACAACTTAAATTTTAATTGAAACTTACCACATATCTAACACTTAACTTTTAAAATTATATTAGAAGTTATAAACTTTTACTTACGTAATTCATAAAAGTTATGAGTCTGTTTTATTTTAATTATATGTACAATTTCATTTAAGGTTATAAATTTAAATGTGTAATAAAAATGCTTATGTTTAGATTCATATAGCTTTTGACTAATTATTCATTGTGTCTATTTTTAGATCACATATATTTTAATGAATATTAATTAATTTATATATAAAATAGATAAATTGAAGGTATAATAAAATACTGTGAAGTTTACTTATAAATAAAATAATTATTTACTAATAAAGTGAATTGAAATTTAAGTAAATAAACAATGGTTGAAGGATACCAGTAAAACAATATGAATAATATAGAGTATTACTATTATTAAAAAAAAAAAAAGAATGAAGATAATGCAATTGAGCCAAAAAAAAATGAAAAAATTAAATCTGACGAAAAAAATATCAATTAACTATTACTTCCAATGAAAAATACCAAACTCTCCCTTTTTCGTTTGTCTCAAAAAAAAGATACTTATTCTATTTTTGACAATTATCCCTTCTCCTATTTTATTACTTATTTTTTCTCTCAATTACATTACATCTAATATATCTATTTATTTTATTGTATTTTTAATTTTTGTGTCCAAAATTCGTACTTTCATCGGAACATGATAGTTTTTTTTTGACTTTTCATATAGTAAGGGCAGTACGTAGTTTAAGAGACCAAATGGCAATGGAGCTCTGTTGAAGGTCAAACTTTATCCATTCTATCACGGCCCACATATGCAAACATACTGTATATTTTGTCTCTCACTTCAAAAACTATTCGTTTGGTCATTTTATGTGTCTTAAAATAAATTTTCGATTTTTTCTCATATCTTTCTATTTCAACGATTTAATAGAAAATGATGTAAATTGAATATTTCGTCCAAATTCATTCCACACATATGAACCATAAACTCACATTTCTGGTGAAATTGATATTTTTTTTTTTTACAAGAATAACGTAAATTGAACAGAAAAATAGTCAATAAGTCACCTTAAAACAGGTCTTAAAGAATTTAAACTGGAATAAGTATAAATGCCCCTGCAAATACACTGATTCAGACCATGTACTGTACGGGGTCGTACCACCCACACCCCAGGGGCCCTACTGTCCACTAAAATTATCATACATTCCACTTGCAACTACCTTATAAAATTGCAATATTATACTTCCTCCGTCCAATTTTAATATGCCAACTTCTCCGGGCACGTGTTTAATGAATATCGATTAGTTTATTCATAAAGTAGATAAGTTTGAGGTATGATGGGGTATTGTGGGGTTCATTTGTAAATAAATGATTGTTTATGAATAAAGTGAATGACAAATGGGTAAATAAGTGATGCTAGGAGGTGAAGATAAAATAGTATGAATAATATTATTTCAAAAAAAAGGTATGGACATAATAAAATTGGACAACCAAAAAAAGAAAGTGAGAATAATGAAATTGGAAGGAGGAGTAACGTTTTTAATGAGCCAATTAATTGATTGTAACCATTAATTTATAAATTTTAATGAGCCAATTAATTTGATTGTAACCATTAATTTAGACTTTAATATGCTATATATTTATGTTAAAATAATTGCATTTACCAAGCGAGAATAGAGTTCCCAATAAGAGAGTTTCAGAATTAGAGTGTCACTCCTTTGTAGAGCTATTAAAAACAAGGAGTAGCTCGAGAGCTTAGCTCGGCTTGACTCAACTCGATTCCTTTATACATTTATATATTGATAAACGATTGAGTTGAGTTACTGACGAGTCTGTTCGAACTCGGCTCATTAAGCTAGATATTTAAGAATTTACTTGAAAGTTCATTAGACTTGTTAATTAAGCTCAACAAATGAGTCGAGCAAATTTGAGCTCGGCTGAATAAATGCTCGAATCGAGTTCGAATTTCAAATATTGATTCCGCAGGAATAACAAGTCTAGTCTTTTGTATTGCTTACTTCAAGTGTTAGAAGGTGGTATGGTCCCTTCATATATGGTTAAGCAAATACCCTATACGGATACATGTGAAGACATTCCTCGATCGTAACCATCTTCACAATTATGGATAACATACTATATTAAGTGAAATAAAAAGATTAGGAAGTCGAAATGATAAAATAGGTATTATGTGATGGAAAAGAATTAGCTAGAAGAAAGGATGGGGGGACAGAAATAAGTGTATGAATCGAGGAATGCTCTTATATGGGGTACAAGGATTCCAAGAATTGCGAAAGTGGAAAATAATGAGACACCTGACCTATCATGTTTCTACTTTTAATTTAATTATATAAATATAGAATTAAACCATACAATTGTCCAAAAAGGAGACCCCAAATCACATCATGTATATATCGGTTTGAAGAATTAGGGTTAATTAATATTGTTTCATATATTTAAAAATAATATGATCCACTTATACTGGTATAATAACATGATATGTCCAGCAAATTTGTCCAAAATGCCAGGTCTTAAAAGTGAATATATTATAAATGCAGAGGTATCTTATATGCTGGACAAGTATATGGGCTCCCCTCATTAAACATTATAAACTGACAGAAATATGAATTACTAGCTGGTTGATTGGTTTTAATTTAATTAATTATAGGTTAAATTATCTTCCATCAAATACACATTGTTTTTCAAAGTTGCACACAACATGTGCGGTAATTATTTGTGTCAACTTGTTTGTTAATTTAGACAAATACGAGAGCTATTTATTACTCCTATTTACGAGTATTAAAAAATATAAAAGTCTTTAAAATAATAAAGTAATGACATGTGTACTAAATAAAAGATGTTTAAAGGATGTGAGTTAGAAATGATGTACTAATAATTTTATAATTACTAGATTTTATTGCACGGGTCTGTTGTTCCCTTTTTTCTTCTTTTTTTTAAGGATCTTTGTACCACCAATCTATTTTTGTTGATATATTATAAAGAAAATTAAAGATCAGAAAACATACATTATTCTTTTTTGCAAAAACAACAATGCCTTGGGAATATTCACTTGCATTCCAGGATCAAGAATATTTCCACTTACCCATGTGATGCCTCTGAATGTAGGGAGAGAGGAAGCTAGCCTGCATGTGAATCATTTTCTGGCAAACCAATACAAACCAGAAAACGCCGACGGCCACATGTGCATCTTCTTCATCAGCTATCAATATTATTCAAAAGTACCACACAGTTCAAAAGGACAGACGCCGATCAAAGTTACATCAATGCCCAAGGCACTCATCACTCTATGCATCAAAACAATTTCAAAATTGGCAAAACATGTAGCCAAAACCAAGCAAAACTACTGAAATCAGTAGCAAATCTGCCCTAAAAAATTCTGGACAGCACACACAACGTCCAGAAATTGACCATTTAAGAACATCAAATTTTCAGCCGTAGCCTATCTTTTTTCCTTTACCTTTTTCTTGCTTCCCTCACTCAAAGGCAGCTTCTGTGTATCCACGACATCCACATTCTGCTGCTCGTTTCCTGCACTACAAGCCTGCTCACAAAGTTTATCAAATTCCTTGGTCTTTCTTTCTATTTTTGAGGTCCGATTATCCCCATAGCCAACAAGTTTGTTGACAAGCCTAGGCCCAGCATCCAGGCCTCCTATACCGACAAAAATAGAGGGAACGAAGGGCTGTAGTGACTGAACAAAGTGAAAGGTAAAAGAATTAACTTAACATTAGAATTAGAATTAGAATTACTGGGACTAAAGCCAAGTCATATTGAATTAGCAAAAGCTCCTACTTGATAGTTTCCCACGGAAACAAGATGAAAAAATTGAAGGAAAAAATTACATGTCAAATGCTCATTCTTTTTCCTTTTCCCACACATGAATGCAGAATCAGTGAATTGGAAAACTGGATTCACCAAGTTTCAATACAAAACCTCTCAGATGTAATAAAGAAAGTACCAATTCTTGAAATTCAAACCCCACAATTCAACCGAACCTAAAGGGAAAATGACTTCTAGTTCTAGTCAAAATTGTATGGCAAAAAGGTGAGCAGCAAGCCACTCGTGCGGTCTGGAGACTCACTTTAGCCGATCAAGAAGGATAATCGTTTTGTAGCTGAATGTGGTCTTGAATCAAATTGGTGAACTCGGATAGGGAGAAATCAAAGAACCAACGTTTTATTTCCAATCATCATTTCTGAAACCGAAATAATTATTTTTGAAACTGAAAGAAACAATTATACATCAGAGAATTAAAGTTGAAACTGAAATAATAAATTAGAATGACGACGTGGCGAAATCCTGGCGTGAAAGTGACACGTGGAACAACACATGGCGAAATTCTAGATTGAACAAAACGACACATGACAGCACCAGGAGAGACACATCCTCCTTTTATTATATATGTAGATTTATACTATAGACAGACCATTTTGACAAATGAATAATCTAACATTGGAATAAGGGAATGCTTTGAAATCTCAAACATATGTCATATGTATTGTCTTTACAGTAATGATTTAACATGTCCTAAATTGGAAGAATTCCATAACAAGGCTCAATATTTAGTTTGGCCTCAATTAAAATTCAACATACAGTACTGTACACATTGAAAAATACTAAAAGTATCAAAAAAAATTAGTATACAGAGATTTTTAAAGTACCGTGCAACCCAAGTGCATTTATAAATAATATCAATTGTCTTCACCGAATAGTTACAGTTGATAAACTGATATTGTTCGGTGAAAACAATGACAACTATTCAGCACAAACAACGGCAACTGCTCAAGGAAAACAGTTGATACCATTTAAAAATGCACTTGAATTACATAGTGCATACAAGACTAATGTCATAAATATTTAATCAAAAAGAAAAAGCAGCAAACATAGAACCATGGCTACAAAATCGACTTGAGAATCACTCAAAATTGCATTTATACATAGATGAAAATGGGAAACCCTAGAATCATTCTTGGTACGTAAACACAAGCCAAGCCAGACAGAAAACTAATATTAACATAGCATGCATATATATCTAAAGACACCCATGACATGACTTCATCAAAGGGCAGTGAAGTTTCAGATCCCTCTTCAGCCTCCTAGGTTGTTTATTCTGAAGAAAGCAACAATTTTCGCATTGTCAGCACACGTGGCGTGGCATACAAATGTATAAAAGAAAGCATATGATCATAGGGAATCACCTCGATATGTTGTTGATTTGAAGATGAGTACTTATGAAGGGACCCAACATGAACTAGCACAAATGATCCTGCCTTTCCATCCCTGCAACATCCAGGATCCATCTTCATCGAGCAGAAAATCTTTGTGATAACCCCCGGCCCCCTTATGCCTTACTTTTTTCATAACCTCATCACTGATTGGTACAGGTTTGAAGCCAGCCCTCATATGACGTACTTGCCACAGCTTATATGTCTCAGGTCTCACGACCCTATCTGCTCCCTCACATGCAATAACATTTATTACCTCGCGTCCATAAAAATTTTGTTCGAAATTCATCCTCTGGAGACTGTCACGAGGCAAAGTAGCATCAAACATATCAAACAGTGATGAATAGAAGAATAGAGCCTCCCTGAAACGAGTAACAAAGAAGGGAGCACTAAACGTTCCATTTGTGACAGTATGCACAAATATATCCGGCTTCATTCTCCTAATTAAACTCAGAACAGCATCCCTTGGGCTGGGACGACTGTTCTCCACAGCAGTCTCATCAAGCAACGTACCAGATCGAAAAAGACAGTTCACAGCTAGCACCTCACCTTTTGCAATCTTCAAGTCTTCAATCTTAATTTCCTCCCAGTTTTGTGCTGCAATGGCCTGGTATTCAAACGGGACACCAAAACGTTCACAGTATTTTGCTAATCGAGACCCTGTCTCTAATAATCTTTCTGCTGGTCTGAAACCAGGTTGTGGAAGCTCGATTCCAGTGATGCGCAGCTTTGGGGGGCCACCAGCCCTATGGGAAAGATGCTGAATGAGGATAGGCCATTGGAAACCGTAAAGAATACCAAAGTCCACGATATGCAGAGTACTCGCCTCTTCTGCCACTATTCCGATCATCTTATTAGAAAAACAGATCGATGACTTCTTGAAAGGACAGGCTGAAATATAAACCTGGTACGCTTTTAATTTCTCAGTAGCGGTAATATTTCTCCGAGTAAAGGATTCATAAAGCTCGGTTCCCGTGCCGGCCAGCCTAGCCTGAAGACCGCTAGCAAATACATGGGCCAATCTCTGGTATACATCACCTGTTGGAGAAGAATGCTGCATGATCTGTTTCAGTTGTTCGAATGCTATTCTACGGTCATCAGAAGCAACAGATTGAGCACAACTAATCAAAAGGGACCTGAGATCCACCAAATCCCCTGTGTTCTCGTTTTTCTGAGCACAAGCTCTTCTGCCATTAGACCCATTAGGCAGTGGCAGTGAGGTGTTCTCCAATACCAAAGGCAGACTACCATTATCGTCGCAATATACGAGCTCGCCTTTGACATCAGTGCAAAGGAGAACTCGGTCAAACATTTCAGACAGTTCAACGTTTTCAACATAGATTGCAGATTGTTTGCTGCTTCTTTCCATGTCTTCAAAATCACCATCCTCTGGATAGCGATGCTTCCTTCCCTTCAAGCCATTAGGAGAGTCATCAGTCTCATATTTCTCCACCTTGACTGCAATTGCTGGACTAATGTGTTCCGATTTTTGAGGTAGATCATATTTGTCCAAATCAATAATCAATTGACTAATGGGGGGAAGGAACTTACTAGCTTCTTCCATCCCTCTCTTGAACTGTAAGATGGATTCACTGTCATTGAAAATATTCTGAAGAAGATTTGTATCTCCAAAGGGATTCATTTGAGTATTTCCATTATTGTACGAACTATTGTCAGCATCTAATGATAATTGTGAGCTGGCCGGCAATGAACTGGAAGTAAAATCCTGCACATGGCCGTGTTCCATCAACAAATTAAACTCACTTGGATCAACAATCCATTGAGGATTAATTGAACTACTACCAGCATTACTGCTGTTCGTATAATCACTGGAATTCCCGAAAAGGCTATCAGGGCTATTTTGGTCACCATTATTTCCTAGGTGAAAAGGTGAAGGTGGGTATTTCTGGCCAATGACTTCGTACAAGGATTTCTCAGTAGCCCGAACGGCAAGAGGGTCATGGAACATGCTGGGTTTCTCTTCCATACTCTCTTCATTTAGAATCTGATTAAGGAACTTTAGCATTGTATCAGAGTCTTGATCATCAGGAGATTCCGACTCGTAGCTCACAGTTGGAGATGGACCAACGTTATCAAAACCTGGGCTTACGGGAAAGAATGGGATATCCAGGCCATCGAGCTCAAAGAAATCATGTTTAATCCCATCGATCAGTTTTTGAGATTGCTCATAGCTCGAAAAAAGGTCGCCATTATCAAATTGGAACCCATTTGCTACGTTCTGAGTTCCACTAAATTGGTGATCCATGTCAACCAACAGCTTGAATTCCCTAAACAAATACAGGACTTCAATGAGTAAAAATTGAAATATTACATCTCAGTGAGATAATATTTATAAGATCCACCCTATACATAAAAATCAGTTCACTTCCGTGGAAGGATAAATACATTATCAGAAAACAAAGAACAAAAGAAAAGCTCAGAAACATGTTATTTCATTCAAGGTCAGTTTGGCAGGTGAGATAAGATAAGGTGTATATATACTAAGAAAAATGTAATGTTATGAGTGTGTGAGATGAGGTAATAAAAAGGTTGTTTGATATGATGTACGCAAAACCATATAATTATAATAAAGATATTTGGTATGTGAGAAATTATAAAAAAAAAATAGTAAAATACTATTACCCTTCTATTGAAAACAATTCAAGTACCCTGCCTGTAACGCCCCGTTCCTGAAACGCCTGACCCTCTGTGGTCTAAGCATACCGAGCCCGAGTAGCCACTAAGTGTAACGATTTCTGAAACCAAAAACTTCTTTTATTCGAGTAAATAAACCTGTCATGACAGCGGAGAAGTAAATAGTTGAGAAAATAATGTATTGCAATAGAATCATTTTTAATGTTGGTTACAAAGGAGTTTAAAGCTTTGATAATACTTCGAATTATTGCAAGTAATTAATGTTACCCACCTTTTAACTTTATAGATAAGTTGGAACTCTTGATTCTTAAGTTGCCTAAGAAATCTCCCTCTATTTTTTTAAGTCTTATAGATCTTTCACAAATACTCACATACATAATACATCGAAGTCCTAAGATTAAATCAACTCATAAATATGACTTTGATACATATTCATTTAAGCACTTACACATAACTCACTTACAGGGCTGATATACCTTAATCCACATAACTGAACCCCATGAAATTTGAATGAACTCATACACAACATATATAGACAAAAGGAATAGATCGAAATCTTATTTGTTTCTCCTACTGAATATCACGGTTTTTGCCAATTTTTATATTTACATTTTACTCTAACTAAAAACAGGATCTGTAAAATCAATATAATCAACTAAGAATCAAAACCAAACACTACTATTCATTTAAGACTCACAAATGACATTAAAGCTACATTCTTCAATCTAGGGCTTCAAATTAACAAAGACTACATCAATTAGTGCATATAATAAGATTATAAAAGGTTGAGAGCAATCTAAAATACCACAACCAGGGGCAGTGATTCGGTTTAGATGGTGGAGGTGCCGTGAGTATGGAAGTAAAGAGGAAATGTTATACACAGTAGCTTGTTTCCTTCATAACCAGAGGAGAGGAGAGTGACTATTCTATTCTCATACTTATCAAGATGGTTTTGATCTAATTGGGGGAAATGGGCTGCTGCCTGCTGCTATTCTCTTATTAATCCTTTTATTTCTCAATATTTTTCGTTTATGATTGTAAATATTTAAATTAAATACTTCCTAGTCTGATTCAAGGTTTTATATTTACAATTGATTTAAACTTCGTTTCTTCGTTCAACCTTACTCTGAAGTAGTACAATGAATTAATGCAAGGGATTTAAGTTTGATTAATTTTAAATTTGGTCTTGATGGAATACACATTTTGATTTATAAGTTGGCTCAAATTTTGAATTCAGTCCAAATACTTATCATGGCAGGTAATGAACCGGTCAAATCCTTAGCTCGTGTGCAATTCAAATCAACTGTAAAAAAACGTGAATTTACTCATTTGCAGAAAAATGCAGAAAAAAATGGATTTGACTGGTTCATTTACATACAATGGCACGTAATTGGATTGAATTCAAAATTTGGGCCAACTTATGGGTACAAAATCAAAATGTGTATTCCATCGGAACCAAATTCAAAATTAGTCCAACTTAGAGGACTGGAAAAACTTTAATCCCGCATTTTAATGATCACATAATTGTAAGATAAAACTAGACTTCATGCTTATTCTGATTCTAGTATCCTAAAATACTAAGTAATTTTATATTTTATTACTCTGATAGGTACTACAAGTGCTTCTAGATTCAAATAACTCGTTCTGATCCCTGGAAAAATATGAGAAAACATGTGTGTAGAGTTTTATAGGGATACATGCTGTGATCAAAAACAAATCAGTGGGGCCATGCCGAAGTATGTGCCCCTCCAAAATTAGATAGAATGGGGAATGGGACATTCCTATCTCCAGCGGGCCATACCTAAACAAACAAAACCTAAGGGAGTGTTTGTTTATAATTATGGATTTGATTGATGAAATTCAATAGGTGGATTTGATTGATGAAATAAAATATGTGTATTAAGATTTTGTAATATTTGAAAATATAGGTGATAAATGATTAATTATGTGTTGAAAGTTGTGTATAAATAGGGGAGGGAGTATGTAAAATAAAAAGGAGAAAGAATATTGAGTTGTTTAGATAATAATAATAATAATAATAATTTTTAAAAAAAAGAAGGGAGGGGGAGGGGGAGGGGGAGGGGGGAATAAATGATTAATAGTGTGTTGAAAATTTTGTTTGAAAAAAAAAAAGTTGGAGTATTATAGATATTACATGGTGTAATTTTATAGGATTTACCAAAATCCGCTTTGACAAATGAGAATTAAAATAGAGATGTGGGGTGGGGCTATAATCAAGTCAAAATTGTGGTTCAATTGCATGATGCAATTAAGGACACACAAGTGACTCCACCCTAAAAATCTGAAAAATGATAAATAAAATAAAAGTGATTTTTTTTTTTTTTTTTGCATTAATGAGTCATTGGAGAGAGAGTGTGGTATAGAAAAAATGCATTTGTAGAGGTGAATGTAATAATTCTTAAAATCGTGTTTTGAAATTTTAAACTAAAACCGAATTTATATTTTGAAATCTCAAATCTGATTTAATCATAAATCAAGTATACACTAATCAATTTCACCTCAAATCTAATCGCTACTCTAATAATAAAAAATTAAGCATCAATTTTATAATAGAAAACACAATTTCACCCAATTCATAGGGTTCAACAAGCAATCAATAAAACTTACAAATAAACTAGATATAAAGATAGTGCCTAAGGTATATGTTTCCATTATGGTTATATAATTTCAATACCATAATGGATCTATCATAAGATCGTTTATTTACGACAGAACGATGGGTCTAATTCTAGCATTAAATAGATTGATAAATAAAAATAAGTATTCATAAAAAAAGGAATCAATCAAAAATCAATAACAAAAATTAAATTGAGTCAAGACTATACAGTGGAGAAGAGGTGGATCGTGGTCGCGACAAGGAGACTGGTGTGTGGGCGCACGAAGTTGGAGAAATAGCGCAGCAACGCAAATGGAAACGAAAAAATGTGGTGGCGGTGGTAGCAGTGCAAGATGAAATGGGGAAGTAGAAGAGGGGAGAGATGGGATATGAGGGTATTTGAGGGAAAGGTCGATAATTTATGTATAGAGGAACAATAAGATACGTGGCAAGACGACATTTATACAGGCAATGGGGGCTCTTGGTATATTTATCATGTGCTACCAAATGGAAGTAAAAAGGATATAACATCCTCATATGAGCCTTATACTACATACCAAACACACCCTTAAACAAAACTATATGGTTCATCTCCTATGTTATCCCCTTCTTAGGGTCTTTTGGACGTATTTTCTCAAAGTACAAAACATTCTGATCTGACACTAAATATCATAGATAGAACGAAATCTGCATTTATTGATATTCCACGGAGCATATGTGAAACTACATCTATGTGTAACACTCGATTTTCGTTTTTTACCTGGTCAATCTGATTTTATTACTCAAAATTTGAGTTTGCCTCAAACAACTAGGAATCTAGTAGATTTAAGAAACCAGCTTGGGTAAAAAATTCTTGTATGCATTTAGTGACGCTACACCCCACCCAATTTTAACCAACTTACTATGAAAAAAATCGAGGATTTGTCTACACAAAAGGTAAAAAATATTGGTTTATATAATTAAGAGTACCAGTTAATGTTGATGAAAAATATAAGGTTGTATATTAAAAAAATCTTAATATTGTACAACATACAAACTAAATACTCTTTCTCCATAGTAGTATAACATACAAACTAATTGGGTTAAACTTGATGTAGTGTGTATCAAACACCCAAGTACACCCAAAATTTCATTTTTATTTTATGTTATTAATATAAAGTACATGCATAAGCATTTGGAATATTAAGTCAGTTGAGTAACACTACATCAGTTGTGTGGTGCAATTGTGTACAACTATTAGTTTTTAGTAAAAACAATTATTATTATTTTTTTTTTGTAAATTTGATACACACGTTGTACATAATTAATTGTTTAGTGTTTTTGCCTTTTTATTAATTGTATTGAATAAATTAGCCCAGGAGCTTAATTGTTCAAGGTTTAATTGTTAAGTGCTTAAGTTACAATTAACATTATTAAGTCTATTTGTATTGCAAGTTTTTCTAGTTTAGATATCTTTTAATCAATGAATATTGAATCGACTTTGACTTGGAATCGGGCTTTTGGCTTGGGACTATCCCATGGTAGTATTTTGTTTCTACATTCTTTTGCTACAACAAATCTCCTATTTCAATTTGTATTTTATTAAATTCACATCCATTCTCTCGACTCTAACAATGTGGTCCAACCCATTGGATCATCAGGCAAAGCTGATAAATCGGGTGGTTACTTTAGAGAAGGGAATGAAATCTTTTAAGAAAAACATTGATAAATTAGACGAACGAGTGGAAGATCCGTTTGTCTATGGAATTCAACGGGTGCATGGATGATGTGCAAGTCATATTCCATCAAGTATTGCGTGATAAGGCTATCGCTTCAAAGGTGTCTTCCACGTCGACCGCGGCCTCCAAAAAACTTACATCGGTTGTCGACCTTGGTCACGCTATGCCGATACTAACCCCCGTGAAACTAGACCTTCTAGGATTTTAGGAAGATAATCCATCGACTTGCATGTCGCGCGTTGAACGGTTTTTCAGCATGGACAACACACAAGAGGAGATGAAAATTGAATTGGCTCTCATCGCCATGTTGCTTACCCACTTCCCTAGGAATTACTCCATCGTTATGGAGATAAGCATACGAGTACTTGGCGTTTACTCATCAAACAACGCCCGTTGACGAGTATGACAATCAATATGTTCCTCTCTCGAACGACGTCGGTCACCAATTTATCTGAATCCATTGCTCTAGAATTGTTTCTTAACGGGCTTCGCGATGAAATTCGCTTCCACATCAAATTGAAGGAAGCAGGGGAAATTTGTGCGACTATGCACCTAGCTCGTAAGATTGAACGTGAATTGGAATTGGCTCCACCACAACAGACCAATCAATCGTATCGGTCGTATTCTTGAATTTGGAATTAAAAGAGGAGTAATACTTCCTAGCACGGGAGAAAGAATAAGACCACTTAGAAAAAAGACCATTGTTCTAACATAGAGTCAAATCGAAGATTGAAGAGATTCATTTACAACAGTCAAAAGATGGGCCCCTAATTCCAATACAATAAGGGTCTATCAGTGCAAGTCAACTTAACACCGTTATTGATGAGTGGGTTAGGTGCACCTCTCGCCCAGTGGGAAGTAATGAGGCTAGTCTCCCCTCCTCCCCCGAATGAAAAAGTATTGGGGCCCCTTCCTCAAAGCTCTAAGGTAGACCCTTTCTTTTCTTTATTTTGAATTTCCAATAAAGAATCTTTCTAACTAAAAAACTCTCTGGAAAAATGCAATTCATCGAGTTCAATCCAAGGTGTACCTTGCCTTTTTTCAGGTAGCTTTCTTACGCCTATTCAGCTAGTGGGGCATTGGTCATAGCCGAAATTCGTCGAAGGGATAAAAAGAAAGAAGAGAAAGAACGACCTCGACATATTTTGACTCAGTCTTCATCTGCCAGGGAAGACCACCAGTACAGCGTTGGTCGTTCTTCTACGGCCACGAACGCCTACGATCAAGGGGGAGACTTTGTTAGTCACCCCTATCTCGGTTCTTGTTCTTCTTTGTATGTACCTTTATCTTAGTCCTTACAAACTCGCACAGTCGGTATTCAGGGGAAGACTCTGTCGGTGACCCTGCTACTGAATTGATCGGTTCTTCAAAATCACTTTGCCCCTATTCCTCTACTCCGGTGTAACACACGGAATATGAACCTGTGCTCGAGCCTCAAAGGGTTTGTGTTTCAAGAGTTGTGAACTCTATTCGTTGTTGCATGTTAATGTAAATAAACCCTTACGAATCTTGATCATTTTCGACGAGGACAATTCAAGTGAATCAAATTTCCCTACGTGGAGAAGTACGTGAGTGGATGAGGTTCCTTTTCGGGCTCAATTCCTCCCTTTAGCCTTGAGGACAAGGATGTTCTTATTAAAGGGAAGGGAATTATTAGACACACTTTTTATTAATTTTGTAGAATTAATTAACACATGACTTAATTGCTTAGAACTTAAGTTAGAGTTAAGATTATTGAGTCTATTTATGTTGCAAGTCGTTCTTCATTAAATAACTTTTGATCATTGAATATTGAATCATCTTCGGCTTGGAATCGGCCTTTTAGCTTGGGATGAGATTTATCCTGTAGTGTATTTTCCCTAGTTCTTTTTGTGCAACGAGTCTCTTATTTCATCAAATTTCGCATCAATTTTCTTGACTCTAATAAAAACTAACTGATAACGTAATCAATCCACTACAAGGTAATCATTATTCATTAACTCATTTGATTAACTACATGCTTTCTCATAATTCTCTTCTCAAGTACTGCCCTATTCCACAACCAACCATTTATTGTTCACTTTATTTTAAAATTAGAGCAACACACTAACAATGTAATTGCCATGTAAAAAAACTCTCTCCTTCAACATATCCAATGAAGGACGTAGACTATTCCCATTAACACAATTTCAGTAAGAATCCAACTAAGAATGGTGTTTTACACAAGACGAAGTCTTGTGTGACACCGTATAATTTAACACTTTGGAAGAGATGGATGTCAATTTGTACTAGTTTGTGAGGCAATTCGATCTTAATCTTTATGCAATTCCCGTACGATATTCATTTTTCATTAGCCAATATAAAACCCCAAAATAAACAGGGAGAAATAGAAAATAAATGTAAAAAAAATAAGCAAGGAGTAACTCGAAGCTTAGAAAATCATGTTGATGAAACGGAAAAGCAATTAATCAACCTAAACTAGGAAATAACATTAATAATGATAACATGATAGAATTGGAAAGGAAAATTAACACGCACAAAGGAAAAAGTAAGCAAAAGAATAACTAAGCACAAAACAAATTCAGATCCGATGGCATATTACGAACACAAAAAGTGAAAATTAACACGTAATCAACCATGAGATACAGGTAAATAAATAGAGTACATACCTTAGGTTTGTCCTTCTTCTTCTTCTTCAGTGAATGAGGGGAGTCCGTTAAAAATGTCGAGTGGAGAGTGAAAGATGATTTCTTGACTGAATAAACATGGAACCGTCTAGACGAAAATAAATATAGATTCATGTTTGCGCGCAAATATATACAGATCGAGAGGTGGGTGGGGAAGGGAGACTAATGAAGAAATGTATCTGTAACTCTTGGGATAATTACACACACGTATTTGAGGATTGACATTGTGACAATTGGCCCCCATGTTTGTCAATATTACATTTACGATCCTTCAAATTACGAGGGTTGCTTTGTAATATAATAAAGTTGAAGGGTTTAAATTTAAAATACCATTTGCTTCCTCCCCAAGTACTGAGCGAAGCTTCGATGGAGGCGGGAGCAAGCATTATTAAAACATTCATCAATCATCAGTATCTAATTATGCTATTCACCATTTAAATAAATTAAATTGTTCATGTTTTTTTAGCTAAAATAAATGGCTTCTTTTGCAACTATTTTTTTTCTAACAAAAATAATATACTCACAATCTCTAAAAAGCGGTGGTATAAAAATTATATTAAATTAAAATATTCATAACAAAAGAGGTGAACAATTTTTTTTAGACATTTATAATTATATATTTTGTTTAGAATATTGTTGAAATAATACTTTTTTATTCTTTGAAATAATGGAATTCATTATTAATTCTCAATCCAAATGAAAGAAGCTATACACATGTTAGAAGAAGAAAAATGACAAACAAACATGTCCCAAATAAAGAAACAAAAAATATGAGATGAAAACAATATAAAAACAATAATGTTAGTAAGAAAATAAATATATGAGATTTATGTTCCACATATAATAAAAAGTAAAAGAAATATAGGAGGAAACAATAAACATAAGGAATCAAATAAGGAGTAGATAGAAAATGAGAGGAAATCATTATTAAAACAATAGTGTTAAATAAACATAAGAATTTTTCATCCAATAGACACTAACAAATAAACATATGAAAAAAATATTAAAAAAATCATTATAAAAGCAATAGTGTTAGTAACAAATAAACATATGAAAAAAATATTATAAAAGTAATAGTGTTAAGAAAAATAAGTAGGGGAAGAAATAGGGGCCTAATTTCAAAATATAAAAAAAAAAAAAAAAGAGTTAAACCGGTTTTTGACCTATTAAACCAGTAAAACAGTTTTGGGGTCTCTTCCGAACCGGTATTGTGACCGATTCACGGTTGAACCAATCGAACCGACCGATCTATTTTAAAATCATTACTTAAAAGTAAATTATTTTGTTATTTTTTTTTTTTTTTCAAAACCTACTATAGTATCTTTTATGTTATCTAGTTCTATCTATTTTTTTTTTTCTTACCTCTATATCTCAACAATTTACTACACATATTATATTATATTTTTTTATTAATGATCAAAAAATAAATGATAATTTTACATATTTTTTAAGAAAAGTATGAAATTTTTTAAGAAAAGTATTTTTTATCATTGGATGGGTTTACAATTCCCTATTAAAATATTGTCATTTGATAAACCTCCCATTTACAGACTTTTTTAGTATATATTTTTTGGGTATCCATCAACTGTGGTTACATATAAATAGATTCGTGTAAAAAAAATGATAATTTTACATATTTTTTTTTTTTTTGTAATATGCAAATTCATACAAAACTACATCGATGGTTCTATAGATATACAAAACTAGGCTCGTGGCTAGAAATTTGCAACAAAATGCAGTGTTGATTTCTTTCATATTTTTAGTCCAACTATCAAGCCAATAAGTCTAAGGACAATGTTCAGTCTTATTGCGACAAGAGGATGATGATCAGTTGAACAAGTGGATATTAGTAGAAATAATTATGCAGCAAATGTCGAACTACCTTAGGTTAGGCTACTATATCAAACTCGGTAATAATTTAGTTTTTTCACGTTACCTTGTGGTCAGGAGCAGCCGAGATTAAGTATAGGTCTATCGTTCTGACAAACATTCTTTGGATCACAGAACTCATGCTTCCTCTCTCCAAACCTAAACTGTTATGGTGTGATAGCCAAGGTGGAATTACTTTGGCATTCAATCATACATTTCATTTCATTCCCAACCAAGCATATTAAGGTTGACATCTACGGGAACTCAATAAGTGGCGTCGTCTTTGGGAAATCAGAGTCATGGTCCTGGACAAATGTGATGTGGAGGAGTTCTCGATGTCAAACGGTAAAAAGACGGAACGACTAACCCCTGGAGAAACGACAGAGTAAGTCTTTGTGGACAAGGCATGATGACCTATATAGAACGGGTTGTTTGAGGGGATGTTCGGTGGTCTTTGTTTGAAGGGGAGGATTGTTGGGGTCAAACATCAGAAAAGCATTAAATTATCATGAGGTATAAAAAGGGTGGACTAGTATCTCATTGGTATGAGGCCTTTTGGGGAACTCAAAAGCAAGGTCATGAGGATCTAACAAGCTTAAAGCGAACAATATCATACCAAGTGGGGAATACAGAAGAGGGTTGTTTCTTGATGTTTTGCTCACCTCACCTCTTGCTCTTCCTCCGGGGGAGATGGAATTCTCTCTAGATATCAGAGTCTTTGTCTCACATTCACATCATGGGTTGAAAGTAATTCCAATCATATTAAATTAAAAAAAAAAATGAATGAAAGCATCTACTTTAGCATAAGATGGCATAAATCAAAGCTAAGAGGAATTGATTTAAATCTAGATCAAAATAATAAAATCAAACTTAGCACTTGCCTGTGGCCAGAGCCAAAAAGATCAAGGACGGAGCATTTATTTATTTTTCATTTAAACCTTAATATTAAATTTAAAGTGGAATTTGAATTTGAATTTTATTGGATATTTGACTTCATATGGAGTAATAATCTTGTTTTTAATTATTTTAGTATGCAATTATTGGAGTATATTACTATTATATAAGATGCGTAGTTGAGTTGAGTTGGGAGAAGATGCATGCTGAAGAAATAAACAAAAACTTAAGATTATACTATAAATAAAAAATGATTTTGCAATTATGTTAAGTGCTAAAATACTACTAGTAATAATAAAGAAAATTGCTTAATTTTATATAGTTTTAGCAAAAAAGCTTTTATTGAGTGACCCATGCATTTACAACAGTTACAACCCGGTCAGGGTCAGGGCTACAAATTTTACATTCCTTTTTTACATACTACTCCAGTATTAATCACACAAGTCATAATTATTTATTATTCTTATTCTTTTATTCTTATTATAATTATTACTTATAAAAACTAAACAAGTTGGATCAGTTATCCTTAATGGTACCAGACTTTTCAGAGAAGAAGGCAAGTATCAGGCTGGGACTTGAGCTGCTGTTTGGCTTGCTGCTGAGACCAGTAAGCATGCGCCGTCAACACTCGATCCAGCAGTTCTTGAGGCACTGGCTCTCCCCGTCTCTGCTGAGGCGATATTCTTGCCGTGTGGACCAATGTTTTCCACTTATCCTACAAACAGACAGACAGACAGAGATCCTTCAAGACGTAAGAAAAGAATAATCGAGCAACTACTGGTTCGAACCAAATAGACCAAGATACATTGTATGTATCTCCAATTCAACCTTCTAACACATTTATCATAATATGATACTCTGAGTATATATCTGGGAATATAATTTAGGGAAGCCTGTCAAAGATTTGCATGAATACCTTCAAATCAACATAAGTTCTATGTTTAGCATTATCGAAAGCTCTCAGTTTAACATCGCGCCATCTGCAGCATACATGAGCATATAAGTTAAACATGTACTCTTCATCCATCTTTGACCACAAATTTGTAACTTACTCTTCATCATAGCCATATAATTCCAAAACTAGATTTCAGTAGACATATAATATACTCCTCATACAAATGGTAATCGTGAGTTAAGTTAATATACCTTCCCGTTCCAAGCTTCTCTACAGCCTGAACTAGTGCTTCCACTTCAGAAACAGTAAAGGGTCGACGGATTCGGCGTTGTGCAGGATCAGATCGCTTAGATTTCCTCAGAGGAACAACAGCTAGTGCATCTTGTTTCATTGATGGTACAGGGACGATCGCCTTCGATTCTGAAGTTTTTCTCTGTGATGGCATCCCAGGAGGAGACGGAGCTGAGTCATGATCACTATCGACGAAGTTACTGAAACTTCCAGGAAGATCTGGGCGAGAATCTGGGCTGCCCTGGTGTCCACCTTTTTGAGTGACGATAGGATTACTGGGTTGGAACCTGATGGCAGATCGTAATAAATTGTCAGAAGATAAACGAAACGGGACTACAATTACAGTTGAAAGCACAGAACCTGGCCAGTGGTTGTGGACTGTTGCAAAGCAGCTGACTGGGACGATCTTCGGGATACGATTTTACTGAGACTGGAGAAGTGTTGGGCTCAAGACTAAATCCCAGGTCATCCATCCTGTTATCATCAGAAATTCCAGTCTGCAATAGGGTTTTGCTATCATCTTTAACTTTCTTTCCCTGAAGAAGCACTCCAACGCGTAACCCACCTCCAAGTACAGTATTTACAGCTTCCATAACCGATCTCTGCACAATATTCAATAATCAATACTGCTGAAACAAGATAGCATAACATAACCCTGTGTTTTCAGAACTAGAACAGTCGGTTTGGTGTTCAAGTACCTTCAGAGAACCAACGGTTGCATTTTCTGGGATCTCAATAAACATATCCGGAACCTTAAAAGACTTGATCTTAAGCTTCACTGGTCAAAGAAAAAGTATATCCACCTGAGAACCTCATTATCACCCGACAGAAGAAAATGAATTTGAAACACAAAGTTGTATTACCTTGGTTATTCCTGGAATGGAATGATGAATATCCTCCTGCTACAGAAGCTTGAGGGGGGCTCACTGCATTTAATGTTAATAAAATCGTCATAACCAAAATCAAGATTGTGTATCCCGAAGAGTGCAACGGTTATACGTGAGTGAGGTTGAAAGGAGAAAAGATGGAAGGTTACCTCCAGGCTGAGTTGGACTGGATCCATTAATGCCATTTTCCGACACCCTACATATTCCATCACCGTTGATACTTTCATCAGAATTAGAAACTGAATTATAGTCATAAAGCCTCCTCTTTTTGAAAGGATAATCCCGCAGAGAACCTTGGCGTTTTAAACCATTCTTCCTGTTGAGATAACTGCATCTTTCTGCACCCACAAACATGATAACACACAACCATTAAAATGTGTATGTAAATATGACCATGAAAAGATAACAATTAATAGCAGCTCACCAGCATCATATGGTTCAACATCCTTCACATTCGAAGTTGTTTTACAATGCTTTGATGCAATCAACTTCCTAAATTTACGCTCTCCAGATGGTTTGAATGCCTTATTTCTAGGTTCAACGCACTCGGAAGAGTTTTCGTCATCATCTCTAGTAACTAACTTTACATTCTCCCGGTTAACCGGGGAGGAACCAACAGGAGAGTGGTCCCTGCAAAAGGGGAACTTTACACTATCAACAGAACAAACTAATGCAGAAGATTTTCTTCCGGATGCCTCTAGATGATCAGAATTGAACATCGAAGCCTTATTATTTATTGACAAATTTCTAATATTTGCAGAATCCTTTTTTACGAATTTCCTACTTTCATCCTCTGACCCAGAGTTGTTAGCAGACACTCTGAAACCAGACGACTCAATATCTACCGAAGGAGGAAAAATTCCAAGGCGGAGATTGCAATCATCGTTAGCTAATTGATCTCCAGAACCTAATTTCTCTGAGCCATCAGAAGATGTTATACCAGATGCAGGCCTTGGGGAGATTACATCATTTTGAGTGCAAGCATGTTCGTTTGAACAAGAATTTGGATCGTGAGCAGTTCCTGAGACGAGTTCAGTAAACATGAAATTCCTTTCATAGCAATCACGATCACGAACTTTATCTTCTAAAGGCTTATCTGCATCCTTTTCTTCCTTCCCAGCGGAACCTTCCACAGTCAATGGGTGCTCCTTTCCAGAAGATGCATTTGCAGATGGTGGAGAACTTTCCCCATCCAATAATAATTTTCCAGCAACAGTTGCCAATAAGTCAAATGCACACATTTGGTAGTCATCGGGTTTTCTCTTAACTATGCCCCTCTTCTAAAACAAACAAGAAAAAGAAAAGGATTAGAATAAGTTTTCAATAGCCAATGGGCCACAGAATGAAATAGCAAGATTACCCTAGCTGATCTTGCAGCCCGAGGTGTGGGAGGCACTTGATAGCCATGAAAACCGTAATCTAATCTCTTCTGCAATGCCATACCATACCCACAAAATTCATATAGCAGAGAACACCAGCTTTTGTAATCTTTTTACAGCATAATCCACAGCAGGGTAAATTCGTAACACCTGTGATAGAAAGACAAAATACAACAGCCATGTCAATCAATACATATTGGTAATACGGAAATCTAATGCAGGAGACTTTGGTAACTCAACTTGGAAATAGTTTATTGAGGAGATATTACAATACAGATAAATATAATGGACTCCATGCACATGATACCAATATTGATCTTTTACTTCATTTGGCCGTCAAATTAAGAAGCAAAACGACAAATTACAACTTTTATATGATGGCTATTAAATGAACCAGTGCTGATATTAAAGAAGCACATAACACCAGAAAACGAAAATCCGGAAAAAAGGGAGCACCGGATGAGAATTACTTTAGCACAAAATCCACCAAAAAGTTGAATATAAAGCAGGGAAATGGTCTAACAAAACATTGATTACAAGAACTCATGCAAAAATGATGAGCAGTCAAGAATGTATGAAGAAAACCAGAGTCTTTATTGCAAATCTAAGTGTAAAAAATGTTTTTAACTATCCTATATGCAACACAAAATCTACATGAAACTGCCTACATTACCTTGAAATCATAATAAAAAAATTCACACGCCTCATTAAGCAGAAGTGTTCTATCAGATCAACGAGTTGCAGAAAAATGTTAAAACCCTTTGGGGATTTTGATAAAAACAGACCAATAAAGATCAAGATCACAAGATTATCCAAAATTCAGATACTTTCATAAGGGATGTGAAATAATTTAGACTCAATTTTAGGCTTCCCCGTTACAGGCAAACAGAAATAAACTACGAGAGGGAATAAATAAGAGTTGAAAAAAATTAACCCTCAGAAAAACCCCAAATTGAAAGGAATTTCAACAGCATTCAAAGACGCCATTATTTCATGCATCACTGGATTTTTAAGGAAAATTAGAGTAATTATTAGCAGTTGCATTGCATGCAAATGATCTTCAAAAGGAAACAGATAAAAAAAAAAAAAATCAGAACCAAGAACCTGAAATCCTTTCAGGCAACCAGAAGTTATGATAATTTGCATCGTAAAATTCCAGATCAGGCACTTTCATTGTGTCAGGAAAAAAAATAAAATGTGCGTCCATGGAAAGCTAATAAAACCTCCTAATTAAGAAAATGCAAAATAAATAAATAAGCAAAAAGACAAAGAAATACAGCTTTTGTTGGTGGCCTGAAAAACCGATGAACAAAGATGGAAAAACAAAACCCAAAAATCTCTGATTTTTCCTTAAATTTTGCAAGATTTTTCTTCTTAAGTTGAAGACAAAATTTGAACCAACTTTACCAAACTAGAAACAGAAGAATCTCAAAATTTGATCACCTCACCTTCAAAAAAGAAGAAATTCTTCGATGCCACCATGAATTTCCTTCAATTCCCACACCATTTTCTTCAAAAAGCAAAAAATCCTCTAAAATTGCGGAACTTACACTATAACAAGGCAAGATCAGGCATTATTTCTTCAGAAAACAAACAACATCTTGAATCTTCAAACCCTCTAATGAATTCAACAAACACTGTATCATGTATATAATAAACAAATCCCAGAGCCCAAATAGAAATTAATGAAATTTACCCATTTTTGTTTTTCATCTCCTTTTTCTGTTAAAAAGATAGGCAAAAACCCTGTGAAAACCACCCGTTTCACAACATTGCTTAAACCCCAACTCTTATACCATTGACCCCTGTTACCGGCCCCATCGGTAGATGCCCAGTGCGCCACCGGCTATTGAAGGTAACCGCAAAGAACTGCCTGAAGACCTGTTCTTTTGTGGGCCATGGAGGTCTTGAGATGGTGACACGTCAGATTGAGATGTGAATCCAATGGCTTTTCCTGATTTACGTCATCGAGAAAAACGTTGGGTCACCAAGCGAGGGAATTTACTTTAAATTTCGTGCCCCTCAAACCTTTTTTTGGAATATTTTATTACAAAAATTCGGATAATTAAATTAAATAATTTGTGGGGTTTCTATTTATTTTGAATTTCAATTATTATTATTTAAAAAAAAAAGATATGGGTTTCTTTTTGTTGCTCATGTTTTTTAATTACCAGAGGTGTCCGATCGGTAAGGAGGGGTTGTATAAAAATCCCAACAAAATTGTAACTAATCTTTGGTAAGTTTTGTGTTAAATCTCACCAGACTCATGCCTAACCAATAAACATCTGTGGTTTAACTAAAACTTAGCATAAACTCTCGATCTCTCTATTTACAGAAATATATAGTACGTACTAGTTAATTATTTAATTAATCAAGTAGCTAGCTAGCTTCATAAGTTGCATGATAATATCTAATTAATAGTAGGCAGCAGCTTGTATTTAATTAGTAACTGCAGGTGTAGGGTATGACCATAATTGATTATTAATATACAAAAATAAATGCATGGGAAATATATAGGAGAATATCCTCATGCCTTTGTTAATTAAACCACGTACGTGCATGTAGATCTAATTCCACTTCCACACCCCATTTTAGTTGGCATAATAAAGATTCTTCTGCCATCCTCCTATAGATCTATCTTGAAAATTTAACTATACATCAGGGTTATTCTAGTCATTCCATCTGATGTATCAAGGTAATTTGTAATAACTTTATAAAAAGACATTGTATAAAAACATTATATATATATACTACATCTTTACACTTTTGAAATAGCTAGATTTCATATTAACAAAATCATGTGCTAGATATAAATTAAAGGACATTGTATATGCAATCCAGTGGATGGTGAGAACTTTCATTAATTAGTGGAATACGTACACTATAAAAACATTATGCTATATCTTTACACTTATAAATTAAATTTCATTTATGGTGTGTGTTATCTCCACAACCATCCCTTTTTTTCCCTCCCCATGACTCGAACCCAGGACCTAAGGCCTAGGTAGTGGTGCTCTAACCACTTGAGCAAACCCACTTTGTCCCAAATGTTACTTCTTTAGTGCCACATAATGGCTCCTCAATGTTAGGTGTCACTTCCTCGGTGCCACGTGTTGCCTCCCCGATATGCATTTATACCAGGTGTTATATTTTTAATCATATATGATGGAAAATACATTTTTTGTCCCTTAAAATGGTACAAGATTTTAGTCCTTATTACCTCCAATTAAAAAGTAAACATCATTTAATTACCTATAAATCACTGACTTTATCGTTTACCTGCACGTCGAGTCTCGATCAAATCGCGTATCTATAAATCTGGCCCCAAATTGCATTTGTACAAATCGAATCTCAATGTCGCCTTCTTCATCGTTTTCAATGTCTGGTGCAAGGGTATTACAATGTTACTTGCCCAAAAATTCGACTTGTGTGAAATAAAAATTTAGATTCGAATCCACAATCTAGAGTTTTTGATCTGTTCAAAACTCGCAAATTGACAAAGAAAGTAGAATGGAATAAAGTCCAGATAATTAGGATTAACTTTATCTTGTTCAAAAGTATAATTCACGTTTTACAGTGCCCTAAACATAAGTCACACTTTTTAAAATTTTAAATTACTTTGTCTTCAAAGATTACAACTTCATGTTTTTTAAATGAAAAATCACATTTTAATTTTTTTTTCCTTTAAAAAATGAAAAATAAAAGTCATGTTACTAATTACCTAATGTTTACCTTTTGATTGCATGTGATAAACATTAAAATTTTAAAAAATTTAAACATAAGAGACTAATTTTAAAGTCGAAAAATTTAGATTATAAAAATCAAAATTGATACAATTTAAGAAACAAAAAAAAAAGTATTTTCCCAATTATATAATATAAAGTTCTGTAGTACTTCATATTAATCTTAATACTGATCTATGTAATTAAAATTCAATTATTAATCCATTTTTCTATAAAAAAAGTTTTGACTCTTACAAAGATTTCGTATAATCCATTTTTAGAGTTAGAACACTCATTTAGGTACCGTTCTTTTAATATTTGTTTTAGTAAATGAGATTTCAAATACTTACTAAATCAATTCTCGATTTTTCATACATTTCATGTGAGGGCGACTTTTCTATTTGACTTGCTAGTAAACGTTTTTAGTTAAAAGGATAACCTTGATTATATAATGCCTTGGAATGAAACATATTTCTTAATATGGAGTATGATTTTTTAAATTTGATTCTTTTATTTAGCTTTTCATTGAAAATACCGGACATCATTACTCTCTTCGGCCAAACTTTTGTAGATAAATATTCATTTTTTTCTATCCAAATTTAATAGGCCCACTTTAAAAAATAAAAATATTTATTTTCTCAATATATTAATACATCATTTACTTTTTACTATATCCATCTATTTTATACATAAACAATAACTATTTCTTAAAATCTAGTATTATAAATTTATAGTCTCTACATTATGTACTTAGATAATAAATGAAATAAAAAATAAACGGAGGAATATTTGTGAGAGTTATTTTTTCAGTATTTTCAACATGGTAAAATGCATCTTTAGTTAAGCAAAATTACGAGAACTTACAAAAATTGACTCATATTTAAACACGGTCTTATATTCTCTATACTTTGAAAATAGTCAATTTACTTTTGTCATAAAGTAAAATATACTAATTGTCAAAAAAAAAAAAAAGTAAAATATACTAGTACTATTAAATATGTAGTCGATGGTTAAGACATAAAAAAAAATGGAGAGAGATTGAAAATCCTATGTGGCAATGTGCTTTTCGGCTTGGCCATATATGCCTTATCTGACTGCGCGCGACAGTGATATTTTTAAAATTTGAAAAGAGAAAATAGAAACTGAAAACGGAGATGATGGTGAAATGTGGGGCGGGTGATCATGTAATATAACGGGTTATGAATAAGTTCAGGTCCCACTAGAGGCCCATTCTAATTTCTTTCCCTCCATGAGATGTCAATCAACCATAATTCATTTTTCAGATTTCTTTTTCTTTTCTTTCTACTTCTTTTTCTAATATTTGTCACTAACAGAATATGTAGAATACATATTTTGGAAAAGAATAATTGAGAGTATTCTGAAATATATAATAGTGAGATTTACAAAGTCTACAACAAACTTCCACAATTATAGGAAGACCAAATCATAAAAGATATATTCTAAGAATACAATAAAATCTCTAACAAATAATACTATTTAACATTATCTCTATTACCCCCCGTCAAGCGCTGCGTGGGGTGAAGACACACGCAAAGCTTGGAACGTAAAAATTCAAAGGCTGGACGCGGAAGACTCTTAGTGAAGATATCTGCTAGCTGTAGATGAGATGGGACAAACCCGGTAGAAATTCTGCCCAAAGACACTAGCTCACGAACAAAGTGATAATCCAAATCTATATGCTTGGCTCTCTTGTGTGCAACAGGATTTTGACTCAGAAAGATGGCGCTTTTGTTATCACATAACAGAGTAGGCCGAGTAGAAGGAAGAGCTCGAAGTTCCTTCAGAAGATTGATAACCCAAACAAGTTCGGCTGCAGCATTGGCCATAGCACGGTACTCAGATTCACAACTAGAGCGAGAAACAGTCGGTTGTTTCTTGGCACTCCAGGATACAAGATTACCTCCAAGAAAAATAGAGTACCCATATGTCGAACGACGAGTCTCAATGCAGCGAGCCCAGTCTGCATCAGAATAGGCCAGAATGGAAATATCCGAGCGCTTAGTGAAGGATAAACCGAAATGAATTGTACCTTTCACGTAGCGAAGGATACGCTTAACTGCCAGAAAATGGTCCTCCGTTGGAGACTGGAGGAACTGACTCACAGAGCTTACAACATACGAGAGATCAGGTCTAGTGATAGTTAAATACTGCAAAGCACCAACAAGCGATCGATATAGGGTGGGATCCTTGAACGTAGGACCTGTGCTGACAAGTGATTCACCTGTTGCTAAGGGAGTTGAGACAGGTTTAGCCTCGACCAAGTCTGCACGCTCAAGGATGTCAAGTGCATACTTGGTCTGGCCAACAAACAAACCAGCGTCAGTGGAGGAGACCTCAAGGCCAAGGAAATAACTCAAAGAGCCAAGATCCTTGATAGCAAATTCGTCACCAGTACGAGCAATAAAGCGACGAAGGGCAGCAGAATCATTGCCTGTAACAATGATATCATCAACATACAAAAGGAGATAAATAATAGAATTACCCTGATGCAGATGAAAGAGAGACGAGTCAGAACGACTCTGAGAGAAGCCCAAGCTGAACAGAAATGTGCTAAAACGCTGGTACCAGGCAAGAGGGGCCTGGCGAAGGCCATATAGAGCCTTCTTAAGGCGACAAACATGATCAGGATGTTGAGGATCAACAAAGCCAGGAGGCTGAGACATGAAGACAGGGTTGTCAAGAACTCCATTAAGGAAAGCATTCTTGACATCAAGCTGATGAAGAGGCCACCCATGCTGAACCGATAATGCCAAGACTATCCGAACTGTATCTGCCTTCACAACAGGACTAAATGTATGATGAAAATCCAAACCAGGAATCTGAGTGAAGCCCTGCGCCACTAAACGAGCCTTGTGACGTTCAATCGAACCATCTGCCAGAAATTTCGTACGAAAAACCCACTTTGAACCAACTATGTTCGTTCCAGATGGACGAGGCACCAGATCCCAAGTGGAATTCGAACGAAGTGCATCAATCTCCTCTTGCATAGCAGCAAGCCAGTGGGAATGCTTAGCAGCAGACTTGAAACCACGAGGCTCAGAGGTGGTAACAAGTGCAGAGAGTAGAGCCGAAGAAGCGAAGTCGACTGGATAACGAGGTTTAAATGTCCCAACACGAGCTCGGGTGATCATGGGATGAGTGGATACAAGTGGCAAGTCCTGAGCTGGAGGCGGAACAGGAGGCCCAACGTCGGGAACATGCGCTATAATAGGATCAGGCACATGTGGCGGCATAACCAGTTCATCATGAACCAGCGAGGGAGGACGAGTATCATGATCAACAGAAAACCGATGCGGTTGTCTGATAGGTGCCGAAACAGGAGCCAAAGGGGAATCAGAGGAGATGTCGAGAAAAGTCGAGATATCCAAATCAGTGACCTGTGTGAGAGATGGAGCTCGAGAAAATGGAAAATAGAGCTCATCAAACTGAGCATGGCGAGTGATAAAAACTCGAGAAGACTCTGGATCAAAGCAACGAAACCCCTTCTGAGTACTACTATACCCAAGAAAGATGCACGGCCGACTGCGAGGTTCTAATTTGTGAGCAACATAATCCCGAAGATAAGGATAAACACGACATCCAAATGGTTTAAAGGTATCATAACTAGGCGAGTATCCAAATAATACCTGAAAGGGAGAAATATTATCAAGTATCGCAGATGGAAGCCTGTTAATAACATATACTGCAGTAGCAAAGGCATCAAACCAAAGAGAAGCTAGAGCATGTGCATGAAAAAGCATGGACAACCTAGTTTCAGAGATGTGACGATGTTTACGTTCAGCCCTGCCATTTTGTTGAGGTGTATATGGACATGAAATTCGATGATGTATACCATGCTCGTGCATAAAGTGACGAACCCTCCCATTTACAAACTCAGTACCACCATCAGACTGAAATATCTTCACAGTTCGAGAAAATTGATTGCAGACAAAGGCATGAAATCGAACAAATACATCATAAAATTCTGACTTAGCACGTAATGGATATATCCAGGAAAAACGTGAAAAATCATCGACAAAGGCAACATAATACTTAAAGCCATCAGATGTAGAAACAGGTGCTGGACCCCACAAATCACAATGAATTAAATCAAGAACAGCAGTAGCTCGTTTTTCATTCAACATAAATGGTAAACGTTTGCTCTTGGCCAACTGGCAAGAAGAGCATAAACGAGGGTTTGGTAAAACTGAAGTAACAGATAAACAACCCTGTTTATTTAACAATGAGATAACTGAAAACGGGACATGCCCCAAACGCAAATGCCACAAGTCAAAGCTAGCTTTCAATCTCCTGACCCGAATTGCTGTAACCAAAGCTGGAACACCCCGATCAAGTAGGTAAAGCCCCTGATTACACCTTCCCTGAGCCAGTATTTTCTTTGTGAGTCGGTTCTGGATCGCAAAGAATTTATCAGAAAAAATAACATCGACAGGATAATCCGCAGTTAATTTACTGATAGATAGGAGGTTCTTTGTGATATGAGGTACAACAAGTACATCTAACAACTTAACATCGTCTGAAAGTTTAGTAGTGCCAATATGAGAAATATTCAACGCATTACCATTACCAACTATAACAGAACCGTTACCAGAATAAGACTCATGAGAGTCAAGGGCGGACAGTTGGTTCGTCATGTGAGCGGAGGCTCCGGAATCGAGATACCAATCAGGGGTAGAGTTTGAGACGTTGCAAGTCGAGGTGAAAGCTTCAGCAAGATTTGCAGCAGAGTTCGAACCAATAGCATTCAGATACCTGGGGCATTTATCTGCGTAGTGCTCCCCACGACAGAGTTGGCATTTAGGCACGAAAGGACGACGGAAACCACCTCCAGAGGGCTGCCCATCACGCCTGCCAGAGCCACCCGCATTACCAGAAAAACCTGACGGCCTGGACTGCTGCTGGGACTGAGATTGGCCACGGTTCTGGGATCGGGACACCTGCCTGGACCCAGCCGAAGAAGGCTGCCCATCTCGAGTAGCAGAAAACGCCGCAGGTGCATGAGAAGGCCCTTCCATCGACTTCATCATCATGTCGAATTGCACAGCCTGGTGCAAAAGGTCACGAAACGCGGGGATCGGAGACATAGCCATACGGGTATCGGCAAAACCCGCAAACTGAAGTCCTAACCCACGTAAAAACCAGTGAGCTTTATCAGATGAATCAATCGGACGATCAATTGCTTGCAGCTGGTCACAGAGATGTTTAAACTTGCGCCCATACTCCTCCACAGACAGATCACCGCGACGGAGAGATAACAATTCTTCACGTAATTGATGCGATCGTGAAGATGAGGCATAAACAGATTCGAGCGCCACCCATGCCTGATTTGCAGAGGTGCAATCAATCACTTCAGACGCGGCATCAGGGGATAGAGAGGTGTACAAAACGCTGAGCAACCGTTTGTCCTTGAGTCGCCATGTCGTATACTCCGGATTCGGTGTCGGATCAACAGCAGGTGCAACCGCCGGTACAGTGGCCGCGGGAGAGGGAGAAGTGCCGTCAAGATGCCCGAGTATATCGAAGCATTCGGCCATGTGAATAGTTTGACGACGCCACATAAGATAAGTGGACGCTTCAAGCTTGATTTGCATCATATTAATCATCGTCGTCACCGGAAGAGGATCGGTGGCGGAGGATGTCATCTTGTCGATCGAGAGAGATGAAGGAGGGGACCAGTCCTTGATATAACACTCGACGAGAAGGAAAACTGGACGGAGGCTACCAGTCCGTGCAGTGGGAGGAAGAGAGAATCGGATGTAGAAGCGAAAGAAAAGAATTAGGGTTTAGGATCGGTAATATTAGGCTGATACCATAACAGAATATGTAGAATACATATTTTGGAAAAGAATAATTGAGAGGAAAATCACCGTAATCTGGTGATTGAGTATTCTGAAATATATAATAGTGAGATTTACAAAGTCTACAACAAACTTCCACAATTATAGGAAGACCAAATCATAAAAGATATATTCTAAGAATACAATAAAATCTCTAACAAATAATACTATTTAACATTATCTCTATTAGTCACCTTATATTATTAATAAAAATATATTATAAATATAATATCAAAATTCATAGAAAAAAATTATCTATAAATAATGAAGATATCACAATTTTATATTCTCTATATTATCTTTCAATTTCTTTCTTTGCATTGTTGTATTTTATACATCTATTTTTAGTTTTATTTATTTACAATATAGTATTCAAAAATTATAATTTATAATTATGAATGCCAAATAATTTAATATATTTCTTACATCATTTAAATATAATAAAATTTTATTATGAATAATATGTAATTAATAAATAATAATAATATATTTTTATATTGGGTTGGGTTGTTGATAAAGTATAAACAAATACTCGTAATAGAGTGTGTATATGAATGGTGAGAGAAATGAATTATTTATTAAGAGGTTGAATCATTGATAAATATTGTCTTTTACTATATTTTTTAAATTTATTACTCCCTCCGTTTTTTATTAAATGTCATTTTGCATTTTTCAATATTTTTTAAATAAGTGTCATTCTACACTTTTTTCTTCAAGTTTGACAATTTTACCCTTGTACATTGTACTCCCTCCATTTTATTTACCTTGATTTAAGTTTTTTCCCTTTTAAATATAGTACTATAACATAAATCATGCATAAACCTTAATTATTGTATACATGAATATCATCTGCAATATTGACCACATTCATTAGTAAACATAAATTTAATATTAAAATTTGTTATCATTAATGAAGGGTAAAATGGTCCATGATTATATATCTTAATATGTTGAAAATTGTTAAAATGACACTTATTTAAAAGTGGAGGGAGTACTTCATTTGTTTTCCAGTAACCTTTACAATGTAGGTGACATATATTAAAAAAGTGTTATAATGAGTAGGGTTATCATGGGGTGTATATAACTTTATTAGGTAGTTTCCTCTTTTCTTGCACTCATTCTGCTTATTTTCTTTGTTTTTCTGCTTCTATCCTGTTAATTTCTTCTTTTCCTGCGCTCATTGTGCTTTTATTTCTTTTTTCCTGATTTTTCTGCTTCTTTTCTTTGTTTACCTTTTCCTGCTTCACTTTTTTTTTTTCTTATTTTGTCACGTTCTGCTTCGTTTTTCCAAATTTCTTATTTTATTTTCTACTTCATTTTTTAATTAAAACATTTAATTAAACGATATATCCACACTCCACATGTATCTTGATGGTCAAAGTATAGTCTTTTATTTCAACTTTTTATGTTATTACAATTGAATACACATTTTTTCTCTGAACGATAAATGATGACTTGACTTGTTAGAAATTGTGCATACTTGTAACGTCAAAATAAAAAACGTGTATCAAATTGCAATATGAAATGTTAGATTTTTTTATAATAATCCTCTGAAACCCGTGATTAAGTTGATAATGAGACTAAAGTGGCGACTTTATCCACAATTAAATAATTTTTAAAAAATTATCATTTATGTATATATTATTAATTTTTAAAATTTTTTTTTTTTGAATAAAATGCATTTTATAATAAGTATTTCAACTATTTTTTTAAGGAATATTTTTTAAAAAGTATTTCAACTTTTTTTAAATGATCGGTCATTTCCATATTATTAAAATTTAAATGTATTTTAAATTTTTTACAATTTTTACACTATTATTTTGTTTTAAAATTTTGTCCATGCCTTCTATACTGAGATGCTGGTTGTGTATCTATTACAACGCGTCAGCTTTTGGCAAGAGAGAAAATGTTCGAAATTCAAATTGTTTAAAAAAAAGAAAAGTTAAATTAAATATTTACGTATCAACATTTTTAAAGTTCAGATTAGATTGTAATCTTAAAAAACATGGTGTTTTAAGTTTTTATTAATCAATTCATTTAAAAATGCAATACCTTCAGTTTGTTTAATCTTTTTTTTAATAAAATTATGTTAAATAATCGGCTTTCACTATTTTACACACATATTTTAAATGTGAATTGTGGATGAAACTCATAAATATATTGCAGGATTTATAGTTTATAGGGAGTGGAGAGAAAATTGAATTCATTTATTTTATGATTAATTCTAAATAAATTCACCACATCTGATTTCAGTAGTAATTTAATTACAATTTTTGGAATTGTTACAAAAAAGTTTAAAAACTTTCATGTTGTTGAAATTTAATACACATTTTTTTTTTCGACATGACAAGTATACACGAAATCCGATAAGCCACGTCATAAATTATCGAGTCAAAGAAAAAAAAAAGTATGTATCATATTACAACATAAAATGTTAGTATAATTTTGTTATAATAATCTCGAAAGTGCTGATTAAATTTATACTAAGATTAAATGTGATGAATTTATTTAAAATTAACCCTTAATGTTTAAACTATCCTTAATTCTTAGTACGATTTATTTACTAAATAAATTACATTTACCACGTTAAATTGACTAACGGTTTTTACTGACATTCTGACCAAAATTGTTGAGCGACTACGGAGTATTTTTTATGACTTTTGAAACTTGGTGACCAAAACTAAAATTGTGGTAATAAATTCGGTGACCATCATTGACATTATTCCTTTCTTATGTGTAACTTTTTGTAAACTTGAAAGAAAAATAGATACATGATATAATAATGAGTTCAAATACAAAAGTGTGAGACCCATATAGTCGGCCCTTCTCATCTAACTTTGCAATGCCCACTTAAAAAGTATAATTCAATAAGTAAATAAAATGTGATGTAGTTTACTAAAAATGGATTAAAAACTTTTTATTGGGACGAACGAAAAAAAAAAAATTGAAAAACTTATGCTGAAACGGGAGAAGTAGAGAGAAAAAAAAACTATTGAAAAAAAGTATAATACTCATCTAACGTGTATCGAGTCAATTATTTTCTGAAATTTTTCATAGCTTTTGGACACAAAAATTAAAAAGTATAATTCAATAAGTAAATAAAATGTGATGTAGTTTACTAAAAATGGATTAAAAACTTTTTATTGGGACGAACGAAAAAAAAAAAATTGAAAAACTTATGCTGAAACGGGAGAAGTAGAGAGAAAAAAAAACTATTTGGTCATTGACATCTATTCCACAGCTAAAATCCTTCAATTAGGATGACAATGGAGACTATGGAGTGGGTTGGACTCCTAGATACTAGAACCCATCCAATTATATGAACAGAACGATCCATTCTGAATAAAAAAAATAAATAATAATATTTTAAACTGTTTTTATAATATAGTACTCCATTAATTATTTAATTATAAACTCACTTTCTATTTTCAATGTTTACTTATTTCCTGTGCAATTATCAAAATATATATGGTCAGCCCAATTGTCCAAATTCATGTTTTAATTACTTGCATTCTGTTTTTTTTTTTTTAAATACTATCAATTATTAATTTTTTATTTTCAATTTCTGATCATTATAAATTTTAGATTTTTTTTATTTAACTTGTGAATATTAATGTTGTTAATATTTATATATATTTATGTATTTTAAGATATTTAATTATAAAATTGATATACTTAGGACAAATATAAAATATCTAATTTTTCTTAAAATTCATGTTCAACTCAAATAAAAATTATAAAGGAGTATATATTATCTCCATCAATCATTTCGGAAGTTGTCCACTTATTTTTAACACATGTATTAAGATCATTCAATAGAACACTAAAAATGAAAAAAATGAGTAACTTTTGAAGGGAGGGACAAGTATATATTAGTAATAAATATTAAAAGCTGGGCACAAGACGGGGCAACCCAAACAGGTACGGGTCAAGACGGATTGATTCGGGTTGAAATTACCATCCCTGCCTCCAATGAGGAAACTTGCCAAAACAATTTTAAAAAATTAAGTATCTTCAAACTTATAAAAATGTAGAACCCAGGCCAAAACTACCTGGGATTTACCCAAACTATTCAGCAATCTACAATATAAATAGATAATTCAAGTAAGATTACAAAGTACAGACCACAATAAACAATCTCTAATTAAATTCTACATCACACCAAAAAGCTGTTCAGCAACGGTAGAAACCAACTGCAACAAGAACAACTTGTTACCTCAGTCGGACAAATCAGCATACTGCCATGGATTGAATTCAGTTGACTGAACATCATCTGTCCCAATGGCATCTGAAGAGTCGACAGCATTCCGATGTTCTCTGTACTTGCCGTTGAATTTATAAATTTCCAACTCACCCCATGGTGTAGTTGTAATTTCTTCGCTTTTATCGAACCATTTTGATGTGAACTGATCACCTTTTGCTTCTCGGTTTCTCTTCTCAGCTCTCTGTCTCTCCTCCAAGCTATAGATATAAGTGCAGAAAAATGCAAGTTAGGCAGGCTTAATATTTTGAAGTGTAATTGGGCTTTCAAGTTTCAAATACCATTTTATTATACTCAACCATAATAGCTAACTACATACAGCATTAAGAAGACTCCATTTTAAAAATTATATCCCTCATCATCTTTGGAGTCGTATCGTTTTCATGAGCACAATATTTTTTCAATTTTGTAAATAAGGAATTTATGGCACAATATTGGATGCAATCATATTTTCCACAAAGTAAATTATATTACGGAGTACTTTTTTCTACATCCATCAGGAACCAAGGAACTGAATCATTTCATCTAAAAACCATTGATAGAAAAGAGATGTCCGGAACCTATACCCTCCTTTCCATTCATTGAAACTGGAGGCCCACTTTTATAAACCATTAGTCAATGTCAAACATTTAAGTATCATGACGAAAATTTTGACACAACCTACTTAATATTCTCAAGTAGATTAACCAAACAAAATTTGAAATGTATGCAGCCATTTTTTCATGGATAGATCAAATTGACAGCATTCAATAAAGCAAAGGATGTAGCAAGCATAAACAAGAGGCATTCGTTAATTCAATCGACGTGATACTGAGGCAATTGAATGACATTATAGTAGGCCATCCATCCATTTTATAATTCCCATGTGAATTGGGCATGGGGTTTTAAGGAAAAATAATTGTTTATGTACAAATGAAAGATGGAAGATGTGTGAAAATAGTATTTCCTTATTAGGAAATGAGAGTATAAAATTGGATAGACAAAAAAGGAAAGAAAGGGGGAATTAGAGTTGTAAACAAATCAAATAATTTTGGTCGATTTAGAATTCGTATCAAAATTTTATTATTCAAATTTGTATACAAATGTTCTTTTTTATTCGATTAGTAAACAAATACAAATACAAATTTATAATAATTGATTCGATATTCGTAAGATTCGATTATATTTATAATATAAAAAAATCTACTCAAACCAATATTTCCCTTCCTTAAGTAGGCCCATATTGTCTCATGTCCTATATTATTTCACATATTTTCTACATAAAATTTTGAATCGAATAGTTTCAAATTGAATTGAATACTCAGAAAAATATTGTTTAGAATATGTTCCAAAAAATTCAAATTGAATAGTACCGAAAAATCATTTGAAATGAGTACCAAATCAAATTTATTATTCAAAAAATAAACGCATATGAATATTCGAATACTTTCATGAATCGAATCGAATACTGCAATATTCGCTTCGATTCATTTACAACCCTAGTGGGAATTGAAAAAAATGGACGGAGGGAGTATATCCAGAATCTCAATTTACAGTGGGTAAGTTCAGTGATGTTTTAAGTTCATAAACCATGATTTGCAATAAGGTTGTCAGAAAATGAGCAAGGCCGCCCAGTTTTCGAATCCCAGCAACCGAACAAAATTGGTTAAGGGCCATTGCATATTTTTTATGTAAGGAAATATTACAATATCCTCAACAGGCTTACAGTACCTTTTTTCTTTATCTACAGTAAATTTAATAGTGTCAACATGCCACAACACATACGAGATAAATAACAGCAAGTTCAGAGAGAAAAAGAGAAACAAACCTGCTCTTTGAAGCACCAGCCTTTGCAAGGTCACCTTTTTCAAGTGCCCATCTATCAGGACGTAAACGTGAATCTGATGCCAACAATTTCTTTGGGGCAGTTTCAAAGCTGTTCAATTTATGTGCAAAGTGGGTGAACTGAAACTTGTCATTTGGTGGAGGTGGTGCAACATGCCAAACCTATAAAATGTTTCTCATCAGTTATCAAATAGTCAGTCAATGAGTCAAACATATTAATCTGAAATGGAACGATGACACCAAATGCAAGGTCTTTACATTAAAACATATGTGACATGAAGAAATCAATCCCTTGCAAAGTATAAGAAACTTGACCAGAATACATTAATCACTTCCGCACAAAGAAGCCAACCAAAGACGAGATCAAGTTTGGTGCTAACTTAGAGGATTAGGTAAAGCTATGCTTTAGGATTTAATATCAATCTAGATAGGAAACCAGGAAATAAAAATATGTCGTCTAATAGATGATTTGGTAATAAAACATCTCAGTCGCCGAAGTTTACCTCAAATTATGTCCTATAAGATAAACAATAGAAAGATTGAAGAAAATCTCAGGAATAATTTCATCAGATCTCATTAATTAATGAGAACATTCCAACATATTGAACACAGGCCATGATATTATGAAGTAAAGAAGATAACTAGAATATCATCATTTCAAATTTCAGTATCATTGACTAAAAGACATGAAACTTGAAAGAACATCAAATTCACCTCTTTCAGTTCTGTGCCAGGAAGAGGTTCCCCTTCCAAATCGCATGGTTGATAACTTAGGGACTCACTCCATTTTCCAGTCATCAATATCTTAGGTTCCTCTTCAGCATTATACACATATCCATCAACCTCATACCTATTGGCACTGCATCCAAAATGGCCATATATGCATCAGAAACAGCTACAGTTGTTTTCTTGGAGCACATGAGATGGGCACACAAGAGTTGATCAAAAGATTACATCTAAACCAAATACGATATTTTGTTACTGTAAAATATTTTGAAATTTTAAAGCTTTGAGGTTGTGGAATCGATTAATATAGACAAGTTACATCAGAAAAGAGTCGCATAGATTTTGCTGAAGCCGTTAGTACAGATATCTCAACTCTAATAGTATGTTATATCTTCTCAACATCTTCACATTTAGATATCAAACACTTGCTCCAGCCTAAAATCTGTATAAAAATAATTATATCTAAGCTCGATTATTTTGGATTTTACTGAAAATTCATATAAATTTGCACCTCGTCATGCATCTATTAAAATTCTTATTCCTTAACCACTTGAGAGGAGAATCAAACCAAAAAAAAAAAAGAACTGAAGAACCAAAATTGATTTGTAATTTCATATGGTAAGAGTAGCCAATCACTCAATCAAACAGGCACCAGTGCACCATTACCATTAAGTTCTTCCAAATCATAAAAATCATGGTAAAGAGAAAAACAACAGGATTGACGAAACCAATTGATAAGATTTGTTACTGATAAGCAAATTCCAACTGAAAACAACCTATCTTAAAAAATAATTAAAGTAAGAAAACACAAGAATACTGCTAATGAAATGTGAGAGGGATAAACAAATGAGAGGTCACATACCCAAACCAACCGCAAGGTTGAAAATAGAGAACAACTTTGTCCCCTGTAGTCGTATTAGACATAACCATTTCTCCTGGTGAATCCACCCATGTTCGTCCAAAAATCAAATTGTTAACTTTGGTAGGAGGAGGAACCAACTCTAGGACAACACCATCTTTTTTAAGAGTCACACGTGTTCTGCATTGTAGATAATGTAAAATTTTAAATTTTACTTAAATATCGTAATCAAGAATTAATAAGATTGATTCTGCAAAAATAGACAACAGTGTCATCTTAATATAACAGACCAGCGATAGGCCAAATGAATTTACCTTCCAACAGGATAGACATCAAGTGAGTTGCCTAAAAATTTTGTCCTCAACTTGGATGTCACGTCATAAGTGAAATGTTCATTTTCAGCATGACCAGCACTCATTGGAGGATGATGGCTCACCTACAAATTATAAAAACTTCAATTAACAAAAGGAAGGCACCTAGGAACAACTAGCAATGAAATGCCTACAAAGAATTATTATGGTGAATTGTCATAAATGAAGATTCAGTTAACACCCTAGGAACCCAGTAAACCTCATTTCTCACTACCGAATCCCAGTGATAGAATCTATACAATAACCAGCATTCTGGATGAATAGTTCAAACAAAAGATGGTGAAACTGATAATAAAACATAAGATGACTAACTCACCTGCTCCGATATGAACGTAACACCACCATGGTTAGCCATTTCATAAGTTTCACCAAGAATGGGATTGAAAGGCTTCCAAGTACGTTGGTAGGCATAGTAAACAGATACAGCCCATGTTGCTGCATCAAATAAAAGAAAATAATGCATACAATTCATCATTAGATCTCCAATACGAAGTTGATAATAATATTCTCTTCATCACTCAAAGCAATAAAGACTTACATGCATATACCATGCGCATGTAGGGATCTTCACATTTATCGGCTTGATCTAAAAGATAGGAGTACTCCATTAACTGCCATAATAATCACAAATATAGCATCACTTCAAGTGGGGGGAAAATAAAAAATATTATGATAGGTGTGGGAAAAGCTTGGGAGGAAGAGACACAAACCTCTGCCATTTTCTGAAGCATTGTCATTGGCTCAAATATGAGGACGGGGAGAGTCACCATTGATGTGACATCAGAACCAATATAGTTTTGCATCATTTTAAAGTAACTATCTCGCTCCTATGAGGAAGCAAAACATCTATCAGTATACATACATGCAACAGCAACAATCACTAATACACACCATTTGAAGGGTCATTGCTCATGCATAATTAAGAGAACTGAAAATAAATATATATTATAAATAAAATAAAGCATTAATGAAACTTGAACAGTGTGTCCACGCAATAAGAACCTTGTGCGTCACAACGTGCCTTGACTTTTTCCAAATTATTCCATACATTTTTCAAATCAGGAGTACGATTGATTTTCTGATGATTATGTTCTAATAGAGATCAATTCCCATGAATATAAAGTAAGTTGTAATGAACACGTATGTAAATCATTTTCAAAGTGAAGTATGAAAAAGTCAGTTCAACTGAATTCCTTTCAATACTTGATAAACACAACCATTACATTAGCGGTATAAAATCCAGTTACAAAAATGCATATATAATCAAAAGACACTCACATCCTCCCTCCATCTTCCTCTCTGAGCTTCCTCTTCAGCATCTTCTTTTCCTCCTTCAGGGTTTATAACCTCCATCCCTTCAGAGCCAAGCAATCTAAAGGAGGTGTAAAAAGTAAATATTTTAAAACTCACATCTTAGCATGTGATATTTTGAATAAACGGAAACAGCATAGGACTAAGACAAGGGAGGTGACTGGTAGTCTGATATATGCAACATCATTTCCATGTTTTTGTAAAGATTAGAATTCTACGGGAGTTGCAAGAAAAAACACAAGACTCGAGATATCTACCTGGCAAAGTTTATATAGCTATGTCCTTTGAATAGTAAATTGAAATAAAGAGAAATCACTTTTAACAAATGACAGAAAGATAAATCATAGGTAACACAAAATAGTAGTGAAATACCTTACAATATACTCTGTAAGAAGTTAACTGAAAAGTGCAAATGTTCCAGAAGGCCAGTGCAGATAAAAATGCACATTAGAAAGTGGTTCTATAACATATATTGTAAACCTCAGGTGCAAGCCAGTGCATTATGCATCACACTTAATGGTATCGTGCCTCTGCGCTGCAAATTTTCTAGGCACACATAAGACGCTAGGACAATAAAAATCTCACAATCTTCTTTGTGTGGCACTAGCTTTGATGGAATTTTTAGACCTTTAAATGAACAGTAGAGAAAGGCAAGACCTGGCTTGGATTTAAATTGTTTGGAGTAGTATAACATGGATATATTTATACTTTCTCATTTATGACCATGATTTTTGTGTTGATGTAAGTATAATCGGCTGAGCCAAGTGCAAATTAAATCACCATGCCTGATGCAATCATAAAATATTATGTTATTGTGTATAGATAGAATACCTAAGCTAATCTTACACCAACTGTCTAAATCTGATATCCAGTTCCAATCACTGGCTATTGCCTTTATACAAGGAATAAGAATACAGTAAATCCTCAACAGCTTCAAGAATGCAAAAGGGAAACCTTCCTAGTTCTTTATCAATAAAAAAAATACAGTGAGAGTTGAAAATTCATTACTGTAAAAAGACTTATATCTGAAATCCCAAAAGCTCTGTTGTACATCCTAGGGTCGTAGTCAATTAAAGCTAAGTACCTGCCTTAGTCTTTATGGATGGCGAACCTTCCATATAATTCTTCGGAAATTTTCAAGCAAAACACTTTTATACACTAGATTTAACCCTCCGCAATCTATAAATCAATGGATCAATTAACTAAATGCTCCACCATTAAATATTATAGCAGCAAAATTCCAAAGTCAAGCTCACATCAACAAGATCATAAGAAGTAATCGAATCCCAGTTCGATAACAAACTATAAAATTAATGGAAAAACGGCCAAATTCCATTTAAAAAAATAATAAAAATTAACACAAGCAATTATATGTATATACCCGTTGACGGATCTATTCATGGCGTTGCCGAACATCGACCACCCCGACGTCACGGCCGCGAAGAATCCCCCTTTGCTTTCATTCTTTTTTGGACTTCCCATTTTGTTTCCAGGAAATTAGAAATTCAAATCGCCAAACTGAAAATCGGATAATATAAGAAACTACTAATCAAATTACAACAGATCTAATTTCCTGAATTCTCAAGAATCAAAACCAATAGAGTATCAATACTATGAAATCTGGAACCCTAATTCGATCATTCAGGCGATCTGGACAAGGGGTACATGGAGATGATTGCGAAATGTGAAGTTTGATTAATATTTTATATTTTAGAAATCCGGTGGCAGTACCGGAAATATAACAAAGAAAGAGGGACCAACGTGGAAGGATATCAATGTACAGTGAGGAATCGCAATGGAGCTGGTTGGCGGTTCCTGCTTTCAGATTTTTCCCGAATAGTTGTGCCACGTAATCACTGAGGCGCGTGGATACACGCTGAAAATCTGAACGTTGATGGCAAGGCGGCTGCCTTTGTATCTGGGTGAGATGCGAATGTCCAGAAGAAACAAGCTAAGGGCGCGTGGAGTATATCCGCTACTGAAAAGAATAATTAGTCGAAATATCTGGGCTCCATTACGGTCCAGTGCCGCTAATCGACGACCCAAGTTTGCCATTTTTTTTAATTATGACTTGCAAAATTATTATCCTTTCAACACCATTTTATTTTTAAAATTGTGACTCATTTTTTACATACTTTTACTTTACGCATCACAAAATCACGTATGATTAATATAATGGAATGAACTTATGAATGAAATAAATGTATTTTACTTTACAAATCACCAAATCACTTAGAGAATGATTGGTATAATGGAATGAACTTAAAAATTGAATAAAGGTATGAATTGAATGAATGTTTGAATGACCATTCAGATGATTGGTATTGCTTAATTGATTCAATTATCATGATTCGTATAATAAAATAAAATGTAAAATAATGTAAAGAGTTTATCTTAAATGACTAAAATACCCTTTAATATATATTTTAAAATATCATATTAAATTAGTCAATATAATATTGTTTTAATAATAAAACTTTACAAAATTAATTATTCAATAAAAAAGTGCACATTTAAGTATTAGTAAAAAAAATCAAATAACACAAAATTATTTTATAACACATATCAAATTAGTCAATAATTATTTTAATAATAAAATTTGACAATATTAATTGTTCATTTAAAAAAAAACATTTACGCATTAGTAAAAAAAATCAAATAACACAAATATGTTAGACAAATCATAATGCTAACTCCATAAATTAAAATTGGGTTGGTCTCATGTGCATAGTGTGCACATGCACACTAATACACATGTCAACACTTATGAACTCAGAAAAATAAAAATTAACAATAGGATAACGGCTGGTCCAGTGGTTACAACAATCCAAGACAGGTATGAGATAAAAATTAACAATAGGATAACGGCTGGTCCAGTGGTTACAACAATCCAAGACAGGTATGAGGTCACAGGTTCACAACACTTTTCAGTATTAAAGACTACCATTTACTTTTCAATAATATGAAACAACATTTTTCAGTATTAAAGACTACCATTTACTTTTCAATAATATGAAACAACACTTTTCAGTATTAAAGACTACCATTTTTCACTATTATGAAACAACATTTTTCAATAACTATAGTTACGTTTTTTAGTATTAAAGATTGTCACTTTTCAATAACTATAGTTACATTTTTCAATATTAAAGCTTACCAGTTTCAATAATAAGAATTACACTTTTCAGTAATAAAATTTGCCACTTTTTATCAAGCGGGGCAGTTTCTCATAAGGCCATTTCACACATAGAAAAAATATAGAAAGACAAGTTTTTTTTTTAATTCCAATAAGGTCAGAATGGTTGATAAATATACTAAACTGCCCTTCCCTTTATTAAATTCTTAAAAATCTGTTTTAGTTAATTAGTTAAATATTATTAAAACTAATTTTGTATAGAAAATCGCTAATCGTGATCATCTTTCCATATTTGAAAATTTAATTGACAACTCTAACCTGCACATGAATCCCATGAATCACGGTGGAGAGGAATTACATTTTAAATTCAAAATTTATTTCCAGAAGTTTATCTAATTAGGGGTTAATTCTGTTCTTGTGCAGATAAAATGAAATTATTGATTTTGTATTTTGAATTGGAAGGAGTGAATGGTGATTCTTATATTTATTTTTGTGTTTATACATTCTGTAGACTATTTTTAACTTTAAAGTATATTTTTTGTATTTTTATTTTTTTTGTATTTAAAGATATAAAATTTATATTTATGTTTTCAACTTATATTCTTTCCGATAAAATCTAATTTTGTGATGTTTTAGGCTTGGGAGATGTTTTTCGCTTTTTGCGATTTTTCAATGTAAATTAGAGATAAGATATTAGAAAAATCTATTTGAATGTGAAAGATTTGTATTTATTTTTTAAAATATATTAATAAATTTGAATTATTTATTTTAAATTATATTAATTGATTATGTGGATAATGATTTGATGACAATTTACTAATCTATTCCATAACAAATAAATTGTCCTTTATATGCAGATTTGAAAACATATATGCAAAAAAATGTTACATTAACAAATAAATGGTTCTTTATATGCAGATTTGAAACACATATATGCAAAAAAATCTTAAATTATATTAATTGATTATGTGGATAATGATTTGATGACAATTTACTGATCTATTCCATAACAAATAAATTGTCCTTTATATGCAGATTTGAAAACATATATGCAAAAAAATGTTACATTAACAAATAAATGGTTCTTTATATGCAGATTTGAAAACATATATGCAGATTTGAAAACATATATGCATTATACATACTACAATATATGCAAAAACGTATTTGATAGAATAAAAATATTTTGCATATAACTTAAAATACTTCATAATATGCAATAGAATAGTGGAACCTACCAATTGCATATTAGCAAGCGAACAATGCATATACCTAGTAAATGGTGCATCTTTCACAAAAATTGATTACATCTTTAACTTAAAAAGTTCAAGAAGAAACTTATGTGATAGTTTTGATTGTCCACTCATCCACACAAAAACTCTTTTATATAGTACATTTGAGTTACGATAACCAACAAAAGTTTCCTAAATTATTTTCAAGTACAAGACATAAGTATGATGAGCAAAAATATGGAATGTATTATTCCATAAGATTAAAAAAAATACAAAGAACCTACTATAATTGCAACATCTTCTTTAGATGATCGGAGAGTGCCTCGATAAACTTGTCCCAAGCTTGTAGCTGTAATTGTCTCCGATGAAATTTTGTTGAAAACAGCCTTAAGAGGTTGACCAGATTCCTCCTCTATAATGTCAAAAGCTATCTACCAACACTCTAATGATGGGTTGTTCAATTAAAAAAAGAAAAAAAAAAGAGAGAAATAGCATCATAAATTACATCTAGGTACCTTAATCTCCTAGGTAAACCAATAAGTTCAACAAAAACTAGAGATGAAACATCCATAACTAATGAAAACTGCATTATTCAAAGAAAATGAGATATACAATCTCGATTGATACATATAGTTCATCAAAGTAATGAGATCTACTATCACTCTATAGTTCTAATAACTCTCACTGCCACCATCTCAAGACGACTGTTATATTTTTCTACAACACAAACTGAATTCCTGATATTTCACTAGTCACTCCAAGATTCGAAATTTCAAAAGCCAGAAAAAATCCAAGTAAACAATTTTGTCTATTGTCCATCTCGATTGGTGATTCGTCTCCATTTCACATCCCATTTTTTTTCCCAACACGTCCTTCTCCGCTTGAAAATGAAACAAAAACCAAAGAAACATACACTAACATGCAATCACTACAAAATGATGTAAAACATAGCCTGTAAATGGATATAGCCTGTAAATGGAGGTTCACCACAAAACATATTCGTAGAAGCTAAGTAGCTGGCATGTCTTCCTTCCACAAACAAAAAAGAAGAACAACTCTTATCATGATAAAACAGATTATCACATTAATAGATTCTTCAAACATGCCAATAATTCATCTACGAAGTGACAAACTAAAGCACTATCCTTTCTCTCAATCCCAGAATTGTAATGCTTAGCATTTACCACATTTATGCAAATAACATAGCTATAAAAAATATATAACTCGAGGATTGTGATCATCAAAGGCAGGGGACTTACACTATGCAAGAAAGTTAATGAACAAGGGAGTTCTTGATTGGGCTTCAAGATACAAAATAGTGGTAGGGGCAGCAAGGGGGATATCTTACCTTCAATCATATTTCTCAGTCTGAATCTAGAAATAGCAACTCATTAATTAGTTTTGAGAGTTTCAGAAATAACAACTCATAAAATCATAATTTTTGAAAAAGAGCAATTCATTGAACAATATATTACATCAGATCTACATAATTTTTGAATACTCTGAGGGGGCAAGAAACAAATAATGTTAGGAGAAAGATAAAACTTTCAAAGCAGTGTTATTTAGGGAAAATTACAACAAGCGAATAATTCACGTCGGACCTGTGACGGCGACGGATGGCGTCCAGCGAGTTTATGACCCACGATCTGGAACGACCACACGGCGGCAAAGGCTCTACAATGACTGATTCTCGTTAACACCATTCTAAATCTTAGGATTGTCGAAGAAGATGATCGGAAGATGAAGGCGGCGGCTGAGGAACAACCGAGAAGAAGAATGTGACGGTGACGGTGGCGGCTGAAAGACTGTCGAGGAAGATGGAGGCCGTGAAGATGAATTAGGGTTCGAATGAATTAAGTTTGAAAGAATTAAGTACCAAACAAAATAAAAGGGAATTCAGCTAAAATTGTGGAACAAACATAAATAAAAATTGGAAATGAAAAGAAAGGGTATATTGGGTTTTTTGGATACTAATTTGACCTTAATTGTATTGTTTTAGTTTGTTTCCTTTATTTGAATATTGGTCTATAGGATTGTCCTTCTCAGTGATTAAACTCTTATCAAGCAACACAGATTTTAAACAACCACAGTGCCTTGCAAAGAACTGAATCTTAGCAGTATTATCAATAGTCAAAACTGATTTATGCTTGAGGAATCCCAATCCAAACAACATAAATATTCAGTTTAAATCCATAAAAAAAAAAAAACATTTGATTTAAATGCCAAATACTATCACAATGAGAAGAATCAACTAAAACAAGCACTCAATAAAATTATGCAACAACAAACTTGCAAAGGTAGAACCCTAAGGTTCTCCTCTTCTTCAAATTCGCTCAAACAAATTGAGCAATCGATCAATCATTCCCCTCTTTTGATATTAAACTTTTGAATCAAATCGACTGTTAATTGTAGAAGCCCCACGGTGTGAACATACCAGATCGGATGATCATGAAGCTCGTCGATAATGTCCTCTCTCAGTGACGGCGAAGGCGAATTGCATCGCGCTTAGAAACGAAATCTACAGGCTTCGTGAAGAAACCAATACCGGGTATTAGTTGGGAAATTGAAGAAGATTTGGGTATTGAAGGAATTTGGAGAATTGCTCTCTCAGTGACGGCAGATTGCAAAATAGAAAACGAAGGCAAAAAGGGAGAAAAAATGGGAGAAGAATTTGTAGAAAAAAAACGGTAAAAAAATCGTTGATTCACGTTTTATGCAACACCAAAATACACGACCGCAAGTATACGACGTATATTGTAGCGTGATAAGTACGAGGTCGATCCCACGAGGAGGTGTAGTGTAAAAGTGAAGTTTGTCGATTGAATTCTAAATAGACAGCGATCGATAAGTTTTAAATGTGAAATTACCCCTAATTATCTACCAAAGTGTCACAAATAGACAATTAAAAGAGTAATAAAGAAATCGATCAAATATCATGCAAATCAAAGAAACGAAGAAAATACGGGTGAACTCAAAGATGGGAAGATAGGTTCCAAGACATTTGCAACATTTAGATATCCATTTATGATTTATAACTCATTCAAATGGCAATTAAGGTTGTCTTCTTATAGGGTTGACCACTAAAGAAGAATTAATCAATCTCTCGATATAACTAATCCAAAGGAGCATGCGACATAAGTTCGTATCTCTACATTACAAACATCACACCACCTAATATAGCCCCAAAGATCATTTAATTCCCTCCCGATAACTAATCCTCTCTCGAGATCATAATAATACCGGGTTGCATGCTTACATACGATTAATGGAATAAATCTCTCGATACTACCTCAATTAACAATAGATTAAACATATTATCATGGCCAATAATAACATGCTTCCAAATGAGAATTAAGCATACAAATAAGGGACAAACACCATTTAAAGCAAGAAATTGGTTCATAAACTTCAATCCAAATATTTACAAAGCCTTAGAACCAAAAGTGGTCTAGCCAAGAACTAACATAATCAAATTAACAAAACCAAATGAAATAACTAAATAAAAAGATAGAGAAATAGAAAGTTTAGTCTAAAATATGGTGGGGAATGAAATTCCCAAGCTATTGGTGCCCTCCTTGCATGAATTGATGAAGAAATGAAGAATTTGTGGCCAAATCACCTCCAAGTATGTGTTTGTATGTGTGGAATTTGAGGAATTGGGGGAAGGTACAATTGAATTTAAGAATGGAGGCTTATATAGTGTTGGGGTAGGGTTTGGGTGTAAGAATTGCAAGTAGATCCCTAAAAAATGGCCAAAATGCACCGAAAATGGGGTAGCACGGTTGTGGCATGTGATGAGTGACTTGGATGGGGGCTCGGCCGAGCATAAGCCTCGGCCGTGCATGCTGGATTTTGGAATTTCTCGGCCTCGGTCGAGCATGTGTCTCGGTCGTGCTGTGTCATGGCCTCAAGAATCTGCATCGAGCTCACCTATTTCGAGCATCAAGCTCGACCGTGGCGTGAATTTTGGTATTTTCCCGAGCTCGGCCGAGTAAGGAGCTTAGTCGTGCCCTCCTTGTTTGTTGTTTTGTGCATATCTTTTGCTTCGGGTGTCCGATCGACTCGATTCTTTTTGCTATTCCACTCCGTTTTTCGAGACGAACCCAACGGTACACTCCTCCCTTTGATCCAGTGAAGTATGGTTAGTGTTTTGCTCCAAATTCTATCGTATTTCCTACAAAATCGACAAAACACAAACTTTCCCTCATTTTGGCTCAAATCATCATATCTAATCCATAAATCAATGAAATCACATCAAAACGAGCTTCACATGTGCATCTAAAGTGTGTAAATTCCACCCGAATCAAAACCCCCCAAACTTAAAATGTTGTTTGTCCTCAAACAACTAAATACTTAAAGCAATGAGGGTGGAATGATCACACTGGAATATTCAATGCAAATCACACATGCAAAGTAAGATGTAGTGATATCTCTTTCTCAAAGTGCTTTCTCAATGAAGATTATAGACTCATTATTGCAATTCACACTCATAGATCAAAGAATACACAAGCACACAACACATTGTGAATGAGAAACATAATCCAAATGCTCAAGTCCTCTACTCACATGATAGAGTGTTTCTCTCAAACACACAAACAAATTGAGGACATTAATGCACTCATCAATCAAGTTATGCTATGCAATCACTATATGCTTGCCCACATTCTACTTTCTACAACATTCAAGTGTTTAACAATGTGATCAATAGGACTTAATCAAGGATGTAACATTGGCTCTTTGGACAATGTAGGATGAATTTGGGAATTGTGACTCTTCTAGTGGAGGACCAAGCTTGTTGTTTTACAATGTGTGCTTTCACTTTCAAAGCTTACAGACTCCATCCTCACTTTTCATTTTTCTTTCTTTTTCAAGCATTCATCACCTCATCTTTTTGAACCATTTTTTTTCTTTTCAAGCTTTTGGGGCTCTTTGTCCCTCTTTTCCTTTCCATTGATTTTCTTTTTCATATTTTCTCTTTTTCTTTCAACTTTTCCAATTTCTCCTTTCACCAAAGATGATCAAGCATATGTTTATCTACTTTGTCTTTTATACCCCAGTAGATATAGGTATCAAAGGCTAAAAAAGGCTAAGTGGTTAACATTGTAGTTTGCCAAGAAAATGAGGAATTAGGCTCAAAGGGGCTAACTACGGAAGATTACTTCGGTTTTAGGACATTTTGGCTAAGTGACTCTTTAGAACAAGATGGCCTATATCATATCACAAAGTTTCACATAATCATGCTTTCAAACAAGAACTTGGGCAAGTTCTAGGGTCATTAACAATAACTTAATCCACTCTCAAATGGACTAAACCGGATTACGTGTTCGATTTAGGGCTCAAGTCTCACCGATTTATTCAATAGAACTCTCACATTCATCAAATGTTCCCAAACAACAACACATCATGCATTCATTCTATCAAAGATCACAAATATGAACACAACATGATACTACTATTCATCACCAATCATGCATACATTCAAAGCAAATAGACATCACCACAACTACTCACTATGGATTTGAAAGATTATCCATGCTCACATTTCACCATAGGTCCACTACCCAACACATGATCAAAACTAACTCAAAAAACAATAAGCATATGAAAGCAAAGTGTGCGCCGGTGCAAAATGTACACAAGTGAATTGACAAAACAGTGCAAAGGGTAACAACTAGTAAAAAACTAAAAGAAAAATAACTCCCCCAAACTTAGAATTTTACTATGTAAAAATTCTAAGTTTGGGGCTACAAGTTGTTACCCCCCTCCTTGCACATCCAATGCTCTTCAAAGATCACCATTGCTACACTTGCTTTCCCTTTCCAAAGTTAGTTTTGCCTCCTTCTTCATTCTCCAAGATATGATGTCCACAATGCTCTTCATTCATACCTACAAAAGAAACTAAGCTATTAAAACTACTAAAGCAATAAAAACATAAAACAATAAAACCTTGGGTTGCCTCCCAAGAAGCGCTATTTTTAACGTCCTATGCCGGACGGTTCTCCTTGAGATGATTATCAAGTCACCCCATTATCATCCTTGTGCTTGACCTTCTTTGCCCATCCAACTTTCTTAAATCCATTGAAGCATCCACTAGCTAGCCCATCCGGCTCTTCAATCATGTCATAGGAAGTTGATGCCTCATTCAACCCCAAGCTTGCACAAGTAGCTTTTCTTGATTTTTCAAAAACTCCCCCAAACTTGGCCTTCTTGTCTATCTTCAAATCTTTGTCTTTCACCTTGGGGTTCTCTTTCACAAAATTGATCTTGGGTTCTTCTTCCATCTTATCTTTCATGGGCATTGAATAATGATCTCCCTTGGAATACATATACTCTTCATCCTCATCCTCATCATCATCGTCACGGAATCTAATGGCTTTATAGATGTTGAATGACACTTTCTCATCACCAAAATTTAGTTCGAGCTCTCCATTTCGTACATTGATGATGGCTTCACCCGTTGCTAGGAACGGTCTTCCCAAGATCAAGGGGATTGCCCTATCTTCCTTCCTCCATATCAAGCACCACAAAATCAACCGGGGATATGAATTTCCCAACTTTGACAAGAACATCATCAACCGTGCCTAAGGGATATACTATGGAGCGATCCGCCAATTGAAGATTCATGGTAGTAGGCGTCAATTCTACCAAACCAAGTGATTTGAAGAGTGATAATGGCATGAGGTTTATGCTTGCTCCAAGATCACACAAAGCACGATAAATTCCCTCCTTGCCAATTACACATGGTAATGTGAATGAACCGGGATCCCTTAACTTTGGGGGTAACTTAGCGTGAATGATTGCACTGCACTCTTCGGTGAGGTTCACGGTTTCAAATTCTACCATCTTTCTTTTGTTGGACATAATCTCCTTAAAAAACTTGGCATAGTGAGGCATTTGCTCAAGAGCCTCCGCAAATGGGATGTTGATGTGTATCTTTTTTAACATCTCCAAGAATTTGACGAACTTTGCATCCAAACTCGTCTTCTTGAGTCGTTGAGGGTATGGGATTGGAGGTTTGTATGGAGATGGAGGCTTGTATGCATCATTATCTTTCTCACTTGTTTTCTCCTTCTCAACATCTTTCTCTTCAACTTTCCTTCCTTGTTGCTCCTCTTCACCATCTTCCTTTGGCATCATAGGGCCTTCATAGCTTGTGCCACTCCTCAACTTAATTGACTTGCATTGCTCTTTGGGGTTCAATTCCGTGGTTGAGGGGAATCGACCCGGCTTGTGTTGATTTCCAAACATATTAGCAATTTGGCCCACTTGAATCTCAATGGCTTTCATATCATCCTTGATTCTCATCACTTCATTTGCCAATTGACCAATTTTTTCATCTTGACTTTCAATCTTTTGCCAAGTCTTTGTCATGAAACTCTTCGTCTCTCCCATGAATGTTATGAACATTTCTTCCATGGTGAGCTTTGACGAAAACTCTTCTATCACACCATCTCGGGCATTGAAGTTCGACGGTGGTTGAATGGCATTATGAGGGTTAGCATACGAGGAATATGCATGGTTTCTCAAGCCGGGATGGTATTGGTTCGGATTAGGAGGGTGATAGTTCCCATGGGTTTGTCTTTCTCCCCAACCTTTTTCTTGATAATTTCGGTCCCGTTGGTTGTTCATGTAATGAGCCTCTTCGTATTGTACATCATTGGGCTCCACTAGTGCTTTGGCCGTCATCAAAGAGATCAACTTACCCACTTTGTTGGATAAGTTGGCACTTTATTCCGAGTTTTGAGTGGAAGCTACCCTTCGATTTTGTCTTCGTTCGGATGGCCATTGATTGCCATTTTTTGCCATCTCCTCCAAAAGCACATAACCTTCTTCCGTCGTCTTTCCCAACAACGACCCTCCACCGGCTGAAGCGTCTACCATCCCTCTTGTACGGTGATTCATCCCGTTATAAAAGTAACAAATAATTTGGTCTCTTGAAAAGCCGTGTTGAGGACAACTTCTAATTAGATCTTTGAAGCGCTCCCATGCTTCGGCCAATGATTCATCCTCATCTTGTCGAAATTAAGATATTTCCCCCCGTATTTGAATGGTTTTGCTTGGGGGAAAATACTTCATTAAGAAAGCATCCACTAAATCATTCCAATTCTCTATCGTCCTTAGGTCAAGAGATATGTACCATTGTTTTGCACGATCCCGGAGTGAGAAGGGGAACAATTGGAGACGAATGTAGTCTTGAGGGACTCGGTTTATCTTCACCGTTCCACTTATCTCGAGGAATTGAGATAAATGGAGGTTAGGATCTTCTTTTGACAACCCTCTGAATTGGTTATTTTGGACCATCACGATCAATGCCGGTTTGAGCTCAAAGTTATGAGCGTCTACGGGTTCCCTACCCGCTCCTCCGTACGGCCTTGAAATAGGGCGAAAGTGATCCCTCAAAACCCTTTGATGCCCATGTTCCTCATTCACCCTTGGTACTCTATCTCTTTCCTCTACATTTGGCCCTTGATTCTCAACTTCTTCCTCAACCTCTACCACTATTGGATTCTCTCTTCTATTCATGGCTTCTAAATCAATTCTTCTTCTTTCGGCGTTTTTCTTTCGACAACGAGCTTCGATTTCCGGGTCTAGAGGTATCAACACTTGTCGATCTCTCCTAGCTCGGGTGATCATAGGTCATGTCTAAACAAGAGTTCAAGAGAAAGTGAGAATTGCAAGTGAAATCAAAATAACATACACAAATATTTTTGGATTTTTGCAAATAAGGAAAGCAACTAAAATGTCTAAACTAAAATTCTATCAACCTACACTCTAGGACTACAAAACCACCCCGGCAGCGACGCCATAAACTTGATTCACGTTTTATGCAACACCAAAATACACGACCGCAAGTATACAACGTATATTGTAGCGTGATAAGTACGAGGTCGATCCCACGAGGAGGTGTAGTGTAAAAGTGAAGTTTGTCGATTGAATTCTAAATAGACGGCGATCGATAAGTTTTAAATGTGAAATTACCCCTAATTATCTACCAAAGTGTCACAAATAGACAATTAAAAGAGTAATAAAGAAATCGATCAAATATCATGCAAATTAAAGAAACGAGGAAAATACGGGTGAAGTCAAAGATGAGAAGATAGGTTCCAAGGCATTTACAACATTTAAATATCCATTTATTATTTATAACTCATTCAAATGGCAATTAAGGTTGTCCTCTTATAGGGTTGACCACTAAAGAAGAATTAATCAATCTCTCGATATAACTAATCCAAAGGAGCATGCGACATAAGTTCGTATCTCTACATTACAAACATCACACCACCTAATATAGCCCCAAAGATCATTCAATTCCCTCCCGATAACAAATGCTCTATCGAGATCATAATAATACCGGGTTGCATGCTTACATACGATTAATGGAATAAATCTCTCGATACTACCCCAATTAACAATAAATTAAACATATTATCATGACCAATAATAACATGCTTCCAAATGAGAATTAAGCATACAAATAAGGGACAAACACCATTCAAAGCAATAAATTAGTTCATAAACTACAATCCAAATATTTACAAAGCCTTAGAACCAAAAGTGGTCTAGCCAAGAACTAACATAATCAAATTAACAAAACCAAATGAAATAACTAATTAAAAAGATAGATAAATAGAAAGCTTAGTCTAAAATATGGTGGGGAATGAAATTCCCAAGCTATTGGTGCCTTCCTTGCATGAATTGATGATGAAATGAAGAATTTGTGGCCAAATCACCTCCAAGTATGTGTTTGTATGTGTGGAATTTGAGGAATTGGGGGAAGGTACAATTGAATTTAAGAATGGAGGCTTATATAGTGTTGGGGTAGGGTTTGGGTGTAAGAATTGCAAGTAGATCCCTCAAAAATGGCCAAAATGCATAAAATGCACTGAAAATGGGGTAGCACGGCCGTGGCATGTGATGAGTGACTTGGATGGGGGCTCGGCCGAGCATAAGCCTCGGCCGTGCATGCTGGATTTTGGAATTTCTCGGGCTCGACCGAGCATGTGTCTCGGCCGTGCTGTGTCATGGCCTCAAGAATCTGCATCGAGCTCGCCTATTTCGAGCATCAAGCTCGACCGTGGCGTGAATTTTGGTATTTTTCCGAGCTCGGCCGAGCAAGGAGCTTGGTCGTGCCCTCCTTGTTTGTTGTTTTGTGCATATCTTTCGCTTCGGGTGTCCGATCGACTCGATTCTTTTTGCTATTCCACTCCGTTTTTCGAGACGAACCCAACGGTGCACTCCTCTTTTTGATCCAGTGAAGTATGGTTGGTGTTTTGCTCCAAATTCTATCGTATTTCCTACAAAATCGATAAAACACAACCTTTCCCTCACTTTGGCTCAAATCATCATATTTAATCCATAAATCAATGAAATCACATCAAAACGAGCTTCACATGTGCATCTAAAGTGTGTAAATTCCACCTGAATCAATCGTGTGCACCAAAGTGGTTTGGTGCACCATGTGCATTTGAGAATTTCCCATTAAAATCCCCTTATATTATACACTAATAGGGAGTTTAAATTGATGATGTGTCATTTTGTGGTTAATTTGGCTTATGTGTCATTTTGTGGTTGATTTGTCTTATGTCTTATAATTTAATGAAGTTGTTAATTTTAAAAAGTATGATGTGTAATTAAATTATTGGTTGAGAAAGATATGATTCATAAACTCTTTCCAAATATTATATTCTTATTAACTATTTCTTATTATTTTAACGTTGACTAATTAAATTAATTTTTATTTTATTTACTTAACTTTATTGTAGTATTCATTTTATTCTTTAGTTTAATTTATTTTTTAACTATTTAATGTACTTTTGAGTAAAATACAATCTAAAATGTATTTTTATTGGGGTGTACAATTCTTTATTTAATTAGTTATTAAATTGTATTTTATAATTACTTTTATCTTATATCTCAAGTAATTTTTTCTACAATTATTTTAAATTTATTATAAGTTTAATGTATTTAAAAAATAGAGCTCAAAAATATATGTGTAAAACTTATTATATAATTTTATACATAATATTTATTATATAAATAATTATATTATTTTACAAGATTAACAAATTTGTTATATATACATAATACACTACTTCTATAATATAGAATCCCCTTATATACTAATAGGGAGTTTAAATTGATGATATGTTATTTTGTGGTTAATTTGGCTTATGTGTCATTTTGTGGTTGATTTGACTTATGTGTCATAATTTAATGAAGTTGTTAATTTTAAAAAGAGTTAATTGCAAATTAAATCACGACTTTTCGCTCATTTGCAATCTAATCTAAACCTTAAAAGAGTTGCAAATAAATCACAAACTTTAAATATTATTGTGAATTAGACTTCTTATAAGTCTACTTTGTCCCTAAATCATACCTTTTTATATTTGGTTTGATTGAAAAACAATATTGTTTTATTAAGGTGTTGTTATGTCATTATATTTGCGGAAATACCAGACAAGAACATGGACATGCAATTGCATGAGTTGGTAAAAGATCTTATGATGCATGGTCCATGTGGTGTATTGAAACCAACATCACCTTGCATGATAGACAGAAAATGTTCCAAACGGTTTCCTAAGAAATACAACGAAAGAACTACTGTTGATGAGGAAGGGTACCCGTTGTACAAAAGGAGAGATAACGGCTGCACTCTCAAGAAGGATAATATTGAGATGGGCAATGGATTTGTCGTGCCATATAATCCAATATTATTGAATAGATACCAGACACATATAAATGTCGAGTGGTGCAACCAACATAGATCAATAAAGTACTTATTCAAGTACATAAACAAGGGCCACAACAGGGTTACAACAGAAATGTCTCAAAAAATAAAAGAAGGTGACAAAGCGAGAGGAGAAGACGAGATCAAGAATCATATCAATTGTCGATATATATCACCATGTGAAGCAGTTTGGAGGACACTTGGATACGAAATACATTTCAAAAATCCAGTTGTTCAAAGGTTCAGTTTCCATCTTCCAGGTGAACAAAACATAATTTTTGAGGATGAAGATTCTATTAATAGTGTCCTCAACAAACCCGGTGCTCAACGTTCTATGTTTATGGCGTGGTTCGAAGCTAATAAAAAATACCCATGGGCTAGGGAATTGACTTATGTAGAATTTTCAACAAAGTTTGTTTGAAAGAGTAAAGAGCGTGAATGGAGTCCGAGACAACAGAGGTTATCATTGGGCAGATTGCTTTATGTTCCACCTGGATCTGGAGAGATGTACTACTTGGGTATTCTAATTCATCAATGCAAAGGAGCATTTTGTTATCAAGATATACGCACAATTCATGGTGTAATATATCCTACTTTAAAGAATGCTTGCTACTCTATGGGATTATTGAATGATGATAAAGAGTACATCGATGGTATTAAAGAAGCAAGTTTTTGGGCATCGGGCCATTATCTTAGAAATTTATTTGCAATTCTTTTTATTTCAAACAACATGTCATGCCCTAAAGTTGTATTCGATAAGACATTTGAATATTTGTCAGAGGATATTCTTCATATGCATAGACGAATGATGAACATGGAAGGTAACAAATACAAACTTATATATTCACCTAACTATTTCATTCAATATACGTTCATTCAATATAATTTATTATTTTAATAATATTTATAATGTAATGCAGATCTTCAACTCAGTCACGAACAAATAAAGAATTACACTTTGATTGAGATTGAGAAAAGTCTACACCAGAATGGTAGCACACTGAAAAGATTTGAGTCCATGCCTTTTCCTGACTGTTGGGAATAAAATGAGCTATGTTTTGATTGAATACCAAAAAACCCCCTGAGACATGCCTAAGTCAATGAAAAAATATGTTCTAAGATTGTTAGAATATATAGATTATAGGCTAGATGAGAAGCTGAAATGTTAGGCAGCTCTTAGACAATTAGATGCACAATTTGAGGGGGAACCTATGCTTTGAAGATGATCAAGATCAAGTCTCCCCAAGGCTCAAATTCTGGAACAAAGAGTAAGGACACTCTATGAAATCTAAGATGCTCTTATCAGGAGAGTTGTCCAGAGAAAATATTCTTAAAACTCTGATCAGGAGAGTTGTCCAAAGAAGCTAGCCATATGCAAGAACAAACCTACCTAGCTCAAAAGGACAAGACTACTCAAAGGTTTTGGTCAGGAGAGTTGTCCAGATAAGCCAACTCTAAAGTATAAAGTGCTCTGATGCAAAAAGACCAATCATGCTGATCAGGAGAGTTGTCCAGAGGAGTTGTCTCAGCTAAATTGACCAAGATCAAGTGCTCTGAAAGCCTAAGATCAACTATGCTGAAGAGATTGAGACAACCAGTCCCTAAAGGTCCTCAAAGGAATGAGCTAAGACCATACACAAGAGGAATAAAGGGAAAGAGCCAAGTCATCTGAAGAAGAGCAAGCCAACCATGCTGAAAAGCAAAACTGCTGATAGTGATAAGGAGAGTTGTCCAGATGTTAAGGAATGTTGTCCTATCATTGGATCAACCTTCAGGAGCCATGTCCAAGTCCTAACAAGAAGTCAAACATTGGGAAAAGTGCTGCAGAATGAAGACAAAACTATTACAGCCGTTTATTACCCAAATGAGGACATGTCACTATCAAGAATCTGTCTTCCAGGTTGAAGAACTCAAGGAAGACATTTATAGCAATTTGGGGCTGCCTCTCCAACGGGCAAATCCTCCATTTTGTCTATAAATACAGAAGTGTGAAGACCATTTGAAAGCACCTCAACTAGCACCTCAACTAGCACCTCAACTAGCACCTCAACTAGCACCTCAACTAGCACCTCAACCAGCACCTCAACACAATCCAACTAAGCTCAAAGTTCTTACAAGCTAGAGTGCTTTCAAAGCTTTCAAAGACTATCTTAGTCTTCAAACACTTCATCTAAGCTGAACTCAATTGTATATCCATACACAAGCTTAGAGAGATATCCTATCCTTATACACTGATCTTCATTGTAAAGGATATCTCATTAGTTGGAACCTTACTTCAATCCTCATATCTTTCAAGAGTGAAAGTGAGAAGGTTGTAGTAGTAGAAGTGGTAGGAACTGACTGTTGAGAGAAGAACAATTCAGTTCTGAGTTGAGAAGAGGGTACTAGGACTCTAGACATCCTAGGGATCAATTCACCAAGGAGTGGTGTTCTTGATCAAGTGCACCTTGGCACTATAAAACAAGTTAATTCCAAGAGTGAAGGAATTATCCTGTTAAATCAGGGAAAGTGGATGTAGGAGCTTGAGTCTCTGAACCACTATAAACTCTTGTGTTGATTTACTTTACAAGTACTTACATTCACTCAACACTGCACACAAAACTGATCTTTCAAAGATACACATTCAAAGACTGTGCAAAACTGTTTTGGACAACTTCCCTGAAGCTTAACTGGACTGTTTTACATTGACTAAGTGATTTCAGAAATTAAAGGAGTCTAAACTTAAAGGGCCAACCACTATTCCGCACATATAACTCCCCTAGATAGTTATTCAACTAAGTACTCAATAGTACTTAGTGGATTGATTATCTTAGAAGAGTTAATCATCTTCAGCAGAGTTGTCCAAGACAACCTTGCTGAGTTCTGGCTTGATCTAGTTGAAAAGAATTTGCATACAAGTGTATTCCCCCCCCCATGCACTTGTTATCTACTCCTTTCAGGACCAACAAGTGGTATCAGAGCAGGGGTTCAAAGACCACTGCTTCTGAAAATCCATCTTGATTTTCAAAACTCACATATTTGGTGTGGTCACTGAACTGATCCCTATCTGAAATCCATTACTTGTTGATTGATTGATTCTTATTGAGATATGGCCAACAACAATGCTGTTCCTCCACCTGCTGTTCAAGGATTAGACAACATTGGTGGTAGTAGATGACTTCTCTAGGTTCACATGGGTAGTATTTCTCCTTAATAAGAAGGAAACACAAGTCAAACTACCTGAACTTCTAAAGAGGTTGTCAAATGAGAAAAGCCTTAGCATTATCAAGATAAGATCTGATAAAGGCACTGAGTTCATTAATTCATACATCAATGAGTACTGCACATCAAATGGAATAGCTCATGAAACCTCAGCAGCTAGAACTCCCCAACAAAATGGAGTTGCAGAAAGAAGGAATAGAACCTTAAAAGAAGCTGCTAGAACTCTAATTGCTGATTCAAATCTACCTAAGAGGTTTTGGGCTGAAGCTATAAACACTGCATGCCATACTCAAAATAGATGTTTGATCACTAAGGGGCAAGGCAAAACCCCCTATGAACTCTGGAAAGGAAGAATGCCTAAAGTGTCATACTTTCATATATTTGGTTGTAAATGTTTCATTCACAATAATGGGAAAGAACAGTTGAAAGCTTTTGACAGCAAAGCTGATGAGGGAGTATTTCTTGGATACTCTCAAATCAGTAGAGCTTTCAGAGTCTACAACAAGAAATCCCTCATAGTGGAAGAAACACCTCATGTTGTGTTTGATGAATCTATCTTTGAGATCAGGAATGATCAGTTGGAACCTGAAGAAATCACACAGAGGACAACCAGATTAAGCCTAAAAGACAAAGACACTGAACTCATAGAAATTGTCCCAATCAACCTACCTGAACATACACCATTGGACAACCATCCTGAAGGCAACCTTCCTGAGACAAATCCCACTGATGGAAATGATGAACTGAATGATCCAATCCCAGTTCACATCCAGGTAACAACTACCAATGAAGAAGCAGCTCCTGCTGAGGTAGTTAATGGATCAAATAATCAAGGGGGAACTCAAAATGGTGAAAATGCCAATGTCCCTGACATTGAGGACAACACCCCTGATTATGATCCTGAATTAGATCCTGCATTAAATTATCCTGAATTCTATGATCAAAATAACTCACCTTCAGTAGAGGACAACTCTACTGAAGAGATCAGGAAAAGAAGGACCTGGTTATCTGACCATCCTACTGACCTGATACTTGGTGATCCAAGTATAGGAGTCAGAACCAGAAAGTTTCATGGTGAAAGTGCTATGTTCTGTTGTTTCTTGTCAGAACAGGAACCAAAAGATATTGAGGAAGCACTTCAAGATGCCAATTGGATCACAGCCATGCAGGAAGAACTGAACCAATTCACCAGAAATGAAGTATGGGAGCTGGTGGACAGACCCTCACATCAAAATGTTATTGGAACAAAGTGGGTGTTCAAGAACAAGAAAAATGAAAATGATGTGATTGTCAGAAACAAAGCAAGACTAGTGGCAAAAGGGTATTGCCAACATGAAGGCATTGACTATGATGAGACATTTGCACCTGTGGCAAGGCTAGAAGCAATAAGGCTCTTTCTAGCCTATGCAGCCCACAAGAGGTTCAAAGTATACCAAATGGATGTCAAGAGTGCCTTTCTGAATGGAATCTTGAAAGAAGAAGTCTATGTGGAGCAACCACCAGGGTTTGAAATTGGAAACCAAGTTTACAGACTCAAGAAAGCTCTATATGGACTCAAACAAGCCCCTAGGGCTTGGTATGATACACTGTCACAATTCCTCTTGGATCATGGATTCACCAAGGGAACTGTGGACAGAACTCTCTTCAGAATCTCTGAAGGAGAGGACATCTTGCTTGTCCAAATTTATGTGGATGACATAATTTTTGGATCCCCTAATGAGAAGCTATGTGAGAAATTCTCCAAGCTCATGCAAAGCAAGTTTGAGATGTCCATGATGGGGTTGATGAACTTCTTTTTGGGTCTACAAGTCAAGCAATCTAAAGAAGGAATCTTCATCAACCAAGCTAAGTACACAAGAGAAATGATCAAAAAGTTTGGGTGTACAACCAGCAAGCCAGTAAGGATCCCTATGAACACAAATTGGAAGATGGATCCTGATGTGAGTGGTATTCCAACCAACTCTACTGAGTATAGAGGAATAATTGGTTCACTCCTCTATCTCACTGCCAGCAGACCTGATATCACCTTTGTAGTAGGTGTTTGTGCAAGATTTCAAGCAAATCCCAAGAAAAGCCACCTTGAGGCTGCAAAGAGGATTTTGAGGTATCTCAAAGGCACTGAGAATCTAGGCCTTTGGTACCCTGCTGATGACAATATTGAGCTAACTGGCTACTCAGATGCTGATTATGGAGGATGTAGGATTGACAGAAAGTCCACTTCAGGGACTTGTCAATTCTTGGGCAACAAGCTTATTTCATGGTTCTCCAAGAAGCAGAACACAGTGGCCACTTCCACCACTGAAGCTGAATATGTTGCTGCTGGAAGTTGTTGTGCTCAAATTCTTTGGCTAAGTCAACAACTCAGAGACTACAAAGTCAACTCTACTGAAGTGCCAATTTTCTGTGATAACAATAGTGCCATTGCTATATCACAAAATCCTGTCTTACACACAAGATGCAAGCATGTGGACATCAAGCACCACTTCATTAGAGATCATGTGGAGAAGAAGGATATCAAGCTAATGAAAATTCACACAGACCATCAAAAAGCTGATATATTAACCAAGCCACTTGCAGAGGCAAGATTTCTGGAGCTATCAGCAGAGTTGGGATTACTTGATCCAGGGAAGTTGGACAAATAAGTCCAAAGAAGCTCATTGATTAAGGGGAAAACAAAATCAAACTTCAGCAGACTTGGTCAAGTCTACTGAAACTCAGAAACATGACCTTACTTCTTCAGGACACTTGTCCATTAACATTCAGGACCTTTGTCCACCTTCTTCAGGACACTTGTCCATGTAGGGTCAGATAAGTTGTCCTGACTATCAAACAAATTTCTAGGTTTGATAAGCACCTATTTTTGGTGATCAATACCTATTTCGAAATCTGTCCCATTGAAATACAGTTTTCACCTTTCTGGGATTTAATTTGTCTCCCACCCAAAAGGTCACTTTCCATGCATTAAATGCCAAGATTTAACTCTTGTTTGCATTAAACTTTTTGGGACATGATCTATCTCGAAAAATCCCCAGCCTTAAACAAACATTTAAAACCACCCACGTTTTGAATAAAACAGTTATTTCACTGTTTCATTAGTTTTTGACCATTGGATCAAAAATGGACAACTCCCCTGAAATCAATCCTAGCCGTCCATTTTGGATTTCCATTTTTGTTCACCTTTGAATTGTATCAAGACCTTACCAACTCATTGACAAACATTCTTTTTAGAATATTCACAAGTCTTAAGATACCCACAAACACTTCTTCCCCAAGTATTCGAAACCCTAACTCAAAATTCTCCAAACTTTCTCATTACTCATCAAACTTTCTCTGCAAACTTCAATGGCCCCCAAGGTTAGACCTGAGATGCTTGTTGATTTCTCCAACAAGGATCTAGACCTAGATTTTGCCTATCTAAGCAACAAGAACAATCTTCACTTTGAGCCAATCATCTCTTTTGAAAGTGAAGATCCTGAGATTACTCCAACCCTGAGATGGTTGAGAAGGGCTGGTCTCCAAAAGTTCTTGGAAGAAAGACCTAGCTCTTGCTTGGAAAGCTATATGGCAGAATTCTTTGCCTTCCTCAAGTGGAGAGGCAAGCCTGAAGATGGTGAAGTATCAACCAGGCTATCCTACACAGCTGAAGGAGAGGAAGAGGAGAGATTCCATAGAGTTAGATTCTCCTCAGAAGATCTGGAAGGAGCTTTTGGATTGCCTTATGAGGGAAGGAATCCAGAAGTATATGGTACTGGACATGAAGAGGAAATAGCCCAAGAGTGGTTATTAGTTCTAGGCCCTCTCTCCTCAACTCAAAACAAGAAAACTCTCAAGCCAGAGTTTCTTAATCTTTTTGAGGTAGTTGCAAAGAGCCTCCTAAGCAACACTGGAAGCCTAGAGCAAGTCAGCCAGCCAAGGATCAGAATCATGGCTGCCATTATTGATGCCAGTGATAAGGGCATCAAGTTTGATTGGAGGACCTTCATCATGTCTGAGATGATGAAGGAGAAGGCTAAATTTAAGGTGAAAGCCCACAATAAGGTGGTGCTAGAAGGGAAAATCAAGTATTGCACCAGGGCAAGCTTGTTGATTGAAAGGTTTTCCCACTATTCCCAGATGCAGACCTTTGCAAAGCCCCTCCCAGCCCAAAAGATCCTGTTCAGAAAGCTCAGTAAGAAAACTGAGAAAAGAAGGATGCTAATGGCCAAGCCTGCTGAAGAACAGGAGGAAGAGAAGCCTAAGATGAAAAAGAGAACAAAGGCCAGGGCTGTAAAGACAAGGAAAATGTCTCAGAGAATCTCAGAAGAGAATTCAGATGCTTCAGCTGAGATTGAAGAAGTTGCTAGAGAAGGTGTACAAGTGCCATCTGATCATTCAGAAGAACTCAGGCAAAAGTACAATGAGACTAGGCAAAAGAAGAAGGGTGATAAGAGAGTCAGGGAAGTTGTCCCTGAGAAGGAAGGAAGTGGAAGTAGCAGGGCCAGCAAGAGAAGGGCCAAACCTACTGAAAAGGTGTTGGAACTGCAAGAAGAGAGGTCTCTTCAATTGGCTCTAATGGAGAGCAGAGCTGAAAGCAGGGCCAAATCCATGTCTAGGACCAATTCATCTGGTTCTGGAACTCCAGAGTCCAAAGTCCCTGAAGGTCAACCCATAGAGGCCAACCTCCCTGAAGTTCAGTATCTTGAGCCCAACTCCCCTGAAACCCATGTTACCCCTTCCAACCAACCCATTACCCCTGTAAATCTCACCAAGAGATATTCTCCTGAAGGGAATGAACAAAGAAGTGGCATAGATGTGCTTGCTGACTTAGCAGTAGATGAGACAAGACTCCTGTCTCCCCTTGACTCATCCATGCTCAACTATTCAAAGCTCTTAGAGCATGCACTTCATGAGCCAACCCCCCTGAGTAAAGCCCCTTCAGATTCATTGCTCTCTAAAGCAACTGAAGTACCTTCACTTGAGCCCAACCCTTCTGAAGCCAACATCTCTGAACTTAATTTGCCCGAACCCATGATAAGAGAACCTAGAGTCAACTCCCCTATAACCCAAAGTCCCCATTCAAGTGGAGATGAGGAGGAGTATACTTTTGAAAGTATGCTCAGAGGAGGAGCCAAGGCTACTGTGGACAGTTTGTATCCACAACTTGCTGAATTTCCAAGAATTCAGAAGGCCTTTCATGATTTGAGGATGCTTGTTGATGTAAAAGATAAATCTATGATGGAGATATCACAAGTCATCCAAGATAAAGGTGCAAACTGGTGGCAAATAGAGGAGAACAGATTGCTACACTTTGCTGGAGTTTCAAAGACAAGATTCCTCATTGATGAGGAGATTTTTGCAAAGCTGGTGGCTGATAAGATCAAGGAGGAGAAAGAAAGAAAAGCCAAGGGAATCAAACACCCTGACAGTGGCTCTAATGATGATGATTCCCCTGATGATCCCTCAAACCCTTCAAATCCCAACCCTCCTGAAACCCCTCAAGCCAACCTCCCTGAACCCTTTCAACCCAAGTCTTCTGTAGCAGATAGAATTTCCAATCCTCCCAAAACCTATCATAGGAAAGGCTCTGTAACTTCAGAGGTGTTGACCAAGGGTGGTAACACAACCAAAGACACATCTGCCAATGAAGGTTCTTCTGAACCCAAGGCACAGCCTAAAGATGTTGAGGTTCCTGCATTAGAGGCTAGTTTGATTAAGGCCTATTCAGTGTCAGAGGAGTTGGACATTGATCAGCCCTTAATCATTCAGGATGACTCAGTGGCTGTTGATATAAGCACTGTGATCTCCCCACAACTGCCATCTTTGAACCTTGATGAAGGTGGAGATGTTGCAGGTTTAGGAGAAGGAGTTGAAAAGGAAAGATTAGTTGAAAAATCAGAGGGAGTTGAGGATGAAAGAGAGGTAGTCATCACTAAGATAATGAGTGTACCAACAAATGAGGGTGGAATAAGTGAGGAAGGACAGGTTATTCTTGAAGTCAAATCTGAACTTCAGGAATCCCTTGGTGAAAGGAGGCCTGATTCCTTGAGTGAGATCATTATTACAGAAGGGAGAAAAGAACAAGTTGAAAATGAGAAGAAGACTGCTGATGTATCAGAGTCTTATGCAAAAGAAATTGAGGGTGATGAGTGCTTATTTCCTAACTTGTTTGATTTATCTGATGTTGCAGGTATTTCCCTTGACCAAATTTTTGCAGATGAGTTCCTCACAGATGCACCTATTCAAGTTGATACAGGCTCAGCTCAAGCCTTACTTGGAATGCAATCAGAGAAGTTGGACTCCTTGGCTCATCAAGTCCAATCTGCTCATGCTGAAACTTCAGGAGCATTGAATGAGCAAGGAAGAACTCTTGCATCTGTAGAAATGAGGCTCACTGGCTCTGAAGATGTTGTGCTACCAACTCTTGAGGCAAGAATCAGTGGTGTGGAATCTGGTCTCCAAACCATCTCCACTGAAGTTCAAAGTGCCAAATCCACCATGGAAGCCATCTCAGAGGAAGTCAAGAAAGAACAAAAGCTGTTGAGAGACAATCACAATGCTAATGTCAAAGCTCTCAGGCTCACTGTCAAGCAAGCTCTTGGAAAGAAGACAGCATTGCAAAAGAGAAGAGCTGAAGAGCAAAGGCTAGCTATGGTCAAAGCAGCCTCAGAAAATTTTTCCCAGGAAGTGTTGGCCAACATTGCTGAAGGTGCAGTGGCCAACCTCACTGAGCTCTTAAAAGCCAAATTGGATGCATCTCTCAAAACAGCCATGGAAGAGGTTGTCCAACAAAAGATGAAGCCTGTTCTAGCTTTCCTTAGCTTGAGCAGTGACAGAATGCAGAATATACATGATGAAAATGTATATTTGTTGGAAGAGATGAAGTCCCTAAACCAGGCCCAATCCCTGATGGCCTCAACAATGAGTGACCTAAAGCCCCAGTGCTTTGATGCTGCCAAAAAGGGGGAAAGGGAAAGAGCTAGAGCAAAAGGTGCCTTGGTGATTGGGAGTCCAGTGAAAGGGAAGGACAAAGTCCCTGAAGGAAAGGGAAAAGAGTCAGAAATGCTGAATTTGGAAGATTTGGATGAAGAGGAGCAGTTAGCATTGGCATTGAAGAACTCAATGGCCTCAGCTCAAGAAGAAAGGGCAAGGAAACAGCAAAGACCAGGTGGTGAAGTGTCAGGTTTGGACAAAGATGCTGAAGGTGTCCAAACCAGAGGAAAGATCAAGAAGGCCCAAGGAAAGAAGAGACAAATTGAGAAATTCACTGACTTTCCTAGCAGCCTTGATCTTCCACCTGAATTCAGAATTGATGAAGATGAGCCTACATCAAAGAAAGCCAAAGCTGCTGAAAAGGACAAATCTTCTGAATCTGGCAAAACTGCTGAAGGTACCAAGTCCACTGAAGACATTGAAGAGTTATATGCTGAAGGATTTGGACCTGAACCTAAGAAGAAGAAGACAACAGTCCTAGCTCTTGATCCATCAAAGCTGTTTCATGAAGGGTATGGCAAAGACCCTGAAACACAACAGAAACTGGCCATGATGAGGGCTCATGAGAAAATTGATCTGATGGAAGAAGCCAACAGAGCAAGAGATGAAAGGAGAGCAAACTTTCAGAAACCAAGAAGGAGAAGAGCAACTTACAGCAAGATGAAGCCTCAGCTTCTAATCCCAATGGACACCAAATATCCACACTTGGATAAATGGGTGCCAATTCAACTGAATGACAAATGGGAAGAAGCCAAAAGGGAGTTTGTCTATGACTTTTATGTCATTGACAGATGGAATGGAGGAGATGCAAACTCTGCCTTCACTGAGTTCATGCTAGAATACTACAGAGAGTTGTATCAACAACTACTTGCAGCTGCTGACATTGCAAGATTTGAACTCACAGCTCCCAAGCCAATCATATACATGCCTCCAAAGCTTGAAGGATGGATTGACCAAGCAAGAATTCTGAGGGAATTCACTGAGATCCTTAAGCTGAACAAGATGGTTCTTGGACCTAAGGGAACCAACCAAGAAGCCATGGCACTAAAAAGAAGAGTGTGGGCACAGTATGGAATGCTGCCACCTCCTGAGGATGATCTTTGAAATGGCTAAGTCTTTTGACCTTACTTGAATGATCAACTATGCTGAAATATGGTCAAGCTTGCTGATGTGTTAATCTGGTTGCTCTGATCTGTTAAAGATTGCTCTGATACAAGTTCTGTGCTCTGATGCTGAAAATATCATTTTGAATTATTGTAATGAAGTGCTCTGATATACTTAAGTGTTATTGATTCATGCTCTGATATGTTAATTTCAACTATCAACATGCCTGTAATGATTTCTTAATGAATGATAGTTGAACTTATTTTGAATCAAGAAACACAAATCTCTCTATGCCTATCTTAAAACCTACTTGCAACAAAAACAGTGAATACACTAACACATTATTTTTCAGGAATATTGACCTCAGTCATGTCTTCTGAAGATACATGTAATAGGTGTAGACAAGTCACTTTTGCTTAAAATTGTATAGGTTTTGGCATCATCAAAAAGGGGGAAATTGTTGGGAATAAAATGAGCTATGTTTTGATTGAATACCAAAAAACCCCCTGAGACATGCCTAAGTCAATGAAAAAATATGTTCTAAGATTGTTAGAATATATAGATTATAGGCTAGATGAGAAGCTGAAATGTTAGGCAGCTCTTAGACAATTAGATGCACAATTTGAGGGGGAACCTATGCTTTGAAGATGATCAAGATCAAGTCTCCCCAAGGCTCAAATTCTGGAACAAAGAGTAAGGACACTCTATGAAATCTAAGATGCTCTTATCAGGAGAGTTGTCCAGAGAAAATATTCTTAAAACTCTGATCAGGAGAGTTGTCCAAAGAAGCTAGCCATATGCAAGAACAAACCTACCTAGCTCAAAAGGACAAGACTACTCAAAGGTTTTGGTCAGGAGAGTTGTCCAGATAAGCCAACTCTAAAGTATAAAGTGCTCTGATGCAAAAAGACCAATCATGCTGATCAGGAGAGTTGTCCAGAGGAGTTGTCTCAGCTAAATTGACCAAGATCAAGTGCTCTGAAAGCCTAAGATCAACTATGCTGAAGAGATTGAGACAACCAGTCCCTAAAGGTCCTCAAAGGAATGAGCTAAGACCATACACAAGAGGAATAAAGGGAAAGAGCCAAGTCATCTGAAGAAGAGCAAGCCAACCATGCTGAAAAGCAAAACTGCTGATAGTGATAAGGAGAGTTGTCCAGATGTTAAGGAATGTTGTCCTATCATTGGATCAACCTTCAGGAGCCATGTCCAAGTCCTAACAAGAAGTCAAACATTGGGAAAAGTGCTGCAGAATGAAGACAAAACTATTACAGTCGTTTATTACCCAAATGAGGACATGTCACTATCAAGAATCTGTCTTCCAGGTTGAAGAACTCAAGGAAGACATTTATATCAATTTGGGGCTGCCTCTCCAACGGGCAAATCCTCCATTTTGTCTATAAATACAGAAGTGTGAAGACCATTTGAAAGCACCTCAACTAGCACCTCAACTAGCACCTCAACTAGCACCTCAACTAGCACCTCAACTAGCACCTCAACTAGCACCTCAACTAGCACCTCAACCAGCACCTCAACACAATCCAACTAAGCTCAAAGTTCTTACAAGCTAGAGTGCTTTCAAAGCTTTCAAAGACTATCTTAGTCTTCAAACACTTCATCTAAGCTGAACTCAATTGTATATCCATACACAAGCTTAGAGAGATATCCTATCCTTATACACTGATCTTCATTGTAAAGGATATCTCATTAGTTGGAACCTTACTTCAATCCTCATATCTTTCAAGAGTGAAAGTGAGAAGGTTGTAGTAGTAGAAGTGGTAGGAACTGACTGTTGAGAGAAGAACAGTTCAGTTCTGAGTTGAGAAGAGGGTACTAGGACTCTAGACATCCTAGGGATCAATTCACCAAGGAGTGGTGTTCTTGATCAAGTGCACCTTGGCACTATAAAACAAGTTAATTCCAAGAGTGAAGGAATTATCCTGTTAAATCAGGGAAAGTGGATGTAGGAGCTTGAGTCTCTGAACCACTATAAACTCTTGTGTTGATTTACTTTACAAGTACTTACATTCACTCAACACTGCACACAAAACTGATCTTTCAAAGATACACATTCAAAGACTGTGCAAAACTGTTTTGGACAACTTCCCTGAAGCTTAACTGGACTGTTTTACATTGACTAAGTGATTTCAGAAATTAAAGGAGTCTAAACTTAAAGGGCCAACCACTATTCCGCACATATAACTCCCCTAGATAGTTATTCAACTAAGTACTCAATAGTACTTAGTGGATTGATTATCTTAGAAGAGTTAATCATCTTCAGCAGAGTTGTCCAAGACAACCTTGCTGAGTTCTGGCTTGATCTAGTTGAAAAGAATTTGCATACAAGTGTATTCCCCCCCCCCCCCATACACTTGTTATCTACTCCTTTCAGGACCAACACTGACCAAGACGTTTCTAATGCCAGACATAACAAACTCGTACATGAGGAACTTCAGTACAATCAGTCAGATTTGAAAGTAGAACATGACAATCTATTTTCTACATTGACTACTGAACAAAAGGGGGTGTATGAAGAAATTATAGAGGTTGTCGTGACTGATAAAGGTGGGATTTTTTTTCTTTATGGCTTTGGTGGAACGGGAAAAACCTTTATATGGAAAACTTTGTCAGCTTATGTTCGATCACAAAGTCATATTGTGTTGAATGTTGCATCCAGCGGAATCGCAGCTCAACTACTTCCTGGAGGACGTACAGCTCACTCAAGATTTGTTATACCTTTGGATGTTAATGAGGATTCAACATGTCAACTAAAGCCTGGGACTGAGTTGGCTGAACTCATTGCAAAGGCAAAACTTATAATTTGGGATGAGGCACCGATGACGAAAAGATATTGTTTTGAAGCGCTTGATAAAAGCTTAAGAGATATAATTAGAGATTCAAGAAACACATATGTTTGTAAGTCGTTTGGTGGAAAGACAATAGTATTTGGAGCAGATTTCAGACAGATTCTTCCTGTAATACCAAAGGGGTCTAGAGAGGATATTGTTTATGCAACAATTAATTCTTCTTACTTGTGGAAATTATGCACGGTGCTTAGACTGACAAAGAATATGAGATTGCAGTCAAGGGACTCGAGTTGTGATGAATTAGATGAGCAGCTCCAAAAATTCTTTGATTGGATTTTGAAGGTTGGTGATGGAGACGTTGGAGAATATAACGATGGTTATTCAGAAATTGAAATTCCTGAACAAAATTTGATAATGGATGCACACTATCCAATTGAGGCAATAGTTAATGCTCTCTACCCATCGGTCGACACTAATTTTTGTCACCCGAGTTATTTTGAAGATAGGGCAATTCTAGCACTGGCTCATAAAGTCGTTGAGACTATTAATGAACATGTGTTGTCTAAAATACCTGGTGAAGAGAAAGTGTACATGAGCTCCGATAGTGTGTGCAAAGCATCTGGCCAAACTTTCAATAATGAAGAATTGTTCTCCGTTGATTTTTTGAACTCAATTAAGTGCTCTGGTATTCCGAATCACCGACTTATATTGAAGATCGGAGTCCCGATAATACTTCTTCGTAACATATATAAAAAAGGAGGTTTGTGCAATGGTACCAGATTGATTGTTACCAAACTGGGAAATCACGTTTTGGAGGCTCGAATAATTTCAGGTAGAAATATTGGGAATAAAGTATATATCCCACGCATGATATTAAGTCCTTCGGATAGCACAACACCAGTCAAGTTCCAGAGAAGGCAGTTCCCCGTTCTACTGTGTTTCGCAATGACCATTAATAAAAGTCAGGGACAGACTCTCTCCAACGTTGGACTATTCCTTCCAAGACATGTATTTACACATGGCCAACTATATGTTGCGATTTCTAGGGTAAAGAGTAAAAAATGATTAAAAATATTATGTCTTGGCGATGATGGAAAACCTTCTAGATCAACTATTAATGTTGTTTTTAAAGAAGTTTTTCAGAATCTCAATTGAAATAATTCAATCTTTCTATATTATGTTTTTTTGTTTAATTATATATTTTGAATTATACAAAATAATTACACTTACGTTAGTTAAACTTTGACATTATAATACACGATTGACGTTACATTAAATATAATTGAAAAAATTGTTAAATATTTTTAGCAAAATAATTATAACTTTACGAAATCATTTTAAAAAAATATATATTTATAATAACTTATCATACAAAATAAAAATATGAAAATTTAAATTAAGTAAATAAATAATTAATTATTATTAAATATTTAACAATATATTTAAAATCCCGTGTGATACACGGGTTCTACACTAGTTATATTATGAACGTAAGTTTGAAGAAGTAGTTTATGAGAATCCTATTTAATTGTAGAGAAGGATAATTTTGTAAAAGTAAAATATGAGAGATGATTTATTTTTAGAAAATAAAATAAAAATTGATTCCATAAAGAATGGAATGGGAAAGATTTATTTTTGGAAATCACCATTAATTAAGGAATGATGATTCCAAATTAAAAAAACATACCAATCGTGAGATTAGGAATTAACTTATGAATAATCATTCCATTCCAAAGTTATTACTATGTACCAATCATACTCTTAGGCTCCATTTGGATGAAGGGATTTGATTTATGGATTTCAAATTCATCCAAATCCACTTGTTTGGATTAAAAAGTAAATTAAAAGATTTAAAATCCTTAGCATCTTTTTTTAGTTAAAATTGAGAGTATTTTAAATTCTCATTAAAACCATGTCATTTGAAATCAATTTATTTTAAAACGGGGGAGTTACACCTAGAGACACTCCACTAGGTGTTTAGGCTAATTAATCCAATTGACGTATGGTAAAGCAATTAGATCCAAATTCAAAATTTGGTGGACACAAATACCCTTGCATTCATTATATTTGATAATCCTGATTGTATGGTCATGTAGAATTAGTCAACCATTTTTTAATTTAAAATTCGTAATCAATTTTAATTCTCACATTTGAAAACTTTCCATAAACCCAAACCTTTCCAAAATATTATACCTAAAATACATTAATTAACACACTTTAAAAAATTCAAAACATTCCTAAAAAATTGAATTCAAGCTGCATATTCATTCTGTTTTTTTAGTCACGGTAATTAATCAACTGCATATTCATACTTTATTTTATTTTTTTAATCACGATAATTAATCACTGCATTCATACTTTTTTTAAGCGCATATTCATATTGTTAATAATATTTTTTTTAATAAAATATTTATTAGTAAATATTAATAAATTATTTTTTTGCATATCATTTACACATACATACTAGTTATTTACGATTTGTATATTTATTTACACAATATGAAATTGAAATTTGGGGTACTGAATTTACTCGTAATTTTATAATTGCATAAAGCAACATGAAAATTGCAAATTCTAATTGCATATAACAACATAAAAATTGAATAACACTTAAGTATAATTGCATAACACTTAAGTAATTGCATATACATACAAATATATGCAATAAATTGGGTTTACATATGCAATGAAAATTGCATGCTGAATTCCTCAAAATCGAAGGTGAATCGACTTTGGATACGATGAAAAGAAGAACTTATCGACAGCACAAAACTCAAACTGAATCCTCAATCCACAAATCACCGGAATTAATGGACAACAACAACAATCCGCAACACCAATCAAGGATGAATCGTCGGCGAATTAAACACCGAACAAAATCGTCGACAAAGCTTTAAGTGCGTGAGAGAGAGCTCCAATTCACGAAACTTAATCCTCAAATTAAAACTAAAAAATCAGCAATTTCAAAGCCGAAATGAGACTCAGTATTGACGGAATCGACGACACGAACACCGAATTCACGAACAAAACAACAATAAAAGTCAATTTGTGAGGGAAGAAGACGACCAATAATGTTGCCCCTTTTTTTCGACCTAAATTGCAGGTATGAAGCCATGACTTGCAATGGAAAAAGATGACCACTCACCTCTAAATCGCGATTACGAAGTGCAAAAACAGATCGGTCGCCACAGCAACTGCAAAAACAGATTGGTCGCCAACGCCGAAGATGGAGGTTGCGGCAATCGGCACAGATGGAAGCCGCCCTCGAACAAGGCTCGTCGAAGATGTGGAAGTCGTTGTCTTCGTCGGAGAGATGGCAGGGGCCGCACACGCGGTAGAATTTTTTTTGAAAATGTAATTTCTATTACGGATCGTGGGATTGATAGGAATGGGAAGATTGGTGGAATCACATTTAATTCAATTTTGAGTTTTTGGAAATTATAATTCATTTTGAATTTTTGGAAGATTGATGGGAAGATTGACGAAATAAAACATCTTGAGTTTTTTAAATTTATAATTCAATTTAATGTTCCGCTATTTATGAGGGATGTAGGTAAAATATATTAATATGTAATTACTACTTTAATTTCATTAGTGAGGGCATATTAGGTATATTAAACACAGTTTTGGCTTTGATTGTATTGCTGAATTTTTTTAGTTTTAATTGTAGTAGGGGTGTGGATTTTAGCTCTTAATGTCAATAAACTCTTTTAAAAACCTTTCATTTAAAATACATCCTCAAATCAAATCCCTCCATCCAAATACAACCCTAAATTACTCTTTCTTTATTTTGCATCATCAACCATTAAATCTTTTTTTTTTAAATGTGACAGTCAAATCATGCAAATAATTTTGGGACGGAGAGTATTTCTTTCATTCTACAAATACAAGTTTTTTTTAAAATAAAAAAAGGGATGTATTAATAAGTTTATCCTAAATTAATAAATAAAGAGGAGCACTTATATAAAATATTTCATGTGGAATATTATTATATTTAAGAAAAGGTTAAAAATTCACGCTTCTTTAGCGTGTCTGAACGGATCAAACAAATATTTACAAAAAAAAAATCGCGCAAAAGGCTAACAGAAAAACAGGTTTAAGGTATGTGTTACTATGAAGGTAATTATATGTTATTGTAAGGATAAAAACTTTCAGATTTTTTGCAAGTCATATTAAAGTCATACCAAGTCAAACAGATCTTTAAAAAAAATCACCCAAAAGAAAAATAGAAAAAACGAGTTTCAGGTCTGTGTTACTGCAAAGATAATTATATGTTACTGTACAGGCAATATGTGTTACTGTAAGGACAAGTAACACATAATTTGTTTTTGAGTAACACATATTTGTCCTTAAAGTAACACATGTAATATATTAAAAATTGTGTTACTATATAAATACAAGTGTATTACTTTATAAAGAAAGATTGTTATTGTATAAATAAAATGTCATTACTGCATGAATGAAATACTCATTTCATCCCAAAAAAAAAAAGATTTAGATCCACGTGTAGACAAACAAAATTCAATTAATTTGGGCCTTCAAAGCCCAATAAATCAAGATGGACCTCTAAAACCCAACAAATCAAGTCGGACTTCTAAAGTCCAACAAACCTAGTCGGGCCTTGATTCGGGTGGAATTTACACATTTTTTATGCACATGTGAAGCTCAATTTTAGTGTGTTTTCATTGACTTATGGGTTGACTATGATTGTTTTGGTCGAAATAAGAGAAAGGTAGTGTTTTGTCAATTTTATAGAAAAAATGAAGGATTTTTGGAGAAAAACAACTACCACAATTCACTGGAACAAAAGAGAGGAGTGCACCATTGGATCCGGCTCAAAAAATGGAGTGGAATAGCAAAAAGAATCGAGTCGATTAGAGGCCGGAAGCTCAAAATACGAAGGGACGAAAAAGGGAGGACGAAAAGCCAAAACGAAAGTTTGGCCCGGCCGGGCCAATTTTCGCCACTCACTTACGAAAGTTTGGCCCGGCCGGGCGGCACCACACGCCCTACCGGGCGGCCGAGCAGTCTAATTTTTGCGCCCCAATACGAAGTTTCCGCCCGGCCGGGCCGCCCATTTCTCGACCAACCCAATTTTTTACCAACACTCCGCCCGGCCGGGCCACCTCTGTTCTCGGGGTATTATGTAAAATTTGGCCATCTTCAAGGGGCCTAAGTGCAAATATTATTCCAAAACCCTACCCCAACACTATAAATACCAATTTTCTTGAATTTCAAACACATTACCCCCTACACAAGAAGTCTTTCACCTACAAACACACACTTGGAGATAATCATCATCAAATTCTTCAATTCTTCACCAAATCAAGCAAGGAGGGCATCAATATCTTGGGAATTTCATTCCTCATCATCCATTAGTCTAAACTTTCTTTTCTTTCACTTTTTATTTACTTTTCTCATTAGATTGTTCTAGTTTGATTATGTTTGTTGTTGGCTAGAACACTTTTGGTTCTAGGGTCTTGTAAATACTTTTGATGAAGATTATGAATTACTCCTTCCGTCCGCCTATAAGCTTCCCATTTAACCATTTTGGTCCGTCCGCCTATAAGCTTCCCATACCCTTTTCGGTAAGTACTTTTTCTTACACATCACTGTATATCTTACTTTTTCTCTCTATCTCTCTCCTTCTTCCAATCACATCACTTGTACTATATCTATTATTTAATCAATTTTCTTAATCTCTGTGCCAAAAAGTAACGGGAAGCTTATAGGCGGACGGAGGGAGTAGTACTTTGCTTAATTGGTGTTTGTGTGGATTAATTCTATTTGAATGCTTGATTTTCATTTCAAAACATGTCATTAGTGTACATGATGATGTGTTTAAACTTAATTAATTGAAATTGGATTGAGAAATCTCTTTTAATTGATTGATTGCAAGTATTTGACCTAGTTTATTGAGAAATCGAGAGATGATCAATGATTATGAGGATGTGTGATGATCTTAGGGGCTTAATTGGGTTTTATGATGCAATTTAGGTAGAGATACTAGATTGAATTGTTTTTCTCTTGGGTTATTTGGATTGAAAGGACTTCTAACCCACTATTTTTTTATCAATCTTATAGATAAACCATAAAACCAATTGAGTAGATTGTTAATCATAGATGGATCCATTAGTGTTGCATGTGCCTTGGAACCTACTTTTTCTTATTTGAGTTTCACTCATATTTTCTCTCGTTTTTGTGATTCGCATGAGCATTAGTTGATCGAATTTTTTTGGTACTCTCTATTATTTACTTGTGACATTTTGGTAGATAATTAGGGGTAATTGCTACACTTAAAACTTTCGATCACTATCTATTTAGAACTTAATAGATAAAATACGTTTTTACACTACACCTCCCTATGGGAACGACCTTGTACTTATCACGCTACGATATACACCGTATACTTGCGGTTGTGTATTTTGGTGTTATAAAATACATGAATCAAGTTTATGGCGCCGCTGCCGGAGAGGTTTGGTAGTTCTAGAGTGTAGGTTGAGATAAGTTTTAATTTAGAGACTTTATTTGCTTTCTTTATTCTCAAAAATTCCAAAAATATTTGTGTTTGTTATTTCTATCTTACTTTTGATTCTCACTCTCTTTTGAAATTTTGCCTAGATATGGTTTATGATCACACGATCTAGGAGAAACCGACAAGAGTTGTTACCTCTTAATCCGGAGATCGAAGCTAACTGTCTAAGACAAAACGCCGAGAGAAGAAGAAGAGAGTTGGAAGAAATGAATCGAATGGAAAATCCAATTGTGGATGAAGTTGAAGAGGAAGTAGGGAAAGACATTGGTGGAGTTGTGGAGCCGAATGGGAATGGAGGAAACCGACCACAAAGAGCCGTGAGAGACAACCTTCACCGGAGGGTTGGAGAAAATGCTAATGTGGGAGGAGACGAAAGGCCACTTGGGAATGAGGAGAACGATCAACAAAGAGTGTTGAGAGACCATTTACGTCCAATACCGATGTCGTATGGAGGAGCGGGTCGGGAACCCGTGGACGCTCACAATTTCGAGCTTAAGCCGGTATTGATAGTCCTGGTCCAAAACAACCAATTTGGTGGACTTTCCAAGGAGGATCCTAACCTCCACTTGTCTCAATTCCTCGAGATAAGTGGGATAGTTAAGATCAATCGGGTTCCTCAAGATTACATCTGTTTGCAACTATTCCCCTTCTCTCTCCGAGACTGAGCTAAACAATGGTACATATCATTTGATCTGAGGACCATTGAGAATTGGAATGATCTATGGGTTGCATTCTTGATGAAATATTTCCCTCCAAGCAAGACTATCCAAATCCGAGGGGAAATATCTCCATTTAGACAAGATTATGATGAGTCCCTAGCCGAAGCATGTGAGCGGTTCAAAGATTTGATTAGAAGTTGCCCATAACACGGTTTCTCACGAGACCAACTCATTTTCTACTTCTATAATGGAATGGACCACCGAACGAGAGGTATGGTGGATGCTTCGGCGGGAGGGGGATCGTTATTGGGGAAGACTACGGAGGAAGGATATATTCTCTTAGAGGAGATGGCTAAAAACGGAAATCAATGGCCATCCGAATGAAGGCTAAACCGAAGGGTAGCTTCAACTCAAAAAACGGAAGATTTTGACAATTTATCCAACAAGATGGATAAGTTGACTTCTCTAATGACGGCCAAAGCATTAGTGGGGCCAAGTGATGATCAATACGAAGAGGTCCACTATATGAACAATCAAATAGATCGTAATTTTAGAGAGAGAGGTTGGGGCGAAAGGCAAAATCGTGAGAATCCTCCTAATTCGAACCAATATCACCCCGGTTTGAGGCATCATGAGAACTTTTCTTATGCCAACCCGAGGAACGCTATTCACCACCACTGAATTTCAACGTGAGAGACGGTATGATCGCTGAACCTTCATCAAAGCCATCCTTAGAGGATATGTTTGGGTCATTCATAGGGGAAACCAAGAACTACATGGCAAAGACTTGGCATAGACTCGATGAACAAGGTGAAATGATAAAGAATGTGGCAAATAATGTGAAAGCCATTGAGAAGCAAGTGGGCCAACTCGCCAATATCGTGGAAGGTCAACACACTCCGGGAAAATTCCCCTCTACCACGAAGCTCAACCCCAAGGAGCAATGCAAAGCCATAAATCTAAGGAGTGGGACAAGCTACGAAGGGCCCAAGATGCCACAAGAGGAGGAAGTGGTAATGTCACCCGAGAGTGTTGACCAAAGAAATGGCCAAGAGAAACAAAAGCAAGAAGAGCAAGTGAGGGAAGAAAATGAGGTAAGAGGGGAAGAAGAGAAAGCAGGGGAGAAGAAAAATGAAGAAATCACTCCTCCACAAGACAAAGGCAAGAATGTAGTGCCTCGTCCATATCCTCAAAGGTTGAAGAAGAAGGCCTTGGTCAACAAATTCGCCAACTTTGTGGAGATGTTCAAGAAGATACACATCAATATCCCCTTCGTCGAAACTCTTGAACAAATGCCTCATTACTCCAAGTTCCTGAAAGAAATTATGTCAAACAAGAGGAAAATGGTGGAGTATGAGACGATGCACTTAACCGAAGAATGTAACTCCATAATCCAAGCTAAGCTACCTCCAAAGCTTAGGGACCCCGGATCGTTCACATTACCATGCATCATTGGAAATGAAGGTACGTTTATGGCTTTGTGTGATTTGGGAGCTAGTATAAACCTCATGCCTCTATCCATCTTCAAGACCCTTGGCTTGGGAGAGCTAACACCGACTACAATGAACCTCCAATTGGCGGATCGGTCTATGATGTACCCCTTGGGTATAGTGGAGGATGTACTAGTCAAAGTCGAGAAGTTTATCTTTCTGGCAGACTTCGTAGTTTTAGATATGGAGGAGGACAAGTACATCCCGTGGATATTGGGAAGGCCATTTTTTACAACCAGAGGGGCCATCATTGATGTGAGAAAATGAGAGTTAGAGCTTCAAGTCAACAACGAGAAAGTCTTGTTCAACATTTACAAGGCTATCAAATTTCAGGATGATGAGGATGAGAGTTTCGAGTGCAACATGATCAATAGTGTCCAAGCTTGTGTGGATGATCATATGGAAAGAAGCAACTCAAAAGATCCACTTGATTTTTGCATAAGAAACTCTATCACTTCACCCTCTATTGTTCCATTTGAGTTTAATTTTGATGAGCATAATGATGTGGATTTGTTTGACTATATTTGCTCTCTTGATGTGTCACATGAACTTCCAACCAAAAGTGAGGAGAAATTCATGGAGATACGACGAGAAGCCAATTTTTTTTTTGGGGGAGGGGGGGGGGGTTCTTGAAGGGTGTAAAGGATTTCCTAACAAAAATCTTGACACTTGGCCCTCATGTTTTCTCGTTGGAGGCACCAAAGGATGGAGCTCATGAAGAACCGAAAACTCAAGAAAAAGGGAAGAAGCTAGACTTGAAACCACTTCCAGATCACTTGAAATATGCATTCTTGAACAAGGTGACCTCTTTCAGGTTATAGTTTCTTCGCATTTGAATGATGTTGAATTGGAAAAATTGTTTAGGGTGCTTAGAATTTATAAGTCGGCTATTGGTTGGGATATTTCGGATTTGAAGGACATTCCATCTTATATTTACATGCATAAAATTAGGCTAGATGAGTCCATTAAGCCTAGAGTCCAAGGTCAAAGAAGATTGAATCCCATCATGCAAGAGGTAGTTAGAAAAGAAGTGTTGAAGTGGTTAGATAATAACATAATTTTTCCCATTAGTGATAGTGAGTGGGTGAGTCCAACACAAGTGGTACCTAAGAAGGGGGGCATGACTATTGTAACAACCGAGGTCTTAGAGATACTTGCTACTAGGACAATTGTGGGGTGGAGAGTGTGCATAGACTATCGCATGTTGAACAATGCCACTAGGAAAGATCACGTCCCTTTGCCTTTTATTGATCAAATGCTTGATAAGATAGCAGGATACGAGTATTATTATTTTCTTGATGGTTATTCGGGATATAATAAAATTTTGATTGATCCTAAGACCAAGAGAAAACAACTTTTACTTTCCCTTATGGTACTTTCGCTTTTCGACGAATGTCATTTGGATTGTGCAATGCCCCCGCCACCTTTCAAAGATGTATGATGGCTATATTTCATGGCATGATTGAAAACATAATGGAGGTGTTTATGGATGACTTTTCCGTATTTGGTTATTCTTTTGATAGTTGTCTACGTAACCTCTCTTGTGTTTTGCAAATATGCATAGATACTAACTTGGTGCTCAATTGGGAAAAGATCCACTTCATGGTGAAGGAAGGAATTTTACTTGGGCACAAGGTTTCGGCTAAGGGACTTGAGGTGGATAGAGCAAAGATTGTGGCGATTGAGAAGTTACCTCTACCCACCAATGAGAAGGCGGTGAGAAGTTTTCTTGGGCATGCCGGATTTTATAGAAGATTCAATCAAAGATTTTTCGAAGATAGCCAAGCCCGTGTGTTCATTGTTGGAGAAAGGGGCCACATTCATTTTCAATGAAGATTGTGTGAAGTCATTTGAGACATTGAAGGAGGCCTTGATCAAGGCTCCCGTGTTGGTGACACTCGATTGGAGTCAATCGTTTGAAGTCATGTGTGACGCTAGTGACTATGCCATTCGAGTAGATTTGGGTCAAAAGAGAGACAAGCTCTTTCGTGTGATATACTATGCAAGCAAGACATTGAACACGACTCAAAGGAATTATACAACAGCGAAGAAGGGGATGCTAGCTGTGATTTATAGCTTTGATAAGTTTAGAGCATATTTGGTGGTAGCTAAGACCATTTTTTACACGGATCACATGGCTCTCAAATATTTGATTGAGAAGAAGGAGGCTAAACCGAGGTTGATACGATGGGTGCTTCTATTGCAAGAGTTTGATGTGGATATTCGAGATCGAAAAAGGTGTGAGAATGTGGTGGCGGATCACCTCTCAAGACTTGAGAATGTGGAGGAAAAAGATGTTCAAATCCCTATCAAGGAGTGGTTTCCCGATGAGCAAATACTTGCTATCAAGGAAGCATGTCCATGGTTCGCCGACTTTGTGAACTACCTAGCCATTGGAACACATCCACCTAATCTCACTTTCCATCAAAAGAATAAGTTCTACCATGATACCAAGTTCTATGTGTGGGAGGACTCATTCCTCTTTAGATGGTGTTCGTATATGATTATGAGAAGGTGCCTACCGGAAGATGAGTGGGAGAAAGTGATTGATGAGTGTCGTTCATCCCCCTATGGAGGGCATTTTGGAGCAAACCGAACAACCTACAAGATTCTTCAAAGTGGATTATATTGGCCATCCATCTTTAAGGATTGTGAAGCGTATGTGAAGAAATGTGCCAAGTGCCAAGGGATGGGAAACATTTCAAAAAGGCATGAGATGCCTTTGAAGAATGTGATTGAAGTGGAGCTCTTTGATGTGTGGGGAATAGATTTTATGGGGCCTTTCCCAAATTCTCATGAATTTTCTTACATCCTCTTGGCCATTGATTATGTCTCTAGATGGATTGAGGTCATTCCAACCACTACCAATGATGTTAAGGTGGTCCTCAACTTTTTGAGAAGGAACATTTTCACCCGTTTTGGCACTCTAAGAGCACTAGTGAGTGATGGTGGTTCACACTTTTGCAACCGATGGTTAGATCAACTCTTGACAAAGTATGGAGTGAAGCATAGGGTGACCACACCTTACCACCCGCAAGCCAATAGACAAACGGAGCTTGCTAATCGAGAAGTGAAGCAAATTTTGGAGAAGACCGTGGGGATAAAGAGAAAATATTGGACCATCAAGCTAGATGATGCTCTTTGGGCATATAGAACCGCCTACAAGACACCTTTGGGCACATCTCCTTACTAGTGTTGGCAACGGGACGGGTATGGCCTATCCCAGGACCCGCCCCGCCTCAATACCAGCCTAAACCCGTCCCGTCCCACGAACCCGGCAGGTAAACCCGCCCGCCATCACAAACCTGTTTTTTTTTTTTTCTGTTTTTTTTCAATTTGTTATTTTAATAAAACAAAACATAAAAACTACTATAAACTATAATATATATATATATATATATATATATATAATACACTATATATACTTTTTTTAAGTCAATGTATATACTGATTTACATATACACTTATTAACATACATATATATACTGATATACTTATATATATTTTTAATATACATATACATATAATATATATATTAAATATATATATGTCTATACGGGTCGGGTATACATAAAACCATTACCCGTCCCATACCCGGCGGGTACTGTTTGACCGGGTATTTACCCGATTCGGAACCCGTTTGACCGAGTATTTACCCGTCCCGTGCGGGCCGGTTTTATGCGGGTCCGGGTATTTACCCGTCCCATTGCCATCCCTACTCCTTACCAACTTGTGTATGGTAAGTCTTGTCATCTACCCGTGGAAGTGGAGTGCAAAGCTCGTTGGGCCATCAAAGAGTTGAGTTTTGATCTCAAGGCATCCGGAGAAAGAAGGAAGATGATGCTTAATGAGCTTGATGAGTTTAAAAATGGGGCCTTTGAGAACTCCAAGACTCACAAAGAAAGAGCCAAGAAGTTTCATGACAAGATGATTGAGAAGAGAGAGTTTCAAGTGGGAGAATAAGTCTTGTTGTTCAACTCAAGACTAAGACTCTTTCCGGGCAAGTTGAAGTCAAAGTGATCGGGACCCTTTGTGATTAAGAATGTGACGCCCATGGGAAATGTGGAGCTTATTGGTAAAGATGGAGAAACTATCGTGGTTAACGGTCAAAGAGTGAAGCACTATTTCGGAAATGAACAACTTCGAATGGTGGAATCGCTTCACTTGGATGAGGCTTGAAAGGAGAAAAAAATTGTGTGGCATAGGACATTAAAAATAGCGCCACTTGGGAGGCAACCCAAGGTTTTAATTGCTTTCATTTTATTCATGCTTTAGTAGTTTTGATAGCTTAGTCTCTTTTGTAGATATGGATGAGAAACATTGTGGATATCTTTCTTGGAGAATGAAGAAGAGAGCAAAGCTAACATTGGAAAGAGAGAACAGGTGGTGCAATGGTGATCATTTAGAGAAGCTTTGGATGTGCAAGGAGGGAGGTAACAAGTTGTAGCCCCAAACTTAAAACTTTTACATAGTAAAATTCTAAGTTTGGGGGAGTTATTTTTCTTTTTACTATTTTACTAGTTTGTTATCCCTTGCACCGATTCGTCGTTCTACCTGTATCACACTTTGCACCGGCACACACTTGTATCTCATATGCTTATGTTGATTGAGTTGGTTTTGTTCATGTGTTGGGTAGTGTATTTTTGGTGAAATGTGAGCATGAGTAATCTTTGGAATCCATAGTTGAGTAGTTGTGGTGATTTCTATTCTTTGAATGTATGCATGATTGGTGATGAGTTTTGGTGCTTATATTGTGTTCATATTTGTTGGTTTTTGATGATAAGAGTGCATGATATGTTGTGTTGGGGAGATGATTGATGAATGCGTGATTTATATTGATGTACGCACCATGCAACCTGACAGAGAGGATCGACCTTTGGGATAGGATAGGAATAATAATTGGGCAGAATTCGCAAGCCTGCATTTGTGTTATTGGGGATTTCAATTCAGTCAGATGCGAGTCGGAAAGGGATGGGGTGAGGACCGGGTCCAGCCGTAGAGATATTGCCACCTTTAACAACTTCATTAGTAGCAACAATCTGTTGGACCTCCCACTCCACGGGAGGAGGTACACGTGGTATAAGGCAGATGGCACGTGTAAGAGCCGTCTGGACAGGGTGATGGTAAATCAAAATTGGCTCAATTACTGGTCGAGCGCACATTTGAAAGGGCTACGGAGAACGGTGTCGGATCACTGCCCTGTCATTTTGGAGGTCAAAGTAAAGGATTGGGGGTACAAACCTTTTCGGTGCCTCAACGCATGGCTCACACACCCGAACTTCAAAAACTATGTCACAACAAGGTGGAATAGCTACAGTGTGCAGGGCTGGGGGAGCTTTGTCATTAAGGAGAAGTTAAAACTTCTGAAGGCAGACCTTAAAGAATGGAATAGAGCAGTGTTTGGCAAAATTGAAACCAACATAGAGGAGCACAAAGAGGAGATCAAAAAGTTAGATATGGTGGATGAGGTTTTTGGCCTTGAAGAAGAGGAGGTGATCGAGAGAAATAGAAGGTCAGCCTTACTTCTTAGGGAATTGAAAAGAAAAAGTAGTATCGACTACCAGAAAGCCCGAAGTCTGTGGATAAAAGAAGGTGACTGTAACTCCCGTTTCTTTCACTCTCAAATTAACAAGAGAAGAAAGAGGAATGAATTAGTAGGCCTTTATGTCAATGGAACCTGGCAAGAGGAGGTGAATGTAATAAAAAAGGAGGTATTCGATCACTTTCAAAGACATTTCAGAAATGAGAGAAAGCCTAGGCCTATTCCAGCAGAGGGTTTCGCGGACAAACAAATATCTCGGGCGGAAAATGACAAACTTATATCTGCTTTCTCTGTGGAGGAAGTCCGCGAAGCCTTGAAGGACTGCGAGAGCCTGAAGAGCCCCGGACCAGATGGGTTCAACTTTGGATTCTTAAAGGCTAACTGGGGGCTGTTGGAACCAGAAATTATGAAGATGATGGGTGAATTCCATCGACACGGCAGAGTGGCAAGGGGTACCAACTCTACCTATATAGTCCTGATTCCAAAGAAAGAGGTATGCAGCAACCTGAATGATTTCAGACCGATCTCTTTAGTGGGCAGCATCTATAAGCTAATCTCCAAAGTCCTAGCAAGAAGGCTATAGTCTGTCCTTGATTCGATAATTTCAGACTCTCAAAGTGCGTTCCTGGGGGGTAGATTCATTCTTGATAGCGTGGCGGTACTAAACGAGGCATTAGATGAGGCAAAACGAGACAAACTGGAACGAATATTTCTGAAAATTGATTTTGCAAAGGCCTATGACTCCGTGGATTGGAACTATCTTCAAATCATGATGGCCCGCTTCAATTTCCACCCTAAGTGGAGGAAATGGATCATGGAATGCGTCTCGACTGCTTCTGCTACGGTTCTGGTCAACGGCAGCCCGTCGGGCGAATTCAAGATGGAAAGAGGTCTTAGACAGGGCGACCCTCTTTCTCCCTTTCTCTTTCTTATCGCAGCTGAAGGGCTGAGTATCCTTCTTGAACGAGCAACAACCTTGGGGTTCTTCAGTGCAGCAGAAATCGGCAGTGAAAGGGTGAGGATTTCACATTTGCAGTATGCCGACGATACCATCTTAATGGGGGCAGCCAATTTGGAAAACGTGCGAGTGTTGAAAAGAATATTGCGGAATATGGAAGTGATGTCAGGCTTGAAAATAAACTTTGACAAATGTTCGATTATGGGGGTCAATGTCGAAGAAACAGCACTCCAAGGAATGGCCGAGATTCTTGGATGCGCAGTAGGGCATACTCCGTTCTCTTATCTAGGGATGAAAGTCGGCGGACAGCAGAGAAGAGTGGCAGAATGGTCTGATTTAATTGAACGAGTCAAGAACCGCCTAAGAAGGTGGGGTGACAAGAAGATCTCGATGGGGGGCAGAGTGACGCTGATCAATTCGGTTCTTTCTTCTATTCCATTATACTACCTTTCCTTCTACCATATTCCAAAAAAAGCCTTGAGTGATATTGTGAGTATTCAGAGAAACTTTCTTTGGGGTGGGGGTGAGAACAGGAAAAAAACAGCTTGGGTGGAGTGGAAAAAAATATGTAACTCAAAATTCTTGGGGGGTCTAGGGGTTAAAGATTTGGATATTTTCAATAGAACATTACTGTGTAAATGGGGTTGGAGGTACCTGAGTGAGGGTAGTAATTTATGGGCAAGAGTCATTAGGTCCAAGTATGGGGGAGTGGGGGTCTTGGGTCACAACTTACTGCCGAGGGGCAGGAGGGGTAGAGTTTCTATTTGGTGGAAGGATATTCTAAAAGTTACAGCAACTGGGGAGGGGGGCTGGTTCGAAGGGGGCTTTGTAAAAGAAATAAGGAACGGGGGCAACACCTTGTTTTGGGAGGAAAATTAGACTGGGGAGGGCTGTCTTAAAGATACCTTTTCTAGATTGTATAATATGAATATGGATAAAGGGAAATCAGTTAGTGAGTTGGGTAGATGGGAGGGCCGGGTTTGGGTTTGGGTTTGGCACTGGAGAAGACCGCTCCTAGAGCGGGAGACTAACACACTTAATACTCTTACTCTCTTGTTAAGCAGGTTCCCTCTTCAGCCCATTGGAGATGATAAGTGGAAGTGGAAATACTCGAAGACAGGAAAATTCATAACAAAGGAATCATACATGACCCTGCTCAATGGTCATCGTCAAGCACAGATCGGGAGTGAAAAACAGGCAGCGTTCAAGTTGATTTGGAGGAATTTTGCGCCCCCAAAAGTGACTATACATGCATGGCGTCTCCTTTGGGGTCGTCTTCCAACCCGGACGAACCTGCGAAGAAGAGATATTCTTAAACATACCGATGATATAAGGTGCGTTTTTTGTGGACTTCATGATGAAACGGAAAAACACTTATTCTTTGAATGCACAACCACGTATCACATTTGGATGAGCTGCGTAAATTGGATTGGCACATCGACTGTGCTTCACACCGAGGCTGCCCAGAATCTGCTTAGCTTTGGCTCTCTAATTAAATGTAAAAAGGGGCGAATGAAGGCGACGTGCATTTGGCTTGGGGTGGTCTGGATAATATGGAAAACAAGGAATGAAATTATTTTCAGAAACGAGTCATTGAATGTCACGAAAATAGTTGAGGAACTCAAGGCGAGGTTATGGAGTTGGTTTGCATGTAAATTTCAATTTCGAGAAAATTTTTGTTACAAAGATTGGCTCAACAATCCTACTGTATGCCTAGGTGGATAGTTTAGTGCTGTCATTTGTCCTCCAACTCTGTTTACAACTATTTGGATGGCATATATTACATTGTAGATAATCTGCTTGTGGGAACGTCTTGTAACCTCAAGTGCTATGAATGAGAACTTCACATTTACTGATCAAAAAAAAAAAAAAAACCGCTGAGAATTGAGCCTTAAATCGAACATTAAACTGGTTTAGTTCATTTGAGAGTGAATTAGGTTATTGCTAGTGATCCTAAAACTTGCCCAAGTTCTTGTTTGAAACCATGATTGTGTGAGACTTTGTGATATGATATAGGCCATCTTTCGTTTTGAAGAGTCACTTAACCAAAATTTTCGAAAACCAAAGTAATCTTCCGTAGTTAGCCCTTTTGAGCCTAATTCCTCATTTTATTTTCAAACTACAATGTTAACCACTTAGCCTTTTATAACCTTTGATACCTATATCTAGTGGGGGATAAAAAATTGAGTGGAAAACATGTGCTTGAATACCTTTGGTTTAAGAAAAATTGGATAAGTTGAGAAAGAGAAAAAGATGAAAAGAAAAATCATGAAAACGAAAGGGAAGAAAAGAGGGATAAAGAGCCCCAAAAGTTTGAAAAGAAGAGCAAACTTGGTTCAAAAGATGAAGTGATGAATGCTTGAAAAAGAAGCAAAAAAGAAAAGTGAGGATAGAGGTTGAAAATTTTGAGAGTGAAAGCACTAAACGTGAAATAACAATCTTTACCCTCCACTAGACGAGTCACAATTCCAAATTCATCTCACCTCGTCCAAAGAGCCAACATTACGTCCCTAATTAAGTCCTATTGATCCCATTGTTGAACACTTGAGTGGTGTAGAAAGTAGAATGTGGGCAAGCTTGTGGTGATCACAAAGCATGACTTGGTTGTTGAGTGCACATTTATCCTTAATTTGTTTGTGTGTTTTGAGAGAAACACTCTATCATGGGAGTAGAGAGTTTGAGCATTTGGATTTTGTTTACCCCTTCACAATGTGTTGTGTGCTTGAGTTATCTTTGATCTATGAGTGTGATTTGCAATAATGATCCTATGACCATCGTTGAGAAAGCACTTTGAGAAAGAGACCTCATCACATCTCACTTTGCATGTGTGATTTGCATTGAATATTCCATTGTGATCATTCCACCCTCATTGTTTTAAGTGCTTAGTTGTTTGAGGACAAACAACATTTTAAGTTTGGGGGGGGGTTTGATTCGGGTGGAATTTACACGTTTTTTATGCACATGTGAAGCTCATTTTTAGTGTGATTTCATTAACTTATGGGTTGATTATGATTGTTTTGGTCGAAATAAGAGAAAGGTATTGTTTTGTCGATTTTGTAGGAAAAACGAAGGATTTTTGAAGCAAAACACCTACCAAAATTCACTGGACCAAAGATAGGAGTGCATCATTGGATTCGGATCGAAAAATGGAGGAAAATGGAGTGGTATAGCAAAAGAATCGAGTCGATCGGAGGCCGGAAGCTCAAGAAACGAAGGGACGAAAAAAGGAGGACAAAAAGCCAAAACGAAAGTTTGGCCCGGCCGGGCGGCCGAGTAGTCTAATTTTTGCGCCCCAATACGAAGTTTCCGCCCGGCCGGGCGACATCACTCGCCCGGCCGGGCCGCCCATTTCTCGACCAGCCCAATTTTTTACCAACACTCCGCCCAATCGGGCCACCTTCCCACCCGGCCGGGCCACCTCTGTTCTCGGGGTATTATGTAAAATTTGGTCATCTTCAAGGGGCTTAAGTGCAAATATTACTTCCCAAACTCTACCCCAACAGTATAAATACCAATTTTCTTGAATTTCAGAGACATTATCCCCCTACACAAGAAGTCTTTCACCTATAAACACACACTTGGAGGTAATCATCATCAAAATCTTCAATTTTTCACCAAATCAAGCAAGAAGGGCATCAATAGTTTGAGAATTTAAAATCCAACTCATGTTCTACTTTGGAATTTAGAATTAAAATTTTAAAATCTCACCTTATAACATACCTATAAATTCTACAAAGATCAACCCTATAAATCCTATATAATTTTTTTTATCAATAAAGATTAAATTATATTAATAGCTGAAATAATAGTTGGATATAAGGAATACCATAAATACCTATAAATCCTATATAAACACCTATAAAGTCTATAAAATAAAGTTAAAATCTACCATATTTAAATCCAAGAACAAACACAAAACATACAAGTCACAAGTATTTTGAAATCCAATGATTTCAAAATCCCAAAACAAACATTCTCCTAGGCTATGTTTATTTTGGGTTTTGGGTGGTTTTAAAAATCGAATTTTTGAAATTCTGATGAATAGTAATATGAGTGTTTCTTTTGAGTTTTGAAATAGTGAATGATTTAACTTTATGCCAAATAAGTTGTAAGATTGAATGAGTTTGTATTATTATATTATTAACTGGTAAAATTATAATGGTTAGTTGAGTGTGTAATGATTTAATATATTATTTTATTATATTATTATAGTATTATTATATTATTATTGAGAAATATTATAATGATTGAGGTGATATTATATTGATATAATTTAAAGTCAAATCAATATGTTTAATAGATTTGGTTTTGAGTGGATTTTGAAAAACAAAAAAATTGGTTTAGAATCTTAAAATTCAAAACATGATTTTTAAAATCAGTAAACATAACCCTAATGTTTTCGGTATAAAGGTTAGTATTTACTTGTAAAAAAAAATAATTATTATTTTTATCCCAACATTTAGTACTATCATTTGAAAATGTATATGCAGACCTATAATTATTATTTTTATCCCAACATTTAGTTACTCCTAACATTATTCAAGTTTTAGTAGCTTATTTATTTATTATTATTTGAAAATGTATATGCAGACCTATAATATTATCTTGGGTGCAATCGTTCAAGTAAATGACTACCAATTTCATATTTTGCTATCGATTTTTTTTTTAAACACGTTTATTAAAAAAAAAAAAACTAAAATTAAAATGGAAAACTACTCATTTTTGGATTAGCTTAAGTGCATTTTTATTTAATTTTAAGAGGGAAAATGATTTGCTTGTACTAATAAAATACATTAAGGATGTATTTGTTCAATTTAAAAAAGTCAAAAAATTTTATCTGTATTTTCGAAAAAAAAAAATTATCTGTAATAAAAGAAAATAAGTTAAAGGCTTGAACTGATTTAATAATCGAGTGGTATGATTAATGAATGTGTCTTTATTATTTACACTATTTTTTTTATCAGTTCCAAAACTTATTTATATATTCTCAATATAAAAATAACACACAAAATTAATATTTTAACAATATTATTTTATTTTTAAAATTGTCATCTATTTTAAATTTATATTTTATCTCATACTTTACTCTTTATCCTTCATTAAATTCTCTTAATTTTTTAATATCAAAAAAAAAATTCTCTTAATTTTTTAATATCAAAAAAAAATTCTCTTAATTTTTTATATTTTATTATTTTTAATTTACATGTCACATCACCCATACAAAAAACAGGGTGCATCTTTTCAAGGCTGAAGCCCTTTTGTTTTTCAGAATTCATAATCGATTGATACCAATTTAGTGGGTGTTTGCAAACAAAATTAAGTGCTTTAAAACACTTCTTTTTTGAATAGAATCACTTTTGAAGTGTTTGTAAATACAAGCAAGTGATTAAATTAATTACTTAAAGACAGTTTTAGTCAAGCACCCCTCCCCATGCTTCTAATAACTTTTAAGTGCTTCTAATCATTACACTCACTAATTTTACAATTTTGCCCTCACAATTTAAATAATATTTTATTTTTACCTATTATTTATTCAAATGTAATAAGGGTGTTTTTTGTAAAATTATAAAAAAGTGATTTGTATGACATACACTACAACATTAAAAAATTTTTATTAGAAGTGCTTATTTTTAAAACACTATCTACTTTCAATTTTACTACAAAAATAAACTTTAATCACTTTGAATAACTACAATTGTTTACAAACACACCCTTAAAATCATGGAAATCGAAGCGGCAATTTATTTTATTTTGGGGGTTGTGTGGGTGGAGGGCAGAAAACCATTACGGGAATGAACACCTTTTATGGGAACCATAACACTGTTGGCATTGTTGGGTCATGCCTCAGCATTAAAAAAAAACATGTTAGAATGCGTGTTTGCAAACAATATAATTGATTCAAAGTGATTAAAATTGATATTTGTAACAAAATTAAAAATAGTAAATATTTTAAAATTAAGCAATTTTAATTAATTTTATATATATTGTTAGGGACGGACCCAAGAGTCCAGGACTCATTATATATAATTAGTAATATTAATGCAATAAATTGTGCCTATATTTTTATTTTTTAAATATACTCAACCCCACTTATTTTTAGAGCTGGTAAATCGGGTCGTTCGGTGCAGCCCAGTCCATCGGGCCAAGCGATGTTCGTGGGTTGGGTCGGGCCGGTCCATGAATTAGTCGGGCCTATAAAACTTGAGCTCAGTCTAGCACAGTGTTAGCAAAAATTTTATATATATAAATTTTGTTTTGTATTGGTCACATACTCACACATAATTTTTATTTATACAAATCATTATAATTGAAAATATACATTACTAATGTATTAATTATACATAATTCACATTACACTATATAAATAATTCGTAAGTTCAAATTTCAAAGTCAAAATAAAATAAAAATCACAATAATATTTAAAAATAATGTACTTTACTTATTTTAATTATTTATTTGCATAAAGAAAAAAAATTGATCGGGTCAAATTCAACCTAGCCCATTAGACCCGTTGGGCCCATCAGGTCGGGCCAAATAGGCTAAGTTCTATATGTGCCTCTAATTTTAGAGCCCAATCCATACTAGGTTTCGGGTTGGTCGGGCCCAAATTGACGGCTCTACTTATTTTATCTCCACTCTATGTCTATTTTATTAACTATTTTATTCATAAAAAAACAAGGGCAATTCTTACGGTAGTCAAATTTTACAAAGTGACTACACAATCACTTTGTCGAATCGCGCCATGTGGCGTCGTAAACGTCGTAACGACCTGCTACCTGTTATACAAGTTTAAGTTATTTTTATCATTATTTAAATTGTATTTTGTTATCTACTATATTACCCTTCTTTTATTTAAATTATTTATAAGAAAGTTTAATTTATAAAAAATAATAAAATTACTATCCTACCCTTTTAATACAAATATTAATAAAATTACTATCCTACCCTTTTAATACAAATATTATAATTTTAAACTTTAAAAATGAAATAAACAAATTCCAGAATAATACATTACTTTCTTCGCCACATTGGGTTTTATGTTTCTAAGACTTGAAATTGAAATTAGGGTTCCTTTCTCCCAACTCCATTGTTCATATATTAGTAATTCCTAGCAGAGGCAACTGAAATCAGATTCCCCTCCCCTCCCCTTTCTTTCTGTTGTTACTGTCGCTGCTTCTGCTCCTCATCTCTGTTTGTTTCTTTCCTCTATAATAAACACCTCTTCTCCATTATATCATTCTCCTTCCATTTATACTTACACAAAAAAGTAAAATCTTGAGTAAATAAATGTATGCAACCGAAAGGCTAATATATGTTCCCATAAGTTATATCATTCTCCTTCTAATGATTTTAATTCCTTTAAGTTATAATTTGATTTGTTTTTTATTAATTAATTGGTTTGATTTATTCTTTTATTTTTAATTTTATTAATAACATAAGGGTAAATATGTAATTTTAACATTACATATTTTAATTACATTAACAAAAATATAATAAATTATTTTATTGTATAAGAATAAAAATGTAATTTTACAATAATATATTTTAATTAATTTAATTTAACAGAAAATATAAATTTATGACACATTACGACAATACATACCGTAAAATTTATAAAAGGTAACAGGTCATCAAATTTAAACCTTTAGATTAGATTTTTAATGGCTTAGATTAACTGACTAAGGTAGTCATTACGACACGTTACGACACCCTGACTACATGTAGAAGGTCCCAACAAACAATATTAACTAAAATTGTGGTGCAAAAAGAAACAAACACATTATACATAGATGAAGGGACTAGGGAGTATTAATTATCAGATTTATCAAATACATCTATACATTTATTTAATCATCTTTTTATTAATAATAGTCTCATAGATATAAAATATAATCATTTTAAAATTAGTTGTACAATTAAAAGATTTACTATATATTAAATTAATTTAGAATTAGTTGTATTTAATTAAAAAAATATTAAAAATATTACATTTTAATTTAAACATATAATAAATATATATAGAAGTGGTGTGGGGTTGGAGGGGGCATGGCCCCCTTGGCATAGGCATAATTCCGTCCATGTATATTGTGGTGTTTGTAAAACAAATAATTTTTTTATAACTTTACAAAAAAAAACACTTTTATTATATTTAGATAAGTAATGAATAAAAATTGAATATTTCGTATTATTTAAATTATGAAAATAAAATTGTAAAATTAATTATTATATCAATGAGAAACACATAAAATCTTTTAAAAGTAGGCTATTAAAATTGTAAAATTGATATTACGATGACTATGTGTCTACATGATATGAGATATGCATGCATGACGTTTAAACCATTGTAATTAGGGGTCTCAACTTAAAGGTTAGGCTAAATATGCAAGAATTAAATTATATGGGACACAAACATGTGTCCAATTAAAATTTAATTGTACAAATTTACCCCTTTTAGTTATTGTCATATTATAAAATACTCATATAATTTATGTGAATCACCACAATTATTTTGAATCTTTCAAATTTTAATACTTTTTGGTAACAATATTAATAATCGATTTCATAATAATGAAGTAGGGTTTTTTATCAGTTAATTGCATTTAAATATAAGGGTTAATTGTAAAATAAATCACGATCTTTAGTGTTTTTATCAATTACAATATATTCTTTTTTTCTTTACAATTCGATACACCACCTTTTTAAATTTTACAATTTAATACACCGATAGATTTTCCGGCCAATTTTAGTATGATATGGCGCCGAAAATACAATTTAATCTGTCTATCTCCATCGAATTCGAACTCTAACTAACATTTTGTCAACATGCGCTCTGCACCGATACCTCAAATTTCTAGAAAGAACCAATTCGCCTATTTTCCAGAGGGACACATCACATGCAATTAATTGCTTATTGTTCAATTGTTTCTGCTTCAGAGTTTTTCATTATATTTTGCACATTGTGAAGGTGTGTGTCTTACTCCTTATGGAAGATTTAATTTCAAGAGGCACCGATGCCAAGATTCTTATTTGTAACATTTTCTAGTTATTATTTTTACTTATTTTGTGGTGGGATGCATTAATTCTGTCAATATATTGCTGGCCTTGAACTATTAAATATTACTCTAAATCTATTATCTTTGTATTTCCGGCGCCACATCATACTAAAATTGGCCGGAAAATCTATCGGTGTATTAAATTGTAAAACTTAAAAAGGTGGTGTATCAAATTGCAAAGAAAAAAAAGATATGTTGTAATTGATAAAAACACTAAAGGTCGTGATTTATTTTGCAATTAACCCTAAATATAATAGTAATTTGTAAAATGGGGTGAGTTTTTTGGATTTTATGAAATTATAGGAAAACGCTTGTTGGCCGCGCGTTTCTGCACAAACTTTTTATAAAAACGTTGCGCCCCCACGCGTTACTAAAATTTAATTACCACACCACAAAAAACGTGCAGCCCCCACACGTTTTGGGGCATTATGCAATTTTAGAACTTTGCATGATATAACATGTGCAATTGTGCACGGCCAAACTAAAAAAAAAAAAAGAAGGGAAAACGCTCATGGGCAGAGCGTTTCTCTTTTTTGCTGTGTGTAGGTTAGTGAGAGAGAGATTTACTACTTAAATTGGATAATTATCAACGTGAATCAGCTAATCATTCAAATTAATCAATTATTCAAAATTAATTCTATTTAAATTAATCTTTCAAATTTTTTTATTTAAATTTATTTTATTCAAAATTTAATTTATCAAAATTCATTATATAATACAAAATATTTTTTAAGAGTATTAATCAATTAATTAATCATCTAAACGCACAATTTTTTTTTAATACTCAACAAATACTCTGTATTTTGTAATATAATGAATTTTGATTAATTAAAATTTTGAATAGAATAAATTTTGGAAGATTAATTTAAATAAAGTTTAAATAGAATTAATTTTGATCCTTACACTAATCAATTACTTATGTTATACTGTATGTTAGAAGGCTCGTATTTAAGTATAAATTTACAATCAACCATTTTTTATATGGCTATGATAGCTAGATTTAGATAACAAATTTGCAAGTAAATTAAATCTCATAATCAATTAATTGATTAATACTCTAAGAAATATTTTGTATTATATAATGAGTTTTGATAAATTAAAATTTTGAGCAGAATAAATTTTGGGAGATTAATTTAAATAAAATTTAAATAGAAATAATTTTGAATTAATATGGAAGATTAATAATATAAATAGAATAGATTTTAAATAATTGATAATTATTTTGTTAAATAAAATTTTGTAAATTGGAAAATAAATTTTATAATGCTTTTTTAGGCAATTATTATTATTTTATAATCCTCAAACAAATATTTTGTATTCTTATTAAGTGCGAACTAATTAATGTGCATGCACGTTGATAAGAGTGTCAGAATTTAACAAAATAAACAGTCCAGTTAATTAATTTAGATACTTTTATTGGGTTAAAAATAAACTACACTTTAGTTTTTTTTTTTTTTGAAAACAGACACTTTAATTTTAATTTTAATCTTCCAATTTGAGTAGTAAAACTCTCTCACTAACCTACACACAGCAAAAAAAGGGAAACGCTCTGCCCATGAGCGTTTTTCCTTTTTTTTTTTTGCACATGTTATATCATGCTTAAGTTCTAAAATTGCATAATGCCCCAAAACGCGTGGGGCTGCACGTTTTGGGTGGTGTGGTAATTAATTAATGTTTGTGCAGCCGCAAGCGTTTTCCTATAATTTCATAAAATCCAAAAAACTCACCACATTTTCCAATGGGTTAATTCTAAATAAATACACCATCTTTAGTCTCAGTATCAATTTAATCACGACGATTTTTTTTTTAAACCCCAACCTTTCCTTTCATTGTGTTTTTTCTCCGGTCAACAATTAATGATGTGGCTTGCCGGAGCTTACCAAGTCATATTACACATATTTTTTTATTTCCTATAAAGATTACACTTTATAAAAATATAAAATTTTATAAAAATATAAATAAAATTGTATGCGTCTCCTCCGCTTCTCAAACTAGTTTTCTTCTACCATTCTCAAACTAAATCAAGTTATTCTCAAATTCTTAAATTGTTTAATAATTTTGTTGTTTTGTTCAACTAGTTCGAGAACTATAATTTTTTTTCGGTGGACCTCAATTAATTATTGTATTTGGGTGTATACGGAAGATAACCTTGTTGGTGGTTTTTTATTATTTTGTTCAACTAGTTCGAGAACTACAATTTATATGCTTTATGAGAGAGATGTTGGAAACTGGTCTACGCCGTGTAAACTGCAATATCAAAAATTATCAGAATAACAAGTAAATTCCACGAATAAGTCGAGTCAAGGGAAACCCTTTTCCCGCAGAACAGAATACGCCCAAGATAGTGCTCGACTGTTACGGCGTTCCGTTCCCAAAGGTAAAACGACTTTCACTTAATACACAGTAGCACCACTGTATAAGAAGTATCGGCGAACGTACGTAGTACGAACTGAACACTATCGGAAATAAATCCGGCACAAGAAAAAACAGTGTAAGGCTTTCGGTAGCTCAATACACTGCGTAGGGAAGAGAGGAGAGAGAAAGGTAGAGGGGCGAATTTCAGCGTAAATTTGGAATGAGGGAAGAGTCTGTATTTATAGGCACAAGAAACCCTAGGAGGTTGTTGAGAAAATCGTGGGAATATATTGCAAAAATATCGCAGCGGTTGAGATAATATCTCACACGTGGATAAGTCTAAGACCGAATCTTGAAGACTAAGTTTGAGACTGAAGTAGTTCGAATGGGCCGAGCCCATTCCTGAGTTGGGCTTTCGGAGTTTTTTGGTCTGCAAAAAGATAGGTGGGCCCCAAAGACCACCAAAAAGCCGAAGCCGAAGCCGAGCCGAGCCGGCCGGGCGCGCGCGCGTGTGGCTCTTAGAGGAGTGTCCCTCTTTTAGATAGTTGAACTACCAAGTTACTTCAATACCTTTATACATCATAAATGTTTTGTAGGTTTCCTATGTGGGACAAATTCCCACTTTCTCAAACTTTCCAAGTTGAACCTCTTCAACTTCAACAATTAATTTCTCACTCACCTAAACTCGGTTTTGAGATATTAAATATACCACGTTCATCTACTCCGCGAGTAGATCGACTATGTCACGTTCAATTATTTCTTAATTAACGTTTAGTCCGTCTAATTAATTAAATTAGATCAAGGTGTCAAAACCCAATTAATTCCCATTAATTCCAACAATCCCCCACATGAGTTAAAATCGTATCTATACAACATCAGACTCAGTGTTCAGTTCGAGTGAGATCTCCGTGCTTCCGGATAAGTGGTTTTTGGCCTTGAACTTTCCGTAGCCAAACACTATCGGATATACCGGCGGCTTAGTGGACGCGATGCCTTGAACTATTCCTCCAAAGTGTATACCTAGACAACAGTGTCAGCACACTTCAATCTCGTCTTTGTAACGTTCTCACGTTTTTGTCCGTTTTGGCCATGGACGTCCTTTGTGTTCATAAATGTTTGGTCGAAGCGGCCCTCACTTCTCATTTATATAGGTGACTTCCTTTCGAGTATCCCGTTATACTCTAGGAATCATTAAGAGTCGAAGACTCAACCTTTACCACATCTTACGGGTCGTTAACACTTGAGATAGTGCTGTCCGGAATAGTCGTAATTTTCAAGTGTTTTATCACTAACCTCCACAGCTTCGTTTTCCCATTGAACCAAGTTCTTGGGATCTCCAGTCATCATGGTTGGGTTACCACTGCTTTGGTTTTTATTGTGGGTTTTAGACCCATTCCTTCTACCAGCTTGTTCAATTGATCTCGGTTTATGCTCTTCGTGAGCGGATCCGCTATATTGTCCTTCGTATTGACATAATCAATGGACATTACTCCAGTGGAGATCAATTCTCTAACGGAGTTATGTCGACGACGTATGTGTCTCGACTTTCCGTTGTACATGACATTCGTAGCTCTCCCAATGGCAGCTTGACTGTCACAGTGTACCGTCACCGCAGGTACAGGCTTTCTCCAATAAGGAATGTCTTCCAGAAAATTACGCAACCATTCAGCCTCTGCAGCGGCTAGGTCTAACGCTATAAATTCTGATTCCATTGTGGAATGAGCAATACATGTTTGTTTCTTGGACCTCCACGACACTGCTGCTCCTCCAACAGTGAATACATATCCACTAGTGGACAACGAGTCTTTGGTGTCTGATATCCAATTTGCATCACTGTATCCTTCAACTACAGCTGGATGTCTTGTGTAATGAAGCTCATAATCAATGGTGTACTTCAAGTATCTTAATACCCTTTTCAACGCTTTCCAGTGCTCATGACTTGGATTGTTCGTGTATTGACTCAACTTGTTTACTGAACAGGCAAGATCAGGGCGTGTACAGTTCGTGATGTACATCACACTTCCAATGATCCTTGCGTATTCTAATTGAGCCACTGGTTCTCCTATGTTCTTTTTCAAGTGAACATTGAGTTCCAAAGGTGTCTTAGCAGGTGGATCGTCAAAGGCCTTAAATTGCTTTAGTACCTTCTCCACATAGTGAGATTGTGTCAAGGAAATTCCATTGGACGTTTTCTCTATCTTGATTCCAAGAATCACATCTGCTAATCCCATGTCCTTCATGTCGAAGTTTCTACTTAACATGTTTTTCGTATTAACTATGATATCGTGATTGTTACTCATGATTAACATGTCATCGACATATAAGCACACAATAACATATCCATTTGGTGTGTCCTTCACGTATACACACTTATCACATTCGTTAATTCGAAACCCATTTGACAACATCGTATTGTCAAATTTCAGGTGCCACTGTTTAGGAGCTTGCTTAAGTCCATACAGTGATCGAACGAGTTTGCACACCTTTTTCTCGTTCCCAGGAGCAACATATCCTTCAGGTTGATCCATGTATATTTCAGCATCCATCTCACCATTAAGAAATGCCGTCTTAACGTTCATTTGGTGTATTTCGAGATTGTGCAACGCAGCAATGGCGACCAACACCCGAATGGAGGTGATCCTTGTCACTGGTGAGTATGTATCGAAGAAATCATACCCTTCCTTTTGTTTAAAACCCTTTGCAACTAGACGAGCTTTGTACTTATCAACAGATCCATCTGCTTTGTACTTTCTTCTAAGGATCCACTTGCATCCTAAGGGCTTACAACCTTTAGGGACGTCAACCAACTCCCACGTGTGGTTCAAGAGAATAGACTCGTATTCACTTTTTATGGCTTCTTTCCAGAGATGTGCATCTGGTCTTGCCATTGCTTCCTTGATAGTTTTAGGTTCTTCTTCCTCCATAACATAAGTAATGAAGTCTGAACCAAAGTCTTTATCAATTCTAGCTCTCTTGCTGCGTCTTGGTTCTTCACTCTCTTGAATGGAAGGACTAACAGTGTCGTCCGTTGCTTCGAGAGTTCTTTTACTCGAACAATCTTCCTCTCTTTCCTTAAGAGGAAAAATGTTTTCAAAGAATACTGCGTTCCTTGACTCAATTGTAGTGCCTTCTGTCATATCCGGTACTTCGGATTTGTGAATCAGAAATCGATAGGCACTACTATTTGAAGCATATCCTATAAAGATACAATCGACGGTTTTAGGTCCGATTTTAACTTGTTTAGGAAGCGGTACTTCAACCTTAGCCAAACACCCCCACACTTTGAGGTAGTTGTATGAAGGTTTTCGTTTCCTCCATATTTCATAAGGAGTTTGATCCTTAATTTTATGAGGAATCTTATTCAGAATGTGGTTAGCCGACAGGATAGCTTCCCCCCACAAGTTCTGAGGTAGACCAGAGCTGATTAACATTGCGTTCATCATCTCCTTTAGTGTTCGGTTTTTCCTTTCCGCCACACCATTAGACTGAGGTGAGTAAGGGGCTGTCGTTTGATGTATAATCCCTGATTCAATACATAATTGTTCAAACGGAGCTACGTACTCTCCTCCTCTATCACTACGAATTGATTTAATTCGAGTGTCCAATTGATTCTCTACTTCAGTTTTGTAACGTTTAAAAGCTTCAATAGCTTCGTCTTTACTCTTTAAGAGGTAAACGTAGCAGAATCTTGTACAATCGTCTATAAAAGTAATAAAATACTTTTTCCCTCCTCTAGTTTGTACAAACTTCAAATCACATACATCCGTGTGAATTAAGTCTAGAGGAGCAGCAGTGTTCCTTTCAACAGTTTTAAACGGTAGTTTGGTCATTTTTGCTTCCGTGCATATTTCACATCATTTGGATGTATCAACGTTGTCAATTTTAGATTCACATGTCCTAATCTAGAATGCCATAAAGAGGAACACTCAACGATATAAGCAGAAGTGGAAGCAATTTCATTAATAACTTGTTTGCCTTTGGGGCTTACAACCATTGTGCTTAATTTAAACAAACCATTCTCGAGATAACCCTTCCCGAGAAATTGACCAAACTTGCTTAGAACTATCTTATCAGCTTCAAAGACTAGTCTAAATTTGTTGCTAACTAGAAGAGATCCCGAAATCAGATTCTTCCGGATGTCTGGGACATGTAGCACGTTCTTCAATGTTAGCTCCTTTCCAGATGTCAGTTTAAGCACCACTGACCCAATTCCAGCCACTTCAGATGAGGCTTGATTGCCCATGAACAATTTTCTCCCATCAGATGGAGAGTAGTCTGTGAATGCAGATCTCTTCGAGCAGACGTGGCAGGTGGCACCAGTGTCCACAAACCACTCTTTCTTGTTGTCCACCATGTTGACCTCCGTCACTACTGCGGACATGTCCAAATCCGTAAGGTTCACAGAATCTTGTGCTTTCTGTTTGCCCTTTCCTTTATTGTCACGACGAGGTTGACGACACTCACTGGACCTGTGGTTTGGTTTCCCACAGTTGTAGCAGTTTCCAGTGAATTTCTGCTTTGTGGCTGGACCCTTCCCCTTCACATTCTTCGTTGTGGGGGCAGCAGATTCGTTAGGACGTCTCCTTTTCCTTGACGGACCCTCTTGTTCCATCAAGTTAGCTTTGGCTTCAATCTGGGGGGCAGATCCCTTGCCTTCTCTCTTCCGATTGTCCTCCTCAATCCTGAGACGGATAATCAGGTCCTCCAAGCTCATCAGCTTTCGTTTGTGCTTTAGATATGATTTGAAATCCTTCCACGATGAAGGCAGTTTCTCGACCACGGTCGCTACTTGAAATGCATCAGGTAACACCATATCCTCAGCAGCAATCTTGTGGAAAATAATCTGCAGTTTCTGGACTTGATCCACTACAGACTTATTGTCGTCCATCTTAAAATCGTACAGTTGTGAAACGACGAATTTCTTTAATCCGGCGCCTTCAGTTCTGTATTTCTTCTCCAAGGATTCCCACAGTTCCTTGGCAGATTGAATGTCACAGTAGACACTGTAGAGGGCATCAGAAAGTCCTCCAATAATGTGATTTCTGCATAGATAATCACCACTTAGCCATTGATCATAGAAGATCCTTTCTTGTTGGCTAGCATTTGCCTCAGGCTGTGTAGGTTTTGTTTCGGTTAAAAACCTATCCATTCCAAGCATGGTCAAGTAAAATCGCATCTTACTTTGCCATCGCTTGAATTCAGTTCCGGAAAATTTTTCCGGCTTTTCTCCTTGTACGATCATTGACCTCGGCCCTGGTGCGGAGAAGGTAAACACGGGATCCCTTACGGGATTGTGGAAGGCAGGGAGTGGTTCATGCGGATTGCTTCTGTTATTGACTCTTTCCGCATGATCACTTTGTTTTCCTTGTGATCTCAAGTCGGAACTGTGCGACTCTGAGCGATCATGTTGGGAATAAAATAAGATATGTTTTGATCTAATACCAAAACCTCCTGAGACATGCCTAAGTTAATATAAATATGTTCTAAGAATGTTAGAACATATAGATTATAGGCTAGATGAGAAGCTAAAATGTTAGGCAGCTCTTAGACAATTAGATGCACAATTTGAGGGGGAATCTATGCTTTGAAGATGATCAAGATCAAGTCCCCCCAAGGCTCAAATTCTGGAACAATCACTTAAGAGTAAGGACACTCTATGAAATCTAAGATGCTCTTATCAGGAGAGTTGTCCAGAGAAGATGCTCTTATACAAGAACAAGATTGTGAAGCTCAAAAGGACAAGTCCAATGTGGATGCTCTTATCAGGAGAGTTGTCCAGAGAAAGTACTCATAAAACTCTGATCAGGAGAGTTGTCCAAAGAAGCTAACCATATGCAAGAACAAGTTTACATAGCTCAAAAGGACAAGACTACTCAAAGGTTTTCATCAGGAGAGTTGTCCAAAGAAGTCAACTCTAGGCATAAAGTGCTCTGATGCAAAAAGATTAAATACACTGATCAGGAGAGTTGTCCAGAGGAGTTGTCTCAGCTAAATTGACCAAGATCAAGTGCTCTGAAAGCCTAAGATCAACTATGCTGAAGAGATTGAGACAACCAGTCCCTAAAGGTCCTCAAAGGAATGAGCTAAGACCATACACAAGAGAAATAAAGGGAAAGAGCCAAGTCATCTGAAGAAGAGCAAGCCAACCATGCTGAAAAGCAAAACTGCTGATAGTGATAAGGAGAGTTGTCCAGATGATAAGGAATGTTGTCCTATCATTGGATCAACCTTCAGAAGCCATGTCCAAGTCCTAACAAGAAGTCAAACATTGGGAAAAGTGCTGCAGAATGAAGACAAAACTGTTACAGCCGTTTATTACCCAAATGAGGACATGTCACTATCAAGAATCTGTCTTCCAGTTTGAAGAACTCAAGGAAGACATTTATAGCAATTTGGGGCTGCCTCTCCAACGGGCAAATCCTCCATTTTGTCTATAAATACAGAAGTGTGAAGACCATTTGAAAGCATCCAACTATCAAAAGCACCTCAACACAATCCAACTAAGCTCAAAGTTCTTACAAGCTAGAGTGCTTTCAAAGCTTTCAAAGACTATCTTAGTCTTCAAACACTTCATCTAAGCTGAACCCAATTGTATATCCTTACACAAGCTTAGAGAGATATCCTATCCTTATACACTGATCTTCATTGTAAAGGATATCTCATTAGTTGGAACCTTACTTCAACCCTTACACCTTTCAAGAGTGAAAGTGAGAAGGTTGTAGTAGTAGAAGTGGTAGGAGCTGACTGTTGAGAGAAGAACAGTTCAGTTCTGAGTTGAGAAGAGGGTACTAGGACTCTAGACATCCTAGGGATCAATTCACCAAGGAGTGGTGTTCTTGATCAAGTGCACCTTGGCACTATAAAACAAGTTAATTCCAAGAGTGAAGGAATTATCCTGTTAAATCAGGGAAAGTGGATGTAGGAGCTTGAGTCTCTGAACCACTATAAACTCTTGTGTTGATTTACTTTACAAGTACTTACATTCATTCAACACTGCACACAAAACTGATCTTTCAAAGATACATATTCAAAGACTGTGCAAAACTGTTTTGGACAAGTTCCCTGAAGCTTAACTGGACTGTGTTACATTGACTAAGTGATTTCAGAAATTAAAGGAGTCTAAACTTAAAGGGCCAACCACTATTCCGCACATATAACTCCCCTAGATAGTTATTCAACTAAGTACTCAATAGTACTTAGTAGATTGATTATCTTAGAAGAGTTAATCATCTTCAGCAGAGTTGTCCAAGACAACCTTGCTGAGTTCTGGTTTGATCTAGTTGAAAAGAATTTGCATACAAGTGTATTCCCCCCCCCATACACTTGTTATCTACTCCTTTCAGGACCAACAAGTGGTATCAGAGCAGGGGTTCATAGACCACTGCTTCTGAAAAATCCATCTTGATTTTCAAAACTCTCATATTTGTGTGGTCACTGAACTGATCTTTTTCTGAAATCCATCATTTGTTGACTAACTGATTATTTGTGAGATATGGCCAACAACAATGCTGTTCCTCCATCTGCTGTTCAAGGATTAGACAACATGGCCACAAATCCAGTCAATCACATTTCTCATCACAAACTGCCCATGTTTTCTATAGACAATTATGATTTCTGGAAAATTAGAATGAGGGCTCATCTTGCATCTCTTCATACTGATATGCTTAGAGTAATCACAAGAGGACCTTTTGTGTTTACTCAAACTAACCCCAGATTGACAGATGAGCAAAGAGCAGATATAAGGGAACTGATTCCCAAAGATGAGGATGACTTCACTGCTGATGAAAAGAGGAAAGATAATTTGAATTATCTTGCCATGAACACCCTCTATCAAACAATTCCAGATGCAGTTATGGGTAGAGTCTACCACTGCACCACAGCTAAAGAAATTTGGGATACCCTTGCTGAAATGTGTGAGGGCACTGAAAAGATCAAGGAGAACAAGCTCCAAGTTGCTGTGCAGAAGTTTGAACAATTTTCAATGGAGCCTGATGAGTCCATTGACAAATTTGCTGGTAGATTCACTGATGTGATGAATGAGATTAACTCATTGGGCAAGGTCTACACCAAGAGAGAGGTTGGACTGAAAATCCTAAGGAGTCTCACTCAAAAGTGGGATGTCTATGCTGTAATGATGCAGAATACCAAAGATCTCTCCACCATGCCCATGCAACAAATATTCTCAGAACTTAAAGCCTATGAGTTTGACCTCAATAGAAGAAAGCCTGTTGAGGAACCTTCAAATCCTACTAAGGGAGTGGCATTCAAAGCCAAAGTTGCTGAACCAGAAATGCAACCCACTCCCAGATCATCAAAGTCAGTCTCTAAGACTGAAATGAAGGAAGAACTAGCCTTGATGGCTAGAAGGTTTGACAAGCTCAACACAAGGTTTGGTAGATACAAGAAATTCTACCAAGACAACAAATTCAGGAGAAGATACAATTCCCCTGAAGATCAGGCTGAGGACAAAAAGCCTGAAGAGAAAAGATCAGAGGACAAGTCCTCTGATAGGAGAAGATCCAGTAGAGCTGAACCCTCATCATCTAAGAGAAGAGATGAATCCAAGAAGGATGATGATGAAGATCTGTGTTACAACTGCAAAAAGAAAGGGCACTTCCAATATGACTGCCCTGAACTAAGCTCTAAAGAAAGAAGAGAAAGACAAGCAAAAAGAGACAGAAAATTCACCAATAGAAAAGCCATGATGGCTGGTGAAGAATCTGATAGTGCTGAAAGTTTCAACTCTTCTGATGGACTATTCTCCAACAGTGATGATGATGATGATGTCTGCAATATGGCTCTTGAGGATGATGAGGTATCCTCTACTTCTAGTTCACCATCATTTATCTCACAAAACACTAGTGAGGTTAACCTGAAACTTTCCTTGGGAAAGTTGATGGAAGATTTCACTAGATTACAAGAATTTCATGACAACTGTGTGAGAGAAAATGAAAGATTAGCTACTGAACTCACCAAGAACTCTGAGGTAGCTGTTGATGTCAAGTCTACTGAGTTGTATCAACAAGTCTTGAGAAAGCTTGAGGAAGCAAATCTCAGGATAGTTGACCAACAAAAGGAGATTGATGATCAACTTCTCTCTCAGAAAAGAAAAGAATTTGAACTTAAAATTCTAAATGCCAAATTTGAAAATCTCTCACATGAGTATGATATTCTTAAATCAAGTGAAGAGAGCCTGAAATTAAAGATGTCTGCTTTAAACAAATCCTCTAGAGCAATAGAGGAAATTCAAAGCTATCAAAGACCTATGGCTCAAAGAAGTGGATTGGGTTTTGATCCATTTGAATCTTCACCTTGTCTTAGTGTTGCATCCACAAGTAACACTAAGAAAATCTTTGTTAAATCAGTGGCACAAACTGAAAATGAAGTAATTCAGCCACTGAACAAAGGAAAGGGCAAATTGAATGAAATGCCTACTCAAGTGATTCAGGAAAATAGGCTAAAACCTAAGGAAATGGCCAAAGCTCCTGAACACAAGAGGAATATTGGTCAGCAGAGTAGACCCAATGGAAGGGCAACCCTCCTGAACAATGTTCAGAGGAATTATCCAAGGTATAATCAGCCTAGGCCAACTCATCTGAGAAAGCCTCAGCTGAATAGACCTAAGGAAAACCATCCTTTAAGGCAGAATAAAATGAGACAACCAAAACCCTTCATGCCAAAGGGTAATGGTCATAAAAAGGCCTTTCCTCAAAGATTTCCTCAAGCTGCACAAAGAACTCATAAGTTCAGAAAAGTGGTCAACTCCTCTGAAACTTACAGAGTTAACACATTCACACATACTTTCCCGAAGGCATTTAAGGGAAAGACAGTGTATATTGATGCACTAGGAAATCAACTTAGCCACCTTGAATCAATCAGGGTTATTAGGCAAGTTTGGGTTCCCAAAGGTACAGCTAACCTCTCAGGACCCAAAACTCAAAGGGTACCTAAACCTATCTAATTGCAGGTACCAGTGGGCCACAAGAAGAGGAGCATGAACAAAAAGACAGCATGGTACCTTGACAGTGGATGCTCAAGGCACATGACTGGAAACAAGGAACTCCTCTCTGATTTTATTGAAAAAGAAGGCCCAAATGTCACCTTTGGAGACAGCTCACAAGCAACAACAAAAGGTTATGGTACTTTGATGATTGGTAACATCAAAGTAACCAATGTATCTTATGTAGCTGGTCTCAAATATAACCTCCTGAGTATCAGTCAATTCTGTGATAAAGATTTTAATGTTGAGTTCTCAAGTGGAAAGTGTCTAATTAAAGATAAAACTCAACAAACTCTATTTACTGGAACTAGGAAGGGAAATGTGTATTTTGCAGACTGGGACAAGTCTACTGATGCTGCATGTTTTATTGCTAAAAGTTCTTGTGAACAAAGTTGGCTATGGCACAAGAGGCTAAACCACCTGAACTTCAAATCTATGAATAAACTTGCTAGAAATGCATTAGTTAAAGGACTACCTAATGAGGTTTTCATTAAAAAACATGTGTGTAAGCCATGTCAAGAAGGAAAACAGATTAAAGCCTCATTTAAGGGGAAACCAGTCATCTCCACTGAAAGGGTACTTGAACTTCTACATATGGATCTGTTTGGACCAATTACCCCTTCAAGCATAAATGGTAGAAAATACACATTAGTGGTAGTAGATGACTTCTCTAGGTTCACATGGGTAGTATTTCTCCTTAATAAGAAGGAAACACAAGTCAAACTACCTGAACTTCTCAAGAGATTGTCAAATGAGAAAAGCCTTAGCATTATCAAGATAAGATCTGATAAAGGTACTGAGTTCATTAATTCATACATCAATGAGTACTGCACATCAAATGGAATAGCTCATGAAACCTCAGCAGCTAGAACTCCCCAACAAAATGGAGTTGCAGAAAGAAGGAATAGAACTTTAAAAGAAGCTGCTAGAACCCTAATTGCTGACTCAAAGTTACCTAAGAGGTTTTGGGCTGAAGCTATAAACACTGCATGCCATACTCAAAATAGATGTTTGATCACTAAGGGGCAAGGCAAAACCCCCTATGAACTCTGGAAAGGAAGAATGCCTAAAGTGTCATACTTTCATATATTTGGTTGTAAATGTTTCATTCACAATAATGGGAAAGAACAGTTGAAAGCCTTTGACAGCAAAGCTGATGAGGGAGTATTTCTTGGATACTCTCAAATCAGTAGAGCTTTCAGAGTCTACAACAAGAAAACCCTTATAGTGGAAGAAACACCTCATGTTGTGTTTGATGAGTCTATCTTTGAGATCAGGAATGATCATTTGGAACCTGAAGAAATCACACAGAGGACAACCAGATTAAGCCTAAAAGACAAAGACACTGAATTCATAGATGTTGTTCAAGCCAATCTGCCTGAAAAATCCACATTGGACAACAATCCTGAAGGCAACCTTCCTGAGACAAATCCCACTGATGGAAATGGTGAACTGAATGATCCAATCCCAGTTCACATCCAGGTAACAACTACCAATGAAGAAGCAGTTCCTGCTGAGGTAGTTAATGGGTCAAATAATCAAGGGGGAACTCAAAATGTTGAAAATGCCAATGTCCCTGACATTGAGGACAACATCCCTGATTATGATCCTGAATTAGATCCTGCATTAAATTATCCTGAATTCTATGATCAAAATGACTCACCTTCAGTAGAGGACAACTCTACTGAAGAGATCAGGAAAAGAAGGACTTGGTTGTCTGACCATCCTACTGATCTAATACTTGGTGACCCAAGTATTGGAGTCAAAACAAGAAGATTCCATGGTGAAAGTGCTCTTTTCTGTTGTTTCTTGTCAGAACAAGAACCCAGTAATGTTGAGGAAGCACTTCAAGATGCCAACTGGATCACAGCCATGCAGGAAGAACTAAATCAATTCACCAGAAATGAAGTATGGGAGCTGGTGGACAGACCTTCACATCAAGATGTTATTGGAACAAAGTGGGTGTTCAAGAACAAGAAAAATGAAAATGATGTGATTGTCAGAAACAAAGCAAGACTTGTGGCAAAAGGATATTGCCAACATGAAGGCATTGACTATGATGAGACTTTTGCACCTGTGGCAAGGCTAGAAGCAATAAGGCTCTTTCTAGCCTATGCAGCCCACAAGAGGTTCAAAGTATACCAAATGGATGTCAAGAGTGCCTTTCTGAATGGAGTCTTGAAAGAAGAAGTCTATGTGGAGCAACCACCAGGGTTTGAAATTGGAAACCAAGTTTACAGACTCAAGAAAGCTCTATATGGACTCAAACAAGCCCCTAGGGCTTGGTATGATACACTGTCACAATTCCTCTTGGATCATGGATTCACCAAGGGAACTGTGGACAGAACTCTCTTCAGAATCTCTGAAGGAGAGGACATCTTGCTTGTCCAAATTTATGTAGATGACATAATTTTTGGATCCCCAAATGAGAAGCTGTGTGAGAAATTCTCCAAGCTCATGCAAAGCAAGTTTGAGATGTCCATGATGGGGTTGATGAACTTCTTTTTGGGTCTACAAGTCAAGCAATCTAAAGAAGGAATCTTCATCAACCAAGCTAAGTACACCAGAGAAATGATCAAAAAGTTTGGGTGTACAACTAGCAAGCCAGTAAGGATCCCAATGAACACAAATTGGAAGATGGATCCTGATGAGAGTGGTATTCCAACCAACTCTACTGAGTATAGAGGAATAATTGGTTCACTCCTCTATCTCACTGCCAGCAGACCTGATATCACCTTTGCAGTAGGTGTTTGTGCAAGATTTCAAGCAAATCCTAAGAAAAGCCACCTTGAGGCTGCAAAAAGGATTTTGAGGTATCTCAAAGGCACTGAGAATCTAGGCCTTTGGTACCCTGCTGATGACAATATTGAGCTAACTGGCTACTCAGATGCTGATTATGGAGGATGTAGGATTGACAGAAAGTCCACTTCAGGGACTTGTCAATTCTTGGGCAACAAGCTTATTTCATGGTTCTCCAAGAAGCAGAACACAGTGGCCACTTCCACCACTGAAGCTGAATATGTTGCTGCTGGAAGCTGTTGTGCTCAAATTCTTTGGCTCAGACAACAACTAAGAGACTACAAAGTCAACTCTACTGAAGTACCAATTTTCTGTGATAACAATAGTGCCATTGCTATATCACAAAATCCTGTCTTGCACACAAGATGCAAGCATGTGGACATCAAGCACCACTTCATTAGAGATCATGTGGAGAAGAAGGATATCAAGCTAGTGAAAATTCACACAGACCATCAAAAAGCTGATATATTAACCAAGCCACTTGCAGAGGCAAGATTTCTGGAGCTATCAGCAGAGTTGGGATTACTTGATCCAGGGAAGTTGGACAAATAAGTCCAAAGAAGCTCATTGATTAAGGGGGAAACAAATTCAAACTTCAGCAGACTTGGTCAAGTCTACTGAAATTCAGAAACATGACCTTACCTCTTCAGGACACTTGTCCACAGTTCTTCAGGACACTTGTCCATGAAGGGTCAGATAAGTTGTCCTAGCTATCAAACCAAATCTTGGTATGATAAGCACCTATTTTTGGTGATCAATACCCTCTCGAAATTTGTCCCTTGAAATACAGTTTTCACCTTTCTGGGATTTAATTTGTCTCCCACCCAAAAGGTCACTTTCCATGCATTAAATGCCAAGATTTAACTCTTGTTTGCATTACACTTTTTGGGACATGATCTATCTCGAAAAATCCCCAGCCTTAAACAAACATTTAAAACCACCCACGTTTTGAATAAAACAGTTATTTCACTGTTACATTGGTTTTTGACCATTGGATCAAAAATGGACAACTCCCCTGAAATCAATCCTAGCCGTCCATTTTGGATTTCCATTTTTGTTCACCTTTGAATTATCTCAAGACCTTACCAACTCATTGACAAACATTCTTTTTAGAATATTCACAAGTCTTAAGATACCCACAAACACTTCTTCCCCAAGTATTCGAAACCCTAACTCAAAAGTTCTTCAAACTTTCTCATTCTTCATCAAACTTTCTCTGCAAACTTCAAATGGCCCCCAAGGTTAGACCTGAGATGCTTGTTGATTTCTCCAACAAGGATCTAGACCTAGATTTTGCCTATCTTAGCAACAAGAACAATCTTCACTTTGAGCCAATTATTTCTTTTGAAAGTGAAGATCCTGAGATTACTCCAACCCTGAGATGGTTGAGAAGGGCTGGTCTCCAAAAGTTCTTGGAAGAAAGACCAAGCTCTTGCTTGGAGAGTTATATGGCAGAATTCTTTGCCTTCCTCAAGTGGAGAGGCAAGCCTGAAGATGGTGAAGTATCAACCAGGCTATCCTACACAGCTGAAGGAGAGGAAGAGGAGAGATTCCATAGAGTTAGATTCTCCTCAGAGGATCTGGAAGGAGCCTTTGGATTGCCTTATGAGGGAAGGAATCCAGAAGTGTATGGCACTGGACATGAAGAGGAAATAGCCCAAGAGTGGTTATTAGTTCCAGGCCCTCTCTCCTCAACTCAAAACAAGAAAACTCTCAAGCCAGAGTTTCTCAATCTGTTTGAGGTAGTTGCTAAAAGTCTCTTAAGCAACACTGGAAGCTTAGAGCAAGTCAGCCATCCAAGGATCAGAATCATGGCTGCCATTATTGATGCCAGTGATAAGGGCATCAAGTTTGATTGGAGGACCTTAATCATGTCTGAGATGATGAAGGAGAAGGCTAAATTTAAGGTGAAAGCCCACAACAAGGTGGTGCTAGAAGGGAAAATCAAGTATTGCACCAGAGCAAGCTTGTTGATTGAGAGGTTTTCCCACTATTCCCAGATGCAGACCTTTGCAAAGCCCCTCCCAGCCCAAAAGATCCTGTTCAGAAAGCTCAGTAAGAAAACTGAGAAAAGAAGGATGCTACTGGCCAAGCCTGCTGAAGAACAGGAGGAAGAGAAGCCTAAGATGAAAAAGAGAACAAAGGCCAGGGCTGTAAAGACAAGAAAAATGTCTCAGAGAATCTCAGAAGAGAATTCAGATGCTTCAGCTGAGATTGAAGAAGTTGCTAGAGAAGGTGTACAAGTGCCATCTGATCATTCAGAAGAACTAAGGCAAAAGTACAATGAGACTAGATAAAAGTCTAAGGGTGATAAGAGAATCAGGGAAGTTATCCCTGAGAAGGAAGGAAGTGGAAGTAGCAGGGCCAGCAAGAGAAGGGCCAAACCTACTGAAAAGGTGTTGGAGCTGCAAGAAGAGAGGTCTCTTCAATTGGCTCTAAGGGAGAGCAGAGCTGAAAGCAGGGCAAAATCCATGTCAAGGACCAATTCATCTGGTTCTGGAACTCCAGAATCCAAAGTCCCTGAAGGTCAACCCATAGAGGCCAACCTCCCTGAAATTCAGTATCTTGAGCCCAACTCCCCTGAAACCCATGTTACCCCTTCCAACCAACCCATTACCCCTGTAAATCTCACTAAGAGATATTCTCCTGAAGGGAATGAGCAAAGAAGTGGCATAGATGTGCTTGCTGATTTAGCAGTAGATGAGACAAGACTCCTGTCTCCCCTTGACTCATCCATGCTCAACTACTCAAAGCTCTTAGAGCATGCACTTCATGAGCCAACCCCCCTGAGTAAAGCCCCTTCAGATTCATTGCTCTCTAAAGCAACTGAAGATCCTTCTACTGTACCAAACCCATCTGAAGCCAAGATCCCTGAACTTAATCTACCTAAAGCCACATTAGGAGAACCCAGAGCCAACTCCCCTATAACCCAAAGTCCCCATTCAAGTGGAGATGAGGAGGAGTATACTTTTGAAAGTATGCTCAGAGGAGGAGCCAAGGCTACTGTGGACAGTTTGTATCCACAACTTGCTGAATTTCCAAGAATTCAGAAGGCCTTTCATGATCTAAGGATGCTTGTTGATGTGAAAGACAAATCTATGATGGAGATATCACAAGTCATTCAAGATAAGGGTGCAAACTGGTGGCAAATAGAGGAGAACAGACTGCTACACTTTGCTGGAGTTTCAAAGACAAGATTCCTCATTGATGAGGAGATTTTTGCAAAGCTGGTGGCTGATAAGATTAAGGAGGAGAAAGAAAGAAAAGCCAAGGGAATCAAACACCCTGACAGTAGCTCTAATGATGATGATTCCCCTGATGATCCCTCAAACCCTTCAAATTCCAACCCTCCTGAAACCCCTCAAGCCAACCTCCCTGAACCCCTTCAACCCAAGTCTTCTGTAGCAGATAGACTTTCCAATCCTCCTAAAACCTATCATAGGAAAGGCTCTGTAACTTCAGAGGTGTTGACCAAGGGTGGTAACACAACCAAAGACACATCTGCCAATGAAGGTTCTTCTGAACCCAAGGCACAGCCTAAAGATGTTGAGGTTCCTGTACTAGAGGCTAGTTTGATTAAGGCCTATTCAGTGTCAGAAGAGTTGGACATTGATCAGCCCTTAATCATTCAGGATGACTCAGTGGCTGCTGATATAAGCACTGTGATCTCCCCACAACTGCCATCTTTGAACCTTGTTGAAGGTGGAGATGCTGCAGGTTTAGGAGAAGGAGTTGAAAAGGAGAGAATAGTTGAAAAATCAGAGGGAGTTGTGGATGAAAGAGAGGTAGTCATCACTAAGATAGTGAGTGTACCAACATATGAGGGTGGAATAAGTGAGGAAGGACAGGTTATTCTTGAAGTCAAATCTGAACTTCAGGAATCCCTTGATGAAAGGAGGCCTGATTCCTTGAGTGAGATCATTATTACAGAAGGGAGAAAAGAAAAAGTTGAAAATGAGAAGAAGACTGCTGATGTATCAGAGTCTTATGTAAAAGATATTGAGGGTGATGAGTGCTTATTTCCTAACTTGTTTGATTTATCTGATGTTGCAGGTATATCTCTTGACCAAATTTTTGCAGATGAGTTCCTCACAGATGCACCTATCCAAGTTGATACAGGCTCAGCTCAGGCCTTACTTGGAATGCAATCAGAGAAGTTGGACTCCTTGGCTCATCAAGTCCAATCTGCTCATGCTGAAACTTCAGGAGCATTGAATGAGCAAGGAAGGACTCTAGCATCTGTAGAAATGAGGCTCACTGGCTCTGAAGATGTTGTGCTACCAACTCTTGAGGCAAGAATCAGTGGTGTGGAATCTGGTCTCCAAACCATCTCCACTGAAGTTCAAAGTGTCAAATCCACCATGGAAGCCATCTCAGAGGAGGTCAAGAAAGAGCACAAGCTGCTGAGAGACAATCACAATGATAATGTCAAAGCTCTCAGGCTAACTGTCAAGCAAGCTCTTGGAAAGAAGACAGCACTACAAAAGAGAAGAGCTGAAGAGCAAAGGCTAGCTATGGTCAAAGCTGCCTCAGAAAAATTTTCCCAAGAGGTGTTGGCCAACATTGCTGAAGGTGCAGTGGCCAACCTCACTGAGCTCTTACAAGCCCAACTGGATGCATCTCTGAAAACAGCCATGGAAGAGGTTGTCCAACAAAAGATGAAGCCTGTTCTAGCTTTCCTTAGCTTGAGCAGTGATAGGATGCAAAATATACATGATGAGAATGTATATTTGTTGGAGGAGATGAAGTCCCTGAACCAGGCCCAATCCCTACTGGCCACAACAATGAGTGACCTAAAGCCCCAGTGTTTTGATGCTGCCAAAAAGGGGGAAAGGGAAAGAGCAAGGGCAAAAGGTGCCTTAGTGATTGGAAGTCCAGTGAAAGGGAAAGACAAAGTCCCTGAAGGAAAGGGAAAAGAGCCAGAAATGCTGAACTTGGAAGATTTGGATGAAGAGGAGCAGTTAGCATTGGCATTGAAGAACTCAATGGCCTCAGCTCAAGAGGAAAGAGCAAGGAAACAGCAAAGACCAGGTGGTGAAGTGTCAGGTTTGGACAAAGATGCTGAAGGTGTCCAAACCAGAGGAAAGATCAAGAAGGCCCAAGGAAAGAAGAGACAAATTGAGAAATTCACTGACTTTCCTAGCAGCCTTGATCTTCCACCTGAATTCAGAATTGATGAAGATGAGCCTACATCAAAGAAAGCCAAAACTGCTGAAGAGCCCAAATCTACTGAAAAGGACAAATCTTCTGAATCTGGAAAAACTGCTGAAGATACCAAGTCCTCTGAAGACATTGAAGAGTTATTTGCTGAAGGATTTGGATCTGAACCTAAGAAGAAGACAACAGTCCTAGCTCTTGATCCATCAAAACTGTTTCATGAAGGGTATGGCATAGACCCTGAAACACAACAAAAACTGGCCATGATGAGGGCCCAAGAGAAAATGGACTTAATGGAAGAAGCCAACAAAGCAAGAGACGAAAGAAGAGCAAATTTTCAGAAACCAAGAAGGAGAAAAGCAACTTACAGCAAGATGAAGCCTCAGCTTCTAATCCCAATGGACACCAAATATCCACACTTGGATAAATGGGTGCCAATTCAACTGAATGACACATGGGAAGAAGCCAAAAGGGAGTTTGTCTATGACTTTTATGTCATTGACAGATGGAATGGAGGAGATGCAAACTCTGCCTTCACTGAGTTCATGCTAGAATACTACAGAGAGTTGTATCAACAACTACTTGCAGCTGCTGACATTGCAAGATTTGAACTCACAGCTCCCAAGCCAATCATATACATGCCTCCAAAGCTTGAAGGATGGATTGACCAAGCAAGAATTCTGAGGGAATTCACTGAGATCCTTAAGCTGAACAAGATGGTTCTTGGACCTAAGGGAACCAACCAAGAAGCCATGGCACTGAAAAGAAGAGTGTGGGCACAGTATGGAATGCTGCCACCTCCTGAGGATGATCTTTGAAATGGCTAAGTCTTCTGACCTTACTTGAATGATCAACTATGCTGAAATATGGTCAAGATTGCTGATGTGTTAATCTGTTTGCTCTGGTTTGCTATAAATTGCTCTGATACAAGCTCTGTGCTCTGATGCTGAAAATATTATTTTTGTCTTGAATTACTAGAATGAAATGCTCTGATGTATTTAAGTGTTATTGATTCATGCTCTGATATGTTAACTTCAACTATCAACATGCCTGTAATGATTTTTTAATGAATGATAGTTGAACTTATTTTGAATCAAGAAACACAAATCTCTCTATGCCTATCTTAAAACCTACTTGCAACAAAAACAGTGAATACACTAACACATTATTTTTCAGGAATATTGACATCAGTCATGTCTTCTGAAGATACATGTAATAGGTGTAGACAAGTCACTTTTGCTTAAGTTGTATAGGTTTTGGCATCATCAAAAAGGGGGAAATTGTTGGGAATAAAATAAGATATGTTTTGATCTAATACCAAAACCTCATGAGACATGCCTAAGTTAATATAAATATGTTCTAAGAATGTTAGAACATATAGATTATAGGCTAGATGAGAAGCTGAAATGTTAGGCAGCTCTTAGACAATTAGATGCACAATTTGAGGGGGAATCTATGCTTTGAAGATGATCAAGATCAAGTCCCCCCAAGGCTCAAATTCTGGAACAATCACTTAAGAGTAAGGACACTCTATGAAATCTAAGATGCTCTTATCAGGAGAGTTGTCCAGAGAAGATGCTCTTATACAAGAACAAGATTGTGAAGCTCAAAAGGACAAGTCCAATGTGGATGCTCTTATCAGGAGAGTTGTCCAGAGAAAGTACTCATAAAACTCTGATCAGGAGAGTTGTCCAAAGAAGCTAACCATATGCAAGAACAAGTTTACATAGCTCAAAAGGACAAGACTACTCAAAGGTTTTCATCAGGAGAGTTGTCCAGAGAAGTCAACTCTAGGCATAAAGTGCTCTGATGCAAAAAGATTAAATACACTGATCAGGAGAGTTGTCCAGAGGAGTTGTCTCAGCTAAATTGACCAAGATCAAGTGCTCTGAAAGCCTAAGATCAACTATGCTGAAGAGATTGAGACAACCAGTCCCTAAAGGTCCTCAAAGGAATGAGCTAAGACCATACACAAGAGAAATAAAGGGAAAGAGCCAAGTCATCTGAAGAAGAGCAAGCCAACCATGCTGAAAAGCAAAACTGCTGATAGTGATAAGGAGAGTTGTCCAGATGATAAGGAATGTTGTCCTATCATTGGATCAACCTTCAGAAGCCATGTCCAAGTCCTAACAAGAAGTCAAACATTGGGAAAAGTGTTGCAGAATGAAGACAAAACTGTTACAGCCGTTTATTACCCAAATGAGGACATGTCACTATCAAGAATCTGTCTTCCAGTTTGAAGAACTCAAGGAAGACATTTATAGCAATTTGGGGCTGCCTCTCCAACGGGCAAATCCTCCATTTTGTCTATAAATACAGAAGTGTGAAGACCATTTGAAAGCATCCAACTATCAAAAGCACCTCAACACAATCCAACTAAGCTCAAAGTTCTTACAAGCTAGAGTGCTTTCAAAGCTTTCAAAGACTATCTTAGTCTTCAAACACTTCATCTAAGCTGAACCCAATTGTATATCCTTACACAAGCTTAGAGAGATATCCTATCCTTATACACTGATCTTCATTGTAAAGGATATCTCATTAGTTGGAACCTTACTTCAACCCTTACACCTTTCAAGAGTGAAAGTGAGAAGGTTGTAGTAGTAGAAGTGGTAGGAGCTGACTGTTGAGAGAAGAACAGTTCAGTTCTGAGTTGAGAAGAGGGTACTAGGACTCTAGACATCCTAGGGATCAATTCACCAAGGAGTGGTGTTCTTGATCAAGTGCACCTTGGCACTATAAAACAAGTTAATTCCAAGAGTGAAGGAATTATCCTGTTAAATCAGGGAAAGTGGATGTAGGAGCTTGAGTCTCTGAACCACTATAAACTCTTGTGTTGATTTACTTTACAAGTACTTACATTCATTCAACACTGCACACAAAACTGATCTTTCAAAGATACATATTCAAAGACTGTGCAAAACTGTTTTGGACAAGTTCCCTGAAGCTTAACTGGACTGTGTTACATTGACTAAGTGATTTCAGAAATTAAAGGAGTCTAAACTTAAAGGGCCAACCACTATTCCGCACATATAACTCCCCTAGATAGTTATTCAACTAAGTACTCAATAGTACTTAGTAGATTGATTATCTTAGAAGAGTTAATCATCTTCAGCAGAGTTGTCCAAGACAACCTTGCTGAGTTCTGGTTTGATCTAGTTGAAAAGAATTTGCATACAAGTGTATTCCCCCCCATACACTTGTTATCTACTCCTTTCAGGACCAACAGATCAGGAGATGCTCCGTTATTAGCATTGTTGCCAATATTTTCAGTGCCACGCACTGCTTCCGTATTAACGGGATCGACATCCATGTTATCATTCATCTTTGATACTGCAGTGAATTTTAATTAAATTAATTAGTTTCGAAAATATTAATTAAATTAATTAAGTCCGAAAATACTAATTCAATATTCTGTTCTGCGATTATTGGAAACTGGTCTACGCCGTGTAAACTGCAATATCAAAAATTATCAGAATAACAAGTAAATTCCACGAATAAGTCGAGTCAAGGGAAACCCTTTTCCCGCAGAACAGAATACGCCCAGGATAGTGCTCGACTGTTACGGCGTTCCGTTCCCAAAGGTAAAACGACTTTCACTTAATACACAGTAGCACCACTGTATAAGAAGTATCGGCGAACGTACGTAGTACGAACTGAACACTCTCAGAAATAAATCCGGCACAAGAAAGAACAGTGTAAGGCTTTCGGTAGCTCAATACACTGCGTAGGGACGAGAGGAGAGAGAAAGGTAGAGGGGCGAATTTCAGCGTAAATTTGGAATGAGCTGAACACTCTCGGAAATAAATCCGGCACAAGAAAGAACAGTGTAAGGCTTTCGGTAGCTCAATACACTGCGTAGGGACGAGAGGAGAGAGAAAGGTAGAGGGGCGAATTTCAGCGTAAATTTGGAATGAGGGAAGAGTCTGTATTTATAGGCCCGGTTGAGATAATATCTTGAAGACTAAGTTTGAGACTGAAGTAGTTCGAATGGGCCGAGCCCATTCCTGAGTTGGGCTTTCGGAGTTTTTGGGTCTGCAAAAAGATAGGTGGGCCCCAATTGCCAAATCCGAAGCCGAGCCGAGCCGGACGGGCGGGCGCGCGCGTGTGGCTCTTAGAGGAGTGTCCCTCTTTTAGATAGTTGAACTACCAAGTTACTTCAATACCTTTATACATCATAAATGTTTTGTAGGTTTCCTATGTGGGACAAATTCCCACTTTCTCAAACTTTCCAAGTTGAACCTCTTCAACTTCAACAATTAATTTCTCACTCACCTAAACTCGGTTTTGAGATATTAAATATACCACGTTCATCTACTCCGCGAGTAGATCGACTATGTCACGTTCAATTATTTCTTAATTAACGTTTAGTCCGTCTAATTAATTAAATTAGATCAGGGTGTCAAAACCCAATTAATTCCCATTAATTCCAACAAGAGAAAAATATTATAGGAATTAATGTGTTTAACACTAATGATTATTGTTCGAGAACTACAATTTATATGCTTTATGAGAGATGAAAATATTATAGGAATTAATGTGTTTAACACTAATGATTATTGCAACCAGAATGTTCTATCCCTTATGATTTTGATTTTTATGATTTGAAGAGAAGAACTTGATTGATTGAGTTTGAGAAGTGAGAGAGATGCGCATAATAAGAACTCTGTTCAGTTTGAGAAGCGAAGAAGACGTCGAAGATTCCGAGAGTTTTTTTTTATTTTTATTTAATTTTTATGGTTAGAAGAGAATAACTTGATTTAGTTTGAGAGTGGTAGAAGAAAACTTGATTTAGTTTGAGAAGCTGAGGAGACACTGCAATTTTATTTTTATTTTTATAAAATTTTATATTTTTATAAAGTGTAATCTTTTATAGACAAAAAAAATATGTGTAATATGACGTGGCGAGCTCCGGCAAGCCACATCATCAATTGTTGACAGAAGAAAAAAAAACGTGTATCTAATTGTAACACGATGAAAGGTTGGGGTTTTAAAAAAAAAATCGTAAAGGTCATGATTAAATTGATATTGAGATGAAATGTGGTGTATTTATTTGGAATTAACCCTTTTACAAATTATTGTATTTAAATGCAATTAACTGATAAAAAAACCCTAATGAAGTTTGCTTAAATTATTAATGAAACTAAAATATAAAAAAGTTAAAAAATTTAAATAATAAGTGCCATGTGCATGATTTTTCATATTGAATTCAAAGTTTTAATTGGTATTTTTCGTATAAAAACATTTTAAACTTAGATTACTTTCTTTCAGTCATCCAATAATTTTTTAAAGTTCATTCAATCATTCTTATTTAACATATACGGAGTATAAATCTTGTAATTATATACTCGATCCCTCCATCCTAATGATTGTCGTTTTTATTCTTTTTTATAAAATTAAAGAATATATATTTTTAACACATTTATCCTCAAATAATATATATATCTTATCTTAATTTTATATTTGTGTATTATAATGAATAATCTCAAAATAATAATTTACATATTATATACTTATAATTATTTTTTAAAATTTAATCTTAATAATTTACATATTATCTACCCATACAATTAGTCTCATAATTTTTTCATATTTTTTTTTAAAAATAATTATATCATATTAACATTAGCTTATGTACTCATAAAATATTTTACCATAATTTTATCTCTTTTAATAATTTTATATCAAGTAAGTCAAATCTCTAATACCCACCCTCTATTTAGAAAAGTGCAAGTTAATTCTAAAAGAAAATAATTTATAAAATTTGAATAGCAAATCACATAAATGAATTTATTTCAAATACTTAACATCTTTTTTTTTTAATTAAAATTGAGAGAATTTTAAATCCCACTAAAACATGTCATTTAAAATGCATTTATTTTTAAATTATTTTATTTGAAATACCTTCTCAAATCAAATCTCATCATCCAAATACAACCATAATTTCCTAACCATAATTTCCTAGAGTTATAAAGTGTGAATATATAAAAACTTCATAAGATATATAGAGTTGTGAAGAATTTTAGAGAAGTTTTAGTAATTATTAATAAAAAAATTATAGGGTGCGTGTACTAAAAAATAATTTAAAAAACTTTATAAAATATATAAAGTATTGTTGAAGGTTTTAGAAAGTTTTAATAATTGTTCATAAAAAAATCTAAAATATCTCAAGTTTGATTTCTATAAATATGAAGAGTATTTGAGAGAAATTATAAGACATATAGAGTATTGTGAAATTTTTTTGAGAAGTTTTAGTAATTATTAATAAAAAAATTATAGGGTGAGTGTACTCAAAAATAATTTAAAAAATTTTATAAAATATATAAAGTATTGTTGAAGATTTTAGAAAGTTTTAATAATTGTTCATAAAAAATCTAAAATCTCTCAAGTTTGGTTCCTATAAATATGAAGAGTATTTGAGAGAAATTTTAGGTTGTGTTTGGATGGAAGGATTTGATTTGAGAAGTCATTTGAAATGAAAGGAGTTAAAAATACATGGATTTCACGTACTTGAAATCAATTCTAATCCAAACATGTAAGAATGAATTTGGGATGTGGATTTAAATAATCCACCAAACCAAACGCAACCTTAAGAGTCAAATATTAAAATTATGATTAAAAGATTAAAATTTAATTTATTGAATTAAAATTTAAATTACGTGTCATTGTGCCAAGAAAATTGTGAATGTAGGAGACCATGGAAAGAAATACACGAGACCCTAATGAAATGTTGAGAATACACAGAAATCACTAATGAGATGAATGGACACAGGAATGAGACCCTAATGAAATGTTGAGAATACACAGAAATCACTAATGAAATGAATGGACACAGGAATGCACAGAGATCAAATCAAGAGATCACCGAAAACTGAAAACTGATGCTAAAGAAACAAGACACGATCTTTTAGATCAAAGCTCTCTTATCAATGTTGACAACAATTCCGAACAAAAGACCGTGATCACTTATTCCGTAGAAGCCTTCCCATTTTCCATGGAACAAAACCCAAAAATACAAATCAAAATTACAACCAACCAATCAAAATTTGGCACAACCAAAAACCACCAATCAAATTACCGTACCAGAATTTATAGTTTAAAAATATTAATTCATTCTTTGTAAAATACGATGAATATGTTAAAAAAAAAAAATCTACGGAATAACTATTCTTTAATCATTGTAATTGTTGATATTGGAATAGGTGTTTTGTCTGGGCAACACCCAGGTCAAGCACTTGCACAGGAGTGAGTAGTTTCTGAGCATTATTATACAAGGCCCTAAAAATATGGAGATGTGAAAGGAGGTTATCAAAACCACCTTGATCCAATGGCTGAGATGATCAAGGGGATTGAGGGCGGTTCGTACTACAAGTTTATAAATAGAGGACACTGCCTTGAATACAAGATACACATGAAAGAAAGCTAAACGCAATTACTAGTCTATTGAATGCACGACACTTCTAGTTAGGAATATTTTTGTTCTTTCTTGTAGATTTGCACACTCTTATAAACCCGAATATTTGTGTGTTAAATCATTGTCTGATTTACTAGAGTTTTATGTTAGATCTATGAGGGAGATAGTTTCGTAGATTCTATTAATCTTTTCAAACTCATTCGAGTTGTAGTTGTTCAAAACCTTACGAGGTTGTTGATTTGTTTCACTGATATTTTATTTAATATAGTGATCTGTGTAGATTATTTTTAATCTACACAAATTTTGAATAATTCCATTTGCAAAGTGTTATTTTAATTTCCGCTGCTCAATTGTTGTTTGGACAGTGCCAACACGACAGACAACACTCTGTATACACTTGCACGCACACTTTCAGTTGGTATCAGAGCCAACTACTTGATACACTAAGTAGAGATTCTGCTTAGAGTGTGTGTTTATTTGCAATGGAGTATCCACTTTCACCCGCACTAAAACCTCCGGTTTTAGATAGCACGAATTATGCTTTCTGGAAACCAAAAATGAGAATGTACATCAAATCCATTGATGAACGAGCATGGAAGAGTGTTCTTGTTGGATGGACTCAACCAAGAACCGCGACGGATGAAGACAATGAAGCTCAGATCAAGAGAGAGCTCGACTGGACAAATGATGAAATCACAGCCGCAAGTTACAATTCAAAGGCGTTGAATGCAATCTTCACCTCAATTGATGCCTCGATGTTCAAAATCATCTCAAACTGTATTTCTTCCAAGGATGCATGGGATCGATTGCAAGAACATTGTGAAGGATCAGACAGTGTACGAAGAACTAGACTTCGCATGCTTGGAACCAAGTTCGAAAATCTGAGGATGAAAGAAGATGAAACTATTTCATCTTACAATGAAAAGCTGACTGAGATTTCAAATGAAGCTCATTCTCTTGGTGATCCAATATCCAATACAAGGTTAGTACACAAAATTCTTAGATATGTTCCTAAACGTTTTGAACCTAAGATATGTGCTATAGAAGAAGCCAAGGATACATATGTGTTAAGTCAAAATGAATTGATTGGTATTTTGAAAACTTATGAAATGAACATATCTGAAAATGCTGATAATGAAAAGAAAGTGCTTGTTTTCAAAGGTGATGCCTCATCATCTGCATCATTAAGTTCTGGAAAATCTCCTTATGTTACTGAAATTGATTCTGATGAAGATGATTTTGAGGAATATCTTAATGATCCTGATTACATGGTTTTTATGACTAAACAGTTTAAGACATTCATGAGGAATAAGAAATTCAAAGATAATATTCAACCTAAGGTCCAGATTACTAATACTCAACAATTGCCTGTTAGGAAGAACACTTTTAATCCTTCTAGACAATTATAAAGAGGAAACAGGTTTAGATCTGACCAAGATTATAGGAAGAATGTTAAATGTGATGCATGTTCTGGATATGATCATTATGCTAATGAATGTGCCAACACTATTCTAAAAAAGAAACTTAATTTCAGTGCTACTTTAAGTGATGAGTCTGATGTTGAACATGATCCTGAAAAAGGCATTGAAAAAGCTTTCTCTACTAGAATTATGTATGGTGATACTCTTGATGATGATCTGGATGATTATTACGATGTGAGGACAAATGAGCCATCATTTGGAAAATCACTGAATAATAATATTTCAGAATTTAATTGTTTCACAAGTTTTGTTACAGAGACAGGTACATCAAGTAAAGCAGGTTTATGCAGAAGAGATGCTGATATTCAAGATTTGTCTAACACCGTTTTCAAACTAGAAAGTCTTTTAACAAAAAAAGATAAAGAAATTTCTAATCTGAAAAGATAGACTAGAAGTATCTGTTCTTGATTTCATAAAATACTCTTGTGAAAATCCTTTGACTAATGAAAAACCTCATGAAATATATTCCGAATTTGATAAATTAAATCTTGTTATCAAGTCTTTAACTTTTGAAAACAATTATTTAAGAAATTCTGTTATAAAACTTGAGAGTATTTTAACCAAGAAATACTGTGAGATTGAAAAACTTGAAGAAAAGATGAAAGAAGTATCTTTAAGCTTTGAGAAATTCTCTGAAGGAAAATCAAAGCTGGATGAATCACCGCTGAACAACAATACAAGGAAAACAGGTATTGGTTATAAAGGTAAAATAGGGAAATTCCTTCCTAGTTCTCAAAGTAATGTATATACTGTTTTTGTTAAAGCTGAACTTGAAACTAATGCTACTGTTTCTGCAAAAACCCTTATCAATGTGAAAGAACTTGTGTGTAACTATTGCTTTAAAAAAGGTCACAAAGCTCATTTCTGTTTAAAAAGACAAAAGGACTTGAAAGCTACTGAACTTTCCAAAATGACACCAAACACAAAGCATCATTCACAGAAAACATAATGGATTTCTAAAAATACTATCTGCAATGTTGTTCATATGTCTTTGAAAGCATGTGTTCCTGGTTTATGATACTTTGACAGTGACTGCTCTAAACACATGACATGTCAAATTGATTACTTATCTGATTATAAAGCTTATAATGGTGGTAATGTTACCTATAGAGGTGGATCTAAAGGAAAGATCATTGGTAAAGGAACCTTAAATGTTCCTGAATTTCCTAGATTACCAAATGTTTTACATGTTGATGGATTACTTGCCAACCTTATTAGTGTAAGTCAGTTATGTGATGATGATTTGCATGTAAAGTTTGATAAAAATTCATGCTATGTGCTAGATAAAAATTTTGATTGCATTATGATGGGTAATAGATCTGCTGATAATTGCTATCTAATTGAGTCTAAAGTCAGCTGCAATAGTGTGAAAAATGATGAAAGTACATTATGGCATCATAAACTTGGACATGTTAATTATAGACAAATTGGTAGATTAATTAAACTAAAAGCTGTCACAGGTTTACCAATGTTGAAACTTTCAGATAAAAATGTTTGTGGACCGTGCCAGAAAGGCAAACAGGTAAAGGTGTCTCACAAATTGTTGAGTCACTGTTCTACAAAACATTGCTTTGAATTGCTTCATATGGATTTTATGGGTCCTATGGAAACTAAGAGTATAGGTGGAAAAATGTATTCTTTTGTTATTGTTGATGATTATTCTAGATTCACGTGGATAGAATTTAAAAAAAAAAAATCAGAAACATTCTCTGTCTTTAAAATTCTGTGCAAAAGATTCAAGACTGTTTATAATTCTAAAGTTTGTAGAATTAGATCAAACCATGAAAAAGAGATTGAAAATAGTGCTTTCACTGAGTTTTGTGAGTCTAAAGGCATTTTACAAGAGTTCTCTTCCCTAAAACTCCTCAACATAATGGAATTGCAGAAAAGAAAAATATAACTCTTCAAGAGATGGCTAGAGTTATGCTATGTTCTAAAAATTTGGCTAAAAGGTTTTAGGCTGAAGCTCTAAATACAGCTTGTCATATTTCAAATAGAGTTTTTATTAGAACAGATTCAACTAGAACTCCTTATGAAATACTGAACAATAGAAAGCCTAATCTTAAGTATTTTCATGTTTTTGGCTGTGTTTGTTACATTTTAAATGACAGAGATCAACTACATAAATTTGACTAAAAAAGTGATAGAGGTTTTTTTCTTGGTTATTCAAGAAACAGTAAAGCTTATAGGATTTATAATTTCAGAACAAATACTATTCAAGAGTCTGTAAATGTGGTTTTTGATGATAACACTAGTAATATAGGAAACAGTATTGAAGAAGATGTTTCAGACTTTACTTACAATCCAATTCATTCAGACAGAACAGATCAGATCCAAAATGATGAACAAAATGAGGGAACACACACAGACACATCAACTGAAGATACAGAAATTCCAGAGAATCTGTATAATCTTCATAAAAGTCCTTCAATCAGAGTTCAAAAGAATCATCCACAGGAGCTGATAATAGGTGAACAATCTACTGGAATTCAGACCAGAAGGATGATGGGTATGAATTCAAAAGATGTGGTAAGATCTATTTGTATGTCATCTGTGTGTAATAATGTACATCATGAGTGTTATCATTCTGCAATTGAACCTAAAACAGTAAAAGAGGCCTTAAATGGTGAACATTGGATAGAAGCTATGCATGAAGAATTGAATCAGTTTATTAGAAATGATGTGTGGACTTTAGTACCTAGGCCAGATCACACAAATGTTATTGGTACTAAATGGATATTCAAAAACAAAACTGATGAAATAAGAAATATTATCAGAAACAAAGCAAGACTTGTTGCTCAAGGATATACACAAGTAGAGGGAGTAGATTTTGATGAAACATTTGCTCCAGTTGCTAGAATAGAATCCATTAGACTTTTACTTGCCATTTCATGCTTTATTAATATAAAACTGTACCAAATGGATGTTAAAGCTGCTTTCATAAATGGAATTCTAATGGAAGAAGCATATGTTGAACAACCAAAAGGCTTTGAAAATCCAGACTTTCCTGATCATGTTTTCAAACTAAAAAAGTCTCTATATGGCTTGAAACAAGCACCTAGAGCATGGTATGAAAGATTAACTGATTTTCTGATTGAATTTGGTTTTACTAGAGGTGAAGCTGATAGAACACTATTCATTAAACATGAGAAAAATGATATTATGATTGCTCAAATTTATGTTGATGATATAGTATTTGGTTCTACTTGTGATGATATGCTCAAACTGTTTGTGAATGAAATGACATCTACTTTTGAAATGTCCATGGTTGGTGATTTAAACTACTTCCTAGGACTGCAAATTAAACAGCAAAATGATGGTATTTTTATTTCACAAAGTAAATATGCTAAAAGTCTTGTAAAAATGTTTGGTTTAGAAAATGCTAAACATATGAAAACACCTATGGGATCAACTCAGAAACTGAGTAAAGATAATGTTGGCCAGAATGTTGACCCAACATTATACAGATCAATGATAAGTAGTCTTCTCTATTTGAGCTCCAGCAGACTTGATATCATGTTTAGTGTATGTTTATGTGCTAGATATCAGTCAGATCCTAAAGAATCTCACATGCATGCTGTAAAAAGAATTATAAGATATGTTGCAGGAACTTGTGACTTAGGTATATGGTAAGCAAGGACACAAATTGTTCCTTAATTGGATATAGTGATGCTGACTGGGTAGGAGATGCTGATGATAGAAAGAGTACCAGTGGTGGCTGTTTTTACATGGGAAATAATCTCATATCTTGGCATAGCAGAAAACAGAATTGTGTATCACAATCCACAGCTGAATCTGAGTATATTGCAGTAGGGAGTTGCTGTACACAATTACTTTGGTTACATAAAATGTTTTGTGATTATGGTTTATCTTGTGATACTCTAACTGTTTATTGTGATAATACAAGTGCCATAAATATATCAAAGAATCCAGTGCAACATTCTTTGACTAAGCATATTAGTATAAGGCATCATTTCATAAGAGATCTAGTAGAAAAATAGGTGGTCAAGTTGGAGTGCGTTTCTACAGAAAAACAACTAGCTGATATATTTACCAAACCTTTAGATGATAAGAGATTCTCCTCTCTAAGGAAATCTCTTGGTTTATGTAATATCTGAACACTGTATCAAAAGTGTTGTACCAAATGCGGTAGCATTTGCGACAACACCAGAGTAGTTCTCTTAATTATTTCCTTGTATAAATTTCGTAAGTGTCGGATTTAATATAATTCTCTCTAATCTTAGTCTAGAAGTCTTAAAATGAGTCTTGTGGAATATGAGAAAAGCTTGTACAATTTCTCAAATGCAAAGGAAACCACAATTTAGATGCTTCAAAAATCACTGAGTAACTAGGGACACGAAGCTCGCTACTACGATGTTCTCTCTTCTAAAGGTGATATATAATGCATCAAATTAATCACAAATCCATTGAGTAACTATGGGGCACGAAGTTCGCTGGTACGATGCACTCTTTTGAAAAGATGGATCAATGTGAAAATGTGATAAAAATTAAAGTGCAACACATTGAAGCAAATTCATGAAAAATCTGTGTTGAGATGTACAAAATGCCAACAATCTATTCAACACTTGACTCAGACTTATGACTTCGATTATTTGTAGAATTAATTAATTTCTGATAATTATTATCTTTATTATCTGAATTTATTCTTTTTATGTTCAGTTATTTTTAATCCTATTTATTTATGTTATTCAGTTTTCCAGAAATTATTCTCCACAACACACGACCTGTTTAATGGAGAGAAGTTATTCTTCCACACTCTTCTCTTAAGTTTTCCTACGAAATCGTGTATCAACTCCCGCCTCAATTCCTCTATAAATTGATCTCTAATGCATGCTGAATCTTATATCTACAAACTTAATTCAGAGTTTGAAGCACTAATTCATAGGGTATAATTTATTTGGCATGATCACAATTATTTTGTACAACTTTGTTTAAGCTTAATTCTTATCTCGAAATTTGAACGGTCCAATCAGCTTAATTTCTACTTCTTGCAGGTGTTAATAATCATTCCAAACGCGAGCATCACTCTTCCCACGAATTCAAAATTCAAACCAGCCCTAGCAAAACAACTTCTGCGATTTTCTCTCAAATTACTTTTCAAATGGCTATCATCTCTGAAATCACTGAATCTTCTCCAGCACTAGGATCACTGTCTTTCATGGTAGACACTATTGATGTTCCGTTCGAGCCAGAGCAACCCATTCAGCCCATTGATTTACCGATGGTGGTGTACAACCCTCTTGACATTCGAAGCGAAATTGCAAACTGTTGGTCCCAAAGTTGAGTTAATAATATTGAGTAAGCTAGTGAAAATGTCTAGAGGGGAGGGGTGAATAGACTTTTCAAAAATCTTTCAATATATCAGAATACACAATGCGGAATAATCAGATTACTAATGAGCCCAATCAAGTTTATACTCAACTTTTATCTAGATCTTTATCTTTGTTAATTCTACTGTTCTTGATTAAACAATTCAAACAAATATCAAACAGTAAAGTAAAGAACACAGAATTTTATAGTGGTTCGACAAATGTCTACATCCACTCTCACAACTCCAGTTGTGAAGTTTTATTACTCTTCTTGAGCTTCTTGTGGCTTAAAGTCCCAAGATTAAGACTTTGATCTTTTCGATTATACCACCAGGTATATCTTCGATCTACTAGTAATTCTACAAGTAACTAGCACACTTGTTTTACAACATACAAACTTAAACTTTGAAAAGTAAAACTTCTCTTTGAATAGCCTTTGATTCTTCTCTTCAGTTCAGTGGCTTCTCTTCTTCAATCTCCTTTAACTCTGTGAATTCTTCTTTGTAGACTTGCTCTTGAATTCTCTAAGATCAGTATTTTCTCAGTAGTAGCAGTAGTCTATTCAAGTAGGAGATCACACAGTATTTATAGAACTTAGTATGACAGTTAGCAGTTTGTGAACTAACTTTCAACTAACTCTAAAACTGTTTTTGTAACTTCTTCTTGTAACCGACTTTGTAACTTCCTTCCAAGTCAGCATCTCTTCAATAAATCTCCAGTTTACACTTTAAATAAGCTTTCCAAACTTATTCTTCAATTTCACTAAATCAGCACAGTAACTTACTGTTCTGATTTTTTACTCTTCGGATTTTACTCTTCTGATTTTTACTCTTCTGATTCAATCAGCACAGTAACTTAAAACTGTTCAAAACTTCTCCAGATTTCTTCTAATCTCTTCTTCAATTCTTCTTGAAGTCTTCTTAGTCTGAAGTAGTCCTCTGAGTCTTCATTAGTCTTCTGATCTTCATCTAATCTATTCCTAATCTAATGTTCTGATTTTACTGTTCTGAGCTTTACAATGCTGAATACAAATAGAATACAACTTTACATATATAAAACCTATCTATACATCAACTGAACTACATACAGATGAGTATTTCTAAGTCCTATACTATAAGCTGTCTATACAATATAAAACATCAGCTTAGTTCCTAACAGTTCATATATCAGATCAGTAACCAATAAGATCAGTAACTCATAAGATCAGTAACTCATGTAAGTTTAATAACTTCCATATAAGATCAGTAAATATCTAAGATCAGTAAACACTTAAGATCAGTAACTTACATATCAGATCAGTAAACATATTAGATTAGTAAGTACATCAGATCAGTAACTCAGATTTTCAAATATCTCATATAAGATCACTAAAATTATTCTCAGTTTCCACACTAAGATCAGTAATCTTATTCCACATAACTTAGTTAAGATCAGTAATTTTAACTTTGATATTACTCAATAAGATCAGTAAACTTATTCCACATAACTCAGTTAAGATCAGTAATTTTAACTTTGATATTACTCAATAAGATCAGTAAACTTATTCTTAATATTACTAAATAAAATCAGTAAACTTACTTCAGTTAGCATTAAGATCAGTAATCTCAATTTTAAGTTTCTCATCAGATTAGTAAGCTTATATTCAGATGACTTAGTTAAGATGACTTAGAACCACATATATCACTAACTTTAAGTTGCTTTTGGCCATCAAAACATACTTTCATCAACTAGAACATTGTTTATAGGATTCATATCCCAACAATTTCCCCCTTTTTGATGAAGCCAAAACTACTTAAATGTTAATAAATCAGTAGTTAAGTATGTAGTCTATCATAACAGTTCATCAATTCAAAATTCCAGATTCATATTCAAATAAGATCAAATATTACAAATAATCACAGAATATGAAAATCACAAAAATATAGAAATAAAGATTAAGGATAGAAATGTTATCTTTTGAGCTTGTCCTTCATCTTCATTCTGCATCTTCAAATTCTAAATGCCACATACATTCTTGCTTTGATATCCATCATGTGTTGATGGTCAGTGATTCCTTCTTCCTTGATAATCTCAGCAATAATGTTGTTTATCTCCTTGTAATCAGGTTCTCCATTTTCCAGTCTTGGAGGTTCCCAATTAGGTTCTTCAGGGCACAAAATCTTAGTTCCAGCACGATTAGCCACTTGTGCTATGTCTTCCCAGAATTCTTGATCAATGTTCAACATAAATTCTTCAAAATCAACAAATTCTGCTTCCTTGCTAGAATGATCACCAAACTTCTTCACAATGAAGTTAGCAATCTGCCATTTCTTCTTCAAATTTTTCCAGTATTCCATGTGTTCTGTTAAAACAATGAAATCCACAAAGTTTTCATCTTGAAAATCTTTGTCAAACAGTCCTTCAGCTTTCTTTTTAGCATTCATCTTTTTCTTCAAAGCTGTGACTCGATTATCAAATCTTGTCTTCAAGAACTTGACATCCTTTTCTTTCTTCTTTTTCAAACTTTCTTCTTCACTTGTCATAACAGCTTTCATTTTGCTCTTTGATCTAGTCATTCTTTCAGTTTCTTCCTCTTGTTGTTCTTCATCAGATAAAACTAATTTCCTCTTCCTCTGACTTGAACTTCCTGCAATCTCAGGTCTTTTCTCAACAATCTCTTGACCTTGTTGCTTCTGTTGCTTTCTTTGCTTCAGTTTTTCATTCAGAATATAAATTTCAGCTCTTAATTCATCTTGACTTACAACCAGCTGAGCTTGTTGTGACTGTGTTTGTTCCATCACATGTCTTGTCCTGTCTTCCCCCTTTTTGGCTTCATCATGCCACTCCTTCAGGGAAGATATGTGTTGCTCCAGCTTCTTATGTAACACCTGAGACAAATTCTTCTCTTGTACTCTATGAAGGTCAAAAATCTTGGACATTGTATACTCCATTACCTTCTCATAAGAGTGTTCAGAATGCATCTTGTTCATCCTTTCAGTAGCTTCCTGAAACATTTGAACAGCAGCTTCCATCTTTGCTTGAAGTTCAGCATTCTGCCTTTTCAATTTTTCAAATTCAGACACATCAGAATCCTTCTCAACATGATCTGTTCTGATCTCTTCTTGCACATCCTCAATAGGATCAGTAGGTTGAATAGGAATGCTTTCCAATTCTTCAGCATTTACATCCTGAGTGTCAACAACATCAGTTTCCTCAATCACAACAGTCTCTTCAAGTACAACAGTGTTCTCAAACACTTCTGTTGCATTGATAATGTCTTCATCAATATCCATAAAATCTTCTTCAGCAGCAGTTTCATCAACACCCTTCTCCTCACTAAATAAATCTTCATCAGAGACAGGAGTTGCAATCTTTTCAACAGTGTACTTGATCCCTGTCAATCTCTCAACAAGAAGTACAACAGATTCTGGAGTGACTAACTCAAGAAAAGAGTTAACACCAGCTGCTTGCATTTGTTCTGCTTCCCAATCATCAAAGATTGAAGCACCTCCCATTCCTTCCATGATAGCTAAACTTTCCTTCAAAGTACTCCTCTTAAGATACACCCAAGTGCCTATCCTAAGGAGTTTCTCAAACTCAACAGAGCTTTCATCCAATCCAGGAAATTGTTTCAACAGTGCTATCCTTAAATCAATTCTGATTCTATCTTCCTGTAATGGGGATTGATGTGGTGAAGGTTGATGTGAAGTGTGTTGTTGAGGGGTAGGAATTGAAGTAGGCTCAAAGGTAGTGTGCTGAGGTGATGGATGGGGAGTGTTCTGAGTCTCAGAAAAGTAGTGATCTGATCCTCCAGAACATGAAGGTTGAGGATTTTGGGGTTCAGGTTGGCTTGGTTCAGAATCAGAAGGGGTAGGGGAGACAACAACTAGCTTCCTCCTAACACTCCTTGACTTAGTCCTCTTATGAATAGCAATTGGACTAGGAACACTAACCTCTTGCTCATCTGAGCTTGACTGCACCACAGTTTCCACAAAACAAACTGTTGGTTCCAAGGCAGCAGTAGCAGACCTTCCTCTCCTTAGTGTAGTACTGCTCGGATCATGCTTAAATTTTGATCTAACCTCAGTTTGATCATCCTCCGATTGATACATTGAAGCTCCAGACTCCTCTGCTTCAATTTCTTGAGAGTGTTCCAAGGGGTTCTCTTGTTCAAATTGAACAGACTCCTTCTTCATCAAGAATTTCCCATGATGGAATTTCTTGGGATTACTCCAATAAGGTTTCTTCACCAGCTGAGGCAGCAAGAAACTCAGCTTGTTTCCAAATCCTAACTTTGATTTCAGTGAGAATTCCAAAGTGTCCTCATCAAACAACACCTTTTCCTTTTCAGTCAATAACCTCTCCAGAAAGAATCCTTGCCAATCACCTTCCACTCTGTCAATGATCGCAGCCATAATTCTAATTTTAAAACTCGATAAGGCATCCTGGCTATGATGTTGCCCTAACAAGCATTTTCCAGCAATATCCATTAAGAACTGCAACCCAGTAGGAAGTACATCCTTCTTTAAATTTGTCAAGGTCTCTGTTTCAACACCTGTCCATCTTCCCACGCACTCCTTTTCTTCTCCAGCTTTGTAGGTCATGATATCTACTGGACCTTGTGGTAAGTCCAACATTACTTCGAGAATGTCTCTCGTAATGGTGACTTTGTGTCCAGCTAGCATGGAGTGAACACCATTTTTGTCTCCTTGGAGTTGTAAATAGAATTCCACCGCTTCCGGTTCGTAGACATTCGCGGGAAATGACTCCAGAAACTTCCGTAGGCCGCATTCTTCACACATGTTTAAGATAGCTTGATTTTCTGCACTGTGTCTGCCATTGAAGTAGACAGCGTTCTCCACGAAAATTCCCTTCTTTCGCATCCATAAACTCGAATCAAAAGTTCCTGCGACTTGGTTAGCTTCATTGATAATATTGACAGTTGCCATTTGAGAATTTTGTAGGAATCAAATTTTGCAGAAGTTAAGAAGTTAAGAATTATCCAGAAGTGAATTCGTAAGAATGAAGAAGAAGAAGTGTGATTGTTTTTGTTAAATTCAAAACCAATCTAGGGCTAGGATTGAATTAGATTATTATAAAGAATGGTTGGGATTAAATCTCGAAATTCGAGTTAAACAATAACTGTTCACATTCTAGAAACATTCTTAATTTTTGGAGCCAACTAGTGTTTGATAAATACACCACAATTTTTAGGTTAAAAATAGAAGAGTGTATTAATCTTCTCTATTAGTAATCTAAAAATTTGAACAATTTTTGACTTAGAGTATTCTAAACCAAAAGACTGTTCTGATGCAAATCAGCACAGTAGTTTCCAAAACAATTTCACTTCATTTTCTTACTTATTTTTAAAGAAAATTTCACTTATCTGGATCAGCTGAGTACTGTGATCAGCTGAGTAACCTTTTTAGAAATCAGATCAGTAGATGAATCAGCAGAGTAGATTTCAGATCAGTAGATGGGTCAGCACAGTAATCCTCAGATCAGTACCCAAATTCTCTGATTTCATCTTTTTGATATCAGCACAGTAATCCTCAGATCAGTACTGTGTCAGATCAGTAGATTTCTTGTAGCAGATTTCCACAAACAAGTCTTTCTGTAGACAGATTAGTCAGTAATCAGATTAGTTCTGTAGAATAACTGAATTGTAATCAGATCAGTACTGTAGACAAAGAAACTTTGTAATCAGCACAGTTCTGTAGACAAGTCAATGTATTAATCAGAATATCTGTAGACTGATATAGTCTGTAATCAGATCAGATTAGTAGACTTCTTTAAATCTGTAATCAGATCAGTTCCCCCTTCAGTGGAGAATTCCTCTTCTGTACCTGTTTCACCTTGGTAGAAGTGTTAGTTCATGAGATATAAGTGTAAAACAGTACAGATTAGTAACAATATGTTTTAATTTAATGATCACATCAAGGTTTATGCTAAAGTGACTTAGTGATCTGAGTCAACAAAAGGATCTTTAAGAAATCACAGATTCCCCCTTAATGTATGTTCTCAGTGTCCCTCAGCTTTACCAGCTTCCTCATTGGGATTAAGGTCACTTTAGTAACCTTGTTACCTGTGTTAGTGATCTGACATAGGATTGTCTCCTCTGATTGTTGAATTTTGAGGTACTGCTCTTACTTTATGCTTTATCTTCCTCTTGGTATAGGATCAGTACCTGAAATGTTAGCACAGTTCTATATACAAACAGAATCCATATCTATCAATCCTAAACTAATGCACAATTCTCTGAATCTCACTTCAGCCAATGGTTTTGTAAAAATGTCAGCTCTTTGAATATCAGTATGAATCTTTTCCATTCTAATATTCTTCTTTTCAACATGATCCCTAATAAAATGATGCCTAATATCAACATGTTTGCATCTAGTATGTAAAACAGGATTTTGAGTGATGGCAATGGCACTATTACTGTCACAATATATAGGTACATTAGATTCTACAACATTGTAGTCTCTGAGTTGTTGTATTAACCAAAGAAGCTGACTACAACAACTACCTGCAGCCATATATTCTGCTTCAGTAGTAGAAGTTGCCACACTTGTCTGTTTCTTTGAAAACCATGAAATGAGCTTAGTTCCTAAGAATTGACATGAACCTGAAGTAGATTTTCTATCTATTTTGCAACCTCCAAAGTCCGAGTCTGAATAACCACTTAAAGATATATCATCATCTGCAGGATACCATAATCCTCGATTAATAGTCCCCTTTAGATATTTCAATATCCTTTTAGCAGCTTCCAGATGACTTTCCTTGGGGTTTGCTTGAAATCTTGCACATACTCCAACAGAAAAAGCTATATCAGGTCTGCTGGCAGTTAGATAGAGTAGAGAGCCAATTAAAGCACGATAGTGAGGTTGGTCAGAAGACTTACCTCCTTCATCAGGATCCATTCTGTATGTAGGTTGCATGGGCACACCAACTGTCTTACAGGTTTTAATACCAAATTTATCTAGCAAATTCTTAGTATACTTTGCTTGATTTATAAAGATACCGTCTGAAGTTTGTTTTACTTGAAGACCAAGAAAATATGTCATTTCTCCCATCATAGACATTTCAAATTTACTTTGCATGAGTGTAGAAAAGCTTTCACTCAGGTTTTTGTTGGGTGATCCAAAGATAATATCATCCACATAAATTTGAACAAGTAATATATCATTACCTTCTTGTCTTCTAAACAAAGTTCTATCAACCTTGCCTTTTGTAAAACCATTTTCAAGTAAGAATAGAGAAAGAGTATCATACCATGCTCTTGGAGCTTGTTTCAATCCATAGAGTGCTTTCTTCAACCTGTATACTTGATGACTATTCACTTCAAAACCAGGTGGTTGTTCTACATAAACTTCTTCAGCAAGTATACCATTCAAAAATGCACTTTTCACATCCATTTGATATACAGTAAATTTCATATGTGCAGCATAAGCAAGGAACAATCTTATAGCTTCTAGTCTAGCTACAGGAGCAAAAGTTTCATCATAATCAATACCCTCAGCTTGAGAGTAGCCCTGAGCAACTAATCTAGCTTTGTTTCTAACTACAAGATCATTTTCATCCCTTTTGTTCTTGAAAATCCACTTAGTACCTACAACATTATGATTACTAGGTCTATCAACAAGTTCCCAAACTTCATTTCTAGTGAACTGATTAAGTTCTTCCTGCATGGCTACAATCCAGTTACTATCACTTAAAGCTTCAATCACAGTTTTAGGCTCAATAGATGATAGAAAACAACACCAGCAAAATAAAGACTTACTAGGTTCTTCCTTTGAATCAAACAATTGTTTTCTAGTTTTAACACCTATACTAGAATCACCTAGAATCAGATCAGTAGAATGAGCAGACTTCCATGTCCTTCTATTCTTAACAGTATCATCATTTACATCATGCAAATCATCATGCAGATCAGTATCATTTATATCAGCAGTTTTGTTCATAGGAGAGCAGTCATTCAATTCTTTTATTTCAGAAGTTTTAGATGACTCACCTTTGTCTTTTACCTTTTCTTTATCAGAATCTTGATCTAGAACTTTCAGGAAAGGATTATATGCTTGTACAGATTCATATATTCCTGTATCATCATCTTCATTGTTGTTTTGAAGCTGTAGTTTGTCAACTTTCTTACTGAGCTGGTGATCAGCAGAGTCCTGTACATTCTCATCAAAGACAACATGGGGTGTTTCTTCCACACATAGAGTAGAGTAATTAAACACTCTAAATGCTTTGCTTACAGAAGAGTATCCTAAGAATATCCCTTCATCAGCTTTTGCATCAAAAGCATTCAATTTATTTTTGCCATTGTTATGTATGAAACACTTACAGCCAAAAATATGAAAATAAGAAACTCTTGGTTTTCTACCTTTCCATACCTCATAAGGTGTTTTACCATGTACCTTATTAAGAGCACTTCGATTTTGAGAGTGGCAAGCTGTGTTAATAGCTTCTGCCCAAAATTTCTGAGGTGTGTTGAATTCTGCAATCATGGCTCTGCAAGCTTCTTTTAGTGTTCTGTTTCTCCTTTCTGCAACACCATTTTGTTGAGGGGTTCTGGCTGCACTAGTCAAATGCTGTATGCCAGACTTAGAACAATAGTCAGAAATGTAACAATTAATAAATACAGTCCCCTTGTCACTCCTAATCTTGACAATGGGATGACCTTTTTCAACCTGCAATTTCTTCAATAGATCTGGAAGTAGTGTTTGTGTATCACTCTTTTTGTGTAGAAAGACTACCCAAGTGAACTTAGAATAATCATCTACAACAACTAGAGTATACCTTCTTCCATTTAATGTAGGAGGTGTGATAGGACCATGAAGATCCATATGCAAGAGTTCTAAAACTCTGCTTGTTGAAAGAGTAGGAATGGACTTAAATGAAACCTTTACCTGTTTACCTTTTTGACAGGAGTCACATACTTGTGACTTGGAATAGATTTCATTAGGAATGCCCTCAACAAGATGTTCTCTAGCAATCTTGTTGATTATCTTAAAGTTTAGATGGCAGAGGCGTTTATGCCAGAGCCAACTGTTTTCTTTAGGACTCTTAGTAATAAGACAGGCATTCTTAGGACAACTATTCCAGTTCACAATGTATATACTTCCTTGTCTTGTGCCAACAAGTAGAACATTGTGAGTCCTTTTATCAATTATTTCACATTTTCTGGTCTTGAACTGAACCTTGTATCCCCTGTCACAAAATTGAGATACAGATAACAAATTATACTTCAAACCTTCAACATAGGATACATCTTGGATTTCAACATCTCCATTCTTGATGAATCCAAATCCTTTTGTGATTGCTATTGAGCTATCTCCAAAGATGACTTTTGGTCCTTCCTTCTCTTGATAGTCAGTAAGTAAGGCCTTGGTACCAGTCATGTGGTGTGAGCACCCACTGTCTATGTACCAGGTCTCACCAACTGAACCACCTTTCTTGTATAAGTCCAGTCGATCCTGCAAAGTAGTGATCTTAATAATTTAGGTACCCTAGTTTATTGGGGTCCTTGGGGGTTAGTAGCAAGAGGTACCCAAATGAACATTGAGGATTTGAATAAGTGGGACCTCTTCAGTTTCCTTCCAAATTTATCACAAAACAGTACTTTATTAACCAATTCAGAATTATCAGCAGACTTAGGATCTATTTTTCTGAGATAGCCTTTCCTTGGTTCTATCCCTTTTTCAGTAAGATCAGTATGTCTGTAATAGTTTGAATAAGGTCTAAAAGCATGTGGACCATAAGGCTTATAAATTTGCTTTGGTCTCTTCTCTCCATGGATATCATAAGATAAAGGAGGAGGATAAAGAACAGGTTTGTTATGATAATGAGGCACAAATCTCCTAGGTTTAGTTGAATACAGCTGAGACTGCCTTATAAAAGGAGGTCTAGGCTGTTCCCAACTAGCCTGTGCTTGTCTTGACCTACTGTTCTGAGTTTGTCTCTTCTGATTCCAGGACTGATCTGATCTGGTCAGAGGAGTATAACTCTTCTGGTATGGTCTTGACTGTACTGGTCTTAATACATTCTTCATTTTACCATTCTTGGTAGTAGGTGGGATGTATTTAGACTGTACTTTGAGTTTTGGATCATCATCATATGTCATAGGTTCTTTCCCTTTATCTAGTTGCAAAGAACTTGTACTAGCTCCATTAGTGTTCTTAAATTCTGAAGTAGTTGGACTAGGCAGATCAGTACCTATTCCTCTTTTATCATTTGGAGCTCTATATCTGTCTGAGATTGTTTGATTAATCTTAGTAGAGTTAATCATCCCAGATAGCTTTCGATCTAGGCTCACTACTTCAGATTCTAAGAATCTATTGCGCTCTTCAAATTTTTCACATTTGATCTTTAAATCATTGAATTCATTAGTCTCTTTGGCTTGAGTTTTAAGCATACCCTGATATAGTTTGTCAATGGATGCATACTTTTCTTGGAGTTGAGACAACTCTTCTGATAGTCTTGCATTTATGACAACTATATTAGGATCCACTTGTAACTGAGCTTCTTTTAGCTTAATGATTTCTTGCTTTAAAGATATATTCTCATCACTAATTTCCATGAATGCTTTGTTAGCTTGTAGAAGGTCTTCTTCAGTCACTCCTTGGGAATGATGAAGACTACTTCCTACACTGCTAACAGCAGCATCACTTTCATCAGTGTCAGAATTGTTACAAGATTGAAATGAGTTGACAGATGATACCTCATCATTTATTTTGGCCATCATTGCCAGTCCATCATCTGCTATGAAAGCTTCATCTTCATTGCTAGAGGGGTAGTCAGATGAAGTCGATGGTAACTCTTCTGATTCCGAATCAGAGTCATTGTAAGCCACCATTGCCTTCTTACCCTTTGCATATTTTCGATCTCTTCTGGCTTTCCTTTCTTCTCGATCTTCAGAACTCAGATCAGGACATTCATATATATAATGACCTGGCTTATCACAATTATAGCAAACAGGATTGTTAGAAGTTCTTTTAGAAGGAGAATGCTTTCTGTTCCTGTCATGCTTGTCAATTGAGTTCCTGTCTTTCTTATCAGAATACTTTCTGTCTCTCTTTTCAGATGAGTTCCTGTCTCTCCTGTTCTCATTAGAGATCTCATCCCTTCTTTCAGAAGAGTTTTGATCCCTTCTGTTCACAGAAGAGTCCCTGTTATTAGAACCCTTAGATTCCTTATAGAATCTTTTGTACCTGCCATATCTCTTGTTCAGTTTATCAAATCTTTTGATCATAAGGCTCATCTGATCTTTCAGACTTAGATCAGAACCATCTAGTTCATCTTTTATGCTTGAAGCCTTTGTTTTAGATGATCTAGACCCCTTTGAAGTAGAGGCTTTGAAAGCTATATCTTTAGAGACATCCTTATCCTTATGGATCACAGAAATAGGATCTTCTTCATCTAACTCGAACTCATGTGCCTTAAGTGTTTGGAACATAGTTTCTGCTGGCCAAGAATCAATGTCTTGTGTAGTTTTAATGATCATCTTGACCATTTTCCACCTTTCATCCAAGGCTTTCAAGATTCTCAAATTAACTTCTCTGTCAGTATAAGTCTTTCCTAATACATCAAGATCATTCATAATTTTGGTAAATCGAGTATCCAATTCATCAATTGATTCTCCTGGCTTCATCTTAAATGATTCAAACCTTTGGACAGCAGTGGATAACTTGCTTTCTTTGATCAGTGTAGTACCTTCACAAAGAATAGCCAGTTTGTCCCACATCTGTTTTGCAGTCTTACATTTTAATACTTTACCAAGATACTCATTTGGTAAGGTATGTAGAATGTAGTTCTTGGCAAGACTATCCAAATTGTTTTGTTTCATCTCTTCTGAAGTCAGTTCTGACCTGGGTTTGGGGACCAGTGCTCCAACTGGTTTAGATGGATCCAGAACAGCAGTGTTTTCCACCATGATGACAATTGGTCCTTCAGTCACCACAGACACCATCAGATCATGGGTTGAGCTAAAGATGGCCTCCATCCTAAGCTTCCAGTAGTCATAATCTGCAATTTTGAACTTAGGCAGCTTGTTCACATTAGTGTCATCCATGTTTGTTTATACAAATAGGATCAGTAGTATAGCAGATAGATTTCAAGTATTCAGATAGTAACAAGTATCAAGAATTAACAGTAAGATCAGTAAAGATAACCTTCAAGATTTACAAGGTTTATCAAGAAACAGCAGTCCCAAAGAACTACTGCTCTGATACCACTTGTTGGTCCCAAAGTTGAGTTAATAATATTGAGTAAGCTAGTGAAAATGTCTAGAGGGGAGGGGTGAATAGACTTTTCAAAAATCTTTCAATATATCAGAATACACAATGCGGAATAATCAGATTACTAATGAGCCCAATCAAGTTTATACTCAACTTTTATCTAGATCTTTATCTTTGTTAATTCTACTGTTCTTGATTAAACAATTCAAACAAATATCAAACAGTAAAGTAAAGAACACAGAATTTTATAGTGGTTCGACAAATGTCTACATCCACTCTCACAACTCCAGTTGTGAAGTTTTATTACTCTTCTTGAGCTTCTTGTGGCTTAAAGTCCCAAGATTAAGACTTTGATCTTTTCGATTATACCACCAGGTATATCTTCGATCTACTAGTAATTCTACAAGTAACTAGCACACTTGTTTTACAACATACAAACTTAAACTTTGAAAAGTAAAACTTCTCTTTGAATAGCCTTTGATTCTTCTCTTCAGTTCAGTGGCTTCTCTTCTTCAATCTCCTTTAACTCTGTGAATTCTTCTTTGTAGACTTGCTCTTGAATTCTCTAAGATCAGTATTTTCTCAGTAGTAGCAGTAGTCTATTCAAGTAGGAGATCACACAGTATTTATAGAACTTAGTATGACAGTTAGCAGTTTGTGAACTAACTTTCAACTAACTCTAAAACTGTTTTTGTAACTTCTTCTTGTAACCGACTTTGTAACTTCCTTCCAAGTCAGCATCTCTTCAATAAATCTCCAGTTTACACTTTAAATAAGCTTTCCAAACTTATTCTTCAATTTCACTAAATCAGCACAGTAACTTACTGTTCTGATTTTTTACTCTTCGGATTTTACTCTTCTGATTTTTACTCTTCTGATTCAATCAGCACAGTAACTTAAAACTGTTCAAAACTTCTCCAGATTTCTTCTAATCTCTTCTTCAATTCTTCTTGAAGTCTTCTTAGTCTGAAGTAGTCCTCTGAGTCTTCATTAGTCTTCTGATCTTCATCTAATCTATTCCTAATCTAATGTTCTGATTTTACTGTTCTGAGCTTTACAATGCTGAATACAAATAGAATACAACTTTACATATATAAAACCTATCTATACATCAACTGAACTACATACAGATGAGTATTTCTAAGTCCTATACTATAAGTTGTCTATACAATATAAAACATCAGCTTAGTTCCTAACAGTTCATATATCAGATCAGTAACCAATAAGATCAGTAACTCATAAGATCAGTAACTCATGTAAGTTTAATAACTTCCATATAAGATCAGTAAATATCTAAGATCAGTAAACACTTAAGATCAGTAACTTACATATCAGATCAGTAAACATATTAGATTAGTAAGTACATCAGATCAGTAACTCAGATTTTCAAATATCTCATATAAGATCACTAAAATTATTCTCAGTTTCCACACTAAGATCAGTAATCTTATTCCACATAACTTAGTTAAGATCAGTAATTTTAACTTTGATATTACTCAATAAGATCAGTAAACTTATTCCACATAACTCAGTTAAGATCAGTAATTTTAACTTTGATATTACTCAATAAGATCAGTAAACTTATTCTTAATATTACTAAATAAAATCAGTAAACTTACTTCAGTTAGCATTAAGATCAGTAATCTCAATTTTAAGTTTCTCATCAGATTAGTAAGCTTATATTCAGATGACTTAGTTAAGATGACTTAGAACCACATATATCACTAACTTTAAGTTGCTTTTGGCCATCAAAACATACTTTCATCAACTAGAACATTGTTTATAGGATTCATATCCCAACACAAACGCTAACATCCCTGAACCTACGAGTGCTGCTACTATTGATCACTCACTTCCAAAATCACCAGCTGCCCAGAAGTCCTTTCCTTTAGGAACCTCCTTCGAAAAATTGAAGAGAGCGTACGATGCCCTAGCCCAAAAGTCGGCAACGCCAACAATCATCCTGGAAGGCGAAATAATTGACAGTGCTATGTTCCGTGATGATTTACATGTTGTGGGTAGTGACGATTTGGTGATGCAGGATGTCTCCTCGTCAGATTAAGAGGTTTTGGCGAAGAAATTCTCCCGATTGAGGCAAAAGAGAAAGTCCCCTGCTAAGAAAGCTCAACCCCCTGTTCCAGCTGCTCGTAAATGGCCTGGTGGTCGACGAAAGTCCTACAGAAACTTAGAAAAGAAGGTTGATTACACTAGCAAGAGAAAGCCAAGAACCGATGGAGGAAAATCACAACCCATTACTATCTCGAACTCAGAATCAGAGGGGGAGCAAACTCAGGATGTCAATGAAATCATTGATAACTTTCCTGAATCAGTTGCGGTCAATCAAACAGAAGAAGAGGATTCCAGTCCGAAGGCTCAAAAAACGTACAAACGGCTCCGCAAGGATCACAATGTTGCCCATACGGTGGCAACTTCCAATGAATCAACCTCTCTTGACTCCTCCAGCTCAAGTTCAGACTCCTCTAATCATGAGGATGAGGTACCACTCTCTTCTGAAAATGAATTTAGTGACACGAACATTGAATATAATGATAACACAAGTGCTCAGTATAAGACTATAAGGAATATGATTATTCTTAGTGAAAGAATACTAAGAATTTCTGACTTTGAGGAAGCTAATATATTAGTTTGGTTTAAGGAAAGATCTTTACTGGATGCTTTAGTGTTTGCTGTTCCGTATATTGTTGATTGGGTGCATGAGTTCTATGCGATATCAACTCTAGAAGATACGGGTGTGTGCTGTTTAGAGGCCATGAAATAATTGTTACTCCAAGGAAGATTAACATGATGTTAAAAACAAAAATTATGGAGGACCCTGTTGTTACTGATTATGACATTATGATTAGTGTTTTAACTGGTGGTAAGATAACAAGGTGGGTACCTAAAATACTTGCCTCTCGATTGACAAGTCTTTATTCTGTTCTCCATAAGATTGTTTGCTGTAATTGGATTCCTTCCACGAACAATACCACACTGACCTTGGAGCAAGCCGTACTGCTTTTCAAAATAGGGCACCTTAAGAGGTTTAATTTGGGGCAAGTCATATTTACCAATATGATGAACTTTAAATGTACCATGTATGGAAAATGGTTGCTTCCATATCCATGTTTGATCTACAAGCTGCTAGTTGATAAAGAATTTCAGAGGTCAGACACTGAGGTAATCAACGACTATGTTCCTAGCTTCACCATTTCTCTTCAACTTCGAACATGAGGTAGAATTATTGACCTTCCTATTCCAAGAGCCTCCTCTTCCAGAAGTGCTGCTTCAAATGACCCATCATCATCCACAGATCATCCTCCTTCAGGTTGTGTTGCTTCTGTTTACTTGTCTTCTCATTATGTTCTAAGACAGGTAGACATTCTTCAAGGAACCATTACCAACCTTCAAAGCACAGTTGAAGACCTCTTGATCCAGAAACAATTTTGGATGGGCCTACTTTCTACATCCACAGGGGGAGTGACAACAGATGTTCACACAGGTCCAAGAGAAGTTGAAGGTTCTGAAGCTGTACCAGATGTACCTGTTCAGGAAGAAGGTGTCTCAGCCGTTCCCAACTCAGATGCAGTTGCAGTTCCTCACTCAGATGACAATGAAGAGATGCAGGATGCCATGGATAAGGAGCTGGACCAAGATGCCCAAGACATTGAGGATCTTTATGGAGATCTCAATGTACACTGAAGGCTTGAAGAATGGGGGAGTTCAGAGTATGGGGGAGTTCGTGCAGACTATGTAGATGCAGCTGATCCATTCAGCCAAATCCTCCCTTTTACTGCTTTCATTTATTTCTTCACTCTGTAAAGCCTGTACTCATGTTTTTAATTTTCTGTTCCAGATACAATTTACTTTATGTTTTTGTTGGTTTAAATCTAAGTACTGTTTTGACTTAGATGTAGTTTTTAAAATTTGACTAAATACTAAATTTATTTCTACTTTGAAATATCACTTGTATTGTTTTCTTAATCAATATTCTGAATGTTGTGAACATTAGTGGTGTTGATGTAGAAAGGTCAAATTGGGGGAGATTGTTGATGTTGGAATAAGTGTTTTGTCTAATGATCCAACACTTCAGCCAAGTGTTGTGCTAAATGTTCCCAACACCTAAGACAACATCAGAATTTGTCCTTTCTCCTTTTACTAACTCTAATCTTACACTTGTTGCTTAGTGATGTCCCTAATGTAGGTAGAAGACGTGGGCAACACCCAGGTCAAGCAGTTGCACGGGAGTGAGTAGTTTCTGAGCATTATTATACAAGGCCCTAAAAATATGGAGATGTGAAAGGAGGTTATCAAAACCACCTTGATCCAATGGCTGAGATGATCAAGGGGATTGAGGGCAGTTCGTACTACAAGTCTATAAATAGAGGACACTGCCTTCAATACAAGATACACACGAAAGAAAGCTAAACGCAATTACTAGTCCATTGAATGCACGACGCTTCTAGTTAGGAATATTTTTGTTCTTTCTTGTAGATTTGCACACTCTTATAAACCCGAATATTTATGTGTTAAATCATTGTCTGATTTACTAGAGTTTTATGTTAGATCTATGAGGGAGATAGTTTCGTATATTCTAGTAATCTTTTCAAACTCATTCGAGTTGTAGTTGTTCAAAACCTTACGAGGTTGTTGATTTGTTTCACTGATATTTTATTTAATATAGTGATCCGTGTAGATTATTTTTAATCTACACAAATTTTGAATAATTCCATTTGCAAAGTGTTATTTTAATTTCCGCTGCTCAATTGTTGTCTGGACAGTGCCAACATGATAGACAACGCTCTGTATAGACTTGCACGCACACTTTCAGTAATGATAAAGTATTTCAACATACTAATTATATTTAATGGAATATCTCTCCTTGTACAAAATAATTTTTTATTATTCGGGTGTCACCTTCGTCCCAACTCCCAACTCCTCCACCAAATAATGCTGTCAAATTTTCATTTGCTATTTAAATTTGTTTTGATAAATGTTACTATAGTTTTAATTTTATAATATTATTATTAATATATATATATATTATATCAAAATTTATAAATTTTTTTATCTATAAATAGAGATCAATAGGTTTTGAATCAAATTTCATATTTTCTTTCAATTTCCTTTCTCCAATTTTTTACTCTATCATTTTCTATTATGGGTCCAAATCATCCAAATTTACATTTTTTGCATTGTTATATTTTATGCATCTATTTTAATTTGTTTATTTACTATATTCTATTTCAAATTTTTAACTCTTGTAATTTATTTTTATTATTGAGATTGTAGTTTATTTTAATTGTATGATAATATGCCTTCTTATTATAATTTATAAATTATTAATTTCAAATAATTTAATAGATTTCTTACATCTTTTAAATATAATAAAAATTTATTATAAATAATATATAAGGGTTGGTCTGCTATGGACTCGAGTGCATGTTGTGCACCCTAGTCCATGTTACACTTTTTGGTAAATGGTGTTGCACTTTTCAATTATTAAACTGTATAATAATATTTTTAGTAATAATTGAAAAGTGCAACACCATTTAACAACAAGTGTAAGTCAGTAAACTGAAAAGTGCACATGGACTAGAGTGTACAATATGCACTCGAGTGCATACTAGACTTTACCAATATATAATTAAAAAATAATATATTTGAAGATTGGGTTGAGTCGTTGATAAAGCATGAAAAAAGAAAAAGTAATGGGATGTGTATATGGAAGAGAGATAAATTATTTATTTATTAGAATATTGGGGTGGAAGAAAGTTGTTAATAAAATTGATTAAGTATAAAAAAAAGAAAAAGAAAAAGTAATGAGATGTGTTGAGATGTGTATATGGAAGAGAGACAAATTATTTATTTATTAGAAGGTTTGGGTGGGAGAAGGTTGTTAATAAATATGGTCTTACGTATTAAATTTGCATTATTATGTTGTTGATTAAAAAAAAGTACAGTCTCATAACCCATTGTCCCACTATTTTGGTTGTAGTCGCCCTTTTGTAGTTGGGGTCAACGGGTTGACCCTTGACACTGTCCTGTTGACCCTTGACAGTGTCAAGGTGACTATTTTGGTCGTAGTCGCCCTTTTGTAGTTGGGGTCAACAGGTCGATCCTTGACAGTGTCAAGGTGACAGATTAGGTGACTATTTTGGTCGACCCTACAGATTAGGTGTCAACAGGTCGATCAGGTCTAATTTTTGTGCCTTCTAAAGAGGGAGCTCTAATTTTTGTGTCTTCTAAAGAGCTCCAGTTGGACGGTGCGTGTGCGCGCGTGTCCTTTTAGGAGTGTACCCTTAGTCAATAGTTGAACTCCCTTCACACTTCAATGTATGTAATAACCCTTCACATTCTCACCCTCAAACTCACAATAAAAATTGAAACACTTCAACCTCATTAATTAATTTTTCACTCACCAAGACTCGGTTTTGAGACATTAAATATACCACCCATGTTCTTCTACTCCGCGAGTATAATTAACATTTAGTCCATCTAATTAATTTAATTAGATAAGGGTATCAAAACCCATTTAATCCACATTAATTCCAACAATCCTCCACATGAGTGAAAATTTTGTTTATAGTACATCAGGCTTAATGTTCAGTTCAATTGAAACTTCAGTTCATCCGGAAAAGTAGTTTTTTACTTTGAACTTTCCGTAACCGAACACTATCGGGTATACAGGCGGCTTAGTGGACGCAATGTCTTGAACTAATCCTCCATCGTGTATACCTAATCAATAGTGCAAGTACACTTCAATCTCGACTTCGTAACGTTCTCATGTTTTTTTTTCGTTTTAGCCCTAAACGTCCTTTGCATTCATATATCTTTGAGTGGGAAAATTTTAGTTTTAGTCCTATAAGTTTGATACATTCCAAAATAAATCCTTTAAGTTTCAACTTTACAAAATACGTCATTTACCTTTCAATTTAATCCTTTTTTACATCAATTTTAATCCTTTTTACATCAATTTTAATCCTTTATCTTTCTAATGAATTAAAGCTGCCTGAATATTCTCTTTCCGGTGGAATGTGTGGTACCACATTTATTTAAAAAAATGTCATGTCATCTGCCACATAATTATCTCTCATTTATATATACTTAAAAAAAAATATCACGCCACATCATTAATGGACTATCAATCAATAAAAAATAAAATCTCTGCATCTACGTAATTAATTGAATATCTATCAAATTTTCCTGTAAACTCCCAAGTTCAATTTAAAACAAGATTGAAATATGCACCATTGATAAAACAATTCTATAATTAAAAATAATTTTTTTTTACAGGATAATTAAAAATAAAATTGACAACAACTAAATTAAAACATAACAATTTAAAATATATGAACCTGTTCATGTTAATGGATGCTTACAATATAATAAAGTTGTATTTCAATCTTTTCAAAAACTAACATTCCACCTAAAAGATTGAGAATACAACTTCCATTTTTGCAAAAAAAAAAAAACACCATTGTTTGTGTCGTGAATTGTGGCCTCAAACTTCCATTCCATGTACAAACGGTGGTGGAGGGGCTCTAATGCTTGGTGGAGGGGCTCTAATGCTCGGTCAAAGAGCATAGTTGGAACATAGGGAGCAGGTAAAGCTTGGCTGGCCTCAAAACTTCATTATCTTCCTCCATTAGACCCATGGAAGTTCTGGGGGCAAGATAGTACCCTCCCTGAACATCAACCTGCCAGAATGAAATCATCAACATGCAAGAATGAAATTGTTCAGGGCGTAACAAATTTCACTTAAACTAGTAAAATAAACTTCTATTGCAAATAGATATATAACACTTAAATTGGGAGGTCTCCCACTTTTTTTTTCCCTATAAAAAAAAAGGTAATTAAACTCGAATATTGCTCAAAACTGTATTATTTATACACATTCTTAAAATAAAATTATATGTAAATTTTATTGAGAACTTTTTAAAATATTGAAAACTTTTTAGAACTTCTTAAAATATACCTCTAATCAATTGATTTAAATAGAAATGAAAAAATATATATCACAACAAAACTATATATATTCTCTCATGTAGTGGACAGTGCCATATTATTAACAAAAGAAAAAAATAAATAGACTTGAGAAAGTATATAGACATAAAAAAAGGTTCATGGTAAAATAAAATGGACATGAAAAATTAAATAAACATGAAATGCTATTATACCACAGGAAAAGTCGTGTACTTACCATGTGCATGTGGAGGTGTACTTACATGTGGATGTGGAGGTGGTGGAAGGAGCTTAAAGCCCTTCTCTCGAAGACATTTGTGATCTACTTTACTTTACAGATGAACTTTACTTTGTGTTCTTAGTTAGTGTTTTTTTTCTTTGTTTCAGAATGTGAATGGGTGGAGTATGTCTTGTTCAGGTTTGATTTGTGACATGGAATTTTGTATTATTTACAAAGTTTGTCATTATATTTTCCTTCCAATTCCAAAGATAGGATGATATGGCAGATGATATGACATTTTTTAAATAAATGTGGTACCAGCAAATTCCAATCCCCAAATAATTTAATCGCATAATTCATTAGAAAGATAAATGATTAAAATTGATGTAAAAAAGGATTAAATTGAAAGGTAAAGGATTAAAATTGATGTAAAAAATGATTAAATTGAAAGGTAAAAGACGTATTTTGTAAGGGTAGGTCTAGTATGGACTCAAGTGCATGTTGTGCACTCGAGTACATTAACTGTTTATTTATTAGTTACAACAGCATTATCACATAAGTTAGTTTGTGGCCCAGTAGCACTTCTTCACATAGATTTCCATAATGTTGTGGGTTTGATTCCCACTTCCTTCAATATTTTTTGTATTTTAACACCTTTTCGATTTATTTTTAATTTTAATATATATTTTCCAAGATTATAAAAGTGCAAGTAGTAATTGACAAAAGGTGTATGTTAAAAATAATAAAAGTGCAAGTAGTAACTAATAAAATATACTATAATATAAATAATTTTTAAATTTTTTTTTATCACTCATATTTCTTGATTGAAAGAGTACAAATACTAATTTATAAAGGTGTAACATTAATAATAATAAAATTGCAAGTAGTACCTAATAAAAATGTGTAACATTAATAACTAAAAAAAAATATGAGCAACACTTTCTACTAAATATAAACTTGCACTTTTCAGTTATAAGGATTTACACTTTTTAGTAATATTGTGTTGCACTTTTCAGTTATATTAACTTGCATTTTTTTATAATATTGTGTAGCACTTTTCAGTAATATTGACTTACACTTTTTAGTAATATTGTGTTGCACTTTTAAGTTATACTAACTTGCACGTTTTTATAATATTGTGTTGCACTTTTCAATTATATTGAGTTACACTTTTTAGTTATATTGACTTACACTTTTATTAATATTGTGTTGCACTTTTTAGTTATATTGACTTACACTTGTTATTAATATTGTTTTGCACTTTTCAATTATACTAACTTGTACGTTTCACTTTTTAGTTATACTAACTTATATTTTTAGTAAATATTGTGTTGCACTTTTTTGTTATATCGATTTACATTTTTTAGTAATATTATTTTGTACTTTTTATTGAATAAAAGTTTAAATCTAAATGAAGAATGTGTATATTTTTTTTTAGTACGAATTAAATGGTTCAAACATTATTCTCTCCACATTTTATTATAATATACATATTAAAAAAACTCAATATTTTAATAAGTATGTTAGTAGTCTAAATGGTGGGTGTAAGATTTTTTTAAGATTGATGTACATCAAACCCGAAAAAAAAAATAGGCAAAAAAAAAAAAAAAAACAACGACGAATAAAAATAAGAATTTACTTATTGGGCCTGGGCCATCATGGCAACAAAGGCCAACAAGCGGGGGAATAAAAATGACAACAAAGGCCAACAAAAAAACAAATGACGTGGCACTCGAGTGTATGTATACACTCGAATGCATAATAAAGTTGAAATTAAAGGATTTATTTTTGAATGTATGAAACTTGTAGAACTAAAACTAAAATTTTCCCTTGAGTATCTATTCAGATTTTTCTCTCGTTATAAATTTCAATTCAACTGATACCTTGTAATACGAGATTAGTTATTCAAACAAATTATGAATATGACATTTATCTTAAAAAAGCAACAAACTATTAAAGTGAAAATATAATAATTCAATATTTAAAAAAGGAATAATAATATTTAAGTAAAAAAATAATAATTAAAAATTAAGTCCCAGAATGTCTTTTTCCAAAGAAAAACGTTTTAATTATTCGCACTCTGTACGTGTGTGTAGTCTCGACTCTCGAGGGTTCTTCTACAACAGCACTCCTATTTTATAAAACCCTAGATCAGAATTCAGTTCAAAGTGCTGTCAATAATTCTATTCATATCTACTGCCGAAACCGGGCTCCGATTGCCCTGAAAAGGTAAATTAATCTCCTCTCCTCACTATTGTTTAGTGCTTTAACTCCCTGTAGTCGTACAATGCCTGCGCTCTGTTGCTTTTTATTTCAAAGAAATGTTGCACATCATGCATTTTAGTACCTTTCATCATCAAATATCAACAATCTGTTTTTTAATTCTTCTTTTTCACGGTATACTGCTTTGGTGGCGCTCTCAGAAAATTTGGGGAACTATTGCCCCCTTTAAGCTTCTTCGATAGTATTCAGGGGCAACTATTTTAGGTTGAGTTTGTATTAAACTAACTAGTTGTATACATGGCTGTAACGGTTATTAGATCGTGTTCTGGGGTTGTTTGATTTTGATTGACTTGGATTTGAAATTGATGAATTGTTTTTTGAGGGATTCGCCTAAATTGCGTCTATTTGGAATCCTTTCATTTCAAATACTTGGATAGTCAAGGTTTTTGTCATTTTATATCATGAAATAATAATAATAATCTGTTTTTCTTCACATGCATGTTTTCATGAACCAGCAAAAAATTGGAAGTAGCAATGCTTCCTGCTATTTGATAATGGCTCTTAACTTATTCCTTTAATTTCAGTTTCTGTGAAAGATGCCTTACTCATCTGAAGACGAAACTGACATAAGTGATTCGGAGCTTGAGGAATATGTTGACCGGTGCTACGAGCAGCTGAAGGATGAACCTCAGAAGGTGAAGTTTTCAGAGGTGCTTTTCAGGTGCCCGTACTGCCCTGGAAAAAAGAAGCTAGTTTATGCATTTAAGGATCTTCTCCAGCATGCCATTGATGTAGGCAAGGGCTCTCAGAATCGGGATATCAAGCACAAGGGGAAACACTTAGGTCTTGTCAAGTACATGAAAAGCGACCTCAGTCAGGAAGACTTATCTTCCTTATTAACTGGTCTAACTCTTGAGCCTCTTCACGACAATGGTGGGAATGAGTTGTTTGTGTATCCTTGGATGGGAATTGTAGCAAATTTCAATGGTGAGAGTTGCTCTAAACTCAAGAATGATTTGGCCAATAGAGGACTTGATCCAGTTAGAGTTAGACCACTTTCTGGTGGATATGCAGTGGTGGAATTCAAGAAAGAGTGGTCTGGATTTTATAATGCAATCACGTTTGAGAAGGAATTCGAGATCGAACATCATGGAAAGAAGGATTACCATGCACCTTCTGACTTGGGGTTATATGGCTGGGTTGCTAGAGATGATGATTACAATTCTGAGGGCATCTTAGGTGAGTTTCTCCAGAAGAATGGAGACTTGAAGACTCTGAGCGGTTTGGAAGCTGAAGAGAAGCGAAAAGCTGGCCTGCTCATTGCCGATTTAAGTAATACTATCGATGAATTGAGGATGCGTCTCAATAAGCTTGAAGGCAAATGAAAGCTGAGACTTCTATTTCTGAAGTCATGGTTAGCTTGTTAAGTGATTTGGTTGAAATCTAGTTTCTTTTATTTGCTTTGCTGTGAATCCTCGTTAGTAAATCTAGTATGTTTGACTGTCTGCTCGGTTGTGTAGTAGGAAAAACTGAAGGTTCATTTTGGTTAAGCTTTCCAGCATTACTTGGTGCAACTATTTTGTACTCTGCTAGGTTTTTTCCATCAGACCGGATCCCTCCCGTGCTCTATCTGCTCGTTGGCATATGCATGTTTTCGTTAGAAAACTTGCTGTTTTTGCTTGATGTTTTCTTTACGTGTGGTTTACTTATATTTTATCAGGTGCAAGATACTAACTATACTTAATATTTTTCTTGAAAATAATTAATCGTATTCTTTTTGACAGACCAATATACTTTTTTTTTTTGAAAAAGACAGACTAATATACTTGAATCACAATATTCTGGTACGTACAAAATTTAGTGTAGAAGAACTTTTAGTGAGAGTAGCGAATTCAATTATATAAACAAATCCACGAACATTATTTTAATAACTTAAGAGGAAGATCTGTCAAAAAACAAAAAAATTAAGATGAATCGTGAATTGTGAATTTGTGATCAATATAAATTAGCGGTTCTGACATAAATAATGATCTATACGACTATACTTGTCAACTTACATACCAGCAACATTCTGTTTCAACCTTTTCATTTACATTTGATCTTGTGATGAAACTGTTTCAACCTTTTCATTTACATTTGATCTTGTGATGAAATTATTGTTGTACCCAAAAAAAGAAAAGAAAAATACGAACAATGCATCTACGGAACTTAGAACACAGATCTACGGTATGAGAACTTGTAACGAAATAAGACTGCACGAATGTCTACTGAAAAAAAAAAATAGCTTGAATGTCTTCCTGCACGAGGATCCACTGAAAACGACATAGTTCCATGTTACATCCATCTTTGAAGTCTACCCCTAGGCCGTATTAAGTAGATGCGACCGTACGCCCATTGTCTACCTGGTCTTGAGATGGACTGCTGCAATCATCAAACACATAACAATAACATACCATTCTTTAGTCAAATATCATAAACTTGAACCATGTTCTACAATTAGGGTAGCACTCAAATAACATACTATCAATTCATTATTTAGGCAGTAATAAACATCTCTTGCATGTCCTTTGAAAAAAATAATTTTTTTTTGCATGTGATACAGTTTTATTTTGGTGTAGAGTACCTCAACTTTCGTTCGGAATTCCAAGGAGCTCTCGCATACATGACATTCTGCTTTATGCGGGGAATGATTGGACCTTTCTAATTTTTTAACAAATGCAAAGACCTGCAAACAATGTCAGAGTTTGAGAATCAAGTTGTTAATCAACTCAAATATAAAAGTAGAACTGGAGTGGTAATTAGATAGGTATACTTTCCACACTAACCTCTTCACCACAATTCGGGCACACCCCTTTCAATGCCACCAAGTCGTTCTTCCAGAGTCCTTGAAGTGCCCCAACTGCAAGAAAGTCCCAAATAAGTGTATGAATAAACTCTAATTTCAGAAATTTGAGAGGTTCAGAATTATCTTTTGACTGCTTACATGTCAACAAACAAACAAACAAAGCACTGAGGACCATTGATTAGATATAGTGGTCAACTAAAAATATTATCCTAACTGTGCCACAAATGGGTGATGAGTTATCAACTATATCATCTAATTTCTAGCACTCATGAATCAATCCAAGTAATTTACAACATTTCAAATTCCATAACATTCTTAACATTATATTTGCCTTCTCAATGTAATACTGATGCTAAAGCTTTTCTTGGTAATTGGTAAAGGTTGCACTCTAAAGTCACCAAACCTTGTCATTATCACTGAAAAAATTAATTCAGAATTGTTCAAACTAATTGCATCAGAGTTTTTCGATAAAAGTAATACAGACGATTCATTAAGAGAAAACTTAATTTTAATTCTTTGAGGTAAAGCACAGCTAATTAGTGATTAAAGGACTACATATGGAAAAAATAAATAAAAAACAAAACACCTATGATCTGTAACAAAATGTTAAAACTAAGAAATTCACAATATTAACATAAGTACTCTTGTGAAGATGTCATATTCATTACCAGAAGCTGAAGCAATTGGGTACCCAACCATGGAACCAAACAACATGAAGAGCATGCCATTGAGTGTAGCAAGAAACTCTATTGCAGAAGCTTGATCAACATAAGAAATTCCCAAATTGAACGCATCTTGATAAGCTTGAGCAACAGTGTATACTACAGGCACAAGGCAGGCTGAAGATCCAAAACCAAGAATCAAGAGCCATACACTAGCCAATGCAAAAACCTGTGAAGGATCTTCCTGCCCTACATGCATGTTATTCACCATCATGTGAAGAAAAGAGCGGGCCAATCCGCTACTACATTGAGGAAGTTAAATTCAATGCATCTAATATATGCTATTTCAGAATGTATGCACTATTTAACCATGGCAGTAATCCAATAGACAACAGTCCAGCATTTCTAGATGCCTAAGTCAAGGGAGAAATGGTAGACAGTTTGGTATCCCACCTTTCTCGATGCTCAAGTCAAGAAAGAAATTGTAAAAAGTATGGATTTTTATCATAATTAAACCAGGAAAAGCTAAATCATTGCAGTATGTACTCCATGTTTCAAATATGGAGCCACAAACAAGTAAACTATGCATATCTCATTTTGCTTCCCTGTTCTAAGCTGCAAATAGCTTTTCATAATGGTAGATATAGCAGGCAAACCACGATTGGCAAACATCAACATATTTTCTGATTAGCCTTCATAACATATCCATATGTCAGATAACAATTTTTTGATGAAGGCTTATTGAATGAGTAGCGGATTCTTATATCACCCATAAACTAGTTATTAGTATGGCTTCAAGTTCAAAAGACAGGGGAAGAAACAGAAAGTGTGATTCTCTTTAGTTTCAAGCTTATGCATTCTGACAAGATAACATAATTCATCCATGGAAAGGCGCATATGAAACCACATATAACGAAGTTTCTTTTATGTTCAACCTCAGGATAAATTTTGAGGGCATTTTGCAGCATTGCTTAATGTTATTTCAAGTAGTATATGAATTTAGGATTTTCGATGTACATAGTTAACATTAAAAAAAAAATTAATGGAAAATTACCTCAGCATCCGCATATGTGGAATGCCGCTTGAGACTGCAACGAGGATACTTTACAACGTATTTCGAACCATACCATCGCAGTTTTAACTGTCGCAACAAAATTTTCCGTATCAACACAAACCAGATAATCTGGGGAATAATACTAATGAAATCTAAAGCTTAAACAAAATTCACCTCAACTCTATCAAACATGTCATCCACAATTAAAGGCTCCCCACTATAGTAAGACTCCCTAGCCTTCATAGACACCAATAAAGATGTTACGATCAATTGATTAACAGATAGTAGTTTGAATTTAGGTAAAAGGACAGTTGCTTAAAACTCACTCACTTGGCGATAGAGAGCTTCTAGGGTCTCTTGACTAGCCGTTTCTACAGGTCCGACGAAGATACAAGACGGACCTTCCGTCAGACGACGGCCGTCGTGCGCGGCGGTGTCGGCAGTGGTGGAGACGGCGTAGCTTCGGGAGGAAATGCGAGAAGAGAGCTGGATTCCAGCTCGGGAAGCGGTTCTAGAGAGCTCGACGGTGGAGCCGATCACGTGAGGAGTGACCTGAGAGCACGCGCCGGCCATGAACTACCAAAACTGGAAATGCAAACGGATTATTTTTGGGAGTGGAAAAGGGAACTGTTTATGGCCACACAATGAGCGAGAGAGTTTATTGACGAAAACGCCATATCTGTTCTTCAATTTTGTGCCAATCGTTTCCTATAGTAACACTCTTAATAAAAAATTAAGAAAAAATGGGCTAAATTTTTTAGTCAAATTCGTGTGAACGCATATCGAATTTAATTACAATAAAGAATATTTTGGATCGTATTTTATGTCTAAAATTTTATTTTTGATAATATAACAAGGAGAATAAGAAAAGGAAAAAAACATAACATTTTAAATCAATTCCTTAATATTCCGCGAGGACAATCATCTCTAAACCAATCATGAGGTAATGAGGAGTTAGTAGTCATTTGAGAGCCGGTGCATGAGCCATACTATTCTTCGATCTGGGTATATGCTGACAATCCCACACTAAAATTTTGCGCAACATGCTCTTGATATTATTCACATAAGAGTTTTTGATGAGCCCACTAAACTTCTGAACCGACGTGATGACTTCAATTGTAAGAAGTGCATTAGAACGAATGTCATTCACCACTAGATTCTTGTTAATGCATTTTGAAAGCCCAATCTCAATTGCTTTCAGTTCAACTGCTACTATTAATAATACGTTGACATCCTACCAATAAAACCGATTGATCACCATTAACCAAAACATAACATATCGAGAAGAAGTTATCTTTTGTGTTGAATGATTCATCGGAGAATAACAAGTTATCTCATTCACTAATCCTTTCTATACCACCCATCTTTCCCCCGGAACGAGGTACCCGAGGTAGGCAGTTCCTTGACTCCATGATTTCATTAGCTGACGTCAAATTATTGAATAAAACTTAAACGTGGTTTTGAACCCCTATATTAATATTGAACAAGCACGAACAAATATTTATGTTTGATAAAATTCGAAGCTTGTTTTTAAATAAATATGTTAAAAAAAGGATATAAAGTATTTGAACTCGACCCGTGTTTGATTTGATTAAGATTCTTTCGAGCTCGACTAGCTAATTATCAATCAAACAACATAAATTTTGGAACATTTTAGCTCAATTTTAAGGTAGTTTAATTTGAACCCTAAAATACTCATTAACTTAGAACTCAGAAACTTATAGAATGCCATAATTTATAGTCCTAGTTGTTATGAGTACTACGCAACTAAGAATAAAAGGAGTAAAGAATTGAAATTGCTAATATATTGATACAATTATACAAAATTAGACAAAGACTTATACGAGATGACGTCTACAATTTAACAAAAATTAATACACATCTCTTTAAAAGTGTTAAAACATTATGTCTAAATTATATTCCGTCTCATGATAATATAGTCTAAGGCAAAATTAGATGAATGATCTATCTATCAATCTATCTATCCATGTCTTTTGAAATAATGATCCCATTCATGAGGTTTTGTTGTCCCAAACGTATAATACTTCCAACTACTATCCGAATCAAATTCACCTCTGTAATAACTCCTTCCTTGTTTCTTCAAGATTTCCACTCTTTTAATAACTCCTTTTATCGTCAAATCAAACGCATCTTCACTTTTCTCCAACCTCGTCCTCGGATCAGCATATATCACATTCGGAATCAGCTTAATCACATTCTCCCGCATCGCCGCAACTCTAGATTTCGAAATACGAGACAGAACACCGTCGATACTGACTCGTTTCTTCTTCACATCCCCTTCCGGTATCAACACAGAATAAGACCTGAAATCCCTAGGCAAATGCCACAGGTACTGCACGTAAGCCGAACCGGGATTGAAGAAAACCGGTATACAACCCGCAAGAATCGAGTCGAACGTGGACCGCCTAGTTAACGAGTCCCCGGGCGGCTGCAGGCAGAACACCGAATTCTGGAACATTTTCATCACATTAGCTGGCTTCAAGCAGTTGCTCTTCTCGTCTTTGCATTCCAACATTCTGCATCTTCGTCTGGAGGAGGTGCACTGCGACATTATCTCATCCCTGATGGAATCCTGCATGCCGGGTCTAGGTGCACCCGCGAAACAGAGCAACCAGCGCCTCCTCTGTTTCCTCATCTTCTCCTGCCATTCATGCACTTGATTGTCGCTCGAGGGGTGGAAATACGTCGGGTAAGGAATAGCGAAATCGTTCTTATCCCACGGGCTCGATTCGATCGTCAACATAGTCATGTTCTTCGACTCGGGGAGGATCATTGCCTTGCTTCCCCATTGAGAATTATCGTCAACTCTTCGAAAATCCCACGTGATCCGACCCGTGACCAAGAAATGGTCCTTCCCACCCATCATACTCCACTCGGGCTTCGCCCTCAGCAACTTGAACAGCTCCTTTGAATCCGCATCCTTTTTTAAATTGTCCTTGTCATCATTGTCCCAGAGGTATCGTGCGACGTCGAGGCCTGCGTAGTACGGGACGTACATCGCGGAGGCCTTCGACGAGTCATTCGTGAGACACTCGTACTGCTTCATTCTGTTGTGGAATATGACCTCCAGGGAAAACTGGTGAGTCACGTACCAGCCCGAGTGGAGGAAAAGCCTCTGAGGGTTACCGAGTTGCTCACCGAGTCCATCGTTCACGAAATACTGGCACATATTGTGCCATTTGTTTAACAGCTTGCATTGCTTGACGTAATCCGCGTTGTATCGGCTGGGGATATCGTGCATGTATATGTACCTACCTTTGCACGATCGTGCTGCAATTACTCTCTTAATTCTAATCTGCTCCTCTGCTTCTCTCTTCTGCTCTTCGTCTTCGGGTAACAAAAGCTCCACTTCCTCCTCCAGCCCTTCAAGATCCTCAATAGTGTCAGATTCAGATTTCTCCTCCTCAACCGTAGAGGACGAACTACCCGAATTGTTGCGAAACGGGTAGTCGTTAGATTCAGGGACGGGATCAGGATCCGAACGGTTGGTTAACTGTGGAACATCATCAGGCTTGGAATCAGATACAAGAATCGGAGTGGATTGATTCTTGTGATCGGGTTCGGGTTCAGGGTCGGGTCGGGTCTGGAGGGAGTTTAGCTGAACCTGTGAAAGGGAGGAAATTCCGGGGAGAGAAGACCAATCGAAGCCGTAGAGAAGTAAATACCAGATAACGAACAAAACGGCTGACCCGATCCAGAATGGGTTTTTCTTATGCCTGGCGTGTACGTGATTATCCATGTTTCTTCTGATATGGCGTCTGCTCATCAAAGGAGTATGTATTTTGAATGTGGTGTTTAGTATGATTAGAAGACAATTAAGCGAGGTTTAGGTTGAATAGATCAATGTGAGAATTGTGAGAGAAAAACGGCGTATGACTATGAATGGGTTGCCCCTTCATATTCAGTTGTCGAATTTTTTGTTAAATTAGTTAAGTATATGTAGATTGTGTAATTTACTAGGGAAATCCCAAGGGTTTTCTTATTGTGTTTAATTAGATTTTGCTATAATTGTTTATGGAATGGTATTAATTGTTTGATTTTGTACCATATTTTTATTTCATAAGAAAATATGTGTTGTGAATATACGAGATTCTTGTTAACATTATTTTATGAATGAAATATTAGACATATATAAATTTTGACTGATTCCAAGATACCGAAAATTCAAGATTTTAGATAACCAAAGAATATGTCTAAGATTTTTTTCCCTTTTTTTTTTTTTGATCTAAGATTTTTTTCCCTCATAATACCTATTGTGTTACCTTATTGTAAACATCTTCCTTTGATAGGAGTATCGTTTTTCTTTCCTTGATATTATTTCTACATTATACTATAAATAATTTTTTTGATTTTTTTATTTTGGTATGTTATTCTACACTATATAAATATTGAGAAGGGGTGTAATGAATATGGAGGGTCCATATATTTTACAACAATATGTATTCCTTATTTAATTAAGAATCTTGAACGTAGAACTTTACCCTCACACACAATTATATGCGAAATAAATAAATTAAATTAGTTAAATCACATATTCACGTATATATGGAAATTTGAATTGGTTAATTACCACTATGGTCATATTACGGAGCTCACCTCGAAAGTGCCGAATAGTTCAGTCTTTCATAGGGGTCGGCATAAAATCGAAAAAACCGAACCGAACCGACGATTTTCGATTTATTTGGTTCGGTTCGATTGAAATTTTTTAAAATTTCAGTTTTTTCGGTTCGATTCGATTTATATTTTTTAAAAACCGAATAAACCGAACCGACCGAACTATAAATAAAAATAAATATAATTAATTAATATATATATATATATATATATATATAAAACCCTAGAACTAGTAAATAATTAAACATTCATTTCCATTTCTGTTGTTTCTTTTCCATTTTTGCCGATTCCCCTTCTTCCACCACCGTCTATCTTCGTCGTCTTCGACTCTTCCACCACGCAGTATGTTCTGCTTTGCTTGAATGCCCATTATATATGCTAGTTTTGTTTTGGGATTTTTAGATTATGTTTTTAAATATTTGATTTCATTGAATATAAATTTTAGATTATATATGTTTATAGATATTTTATTTCATTGAATATAAATTTTAGATTATGTTCTCTCAGAAATTGTTGGGGATATTTTTGGTGCTTGATGCAGGAGTTCATTAAGTCTTAAAATAGTCCAATGTCTCCTAGAACACAAAAACTTATATGCAATATTGCATATATGCAATCAATTAAGTCAATTGGGCTGAAAATGTTGACTTATTAAGTCAATGAGCTGAAAATATTGACTTATTGGGCCACCATTAATTCATTTGGGCTAATTCTTAATTTATTTGTCAACTGGCCCGCTTGTGTTCTAATTTTGACCAAAAAATTTAACCCGTCTATTTTACCAGTTTTTGTGATTTTTTTATCTTTTATTTTATTGCCGAAAGCGGGATATTAAATGTAGTAATTCAAATTGTAATATGTAGTAACACACATTATTTTATGTAGTAATAACACAAACTATTTTATATAATAATACAAATTCTTTTATTTAGTAACACGTTTTTTTCTCGTGTTTTTGTTAATGTAGTAACTCACATTATAATATGTAGTAACATATATTATCGCATGTAGTAAACACAATAACCATGTTGTAATGCAAATCATTTGATAAAGTTACATATAACAACAAACGCATATTTAATTTAGTAATTCAAATTGTAGTATGTAGTAACATGTAATTTTTTATATGGTATCCAGGATTTAAAATTCGGGGGTGCGGAAAATATTAACCAAAATACTACTCCCTTCGTCTCGACGAAAACTACCCATTATCTTTGGTCATTGAGAAAAAAGAATATATTGAAATGTGAGAGAACGTTATTTGAAAAAAAAAAAAGAATGAGTATCTTTCATTGGGAGGAACAAATTTTTTTTAATTAATTTTCACTGGAATAGATTGAGTATTTAATAATAAAAGTAATACAATTTGGTGCAACTTAAATTAAAAAAAAAAAAAAAAGGCATAACATCACTTAACAGTGAAAAATAAAAAGTATTGTGTATTAACTTTTGAGACCGTAAGAGAATTGAAGTAGTTTTAAAATGTTGAACTTTCACTTTATTGGAAACAAAAAGTTGTTGTTGAACCTTTTTTAATTTGAGTTGAGAAATGAAATGGGGATGCAACTAAAATAATTTGTGTCAAAATTAACTAATTAATTAATTTTTTTACCTAAGATTTAAAAAAAAAAAAAAAAAAACATTTTGGGGGTACAGCTGTACCCCCAATTTCTACACTGGATCCGCCACTGAGTAATACCGATTCTTTTATGTAGTATTTTTTTCTAGATTTTTTATTGATTAAGTAACTCACATTATAACATATAGTAACATGTATTATTGCATGTAGTAATATAAAATAACATTGATTCATAATAATTATTAAAGAATATTTAAAGAAATAAAAAATATTTAAAGATTAAGGTCGTCGTAAATTGTAGTGTTCGGCCGCGGCCTGGGGTGGCCGAAAACTGCTCGGAGAAGATGACTAAGTACAACTTCTGCTAGTGGGTGTATTTATAAAAAAATATGGGTGTGAATTGAACTGTCAGTGGATGTATTTATAAAATATGTGGGTTAAGCTGTCAGCGGGTGTATTTATAAAGAATGTGAGTATGAATAACTGAAATGCATATATGCAATATTTCACCCAAGACTAGCCCCTCCTAGAATTGAATTTTTTAAAATGTTTATTTGTTTAAATAATTTTTTTAAATTTTAGGTAGAAAAAATTCGGTTCAAACCGAACCGAACCGAACCAACCGAATTGTAATTCGGTTCGGTTCATTTTTTTTAAAACTTCAGTTATTTTGGTTCGGTTGAAAAAAGGTCAGAACCGAACTGACTGAATGCCCACCCCTAGTCTTTCAGCTTGTAAAACGAAAGGTAAGGTGTCAATGAGTTAAATCTAGGTAGACTTTATTAAAAAAAAAAATTATATGTTACATAATTTTTAGGCCTATGATCTTTTATAGATTTTTTTTTTAAAGTCTTGACATAATCTTTTTAATAAATAGATCTAATTCAAAAGTATTTTAAGAGTTTTTTTAGTTCTATTAGTGTATTTAAAAAAATTCTACAATACTTTATTCTCATTAAAATCAAATCATAAAATTCGACTCTTAAATGAAGAAATAAAAGTAATAAAAAATTTATCAAATGTTCCAAGATAAAATATACAAATTTTTTTTTAACTATTATAAAGGAAAATATAATAATTAAAATTTCTTACTTTGATTATCACACATATTATATTTATTATGTATTCATATATAAATAAAATTAAATAGATTGGCATGTTAGATTTAAAATTAAAGGCCTAAAAAAAAGTTTGAGTCCAACCTATTTAAGTAAATAGGCTTCACAAAAAAATTGAGTTCGATTTATTTATTAAACGAGCTAAGCTAAGTAAAACTTTAATAGGTCGAGTCATAGACTTTTGTCGGGTAGCTTGAGTCATTCTCAACCTTAAGAGGATGTTTACTTTTGGTTTTAAAATTCAGGTTTTGGATTTCAAGATCCAAAATCCGTTTTACTTCGTGATTTAAAAATCGGTTTTCAAAATTCACTCAAAACCACCCCTATCAAACATATTGATTTGACATAAAGTTATATCTATATAATATTATTCCAATCATTATATTCTTTCTCAACAATAATATAATAATACTATAAGGGCATGTTTGATAGCATAGACGGATTATCTAAGATTAGGATGATAACTAAACTTTATAAATTTTAAAGCATAATCTACCCTTAATCTAAGTTATCAAACAACCAATAAAAATGATATATAGTTAATCTAGCTTTAATCTAAGCTATCAAACATGGCCTAATAATACAATAATATAATAAATTTAATCATTACACAATCAACTAATCATTATAATCTCACCAAACAATAATATAATAATACAAACTCATTCATAACTTGATTTGACATAAAGTTAAATCCTCCACTATTCTAAAACCCAAAAGAAACACTCATATTAATATTAATTGAGATTTCAAAAATCAAAATTTCAAAAACTCAGTTTTTAAAACCACCCAAAACCCGAAGTGAACACCCCTAAAGAGATGCAAATCAAGTGGCGCATATAGATGCACAATAAATTACATATTTCTATTACATTCTTTTGGAAACGGCAAAACTTTTATTATGGGTATAAGCAAGGTTGTAGAAATCGGAAATCGCTAGTCGAGCGTTTTCTGCCCGCCTAGCGCCTAGGCCGCCTAGGAAGTCCAATTTTTTTTTTTTTTTTTTGTAAATTAAAAAAAATTTAAAACACAGAATATTTAATACTAAAAAAACAGTTCATAATAAAGTGAAAAATTAAAAAGTAAAAACACAGAATAATTAATACTAAAAAACAGTTCATAATAAATATAAAACAACTAATTCCCACATGTTTCAAATTAACATCCCAAATTCACATCACAAAAAAATTATGTTTCAATGTTTCACATGAAATGATCAAAATATTCAATTAACTAAACTACTCCCTCCGTCCGCCTATAAGTTTCACGTTACTTTTTGGCACATAGATTAAGAAAAGTGATTAAATAATAGATATAGTACAAGTGATGTGATTGAGAGAGGAGAGAGATAGAGAGAAAAAGTAAGATATAAAGTGAAGTGTAAGAAAAAATATTTACCAAAAAAGGTATGAGAAGCTTATAGGCGGACGGACCAAAATGGTAAAATGAAAAGCTTATAGGCGGACGGAGGGAGTAATTAAGTTAGGCATTTGGTTGATTGTCGGTAGTAATCTCTTCATTTTCGGACTCATACTCTACGTCAACCTCCACTTCTTCCTCATCGGATGAAAAATCATCATCAAGTTCTCTAAGTTGGCCTCCCTCCACAACATCATCATCAACCGGTCCAACCCCATCAACAATCCAATCTTGAGCACAACTTGAATCATCTCTTGCTAATAAAACTTCCAATTTTTTCTCCATTAACTTCTTGTGTTTGTTCATCAATTTTGCATTGAAATTGACATACACAAGATTGTTTAATCGTTCGGTTAGAAGTCTGTTTCTCTTCTTCGTGTGTATCTAGAAAAGTGATAAACACAAAACAATTCATAGTAAATTAAAAATTAACAATATTTAAAAAACTCTATGAGAAATAAGATTAAAGATAAAGAGATATAAATAAATATTACTAACCCCTTCAAATGCACTCCAATTCCTTTCACAACCCGATGAACTAGTAGTCAAAAAAAGTATTCTCATGGCAAGCCTTCGCAAATTAGGAGTGTTGCTTCCATAATTTGCCCACCAATCCACTACACAAAAAATGAATATAAGATTCGTTATTTAATATTTACACAAACTTAATTAATCAAAATTTTAAAAATACAAAATAAAAGAATTAGTTACGTGGATCAAACTTTTCAAAGTTTGCATCCTTCGTGCACGAAATAATCGCCAACTCTATACCAAAAAGAGATTGCTTACTCTTATACAGTGGTAGCTCCTCTTGCATAATTTTCATTTGCATTTCGAGATTCCCGCGAAATAGGACATGCACACAATCAATGACTCCACTTGTAACTTCCTCATCCAAATGAAGTAAAGGATCACGATAATGGTAGAATGGATTTAAGAGGTAAGCCATCAAATGAAGTGGACTGTTGAGTCTATCTTTCATCTTTGCATCAATAATATCAATGATCGGCTGGTAGTTCTTAGCGATGTTGTGTAAGGATGCTTTAATCTCCTCCTTTGCCTTGAGAATCTCGTCGTATACAAAGCCCATTGATGGATTTTTATCTCCATCAACAAGTCGAAGCACCTTCACCAATGGGCCAAAAACTTGCAAACATGAGGAAATGCCATTCCAAAATCCCATACTCATCACAGTCTCGTACGCTGTTTTTCCTTTACCGGTCTTTGCAAATTTGCAATGTTCCCATTCATTGCTCCCAAACATTGCCTTTAATTGTTCTCTTTTCTCGGATATGCTCTGCAAAGATAGAAACGATGATGCAAATCTAGTGACTCCCGGTCTCACTATGTCTCTCTTCTTTGTGTATGTTGGTCCCAAAGTTGAGTTAAGATTGAGTAAGCTAGTAAAAGTCTAGATGGGAGGGGTGAATAGACTTTTAAAATTCTTTCAAAATATCAGAATATGCAATGCGGAATTTAGTCTTCTTATGTACTGTACTGTGCTTACTCAGCTCAGATCAGTACTTTTCAAAACAATATGGGCCTTACTAGTTTATACTCAACTTTTCTTTAGATCTTTATCTTTTTAAATCTTAATGTTCTTAGTTAAACAATTCAAACAAATATCAAACTGAAAATGTAAAGAACACAGTATTTTATAGTGGTTCGACAAATGTCTACATCCACTCTCACAACTCCAGTTGTGAAGTTTTATTAACTATTCCTTCTTGAGTTTCTTGTGGCTTAAAGTCCCAAGATTAAGACTGTGATCTTATCGATTATACCTCCAGGTATATCTTCGATCTACTAGTAATTTTCCAAGTAACTAGCACACTTGTTTTACAACATACAAACTTAAACTTGAAAAGTAAAACTTCTCTTTGAATAGCCTTTGATTCTTCTCTTCAATTCTGTGGCTTCTCTTCTTTAATCTCCTTCAACTCTGTGAGTTCTTCTTGTGCTCTGTAGACTTAGATTGCTTGTGAATGCTTTAAGATCAGTAGTCTTAGCAGTAGGAGATCACACAGTATTTATAGAACTTAGTATGACAGTTAGCAGTTTGTGAACTAACTCTCAACTAACTCTAAACTGTTTTTGTAACTTCTTCTTGTAACCGACTTTGTAACTTCCTTCAACTTCCAAGTCAGCATTTCTTCAATAAATCTTCAGTTACACCTTAAATAAGTTATTCAAACTTATTCTTCAATTTTACCAAATCAGCACAGTAACTTACTGTTCTGATTTTTACTCTTCGGATTTTTACTCTGCTGAGCCAGTCAGCACAGTAACTTAAAACTGTTCAAACTTCTCCAGATTTCTTCTAAGCTCTTCTTCAACTCTTCTTGAAGTCTTCTTATTCTAAAGTAGTCCTCTGAGTCTTCATAGTCTTCTGATCTTCTTCTAATCTAGTTCTAAACTTACTGTTCTGAACTTTTACACTGCTTAATACAATAAAATACAAACTTACAAATATAAAACCTATCTATACATCAACTGAACTATATACAGATGAGTATATCTAAGTCCTACACTATAAGCTGTCTATACAATACAAAACATCAACTTAGTCCCTAATAGTTCATATATCAGATCAGTAAACAATAAGATCAGTAAACACCTAAGATCAGTAACTTACATACAAGACTAGTAAGCATATAAGATCAGTAAGTATATAAGATCAGTAACTCAGATTTAAATATCTCATATAAGATCACTAAAATTATTCTCAGTATCCATACTCAGATCAGTAATCTTATTTCAAATGACTTAGTTAAGATGACTTAGAACCACATATATCACTAACTTTAAGTTGCTTTTGGCCATCAAAACATACAATCATCAATTAGAACATTGTTTATAGGATTCATATCCCAACAATTTCCCCCTTTTTGATGAAGCCAAAACTACTTAAATGTTAATAAATCAGTAGTTAAGTATGTAGTCTATCATAACAGTTCATCATTTCAAAAATCATATCATATTCACAATCAGATTAGATATTGCACATATTACACACACTAACAAAATATGCAACACACAAAAAATATAGAAATAAAGACTAAGGATAAGGAATATTATCTAGTGAGCTTGGTCCTTCATCTTCATTCTGTATCTTCAGATTCTGAATGCAACATACATCCTTGCTTTGATATCCATCATATGTTGATGATCAGTGATTCCTTCTTCTTTGATAATCTCAGCAATTATGTTGTTAATCTCCTTGTAATCAGGTTCTCCATTTTCCAGTCTTGGAGGTTCCCAATTTGGTTCTTCAGGACATAATATCTTTGTTCCAGCACGAGCAGCAACTTGTGCTATATCTTCCCAAAACTCTTGATCAATGTTCAGCATGAACTCTTCAAAATCAGCAAATTCAGCTTCTTTGCTCGAATGATCACCAAACTTCCTCACAATGAAGTTTGCAATCTGCCACTTCTTCTTCAGATTTTTCCAATGTTCCATATTTTCTGTTAGAACAATAAAATCCAAAAAGTTCTCATCCTGAAATTTTTTATCAAATTCTTTTCCTTCAGCTTTCCTTTGAGCATTCAATTTCTTCTTCAAAGTAGCAACTTTATTATCAAATCTTGTTTTTAAGAACTTTATATCCTTTTCTTTCTTCTTTTTCAACTCTGCTTCTTCACTTGAAGCACCAACTTTCAACTTGCTTCTGGATCTGGTAACCCTACCAGTTTCTTCTTCTTCTTGTTCTTCATCAGACAAGACTAACTTTCTCTTCTTCTGAATAGAACTTTCAGCAATATCAGGTCTCTTCTCAACAATTTCTTGACCTTGCTGTTTCTGTTGCTTCCTCAGTTTGATTTTCTCATTCAAACTAGCAATTTCTTCTTTCAACTCATCCTGACTCACAACCAACTGAGCTTGTTGTGACTGAGTTTGTTCCATCACTCTCCTTGTCTTATCTTTCCCCTTTTTGGCTTCATCATGCCACTCTTTCAAGAAAGATATGTGTTGCTCCAGCTTCTTATGCAACACTTGAGATAGGTTCTTCTCTTGCAATCTATGAAGATCATAAATTTTAGACATTGTATGCTCCATAACCTTTTCATAAGAGTTTTCAGAATTCATCTTATTCATTCTGTCAGTAGCTTCTTGGAACATCTTCACAGCATCTTCCAATTTAGCTTGAAGCTCTGCATTCTGCTTTTTCAACATTTCAAAGCTTGAGTTATCAGTTTCCTTTTCAACAGGAACTGTTCTGATTTGTTCCTGCACATCCTCAGGAATGATAGGATCAGTAGAGTGTAATAGAATGCTTTCCATCTCTTCAGCATTTAAGTCTTGATTCTCCAAGGCTTCTGTTTCTTCAATAACAACAGTGTTCTCAAACACTTCTGTTGCATTGTCAACATCCTCATCAATTTCCATAAAATCCTTTTCAGCAGCATTCTCAGCTTCATCAACACCCTTCTCTTCACTTTCCACAAACAAATCATCATCTGTAGTAGGAGTTGCAACCTTTTCAACAGAATACTTAATTCCTGTCAGCCTTTCAACAAGATGAGCTACAGAGTCTGGGGTAACTAGCTCAAGAAATGAGTTAACACCAGCTGCTTGCATCTGCTCTGCTTCCCAATCATCAAAGATTGAAGCACCTCCCATACCTTCCATAATAGCCAAATTCTCTTTCAAAGTACTCCTCTTAAGATACACCCATGTGCCTATCCTAAGGAGTTTCTCAAACTCAACTGAGCTTTCATCCAATCCAGGAAATTGCTTCAACAAAGCTATCCTCAAATCTATCCTGATTCTATCCTCTTTATCACAGATAGTATAATCCATTAAATCAGCAGGTTTAGGAGTTATAAATTCAGGTTCAGGGGATGATGAAATGTCAATTGGTACAGTAGAAGGCTCAAATTCATGTTCAGTAGAGTGATCATGAACCTGTATTGGGGAATGAAGTGGTGAAGTTTGATGTGAAGTTTGATGTTGAGGACTAGAAATAGGAGTAGGATCAAAATTAGTGTTCTGAGGGGATGAATGGGGAGTGTTCTGAGTCACAGAAAAATAGTGAGCTGATTGTTCAGAACATGAAGGTTGAGGGTTTTGGGTTTCAGCTGGGCTTGGTTCAGAGTTAGAAGGGGTAGAAGAAACATCAACAAACTTCCTCCTAGCACTTCTCCTCTTAGTTCTCTTATGTAAAGCAATAGGACTAGGAACACTAACCTCTTGCTCTTCTGAACTCGATTGCACCACAGTCTCCACAAATCTTACTGTTGGCTCTGAGGCAGCTGTAGCAGACCTTCCTCTCCTTGGTCTAATACTGCTCGGATCATGCCTCGCCTTCGATCTAATCTCTGGTTGATTATCATCAGATCGGTACATTGAAGCTCCAGAATCTTGTGCTTCAAACTCTTGGGGTTGCTCCAAAGGATTCTCTTGTTCAAAGCGAACAGACTCCTTCTTCATCAAGAATTTCCCATGATGGAATTTCTTGGGATTACTCCAATACGGCTTTTTAACCAGCTGAGGCAACAAGAAGCTCAACTTGTTTCCGAACCCTAATTTCGATTTAATCGAAAATTCCATAGTATCCTCATCGAACAAAACTTTGTCTTTCTCATTTAATAACCTTTCTAAGTAAAATCCTTGCCAATCACCTTGAACTCTGTCGATGATTGCAGCCATAATTCGGATCTTGGAACTTGATAGAGCATCCTGACTATGATGTTGCCCTAACAAACATTTTCCGGCTATGTCCATCAAAAATTGAAGACCAGTAGGAAGAACATCCTTCTTCAGATTAGTCAAGGACTCTGTTTCAACACCTGACCATCTTCCTACACATTCCTTCTCTTCTCCAGCTTTATAATTCATAATGTCCACTGGGCCTTGAGGCAAGTCCAACATGACTTCTAGTATTTCCCTTGTAATCGTGACCTTATGCCCAGAAAGCATGGAGTGGACACCATTGCTATCTCCTTTGAGTTGCAAATAAAATTCCATAGCCTCCGGTTCATAGACATTCAGTGGAGATGATTCCAGAAATTTCCTCAGCCCACACTCCTCGCACATTGTCAGAATGGCTTGATTTTCAGCATTGTGTCGGCCATTGAAGTATACAGCATTTTCTACAAAAATGCCCTTTTCGCGAACCCAGAAATTTGAATCAAATGTTCCTGCAACTTCGTTAGATTCACTAATAATATTGATAGTTGCCATTTGTAGAATTTGTAGAGAATAGATTTTTCCAGTAATTATGAGTTTATGAGCTTTCCAGAAATGAACTCGTAAGAAAGACGATGAAGAGTGATCGTTTTTGTCAAATTCAAAACCAATCTAGGGCTAGGATTGAATTTGGTTATCACAAAGAATGGTTGAGATTAAATCTCGAAATCTGTGTTTTAACACGAACTGTTCATATTCTAGTACCATTCTTAATTTTGGAGCCAATTTGTGTTTGATAAATACACCATAGTTTTAGGTTAGAAATAGAGGAGTGTATTAATATTCTCTATTAGTAATCTAAAATTGAAAAATTTTTGACTTAGAGTATTCTAAACCAAAAGACTGTTCTGATGCAAATCAGCACAGTAGTTTCCAAAACTATTTCACTTCATTTTCTTACTTATATATAAAGAAAATTTCACTTATCTGGATCAGCTGAGTACTGTGATCAGCTGAGTAACCTTTTTGGAAATCAGATCAGTAGACGAATCAGCACATTAGTGTTCAGATCAGTAGATGGGTCAGCACAGTAGTGTTCAGATCAGTACCCAATTTTCCTGATTTCACCTTTTTGATATCAGCACAGTAATCCTCAGATCAGTACTGTGTCAGATTAGTAGAATTCTGTAGACAGATTAGTAGTAAACAAATCTTTCTGTAGACAGATTAGTCAGTGATCAGATTAGTTCTGTAGAATAACTGAATTGTAATCAGATCAGTACTGTAGACAAAGAAGCTTTGTAATCAGCACAGTTCTGTAGACAAGTCAATTTATTAATCAGAATATATCTGTAGACTGCTATAGCCTGTAATCAGATCAGATTAGTAGACTTTTCAAATCTGTAATCAGATCAGTTCCCCCTTCAGTGGAGAATTCCTCTTCTGTGCCTGTTTCACCTTGGTAGAAGTGTCAGTTCATGAGATAATTGGTGAATTTCAGTACAGATTAGTAACAATATGTTTAATTTAATGATCACATCAAGGTTTACACTAAAATGACTTTAGTGTTCTGAGTCAACAAAAGGATCTTTAAGAAATCACAGATTCCCCCTTAATGTGTGTTCTCAGTGTCCCTCAGCTTTACCAGCTTCCTCATCGGGATGAAGGTCACTTTAGTAACCTTGTTACCTGTTTTAAGTGTAGTGATCTGACATAGGGTTGTCTCTTCTGAATTTTGAGTTTTTGATGTACTTCTCTTAGTTCTGCTTCATATTCTTCTTGGTATAAGATCAGTACCTGAAATGTTAGCACAGTTCTATATACAAACAGAATCCATATCTATCAATCCTAAACTAATGCACAATTCTCTGAATCTCACTTCAGCCAATGGTTTTGTAAAAATGTCAGCTCTTTGAATATCAGTATGAATCTTTTCCATCCTAATATTCTTCTTTTCAACATGATCCCTAATAAAATGATGCCTAATGTCAACATGTTTGCATCTAGTATGTAGAACAGGATTTTGTGTGATGGCAATGGCACTATTACTGTCACAATATATAGGTACATTAGATTCTACAACATTGTAGTCTCTGAGTTGTTGTATTAGCCAAAGAAGCTGACTACAACAGCTACCTGCAGCCATATATTCTGCTTCAGTAGTAGAAGTTGCCACACTTGTTTGTTTCTTTGAAAACCATGAAATGAGCTTAGTTCCTAAGAATTGACATGAACCTGAAGTAGATTTTCTATCTATTTTGCAACCTCCAAAGTCCGAGTCTGAATAACCACTTAAAGATATATCATCATTTGCAGGATACCATAATCCTCGATTAATGGTCCCCTTTAAATATTTCAATATCCTTTTAGCAGCTTCCAGATGACTTTCCTTGGGGTTTGCTTGAAATCTTGCACATACTCCAACAGAAAAAGCAATATCAGGTCTGCTGGCAGTTAGATAGAGTAGAGAGCCAATTAAAGCACGATAGTGAGGTTGGTCAGAAGACTTACCTCCTTCATCAGGATCCATTCTGTATGTAGGTTGCATGGGCACACCAACTGTCTTACAGGTTTTAATACCAAATTTATCTAGCAAATTCTTAGTGTATTTTGCTTGATTTATAAAGATACCTTCTGAAGTTTGTTTTACTTGAAGACCAAGAAAATATGTCATTTCTCCCATCATAGACATTTCAAATTTACTTTGCATGAGTGTAGAAAAGCTTTCACTCAAGGTTTTGTTGGGTGATCCAAATATAATATCATCCACATAAATTTGAACAAGTAATATATCATTACCTTCTTGTCTTCTAAACAAAGTTCTATCAACCTTGCCTTTTGTAAAACCATTTTCAAGTAAGAATAGAGAAAGAGTATCATACCATGCTCTTGGGGCTTGTTTCAATCCATAGAGTGCTTTCTTTAACATGTATACTTGGTGACTATTCACTTCAAAACCAGGTGGTTGTTCCACATAAACTTCTTCAGCAAGTATACCATTCAAAAATGCACTTTTCACATCCATTTGATACACAGTGAATTTCATATGTGCAGCATAAGCAAGGAACAATCTTATAGCTTCTAGTCTAGCTACAGGGGCAAAAGTTTCATCATAATCAATACCCTCAGCTTGAGAGTAGCCCTGAGCAACTAATCTAGCTTTATTTCTAACTACAAGATCATTTTCATCCCTTTTGTTCTTGAAAATCCACTTAGTGCCTACAACATTATGATTACTAGGTCTATCAACAAGTTCCCAAACTTCATTTCTAGTGAACTGATTAAGTTCTTCCTGCATGGCTATAATCCAGTTACTATCACTTAAAGCTTCAATCACAGTTTTAGGCTCAATAGATGATAGAAAACAACACCAGCAAAATAGAGACTTACTAGGTTCTTCCTGGGAATCAAACAATTGTTTTCTAGTTTTAACACCTTTACTAGAATCACCTAGAATCAGATCAGTAGAGTGAGCAGACTTCCATGTCCTTCTATTCTTAACAGAAATGCTATCATCATTTACATCATGCACATCATCATGCAGATCAGTATTATTTATATCAGCAGATTTGTTCATAGGAGAGCAGTCATTCAATTCTTGTATTTCAGAAGTTTTAGATGACTCACCTTTGTCTTTTACCTTTTCTTTATCAGAATCTTGATCTAGGACTTTCAGGAAAGGATTATATGCTTGTACAGATTCATATATTCCTGTATCATCATCTTCATGGTTGATTTGGAGCTGTAATTTGTCAATTTTCTTACTGAGCTGATGATCAGCAGAGTCCTGCACATTCTCATCAAAGACTACATAGGGTGTTTCTTCCACACATAGGGTAGAGTAATTAAATACTCTAAATGCTTTGCTTACAGAAGAGTATCCTAAGAATATTCCTTCATCAGCTTTTGCATCAAAAGCATTTAATTTACTTTTGCCATTGTTATGTATGAAACACTTACATCCAAAAATATGAAAATAAGAAACTCTTGGTTTTCTGCCTTTCCATACCTCATAAGGTGTTTTACCATGCACCTTATTAAGAGCACTTCGATTTTGGGAGTGGCAAGCTGTGTTAATAGCTTCTGCCCAAAATTTCTGAGGTGTGTTGAATTCTGCAATCATGGCTCTGCAAGCTTCTTTTAGTGTTCTGTTTCTCCTTTCTGCAACACCATTTTGTTGAGGGGTTCTGGCTGCACTTGTCAAATGCTGTATGCCAGACTTAGAACAGTAGTCAGAGATGTAACAATTAATAAATTCAGTCCCCTTGTCACTCCTGATCTTGACAATGGGATGACCTTTTTCAACCTGCAACCTCTTCAAAAGATCTGGAAGTAGTGTTTGTGTATCACTCTTTTTGTGTAGAAAGACTACCCAAGTAAACTTAGAGTAATCATCTACAACAACTAGAGTATACCTTCTTCCATTCAATGTGGGAGGGTTGACAGGACCATGAAGATCCATATGCAAGAGTTCTAAAACTCTGCTTGTTGAAAGAGTTGGAATGGACTTAAATGAAACCTTTACCTGTTTACCTTTTTGACAGGAATCACATACTTGTGATTTGGAATAGATTTCATTAGGAATGCCCTCAACAAGATGTTCTCTAGCAATCTTGTTGATTATCTTAAAGTTCAGGTGGCAGAGGCGTTTATGCCAGAGCCAACTGTTTTCTTTAGGACTCTTAGTAATAAGACAAGCATTCTTAGGACAACTATTCCAATTCACAATGTATACACTTCCTTGTCTTGTGCCAACAAGTAGAACATTGTGAGTCATTTTATCTATTATTTCACATCTTCTGGTCTTGAACTGAACTTTGTATCCCCTGTCACAGAATTGAGATACAGATAGCAAATTATATTTCAAACCTTCAACATAGGAGACATCTTGGATTTCAACATCTCCATTCTTGATGAATCCAAATCCTTTTGTGATTGCTATTGAGCTATCACCAAAGATGACTTTTGGTCCTTCCTTCTCATGATAGTCAGTAAGTAAGGCCTTGGTACCAGTCATGTGGTGTGAACACCCACTGTCTATGTACCAGGTCTCACCAACTGAACCACCCTTCTTGTATAAGTCCAGTCGATCCTGCAAGGTAGTGATCTTAATAATTTAGGTACCCTAGTTTATTGGGGTCCTTGGGGGTTAGTAGTGAGAGGTACCCAAATGAACATTGAGGATTTGAATAAATGGGACCTCTTCAGTTTCCTTCCAAATTTATCACAGAACAGTACTTTATTAACCAATTCAGAATTATCAGCAGACTTAGGATCTATTTTTCTGAGATAGCCTTTCCTTGGTTCTATCCCTTTTTCAGTAAGATCAGTATGTCTGTAATAGTTTGAATATGGTCTGAAAGCATGTGGACCATACGGCTTATAGATGCGTTTTGGTGTTTCCTCACCAATGATATTGTAAGATAAAGGAGGAGGATAAAGAACAGGTTTGTTATGATAATGAGGCACAAATCTCCTAAGTTTAGTTGAATACAGCTGAGACTGCCTTATGAAAGGAGGTCTAGGCTGTTCCCAACTTGCCTGAGCTTGTCTTGACCTACTGTTCTGAGTTTGTCTCTTCTGATTCCAGGACTGATCTGATCTGGTCAGAGGAGTATGACTCTTCTGGTATGGTCTTGACTGTACTGGTCTTAATACATTCTTTATTTTACCATTCTTGGTAGTAGGAGGGATGTATTTAGACTGTACTTTGAGTTTTGGATCATCATCATAAGTCATAGGTTCTTTTCCTTTATCTAGTTGTAAAGAACTTGAACTAGCTCCATTAGTGTTCTTAAATTCTGAAGTAGAGGAACTAGGCAGATCAGTACCTATTCCACTTTTATCATTTGGAGCTCTATATCTGTTTGAGATAGTTTGATTAATTCTAGTAGAGTTAATTGTTGGTCCTGAAAGGAGTATATAACAAGTGTATGGGGGGGGGAATACACTTGTATGCAATTCTTCTTAACTTTGATCAAACCAGAGTTCAGCAAGGTTGTCTTGGACAACTCTGCTGAAGATGATTAACTCTTCTAAGATAATCAAACTACTAAGTACTATTGAGTACTTAGTTGAATAACTATCTAGGGGAGTTATATGTGCGGAATAGTGGTTGGCCCTTTAAGTTTAGACTCCTTAAGATTCTGAAATCACTTTGTCAATCCAAAACAGTCCAGTTAAGTTTCAGGGAACTTGTCCAAATCAGTTTTGCACAGTCTTTGAATATGTGTCTTTTGAAGATCAGTTTTGTGTGCAGTGTTGAATGAATGTAAGTACTTGTAAAGTAAATCAACACAGGAGTTTTATAGTGGTTCAGAGACTCAAGCTCCTACATCCACTTTCCCTGATTTAACAGGATAATTCCTTCTCTCTTGGAATTAACTTGTTTTATAGTGCCAAGGTGCACTTGATCAAGAACACCACTCCTTGGTGAATTGATCCCTAGGATGTCTAGAGTCCTAGTACCCTCTTCTCAACTCAGAACTGGACTGTTCTTCTCTCAACAGTCAGCTCCTACCACTTCTACTACTACAACCTTCTCACTTTCTCACTTGAAAGGGTTAAGGATTGGAGTAAGGTTCCAACTAATGAGATATCCTTTACAATGAAGATCAGTGTATAAGGATTAGGATATCTCTCTAAGCTTATGTATGGATATACAGTGAGTTCAGCTTAGAAGAAGTGTATGAAGACTAAGATAGTCTCTTTGAAAGCTTTGAAGTCACTTTGACTTGTAGGATAGTTGGATATTCTTGTCAAGGTTGAGGTCGGTGCTTCAAATGGTCTTCACACTTCTTGTATTTATAGACAAAATGGAGATTTGCCCGTTGGAGAGGCAGCCCCAAATTGCTATAAATGTCTTCCTTGAGTTCTTCAAACTGGAAGACAGATTCTTGATAGTGACATGTCCTTATTTGGGTAATAAACGGCCTGTAAGACTTTGTCTTCTTTCTGCAGCACTTTTCCCAATGTTTGACTTCTTGTTAGGACTAGGACATGGCTTCTGAAGGTTGATCCAATGATAGGACAACATTCCTTATCAACTGGACAACTCTCCTTATCACTATCAGCAGTTTTGCTTTTCAGCAAGGTTGACTTGCTCTTCTTCAGATGACTTGGCTCTTTCCATTTTCTTTCACTCCAAGTTGATCTTAGTATGTCTCAATGAAGTTCTTTAGGGTATGGTTGTCTCTAGCTTCTTCAGCATAGTTGACCTTCAACCTTTAAAGCATCTGTTCTGATTCAATCTTGCTGAGACAACTCTTCTGATCAGCATACTTGGTCTTTTAGCATCAGAGCGTTTTTTTCTCATAGAGTTGGCTTCTCTGGACAACTCTCCTGATCAAAAACCTTTGATTAGCCTTGTTCTTTTGAGCTAGGTAAACTTGTTCTTGCATATGGCTAGCTTCTTTGGACAACTCTCCTGATCAGAGTAATTAAGCTTGTCCTTTTGATTTTACCAATCTTGCATATGGACAACTTCTTTGGTCAACTCTCCTGATCAGAACATCTTATTAGATTTGTCCTTTTGAGCTTTACAATCTTGTCCTTTCATAAGGACATCTTCTCTGGACAACACTCCTGATCAGAGCATTTGGTTTTCCATAGAGTGTTCTTGCTTTTAAGTGATTGTTCCAGAATTTGAGCCTTGTGGAGATTTGATCTTGATCATTTTCAAAGCATAGGTTCCCCCTCAAATTGTGCATCTAATAGTTAAGAGCTGCCTAACATTTCAGCTTCTCATCTAGCCTTATGCTATGTGTTCTAACATTTTTAGAACACTATCAATTTGACTTAGGCATGTCTCAGGGGGTTTTGGTATTAAATCAAAACATATCATTTTATTCCCAACAATTTCCCCCTTTTTGATGATGCCAAAACCTACACATTCTAAGCAAAAGTGACTTGTCTACACTTATTACATATATCTTCAGAAGACATGACTAAGATTAATATTCCTGAAAAGATAATGTGTTAGTGTATTCACTGTTTTTGTTGCAAGTAGGTTTCACAGATAGGCATAGAGAGATTTCTGTAAAGAATGTATCTTGATTCAAAAGTGGTTCAACTATCATTCATATAAAAAGTAATTACAAGCATGTTGATAGTTGAAGATAACTTATCAGAGCATGAAATCATTACAAATCAAGATATACATACTAAACATAGGATCAGAGTAAAATAAACTATTTCAAGTATCAGAGCTATCAGGTATCAGAGCTAACTAATACAAGGTATTCCAGATATCAAAGTAGAATGCATCAATTCTTGTATCAGATCAATCTAAACCATATCAGAGCAAATAGCATGTCAATGCACATATCAGTAGACTTGTCCAAATTTCAGCAGATTTGACCATATAGCAAAAATATCTTCAGATAAGATAATTTTTCATCCAGGAAGAGTCAGAGGACTTAGCCATTCTTAGAGATCATCCTCAGGAGGTGGGTTCATCCCATATTGTGCCCACACTCTCTTCTTGAGTTCCATGGCTTCCTGGTTAGTTCCTTTGGGTCCAAGGGTCATCTTGTTCAGCTTCAGAATTTCTGTGAACTCCCTTAGGATCCTTGCTTGGTCAATCCATCCATCAAGCTTTGGAGGCATGTAGATGATAGGCTTGGGAGCATTGAGTTCAATTCTTGCAATGTCAGCAGCTGCAAGTAATTGTTGATACAATTCTCTGTAGTATTCCAGCATGAACTCAGTGAAGGCAGAGTTTGCATCTCCTCCATTCCATCTGTCAATGACATAATAGTCATAGACAAACTCCCTTTTAGCCTCTTCCCATGTATCATTCAGTTGAATTGACACCCATTTATCCAAGTGTGGATATTTGGTGTCCATTGGGATTAGAAGCTGAGGCTTCATCTTGCTGTAAGTTGCTCTTCTCCTTCTTGGTTTCTGAAAATTTGCTCTTCTCTTATCTCTTGCTCTGTTAGCTTCTTTCATTAGATCCATTTTCTCTTGGGCCCTCATCATGGCCAGCTTCTGTTGTGTTTCAGGGTCTTTGCCATACCCTTCATGAAACAACTTTGATGGATCATGAGCTAGGACAGTTGTCTTCTTCTTGGGTTCAGGTCCAAATCCTTCAGCAAATAGCTCTTCAATGTCTTCAGTGGACTTGGGACCTTCAGCAGTTTTGGCATATTCAGAAGACTTGTCTTTTTCAGCAGCTTTGGGCTCTTCAGCAGTTTTGGCTTTCTTTGATGTAGGCTCATCCTCATCAATTCTGAATTCAGGTGGAAGATCAAGACTGCTAGGAAAGTCAGTGAATGTCTCAACTTGTCTTTTCTTTCCTTTTGCCTTCTTGATCTTTCCTCTAGTTTGGACACCTTCATCACTTTTGTCCAAACCAGACACTTCACCACCTGGTCTTTGTTGTAACCTCATCCTTTCTTCTTGAGCTGAGGCCATAGAATTCTTTACTGCAAGTGCTAATTGGTCTTCTTCATTCAATTCTTCCAAGTTCAGCACTTCAGGCTCTTTTCCTTTACCTTCAGCAGCTTTGTCTTTCCCTTTGACTGGGCTCCCAATTACCAAGGCACCTTTTGCTCTAGCTCTTTCCCTTTCCCCCTTTTTGGCAGCATCAAAACACTGGGGCTTTAGGTCACTCATTGTTGAGGCCATCAGGGATTGGGCCTGGTTTAGGGACTTCATCTCTTCCAACAAATATACATTTTCATCATGTATATTCTGCATCATATCACTGCTCAAGCTAAGAAAAGCTAGAACAGGCTTCATCTTTTGTTGGACAACCTCCTCCAAGGTTGCTTTTAGAGATGCATCCAGTTGGGTTTTAAGAAGCTCAGTGAGGTTGGCCACTGCACCTTCAGCAATGTTGGCCAATACCTCTTGGGAAAACTTTTCAGAGGCTGCTTTTACCATAGATAGTCTTTGCTCTTCAGCCCTTTTCTTTTGCAGTGCTGTCTTCTTTCCAAGAGCTTGCTTGACAGTTAGCCTGAGAGCCTTGACATTGGCATTGTGATTGTCTCTCAGCAGCTTTTGCTCTTTCTTGACCTCCTCTGAGATGGCTTCCATGGTGGATTTGGCATTTTGTACTTCAGTGGAAATGGTTTGGAGGCCAGTTTCCACACCACAAATCCTTGCTTCAAGGGTTGGTAGCACAACATCTTCAGAGCCAGTGAGCCTCATCTCTACAGATGCTAGAGTCCTTCCTTGCTCAGTCAATGCTCCTGAGGTTTCAGCATGAGCAGATTGGACTTGATGAGCCAAGGAGTCCAACTTCTCTGATTGCATTCCAAGTAAGGCCTGAGCTGAGCCTGTATCTACTTGGATAGGTGCATCTGTTAAGAACTCATCTGCAAAAATTTGGTCAAGAGAGATACCTGCAATATTAGACAAATCAAACAGGTTAGGAAATAGACACTCAACACCCTCAATTTCTTTTATATAAGACTCTGATTCATCAGCAACCTTCTTCTCATTTTCAACTTTTTCTTTTCTCCCTTCTTTAATAATTTCCTCACTTAAAGGAACATGCCTCCTCTCATCAAGGGATTCCTGAAGTTCAGATTTGACTTCAAGAATAGCCTGCCCTTCCTCACTTATGTCACCCTCATTTGGTGGTACACTCACTATTCTAGTGATCACCACATCTCTCTCATCTACTGCTCCCTCTGATTTTTCCACTAATTTTTCCTTTTCAACTCCTTCTCCTAAACCTGCAACATCTCCACCTTCAACAAGGTTCAAAGATGGCAGTTGTGGGGAGATCACAGTGCTTATTTCATCAGCCACTGAGTCATCCTGAATGATTAAGGGCTGATCAGTGTCCAACTCTTCTAACACTGAATAGGCCTTAATCAAACCAGCCTCTAGTATAGGAACCTCAACATCTTTAGGCTGTGCCTTGGGTTCAGAAGAACCTTCATTGGCAGATGTGTCTTTGGTTGTGTTACCACCCTTGGTCAACACCTCTGAAGATACAGAGCCTTTCCTATGATAGGTTTTAGGAGGGTTTGAAAGTCTGTCTGCTATAGAAGACTTGGGTTGAGAAGGTTCAGGGAGGTTGGCTTGAGGGGTTTCAGGAGGATTGGGATTTGAAGGATTTGAGGGATCATCAGGGGAATCTGTTGGGATATGAATCCTTGAAACAATGTTCTAGTTGATGAAAGTATGTTTTGATGGCCAAAAGCAACTTAAAGTTAGTGATATATGTGGTTCTAAGTCATCTTAACTAAGTCATCTGAATATAAGCTTACTAATCTGATGAGAAACTTAAATTGAGATTACTGATCTTAATGCTAACTGAAATAAGTTTACTGATCTTAACTGAGTCATATGGAATAAGATTACTAATCTGAGTATGGAAACTGAGAATAAATTTAGTGATCTTATATGAGATATTTGAAATCTGAGTTACTAATCTTATATGCTTACTGATCTTATATGTAAGTTACTGATCTTAAATGATTATTGATCTTAGTGTTTACTGATCTTATATGAAAGTTATTGGACTTACATGAGTTACTGATCTTATTGGTTACTGATCTGATATATGAACTGTTAGGAACTAAGCTGATGTTTTGAATTGTATAGACAGCTTATAGTGTAGGACTTAGATATACTCATCTGTATATAGTTCAGTTGATGTATAGATAGGTTTTATATATGTAAAGTTGTATTTTATTGTAATCAGCATTGTAAAGTTCAGAACAGTAGATTAGGAATAGATTAGAAGAAGATCAGAAGACTAATGAAGACTCAGAGGACTACTTCAGAATAAGAAGACTTCAAAGAAGAGTTGAAGAGAAGCTTAGAAGAAATCTGGAGAAGTACAGAACAATTTGAAGTTACTGTGCTGACTGGCTCAGAAGAGTAAAAATCAGAACAGTAAGTTACTGTGCTGATTTGGTAAAATTGAAGAATGAGTTTGGAAAACTTATGGAAGGTGTAACTGAAGATTTATTGAAGATATGCTGACTTGGAAGTTGAAGGAAGTTACAAAGTCGGTTACAAGAAGAAGTTACAAAAACAGTTTAGAGTTAGTTGAAAGTTAGTTCACAAACTGCTAACTGTCATACTAAGTTCTATAAATACTGTGTAATCTCCTACTGCTGAAGACTACTGAACAATTACTGATCTTAAAGCGTTTACAAGCAAGCTAAAGTCTACAGAGCACAAGAAGGAACTCACAGAGTTGAAGGAGATTAAAGAAGAGAAGCCACTGAACTGAAGAGAAGAATCAAAGGCTATTCACAGAGAAGTTTTACTTTTCAAGTTTAAGTTTGTATGTTGTAAAACAAGTGTGCTAGTTACTTGTAGAATTACTAGTAGATCGAAGATATACCTGGAGGTATAATCGATAAGATCAAAGTCTTAATCTTGGGACTTTAAGCCACAAGAAACTCAAGAAGGAAGAGTAATAAAACTTCACAACTGGAGGTTGTGAGAGTGGATGTAGACATTTGTCGAACCACTATAAAATTCTGTGTTCTTTACTTTACTGTTTGTTATTTGTTTGAATTGTTTAATCAAGAACATTAAGAATTTACAAAGATAAAGATCTAAAGAAAAGTCGAGTATAAACTAGTAAGGCCCATATTATTCTGAAAGTACTGATCTGAGCTGAGTAAGCACAGTACAGTACATAAGAAGACTAAATTCCGCATTGCATATTCTGATATTTTGAAAGATTTTTGAAAGTCTATTCACCCCTCCCCTCTAGACTTTCTTAGCTTACTCAATCTTAACTCAACTTTGGGACCAACAAGTGGTATCAGAGCAGTAGTTCTTTGGACTGCTGTTTCTTGATAACCTTACAGATCTTGAGGGATATCTTACTGATCTTGCTGTTATTTCTTGATATTTGTTACTATCTGAATACTTGAAATCTATCTGCTATACTACTGATCCTATTTGTCTAATCAAACATGGATGACACTAATGTGAACAAGCTGCCCAAGTTCAAGATTGCAGATTATGACTACTGGAAGCTTAGGATGAAGGCCATCTTTAGCTCGACCCATGATCTAATGGTGTCTGTGGTGACTGAAGGACCAATTGTCATCATGGTGGAAAACACTGCTGTTCTGGATCCATCAAAACCAGTTGGAGCACTGGTCCCTAAACCAAGGTCAGAACTGACTTCGGAAGAAATGAAACAAAACAATTTGGACAGTCTTGCCAAGAACTACATTTTACATACCTTACCAAATGAGTATCTTGGTAAAGTACTAAAATGTAAGACTGCAAAACAGATGTGGGACAAACTGGCTATTCTTTGTGAAGGTACTACACTGATCAAAGAAAGCAAGTTATCCACTGCTGTCCAAAGGTTTGAATCATTTAAGATGAAGCCAGGAGAATCAATTGATGAGTTGGATACTCGATTTACCAAAATTATGAATGATCTTGATGTATTAGGAAATACTTATACTGACAGAGAAGTTAACCTGAGAATCTTGAAAGCCTTGGATGAAAGGTGGAAAATGGTCAAGATGATCATTAAAACCACACAAGACATTGACTCTTGGCCAGCAGAAACTATGTTCCAAACACTTAAGGCACATGAGTTTGAGTTAGATGAAGAAGATCCTATTACTGTGATTCATAAGGATAAGGATGCCTCTAAGGACATAGCCTTTAAAGCCTCTACCTCAAAGGGGTCTAGATCATCTAAGTCTAAGGCCTCAAGCATAAAAGATGAACTAGATAGTTCTGATCTAAGTCTGAAAGATCAGATGAGCCTTATGATCAAAAGATTTGATAAACTGAACAAGAGGTATGGCAGGTACAAAAGATTCTATAAGGAAACTAAGGGTTCTAGTAACAAGGACTCTTCTGTGAACATAAGGGATCAAAACTCTTCTGAAAGAAGGGATGAGATCTCTAATGAGAACAGGAGAGATAGGAACTCATCTGAAAAGAGAGACAGAAAGTATTCTGATAAGAAAGACAGGAACTCAATTGACAAGCATGACAGGAACAGAAAGCATTCTCCTCCTAAAAGAACTTCTAACAATCCTGTTTGCTATAATTGTGATAAGCCAGGTCATTATGCTTATGAATGTCCTGATCTGAGTTCTGAAGATCGAGAAGAAAGGAAAGCCAGAAGAGATCGAAAATATGCCAAGGGTAAGAAGGCAATGATGGCTTACAATGACTCTGATTCGGAATCAGAAGAGTTACCATCGTCTTCATCTGACTACCCCTCTAGCAATGAAGATGAAGCCTTCATAGCAGATGATGGACTGGTAATGATGGCCAAAATAAATGATGAGGTATCATCTGCTAACTCATTTCAATCTTGTGACAATTCTGACACTGATGAAAGTGATGCTGCTGTTAGCAGTGTAGGAAGTAGTCTTCATCATTCCCAAGGAGTGACTGAAGAAGACCTTCTACAAGCTAACAAAGCATTCATTGAAATTAGTGATGAGAATATATCTTTAAAGCAAGAAATCATTAAGCTAAAAGAAGCTCAGTCAAAAGTAGATCCTAATATAGTTGTCATAAATGCAAGACTATCAAAAGAGTTGTCCCAACTCCAAGAAAAGTATGCATCCATTGACAAACTATATCAGGGTATGCTTAAAACTCAAGCCAAAGAGACTAATGAATTCAATGACTTAAAGATTAAATGTGAAAAACTTGAAGAGCGCAATAGATTCTTAGAATCTGAAGTAGTGAGCCTAGATCGAAAGCTATCTGGGATGATTAACTCTACTAATATTAATCAAACAATCTCAGACAGATATAGAGCTCCAAATGATAAAAGAGGAATAGGTACTGATCTGCCTAGTCCATCTACTTCAGAATTTAAGAACACTAATGGAGCTAGTACAAGTTCTTTGCAACTAGATAAAGGAAAAGAACCTATGACTTATGATGATGATCCAAAACTCAAAGTACAGTCTAAATACATCCCTCCTACTACCAAGAATGGTAAAATGAAGAATGTATTAAGACCAGTACAGTCAAGACCATACCAGAAGAGTTATACTCCTCTGACCAGATCAGATCAGTCCTGGAATCAGAAGAGACAAACTCAGAACAGTAGGTCAAGACAAGCACAGGCAAGTTGGGAACAGCCTAGACCTCCTTTTATAAGGCAGTCTCAGTTGTATTCAACTAAACCTAGGAGATTTGTGCCTCATTATCATAACAAACCTGTTCTTTATCCTCCTCCTTTATCCTATGATATCTATGGAGAGAAAATACCAAAGCAAATTTATAAGCCTTATGGTCCACATGCTTTTAGACCATATTCAAACTATTACAGACATACTGATCTTACTGAAAAAGGGATAGAACCAAGGAAAGGCTATCTCAGAAAAATAGATCCTAAGTCTGCTGATAATTCTGAACTGGTTAATAAAGTACTGTTCTGTGATAAATTTGGAAGAAAACTGAAGAGGTCCCACTTATTCAAATCCTCAATGTTCATTTGGGTACCTCTCACTACTAACCCCCAAGGACCCCAATAAACAAGGGTACCTAAGTTATTAAGATCACTACTTTGCAGGATCGACTGGACTTATACAAGAAAGGTGGTTCAGTTGGTGAGACCTGGTACATAGACAGTGGGTGTTCACACCACATGACTGGTACCAAGGCCTTACTTACTGACTATCATGAGAAGGAAGGACCAAAAGTCATCTTTGGTGATAGCTCAATAGCAATCACAAAAGGATTTGGATTCATCAAGAATGGAGATGTTGAAATCCAAGATGTTTCCTATGTTGAAGGTTTGAAGTATAATTTGTTATCTGTATCTCAATTCTGTGACAGGGGATACAAGGTTCAGTTCAAAACCAGAAGATGTGAAATAATAGATAAAAAGACTCACAATGTTCTACTTGTTGGCACAAGACAAGGAAGTGTATACATTGTGAATTGGAATAGCTGTCCTAAGAATGCCTGTCTTATCACTAAGAGTCCTAAAGAAAACAGTTGGCTCTGGCATAAACGTCTCTGCCATCTAAACTTTAAGATAATCAACAAGATTGCTAGAGAACATCTTGTTGAGGGCATTCCTAATGAAATCTATTCCAAATCACAAGTATGTGATTCCTGTCAAAAAGGTAAACAGGTAAAGGTTTCATTTAAGTCCATACCAACTCTTTCAACAAACAGAGTCTTAGAACTCTTGCATATGGATCTTCATGGTCCTATCAACCCTCCTACATTGAATGGAAGAAGGTATACTCTAGTTGTTGTAGATGATTACTCTAAGTTCACTTGGGTAGTCTTTCTACACAAAAAGAGTGATACACAAACACTACTTCCAGATCTATTGAAGAGGTTGCAGGTTGAAAAAGGTCATCCCATTGTCAAGATTAGGAGTGACAAGGGGACTGAATTTATTAGCTGTTACATCTCTGACTACTGTTCTAAGTCTGGCATACAGCATTTGACAAGTGCAGCCAGAACCCCTCAACAAAATGGTGTTGCAGAAAGGAGAAACAGAACACTAAAAGAAGCTTGCAGAGCCATGATTGCAGAATTCAACACACCTCAGAAATTTTGGGCAGAAGCTATTAACACAGCTTGCCACTCCCAAAATCGAAGTGCTCTTAATAAGGTGCATGGTAAAACACCTTATGAGGTATGGAAAGGCAGAAAACCAAGAGTTTCTTATTTTCATATCTTTGGATGTAAGTGTTTCATACATAACAATGGCAAAAGCAAATTAAATGCTTTTGATGCAAAAGCTGATGAAGGGATATTCTTAGGATACTCTTCTGTAAGCTAAGCATTTAGAGTGTTTAATTACTCTACCCTATGTGTGGAAGAAACACCCCATGTTGTCTTTGATGAGAATGTGCAGGACTCTGCTGATCATCAGCTCAGTAAGAAAATTGACAAACTACAGTTTCAAATCAACAATGAAGATGATGATACAGGAATATATGAATCTGTACAAGCATATAATCCTTTCCTGAATGTTCTAGATCAAGATTCTGATAAAGAAAAGGTAAAAGACAAAGGTGAGTCATCTAAAACTTCTAAAATACAAGAATTGAATGACTGCTCTCCTATGAACAAATCTGCTGATATAAATAATACTGATCTGCATAATAATTTGCATGATGTAAATGATGATAGCATTTCTGTTAAGAATAGAAGGACATGGAAGTCTGCTCATTCTACTGATCTGATTCTAGGTGATTCTAGTATAGGTGTTAAAACTAGAAAACAATTGTTTGATTCAAAGGAAGAACCTAGTAAGTCTTTATTTTGCTGGTGCTGTTTCCTATCATCTATTGAGCCTAAAAATGTGATTGAAGCTTTAAGTGATAGTAACTGGATTATAGCCATGCAGGAAGAACTAAATCAGTTCACTAGAAATGAAGTTTGGGAACTTGTTGATAGACCTAGTAATCATAATGTTGTAGGCACTAAGTGGATTTTCAAGAAAAAAAGGGATGAAAATGATCTTGTAGTTAGAAACAAAGCTAGATTAGTTGCTCAGGGCTACTCTCAAGCTGAGGGTATTGATTATGATGAAACTTTTGCCCCTGTAGCTAGACTAGAAGCTATAAGATTGTTCCTTACTTATGCTGCACATATGAAATTTACTGTGTATCAAATGGATGTGAAAAGTGAATTTTTGAATGGTATACTTGCTGAAGAAGTTTATGTGGAACAACCACCTGGTTTTGAAGTGAATAGTCACCAAGTATACAGGTTAAAGAAAGCACTCTATGGATTGAAACAAGCCCCAAGAGCATGGTATGATACTCTTTCTCTATTCTTACTTGAAAATGGTTTTACAAAAGGCAAAGTTGATAGAACTTTGTTTAGAAGACAAGAAGGTAATGATATATTTCTTGTTCAAATTTATGTGGATGATATTATCTTTGGATCACCCAACAAAAACTTGAGTGAAAGCTTTTCTACACTCATGCAAAGTAAATTTGAAATGTCCATGATGGGAGAAATGACATATTTTCTTGGTCTTCAAGTAAAACAAACTTCAGAAGGTATCTTTATAAATCAAGCAAAGTACACTAAGAATTTGCTAGATGAATTTGGTATTAAAACCTGTAAGACAGTTGGTGTGCCCATGCAACCTACATACAGAATGGATCCTGATGAAGGAGGTAAGTCTTCTGACCAACCTCACTATCGTGCTTTAATTGGCTCTCTACTCTATCTAACTGCCAGCAGACCTGATATTGCTTTTTCTGTTGGAGTATGTGCAAGATTTCAAGCAAACCCCAAGGAAAGTCATCTGGAAGCTGCTAAAAGGATATTGAAATATCTAAAGGGGACCATTAATCGAGGATTATGGTATCCTGCAGATGATGATATATCCTTAAGTGGTTATTCAGACTCGGACTTTGGAGGATGCAAAATAGATAGAAAATCTACTTCAGGTTCATGTCAATTCTTAGGAACTAAGCTCATTTCATGGTTTTCAAAGAAACAAACAAGTGTGGCAACTTCTACTACTGAAGCAGAATATATGGCTGCAGGTAGTTGTTGTAGTCAGCTTCTTTGGCTAATACAACAACTCAGAGACTACAATGTTGTAGAATCTAATGTACCTATATATTGTGACAGTAATAGTGCCATTGCCATCACTCAAAATCCTGTTCTACATACTAGATGCAAACATGTTGACATTAGGCATCATTTTATTAGGGATCATGTTGAAAAGAAGAATATTAGAATGGAAAAGATTCATACTGATATTCAAAGAGCTGACATTTTTACAAAACCATTGGCTGAAGTGAGATTCAGAGAATTATGCATTAGTTTAGGATTGATAGATATGGATTCTGTGTGTATATAGAACTGTGCTAACATTTCAGGTACTGATCTTATACCAAGAAGGACATGAAGCAGAAACTAAGGGCAGTACATCAAAACTCAAAAGTCAGAAGAGACAACCCTATGTTAGATCACTAAAACAGGTAACAAGGTTACTAAAGTGACCTTAATCCCAATGAGGAAGCTGGTAAAGCTGAGGGACACTGAGAACACACATTAAGGGGGAATCTGTGATTTCTTAAAAATCCTTTTGTTGACTCAGATCACTAAGTCACTTTAGCATAAACCTTGATGTGATCAATTAAATTAAACATATAGTTACTAATCTGTACTGTTTTACACTTATATCTCATGAACTAACACTTCTACCAAGGTGAAACAGGCACAGAAGAGGAATTCTCCATTGAAGGGAGAACTGATCTGATTACAGATTTGAAAAGTCTACTAATCTGATCTGATTACAGAACATAGTAGTCTACAGATATATTCTGATTAATAAATTGACTTGTCTACAGAACTATACTGATTACAAAGCTTCTTTGTCTACAGTACTGATCTGATTACAATTCAGTTATTCTACAGAACTAATCTGATTACTGACTAATCTGTCTACAGAAAGATTTGTTTACAACTAATCTGTCTACAAGAAATCTACTGATCTGACACAGTACTGATCTGAGGATCACTGTGCTGATATCAAAAAGGTGAAATCAGGAAATTTGGGTACTGATCTGAGGATTACTGTGCTGACCCATCTACTGATCTGAAATCTACTGTGCTGATTCATCTACTGATCTGATTTCTAAAAAGGTTACTCAGCTGATCACAGTACTCAGCTGATCCAGATAAGTGATATTTTCTTTAAATATAAGTAAGAAAATGAAGTGAAATAGTTTTGGAAACTACTGTGCTGATTTGCATCAGAACAGTCTTTTGGTTTAGAATACTCTAAGTCAAAAATTGTTCAAATTTTTAGATTACTAATAGAGAAGATTAATACACTCTTCTATTTCTAACCTAAAAATTGTGGTGTATTTATCAAACACAAGTTGGCTCCAAAAATTAAGATGGTAATAGAATGTGAACAGTTATTGTTTAACTCGAATTTCGAGACTTAATCCCAACCATTCTTTGTGATAATCAAATTCAATCCTAGCCCTATATTGGTTTTGAATTTAACAAAAACGATCACACTTCATCTTCTTCGTTCTTACGAGTTCATTTCTGGAAATCTCATAACTACATAACTTCTGAAAAATCTGGTTTCTACAAAATTCTCAAATGGCAACCATTAATATTATCAATGAAGCTAACCAAGTTGCAGGAACATTCGATTCGAATTTCTGGATTCGCAAAAAGGGCATTTTTGTGGAAAACGCTGTGTATTTCAATGGCCGACACAGTGCTGAAAATCAAGCCATTCTGACTATGTGCGAAGAGTGTGGGTTACGAAAATTTCTGGAATCATCTCCCATGAATGTCTATGAACCAGAAGCTGTGGAATTTTATTTGCAACTCCAAGGTGATAAAAATGGTGTCCACTCCATGCTTGTTGGGCACAAGGTCACAATTACTAGGGACATCCTAGAAGTAATGTTGGATTTACCGCAAGGCCCGGTGGATATTTTGACTTACAAAGCTGGAGAGGAAAAGGAATGTGTAGGAAGGTGGTCAGGTGTTGAAACAGAGACATTGACTAATCTGAAGAAGGATGTTCTTCCTACTGGTCTGCAGTTTTTGATGGACATAGCAGGAAAATGCTTGTTAGGGCAACATCATAGCCAGGATGCCTTATCAAGTTTCAAGATTAGAATTATGGCTGCAATCATCGACAGAGTTCAAGGTGATTGGCAAGGATTCTTCTTGGAAAGGCTGCTGACTGAAAAAGACAAAGTTTTGTTCGATGAGGATACCATGGAATTTTCGATTAAATCGAAATTAGGGTTTGGAAGCAAGCTGAGTTTCTTGCTGCCTCAGCTGGTGAAAAAGCCATATTGGAGTAATCCCAAGAAATTCCATCATGGGAAATTCTTGATGAAGAAGGAGTCTGTTCAGTTTGAACAAGAAAACCTCTTGGAACAACCTCAAGAGCTTGAAGCACAAGAGTCTGGAGCTTCAATGTACCAATCTGAGGACAATCAACCTGAAATTAGGTCGAAGGCAAGGCATGATCCGAGCAGTACTAGACCAAGGAGAGGAAGGTCTGCTACAGCTGCCTCAGAGCCAACAGTTAGATTTGTTGAAACTGTGGTGCAATCAAGCTCAGATGAGCAAGAGGTTAGTGTTCCTGGTCCTATTGCTGTTCATAAAAGGACTAAGTCAAGGAGTGTTAGGAGGAAATTGATTGTTGTCTCCCCTACCCCTTCAAACTCTGAACCAAGCCAAACTGAAACCCAAAACCCTCAACCTTCATGTTCTGGAAGATCAGATCACTATTTTTCTGAGACTCAGAACACTCCCCATTCATCCCCTCAGAACACTAACTTTGATCCTACCCCAATTTCTAGTCCTCAACATCAAACTTCACATCAACCTTCACCACATCAATCCCCAATACAGGTTTATGCTCACTCTACTGAACATGAATTTGAGCCTTCTACTGAACCGATTGACATTTCATCATCCCCTGAACCTGAATTTATTACTCCTAAACCTGCTGATTTGATGGAGTACACTATCTGTGATAAAGAGGATAGAATCAGGATAGATTTGAGGATAGCTTTGTTGAAGCAATTTCCTGGATTAGATGAGAGCTCAGTTGAGTTTGAGAAACTCCTTAGGATTGGCACATGGGTGTATCTTAAGAGGAGTACTTTGAAGGAGAATTTAGCCATCATGGAAGGTATGGGTGGTGCTTCAATCTTTGATGATTGGGAAGCAGAACAGATGCAAGCAGCTGGTGTTAACTCTTTTCTTGAGTTAGTTACTCCAGAATCTGTTGTACTTCTTGTTGAAAGATTAACAGGAATCAAGTACACTGTTGAGAAGATTGCAACTCCTAACTCTGATGAAGATTTGTTTAGTGAAGAGAAAGGTGTTGATAAAGCTGAGAATGCTGCTGAAAAGGATTTTATGGAAATTGATGAAGATGTTGACAATGCAACAGAGGTGTTTGAGAACACTGTTGTGATTGAAGAAACAGAAGTTGTTGAAAATCAAGCTTTAAATGCTGAAGAGATGGAAAGCATTCCAATTCACTCTACTGATCATATTATTCTTGAGGATGTGCAAGAACAGATCAGAACAGGTCCTATTGAGAAAGAATCTGAAAATTCTGACTTTGAGATGTTGAAAAAGCAGAATGCAGAGCTTCAAGCAAAATTGGAAGATGCTGTAAAGATGTTCCGAGAAGCTACTGAGAGAATGAATAAATTGACTTCTGAACACTCCTATGAAAAGGTGATGGAGCATACAATGTCCAAAATTTTTGATCTTCATAGAGTTCAAGAAAAGAACATGTCTCAGGTGTTGCATAAAAAGCTGGAGCAACACATATCTTCCTTGAAAGAGTGGCATGATGAAGCCAAAAAGGGGGAAGATAGGACAAGGGAAGTGATGGAACAAACACAGTCACAACAAGCTCAGTTGGTTGTGAGTCAGGATGAATTAAAAGCTGAAATTGATATTCTGAATGAAAAGCTGAAGCAAAGGAAGCAACAAAAACAGCTAGGTCAAGAAATTGTTGAGGAAGGACCTGATATTGCTGGAAGTTCAAGTCAGAAGAAGAGGAAGTTAGTCATGTCTGATGAAGAACAACAAGAAGAAGAAGTTGGAAGAATTACCAGATCAAAAAGCAAGATGAAAGCTGTTATGACAAGTGAAGAAGAAAAATTGAAAAAGAAGAAAGAAAAGGATGTCAAGTTCTTGAAAACAAGATTTGATAATCGAGTTACAGCTTTGAAGAGAAAGATGAATACTCAGAAGAAAGCTGAAGGAAAAGAGTTTGACAAAGATTTTCAAGATGAAAACTTTGTGGATTTCATTGTGTTGACAGAACATATGGAATACTGGAAGAATTTGAAGAAGAAGTGGCAGATTGCTAACTTAATTGTGAAGAAGTTTGGTGATCATTCGAGCAAGGAAGCAGAATTTATTGATTTTGAAGAATTCATGCTGAATATTGATCAAGAGTTCTGGGAAGACATAGCACAGGTTGCTAATCGTGCTGGAACAAAGATTTTGTGTCCTGAAGAACCTAATTGGGAACCTCCAAGACTGGAAAATGGAGAACCTGATTACAAAGAGATCAACAACATTATTGCTGAGATTATCAAGGAAGAAGGAATATCTGATCATCAACATATGATGGATATCAAAGCAAGGATGTATGTTGCATTCAGAATCTGAAGATGCAGAATGAAGATGAAGGACAAGCTCAGAAGATAACATTTCTATCCTTAATCTTTATTTCTATATTTTGTGATCATTTCATATTTTGTTAGTATGTGTAATATGTGAAATATCTAATCTGATTGTGAATATGATATGATTTCTGAGTTGATGAACTGTTATGATAGACTACATACTTAACTACTGATTTATTAACATTTAAGTAGTTTTGGCTTCATCAAAAAGGGGGAAATTGTTGGGATATGAATCCTTGAAACAATGTTCTAGTTGATGAAAGTATGTTTTGATGGCCAAAAGCAACTTAAAGTTAGTGATATATGTGGTTCTAAGTCATCTTAACTAAGTCATCTGAATATAAGCTTACTAATCTGATGAGAAACTTAAATTGAGATTACTGATCTTAATGCTAACTGAAATAAGTTTACTGATCTTAACTGACTCATATGGAATAAGATTACTAATCTGAGTATGGAAACTGAGAATAAATTTAGTGATCTTATATGAGATATTTGAAATCTGAGTTACTGATCTTATATGCTTACTGATCTTATATGTAAGTTACTGATCTTAAATGATTATTGATCTTAGTGTTTACTGATCTTATATGAAAGTTATTGGACTTACATGAGTTACTGATCTTATTGGTTACTGATCTGATATATGAACTGTTAGGAACTAAGCTGATGTTTTGAATTGTATAGACAGCTTATAGTGTAGGACTTAGATATACTCATCTGTATATAGTTCAGTTGATGTATAGATAGGTTTTATATATGTAAAGTTGTATTTTATTGTAATCAGCATTGTAAAGTTCAGAACAGTAGATTAGGAATAGATTAGAAGAAGATCAGAAGACTAATGAAGACTCAGAGGACTACTTCAGAATAAGAAGACTTCAAAGAAGAGTTGAAGAGAAGCTTAGAAGAAATCTGGAGAAGTACAGAACAATTTGAAGTTACTGTGCTGACTGGCTCAGAAGAGTAAAAATCCGAAGAGTAAAAATCAGAACAGTAAGTTACTGTGCTGATTTGGTAAAATTGAAGAATGAGTTTGGAAAACTTATGGAAGGTGTAACTGAAGATTTATTGAAGATATGCTGACTTGGAAGTTGAAGGAAGTTACAAAGTCGGTTACAAGAAGAAGTTACAAAAACAGTTTAGAGTTAGTTGAAAGTTAGTTCACAAACTGCTAACTGTCATACTAAGTTCTATAAATACTGTGTAATCTCCTACTGCTGAAGACTACTGAACAATTACTGATCTTAAAGCGTTTACAAGCAAGCTAAAGTCTACAGAGCACAAGAAGGAACTCACAGAGTTGAAGGAGATTAAAGAAGAGAAGCCACTGAACTGAAGAGAAGAATCAAAGGCTATTCACAGAGAAGTTTTACTTTTCAAGTTTAAGTTTGTATGTTGTAAAACAAGTGTGCTAGTTACTTGTAGAATTACTAGTAGATCGAAGATATACCTGGAGGTATAATCGATAAGATCAAAGTCTTAATCTTGAGACTTTAAGCCACAAGAAACTCAAGAAGGAAGAGTAATAAAACTTCACAACTGGAGTTGTGAGAGTGGATGTAGACATTTGTCGAACCACTATAAAATTATGTGTTCTTTACTTTACTGTTTGTTATTTGTTTGAATTGTTTAATCAAGAACATTAAGAATTTACAAAGATAAAGATCTAAAGAAAAGTTGAGTATAAACTAGTAAGGCCCATATTATTCTGAAAGTACTGATCTGAGCTGAGTAAGCACAGTACAGTACATAAGAAGACTAAATTCCGCATTGCATATTCTGATATTTTGAAAGATTTTTGAAAGTCTATTCACCCCTCCCCTCTAGACTTTCTTAGCTTACTCAATCTTAACTCAACTTTGGGACCAACAGAATCATCATCATTTGAGCTACTGTCAGGGTGTTTGATTCCCTTGGCTTTTCTTTCTTTCTCCTCCTCAATCTTATCAGCTACTAGCTTTGCAAAACTTTCCTCATCAATGAGAAATCTTGTCTTTGAAACTCCAGCAAAGTTTAGCAATCTGTTCTCCTCTATTTGCCACCAGTTTGCACCCTTATCTTGGATGACTTGTGATATCTCCATCATAGACTTGTCTTTTACATCAACAAGCATCCTTAGATCATAGAATATCTTCTGAATTCTTGGAAATTCAGCAAGTTGTGGATACAAACTGTCCACAGTAGCCTTTGCTCCTCCTCTGAGCATACTTTCATAAGTATACTCCTCCTCATCTCCACTTGAATGGGGACTTTGGGTTATAGGGGAGTTGGCTCTGGGTTCTCCTAGTGTGGCTTCAGGCAGGTTAAGTTCAGGGATGTTGGCTTCAGAAGGGTTAGGCTCAAATGAAGGTACTTCAGTTGCTTTAGAGAGCAATGAATCTGAAGGGGCTTTACTCAGGGGGGTTGGCTCATTGAGTGCATGTTCTAAGAGTTTTGAATAATTGAGCATGGATGAGTCAAGGGGAGACAGGAGTCTTGTCTCATCTACTGCTAAATCTGCAAGCACATCAATGCCACTTCTTTGCACATTCCCTTCTGGAGAATATCTCTTAGTGAGATTTACAGGGGTAATGGGTTGGTTGGAAGGGGTAACATGGGTTTCAGGGGAGTTGGGCTCAAGGTTCTGAGTTTCAGGGAGGTTGGCCTCTATAGGTTGACCTTCAGGGACTTTGGATTCTGGAGTTCCAGAACCAGATGAATTAGTCCTTGACATGGATTTGGTCCTGCTTTCAGCTCTGCTCTCCCTTAGAGCCAATTGAAGAGACCTTTCTTCTTGAAGCTCCAACACTTTCTCAGTAGGCTTGGCCCTTCTCTTGCTGGCCCTACTGCTTCCACTTCCTTCCTTCTCAGGGACAACTTCCCTGATTCTCTTATCTCCCTTCTGCTTTTGCCTAGTCTCATTGTACTTCCTCCTCAACTCTTCTGAGTGGTCAGAAGGCACACTTACTCCCTCTTCTGCCACTGCATCAACTTCTGCTGATGCTCCTGAGGCTTCTCTTCAAGACAATTGAGACATTTTCCTTGTTTTGATAGCCCTGGCCTTTGTTCTCTTCTTCATCTTAGGTTTCTCTTCTTCCTGTTCTTCAGCAGGTTTGTCCATAAGTTTCCTCCTTTGCTCAGTTTTCTTGCTGAGCTTTCTGAACAGGATCTTTTGGGCTGGGAGGGGCTTTGCAAAGGTCTGCATTTGAGAGTAGTGGGAAAACCTTTCAATCAATAAGCTTGCCCTGGTGCAATACTTGATTTTCCCTTCTAGCACCACCTTGTTGTGGGTTTTCACCTTGAATTTTGCCTTTTCCTTCATCATCTCAGACATGATGAAGGTCCTCCAATCAAATTTAATGCCCTTATCACTGGCATCAATAATGGCAGCCATGATTCTGATTCTTGGATGGCTGACCTGCTCCAAGCTTCCAGTGTTGCTTAAGAGGCTCTTAGCAACTACCTCAAAGAGGTTAAGAAATTCTGGCTTTAGAGTCTTCTTGTTCTGTGTTGAAGAGATGAGGCCTGGAGCCAATAGCCATTCTTGAGCTATTTCATCTTCATGGCCAGTGCCATAAGCTTCTGGATTCCTTCCCTCATAAGGCAATCCAAAGGCTCCTTCCAGATCTTCTGAAGAGAATTTCACTCTATGAAATCTCTCTTCTTCCTCTCCTTCTGCAGTATATGACAATCTGGTGGATACTTCACCATCTTCAGGTTTGCCTCTCCACTTGAGGAAGGCAAAGAATTCTGCCATGTAGCTTTCCAAGCAAGAGCTTGGTCTTTCTTCCATGAACTTTTGAAGTCCAGCTCTCCTCAACCATCTCAAGGTTGGTGTAATTTCAGGATCCTCACTCTCAAAGGATACTATTGGCTCAAAATGAAGATTGTTTTTGTTGCTTAAGTAGCCAAAATCCAGGTCTAGAGCATTGTTAGAGAAATCAACAAGCATCTCTGGTTTAACTTTGGGGGCCATTGAAATTTGCAGAGAAAGCTTTGAGAGAGTTTGAAGAATACTTGAGTTAGGGTTTCGAATACTTAGGGAAGAAGTGTTTGTGGGAATCTTAAGACTTGTGTATATTCTAAAAGGAATGTTTGTCAATGAGTTGGTAAGGTCTTGATGCAATTCAAAGGTGAGCAAAAATGGAAATCCAAAATGGACGGCTAGGATTGATTTCAGGGGAGTTGTCCATTTTTTGATCCAATGGTCAAAAACCAATGTAACAGTGAGAGAACTGTTTTATTCAAAACGTGGGTGGTTTTTAATGTTTGTTTAAGGCTGGGGGTTTTTCGAGATAGATCATGTCCCAAAAAGTTTAATGCAAACAAGAGTTAAATCTTAGCATTTAATGCATGGAAAGTGACCTTTTGGGTGGGAGACAAATTAAATCCCAGAAAGGTGAAAACTGTATTCCAATGGGGCAGATTTCGAAATAGGCATTGATCACCAAAAATAGGTGCTTATCATACCAAGATTTGGTTTGATAGTCAAGACAACTTATCTGACCCTACATGGACAAGTGTCCTGAAAAGCTGTGGACAAGTGTCCTGAATTTCAAGGGACAAGTGTCCTGAAGAAGTAAGGTCATCTTTTCTGAATTTCAGTAGATTTGACCAAGTCTGCTGAAGTTTGAATTTATTTCCCCCTTAGTCAATGAACTTCTTTGGACTCATTTGTCCAACTTCCCTGGATCAAGAAGACCCAACTCTGCTGATAATTCCAGGAACCTTGCCTCTGCAAGTGGCTTAGTTAGTATATCAGCTTTTTGATGGTCTGTGTGAATTTTCACCAACTTGATATCCTTCTTCTCCACATGATCTCTAATGAAGTGATGCTTGATGTCCACATGTTTGCATCTTGTGTGCAAGACAGGGTTTTGTGATATAGCAATGGCACTATTGTTATCACAGAATATTGGCACTTCAGTAGAGTTGACTTTGTAGTCTCTGAGTTGTTGTCTTAGCCAAAGAATTTGAGCACAACAACTTCCAGCAGCAACATATTCAGCTTCAGTGGTGGAAGTGGTTACTGTGTTTTGCTTCTTGGAGAACCAAGATATGAGTTTGTTGCCCAAGAATTGACAAGTCCCTGAGGTGGACTTTCTGTCAATCCTACATCCTCCATAATCAGCATCTGAGTAGCCAGTTAGCTCAATGTTGTCATCAGCAGGGTACCAAAGGCCTAGATTCTCAGTGCCTTTGAGATACCTCAAGATCCTTTTTGCAGCCTCAAGATGGCTTTTCTTAGGATTTGCTTGAAACCTTGCACAAACACCTACTGCAAAGGTGATGTCAGGTCTGCTGGCAGTGAGATAGAGGAGTGATCCAATGATTCCTCTATACTCAGTGGAGTTGGTTGGAATACCACTTTCATCAGGATCCATCTTCCAATTAGTGTTCATTGGGATCCTTACTGGCTTGCTTGATGTACACCCAAATTTCTTGATCATTTCTCTGGTGTACTTAGCTTGGTTGATAAAGATTCCTTCTTTTGATTGCTTGACTTGTAGACCCAAAAAGAAGTTCATCAACCCCATCATGGACATCTCAAACTTGCTTTGCATGAGCTTGGAGAACTTTTCACACAGCTTCTCATTAGGGGATCCAAAAATTATGTCATCTACATAAATTTGGACAAGCAAGATGTCCTCTCCTTCAGAGATTCTGAAGAGAGTTCTGTCCACAGTTCCCTTGGTGAATCCATGATCCAATAGGAACTGTGACAGTGTATCATACCAAGCCCTAGGGGCCTGTTTGAGTCCATATAGAGCCTTCTTCAGCCTGTATACTTGGTTTCCAATCTCAAAGCCTGGTGGTTGCTCCACATAGACCTCTTCTTTCAAGACTCCATTCAGAAAGGCACTTTTGACATCCATTTGGTACACTTTGAACCTCTTGTGGGCTGCATAGGCTAGGAAAAGCCTTATTGCTTCTAGCCTTGCCACAGGTGCAAAGGTCTCATCATAGTCAATGCCTTCATGCTGGCAGTAACCTTTTGCCACTAGTCTTGCTTTGTTTCTGACAATCACATCATTTTCATTCTTTTTGTTCTTGAACACCCACTTGGTTCCAATAACATCTTGATGTGAAGGTCTATCAACCAGCTCCCAAACTTCATTTCTGGTGAATTGGTTGAGCTCTTCCTGCATTGCTGTGATCCAATTTGCATCCTGAAGTGCTTCATCAATGTCTTTTGGTTCCTGTTCTGACAAGAAACAACAGAACATAGCACTTTCACCATGAAACTTTCTGGTTCTGACTCCTATACTTGGATCACCAAGTATCAGATCAGTAGGATGGTCATACAACCAGGTCCTTCCTTTTCTGATTCCTTCAGTAGAGTTGTCCTCTACTGAGGTTGAGTCATTTTGATCATAAAATTCAGGATAATTTAGTGCAGGATCTAATTCAGGATCATAATCAGGGGTGTTGTCCTCAATGTCAGGGACATTGGCATTTTCAACATTTTGAGTTCCCCCTTGATTATTTGACCTATTAACTACCTCAGCAGGAACTGCTTCTTCATTGGTAGTTGTTACCTGGATGTGAACTGGGATTGGCTCATTCAGTTCATCACTTCCATCAGTAGGATTTGTCTCAGGAAGATTGCCTTCAGGATAGTTGTCCAATGTGATATGTTCTGGTAGATTGGCTTGGACAACATCTATGAATTCAGTGTCTTTGTCTTTTAGGCTCAATCTGGTTGTCCTCTGTGTGATTTCTTCTGGTTCCAAACTATCATTCCTGATCTCAGAGATAGATTCATCAAACACAACATGAGGTGTTTCTTCCACTAAAAGGGTTTTCTTGTTGTAGACTCTGAAAGCTCTACTGATTTGAGAGTATCCAAGAAATACTCCCTCATCAGCTTTGCTGTCAAAAGTTTTCAACTGTTCTTTCCCATTATTGTGAATGAAACATTTGCAACCAAATATATGAAAGTATGACACTTTAGGCATTCTTCCTTTCCAGAGTTCATAGGGGGTTTTGCCTTGCCCCTTTGTAATCAAGCATCTATTTTGAGTATGGCATGCAATATTTATAGCTTCAGCCCAAAACCTCTTAGGTAAATTTGAATCAGCAATTAAAGTTCTAGCAGCTTCTTTTAAGGTTCTATTCCTCCTTTCTGCAACTCCATTTTGCTGAGGTGTTCTAGCTGCTGAGGTTTCATGAGCTATACCATTAGATGTGCAGTACTCATTGATGTATGAATTTATGAACTCAGTGCCTTTATCAGATCTTATCTTGATAATGCTAAGGCTTTTCTCATTTGACAGTCTCTTTAGAAGTTCAGGTAGTTTGACTTGTGTTTCCTTCTTATTAAGGAGAAATACTACCCAAGTGAACCTAGAGAAGTCATCTACTACCACTAATGTGTATTTTCTACCATTTATGCTTGAAGGGGTAATTGGTCCAAACAGATCCATATGTAGAAGTTCAAGTACCCTTTCAGTAGAAATGACTGGTTTACCTTTGAATGAGGCTTTAATCTGTTTTCCCTCTTGACATGGCTTACACACATGTTCCTTAATGAAAACCTCATTAGGCAGTCCTTTAACTAGTGCATTTCTAGCAAGTTTATTCATAGATTTGAAGTTCAGGTGATTTAGCCTCTTGTGCCATAACCAACTTTGTTCACTAGTACTTTTAGCAATGAAGCATGCAGCATCAGTAGACTTGTCCCAGTCTGCAAAATACACATTTCCCTTCCTAGTTCCAGTCAGTAAGGTTTGTTGAGTTTTATCCTTAATTAGACATTTTCCACTAGAGAACTCAACTTTAAAATCTTTGTCACAGAATTGACTGATACTTAGGAGATTATATTTGAGACCAGCTACATAAGATACATTGGTTACTTTGATGTTACCAATCATCAAAGTACCATAACCTTTTGTTGTTGCTTGTGAGCTGTCTCCAAAAGTAACATTTGGGCCTTCTTTTTCAATAAAATCAGTGAGGAGTTCCTTGTTTCCAGTCATGTGCCTTGAGCATCCACTGTCAAGGTACCATGCTGTCTTTTTGTTCATGCTCCTCTTCTTGTGGCCCACTGGTACCTGCAATTAGATAGGTTTAGGTACCCTTTGAGTTTTGGGTCCTGAGAGGTTAGCTGTACCTTTAGGAACCCAAACTTGCCTAATCACCCTGATTGATTCAAGGTGGCTAAGTTGTTTTCCTTGTGCATCAACATACACTGTCTTTCCCTTAAATGCCTTTGGGAAAGTATGTGTGAATGTGTTAACTCTGTAAGTTTCAGATGAGTTGTCCACTCTCCTGAACTTATGAGTTCTTTGTGCAGCTTGATGAAATCTTTGAGGAAAGGCATTTTTATGACCATTACCCTTTGGCATGAAGGGTTTTGGTTGTCTCATTTTATTCTGCCTTAGAGGATAGTTTTCCTTAGGTCTATTCAGCTGAGGCTTTCTCAGATGAGTTGGCCTAGACTGATTATACCTTGGATAACTCCTCTGAACATTGTTCAGGAGAGTTGCCCTTCCATTGGGTCTACTCTGCTGACCAACATTCCTCTTGTGTTCAGAAGCCTTGACCTTTTCCAAAGGTTTGGGTCTAGTCTCCTGAAGTACTAGAGTAGGCATTTCATTCATTTTGCCCTTTCCTTTGTTCAGTGGTTGAATTATTTCATTTTCATCTTGTTGTGCCACTGATTTAACAAAGATTTTCTTAGTGTTACTTGTAGAGGCAACACTAAGACAAGGTGAAGATTCAAATGGATCAAAACCTAATCCACTTCTTTGAGCCATAGGTCTTTGATAACTCTGAATTTCCTCTATTGCTCTAGAGGACTTGTTCAAAGCAGACATCTTTAGTTTCAGGCTCTCTTCACTTAATTTAAGAATATCATATTCATGTGAGAGATTTTCAAACTTAGCATTTAGGATTTTTAGTTCAAAGTCCTTTCTTTTCTGAGAGAGTAGTTGATCATCTATCTCCTTTTGTTGGTCAATTATCCTGAGATTTGCTTCCTTAAGCTCTCTCAAGACTTGTTGATACAACTCAGTAGATTTGACATCAACAACTACCTCAGAGTTTTTGGCAAATTCAATAGCCAATCTTTCATTTTCTCTCACACAGTTATCATGAAGTTCTTGTAATCTAGTGAAATCTTCCATCAACTTCCCAAAGGAAAGTTTCAAGTTGACTTCACTAGTGTTCTGTGATAGAAATGATGGTGAGCTAGAGGTGGAGGATACCTCATCATCCTCAAGAGCCATGTTGCACACATCATCATCATCATCATCACTGTTTGAGAACAGTCCATCTGAAGAGTTGAAGCTTTCAGCACTATCAGATTCTTCACCAGCCATCATGGCTTTTCTATTGGTGAACTTTCTGTCTCTTTTAGCTTGTCTTTCTCTTCTTTCTTTAGAGCTTAATTCAGGACAATCATACTGGAAATGCCCTTTCTTTTTGCAATTGTAGCACAGGTCTTCATCATCATCCTTCTTGGATTCATCTCTTCCTTTTGATGATGAGGGGTCAGCTCTACTGGACCTTCTTCTATCAGAGTACTTGTCCTCTGATCTCTTTTCTTCAGGCTTTTTGTCTTTGGCCTGATCTTCAGGGGAGTTGTATCTTCTCCTGAATTTGTTGTCTTGGTAGAATTTCTTGTATCTACCAAACCTTGTGTTCAGCTTGTCAAACCTTCTAGCCATCAAGGCTAGTTCTTCCTTCATTTCAGTCTTTGAGACTGACTTTGATGATCTGGGAGTGGGTTGCATTTCAGGTTCAGCAACTTTGGCTTTGAATGCCACTCCCTTAGTAGGATTTGAAGGTTCCTCAACAGGTTTTCTTCTATTGAGGTCGAACTCATAGGCTTTGAGTTCTGAGAAGATTTGTTGCATGGGCATGGAGGAGAGATCCTTGGTGTTCTGCATCATCACAGCATAGACATCCCACTTTTGAGTGAGGCTTCTCAAGATCTTTAGTCCAACTTCTCTCCTGGAGTACACTTTGCCCAATGAGTTGATTTCATTCATCACATCAGTGAATCTACCAGCAAACTTATCAATGGATTCATCAGCTTCCATTGTGAATTGCTCAAACTTTTGCACAGCAACTTGGAGCTTGTTCTCCTTGATCTTTTCTGTACCCTCACACATCTCAGCAAGAGTATCCCAGATTTCTTTGGCTGTGGTGCAATGGTAGACTCTTCCCATGACTGCATCTGGAATTGTTTGATAGAGGGTATTCATGGCAAGATAATTTAGATTATCTTTCCTCTTTTCATCAGCAGTGAAGTCATCCTCATTCTTGGGAATCAGTTCCCTTATATCTGCTCTTTGCTCATCTGTTACCCTGGGGTTAGTTTGAGTAAACACAAAAGGTCCTCTTGTGATTACTCTTAACATATCAGTATGAAGAGATGCAAGATGAGCTCTCATTCTAATTTTCCAGAAATCATAGTTGTCTATAGAGAACATGGGCAATTTATGATGTGAAATGTGATTGACTGGATTTGTGGCCATGTTGTCCAATCCTTGAACAGCAGGTGGAGGAACAGCATTGTTGTTGGCCATATCTCAAGAATAACAAGTAATAGATTTCAGATAGAGATCAGTTCAGTGACCACACAAATATGTGAATTTTGAAAATCAAGATGGATTTTCAGAGGCAGTGGTCTTTGAACCCCTTCTCTGATACCACTTGTTGGTCCTGAAAGGAGTATATAACAAGTGTATGGGGGGGGAATACACTTGTATGCAATTCTTCTTAACTTTGATCAAACCAGAGTTCAGCAAGGTTGTCTTGGACAACTCTGCTGAAGATGATTAACTCTTCTAAGATAATCAAACTACTAAGTACTATTGAGTACTTAGTTGAATAACTATCTAGGGGAGTTATATGTGCGGAATAGTGGTTGGCCCTTTAAGTTTAGACTCCTTAAGATTCTGAAATCACTTTGTCAATCCAAAACAGTCCAGTTAAGTTTCAGGGAACTTGTCCAAATCAGTTTTGCACAGTCTTTGAATATGTGTCTTTTGAAGATCAGTTTTGTGTGCAGTGTTGAATGAATGTAAGTACTTGTAAAGTAAATCAACACAGGAGTTTTATAGTGGTTTAGAGACTCAAGCTCCTACATCCACTTTCCCTGATTTAACAGGATAATTCCTTCTCTCTTGGAATTAACTTGTTTTATAGTGCCAAGGTGCACTTGATCAAGAACACCACTCCTTGGTGAATTGATCCCTAGGATGTCTAGAGTCCTAGTACCCTCTTCTCAACTCAGAACTGAACTGTTCTTCTCTCAACAGTCAGCTCCTACCACTTCTACTACTACAACCTTCTCACTTTCTCACTTGAAAGGGTTAAGGATTGGAGTAAGGTTCCAACTAATGAGATATCCTTTACAATGAAGATCAGTGTATAAGGATTAGGATATCTCTCTAAGCTTATGTATGGATATACAGTGAGTTCAGCTTAGAAGAAGTGTATGAAGACTAAGATAGTCTTTTTGAAAGCTTTGAAGTCACTTTGACTTGTAGGATAGTTGGATATTCTTGTCAAGGTTGAGGTCGGTGCTTCAAATGGTCTTCACACTTCTTGTATTTATAGACAAAATGGAGATTTGCCCGTTGGAGAGGCAGCCCCAAATTGCTATAAATGTCTTCCTTGAGTTCTTCAAACTGGAAGACAGATTCTTGATAGTGACATGTCCTTATTTGGGTAATAAACGGCTTGTAAGACTTTGTCTTCTTTCTGCAGCACTTTTCCCAATGTTTGACTTCTTGTTAGGACTAGGACATGGCTTCTGAAGGTTGATCCAATGATAGGACAACATTCCTTATCAACTGGACAACTCTCCTTATCACTATCAGCAGTTTTGCTTTTCAGCAAGGTTAGCTTGCTCTTCTTCAGATGACTTGGCTCTTTCCCTTTTCTTTCACTCCAAGTTGATCTTAGTATGTCTCAATGAAGTTCTTTAGGGTATGGTTGTCTCTAGCTTCTTTAGCATAGTTGACCTTCAACCTTTAAAGCATCTGTTCTGATTCAATCTTGCTGAGACAACTCTTCTGGACAACTCTTCTGATCAGCATACTTGGTCTTTTAGCATCAGAGCGTTTTTTTCTCATAGAGTTGGCTTCTCTGGACAACTCTCCTGATCAAAAACCTTTGAGTAGCCTTGTTCTTTTGAGCTAGGTAAACTTGTTCTTGCATATGGCTAGCTTCTTTGGACAACTCTCCTGATCAGAGTCATTAAGCTTGTCCTTTTGATTTTACCAATCTTGCATATGGACAACTTCTTTGGTCAACTCTCCTGATTAGAACATCTTATTAGATTTGTCCTTTTGAGCTTTACAATCTTGTCCTTTCATAAGGACATCTTCTCTGGACAACACTCCTGATCAGAGCATTTGGTTTTCCATAGAGTGTTCTTGCTTTTAAGTGATTGTTCCAGAATTTGAGCCTTGAGGAGATTTGATCTTGATCATTTTCAAAGCATAGGTTCCCCCTCAAATTGTGCATCTAATAGTTAAGAGCTGCCTAACATTTCAGCTTCTCATCTAGCCTTATGCTATGTGTTCTAACATTTTTAGAACACTATCAATTTGACTTAGGCATGTCTCAGGGGGTTTTGGTATTAAATCAAAACATATCATTTTATTCCCAACATTAATCATCCCAGATAGCTTTCGATCTAAGCTCCCTACTTCAGATTCTAAGAATCTATTGCGCTCTTCAAGTTTTTCACACTTAATCTTTAAATCATTGAATTCATTAGTCTCTTTGGCTTGAGTTTTAAGCATACCCTGATATAGTTTGTCAATAGATGCATACTTTTCTTGGAGTTGGGACAACTCTTCTGATAGCCTCGCATTTATGACAGCTATATTAGGATCTACTTTTGACTGAGCTTCTTTCAGATTAATGATTTCTTGCTTTAAATTTATATTCTCATCACTAATTTCAATGAATGCTTTGTTAGCTTGTAGAAGGTCTTCTTCAGTCACTCCTTGGGAATGATGAAGACTACTTCCTACACTGCTAACAGCAGCATCACTTTCATCAGTGTCAGAATTGTTACAAGATTGAAAAGAGTTAGCAGATGATACCTCATCATTTATTTTGGCCATCATTACCAGTCCATCATCTGCTATGAAGGCTTCATCTTCATTGCTAGAGGGGTAGTCAGATGAAGACGATGGCAACTCTTCTGATTCCGAATCAGAATCATTGTAAGCCATCATTGCCTTCTTACCCTTGGCATATTTTCGATCTCTTCTGGCTTTCCTTTCTTCTCGATCTTCAGAACTCAGATCAGGACATTCATAAGCATAATGACCTGGCTTATCACAATTATAGCACACAGGATTGTTAGAAGTTCTTTTAGAAGGAGAATGTTTTCGGTTCCTGTCATGCTTGTCAATTGAGTTCCTGTCTTTCTTATCAGAATACTTTCTATCCCACTTATCAGATGAGTTCCTATCTCTCCTGTTCTCATTAGAGATCTCATCCCTTCTTTCAGAAGAGTTTTGATCCCTTCTGTTCACAGAAGAGTCCCTGTTACTAGAACCCTTAGTTTCCTTATAGAATCTTTTGTATCTACCATACCTCTTATTCAGTTTATCAAATCTTTTGATCATAAGGCTCATCTGATCTTTCAAACTAAGATCAGAACTATCTAGTTCATCTTTTATGCTTGAGGCCTTAGACTTAGATGATCTAGACCCCTTAGAGGTAGAGGCTTTAAAAGCTATGTCCTTAGAGGCATCTTTATCCTTATGAATCACAGTAATAGGATCTTCTTCATCTAACTCAAACTCATGTGCCTTAAGTGTTTGGAACATAGTTTCTGCTGGCCAAGAATCAATGTCTTGTGTGGTTTTAATGATCATCTTGACCATTTTCCACCTTTCATCCAAGGCTTTCAAGATTCTCAGGTTAACTTCTCTATCAGTATAAGTCTTGCCTAACACATCAAGATCATTCATGATTTTGGTAAATCGAGTATCCAATTCATCAATTGATTCTCCTGGCTTCATCTTAAATGATTCAAACCTTTGGACAGCTGTGGATAATTTGCTTTCTTTGATCAGTGTAGTACCTTCACAAAGAATAGCCAATTTGTCCCACATTTGCTTTGCAGTCTTACATTTTAACACTTTACCAAGATACTCATTTGGCAAGGTGTGTAGAATATAGTTCTTGGCAAGACTGTCCAAATTGTTTTGTTTCATTTCTTCCGAAGTCAGTTCTGACCTTGGTTTAGGGACCAGTGCTCCAACTGGTTTAGATGGATCCAGAACAGCAGTGTTTTCCACCATGATGACAATTGGTCCTTCAGTCACCACAGACACCATTAGATCATGGGTTGAGCTAAAGATGGCCTCCATCCTGAGCTTCCAGTAGTCATAATCTGCAATCTTGAACTTATGCAGTTTGTTCACATTAGTGTCATCCATGTTTGATTAGACAAATAGGATCAGTAGTATAGCAGATAGATTTCAAGTATTCAGATAGTGACAGATATCAAGAAAGAGTAGCAAGATCAGTAAGTTTTCCCTCAAGATCTGCAATGTTATCAAGAAACAGCAGTCCAAAGAACTACTGCTCTGATACCACTTGTTGGTCCCAAAGTTGAGTTAAGATTGAGTAAGCTAGTAAAAGTCTAGAGGGGAGGGGTGAATAGACTTTTAAAATTCTTTCAAAATATCAGAATATGCAATGCGGAATTTAGTCTTCTTATGTACTGTACTGTGCTTACTCAGCTCAGATCAGTACTTTTCAAAACAATATGGGCCTTACTAGTTTATACTCAACTTTTCTTTAGATCTTTATCTTTTTAAATCTTAATGTTCTTAGTTAAACAATTCAAACAAATATCAAACTGAAAATGTAAAGAACACAGAATTTTATAGTGGTTCGACAAATGTCTACATCCACTCTCACAACTCCAGTTGTGAAGTTTTATTAACTCTTCCTTCTTGAGTTTCTTGTGGCTTAAAGTCCCAAGATTAAGACTGTGATCTTATCGATTATACCTCCAGGTATATCTTCGATCTACTAGTAATTTTCCAAGTAACTAGCACACTTGTTTTACAACATACAAACTTAAACTTGAAAAGTAAAACTTCTCTTTGAATAGCCTTTGATTCTTCTCTTCAATTCTGTGGCTTCTCTTCTTTAATCTCCTTCAACTCTGTGAGTTCTTCTTGTGCTATGTAGACTTAGATTGCTTGTGAATGCTTTAAGATCAGTAGTCTTAGCAGTAGGAGATCACACAGTATTTATAGAACTTAGTATGACAGTTAGCAGTTTGTGAACTAACTCTAAACTGTTTTTGTAACTTCTTCTTGTAACCGACTTTGTAACTTCCTTCAACTTCCAAGTCAGCATTTCTTCAATAAATCTTCAGTTACACCTTAAATAAGTTATCCAAACTTATTCTTCAATTTTACCAAATCAGCACAGTAACTTACTGTTCTGATGTTTTACTCTTCGGATTTTTACTCTTCTGAGCTAGTCAGCACAGTAACTTCAAATTGTTCTGTACTTCTCCAGATTTCTTCTAAGCTTCTCTTCAACTCTTCTTTGAAGTCTTCTTATTCTGAAGTAGTCCTCTGAGTCTTCATTAGTCTTCTGATCTTCTTCTAATCTATTCCTAATCTACTGTTCTGAACTTTACAATGTTGATTACAATAAAATACAACTTTACATATATAAAACCTATCTATACATCAACTGAACTATATACAGATGAGTATATCTAAGTCCTACACTATAAGCTGTCTATACAATACAAAACATCAGCTTAGTCCCTAACAGTTCATATATCAGATCAGTAAACACCTAAGATCAGTAACTTACATATAAGACCAATAAGCATATAAGATCAGTAAGTATATAAGATCAGTAACTCAGATTTAAATATCTCATATAAGATCACTAAAATTATTCTCAGTTTCCATACTCAGATCAGTAATCTTATTTCAAATGACTTAGTTAAGATGACTTAGAACCACATATATCACTAACTTTAAGTTGCTTTTGGCCATCAAAACATACAATCATCAATTAGAACATTGTTTATAGGATTCATATCCCAACAGTGTACGACCTCACCATTGCTAATGTTTTGTGATGAGCATAAATGAAGATGGTCAACGTCTTAGCTTGATCAATTGACTTCTTGAACTTGGGAAGATTTGCAATGCTTTCAAGCATAAGATTGATCGAGTGGGCAGCAAACGAGGTCCAGAAAATGTGAGGCCTACTCCGCTTCAACAACTTTGCAGTTGCCATATTGTTCGTGGCATTGTCGGTTACAACTTGAACCACGTTTTCTGGACCAATCTGTTTTTCATCAAGGGATAATTAAAAAGATTCCAGTAAATTAAACCATAAATGAATAATTGAATATTAATTATTGAATAGCAAAAATGAACATTAAAGATTAAACACAAACCTCTTGAATGCACTCTTCGACGTAATCGTGAATTACTTGGCCTGTATGTGAAATTTTCGAGAAGTCCTTGGAGAAAATAAAAGCAGTGCCCAATTTACAATTCACACACAAATTCATGATGCTTCTTCTCTTTCTATCACTCCAAGCATCGGTCATAATTGAACACCCATTTATTTTCCACTCTTCTTCTTGTGGTTTTAGTGCTTCTTTTGTTCTTGTGATCTCCTTTCTCAAGAACGGCTCACTCAACTCGTATCTTGTAGGAGGCCTACACCCTACTCCATATTGACCAATAGCCTCAAACATCATCTTGCAACTATCTAGCTCAAAAACATTGAAAGGAATCCCAGCTTCGTATGTAAATCTGCAAACATACTCTTTTACTTTGTCAAGCTTTTCTTTGCAAATCACCTCTTTTATGTTTTGATCGCGCATCTTCTTGTTAAGATTTAGGCTTTCCTCGTGATTGATTTGATTTGTAAATCTATCCATAGGTCCAATGGTTTTAGTACTTAAAGACTCTTGCATTGAAAACTCACCTTCATTCATATTCATATCATCAACGTCATTGCCAATCTTCACTTGCGATATTAACAATTCATTGCTTTGTTTTTTTCCCATTTTCTTCATGTGAGCTTCATATATTGCCTTCTTGCACTTCTCAATATCTTCTTCCTTGGCCTTTGTACAAGAAGCAACATTTTCCTTTATACCCGCAATGTGTTGCTTTAGTCTGAAAATCCCTCCACACATTGGTTTGTTGCACAATAAGCATTTCACCCTATCCAAACTAATGCTTGGATTTATTATCTCAGCATATTACCAACCTACATCTTCCGATTTCCTTTTAAGTGTTGATTGTGTTTCACGCGTCACAGAATCTGAGGAAGCTTCCATCCTAAATTCCTAACATAATTTATGCAGTACTGCAATAGGCAATATCAATTAGACAAATACAAAGAAGAGACAAAGTTAAAGTAACTACAATACAAAGTATAAACAAATGAAGTTACTGTATCATTCAAAGCTACACTACAAAATGGAACTAAATAACTTTATTACAAGACTACAAGTTACTGAAGTTAGATACTAAATAAACTTTATTACTTTAATAAACGGTAAACCATGAAAATAATTCTGCTAGTTACCAAAAAGGCAAAACCAAGTTCATTATTAGAAAACAATTAAAATACAGAATAACAATTAACAAGTAACAAACTAACAGACGAAGTTGGATAGCTCAAGTGGTTAGAGCACCACTACCTAGGTTTTAGATCCTAGGTATTCAAAAAAAAAAAAAGTAACAAACTAATAATAGAATATAGATGGAATAATTACCTGTAGAGTGTAGACGGCGGCGTTCGGAGCAGAGTGGTCACTGGGAAGCAGAGCAGAGTGGTCGCTGGGAAGCGGAGCAGAGTGGTCGCTGGGAGCAGAGCAGAGCGTGCGCAGGGAGCGGAGTAGAGCGCACACAAGGACTACGACGGAGGGAGGCTGGACGCTGGCCGACGACGAGGCTTGCCGACAACGGGGAGTGTAGGCTGCGCCGCTATGTTTCACAATTTTGGAGCCCTAGCTTTATTTTTATGTTTCACAATTTGCTGTAGGTAAATTAAAATGTAATGGTAGTTTTTTATTTTATTTACTGAGTGTAAAACGACGTCGTTTTGTGATTTAAAATTTAAAAAAAAATAGAAAAAAATGTTCAATTAATCGGGAACAGCCGCCTAGGCGGCGACTAGTGGCCCAGCCGAACTTTAGCTCACGACTGCTCCTTGGTTGACAAATGGCCTTGTAATTCTTGGGCCCAATTAATTAAATGGGCCATCAATTAAATTGTTGGCCCAAATAATTTTCACCTTCATTATTTTCTCGTTTCAACTCTATTCTCGATTTATCCCTTCAATTGACTCCAAAATATAATTGAGGTGTGTTTGCTTTAAAAATGCTCATTTTTCCTATAAAAATAGCAAAACACATACCTTTCTCATTTCAAGTGCAATAAGTCAATTTAGTGTAAATAATGCATGAAATTCTATCAAATTATGCAAATTAAATACATGAATTTCAAGAAATTTTCACACTAATCAACCCCCCAAACTTAAAGTGTTGCTCGTCCTCGAGCAACGAAAAAAAAAATAGGACAAGTGGGAAAATTGTGAAGGAATTCATTCAAGCCAAAATAGATCAAGTGATTGTCAAGATCTATCAATTCAATCAAGCTTTTGAGATAGAAAAATCAACAAGCAAGTTCACAAGCTATGTTCAAATTCATGCAAGATTAAGTGTTCAATTCACAATTTCCTCACATGTTAGTGTATCTCTCATCACTCAAAAGTTTATATCAAGGAATTGTATGCTCTCAACATCAAATCACACAAGTGCACTACCATATGCTTGTCAAATGTCTAAGTTCTCCACCACATGTTATGTGCTCAATCAATGAATCAATAAGGACTTCACATTTGGTTGTAATGTAGGCTCTTTGGTTAGGGTGTGTAAGATTTGGATAAAGTAACTCATAAACTAGTGGAGTGAAAATGAAAGTTACAATTGATCAAGTTGCAACTCAAAGTTCCCAATCACACAATTTACTTGCTTCTTTTATTTTTAAGCACATTCTTCACCACCAAAACTTTTTGAACACTTTTGAACTTCAAGCTCTACCAAATTCTTGTGCAAAAGAGAGTTTTCTTTTTTTATTTTTCTTTTCCCATCAACTCAATCTTTTTTATGCACAACTCACGATTCATTTTTTTTTTTTTTTTCAACTAAACAAATTCACCAAATTCATATTTCACCTCAATTCAACCATATTTGCCAACATTCAAGCTCCACTAGTTCATAGGAAAAATTAGGCTCATACAACATAGACAAATAAGCTAAATTTGTAGGTTGACAAAGAATGTAGGTCAATAGGCTCAAAGTGACTAACTAGGGAAAATTTTCATTTGGTATGAAAAATTTGGCCAAGTGACTATTCAAAAGAAAGATGGTCTTATATCACTTCCAAAGATTTCACACAAATAGTAGCTTCAAACAAGACAATTGGCAAGTTATAGAGCACACAAGCATGAATGATACTCACATGAAGGAAAATAGACCAAAATATATAAAAGTTTAAGGCTCTAAAGCTCACAGGCTTATCTAATCATGAATCAAAAGCACCAAACCAAGCACAAATCGTCACATAATCAAGTGAAAAAGCAAGCATCAATCAATACCAACAAGCTCAACCAAACTTCAAAAACCAACAATCACCATCAATTATGCCTCAAATACCAACAATCCACAATAAATCTCATTCGCCCAAACTAGGAACAACGGTGCAATATAAATGAAGGTAAACACACGAAATCACCCCCCAAACTTAAATGAAACTATCTAGTTGAATGCAAAGTTTGGGGTTAAGTGTGTTACCTAGGAAAATATCCACCAAGTGAGCTCACAAAAGAAGCAAGCTACTGCAACCGATTATCCCTTGAACTTCTTAGCACCAAAGCGCCACTACCCTTGAGCTCCACCATGCATATCTCTCATCCTTGACCACCAACACAACACTCAACCTACAAAACAAAAAATAAACAAAAGATCAAACAAGCTACAAATCTAAAAATAAAAGAAAGCAATAAAGAATGGGTTGCCTCCCATTTAGCGCTAAGTTTAACGTCTTCAAGCCGGACGAAAATGAAAGAGCTCATCGGAATGGCCATGGATATCGGTCTTCCTTCCCATTGTATTTCAACCTTTGAGCTTCAAACTCAAGGAAGCTCTTATGAATGGAAGACCTATCATCCACGTGTTTCCTCCATACTTTCATCAATGTAGGCTCCTCTTGCTCTTTCCACACCAACTCTTTCCATTTCTCTTCTTTTTGTTCAAGAATGCCCAAGCACTTCTCAAACTCTTTCTTTGAATCAAAATGATCAAGAGGAAAAATAAAATCAATAGAATCATTAATATCAAATAAAGTGCAAATTGAAGAGTTTAAAGGTTTAGAAATGCTCATTTTGCTCTTCACTTCATCTTTCGATGCTTCTTGATCTTCTTGTTCCTTGTAGCTCATGTCCACCAAAGGACATTCCTCTTTATCATCTTCTTCAATCACCATTAAGCTCATTCCCGTGCTCATGTCTTCAAGTGGATACCCCTTTTCATCCTCATCCTCATCCTCAATTGGATCCTCTTTTTCTTTCATAGCGATGACTAATGCCTTGATTGTTGAGTTCAACCGCTCCATTCCATTCAGAAGTGACTTGAGTTGATTCTCCCTTTCTTCCACTCTCTTAACATATGCATCCATTCTCTTATCATGTGCATCCATCCTCTCCATCATGTGTGCAATTAGCTCTTCGGTAGTAGTCCTACCCTCATTGCTTCCCCACTCTTGATATTGATAATGAGAGGAAGCTTGTTGCATTTGATGATCATACTCAAAGTTGCTCTCACTATTATACCAATTTCCTTCTGAAGCTCCATGAAATTCAAAACAAGGTTCCTCCATAGGTGGAGGAGGAGTTGGACGATACAACTCTTCAGGTGGTGGAGGAGGATATGGATACGGTGGATCAAAGTGTTGAGGAGGAGGGTATTGATGTGGAGGTGGAGGGTAATATCCTTGAGGAGGAGGTGATGCTTCTTCATTCCTCCAACCTTGATAACAGGAGGGAACTTGTTGCATTTGATCATGGTGATCAAAGTTCCTCCAATCATCATAGCTCACATCTCCATGTCCTCATTGCTTTCCCACTCTTGATATTGATAATGAGAGGAAGCTTGTTGCATTTGATGATCGTACTCAAAGTTGCTCTCACTATTATACCAATTTCCTTCTAAAGCTCCATGAAATTCAAAACAAGGTTCCTCCATAGGTGAAGGAGGAGGTGGACGATACAACTCTTCAGGTGGTGGAGGAGGATATTGATACGGTGGATCAAAGTGTTGAGGAGGAGGGTATTGATGTGGAGGTGGAGGGTAATATCCTTGAGGAGGAGGTGATGCTTCTTCATTCCTCCAACCTTGATAACATGAGGGAACTTGTTGCATTTGATAATGGTGATCAAAGTTCCTCCAATCATCATAGCTCACATCTCCATGTTGTGGAGGATAAATCATGCCACGTTGATCATAGCAATGATTCAACGGGTATTGATTATATCCATCCATCTAGTCAATGAAGTGCACACCTACAAAATAACAAAGTATCAAAGCCCATAAAGAGAAACGAAAAACAAAATAACGAAAAAGAAATGCTACTATCAATAACACTTAACAAACTCTAAGTCTCACTAACAACACTCGCTTAAATCCCCGGCAGCGGCGCCATTGACTTGTCTCGTTTTCAAAACACTTTTTAAGTACTTTACAATTCGAGCCCCACAAAAGTATGGGTTCGATTGTAGTACGTAAGTATGACCAAGTAGTTTGTTCGTTCCAAGTATTTAATTAAGTGCAAGCGAATCCCTAAAGTTACGAGTATGGATGTTATTGTAGTAACTACACGTGTTTGTTTGGGTTTTTGGAAATAAGAACAAAAGTATTAAACTAGATTAACTAAAGTAATGAGAAATAGTGACAAGAAATAACAAGCTATCTAACTTTCGTTGGAAAGTGCAAGAGAAGTGTATTGCCTCGGGTGTTTCCGTTTTGTGAGTAATTAATGAACTAGTGAACTAACTACATGAATTAGCTATGGATTCGGATTAAGCTAAAGGCTATCACATATGTGTGCAAACCCCCTCGAAAGGTATATGCTAACAACGTGCATTGATTAGCAATTACAGGATCTAACCAAATACCATAAGCGCATAAGATATTGTTTTATAAATACTTTCAACACGATTACTAATACTTATGAAACGCCCTCTCACCAAACTTCTAGACGACCTCTATTTGTTTAGTGTCTAAAGTTGTCGGTCTAGCCATTAACCCCCCTCTCGGTTAGCTAATTACTAATTAACTTCTATTCAATTGACCAAAGCTCACACTCACACTCCCAATCATGCTACCCAACTCTCGTTGCAATAAACATAATCGAACATGCTCGCTAATAGGGTTGATCAATCAAATGAATCAAACAAACTAAAACTCTAGAAACATATACACCCAAATCCTAAACTAATCATGCAATTACTTCACAATTACACTAAATTCCCATCAAAACATCCACACCCAAGGCAATTAGAGACTAGCCCATGTCTAAATTAACAATTAGAACAAAATTCATGTAAATTAAACTACAAAACATTAATGAAATTGAAATGACCAAATTAAATTTGCAATAATAGAAAAATATCACCTCTTGTCTTCAAAATCTTCAAAACTAACACTAAATTGAAACTCTAAATTAAAATCTATCTAAGAAATGAAAAGAACAAACTAACTATCTAATTCTAATGAGTGGAGTGGGGAGAGTTTTCTCCCCAATGGAGCTGCCCTCTGTTTTCGCCGATGTGCTCTCTGCGTATTGCTCCCATCCGAATTTGCCACTGTTCCCCAATGTTGGTTAAATGATGAAATGGGCCCTTGGTATGAGATTAGGCTTGGCTCCTTCAATTCCCATAATTTAATGGGCCACAAGAAATTGCTAAAGGGCGCGGCTAAAGTCACCCGGATTTCCTATGAGTACACCCACGGAGAATTTTTTTTATCCCAGGTAGAGATGTTTATCCGGGCCGGGCTAACCGGGCTGACCCGTTTAACCCTGAAAAATATAGGGTTAGGGTTCATGAATTATAGGCCCGTTTAAAACCGGGATTTTTTGACCCGGACCGGTTAGCCCGTGGGCTAATCCGGGCCAGCCCGCAGGGCTACAGGGCCAGCCCGCTAGCCCGAGTTGTTACCTTTTTTTTCTTTTTTTTTTAATAAATAACCTAAGAACAAATTTTGGATCATTTGATCAATAACCATAACAATAAGCAAATAAGAAGTCAATTACCATCCATTAGTCATTATTACTATTTTATATTAGATTATGATGTTTGTTTAGTTTTATTTGGTCATATTAAGGAACAATGAGTTCTAGAATTGTGTTTAAATTATACTCTTTTTTTCTCATTTACTGATCATTAACTAATTATGTATTTTTCTATTTTATTTGCTTGTTGGACGTGCCAATTGAGAACTTTAATTTTAAAAGAAAAAAAATAATTGTAGCCCGTTAGTGGCCCGTTTAGCCCGTGGCCCGCTAGGGTTAGGGTTAGGTCCCAACAATTGTAGGCCCGTTAAATATGAACCGGTTAAGGCCCTAACCCGTTTAGCCTGTAGCCTTGTAGGGCTGGCCCTATAGGGCTAGGGTCAGCCCGATAGACATCTCTAGTCCCAGGGGTGGTGCGAAAAGACTTTTTACCCTTCCTGTAGTTTTTTAAAAAAAAACGCCGGATGAGTACACCCATCTATTCTGATTCACACGCGATTCATCATTTCACATACGAATCATTCCGAATTCCACCATCAACACCAAAACATAAAAAATCCTAAAAATTCAAAATTTCAACAAAAAAAATAAAATCTACACATGTTCGAAAATTTTACCAAAACAAATTTGAGATGTTCGGAAATTTTACAAAAACAAACCCAATATGTTCGAAAAAAATTTCAAAACAAAATAGATTTGTTCAAAAAAAAAATTCGAACATCCTGTTCGAAATTTTTTCCAAAACAAACTCAAGTTGTCCGAATTTTTTTTCAAAACAAACGCAATATGTTCGAAATTTTTTCCAAAACAAACTCGATATGTTCGAAAATAATTCCCGAACTACTAAAAACCCTAATTTTCCTAAATTTTCAAAACCCTAATTTTTTTAAAAACTGTAAAAATTGTAAAAAAAAAAAAAACTTACCTTCGAACTGCGGCGGCGTGGGTTGCTGGGTGCGATGAAGGGGAGTGGGAGGGGTTGCGGTCGCGAACGGAAGGGGAAGGGGCTGCGACCTCGAACGGCCGCGAAGGGGAGAGGGAGGAGCTGCGGCCGCGAAGGGGAGGGGAAGGGACTGCGGCCGCGAACGGCCGCGAAGGGGAGAGGGAAGAGCTGCGGCCGCGAACGGCTGCGAAGGGGAGGGGGAGAGGCTGCGGCCGCGAACGGGGAGGAGGGAGGCGTGCGCGGCGCAGCGAGGCAAAGACGGTGGCGTGGGCGGCACTGTGCGAGCGGCGGCGTGGGCGGCGGTGGCGTGGGCGCGGGCGGCGCCGTCGTCTTCAAGAGAGTGGAGGAGGCGGAGGAAATGTGTAGTTAAGGTGGGTGTACTCTTCTAATTTTGAGAATGGGGGAGGAATTAGGGTTTTAATAGAACGAAGGGTATTTTTGTATTTTTCACGTGGGTGTCCTCATCCATTTTGTGGGTGTCCTCGTCGCGTGGGTGTCCTCATAGGATCCTTGGGTGCCTTTAGCCGCGCCCATTGCTAAAAGTTGCTACCTTCAGAATTAAAAATGGCCCAATTGCAAATGGGCCTAGAATTAGCATTGATGAATACTCTTATGGGTTGGGGTATATACCCCTCCAGCTTTGTTTAATACACTCCCCCTTTAATTTTATTAATTAAATATTCATGCAAAATACCATTTTTACCTTCTTACTAAAATGTTAAGATACATACACTCCCCATCAATTTAAACACAGTCCTAACCCTAGAATTAGATAGCCGCCGCCGTCGTCACACCATCGCCGCCACCACCGTCGTCGTCACGCCATCGCCAAACAAATTTAGAAATTAAAAATCAAAACTTAGAAATTAAAAAAAAAAAAAAACTTATGGTCGACAAACTAGTGTCGACCAAAAACACTCTCGTCAACACTGGTTTGTCGATCAAACAAACCCTCGTCGACATTGATTTGTCGATCAAACACCTTCCCATCGACACTAACATGTCGAAAGAATTTTAAAAATAAAAAATTAAAATTTTCGACAATAGAGGGTTGACCATAAACACTCTCATCGACCCTTTATTGTCGATGAAAGTATTTATGGTCGATCATTTTTGATCGAAAATTAAAAAAAAAAGGAAAAAAAATTGCTACCTTACCTGTGCGTGAAGAAAACGGGGAAGGAGGGAGAGAGGGTGAGGCGGCGGCGTCGGGATGAGACGGCGGTGGAGAATCGCGGCTGGGGTGGCCGCGGTACGGCGGGCGATGTGTGGCCGACCTCCATGGCCGGATTTCGAGAACAAACAGAAATTAAAAAAAAAAAAAACAAAGAAGAAGAAGAAGGGGGAGAAAGAGAGGAATTAGCGCGCAAGGAGGCGGAGTGGCCGCGGCGCGGCGCCGTGTGGTTGACCTCCATGGCCCTCCCCGTGTGGAGTTCTTGTAGATCGGAAATAAAAAAAAATAAAGAAGAAAGGGAGGAGCGCAGCGGCAACGGCGTCTGGGCGGCGGCGGCAGCGGCGTCTGGGCGGCGGCGGCAGCAGCGTCTGGGAGGTGGCGGGGGAGAAGAAAAGGGTTTAGGGTTTAGATGAGGAAGAAAGGAGGGGTGTGTATTTATCTACAAAATTTTAAAAGAAAAGGGTATAATAGGTAATTTGGGGGGAGTGCATCTATCGTATGTGTATTTTTGGGGGAGTACGTGTATGGGGGCGTGTATTAAACAAAGCTGAAGGGGTATATACCCCTACCCTACTCTTATTTGGCTGCTGTGTTGCGCCCAACTTTAGCTCACGGCTGCTCCTTGGTTGACAAATGGCCTTGTAATTCTTGGGCCCAATTGATTAAATGGGCCTATTACTCAATACCCCAACAATTAATTAAATGGGCCATCAATTAAATTGTTGGCCCAAATAATTTTCACCTTCATTATTTCCTCGTTTCAACTCTATTCTCGATTTATCCCTTCAATTGAGTCCAAAATATAATTGAGGTGTGTTTGCTCTAAAAATGCTCATTTTTCCTATAAAAATAGCAAATCACATACCTTTCTCATTTCAAGTGCAATTAGTCAATTTAGTGTAAATAATGCATGAAATTCTATAAAATTATGCAAATTAAATACATGAATTTCAAGCAATTTTCACACTAATCAACCTACGGATTGTTTGGATTGTAGAAGGGATGGCCAAAAAGGTGGAGAATTTGTTGGGCTTAGGCCCAAGTGTTTTGGCTCAAGGCCTTAACACAAAAGGCCCGTAGCCAACTTGTTGCCCTAGTTGTTTACTCCCTCCGTCCGCCTATAAGCTTCCCATTTTACCATTTTGGTCCGTCCGCCTATAAGCTTCCCATACCTTTTTTGGTAAGTATTTTTTCTTACACTTCACTTTATATCTTACTTTTTCTCTCTATCTCTCTCCTCTCTCAATCACATCACTTGTACTATATCTATTATTTAATCACTTTTCTTAATCTCTATGCCAAAAAGTAACGTAACACTTATAGGCGGACGGAGGGAGTATATCTTAGGCAGCCTCCCACTCAAGTCTAATTGGAGTCGTTCTTTCTTCTTTCTCTTTGTGAAGTATAACCGAGAGTTAAGTGTGAAAGACTTGAGTGTGGAGTGTTACCGTATAAACTTGGTCCCCTCTCTACGTATCCCAATCTCAGGTGCCTGAGCCTGTGTCTATCGTATCTCAACGGAGACGACGATTAGACCCAACAATATATATAACCCATAATGCAAACAAAATGATGAATTTTTATTTTAATAATTAACACAATTATTTTAGAAAGTTAAAAAATTTAAGTTGAGTAAACCCGCGGTTAAGATATGATATTGGAAAGTGAATGCAAAATTAAGCCAAAGTGAATACTAATAATAAAATTAATTAGATGCACATAGAAGTTAATTCTGGCCTGTCGGGGGGAAAAAAGGTTGTTAATACAAACTTTACGGTAATTACATTAACTTTCAACCTCCAAACGTTAACATGCACCAACCCAACTTCTCCTCCATCTCCCATTCATGATATCATTTAATTTCTCCAAATGAGAATTAATTGAATATCCCTGTTGTAGAGGATCTTGTGAATTAATAAATAAATCCGGCCAGCCGATGGGAAAGAATTATCATCACCATGGCGGGCCTCCCCCCTACCCCTACCCCCCCTACCCCTACCCCTACCCTCCCCCTCCTCAGGCTTACCAACCTTCCAAGAAATGGTTCCCCTGGCTCGTCCCCACCATTATTATCGTCAACATTGTCCTCTTCGTCATCGCTATGTACATCAACGATTGCCCTGCCCGTTCCGATGATTGCCTCTTCGTCGCTGACCTAGGCCGATTCGCCTTCCAGAGCACCAAGGAGAATCCCTTGCTCGGCCCCTCCGCCGAAACGTACCTTCATAACAATTTTATTTTATTTGAATAATATTGTATATGTGTCATGATTTAATTAATTAATTTTGTGGGCGCAGGCTTCTAAAAATGGGAGCAATGGAAGTAAGAATGGTGGTGAAAGAGCACCAAGTATGGCGATTGGTAACGTGCATGTGGTTGCATGCAGGAACATTTCACGTAATGGCCAATATGCTCAGTTTTCTCTTTGTTGGCATTCGCCTTGAGCAAGAGTTTGGTTTCGGTATATGCATATTAATTTATTTTGAATAATCATCATCAAATACCCCTAATTTCCTATATAAAATTTAGAAGTTAATTGGATATTAATTTTAATTATTTTCAGTGCGGGTTGGGTTGCTGTATGTTATATCGGGAGTTGGAGGCAGTTTGTTGTCGGCTTTGTTCGTGCGTAAATCCATTTCCGTCGGTGCCTCCGGTGCATTGTTTGGTTTACTTGGCGCCATGCTCTCCGAACTCCTTGTCAATTGGACAATATATGAGAACAAGGTAACCATATACAGCTAGATATGTGCAAAATCGAAATTGGATGAACCGCCGGCTCCAAAACAGAACCATAACCTTTAAATTAAACTGGTGGTTCGGCGGCGTTTTTGCCCCCTTTTTTTATTATTATTTTTAATATTTTTATATAAACACCTTAATTTCAACTCAATTTTAATTTATTTTCTAAAAAAATGAGTGAAAACGAAAAAAAAAAAACCAGTGAAAATTAAGTGAAATTACGAAGAAAAAAAAAGTCGAACTGGCGATTCAAAACCGTAACCGGAATTGATTTCAATTTGTAATTGCCGAAAACCGAAATCGATGGTTTCTAACCGTTGAACATGTCTACGTCCCGCCATAAGGTTTTCTATAAATGATATAAAGGTAAGAACATGTAGAGATGTAAACACACACTCATCTTATAATTGTAAAAAAGGAAATACAAAAGAAAAGATATTTCATAGATGGAGTGTTACAATGCTTACAATGCATAAAATGCATTAGGAATACAAAAGACCCTAATCTATATTTATAGACTAAGTAACAACTAGTAGTTACTAACTGACCACTACCTAAGAAGTTATAAAAGTAGTTACAAAAGAAACAATTCTACCTTTATATCCCCTTAAAATGAGAGTGAATGACAATCAACCTCATTTTGACATTGTGAGTGATGAAATCAGCATGAGAAGAAAATAGCATTTATATCCTTTATATTTTCATTTATTTATTTTGAGTGTCCGGTCATAAATTTTACATTTTTTAAATATATATCTCTCTACTGTTTTTAATTTCTATCTTTTAACTCAACTACCCACTGACAAAATAAATAAAGAAGAAGTTTAAGGAGTATATATTATACAGTATATCATTCATTTTATTCTTATTATTTAATAAATGGATGTGCAGCTGGAATCGTTAGTGAGTCTTCTGCTAATCATTCTGATAAATATGGCGGTGGGAATCTTACCTCATGTCGACAACTTTGCACATTTGGGAGGATTTGTAACTGGATTTCTACTCGGATTTATTCTAATGATTCGCCCTCAGTTCGGATATATAAGCAAAAGAAAGAATCCCATGGCAACCTCCTCTAAATCTAAGTACAAGATCTACCAATTTGTCTTATTGATTCTTTCACTCGTAACTTTGGTAGCAGTGTAAGTCCCTTATACCCTGTTTGCCCTGCCCTGCCCTGCCCTACTCTTCTTTCGTTTCGTAATTTTTCAACCTTTTTTTTTAAATGGTTTCAAAAAATATAAATGTATGAGTTTTGTTTTAAAGTTGTCGGAATTCTCAGAACAAAGCCGTTTTTTATCATGTGCTCAACACGTGGGCTATCAATTCAGACAAAGTTGCTGACGAAAAACAATGTCGTTCCGAGAATTTCTTTATTAACTTTGAGACGAAATTGATACATATAAAATTATGTATCCATTTTTATCAATTCTTAACTTAATTTTCTATATATTGATTAATTAATATTATGCAGATTCATAATTGGTCTGGGTTTGCTTATTGGAGGGGTTGATGGAAATGAGCATTGTTCTTGGTGTCATTACCTTAGTTGTGTTCCTACTCCCTTGTGGACCTGCGATGCACGATGCACGGTACGTAACCATATTTATAATTTTAATTCAAAAATATTAGTTTTTGATTAATTAATTAATTAATGATTTCCTAATTGTGTGTACTTATTAATTATAACATGCATGCAGTCGAACCTAGTTGGGGATGAATTGAACTTGACGTGTATGCATAACCACAAGAGCAAGATCTACACATTACATAATGACACCTCCACTTCATACATTCAACAGCTCTGTGCTGAACTTTGCGGTTAATCTTCATCATCATTCATCATATTAATTCATTACTACTACTACTCTAGCTCTTTGTTTTCCGACTATTAATAGGGTCAAATGTCCAGGATATATATATTAATTTGTATGTTACTCAATGATGCAAATATATATATGAAAATTTCAGCAACATGTTACATTTATTTGTTTCACTTTTATGTATTTCACTATTTCTTTTTTAAACGACACATATCAGCATATACACGCAATTATTTTTGTTAATGAAATTGAATTGGGGCAAATATGAGTATGTGAGGGGTGAATGTAATTAAATAAACTAAGTGAACTTTCCTACTTATGTAAAGCGTCACATATTTAGTGAGACAATATTCCCTCCATTTCATAAAGTTTGTCGCACACTCTAGACGGTGGACATGTGAAAAAAGAAATAAAGAACCACATTTCAATTAAGCAGTTTCCATTAAGAAATTGAACTAAAATTGATCTTACACGATTCAATAAAATTAATAATAGTTCAGATCAAAATTTGAAAATAGGAAATAATTGTTTGAAGAACTGCCAAAACTCCGATTCTATTTCGGTTTCAAAACTTTCCAAAAATTAAAGTTGTCGGTTCAAATCGAAACGGTTGGGGTAGTATAGTGCTTATTTTTAGATGTAAGAAATTTTCAGTTTTTTTGGTTTTATCTTTTCTATAAATTTTTAATTATGTATGGCACGGCAATAGGTAAATGAATTTATAAGTACTTAAGTAGTAATGAATTTATGTTCCACTTTTTATTATAATTGTATTTGCAGTATCCTATTTTAATTTAATGTCTTATTTTAATATTTTTTTTAAAGGGATTTTGTTTTCTTCACTTTGAGTAAAAAAAATTTGAAATCACAATCCATTTTATTTGCCCGAAAAAATAAAATAAAATTATTTGTTAATTAAATTAAACTGCTATATTTCATCTCCAACCACAAACTCTCAAATGAAGATCTCTAAACTTCAGAATACACTTTTTCATACTCTATTTTAAAAACCTTCTCCAATCCTGAAACTCTATATCTTACTCTATTTATTATTTTAATCATTTTCAATGTATTACAATCATTTAATAATATATTTATCTTCGTATTTAAATAAATTTATACAATTAAATATTTAATTAGTAAATTAAATTATAAATTAAATATTATTAATTTTATCAAAATCATAAAATGTAAATAAACTTGTAGTTTTCAAATATTACTATAATTTAAATATAAAATTACGAAACACATAATGACGTAAAACAATACATGTGAGTATAATCCTAAACGATCATTGTAAAGGAAGAAAATAAAATTCTCTTCAAAATGAGCGTTGATGAATCATTTCGACCTTTCCTTCTTCGAGAGTAACAAAAAATTTGGCGCAAAAGGAGTACGAGTGGGGATGCTCGGGCGGGATTGATCAATTTGACCCGTTTTTTAGCGGAACTTCTCCATCTGGATCCAACATTCCGCCGTACTAGTGTATCGTTTTTTTATTATTTGTATTTGTATTTTTTTCGGTTTGTGTTCACTTATTTTAATATGTGGGTGTTATATGTAGCTAGGTAATGCATGTATGTTCGTTTTAATATGTAATGTATTTCATATTTAATATATAATGTACTCCTATGTTTTATTGTATTTTACGTTATTTTTTTTGTAGGAAATAATAATACACAAAAAAAATAAAAAAATTACACAATTAAAATTAAATTATAAATTAGTATAACAATAGAATTGTAATTATATTTAACAAATTATTAATATAGAATTGTAATACAAAAATGTAAATATTAATAAAATAATAGATATAAAATATAGAGTTTTGAATAGTAAACTTCAGGGATTATATATTTTTTTTAGTCCATTAAGTTACCACGTTTTTGAATTTAGTCCACCAGATTACCACTTTTTGAATTTAGTTCATTAAGTTTCGATTTATTTTGATTTTGGTCCAGTTACCTGCTATAGCAGGTTTAGCAGGTCATTTTTTAAAACACACCCCATAAAATGTTATACACACCCCTAATTTTAAACACACCACACTAAAATTTAAAAAACTTTTATTATTACTATACACACCCCAATTATTTCCTATTTAATAAATTACGAAATATAATTAAATTAAAAAAAGTAAGAATTCAAATAAATATAAAAATATAAATAAAACCTATAAAAAATTCGTCTAAATCTTCAAAAATTAAACAAAGCTAAAAAAATTAATTAATTTAATTAGTTTTGAAGATTTAGGTGATTTTCTACAATTTTTAAATTTTATTTAGCCTTATTATTTACATTTTTATAGAAGTTAGAAGGTAAATAATAAAGCATTGGAGTTTTAAACTTTTTATTTTATTTTACTTTTAAATATTTTTTTTATATTACATGAACATACTAACACCCCATAAATATTATATACACTTCAAATGTTAAACACAAAAACTCAAAAATCAATTAGAGTTAAATAAAATCATAAAAATGTTTAATAAATTATCGAAAATAATTTAATTTAAAAAAAGTAAGAATTTAAATTAATATGAAAAATATAAATAAAACCTAAAAAAAAATACATAAATCTTCAAAATTTTAATAAAGCTAAAAAAATTAATTTAATTATTTTTTAAAATGTAGTTGATTTTTAATATTTTTGAAAAATTAATTAAATTAATTAATTTCTTTTAGCTTTTGTTTAATTTTTGGAGATTTAGGCTATTTTTTTAGCTAGATTTTATTTATATTTTTTATATTAATTTGAATTATTACCTTTTTTAAATTTAATTATTTTTTGGTAATTTATTAAATAGGGAAGAATTGGGGTGTGTATAGTAATAACAATTTTTTTAAAAATTTTAGTGTGGTGTGTTTAACATTGGGGCTTTTTTTAATTTAATTATTTTTGGTAATTTATTAAAATAGGAAAGAATTGAGGTGTGCATAGTAATAACAAAAAAATTTAAAATTTTAGTGTGGTGTGTTTAACATTAGGGCTTTTTTTAATTTTATTATTTTTGGTAATTTATTAAATAGGAAAGAATTAGGGTGTGTATAGTAATAACAAAAGTTTTTTAAATTTTAGTGTGGTGTGTTTAAAATTGGGGATGTGTATAGCATTTTATGGGGTGTGTTTTAAAAAATGACCTGCTAAACCTGCTATAGCAGGTAACTGGACCAAAATCAAAATAAATCGAAACTTAATGGACTAAATTCAAAAAGTGGTAATCTGGTGGACTAAATTCAAAAATGTGGTAACTTAATGGACTAAAAAAAATATAATCCCTAAACTTCATATATAGAGTTTACTATTCAAAATTCTATTTCAAATCTTCAAAATAGAGTACGGTTGGATGTGAGTTTCTCTCTCCTAAAACACGCACATTAGGTGCAATTTAGGTGCGTTTTTTTATTCTTCTGCAATTTTTCCTTTTGTTTCTCTTCTCCGACGAAATCCTCCACGGTATCAACATATGCTTACATAGATCTGTAAAAAGCCGCTGATCCACTGTCTTCATCGTAGTACTACCTCCGCCACCGTAGCACCGTCTCCACCGCCGTCGACACCACTTACGTCGGTTAACCATTTTATCTCAGATCTGTTCTTAAATTTATGTAATTTTTTCAGAGGCTAGTTGGGATCAACAGATAAATTTTTCCGGCGGCGCCACGGTGGCCGATCGGCGAGTTTATATGTTGATCCCGTTTCTTTCATTTTTTTACTGCTTTGTAGATTGCTTTAGTTTTTTTAATCTTCTTTTAGTTTATTCCTTTCTGCATCGTTTTTTATTTTCCTATGTTTTCTTCGTGCGGCCATTTCCCCGATTATGGTATTCTCTTGTTGGGATTGCGGTGTTGGTTCAGTTGGTGTTTTTGGTTGTACGCTTTCGTTTTCCCTTTGTGGACTCTCTTTCCCCTGTGTGGGACTTTGGTTTTTTTGTGGGTTTTGCCCTCCCCTGTGTTGGATTGCTTTCCCCTGTGTGGGATTTGCTTTCCCCTGTGTGGGACTTTTGGACTTTTTTTGAGTGGTTTGAAGTTTGATAGGTCATGGTATTTGGTGGAACTTTGTTCCTTTTTTGTTTCCGGTTTATTAATATGAGAACACCTTAGTGTGGGGTTGTCTCGTATTGAGAATGGAGATTTGGACGTTCATGTGGAGCAAAGGGTACACTCGGTTTCCTCTTCCTTACGATTGGATGGGGCAGCGACCGAGATGAAAGACTGTCTGTCTTGGTTTGAAGATCATTAGATTTGAAGCAAAAATTGTATTAACATTTGACTTTGATCTTGTAAACCCCTTAAAAAAAAAAAAAAAAAAAAAGTTAAACTTCATTTTTAACGTTCTGTTGGAGATGGTCTAATAGCTTTAATTAAAGTAATATTTTTCCATTAAATTTGTATTATAACTGTTTTAATGTCGTAACATTCTGTTTACCATTTTCTAATTAATTAAGTAAGCCACCATCTAATTTGGATGTGTTTTAATTTAAATCAAACTTTTTAGTGGTCTTTTTAATAAGTTGGGCTTATTGATCTTATGTAAATAACTTCATTATTGAGCCCTGAGTAAAATTAAATAATTACAATCTAATACTCCAGTATTACAACATTGGTAAAATTTTTTTTTTATTAATTTGGGAAAATATTAGTAATATAATTCTTTTTAACCAACCTAATAACTTCTAAATAATGCATCTTTCAATGTCAATTCATTTTTATGTGGATTATGACACATATCTTTTTAATTAAGCTATATTTTTTTTAATGACCCAAATCTAAATTTTTAATCCGAAAATTTTATAAAATCACCTTAATTAAGTATATTTTAAAAATAGTTACTCGAGTTTTTCTTTTTTATAAATTTTCCATTTTAATATTTTGGTTTGTTGGTCTACAAACTTTCCATACATTTTTTGAAAATATATTTTTTAATTTTTTATATATTTCACTTTATATTTTACATTTTCTCCATATCACTCAATTACATGACTTGTATTATATGCACTATTTAATCTCTGAATCAAAAGGTAATGAGAAACTTATGGACGGACATAGAGAGTACATGGTTAATAAAAATAAAAGTTACTATGTTCATACATTTGGACACATGTTTTAAGAAAAAATATACCACACGTATTAAAAAAGTGTAATAATGTGGAGAGTTTTGAAGTAATTTTATAAACATTTATGTTATAAAGTAAAAAAAAAAAAACTGACTTTTGTATATGTGTGAAAAAAAGTAATGATATTTGTGTAAAATTAAAGATATTGTGAGAATAAAATTTATAAGGGCTGCACTTATGTGCAATATTTCACGTGAAATATTAGTATATTTAAGGAAGAGTCAAAATCCGCGGATCTGTAGCGAGTTTGACCGGTCAAATGAATATTTCCTTAAAAATCGCGGAAAAGTCGCGCGCAGGAGGCTAACAGGATAACGAGTTTCAGGTCTGTGTTACTATAAAGGTAATTATATGTTACTACAAGACCAAATATGTGTTACTGTAAGTACAAATAACACATAAATTGACTTTTCACAGGAAATATTAATACAAATTAATTTAAGGAAAGATAAAATAGAACAATTTGCTCTTAATCCGTGTTACTATAAATACAATTATATGTTACTGTACGGACAAATACGTGTTACCGTAAGGACAAGTAAGACACAATTGGCTTTTGAGTAACACATATTTGACCTTAAAGTAACACAGAAAAATGTGTTACTATATAAAAACAAGTGTATTACTGTATTAAGAAAGATGTGTTACTATATAACTAAAACGTCATTATTGAGAGTGAATGAGATACCCACATTAAAAAAGACGAAGAACAATAATTGAAAACAATTATTTGGAATAGATTTATTGTTGATTTTTTTCTCATTAATTCATTCAAAAAGTAAAAATAATAATTTATCTGCTTATTTTGTGATTAGCAGATCAGAAATCTGAACAGTTTCTGATTTTTTTTTTTATTTTTTTATTGAATCTGCAGATTTATCGCAGCGCGCAAAAGATAAGCATCGCAAAGAAGGAGAAATCTGTCTCCCTCAGAAGAAGGAGATCGGCGCAGAAAAGAAGGCAGCGCAGAGAAAAAAGAGGAGTGACCGGACGGCGGCGCAGAAAACAGAGGAGAAAGAAGATGAATACCGGATAAAAACATAAGGATAGTCATATTGCACCATAAAACTGGTTGAAATATTGTATATAAGTTTTTTGCAATTTATAAAAATAATTTTTATTTTAAGGATGTGAAATTGAGTTATTATAGAAGAGTATAGAGTATAAAATAAAAGAAAAGCAATTGTTTCGTAAAAGAAAATGAATCATACTTTGTACTACTATTTTTTAATTTATACTCCAAATCGCAAAAGATAAACTTCAATTGCAAGGTTTTCGTACAAGTTAACTTTTCCCTTCTATTTAGAGTTCCCAATTCTGGAAAAATAACCCCCAGTACATTATCAACGGACGACGGTGTTCGGCGTTCCAATGTTGGAATAACCTGATTTTGTTACTCCATAACACAACTAGTTTTAGGTTTATTTACAGCTCTCATTGTCGTGAGCTTTGAAATCTTCTGCCTCGGTCAACACTGCTTCTCATCCAGAGGTGAGATAACGCTTTTTATGTAGTATATTGCTCTGTTTTTTTTTTATTTTGTGATCAATTAAATTCGTTTTTGAAGAATTGAAGGCAAAAGGTTCGTGAGATATAAAAAAATTGGAATAGATTTGATTTGCTTATCCGATGGCCTATTTTTTCTTCTCTTGTTGGCCAGTCCGATTTAGGGTTTGGGTTTCGGATTTGTTTCAGTCACCTTCTGCTGTAATTGGGGATTTAGGTTGCTTAATTGGTAAATTACATTGTATGAATGATGCTTTAAGAATAAGATACCGATTGTGTATTTGACAATTCTTGGAGTTTATACTGTGACTTATATTCTGTATATTGAGGGTGTTGTGTTATGGCGTTGATTATTAGTTTCACTTATACTTTCAGATTGACTCAGGCTGGACCAGCAATGTGATAAATCTCAAGATTTTTATAAATCTTTTACAATGACTTTGATGTATAATTTTAGTCCCTTGTAGAGAGTTATGCACCCATTGTATGTTGGTATGCGAGCTGGAAAGGACTAGGAGGATTTTCGATTACTTTGAGCAGCCCATTATAGTGTATGCTGGGATCGAATTAAATTTAGCCATTTAGGGTGGCCTAGTTGGCCCAGAAGCATAAAAAGTTTTGGCTCATGCATGTATCAGAAGTCAGCAGGGATTGGGGCTTAACTCTTTGTTATCTTGTGCTCAGTTTTAGTGGATGTATTGTCCATTCAATAAAATGCCCTTCCTCTTTCTTATATATATATAAAAAAAGGACCTTGTTTGTCTTTTAAAAGTTAAAATATCGGCTGAAAATGCCTTGAAATTATGTTGCACCAGAAGCAAAAATAAATAAAACAATCTCTAATTCCGTTATCTTTTCCATCTCCATTATGTTGCATCTGATAGGTGTTTTGATTTATATAGCCTGAAAATGGTGAATACCAGAGGCAAAAAAAAGGCTTCTACCTCCAATAAAACTGAGGAGAATGAAGCTGCTGAAAATGATTTTGCTGAGACACCGACTTCTGCTTCGGTGACAACGAATGTGGAAGAGCATAAGGTGGATGTTCAATCGAAAGATACTGTAGGCATAACCGTTGATGAGGCAATGAATGAAATTCCTGAAGGAATGTCTGGGGGAGAAAAAAGTGAAAGAGTGACAAAATTAGATACTAATGATAAAAAAATGTTTGAGGCAGAAATGGATGGTGATGAAAAGGCGGAAATAGAGAAAAATACTTTTGAAAATGATGAGATAGATGATCAAGAAGATACGATGTGGGATGATGATGAGGAAAATGCTGACCATGACAATGAAGAAAGAGTCGTTGATGAGTATGACTTTAGTGACGAAGAGGCTACTGAAGAAGACAACGAGGATGATGAAGTTAGTGAAGAAGAGGCAATAGAGGAAGATGATGATGAGGTTGAAGTTAGTGAAGAAGAAAACACCCCAGAAGAAAAGGAAATTGCCAACAAGGGTGAAATACGAGCAAAGGCAAAAGAAGATGGAAGGAAAGCTGAAGAGCATAATACAGCGAAAATGGAAGAAAGTTTGAAGATCGTCGAGAAATCAAGTGAAAGAAGCAAAAAGAGGAAGGTGCAGGGAGACAGGTCCAAGAATGTGGACCTTGTAGATAAGCCAGAATCATCACAAAAGAAAAAGGCGAAGAAGAGAGTGGAGAGCATGGGGATGATTTTTATGTGCAGTTCGATGACAAAGAAAGACTGCTTCCAGTATAAGGTTTTTGGGCTACCAGAAAGCAAGAAAGCTGATGTGGAAAAGATTTATACTGGTATGCGACTCTTTTTATATGATGTTGATCTAAAATTGATGTACGGCATCTATAAAGCTGCAGGACCTGGAGGTTACAATATCGTACCCAAGGCCTTCAAATCACAGTTTCCATCTCAGGTTTGTCTATAATTTTGAATGATGTGTAGTAAACATATATTATACCCTCATTATATTGTCAATGGTAAATAGATTCTTTAGAGAAGGCTCAAATGTGTACGGAAGTAGATAAAAAAATCAGCATCATCTCCAAATCTAGAATCATCCGTAAGGATCGTGAAGTTCAGTTCATTTTCCTGAATTCCAACATGATTTGGACGACCTTTTGATAAAAAAAAAAAAAAAGACTTTGCTTTTCTAATTTATGAGAAGATTTTCATTGACCACAATCCTCCTTCTCTGTTTTGGTGGAGTTGTATTTTTGAGTTTATAGTCGCTGGATTCCAACATGTTTAAGTAACATAGCAATTCAAATGCCTCATACAATGATAGTTGATTAGTTGTTTAGCTTTCATAGTTGATGAATGATTTATCATAACTCTATTCAGTACTTGGCTTGTTCTTATCTTTTTGCTTAGAATAAGATTTTCATACATCTTCTGGCATGTGAAAGAAAAAAAAATCAGAGTTCCGATTTATTTTATTTTTGATTAGAAACTGGTTGTACTTGTACTATATTAGGTTCGATACAAAGTTCTGGAAAATTGCTTGCCATTGGCCGAGGAGAAGTTCAAAACGATTATTAAGGGTAATTACTATACGAAAACCAAGTTCGATTGCAAGCTGAATGCTGAACAGGTATATTGGCATTACGTCTATAGTTGGAGTCTTTATGGAATTATCTATAGCATGTGATTGTGATTTTAACTTCATCTGCATCTCATACAACAAACTTGACCACATCTTATAACCCCTCAGGTTAAGAAATTGTGTAAGCTATTTGTTGCTTCAAAAAAATCGGGCAAGAGTCTCAAAGCAGAAAAACCCAGCGTACGAAGAGAAAGAACGAGAAGGAAGAGAGTAGGGGGTGAGAGGCGAGGGGTGGTGCAGTACCATGAGCGTCCTCTTAAGCGCCCAAGGAAGGCTATTAGCCCTGCACCTCTACATTCTACTCTTCCTAGAACATCTGATGTGGCATCTTATAGACGAGATGCGTATTCAGAGCATCGTGATTCGTATAGAGATAGACGAGACCCACTTCCAAGTCGTCGTTCTTATGGAGATAGGCGAGATTCACCAGTAGAACGTAATGATCGTTACCGAGATGGACGGGACCCGCCTATAGAGCGTAATGATCGTTATCGAGATGGACGTGACCCGCCTATAGAGCGTAATGATCGTTATCGAGATGGACGAGGCCCACCTGTAGAGCGTAATGATCGTTATCGAGATGGACGAGATCCACCTGTAGAGCGTAATGATCGTTATCGAGATGGACGAGATCCACCTGTAGAGCGTAATGATCGTTATCGAGATGGACGAGATCCACCTGTAGAGCGTAATGATCGTTACAGAGATGGACGAGATCCACTTGTAGAGCGTAATGATCGTTACAGAGATGAACGTGATTCCTATTTGGATAGACATTATATCTACAGAGATGCTTCTGGTCCATTTATAGAGCGTCGTGATCTTGATCGAGATCCCTATATAAGGGTTCGGGACCCATATCTAGAGGTGATACCTGATCCATACAAGGATCGGCAAGATCCGATCATAGAGAGACGTGATGGGCGAGATCCATATTTGGAGCTTCGTTTTCCATACAGAGATGCTATTCGTCCTGAGCTCTACAGCTCGTATAGGAGAGATGCATTGACAGATGCGACTGATGTTTATAGAGGGGATCGAGGGGTTGAGTATCGTAGTTCTTATAGACGGGAAGAACCATTGGAAACGAGACAGCGTGAGATTGGTAGCCGTGATTCCTATGTTTTAACACGGGAACGACCATCGTATGCTGAACCTGTTTACTCTGCAGAATATCCTTCTCGAGCAGGTTTGTATCGACTTTAAGTCATCAATGAGTTTTCCTATTAATAAATTTGCAAGTAAACGATGGGAAAAACGGTAGGACTCGGCTATTTTATGGTTAATCAGGTATTGTGGTACTTTTTTTGGCGTTTTTATGGTTGATAACTTGTTTGTTTTCAACATTGAAATTAGGGACCAGACTTCTTGTTTTATTTTATTTAGATATATTATGGTTATTCAATTTGTTTCTGTTTAATTTTAAATATGAAATGGGACAATTGTCAGGAAGGCTTCATCAGGTTGTATAAAAGTCATCAACGAACGAGTTTTCCTGATAATAAATTTGCTACTGCAGGCAAGTCATCAACATTTTATTCAGATATATCATGATTATTCAATTAATATTGCTTAAATATTTGATTTTTTTGCTCTTGAGATTAATATTGCATAAATTATTTGATTGTTTTGCTCTTGAGATGATGATTTAATATTTTTAAATTCTGAGATTCAGGTGCTTCATATTTTTGCTCTTGGGATGATGATTTAAGAAGTGGTGAACACAACTTGGATAATGATGATTGAACTGTTGAACACAACAAAAACTTGGATATGATTGTAAAAATCTCAAGCAAAAATTTCCAATTTTTTTAGAACTTCTGAATATTTTATCCAAAACGTGTGGAAAATGAGTTTTGAAAATTTTGGAAAAAACTTTCGAAATTTTCTCAACTTGTGGATTTTTTTTTTTTAATTATTTTGAGAATATTTGGTGAATTAGTGTCGAAAAATACATGTTTATGTACGAAGGAAAAAAAATTGGAACCAACTAAAGTAAACATGTACTCCTTCCGTCCACTATAAATTTTCCTACTTTTCTTTTTTGAATGTTCCACGATAAGTTTTTAATTCCATTTTTGACAATTATTTTCTCTCTTTCAATCACATCACTTATACTTTATCTATTATTTTATTATACTTCATCTGGAGTACTAATTTATCTATTATTTATTATACTTCATCTCATACTAATCTATTTTTTCTCTTTCACCATCATATCACTTATACTACATCTATTATTTTATTATATTTTTTAATCAAAACATTCAAAAGAAAGGGAAAAATTATACATCTATTATTTTATTATATTTTTTAATCAAAACATTCAAAAGAAAGGGAAAAATTATTTCGGGACAGATGGAGTATTTATTTTAACTATACAAATTCAAAACGAATTCCTTCACGATTATCTGTTCGGATGAGGGGATTTGATTTTTTTTTTTAACGGAAAAAAAAGGGGCATTTAATCGTGGCCTTTCCAGAAAGGTATTGTACATGCAATAAAGGCGATCGACCAATGTAGTTGGAGGTTTCGAATTAGGGGGAGTTTTCAAACTCTATAAACTGCTTAAAAGTACTTCTCAAAAATAAAAACTGTGAGAGGACAACTTTAAAAAAAGTGATTCTGGAAGCAGTTTGTAGAGTTTGCAAACATCCTCTTAATCTTTTAAGTAAGGTTAATTAGCTGATTCTTGATTGTCGTTGGTGTTGACTATTAAGATTAGGTATTGCCAATTTACATAATTAATTTTTACTAACATATATGGTTAATATAAATATATATACTATATTTTTTTTATGCCACAGTATTCAATTTAAGAACCGACTAATTCGAGGGATCAATCCCACCGTCCACTTACCCTTCAAGTTACTCATTTATTGTATTTTCATACATATTAATACATACTCTCTTTGCCCTTCAAATTATGCACAAATTAGGTACACTCCCTCCATCTTTTTTAAAGTTGTTAATTTATTTTTTTACACTAATTAAAAAATATAATATTATATATGTAATTTGTTGTTGAGATAGAAATAAATAGTAAAAAAAAAATCCATCAAGATTCTTAAGTTTCTTTATTTATTTATTCTAGGAACTAAGATTTAATAAGACACACTATATATTAAAATTCCATCAACATCTAATATTTGATTACGTTTTCCATTTTAGATTCAAGGTTCCAATAAAATAAATTTTGTCCGGCCTTATAATAAATAATACTCCGTACTTCAAATACTATTGAATAGTTGATAATAAATACATTAGTGTGTTTGTTATATGTAAGATGCAATTATAATAAGTAATACTTCAAATACTATTGAATAGTTGATAATAAATACATTAGTGTGTTTGTTATATGTAAGATGCAACTACACTGCATATATCATTTTAATAAATTAAATTAATAAATAAAAAATAATGAATATATTATTTTAATTTAATATAAATAAAAAAAATTAATTATAAAATGATACTACCTCCGTCCACCAAAAGTGTGCTCATTTTTTTTAAGTTCACAAAAAACATGTTTATTCTATTTAAATAATTAACTTTTGAGTATTTTTTCAACTTTATTAACAAGATTGAGTATCGACCAACAATATTCTTTACTCTGATTCAAAAAAACAATATTCTTTACTTGTTTCCTGCATATATTTTTTATAATTAAAATATGATTTTTAAAAAAACATGTATAAAAAAAAGTAAGCACACTTTTGGTGGACAGAGGGAGTATATATATATATATATATATTTATTTATTTATTTAGGTTGAGTCTCTTGTGCACTTAAGTACACGGTGTACTTTAGTGGACCTTAACTGATCAACGGTTGATCGTTAATATTTTCAGCTATATTAACATACACTTTTCACTTATAATATCATATATTTTTCAATTATAATAACATACACTTTTCATTAATATATAACTTACATTTTTCATTAATAGATCATACACTTTTCATTAATATATAACTTACACTGTTCATTAATAGACCATACATTTTTAAGTTATAATATCATATACTTTTTCAGTTATAATAACATATACGGAGTATTTCTCAATTATAATAACATACATTTTGCATTAATATAACATACACTTTTCAGTTATAATAACATACACTTTTCAGTTATAAAAACATACACTTTTCATTAAAAATAATGTTGCACTTTTCAGTATAGTAACATACAATTTTCAGGATGAACCATCTGTCTCACGGTAGGAAAACCCTGGATTTTAAATCTCTAATATTCCTCAAAAGAAAAACTGTTTTCTTTTACAAAAATACACATAAGAATATTATCGCACAACAATTATAAATTTATTTGTTCTACTCTCAGTTCATGAAAAACGACAACACCACCGAGGATTGAAGTTATTTCATTTCTTTAACTTGCATCCACAATATTAATTCAACGTGATACTTTTTTATTATTTGGTTGATTATTTTGCCTTTTTTAAATGTTCGTGTGAATGATTTTATTACTTTCTACGTCTTACAGTCTATTCAACAAACCTATGTTATTCGTTATGTTCGATTGAGTAAATGTTGTATAACACATGTTTATTATGGTCAACAAACTTATAAAAGTGTATGCACATTTGTGAGTTAATAATTTTGTTTAATTGTGATATTTAATTGTGCCAAATATGACCTCAGTTAGCTAATTGTTTGTTCAATTAAATCATATTAACATTTTACAATCGATTATTATTCTAAGGTTGCAATTTAATTAATTCAGTATGTTATTTCATGTTCAAATTTTAAATTTTGAGAATGAAAGCATTTTTTTTTAAGTTGCATCTCTTTTGTTGTATTAAAAATCATGTTTACCTTTGAAGCAAATAAATTTATTTTCTAACATTGAAGTTAAGTTTTGAAATGATTCATATATTTGTTTAGTGGGTATTTCTATGGCCAGGAAGGCTTCGCCCTTTCTGATAACAGGAAATTCATTAAGTACTGTATATAATTATTTTTATATGATTGCAATTCGCAATAATGCGTTTGCTCCATGCAATGTGCAATCGCAGTGCTTCGTGCACTAATAAATTAAATTAATAAATGTAAAATTACAAAATTATCCTTTAGTAAAAATATTTAAATAATTGAAAATTAAATTAAAAAGGGTCATTGCCCCTACCCCACACTCATCTTCACCAGTGTGCTCAAGCTTGAAGGTCTCCAAGGGTGGACGAAAAAAATCAGACCATCCCCCAATTCTACGGCCGTTCAATCTTCAAGGTCATCGTCTGATGGATGAAACAATCACGCATAATTTCCAATTTTTCATCCTCAAAATTCATAATCCTCAAATTTTCATCCTAAATCACCAAAATCTCAAGCATGATCACTGCTAATCTATAGTCGCTCGAAATCCGGCACAATAGCTCCAACGTCGCCAGCGCTCTCTCCGTGTCGTATTTTTCGAACTCAGTTCGTCTATTAATTAACGCATCCATCGTCCCTACCGCCACCATCTTATGTCGGTGTTGCACTACTGCTTCACCGAACACAACACACATGTAGATGTTGTTAATCCTTAAATGCCTTAACATTATCAACAACATCTTAATTTGACCTTCCGAGATTTTTTCTAAGTCTTTTCTGAAATGCTACATTAAATGTTGATCTAAATGTTGTCGCATTTCTGGCAGGATCTAGAAGCTTCTACAAGGATCTGGAACCTAGAAGATTTCAGAACATTGGAGAACATGCTAGAGCAGCCTGGAACCATTTAGAACGACCTGGAGCATACAAGAAGGATCTAGAAAGATCATGGAAGTTGAGCTCCTAAAAAATAGGACCTCAACGTGGAAGCCTCTAGAATTCGCACCTCACATCTATAAATACCGATTGAAGGCTTCATAATTCAGTGTATTCTATTCGAGCAATATCCTAGACCGAGCGTTCATCTCTGTTAGGATTTGTGGCCAATAGTTTTACCATTTAGTTCATACGAAGTATCCCACCCGTATGGCTGTGTGTCTTGTTATCTATGGAGAGTGTAATCATAGACAGACTATGCATTTCGACAGTGTGTAATCTTATACACTTAGATCGTTTTCAAAACTTGGCACCTGCATCGTTTGTAGTTTCGTTGTGAAGGTTATTGTTGTAACATTTCACACAACATTTATACTTGAAGATAAGTATTGATTTTCACCGTAAGGCTCGCATAGATTTTTATTTATAAAATCTATGTGAAAAATATTTCCATTGTGTCTCGTTTGTTTTTAGTGTTTCAAGTCTTCCGCTGTGTATCTAAATTTCTAATATTCTGTTAGAGTCAGTGTTGCACGATTTGTCTCAACATTCTGTGCAACATTTATCTATTTATACTTAAACACTTCATACACCCTACGCACACTTTCAGTTGGTATCAGAACTGATACCTGACGACACTAGGTTAGATCTTTGGTCAAGTGTGTTTTTAGTGTAGGTTAGCAATGGAAACACATCACATATCCACTGCACTTAGGCCACCCGTTTTAGATGGTTCGAATTATTCTTATTAGAAGCCTAAGATGTGTATGTACATCAAGTCGATTGATGAACGTGCTTGGAGGACTGTACTTACAGGCTGGGAAGCTCCAAAGAGACCAGCATATGCAGATGGTGAAGTTCAACTCAAGAGAGAAGTTGATTGGACGGCTGATGAAATAACAACAGCAAGCTACAATTCTAAAGCTTTAAATGCTATTTTTACTTCTGTTGATGTTTCAATGTTTAAAATTATATCTAACTGTTCTACTTCTAAAGATGCATGTGACAGGTTGCAAGAGCATTGTGAGGGTTCAGACAGTGTTCGAAGGACTAAGCTTCGAATGTTGGGGACAAAATTTGAGAATCTCCGAATGAAGGAAGATGAAACCATTTCATCCTACAATGAAAGGTTAAGTGAGATAATCAATGAATCACATTCTCTTGGTGACCCTATTTCTAATGTTAGAGTAGTTCATAAGATATTAAGATCAGTTCCTAAGAGATTTGATGCTAAAATTTGTGCTATTGAAGAGGCAAAAGATACAGATACGTTGAGTCAAAATGAATTAGTGAGTATCCTTAGAACATATGAGATAAACACCAATCAAGTTGATGAAACTAATGTTGATAAGAAAGTTGTGGTTTTTAAAGGAGAAACATCAAGCAAATCTGAGTCTCAACCTATCATTACCGAGGTTGATTCGGATGAAGAATTGCTTGATGAATGTCTCAATGATCCTAACAACATTGCCTTGCTCACTAAGCACTTTAATAAGTTTCTTAAGAAATCTGTGAACAAATCTAGAAATATTCAGCCTAAGATTCAAATCAATACATCAACACCTCAACCAGAAAGGAGGAAAGGTCAATTCACACCAAGACTGTCACAGAGTGAAGGTAAACCAAGGTATGATCCTGAATTTTGAAAATCAGTTCAATGCAATGCTTGTTTTGGTTATGGCCATTATGCAAATGAATGTGCCAATACTAGACTTAAGCAAAAACTGAACTTTAGTGCTACCTTGAGTGACGATTCTGATGATGATCTTGATGAATTAAATCAGAATGAATATTCAAATTTTACCAAAATTGATTATAATGTTTCCTCAGATGATGATCTGGATGAAACAGATTCCGATGCTGTACCTAATGCTTCAACATCTACAGCAACATCAGAACAGAGTCACCCAAATTTGAACTGTTTTAATGGTTTGGTTGATAATGCAGGAAAAAAGACTGATGACAATAAATACCAAAAGCTATTAGATGATTGGAACAATCAGAAACTCAATCTGAATTCCTTGAATAAAGAGAATGAGGATCTGAAAGACACAATCACCAAGTTAGAAGTTATTCTTACCAAAAGAGATCTGGAAATCTGTAACTTAAAGAAAAAATTGATAAATTCTACTTTATGTTTCAAGAAATATTCCAAGAATGCTTCTGAGGTAAATAATGTTATATCTACTAGTAAGTCTAATAATCATGGTTTAGGTTATGATGGTACTACTGCTTCTATTTCTGATAAATTTAGAAAATATGTGAAATTTGTGAAGGCAAATGTTGACACATCTGGTACAACATCTGCAGTAACAGAGTCTCACAAGGTTAAAAGGAAGTATATCTGTCATTACTGTTTCAAAGTTGGTCACATTCGTCCTTACTGTATAAAGTTGTTTGAAGAACAGAAAAACTTGAAAAATGCTGCATAAGAAACTGTCACCTCCTGGTAAACATTTTCTGAAATCTGCATGGAAACCAAAAGCTACCTGTAATGTTGTTCATACCTCCTTAAAAGCATGTCTACCTGATTTATGGTACTTTGATAGTGGTTGTTCTAGACATATGACAGGTCGTATTGATTTCTTATCTGATTATGTGACCTTGAATAGTGGTAGTGTTACATATGGTGGTGGTTCTAAAGGAAAGATTGTTGGTAAAGGAACTTTGAATGTTGAAGGTTTTCCTAAGCTTAAAAATGTCTTACATGTTGATGGTTTACTTGCAAATCTGATTAGCATTAGTCAACTTTGTGATGATAATTTGTATGTGAAATTTAATAAAGATTCATGTTATGTTTTTAATAAAGATGAAGTTTGTGTCATGACTGGTACTAGGTCAGCTGATAATTGCTATCTTATTGGAACAAATATGTGTAACTTGTCAAAACATGATGAGAATATTCTATGGCATCAAAGATTTGGTCATGCAAATTACAGAGCAATGAAAAGGCTAATCAAAGCAGATGTAGTAAAAGGAATTCCAGAACTGAGGTTTCACAATACCACTGTATGTGGACCATGCCAAAAAGGTAAGCAGGTAAGAATGTCACACAAAATGCTGTCACATTGTACTACACATCGATGCTTTGAATTACTGCACATGAATTTGATGGGTCCTATGGAAACTGAAAGCATTGGAGGAAAGAGGTATTCCTTAGTTGTGGTAGATGATTTTTCTAGATATACCTGGGTAGAGTCTTTGAGAGACAAATTTGAAGCATTTGCTGCATTTAAAATTCTTTATAAGAGGTTCAAAAATGTGCTTAACTTGAAAGTTGGGCGTATTAGAACTGATCATGGTAGGGAATTTGAAAACAGCATGTTTAATGATTTCTGTGATAAAAAGGGTATCTTGCAAGAATATTCATCTCCTAAAACTCCACAGCAAAATGGAATTGTTGAAAGAAAGAATAGAACTTTACAAGAAATGGCAAGAGTTATGCTAACATCCAAATGTCTTGCTAATAAATTTTGGGGAGAAGCAATGAATACTGCATGCCATATTATTAATAGGGTTTTTATTCGTTCTGGCACTAATCAAACACCTTATGAGATTTTGAACAACAGAAAACCTAATGTAAAATATTTTCATGTATTTGGTTGTGTATGTTATATTCTGAATGATAGGGATCAACTTCACAAGTTTGATTCTAAAAGTGATAAAGGTTTCTTTTTAGGCTATTCTAGAAATAGTAAAGCTTATAGAGTTTATAACCTTAGAATTAACACTGTTCAAGAATCTGTTAATGCTGTGTTTGATGATGATAAAGGTCTTACAGATGACAAAGATGAAGAAGATGTATCACAGGTTACTGACACTTCTGAGAATACACTGAAGTCTGAAAATGTTGCACCAAATGTTAACACATCTGGGTCAACATCTACAGAACAGTCAGCTGTAATTTCACAGAATGATCAGTACGTTCCCAAAACGAATCCTTCTTCAAGAATAGGCAAAAGTCATCCTTCTGACCAGATCATAGGCGATGCTACAGTTGGAGTGCAAACAAGAGGAAGAGTAAGATCAAACAAGGTAGATGTGGTAAGAACAATATGCATGTCTTCTATGTGTAACGTTGTAAATGCTGAATGCTATTTATCTGAAATTGAACCTAAGAGTGCTAAAGAAGCCTTAACTGATGAAAACTGGATTAATGCTATGCATGAAGAACTTGGTCAGTTTGAAAGAAATGAAGTGTGGACACTTGTTCCTAGACCTATTCATACTAATGTCATTGGAACAAAGTGTATATTCAAGAATAAAACTGATGAATCTGGTAATATTGTTAGGAACAAGGCTAGGTTAGTAGCACAAGGTTACACCCAAGTTGAAGGAGTTGATTTTGATGAGACTTTTGCACCTGTTGCTAGGATAGAATCTATTAGATTACTGCTAGCTATTGCATGTTTTATTGATATTAAACTTCATCAAATGGATGTAAAGGCTGCATTTCTAAATGGCATATTGAATGAAGAAGCATATGTTGAACAACCTATAGGATTTGAAGATCCATAGTATCCTGATCATGTATATAAACTTAAGAAAGCATTGTATGGTCTTAAACAAGCTCCTAGAGCATGGTATGTAGGCTTACTGACTTTCTTTTGGAATATGGATTTATTAGAAGAGAGGCAGATAGAACTTTGTTCATTAAGCACACTGAAAATGATATACTAATTGCTCAAATATATGTTGATGACATTGTGTTTGGTTCTACTTGTGATAAAATGTTGAGTAAATTTGTTGAGGCAATGACTGCAACATTTGAAATGAGTATGGTTGGAGACTTGAATTATTTTCTAGGTCTTCAAATCAAGCAATGCATCAATGGTATTTTCTTCTCCCAAAGTAAGTATGCTAAGAACTTGGTTAAAAGATTTGGTCTTGAGAATTCAAAACCAATGAAAACTCCTATGGGATCTTCTTTGAAACTTTGCAAAGACAGTGCTGGAACAGATATTGATCCAACACTTTACAGATCCATGATAGGTAGTTTACTATATTTAACCTCTAGTAGACCAGATATTATGTACAGTGTGTGTGTTTGTGCTAGGTACCAAGTTAATCCAAAGGAATCTCACCTGAATGCTATGAAGAGGATTATCAAGTATGTTGCAGGTACAAGTGACCTTGGAATCTGGTATACTAAGGACACCAACAACATTTTGATAGGCTATAGTGATGCTGATTGGGCTGGAGATATAGATGATAGAAAGAGTACGAGTGGAGGATGTTTCTACATGGGAAACAATCTTGTATCATGGCACAGCAAGAAGCAGAATTGTGTTTCACAATCTACTACAGAATCTGAGTATATAGCTGCTGGAAGCTGCTATACACAACTCTTGTGGCTTAGAAAGATGTTCCATGACTATGGTATTGAGAATGGTATACTTACAATCTTTTGTGATAATACTAGTGCCATTAACATTTCTAAGAATCCTGTACAACACTCACTCACAAAACACATTAGCATAAGACATCATTTTATGAGAGATTTAGTAGAGAAGAATATTGTTAAGTTGGAGTATATACCTACTGAGAAACAAAATGCTGACATTTTTACTAAAGCATTAGACCATGAGAGATTCTCTATCTTGAGGAAATCTCTTGGCATGAGCACTATCTGAAAAATTCGGATGGATGTTGTCACAAATGCGTCAGCATTTGGGACAACATCATGGGTTGTAAAATTTTATAAGCTGAATCTATCTCTTACTTAGTTAAATAATTCCTATGTAAAATATCTACGAATCTAAGAACCTTGAAGTGCAAAAATAAACATGTCTCACACCTCTCAAATGCATAAAAATGAGAATGTTATTAGCATACTAAAAGATGTACCAAATCACTGAGTAATTATGGAGCACGGAGTTCACTACTACGATGCCTTCTTTTCAAAAGGTGATATTTGGTAAAAAACATCAATATATTTGTAATCCATTAAGTAAGTATGGGGCACGGAGTTCGCTACTACGATGTACTCTACAGGAACAATGGATCAATACAAATTAGATGCTATAACACAAAAAAAGAAAAAAAATGGTGCAACACAAATGAAGCAAATTCATGTAAAAACCGTGTTGAGGTGTTTGTAACAGTTTTGAGCACAACATTGCCTGATTCGAATGTATTTTTATTAGTTGTAATTATTTAATTATTAATTGGGATTTATTTCATTTTATTTAATTACTGACCAACATTTTTTTATTTTTCAGATTATGCAAATTTTATTCTAGAAGCTTCTTAAATATTTAATTAATTTAATTAAATGGTTTTCCCCACTAATTACTCATGATCTATATTGTGGCTAATTATGTGGAGCATTATCAAATACTTCTGGATTATTTCATTTAACCTCCAACTACAAAACTCTCTCTATAAATATCGATCATACAAGTAACTCTCTTGCTAATTGTGAATTTTGATTGTGTTGAGTACTAAAATTGAAGAATTGTATATTGGCCGTGTATCTCTCAAAGTTTGTGTATACACTCCTCAAACCTACCTTGAAATTCCAACCGTCCCTTAAATGGCTGGAAACCAACCTCAATCCCACTCACAATCTCACTCAGATTCGAAGAACTCATCCCACTCTCGCACAAACCCTCTCGAAATCCTTGCTTCCATGGCTTCACAAAACTCAACCTCGTCAAATGTTGACTCAAATGTCTCTGCAACACCATCAACAACCGTTCCCACTCCTCAAACTACTCCTCAAACCGTTTCACCAACAACCAACATTCCTCAGGATGCAATTGTCGAACAGTTCAACAAGGCGATCGAAGAGGTGTCTAATACTCTTCGAACTACTGGTCATTTGCCCGTGATGACATTTGGAGATATCACCGTGGATATCTCAAGCTATTTGGCTGATCAAACTGCCCAAATGGCTTCTGCTTCAAAAAGCCCCAAATCACCTACTCTTCACGACCCGCAAACTGAAAATGTGGAGGTTGCTGCTGAAGACGAAGCTACTGCTACTTCCGACCCTGAAGACGTTGAAATGGAGGATGCAAACATCTCTGAAGACGGTACAAACTCTTCACTCTCTGTTTCTGATGAATCTGCTCCCATTCCGTTCAAGAAAAATGCGCAGAAAGGGAAAAGACAGAGAAGCCCTGTATAAAGAAGGAGATCATATCGAGTGTTCACTCGTGTGGATTATTCTGAATCCATGAGGAAGAAGAAGAAAGTTGGAGCTGATGCTGGTGAACCCATCCAAATGTTCACAGACTCTGAAGAAGAAGTTCCTGTTGCTGTTGAGAAACCTAAGAAAGTTGTTGAGAAATCCAAGAAGAAAGTTGTTGCTGAAGTGAAAGGAAAATGAAAGGCTGTTGCTGGTCCCAAAGGCAAAGGGAAGGCCAAGATGATTACTGAAGATGAACCTGCAAAATCAGATTCCAATTCTGATTCTGATGTGTGTCTAAGAGATATTCTGAATTCTCTTAAGAAAAATGTTGAGCATTTTGCTGCTGCAAAAGAAGCTGCACCAGAACCTGAAGATGATGGCAGTGGTGATAGCTCTTCCAGTGCAGAGAGCAGCTCTAAGGAAAGCTCTGCTAAAGACTCCACATCAAGCTCTAATGACCTTGTTTCTGAAGAGGAAGGTAATTCTGATTCTCTTGAGACTTTAGAGAATAGGTTGGCTATTTATTCTAAGAGGAAACTGCTGATAGAGAAGAGAATTAATATACCTGATTTTGAAAGTAAAGGCATGATTAGTTTCTTAGAGGAAAGGAATTTGATGCATGCTGTGAATTTTTGTAAATTTTAGGGGGAGGGATGTACCTTTTACTCCTGAATTGATAAATGAGTTTCTGCATATTCCCAATGTTGAGGTGGATGAAGAAGCTGACATGGATGTGGTTATTGCTGCTATAACTAGTGGTAGGGTAGTTAAGTGGACTAGACAGATGCTAGCCAAAGACCTCACTTCCCTACATTCTGTGTAATACAAACTCATTATCTACAATTGGATTCCCACTACAAATACTACCAAGATCACAAAAGACCAAGCTGTTCTTATGTATAGGATCTATGTGCTTAAGAAATTCAATTTAGGCCTCACTATCTTCCACCACATGATGAGATTTACTGGGAAAGTTTCTGAAGAAGGCAACCTACCCTATCCTGTTCTGATTTCAAATTACTTGAGGCACCATGACTTTGTTGCCAAGAACACTGATGTGTTGAGGGGGAGAGTTCCATTACTGGCCATAGCTCCTGCCTTACTCACTGGGGATAGAGTAATTGATCTGCCTTTGACTGCTCCTGGTACTGATCATCAGCACAGACCTTCAACTACTGAACATCAGCAAAGACCTTCAACTTCTGATCATCCAGAATCATCCAGATCAAGACATAGAAATGCAACCCCAAATGTTGAGAACATTCGTATCAACATTTCTGGTAATGTGTATCTTTCACAGGAATTCATCAAACTACAGCTCAAACACTTGCAGGAAACTATTGATGAGCTCCAGTTCCTGAAGGATAGGTGGACCAGTATGCTTTCGCCTACAACAGGGGGAGTACCACCACCATCAAACTCCAATGTGGTGATTGAAGAGTTGAATGATGATGGAGTTCCAGCTGCTGCTGCTGATGGACCTGATGCTGCTGATGCTCAAGTGACTGATGTAGTTGCACACCTTGCATCTACTTACTTTGTGGATGAAGCTGATGATGATGATGCTGAGATGGAGACCTTGTATGGTGATCTCCACTGATGAACAAGGACAAGCTACAAGACATGGGGAGATCTGAATTTCATAATGGCTACTGTGCAGGAATTTGATGATGCAGCTGTTACCACAACAATATATGCCATTTATTCAGTTCAATCTCTGTAATTTAATGTTTAAGTTTGAATTCTGAAATTCTGATACACTTGTTATTTATTTTCTAGATTATAGACTGTTTATTGTTTATAACTTGCTTAATTATGGTTACATTTGGTGATATTTGTTTACTGCCCTTACTTAATTTGTTTACAGGTTACCATGTGTTTACTGCAGGTTGTATAGTCTTAGTTTATGTCCATTTGTTTTGTTTATTGTTTTTGCTCTGATGTTTGTTATTTTATTTTTGTTAGTGTCTTACTTAGATTCTAAGTTAATTCTTCCAGTTCAACTTATGATCTTAGTAAAGTTACTTATGTTGTGAATAAGTGTATTGTTTATACTTGTTCTATTTTGGATAAAATTGTTTTGATCTTATGGCACGGATCATTATAAGATTATCCTTGATCTTCATTAGATTTGATCAAACAATTACAACATGTGTTGACTTGACTAGTATTTAGCAATGATGTTAACCTCAACTAAATACATAAAACTGAGTATGTATATAAATATATGTGCATCAGGTGTGTTGTAGTCGAAAGGTCAAATTGGGGGAGATTGTAGATGTTGTTAATCCTTAAATGCCTTAACATTATCAACAACATCTTAATTTGACCTTCCGAGATTTTTTCTAAGTCTTTTCTGAAATGCTACATTAAATGTTGATCTAAATGTTGTCGCATTTTTGGCAGGATCTAGAAGCTTCTACAAGGATCTGGAACCTGGAAGATTCCAGAACATTGGAGAACATGCTAGAGCAGCCTGGAACCATTTAGAACGACCTGGAGCATACAAGAAGGATCTAGAAAGATCCTGGAAGTTGAGCTCCTAAAAAATAAAAAATAGGACTTCAATGTGGAAGCCTCTAGAATTCGCACCTCACATCTATAAATACCGATTGAAGGCTTCATAATTCATTGTATTTTATTCGAGCAATATTCTAGACCGAGCGTTCATCCCTGTTAGGATTTGTGGCCAATAGTTTTACCATTTAGTTCATACGAAGTATCTCACCCGTATGGCTGTGTGTCTTGTTATCTATGGAGAGTGTAATCATAGACAGACTAGGCATTTCGACAGTGTGTAATCTTATAAACTTAGATCGTTTTCAAAACTTGGCACCTGCCTCGTTTGTAGTTTTGTTGTGAAGGTTATTGTTGTAACATTTCACACAACATTTATACTTGAAGATAAGTATTGATTTTCGCCGTAAGGCTCGCATAGATTTTTATTTATAAAATCTATGTGAAAAATATTTCCATTGTGTCTCGTTTGTTTTTAGTGTTTCAAGTCTTCCGCTGTGTATCTAAATTTCTAATATTCTGTTAGAGTCAGTGTTGCACTATTTGTCTCAACATTCTGTGCAACATTTATCTATTTATACTTAAACACTTCATACACCCTACACACACTTTCAATACACAACACTTTAATTATGATATTCAACGCTCTAGAATAAGCAAAAGAATAATTCAAAATCTTAATAATACCTTCAAACACTCTGTTGCCACTATTGATCATGAACAAGAATGTTAATTGGGGTTATACCAAATGAAATGAGGAACCCATAATTGGAGTTGGAGAGTGTGAAAACAGGGGTCAGAAATTTTGGGAAGATGAACGTGGGTGGGGTTGTTTGAAGTAGATTTATTTTTAATTCGGATATTTTTATTGTTTGAATTACAAGCTTGTACAGTAATTACTTGTAAAAATATGTGAAATTGAGATTTAAAAAAAAAATATTATAAGGATATTTTGGTAATTATATATATATATTATTTAGATTATTAATTATTGCAATCAATTGCGAAGTAAGATTGCATTATAGCGGAGAAAGATGATGTGTCAATTTCTAATTGATTTTCTGACCATAGAAAAACGTTTGTTTAGTTTGTCTTAAAATTTTCAAGTCCTTCAATTATGCATATATTCAGTCTTTTGTTATGAAAAAATCGGCCATATATTAAAATGATGGTTTTGGAGAGACGAACAATTTAATATATGACTTTGACCTTTGATTGATAGGAACGAGGTCAAATTTTGATCATGAAAAAAGTGGTCGTTAATTAATGTGAATGAAAGAGAAAATTGCATTTTTGGTCCCACCATCCACGGCCACTCATGTTTTTGATCCAAACAATCTTAATTTTGGTCTCAAAGTGGAAAAACTTGACACATTTGGTCCTAAAATTAGTCAATTGTTAGTCAACCGTTAGTCAACCTTAGCAATATTGGTCCCAATACTTATTTTTCCATATTGGAGCGGAAATTGGCGCCTAAAACACAATCTGACCTATTTGGAGGGAATTTTCTTACCTGTTGGAGGGAAAATTGACCACATCTATATATACACCCTCCAACCACACTCACTCCACAAACACAAAAAAAAAAAAAAAAAACACAGAAAAATGTATTTATCCTCCACATCCATGATGAAAAATGTGGTATGCCACTGTGGAAAAGAAGCTCGTACGTGCATTTCGAAGCAAGAAAAAAAGCAGAGGTATGTTGTTTTATACCTGTTGAGATTCACTAAGTGGTGTTGGATGCTCTTTTTTTGTTTGGGCCGATGAACACGAAATCAACGGGCAAAGAATGTTTCCGGGCATGGTGAGAAGAATTGACTCACTCTTGCTTGAAAATTAAGACCTCATCAACCAGCTGAAGGATGCAAAACAAACTGTGGAAATGTTGAAGGATACATGTGACCAACTGACATCAGACGTAGGCTTTCAAGCTGCACAAGTTGAGCAACTAAAGAAGCAGAAAAACTTTCTTATTGTGGCCCTAATATTTTGTGTACTGCCCTATATGTTCAATTTTATAGGGTTTATGTAATCCTAAGTTTATGCTTCGATGTATTCCTAATTTCTGCTTCTATGCATGTAATGTAACCACAACAACAACCTTACTTCAAGACAATTTTCAACGAAAATGTTGTTTATCTATCAAATAGAGTCTTAAATTACATTCACATAGACATAAACATGAAGAAACAAAGTATATTCAAGCATAAATGAAGATCCAATCCAGATTAACATCCAAAATGACAATCTAAAATAGAGTATCACAAAACATGGTTCAATACACTAATTCTAAACATAAAAATTCCAAACAACAACAATTTGATAATACCAAACAACAACAGTCTTAATAAAGTCTCATAAAACATAATAATGTCAAACACCAATACTAAACAGAATAACATTGGTTCACTAATTCTTCTTCTTCTCTTTTCCTTTAGCACTTTTCTCATTTGCAGCATCCACTAAACTAGGCACTGTGACATATTTCTTACCTCCTGAAATTGTCACTCTTAGTCCATCCTTAGTAGTTGTTGAACCACCACTGCCTCCCACAGTCACATTACATTCAATGAATGTGTTGGGACTGAAAGTCATTCTGTTAGATGGTGGAGGTGTCCTATTTGTGTCTCCACTAGATGACACTCATCCTGAACCAATGAAATTTTGAGGATCAAAACTCATTGGTTCAGGTGTCCTGATTTTAACACCAGGGCTCCTACTTGAATTGCTTGAGATTTCAACATCACAATTGCCTTTCTTCTGCACCCGTTATGCATAATGTTAAAACCACACATAATTAAATTAAATAATTGTGCATATATGTGTACTTAATAGAGATCATACATTGTCAACTCTTCCCTTTGAAGAAGAAGATGAAACATTTTTTCTCTTTCCCTAAATAAACGGTATAAAACAAATTATTTTTCTCATAAAACCAAACATCAATTTTCTCTTACCATTATCTTTCTCCCTTCTCTAGTTCTTGGCCTAATATACCTTATCAAATCACCACACTCTTCTAGCACCAGTGCCTAATAAATACCAAAATAGCTTTGAAAAAAATACCAAACTAGCTTTGAAATAAATACCAAAAACAATATAGAAATAAATACTCACATTATCTTCATTGTCTTCTTGTGTGTCAACTGGAGACATATTCTGTGTTTGTGTCATCTCTTCAGGCACTTCAACAGATATCCCTTCTCTAGGTACTTCAGGAATTACCCTCTCTTCCATGCTTGTTGTAACACCCCTCGCCCTTTCTTCTTCCTCAACATCTTCTGTGAAATCTTCAGCAAGCTTCTTCCACTCACATGTTTTTATTGTATGGCCTACTTCTTTACAAAAATTGCAAGATATCTTTCTTTTCTGCTTTGGACTGCTCTGTCCACCCTTACTCTCACCTTTCCTCTTTCTCCCATTTCCACTTTCATCTGCCCCCTTCTTCTTTTCATGCTATGCCTACCTCTTTTTTTTTTTTTTTTTTACCAAAGTTTGGAGGTAATGGTGGTATGTACCCTGTTTTTTTTACCACAACTCGTCTCCATTCATGGGGCTAATTGAATGTTGATACACAGCTTGGTATGTATGAACATAATAACATTGGTTCACATAATCCTCAATATCATGGTTCTGATCTAGGATTGCACTTGCAGCATGCTTGCAAGGTATCCCAAACAATTCCCATTTTCTTCAATCACAAGTATGCGCTCTCAAATCCATTGCAAATTTTGAACCATCAAACACTGTAATCTCATACTTGAAGTCATTTGCCTTCACAGGGATACAATCCTTTGCAACATTCATTTCTCTATAAATAAGAGAAGTTGTCATTCCACAAGTTTGTCTGCCTTTCCACACTCTCTCACATTTTCCCTATTCTTCTGAAGTCTTGTCATCATATATTCTCCGATCCATTCTAACATAGTCAGTATAGGCTTGCTTCTTGCTTCTAAGATGAAAGAGTTTAATATTTCACACATGTTGTTCACCAAAGTATCACATCTTGAAAATATAGTGAAATGTGATCCTGACCACTGAGAAGTTGGTTTCTCTTGAAGCCATTGTAAGCATCTAACATTTATTTCTCTTAATTTCCTCATAGATCTGTCAAATGCTGAGATTGTTGTTGTTGTGGCCACAAACCATAAAGCCTTCTTGAATGCATCACCTTTGAATCCAGCCTTCTTCATATTCCCATGCAAGTGCCTTACACATAATCTATTCTCTACACCAGGTAACACCTTCTCAAAAGTTGGGATCAAACCCTTTTGCTTGTCTGACATGAAGGTGTATCCATCTTCCCTTCCTACAATTAGGTCTTCCTTCAACAAGCTTAAGAACCATTCCCAGTTTTCCTTAGTTTCTCATCCAACTACTACATATGCCAATGAAAAAAGGGTCATTATTTGGATCAATGCCAACTGGAGTAAGCATTGCACCTTGAGCAGCCCCCTTTAGGTGACAACCATCAACACCAATCCATGGCCTGCATCCTGCTTTGAAACCCTCCTTCAGTGTATTTAAACACACATATAACTTTGAGAATCTGTGTCCAGCGGGTGTTTCCTCCTTCTTCATTATGACTGTTGAACCAGGATTCTTTTCCTTTAAGGTGGTCAAATAGTCCCACAATTTGGTGTATTGATCAGTGACCTGGCCCTCAATTGCCTTCACTGCTTTCTGTTTTGCCCTGTATGCTTAGTGGTGAGAGATGTGACACCCAAGTTTCGTTATAACTTGATTCTTCAACCTAATAACTTTTTTATTTTGTTATATCTTTAAATCTCCCTCAAACATCTTTGCCAACCAACCAGATTTCACATTATGAACAAGAAAACTCCTAGCATATGTGTGATCTGCATTGGATTTTCTAATTTGGAATGCTTCTTCACCTCCAATCTTCAATGCATTAATGTGCCAATCACACCCTTCTGCCTTATATCTTACATATATTCTCCTCCCATCATTCTTAGTTATTGTCAAGCTCCTACCTGTTTGCACACTGTGGTAGGTAATTGCCTTCTTAAATAGCTTTTTAGTGGCAAATATTTGCTCAAGGAAGAAAAATGACTTGACAACTTGAGATTTCCTGAAAACAAGACCTGGCCTATCAAGTTTATATTCATCACCAGACTCTACTAGACTATCAAAATCTGATTCATTATCTTGGCAAATTTCATCTTCCTCATTAGATGAATCAGACTGCTCTTCATCAATACCAGCCCATTAAACTTCATTATCAACATTTTCATCATATATTATATCATCATAATCATCACTATTCTCTTGACCAATGAAATGTGAGTCCTCATCAGAGTATGACAAATTTGAATCCTCACCATCATAATCCAATTTTTGTTTTCCTTTGTTGATTGCATGCTCATTATCCATTAGCTCTTTCTTCACCTCCAATATGTGTTGAATTTGTGCATCATCATCATTGATATCATGTTGTTGATTTTGCACCTCAATATCAATCAAAATGAATTCTTCTGCCTCATTCTCTACCACAAGGGACACCTCTGTCTCATTCTCAATCAAATTGAATTATTCTGCCTTATTCTCTACCACAGGGGACACCACTGTCTCATTCTCCACCAAATTGCATACTTATGTATCCTTCTCAACCACAGGAACCACCTCTGGCTCCTTCCCAAATACACTGAATACCTCTGGCTCCTTCTCAACCACACTGAAGAACTCTGCCTCCCCTAAATTATCATCAATATCATCCAGTGTGTCTGTTTATTTACCAACCAAACACATTTTGAACTGCCTAAAATCCTTTTGAAATTGACCAAGTATGACCAAATGTGTTTGTTTGTAAGCAAGAGCAAACAAATTCGTTCGCAAAATACAGAAAATAAAGATGAAATAAACAAACTTACCATATGAGGGTACTCCCACCTTCATCTTACGCCTTTGCCGCAACATTTCTCTCCCGATTTATCAGAAATGTGGTGTTTCGAATTTGGGGATTTTGTGAGATGTGGGAATTTCTTAATTTGGGGGAGTTTTAATGTCCGATTATGTGAGTTGTGGGAAAGAATTGATCTGAGGGAGTTTTAATGTTCGATTTTGAGAGCTGTGGAAAATTTTCGATTTTGGAGATTTTAGGGCACAATTTGGTGTTTTGATAGGGTATATGTTCGTTTGGGGAGAAGATAACGACTAACGGCCATGTGACATGCACGTGACTCATTCCGTCAACATTTAACGTGGGTGAGACCAAATGTGTTAGCTTTTCCGATTTTGGGACCAAATGTGTCAAGTTTTTCTCTTTCGGGACCAAAATTCAGATTGTTGGGAGCAAAAACATGAGTGGCCGTAGCTGATGGGACCAAAAATGCAATTTTCTCGTAAATGAATTGTTCAAACTTAATTGTGTGAAGTTGTGGTATACAAAATGTGAAATGTGTAATTAGAAGTGTTAGTTCGAGGAGTTTGGATAGATGAAGAATTTGATATATCTCTCATTCTTTAATTCTTCGGAAATTGCCGGTGAAAAGTGGTGAAAATTATTATTTGCTATTTATATTTGCCATTTTAATCTGTTTTGTGTGGGAATAAACAATAATTTTAAATGCCATTTTTTTTATTGGAATATTTTCATTAATGTAATTTTTATTATTGAAATATTTATCTATATATATATATTTTTTTTTTGTGGTTGAAGTCACTAGCATACTAAAAATACAATATAATTCAATATAAAAATTACTTCCTACGCTACAAAAGAACTTTCATACTTTTTTTTTCACGAAACGTTATATAATAATTTTTACATTTTAAAAAATAAAAAATCTATTTATAAACTACACTTTCATAATATACACAATTTTATACAAAATGTCATTATTGTTGGCCTCAGACATACACACAAGTCAACTCATTGAGAAAATTGCATTTTTGGTCCCATTAACCATGGGTTGGTTGAGATTTGACCACTGAGTTTTGTACTTGGTCCCACTCGATAAATTTATGAAAATATTAATATCGAATGGACAAACAAATTATGAAAATTTAATAACTAATTTTTAATACATAAATTTAACAAAACAATTTGAACAAATTTACATCTGTGATAAATTTACGTAAAATATAGAATAATATACAATGTTATCTCATGTGATATTTATCGACATTTTTTCAAGATTTTATTTTACAATATTCTCTCGATACTTTACCGATATTAGGCTCGATATTATTATTGGATACCGATATTTATCAATTTTTTAAGAAAATATTGTAGAATATCATTTTTCTCAATATCGATATCGGCGACTACAAAAATTGGATCTATCGAGGATATATGAGGGAAATTTCTTGATAATTTTATGGATATATCCGATTTTCGTGGTCATCGATATCGATATTGGAAAGAATGATATTTGTAAAAAAAAATGAAAATAACGATAAATATTGATATGCAATAACAATATCAAGCGCCTCATTGTTCAAAATTGCAAATATTGATAAATATCGATTTTATTTGTTAGAAAAAGTGTCGATAAATATCATATGAAATAACACTGTATATTAATCTATATTTTATGTAAAATTAGTTCAAATTATTTTAATGAATTTTATGTATTAAACATTTGTTATTAAATTTTCATGATTTTTAAAATTCACGATTATCGATATTTGATCGATATATCCATTGATATTTTCAAAATTTTGAAGTATCGATATTTCTACAAATACCGATATTTTCAACCTTGATTATCATTACTATTATTATTATTATTTTGGGAAATGATCGTGGGCCTACGTCATTTTTTTTTTTTTTGTTAAAATTTTTCAATGCATCCAATTTTGGTGGTCACCCCTATCGATATTGGAAAGAATGATATTCCACGATATTTTTAAAAAAATTGAAAATATCAATATGTAATAATAATGGGCTAGTTTTATGTGAAATATTGCATATATGCATTTCAGCCATTCACACTCACATTCTTTATAAATACACCATCTGACAGTTCAACCTACATTTTTTATAAATACACCCACTAGCAGAAATTGTACTTAGTCGTCTTCTCCGAGCAGTTTTCGGCCACCCCAGGTCGCGGCCGAACGCTGCAATTTACTACGGCCTTAATCTTCAAATATTTTCTATTTCTTTAAATATTCTTTAATAATTATTATAGATCAAGGTTATTTTATATTACTACATGCAATAATATATGTTAATAGGGCTTGACTTGTGTGCAAAATAGCTTATGTGTAAATAGGTGTAAAACATAAAAATAAGGAAACAAACAAGTATTGGGCATTTTATATCTATTTACACCTAACACATTTGCACAAAAGTTTTTGCGTTATGACTTGGGTGCAAATCCCTTAGGTGTCAAATGGTGTAAAACATACCTCAATTTAAAAACACCACCTGACTTAATAGATCCACCTCGTTCCACAGCATACACCTCTTGATTCCCTAAATACACCACCTGCACCCCCAGAACCACTAAATTCATTCATACAAATCCACTAAGTACACCACCTGCACCCCAAAACTACTAAATTCATCCACACACCTCCTGATCCACTAAATACATCATTTGCACCCCCAAAACAACTAAATTCACCCATACACCTCTTGATTCACTAAATACACCACTTGCACCCTAAAACCACTAAATTCACCCATACACCTCCTACTCCACTAAATACACCGCCTGCACCCCCAGAACCACTAAATTCACTCATACACCTCCTAATCCACTAAATACACCACCTGCGCCCCTAGAACCACTAAATTCATCCATACACCTACTAATCAACTAAATACACCACATGCACCCCCCAAAACCACTAAATTTACCCATGCACCTCCCATCCCCACCAACACCTCTACCATTTCATCATTATTTTAATTTAAAATTCTCATAATTTAATTTCAAATTATTTAATATCATTATCACTCTAACAAGCATTTCATCATTTTTCTCATTTAAAATTCACATAATTTAATTATGTATTTTTTTTTTTTGCCTTCATCATTTTTATTATTTAAAATTCACATAATTTAATTTCAAATTGCCATCATGTTATTCCTCTTTCACATTTTTTCCACTGAAAATTTCATCATTTTTTATTATTTAAAATTCATATAATTTAATTTCAAATTATTTAATTTTTTTCACCGGGTATTTCATCATTTTACAGAACACGTATTCCAACATCAATAATTCCAAATATGTAAACAGTATTACACAATTACACTTGGCAATATTATATTATTGCACTTGCTAGTATTACAAAGTGAAAAACTAAATGTTATCATCATTCTCTTATTCTCTAACCACATTCTACTTTGTCATTATTTTATTCCTCTTTCATTTTTTTTCCCATCATGGTTGCATATTCTTTTATTAGTATCACACCTGAAAGACATACAGTGTAACGACATTACTTGACAATATTACACAATTACACTTAACAGTTTGAACAAATAACAAACAAAATATCAAATACATTAACACAAATTAAAATATAACAATATATAAATGACAGTGTCATACAAAAAACAAGACAGTATCATAAAAAAAATAAGACAGTATCACACAAAATATCAAAACAGTAACACACATTAATGCATATCAAAAGCCCAAGCTAGTTGTAATTCTTTTACAAATTAGAAACATAAGCTCTTAAATCCGTATCTTTACCTCTCTTAAATATATAATAGTATAACAATTCATATGAGATAGTACTACACTATCACATTTAGCAGTATTATGTTATTACACTTAACAGTATTACATTCAACGTGCAATATTGTTTACCTTGTAACATGATACTGTTTAGCAAATATAGTAATACGGTCAAATATTGAGACAAATATTTGAATCAAGAAAACCCCCAAAAATATAGAAAGTAAATATTTTAGTTCCATTGCTTTCATTTTGCATATACAGTTCGAAAAAAAAAATCAATACAAATAATCTAGAATACCAATTTCTTCCCAATTAACAACAAAAAATTTGTACAACAGTAAAATAATTTGTTTCTGACAAAGCATTGATATGCGTGCATATCTAACACCAAAAAACAAATCAATAAGATCAATCGAAGAAATAAAAAAAGAAAAATTAATTCTCATAAGTAACAATATCAATAAATTACTTAAAAATGGGTGCAAGAACTTTACAAAGCTCATACATATTTATGAGACAAGAGTCTAGAAGTTCGAAGCTCAGACATTAAATACACAAAATGTTTGAATGCTTCCCTAGATTTTGTGAGTCCTGGATTTTTCGCACTCAAAAAATAAATCGAATCACAATCGAGTTGTTTAATTTGAGAATTTAGGGTTGTGTTTCTCCCTTGTTATTGATTTGATAAAAAAATTGTTGAATTAAAGAGAATCAGATCGAAATTTATCAAAGATTGATGCAAGTAGAATGAGAGGGGAGAGGAGTGAAAACAAATTTTCTCTAATTGTGGACTATGGCGTGCTGATGGTATGGCGGCAGTGGAGGTAATAATTATTATCCCGATACCTCGATAGAGAACGAGAGGAGTGATGATTGGGGTTTAGCTTCGATTAATATTTTATAAAGAGGAATAGATAAAAGGAAATCTAAATGAGTTGTAAAAAATTAAATATTAAATGGAGCAGGTACCGATTTATAAAATGAAGTCGGTACCACTAACTGGGTATTTTACACCATTTCTATGGGTGAAATTAGTGTTTCTTGGGGTGCAGGTGATGTATTTAGTGGATCGGGAGGTGTATGCTGCGGATTAGGGGTGAATCTATCAAGCGTGGGTGAATTTAGTGGAACAAGAGGTGTATGGGTGAATTTAGTAGTTTTAGGGTGCATGTGGTGTATTAAGTGGAACAGGAGTTGTATGGATGAATTCGGTGATTTTGGGGGTGCATGTGGTGTATTTTAGTGAATCGGGGGTATATGTGTGGATTTAATGGTTCTGGGGTGCAGGTGGTGTATTTAGTGGATCAGTGGATGTATGTTGCGAAGTGGGGGTGAATCTATCAAGTCAAATGGTGTATTTATATTGAAGTATGAGTGAATTCAGTGGATCAAGAGGTGTATGGGTGAATTTAGTGATTATAGGGGTGCATGTGGTGTATTTAGTGGATCGGGAGGCGTATGGGTGAATTTAGTAGTTTTCGGGGTGTAGGTGATGTATTTAGTGGATCAAGAGGTGTATAGGTGAATTTAGTGGTTCTAGGGGTGCAGGTGATGTATTTAGTGGATCGAAATGTGTATGATACGGAGTGGGGATGGATCTATCAAATCAGGTAGTGTATTTGAATTGAGGTATGTTTTACACCATTTGACACATAAAAGATTTGTATATAAGTTTTTGTGGGCTTGACTTGTGTGCAAAATAGTTTAGGTGTAAATAGGTGTAAAACATAAAAATAAGGAAACAAATAAGTCATAGGCATTTTACACCTATTTACACCTAACATGTTTGCAAAAAAGTTTTTGCGATGTTATGTGTTATAATGTGAGTTGCTTAATCAATAAAAATTCTAGAAAAAAATACTACATAAAAGAATCGGTATTACTATATAAAAAATTATAGAGATTTTTACCTAATAGAGTCATTTTTGCTCGGCCGTGCTACCCCCATTCTCGGTGCATTTTGTGTATTTTGGCCATTTTTGAATGACTAACTTGCAATTCTTGCACCCAAACCCTACCCCAACACTATATAAGCTCCAATTCTTGAAATCAATTGTACCCTTCACCAATTCAAAGAATCCCACACATACAAACACACATTTGGAGGTGATTGGGCTCCCCAAATCCAAATTTCATCATCTTTCACTTAAATTAGCTAGTTTAATCCATAGATATTAGTAGTTTTTATAGTTTAGTTGTTAATTTGAGTTGTAATTTCATTTGGAGCAAAGGATTGAATATTTTGTGAAGCTTTTGAAGATTTTTGTCTACATTTTCCATTTAAGAGGTGATACCTTTACTTTTATTCGAGAATTTAGTGTTATTTGTTATGGGTATGTTTATTTTCTCAATTTCCTTCCTTAATTTCCCTAAATTAGCCATGGGCTAAGCAATTTGGTGTTTGGGTGTTGTAGAATTGTGATGGAATTCATGTTTTTAGCTTAATTTTGATTGTGGAATTCATTGGAAGGTATATTGGTTAGGTTTATGGGTTGTGATTGATCATTTGCTAGAACTCAATTATTAGGTTGTATTAGAAACTCAATTAATGCAACGAGAGTTGGTTAATCGGGGTAGAATATATAATCGAGGGTTGGGAGTCGAGTGAATTGAGTAAATATTGGTTTATCGCAACGAGAGTTGTGTAAATTTCATTAGAACCCCATTTATCTACATTAATTGCTTGAACTAACATTTGAGTGATTAGTGAGAAGACCATAGGAGTTTCGTTGTTAGTATTCAAGTGGAAAAACATGATTAGGGATTAGTTTAGTATAATTTAGGTAGAGTCGAACCCCCTAGTTGTGTGATTACCCGGGTAAGAAAGCCTCTATTCGTCCTCTCGATCTTAGGCACCTTATATGACTTATGTGTTAGTGATTGCTTCTACCAAGTGTCATCCAATGAAATTCACATAGAAGTTAACTATTACATCGATTCCACACAAGGACCAACACCCGAACACTACCTCCATCACTTGATTTTAATCGTTATCTTTCTAGTTATCGTTTTTCATAGTTGTTAATTGAGAATCTCATTTACATTTCTTTGCACAAACCATGAATTTCCACTATATTCAAAGAACAATGCATAGCACTAAGACTACTTTGACATACTAGTCTCGCGTATCGATAATTTAACCGGGCCTTGCTTTTTATTACATATGATCCTCTTATACTTGAGGGGAACGTTTTGGCAAAAACACGTGTCAAGTTTTTGGCGTCGTTGTCGGGGACTAGTTTTGTTTTTAAGTAACTTAGTGTTTGTTGATCTTGAATACTAGTGATTTTATTTTTCTTGTTAGTAAGTTCTTTGTTTGACTTGTCTTTGGAATTTGATACTTGGTTGATTCTATATGTGCATGAACACAAGAGCAAGTGGAATTGATCCTATTCCTATTGATTTGGAGATTGAAGCCACGACACGAAGAAGAAATCGAGACCGAAATCATAGACTTGAACAAGAGAGAGCAATGGCGGAAAACAAAAGGAATAACAATAATCAAAACATCATTCCACCTCCGGTTGACAACCGAGTACTTGAAGCGGGAAATGAGGGTGGAGTTGGTCGTGAGGAAGAGAGAACCATTCGGGATTACTTTGAACCCCCGGTTCAAAGGTGCTATGATGGAATCGAGCGCCCTCCTATTGCGCCCAACAACTTCGAAATTAGCACGAGTCTAATTCGAATGCTAGAGGAGAGGCAATTTGGGGGTGAGCCACTTGAAGATCCAAATCAACACTTGTCCCGATTTTTGGAGTATGCGGATACGGCCAAGATCAATGAGGTACATGAGGACAATTTGAAGATGAGGCTTTTTTCTTTCACCTTGAAAGATAAAGCAAAGGAATGACTTTCCTCAATGATCAACAACCGAGCAACCACATGGGATGAGCTTAGCAAGAGGTTCTTATTGAAGTTCTTCCCTCCATCCAAGACTCTTCAATGCAAGACCGAGATTACTCAATTTCTCCAAAGGGAGAATGAGAGTATTTATAGTGCATGGGAGAGATTCCAAAGTCTTTTGAGGAGATGTCCTCAACATGGGTTCGCCGAAGAGCAAACAATTAGCTTCTTCTACAATGGATTGGGGCTTTCTTCAAGGCAATACATTGATGCATCGGCGGGTGGGCAATTGTTTGCAAAAAGTGCAAGGGTAGCAAAGGAAATCATTGAAGCAATTGCTACCAACACATACGATTGGCCTATTGATGGAAATAGATCCAATAGAGTTGCTCAAATTGGAAATAACTCAACAACATTGAGTGATACAATCAAGATGCTCTTGGACAAGGTTGATTCAATGGAGAACAATCAAAGAATGGAGAACTTTGGTGGAGGAATGGAAATTCCCAACATGTTGAACCAAGTTGAGGATGTTAACTACATGGGAAGGCCCCAATACCAACAAGGGAATTTTCAAGGTAACTTTCACCAACCCTTCCCAAATCAAGCTCCCAATCAAAACTGTTTCCAACAACATGCCCAAGCCCAATTCCAAGAAAATCCTCCTTACAATCCAAATGTTCGAAAACATGAAAACTTTTCTTATGGAAATCCTAAAGCCGCTCACACTCTGCCTCCGGGATTTGATCTGGGTGCTCGTGCACCAAACAACGAAGGGAGACCGCAATTGGAAGACATGTTGTATACCTTCATAAACATGAACAAAGAAAAAATGGACAAAGTGGAAGAGCAAATGGTCTCACTTACTAATCAAGTGAAGAACATGGAGTTTCACATGAGCCAAATTTCTTCTTCGAGCGGTGGAAATCAAAAGGGTAAGTTCCCTTCTACTACGGAAGCAAATCCTAGAGAGAATTATATGACAATTAATCTCTGTAGTGGCACTCAATACGAGGGACTAAGCATGCCAAATGAAGACGAAGATGGAGAAATGAGGATAAGAGAAGAGATGGAGAAAGAAGAAAAGAAAGAAGAAAGGATACCGAAGTGGAAGAAAGCTAAGGAAGCAAGAGAAGCAAAGCATGAAGAGAAGATAGAGTGTGATGGGTGGGGAGTTCCAAAAACACTTGTTCCACCACCATTTTCCCAACGGTTTATGAGAAAGAAGCTCGATGAGAAATTTGGATAGTTTCTTGAAATTTTCAAGAAAGTCACCGTGAATGTACCCTTCTTGGAGGCTCTTGAGAAGATGCCCACTTATGCAAAATTTATGAAAGAGATTTTTTCAAAGAAAAGAAAAGTGGAAGAATGTGAGACGGTGAATCTTCCTATGGAATGTAGTGCTTTAATCCAAAAGAGTCTCCCTCAAAAGTTGAAAGACCCTGGGAGCTTCACATTGGTATGTGAGTTGGGCAATGGAGAAAATAAGAAAGCTCTTTGTGATCTTGGAGCTAGCATAAATTTGATGCTCCTCTCGATGTATGATCGTTTGAAGCTTGGAAGTATGAAGCCAACCAACATGACTCTACAATTGGCGGATCGTTCCATAGTTTACCCGGAAGGGGTTGTAGAAGATGTAGTGGTGAAAGTGGACAAATTTAACTTTCATGCCGATTTTGTGGTGGTGAATATGGAAGAGGACCCCGAAATTCCTTTGATTTTGGGGAGACCATTCTTAGCTACGGGGGGAGAAACAATTGATGTGAAAGATGGAGAGATCAAGTTGAAAGTGGATGAGGAGGAAGTGACATTTGTAATGAAGGATATGAAAAATTCCTCAAACTCAAGCATAAGCAATGCTATACTCTCCACTTCTCAAATTCTTAATGATTCACATTGTTCTAACAAATCTTGTGTGACTAATATTAACTTTCTTTGTAGCCTAGGAAGAAAAGTTAAGAAAAGAGTTAGTCCAAGCTAAAAAATTCTAAAGAAGAAAGTGAAGGATTGGTATGACAAGAAGAAGAAAATGAAGAACAAAGCAAAGAAGCACCACTATGCTTCTTCTTCAAAAGAAGTTGGTGGTGTCAAGATGAAAGAGGAAGTTTGAACTCTATAAGTTCCGTCCGGCTTGAAGACGTTAAACTTAGCGTTAAATGGAAGGCAACCCATTTTTACTTGCTTTCATAGTGTAGTTTTCTTTTATGTTTTTAGATGATGCTTTTGATGGTGGGTGGGCTTGATTTTTGTAGGTACATTCGTATGGACATGTGGTCAAATGGTTGAAGAAATTGATGTGGAATCATTGAAGAGATGGAGTGAGAATGAGAAAAGGAGGTGATAGCCATCATGGAAGGTACACCCTTTCCCAAACTTGGATTGCTTAGCAATTCTCAAGTTTGGGGGGTAGGGAAATTTTTCCTTAATATTTTGTACTTGGTGTTTATTTCATATGAGCACATGCAAGTGGTGATTGAGATTTTCTTAGTATATTGAAGTGTTGTGTGCTCTAGGTTGATTTTCATGATGGTGAATTTATTTGTGATATAATGTTGGTTGTGAGTAATTGTTAGTAATTGGTGCAATTTAATTTTAACACTTATTTTCCAAACTTTTAATTGCATAGCAATGAAAAAGTTTGGGGGGGTGTGTTCGTTTTTAAAAGTAAATTTGCACCAAGCACATGTGAGTCATTGTGGTAGATGATTTTGTGAATTGTTGAGGCCTAACAAAAAATTTTATCATGTTGCATGGAATGTGAGCTTGGATAATCTTTGAAATCCATAGTGAGTAGTTGTGGTGATGTTTATTTGCTTTGAATGTATTCATGATTGGTGTTGGATAATAGTATCATGTTGTGTTCATATTTGTTGATCTTTGATGGCATGAATGCATGATGTGTTGTTGTTTGGGGACATTTGATGAATGTGAGAGTTCTATTGAATAAACCGGTGAGAATTGAGCCCTAAATCGAACACGTAATCCGGTTTGATTCATTTGAGAGTGGATTAAGTTATTGTTAGTAATCCTAGAACTTGCCCAAGTTCTTGTTTGAAAGCATGATTGTGTGAAACTTTGTGATATGATATAGGCCATCTTGTTCTAAAGAGTCACTTAACCAAAATTTCCTAAAACCGAAGTAATCTTCTGTAGTTAGCCCCTTTGAGCTTAATTCCTCATTTTCTTGGCAAACTACAATGTTAACCACTTAGCCTTTTTGAGCCTTTGATACCTACATCTAGTGGGGGATAAAAGACAAAGTGGATAAACATGTGCTTAAATATCTTTGGTGAAAGGAGAAATTGGAAAAGTTGAAAAAAGAAAAGAAGAGAAAAGATGAAAAGAAAATCAATGGAAAGGAAAAGAGGGACAAAGAGCCCCAAAAGCTTGAAAAGAAAAAAAAATGGTTCAAAAATATGAGGTGATGAATGCTTGAAAAAGAAAGAAAAATGAAAAGTGAGGATGGAGTTTGTAAGCTTTGAAAGTGAAAGCACACATTGTAAAACAATAAGCTTTATCCTCCACTAGAAGAGTCACAATTCTCAAATTCATCCTACATTGTCCAAAGAGCCAATGTTACATCCTTGATTAAGCCTTATTGATCACATTGTTGAACACTTGAGGGTGTAGAAAGTAGAATGTGGGCAAGCTTATGGTGATTGCATAGCATAACTTGGTTGTTGAGTGCATTCATATCCTCAATTTGTTTGTGTGTTTGAGAGAAACACTCTATCATGTGAGTAGAGGACTTGAGCATTTGGATTATGTTCCCCATTCACAAAGTGTTGTGTGTTTGTGCATTCTTTGATCTATGAGTGTGAATTGCAATAATGAGCATATGATCTTCATTGAGAAAGCACTTTGAGAAAAAAATATCACCACATCTTACTTTGCATGTGTGATTTGTATTGAATATTCAATTGTGATCATTCCACCCTAATTGCTTTAAGTGCTTAGTTGTTTGAGGACAAACAACATTTTAAGTTTGGGGGGGTTTGATTCGGGTGGAATTTACACACTTTAGATGCACATGTGAAGCTCGTTTTGATGTTGATTTCATTGATTTATGGATTGAATATGATGATTTGAGCCAAATTGAGGGAAAGGTTGTGTTTTGTCGATTTTGTAGGAAAAACGATGGAATTTGGAGAAAAACACATACATACTTCATTGCATCAAAAAGAGGAGTACACCATTGGGTTCGTCTCGAAAAATGGAGTGGAATAGCAAAAAGAATCGAGTCGATCGGACACCCGAGGTGAAAGATATGCTCAAAACAAGAAAGATCTGAAAAGAGGAACGACCGAGCACGCGGCTCGAGGTGGCAATGCTCGATATAGTAACTTTGAGCCCGACCGAGAGCACGGCCGAGCTCATGCCTCGGCCGAGCTGCATCCATGCCAAAATTTCATGCCACTCCCGAGACGAAGGCTCGAGGTGGGAACAATCGAAACAGAAACTTTTGGGCCAACCAAGGCCTCGGCCGAGCAAGGGGCACGGCCGAGCTGCCACCCCAAGCCAATCCAAAGGCCACGACCGAGTCACCCTCTCAAGCAGCCTCTCCTCGATCCAGAAACATCGGAGCAATGCCATGCCTCGGCCGAGCTGCCACCATCTCACCATACGCGCGCCACGGCCGTGAAGCAGGCGCGGCCGAGCACCCTCCATCCTATCATCGCGCACGGCACGGCCGAGCCACCTGCTCGGCCGAGCCCCATCCAAGCCTACATCCATTTTTGCTCGGCCGTGCTCCGTGCACGGCCGTGCTACCCCCATGCTCGGTGCATTTTGAGTATTTTGGCCATTTTTTAAGGACTAACTTGCAATTCTTGCACCCAAACCCTACCCCAACACTATATAAGCCCCAATTCTTGAAATCAATTGTACCCTTCACCAATTCAAAGAATCCCACACATACAAACACACATTTGGAGGTGATTGGGCTCCCCAAATCCAAATTTATCATCTTTCACTTAAATTATCTAGTTTAATCCATAGATATTAGTAGTTTTTATAGTTTAGTTGTTAATTTGAGTTGTAATTTCATTTGGAGCAAAGGATTGAAGATTTTGTGAAGCTTTTGAAGGTTTTTGTCTACATTTTCCATTCAAGAGGTGATACCTTTACTTTTATTCAATAATTTAGTGTGATTTGTTATGGGTATGTTTATTTTCTCAATTTCCTTCCTTAATTTCCCTAAATTAGCCATGGGCTAAGCAATTTGGTGTTTGGGTGTTGTAGAATTGTGATGGAATTCATGTTTTTAGCTTAATTTTGATTGTGGAATTCATTGGAAGGTATATTGGTTAGGTTTATGGGTTGTGATTGATATTTGCTAGAACTCAATTATTAGGTTGTATTAGAAACTCAATTAATGCAACGAGAGTTGGTTAATCGGGGTAGAAAATATAATCGAGGGTTGGGAGACGAGTGAATTGAGTAAATATTGGTTTATCGCAACGAGAGTTGGGTAAATTTCATTAGAACCCCATTTATCTACATTAATTGCTTGAACTAACATTTGAGTGATTAGTGAGAAGGACATAGGAGTTTGGTTTTTAGTATTCAAGTGGAAAAGCATGATTAGGGATTAGTTTAGTATAATTTAGGTAGAGTCGAACCCCCTAGTTGTGTGATTACCCAAGTAAGAAAGCCTCTATTCGTCCTCTCGATCCTAGGCACCTTATATGACATATATGTTAGTGATTGCTTCTACCAAGTGTCATCCAATGAAATTCACACAAAAGTTAATTATTACATTGATTCTACATAAGGACGAACACCCGAACACTACCTCCATCACTTGATTTTAATCGTTATCTTTCAAGTTATCATTTTTCATAGTTGTTAATTGAGAATTTCATTTACATTTCTTTGCACAAACCATGAATTTCCACTATATTCAAAGAACTATGCATAGCACTAAGGCTACTTTGACATACTAGTCTCGCGGATCGATAATTTAACTGGGCCTTGCTTTTTGTTGGGATATGAATCCTAAGACAGGTCCTAAATGATGAAAAGATAAGATGAGTTTTGATAAGCCAAAAAGTAGACTTGAATATTTTCTAAGTGTTGACTGATCTAGTCTAGTTATGTAAGTCGTCTTGAGCAGATCAGTAGAGTTCACAAGACAAGTAAAGTTTCAAAAGTTAAGTTGAAAGAAAAGATAAGTATGATTTAAAAGACAAGTACATGTTATAAGTACTTTGTATAATTGTTAGGATTTATACTGAGCTATTTGAGATGTATAGAAGCTCATGTTTCGTTTGTTTTGTTTACATTTGTTGTATAGATTCTAAGATGACTAAGCTATTTTATAAAGCTTAATGTAATGTAATAAGTCTTGTTAGTTTAGATGATAGGACTAGATTAGTTCTATGTTGAAGTCTACAGAAGAAGACCTGCGCAAGATAAGTCAAGTGGAGACAAGACAGGTGCGCAACAAGACAAGACAAGAAGGAAGAAGTTAGTTACAAAAAGGCGTATAAAAGATAAGGATTGAAGAGTTAGTTAAGGAATAACTAATTAACTGAAGAAACGCGTGGATGGATAAGAAGGAAATTTAAGAGTTAGTTTTAAAGAAAAGTTAGTTACATAACAGAAAGTTCTTGATGATTGAAGCTTATAAATACCCCATGGTATTCAACGATTGAAGACTACTGATACACTGACATTTGATATTCAAGTGAAGAGATATTCGAAGCAAAACACTCTCAGAGTTGAAATTCAGAAAGAAGTCAAAAGACAAGTGAAGAAACCAGAAGGCTACTACTGAATAGAGAAGTTTACTTTTACGTTTTTGTTTCAAGTCGCTAGTTACTTGTATTTAGCTAGTTTAGATCGAAGAAGCACTTGGAAGTGTTTTCGAAAAGATCAAAGTCTTATTCTTGGGACTTAAAACCACAAGACTACTTGATTGGAAGAGTAATAAGAATTTCACGACTGGAGTTGTGAGAGTGGATGTAGACAAGTTGTCGAACCACTATAAAATCGTTGTGTGTTGATTTACTTTACTGTTTGTTTAATTGCTTAATTGATTGATTGCATATCTTAACAAGACAAGTAGAGTATTCATACAGAGTTCGAATTTCGAAAATAAGTTGAGTATAAATTTGATTGGGCTCATTGTTACTTTGATTAATTCTGCATTATGTATTCTGATATATTGAAAGATTTTTAAAAGTCTATTCACCCCTCCCCTCTAGACTTTTACTAGCTTACTCAATATTATTAACTCAACTTGGGACCAACACTTTTATTACATACGATCCTCTTATACTTGAGGGGAACGTGTTGGTAAAAACATGTGTCAAGTTTTTAGCGCCGTTGCCGGGGACTAGTTTTGTTTTTAATTTTCTTTCAAATTTCTAGATTTTAGTATATATTTTTATTTTTGGATTTTTATATTTTTAATTAATTAGGGAAAAATGGCTAGTAGAATTTGAGCATAATTCAGATTTTAATGATGTTTTTATTTAATTTTAAAAAATATTTTAATGATGTTTTAAAAAAATATACATTAAAATCAGTATTTTTTTTTCAAATTTTATTAAAGTTTTTAGATTTTATTATATTTAAATGATTAAAATTGGAGTTTAAACTTAAAGGACTAAAATAGATTTTAAAAATGACTAAAATTAATAGCTTGTAAGATATAGGATGTATTTTGTAAAGTTAAAAATTTAAAGAATTTAGTTTGGAATCACTCAAATTTACAGGACTAAAAAAAAGTATTTCCTCTCCTGTATAAATCAAAATTAAATTAAAATTGAAAAAGTTGCGCATAAGTTTTTGTGTTAGGTTATATTATACTCCTTTATTCAAACTTTTATTTTCACGAGTTTTAAAATATATTAGTTTATACATAAAGTATACAAGTAGAAGGATACTATAGAATATTAAGATTGATTTATGAATAAATAAATTGTGCATTTAATAAAGTGAATATTATTTCAACTAATACAAATATTATTTTTATTTTAACACATAGTAGTATTAAATTTAGATTAAACAAAAAAAATATAATAATTGCATAGAAAGTTTGAGATGAACAACAGTCCCACCGTTGTAATCTAGACTACTTTTGAGGTTGCCAAACTGAACCGCAGTTGTCAAAATAGTAGTACAACGCTACTGTTGTTAATTCAGCGATTAGGGAGAGCCGCTTTTCGCAACCACGTTTTTAAAACGAACAAAAAGGAAATGCCTAACACTTATATAAAATAGATTTAATTAAGATATTTTTTAAAAATTCGGAGATCAAATATTTGAATTTTGATCACACAAAAAATTTGGGAATTGCAAGCAAATGATTTACTATATATTATAAGATCAAAGTATAAAGTATAATGTACTTCTACATGTTAAATAATACTCCGAAGAATTTGTCCAAAAAATTAAGTGTTTAAAATATTTTTAAACTTATATTAATACATTTTGTCTAGTAACAATATTTTGTTCATATAATATCCCAAAGTTTTAATCATATAGTAAAATAATACTTTAAAAAAAAAAATTAAATTTGACCAGTCGCATTAACACAAGTTCTACTAATTTTTTATCTCAAATTTACTTTAATTAAGTTTTTGTGTAAAAACAAAAACAATAAACAAACCATAGCTCCCTCTCTTTCTCCGTCCCTCCGATTTCCCCGCGTCTTCATAGTATACAAATGTACAATGCATATATATTAGCACTTGGTGTATAAATTTAATTATTCGATTCTGGTACTCTCTCTAAACACAGTATTTAATACGGAGTGATGGAGGCGGTATCGCCGGCGCTGATTCTACACCCGATGACGGTTCGCTCCGATCGTGATTTTGTATCCATGCGGTCGCTTAAGAATTCTAACTCCAATCGGAAGCGAACTCGGAGGAAAATTGAGGCCAAAGCACTAGCGGAGAAGAACGTTCCCACAGCGGTGGTGAGCATTGATTACAGCGATCCTGATTGGAAGTCCAAGTACCAGGAGGATTTCGCCGCGCGCTTCAGAATTCCGCATATCGCTGATGTGCTTCACGACGCCGTTTCTTACCCCTCCACTTTTGGCCTCAGAATGAGGTTGGTAGCGACTGTTCTGTAACTTCAAATTTGATAAGGTCGTTTGTCGTTGTTTTTTAAAATTTACAATTAAATTACTTATACATCAGTGTTTTTTGGCACGCTAGTGTGAATGATGATATTGAGTTTATTATGATTTTGTCATGAACTTAGTGGATCGTTACCTCCTTCTGTTGCTGGTTGTAGAACCGTTCTGTTTTACGTGGAAATAAGAGATTGAAGATCGTAAGGAATTCGATTTTATTTGCATATTTGCAACTTTGGTGCTTCTTTTATAAAGGAGAATGGTAGTTTAAGTGACAAGCTGACTCTTTCCTTTCTGGTAAATAATGAAGTTGTAATTTGTTTACAGGACTCCGGTAAGTCCAGATTTAGCAGTGGTTTATCCATCAAATGACGAATGGCTTGGATACATTAATGACAAAGACAGAGTACTTCTTAAGGTGTTACCTTGGTTCCCTCATTTGTGTATATGTGCATGTGAGTTTTCTCATTATCTTTAACGCTCCAAGCGGCCAATTAGTCAGCTTATGTGTAGCTCTACTATTTTGGCATTTTTTCTATTGTTGGAATCTTTCTGATTATGATGAGATTTAATAACGATTTTCTAATGTCGAAAGTTGACAAATAGATCCTATGCTGAAGATAACTTGCAAACCTCTGTTGTTTGATTTTCTATTTATATCAAGCATAGAGATATACACAAAGTTATGCATAGTTAGGAGTGTCCAAGTACATGATTTATATTTTTTCCTTATGGTTATGTTAGATTATACCTTACAAGATGCCATAGCAAAGTCAAGCAATTGCGTTAGTGGAGTGTGCATGATTTATAACTTTCTTCTCCCGAATTCAAAATTCTGGACTGTTTTACGACCTGTCAACTATAGGTTATACTGCTATAGACATATAAAAGTGTTTAGCCTCTTCTTGGATCTCCAAATACACTCCAATGTATACAATCTTCAAGGTTGAAAATTGTCTGTAATTCTTGTCTAGATTCCTGGAGTGTTATCATCTTCATTACTGTCTAATTGAATGCTATGCAACAGTGTGTTTCAGTTTCACCCATTACAATACATGCTAATTTTGCTATTTTCTCTGCTTCATCTTTGCCTATATGTATTTCGCACCCCAGATTAATCTGTGTTCGTTATCTGTCTCATTTAAGGAGGCCACTCCACAATGAGTATGCTGCATTTGGCTTATTTGATTTGGCTTTGTATGTTTTCTGATTTCTATTAGGATATCACAAATTATCATTCTGCTTTCTACTGTTAGTTCTATACTTAAGGTTTGCCAAAACATGATCTTGTAAGCTCAGTTGGGATCAGATTTGCTAAGGGAATTGATGAAATGTCCCAGGAATACCAGTTTTTCATGTGTTTTCTCAAACCTTATCAGATAACAAATGCAATATTTATATGCTTATTATTTTCAGATTGCAGATAGCTAGACTGAAGACATGACTATGTGTCCTTGGCCACCATAACTACTAACTAGTTTAGCTCTCTACCAAGCTTTCCTCGTGATTGCCTCTGAAGAAGTTTCTTTATCCATTAATTGCAGGTGATACAGTATTCCTCTTCTGCATCTGCAGGTGCTGAGTGTATCGATCCAGGTTGTACTTGGGTGGAGCAATGGTAAATATCTTTTGGCTAACCTGATGAGTCTATGAGGTTAAAACAGTAAACTATATGACATTTTAGCTAGTTAATTTGACATTGAAACTAGGGAAACTACTCTCCTGGTTCTTGAGACAAAGTTGAAATGAGCAGAGAAACTATATAAGCAGATACTCACCATTTAAGACAAGATGAAATTTTCTATATTCCCAGAGAAGAAATATTGCTGTAGCAGTGCAAGAATTCGTTCCACCTTGATTCTGTTTTTCTAAAGAAAAATGATATATGCTATACACATCCTGTGTGATCTCTTAACAAAGACTGAAGCCCTGAAGTTGCAATCTGTTCCAAACTTCAATCTTTTTCTCTGACTTGTCAATCAGGAATTAGCTAGGGATTTCCATATAAGAGCACACTACACTGTAAGACCTCAAGGAAGCTAACTTTAAGCTTTTTCGTAAGATTAGCTAAGTGTGTGACAATATAATAGTCTCCAGAACATCCTTAATCACTGCCCTCATTTCAGGAAATTTTCAATTAGAAGTTTGAGATATATCTGATAACTGAAGCATTTAGATATATCTGTGTACTTTAGGGGTTTGATTGATGTCATCCTGAATACTGAATACATGAAGAAAACATCATTTCCTCACTGTAACTAGCTTTAGGTTAGTGGTCTTCGGATAACATGTCTGATATTTTTATCTGGTTTTCTTTTTTAAGTCCATAGCTCATACAACCTTTTCCCCGCATTAAATATTTGTGGCTTTATTCATTTAATATGTCATCAATTTAATTTAAGGGTTCATCGTGCTGGGCCCCGAGACAAAATATACTTTAGACCAGAAGAAGTAAAAGCAGCAATTGTGACTTGTGGAGGCCTTTGTCCTGGTCTCAATGATGTAATACGACAGGTACTTTCATGCATGGAACAACTGGTTTGTTAATACTTCTGTGATTCAACCTTAGCAAGACTTTAGTATTATCTTCTTATTGGTATTGTTTGGTCCATATCATGAAACGGGTGCGCTGCAGTTCAGGTTTTATTTGGTATTACATATGTATATATCTGTAGATAATGTCTTAGAGAAGAGGTCATGAAGATCTACTGTGACAACTGGAAACAAATACAGTCATTCTTTTAGCCTTCAATAATTTGTTGATGTTGTGCCAATCTGCATTCAATTATAGAGTTGTTTAAGGAGTGGTCAATATTTTAACAGGATTCTTATCATTCTTTGTTCTATCTGCAGATAGTCATCACACTTGAGATGTATGGTGCGAAAAAAATTGTGGGAATCCCTTTTGGCTATCGTGGTTTTTCTGACATAAACTTAGCTGAAATGCCAGTGAGTAATTATCCATTTCTGTATTGATTTCTCTGTTTATGCAGTCTTTTGTGAAAGTAAATCCAACCTTAATAAGCTTGGATATGACACATCAGTCGCAGATTATATGACGCTGCTGAAATTATATTTGTTCTTTTGCATGCCTGATAAAACTAGTATGATTTGAAATGTTACATCAGTTATCAAGGAAAGAGGTTGAAAATATCCATCTTTCCGGAGGAAGTTTCCTTGGAGTCTCACGTGGAGGACCTACAGTGAGTGAAATTGTAGACAGAATGGAGGTAATTTATATTGATGTTTATCCTTAATTTTTTGAGATATTGTGATTGTTTATGAATTAAGAATTTCATGACAGGAAAGAGGGATCAATATGCTCTTTGTGCTGGGTGGAAATGGTACACATGCTGGTGCGAATGCCATTCATGTAGAGGTTTGTTAGAGAATATGTCCTCTATTAATCTTATTTGACTCTCTTCCATACAATGTATGCCTTCTTAATGTCATTAAATTAGAAGCTCCAGTATGAATTTAGAAGTTAATCATCTTAAGAGTTCTTTCTCTGATTAAATGGCATCAGCATATGATAAGAGACCTTAAGTTTCAACTACAGTGAAAAGATTTGTCATTTTATCTAGAAAAAGATATTAGTATGCGTTCGTGTGTGTATATATGTGTGGTTTTCTTACATGATGTAGTACATTCCATCCCTTGTTTATATGTGTTTGCTAAACAGTGTGGCAGAAGACGACTAAAGGTAGCTGTAGTTGGTGTTCCAAAAACCATAGACAATGATATCCTGCTTATGGACAAGACGTTTGGTTTTGATACTGCTGTTGAAGAAGCACAACGAGCAATTTATGCCGCATATATCGAGGTATGAGTTGGCACTTCGTTCTGTCGAAATCTAATTATTATTTACTATTCTCTCCTACTGCATGTTTTCAGCACTGGAACCACTTCCATATGTATACCCAGCTTATTCAAGACGACACCTTATCTTCCTTGTAGGCACACAGTGCTTATCGTGGTATTGGCGTAGTAAAATTGATGGGTCGTAATAGTGGATATATAGCTATGCAGGCATCCCTTGCTAGTGGGCAAATTGATATATGCTTGATTCCTGAGGTTATTACTTTATTATAATTCATGCATGTAAACAATGGTAGCATATTTGCCTTATCACTGTATTTTTTGCATCAATCAGGTATCATTTAATCTTCATGGACCTCATGGTGTCCTAAACCATCTAAATTATCTCCTCGAGACTAAGGGATCTGCCGTTGTTTGTGTTGCAGAGGGAGCTGGGCAGGTTAGCGACATCTTATTCTTATGTACAGGATTGTTCGCTTCACTACTAGAAAGATAATGATTTCCGGAAGACAAAATTGCAGTGCTAATATTTTATTCTGCATTCATTATGGATGAAAGTTCCTGATTGATCCCCTTAAAGTTGATATTTACTGCATAAGTTGCTAAGTTGGAAACGTTTTACCACTTTTTTCATGATGTTGTGTTTGCAGGAACTCCTTCCGAAAATCTATGCTACCGATGCATCTGGAAACAGCATACTAGGAGATATTGGTGTCTATATACAACAAGAGGTTGACTTCTGCACCAACTGTGATGTTATTCCCAATCAATTGTTTCACTTTTTGCTCTCTGATGTGATCTTGCTATATTTTGGGTACTATTCATTTTCTCAAGATATAATAATCCTGCCCCATGCCCATTCATATCTCTTCTATGTTTTTCTATCCACGTCATAAATTCAAAGTAGGATTCTTTAGCATCCAAGATAATTTGTTGAACCTGTCACTTATAGAAACTTGACTTATGCTACCTTTTCTTCCCTATTTCTTTTGCTTAAGCAGCTTAACTAAAACTTGATCTATTGTTCTAAATTTCCACTCTATTTCCAATATGGATCTACGCATATTTTGGCTCCGTGAGAGAAGATATATAAATTTAGTTTCAGATTTAAGAATCCAGAGAGCGTAAAGGGAAGTATCACTCTAGCATTTCCCCGGCTTATTTGTTGCAATGCTTCAATTTTTAAAGATAAAAATATTTTCAGCTCAAGTCGTCTGGTACCAATAATAGTAATACCCATGATTTGTTACAGACGAAGAAGTTCTTCAAGGATAAGGGATTTCCAGCAGACGTGAAGTACATTGATCCTACATACATGATCCGTGCATGCCGTGCAAATGCATCAGATGGAATTCTGTGCGCTGTTCTTGGTCAAAATGCTGTAAGTCTGTTTCCCTCCCTCAGAAGTAGTACCTTATCCCTGCACCTATTTCCTGATCCAAACATTTTACGTAGGCTTCCCCATAACCATATGCTTTAAGACGATCCATTATGTATTTTGGCAGGTTCATGGTGCATTTGCCGGGTATAGTGGCATCACAGTGGGAATATGCAATACTCATTACGTCTATTTCCCAATCCCTGAAGTCATTGCTCAGCCTAAGACTGTCGACCCCAACAGCCGGATGTGGCATCGTTGCTTAACGTCGACAGGCCAACCCGACTTCATCTAACCACTACACGTGTACAAAAGTTAGTAACTTGACCTTCATCAACTTACTTTATACTTACAGGATGTGTATTTTCTTCCCATATACATCAACTCTACAGCATGTCCATAATAAACTTGCAAATTGCCAATTTTTGGACTTGAGAGAAAAAGGACTTACTCAATTTCTAAATGTTGTAACCAAATTCAACTTTTATGATTTCCTTGTACGTAATTTAAACCATTTACCATTTATTAAACCCAATTTCTCTTACTATCGGTGTTTCTGGTATTATCCCCACACCCCACTGCTGCTGTCTGTCTATCTTTTTTTTTTAATAAAGAAATTATCATTGAGATATTATTCAAATGGTTTTTTTAATAAAATATTAATATTTAAAAAATAATTTAATATAATATATATGTTTGATAGCTTTTTAATATATAGATTTATTGAAAAAAAATAAATTAAATAGAGAAAAGGGACGTTACCAAATTTCATTCTCTCTCACCATGCAGAAAGAAGCATTGTTAGCAATGACGCTCTTCTTTATTTTATTAAACATTTATTTTATTAAATTAACTAATATTAATCAACTAGTATTGTTAAGTGAAATTTATAAAATTTATTCAGTAAAAATATTAATATTGTTTTTTTTTTTTGAAAAATATTAATATTGTTTTTTTTTTTTTGAAAAATATTAATATTGTTAAAAAAAAATTTACACATAGTGTCATTAATGTACACAAGAATTTGTCCTTTTTTTTAAAAAAAAATGTTGTCTTCAGTTTTTCTACGCTTGACCTCTTCTTCATTTGTGGAGTCTGATCTGTTTCCTTCAGGGGATGCTCGGATGTTTTAGATCATGGCGCTTGATAATTTTTTGTCTTTTATTATTTTCTATTTATCTTGACACGAGAATATATTAGTGTGAGGTTCGTCTCATTGTAAGAATGGAGAACTTAACTTTTTTGTGGACAAAAAATATACTCACCTCCACACTTTTTCACGATTAGATGAGGTAGCTATTAAATTGATTTGTCTCGATTTAAAGATTTAATGCTTAAAAATATATTAATATATTTGTATTAATATATACTCCTATTTGCATTGGTCTTGTACATTTTTTTTAAAAAAAAATTCACCAGAGACCAATCAAAATAAATGGTTAGCACCTGACACTTTAATATTCTGTTGTACTTTTGTGGATGAAGCTTTAAATAATTTATTAAATTCAAGAATGGGAAGCCTCAATTAAATTGTCATCATGTAGAAGCTATGTTCATTTACTACTGTATTAAAATATAATCGTAAATTATTATATGTTCCATGCAAATCCACTGTAATAAAGACAAGCTTAATCTGCTTTAATTTGTTTTGATTAATGTTAATTATATTCAAATCAATCCTCTTCTGCCTCCTACACTTTTTAGATATTCATTAATAATGGCCAGAGCACGTTGTTCTGGAGGCAAGGCACGAATTTAAGAAAAATTAGTAAAAAAAATTTATGATTACTTTAATATAATTAATACCCAATTAAATAAATAATTAATACCCTCTTGAAAAACATAAATACGAGATCCTTTGAGGGGTTTAGGAACATCCTATAATCAAAAACCCTGAGACTAAAAATATAATATTAAAGTTGTATATTAATAATTTGTACCAGCTCACAAATTTGATATATAAAGTTGAGAAAAAATATTTAATATCTCTTAAAAATTAGAAGCTATAAATATTTTGAAACAAATTTATTCTCTATAACGACCGTTAATGTGGAATAGTGGAAGTATTATTAGTATTATCCAGCCAAAACGATGTTGAGTTAATTTCTTATTGTGATTTAAATAGTACTCCCTCCCTCAGTTCAATTCTCCAATTTTATTATGCCACGTTTTTTAACACCAATTTTAATAAATATTAATTAATTTATGTATAAAGTAGATATGATGGAATATTGTGGGGTCATTATAGATAAAGTAATTATTTATGAATAAAGTTAATAACAATTTGAATAAATAAGTGATGATTGAAGGGTGAAGATAAAGTATTTTGAATAATAAAATTTTCAAATAAGGAATGAGAATAATAAAATTGGACAGCCGAAAAAGTGTGGAAATTATAAAATTGAACGAAAAGAGTACTACTTTTTTTAGGATATATATATATATTTGTAATTTATGAAAAATGAGAAATTTAAAATTTGGATAATTTTTCTCTCATATAGGAAAGATATGATAAATAATTGATTGAGAATTAAAGAGTTGAATATTAAAAAAATTATAAAATAAAAAAAATACTCCATTAAATATCTTTTAAAAGGTAAATTGGGAAAGAAACAAGAAAATAAATAGTTAAAAATAATAATTACAAATAAAATTTAGAACTTAAAAAAGCATTTAATTCAAAAAAAATGTAGTATAAATTATGTATGGGCTAGTCTTGGGTGAGACCGTCTCACAGAATGAGATCCGTGAGACGGCCCTCATATATAAAAAGTGATAATGTTTGAGTAAAAAGTGATAGTGTTTAAGGAAAAAGTGACAGTCACTTTTGTTAAAAATATTATCACTTTTCACTTAAACATTATCACTTTTTTTACCAACCAAAATCTGGAAAAAAATATGGGTTATCCTACCCAAAATTTTGAAATATGGGTTAAAAGGATCCGTCTCACAGAAAAAGATCTGTGAGACGGTCTCACACAAGTTTTTGTCATTATGTATAATGATATGCAATCGGTGTTCTATATTTTGCTCTAGCATTTTAAGTTACTTATATAAGAACTGGTTTTGGGTCTTTTTTTTTACCCGTAAAAAGTGTAATGTTTTAAATAAACTTGATCGTTACTTTTGTTAAAAATATTATCACTTTTTAAGTGTAGTCCAAAAATATTATCACTTTTTAAGTGTTATTCAAAAATATATTTATCGAATAAATATGAAATCTGAAAAATAAAAAATAAAAAAATACTAGTTGTCCAATAAAAAACAATATAGGTCAAAATAAAAAATGGTCAAATGTTGACTGGTCGTACGCACAGAAACAGTCAAAACGAAAGGAATGTGGGTCTCACCTTGTAAATATAGTTACAAAAGATATGTGGGCTGGATCCTGGCCCACCGGGCCCATCTCAGATCCCAAAAAGACTTAATCATTTCTCCAAAACCATTGGAAAACAATATAAATATTCATTCTCAAATCTCACGCACACTCATATTCCATTTTTCTTTTATGATTTATATATAAAAAGAAAAGATTACTCCTTTAGTATTTTGAACTCCATTTCCTAAGAAACATAAATTGTTGGATATGCTTACAATGTAATTTTTATATGATGGATAAATGTATTTCAATACTCTACTTCACATTAAAACATGATTTTCTGTGAATTTTTTATTTATTTATTATTTATCTAGAAATATCTATATTTGTGTTCACGTGTATAAAACAAAACAAAATTTTCATAAATAATACATGAAGTGTAAATTTGATTATGATATTTAATTTATAAATGAATTTGGATTCTACTTCACATTTAAATTTAGCAATTAGTGCTAGGGCAAGGTCTGTACTATCGAATATCAACATTTTTCTTAATGAGGAATATACATATCCACGTACATAAAATGATTGTTAAAAAATGACACGTGTAATATACATCAATTATGATATTTGATCTATAAATGAATTGGAATTTTCTACTTACACATTAAACATTAGCAATTAGTTTGAGGTACGTACGACTTTGTGTCAATCTTTTTTATATCGAGAAGAGTATGTATTCACATGTATAAAAGGATCCAAATTCTTCACAAATGACACCTAAAACATACATAGTTGAGCTATAAATGAATTTGAATTCATTACTTCGCATTAAATTTAACAATTAGCGCGAGACACGAGCGGTACGACCCCATGTCAACATATTTTTATTGAGTAGAATATATATTTGCATGTATAACAGTGATCCAAATCCTTCAAAAATGGTTCAACTCCATGATGGCCCAGTTGTGCCGGAAAAAAGCATCGAAGAAGCATCTAACTACTTCATACATGCTCCACTAAAACTAGTCTTTGAATGTTGTCGTGACTACTTAGACTTGATGGATTTTACGGAAGTATTGTATATTATTGGGAAACGTGAAACTTACATCATCTATAATATCTCATTTAAAAATTGATTTGAATTATCTACTTCGCTTTAAAATTTACTCCTATGTGATAATCTTTTCTTTATCGAGAAAAATATATATCCACGTATATAAAAATGATCTAAATTCTTCACAGATGCTACTTAAAAAGTACACCAATTATGATATATGATCTATAAACGGATATGAATTCCCTTATTTGCATTAAAATTTAGTAGTTAGTACTAGATACGCACTGTACGATCCCGTGTCAACCTTTTTATCCAGAAAATATATATCCACGTGTATAAAAATGATCCAAATTCTTCACAAATGCTACTTAAAGTGTACACCAATTGTGATATATGATCTATAAACGGATATGAATTCCCTACTTTGCATTAAAATTTAGCAGTTAGTACTCGATACGCACTGTACGATCCGTGTCAACCTTTTTATCCAGAAAATATATATTCACGTGTATAAAAATGATCCAAATTCTTCTCAAATGCTACTTAAAGTGTACACCAATTGTGATATATGATCTATAAACGGATATAAATTCCCTACTTTGCATTCCAGTTAGTACTAGATACGCACTGTACAATCCCGTGTCAACCTTTTTATCCAGAAAATATATATCCACGTGTATAAAAATGATCCAAATTCTTCTCAAATGCTACTTAAAGAGTACACCAATTATGATATATGATCTATAAACATATATGAATTCTCTACTTTGCATTAAAATTTAGCAATTAGTATTAGATACGCACTGTACGATTTATCCTGAAAACATATACGAAGTATTATATATATACACGTACACATGTATAGACGTATCTAAATCCTTCGCAAGCGTCACCTGCAATGTACAAGAATTATGATACATGATTGATAAATATACTCCAAAGAAATTCAATTGGAGGAATATAATTCAAATGGAAAAGGCCATAAAAACAAGAGAATAGTTTAATTTGTTTAAATTTCTGTAGTTTGTAGGGAAATACTGACTAATTTCGGGAATAAATCTAATAAAAAAATAACTATGTAAAAGTCATGCTCTCTCAAGGCTATCCTACTCTATTTGTTCATCTCAAACTACATAGAACAACCTCTGTTTAACAACAAATGCTCTTGTGCTTCTCTTTTCAACACCCTTTTTTCCCTACTTATTGATGGCTAATAGCATTTCTTCCATGCTCAAACCAAGGTCTCTTCTTTTTACTTTAAATAAATGACGCAAAAACCCGATTTTCAACTGATTATAGAATGCATTCTCGATCTCAATTGGCCCCATCCTGGTGGTTCAGTTTCCTCCTTTTATTAGATTGTGTAGGAGTAATTGTTTCATTACTCTTAAAGCTCAAACATGCAGCAGCATCCAACACTCCATTTGGACTATGAGGCACTGATACTGCTACTGCTAAGGCGTTTTCCACATTTGCACGGGTTGTAGATGCAGATTTCGTCGTCCCACTAATCAATACCAAATCTTGCATCAGTTCTAGGCACTTCACAACTCGATCCTGCATCAACCCCACAACAAACAGTTAAACAATACGTCTATTTTTTTTCAATAATGAAAATTAAAACATAAAGATGATCATAATGGGTCCAAGATTTATTAGTAGGGACTACTACCTTCTCTACAGGGAAACCCGACAGTGCTTTATCAACGTCCATTGCTCGTGTTTCTCCTGAAACATACAAGGCCACAGCTGCAGCAATCTCAGAAGGCTTGAATTCCAAGAAGTCAATACCTGCATTCAATTTTCCAACCAACTTGTAATCATTTATTTTTATGTAAATGTACTACTACTATCAAATTTGCAATGATATTAGACCTTTGATTGTGCTTATGATGACTTGAATCGATCTAGTGATTAAAGGCCCTTGTGAGAACGGAGCATCATCGTTCATCTTCATGAGGAAATACTCTATGAAGTTGAATGGAGTATAAGGTTTCAAGTTCCATTTCAAGTGGCTCATCACCAAAAGCTCCATTCTTTGTATGGTCTTTCCTTCAAACAACAATTTTGGATTCCCTGCCTATTGCATTAGTCCACATTATCAAAAAAACTCAATCAAAACAGATTCAAATCAATTGCAGCATATAGCCAACACAAAGTAAGTAGCATTAACCAAACATAGATTTCTCACCTGTATTTCGATTGTGGAAGGTGCATAAACCTCTTCCATTTTGGCTGCTAACAATAAACAGGACACGGCTACCAACGAAACAGTCCATGATTTACCCTCCTTTTGATTCCAAGAGATCAATAAATCAAGATAATTATTACATCATAAGTTTGAGAAACCAAAAGGCCAGTCAAAAGAATGAAAATCTATAGGTTTTACACATACAGGTAATGTGTACACTGAGAGGAACCGATCCAAGTAATTCATTGCCAGATACAAACTCAACTCTCCTAAATCGAGACGAGCACAAGCCTGTACAGCACAAACAGAACAACTCATGAATTGTTGATTCATTGATGCTGAAAGATAATCATACATTGCAATTGAGTGCACAACAATGCAGATGATAAATCAATACCCCATTTTAGGAGAATCTAAATTGATGAAACCACATACTAATAATTCCAAACAATCTTGACTAAACTGGAATAGAACGTAAAAACAGGAACAACTTATGAATAAATAAATAAACAAGTTAATCAGAAAGAAAAGAAAAAAGAATGAACCTTAGTCATCCAATCAAGAGACTCCCTTCTTGAACTCAAATCCAAGTTTCCAGTCCTCAATCTCATGAGATAATCATGTCTAGGCAAATGCTCTTTTTCTCTAATCAGCATCCAACGAATGGAATCTTGAGTGGGGGAAGGCAAAGGCAAAGGGAAAAGAATGAAGGGTTGTGAATCTGAATCGCCATTACCATTTTCATTTTCATAGAAAGACTCATCATCATCATCAGCAATACCTAAACACAAGGCATTAGTGTCTTCATTGCAAAACAAGTCTGTTTCTGTGCAGTCAAAGCTTTTATTTTCCGCCATTGGGAAATAACTCTTCATGAATGTGCTTTGTTGTGACTGACAGTTATCAAACCTCATAAAGATTGGATTTTTTTAAAGGGGTTTTAATTTCTAATTTTGTTTGTGCATGTTAAAGATTTATGCTGCCATTTCTGTGAGGCCCAGAGAGAGAGAAAGGTGGGGTGTGAGTGAGTTTATAGAGAGAGAGAGAGAGAGAGTTAAATAGACTATGGGGTGAGGAGGTTTATGTAGAGACGAAGTTTTTGTCTTTAGGGTAAAGGAGAGAGATTGAGGAGAAAAGACTGATTTTTTTCTTGGATAGAAAACAAAAGGAAAGGAAAGGAAAAGAAAAGAAAAGAAAAAAAGAGAAAATGGGGGAAAGAAAATATATAATTCTAGATTTTGTTAAATTTATGGAAATTCAACTATACAATAAATAGAGAATCGAAATGGCCCTCATTGATAGTCAATGGTGTGTGATTACATGGAAAAAAATTGATTGATTATTTAGTGAATGAGTGATGATTAAATCATTTCTGTATTTATTATGGAGTGCACAATATATACTATATTTTGTGTAATGTGATTTCCTTCTCCACGCCAAAACACACAAATGGGCCTTTCTAGGATTTTTTTAGATTTAGGAATAGGGTCTAATTTATAATAACAACTAATTATTGGACTGAAACTAATAGAGGAGGAAACCAAGATTTTTTTTTATATGGTACTTGGTAAGATTTCTGACGTATGCAATTGTCTTAATAATGCTTGTCCAAGATTTTCATTTTTTTTAAAATACTTATTCTACCATTTAATCATTTATTTTCCCACGATGAATAGTCGAAAATTAGGGAATCATATTGACTGTATTAATCTCAACTCTATCATCAACGCATCTTTAGGGAATTAGTTGTTTCAATAGAGAAATGGGAGAAAAAAGTGGTTTTGAAATGGATTAGTCTCACAAGTAATTGAGAATTTGAGATAGGGTTGTTTCATAAATTCACGGATCATATAATACTACTATATGAGTAAATGGAATTCGTTTTATTTATAATCTCCTTTTATAATTTTTTTTTTTTTATAAAAAAGTGAATTGTGGGATGTTGATGTAAATGAAGGAAATGAACAAAACATTATTGTAGATAATAAGTAGCGTATATCTTGAAATGCTAGTGTGAAAATTACTTTTAATATCATTAATATTCATTAAATGCAACACTCCATGAAATAATTATGGGATTATGTACTATAAAAGTATTTAATGTATTGCATTTGAGCTATATGTGAAATGGCTAAGGAAAAAATTACACATGTTTGTAATATTATAATAACGGCCAAAAATGTTTTTTTTTTTTTTTAGATTTTACTATATTAGTGACTACTTTAAAAATTATGAGTTCAAAGTAAACATAATTACTAGTATTAATTATATAAAAATATAAATTAAATAGTTTTGAATTGAATGTAAAAGTACAATTATAATTTACAAGTAACAACACCGCAAAAGATGCTAGATTCAATAGGGTTATTCGAGTTGTCCAATCAAAAAGATGCTAGATTCAATAGGGTTATTCGAGCTGTCCAATCAAAAAGATGCTAGTATTCGTGAGATGTTTAGTTTGAACGGAGAAGTGTGGGTGTTGAGATGGTGTCGTTTTTTTATCAATATGAATTACTTTACTTTTTTGGATTTGTGGTTTAAATTGATGTTATTTGTTCCAAACTCTATCTACTGAAAGGACTCGAGGGACAACACTTTCAAGACAAGCTCGATGTATAATCGTTTATCCAATTCTGCTTCGTTAATGGAGGATTCAGTGTTCCTGTGGTCGAAATTATGGTGGAAGGTTGTTTCGTCCAAAGTATCAGCTCACACTTGAAAGGTCTTGAGAGGACGATTAGCAACCGTGGATAATCTTGCGAGTAGAGACATCCATATCAGCCACAGTCCAGACAATTGTTTTCTATTTGGGGCAGCTCTCGAGAAGATTCAACATTTTTTCCTTTCTTGCCCAGTTTCGCTTCTCGTATGGATTGCCATTTGTAACTGAATCGCTTGTCCTCTTCTTCATTCTATATCTACTAAAGATCATTACTTAGAGTTTGTCAACTGTGGGAAAATTCAAATGTCAAGAGGTTTTCCGATTTACTATGGCAATGCGTTGTATGAAAATTATGAAAAGTCATAAATGACATTTTTTTCAACGAATCAATTTCAAATACAAATGAGATTGTCAGCGGTAATTGAATGGTTGAAAGCTCACAATCCTTCTTTCTTCAGCTTTGCGCTTCATGATTGTTTGCGACTTTCTTTGAAATGTCTTCATACTTGATGTAATCAGATCTTAGTTTACGTTTGTCTTTCTTTTCTGAAACTACGGTGTTCAGGATTTGAATGCACCTTGTGCTCATTGATTAATATCAATTTTACCTTAAAAAAACATCATGGAAGACACAGTTCATAAAAACGAATGTTCATTCGACTTATTGGTACATAGGTGAAAGCGATAAGGTGATTCATTGTCATCGTATTGATTCATTATTTATATATAAACACTCTAGACATATAACACTAATATTTTTCATGCATATATATATATATAGTTTGTACTGTTATGGTAACAATTAAATAGTAAAAAAAAAAAAGAGAGATTTTTCTATATTACTGACTAATAGTAAGAGTTGAAATTAGACACGAGTTTATAGATTATAGAAAAATATAATTAAAATATTTGTGAAATGGATGCAAAAGTAGACATTTACCAAGTAACAAAACTGTGAAATGCGTGATGCATAGAAAACCAATTTAATTTTTTTTTCTTTTACATTGATACTCCTTTTCCTATAAGGTATGCAATTTTGTGTTGATAGCGGCAATTATCGTGTGAATATTTTTTTAAAAAAAAAATTACCTTCAATTTTTGCTTTTTTAACGTCCACCAACGAGAAAAAAATTTAATTTATGTCTCGTAACTTTCATATTTTTTTTTTAAACGTTCTGAAAAATATGAAATTTTAATTTACGTCTCATAATTTTTTAAATTGATTAATTTACGTCATCTCTTTTCATTCGGTATATTATAAATAGAGGCTAGTAAATTTTTTTAATCCACATGATCGTTATTTTTTCACTTATACAAGTCGAGCTAGGCTACATTACAATTTTCGTCAGTTTCACATAACTTTTATGAGCACATGACGAAAGTGTGAGTGAAACGACGCCGTTTTAGTGTTTCTGACGAAAATTGAACGTAAATTAATTAATTTATAAAAATTATAAGATATAAATTAATTTTTTTTATCTTTTTTATAGCGTTATTTTTTTCAGAAAAATAAAAGTTGTGTGAGGAAAATAATTTTTTGCCCAATATGTGAAGTTATTAATAAGGTTGAATATTCGGTTGAATCACTTGAATGTGAGTATATTATTCAATCAGATGCTTAATTATATTGATTGATTAATGTATTCGTTCTTCTCTACATGAAAAGAAAAAAAGAAGTATAATAATGACTGGTATGTTGAAATAATAATTTCATTTGTAATTATCATTCACAAAAAATAAGGAATGATATTCCTCTCATGCACCATATATGATTTTATGTATTCTATATACTTTTAGAAATAATATTTTTATTATGAGTATTATTTTATAAAAATATTATCATTTATTTATTATTTTCAGTTTCAATAATAATAATATTAAATAAAATTATAATCATCGATAATAATATAATACTATTACTAATAATTATAATCAAATAATAATATGAATTAATTCTAAAAATCAAAATTAATAATATATTGCTAATAATAGTAACCCGGCAATCATTAAAAAAAATATACTAAAATTGAAATATCAACAATAATACAATATATATTATAAAAAAAACTGTAATATATAAAATAAAAATATTAACAATAATAATAAAAAATATTAATAAAAATAATTCTACAATCAATAATAATAGTTTCATATATTAATATTTTTAATAAAAATATATAATAATAGTAATAATTCTACAATAATATTTAATAATAATAATAATTTCAACCATCAATAATAATAACAACAACAAATAATTTCAACTACCAACAACGGTAATAATTTAAAATAAATTGACATAATACTTTCATTTCTTTTAGTTATAATTTAATTTCACCATATCATTTGTGCCTTTAGAGTATGTTTGATTTGGAATTTAAGCATGTTTTTTTAAAGTTGGTGATTTTTTTTTATAAATACGGAGTAGTAATGATGTGAATTTTTTTAGATTTAAATAAAATAAAAATTATTTTTATATCAAATCAATACTCCCTCCGTTTTTTATTAAAAGTTGTTTTAGAGTAATTTATTAGAATTAAGAAATGGTATGTTTAGACAAATATACCCCTGAGATAATAAAGGAGGTTTCTAATTACATTTCATTCCATAATACACATTAAATTTTAATTCTTTTCAAAATTAATTAGAGTAATTTAGAAATTATGATTGTTTCCAAAATTAAAGGAAGGACATAATTGGAATAAATATTGTAAAAAATTTAAAATATCTTATATTTATGCACAAGAAAAAAAAGTTTAAAACATCTGGTAAAAAAAAAAAAAGAGGGAGTATATAAGAATGTTTGTGTGATTTTGTATTATTGTATTATTACAATCTCCATTCCTTATTATATGTCATATTCAATTAATTCACACATACCAATTTTTCTCAATAATTAGGGTATCAAAAAATATCCTTATTTTTTTATATAGACCATAATTAATAAGCTTATATAATTACAAGAAGAATTAATATTTATTAGAGGTATTGTTGAAAGAAAAAAGGTAAATTGGTATTGAAATTAGCAAAGGCAGCAAATTAACACATGACTCACATGAGCACCATTTTGGATAAAATTTACACTACAATAAAATTTACCTTTAAAGACAAAAAAAATTATGTCAGTATGCCTTTTTTTAGCAAAGTTTGATATTAAATTGAGAATTAATTACAATATGTAAACAAAAGTTTTTTTTTTTTTTTTGTCATTAAAGACTTTTAACTAGAGAAATTAATATAGAATTTTGTCATTAAATGTTAATATTTTTGTGGGGTAAAAAAGGAAAGTATTTTTTTTTAAAAAAAGTTGCAAAATAGGTATATAAGGTGAAATAATGATAAATAAAATAGGGAACTGCTTGGTAATAATATGGATGATTATATAAAGGAGATAAATTGGTATTGATGAGAATTTAATTGTTTTAAAATAACTAAAATTACTTTATATTGTCCCAAAATTAACAACAAATTAAATTTAATTGTATTGTATGTACTAAATTGCATGCAATAATTTTTCTATTATTCAAAATAATGAATTTCAATTTAAAGGTTAGTAGTGAGCATGATTATATAAGTGCTCTTATTCTATAATATAAATACAAATAAATTAATATAATAATTAAAATCTTATATAAATGAAAGTTAAAATCATATAAATACATGTTGTTTAAGAGGTCAGACTCCCATTAAAAACATTCCAAAGGGAAAAAATTCTCCTTAGAAATAAATTATATTTCGAAATTTTATAAATGATTGATAAAATTTTGAAATAATTATTTATTTAATTATATAATTAATATATTTCAAGACATGTACGTCTTTTTTTAAGCAATATCTATGACACTGCTTAATAATGTATAATTTCACATTTGTCAGATTACTAACATCTTAAAACATAAAAAATAAAATCTGGAAAAAAAGGTTGGGAAGGTGAATACGTTGGGGAAGGGGAAGATTATTGTTTTTTTTTTATTTTATTTATTATGATTTAATTATGTGAATCTAAATTTATAATTACCTGGCATTTTTTAATTTTTAGATTCTTAAATTGCTTGAATTTATATAATTTAATGTCCATCTTAATTATTTAAAATATTTTAGTTTTTCTTTTTAATAATGATTCTATTTTTTTTTTTTTTTGATCGGTAAAAATATATTATTATTATTGGGTACAAGGGATACCCGAGAATTCATTGTACAGGGTACAACATAGAAATAATAAAGGTCCTATGCTACACTGGTTTCATTTCATACACAGCATTGGGTCTAACACCCATGTCCTGAAAGAAAGGTTGTTCCGGTTAGGGTATTTGATCGTAAACCAGCTCCATATTCTTGCTCTCATTTCCTCCTTGACTTTTGTAATCGAGAAGGTTTCGTTCTTGAAGAGTATTGCATTTCTCCATTTTCATATCAGTCAAACCACACAGAGCCATATACATATAGCAATCTTTCTCCCGTTTCTACATCTCAATATACCCCCAAATCCTAGAAAGTTGTCCAGGATATTTGATGGAAGTGCTGACGGGGATTTGAGCCACGACAGACATTCCATCCATACTTGGTATGTTTGGGGGCATTCCAAGAAAATGTGTCTTTCGGTTTCCTCGTTGTTTCCACAGAGTACGCACCTTAGGTCATCGTTCTGTTTGAGGATGTTTCTTTTTCTGAGGTTTGACCTAGTCGGTAATCTACCCCATAGTAGCCTCCATGCATGGGCCTTGACTTTCGATGGTGCAAAATTCTTCCAGATGGTCTTGAACCCTTGCATCAGCTTGTCTTCTGGTTGGTTGTCTTGGTTTTGGTTGAACAGTGTTGAGTACGTTTCTTTTGTGGAGAACTCCCCTGTCTTTGATGCTTTCCATTTCCATGAGTCTTCTGTTCCTGCTTTTAGTGTGAACCTGTCCATCACAGATAAGAGATTATTAAGGTATATTTGTTCCCTGTCGAAAAGTGATCTTTTCCATCTCCAAGTCCACCTCCACACATCCCCTTCCCAAACCCCAATTTCCCCTACAGTTTTCCCCTTGTCTAAACTGACTAAGTATAATCTCTTGAATCTATCCTTAAGAGCACCCTCCCCAGTCCAGTTTTCCTCCCAAAAGAATGATCTATTCCCATCCCCTAATACCTTAGTCAAATTTCCATGGAACCAACCCCCATTGCTCTCAACTATCACTTTTAGAACATCCCTCCACCATAGAGACACCCTCCCCTCCCTTCCTGTTGGGAAGAGGCCAAAGCCATCTCCCCATGCTACCCCATATCTAGACCGTAAGACCCTCACCCAAAGACTATTCCTCTCATTTAAAAATTTCCAGCCCCATTTCCCCAATAATGTTTCGTTGAAAACCCTTAAATCTCTTACCCCTAGCCCTCCTAAATGTTTCATGTTACATACTCTTTTCCAGTCGATCCATGCCACTCTCTTCCCATTGCTCCCACCCCCCAGAGAAAATTTCGTTGTAGACTCACAATCTCACTCAAGGTTTTATTGGGTATGCGATAAAAAGACAAGTAGTACGTCGGAAGAGAAGAGATAGCCGAGTTCAATAACGTGATTCTGCCCCCTATCGAGATCTTCTTGTCGTCCCATCTTGCTAACCTGGTTCTTACCTTCTCTACGATTGACACCCATTCTTGTGCTTTTCTGTGGTTAGCCCCTACTTTCATTCCTAGATATGTGAAGGGGATGGTTTCCACCTTGCATCCCAGTATCTCCGCCATTTCTCTAAGAGTGTTATCTTCCATATTCACTCCCAAGATCGAGCATTTGTTGAAATTGATTTTCAACCCGGACAGTAGTTCCATGTTTCTCAGCAGTCGTCTCATTACCCTGGCGTTCTCCAGACTGGCTTCCCCCATTAGGATTGTGTCGTCTGCAAACTGTAGATGTGAGACTTTAATATTATCCATGCCAATTTCTGCTGCTTTAAACATGCCTTCTTCAGTTGCTCTCTCCATGAGGATGCTCAATCCTTCTGCAGCTATCAAGAAGAGGAACGGGGATAGGGGGTCCCCTTGCCTTAACCCCCTTTCCAATTTGAATTCACCAGATGGGCTTCCATTGACCAGGACCGTAGCTGACGCTGTCGTTACACATTCCATTATCCACTTCCTCCATTTGGGATTGAAGTTGAATCTCTCCATCATAATATCCAAGTAACCCCAGTCCACTGAGTCATAGGCTTTTGCAAAGTCAATCTTCAGGAAAGCTCGTGCTAGTCTCTCTCGTTTTGCTTCATCAATCGCTTCGTTTAACACGACCACGCTATCCAGGATGTTCCTCTCCCCAACGAAAGCCGATTGAGCGTCCGATATGATGGATGGTAACACTTTGCCAAGTCTTTTTGCCAGGATTTTTGATATTATCTTGTAAATTCCCCCGACAAGGGAGATTAGCCTGAAATCATTCAAATCCGTACTAACCTCTTTTTTGGGGATGAGTACCATGAATGTTGGGTTGAGGCCTTTCACCAGTCTTCCATGGGTATGGAATTCCTCCATAAGTCGTAAGAATTCGGGTTCCAGGAGATGCCAAAACTTCTTGAGGAATCCAAAGTTGAACCCATCTGGTCCAGGGATTTTTGAGTTGTCACACGCATCTAGGGCCTCACGAATTTCCTCTTTTGAGAATGGTGCTAAAAGCATTTCATTTTCTATGGCCGCAATTCGTCTTCTTGCGAAATCTGTTGTAGGGATTGGTCTTGTGGTCTCTTGTCTCTTGAAGTGGTTTTGGAAGTGTTCAAAAACCCCTTTTTTCACTGTTGAGACTTCTTCACTCCATTCGCCTTCCACCATTAACCCGAGGATTTCGTTTCTTTTCCTTCTCCTATTGATGTAGTTATGGAAGAAGCGCGTGTTACATTCTCCCTCTTTCACCCATCTGCACCTTGATTTTTGGTAATTGATCATGCTTTTCTTCTTCAGTTCTCGAATCAACAGGGCGGCTGCCTTATTTCTGTTTATGATCTCATCATCGTTCAGCCCAAAGACTTCGTCCACTATGTCCAACTTCTGGATTTCCGCCCTTTGTGTTTCTATATTATTTTTTATGATTCCGAACTTGTTGGTATTCCACTCCTTCAGGTCTGCTTTGAGTCTCTTCAGCTTTTCCTTGATGACATAGCCACTCCAGCCTTGTACTTGATAACTTTCCCATTTTTCCTTGACGAAGCTCTTGAATTCCGGGTGGGTTGACCATGCGTTGAGACTTCGGAATGGTTTTGGCCCCCAGTCTATTACCTTAATCCCCAGGAGGATAGGGCAATGGTCTGATACTGATCGCCTCAGCCCCCTTAGATGCGTGTTAGGCCACTGATTTAGCCAGTGGTGGTTGATCAGGGCTCTGTCCAGCTTGCTCTTGCATGATCCGTCAGCTTTATACCAAGTATATTTCCTTCCGTGGAGTGGGAGGTCCACCAGGTTTGCAGCTTTGATGAAGTTATCAAAAATCAGTGTATCTCTGTGGTTGTGTTGTTGTACTCCTCTTCCATCCCTCTCCGCTCCACACCGTATTGCGTTGAAATCTCCGATGATACAAATACATGTTGCGGGGTTTTGGCTCACGATCGTGCTTACACGGTCCCATAAATCTATTTTTTAGGATAGATTGCATGGGGCGTAGATGTTGACGATGCAGCATTGTACATTGTCTTGTCCCCAGTAGCCTTTTAGTATTACGCCTCCCACCATGTGCCAAGAGCTGGAGCACCTGAAGACCTCTGAGTTCCATATGGATATGATTCCACCGGATCTCCCTACGGCTTCCCTTGAGTACCATTCCATTTTTCCTTCACCCCATATTGCGCGGCACGTTGCTTCATCTACACTTTCCAATTTTGATTCTTGAATGCAGCACATTTCCACTCCCTGAGTTTTGATTAAACTCCGTAGCTCTTCTTTTTTTACTCTATTCCCCAAGCCGCGGATGTTCATGGATAGAATCTTCATGGACAACCCTCTTTTGCCACACCTTCTGTCTTAGTTTTCTTTGATCGGGTCTTTTTCTCTATCTCAATGAGTTTACTTATTTCCTGGGCATCCGAAGTTTTGGACTGTAGGCCTAGGCTTTTCCCTAGCTTCCAAGTTTCTGAGGCTTCCTGTTCCACTTCGGGTGGCAGCTGGGTGGGCGGTCGTCGTTTCCCTTTCCCCTTGTTTGGCTGTTTATTTACCTCAGCCGTCTTATCATTTTCGGTTTCGAAACCTTTTGAGAATTTCGTCCACCTCTTGGTCTCCATTTGCCACATTTCCATTTTGGTTATTTTCTTTTTTGGGGGGTTTTTGCGGGGTTTATAAGTGGGTTTGGTGGAGTTAGAGGAAGGAGCGGGACTGTGGTTGGGTTGGGTAAGAATGCAGATTTTGGGCTCGACAGGTTGGGTAGGGGGATGGTTAGGGTGGGGTGATGGTGTAATTGTTTGATTGTTGGGTAGGGATTGGTTCAGTGAGGGTCTGTTTGGGGGTGTATCAGGTTTGGTGTGGGGTGTATCAGTTTTGGTGGGGTGTGTATCAGGTTTGGTGGGGGGTGCAATCGGTGTTTGGTTTGTGGGGGGGTGTCTTGGTTTTATAAGGAGGGGGGGTGTATCGAGAATAGGGGGTGGGACGGTTTGGTTTATATGTGGGGAGGGGGGTACAAGGTTGGACTTGGGCCCAGCAGCAGTACTTGTGGGCTCAAATGAAATATTGGTCAAAGATTTTGATGGAGGGGAGAGAGGATTACAACGTACCTCACAGCCGTATTCTGAGGTGGTCCACATTGATTTGGTAAGATCAATTTGAACAGTTTCTTGTACATCAGATTTGTGGGGCCCCTCCTCGATTTTAGATGACGGCGCCATGATTGAGTCCGACTCACACTTTCTCCATGCCTCTTCATGCTTTTCTTGTTTCGAGGGTGCATTAATTGTATTTACTCCTTTGTCTCCACGGGCCCCATCCTTGCATCGTACAACGCGTTTATTCGAATTCTGACCGGGAGTTGTTTTTTCCGGCGTTACGCCGGAGCCATCGCCGCCGCCGCTTACACACACCTGTTTCGTCGCCGCCGCCGTGGCGTTTGTACCCTGTTTTTCGGCGTCGTCGATCTTCGGGCTCCGACGCGTTTCTTCGGTCTGGAGTTCAACGCCGCGTACTTCGATCCGCGAATTCCGGCCATTTTCTTCGGACTGGGTGTCGTGGCCGGTGTCGCCTATCTGCCTTCTCTGATCGGCGTTGATTCTCTGCGCAATTTGACCGGCTAAAACAGCCTGTTCTGGGCTGCACCGGAACTCTGCAATTTCTGTAGATTCTTTACCGGCGTCGCCAATCTGCGGGTCTTCTCGCTCAGCGATTTCTGCGTAGTCCACGCCGGCGTCGTCGATCTGCGCATCTTTTCCCCCCACGTCAGGTTCTTTGTAGGCACCTTCTCGATCGCGGTCGGCATCTTCTCCCCCCACCTCATTTTTATTCTTCATTTCTTGGCAAACTGAGATTGACTCCGATTTCTCATCATGAAAGCCTGCGGCTCCTCGATCGCAAATTATCGCTGCCGCCTGATCACACGAGACAATTTGACCATCTTCCTCCCACGACCACTCAGAGTCATCCTCGTCGAAATCAGAGTCCGATTCGACCCCAGTCTGTGTCATCTGCCTCAGAAATTCGACTTCCTCCATAGCCCGGCTTTTGAAGGTTTCTCCGTCAATAACCAGAAGGACAGTTTGATTGATATAGTTCAGATATGAAGCCGAGACCAGAACCCTGGCATAGTCGAGTCGTGTTTTGTTTAATGTCTGGGTATCAATCTTCACCAATTTTCCAAAAGGGAAGCATGTCGTTTCGAAGAATCGAGCGTTCCAAGCATGTGCAGGTATCCCGGTCCACCTTATCCACACCAATTTTTTATGTCTCACGTCGACGGGTTGTCACTCCCTATACCATTCGAACCAATGCCGGAGCCATTCTTCCATGGACCCAGTGATTTCGACTAGGCTTTTCTCGGAGACATTTTCGATTAGTACAGCATCGTCCCCGAGCGTTCGTAGGTGGAAGATGTTCACACATTCCTGTTGTAATTCTTCTCCGTGATCCTCCCATGAAAAACCTTTTTTCAGGATTCCCGTGATGCACGATCCCAACCATTCGGTTTCCTCCCTCTGTGTTTTGAATTTGATCGTTAGCACCTCCTTTGGGGGAAGGTCAGGACACTCCCTTTCAATCATCGAGAAGGACATCTCTTTTGTCCTCATATTTCTGTTGGCTTCAAACTTGAAGGTTTTTGGTTCTACCTTCTTGGGCTCTTCTGGTATCCTGTTGTAGCGCGGCACGTAGGCCCTGATTTTGTAGCTCCCCATCCATACCTCGTTGAGTGCTTGGAGCGTTTGTGCCTCGTCCGTCCCGTTTTCAAACCTGACAAACCCAAATGGTTTGCCACCTCTGTCCTGTTTGTGTGGTCGAAAAATGTCCACCACCTTCCCCACTTTGTTGAAGCTGTATTTTAGATCATCAATGGTGCACTCTGCCGGAAAATTCCTGAAGAAGAAAGTTACCACTTTACTTGTCTTGAGAGCAACAAGTTTCTCCCTCCAGGCGACATTCCCACGGTTTCTCTATCGGTTAATCTCTTCAAATTCCGATTTCCAGCCTGTCCTATGGGGATAACTACGGGTCAGGGGTTTTCTACGGTTTGGGATATCGGATTGCCTCACCGGTGGTCGCTCGGAAAAGGGTCGGTTGTTCCTATGGCTAACTCTCACCCACTCACCTTCCCCACTCTCTCTCTCTCTAGACTCTCTCTCTCTCTAGACTCCATTGACGAATTGTCCAATAATAATGATTCTATTATATACACCACTCTTAAAATCGTTGTGGTTAGCTTTGACATGATATTGTACGAAGTCTCTTTTTGTTGGACTGAACCACCAAACTTTATGACGGTCAAATTCAACTGAAAGCTAAGTTTTATTATGTTAAAATATATATAATCGATATTATATGTATATGATGGAATGTCATATTTAAGTCTATTAATCCCATTCCGTGAAACAGAGCGCCAATCATCAGATTCAACTCATTTTCACTTAAAAATATGCATGACACATTTAATTTTACATGGACGTCTCACGTATATTTTTAGTGTAGGTTTGAATATATTTTTTTTATTTTGAGTTCTGCCTCATGAGCTCACAAAGTTTTAACTTTTAATTATGTTAGTTCCCAGATTAAACAAGTTATTCAGAACAAAAACAATTATCTCGAAATTACAAAACAATTTATAAGGTGAAGGAGCGTTGAGTATAAGGTGTTTAATTAAGTTAATAATCTCATGCAATTTAAGTCAATGAGTGGGGGGTCTTCTTAAAATTCTTTCTTGTCTAGCTACGACATATTTTAAGTCAATTTAAGTAAAGAGAATTTAAGAATCGCATACATACAATATTATCTTGTGTAGGTTATGTAATAAAGTACTTACGAACATTAAATTGTCAGTTAAAAAAAAAATACTCCTATATATGTTGACCTCGTCTATATATGAAGAGCACGAGGGTGCTTAAATCCCATTGAATTAATTGGCCAAGGTTTTGTTTGGTTTGGTTAGACTTTAATTTATTAGTATTTGGTTAGACTTTAATTCACACAGGAAACTTACTCTTTTTATGAAACCTAAAATTAGAATTTTGGATTAATAGAAATTAGAAGTATTTTTTTTTTAATAGAAATTTTAAGGTGTGTTTGGTTCAAAATTTTCAATGAGGATAATAATGAGAATCACTAAATAGTGAATTGCAATGATAATTATGAGAGTTATAGCGTTTAGCTCTAATCTAAAAATTAACAAGGACAAAATATGGTTGTTAGTTAAAATAGTGGAATGAAGATGTATTTATTTTTTCTCATGAAGAATACTTACTACTCACTTATTTTATTTATAGTGTTTTGAAAAGTATAATTTTTTATCCTTAAAATACTGTTCTTAGGTGAGAAATTACTCAAATCCAATTCAATTTGATCATTGTAGGATGAAACTAGCTATATATGACAATAACAAATTGAACTCTATGCTTTTTTTCTTTTTCTTTTTTACGGGTATTGAACTATAAACACATATATCTTGTTTATATTTTTCCAGTATATATATCTCCTGGCCTTCACCCATCGATCCAATCAATACGCGACTTGCACATATAAATATAACACCAAATGTTTTTTAGTTTATTTTCATTTTACACATATGAACAATGCAAATTTGTCACACAAAAACGTTTTTTATTGTCTAATTTTGAATATATATATATATATAGACTAATTAATGATTTTACATGTTGATTTTATATGGAACCAACCAACTACTTAAATCACATGTACACTTTAGCATGTACAAGTGTTTTATATAGATGGTGGTGTGTTTTATAAAAAAACTCATCATCATCTAATTTCATATCAAAACTACCACCGGAGAGACGAATACAACGTACTATTTGTACTCCTAATTGTTTTTTTTTTCTCAGGTAAAAAGGAGTCTAAAAAAAATAAAAAATTCGACAATCAAAACCGTACTCTCATTTCCAAACTTAATATCTTTCGTATCCCAAATTCTAGATCTAGTCTTGAATCTGCCACTACCATTGATTTCTAAATATTAGTAATGTATTTCCGCTAATTAAAAAGAGCTTAGGATACTGATTTTAGGAATGGTGCATGGGTTTAGATAATGTTGTAAAGGAATTAGTAACACGCTTTCTCTCACGCCTTTCCGGTTTCCACCACCTTCTTTGACGGGGGACGGGGGTACCCCCAAAAATTCTGGTTACACCAATTAAATTAGTAAATTATTAAAACAAAGTATGTCACGTGTTGATACAAAGTTTTATTGCAGCCTTAGTCTTTTCAAACACATCTGAGGTGGTCCTTCAGCTGGTCTTTAAAAAATTATAGTATTACTACAATTTAATTTTATGTGTTTGAGATTCGAGCTTTCCCACAACCACGCCTCAACACACATACCCAATTGATCTTAATTTATATGCTGGGTGTGAAATTGTGGGGTTTTCCTGGAAATATGGGGCTCAAATCACTTGTTTTTTCATTCACATGTAGTAATTTTATAATACATATACCTTCAAGTTTTTGTCAAAATTATCAAATCAAACTACTGGTTTTATTGAATCACAAGCTTTGTCTACATTGTCAAATTAATTCCATGATTTTACTTCAAATAATTAATCAAACAAAGAATTATGTGATTTACTCACAATGTGTTACCTATGACCACGAACAACCCAAGATGATTTTGTATTATTCAAATGAGTTCAAAGATTACAAATTAACTATAGATTAATACTTATTGAGAAACACCACATGAAATTAAAAGTTTGTATTGCTGATCAAAAGAGTTTTAGTACAATGGTGTGATCTTTATACAATTTGAGTGAGAATTCTAGAAGTTTCTTATAACTTATAGTAACCGCTTAACACCTAACTTTTTGAAGCTTGCAACATGTGTGACGATTGAAAATAAGAGCTTCATGTGTTATGCAATCATAATATGCACAAGCAGATTATGAGCCCCTAAAGATTCAAGCACAAGTTGACCACAAAGATACAAAAAAACGAGTAGGTGTTAAGGGTTTGGTAAGGATATCAGCAAGTCAATTATCCTCGGTTGGCCCACAACGAACATCTAGACCATTAGATTGGATTTTTATCACATAAATAGTAGACATTGATCTCAATATGTTTCATATGTGAATGAAACTCCGGACTGAAGGCAATGGTATACCAATTACATGGTTGTGTGTTTTTTTTCCTACATTATAGTATATACTTTTGTTAAATAAGTCATGGTCTTTACTTACTAAATAACATCATTATTTTATGATTACATACACTAATAAAATGAATATTTTTTAATAGAATGTCTAAATTAATACCTAGAACGTGGAGGGCAGAATGACACTCTTTAAGAAACAATTTAATGTGATATTGAACTCTAAACGCGTCATGTCGCCAGTGTTGAGAAAAAAGTTGATTCAATTTCAATTGTCTACTTCAACAAATCGATCTTAAACTCAGTTTCAAACTAACTTAATAGGGGTATGTAAATAAATTTTTATTATCACCGTCCAAACCATCACTTATTTCATCAAATCATCATTTACTTTATTTATACACAATCACTTTATTTATTAGTGAACTCTACTATACCCTCCAACCCATCTACTTTATACATAAATAATTAATATTTTTTTAAACCTATGAAAATGAATCATGGGGAGCAATAAGCTCAGAAATTCAAATATCATAAGTTCAATGGACTCTGGCTGCTATTAAGCTTTCATATTCTTTACAAATGATTTAAATACTACAAATCAAACTGGAAAAAAAAAATCGAACAAACAAATCAAATGACAGAGAAAAAAAAAACTAATAATAATAATAACAAGCGTTGAAAAATAGATGCATACCTATTTCTGTGGAAAGCATTGGACCAAACACCACAGGAAAGTATGGAATTATAACACCTAAAACCGACTAATGAGGCAGCCACAAGTAAAATCAAACAGCAAAACCATGCCTTTTTCATAATAGTAAAAGATATTGAGGCAACAAATTTCCCAGCATCAACAGATGAAGAGCCTTGCCTAAATTTAATCACTACGTTTAATCACATTCATATTTTTCTTGCATTTTGTGAACCACTAGAAATGCAAATCTCAATCTTCCATGTCATAATAACACAAGCCAAATAAAGAGAGCCATCTCCAGTCCTATATATGCAATTACAGACAGGTTTAATGACATTCAAGCCCACCTCCTTCAGGAGCAAATAAAGCATGTTGCTCAAGCCTCGTCAATCTGGTCCTGCATGAACCCAAAAGGAAGAAATGCAACCTAGTTACTTGATTTGAATTAGGGTGCATCTATTTGACCAGTCTTCACAAATTTGGGATTACATTTAGAACACAAATACATGTATCTACATCACATAAGTGCTCAAACAAACACACAATAATCTGATGAATGAACATTTCAAGAAATTTATTTCCTTTTTTTTTAAATGTATAATCTATTTCTAGTGGCTTTCACAGTCTTTATAAAATTAATTGTATTTCCAACATCAAGGGGGCAAAGAAATTAGACAAAAGGGGTTATTTGCACATTATAACAATTACTTGAATAAACCAGGCAAGACAGAACGTATGTGTTCTTAAAAAGCAAGACAGAAACAAAGTAGAGAACATACAAATGCACTTCCTAACCTGGTTTTGTCCATTCCATATGCATGCATGCAATGGAAAACCAATAGTTGAAGTGAATTTATCTTAGCAAATTATGTACTACGTTTCACGTTTCTGTTTAAATTTTCTCAGCTGGGGTTTCCGTCTCCCCTTTATGAAAATTTTACAACTGAAGTCAAGTTACAATAATACACCCTCCGTCCCTTAGATAAGTTAACACTTGCTTTTGGCACTGAGATTAAAGAATATAGTATTAAATGTATGGTGGGTAGTTGACGTAAAGAGATGTAGGAAGAAGACAAGGTAGAGAGAGATAGTGGATTTTGCCAAATAAGAAAATGTAAACTTTGTGTTGGGACGGACCAAAAAAGAAAGTCTAAACCTTTTGAAGGGACGGAGGGAGCATAATATATGAAAATTTGTTATAAAGTTGAATACAGATTACTATCTTTATACCACATATAAGAAGAATTCTAAGAGTACGCATTCTGGTGGGGAAAATACAAGTCTTGGTAGAAATAAATTTGGTCTATGCAGTATAAAAATAATTACAGCTGGTCTTGGGTGAGACCGTCTCACGGATCTCATTCCGTGAGACAGGTAAAAAAGTGATAACGTTTAAATAAAAAGTGATAAGTCACTTTTGTTAAAAACATCATCACTTTTTTGGTAAACATAAAATCTGGGGGGAAAAAAAGTGTTGTCCAACCCAAAAATCTGAAATATGGCCATATGGGTCAAGAGGGACTCATCTCACGGAAAAAGATCCGTGAGACAGTCTCACACAAGTTTTTGTCAAAAAATTAACTATGCACTTTGAGCTGTACCTCGGAAATTTTCTCTACAAACCAACGTTCTGAAACCCAAATATTCTTTGTGCAACTATTACTACCAACTATAATGAAAATGGCAATTCCCCACCCCCACCCTTTCCTTTTTGGCAAAAGAACAGCTTCTAATCGTTAGTGTTCCCTACCTGCATATCTGAGGTCCAAAGAGTGAGATTGTCCCTCAGAAGCTGCATGATAAGAGTGCTATCCTTGTACGACTCTTCCCCCAAAGTGTCCAACTCAGCAATAGCTTCCTCAAAAGCCTGCATTGCATGATAAAAATAATAATTCAATTTTCTCAAAAGAGGAACTCCCAATAAAACAAAAGAACGGCAGGACATGCAAAGACAATTGATTTTACCTAAATAATAATCCATCAAGGCTTAAATATGGGAAATACTGGAAATTTTACATGGGCATTATGAAAATGCAATAGAGGCCAGTAGTTTGAGATAACAAATTTGGTTCATAAATATGGTACTCATTGGTATTACCGAGCTCGTAGCAGAGTAAAATTAAGGCCCTGCATATTGTTTTAGATTTATCAGACAGTTCAGTAGGTGTAATTTGTAGCACATTATGACAATAATACAATATCATTCCAAATGGATTGCAATAAATAGAACGAGTTACATGCTACGAACCAGAGATGCCAGAATTACATGAAAATGAAATTTACGATTTTCAGTGTAAGAAATGTGAACAGAGATTGCTTACTTGGTTTGCTAACTTTATAACAATAGAAAAAAGTAAAACATGATTAATTGCATCGAGACTGTGGAAAATAGTCAAGAAACACACTTTCTTAATCAACCTTGTAACTGGATCGGAGCAAAGCAAAATTAACTAACCTGTTTGGCCATGCTGCAAGCTCTGTCTGATGCGTTCAGAATTTCATAGTAGAAAACTGAGAAGTTCAGTGCCAAACCCAAACGTATAGGATGTGTTGGAGCTAGGTCAGCAAGTGCAATATCCTATTTACAATTCATCGCACAAATAAATAATCGAACAGAAGACTAACATACAGAAAATATGCGTGTTTGTGTGGTCCAGCAGGCAGTAGTTTAATATACAAGCATCTAACCCAAAAGAAAATTTTGGAAAGGAACATCGTTCCCTGAACTCCTAGTGCTACTACAGCAAATTTCATAATGATATTACGAAAAGAGGAGTTTCAGGGTCAAATATTTGTAAAACATATTTAATTTTCAAAAAATAATTACAGGAAAATTAAACCAAAAAATAACAGAGTATAATTATAGCATAGCATAGCAACTATCAATACCAATAACCCTAAAAACGTACCTGAGCAGCTTTGTAAGCGAGCATTGTACCCTCAGCAGCCTCCTTCCGCTCATCCCCAACCTTAAATTCCGCCAAATACCGATAATAATCGCCTTTCATCTTCAAATAGAAAACCTTGGACTCACTTGAAACCGCCGACGGGATCAAGCTATCGGCGAGGAGCTTGAGAATTCCGGCGCAGACTTGGGTGAGCTCCGTCTCAACTTTAGATCTGTAGTCCTTGACGAGAACGACGTGGTCATCGTTCTTGCGGCCTTCCTCCTTCTGCTCGATTGAGCCGACGATGCGCCAGGCGGCACGAAGCGAGCCGATGACGTTTTTGTAAGCGACGGAGAGGAGGTTGCGCTCCTCAACTGAGAGCTCGGTTCCAGCGGAGGCGAGTACAAGGCTGTCCATGAATTGGACCATCTCCTCGTAGCGTTCGGCTTGCTCGGCAAGTTTAGCCATGTAGAGGTACTGCTCTCTGGTCAAAGCCATCGGAAAATGAGAGAAAGATAGAGAGAGAGAGAGGTTTGGGGTTCCTGTGAATTTTGGGGCACAAAAGCGGGTGTTTAAAATCTTATACACTTGTATATTTTTTATTAATATACCACCTTTTTCTTTTTTCTAGTCGGGATAATACGGAGTACCTTTTTCTACTACTAGTCTAATACTAGTAAAAAATTTATTTGAAAAAAATGTTCTTTTTCTGACTATCAATAATCTAGGGATGAATATCTTTAATAGCCGACAACTTCGCCAACTAAACTATACAATTTTTATTTATCTTTTATAAAAAGTTTTTCATTATAAGTACATGAAAGTTTTTGTAAAACGTTTCAAAAATATAAAGTATAAAAGTTATTATAGAACGTTTCAAAAAAAAAAAATTATTATGGAACAAATGGAGTATAAAACTATTTTTTCAATTCAATTTGTTTTTTTATTGCGTGTCACGTGATTTTTTTTAAATGTACTTTCATTAAATATTACTGTAGTATATGCTAATTACAATCTTTCTCACACCTATTTTACACGAGACATAAAATTAAGTTTTATTTTTTCTTTTCCAAACCTAAAAAGCAGTGAATTGTAAAATAGAGTGTTCACATATTAGTTGCAAAATGGGAGAAAAAAGAGTGTGCTTAATATACAACCTTCTTAAAAATTACTGCAACATATGTCAAATATCATGATTTATTTATTTTTGCACGATATACTTGTTAATGGGCCATATCGTGTGTAAAATAAAGAGTTTCATCTCGGTTGAATTGCAATTTAATTTTAACTTGAATAATTGTAATCGTGTGTAAAATAAAGAGTTTCATCTCGGTTGAATTGCAATTTAATTTTAACTTGAATAATTGTAAATAAAGTTACTACCTTTAAATAGATATTGTTGCAATTTAGATTTTTAGACAATTTTATATGTATATGAATTTAAGCTAGCCACGTTAGATTTGGACACAAATGAAATTATCAAGAAATTTAAATTATTCAAAAATTTAGATTAAATTGTGATTTAATTTGTAATTTTAGATACGATTAATTTTGTATAGGTCCGAAGGCCTTAATTTAATTTAAACAAATTCATACGAATTACATCAACCCCGATTACTCTAATGACATCTCTCCACCACCAACTCAAGAGTCACCCTTTCACCGACTAAGCCTCCATTAACCCTTCCCCCATAAATTGATGTTGTCATAGTGGTTCGATAGATCGTAATAAGTCTTTCCCTCTTTCTAGTGACCGATTTCGGGTTGATATGATATTTCGTAAAAAAAGACTTTTGCACATATATACTATAATTTGTTATATCATTATTTATATATATAAATTATAGTATCAATGAATTAAGATGTTTGAATTATATTATAATGTAAATAATACTAATGACTTCAATATTATTCTATTCTTGTAGTAATGTTACTTATATAATAACTAAATTTAAAAATGTTCTTAATTCTACAATATTTAATAACAAGATTCAAGTATATGGTATTTAATATTCATGTTTGCTAAAAAAAATGAAATTTAAGTTAACTATATATAATAGACATATTTTAATTAATAAATTACTAATTAATCAATTAATTATTACTAGTACTTCTCAAATTAATGAAATTTCACATTTTTTTATATTCTTACTTTAAAATCTATTTTACTTTTAATGTAAATTTCTTGAATGTTTTTCTTGGACCCTTAAGTTCTCAGATCTTGAACTTGTGACAAGTGGCTTTTGTTACCATGATGTTGACACTTTGGAACAAACGTAATGAGACGATTTTCGAGGATATATCCTCTTTTGTGAGACAATGTGTCACATTCATTCTGTCTAGTGTTCGTGAGGCCCTAAAATTATCGAAGAGTTTTATGTATAATATTGTGGATGACTTTCGTATCATTCACTCTTTAGGTGTGCGGGGCCGACCTTGCCCTCCTAGATTTCCGATTTCGGTGCAATAGTTTCCTTCGAATCCAGGTTGGTAAAGTTAATATTCCGGGTAGTTGCAGGGCCTCTCCAAGTAGTTTATTTGGTGGGGCTATCTTTCGAAATTTAAGAGGCTTCCTTGTGGCAACATTCATTAGTGAGTCGGGTTGGGGAAATCCATTGGAGGTTGAAATTGTAGTCGGTCTTTTGATAATTAAGTGTGCGTACTCTCAAGGCAGGTACAATATATAGATAGATTATGATTCTTTGGTTTGTTAGCAATGCACTATTTAAAAGGTCAGACTCCGCTCATATTGTGGCGATTGCAGGGGTTGAGGCATGCTACTCGACAAATGACCAACATAATGTCAATTGGATACACACACATGACGAATCACGTAGTGGATGAACTTGCCGAGTTAAAAAATTCGACTATTTGGTGGGGTCAATGCCCGAATTTCATTATTTTTTTAGTGATATGAATATAAAATATTTCAAATTTACTTATTTGCACTCTTAGAGGAGAGTTTCTCGGACAAGGTTTTAATGACATTCCGATCTCCATCTATATATTTGTTTTTTTCTTTTCTTTTAATAAAATTATTAATGAAATTCCACAATAGTATGGTACTCCCTCCGTTCTAGAATAACTTTCACATAGATGAACACACAAATTAAGAAAATGTAATAATTAGTAGAGTTTTGAGGGGTAAGTGAAAAGAAAAAATTGATTGATGTGTATGTGTGAGTAAAATAATGACATTTTATTTAAAATTAATAAATATTGTAAAGACTGAGTTTATAAATGTGTTCAAACTTACTAAAAATAAAAATAAAAAGTGCGAAAGTTACTAATTTATCAATCAACGGCAAATGCGTCTGCGCAGGGGTTTGGGTCGATTAAACTTAAACCCTGTTTATTATTATCACTGCGAATCTATCAGTTTCAGTGGGTGTGAAAGAGAATGAACGGCTGTTGGAGTCGACTGCACCTATGGCAAGCGCCACCATCTTCGCTGCTCTTCAGACGCTGCAATTTCCCCAACAGTATACTATATTCTACACTCTTATCTTCTTTGTTTCTCCATTTACTTGCAGCATAACAAATAAACAATTTGACATACCCTTCTCCTGCCGATTTTGTAGTTGTAAATTCTGGGCCTCCGAAATTTATGTGCTTCTCTCAGCAACTGCAGACGACTGCATATCAAATCGTCAATGGAAGCTATGTTCCAACCGGTGGTACCGAACAAGTGAGCAAACTTCAGGTATTGCTTATTTCGAAGACATGTATGTTGGTGTCTCAACGATTAATTGGGAAACTTACTTGTAATGCTTTCTCATTTGTTATCTCCTCTGTCTTAACAAGTTATTTGGGGACACGATTGTGATTTGTGTGCGTAGACTGTGTAAATGGTACACTAGGTGTAGTATCAACGCTTCATCTGCACATCCTGGTGTATGTAACAAAGTGTAGCATCTATGAATCAAATTGAATGGCCTTATGGCTGTTATTGATAATTGTTTATGGAGGAGAGTTGATTTTCTGTTGTCCAGTTGATTTGAGTTATCTATTTGTTTTTTTTGGGTTTCAGGACAAAGTGGCAAATCCAATGGAAGCTGTTGGTGCATTTCAAAAGCTTCCGATGGTGATGCCATCGGTTGATATTCTATATTCATCGTTGAAGAAGGCTAAGAGGGTCTCACCTACAAAGGGTAATTGTTATCAAGGTTCTTTATTCTACTTCAAGCAGTACTACAATTGCCAGTTTATAAGTTGGATTTAGTGTTAATGTTTGATAGGAATTGCCAATATTGCAAAACGTGAAAGAAATAAAGGTGCAAAACAACTTGATGCATTAATGAAGGTAAATTCTTAGGCATATACATAAAATCAAAGTTTTGCTCTTCTCATCTAATGAATAACTTAGCTTTGTATTTTTCCTGTTGTCATTAACTTCAGGAACTTGCAGTTCCTTTGAGAACGTACATAGAGGACTTCCCCAATAAAAACAATTTGCACCCTTATGAAAGGTCTCTGATTGAGTTGACTCTTGGAGATGGGAACTACGAAGAGGTACATATCAAATCAGCACCGTTCTTGCTCTTTCCAGAAATTCTCCTGGGATTTGGGCAATATTTTCTTTGTGGATATTGCGACCAGTGTGCTAGTTAACTTAAATAGATCACAACGAATTGGCATAACCTTCCCAAATTTCATCTTGCTGAATGTTGCCTGCCTCATTGTTTAATTTTGTTTTATTCACTAATTTATTTATTTCTGGTCAACTTTTACTATGTGCAAAAATATTAGTATAATATTTGTGGCTGTCAGCCTAAAGGTGTGATACATTTGTTACTATACATATGTTTTTTCACAATGGCTAACCACTTAATATCATTACGTATATCCTTCCTGCTATCAACTATGTTTATCTTTGAACCCCTCATGATTGTCAGGTGTTGAGGAAAGTTTGTAATTTACGAAAGAAAGTGGTGTCAGTAGGAAAAGAACATGCGTCCCTCTGCGCCAAGGTAGTATGTTGGTTTAAGCCGGTTCATACATTTGCTTTTGTTATAATTGTTAGATTTAGCGACTCAGCTTAACTGCATATTGCAGAACCAGGTGACGTCCGTTTTAAAACCTTATCTGTTTAATCCATGCCCTATTAACTGGTAATGAATATAATTAATATGTTTGGCTGGGATCAAGGAAAAGACTCTTCAATTGGCATAGAACAGTACTTTTCTACACCAACAACTTAAAGATGTATAATGTTCACTTCATCTAAAAACTTCTTATAGGAAATTAAAGGAAAGTATCATGGAAGTAATTACTATTAGGATTTTAATTTTTTTTTGCAACATGTATGGCCATGGATGACATATGGCAATTATGGTTTATTTAAGAAAGACGGTTTATAGGGTTTTAATCATTGTGATACAAAGGAAAGTATGGCAGTTGAATTTAACCTATCTTTGTCTTCTCATTGTGGTTTATCCTAATTTCTATTAAAATTAGTTTGAATTGGAGTGTATAATTCACCAGACAGAGGCTGACAAGAAATCTATTTGAAAAGACTGTTGATAGGGCTACTACATTACTAAGTAGGTTCAATTTTTGGACAAATAAGTATAGGACACTTGAGTTATGTTTATCTAAGTTTCTCTCAAGACCTGAACATAATGGAATATCATGCATCCACATTAAATTATTAATATGTATGTTGAATACTTTGTATTGCAGTCACTCTCTAAGCGTGAAGCTGTGGAGCGACTGGATGAGGTTAGTGTTATGAAGATAATGCAATATTCCTTCTAGCTAGGTAATATAATGTACGCATTTCATCTTTACTTTGGTCTTGCTTTCAGGGAATGAAGAAAATTGAAGAAATTTTCAATACTGAAGGAAGAGCTGTAGATGAGTTATTGAACATTGCCAAGGTAACTTGGTCTTCTTTAAAACAAATTAATTAACTAAGAAGTACTTAGTGTAAATCTTACCTCGTGCATAGCATGCTGTGGAACCAAGATTCATGATCAACTAACTGTAGATTGTTTCAGTTAAAAGAAAAAGAATACCTCACGCTATGGACTGCATTCATTCTAATATCTCATATGATTTCTATTTAGATAGGTCGTTAGAGAAACCCACGATGCAAATTTGCATTTTGTTAGCTCAGGATAAGGACTACAAGTTGGACTTTGGGGTGAGATAAGCAAACATAGATGATCTCATTATTGGGTGGTCCCATTTTGTTCTGATTCTTTTTTGTTAACTAGTTGTTATCAAGATATACATATGATTCTATTGATCACTAGTTGAATTGCATATGTGTTTGTTTCCAGGGGATAGGGGATGGTGGGGGTAGTGGTGTGTGTGTGTGGTCATCAATGTATTTTGGTGTTTCTTTGTCTTTCTTATGTTATCTTGCGACATTCATCCTCAGCACTAGAGTTAAGTTTTGTTTACCATTTTAAATGATAGCGAAGTGGTTATGTCTCAAATGGATTTAAGTTTAACTTCTTCTTTTTTTGACAAATTGCATGGCAGACTTTGCGAGCAATGCCGGTAGTCGATCTGGAAACACCCACTCTGTGCCTTGTTGGGGCCCCTAATGTAGGAAAATCATCTTTGGTACGTCTACTATCTACAGGAAAGCCAGAGGTATGTACTAGAAATTTCACGTTTAACCCTAAACAATTAGCCCTTTAATTTGTGTATATTTTGTTTTGTGAAGCTCAGTTTGAACTTGATGTTATAAAGTCTAGGCTCTTCCTTGAGATGGAACGATTGATTTGTAGTTCAATATATCTGGTATTGCCATCCCATCTAGTGTACCATTATTTTGCTTCTATTAGACATTTAGACTTGATTTCTCATGCTTTGTTGACTTAGATGCAGTGAGTTAACACCTTGTTGATTTACTCTCTTGGTTGGAAATTTAGTTTGTTTCCTATATCAAGTAGATTGATGATTGTTTTATGCTCTCTCTATATGTGTGTGTGACTGTGTGTGGATTTACAATGTCATGCTGTTGCTTGACAAGCTACGGATGCTGTCTTTTTCCAAAGCACAAAACTTGCAGTATATAGGCCACAATATGTTCTGATTTTGTTGCTCAATATGCCTCAGATTTGCAATTATCCATTCACAACGAGAGGAATTCTTATGGGTCATATTAATTTGAGCTACCAGAATTTTCAGGTTTATACTTTGAGAGATTTACTTTATGCCAAAATCTATCTATTTTTCTCAATATTAAACTATGTTTTTTTTACAGGTTACAGATACACCTGGTCTATTAAGAAGGCGTGATGGTAAGTGGCTTTCCTTTTTATTTCATATCCTTGATATCTAATGAACTAAATTACTTGTGTATTGGGAAAAACCTTCGTACTTTCTCTCTGTGTCTTTGCCATATCACACAGGCATGCAGTCTGTTGTTTTGCAGTTATAAGTTATAAACAACATTTTGATTATATCACTAACTGGATGTAATCAAATCAAGTCGTTCACAAACTATTAGAGTTTTGGCTCAAAAATTATAATTATTATATTGACTTTAATTTATAATTATCACAGAGTGGCCCCCGCTAGTGGACGGTGGGATTTGTCCCCCGGATTAGTAGGTCCTTGAGCAGTTGAGCTGGATACTGAGACTTCAATTTTTTTTAATTTTTTTTTATGATAAATATAATATTATGTAATTAAAATTATTTAATCAAATCATATTATAGAGTTTAGTTGTAGTATAATTTTAGTTTTGTAATGAAATGATGAATTGTTTTATTTATGATTGATACTCCCTCCGTCCGCCTATAAGTTTCACGTTACTTTTTGGCACAAAAATTAAGAAAAGTGATTAAATAATAGATATAGTACAAGTGATGTGATTGAGAGAGGAGAGAGATAGAGAGAAAAAGTAAGATATAAAGTGAAGGGTAAGAAAAAGTACTTACCAAAAAAGGTATGAGAAGCTTATAGACGGACGGACAAAAATGGTAAAATGGGAAACTTATAGGCGGACGGAGGGAGTATTTATTAAGCTCTTTTAGGCTCACAGAAGCTTGTGAACCAACTATATATTCGACAAATTAAGCTTGAGCTCGGCTTGATAATAAATGAGCCAAGCTCAAGCACTCTAAGGTTTGGCTTGACTCAGTTCGATTACATCCCTTCACTTTGATGCAATTACCTTAATGAATCTAGATTGCAAAGACATTACTTGTTGTCTGGCTTACTATTCCAATGAGAGGCGTCTTTGCCTGATTCAATTTATCAATCTATTTATGTTTTAGTTTATGTGTTGAGCAAATAAAGCGTGACAAAAGTTACTGTTACTTGTGAAATGATGCTTTGGGAAATCTGTTGTAGGTATATATTTTTGTCAGTTTGTGAAGGATAATGATACCCACCTCATTACTTTATGCATTCTTTGGGCATGCAGAGGATAGAAATAATTTGGAAAAGTTGACACTTGCTGTCCTCTCCCATCTGCCAACTGCTGTACTCTACGTTCATGATCTTACTGGAGAATGTGGAACCTCACCCTCTGATCAGGTATTCAACCAATTTTTCTTCCGAATCAAACAGTTAGATTGACATCCATTTAAGTTTGTTTAGCATGCATATCCAACCATATTTACATGCCAAATCGTTCCAGATGACAAGAAACAAATACATAGTCTAATTACTTGTTCTTTCTTTACACATTGTACGGATTTAATCTATTTTTCCATTTCTACTTTTGTCAGATTATGTGTGATGCTTTATGCTTCGTTATACAGTCAACATGATTTATTCCTTTAAGCCAAATGCAAATGGTTCTGACTACTGACTTTGTGAACCACCATGTAACAGCAATTCAGCATCAAACCATATGATTAGTATTTTTTTAATCGGATAACAAATGGCTGGTTTTTATTTCTTCTCTGCCAAAATGAGTGTATTAGGTATTTTCCAACTTCTGGATTGAAAACAAATTTGGATTCAGAGTGCATTTTTTATGCAACATTGGGGGGAGGGGGGACGGGGGACGGCATACTTGTGCTGTTCATGTTCTATTGTGGGGACTGCATACTTGTGCTGTTCATGTTCTATTGTGGGGACTGCATACTTGTGCTGTTCATGTTCTATTGTGGGGACTGCTAGATGTGCAATTTCCCGCGCTTCTATTTGTTGTGAACTGAAATTTACTTGCTAATTTATTGTCTTCATTATTTTTATGCGATGACATTTTTTTATGGGTTCAACAGTTCACCATTTACAAGGAAATAAAAGAGAGATTCAGTGAGCATCTTTGGGTTGATGTTGTGTCTAAATGTGATTTGCTAAGTGATACTCCAGTTGTCTTCATAACTGAAGATAGTAATGCTGATAATCTTGAGCTAGCAAATTATCGAAGAAAGGGACCTGATGGGGCGATGCGTGTATCTGTCAAGACTGAAGAGGGCATTGACAAGGTATGATGCATTTTAGATGAATTTGAAAAGTATAATAGTAAAACCCATCAGTGATGAATTTATCTTCTGTTACGTATTAAATTAGAATTTTCTTAAAAAATGCACCATCTAATCTAAAATTGTGCTGCTGGTTTTATGAATTGTTTCTAGGAAAAATACATATTTGGTCCCTATACTGCAAATGTTTGCCATTGAACAACTCCGAAACTGAGAGACAAAAAATTGGGAAATTTTCTGTATATTGATTGCTTGAATGAATTTACAAGCGTTAATCTATTTATTTACTACCAGTTTAGCTATTAATGCAAAAGATAACCACTCCTACTAGTCTGGTTTCTTCAGATGATGCCACGTGTTCTCTTAGTCAATCCAACGGCTCCTGTACAATTCTCCCCTTTATGCCTTGAGTTAACAGCTGTAGCTCCTTTGTCCTCTTTATTAGCTCTGTCTCTTTGATAGATTCTTTAGGCAATCCATTGGGAGGAGAACAGAAAACAAACATATATGTACCAAATTTGGTGCACTTCTTAGATTAATACATTCTTACATTTCACTTTGTGGGATAGAATGAGTCAGCTGTTTTGGTTTAATTCTTGAATGTGTATATTTCTTAGAATAAGTAGAAACTGATTTTTCTCTCTCAACCTGAAAAATCCATTATCGACTTCTAACTAAAGTTTCCGACTCTATAAACGCATCGTGCAGTTGAAGACAAGTGTGCGTGAACTACTAACGACTCAGTTGGCGAGGTTAAAAATCTGTGAAAGCAACGAAGAAAATCATGATGTTCTCAGATGATTTATTCTGCTACATACAATGCATACAGGAGGTAAGTTGATATTCAAAATTTTGCCAATCCACACTCTTCAGATGTTTCTTCTTGGCATACACACTGTTTTATCGTGGTGCTGAGAGGATCAACTTCCTTGAAGACGAAACATGATTATGGGTAAACAACATGATCACGATGAATCTCCTCATACTTGCAGCTTGTTGAACATCATTCATGAATCTCCTCTTATTTGTCTTCGAATGGTTTTGTATTTATTTTTAATGCCTTGTAAACACTTGGATTGTATAATTTGGATTATTTGTATTTCATATTTTATCCTACCAATAGGTATAGGTCACGTGTATATATTATAACAATTCCAATATAGCATTATATAAGATCCAACTGTGTTACAAGTTATATTCATCATCTTTCTTGAGATGAATGTAGATGATGCAACTAATTTTACAAAGATGATTTTCACTTGGCATCCTATCTATTCACACTTGATATGAACATTCGTTAGTCAACTGTAAAAAAATTCACATGCATTGTTCGGACAATCTTGGATTATTATGATCTTGCACATGGTTACTTTTGCAGGAACCCACCGACCATTATATCAATTAGAGTGGGCGTTTGTTACATGTGTAAAATCTGTGTCGGAAAAGGAGATGGGATACATAACAACAAACACCATATTCGTTATCCTCATTATCCAATTTTTTAAAGAGCACACACCCCTTAGAGCATTAACCGTGAAACTCAGTTTTGATACCACTGTTGGGTCTATAGTTGTCTTCGGTGAACTATTCCGACAGGAATGAGCTCATGCTACTTGAGAGTTGGATTGTACTGGAATGTAGAGGAGACTATTAAATAATTAAAGTTGGGTAGCACTTCACCCACATTGTTCTCTCACTCTCGTTCACGTCACAAAATTGAGGAAGAGACTCGGTGCATAAGGTGAACCATCATGCCCAACCCATTAGTTGCCATAATTTTGTGACAATTTTGCCTTATGCATTGCGTCTCCTCCTTCAATTCTGCGACGTGAACAAGAGTGTAGGAAGAGTGGGAGAACAATGTGAGTGAAGTGCTACCTAACTTTTGTTCTTTAATAATCTCCTCTACATTTTGATATGATCCAACTTTCAGATAATCTAAATAGTGAGTGAAAGTAATATCATTAGATTCCATTATTAAAGTAATATCATTAGATTCCCATAAAAAATGAATAATATTATTATCCTCCTATAGTTGTAGGAATAATATTATATTGTCAATCTCCAATTATTATGATTGTCATGTATATTCTCATTTATCATCACAAGTCGAACAAAGAATGTTACGCCAACTCAATCTATTCATCCCCGTCAAAAAAAAAAAAAAAAAACTCAATCTATTCATCCAATAGAAAAATTCATTTAAATAAAAAAAACGTAATATTTGAAGAGAAAGAAACATTAAAAATTTAAAATCACAGTCATACATTCCATACTAAATAAATTTAAGTGTGAGTATATTACATAGTGGTAAATACAAATTTCTCCAATCAAATACTCCATAGTACTCAATTAACAGGGGTTTGACCTCATAAATGAAGATAATTGACTCATGAACTACAATTAAAAGCTCATTCAATTTCCTTCAATTACACGAATTTAGTATTCCCTAATTGTTTTTCTTTTAGATTCTCCATCCCTTTAAATTTATTTTCCATTTTAAATAACATAAGTATTACAGTAATTTACAATCAAAAAAAAAAAAAAAGTATTACAGTAATTTCTAACCATTGTATAACGGTTACTTTAAAAAAAAAAGGTGTTTATAGATAAATCCTAATTAAACTAATCAATTAGCCTCAGACTTTCTGCGATAAATCCTAATTTGGATTGGTCTTGGCTATCCGTTACAATTTGTTCTAGGTTTTTCATTTATTTCATCGTTCAATCTTGTATTTAATTTTATATATTCTCAATTGCATTTCAAAAACGTACATGGAATATTATACATACATTTAGCCTAGTCCTATTCTCACATATATTTATAATACATTCTCCATCTAACATTATTTGAATTGAAACATCAAATTAGAAAATGAAAATAAATGCCATTTTTTCTTACCATTTTTCATTTCTTTATTTTAAGATATTGTACACATACATAGTATTGGAATGAATAAAATAAAACACGAGAGGATCATTAGTTGCACTTTTCTTAGTGATTAAGCAAATAAAATAAAAATAAAAATTGTCTGTGACTGGGTTACAGTAAAGCACACAGCAGGCTTCCAATTCCATACTGTCCCATTCCCATTCACTCCAATTACTTTCAACTTCTTTTATTATTTTAAATTAAAAAGTACTACTATTATTCTAATAATTATGCTCCAAAATCCTTAATTATTAAAAATACATCTTAGTATTTGAGGCTCCCTTTCAAAGCGGTGCCACTAGAGTGCCGTAGAAAGAATCAAACTCCAAGTCATCCCCACGTTCCCCTTTTTCCGTTTGATATATACGGAAAAAGTGTTAATCTTGATTATTGTAACCTTAATATAAATTTATATTCTAAAACATTTCTTTATATATAAAGAAAATGTGAAAGTTGGGGTGGGTTTTTTTAGAAATAAATAAAAGCAAAAGGAAAGTTTTTAATTTCATTATACAGAGGAATGCCGACTCTCTATCTTTCCTCTTACTAGATTTGCACATTGCCAGCCAATTTTCCGCACTCAACATTTTGCTAACTTTTAGTACTACGATTTTATGGTAGTTTTTACATAAGGTGATTTACTTAAATTTTTTTTTTTTTTTTTGGGTAATTTGTGGTACATTGCCTAAAATTCGATTTTTTTTTTCTTCTCTGGAAAATGGGTTGGGTGAAAAGGCCGGAAATTAGTGGTCTTGTTGAGCATTGTTTTTAGTGTGTTGGTGTTGCTGAGCATTGAGTTTAGTGTGAGTTAACGAGTTTACTGCTGAGTAGAGGGTTTACACTATATTTTGCTGCTGAAAACGCTCGTCCAGAAAAATAGTGTGAAAGAGAAAAGAACCCGAAGCCACAATCAATCAGCAAGATCCGTTTCTTTTCCCTCTTCTGTTCAGGTTTGGTGCGTTAATCTCTCTTGTATCTCCTTCAATTGGAAAAGTAAAAGATGTGTGGTTAGATAGGTTTGGGGAAGTAGAAATTGTGTAGGTGTTTTACTCTGTTATGTATTTTAGTTTATTTATCAATGCGTTCATCACAAAATTCTGATCTTGGTTTTCATGTTCTTGGTTCTGAAATTCTGTACCTTAGACTAATTTAGGATTATGATTTGGAATGTTGTACACAGAGGGAGAAGTTGATCTACAATGTGGAATCAGAAATTAAAACCTGATTCCGTGGGGTTGGGATTGCCCTCCGTGACTAGGCACAAGCTGACGACTGCCCGAGCCCCATTCATGTTATCAGAATCTGATATGGATGTTTCCTCAGAATCTGAGAGAGATTATTCTCTTGAAGCATCACCACAAGATGATAAACTTCCCAATGGCAGTAGTAATGCTAGTGTTAGTGGTTTGTCGAGCTTTTTGGAAAGACGGGGAGTGAGAGGAGGTGGGTTTTCAGCAACACCCAGTGGTTTTGCTGCGGATGACGAATCATCTGCATCTGTGTCAAGTTCAGAAGCGAATTATTCTCCTCCTAGAAGTAATAGCAATAGCAGCACTCTACTTGAGAAAAAGTTCAAAATAGGGACTAATTTCTCTGGAATCAATTTGCAGTCAAATATTGGGACTACAGAGAAGGTTAGTGCTTCCAATATTTAGTCATGTGTGTGCCTGTGAGTGCTATAATCTTTGTACATATGTGTTTATGTTGTACATATCATACTATGAGTAATTAGGCCGTGTTCATCAGGTTTTTGGGGTTAATGAGCAAGTTGTGTCCTTAACTAGTGATAACAATAACCTTAGGGTGTGTTTGATTAGGGATTTTGAAATCTAGTGGATTTCAAAACTTTAATACTAAATAGTAATGGTGTGTGTTTGTTTTGAGATTTAAATTGGACAGGATATAACTTTATGTCAGATTGATGTGTAAGAGTGTGTGATGTTGCATTATTATATTATTATTGTTGAATGTAATTATAATGATTGAAGATAGTGTGGTGTAGAAAAAAATGGTATTTATAAGGTTTATAGGTATTTGTAGAGGTGGATGGATTGGGTTTTTAAAAACTGGATTATAAAATCCCTAAGTAGAACTGGATTTAAATTTTGGAATCTCAAATCCGGTTTTAAATCCCAAATCAAACATACCCTTAAAGTACATTATTATCTTTACCATTGGAAGATTACTTCCAGTACATTTGTAGATATTGTATCTATTACTGCTAAACCTTAATTTCGATTGAAATGCTTACTAATTGTTTGTTGCTTTGGGCTCTTTTACTGCTGCTTTTGGCTTACCTATAGTAAAATATTTTATGTGCTGTCTAAATTGTCTCATGTTATTACTTGTTCCAGGGTTTCCGCAATGCCCCATTGCAGAATAAGTTTGACGACGATATCCCTAGTGCACCCCCAATGAATGGCTTTTTCCATGTCAATCAAGTTTCTGAAAAACGTTCAATATCTAGAGCTGATGCTAAACCTTCTTTAGCAGCATCGAGCGGTTCTGCAGTTGAGGTTGATACTAACATGAACAAGAGCACAAAACGTGGTGCTACGGAAGCTAATACTCCTGAAGTGTCTGTAAGGTACATCTTTGGATACTTGTAAAGCATTACTCTCTTACAGCCCATCATATAAGTTAGTGGCTTGTGGATTAACTTTTTTTAATTAAAGTTTGTTTGGTCTTACACAGGACTACTTTGGGATCTTCTCATTCTTTACCTCCAAAATATCCTACATATCATGCGAGGTAAACTCTCCAGTATTGTTGCTTGATGTAATTATGGTTCAGTAAAACGTTTGTATTTTTACGGTTGACTTTTTAATTTTTTAATGAAATGGACCAATGAATATTAATCCTATGAAATATTGTTGATTTCCAAATCCATTACAGTGGGCTAGGTCACTGGTATGGGGTTCTGTCCTATGATGCGTGTGTACGTCTCTGCCTACATTCGTGGGCTAAAAGCTGTATGGAAGCTCCTGCCTTTTTGGAAAATGAATGTGCGCTGCTGAGGGATGCTTTTGGGTAATTAATGTTACTTGCCTCTATTGAATTGTTATTTTTGGTGCGTGTGTGTGTTGTCTTTTCTTTTCAGATGATGCCAACTTTTCTGCTGCTACAAAAGTGAAAATCTGAAACCACTAACTGTATACACCTGTAAATTTCATATAATACTGTGTATTTTGAATGTTAGAACACTTTGTGGACATTGAAACTTCTTAGTTAGATTGACGAAGAGAAGTCCAGTTATTGATTTATTATCGGTCTCCTTTTTCAATGTGACTATATGTCAACTAAGCAGAAAAATAACTGCCAAAACTGAGTGAAATATGATGCATTCATCTGTAAAATGAACCTTTTCTAATTTGTAGGTTGAAACACATATTGCTACAGTCAGAGGAGGAGCTAATGAAAACAAAAACTTCAGAGCTCGTCACTGAAGGAGCTTCTGTAAAGACTAAGAAAACCATTGGCAAGATTAAAATTCAAGGTTCTATATTCATAATTCTTGTAGGAAAATGCATTTGAGCTTTAAGTAATGTCAGTGGTGCATAACAAGTTCTTAAAATTGATTATATTGCAGTTCGTAGAGTGAGAATGGGGTTGGACCCACCTGTTGGGTGTACATATGCATCTTTCAAGTCAACATCCGCTGTGAAACTGGAATCATTTCAGTTTCGATTATCCAATGTTAAATCTGCCCTCTCTTCTGAGAGAAAAGTGTTAAAAAGTGAACGTGTAACCCCAGTCAAGGTTGTAAATGCCTCTTTCCTAGATCAAAGTCGGGACTATATTATTGTTCGATCTCGCCGGTACATGAAAGAAGTGCCTGAACTCATAAAAGCTGGTTTTATTGCTTGGCGGAGCAGTTCATCAGCTTATGAAGTGGTGCAAGGTATGTTTTTCTGGTACAACTTTTCATCTGATTGCATACAGCCTTTCATCATCTATCGAATTCTTATGTATTTACCTTCTAATATATTTCCCTCGATATGGCCTGGTCATCATTTGATAAGATATGAAAACATCATGAATACCGATGATTACCCAATATTATCTTGCTATTTTAATGTCATCTATAACAACATTGAAAGGTAAAATCCGCATTTTGTCAGAATGTTCCTCCATGTGATCACTGGGAGTTCTCATGTACGAAGTACTTTACATGAAAGCTGGAAAACATCTAATTTTGATTCTCATCTCAATAATTTCTGAATGGAAGATATATTTTTATTACAGAATCATATTCCTGTTTGTTGAGATTGAAAAGTTCTCCCGAAGAGGATGCAGCAAGACTACAGCCTGGATCCGGTGAAACTCGTGTATTGTATGTGGAGTTTTTACTTTATTCTTTGTTCTTCAATCTGGGAGACATGGAGTAATAAATTCCCTACTACTTCTGTACAGCTTGCCAGATGGACTTGGAGATGATCTGGTAATGGAAGTCCATGATTCAAAGGGAAAGTGTTGTGGTCGCACTGTACTTCAGGTGGCTGATATTGCTGAAGAATCGGTATGATGTCTGGATTTCTTCTTTTATTTTTGTAATCGTTTAGGCATGCTTATGTTTACGTGGCTGAACTGGTTCAAGTTTTTTCAATAACTCAATACAGGGGGAGAAGCTTCGTTCTTGTTTTATATATCGTGAACCAGAGCATGAGCAAGTTGGGAAAGTACAGCTATGTATTAATTACTCAACTACATTAGATGAAAACAGTTACAAGGTATGTGTTGGCGTTGATCAAGTTTGATCATTGTTTTTTGGTTGGATTCAGGTTGTTTTACGTCTAGCCCTACCCAGAAATATAAAGATAATAAATTAACAATAATCATCAGACTTTTTGGATTGTTGATTTGTTCCAAAATATTTATCTAGTGGCAAATATAAGAGATTATTAAGGTTTCAGGTGTACACTAATTGAAACTGATTTACGTTTTTTTTTCTGAAATGCTCTCTTTAAGAAGAAATGAAGTGGCTAGTCGTAATGTAATGATCCCTTTAGGTTGGCAGGCTTACCAGAGGTCTAAAGTTCTGATTAAATTATTCCATATTTATCAACAAGTCTGTGGTGTTATGTTATACCTCCATCCTAATGGAAATGTTCGATTTTGGGTTGACATGTCGTTTTAGATGAGAGTTGAATAAATTTTAGTATCATGCATTTGATTGTAAGTATCATATAATACAATTTTTTTCTCATGTGACAATATATTTTTAGAAAGCAGATTGTCAGGTAACATTATAGGGCACATTCTTTTTAGATTGTCAGGTATCATGCATTTGATTATAAGTATCATATAATACAATTTTTTTCTCATGTGACAATATATTTTTAGAAAGCAGATTGTCAGGTAACATTATAGGGCACATTCGTGGACATTTAGAAAGAAATGGAAACTTTAAATACTCCTGTCCACCAAAAGTATGTTCACTTACCTTATTTGTTCGTCCACATCAAGTATGCTTATTCCTTTTATGGAAACTTCATTTTATCTCCAACTCCAACCACCACTTAATTACTTAAATTGCCACTCAACTTTACTCACAAAAATCACTTTATCATAAATGGACCCACAATATTCCACAAAACCCTTCTATTTTATCTACTTTTTCTTCAAATTTGTGTCCAAAAGTATGAGGATTCTTTTGGTGGACGGAGGGAGTATGACGTAAGGAGTATCATAGAACAAAATCTTTTTATGGTTCAAAGTCTTCCATGCCTATAATCATCAGAATTATCAAAGGGTTTTCTCTTATAGTATCTTAGTTGATTGGCCAATAGCACACCTGAATATGTATCACTATTTTTTATGATAAGTGGGATCTTTAGCCTTTTCACGCTTCTTTACACGTGTAAGTAACTTAACTGACCTTTTATCTCTATGTCAAAGTGTGCATCAGTTGCGGAGACCATTGCATACGATTATGTTTTGGAGACCGCCATGAAAGTCCAACAATTTCAGCAAAGGAAATTATTGCTCAATGGATCTTGGAAGTGGTTGGTGACTGAGTTCGCTTCTTACTATGGCATTTCAGAAGCATATACGAAGCTTAGGTATCATAGTCTGCGTTCTATGTGTTTATTTGTAGGATAAATAGTTGCAATACCTTTTTCTAATTTGAGTAGTTTACTTAATTTTGATATTATGTCTTCGCAGATATCTTTCGTATGTCATGGATGTTGCTACGCCAACTGCTGACTGTCTGGAATTGGTGCATGAGTTGCTACTGCCCGTGGTAAACAAAACTAAGCACAACTTGAGTCGCCAAGAGGTAGGTGAAATTTAAGATTAATCTATAATTATTTTTTTAGAATCTGTTTTTTTCATGAATGTGGAACCCATTCTTTTTAAAATTTATTCCATTTTGACTTGGTTGAGAGGTTAATCGTGTAAATTATTATTCTTAAAGGGAAAGTGTATATTTTCCATGGACGAAAATATCCGGAAATTTCCCCAATATATCCTCGATATATCCATTTTTCGTGGTCACCGATATCGATATTGAGAAGAAACGATATTTCCACGATATTTGTAAAAAAAATCGATATACAATAACAATATCGAGACTAATATCGGTAAAATATCGGAAAATATCGAAAAAAATCGGAAAATGTCGATAAATTAAAAAAAATATCATATGAAATAACATTGTATGCTATATTTTATATAAATCTATCATAGATATAAATGTATTTAAATTGTTTTGTTGAATTTATGTATTAAAAGTTAGTTATTAAATTTCCACAATTTTTAATATATCCATCGATATTTCCACAAATTTAAGGTCTCGATATTTCCACCGATACCGATATTTTTGACCTTGAATTATTTTCCCAAGTATTTTCTGCCTCTCGTTTTATCGAAATCTTTACTCACTTTAGGTCTAACTAATTGATGTCATGTGGTTACATCTCTTAACAAAATTTCCCATCAATGGCTAGGTTCGTATTTTAGGGGAAGTTTCTGACGAAGTTGATCAGATACTTACTTTGGTGTTCGAGAATTACAAATCGCTCGATGAATCATCTCCCTCGGGCATAGTAGATGTCTTTGGACCTGTTACAGGAGTGGCAGCACCTGCTCTTACTCCTGCTTTGAAACTTTACAAGCTTCTGCATGACATTCTTTCTCCTGAGGCACAATCGAAACTGTGCAGATATTTTCAGGTTTTAATCTCTCAACTTCAACTTGGGTTTCTCTCAGGCACAATCGAAAAACTTTAATTAATTTAATTGGGAAATTCTTGTGCAGAATGCTACAAAGAAGAGGTCCAGAAGTCACTTATCGGAAACTGACGAATTTGTTTCCAACAATACTGAGAACATACTGATGGATCCTATGGCATTATCGACTGCTTACAAGAAAATGAAATCACTCTGTATGAATATTCGCCGAGAGATTTTGAGTGATATCGGAATTCACAAGCAGGATCTTCTTCCCAGGTATTTTTTTTCCTTAATCTTGATGATGCATGTTATCACCAATAAAAAACTGCTTCTTTTCCAGAAATTAGATCATGATATGTATTCTAAGGTCTTATATTTTATAAGATAGAAGCTATATATAACTATCAGTTCCTATACTCATATGGCAGTTGTTGGGCTTTTTGATTTCACTCCCTTTGATCCTAATACTCCAAAATCACCGAGACACAAGTGCAACACAGCTGAATGCAATAAAACACATCTTAATCAACTAAAATCATGCACAATTTTCTACTTATCAAATCACTCACTTCTCGTCGTTTTTTTGCAGTTTTATCGATCTTCCAAACCTTTCATCATCAATATACAGCACAGAGCTATTCGGTAGATTAAGGGCGTTCCTGGTTTCATGCCCTCCTGCTGGGCCCACACCTCCAGTCGTTGAACTTGTTCTAGCTACTGCTGATTTTCAAAGGGATCTTGCTTTGTGGAATATCAGGTACGAGATAGACAATAGTTCTTACATGTTTTGAGCAGTCACATCAATGTTGATGGTGTATGTACTTTCTTGCAGTCCTATAAAAGGTGGGGTTGATGCGAAAGAGTTATTCCACACGTATATAACCCTTTGGATCCAAGATAAGCGTCTTGCTTTACTTGAATTTTGCAAGTTTGACAAGGTATGCCCATTATTTATTTCAGTGATGTCATTCTGCTTGATAATAATATAAGTCTCTGATTTTATCACCAATCATGATGCATCTGCCACCATTTCTTTGCCATTCAAATAGCTAAATAGTGAATTTTCATAATTTTGAACTGTGTGACTATTCTTCAACAAACACCATATACATTGTTAGGTGCCTGACATTTTCTTTGATATAATCCAATGGGCAGCAAAAGGTATCGTTTAGTCAAAATTGGAATAAATAATTGCAATCCCTCTCTTACTTTTCAGCCAGAAATTATATGTTTTGTAAGCAGCACCATAAATTTTTTATTCATCGTTCTTCTATTGTTTTTCTTGGATTTTAGGGGTGAAATCATTTATTCCTGCACTTTGAACCCTTGGGCAGAACAATTTTTTATTTTTTTTTAATTTTTTTTTTAAAGGAGTTAAACATTGTTTATTAGGGAGAGGCATCGTTTTATTTGACTTTTTTATATTAATAATCAAACTTAAAGTGAGCAATTCCTAAGGACTCAATGGTGTGGTCACATGTTTTACAGAAATCAGACTTTTATGGCTGAAACTCATTTTATAGATTGGTTATGAGTTCCTTTATGTCTTGAAAATGAGAGAGCTTTTAATTCGTTGAATAATTTAGATATGACTAATTCTTAGAAATTATTTTGTTACTTTGTTCTTACAAGATGTAATATAATGTCAGGTAAAATCTTCCAGCTTCCCAACACAGCACTCCACAACTTCATTCATTGATGATATCTATAACCGAATAAAAGAGACACTTGTGGAGTATGATGTCATCATGAGTCGATGGCCGGAATACACTTTTATGTTAGAAAATGTATGTTCCGTTCTGATCATCAGCCTCTTCATCTTTTGCTCATTCGTTCTTTCCTCTTATGTATTGTTTTATGTATGAAAAGGCCATAGCTGATGTTGAGAAGGCTGTAATAGAATGCTTGGAGAAGCAATATGCTGAAGTATTGTCTCCATTGAAAGAGACAGTTCCTATGAAATTTGGTCTGAAATACGTCCAGAAATTCGCAAAGGGACATGCTTGTCTTTTTACTGTCTCCAGTGAGGTACAACGGCTTTTAACGTTTGGTAACTTGTACCTTGTTGTTGCTTTATTGTACTGGATGACATCATCTATTGTTGTGTTTCAGTTGGGGGTCCTTTTGAATTCGATGAAAAGGATGCTTGATATTCTACTTCCCCCGATAGAAGAACAAATAAAGTCGTGGGGATCTTGCATACCTGAAACCGGGAATATGGTCCCTGGTGAAAGTCTCAACGCAGTAACCGTGATGATTAGATCCAAATTCAGAGCTTACGTGCAAGCCGTTTTAGATAAACTCATCGAAAATGTGAGCATTTTTTAAGTATAAGATTTGCATGTTTCTGAGATTTTTTTACAATGTCAGTAAAAATGGAACAGTTCTATAATATTATACATTTTCTTGAAATTATAATTTCATGTATTATATATTTTGTTGGTATGGTGCAGACAAAATTACACAATGCTACGAAACTAAAGAAGATCATTCAAGATGCTAAAGAAAACACGGTGGAGTCAGATTTTAGAAGACGAATTCAACCTTTGAAGGAGTTGTTAGATGCGACCGTAGACGAATTGCACAAAGTATTGGATCCTCATGTTTTTGTAATAGTTTGTCGAGGATTCTGGGATCGCATGGGCCAGGTGGGACACACAGCTGTTTCATATATCGATGAATTGTTATTGTAATTCAATTACCATAATAATGTGTTTTGTCGATGCAGGACGTGCTGAAGTTTCTGGAAGACAGGAAAGAGAACAGATCTTGGTACAAAGCTTCACGAGTTGCAGTCACTGTAAGCTCTTGACTAATCACTTTGTTTGTTATTTCAATGTATTTTCTGTCTGGGAATTCTGGTTATTGTATCGTGTTTGTGATTGGTAACTTAAAATACACAGTCCTACATTTTAAGAAAAGTTGGTATACATTCATTCATTCATGTGCAGGTATTAGACGACACATTTGCTTCGCAAATGCAGCAGTTGCTGGGGAATGCACTTCAAGAGAAAGACATAGAACCCCCGCGATGTATCTTGGAAGTGCGATCAATGCTGTGTAAAGATGCGGTGAATTACAAGGACAACAACTATTACTACTAGACTATAGATTAATCACTGCAACTGAAGCTACCTAGGAATCACGTTCCGTTCTCTAGATGTAGATGCTGCTACGAGAAATGGGAATCCTGATAATTTTTGTGAGCTTTTTATAGCTAGCTAGTAAACGGCTGGAATTCCGAATCCAATGGAAGATGTTGATAGCGAAGCTAACTCTCATGGCTTCATTTTTTTGTAGGCCAATCTAGTCTCTTTTGTATCATCATTAGTCTTTTAGGCTAAACAAAGAGTTGATCTTATTGTAGATGTAAACATTCCTATTTTATACAAAATGGGAGTATATATATATATATAATACTATAGATATAGATTATTGGTGGTATGATGAAGTTCGGACACTTTCTGCCCAACGCTCCTGACTTTCTTGAAACAAAAAAATAGCAATGCCAAGGGCCCTATAACATTAGGAATTAAATATCTATCACTTACATTTTACACGAAATTATGAGAAGTAATGTTTATATATCCCAAAATTAAGCTCTATATGTTTATTAATATATCAAGAATTCTTTTAATTTTTGTATTTTATTTATATATATAACCCACACATACAGGTATTATGGAGTCTACATTTACATAAAGTAATCGTAAACTTATCATTGAGATTCATATTATATATGGATATTTGGATATTATACTATATACTTTAGCGAGTGTAGCACGAAATGAATTCTTGTTGAAAGATCTATAATTCATACGTCAGGGAATGTCGCTTGATTAAAGAATGAAAAGGTCTCAAATGCTCCATGTACACAGAATATTTATTTTGGATCATATATATTGAATCCTCTTCATCTTTTTCATGCAACACTGTTTTCTTTCCTACCTATTCCTTTTCTCTATTTTCTTCATTGACCGTGGATGATCCTAGAAGGATAATGAAGATCAAGAATTCTCAAACTCATTCTCCTTCAAAAATGTCCTACTTGTTGTTGGAAATAATTGCAGCTGGTCAAAATCTTTTAATGAGTATTCAAGTTTTGAAAGCTCTATAATGAGAAAAGCGTGTGTTGCAAAGGTTAGGGTATGAGCATTAATGTATTTTTACACATGCTACACTGAAGGTTAGGTTAGGGAAGGAAATTTATGCATTGTCCTATGAGAGAATCGTTTATTTCTTCAGGAATTGTTCAATGACTGAATAATTGTTGTTGTTTTGCTTAACTAAACTGAGGACTACAAATTTTTAATTGAAGTGTTCAAAAAGAGGTCATATTAGAAGAGCAATTGAGCTTTTTGAAACGAAAAGTCAACATAATTTTTTAGGCTTTTTTGTTTTTAAGCCGATAGTTAACGAGTGTTTTGATGATTTTATTTTTTTTAAAAGAGAAGAAGACGTTGGTTTTTTTTTTTTTTCCTAAAAGTGTTATTCAATTTATAATGTGATTATATATATATGTGTGTAATCTGATGTGGCGAGCTCCGACAAATCACGTCATCGATTGTCGGTCGGAAGAAAAAATGTGTATCGAATTGCAACACATTGAAATGTTTGAATTTTTTATAATAATTGTGAAGATCGTGAATAAATTTATATTGAAATTAAAGATTGATAGTTTTTTTTTTTTTTTTAAGAATTAACCCTTTTCTAAATGAATCAGGTCATGTCTATGTGCATGGTGCACCCTAAATAAGGGATCCAACCCTTGAAGGGCAGATGGATGCTAAAGTAATAAAATACTCCTTCTATTAAAATTAATTTCGTCATCATATAGTGTAATGTAACTGCAGGGACCACACGGTAATGTCCTAATTCCGTGTGCTCAACACACGCTTATTTTAAATGACTTAACATTATGCTTATTTTATTTTTAATACTCCTCCTATAATATAAGTCATTTTGACCTATCGTTTTCTTTGCACATTATATGTGGTTTTACATTTTTCAATGTAAATTAAATGTGTTTTTTTTTAGAGATGTACAATCATTAATTAAGGGTAACATGATAAATAATTTATTTTATTAATATGTGTGCATGAGCTTAGAGTGTCCACATTAGTGGAGGAGTTATAACTCCCCTCTCTCCTACACCTCACTGCCACATCATCATTCTTCCATTAATAACTCAATCCCACTAACTCCTACAACAATTCCAAAAGTTATAACTCACATTTGTGAGACCCACTATTCAATCACATTTCTTTTTAATTCTTTATTTTTCATTTAATGAATATATGTAAAATTCAATATGTGTAAAAAAAATTAATACGGAGTATATGAATATATGAAGTCGTTACCGTTTCACATTGTCTTGTTAGCGTTTCACGTTGCCCTGTAACCGTTTCACGTTGCCCTGTTAGTGTTTCACATGACAATTTTGTTTTTTCACACTGATGATTTTAAACTTGAAAACTCACAACGAATTCATTTCATAATTAATTGAGATTACATGAAATTAAATAACATCACACAAATTTAAAATACGAAGTTGTTACCGTTTTACATTGTCCTGTTAGCGTTTCACGTTGCCCTGTTAGTGTTTCACATGACAATTTTGCTCTTTCACACTGATGATTTTAAACTTGAAAACTCACAACGAATTCATTTCATAATTAATTGAGCGGCATGTTGCTCGTCCGTCCAATTGGAGGTATCTTGATGATAAACAAATTTCCATTCATTCATTTGCACTTCACGCTCTTTCAATGCAGTCGCCTTTTCAAGCGCTATGAAATTAAAAAAAAAAAAGTGATGTATTTATAGAAAAAAAAAATGGGATTTTTTATAAAAAGGGTCATTCCTATAGACACTTTTTTAATAAAGAACAATAAATATAATTGATTCAAATAAGAGCAAAAATGAATGTTAATAACCCATTATGCCCTTAGATTTAAAAGACTAATTTATAATTTAATATTTAATTAAGCAATCCGTATTTTTCCTTAATTTTCGCCCCTCTCCTCCAACAACATTAATATCAATCAATATTTCTTCCGTTTCAACATCACTGTGTCTCAATTCATCAATTCATTATTTGACCTTCCTTATTCGATCGTGATCAATATCCATCTTTACATGGTAATCTTAATTATTAATTCATACTTTCCATAATAAAACACTTAGCAAAAAAATCTTCGTTATTGTGTTTATTAATTGTTTCTCCATATTTTTCTAGCCTGATTTCGTCTTTCTTGATAAGTTGCAGATTCTCAATCAATGGACTATTTCGTTATACTCAAGATCGAATTTAATGGGGGAAAACCAAGTTGATTTGTGTTAATCAGTCTTCAATGTATGTAGACGTCGTGAATCAAGTCATTGGTATGTGGCCTACGTGAATCAAACAATCAAGAAATCCACCTTCAATTCGAAGTTCTTGGACGAACCCCGATTTACGTGAGTAAAGGTAATGGAGTCAAGATTTACCGTAGGTTCGAACGAGTTGAAATGGGGGACAGCGATAAGTTCTGCATTTCTGCGAAGAGTCTCGTTTGGTATACTGTGAGGAAATTTCTAAATTGCAGGGAAGGTGTTCGACGAAATGATTCAGAGATTTAGCAGGTGGTAAAGTGTTTGCACGAATAGGATCTTGATATCTCAGGTATAGGTATAGATCCTGTTAAAGGTTTGTTTTTTCATAAATTAATCAACTGCTTATTTTGATTATCTCTATAATAGTAATACAGTGTGAACTTTGAAATTATGAATTGTTCTATTTATTGATTGTAGTGGAAACTTTTTTGTTGCAGAATTTGGTTTTCTTGTTGAAGGACGTGAATTTGATTCCTATCCCAAGAAAATGATCAAGAGTTTCAAAGATTGTGAGTGGTTTCTTGAAGAAAAATGAAAAGATAGTGAAGAAGATCTAATTTGCATTAAAGCAGTTTTCTGCATAATTCTGATGCAACTTTAGTTTTTTTTTTTTTTCATTATAGTTAGAGATTTTTATGCAGTTATGCAGATCTTTCTGCATAATCAAGTCAGATATTTTTTTGAAGAAAAGATCTAATTTGATTTGATGATTTTTCTGTAGATCTTCAAGTCTTAAAATGAAATTGAATATTAGAGTTTTGGGAAAATGCAATTCAATATCAGAGATTTGGGGAAGACCTGAATATCAATGATTTGGGGAAGACTTGAATATCAAAAATTTGGGAAAGACTTGAAACGGCGGATGATCAGTGGTAATTTGGGGAAGATTTTAATATCAAAATTTGAGGAAAGTCCTAAAATTGGGAATGCATAGATTTGCATTCAAATTTTAAAATTAGTTGACTTAATATTATATTAAAACATAATTTTAAATATTAAGGGTAAGATGGTACATTTAAATTAGATTTTGACCTTAATTTGAAATTAATTTGAACAGGTTCTTATTTGAAAAAACTCTATGTGAAAAGACTTATTGGTGAAATCCCCAAAAAAAATTACCGTTGTATAAATTTAAATTTTGAATATGAAAAAAAAAAAAAAAAAACCAACGGATATAATTACTGTGTATAATAAAAACATAAAAAAGATGAATAATAAAAAAAATCAATGGTAAAATTACTGTGCATAATAAAAATATAAAAAAGTTGAATAAAAATATAACATTAAAAATATATGTACCCTTATATACTAATTTTGAATCTTCTCTCTACTACGTGTCACTCCAAATTCTTTCCATTTGCATTTTCTCATTTTATAAGAATTTCACATTATTTTCTCTCTTTTTCTTTTTTTCTCTCTCATCTCTCTTTTAACTAACTCCATTATCTACTTATCCTTTTTATTTTCTCTTTCTTATTTTCTTTTTTCGACCATCAAAATTTCTCATATTTATTTTTTCCTCTTATTCTTCATTTTTACTAATTTTATTTTTTATTGTAAATTTAACATGGATATAAATTTAAAAAAATTTGAACATTAAATTAAATTTATAAATAAATAAATAAATAATTTAATTATATTTTAAAATAATAATATATAAAATTATCCCTTATATACTATTTCTAAATCTTCTTCTCTCCTACGTATCATCTTACTTTTCTCCGATTCTAATTTTCTCACTATTTACAATTATTTTGTTTTACAGTTTTTTTCAATTCTTCTATCTCATCTCTCCTCCCCCCTCTCTCTCTCTCTCTCTCTCTCTCTCTCTCTCTCTCTCTCTCTCTCTCCTTTTACTTTTTTTTTTTTAAGTTTTTTTCAATTTTTCTCTCTCACCTCTCTTCCTTTTCTCTCAATCTCCTAAATTTTTTTATACAAATTTCTCGTCCTCTTTTTTTTTTTCTTGATTCTTTTTATCATTTTCTTTTATAATTTTTTTACAATCCCCACGAAATTAGTGGAAAGACCCGTCGCGGGATGGTAAAATAAATTATTTAATAAATTTTAATATAATTATTAAATAAAATTATAATTATAATTAAAAAAAATTAATCGAAGAAGTGGAAGAATGAAAGAATGGATAAGAAAGAAAAAATAATTTAAAAAATGACAGTTGAAAAAGAGAGAGAAATAAGAGGAAAGATAAAATTATTTTTAAAAAAAAATCAAAATTTCAGAATAAGAGTTTTACAAAGTGAGAATTTTGGTGAAGCCACGTCATCTAAAAAGATTCAAAATTAGTATATAAGGAAGATATATGTGGGCCAATCCACATTTGTCAGAAAAGAAATGGAAAAGGACGGTTACAAAGTTTGAACTCAAATGAGGAGAGAGAGTTGTTTTGGAGTTATAACTCCTTTCCACATTGGTGGTCAAGAGTTATAACTCAAGAGTAACCCACCAATGTGGACACTCTTAGGATACATATATCTCGAATAGAAGGGAGTAATTCGTTAAAGATTAATTAATCCGGTACGGATTTTTACATGCACTTATTTTATTTTCTAAAATAATTTGGCCAAACTAGTCATGACACAGTACTTTTAGAATAAATGGAAAAATGAAAGGTGTAATGTAAAGTTTCTGGAGTTATGATGAATATAATCTGAATCAAAATGTTAAAGAATTGTGGTTCAGATTTATCTACATAATTATGATTGATTGAATCTCTCCTTTCATTTCAATAATTGATTTCTGTCCCATGCCCTTAGTTCTGATTTTCGATCATTGATCAGTGTTATTTTTCCCTCTTTTTAGGTTATTAGTACTTTTAATGTATTCCACAATAAAAAAAAAAAGTATTTTAAAATATCAAATCATTTGAATTAATCACTGGATATTGGCATACAAACACACTCCTGAAATTAAACTCTTTAAAAAATTAATGAAATTGATTTTATGTATGAATTCTATTTGAAAATTGCGACTATAAGAAAGGAATATTAAGAGTATGGGAACATGTACCACGTAAACATGTGATGTGATACCTAAATCAGTTTGGTGCATTTGAGATTCTGAATGTAGTTGCCATTTTTTTACTTTATTTGGTGAGAATTGCGAGCTGGTTAATGACTTCTTATAACTCCTTTAGCCCTCCCTTACTCATTTATTTTTTACATATTACTTTTTCCCTTCCATTATAAGTTTTTTTTTATTTTAATTAAAAAATATAATAAAATAATAGATGTCGTACAAGTGATGTAAGGATGAGAGTGAAAATAATAAATAAGTATGAAATGAAGTATGGTAAAATAATATATAGAATATAAGTGACTTAGTTGGGAGAGAGAAAATAATACATAGTATGTTAAAAATGAAATGAGAAATTTACTGTGTAACGTGCAGAAAAGAAAATTGAGAAAATTATAGTGTGAATGTGTGATAGATGAAATATTATATGTGTAGAGAGATCTAGGAAAAGTGAAAATATTGTTAAAGATAGTGAGTGTTGAAAAAATATGAAATAAATAGCTTTTAATGGGACGTCCAAAATAACAAAATTGATAATTTTTAAAGGGATGGAGTGAGTATAATTTTTCAATCGAACTTATAACAAATACTCCAATTTATAAGGACGAGTTATGTATGAATTTCCGTGTAATTAATACTACCTCTGTCACATAGAAGATTACACTTCTAAGCCTTCAGTATATATCCCTACGAATGAGATTGTATTTTTTTAATTTTGGTGTTCCACATCTTATTTCAATGGGTAGGACTGCTGTGTATTCAAGTACACGGTGTACTTGAGTCCAGCTATATAGGAATTATTAAATATATATATAATAAATAACAAAATATTTAATAGAATTTATTCTAGTCTAGTGGTTGTCCTTAGATTGTCTTATCACAAGGTCATGAGTTCAAAACCCACTCTCAACAATTTTTGTAAATTGTTATTTTCGAACAGTTTTTTTCCGTAAATAAGAAATATTTTCGAACAGGGTGCTAATTTTTTTAAATTATGAAAGTACGAGTACAAATAACCAAAAGGTATTTTTTTAAATTATGAAAGTACGAGTACAAATAACCAAAAGGTGTATCATTAGCATACACTCAGTTATAATATCATACACTTTTCAATTATAATAACATACACTTTTCATTAATATATAACTTACATTTTTCATTAATAGAACATACACTTTTTAGTTATAATAACATACACTTTTCATTAAATAGATCATACACTTTGCATTTATAATAACATACACTTTTCATTAATAGATCATACACAAATAACCAAAAGGTGTATCATTAGCATACACTCAGTTATAATATCATACACTTTTCAATTATAATAACATACATTTTTCATTAATAGAACATACACTTTTTAGTTATAATAACATACACTTTTCATTAAATAGATCATACACTTTGCATTTATAATAGGGTTAATTGCAAATTAAATCACCACCTTTCGATGAATTGCAATTTAATCTAAACTTTTGAATAATTGCAAATAAAATCATCACCTTTCAATATTGTTGCAATTTAGACTTCTAGACAATCTCATTTGTGCCCGAATTTGACGTTTCGAGATTAGATCGAAATAAAAAAACAATGTTGTTTCATTAAGAAGGTGTCACATCCGCCAACCACGTTAGATTTAAGCACAAATGAAACTATTAAGAAGTTTAAATTGCAACAATATTTAAAGGTTGTGATTTTATTTGCAATTATTCAAAAATTTAGATTAAATTGCAATCCAGTGAAAGGTGGTGATTTAATTTGCAATTAACCCTTTATAATAACATACACTTTTCATTAAATAAACATACACTTTTCATTAATAGATCATACATTTTGCAGTTATAATAACATACACTTTTCATTAATATATAACTTACACTTTTCAGTTATAATATCATACATACACTTTTCATTAATATATAACTTACACTTTTCAGTTATAATATCATACACTTTTCAGTTATAATAACATACACTTTTCATTAAAAACAATGTTGCACTTTTCAATATAGTAACATACACTTTTCATTAAAAAAACAAAGATACACTTTTTAGTCATAATAACATACACTTTTTCAAAAAAAAAAATCGAAAAAAAAAATTCGAAAAAAAATCGATTTTTTTAGAAAAAAAAAAAAATCAAAGTTTGACCGTTGACTGATCAACAGTGGTCAACGGTCAACATTTGACTAGTAAAAGTCTACTCAAGTACATGGTGTACTTGAGTACATACAAGAATTTGGCTATTTCAATATATGAATAATTGACATGTGTTGAAATACAGTGGAATACAAAAAGTGAAACAAAAAATCGAACCGTAACACTAGGCCAACTCCTTAAATTAAATTTTTTAATATGTATTTTTAATAAACTCATTTTTATTTTTGTCAACATTATATTTCACTATTTCTCTATTCTCAATATCACGCAACACATGTAGTATATTACTTAAAAATTAAAGAAAATACATATTTTCATTTTAATCACACAACACATGTAGTATATTACTTAAAAAATTAAAGAAAATACATATTTTCATTTTAATCAGATAAAAAGTTGTGGGGACAGTTATATTGAACCTTGTTTAACATTTGTCGGATGTATTAATTAGTTAAAGCCTGTCCAGTTGGGAATGAATTTCGATAGTCCATTATTTCTTTTGAAAATTATTACACATGCTTATTATTTAAATTGGAATGGTTGCTTACCTACTAGCTTCAAAAACAGGTTGTATGATTTTAATATACTGTGTTACCAGTTTTCACTGCCACCTAAGTGTGTTAAGTTAGTGTCTTTATATATATTCTTATAATAATTTAAATTATTTAATTGTTCAAATTCGTATTAGTTATGAGAGCCACTGAGTGCTTTGCTCTAATTAAAAATGGCTCTATTTTAATATTTAGATCATATTTTTCTTTTAAATATAATTAATTTAGAGTCTCATAAATTCATGAGTTATATTAATATATAATATAAAAATAATTACTCTGATATATGAGATTAACTCGTACAAATTATTATCTTTGTTTGCGGTTGAAGCCACATCATACTGTACTCAATGGGGGCCATGCCTCCAAGCTCCAATATATATTGCAATAAAGATAGTGAGTGTTAGTTAAAAAAAAGGAGTAATTTTCTATACACCCTTATAATTATGAGAAATTATGTGTAATTGGTCTAGTGGAAAAGACTTTTTTTTTTTGACAAAGTGGGATAGCTCAAGTGGTTAGAGCACCACTACCTAGGTCTTAGGTCCTGAGTTCGAGCCATGGGGAGGGGAAAAATGGAATGGGTATTTAACTTCCATAAAAAAAAAAAAAAAAAAAAAAAACCCTTATAATTATGAGGAAAAAACAATTGTGTAACTACTTCATATATTTTAACTTTTTAGTCGGGGCCACATTAATATTAACCAAGTTCATATATTATTTAATCAACTTTATTACCTCATAAGAAAATATGAATTTGGTTAATATTATCCAAATTAATTTGAAAAAAAAAATGAATTTGGTTAATTTGAATAATATTAACCAAATTCATGCATTTACATCAGTAGAGTATATCGCCCAATAGTAGAGAAACACGCACCAAGTCTCCATCAATCCTGTTTATTAGTTGAGAATTGAAAAATCGTACTCCGGATAATTTTCTGGTTCAAAAATATGTATTTGAAAACGGATAATTTTTAATTGAATACAAATTGACTTATATTAAAAAAAAAAAAAAATTAACGATCGATATCCAGCTCAAAGCCTAGATTACTAATGTCAAACCTATTGGTATCAAGTTGTAAAAAAGGAATTAAAAGGACGGATTAAATAAATCTTTTCAAACTCTGAAACGTTCTGTCATTTTAATCAATTTCCTTTACGTTACAGTGCATATTAAAAAAATTAAGAGTCCACCCGACGTATCAATATTTATTTGCTCATTTCAATAAGCTTATTTTAAGACTATTCTATTTTCTTGGACTTTGGCAGGAGAGACCAGTCCCAGGTGATTTGTCCAGCGCAATTATAATTGAATTATTCTAAAAAAATTGATTTGTTTTTTTTTTTTTATTTAGATCTGATCAATAAATTGTAAAAACATACTAATATTCGATAAAACTCAACAAAGTAATTCCGTGAATAAATTTTAGAAATTTGGTGGAAAAATTAGAGACAAAAAACCCATAACTTTTTAGTGCCTGAAACTCACTCGTACTACAATTTAGGAAATAAATACGAGATCCTCTACATTTGTCTTTTTACGGTATTAATCCGGAATAAACAAAGATGTTGTTTTCTGAGAATACGTAATTCCAATACTTGAGCAAGAAAGCAACAGAAAAGAGTAACGTCACGCAATATTTATATCAAGAGACAGTAAATAATTAAAAGATAGTAATTCCATTAAGCTAATCAGTAGTAATCATAATAATCTTTAGTAAGTAGAACTTAATATATGATATGATATTCAAATAATAAAAAATACAAGTAGATTTACTTGTTTTCCTTCGTCATCATCATCATCAGAAATCCTTGAGCAATTTTCGGACCTGTTCAAGAGTGACAAACAGAACAACGGTGAAAGGCCCCTGTCTCGAAATCGTCGGAATAAATCCTTTGTACAACGCCATCGGCCCTTCAGCCTTGATCGTCTGCATCGCACAATCAATTGCGCCGGAGTAGGGCGGCGCCACCCCCGGCACCACCTTCATATTCATCACACGCGTCTTAATCACGTCCACCGGATTCGACGCCACCGCCGCCACGAACCCCGCCGCGAAGCTGGCGGTGACGTGGGTCCCAAGCCCATCCTTCATCAAATTCTTCTCCAGAATCGTCTCCTTGAACTGATCGTACGACGCCAGCTGCGACGCCGTCACGAGCATGGCTCTGTTCACCGTCAGCGACGACCCCCGCCATAGGCTTGTGATCCCTTCGTTTTTAGTCATCTGAGAAATTGCGTCGACGACGCTCTTGTAGTTGCGCCGCCGGGAGGCGGCCGTCGGCCTGCATACGGACCATGGCTACGTCGGCGGGGTTTCCACAGGCGGCGCCGATTCCGCCGGCGATTAGGCCAGCGACGATTTTCCTTGTGATAGGGATTTTGTTGGTGTCTGGATCTGTCCATTTGGTTTTGAGGATGTCGTAGATGCCCATTCTGGTGGTGGAATAGAGCGTCTGACGGAGGACGGTGGCGGAGACGCCGGAAAAGAGGCCTGCGGGGCCGTCTTGTTGGACGATCCGGAGGCCGACGGAAAGGAGACCCACTCGTGGAGGAGTGACGTGGATGTTCGCGGTTGCGGGAGTGGCGGTGGGGTGGAAGGCGAGAGGAGGGCGGACGGCCTGTGGCGGCGACGGCGCTGCGGCCGTGGCCGGTGAAGCCTCACCCTGGAGCTGCATACGGACTTTGATTAAATCTAGGGGGTGGGTGCTGCAGCCTGCAACGATGGAGGCAATTCCCCCTTCAACAAATCCCTTGACACCCATATCAATTAATCAGGAAAAAGGAGTAGATCGAAAAAGAGAATGGGAAAAAGGAAATTCAATCGGAATAAAAGGAGTTGGAATGAGAGAACATCTCACTGGAGACCAGGAGATGGGAAAGAAGGGCGAAAGCGATTGTGGAATAATGAGGTCTGTGAGACATACGCTGGAGTGAGATCTGGTGGCTGAACGAGGGAAGGAACTTATAGGGCGAGAAAGGGGGGGAAGGATGAAGGAAGCAGCAGCTAGGTTTCACACGGTAATAAGAAAAGAGGAAACTAATTTTGTTTATGGAAACGTCGAAAACTATTATCTCTCTCTCTCGCTGAGCTGGACTCCAATTTTTACGCGCGTGGGGATTGGGTATGGTAAGGTCACTAATTAAGGTGTGGAGATATTTTCAACTTTTATTAATTTCCACATCATAATCTTCTCCATTATTTATTTTTAGCCAAAATTCGATTTTTTGTCATATATTTTTTCCTTTTTCATTTCATCCTAATTAATGGATTTATTTTAAATTTTATGATTGGTATAATTTATTGAATGGTAATTAAAGTATGAAATTCTCAAGGAATCAAAATTTTAATAAATATTTTTTTATAATAATAATACTATTACAGTATTTTTTAATTTATTTAATATTAAAAGTAATGATAATATTTTTATTTTAAAAATAAAAATATTAATTTTATGTAAAATATACATTTAGTATAAATAATAAAATCTGACATATATTAATAATAATAATAATAACTCTTTTACCAATCATAATTATTAACATATTAATAATAAAAATAAGCTGAAAACTTATATACAATATTTCACAATAACATTATCGTAAAATTTGACCCAGCGCTCCCTTCTTTCTCTTCTACTCCTCTTCCGCCTCCTTCGTTGCGAAATTTGTAGACTTTCATATAAAAAAAAAATCTTTTAAAAACCTTAAAAAAATTTGTTTGCTATCAATTATACTGTTTAGATTTCTGATCTGCTAATTACAAAAAAGGCAATAAATCATTATTTTTGTTTTTGAATGAATTAATGAGAAAAAATCAACAATAATAATAACACACGCAAATTTAATTAATTGTTGCTAATTATGTTTTTATAATTGTAGGATCAATAAACTATTCAACATGGTTGTATTTTTCGTGTTTTCAATTATTATTCTTCGTCTTTTTAATGTGGATATTTCATTCCCTCTCAATAATGACGTTTTATTTATACAGTAACATATCTCTTTCTATAAAGTAATACACTTGTGTTTATATACTAACACAATTTTTAATCAATACATGTGTTATTTTAAGAATAAATATGTGTTACTCAAAAGCCAATTGTGTGTTACCTTTCCTTATAGTAACACATATTTGTTCGTAGAGTAACATGTAATTGTATTTAAACTTTAAAGTAACACAAATTAAGAACAAGTTTTTCTGTTTGTCTCTTGGATGATTTTTTTTAAAGATATGTTTGATTTTGTATGACTTGCAAAAAATCTCGAGTTTTTTATCATTCCTTTAATTAATTGTATTAATATTTTCATATGAAAAATCAATTTATGTGTTATTTGCACTTACAGTAACATATAATTACCTTTATAGTAACACAAACTTGAATCCCGCTTTTCTGTTAGTCTTTTGTGTGTTTAGGGGTTTTATTTTCCCTATTGGAAAAGAATTGATTTTGATTCAGATCCCAAAACCCCTGATAGCCAATGCAGTTGAGATAGAGTCAGCTCAAATGCACAACGTAATAGAATTCGTATCAGCTTAGTTGTCTCGGGATAGATTTATGTGTTTATGGGTTTTATTTTCCCTGTTGGGAAATAATTGATTTTGATTCAGATCCCAAAACCACTGATAGCTGATGTAGGCGGAAGCACGATACACACGTAAATCTGTTGATTCTACGAATACCCGGAATATACGTAAACGAGATTAAAAGTGATAATCCATTGATTCAAAATAAATACTGGAAGAACACAAATAACACGCGTCAAAAGGGATAAAACTCAATATTTTTCTATTCAAATCCCCTTACAATGTTCTTAAGACTCATATTTATAATAGGTAAACTAGGGTTTTAGGCGTGTAAGCCCTAAAAGCTCGCCCCACTAATAATTAATCAAAACCTAAACAAAGCTCTAACACTATATAAAATATAAATAATACAGAGTACTAAATAATTAAAATACAATCTTATCTCCATCAATAGCTCAGTTCAATGTAGTTGAGATATGATAAATGAGTGTTATAATGATCAGCATTTATGTCTCAGTTTAGTTTAGACAGAGTCAGCTCAAATGCACAATGTAATAGATTTCGTATCAGTTTAGTTGTCTCAGGATAGATGAGACAGACTAGTGAAATTTGTCTAAGTATAGAATATCAAGATAGTTGAGATACTAGATATTCAGGCTAGATGTCTAGAGCTGAAATGTTAGGCAGCTTTCAAATGTTGTCTAGATTCAAATGAGTTGAACAGATCAGAAGAGCATTCAGATTAGAAGATCAATCATATCAGAAGAGATCAAATTCAGAAGAGTAATTCAAAATCTAAAGAGACAACTCAAGTGGACAAAGTCTCTGAAGTAGAAGGCCAGAGGACAAGTAGCCTAATAGACCAAGCAAGCTGATATAGACAAGTGAGTTGAATGATAAGCACTGTCTCAGATCAAGACATAATTATTGAAGTCTCTACAAGAAGCATTCAATACAAAATGAACAAGACAAGAAGTTATGAGCATTAAAGCACAACAAGCCTGAAGAACTTCAATAAGCATTAAAGGCGGAAGACTATTAAAGACCAATGTTTTCAAAACCGGACCGGACCGGCCGGTTCAACCGTGAACCGGTCACGGAGCCGGTCCGAAAACCCACTAAGGTCGGACCGGTCAAAAACCGGTTCAACCGGTCAAAACCGGTTAAAATCCGGTCAGACCGGTTCACTATTTTTTTTTATTAAATTAAAATTTGAATTGGGCCAATTAATAATATTTAAAGTCCAAGACTCCAAATAACTTTCTGCCCCCAAATTCACTGTGCAACCCTAGCCTAGCCGCTCAGCAGCCACGAGCGACGACAATCACGGGCGGCGCTGCATATATTCTAAAGTTCCAATGGCCCAATTCTCAGCACCGTGAAGTGTGAACCTAGCTTACCTTTGGTTGCCGGAGACGAAGGCGCAACCAAGACGACGGATCGACCACAGTGCGACGGCACACCAGTCGACGACCGCTTCTCCATCAAAAATCAAAGTTCCATATTACAACTGAGAATTTAGAAATGTGGCTTGGAGCTTATGCCTCTTGAGGATTGATAAATTTAATAACAAAAACAAAAAATCGCGGTTGCAGTAATGAAAACCCTATCCTTGTTATATAAACAACTCAATGAGCCTCAGCCAATTATTAATCAAATGCCCATCTTAAAAAAAAAATTATTAGCCCAATTAAATAATAGATAGAATAATATAAAATTATAAATAATTAATTAATAATCATTTTAACGGTTGAACCGCCGGTTGAACCGATCCAACCGGTTGGATCGTGAACAGGTGGTCTGTCCGGTTCGATCACCGGTTCGGTTATGAAAACACTGTTAAAGACAGTTCTTGTTATCTGAACATTCTCATTGCTGCTGAATGATTCAGAAGAGATAGTCAATCCAACTGTTTGAAGAAGGATAGATTCTGACACAATCTATCTTGAAAAATGTGTCTAGAAGAGATACATGTTTTATATGCTACTGTTCCAGCCACCCTACCTAAAAAGGGAAAGCTAGTTGCTGTGAACATCAAGTAAGAGTACAAGAGAAGCTGCAAATTGTGAATTCGAACGTTAGACTCCTCCAACGGTCTAATTGTTCAAATTCCCTATAAATATTGAAGTGATCCAAACCTACAAGGGTGACAACTAAGTGAAACCAAAAAAAGAACACACAAGTCGAACAAAAGCAAGGAAACACAAAAGGCATAGACAAGCGATAGTTTTGATACAGATTATCATGTGCTCCGATAAGATATCCAGTATCCTAAATCACTTCAAGCTAAGCCAACTTACACGTTGAGTACCAGGACTCAGAATTCCTATGGATCAAGGCACTTGAGATAAATGTGGTTGATCAGTGCACCTCGACACTATAAAACAAGTTAATTCTGAGAGTTAAGGAATTATCTTGTTCAATCAGGGAAAGTGGACGTAGGAGTTTGAGTCTCCGAACCACTATAACCACTGTGTTGTTTACCTTGTGCATTGCTTTACATTTGATCACATTCACATACTGCACACAAAACAGTTCAGCAAAAGAAAACATTTGTTTAAGTGTAAAAATCTGTTTTGGACAAGCTCCCTAATAAAACAGTTTTCATAAGTTAAAGCCCCCATCACATTCCGCACTAAAAGACTAACTTAGATAGTTGTCCAACTGAATACTTGAATAGTTTTCAGTAGATTGATTATCTTAGTCCAGGAAGATTTAAATACATTCTGATTTGTTTTTAAAGAAAAAGAAAATTGATACACAAGTGCATTCCCCCCCTCCCCACTCCATACACTTGTGTCATACTGCTTCAGGACCAACATTCCCTTTCTTAAATTTTTAGATTTAATGAAGCCTGGAAATGATCAGTATGTTCATCATCATGCTAATGGGTATGTTAATGATTCTTTTATGTAATTCCCTTGTTGATATCTTTGAAGTGTGTTGTTAGTTTGACTCCTCATCATCTGGCGTTTAAGGACAAATGGGGAATAGTTTCAATCGATTTTAATGTAGGGAAATCTGATCGGAGTGAAACTAAAGTGACTGGGAAGCGTAAAAAGGGTAATACTAGATATCTGATATGATGTTTCATGTTTTTGCTACAAAATATCAATCTCCAATAATATCATATGCAATACGAAGAATAGTCATCAATTAAATTAACTGGGGATTCAGTGTTTTAGAACCAAACTCGTTCATTTGTGATAATTTTGGTGCATTTGCCTTTTTTTTTTTTTTTTGTGGAGACTACTTTTGACCCTTTTATTTCAATGCCAAAACCGTGTTGGATGATTTTGGATGAGACACTTCATGTTCCATTGTATCCACTGCAGTAGTAACTTTCAAATCTCTATCATTTCCTTCTTCAATAATCTTCCTCTTAGTCTCATTTCCTTCACTCATCAATACAATGTTATGATGTATTATGTTAATAGCATGTCTCCTCGTGATCTCATTGTTGTTGTTTTCCACATTTTCACAAGTAGTTTTTGTTATTATTACAAATATTATTAATACGAATAATGAAAGGAAAATTGCATAAAGAAACATACTAATTTTTTTTGCTATCACAACATTCTCTTCCACGTTCTGTTCTTGTAGCTCATTGCATTGTTCATTACAATCATATACTTTTTCATCTTGCAGAGAAACATATTAAATTTTATACTCCGTATATCTTTCCACCTATAAATGAAACTGAATTCAGTAATACCACAAAGAATATCCAATAATACCAGAGTTTATATCCAGTAATACCACATGTCTAATAATACAAAAAACATAACAATTCTAATAACTCCAATTAAACTTTGTCATATTGTGAACAAATTACCTTCTTCTTTGCTGTGAATATTTTTCGTATTGAAATTATCATAATCTTCAATATTATTCATATTTCAATGATATTTTCTTAACACCAATAAAATAGTTTCATAAAAATTAGAGCAAGAAGAAGAAACTAATGGAAATTGGGGATTTAAACACAGATTGTACATATTTGTTTTTAGCTGTGTATTCTTGGATTGAATGGCGAAATTGGGGATTTAAACACAGCAACCGCCGATGCAACAACAGGACCGATGGCGGCGGCGATGAGAAACCGACGTGATGGGGCGAGAAACCGACGACGATGGGGCGTGAGAATCAGGCCATGCATTCACGCTCTGTTTTTTTTTAATTAGTTGGGCCCTTTGACCCGGTTCTGACCAGCTTTGACCCCTTGGCCCATATTCTATTATTGTGATGGTGTGTACGATACACACGAGTGTACCTAAGTATGACCCTTCTATTTTTATCAATATTTTACGGTTTCCTTTTCTACTTTCTCTTTCCTACTTCTTTATTTTCCCTATTTTTTACTTTCTACACTTTCTCCTTTTCCATTTCTTTCTACTACAATGCTCCACTATTTATTTAATAGTGAGTACTATATTATTTTTTGGAATTGGGTAAACAATAAATATAGCACTTAGCTTAGGATGGTAGGAGTATTTATAAAATTCTTTATACTTTTGCGCGCGAGGTGTGGGTGGGTGGGTGGCTGATCGTAGGGTGTGGGTGATGTCACTGATATTTTCAGCATTCATTAATTGACAACTAATAATTCATAAATTTCTGGAGATTTTTTAATAGGACCGACAACATGACTATGATATCCTCATTATTTATTTTAATTTTGGATGATTCATTAAAAAAAAAAGTACATTGTGTAACTTGTTCACGATACACTAGTAATACTATGGATGGTTAAAAAAAAGCTGTTTAAGAAAATTAATGCTACTATTATTATCTGTAAAAATATATCAATATTATTACTAAAACGGCACAAGATTTGCCTAATACTAACTTTTTAGAAAGAAAAAATAAATCAACTTGGTATATGGTTATATAAGTAAACACAATTTAACTGAGTGCATTATAATTAGGGTTGGTCTGCTATGGACTCGAGTGCATGTTGTGCACCCTAGTCCATGTTGCACTTTTTGATAAATGGTGTTGCACTTTTCAATTATTAAACTGTATAATACTCCCTCCTATTCTTTTTAATTGACGTCCTGTAGCTCCACACACATATTAAGAAATAAACTATTTTCCTAATATGCCCTTAATAAATAAATGAATGGCTGTTAATTTAATTGGTGCATGCCTGATTTTGTGGGAATGATGGATGACTTATTCTTATCAATTAATTACCTAATTAAGGAAATAAAGGGGTATATTAGAGATAAATTTATAAAACGACAATTAAATTGCTAATTCTAAAAAATCTAAAACGACAATTAAAAAGGATAGGAGGGAGTAATATTTTTAGTAAATAATTGAAAAGTGCAACACCATTTACAAAAAGTGTAAGTCAGTAAACTGAAAAGTGCACATGGACTAGGGTGCACAGCATGCACTCGAGTGCATACTAGACTTTACCTTATAAGGGTTGGTCTAGTATGCACTCGAGTGCATACTAGACTTTATGTTTTTTTTTACAGATACTTCCTCCTCCGTTCCACTTAAATTTGCACACTTGTCATATTTAGATGTTTCATACCAATTTGCATACTCCATAAAATGAAATATCTTCATAACCATACCCTCAAAATATACACATGTTTATTCATATATTATTATTTTTTCACACACAGTCTATATTTTTCTTTATTTTATTCATAAAAATTACGAAATTACCACTCTAAACATCAATCATTAGTCATTACACATTTTCTTATACATTAATTTCTGAAAATGTGTGTCATCTTAAAGGTGCAAATTCAAGAAGAAGTATAACATAAAATTTAAATTTGTTTTGTAAAATAAATAAAATAGTTTTAAAAACATGTTTATATTCCCATCATAAAGAAGTTGATATAAATTTTTAGGTTAAATATATTATATTTTATCAATTTACAATGAGCTAAAAAATATATATGAAGTTACATTATTATATATAAACATACAAAATATATAAATATATTACATGGGGCTCCTCGGTGTGATTAGAATAATTTCTAAAAATAAGAAAAAAATACAAAAAAACATAAGAAAAAAAAAAGTGATTCGCAAAAATTGGAGAAAAAATATGATTCTCTAGAGTATTTAAAAGAGAAAAAATAATAAAAAAGCACACATATAAAATTATACTCCGTATATATATATATTATATCTCACTTTATTAAAAAATATTATTTTAATAAATTATTGACAATATGTAATTTTATACATATTTTTTTATGAATTACAAAAAATAAAAGAAAATATGATTTAAAAAAATAATATTACTACAAAATATGAATTTTACTCTTTAAACATATTAAACATATTATACTCCATAAAATTTTAATTGATTAGATTTTATATATTTATTAATATTGATTATTATATAAACTTTATAATATATTAATTAATACTTATATCAATTTAAATAATAATTAATTAATGAGTTTTTTTTTTTTTTATCACTTTTTTGGACTTGCATTTTTTGTAATATTTGGGACCAAGTTTGCAAGATTTATTTCGAGATCAAGTTTGTAAGACTTATTTGGTATGAGACCAAATTTGTAAGATTTATTTCGTATGGACCAAGTTTGCAAGATTTATTTGTATGAGACTAAAATAGACCCCATGTTTAATGAGACTAAATCTGCAATTTTCTCTCAATTTATTTATTAGGATTGTGCTACTAGCCCATGGTTCGATACTACTTGATTAAATTACTTACGTGTATACTAAGAGGAAGGATCCTCCAGACAAATAGTAGAACAGACTCACCCTTGGGGAGACGACAAAGTCTCTATAGGCTAGGCAAGATGACCTAGACAGAGCGACAAAGTCTCTATATAGGCTACGTAAGATGACCTAGACAGAGCGAGCCGTCTCGAGATTTAGGCGGGATGTTCTAGATCGTGGACTAGGAGGAAGTTTCTAGTCAGAGCGTTGAGGAGGTTAGTGGTCCATTTATTTGAAGGGGAGATTGTTGAGTGTCAAACAATTGTCCCACATCAGATTAACATGAAGGATCATTGTGTATTAAAGGAGAGTAAGAGACCTCTTTTCGGAAACTCAAAAGTAAATTTTATCTCATGTCTACATTTTTTTTTCTACTTTATATTCCCTTCATTCTATAATAAGTGAAGTTTTCATTTTTTTATGTGGACGGAGTGAGTATTGCTTATAAAAAACTCAAGAGATAGAATGAAACTTTATACTCTAATTTTTTTATTTTTTTAACAATTGTACTTGTTTTTCAATTCTTCATTTCATATTGAACTTGTATAATAATTGGAGATAGAAACTTATTTCAATTCATTTCCCTATTTATAATTATTGGAGCATAATTTGTGGTGAAGATTAATTGTAAAGAATTTTCTAAAATTATACATTCAAGAAAATTTTATAAACTTATTTTTCATTCTAAATATTTTTCTATTAAAATCATTATTACAGATTTCTTGAAATGTTAGTCAAACTGGGCATTTGAAATGAATTGAAATAAGTTTCTATCTCCTGAGTTTATCATTTTCCGATTATCTGTAAAATAAAAGGTAAACCAACAACACAACAACATGGTTGATTGAATTACGTTCTAGAAGATGCATCAGAATTCCTTCTGACCTATTACATATAAATATAATGTAAATGTACGTAATTTTTGTGAATGAGATTCTTCAATGGGTATTTCTTCACGTATGCGGAGCTTCTGTTTTTGTTTCATTAGTTCTGGAAGATGTATTAGAATTTTTTAACAGATTTTGAGAAATTTCACGCTCAAAACTCTTTCTCCGTTAGTCAAATTTTGATAGAATATAATAACTGGGTGAACAATTTTAACAGTGACTAAATGTGAGTGATCAAATATGAAAAGAGGTAAACTTGAGTGACCAAAATTGATATTTTCCCTTGGATTAACTACATATATCAAGTAAAATTCAAGTTTTACCAAATACTAATGCATTAATTATTGTGACTTATAATTGTATAATCTCTCTCATATCGGTTAGGACAACTAAAATAGGAATGAATTGAAAGTCTCAATCCAGCCAACCAATATTTATAGAATTGAATTATATTACTTAAAGCATTTTTAAAATTCCTTTAATTATCCAATATGCTAAATATGTCCAAACCACCTCCTCAAAAAAAAAAAAAAAGTCCAAACCATGAAGCATAAAGTCGAAAAACCAAAATGACACATGCGATATTGTTATTTAAGATGTTGTTTGGTTAGAGATTGTGGTGGATGAGAATGGAAATTGGAAAAATATGGATGGAGGTAATTCATGAATAGTAATTAAATAATACGGAGTAGTTGTTTTTGGATAGAGATTGAAAAATAGATGTGGATGGAAAGAAAATAAATGTGTGAAAGAAAAGTAGGAGAGAGAATAAATGTATGAAAGAATAGTAAGAGAAAGAATAAATGTGTGAAAGAAAAGTAGGAGAAAGAATGAGTACTCCATCCGTATAAGTTTCTCGTTACTTTTTGGCACACAAATTAAGAAAAATGATTAAATAATAGATATAGTACAAGTGATATCATTGGAAGAAGGAGAGAGATAGAGAGAAAAAGTAAGATATAAAGTGATGTGTAAGAAAAAATACTTACCAAAAAGGGTACGAGAAGCTTAAGGCGGACGAATCAAAATGGTAAAATAGGAAGCTTTTAGGCGGACGGAGGGAGTATTTAAAAGAAAAAATGGTGATGTGATTGTATAAAAATAGGTTTGTAGGTGTATTATAGGAATGAATGTGTATTTGGATGACTATTTGGATGGAGAGGGATGGGATGGGGATGGCCCATCCAAATCCGGATGGGCCAATCCCAAACCAAACAAAGTCTAAGGCGTTGTTCAGATTGACCAAATCACAATCCAATCTCTGTCAATCCATCTCAATCTAAATACAAATTCAAACTTCAATCCACCTCTATAATACACCTATACACCTATTTATATACAACCAAATCATCTATTCTCTTTCCTACCTTCTTCTCTATCCTCCTTTTCTTCTCTCTCCTACTTTTCTTTCACTGTTAACAATAATAAAATATTATAACATCACTTTTGATGTGACATAAAGTTAAATCCACCCCTACTTCTCAATCCTTAACTAAACACAACTTGCACAGGATTACCCAAATCTCAATTCAATCCACCACAATCCAAATCCAATCTAAATCAATCTCAAACCAAACACCACCTAAAGAATTCCTACTTCTAGTAAAACACGGTAGTGTGATTGTTACTTTTAACTGATTATTAATTAGTATGAATAGAATTGTTTAAAAATGTATTATAATTATCTTAATGTTGAATTAATGTTTTGGTATAATTCCTCCGTATTTTAAAAAGTTATTAATTTATTATTTCCAAAACAAAAGAATTTGATATACTTTAATTAATATTAAATTATTTATTGTGCCCATGACCATCGCTTTCGCGTCAAGATTAAAGGACCAAATTGCTACACTTGTTGCAACTTGAATGGGAACTTATACTTCAATTATTAAATACACTAGCTTATTGATAAATAATTGAATGAGTATGAGGAGGAGGCATAGGAATGGATTCCATAGGGCACATCAATTTAGACCCAAAATTATAATATAAATCTAGATCTCAATATATTCTCAACTGTTATTCTTTTATATTTTTGCAGGTACAAAAAATGTTCATTGAATATATTCCATGCAAAAACATGGCCACCCTCAAAAGTGTTTGTTCATTCATATTCTATAAAAACAAACACAATTGCATAATATTAATCGTTTTATTTGCTTAAATTAATCTCACACATCTCTCTCTTTTTATTTTGACCTGATTAGTCACACATACCAATAAAGTTGATTGTAAATCTATTATGCTTAGTATTGTTGGGTGAACCGAGCTGCTCGTGAGCTTGAATTGACTCAGCTTATTAAGGTTAATTTGAAATTTGCTTGCTCGTATAGATAAACGAGCCCGAGCTCAAAGTTTAAAATATTCGATTTACTAACGAGTTGACTCGAGCTCGACTTGATAGGCTAGTTAGACTAGTTAAACTTGTTCATGAGTCCAGTTGAACTTATTTTTCTACTCGTCAATGTTATCGAGCATAGTCGAACTCAACAAGAGTTCGAGTTAAACTCGTACTTCAAGTACTCAACTCAGCTCGACTAGAATAAAACTCTAGTTACACTACATTAGTAAACAAAACAAAAAAGTGATAAACATATATAGTATTAAGCTCATAAAAACATATTTACATACTCTCACTTATGTCATAAGCTTTATGTTTCATAAAATGAATATTTAGATTTAGAGTTTTTTTTTTTTTCCAAAACATCTAAGTCAATAATCTCTAACCTATATTATTATTATTATTATTATTATTATTATTATTATTATTATTATTATTATGTACTAGTAACAGTTAACATCACAAGAAATCAACCTCAAGTTACCTCATCTTAAGGCCATTGATTTCATCTCCTATAAATTAACAATATTAATATTACCTATGTCAAGGGCACCCTATGAAAATTTAATTTTTCTTGAGTTTGGAAGTCTAAAGCCAAATAAATCGTCCATTGACTTGGCTAAAAGGCCAATTAATTGGTAAGAGTTGTTGACTTGACCATAGTACACTATGAGAAAGTGGACTAAGCAATTTGTTAAAATTAGAGGCCACATTAATAAATTTAATAATGAGATTGAAGAAGGTTAAAATAAAATTAAACTACAAAAAAGGGCTCTTGAGTTGTACATGGGGACAAAATATCAGAGTTTGATTTATTCCAAATTGTGTGGAGGAGTGAATTGTAAAATATTGACCTTTTCTTTTTCTTACATTGCGGTCCACGTGTCATTGTCTGAGTGAGGCATCATTATAAACGGCACCGAACTGCCGCGTCAAATTTGGGGCTTTGTCCTGGGAAGGTGCCCTCTAGAATTTTTTTAATTAAAAAAATATATATATTAAAAATAAAAACGTCGCCCGAGAGATTCGAACTCTCGCGGGGAAACCCCATGTACTTAGCAGGCACACGCCTTAACCACTCGGCCAAAGCGACTTTAATGTTCTCATTTCTTTCTGTATGTTATATTAATGCGTTTAATATTATGTAGTCGCATCTAAATTAGGAAGGGGAGACACTTTTTTAAAGAAAACAAAGATGTGGTTTCATGTAAACAAGCTTTATAGGTTTTCACTTTTCATAAATAAACTACATTCGGTTTACTCTTTACAAGATGTATGTACTTTTTTGAGGTCTTTGTTTGATACTTTATATTTGTATTTTTTGTTAATACAAGTCTCTCTATGCACAGTTTAGTAGACTAGATTAGTTTACAATATGTGGATAATCAAACTTAAGATGGGTGTCGAATTAGATCTAAATTAAATTGTTTAACTAACATGTAAAACTACATTTAATTATGTGCATACTAATTATCAAATGATTGAAATACACATTATTTGTAATTTAATTTGGATCAGTTGAGATATCCGATCTGACTATAGATATCTCAATACATCTATCAAAGGAGATCCTATTTATCTCATTTCATTAAAATAACATTATTTTAAATTTACACCATTCATTTTCTGGAGGGGGTCTTGGACTCTTGTGTAGGATCAAAATTTTCTTGAACTTATTTTTTTTTAGGTTATGCATATTTCAAAAATCATAAATCGTTAAATTTTATTTTTTTGACAAATCTAAACTGTTCTCAAATTAACTTGGTAACCAAGTTCATCTATCCATTTTTAAAAAATATTAACCTTTTTCACGATTAATCTAAAGCCTTTCACCGATGCTTATTTTTGTTACGTATTTTTCTAAACTAGATAAGCATCCGCATATTACACGACATAATATATAATATGTTTAATTAATTTAATGAGTAAAATTTGTATTTTATAATATTCCTTCCGCCCTCTAATAATTGACACATTTTCTTTTCTTTTTCTTAATTTATAAAGATTATTATTGATGCAGCCAAAATATGTTGCCATATGAGGTGACGACACGTGGATAAACGATGAGTTATCCTCACCAAGTATTTATATATATTTCACGAGATGATTAATACACCCTTGATCATATATTTTGTAAATAACCCAATGGGCCGCTTAGGAGTCCAATTGTAATGAGAACAGGTCCATGAAGTGGCCCAACTTAATAATAGCAAGAAGATGAGGCTCGGGCCCTTGAGAAATAAATGGAAAGATGGGCCTAACCCTCGGCCCATATCATCAGCCCTGCCCAGGGCTACGTGGACTGAGGCTCGATCAAGAGGAGTAAGCCTCGAATTCGGAGGGAAGTTGGGGCTAGAGAGACGGAACTGACTCCGTGAATCTAGGACTGAAGGCGTGGAAAGAGATGATGAGCCTTGGACGGAGTCCAGGGCTATGCAGTTGAGGAAAAAGGGGAAAATACAACCTTTTCCCCGACGTATGATTTGAGAAGTCTTATTATATTCATTTACTGAATACATTAACACACAATTATCAGTCTACACACGAACACACTTAAGTTTACTCATCTACATTGCTTGTGAACACGAAACACTCTTGAGATTACATTATTTCAGCGAGAGCTTCCCCTTGATTTGGGTAGCTCCACCTTGATTCTCCCGAGGGTGATATCTGACTTGAGCGTCGGAGATTCCACGTCGGAATCCCCCCAGCATATTTTTGCAGATCTACGGGAGCTTTTGAGAGATTTATCTGCACAAGCATCACTCAAAGGTTGCAATCCAAGCTTGAAGGTTATAATACAGCCTGTTGGATTCGATATCTCAGCCCATCATTTTTCGAGCAACAATTATATAATTAATTATTGTCAATAATTTATTAAATTAATAATTATTAATAAAATGAGATATAATATATGTGATTTTATTGAATTAAAGTATAAATTCTTTATTTTCTCATATATACTTTTTAAAATGTGAAATTTATCAAAATAAAACATGAAAGATATATCAAATCTTTAAAAGATCAAACATGTAAACTGAGTAATTAAATATAAGTAATTAAGCGATTTACCAAAATCTCAATACCTGCAACCACTTATTTTTTTTATTTTTTAAATCAAAATTATAGGGAAATTTTTTAAGAACTAAAATTCCAATATAAATTTAACTATTAGAATAAGGAAGAGAAGGAAAATAACGATATTATTAAAAAAACACCTAAACCATAAGTTCACATGCCGAAACAGAGGTCGGGGAGCCGTTAAAACCTTGCCCGAGAAAACCCTATTTAAGGACAAAACCCGGATCAAGGGAAAATGTACCCCCTCTAAATAGCAATCTTATTGAAACGAAAATACTCAGTGTTCATATCACTATACAACAAATGAGTGATACTATTTGGGCATTGCCCTCTCCAAATTGTGGAGGTGGCCCGAAGCTTGGCAAGAGAATCAGTTGTCTAGTTCGCTTCCCTTAAGATATGAGTGAAGTGGACCGTCATGTTCTCCAAAAGGTGGCGTGTAACACTCCACGGGGCCCGAAGTCTCCAAGGAATAATCTGAATGAGACCATGCCAGGTTCGGACTACCAACTCCGAATTAGACACAATCCATAAGTGTCTCCAACCCTGCGAGTGTGTAAACATAATAACATGAAGTCCCGCCGCAATCTCAGCCTCAGGGGGGAAACCCCAACCAACATTACGGGTGAAAGCCGCCACAAATAAACCTCTCGAGTTACGGAACAACACCCCAACAAAAAGCGCACCTGGAGAGGCTTTGTACCAGCATGAGTTTAGTGGGAACCACCTAACAAGGACCGGGACCCGAACAGATCGAGGGCGACACTGAACCCCTAATGCTCGGCAAACAGCCAAGTCATGAATCGAGCCATCCCCGCGACCCTTGGAAAGACCAGTGGACTCACGAACCCCTGAGAGGACAAGGGCTAAACATCTATGAACAGAGGGCCCCGCACCATCAAAGATCACCCTGTTGCGAACATGCCATATGGCCCAAGCAGCAGTGATAGAGGTCACCCTCCAAAGGTCCATAACTTGTGGACTAAAAGACATACCCATGGCCTGGAGAAACATATCATGGAATACTAACTCAAAGTGTAAATGAACGTGAAAGTAGGAACCAATAGTAGAGAAAACCTGGCGCGCAAAGCTGCAATAACACCTCCTCCGCAACTCTACAAATGGGGCACATAGAAGGACCCGAGACCCCATAACGCAGCAACCAACCCGCAGTGGGAAGCTTGGCCCAAATTGCTCTCCAAATGGTAGTGGAATGACACATAAGAATAAAATAGCCCCAAATTCAAGGAGACCAGCTGACTCGAGGGAGGGGCTGCCGAAGAAGATCATGAGCCATAACTGAGGTCAACTCTCCTAAGACCGAAAAGCCCAAACAAGGCGATATGTGCCCCTAGCAACATGGATGACAAGAATATTCTCAACCACGTTAGTGCATGTCAAAATAAATGGCAGCAAGAAGTGCCAACAATCATCTGAGAAAAAGTCCCTGACTTACCCCACCAGCGAATCCCGAAACGGGCCCTACATGCCAAGACGATCAGAGATGATGTACCCCAACCAGTTGTCATGCTAGAAACTGACTCTAAAATTGCAACCAATTATGCAACGAGATCCACCATAAAGACGAGGGATATGTCTCTGAATACCAGAGCTAATAGAAGACACCCTACCGTAGAAACGAGGGAGCCTAGACGGCGTCACAAACCGACAATGCAGGATATCCAAATCTGAAGAAGAGTTCTGGAGGACATCCCAAGTGAGCTTGCAAATGAAGGATTCATTGGCAAGCCGTAAGGATCTAACCCCAAGGCCCACTTCAGCTAAATGAGTACAGTAACGCTCCTAACTGACCGAACAAGAATTATTGCTCTCGTTCACATCCTGGTTTAAAGAAAGATATTCATAACCCTTTGCAATAAACCATCATAGTGTGCAGTGTGCACAAGAGAGGTTGTGATAACTGAATTAATGAGGCAGCGACACCCAACTAGGGAGAGAGAACTGCCATTCCACCTATTAAACTTCCCTATAATATAAAACGAAGAAAATAAGTAGCCATTTTTTTAAAAATAAATTATATGTACCTTATTTTTTAAACAATTAGTAACATTAATATAATTAATGTTGCGGTAGTCAAACTTTCTAAATTTTTATTAACTCAAGACGATCTTGATATGTGGAAAAAAATCAAACAATAATACTGACACAATTTTAATCAACCGATAAAATTACATTTAACAAATATGAGTATGTAACTATTTGAGAGATCGACGCATCAACAAAACTAATATAAAAATGACACATAAGTAAAACCAATATAAAGACGGCACGTAAGTATTCTAAGCTCCCTATTAGTAATATAAGAAAGGGGAAATAACTATTAGAGTCATCTCACATAGAGATGTCTATCGGGCTGGCCCTAGCCCTATAGGGCCAGCCCTACAGGGCTACGAGCTAAACGGGCTAGGGCCTTAACCGATTCATATTTAATGGGCCTACAATTGTTGGGACCTAACCCTAACCCTAGCGGGCCACGGGCTAAACGGGCCACTAACGGGCTATAATAATTTATTTTCTTTTAAAATTAAAAGTCTCAATTGACACGTCCAACAAGTAAATAAAATAGAAAAATGCATAATTAGTTAATGATCAGTAAATGAGAAAACAAAACAAAAGTAAGATTTAAACACAATTCTAGAACTCATTGATCTTTAATATGACCAAATAAAAGCTAAACAAATATCATAATCTAATAAAAAATAGTAATAATGACTAATGGATGGTAATGAGCTTCTTAATACTTATAATTATGGTTATTGCTCAAATGACCCAAAATTTGTTCATAGATTATTTATTAAAAAAAAAAAAGGGTAACAACTCGGGCTAGCGGGCTGGCCCGGTTTAGCCCGTGGGCTAACCGGTCCGGGTCAAAAAAGCCCGAATTTAACGGGCCTATGATTCATGAACCCTAACCCTATATTTTTCAGGGTTAAACGGGCCAGCCCGGTTAGCCCGATCCGGATAAACATGATTCTCACACCTACTTTTCTCTAATAGAATTTAACTTAATTTTTTTATCTAATAGGTTCAAAATAGATTTATTGAGACAATTCTGCCATTTCCCCTTATTTTGAAAATTTCCGAATTAATATATTCAAAATGCAGATTGTTGGTCCTGAAAGGAGTATACAACAAGTGTATTGGGGGGAATACACTTGTATGCAATTTTCTTTACAAACTTGATCAAACCAGGCAAGGTTGTCCTGGATAACTCTGCTGATATGATTAATAATCAAACTACTAAATACTCACTACAACAAAATGCATTTCTTGTAACGAATTTATTTATAACCAATATTAAAATGGTTGCAAAAAGTTAATTTTTTGTAACAAAATTATGTTTTCGTTATAACAAGTCATTTTTTAAATAACAATAAGTAATTGTCGTACCAGTAAAAAGTTGGTTACAAATAGTAATTTTCTTCTTATTTTGTTTTATTCATTCATTTTTTAAATAAATGTAAATTAAATATAATTTTCCATATTAAAACATATGTAAATTAAAGATGATTGCTTATCTTCTCATAGACTAAATAACTTTGTATTATTTTGTTTTATTCAATTGTATATTTAATAAAAATGGTGTTGCATAAGCTTACATCTTATTTATATAGTATTTATTAATTATGCCACATATATATATATATATATATATATATATATATAATATTTGTTTTCAAAATTTTGAAACTTTTTTTTTTTCCGACGGAATCAAAAATTTGAGACTTAAGAACTTGGTTTATTCAATGATTTGAGGCTGTATAATATATTTTGCGTATTTAAATTAATTTAAATTAGATTTACAGAGGCGGTGTAACCTAAAAAATGATTTCAGAAACGCGGGCAAGAAAACAAGTTTTCAGAAATCTGGGTAGACGGAGGGAATCCTAAATTCCTAATTTCACTTCACAAGAAAATTCCCCAAAAATTCCTAATTCACTAAAATACCTAAATTCCACTGAGAAATACACTGATCTATTTCGTAGTTACTCCTATGGGAAGCCCTCTTCCGGCGGCCCCGCCCTCTGTCGACGACCTGTTGGGAAGCCCCGCCCCCTCTCCCCCCAAAAAAATCATACGTAATATCTAATTCCACGACCGATTCTCACCGCAATTACACTGCCACGACCCACGTTGTTGCGAAGTTAGGTCAATTCTGCACCATATCTGTTGATTTGAGTGAACAAATTCTCAGGTAACTCCTCTCTATTCATCTCAATTACTACCCTCAATTTCAAAAAAAATATTGCTGGGATTTTTCACAGTTGTGAATTGTATGGCTTGAATTTGGTTTAATGTGCCTGCTCGTATATATTCAAATATCGCTTCAATTCAGAGATTTTCTTTTTGAGAATTTTCTTAGTTTTATGTGTATGCTCTGGTGCCTGAATAATTTCTTTATTTATTTGCAGTTGTCTAAGTTTTACTAAATGGCATCGTTGATTAATCTTGTCCAAGATTGGGGGAATTGTCCTCAGTTTGATGCTCCTTCTGAATTCGTTTCCCCTTAGGAACACCTTGAACTCTACCTAGAAGGCTAGAATGAAAGGAGTACATGACTTTGACCTTGTTAATGTAAGTACCCTTGTAAAATGCATGAGGTGAGTGTTTTGGTATATATTCACATAAATTGCAAAAGTCAGAAACAATGTTTTGGTATATATATATATATAGTTGTTCTTTCAACCTCATGTGTTGGGTTTCCACACATAGCTTTGCCATCTCAAGTATTAATCACAAATTTAAGGAAAAACTAGAGTAACCCGCAGTTGGATAAAAGAAAGGGCTAAAAAAATCTTAAATGGATTGATACAACTACAAAAATATCTATGTTTGGTGTTGTAGTAATAGAGATTTTAATGTTCATTTGTCTACATAAAAAATTCCTTCCACATGGAACTTTGTATGGATTACTATGATGAATTCTTCAAGGGTTACCTATAATAGATCGGCCTTACTTATACTACCGTGAATTCCCGACTTGTAATTAATTTGCATTGGGGCTATTCTTCGTTGGATATTAATAACAGCATGTCATTGCTGGAGCACTCCACTCACCTTGCCTCCCCCATCCAGTCTTCTCAAGAGGTGAGTTAACACACACTCTATGTGTTTCATTTGCATTATTGTTCTTGGCTTTTAGTGGGAGTTATTGTTCTTGGCGTTTCTCCGAGTATATCAACATTGTTATTGTATCGAATTCTGTATTTTAATATTTAATCCATGCACTAAAAGCTTGGTTGTAAGTGAGAATCTATGGGATTCCAGAGCTTGGAAATTCAATGACTTGATGTACTGTATTTGTGTTGTTTTCTTAAAAGCTAGTTGGTTCACGTAAATCAACACATCAGAAAGAGTAATGGAGTTTAATCCAAGATGGGTATGATTCTGATGCTCTGTTTAGTGAAAACTTGTAATGATTCAATAAAGAAGTTCTCCATGCTAACAATTGTTTTATCTAACAGCATCTGCAACTTAAATTTAGGGACTAGAAATGTTAAAAAAGACTCAGATCAATACCTTAACGAAGAAGCATGTTACTAATCCTAATGAAGCCCTCCTACATAATCAAGCATGTTTCCCAATTCTTGATTAATAATCATTTTTCTAAGTAATCAATACAATTACATTTCGAATCTTGGTAACCTTTTCCATATATATATTCATTTTTCAAGAGACTAAAATCAAAAATATTTTGCAATGTCTATGACTCCCAGAACTGAAATGAAGTGACCAGTGTTCAAAGTTGCAATGGAATGTTGAATTTTAGGAACAAATTCTATCCTCATGTCGTGATTTCTATTTCGGGTAAGTAAATATTGTTACAAATTAATTTTTATGTTAACATGATAAATGTGTCTTTGTGCAATATATTTGATAGGTCTTGATCATTGATGTTTTGTTTGTGTGGAGTTGGGATATTTTGTTTGGTTATTGTGGTATTGATGTACATGGGTGACTGTTGTTAATGCTTTTTTTGTGGATTTAGAAGGTGTTGGCGATCTTTTTTTAAAATCTATGTAGTATATTCTTAATCTTATGATATTTTGTTGTTGTTTTTTGTAGGACAATGAAGTCTCAGTTTGATTGTAGATAAGAAGACTAATCAAGACTTCGATCAAGTATATGATTTTCTATTCAAGTTAAATGTCCAAATACATTTTCATATAATTTTTTAGAACCTTTTTAGACATATTTTGTTTCAGAATCAATTTCAGATGACATTGATAGATTTTTTCTCATATTTCTCAAATGATTGTATAGTATAATGTTCTAATATATTAGTAGTAACAAATTAAATATTTTAGTATTAAATACATGAGTTTATGTAACAATATTTTCGTAACGAAATTTATAATTTGAACAAAATTTATAACATTTTGTAACAAAACTTTTGTTACCATTATTAAGGTTTTTGTAACAAAAAAGAAGTCGTTACCATTATATTGGTAACAAAATTGATTTTTTTTCGTTACAATAACTTTTTGCAACGAGCTTTACAAGACCAACATTTATAACAAAATGTTTCGTTACAAAAGTTTTTTGTAACCAAAAAATGACTTTTTGTAACCAATTTTTTTGTTACGAAAAGTGCATTTTCTTGTAGTATTGAGTATTTAGTTGATTAACTATCTAGGGGAGTTATATGTGCGGAATTTGTGGTTGGCCCTTTAGTTTAAACTCCTTTTATATTCTGAAATTACCCAAGCAGTTTATCACAGTCTATCAGGGAACTTGTCCAAATCAGGTTTTGCACACTTTGTGAAATGTATCTTTGAAAGTCCAGTTTTGTGTGCAATGTTGAATGTATGAAAAGTACTATGAATGTAAATCAACACAATGGTTTTTAGTGGTTCAGAGACTCAAGCTCCTACATCCACTTTCCCTGATTTAACAGGATAATTCCTTCACTCTTGGAATCAACTTGTTTTATAGTGCCAATGTGCACTTGATCAATAACACCACTCCTTGGTGAATTGATCCCTAGGATGTCTAGAGTCCTAGTACCCTCTTCTCAACTCACAACTGAACTGTTCTTCTCTCAACAGTCAACTCCTACCACTTCTACTACAACTACCTTCTCACTTTCTCACTTGAAAGGGGTAAGGGTTGAAGTAAGGTTCCAACTAATGAGATATCCTTTACAAATGAGATCAGTGTATAAGGATAGAATATCTCTTCTAAGCTTTGTATGGATGTACAATGAAGTTCAGCTTAGATGAAAGTGTTTGAAGACTAAAAATGTCTTTTGAGGACTTTTGAAGCTTCAGAATTGTTGGATATTCTTGTCAAGGTTGAGATCCTTCAAATGGTCTTCACACTTCTGTATTTATAGACAATTTGAGGATTTGCCCGTTGGAGAGGCAGTCCCAAATTGCTATAAATGTCTTCCTTGAGTTCTTCAAACTGGAAGACAGATTCTGATAGTGACATGTCCTTGATTTGGGAAATAAACGGTTTCAACAACTTTGTCTTCATTGTGAGCACTTTTCCCAATACCTGACTTCAAGATTCACTTGGTCAAACATGGACATCTCTTCTTATCAACATTCCTGAGATAAGGATAACTTTCCTTATCACTTGGACAACTCTGCTTATCAGATTCAACAGAGTTCACTCATCAGCAGTGTTGGCTTTTAGTTCTTCAGACATCTTGGCTCTTTCTCTTTCCACTTCTTCTTTGAGTTGTCATTTAAGCATATGTGACAGGGAAAGATGGACTTGACCTCTTCAGCATAGTTGTCTTAGTGACAGATTCCAGTTTAAGTGAACTGAGACAACTCTTTTGAACTTTGTATGATTCAGTGGACAACTCTTCTGAGCTCTGTATGATGCAGTAGATTGGGGCTTTGATGATGCATCTTAACTCATGTTGGCATTCACTAGATTGTCTTTTGACTGAATCCACATGATCAGCATATTTGTCCTTCAGCAGACTTGAGGTCATTCCAGAACTTGAGCCTTGAGGGGACTGATCTTTAAATAACTTGTAAACATGTGTTCCCCCTCAACTATTGCATCTAATTTACTAAGAGCTGCCTAACACATCAGCTTCTCTTCTTGTCTGGTCTACATGTTCCAACAGTCCTGAAACATGTTCAATCAATTTTGACTTATCTACTTGGCATGTCTCAAGGGGGTTTTGGTATGTTCATCAAAACTCATTTTATTCCCAACAATTTCCCCCTTTTTGATGATGCCAAAACCTATACAATCTATGCAAGGGTGACTTGTCTACACTTATTACATATATCTTCAGTAAGATTGACTGAGGTCAAGTTCCCTGAAAGAAAATGTGTTAGTGTATTTTCTGTTATTGTTTGCATATAGGTTGACACATCAGATAAGTTGAGATAATGCAAGTAATGTTCCTTGATTCAAAATATGTTCAACTATCATTAAAATGAAGATCATTACAGCATGTTGATAGTTGAACAAACATATCAGAGCATAAATTGACTACAAAAGTAATACTTAATCAGGATATACTATCAGAGCATTAAGCAGTAGTCCTTAAGTATCAGAGCAATCATCAGAGCAAAAAAAACACCAACACACTTGAGCATCTTCAGCATAGTTGACCAAATCAACAAGTTAGCAACCAAGTTAAGTTTTCATCCATTTCAGCATATAAGAGTCAGGAAAACTTAGCCATTTCAGATATCATCTTCTTTAGGTGGCACCATCCCATATTGTGCCCACACTCTCTTCTTTAGCTCCATGGCTTCCTGGTTGGTTCCTTTTGGTCCAAGTACCATTTTGTTCAGCTTAACAATTTCTAGAAATTCTTGGAGAATCCTAGATTGATCAATCCACCCTTCCAGCTTGGGAGGCATATAAATGATTGGCTTGGGAGCAGTGAATTCAATCCTTGCAAGATCAGCAGCTGCAAGTAGTTGTTGATATAGTTCTCTGAAGTATTCAATCATGAATTCAGCAAAGGTGGTGTTAACTTCCCTTCCATTCCACTTGTCAATGACATAATAGTCATAGACAAACTCCCTCTTTGCCTCTTCCCATGAGTCATTCAGCTGAATTGGCACCCATTTATCCAAGTGAGGATATTTGGTGTCCATGGGGATCAGTAGCTGTGGCTTCATCTTGCTGTATGTTGCTCTTCTTCTTCTTGGCTTTTGAAAATTAGTTCTTCTTTTATCCCTTGCTCTGTTTGATTCTTCAATCAGGTCCATCTTTTCTTTGGCTTTCATCATGGCCAATTTCTGCTGTGTTTTAGGGTCTTTGCCATACCCTTCATGAAACAATTTGGATGGATCATTCAGAAGCACAACTTTCTTATTTTTGGGTGCTGGTCCAAAACCTTCTTCAAAAAGCTCTTCAGTGTCTTCAGCAGCTTTGACATCTTTAGTCTCAGCAGACTTGTCAGTTTCAGGAGACTTTTCAGCATTCTTGGTTACTTCAGCAGATTTGGCCTTCTTGGAGATAGGCTCTACTTCTTCTTGAATCCTAAATTCAAGAGGCAATTCCAGACTGTTAAGAAAGTCAGTGAATGTTTCAGCCTTTCTTTTGTTTCCTTTGGCCTTCTTGATTTGGCCTCTGGTTTGAACACCTTCAACAGCTTTGTTCAGACCAGAACCTTCTCCTCCAGGCCTCTGATGTAACCTTGCCTTTTCTTCCTGTGCTGAAGCAACATAATTCTTTAGAGCAATTGCAAGTTGCTCATCTTCATCCAGCTCTTCCAAATTCAGCTCTGCTGGTTCTTTGCCTTTATCTTCAACAACCTTTTCCTTGCCCTTGTCTGAACCTCCAATTACCAAGGCACCTTTGGCCCTTGCTCTTTCTCGTATTTTCTGTTATTGTTTGCATATAGGTTGACACATCAGATAAGTTGAGATAATGCAAGTAATGTTCCTTGATTCAAAATATGTTCAACTATCATTAAAATGAAGATCATTATAGCATGTTGATAGTTGAACAAACATATCAGAGTATGAGAAACATTACATTAGAGCATAAATTGACTACAAAAGTAATACTTAATCAGGATATACTATCAGAGCATTAAGCATTAGTCCTTAAGTATCAGAGCAATCATCAGTGCAAAAAAAACATCAGCACACTTGAGCATCTTCAGCATAGTTGACCAAATCAACAAGTTAGCAACCAAGTTAAGTTTTCATCCATTTCAGCATATAAGAGTCAGGAAAACTTAGCCATTTCAGAGATCATCTTCTTTAGGTGGCACCATCCCATATTGTGCCGACACTCTCTTCTTTAGCTCCATGGCTTCCTGGTTGGTTCCTTTTGGTCCAAGTACCATTTTGTTCAGCTTAACAATTTCTAGAAATTCTTGGAGAATCCTAGATTGATCAATCCACCCTTCCAGCTTGGGAGGCATATAGATGATTGGCTTGGGAGCAGTGAATTCAATCCTTGCAAGATCAGCAGCTACAAGTAGTTGTTGATATAGTTCTCTAAAGTATTCAATCATGAATTCAGCAAAGGTGGTGTTAACTTCCCTTCCATTCCACCTGTCAATGACATAATAGTCATAGACAAACTCCCTCTTTGACTCTTCCCATGAGTCATTCAGCTGAATTGGTACCCATTTATCCAAGTGAGGATATTTGGTGTCCATGGGGATCAGTAGTTGTGGCTTCATCTTGCTGTATGTTGCTCTTCTTCTTCTTGGCTTTTGAAAATTAGCTCTTCTTTTATCCCTTGCTCTGTTTGCTTCTTCAATCAGGTCCATCTTTTCTTTGGCTTTCATCATGGCCAATTTCTGCTGTGTTTCAGGGTCTTTGCCATACCCTTCATGAAACAGTTTGGATGGATCATTCAGAAGCACAACTTTCTTCTTTTTGGGTGCTGGTCCAAAACCTTCTTCAAAAAGCTCTTCAGTGCCTTCAGCAGCTTTGACATCTTTAGTCTCAGCAGACTTGTCAGTTTCAGGAGACTTTTCAGCATTCTTGGTTACTTCAGCAGATTTGGCCTTCTTGGAGATAGGCTCTACTTCTTCTTGAATCCTAAATTCAAGAGGCAATTCCAGACTGTTAGGAAAGTCAGTGAATGTTTCAGCCTTTCTTTTGTTTCCTTTGGCCTTCTTGATTTGGCCTCTGGTTTGAACACCTTCAACAGCTTTGTTCAGACCAGAACCTTCTCCTCCAGGTCTCTGCTGTAACCTTGCCTTTTCTTCTTGTGCTGAAGCAACAGAATTCTTTAGAGCAATTGCAAGTTGCTCATCTTCATCCAGCTCTTCCAAATTCAGCTCTGCTGGTTCTTTGCCTTTATCTTCAACAACTTTTTCCTTGCCCTTGTCTGAACCTCCAATTACCAAGGCACCTTTGGCCCTTGCTCTTTCTCTTTCCCCCTTTTTGGCAGCATCAAAACACTGAGGTTTGAGCTCACTCATTGTAGTTGCCATCAGGGATTGGGCTTGGTTCAGGGATTTCATCTCTTCAAGCAGATATACATTCTCATCATGTATATTCTGCATTCTATCACTACTCAAGCTAAGGAAGGCTAGAACAAGCTTCAATCTTCGCTCAACAACCTCTTCCAAGGTTGCTTTTAGAGATGCATCCAATCGGGCTTTTAAGAGCTCAGTGAGGTTGACCACTGCTCCTTCAGCAATGTTGGCCATTACTTCTTGTGAAAACTTTTCAGATGCAGCCTTCACCATTGCTAGCCTTTGTTCCTCTGCTCTCTTCTTTTGTAATGCAGTCTTCTTTCCAAGAGCTTGCTTAACCACCAACTTGATAGCCTTGACATTCTTGTTGTGGTTGTCTCTAAGTAGTTTCTGCTCTTTCTTGACCTCCTTTGAGATAGACTCCATGCTCTTCTTGGCTTTCTCAACTTCAGTGGAAATGGTTTGCATACCAGACTCCACTCCACTGATTCTTGCTTCCAATGTAGGTAGAACTACATCTTCAGAGCCAGTTAGTCTCATCTCCACAGATGCTAAAGTTCTTCCTTGCTCATCCAGTGCTCCAGAGGTTTCAGCATGAGCAGTTTGAACCTGTTGAGCTAAGGAATCCAACTTAGCAGTTTGCATTCCAAGTAAGGCTTGTGTTGATCCAGAATCAACTTTGATTGGAGCATCAGTCAAGAAGTCATCTGCAAAAATTTGATCCAAAGAAAAACCTGCAATGTTAGATAAATCAAATAAGCACTCATCACCCTCATCATTTTTTACATAAGACTCTGATACATCAGCAGCCTTCTTCTCATTTTGAACTATTTGTTTTCTCCCTTCAATTAAGATGTCCTCACTCAAGGGATCAGGCCTCCTCTCATCAAGGGTTTCTTGAAGTTCAGATTTGACTTCAAGAATAGCCTGTCCTTCCTCACTTATACCACCCTCTATTTGTGGTACACTCACAATCTGAGTAATCACTACCTCTCTGTCATCCACAACACCCTCTGATTTTTCAACTAGGTTTTCCTTTTCAACTCCTTCATTTAACTCCACCATCAACTCCACCTTCAACAAGGTTCAGAGATGGCAGTTGTGGGGAGATCACAGTGCTTCTATCAGTAGTCACTGAGTCATCCTGAATGATTAAGGGCTGATCAGTGTCCAACTCTCCTGACACTAAATAGGCCTTAACCAAACTAGCCTCTAAAATAGGAACCTCAACATCTTTAGGCTGTGCCTCAGGTTCAGAAGAACCTTCATTGGCAGATGTATCTTTGGCTGTGTCACCATCCTTGGTCAACACCTCTGAGGATATAGAGCCTTTCCTATGGTAAGTAGCAGGAGGTTCTGAGAACCTGCTGGATTCAGAAGGTTTAGGTTGGGAAGGTTCAGGGAGGTTGGTCTGGGAGGGTTCAGGAGGGTTGTCTTGGGGAGGGTTTGAAGGATTTGATGGATCATCAGGATAATCATCATCATTGGAGCTGCTATCAGGATGTCTTATTCCCTTAGCAATTCTCTCATTTTCTTCATCAATCTTTACTGCTACTAATTTGGCAAAAACATCCTCATCAGTGAGGAATCTTGTCTTGAGTACAACAACAAAGTGTAGCAGTCTACTTTCCTCCACTTGCCACCAATTTGCACCCTTATCTTGGATGACTTGAGAGATCTCCATCATTGTTTTGTCCTTGACATCTACTAGCATTCTCAAGTCATGGAACATCTTCTGAATTCTAGGAAATTCAGCAAGCTGTGGGTACAAACTATCCACAGTAGCTCTAGCTCCACCTCTGAGCATACTTTCATAAGTATACTCCTCCCCATTCTCACTTGATTGAGAACTTTGGGTTATAGGTGGGTTGGCTCTGGGTTCAGTTTTATCAGCCTGAAGAGCTGCTTCAGGGAGAGTGAGTTCAGGAGGGTTGGCTTCAGAAAAGATGGATTCAGTAGAAGGTGCTTCAGTTGCTTTTGAGAGCAATGGTTCTGAAGGGGCTTTACTAAGAGGGGTTGGTTCAGTTATGACCTTTTCAAGCAGTTTTGAGAAATTGAGCATTGAAGAGTCAAGGGGAGACAGGAGCCTTGTCTCATCTACTGCTAGGTCAGCTAGCACATCAATTCCACTTCTTTGCACACTCCCTTCAGGAGGATACCTTTTTGTAAGATCAACAGGGGTGATGGGTTGGTTAGAAGGGGTAACATGGGTTTCAGGGGAGTTGGGTTCAAGCTGTTGGGTTTCAGGAAGGTTGGGCTCTAGTTCTTGATCTTCAGGGACCTTGGATTCAGGGGTTCCAGAACCAGAAGAGTTGGTTCTGGACTTGGATTTTGTCCTGCTTTCTGCCCTGCTCTCCCTTAGAGCTAATTGAAGAACCCTTTCTTCCTGAAGTTCCAGCACTTTCTTAGTGGGCTTGGCTTTCCTCTTGCTTGCCCTGCTACTTCCACTTCCTTCCTCTTTCTCAGGGACAACTTCCCTGGGCCTTTTATCTCCCTTTTTCTTCTGCCTTGTCTCATTGTACTTCAGCCTCAACTCTTCTGAGTGGTCAGAAGGCACATTTACTCCCTCTTCTGCCACTTCATCAACTTCAATTGAAGCTCCTGAGGCTTCTTCTAAAAGTACTTGAGATATCTTCTTGGTTTTGACAGCTCTAGCTTTTGTTCTTTTCTTCATTGTGGGCTTTTCTTCAACCTCTTCAGCAGGTTTGGCCAAGAGCATCCTCCTTTGTTCAGTTTTCTTGCTGGGCTTTCTGAACAATATCTTCTGAGCAGGGAGGGGTTTTGCAAAGGTTTGCATCTCAATGTAGTGAGCAAACTTCTCAATCAGCAAGCTTGCCCTTGTGCAGTATTTGAGCTTGCCCTCCAATACAACCTTCTGAGATTTTACCTTAAACTTAGACTTTTCCTTCATTATCTCAGACAGGATGAAGGTCCTCCAATCAAACTTGATGCCCTTGTCACTGGCATCAATTACTGCAGCCACGATTCTTATTCTTGGAGCACTCACTTGCTCCAAGCTGCCAGTATTGCTCAAAAGACTTTTTGCAACAACCTCAAACAGATTGAGGAACTTAGGCTTGAGGGTCCTCTTATGTTGTGTACCTAAGATTGGTCCTGGAACAAGGAGCCAATCTTGAACAATCTCCTGCTCATGACCATTGCCATAAGATTCTGGATTTCTTCATTCAGAAGGTAATCCAAAGGCAGCCTCTACATCTTCTTGAGAGAATTTCACTCTGTGAAATCTCTCATCCTCTTCTCCTTCAGCCTTGTAGGAGAGTCTTGTGGTGACCTCACCATCTTCAGGCTTTCCTCTCCACTTTAGGAAGGCAAATAATTCAGCCATGAATGATTCCAGGCAAGAGTCTGGCTTTTCTTGCATAAACTTCTGAAGACCTGCCCTTTTTAACCATCTTAAGGTTGGAGTAACCTCTGGTTCATCACACTCAAAAGATAGAATGGGCTCAAAGATAAGGTTGTTTTTATGGCTCAGATAACCAAAATCAAGGTCTAAATCCTTGTTTGTGAAGTCTACAACCATTTCAGGTCTGATTTTAGGAGCCATTATGACACAATAAGGTTTTTGAGAGAATTTTGAAGGTTGGAGAACTAGGGTTTCAAGAGTGTTTGAATGCGTGGGGAAGAAATGAAATGTTGTAAGGCTTCTTAAGACTTGTGAATATTCCAAAAGGAATGTATGTCAATGAGTAGGTGAGTCTTAACATAATTCAACTATTTACAAATGAGGAAATCCAATTTGGACGGCCAAAATGAAATTCAGGGGAGTTGGCCAGTTTTGATCCAACGGTCAAGGATCAATGAAACAGTGAAAAACTGTTTTATTCAAAACGTGGGAGGAGTTTTAATGTTGTTTAAAGCTGGGGGGTTATCAAGGTAGATCATGTCCCAAATGGTTTAATGCAAACAAGAGTTAAATCTTGACATTTAATTCATTGAAAGCGACTTTTTGGGTAAGGGACAAATTGAATCCTTGAAAAGGTGATATCTTTAAAAGGAATGGGACAGTTTTTGATATAGGCAATGATTACCCAAAATAGGTGCTTATCAAACCTAGATTTGGTTTGATAACCAAGACAACTTATCTGACCCTACATGGACAAGTGTCCTGAAGAGATGTGAACAACTGTCCTGATTTTTCAATGGACAAGTGTCCTGAGCATTTGAGGTCATCTCTTCTGAATCTCAATAGACTTGACCAAGTCTGCTGAACTTTGATTTCAGTTCCCCCTTGATTAATAAACTCCTTTGGACTTATTTGTCAAACTTCCCTGGATCAAGGAGTCCCAACTCTGCTGATAGCTCCAGAAACCTTGCCTCTGCAAGTGGTTTTGTCAATATATCAGCTTTTTGATGATCTGTGTGGATTTTTACCAATTTGATATCCTTCTTCTCCACATGATCTCTAATGAAGTGATGTTTGATGTCCACATGCTTGCATCTAGTGTGCAATACAGGATTCTGTGATATTGCAATAGCACTTTTGTTGTCACAGAAGATTGACACTTTAGTAGAGTTGACATTGTAGTCTCTTAATTGTTGTCTCAACCAAAGTATTTGAGCACAACAACTTCCAGCTGCTACATATTCAGCTTCAGTAGTGGAGGTTGCCACTGTGTTCTGTTTCATAGAGAACCAAGAGATGAGCTTGTTCCCTAAGAATTGACATGTCCTTGAAGTGGACTTTCTGTCAATTCTACATCCTCCATAGTCAGCATCTGAGTAGCCAGTGAGCTCAATGTTGTCATCAGTAGGGTACCAAAGGCCTAGATTTTCAGTGCCTTTGAGATACCTTAAGATCCTCTTAGCAGCCTCTAGATGGCTTTTCTTAGGATTTGCTTGAAATCTTGCACACACACCTACTGCAAAGGTGATGTAAGGTCTGCTGGCAGTGAGGTAGAGAAGTGATCCAATGATTCCTCTATACTCAGTGGAGTTGGTTGGAACACCACTCTCATCTGGATCCATTTTCCAGTTTGTGTTCATTGGGATCCTTACTGGCTTGCTGGTTGTACACCCAAATTTCTTGATCATTTCTCTGGTGTACTTGGCTTGGTTGATGAAAATCCCTTCTTTTGATTGCTTGACTTGTAAGCCCAAAAAGAAGTTCATCATACCCATCATGGACATTTCAAACTTGCTTTGCATGAGCTTTGAGAATTTCTCACACAACTTCTCATTAGGGGATCCAAATATGATGTCATCCACATATATTTGGACAAGCAAGATGTCCTCTCCTTCAGTGATTCTGAAGAGTGTTCTATCCACAGTTCCTTTGATGAAGCCATGATCCAAGAGGAACTGTGACAGTGTGTCATACCAGGCTCTTGGAGCTTGCTTGAGTCCATATAGAGCTTTCTTCAATCTATAAACTTGGTTTCTAACTTCAAAACCAGGTGGTTGCTCCACATAGACTTCTTCTTTCAAGACTCAATTCAGGAAAGCACTCTTGACATCCATTTGGTATACTTTGAACCTCTTGTGGGCTGCATAGGCTAAGAAAAGCCTTATTGCTTCTAGCCTTGCCACAGGTGCAAAGGTTTCATCATAGTCAATGCCTACTGATTGACAGTAGCCTTTTGCCACTAATCTGGCCTTGTTTCTGACAATCACATCATTCTCATTCTTCTTGTTCTTGAACACCCACTTGGTTCCAATAATATCTTGATGTGAGGGTCTGTCCACCAGCTCCCATACATCATTTCTGGTGAATTGGTTCAGCTCTTCCTGCATTGCTGTGATCCAGTTTGCATCTTGTAGTGCTTCATCAATGTCTTTAGGTTCCTGTTCTGATAGGAAGCAACAAAACAGAGCACTTTCACCATGAAACCTTCTGGTTTTGACTCCTATACTTGGATCACCAAGTATCAGATCAGTAGGATGGTCAGATAACCATGTCCTTCTTTGTCTGATCCCTTCAGTAGAGTTGTCCTCTACTAAAGTTGAGTCACCAGTGTTATAGAATTCAGGATAATTGAGTGCAGGATCTAATTCAGGATCATATTCAGGGATGTTGTCCTCAATGTCAGGGACATTGACATTTTCAACTTTTATGGTTCCCCCTGGAATATTTGATCCATTAACTACCTCAACAGAGCCTGCTTCTTCATTGGTAGTTGTTACCTGAGTGTGAACTGGGATTGGGTCATTCAGTTCACCATTTCCTTCAGTGGAGTTTATTTCAGGAGTATTGCCTTCAGGATTGTTGTCCAGTACTGTATCTTCAGGAAGATTGGCTTGGACAACATCTATGATTACAGTGTCCTTGTCTTTTAGACTCAATCTGGTTGTTCTTTGTGTGATTTCTTCACTGTCCAGGTTTTTGTTCCTGATCTCAAAAATAGATTCATCAAACACAACATGAGGTGTTTCTTCCACAATAAAGGTTTTACAATTATACACTCTGAAAGCTCTACTGATTTGGGAATATCCAAGAAATATCCCCTCATCAGCTTTGCTGTCAAAAGCTTTTAATTGTTCTTTCCCATTATTGTGAATGAAACACTTACAACCAAATATATGGAAATAAGACACTTTAGGCAGTCTTCCTTTCCAGAGTTCATAGGGGGTTTTGCCTTGACCCTTAGTGATCAAACATCTGTTCTGAGTATAGCATGCAGTGTTTATAGCTTCATCCCAAAACCTCTTAGGTAGATTAGAATCAGCAATTAAGGTTCTAGCAGCTTCTTTTAGAGTTTTATTCCTTCTTTCTGCAACTCCATTCTGCTGAGGAGTTCTAGCTGCTGAGGTTTCATGAGCTATACCATTTATGGTGCAATACTCATTGATGTATGAATTTATGAACTCAGTGCCTTTATCAGATCTTATTTTGATAATGTTAAGGCTCTTTTCATTTGACAGTCTCTTTAGTAGTTCAGGGAGTTTGACTTGAGTTTCCTTCTTATTAAGGAGAAATACTACCCATGTGAACCTAGAGAAGTCATCTACTACAACCAATGTGTATTTTCTACCATTTATGCTTGTGGGGGTAATTGGTCCAGATAAGTCCATATGTAGAAGTTCAAGTACCCTTTCAGTAGAGATGACTGACTTTCCCTAGAATGAGGCTTTAATCTGTTTTCCTTCTTGGCATGGTTTACAAACATGTTTTTTAATGAAACCTCATTAGGTAAACCTTTTACTAATGCATTTCTGGCAAGTTTGTTCATTGACTTAAAGTTCAGGTGGTTTAGCCTTTTATGCCATAACGAGCTTTGTTCATTTGAGCTCTTAGCAATGAAACATGCAGCATCAGTAGACTTGTCCCAGTCAGCAAAATACACATTTCCTTTTCTAGTGCCAGTCAATAGAGTTTGTTGAGTTTCATCTTTGATTAAGCATTTTCCACTTGAGAATTCAACATTAAAACCTTTATCACAAAACTGACTTATGCTTAGCAAGTTATATTTGAGACCAGCCACATAAGATACATTGGATACCTTGATATTACCAATTATCAAGGTACCATAACCTTTAGTTATTGCTTGTGAGCTGTCTCCAAAGGTGACATTTGGGCCTTCTTTTTCAGTGAAATCAGTGAGGAGTTCTTTGTTTCCAGTCATGTGCCTTGAGCATCCACTATCAAGGTACCATGCTGACTTTTTTCTCATGCTCCTCGTCTTCTTCTGGCCCTTAGGTACCTGCAATTAGCAAGTTTTAGGTACCCTTTGAATTTTGGGTCCTGAGAGGTTAGCTGTACCTTTAGGAACCCAAACTTGCCTAATTACCCTGATTGATTCAAGGTGGCTAAGTTGTTTTCCTTGTGCATCAACATAAACTGTCTTTCCCTTAAATGCCTTTGGGAAAGTGTGTGTGACAGTGTTGACTCTGTAAGTTTCAGGAGAGTTGTCAAATCTCCTGAGCTTATGAGTTCTTTGTGCAGCTTGAGGAAATCTTTGAGGGAAGGCATGACCATTACCCTTTGGCATAGAGGGTTTTGGTTGTCTCATTTTATTTTGCCTGTGAGGATGGTTGTCCTTAGGTCTGTTCAGTTGAGGCTTCCTCAGTAGAGTTGGCCTAGGCTGACCATACCTTGGATAACTCTTCTGAATATTGTTCAGGAGAGTTGCCCTTCCATTGGGTCTACTCTGCTGACCAACATTCCTCTTATGTTCAGGAGCCTTGACCTTCTCCAAAGGTTTGGGCCTAGTCTCCTGAAGCACTTGAGTGGGCATTTCATTTATTTTGCCCTTCCCTTTGTTCAGTGGCTGAATTATTTCATTTTCAGCTTGTTGTGCCACTGATTTAACAAAGATTTTCTTAGTGTTACTTGTGGATGCAACACTAAGACAAGGTGAAGATTCAAATGGATCAAAACCTAATCCACTTCTTTGAGCCATAGGTCTTTGATAACTTTGAATTTCCTCTATTGCTCTAGAGGATTTGTTCAAAGCAGACATCTTTAATTTCAGGCTCTCTTCACTTGATTTTAGAATGTCATACTCATGTGAGAGGTTTTCAAATTTTTCTTGAAGAATTTTTAGTTCAAAGTTTTTTCTCTTCTGAGAGACTAGTTGATCATCAATCTGTCTTTGTTGTTCAACCATCCTGAGATTTGCTTCCTCAAGCTCTCTCAGGACTTGTTGATACAACTTAGTAGATTTAATATCAACTAATGTTTCAGCAGGTTTTGAAAGCTCAATAGAAAGCCTTTCATTTTCTCGCACACAATTGTCATGAAATTCTTGCAATCTAGTGAAATCTTCCATCAACTTCCCAAAGGAAAGTTTCAAGTTGACTTCACTAGTGTTCTTTGATAGAAATGATGGTGAGCTAGAAGTGGAGGATACCTCATCATCCTCAATGGCCATGTTGCACACATCATCATCATCATCACTGTTTGAGAACAGTCCATCAGAAGAGTTGAAGCTTTCATCACTGTCAGATTCATCACCAGCCATCGTGGCTTTTCTGTTGGTGAATTTCCTATCTCTTTTAGCTTGCCTCTCTCTTCTTTCCTTTGAGCTGAGTTCAGGGCAGTCATACTGGAAGTGCCCTTTCTTCTTGCAGTTATAGCACAGATCCTCATCATCATCTTTCTTTGAATCATCTCTCCTTTTAGATGAAGAGGGTTCAGCTCTGTTGGACTTCCTCCTATCAGAGAACTTGTCCTCTGATCTTTTCTCTTCAGGCTTCTTGTCCTCAGCCTGTGCTTCAGGAGAGTTGTACCTTCTCCTGAATTTGTTGTCTTGGTAGAATTTCTTGTATCTACCAAACCTTGAGTTAAGTTTGTCAAACCTCATAGCCATGAGGGCCATCTCTTCCTTCATTTCAGCTTTAGAGACTGACTTTGATGATCTTGGAGTGGACTGCATTTCTGGTTCAGCAGTTTTGGCTTTAAATGCCACCCCTTTGATTGGTAGGGAAGATTCCTCTGCTGGCTTTCTCCTATTGAGGTCAAACTCATAAGCTTTGAGTTCTGAGAAGATTTGTTGCATGGGCATGGTGGAGAGATCCTATAAATCCCACTTTTGAGTGAGACTTCTCAAGATCTTTAGTCCAACTTCTCTCTTGGAATACACCTTGCCCAAGGAGTTGATTTCATTCATCACATCTGTGAATCTACCAGCAAACTTGTCAATGGACTCATCTGGCTCCATTGAGAATTGTTCAAACTTCTGCAAAGCCACTTGGAGCTTGTTCTCCTTTATCTTTTCTGTACCCTCACACATTTCAGCAAGAGTATCCCAAATTTCTTTGGCAGTTGTGCAGTGGTAGACTCTTCCCATGATTGCATCTGGAATTCTTTGGTAGAGAGTATTCATTGCAAGATAATTCAAATTATCTTTTCTTTTCTCCTCAGTAGTGAAATCATCTTCATCTTTAGGGATCTCTTCCCTTATATCAGCTCTTTGAGCTTCAGTCATTCTGGGGTTGATTTGAGTAAACACAAATGGTCCTCTTGTGATTACCCTCAGCATGTCAGTGTGAAGAGATGCCAGATGAGCTCTCATTCTGATCTTCCATAAGTCATATGTTGGTCCTGAAAGGAGTATATAACAAGTGTATGGGGGGGGGGGAATACACTTGTATGCAATTCTTTTCAACTATGATCAAACCAGAGCTCAGCAAGGTTGTCTTGGACAACTCTGCTGAAGGTGATTAACTCTTCTAAGATAATCAAACTACTAAGTACTATTGAGTACTTAGTTGAATAACTATCTAGGGGAGTTATATGTGCGGAATAGTGGTTGGCCCTTTTAGTTTAAACTCCTTTATGTTCTGAAATCACTTAAGCAATAGTCCAGTTTTCAGGGAACTTGTCCAATACAGTTTTGCATAGTCTTTGAATGTAAGTTCTTTTGTAAATCAGTTTTGTGTGCAGTGTTGAATGTATGATAGTGCTTGAAAGTAAATCAACACAAGAGTTTATAGTGGTTCAGAGACTCAAGCTCCTACATCCACTTTCCCTGATTTAACAGGATAATTCCTTCACTCTTGGAATTAACTTGTTTTATAGTGCCAAGGTGCACTTGATCAATAACACCACTCCTTGGTGAATTGATCCCTAGGATGTCTAGAGTCCTAGTACCCTCTTCTCAACTCAGAACTGAACTGTTCTTCTCTCAACAGTCAGCTCCTACCACTTCTACTACTACAACCTTCTCACTTTCTCACTTGAAAGTGGTAAGGGTTGAAGTAAGGTTCCAACTAATGAGATATCCTTTAAAATGAAGATCAGTGTATAAGGATAGGATATCTCTCTAAGCTTTGTATGGATATACTTGTTGGGTTCAGCTTAGAAGAAGTGTATGAAGACTAAGATAGTCTTTGAAAGCTTGAATGTTCTATGAACTTCAGAATACTTGAGTAGTTGGATTCTGTTGAGGTCAGTTGGATGCTTTCAAATGGTCTTCACACTTCTGTATTTATAGACAAATTTGAGGATTTGCCCGTTGGAGAGGCAGCCCCAAATTGCTATAAATGTCTTCCTTTTGTTCTTTCAAACTGGAAGACAGTTTCTTGATAGTGACATGTCCTCATTTGGGTAATAAATGACTTGAAGGACTTTGTCTTCATTCTGCAGCACTCTTCCCAATGTTTGACTTCTTGTTAAGACTTGGACATGACTTCTGAAGTTTGTTCCAATGATAGGACAACATTCCTTATCAAATGGATAACTCTTCTTATCACTATCAGCAGACTTTGGTTATCAGCATGGTTGGCTTGCTCTTCTTCAGATGACTTGGCTCTTTCCCTTTGCTTCACTTGGAAATGATCTCAGCATGATATAATGAAGTCTTTTAGGGTGTAATTGTCTTCTTCTCTTCAGCATAGTTGACCTTCAAGCATTAGAACATTTGTTCTGGTCCAACTTTGCTGAGACAACTCTTCTAGACAACTCTCCTGATTAGCATACTTGGCCTTTGAGCTTCAGAGCTTTTGTTTTTGCACAGAGTCAACCTCTTTGGACAATTCTCCTGATCAGAGTATTTTAGTAAGCTTGTCCTTTTGAGCTTTACAACCTTGTTCTTGCATAGAGATAACCTCTCTGGACAACTCTCCTGATCAGAACATTTGGTTTTCTATAGAGTATGCTTGGCCTTAGTGATTGTTCCAGAATTTGAGCCTTGAGGGGACTTGATCTTGATAATCTTCAAAGCATAGGTTCCCCCTCACATTGTGCATCTAATCATCAAAGAGCTGCCTAACATATCAGCTTCTCATCTAGCCTTATGCTATGTGTTCTAACACTCTTAGAACACAATCAACTTGACTTAGGCATGTCTCAGGGGGTTTTGGTATTTAATCAAAACATATGTCATTTTATTCCCAACAATTTCCCCCTTTTTGATGATGCCAAAACCTATACATTTTATGCAAAAGTGACTTGACTACACCTATTACATTTATCTTCAGAAGACATGACTGAGGTCAATTTCCCTGAAAGAAAAAGTGTTAGTGTACTCACCATTCATGTTGCAACTAGGTTTCAAGAATAGGCATAGAGAAATCTGTGTTTCTTGATTCAAAATATGTTCAACTATCATTAAAATGAGAATCATTACAGCATGTTGATAGTTTGAACAAAACATATCAGAGCATGAGAAACATTACAAATAAGCACACATTTACTACAAAAGCATGATATACTCTTAAAACATTAGACACTTAAGTATCAGAGCACATCACATCAGCAGCTTGAGCATCTTCAGAATAGTTGACCAAAACACAAGTTAGTAACCAATTTAAATTTTCATCCATTTCAGCATATAAGAGTCAGGAAGACTTAGCCATTTCAGAGATCATCTTCTTTAGGTGGCACCATCCCATATTGTGCCCATACTCTCTTCTTGAGTTCCATGGCTTCCTGGTTGGTTCCTTTGGGTCCAAGGGTCATTTTGTTCAGTTTAAGAATCTCTGTAAACTCCCTCAGGATCCTTGCTTGGTCAATCCATCCATCAAGCTTTGGAGGCATGTAAATGATAGGCTTGGGAGCATTGAGTTCAATTCTTGCAATATCAGCAGCTGCAAGTAATTGTTGATACAACTTGCTGTAGTATTCTATCATGAACTCAGCAAAGGAAGAGTTGGCATCTCCTCCATTCCATCTGTCAATGACATAATAGTCATAGACAAACTCCCTTTTAGCCTCTTCCCATGTATCATTCAGCTGAATTGGCACCCATTTATCCAAGTGTGGATATTTGGTGTCCATTGGGACTAGTAGCTGAGGCTTCATCTTGTTGTAAGTTGCTCTCTTTCTTCTTGGTTTCTGGAAGTTTGCTCTTCTCTTATCTCTTGCTCTTTGTGCTTCATCCATCAAATCCATCTTCTCTTGGGCCCTCATCATGGCCAGTTTCTGTTGTGTTTCAGGGTCTTTGCCATACCCTTCATGAAACAATTTTAATGGATCATTGAGTACCACAACCTTTGTCTTCTTTGGTCCAGGTCCAAAGCCTTCTTCATATAAAGCTTCCACATCTTCAGTAACTTTGGCACCTTCAGCAATGTTGACCATTTCAGAAGACTTGTCCTTTTCAGCAGATTTGGCCTTCTTTGAGATAGGCTCATCATCATCAATTCTGAACTCAGGTGGAAGATCAAGGCTGATCTCAGCTTGTCTTTTCTTTCCTTTTGCCCTCTTGATCTTTCCTCTAGTTTGGACACCTTCAACAACTTTGTCCAAACCAGACACCTCACCACCTGGTCTCTGCTGTAACCTCATTCTTTCCTCTTGAGCTGAGGCCATTGAATTTTTCAAGGCAAGTGCTAGTTGTTCTTCTTCATCCAATTCTTCCAAGTTCAGCACTGATGGTTCTTTTCCTTTTTCTTCAGCAACTTTGTCTTTTCCCTTGTCTGAGCTTCCAATCACCAAGGCACCTTTTGCTCTAGCTCTTTCCCTTTCCCCCTTTTTGGCAGCATCAAAACACTGGGGTTTTAGCTCACTCATTGTTGTGGCCATTTGGGATTGGGCCTGGTTTAGAGACTTCATTTCCTCCAACAGATATACATTTTCATCATGTATATTTTGCATCATATCACTGCTCAAGCTAAGAAAAGCTAGAACAGGCTTCATCTTTTGTTGGACAACCTCCTCCAAGGTTGCTTTCAGGGATGCATCAAGTTGAGTTTTAAGGAGCTCAGTGAGGTTGGCCACTGCACCTTCAGCAATGTTGGCCATCACCTCTTGGGAAAATTTTTCAGAGGCAGCTTTCACCATTGCTAGCCTTTGTTCTTCTGCTCTTTTCTTTTGTAGTGCAGTCTTCTTTCCAAGAGCTTGCTTGACCGTCAGCCTGAGAGCCTTGACATTGGCATTATGGTTGTCTCTCAGCAACTTTTGTTCCTTCTTGACCTCTTTTGAGATGAATTCCATGGTGGATTTGGCTTTTTGCACTTCAGTGGAAATGGTTTGGAGACCAGTTTCCACTCCACTTATCCTTGCTTCCAATGTTGGGAGTACTACATCTTCAGAGCTAGTTAATCTCATCTCCACAGATGCTAGAGTTCTTCCTTGCTCATTCAGTGCTCCTAAAGTTTCAGCATGAGCAGATTGGACTTGATGAGCCAAGGAGTCCAATTTCTCTGATTGCATTCCAAGTAAGGCTTGTGCTGAGGCTGTATCTACTTGGATAGGGGCATCTGTCAAGAACTCATCTGCAAAGATTTGGTCAAGGGAAATACCTGCAATGTTAGATAAATCAAACAAGTTAGGAAATAAACACTCATCACCCTCAATTTCTTTTGTATAAGACTCTGATACATCAGCAACCTTCTTCTCATTTTCAACTCTTTCTTTTCTCCCTTCATTTAAGATGTTCTCACCCAAGGAATCAGGCCTCCTTTCATCAAGGGATTCTTGAAGTTCATATTTGACTTCAAGAATAACCTGTCCTTCCTCACTTATTCCACCCTCATATGGTGGTACACTCACAATCTTAGTTATGACTACCTCTCTTTCATCCATAACTCCCTCTGGTTTGTCAAATCTATTTTCCTTTTCAACTCCTTCTCCTAAACCTGCAGCATCTTCACCTTCAACAAGGTTCAAAGATGACAGTTGTGAGAAGATCACAGTGCTTATTTCAGCAGCCACTGAGTCATCCTGAATGATTAAGGGCTGATCAGTGTCCAACTCTCCTGACACTGAATAGGCCTTAACCAAACCAGCCTCTAGCATAGGAACCTCAACATCTTTAGGCTGTGCCTTGGGTTCAGAAAAACCTTCATTGGCAGATGTGTCTTTGGTTGTGTTACCACCCTTGGTCAACACCTCTGATGATACAGAGCCTTTCCTATGATAGTATCTAGAAGGGTTTGAAAGTCTGTCTGCTACAGAAGACTTGGGTTGAGAGGGTTCAGGGAGGTTGGCTTGAGGGGTCTCAGGAGGGTTGGGGTTTGAAGGGTGTGAGGGATCATCAGGGGAATCATCATCATCTGAGCTGCTATCAGGGTGTTTGATGCCCTTGGCTTTTCTCTCTTTCTCCTCAATGATCTTCTCATCTACCAACTTTGCAAAAACTTCCTCATCAGTGAGGAAACTTGTTTTCATCACACCAGCAAAGTGTAGCAATCTGCTCTCCTCTACTTGCCACCAGTTTGCACCCTTATCTTGAATGACTTGTGATATCTCCATTAAAGTTTTGTCTTTTACATCCACAAGCATCCTCAAATCATGAAATGTTTTCTGAATTCTTGGAAATTCAGCAAGTTTTGGATACAAACTGTCCACAGTGGCCTTGGCTCCACCTCTGAGCATACTTTCATAAGTATACTCCTCCTCATCCTCATTTGATGGAGAACTTTGGGCTATAGGGGAGTGGGCTGTGGTTTCAACAAATGCAGCTTTAGGCAAGTTAAATTCAGGAGGGTTGGCTTCAGAAGGGTTAGTCTCAAATGAAGGTACTTTAGTTGCTTTAGAGAGCAATGAATCTGAAGGGGCTTTGCTCAAGGGGGTTGGTTCAAAGAGTGCAGCTTCTAAGAGCTTTGAGTAGTTGAGCATGGATGAGTCAAGGGGAGATTGCAGTCTTGTCTCATCTACTGCTATATCTGCTAGCACATCTATCCCACTTCTTTGCACATTCCCTTCTGGAGAGTATCTCTTGGTGAGATTTACAGGGGTGATGGGTTGGTTGGGAGGTGTAATATTGGTTTTAGGGGAATTGGGTTCAGGATTCTGAATTTCAGGGATGTTGGCCTCTATAGGTTGACCTTCAGGGACCTTGGATTCTGGAGTTCCAGAGCCAGATGAGTTGGTCCTTGACTTGGATTTGGTCCTGCTTTCAGCTCTGCTTTCTCTTAGAGCCAATTGGAGAGACCTTTCTTCCTGAAGTTCCAACACTTTATCAGTAGGCTTGGCCCTTCTCTTGCTGGCCCTACTGCTCCCACTGCCTTCACCATCCTTTTCAGGGACAACTTCCCTGATCCTCTTATCTCCTCTAGACTTTTGTCTAGTCTCATTGTACTTCTGCCTTAATTCTTCTAAATGATCAGAGGGCACACTTACTCCTTCTTCAGCAACTTCTTCAATCTCAGTTGAAGCTCCAGAATTCTCCTCTGAGGGGATTTGAGACATCTTCCTTGTCTTCACCACTCTGGCCTTTGTCCTCTTTTTCAATTTTGGCTTTTCCTCAACCTTTTCTTCAGCAGGTTTGGCCATAAGCATCCTCCTTTGCTCAGTTTTCTTGCTGAGCTTCCTAAACAGAATCTTTTGGGCTGGGAGGGGCTTTGCAAAGGTTTGCATTTGAGAGTAATGAGAAAACCTTTCAATCAACAAGCTTGCCCTGGTGCAATACTTGAGTTTTCCTTCTAGCACAACCTTGTTGTGGGCTCTCACCTTAAACTTGGCATTTTCCTTCATCATCTCAGACATGATGAAGGTCCTCCAATCAAATTTGATGCCTTTGTCACTAGCATCAATAACTGCAGCCATAATTCTGATTCTTGGATGGCTGACTTGCTCCAAACTTCCAGTATTGCTCATAAGACTCTTAGTGATTACCTCAAATAAATTGAGAAATTTTGGCTTGAGAGTCTTCTTGTTTTGTGTGGAAGAGATGGGGCCTGGAACCAAAAGCCATTCTTGTGCTATCTCATCTTCATGATCAACACCATGAAGTTCAGGATTCCTTCCCTCAGAAGGCAATCCAAAAGCTCCTTCAAGATCTTCTGAAGAGAATTTCACTCTATGAAATTTCTCTTCCTCCTCTCCCTCTGCTACATAGGAAAGCCTTGTAGAGATTTCACCATCTTCAGGCTTACCTCTCCACTTGATAAAGGCAAAGAACTCAGCCATGTAGCTTTCCAAGCAAGAACTTGGTCTTTCCTCCATAAACTTTTGCAATCCAGCTCTCCTCAACCATCTCAGGGTTGGTGTAATCTCAGGATCCTCACTTTCAAAAGATACTATGGGCTCAAAGTGAAGACTGTTTTTGTTGCTCAAGTATCCAAAATCAAGGTCTAGAGCCTTGTTGGAGAAATCAATGATCATCTCTGGTCTAACTTTGGGAGCCATTTAAGGTTTACAGAAGAAAAATTTGACAGAGATTGAGAGTGTTTGAAGAAAAAATTTGAGCTAGGGTTTCGAATACTTGGGGAAGAAGTGTTTGTGGGGGTCTTAAGACTTGTGAATATTCTAAAAAGAATGTTTGTCAATGAGTTGGTGAAGTCTTGATGCAATTCAAAGGTGAACAAAAATGGAAATCAAAATGGACGGCTAGGATTGTCTTCAGGGGAGTTGTCCAATTTTGATCCAATGGTCAAAAATCAATGTAACAGTGAAAAACTGTTTTGTTCAAAACGTGGGTGGAGTTTTAATGTTAGTTTAAGGCTGGGGGATTTTCGAGATAGATCATGTCCCAAAAAGTTTAATGCAAACAAGAGTTAAATCTTGACATTTAATGCATGGAAAGTGACCTTTTGGGTGGGAGACAAATTAAATCCCAAAAAGGTGATATCTGTAATTGGAATGGGACATATTTCGAAATAGGCAATGATTACCCAAAATAGGTGCTTATCAGACCAAGATTTGGTTTGATAGCTAGGACAACTTATCTGACCCTACTAGGACAAGTGTCCTGAAAAGATGTGGACAACTGTCCTGAAATTCAATGGACAAGTGTCTTGAATCATTTAGGTCATCTTTCTGAATTTCAGCAGACTTGACCAATTCTGCTGATCTTTGAAATTTGTTCCCCCTTAAGGAATGAACTCCTTTGGACTCAATTGTCCATTTTCCCTGGATCAAGTAATCCCAACTCTGCTGATAATTCCAGAAATCTTGCTTCTGCAAGTGACTTTGTCAATATATCAGCTTTTTGATGGTCTGTGTGGATCTTTACCAACTCGATATCATTTTTCTCCACATGATCTCTAATGAAGTGATGCTTGATATCCACATGTTTGCATCTCGTGTGCAATACAGGATTTTGTGATATTGCAATTGCACTGTTATTATCACAAAATATTGGCACTTCAGTAGAGTTGACTTTGTAGTCTCTGAGTTGTTGTCTCAGCCAAAGGATTTGAGCACAACAACTTCCAGCAGCAACATATTCAGCTTCAGTGGTGGAGGTAGCCACTGTGTTTTGCTTCTTGGAAAACCAAGATATGAGTTTGTTGCCTAAGAATTGACAAGTTCCTGAAGTGGATTTTCTGTCAATTCTGCATCCTCCATAGTCAGCATCTGAGTAGCCAGTTAACTCAATATTGTCATTAGCAGGGTACCAAAGGCCTAGATTTTCAGTGCCTTTAAGATACCTTAAGATTCTTTTTGCAGCCTCAAGGTGGATTTTCTTAGGATTTGCTTGAAACCTTGCACACACACCTACTGCAAAGGTGATGTCAGGTCTGCTGGCAGTGAGATAGAGGAGTGAACCAATTATTCCTCTATACTCAGTGGAGTTGATTGGAACACCACTCTCATCAGGATCCATCTTCCAATTTGTGTTTATTGGGATCCTTACTGGCTTGCTTGATGTACACCCAAACTTCTTGATCATTTCTCTGGTGTACTTGGCTTGGTTGATGAAGATTCCTTCTTTTGATTGTTTTACTTGTAGACCCAAAAAGAAGTTCATCAACCCCATCATGGACATCTCAAACTTGCTTTGCATGAGCTTGGAGAACTTTTCACACAGCTTCTCATTAGGGGATCCAAAAATTATGTCATCTACATAAATTTGGACAAGCAAGATGTCCTCTCCTTCAGAGATTCTGAAGAGAGTTCTGTCCACAGTTCCCTTGGTGAAACCATGATCCAAGAGGAATTGTGACAGTGTGTCATACCAAGCCCTAGGGGCTTGTTTGAGTCCATATAGAGCTTTCTTCAGTCTGTATACTTGGTTTCCAACCCCAAAACCTGGTGGTTGCTCCACATAGACTTCTTCTTTCAAGACTCAATTGAGAAAGGCACTCTTGACATCCATTTGGTATACTTTGAACCTCTTGTGGGCTGCATAGGCTAGAAAGAGCCTTATTGCTTCTAGCCTTGCCACAGGTGCAAAGGTATCATCATAGTCAATGTCTTCATGCTGACAGTAACCTTTTGCCACTAGTCTTGCTTTGTTTCTAACAATCACATCATTCTCATTCTTTTTGTTCTTGAACATCCACTTGGTTCCAATAACATCTTGATGTGAAGGTCTATCCACCAGCTCCCATACTTCATTTCTGGTGAATTGATTGAGTTCTTCTTGCATTGCTGTGATCCAGTTTGCATCCTGAAGTGCTTCATCAATGTCTTTTGGTTCCTGTTCTGACAAGAAACAACAGAACATAGCACTCTCACCATGAAAACTTCTGGTTTTGACTCCTATACTTGGGTCACCAAGTATCAGATCAGTAGGATGGTCATACAACCAAGTCATTCTTTTTCTGATCCCTTCAGTAGAGTTGTCCTCTACTAAGGTTGAGTCACTAGTGTTATAGAATTCAGGATAATTGAATGCAGGATCTAATTCAGGATCACAATCAGGGGTGTTGTCCTCAATATCAGGGACATTGGTATTTTCAACATTTTGAGTTCCCCCTTGATTATTTGACCCATTAACTACCTCAGCAGGAACTGCTTCTTCATTGGTAGTTGTTACCTGGATGTGAACTGGGATTGGGTCATTTAGTTCACCATTTCCATCAATAGGGTTTGTCTCAGGAAGGTTGCCTTCAAGATTGTTGTCCAATGTGAGTGTTTCAGGTAGGTTGGCTTGGACAACATCTATGAATTCGGTGTCTTTGTCTTTTAGGCTCAGTCTGGTTGTCCTCTGTGTGATTTCTTCAGGTTCCAAGTTTTCATTCCTGGACTCATGAATAGATTCATCAAACACAACATGAGGTGTTTCTTCCACAATAAGAGTTTTCTTGTTGTAGACTCTAAAAGCTCTACTAACTTGAGAATATCCAAGGAATACTCCCTCATCAGCTTTGCTGTCAAAGGCTTTCAACTGTTCTTTCCCATTATTGTGAATGAAACACTTACAACCAAAGATATGAAAGTATGACACTTTAGGCATTCTTCCTTTCCAGAGTTCATAAGGGGTTTTGCCTTGCCCCTTAGTAATCAAGCATCTATTTTGAGTATGGCATGCAGTGTTTATAGCTTCAGCCCAAAACCTCTTAGGTAAATTTGAATCAGCAATTAAGGTTCTAGCAGCTTCTTTTAAGGTTCTATTCCTTCTTTCTGCAACTCCATTTTGCTGAGGAGTTCTAGCTGCTGAGGTTTCACGAGCTATTCCATTAGATGTGCAATACTCATTGATGTATGAATTTATGAACTCAGTGCCTTTATCAGATCTTATCTTGATAATGCTAAGGCTTTTCTCATTTGACAGTCCCTTGAGAAGTTCAGGTAGTTTGACTTGTGTTTCCCCTCGTATGCAGAAGGTCATCAGGCTATACTTACTGCTACATATAGGAAAAGACGAAACCTTACTTGTGTAATTTAAAGAAACAACATCTAACATTAAGCCTCGTAAATTAAATCCTGAATCTTCAATTAAAGAGTTTCAGGAAAAAGAATGAAGTTGATGAGTAGTCATCTCCCACCAAACCCACCCCATCATCATCTAATTCAAAATCCACTTGGGCTGATTCTTTACCAGATGATTTTTTGACCAACCGCTTCTGGGGCTTTGCATTTGAATCGTTATACAACGGTGTTGGAGATCTATCACGGTGAGAATAGACATCATCATCATCCCAAGATTTTGGTGAGGCTAGTTGGATATCCTCGTCGAAGTCCATCAATGGCTAGCCGTCTTCATCTCGGTAACTGAATTCACCACCCAAAATACCCAGTTTTATTATTTCAAAACCCTAATTAAATATATGAAAAGAGCCCTAATTACCTATGTAGATCTCAAATCCACCCAAATTAGAGCAAATTTCAAATTCATATCAATTCAAACAATCATAGATCTTCTTAACGCAAATTGATTGAGATGCTAAATTACCATGTACAAGAATAAATATGTAATAGATAGGCGCCGGAGGACCTCGATTTCGTCGTCTTCGTCTTTGCCTCCGTCAAACAGATCGTCCACGTCTTCGGCCCAGCCACACTGAGACGTCGAACAGAACAGAAGGGCACCGCGCTAAAATGCGCCGACGTGCGACTATGGAGAAGCTTCGATCTGGAGGTTAACTCTACTGGGAAAACGAAAGGCCAGATCGGCCACCACGAACCACCAGAAGCATCTCCGCCAGAAACATCTCAGCCATGGTGGGGGAAGGCCTCTGGCGAAGGTTTACAGCGGCGCCGCGTGGTAGATGGATTCGACGGCGAACAGATCAGACATGGCGAAGGGGGCGACGACTATGGCCATGGAGGGGGGCTAGTCGTTCGGCCAATGGAGTTGCAGACGGTGGCGGCGGCAGCGGTGGGAAAAGGGGGCGGCAGCAGCCGAGGGGGATGGTGGGAAGGGGGTTATGGTTTTGATTTTGGTTTTGGGTGAACGAGTAGAATAATTTAAATGATTAGAGAGATTCCTATTTATACAAGGGTATTCTTGGTTTTTTAACTCTATTTTGATTCTATTAGAATTTTTTTAAAGTGGTAGTTTCTATTTGTTTAAGGTGTCATAGGAATGACTCTAATAGTGAATAATCTCTATAAGAAATAAAGAGATTTGGATAGTAGAAGACGAATTCAAATATGATAATTTTATCTCCATTGTATATTTTTTTAATTGTATTACTTTAGATATAATATTTCATTTTTTTATTTTTTAAAATATTGAAGTAATAAATAACTATCTTTGTTGTGTAATTGTTCCGTTTTGACCTTTTTTGTGACATATATCGTGGAATATTTGGTGTATATTTTTCTGCGTATTTCCGTCGCTATGAATGACGATAGCCCTGCCACGGTCACGGTGTCCCCCACCATCGTCGTTGGCCATGTTTGTCCTGTTGGAGGTCCTGTGTTGTCGCCTGTCCGCACGGTCCCCACCATCCGGTCTGCTATTCCGGCCGCCCCTTCCTCCCACTCCCAACAAACACCAATTCGCGGATATCGCATCGGCTCACTGTCCCTCTCGGACGGGGGCCACCCCAGGTCGTCTCCCGCTACTTCGACCGCCCGCAATCGGTCGCCACGTCGCAAGCAACCTGCCGCTCCGGTGCTGCCATTGGCCGTGGTAAATCTTTCGTCACAACCTGGGGTGGTAGGTGAGTGTCTACTGACTTGGTTGTATTTTTGCACACTTTTTACAACTATACGATCCCCACAAGCGTATGAGTTCGTTATAGTTGAGTAAGTATACGACCTAGTAGTTATCGTCCAAGGACTTAATTGAGTGAGAATGAGCCCCTACAGTTACAAGTTATCATGCTATTGCAGTAACTAAATGATGTGTTTGGATTTTTGGGAATAAGAACAAAGGTATTAAACTAGGTTAACTAAGATAACAAGAATATAACAAAAGAAATAACGAACTATCTAACTTTCGATAGAAAGTGCAAGAGAAGGGTATTGCCTCGGGTGTTTCCGTTTTGTGAGCAATTAAGTGAACTAGTGAACCAATTACATGATTTTACTACAAATTTGGGTCAAGCTAAAGGCTATCACATAAGTGTGCAAACCCCCTCGAAAGGCATATGTAAACATCGTGCATTGATTAGCAATTATAGGATCTAACCAAATACCATAATCCCCTAAGATAGTGTTTCATAAGCACTTTCAACACGGTTACTAATGCTTATGAAACGCCCTCTCACCAAACTCCTAGACGACCTCTACTCGTTTAGTGTCTAAAGTTGTCGGTCTAGCCATTAACCCCCCTCTCGGGTGAGCTAATTACTAATTAACTTCTATTCAATTGATCAAAGCTCACACTCACACTCCCAATCATGCTACCCAACTCTCGTTGCAATAAACATAATCGGACATGCTCGCTAATAGGGTTGATCAACCAAATGAATCAATCAAAGTACAACTCTAGAAACATAAAAACCCAAATTATAAGGATTCTTTGATTGGTCGTTTGCTCACTTCTCGTGGCAAAGCTTTGATCCCGTATGCTGGTCTATTTAAGAGACTCGTCGAGACTTGGTCCCTCTAAGAGGGCTTATCCGCTATTCCAATAGAGAATGGATTCGTTGTTCTCAAATTTCACTCTTTGGAGGAGCGTGATCGAATTTTCAGGAGATGGGTTTGGTAGTTGGCCCTAGGCTCCATTCGTTTGCAAAATTGGTCACCCTGTTTCAATTCGAACCAGGTTTTAAATTTCAATGACTCAGATATGGATCCGCCTAGTTGGCCTTCCGATTGAACTTTGGTAGCCCACAATTATCTCGACAGCGGTTTCAGCGGTTGACACGTTTGCTAAGATGGACGGTCACATCTCGAAAAAAATAATGGCACATTATGCTAGAATTTTGATTGAGATGGATATGAAGCAGTCGCTTTTGGAGCGGTTGGTGCTAGAATGTGGGGATCGGTTTGTGATTGTGGAAGTGCATTATGAGCGGCTTTTGTAGTATTGCAACCAGTATATGATTGTTGGACACATGATTGCCCACTGCAATAAGGATAAGGTAATACCGCCTTCGGACCCACGACCTCCACCTCGGGACGAAAAACGTGGTAGGAGTTCTTCTCGTCATAAAAGATGGACTAAGCCTCTCCACTCGGACAACCAGACTTGTGTGCCCCGAAGGATCACACTTTTTCCTTGACTATTGTGGCCGCATCGGTCTCGGTGAACAACTCATTTTTCGACCTCTTTGACGACTACATGGATGAGTCATCTGACAACACCCAAGAGCTGGTGGATGCTGCATTAATGGAGTTGTCCGCCGCCGACGCCCTAGATTTTGCTCTTGCGATTACTCCCCGTTCTACGGAGAGGCTCAGAGGCCCCTGTTTGCTCGGGGTGGGTATATCACAACGACAACCACCAGAAAGCGTTATCAATGAGTTAAAGGTTATCGTCTCAGAGGCCTTCGTTGTTGATCCATCAACAGACTTAGCCAATGAGATTAACTTTATCATTTCGTATGTGGGGTGATGTGGCAACATTTTTTATCCCCCATGAGTATTTTTTTTTCTCGGTCATTTTGTGTTTAGTTGGTTTTTTGCGGGGTTTTATCGTATTGGTTTCGTTGGTTTTGAGAGGTGTACCTTTTTCCCTTGTCCCGGGTTTTGTCCCTGATGATAGTTTTCCCGGGCAAGATTTTAATGGCGCCCCGTTATCTGGTTCGACTTGTGAACTTATGAATTTAGATCTTTCCCTTTTATTTTTTCACTTAATATATAATCTTTATTCGTCAAATTTGTTATCATACATTTTTTTAGAAATCATCATTTTATCTTTTCTCTTCAACCATCACTTAATTACTCAAATTGCATTCAACTTTATTTACAAAATATCACTTTATTCATAATTAACTACAAAATATAATTAATTTTTTTATATTATCTAGTTTTTTTTTTTTTTTTTGTCTATATTGATGAATACAAATTGTTGATGTTGATATAAGTGTTCGGTTTAATGATCCAACACTAACAGCCGAGTGTTGTGTTTTATGTTCCCAACACTTATGACAACATCAGAATTTACCCTTCCTTTTCTCACTAACTCCGACCTTACACTTGCTGTCTAATGATGTCCCCAGAGCAGTTAGAAGACGTGGGCAACACCAAGTCATGCCACTGCGTGGGAGTGAGAAGTTATTGGACATGATATAGCAAGTCCTACATTCAAGGATGAGTGGAGAGAAGTTATTTGTAACCGCTTGATCTCACGGCTGTGATGATCATAAGAGTTGAGAGCAGTTCGTCCATTAAGCCTATAAGTACAGTAACTGGCTCAACACAAGATATACAAGAAGAAAAGCTAAAATCGATCACTAGTCTATAGAATGCTTTATACGCTTCTAGTTAGGAAAATCCTTGTTTCTTCTTGTAGTTCTTCACATTATTGTAAACCCGAATAATAGTGTGTTTGAACATAATCTTATTTACTGGGTTATATGCATAGATCTATGAGGGAGATAGTTTCATAGGATCTAGTAAATTACTTAATGTTTAAGGGAGATGCTCAATGTGCTTGAGGGAGAAACACTGGACAACTCAATGTTCAAGGGAGATGCTCCACCTAACCAGGATGTGGACATGCAGGATAGGTTGGAATCTTCAGATGAGGAAGTGTTGGCTGCCAAATTTGAGAGACTACACCGGCAGAAAAAGGGCAAGAAGAAGGTTGTTGTTCCTACTGCAAGGAAGTGGTCCGGTAGAAAAAGAAAGTCCCAAAGGAACTTGGGCAAAATTGTGGACTATTCAGGTAAAGGGAAGAAGCCTAGAACCGATGGGAATGTGTCTGATCCCATTGTTGTGTCTGATTCTGACCAAAACAAAAAACAGAGCCCGAACAACCTCCAGTCCAAGAGGAAGAGGAGGTTAACGAAGTTGATGTGGACGAGGTAGTTGAGGATATGGAAGAAGAAAGTGAACCCACTCCACCAATTCGAAGTAGAAGATAAAAAAGGCTTCGAGAGACCGCTAGTGTTGCCTCTCCGATGGCAACACCCGAGCCTTCTGATCCTGAGTCATCATCCAGCTCTTCTAAAGAAGATGAAAACGAGGTACTGTTCTCTTCTGATGATAGAAATAGTGACACTGATGAGGACTATAATGATAAATCAAGCATCCAGTATTGAACTATAAGAACTAGGAAAATTTTGAGTGAAAGGCTGATTAAAGTACCTGACTTTGAAGAAATGAATCTGATTGAATGGTTTAAGGAAAGGTCTTTACTGCATGCTCTACAATTTGCTTGTCCATACATTGTAGACTGGATTTTTGAATTCTATGATAATGTGTCTCAACATGCTAGTGATCCGAATTCAACTAGATATGGACATTTTTGGTTTAGAGGAAATAGGCATATGATTGATTCACGTATTCTACAACACTAGAATAAACGACCGCAAGTATACGGTGTCTATCGTAGAGAAGTAAGTACGAGGTCGATCCCACGAGGAGGTATAGCGTAAAGGTGTATTTTGTTAACGAAATTCTATTTAGACGCGATCGATTAAGTGAGTGTATTGATTTACCCTAAGATTGCCTACCAAATTGTCACGAATAAGCAATAAAGAGTAATGTAAAATCGATCAAATAGCATGCAAACTAAGAAAACGAGGTAAAACGAATGAAAACTCAAGTATGAGAAGGTGGGTTCCAAGGCAATTGTAACACTTAGATATCCGTTTATGAATTGTTACTCGTTCAAATGGCCATTAAGGTTGTCTTCATATAGGGTTGATCACAAAAGAAGAATTAATCAATCTCTCGATCTAACTAATCCAAAGGAGCATGCGACATAAGTTCGTATCTCTACCTTACAAACATCACACCACCTAAAATAGCCCCAAAGATCATTCAATTCCCTCTCCGATAACTAATCCTCTCTCGAGCTCATAATAATACCGGGTTGCATGATTGCATACAATTAATGGAATAAATCTCTCAATCTTATCCCAATTAACAATGAATTAAGCAAATCATCATGACCAATAACAACATGCTTCCAAATGAGAATTAAACATGCAAATAAGAGACAAACACCATTTAAAGCAAGAAATTAGTTCATAAACTTCAATCCAAATAATTACAATGCCTTAGAACCACAAATGTTTAGCCAAGAGCTAACATAATCAAATTACAAAATCCGAATGAAATAGCTAACTAAAAAGAAAGAGAAAGAGAAAGCTTAGTAAAAAATGTGGTAGAGAATGGAATTTCCAAGCTATTACATCCTTCCTTGCTTGATTTGATGGAGAAATGAAGAAGAAATGGCCCAATCACCTTAAATTGTGTGTAACTATGTGTGGAATTTGAGGAATTGGGAAAAAATGTCTTGGGTTTTAAGAATGAGGCCTTATATAGTGTTGGGGTAGGGCTTAAGGATGAAAATTGCACTTAGGTCCTTGGAAATTGGACAAAATATGCAAAAGGCACCGAGAGCAGGGGGGACTCGGCCGAGTGGGACCACTCGGCCGAGTTGGGGTGTTAAACTTGGGAGAAAATCTTCAGGACTCGGCCGAGTTGTCCCACTCGGCCGAGTGCAATTCATTCTAGGGGCCAAACTTCGTCCAATGACTCGACCGAGTTCGGTCACTCGGTCGAGTGTAGCTCGTTCCAGATTCCAAACTTCATCTCAGGACTCGGCCGAGTGCAATTCGTCCCAGTTTCCAACTTTGCCTCACGACTCGGCCGAGTTGTCCAACTCGGCCGAGTGGTTAATTCACTCCAGATTTCGACTTATTCAGCAACTCGGCCGAGTTGTCCCACTCGGCCGAGTGCAATTAATTCCAGCGCCCAAACTTTGTTTAGCAGCTCGGCTGAGTCAGGGAGCTCGGCCGAGTGGCAATTAGTTCCAGATTCTGCCTTGATCAGGGGCTCGGCCGAGTCAGGGAACTCGGCCGAGTTGGCTCTCAAAATTTGTTTCGTGCATATCTCTCGCCTCGGTTGTCCGATTGACTCGATTATTTAGGCTATTACACTCCGTTTTTCGAGACGAATCCAACCGTGCACTCCTCTTCCTGATCCAGAACATTATGATTGGTGTTTTGCTCCAAATTCCATCGTATTTCCTACAAAATCGACAAAACACAACCTTTCTCTCATTTTAGCTTAAACAATCATATTCAATGCATAAATCAATGAGATCTCATCAAAAACATGCTTCACATGTGGCTCTAAAATGCGTAAATTCCACCCGAATCAATGATTACTCCTAGTATGATCTACATCTTGCTGAAAACTAAAATCATGGAGGATCCAGTAGTTACAGATCATGATGTGATGATAAGTATCTTGGCTGGGGGAGTAATCACTAAATGGAGAAGAAGGATTTTGACCTCTAAATTAATTAGTCTATACTTTGTGTTGCATAAGTTGGTATGTTTTAACTAGTTGCCTACAACAAACAATACCACCCTCACACTAGAACAAGCTGTGCTTATGTACAAAATTGGGCATTTGAAAAGATTCAACCTAGGACAGGTTATCTTTACAAATATGATGACATTCAAATCCAATATGTTTGGAAGAGGCATACTACCTTACCCCTGCCTTTTGTAAAAATTTCTGCTTGATAAAGCTTTTGAAAGATCAGATGAAGATGTGGTGAGTAATTACATACCTGGATTCAGCATATCAAACCAGTTCAGGGTAGAAGGTGAAAGGGTGGATGATCTTCCTTTGAGAAGGAATGATGATGGTGTAGGCCCAAGTTCAGCTCCCAGTGTTCCAGCAAATGATCCCATTCACAATACCACACTGCCTCCAGAAGGAGCCGCATCTTCTGTTTATTTATCTTCCCATTATATTTTGAGGCAGATTGATATATTGCAGGGATCAATAACTAATCTGTAGAATTCTGTGGAGGATCTTCTCATTCAAAAGAAATTTTAGATGGATCTCCTTTCCACTTCAACAGGGGGAGTAGCTGATAGTTCACACAACACCAGCCCACTAACATTATTGCTCCATCTATAGATGAATCAGATGCAGTTCCTGACAGAACTCATGAGGCAGCTGCTGACACTACAATGACAGAAGATGACCAGGATATCTAGGACCTGTATGGTGATCTGGATAAATGATGAGCTTGAAGACAGGGAGAGAGCTTAAACTATGGAGGAGTACATGCAGATTATGGAGATGCAACTGAATTACATTTCAACCCAATCCTTTCCCATGTGTTAATTCAGTTCATTCCTTGTTGTAAAAGCTCTATACTTATGTTTTTATTTACTTTCTCAAACTTTGTTATTTACTTTTGTAATTATTTAGAATTTACTTATGTTTAAGTTATTTAAATCTAAACATGTTATTTGGTTTAGATGTTGTTATTACTAATTTGATCTAATACAACTTGTTACTTCATTATTTTGAAATATCAATTGTGTTAATTTCTTAATCAATATGTTTGTTGTGCGAACTTCAGTAGTGTTGATGTAGAAAGGTCAAATTGGGGGAGATTGTTGATGTTGATATAAGTGTTCTGTTTAATGATCCAACACTAACAGTCGAGTGTTGTGTTTTATGTTCCCAACACTTATGACAACATCAGAATTTGCCCTTCCTTTTCTCACTAAATCTGATCTTACACTTGCTGTCTAATGATGTCCCCAGAGCAGTTAGAAGACGTGGGCAACACCAAGTCATGCCACTGCGTGTGAGTGAGAAGTTATTGGACATGATATAGCAAGTCCTACATTCAAGGAGGAGTGAAGAGAAGTTATTTGTAACCGCTTGATCTCACGGCTGTGATGATCATAGGAGTTGAGAGCAGTTCGTCCATAAAGCCTATAAATACAGTAGCTGCCTCAACACAAGATATTCAAGAAGAAAAGCTAAAATCGATCACTAGTCTATAGAACGCTTTATACGCTTCTAGTTAGGAAAATCCTTGTTTCTTCTTGTAGTTCTTCACATTATTGTAAACCCGAATAATAGTGTGTTTGAACATAGTCTTATTTACTAGGTTATATGCATAGATCTATGAGGGAGATAGTTTCATAGGATCTAGTAAATTACTTACACTTATTATAATGTTATTGTACACCTCTAAGAAGTTGTAATTCGTTTCACATATTTTTATATAGTGAACAACATAGATTATTTTATAATCTATGCAAATTTTGAATACTTCCATTTTCACTTCGTGCATTTTAATTTTCGCCGCATAGTGTTGTCTGGATAGTGCCAACACGACAGACAACATCTCTGATTTCGCACGCACACACTTTCACAAATATTGTGGACAAAGACAGAATTGTTTTTAACAATAATCATATACATGACTTAAAAAGAAACAATAATCATATACATGTATGTATATGAATGAATTAATATAATATTTTTTGGGTTTTGGTATAAATATATACTCCATATTTAATTCATTATATGTCGTGCAATTAATCAATATCAAATGTATACCATTTAAAATTTTCATTGGTTTATATTTAGATGTAGCATTTTCTTTCTTTAATGTCTGCAAGATTATTCTCAATTTACTCAATACGATTCAACCGAAATTGATGTAATTAATTGATTGCCTATTTGCCTTAATGGAGTGGTATAAATGTATTTTTACCTAAATCCTTTGATTTTAAGGAATTTTTAGTACGATAATTTTGATTGTTTAATTTGATTCTTCATTATGGTATACCAGTGTATTTAGAAGCCCCGACATTGAACCACTATCTTTATACTCCATATTTTTATATTCATATTTTTTATACACTCATCTACTAGATTACACTTTTATTTTTATTTTTTTGGGTTCTACTAGCTTACGTCTAGTAAGCTGATTTCACATAAATGATTTATTCATAAGTGAGTATAATTTAAGGGCACACATCTTTACATAAACTTTACTTAATAATTGTCCCGCTAACAAGATAATTCTAGACTCATAATAAGTCAATATAATTGTTATCAATTTGAACTAAAACATATTGCACTACCTAATTGTTCACAACAATTTTTTTTGTAAACTCGTTTCGGGACCTACATATTATATTTATATATTGATAATACTCATAATAGTAGGCCCGAAAAATCCCCTCTTAGTTGTAATATGCATGTTACTGTATATCTTTATTTACATTCCCTTTGAAAATTTTATTGCATCAGTCCCCGGCACTTGAAAATGCAAATGTACTGTGTGTATATAATATCGTGTGTAGATTAAAATTTGAATCGAATATGGATATTACCACGTGCCTCTAATTCTAAGAATACGCAATATTTAAGTTAAAGATGCTTGATGGATATGGAAACAAATACACATGTTTATTATTATTAAGTAAAAAGATTGGAGTGGAAAAAAAATCAACACAATATTTAAGTCGATTGATCACATTCAATAACCAATCAAGTTATATATTAAGAGTAAAGGAAAAATGTACCATCTCTAAATAAAAAGAGTACAATGTGGAACTACTAAAGAACGAACGAGAATCGAATAAAGATCACATCAGATCAAAGACATCACCCTCTTATTTAAAATATAAATTATTTTAGATCAACATATATTTATAAATTTTAAAATAAATTTAAAACTATTGAAAAGGCGTCATAAAAAAAAATGAAGTTATTACATTTTAAAAATGAAAATCATTATTTAAATATACTAAAATGTAGACATAATACTCCGTACATTATTAAAAAAAGGGGTTATAAATGGCTAAAATTCTCACCAGACGAAACAGGTATTTATACATATCCCTATTTTATTTGCGGATACTTGGACAATCTTTTCACCAAAATTCTTCCTCAGTCGCCACTCGTCAAATTCATTGTCAAATCGTTTTCTTCTCTTCCAGTTTTACCCCTCCGCCACATCGCCATCGCCGGAGCCCTAACCTCTATCGGCGCACCGCTAACCTCTATGTATTGTAAGAAAATCCGGCTTTTAGGGTTTCTCTTCAGCTCTGTCTTAATCCTTGGCGCCGGTTAATTGACTCGGAAAATCAGAAATCAATGCTAGTAGTTGTTGTGATTTTGCTAATTTTCGGTGTTGTAGTCCGCCACAAGTGGAAGAATGCGGCGGCGAAGAAGGAAGAGATTTTGAGGCTACTAGCTGTTACCTCCGAAGAAGAGGCGGAAATTTCGAAGCTACAAGCAGTTGACGTATATTCTTCTTCTTCTTCACCGCCGCCCCAGATCGAAAATCCGTATTTTTGCGCTGTTTGTTATTGCCCCACCACTACTAGGTGTTCCCAGTGCAAAACTGTTAGATACTGGTGAGTATTTGCGTTTATATGGCTTGGATTAGGGTATGCTTCAATTGTTTTCTATTTCCTGATCTGTTTCGTAAAATACTGTTTTCTAATGTCTTTTGAGGATGCAAGTTTCTTGTTTTTAGTTAGAGTTGTTCAATTGTATGTTAAGAAAATTAGGAATATGAACCTTGGATATTTATTTAGTTCTGGGATCACAGCGATGTCGAATAGAAGGAAGGTTGAACCATATGCTTGGGATGTAGTTAAATCTTAGATTGATAGACTAGAAGAAATTCTTAAGAGTTTCTGGCTCTAAAATACTAGTATTAAATAGAGTACAGTGGTCTGAAGGAGATGGAACTGGGACTATAGTTGTATTTACAATGTGTTCTGTAGCATTGGTTATCTCTGTGTGACGAGAACATGAACATTAAATATGTTTCTGGTAATTCTCCTATCCTGTGGCTTAGGTTTTTTGAAGTGAAAGGGTTTCAATTTTTGTGTTTGCATCATACCCACTTGTACTTAGAGGGGATATTGTGTTGAGTGGACTAGTTAAAAAAGAAGATGATGTTTTTCCTCCAAATAGCTTAGTTCTACATCTGTATAGGTGTTTGGATGATCAAACATTCTTTTTACCATGACTTAACCACTCACATCACATATGCTCTGTTTATCACCTTATTTGCGTTGAATCTTTACTTTTAGAATGTCATGAGCATTAGAATGTTCCAAATCTTCTCATTTTTGTAACCTTCTTTTGGATATTACAAGGACCTTCATTTTGAGTGAAATCCTATTGCATCTTTTATTGCACAATTTTCTTTGTTTCCCCTGGGAAGAAATTATGTTGTCCGATCATGTATGTCTGACTGAAATCATGGGTATACACGTTTTTATATATGTAATTGTTTACAAATGGAAACAAAATTCTGTAACTTATATTTAAGGAGTGTTTGAAAACTCTTCGCATATTAAAGATAGTATATATATTTTTTTTTGTTAGAAAAATCTAAAGGGATGAGTGTTTGAGAATAAAGCACTTTGATCAAATTTCGAGAAGTTAGGGATGTTCGTATTTTTTTGTTGTTGTAATTTTACATAAAATACCCTAATTAAAGAAATTCTTAAATTGTGTTGATCCAGAAAGTGTCTGCATCAGGGATTTAAGAACTATGCTAATCTAGAAGGAGTTTTCTTAAAATTATGCTCACTCGTTATCTCCTTCGCACAAGAGCTGCAGAATCAATCAATCTTGACGCAGTCCAACCCATTATCTCCCTCCATCACAGAGATGTCGTTTCTCATCATATGTCGATCCACTTTACTATCTTCACACAAACCCTAGCATGCCCTGTACCAATCTACCATGTCTTCAATTTGGGGTTCTTCCAAAAGGTGTTTTTGGTTGGGTAGGAATAGTGTTTTTTTATCTGTGGTGTCTTCGATTTGCAGTGGGAGAATAATTTGATTTTGACATCTTCTGAGTGTTCTCGATTTGGAGTGAGTTGGTCTTCTTCAGTCTGGTGTCTGGAGTGGGAGAAGAGGGTTGGTGTTCTCTGATATGGGAAAGAACATGCGGGTGAATGGGGGTTAATTTAAGATTAATACAAAAAGTACGAGGTTAAAATTGAAAAAAAAGTTAATATATGTATATACCAAATATCCTTAATCAGTTAGAAGCTGGTGGAGGCCAACTTCAAAGAATCATCTTATAAGTGGATTCTGATAGTCACTCTACAGAGTTTCAATACACTCCAAAAGTGATACTCATATAAAAGTTAGTGATTTTAAGCAGTGAGCGGTGAGCCTTACTGGGTGCAAACACCTCCTTATTAAGGTAGGGTGTTGTGTAGTATCACAAAACAGACTATGCTTGTGAGCAAAGAATAAGAGTAAACGATACAGTAAAAAATGTAACCTAAGCAATGAGTGATTTTAAGCTGTGAGTAGTGGTTGTAAACATACCCTTATTAAGGTCATAAGGTGTTGTATAGAATCACACAACAGACTATGCCTGTGAGCAAAGAATAAGTGTAAAGGATGCAGTTAAAATGTAATCTAATCAAAACATGCACCGTATATGATATAATACTTGATATTTTATTTGACAGCAATGATATAATACTTGATTGATGTGTCATGACTGTGTAAATGCTACAGTTAAAATATTCGGTGAAGTTACAGTTTAAAATGCAATGGTTACTTTGTTAAGGAATTCAATTGTACTTCTCATCTGATTACTCATTTTAGTTAGATTACATTATTATTTCCTTCTTTTTAGCTCTGGCAAGTGTCAAATAATTCACTGGAGACAAGGTCATAAGGATGAATGTCGGCCTGTATCTTCTGTTCATGCAAGCAACGAAAGTGCACGTGTTGTGGAAACAGCTATGGAAGAGCAATTTGCAATCAATTCCAAGGGTGAAGCTAAAATTTGTTCTGATCCCACAGAAGAGCTTGACGATGCTAGATCTTCGAGTAGCTCATTGGGTTGCTTTTCTTCTTCCTCCGAACTAAGTGAAACATCATTTGATGCTTCAACCAGTGAGTCTCTTGAGTCGGAATGTCCTGTCGAGCCTGGTAAAGCGGGATCTGAAACATGTTCTCATTTATCGCAAACTACCTCTGACTCTGAGACAGATGTATCTTCCCCTTTAAATCATACTGATCAGGCAGTAAACAAGAAGACTGAGGTTAACAAGATAGAAATGTCACAAGCTATTAAGACAAGTTTTGGAGATAAAAGGACTGGCAATGGAGCTTCGATGTCAGAAAATTTTGATTTGGGTACAACTGAGTTCAGGAATTCTCAGTCCTCTGGTTCTTCAAATCCATCTTGTTCTATAGAAAATAAAAAAAATCAAGCACATCCATTGAGCGAAAGCGTAACAAAATCCAAGTACTCTAGGAGATCAGACCATCATCTAGTCCCTAACGTTGATATAAGGAGTTTACCATGCTCTAAATCTGTGAGGCCGACTTCATCAAAGGACTTCTGGGGAAATGAATCACAAAGGTGTAATGCTACAGAAACACGATCATTCTCGTATAGGTGTTCAGAAGATGATCAAAGGTTGAGCACGAGAACTGGCCATGCTCCTACCTTGCTTACAGAAATTGAAGGTTCTCAAACATCATCCCAACCTACCAACAAACCTCTGAAGACATCAGTACAGAAATTTGTACAACATTTTAGAGTATCAAAGCAGTCCAAGTCTTGCACATTTGACATGGTGAAGAATTCTGCTGGAAGTTACAGTGACAAGGTTGCTTTTCTATTAATTTTTTCGAATCTCTAAGAATCAGAGATTGCCCAAGGTTCTTATTTTTGTGTTTCATGTTTTTTATGAACAGATCATATTTCCACCCAAGCTTTTTATGCAGTTGTATTCTTGTGATGGTGTGGAGCTTCACCCTGTTGGCCTTGTGAACTGTGGAAATAGGTGAGTTCTTTTGTTACTCCCTCTGTCCCATGCTAAGTGCCCCATTTACTGTTTGCATACTTTGTAAAGAATAATAGTACTGTTTGCATACTTCTTAAGGAATAATAGTATTGAAAGGATAGTGGGGTATTGAGGTAGAGAGATGTAGGAAATAAAAAATGTAGAGAGAGATAGTGGAGTGTTGACAAAAATGGAAATGGGTAAGTTAGTGTGGGACGCCCTAAATGGTAAATGGGGCACTTAGCCTGGGACGGAGGGAGTACATGGCTCTGATGTCTGTGAGTATGAATTTGATGCTTAAACATGTGACATGCCATACGTGATATGTGTGAAGGTTTGTGCTGGGCTATTACTTCTGGACAATGTACATTGTTTCGTTATACAGCTAGTCACCTAATCGCCACAATTTTTTTCTTCTTTTCTATATGTCAAACTTTTAGTGGCTTCTTTTCTCTTATGTATTTGCTCTCTTGGAGAGAAAGCTTGTGCACCTTTTCCTTTCTTTGACTAATGGGGTTCATTGGCATTGATATGTCTGTTTCTTTTCAACTACGAAGATTATGCAATGGCAGTTTTAAATTTCATTTGTGGTATATGTGATAATACTTAATGCTCGTGAGAATATTAAGGAGAATTATATTAATTGCTTTGCAGAAAAAATATTAAGACAATAACATCCGTACTGAAGTGTACAAGAATAGTAAGATTGTGTACTTTTCATGCTTCTTTTTTCTGTTTGATTAGATATGCTGCATTGGTTCTCACCCTCTATGTTTCTTATCTTTTTTATTTGTGCTAGCATGAGTGAATTCTTGTAATCTTGTTTACAGTGTAACTTTTTTCATTTTGTTCTTACAGCTGTTATGCGAATGCGGTGCTGCAGTGTCTGACTTTTACCCGGCCTATTACTGCTTATCTTCTGCAAGGGTTGCATTCGGAAGCATGCAAGTACCTGTTTATGACTTAGTAATGGATGAAACATTGTGTAATTTTCATAATCTTGGTTTTGATGCCTTCTTTCTTTAAAAATGATTTAGGTCGCAAGAGGGATTGGTGCCTTATGTGTGAGTTTGAACGTCTGATTCGGAAGGGACAAGCAATGAACTCTCCTTTGTCTCCAGTTGGAATACTGTCCCAGATACAAAAAATTGGAAGTCATCTAAGTCATGGAAGAGAAGAAGACGCACATGACTTTTTGAGGTGAGTGTCTCGTAGAAGTTCGAATTTGGTTCGCTTATGCAACTGAATATGCTAATGATATTATGCTTGTGATATCAGAAATGTGGTAGATACCTTGCAATCCACATGCCTTGAAGAAGCACATGCTTCTGGATTATTGGCTGAAAATTCGACCCTACTGGGCTTGACTTTTGGGGGTTATCTTCAATCCAAGGTCTGTCTTCATGTTGATACATATCAAGAACTGATGTTTTTCTGGACAGTTATTGACTTTTGAGTTTATATGTTAATCTGGTTTTTAAAGGCAAATATAATATAATGTGCTGTTTACCAATTCATATTGGATGCCATGCCAGATTAAGTGCATGAAGTGTTTAGGGAAGTCAGAGCAATTTGACCGAATGATGGATCTTACTGTGGAGATCGATGGGCATATCAATACACTTGAAAAGGCTCTTGCACAATTTACCACGTCTGAAACACTTGCTGGAGATGACAAGTATAAATGCGGAAGGTTAGTTCATCTACGCATTCTACTAGAAGTATAGATTTTTTAGATTATCTGTAATTATAATTATTGTTTATGAAACTGTTTATTCGTGATCCCTCGTGAAACACTAAGTTCCTTATTTACTGTGTAGACATGATCTCATGCCACAATTTCCTGTTATCATATCATATGCTATAGGAAACTAAGACAGAGAACTACCACCCTGTGCTATTACTTTTTCAACTTTCTTAAAAAGAAAATAATTAAATAAAATGAATATTAATCTCATTGTGGACCATGGAAGAAGAAGACCACAACATTATTTTTCACTTGATTATTTTTTTGAAATTTCGGAATTTAAGTGCCAATAAGTGAATAAGGAAAAGAAAAGTGCCCGCCTGCTTCCTTTACACAATTATGAGCTAGTGTTATGTGAAGATGAATGCCCTCTCCGTATCAAGTTTTAGGGCTGCTTGGTTTGTTACAAGGAATGGGGAATAGGAATGGTAATGATAGTAGTGAGGAATGGAATGGGTATGCTCTTTAAAGTTCTATTGTTTGGTTACTATCATATCCATTGATTTGGTTGGCTTGCAAAAATTCTTTAGGAATGGAATCAACTTGATTGTGATTTTTTTTTAGAGAATATCATTACTTTCATATTTTTTGTTTAAACATTTTTTAATTTAAGAAATTTTTAATTAATATGTAAATTTTTTAATATATATATTACAAATACGAAGGTTGCAACTTGTAATAAAAAGTTTTATCTTCATTGTATCATGTTCACAAGAAAAATTAACAAAAATACTTCACCTGGGTATTTGATGTTTTTAGGCTTGTATAATAAAAATACATCTCCAACATCCGAGGAAAAAAAAAACTTCACCTCAAAGTGTGTGCCTTTTTTGGATGGAATGGAAGGAGGAATGAAACCCTTACAATTCAAAATCTTGAGGAATGGCCGATTTCTCCATTTTTTTTGGGTATCATCAACTGTAGCACGATTTCTAAGTCCTGAACCAAACGTTTCTTTTTAATTCCTTTCCCATTCCATTGTAGGAAAGGTCTCCACCAAGAACGCCCTTAATTTAAAATTGAAAAAAAAAACCCTTTATGATTGGGGACCTGGGGTAAGCATCAAGTTGTAATGCGTGATAAATAATTTTTGCCCATACAATTGCTAATTTATAGACTTGAATTTCATTTTTATGCTTGAGACCAAGTGAATATACAGCTTCTTACTGTTTTTGTTTGCTGAAATCAACGGTGCAAAGAGAACTGAAATTTCTGTGCATGAAAGCCAATTGATCCGTTGATTTGCTTGTTATTTTGAATGTAGTTAGATAACCTGAAATGCTTTCGTTGCAGATGCAAGTCTTATGAGAGAGCCAAGAAGAAATTGACTGTATTTGAGGCCCCTAATATTCTTACAATTGTTCTCAAGCGGTTCCGGGTAATTTTTATTCAGTTAACACCATAATTAAGTATTATGTTGTACATGATGTCTAAACCTTGCTTTGGATTTTACCTTTTTCAGTCAGGCAACTTAGAAAAGCTGAATAAGCTGGTTAAGTTTCCAGAGGTTCTGAACCTTGCTCCGTATATGAGTGGAACGAGCGACAAATACCCTATATATCATCTCTATGGAGTGGTGGTTCACTTGAATACGATGAATGCTGCTTACAGTGGTCATTACATAAGCTATGTCAAGAATTTTCGGGGAGATTGGTTTAGAATCGATGACAGCAGAGTATGTTATCTTACTAATACCCCACAGATATAATAACTGCAACTTCCTAGTTTGAGTCCTCAATGCAACATATCATTGGTTGAGTTGTTAAATTAGAGTTTGGGGGTTGCATTAGTTTTACTTTACCTGAACAGTAAGATGTTACTGAGTGCAAGTCTTTTCTTGTGTAGGTGAGCCATGTAGACCGGGAGACCGTGTTGTGTGCAGAAGCATATATTCTCTTTTATGCTAGGTGATTTATTGTTTTCAAAGATATATGTTTGGGTAAATAGCTTATTTAGTCCTCTAATTTACCCTTATTTTGATTTTAGCCCTGTTGACTTTCACAATTTGAAAATACTCTCATAACTTTCAATTTTTTGACGTATTGGTCTGGTGACCACTGGCTGTAAGAAGTGAAACATCCGGTCGACCAATTAGACTCTGCCATGTCGTCATCATTTGGATGTTTCACCTGCTACAGCCGGTTACCGGACCAAAATGCCAAAAAATGGAAGTTACACTCTTTTCAATTCGTGAAAGTTAAAAGGACTGAAACCAAAACAGGGATAACTTACCGGACTAATAAAAAAAATTCCTCGTATTTCTGTTTATAATATTGGCATCGTGTGGTATTAGGCGTTCACCACGAGGTCCATCTTTGTTGACGAACAACATGTATTCCGATGGGAAAACCAAGAGGAACGTGGAAGCCATTTGTAAGAAAAATGAGAAGCCGAGCTGCTGGGATCGGAGGCATATGGAGTCTACAATGGTGGGTTATGAAGATTGGGGATCTCATTATATGAAGTGTCCTATGATGGATTCGTCGAGTGATAGCTCTTCGGTTTTCAGTGCATCAGATGCTGGGTCGTATAGTACAGACAGCACAAAGGACTCGAGTGCAGAGGACATATCTGGGTATTTATTTGGTTCCAGCTTACACAACCACCTGTGATTGCTTTTCTCCAACGCAAGACTCTCTCTTGTCGTACGAGAAAAGGAGCGGTGGTGATCGGTAGTAGGGGAGATGGATGGTGGGCTTAACTATATATATACTAGGATTAGGAGTAGGGCTGCTAAAATTTTGCAGTTTTAATTGTAAAAGTAGTAGATTATTGCGACTAACCTTAACTTACCGACCCTTTGTTTGGATATTGTCGAGGGAGAGTCAGAAGAATTTTTGTGTCTTGGCGTTTGAGTTGTGATTTTACTTTACTTAATTAGAGCTTGTAAATCCTTCCTTTTTACTTGTTTGTTAGTAGTTTAGGATCCGGCCACGATGCCCTTTTTTGTATCCCTTATTCACGACCACCCACAACTCATCATTCCCTTGCACGGTAATTCTTATGCTAGTAGTAATTTCACTAGTGAAAAAGACCGTGCTTTCTCGTTTTCATGTGGCGTGCTTGAATCCGCTAGGTACTGTTTAAGTGAGGCCCCTGTGCAGGTGCGTGTGGATCCAACGGCTTCCCCTGCACGGCAGCATGCTGTATACGAGTTTGAGCCTCCTCCGATTTTTCCATAGGATGTAATTGGATTTTTTCCATAGGAAGAAAAATTATGGATGTGATGAATTGCCTTTTTTTTTTTCATTGATCTTTTTATTTTCACTTCTTTTTATATTTAAAAGAAGTAATTTGCTTGGTATAAACCAAGGTTTCATTTTATATGTCTTATAAAGTAACAAAAATTCTGGGAAGAATCAAAGTTCCGGATTGGATATGAGATGCTTTAGCATTTTTTCATTCATTCCCATCCAATCGAAAAACCCCTTGTGAGAGTTTGGTAAATTGATCTCTGGGATCTTAAGATAAAAAAAATCTTTTTTACAAATTATTTGAGAATTTTGAGTACGAATTTGAGTATTTTGATTCCTATTGGTATCGATTAGGATCCAGGCCTCAATATCGACTTTTTGTACTAGTAATTTTTAAGTGAGCTTCTCCTAATTTAGATATCCAGAATATTACTAAGCGCAATCCATTTCATTCCTATTAAACATTTTCTCCCACAAAACACAAAATTAGACTTTTCAACCTCTTTGCCCTACAAGAGCATATAGCACGGAAGTTTTTTTTTTTCTTTTTTGATAAAGCATTAAAATAAATCATCAAATCGGTGGAGGCACAAAACCCAATTTTTTTTTTTTAAGAGGGCCATTTAAATAAAAAATAAAGAAGAAAAACTTTTTAAATGAAGTTTTAGGTCGATGACCCTTTTAAGTAGATGTTTAAAAGAGATTATTTTTAAAGAAATAAGAAGTAAGTGACAAATAATAATAAAATAAATGTTTTTGGTAAATATTTAATTAATAATGAGACGAGGAAGAAATATCTGAAGTATTTTTGAATAATAATGTAGATGAATGACTTCTCTTCTCTTGTCCTTCCCAAACCAAACTTTATAAACCCAAAAACCAGAATCCCATTCCCATGCAGCTGCTCTACTCCGTACTTTTCCCTATCTACTTCAATCGCTTCTATCATCACCATAACCACTTTATTTCTTCCTCCATTTTCCTAGTTTCTCGACCCAAGAATTTCAATAAGAGACTTTCAATGGCCATCACTTCTTCTAGTAATTCCGGCGATGCCGCATTCAATACCATCAAAGACAGGGTTACATTTAATAAAGAAATCAAGAAAAGCAGATTCATCGCCATCGCTGCGCCCATCTCTGATGAACAGAGCGCCTTTTCATTTCTTTCCGAGGTTATTCACTAGCATCCCCCTTTTTATTTTTCATTTTCATTTTCATTCTAGGGTTTATTTTTTGGGATTTCTCTAGTGCCTATTTAAATTGAGAGCAGTTGCCTATTTTGTTGGGATGAACATAACTTTGATTTTTATTTTCTTTTGTCTTTTTATACGATGGTGCGGCAATTCAGGTTCGTGATGCGCGCGCTACTCATAATTGTTGGGCTTATAAGGTGATTTCACTCTTCTTATTCATATATCTATTTAATGCTTTGAATTCTTCAGCAATAATTGTTGAATTCTGTTTGACAATCTGAAGGAAGGTTAGCCGTATTAATGTATTTTAGCTCCACTATGTTACTTGAAAATTGGACACTCTCAAAATTCACCAATAGGAAAGTGACTTTTCTGGTTTTTTTTGGGAAGAAAGCTTCCTACATTTTGGATATGAATTAAATCAGAAGATATTTGCATTATGATGCAAAATCTAGTTGGTTTTTGGAGCTCATGTCAACTGAAATTAGTGTTTCCTTGAATCTCTTGTACTCAAATTTAGGCTGGGGATCAATTTCGGAGTAATGATGATGGTGAACCGTCTGGAACAGCTGGCAAACCGATATTATCTGCAATTGTCTCTTCAGGGATAGATAGAGTTATGGTTGTTGTAATCAGGTAACATTTTTCTACTCAAACTTTTAATACCTATTTACTTTTATATATGCATTCCCATCTGAGTTGCAGACTTTAAAGATATCCTAAACTACAGTTGTGTGTAGTAATAGCAATTATGCGCTTGCTTTATGTATGACAAATTGACAATATGTTTCTGTAGTCTACACCTTGAATTTTGTTGTATCTAGTTGAAGTAGCTGAAGATCTGTAAATTATTGTAGAGTTGGTCTTATGTAAAATAGTTTTACTACTCGTTCGTAAATATCATTTAATGGTCTACCAATTAATACTGACAAACTAATACTCCCTTCGTCTAAACTTTGTATGTATGATTCATTTTTACGGGTTTTAAGGAATATTGATTGTTTATGTATAAAGTAGATGGTTGAAGGGTATTATGGGGTATTGAGGGGTCCACTTGTTGTAAATAAAGTACTTGTGTATGAATAAAATGAATGCCAATTTGAGTAAATAAGTGATGGTTTTGAGGGTGATGATAAAAATATTATTTCCCTTTTGAGACATACATATTAAGTTTGGATAGACCAAAAATGAATACTTACATACGAACTTTGGACGGAGGGACTACGTTTTTATTGAAATACCTAGTGCCGCTTAAAAGTACACACAAAATGCAAACCAATTGCATGGTGAAACGTGCTTACATAAGACTTTGTCATCATTGAACTCTGTTTCATTGTGCATTAGTCTTTTTTTAATGTAGGTATTTTGGAGGAATAAAACTCGGCACAGGAGGGTTAGTTAGAGCTTATGGAGGGGTAGCTGCAGAATGCTTGAGAAATGCCCCTACTTGTGTTGTAAAATCCAAAGTAAGGAATTGCTTGGAGTTATCCTTTCTGTTTGGTTCAGACACTTTGTAGAGTTTCATGCTTGTTGCATATTTCACTAATGAAGTCATAACCAAGCTTATCTTTTTGGCTATAGGTTCCTATGGGGTTGGAGGTCCCATTTGATCTTGTGGGAGCTCTCTACCATCAAGTAAGATCAGATCAATAAAGCTATTCTTTATATTATCATTTCTGACTTAGATTTTTTGTCCTTTATATATTGGTTTGAAGAAAAATCAATGAACTCAATTCCCTTGATAATGGGCAGATGTTGTTTTCACAGATCCTAACAAGCAATTCTGATAAATAATGTTAATTTATTTCTCAAGTTATTGAAAGCAACATGGTTCCTTAGTGAACTGCCATTTTTTCTTTTGTCAAATGATTATATTCCTAAACTTTCCCTGACTTATGCTAGGGTGGTGGAAGTGATGATTCCTTGCTTTTAATGGGTATGGGTTTGAAGAAATAACCATTGTCTTCTTGAGTACACAAATCAACTGTTACAAAATAGCTTCAGGCTGATATACTACCTTTTTTGGACTCTCTAGAGTTTTTTCTGGTCCTTTCCGTTACATCAAGTCAATTTTTATAACTAACCCATGTTTTTCCAAGGAATGAGACCCAGAACGTCTGATTCTTTTTAGGGCAAACATCTGAGATGGATGAGTTCTATTTTATTGCTGGTGTGAGTCCAGAATTTAAAAAAAAAATTAGAAACAATACTTTTTTTTTTTTTGCCTTTTAGCTTTACCATTCAGTTAGTTTTTTTTTTTTTTTTTTTTTAAATACTGTTTTAATTATTCCATCACTTTAAACTTACAGCTTCAATCTTTTCAAGTTGAGGATATCAAGCAGGATTATGATACTGGAAAGGATAACATGATAATGGTCACTTTTAAGGTTGACTTTGATCGGGCGCAAAGTTTAGAAGAGGCTCTAAAGGTCAGTTGCAGTCGTGATATAGTTTTCTACAGGAAATAATGATAGTGGTTTCCTTCCAAAGCTATATGCTTAAAGTGAAAATACATTTGGAAGACAACCACTAGAAAGTGTCAAGCTAGTACTCCAGCATAATCATATATGTAAACCCTCAGTACTGTAAATTGTTGTTTTGATTTAGTTAGTTTTTCCAGTGTCCAAGTCAGTTAAGGTAAAATAGGATACAGAATACAGTGTATGCCAGAAGAGTTCCAATTCTTCCATAAGTATCGGTGACATTAATATTAATGAAAGTTGTATCCGATGCAGTTTCATCAATTTTCATAATATCTTCCTTCCAGCTGACTATTTTGTTTTAAAGTCTAGTTGTTTTAGTTATGGAAGATATATTTTGCTCAAGGTGAAAGATGCCAAAAGAAAATTGGATGAGGAGAAGATCAATCACATTACTGGTAAGTTTGTTTCAAATTTTAGTTTTTCTTCTCTGCAGTCACACACTCGTGCATACAAATACATTGGATGAAGTATCACAAATCAAGTATTTTCAAAAAGCTCTCGTTGATCACTGTTGTACAAGAAACAAATAACAGAACAGATTACAACACAATCTTCCCAGACATAATAAGAATACAAAGTAACTCAAGCCTTGAAGAATCCAGACTGAGGCGCAACCAAACTACTGGAAAAGCTACAAGTAATACAGACACAGTAACGATATACAGTGAAACACAATCTTAAAATCCACAACTTAATGAATGAAAATGATGAGTAGAATCTTGGATGTTGTATAACAATACTTAGTTTGAGGGGGGTGGGGTGAAGAAAGGGAAAGAAGGGAGAGTAGTTGGAATAGAAGGCATGGTGGGCAGGGTGGTTGGCATTGGCGGAAATGTGGGCAGGGTTGTTGGCATTGACGGAAATGTGGGCAGGGTTGTTGGTATTGACGGCAATGTGGGCAGGGTTGTTGGCATTGGCGGCAATGTGGGCTTTGGCAGGGATGGATTAGTCGGCAGAGGTGTGCTTGGTAGTGGCGGCAGTGTGGCAGTTGGAATGGTGGGGAGTGGTGGAATTGTTGGCAATCCTGGCTGTGCCGGTTGAGAAGCTTGCAATAGGTTGCGGGCTGCCCAGCTTGGATGGAGATTCGAGAGTGCGATCAGCGTCATTAAAGATAGGAAAAGGTGAAAGTTAGAGGCTGCCATTGATGGATAGATTGCTGTGATGAATGGAAGAAGGTTGATATTATAGAATGATGATTTCTGCCACCCTCTTATAGGGTTGATATTGATGATGATTCATGAGTTTGCTTGGATTTAGTTAGATTAGGTTATCTTCCCTTTGATGAAGTAGACACATTTTAATCTTGATTAAGTTTTGTCCAATGACGCGTCTTCTGAAAACTTTTGGTGACGCAGAGTTCAGGTCCAACAAAAAAATGGAATCCCTTTTATGTACGTAATTGCTTGTAATACCACTGGAGAGCTTGTGCAAGATCGTTTTACGGTGAGACCGAGTATAATTTCGATATTAACGGTTTACACTTTAGAAGGGATATGTGCTAATTTGGGAATGGTTTCACCTTTAGACCGTCTTACGCAAGTCTTTACCTTTATAAATTAATATCACAATAATTTTTTACACAGTTTCGTATGTAAACTACTAGGACTTGGGCCTCTCTCTTGGACGGGGCATCAAGTACATGTATTTTTACCGATTAACCAATTTCTAAACGCCGAAGTATATATAAGTGTAGTTGTATATCCCTTCATAAGTGATGTGATATTACACATTACACCTCTTTAATATTTATTTAAAGCATTTTGTATTTGATAAATACTTAGGATATATTTTTTTATATTTTATATACATATTTATGTATTTTTTTAAATGTATGTTTATTGATATTTTGAACATGATTAATATCCAAAATACATATTCCTGTCCTAATATTATTAAATGTATGTATTTTAATATTTTTATGTATACTTTAATATTTTAACTTTCAATGTGTATTTTTCAAATTTTATACGTTAATTTATGTATATACTCTCATTCAATAGAGTTGGTAATATTTTTTTAAACAAGTAGAACTATTGTAACTTTTTAAGAAGGGCCGCATTTATGTGCAATATTTCACGTGAAATTTTAGTATATTTAAGGAAAGATCAAAATTCGCGGATCTGTAGTGGGTTTGACCGGTCAAACGAATATTTCCTTAAAAATCGCGAAAAAGTCGCGCGCAGGAGGCTAACAGGATAACGGGTTTCAGGTCTGTGTTACTATAAAAACAATTATATGTTACTACAAGACCAAATATGTGTTACTGTAAGTACAAATAACACATAAATTATCTTTTCACAGAAAATATTAATACAAATTAATTTAAGGAAGGATAAAATAGAAAAATTTGCACTTAATCCGTGTTACTATAAATACAATTATATATTACTGTTCGGACAAATACGTGTTACTGTAAGGACAAGTAACACACAATTGACTTTTGAGTAACACATATTTGACCTTAAAGTAACACAGAAAAATGTGTTACTATATAAACACAAGTGTATTACGTATTAAGAAAGATGTGTTACTGTATAAATAAAACATTGTTATTAAGAGGGAATGAGATACCTAACTTGAACGAATTTTAGATCAATGTATTTTTGACTAACTACTTCCCCTCAAACATAAGAGATCGTAGTAGTATACACGTAAGTATTTCAACCAAGTAGTATCGAACCACGGGAGGTGGGCTAGTGCAATGGATCCCTAGAGTTGTACGTCGTCATAACTAATGTAGCTACGGTTTCGGGAGTTGGATGCAAAACTAAAGCTAAACAATAATCTAAAGACAATAAATTAAACTAAACACAATCTAAAGGCTAACAAATAATTCAACAACTAAATCAACAAAACAAGAAAATGACAAGTAAGAACAAATAACAATTACGAACTAGATCCGAAAAAGTGCAAGTGTGGGAATGCTTCGGGTGTTCTCTACCTAGTGAAATCGAGTGGGATTGTTTATACCGTTTTTATGCTTCAATTTAGATTTACTAAGAGCATCAAGATGCTAGGATGAAAATCATTTCCCTTCGGGTACTATAGCCTTACGTCTAAGGTGTTCCCAAACCCGGTAATAAGACATCTTCATAATCCTCATCAACTACCCAAATAACCATTCAAGTAATTAATATCTCCTAATGGGGTTCTAATATGATTAACCCTCTCTCGACGAATTAAAAGTATAATAAACATATTTGTATACCAACAACTCACACCATAAATTTAAACATGTTCATGTAACTCTCGTCTACGCTAAACATGCCTCAAAATACGGATTAATAGAAGCTAATACACAAAGCACCAATAAAACCCAATAAGAGAAGCAACAATCCAAATATTAACAATAATCAAAGCATAAACAATTTCAACACAAAATATTCACATGGTTTCAAACACCCAAAGCATAAAAAGCTTAGCCCATGGTGTTTGAGAAAACACCCATGGCTAAAACAACAAAATAAGACATGCAAATGAAATTTACCAAACAAAGCTTAAATAAAAGAAAAATAGCACCTTGAGAGTCTTGAAATTCTTCATTTCTTACATGAAAATGAAATACCCAAATGATTCTAAACTAAAAAGCATAAAAACTATCTAATGGTGTTTGAGGAGAGAATCTCCTCAAACCTAAGCTATCCCATGGTGTGTGTGAATATATGAGTTAGGGTAAAAGTGAGGCAAAAAAACCCCTAAACAATCTGATTGAGGAGCTATTTATAGCTTGGAAGAGTGTGTGAGACGAAATTAGCATTTAGGTCCTTGAAGTTCTTCAAAATTCGCGAAATTCTCCAAAAAAACGTAAGTTCAAACGGCCAACCGAGTGAGTTCACTCAATCGCCCGAGTGAAAATGGATTACAGTACAAAACTGGGTTCCAGATCCCAAACGGGTGCCAGTGTGGGCTCACTCGGCCGTCAGTGTGGGATGAATTCCCTCTAAAACTTCTGTAACTCGACCTCACTCGGCCGCCAGTGTGGGCTCACTCGACCGCCCGTTTGGTTTCTGCTCCTTGGACCTTTTCTTCTATTTTTCTTAGCTTTTCTTGCTCGTCCTTCAACTGAACATCAATTCCCATGCGCCAATGCTCGTTTTCCTTCTAAAATTGACTATTTCACCTTGTTTCCTACACTTTGAACACATTTCTTGACAACAAGGTTAGCAACACCGTTTCTATCAATTACGACCAAAATCACATAAAAATGCTACAATAATATAGCAATAATGAGCACAAATACGAGCAATCTCACACCCAATCAATACCCACATTAAAAAACGAAGAACAATAATTGAAAACACGAAAAACACAACTATGTTTAATAGTTTATCGTTAATTCATTCAAAAAATAAAAATAATAATTTATCCGTTTGTTTCGTGATTAGCAGATCAGAAATCTGAACAGTTTCTAATTTTTTTTTTAATTGAACTCTGCGATTTCTCTCACACTACAAAATATTGCCCAAAAGGCATCGGCAATTGGCAACGGCAGGCGGGCCGATGCGAAATGGCATCGGCATTTAATGGCCGATGCAAAATGGCATCGGCAGTGGGCCCCGATGCGAAATGGCATCGGCATTTAATGGCCGATGCAAAATGGCATCGGCAGTGGGCCCCGATGCCATTTGGTAACGGCCCCCCCGATGCAAAATGGCATCGGCAGTGGGCCCGATGCCTTCCCCGTCGCCCTAAACCCTAAACCCTAAACCTCTAAAACCCTAAACCCTAAACCTCTTAACCCTAAACCCTAAAATTGAAAATTATGATTTTTTTTAGGGTTTAAAGTTTAGAGTTTATGATTTAGTTTAATTAATGTAGTCATTATTTTTCAATTAATTATTTTTATAACTTTAATTTTAATTTTTTTGTTATTAAAAAAATTATATATATAAATGTATGGTTTTTTTTTTTAATTTAATAATTATATACTGATAATAAACACGTTAATAAATAATTTTAAAAAATCTTAAAATAATTAACCTTGATTAATTAAAAAATCAAAATAATTAATCTTGATTAATTAAAAAATCAAAATAATTAGCATTGGTAATCTTGATTATGGTATCTTTGTCCTACGTTTCCTAATTTTATAGAAATATCCTTTAATTTTTTAAATTTCCATAAAATAGTGTTAATTATGTAAGTAAATATAATGATGTAGATAATGACACATCATCATTTGACTCCATAAGACCATCTCCAACCGTAGGCTATAAATAGTTTTGCTCCCTCCAACCGTACTCTATTTTGAAGTTTTGAAATAGAGTTTTGAATAGTAAACTCTATATATGAAGTTCACTATTCAAAACTCTATATTTTATATCTATTATTTTATTAATATTTACTATTCTGTATTACAATTCTATATTAATAATTTGTTAAATATAATTACAATTCTATTGTTATACTAATTTATAATATAATTTTAATTGTGTAACTTTTTTTTTTTTGTGTATTATTATTACCAACAAAAAAAATAACTTAAAATACAATAAAACATACATTATACTCACATGTTTCGTTTTACGTCATTATGTGTTTTGTAATTTTATATTTAAATAAAAGTAATATTTAAAAACTACAAGTTTATTTACATTTTATGATTTTGATAAAATTAAATCAACAATATTTAATTTACTAATTGAATATTTAATTGTATAAATTAATTTAAATATGAAGATAAATATATTATTTAATGATTGTAATATATTGAAAATGATTAAAATAATAAATAGAGTAAGATATAGAGTTTCATGGAAGGTTTTTAAAATAGAGTATGAAAAAGTGTATTTTAGAGTTTAGAGATCTTCATTTGAGAGTTTGTGGTTGGAGATGGCCTAAGGAGCCCATTATATGGGCTCAATATCATTTCTATATATATATGAGTATGACTTATGAATTTAGCATTACTCCTGATCAGAGTGAAACGAACATTATATATAATTAATCAAGCTTATTCTCTGCAATTAAAAAAAAAAAAAGTATTCACTAGTACTCCGTATTAGATAAGTGTATTTTAATTGAAAATGAACTAGAGAATAATTTTATAATAGATGAAAATATTTTTAATTAAATGGATAAGTGAATTCATATTTTCAAATGGATAAGTGAAAATAATTATATATATTTAATGTTGTGAATTGAAAATTAGAATGAATTTAAATGATGTGATTATAATAAATTTAAATGTATAAGTGAAAATAATTATATTCAATGTTGTATGTAATTATAATGTTGTGAAATAAAAAATTAGAATGAATTTAAATGTTGTAAATTGAGGATTAGAATAAATTTAAATAGTGTGAATTGATACGTAAATAAATTATTTAATTTGAAAAACATAATTTAGTTAATTTGAAAAACATAATTTAGAAATAATTATGATATGCTTTGATAAATAATTTAATAAGCAACAATTAAAGTTAGAATGGATTGAATTAATTAAAGAATTAAAAACTTAAATTAAATTGAATATATATTAATTGCATTCACAACATGTCGACTAAAAGCTCCTAGCCTAAACGTCACACAGGGGGCGCTCAAAGGCCTTCGAGACCGCGAGGTCTCGAGTTCGAACCCCACAAATCGCGAAAATGGCCAGATTTCCGAAAAATGGGGTGGCCCAGCGGTGGGGGTGGGTGTTGGTGGCCTATCGACCTGGGTTCGAAACCCAGTTTCGGCTTTTTTAAATTTTAATAGAAAGGCATCGGCAGTGGGCCCCGATGCCATTTGGTAACGGCGACCTGCCGATGCCAGCGAAGAGGAGTAACGGCGGCGCAGAGAAATATAAGAACAATAGCTATAGAGAAGGACATCTAAAATATTTGGAAACTGAATTCAATAATGAGGGTTTGGAAAAGATTCAATATAGTTTTACAAATTATTGCAGACGAAAAAATAATTTGCCTTTCAATTTCTCTCCTTTTTTGCATGCCTTGATAAGTGGTAAATTTCAGTATTTGCATGCATGATATATCCTTCAAAAATAGGACTGACCATTGTGAAATAGAGCCCACACCCACCCCCCACCCCCCCCCCCCCCACCCGATTTTGATTATAACACCACCACCACCTTACTGACTACACAACCAACACCATTCTCTTTCTTGATTTGGATTTCGAAACTTAATTCTTGAAAATAAAATAAAAGTATTATCAATTAATTTTATGAAAAAAAATTCTTAATTCAAACAATGTCACTTATTTTTCTTTTATGTAGGTGCCTTCCTCTAATTTTCTCGAATAGCTTACCCCAATTTTAAGACATCTTGTTATTTTTGTTTTCTTTTATCTAATATTTTTTCGTTTCATTATAAAATTGAATTTAATAGTGTTCTAATTTTCTTTCCCTTCTTTCAAAAGATGAAGAAAAAAGAGACAAGTGTTGCAAAATTATCTAAAAAAAATTTGTCACGTTGAGATATAATTAAATGATATATTTAGACATTGTCTATTATGATGTAATATTGATTTTATCATACATATTTACAATTTATTATCTTATTTATAAAATTATCGTGTATTACTATTTTTATTAATTGGACCGTCTACGTAGTAAGAGATAAAAATCTGACTATTAACACCTACAAAATTACTCTATCCACACTTTACAGTTGTGTCTGATTGTACAGTAGAAAAATGTTGTAAATAGGAGTGCACAAAACAATTTGGTGTGTATTAATAGTCGTGCCTAAATATAAAACACTTTGCCACTATTTACAACTTTGGAGTGGGAATGAAGTGTCTTCTTCTGCTTCAAAGCCTTTAATCTCAAATGATTGAGGTTTAGGCTATGAACCAATTATTTGATAATTGATTCAGGGCAAATGTTGCAGTGATTTAATGTAATGTAAAACTAACACTATACAAATGTACTATACTGTGTATGTCACACACAACACAACCAGAGCATTTTTCTAGAAATATACTCTATATTTCAATCACAAAAGATGCTGTTTTCCAGCTTGATCTGCCCCCCATAGTATTTCTGCTGCTCCACTCTCTGCAGATGCAACGACAACTCCACCAAATTCACACTGTTCCGACCTTCTTCTACCTTTAGACCATTCACTTGTTGTGGAATAAACGGCCTCAAGTTTTCGGATGTGGCAAGAGTGCAAACGTTGTTAGCATGGCGAACTGAAATGCCTTCTGTGATTCTTGGTCGAGCTGACAGAAGAGAGCGAACGGAACCTGAATTTGAACTCACACAAAACTCGTCAACAGATGATACTGGACAGTTTTTGGAAGGGTACTGCAGGACTGATTTTGGAAGCATGTCCTCTTCCAGCTTAAGGTTACTTGGCTCGTTATATTGCAGTCCTAAGAAATTGCCAGCAATAATTCTCGAGAAGATCAACGATGTTTTTGATGCGTCTTCTGAGAAATACGTCGAACCTGAAAACAAATAATCAGCCAACTTTTATGAGCCTGGTTCACAAAAGTTTTATGATGAACTCGTATCCTGTTCAACATATGTTTAGTGATTTTGAATAAAATAACACATAAATCAAACATTTTTTGAATAATGATACTTTGTATGTTAAAACATGACACGTGAACCTAGTTCACTGGAGACCTACTCTATTAAAAAAGGATAGGCACAAGATGTGCCAAGAGACCTACTCTACCAATAGATAAGTGAAATATGTTTGTAGACTTACCCAAGTGAGTATCGAATTGAGGTTTTCGACGACGCTCGTTGTGGCCTGCGAGGCGTTTACGACAACTACGCTTGCCTTCATCAAACTCAGCTAGTTTGTGAAACCTACAATCCAAATTTTAAGCAAATTCAGCTACATGCCTAGTCTTATGTTAGAACTTGCAAATTAAAATAAGATCCAATACTATATACTACCACATATCAATATGTAGAAACACAAGTCTTTTAAAATCATTTCATTTCAGAGTTTGTCTTATAGTACTACGTAAAATAAATTGACTGTGCAACAGGGTTCACAACTATTACGTTATTGTAAAACAACTAATACACTTTAATGAATGTGCTGCTATATAAATAGAAGGTTTGCTAAGTCCAATTATGAAACATGTTAATGGGAAGAAGATAATCTACCTGCTGCATTGCTGACAAAACCTTTGATGGATCCCATTAACAACAACCACAGGAGTCTTTGAATGAACATCACATACTTTATGCCTTTTGTGATAATCCTTTGAGGAACTCAAGTCCTTGTTGCATCCATAAACTTGGCAAGTAGGAGCGGGAGACTGAACGTTCGTAATTCTTGATCTTTTTGCTGATATGGAGGGCTCCGGAGGAGACAACATCGAGTTCCCATTGGACTCTTTTCGAGCACCAAATTCCATTAATGCTGCAGATTTGCCCAAGAATCGATCACTAAGAGAAGGCCTTTTCACTGCATTAGGCGAAAGAGGGTCCATAAATCCCATGTTCCCAACTGCATTTTCCACATCCCACTTTTTTAACATATGCTTAATTTTCAGGGCACCATCAATAGAGAAATCAGTATCATCTGTGAACAGCAGGGCTCCTCTACCGTCGAAAGCATAGTTTAGAGACTCCATTTTTTGGACTAATCTGTCTTCTCCTAATATGTAAATGCCAATGAAAAAGGATAATCAGAAACATCTATATCATCAAACTATTTTATGATTACTCTAATAAGGTATTAACATGAACACAAGGCTAATAAACCAGTAACAGAGTTGTAAATTAACATCAATCCAAAGATATTAGTTTTCAAATACTAGAAATGAAAATTGAATAACTCATAGCATACAGCCAACAACGAAATAACACCCACAAAATCCATCAAGAAATAGTAACATTAATCAACAAAATAAGAGAAATTCATGAATTAGTTAGACAAGAAAAGCAAAACAGGAAATTAAAGCAGAGAAAAAGATAATCAAAGCAAAAGAATAATTGTCAACGCTTACGTTGTGGATGAATTTTAAGGGTGTGTGTAACGACTGACTGACGACACCAAAATAATTTCCACTAACAACTCCCTCCCTCCCCTCATTTTATAGTAATAGTAGTAGCTCCTTTTCTTTTCAAGTAGTTGGTTGGGTCACTCTGTGTGTGAATATTTGTCCGACAAAGTTCTAAAGATTCTAAAATATAAAAAACATTTCTTTACTTCATATGTACTCCCCCCTCCACGGAGGATGTTTGCACCATTTTTTTTTTTAGTGTTAGAAAGGTAATATTGTAAATTTTTATAAATAAAGTAAATGATTGAATTAGAAAAAAAGTCATTTTGTATAAATATTGTGATAGTGAGTTTATATACAAAATGTATAACTAAATTTAATTATAATTTCATCATTTTATCTAATACTAATAATAAATAAATATATTTCAAATTAATTAATTGATTAATTTGGAGTAGATGAGAATTTTTTATTTTTTTTTTATATATATCGAGGAGCGATTAATTATTTTGGAGTAGATGCAGATAATTTTGTTTGTGTAACTAACATCTAATAAAATGTTATACACACCCCACTAAAATTTAAAAATCAATTTTTATTGCTAAATACACCCCAATTCTTTCCTATTTACCCTTTATCCCGCAAAACAAATGCAAATTGAATAAAAATTAAAAATATAATTTAAAATTCAACCAAATCATTAAAACTATATATAAATTTTAAAAATTAATTAAAAAATATAATCATTAATACGAAAACTAAATAAAATTTAAAAATATTTTAAAAAATCAACTAAATATTAAAAAAATATTTGAATGAAAAAATCAATTAAATCCAAATAAAATCTAACAATATTAAATAAATCAAATAAAACTTATAAAATAATTAAATTTAAAATACCAATTAATGATTCAATTTAAAAAAAAATGAAAGAAAAATCAACTCAATCAAAAATAAATATTAAGAAAATTAAATAAAAAATAAAATCTTACTTTTTATTGATTTTTTTAAATTTTGTTTTGATGATTTATTTTTTAATTTCAGATTCTATTTAGTTTTCTAAGATTTCTTTTCAAAAAATTAATTATTTTATGTAAATGAATTATTTTTAAAGATTTAGTTAATTTTTTAAAATACTTTTAAATTTTAATTACATTTTTTTTTTCAGATTTTTAAAGATTTCTTTTCATATTTTTTCAAGTTATTTTTTAAAATTATTTTAATTTTTTAATTTAAAATTGTGGGGTGTGTATAAAATATTTTGGGGCGTTATTACTTATTAGCTCTACTTTTTTTTTTTAAATATATATAGTGGAGAGATAGTGATGTGTCATTTTTTAATCTATGTGGCACCAAGTTTGACTATTATAATTCCTTCAAAACATAAAAGATTAAAATTGATGTAAAAAATGATTAAATTGAAAGGTAAATGACTTATTTTGTAAAGTTGAAACTTAAAAGATTTATTTTGGAATGTTTCAAATTTATTGGACTAAAATAAAATTTTCCCCTTAAAACGTTCAAGCAATTGTAGAACATACGAATAAGAAAATAGTGTATAGAGGGAGTTGCTAACAAAAGTTTTTTTTTTTAATAATAAATTAGAACACACATATTATTCATTTTCATCACTTTTAATGCTAATAAAAAAATTATACACTCGTACAAACAGAATGAAATACACATATTATAGTAATTCGCAAATTTCATATATGACACGTCCCATACAAAATTCTCTAATTTGTTAAACCTTGAGGATACATTTAATTAAGACTACTTAAAAAAAAAAATTATTTGATTTCTTTTTAATATTATTTTTTTATCGTCAAAATTTTTGGAAGATCATCATTATGCGTGAGCGTGATGGAGGAAGAAAAATATACTATCAATTTTCAAAAAAAAAAAAAAATACTCCGTATCACTTATTGTGATTATTTTACGGTAAAGAATTCTACTCCGTATTTTGTTAATAATGAGTAATAGTATTATTTGTCTCCTGATTTTTTTTTATTTTTTTTTACTTTTGCCCACTACACTTTAGTTTTTAAGTTTTACTCATTTATATTTTATTTTTCTTAGATTTCCCTACTCATTTACAAAGAGTGGAAACAATGTTAAATCTTTATAGTATTAAAATGTACTCCATCTTTCTCTTGTATTTTCTATTTTTAGTTGACAATTTTTTTTCTACAAGTATAGATACACGAATTTTAATATTTAATTTATTTAAATTAATTTTTAATCTAAATTTGATTTAATTTAATATAGTCCAATTTTAATTATATAAATGCAACAAATTGGTCATAACAAAAAAATAAAATAAAAATTCTATTTATAGCATGATTTTGGAACATTAATTATTCCATTGGTGCAATACATAATAGTACACACTAGAGTGAAAAAAAAAAAAAAAAAGAGGAAAAAAAAGAGTATAGTTATTGGTAAAGAATTGGCATTGGAGTTACCGAATTAGGTATGTCTAATCAAAAAGTTGTGTCTGATTAGGCGAATTTCCCACCCAAAGCACGTCCCATTTTAGTACTATTTCTTATTTTATTTTTCTTTAGTACGTAGCAAACAGTAATTATGGGCCCCTTAATTATTATTAGACGCTAATCACATTCTTAACTCTAGTTAGCAATTATTGATTCTAATGTGTGGAATTGTGTAGACACAATGTTGATTCCTCGGAGGTTGCAACTTACATATGTTCAGTACGAAAAATTGTGCATATGCTCAAATTTAATACATTTTCAACACTAAATAGAATAAACTAATCATTAATAATTTGAGTATATTAATAATTGGACCAAATAAATACGAACATTTTGAATTTGAGTGTTAAAACAATTTCAATGGGGCAGTACTCCATACAGAGCGTACAACTTTGGCTTTAAACGAAACTTTTGTAAGTCGACAGTGAAATTGATCCTCCGAAATTGATCGGTTTTGGATCGAATACCCGAGACACAAAAAAAATAAAAAAAAAATTTGGAGTTAATAAATAAATACTCACTTCGTCTCAGGTTGAGTGCCTCATCTAAAAAACTTGATTAATGTTATTTTTTTATGGATATTAGGGATGACAGTATTGCCCGTCTCAAGAGGTTTAGATCAGATCAGACCTGCCCCGTATATAAACAGATCGGGTCTAAGTTTCATGTTAAACAAGTGGAGCCCCGACCCGCCTCAATCCGCATTGCATTGATATATGTGTATATATTAATATTAATTTTAAAATATGTAAATGTAAAAAAGTATGGATGATATTGGTTTAAATTATCATGGATTGCTTCAATATTTATATGCATAAAAAATATTACTCCAACCTGTGAGAAATAAGTTTTAAAAAAAACATCATGAAATAGAAAAACGGGACGTAACATGGGGCGACTATCCAAAATCCGTGCAGAGCGTGGGACGGGATTTAGGGCATAGTATTTAGAACAGGCAGGTCCGAGTAATCAACTATCCGAACCGACCTGCCCCATTGTCATCCCTAATGGATACAACCTATGTATACAAAAGCTGTAGATTGCACTATTTGGTTTAATTTTATGTAAATTATACTTTGTGCAAAGTATTCTCAATGTTAACAGAAAAATAGCAATAAACACGACGACTTAAGTATCAAGGTTTATTAACATATAGTTCCTCCGTTCTTCTTTAAATTTTAAGTTTTGTCATTTTTTATGTTCCTTTTAAAAGCTTTATATTTTCGTTTTTAGTAAGTTGTGACCCACATTTATTAACAACTATATCTACTCTTATGCAAAATTACATCAATTATCACTTATTTTTCATCTCTCAACATTTTTACTTTTGTTACTTTTCTTACAATTTTACATATGTTACGGAATTGTATCCACAAAACAACTCCTTACAAATGATAAATCAAGACAACTAGAAATGCAATGAATTGAAACGAATAAAGAAAACAAAATAAGACTCGGGATTTACGTGGTTCGATCAAATGATCTACGTCCACGGAGGATAGAAGACTCTCTTCACTAATCTCAAATGAAAGTTACAGATTACAAGTATTCACTAAGCTTGATCTCTCAAAACTCTCAAATTCAGTAACCCACAATCTATGCACTAGATGGTGTATTTATAGATGTACAATGCAAGTTGTAACTGCCTCTAACAAACTAACTAACTAACAGAAATAAACTAACTCTGAAACTGGAATAACAGCACAGTAGAACTTAGCACAGTTGTCTCAGCAGACTAAGAACACTATATCAGCACAATACTCTTTATCAGACTAAGAGCAGTACTGTTCTGACCCTCCTTTAGCAGACTAAGAGTCGTTCTGACCCGACCAGCAGAGTTGATACCTAAGATCACTAAACCTTATCAGCAGAGTACTCATTACTCTACCTGTACTGAAATAACCAAATATCAGAACACTAGTTACTGTGCTTATACTAAGCACAATTCTGAAAATCAGCACACTACCACTTCTGATAGTATGAACAGTTCTCCAATATTGCATTAATCTCAACAACATATATTACTATTTTCTTAAAATTTGTGGCATGCCACAAACGTAAAGCTTAAAGGGGACGGAGAAAGTATACCCAACATAAAAGATAGTACATACTGTACATGCATTTCCTTTTACATTAGTGTTCTTTATTGGCAGAGGTAGTCTCATAAGAGTGTTAACTAACACTACAAAAAAGCTTCGAAATACCGAGGAAGTAGGCGAGGGAAAAACCCTCGTAAACTGGGGCAGCGACGGAGTAGACGAGGGATCCCTTCCCTCGCTAAGATGTTCCTCGGTAACGAGTACGCGAGGGATTTTGAGAAACGCTCGCTGATTTGCGAGGGAACACGCGCTCGCCTATTTCCGAGGGAATATTCCCTCGCCCACTCCCGAGCAAATTTCCGTCGCCCACTAGCGAGGGAAATATTCCCTCGGCAATTACCGAGGGTCGATCCCTCGCAAATCCCATTTTTTAATTAAAACAATATTCAGCTGATCCCTCGCCAAGCCCTCGCGAATTAGCGAGGGATTTCCCCTCGCCAATATTATTCAAATAAAAACTGAATTACCTGGGATTCGAACCCAGGCTTATTCGCTTGTATGGGGCCAACTCCACCGCTGGGCCACATATATCCATTTAATGTGGCCTATTTTTCTGCGCATGTTGGGTGTCGAACTCGGGACCTAACGGTCCTGAAGAATTTATGGGTGCCCCTGTTGCCAATTAGGCTAGGAGCTATTTGCGTTATATTCTGAATGCAACTAATTTATGGGCGGTCGAAAATCTTGTTTTTTTTTGTTTACAAAACCTTCTGCGATTTGGGGGAGAAGAAGACGTATTTATATTAATGTTAACGAGGGATTTTACCGAGGGCCACCAATCCCTCGGTAACAATTAATGACGTGGCCACTTACCGAGGGAAATTCCCTCGCTAACTTTAAATTAATGGGCCCCTCGCTAAGGCCCTCGTTAGTTGCCGAGGGATATTAATTCCCCTCGCCTATTTGCGAGTGTTTTGCACGCCCTCGCCAATTTACTCGCCAACTGTCCCCCTCGCCTAGTCCCTCGATAATTTTCGAGGGATTAAATGCCCTCGGTAAGTTCCCTCGCGAATTCGATTAAATTTTGCAGTGTAAAATGGAGGGAAAACACTTCTTAGGCGGATTTTTTTTAGGGAAATGTTGGGATATAATTTAAATTAATATAGTGTTTGATTTTAAGCATCAAATCCCTAAAACGTCTTGGTCAATCTAGTCAGCTTACACATTAAGAAGTTGTAAATTGATTAAGAAATTGAAGATATGAAAATTTAATTGAAGGGGAACTCAACTAAAGACAAAGAACGTGAAAGACTATACAAAAGTTGTCAATACCATAGATGGAAGCAGAGTGGTTGTATTCTAAGCTATCTGAGGAGTTGTCCACAACGAAGTCTTAAGTTGTGAAGTTAAAGACAACAAGACTTGGCATTTATGAAGCATTGAAAAAAAAATCATAAATGAAGCAGTGACGGAGCCAGGATTTTAGTGTAGGGGCCCAATTAACGTTAAAATAAGAATGCAAGAATATTAAAAGTAATCATATTTTTTATTATAGTATTATTCAAACATCCTAATTCATTAATATTATATTTTATATAATATGTTGATGCATTTTTATGTTTAAATGTTGAACGGTTCAAAATAAAACTCTGAAATATTTTTCACTACTAAATATTCAAATCTTATCACAAACTTAAAATGATAATTTGAATCAATAATCAATTATATATAATTATCTTCTATTATATATATTTTAAAATTATGATACGGAAAATTCTAGTATATATAATATATGTGTAAAAAATATTTTCTTAATTAAGAAATATCATACTCACCAAGTCACCATTCAAACGTTGCAAGACTTGACATTTAGGATTGTGCAGTGTAGTGTGTTCTTTTTTATGTCTTAGGTTCAAACCCTCTAAGGTGCAGCATAAAACTCTGACTTTAAACGGGACTTCCGATGAGACTGATCCTCCGAGATTAGTCGTTTCTTAAACCGGATACCCGAGACTTAAAAAAAAATCAATTCAAACTTTGCATGTAAGTATTCTTTTTTAGTTCATCCAAATTTAATACATATGTTTTAAAATAAATAACATTTGTATCTTCATCCTCTGAACTATCTTATTTACTCAAAATTATGATTCACTTTATTCATACCCAAACTCAATCATTTTATTTATATAAAGAGTAGAAAATATTTTTTGTTTAATTAAAATTCACATTTATTTAAAAAGAGGAAAACTTAACAGAGTAATAAATAAAAAAGTATGACAGAAAGAGAAATAAATATTTTTTATTTAATTAAAATTCATAAGTACACTAAGTGTTATTTAATAGGAATTGAAAACGCGCGCGCATGAATAGGCAAAGGGAGATGCTTATTAATAAATTGAATTAAAGATATATATATTAAAAAAATTTAAAAATCAGTGGGGGGCCAGTGCACTCCCTGGGCCCCACGTGGCTCCGTCTTTGAAATGAAGTATTCCTTCTGCCCCGTTTAAGCTTTACATTTGGGGAACGACACAGGTTTTAAGGAATGAGTATCAATTGATGTAATTTTATACAAAAGTAAGAATAGTTGTTAATAAATGTGAAGCAAGACTTGAAGTTAATAAAACTTTAAGCTTGTCACTTAAAATGGCAAAATGTAAAGTTTAAAGATGGACGAGGAGTATTAAATACTTGAAATGAGACCAAGTAGCTTTCACATGGAATATTTTTATGGTTTGATTTGATACCCATTGATATTGAGATTTTTCGATTGCCTGACTTAAGCGTTAGAGTGTCCGCACCGAAAATATCTACAACTTGTTTTGCAGGTTCCAATTGCATTGTAAGTAGAGCTTTCTGAAGATCCATGCAACTCCAACGCTTGGTTCAAGTTCACTGATAAAACATTTTTTCACTCATCAATCATGATTTTATCAGACAAAATAAATTTCATTAAATAACATGGGGTATAAGAAATACCCCAACATGGTACAGATACAATTCATAACTATTCTAGGAACATGAGTCCAATGAATAAAATCAATTCATAATATTATTGTTAGCCACTTTTACCGAAAATGCATTTAAAAACACTATGTAACGTGAGACATTATGGGTTTTTTTTTTTTTTTGGTATAAATAACTAAAAACAATATACTGTATAAATCATACATTGTTAAAAACATGGTAAAAGTTTTAGAGGTGGCTAAAATAAAACCTGCCTTTATAACAATAACATGAAACCATAATCGATTATTTCTCTCAAGACAACTAATGGCCATATGAACTTGGGAATGTTAATTGGGGGTTGCATTCACAAACGTGAATAATTAACTAGTTTATTTAAGGGGGATTTTTTTTTTTTTTTTTTTATCAAGAATAATTAACTAGCTTGTTTTCACTTTCAGGAAAAACAAGAAAAAGGAAGAATTTTATCTAATGGGCTTTGAGTATGGAAAACCCATTTATAATATAAACTAGGGCCACGCTATATACCCCTCCATACTTGTTAAATATACTCCCCCTCTCATTTATTAGTAAAATATACATGTAAAAACTCTAATTTATCCTTCTAATAAAATATTTATGGATAAATACACCCCTTCTAAAATTAAAATTCTAAACCCTAATTGATGAGGCAGTTGTCGCCGCCGCCTCACCAGAAATAAAAAAAATATATATATATATATATACATTTTTCGACACTGGTATGTCGACAAAAAACAGTCTTGTCGACAACTCTTGGTCGAAATATATATATATTTTTTTAAAAAGCAAAATTTTCGACAACTTTTAGTCGAAAATATACACTATCGTCGATAAATTTATTTTTTTGAAAAAAGGAAGAAACTGCAACATAGGAGAGAAGAAAAAAATATGTGATTAGGTCGGCGGAGAGGGAGGAGGGGCAGGGATGGGAGTTAGGCGACAGAGTTGTAGATATTTTAAAAAAAACGAAAAAAAAGGGATAGCGGCGGCTGGGTGGGACAGAGTAGGGGCGAGCTTGGTTGGGGAAAGGCATGGCGGCGGCGCCACGTTGTTGCAAAACAAAAAAAAGGGGCGACGATGGGCGATGGAAGAAGGAGGGTCATCGGCTACGGGCGATGGGCGACGTTGGGTCAAAGGGGGAAGAAGATGAAAAAAATTAGAGTTTAAGTGGGGGTACATTTATCATGTACAAATTTAAAAGAAATTAAAAGGTATATTAAATATTTTAGGGGGTATATTTAACAAGTACGGAGGGGTATGTAGCCTGTCCCTATAAACTATCGTTTTATCTCATAACTAATGGAGGCCCAACAATAAGGAGTACTTCCATTTTTTTTTGGGCGCGGCTAAAGGCATCCGAATTTCCTATGAGTACACCCACGCGATGAGTACACACACAAAACGGATGAGTACACCCACGTGGAAAACCCAAAATTGCCCTTATCATTTCTCCCCCTTTCTCTCTCCATTCTGTCCATTCGGTACACCCACCCCTCCCAAATTCTCTCCCCCACTCCCACTCCACTGTTCCCCCCTCCAAAAACGAAACCTCACTCACCTGCGACGTCGAACAGGAGATTGAGAGACACGGCCCTGCATCGTTTTTTTGAGCATTTGAGGAGGACACTTTTTTTTTCTTTTTTGCAAAAATGGTTAAAGGTTAGTTTTTCTTGCTTATATTTGAGAAGAAGAGGAGAACGCGTGTTTAATTTCGGTTTTTGTTGATTGACACATTGATTTTATTGTTGTAGGGTTTAGGTTGTGTTTTTTGAATTTGGTGTTAATTCATGCATGTGTTGATTAAGGTTGGTTTTTTGTGTTATAATCATGTTTATGTGTAGAATGTATCAATTTTTGATGTGTTAGGATGAAAATAAACCAATGGACATCTAATTGGCATGGTTTAGCACGATTGCAGCGTTTTGGACTGGTTTTTCGAACATGGACCCAATGTTGGGAAGTTTTTTTCGAACATGGACCCAATGTTCGAAAATTTGTTCGTTACAGAGACTTTTGGGTAAAAAATTCGACCAAGTAAAACTCGCGGAAGTTTTTTTCGAACATGGACCCAATGTTGGGAAGTTTTTTTCGAACATGAACCAAATGTTGGGAAGTTTTTTCCGAACATTTGTCAAATGTTCGAAAATTTGTTTGTTAAAAGACTTTTGGGTTAAAAATTCGACCAAGTAAAACTCGCGGAAGTTTTTTTCGAACATGGACCAAATGTTGGGAAGTTTTTTTCGAACATGGACCCAATGTTGGAAAGTTTTTTTCGAACATGAACCCAATGTTGGGAAGAAGTGATGACCCTTTGAATTCTCGCGTTTAGATAGTAGGTGGGTGTACTCATCCGGCGTTTTTTTTAAAAAGTACAGGAGGGGTAAATACGTCATTTCGCAACACCCTTGGGACAAAAAAAAATTCCCGTGGGTGTACTCATAGGAAATCCGGGTGCCTTTAGCCGCGCCCTTTTTTTTTTTTTGCTAAAACAATACTCCCTCCGAAAGATTCATATCTGTTTTTTTCGTAATATTATATATGTAGATCTTTCGTTGGAACACTTAAAATGATAAAATAGATCGAAGGGATGTATGGAGTATGTGTAATATATTTCATAACACTAAATTTTTTTAAAAATAATATATTAAAAAAATGTAGAGTTACAAGTTTACAAGTTGAATTAGGCGCCACTAAAACAGTAGAACCTTACCCGAGAAAACCATCTTTAGAGATAAAAAAAAAGTACACTCCTCTAAGAGATAAAATTGCAAAAGTGAAAGTATTCCTTATTCATGTTACTATATGTAAATGGTAAAATGAAACTCGAGTATTGACCTCTCCAAACATAGATCTTTTGGAATTTTGCCAAATATTAGAGTATCCACAATGGTGAGTTAGATTGGAGTTATAACTTTAGTGGGAGGGTTACAACCATTGTGGGAGAGAGTTATAACTCAAAAAAAAACTCTCTCTCCTCAAATGAGTTAGTCTGCATTAGCCGTCTTTTAGCTGTTATCTACTGACAAATGTGGGCTTGGCCCACATAATTTTTTTTTTTTTAATTGTTGTTTTTTCATTTAGCCATTATATATCTTTATACAGCAAATAAATTAAATTAGATACAGCACTAATAATTAAAATTATATTGTTGGGTTAATTTTTTTATTTTATTTTATCTTCAAAATTTAAATTCATACAACGTCATTTTTTCCTCTATAAATACATCACATTCACATTTTTTTCTTTCTCACTCTTCCACTAAACTTTTACCTCATACTCTTTTCACTACACTTTATTTTCTATTCCATAATAAATTGACAAAAATAATAAAGAATTTCGTAGAAATATGTTCAATCATCCTAATATGACGGATGAAATTCCCCTCTCTCAAAATTCATTAAATTTATTAAATTGTCATGTGAAACACTAACAGGGCAACGTGAAACGCTAACAGGACAATGTGAAACGGTAACAACTTCGTATTTTAAATTTGTGTGATGTTATTTAATTTCATGTAATCTCAATTAATTATGAAATGAATTCATTGTGAGTTTTCAAGTTTAAAATCATCAGTGTGAAAGAACAAAATTGTCAAGTGAAACACTAACAGGGCAACGTGAAACGGTTACAGGGCAACGTGAAACGCTAACAGGACAATGTGAAATGGTAACAACTTCGTATTTTAAATTTGTGTGATATTATTTAATTTCATGTAATCTCAATTAATTATGAAATGAATTCGTTGTGAGTTTTCAAGTTTAAAATCATCAGTGTGAAAGAGCAAAATTGTCATGTGAAACGCTAACAGGACAATGTGAAACGGTAACAATTTCGTATTTTAAATTTGTGTGATGTTATTTAATTTCATGTAATCTCAATTAATTATGAAATGAATTCGTTGTGAGTTTTCAAGTTTAAATTCATCAGTGTGAAAGAGCAAAATTGTCATGTGAAACACTAACAGGGCAACGTGAAACGGTTACAGGGTAACGTGAAACGCTAACAAGACAATGTGAAACGGTAACAACTTCGTATTTTAAATTTGTGTGATGTTATTTAATTTCATGTAATCTCAATTAATTATGAAATGAATTCGTTGTGAGTTTTCAAGTTTAAAATCATCAGTGTGAAAGAGCAAAATTGTCATGTGAAACACTAACAGGGCAACGTGAAACGCTAACAGGACAATGTGAAACGGTAACAATTTCGTATTTTAAATTTGTGTGATGTTATTTAATTTCATGTAATCTCAATTAATTATGAAATGAATTCGTTGTGAGTTTTCAAGTTTAAAATCATCAGTGTGAAAGAGCAAAATTGTCATGTGAAACACTAATAGGGCAACGTGAAACGGTTACAGGGTAACGTGAAACGCTAACAAGACAATGTGAAACGGTAACAACTTCGTATTTTAAATTTGTGTGATGTTATTTAATTTCATGTAATCTCAATTAATTATGAAATGAATTCGTTGTGAGTTTTCAAGTTTAAAATCATCAGTGTGAAAGAGCAAAATTGTCATGTGAAACACTAACATGGCAACGTGAAACGATTATAGGGCAACGTGAAACGCTAACAGTACTCTACTGAACGCATTGCAAGTTTATCCTCCTATATGACCGGGCATGGATAAACATGGTCTTAAATATTTATTTCAATTTCCTAAAATAATTAGTTAATGAAATGAGTTAGTATTAAATATTTATTTTAATTTGTAAAATATATTAATTGATACCCTAAAATAATTAACTAAATAATTTAATATATTCATATACTCTATTAATTTTTTTTACACATATTGAATTTTACATATATTCATTAAATGAAAAATAAAGAATTAAAAAGAAATGTGATTGAATAGTGGATCCCATAAATGTGAGTTATAACTTTTGGAATGGTTGTAGAAGTTAGTGAGATTGAGTTATTAATGGAAGAATGATGATGTGGCAGTGAGGTGGAGGAGAGAGGGGAGTCATAACTCCTCCACCAATGTGGACACTCTTAGTAGTCTGATTCGTCTCCCAACAGATATAGATATAGATATAGATATGGATGAATCAGACTATCATCTCAGACATTAAATATCGAACTGTACTCCATAGTGCCTAAAGACGCTGGGTACACCAAAACAACTACTACAAGTATAAATGTATAATGTGATCAAATCTAGTAATCGGTGCTGTTAATAACTGCACCATTTTAAAATTGGACCAAAAGTACCTTATTTACTCACTTTTAATATTACTGCATGTCAATTTAAATAACTTCTTTAAAATCACAATCGTTTGCAAATAGTACCCGGCCCCTATGATAAAATCCCAAAAAATAAAAAATCATAGCAACGTAAGTAAATAAATGCGAAATTTTTATTTTAAATTTTATTGGACAGAAGTCACAATCCACAATAATTTTAGAATTGAATATTTAAATGCCTCTTATTTGGGCCACACTTTTATTTTAAATTTTATTGGACAAAAGTCATAATTCCAATAGTTAGTCGTTATATATATAGTAACTAAAAATCTCATATAAGTTTTAGTCTGATAGTTTATATATAGTAACTAAAAGTCATCAACAATGACTTACAAGTGACGAAATTAAAATTAAACTAAAATTGAAAAAAAAAAATACACTTTAAAATGTTTGAGCCTTTCATTTTGACAACTTTCTTCTTTTTAACAGTATTTCAAAATCAATAAATTTCTACTAAAAAGAGACATGAACATAATCAACAAGCCATGGACACGAACGGAAATGAATAAATATATACAACAACAACAAAAGGTAAAGTCGAGTCAATGTAAACTTTTTCTCATAAAACAAGCAAGACATTTATGCTCATGGATCGACGTGATGTTCTCAAATATAAAACAACTTTCGTCTAAAAATTTGTATAACCACTGCGTTAACACTTAACAAAGCTGGCAAACTCATGAAGAGACGTGCTAACTGAACTACATTTCTAAATACAGAATGCTATTAAATACTTATCAACTGCGGATTAATTAATATTAAATTGATTTAAACTGGATTAAAAAAATTGATTTAAACTATTTTCTTCAACATTGTCTTTCATTGACAATGCGTAGTCATTTCATACAAGTGTGACATATATATATATTAATCAATTAACGACGCTGAATATGATACAGAACACGATTTGAAATAGACGATATCATGTGATAATTATGCTCCTAGCTACCATACACAATATATATCGACCATGGCTACATATTAGAAATATAAGATACAAAAAAATTATATATAATAAGTTTTATAAGGAGTACATGATACTTTTTTTTTCTCTTTTTTTAAAAACTTTTAATTTAAAATATGAGTATTACAAAAATATTTAAAAATGTATAAAAAGTTGTCATATATTTTGTCCAATAGTTGTTTTTTTTTTTTTTTTAGTGTATTGGGTTGTTGAGGTTAAGAAAAAAAAAAAAGAGATATAGCAAATGTAACTTGTAAGCGAAAAAAGATATAGAGAAATAATAGATATTAAAAAAAAGAAAAAGTGAGATATTTAAAATGATAAAATAGTAAACTTTCGAAGAAATAGTGGAAGTATAATTTTTTTTAGGTAAAATATATGAAATGAAGAATCTTCAGCCATTGAAATTGTGATCCAGCTATAATAATAATAATAAAGAAAAGATAAAGAGATTTTGTAGGTGGCTTTTTAGTTTGTGGGACAATAATACCTACTTTAGTCATGCCATCTATAAGTGTGCTCGGATTAATTGGTTGACAATAAAGTATTGTATACTAAGTGTGTTTATTAAAAATATGTTTAATTTATATATTTGTCCACTAAAAGTATGCTAATTTTTTTTAATTTTATGGAAACAATTTTTTATTTTTACTTTACAGTATTTCTATACACTATTACTTTGTCTATATTTAAAAAAAAAAAAATAGTATTCGTGGATGAATGGAGTACAATTTTTCACATGCAACATTAGTACATAGTATATTTAAAAAATGAATAAAAAATTCGTGAATTCTCTATGTGCATCAGACCAAATAAAACGAGTCTCTCTAAAAAGACCACGCACAAAAGAAAACATAATTTTCATTGTAGGTGTATGTTACTATTAGGTCAAGTATGTGTTAACCTACATGAATAAGTATATGTTACAATAACATAGACGTTTATAACGTACTGAAAAATGTATTTTTATATGAACAATTATGTGCTATTACCTGAACAAGTATTGTGATAGTATAACTATGTAGTAATATATATTTTCAATTATATATAATGACATAAATCTGAAAGCAAAATTATGTTTTCTTTGTACACAATATTTTGGAAGAATTCTGTTTAATCCTGTCCGACCCGATTAGAATCCGCGAGTTTTTCAACTTTCATTTAATATAATAATATTTCTCATGATTACTCTCTAATTAGTTAATTAATTAATCATTTTACTCCCAAATTAATTTGTGCCTTTTATTATATCATGATAAATTATTGAATCACAATTTTAATTTTGAAAGAGGTCTTCAAGCCAAGTATCCAAACAAATAACAATTAATACTCAAATTACCCCAATATAATTATTTCGAATGATAGTAATTAGAAGTGTGGAATGATATCTCTCAAAATATTATATTATATTATATCTTATGAATATGCGTGTGTTACTTTTGTATCCATATATGTTCGTGTGATTGTCCACCACAAAATTTGAAATCTAAGTTAGAAAAAATGTGTACAAACAAATAACAATTAATTAGTTAATTAATATTTCTCATGATTACTCTCTAATTAGTTAATTAATTAATCATTTTACTCCCAAATTAATTTGTGCCTTTTATTATATCATGATAAATTATTGAATCACAATTTTAATTTTGAAAGAGGTCTTCAAGCCAAGTATCCAAACAAATAACAATTAATACTCAAATTACCCCAATATAATTATTTCGAATGATAGTAATTAGAAGTGTGGAATGATATCTCTCAAAATATTATATTATATTATATCTTATGAATATGCGTGTGTTACTTTTGTATCCATATATGTTCGTGTGATTGTCCACCACAAAATTTGAAATCTAAGTTAGAAAAAATGTGTACAAACAAATAACAATTAATTAGTTAATTAATATTTCTCATGATTACTCTCTAATTAGTTAATTAATTAATCATTTTACTCCCAAATTAATTTGTGCCTTTTATTATATCATGATAAATTATTGAATCACAATTTTAATTTTGAAAGAGGTCTTCAAGCCAAGTATCCAAACAAATAACAATTAATACTCAAATTACCCCAATATAATTATTTCGAATGATAGTAATTAGAAGTGTGGAATGATATCTCTCAAAATATTATATTATATTATATCTTATGAATATGCGTGTGTTACTTTTGTATCCATATATGTTCGTGTGATTGTCCACCACAAAATTTGAAATCTAAGTTAGAAAAAATGTGTACAAACAAATAACAATTAATTAGTTAATTAATATTTCTCATGATTACTCTCTAATTAGTTAATTAATTAATCATTTTACTCCCAAATTAATTTGTGCCTTTTATTATATCATGATAAATTATTGAATCACAATTTTAATTTTGAAAGAGGTCTTCAAGCCAAGTATCCAAACAAATAACAATTAATACTCAAATTACCCCAATATAATTATTTCGAATGATAGTAATTAGAAGTGTGGAATGATATCTCTCAAAATATTATATTATATTATATCTTATGAATATGCGTGTGTTACTTTTGTATCCATATATGTTCGTGTGATTGTCCACCACAAAATTTGAAATCTAAGTTAGAAAAAATGTGTACAAATAATTGCTTTATGGCTAATGTATGAGATAAGATAAGCACAAAAGGTTAAACCACCGCCACATGGGGGGAGTGATGATGGCATCTTTTTAATTTCTTGGCATCAACAAAATTAGATGATTTCTAATCATGCACAATTATAACCTTAACCACCATAGTGGGTGCACTTTAATCATATTCTTGGCCACTCGATCCATGGCATACTTCCAAAAGCAAACATTATCTGAAAGTTGCAAGACAGAGAAACATCTTCAACTGTATATAAAGATGAAATTTGTGAAGAACTTTCAAACATGAAAAAGAAAAAGAAAGGAAAAAAATCCACAATTTATCGTTTGGCTGACAAATTCAAGGGATCAATCTTACGTTCACTAGTGGAGGGTGCAATTGCATGAGAGCTAGAACAAACTATGTATGAATTGATATATCTCAAAATTGCTTACACCTTAAAAGTTTCGAATATAAATCCTTAAAGAATAGCATACTTCTAAGTTTCAAACCTATTTTTCAGATTAATACTATAGACGTGTGTTAAATAATATCCCCTCCGTCCTAAATTAGTTTTCACACTGATTTAAGTACAGAAACTAAGAAAGTGATAAATACCCTCCGTCGATCTAGATTAGTTTTCACACTAATTTAAGTACAGAAACTAAGAAAGTGATAAATAAAGGCCTTTGAGTCCTTTCAACTTAATTAAAATGATAAATAAGAGTATTAAGTAAAAAAACAAAAAAATACAATATTCCAGAAAGGTAAAATAAGTGAGAATTTTGAGATAAGAGTGAGTTTTTTTTTTAAGTGTGAAAACTAATACACAGTATGAGAAAATTAAAAAAAGATAAATATAAAAACTAATTTGAAACAAAAGAAATACTATTATGACAAAACTCTATGAACTTAGTTCACAATTTTTTTACATTGAACTCACTAATTCAGTATACTTTTTTAGCATACATATGGTGTGCTTGCACATTCTAAAAATAACTTCTAGAATCATATTTTTTAAGAGTAGATTAATAGTTTTGAATAAAAATGATTCCAACACTTTATATAAAACTTGGAAACACATCCAAATAAAGAAGTATCATGCACTATTGAGTGACAAACAAAACAAATAAAATCGTATGTAAAACTAAAAAGTGATACGGAGTACTACTACTTCATATGCTAAAATAGTAGTAAAAATGTAATTTGAACCCGATTTACACAAAAGCTAATCTATTAGTACTAATATTCATGCAGCGTCGATCGATTAAAATCACATAAACAACTCCATATATATACTACAACAAAGATCATGAATCAAGAAAACCATATATATAGCAAGTGATTGTATTAAAATATAAGTGCTAGCTAGCAATGTTTGATTGTGTCCATATGTGTAGTTCCATAAACAGGAAGTCCACTGGACAAGAAATCTAAATCATGGTTTGGTAAATCAAACAGATCTGAACTCGAATCACTATCTGCACCCTCATCCTTTTCCCCCAACCTCCACCTTTCTTCTGATTTCTGCAGATTATTCAACTTCTTCTGATCCGAAATTCTCAACTTTTCTTCCAGAAGGGTAATCTTGTAATTCTTACCACTTGTAGGGCCAGATATATCCTGATTATGATCACTAATCTTGTATGATTTGGTGGGTGTAATTGCATTTGCATTTGATGATTTTTTATCTGTAGAATTAGAATAAGATAGAAAATGGCTGATGCTGCTTCGTCTCTTCCTCCTCCCTGCACCACCGGGGCTTTCGTCTTCCACGACGAAAGCGGGCCCCGATTTCGACTTCTTTTTCTTCTTCTTCGAATGTGATTGGTTGAAGAGGGAGTTCAAGAAACTAGCCAACCTGCCACCTGGAGAGCTGGGCTGTTTAAACTTCTTGTTTTCACTCACCTGATTATTATTTTGATGGTGATCCATGATCATGATGTGATGATATTCAGGAGGAATATTTCGCATCCTCCGCACGTCCAAGCTTCGTCGTTGAGCGTGCTGCTTCCCCGGGATTTGGTCCGAGAAGTATCGTGCTGCCTCGAAAACGTCGAGCTCGCCCGAATCGCTCCGCCAGTGGAACGAATTCTTGTACATCTTGTGAGCATGAGGGCCTGTAGTAGACATAAGTGACAAAGAATGTTGATGTAATTTGTATATGATATTGGAGTAGTAGTATAGTATATATTTATAATGAGCAAATTAAAGTGTGTGTTTGTTTAGACAGAAATGGGAATTGGAAATGATTCAGAATAATGGTTTTCCAGTGTCCTTTTTATAGTGTAACACCAATTGGACTCTTTTAATGATTCCATATACTTATATCATCAACTCTTTTTTCATTTTTATTTGTGTTAATAAAAAAGCATGGACCCAGTAATTTAAAAAATCAATTTACTGTTTTAAGTCTCTCATATTTCTACTCATGTTTCGTATTGCATTTTTAATTAAGCTAATGACATATTGACATGACATTAACGATTCTATACACATAATATTTTTGAAAGGTAAAAGGTGGATTTATTTAATAACCCGAGTACATACAGGGTTACTCAAATCCCATTACATATTGAACCAAAATCTCAATTAATTCATAGTAATATTTATAATTTCTCAAGTATGCACATCTAGATTCTAGGGTGTCTGTTTTCAATCGTGGTATGATTGTCAAAAAATTGCGGCATCATGTGCTTTCATCCACTTTTATGTACTGAACTTGATGTTGTCCGCAATTTCTTCTCCTTTTTTGAAGAATGCATGATTCTATACACATAATAGATGGACTTGTATTCTCTGAATCAATTCCTCAATCTTTTGTTTCTAGTACCATTTTTTCAAAATTGTATATATGCATTTCAAATTAATAGTGGTTGAAATAGTTAGTTGTTCCCATTTGATCATTGTACTTGATGAGAATTTGTGCTTTGAACATAAGTGGCGTGGGGTAGAAACATCTATTATCCTTCACAAATTAAAATTCAAAGTTTTTTAATTTATTTTTTTGGGAGGAGTGGGGTAGGAGGATTTTCTTGGATGCTCATAATCTCTTGGACTTTCAAGTGGTGTTTGATTGATTTCGTACCATTATCTTCTTTACTTGAAGATTTTGTGGGAAAAAAAGGAGATTGAATCTTTTACTTTAGCCTTTCAATAAAATAAAATTTTGATTTGAGGGGGACAAATTTAGGATATTTATCTTTAATAAATTGGGGTTGTTAGAATGTCATATAATGCTACATAGCATATTGATAAAAAGTTGGGTGTAACGGGGTGCACGAATTTAATCCACACAATTAATTTGCTCTATTACTCCATTTACAATTCTTTTACATTATTAGAAAATATTCATTCGTTCATTAATATAACTTTTATAGACAACCCGAAAGTCAAGAATAAGAGAAGATAATAAATTATTTGTCTCGATTCAAATAGAAGAAAAATCAAGTAAGCGCGTACAACAAATATAGTTTACAATAAAGTTCTTCGAAATGCATAATTATAATTTTTTTTTTAATGAAACCATAATTTGTGATTTTGTTTATATTTTGTTGTTACATGTAATTCTAATTATTGAATTTACTATTTCCAACTACCAATTTAAAATATGATTTAACTATTTTGTGCGTTGTACATTCATTTAAATTTATATATTCAATTTGTATAAAATAGATGAACAATAGAAATAATAATATAAATATGTACATTTGTCTTAAAATCTTGGAGCCGCTACTACGCGGGGATAGCACTCGTGAATTAATAATTTTTATTTTTTAGTTTTTTTGGTTAATGAGTTAAAGTTGAATTAAAATTGCATCAATTATAACGCAACTAGTGCCAAGCTTGTGAAAATTACAATCAGACCCCTCCATTAAACCTTTAATACCTAAAAAAAAATTCAAAATAACTATAAATATTCAAAAAATGGTTGGTGAGTGATGAGACCCAACTAAATAAATATGAATGCATAGATTCACTTAAATTTTCTGACAGAAACACCCTGAATTTTTTCGGAAAAAAAAAACTAAAGTTTTTTAAACTTAATGTTTTATACTCCCTTATTTATTTTTTCACATAAATTAAAGAATATAATACTCCTTATTATATAGGTAGTGAGCTATTGAGGTAGAGATAAGAAAAAGAAAAAAATAAAATTGATAACTTTTGATGGAACGTTCAAAATGATAACTTTTGAAAAAACGGAATGAGTATTATTTTGAATTTAATAGGGAGGGACCCGAGCTAGCTCAGTCCTTGAATGTATAATAATATCATGCAATCATATAAACTAACTATAGAGTATATATACAAAGATGTGGAGCCATCAACTCTAGCTAGTTAGCTAGAGCAAGCCTTGTTAATCCTTATATCAATCATTTGATCTTGTTTACATTGAGTTTGGTATCAAACAGACACAATTAAATTGATGACACCACCATGGCAAACATATCTCCATATATACTTTAAATAAACCAAAACATGTAGGCTAAACATTGAATATATGACATAAAATCAAACGAGAAATAATAATATTAAAATTGAAATATATATTTATAATACGACACATGCACTATTTATTTAATTATTTAGAATAGAATAGAATAGATGGAGCTAGAAATATATACTATATTTTGAAGTGAGTAATAGCAGAGAGGCAGGATATGGCCACCTTATCTGCTAGTGTCCTTACCTTCTCCATTAATAATTCGTATTATACATTATAATCTAGCTAGCATGTAATTTGGATGCATATAACATGTTTGGTTGCTTTCTTTTGCTATCCACCATGGATTATAAAGTTAACTTCCATGGCTAATATCTTTCCAAGAGTCCACATCTCCTGTCTTGTGCTCGATCTATTCACACTACTCCATCAGTAGTACTAGTTCAAAAAGAAACACAAAAAATATACTTATGCATGTATAAGTTATAACTAGCTAATACATATATATAGCATGTAATTCACTTTGCATAAATGAGCTAAATATATAAGATATACACTGAACTTTTATATTTGCATTATAATAGACGGAATGTTTGACACTTAAATATAAGTTACACGGTTACACCCCTTATGTAACTAATAGAGAAGATTTGATTGATGAATAAATTGATTAGGTTCCTTTCTTGTATAACAAGTTCTTTCCTTGAATATAGGTTCTTTTCTTGTACTACAAGTTATTTCCTTGTATATAGGTTCTTTTCTTGTACAACAAGTTGTAATTCACCTATATTAATGAGAATATCATACACCGTAAATTACACGGTGATTATTATCATTCTGTCATGGTATCAGCAAATTAAGTGTTGAAAACCCTAGCCCAATTTTTTTCTTTCCCATCCGTTTCTTCCTTCTCCTTCACAATGTCGGATATTGTTCCAGCAACACCTAAGGATCCCGATCACATTCCCCTTGCCAATTTTTTTCTTTCCCATCCGTTTCTTCCTTCTCCTTCACAATGCTTCGATGTGATAATCTCGCAACCTTTGTCGACGGTTCTGGTCCCGAGCCCGAACCTCTGATTAAGTCGTCCGAAGACAAGGACGAACCCAACCCAGCCTATCTTCTCTGGCGCAAACGCCACGATCGTGTCCTTTGCCTGCTTCTATCCTCTCTCACGGAAGAAGCTATGTCTGAAGTCGTTGGCCTCTCTAAGGCTCGTGATGTTTGGCTTGCCCTAGAGGCCGCATTCAATCCCTCCTCCCCATCCCACGCTCAACAACTCCGGGATGAACTACAATTCCTCCGTCGTGGTTCGCTTTCCGTCGTCGAGTTCAATAGGAAGTTTACTAATCTCTATCACCAGCTTGCTGCAATTGGCCACTCAGTTTCTGATGCGGACAAGGCTCGATGGTTCCTTCGTGGACTTGGCCCGCAATTTCGAGCGTTCACTGAGGTTCGCCTAGCCATCGCCCCCTTACCCTCCTTTCGTGATCTGTTGTCTCAGGCCAGAGATCATGAGTTATGCGAGAAAGTTATGGAAGCTTCTGACGCTCAGCCGCCTACTGCTGTCTTTTACGCTAATCGTTCAGGCCATCGCTCGTCGTCTTCCGGTAATCGTACTTCGAATCAGGTCCGCGACGGTGGTCGTGGTCAGGGTGGTCGCGATGGTGGCCATACCTCCAACAGTGGTGGCCGTCCCCAAGGTGGCGGTACTAAGCGTGTGCCTCGCTGCCAAATCTGCTGCGATGCTCATTACGCCACTAATTACCCGAACAGGTTCTCTCGGGATTATAATTTTCATGATTCCCAGTCCCGATCTGCAAACATTGCCCAGGCGTTTCAAACTCAGTGTACCGTCAATCCCTCATCTGTATCAGATTGGTATGTTGACACTGGTGCCTCGGCTTATATGACGTCCCCCTCCACTGCTCTGGATTCCTTTGAACCCTATTCTGGTAATGGTTCAGTCATCGTCGGTAATGGTGACTCTCTTCCCATTTCGCATATTGGTTCTCGTGTTATTAATACATCGCCCTTGTTAGATGTTTTAGTAGTACCTCATATTACTAAAAATTTATTATCAATTAGCAAGTTAACCAATGATTTGCCTGTTGATGTTATGTTCTCTAACAACTCTTTTGTGGTTCAGACTCGGTTGTCAAAGAAAATCCTCGCTCGAGGGACGTGTAAGGATGGCCTTTAAATTCTAGAGCAGGGCACATCTGCCCTGGTTGCTGCTTTAAATTCCAGTCTGTTGAAGTCTTCTTTTGAGTTGTGGCACTCCCGTTTGGGATATGCTTCTATTTCTGTTATTCAGTTGTTAAAAATTTTAGGCCATTTGAGTGTTACTTCTGTTTTGCCTAAGCCGTCACCTTGTACTTCCTGCCAATTGGCTAAGAGTAAAAGGTTACTGTTTGATTTAAACGATAAACGTGCTTTACATGTTTTAGATCTTATACACTGTGATTTATGGGGTCCTTCTCCTGTTTTGTCTGTCGATGGTTTCAGATATTATGCTTTATTTGTGGATGATTTTTCTCGTTTCTCGTGGATTTATCCCTTACGCGCAAAGTTTGAGTTTTTTGATGCTCTCAAACAATTTAATACTTTCGTTTCCACTCAATTTAACTCATCCATTAAAAAATTTCAGAGTGATGGTGGTACTGAATTTACCAACCATCGTGTCCGTGATTTTTTTAATTCATTTGGTATCTTACATAGATTTTATTGTCCTTACACTCCTCAACAAAATGGTCGAGCTGAGAGAAAACATCGTCACATAACTGAAACTGGTTTATCACTTTTGTTTCACTCTCATACCCCTCTTCCTTTTTGGGTTGATGCCTTCTCTACCGTTGTCTACATTATTAATAGGCTTCCATCTCCTGTTCTTAACAATAAGTCACCATATGAGCTTTTATTCCACTCTCCTCCTTCATATAGCAATTTTAAAGTTTTTGGTTGTCGTGTGTTTCCGTATCTCCGTGATTATTCTCCTCATAAGTTGGCTCCTCGTAGTCATCCTTTTTTTTGGCTATAGCAGTATTCACAAGGGTTTTTGGTGCTACGATCCTGTCTCTTCGCGCACTTACATTACTCGTCATGCTCAATTCGATGAGACTCTATTTCCTTTCTCTTCTAATACTTTGTCTACATCTCATACTGACTTGGACTTTTCTTATTTTTTGGATCCTCAGGTTTCTCGATCGACAATCTCGAGTCCTGCCTCTTCACGATCCTCCTTCATCGTCACATGCGTGTTCTTCTCCTATTGGGGTTTGCACGCTCTGCCCTGTTGATTCATCTCATGAGCCAACGCCAATGCTCCATCCCGTTGTTCCCGACCCGATTCAGGTTCCAGTGCCTGATCCTGCCATACCCGCACCAACCGACCCTGCTGGTCATGGCTCTCCTTCCACGGTTCCCGTTCCTCCGGCTAGTCCTCCACCCGCTCCATCCGTTTCACTTCATCCCATGCAAACCCGTGCCAAATCTGGTATCTTTAAACCCAAATATTCGGTTGATATTGCTACCACTAAGCTGCTACATTCCCTGTCTGTCTCCACAGAACCTCGAGGGTTCAAATCTGCCTTAAAGCTTCCACATTGGCATTCTGCCATGCGTGACGAAATGGAGGCTTTACATTCTAATCAGACATGGGATCTTGTCCCTCGCCCGCCTTCTGTCAACATTGTTGGTTCTAAATGGGTTTTTCGTACTAAGTACAAATCTGATGGATCCATTGAGCGATATAAAGCTCGCTTGGTTGCTCAAGGGTTCTCTCAAATTCCAGGTTTTGACTTCTCGCACACCTTTAGTCTTGTTGTTCGTGCTGCCACTGTTCGTGTCATACTGTCTTTGGCTGTGCAACGCTCTTGGCCTTTGCATCAACTAGATGTGAAAAACGCCTTTCTGCATGGCGTACTTCCTAAACCTGTATTTTTGTCACAATCTCCTGGTTTTACTGATCCTCGTTTTCCTAATCATATTTGCAGGTTGAAGAAGTCTCTTTATGGCCTCCGCCAGGCTCCACGTGCTTGGTTTGATAGATTTAGTGTTTTTTTATTCTCCTTAGGATTCACTCGTTCTCGTTCTGACACCTCTTTATTTTTCTTTCATAGTTCCTCTTGTACCATTTTTTTATTACTCTACGTTGATGATATTATTGTTACAGGAAGCAACTCTGCTGCTTTACAAAAGTTCATTGTTCGTGTCAACAAAGAGTTCGCTGTCACTGATCTTGGTCGTCTCAATTACTTCCTTGGTCTTGAGATTACTCATCATCCTTCTGGCCTTTTCCTTGGTCAAGCAAAGTATGCGTATGATATTCTCACACGAGCTGAAATGCTCGATTGCAAGCCGGTCTCTACTCCACTGGTTGCAGGTGACTCTCTGGTCATTTCAGGTGAATCGTTCAAGGATCCTACACTTTATCGATCCTTGGTGGGTGCTCTACAATATCTCACCATCACTCGCCCAGATCTGTCCTATGCCGTTAATCACGTTAGCCAATTTCTTCATTCACCCACAACGGATCCTTCGATACGTTAAAGGGACTATTCATCATGGGCTATCCTTCTCGCCCTCTTCAGACTACAACATTGTTGGCTACTCTGACGCCGACTGGGCCCGCTGTGTGGTTACACGTCGTTCCACCTATGGTTACTCCATCTTTCTAGGCGGCAATCTGGTTTCTTGGAGTGCAAAGAAACAACCTACAGTTGCTCGCTCCAGTTGTGAGTCTGAATATCGGGCACTAGCAAACACTGCTCAAGAAATGGTTTGGCTTTCCCATTTACTTAAGGAGCTTCGTGCACTTCCTTCTTCTCGTTCGCTACTCTTATGTGACAACAAGAGTGCCGTATTTTTGAGTCAGAATCCAATTGCTCACAAGCGTGCTAAACACATTGACATAGACTGTCACTTCATTCGCGAACTTGTAGCAAATGGACATTTGGAGACACGCTTCGTTCCCTCTCATCTCCAAATTGCGGACATTTTTACAAAGAGTTTACCCCGACCAAATTTTGAACTGCTTCGATCCAAGCTTCGTGTCGATGCGATTCCGACTCTTCGCTTGAGGGGGGGTAATAGAGAAGATTTGATTGATGAATAAATTGATTAGGTTCCTTTCTTGTACAACAAGTTCTTTCCTTGTATATAAGTTCTTTTCTTGTACAACAAGTTCTTTCGTTGTATATAGGTTCTTTTCTTGTACAACAAGTTGTAATTCACCTATATTAATGAGAATACCATACACCGTAAATTACACGGTGATTATTATCATTCTGTCAGTAACTATTACCTAAGAGTCCAAGATAAGAAAGATTTGAAGAGAGAGAGAGTATACTTAGTGAGTTATTGTCGGTATTATTTATGACTTTACCCCTTGGATGTTTTCACCCCCACGTTTGAGTTCACCCCTCTTATTTTTCAAAACTATGACGCCGCCCACCACAACCCCTACCTTGTTGTTGTTGCCTTCGCGACTATTTGAAACAGAGGCCCCTAAAACAGGTTTTCATCCCTTTCTATGGTTTAAAGTTACTCCTTCCATCCAATTTCATTATTTTCACCTTCCTTTTTTTGTTGTCCAATTTCATTCTGCTCACCTACCTTTTTTTGTTATCCAATTTCATTATGCTCATTCACTTTTTACTCAAATTGTCATTTACTTTACTCATAAACAATCACTCTATTTATAAATGACCCCACAATATCTCATCAATGTCATCATACCCCAACTTATCTATTTTATACATAAACTATTCAATATTCATTAAAATTCGTGTATAGAGAATTAAGGATAATGAATTTGAACAGAGGAGATCAATAAATCATACTAGACAAAAAAAATCGTAAAGATTTGAAATCGTAATCATTACATTTTTTGCTCTTGATCAATTTAAACATGCATTTCATATTTGATTTTTTCTTGTGTTCCAACTATTCGAATTTTTGTTTTGAATTTTTTTTTCAATTTTTTTGTGAATTTTCGGAATATATTTTTGATATTTTTCTACTTTTTTTTTTCCGAGGTTGGCGACTGTCGGCAACATGTTGTAGAGGGTAGAATTAAGGTTTAATGAGTTGTATTTTATATATTTTTTTACTTTTTTTTTTGTTTTTGTTTTTTTGTTAATAGGCGGCGGCACCCTCCCTCTTTTAGCGGCGACGCCGTCGCCTCCCTTCCACGGCCACCGTCGCCGCCAACCCACACACCTAAGCCATTCAGCCCCCATGCCCTCCCTCTCTCTGCACCGTTTGAGACCTAAACCATCAACACACATCAACACAGGTATTTCAAAAAAAAAAATCTTTTTTTTCCTCGACACATCAGAGTCGATTATATACTTTCCCGTCCACAAATTGTTATCGACGAGAGTGTATATGATCGATCTTGGTGTGTCAATTTTTTTTAAAAAAAATTGATTTTTTTCGACACAAGTGTCGATCATATATACTTTAGTCGAAAATAATTTGTCGACGAGAGTATATATGATCGACTCTGGTGTGTCGAAAATAAAATCAAAATCTGATGTTTCTGAATTTTTTTATGAATATTTAGTTTTTTTTTTTCCGAAGTATATGACACTGTTTGGGGGGTGTGGTGGTGTTTTTTTGTTGGCATTGTTTGGGTGGTGGTGTCGGCCGGCGGCGACTATGACTATGTTATTAGGTTTAGGGTTTAAAAATTAGGGAAGTGTATTTAACATATTTTATTTTATTAAAAGGGCTGATTGGGTAATTTATATGAATATTAAATTAATAAATATGTAGGGGGAGTATACTTAACAAAGCTGGAGGGGTATATAGCCAGGGCCATCTGGATATGGACCTTTAATCCAACACTGTCCCCCCATTGTGGCCCACTAAGTACAAGCTACTCCAGCATTGACACAATTTTCATTAAATAATTAGGTCTATTTTTATTTTACTCCCTCCAATTCAAAATAAATGTTATTCTAAATCAATAAGAAGAACTTCTTTCTATACTCCTTAATAAATGTTTATTTTTTTATTAAAAGAACACTTTATTTTAGTTTTTAAAATTTTTAAAGACAAATTAGAAATAAATGCAATAAATCTACATTAAAAAGTGTAAAACATTATATAATCTATATAGGAGTATATAAAAAAAAATCAAAATGACACTTATTAAAAAAGAAAGGAATAGTATATATAAGCTTAGGTTTCGTTTGAGCTCAAATGTTCAGTTTAAAGGGGAAAAAAGGTAAAATTTTGGATTAACCCATCATTTTATTGGGAGCAAAATATTAATATACAGGTAGGAACATAAATATATATATATTTTTTAATTTATTCAAACTTAATATGTAAATTTTTATAAATAAAAATATTTATTCCTTCAATGCACTAATACAGTCCTCACTTTTTACTTTACACATTTATTTTATATACAAATAATTAATATTTTTTAAAACTTATGCAAAAAAAAATTTGTGAAAGAGTACTACATTAATATTACTATAATTATTGTTGTTGGTGGTATCCCTATCCATACACGCACGCATAGCAATTAACAATCCCATCACAACGAGGTAGGGAACTCCAAGCATATATAAATGCCACTACAAATAAAGTGGAGTGATATATAACTGAAGAAAGCACATGTATCAATTTTGTTGTATTTCTCACTAGCAATTTTTTGAAAGAGATATTGCAATTCCCTTTACAAATAAAGATATTAAAGAAGCATATCAGAACGAAGTTATAATATTAATATTAAATTATTTCACTTAAATTATTTAAAGTTATAATCATAATGTTAAAGAGTATCACTTTAAATTATTGAAATGTATTAATCATCATAATACTAATATACATTAAATTACTGAAATGAATTAATTGTAATACTAGAGTGTATAATTTAAATTACTAAAAAAAGTGACGTAACTAGGGTGTTCACAGTACGAAATTTGATTGTTTTGAAATTTATGTGTCAATATCCATATTTAAAGGTCAGTATAGATCGGTACTAATATTTATTTATTTTGATACAGGTCGAAACAGATTTTTGGTTACAACGGACCAAATCGAAACAAGTAAATTACTATATTTTACTTTTTGATTACTATTCACTCATCTCTTTTCCACACTCATACGAGTGAGATATATACACCATCAATAGAGTCTCTAAAATAAGATACACATAAAACCAGTGTTGTAAAAATCAGGCCATCAAACCAACTCAATTTACTCAAACTGGGAAAAAAAAAAAAAGTTGCATTAGGCACCGATTCAAACGTCGTCAAATTCATCACTCAATTATATGAGTCACAATTAGCACAACATTTTTTGGAGAAACAGGAGCATCCGAATAATTTGTGGTGATTTTGGACCTCCCGACATCAACAACGTCATATTGGTGTTAAACACGTCCTTTTTAGCTAAATTCCATTGTTTATGGGGTGAAAACACATTTTTATGTTTTCGGCATTATATTTACAATTTTTTATTTTTTCAGTGACCTCTTTGTAATTTTCTGTTTTTGTTAAATTATGTTTTTTTATTTATAGCAAAGAAAAAAATATTACTAGACGGTCGAAACTCACTCGATTACCGATTTTCGACTTTAACACCCTGTCATAATATCATGCTAATTAGCATGTAACATGTGATGTATATGACCGAATTATATCAATGTCTAAAATTGAATGGTTATTAATTTATTACTAATAATTAAAATCTTCGAAGACTCTCAAATCATACTATTGTTTAAGAGGTACTCCTTGACATTACAATTACAGTTGTTCACGAAATTTGGAAATTATCGAACACGAACCGAAAAATAACCCTTGATATTTTTTTTTTAACCGAACTGTACCAAAACCTTTTTTTAGTATGGATATTACCGAATTAACCATCTCGAAAAATCAAACTAAACCGTACTGTAACATACCAAATAATCGAATTAAATATGTACTAAAATCTAACAACCCATTTCTTATTCCAGCCTAGAAGACTAGTACGTCAAAGGAAGTGTGCCTAATGTTCTCTATTTCAAGAAGTCGATTAGTTATGGATCTGCTTCGATGGCTTTTTTCGACTAAGCACAAGGATATGGGGACTCTTTCTTTTTTCTTCCTACTCTTATTCCTATCCTACCGTAATATTTCGACTAGATTCTTTTCTTTTTTTTGCTTCCATCCCAGGTCTCGCCGAGATGAGAATAGAGTCTAAATACTTTCTTTTGACTATCGTTCAGTTACTTCTTCGGCTCCTCCTTGCAAAGGCGTCTCATCAGGCGGGCATCCTTTGCATGGACAAACTGAGTAAGGCGCTCTATCTGTTCTATCCTGTGTCGGGAGCACTACAAAAAAAAGAGTTAGCATCAGATTTTTTTTTATACTAAAAATAAAATATTTGATAGCAAAGGGTATTGGTATCAAAAAAAATTTTGATACCACTTCCGATACTTATACTCCCGATCATAAAGACCGCGTATCAGAAAAAAAAGTCTGATATTAAAGGGTAACCCTTTAGTATCAGAAATGTATAGTATCAATAAATATTTTCTGATACTAAAGGATTGAGCTCTTTAGTATCAGAATTGTATTTAGTATCGGATTATTGTATCAATTTGTTTTGATACAACAAAGCATTTATAGTATCAATAAATATTTTTTAATACAAAATGATTAAACCCTTTAGTATCAAAATAATATTTAGTATCGGATAATGGTATCAATTTTTTTTGATACTACATTGTATTTTTAGCATCAATTTTTTTTAACGATACTAAATATATACTATCTATAAATGTTTTCTGATACTTAAAGGATTTAACATTTAGTATCAGAAAAATATTTAGTATTGGATAATGGTATCAATTTTTTTGATACCACATTGTATTTTTAGTATCAATTATTTTTTACGACACTAAATATATAGTATCAATAAATATTTTTTGATACTAAAGAATATAACCTTTAGTGTCAGAAAAATATTTAGTATCGAATAATGGTATCAATTTTTTTGATACTACATTGTATTTTTAATATCAATTAATTTTAACGATACTAAATATATAGTATCTACCCTCAAAAAAAAAATATATATATATATAGTATCAATAAATATTTTATGATACTAAAAGATTGAATTCTTTAGTATCAAAATAGGCATTTAACATCGGATAATTATATTAATTTTTTGATACAATATTATATTGATTGTACGTATAAAATGCTAATATTAAATATGATTTAAATCTAGTTTTATTTGCCCTCCATATTACTAATTCAGATATAAAAATAACATTTATCAACAATGAACCACAAATATATTAGTTTCATATACAAAAACTAAGTATATAAGCTCCATTACAAAATATCTAACTTTGATGTGTTTTTCAAGACACAATTGAGATGTAAGTAATATTCCTGCTTTGATGGTCCAATGTCTGTTGACAAATCAAAAAGGGAAACATAAGATTAGATTACTATTCAGTGCCACATGATAGCAGTTTGCTTAGTTAAATATTGCGACTACTCAATGAAGAGTTGCTTTAGATATTAATCCCTCTAAAAGGCTAAAGTACATACAACTTTGCACATTTAACCCGAGCCCACGCGACCAATATTTATATTTAAGACAAATTCTTATTTACCACACATACATTTCATTTCAAATCTTGCACCTATCTCAGCTCACAATAGCAATATGAATCATATAATCTAAACTACAACACTTTCAAATGTTAAACAACATGAATTGAAATTCAAGGCGCGTGATAATAATTCAGTAATAACAACTTTCCTATTATTACCCTGCCGTTTAATAGCAATTTCAAAATAACCTAACACGAGGTGCATTGGACAGGAACAACTTTCCTATTATTACCCTGTTGTTCAATAGCAACTTTCCTATTATTTTGTTAATTACCCATTAGTGAATTATATATTTAGACTGTGAAGCAAAAAATAAGAGATGAGATTGTCCTTACCTGAAAATTAAAAGAATCAAGAAACTTTGAACCTCCAGTATCGTAGAGATCGGAAACATTTATGTAAAGATGACAATATCAAAGCCCGTAGATGCCACACTTAAGGAGATACTGCACCATCTCTGTCCTTGGAAGTCTTCAAACACAGCCATCAAGGAAGTAATTGAAGTACGGAACAAAAAAGTGACCTGATGTTAAGTACAATAACATTATTAAATGTAAAATTAAGAATATAATGTAATCTGAACTAAAATATAAAACAGAAGACAGAATGATGGCCAAGAGGATGAATCCATTGCAGTTGTCAAGATACAAGCAACTTGAACACAAAAAAAAAAAAAACAATGACTTCTAACTTTGATTTCATACATAAGAAACATACTGTATGTTCCTGTTAATCCCAAACATCCCAAAATTATTGGATCACTCTACCAGACATGCTATACACATTAATATAATTAGTTTGTTTATTATCCTCAATAGTCTCAAATACTGAATAAAATCCCATGAGCACACAACATCACAGCCTATAGCATCTGAATGCTCCATCAAAACATATCTAAAGTCAATCAAAACAAAATTTCATTCCTGCTTACTATATAACGAAATGTCCTGCATCTATCTCATTTCATCGATACCAATCATAATTACTATCAAAAAAAAAAAAAAGTGGCATCAATAAAAATATCATTGATACTAAAAATAAAATTAATAGTGTATTTTCGATAAAAATGATAAATAGTATCAAAAAAATTATTTGATGCAAAAAAATAAGAGGTATTAATAAAAAATTACTAATACTAGAAATAAAATTTATAGTATCGAAAATTTAATTTCCGATACTAATGATAAATAGTATCAAAAAAAATTATTTGATGCAAAAAAATAAGTGCTATCAATAAAAAATTTATTAATACTAAAAATAAAATTTATAGTATCAAAATTTTAATTTTTGATACTAATGATATGTAGTATCAAAAAAAATTATTTGATGCAAAAATAAGTAGTATTGATAAAAAATTACTAATACTTTTTTTTTTTTTACGGTAAAAAATTACTAATACTAAAAATAAAATTTATAGTATCAAAAATTTAATTTTCGATACTAATGATAAATAGTATCAAAAAAATTATTAGATGCAAAAATATAGGTGCCATCAATAAGAAAATTACTAACACTAAAAATAAAATTTATAGTTTTCGATACTAATTATAAGAAGAATCAAAAAAATTATTTGATGCAAAAAATAATTGGTATCAATAAATAAATTACTAATACTAAAATAATAATAGTATCGATAAAGTGATGGATACTATAAAATTAATGGTATCCGAAATTAAATTTTCGAAACCAATGATAAGTAGTATCCAAAAGATTATTTGATACAAAAAATAAGTTGTATCGATTCTATTAAATTAATGGTATCGGAAATAAAGTTTTCGATATCAATGATAACTAGTATCAAAAATATTATTTGATACAAAAAAATAAGTAGTATCAATAAATAAATTACTAATGCAAAAATAGTAATAGTATCAAAAAAATGTTGGATGCTATAAAATTAATGGTATCGGAAATAAAGTTTCTGATACCAATGATAAGTAGTATCAAAAATATTATTTGATACAAAAAAATAAGTAGTATCAATAAATAAATTACTAATGCAAAATAGTAATAGTATCAAAAAAATGTTGGATGCTATAAAATTAATGGTATCAGAAATAAAGTTTTCGATACCAATGATAAGTAGTATCAAAAATATTATTTGATACAAAAAAATAAGTAGTATCAATAAATAAATTACTAATGCAAAAATAGTAATAGTATCAAAAAAATGTTGGATGCTATAAAATTAATGGTATCGGAAATAAAGTTTCTGATACCAATGATAAGTAGTATCAAAAATATTATTTGATACAAAAAAATAAGTAGTATCAATAAATAAATTACTAATGCAAAATAGTAATAGTATCAAAAAAATGTTGGATGCTATAAAATTAATGGTATCAGAAATAAAGTTTTCGATACCAATGATAAGTAGTATCAAAAATATTATTTGATACAAAAAAATAAGTAGTATCAATAAATAAATTACTAATGCAAAAATAGTAATAGTGTCAAAAAAAATGTTGGATGCTATAAAATTAATGGTATCGGAAATAAAGTTTCCGATACCAATAATAAGTAGTATCAAAAATATTATTTGATACAAAAAAATAAGTAGTACCAATAAATAAATTACTAATGCAAAAATAGTAATAGTATCAAAAATATGTTGGATGTTATAAAATTAATGGTATCAGAAATAAAGTTTTCGATACCAATGATAAGTAGTATCAAAAATATTATTTGATACAAAAAATTAAGTAGTATCAATAAATAAATTACTAATGAAAAAATAGTAATAGTATCAAAAAATTGTTGGATGCTATAAAATTAATGGTATTAGAAATTTAATTTTCGATACCAATGATAAATAGTATCGAAAAAGTATTTGATCATAAAACTAAGTAGTATCAATAAATAAATTTCTGATGCAAAAACAATATTAGTATCACTAAATAACGGATGCTATAAATTTGATAGTATCAAAAAAAAAAAATTGATACCAAGAATAAAGGTAGTATCATAAAATTTTTAGTTGATACCAAAGGTTAAGATTTAGTATCAGAAAATGTATAGATACCAATTTTCTGATACTAAAAACCTCTTTTCTTGTAGTGGAGGAATGAATCTTGGATCAAGTACATCGACGAATTCGCTCTAATAGAATGCTGCGTCCCCAGCTCGTCGTGAGTCATCAGGGGCCCAAAAGTATTGTTTAACCGCACTAAAGCGAATTCCGCAGAGATTCCTCAGAGAGTGGAATAATCAATAGCTGGAAGTGCGGCTGCTATAACAGGCCTTGGATTACGTCATTGATAAGAATGAGTGAATAAGGGATCCTCCCCTTTCGGGGAAGGGCTTGGCACTAGCGATTACAAAACTTCCTAGAGACGGCTTTTTTGGATATAAAGAATTATTCAAAAAGATATCGTCATGGAGGAGGGATTCCCCAAAGCAGGACCCAGACCAATGTTTTTCCTGCGCTTTCGGCCTCTCGAGACGAATTGAGGTGCCCAGGATTTCCTATATTTCAGAAGGATGTGCGGCTTCAAGACCGATTCTACACCTACACCTTAAGAATAAGATAAATCGAATAAAGGGGTCCGAAGGAAGCGGTGGTTGCCCACTTCATCCAAGATTCATTCATCCCGACACAGGATAAAACGGATGTAAGGTATTAATTGCACGAATTTTGTTTCACTATAAAAACTTGTTCACACAAAATTACTCAATTTTTCTAATTAAAAAAATAAATTCAAATACAAACAAACCGGTGAGATTAAAAAAATACTCGTAAAAGTTTAATTGGTTCATTACCATGTTGACATTTCAGGAAAAATGTAATAAACTATTCTTTCCGTCCAAATTTAATATGTGCACCATCTGTTTAAAAAAGTTTGTCTTTTTCTCTTAAAATCTTTTTTAAAAAAGTTTATCATACTATTTTTAACTTGAATCTTTCTAAACTATCCATATTTAATTTCTACAATTTCTTTTTTTTTATTAGAAATATATTAATGTATAGTCATCTTTTCTTTCTCAAGTTGAGTCAAAGTCTCATGTGCACTCAATTAAGTACACCATGTACTTGAGTTGATCTTGACCGGTCAACAGTTGACCGTTGATAGATCAAAGTTTGAACTTTTTTTTTTAATTTTTTTTTCCTGAAAAAAATGTATGTTAGTGTATTGAAAAGTGCATCTTCGTTTTTAATGAAAAGTGTATGTTACTATATTGAAAAAGTGCAACATTGTTTTTAATGAAAAGTGCAACATTATTTTTAATAAAAAGTGTATGTTTTTTTTTTTGGGTAAATCAAAACTTCATTAATGAGTCATAGGCAAAAGCCTTACATCATTTTGTGCTAATCTTGAGCGTGTATGTGCAATTTTCACACACTGGAGGTGCGATTTTCACACACTCCAGGTGTGATTCGCACACAGTCCCGTCTTCACCTCTTTCTCTTGTAGATCTTGTAGATCTAGTCTTCTATCATGTAGATCTGCTCGTTTTCTTGTAGATTTGTGAGTTATTGTGCCAGATTTGATGGTTGGACTCTTTGAGATAGACTCTAGAGCCCTGGTGTTCTGATTCTTGGGATACGGTACTTGGTGGAACTTTGTCTATTTCTTCTGTTTCCTATTCTTGACATGAGAACACCTTAGTGTGGGGTTGTCGCGTTGAAAGATTGGAGACCTGGGCACCTGTGAAGGCAAAGGGAAACTCGTCTTTCCTCTTCTCACGATTGGAGTGGACGACGATACTATGGTTTGAAGATCAAGATCTTGTGCTCGTGATTTGTAATCTTATTTTATGATCTTGTAAAACCCCCCATAAAAAAAAAATCATTTTGTGCTAATCTATTACAGCATATTAGGAGCTCTTCCAGCCATATTTCTTCATACTCAATTTCTGATCCCAGGTGAGCCAGCGCATGGGCCACCAAATTTGCTTCTCTCTTGATGGCAGCAAAATGAAAATTGGCACACCTACTTGCCATCTCTTTGATATACCAGACCACATCTTTTGTGCAGGGGTCGACTATGCTGTTTGTCAGGAGGGATGTAATTAGGACTTCTGAATCCGACTCGACTATCATATTGTGGAAACCCGCCTCGATGGCACGGCGAATGGCGAAACGAAACGCAAGAGCTTCCAGGAGGGTGCTCGATCCAGTTGCCCATATTCTTGCCGACCCAGCCATCATGATCTCTCCCCTCTAATTTCTGATGACAAAACCCAAACCCGCCTGGCCGTCTCCGAAGTTCGCTGTATCAGTGTTAAGTTTGAGCAGTCCCTCAGGCAGTGGAGTCCAGCATATCATTCGTCTACATTTCGATGTTTCTCTTCTTGGTTGCATCTGTCGGGCTCTCATGTCCTGGAAGAGGGTAAGCGATTTGCGTATGATGTCCCTGGGGTCAGATTCTATCCTCTCAAAAACTGATTTGTTTCTTACTTTCCAAATGTTCCATGCAAGAATCATGAACAGGGAGCAGCCATCTTGAGGTAGTCGTTCCATCATGATCGAACTCAGGTCCTTGAAGCTTTGAAAAATCTACGGAGAGGGTAGTCGGATCGGGCTTTGGCCCCAACTGTGTATAGCTACAGGACAATGAAAGATAATATGAGCAAGAGACTCCTCCTCATTTCCGCATCTTCGCAGATCACTTCGGTGCCCAAACCTCTTCTCCTGAGATTCACCCCTGTCGGGAGGGTGTCAGCACACGCCCGCCAAACAAAGTGACGGATGGACGGGGGACCGGGAGATGCCACAGCTTCTTCCAAGTTTGGCAAGGTTGACTAGCCGATGGGAGGTCGATCGCGCACTTCGAGAGCTTCTTAATTGCCAAAAAATACGCCGACTTAACCGTAAAAACTCCATTTCTTGTACCACTCCAGATGAGCTTATCCACTGTTTTCTTCCAACTCAGGGGCATCCCCTTGATAATCCTTGCGTCCTCCTTAGTAAAATTAATTGGTTGATCATGTCAAGCTTCCAGGTCCTGGTATCCTTATTGATGAGGGTCGACACCTTGAGGTTTGCTTCCAATCTGCCCTCAAAAGTACACGGTTTCTTCTGCTCATGTGTACCGATCCATCTGGTTGAGAAACAGTCAATGAGCTCCCCACTACCTACCTGCCATGCGGAGCCCTCCATGATGATCGATTGAGCCTTCAAGAGGCTTCTCCAGAGGAAACTCGGCTGGTATCCAACTTGTGCTGATCCAATTTCACCCCGCGGAAAATATCGAGCCTTAAGAATTCTCGAGACGATTGTGTTGGGGTTGTTTTGAACCCTCCAGTAGTTTTTGGCCACCATAGCAAGGTTGAAATATTACATTTCTCTAAATCCCAAACCCCCATTCTCTTTGGATCTCGAATTTTTTTCCCAACTAGCCCAATGAATTTTTCTTTCGTCTCCTCGAGCCCCCTAATAGAAACGAGCAACAACCGTCTCAATTTCCTCACACAGTCACTTTGAGAATACGAAGCAACTCATGATATAGGTGGGAATTGCTTGGACGACACTCTTAAGAAGTATCTATCTCCCTGCTTTTGAGAGTGTGTTTTCTTTCCAGCTCTTGAGTTGTTGGATTACCTGCTCGTACACCACACGGAAGACCTGCCTCTTGGATCTCCCAATAAGGGTAGGTATGCCCATATATTTTGAGTATGAGCCCACTGATCGGGCCCCCAGTTGCTGCCCTAGCCTTTCTCGAGCCTCCTCAGACACACTGTTGCTTGCTAACAATTCAGACTTGTCCAGATTGAACCTTTGCCCAAATGTTGCTTCATAGGTAGATATGATGTTCATGACAGTATTGAGTACCCCTTGGTATGATAAAAAAAAAGTGTATATTATTATAAATGAAAAGTGTAAGTTATTATAACTGAAAAGTATAAGTTATGATGTTCATGAAAAGTGTATGTTATTATAACCGAAAAGTGTATGTTATTATAAATGAAAAGTGTAAGTTATACTAATGAAAAATGTATGTTATTATAACTGAAAAGTGTATGTTATGATATGTGAAAAGAGTATGTTATTATAACTGAAAAGTGTGTGATATTATAACTGAAAAGTGTATGATATTATAACTGAAAAGTGTATGTTTTTTATAACTGAAAAATGTATATTATATTAATGAAAAATGTAAGTTATTATAACTGAAAAGTGTATGTTATATTAATGAAAAGTGTATGTTATTATAACTGAAAAATGTATGATAATATAACTGAAAAGTGTATATTAATATAGTTGAAAATATTATTGAAAAGTGTAAATTTTTTATTAAAAAAAAAATTTGATCGTTGACCGGTCAACATTTGACCAGTCAAGATCAACTCGGGTGCATGGTGTACTTGAGTGTACACTGATTTGTGGTGAGATTGCATGAATTTATAGTGTGAATATGCTTGAATTGTCGTATTAAGAGTGCAAAAGTTATGTAAAAATAGTTTGTTTATCGAATTATTGATACATGATTGTTTTGTATTGTTTTTAGGGAAAAACGATGAGTTTTGAAGCAAATCACACGAAGGAATCAATCTGGAGAAAATGTCAGATGAAAGAAGATGAAGAGATAGTGCATATGCAAGAAGAATCGAGCCAATCGGAGCCACGGATTGGAATTGGTGCACAAAAGAAGATGGAAGAGGCAATTCGGCCGAGTGAAAATTGAGTCCAGAATCTGGAAGGTTGGACAACTCGGTCGAGCTCCACAACTCGGCCGAGTGGAATAGTGAAGGCAGAATCTGGAAGTCAAGCAGCTCGGCCGAGCTATACCATCCGGCCGAGTGGGAAGTCAGGGCAAATCGGCCGAGCTATGCCATTCGGCCGTGTGCATAAAAAAATATCAAGAATTGGTTAAGGCATGACTCGGCCGAGCTCCGTAACTCGGCCGAGTGGAATTACATTCCAGAATCTGGAATGATTGGTAACTCGGCCGAGCTACGCCATCCGGCCGAGTTGCCTGAAAAAGTGGGCAATACATTCTACGACCCGACTCGGCCGAGCTACAGTACTCGGCCGAGCTGCTGAGTGAACAAAGCGTGGAATGCGCTTTTACTAGAGCCCGACTCGGCCGAGCTGCTGATTAGTGTGAAAATTGCTTGAAATTCATGTGTTTATTTTACATAATTTTGAGGGTTTTGTTGCATTATTCACACTAAATTGATTAATTGCACTTGAAATGAGAAAGGTATGTGTTTTGCTATTTTTTTTAGGTAAATTGAACTTATATGGTAGCAAAATACGTATCTGAGAATTTATGGAAACAAGAAGATAATTGCACCATTTGATGCGTCTCGAAAAAATGAGTGGAATGAAAAAAAGAATTAAGTCAATCGGAGGTCGGGAGCTCAAGATATGATCGAAACAAGAAAGTGTGAAACTGTAACAGATTCCACTCGGGCAGCCGAGTCAACCCACTCGGTTGACCGAGTGAAATCTACTTCCAGGTCAGTTTCTGGACTTCCATCTCACTCGGTCGACCGTTTGAGCCCGTTTCTGCGCGGAAATTCGAGAATTTTAAAGGATTTCAAGGGCCTAAGTGCAAATTTCGTCTCCAACACTCTTCCTAGCTATAAATACCTCCCCAAATCAGATTATTGGGGAGTTTTGCCTCATTTATACACACTAAAACCCTAGCTCATTTTACTACAACATGTGATACATAGAGGAGCAATTAACTTAGGTTTGAGGAACTCATCTCCTCACACACACTCTTCATTTTTATGCTTTCTTAGTTTAGAATCATTTGGGTATTTTATTTTCATGTAAGAATGGAGGAATTACAAGACTCTCAAGGTGATATTTTTCTTTTATTTAAGCTTTGTTTGGTAAATTTCTTGTTTATTTCTATTTATTTTGTTGTTTTAGCCATGGGTGTTTTCTCAAACACCATGGGCTAAGCTTTTTATGCTTTGGGTGTTTGAAACCATGTGAATGTTGAGTATTGAAATTGTTTGTGCTTTGATTATTGTGGATATTTGGATTGTTGCTTCTCTTATTGGGTTTTATTGGTGCTTTGTGTATTAGCTTCTATTAATCCGTATTTTGAGACATGTTTAGCGTAGACGAGAGTTACATGAACATGTTTAAATTTATGGTGTGAGTTGTTGGTATACAAATGTGTTTATTATACTTTTAATTCGTCGAGAGAGAGTTAATCGTATTACAACTCCATTAGGAGACATTAATTACTTGAATGGTTATTTGGGTAGTTGATGAGGATTAGGAAGATGTCTTATTACCGGGTTTGGGAACACCTTAGACGTAAGGCTATAGTACCCGAAGGGAAACGATTTTCATCCTAGCATCTTGATGCTCTTAGCAAATCCAAATTGAAGTATAAAAACGGTATAAGCAACCCCACTCGGTTTCACTAGGTAGAGAACACCTGAAGCATTCCCAACCTTTGCACTTCTTCGAATTATATTTGTAGTTGTTCTTTATTTTAATTGTCAATTTCTTGCTTTGATAGTAATTTTCCTCCTCAAGTTGTGTTAATTTCTCTTATTAGTCATTTGCTTACTTTTAGTAGTTTAAATTACTTGTTGAAGTTTGATAGTAACTTAGTTTTATTCTAGAAATCCAAAATCTCGAAACCGTAGTTACATTAGTTATTACGACACATAACTCTAGGGATCCATTGCACAAACCCACCTCCTAGGTCGATACTACTTGGTCGAATACTTCCATTACTACTACGAACCCTTATGCTTGAGGGGAAGTAGTGAGTCAAAATATAGTGACCAAAAATTCGTTCAAGCCAGTTACCTCCTATTTTAGCCTAAAAACGTGTTTCGACTTAAGGGCACGTGTTCAGCACTTTTGGAAGAGTATATAAGGCCCAAAGTTCGTTTTTGAAAGGGGATTCCACACATTGAGAAGACTCTACACATAGTTACACATAGTGATAGGTTTTTGAGATAGTTTTCTTCTAGTTTTCATAGATTAGCTTAGAATTTAGTTAATTTGGTGTTTTCAATCAAGAATTGTAAGTGGGCTTTGCTTATTCCATCATATTATAGCTACAATTTCATGATCAAGGTGATATTACTCTATTTTGCAATTCAATTTGGTATTTTCTTAAATTCTCATTTCTATTGCTATTTCACCATGAGTTTGATGTTATTTGTTGTTATAGCCATGGGATTCTCTCAAGAAACTATGGGCTAATCCTCAATTGTCTTGGGTGTGGATGTTTTGATGAGAATTTAGTGTAAATTGTGGATTAATTGCATGATGAGCTTATAATTTTGGTGTTTAGGTTTATAGGGTTGTGTTTTGATGATTCATTTGGTTGATTAACCCTATTAGCAAGCATGTTCGATTATGTTTATTGCAACGAGAGTTGGGTAGCATGATTGGGAGTGTGAGTGTGTGCTTTGATCAATTGAATAGAAGTTAATTAGTAATTAGCTCACCCGAGAGGGGTGTTAATGGCTAGACCGACAACCTTAGACACTAAACGAGTAGAGGTCGTCTAGAAGTTTGGTGAGAGGGCGTTTCATAAGCATTAGTAACCGTGTTGAAAGTGCTTATAAAACACAATTTTAGGGGCTTATGGTATTTGGTTAAATCCTATAATTGCTAATCAATGCACGATGTTTACCTATGCCTTTCGAGGGGGTTTGCACACTTATGTGATAGCCTTTAGCTTGACCCAAATTTGTAGTAAAATCATGTAATTGGTTCACCAGTTCACTTAATTGCTCACAAAACGGAAACACCCGAGGCAATACACTTCTCTTGCACTTTCCAACGAAAGTTAGATAGATTGTTATTTCTTGTCATTAGTTCTAATTACGTTCGTTAATCTAGTTTAATACTTTTGTGCTTCTTCCCGAAAAATCCAAACAACATCATTTAGTTACTACAATAGCATGATAACTTGCAACTTTAGGGACTCATTCTCATTCAATTAAGTCCTTGGAACGAAATTTCACTTGGTATACTTATCTTACTACTAACGAACTCATACGCTTGTGGGGATCGTATAGTTGTAAAGAGTGTGCAAAAATATGATCCAAGTCATACATCAGCCCTACCCTCAAGGAAAATCTAACTCCTTCTATATTAATTTTTGTCTTATTGAAAATAGAGATGTTTATGGGGTTAGCCCTATAGGGTCAGCCCTACAGAGCCACGGGCTAAACGGTTTAGGATCTTATCCGATTTGTTCTTAATCGATCCATCAATAGTTGAGACCTAACTCTAGCGAGCCACGGGTTAAACGGATCACTAACTAACGGGCTACAAAAAAAATATCTTTTAAAATTAAAGGTCACAATTGGCACGTCCAACAAACAATTAAAACAGAAAAATAAATAATTAGTTAATGATTAGTAAATGAGAAAACAAAAGTATAATTTAAACACAATTCTAGAACTCGTTGGTCTTTAATATTGCCAAAAAAGCTAAACAAATATCATAATCTAATAAAAAAAAGTCCACTTTAATGAGTCTCTACATCATTCGATCCTTCCTTGGTCAAAGACTAAGCATCATCTTCAAACACATCATCATCATTATAGATATCTATGGGGCTAGCCCTAGCCCTATAGAGTCAGCCCTACAGGGCCACGGGCTACGGCTTAGGGTCTTATCTGATTCGTTCTTAACCGGTCCATCAATAGTTGAGACCTGACCCTGTATTTTTTAGGTTAACAGTCCGGCCCGAATAAACATCTCTAAATAAAAATGATATATAATGAAGGATAAATATGTCAAAAAATATATTCCTTAATTCTATAGAGTATAAAATAGCAAAGATGAGTAACTTTATAAAACGAAGGGAGTGTGTCTCAAAATGAAAACAATATTTTTATCATCACCCTTCAAACCATCACATATTTGCTCAAATTGTCATTCACTTTATTTATAAATGAATCTCACAATACCCTCAAACTCATCTACTTTTATATATAAACCATTAGTATTCTTTAAAATATGTGGAAAAAAAAATTATACTTCATATAAAGTTTGAACAAATGGAGTATAAAATAATTCTTACATTTTTTTTTTTTTTTGAAGTCCAAAATAATTCTTACATAAAAGAGCACAAACAACCACCAAATCCAAATAATCATGTTGCCCCCTGATTGATTGCTTGCACGAATTCGTGTAAACTCTTATCTCCTCTAAATTTGTCTCAAAATAAAAAAACAATGCTATCTTTAAGGCACACAAACCCGCCGTCAAAGTACTTTCCACTCAATGTATTATTTGTGTCACGGAAGAATGGTAAAATAAAAAAATTATAAACAGATCAAAACATAATGCTAAAAAAAGTTATATAAAGAAAAAAACAGATTTAATAGAAGAAAATCCCACAATAAGAAAGTGGTTCAATTTTTGAAAATTTGGAATCATAATTGGACCGATTATGATTACGATTTTGAACCGCTGATTTGACCATTTTATATATATATATTCTCGTTTTAGCTTATTGAGTTTTTTGTTCTTTTTCACTCATTCTTTTTAGACAATAAACTATACTAAAAAAATTGAATTAATATAAATTATACAACTTAAAATTGAGGTATTTATGAAAGAATATTAGATATAAATTAACAAAAAAAAAAAAAAGGGTAAACAACCGGTTTGACCGATTTAACTGTCGAATCGACGGTTTTAAATTTTCGAAACTGAAATCGAACCTTATTTTTACCGTTTTGGTTAGGAAAATTGACGGTTCAAAATTGATCAATTTGGGCGGTTCATCCAGTTCTAATTTCGATTTTGCATATGTCTAATTTTAATCCTACAATTTTCTAGTTTTTTTAAAAATTTGAATGTATTGCGCGTTTATGCAGATATGAATCAATAAAATGTATGTATTTGGGCCAGAGAGGCCCAAGTTTGACCTTAGGCTTTCGTGATTCATTGAAAGGGCGCGGCTAAAGGTGCCCGGCTTTCCAATGAGTACACCCACTGGAAATTTTTTTTGTCACAAAGGGTACGTGAAATGTCGTTTATACCCCTCCTGCACATTTTTTTAAAAAGGACGGATGAGTACACCCACCGTTTCTATTTCACAACAGAACCTTCCCCACCACCACCAAAACAAACAACATTCTTCAACAAAAAAAGCTCAAAAATCACAACAAATCAACAAAAATAATATAAAAAAAAATCTTAAGATGTTCAAAAATATTAACCGAACAAAGTTTAGATGTACGAAAATTTTTACCCAACAAACTTATTATGTTCGAAAAAATATTCAAAACAAATTTCATTTGTTCGAAAAAAAAAATCGAACAAGATGTTCAAAAAATTTTCCAAAACAAAAACATGATTGTTCGAATTTGTTTCCAAAACAAACATAGATTGTTCGAATTTGTTTCCAAAACAAACCTAGATTGTTCGAAAATAATCCCAAAACATCCAAAAACCCTAATTTTTTCACAAACCTAAATTTCCTAATTTTCAGAAATCTAAACTTACTTGGAACGGCGGACGAGGAAGGAGCCGACGAACTGGCGGCGTTGATGGTGGGGGCGTCGATGAGAACGGGCGGAGTGGGGGACGGCGTCGATGCGAACGGGCGGCGTTGATGGTGGTGGCGTCGATGCGAACGGGCGGCGCTGATGGTGGTGGCGGCGTGGCGAGCGGCGTCGGTGCGAACAGGCTTGGCGGGCGGCGTCGCTGCGGACGGCATGGCAGACGGGCGTCGTGGCGTGAGTGGGGAGGGAGAAGGTGCGGCCGCGAACGACCGCGAAGGGAAGAGGGAGGGGCTGCGGCCGCGAACGGCCGCGAAGGGGAGAGGGAGGGGTTGTGGTGTGGGCCGCCGCGACGATGTGGAGGGGTAGGCGGCGCTGCTGGCTGCGCCGCGACGAAGATGGCAAAAATGGAGGTAGGTGTCCTGGGCGGAATGTGAGAAGAGAAATAAAGAATTATGGTTTTAATAGAAGAAGGGTATTTTTGAAATTTTCAAGTGGGTGTCCTCATCCATTTTGTGTTTTGTGTGTGTACTCATCACATGGGTGTGCTCATAGGAAAGCCGGGTGCCTTTAGCCGCGCCCTCATTGAAATTGTTCTTGTAGCGTTCAAATCTACAAAAATCTTAATAGACAGCCCATCAGGTTGGTTCAAGTTGTTTTCTACTTTTCTTGTATTAGCTTCTTATGATTTTTCACACAAAAATTCAAAAAAATACAAATATAATAGAATAAATAGATATTTTAAAGGTGATGTAATTAAAAAAAATATACAATAAAATATGAAAGAGTTTATTTAGGAAGGAGGGAGTAATTTATAAATTTACTTATATATATGTCGTTTGTTGATTTTCATGTGTTATAATTTATAGAGATGTAAACACACACTCATCTAATAATTGTAAAGAAGGAAATACAAAACAAAATGTATTTCATATATGGAGTGTTACAATGTTTAGAATGCTAAAATGCATAAAGTGCATAAGGAATACAAAAGACCCTAATCTATATTTATAGACTAAGTAACAACTAGTAGTTACTAACTAACCACTAACTATTCAAATTAACTAACAAAAGGAAGTTACAAAAGGAAACAATACATGTTTACTGTGTTTAGTATAAGCACACTACTTTATATTACCCTTTACATCCCCCCTCTAAATGAGAGTGGATGTCAATCAACCTCATTTTGACAATGTGAGTGATGATCAATCTCCAAACGTCGACAATCGACCGAAAACAACACAAAAATCCACCACCCACATATGCTTCATTCTTGAGCACTTGTTGATGAAGGTACTTTGCATAGAATTTGGCAACTACCTTACCTCCATGTCCATCATAGACACCAATAATCGAATTCATCCAATCCGTGGTGAGAATTCCACAAATATTCCAAAAAAAAAATGGAATCGTGATATACACGAAAAATCGATTTCGAATCAACATGAAATCGAATATAAAACTCACAAGAATATAACTCGCAAGAAAATGAGTATTAAACTCAAGAAACTCAAAGAAGAATTCGAATCAATATAAAATCGAATCCAAAAAATTCACGAGCATAAAACCCGTAAAGAATAATCTCGGAAAGAGTAAAAAAAAAAAAGAAATCCAAATCCATCAAAGATTTGGCAGAAATGAGTACAAAAACTCAAGAAATTCGGAAATCCATGCATACCGAATTGCGGAAACATATGATCGACAAACTTGTTTACTCGATCATAAATTAATCAATACATAGCTCTGATACCATGTAGAGATGTAAACACACACTCATCTAATAATTGTAAAGAAGGAAATACAAAACAAAATGTATTTCATATATGGAGTGTTACAATGTTTACAATGCTAAAATGCATAAAGTGCATAAGGAATACAAAAGACCCTAATCTATATTTATAGACTAAGTAACAACTAGTAGTTACTAACTAACCACTAACTATTCAAACTAACTAACAAAAGGAAGTTACAAAAGAAAACAATACATGTTTATTGTATTTAGTATAAGCACACTCCTTTATATTACCCTTTACATAATTTAATAAGGTTGTAGATTTAAAAAACGTTGATGTGTATTTAAATTATGGATCACACTTTTCGCATCAGCTGCACCGGCAACTAATGCAATTTTTAATATCACACATTTATATGCACAAATATGTCCAACTCTATGAAAAATTGTATTATTAGTCTATAAAAATAGTAATATCAGTAAATGATGTGATATTAAAAATTATCCTAAATTGTTAGGAGATTTTGTCTAAAATTATTGGTTGAGTAAGGTAGGTGGTATAATTTTTATTGTAGAACATCGACAAGTTTTTTTTTTAAATATATGTTGTAATTTATTCTCTATATAGTCAAAAACATTTATTATTTAAAAAAAAAGCCAATGAGATCTATTTAGACATGGGCAGTTTGGAATTGTCGAAATGACCAACCGCCGGGTTGGGCAAATAGACGGTTCAGTTAAAAAATTGATTTTTTTTTATGGTTGGATTTCGATTTTCAATTTTGGTAAACCGTAAACTGTCGACTTTATTTTATTTTTAATACACAATTCTTTTATTTTTATTTTTTATGTATAAATTTAAGTTATATAATTTTTATTAAATTCTAGTAATGTATTTTTTTTTTAAAAAGGGTTAAAATGAACAAAAATAAGCAAAAACAGAAAGAAAAAAAACTCGTTGAACCATCGGGTTTACAATCGAACCGTAACCGACGGTTTACTGGTTCGGTTCCGATTTCCAATTTTTGTCAAACCGTAAACGATGATTTTGGACGGTTGGACATGTCTAGATCTATTTACTTCTTCTTTGTTGTCTGCGGCATGTATTTTTTCTCTCCTTTTATTTTTATTATTTTACTTTTACTCTATTTACTTAATTTTCCAACTTTATGTCCCCCTACTCTAGTTTCTTTTTTCTGTTTGCACTATCAAAGACTCAAAGTTATATATAAACATAAAGGTGAAGAAAATTAGAGCGGTGGAAACTGGCCGACGGGGTGGGGCGGGCCAAAATCGTTAAAGTCCGTTAATTGACGAGTTGGGAGCGCGTCGGCTGTCGACTCATTTACTAGGCGAGCTGTCAAAACTGCTATCCAATCCACAAAGGGACGGGCGGCGGGTTTCGTCGGGGCAATCCTAGTTTTCATTTTTTTTATTAAATTTATTATCTTTATTTCTAAAATTCAAACTCTCTTAATATATTATCTTTATTTCTAAAATTCAAACTCTCTTAATATTTATTTCTTACTGCAAGTTCATTGTGGTGCTCTAACCACTTGAGCTATCCCACTTTGTCGCAAGTTCATTATTAAAACTATTATCCTAATCTAAAATTTAACAATTAACGTGCTTCCAACCCCCATCTCACCAAACCCACCCACCCTATCAGTTTCATATTGTGTCAATCGTGCAATTCACAATTTCACGTCAATTTTATTCGACTTGGGAACACGCCTCAACCGATGCAGCTTTTGTGGCGCAGGTATTATGCATTGATGCCGATTTTTTTCTTCCAATAAACGTATTACTATTGTGTGCATTCACTTTTAATTTAATTTTAATATGAAAATTAAAAATTTAAGTATACAATTTAATAAATATATTCAAATCACTTAAAATATAATATCAATTTGTCTTGTTTATAATGAATTAGACTAGTTTAGGTGATGAGAATATTCACTTTCTAAATAGAGTGATTTTGGATTCGGGTGATTCAAAAAATAGATTTTTTAAAATAAAATTTTTAGAATATTTAGGAGAACAAAATTAATTTTTAGAATTCAATTAATTTTGCCGGGTAATCTGCGTATGAATATTGTCTTTAGAAAAAAAATTGTATTGTATATAAAAACACAAATGCGATCCGCGATTCCATTTATTATCAATGAAAACGATAGCTATTCACATTTTGGATAGTCAAATTTATTAAAAAAAATTAATTAATAAAATTGTGATTTTACCATAACATCTTCATTAGATAAAATATTAGTATAATATTTAGTAAGGAGTGTATTCGATTTTTTTACGTAGGAGTGTGTGAATTTTCAAATTCTGAATACCATGTACGCGACCCTACGAAGTATTTAATAATTCACAAAAACTTTTATGAAATATTGCATACATGAAATATGACTAATTAAAGTAAACTGGGTCAAAATTTGTTATTTTTACTCTAAAATATTATTTTACTACATGACCAAAATTATGTTACTACAAGAACTAAATTTTGTCACTACAAGGCCAAAAGTGTATTACTCCAAATTCAAAAATATTCTGGACACTTATTTTTTTGGAGCAAAATTATTAAAATAATTTTGACTTAATCGGCTACTACATGACTAAAACAATGTTACTACAAGACTAAAATTTTATCACTACAAGGTCAAAAGTGTATTACTACATGTTCAAAAATATTCTGGAGACTTGATTTTTTGGTGAATTTGTTTGAATATTGTTTTGACATGTAGTATTAAATTTTTGGCCTTGCAGTGGTAATATTTTGGCCTTGTAGTAACAATATTTTGGTCATGTAGTAAACCACCTATTTGCAACCCGTGAATTTTCTGGGCAACCCGGATCCAGATTTATGACCCGCAAATTTTTTTAAATTGACTTAATTTGACTTTTAAACTTAGAGTTTTGACTTACCTAATTGGAATGGAATGTAATGTATGCAATATTTCACATAATACTAGCCTTAATAATTATAAATTTGTGTTGCTTAATCGATTGTATTAATGCTGGTTCTGTCCGCTCTTTTCACAATTCATATATTTTCAATAATATTCTTATTGTGTTATTTACTTGTGAAAATTATATATTAACTGAAATTTTTGGATTCGGTTAAAATTTGAAATATCCACGAATTGATGTTTATTATCAATAAACAAAATTTTGATAATTATCTCACACACGCATACATGTACTAAATTATACTCTACTTATTAGGTTCAAATTCTAATAAACATTTATAAAAGTATATAAATAATAATGAATGCATCGATTGTGGGGGAATCGGGGCATTTTCCGACGGTCCACATTCGTCGGTAAACGAACCGATACGATGTTGTTTTGATGTCTGATAAAAATTTATTGATATCACTGACAATTTACTATTTTCGTCGGTAATCAGGTTGATTTGGTCAATTTGATCGAGCCCGTCGATAATACCAATGGATATTGTTTCGTCTGAAATTTTTGAATCTTTTCCTATTTCTCATATTTTTCACATTGGAAATGGCTTTTCATATTAGTCTCGGCCCATATCATAACATATTCATAGAAGGACACACGGAGTGATGGACTGATACCGATAGGCGGGTGATAGGGGGGCTAATGGACTCCTAACATTTCTAACTTTTTATAAATATATTTGAAAATAAAAAATATTATTTAATGAAAAGTAAATGGAAACAATGTTATTTTTTTAATGTGATTTTTAATAATTAATTAGTAATTTGTAGTTTGTATTATTAAATTTCAACAGTAAAATTATTATGCAATAACTAAAATTATGATGAATTGAAGACATAAAAAATATAATGTCCACTATTTTGTATATTTATGACTTATGAGCACCAACCATCTAGATATTTATTAAAGTATATCTAAGCCAATTAACAGCTAGGAGTATTATTTTTAATTGGAATCAAAGGCGGAGCCACATGGACATGGTCCCTTTAAATATGAACTGATTCTTTTAAATATCATGTTTTTTTAAGCATTTAACCACATTTAATAAGCATTTTTTTATTCTTTTAAACATCACATTGTAAAGAAAAGTGTGATACGCAAATTCACGAATTTGGCTACAACATAACGAATTCGTAAATAAAAAAAATAAACATAAATTCAGTGCACGAATACAATTAGATAGGATTAGATATGGTCATGTTATTAAACATTAGATAAGTTATTTCAATTATACTTTATTATGCAGTGTAACCTAAGTTTTAGATTATGTATGTCCCTGAAATCACCCATCTCTTATTTGTAGACGACAATTTACTACTCCCTTCTATTTAAAATATAAGTCGTTTTGACCTTTCGTTTTATTTGCAAAATATAAGTCGTTTTGCACTTTTCAATGCAAATTAATTGCATTTATTCCAAATTTATCCTTAAGATCCATAACTATTTAAATAAATATTTTTTTAAATGAAAATTACAAGCATTGATTAAGGTAAAATGAGAAGTCAATTGTTTTCTTAATATGTGTGCATGAACTTACTTATATTTTGAATAGGAGGGAGTATTTTGTAGAGTAATAGTAGAAAAGTGTAGCTATTTACAGAAGATCCTTGATGCCTATGAAAAGAGTTTGGGCCAAGCAGTTAATTACTTCAAGTCGAGAGTATTTTTTAGCTGTAACGTTTCGGAGGGGCAGCGTAATACAATTAAATCCATCCTTGGCAGTGTGACAAACGTAGAAATTTTAAATTGGGGATTCAATTTACATTAGTGTAAGTACAAAATAATATTATACCTACAAATAAAAATTCATTATAAAATTTTCAATAGACTTCATTTTATTAATTTAAATTCAACAATTTTTGTTATATTTTAAAAGAAAAATAATTTTAACTGTTCCAACTCATAATCGTAGTGTATTTAAAATCTCAAAATTGAATTTCGGTGAGTGAGAAATTAATTCACGAAGTTGAAACGTCAAATAATACACTTTATGAGATAAGGTGTTACATAATGATAATTGTCCCACGTTGAAACTTTAAATGTTTAATGGGGCTAATTACTCCTTATAAAAAGGAGGATGTTACCATAGTTCAAATTATAATGACTAATGAGCAATCCAATAGTCTATACGGATGCACGTGTGTGCTCGTCCGGTTAAGGTTGGGCCTAGTTTTGGGCTCGTGACTTGTGGGTTTTAAATTTGGACTTTTAGATCAATCTATGATTTTTGGAACTTAAATATTTGTGTTTGGCCCATACAAATCAAGTTTTCAGAAAGTTGAAGCCCAATTCGAAATTGGGTTAACCCAAATGAATTTAAGTTGAATTTAAATTATGACGAATTTGAACGTTGGAGATGTTTATGTACATTGACGTTATAAATTGTGATGAACTTGAACGTTTGAGTGTCCAGATTCATGGACGTTTCATAAATAAAATTGTAACCACAAGAAGTTACAAAATCCATGAATGTCAAATTTAAATCTTGCAACCGGGCTTACAAATAGCATGAATGCCATAATAAATGTGGAGACCCCTCGCATGTTGGAACATGCCTATAAATAAGGTGCGTGTTTTATGTTGCAAACACACCTATACACACTCACAAAAAGACACAATACTTGAATCACTTGAGATTTTTGTTAGAAAATCACTTGAAATTTTCTAGAAAAAAAAATCATAACATCATACATATTTGCATCGAGCATATAGAGAGCAGTCCAGTTTTCGTGTCGATTTAGTTTATTGGAACTCTATACATTGTGGTGGTGCTCGTATAGAGACGAAAGTCGTTTTACCTTTGAAAACGTTCCGTCAAACAGTGAGCACTAGCCGAAACGTATTCGTTTTGCGGGAAAAGATTTTATTCCTCGACTCGACTTTAACGGTGTTCCTATTGTTCGTGAGATAGGGTCGTTGCTGCTAAAGGAGAAAAGTTGCTAAAAGAGGAAAATCGAAGAGTTTGTGTAAATATTAATTTAATTGTATTTACAATTTGGTTATTTATTTCTGTCACTTTTGTAAAGTCATTGATGGGTGCTCAAAATTTTCAACAAAAATTTAGCGTGCATTCTTGTTGAGAAGTCACTATTAGACAAATGTGGAACTTAGGAGGGTGTATTCAATTGAGATTCTGTTTGATTTTTTTGGACTTTAAAAAGTTAGTGGATTTAGAAAATCCATAGACTCTATGCAGAGTTTGACTGACTTTTTTATTGATTTATATGGATTTTCATAGATTTGACATTATTCTGAAATACACATTTTTTTATTTATTTAAATGGATTTCTATAAACTACGCCCCTAAAACTATTGATGCAAACGTATATCGAACACACTTGTATATAAAAAAAATTATCTAAATTATTTAGAAAAAATATCAAAAATATATCTTTATTATTATTAGCAATACTCGTTCTCAATGCATTAGGACTTTGAGAAAGCAATTTCAAATTTTCCTCTTCCACAGATGCGGGTACTAAAACTTGTGTTTGAAATGGGAACTTGTGATTTGAAAATACCAAAAATTCTCTCAATCACATTTTATTGGTCAACAGTTGACCGTTGACTTTAATCGGTCAACTGTTGACCGTTGATCGATTTTTTTTTTTTTTAAAAGAAAATTTTATATTTTAACTATTTTAACATACACTTTTCAGTTATAATAACATACACTTTTTAGTTATGATATCATACACTTTTCAGTTATAATAACATACACTTTTCATTAATAAATCATATATTTTTTGGATATAATAACATACACTTTTAATTTATAATAACATACACTTTTTAGTTATGATATCATACACTTTTCAGTTATAATAACATACACTTTTCAGTTATAATAACATACATTTTTCATTAATAAATCATATAATTTTTGGATATAATAACATACACTTTTCAGTTATAATAACATACACTTTTTAGTTATGATATCATACATTTTTTAGTTATAATAACATACACTTTTATTTAATAGAACATACACTTTTCAGTTATAATAACATACACTTTTCATTAATAAATTATATATTTTTCGTATATAATAACATACATTTTTCAGTTATAATAACATACATTTTTCATTAAATATAACATACACTTTTCACTTATAATATCATACACTTTTCAGTTATAAGAACATACACTTTTCATTAAAAACAATGTTGCACTTTTCAATATACTAACATACACTTTTCATTAAAAAACAAAGATGCACTTTTCAATATACTAACATAAACTTTTTCAAAAAAACAAAAAAAATCGAAAAAAATAAAAAATAAAAAAAATCGAAAAAATAAAAAAATCGAATTTTATTTTTTTAAAAAAAAAAGTCAAAGTTTGACCTTTGACTGGTCAAAGGTCAACAGTTGACCTGTCCAAAGTCTACTCAAGTACAGTCTACTCAAGTACACGGTGTACTTGAGTACATACAAGACTTTGGCTAATAATAATGATGGTGAAGAATATGTGATGCTTATCGAAGAACATAGTTATATTTTATTTCGTTTGAAGAAGAGCAGGAAGATTCGTTTGAGGAAGATGGACAACTTTTCGATTTTATAAACTATGAGACGGATTTTGTGGTTCTAAATACACTACTTTCTTCTCTTTCAGAGTTTATGAGAGAATCCATTGAAATCTTTACTTTTTAGAAGAGATTTTGAATAGTGAAATTTATTTATATTTTTGAAGGAGAATCCAACGAAATCCATAGAGTATTAAAATCTATAAATTGTTGAATACCTAAAAATTTCTAAAGACTTTTTAAAATTCGTATTGAATACCTCAAAATTTTGAAAGATTTTTAAAAATCCGAATTGAATACCCCAGATTTTAAAAATCCAAAAAAATCCAACAGAATCTCAATTGAATACACCCCACTTAAAATATACTTCTCCTATCCGGTGATGACTTGGATACTTTAACAAACTCACTTTTTAAGAAATGCTAATTTTTAGTGATGTATGAGGTCAAATAAATAAGGAGTATTTTGAGTGATTTAGTGAGGTGTGAGATCAAATAAATGAGAAATATTTTGGTTGATTTAGTGTGGTGTAAAGGTGATCTAGTGAGATATAGGAAAGAATGTGAACCCACAATTGTATGACGACTTTTTTACTTTCTACAACTCTCCTTATGAGATACATGTTATGATGAAATAATTTTTTTTATCGCTATAAAGGATATCAATTAAATGCGATGGGATAAATTACGTGTAAGCAAAGAAGAGGGAGACAAAGGGTCCACGACTTGCACAAATTTTGTTGGAATTAATGAGTGAGAAATAAATTAATGAAAATATTCTGAAACTCAAACGTAGTGGTCAAGAACCACTTACCACGTCTTCCTTAATGATCGGAAGTCTTCCGAAAATATAGGACATGCAACCTCCAAGGTTTGATTTGTCTATAAATACAGACTCTTCCCTCATTCTTTTTTTACGCTGAAATTCGTCCATCTCCCCTCATCTCTCTGCAGTGTTGAGCTCTTCAAAGCCACACTGTTCTTGCCGGAATTTTTTTCGTGTGTTGTCGGATTTATTTTCGTGTGTGTTCAGTTCGTACCTAGTACGTTCGTTGAGGCTTCGTATACAATGGTGCTACGACTCGACTTGTGTTTTCAGATTCTTCGATATTGCAGGTGGATTAATTTCTGTTGAGACTGGATATCTAGAAAGAGATATGTAGAAAGAGAGAGAAAAGATTTTAATTGGTGGATTAATTTCTGTTGAGACTGGATATCTAGAAAGAGATAGAAAACATATATTAATTGGTGGATTAATTTCGGTTGAGATTGATATTATGGAGAGCAATCTGGTGGCAACGGAATTGGAGCAGGGCTTCGTGGATAACATCTCCGCTTGATGTATTCTGAGTAGGGGTGTGCACCGGTCCGGTTTGGACCGGGACCGAAATCTTAAAATTTTACGGACCGAGGACCGGACCGGAATGTAACCGGTCCGGGTTTGGACCGTTTCAGACCGGTTTTTTTTTTTTTTTAAATTTATTATAATTCCTTAGTGTATGAGAAAAGTGGAGAGTGGATCATATTTTTTTGAAGATCTAGAAATTTCTTCATATTTACCTTTATAATAAATTACTTTTTAATATCCTAAAGAATAAGTTATGCCCTTGTCCAAGAATATATATATAGAAAAAATAGTAGTCCAAAATATTAAAATTCAAGTCCAAAATGAAAAAACAGTAGTCCAAAATAAAATGATGCACAAATTTAAGGGTCTACAATGTATATAACATTGTCTTCATCGTCCAATGTAGTCTTCATCAAATCTGTAATAACATATAAAGATGTTAAATTTTTTAAATGGGTACAACTAATAAATAAACATAAGTATAAACCATTACCATTCTCAATTTCTTCTAACTCACACAAATCACTCAACTCTTCGAGTTCTTCATTAGTAAGATCATCAGCCGATTGATCAGAAAACACCAGTATTCTTTTTGATTGAGATTGTGACTGAATATTATCCATCTAAAATTTTGAAACAAGAAATTAAAAATAATTATTACGATTATAAGCTGTAAAATAGATTAAACATTTTCAATAACTCAAGAAAACTTAAATTGCAAGAAGATTGGGTGGAGTATTCCGTTGCGTCGTCTCTATTACCTTCTCAAAATGGGTGAGTCAAGGAGTGGAGATTGGAGAAGGGTTGTCGCCACTCGGTTGGGTGAGGCTGGTGAGTGGTGAACGCGGTTGAAGAATTTTGAGAATAGTAAAATAGGGAATTGGGTTTAAGAAAGTCGAAGAGGCAGAGGAAGTCGAAGAGCCAGAGGAATGGGATTTGTAATTTTTAAAATTCAAATAATAAAAATTAAAAAAAAAGAATTGTAAATCCGGGTTTTCGGTCCTGGACCGGAAAATTCCGGTTTTAGACCGGACCGGAAACCGGAATCTTAAAAAATTTCGGACCGAGGACCGGACCGGAATCTAACCGGTCGGTCCGATTCCGAACCGGTCCGATTCCGGTCTTTTTTCCGGTCGGTTTTATTTTGCACACTCCTAATTCTGAGAACATAATTGATTTTTGTTAAGATAAATTAATTAATTAATTGGACGCGTCGAGTATTTTGAGAACAGAATTGACTTTGTTAATTAATTACAAAATAAAATTAATTTAACTTATAATTAATTAATTAAATTTTGGATAATTACTGAGTCCAAATTTAATTATTAATCCGTCTCGTGCTAGTCTTAGAAATGAGGAGAAGCTCATCTCTTTAAATACTAGAAATTCAAACAGTGTCCACACTAATGTTGAGGTGGACGAGTGGTCTAAGTCTCCAGATTAAAGTTCTTGGGAGTTGGTCTAAGGCTCTCGATTAAAGTTCTGGGAGTTGGTCTAAGGCTCCAGATTAAAGTTCTGGAGTTGGATGAAAGTTCTAGATTAAAGTTCTGGGCTCCAGATTAAAGTTGGTCTAAGGCTCCAAATTAAAGTTCTGGGTGTGCTGAAAATTGATTAATTACATCAATTAATCAAGAGAGGATTAAATTGGATTTTAATCACATCAATTAATCAAGATGATTAAATTATTGCACCTTGTGCTGAAAAATTGATTAATTACATCAATTAATCAAGAGGATGTGCTGATAAATTGATTAATTACATCAATTAATCAAGTGGATTAAATTTGATTTAATCACATCAATTAAGCCATCAATTCGTGATTGATTCAAATTGACTGGATCTTAGGTTGTTAACAAAAATTAATGAATTAATTTTTGGGCTCAAAGAAGGAGTATCAAATTATACTCCCTCCGTCCCACAGGAATTTGCACACTTTCCATATATGGATGTCCCATACCAATTTGCACACTCCATAAAAGGAAATATCTTCACAACCCTCACCCTTAAAATATACTCATATTTACCCATATGCCATTACTTTTCCACACTCAATCTACTTTTTACTTTACTTTATTCATAAAAGTTTACAAAACTACCCCTCAAAACATCAATCATTACACATTTTCTTACACATTTCTTAAAATGTGTGCCGGTCAAAGGGTGCAAATTCCTCCGGGACGGAGGGAGTATTTGATATGGAATTAAAAATTTGTGCTCGAGAGCATAAATTTGTTTTGAATTTAGTTCAAAAGATTTTGACTAGTATAATTTGATCAAAAATTATGCTCAAGTCACGGGTGACAATAAAAGTCACATTTTAAATTGAATTTAATTTTGGTATGTTGACCAAAGATTAAATTAATTTTGAAGTTAGGAAATAATTCCAATAAAAGAAAAATCAACGCTAAATTTTTTTTAATGTATCGAGGTTGTGTCCAAATTTGGTGAATAAGAGAAATTCACAAATAAAGTGGCAAGCAACTCGAATGTAGGGAAATGTATCTCCTCACATGGATACATTCGAATGTGAGGGAGAGAGGTCTCCGTCGACATGTTTGAATGAGAAGGGGTAGCTAAGGTGTGACCTTAAAGCTAAATATGGAAAAACCTAAAATAGTTTAATTCAGTGGAATGTTTTCCACACGTTATGTGGATTTGTTCATTTTGAAAAATCACATTCGAGTAAAAGCTCCACACGAGGAGTGAAAAAGTACTTTATTAATTTTATTGATAATTGTACAAAATTCTGCTACGTCTATCTTTTAAAAAATAAGGACGAAGCTTTAGAAGCTTCTAAACTTTATAAAATTGAAGTAGATAATCAATTGGACACTCGAATTAAATCAATTCGTAGTGATAGAGGTGGAGAGCACGTAGCTCCGTTTGAACAATTATGTGCTGAATAAAGAATAATTCATCAAACGACAGCCCCATACTCACCTCAGTTTAATGGTGTTGCGAAAAAGGGAAAACCGAACACTGAAAGAGATGATGAACGCTATGTTAATCAGCTCTGGGTTACCTCAGAACTTGTGGGGGGAAGCCATTCTGTCGGCTAATCACATTCTGAATAAGATATCACATAAAACTAAGGATCAAACTCCTTATGAAGTATGGAGGAAACGAAAACCTTCATACAATTACCTCAAAGTGTGGGGGTGTTTGGCTAAAGTTGAAGTACCACTTCCTAAACAAGTTAAAATCGGCCATAAAACAGTCGATTGTATCTTTATAGGTTATGCTTCAAACAGTAGTGCCTATCGATTCTTGATTCATAAATCTGAAATACCTGATATGACAGAAGGTACTACGATTGACTCAAGGAACACAATGTTCTTTGAAAATATTTTCCCGTTTAAGGAAAAAGAGGAAATAAGTTCGAATAAAAGAACTTATGAAGCAACAGATGACACTGTTGGTCCTTCCACTCAAGAGAGTAAAGAACCAAGACGTAGTAAGAGAGCTAGAATTGATAAGGATTTTGGTTCAGACTTCATCACTTATGTTTTGGAGGAAGAGGAACCTAAAACTATCAAAGAAGCTATGGCAAGACCAGATGCACACCTCTGGAAGGAAGCCATAAAAAGTAAATACGAGTCTATTCTGCTAAATCACACATGGGAGTTGGTTGGTCTCCCTAAAGGTTGTAATCCCTTAGGATGCAAATGGATCCTTAAAAGAAAGTACAAAGCAGATGGATCTGTTGACAAGTACAAAGCTCGTCTAGTTGCAAAAGGCTTTAAACAAATGGAAGGGTATGACTTCTTCGATACATACTCACCAGTGACAAGAATTACCTCCATTCGTGTGTTAGTCGCTATTGCTGCTTTGCACAATCTCGAAATACACTAAATGGACGTTAAGACGACGTTTCTTAATGGTGAGATGGATGTTGAAATATACATGGACCAACCTGAAGGATATGTTGCTCTTGGAAACGATAAAAAGGTGTGCAAACTCGTTCGATCACTATATGGACTTAAGCAAGCTCCTAAACAGTGGCACTTGAAATTTGACAATACGATGTTGTCAAATGAGTTTCGAATTAACGAATGTGATAAGTGTGTATATGTGAAAGATGTACCAAATGGATTTGTTATCGTATGCTTATATGTCGATGACATGCTAATCATGAGTAACAATCATAATATCATAGTTAATACGAAGAACATGTTAAGTAGAAACTTTGACATGAAAGACATGGGATTAGCAGATGTGATTCTTGGAATCAAGATAGAGAGAACGTTTGATGGAATTTCCTTGACACAGTCTCACTATGTGGAGAAGGTACTAAAGCAATTTAATGTCTTTGATGATCCACCTGCTAAGACACCTCTAGAACTTAATGTTCACTTCAAAAATAACAGAGGAGAACCAGTGTCTCAACTGGAATATGCAATGATCATTGGAAGTGTGATGTACATCACGAACTGTACACGCCCTGATCTTGCATGTTCAGTAAACAAGTTGAGTCAATACACGAACAATCCAAGTCATGAGCACTGGAAAGCACTGAAAAGGGTATTAAGATACTTGAAGTATACCCTTGATTATGGGCTTCACTACACGAGACATCCAGCTGTAGTCGAAGGATACAGTGATGCAAATTGGATTTCAGACACTAAAGACTCGTTGTCCACTAGTGGATATGTATTCACTATTGGAGGAGCAGAAGTGTCGTGGAGGTCCAAGAAACAAACGTGTATTGCCCGTTCCACAATGTAATCAGAATTTATCGCTTTAGACCTGGCCGCTGCAGAGGCTGAATGGCTGCGTAACTTTCTGGAAGACATTCCATGTTGGAACAAACCAGTACCTTCTGTGACGGTACACTGTAACAGTCAAGCTGCCATTGGCAGAGCTATGAATGTCATGTACAACGGAAAGTCGAGGCACATACGTCGTCGACACAACTCCGTTAGAGAATTGATCTCAACTGGAGTAATGTCCATTGATTATGCGAAATCAAAGGCCAATATAGCGGATCCGCTCACGAAGAGTATAAACCGAGATCAATTGAACAAGCTGGTAGAAGGAATGGGTCTAAAACCCACAAGAAAAACTAAAGTAGTGGAAACCCAACCATGATGACTGGAGATCCCAAGAACTTGGTTCAATGGGAAAACGAAATTGTGGAAGTTAGTGATACAACACTTGAAAAACTTGACTATTCCTGACAGCACTATTTCAAGTGTTAACGACCTGTAAGATGTGGTAAAGGGTGAGTCATCGACTCTTAATGATTCCTAGAGTATAACGGGATACTCGAAAGGAGATTACCTATATAAATGAGAAGTGAGGGCCGCTTCGACCAAACATTTATGAACACAAATGACGTCCATGGCCAAAACGGATAAAAACTTGAGAACGTTACGAAGACGAGATTGAAGTGTGTTGACACTGTTGACTAGGTATACACTAAGGAGGACTAGTTCAAGGCACTGCGTCCACTAAGCCGCCGGTATATCCAATAGTGTTTGGCTACGGAAAGTTCAAAGCAAAAAACTACTTTTCCGGATGCACGGAGATCTCAATCGAACTGAACACTGAGTCTGATGTTGTATAGACACGATTTTCACTCATGTGGGGGATTGTTGGAATTAATGAGTGAGAAATGAATTAATGAAAATATTCTGAAACTCAAACGTAGTGGTCAAGAACCACTTACCACGTCTTCCTTAATTATCGGAAGTCTTTCGAAAATATAGGACTTGCAACCTCCAAGGGTTTGATCTGTCTATAAATACAGACTCTTCCCTCATTCTTTTTTTACGCTGAAATTCGCCCCTCTCCTCTCCTCTCTCTGCAGTGTTGAGCTCTCCAAAGCCATACACTGTTCTTGTCGGAATTTTTCCGTGTGTGTTCAGTTCGTACCTAGTACGTTCGCTGAGGCTTCGTATACAATGGTGCTACTGTATTCGAAGTAGAAGTCGTTTTACCTTTGGGAACGGAACGCCATACCAGTTGAGCACTATCTGAGCGTATTCTGTTCTGCGGGAAAAGGGTTTCCCTTGACTCGACTTGTGTTTTCAGATTCTTCGATATTGCAGTATACCCTATCAGCAGACGTATAGTTTCCAACAAATTTAACATTTCCATATATAATTATAATTTAAAAACACAAATTAATTACAACTATTATATTTTTTAAATTAAGAAGATGAAACACTTTTATTGATCAATAAATAAGTAAACAAAATTAAAAGACAAAACATAAAAAGAAAAAAAAAAGTTCTAAACAAAAATTAAACAGTCTCTAACACAAAAATAGACAGGTGAGAAAAATAAAAGACTATGTTGTTCATTTTCATCATGCGGTCACATTAAACACTCAAGCTACGTACACAGTGACTGCTTGTGCATTGTACACTGAATCTGAAATTGCTTTTAAAATAAATGTGAACCTAAAAATAAATAAAAATCACTATTATTTAAAAAAAAAAACACAAATGCGTAAATATCTCACCCTAAGAGAAACATATATAGGTGGTAGAAATTAATAATATAACAAGTGTTTGATATTGACAACACATTTCTTACGGAACAAACCTAAACCATATTTTATAGATGCATGTATCTGCTCTTTTTTCTTTTTTACCATCATTTATCATTATTATTTTTTTAAAAGTTAAATACCCATGATCTAAGGCCTAGACGGTGGTGCTCTAACCATTTGAGCTATCCCACTTTGTCGACTCTTTTTTACCATCATTGATTAGCCATTTAGCCACCTAATCCTGCAGAGTTGAAATTAGCAAACGGAATATCGTTCGTAAAAAAATTATATATATAAATTAATAATTCATATATTTACAGAGGTAAAATAAATTATCATTTGATGAGTTCTACGTTTTCCCAATTTAATTATAGTACATATCGTAAGTTTTAAACTATATAATTTTTACTAAATTAATATGTTATATTATCAATATTATGTGTGCGCTACGTACACTTCGTAATTATGTCGCGTATATATAGTTTATCGGATTTTACATTAAGATTTAAAAAAAATAAAAAGGATAAAAAATGAAGTTTAAAAATTATTTATTTTAGTCTTTAAAAGTTACTTACTTTGTCTCTAGTTTCCACACCTTTAAAAATGAAGTTTCTTACAATTTTTATCTTTAATTTATTTATTTATTTATCTATTATATCATTATATTTTTTTACTCATTATTTTATCACTTTAATAAAATTGAAATGAATTATCTTAAAATTTTCATTTTCTTTTTAGTTTTTGTGCTCCAAAATTGATTCAAAGCGATTAAAATTGATTATTTTTGCAATAAAATTGAAAGTTGATAGTGTTTTAAAATTAAACACTTTTAATCAATTTTGTATATGTTGTGGTGTTTGGAAATATAATCACTTTTTTTATAACTTTACAAAAATGGGTAAAGATGTACTAATATTATTTCAATGGTAAAGACAAAATTGTAAAATTGATTATTATAATGATGAGAAACACATATAAGCTACTCGTCCATGAAAAGTAGTCCCATTTGCCTTATATTTCTTGTCCACAAAATGTAGTTACATACCCTTTATGGAAACTATCACCCTTCAACCATCACTTAATTACTCAATTTGCCATCAACTTTATTTACAAACAATCACTCTATTCACAATAGACCCCACAATACCCTATAATACCCTTACTTTATCTACTTTATTTACCTTTTTCTTAAAACATGTGCCCCTCTCCCATGTAACTACTTTTCATAGATGGAGGGAGTATTAAAAGTGAGTGGAGGGGTGCTTCACCAAAATCACATTTAACAAATTAATTTAATTACTTTTAAAAAAAAAATGTTTTTAAGCATAAACCACCCCAAATTTTTGTTCTGTGTGGGATTCACTACAGAGCTCCAAATGACAGTACAAAGTCCCCGCCCACTATATATGTTGAGGATTTTTTTTCTGACTTTCAAAATTTAGGGTATTTTAATTTGAATTTTTAATTTTTTTTAAAAAATTTGAGTGACTCAATACGTCTAAATTTTTTTTTTATGTATTCAACAATTTATAAATTTTAATACTCTATGAATTTTATTTATAGAGGTGGAACTTTTGTTGTTTTTCTAACAAATTTACCACACAAATCTTTTATTGCTTATTTGTTTAGAATTTTGGGAATGGATTTATTGAAATTGTTTTCTATTATTTTATCATTTCATTTTGGGTGATTTTGGGGTAGGGGTGTGTGTGGTGGATTGCAGGTGAAAAATGTTTAATGTGTAAAAATATTGTGGTTGGTTTAATTTATTTAACATTATTTTATGTTAATAAATCTTTCTTTCTTTATAAATTATTTTGAGTGTTTTTACACGGTAATAACTACTCACAACTTGGTAGACTTTTATTTGTTCTGTGATAGAGACTCGACTGCTTTGCATTTTACGCCGTCATTAATTTTAATTTACTTTACTTCTTGTACAAAGATTATTAGGAATATAATATTAATAAGATTTGTATATATCTTTTAATATTATGTTTATCACAAAAACTTATATGGAATATTGCATACATGCATTTCAGTCATTCACACACATATTCTTTATAAATACACCCACAAGCTTCATTCACACACATTTTTTATAAATACACCCACTAGCTTAATTCACACACATTTTTTATAAATACACCCACTAGCTTAATTCACACACATTTTTTTATAAATACACCCACTGACAGCTCAATTCACACCCACATTTTTTATAAATGCACCCACTGACAGAAATTGAACATGATCGTCTTCTCCGAGCAGTTTTCGATCAACTCAGGCCGCGGTCGGACGCTGCAATTTACGATGACCTTAAATCTTAAATATTTTATATTTTTTTAAATATTTTTTAATACTAATCATTGTGGGTCAATGTTATTTTGTATTACGTGCAATAATATATTTTACTACATGCAATAATATATGTTACAATATATTATAATATAATATAATGTGAGTTACTTAATCAATAAAAAATATATAAAAATATAAAAGAATCAATATTACTATATAAAATTGTGTGATTACTACATGTAATAATTTGTTTTACTACATAAAAAATTATATGTTACTACATACTACAGTTTGAATTACTACATTGAACAGACGTTTGTTACTATATGTAATTTTATCAAATGATCTAATATTTTTCGCATCATCCTACAATAAAACATTTTGTATTACAACATGATTATTGTGTTTACTACATTCGATAATATATGTTACTACATATTATAATGTGAGTTACTACATCAATAAAAACACTAGAAAAAACGTGTTACTAAATAAAAGAATTTATATTATTATATAAATAGCTTATGTTATTACTACATAAAATAATGTGTATTACTACATATTACAATTTGAATTACTACATTTAATATCTCGCGTTCGACAATAAAATAAAAGATAAAAAAATTACAGAAACGAGTAAAATAAACGAATTAAAAATTCCGAATTAAGCTGTCAGTGAGTGTATTTATAAAAAATGTGTGTGTGTATTAAATTTGTTGGCGTATTTATAAAAAATGTGTGTGAATTAAGCTTGTGAGTGTATTTATAAAGAACATGTGTGTGAATGACTGAAATGCATATATGCAATATTTCATACAAGACTAGCCCTATGTTTATAAGTTAGTTAAACTCTACACGAAATCTATAAATTTTATAAATCTTATGTTAAAAAAAATTCAATAGAATCCAATCGGACACACCCACTTTAATTTTAATTAAAGAAAATAGATAGTGGTCCACATTGATCTCAAAACGCGACACAATGACACCAACCTGGCATAAAATTGGATGGAAAGTTTTAGAAATGACAGAATAAAAAAAAAAATTCAAAATATAAATACAGTATTAGCCACGCCCCTAGTCGACAAGTCCTACCAAGGCTAACCATGACTTGGTGGGAGTAGTCCACAATTCCACATATATTGCCACTTGTCACATTACTATTGAATATTTTTAAAAAATTAGTTAAATTTTATAATTTTAATTTTATAATATATTAATAATGTATATATTTATATTATATCAAAATTCATAAAATAAAATTGTCTATAAATATAAATAGAGACCAATATTAATAAATTTTGTATTAAAATTTCATATTCTCTCCTAATCTTGAATCTTTCCTAAACATAGGATTGTACAAAAACTCTCACTATTATCAAAATTATCACTTTTCTCTAAATATGAACCAAGTTGCTATCTATAAAAAAGTTCAAGCATCACAAATATAATTAAAAAATTGATTATAATAGTAAAAAATAGATTATTACTCCCTCCGTCCACCAAAAGTGTGCTCATTTCTTTTTTTGAGGTCCACAAAAACGTGCTTATTCTATTTAAATAGTTAACTTTTGAATATTTTTTCTACTTTACTAACAAGATTGAGTATCTACCAAATATATTTTCTACTCATTATATTAAATATATTCTTTATAATTAAAATATGATTTTTTTAAAAGCACATATAAAAAAAGTGAGCACACTTTTGGTGGACAGAGGAGTATAATTTAATAATTTTTTTTACAACTTTTAATTAAATAAAATAAAAAATGAATATAAATAATAGTATATAATTAAAAATAATATATTTGAAGTTTGTGTCGAGTATAAAGTATAAAAAAAATGAAAAGTAGAGGGTGTGTATATGGAGGAGAGGGAAATTAAATATTTACTCCCTCCGTCCCATATTAATTTTCATAGGTAGATGGGCACAAATATTAAGAAAGTGTAGTAATGAGTGGAGTTTTGAGGGGTAATTTTGTAAACCTTTATGTATAAAGTAAAGAATGAGTTGACTTTTGTGTATGTGTGTAGAAAAAGTAATGACATTTGTGTAAAATTGAGGATATTGTGAGGGTGGAATTTGTAAAGAGTTTTCTATTTTAAGCGTGTGAAAGTTATTGTGGAACGTTCCAAAAAGGAAAGTGTAAAAGTTATTGTGGGACGGAGGGAGTATTAGGTTGTTGGGGGTGGATAAAGATGATCTTACTTACTACTCATCCCACTATTATTTGACGACTTCATTGTCTTACTATTACTCCGTATTTGTCTATACATATTTACACTATGTGTCTTTATTTTTTTACTTTAAAAGTCAAATTCCCTTTATTATCATTATTTAATAGACTTTTTTGCTCCTTGTATGAGGCGGAAAGTAAATACTTCCCTGGTCCACTAAAATTATATTTAAATTTTTTACACGTGTTTTAAAAAAAAATAGATAAAGTAAATGTGTGGTGGACAATGATGAAAATTTTGTGATATTTCGTCGATATTTAGATGAAATTTCAATTTTTTGGAGGTACCAATATGTATATGCATTGGAACGAGATTTTTTTTTTCAAAAAATCGGTAAAATACAAAAAAATATCGAGATATATCGTTATCGTTATCTATATCAGTTGAGTTGTAGTTCAAAATGTATCAAATATCAAGATCTTTCGTGGAAATATCGTAAAATGTCGGTGAATATAGGTGAAATATAAATTAAATATTAATTCTGAAATTATAAAAAATAGAGTGTAATAAAATTTATGAATTTATAAATTATTTTATCATAATTGATTATTACTACAAATTTACAATTAAATAAAAGAAAATAAATTTGATAAATATGCATATCACTTTTGTGCTAAATTTTCTCACTCTAATTATTTTTCTAATTTAAAAAAATAATAGAAAATAATGTCATTATTAAGATATTTTATGTAAAAATAATCTCTGACCATTTAAAATTTCGTGTTATTAAATTTTATGTATATAAAAAAATTGCCTCAAAATTAATATAATTACACTATCTCATACTCCTCGAATTAAATGATGTTCATACTATTTGTACTATTTACGATTTAAAAGTTATTTTCATTTTTTTTAATGTTAATCAACCACCCTTCAAAATCTTTAAACTCATTAAAAAAATTAAATAGTAGTAATAGCCTTCAATATCTAATGTAGAATTTTAAATTAATTAATTAAAAGAAGATAATATTTTTCATAATATGTGTGTATGAATTTAAAGTGATGTGCATTTAGATGGAAGTACATAGATACACTTACAATCTTATTTAGTACTCCTTCGTCCAATTTCATTATTCATACTTTTCTTTTTTTGGTTGTTCAATTTTATTATGCTCATTCCCTTTTTGAAAATAATACTATTTACACTACTTTATCTTCACCCTCCAACCATCACTTATTTACTCACTTATTTACTTAAATTGCCACTAACTTTATTCATAAAAAATCACTTTACCTATAAATGGACCCCACAATATCTCATCATACTCCCAACTTATCTACTTTATACATAAAATAATCAATATTCATTAAAACTCATGCCCAAAGAAATGGGCATAATAAAATTGGACGGAGGGAGTATTAATTTTATGTAAAATTTCCATCGATTTTTAAATTTTTACTGATATTGATATTTTTATTTTTGGTTGTGGAGTTGTTGTGAGGTAAAATTAAAGCGATTGTTTTAATAAAAAGAAATGAATATATATTTTGTGATCGAACAAATAAGTAAGTGAACATATTTTTTGGTGGAGGGAGTGAATATACTCCCTCCGTCCGCCTATAAGCTTCCCGTTACTTTTTGGCACATAGATTAAGAAAAGTGATTAAATAATAGATATAGTACAAGTGATGTGATTGAAAGAAGGAGAGAGATAGAGAGAAAAAGTACAGTAGAACATCTATAAATTAATAAACTCTTTAAAATAATAAAATCTTCTGGTCCCGACTTGGGCCTTTATAAAAAATCATCAAATTCGATAATATAATAAGATAATAATTTTTTGAAAAAATCCTTTATAAATATTGGGTCCCATTAAAACTCTAAATTAATAATTCATAAATATTACAATTATAAATATTATGGTATGACCTTTCTTATAAATATTTTTCATCAACTCACTCCTGTAAATCTTTTTGAGTACATGTGGGATGATACTCACATAATGCTTTACGCATTTGATCATTCATGAATGATTTTGCGATGTCTTTTAGATGAAAAGACATGGTTGAACGTTATAAATTATTTTATTTCCATATTGAAATTTATATAGTATAATGTATGTGACATTCATTATGCATGAATATATTTAATTGACTATAATAGTTATTTAAGTGCAACGAATTAATGTAAACATGTATATATATTTATGTAATTTTAATGAATTGATACATGCGTCCACAAATATAATAGTTAATTGTATACAATAAATTGATATTATACATGAATATATTTAATTAATTACAAAGAATTGGTTGATGCATAAATGTAATCAATTATACATATATAAATTCATTTATTTTCAATACATATGTACTAAATTTGTTGAATTTAAAAAGTCCCTCTTTTAATTAATAAATATTAATTTATCGATAATTTAATATCTCTTTAAATTAATAAAATTTCATGGTCCAAAGATTATTATTTTATAGAGGTTTTACTGTAAGATATAAAGTGATGTGTACGAAAAAGTACTTACCAAAAAGGGTATGAGAAACTTATAGGCGGACAAACCAAAATGATAAAATGGGAAGCTTATAGGCGGACGGAGGGAGTAATTTTTTTTCTATTTAATTACAAATAGTTATAAAACAAAGGGAATATATTTTTTAATTTTGTGTAAATAAAATTAACTAAAAATTATACTCTCTCAATCCCGAAATAACTTGCATAGTTTGACCGGCACGTTGTTTAAGAAAAGTGTATTTAGTGGTTGATGATGTAAGATAAAGGGGGTATTTTAGGTAATTTGATGATGTGTAAAGTGGATTTGATGTTGTGTAAAGTGAAATGTATGGAAAAAAGGAGTGACAAATTTGAAAATAAAATGATGTTGTGAGGTTATTAATTTTGTGAGGTATTTTCATATTAAAAGTGTGCAAGTAATTTTGGAATCTCCCAATAAAGAAAGTGTGCAAGTAATCACGGGATATAAATTACTCCCTACGCCCGCCTATAAGTTTCCCATTTTACCATTTTAGTCTGTCCGCCTATAAGCTTTCCATACCCTTTTTGGTAAGTATTTTTTAGGGGATTTCACATATTAGGTCTTTCCACCTAGTGTTTTTTTAAATAAGGAACTGATTTAAAATAGTTTCAAATTAAGGTCAAAATCCAACTTAAATGTACCATTTTACCCTCAATATTCAAAATTACGTTTTAATATAATATTAAGTCAACTAATTTTAAATTTTGAATGCAAATCGCCATTAATTACAAAGTCTTCCCCAAATTTTAGGACTTTTTCAAATCTCTGATATTCAAATCTTCCTCAAATCACCGCCTCAATTTTAGGAATTTTCCCAAAACTCTGATATTCAACTCTGATATTCAAGTCTGATATTCAATTTAATTTGCAGACTTGAAGATCTAATTTTCAGACTTGAAGATCTGCAGAAAAATCGTCAAATCAAATTATATATGTTCTTTAGAAAAATCTCTGACTTGATTATGCAGAAAGATCTGTAGAAAAATCGGTGACTGTAATGCAGAAAAAAAAAACTAAAGTTGCATCATCATATGAATAATGCAGAAGTGCGAAGTAAATTATGTGCATATGTAAATATCATTATGCAGAAAATGACTTTATGTCACAAGTCTTACAAGTACTCGGTTTTGTCTTCCGAAATTCTCCATATGAAGAAGCATTATGAATGGATGTGCAATGCTTCTTTATAACACATGCTACCCAAGCCTGTAGATTTTTTCACGAAACTAAACATAATGATGAAAAATTACTAAACAATTAATTATGAATCTTAAAAACATAAAATTTATATGTACTACTAATGGTTAATTATTGAAATCTGAAATCATGAGAAATGAAGCAAACAAGAACTGGACCGGTATGTATTTTCATAAAACATTTTCATTTACCCGTCCAATATTAAAATTCAAAACAAACCACCCCAAAATACACTCACACGTGCACAATCGCTTCCGCAGCTCCGCTACACCATCACTGCCGCCGCCGGCACAGCCATGGAAGACGATGACCAGAGGGTCGTAGATCTAGTTAAGGAACTAGTGCATGGATTGTTGTACAAATCACAATGACGAACTCGATTGGGAAATTACAAGAATCTTTGTGAATAGGTATATGGTTGAATATATGGCGAAAAGGAAGGAAGTTACGACTTCTTCCCATCACTGCCGCCGCCGGCACTGCCATATATGGAAGACGATGACCAGAGGGTCGTAGATCTAGTTAAGGAACTAGTGCATCGATTGTTGTACAAATCACAATGACGAACTCGATTGGGAAATTACGAGAATCTTTGTGAATAGGTATGTTGTTGAATATATGGCGAAAATGAAGGAAGAGGAAGGAAGTTACGACTTCTTCCTTTAATTATTAAATTAATAAATTAATCTTCAAATTTAAATGTAAGGGTATAAATGGTTTTTAACATATGTTTTTGTCCTTTTTTAAAAAGATTCTATTAGTGGTCCTTTATTAAAAAGGTATGTGTATGAATCACCTTTTTTATAAAAATTCTCTATTTTTTATTACACATCACTTTATATCTTACTTTTTTTCTCCATCTCTCTCCTTCTTCCAATCACATCACTTGTACTATATCTATTATATTATTTAATCACTTTTCTTAATTTGTGTGCCAAAAAGTAATGGGAAGCTTATAAGTGGATGGAAGGAGTATAATAAATCAATTTCACGTTTTTGTCAAGGGCCTCAACAAGTGGAGTAATTATTAGGGCAAATAATGTAGGGTACTACTACTAGCTAACAAATAAAAAGACAGGGACACATGTACGGTGGCGTGGCCTGCTGAGTGATTGATATGTACGTGTCAATTCGCTGATTTAACACCAATGGTTTCAGTTTTAAAATATTATTCAAACATTTTTTATTTACATTCCCATATTATTAATTTTTACACATCAACAAGATATTCTATTTTTAACTAAATTAAATTACTCATTATATTTCTTTTAAAAAAAATCACATTATTATTTTTAATATTAATAAATATTTTTTACATTAAAATTTGTGCAAATAATTAATGTTCAATTTATAATTGATGGGTTGGTGAGAGTGTGATAATCTTAATTTTTTTTAAAAAATATGATCAAATTTAACATTATGCCACTCAGGACTAATTACTGATAAGGTTTGTATATATTTATAGACTTTATTTTTTTGATTAAGATTTGTGTAATTACCGTTAATTACTTTCAAGTAAATAGCAGATATGGATTGGAGAGTTTATGTCAAGTACTCCCTCTTATTTAATTTTAGTGCAAAATTAGTGTATTATGAAGGATTGTAAAAAAAACAAAAAATTATAAAAAGGAGTAATAGATAAGAAAAACTGTGTAAAGATATAGAGAGAAGAAATATAAAATAATAAAAGAAAATAATATTTTTTAGAAAATTAAAAGACTGGAATAGAAGAAAATTGTAAAAGTATGTAAAAAAGAGAAAATTCAGAACTAGATGTAAGGAAATGTAGGCCATTTTGATTTTTTACACTATTTACAATTTAAATATCAAAGACTTACATAACATTGAATTCTAGTTGTTACTCTTAAGTCTTAACTATATATTTTAACATTCGACCAATTTCATTTTACCTAGAAATTAATTAAATTAAGGTAGTTTAATATATATATAGTCGAGACCAAGAGTTCATATTTTTCTGATTTTTTACTCTTTTCAGAAATTGCACAGAGGTATATTTTCCATGTTTCTTCAAAACTTAAATCTTAATCAGAATTCGGTTGATGGGTTTGAACAAATTCAAAACATACGTTCTTAGTAGATTCACTCAACTTCATTCTCTTAATTAATATTTTTATTAAAGAGTGTTTGTTTTTAAGAGAATATTATATTTATTGAAGGCAATGATCACAAACTAAGTAATTTTAATATGTGTTTTCATTGATAATAAATGAGTGTGAGCTCATGGCTTATATACAAATGTTTGGAAGGATCTAAAGACGGTTATGAGGTGGTTTCTAGACTATACAATCTTGAGTAACAAACTACCTAAGCACAACTGAGTGCATATGGAAAATGCATGACACGAGGGTGAACTTAACATTTGTGGGTGTGCACCACGTATCACGTTTTGTGTATGATCGGGCGGTGTATCTACTAATTTTGTGGGTGTGCGCTAATTCACAGTTTTTCACCATTTGCATGGAATGGTGGTGTATTTACTAACTATACTTTAACATGCTCCCGTTTGCTGTGAGCTCCCTGGAAGATGAAGATTGAGAGCATGGCACAAGGAGTGAAATCTAGAAGGAGCAAGGGACTTGGTGAAGATGTCAGCTTGTTGATCTATAGTTGGAACATATCGAACGTCCAAGAACTTATCAAACACCTTCTCCCGTATGAAATGTACTTCAACTTCAATATGTTTGGTACGAGCATGGAACACCGAACTGAAAGCAAGCTTGATGGCTCCCTCACTGTCACACCATAGAATGGAAGGGGTAACAAGTGGAAGGCCAAGCTCTCTAAACAAAGATGCAACCCAAATAAGATTAGTGGTGGCCAAGGCAAGGGACCTATATTCAGCTTCAGTGCTACTCCTTGTCACTACTGACTGTTTCCTAAAACTCCATGCAAGAAGATTGGACCCAAGCTTTACACAAAAATCATGGTGCTACGTCTACCATCCAAGCTTGCAGCAAAGTCAGAATTCGCAAAAGCAATCAACCTGAAATCATAAATAGAGCTAAAAATAAGACCATTAGATAGGGTACCCTTGATGTACCTTAGAATTCTCTTACAGGCTTTCTAGTGTTTAGTGGTGGGTGTGTGCAAAAATTGACTTAGTTTGTTAACAGAGTAGGCAAGATCCGGCCTTGTAAGAGTGAGATACTGAAGAACACCAACAATAGAACGATAAAGAGTAGGGTTTTCAAAGGGAGTGGAATCAACTTTTGAGAGTTTCAAGCTAGGACAGGAATGAGATGGAGTGGGAGAGCAGTTTTGCAGATTAGCTTTGAGAAGGATTTCCTTTGCATACTTGGATTGAGTAAGAGTGATCTTAACAGAGGTAACATTGGCTTCAATTCCCAGGAAATAGTTAACCTCACCCAAGTGCTTGAGGGAGAACCTTGAGTGTAAGGCTTGAATTAGAAGATGGATTGCAGTAGAATCATCACTTGTGATAAGTATATCATGTACATATACAAGAATCATAAGCATCTTGCCATTATGATGTTTGAAGAGTAAGCAGTGGTCAGAGCTTGATTTCTGAAAACCCTGAGTAAACAGAAACCCCATGAGTGTGTCAAACCAGGCTTTGGGGGGCTTGTTTGAGGCCATATAGAGCCTTGACCAATTTAAAGACATGAGTAGGCTTTGATGCATCAATAAAACCTTGAGGCTGCTCCATGTATACAGTTTCCATAGGTGTATTATGTAAAAATGCATTGTTAATGTCCACCTGTTGGATGCTCCATCCCTTTGTGACAACTAAACTAAACATAATCCTCTGTGTAATTGGCTTCAGTACTGGAATAAAAGTGTGGAAGAAGTCAACACCAGTTGTTTGTTGAAAACCCCTTGCCACTAGCCTTGCCTTAAACCTTTCAACAAAGCCATCCTTATGTTTCTTTATTCTGAACACCCACTTAGTAGTGATAAGATTCATATCTAACTTTCCAAGGAACCAGATCCTATGTGTGATTCCTCATTAAGGCCATAAACTCATCAGTCATGGCATGCTTCCATTCTTGGATAACAAGAGCTTGAGTGGCAGAATCAGGCTCCACCAGAGCTGGAAGTTCAGAGATGAGAAACTTTGGATGAGGTTTGAAGATATCAGCCTTTGATCTAGTAATCATTGAGTGAGTTGGCAAATGAGGAAGAGAGGGAGTGGGAGAGGAATTCTGTGCAGGAGTAGAAAGGAAAGGAGAATGAATGGGTGATGGATTCTGATTCTTGAGAAATTGAATGAGAGGGGATAGAGAATTGATAAGACAACAGGAACATGAAGTAAATGAATGAATATATGTAGTATGGGGAGAATTTAGGGAGGATATTGTGGGTTTTGGAGGAACAAAAGAGAGTGCGGAGAATGGAAATTCAAACTCATTGAAGAAAACAGTGGGGGAGATAAAAAAATTGCAGATGGATCAAGACACTTGTACCCTTTATGTGAAGAGCTGTAACTAATAAAAGTGTATTTTGATGATCAGAATTGTAGTTTAGAGGTAGACATGTCAAGACGGGCCGGCGGGGCGGGACGGGCCAAAACCGCAAAAGCCCGCCATTTGATGGGGCGGGGCGGACCAACCTGTTTACTAGGCGGGCTGCTAAAATCTCAACCCAACCCAAAAATAGGCGGGCCAACTTTTTTTTTTAATAAAAATATTTATTAAATTCATAAAAAATATAATATATATATATATATATATTGTACATAATAGAAATAAACATCACGAATTAAAAATATTGTTGTATATAATATATTATAAACTACAATAAGGGGGGTGTATTGGTTGTGGATTATGTAGGATTTTTTTGGACTTTCTATTCAATTCGAATTTTCAAAAGTCTTTAAAAATTCTGAAGTATTCAATACGGATTTTAAAAAGTTTTTAAAAATATTTAGGTATTCAATAGTCTATGGATTTTAATACTCTATGGATTTTGTTGAATTCTCTTCCAAAAATATAATTAAATTTCACTATCCAAAATCTCTTCTAAAAATCAGAGATTTCAACGTATTATCTTAGAGAACTCTGAAGAGAAAAGATTAGAAGTAGGGATGACAATATTGACCCGACCCGCGAGTTCTCACCCCACCCCGCGAGCTTTGGATCAGGTCGGATCTGCCCCATATTAAGTATGGGTCGGGTCTGGTCTTATATCCGACCCGTCCCAAATTAATATATAAATTTTATATAGTGTATATATATATATTTTTTATTGGTAAAATATTATATATATATATATATAATATTAATTTTAAAAAAAACACTCCACATTAAAAAAAAAACTCTTCGCATCAATATAGGAGTTTATGAAAAACTGAGTAAATCAATAAAAAAATGTATATTCCACAATCCTATCAAATCTATGAAAATCCATATAAATCAATAAAAAAAGTCAGTCAAACTCTGCATGAACTCTATGGATTTTAGAAATCCACGTACTTTTTAAAGTAAAAGAAAAAACTCAATTGAATACACCTCCTAATAATATAAATATATATTAAAATAATATACATATATAATATATACGGTATGAAATATGGTATTATGAGTACAGAAATTCAGAAAATGAAGAAAGAAGGAAAAAAATGCGGCTGCTTCTATAATTAGGTTTATTATATATTAATTTAAAGACAAAGTTGGATAGTTCAAGTGGTTATAACACAACTATTTAGGCCTAAGGTCTTGGGTTCGAGTTATGGAAATGACAAAAAATAAAATTATATAATATTTTTAAAAAAAATAATAAAAAAATGGCGGGCCAGCCCGCCAAAGCCCGCACCAACCTGCCAAAGACTGCAACCCAAACGGGCCGGCCCGCCTCCTGGCGGTCTTAAAAAATCCTAGCCCAACCCACTATTTTTAGTGGCGGGGCGGGCTAGCCCAAAGGGCCCAACCCGTTTTGACGGCTCTATTTAGAGGTGGCATAAGGTCTAAGAAATGGATAGTAGGCACAACAAAAATCTTTCAAGAAGGTGTATTCAGAGTATAGGAGCAAGAATGCCTCATAATGATGCCAAGTTGCTTACAAAAACCATGCATTTTCTTAATATGTGTTTTCATTGTTAAGAAATATGTGTTTTCGTTAATAATAAATGAGTGAGCTCATGACTTATATACAATCTTGGTAACAAGCTAGCTGAGTGCATGTGGAAAATGCATGACACGGGGTGAACTTAACATTTGTGTGTGTGCACCAAGTATCACGTTTTGTGCATGATCGGGCAGTGTATCTACTAATGTTGTGGTTGTGCGCTAATTCACAGTTTTTTACCATTTGCATGGAATAGTGGTGTATTTACTAACTATACTTTAATTGATAATGAAGTGTGTCATTCCCAAAACCACAACTTCTACATGTGTGCTCATGCGTGCATGATTGTGAGTTTCTTTAGACATGTTTTTTCGAATACCTGATATTTTCACAAGTACTAATTATGTTAACGGACGAAAAAAAATGCATGGTTGTATAGGGAACAACTACTCGTTCAACAAACTACAATGTTGTGCATGATGAGAACAATTTATCTCCTGATGCTCTCCAAGAATTTGTGCACTCATTGTCTTATGAGTAAGAATTGTGCAACATATATATGTTTAATTTGTTGCTTTATGGATCAATTTATCTGATTTTTCTTTTTTACAGCAACTAGAGAAGCACTACAGCCATTTCTGAAGGTATAAGCGACCATCACCCCTCTTAATTTCCTTAATTTTATTATCAATAATTTATCCTGCCTCTTCAACTTTCTCTACTTAATCTTTTAGATTTTAATTTTATGCCGTTGCTCCAATCCATTATGCACATCTTAATGCTGCTCAGGTGTCTCAGATGGTCGACAGTGCTTCAATGTAAGACCATCTACAGCTGGTTAAATTAATACCCAAAAAATTAATGTTCTTCTGCTAAACCTAATTTTAAAGGGGATGAGATATTAAACCAACATCCTTGAATGATTTAGATATACTACTTTTGTTGGTTTTTAATATGACTGTACCCCTCTCTGTTAAATTGAAACTCCTTTTTACCACTTGCTCTTTTTTCATTTGATTTCGATTTTTTAAGGCTTTTTCTATTTTTAGGATTTTTTCTTCTTCTAAGTTTCTATGGATATTGACCCAAGTCATATTGTTGTTGAAATTCTTGGATGGATGACAGAAGTCAATGGGCTTGCTACTATTGTTGAACTTATATAAAATAGTAGGGTACCCGTGCAAATGCACAGTCTAAAATGTTGAAAAATGTCTCAACATTTTAATTTTTTTTATAGTGTCACATTGTATAAATATACCACTAATTTATATTAATATATATATATATTTATTATCATAAATCTAAAATTAATTATTGTTAACTAATATTTATTATACTATATCGAATTTTAAAAAATAATAAAATTTAAAATTTTAAGATGTTACTAATATCTTTTTTTTTTTAAATTAAATTATTAATCTTAAAATCTAATTAAATCTTTGTCTTATACTATATAAATTAGAAGTTAACATATGAACATATAAATTAAATGTCTAATATTTAAATATATGTATATTTGTGATATATACAACAAAATGATTAAATTACTATAAAATGTTAAAGAATATCACAATAGTTTTGGTGATATAAATTACATTCAATTATATAACGAAATAATCTAATATCAATAGTAATTTAATAAAAAAAAATTAAAAAAAGATATAAATCTTAGAAATTAAATTATTATAAATTCATACATTCCTAAAAAAATTCATGAAACATTACGTTCTTTGTGATATTACAATCACGATTGTTGTCATGACATAATAGGATCTTCAAATCATGACGGTTTGTAAAATAAGATACAACTACATATAATTGACCATAACTAAATACAAGCTTAAAAAAACAAAAACTACATTAGAAAATGATTGCCCCTAACTTTTATTAATAGTCATAGCATATGACACAATCAACAAAAATTGTCTACGTTGAAACTTGAAAGACAATCTAGGATCAAAAGGTGTCAATACAACAAATTATCAATAACTATTTCTAGTTAGAACCTTAGCTTTAAGAACTTTATCAATTAACCTGATTATAACCAACCTACTCATAAAACAAAATATTATACTCTAATTTTATAGATAAAACAAATGAAAAAAATTTAAACGATAGAAAATAAATAAAATATAAAGAGAAAGATACTAAAAAATAAAAATAACACAAACATGGTTCCATTTCATAGGCCACTTGAGTGATCTATATTTCTTAATAACATTACCTGTGTTCCAACTTTCAAATTCAATTAATGATCAGAACACTTCAAAAACACTTCAAACTATTCAAAAATTCAAGAGTATGGACATTAGTCAAATTATCAAAATTCAAATCAGATCTGCAAGGACTGTCATATCTCAAATAAGTATGTGATTCCTTTTCATTTAACTTAATCATGTGCTCATTTATTGACCTAACAACATCTAACGTGGGTGCAAGAATACCTCTACTTTGTAAATAGTCATGATCATCCATCATATGCCTAAAATCAAGATAAATGCTTTCAACAATAGTAGATAACCACACTTTAGAAAAATATACTCAGGAATTTGTACATCACATCCGTACTCAATTTCTGATCTTATACTACCATCTCCAATAGAAGCTATCCATTTAGAAAAAAAAAATTCAATTCATGTACAACTTCATCATATCTCAGGGTTTGCAACCTCATGTTGTTAGTAAGTTTCAGAAGAGTACAATCATTCCACAAATTAGATGAATTGATAGTAGCGTAAAAGATATCATGCCTCGTTCATTTTGAAATAACAGGTAATATCAGACAAAAATCACCTCCAAGCACAACAGTCTTAACGTCAAAAGACAATTTAGATGACAATGTATTTGTGAGCTGCATAATATCCTTTAAAGTCGTATCGAGGGTCTCAATACAATATCTCTTCACCAATGATGCTTCATCTCATATTATAAGATCACATTTAATCAACAACTCAGCAAGACTTCCTTGATGAATATTTCATGTAGAACCTTTAGTAACATCTGTAACGACCCCAAAATATTAAAGGGATAAACATAGATTATTTTAAATAGGGGGTATGGGGGCGTTACTACACTTGAAAATAACATAATAAGTTAAATGATATAACCATAAAATTAAAATGATCACCTACCAAATTCTCAAAATAAATTCAAAGTGACAACAACAGAATTAAAGTAGTGAGTAAGGTCCTTAAGAATTTGCCTCACAATGAATACAACAATTTTAAATAGTTAACCAAAAGTAATAATTCTAAGTTTCAAAAGACGAAAATTTAAAGGGGTCAACTTCTGAGACTGAGCGCTCACATCCACCTTCAATCTTCCCGCGCATTCCCACTTGAAAGGGGAAGGGGTGAGTATTCGAAAACACTCAGTGGATTCACTCAAACGTCCACTCGAACATCATACAATCTACCGTAATAAAGGTCAACCACGAGAATCAATGTATAGCACAAACATAAATTTGAGACTCATTATTCTCAATCATAACATTAAAGTCACATAGCGACAACTAAAATAACATCCTTCAAGTATCATTAATTATATGACAACCATGCAACACGTTCAACATCATGTTTTATATTAGTAAATAGTGATAGTCATAATATAGTACACGTAAGAGCACATCAATCTTGTTGGGGCACGATTTACCCCACTCGAGCATCTTGTTCGGGAGCTACCCGAAGGTGATCTTTCAATCAAATCTTGTACGGTATTACCCGTGATCTTATCAAAGCTAGTACAGTTATTATCTATATACCATACATCTTGTACTGTCCTGACCGTATATCATATATCTTCACGTTTGAACGTGCATGTATGAAGACATTCATGTATCCATGTAGCATACTTCTTCACATTTGGACATGCATACACATAAACATTGATATATCCATATAACATACTTAGTAACAAATGAACTTGATAGTATCACATATCCATAAAGCATATATTCCACAATTGAATATGAGCATATTTATACATAAATTCACATGGGACAACTAAGACAATAAATCACATGATATCAAAGTATGCATTGTAAAAGTCAACGAGAGTTACACCACCTATTAGTTTGGAAAGTTAAGCGGTATCCTCTCCTCTTAGTTCCAAGTCTTTTTCCACTTCTTCTACTTTAAGTCCTACAATAATATTTCTACTACTTAGTTCTTAGGATGAACAATAATTATAGTCCAGCTTAGTGAATGTGATTGTGATAGTGTACTTAAAACAAGTGGAAATGTTGGCAAAACATAGAAATGAAAGAATTTAGGAACAAGTGCATTATAAATAAGTTTTGGGGGCTAAAAGACTGATCTATATAATCTGGAAGTTCAATCTTTTCAAACAAAACAGTAGGTTTCAAAATTTGGGATTAAATGCCACTGATTTCGTTCAAAACTGATGAAAAACGAGCATTTTACATGCATTTGAAGTTCTAGGGCATTATTGCAAATTTCTGAAAAAAAAAAAAAACTGTGGCTTTTTGTTAAATAAAAATATAGGGCATATTGCAAATAATCAAAACATTTTGACCAGCTGAAAAAACATTTGACTAGGGCCAAAATGATATTTTGACGAAAATACATATTTATCTACAAAAAACACAACTCATAACTTTATACCTTAATTTATTCAACCCCACAACTCATCCCTCCACCACCTACCGAAAAAAGTTTTGACAAGGTGGTCCACCAACAATATAGGCGGCGCACCGATGGAGAGTCGACGGAAAATGAGAGAGAGAGAGTATGTAAGTGAGAGGGAAGATAAAATAAATATAAGAAATTTATAACACTTTGACTGGTAATAACTAGAGTTTTATAACTCCGATTGAAAAACTAAAACATTTTCTGAAAAGCTTATGAAAACACCTTTAAAAAAAGATCAGAAACACAAAGATTGGACATTTGTACGAAAATATATGTCCTGAGGAAGATGTTTCGACTATAAGGGTTTTCACCACTTGAGACGACACCAAACCCTAATTTTTAATCTTGAGCTCCCAATCAATTGATTTTGGAATTTCTGAATTTGTTCATCAGATTTGCTTGATTCTTATTTCTTTCACTTTTAAAATTTGTGAATGAGAGAGACAACAATAATAGATTTCAGCTGGAATAGACTTTGCTTTTAGCTTTTACCTTTCTCTTACTAGTTTTGTTTCTCACCTAACAGTGTGTATATTTCACGAAACATGCATACGATTTCTCAAGGAGCATGGGTTCAGAAGTGGGTTCTTGTCACACCCCAATTTTTATTAAATAATATTTTACAAATATAATTAACAATTTAAAATTTTAAGGGCATGAACCAAAATTTACACTTAATAAATGAAGCTTACAAGTTTATTTTACAATAAAAATAATTAAAAATTTACTTAGCGGAAGCTTCGAATAAATAACAACTTAAAATAATTTTATAAAGATATCTAGGAAGCCACAACGTCTCAATCGATTGTCATCCACCGCTCCTCCTCACCACCAGCTCCTTAATCTGAAAATGTTGAAATAAGGGGTGAGCAAACCACAGCTCAGTGGGGACATGCTTGTCAAAACTAAATACAACAAGTAATCATTTTGATAAATCACATTAAATATGTATAACTCAATATGTAATAGTTCAATATCATCACCTCGTTTATAAAAGTCAGAAGACCTATCCTCGTTTATAAAGGTCAGAAGACCTATCCTCGTTTATAAAGGTCAGAAGACCTATCCTCGTTTATAAAGGTCAAATGACCTATCCTCGTTTATAAAGGTCAGATGACCTATCCTCGTTTATAAAGGTCAGATGACCTATCCTCGTACATCTTTCACATGAACATCAAAATAATCACATGTGACAATGAATAATGACAAATATAATAAGTTAGAAATCATACGTCACATGAATATCAAAATAATCACATATCACATTTAATAATGACAAATAAGATAATATAAATCCCCACCTCGATAGATGAACGTATACGTGATATGTAGAAGCATCGCATGAATTATTTCTCGTAATTATCATAGATTAGATCGGAATTGTCCTTTACGGCTTTTATATAATAGCAAAGACCTAAATTTCTTTTAAACTATTAGGACAAAACTCAAAAGTATGGAATTTTTTTCTCACCATTCATCACACGAATCATATATATATATGTATATAATATTTCGGACAAGAGCATGAAGAGTCTTTTGTTTGATATTGAATTGACCATTATAAACATTATTAGCTTCATTTCTTAAATTCGAATAATTAATTAGAAACGTATGAGGTTCAAGAATTAATATATGAAACGTCTTTTTTTTATATCTAAGTTTTCATATAAAATTAATTCATTACAATATTAAGTACACACAATTATTAAAACATTGGTATGATGAATGAGATTAGGTGTTTCATCTCCTCACTAATGGCGAGAGTTACTAAGATCAATGCATATATAAATTGTAGTGTACAAATTTTTTATTTCAATTAATTATAACTTATTTAAAATAATTAATATTAAATAAAATAAAAATACTGGATATTACATTCTACCCCACTTAATAAAATTTCGTCCTCGAAATTTAACATTATAATCAGAACATAACATAGCATATTGAAAACATTAGCATTCAGTATAGTATCATAATAACATGTACCTTAAGGAGTTGGAGCGATGAGGCGGTGATGGACGACATAACATTTTTCTAGATTTTATTCGTTCATAAATATATTTTTAACTTACTCGACTCAAAATATAATTTTTTTTTTATTTAGCAAGTCTACAAGAACGTAGACCCGCTCTGATACCACTCTATCACACCCCAATTTTTATTAAATAATATTTTGCAAATATAATTAACAATTTAAAATTTTAAGGGCATGAACCAAAATTTACACTTAATAAATGAAGCTTACAAGTTTATTTTACAATAAAAATAATTAAAAATTTACTTAGCGGAAGCTTCGAATAAATAACAACTTAAAATAATTTTATAAAGATATCTAGGAAGCCACAACGTCTCAATCGATTGTCATCCACCGCTCCTCCTCGCCACCAGCTCCTTAATCTGAAAATGTTGAAATAAGGGGTGAGCAAACCACAGCTCAGTGGGGACATGCTTGTCAAAACTAAATACAACAAGTAATCATTTTGATAAATCACATTAAATATGTATAACTCAATATGTAATAGTTCAATATCATCACCTCGTTTATAAAGGTCAGAAGACCTATCCTCGTTTATAAAGGTCAGAAGACCTATCCTCGTTTATAAAGGTCAGATGACCTATCCTCGTTTATAAAGGTCAGATGACCTATCCTCGTTTATAAAGGTCAGATGACCTATCCTCGTACATCTTTCACATGAACATCAAAATAATCACATGTGACAATGAATAATGACAAATATAATAAGTTAGAAATCATACGTCACATGAATATCAAAATAATCACATATCACATTTAATAATGACAAATAAGATAATATAAATCCCCACCTCGATAGATGAACGTATACGTGATATGTAGAAGCATCGCATGAATTATTTCTCGTAATTATCATAGATTAGATCGGAATTGTCCTTTACGGCTTTTATATAATAGCAAAGACCTAAATTTCTTTTAAACTATTAGGACAAAACTCAAAAGTATGGAATTTTTTTCTCACCATTCATCACACGAATCATATATATATATATGTATATAATATTTCGGACAAGAGCATGAAGAGTCTTTTGTTTGATATTGAATTGACCATTACAAACATTATTAACTTCATTTCTTAAATTCGAATAATTAATTAGAAACGTATGAGGTTCAAGAATTAATATATGAAACGTCTTTTTTTTATATCTAAGTTTTCATATAAAATTAATTCATTACAATATTAAGTACACACAATTATTAAAACATTGGTATGATGAATGAGATTAGGAGTTTCATCTCCTCACTAATGGCGAGAGTTACTAAGATCAATGCATATATAAATTGTAGTGTACAAATTTTTTATTTCAATTAATTATAACTTATTTAAAATAATTAATATTAAAAAAAATAAAAATACTGGATATTACAGTTCTGAAGGGGAACTAATCAATCTCCTCACAAATCATTTCAAAGTTAACTTTGAAAGTAGGTCTGATGACTATTTTTATCACTACCATGTACGTAAATTTATTTCTAGATTTTCCTTCACTTATTACTCGAAAAATTGTTAGAATCACTTTCCTGTTATTTATTGGTAGATTTTCATCAAATACAAAGAAGAAGTTACCCCTAATGTTGGAAGAAAGATGATTATAAACTTCATGAGACAGATTAAGGTTGGTATAATCACGTTTGTATATGATGGTGAAAATGCTTGTTCACCATTTGTCCATTTCCTGAAAAGAAGTATGACACTACTGTTACTATTAACTTGAATGACACCAGGTATGTAGAATTGATATTTTTTAATTAACATGTTGTATATGTCATAGTTTATAGATTGTACGTGATCTAAACTTCTAGTGTATGTACAATAGTTCTCCAAAAATATACAAAGTGACTAAAAAATATGTTGCGAGGATCCGAATTGAGGCAATAACTAATGCTATTAAGGGCATAAATTCTATGCAACCTCATGAAACTGAGAGTATGCTCAATATTATTTGGAGACAAAACCATGCTAAAATGTATGTAATAATTGATTTCTCTTTCTCAGTTTGTGGTGATTTGAGTTAAACTTATGCTTCTTTTTTCGGTGCAGGGGGTGTCTTATAGTCGGCCAATATTTCTTCCACAACGAATTCAACAACTATCTGTAAATTGGTAGTGGAGTAATAAGTTGGGGTGGTTTTCATTGTAGTTTCAAAATAATACACAGTAAAACTATGTTGAACATAAGTAAGTTTTTTTAATAGTTCCATAACATATATATATGAGTTTTAAAGTTGAAAAAGCTCTAACATGTGTATTGTACAACGATTTGTAGATGTGTCATCCACAAACATTATAAAGGCACTACTAGTACACGAATTCTTGCCGATAGTTTGAAGAATATTGATTGGACTAAGGTAAAAAGATGTTCTCATATTTAACACTTGTTTATTCAATTCATATTTTCACATCTAACACTGTCTACACAGGCTGAAGAAATATTGAATAATCTGAGGATCAAGCATTTCGATACCGAATACAAGATCATTGGGTTGGGTCCCACACCTTACAAGCTCCAAAGGTGAGTTCGCTTTATCTTTTCACATAAAATACATGTATGTCTTGATATTCTTTGATGCTTAAGCAAATAATGTAACCATCTTGTATTTTCTTGTTTTAGGTGTTTATTCAAAATAAGAGAAGGTGTTAGTGAGACAGAAGTTAAAATGACTGTGAATGAGTTTTTTATTTAAACACCGGAAAATTCCTCTCAATTTTTCAGCCGATTTTTTATGTCTAGATGTTGTGGAATCAACAAAGGAGAATAAGTACCTACCCCTGGAGGTTTGTTCTTCGTGTAGTCTAAGACCTAATAACATTATAAATTTTTTTTTGAATAAAATGATCAGGGTACCTATCTCTTTTGACAACTGTGCACGTTAGCCCCATTTCAACCACACATAAAAGAATTGTCTAATCTGCAAAAAGGTGCATTTATCCAAAATTATCATAAATGACCTCAACAAATGATGAAAGATTTGAGAAACTATGCTTCAGACGATTTTTCTAACATTTTCGGAATATCAATACAAAAGGAGTTTCGTAATATAAAAGACCGTGTTTTGGAGCCGCCGAAGGTTACCCAATCTCCACTTTTAGATCGCAATTTAACGTTTTATGTTTTTCACATGCCTTACTATCTTTTTTGTGTCACAACTGTATGTTGGGGGGAATGAGGTTTGTGTTCCATGCAAAGGAAGGTAGGACTTCAACAATAAGATATGGTTCTTTTATGTATGATTTTTTATTAGTAGTAGTTTATACTTTAACTCTAATGTATATTTTCTTGTTGGCAGCGTGTGCATACGCCCAAAGGCATTGAAAGATGGGTAGTTTTAGACTTTTTAAAAGGGTGCAATGTGAAAAACATGTGCACATATTTAGTTAGATGTGGTAAAATAACGAGAATTGTGAGTATTGCAATGGTAATTTGAAATTTTAATATTCATTCATTATTTTCTAATATGACTGTTCTTTTGTAGATTATTGGAGAAAAGTACAATCATTTAAAAGATGAAACAACTCAAAATGAGAAGGATGTTGTCAAGGTGAATGAAATGATTGAAAAGCTGAATCTTTTGAATCTTAGATATATGAAACCTGAGTTTATTCTCTATTTTCTGTCAGACAGGAAAAGCTACGATCTTTATGGTAGTTATTGGTTGAATTACCATTCCTTTAAGTGTGTTTTATTTTGTTGTTTAAAGTCTTTTTCTTATTTAAGGCACATGGATGAAGAGGGTTCTTATAGAGCTTGATGTAGTTACTCAATGTGTTGCACCTGCATTTTTTAATGATCAGTACCTCACCAATCTGCTACTCAAGATAAATGTTAAGGTAAGAATTTGTTTCAACTTTATGTGAATGACATTTTTAAAAGTGATTTCTCTGCTTTACTATCCCTCAAACAAGTTTTAAAATGAATATTTGAAATCAACATTTTAATTGTTGTTTATGCTAAGTAGTGCTGCCTATTTTATACATCTTGGTGGAATGAATTCAGTGTTACGTCCCCCATCACTATCTTTTGTTCGTAAAGAACCCACCCTGATTATTGGGATGGTTGTTTCCCGTGGTTCTCCTTTTATTGCTGCAGTAAGTCTTCTTTCAGATCATTATTTTTTATAAGTGTAATACTTGTATGTACAATATATATTTGATGTTATTTTTTATGTATATTGGAACTAGGTGGTAGGTTCAAGAGGTTGGCCTCTGATTTCGCAATACAGTGCAGTTGTATGTTTACGGTCACCAGAATCAGATTGTATGTCTCTGTTAGATCAATGACTTTTCAAGTATATATCCTGCATCAAATTTTCGTGCTAACATGTATTACAGGAATTGTTGTTGATCACGTTTTCATTGTTAACCTGGTAGGGAGATATTGTACAACTTCCGTCACAGTTTTGAGAAGATACCTTCACAAATAATTACATTTAGGTAAGTTGCTACCATCTATTTGGCAAATTTAATTTATCTTGTTGCTTAAAAAAAAAAAAATTCATCTTGTACTTATATATTTTTCTGGTATTGCCTTGTAGGGGTGGGTGAGAAAGTCCCAATTCAATAATGTGGTGGACACTAAACTCGAAGAAATGAAGAAGGTCCATCATTTTTTTTCACCTTTGAAACATGCATTTTGAGTGTTGTCATTACTTTCTATAACAATCCAAGTATTATGTTTCTTAGGGTCTGAGCTCAGGATTTAAACCAAAGTTTAGAATAGTGATGGCTCAAGAGGAGAACGATGCTAAATTTTTTCTACAAAATTCTCCATATAGTGTCCCACCAGGCACTGTGATTTATAATGAAGTGTATCATTCCCAAAACCACAACTTCTACATGTGTGCTCATGCGGGCATGATTGTGAGTTTCTTTAGACATGTTTTTTCAAATATCTGATATTCCCACAAATACTAATTCTATTAACGAACGAAAAAAATGCATGGTGTACATGGAACAACTACTCGTCCAACACACTACGATGTTGTGCATGATGAGAACAATTTATCTCCTGATGCTCTCTAAGAATTTGTGCACTCATTGTCTTATGAGTAAGAATTGTGCAGCATATACATGTTTAATTTGTTATTTCATGGAACTCAATTTGTCTGATTTTTCTTTTTCACAGCAACCAGAAAAGCACTGCAGTTATTTATGTACGTATAAGCGACCATCACCACCCTCAATTTCCTTAATTTTATTATAAATAATTTATCCCGCCTCTTCAACTTTCTCTACTTAATCTTTTGGATTTTAATTTCATGCAATTTGCTCCAATCCATTATGCACATCTAGCTGCTGCCCAGGTGTCTCAGATGGTCGACAGTGCTTCGATGCAAGACCATCCAGAGCTGGTTAAATTAATACCCAAAAAATTAATGTTCTTCTTCTAAACCTAATTTCAAAGGGGCTGAGATATTAAACCAACATCCTAGAATAATTTAGATATACTACTTTTGTTGGTTTTTAATATGACTATATCCCTCTCTGTTGAATTGAAATTCCTCTTTACCATCTGCTATTTTTTTCATTTTATTTCGATTTTGTGAGGCTTTTTCTATTTTTATGATTTTTTTCTTCTTCTAAGTTTCTGTGGATATTGACCTAAGTCACATTGTTGTTGAAAATATTGGATGGATGACAGAAGTCAATGGGCTTGCTGCTATTGTTGAACTTATATGAACTAGTAGAGCACCTGTGCTGACGCACGTCTAAAATGTTGAAAAATGTTTCAATATTTTAATTTTTTTAATAATGTCACAATGTATTCATTGTATAATAATACCACTAATTTATATAATCACAAATATATATATATATATATATTTATTATCATAAATTTAAAATTAATTATTGTTAACTAATATTTATTATACTATATGTAATTTAAAAAAATAATAAAATATAAAATTTTAAGATGTAATATATTCTTTTAAATTAAATCATTAATCTTGAAATCTAATTAAATCTTTGTCTTATACTGTATAAATTAGAAGTTAACATATGAATTTATAAATTAAATGGTTAATATTTAAATATATGTATATTTGTGGTATATACCACAAAATAATTAAATTACTATAAAATGTTAAAGAATATCACAGTAGATTTGGTGATATAAATTACATTCAATTATATAATGAAATAATCTAATATCAATAGTAATTTAATAAAAACATAAGTTAAAAAAATATATATAAAACTTAGAATTATATTATTATAAATTCATGCATTCCTAAAAACTTCATGAAACACTACGTTCTTTGTGATATCACAATCACGATTGTTGCCATGACATAATAGGATCTTCAAAGCATGACAGTTTGTTAATAGTCATAGCATATAGCTAGGTAAATTTATTTCTGGATTTTCCTTCACTTATTACTCGGAAAATTGTTAGAATCACTTTCCTGTTATTTATTGGTAGATTTTCATCAAATACAAAGAAGATGTTACCCCTACTGTTGGAAGAAAGATGATTATAAAATTCATGAGACAAATTAAGGTTGGTATAATCACGTTTGTATATGATAGTGAAAATGCTTTGTTCACCATTCGTCCATTTCCTGAAAAGAAGTATGACATTAGTGTTACTATTAACTTGAATGACACCAGGTATGTAGAATTGACATTTTTAATTAACATGGTGTATATGTCATAGTTTATAGATCGTACATGATCTAAACTTCTAGTGTACGTACAATAGTTCTCCAAAAACATATAAAGTGACTAAAAAATATGCCGCGAGGATCCGAATTGAGGCAATAACTAATGTTATTAAGTGCATAAATTTTGTGCAACCTCATGAAACTGAGAGTGTGCTCAATATTATCTAGAGACAGAACCATGCTAAAATCTATGTAATAATTGATTTCTCTTTCTTGGTTTGTGGTGATTTCAGTTAAACTTATGCTTCTTTTTTCGGTGCAGGGGGTGTCTTATAGTGGGCCAATCTTTCTTCCACAACGAATTCAAAAACTATCTGTAAATTGGTAGTGGAGTAATGAGTTGGGGTGGTTTTCATTGTAGTTTCAAAATAATACACAGTGAAACTATGTTGAACATAAGTAAGTTTTTTTAATAGTTCCATAACATATATATATATATATGAGTTTTAAAGTTGAAAATGCTCTAACATGTGTATTGTACAACGATTTGTAGATGTGTTATCCACAAACATTGTAAAGGCACTACCAGTATCAGTACACAAATTATTGCTTTCAAATCAAAATGCCGATAGTTTGAAGAATATTAATTGGACTAAGATAAAAAGATGTTCTCATATTTGACACTTGTTTATTCAATTCATATTTCCACATCTAAATTGTCTACACAGGCTGAAAAACATTGATTAATCCGAGGATCAAGCATTTCAATACTGAATACAAGATCATTGGGTTGAGTCCCACACCTTGCAAGCTCCAAAGGTGAGTTCGCTTTATCTTTTCACATAAGTTACATGTATGTCTTAATATTCTTTGATGCTTAAGCAAAAAATGTAACCATCTTGTATTTTCTTGCTTTAGGTGTTTATTTAAAATAAGAGAATGAGCTAGTGAGACAGAAGTTGAAATGACTGTGAATGAGTATTTTGTTAAACACCGCAAAATCCCTCTCAAATTTTCAGCCGATTTTCGATGTCTAGATGTTGTGGAATCTACAAAGGAGCATATGTACCTACCCCTGGAGATTTGTAGTTTAAGACCTAATAACATTATAAATTCTTTTTGAATAAAATGATTAGGGTACCTATCTCTTTTGACAGTTGCATTAGCCCTATTTTAACCATACATGAAAGCATTGTCAAATCTGAAAAAAGATTCATTTATCCAAAATTATCATAAAGGACCTCAACAAATGATGAAAGATTTGACAAAAGTGAGTATTCAATAATATTTTTTTAGTCATATTTATTTTCGAATTATTATATTTTGCACTTTAATTAGTTTTGATTGCCTTTAGATTTGCAGCAACTATACTTCAGACGATTTTTTTAAATTTTTTGGAATATCAATACAAAAGGAGTTCAATAATATAAAAGTCCGTGTTTTGGAGCCGCCAAAGATTACCCAATCTCAACCTTTAGATTGCAATTTAACGTTTTATGTTTTTCACATACCTTACTATCTTTTTCGTGTCACAGTTGCATGTTGGGGGGAATGGAAATGAGGTTTGTGTTTCATGCAAATGAAGGTGGGACTTCAACAATTAGGTATGATTCTTTTATTTATGATTTTTTATTGGTAGTAGTTTATATTCTACTCTAATGTATATTTTCCTGTTGGCAGCATGTGCATACGCCCAAAGGCATTGAAAGATGGGTAGTTGTAGACTTTTTAAGTGGGTGCAATGTGAAAAGTATGTGCACAAATTTAGTTAGATGTGGCAAAATGATGGGAATTGTGAGTATTGTAATTGTAATTTGAAAATTTAATATTCATTCATTATTTTCTAATATGATTTATTTTTTATTTTATTTTTATAGATTATTGAAAAAAAGTATAATCATTTAGAATATGAAACAACTCAAAATGAGAAGACTGATGTCCTATTTTTTAAAGGAGAAAAAAACATTAAGTTAAAAAAGTCAAAACAGATTTCCAAACACTACTCTAAAAAAAAAGTGTATTAATTAAAATTTTAATTTTGATAGACAATATTATTATTCGTATTTTACGAAAAAAAAAACTTTTTGCCACTTATGTTTATGAATCTTTTGTAATGGCCGGCAATATATAAACTCAAATTAAACAACTATAGATTTCTAAATACTCTCGAAATGGTCACACAGCACACTTATCGTGACTAAAAAGTGTTTTTTTTTTTTTTTAAGAAATATGCCAATTAACACTAGTGAGCAATTATTGCTAACTTGTGTTTATTGGCTTAGCATATGAGACATGCATTAATTAACGAGAAGCAAACTTGAATTAATGAAAACACCAAAAATTTAATTAATTGGCATGCAAGAATTGATTTGGGTTATGGAACCTTCCAATTTAATCAAAATAGGACCAATGGATCATGTTACAATTAAGTGGTCTGTTGAAGTCATATGACAATGAAAATATATACGTTGGTTTCATTTCACATTTTATTTCTCCTGAGTCACCTTCGTCATGTGAATATGTGATTTTTTTTAATTATGTCACAGTATTCAATCTACAAATCGATTAATTTGGTGGACTAATTCCACTATCCCCACTTGCGGGGAGCCCGTTTAAAGTAAGAGATTTGCGCTCTATATGAACATAGTCCATATAAATTGTTTGGATCTTACAAGTTTCGAACTTGAGACCTAGAGAGAAGCACACTCCAAAGTCTCAAATCTACACCATTAATCAACTCTTTTTTGTTGTCATGTGAATATGTGATAATGTAGACTTGGCATATTTTGCTCATTGCATTTTCATATTTAAAATCCGCATGCACCCTAATTCAATACATAAATTAATAAAAGATAACTACTTATAAATTATATATATATATATATATATATATATATATATATATATCGATTTAACAGTGTGGAAACCAATTAGTTTACAAAATTGGTCGGTTATTAGTATTATTATTATTATTATTATTATTATTATTATTATATATAGGTATCATTCAAAATATATATATACTCCGTACGTATAATATAAGAGCAAGTTGCAAATTTTTTTTTTTTTGGACTTATAAGATCAATATATTTCTAAACACTACTCGAGAGTTGAGATAGACATTCTCAATACGAGACAAATAACACACTAAAATATTTTCATGTAAAAAAAAGGGGGCAAAAAGTTACCAAGATTTAAATGACAACCAAGCACAAAAAAAAAAAAAAAAAAACAAAGCAGGTCGCGTAAAAGAAATGAGAGACCCCACAAAGAGTAGGAAAGTCAATACTGTAACAAGGAAAAATAAAAAAAATTACAAACTAAGAACTAAAAAGGAAAAAAGAAACAAGAACGGATCACCCATCCAAACAACAACCGTGGTGCCGTTAAGGGAAATCGACATGTTGATCCCAACTATAACATAAAAACCTTCCTAAGTCCGATCGTGGTAGTGGTTCAAGTAGAGCCGCCGCACTAGAGGCGACGAAGGCAGTGACAAGACTCAAGAGTGGCACCAATGGTGGATCTACGTATTTTGTAGCCTGATAGCAACAAGGTTGGGCTCGATAGAAAGCCCAATGGGCCTGACCCAATTTGACCCAGCCCAACTTGAGAGAGAAACTTGGAGTTCAACGTGTCACAAGATCTATTTGACAACTTTAAATATATACTATATATATATATATGTCATTTATAATTACAAAAAAATTTATTTTAAATTAATAGATATATTCGAAATTTATTTTTTATTAATTTAAGTTATTAATAGAACGATAGAGTGCGATTGTATTTTTATAGAAAAAACACACTAATGTAAAGTGTAATCATATAAAAGAAAATTAATACATTAAGTTGATGCAGTGATGTTTAAAATATTGTTTGTTGAAAGGTAGAATGACACTTGGCTGACAAAAAGACCTATTTTACCTTTGAACAATCTTTATTCTCCAATCCGTAATTAAGAAGAAAAATAAAGGTTTTAAAAAGAATAATTTATAAAATACGAAAGACATATTTGAGAGATAAAATATATAATTTAAAAAAAAATCTTAATTGATATTTTATTTTTTAATGTGTATGAGATCTTAAGGTGAGGTTAATTGGGAAAGATGCTGTAAAAATAACTAAGGGTAGTTTTTGTATGGGCTCAAGTCTATATAAGAATTTGAGTTAGTCAAGTTAACTTTTTTTTTTTTTTTTTGTTAATGGTGTTACACTTTTAATTTATAGTGACTTACATTTTTTAATAATATTTTCAGTGTTAACTTTTCAATTATATAAGAACTTGAGTTTACCAAGTCTGGTGTAGATTCGATGTTGCACTTTTCAATTGTAGTGTCTTACACTTTTCATTAAAGTTGTGTTGCATTTTTCAATTACAGTAACTTACATTTTTCATTAAAAATTGTGTTGCACTTTTTAGTAATATTGACTTGCACTTTTCACTTATAATAACTTACACCTTCCTTTAAAAAATGTAATACTTACACTTTTTAATAATATTGTCTTGCACTTTTCAGTTATAAGAACTTACACTTTTTAATAAATATCGTGTTGGACTTTTTAGTAAAAAATTGTGCTTTTCAGTTATAACAACTTACACTATTTAACAAAAAATGTGTTGCATTTTTCAGTTATGATAACTTACACTTTTCATTAATATTGTGTTGCACTTTTCAGTTATAATGACTTACATTTTTCATAAAAAATTGTGATACTGACATGCACCTTTTAATAACATTGTGTTGCACTTTTTAGTAAAAAATTGTATTGCACTTTTCAGTTATAATAACTTACACTTTTCATTAATATTGTGTTACACATTTCAGTTATACTGACTTGTACTTTTTAATAAAAATTGTGTTGCACTTTTTAGTTATAATGACTTATACTTTTCGTGTTACATTTTTCAGTAATAGTGACCTACACTTTTTAGAATGAAAAAAAAAATTCAAATGTCGACCGGTCAACTAGGATACATATAAATACTCAACTTCATATAAGTATAAGCCAATAACTAGAAAGAAAGAAAATTTCGAACAATTTTCTTTTAAAAGGTCAATCGACACATATTGCGGAAGGGAGGGAGTAGTATTTACTATGGTTTGGGTTGATTGAAAAAAAAAACTTATTTAAACAACTCGTTTTCCTTAAATTTTTTGTTCAACCTAAATAGAAATTATAAAAATGGACTGAGTAAGTATCACATTAGTTTAAGATTTTACAATTCGATATTATTTTTTTGATAAATTAATATTTTCGCGATAACCACTTTTTTGAAATTGCTAATAAATTCACAATCTTTCGTTATTATTCATATTACGACCTTTTTTTTTTTTTGTTGTTGCAATTTTACATATTGTCATGTCAACCAAACTGGTTGAAAAATAATAGTCATGTGCTGGAGTGGAGTTGTAATAATTCAAAAATCTGTATATCAAACCTCTAAATTTAAAAACTTATGATAAAATTTTAAAAAGTGAAAACATTGTGATCTTTTTACACATTATCCTTGTATAATTTCTTAAAATATCTACCCTTATATACTATTTCTGAATCTTCTTCTTTCCTACGTTTATAATTTTCTCACAATTTATCTCCCTTTTTTTTTTCCTCGATTCTTTTTATCATTTTCTTTTATAATTTTTTTACAATCCCCACGAAATTCGTGGGTTTTGCACTAGTTTAAAATAGAGGCAAACTCTTGTGAAATATTACATATGCAATTCTCGGTCAAATATCGGGAGTAATGATTCAGGGTCTCGGATCAAATCTATAAAATTCATGGATCCCGTGTGAAATATATGAAACTAGAAGAATTGACACAAGATTTATTCATTCCAAATCAATTGAATCTTTACAAGAAACTCCATCCATGGAAGATAGGAGAGAAAACCAGAGATGCGGAAAGAAAAAGAAGCGAGAGGAAGTTACTGTAATTCCCCAACTAATTATTCTTATATATGGCCTATCCCCTTCTTTGACTATTTGACTCACACTCTTGAGACCCCTCCTCAAGATGAACATGTATATTGTTTAAGTTCATCTTGGAAACATTAAGATCAAAAAGAAATTGACCTAATGGCTTTGTAAATATGTCAGCAACATTATCTTCAACAGGTAAGTTAATGAGCTTGAGGACCCCTTCTTGTATTTTTTCTCTAGTAAAGTGGTAATCAACTTGAATGTGTTTACTTTTGTCATGCATAACCGGATTATGAGCCATGCTATACGCTGATTTACTGTCGGTGTACATGAGGGCAGGATAGATATGAGGAATCTTCATCTCTATTAAAAGAAACAGCAACCATTGAACCTCACAGGTAGCATATGCCATAGCTCTATACTCTGCTTCCGCAGAAGATCTACTCACAGTCGGCTGCTTTTTGGACTTCCAAGACACCAAATTTTCTCCAAGAAAGACAGCATACCCACTTATTCTTCTCCTAGTGATAGGACACATTGCCCAATCACTATCTGAGTAAGCCTTCAAAGAGAAATCAACTCCAGCTTTATAAAAAAGACCCTGACCCGGTGTGCCCTTTAGATACCTCAAGACTCTTTGTGCTGCAACCATGTCAGCTTGTCGAGGGTTACTCAACCTTTGACTCAAAGTCTGCACAGAATAAGAAATGTCAGGCCTAGTAACAGTAAGATACAATAGCCTACCAACAAGTCTTCTATATAATGTAGGATCTTTTAGAGGTGGAGAATCATCTGAAGTAAACTTTTATTTAGAATCCATTGGAGTTTTGCAAGGCCGACTCCCTAAATAACCTGCATCATTTAGAATATCAAGTGTATACTTTCTTTGACAAAGAGATAAACCAACATCAGACCTAGATATTTCAATACCAAGAATATATTTAAGAGTTCCAAGATCTTTTATAGTAAAAGCAGAATTCAAATGTTGTTTAACTCTACAGATTTCATTAAGATCATCTCCTCCTAATATAATATCATCTACATAACATAGAAGGGCAGTGAAAGAAGCATTATCTGTCTTCAAAAATAGAGAGGAATCAAACTTAGATTGCTTATATCCAAGAGAAAACAAAGAATAAGCAAGTTTTTGAAACCATTGCCTAGAGGCTTGTTTCAAACCATAAATACTCTTATTAAGTTTGCAAACTCTTGGATCAGAAATATCGCAATAACCCGGCGGAGGTTTCATGTAAACCTCTTGATGCAAATATCCATGGAGAAAAACATTGTTTACATCAAGTTGATGTAAATACCAATTTTTACCTGCAGCAATAGAAAGAAGAACCCTAACAGTGGTTAATTTAGCAACAGGAGAAAAAGTATCAAAATAGTCTACACCTTCTTGTTGTGTGTACCCTTTTGCTACTAGCCTAGCTTTGTATCTTTCTATTGAGCCATCAGCCCTATGTTTAACCTTATAAACCCATTTACAACCTATGCAATGTTTACCTTTCAGCAAGCTAGTAAGAGACCATGTATTAGTAGCCTCTAAAGCGTTCAATTCAGCTTTCATAGCATCTTGCCATTTATTTTTACAAATAACCTGTTTATAATTTTTAGGCTCTTGAATATGTGTAATAGCTGTTGTAAAAGTGCAATGGTTAGTAGATGTTGGGATATGAATCCTATAGACAAGTCCTAAATAATAATAAAAGATAAAAGATGAAGTTTTGATAAGCCAAAAGTAGACTTGAATATTTTCTAAGTGTTGACTGATCTAGTCTAGTTAAGAAGAAGTCATCTTGTACAGATCAGTAGAGTTCACAAGACAAGTACTAGTTCATAAGACAAGTCAAGTCAACATGATAAATATAAAAGACAAGTACTTATAAATTGTTGATACTTTGTATATTTTGTTAGGTTTTATATTGAGCTATTTGAGTTGTATAGAAGCTCATGATTGTTTTATGTAAAAGTATTGATGTATAGTTTTCTAAGTTGACTAAGCGTTGTAACAAGAGCTTAATGTAATGTAATAGTCTTGTTAGGATTAGATAATAGGACTAGATTAGTTCTATGTTGTAATCTGAAGAAGTCTACTGCACAAGATAAGTAGAAGACGAAGTCTACTACTGAAGGACAAGACAGGTGCGCAACTCAACAAGACAGGTCAACTTGAAGTTAGTTACAAAAGCGTGTTAAAGATGAAGATTGAAGAGTTAGTTAAGGAATAACTAATTAATTGAAGAAACGCGTGAAAGGATAAGAAGAATCAGTTATCAGTTAGTTTTCAAGAAAAGGTTGTTACACAACTGAAAGTTCTTGGATTTTTGGAAGTCTATAAATACCGCAAGGTATTGAACGATTAGAGACTACTGAAAGACTATTGAAGCATTATTGAAGATTCAAAGAAGCAATTTACTCTCAGAGATTGAGGTTCAGAAAGAAGCCAGAAGACAAGTGAAGAACAAGGAGGCTACTACTGAGCGAAGAGAAGTTTTATTTTCGTTTACTGTTTCAAGCTGCTAGTTACTTGTAAAATAGCTAGTTAGATCGAAGAGGCACTTGGTAGTGTTTTCGAGAAGATCTAAGTCTTATATCTTGGGACTTAAAACCACAAGAACACTCGATTGGAAGAGTTAATAAATTTCACAACTGGAGTTGTGAGAGTGGATGTAGACAAGTTGTCGAACCACTATAAAATCGTTGAGTGTTGTTTTACTTTACTGTTTGTTTAATTGCTTAATTGATTAATTGGCTATCTAAACAAGACAAGTAGAGTATTCATAACAATAGTTCGAATTACGAATATAAGTTGAGTATAAACTAGATTGGGCTCATTGTTAATCTGATAATTCCGCTTTACGTATTCTGATATATTGAAAGATTTTTAAAAGTCTATTCACCCCTCCCCTCTAGACTTTTACTAGCTTACTCAATATTATTAACTCAACTTGGGACCAACAGTAGATAAAGAACTTGTGGCTAAATAATCTGAAATAGGGTAAAGAATGTGTTTATTTGAACCACACATATTACTCTCACTCGGAGGCCGTCGTGGAACGAGTGAAGAAGGTAAAATTGTGTCATAAATCTGTAAATAAGCAGGAATATTTCTCTGTCTAGTAGATCTCCTAAGATTATCATCACATTCTTCTGAAATTGAATTAATCTGCTCATTATTATCATTAGAAGAATTGCTAGTATACTCTTGGAGTTCATCAACCAAGTCCTGATGAGTAGAAGTTTCATTAGGTTGATTGGAATTCTCATGTTCTAAAGGAATTTGACATCTAGATGGTTCATAATCATGATAGAATACTTCATTAGTATTTATATGTATAGAAGAAACTGGATTTTGTTGTTCAATATGATGTACAAGGTTAGGAGTAGTGTGAGTATCAATCTTATCTTTGAAAGGAAAAATATGTTCATAAAAGGTGATGTCTCGAGAAATTAAAATGTCATGAGTGTCCAAGTCCAAAACCTTGTAACCTTTAGTTCCCATAGGATAGCCTATGAAAACCCCTTTGATAGCTCGTTTCTCAAATTTATTTCTATGAGACCTAAGTGTGCTCGCAAAACATAAACAACCAAAAGCCTTCATATAAGTGTAATCAGGAGATTTATTAAAAAGGACCTGATAAGGAGACTTACCTTGTAGAACAGGAGTAGGAATTCCATTCAAAAGATAAACAGCTGTTAAAATACACTCATTCCAGTACTCTAAAGGAATATTAGACTGAAAAAGGAAAGACCTAGCAATCTGTAAAAGACTTTGGTGTTTTCTCTCGACCAAACCATTTTGTTCAGGAGTTTCTACACACGAAGTTTGATGTAAAATGCCAGTCATGGAGTAAAAATCCCTAAGAATAAACTCTGCCCCATTATCAGATTTTAAAACTTTAATTCTTACACCAAATTGATTTAGAATCATATTATAAAAAGAATCCAAGCAGTTTCTAACTTCTGATTTTAGTTTCAACATATAAATCCATGTACACCGACTAAAGTCATCTACAATAGTAAGAAAAAATCTATGCCCAGCATGAGAAACAGTAGAAAAAGGACCCCAAATATCACAATGTATGAGATCAAAAATAGTAGAAGAAGAAAGACAAGTTTTATCATTAAAGGAAAGTCGTTTTTGCTTGGCAAAATGACAAACATCACAGACAATATCAATAGTAGCCTTTATTTGTAAACCAGGAATGTGAGATAAAGCTTTTGAAGATACATGTCCTAATCTCTTGTGCCAAAGTTCAGTACTAGCACTATTTATACTAGAAAAATTATGAAAATGCTGAATACAAATGGATGAACTACAGCCTATGTCATGTTGATCTAAGATGTATAGGCCATCAACTTGCTTAGCAGATCCAATCATTGTTAAATGTTGGTCCTGCAAAAAACACATATTATTTGAGAAATGAACTACACACCTAGATGTTCTAGTTAATTGAGAGATAGACAATAAATTGTGAGTGAAAGTAGGCACAAAAAGCACATCATAAAGAACTAGATTGCTATGTATCTTGACAACACCCTTAAAGGTAGCAAAAGTGGTTTGTTTATTAGGTAAGCTAATCATAATATGAACAGGTATAGGAGTTTGCGTAAATAAAGACTTGTTACAGATCATGTGATCAGTAGCTCCAATATCCAAAATCCAATGTAAACAAGAAGAATTAGGAGTAGTACACGAGTTTAAACCTGTAACAGGACCTGTACCAGTAGAGGAATTGCCATGTTGTAAAGGAGTAGTGGTTGCAGTGACAGCTGAAGCTACAGAAGAGGCAGGATTGAGAGTGCCCATTTGCTTCTTGTTGTTAGCAAACTGCACAAACTCCGCAAACATGTCAGATGTTAAAAGAGGGTTGAAAGAGTTAGTGGAACCCTTATCTATGGTACTTGTAGTTGCACCAGCAGTTGCAGTGTTATTGGCTGAAGAAGGAACATGGTTTCTTGGTCCCTTTGGGCCTATCCAGCCGGGAGGGTAGCCAATAAGCTGAAAATACTTATCGATAGTGTGATTGGAATAACCACAATGTGAACACACAATCTTTTTCTTATCCTTAAAGGATGAATTCTTAGTAAAATGCTTCTTAACTGACATGGCGGCAGATTCAAAGGGAGATGAAGAACTTTGGGTTAAGGATTGACTAGACTCTTCTTAAAGGAGAAAAGAGAGGATTTTGGCCAAAAAGGGCAATGGGTAATTCAATAGCAATTGACTTCTCAAAGAAGCATAGGAATCATCTAAGCCAATTATAAATTTTAGGGCACCATCAGATTCTTGAAGTTTCTCAAGATCAGGAGTCAGATTGCAAGTACACAACCCACAAATACATCTTACCAATGGTCTACAACTAATGAAATCGTCCCAAAGAGACTTGAAGTGATTATAATACTCTGTAATTGACATACTACCCTTGGCCATAGTACTAAGACTCTTTTCCAAATGAAGGATTCTAGTACCATCAGATTTAAGATACCTAGTTTGCATCTCAATCCATAAATCCCTAGGATTAGTAATATAGAGCAAACTATTTCGAATAGGTGGCGTAATTGAATTCAAGATCCAGGCTAAGACTAAACTATTAACTCTTAACCAGGCAGAATATTGAATTGAGTTAGAAAGTGCAGGCCTTACCAAAGAACCATCAAGAAATGTAGTTTTATTCTTTACTTGCAATGACATCTGAACAGCCCTGCACCAAGAGGGGTAATTGATACCGGTGAAGATCTCAAAAATAACCTGGGTCGCCGGATTGTCACTCGGATGTATAAAGTACGGCGAATTGGGATCCTCTGTGGGACTCGCATATACACGAGGCGCAGGTACCGGGGCCGGAGTAGGAGATTGAGACTCTTGTGATTGATCACTCGAATTTTCAGTTGTCATGATAGAAGAAGCAAGAGATCCCAAAAAGAAATTAGGGCAGGATCAGGGGAAAAATTGAGTATAGAACTCAGGCTCAAAGAGAAAAAGAAGAAGAATCACATAAAGAAACTGTAATTAGGAGGAAATAAAATGTGATTTCAGCGGAAAAGAAACAGATCGAAGTGTAACCAAGACTTTGCGATTTTCGATCAAAACGCGATCGAAAGCTGATACCATGTGAAATATATGAAACTAGAAGAATTGAAACAAGATTTATTCATTCCAGATCAATTGAATCTTTACAAGAAACTCCATCCATGGAAGATAGGAGAGAAAACCAGAGATGCGGAAAGAAAAAGAAGCGAGAGGAAGTTACTGTAATTCCCCAACTAATTATTCTTATATATGGCCTATCCCCTTCTTTGACTATTTGACTCACACTCTTGAGATCCCGCTCTCACGTAAATAACAGAAACATACAAAACTAGAAATAGAGTCATGAACAACCATGTCTACATAAACAAGTACGTGTACGTGTTGCAGCATGAATTAATAAATTTGTGCTACTACACATGTAACACATACTTGTTCATATAATAACATATAAAGGCTCATAATATAATACATGGTTGTTCCCACAATATTATAAAGACATACATATAATGTTACGTATTACTAAAACTTTGTATTTCTACATGAAAAATTCCTCACAATGAAGAAAACTTTGCTATTCTATGCACAAAACACTAGTATGGAACGAAGAAAATATTTAGATGTAAAGAGATGAAGAACCGTTGAAAACACGAAAAAATTTCAAATGGATGAACTGAATGATAGTACAAATTAATTTTTAATCGTGACGTATATATTATCTCAAGAACAGAAAAGATGAAAGAAGAATTGATTATTCAAAAGAAGAGGGACTTATTACTAAATACACATATATAGTAATGTGACTACGTCACTGCATATGTAGAAGATACCGTCATTGAAAATAGTGAGACTGAGGAAAATAGACAATTTGAAAGAAAATATTTACTCCCTCCATTTATAAACTTTTCAATTCTTTTTTATAAATATCTTTTAATTTTTTTTTATTTATATCTATTAATTAATGCTAAAAAAAAGAGAGAGAAAAAATTATATAATTATTAAAAAAATAAGTAAATTATCAATATTGTACGGATGTTATGTCCATACATATGATAATATGAACATTTGTCATTAAAATTTAAATAGTTAAATACCCAATCCATATCCTCGTGATATATATATATATATATAGTCGGATATTCTTTGCTTATTTTATGTGGTGCATAAAGCCCTACACTAGGGGCATGTGCAAGCAAACATATTAGGAGTACTTTATTATTACCCTCCTTAATTTTTTTAATTTCCATTTTTTTAATTCTCATTTAAAAAAAATAAAATTACACCACTACTTTATTTCATTTTTAACTTCATTCTTAAATTTTCACTTTTTTTATAAATAATTAATTCTCTTTAAAACTTATGCTCAAATTAAACGTGGAGAATTATTGTCGCCCCTTTATCTTTATGTACTGTACGTTATATATGTGTGGCGAGGCTGGAAAATAATCCGGTTCTCTTAAAAACACAAGGTGGAAAAAGAAAGCTAGTACTCCTACTTTATATATAGATACAAATATATGTATGAGAACACACTTATACACATGAGGAAAACCTAATATCTGACCCACAAAAACCACACCACAGTTTTAACCTAGATGAAGAAACAAGTAGCTCAAAAAAGAGAAAAACTACTATAAATGTTGATCTATTAGTTTGTTTCAATTGTTTTTGGGTTTGATTACCATATTTATATTCGAATTAAACAAGAGTAGGTACAAGTACCAAATATATTATATATTATATATTTGATGGGTAGAGGGAAGGTTGAGCTGAAGAGAATTGAGAACAAGATAAATAGGCAGGTGACTTTTGCAAAGAGAAGAAATGGGCTTCTCAAAAAGGCCTACGAACTCTCTATTCTCTGCGATGCTGAAGTTGCTCTTATTATCTTCTCCAACAAAGGCAAGCTCTATGAGTTCTGCAGCTCTTCCAGGTTTGTTATAAATCGACTAATTTTGTCAATTTTTTTAGTACTAGGAATTGAAGAGAAGATTTTTCTTCTAAAAAAAAAGGTTTTTTTTTTGGTTGGGTTTAATTTTAATGATTTCCAATGTTTGTGTGGATTTGTTAAATTCTATGATGATTTTTGAGCAAGTGGTGAAAGAATTCCATGTTTGCAATTGTGGTGAGATCTGAGTCAGAAATTACTTTTTTCACAAGTGCTTGTACATTTAGCAAATTTAATGTACTTGTCTCTGATTCCTAAAAAAAAGGGGAAATGTGACTTGAAAAAAAAAAAAAAAAAAAGAAGGGGAAATGTTTTTGTAGATTTAATTTATGATTTGATCTTGATAAATCGGAATCATGACAATTCATCTCATTAACGCCTTTTTAATCCATTTAGAAAAATGTTTCTTAGATTTTATTTTTAACTTGATTTTGATTGATATATAGGACATTTAATCTCGTAATTGTTTTTTTTTTAACATCTATTTAGAAGAGTAAAAAAAAAAATCAGTGATGTATATATATATATATATTTCTTTTGCCTTGAATCTATTAATTATTTCAATTTTATTAATCATTGCCAACAACAACACGTGAAAGACAATTGAACCTAGGATGAAACATCAAATCAGAATACATACAGAAGATAACTGCCATTTTATTTTTATTTTTATTTCACTTGGCGATATCATACTTTCAAAGGGGGACGTTTCTTTTAGAATCTAGGGATTTGAAATATTTGATAGAATTGTAAAATTAAAGTTTGTGTTTGTTTTGAGATTTTACTTTGAGTTATATCAATTGATGGATGCATTATTTTAAAATGAATTGTATTTGAGAAAAATAATACTCTTGTTTATAAGAAGTAAATTTAGGTGTTTATTAAATCCTTAAACCGTATGAGACAAAGATGTAAAGTTCTAAGTTCACACCATGTGAGTCTAAAAGTACCCTTGCTTAATAAAACACAAGGGTCTGTTGATGGTATTTTGGAAGATGTTATATCTTACCTTTAATTATAGTAATAGCTTTTACATTTTTGGATCTTTGATTTGAATAAACTTCAATTCCGCAAAGGGTTTTATATTATGATTCAAATATTTTACAGTCTATATGTTTCTCTGTAAAATTTGAATGTCCAATATACCCTTAATTAGTCATGTTAGAAAACACCCTATTAATTAGGGTTTAGTTTTAATAACCAGGTCTGCTATTTCACTAATATTCTTGTCAAATTTTAAAGGCCATCTGAAATTATTAATAATGTATTGGCTATATATATATAAAGAGAAAATGAGGATGCTTATATATTGATGCCTTTGTTTGATATTATTAGTATAACAAAGACATTGGAGAGATATCACAGAAGCAGCTACAGTCATCTTGAAGCTCATCAATCATTCCAAGATGAACAGGTAATTCATTTTCTGAATTTTTTCAGCTTATAAAAGCAGTTAAACATCATTTAATCATAATATATACTCCCTCCGTTCCACAGGAATTTGCACACTTTTCATATATGGATGTCCCATACCAATTTGCACACTTCGTAAAAGGAAATATCTTCACAACCCTCACCCTTGAAATATACTCATATTTACCCATATGTCATTACTTTTCCACACTCAATCTACTTTTTAATTTACTTTATTCATAAAAGTTTACAAAACTACCCCTCAAAACATCAATCATTACACTTTTTCTTACACATTTCTTAAAATGTGTGTCGGTCAAAGGTTGCAAGTTCCTCCGGAACGGAGGGAGTACTATATTTCAATTTTAATGTATGAGTATATCTAGCAATGATATTAATGTATGTAGTTATAGGACTTTTAATTTTTATCAAATGGTCAATCAACAACTTTATAAATGTGAAATATAGGAAAAAAAAAAAACTTCAAAATTCTAACAAACTATTTCTAATATATACTCTCTCCTTTCCCGAAAGTTGTCTATTTACTTTTACACTTTGAATAAGAAATATAGTACTTTATTTGTCCAACAAAACTCTGTTCACTTTTTTTATTTGTCTATCCATAAAAAATTTGCACATTTCTTTTTATGTTAACAATCATTTTATCTTTTTATGTTATCTTTTCATCATCTACTTTTTCTTAACACATGTGCTTTAGAAAATAGAGAGATATAGTAAGTATTGTCAAAAAAAAAATTAACAACTTTCGTTGAAACACTCGAAATGATAAAATGGGTAAACTTTCGACAGGGTGGAGAAAGTATGTAATATTTATTTCTTATTGACACTTAATAAATTGAATCCTCGAGATCTCTATAACAATTTTATTTATATGTGTATATATATATATATGACAAATTCCGTATATTCCTTGTGGAGACAAAAGAGACAAAAAAGAATATGTTTAAATTGTCGTATAACTAAAGAAGAATATTTGGAGTGAAAAAGAAATTTGAGATAAGTGTAGGCTGTGTAGCTGAATTATTGTTCCTCAGCTTTTACCACATTCAACTGTTGCATTTTTCAAATTTTACCATGTCCAACTGTTGCCTTTTTAACTTTTGCAGTTTTTAACTGTGTTGCATTTCTCAAATTCCTTTTTGTTTGGGTTGCTTTCTACCTAATCTATGTAATAATCTTTGTTTAAAAAAAATGTAAAATAAAATTACCTAAATATACTTCTTAAAATTTTCCTGATGGCCCAGTTTAATTGAAAAGAATTTAAACAGGTTGTTACATAGCCGTGACATTTTTCTGCTAGTAAATATATAAATACGTTCAATAATCATAGACCCTTGAGAAAAAAAAAAAAGGAAAATATTTTGGATGTTTTATATTTCTATTGGAATTTATATTAAGTTTTGTGTGTACAGAAAAGGAAAATTAGATCAATATATAACTAACTTGATCCCTTCTGTGAAGCAGAACAACTACCAAGAGTATGTAAAGCTAAAGGAAAGAGTTGAGATTCTACAACAATCTCAAAGGTAATTTATTGTGATACACTGTATTTCATAGGGCAATTAATTAACAACATAATATAGAGAAACAATGAATTGTGAAATTATAATTTCATTGAGTGAATGTAAAGGATTACATGAGGGAGTATTTATACATACAAAACATATCTAATATATATCTCAAATCTAGATTAATAAAGAAAGTTAATATAAATACAATATATAATATATATGAAATATATTATATATCCAATACATAATTCTCTATATTTATTAATTAAAATTAATTTGAATGAAATAATAGGAGTATTTAATTTAACATCAGTAACTTCCTTTCGTAAATATTAGTTCAGTTTATCCATATTTTAGGACAACTGTATAATCACAAAAGATGTTCTCATACATAAAACATGCAGGTCTCCATCTTAGTATTCAGGCCTGAAGTATGTTAATATTCTAAGAATAAGATATTACTACAATATTTCTATTAGGCAGCCTTATACAAGTTATGTGTGTCGCGTGTCAAACAATATCACACATCTATTAAGTATAGGAGGATCATGAGGTTTATAAGAATATGAACAAGTATCTCTATATATTGATACGAGGCATTTTGGTGAAGTTTGAAAAATAAATTCGTGCAAATTCAGTTCAAAGTAGACAATATCATACCAATGCGAATACCTGCCACGGATTATGTCTAATTAAACGGATAATATTATACCAATGTGGATGCATGTGATGATAAAATGTCAAATGAAATCATCCATATTTTTCATATATATTTGGTGTTCCACCTTGTGTTTCATAGTGGGGATGAATGACATGTGGAGGTTAAAGAACAAATAATGGAATGTATACATCACACTGATATGTGTTAATAATCTAGTAGGGTGGAAACACAAAAGTTGAAATAGAGCGGTTAAAATGTTAAACGATTAATTAACCATGTATATATCTAAATAAAATTATCCTTATTGATGAAAAGAATTAAGTATACTTTTGCACCTCAGGCATATTCTAGGGGAAGACTTGGGACAGCTGAGTACAGATGATATTGATCAACTTGAACAAGTATTGGATTCATCATTGAAACAAATACGGTGCAAAAAGGTTTGGTTTTATTTATTTTTCATAGAAAAAAAATGTAATTATAGTATTATTTTTGCTGGGGAAGATTATATATATAATATACTCCAACTTTGCTGTATGATATATTTGCAGAGTCAACAATTGGTTGCTAAGCTCTCTGATCTACAGCAGAAGGTATCTATTTCTTTAATTAATCTTTACCGGATCGAATAAAGATTTACTACTACTACTACAATAATAATTATTATAATTATTATTATAAAATAGTACAACTAGCTAGCCAATTAAATAATCCACTGCTTTAATTGCAGGAAAAGGATCTGATGGAACTTAACATTTCATTGAGGAGCAAGGTATGTACCGGTCCATATCCTCTAAAAGCTCAATTCATATTTTCATCAGAAATATATGGGAAATTTGCATAATTGCCCATTTTTCACCAAAATTTCATTTTTGCCCTTGTTGTGAAAAAATATCTCATAATAATCCTTCGAAAATCCCTCCTTCATGTCCAGAGTGGACAATTTAGTGCACGGTAGTAGATAGATGCTTTTTAGAATAATTGCATGTAAACACAGAGTTGGTGAATGAGTTAGAATAGTGATGGTGAAATATTGGGTGCCCATAATAAACATGGAAGAAGATTGAGATTTACGAATATTTGAAGAAATAAATAATAAATAAAAAAGAATGGAGAGGGAGGAGGGAATGATAATGTATTTTTGCAAATTTCCCAAATTGTTATAGTTGGAATCAATCACCTATTCATTCTCATGTTTCAATTTACATTTATATATACATGTCATGCGATACTAAAAATGGAGCTAGTAATTTATTAATTATGTCTTTTTTTTTTTTTTTGAAAGCCATTATGTCTTTTATTAGAAAACGGAAATTTGTATGAAACAATGTCATACATAATATTACAAGACTGGTGTGTGAAATTTTATAATAAAATTGAAATTGAATAGTAGTTGAATGAAGGGAAAAAGAAATTAGATAATCTAAATGATGAGCATCCATCGAATAGTGATTTACAAGTGTTAGTTATTCTTCCCATCATGAGTTTATAATTAAGCTTCAACTCAATTATATATATATATATATATATAAATATTAAAGGACAATTGTGATTCAAATGTTTAATTGGAGCGGCTCATAGTAGAAGTTGCGTAATTAACAATTTTGTATGGAACAATGCAGCTTGAACGAACTAGTGCAGCAGGTCAATCCACGTGGCAATACCAGCCGCAGCCACCTTCTCCGCCGGACATGCTTCATCAGCCTCCCAACTACAATAACACGTCAGAAAATCGGTATTTTTTTCTATTTCGTACTATATATTACTAAAACGATAAAGCAATGATATAGAAACCCGATGAATTACTTATGGAACCCACCACTCATAAAAACTGTAAAGTCATATATACTTTTAATGAAGAGCATAAGATAATTAGTAAATGAAATGATCATTTGATACAACAACGGATTAAATAAGAGTGGGCTGATTAATTCAATATAAAAAGTAGATCGATTCATAAGAGGTAATAAGATATATACATAATATTAAGGGGATGTTTTGAAATTCATCCGACTGGACCTGGGAAGTGGGATGCTACGTCCCTCGTCTTGTTCTAATTTGAGATTTAAAATTCGCATTTTTCACCATCGATCCAATTACATCTATCCTTAAAATACATGTAAATTCTATTAATACATTATTCACTTTTACATAATTGATTTGACATAAAGTTATAGAAGTATCATGTTATACTCAAAAAAAAAATTTAGAAAAAAAAAACACGATCACCATTCAAATTAATGAAATAATACTGATTTTACAATTAAACTGTATATAATTTGGCTGATTTTATTATAATACAAATGTGTTGTGACAGATTTGTGGAACCAGCAAATAATGATGTTGCAGCTGCAGCATCAACACAGAATGCAAATGGGATGATGCTGTCGGAATTTATGCACTGATTCTTAATAAATAGCGGTTGTAATAATTCATAAGTGACAAATTTGATTTTTTTACCAGTTTCTTCCCTAAATTATAATACTAGACAGTGGATATTGTACTGTAAAAGACCTAATAATGTCATGCAGACTAAATCAAGCGTGTATGTAGATGTTGTGTGGATCTAATTAGGAAACCATAATAAAAGAGATTGATGTCCCATTATATACATACGGTGTGAATGTGGATAATGTGATTGAACCACTTAAATCTTGACGTTCGTAGATTATAAATCTTACGTTTCTTGTTTATTAATACAGAGTTTTACTTCAAAATAAAATAGAACCTCAAATCATCAGTCACTAACTTGCAATTAATTCTATTGTAAATAAATAATAAATTTATGTCTAAAAAGAAAATTGGAGAATTACTTGAAAAATAATAACTTTCCTTCCAAAAAATCCTAGCGTGATTTTTTATCCCCCTATGGCCCTATCTTCCCTCAAACCCTTCTTTCTTTTGTTACTTTTTTTCTTTGTAGGATTTCTCCTAATGTGAAATTTTCTAACTTTTGGTGGCTCTTTCCCTTACTTTGATCTGATTCTATGTTGACAAAATTATGGTGTTACTATTTGGTTTGTCCTAGTTTGATCGATTTTATATGATTTTAGATTCGATGGTGACCGTACAAGCAGTCACAAGACAATTTAAGTCTATAATGCATGATCTGATTCTATTGAGGTGTTGTTGTTCACTCATTTGTACCAATCAAAGTATGTTACTTGAAGCTTGGGCTTACATTATAGACTTAGTTTTTTGTTTTACGTACCCATATATCTTGCCAGATTGTGTGTTTTTTTTTATATAGAATTTAGTTTTGCTAGATATTTTATCTATCAATAAAATCACTTCTTGAAAAAAAAGAAAGAAAAAGCTTTATAACATTATTGAATCTATGATATGTATGATGACAAGATATCAAAGATATACCTATCATAATTGGTTTAGTGTTGGGTGGATCATTTAGTTTGATTACTTTCTTAATCAATAGAAAGGAGATGGCAGAGTTAATTAATCTCATGTGCATCAATTTGCATCATGGTCATTAATTTTAATTGAAATGTATAACTATTATAATCGACAATATAAACTTATATAAAAGAATTGCAATTAAATAAAACATGATATTACCTTTGACTGAACATGACATTTTAACTAAAATATAAGTAGCTTATGGATCTAAAATTGGTAGATGAGATCACACGAGTTAACCTAAAACCTCCTCACGGACCACACTACAATATATATGGTACCACTCTCGTATTCTTTCCCTTTTTCTCCTAGTGACATTGTTGTTGCCATCTCTCCATCAATTGACTACCTCCACAATTGCAACTCTTATTTAATTGTGGTCACTATCAAAAACTTTTCTATATGGGAAACGGTACATTTTTGTCTGCTTTCTAATTTCATCATTTTATTCTTATAATTGTTTGTAAACGTTGAGCCATCTCAATAGGACCACGCAATTTAGAAAAAATAAAATACAGAGACCACAATGTGCTGGGCGTTCTGCAGAAGAAAAAAAGAAAAAGGGGAAAATGGAACAATCGAAATTTACTACTATGTACTATATTGTAACCCTAGAGAGCACTTAATTATGAGAGTTTTGATTGCAACAGCTATATTCCATATAATACATAACATAGTTCCGTACATACTCTTTAGGGTTACAGATTTCACCAAGATGCCATATTCATATTGCAGTGCAATAATATAATGTGATATATGAAAGCTAAATGTATGTAACTTAATGTTAATTTGGAGCCCCGTTTAAATTCACATATTTACATTTTGTATGAACTGGCTCCTTATGAGACCTAAAGAGAAGCACACTCTTAAGTCTCAAGCTTACATCACTAGGTCAACTCCTTGGGGTTCTGAAATATATACTCCCTCCGTCTACCAAAAATATGTCCGACACAAATTTTAAGAAAAAATTGATAAAGTAAAGATGTTGTGGATTGTTGTGAGATAAAAATAAAGTTGTTGTTTATAAACGGAAAATTAATACTATATTTTTTGGGGATAGACAAATAAGAAAAATGAGCATACCTTAATGTATGGAAAAAGAATATAAAAGATTTGAATTTCGTGTTTTTGCGAATTTATAATTATACACGTCTGATCTATTCCAATTAATCTTTCTACTTGAATTGAATTAACTTTAACTCAGAAAATCCAGTGTATAAAACATAAATCCATTGTATAAATATGATCAATTCTCTTGACTGATCATCATGATTCATGAGCCTAGCTATTACTAGTGCGCGTGACTTGGTACATTATATTAAATAATTGTATGTATTTTATTTTATTTTATTTTTGGGAGGGGCCCTATTCTTAAGCCAAATTGTGTGAGACATGTTATAGAAACAAAAGATGCGTGAATGAGAGAAAATTTAAACCCCATTTTTATAGTATATGAATATATTAAAAGATGTAAGCTTTTCTCTCGTTCGGAATATACCCCTTTTTAAGTATACTTTTGTTGTATTTAATAAATATTGATGGATGATCATCACAACATAGTAGTAGTATTCTATTTATAGATGTTGGACAATGATTGGATGCATTACGGGACAATTTCATTTTTCGAGTGTTTCTTAGATTCGGCAAAGGGTATTTGTTTATAAATCTCATTGGATTCAAATTTTAGTATGCAATATTAAAAGATGTGTTTGAGTCGTATACTCACCCTTTCCCCTTTTAACCTTTACACATTTGAGGGTGACATATATAAGATTTAAAAAATAATAAATTATATAGTATTTTATGTAGGGTGAGTCTCTTGTGCACTTAAGTACACGGTGTACTTGAATGGACTTTAATTGGTCAACTGTTAACTATTGACCTTGATCGATCAACGGTCAAAAAATTTTCGATTTTTTTTCTTTTTTTTTTTAACTGAAAATTTACATGTTTCAATAATATTTTCAGTTATAATAACACATACTTTTCATTAATATATAACTTACACTTTTCATTAATAGAACATACACTTTTCAGTTATAATAACATACACTTTTCATTAATAGATCATACATTTTTCAGTTATAATAACATACAATTTTCAGTTATAATAACATACACTTTTCATTAATATATAACTTACACTTTTCATTAATATATAATACACTTTTCAGTTATAATATCATACACTTTTCAGTTATAATAACATACATTTTTCATTAATATAACATACACTTTTCAGTTATAAAAATGTACACTTTTCATTAAAAACAATGTTGCACTTTTCAATATAGTAACACACACTTTTCATTAAAAAACAAAATACATTTTTCAATATACTAACATACACTTTTTTTTAAAAAAAAAGTTAAAGTTTAACCGTTGATTGGTTAACGGTCAAAGTCTACTCAAGTATACTGTATACTTGAGTGCACATAAGACTTTGGCTTTTATGTAAAATTAAGTAAAAATGTGAACGGAGAAAGTATAAGAAAAGTAAAAGAGTAGAGAGATAAATGAAAAGTAATTGACAATTAATTTATTTTTGTTAGACGAAATGTGTTTAATTGACTATATTTGGTGTTCTATATTTATTTGTATTGTGTCACATATAACTATTTTTAATCAAAGTTGGATATTGTTTAATTTTTTTTAATTAAATTTTCCCGTATGAAATATGATAAAAGGTGATAAATTTCATCATCTCTCATTTATATTAAGTACTCCGTTAACCATCATGATTACGGGTGTTCGGAGTGATGTAGACAGCGAGAGCATATAAAAAGATGATACACGAAAAACATATAAAAACACACACTATCCGTTGATTCTACGAATATCTGAAGAAATGCTAAAACTCAGATACATTGATTCAAGAAGAATATTGCAAAAAAGATAGTGAGATAACCTCTCATATTTTATTAATCAATTCAACTGCCTAATAACAATATAGAATTTATCTATTTATAATATGAAATAGACTTGAAGGATAAGAAACATAAAAATACTAAATATAACAAAATTAAAAAATATCATAAATATAAGTATAAATATCTAATTAAATATTAATATTGATTCTCATTAATATCTCCACCATTCTCCCCTTCCTAGGGACGGTTCGTGTTGGTTCTCATCATAAAGGTACTAAGGCCAGCTGAAACATCTTTGTATTCTTTTGGCCACAAAATAATAACAACTTGATATTTTGTCGTCAAAGCAGTGTAACTTCCATCATCGTTCATAAAAACCACAAAATAATTATTCTCAACCTCCATCGTTAAGTTAGGCATATCAGAATGAACACCCTCAACTACACAAATACTTTCCTTCCTTTTCCTCATCATAAATTGGGGAGCCACTATAACCATCCTCAACATCATCAACAAAAAAATATCAACAAACTCAATAACAATTGGTGATACATCATAACTACAATTTTCATCAAAATATTCATCGAACATGGGTGGTTCATCATAACCACAATTTTCATCAAAATATTAATCGAAAATTGGTGGTCCATCATATTCACCATGGAAAATAGAATAACATACCAACTTATTGATCAATTGACAAATATGTGTAGTATCATCTACATACGTTGATTGCTCATCACAAATAGTATCGTAGAACGGTTGGAATCTCAGAACCATCATCGAGAATTGTACCTAGTCTCTAATTACCAACTGATATAAACAGCGAGAGCGTATAAAAAGATGATATACGAAGAACATACACTATTCGTTGATTATACGAATATCCAGAGAAATACTAAAACTCAAATACGTTGATTCAATAAGAATATCATAAAAGAGATAATGAGATAAACCCTCATATTTTATTAATCAATTCAGCTCCCTAATAACAATATAGAGTGTAGATGTTGTGAATTCTTAAATGTATCAACATTCTCAACAACATCTTAATTTGACCTTCCAAGTTGGTACAAGGTTAACACGGACGGTAGTGCCTTTTCTTCCCCGGGTAGTCTACATGCGGGGGGCGGTCTTCAGGACCTTCAGGGGTTTCTTTGTGGCTGCGGTCGCTACTAAGGTGGGTTGGGGCCTCCCTCTTGAGGCTGAGTTGGCAGCGGTACTTATAGCCATCAAGTATGCACATGATCAGGGATGGCACTTCCTTTGGATTGAGTCAGACTCGACACTCACGATTGACACTTTTATGAGCATCAATCCCTCTATTCCTTGGCGTCTGCAAGGCCTTTGGAGCCATATCCACCCTCTTACGCATGGCATGCACATCAAATACTCACACGTCTTTAGAGAGGCCAACCAGGCAGCGGATGCTGTGGCCAAGACTGGCCTTGATTGTGTCTGAAGAGGTTACCCACCGTACTTTTTACTCTCATTTCTACATAATGATTTATATACTGTTTTCTATAGACATTGACTTTTAGAGGAGTGTGCCTTTTTCCTTGACCTGAGTTTTATCCCTAAGGAGGGTTTTCCCAGGCAAGGTTTTAATGGCACTCCGGCCTCTGGCTCGACCTGTGAGCTTATGGTCCTAGGTTTTCTTTTCTTTTATATGATCTACCTTTTATTGCCTCTTAATTTGACCTTCCAAGATTTTTTCTAAGTCTTTTGTGAAATGTTATATTAAATGTTGAGCTAAATGTTATCGCATTTCTGGCAGGATCTAGGAGCTTCTACAAGGATCTGGAACCTGGAAGATTCCATAACATTGCAGAACGTGCTAGAGCAGCCTGGAAAATTGTAGATCAACCTGGAACATAGAAGAAGGATCCAGAAAAAATCATGGAAGTTGAGTTCCTAAAAAATAGGATCTCAACATGGAAGCCTCTAGAAGTCGGATCCCACTCAATAAATACCGAAGGATGGCTCCATAAATTAGTGTGTACTGTTCGATCAATATCCTAGACTGAGTGTTCATCCCTGTTAAGAATTGCGGCCAGTAGTTATACATTTTAGATCATACGAAGTATCCCACCCGTATGACTGATCGATTTTCTTTATCTATCGAGAATGTAATCATAGATAGGAAACTAGCATTTAGGCAGTGTATATTTTATACACTTAGTTCGTTTTTAGAACAAGACACCTACCTCGATATTAGTTTCAGTTGTGAAAGTTATTGTTGTAACATTTCACACAACATTTGTACTTGAATATAAGTATTGATTTTTCGCCATAAGGTTAGCATAGATTTTATTTATTTTATTTATAAAATCTATGTTTCCATTGTGTCGCATTATTTTTAGTGTTTCAAGTCTTCCATTGTATGTCTTTATATTTTTTATATTATGTTAGAGTCAGTGTTGCACTATTTGTCTCAACATTCGGTGCAACATTATTCAGTTTTTACTTAAACAGTTGATAGTACACTTTTAGTTGGTATCAGAGCCAACACCTGACGATACTAGGTTTAGATCCTTGCTCAAATATATGTTGATGACATTGTGTTTGGTTCTACTTGTGATAAAATGTTAAGCAAATTTGTTGAGACAATGACTGCAACATTTGAAATGAGTATGGTTGGAGACTTGAATTACTTTTTAGGTCTTCAAATCAAACAATGTAATGATGGTATTTTCTTCTCCCAGAGTAAGTATGCTAAGAACTTGGTTAAAAGATTTGATCTTGAGAATTCAAAAACGATGAAAATCCCTATGGGATCTACATTGAAACTTTGCAAAGATAGTGCTAGAAAAGATGTTGGTCCAACACTTTATAGATCTATGATAGGTAGTTTACTCTATCTAACCTCTAGTAGACTAGATATTATGTACAGTGTGTGTGTTTGTGCTAGGTACCAAGCTAATCCGAAGGAATCTCACCTGAATGCAGTGAAAACAATAATTAAGTATGTTGCAGGTACAAGTGAACTTGGGATTTGGTACACTAAAGACACCAACAATATTTTGATAGGTTACAGTGATGCTGGTTGGGCTGGAGATATAGATGATAGAAAGAGTACGAGTGGAGGATGATTTTACATGGGGAACAACCTTGTATCATGGCACAGCAAGAAACAAAATTGTGTTTCACAATCCACAGTTGAGTCAGAATACATAGCTGCAGGAAGCTGTTGCACATAACTCTTGTGGTTGAGTAAGATGTTCCATGACTATGGCATTGAGAATGGTATACTTACAGTCTTTTATGACAATACTAGTGCCATAAACATTTCTAAGAATCTTGTATAACACTCACTCACTAAGCACATTAGCATAAGACATCACTTTATGAGAGATTTAGTAGAGAAGAATATTGTGAAGTTGGAGTATGTACCTACTGAAAAACAGAATGCTGACATTTTCACTAAGGCTTTAGACCACGAGAGATTCTCAACTTTGAGGAAATCTCTTGGCATGAGCACTATCTGAAAAATCCTTAATGGATGTTGTCACAAATGCAAAAGAAAGAGAAGCCAAGTCCAAAGGAGGAGGTCGAATCGTGTGTTTACTCGAGTGGATTATTCTGAATCCCTGAGGAAGAAGAAAAAGGCTGGAAACGATGCTGATGAACCCATCCAGGTGTTTTCTGAATCTGAAGAAGAGCCTGTTGTTGCTGAGAAAGCAAAGAAGAAGAAAGTTGTTGCTGAGCCTAAAGGCAAAGGGAAGGCTAAACTGGTCCCTGAGGGAGAACCTGCTAAATCAGATTATGAGTCTGATTTTGATGTATGATTAAGAGACATTCAACAGTCTCTAAAGAAGAATGCTAAGACTTTTGCTGCTGCAAAAGAGTCCACACTTGAACCAGATGATGATGGCAGTGGAGACAGCTCCTCTTATGAGGAAAAGAGCTCTTCCAAAAGCTCTGAAAATGAAGGAGGTTCTGACCCTGATGAGAAACAAGCTTCTGAGGAAGATGAAGGTATATATGATCCCTCTGATTACTTAGAGAAAAGGCTAGAAATTTATTCTAAGAGAAAATTACTGATTGAAAAGAGAATAAATCTGCATGACTTTGATAGTAAGGGGATGGTCAAGTTTTTAGAGGATAGACACTTGTTAAATGCTGTTACATTTGGTGAAACTTTTCTTACAAATTGATTATATGAGTTTTATGCTTGTATGAAGAAGAGTACTGGTAGGACAAGTTCTAGATGGTATGGAACTGTGAAGTTTAGGGGCAGTGATGTGCCACTAACTTCAGAGTTAATCAATGAGTTTTTGCAAATTTCTAATGTTGAGGAAGATGATGATCCAGACATGGATGTGGTGATTACTGCAATCACATGGAGTAGAAAAATTAAGTGGACTAGGAAGATGCTTTCCAAACACTTAACCTCCCTACATTTTGTCCTTTATAAACTTATTGTATATAACTGGATCCCAACTACCAACACCACCAAAATTACTAGAGATCAAGTCATTCTTATGTATAGAATATCCATACTTAAGAAGTTTAATTTAGGCCTCACCATCTTTCACCATATGATGAAGTTTACTGGGAAAGTTTCTGGAAAAGGTAATTTGTCCTATCCTGTCTTGATTTCTAACTATGTGAAGCACCATGACTTCATTGCAAAGAAGACAGATGTATTGAGGGAGAGGGTACCACTGTTGGTTATTGCTTCTGCCTTACTGATTGGGGACAGAGTGATTGACTTGCCCCTGAATGCTCCTGGTACTCACAGTCAGCACAGATCATCCAGACCATCTACCTCTACACAACCAGGCACTTTCAGACAAAAACAGAGGAGTGCAACACCAAATGCTGAGAACATTGATGTCAATTTTTCTGGTATAAAGTATGTTTTTCAAGCTTTTATACTGTCACAACTTCAATACTTACAGGTCTCCATAGATGAGCTTCAGTTCCTGAATAACAAATGGACAAAGATGCTTTCAACTCCAACAGGGAGAGTGCCACCATCACATTCACAGTCTAACTCTACAGTTGTGATTGAAGAGTTGAATGGTGAATTCCAGTTGCTGCTGGTGGACCTGATGCTGATAGTGGAGGAAATAAAGTGACTAATGTAGTTGCTCACTTTGAAAGATTTTATGTAGAGGAAGTTGATGATGAGGATGCTGATGACATGGAGACTTTATATGGTGATCTCCATTGATGAACAGAGAGGATGCTACAAGACAGGGGGAGAGCTGATTTCAAAATGGCAACTGTACAGGAATTTGATGCTGCAGCTGTTACCTCAGCAATTTATGTCATTTTTCAGTTTCAATCTCTGTACTTTGTGTTTAAGTAATTTCTAATACAATCTTTACTTATTTCTAGGTCATAGGATTTTTTTTTTGCTTATACTTGATATACAGCTTGCTTAATTCAGTTTGCATTTGATGATATATGTTTACAGGATATTATTTGTTTACTGTAGGTTGTTTATCTTGTTTAAATAGGTCATATTATTCAAGAGTTTAAAAGTGTTTGCTTTTGAGAATAAACAAGGAGTACACTTCTTTTAGGCTTAGTGCCTAAGTGCTTAAATGGTTTGCCTTAATAGATTTGAAGTATACATATTTCAAAATTCTCATATGCTTACTGTCTATTGATAATATAAGTCTAGTTTTGTTTTTGTTTTTTTGCTCTGATTTCTGATCTTTTGTGACTACTTAAATCTTAAGTTCTCTTCCAATCTAACTTATGATTTTAGTAAGTTTATATGTTGTGAATAAGTATACTGCTTATACTTGTTCTGTTTTGGATAAAATTATCTTGATCTTATGGCACGGATCATTGTAAGATTATCCTTGGTCTTCATTCGATTTGATCCAACGATTACAACAAGTATTGTCTTAACTAGTATTTAGCAATTATGTTCACCTCAACTAAGTACATAATACTGAGTATGTATAGAAATATATGTGCATCAGGTGTGTTGTAGTCGAAAGGTCAAATTGGGGGAGATTGTAGATGTTGTGAATTCTTAAATGTATCAACATTCTCAACATCTTAATTTGACCTTCCGATTTTTTTTCTAAATCTTTTCTAAAATGTTACATTAACTTTATACCCATACTTAAGAAAAAAATATGTGTTGGATTTGAGAAAAAAATATGTGCTAGATTTAAGTACGAGTGTGGGCTCACTCGGTCGGCCGAGTGGGATCTGCTTCCAGTACACCTCCTGTTTCGACTTCTCACTCGGTTGTCAAGGTGGGCTCACTTGGTCGGCCGAGTGGGATCTACTTCCAGTAAACCTCCTGTTTCGACTTCTCACTCGATTGCCAGGGTGGGCTCACTCGGTCAGCCGAGTGGGATCTACTTCCGGAATTATTTCCCTTTTTTTCAATGTGTTCTCCCAAAATACCTACAACAAAGCAATATGAACTACACCATAGCAATGCTCAAACCCCATATAAAACCTAAATTCTAAAAAATTTAGCGCCAAATCAACCCAAAAGTCAATATAATCAACGTTTCGCATATCAATTAAACAAAATTCATTCAAGCAATAGAAGAATATGCAACGATGCAAATGAAATTGTAAAAACGACCCCCCCCCCCAAAACTTAGACTTTGCTAAGCAAATCTAAGTTTGACAATGAGTGTTTACCTTTGAGTTTGCACCATACACTATTTCATCTTTCTTCATTGTATCATTTCTTCTCACATAGAAGTCCATGTCCAAGCTCCATTAAGCACCAACATCCTACCACATCCTACTAAACAAAACTAAACAAAAAGATCAAAAAGCACTAAACTAAATAAAATTAAAAACGAAAAGAAAGCAATAAATTTGACCACCTTAGTAGCAGGACATTTCTGATTCCACCACTTTGACTAAAATAACTCGAAATGACCATAGTGCCCTTAATAGATAAATTCGCACACCAAGTGACAAACATCTTACATACCAACCCATCTACTTCTAACATTTAAAAAAAAAAAGAATGAATGAATCAACCATTAAAAAAAACTACATTAATAAATAAACAAACATTTAAAAAAAAAAAAAGAATGAATGAATGAATCAACCATTAAAAAAAAACTACATTAATAAATAAACAAACAGTGAGAGTTGTTTATTACTATCAACATCTCAGTCTCAACTATTTTTTCTTTACTTCTTAACCTTTAAAAAAAACTACATTAATAAATAAACAAAAATTGAGAGTTGTTTATTACTATCAACATCTCAGTCTCAACTATTTCAACTATTTTTTCTTTACTTCTTAACCTTTAAACCCCAAATATTTATATTAAAAATCAGAAATACCTATACCCTCATATTCTTATATTATACTAAGATTCTATTCGGCAAACACTTTACTAAGATTCTATTCGCCAAACACTTTCATAGCCGGTGCTCCTCGCCAGAATCCGACTCGACCACCATACGAACCACAAAATCACGCAACAAAAGTTGGGGTTTGTGCTGATACGGCCCCTTTGATCCATTTTCCAAGTCACTTTCAATCATGCTCTCCTAAAACCTTCTCTATCACATCATCTACTTGTAAAACGTTGTTACGCACCATCATCGAGAACTTTAACGATATTGCCTTTTTGATCTCCCTTCGAACCTTATATCAACAAGCTTGAAAACTATGGACTCGTCGACAGCAACCAATGTACCAGAGAATGTTCAATTAACATGGTCATCATGATCAATGTGGCGCCACTTGAATTATGAGATCCATAAGTCCGATCATCCACTAATGTAGCCCCGAACAACGTTTGCCTTTGCTGGTGATCCTCATCATCGAACCAACTACCACGACGTTTACTATTTTTAATTCTCATACTATTAGTCTGCCAATTTTCATGGTTGTTTTCTCGACACAAGATTAGTAGCACAATTTATATCGATTAAAACAAAAAATCGCATCAAAATGCTACAATAATATAGTAAAAAAGAACACAATTCTTTAATTATTATTTTAATTTAAATTTTAGGAATTCTAGACAAATACTCCTCATATTTATACAAATCACTTCATTAAATTAATGGTGGAGATTTGAGAATATTTTTTTATTCACGTAAAACTTTCTCTAAAATTCTCAACAATACTTTATATATTTCTCTACAACAAATTCCCAACATTTCTCTACATATCTTATGATCCAATATTAATATTGATGTTACTTATTTTCTCTTTTATGTGTGAGACGGATTCCTTTTAACCTACATTCCAAAATTTTGGTAAGAAAATCCATATTTTTTTCCAGATTTTGGTTTATAAAAAAAGTGATAATGTTTAAGTAAAAAGTGATAATATTTTTAACAAAAGTGACTGTCACTTTTTATTTAAACACTATCAGTTTTTCCTCAAACATTGTCACTTTTTATATATGGGGGTAAAGGAACACCCTTCTCACAGATCTGATTCTATGAGACGGTCTCACTCAAGACTAACCCTAAATTATACGCCTTTTTCATGTATTTATGTACTCCAATAGATAGCGTTGAAGCATGAAAGTGTGTGTGCGTGCAAAATTAGAGATGTTGTCTGTCGTATTGGCACTATCCACACGACACTTTGCAGCGGAAATTAAATTGCACTTTGAAAAAATGAAAGTATTCAAAATTTGCGTGGATTATAAAATCATCTACGCTATTCACTATATAAAAATATGTGAAACGGATTACAACCTCTTAGAGGTGTACAATAACACTATGAATGAGTGTAAACAATTTACTAGATCCTATGAAACTATCTCCCTCATAGATCTATGCATATAACCTAGTAAATAAGATCATGATCAACACACTATTAGGGTATGTTTTGAAACTCTACAAACTGCTTCTAGAATCACTTATTTTTCAAAAGCTGTGAGATGGAGCTTTGAAAATAAGTGATTCTAGAAGCAGTTTGTAGAGTTTCAAAACACCCCCTTATTCGGGTTTACAATAATGTGTAGATCTACAAGAAAAAACAAGGATTTTCCTAACTAGAAGCGTATAGAGCGTTCTATAGACTAGTAATCAAAGATAACTTTTCTTCTTGTGTATCTTGTGTTGAGGCAGCTACGGTATTTATAGGCTTCATGTACGAACTGCCTTCAACTCCTATGATCATCACAGCCGTGAAATCAAGCGGTTATGGAACTTCCCATCACATCTCCTTGAATGTAGGAACTTGTTATATTATGCTTAGTAACTTCTCACTCCTATACAACTGCATGACCTGGTGTTGCCCACAACTTCTAACTGCATTAGGGACATTACTAAACAACAAATGTAAGATCGGAGTTAGTGAAAGAAGGAAAAGCAAATTCTGATGTTGTCATAAGTGTTAGGAACATTCGTTACAACACTCGGCTGTAAGTGTTGGATCATTATACAAAACACTTATTTCAACATCAACAATCTCCCCCAATTTGACCTTTCTGCATCAACACTACTCGCACAACATAAATATTGACTAAGAAATTAATACAATTGATATTTCAAAACAATGAATTAGCAGTTGTATTAGATCAAATTAATAAAAACAACATCTAAACCAAATAATATGTTTAGATTTAAATAATTTAAGACATAAGGGAAATCCTAAATAATAAAGGAAATAACAGAAATATAAATCTTACAAGCATGACAAATAAATAAAGAAAAATTATGTAAATAAGTAAAGGAGAGGATTTGGCTGAATAATACTTCAGCTGCATCTTCATAGATCTGCACAAACTCCCCCATACTTTATAACTTCTCTAGTTTGTATGCTTTCATAAATCTCCATGCACGGTCTTAATGGCATCAACATCATGTGCATCTTCAGCTACTGCCTTATCACTTTCTTGTACAACTTATGTTTCTTGATTGTCGCCATCAATGTTGATTGTGAAAGAAAAGACGAATTATTGATGATGTTGTTAAATATGTTGCAACATTTGTCACAACATTGACACAACATCAACAAAGCATTTTGTGACCGATGGATGGTCTTAGAATTCATTTTGCAATGAATGCATTAGATCGACTATTTGTTGATAACGTATTCAACTAGTTTTAGTTCATGAAGCCTGTTTATATATGGACACGAGTTTTAACGAATGAACAGTGACAGACCTACGTTAGGCCTAGAGAGGGTAGTGGCCCCCATAAATTTTAAAAATTTACCAAGGACATTGTAATAATTTTACACATATATATCATTAATTCATTGTTTCATTTTTTTTATTGAGACGTTTCAAGATTACTGAAAAACTCCTAATATAGAAATAATCCACAAAATTGTCACTAATTTTGGGCCCATATTTTATCATACATCTCACTAAATTTATTTTACACCTCATTAAATCTCTTTTACACACCACCAAATCACTCAAAATATGTTTCCCTTATTTGATCTCACACTCCCCACTAAATTCAATTCTCTTAAAAAGTGAGTCGGTTAAGATGTGCAAGTCGTCATGGGATTGAGGGTGTGAACTTTTATCAAAACATAACGAAAGTCCAGTTTCAAAACCCCTAAGGTGCAAACAATTTTTAAATTGTCAAGTTCATACAAAACGCAAATCTCTGACTTTTCCCGCAAGTGGACGATGAGATTGGTCTCCCAAATTAGTCGATCCTTGAACCGGATATCGAGACATAAAAAAAAAACGAAAGTCAACTTGGCTGGAATGAGATGTATGGACAATTTTATCATAGAAATTTTAATTAATGAATATAATTAATACATATTATTTTATTATATTAATGTTAATCGGCCCCCCAATCAAAATTTTGGGGTATGTCACTATGAATGAATTCTTCATTAGTATTATAAAAGATAAAGTGGTGTAGTAAGACTTTTTAATTTTATAAATAGTAATAAAGTTACCTTTTAGTTTAATAAAGTAGTGACATTTGTTGTAATATTGTGATGTTTTAAGGAGATTGTTTAAAAATGTTTTTACTATTTTAGATAATGTGTCATCAAGTAAGGGATACCAAAAATGATAAAATTGGTTTTCAAGTATGGGACGGAGTATTATTTTTAGGTTGTTTTGTAGTACACATAGGACCACGCAATTAAGGGGAAAATTAAAGATAATGAGACCACAATGTGCTGTGTGTTCTGCAGAAGAAAAAAAGAAAAAGGGGAAAATGGACCAATCGAAATTTACTACTTTGTACTTTTGTAACCCTAGAGAGCACTTAAATTATGAGATTTGATATTGCAGTCCAATAATATAATGTGACATATGAAAGCTAAAATGTAAGTGGAATATATATATATATATATATATATATATATATATATATAGTTTTAAAATAAATAATCCATTGTATAATATATAAATCCATTGTATAAAAAATATATGAAATCTCTCGACTGATCATCATGATTCATGAGCCTAGCTATTACTAGTGCGCGTGACTTGGTACATTAAATAATTGTATGTATTTTATTTTATTTTATTCTATTTTATTTTTGGGAGGGGCCCTATTCTTAAGCCAAATTGTGTGAGACATGTTATAGAAACAAAAGATGCGTGATTGAGAGAAAATTTAAACCCCGTTTTTATACTATATTAATATATTAAAAGAAGTAAGCTTGTTTCTCGTTCGGAATATACCTTTTTTAAGTATACTTTTGTTGTATTTAATAAAATACAGTATTGATAACGATCATCATAGTAGTAGCTAGTATACTATTTATAGATGTTGGACAATGATTGGATGCATTACGGAAAATATTACTCCAGTATATAACAATTCCAGTATATAACAATTCAGGCAATTTCATTTTTCAAGTGTTTCTTAGATTCGGCAAGGGGTACTATTTTAATATTTTTTTATGAATCTCATTGGATTCGAAATTAAGTATGCAATATTAAAAGATGTGTTTGAGTCATATACTCACTATGTTTGCATAATAAGATGTGTTTGAGTTATACACTCTTACCTCCGGAAATGACATAAATTTTAAAGAATATATTATTTTATATAAAATTGTTGGTAGAAAATATAAGAAAAGTAAAAAAAAAAAAAAAAGAGAAAGAGAAAGTATAAAAAATTAAAAAGGTAGAGAGCGAAAGAAAATATAAATGACAATTTATGTAATTTTGTTAGACGAAATGTGTTTCATTGAATATTTTGGTATTCTACCTCTAGTTGTGTCACATATAACTATTTGATCATTTTATTTTTATAATTATTTGTAAACGTTAAACCATTGACATTTGTATTTATATTAAAATCAGTGAATATATCTTCGTATTTTTACTAACTGAATTTGATCATTGCAGCAGAAGCTAGCAATAACCATTTAAATCCTAAACTAAAATTTTAAATGCAATTAAAAGTGCAATGATTCATTTAGTAATATAATTTTATAATAGAAATCTTACTTAAACAAGGAGTATTTTCAATAAAAAAAAGCTTTGTTCTAATTTGGACGTTTGTGACTTAATTAAGCTGGATTACAACTTGGTTAAAGAATACGGACAATTAATGTACAATTTGGTTTAAGAATATGGCCCCTAATTCCAAAAATGAAATAATACACACAATTAATGTACCAACTCACATGACGAAGTTGAATAGCTCAAGTGGTTAGAGCACCACTACCTAGGCTTTAGATCCTGGGTTCGAGTCATGGGGAGGGGAAAAGGGATGGATTCGAGTCATGGAGAGGGGAAAAGGGATGGGCATTTAATGTAATTCAAAAAAAGATCCTGGGTTCAAGTCATGGGGAGGGGAAAAGGGATGGACATTTAATGTAATTCAAAAAAAGATCCTGGATTCGAGTCATGGGGAGGGGAAAAGGGATGGACATTTAATGTAATTCAAAAAAAGATCCTGGATTCGAGTCATGGGGAGGGGAAAAGGGATGGGCATTTAATGTAATTCAAAAAAAGATCATGGGTTCGAGTCACTAGGTTCGAGTCATTGGGAGGGAAAAATGGACGTATTTAATTTTTTTTATATACAAAGATTTATTTAATTTGTGAGTAATATATACAACTAACCGCTTTAATTTAATATCACATTTTAAGTGCTTTTAAAAAAGAGATCCTCGTTTTTATATATATTCCTTAAAGTCCAACTCAATAAACTCAAACTCAATATTTATTTAAAGAGTATTATTTTAACGTGATTAGACTTGATTACACTCCAAATTGAATGTTTGTAAAAAATTGTTGGTATGGATAAAGGACTAACACTACAAAAAACGCATTGATTAGAGACCGATTTTAAGACTGTAAAGGCAGTCTCAACACACGTTAAAGACTGATTTGTGACCGATTTATGGGGGTCCTTATTTCATTGGTACCTAATATTTGAGAGACCGAATTTATAACACAGTCTCAAGGTCCCTAAACGTGAGTCGGCCCGACCTATTTTCGGGCCCTAAAACACAGATCGATCTCTAGTCTTATAATTAGGGCTCTAAATAATAAAATACAAACCCGACCCAGCAACCGACACACCCACCCCGATACCCGACCCGACACCCACACCCTCTTTATTTACCCACACCCACCCCTGATCCGACCCGACACCTACACCCTCTTTATTTACCCACACCCACCCCTGATCCGACCCGACACCTACACCCTCTTTATTTACCCACACCCACCCCTGACCCGACTCGATACCCGACCCAACAACTGACACCCACACCCACTTGCACCAACTCGATACCCGACCCAACAACTGACACCCACACCCACTTGCACCAACTGCACCCCCTTTATTTAAATGACCATTTTATTTTGGCCTTTCTGGGAATTGATCCCTGGTGGATGAGTGCCCAGTAATGGGCACCTACCACTTTGACAAGCAATTGTCTTGTGTAATTTTTAAAATTAATTATTTATTTATTGTATATGATCGGAAATGATATAGTGTCCACGTCAATAAATTATTTTTTATTTATATTTAATTTGAATTTAATGTCATATTAATATTTTATTTTATCTCTATTAAAATTGTAAAATCTTTTTTACATTTAATTTAATATTATTTCTATCAAATCACACACGTCATTAATTTTTTAGCATATCTTCCATTGCCATTAATTTTTTCTCAGAATCTCTTCTCCACAAAATTAAAATTAATCTCCTCTCTACAAAATAAAAATTAATCTCATTGCCATAACAACATTTTAGAATATAGACTTTTGTTATCAAATGAGAATTTCCTTCATCACAACCTCATTAAATTTTTTGATAACTCATTCAATAAATCAACTGTCGACAAAGTGAGGAAATATAAAAACTCTACATCAAAAGAAACATAAATAATAAACAAAATTTGTTCACCCGTTTCCTTGTGTACTTGATTTATGAAGATAACACTATCATTGTTTTATATTATTTACTACTATTATACATATCTATTAATTATATGATGTAGTATACATTAAAAGAAAATTATCATAATGTGAACACTTCATAAATTAATTAATTTGAGAAATATGAGAAAACATTAATTTAAATGAAGAGAGAATGAGAAACCTTACTTTGAATTCGAAACGAGATCTTCAAACTGATGATATTGGAGAGGAAAATTAAGGAACGACCTATTTAGAAGCTGGTTTGTGGGTTAAAATTAAGAGAATGACATGTGATATATATGGGCTATTTATTCGCAAGAATGGGGCATGGGCTGGGCTTTCTTCCGGAGTGTTTAGAGACCGCTAAAATCGGTCTCTAAAAACAAACAACTTGATTTTGATACCGATTTGAGACCGCAAAAATCGGTCTCTAAACACAACCGCCTGATTTTGGGACCGAAAAATCGGTCTCCACTGTTTAAAATTATCTATATATACAATATTAGGGATAATATTTTAAAAATTTGTATCTTTAAATATTATTCATATCTCTTTAATCGCTAATCTGATATGTCTCTGCCAACGATGGACAAATATTTCTCTTCTCCTAAATTCGATTCTTCTATCTCGAACAAAGTCATAGAGCCAGATTCGTTGGAAGTGGAGACGGTGGTGCCCGATTCAACTGATTTAGAGATCGTAGTGCCTGATTCAATTGGTTTAGAGATCGTAGTGCCTGCTTTAGTTGATTTAGATGATGTAGTGAAAGATTCCACGGATTTAGATAGCGTAGTAAAATATTCTTTTTCGGATGTGGATACTTTGTCCAAGCTTTAAGGAGTCTCTCCTGATCCCGACGGTAAGTGATCGATTCACATACGTATAAAACATTTATACCAATTAAAGACTGAATTTTTGGTCTCCAATTAAAATTCAAAATCAGAATTTTAATTTCTCTTTAGAGAGTGATATTCGGTGGCTAAGTAGTCTGAAAAATATAATATTAAAGACCGAATTGAAAACAGTCTCTAAACGAGCGGTCAAAATTGGTAGTCAATTAAAATTTTGGGATTCAGAATTTTTGATACCAATTAAAGACTGAATTATCGGTCTCTAAACAAAATTCAAAATCAAAATTTTAATTTCGGTTTAGAGACCGAAATTCGGTCCCTAAGCGGTCTGAAAACATAATATTAAAGACCGAACTGAAAACAGTCTCAAAACTTATTTTTTTTTCGGATCGGTCTCAAATCATTCTCTATTGTCGGTCTCAAAATTTTGGTCTCTAATTGATGCATTTTTTGTAGTGTAAAATGAGACATGTTAGAAACAAAAGATGCGTACATGAGATAAAATAAAAATAGGTATAAAAGTTAGTAGACAAAATTTAACATTGATCTTTTGTATTTAATAAATAATGATCATAGAAGTACTAGTATATACTATACTGTTTATGTGATGTTGGACAATGATTGGATGCATTATGGGAAATATTTATATACGGAGTATCAATTTAGGCAATTTCAATTTTCGAGTGTTTGTAGATTCTACTAAGGGAGATTTGTTTAACAATCTGACTGGATTTGAAATTTAGTATGACAAGTTGGTGAATAGTAAGCTTCAAATTTAACAGTATGTTTTTATCTAAATATCAAGTTTAAAACATTTAAAGTGTAAATAGTAGTAGTACATACGGAGTAATTGATAATGTATTGGCAATTGTCTTTAAAAAAATACTTTCGAAGATCCCTGTTAGCAACCATGAGTATTTTGTATTCATGTTCATTTTTATAGTCATTCCTATTTAGGGATGGATCTAAAAATTTGTATGAAGGGAGACACATATTTTTTATATTATATAATGTAATTTATTAAAAAATAATCTAAGGTGTAGCAAATTGTTAAGAGTGCAAAATGACCAAATTTTATCCCAAAATTTGTGTGCTGCATACATGTAATATTGACCAATTAAGGTAAATTTATGTCAAAATTTGTGGGTCAAACGCGGGTTAATCTTAATTAAAATATTTTTTTTCCTCTCAAATATTATCTTACTATATGAACAAAATTATATTACTGCAAACAAAAATTTTGTCACTATAAGGCCAAAAGTGTAAAAAGTGTATTACTACAAGTCCAAAATTAAATATTCTAGACATTTGTTTGTTTTTTTTTTTTTACGAAATTACTAGAATATTTTTGAAGTAAAAAATATTCCGCTACTACATGACTAAAATTATGTTACTAAAATACCAAATTTTTATCACTACAAGATCAAAAGTGTATTAGTAAATGTCCAAAAATATTCTGGATCCTTAGTTTTTTTTGGGTGAATTTGCTAGAATAATTTTAGACATATAGTAGTAAATTTTTTATCTTATAGTGGTAATACTTTGACCTCGTAGTAACAATATTTTAATTATGTAGTAAATCAAATGTTTACTTTTGAACATATTTCATATGTAAAATATTTTACACAATTGTTTCTCATAATATTGCCACGCTATGCTGAGTTTTCCGTACATGAAGCCCAGTTGCCTTTCAAACAAGAATTGTTCAATTTTACCATTTTACCTCTCCAAAAAAACAAAATGTTCATTTTCATTTTAAGTGAGTGTTTATAAACACTACTATGTACTTAAAAACACTTTTGAAGTGTGTGCGAACACAACTAAGTATGCTTCTAACAGTTTCTAAGTGCTTCTCATCATTGCACTAACTAATTTTACAATTTTATCCTCACAATTTAAATACTCCCTCCGTCCAATTTTAAAATGCCCACTTCTCCGGCGCACGATTTTTAATGAATATTGATTAGTTTATTCATAAAGTAGATAAGTTGAGGGTATGATGGGGTATTGTGGGGGTCCATTTGTAATTGTTTATGAATAAAGTGAATGACAAAGTGGGTAAATTAATAAGTGATGGTATGAGGGTGAAGATAAAGTAGTATGAATAATATTGTTTTTAAAAAGGGTATGAGCATAATAAAATTAGACAACCAAAAAAGGAAAGTGAGAATATGAAATTGGACGGAGGGAGTAATATTTTATCTCTACCCATTATTTATTCAAATGTAATAAGGGTGTTTTTTGTAAAATTATATATAAAAAAAAAGATTTATTTTGCACACATCCCAACATATAAAAAATTGATTAGAATATATTGCTTAATTTTAAAATACAATCCACTTTCAATTTTACTACAAAAATCAATTTTAATCACTTTGAATCAATCACTATTATTCAAACATACCCTAAACAAGTATTACCCATAGGCCAGCCCAACCATTCCCTCGAAATTTGTAACTAAAAAATAATACTATAAATACCGTATTTTTAATAGAATATAAATACGGTATTACATATATTACACACTGCAATTGATATTAAGTATTCCTACATTTGGTAGACTAAATTATTAATTATGCAAGTATATAAACACATTAAGTAACGTGTATATACTATGTATTGGGTAGGTCACACACTCATCCACTAACATATATCTAGCTATCTCTCTTCACTAACATATATCTAGCTATCTCTCTTTGAAATTTGAAAAAATTATCAAAAGAAATTAAGAGATATAAATCCATCCACAGTTTGGTAGCTTTTGAAACCCATTATTGTTAATAGTAGTAATTATATATTTTTTTTACGTGGTTTAGTAGTACACATAGTTTATATTGGTGATATGTATTAAAACTGTTTCAACAAAAAAAGGAAAAAAAAAAAAGACTGTGTATTAAAATTTGACCTGTACTAGTTTTACTCCCTCCGTCCCACAGGAATTTGCACACTTTCTATAAATGGATGTCCCATATCAATTTGCACACTCCATATACCAATTTGCACACTCCATAAAAGGAAATATCTCCATAATCTCCACCCTCAAAATATACTCTTATTTACTCATATGCCATTACTTTTCCACACTCAATCTACTTTTTACTTTACTTTATTCATAAAACTTTACAAAATTACCCTTCAAAACATCACTCATTACACCTTTTCTTACACATTTCTTAAAATGTGTGCCGGTCAAAGGGTACAAGTTCCTCCGAAACGGAGGGAGTACTATTTTTCGTGTGGTTTCCAAAGTGAGATAAGTTGTACTGGCCTCTGCAGTAATACGATATTTTTATTTATTTTTTGGAAAAATTAGTATGTATATATAGTCCATATTCTAAATTATAGTACTCCTATATGGACCTATGTCCTACCAAACAAATGATTTTAATTCGTCTATATATATATTTCGCATTTAAATTATGTTTCATTTATCCCATTACCCCACGTACGTATATACTTCCATATATACCGCATAGTGACATACATACAAAACAAGGTAGCCATAATGATGGCATGGTTGATAGGAGGAGGAGTATTACACTTGAAGACATGTGTTGATAATTAATTGAGATAGGACAGGTTCCTAACAGTACTATTTTGTAAATATACTTTAAATGAGTTGGGTACGAGAGTTAAATTTATTTTTAACTCATATTATAACTTTAATCTTTTAATCGCAAAAGGTAAAAAATAAAAAATAAAAATAAGTTTTTTGGTTTATTAATCTCATAAGGAGTAACTCTTTAATTGACCCGATTTTAGTCTCAAAGTTGCTGAAATCTGAAGTAGGTTTTTTTGAAGTAGGCAAAGGCATGTGCATCTTTTCTAAAATGTTAAAGCGTCGTATTCAAGTTATGCCTCGTCTTACATAGTCTCATGGAGAGACTGTTTACAAATTAACATTCATCAATATATAGTCATGCTCATGTTCATATTATGAGGTCTAACTTCATATTTGAAGTATAATGTTATTATATATGGGATACGTTTTTTATGAACTTTTGCACAAGGAAACACAAGTTACGAAAACAATTTTACATCTCACGTGTAAAAAAAAATGGTCCAAAACAATGTTGTAATTTAAGAAAATAGTATAACGAGTAGATTGTTGAAAGCAGTTTCAAATTTTAAACTTTTATGGAGTATAAAGTAAAAGAAATTGATTTAATTAAATATACATTGATCTCAAAAGTAATACTCCCTCCATGCCGTGATTACTTATACACTTTTTTTATTTAGACTTGCACACTCTTAATATGGAAATACCCACAAAATTAATCCCCTCTCAACATCATTTTATTTTTAAAATTGTCACCCTCTTTTTAAATACATTTTGCTTTACACCTCATCATATCTATTATACACATCACCAAATTACCTAAAATACTTCTTTTTTATCTTAAATCACCAACCACTAAATTCAATTTTTTAAAAAATTGTACCGGTCAAACAATGCAAGTAACTTCGGGACGGAAAGAGTAATATTTTATGTAAATAAGTGAATATTATGAGTGCGAAGTTTATAATTTTTTTTAATTTTATAGTATGTAAACTTTTGTTGAACAGAATAAATAATTTTTTACACATCTCTATTTAAAAAAAAAAAAAAATCCACCGATTTTTAAATAAATTAAACGGAAGCTGTTTTTACAAATATTTATTTTTGACCCATATATATGATCATGAGTCATATCTCATTTATTTGTTGGTGGGATCGGCTATCCACCTACTTTAAAATGAATTAATAAAACATGTTTTGTTGTTTACCAAAAAGTGAGAATTCATTTCTCCCCCTTGTTCACAATATAAATTTAGTTGTGTTGTATGCACTATAAACGGGTTGACTTTGGATGTGGACTGTGCTTAGCACGATACAAACATATATAATTAAACGGGGGTTATTACGTGTTTATATGGATTAAAGTGATGATTTGTGATGAACTTGATGAAGAACACACAAGAACACAAGATATAGCTTCTTGGAGAAGCTAAAGCTTTAGAAGCTTGGGAGAGTTTATTGCTTTGGGTAGGGAGATTTTGTGGAATCTTTCACTTGTCTTACAAATGAGCCCAAATGGGCATTATATACTGCTTTTCGAGGGCTGCCCGCCCTTTACACGTGGAGCCTCCAGATTGGGCCTTCATTCTGCCCGAAAAGGTGATTTGATGGCGCATTTAATGCTAAACCGCCTCTGGTGCTCGTCCTCGCCGAGATGCCGAGGAGCTGGGCCATGGTGGTCGCCGGTGGGCCGTCGAGGAGAGTGGTCGCCACGCTCCATGTTGTCTCCCAAGACTTCAACACTTAAAACATCTTAACTAAGAATAAGCACGTGCTCGCCACATACTTGGGCGAGCAGCTAACTAAGATAGTGCTCGCCAACATCTTTGGACGAGCACTTAAACATATTAAATACATTAAATCTATTACATTTTCTTGGTCTTGTTGACTAGTCGTCGCACGACTGTTGACTGGTCCTCGCCACGTAAGATGGTGACTAGGATTGACTTGTCAAAGATTGACCTCTTTGACTAGGTATAACATTTGCCCCCTGGTCGCCTTTCTTCGTATTCGTAGAATGGAAAGGCGAGCAGTGTGATCGTCTTCTCCGTTGGTGAAAATGGTTTTCGACAACACAATCAATTTCGAGATCTTGATGACGTGAAAAGGAAGTGGTCGCCTCGTTTCCTACGCCGAGCTCGCCTTCCGAGGCACTTTTGATGACGTATGATGTGATTGGTGTCAGGCGCGTGGGCGGCGCTCGAATTTCGAACAGTGCGCGTGGGGCGCGTGCCGACCTCAAAGGTCGCGCGTGAGAGTCACTCTCCGAATTTGAATTCGGAAATGGCCCTAAATTTTGGGAAAATTACGGATTTTACCCCGTTTTTTGCAATTAGGCCCCTAGTCGATTTTGCCTATAAATATGGCTTCCTTACTCACAAAAATACTTTCTTCACTTTGCAAACTTTCGAACTTCCAGTTTCCGTCCAAGTTTTAAACTTCGAGCTTTTCCGGCGTGTTTTGTGGTGGTTTCCGATTTAAAAAGGTAATTAAATCTCATTTTCTTCTTTAAATCTCTTTTTTCCCCCATTTCTTTAAGAAAAAAATGGATTTTGGTGGCGGTTCCGGTGGTGGTTCGCCGCCGTTAGATGGTGGTGCCGCTAGTTCCGGCGAGGCTGATCGTCTAGCCATTGTTTTGACGGAGAGGGCGTCTTCGTCGGACTCTAGGATCCAATCCCCTGAACCTATAAATGCTAGTGTCCGTAATTTGGGAAAAACAGTGGTCGTCGATGTCGACGATACCAGTGAATCTGATAGGGAAGATGCCGGCAATGATGCCGAGGATGGTGGTGGTGAGACGGACTCTGATTTGCACGATCAGGATTTGGATCGAGAAGTGGGCGACCAGTTAGAAATCGCCCAAGTCGAGGAGACTTTGTCGAGGAGTCTCCGCGAGGACTATGAAGAAGTTGTTCGATATGCGGAGAGCATAAAAGATATTTTGAGTGGTAGGGAGGACTTGGATGGCGACGAGGTCTCGAGGGAGGCCTACTATAAATATTACAGCGAAAACCCTCCTCGAGAGGTTCCTCGTCCGCATCGAGGAGCTTTCCAAACGATTTACGAAGCGAGCAAGTATGCGAGCAAAGTCTCCTTGGCGCAGCTCGAGAATTCTCGCAAAAGGTATCAGTTGCCGGCCGATGTTTGCTTTTTTGTACCTCGCGAGGATGAGAGGGCCGACCAGCCGCCGGAGGGCATGGTCGCCGTTAATATTGGTATGATGGAGGCAGGACTTAGGTTCCCCCTACACCCCAGTATCACAAACTTTTTACACTTCTTGAATGTTGCCCCTTCGCAAATTTTACCGAACGGTTGGTCGAACCTGATCGGCATTCTCACACTGTTCGGCCTGGTAGCAGCCGAGAACGGATGTCGGAATACGTGGCTTAGCCCGAGAGAGATTAACTATCTTCTTCAGGCGGCCGAGGCCGGAGGGAAAGTAGGCCATGGGTACCATTATGTACGAGGTCGAGATAATTTTAAGTTGGTTGAAGGGGTTCCCAACAAGATTAGGGATTGGAAAACCAATTGGTGGTGGGTGGCCGGGGACTGGATGAGTTCAGTGAGGCCGGATGGATCTTCTGATCGCATTCCTATTGAGACTGAATATCGAAGAATTCGTGGTAAGTTATTTTTATTTCTGCTCGCTCTTTCTATACTGACTAACTCCTCGCTTTTTGTAGGTGAAACTGTTCGCAAGAGGACTGCCGACGACCGTCTTACTCCTCTCTTTCAGTACCACGTTTGCTGTGTTCTCAATCGTCGCTACCTGGAGAGGTCTTGCCGATTTCTGAACAGGGAGTGCATGCGTGAGCGAGCAGGTCTCAGAGTACCTCCTCATCACTTCACTCGAGAGTTCCCTCCAGGTAAAATATTTCAAATTTCTTTTTTTTTTTTAAATTCACTCTTCGAAGATACTGACTTCTCGCTTCTTTATCTAGTAGTGGTTCCTCAACGGGTTGTCGCCTATCTTCCCCCTACTGTTGAAGTCGAGCGCCTAAAAGCGACCAGTATGCTTCGACAGGCACAAATACTTCGCGAGCGCAAGATTGTCGATGGCGCCGGCAAGAAAAGGAAAGGGGCGGAGAGCTCGGGGGCTCCACCCAAAAGGGTCGCAAGGTCGACCAGAGGGGGCACTTCTCGCCCACCTGCTGCCGAGCAGAGGGCCGTGCCGGCTAGAGAGAGGAGGATCTCGCCGAGGAGATCCCCTCCGCCGAGGGGTGACTCGCCTCCCCCAAAAACTGTTGCTTCCCCTCCTCCCCGAAGTACTCGGTCGCGAGAGACTGCGACGAGCTCCTCGGTCGGACAGAGGGCTCCGGGAGATAATACCCTCCTCGGCTGGGAAGCCGCAAGGGTTGCCAAGTAAGTTTTTTCAAGATTGTCTAAAAATAGAAAATTTTCAAGTATTTTTCATTCTAACTCTTATTTTTCAACAGAGTTGCCGACTATCCGGTCGCCCAACCCTTCAGCGAGAATCTCCTCGGCTTCTACCGGTCGCGAGACCCGGTTGATAAAGAGCCTCTGAACCTGTTCGCCCAGAGGGCGATGAAGCACATACCCCGCTCGTTGACGACCACACTGATCGAAGAGGTCGACAACCATAATGCCATGGAAAATGCGCGCCTGGTCGCCATTGACTTGAGCCGAGCCTCTTATACCATGGAGAAGCTCGCCAGCCAGATTGCTGATGGCCGCAAACTTAGCGAGGACAGGGCTGCAAAAATTGCTCAAATGGCTAAAGCAAAGACAGTTGTTGAAGGGCAACTGCTCGCCTCCGAGGCAAAAGTGGTCGATCTCGAGACCAAGCTGGCCAATGCTGAGGCAAATTTGGCCGATTTCGAGGAGCAACTGGAGATGGTTCGAAAAAAGGATCAAGAAGATCTTCAAGAGATCGAACGTCTCCGTGCTCGCCTCAAGATTGCCGAGGACGAGGTAAGGACTCTTACAAGTAAGTCCGCAAATGATGAGGAGGAGTTGGCCACTCTTCGGCAGCAGCTGGTCGATGCAATAGATGAGCGAGATGAGACTACTGAGCTCGCTGGGGGCGTGGCCATGTTATCGGTGGCGCTCACTGCCCACGGGCTTATTTATAAACTGTTGGATGCCCATCCGGAAGTGGATGTGATTCCGCTCGGCGGATTTTTGGACGACCTCCTTATGAAGGAGAATCCTCAGCCGGGAACCGAGCTGCCCCTGCTTCCGTTGGTGCAAATGGGACTCCAGTTCCCTCGACTCTTGGGAGTTCCGGTGGAGTTTGTAAATCCTCCCGAAGACTCCCCAACCCCACAGGACGAGCAGAGTGCCCCTGCTGTAGTGGAGGTCGTGGACGAGGAGATAGCTGGCGAGCAAGATGCTCCTGCCGAGGAGAATGCTCCTGTAGTTTAGTTTTTTTTGTACTTTGTTTTATTTTGTTTTTCTTAGGACTGTTCGGCCATTAAGGCCTTTTTTTTGTAATTTCAGCCTTCTAAGGCTTTTTAATGAATGGGAATCTTTTGCTTATGATGTGTGTGCTTATTTTCTTTATATTGAGTGATCGTTCTCGTCATTGCTTCTCGATTTATGTTATGATACTTGTCTTTTTAAATTGCCTTTTATTTGTTTTCGTTCGTATGCTTTAGATAGTGATCGTCGTTGCTATCTTGCGAGCATCTTTAAAAAAGAGTGCTCGTCTTCCACTGCGAGTATCTAAGAAAGAGTGCTCGTCTTTCCTTTGCGAGCATCTGAGACAGAGTGCTCGTCTTTCCTTTGCGAGACTCTAAGAAAGAGTGCTCGTCTTTCCTTTGCGAGACTCTAAGAAAGAGTGCTCGTCTTTCCTTTGCGAGACTCTAAGAAAGAGTGCTCGTCTTTCCTTTGCGAGACTCTAAGAAAGAGTGCTCGTCTTTCCTTTGCGAGACTCTAAGAAAGAGTGCTCGTCTTTTTAGAGTTAACCATTCGTCGGTTGAACTCCTTGTTTGACAGGTAGTGATCGTCTTTGCCACTACCTTGCGAGCATCTTTTTAAAAGAGAGTGCTCGTCTTTTGTATCCTAGATGGCTGCGCAGAGCCTTGTCTTAAACTTTCAAAATTATCTAACACTTGCTGGAAATTTAAAACTTTGCTTGACTTGAAATGACGATTAAATACAAACTATACAAATATGAAATAATTTAAAAACTTACTGGTAATACTTCTTCAGCTTGACCGCGTTCCATGGGTACTTGCTTGGCTTGCCCTCGAGATCTTCAAGCTCGTATGATCCGTTTAGGAGTGTGCGCGTTATTCGGTACGGACCCTCCCAGGTCGGGCCAAGTATGCCAATGGACTGCTCCGTCGCCCTCCGAAGTACGAGCTGGCCGATAGTGAACTGGCGAGCACGTACTTTGGTGTTGTAGTAGCGTTCTGACCTTTGTTTGTAGACCACATTCTTCTCGTCCGCTGTTAGCCTTCGTTCTTCTAGGAAGTCTAAATCGGAGAGCTGTGCATCGTTATTCAGCTGCTCGTCATAATTTGCTACTCGAAAAGTTTGGACTTGCCCCTCTGCTGGTATGACAGCTTCGGTTCCGAACGCGAGCGCGAACGGAGTTTCACCAGTAGAATTTCTTGTGGTCGTCCGATATGCCCACAGAACCATGTGCAGCTCTTCGGCCCATTTGCCCTTCAATCCATCCAGCTTAGCTTTCAAGGTGTGCTTGATGATTTTGTTGATCGCCTCTACCTGACCGTTTGATTGTGGATGGTAGGGTGTTGAAAAAATTTTCCTGATGTTCCATCTTGAGCAGAAATCCATCATGTCTTGACTTGTAAATTGACGTCCGTTGTCGGTCACTATCGCTCGTGGTAGGCCGAACCTGCAAATTATATTCTTCCAAATGAAGCTTGTCATTTGGCCCGTTGTGATGGTCTTCAATGCCTTTGCCTCTGTCCACTTGGTGAAGTAATCGACTGCTACGACGACGAAAGTTACCCCCCCAGCAGCTGGTGGGAAAGGTCCGATGATGTCGATCCCCCACTTCGCGAAAGGCCACGAACTATACACCGAGATGAGCTCGTCTGGTGGTGAGTGAATGGCGGGAGCGAAGGCTTGACATCTCTTGCACGTCTGCGCGTAATGGATTGCATCTTTCTTCAGTGTTAGCCAAAAATAGCCTTGCCTTATGATCTTTAGAGCGAGCGCTTGCCCCCCTGTATGATTTCCACACACTCCGTCGTGGATCTCATGCATGACGATCTTCGCTTCGTCTTCTCCGAGGCATTTCAATAAAGGCATTGAAAAACCCCGTTTGTACAGCTGGTCGCCAATAATAGTGTACCTTGCGGACCTGAGCTGCAACCTGGTCGCCTTCACCTTGTCGTCCGGGAGCTCGCCGGTCTTGATGTACTTGGTGATCGGCGTCCTCCAGTCCTCGTCGCTGGTCGCTTCAACCTGCAAAACTTGACCTCTGTTCACCGATGGGGAAGAAATCTTGGTGATGGTTGCTTCTGAAAAAATTGCCTCCCCCTCTGAAGTGGCCAGCCGAGCTAACGCATCTGCTTGCGTATTTTCCTCCCTAGGGATTTGCTCGATGTGGAATTGATCAAATTGCTCGAGTAATCCTTTCACAAGGTCTTGATACTTTATCATCTGATCGCCGCGAGCCTCGTATTCGCCCGTGATTTGACATACAACCAGCTGAGAGTCAGAAAAAATTTTCAGTTTTCTAGCACCCACGGCCATAGCCATCTTGATTCCTGCAACCAGAGCCTCGTACTCTGCTTCGTTGTTGGTCGCCCGATACTCGAACTCGATCGCCGAAGCAAACGCCTGTCCGGTTGGGCTGATGAGGACAACTCCTGCCCCTGCTTTGGTGCTCGTCGACGAGCCATCGACGAACAGTGACCAAGGAAGCTCGATTCCCTCGGCCAATTTCTCCGGGAAAGTGAGCTCTACGATAAATTCTGCCAGCACTTGTCCCTTGATTGCCGTTCTGGGTGCGTAGGTGAGACCGAATTGTCCAATCTCTACTGACCATTTTAGAAACCTTCCCGCGGTATCCGGACGATGCAGTGCTCGTCGGAGAGGAAAAGTGGTGAGGACGACCACCTCGTGGTCGAACAGGTATTGCCTTAACTTCCTAACGCTCATGACTAATGCGTACGCCAATTTTTCCATTGGAGTGTATCTCAACTCCGCATCTCGCAGTGTTTGACTTACGTAGTAGATAGGCAGATGTGTGCTCCCCTCAGCTCGGACGAGCACTGAACTGATCGCACAGTCAGTGGCCGCCAAGTACAGATATAAAATTTCGCCGGGGACTGGCTTGGATAGGACCTTCGGATCCGATAAATATTCCTTCAATTTCTCGAAAGCTTTCTCGCACTCGTCGGTCCACTCGAACTTTCCTTTCTTCAGAGCGTCGAAAAAAGGTTTGCAACGGTCGCCCGTTCGTGCAATAAATTTATTCAGCGATGCAAGGCATCCTGTCAACCTCTGAACTTCTTTCACGTTCCTTGGGCTTTGCATATTGATTACTGCTTGAATTTTACTTGGATTCGCCTCGATGCCCCGCTGGCTAACCAAGTGCCCCAGAAATTTTCCTGAGCCAACTCCAAAACTGCATTTCTTTGGATTTAGCTTCATGTTGTACTCTCTTAGGATATCGAATGTCATGGCAAGGTGGTGTAGGTGATCTTCTTTTCGTAAGCTTTTGACAACGATGTCGTCGATATAGACCTCTACCATCTCACCGATGTGCTTTTCAAACATCTTATTTACCAGTCTTTGGTACGTTGCCCCCGCGTTTTTCAAACCGAAAGGCATTCTTTTCCAGCTATACATATCACGCGCCGTCATGAAGGCCGTATGTCGCTGGTCGTCGGGATGCATTGCAATCTGATGGTACCCTGCGAAGGCATCCATGAAGGTTAAAATCTCGTGCCCCGCTGTGTTATCCACTAGGTGATCAATGTGGGGCATCGGAAAATGATCTTTTGGACAGGCGTCGTTTAAATCTGTAAAGTCTATGCACAATCTCCACGACCCGGTCGTTTTCTTGACGAGCACTGGATTTGCCAACCACTCAGGATCAGTTCCAGTTTTCTCTATTAACTTGTTGTCGATCAATTTCTTGATTTCGACTGCCAAAGCCGCACTTTTATCCGGCCCAAATTTTCTTCGCTTTTGGGTGATGGGTCTTTTTGTAGGATCAATATTTAGTCTGTGGCAGGCATGATTCGTGGGAATGCCCACCATATCTTCGTGCGACCAGGCGAACGCACCGATGTTCTCTTTCAAAAATGCGATCATGTCCGATCGCAGATGTTCTGGTAAATTTGAACCTATGAATACTTCGAGTTCGGGACGAGCTTCGTTCAACTTGATGGTTTCAAGGTCCTCTGCTGAAGTTGCCCGCTCTCTAGGCTCCTTCCAACGAGGGTCCTCAATTCCGCATTCTGGCTCAAAGCCTAACCTAGGCTCCAAATCTGGGAAGTTTTCTGGAGACTGGTCGCCGGGGATCTGGTCGCCCGGATCTGACTGTTCGTCAATTTCCATTGGGGTGTGGTCGTCCACTTCCATGGAGGCGTGCTCGTTCGCCCCCACTTGGTGGTCGTCGGATTGATGACTGCATTCCCCAACTTCAATTTTTCTGTACTTGCTAGGAAGGCCCTCCAAGTAGTTCGTTTGTTCAGTTTGAGTTTGACACATAATATACTTTCCAACCATGGCGCTTTCCTTAGAATGACGTTTGGCAAAACGGACGAGACACTCCCTCGCCCGTGTCTGATCGCCCTTAACGGTTATAGCTCCCGCCGGGGATGGAAACTTAATACAGTAATAAAAAGTTGAAGCGGCCGCCTTGAACTCGCTGAAGAAAGGTCGGCCTAGGAACGCGTTGTAGGATGATGGCATGTCGATGATCAAGAAGTCGAGCTGCCTAGCATGGTGCATTTCAGGCTCTTTTGACGATGCCAAGTCCAAAGTTAGTCTGATTTTCCCTATGGGAAGGTTGCGCGTGTCCCCGAACCCTACGATTATATCGTCGCAAGGCTCGATGTAATCTGCATATCCACCAAGAGCATCCAAAGTATGCTTGAAAAGGATGTTGGTGTATGATCCAGTGTCGACCATCATCCGATGGACGATGGTTCCCATTATCTTCCCCGTGATGACCAACGCATCATTGTTTGGCCGCACCACGCCGTTCAGGTCGTCGTCCGTGAAACAGATTTGATGAGAAGGAGGCTTCTCGGCAGTAGGAGCGACGCACACCTGGTGCACATTGTTGAGTGCTCGCTGTTCGCCCTGAGCCCGGCGAACAGACAGAGCGACTCCAGATTGAGTTCCCCCCAAGGGTCCCTCTATCACAAGGCAGTCTTGGCCCAGATTGTCGATGTCGCCAGTAACATTTTTTGGCATGGGAGGAGTTAACTTGGGGCGGTTCAATTGTTGGCGCAGGTCGCCGCTGCTGTCGTCGCGACGCTTCTTGCCCCTGTTGTCGCCGTTGCCACCTCCGGACTTGATGAATTGGGTGAGCTTACCCTCATTGTAAAGTTTGAAAAGATTTCTCACCAAGTCTCGGCACCCATTGGTGTGGTGGCCGACGGAGTTGTGGTAGTTGCAAAATTTACCACCATCAAGATTTGCATCGCTCGTATGCATGGGCTTTGCTTGGGGGAGCAGATTTTTCCCCCTTATCGCGTCGTAGATGCCCCTAGGATCCACGGTGAGGGCCTCCCTGAATTGGATGATCTCAGGTGCCTCCTCGAATGGCCTGAAGTTCGCTGGGCGAGCACTGCCAGCTTGAGTGGTCGCCTTCTTGGGCTGGGAAGATTCCCCAGTGTTAGTATTTTTCTTAGGCCACACTCTCTTGGACGTGTCAGGCTGCTCGTTAGCCTTGGCAGCGTCCATTATTTCCTCCATCTGAATGAAGTTTCCAGCCCTCGTGCGGAAATCCGCATAAGAACTGGGGAAAGTAAGATGGATAGATTCCCAAAGCTTGGTACCTATCCTGAGACCGGAAACCGCTGAGATCAGCTTCGTCTCATCATTCACGGCCTCCCCATCGATCACCAGCCTATCGAAGCGCTCGATGAAGTCTTTGCCTGATTCAGTCAGGGATTGGCGGACGTTCGCCAGACGTTGCTTTGAGGCTGGGCGAGCAGCAATAGACCCATAGTAGGTCAGAAAGTGATGTCCCAGCTCAAGGAAAGAAGTGATAGATCCGGGACTCAAAGTTGTATACCATCGATGAGCCCGGTCTCCCAATGTTAGGGAGAAGTTTCTGCATTGTGTTGCGTCCGTTGCCCCGATTGAGGCCATGTAGTTGGAGTACTTGGACAAGTGTACTCTGGGGTCGGACATCCCGTCATATGCCGTCATGGAAGGCATTTGGATCTTTCTCTGAATGGGGGCTGTAAGGATTGCAACACTTAGTGGAGGTGCGGGCAGACTGATCGGCAGTGTGGTCCCTTGCTTCGAGGCGACCACCTCTGCTCGCAGAGCGTCCATCTCTTGTTTCATTACTTTTTGAGTTTCGAGGAATTGGGCGATTTGCCCCTCCTCGGCAGTTTGAGCTCGTGGGATGACGTTCTCGGCACGTCGACTCCCATGGGAATTGGCCGGGTGATCATCATGATGTGATCGCCTGGGCGAGTGCCTGTCTGAATGGTGGCTGCGATAACTCTTGGCTGGAGTTCGCGAACCCTTTCCTGGTCCCACTCGATCTAGAGCTGAGACCCTGTCGCCCTGCTCTCTTCGGTCAGTGCGATGGTGGTGGTCGGCCTTATGCGGTCGGCCATCTACGTTGAAAGGTACTCGGCGAGGAGCCCTTCCATCATTTTCTTTCATTCGGTTGAACACCGAATTTCTTTGTGAGTCTCCCGTATGGCTATTGTGGGAATGCTCGCCAACTTTATTCTTGCCCTTATCTTGGGGGTGAGCAGAATGTGAGTGGTAGGAACGATCATCCTCGTTCCCCCTGTTCTTACGAGCCTCGACGAAAGCCCGATCTTTGGCCTTCTCGAGCTCTTCCTTTTCGTTCTGCCTCCTCTTCTCCAGGAGGAAGTCTGAAAAATCTTTCAAGTGTTGGGGGTCATTCATAATATCCCCCATGTTCAGGTTTGCAAAAGGATTTGCCGGAGCCGGAGGGTGCTCGTTCCCTCCGGGTGGTGGAGTATGCTGAGACATCGTTTAAAGAGTGTCTCTTCTTAGATTACAAAGAAATAATCTAAAAAACGAAAGATTAAAGTTCTTACGCAGAAGAACGTGCTATTACAACTACTAGTCTTAGTAAAGCAACAACAAAAGAAGCTTGAAAACACAAATACAGGGAGATCAAACTCCAAAATATGCTACGAAAAACTGAAAATGTTCAAGAACACGAAGAACAGTAAAGATCGTAGATGATGCTCTAAACGGTAGATATACCGATTAAAGCTTGAAACAGGGAGTTTGCTAACCGATCGCTCGTTGATCGGACGAAACTTTGATGATAGAACACGTAAAAGGTCCCCTCCTTCTAGCGCCAAATGTTGTATGCACTATAAACGGGTTGACTTTGGATGTGGACTGTGCTTAGCACGATACAAACATATATAATTAAACGGGGGTTATTACGTGTTTATATGGATTAAAGTGATGATTTGTGATGAACTTGATGAAGAACACACAAGAACACAAGATATAGCTTCTTGGAGAAGCTAAAGCTTTAGAAGCTTGGGAGAGTTTATTGCTTTGGGTAGGGAGATTTTGTGGAATCTTTCACTTGTCTTACAAATGAGCCCAAATGGGCATTATATACTGCTTTTCGAGGGCTGCCCGCCCTTTACACGTGGAGCCTCCAGATTGGGCCTTCATTCTGCCCGAAAAGGTGATTTGATGGCGCATTTAATGCTAAACCGCCTCTGGTGCTCGTCCTCGCCGAGATGCCGAGGAGCTGGGCCATGGTGGTCGCCGGTGGGCCGTCGAGGAGAGTGGTCGCCACGCTCCATGTTGTCTCCCAAGACTTCAACACTTAAAACATCTTAACTAAGAATAAGCACGTGCTCGCCACATACTTGGGCGAGCAGCTAACTAAGATAGTGCTCGCCAACATCTTTGGACGAGCACTTAAACATATTAAATACATTAAATCTATTACATTTTCTTGGTCTTGTTGACTAGTCGTCGCACGACTGTTGACTGGTCCTCGCCACGTAAGATGGTGACTAGGATTGACTTGTCAAAGATTGACCTCTTTGACTAGGTATAACAAGTTGTATTTAGTAATAACCAAAAAACTCTTTTATCCAGCAAATATTTGCAGGCAGGGCAGTGTGTGTGTGTGTGGTAAACAGTAAAAAGGGTAAATAGTGGGTCGACTGTGAAAGGTGTCATTATCGTACGTAATAGGGACTGTAGAAACCTAAATAATAATCCAGTGGACAAAGGGGAAATAGCCATTGAGCGTTTGACAGCAAATCCTTAAAAAACCTCCTGGTTTTCCATCCATTGACTATGGTGGTTTCAGTTATTACATCTCACCATTCCATAACTGTACCTGCTTTTTCAGACAACATGTAATTACACGACAGGAATATATATTTTCATTTTTTTTATTTTATTTTATTTATTTAAAACTGTAATAAGATAAACCCGTCCGCACCCCTCCACCTTATGTCCATTAGCCAAGAGAGAAATGACTAAGATATATAAATCACTTTCTTCCCCTGGCCTGTCTTTTTAGGTGAAATATAAAATATATTCTGCACCCGAGGGTTTCCATTTTTAGGTCTAATAATTTTAATTTGGGGACCAAAGAAAGAAAGAGAGAAATGGGGAGAGGAAAGGTGCAATTGAAGAGGATAGAAAACAAGATCAACAGGCAGGTGACTTTCTCTAAGAGGAGAGGGGGCTTGTTGAAGAAAGCACATGAGATCTCTGTCTTGTGTGATGCTGAAGTTGCTTTGATTGTTTTCTCCCACAAAGGGAAGCTCTTTGAGTATTCTAGTGATTCTTGGTATGTATGCTTTTTTTTTTTTTTTTTATTCTACATATTTACATCTATGCAATTACCTAGGGTTTTTTCTTTTCTTTTTTTAGGTTTTATTTAATTAAAATTCTTCCCATCTTTGATTGATTTCATGTGATGAAGCAAGATTTATTTTTAATTTGACACTAATTTTTTTTCATAAATTATTTCATGTAATTATAATTAAACATAATTGTGGCAATGAGTTGATTTGTGGTGACAACTCATATTATAGTACTCTCTAGCTAGCATGTGTTGTAAACTTCATCTCTTAACACGCGTTATACATCTTGAATTAAATTAGTAGTAGTAGGAGTACTAGAATATGTAAGAATCAACAACAGTTGTCTAGGTTTTTCTTTCTTTCTTGATTTTGGTGATTTCTTTGTTTGCACATACATACAGATGAATCAAATCTAAGGAGCTAAGATATCTTTGCTTTTGCTAGGGCAGCTATGATTTAAGGAATAGGTAGCTTGCTTGAATAATTAATCTACTACTCTCTACAAACAATGTACGGACGATATATACATTTAGAAGCATTCATTTTTTAGGTTTATTTCTATACTTTTATTATAATTTAAATTCTTTTAATTGGATTTCCCTCTTCAATGTGGAGTTGTTGCAGGTTATTATAAAAGTGTAAGGACAGAAATGTAGTTAGCCTACCTATTTAAAATGTTTCTATATACTTTTTGAATTTTATTTATTAAATCGGTGAATTTTGACTTGATCATATGTTTCTATATACTTTTGAATTAAATTATACTCCATATTGTTGTTTTTTACTTAGAAGAATACCTTATAAAACATTCATTTAATTCAGTCATAATAAGACTTACATACATATGTTAGAAAGACGAATACTCTTAGGTATATAGCAGGTACATAGCATCTAACTCAATCCATTTGGCATATAAATGAATTGGGTATTTAAAATATGGGTTTGTATTTTGGTTATAATAAGCTGGGTGTTTGAATTAAATATAAGTTACTACAACTTATGTAACTCTTATACAAGGGTACAACTCGTCTAGAAATAACGGTCTGATGGAACCGTATTGTATATTCTAAAATGACCACAACACATCTTGTTTGGGAGTAACTGTTTTTTTTTTTTTTTTTGTGTGTGTGTGTGTACAACAGCATGGACAGGATTCTGGAGAAGTATGAACGATACTCATTTGCAGAAAGGCAATTAGTTGCTAATGAACCTGATTCACCTGTAAGTACTGAATATATACTATATATAATGTGTTGCTACAAATTATTTCCTCATAATTATTTTAACTATTTAGGGTTTTACTTCATGGATTTTAATAATGTACAAAAGGTATACAATTAATATTGTTTATGATCTGTATATTAATTTATGTAGATTATTGTGATTTTCTTCTGCAGGCTAATTGGACCATCGAATACAGCAAACTTAAGGCCAGAATTGAGCTCTTGCAACGGAATCATAGGTAAAACTAGCTAGTCATTGGAATATCATACTCCAATATATATATATAATCGTCTAAATTAATTAGTTTTTGTGTTCCTTTTTTAATGAATATATATACTATATACCCTCTTAAGTGAAGTTTTAGCATCCTATACACTAGTACACAATGGCGTTTAGCGCCGGCCTCTCTCTTTTTTCTTTTCTTTTTTTCACAATTTCTCATTATTTTATTCTTTTTTTAACTTTAAAAAATATTCATAAGTCTTCTTTTCATATAAATTTAATGGAGAATTTGAAAATATGTAAAAAAGATAAAATAATAATAAGGAGCTCAAATTGTGGGATGTATTAATAAAAGAATCTCGTTCACTAATTAAAGACAAGTTTTTATTTTTTTTTAATCAGCAAAAATAACAATATATAAATAGGAGGAGTACAAGAGGCGCTCAAGGGAGTAACAAAGAAATGTGAAATTGCACCTAGCAGAAAATAAGCACTGCGACTTGACCTTAATTTTTTCAAATAATTTTTCCGGATTGATCATCATATATAATGTTTACCACCACTTACCCACAATTGCTACAATTAATTAAAGATAAATTTGTTAATACATATCTCTTCTTAATTTTTTAAAAAAGAATAGTCGTTACTTATTTGTGAAATAAAAAATGGTTGTGTGCAGGCAATATATGGGTCAAGATTTGGATTCGATGAGCATGAAGGATCTTCAGAACCTTGAACAACAACTTGACGCTTCTCTCAAGAACATCCGAACTAGAAAAGTATGGAGTATAATTAATTAATTAATTTTATGTTTGATTAATTATATATTAATCATGGATGACTAATGAATATTAATTAATTGGGTGCAGAATCAGCTGTTGTATGACTGTATCTCTGACCTGCAGCGAAAGGTTTATATCTTTTTATTTTAATTCAGAAATTTAATTCAGTGCTAATAATTTGTAGTAGTATTAAGTTAACAGGAATTAATATTAATGTGAGTGCAGGAGAAGGCAATACAAGAGCAAAACACCATGCTGGCTAAGAAGGTGCTCACTTAATTAATAAGTGTTATTTTTTACATGTAAATATAAAATGATTTTTTCTATATATTGGTAAGTAGGTTGATTAAATTTAATTAAATGTGATTAATGGTGATATGTAGATAAAAGAGAAGGAAAAGGAAATTGGACAACAGTGGGACCCACAAAATCATGCAGCAGGAGCAGGGCTTCCCCCGCTACCTCCACCACCTGCTCCCTTCTTACAGCCACCTCAGCTTCCAACCTTAAACATGCACGGGTAACTCTCTTTTCCAATATTACACTATCTAAACCAAGATCTCGTTTGAGTTGTACACGAGTTTTAAGAAAAATTGATTATTTATAAAGAAACTGAAAATTTTAGAGTGGTAAATTAAAAATAAAGTAGTGTGAGTGATATTCTTTTTAGAATATTAGAAATTACAAAATTGGACAGACAAAAATTTAAAGTGGGAATTATAAAAATGTACAGGGCAACAAAGTTTTTGTTCTCATCACTTGTTTTGGTTAAAAAAATATACTCCATCTATCTCATAATAACTTTATATGTTGGTGGTCATATATATTAAGAAAATATAGTAATTAATGAGTTGAGTTTTGAAGGGTATTTTTGTAGGTTTTAAAGTATAAAGTAAATAAATTAAGTTGACTAATGCGTATATGTGGATCCAAATGACATTTTGTGTAAAATTGTGAATAAAAAGTTTTCCATTTTTAGAGTGTAGAAGTTACTGTGAGACATTTCGAAAAAAAAAAAGTGTGATAGTTATTATGGAACAGATGAGTGAAGAGTTTGTTCAATTTTGGCACCTAAATCATTGGAAAATATTAACGGTGTCGTTTGATGTCAAGCGAATGTCACATCGAGATTTAATTTGTGTTCAAAATTGCAGAATATATAAGTTAGTGTGTGTTGTTTTAAGCAGGGGAGGGAGTTATGAAGAAGAAGCAAGAAGGAATGAGCTTGACCTGACTCTTGATTCGCTCTATTCGTGTCACCTCGGATGCTTTGCTGCCTGATCGACCAACTGTGACTCCATGGGATTATTAATAATTATTATTAAGTGTGAGAATAATTAATTAAGATGATGCTTTTAATTAATTGTATTAATTCAAGTGCATGATCGATTTCTTATGATAACTTAATTATCCGTACGTGTGCCTGCCTGTAAATTTGAAGTCAATCAGGATATCATGTCTTATGCGTCTCTACTGTATCAGACCAATAACTGATCACTGAATTTTATAATAATGTAATGCCTTTCTAGTCCGTCTATTATGACAAAAGTTTGTGTGAGATTATTATCCTTTTTCAACATAACTTTATCATTCAAGACTTGCTTTCATACATAGATTAAAAAATATTGAAGCATTAAATGCTGTAGTGCGTAGTTGAAATAGATAAAAAAAAAAAAAAAAAAAAGTGGAAACAGACTGGTTTATTTACTTTCATGACTATGTCTCTGCATGTGTAGATCTGTAATGTTTATTCCTTTGTTGACAAGGGAACCGCCTGCTTTTATTTGGATGATGTATAATCCCCCTTACAAAACTCTGTCCACAATAATTTAATACATGCACCATCAATTTAGTATCTTCAAATTTGGGCCACTGGCCAGCCAGCCAACAGACGTCGTTCCGCTTTACATTTGAAGAATGGCATAAGGTTTAAAAAAATATACTACCTCCCTTCAATTTTATTATTCTCACTTTCCTGTCTGTCCAATTTTATTATGTCCATACCCTTTTTTAAAACAATACTATTCATACTACTCTATCTCCATCCTCCTACCATCATTTATTTACCCACTTTGACATTCACTTTATTCATAAACAATCATTTATTTACAAATGGACCCCACAATACCCTATCATACCCTCAACTTATCTACTTTATGAATAAACTAATCAATATTCATTAAAACCCGTGCCCGAAGAAGTGGGCATAATAAAATTGGACGGAGTGAGTATTATATATTTTATGTAAAGTTATTGATGAAAAATGTAAAATAAAAAGTGTCAATTAATATAATTTTATATAAAAGTAAGAATAATTGTTAATAAATGTGAGCCTCAACTTATCAAAAAAATAAATATAAAACTTTAAATGAAATATTTAAAATGACAAAAATGTAAAATTTAAGGGGGCAGTATATTTATCAATTACATCCAGAACTCCTACTTGTCATTCATCGAACAGCATTATCTAGACAAAGAAGAAAAGGAGTCGAGTTTAATTTAATGGCAAAAGTGAATATAATTTAGAAATTCAATTCAATTATTAGTAGAATATTAAGAAATTCAATGAGTTAATTATTATGAAGGTTTCAAATTAATAAATACCTTTGCGCAGATTGGGCATTTTGTACTCCTCTCCATCCACTCGTAGATGCAACTGAGGTGAAAATGATGGGAACACTTTGCTATTATTTTTGGGTTTTCTTCACTATATTCTGCAAAAATATACTACTACATTTTAATTATATTAATTAAAAATGCATGTATATATATCATACATATATTATTAAATCAAGAATTATACCTTCAAGGCATGTTGGGCATTCGTGGTCTTCACGCTCATAATTAATATTGTCTGAGATAGATTTTTTATTTAGCCCAACAATATCATCATCTTGTCTCATGAGATCCACCTTACCATCTGATGAGTTGTTGTATTTCCTCCTCTAAACATCAGAAATTAGTATATCAAAATTGCCTAAATTTAGTCTAATACTCCCTCCGTTTTTTTTTATAAGATGTTTTAGACTATTTTTTTGTACATAAATATAAGATATTTTAGATTTTTTACAATGTTTATTCCAATTATATCCTCCCTTAACTTTGGAAAGAATTGAAATTTAATGTGTATTATGGAATGAAATTAATGTAATTAAAAACCTTCTTTATTATCTAAGGGTATATTTGTTAAAACATATCATTTCTTAATTTTAATAAATTTCTCTAAAACATCTTATAAAAAAACACGGAGGGAGTATTAAACTTTTTTTTTCAACATAGATATATCTATTTCGTCAATTAATGACAGGTCTAAGTGCTAATGACATGCTTTTTTAATGGCTAATTCTACGTAATCCCCGTTTGAAAATTGCACAAAACCTCTATGATTTATTAAATTAAACAAATTATACATTTTTCTTATTAAAAAAAATGATTTCATCTATTTTTTTTTTGTTTGTTATGTCTATAGTCTTAAAATTTCAATATTTAAAAGAGAAAAAAAAAATACTATTGGAAATTGAGAACATAGGTACTCAATTCTGGAAAAAAGAAAAGAAAAAAGAATTCAAATGATTTAATAAAGGATTTCATGGGCGCAATTTTCAAACCACGAGGTGGTTTCGTGCAATTAACTCATTCGATTTGGTGTTCGAATTCACGGAGATGGAAATGTAAAGGTTTAATTCACTAATTAATCCCCAACTATATAATAATTTGAAAAATATTCATAAAATGAAATAAAGCATCGATCAGAAGGAGTACTAGTTTAATTACCATATTGATAAACCTTTGAAAGAAACAAGAGGAGTTTGAGGTGGTAAGTGGATTATTTGAGGAGGCATCATCATCTGCAGGGACATGAAAGCAACTTGTAAAGGCACCCATGCCTCTCTCTCTCTCTACATAAACCTTCAGTAAACACAATTAAATTAATTAGCCATCAAAACAAGTTCAAGAAAGCTTGCAATTTATGAAGCCCTAATTAAGCAAAATTAATCATCTAAAAACAACATAATTAAACACATAGAACTACATTCTATAAATTAAATGGTGCGTTCATCTAATCTTAGACAATTGTATAATGGCAAATCAAATTACCGATTAATTAATCAAAAAAAATTAACCACTATACACCTTGTTGATGCAGGCGAAAGCACGATACACACGTAAATCCGTCGTTGATTCTACGAATGTCCGAAATATACGTAAACGAGATTAAAAGTGATAATCGATTGATTCAAAATGTATACTGGAAGAACACAAATAAAACAACTTCAAAATGAATAAAACCCAATATTTTTCTATTCAAATCAATTTCCCCTTTACAATGTTCTTGAGACTCGTATTTATAATAGGTAAACTAGGTTTTAGGCGTGTAAGCCCTAAAAGCGCGGCCCATTAATAATTAATCAAAACTTAAACAAAGCTCTAACACTATATAAAATATAAATAATACTAAATAATTAAAATACAATCTTATCTCCCTTGCGCGTAGACGCTGATTTACGTACCTTTTACAAAGGAGAGAACAAAAATAAAAATCTGCAGAATAAAAAATATATAATTAAGAGAGAACTAAGAAGAATGGTTGAAGAAAAGGATATATGATTCTTGTTCATCATATTTGCCGGTATATTAATATATATATATTCGGTGGATTTCACCGATATTTCGGATAATAAATAAAATAAAATAAATATACAAAAGGAAAATAAATATTATCCGCATCAAGTTTTTAATATTACTGTAGGAGTAGTTTATATATTATATAGTACAAGTAATGATATAGAATCAATCATCCCCGTCATATTATTCATATAATTTAAAATATATTAATGAAATCTTATTAATATATTTTAAAATTAAAACAAATTTTATCCATTAAAATATATTTTTCTAATATTCCACTTATCCTGCCGTAAAAACTATCATCTCCAGACTCCAAACGAGAGAGTGGAGGGAGATATGCTATGATCTTTCAATTGCAATTCTTATATTTCTGTTTTTATAAAATTTAAAAATGTTCAGTTTGGATACACCCTCAGCCCTGTGGATGGTTAATTTGTAGCACTAGGCAAAGTTACAAATTAAGAACTGATTCTACGACGTTTCCAACCATAAAAAAAAAAAATAAATAAAAAAAAAAAAAAAAAAAAAAAAGTCATATAGAGTTAAAATTAATCATACAAGTATACTAAAAAGAATATATATGAGACCATCTATATGAAGAACAGATGTTGCGACTTGCGAGATTCTGCTTTTATTTTTCAGGAAAAATGTGTTTTAATATAAGTGGAATATTAGATATTATAAAAATATATTTTAATGGATAAGATTTATTTTAATCTTTAAAATATATTAATAAGATTTCATTAAAATGAGACTCACACGTTTGGACGTGAACATAATGTCCTCCGTCTTGTTCTAATTCGGAATTTAACATTCAAATTTCATTATTTAACTATATTCACTTCTAAAAATACATATATATCTACACATATTAACGTAACACTTATAGGCGGACAGAGGGAGTATAACAACATTTACTCTTACTCAATTGATCTTTTTTTTCTTTCAATTTTATTGAAGAGTAAATTAATTTGGTTAATGAAAAAAAGTATTGATAAAAAAAGAAAAAAAAGAACGTCAAAAGCTAGATCAACAATCTCATGCTACAACACACCAATTGTTGGAATTAATGGGAATTAATTGGGTTTTGACACCCTGACCTAATTTAATTAATTAGACGGAATAAACGTTAATTAAGAAATAATTGAACGTGACATAGTCGATCTACTCTCGGAGTAGATGAACGTGGTATATTTAATATCTCAAAACCGAGTTAAGGTGAGTGAGAAATTAATTGTTGAAGTTGAAGAGTTTCAACTTGGAAAGTTTGAGAATGTGGGAATTTGTCCCACATAGGAAACCTACAAAACATTTATGATGTATAAAGGTATTGAAGTAACTTGGTAGTTCAACTATCTAAAAGAGGGACACTCCTCTAAGAGCCACACGCGCGCGCCCGTCCGGCCGGCTCGGCTCCGGATTCGGCAATTGGTCTTTGGTGGTCTTTGGGGCCCACCTATCTTTTTGCAGACCCAAAAACTCCGAAAGCCCAACTCAGGAATGGGCTCGGCCCGTTCTAACTACTTCAAAGTCTCAAACTTATCGCTGCGATATTTTCGCAATATATTCCCACGATTTTCTCAACAACGTCCTAGGGTTTCTTGTGCCTATAAATACAGACTCTTCCCTCATTCCAAACTTACGCTGAAATTCGCCCCTCTACCTTTCTCTCTCCTCTCGTCCCTACGCAGTGTATTGAGCTACCGAAAGCCTTACACTGTTCTTTCTTGTGCCGGATTTATTTCCGAGAGTGTTCAGTTCGTACTACGTACGTTCGTCGATACTTCTTATACAGTGGTGCTACCGTGTATTAAGTGAAAGTCGTTTTACCTTTGGGAACGGAACGCCGTAACAGTCGAGCACTATCCTGGGCGTATTCTGTTCTGCGGGAAAAGGGTTTCCCTTGACTCGACTTATTTGTGGAATTTACTTGTTATTCTGATAATTTTGATATTGCAGTTTACACGGCGTAGACCAGTTTCCAACAATCGCAGAACAGAATAGTTAATTAATATTTTCGGACTTAATTAATTTAATTAATATTTTCGGAACTAATTAATTTAATTAAATTCACTGCAGTATCAAAGATGAATGATAACATGGATGTCGATCCCGTTAATACGGAAGCAGTGCGTGGCACTGAAAATATTGGCAACAATGCTAATAACGGAGCATCTCCTGATCGCTCAGAGTCGCACAGTTCCGACTTGAGATCACAAGGAAAACAAAGTGATCATGCGGAAAGAGTCAATAACAGAAGCAATCCGCATGAACCACTCCCTGCCTTCCACAATCCCGTAAGGGATCCCGTGTTTACCTTCTCCGCACCAGGGCCGAGGCCAATGGTCGTACAAGGAGAAAAGCCGGAAAAATTTTTCGGAACTGAATTCAAGCGATAGCAAAGTAAGATGCGATTTTACTTGACCATGCTTGGAATGGATAGGTTTTTAACCGAAACAAAACCTACACAGCCTGAGGCAAATGCTAGCCAACAAGAAAGGATCTTCTATGATCAATGGCTAAGTGGTGATTATCTATGCAGAAATCACATTATTGGAGGACTTTCTGATGCCCTCTACAGTGTCTACTGTGACATTCAATCTGCCAAGGAACTGTGGGAATCCTTGGAGAAGAAATACAGAACTGAAGGCGCCGGATTAAAGAAATTCGTCGTTTCACAACTATACGATTTTAAGATGGACGACAATAAGTCTGTAGTGGATCAAGTCCAGAAACTGCAGATTATTTTCCACAAGATTGCTGCTGAGGATATGGTGTTACCTGATGCATTTCAAGTAGCGACCGTGGTCGAGAAACTGCCTTCATCGTGGAAGGATTTCAAATCATATCTAAAGCACAAACGAAAGCTGATGAGCTTGGAGGACCTGATTATCCGTCTCAGGATTGAGGAGGACAATCGGAAGAGAGAAGGCAAGGGATCTGCCCCCCAGATTGAAGCCAAAGCTAACTTGATGGAACAAGAGGGTCCGTCAAGGAAAAGGAGACGTCCAAACGAATCTGCTGCCCCCACAACGAAGAATGTGAAGGGGAAGGGTCCAGCCACAAAGCAGAAATTCACTGGAAACTGCTACAACTGTGGGAAACCAAACCATAGGTCCAGTGAGTGTCGTCAACCTCGTCGTGACGATAAGGGAAAGGGAAAACAGAAAGCACAAGATTCTGTGAACCTTACGGATTTGGACATGTCCGCAGTGGTGACGGAGGTCAACATGGTGGACAACAAGAAAGAGTGGTTTGTGGACACTGGTGCCACCTGCCACGTCTGCTCGGAGAGATCTGCATTCACAGACTACTCTCCATCTGATGGGAGAAAATTGTTCATGGGCAATCAAGCCTCATCTGAAGTGGCTGAAATCGGGTCAGTGGTGCTTAAACTGACATCTGGAAAGGAGCTAACATTGAAGAACGTGTTGCATGTCCCAGACATCCGGAAGAATCTGATTTCGGGATCTCTTCTAGTTAGCAATCAATTTAGACTAGTCTTTGAATCTGATAAGATAGTTCTAAGTAAGTTTGGTCACTTTCTCGGGAAAGGTTATCTCGAGAATGGTTTGTTTAAATTAAGCACAATGGTTGTAAGCCCCAAAGGCAAACAAGTTATTAATGAAATTGCTTCCACTTCTGCTTATATCGTTGAGTGTTCCTCTTTATAGCATTCTAGATTAGGACATGTGAATCTAAAATCCCTAAAGCGATTAGTAAATCTCGATTTACTTAAAATTGACAACGTTGATACATCCAAACGATGTGAAATATGCACGGAAGCAAAATGACCAAACTACCGTTTAAAACTGTTGAAAGGAACACTGCTGCTCCTCTAGACTTAATTCACACGGATGTATGTGATTTGAAGTTTGTACAAACTAGAGGAGGGAAAAAGTATTTTATTACTTTTATAGACGATTGTACAAGATTCTGCTACGTTTACCTCTTAAAGAGTAAAGACGAAGCTATTGAAGCTTTTAAACGTTACAAAACTGAAGTAGAGAATCAATTGGACACTCGAATTAAATCAATACGTAGTGATAGAGGAGGAGAGTACGTAGCTCCGTTTGAACAATTATGTATTGAATCAGGGATTATACATCAAACGACAGCCCCTTACTCACCTCAGTCTAATGGTGTGGCGGAAAGGAAAAACCGAACACTAAAGGAGATGATGAACGCAATGTTAATCAGCTCTGGTCTACCTCAGAACTTGTGGGGGGAAGCTATTCTGTCGGCTAACCACATTCTGAATAAGATTCCTCATAAAATTAAGGATCAAACTCCTTATGAAGTATGGAGGAAACGAAAACCTTCATACAACTACCTCAAAGTGTGGGGGTGTTTGGCTAAGGTTGAAGTACCGCTTCCTAAACAAGTTAAAATCGGACCTAAAACCGTCGATTGTATCTTTATAGGATATGCTTCAAATAGTAGTGCCTATCGATTTCTGATTCACAAATCCGAGGTACCGGATATGACAGAAGGCACTACAATTGAGTCAAGGAACGCAGTATTCTTTGAAAACATTTTTCCTCTTAAGGAAAGAGAGGAAGACTGTTCGAGTAAAAGAACTCTCGAAGCAACAGACGACACTGTTAGTCCTTCCACTCAAAAGAGTGAAGAACCGAGACGCAGTAAGAGAGCTAGAATTGATAAAGACTTTGGTTCAGACTTCATTACTTATGTTTTGGAGGAAGAAGAACCTAAAACTATCAAGGAAGCAATGGCAAGGCCAGATGCACACCTCTGGAAAGAAGCCATAAAAAGTGAATACGAGTCCATTCTCTTAAACCACACATGGGAGTTAGTTGACCTCCCTAAAGGTTGTAAGCCCTTAGGATGCAAGTGGATCCTTAGAAGAAAGTACAAAGCAGATGGATCTGTTGATAAGTACAAAGCTCGTCTAGTTGCAAAGGGTTTTAAACAAAAGGAAGGGTATGATTTCTTCGATACATACTCACCAGTGACAAGGATCACCTCCATTCGGGTGTTGGTCGCTATTGCTGCGTTGCACAATCTCGAAATACACCAAATGGACGTTAAGACGGCGTTTCTTAATGGTGAGATGGATGCTGAAATATACATGGATCAACCTGAAGGATATGTTGCTCCTGGGAACGAGAAAAAGGTGTGCAAACTCGTTCGATCACTGTATGGACTTAAGCAAGCTCCTAAACAGTGGCACTTGAAATTTGACAATACGATGTTGTCAAATGGGTTTCGAATTAACGAATGTGATAAGTGTGTATACGTGAAGGACACACCAAATGGATATGTTATTGTGTGCTTATATGTCGATGACATGTTAATCATGAGTAACAATCACGATATCATAGTTAATACGAAGAACATGTTAAGTAGAAACTTCGACATGAAAGACATGGGATTAGCAGATGTGATTCTTGGAATCAAGATAGAGAAAACGTCCAATGGAATTTCCTTGACACAATCTCACTATGTGGAGAAGGTACTAAAGCAATTTAAGGCCTTTGACGATCCACCTGCGAAGACACCTTTGGAACTCAATGTTCACTTGAAAAAGAACAGAGGAGAACCAGTGGCTCAATTAGAATACGCAAGGATCATTGGAAGTGTGATGTACATCACGAACTGTACACGCCCTGATCTTGCATGTTCGGTAAACAAGTTAAGTCAATACACGAACAATCCAAGTCATGAGCACTGGAAAGCGTTGAAAAGGGTATTAAGATACTTAAAGTACACCCTTGATTATGGGCTTCACTACATAAGACATCCAGCTGTAGTCGAAGGATACAGTGATGCAAATTGGATATCAGACACCAAAGACTCGTTGTCCACTAGTGGATATGTATTCACTATTGGAGGAGCAGCAGTGTCGTGGAGGTCCAAGAAACAAACATGTATTGCTCGTTCCACAATGGAATCAGAATTTATAGCGTTAGACCTAGCCGCTGCAGAGGCTGAATGGTTGCGTAATTTTCTGGAAGACATTCCTTGTTGGAAAAAGCCTGTACCTGCGGTGACGGTACACTGTGACAGTCAAGCTGCCATTGGGAGAGCTACGAATGTCATGTACAACGGAAAGTCGAGACACATACATCGTCGACACAACTCCGTTAGAGAATTGATCTCCACTGGAGTAATGTCCATTGATTATGTCAATACGAAGGACAATATAGCGGATCCGCTCACGAAGAGCATAAACCGAGATCAATTGAACAAGCTGGTAGAAGGAATGGGTCTAAAACCCACAATAAAAACCAAAGCAGTGGTAACCCAACCATGATGACTGGAGATCCCAAGAACTTGGTTCAATGGGAAAACGAAGATGTGGAGGTTAGTGATAAAACACTTGAAAATTACGACTATTCCGGACAGCACTATCTCAAGTGTTAACGACCCGTAAGATGTGGTAAAGGCTGAGTCTTCGACTCTTAATGATTCCTAGAGTATAACGGGATACTCGAAAGGAAGTCACCTATATAAATGAGAAGTGAGTGCCGCTTCGACCAAACATTTATGAACACAAAGGACGTCCATGGCCAAAACGGACAAAAACGTGAGAACGTTACAAAGACGAGATTGAAGTGTGCTGACACTGTTGTCTAGGTATACACTTTGGAGGAATAGTTCAAGGCATCGCGTCCACTAAGCCGCCGGTATATCCGATAGTGTTTGGCTACGGAAAGTTCAAGGCCAAAAACCACTTATCCGGAAGCACGGAGATCTCACTCGAACTGAACACTGAGTCTGATGTTGTATAGATACGATTTTCACTCATGTGGGGGATTGTTGGAATTAATGGGAATTAATTGGGTTTTGACACCCTGATCTAATTTAATTAATTAGACGGAATAAACGTTAATTAAGAAATAATTGAACGTGACATAGTCGATCTACTCTCGGAGTAGATGAACGTGGTATATTTAATATCTCAAAACCGAGTTAAGGTGAGTGAGAAATTAATTGTTGAAGTTGAAGAGTTTCAACTTGGAAAGTTTGAGAATGTGGGAATTTGTCCCACATACGAAACCTACAAAACATTTATGATGTATAAAGGTATTGAAGTAACTTGGTAGTTCAACTATCTAAAAGAGGGACACTCCTCTAAGAGCCACACGCGCGCGCGCCCGCCCGTCCGGCCGGCTCGGCTCGGCTCCGGATTCGGCAATTGGTCTTTGGTGGTCTTTGGGGCCCACCTATCTTTTTGCAGACCCAAAAACTCCGAAAGCCCAACTCAGGAATGGGCTCGGCCCGTTCTAACTACTTCAAAGTCTCAAACTTATCCACGTGTGAGATATTATCTCAACCGCTGCGATATTTTCGCAATATATTCCCACGATTTTCTCAACAACGTCCTAGCCCCTCTACCTTTCTCTCTCCTCTCGTCCCTACGCAGTGTATTGAGCTACCGAAAGCCTTACACTGTTCTTTCTTGTGCCGGATTTATTTCCGAGAGTGTTCAGTTCGTACTACGTACGTTCGTCGATACTTCTTATACAGTGGTGCTACCGTGTATTAAGTGAAAGTCGTTTTACCTTTGGGAACGGAACGCCGTAACAGTCGAGCACTATCCTGGGCGTATTCTGTTCTGCGGGAAAAGGGTTTCCCTTGACTCGACTTATTTGTGGAATTTACTTGTTATTCTGATAATTTTGATATTGCAGTTTACACGGCGTAGACCAGTTTCCAACACCTATGTGTAATATTTGCATGGTAGAGATCCACTTCATCTCCAATGCACTATTCAAAATAAATCTAACTTAGTTTTTTATATCAAATAAAGAGAGTATCAATAATGAAACACAAAAAATGTGAATTCATTCAAAATCAGAATAAGTACAAAGGCATACACATTAAAACACTTGTTTCATCAATAAGATCAGCAGAGAAGTACAAAACAAGAAACAAAGTTTAAGCAACAAAAAGTAGTAACCTATCATACTAATATAATACCCTATCAACTAGGAAAATAAAATTTGAGTTTTTCTTTTTTTAAATACTAAACAATCAAACAAGCTAAAAATTACAAGGGACATTTTTTTTGTCGTGACAACAGCTGCAACATTAGAATTCTTGCACTTTGCTTCCTCATTACTTAGTCTCCCCCTGTCTTCATGCTTGTTCACACTTTCTTAGAGATATGTGAAAAATCACTCATCTAGTGTGTTGTCTTCATATTTCAATTTTATCAATGTTGCAATATTTGCAGCAACATCTGGTTCAACATCAATACAACCACTCGTGGGTACCTCAGGTGCATCAGATACTTTCCCTTGTGTAGCAGAAAGCATCTTCATCCAATAATCCTTGGTAAACTGCAACTCATTTATAGAATCCTGCAACTTATTTATAGAATCCTCCAAATGAGTTATTCGGAAAAGTATAAAATCCCTGAATGTTGGAATGGTAGGGCCACCAAAATTAGAAGCAATGTGATCATGAGGAGTGTGGGCAGGTTGAACATCATTCGGAATCGGATCATGGATTGGGAGGTCAATCACTCTATCTCCAGAAAGCAAGACGGGAGAGATGCTCATCAATGGAACCCTCCCTCTCAACATCTCATTCATTCCTTTTTTAAAATTGTGGCTCCTTAAATACCCATAAATCAAAACAGGATAAGGTAAGTTGCCCTTATCAGAAATATTTCCCGAAAATTTCATCATGTGATGAAATATTGTCAACCCTAAGTTGAAGTTCCTCATTACCACAATTCTGTAAAGTAAGATTGCTTGATCTCTCGTCACCTTGGTAGAGTTAGTAGATGGAATCCAATTATACACAATAATCTTATGCAAAACAGAATAAAGACAAGTAAGATTCTTAGCCAACATAGCCTTATTCCACTTGGAGATTCTTCCACCAGTTATTGCAATTGCTATGTCATCCATGTGAGGTTCTTTAACCTCCTCTATATTTTCTACTTGCAAAAACTGGTTGATGAGTTCCGGAGTGAACGGAACGTCTCTGTCTCTAAACCTTACAACCCCCCCGTACCATGTTGAGTTCCTTTTACCATGACATTTTCTCAAGCATGCATAAAACTCATACACCCAATCTGTTATGAAAGTTTCAGCAAAAGTGACAGCATGCAACAAACTTCTTTCTTCTAAAAATGTAACCAACCCCTTAGCATTAAAATCTTGAATAGATATTCTCCTCTCAATTAATAAATTCCTCTTAGACAACCTAGTTAATTTATTAACAAGGGATTCATCATCAGTTTCGGATTTAGGGATACCTTCTTCTTCCTCTTGAGAGGCATTTTCAGAATAATCATGTTCTTCAGAGGTGCTATCAACAACATCATTCTTCTTTTGACTGATTTTCTTCTTTTCGTTCCGCTTGCAAAATTCAAAGAGAGTCAAGTCTCCATCGGAGTCTGTATTTTCAACTTCATTAATCTCTTGTTCAGAATTAGTAAAAACTTCCCCTGTTGTGTCTCTCTTGGAAGTTTGAGCATAATTAAATAATGTAGGTGACATTCTTCTTCTTCTTCTCCTTGGGTGGAAGGGGCTCCTTTTCCTCTTTCCCTTCCAAAAAAGGGACTCCTCCTCTGCGTCTTCAGCATCAATTATAGCCTTTTTTGGATAAGAAATTACAGTATGATTAGCAGCAGCAACAGGAGATGTGGGTGCGACATTTTCAGTAGGTGTAGTGGGGTTTTGAAATTGTGAAGTGGAGGCTGAGGATGGATTAGTGGTAGTCGCTTGAGAGAGGTGGGCTCCAATGTCAATTATCATGGACCCGATTGAGATTCTTGGAAGAGATGAAGCATTTGGCATTATATGTGCAATGTTTTGGAGTTGTTCAAGAGTGGTATTGGGTGCGAGATCGATTGACATGTGGAAAGATGGTGTTGGTGTGGAAGTGGATGGTTGATCATTCGGGAAGTTTTCCATGGAAGCTATCTAGCTAGAATATAGAGAGGATTTACAAGTGTAGAAGACGAACAGACTGTTGGGCTGCCATTAAATACCAACAATTCTCAACGAAAAAAGTGTTAGTGGGCAATCACACGATTAACGGAAGAAGGTTTTCTTAATTTCTGAAAAAATAAGGGTGAACAAATTAAGAGAGGGCGGATACTCGGCGAGGAATTAGCTGGGGTTGTTAACATTTCTTCTTCATCACATTTCCTCATATACTGTATATACTCCACAGTCCACACACATTTGGTGAATTTCACCAATATTATAGGATAATAAATAAATCAAATAGGAGTACGTGTACAAAACGAAATTAATACATACTCCTATCTACTTTTAATATTAATGTGGTACGGAGTATTTACTAGTACTATGGTTATTTGTGTTTTTTTCGATTAAATATATTGATTCAAATTAACTGTCTTTTTTTATTTATTTATTTGTTTCTATGTTTTTTTACTAATTTAACTTTGTTGTATCCTAAAAATCTTAAAAATTAGCACAAATCTTGTGTATTATGCGGATTTTAAAATTCTATTAAGTTTTAAATTTTAAACTATACTACACATCCATAAATCTTATCGGATTATTAATTGTGAATAAATTAAAATTCTACAAATTTAACAAATTATTAACATTACAGATTTAAATAGTTTATTGGGTTTTTCTAGGGTGAGACAGGGGTTCACTCTTATTAAAAAAATATTTAACTTTTATTAAAAAAAATATAAAATTACCAAATTGCCATTTCTTTAAAAAATATTATACTCCTTAGCTCCTATCTACAAATTTACAAAACTTAACCTTATTCAATTTTTTTTTTATAATTTAATAATATTAATCATTCCATTACAAAATTTATCGGTAACCCTTTTCCACACCACTCTTTTCTTCCTCAACAAAGCATCTCTACAATGTGGCACCAAATACAAGTTTAATTGCCAACAGGGGGCTTGAGATCTGATGAAAACGACATCGTCATTATTGGCGGCGTCCGTCCTAGATATAGTGTAGTTCCCGGTTTTACATACGTCACGCCTTCACACACACACCCCCTCTGCGTCATTACTCGCCTTGTTTTGTCACCTCTCCAACTACATGAAATTATCAAATTAATAGGACATACATAATCTAATTTAATAGTGCGACTTACAATGCAGATGCAAGTGAGTACTTTTGGGTGCTGCACAAAGTTGTTAAAGTGGAATATCCGAGATATCCAACAAAGACTATAGTGTTGTTTAAATGTCATTGGTTTGATTCATGCCCTTTAGGAACAAAAATTCACTCGGAGTACAAGGTTGTGGATGTTAATCCAAATGAGGTATAGCGGGGATGTTCCATTTGTATTTGCCCACCAAGTATCTCAAGTATACTACTGCACGTATCCAAGACGACGATCACGTATTAATATTGAATGACACGATGTTTTCAAAGTAAAGGCAAGGTCAATGGTAGAAGTCCCTAAAAAGGAAAAAAGTAATGAAGATAAATCTCTGTTTCAAACGGAACAAATAGAGTTAGGGGAGATTTGAATCTTTACGTAAACTTGACAACTACAAATCCACAATTGATCGAAATTGAAAACGATAGTGAAAATGAGGAAGATGATGAAAATGAAGTGGAGGAGGAGGAGGATGATGATGAAGAGGAAGATGAGGCAAATAATGAAAATGTAGATGAAGAAGATGAATATTAAATTAATGTAACCTAATTATTTTAATTTTGTACAATTTATAAAAGTTAATTAATATTTATCATTAAATTACAAATTAAACACAACTAAAAAGTGTGAAAACAAATTAATTTTTTGATTTTTTTAAATTTTTTTTTTAGTAAATATGAATATTTTAGAATTTTAATAAAACTTTCAAAAATTACAGTTAAAATATATAAATTACAAAAATTAAATTTACAATAAAGATAAATCAAGAATTTAGTTATTAATGTATGTGAAAGAAATAAATTGTGTGATTTAAAAAAAAAAGGGTTGAAAAAGTAACATATACAATTAATATTACAACTATGTTGTTCAAGACCTACATTTTTTTTAACTTAGTTTACCGACGGAAACTTCCGTCGGTAATAACTACGGATTTATCGACAGATTCTGGTAAAATAATTGTGAAATTAATTTTCGACGGAAAAATATTGCAAAAAAAAAAAAAAATGGAAATGAAATTTTGTCGGTAATACATACGAAAATAATTTATTTTTTAATTATTTTTTTGGTAATTTACCGACGGAATCACCGACAGAACTTTGACACGATTCCGTCGGAACTGGCGACTCCTTTTTTCCGTCGGTAATAACTACCGACGAGGTTTGCTCCGACTAAATTTTTCGATCGGTATTTCCGTCGACAACCATGGTTTTCGACCGAAAATTCATAGGTATTTATGTCTGTAAACAACACCTTTTTTGTAGTGTCTTTTGATCGTCTCATCTGATCAGCACGCAAAAAGTTTATAAAATTAAAAAGTTTATTCACCCCCCTCTAGACTTTCACACCATTCGATACTCGTTTAGAGACCAACAATATGTTTGTCGTAGTCAGTTAAATTTGAACCATTAAAATTCAAATATAAAGGCTTAAACTTGATAACATGTTACCTTTTGTAATACGTGTCGTATGTATTCATCGTATGTGTCGTACATTTATATTTTTATATTTAATTTAATTAATTAAAATATATAATTTTAAAATTGCATTGTTATCCTTAAATAATAAAATATTTTATTATGTTTATTAATTTAATTAAAATAAAATAAGTAATATTAAAATTACCTAATTATCCTTATATTATTACTAAAAATAATAGCAACAAAAATTAAATTAAACTAAAAAATCAAATTAACTTAAACTTAAAGAAAATTAAACGAGTTCATTGTGGGAAAACGAACATGAAATTGGGAGGGGAAAGAACCCTAACTCCCGTATTCGTCTTCAATTTTTTTTGGGGGTGGGGTGGGGAGGGGAGGGGTTATTTATTTAATTCATTTTTTGGGGTTTATTTAGTTTTTAAAATAATAAATTTGTATTAAAAGGCTAGAATAGTAATTTTATTTAATATATATATATATATATTAATAAAGGGTAATATAGTAATTTACAAAATACAATTTAAAAAATGATTTAATTAACTTAAACATGTATAACATGTATCACGTTCATACGACGCATACGACGTCAAGTGGCACACAATTCAATATACTGACTACGATAGTCGGGTTGTATAATTTAACTATTGTAAGAAAAACTCATAGTATTAGTTTCTGTCAATTTCTTCTTAGTGTTATGCCTTTAGTTATTGTTAAGTTCGACAAAAAAAGTGTCAATGTTATGGCACATGAGTTTGCTTGGACGTCTCGATTCTATGAAAGTTCGTTTTATTGGATTGACCCATCAAACTTCGTGGTCAGACTTTCCACCACTTTTTACATTTACAATAATGAAAACTAACCTTTGAGATTAAAAAAAAAAAAAAAAGTATTAACCACATTCTCTTCTAAATTTGCGGAATGTGCGGATAATACATTCTCTTCTAAAATTTACTTTCCAATTCCCATCTAAATCATATGAAATTTACCATGTATATAATTATATTTTGTATGTATAAACTATGAGAATTACAATGTATATACATTAATAATTTTTTAATGATAATAAATGAACTTTTATTATGAACATATTCTTGATATATAGATGAATATTTTTATTATCTTTTACGAGGACGATGATATAACTTACTCCCTCCACTTTTTATTAAATGTCATCCTAACAATTTTCAACAAATTAAGATAATAATTTATGGACCATTTTACCCTTCATTAATGTTAAATGATTTTGGAAAGAATTACAATATTTTGGAAAACAATTAATTGACTGGGGTGGACAATTCAATTTTAAATTAAGACTAAAAAGGGGAAAAGCCTAAATCACGGTAAAGAAAATGGAGAGATTATAATGTATAAGGGTAAAATTGTGAAAAAAATGTAGAATGACACTTATTTTAAAAATATTAAAAAAGGCAAAGTGACATTTAATAAAAAATGGAGGGAGTATTTATTTAGGGTGCGGTTATACACACACCAACCTATTGAGGACACCCATGGGACGAGTATACACATCGTAAGTTGAGGACACCCACATGGAAAACCCCAAAATACCCCTGAACACCTTAAAACCCTAATTCTATGTCATTTCTCATTCCATTCGGTACACCCACCTTCATCCCTCCCTCCCCTCCCACGATCGCGCTGCCTTCCCCACGTCGTCGCGCCGCCACGACAGCCCCAGCCACGCCGCCCCCTCTGCGCCTCATCCACGCTGCTGGCCGCTGTGTTTGCAAACGAAGACGGTCGTTCGCATCCCTCTCCACCGCCCACCTCCTCCCTCCCCTTCAAGCGGCCGCGACCGTTCGCACCCCTCCCCGTCCACTCGCCGCCCCCTCCCAAGTTGCACACGCCGCCGCCTTCCGGTAAGTTTAGGGTTTGTGCACAATTTCAATTTGTTTGATCTAATTAGGGTTTAGGGTTTGTGCACACAAATTCATTTGCAAATTAGGGTTTAGAGTAAGAATCAACAATTTTTTTTTTCAAAATTTTTGCTATTTTCTTCGAAATCTGCAAATAGGATAGATGTTCGATTTTTTTTTTCGCACAAATGAAAGTTGTTCAAAAAAAAATCTTGGACACACTGAGTTTGTTTGTAAAAAAGTTTTGAACATTTTAATTTTGTTCATGTAAAATTTTTGAACAACTCTTTTTTTTTTCAGATAATGTTGATTTGTTCGAAAAAAAATTCCCGAACAACTTTTTTTTTTTTTTCGGACAATGTTGATTTGTCCGAAAAAAAAAAAATCTCGAACAACTCTGGTGATTTTTTTAGTTTTTCTAATTTAAGGATGGTTGTTGTTTTGATGACTATGGTGATGGTGGGATTTTTCTGATGTGAAATGGAACAGGTGGGTGTACTCATTTTCACTTTTTTTTTAAAAATTTTTTTACACGAGGGGTATATAGGACATTTCACATGCTCTACAGAATGAAAGAAAATGTTAGGTGGGTGTCCTCAATAGGTCTGTGTGTGCGCATAACCGTGGCCATTTATTTATTGATAATATTATAGGGTCTGACAATATGCACCTCCATTTCGGAGAGATGCACTCCTCCGATAGATGCACCCCTCAAAATTTGTCAAAATAGAGGCACCCTCCCAGCAAAATGTCCTAAATACCCCTTTCTTCCATTTTTCTATAAAATACCCAATTACTAGACCCACCCTCCCAAAAGTCCTAATTCTATCTTCCTCCTCACACTTCATCTTCTTCTCCATTACGACGCCGCCGCCGCCGCACCACCATTCGCCGGCAGCCGTCCCCTGTTGCCGGCAACCTTCCTCTCCCTCGAGTTCGCTGGCGCGAGGACTCTCCTCCATTTTCTTCCCCGCCCACACCCCGATCTGTAACAAAAAAAAAAAAACCTGTTAGCGGCCGCGCGCGACCGCCCCCGTCCATCGGCCGCCGCGGCCCCCCCTCCCCCGTCCATCCAACGCCTTCAGACCTTTCCCTCGAGGCCGTCGGCGTGAGGATTCCCCTCTATTTTCCCCGCCCAACCCGATCTGTAAAAAAAAAAAAAAAGTTATGTCGCGGCCGCGCGCGGCTGCCCCCGTCCATCGGCCGCTGCGACCGCCCCCTCCCCTGTCCATCCGACGCCGTCAGCCCCAGCCGCCGCGGCCCGTCGTCGCTCGACTCGCCCCCTTTTTTCTTTCTTTTTTCTGTAATTTTTTTTTCCGTCTCGATCACTCCACTCCTCCGCGGCCTCCGCCACCGCACCCTCCGTCCCGCACCAATAAGTTTTTTTTTTTTTTTTTTAAATTCGACCCTGTGTTGTCGACTATATACACTCCCGTCAACAACAGGGTGTTGACGAGAGTGTGTATGGTCAACAACACAGTGTCGATCGATTTTTGTTGGTCGACCATATATCCTTCCGTCGACAACATTTTGTCGACGGGAGGATATATGGTCGGCACTGGTTTGACGAAATTAAAAAAAAAATTGTTAGTTTTTCTAAGTTTTGATAATGGTGTTTGTTAATGAGTTTGATAATGGTGTTTTAGGGAGAATATTGTTGATTTGTTGAAAATTTTGAATTTTTTCATTTTTTGCTACCGAAAAAAATGACAACGGGGCGACCGGAAGCCGGAAGTTTGATTTAGGGAAAGAAGGGGGGTGCGTCCAGTAGGAGTGGTGCATCTAGTACCCTTTATTTTATTGAAGGGTATTTCTGGTTTTTTACTCCATTATTTTATTAATAAATTAAAAGGGGGAGTGCATCTCTCCGAAACGGAGGTGCATATAGTCAGACCCAATATTATACTCAAAAAAACATTTATTAATTGGGCCCACTGGATGAAAGGCTGGGCTTGAAATATTGGGCATCACTTTCTCAGCCCAACTATAACACTTTGTCTAGATTTTCCCTCCTCTTTTTATTTTGGGCGCGGGAAATTCAAATTCACGAAATTAAATGAAGGCACGAAATAGGTAAATAAAGTAATTTCATGGCGTAATCACTCATCCATCAATCTCAGCTATTTTATCTTCTGTAACTGGGTGAGTTTCACTACTTCACATTTCGATACGTGCGTAGTTTAGCAATTGAAGATGAATTAAGGTTTTTTATCTCAAAAATTGGGAAGAGTTTGGGGAGTTAATTATTGGATCACTGTGTGTGTGTGTTTTATATGTGATTTGTATAAAGTTGGAATGTTAAGCTTTAGACCTTAATGATTAACCCATTGCTCGTGTTATATTGTTGATTCCTTTTAACCCATTTGCTTGCGCTAGTATTGTTGTTCTTTTGTTGCTTTCTAAGCGTTTTTAATTCGATTTCTTCAGCAGTCATATTTCTGTCCTCACGTTAATATACGTATGTGTATACATATATATTTATGCATGTATCTATATATTGGATTTATTCATATTAACTTTTATGTTGCTCTGCTGCTGCTGCAAAGGCTTGGTGTTGGTTAGGGGACAAGAGGGAAGTATGGTTTTGTCATTTGGGTATTTCTACTATTTGATTATTGTTCCTATTTTTTTGTACATGTGCATCATTGTTCTACAGGGTAGCTAAAAATCATCCATTTTCTCTTTGCTCATTCCTCAATCCTCAGCTTATGTAAAGTTTACTCCCTCCTTTTTTAATTAAAATAAGTGTCATTCTACACTTTTTACTTTAATTTTGACAATTTTACCCTTATACATTATACTACGTCCATTTTCTTTACTTTGATTTAAGTTTTTTCCCTTTTGAATATAGTACTATAGCATAAATCATGAATAAACCTTAATTATTGCATACATGAATATCACCTACAATATTGGCCACATTCATTACTAAACATAAATTTAATATTAAAATTAGTTATCATTAATGAATGGTAAAATGGTTCATAATTATATATCTTAATTTGTTGAAAATTGTTAAAATGACACTTAATTAAAAGTGGAGGGAGTAGTAGGATGACCTTTTTAATCTGTTCTTGAAACCTTCAAATTACTTTAGTTGAATTTAACGTAATTTTAATGATATTAGCCTTGATCCGTTTTTGTTATTTGAGCCATTCCAATTCCAATGATGAAATAGGTGATAAAACAACCTAAATAATGAAGTTGCTGATATACTTTGCCCTCTCATGAATATAGATTCATATGGATTTTTTTGGTAAAAGAACCTAGTTTCACAATTGTTGGGCGTTGCTTGAAATATATTGTCTACTGGATTTTGCATTTGAAATATGCAATAAACGCTTGTTTGGTTCCATAATACTTTTTTTTTGTCATTCCATTCACCTACTTCTCATGAAATTGTGTGCCCAAACAAAAGAATAACTAATTTGTAGAAGCTGCTCGATTTGAACTCCACTTTGGTCTTTTGGATTCATATTATTCTTGTATTTACATGGTTGTTTGTGAATGAAGGTCCAACATGAGTTCAAACTCAAGGAGAAATGTTGAAGTGTATTTTGTAATTGAAGAGATCATGCGTCAAAATATTGTTGTTACATCACTGGTACTGATATATTTAGCCTCAAAGAAGACAAGCAGCCGTAGTCGTATTCAGAGGAGGAAATATAGTCTGGAAACTAAGGGGATTGCAGATGATGTCGGGGAAGAACCAGAAGTTACGTCTGTCTATAAACCAGAAAACGAAGTCACTCCGAAATCTTCAAAAAGTGGGAAGAAACGAAAATCAGTTGAGCATGATACTACTAGGGGCCTCATCAATATACTATGCAAGTATCTAAAAGACAGCGAATCAAGATATGGTGAGATTGCTCGACGCTTTGGATATGAACAATATGCAGATACGTATCGAAAGGAGGTGTTTCAGATTATTGATAGCCTTGAGTTCTTTCTTAGCTCGCCTAAAAATGCACGGCGCAAGAATGTTCGAGTGTTACTTGAGGGCATCATCAAATCTGGGTCTAACTCTGTCAAGAATTAAGTTTAGTGACTAATGATAAACTTGGTGCTTTGGATTTTTGTTATGATATGTATATTGTTGGTAATGGTAGGTATATTTTGTCTTATGGGTGGTATTTGCTGCTAAACTTGGTGCAGTTGGATATATTTTGTCTTGTGGATGTATTTGCTGGTTAGAATGATACTACATCTATTTTGTAATATTGACCAAACTCAGTGTTATAATCGTTTGCAAACGATGTTTATTTTGATGGTTTGAACGATGCCTATATTGCTCACTTTTATGTCACAGGTCTTTAATTCAATGATTTTTTTTTTCTTTTATGTCTATATTCAATGATATTTCATACTTTTTGTTTAAGTTCATTTTCACGTGAATTAGTTAGATGGTGCAATTGAGAATGGGTGAAACGTGCATCAACTTTTACTGAATTGTGATATTTTTTTCGTCCAATTTTATTATTATCATTTTCATTTTATTTATGGTTCAATTTCATTATTTTTTTTTTTAGAAATAATATTATTCACACTCATATACATCTTTCAACAATTGTTTATTTATTCAAATTATCATTTATTTTATTAAAAAACAATCGTTTTATTTATAAATGAATTCCTACAATACCTCATCATATCCCAAACCTAGACTTATCTACTTTATATACTATAAATTAATCAATAAAATTTATTAAAATTCATTCCCGAAGAAATGTGCATAATGAATTTGGACGGATGAAATATTAGTTTTAAGCTAATATAATTAAATAGTACTTCCCCCGTCCTAAAAAAATTTTACATTTTTTTTCGAAACATCCCACAATAACTTTCACACCTTAAAATAGAAAACTCTTTATAAACTTCATTCTCACAATATTCATAATTTTACACAAATGTCATTATTTTTATGTTCACACATACATATAAGTCAACTATTCTTTTTACTTTATACATAAAAAATCATAAAATTATCCCGCAAAACTCTATTCAATATTAAACATTCTGCAAAGTTATTATGGAACAAAGTGAGTATTTATTTATATAAAACAATTATAAGTAAATGAAACGTGACATTTGTTTTGATTGAAATGTAATATATTTTTTTTTTGAAAACGACCAAAATTTTATTATTTGGGCATCAGGAATACCCTCAAGAGTAATACAACATCAAAAGAACTCATTGCTATTCAGTATGCCCATGCCAAGGGTGGCGATTCTTATGGATCGAGTCGGACTCTAGTTTGACAGTTAGCACTTTGATGATCTACTCCTTCTGTCCCTTTGGCGTTTGCAGGGTCTCTAGAGTCAAGTAGTTCATCCTCTTACCACAGACATGCACATTCAGTATTCTCACACTTTTAGAGAGGCCAACCAAGCGGCTGACGCAGTGTCGAAGACGAAGATCAACTGCATTTGGAGGGGCTATCCTCCAGATTTCTTACTTACTTTCTTGCATAAAGATTTGTATACCGTCTTTTACAGACATTGATTGTTAGAGGAGTTTACCTTTTTCCTTCGCCTGAGTTTTGTCCCTAAGGAGGGTTTTTCCAGGCAAGGTTTTAACGACACTAAGCTTATGGTTTTAGGTTTTCTTTTTTCTATTATATTTCATACCTTTTTATTGGCATCAAAAGAACAATTGGAAGAAAACAAAGAAGCTAATTAAAACAATTGGATTGAAATGTAATACTCCTTCCGTCCAATTTCATTATTTCCACTTTCCTTTTTTTGGTTGTCCAATTTTATTATACTCATACAATTTTTGGAAACAATATTATTCATACTACTTTATCTCCACCCTCCTACCATCACTTATTTACCCACTTTGTCATTCACTTTATTTATAAACAATCATTTATTTATAAATGGATCCCACAATACTCCCACCATACTCTCAACTTATCTACTTTATGAATAAACTAATCAATATTCATCAAAACATGTGTTTTTATAAAAAAAGGTATTATGTGTTTTTATAAAAAAAAAAGTATTATGTGTACATCTTGTGCATTGTGCACCTTAAACAATAATTTTAATTTTCTGAGGTAATACAATTAATTCTTACCAATAATAATATCAATTTTATACATTATACAAAGTATGCATAATACTTTATCAATTCCAAGGACATCAACAAAAAAAAAAAAAAAAAAATCAAACTGATGACTATCAGGTATTAACGGAGTGCATTTGTTAGGAGCCGTTATGCTCAATAATTCGATAAAGTTTTATTGGATTGGGCTTCTCAAGCTTTTAACTTCAATGATCATTGTTGATGTTGGAATAGGTATTGTATTTTATGATCCAACATTTCAGTTACATGTTGTACTAAATGTGCCAACACCTACCACAACATCAGAATTTGTCCTTTCTCCTTTTACTAACTCTAACTTAACTTGTGTTGCTTAGTGATGTCCCAAATGCAGGTAGAAGACGTGGGCAACACTCAGGTCAAGCAGTTGCATGGGAATGAGAAGTTTCTAAGCCTCAATGTGCAAGTTCCTACATTTATGGAGTGTGAAGGGAAGTTACAAGAAACCACCTTGATCCAATGACCAAGATTGATCAAGAGAGTTGTAGGAGTTGCAAGGCAGTTCGAATTCAAGCCTATAAATAGACCACACTGCCTTCATTCCAGAGCACAACAAGAGAGAAAGCTAAACTCGATTACTACCTATGGAATGCGAAACGCTTCTAGTTAGAAAAATATTTTGTTCTTTCTTGTAGATTAGTGCACTTGTATAAACCCGAATATTTGTGTACTCAATCATAGTCGTTTATTAGGAAAATATGTTAGATCTATAAGGGAGATAGTTTCGTATTTTTCTAGTAACTTTTCGAACTCAATTAGAGTTGTAATTGTTCAAAACCTTACAAGGTTGTTGATTTTGTTTCACTAATATTAAGAGATAATATAAGTGATTCGTGTAGATTAATTATTTAATCTACACAATTTTTGAAATACTCTTTGCAAAGTGTTTGTTGAAATTCCGCTGCTCATTGTTGTCTCGTTTGTGCCAACACTAAAGACAACATCTCTGTATATCGCACGCACACACACTTTCAGTTGGTATCAGAGCCAACTACTTGATACACTAAGTAGAGATTCTGCTTAGAGTGTGCGTTTATTTGCAATGGAGTATCCACTTTCGCCCGCACTAAAACCTCCAATTCTGGACGACACAAATTATGCCTTCTGGAAACCTAAAATGAGGATGTACATCAAATCTATTGATGAAAGAGCATGGAGGAGTGTTCTTGGTGGCTGGACTCAGCCAAGAACTGCTGCGGATGAGGACAATGAAGCCCGAATCAAGAGAGAGCTAGACTGGACAGCCGAAGAAATCACAACAACTAGTTACAATTCAAAGGCATTGAATGCAATCTTCACCTCAACTGATGCATCAATGTTCAAAATCATTTCAAGCTGCATTTCATCCAAGGATGCATGGGATCGATTACAAGAACATTGTGAAGGATTGGACAGTGTACGAAGGACCAGACTTCGTATGCTTGGAACAAAATTCGAAAATTTGAGGATGAAAGAAGATGATACCATCTCATCTTACAATGAAAAGCTGACTGAGATTTCAAATGAAGCTCATTCTCTTGGTGATCCAATCTCTAATACAAGGTTAGTACATAAAATTCTTAGATCAGTTCCTAAACGTTTTGAACCTAAGATATGTGCTATAGAGGAAGCTAAAGATACAGATGTGCTAAGTCAAAATGAATTAATTGGTATTTTGAAAACTTATGAGATGAACATATCTGAAAAGGCTGATAATGAAAAGAAAGTACTTATTTTCAAAGGTGATGCATCATTATCTGCAACATCCAGTTCTGGAAAATCTCCTTATGTTACTGAAATTGATTCTGATGAAGAAAACTTTGAGGAATACTATAATGATCCTGATTACATGGCTTTTATGACTAGACAGTTTAAAACCTTCATGAAGAATAAAAAGTTCAAAGACAATTTTCAACCTAAGGTTCAGATTACTAATAATCAACAATTGCCTATTAGGAAAAACACCTTCAATCCTTCTAGACAATTAGAAAGAGGAAACAGGTTTAAGTCTGACCAAGATTATAGGAAGAATGTTAAATGTGATGCATGTTCTGGATTTGGTCATTATGCTAATGAATGTGCTAACACTATTCTGAAAAAGAAACTAAATTTCAGTGCTACTTTAAGTGATGAATATGATGTTGAGCATGATCCTGAAAAAGACATTGAACAAGCTTTTTCTGCTAGAATTATTTATGATGATACCTTTGATGATGATCTGGATGATTTTTATTATGATGTGAAGACAGATGAGCCATCATTTGAGAAATCACTGAGTAATAAAATTCCAGAATTTAATTGTTTCACAAGTTCTGTTACAGAGACAGGTACATCCAGAAAAGCTGCTGATATTCAAGACTTATCTAATATTGTGTTCAAACAGGAAAGTCTTTTAACAAAGAAAGATAAAGAATTTTCTAATCTAAAAGATAGACTAGAAGTATCTGTTCTTGATTTCAGAAAATATTCCTATGAAAATCTTTTGACAAATGAAGAACAACACATTTCATATTCTGAAACTGAAAAATTAAATTGTATTATCAAATCTTTAACATTTGAAAATGATGATTTAAGAAACTCTGTTTTAAAACTTGAGAGTGTTCTGACCAAGAAGGATTGTGAGGTTGAAAAACTTGAAGAAAAGATGAAGGAAGTGTCTTTAAGCTTCAAGAAATTCTCTGAAGGAAAAGCAAAATTGGATGAATCACTGCTGTTCAACAATACAAGGAAAGCAGGTATTGGTTATAAAGGTAAAACAGTTCTTAATTTTCAAAGTAATAGATCTACTGTTTTTGTCAAAGCTGAACAAAAAAATGATGCTACTGTTTCAAAGAAAAATTCTGTCAATATGAAAGAACTTGTGTGTAACTACTTCTTTAAAAAGGGACATAAAGCTTATTATTGTTTAAAAAGACAGAAGGATTTAAATGCTTCTGGATTGCCTAAAATGACACCACACACAAAGCAACATTCACAGAAAACAGAATGGATTTCTAAAAATACTATATGTAATGTTGTGCATATGTCTTTGAAAGCATGTGTTCCTGGTTTATGGTATTTTGACAGTGGCTACTCAAAACATATGACATGTCAAATTGATTATCTATCTGATTACAAAGCTTATAATGGTGGTAATGTTACTTATGGAGGTGGATCTAAAGGGAAGATCATTGGCAAAGGAACCTTAAATGTTCCTGGATTTCCTAGATTACCAAATGTTTTACATGTTGATGGATTACTTGCCAACCTTATTAGTATAAGCCAATTATGTGATGATGACTTGCATGTAAAGTTTGATAAAAATTCATGCTATGTGCTAGATGAAAATTCTGATTGCATTATGATGGGTAATAGATCTGCTGATAATTGCTATTTAATTGAATCCAAAGTGAGCTGCAATAATGTGAAAAATGATGAAAGTACATTATGGCATCATAGACTTGGGCATGTTAATCATAGACAGATTGATAGATTAATTAGACTCAAAGCTGTTACAGGTTTACCAATGCTGAAATTTTCAGACAAACACATATGTGGACCATGTCAAAAGGGCAAACAGGTAAGAGCTTCTCACAAGCTATTAGGCCAGTGTTCTACAAAACATTGTTTTGAATTGCTTCATATGGATCTTATGGGTCCTATGGAAATTGATAGTATAGGTGGAAAAAGGCATTCTTTTGTCATTGTAGATGATTATTCTAGATTCACATGGATAGAATTCCTAAAACAAAAATCAGAAACTTTTTCTGTCTTTAAAACTCTATGCAAAAGATTCAAGACTGTTTATAATTCTAAAGTTTGTAGAATTAGACCAGACCATGGAAGAGAGTTTGATAACAGTGCTTTCACTGAATTCTGTGAATCTAAAGGCATATTACAGGAGTTCTCATCACCTAAAACTCCTCAACAGAATGGGATAGCAGAAAGGAAAAATAGAACTCTTCAAGAGATGGCTAGAGTTATGCTATGTTCAAAAAATTTAGCCAAAAGGTTTTGGGCTGAAGCTCTAAATACAGCTTGTCATATTTCTAATAGAGTCTTGATTAGAACAGATTCTAATAGTACACCTTATGAAATACTGAATAATAGAAAGTCTAATCTTAAGTATGTTCATGTATTTGGTTGTGTTTGCTACATTCTAAATGATAGAGAACAATTGCATAAATTTGATTCTAAAAGTGACAAAGGATTTTTTCTTGGTTATTCAAGGAACAGTAAAGCATATAGGATCTATAATCTCAGAACAAATACTGTTCAAGAATCTGTAAATGTGGTTTTTGATGACAATATAAGTATTACAGGAAACAGTATTGAAGAGGATGTCTCAGACCTTGCTGATAGTCCAATAATTACTGACAGAACAGATCAGATCAAAGATGATGAACAGAATGAGGGAACACACACAGACATATCTGCTGAAGTTACAGAAAATCCAGAAAACCTGTACAATCTACATAAAACTCCTTCAAGGAGAGTTCAAAAGAATCATCCACAGGAGCTGATTATAGGTGATCAATCTACTGGAATTCAGAACAGAAGAAGGTTGGGTATAAATCCAAAAGATGTGGTAAGATCTATTTGCATGACTTTTGTGTGTAATAAGGTAAATCATGAGTGTTATCATTCTGCTATTGAACCTAAAACTGTAAAAGAAGCTTTAAATGATGAACATTGGGTAGAAGCTATGCATGAAGAATTGAATCAATTTGTTAGAAATGATGTATGGACCTTAGTACCTAGACCAGATCATACAAATGTTATTGGTACTAAATGGATCTTCAAAAACAAAACTGATGAAATAGGCAACATTATCAGAAACAAAGCAAGGCTTGTTGCTCAAGGATATACTCAAGTAGAGGGAGTAGATTTTGATGAAACATTTGCTCCAGTTGCTAGAATAGAATCCATTAGACTTTTACTTGCTATTGCATGCTTTATCAACATTAAACTATATCAAATGGATGTTAAAGCAGCCTTTCTAAATGGAATCTTAATGGAAGAAGCTTATGTTGAGCAACCAAAAGGCTTTGAAAATCCAGAATTTCCTGACCATGTGTTTAAATTAAAAAATGCTCTTTATGGCTTGAAGCAAGCACCTAGAGCTTGGTATGAAAGATTAACTGATTTTCTGATTGAATTTGGTTTCACTAGAGGAGAAGCTGATAGAACTCTATTCATTAAGCATGAGAAAAATGATATTATGGTAGCTCAAATTTATGTTGATGATATAGTGTTTGGCTCTACTTGTGATGATATGCTAAAACTGTTTGTGAATGAAATGACATCAACCTTTGAAATGTCCATGGTTGGTGACTTAAACTATTTCCTAGGCTTGCAAATCAAACAGCAAAATGATGGTATCTTTATATCACAGAGTAAATATGCTAAAAATCTTGTGAAAATGTTTGGTTTAGAGAATGCTAAACACATGAAAACTCCTATGGGATCAACTCAGAAACTGAGTAAAGACAGTGTTGGCCAAAATGTTGACCCAACATTGTACAGATCAATGATAGGTAGTCTTCTTTACTTGAGCTCTACTAGGCCTGATATTATGTTTAGTGTATGTTTATGTGCTAGATATCAGTCTGACCCAAAAGAATCTCATATGCATGCTGTAAAAAGGATAATTAGATATGTTGCAGGAACTTGTGACCTAGGCTTATGGTACAGCAAGGACACAAACTGTTCCTTAATTGGATATAGTGATGCTGACTGGGCAGGAGATGCTGATGATAGAAAGAGCACCAGTGGTGGCTGCTTCTACATGGGAAATAATCTCATATCTTGGCATAGTAGGAAACAGAACTGTGTATCAAAATCCACAGCTGAATCTGAGTATATTGCAGCAGGGAGTTGCTGTACACAACTACTTTGGTTACAGAAAATGTTGTGTGATTATGGTTTACCCTGTGATACTCTAACTATTTTTTGTGATAACACTAGTGCCATAAATATATCAAAGAATCCAGTGCAACATTCTTTGACCAAGCACATAAGTATAAGGCATCATTTCATAAGAGATCTAGTTGAAAAAAAGGTGGTCAAGTTGGAATATGTTTCTACAGAAAAACAACTTGCTGATATATTCACAAAAGCTTTAGATGATAAGAGATTTTCCTCTCTAAGGAAGTCTCTTGGATTATGCAATATCTGAACACTGTATCAAAAGTGTTGTACCAAATGCGGCAGCATTTGGGACAACACCAGAATTGTTCATTTAATTATTTCTTTGTATAAATTTCGTAAGTATTGGATTTAACATAATTCTTTATAATCTTAGTCTAAAAGTCTTAAATTGAGTCATGTGGAATATGAGAAAAGCTTGTACAATCTCTCAAATGCAAAGGAAATCACAAATTAGATGCTTTGAAAATCACTGAGTAACTAGGGACACGGAGCTCGCTACTACGATGTTCTCTTTTCTAAAGGTGATATATACTGCATCAAATTAAACACAAATCCATTGAGTAACTATGGGGCACGGAGTTCGCTGCTACGATGCACTCTTTTGAAAAGATGGATCAATGTGTAAATGTGATAAAAATTAAAGTGCAACACATATGAAGCAAATTCATGAAAAAACTGTGTTGAGATGTACAAAATGCCAACAATCTATTCAACACCTGACTCAGACTTATGATTTTGATTATTTATAGAATTAATTAATTTCTGATAATTATTATTTTTATTATCTGCAAATATTTATTTGAATTTAATTATTTTATCTGTTCAGTTATTTATTAATCCGCTTCTTTTATTATCAGTAATTATTCTCCACAACACACGAACTTTTATGGAGAGAAGTTAATTCTTCCCCTCTCTCCATTTCTTCTCATACAGAATCGTGCTTCAACTCCCGCCTGAAATCCTCTATAAATAGATCTCATATGAATGCTATTTTATACCATCAAGCTTACTTCTGTTTATACAACATTCATTCTAGAATATAATTTTTGGCATAAGTGTTTCTTCAAAAATTGGTATAATTGGTTGAATTTTTTATGATTATCTTCTCCTTCCAAAATTCGAAGAGGTCTAATCAATTTAAATCCTTACTTTTGCAGGTACTCATCATCACAGCACCTGGCATTTCGCAATTCAAAATTCAAACAAGCCATTCTCAACTACCCTGCAATTTCGTCTCTGAAACTCAAAATCAATCCGAAAATGGTGACAATCACTGAAATTCCAAACTCTCCCGCACCTGGTTCGCCATCCTTTGTTGTTGGAACCATGATTGTTCCATTTGAACCAGAATCCTCTGCACTTCCAGTCGTTGTTTACAATCCTCTTGATATCCGATCAGAAATGGCACATGCAAACATCTCTGAGTCAAAGAGTGCTGCCGCTGATAATCGCTCACCTCCTCCATCACCAATCGCCCAAAAATCATTTCCTCTAGGAACCCCATTCGAAAAACTGAAAAGGGCTTACGATGCCCTAGCTCGCAGAACAACCTCTCCAAAAATTATCTTGGGTGGAGAAACTCTTGACAATGCAATGTTTAGAGAAGATGTGCACATGGAAGACGCCTCCTCGTCTGATAGGGAGATTTTAGCAGCAAAGATAGCCCGCTTACGGCAAAAGAGGAAATTCCCCGCTAAAACGGCAAAAACCCCTGCTCCCGTCACTCGCAGATGGCCTGGTGGCCGTCGTGTTTCGTACAGGACACTTGGGAGACGAGTCGACTACTTTGGGAAGAAAAAGCCCAGAACGGAAGGCGGCATAGCTCAACCGATTATTGTATCCAACTCAGATTCTAAGGGGGAGCCTCAAAATATCGATGATATCATCGATAACTTTCCCGAAGCTGTGTCTGTTGAGCATGCAGATGAAGACAGCCCCATTCCTCAATCCGTACCCAAAAAGGCTCGAAAAACTCCACCAGTTGTCTCTCCAGTGGCTACATCCAAAAGCTCTTCTTCAGATTCGAGCTCATACGCCTCTGCTCCCGAGGAAGAGGTACCTTTTTCATCTGATTCCGATTTTAGTGATAATGAGGTTGAGTATAATGATCATAAGAGCACTCGTTATAAAACTATTCGTAATAGGACAATTATGAGTGAATGTATTCTGAAAATTTCTGATTTTGAGGATGCAAATCTCATGGATTGGTTTAGAGAAATATCTCTTTTGGATGCCTTATTATTTGCTGTACCGTATGTCGTTGATTGGGTTCATGAATTTTATGCGAATGTGAGTTCTAAAACCGGTGATACAAACTCTAGAACATATGGTTGTGTTCCTTTCCGGGGTCTTGAGATTATTGTTACACCTAGGAAGATCAATATGCTGTTGAAAACAAGGATTATGGAAGATCCAGTGGTTACAGACCTTGATTTGATGATAAATGTGCTTACGGGAGGCAAAATTACTCGTTGGGTTACGAAATTGCTTGTATCTAAGTTAACTACTTTATACTCTGTTTTGCATAAGATTGTGTGCTACAATTGGATACCAACAACGAATAACACCACTCTTACCTTGGAACAAGCTGTTCTTCTTTACAAGATTGGACACCTTAAGCAATTTAATCTAGGCCATGTCATATTTCAAAATATGATGAATTTCACTTGCAATATGACTGGTAAGGGTCTTCTCTCATATCCCTGTTTGGTGTATAAGCTACTAGCAGATAAGGAATTCCACAGATTGGACACTGAGGTCATTAGTGGATATGTTCCTAGTATCTCCATTTCACCACAGCTCCTGCTTCGTGGTGGTGACCGGATTGTGGACCTGCCTATACCGAAGACTAATGTCCCCAGAAGTGTTGATCCGAATATGCCATCAACTTCCAGAACACACCCTTCCTCAGGTTGTGTCGCCTCAGTTTATTTGTCTTCACACTTCATTCTCAGGCAGGTAGACATTCTTCAAGGCACAATCACCAATCTTCAAAGTACTGTTGAAGACTTGCTCATCCAAAAACGTTTTTGGGAGGACCTACTTTCTACCTCAACAGGGGGAGTAAGCTCTAATGTTCACAATGCAGGTGTTGCTCCTATTCCAGGTCAACAAGATGCAGGTTCAGTACAACAAGAGAGTGCCATTCCGATTCCAAACCAAGATGCAGATGCTGATGCTCAAGATGCTCAAGATATTGAAGATCTCTATGGAGACCTCAATGCAGCTTTTTGAAGGCTTGAAGAATGAGGAAGTGTAGAGTATGGAGGAGTTCGTGCAGACACTTGAAGATGCAGCTGATTATATCAGCCCAATCCTCCCCTTTACTGCTTTCATTTATTTCCTCAATTTGTAAAAGCCTTACTTATGTTGTTTCATTTCTGTCCCACATACATTGCCTTACATTTACTGTTTTTATTGTTTTTAAATCTAAGTACATTGTTTTTGACTTAGATGTTGTGATTAAATTTGGTTAAATACTGATATTGGTTCTGATTTGAAATATCATGGTATTGTTTTCTTTATCAAAATCCTGAATGTGTGAACATTAGGAGTGTTGATGTAGAAAGGCCAAATTGGGGGAGATTGTTGATGTTGGAATATGTGTTGTATTTTATGATCCAACATTTCAGTTACATGTTGTACTAAATGTGCCAACACCTACCACAACATCAGAATTTGCCCTTTCTCATTTTACTAACTCTAACTTAACTTGTGTTGCTTAGTGATGTCCCAAATGCAGGTAGAAGACGTGGGCAACACCCAGGTCAAGCAGTTGTATGGGAGTGAGAAGTTTCTAAGCCTCAATGTGCAAGTTCCTACATTTATGGAGTGTGAAGGGAAGTTACAAGAAACCACCTTGATCCAATGGCCAAGATTGATCAAGGGAGTTGTAGGAGTTGCAAGGCAGTTCGAATTCAAGCCTATAAATAGACCACACTGCCTTCATTCCAGAGCACAACAAGAGAGAAAGCTAAACTCAATTACTACCTATGGAATGCGAAACGCTTCTAGTTAGAAAAATATTTTGTTCTTTCTTGTAGATTAGTGCACTTGTATAAACCCGAATATTTGTGTACTCAATCATAGTCGTTTATTAGGAAAATATGTTAGATCTATAAGGGAGATAGTTTCGTATTTTTCTAGTAACTTTTCGAACTCAATTAGAGTTGTAATTGTTCAAAACCTTACAAGGTTGTTGATTTTGTTTCACTGATATTAAGAGATAATATAAGTGATTCGTGTAGATTAATTATTTAATCTACACAATTTTTGAAATACTCTTTGCAAAGTGTTTGTTTAAATTCCGCTGCTCATTGTTGTTTCGTTTGTGCCAACACTAAAGACAACATCTCTGTATATCGCACGCATACACACTTTCAGATCATATAGGAGTAAGTGGTTACAACAACCCAATATATTATTATTATTATGTTTTTCAGGAATGATAATGGGTTCATAAATATATCATATCAATTATATTAATTTTGATATCTTACTTTGTGTTTCGTTATTAAAGGCATAACATAAGTACGGTTTTAAAGAAAAATGAGACATATAACGAAATATGAAATACATAAATCAAACTAAAGTATAAGCAGGAACGAAGGGAGGGTAGGTGTCAAGCAGTCCGGGGCACTAGGCCCTCTCACATTTCCTATTTTAAATGTTATATGTATTACAAATTAATAATATTTTTTAATTAAAAATAAAATAAATTATAATATACTCATCCGTCCCGTGATCAGTTACACATTTTTCTTATTGGGACGTCTCAGGATTACTGCACACTCTTAATATGAAAATATCCCACAAAATTAATACCCTCTCAATATCATTTATTTTCAAAATTGTCACTCCATTTTTACATACATTTTACTTTACACCTCATCAAATAACTTAAAATATCCATCATTACATTACCAACCACTAATTCCTCGTTTCTTAAAAAGTGTGTTGATTAAACCGTGCAAGTTATCCTGAGACGGATCTGTCCCACGATTACTTTCATATGTAGATGGACATGCATATTAACAAAGTGTAATAATGAGTGGAGTTTGAGGGGTAATTTTGTAAAACTTTATGTATAAAGTAAATAAACGAGTTGACTTTTTTGTATGTGTGGAGAAAAAGTAATGATATTTGTGTATAATTGAGGATATTGTGAAAGTAAAGTTTATAAAGTATTTTTTTATTTTAAGGGTGTGAAAGTTATTGTGGAACACCACAAAAAAGAAATTGTGAAAGTTTGTAAAGGTTTTCCATTTTAAAGGGGTAAAACTTTATGTTTTTCTAATAAGAGTTGGTCTCTGGTGCATAGTGTGCATCGTGCACACTATGCGACCAGTCAACCACTATTATCTACAAACGCGGTTTCCAACAAAGTAACCGTTGTCGAGACGGTTACAATATTTGGAAGTGGGTACGAGCTCATGGGTTCGAAATTTGTGACCTAATAACAGACACCACTTTTCACTAATAATTGTTTCCACTTTAATAACAATTACCACTTTATAATAGACACCACTTTTCACTAATAATAAAACTCAGTTACCACTTTTCACTAATAATGAAAACTGAATAATATCTTGTCCAAAATTAACATAAAAAACATCATAAAATAGGGCAGAATGCTAGAACATAATTCTGCCCTTAAAAATCTTCTTAAACTTGCCTATATATAAAGAAAAAATAAAAATTAAACACTGAAATTTAAAAAGAACAACAAATATAAATAATAATTTTTTTAAAAATAAATACCTTTTTCAAAGAAGTGGAATTATAAGGTACACCATTGAAATTCTTCGAGTGGTCCATCAAAAACACTCCACAATCATTTTTCCCCTTTGCACCTTTCCATTCAAAATTAACTTCTTCAAACAAATAATTCTTCATCTCCTTTGCTTTGTAGTGATTTCTTAACTTTAAAAAGGAAGACATCTCAGAAACCTACATTAAAAAAATATTAAACTTTAGGTATAATGATATCATAATTTAAAACAAATTAAACAAAAAAAATATAGTGAGACCATACCTTGCAAGCAAGTTAACACAATCACTGAAAAACTTCATAATTGCTGCATCTTTATAGACCATATTGTCTAAAAACTGGATTTTTATCTGTAAAATTTATTACTACAACAACATAGTGACTATTCAAACAAAATGGAATAAAAATCTACAAATAAAAAATAAAAAATTGTTAGTATAAATAAAATAAAACTACAATTCAATAAAATAATAATCTCTCCATAATAAAATAAATAAATTATATACCATTTCAACAAGTTCAATTTAAGATCGAACAAACTAAGCAACTTATTCCAGAATCGGTAACCTTCAGAAATGAACTTAGTCTTATCAATCTTCTTGTCAAAAAAGCTTTGAATATGTAACTGAAAAATAATAAAAGAATCGTTAATAATTAACAGTAATATAAACTAGTACTTTAACAAAAAATAATTAAAAAAAACTTATAGAGTGCTGCAAATTGAAAACGAAACGACTACGAACACCATCAAAGCACTCATCTGCATTCAAAATTATGCCCAATGCATTTATAACAGACTGCTTTACAAATTGACATGGAGCAAGAGATAGAATATCTTCTTTTTTAAGATAGTAATCATCAATAAATTAAGAAGAAGAAATTTTCCCTGAAAAAATAAAATAAAAATACCAGTATATATATTACAATAATAATAATAACAAAAATTTTAAAAAAGGAGAATAAAATAAGATATACTGACATTGAAAATGCTTTTTCATTTGAATTGCAGAAACACAAATCAACAATCTCCTTATAAGACTTTCTCATATTAATAAGTGAAGATTGATGTTGAACCATGAAATCAGAAATATAACCATGATCTTCTTTCAAAAATGGAAACTCTTCCTCTTCAATTTCAGAAACACCACTTTGGTATTTTGAAGAAATAGAGATCAAAGTTTCATTTAACTCTTCATCAGTGATTCATGTGGAATTTACACATTTTTTATGCACATGTGAAGCTCATTTTGATTGTGATTTAATTGATTTGTTGGTTGATTATAAATGTTTTGGTCAAAATAAGAGAAAGGTGGTGTTTTGTCGATTTTGTAGGAAAAACGAAGGATTTTGGGAGCAAAACACCTAACACAATTCATTGGACCAAAGCGAGGATTGCACCATTGGATCCGTCTCGAAAAATGGGGTAGAATGCAAAAAAGAATCGAGCCAATCAGATGTCGAATGAGGCATCACATTCTTATGATATGATTGAAGAGCCGAATGGGCTAGCTCGTGGATGTCTCAATGGTTTCAAGAAAATTGGATGGGAGAAGAAGATTAAGAACAAGAATGATGATGGGGTGACTTGACAAATTATCTCAAGAGAACCCGTCCGGCATAAGACGTTAAAAATAGTGCTACTTGGGAGGCAATCCAAGATTTTATTTTATTTTGCTTGGTTTTCTTAGTTGTTTGATAGCTTAGTCTCTTTTGTAGATATGGATGAGGAACATTGTGGAGCCAACTCTTCGAGAATGAAGAGGAAATCGAAGTCAACCTTGGAAAGAGAGAGCAAGTGGTGCAATGGTGATCCTTGAGAGAAACTTTGGATGTGCAGGGAGGGAGGTAACAAATTGTAGCCCCAAACTTAGATTTTTTACATAGTAAAATTCTAAGTTTGGGGGAGTTTTTTTTTTCTTTTATTGCTTCACTAGTTTGTTACCCCTTGCACCGGTTCGTCATTATACTTGTGTCACATTTTACACCGGCACGTATTTATCTTTCATGTGCTTGTATTGGTTGATTTGGCTTTGATCATGTTGTTGGGTAGTGTATTTATGGTGAAATGTGAGCATGGGTAATCATTAAAATTCACAGTTGAGTAGTTGTGGTGGTTTCTATTCTTTGAATGTATACATGATTGGTGATGAGTTTTGATGCTTATATTGTGTTCATATTTGTTGGTCTTTGATACTATGAGTGTTTGGATGTGTTGTGTTGGGGAGATAATTGATGAATGTGTGAGTTCTATTGAATAAATCAGTGAGATTTGAGCCCTAAATCGAACATTAAACCGGTTTAGTTTATTTGAGAGTGGATTGATTCATTGCTAGTGATCCTAGAACTTGCCCAAGTTCTTATTTGAAACCACGATTGTGTGAGACTTTGTGATATGATTTAGGCCATCTTTTGTTTTGAAGAGTCACTTAGCCAAAATTTTCAAAAACCGAAGAAATTAATCTTCCGTAGTTAGCCCATTTGAGCCTAATTCCTCATTTTCTTGGCAACCTACAATGTTGAACCACTTAGCCTTTTAGAGCATTTGATACCTATATCTAGTGGGGGGATAAATGATTAAGTGGAAAAACATGTGCTTGAATATCTTTGGTTTAAGAAAAATTGGAATGAGCTGAGAAAGAGAAAAGATGAAAAAAGTTGAAAAAGAAAAAAAATCATGAAAAAGAAAAGGAGGGACAAAGATCCCCAAAAACTTGAAAAGAAAGAAAACTTGGCTCAAAAGATGAAGTGATGAATGCTTGAAAAAGAAGGAAAATGAAAAGTGAGGATAGAAGTTGTAAATTTTGAGAGTGAAAGCACTAAATGTGAAATAACAATCTTTACCCTCCACTAGACGAGTCACAATTCCAAATTCATCTCACCTTATCCAACGAGCCAATGTTACGTCCCTAATTAAGTCCTATTGATCACATTGTTGAACATTTGAGTGATATAGAAAGTAGAATGTGGGCAAACTTATGGTGATCACAAAGCATGATTTAGTTGTTGAGTGCACATATGTCCTTAATTTGCTTGAATGTTTGAAAGAAACACTCTACCATGTGATCGAGTAGAGAACTTGTTCATTTGGATGTTGTTTTCCCCTTCACAATGTATTGTGTGCTTGAGTTATCTTTGATCTATGAGTATGATTTGCAATAATGAGCCTAGGACCATCATTGAGAAAACATCTTTAGGAAGAGAACTCATCACATTTCACTTTGCATGTGTGATTTGCATTGAGTATTCCATTGTGATCATTTCACCCTCATGTTTTTAAGTGCTTAGTTGTTTGAGGACAAACAACATTTTAAGTTTGGGGGAGTTTGATTCGGGTGGAATTTACACATTTTTTATGCACATTTGAAGCTCGTTTTGATTGTGATTTAATTGATTTGTTGGTTGATTATAAATGTTTTGGTCAAAATAAGAGAAATATGGTGTTTTGTCGATTTTGTAGGAAAAACGAAGGATTTTAGGAGCAAAACACCTACCACAATTCATTGGACCAAAGATAGGATTGAACCATTGGACCCATCTCGAAAAACGGGGTAGAATGAAAAAAAGAATCGAGTCAATCGGAGGTCGGAAGCTCAAGATACGGATGAACGAAGTTGGAGGACGGAAGTTGGGCCGAAGTATCCGCCCGACCGGGCCGACCACAGCGATCTGCACCCACCTTTTTGATAAATGAACCCATGCGCGTATTTTGGCCCAAATTCAACTTACGAAGTTTCGGCCCGGCCGGGCCACCTCTGTTCTCGGGGTATTGTGTAAAGTTTGGCCATTGTCAAGGGGTCTAAGTGCAAACCTTACCCCCAAACCCCACCCCAACATTATAAATACCTCTTTTCTTGAAATTCAAAGACATTACCCCCTTCTCCAAGCACTCTTAACACACAAAAATACATTGGGAGGTATTCTTCATCAAATTCTTCAACTCTCCATCAAATTGAGTAAGGATGCAATCAAGAGCTTGAGAGTTGCATTCCCCACCATTCATTAGTCTGAACTTTCTATTTCTTTCACTTTTTATTGCTTTGATCATTAGTTTTGTTTTAATTAGATTATGTTATTGATTGACTAGAACACTTTGGGGAGAGCTATGTTTATACTTTGGATGATGTTTATGGATTGATTTCTTGTTTATTTGGTGGTTGTGGTGTTTGTTTCTATTTGAATTCTTAACTTTCATTGCAAGACATGTTGCCAATAATGTGTTTTATTTATTATTAATTGAAATTGGATTGAAAAATCTTTTTCATTAATCCTATTTAAGCATTCGACCCAATTTATTGTGAGCTCGAGAGAGGATCAATGATTGGGAGGGTATTAGATGATCTTAGGAGCCCGTTTGGAATTTATTATGCATGCTAGGTAAAAATACTAGTTTGGTGATATTTCTCTTGAATTAATTGAATCGAAAGAACTTTTAATTCATTATTTAGTGATCAACCTTATACTAATAACCACAACACCACTTAAATAGGTTTTTAATCATAAATTGACCCTTTAGTGTGGCATATGCCTTGAAACCTCCCTTCTCTTTATTTGAGTTTTAATCATACTAATTTGGGTAGAAATACTAGTTTGGGTGATATTTCTCTTGAATTAATTGAATTGAAACAACTTTTAATTCATTATTTAGTGATCAACCTTATAGTAATAACCACAACACCACTTAAATAGGTTTTTAATCATAAATTGACCCCTTAGTGTGGCATATGCCTTGTAACCTCCCTTTTCTTTATTTGAGTTTTAATCATATTTCTTGAGATTTTGTGATTTGTATGAGCATTACTTGATCGATTTTACCTATTACTCTTTTATTGTTTACTTGTGACACTTGGTAGGCAATTTAGGGTAACCAAACACTCAAATTTCGATCATTGTCTATTTAGAACTTAATCAACAAACTACACTTTTACACTCCTCCTCCCTGTGGGATCGACCTTGTACTTACTCCACTACGATATACACCGTATACTTGCGGTTGTGTATTTTAGAGTTGTAAAATACATTAATCAATCAGAACATTCATCAAGGAACTCCTCACTTTCACAAACATCCTTCACATTTGAGCAACCATCGTTCTTCCTATTCTCATCTTCAAAAATATCTTTCAAAACAGATTGGGTCCACCCATATTTTGAAATATCTTCAGGAGATGGCGCCAAGAGCCTAAAAGAAGGCATGTAATTTGCCAATTTCTTGGTCATTTCAAAGGTTGCAATCATTTCATCTACAACTTAAAAAAATTCTTCATCCATTGGAGGTGAAGAACTGTTTGAACATGTTCCTTTCTTTTTGACTGGATTTTCCTTACTGATTTCAATTAAACCAGTCATGTATTTGGAAGTGAATTCATTTGCATCTTCTCTCAATGATGTAAATAATTGATCAGCATTCTACAAAAAAAAAAAATTAACATTAAAACTTCTCATTAACAACAATTCACCAACTAAAAACACCACTTTTGAATAAAAAGCTAAGAACACTTTTCAATAACAAGAGTTGCCACTTTTCAATGTTGAAGATTACCACTTTTTGGTGTAGAAGAATACCACTTTTCAGTGTTAAGGATTACCACTTTTCATAAACAATTTTTCACTTTTCAAATAGTACATATGTATCACTTTTCAAAAAAAGAAGAAATATACATTATAAAACAGATTACCTTAAACTTTTCTTGCCCAAGTGTTTGCTTTGATTTTAAACATTCATTAAGCTTCCCAGAATTTGAAGAAATTTGGTAAACATTAATAACCAATTCTCCTGATCCATACTTCCCAGCATGAAAACATGAAGTGTGATAGGTTCAGGGAATCCCTGCCACTTAAGTCTATGCATATATACTACTTGAAGCATCAACATGCATCCAAAAATAAACTTTTTGCTTTTTCCAGACTTACAAGACTTTATTCCATCACACATTTTTTGAAGAACAAAAGAGCACCAATCAAATTTATTTATATCTTCAATGACCTCAAATGATTTTAAATATTGCATAGAAATAAGTCGATTTGATGGAGGAGCCGGGAAACACAACAAAGCATAAAAAAACAAACATTCTTACAAAATCATCACCACCATCAGGGAACTTTTGCATCATAACATGTGTAATACATGTAATTGACTGACCAGGGAATATAATATAATCACTTTTAAAACTTTCGAGAATATCATTTTCATCATTTTTTTTATAAAAAGAAAGAGAAAGTATAGAATTACGGGAAAGCATGAAAACATCATGGACATCATCAGATGTGATAGGAAATGAACGGACACTGTCTAACTCTACCATGCGGCTAATAGGATTTAAATTTTGAACCAGCCACGGAACCATATTTCTATCCAAATAACTTATTTTCAAATGTAAAAGACCACTAAAACCTATTCTTGTAATATCTTCCATTTGCTTAGAATTTAAAGAACTTATGACAGCAAGAAGAGAACTTGGGAAACATGAACAATCAAACAAGCTGCAAAAAATAAATAAATAAAAATACTATATTGATTAAAGGAACTAAAATTAAATAAAAAATTAAAATTCTAAATTAATAAATACCTTTCATCACCATCAACTTTAAAGAACTTCCTTTTCTTTGGGACTTTTTGTTTAGAACAAGATGCAACAACATGATTTTCATTATCTTCAACATTAAATCTTGAAGCAGCTTGTTTAGTCCTCACCATTTACTGTTAAAAAACTAAATTGTATCATTATTAAAAAAAAAAACATTAAAATAGCAGTAGAAATACAGTCATATACTTAAAGGAACCCAAAAACTGATATAAACTCATTAACATTTTCACCAACATCATCACCTTCTTTATCAAATTCAAGAGTCAGATAATTAGAATCAACTACAATCTTATCACCTACAACATCATGTTTTGCACCACATTCGGCATGACCCTCAACAACACGGGATTGAGAATCTTGTCTATCACAAGCATCATCAACATTATCACCTCCAACATCATGTTTTGCAGGGCATTCGACATCACCATCACCAACACAGAATTGAGAATCTTGTCTATCACAAACAACATCAACCATATCACCTCCAACATCATGTTTTGAAGGGCATTTAGTATCACCCTCTCCATCACAAAATTGTGAATTTTGTTTATCACAAGCAGCATCAACCTTATCAACTCCAACATCATGTTTTGCAGGACATTCAGCATCACCCTCACCAAAGCATAATTGAGACTCTTGTTTATCACAAGTTGCATCAACTTTATCACCTCCAACATCATTTTTTGCAGGACATTCAACATTACCATCACCAACACAGAATTGAGAATCTTGCCTATCACAAGCTGCATCACCCTCACCAACATAATTTATATTACAGTCTGCATTTCTTAAAACCTCATCATTAACAACTTCTTTGAGAGTTGACTTATCTCATCCATATTTGGAAGTGTCAAAAAATAAAGGAGATGTTTTTTTAAAACTCTGCATTTTTTCTGCCAATAATTTATTAGACAGAAAATTGTCAACAATTTGGTCAACAACTTTGAAGAACTCATCATCCATTGATGGTGATGGAGTTTCTGGTTTATCTTTTTTTCCAGGATTTTCTTCACTTATATCCACAAATGCAGAGAGATATTTGTCACTGAACTCATTTGCATCTTTCTTAAAAGATGTCAGAAAATCTTGTAGATTCTACAAACACAGAAAAAAAAAATAACAATTTAAAATATTAATATTACAACTTTTTAAATTTGATTAACAGTTACCACTTTTCAGTAATAACAGTAACCACTTTTCAGTAATTACAGTAATAAAACATACCTTAAATTTTCCACCTCCTACTTTTGATGATTTCAGCAACTCTTCATCATTTTCATTATCTTTTGAATCTTCAGAAGAAAAATCAAAAGTATTAACTTTTGGTGGTACATCTCTAGCATAAAAACATAAAAGAAGTACCATAATTATTTGGTAGGATACAGACCAACAATCAATTCATCGGATCCATACTTTCCAGCTATAAATTCTTCACTACATCTATTTTATACGGTAGATGATAACCAATGCTGAATCAACATAATTTTATATATATGTTTGGAATCACTCCATGCCACTTAACCCTATGAAAATATAACCATTTATCACTGTGTTACGACCTAAGCTTTTCCAATACAAACTTATTAATATCATCAATTACCTCAATAGTCCATTCTCATCCTTATACTATACTCAAACTTTCAGTTAGGATATATGTAATATATATATATATATACATTACAAACTTTCAGTTAGGATAAACGTGAAAAAAGTTGTTTTAAAGCTACCGGAACTAAGAGAGTGCGTGTTAATCTCTATATTTTCTTATATGATACATTTAGGGGGGTGTATTGGTTGTGGATTCTGTAGGATTTTTTTGGACTTTCAAAATCTGGGGTATTCAATTTGGATTTTCAAAAGTTTTTAAAAATCCTGAGGTATTCAATACGGATTTTAAAAAGTCTTTAAAAATCTTTAGGTATTCAAAAGTCTATGGATTTTCATACTCTATGGATTTTGTTGGATTTTGCTCAAAAAAATATAAATAAATTACACTATCCAAAATCTCTTCTAAAAACATGAAATTACACTATCCAAAATCTCTTCTAAAAACATGAGATTTCAACGGATTCTCTCAGAGAACTCTAAATACGAAAGTTCAGAAGTAAGGATGACAATATTGACCCGACCCGCGGGTACCCGTCCCACCCCACGAGTTTTGGGTCAAGTCGAATCCGCCCCGTATTGAGAATGGGTCGGATCAGATGCAAATATTCCCGAATTAATATATATATAACTTTATACATATATAAATTAATAATATATACATATATATAGATATTATTGATAAAATAATATCTAGTTAATATATATATATATATATAATATTAATTAAAAAAAACCGTTCACATTAATAGTTTCAGCGTGCCGAAATTTATGAAAATATATGTAACAATTAAAAAATATATATTTCACAATCCTATCAAATCTATCAAAATTCATATAAATCAACAGTCAAACTCTGTATGAACTCTATGGATTTTATAAATCCACGTACTTTTAAAGTCTAAAAAAAAATACAATAGAATCTCAATTGAATACACCCCTTCAAATTGTAGAATTTTTATCACTTATGTAATTAAATTATTTCAAAGACGGTATAATTTCTGGAAAATATATTTTTGTTTAGGGAAATTCTCAAATGCACCATGTGCGTTTGGTGCATATGCTTTTGTCCTTATTTTTCCACCCTCACTTATTTACCAGCTTTTGTCCTTATCCTTCCACCCTCACTTATTTACCATTTTTCTCTATTTATTGTTATAACTCCAATTTTTTTCTTCCACTCTCACTTATCACCCTTTTTTTCTCTACTTATTGTTATAACTCCAATTTTTTCTCCTACTTATTAATTAATTAATTTACCATCCACATGCACTTTATTAATTAATTTATAATTATGAATTAATTTACAATTCTTATTTTTATCGAACCAATTTATCACTTAATTAATTAATTTATCATTATTAATTAATCTACAATTCTCTTTTTTATTTTGCATATGCTATCATTGCCAATTGAGTTGGTCTCTGGTGCGTAGTATTTTGAAACAAAGTAATCGCTGGTGCTACGGTTACAGAAGCACCTTCTAGGAAGCAGGTCTGAGGGTCGAAACCTGTATCCTCCATCTTATTAAAATGATTTAATTTAAACTCTACAATTATTACCACAATTTTTTAATTAAAATAATTTAATTTTAACACTACAATTATTATCACATTTTTTTAATTAAAATAATTTAATTTTAACACTACATTTATTACAACTTTTCACCATTTTTAAATACAATTTTAATACCACTTTTCAATAATATAATTACCACCACTTTTCAATATTAAAATGATTTAATTTAAACTCTACAATTATTACCACAATTTTTTAATTAAAATAATTCAATTGTAACACTACAATTATTATCACATTTTTTTAATTAAAATAATTTAATTTTAACACTACATTTATGAGTACAACTTTTCACCATTTTTAAATACAATTTTAATACCACTTTTCACTAATAATAATTAACACTTTTCAATATTAATAGTTACCATTTTCAATAATATAATTACCACCCCTTTTCAATATTAATAGTTACCACTTTTCAATAATATAATTACCACTTTTTAGTATTAATAGTTACTACTTTTCAATAATATAATTACCACTTTTCACGGAGTACAATAATAGTGGTAATATTAATAGTTACCACTTTTCAATAATATAATTACCACTTTTTAGTATTAATAGTTACTACTTTTCAATAATATAATTACCACTTTTCAGTATTAATAGTTACCACTTTTCACGGAGTACAATAATAGTTACCACTGATAATAGTTACCACTTTTAAAAGTAACAATATTTATCATTTTCAATATTATAAAACAACATTTTTACTAATAATAGTTACTACTTTTCAATAATAATACTTACCACTTTTCATTATTATAAAACAACACGTTTCAATAATAATAACACGTTTCACTAAAAAAATTATCATTTTTTAATAAGAAAGAACAACATTTTTCACCAAAATAATAGTTACCACTTTTTATTATTAAAGATTACCACTTTTCATTATTATAAAACAAAAACTTTTCATCACTAACAAAATTACCATTTAGACATTTCATCAAACACCAACCACGCAATTATCAGTCACAAGAAATAAACACTTTCTTGTCAACAACTAATTCAATCAAGTGAAAGAGCACATGCAACTAAAAAAAGAAGCAGCACAGGCAAGTAGGAAATAAGCACAGCTGCACAGGCAATCAAAGTTACCACTATTGAAATCCAAATTCAAACCCATTTCTATTTCAAATCTACCAAAATCATATCCAATAATTTTCTCACTCCCCTCCATTTTGAAAAACGAGCACAGATCCTTGCAATGGTCATCGGAAATTGTAACATCCACCCCCAATATTACCTTCACTCTCCACCAGAACTTCGGCTAGCGAAACATCATCACGGCCAACGCCGCCAACGTGCAACGGTGCAACACATTCTCAAATCCAACTTCAGAAACTACGACCAGGGCGATTTCTTCAAAACCAATTTAAGAGACTTTCTCGGCGATAGTATATTCAACACCGACGGGGAGAAATGGAAATTTCAGCGACATGTCTCCAGCCACGAATTCAACACTAATTCGCTTCGGAAATTCATCGAAATCGTCGTCGATACGGAGTTCTCCAATCGCCTGATTCCAATATTACAGAACGCCCTAGAAAAACGATTCATGTGGTGAACAAAGAAACAGAGAAGATAGAAAGGAGAATGAAAAAATCTATAGAAAAAAATAGAAAATAAGCGGTTAAAAAAAAAGTGAGTGCACCACATCACTTTGGTTTGTATGGTGCATATAAGACTTTCCCTTGCTAATTTAGTTAATTAAAATTACAAATTGTACTATTAAAATTATTATTAAAACTGGAAAAATGTTATTCTTATTATTAAAAAGTTGTAGATTTTATTATTGAGAAAGTAGTAGATATTTTATGTGAAAAATGTAATTTTTATTATTAAAAAGTGGTAGATTTCGTTATTTAAAAGTGTAATTCTTATTATTGAAAAGTGGTAGATATTTTAACTGAAAAGAAAGTGATAGATTTTTAATTCTCATTACAGAAAAGTGGTAGATTTTGTTAATGAAAAGTGTACTCCTTGTTGAAAAGTGGTAGATATTTTAACTGAAAAATGTAATTTTTATTATTTGAAAAGTGATAGATATTTTAATTTTGTTAATGAAAAGTGTATTCCTTGTTGAAAAGCGGTAGATATTTTAACTGAAAAATGTAATTTTTATTATTTGAAAAGTGGTAGATATTTTAACTGAGTGTAATTCTTATTATTGAAAAGTGGTAGATTTCATTACTAATTCTTATTATTAAAAACATATTTAGTTACAAATTATAGTCTTAAAATATTATAAAATTATTATTTCATTTTTCTAAAATTAATATATTACTCAGAAATAAGATAATATTTATTCGTCAGTTTTTTTCCAATTTTCCCAGAAAAATTGTATAAAATTATTTACATTTAAATAAAATCTGATTTCATTTTTCTAAAATTAATATTGATGTGCCAAAATTTGCACGAGAGAATTAGGTATCCTCTGAAATAGATGTCCTTCTTCCCGAATGTGTATAATAGTCCTGATTAGATTATCTCCTCTTGGAATCTTCGAATGACCTGCAAGAAACACACCGGAGGGGAGTCCGGTGTGGACACTCCGATGCCTAAGTCAGTATAGGGCTTGTCAAATCTCCCAAGGATCTCAAGATCCTGGATATCTTAAATCAATTCAAAGAATCACAAGCGGAGATGTAGATAGTTGGTGTATTAGGTTTTTTAGGTGTAAAGTGTCTAACCTGGAAATATCTTCAAAATTACCTATTTATAGAGATATCTTCCGGAGAGGGAGTCAAGCCTTCCCCTTATCTCGGAGCTGCCCGTAAGACTCGGCCCTACCGAGGAGACCCAATCTCCCTTGCTCTCCATTTCCTGAAGACTTGGTAGCATTTATCTTCGTGGACTTGTCCTCCTAAAGTAAAGGAGGATAGAGTCTTCTTTTCATCAATGCTAGGGCGGAAATGGCGGGAACATCCTATATTTGCGACCCACGATCTTAGCTAAAACTGTTTGATTCTGATATTCATCTCCAGACGAAGCTCCCTCTCGAGAGCCCTCCGGAGAGGATTCTTTATCCAGAGAACCCTAAATGAATTCTATCCATTCTTCCCAATCCTATCATTTATACACGTGTCGACTCCTCATTAGGTGACATTTTTAGGCCGCATCATCTACTCCCCCCTACTCTCGTAAAAGGGAGATATCTTTTGTGAGAGTAGAAAAATTTCCTAGAACTTTATACGGAGGTCTTTCTGGAGAAACGTGTATCTCTTTTGCTTTGGAGAGGAAGTTTCAAAACATTATCTCCTCCAAAGACTTTTCCCGCCTTCGATCCTGGAAGTCTTTTCGGCTTCCGCGCGTGGACTTCACGCGCCCCTCTCTTTCTCTGCCTCGTTATCCTCCCGAGGAAAGTTCTCGACTTTTCCCCTTATCTCTCCTCATTTACTTCACACAACTACTCCCTTTTCCTCTCCTTTCTTTTCAAACTTCATTCTCCCAGAAAATTCTCGTCGTCTCCATCTTTATTCTCCGGTGTTCTTTCTCCCAAGCTCTCGCCATCGCCGGCCGTCTCGCTTGATTCCATAGTTCTTCTATTCAAGGTAACCCAGCTATCTTTTTTTTTCTTTTATTATCACTGTAAATCGATGTCGAGTCCCCCTACTAGCCAAAACTCTTCCGAAGCGACTCCCTCTCTGGTGGGGGATCCAGAAAATAAAATTTCCCTCACTTCCCAAATAGATCATACCCATTTAGCTAGTCTTGCTCATGCCTACGGTTTTCCTTCTGAATACACTTTTCGCGCTCCTCGCTCAAATGAACGCCCAGATATATCCCAGCCCCAAACCCTTGCTTTTTTCGAAGCACATCTTAGGGCCGGACTGCGATTTCCGATCCACCCCTATTTGGCTGCCATATCAACCCGCATGCAGATTCCTCTTAACCAATTCACTCCAAATGCTATCCGTACCATGATAGGCTTCTTCATCCTGGTGAAAGGGAATGGGGGCGACCCGACTGCTGAACTGTTTCTGAGCCAGCATTCTTGTAAGGTTAATGATGGTTTTTTCTACGTTAGTGGACGAAGGTCCCGTGTTTGCAAATTCCTGAAAAAATTCCATGAAGAAGACTCGTCCTGGCGAAATTATTATTTTTTCGTCACAAGTCCTACTGATTGGCCATTTCCTCACGGAGATTGGTTGTTCCACAATCCCGGCGTAATCCCTCCTCCTCTGAAAGCTTACTCTGTTTCTAACCATACTATTATGAGCAACCTCAATACTCACATCCGTCTGAAAGACTATTTTGACATTGTTGATATTTGCAAAAATCCTCGCATCCTCTCCCACTTTGGTTTTTGTTCTCAAGATTTCCCTTTAGATCCTCAAGATGGTAAAAAATCTTCCACTGCTGTGTTTTTATTTCTTGCATATGGTTATTTTCATGTATTCTGAATGTCTTCTTGGTTATTTGCAGAGATGAGTTGGCTGACTCACATCTCCCGGGATACTCCTGCTCTCAGCATAGTAAAGGCCCCCGTGTTATCTGCTTCAGAAGATCCTCCCAAGGCCCCTCCGTCTCCTGCTCTTGAGAGCTCCGCTAAGACTCCGGCTCCAGAGGGTTCTTCAAAAATTCCTCCTCTCCCTAGCTCTTCCACTCAGGTCCCAGGTTCAGTTGCTAAAAGAACCCGTTCGGCTGCCAACGCCGTTTTTGCTGACTGTGGGACTTCTAAGAAAAAGAAGGGAAAAACACCTCGTACTCTTGTCGAGAAAAGCTCCTCTCCATATGAACTTCTCCATCGTCTCATTGACCGATGTCTCGTTCCTTCCCATGCTACTGCTTCATCTGATTCCTCCCCTCCTGAGGACCAACTGCTCCATGGCGCTCATCTTTTCGCAGAGGTATCTTCTATTTTTTCTTATTCACGATCTTTGTTTTCTTTACATCTCCAACATCATTTTCCTTTTCTTTGTAGTTTGGCGTTACCTATGCCAAGATACTCGACCGAGGTGTCGAGATGGTGGCTGAACTTGAGCTTCTCCGAGCTGAGGTGTCCTCCTTTCAATTGTCCTTCAAGGATATTACTAGGGAAAAGGAGGAGTCTCATAAGCGAGCACAGGCTCTATCCGAGGAGTTGTCTTTCTTACAGACCCAAAGCCAGCAGGATGCTGTCAGGATCAAGCGTCTGGTGCAGGAAGTAGGGCGGATGAAGCAGGAGCTGCCGGATGTTGGGGTGCGGGCTTGCATTGAGTCTCTATTCACTTCTCCCTTGGGCCAAGAGTTCTTAGAAACTCTTCATACTCAGTGGTTATCCAGTTTCCTGAAGAGCTCGAGCTTTCTCTGTGCCATGGGGCCGCACATTCCTCATTTTATCGATCATGGCTTCAGCAACGCCATCGCCGAGCATTCAGCCCCAGGATTCGATGGGACTTATTCTCGTGAGTTTCATCTGGATCGGCTCGCTACCCCTCCAAAGTTCCTGGGGGATCCTCAAGAGAGTCCGGACAGTCCTTGGTGGCTACCCGGGATGGGCCAAGCTATTGCCAAGTTGCAGGCTGCCAAGATAGGTATGGCTGAGCTAAAGCCTCTGGAGCCACTTATTTATCCTTATGCTTCGGCTCCAAAAGTGGCAACAGAGATGGATGGAGGGACCGGCACTGCTGATGCTATGGGGAGTATGAAGGATCCGGAGGAAGGTGGAGGATCTAGCAATCATGTTGCTGGGGAAGAGGGCACTGCTGGAGTAGCTGAAGGAGTTGAGGTTGAGGGGGTTGCTGCCAAGGAAGCTGCTGCTGAAAAAGCAGTTTAAATATCATATTCCTGATCATCATAAACAATCTACTTTTCTGTTGTTTTGCTACACTCTTTATTTTCTGCTCATAACATTTGCTCCTCATACTTTGTAGGGGACCCCACACTCCTGGATATGTGGGGGCTTTTTGTAGTAATTATGTTAGCTTGATGTTGCATGCTTTGTTGTCTCTTTATTTCTTGCATGAGTAGCTTACAAGATCAGCAAGGAATGTGTTGGAGGTGTTGTCTCTTCCCCCCCTCGTTGTTGGTCTTGTAGGCTAATCTGGAATTATAAAGTCGTCTCATTTCAGTAACCCACTTTGGGTCTCAAGTAAGATGAGGGCTCTCTGGAGCACCTCGGCCTCTAGGCCTCTAAGTGTCTCTCACTCTTATTCTTAAAAGATTTTATTTTATAACATCTTCTCATTTCAGTAACCCACTTGGGTCTCAAGTAAGATGAGGGCTCTCTGGAGCACCTCGGCCTCTAGGCCTCTGAGTGTCTCTCACTCTTATTCTTAAAAGATTTTATTTTATAAAATCTTCTCATTTCAGTAACCCACTTTGGGTCTCAAGTAAGATGAAGGCTCTCTGGAGCACCTCGGCCTCTAGGCCTCTGAGTGTCTCTCACTCTTATTCTTAAAAGATTTTATTTTATAACATCTTCTCATTTCAGTAACCCACTTGGGTCTCAAGTAAGATGAGGGCTCTCTGGAGCACCTCGGCCTCTAGGCCTCTGAGTGTCTCTCACTCTTATTCTTAAAAGATTTTATTTTATAACATCTTCTCATTTCAGTAACCCACTTGGGTCTCAAGTAAGATGAGGGCTCTCTGGAGCACCTCGGCCTCTAGGCCTCTGAGTGTCTCTCACTCTTATTCTTAAAAGATTTTATTTTATAAAATCTTCTCATTTCAGTAACCCACTTTGGGTCTCAAGTAAGATGAGGGCTCTCTGGAGCACCTCAGCCTCTAGGCCTCTGAGTGTCTCTCACTCTTATTTTTAAAAGATTTTATTTTATAACATCTTCTCATTTCAGTAACCCACTTGGGTCTCAAGTAAGATGAGGGCTCTCTGGAGCACCTCGGCCTCTAGGCCTCTGAGTGTCTCTCACTCTTATTCTTAAAAGATTTTATTTTATAAAATCTTCTCATTTCAGTAACCCACTTGGGTCTCAAGTAAGATGAGGGCTCTCTGGAGCACCTCGGCCTCTAGGCCTCCGAGTGTCTCTCACTCTTATTCTTAAAAGATTTTATTTTATAAAATCTTCTCATTTCAGTAACCCACTTGGATCTTCGGTAAGATGAGGGCTCTCTGGAACACCTCGGCCTCTAGGCCTCTGAGTGTTTCTCACTCTCTTTATTGTTATATTTATACGTCACATATTCGAATACGAGAAAAATAGGTAAGACATAATAATTCTGAACAAATCTTTCTTCAAAAAGGGATAAGACTTCATTGATTTATTGTCAATTTTCAACATAGGCCATAGATAACCTACGCCGGTCTCATTAAAAACCTCCATACGGAAAAACCCCAAAGGGGAAAGCCGTATAGAGGAAAAAAGAGCTCCGGTGAAGCCGCAAAAATACATCAAGCAAAATATGAATCCATGCGAAAAATCACGAAACAAAAGTCATAAATGGTCTCAAGACCTTACACTTTCTTCAAATAAAGAATCTCTTCAAATGGCAAACGTTCCAGGGTCTAGCTATGTCGACCCCTTCCATACTCTGCAGTCTATATGCTCCTCCTTTCAGTACCTGTGTGATTCTATAAGGCCCCTCCCAGTTGGGCTCTAACTTTCCCGTGTTTTTTAGGGCGTCTGCTCTCCTTAGTACCAGATCGCCTTCTCTGAAGGACCTTGGGATCACCTTCCGGTCGTATACGGCTTTAATTCTGCTCTTATACCTTTCAGCCCGTACTCTGACCATCTCTCTTTCTTCTTCCATCAAATCTAGAGCCTCTCTCATCAATCTTTCATTCTGATATTCTTCAAATTGGGCGATTCGGTGTGATCGCAATACTGCCTCTGGAGGTATCACCGCCGCAGCTCCGTAGACCAGCTGAAATGGGGACTCTCCAGTTGCTGTCTTTGGACTAGTTCTGTATGACCACAATACATTATCAAGCTCATTTACCCATCCTCCTCCTATCCTCGTTAGTCTTGTTCGGATACCGTCTACTATCGTTCGATTAGTGACCTCCACTTGTCCATTAGCTTGAGGGTGGGCTACAGAGGTGAATCTCTGTATTATGTTCAGTCTTGCACACCATCCTCGCACATTTTCTCCGTTAAATTGGGTTCCGTTATCGGAGATCAATATTCTGGGTACTCCGAATCTGCAACAGATCTGCTTTCTTAGGAATTTAATCACATTCTCCTCATCTATCGTAGCTAAGGGAGCAGCTTCCACCCATTTGCTAAAATAGTCCACTGCTACTATCAGGAACTTTCTCCCTCCGGAGGCTGGAGGGAAGGGTCCTACCAGGTCGATTCCCCATTTAGCGAAGGGACAGGGAGAGTGCATCGCTCCCATCTCCTCCGCAGGGGTCCTTATCAATGGGCCGTTTTTCTGACACTTGACACATTTTCTCACGAACTCCTTAGCGTCTCTTGTCATGGAGGGCCAATATAATCCAGCTCTTAAAACTTTTTTCACCACTGCTTTGTATCCTTCGTGACTAGCTGCATCCCCTTCGTGGATTTCTTTGAGTGTGTACATAGCCTCTCGAATTGATATGCACCTCAGATATGGGTGTGTGAATGATTTTTTGTATAAATGCCCTCCAATAAGACAATATTTGATTCGCAGGGCTCGGGTCTCCCTAGTGGTAGGAGCGTCTATTCCCTTGGTGAGCTCTATCCATATAGCTCTTCTCCAATCATCTTCCTCTTCAATAGAACCAATGGGGTTCCCCAGAGTCTCTCTTTCTGCCACTACTAGAGTTACTGTTCCTTTTCCATCAAACTCTGCGGAGCTAGCGAGCTTGGAGAGGCTGTCCGCTTGTATGTTCTTCTCTCGAGGTATCTGGACTACCTCGCACTCTTGGAACTTGCCCATCATTTCTTTGGCTCGTTCCAGATAAGCAGCCATCCTGCTATCTTTGGCTACGTATTCACCATTCACCTGCTGAACAACTAATTGGGAGTCTGAGTATAGAGTTACCTTTGGAGCTCCTAATTCTAAGGCCATCTCCATTCCTCTGATCAAAGCTTCGTACTCTGCTCCATTATTTGAGGTTATGAATTGAAATCTCACCGCAAATTGCAGGTCCTCTCCTCGCGGGCCTGTTAGCACAATCCCTGCTCCACATCCGCTCAAGGTTACTGAGCCATCTACATACACCTTCCATCCTTCGACTTCCTCTGGCTTGGTCGATTCTTGGATGAAATCGGACAGAGCTTGGGCTTTTATAGCCTTCCGCGGCTCAAAATCCACGTCATATTCTTGGAGCTCGATTGCCCACTTCACCATCCTTCCAGAGAGGTCTGCTCGCCCTATGACCTGTTTCAGCAAGTAATTAGTGCGGACTAGTATTTTATAAGAAAGGAAATATGGGCGCAGCCTTCGCGCTGTAACTACCACGGCCAGAGCAGCCTTCTCGATATCTGAATATCGGTTTTCGGCCCCTTGAATGACTTTACTGACATAATAAATAGGGTGCTGCAGAGATCCCTCTTCTTTGACTAAGGCAGTACTCAATGAGAACTCTCCCACAGAGAGATACAGGATGAGGGTATCTCCCGGAGAAGGCTTTGTTAGCTTCGGCAACTGGGATAAGTGATGTTTCAAATCTTCAAAAGCCTTTTGGCATGTTACATTCCATTCAAATTTGGTTCCTTTCTTGAGAATTCTGAAGAAGGGATGACCCTTTTCAGCAGATCTAGCTATGAATCTGCTCAATGCGGTAATCCTCCCATTGAGCGTCTGGAGCTCCTTTATATTTCTTGGTGGCTGCATATCTAGTATCGTCTTCACCTTAGCCGGATTCACCTCTATACCCCTCTGAGTGACCATATATTCGAGGAACTTCCCTGATTTTACTCCAAAAGAGCACTTGGCTGGGTTCAACTTGATGCCATTCTCTCTGATCACTTGAAAAATTTCTTCTAGATCCTCTACATGTTGATCTGCTTTTACGCTTTTGGCCAACATATCATCTACATATATCTCCATATTCCTCCCCAGCTGCCTTCGGAAGACAGCATCGACCATCCTTTGATATGTTGCTCCGGCATTGATTAGCCCAAATGGCATCCGAACATATCCAAACGTTCCGCAGGCTGCTATGAAGCACACTTTAGGGACATCTGCAGGGTTCAGTTGGATCTGGTGGTATCCTTGGTATGCATCCATCATGCTTAACAACTCGAAGCCTGAGGTTGCATCTACTAGCTGGTCTATCCTTGGTAATGGATAGTGGTCTTTAGGGCACACTTTGTTGAGGTCCCTAAAGTCGATGCACATCCTCCACTTTCCTCCCCCCTTAGGTACTAGCACGGCATTAGAGAGCCATTCTGGAAATTGGACTTTTACCACATGCCCTGCTTTCAATAGCTTCTCGACTTCCTCTCTCACAATATTATTCTTTTCAATCCCGAAATTTCGTAGTTTCTGCTTCACAGGTCTTGCCTTTGGATCAACATTAAGGCAATGTATTGCTATCTCCGGAAGGATCCCTGTCATGTGAGCTGAAGAAAACGCAAATATATCGGAATTTCGACGTAATGTAACTATTACCTTTTCTGTGAGTTCAGGTCCCAGTTGGGTGCCTATCTTAGTGGTGAAGCCAAGTTTCTCTGGGAAGAGCTCCACGCTCATTAGCTCTTCGTCTGTTTTAACATTCACCTGTTCGGGTATTGCTTCTTCAACTTTCTTCCTTTTGACCTCAGGGTCATCTCCTTTTGTCCGCTCCAGGCCCTTAGTCAGGGCTCTGTCTGCCATCTTCACAGACTCTGCCACTACAAGAAAATGCACTTTTCGTAACGAAAAAATTAGTTACAAAAAGTCATTTTTTGGTTACAAAAACCTTTTGTAACGAAATGGTTTGTTACAAATGTTGGTCTTGTAAAGCTCGTTGCAAAAAGTTTTTGTAACGAAAAAAAATCAATTTCGTTACCAATACAATTGTAACGACACATTTTTTGTTAGCAAAACCTTAACGGTGGTAACCAAAATTTGGTTACAAAATGTTGTAAATTTGATTTAAAATATAAATTTCGTTACAAATAAATTGTTACATAAAGTCTCTATTTGGTACTAAAACATTGGATTTGTTACTAAAATTTTGATACATTTACTAGTTAATTTCATTTCAAGAATAAACAATAAATACAAGTAAATGATTTATTTACAAAATATACTATACATGCATATCAGAAATCTTGAAAACGAATTAGGATCATAATACAATGATTTTATTTCTTAAAAATAACAATTCTCTAAATAGAGTCAATCAACAATGTCAGCCAGAATACATAAAGAAGTATTCAAAAAATATATTTGACCACTGCAATTTAACTATTAACATGCATAAAGAACTATATACTAGAAGCCTTGATTAGTCTTCTCGTAAATGATCAAAGTAGAACTTCATTGCCCTACAAAAGATACACAAACATTAAAATATCATAAGCTTTAAGAATTTATACTGCACAAATATAAGTTTACTATATATAGTATATATATAAAATTAAAGAGGTGATGGTCTCATACTAGAATCATGATTTTGTTCTCCGTCCAAGTAAACTTACAAGCAAAGTTACATTCTCCTTCAACTTCTAAGATGAAAGTTTAAGTAAACCTACAAGCAAAGCTATATTTTCCTTCAAAATCAAATTAAGGTACATTAACTCGAAAACATCAACAAAAATTATAATTAGATTAGATAGAGATCTGATAATTCAAAACACACGTCTCCTTTAAAACACTAATAAGAATTGTGAATCAACACTAAAATAACTAAAAAAATAGTAAATCTAAATCACCAAAAAATTCACACATACCAACACTGGAATGAACATAAGGACAACTGATAGTCAATGTGGTGAAGTCCATACCCTGCAATTTCACAGGGCAGTCATTGAGGATTACTTATGTATGTAAAAAAAATGCAAAAAAAAAAATAGATGTTAACCCACCCAAAAGTTTGTGAGGACACTTCTTCTCTGATCATCTTCAACTCTCAAACAGATCTTCCTGGAGGCATTTTCTTCACCACCCTGAAGATCAACCAAGGACACCTCAAACACACGATGCTTGAACTATTCTGATGCAATCTGATAAATTGTAACAGTTGATAATTCATTTAGAAAGAATAAAACTGGTTCAAAAATGACAACATTTTGGGTAGAGAATGATGCAGTTTCAAACATCCTAGACTATGAGCATGAACACAGTCACTATACTTTCTAATGATAAAGATCCAAACGTGAATCATGAGATACAAATGCAAAAATTCCTCATTCATCACAAGATTATAAGAGTCAGTTAATATCTTCATCACATGTGACATGGAAAATTGTCTTCTATAAAATAACATATTTTTATTCACTCCGTTGCTACACAAAAGGAATGACATGGAATCAGTTAAATTTCAAGGCAATTACCTATCTGGCTAGAGTCTAAAAGTAAATATGCACAATACTGGTTTTGATCAAAAGATTATAACTACCGTCATTTTTTCATCGTCACTCTCCAATATCACTTATTGTTTAAAGCCTAATTATTCATATTAATATCTATAATCCATTTCCCATGTAAGCAGAAACTCACTTTGTGTATCTAGTTAGTTTAAAAAATATATATATAAGAAATAATTTTTTTTTCAAAAAGCAGAACTAAGCACTAGGTTTATAGAGTCTGGGCCACAACAGAAGAATACTGTGGCCAAGGAAGAAGCTATTGGTATTACACCTAGGTCACATAGAACAAACTAATCAATGAGCTGGGGCAGGAGCAATGGGGCAAAAAAACTTTCACCTCAGACTACCATGAGAGGAGGTAGGCCTTATACGAGAGATATGTAGACTGGAGTTACGAGCTGATAGTGGAAATGAAAAATAAATTAGTGAAAGAGTATTTTGAAAAGGCCAAAGTGGGGGAGGAATTTAAAATAACATATTATATTGAAGCAAAGCAGAACATAATAAACCAGAAGAGTGCATGTGTCATGTGATCAAACATATACTAATATACAATAAATTGCTCTACACACAGCGCAACAATCTCATATTCTGCAATCATCAATCAGAATAATTAAAAAGAAAAAACACAAAATTCATGAATGGAAACAAAAAATCATATCTGGACCTTTGGCATTTATTGAAGATTCATAAAAAAAAGCCTTTTGTGTAACAAAAAGCACCATAAATTATATTTAAGAGGAGGTATATTATGCAAAGGAAAGCTTACCTTTCTAAGTCTGATGAAAATGTGTGCCACCTCCTGTTGAGCATTTTGTTAGATATATAAAGGACTACATTTCCAATAAATAACCGCAGACGCATGCACTGCTTTCAGTCTACACAAACTAATTGGATTTACTATGCCGTTAACAAAAATCAGCTCCTGAATATCTGGAAATTATGCTGGGCACAATATGATCCAATTACAACATAACATATTAATAAATTTACAAGTCCTATGCTAACATAAAAAACTACAATGTAAAGTTTTGACCACAATAGAATTTACAAGTAACATTGATCGGTGAAACTTTGACTAAAGTATATATAAATGGACTAATCTGTGTAAGAAAAAATCTCTTATTACTGTACAATGAAAAAAAAAATATTAGTTCAGATCACTAAAAGACTTCAAATACAAGGAACTTCACAGTTGCAGAAATTTTGCCTTCATAAGTTCAATGCCCTCTTAGTGGTCATACTTGTGATGGTCACTGTGAATAAATTGGTCGTTGTTCAACACCCTAAACCCCATGACAGCTTGTCACTTTAGCCAATTCAGTAATACAACTATACAAGTGAATTGTTAATAAAATAAACAAGTAACTAATTTACAAATTACTTAAGAATTTTTTTACTTTTGGTTAAGCGTGATGAAATGTTAACAAACTTGGACAGAAAAGGAAACTTCTCTAAGCTTTTTGACAATGACATTGGCATCTGGCATTATGCCAATGGAGATGCCCCCTGACCGAAGTAAAAGCAGGTGCCTAATGTAAGGCAAACTGCATCAAGACATGGTACTTTCTAGGTTCTCAAAAATTAGATTAATGGAACAGAACATCCACATGGTTCTTTTTTCGATCAGAAAAATTCTAGTTAGTTCAATTGGATTAATATAAGCTAAACTAAACTCACCTAAATGCAACTCCAGCAAGATATGCTATAAATTTCCATGACATATTTTTTTTTCTCATGACTTTTCATTCTGTTTCAAAGCACTCCATACTATAAACCCCATTTAGATCATATCCCAATATTAAGGATAAATAATGGTATATATATCAATGGAACTAGAACTAGAACTAAACTAGAACACCAACAAATAAAAAAGTACCCATTAAACCCCATAGTTAAAAGAAAATACCCCAGAAACAGTAGCCTTCGAATCAATTTCAAACTTAAATCAAACAAAAGTAAGTTGAGACCCAAACTATCCACAACTAAGATTAACCCATCAATATCGATAATTAATTAATTATCAACCAAGTCAGGTGAACCCAAAACTCAATTGATCTCAAAATCAAAGAAATCACCCAAAAGATTTTAACGAAAATAAATTCTCAAAACTGAAATTGGCAACTCGACGAACCCCCAGAAAAATATTCTCAACAAAATTTGGAACAATTAACTGTATGACAGAATTATTGTCGAAAATTCAAGATGGAAAATAAAGAAGGAAAGACAGAAACTCGAACGTATAAATAAAGAATTACCTGATGCACGTCGAACGGTGAATAACCAGGTGCAGGGGACTGCGCCTACATTTGGAAGAAACACCCAGGGGCGCCGACAGAGGGTGGAAGAAACAGCCAGGGGCGCCGACAGAGGGTGGAAGCGCCAGCAGAGGGTGGGGAAGATCGTGGTCGGCAATCAACAGTGGAATTATGATTTAGGGCGTGGGGAGTTTTTATTATTTTGAGTAGGCGTTCTCAAATTAATCTAACTTACCATCTGTTATATAATTAAAAATAGATAAATAAATAAGATGAAAACTTTTGTGGCTCAAATTTTTATTAAATACTGGAGTATTAAACATGAATAAAAGAAAATAATAAGACATTTAATCGGTAGATAAGAAAAAGGGATTTTTTTTTTAACTATTTATAACCAACATTTTGCTATTTGTGATGATAATTACTTATTGTTATTTAAAATATGACTTTTTGTAACCAAAATAAATTTTTGTTACAATAAATAATCTTTTTGTAACCATTTAAATGTTGGTTACAAATAATTTCGTTACAAGAAATGCACTTTGTTGTAGTGTGCGTAGCACTTCCGTGCTTGGTATTGGTCTCCTCTCACTTCTCCTACTCCAGCGGCGGTAGGGAATTTCATTTTCATATGAAATGTGGAAATGATTGCCTGAAAGAGGTTCAGGCTGGGTCGTCCCATCACGACATTGTATGATGAAGGGATGTCCACGATAAGGAACTCTACCAAATGAACTTTCCGGGCTGGAGCATCTCCCAACCCTACCTGTAGCATTACTGATCCCAAAGGTTGGATGGCACCTCCAGAGAAGCCATACAGAGAGGTATCCACAGGACGCAGCTTTACACTCAACTCCATTCTCTTGAAGCATTCGAAAAACATAATGTCAGCCGAACTCCCCGTGTCTACGAAGATTCGGGCAACGTCGAATCCAGCTATGTCGGTAGTGATTACCAGAGCATCATTGTGATCTTCTTTGACTCCTTTAACATCTTCCGGCCCAAATCGGATATTGGGCGTCTCTGTCATACGTCCCACTTCTCTTAATTGGCTTCCTTGTTCCGCTTTTAGAGCTCGGACGTTCTGCTTTCTTTTTCGGAAGGAATCTCCATCTGCTGGTCCTCCCACAATCATATGAATTACTCCTCTCTTTGGCGGTGGAGGGGGTATATCCTCTACCGCTTCTCTAGTTTCCTTCTCCTCTGGTTTTCTTTCAGGTTCTTTTCGTTTCTGCCCCCGAGGGCCTTGCCTGTCTCTAAATATGAATTCTTTTAGATGACCCGCCTGGATCATCCTCTCAATCTCATCTTTCAAATGGTAACACTGATTCGTATCATGCCCATATTCGTTGTGGAATCGGCAGAATCGATCAGACTTAGGCTTCTGAGGTCCTCGACTCCTGGAATACGGGAACTTCAAATCCGGATGATCTCCTGCTACCTCCAGTACTTCAGCGGGTTCAATTCTTAAGGGTGTGTATTTCTCGAACCTCCCCCGAGGGCCGGATCGGGGACCTCCGGAGGGCTTGCTATCTCTAACTGCTCCAGAGGTCCGGGGGACTTCTGGACTGAACCGCCTGGAGGGGCCTTCTCTTTCCCTTCTCCTCTCTCGATCTTGTGGCCTAACCTCCAGCCTCTTCGCTTTCCGGACCTCCTCCAGAGTGAGGTACTTTTCTGCCCTGTGCAGCAGTTCGTCAAAGTTCTTAACAGGCTTCTTAGCTAGAGAGGAGAAAAAGTCTCCATCACGCAATTCGTTCGTTAGGGCGTTGATTTTCACCTCTCGAGAGGCGGTAGGGACCTCCAGGGCTGCTTGATTGAACCTTCGAAGGAAAGCTCTTAAGCTCTCACTTTCTCCTTGTCTCAAATTAAAGAGGGTCAGAGTGGCCCTCGGCTGTCTCCGGGCACTGGCAAATTGATGAAGGAAGAGCTCACTGAATTCTTCCCAGGATCGGATTGTGTTAGGTTCCAACTGGGTGAACCATTGTTGGGCGGCTTTTGCTAGAGTAGTTAGGAATACTCTACACTTTATTCCCTCTCCATAGCGGTGTAGCAATGCTGCATTCTCGAACCTCACTAGGTGCTCGTATGGGTCTGCCGTACCGTCATATTCAAAATTAAGGGGCTTGAAATTGAATGGTAGTTCATCCTGTAATATGTTAGGGGAGAACTGACATCCAGAGGCGTGAGCAGATCTACTGGTTCGGTTGCTCATCTGCTTCTTCATATCTTTCATCTCTTTCTGTAAGGCCAGTAGTTGGTCGCTGACGGGCCCTCCGTAGGTATCATCTGTACTTTCTTCTGTCTCAGGGGGTTCTGTACCTCGGGGTGCCAGGTCTGCATTTCTTCTTGTGCCCCGGAGAGGGATGCTTCTCTCCGCTCGTGAGGGCACTTTATCATCTTCTTCTGCCCGCATCTCCATGTCCTTGGACAACACTTGGGAGGCTCCAGGTGCTTCGTCCTGGGGCCTTGGGACAGGTGTCTCCGGGTTCCCTGGTGCAGTTCTAGGAATCCGGTCTCTTTGGTCAGCAAAGGCTCTCTCTACAGCTTGCTTGATGAGGGCGTTCAATTGATCGGGAGAGATCAGGAGCGGCTCTGAGTCTAGAGTGTCCTTTTGCTGAGGATCTGCGGTTTGAGATTCGGGGGCCTCCCGATTCCCCGCTGTGTCCTCTCTGACCGGTACGGGATGACTTTCATCCTCCAAACCTGGAGTAGGCGCTAATGGCTGATTTGATCCAGAAGGTACGTGGATTGGATCTTTTCCCCGACCTCCCCTTGGCGGAGGATCAGTCGGCAAGGGGGAATTATCTCCTGGAAGACTCTTCTTCCCGGAAATAGAGGTTTTATTTCCGCCACCCATTTGCTCGGACAGGTAGAAACTCGTGAGAAGATCTTTCAATTCTTTCCCACAGACAGCGCCAGTTGACGTGCCAAAATTTGCACGAGAGGATTAGGTATCCTCTGAAATAGATGTCCTTCTTCCCGAATGTGTATAATAGTCCTGATTAGATTATCTCCTCTTGGAATCTTCGAATGACCTGCAAGAAACACACCGGAGGGGAGTCCGGTGTGGACACTCCGATGCCTAAGTCAGTATAGGGCTTGTCAAATCTCCCAAGGATCTCAAGATCCTGGATATCTTAAATCAATTCAAAGAATCACAAGCGGAGATGTAGATAGTTGGTGTATTAGGTTTTTTAGGTGTAAAGTGTCTAACCTGGAAATATCTTCAAAATTACCTATTTATAGAGATATCTTCCGGAGAGGGAGTCAAGCCTTCCCCTTATCTCGGAGCTGCCCGTAAGACTCGGCCCTACCGAGGAGACCCAATCTCCCTTGCTCTCCATTTCCTGAAGACTTGGTAGCATCTTATCTTCGTGGACTTGTCCTCCTAAAGTAAAGGAGGATAGAGTCTTCTTTTCATCAATGCTAGGGCGGAAATGGTGGGAACATCCTATATTTGCGACCCACGATTTTAGCTAAAACTGTTTGATTCTGATATTCATCTCCAGACGAAGCTCCCTCTCGAGAGCCCTCCGGAGAGGATTCTTTATCCAGAGAACCCTAAATGAATTCTATCCATTCTTCCCAATCCTATCATTTATACACGTGTCGACTCCTCATTAGGTGACATTTTTAGGCCGCATAAAATATATTACTCAGAAATAAAATACTTAATATTTATTAGTTCATTTTTTTACAGTTTTCCCATAAAATTTGTTTAATTATTAAAAAAAATGGTTTTAATAAGTCTTAAGAGTTGACTAGTGCATAGACCAACTTTTTTGTTTAAAGTTGTGTACTAGTTTTAATTGTTGTGCTTTTAAATTTTTTAGCTTTTAAATTAATTCTTTATATTTACAAAATTTTATATTTTAATCGTTTTATAAACTCATCCAACTTAGAAACGATGATATAGGTTAAATGGTGAGGATGATTTTGATAATGTAAAACGACAATGTCAGTTCAAAAAGTTTTCAATTTTTAATTCAGATAAAACTCAATTACAAAACACGTGTCCTTGATTTTTATTTATCAATAATAAAAGGACTAAAATACTTATTTATAGATTTACAACTTAAAAAAATGTATCTTCTCTGTCACGCAATTACTTACACACTTGAACGTATCAAGATTACTTATATACTCTTAATATACAAATACCTCACAAAATTAATACACTCTTAATATCATTTTATTTTTAAAATTACTATTTTTTTTTATATACATTTCACTTTACTCGAATTCACTTTACACCTCATCAAATCATTTAAAATATACTTACATTACATTTAGCTTACCTCTTCAATTACTAAATTAAAAAAAAAAAAAATTGTGTATATCAAACCGCAAGTCATCTTAATATTTAGTATATACTCTAAACATTTTATACAAAGAAGCACAGGACGTGGCAAGCTTCCATAAAACTGCTCATGCAAACAAAACACGTGTCAATTACAAGAAACTCAATTACAAAACACGTGTCCTTATCTTGTCTTGTATATATAGGGTAGTTCCATTTTGTCTAGTAATAAACTCAATTACAATGAAAAAGGTGCCGTGGCAAGTTGTTGATCTTGTATCCCACCGCCTCGACCCTCAAACCCTAGCCACCGCCTCCTGCGTTTCCAAATCTTGGTCAACTTTCATGTCCCACGACCACCTCTGGCAACCCATTTGCTCCGCCGCATTTCCCTCCCTCACCAACCTCCGCTCCTACGCCGCCGTTTCCTACCGCAAGCTTTACTCCCTCGGCCGCGCTGCCCAAAACCGCCGCCTCCAAAAACCCACGAAACCCCACCTCTCCTTACACGACTTGATCTTCGCCTTCGACATCCAAAACGGCCATGGTTGTGTCGCCACCGTTATACTTCCCGGCGACCAGCTCAAGCTCGACAAGAATAATGATCAAGGACAGACTCAAGATCAAAATGTAAGGAAGTCCATTCTCTGTTTCACTTTTTATGTTCATTAACAAACATAGTCTATTATTATGAGATGTGGATTACTTTTCTAAATAGTCTGTCTATAAGGTTTCTATTTTGACATTTTGTTCATCCATGATGAACATTTTATTTTACCATTTTGATTTGTTTGTCTTCTATTTTTTTATTTTGTCATTAGTGCTTTTTTTTTATAAATATTTTTTAATTTTTTATTCTAACCCTTCATTTTATATCTATTTTTTCTACCTCACAATCTATGTTCTTAAATAGACGGGCAATGAGAGTAATACACGTTCTAAATTCAGAACGTGGAATATTACAATGTGAAACAACAAAAGGGTGAATTCATGTGTTCAATTATAGGGATGGATATTTGATAATATTTTTTTCTTGTTTTAAATGCAAGGCAACTAGAAGATCGAATGACATTTTCCGGTTCGATATCGACGTGGAGAGCCATCACTCGGTGGCGTTTAATGAGTTGGAGGATTTGAGGATTACGTGGAATGTGGTGTTGCAAGGGTTTGAAGGCGTGTTTATGATGATGGATTGTAGTGGGAAAGGGAGCTTTGTGTTGGGGCTGGAGGGTTGGTTTTCGAAGGAGCTGCCGTCGGCGGGGTGTTGCTCGAGCGACGGGGGTAGTGGGATGGTGGCGGATTTGAGGGTGGGGCTGAGGGAGAGCGACGGAGGGGAAGTGGTGGTGGAGAAGATGAGTGTAGGGGTTTTGAGTATAGTGAGTTGGAGATACGTTTGCGTTGATGATGCTCTTAGGTACTTGCAACATTTTCTTTTCTCTTAAGTGAGAATTAATATCCAAGCTTTTATTTTATTAATGTTTTCAAGTACTAGTAAATGTTGTAGTACAACAATGAGAAATGGGAGAAAAATGTTGTGCTTTCAGTTAGTTATTGTGAAATAGATAAGAAAGTTATTGTGAAATAGATAAGAAAGTTTTCAATTAGTTATCTTAAATAAATAAGAAAGACATGTACTAAATGTTGTAGTACAACAATGAGAAATGGGAGAAAAATAAGCAATAAACAGTGCTTTCAGTTAGTTATCGTGAAGAAAGACATGTCCATGTGGAATGAATATGAAAGACATGTACAGAATGAATATGAAATAGATAAGAAATTTATTTAGTTAATAAATTCATTTAGTTATCGTGAAATAGATAAGAAAGGGTAAAGTCTAGTATGCACTCGAATGCATGCTGTGCAACCTAGTCCATGTGCATTTTTCAGTTTACTGACTTACACTTTTTGGTAAATGGTGTTGCACTTTTCAATTATTACTAAAAATATTATTATACAGTTTAATAATTGAAAAATGTAACACCATTTACCAAAAATGTGCAACATGGACTAGGGTGTACAACATGAACTCGAGTCCATAGTAGACCAACCCATAACCCATAAGAAAGACATGTATATGAAATGAATATGAAAGACATGTAGGGAGAATATTATTGTACTCATATTACATTACTATTGAAAAATTGTTAATATTTTATTTTTAAGTGCAAAATAATATATTTAAGAGTTTGTTTAATAGAATATATTTTTTTAAAAATAAAAGTAAACTTAACATCATGATGCAAGTGATTAGGTTAAACTTTCATTCTTGAAGACAAGTTCTTTTTTTTTTTTTTTTTTCATTTTACCAACTATTAAATCAAGCCGACTTAATATCTTTTACTACCTACCAAACACAGTAAAATAATCCCTTCGTCCGATAACTGTTTGCACACTTACTTTATTTGTTCGTTCCACAATTGTTTGCACACTCATAAAAGGAAACTCTTTCATAAACTCCATCCTCATAATATTCACATATTTACACAAAATGTCATTATTTTTACTCTCTTTTCAATCACCTTTTTACTTTATTCATATAACTTTACAAAATTACCCCTCAACACTCCACTCATTACATTTTTTTCTTTTTCTTAAAAAGGTAGTCCATTTTATAGTGCAAACTTGTGGGACGGAGGGAGTACTTATTTATGGGGCTTTTTAAAAATATATAGTGTAAAGTAAGATCTCTCTGATATAACTTGGTTAAAACTACTTTGTAGTGCAAAATGAAGAACATATAACAACCCATTTTCATAAAAATTGAGTATAAGTTTTGGAACAATTCCTAGACATTATTCAAATTATAGTATTAATGAATAAGACAAATGAAGAACCAATCTCTCCTAAGCTATTAGAAGATCAAAAATGCTTGCTATCAACATCAGCAGAATGCAGATAACAAAATCTGAAGAAAGCTCAATCATATCTCCTCTTTGTCCTGCAAAGAGCGGTGGTGATAGATCGTCCAGCCAATCGGCATAAATACGATTCACCTTCTTCGTTAGCTTCTACTTCGATTTGGCCTTTTCTTCTTCATCTACACTCATAGCAGCAGCAGCCACCGGATTCACAGGAGGGGTGGCGAATGCAGACGCTGTCTATCTTGGAGCAGGGCCGACGTTCACCACCAGTTCTGCCTCGTCTCCCGAAAACCTTAAATCTGTCAAAAGAGTAGCAGAATTGAGAGTTCTCCAACACTTCTTGTTATCCAAACAATGGGAGTACTTCATTTTATGCTCATTTTAAGTAAAAACTACTTTACCCCCAAACATAATAACATGCAAAAGAAAAAAAACACTAGTACTCCCTCCTCCGTCCCTCTGTAATTGACTTTTTTTGACATTTTGATCGTCCTAACCAAAGTAACTCATTTCGTAAAATGTCAAAATAAGCAAACAAGTCAATTACAGAGACCTTGAAAAACAACAGGCAGTAATAAAAGGTTCCTGATTCTCTTTGTCAATGGAAGTACACAAAAACTAGACATAACAATTGATAATTCAAGATTACTTTCTATCATGCTGACTATGAATCAATGTAAAAAGATCAAGAAAACTACTGTACAAACAAAAAATGCATTAAAGAACCAACTTGTAGTTCATCTGTGTATACCTGATTGTCCATGAGCAAAATGGCATCTCTCACCAAAGGGGCACTGCCCTATCTCCCATTTGCTACAAAGCCTCGTTTTCCAGAACGTCGTCAGAGGTGGTTCCAATACTTGTAGTTAATCTTTTTTCACATTTTTGCCTTTTCTTTTTTTAGGTGGACCTTATCTGTTTTTGCAAGGGTTTTGAAGAAACATAAAAAAATAAACTGGATTTTGAACTAAAAAAAAAAAAAACAAAGTGGTTAATTTCTTATTGTTCATTGATATATCTAAAAAAATATTTGAAAATTTCTACAGACTCCATTGTTTCCATATAAGGGGTGTGAGTTGCTGACTGGTTTGCACTGTTCTTTTCTTGCTGCTTTGACTATAATATACTTCACCTCCCTAATTAAGTTACTAGGCGTCTCATTTTGACATTTTACACACTTTTTCTTAAATTACTCACTAACTCACTGTGGTTACTTATGTTTCCCTTTTTAAGCTACCCATTTCATTTCTCTGTGTTAAGTTACCCATTACTCCCATTTCACTATTAAATATTAATCTCTTTTTCCAATCACGTAGACTAGCGTATTATGAGAGTGTAATAATGAATAGTGTTTTGAGGCCTAATTTAGAAAAGTGTTTAGTGTGAAAATTGCTCAAAATCTTTAAATTTATTTTCTTAATTTTATAGGATTTCATTATACTCCCGTATTTACACTAATTTGACTTTGCATTTAATTTGGAGAAAGGTTGTGTTTTAGTCTGGCTGAGGCTTTATTGATTTTGGTGTTCTGCAGTAATTATTTATATTAAATTGATTTTTTACGCACGAGGTGACAGTTGGGTTTCCCAAGTTACTAGAAAATTTGAATTCAAATTTGCATACAAGGAATTCAATATGAAAGCATGTTTCTATTCCACACCATAATGATTTGAATGAATAGCTGATTTATTCTTTACTAATGAAATATTTTTGGTCTTTTTGCGGAATAGGTGTTCAAACAGTTTGATTTATTCTTTATTAATGAATAGGTGTTGTTTATCAAGAAGTCTTTCTCTCTTTCAAGGTTTCTCTTCACCTTTTCCGTTACATGCCTAGCTCTCTGATTTCAGATTTTGTTTTGTGGGTTTCACTGTTTCTTCTATCTTGCTCGGAGTCAAAGCCTCTCTCTAATGGCTTTCCAACATGCAATCAAAGAGTTTCATTCATTTGAGAATTTCCTTTTATTTATTTTCTGTTTATTTTAGGTGATTATGTTGAGTATACAGGACATCCAAACAAGATGTAGGGTTCCGCCGCAACCACTTTTCACTTTCCAATTTTCCATTATCCGAAGGTATCGGCGTATCGCTGACTAAATCTCGGTTTTAAGTATGCTTTGCCCCAGTTGAATCGTGTTTATACATTATAGGTAAGTCGATTTTCAATCGAATCTACTTTTTAGTAAGTTGTAAGTCTATCACATTTCTTCTGATTAAGAATTGATTTTTATAAACATGTGTATTACTCCCTTTGTCCCGTAATTACTTTCACATGTGAAGTGTCACACAAAATAAGAAAAGTGAATTTAGTGGGGATTTTGAGGGGTGATTTTCTAAACCTTTATGTATAAAGTAAGAAATAAGTTGACTTTTGTGTAAGTGTGGAGAAAAAAAAATAATGGCATTTGTGTAAAATTGAGTATATTGTGAGGGTGGAGTTTTATAAATTATTTTTCATTTTAATGGTGTGAAAGTTATTGTGAGACGTCCCAAAAATAAAAGTGTAAAAGTAATTGTAGAACAGAGGGGAGAATATAATTTTCATCAATTGGGAATTAATACTTCACATGAAACATTTGATATTGGGTGTCATCATCACAAAATTGTTGCTTTGTTGTTAATGAATATTGAAATGTCAAAATAATATATGTGTTTTTACTCAGAAACATACTAAATACTCCCTCCGTCCCGGAGGAACTTGCACCCTTTGACCGGCACACATTTTAAGAAATGTTTAAGAAAAGGTGTAATGATTGATGTTTTGAGGGGTAGTTTTATAAACTTTTATGAATAAAGTAAAGTAAAAAGTAGATTGAGTGTGAAAAAGTAATGGCATATGAGTAAATATGAGTATATTTCAAGGGTGAGAGTTGTGAAGATATTTCCTTTTATGGAGTGTGCAAATTGGTATGGGACATCCATATATGGAAAGTGTGCAAATTCCTGTGGGACGGAGGGAGTATATATTTTGTACACATCAACATACTATATTCATATATTATTAAATTATAATAATTTTGTCAATCGGCTATGCTTTGTGTAAATACAAATTTCGTGAATTAAATATAAAAATGAGATACAATTTATTTCTTTCGGATTAAGACAAGAATTTTGTGGGTTACAATCTCTAATTTCTCCATTCTCTCTTCTTGAACTTCTTGAGTTTTTGGAGCTAGATCTGCAGTCGAATCCTATGCGATCTTGAATTTGGGATTTTTGTAACGTTAATCCAAGGGCTTGACGTCGTATTTTGGATTAAACGTTGAATTTAGGGACTTTAGGACGAACGTCTGATTAGGGTGTTATTTGCACGTTGAAGATGCATATTTGAAGCTCATTTGATCTTTATTTCGTGGAATTATACATTGAATATGGTTGTTTAAGCCGAAATGAGAGAAAGGTTGTGTTTTGTCGATTTTTGTAGGTAACACGATGAAATTTGGAGCAAAACACATACCACAAGTGACCGTACAAGAAATAGGAATGCACGGTTGGATTCGTCTCGAGAAACGGAGTGAATTAGTCTAAGGAATCGAATCAATCCGACATCCGAGGCGAAAGTTATGCAAGGAAACGAGATGACGTGCCAAAAGACAACACACGGCCGGGTGGGCACCACACGGCCGGGTAGAATCAACCCGGCCGGGTGACTTCAACTCGGCCAGGGCTAAATTTGGAGGAGCTTCGTGTTTGGCCCGGGTGGAACCCACCCGGCCGGGTGGGAGTGACCCGGGCAAGGCCAAATTATTGGGGAGTTTCGTATTGTGCCCGGGTGAGACCCACCCGGCCGGGTGGGTTCGACCCGGGCAAGGCATACAATTTGGGAAGCTTCGTCTTGTGGCCGGGTGGCATGCCCGGGTGGGAGCCACCCGGCCGGGTCGCATCATGTTCGGGGTATTTCGGCCATTTTCTCCAATTTTGAAGGACTAAAGTGCAAAAACTCATTTTTGGAAATATTGCAACATATAAAAGGGCCCTATTTCAGTTTTGGGGAGAGACACACAAGACCTTGGAGAGGATTTAACACACAAACACACATAGTTGTAGGTGTTTTCATATTTTTGCAATTTTCATTTCATAGTTAGCTTAGATTCTAGTTTAATTTGAGGATTCAAGTGAAGATTTCCATTGGGCTTTGTAAGTAATTGAAGTTTGTAGCTACATTTCAAGTTTTAAGGTGATATCTCTTTAATTCTTATCTCAATTTACCAATTCTATTATTTCTTGCATTTGATTTCTTAATTGTGATGGAATATGTGATTTCTTGCATTCTAGCCATGGATTTCTATCCTAGAACCATGGGCTAAGTATTGATTGCCTAGGGTGTTGAAGTTTTGGTGGTTATGTGGTGTAATTATGGATCAATTGCATGATTAGCTTAGGAATTGGGTGTATATGCTTCTAGTGTGGTAGTTTGCACGATTCAATTGGTTAATTCACCCTATTAGCTAGCATTCTTAGTTGTTCGACTTCAACGACCGTATTGGGTTGCATGATTAGGAATGTGTGTATGAGCTTGAATTAGTCAATTAGAATTAACATAGTAATTGGCTACACCGACCGGGGGTTAGTTACTTAGATCGACGACGCTAGACACTATTCGATTAGAGGTCGTCTATTAGAGTAGTGAAAGGACGTCTCATGAACATTAGTAACCGTGTTGAACGTGTTTATGAGACACTATCCTATGATCATATGGTATTGATTAGACGATATAATTGCTAGTCAATGCACGTGTTCACCTAGGCCTCACAAGGGATTGGTCGACACACACGAGTGATAGCCTTTAGTTCTTCCCAACACATTAGGTTTAATTTATGTATTTTTGCCCCATAATTCACCACACGACCTATAAAACGGATACACCCGAGGCAATACCTTCTCACCTTGCACTTTCGAAAGGAAGTTAGATATCGTTTTCTTGTTTTAGTTCGTTTATTTGTGTTTAGTTTATCTAGTTAAGTACTTGTCTTTATATTCCCGAAAATCCTTACAAAAACATTTAGTTACTACAATAGCATGATAACTTGCAATTCTAGGGATTCATTGGCACTTAATTAAATCCTTGGAACGAAATTCTACTTGGGAACTTATCTAAAAAAATACGAACAAGTCAATGGCGCCGCTGCCGGGGATTTAAGCGAGTGTTATTAGTGAAACTTAGAGTTTGTTGAGTGTTATTGATAGTAGCATTTCTTTTTCGTTATCTTGTTTTTTCGTTTCTCTTTGTGGGATTTGACACTTTTCTTTTGTAGGTGCATGATCACAAGATCACGTGGAGGAAACCTTGAACCATTAGACCTTGAGATCGAGGCACACGCAAGAAGAAGAAATCGAAGTAGAAACCGTCAAAGAGTCATAGAAGAACCACTTGAGATGGAGAACATTGAAGAGATGAATCCTCCACCGAATGGAGAAGATGAGCTTCAAAGAGAGAATCATCAAGTTGGAAATCAAGTTGGAGGGAATCCACCTCAAAACCCTCCACAAAACCTCATTAATCCCAATCCACAATATCCACCTCAAAACCACTTTCCATATCAAGGATACAATCCTTACCCCTATCCACCTCCACAACAAGCCTACTATCCACCACATCAACCTCATCCATATCCACTACATCAACACCCATATCCTCCTCCTTACCAATATCCTCCACCTCAACAAATTCAAGAGGAATACGTCCCTCCTCCTCCACATATAGAAGAACCTCAACGTGTGTACCATGGAAGGCCAATGAGGGAATATTTTGAACCTCAACCTAGGGAGCATTACGATGGGTTGGCAAGACCAAGGGTGGAGGCGAACAACTTCGAGATTAGTGCCTCTCTATTAAGGATGTTGAGGGAGAGACAATTTGAAGGACGGACGGAGGAAGGATTTGAGGAAGACCCGAATGAACATCTTGCTCAATTCTTGGAGATAGCAGACACTCTCAAGCAAAATGGAGTTTCGGAAGATGCTAAAAAGATGAGGCTATTTCCGTTTACATTGTCGGGGAAAGCAAAAGCTTGGCTACATTCAAGCATTCCCGCCGGAGAAGTGAGGACGTGGGAAGATTTGAAGAAAAGATTCCTATTGAAGTACTACCCTCCTTCAAAGACGATGGAAGCCAAGCAAAAGATCTCTACGTTTAAACAAGGTCCAAATGAGGGAATCAAAGAAGCATGGGAAAGATTTACGAGTCTTCTCATCACATGCCCCCATCATGGTTTCCCAATTGAACAAACAACTTGTTGGTTCGTTGGTGGGTTGCGATTGGAAGATCAACACCACATTGACGCTTGTGCGGGGGGTTCAATTTGGATGAAATCGGTGGAGGAGATTAATGACATCATAGAAGGGATAGCAAGCAATACTTTCAAGACGAGAGTAGACCGTGGAGCACAAAATCGGGTAGCCCAAGTGGATGCTAATGATAGCATAAGAGCAATGATGTCTACACTCATTGAAAAGGTAAATGTTTTATCTCAAACAAGAGATAATCATTTATCTTTTGTGCAAGAAGATCCTCAATTGGGACATATGGAAGAAGTGCAATACATGGGTCAACAAGGATATCCACAAAATTTTCAAGGGAATCGACAATATCAAGGCCAACCACCATATCAAAATCGTGGTCAAGGATATCAAGCTCCTCCTCAAAACCGATTCCAAGGGCAATCTTCATCATCTCAAGGACAAGGGGGACCATCCCCTCAATACCAAGCTCCTCAAAACCCGAATTTTCGGAGGAATGAGAATCTGTCATATTCGAATCCTAAAGGTGCTATTCAATATCCTCCCGGATTTGATCCCGGAGCAAAACTCCCAAGTGGAGAAGGAAAGTCCTCCACGGATGAGCTTCTTGCACTCCTCATGAAGAGAATGGAGACAAGTGAGAAGAAATCCGAAGCATCCGACTCCATCCTTGCCCAACTTGTGAGTAACCAAAAATCTACCGAATCGATGCTTGCTCAACTCACGAGTAACCAAAAATCCATGGAATCCATGATTGGCCAACTTATGAGTAATCAAAAATCAATGGAATTCCAAATGGGACAAATGGCAACTTCAATTGGATCTCAACCTAACAAAGGGAAATTTCCATCGACAACCGAAGTGAATCCGAAAGAGCATTGTAAAGCCATTAAGTTGAGGAGTGGCACTTCTTATGAAGGACCAAAAATGCCCCCGGATGATGATGATGAGAAAGTCGATGAAGAGATTGAGGAAGTTGAGGAAGGGAAGCAAGATGAGGAAGTGGAAGTTGAAGGAAGGAATGAGGATAAAGATGAAGAGAAAGAGAAGAAAGAGGAGGAAAGTGGGGACGACGAAGCAAAGAGTCCAAGGACTCCAAAGTGGAAGATTGCTAAGGAGCTAAGAGAAAAGAAGCATGATGTACCATGTGACAAATGGGGTGTTCCCATTACTCATGTACCTCTTCCCTTTCCTCAAAGGTATATGAAGAAGAGGTTGAACGAGAAGTTTAGCAAGTTCATGGAAATCTTTAAGAAGATTCACATCAATCTTCCTCTTCTTGATGCGTTGGACCAAATGCCCCACTACATGAAGTTTCTCAAGGATTTGATTGCAAACAAGAAGAAACTTGGAGTTCATCAAGCGATCAATCTATCGGAGGAGTGTAGTGCTTTATTACAAAGAAGTCTACCAACCAAGTTGAAAGATCCGGGGAGTTTTACAATTCCTTGTGAAATTGGGGGTAGCGATGCAATTTGGGCTCTATGTGACTTAGGGGCAAGTATCAACCTCATGCCTTACTCGATTTACAAGAGGTTGGATATGGGGGAGTTGTTACCAACGACCATGACCTTGCATCTAGCCGACCGATCGGTGAAGACACCAAGAGGGATTGTTGAGGATGTGTTGGTGAAAGTTGACCGATTTATATTTCCCGTGGACTTTGTCATTCTTGACATGGCGGAAGATGAGCACGTCCCGTTGATTTTGGGAAGACCTTTTCTCGCAACGGGGGAGGCAATGATCAATGTGAAGAAAGGGGAATTGAAATTGAGTTTCAATCATGAAGAAATCACATTTTCAATCTACAAGTCTTTGAAAGAGATTGGAGAAGTGGAGTCTTGCAATTTCCTAGATGTTGTTGACAACATGGTGCAAAATGAATGGGAAGATTTCTCTAACTCTTCTTTAACTCATTCCATTTCTTCATTTTTATGTGATTCTTTGATTGTCTCTAACGATTTGTTGCCAAGTTCTCATAGGGATTCAATAGAAGAAGTGGATGCCATGGAGATGAGAAGGAGACCTCCAATCCTACCACTTCATATCCCCGTTGAAGGAGGACAAAGCCCGGAAGAAAAGAAGGAAAAAATGAAGCCATTACCGGAGCACCTCAAGTATGCTTACTTGGATAGCGAAATGAGGTACCCCGTTATCGTTTCCTCTTTGTTGAATGATGTTGAGTTGGAAAAATTGTTGGTTGTGCTTGCTAGGAATAAGAAAGCCTTAGGTTGGACCATTGATGATTTGAAGGGTATTAATCCGTCTATATGCATGCATAGGATTAGGACCGAGAGTGATGTTAAACCCATAGTCCAACCTCAAAGACGAGTAAATCCTATATTGCAAGAAGTCATTAGGAAAGAGGTTATCAAATTCTTAGATTCGGGTATGATTTTTCCCATAAGTGATAGTCCATGGGTTTCACCATTGCATGTTGTTTCTAAAAAGGGGGGTATGACGGTCATAAAAACCGATCAAAATGAGGTAATAGCTACAAGGGTAGCAACCGGGTGGAGAGTGTGTGTAGACTATAGGGAGTTGAACAAGGCTACATGTAAGGATCATTTTCCCCTTCCCTTTATGGATCAAATGTTAGATAGACTTGGTGGATTTGCTTATTATTGCTTCCTCGACGGTTATTCCGGGTACAATCAAATAATGATTGCCCCCGAAGACCAAGAGAAGACAACCTTTACATGTTCCTATGGAACGTTTGCTTGGAGACGCATGCCATTTGGGTTATGCAATGCACCGGCAACATTCCAAAGGTGCATGATGTCTATTTTCCATGATTTAATTGAGAGAGTGATGGAAGTTTTCATGGATGATTTTTCGGTGTTTGGTACCTCATTTGACACGTGTTTGGATCATTTGGAGTTAGTGCTTAAAAGATGCCAAGAGACCAACCTTGTCCTTAATTGGGAAAAGTGCCATTTCATGGTTAAGGAAGGGGTGGTACTTGGTCATCATGTGTCTTCTAAAGGTTTGCAGGTTGATCGGGCAAAGATAGTTGCAATAGAGAAGCTCCCTCCTCCATCGAACGAGAAAGGAATTCGTTCATTCTTGGGCCACGCCGGTTTTTATAGACGGTTCATTCAAAACTTCTCTAAACTTTCTAAACCCCTTTCACATTTACTTGAAAAGGATGTCCCTTTTGTTTTTGATGATGCGTGTTTGAATGCTTTTAGTGCATTGAAGGAAGCATTGATCCACACTCCCATCTTAGTAGCACCGGATTGGACGAAACCGTTTACATTGATGTGCGATGCTAGTGACGTGGCAATGGGGGTAGTTCTTGGGCAAGTAAGGGAGAAGGTATTCCGAGCTATATATTATGCTTCAAAAACATTCAATGGAGCTCAAGTGAATTATACAACTACGGAGAAGGAACTTCTAGCGGTTGTGTATGCATTTGATAAGTTTCGACCCTACCTAGTAGGTGCGAAAACTATTGTGTACACGGACCATGCCGCTATTCGTTACTTAATGGGAAAGAAGGATGCAAAGCCAAGGCTAATCCGATGGATCTTACTTCTTCAAGAATTTTACATTGAGATCAAGGATAAGAAGAGGAGTGACAATGTGATAGCCGATCACTTGTCCCGGATTGAAAGAGCTAAGGAATACAAGGAAGAATTTGGAGAAGTAAAAGAAGAGTTTCCGGATGAGAGGTTGTTACGTGTCCATGGAGCATTTGTGGGAAAAATTCATGATGAGGGACCTTGGTACGCGGATATAGCTAATTACTTAGCAAGTGGAAGCATACCATTTGGTGTTAACACTTATGAGAAGAAGAAGTTTTTGAAGGATGTGGAGAGTTACATTTGGGACGACCCTTTTGTCTTGAAGAGGGGAGTTGATTCAATCATCCGAAAATGTGTTCCAAAAGAAGAATGGGAAAACATCATGACCCATTGCCACTCATCTCCATGTGGAGGACATTATGGGGGTGAGAAGACGGCTTTGAAGGTGCTCCAATCCGGATTTTATTGGCCATGGGTATTCCGGAGTTGTAAAGAGTTTGTGATGAGATGTGACAAATGTCAACGGAGTGGAGGGATTTCTAAGAAAAATGAGATGCCGTTGACAAACATTGTGGAGGTCGAATTATTTGATGTTTGGGGGATTGATTTCATGGGACCATTTCCATCTTCAAATGGGTACACATATATTCTACTTGGAGTTGATTATGTGTCAAAATGGATAGAGGCCATTGCTACTAAGGCCAACGATGCTAACACCGTCATGAATTTTTTGAAGGGGATCTTCACTAGGTTTGGCGTTCCAAGAGCTCTCATTAGTGATGGTGGGAGCCACTTTGTGAACAAATTGATGGAAAAGCTACTTGCAAAGTATGGTGTCACACACAAAGTAGCAACTCCATATCACCCTCAAACCAATGGGTTGGCCGAATTTTCAAATAGACATATCAAGAAAATCTTGGAAAGGACGGTGAGCACTAGCCGGAAAGATTGGGCTAGCAAGCTTCCGGATGCACTTTGGGCGTATAGGACGGCATATAAGACTCCACTTGGTATGTCGCCTTACCAATTAGTCTTTGGAAAGGCATGTCACCTTCCCGTTGAAGTGGAGCACCAAGAACTTTGGGCTTTGAGAAAGGTGAATTTGGATAGTGACTTGTGTGGTGAGAAAAGGGTGCTTCAATTGCATGAACTTGAGGAGTTTCGTGAGGATGCATATGCAAGCTCACAATTGTTCCGTGAGAAGACTAAGAGATGGCATGATGCCCGTTTGTCCATGAAAATCTTCGAAGTGGGTGATGAGGTTCTCCTTTATAATTCAAGGTTAAGTGTTTTCCCCGGGAAGTTAAAGTCCAAGTGGTTTGGACCATTTCATGTAACTAGAGTATATCCCACGGGTTTTCTCGATCTCGTGAATGAGCAAGGGGAGGAATTCAAGGTGAATGGGCACCGTGTGAAGCATTACTATTCTCTTCCCAACAAGGGGGTCGTACATGTGATTGGGCTCCGTGATCCTTGAACTAAAGGAGTTCCGTCCGGCATAGGACGTTAAACCTAGCGCTAAATGGGAGGCAACCCATTTTTACTTGCTTTATTTCTCTTTTTGTTCAAATAAGTGTGATTAGTTGATATTTTTTTTGTGAAGAACTCTCTTGGTAGGTAACAAATTACCCACGGGATGGAAGTTGTACGTCGTGGATGAAAGTTTTGAGAAGTAACGAAGAATGGAGTTGATAGCCATCATGAGGTACACCCCGTCCCAAACTTAATATTGCTTTGCAATATTTAAGTTTGGGGGGGGTAGGGAAATTTTCTTGTGATATATTGTGCTTGAGTTGTGATAAATTTGAACACTTGTCATTGATGAATAGTGGTGTGACATATAATTCTTGACTTGTGTTTAATATTGATGCATGGTGGTTGTTGACATTATTGATTGTTGGGTGAAATGATTTTGAATATTGGTTTGAGCTATTTTGTGATTGGTTGAATATTGTTTGCCATTGAAAATCATTGCAAGTTCTTGGTGAAAATCTATTTTTCAACACTATTTTTCCAAACTTTTATTTGCTTTGCAAAGAAAAAGTTTGGGGGGGTATGTTCGTATTGTAATTCGATTTACACCAAGAACTATGCACGATCAATGAAGTGGTGATTTAATTATGGAGTGAAAGTGTGAACTTGTCATGGAATGAAGAGATTTTGAGTGTAATTGAGCAAGTGGTGAAGTTTTGACCCAAAAAAACCAAAAAAATGAGATTTTCAGGAGGTGCCCGGGTGGAAACAACCTGGCCGGGTGGGTGTTACCCGGCCAAAACACGTAGCAAATGGAAAACAGGGGTTGCCCGGGTAAAGATGACCCGGCCGGGTGGGAGTTACCCGGCCAAAAGTCGAAGGTATGGGAGAAATGGTAATGCCCGGGTGGAAGGTGACCCGGCCGGGTGGGTGTTACCCGGCCAAAACGCGTAGCAAAGAGGAGTGACCGAGTTGGAGCGACCCGGCCATGTCGCGCATTACCCGGCCTGTTCGCATTTTTAATCGGGCGGGGCATTTCGACCCGGGTAAGTTTTCTCCACCCAAACCCATTTACACTCAAACCCTACCCACACATTCACACACTCTATAAAACCCTTCTCACACTCAAAACACACACATATTCTCTCTTGAAAAGGGCACAAGAATTCGGCACTTTCTCATCTCTTGCTTTCTTCTCACTTTTCTTCAATTTTTCTTGAGGAATTCACCAAGAAAATCAAGACCCAAGGTATGTAACTCATTTCCCCCAATTTATTTGCAAGAATGAGCATGATTTAGAAGCTTTTGAAGGTTTTTCTTGCATGTTTTTGGGAAGTGACGAAAATTCAAAATTTGACATGGGTTTGTTGATTTCTTTGGTGTTTCTCCCATGGGCTTTGTGTATTATGGGTAATTATTGATAAATGTTGAATAACAAGTCTTAATTTCAAATACCCATGGAGAAATTTGAAGGATTTAGAGATAGAATTGTGAATTTATGCTTCCATGAGAAAAATGGTGTTCTTGAGCATGTTGTGTTTAATTGATGAGCATGTTAGTTTCTAAAGCTTGGATTTTGTTTAAGAATGCCTACACATGCTATTTTGGAGTTAGTAGAAGTGTTATTGTTTGGTTTGGTGAAGATTTTTCTTTCAAGCATTTCTACAAACACTTGGTGAGCATGATTTTTGTGAAGAAAGTGAGAGAAAACTGTTGGTATTTGAGAAAATCAAAGAAGAATTGTGGTTGTATGTGAATAGGCATAGGAAAGTTCATGTCTTGACTTGAATTAAGTGTGAAAACTTGATGTCTAATTGAAAGAAGTCACATGCAATGTATAATTCTTTGATAATTTGAAGAATATCATTAACTTTTGTTGATTGTGCTCATTTGTAGGATGTCTAGGAAAAGATCGAAAGGAGAGAGTTCTAGAAGGGAGATGAGTGTGGATGATCTATGTAAAGAAAAGTGTGGAGTATGGCCATCGAAAATAGGAATTGATTTTGGAGATAGAGGGATGGAATACGTGGAGGCCTTTGCTAAGATAATAAACACCACATGTAGGCCGACACGATACCCGGATGAGGCGTGCATGGTGAGGATGGGCATAAAAGATGATGTGCACGAGTTGTTCGACAACATAGGTTGGGAGCACATTCTACTTATAAAAAGGGAATCGTGGATGAAATTCATCGTGGAGTTCATGTCCACTCTTGAACTAAAGGAGGCAAGAAGAGGAACTCCCATCGGAATATCGTTCCGGATGGGAAATGAAGATCAAGAGCTCTCCTTTGATGAGATTAACGAGATGTTCGGAACTGTGATGAATGTAGCTCCCACCACCCCTCAAGAGATGAAAGGATTTGGGGAAGAAGAATTTTGGATAAGATTGACCCGGAGGGGCATGAACGATCGGCCCAAGTATGACCCTAGCCACTCCAAGGCTTCACTCATCCGGAACCCGGTGTTCCGATACGCCCACAGAATCCTCTCAAACGTTGTCTTTGGAAGGTTTGAGGCGGGTGCTGTTAGGAGGGATGAGCTGTACGTATTATGGTGTATGGTGAGAGGGAAACCTCTTAACATGGGAGCCTTCGTAATGGAGCAACTGTTAAGGCATGTCAAAAGAGATGTCTCGAATTTCATGTTGGGAGGCATTATCTCAACTATTGCCGAGAGCTACGGGTTAGAACTTGAGAGATCAAGGGCTGTTAAAGGAGGATCACTCCTCGACTTGGGATTGATGGAGAGGATGAGAATGTTGAAGTTCGATGAAAGGAGAAGGACTTTCGTTTTCATACAAGAGGACGAGAGTGTATTTCCATTGCCATATCGGGGGTTGACTTCACATCGGAGGTTCGAGAATTGGGACATGGGGTCCCCACAACACCACCAAGTTATTGACGCATATGCAAGTGGAAGAAACGTCCCGGACCTCTTCATTCAGTTACCACCGAGAGGAACCAATGTTGAGGCAATTGAGGGTCCACCTAGTCCTCCACATCGTGATAGGGGTGAATCGTCTTCAAGGCAGTTCGATCATGAAGCTCCAGCCCCTACTCAGAACGTGCCTAGAAATCTTGATCAAGTCTACACGAGAGGTACGAGTGGTGTAGGGAATCTAGTGCGAAGTATTGATGGTTTGACTGCGTCAATGAGAGAGATGAGAACAAGCTTTGACGAGAGATTCACTAACATGGAGAACGAATCGAGAAGCTTGCGCACCACGGTGGAGGATGGAATGAGAGGGTTACGAGACCAACAACATTGATGCCCAATTCTAGTGGAGAACAAAAAGAGAGTGGCAAAACATATGCTTAAATGCATTTGGTTTGAGGAGAAAAAAAAAAAAAAAAAAAATTGGCAAGTTTGTAAAAGAAAGAAAAAGATGAAAGTGAGGAGAAAATGAGAAAATAACAGAAAAAGTTGAGAAAGAAAAGAGGGACAATGAGCCCCAAGTGCTTTAGAAGAAAATAAATTGAAAGGGTGAGTGATTGGCTACAAAAGATGAGGAGATGAGGAGATGATTGCATGTGAGGCATTTGAATGAAAAGTGAGAATGAAGGTGTGTAAACCTTATGAGCATGAGCTTGATGTGTTGAAAAACAACTCTCATTCTCCACTAGACGAGTCACTTCCTCCATATTTATCATACCCCGTCCAAAGAGCCAACGTTACGTCCATGATTAAGACCTATTGATCTTATAGTTGAACATGTTGTGGTGGAAAGATTGTAGAGCTTGGGCAAGCTTATGGTAATTGCATTGCGTGATTTGATTGATGAGTGTCCATTGTCTTTAATTTGTTTGAGTGTTTGAGAGAAACACCACATCTTGTGAGTTGAACTTGAGCATTTGGATATTGTCATCACCATCACTTGTTATTGTATGTTGAGCATGCGTGGGGTAACTAGATTGATTTTCAATGATGAACTTGTGATCATTTTGAGAATGTATCTTGAGAAAGAAGAATTCATTTCATTCATAGGAGACGTGGGATCTTTCATTGATTATCCATTTGCTACCGTACAACCTCTTGCCTTTATTCTTTTGTTACTCGGGGACGAGCAACGGTTTAAGTTTGGGGGAGTTGATTAGGGTGTTATTTGCACGTTGAAGATGCATATTTGAAGCTCATTTGATCTTTATTTCGTGGAATTATACATTGAATATGGTTGTTTAAGCCGAAATGAGAGAAAGGTTGTGTTTTGTCGATTTTTGTAGGTAACACGATGAAATTTGGAGCAAAACACATACCACAAGTGACCGTACAAGAAATAGGAATGCACGGTTGGATTCGTCTCGAGAAACGGAGTGAATTAGCCTAAGGAATCGAGTCAATCCGACATCCGAGGCGAAAGTTATGCAAGGAAACGAGATGACGTGCCAAAAGACAACACACGGCCGGGTGGGCACCACACGGCCGGGTAGAATCAACCCGGCCGGGTGACTTCAACTCGGCCAGGGCTAAATTTGGAGGAGCTTCGTGTTTGGCCCGGGTGGAACCCACCCGGCCGGGTGGGAGTGACCCGGGCAAGGCCAAATTATTGGGGAGTTTCGTATTGTGCCCGGGTGAGACCCACCCGGCCGGGTGGGTTCGACCCGGGCAAGGCATACAATTTGGGAAGCTTCGTCTTGTGGCCGGGTGGCATGCCCGGGTGGGAGCCACCCGGCCGGGTCGCATCATGTTCGGGGTATTTCGGCCATTTTCTCCAATTTTGAAGGACTAAAGTGCAAAAACTCATTTTTGGAAATATTGCAACATATAAAAGGGCCCTATTTCAGTTTTGGGGAGAGACACACAAGACCTTGGAGAGGATTTAACACACAAACACACATAGTTGTAGGTGTTTTCATATTTTTGCAATTTTCATTTCATAGTTAGCTTAGATTCTAGTTTAATTTGAGGATTCAAGTGAAGATTTCCATTGGGCTTTGTAAGTAATTGAAGTTTGTAGCTACATTTCAAGTTTTAAGGTGATATCTCTTTAATTCTTATCTCAATTTACCAATTCTATTATTTCTTGCATTTGATTTCTTAATTGTGATGGAATATGTGATTTCTTGCATTCTAGCCATGGATTTCTATCCTAGAACCATGGGCTAAGTATTGATTGCCTAGGGTGTTGAAGTTTTGGTGGTTATGTGGTGTAATTATGGATCAATTGCATGATTAGCTTAGGAATTGGGTGTATATGCTTCTAGTGTGGTAGTTTGCACGATTCAATTGGTTAATTCACCCTATTAGCTAGCATTCTTAGTTGTTCGACTTCAACGACCGTATTGGGTTGCATGATTAGGAATGTGTGTATGAGCTTGAATTAGTCAATTAGAATTAACATAGTAATTGGCTACACCGACCGGGGGTTAGTTACTTAGATCGACGACGCTAGACACTATTCGATTAGAGGTCGTCTATTAGAGTAGTGAAAGGACGTCTCATGAACATTAGTAACCGTGTTGAACGTGTTTATGAGACACTATCCTATGATCATATGGTATTGATTAGACGATATAATTGCTAGTCAATGCACGTGTTCACCTAGGCCTCACAAGGGATTGGTCGACACACACGAGTGATAGCCTTTAGTTCTTCCCAACACATTAGGTTTAATTTATGTATTTTTGCCCCATAATTCACCACACGACCTATAAAACGGATACACCCGAGGCAATACCTTCTCACCTTGCACTTTCGAAAGGAAGTTAGATATCGTTTTCTTGTTTTAGTTCGTTTATTTGTGTTTAGTTTATCTAGTTAAGTACTTGTCTTTATATTCCCGAAAATCCTTACAAAAACATTTAGTTACTACAATAGCATGATAACTTGCAATTCTAGGGATTCATTGGCACTTAATTAAATCCTTGGAACGAAATTCTACTTGGGAACTTATCTAAAAAAATACGAACAAGTCAACGTCGTTGAAGATCGTTCTTAACTTCGAGACTTTGTTAACGTTAATCCAAGGGCTTGACGTCGTATTTTGGATTAAACGTTGATTTTAGGGACTTTTTCGGGACTTATCGGGACTAACGCCGTTGAAGATCCACGAAGCACCTCCTCCTTGAAGAAATGCCGAATTGAGGGGCTTAACACCTTGATCTCGACTCGAACGCTGCTTCTCGTTGCTTTGACCGAAGAACGCCTACTTTGAATGCTGAAGAACACTCTAAAATCTTTGCAAAGAATTTTAGAGTTTTGAATGCTTCTGACTTCTGATGATCAAATGAGTGGAATGAGGCCCCAATTTATAGGTGTAGAACCTATGGCTTTTATGAGCCAAATCTGATGGGCTGGAGATATTTGTGCTAAGTAGTTAGGACTTAGTCAAATCTTATCTACAACTTGGTGTTGGGCTAAATTATTTAATTGGCTCAAAATATCAGATTTGGACCCTATTTGATTTACCGGACTTTAGAGGCCCGTTTTGAATTATTGGACTTCAGAGACTTGATTTGTTGGGCTTTAGAGGCCTGTCTTGATTTGTTGGGCTTTGGAGGCCCAAATTAATTGAATTTTGTTTGTCTACAAATTGCCCCCTCGCATTTCGTTCACGAGAACGTTTGTCTTTGATGTGGACGAATTGCGAATTACTTTCAAATGATTTCCCACATGCGGGCCAGGAGTAACTATATTTTAACTACTTTTGATAAAGTAGGGATTTAATTATTTAACCACTTAAAATGTCATTAATGGAGTAAGTTAACTTTTAACCACATGTTTTTACCTTTGGTGGTTGTCGTACACAATTTAGACTCGTGTGGACCAGGAGTAATAAGCAGTTTAGACTCGTCCATTATGGAGCAACACGTAGTTTAGGCTCATGCGTTCTTGGAGCAAGAAGCAGTTTAGGCTCATGCGTTCTTGGAGCAATAAACCGTTTAAGCTCGTGCGTTCTTGGAGTAACAAGCAATTTAAGCTCGTGCGTTCTTGGAGCAACGAGCACTTTAGGCTCGTGCTTTCTTGGAGCAATAAGCAGTTTAGGCTCTTGCGTTTATGGAGCAACAAGCAGTTTAGGCTTGTGCGTTTATAGAGCAATACTTGTTCTCTTTATGCATAGTAGAGTTTCAAAAACTTTCCGTTCATGGGACCAATGTATACGCTGTTTTCATAAATCAATTTGTAGGCTTCATTTGCGTAATCTTCCTTCATTTGATTGTCTTCAACTGTGATGGTGTTTGCCGTTGTTTCACTTTCTTCTAGCAAGATCTTCCCTTCTTTGGCTAGCTGCATAATTTTCTCTTTAAGTATAAAGCAGTCTTACATTGGATGTCCTACCAATCGATGGTACTTGCAATATTTGGGGTCATCTATTTGCCCAGCTTCGTCAGGTCATTTCATTTATGGTAGTTCGATTAGATCATTCTTGATCAAGTCATCGAAAATTTCGGGGATATCTGAGTCTTGAAATTGATATTGCTTTCGTTGCAACTCCTTCAAACTTATTTTCCTTTGCCCCCACTCTTGAGATGGCGTCCCTTCAAATCTACTTGTAGACATGCTCAACTCCATGTCATGAGCCTTAGTAGCCAAATCCTCGAATGATCTTGGTCGAAGTGCTTGAAGGATATACTGAAGACCCCATTGCATTCCTTGGATGCACATCTCGATTGCTGAAGCTTCAGTTAATCTATCCTTACAATATAAACTTAGATTTCTCCATCGATTTATGTAATCGATCACTGGCTCTTCCTTTGACTAACGAGTGTTTGTCAATTCAATCTTACTTATAGTTCTGCGAGTGCTGTAAAATCGATTGAAAAATTCTTGTTCCATTTGCTCCCAACTGTCGATCGAACATGTCTTCAAATCAATGTACCCATCGAATGCATTGCCCTTTAAAGAGCACACAAATTGCTTCAACAAATGATCTCCATATGTGTCGGCATTGTTACACGTCTCCACGAAGTGAGCAATATGCTGCTTTGGATTACCATTGCCATCAAACTGCAGCAGTTTTGGAGGTTGATAATCAGTTGGCATCTTCAAACCGTCAATCCTCTCTGTGTAAGGTTTGTTGTAGGTGAATGAAGAGTTAGGATTTTCCTCGAACTTATCCTTGATCGCCCCAAGTATGATTTCTTTTAATCGGTCAACATGCACCAAACCATCAGGAGAAACTTGTAACTCCTTAAGAGTTGGGTGAATTTTCATCTGCTGACGTTCACCGGACGTCTTAACATCATATCCTTCGACTTGCTTTCCCTTTGCACGACTTGACTCCCCGTTGTCTGCATTGCTCATCAGCTTAGCAACTTGAGCATCCTGTTCTTGTACATGTTTTGTGAGTCCTTCTATGGCTTTAGTCAAGCTTGTCAATTGCTCCTCAACAGTCGTGGCATTTGTCGTCATTGCTGAATCTGCACTTGAATCTAATGATGAGCTTGCCATGGAGTGAGTGGGAGAACATGCTGCACTGTTTTCCTCGTTCACAGTGTTGGGTGGTGGACCCTTTGCAGTAGCCTTCTTTGAAGCAGCGGATGACTTGGAGCTCCTTGACATAATTCTCGTGATTACGTTCACGTCGTCAAAATCGACCCCAGTTGATCCGGATGCAACGCCTCTTTTGATCTTAATCTTGATTGGCGTCATCGTCGTAGCCCTCATTATCTTGACCTTGTGAGATATCAACATCGAAGAGTAGAGATGAGAGGTAGAGATTGTCCCACCGGGCGTGTCAAATTTGTAAACACAAATTTCGTGAATTAAATATAAAAACACAAAAAGGAGATACAATTTATTTCTTTCGGATTAAACCGAGAATTTTGTGGGTTACGATCTCTAATTTCTCATTTGATTCTCTTTTCTTGAACTTCTTGAGCTTTAGAAGTTGGATCCGCAGCCGAATCCTATCCGATCTTGAATTTGGAATTTTTGTAACGTTAATCCAAGGGTTTGACGACGTATTTTGGATTAAACGTTGAATTTAGGGACTTTGAGACGAACGTCGTTGAAGTTCGTTCTTAACTTCGGGACTTAGTTACCGTTAATCTAAGGGTTTGACGCCGTATTTTGGATTAAACGTTGATTTTAGGGACTTTTTCGGGACTTATCGGGACTTTTTCGGTACTTATCGGGACTAACGCCGTTGAAGATCCATGAACCACCTCCTCCTTGAAGAAACTCTGAATTGAGGGGCTTAGCACCTTGATCTCGACTTGAACGCTTCCTTGAAGAAACTCTGAATTGAGGGGCTTAGCACCTTGATCTCGACTTGAACGCTGCTTCTCGTCGCTTTGACCGAAGAATGCCTTTGAAACTCCTTTGAATGCTGAAGAACACTCTAAAATCTCTACAGAGAATTTTAGAGTCTTGAATGCTTCTGACTTTTGATGATCAAATGAGTGGAATGAGGCCCCTATTTATAGGTGTAGAACCTAGGGCTTTTATGGGCCAAATTTGATGGGCTGGAGATATTTGTGCTAAGTAGTTAGGACTTATTCAAATCTTATCTACAACTTGGTGTTGGGCTGAATTATTTAATGGGCTCAAAATAACAGATTTGGACCCGATTTGATTTACCGGACTTTAGAGGCCCGTTTTGAATTATTGGACTTCAGAGGCTTGATTTGTTGGGCTTTGGAGGCCCAAATTAATTGAATTTTGTTTGTCTACAAATTACAAATTTGTTAACCAATAAATTTAAACACCTGCAAATATGCATATAAAAGGCGAGAAAAAATTAACTTAAACATATTTTTATTAAGAAATTGGGTTACAATTCTCGTTGATCTCTTGATTCCTCTCTCTAAACATATGTGATACCGGGGTCTCAGCGACGTGTTCCGGATTTTGAATTTAACCTACAATTTGATAGTAGGGAGTTGATGGAATCGTGTGTGACTTATTCCATCAGACTCGATGATTTGACCTACAATTTAGTAATAGGAAGTTGGAGTCATGACTGACTTATTCATCTGACTTCTTAAATTCTATTTTCACAATCTTATTTATATAAGAAATGAATGACTTAGAGAGCAAAAAAAATCTTAAACATAAGCAAATAGATAATCTCAAATCTGGAGATATTATTTTATATTTTTATCCACAAGATTAGAATTTACATAATATTATAAACGTTTAAAATTTGGTAAAATTCCGGTGTCTACACTTTGCATATTGAATTAAATGTGCTTTAAAAAAAATGCTAACAATTTATTTTATAATTAATATTAATATACTTCCCCGTTCCAATGAATGCTACTAAACTTTCCTTTTTAGTTCGTCCTAATGAAAGCTATGGCATTCTCTTTTTATCAATTTATTCTCTTAAATTTTATTATTATTTTTCTCTTAATCACATCATCTTTAATTCATTTACTTATTCTATCATATACTAAAAAATATATGAAATTGATAAAATATAATTGTCTAATTAATTTTAAAATTATCTTTTTAATTTTTTAAATATTATTTTTAATAAATAATAATAAAATTTTCACGATAAAAAAATATACCATATACATATTGTTCGTGCAACGCACAGGTAAATTACTAGTTAAGACAAACACAGACATGTATGTTAAAAAAATATGTCATTTCCATGATTATTTGCACATACCATCATAAATATGTCTAGATGAGAAAAGGCGATGGCTTAGGGATGCAAGCGATTTACACATAGAAGAAGGTGCGATTCCTTTTTCTGACAGCGTATTTCGAGATGTACCTAGGGTTTGAGGCATGGGGGCGAGTAATCATTAGAATCATAGGGCTTTTGGAGTATGGCATTCAATCTGTCGGAAGGGAGGCCTATCGGAGTTATTGGCTGGATTGTGGCGTGATTAAGCGGATTAATTACGCCGATATTTTGATTATTCCCAGACGCCTCTTCGTATGGAGGTGGTTTTTCGAGAAGAATGTTATCATCACCTGGTTTCTTGGGCTCCTTGCTTTCAAGGGATTGGTCGAAAGGACGGTTTTAGGGGGTATTTATAGGATGGGAGTCCAGCTCCAGTTCTTCACCTCCAACCCTTTCTTGTGCCTCCTCTCCCCTTTTTGCTTTGCTTTTATTTCCCAGATGGCTAAGCAACTCAACGAACCACTTCGAAACTTTAGGATTTCGGATGCCGAAGATGCTAACATTCACGTTAATGAGCAGGAATTGGTCATCCCACAGTTCGCTCTCCTAGGGCATTTCACCATTCATCGCCCTCAGAGCCTGAACGAGAATCTCAACTCTTTGAGAAGGATATGGAAAACGGAGGGGGCTGTGAGAATCATTCTGGTGGCCAATGGATACTTCATGCTGGACTTTGAGAAGGAAGCTGACTACAACAGAGCCTTTTATCGCCAACCGTGGATCGTCAACGGCCCAATGTTGGTGCTGTCCAAACTTCAAGGAGATGAACTTCCAAGGGATCTTATCATCACTCGCATTCCAATGTGGGTCCAATTCCATGGCCTTTCTATTTTCTGTATGACGAGGGCTCTAGCTTTCTGGCTGGGGGAAATGGTTGGTGATGTTATTGAGGTGGACTGCCCGGAAATGGGGGCGGCATGGGGAAGATGCCTCCGTGTTAGAATTCTAGTGGATCTCCATCAACCTCTGAATCGTAGTACCAATGTTACAATTCGTGGGGAAGCTATCCTCGTCGCTCTTAGGTATGAAAAACTGGGAGAATTCTGCTATCGTTGTGGGTTGCTATCTCACAATGAGGAAGATTGTTTGATTCGATATCAGATTGAGGGACCAAGAAGGGGAGGTTTCCACGAGTTTCCGATATGGCTCCGGGCGGATGGACAGCGTGGGTTATGCCAACTTCAATATGAGCATCTTAGAAATATTGTTGGAGCCAGAGCTCCGGAACCAGCTCCGGAACACCAACAGCAGCAGCCCCAGAGGGAGGAGAGACGAAGGGAGGCAAATGCTATTGTCATTAGACCTAATGCAAGGGTAGGTGGCTTGGTTTTGGCTGAAGAGGAGTGGCATAATCAGAACCAGGAGACGAGCCAGAAGGCATTGCAATTTGCTAACTCGGTACTGGAGGATGAGGCTCATACGATTCTACAACAAAATGAACATAGGTATATGGCGGAAGTGGAACAGACTATGAGAGCGGAATGGGAGGGTATCGTGCAAGCTAACTACTATGCGGCTTTGATGGATAATGAGCACATGGGAAATACCAGTGAAGGAGTGGGGATCGGAGCAGGGAAGGGCTTACTGAGGAAAGCCCAGGACAAAGACAAAGGAAAAGTCGTAATGACGGCCGAGCAGCAGGCACTCTCGGAGCAAGGTAAGAAGCTGAGTTTGTACAAGGCATACCCAAGGGAACTAGCAAAAGAGGAAGACATGCAACTGGAGCTCTGAAGATTATCACGGACATGGAGGTGGTTGAGGAATTGGATGAAGGGAAGGGCACTGTGAGACAGAAGCGCCACAAGAGTGAAGAAGAGGGATCAGCCTCGAACATGGCGGCGGAGGATGGCACCCCTCCCCGCCCCCATCATTGATTACTACCTGTTGGAACGCGAGGGGTTTGAAGGGTCCCAACGCGTTCCAGAAAGTTAGGCAAATGATAGCCCTAAATAAACCCTCTATTTTGTTTATTATGGAGTCCCGTCTCCCCCATAGAATAGCACGGAATTGGAAACATATGCTTAATTTTGATTTCTGTTTTGTGGTAGAACCAATTGGAAATAGGGGGGGACTCATTTTGTATGCATCTAATGAAGTAACAATTTCAGTTGGCTCCTACTCTAGCTGTCATATTGATGCTCTTATTTCCTTCAATGATCAAAAGTGGTGGTTTACGGGTTTCCATGGCCCTCCGAATCAAAACCTAAGACATTCGACTATGGATTTATTTACCCGGATCAAGTCTACACATTCCAATCCCCAAGCTTGGATAGTTGGGGGAGCCTTTAATGAGATTCTTAATTTCAAGGAGAAAAAAGGGGGTAACAAAGATGGTAGAACACAACACAGTATTAACAGATTTCGGAATATTCTTAATGAACATGAACTCACTGATCTTGGCTTTAAAGGCCCCTCATTCACGTGGAACAACAAGATAAAAGGGGCTGCAAGAATTCTTGAAAGGTTAGACAGATTTGTGGCAAATCGGGAATGGAGGAATTTGTGGACATCTCATCGGGTTCATCACTCGCTGTGGTTTGGCTCGGATCATAGACCTATCTCCCTTAACTCACAGGTCCGATCGGGATTCTGGGGAAGTGAGCGTTTCCAACATTTCCGCTTTGAAAACGCGTGGATATTGGAACCCTCGTTGAATGAGGAGATCAAGGAAATCTGGAGTAAGATAGACAAAACCATGACACTGCCTATGAAATTAAAGAAATGCGTCGGAGATTTGCAAGGTTGGGCAGAGAAACATGTTGGACACCTAGACAAAAGAATCAGAGATCTCTCGAACCAGGTCCTTCTAAGAGATATGGGAAAAGAGGACGAAGAATCTGACGATGAAGATCAGAATTTAGATAAGGAGCTAGAAAAATTGTTGTCGCAACAGGAGGAATTTTGGAAGCAAAGGGCACGCACGACGTGGATGGTTAATGGAGATAGAAACACTACCTACTTTCATCGAAAGGCAACGGAGAGGAGAAGTCGAAATTTAATCGAGAAACTCCAGAAGGAGGATGGATCGTGGGAAGAATCGAAGGAAGACATTACAATTCTTATTTCGGACTACTACAAAAGTTTGTTTTCGACAACCGAGCCATCCAATGAACAGTTGGAAAAGATTTTATCACATACAGAGCCAATAATATCGGACGGGATGGCGCGATTTCTCAATGGAAAATTTTCCAGGGAAGAAGTCAGAAAGGCCGTGTTCGACCTGAACCCGGGAAAGGCACCGGGCCCGGATGGATTCAATGCAAGATTCTTTCAAGAGCAGTGGCAGGTAATAGGGGAAGATATTACGACAGGAGTATTGGAGATTCTCAATTGCGGAAAGGAAGTTCAAAGTTGGAATGAAACTTGGATCACTCTTATCCCAAAGGTCAAAAACCCAACATGTTTGAAGGAATTTCGTCCAATCAGCTTATGCAATGTAAGTTACCGAATCGTAGCAAAAACAATAGCCAATAGATTACAAAGGATCATGCCTAACATCATTGATGAGCATCAGAGTGCCTTTGTTAAGGACCGACAGATCGCGGATAATATTCTTATTGGTTATGAATGTATGCATTGGTTGAGGAATAATAAAAGCAAGATGGGATATGCAGCAATGAAACTTGACATGAGAGCAAGGCATATGATAGGATAGAATGGAAATTTCTGGAAATTCAAAATGACGAAAATGGGATTTCCGAGCAACCTGGTGGATACGCTTATGAGATGTGTGAAATCGGTGGAGTACTCTTTCAAAATCAATAATACAGTGGTAGGTAAGGTTAAACCAGAGAGGGGACTTAGACAAGGGGACCCCTTATCTCCGTTTTTAATTGTTATCTGTGCCCAGGGGCTATCCTCATATGTGAATGATAGAGTCGCGAGGGGCCAGCTGGAGGGTATTAAAGTTGCTAGGGAAGCCCCAACGATTTCGCATCTTTTATTCGCGGATGATAGTGTTATTTTCTTCAAAAACAAGGATCAAAGCGGGAAAGAGGTACGCGAAATATGGGAAGATTATGAACAAGCGTCGGGGCAAATGATTAACTTTGATAAATCTACGATCCTCTTTAGTCCGCTCACTGAGGTGGGCCGTAAGCACAGAACCCAGCAAGAGCTGGGCGTTCGAATTTCCCAAGGGCATCAGATATACCTCGGGCTCCCGACTTTCTCACTTAGGGCGAAGAAGATCCAGTTTTCGTATTTAGTTGACAGGCTCAAAAATAGGATTGACAACTGTAAACATAAGGAATTCTCAGAAGGAGGAAAGGAGGTTCTTATTAAATCTGTGCTACAGGCAATTCCAACATATGCAATGATGTGCTTTAAAATTCCGATTCAAGTGTGTACTCAGATGGAGAATGTGATGGCGGATTTCTGGTGGGGAAAAAGGGAAGGAGGTAAGCGGATGCACTGGCAAAAATGGGAGGATTTGTGTAAATCGAAAGAAGAAGGGGGAATGGGATTTAGACGGATGCATGTCTTTAACGATGCACTCCTGGTTAAACAAATTTGGCGGTGCATTAGCTTTCCGGACTCGCTCCTGAATAAGGTTCTCAAAGCACGGTATTTCAAGCACGGGGATATTATGGAAACTGATCCTGGGTACTGCCCGTCTTTCACATGGAGGTCACTTTGTAAAAGCAGGTATATTTTAGAAAGCGGTACCAAATGGACCATTGGGAATGGGGAAAAAGTTAAAATTCACAAACACGCCTGGGTCCAGGGGTTGAACAAAGGGAGAATAACATCTAGAATTGCAGCTACCTCAAATATCAATTTTTTTATCGATGATAGAAGATAGTGGAAAGAAGATTTGGTCAGATTGGCTTTTTTCCCGTTCGAGGCCGAGTGTATCCTTGGTACACAGGTGGGGAATAAGGAGGACGAGGATAGGAGATTTTGGATAGACGACACTATGGGAGAATACTCGGTGAGTTCGGGATATAGGAAAGGGATTGAAGAACTTAGAAACAATGATGAGAGGGCGGAACCTTCGTCTAAAGAGAGGGGGGAAAGATGGTGGAACATGATATGGAATATGAAAGTGCCTCCAAAAGTTAGGATTTTTTGTTGGAAGTTATGCAAGGACTTCGTTCCAACGGAGGGGAACCTTGCTAGAAGACACATCTCTATCGATCCCTGGTGTGGATTGTGTGGAGGGATGCTGGCCTCTACTACTCATGCTATCTTCCATTGTGGAGAGGTAAGGAAAATCTGGGTGCAAGCCGGCCTTAAATTTGTGTGTAAAAGAGGTAGAGGGTCGCAAGCATGTGACCTCCTGGAAGGAATCTTCTTGGAAATGGGTAAAGGAATTCTTGAAAGGACCGTCATGACAGCATGGGGAGTATGGAAGGAAAGGTGTAGAATGTTACATGAAGTTGGAAGGAGTAAGAGAAAAATGGATATGAAAGTTGGGGAAAAAGTACTTAACTATCTTGAAGCATTCCAGTATCAGAACAAAAAGGAGTTGAGATGCAACCATTTAACCAAGGCAAATCCAGATAGAGAAGATGGGGAGAGATTTATTCTCGAAGTCGATGGGGCCTATAAGAAGGAGGACAGAAGATTTGGAGTGGGAGGACTACTTTTCCGAGAAGATGGGACTACGATATTTAGTTTTGCGGAAACGATCCGTCCCCAGAGAGGGGCCTTGGGAGTCGAGCTTATGGCAATCTGGATTGGTTTATTAAAAGCCAAGCAATGGAGTCCAGGCCGCATCGAGATTCATACGGACTCCCAACTTGCGGTTGCACTATGCCAGGGAAGCAAGAAGACGGTGGGCCCAGAGGACTGCATTGTTAGGGACATCAAAAGAACCTCTGGAGAATTTGTAGTGTGCAAATTCAAATACACCCCGAGAACGAAACTGAAACAAGCGCATTCTCTAGCTCAAAGAGGAGCGGACTCTACCAGTTCACATGATTGAAGTGGAGAAGTCGTTGTCGATCTAGTAGGAAAAAAAAATATGTCTAGATCAAAATATGACAAAAAAGAAATGCATGTAAACTGCGAGAGGGACGGTCGCTTGAATTAGACGACTACAACAATGAGCGCTAATTTTTTTTATTTTTTTTAATTTAAATTTCCACTAACAAAAATTCTTAAACCCTAAATTCCAATTTTTTTAAAATTCTATTGATAAAAATTAGTAAACCCTAAACTCCAATTTCTATTAAATTTATCTTCAGTTTAAAAAATCCACAAATAGAGTGAATTTCCGTCTGAAATAAATGTTTGACTAACTTATCAAGAAAAAATACGTAGAATAGAAAAGAAAGAAGGAAAAGAAGTTTTTGAAATATTTTTAATATGAATTGATAATTTTAGAGAATTTTTAGATGATCATGCTCAAAAAATTATAAATAGTGAAATGAATTTTAATAATTAACTACTATCTCCCATCATTATACAAATTCAATATGAAACTCAATAATTGAAATATTGCTCAAAAAAATCAACCTGAAAAATAGAGTACAAAAAGGACAAAATTGGATTTACAAAAAAAAAAATTGAGTTTTATAAAAATTTAGCATATGCGTAAAATAATTTCTGGAAAATATATTTTGTTTGTTTGTTTAAATCTATGTTTTTATTTTCTAAATTTTTTTACTTTTAAATTAATTTTACATGTTCACAAAATTCTATATTTTAATCATTGTAAAAACCAGACATTTTTTTAACGCATCTTATTCCATTTAGGAATGATGATATATGATAGTAGTATATGTTAATGTTAAATTCTGTATTTTAATCATTTTATAAAAAATCAGACATTATTTTTTAAAGCAACTTTTCTATATTGGAATGATGATATATGATAATAGTATATGTTAATGTTAGGTAGTATGATGATTTTAATAGTGAAAAAAAAAATTAGAAAGCGACAATGTGTTCTAAATTCCATTCTTTAACATATTATTTTTTCCATGTCAATCTTGAATTAAAAAAAAAAAAAAAAAAATACTTCGCTTAATCAAACAACACGTGTCAATGGTCTTTTAATCAAGATTAATAATCAAGATCAAAATGTAAGTCCATACAATTTTTTTAAATAGATAAAACTGATTGTAAAGTGTTGTTCTATTTTCAATGTTTCACTTTTCGTATTTCACAGATGTTTCACCGTTGATCATCTACATGTCCCTCAATTACTTTTACACTTTTCTTTTCGGAATATCTCACAATAACTTTTCCATTTTTTTTTTTAATTTACATATAATATTTTTTTCTGTCCATCTACCTATCTATGAATGAAGTAATCTAATCTTTGGAGGGAGTACTTTTCTTCATAATACATGTGAAACATCACAAGGGTAGTGATAATATTATTGATGGACGTGTCGTTTAATGAGTTGGAGGATTTGAGAATTACGCGTGGTGTTGGGGTTTAAAGGATAATGGATTGTAGTGGGAAACAGAGCTTTGTGTTGGGGCTGGAGGTGGTTTTCGAAAAAACTGCCGTTGACGGGATGCTTGCGGCAAGGAAAGTGGGATGATGGCGGATTTGAGGATAGGGATGAGGGAGAGAAGGGGAAAGATGGTGGTGAAAAAGATGAGTATAGAGGTTTTGAGTGTAGTGAGTTGGAGATACGTTTGTATTGATGATATTTTAGATATTTGCAACATTTACCTATCACTTTCTTGAAGAATATCCAAGCTTTCTTTTTAACATGAAGAATATCCAAGCTTTTATTAATGTTTTCATTTACTAGCTAGTAAATATGTACTCATACATTTTTAACATTTCAATCTATATTTTTAAAATCTAGATTATTGATAATGTGTGAAAATATTTCAATAATATTACAAAAGTATAACATGATAACGGATACAAATGAACTACTCATATTAAAAAGTGAAATATTTAGTGAACCATGATCCAAAAAAATGAAATAGGACTAATTTGGGTGAATAACTGAATTCGTGTGCGGTCGTATTTGATAAATATGGAACTTAAAATAATGTCAATATAAAAATATTTATATTAACTTATGTTAATTTGAAGGTTCTGATTTTAATTTTAATTATTTATTTATATTTTATCTGCACCCGTTAATTTATTGAGTTCACCCCAAATTATATTTTTATTTTATGAGTTCACTCCCAAATCATTTCTTTTTTATAACAGCTATCTACACTTGTTCATTTTATAAGTTCACCCCCAAATTATTTTTTTACACTTGTTCATTTTATAAGTTCACCCCCAAATTATTTTTTTACCACAATTATCTCTGCCCCTCATTTTATGAGTTCACCCCCAAATATTTTTTTAAAAATAATTACATTTAAAAGATTATATATTTTTTTATTAATTTACACAAAATATAAATTTAAACATTTTATGAGTTCACCCCATTCTCGTTTTTTTTTCTTTTTAATTTTTCTTCACTTTTTCATTAGTATTTTTTTTTAATTTTAATACAAAATAATATTACATGTATGATTTTATTATAGCAGGTAATACAATAAGCAATAACCAGTAATAACGTAAACAATAATTAATAATACCATTAACAATAATTAATAATATCGTATACAATAACAAATAATTTCACACATCTAATTATATTTAATAATACCAAAAACAATTATCAGTAATACCATAAACAATAACCAATAATACCACAATTAATAATCAATAATATTAATTCAATAATGTATTAATAGTAATATTAGAAACAATAATCAATAATCATTAATATTAATTCAATAGTGTATTAATAGTAATACCACAAACAATAATCAATAATACCACAATTAATAATCAATAATAATTAATATTAATTCAATAATGTATTAATAGTAATACCACAATCAATAACTAGTAATACCAGTACCAATAATACCACTAACAAAAATACCATCACAGATTACTATTAATACAAAATTTACATCAGAGCAGAAAAAGCTTCTTCATCAATATCAAAATTTACATATGTTTCTTTTCCACTTTCAAGCAGCTTCCCAAAATGTTGTCCAATGTCAGATGGGGTAATGGTATAGAGTAAATCTTAGGTCCCTCTCTGTGAGACTTAACAACACCAACACAACAATGAACTCGAAGGCAATCATCTTTCAGGTAGTCAGAAGTTTGAAGAGCAGTCCTCTTATAAAACGCTTGTATCTCGTGCACCCAAGATAACCATGTCTATAAACGATTTCAACATGTGATTTTAGAAAAATTAAGAAAACAATGCAAACAACTCGGTAAACTTGTAGCTCTTTTCCAGGGAGGCTCCATAGCTTAAATGAATCAAATAATGGAAGTACAAATGATAATTTTATCTTCACTGTGATACATAACAGAGATATATCTGCTAAGAACAATGGATCTATGTACTATGTAGCCAGATACCTGCAAACATGCATCCCTCAACCCTACATTTTTCTAAATAAATTCAGAGAGAACCAAACACTAAGTAAAAGAACCATACACAGAGGTACTCATTCATCAGCTCTTTAATGCAAACAATGCTATACTAAAAAAAAGACGTCACGAAATAACAATTTGACACTAGGAAGACAACATGTTAAGGTAAACCACCAACAAATCATAACATTAACATCTATGTATATTCAAATAAGTCACTTTAATTGAACACCCGTTTTTAAGCCATTGATATTAGAATGAGCAAACAAATTTGCAAGAAAAGATAACTTTTTTTAGAGAGGGGCACCAACTAGACTACATATAATTTTCCTTCATAGTTAACATTGGTAAAAATAGATTATTAGCAAAACAATTGAAATTCATCCCTAATCAAACAATTCACAAAATGCAAAAAAAACAAAGGTGAGGAAGACCCACCACATACTGCCTCTATATTTAAGCGTATATAGAGGTTTCCATTGCCGACGTTGAAGCCGTCACCGCCGGCGAAGGCGATGACTCTATCGAAGTAGATGATTTCGATGTCTCCTGGTAAACCCTTCCCATTACAACCATACACGTTGCACTCTTGGGTTAAACGAATTGTAAAACACGCCGAAGAAATTTGGGGAATTGAGGACATATCTGGACCGAATTAGAGACCATATGGTGAAATAGATCAAGGCTTCTAAATCGAAACGATTTGGGGGAAAACCAGCGCTTTAGTTTGAATTGAAATCGAGAGGTTCGATAGGTCGGATGTATTTTTAGGGTTCCGAGGAGAGTGATGGCGGGATGAGGAGCTGCCCGCGAGCAAGGGCTCGGAGAAGGTGACCGGAGTACCAGCGACGCCAGTAGGAAGGCTGACCGTCGCCATCTGTTGTCAAAGGAAGACAGCGTGCGTGTGAGAGAAGTAAAGTCGTCGTCGCCATGTGTGTTAGAGCCGAAAGAGTTACAAAAAGAAAATTGATTCTCAAATGGGTAGGGGGCACGGTACCCGCGAGTGCATAGAAGAATTTGGCTAGTAATATTATTGTATTTAAATTAGGTGTCATTCGATGTCAATAAACATATATTATTCAGAAAATATTTAAATTTTTATTATATTTTACATCAACATTAAGAAAATATTTAATTTTTTATTATATTCTTAATAAATGTCAATTTCTATGTGAGTATTTAAATGATTTGATGGACAAATTTAGAAAAAAATGCAATAAATTATATTGAAAAGTATAAAACAGTATTTAAGTTGCAAAAAAATTAAAAGGTCAACCCGTCATTTATAAAGAATTTGAGGGGTGTAATATATTTAAGAGCTCGTTTATTAGATGAGATAGTAATGTGATGCACCTTCAAATAATATGATACATATTGTTTGGTAAAATGTAATTTTTAAAAACAAAAATAAACTTAACATTAGAGTAATTTGCTCTAACCCAAGACATAAACAAAGATAAGGATAATCAGACTCACTAAAGCACTAAACGTAAAAATAAAGAATGTGGTTTGACATCAAATGGATATATTCCATATATTTATAACTCATATTTATAAGATGCTACAATATGGTAAAAGCTATACCGAGAATTGGTTCACGTAGAAATGTACGTATTGGGTCACGTAAAAGTGCACGTAGAATACCAAAGGGAGTTATTCATGTTCAAGCAAGTTTCAATAATACTATTGTCACGGTTACAGATGTACGAGGTTAGGTGGTTTCCTGGTCCTCGTCCGATACTTGTGGATTCAAGGGTACCAGAAGGGGGACGCCCTTTGCCGCCCAAACTGCATCGGCAAATGCTATTCGTACAGTAGTCGATCAAGGTATGCAATGAGCCGAAGTCATGATAAAAGGTCCCGGTCTCGAAAGAGACGCCGCATTACGAGCTATTCGTAGAAGTGGTATACTATTAACTTTTGTGCGGGATGTAACCCCCATGCCACATAATGGTTGTCGTCCTCCAAAAAAAAGACATGTGTAGAAATGAAGAGTGAAGACATTTCAAGAGGCCTGCAAGAAAAGACCCAGGATAGATATTGTAAGAATTTCTGAAACGAGTTAGATAAACATTCTCTTCATTCCTCTTAAAAAATGGAACTGAACACTTAGGTATTCGGGGGAGACAAAAAACATCATAAATGTCATCACCTGTGATAGAGAAAGAACGAAAGTTATCTAACTCAAGCATCCGACTAGTATCATTAAAATTATTAATTAACCACAACAAAATCCTCCTATCCATGCAACAATTGGCCAACTTCAACAATCCTCCAAAACCAACACGTTTTATATCAGCCTTTTGTTTATCATTAAACTTCTCCACTAACATAACAAGTCCCTTTGGCCAACATGTAAAGTCAAATTCAGAACTGTAAAAAATATATATATATATATATGTAAGTTAAAATAAATTAAAATATATACAAATTGAAAAGGATTAAACAAGATTAAAAAATAAATTAAAAAATTACCATAGCTCATTTTTCACTTTTTTATACAAATTCATGGAACCCTTTGAACTGCACTTCTGTTTCTTAGAAACAGTGTTCGATTCAAGTAAAGAAAAAGAGGGTAAAGGAGTAGAGAGTAAATGAACAGAAGGTAAAGGAACAGAAGGAACATCCTGATCAACAAAATTAATATATTTCCTTTGGGAATAAAGTACATCGGGTTGTTTCCTCTAAGAACCTGATTTCAATGCAAACTCCTTTGTCTTTCATATCAAGAAAATTGAACTGCAAAATATAAAAAATAGTAACACTTTTCAATAGTATGAAACAACACTTTTCATTAGTATTAAACCACACTTTTCAATAGTATGAAACCACACTTTTCAATAATATAAAACAACACTTTTCATTAAACAATTCACAAATATACTAACATTTACACTTTTCAATAATATGAATCAACACCTTTCAGTAAACGATAAAAAACTTTACAGGATTTAACATACAGCGAATTTCATTAATATGTATAGCAATTTAACAACAAAATTCAAAAATGAAAGAACACATGCAATAACAAAAAAAACACAAAATCACTAAAAAAAAGTACATCACATTATGATATAAACAACAAAAAATAAAATATTAACTACAACACATGATATAAACAACATATGAAAAATCTTCACTATAAAACATGTAAAATAAGAACAGAAACCCTAAAATTGAAAATAAAAAGTAAAAACACGGTATCTGAGTGTTAAAACGAGGAAGAAGAGAGAGTGAAGGAATACGAACACATTACAAAGACGATAATGGAGAAAAACAGAGACGAAAACAATAATACGAAATAATAAGTGCATAACAACGAAAACAATATAAACAAGAATTCGTAAAAACTTATACGTGCATAACCTCCGTAAAACCGTCGTATACTGCCGTAAAACCTCCTAACAACCGCCGAACAACCGTCGTACAATATCCGTAAAAACTTCGAAAAACCACTGTATAACAGTTATAAAAATGTTGTAACACCACCGTACAACCGTCGAAAAACAACCGATAAAAACCAAGAAATCAATCGAAGAAGACAAACGATCGAAACGTGAAAAGAGAAGCGGGAATGCTAAAAGTCTGAAGAGAATAGAAAATAAAATTGAAAAAGTTAAAATTTGCCTTTATATACTAAACCCGAATTGATGTTGTCGGGTCGGATGCGGGTCATATCGCGGGTAGGGTAAAAATAGAGTGCACCACATCACTTTAGTGTGTATGGTGCATATAAGACTTTCCCTTCTAATAATTATTTAGTAGGAGTAATTTATAGATGAAACCAAATATTATCAATGCAATCATTATATCATGATTAAAATTATGATAAACCATAACATAAAAATGAAAGATACTTATATATTGACAATATAAAGCTACTTCTTTCGTTTCTAAAAATTTACGGTGTTTTTTTGACACGGGGTTTAAAGAAAAAATGTAATGATTAGAGTGTTGAAGGGTAATTTTATAAACTCTTATATATAAAGTAAAAAAAGTAATTGAATTGAGCGTATGGTGGATCTAAAAGTAATGACATGAAGGATAAATGTATGTATATTGTGAGGGTGATGATTGTGATGATTATTTCTATTTAAGTATATGCAAACTTTTGAGAAACAAATTAAAATAGAAAGTATAAAAAAAAGTTAGGAGTGGATGGAGTACTATGTTATAAGCAGGTTGGTGAGGCTTTTATTAATCATAATGATAACTAATTTGATTAGTTTTTATTGATAGATTATTATTGTTGGGAAAACTTTATATTAGTTTTGATAATTGTCACAAAACATCTTTATAATAGGAATATCTTGAACTTGTATAGATCAACTATTTTAATCTAGTCTTAGTTTATAGGTCAACAGGCAATGGGGAACTTCAGCATGTCAACTGAGTTCTATCCTCACCTGGATTAACGCGTACTAGTGCAAAATAGAAGATCAAGATGATCTACCATAGTTATTTGAAGACCGACGACTTGAAGATTGGAAGACAGAAGACTTGAGTGAAGACCACTTAGTTTCAAGAAGCTTTGACAACTGACTAATAGACGAGAAATCCTTAGCTATCTTAGTTAATGGCAGTTGACTGACTTAGTCTAAATCGGGTGGATAATAAAAACTATGCTCAAGATTCCTTATCCATATCACACAAAATGTTTAACCAAGTGTAACCTCACTCTATGTCAACTGCAGTCGGACCGCATCAAACTTAGACCAACAAGAAGACAACACATGCTATTGAGTTGATATAATTCTACAGTTGAACATGAGCAACGACTATATTGTAGAAAGGTCAGAAAGACTTTACCCCAAAATGACTGTCATATTCGAGGTACATATCTTAAGGATGATTTTCAAAGCCAGAAATAGTAAGATTCATTGTAGCTCTCCAACGACTATATTTTGAATCTCTATATACAAGGCCGCCATCATAGGTAAAGAACACGAAAATTTTACAAGTCGGAACTCTACTATTTTGCTAAGACGCATATACTAAAAAACGAAACCCAAAGTTTCTAGAGAGCAAATTCATCAAGCCATATTCAAGCTCAAGGGTATGTGGTATGGTGGAATAGTCCATGAATGAAATCACCATTCATGGGTCAATTCCAAAATTTGTGATTGGTATAATTTATGGAATGGAATCATCATTCCATAAGAAATGGTGATTCCTAAAAGTAAAGAATTGTGTTTCCTTCTCACTCCCATGGTTTTAGGTAAGGAATCAAAATTTTAATAATTAATAAATTTTTAATAATAAAAATATTATATTTAATAAAAATATTAATATAATATATAATCTCAAGAATAAAAAAATAATGAAATAACTTTTTAAAATATAAATAATAATTTATTAAAATTTAAAAAATATACATAATATATACAATATATTATTTTTAATAATATAAAATAATAGTATAATAATTCTTGATAATATAAATAATAATATATTTTTTAATTTATTTAATATTAAAAATAATGATAATATTCTTATTTAATAATAAAAATATTATTTTCTTTTAAAATATATATTTATTATAAATTATAACTCTTCTATCAATAATAATTATTAAAATATTAATAATAAAAATAATATATTATTAATAATAATTAATAATAATATTATTAATTTAAATAATAATATATTTTTAACAACACTCCATAATAATAATTTAAAATAAATTTATATAATACTAAATTTCATTCCTACATTCATTTTTACGGTATACCAATCATAAGAATGATCATTCTTATTCATTCCATTCAGACTTCTATTTCATTCTTGAGTTCATTCCATTCAACTCCAAATTCATTCCATCATATCAATCATGCCCTAAGCGCTTCTTCTAGCCTTAGTTCTTAAACAAATATATCCATATCTTAAGTATAGAATCTCGAGCTTATTCAAACTTGTTGTTTTAATAACTCATTAGTTGGAAGAAATAGCAAACAATTTTTTAATATAACCCTAGATTGAGATTTGTTGTAAGTAAACATTTTAAAAGTACTTGTTCTCACAATAGCAAGTAGGATCATATATGTACAGAGAATATCGAGTCCAAGCGTTATTCTTGACACTTAAAATTCAAGTCATTTCGTGATAGAGTAGTTAATATCACAGTTGAGTTGTGAAAGTGGATGCATGACATGGTTCTGAACCACTATAAATCTTTGTGTTATTTATCATCTTTGATATCTCGTTTATGCATATTATATTTGTCATATTTATCAAACTGCATAATACACACACGCAATCAGCTCGACCCCGAGTCAGCTGATAATATTTTTCTGTATAAAATTAAAGAAATTTTTTAAAATATTAAAATGAGTTTTTAGAGAACTGGCACTGTCTTGCGGACCTACATACTTTCTATAAAAGTCAACTTAAATTAATAGTTGTTCAACTGTTCAACTCTCTGACAGGCAGTATGTTAATTATCATCTCGTAGTTATTCTACACATCGTACCTGATAACAACAGCTGACATACTTATCAGACAATTATCTCTTAAGTTAGCTACCTCACACAGTTGTTCACGATAAAATTATTTTTGATTTTAAAGTCTATTCATCTCTATCTATATATATTAAATCCTTGCTAAACTCATTTGGGACCAAAATTTTATTACTTTGAATTGAAACCCTTAATTAAATTTCAGGTTCGTATAAACAATTCTAGTTAATTAAAGTGATGAGTATGAGTATATAAAATAAGTTTAAATTTTATTCACAAAATGTTTAATAAACTTAACTTTTACGTGATTATATTTTTTGAAATTTCATTATTGTAGGCCCGAACCTTTTTTTTTTTTTAAACATTGAGTTTTCGTATACATATATAACAGTGGTGGTTTATAAATAGCGACTCTATTGTTATTTATTTAACGCAAAAACTTATATGCAATATTGCATACATGCATTTAGTCATGCACACACATATTCTTTATAAATACACCCACAAGCTTAATTCACACACATTTTTTATAAATACATCCACTGACAGCTTAATTCACACACACTTGTTTTATAAATACACCCACTGACAACTCAATTCACACTCACATTTTTTATAAATGCACCCACTGACAGAAATTGAATATGGTCGTCTTCTCCGAGCAGTTTTCGATCACCTCAGGCCGCGGTCGGACGCTGCAATTTACGATGACCTTAATCCTTAAATATTTTATATTTCTTTAAATATTCTTTAATACTAATCATTATGGGTCAATGATATTCTGTATTACGTGCAATAATATATCTTACTACATGCAATAATATATGTTACTATATATTATAATGTGGGTTACTTAATCAATAAAAAAATATAAAAATATAAAAGAATCAATATTACTATATAAAATTGTGTTATTACTACATGTAATAATTTGTTTTACTACATAAAAAATTATATGTTACTAAATACTACAGTTTGAATTACTACATTGAATAGACGTTTGTTACTATATGTAACTTTATCAAATGATCTAATATTTTTCGCATTATCCTACAATAAAACATTTTGTATTACAATATGATTATTGTGTTTACTACATTCGATAATATATGTTACTACATATTATAATGTGAGTTACTACATCAATAAAAACACTAGAAAAAACGTGTTACTAAATAAAATAATTTGTATTATTATATAAATAGTTTGTGTTATTACTACATAAAATAATGTGTATTACTACATATTACAATTTGAATTACTACATTTAATATCCCGCGTTCGACAATAGAATAAAAGACAAAAAAATCACATAAGCGAGTAAAATAAACGGATTAAAAATTTCGAATTAAGTTGTTAGTGGGTGTATTTATAAAAAATGTGTGTGAATTAAGTTTGTTGGTGTATTTATAAAAAATGTGTGTGTGAATTAAGTTTGTTGGTGTATTTATAAAAAATGTGTGTGTGAATTAAGCTTGTGGGTGTATTTATAAAGAACAAGTGTGTGAATGACTGAAATGCATATATATGCAATATTTCATACAAGACTAGCCCTTTATTTAATCGACGAGCCATTCTAACGTACAAGTTTTTTTTATTGTCTCCCTAACAAAGTCATTTTCCTAATTTTCTAAAACACAAATACTTCTATGTAACTATTAATTACATAGCATATACCTTGATTCACTTTAATTGAATATATAAGATGCAAGTTAAATATTTGAGTTAAATCTAAATTACACTTTTACATAATAGTCCAAGTCTTTCTTAAAATGAAATGTATAGAGAAAGAGAACTGACGGAAAAGTGGAACTTTTCAACGACAATGTAGTGTCAACGGTCCAAAAGATAAATAGACTTTTACTGCAAATTAACGCATAACAAACAAAAATTACTTGAGACAATTGAGGAGGATGTTAATTGTTACAAGAAGATGATAAAGATGATAATGATGCAAGAAGGTGATGCATAATGATGATGAATCATCACCAAAAAACAGAAGTGAACTACCATATAAGAATGTTACACGTGCCTTAAAATAATAAACTAAATATATTTGGTGATTCTTTAATAATATAAATAGAAAACAAAAAAGATAAAAAATTTCTTATGTTTTGTGCTTCATATGTATCCTATTTAGTACTTATGGAGCGTTCACTGAGATTTGTTTATTTTTAACGAATGGTTTTTAATTCCAAAAATAGAAGGAACATCTTTTCAGGCCTTTTTTTAATTATTTATTAAGTTTCGATACAATATTGATGTTTTTTTGGTGGTTTAATAAAATAAATAAGAGGTCTCTGAGCATATTTAGTGATTTTTTTAGAAAAACAACAAATAAATTCAAATATTGCATATGTTAAACAATGACCTCATATACAAAACATCATAGAAAATCTACTTATTACTTTTCAATTCTCTACTAATGGGTCGGATTGTCTATTTTTTTACTAGTGATTAAGACGCTACTAATGAATAAAATTATCTATTAATGGACAAAATTCTCTACTAGCCAGTTATTGATTAAATATGTAACTATATATGCTATGTATTCTCCCTGTAAATGTATAAAAACCTTTCATTATTTCTTATAATTATATTCAAAAGAAAATTTGAACATTAATTCTTCCGATTAAATTATATGCAACTATGCCCTAAACACCATCAACCTAATCAATTCCCTAACAGCTAGAGTGTTACAGAATCAAAAGGGCAATTCAATGAAATTCCTCAAGAATATTTTGGCCCTACAGTTTTGATTACAAGCACGTTCGAAAGTAATCCCAGTGACCTAAAGAAATATAATAAGCAAAGAAATAATGATTATTTAGAAAGAAAATAAATATAAGTCTGACCCAAGTAATCATGTTTTAAAAGCTTGCCTTTGGCTAACACTTTTATTCTAATAGTATGATATTTTTTAAAACACATCACATAATAATGCATGAAATAAAGTTTTCTTAATTTTTTTTCCCTTCTGCTCTTCTTATATTATAAATAACATGTACAATAGCATCATCATGCCTGTAAATTCATAGGAGTTAGAACTTGGGTTTCATTTTGAAAAAAATGGGGAAAATAGCCACACAAATGCCTAATTTTTGTTTAAATAGGATTAGGCCCTTAGTGAAGATTCGTTCACCCCCTACCCAATCTAAGAACCAAGAAAATTCTACCTGCACCACTCTGGATGAAGAAAAGAAAGATTGTTTTGCCGGTGGTGAGAAGGCTGATTCCGGCGACAAATCGAGGGTGGTGAGTGGCCGGAAAATCATGATCGTGGTTGACACGAGCATCGAAGCTAAGAATGCTGTACAATGGGCACTAAGCCACTCTGTCCAGAATCAAGACATTGTGATTCTTGTCTATGTGTCTAAGCCTTCTAAACAAGGTTTGCCAATTTTTTCTTGTTTGGTTCTAATACTAGTACTAATATATATTGTTGAATGGGTGCACCTTGCACAAAGTGTACATAATTCAATTTTTAAATTATATTATCTCACTCTGTCTAGGTGATGTATCAACCAATAAGGATGTGAATAAAGTACCTGAATTTCTAAATTGTATGAAGAATTCTTGCCAGCTCAAGAGGCCCGAGGTATTAATTTTGACTTATTTTGAATTGGAAAATCTATTATTTTCTCTTTGTGAATCAATAGTAGTGATAATAGAGAATACTGAATTAATTTATGCAAGATAGGTGGATATTGAAGTGGCAGTGGTGAAAGGGAAAGATAAGGGTGTTGCCATAGTGGAGGCGGCGAAGAAAGAAGGGGCGGCGCTGCTCGTGGTCGGGCAGAAGAAACGGTCTGTTACGTGGCGGCTTATGCTGATGTGGGCTCGAAACGGGGCTCCGGCCAGCGGAGTGGCAGAGTATTGTGTGCAAAATGCTAGTTGTATGGCGATTGCAGTGAGGAAAAAGAGTAAGAAACTTGGTGGATATGTGATTACTACTAAAAGACAGAGAGATTTCTGGCTCTTGGCTTGACCAAATTTTTACTTTTTTTTTTTTTTTTTTTTGAGTTTCTTTTACTTGATTTGTGGATAAATGGGGCGGATTGTACACAACCATTAATTAGTTGTGAATGTAAAAATTATAGAATTTTAATGTATGGTATTGGTGAGGGATAAGACATCACTTATATTGGTTATTATTATATGATTATTCACAAAAACTCCTTGCATTCATTTTAATGGATCATAGGGAAAATAACGAAATGAAATGTTAATTCATATAAATAAAATTATTAATAGATATGTTGAACAATATTAATAAAAATCAGTGTACAAGCTACCTTGCAAAATTAAAGAACAAAATAACTGTTAATTGAATGATGTAAACTAAAATTAAGTGAAGGTTGTAATATTTGAACAATCCATTTGGTGTGCCAAAATCACATAGTTTAAGTTTATTTAGGTGTAACTTTTTATGCAGACGCATTTTCTTTGCATTTTATGTTCATAATTTCGTAGCGGGTATGTTATAAGTGCACTTTAAATATACAGGTATTCCATGAATGTAGTTGAGGCAATTAGAAGAAACGATGAAATACGAAGATCGAAAGGATTACTTTTAAAACGTATTAAGGGATGGTGGGATCAAGCAGGGGTGCAAGGTATTAATCAGAAGTGTTAGGATTAATGCAATATTGAGATGTCATATGTTCTAATGTTTATCAGAAGAAAAATTAGTCATCTGATTTGAGTTAGGGCAGTTGAGTAAGGTCAACTCAACTGATAAGGTTAGTTATCTGATTAGGATCAACTCATCTGAGAGAGTGAGGACAACTCTGCTAAGTGCATGTCGTCTGATCAGATTAGGAGAGTTGGGGTCCAAGTCGACTGAAGTCATATCAGTTGAGTCAAGTCTGTTGATTTCTGTTATTCCAGTGTTGGTTATTATAGATTATTTCTGCTAGGTAGTTAGTTAGCTATTGACAGTTTCAAGTGACATTGTATCTATAAATACACCACTATGTGCATAGATTGAGAGTTAGACTAAGGAGGGTATATTCAATTGAGATTCTATTGAATTTTTTTTTTACTTTAAAAAGTACATGGATTTATAAAATTTATAGAGTCCATGCAGAGTTTGACTAACTTTTTTTTATTGATTTATATGAATTTTCATATACTTGATAGGATTGTGGAATATATTTTTTTATTGATTTACATAGATTTTTATAAATTCTGATATTGATGCGAAGAGTTTTTTTTTTAATGTGAAGTGTTTTTTTAAAATTAATATTATATATATATATATATTATATAAAATATTTTATCAATAATATATATATATATATATATTATATAAAGTTTATATATTAATTCGGGGCGGGTCTACTCATACCCATACTCAATACGAGACGAATCTGATCTAACCCAAAGCTCGCGGGTCGGGTCAATATTGTCATTTCTACTTCTGATCTTTTGTCTTCAGAGTTTTTTGAGAGAATCCGTTGAAAACTCTAGTTTTTAGAAGAGATTTTGGATAGTGTAATTTATTTATATTTTTTAGGGAGAATCCAACAAAATTAATAGAGTATTAAAATCTATAGACTGTTGAATACCTAAAGATTTTTAAAGACTTTTTAAAATCCGTATTGAATACCTCAAAATTTTGAAAGACTTTTGAAAATCCAAATTGAATACCCACAAACTTTGAAAGTCCAAAAAAATCCTACAGAATCCACAACCAATACACCTCCCTAAGTGTCAAATTCGTGTGACATTCTTTGTAAGATTGAATTAGTGAGAGAGCATGTTTTCTAAGTGATTCATACTTGTAATATGTACTTTGTTCAAGTTAGTGAAGAGAGTCTCTATCCTCCGTGGACGTAGATCATTTGATCGAATCACGTAAATCCCGTGTTCTTACTTGTTCAATTCATTACGTTCTTGTTTGTCTTATTTTATCATTTGAGATTAGAATAGCTAAGTGTTATAATCCATAACAATTTGCGTCGTCTGTGGAATAACTTAGGTGATAATGTTTTCAGAGAGTTGATGAAGGAGAAGGATGTAGTTACTGTGTTTGAGACATTGGATGATCTGCATTTGGTACAATCTTTATCAAATAAGATGTTCATGGAAAGGAAGCTCACTAAATACAAGATGTCCGATGAGAAAACCATTGATGAGCCGTTAATTGAGTTCATGCAAGCCGTGGATGATCTTGAGAATGTGGGTATTACTTTTCATAAGAAATATTTCCTACTCTTAGAAGCCCTACCACATTCATATGACAGTTTCAAAGATTATTTACTAATTACCAAGGAGGGTAAAACCAAGTTTGAAAAAGTTTTATCTATTTTGAAAACCAAGAGTCTGCATGTAGCAAACTCCTCCAAAAAGGCCAAGAATCATGGTGAGGGCCTGAACATCAAATTCAAGAATGACAAGAAGGGGCAAGGCAAGAAGAGTCGTGTCAAGCCAGCTAATAAACACGAGAATTGATTTATGGGCAAAAAGGTTTGCTATAAATGTCATAAGGAAGGACATTACATAAAAATTGTCCAGATATGAAAAAGGCTATTCATGCTTCCAAAGCTGATGTAGCTGAGGCAAAAGGATATGAAAGTGCAGAAGTTATGAGCATAACATAAAACAAGTTATTTAATGAATGAGTTCTGGATTCTGGATGTTCATTTCATATGTGTCCTACCAAGTCTTGGTTTAGAATCTTGAGATGATGGAAGGTGGATCAGTGCTGCTTGGAAATGATGAGAGTTGTACAGTTATGGGCATTGGTACTGTGAGGGTGAAGATGTTTAATGTAAAACATGTAATCCTAACCAATGTCATATTTGTTTCAAAATTGAAGAGAACCCTAGTATCTCTTGGCACACTGAATGCTTTGGGTTATGAAGTCAGGACAGAAAATGGTTGTCTGCTAGTTATCAGAGCTTATAAGATAGTGATGCAAGGGAAGAAGGCAATTACAGGAGCAGCTGATATAGTCATGAGCTCTGATGATGCAATGCTTTGGCATAAAAGATTGGCACATGTGGGGGAGAAGGGTTTGATGGAGTTATCCAAGAAGTGTGTGTTCTTTCAAAAGACATTCAAGAGTCTTGAGTTTTGTGAGATGTGCATTCTTGGCAAGGCCAAGAAGAAGTCATTACAAAAGGATGAGCACACCACAACTGAGATGTTGAATTATGTTCATTCAGATGTGTGGGGGCCATCAAGGACAGAAACCATTGGTGGAGGTAAGTACTTTATGTCCATTATAGATGACTATTCTAGAAAAGTTTGGATGTTCATTTTGTAAAGTTCCCTAAAGGACTCACTCTATCAGTTGAGTTCAATGAATTTTGCCAAGAGAAGGGTATCACTAGACATAGAGTTGTCCCTCTTAATCCACAACAAAATGGATTAGTTGAGAGGATGAACACAACCATTTTAGAACGGGCCAGATGCATGTTAGTTGATGCTAAGTTACCTAAAAGCTTTTAGGGAGAAGCTGTGTGCAGTGCGCATTATTTAATAAACAAAACCCCCTCATTTGCTTTAGAAGGTAAAACACTAGATGAGATCTGGTATGGCAAGCTGAGTGATTATTCAAAACTAAAAGTGTTTGGATGTCAAGCTTATGCCCATATAAGACAAGATAAGCTAGAGCCAAGAGCTCTGAAATGTATATTCATTGGCTATCCTAAAAGTGTCAAGGGCTATAGACTGTGGTGCCTTGAACCAGGTCATAAGAAACTTATTATCAGCAGAGATGTTGATTTTAATGAGAAGGTAATAAGATATCCTTAGAATGGAAATTCCCATGACCTGGATGAGAAAATTGCAAATGAGTCAGAAGAGAGTTCCTCAGCTGAGGTGAAGTTTCTGGGATTAGATGAGTTAGCACCAGAGGAGGTGGCTAACCCAGCTGATATAAACCCAAAAGACAACACCCCAGATGAGGTTGTCCCAGAACAGGTAGAAGGAGCTGATCTAGAAGATGTTACCACGGTGGACAACCCTGCTGATCTAAGGAATTACAGTCTTGCAAGAGATAGCCTCAGGAGGCAGATTCATCCCCCATCTAGGTTTGACCAAGCTGATCTTGTTTCATATGCTCTGATCACAACAGAAGAGGTGGAGCATTCTGAGCCAAAAAACTATATGAAAGTTATCACCAGTCTAGAGAAAGAGCATTGGATAAAAGCCATGACAGAGGAGTTGCAATCCTTAGAGAAGAACCAGACCTGGATCCTAGTAGAGAAGCCAATCAACCAGAAGTTAGTCAGTTGCAGGTGGCTCTTCAAGAAGAAGCTTGAAGTTGCATCTGGTGGTGCAAATGAGCACCTCAGATTCAAGGCAATGTTGGTAGCTAGGGGATTCACTCAAAGGGAAGGAATTGACTTCAATGAAGTATTCTCTCCTGTTGTTAAACACTGTTCAATACGATTACTTTTGTCAAAGGTGGCTCAAGATGATCTTGAGTTACATCAACTAGATGTTAAAACTACATTATTGCATGGTGATCTAGTTGAAATAATATACATGCACCAACCAAAAGGGTTTTTCATGCCTGAAAGTGCAAGTAAGGTATGCTTGCTTAAGAAATCATTATATGGGCTTAAGAAAAGTCCTAGACAATGGTATAGAAAGTTTGATCATTTCATGCTCTCTATTGGTTTCTTAAGCAGATATGACAGTTGTGTGCATATTGGTAAACAAGAAAATTTAGAGAGCACCTATCTACTGATCTATGTAGATGACATGTTGATAACTAGCAAGAGTATGAAGAAGATTACTCAACTGAAGGAGCATCTTACTAACAAGTTTGAGATAAAGGATTTGGGTGAAGGCAAGAGGATATTAGGGATGGATATTTTCAGAAATAAGAAAGCTGAAAAGTTGTTCTATTCCCAGGAGAGTTATGTTTAGAAGGTTTTAATGAGGTTTCTTATGCATCAATCAAAGTCAGTGAGCACTTCATTTGGTCAGTAATATAAGTTATTGATTAGTGTGATAATTGCTTGAAATTCACATACTTCTTGAGTATAATTTTATAGGATTTCATGCATTATTTACATTAAATTGATTAATTGCACTTGATTTGGAGAAAGAGTGTTATTTGCTATTTTTATAGGAAAATGAGCATTTTTAGAGCAAAACACGTCTCGATTATTTTATGGAGTCAATTGAAGGAAGAAATCGAGAGAAGAGGACGAAACGAGAAAAGTTGGGAAGTTAAATTAATTTGGGCTTGGAAATTAATTTCTTTGGCCCATTTAATTAAATTCCCATGTGATTAATTTTTGCTTAGCCGTGAGAGGCAAATGTTGGAGAGCAGAAAGAAAATCAAATGGGCCAATTTCAAAACTAATATTCATGGCCCATATTGAATTCATTGGCAGTTATTCATGGCCCAAGGCCATTTACGTTACTCCAATTCCAGCAGACCAGCCCACATCCATTTTAATTAATTAAAGCCAATTCGTGAGAAAGGCGGGTGACGCATTTTTCAACGCAGAACAGGGGCAGCTCTCCATTGGGGGAGAAATCTCTTCTCCTCCCCACCACTCCACTCATTAGATAGTTTAATTTGTTATTTCATTTCATAGATAGATTTCAATTTAGTATTTCATTTTATTGTTGGTGAGATTGAAGTATTTGAAGACAATAGAGGTGCTTTCTTTCCTTATTTCAATATTAGTTGGTTATTTGATTTTAATTCATGTTTTGTAGTTTAATTTTCATGAGTTTTATTCTAGTTGTTAATTTAGACATGGGCTAATCTCCAATTGCTTTGGGTGTTGATGTTTTGATGAGAATTTAGTGTAAATTGTGGATTAATTGCATGATAAGCTTATAATTTTGGTGTTTAGGTTTCTAGGGTTGTATTTTGGATGATTCATTTGGTTGATTAACCCTATTAGCAAGCATGTTCGATTATGTTTATTGCAACGAGAGTTGGGTAGCATGATTGGGAGTGTGAGTGTGAGCTTTGATCAATTGAATAGAAGTTAATTAGTAATTAGCTCACCCGAGAGGGGTGTTAATGGCTAGACCGACAACCTTAGACACTAAACGAGTAGAGGTCGTCTAGGAGTTTGGTGAGAGGGCGTTTCATAAGCATTAGTAACCGTGTTGAAAGTGCTTATGAAACACTATCTTAGGGGCTTATGGTATTTGGTTAGATCCTATAATTGCTAATCAATGCACGATGTTTACCTATGCCTTTCGAGGGGGTTTGCACACTTATGTGATAGCCTTTAGCTTAACCCGAATTCTTAGTAAAATCATGTAATTAGTTCACTAGTTCACTTAATTGCCCACAAAACGGATACACCCGAGGCAATACTTTCCCACCTTGCACTTTCATTATTGAGAGTTAGTTTAGTTTTTTGCATTAGTTGTTTATTTTCTTAATTTTTATTAGCTTTATCCTCCTGTTTAGCTTCTATAACACCATTTTAACTTATAGTTTTGGGGCTCCACGCTCTCTCTAGGTCCTTGGAACGAATATCTACTTGGTATACTTATCATACTACTATCGAACCCATACGCTTGTGGGGATCGTATAGTTGTTTAAAAAGTGCAAAAATACGAACCAAGTCAGTTATCAGTCAAGCAATCTCCTTAAACAGAAGATTAGAAGAAATAGATGCTTACTGTTCCTTATGTTAATGGAGTGGGTAATCTCATGTGTTCCATGGTGTGCAGTAGACATGATCTAGCATATGCAGTGAGTATGGTTAGTAGATTCATGGGAAACCCTGGGAAGCTTTAAAATGGATTCTAAGATATCTGAATGGATCAGCAGACTTAGGTCTAGTGTTCGAGAGGTCAGCTGCTACTAAGAGTCCTTTGTTGGGTTTTGTGGATTCTGATTTTACTGGAAACATTGATACAGGTAAGTCCCTATCTGGTTATGTATTTACATTGTATGCCACTACTATTACAGAGTAGTTTTACAATCAATGGTGACCTTATCCATAACATAAGCTGAGTATATAGCCTTAACTGAAGAATTCAAGAAAGCATTGTGGTTGAAGGGCATTTTGAGAGAGTTTGACATATACTAGAAGAGTGTTCCAGTTCTGTGTGATAATCAGAGTACAGTACATCTAGCTAAGCATCAAGTGTTCCATGAGAGGTCTAAACACATTGATGTGAAGTTGCATTTTGTGAGGGATGTTTTAGAGAAAGGCCTGGTAGAAGTTCAGAAAGTTGATATTGAAGAAAATGCAGCAGATATGTTGACTAAGGCATTACCAATCAATAAGTTCAAACATTGCATAGAGTTGGTAAACCTTAGAACTTGGGATCTTCACTAATGAAAGTGAACAACAACAAGAGGGCTGGGAGGAGGCAATCTTGCATTAAGGTGGAGAATTGTTAAGATTAATGCAATATTGAGATGTCATTTGTTTTAATGCTTATCAGAAGAAAAGCTAACATCTGGTTTGAGTTAGGACAACTGAGTAAGGTCAACTCAGTTGATAAGGTTAGTCATCTGATTAAGATCAACTCACCTGAGAGAGTGAGGACAACTCTGCTGAGTGCATGTCGTCTGATCAGATTAGGAGAGTTGGGGTCCAAGTCAGCTGAAGTCATATCAGTTGAGTTAAGTCTATTGATTTCTGTTATTCCAGAGTTGGTTATTATCGGCTATTTCTGTTAGGTAGTTAGTTAGTTATTGGCAGTTTCAAGTGACATTGTATCTATAAATATACCACTATGTGCATAGATTGAGAATTAGACCAAGTGTCAAATTTGTGTGATATTCTTTGTAAGATTGAATTAGTGAGAGAGCAAGTTTTCTAAGTGACTCATACTTGTAATCTGTACTTTGTTCAAGTTAGTGAAGAGAGCCTCTATCCTCAGTGGACGTAGATCATTTGATTGAATCACGTAAATTTTGTGTTCTTACTTGTTCAAGTAATTGCATTATTGTTTATTTCATTTTATCATTTGTGATTGAAATAGCTAAGTACTATATTCCATAACAAGAAGGGCAGACAACTGTACAACTCATGATTTAACACGCCAAGGAATAATAAATTATCAACATTAACTCCTTTTTTTTTCCTCAATACGTGGGAAGAAGTAGTTGCTCTCTGATTTCTTTGAGCTAAATCAAGTAGTTTGAGTCGCTTAAAAAAATTACTCGGGGTGCATGGTGTTATCATTTTCTATATCTTGGTTTTTTTTAAAAAAAACTTACTATGTTGGGTCTAATCGTCGTCTCCATTGAGATATGATAGACACAGGCTCAGGCACCTGGGATTGGGATACGTAGAGAGGGGACCAAGTTTATACGGTAACACTCCACACTCAAGTCTTTCACACTTAACTCTCGGTTATACTTCACAAAGAGAAAGAAGAAAGAACGACTCCAACCAGACTTGAGTAGGAGGCTGCCTAAGATATAAACAACTAGAGCAACAAGTTGGCTACGGACCTTTATGTTAAGGCCTTGGGCCAAAACACTTGGGCCTAAGCCTAACAAATTCTCCACCTTTTGGCCATCCCCTCTACAATCCAAATATCCACAGGTCATCATCATCGCCTTAAGACACACACCCACACATAGCACACACAACACACGCATATCACACATTACACCTATTGCACGCACATTGCACCTGTAAAAGTAAAAACACAAAGTTTATACAAGGCATTAATAGCAAATGCAAAGTAAGCTATCAAGGGAAACACAAACAAACATGTTGGACACAAAGTACGCAAGCAATAACAGTTTAGACACACAAGTCATAAACAAAAACATAAAACAGAATAAACATAGCGGCTGCAAAAACAATTTTAATCAATAGAATCAAAATTCAAAATTCTCATGCAAGACCTATGTTTTTCAACAGAAATGCACTTGGTGCCCATATCAGCGGGATTAAACTCAGAAGCAATTTTCTCAAGATCAATAATGCCCTTTTCAATTATATCACGTACAAAATGGTATTTAACATCAACGTGTTTAGTTCTTTCATGGTATACAGGGTTCTTACACAATTGGATAGCAGATTGACTATCAGAAGATACAACCACTTCACCTTCAAGTAAACCAATTTCAGAAATAAGACCTTTCAACCAAATTGCCTCTTTAGCACCCTCAGTTATAGCAATATATTCAGATTCAGTTGTAGATAAAGCAACAACATGTTGTAACTGAGATTTCCAGCTAATACAAGAACCACATAGGGTGAACACATAAGAAGTGGTAGATTTCCTATTATCTCTATCATTAGCATAGTTAGAATCCACATACCCAACAAGTCTCACACCATTTGCACATTTAGAAAATTTAAGACATACCTCCATCGTACCCTTAAGGTACTTAAGTAGCCACTTCGAAGCCTCCCAATGAGGCATACCTGGATTAGACATATATCTACTCAAGCAACTAACATAATATGCAATATCAGGTCTAGTGCTTACCATGAGATACATCACAGATCCAATGGCATTGGAGTAAGACACACTTTTCATCTCATCACTTTCAGACTTCGTCATGGGAGACTGAGTCTTACTTAACACAAAATGGGCAGCAAGAGGAACATTCACAGATTTAGCAGATGACATAGAGAATTTACTCAAAACCTTATCAACATATGAAATCTGACCAAGCAAAAGAATATGTCTTTTCCTATCTCTTTCTATATGCATGCCTAAGATCTTCTTAGCATCACCAAGGTCTTTCATGTCAAATTTATCATAAAGGCACTTTTGAACATGCTCAACAGTTTTAACACAAGGACTAACAAGAAGCATGTCATCCACATAAATGAGCAAGAAAAAAGGCACAGAAGCACTTTCCTTGTAGTACAGGCAATGATCATAAGAGTTTTTCTTAAGTTTCAAAGACATCATGCACTCATCAAATTTCTTATTCCACTGCATAGGAGATTGTTTCAATCCATACAATGACTTACGAAGAGGACACACACGCTCAGGGTTTTTAGGATCAACAAATCCTTCAGGTTGTCTCATGTAAATCTTTTTATCCAAATCACCATGCAAGAATGCTGTTTTCACATCTATTTGTTTAAGTTCCCAATTAAAGTGAGCAACAAGAGCAAGCATTATGCGAACAATGGTAAATTTGACAACAGGAGCAAAGATTTCAGTGTAATCTATCCCCTCTTTTTGAGTAAAACCCTTAGCCACTAATCTAGCCTTAAATCTAACATGTTCAGTTTCATCTTTAACCTTAAATAACCACTTACAATCCACAACAGAACAATGCATAGGTTTAGGTACAAGATTCCAAGTTTGGTTAACATGCAAGGATTTCATTTCTTCTTTCATAGCATTTAACCATTTAAATGAATTTTTAGACTTTAAAGCTTGATCATACGATTTAGGCTCATCATGGCAAGACTCAAAAGCATTGAAAGCATGCATATCAATGTGAAAATTATCAAATCTAGTAGGTTGCCTAATATTTCTCCTAGGTCTATCCCTAGCAAGTTGATAATCAGTCAAATCAGCATTTTCAGGCACATTTTCCACATATTCAGTACCATTTTCATGCATTTCAGCAGGTAAAACATCATTTTCAGCATGTAAAACATCGTTTTCAGCATCAATATCAACGTGATCAGTATCAGTTTGCACGTTATTAGGTCTAGATAAACATGGCAGCAGCTCCACCTCACTTGGAGCAGTCTCATTTTCAGGTAAAGACACAGAAGCATTTAAGCACGGAAAATCAGATTCATTAAAGACAACATCTCTACTGATTACAACCTTAAATCCATGTTCATCCTTACACCACAGTCTATAACCTTTAACACCATCAGGGTAACCCAAGAACACACATTTCCTAGACCTAGGTTCAAGTTTATCACCTTTATGATGCACAAACGCAGCACAACCAAAAACACGCAAGTTAGAATAATCAATGCTTTTACCAAAAAACACATTTTCAGGACATTTACCTTTTAGGGGCACGGAAGGAGACCTATTGATTAGGTATGCAGCAGTGTGAACTGCTTCGCCCCAAAATTTCTTAGCAAGCCCGGAGGCAGCCAACATGCATCTAACTTTATCCATTAAAGTCCTATTCATCCTTTCAGCAACCCCATTTTGTTGAGGTGTGTAAGGAACAAATTTATGTTTTTTAATACCAGAATTAGCACACAAATTATCCATCAAATTGTTGCAAAATTCTAAACCATTATCAGTTCTAAGGCTTTTAATCTTTTTACCAATTTGATTTTCAATAAGAATTTTCCAATCCTTAAACTTTGCAAAAACATTAGATTTGTTTTTCAACAAGAAAACCCAGACTTTCCTAGAAAAATCATCAATCACAGATAGAAAGTGCACATTTCCACCATGGGTGGGCACACTAGCAGGACCCCAAACATCAGCATGCAAGTACTCAAGAATATCAGTGCAAGAAGAGGTATTAGGGTAGGGGTTTACATGAAATTTCACTTTATGTTGCTTTCCTAACACACATGAATCACAAAATGACATGCAAGATAGATTTTCATCACCAAATGCACCAGATTTATGCAGAATTTCAAGCCCTTTGTTACTCATGTGTCCTAATCTCTTATGCCACAGTTCAGTCTTATCAGTTTTGACAACATTCACAGAATTCACATAAGAATCAGATTTGGTAAAGCAAACATACAAATTGTTTCTTTTAACAGCTTTGAAAAGCACCAAAGAACCCCTTAAAATTTTCATGCAACCTTTCCCCCATTTTTCCTCATAACCATCATCTTCTAATGCAGCACAAGAAATCAAATTATTGCTCAAGTCAGGAACATGTCTCACATTTTTCAAAGTAAATGAAACACCAGAGTCCAGTTTTAAGCATACATCACCAATTCCAGCAATATGACACTTTTTCTCATTAGCCATAGACACATAACCATGCTTAACCCCTTCATACGAAGAAAACAGGTTTTTAAATGGGGACATATGAAACGTGCAACCAGAATCAACAAGCCATTCATTTTCACACATAGAAGTAGAATGCACAGAATTCACACATTGTTCATCATATATTTCAGTCACCATATAAACATCACCATTATGATTAGAACAGGAAGCCATGTTAGCATGCTCTTTATGCTGTTTCCTCTTAGGCTTACTACATTTCTTGTAATAATGACCAGTTTCACCACATTTATAGCACTTTCGATTCCTAGACTTAGACCGATTGTTATCATAAGACTTCTTCTTAGCAACAAATTCATGATTATCATGCTTTTTCTTGTTATGAAATCTAGTAGAAGATTTACCCCTAACATGCATGACTTCACCAGAATTTTTACTACTCTTCCCATGGTATTTTAATTCAGGCTCTTTGCTCTTTAAACCATTAACCACAGTGTCAAGAGTAATAATATCTCTACCATACTTAATTGCAGACTTGATATCACTATAAGTATCAGGAATAGCATTTAATAGCACAACAGGGGTGTATTCATCAATGCCCTTATCACCCGTAAGCTTGATATCTTGAACTAGCTTAGTAAAATCATCCAGATTTTCATCAACATCTTTATTCAAGTCAAGTTTAAAACGGAAAAAAATTTCAAGCAAGAAAGTTCTGTTCGGCAAAGATTTTTCAGTATACAACTCTTCTAACCTTTCCCATAACTTTTTAGCATCTTTCATCACACCAACATTTCTAAGCACACAGTCAGATAAATGCAAAATTATGGAAGACAAAGCATGTCTATTCATTACTCCCTTCGTCCCGTGATTACTTGCACACTTTCCTTATTGGGACGTCCCAAAATTACTTGCACACTCTTAATATGGAAATACCCCATAAAATTAATAACCTCATAACATCATTTTATTTTCAAATTTGCCACTCCTTTTTTCCATACATTTCACTTTACACATCATCAAATCCACTTTACACATCATCAAATTACCTAAAATACCCCTCCTTTATCTTACATCACCAACCACTAAATCCACTTTTCTTAAACAGTGTGCCGGTCAAACTATGCAAGTAATTCCGGGACGGAGGGAGTACTTTTTTTTGTTTATCAGTCTCATCATCCTCATAACTATGGTCAACGGCTGCGTAAACATTCTGCTGGATTAGGATTAGTGCTGTTATTCGAACCGAGCCTTAACGAGACTCGGCTCGGCTCGACTCGTTAAGGCTCGGTAAGGCTCGACTCGAAAAGGTTAATGAGCCGAGCTCGAGTAGCATTAAAGCTCGAATGCTTAACGAGTCGTGCACGGCTCGACCCGCGAGTACTCGATAAGGCTCGAAGCTCGAATAGAGGATAGGGGTATATTTGTAAATTACACAAATTAGGTTAAGGGCTTTAAGGGTTAAGGCCCAAAATTTAAAAAAATTCCAATCTGCCTTTTCTCAATTCTCCTTCCTTTTCACGCAACAGCAGCCGTCTAAACTTGAAATTGCTCGCCGAAACCGCACCGCCGTCCGCCGTAACCTCAACTTCAACCGCCGAGCCGCCCGCCGTAACCTCAACTCCAACCGTCGCCGCGCCGCTGGACTGCAACCGCCACGCCGCTGGACTGCAACAACCGCGCCGCTGGACTGCTGCAACCGCCGCGCCGCTGGACTGCAACCGCCGCTGAACTGGTATATAAACCATTTTTAATTCTGCACTTTTAATTTCAATTCTCTTGTAAAACTCGTGTATTTTTTATCTTTGTGGGAGTGTTGGTTGGGAATCATTAGAAATATATGGTCCTACTTTATCTTTGACAAAATAGTGATGCAGATTTCTATGTTATCATTTTTTAATTCTGCTCTCCAGATTTGATGAATTGCTGTTTTTAGTAATTTTTAGATTTAGATTTATTGTTATATTGTTAATTTGTTATGTAAATTAATAGCAGTAGTTCCTTTATGATGGAATTGTGTATTTAGAAGAAAATAGGTATTGTTGTGATGATATTTCTGCAAATCTTGATGTTTTGGCTTGGTGGAAATCGGAAAGGTTAAGGTTTCCGATATTGTCAAGGATGGCAAGTGACATTCTTTCTATTCCGGTTACAACTGTAGCCTCCAAATCTACTTTTAGTGCCGGTGGTCGAATAGTTGATGATCGACGAGCTTCTATGACGGTTGAGACGGTGCAAATGCTACTTTGTGGCAATGATTGGATCCGCAATCTTTATGGTGTGAAGACTAGACCCCGTGTAAGTGAAATGAACCTTCTAATACTTTTACTTTTAGTTGATTATATTTTATATACAATGACTTTCTTATTTTTATTTTGTAGGAATCATTGGATGTTGGTGAATCATCTATATCGACCTATCAAGAAATTGAACTTCCAGATCAAGATTGAAGTAGTGGATGTTGCCCTATCAAGATTGAAGTAGTGGATGTTGCCCTATCAAAAATTGGAAGTAGTCAATCATTGGATGTAGGAATCTATTTTTATTTTCTATGATGGATGGAGTACATTTGTTAGTTGTTAACTTGTTAGTGGATGTTGCTTTCATATTCCTAGTTGTTATCGATCAAGTAGTGGATATTGTTTTCGTATTTTAATTGTACTCGCGCATGTACTTTTGAAGTATGCATTTGCTTTTATATTTTTAGTGTTCTTTGGTTGAATATGTATTTTTTATAGGAATTTCAATATTTTAGTTAAATGTGTGTATTTACAGGATTTCGAGCTCGAGCTCGAGTTCGAGCTTTGTCGAGCTCAAATAATTTGGTTAAACGAGTTCGAGCTCTGTCGAGCTAAAAAATATATGAGTCGAGCTCGAGCCCGAGCTCTGTCGAGCTATTAAAAAAGAATTATACGAGTCGAGCTCGAGCTCGAGTTTAATAAAATAAAAAACGAGTCGAGCCGAGCCATCTTTCATGCTCGATAGTGTTAACGAGCGAGCTCGAGCCTAGCTCGAAATATGTTCGAGCCGAACTCGAACCTTAGGTACTCGGGCTCGCTCGGCTCGAATAACAGCACTAATTAGGATGCATTCCATTTTCTGTTGTCAGATACTGAAATCACCTTTTCCAGTAAAGGGGGCCAACACATACGTAGGGGTAGGGTTGACCATTTATTTACACAACTTTGAGTTCAATGGAAAAACCACAAAAAATATGCAAGGATAAAAAATGTAAGTGGCAAGCGGAAGCAGGCACACACAGGTCACCAAAATCAAGATCACAAAACAGAGATAACAAATATCAATCACAAAGTCTTAAATCTACAGCACCAAAATCCCAAGCAAATAATCCCCGGCCAGGGGCTACGCTACGAAAATAATAAACGAGAGGTCAAAGCCAATTTACCAGAGCGAGACCCTAGCTAAGAGTCTCAAAACACCAAAAGAATATTCAAGGCAATCTCGGGACCAAGCAAACGTGCTGCCTAATTCCCGTCATTGACGGGGGCAGATCCCACAAGTGCCGCATAAATTACTATTTCACCGAGTCGAAAAAACTCAAGACACAGTAATTTGCCTATTTCTTGAAAATAGAGGTTAAATAAATATAAAAAATATTTAAACAAACCTATTGAATATCAATACTGAATATGTTATATATTGATTTATCTTAGCTATAAACTAATAGGATAAACTAATAATCAAATAAATTACTCACAGCAAAAATAAAAAAGTACTCCCTCCGTCCCACAGGAATTTGCACACTTTCCATATATGGATGTCACATACCAATTTGCACACTCCATAAAAGGAAATATCTTCACAACCCCCACCCTTGAAATATACTCATATTTACCCATATGCCATTACTTTTCCACACTCAATCTACTTTTTACTTTACTTTATTCATAAAAGTTTACAAAACTACCCCTCAAAACATCAATCATTACACCTTTTCTTACACATTTCTTAAAATGTGTGCCGGTCAAAGGGTGCAAGTTCCTCCGGGACGGAGGGAGTATTACCTTCTTACCTTTTGCAGAGCGGCAGCAGCGGAAGCATACAGGAGAGGAAATGGAGGAGAATTACAACTCTCTCTAAAACTTACCCCAAAATTTTACCTTTCCAGCAGTGAGGCGGGAGACAGAAAGCTACGGCAATGGCGGCGCGACGTGAGAGACGGCGGCGGCTTCTTACAACGGAAGCGGCGGCGCTTCTGCAGGGGCGATCGGCGACAGCGGCGACTAGGGTTCCGCCACGGAAGCGACGGCGGCGCTGCTGCAAGGATGAGCGGCGACGGTGAGTGGCTTCGACGGCGGCGGCGCTGCTGCAGGGATGAGCGGCGGCGGTGAGTGGCTTCGACGGCGGCGGCGCTGCTGCAGGGATGAGCGGCGGCGATTAGGTTTCCGCCACAGAGGAGGCGGCGTCACAGAGACGGCGGCAGACGACGACCCGTGGCTCTGATATCACTGTTGGGTCTAATCATCGTCTCCGTTGAGATATGATAGACACAGGCTCAGGCACCTGGGATTGGGATACGTAGAGAGGGGACCAAGTTTATACAGTAACACTCCACACTCAAGTCTTTCACACTTAACTCTCGGTTATACTTCACAAAGAGAGAGAAGAAAGAATGACTCCAATCAGACTTGAGTGGGAGGCTGCCTAAGATATAAACAACTAGGGCAACAAGTTGGCTACGGACCTTTGTGTTAAGGCCTTGGGCCAAAACACTTGGGCCTAAGCCCAACAAATTCTACTCGGGGTGGATTTTGAGTTTTTTAATTTCACCTTATGTTTACTTTAAAAAAAAAAAACCAACTCATGTATGGTTTACTTTTAGGGCCAGGGTTATATACCCCTCTAATTATGTTAGATACACTATCCTGATTCATGCACTCCCTTTAAAAATAAAGTGATCAATAGATCCCTTCCCTTAAATTATCTAAACCATCCCCTCTTTTTAAAACTCTCCTGAGTAAATACACTCTCATCTAAGAAAACCTTAATTATCTCTTTCTTTCCTCTCTCCTTAGTAAATTCTAAGTATTTTACAATATTAATGGAGGGGTAGTATATAACCAAGCCCTTTTTAGGAGCCAACCCATTAAATCAAGCCTGTAAGTTTAAAGTATTCATTTGGAAAATCAAAGGCCACGGTTAAATGACCCCCTTTTTATATGTTTTCACCCCCATTTTATTTTCCAAACCTACCCTTTCCCTCGTAAACTTAACCCTATTTTTTTTTTCCAATTTCTTCAGCCTCCCATAGTCTCACTCCTTTCCTCCATCCTCTCTTTGTCTTCCTCCTTTACCCGTCGTCTGCTGCCCGCCGCTGCTGCTCACCGCCTCTCTCCCACCGTGCATCCGCCGCCTTGGACTTGTGTTTCATTTTGTTAATTGTAAGTCATCAATGTAACTATTTGTAAGTACCACCTAGTTTTTCAGTTTTTTTTTTTAGTGAATACCACTTTCGTAGCCTGTGTTTCTCACAATAATTGATGAGTTTTCTGTTTTTAAGACTAGGAATTTTGTGCATTTGTTATTCGTTGAGTTGAAATTGTTGTTGGGGTAGATGGTATTAAATCATGTTTTTTGAAAAGGCAGTTTGTTCTTGAATAAAACTGGAAAAATCATATTTTTTGCCTTGATTTGATTTTCACTTATGAATAAAACTGAAAAAAAAAATCAAGGTTTCTGCTTATTATTTTTTTTCTCGAATTTTTCTATTTTTTCATAACTACGAAAAAAAAAGTAGTAAATTCTCGGATATTTTTCCCGAAAATTTGCAATTTTTTCGATTGTTTTCGGTCACAAAAATTAATAAAAAGGTAATGTTGTCTTTTTTAAGTGTATTTCTTTTTAAATTTAGGGTGAAGTCATAAAAAGGAGGGGGCATTTAACCGTGGCCCAAATGAAATCCATTAAATAAGCCCAGCCCATAATGGGCGTCTTCCCCAAAATTATGATAAACCCTTAACCATGTTCTCGTAAAACCTTCTTTCTTCTTCACCCTAATTCTCTTCTGTTGGAAGCTGTACGAAGATGACGAAAAATTCAAGCACAGATAGTGCAAAGAAGAAGAAAAGTAAGAACAAGCTAAAGAAAAAACTAAGCGTTCTGAATTCAGAAGCAAAGAAGACCAAAGCACCAAAAGAAAATCCATTTGAGAGCATATGGTCGCGCCGGAAATTTGATATATTGGGCAAGAAACGAAAGGACGATGAACGACGCCGCATTGGTCTCTCTCGCTCACTCGCCATTCAGAAGGTATCGTCTCCCGTCCCCCTTTAACTAATATAAGTGTGTATTTGGTGATTTCTGGTTCATTTAGTTTAACTTCTCTTCAATTGAAAGTGTCTGTTTTCTTAGCTCATATAACATATGCAATTTTAGCTTCTGTCCATCAGCTTATGCACATTTAGCTTCTCCCTGTTGGGCCGAGCACGTTCTTTTGCAAAACCATTTTATTTGTTCCTCTTTACAGTAGACTAGTAGAGACTGAATGAATGCGTTCATTATGAACTTATCATTCAAAGGTGCAACATATATGAATGTGTTAATAAACTGTTTTCATATTGAGTGTGAATTTTGTGGTCCTTGGCACAAATGCAGAGGCAAAAGACACTGCTGAAGGAATATGAGCAGAGCACAAAGTCCTCCACCTTTATTGATAAGCGGATTGGAGAGCAAAATGAAGGGCTCGAAGAGTTTGATAAGGCAATTTTGAGGTCTCAGCGTGAACGACAGGTGAGATTTCTTAGATTTCATACTTGTCCAAATAAGTGCCTTTCAGCCTATATAATTCTGAGTGATGCAGCAGTTAGATTAATTTATAGATAGCCGTTAATTCCTTCTCAAGTATGGAAATTCAAGAAAGCAAAATATAATTAATGAAAATAATACGGGGTAATAATTAAAGATCAGTTAACTTTTGTCTACCCTGTTTATGGGGGGTGCCGTGACATGCTCTTAATTTGTCCTATTGCCTTTTAGTTAAACTTGAAGAAGAAAAGCAAGTACAATCTATCAGATGGGGAGGATGATGACTTTGAGACTCAGGAAAGTGGTTTCTTTCCGGAGAGAGATGACTTTGAGGATGATGGACTATGGGAGGATGAGGATGACATGCCAGCTGGGAGTCAGAGTAAGCGTTCACTTCAAATATATGGGTCTTCAGAAATTTCCTTTTTTTCGTTTTCAGAAAGTACACATTCATTATTGGGTAATGTGAATGATATTTTGATTGCTTGAGATTCACTATCTTTATCATTGGAGTAAGAGCAGAATGTTGTTTGGTGCTGGTGCACTGACCATGACGGGATATTTGGGTAATTGTGTGGATTTGATTGTAGGAAAAGTTCGTCATGAACGTTGGTTGGCTTTCAAAGCCTCAGGCCTAAAAGCTACAAAATTTTTGGTCATATGTTCCGTGTTGGCTATATTCATAACTCAAAACACTTTAGGATCTTTAAAATAGCATTTCTTGGCTCGATCATATTGAGAGAATGAACTTCTACTTTCAAGCTAGATCTGTAGTGCTTTTGGTTGTGAATTTTCATTCTTGTTCTCCAGATAATGCTTTGACAAGGAGGACTGATGTCTGTTGCTTTTCTTTTTTGGCCCTGTACGGAATTCCACTTAACAGACTGTTATTTTTTTGAGCAGAAAAGGTGAATCTTGGACAATTGCGTTCTCATGATGCAGAGGATGACCCAGAATCAAGATCGATAGATGAACAAAATGTGAGATTAATCTTCTGCCAGCACATTGCTTAACTCCTATGGAACATCTTAGTATATTTACGGGGTTTTGTTGCTTCTAGTCATGTTTTCTGATCCCGTCTTCATATACTTCATATTTTGTCAGACATATTGTTAATATAGTGGTTTCTGTTGGATGTTCTGTTGATCCCTTCGCTGTAAATTGGTATTGTAATATTGGGAAATTATTTTGATCCTTCCAAACATCTAGTTGTCAATTGTGAATTTTTAAAATTTTTATGTATATGGTTTTTGGACATTGTTTTCCAAAACCAGCATGCTCTTCATTATCTGTTTCCATTTCTTTTTCATGTTTGTTTATTTGTTTTTTCCCCCTATATTGCAGAGGCCTAAGAGTAAGAAGGAAGTCATGGCGGATATTATTACTAAAAGCAAGTTCTTCAAGGTTGTAATTGTTTTTCGTAAGTTTTATAAAATCATTTGCTGATTAGGCTTTCTAACTATTTCTGTGTATATCCATGCATTATCTCCTCATATCAGGCTGAAAAGGCAAAGGATAAGGAAGAGAATGAAGAGTTTACTGAACAATTGGACAAGGATTTTACATCTCTAGTTCAATCCAAGGCTCTCTTGTCACTGACACAGCCAAACAAAATGAATGCTCTCAAAGCTCTTGTGAACAGCAACATCACAAATGATAATGCAATGAAAGAGGTGACACGCAATGCACAGAATAGAGTTCCCCTTCTGCAGGTAGCTTCTTTTTCACTAAATTATTATGCTTTTCTTGCATACTTATTTTTGTAGTATTCTTCCAACTATTTATATCTGTGATAACTCATTTTTTGGCATTTTCAGAAAGACAAAATACACCACATTTTGGTTCTCTCATTTCACATTGAATCTGTGAATTTTGATAGTTTATGATATTTTTGAATTCTCAATTAGTCTTTACAGGAAAAACCTGATCAATATGACAAACTTGTTGGTGAAATGGCACTTGATATGCGAGCTCGACCATCAGACAGGACAAAGGCACCTGAAGAGTTAGCTCAAGAGGAGAAAGAGCGGTTAGAGGCATTGGAGGTATGTGCCCAGTCATTTTGTACCTACAATAGCAAACACCTACATGCTATATGTTTTGGGTTTGAAGTTTTTGCGTCTGCATATCAACTGTGTGATGTTTTTTCTTTGATATCCACTAACATTGAATCAGGACCCCCTCTTCTTTCAATTCAATTTGAAAATTGTAATCGTTGTTTGTGGTGGTCAATTATCTTGTATATCGATGTTTTTGTGGCATTATCTGGGTTGCTGCTTCAATTAAGATCTCACACACTATTTGGATACTCTTACAGTCTTACTCTTTTATTTAGGGAATTAACTGATGGATTTATCATTTGTTTCCTTCCCAAAAAATGAACCAAAGCAACTTTGTGTGATCCATGTGAATTACACAAAGATTTATATTCGTTATTTGAATGAAGATAACTAATTAATAAAATTTAAGAAGTTTTCAGCATACAAATATAATAATAGCAGGAAAACTTACTTGCATATTGACCATTGTTCAGAAAGAGCGCCAGAAGAGGATGGCTGCTGCTGATGATTCTAGCAATGAAGATGCCAATTCTTCTGGAGACGACGATGATGATGAATCTTCGAAGCCAATAAAACATATATCTGGGGATGATCTTGGTGACTCATTCTCAAATGATGCGAAGCTGAGAACTAAAGCTGTCTGGATCGATGACATACTTGGAAGAAAGAATGCTACTAATACTGAGAGAGAAGACGCTTCAAGCTCTGGAGAATCAGATGATGATGATGATGAGGATGAGGATGAGGAGGAAGCAGAAGGATCTGATGAAGACGACGGTGAATACAAGAATGCTCAGTCTCTCAAGGACTGGGAGCAGAGTGATGATGATGATGATATAGAAACTAATTTGGATGATGATGAGGAGGAGGAGGATGATGATGACGACCATGTTGGTGATGATGGTACTGGTAAACAGGTGGATAAGGTAGACAAGAAGAAGATATTAGAAAGTAGGGGAAAACCAAATAATGGTGCAGGTGCTCTCAAAGTAAAATCAAGTGCTAAGGATGATGTTCATAAAAAAGGGGAGCTTCCATACACAATTGAAGCTCCAAAAGATTTTGAAGAATTTAGTGCATTATTGGAGAACCGCTCTAATGATCAAATTGTGGAAGCTATCCGGCGTATTAGAACATTTAATGCAATTGCTGTTGCTGCTGAGAATCGGAAGAAAATCCAAGTATGATATTTTATGTTGGTTTCATGTGTTTATTGTTGAAAAGGTACTGCACTTACCAATAATATGTTGATTGAATCAAATTCAGGTGTTCTACGGGATTTTATTGCAATATTTTGCTGTGTTGGCAAACAAAAAGCCGTTGAATTTTGAGTTGCTTAATATGCTTGTGAAGCCGCTGATGGAAATGAGTACAGAGATCCCGTACTTTGCAGCCATTTGTGCTCGTCAACGATTGCTCCGTACTCGTATGCAGTTCTGCGAGGATGTTAAGAATACAGGTTGGCTACAGTACGGTTCAAAATGCTGTTTTCTTTTTCAACCTTATAAGCTCTTTGTTATGAATCCCTTCATTTTCTTCGTTGATTTAATTACTGACATTTCTTGTGACAGGAAAAAGTTGTTGGCCTTCTCTGAAGACACTCTTTCTATTGCGGCTGTGGTCCATGATTTTCCCGTGTTCTGACTTCCGCCATGCTGTCATGACCCCTGCCATCTTGTTAATGTGTGAATACCTCATGCGTTGTCCTTTAACTTCTGGCCGGGATATTGCAATTGGTTCCTTTCTGTGTTCCATGGTGCTCTCTGTGAGTGTTGTCTATTTGATTCGTACATCATTTCGTTTTCTGAATTAGAAATGTATTTTAGCTGAATTAATTTATATTGCATGGTGAGCTTGGTGTTCTCTTTAGATCTTGTAGTACACTGCAGAAAATCTCCAGAAATAATAGCATTTTCAAGTGCCTAATTGACATGAAATTGGGATGACTTAATTTATTATATTTAAGCCACGGTTTCCTGCCCCTAATAAAGTACACCATATGGCCCATATGTTGTGAGATGGTTAAATTAGTGGGCGAGAGAGTAAACTGCAAACAACACTGTGTATTAGATGAGATATCATGAATAAAAATATTCATAATTACAAAACCAAATTATCTTAATTTGCAAATAAATCTCACAATTGCTTTTTTTTTTTTTTTGAAAAACTACCAGTGTATGTATTCCCCCTAAACATATAGGGTGAATAAAATTAGTTCTTTGCATTATGTGAATGGAATTTGAAGCTTAATGCTTTCTATATTCTCTTCCTAATTAGCTACTTTCAATGGAAAACTGTTGCAGGTCAGTAGACAATCACAAAAGTACTGTCCTGAGGCGATTACATTCACACAAACTATGCTAATGGCAGCTCTAAGTAACAAACAAAAAATCGAAACTTCTCAGGTTTCTCTTTTTCTTTGTTCTTAAATGACGCTGTGATGTCAACTTGCTAATAGAGATGCCTTTGGATTAAAGACTGACTAATTGATGATGTTGTTGACACAGTTATATCATCTTATGGAATTAAAATCTCTAAGACCGTTACTCCAAATTCAAGGACATGTTGAAAAGATTGAATCCTTGGACTTTCTGACGATAATGGACTTGCCAGATGATTCTCCTTATTTTTCCTCCGATAATTTCAGGTTTGGACTTCTTCTGGAGTTCATAATCATCTGTTTCATGTGCACACATGTTTTTGCATGCATAAAGGCTGATACAATGGTTTATATTTTTGAAGTTAAAACTTGCCTCTCCTTTTACTTCGTCTGTCAATTATATCAGAGCACTTTTGTATGGATTAAGTAATCATTTAATAACTTTATTAAGCAATATAGCAACAAAATTCTACATCCGATGATAACTGAAGGCTAATGCATGCAGGGCCAGCATACTTTTTGCAATTATTGGAAATCTCAAAGGATTTGTCAACACTTACGAGGAATTCAAATCCTTCCCTGAGATGTTTTTACCTATTGCAAAAGTATTACACGGACTTGAAGACGAAGAGCATATATCAGACGCCTTAAAGGATGAATTCAAAGAAGTTGCTAAACTTATCGAGAATAAGTCAGAGGAACATCACTTGCTGCGTCAACCACTACGTCTCCGAAAGCAGAAGATTATCAAAACTGCAATTCCAAAGTTTGAAGAGAAGTAAGAGTCTTTATATCAAATTTCATTGTTAGTCCCATATATTATTGTTGTTTATATAAGTAGCTAATGAATGGTATTTTATTATGTAAATGGCAGCTACGTGAAAGGGAGAGATTATGACCCGGATCGTGATCGAGCTGAGAGGAAAAAACTGAGGAAAAAATTGAAACAGGAAGCTAAAGGTGCAGTGCGTGAACTACGCAAAGATAATTACTTCTTGTTGGAGGTGAAGGAACGAGATAAAGTGCGAACTGAGCAAGAAAAAGCGGAGAAGTATGGGAAACATAGAGCTTTCCTTCAAGAACAGGAGCATGCATTCAAGTCAGGGCAGTTGGGAAAAAATAAAAAGAGAAAAAGATGAGCTTCTCTCACTATTTTCCTTTTTGCTGAAAATTTCTTAATTATAGAAATCTTTTAAACATTTTTTCAATTGCAGTAATTTTGGTTGATGTTCTATAGTATTTCACTTCATCCCTTCTGTATAAGTTATACCGTTATGGATGAGTATTGCGCTTTATGTGTTGTAACATTAGTGTTTAAAGATTAAAACTTGAAACGTTATGAGCATAGATTAAAACTATTTTTTCTTGATTATATGTTTTAGATGCAACGTTTAGTATAATATTTACTATTCGACTTATGAATCACGTTTATCTTCCTAGTCTGTTCTTAAAGTCTTAATTAAATAAAAGCTCATTTAATCGATTATTATTGTTAATGTAACATTTTTTGCAATTCTCAATTTATCAACCATTGTTTTTTCACATGATAATGTATGAAAATTTAATTCCCATTTCGACCATGGAATTTGGTGATGATGGAACGTGGCCGAATATGTACTCTATTAAAGCACTTGTAATTTTTTGGGACACTTATCACATACAAAGGTCCTTTAAATGGTTTAAAATTCTCTCGTGATAAGGGCATCTCCAATGCATAGCAAAAAACTCTAATTGCCTCCAAATTTCTCTCCAATGCATCAGCAACCATTTAACCTCCACAATTCATTTTTTCAACGGTTTATATATTTTTTTTTCATTTTCTTTATTAGTCTATTGTTTAATTTATTTAAAATTTATTATTTTATAATTATTATTTAAATTAAATAATAAAATAATTTTAAATTTTATAATTAACAATTATGGAATATTTAAAAATTGAAAGCGTATAATTTAATTGTAAGACAACTTAATAATTTAAATTATAAAATACAATAGAAAATAAAAATACATATTATAAATTTAAATTACAAAATACAATAGGACGAATTTAAATTACAAAATACAATAGGAAATTAACTAAATTTAATACAACATACGTAAATAAAAATAAGCAAATGAAATACTCCGTACAACTTAAACATTAATACTACGAATTTTAATAATATTGGGATAGACTACTCCCAAACCCTCAAATATTACCAAAATATTGTCCAAATGAGGTGGAGGGATTTTCATATTGAGATTTGAGATTGATGAAAACTTGCTTGTATAATTTTGAGCTGCTCATTTCGAAACCATTCACGTTGAGTCGGATCAGCAATGGAGTCCAAAATCATAGACATAATTCTATCATTTCTATTTTGTTCTCTAGCCAACCTTTTTTTCTCAAGTTCTGATATGAATTTTCGTTGTTGAATGTTTGATTCCTCCAATTGAATTTGGTGTTTTGTTTCATTGATTTTTTTTAATATTTTTATATTAAATATATCACTTTTTTTGTTTAATTAATTTAATTTAAATATAAATATGAAATTATATATCTAATGATAAACAAATATTTAATAAAATATAAATAAAAAACATAACATTAAAATTTGACTTTGATCATTGGAGATGATTTCACTGTTTGACTCAAATTTGGTGATAAATTGATGATTTTGATGTCAATTTGAGTTCGAGGATTGGAGATGACCTAAGTATATAACAACACCTATTTGTGGCTAACACCTTTAACCATTGTTACCGACTAATAAACAAATTTAACAATTCTACATGATATCTTTCTACATATAATACAAACAACATTAAAGGGCCAGTTTATCATTATATAGAAGTAGAACAACCCATCAATGGCTTTTTCAATATTTATCTAAACTTTGTAGATTCAAGCGTTGAAAAACACAACCCCAATAGATGATGGGAGATAAATTTTATCAAGTGAACGTATATACACACAAATATGAAAGTAGAGAAATCAATATCAAGGACGGATTCAGAAATTTTTTAGGAGGCACAGAACAAATACAAATATAAAATACATGGAATATATTCCTCATTTCTCATTGAATTTTATTTATGTCCACTAACCATTGTTACTACTCAACCTTTTAAAATGGGGAAGAAGATTATAATTAAAGACTATATTTGTATTATTTTTTTAATACTCCGTGTTAATTATAATTTTAATCATATTAAGTAATAATAAAAACTTTTGTGGAGGCACGGTCCGTCTCTGATCAATACCTATGATGATTAGAGCATCATCGTCACATACTTTTGTGTTGAATTTAAACATCAATTTGAAACCAAGATCACGATTGGAGTCCCTGTGACTCCGACGACCTATCTTGCTCCCAATTTGGATGACAATGCACGACAATCGAGACTCAAACGCTTCCCAAAGAAGAAGAAAATGCACACGCAAAATCAAACTTGAAACAATGCAAAATACTAACTTATCTTGACAATTAGAGGAGAGATAACCAAAGAACTAAGACGGGTAGCTTCACCCTCATTGTCACAAACAAAATGAAAATTATGACTCAATATACTGAGAAGACATCAAACTTAGAACAACAATGATATGGGTCTAATGGTTTACCCCTTGGGCCAAAGTTAAAAAAATTAATTTTCATTTTCAAAACCAAACTTAAAAGTTTAATTTGTAAACATGTGAAATTTTATGGTGAAATTAAAAGTAGTGGTTAAAAATAATACATGTAGCAACTAGCTCCTCTAACCACTAGAAAAGTTGTCATTTGCTTGTGAAGGAAGATAAGGATGTTTCTTTTTTACTTTGAATTATGCCATTATTATCTCCATTATTGAGTAAATTTAAGGTTAACTAAAAGAAATTAGCAGTGATTGTACTTAATTGAAATAAATTAGAAATAATTGTACTAAAGGAACAACTCTGTTTAGCCTCATTGGTAGATCCAAAGTCGTCCTAGTCTCCGACAATTTAATATTAGAAAGTAGGATTAAGTTTTAAAGACCAAAGTCACCAAGTCTTTTTTTATTTCTATTTCTCTTAAGGAAAGGATAATGAAGGTTCGCCATAAAATAGTGGCAGACCGAGAAAATAAGTGTAACCAATCAATGATACTAGTGGAATTATAATATTCTTCCTTAATTAAAAGGAATGCGATAAAAAAAGAAAATACTAGATTTCTATAAAATAAAATATAATAAAAAATAGATATAATTGTGGGATGGAGGGGTATTTTAATCAAAACGATACTAGCTATTTTTCGTATTTCAATTTTAAGTACTAAATTAATAAAATTAGTTATCTGGAGATATGAGGTGTTTCCTAGTAGGATGAAGTTTCATAATATTTCTGAATTTTATTTTGATGCCTAAACTCGGATTAATTATGACTATAGGAAACTCAATTGTGAATGAACATAGAGACAAAGTCACAAGGTCTTTCTATATGTACCTTTCTTCGTAAAATGATTTAAATGTTGAGGAGAGACATTTTTGTATTTTTACTCATTATTTAATTATGTATTTATTTATCTTTAAATTTATAAGAAATTTACACAAAAAATTGAGATAATCCAGTTCCGCCTTACACTAGTAATATGTAGGCCTTACAAGTTACACTAGAGGCAGGCCGAGAAAATATTAAATTTATATTCTTTTGTTCCATAATACTCCCTCTGTCCACCAAAAGTGTGCTCACTTTTTTTTATATATGGTTTTAAAAAAATCATATTTTATTTATAAAGAATATATTTGGGATAACAAGTAAAAAATATATTTGTTAGATACTCAATCTTGTTATTAAAGTAAAAAAAATATTCAAAAGTGAACTATTTAAATAGAATAAACGTATTTTTTGTGAACCTAAAAAAACAAGTGAGCACACTTTTGGTGGACGGAGGGAGTAACTTTTAACATTCACATTTTTCTTTGTTGAACGTTTCAAAATAATATTTACAACCCAAAGTAGAATTTTCTCATAAACTTCACATACACTCACGATATTAACAATTCTAAAATATCATTACTTTTGAATCTACATATAAGTTTACTAAATTATCATTAAAATTCTACTCAATACTCTATTCTCTTAATTTATGTGTTCTCCTTGCATTGCATCCAAGGGATATATTTATTCTTAGACCTTGTTTGCTTGATAGGTTAAGGGTTGTGTTTGATAAAAGTTAAATGCTACTCCCTCCGTCTTGGAGGAATTTGCACCCTTTGACCGTCACACATTTTAAGAAATGTGTAAGAAAAGGTGTAGGGTTGGTCTGCTATGGACTTGAGTGCATGTTGTGCACCCTAGTCCATACTGCACTTTTCAGTTTACTGACTTACACGTTTTGGTAAATAGTGTTGCACTTTTCAATTATTAAACTGTATAATAATATTTTTAGTAATAATTGAGAAGTGCAACACCATTTACCAAAAAGTGTAAGTCAGTAACTGAAAAGTGCACATGGACTAGGGTGCACAGCATGCACTCGAGTGCATACTAGACTTTACCAAAGATGTAATGATTGATGTTTTGAGGGGTAGTTTTGTAAACTTTTATGAATAAAGTAAAGTAAAAAGTAGATGGAGTGTGGAAAAGTAATGGCATATGGGTAAATATGAGTATATTTCAAGGGCGAGGGTTGTGAAGATATTTCCTTTTATAGAGTGTGCAAATTGGTATGGGAAAATCCATATATGGAAATTGTGTAAATTCCTGTGGGACGGAGGAAGTATCAAACATGGGAGGAGGTATATTTACACATCAAACTTTGATGTGTAATCATACCTCCTCCCATTTTTAATAGCATTTAACTTTTATATTCATGTATAGAAAATGAACAAATATAAAATGAGTTCATAAACATAAGATTTACACCTCTCAACTCATCTCTATCCAACCCACTAAGCAAACAAGGCCTTAGAGTGAGTACAGATTCTAAAAGCAAGAACTTTTATATAGTAGTCAACTATGCTATATTACTCCCTCCATCCCACAAAAATAACTACATTTGACTTTACACACAGATTAAGAAAAATTAATAAATGTAGTCAAATTTAGTCAATGTGTCAATTTTGCCCTTAGAATCACGTTCTTCAAAATCTGCTAAGCCTTAATTACTCTTATTAATTAGGGGTAAAATTGATAGTAAAACATTTAATACTAAAGTAAAAGAGAAAATAGAGCTATAATTTGGGACATTCAAAAAAGGAGTATGTAGCTATTTTTGTGGGACGAATGGAGTATTAAATTGAGTCATTTTTGTGTACACTAAATTTCACGTAGACATCTTATTGCATATGATAATTTGCCTATTAAATGCAATATAATAAAAAGTCTTAATTAGAGTATTTATTTATAGTGTATTTATGTGTATTGAGAGATAATGTATATATATATATATATATATATATATATTTACAATCTTGGCCTTCTTATGTCAATTAATGTCATTTTAACGTAATTTTTGTAATCTTTTTGGAGAAAAAAACTATTTACATCCCGTAACTTTTACCTTTTTTGAAAAACGTCTTAAAAAAAGTTAAAATTTTAATTTACGTCCCATAACTTTTTTAATTGCTTAATTTAGGTCCAATTTTTGCTAAAAAATCCCAAATTTATGTAAATGGGACGTAAATTGAGCAATTGAAGAAGTTATGGGACGTAAATTAAATTTTTAATTAAAATTGGACGTTATGTGAAAAAGATAAAAATATTCAACAAATGTGTACAATTCACTATAAAATTAATGTAGTTTATGTTATATAATCAAATAAAAAAATAATTCATTTATTCATAAATTAATTAATTATTATAAAAAAATCAATTAACTTACCTAATTCATTATTAGGAAAATTATTAACTTACATAATTAGAAAAAAAAAATTATAATTACACTATAAGTATTATAAAATAAATTATGAATATTAATTAAAATACTAAATAATATTTTAAAATATATGAAAATAAATTTAGAATAATATTTAAATAAGTAAATAATTTTTCATAATATCAAAAAAAATTAAAAAATCAATTAACATACTCAAATAAATATAAATTTTATCTTTAAAATAATAAAAATCCCAAATAATTTTTTTATTATAATGGTCAAAAACTCTTATTAAAACTTAACCATTATTTTAATATTTTAAATAAATACAAAAATTCATAAATATTTAAAATTCCTAAATAAATCAAAAAATATTCAAATATATCCAAAATTCTCACCCCTTACGACGGTAATTGAAAGATGATGATGAACAATATATTTTTAACAATCTGTTAGTTTTTTTTTTCATTTTTATTATATAATTTTTAATTTTATATTAGTTCGTACAAAAATATGTGGACCTACTTTGTGTTATACTTAGATTAATTTTTATATTTATTTGATTACTTTAAAATAAATAATTTTATAATACTTATATTGTAATTATATTTTTTTTTCTAATTCGGTAAGTTAATAATTTTCTAATAATAAATTAGGCAAGTTAATTGATTTTTATAATAATTAATTACTTTATGAATAAATAAATTATTTTAATAATTTAATTTATGATTAATTAATTTGTGAATTTATGAATTATTTTTTTAGTTGATTGTATAACATAAACTACATTAATTTTATAGTGAATTGTACACATTTGTTGAATATTTTTATCTTTTTCGCATAACGTCCCATTTTAATTAAAAATTTAATTTACGTCTCATAACTTCTTCAATTGCTCAATTTACGTCTCATTTATATAAATTTGGGGATTTTTAGCAAAAATTGGACGTAAATTAAACAATTGAAAAAATTATGGGACGTAAATTAAAATTTCAACTTTTTTGGGACGTTTTTCAAAAAAAGTAAAAGTTACGGGACGTAAATAATTTTTTTCTCATCTTTTTGCGTCAATTTTGTTAATTCTATTCAATTTTAGACCCGCAAGAACCAAATTTGACACACCAAAATTCGAAACTGAAAAAAAAAATGAAGAGGGTAAAATTGAAGCTAGGAAGGATTTTTTGGTTTTAACTTATGTATATTAGTAGGCCATCAAAATGAACATGTAAGAAAGTGTGCAGCATATATAGTTTTTGGGATTATAATTTGTTATAAGAAAAAGAAGAAACAGTAACAAAACATTGATTAAAGAAAATACACACAACTCGGAGGGATTATATAGATCAGAGTATGATCATATATAGAGAAACAGAATTAAAAGCAACAATTACATACAGTATATAATAACAAGCCCAGAAAAGAGTTAATTTGATGGATTTATTAATTCTTGCCGCGATTATTGCGAAAGTATGTTCTAGGAGATATTGGACCTATATTAGTAAATACACTCTCATTCTTATTTATTGTATAGGCCCATCTTAGTTTCCTATGGGCTCTCTTATAAAGCCCATTAGGGTTAGGTTACACCTAATTCTCTCTTGTATAAATACCCATTGTAAATCTCCTTTACAACTAATCAAGAAATCATATTTCCAATATTGTTTATTTTTCTATATGGTATCATCGAGTCATTTGGCTCACGCCTGATCCAAACCATAGTCGCCGCCGCCGCTACAAACCCTAGCCGCCGCCGCCACTACACAGTTTGCCGCCGCCGCCTTCGTCTCAGAAGCGCCGCCGCCGCCTTCATTTCCGACGCGCCGCCGTCGCCATCCGTCTTACGACGCCTTCTTCTCTGCTGCACCTCCCATCTCTCCGCTGCTCCACTCAACCAATGGCCGCTCCTCCTCCATCGCCGGCGCCAATCACCTTCAAAGGACTCGCAAATATGTCCCTGAAGCTCAACTCCACCAACTATGGTGCTTGGTCCTTCCAACTTCGCCTTCTCCTCACTGGACACAACCTCCTAGGCTATGTCTTGGGCACACATCCATGCCCCTCGTCCACATCCCCAGCCGCCGACGACACCACCAACACCACCGTCACCGTTCCCAATCCTGCACACGACCTGTGGGTGTGTCAGGACAACCTCATTTTCTCAGCCATGGTCGGATCTATGTCCCCGGACCTAATACCCTTTGTTGCTTCGTCAAAAACCTCTTGCGAAGCCTGGAAAATGCTTGAGAGCATGTATGGAAAGCCCTCGCGAGGTCGCATTCTTGCCCTCAAAACCAAGTTTCGCTCTCTGTCCAAAGGTGCTCGCCCGGTCTCCGACTTCCTCATGGAAGTTCGCTCTGTAGTCGACGAGCTTGCTCTCCTCGGCATTTCCTCTGATGCCGAGGACGTCACTCTCCAAATCCTCACTGGCCTTGACGAATCTTACAATGACATAGCCAATGCCATCCAAGCTCGCGAACAGCCCATCACCTTTGCTGAGCTCTGCGACAAGCTCCTCAGCGCCGAGGTTCAAATTGCCTCGCGACCATCCTCAGCCGTAATGCCTGCATCTGCACTTACTGCTGGTACACGTCATCATCGCTCCTCGCGACCAGACACGAGGGCTAAAACTTTTGATACTCGCCCTCGCCAATCCTCGTCAAGACCCTATCTTGGCACATGCCAATACTGTCGAGCACCGGGCCACACTGCTCGCACCTGCCCTGAAATTCCTTCTTCACCCTCGCCCCCTGCCTCCTCTACGGGTCCTCGCCGCCCGCATGGGCAGTTCCCACCACCTTCCCGTCTGAATCGGACAGCTGCTCGCCCGACCTACTCGGCTCACTCAGCCTCCTCGGCACATCCTGCCGAGCATTGGATCCTTGACTCTGGCGCTTCTCATCACATCACCAACGACCTCGCCAACCTCTCCCTTCACTCGCCCTTCGCTGGGTCTGACAATGTAGAAATTGGTGATGGTAAAGGTTTACACATATCGCACACTGGCTCTATGCACTTTCCTCAACTTAAGTCTCTCAGTTTTTCGAATGTCCTGGTCGTCCCACACATCTCGAAAAACTTAATTTCAGTGTCCAGTCTCTGTCGTGATAATAATGTTAACATTGTTTTTGATCGCTCTTCCTTTCAGGTACAGGATGGTCACTCGGGGAGCATTCTCCTCGTTGGGAGTCGTATCAATAATTTATATGTCTGGCCGGCACAAATGTCCATCACCCCTCCACAAGCCTTCACCACTCAACACCTCACGACGACCACCTGGCATGCCCGCCTTGGCCACCCATCAACAAAAATACTTGCCCACACTCTCTCTACACTTAGCCTATCCAGTGCACCTTCCAAACACTTCAATTGTAACTCATGCTCATGTATCAAGAGTCACAAACTACCATTTTATGATTCAAGCATTATATCTACTAAACCACTTGATGTTATCTTTTCTGATGTTTGGTCGTCGCCTATTCTATCTCCTGACAATCTAAAATACTATGTGCTATTCGTTGATCACTTTAGCAAATATGTATGGGTGTACCCCCTAAAAAGGAAATCGGATGTTCTTTCCACTTTTATCACATTCAAAGCCCTTGTTGAAAACAACTTCCAAAACACGATCAAAACCTTTTACTCTGACAATGGGGGAGAGTTCATTGCTCTTCGCCCCTTTCTTCAATCTCATGGCATCGCCCACCTTACCACCCCGCCTCACACCCCTGAACATAATGGCTTATCTGAACGTCGCCATCGCCACGTGGTCGACACAGCTCTTGCCCTTCTTCACCATGCTTCCATGCCCCTTATCTATTGGCCCTATGCTGTCTGCTCGGCAGCCTATATCATAAATCGTCTTCCTAAAGTTAACCTCAACATGTTATCTTCTTATGAAAAGCTCACTTCTCGCCCACCCAATCTAGCCAAACTCCGCATATTTGGCTGTCTCTGCTATCCTTTACTTCGCCCTTACACAAATCACAAACTTGATCCCCGCTCCACTCCATGTATCTTTATTGGATACTCGCCCACGCAAAGCGCCTACCTTTGCCTTGATCGCTCCTCAAACAGAATCTACACCTCGCGGCATGTTCAATTCGTTGAGCATACGTTCCCCTTTTCCACCCCCCCTCCTCATCCATCTCCCTTGGCGACCTCCATCTCCTCGCCACCCACTGATTCCAACTCCTCGCCCATTCTTCTAGCACCTACACTACCCAACTCTATCACACCTGTCCTCGCCCCTGACCCAGTGCCGAACACGCCCCAGCCGAACACAACTGCACCTGATCTCCTCCACCATCCAATCCCAACCGCACCTCAGCTCGCCACACCCACACCTGCCATCCCTGTGCCGACCAATGCTCCCCCACGACCTTTTGTACCTCGCATGGTTACTCGGGCTCAGAATCACGTGTTCAAACCTAATCCAAGGTATGGACTTACTTCCACTGTTGCTTCTGACATTGAACCAAGCTGTGTCTCCCAGGCACTCAAGAACGAAAATTGGCGAGCAGCCATGTCGGCTGAATTTGATGCCCTCCTTCAGAATGGCACTTGGGACTTAGTCCCACCCACTACATCTCAAAATGTGGTCGGCTCCAAGTGGGTGTTTCGTATTAAGCGAAAACCTGATGGCACCTTGGATAAATACAAGGCTCGTCTGGTCGCCAAAGGCTTTCATCAGCGACCAGGTGTTGACTTCACTGAAACATTCAGCCCCGTCGTCAAGCCCGCCACTGTGCGAACAGTCCTCAGCATTGCGGTTACCAACGACTGGCCTCTTCGCCAATTCGACGTCAACAACGCTTTCCTCCATGGAAAGCTCTCAGACACAGTCTTCATGGCTCAACCTCCGGGCTTCAAAGACAAGACCTTTCCCACTTATGTCTGTCAACTTCGCAAATCCATCTATGGCCTGAAGCAGGCTCCTCGCACATGGTACTATGCTCTTCGCTCTTTCCTTGTAGACATTGAATTCATCCCCACTCACTCTGATGAATCTCTGTTCGTCTACAACAACAATGGGGTGGTCGCCTACTTCCTTGTTTATGTCGACGACCTCATTCTGACGGGCAACTCCTCGCCCATGCTCGCCCGGGTGGCTGCCGACCTCAGTGCCAAATTCTCGGTCAAGGACCTTGGTCCTCTATCCTATTTCTTGGGAGTGGAAGTTCTTCGCTCTAAAACTTCATGCCTGCTCTCCCAACGCAAATACATCACTGATCTGCTCGCCCGATACAACATGATCGACTCCAAACCAGTCCAAACTCCACTATCCACCTCTGCTCGCCTTACTCTATCAGATGGCACCCCTCCCACTGACTCCACTCAGTATCGTCAAGTGCTCGGCAGCCTTCAGTATCTCCAGCTCACCAGACCTGACATCGCCTTTGCCGTCCATAAGCTATCTCAGTTCATGCATGCGCCCACCATCACTCACTGGAATGCTGTCAAGCGCCTACTCCGCTACCTCAATGGTACAAGGGATGTTGGAATCAACATTACCCCATCCTCATCCTCCTCGCTCCACTGCTTCACGGATGCTGACTGGGCGAGCGACCATGACGATCGCACCTCCACGATTGCTTATGTCGTCTTTTTGGGGGCCAATCCTATCTCATGGTCGTCCAAAAAGCAGAAGTCTGTTGCTCGCTCATCAACTGAGGCCGAATATAGAGCCATTGCCGCAGCGGCCTCTGAAGTGCAATGGCTAACATCCTTACTTCAAGAACTACACTTTCCCAATCCTCCGGTGCCAGTCATCTACTGTGACAACATTGGGGCCACTTACTTATGCTCAAACCCTGTGTTTCACTCACGAATGAAACACATTGCCATCGACTTCCACTTTGTTCGTGATCTAGTCAAAACTGCTCGGCTCCGCATCTCGCATGTCTCGACTGTCGACCAGCTTGCCGATGCCCTCACCAAACCTCTCTCCGGTGCTCGCCTTCAGCTCCTTATGACCAAGATTGGACTATCCTATGGTACTCCATCTTGAGGGGGCATATTGGACCTATATTAGTAAATACACTCTCATTCTTATTTATTGTATAGGCCCATCTTAGTTTCCTATGGGCTCTCTTATAAAGCCCATTAAGGTTAGGTTAGACCTAATTCTCTCTTGTATAAATACCCATTGTAAATCTCCTTTACAACTAATCAAGAAATCATATTTCCAATATTGTTTATTTTTCTATAGGAGATTCCTCGAAATCGAATCTACGCATGTATTCATGATTTTTGCCGCCAGGTGCTTTCATCATCTTCACTTTTTGTTGTGGTTCGGGATCGGAGCTGCCCATCCACTTGGATATGCCCCACGCCGCTAACGCCGCCACCCCTGCCACCGCCACAGCGGTTGCGGATACTCCTTCGTCCTCCTTCTCCTTCTCTTTTTCTTTCATATGGACTTAATTTGATTATGATTTCTCTGTCTATGTTTATGGTTGACACTTGAGAAATGGCAAGTCTATTTATAGAGCCCAACGTGTTTCATCTCGCACTTTTACATGCACGCTGATTTGTAATTCATAGGCAAACTTACAGAATTATCTTCTAACACTGTATACTCGTATATTACTTCCTCCATTCCAATTGAATAGACGGTTTTGACTTAAAAAAAAAAAAAAAAATTTATTGAGAAGATACACTAAACAAGTAAAATTTATATTTTAATTGTTTTTAATGAATGTTATACGTTATAATGTAATTAATGTATAGTGTTATATTAATATAGTGAAACATTTATAAAAAAAAAGTGGGAAACTTCTATCTAATTGAAATGGAGTGAGTATATATATATATATATATATATATATATATATATATATATATATATATATATATATATTTAAATTAAGTGTCCAAAAAGTAATATTCCCTCCGTTCAGGAATAAGTTCCCCCTTTCTTTTGGGTGTTTTGATTAAGGAATATAATAAAATAATAGATGCAGTATTAAGTGATGCATGTGATGGTGAAAGAGAAAATAAATAATAATCCATCCGTCCCGTGCTCATTTTTTTTTTTGGTCCACAAAAATCTTGCTTATTCTATTTAAATAGTTAACTTTAATTTTAAGTATTTTTTATATTTTATTAACAAGATTGGGTATCTATCGACAATATTTTTTCCTCGTTACCTCACATATCTTTTTTATAATTAAAATATATGTTTTTTTAAAAATATTTGTAAAAAAAAGTGAGCACACTTTTGATGGACGATAAAGTATAAGTGTTGTGATTGAGAGAAAAAATAAATTGCCAAAAATGAAATAAGAAACTTATTTGAAACATAAATTTTTTTTTAAAAACTTATAATAGAAGAGGAGTACAAAGTGTTTGGGGAATAAATAAAAACGAGAATGAGTCAGGTTTAACTAGACTTTAAAAGAAAAAGTGTTTTAGGTCCAAGTTTGTCCACGACCTGTTATAAACTGAAATATGGAGTATTTGTTAAACCTGAAATAATAAAATAAATTAAAATATCTTTGTTTATAAAATCTGATTTTTTTTTATTTAGAAAACTAATCTGAAATTATTTAAAATGTAATGAAATGTGAATTATGTGAAGAATGGCACGCTTTTTGATTTTGGGGTGTAGGCCTTTGGTACCATATATTGGAAAAATAACGCGACTTTTGATTTTGGTTTGTAGACTTTGATGGGAAGGCGCTCCCAGTGTAAGGGTCCTACACTCCCGGGAATTATTGGATCATACATAAATAAATACTCATATTAGAAATGTTTATTCGGGTCGGGTTAAATAAGGCGATCCGATAAATCTTAAAAAATATAAGATTAGAATTGATAGATTCGTAGACTCATTTATATTTGGATTTTTTTGACTCGGATCTGTTAGTCCGTCAGTCCGAGTTGTTATATTAATATATATATATATATTTTATTTTTAATTTTATAATGTGTGTATACATTTAAATTTTGACCCAATGAAAATTTAAAAAATAAATATCTAATACAAACAATATCCCCACTCCAAGCCCCCATGCCCCAAGTTTCCCAACTTATTCATCGTCATTAGTTAAATACTTAGATACCCTAATTTGGTAAGACATTATTCCATAATTGACAACTACCATCTCCCCAATACTTCTGTTCTCTCATTATCTATCCTTAACTAATTATTTATTTTGCTACTTTATTTGATTGTTGGATATGCCACATCACATGTGGCTTTTAATTTTAAAATTTAATTAATTTTTTATAAAAAAATATTGTAATTCGTTAGTGGTCCGTTTAATCCGTGACCCGCTAAGGTTAGAGTTAGAACTCAATTATTAAGAAATTTTCATTAGGAGAAAAGGAGTAAAACTCATGTTCAAATAAATGAACACATAATAAATTTGGTTGGAAGAGAGCATTATATTATTTATATACCCTCACCGTTTATATGAGAGTTGTTCAATTGATTAAAATATATATATAATCATCAATTTACGTGTAAAAAGGGAAGCGTATCTTACCCATCTACGAGGTAATTTAATAAATGGATCATCCAGTCCTTTCCATTTCCATTTCCAATTCCGCCTTATTAATTAGGGTAATCATATTCATTCAGAATCTGAATATAGAGAATTTATTATCAGATTTAATTAATGTTTTATTAATTATACAATTACAATAATACCCTTACATATAAATAATTACATTTAATTAGTTATCAAATACATATTCTACCATCTTTCCTCCTCTCGTGGATTCTGACAAAATTATAGGGAACTTTTCATCTCCCAAGACTTTTTTCAACTCCCAAAACAAGCATTAATAATTTAATATTCTATCTCTTTTATTGTAATTATAAAATTGATATATGGAAATTCAATAGTGTACTTTAAAATTTATAATTATAATTAAAATTTGATATATGAATTTAAATATGAATCTCCCTATACTCTTTATATTTTAACCTTTTTTATGGATAATATAAGTGAAATTTAATATTTGTAATTAAAATTTAATATTTTCAGTCTGTATTGTAAATATAATTAAAATAAGGTCCTTCAACTTTCTATAGGTTTAAAATAGGTCCACAAAATTATAAAAAAAACATTTCACTATTTTCGAAGCTTTAAAATAAAATTTTAGAAAAAAACATATGTTATTTTTTATTATATTATTGTGTATAACACCAATTAAAAAAAATATTTTTAATTTAAAAAAATAATAATCACCAAAACTTAATTTATGAGATTTCAGAGATTTAAAAAATAATATTTTTAAGATCACCAAAATAATAATCGTGAACTAATAAACAAACAAAAGCATACATTAATTAAAATTAAATTAACTTTTAGAATCTAACTAATTCTAATTACTGCTTTAAAAAAAATCTAATTCTAATTACTTAGTAACTTTATTCATTTTATAATAATTTTCTTTAATTGTGGTAGCAAACACTTAAATGTAATGAAAACAATGCATTGAAAACCCCTTAATGAACTGAAAATTAATTTTAAAATTAAAATCCTTGATGAAAAAATTAAGCATAAGATATTATTTAAAAAATATTACTCCGTATGTGATAAATATATCCTAAGTAATACAGATTTTTTTGCTGATGTGTCGTCTTTTTCTTAATTTGACTGATATGTCGTTCTCTCCTTGATTTTGTATGATATGTCTTATTTTTAAATGTTATTGTGTATGATATTATCTATGTATCATTATAATTAATGTTGAGTTGTTTTAAATAATTATGAGGATATGTTAAATATAATGAATATTTTTACTATATTTAATATTAATAATTTTAAAGAAAAAAAAGACTTATATGAGAAATCACTTAATTATTAAATTATACTAATAAATTAGTAGGTGTGTTATTAAATTAAATTTATTAATTTTAAACGATAGAAAATTATTTATTTCATTCGATTATGTTTCTCGATATTTTTTGTTTAGAATTTTATTTTTTTTAAAATGATTTAAATATACACTATATTATAAAGACTAATTTTTATTAACAATACGCGAGTGTTCATCTAGTGTGTAGATATTATCGAGTTGTATTGAAATAATCTTTGGTGTCGCCATTACTTGATAAATAAGTTCACTGATATTAAACCCTAAATCTAACACTACAAAATAATGGGGAAATGGGGACGGGGAAGGCATCGGATCTGCCCTCACTAATGATGAAGGCAACGGGTGTGTGTCGATGCCAATATGCTCGATGCTATTTGAATGGCATCGGATTTGGGGAAAACCGTTGCCTTTTGGCAACGGGGCCACTGCCGTTACCAAATGGCATCGGGGCCCACTGCCGTCTCCTTTTGGCATCGGGCCCACTCCCGTCCCAATTTTTGTCGTCGCCTTTTTATTAACATTTAAAAAAGGCGAATCTGGGTTTCGAACCCAGGTATCGAGGCCACCAACACCCACCCCCACCGCTGGGCCACCCATTTTTCGAAAATTCTGCCTTTTTTTGCGAATTGCGGGGTTCGAACTCGGGACCTCCCGGTCTCGAAGGCTTTTGGGCGTCCCCTGTGTGCCGTTTAGGCTAGAAGCTTTAGTCGACATGTTGTGAATGCAATTAATATATATTCAATTTAATTTTAGTTTTTAATTCTTTAAAACAATCCATTCTAACTTTAATTGTTGCTTATTAAATTATTTATCAAAGTATATCATAATTATTTCTAAATTATGTTTTTCAAATTAACTAAATTATGTTTTTCAAATTAAATAATTTAATTACGGTATCAATTCACACTATTTAAATTTATTATAATCCTCAATTTACAACATTTAAATTTATTCTAATTTTTAATTTCACAACATTTTAATTACATACAACATTGAATATAATTATTTTCACTTATACATTTAAATTTATTCTAATCACATCATTTAAATTCATTCTAATTTTCAATTCACAACATTAAATTGAATGGTGATCATGTCCTAATTATACATTATGTACGAATGAAATAAAAAATAACTAAATTAAATTGAAATATTTGATAGCGTCACTACTTGATAATTAATATCTTCACTACGAAAAATCTTAAACCCTGAACCCTAAAAGAGTGACACTATTCACTAGGCATGCTTATAATCTTGAATTTTAAAATTTTAAATTTAAACCATAAAATGTGTCATAATTATACATTATGCATGTATGAAGAGAAAAAATTAAATTAAAATTATTGGTGTCACAACTATTTGATGAATACGTTCACTAATTTGAGTAAGAAATATCCTAACAACGATAACATTAAATATAACATTATAAACATTTTGAATCCCATTAATACAAAATTAGTTTTTGAATATGAAACCTTGTATACGAGAGAATTAGTACTCCGACTCTTGTATACGAGAATCAGATTACTCTTAACACTGGTTCTTCGTATCGGTAACAATAATATCTTGCATACGAGTAATCAAAATTAGAGTTGAAGTACTTGTAATATTTTAATTTTATAATTAATTTTAATTTATTACTTTAATTTTATAATGTTTTAATTTATTAATTAATTTTCTTGAGCCCAATAAAAAATGAAAATCATACCGTGTATGCACAACCCATTACTCTAGGAATATAATCATGTAGCATACCCAAATTAAATTTTCATTTAATATTATTATAAATTAAAATATTATAAAATTATGAATTTAATTTTAGAATTCACCTGTAAGGCTGTAACCTGTACCCACAAGTCCACAACCTCCATCTACAAGGGAAACTCATGTTTTCTTCCTCACAATTATAGTCGCCGATGAATTTTTTTGATTTACAATACCGTTGTATCGAGTCATTTTTAAAAAAATTAAATTAGAGGCAGAACTCCCCTAAGAAAATAATGAAGAATTCAGATGCGGGTGAAATAATTTTTTCCGGCCAACATCTCCGGCAATGAGCCGACAAGAAAAATGTCATTCTTCCTCGATCAAGCACGTCCATGGCTTCTACCTCGTTATCAGAGTTGTTCTACTCCGTGGTCGCAAATATCTTTTTCGAGAATTTTCGCTTGACCATTTTTTCAGATTTAAGCTTTTCCGATCGTCTTCTTCATTCAATCTACCAGTTATAGCTTCGTTTTTCTTTCAGTATTAGAAGCCCTCAATCTATTTTACACTTCATCACGATATTTACATTAGATTTTCAATTTTAAAATTTATGTGTTTAGATTTTTTTTACATTAGATTTTCAATTTTAAAATTTATGTGTTTAGATTTTTTTGAGTTTGCTTCCCGGTTGAAATTTTGTCTTAGATGTTGGTTGTTTTAATTAGTGGAGTATAATTTTTTGCCTCGATTGATTTTCCTGAATCGACTAGATTTTTCGATGCTATGTGTTTTTGTGTTGATTCATTCTTCTTCCCCAAGCTTCTTCTAAGGGGTGGAAGATGAATAATTTTCTTTTTATTTGTTAGATTAAATCACATTTCATGATGAATGAGTTATCAAATTAAAAAAATTTGATTGAGGAGTTTGTCTTCCGATTAAAATGCGAATTATTTGGAAATGGGAATCAAATTTTGGAAAAGGGAGACGGTGGCCGGATTTTGAAAAAAGAGAGGTGACGGTGATGTGGGTGGCGGCTCTGGGAATGGTGTGTGGGGGAAAAGCAAATATGTGCAGGAGATGATCCACTTTAATCTAAAACAGATTATAAATTAAAATTCAATAAATTAAATTTAATCACTGAAATAAAAGAGTGCAATTAAATATAACATTTAAATGTGTTGGTGTAATTATTGCTCTCTTGAAAAGAGAGAGAGAGAGGAGTGTCAGATTTTATTATTTAATTGAAAAATATGTCTTGAAAATATAGAGAGAGAGTGAGGAGTGTCAGATTTTATTATTTAATTGAAAAATATGGCATTTACACTTAAGGGTATATTGATCTTTTTAACTTAATTTAAAACAGAAAATTACAAAAACGCCCTTTTCTTTCTGGATATCCAGAATCTGGATGTTTAGCTGCATCCAATTAATAATGTAAATGCGGTAATGATATGCATCCAGATTCTGGATATCCAGAATCTGGATTTTAATTTAATTAATTGTTTATTAATTGCGATATTACTATTTTACCCTCACTTAGTTATAATACTAATAAATTAATTAAAATGGCATGCGTCAGAATTATTATATTTAAATATTGGGGCTGCATTTAATGCATTGTCATGATTAATTGTTTTGACGGCACATTTAATGCATTCTTCTCCCACACTCTTTCTCTTTCTCCCACCATTAAAGCCATTGCCATTATAACTTAAGTTCTCACGTACCATTATCACCATTTCATCTGTTAAACAAAAAAAAAAAGTTTCCGCCATTATCAACCATATCTCCATCAAAACACGAAATCTGAACAATTTTTTGCTCTAGAGATATTCTTCTTCACAATCACATGTTTTCAATTACAGATTTAATTTTGACCGTAAATTATATCATTATTTATTTATTCTTAAATCTGACTGGAGTTTTAAAGAAAAATAAACACTCCTCTACGCCGCCGGCACCGCCACTCTTTGCCCCAACCTCGCCGCCCTCAAAAGCCGACCGAAGTCGTTTCTCCGGCAGTCCACCACCGTCAGATCCACCTCTTCCAGACCTTCCATGGCTTCCTCCGGCCGCCCCACGATGACGTCAGCCGGGTGCCCGCCGGACTTCCTCATCGCCGCCACGTACTCTGTCCTGGACTCCTCGTCGGGGACTATGCAAATGTGCCGTCCGCCGGATAATTGGAATGTTAAAATTTAATTTTTAATTAATTTAATTTTTGAAATGTTAAAACTTAAAAATTTGTGATTGAGAATATGAAGGGACGTGAATCTAATATATATAATTTTAATTGATTTAAGATTTTTTTAAACATTACGATAATTTAGATTATATTTTTTTTTAATAAAAATGCATGTGTGGATAATTGGATATTAATGTATGAGTATATTTAAGTTTTATTTTACGGTAGAACTAATTTAAAGAAAAAAAGATATTTATATATATCAAAATATATAATTATTATTAATATCATAATCTTAATTATTATTACAAATAAGATTATTTAAAGTGTGGATCAATTCGATTTAAATTAAAAAAAAATATATTTGTATATATCTAAATAATAATTATTATTTCCATAATCTTAATGATTATCAATGAATCAATTCAAATTAAAAAATTTAAATGGTTAATAATATTTATTAAAATTAAAATTATGAAATAAGAAAAATGTCTAACCCTGGACCGTAAACACTATATGCTGAGAAACGAGTAGTCTAAGATAAGTCTACCATATTGAATATAAATTCATAATACATATTTGAAATTTATTTATTAATGAAGTCTAAGTGTACACGTTGAAAGGAGTAGTCGGACACTTTACCCTGAACCCTTTACCCTAAACCGTAAACAATATATGCTGAGAAACGAGTAGTCGGAGATAAGTGTACTATATTAAATATAAATTCATAATACAAATTTGAAATTTATTTATTAATGAAGTCTAAGTATACACGTTGAAATGAGTAGTCGAGCCCTTTACCCTAAATCCTGAACCGTAAACACTATATGCTGAAAAACGAGTAATCGGAGATAACTGTACCATATTGAATAAAAATTCATACTAATACACATTTGAAATTTATTTATTAATGAACCCTATATGTACACGTTGAAAGGAGTAGTCGAACCCTTTACCCTGAACCCTAAACCCTTAATCATTTACTTCATCAATGAAAATTATTTAAAATAAATTAAATAATTCGAATAAATAATTTAAATTTTCTAAAAAGTTAACTTTAATAATTTATGAGAATAATAATTTTTACATGAGTTATTATTACGTGTCAATGCTACATAATTTATGAGAATAATAATTTTCGGTTTATTTGGTTTGTTTTATTCAGTTGTCGGTTCGGTTGAATTTTTTTTTTTAATTTCGGTTGTTCGGTTCGGGTCGGTTTATATTTTACAAAATCGAATAAAGCGAACTGAATCGAATTTCTTTATATAAATTTTAAAAATTACTTATTTAATCAATAAATTATATGAAACAATGCGTTAACAAAAAGAAACTCTATTTGAAGTACGTTACTTTATTAATTTTCAATCTCAAATTTTTAATTCGACATTTGTCGTCTTCTTGCTCCACTAAAAAAAATTATCTTCCTTGAAGATGAATTTCATTGTGGAAAATGCAACAAAACCATTAATTTTTTGCGTGATATTTTTGTGGTTTGTAATTTTAAACTTTGAGGAACTTGTTAGTTTGGATTGTGAACTCTTAAACTTATAATTTGAATTTGATTTTTTGTGTAAAAAACCTTGAAATGTATAATTGTTGAAAAATAATATTTTATACAAGAATTTCGGTTTAAACCGAACCAATCGAACTTTTAATCGGTTCGATTCAAACAAATTTCGATTCGATTTCAGTTTCAATTTTTAAAATTTAGATTATTTCGATTCAATTGAAAAAAGCTCAAAACCGAACAGAACGGACCGAATGGCCACCCCTACCCTAAACCCTCAATCCTATACCCTAAACCCTAAACCATCAATTCTAAACCCTAAAACCTCAATCCTATACCCTTAACCCTAAGCCCTGAGAGAACAAGTAGCAATAATTGTAAAATAATTAAGTGATAGTACAATATTACTAAATATTGTAATAATTAATAATAGAAAATAAATAGAAAAATACCACATTACTCAATTTAAAGTTTTATTTAAAATAACTTATGATATATATTTTTATGTGAAATTAATTTTTAACGTATTAAGTTCTCGTAACTGATTAAATTTAAAGACATTAATTTTCAATATTTTAATTAAAATGACATGTGACATATATATTTTTGTGTAAAATTAATTTTTTATAATTTACTAAATTTGAATTGTGACATTAATGTTTATTGTTTTAATTAAAATAATTAACATGAAACATATTTTTATGTGAAATTATATTTTCATAATTTATTAAATTTATATGAGGATTAAATATGAGACATGCTTTTATATTTTTATTAAAAAAAATCTAATAATTTTTATCAATTAAATTTTTTATAATTTATTAAATTTGAAGTGGGTTACACATGTACTTATTCAAAACTCATACAGTATAATATATTAAAATTATTAATATGAGGCCTTTTTTTATAAAGTATATGTGACATTTATTATGTGATTAATTTATGACATTTTTTTATGAAATTGATTTTTAAATTTTTTATTAATGATTTTTTTTAAAATAGGAAAGAATATTGAATACGTAAGTGGAAAAGTGGAAAAAGTTTATTTAAAGGTATTGAAATTTGGGAATATGTGAAAGAGAAGGGGGAGGAGACAGGAGAGAGAGGAGAGAGGAGAGGGAGGAGACAGAGGAGAGAGAAGAGGGAGGAGATAGGAGAGAGGAGAGATTTTAAATTTAAATTATAAATTTCGATTGACCATTTTTTCAAATTTAAGCTTTTTCGATCGTCTTCTTCATTCAATCTACCAGTTATAGCTTCGTTTTTCTATCAGTATTAGAAGCCCTCAATCTATTTTACACTTCATCACGATCTTGACATTAGATTTTCAATTTTAAAATTTATGTGTTTAGATCTTTTTGGGTTTGCTTCTTGAAATTTTGTCTTGATGTTGGTTGTTTTAATTAGTAGAGTATAATTTTTTGCCTCGATTGATTTTCCTGAATCGACTAGATTTTTGGATGCCATGTGTTTTTGTGTTGATTCATTCTTCTTCCCCAAGCTCCTCTTAGGGGTGGAAGATGAATAATTTTCTTTTTATTTGTTAGATTAAATCACATTTTATGATGAATGAGTTATCAAATTAAAAAAAATTGATTGAGGATTTTGTTTCCCAGGATGAAATGCGATTTGTTTGGAAATTGTGGCCAAATATTGGAACAGATGTTGGCCGGATTTTGAAAGAGAGAGATGGCGGCGCTGTGACCGGACCTATCGGGAATGGTGTGTTGGGGAAGAAACAAATATGTGTAGGAGATGATCCACTTCAATAAATTAAAATTTAAAATAGATTACTGTATAAATTAAAATTCAATAAATTAAATTTAATCACTAAATGAAAGAAAAAAAAGAGTGCAATTAAATACAACATTGAAATGCGTGTTGGTGTAATCATTGCTGTCTTGAAAATATAAAGAGAGAGAGAGAGAGTGTGTCAGATTTTATTATTTAATTCAAAAATTATGACATTTACACTTAAGGGTATATTGGTCTTTTTAACCCAACTTAAAACAAAAAATTACAGAAATGCCCTTTTCTGGATATCCAAATTCTGGATGTTTAGCACCATCCATGTAAATGTTTATCCATGCTCGGAAAAGGTTATCCAGTCCTTTCCATTTCCAAGTTCCAATGTTTATCCGACTAATAAATGTAACAGACTTATCAATAATGAAGCCGAGGCAGGGAAAAGGTTATTGCAAAAAAAAAGATAATAAAACTATTAACATTGAAAAAACAAATCTTACCATGTAAATGTTTATCCATGCTCGCCCATGATCGAGTTGTCAAATATAAAATTTATTTTTCACTTCTTCACATACACATTTTACATCATAATCCAAACTCATTTTTTTTCACATTTTATTCATAACCACTTCAATCAACATTTAATAAATTATTTCTTTTATAATATAATAATTATATTTATTATTAATTTTTTTTATACTCATTTACACAATATTTAGAAAATATATACAATTATTTAATAGAAAAAAAATTCAAAATATAAAAAGGATAACTAGAAGAGAAAAAAATTAGGAGAAGAGAAAAGGAAGTGTATGAAATTGTGATTCAAATCATATTAAGATTGGTCCCTATTTATAGAGAATTTTTTTTTTAATTTTTTTTTTAAATAGAAAAGTGAAAATCGAAAATTAACTAAATAATATACTCTTATGAGTAAAAATTGGACCCGTGACATGCTTATATTTTTTGGGATAAGAATATCCCACCAAAAAATTGGTTGTAGGGTAGAATGAACATGGTCATCAAATATATTTAATTTTTTTTTTTGGTCCTATATGGATGACTTGGTCATCCAACCACCTATAAACATAGTCTAAGAGGACGTTCAACAACCTTGTCACCTGCTTGCACTTTCTAAAAATGATTTTTTTTTTTTTATAAATTAGGCCTCGCAATATTCATATATTTAAACAAAATGTCATTACAGCTAATTCAATTATTTACTTTACTTTTTTCATAAAAGTTTACGAAATGTGTGCCCACCTTTTTTGTGAAAACATTTATGGAACATACAAAGTATTATCTAAATCAAAATTTTGATCTAAACACTCGGATTTTGGTGGACGATGGTGATGACTCTTGTCCCATTTGTTTTTCGTCAGTGGAATCTATTTAACATGTATTCTTCTTTTGTCCAGAAGCTGTTTATCAGTTCATGGCTGGGGTGTTCATTAGTATATTCGCCTATTCCAACGGCACACTTCAATGAATTTACGGCATTCGGCTCAGGTAGGGGAGGGAGGAAAATTTACTCATTGATTTGGCAATGTGTGATTTGGAAAAATTGGAAGATGAGGAACATGTGGATCTTCAAGGGTGTCCAGCCGTCAATCTCAAAGTGTATCGAAGGAATAATATTTTGCTCGTGGAGATGGTTGAGGGTATGCTTCCCATCATCTTTCTGCTAGCTACTCTACCTACGACGGGGAGACTGCTCCATCACTGTGCTTTCCATCGATCAAAGCTGCAGTAAAGTTGTTTAAGTATTTGAGTTTTTGTGTATAAGTAGATGAGCTCAGCTGCTGTCCATTATATTTCCTATGAAACTATGTACCAATATCTATTTTTTGAGTACTTCATGTACTCCTCATTACCGTCCAAAAGAAGAAAAAAACACTGGAAGATTGCAGCATAGTTATCGATTTCAATTTTGTTATAAGAGAAAGAAGAAACAGTAATAAATTAAGAATGAAGATAATAAACAAAGGGAAACATTCGTCATTAAAGGTACGTACACACACAGTAACAATAGACCATGATCATTATGATGCATCATACATAGGCAGATAGACAAACAACGCGCGAAAAGCAACACTAGCTGCTAATATTTCATAAATAAGAAGCCTAGAAAAGACACATTTTCCCTAGTCCTAGCTAGTTTAATACTAGTACTATTATTTGTTGCGAAGGTTGCGAAAATAGTCTTTTGGAGATGCCTCAAAATCTGGCCTTCGGATGTATCCATCTCTCCCTGGTGCTTTCATCATCTTAATTACTTCTTCTTTTTCGACCTCGGAGGAGCTCCCAAACAACTTCGATATGCCCCACGCCGCCACCCCTACCGCCGCACCCACCGCCACAGCGCTAGCCGCCCACCCTGCAGCTTCATCTTTCTCCTTCTCAGAAGCCTCCATTTTCGACGTCGACCGATTTCCTCCACCGGATGCCATGCTTTGTTTCTTAATTGATTTCCCTGTTTTTTTGGCTGAGAATTAGTATAAATTATTTTGGCATGCAATGATCGAAGTGAGAAGTTGTATTTATAGAGGCCAACGAGTAGCCGTACGTGTACATTGAAATTATCAACCCGGGTGGGTAATTAATTTGCAAATAACCGAGGCAAAAGTAGAAAATGAATTGAATTATACAGCTGACTACGTAATTTGAAAGTTATCGAGGCACATTTCCATTAAATAGTTTGCCAAAAAAAAAAAGATGATTTGCTTTTATGGAGTACTTGGTAGTTTTACTAAGACCATCTCCAACGGAACTGTGGAATTGAAGTTTTACTTCATTTATGAAGTTTTGCTCCCTCCAACCGTACTCTATTTTGAAGTTTTGAAATAGAGTTTTGAATAGTAAACTCTATATATGGAGTTTACTATTCAAAACTCTATATTTTATATCTATTATTTTATTAATATTTACAATTCTATATTAATAATTTGTTGAATATAATTACAATTCTATTCTTATACTAATTTATAATTTAATTTTAATTGTGTAATTAATTAATTATTTTTTTTTGTGTATTATTATTACCTAAAAAAAATAAAATAAAATACAATAAAATATACATTATATATTAAATATGAAATACATTACATATTAAAACAGACATACATGCATTACCTAGCTACATATAACACCGACATATTAAAATAAGTGAACACAAACTGAAAAGAAATACAAATACACATAATAAAAAACGATACACTAGTATGGCGGAATGTTGGATCCAGATGGAGAAGTTCCGCTAAAAAACGGATCAAATTGATCAATCTCGCCCGAGCCATCCCCACTCATGTATCGTGTTATTTATTCACAAGATTGTTAGTGTTATTTATTCTATTTTAAACGTAAGAAGTGTAATCGTGTTGTATTAGATTATACTCACATGTATTGTTTTACGTCATTATGTGTTTCGTAATTTTATATTTAAATAAAAGTAATATTTGAAAACTACAAGTTTATTTACATTTTATGATTTTGATAAAATTAATAATATTTAATTTATAATTTAATTTACTAATTGAATATTTAATTGTATAAATTAATTTAAATACGAAAATAAATATATTATTTAATGACTGTAATATATTAAAAATGATTAAAATAATAAATAGAGTAAGATATAGAGTTTCATGGTTGGAGAAGGTTTTTAAAATAGAGTTTGAAAAAGTATATTTTAAAGTTTAGAGATCTTCATTTGAAAGTTTCTGGTTGGAGATGGCCTAAGACAGACGGAGGGATTATAAATTTGTGTCACCACAATTGTCAAATCAAAAGTAAATTACATCTATTAATTTATACACTTATTTCTCAATCACGGAATACAATTACTATTTCAGGTTCCACTATTCATATCATTTAATTTAATTCATTTACTTCCTCTATTTCATAGAAATTTACACACTTTGTATATATAGATGTTCCATACCAATTTGCACACTCCATAAAAAGAAATATTGTCATAACTCTCACCCTCAAAATATACACACATTTACCCATATGCCATTACCTTTTCACACTCAACCTATTTTTTACTTTACTTTATTCATTCAAGTTTACAAAACTACCCCTCAAAACATCACTCATTACACTTTTTCTTACACATTTATTAAAATGTGTGCCATCCCACGGGTGCAAATTCCTCTGGGACGGAGGGAGTAATATTTTTTACTCCTTTCACAATAACTTTTATACTTTTCTTTTTGGACAATAACTTTCACACCCTTAAAATGAAAAAATACTTTATAAACTTCACCCTCACAATATCCTCAATTTTACACTAATGTCATTACTTTTTCTCCACACATACACAAAAGTCAACTAATTTCTTTATTTTATACTCCCTCCGCTTATAAGCTTCCCATTTTACCATTTTGGTCCGTCCGCCTATAAACTTCTCATACCCTTTTTGGTAAGTAATTTTTCTTACACATCACTTTATATCTGACTTTTTCTCTCTATCTCTCTCCTTCTTCCAATCACATCACTTGTACTATATTTTTTATTTAATCACTTTTCTTAATCTCTGTGCCAAAAAGTAACGGAAAGCTTATAGGCGGACGGAAGGAATACATAAAATTTTACAAAATTACCCCTAAAAACTTCACTCATTATTACACTTTCTTAATTTATTTGTCCACATACATATGAAAGTGAGTACTTTATTTCTTTTTTTTTATTGATTGACTTAGTAAATATAATAAATATTTATGAATTTATATTCACAAATACTCCGTGTAATTAAAATAAAAATTGTCCATTGTACAAGCTGTCTAATAGAAATAAAATAATACCTCCGTAGTTCTCCGTCGTGCTAGTAATAAAATAATACCTCCGTCGTTCTCCGTCGTGCTAGTGAAAGTTATCCAACTTTTCTTTTTCGTTCATCTCAATAAAAACCATTCATTCTCCTTTTGACAAACAATACACTCTCACATTTTATTATATTTTTTTTCTTTCAATGAGGAAATTTTATTTTTGGTCCTGTAAGTTTAGAAAATTCCAAAATAAATCCTTTAAATTTTAACTTTACAAAATACGTCCTTCATGTTTCAATTTAGTCCTTTTTTTATTCAATTTTAATCCTTTATCTTTGTAAATAATTTTATACATAATATATTTATTGTATAAATAATTACTATATTATTTTATACATAATATATTTATTGTATAAATAATTACTATATTATTTTACAAGATTAACAAATTTGTTATATATACACAATACACTACTTCTATAGTATATAATCCCCTTATATACTAATAGAGAGTTTAAATTGATGATGTATCATTTTGTGGTTAATTTGCTTTATAAAATTAATTAACATAAGTGTAATTATTTTGTATAATTCAAAATATTATGTTAGTTAAACTTTTATATTATAATACAACATTATAATAAATATAATTGAAATTTTTTTAACAAAATAATTATAATTCTGCGAAATCATTTTTTAAAAAATATAATTATAAAAATATGAAAAATTAAATTAAGTAAATAAATAAAAATTTATTATTAAATATTTAAAAATATATTTAAAATTCCGTGTAATACACGGGTTCTACACTAGTTATTGTATATTTTTGAGTTTTAATTAAATATTCTATATAAATTAATTTATTGTTTTAGTGCAGGGACGTACCCATGATTTTGACTTGAGGGGGCCGATAGAAACGATTTAAATACTAATATATGTATGACATAATTTTTATAATATATTTTCTTCGTCTAATAATAACATTTTATACATTTTATAATAACTTTTACACTCTTAAAATTGAAAATCATTTATAAACTTCACTCTCACAATATCTTTAATTTTACATAAAATGTCCCAACTTTTAGACTTATTGGCCTACACATAAGTTAACTTATTTTATTTTTTAAGTTTATACATAAAAAATTATAAAATTACCCTTTAAAACTTATTCATTATTATACTTTCTTAATATGTGTATTCATCAATATATGAAAGTTAGTATATGTCATTAATATATTAAAATTTAAAATGCCTCCGCAGACAGAAAAATCATCTACGATTGAGTGAATAGATTAAATCCATTAAAAAATAATCATCTAACTATTTATTTTTATTAAATTTAATTATTTGTGATATTAAAAAAACATATATTTAAATAATTAAATCTACTTTCACTACTTTGTTATAAAAGATGACAAGAATTTTAGAAGTCTAACTCAAATGGGAAAAAGAAATGTTATTGGGCTTTTGGGCAATTAGGCTGGATTGCAGAATGATAATTAATGCATGCAATTTTTTGTATTTGAATTTCCGTATATATAATACATATATAATAGTAAAAAAAATAGAAATATTTGAGGGGGGTCAGGGCCACCCCACACGCTTGCTAGTTCCGTTCCTGTTTTAGTGTATTTTTCGACTCATTATTTTGTGATTTCAATTACGTTGATATTTTAACTTTTTATTTAATTCATGTAAAATGAGAATATTTTGAATATTCGAAAAGTAGATGGTGTGAGAAGAAAATGACTCGGTTTTAGAGGTAAATAATTGGACCCTTTATAGTCATTCATGGGGCCACACCTTAATTCATTTGATAAAGGTCCTGGTTCTCTTAGAATATAGGAGTAGTAATTATCGACAAAAAAATAAATATCATGGTGTTAGGGATGAGGATTTTCCGATTTGGGTATGATGATGCTGTCAGACGCTACGTATTCTAATTTTAAAATTATTTTAATAACTTAGTGTTTAATTATCTGTTATTTAGTGCTTAAAATTTTAGTTTTTGCAAAGCTGTCCTGAACTACACAATAATGTTGTTATTTTTTCGTGTGGTTGTAGAAATGTTCTTTAGGTATCAGAATATTTGGGAACAAATTGTGGTGTTGTTTTATCTTTTCTTTTTAGATGAGGAAGTTCATTCTACCATTGCATTTGATATCTAGCTTCTAGAATAAATTGATACAAGAGGACCATTTGACTATATTTGGTGTTGTTTTGTCACGCCCCAAATCTGAAAATAATGACCTTTAAAAAAATACTTAAAATAACTAATTTTAATGTGCCAAAAATTGAATTTTAAACTTACAACGATAAAGTAAGGGACGCAACAGTTATTACATTTAAATCACGTTAAGCATTGCAGCGAAAACCGTTAAATAAAATTAAAAAAATCATAAATAACTGATCAAGCAATTATCCATAAGAATAAGTTGAATCACTACAAAAAAACTGAGATTTAGAGACGAATTAAATACCATAAACATTGTATCTAAACAGGTTAGAAACGGATTTTGGAACCATTTTCTATCTGTTCCTAATCGCATGGTATCTAATGTTATGAACGGTTTTCTAAATTCTGTTTCTAATAAGAGACGGATTTGAGACCGTTTTTTTCGGTTTATAATGAGAGACGGATTTTGACACCGTATATTCTCGTATCTAAACGATGAACGACCCGTTTTATATCCGGGTCAAAATTCCGTTTCAAATGTCGTTTTGTCTCTAAATCCGTATCTAAACGATAAACGACCCGTTTTACATCCGGGTAAAAAATCCTTCTATAATTTCGTTCGTAATTAGAAACGACGTTTTGTCGTCTCTAAATCCGTATCACAAGGTAAAAATTCGTTTCCAAGCCTTTAATCCCCATTCCAAGCCCGAACCCGACCCGACACCCATCCCACCCTACCATGCAACCACCCCCCTCTCCAATTATTTAATCCCCATTCCAAGCCTTAATCCCAATCCCACCAAGCCCGAACCCAACCCGAACCCACACCGTCCCAGCCCGAACCCAACCCGACACCCATCCCACCATCCCAGCCCGAACCCAACCCGACACCCATCCCACCCTGCAACCACCCCCCTCCAACTATTTAATTGACCTTTTTTTTGGTCTATATGAGAATTGAACTCAGGTGGGCAAGTGTCTATTATTGAGCATCTGCCACTAGGACAGATAACTCTTTTGTTTTATCTTTTAATATTAATTGTATATGTATATTAATTTATTTTTTTTACATGAATTCAAATTGTAACTTTTAAATTTATAAATGTAATTTTTTTTATTAATTTCTAAAAATTGTAATTACTCAATGCCGTCAATAAGCTGTAAAATACTAAGAACTATGCATAGTTTAGACACTTAATTTCATTATATTAGTTTAACATATATAATTAATTGATTAATTTGTAACTTTAAATAAAATAAAAAATTGTTATTGAATAATGTCAATTGTAAAAGTCGATCTTACTTTATAAATTCAAATAAATTAATTAAATTACATTTAATCTTTTGCTAATTTTTTTTAAAAATATTGTTATTAATTTTACAAATTTTATTATTTAAAATTTGCACTTTTATTAGGTGCTAAAATTAAATTAAATTTTAAAAATTGGGTTCGAACATGTGAGTTGTAACGATTTTTATTAAATTATGCGTTTATACTATATAGCACTAGGCTGTAACGATTTTTATTAAATTATGCGTTTATCCTATATAACTGGACTCAATTACACATTGTTTTTATTAAATTATGCGTTTATCAAGTACACCGTGTACTTGAGTACACAACAGTACTACCCCTGAATAGGTGCAGTAGTATACTTGACACACTTAAATGACAAATACAAACGGATCATACATTTATATCTTTTGGCAAATACAAACGCTTCATGGGTTATATGGGTTGGGTTTTTAAACAAGACCCATCTATTTGACCCCCATTTTTTACAAGTTCACCACCAAATTCTACTTACTACTTGAATGGAAAATTTCATTTAAAAAAAATTATCTTAAAAATAATTAGAAAAAAATAAATAAAATGGTTGGATTTTTAAACAAGACCCATTTATTTGACTCCCATTTTTTACGAGTTCACCACAAAATTCTACTTACTACTTGAATGGAAAATTTCATTTAAAAAAATTATCTTAAAAATAATTAGAAAAAAATAAATAAATTTTTTGTTGAAGGGAATCGATCCCCCTCCAGTTAAAGAAAATTTAACAAAGTTAACCAACATGCTAGCATCCTTAGACATGGCATACTTTCGAAATATATATATTAACCCACTTTTCAGAGGCATACTTTCGAGATAAATATACCCACTTTTAAGATCTATATTTTAAATGGATCCAGTTGCAAATAATTGTAATTTATAGTGTTGCAAATAATTGTAATTTATAGTAGACGAATTGATAAGTAAATTGATATATTATAATAAATGCTTGAGATGCACAACTTACCTGGTCAATCTTGGATGATAAGTAAATCGATTGATATATTATAATAAAGGCTTGAGATGCACAACTTACCTGACAAACATTCTTCAGATACCAAGATTGAAAGAAATTTATAGTGCCAAGATTGAAAGAAATTTATAGTAGGCAAATTATATTATAATAAAGGCTTGAGATGCATAACTTACCTGGTCAATCTTGATGGTAGAGACAATATTATTATTATTAGCAATATTGAAAGAAATTCATGAATTATTGTCATTAGTCCATATATTATATATATTGTCATATAAAATATATTTTCATATAAAAGATATGAAATATATAACATAGATTAGGTACGGTCCATATTTTACATGGAAAAAAATTGACATATTATTAGATATAATTTAGGTTTAATTTCCCTTAAAATATATTTTTTAAAAATTTAGTAAAATTAAATAAAATTAATTTCTATAAATTAGATTTAACTTAATTTAATTTGTATCTCTAATCCCTTCATTGATTTTCAATTTTTATTTCAAGTTCATTTTGACACAAAAATGATTTTTGATTTTCAATTTTTATTTCAAGTTCATTTTGCATAAAAATGATTTTTGATTTTTATCTCAATTGATCTTATTCCCTTTGTCAATTGATCTTATTCCCTTTGTTATGTAGTCTATTTTACAATTAACAATGCTTCACGTATGATAGAATTATTTTTTAATCTAAAATTTATTAACAAATACTATACAAATTTCTTGATAAGTCTTAATAGTAATTTTATAAAGATTTATAAACTTTTAAAAATTAATGAATGACTCTCTTTTTTAATCTAACGTTATACACTTGATTAGAGAATCAATTCTTAGAATATTTTCACTAGTTTATACTTTTTCTAAGTTGATGATAGAATTATTTTTTAATCTAATTTTTTTTTTTAATACTATACAAATTAAAAAAATTATTCAATAACATCTCCTTTTTTTTAATTTAAAATTGATATATATATATATTATCATATGTAATTGAAGATATAATTAATATAATATTATTATTATAATATATATATATCTAACCTAAAATATATTTACATCAATTTTTGGAATATTTTCATTAGAGAATCAATTGATATATATATTGTCATATGGAATTGAAGATATAATATAATATTATTATTATTATAATATATATATATATATATCCTAAAATATATCTACATAGTATTATTCTAACATTTATATTTATCTGATACATAGAAGATATATTTGTTGGTCCCAAAGTTGAGTTAATAATATTGAGTAAGCTAGTGAAAATGTCTAGAGGGGAGGGGTGAATAGACTTTTCAAAAATCTTTCAATATATCAGAATACACAATGCGGAATAATCAGATTACTAATGAGCCCAATCAAATTTATACTCAACTTTTCTATAGATCTTTATCTTTGTAAATTCTTAATGTTCTTAGTGAAACAATTCAAACAAATATCAAACAGAAAATGTAAAGAACACAGAATTTTATAGTGGTTCGACAAATGTCTACATCCACTCTCACAACTCCAGTTGTGAAGTTTTATTAACTCTTCATTGAGTTTCTTGTGGCTTAAAGTCCCAAGATTAAGACTGTGATCTTATCGATTACACTCCCAAGTGTATCTTCGATCGACTAGTAATTCTACAAGTAACTAGCACACTTGTTTTACAAAATACAAACTTAAACTTGAAAAGTAAAACTTCTCTTTGAATAGCCTTTGATTCTTCTCTTCAATTCAGTGGCTCTTCTCTTCTTCAATCTCCTTCAACTCTGTGAGTTCTTCTTGTAGACTTGCTCTTGATTTCTCTAAGATCAGTAATTGCTTCAGTAGTCTTTAGCAGTAGGAGATCATACAGTATTTATAGAACTTAGTATGACAGTTAGCAGTTTGTGAACTAACTCTCAACTAACTCTAAAACTGTTTTTGTAACTTCTTCTTGTAACCGACTTTGTAACTTCCTTCAACTTCCAAGTCAGCATATCTTCAATATATCTCCAGTTACTCTTTAAATAAGCTTTCCAAACTTATTCTTCAAATTACCAAATCAGCACAGTAACTTACTGTTCTGATTTTTTACTCTTCGGATTTTACTCTGCTGAGTCAGTCAGCACAGTAACTTAAAACTTTTCAAAACTTCTCCAGATTTCTTCTCAGCTTATCTTCAACTCTTCTTGAAGTCTTCTTAATCTGAAGTAGTCCTCTGAGTCTTCATTAGTCTTCTGATCTCCTTCTAATCCATTCCTAATCTAGTGTTCTGATTTTACTGTTCTGAACTTTACAATGCTGAATACAAATAGAATACAACTTTACATATATAAAACCTATCTATACACCAACTGAACTATATACAGATGAGTATATCTAAGTCCTACACTATAAGCTGTCTATACAATACAAAACATCAGCTTAGTTCCTAACAGTTCATATATCAGATCAGTAACCAATAAGATCAGTAACTCATAAGATCAGTAACTCATGTAAGTTCAATAACTTCCAGATAAGATCAGTAAATATTAAGATCAGTAAACATTTAAGATCAGTAACTTACATATAAGATCAGTAACCATATCAGATCAGTAAGTACATCAGATCAGTAACTCAGATTTTCAAATATCTCATATAAGATCACTAAAAATATTCTCAGTTTCCATACTCAGATCAGTAATCTTATTCCAAATAACTTAGTTAAGATCAGTAATTTTATTCTTCATATTACTCAATAAGATCAGTAAACTTACTTCAGTTAGCATTAAGATCAGTAATCTCAATTTTAAGTTTCTCATCAGATTAGTAAGCTTAGATTCAGATGACTTAGTTAAGATGACTTAGAACCACATATATCACTAACTTTAAGTTGCTTTTGGCCATCAAAACATACTTTCATCAACTAGAACATTGTTTATAGGATTCATATCCCAACAATTTCCCCCTTTTTGATGAAGCCAAAACTACTTAAATGTTAATAAATCAGTAGTTAAGTATGTAGTCAATCATAACAGTTCATCAATTCATAATTCCAGATTCATATTCAAATAAGATCAGATATTACAAATAATCACAGAATATGAAACACAAAAAAATATAGAAATAAAGATTAAGGATAGAAATGTTATCTTCTGAGCTTGTCCTTCATCTTCATTCTGCATCTTCAGATTCTGAATGCCACATACATTCTTGCCTTGATATCCATCATGTGTTGATGATCAGTGATTCCTTCTTCCTTGATAATCTCAGCAATAATGTTGTTGATCTCTTTGTAATCAGGTTCTCCATTTTCCAGTCTTGGAGGTTCCCAATTAGGTTCTTCAGGGCACAAAATCTTAGTTCCAACACGATTTGCAACTTGTGCTATGTCTTCCCAGAACTCTTGATCAATGTTCAGCATAAATTCTTCAAAATCAATAAATTCTGCTTCCTTGCTAGAATGATCACCAAACTTCTTCACAATGAAGTTAGCAATCTGCCATTTCTTCTTCAAATTCTTCCAGTATTCCATATGTTCTGTTAAAACAATGAAATCCACAAAGTTTTCATCTTGAAAATCTTTGTCAAACTGTTTTCCTTCAGCTTTCTTTTGAGCATTCATCTTTTTCTTCAAAGCTGTAACTCGATTATCAAATCTTGTCTTCAAGAACTTGACATCCTTTTCTTTCTTCTTTTTCAAACTTTCTTCTTCTTCACTTGTCATAACAGTTTTCATTTTGCTCTTTGATCTAGTCATTCTTCCAGCTTCTTCCTCTTGTTGTTCTTCATCAGATAAAACTAGCTTCCTTTTCCTCTGACTTGAACTTCCTGCAATCTCAGGTCTCTTTTCAACAATCTCTTGACCTTGTTGCTTCTGTTGCTTTCTTTGCTTCAGTTTTTCATTCAGAATATGAATTTCAGCTCTTAATTCATCTTGACTTACAACCAATTGAGCTTGTTGTGACTGTGTTTGTTCCATCACTTGTCTTGTCCTATCTTCCCCCTTTTTGGCTTCATCATGCCACTCCTTCAAGGAAGATATGTGTTGCTCCAGCTTCTTATGCAACACCTGAGACAAATTCTTCTCTTGTACTCTATGAAGGTCAAAAATTTTGGACATAGTATGCTCCATGACCTTTTCATAAGAGTGTTCAGAATGCATCTTGTTCATCCTTTCAGTAGCTTCCTGAAACATTTGAACAGCAGCTTCCAATTTGCCTTGAAGCTCTGCATTCTGTCTTTTCAGCATCTCAAAGTCAGATTGCTCAGAATCCTTCTCAACAGGACCTGTTCTGATCTCTTCGTGCACATCCTCAATAGGATCAGTAGATTGAATAGGAATGCTTTCCAATTCTTCAGCATTTACATCCTGATTTTCAACAACTTCAGTTTCCTCAATTACAACAGTGTTCTCAAACACTTCTGTTGCATTGACAATGTCTTCATCAATATCCATAAAATCTTCTTCAGCAGCAGTTTCATCAACACCTTTCTCTTCACTGAACAAATCTTCATCAGAGACAGGAGTTGCAATCTTCTCAACAGTGTACTTGATCCCTGTTAGTCTCTCAACAAGAAGTACAACAGATTCTGGAGTGACTAACTCAAGAAAAGAGTTAACACCAGCTGCTTGCATTTGTTCTGCTTCCCAATCATCAAAGATTGAAGCACCTCCCATACCTTCCATTATAGCTAAACTTTCCTTCAAAGTACTCCTCTTAAGATACACCCAAGTGCCTATCCTAAGGAGTTTCTCAAACTCAACAGAGCTTTCATCTAGTCCAGGAAATTGTTTCAACAGTGCTATCCTTAAATCAATCCTGATTCTATCTTCTTTATCACAGATAGTGTACTCCATCAAATCAGCAGGTTTAGGAGCAATAAATTCAGGTTCAGGAGAAGATGAAATATCAATTGGCTCAGTAGAAGGTTCAAATTCATGTTCAGTAGAGTGAGCATGAACCTGTAATGGGGATTGATGTGGTGAAGATTGATGTGAAGTTTGATGTTGAGGGGTAGGAATTGAAGTAGGCTCAAAGGTAGTGAGCTGAGGTGATGAATGGGGAGTGTTCTGAGTCTCAGAAAAGTAGTGATCTGATCCTCCAGAACATGAAGGTTGAGGATTTTGGGGTTCAGGTTGGCTTGGTTCAGAATCAGAAGGGGTAGGGGAGACAACAACTAACTTCCTCCTAACACTCCTTGAATTAGTCCTCTTATGAATAGCAATTGGACTAGGAACACTAACCTCTGGCTCATCTGAGCTTGATTGCACCACAGTTTCCACAAAACGAACTGTTGGTTCCGGGGCAGCTGTAGCAGACCTTCCTCTTCTTAAAGTAGTACTGCTCGGATCATGCCTTGCCTTTGATCTAACCTCAGTTTGATCGTCCTCCGATTGGTACATTGAAGCTCCAGACTCTTCTGCTTCAATTTCTTGAGAGTGTTCCAAGGGGTTCTCTTGTTCAAATTGAACAGACTCCTTCTTCATCAAGAACTTCCCATGATGGAATTTCTTGGGATTACTCCAATAAGGCTTTTTCACCAGCTGAGGCAGCAAGAAACTCAGCTTGTTTCCAAACCCTAACTTTGATTTCAGTGAGAATTCCAATGTGTCCTCATCAAATAAAACCTTTTCCTTTTCAGTCATTAACCTTTCCAGGAAGAATCCTTGCCAATCACCTTCCACTCTGTCGATGATTGCAGCCATAATTCTAATTTTAAAACTCGATAAGGCATCCTGGCTATGATGTTGCCCTAGCAAGCACTTTCCTGCTATATCCATCAAAAACTGCAACCCAGTAGGAAGTACATCCTTCTTCAGATTCGTCAAGGTCTCTGTTTCAACTCCTGACCATCTTCCCACGCACTCCTTTTCCTCTCTAACTTTGTAGGTCATAATATCTACTGGACCTTGCGGTAAGTCCAACATTACTTCGAGAATATCCCTTGTAATGGTGACTTTGTGTCCAGCAAGCATGGAGTGAACACCATTTTTATCTCCTTGGAGTTGTAAATAAAATTCCACCGCTTCTGGTTCGTAGACATTCACGGGAAATGACTCCAGAAACTTTCGTAGTCCGCATTCTTCACACATAGTTAAAATCGCTTGATTTTCTGCACTGTGTCTGCCATTGAAATAAACAGCGTTCTCCACGAAAATTCCCTTCTTGCGCATCCATAAATTCGAATCAAAAGTTCCTGCTACTTGGTTAGCTTCATTGATAATATTGACAGTTGCCATTTGAGATTTTGTAGAAATCAAATTTTGCAGAAGTTATGAAGTTAAGATATTTCCAGAAATAAGCTCGTAAGAACGAAGAAGATGAAGTGTGATTGTTTTTGTTATAATTCAAAACCAATCTAGGGCTAGGATTGAATTAGATTATTATAAAGAATGGTTGGGATTAAATCTCGAATTTCGAGTTAAACAATAACTGTTCACATTCTAGAAACAATCTTAATTTTTGGAGCCAACTAGTGTTTGATAAATACACCACAATTTTTAGGTTAGAAATAGAAGAGTGTATTAATCTTCTCTATTAGTAATCTAAAAATTTGAACAATATTTGACTTAGAGTAATCTAAACCAAAAGACTGTTCTGATGCAAATCAGCACAGTAGTTTCCAAAACAATTTCACTTCATTTTCTTACTTATTTTTAAAGAAAATTTCACTTATCTGGATCAGCTGAGTACTGTGATCAGCTGAGTAACCTTTTTAGAAATCAGATCAGTAGATGAATCAGCACAGTAGATTTCAGATCAGTAGATGGGTCAGCACAGTAATCCTCAGATCAGTACCCAAATTCCCTGATTTCATCTTTTTGATATCAGCACAGTAATCCTCAGATCAGTACTGTGTCAGATCAGTAGATTTCTTGTAGACAGATTAGTAGTAAACAAATCTTTCTGTAGACAGATTAGTCAGTAATCAGATTAGTTCTGTAGAATAACTGAATTGTAATCAGATCAGTACTGTAGACAAAGAAACTTTGTAATCAGCACAGTTCTGTAGACAAGTCAATGTATTAATCAGAATATATCTGTAGACTGCTATAGTCTGTAATCAGATCAGATTAGTAGACTTTTCAAATCTGTAATCAGATCAGTTCCCCCTTCAATGGAGAATTCCTCTTCTGTGCCTGTTTCACCTTGGTAGAAGTGTTAGTTCATGAGATATAAGTGTAAAACAGTACAGATTAGTAACAATATGTTTAATTTAATGATCACATCAAGGTTTATGCTAAAGTGACTTAGTGATCTGAGTCAACAAAAGGATCTTTAAGAAATCACAGATTCCCCCTTAATGTATGTTCTCAGTGTCCCTCAGCTTTACCAGCTTCCTCATTGGGATTAAGGTCACTTTAGTAACCTTGTTACCTGTTTTAGTGACCTGACATTGGATTGTCTCTTCTGACTGTTGAATTTTGATGTACTGCTCTTACTTTCTGCTTTATCTTCCTCTTGGTATAAGATCAGTACCTGAAAAGTTAGCACAGTTCTATATACAAACAGAATCCATATCTATCAATCCTAAACTAATGCACAATTCTCTTAATCTCAGTTCAGCCAATGGTTTTGTAAAAATGTCAGCCCTTTGAATATCAGTATGAATCTTTTCCATTCTAATATTCTTCTTTTCAACATGATCCCTAATAAAATGATGCCTAATGTCAACATGTTTGCATCTAGTATGTAAAACAGGATTTTGAGTGATGGCAATGGCACTATTACTGTCACAATATATAGGTACATTAGATTCTACAACATTGTAGTCTCTGAGTTGTTGTATTAGCCAAAGAAGCTGACTACAACAACTACCTGCAGCCATATATTCTGCTTCAGTAGTAGAAGTTGCCACACTTGTTTGTTTCTTTGAAAACCATGAAATGAGCTTAGTTCCTAAGAATTGACATGAACCTGAAGTAGATTTTCTATCTATTTTGCAACCTCCAAAGTCCGAGTCTGAATAACCACTTAGAGATATATCATCATCTGCAGGATACCATAATCCTCGATTAATGGTCCCCTTTAGATATTTCAATATCCTTTTAGCAGCTTCCAGATGACTTTCCTTGGGGTTTGCTTGAAATCTTGCACATACTCCAACAGAAAAAGCAATATCAGGTCTGCTGGCAGTTAGATAGAGTAGAGAGCCAATTAAAGCACGATAGTGAGGTTGGTCAGAAGACTTACCTCCTTCATCAGGATCCATTCTGTATGTAGGTTGCATGGGCACACCAACTGTCTTACAGGTTTTAATACCAAATTTATCTAGCAAATTCTTAGTGTACTTTGCTTGATTTATAAAGATACCTTCTGAAGTTTGTTTTACTTGAAGACCAAGAAAATATGTCATTTCTCCCATCATAGACATTTCAAATTTACTTTGCATGAGTGTAGAAAAGCTTTCACTCAAGTTTTTGTTAGGTGATCCAAAGATAATATCATCCACATAAATTTGAACAAGTAATATATCATTACCTTCTTGTCTTCTAAACAAAGTTCTATCAACTTTGCCTTTTGTAAAACCATTTTCAAGTAAGAATAGAGAAAGAGTATCATACCATGCTCTTGGAGCTTGTTTCAATCCATAGAGTGCTTTCTTTAATCTGTATACTTGGTGGCTATTCACTTCAAAACCAGGTGGTTGTTCTACATAAACTACTTCAGCAAGTATACCATTCAAAAATGCACTTTTCACATCCATTTGATACACAGTAAATTTCATATGTGCAGCATAAGCAAGGAACAGTCTTATAGCTTCTAGTCTAGCTACAGGGGCAAAAGTTTCATCATAATCAATACCCTCAGCTTGAGAGTAGCCCTGAGCAACTAATCTAGCTTTGTTTCTAACTACAAGATCATTTTCATCCCTTTTGTTCTTGAAAATCCACTTAGTGCCTACAACATTATGATTACTAGGTCTATCAACAAGTTCCCAGACTTCATTTCTAGTGATCTGATTAAGTTCTTCTTGCATGGCTATAATCCAGTTACTATCACTTAAAGCTTCAATCACAGTTTTAGGCTCAATAGATGATAGAAAACAACACCAGCAAAATAAAGACTTACTAGGTTCTTCCTTTGAATCAAACAATTGTCTTCTAGTCTTAACTCCTATACTAGAATCACCTAGAATCAGATCAGTAGAATGAGCAGACTTCCATGTCCTTCTATTCTTAACAGTATCATCATTTACATCATGCACATTATCATGCAGATCAGTATTATTTATATCAGCAGTTTTGTTCACAGGAGAGCAGTCATTCAATTCTTTTATTTCAGAAGTTTTAGATGACTCACCTTTGTCTTTTACCTTTTCTTTATCAGAATCTTGATCTAGAACATTCAGGAAAGGATTATATGCTTGTACAGATTCATATATTCTTGTATCATCATCTTCATTGTTGATCTGAAGCTGTAGTTTGTCAACTTTCTTACTGAGCTGATGATCAGCAGAGTCCTGTACATTCTCATCAAAGACAACATGGGGTGTTTCTTCCACACATAGGGTAGAGTAATTAAACACTCTAAATGCTTTGCTTACAGAAGAGTATCCTAAGAATATCCCTTCATCAGCTTTTGCATCAAAAGCATTCAATTTACTCTTGCCATTGTTATGTATGAAACACTTACAACCAAAAATATGAAAATAAGAAACTCTTGGTTTTCTACCTTTCCATACCTCATAAGGTGTTTTACCATGCACCTTATTAAGAGCACTTCGATTTTGAGAGTGGCAAGCTGTGTTAATAGCTTCTGCCCAAAATTTCTGAGGTGTGTTGAATTCTGCAATCATGGCTCTGCAAGCTTCTTTTAGTGTTCTGTTTCTCCTTTCTGCAACACCATTTTGTTGAGGGGTTCTGGCTGCACTTGTCAAATGCTGTATGCCAGACTTAGAACAATAGTCAGAAATGTAACAATTAATAAATTCAGTCCCCTTGTCACTCCTAATCTTGACAATGGGATGACCTTTTTCAACCTGCAATTTCTTCAATAGATCTGGAAGTAGTGTTTGTGTATCACTCTTTTTGTGTAGAAAGACTACCCAAGTAAACTTAGAATAATCATCTACAACAACCAGAGTATACCTTCTTCCATTTAATGTAGGAGGATTGATAGGACCATGAAGATCCATATGCAAGAGTTCTAAAACTCTGCTTGTTGAAAGAGTTGGAATGGACTTAAATGAAACCTTTACCTGTTTACCTTTTTGACAGGAATCACATACTTGTGACTTGGAATAGATTTCATTAGGAATGCCCTCAACAAGATGTTCTCTAGCAATCTTGTTGATTATCTTAAAGTTTAGATGGCAGAGGCGTTTATGCCAGAGCCAACTATTTTCTTTAGGACTCTTAGTAATAAGACAGGCATTCTTAGGACAACTATTCCAGTTCACAATGTATATACTTCCTTGTCTTGTGCCAACAAGTAGAACATTGTGAGTCCTTTTATCAATTATTTCACATCTTCTGGTCTTGAACTGAACCTTGTATCCCCTGTCACAAAATTGAGATACAGATAACAGATTATACTTCAAACCTTCAACATAGGATACATCTTGGATTTCAACATCTCCATTTTTGATGAATCCAAATCCTTTTGTGATTGCTATTGAGCTATCACCAAAGATGACTTTTGGTCCTTCCTTCTCATGATAGTCAGTAAGTAAGGCCTTGGTACCAGTCATGTGGTGTGAACACCCACTGTCTATGTACCAGGTCTCACCAACTGAACCACCTTTCTTGTATAAGTCCAGTCGATCCTGCAAGGTAGTGATCTTAATAACTTAGGTACCCTTGTTTATTGGGGTCCTTGGGGGTTAGTAGTGAGAGGTACCCAAATGAACATTGAGGATTTGAATAAATGGGACCTCTTCAATTTCCTTCCAAATTTATCACAAAACAGTACTTTATTAACCAATTCAGAATTATCAGCAGACTTAGGATCTATTTTTCTGAGATAGCCTTTCCTTGGTTCTATCCCTTTTTCAGTAAGATCAGTATGTCTGTAATAGTTTGAATATGGTCTAAAAGCATTTGGACCATAAGGCTTATAAATTTGCTTTGGTCTTTTCTCTCCATAGATATCATAAGATAAAGGAGGAGGATAAAGAACAGGTTTGTTATGATAATGAGGCACAAATATCCTAGGTTTAGTTGAATACAGCTGAGACTGCCTTATGAAAGGAGGTCTAGGCTGTTCCCAACTTGCCTGTTCTTGTTTTGACCTACTGTTCTGAGTTTGTCTCTTCTGATTCCAGGACTGATCTGATCTGGTCAGAGGAGTATAACTCTTCTGGTATGGTCTTGACTGTACTGGTCTTAATACATTCTTCATTTTACCATTCTTGGTAGTAGGAGGGATGTATTTAGACTGTACTTTGAGTTTTGGATCATCATCATAAGTCATAGGTTCTTTTCCTTTATCTAGTTGCAAAGAACTTGTACTAGCTCCATTAGTGTTCTTAAATTCTGAAGTAGATGGACTAGGCAGATCAGTACCTATTCCTCTTTTATCATTTGGAGCTCTATATCTGTCTGAGATTGTTTGATTAATCTTAGTAGAGTTAATCATCCCAGATAGCTTTCGATCTAGGCTCACTACTTCAGATTCTAAGAATCTATTGCGCTCTTCAAGTTTTTCACATTTGATCTTTAAATCATTGAATTCATTAGTCTCTTTGGCTTGAGTTTTAAGCATACCCTGATATAGTTTATCAATGGTTGCATACTTTTCTTGGAGTTGAGACAACTCTTCTGATAGCCTTGCATTTATGACAGCTATATTAGGATCTACTTTTGACTGAGCTTCTTTTAGCCTAATGATTTCTTGCTTTAAAGATATATTCTCATCACTAATTTCAATGAATGCTTTGTTAGCTTGTAGAAGGTCTTCTTCAGTCACTCCTTGGGAATGATGAAGACTACTTCCTACACTGCTAACAGCAGCATCACTTTCATCAGTGTCAGAATTGTCACAAGATTGAAATGAGTTAACAGATGATACCTCATCATTTATTTTGGCCATCATTGCCAGTCCATCATCTGCTATGAAGGCTTCATCTTCATTGCTAGAGGGGTAGTCAGATGAAGTCGATGGTAACTCTTCTGATTCCGAATCAGAGTCATTGTAGGCCACCATTGCCTTCTTACCCTTTGCATATTTTCGATCTCTTCTGGCTTTCCTTTCTTCTCGATCTTCAGAACTCAGATCAGGACATTCATAAGCATAATGACCTGGCTTATCACAATTATAGCAAACAGGATTGTTAGAAGTTCTTTTAGGAGGAGAATGCTTTCTGTTCCTGTCATGCTTGTCAATTGAGTTCCTGTCTTTCTTATCAGAATACTTTCTGTCTCTCTTTTCAGATGAGTTCCTGTCTCTCCTGTTTTCATTAGAGATCTCATCCCTTCTTTCAGAAGAGTTTTGATCCCTTCTGTTCACAGAAGAGTCCCTGTTATTAGAACCCTTAGTTTCCTTATAGAATCTCTTGTACCTGCCATATCTCTTGTTCAGTTTATCAAATCTTTTGATCATAAGGCTCATCTGATCTTTCAGACTTAGATCAGAACCATCTAGTTCATCTTTTATGCTTGAGGCCTTAGTCTTAGATGATCTAGACCCCTTTGAAGTAGAGGCTTTGAAAGCTATGTCCTTAGAGACATCCTTATCCTTATGGATCACAGAAATAGGATCTTCTTCATCTAACTCAAACTCATGTGCCTTAAGTGTTTGGAACATAGTTTCTGCTGGCCAAGAATCAATGTCTTGTGTGGTTTTAATGATCATCTTGACCATTTTCCACCTTTCATCCAAGGCTTTCAAGATTCTCAAGTTAACTTCTCTGTCAGTATAAGTCTTTCCTAATACATCAAGATCATTCATAATTTTGGTAAATCGAGTATCTAACTCATCAATTGATTCTCCTGGCTTCATTTTAAATGATTCAAACCTTTGGACAGCAGTGGATAACTTGCTTTCTTTGATCAGTGTAGTACCTTCACAAAGAATAGCCAGTTTGTCCCACATCTGTTTTGCAGTCTTACATTTTAATACTTTACCAAGATACTCATTTGGTAAGGTATGTAAAATGTAGTTCTTGGCAAGACTATCCAAATTGTTTTGTTTCATTTCTTCTGAAGTCAGTTCTGACCTGGGTTTGGGGACCAGTGCTCCAACTGGTTTAGATGGATCCAGAACAGCAGTATTTTCCACCATGATGACAATTGGTCCTTCAGTCACCACAGACACCATTAGATCATGGGTTGAGCTAAAGATGGCCTCCATCCTAAGCTTCCAGTAGTCATAATCTGCAATCTTGAACTTAGGCAGCTTGTTCACATTAGTGTCATCCATGTTTGATTAGACAAATAGGATCAGTAGTATAGCAGATAGATTTCAAGTATTCAGATAGTAACAAATATCAAGAAATAACAGTAAGATCAGTAAAATATCCCTCAAGATCTGTAAGGTTATCAAGAAACAGCAGTCCAATGAACTACTGCTCTGATACCACTTGTTGGTCCCAAAGTTGAGTTAATAATATTGAGTAAGCTAGTGAAAATGTCTAGAGGGGAGGGGTGAATAGACTTTTCAAAAATCTTTCAATATATCAGAATACACAATGCGGAATAATCAGATTACTAATGAGCCCAATCAAATTTATACTCAACTTTTCTATAGATCTTTATCTTTGTAAATTCTTAATGTTCTTAGTGAAACAATTCAAACAAATATCAAACAGAAAATGTAAAGAACACAGAATTTTATAGTGGTTCGACAAATGTCTACATCCACTCTCACAACTCCAGTTGTGAAGTTTTATTAACTCTTCCTTGAGTTTCTTGTGGCTTAAAGTCCCAAGATTAAGACTGTGATCTTATCGATTACACTCCCAAGTGTATCTTCGATCGACTAGTAATTCTACAAGTAACTAGCACACTTGTTTTACAAAATACAAACTTAAACTTGAAAAGTAAAACTTCTCTTTGAATAGCCTTTGATTCTTCTCTTCAATTCAGTGGCTCTTCTCTTCTTCAATCTCCTTCAACTCTGTGAGTTCTTCTTGTAGACTTGCTCTTGATTTCTCTAAGATCAGTAATTGCTTCAGTAGTCTTTAGCAGTAGGAGATCATATAGTATTTATAGAACTTAGTATGACAGTTAGCAGTTTGTGAACTAACTCTCAACTAACTCTAAAACTGTTTTTGTAACTTCTTCTTGTAACCGACTTTGTAACTTCCTTCAACTTCCAAGTCAGCATATCTTCAATATATCTCCAGTTACTCTTTAAATAAGCTTTCCAAACTTATTCTTCAAATTACCAAATCAGCACAGTAACTTACTGTTCTGATTTTTTACTCTTCGGATTTTACTCTGCTGAGTCAGTCAGCACAGTAACTTAAAACTTTTCAAAACTTCTCCAGATTTCTTCTCAGCTTATCTTCAACTCTTCTTGAAGTCTTCTTAATCTGAAGTAGTCCTCTGAGTCTTCATTAGTCTTCTGATCTCCTTCTAATCCATTCCTAATCTAGTGTTCTGATTTTACTGTTCTGAACTTTACAATGCTGAATACAAATAGAATACAACTTTACATATATAAAACCTATCTATACACCAACTGAACTATATACAGATGAGTATATCTAAGTCCTACACTATAAGCTGTCTATACAATACAAAACATCAGCTTAGTTCCTAACAGTTCATATATCAGATCAGTAACCAATAAGATCAGTAACTCATAAGATCAGTAACTCATGTAAGTTCAATAACTTCCATATAAGATCAGTAAATATTAAGATCAGTAAACATTTAAGATCAGTAACTTACATATAAGATCAGTAACCATATCAGATCAGTAAGTACATCAGATCAGTAACTCAGATTTTCAAATATCTCATATAAGATCACTAAAAATATTCTCAGTTTCCATACTCAGATCAGTAATCTTATTCCAAATAACTTAGTTAAGATCAGTAATTTTATTCTTCATATTACTCAATAAGATCAGTAAACTTACTTCAGTTAGCATTAAGATCAGTAATCTCAATTTTAAGTTTCTCATCAGATTAGTAAGCTTAGATTCAGATGACTTAGTTAAGATGACTTAGAACCACATATATCACTAACTTTAAGTTGCTTTTGGCCATCAAAACATACTTTCATCAACTAGAACATTGTTTATAGGATTCATATCCCAACAATATTAATTAATTTTTTTTATTTTTACTATTTATTAATTAAATAAAAAAGTAAATAAATTAATATAACTCAATTCACCCGACCATATTCTCTCATTCTCAATTCTCTCTATATATATAAGGTTTTGATTTATTTTTTTATTTAATTTTATCATTTGACTAATTAGATACATATTAGAAATGGTTAGATTCCGTAACGCAAATTTCGTGTTCCACCTTATCTCGTTTTATATCGGGGAGAAAAAATTGATTGTTTAGAGACGGTGATATATGTATCTAATCCGTATCTAAAACTTTCGAAATTGAAAGTCGTGTATCTAATCCGTATCTAAAACTTTCGAAACTAAAAGTCGTATCTAATTTGTTTATAATGAGAGACGATTTTATTTTCGGTTTCAAATCTCGATTTTTTAACAAATTCGTATCTAATCCGTATCTATTAGAGACGGATTAGGTGTCCGTCTCAAAATTTCGGTATCAAAATCAGGCTTTTTTTGTAGTGAATAACCATAATTACATTAAATAAACATGCTTGAAAATAGTCCTTTAATTTTAAATAAATCGTCGTCTCCCATCACCACTCCTCGCCATCCAACTCTTCAACCTGAAATTGTAAATTGTTGGGGGTGAGCATGCAAGCACACTCAGTGGAATTTAAGTCATTCAATAGTTAATGCTAAAAATAAATAATCAAGTAATTGCAACTTAGTAAATAACATTCACATTGCCACATATACTTTGTCATTGATACTTTGCCATTGATACTTCATCGCATGTTTGTGGACCTTCCCAAAGCCAAATTAATGACTAAGGTATTCCCACACGTAGACATCGCATGTTTATGGACCTTCCCAAAGTCAAATTAATGACTAAGGTATTTCCACACGTAGACTTTTCAATCGCATGTTTGTGGACCTTCCCAAAGCCAAATTAATGACTAAGATAGTTCCACACGTGAGCACGGCGGGTTACACCCGAAGACCCGTCGGTCCCGGACCCCATCTGGAGCCCCTGGCTATTAGATAAATTTGCCAATATACAAACTTTGCCAATATATAATATACCTTGCCAATTGAATAACAATAGAAATGGATTCACATAATAAACAATTAACTCAAACATTTATCTAAAACATTAAATAATGAATAACAATGCAATAGAGCTCTACAAACCACCGTAGAGAATAAAGCAATTAAAAACCCACCTCGATAGATGAACGTGGAAATGTTACGTAAAAGCTTCGTAATTATCGTCGCCTAGCCGTGTTACATAGAATAACATAGGATTGTACGTATTTTCTTTTAAACTATTAGAACAAAACTCAAAAGAATGGATCGATTTTCCTTCGCCATACATCACACGAATCACACATATATATAACATTAGGTGAGAAGGAGTTAATATATACACATTTGGAGAATTGAATTCTCATAATGAAAAACGTATTGGTAAGTGAAGGGTCAAATAGTGGAAACAAATGAAAATATTTACAATACTTTAAATCCCATAATTCTCATAACTAAAAATGCATGATGGGAAGAAATCAAGAGTCAAGTAATAAAATACAATTAACGTTTACGTTTTAAGAGTGATGATAATATTTATATAAAAATCATAAGATATAAATTTCTTATATTAAAAATATACATACGTACGCATATATCTATATCTATATGTTATATATTATAATTTTTCTTTTCATATAATGTATAAATTAATTATTTATTAAATTAATTTTTTTTTTATTATTATAAAATTCCTGGGTATTACATGTTTCCACTGTGTTTTTGGAATGAAAAAGAGTTGTCATAATTTCATATGGTTGTGGAATTGTTGAGAATAGGTGTGGATGATTTTTTTTAAAAATAATGGCGATCATTTTTCTTTCTTGGAAAAATACTTGTGTTGCTATTCAATTTCATTTCGTACCCATCTTCTCTTACTATGGATGTGTTACAATTGTGATTGTGAATTATGTGTTCTCTCGAAAGGTAAGTGTTGTGACAAAATAGGATTATAGAGCATGAACAAGAAATGTAAAGAAGACAAGTGATTTACGTGGTTCACCAATGAATTGGCTACGTCCACAGGCAGAGAGGAGAACGGATTTTATTACTTATTAGGGTTTTAGATTACAGATCTCAAAGACCATATATATAGCGAGACCCCCGTACAACTCAGCGAAGTGTGTGATTCAAGGCATATCAACAAATCTCCACCTTGACTTGAATCTTCCTTGCAGATGCATCATTACAATGCCAGATGAACAGACTCCTCCTTTCTGCCTCAGATTTGCCCTCCTTGGGCAACTAACAGCTTGTAACATTTAGCAAGTTCAAACAATGTCGAAACTTGCTATGTGGGACCGGCTTGGTGAACATGTCAGCAGGATTATCAGCAGTACCTACTTTCATCACCTTGATTCTCTGCTCATTCCTCAGAAAATGATACCTCACATCAATATGCTTGGTCCTCTCATGATGGACCTGATCCTTGGTCAAACAGATTGCACTCAGACTGTCACAGAATACAATAACTTGATCATGATGTAGACCAAGATCACCTACAAGCCCTTTCAACCAAACTCCCTCTTTAGCAGCTTCTGTCAGTGCCATATACTCTGCTTCAGTTGTAGACAAAGTGACTGTAGCCTGCAGAGTTGCCTTCCAACTAACAACAGAACCACAAAGAGTGAAAACATAACCAGTCATAGATCTTCTACTATCAACATCTCCAGCATAGTCAGAATCAGAATAACCAGTCACAGAAACGTGAGCATCACCTCCATAAATGAGACCAACATCAGACGTACCTCTGAGATAACGAAAAATCCTCTTCACAGCTTGCCAATGCTCCTTTCCAGGTTGTCCCATGAACCTGCTGACAACACTAACAACATGTGCAAGATCTGGTCTAGTGCAGACCATAGCATACATCAAACTCCCTACTGCATTAGAGTATGGGACTCGAGACATGTACACCTGCTCAGCTACAGTTTTAGGTGCATAATCAGTGGATAAGTGAATATTTGTAGCACTTGGAGTATCAATAGGCTTGGCGGTAGACATGCCAAATCTAGACAAGATCTTCTGAATGTAACTCTTCTGTGACAAGAAAAGCTTCTTCTTCTCTCTTTCCCTATATATCTCCATTCCCAAAATTTTCTTGGCAGCACCCAAATCCTTCATATCGAACTCAGCACTGAGCAGATCCTTCAACTTCTGAATATCAGACTTGGACTTCGCAGCTATGAGCATATCATCCACATACAGGACGAGATAGATCATGGAACCATCATCAGCTTTATTGTGATACACACAACAATCATACGGACTCCTATTGTATCCCAACTGGATCATGTAACTATCAAACCTCTTATACCACTGCCTTGGAGACTGCTTTAGCCCATATAGAGACCTCATCAACTTGCAAACATAATCTTCCTTCCCCGGAACCTGGAACCCCTCTGGCTGAGTCATGTAGATATCATCTTCAAGCTTTCCATGTAGAAAAGCTGTCTTCACATCTAGTTGCTCAAGTTCTAAATCCTGATGTGCCACCATTGCTAGTAACACTCTGATGGAAGTGTGTCTGACCACTGGTGAGAATATCTCATTATAATCAACCCCCTCCTTCTGTGTGAACCCTCTTGCAACTAGCCGAGCTTTGTATCTCACACCCTCACCAGGTGTGGTTTCTTCCTTCATCTTGAATATCCATTTGCAAGTAACAATCTTCCTCTCCTTAGGCCGTTTGACTAGCTCCCAAGTCTCATTCTTGGCAAGTGATTCCATCTCTTCTCTCATTGCAGCGAGCCATTGGGCCGACTCACTACATGAAACAGCCTCTCTATAGGTGAATGGTTCACCTGCAGATGGTTCTTCCTCTTCTACCTCGTCAGCGACTTGTAATGCATAAGTCACCATATCCTCAAAACCGTACCGCACAGGAGGCTTCACGCCTGTTCTCCTAGCTCTATCAACATCTATGCTTGTCTGGCGAGCTTCTGGATGAACATCAGAACTTGTACTTTCAGCAGTAGTATGTTGATCTTCTCCACCTTGGAGTTGTGATTTACTCTCATCGAGAGTGACTTGCAGCTCCACCTGTTTAACATTACTACAATTTTCTGTACAAACAGACTTCACAATGGGGTTACGCATAGAATTCTCATCAAAAATCACATTCCTACTGAATATAACTCTATTCTCTGAAGGTGACCAGATTCTATATCCCTTAACTCCATCCCCGAAACCAACAAATATACCCTTCTTAGCTCTTGGTTCTAATTTACCCTCACTAACATGATAGTAAACAGTACAGCCAAAAACCTTCAACAAAGAATAATCTGCAAGTTTATTAGACCATACCTCATAAGGTGTCTGGCAATCAATGCCAGTGTGTGGACCACGGTTGATCAGATAGCATGCCGTGTTTACTGCTTCTGCCCAGAACTTTCTAGCCAAACCAGCATTCGAGAGCATGCATCTCGCTCTCTCCAGCAATGTCTGATTCATGCGCTCTGCCACACCATTCTGCTGCGGTGTATGTCGGATAGTGTGGTGTCGAGCAATCCCTGCATCCTTGCAGAACTCATTGAACTCAGACGAACAGAACTCCAGGCCATTATCAGTTCGCAGTCTCTTGATCTTCTTCCCAGTCTGATTTTCTACCAACGCCTTCCACTGCTTGAATTTCTTGAAAGCTTCACTTTTGTGTTTCATCATAATTACCCAAGTCATCCTTGAGTAGACATCAATCATAGACACAAAATATCTGTGGCCTCCAATAGACTCAACACGTGACGGACCCCAACAATCCATATGAATGTAGTCAAGAGTCCCCTTGGTCTGATGAACTGCCTTCTTTGGGAACTTGCTGCGATGAAGCTTCCCAAATACACAATGTTCGCAGAATTCAAGACTCTGCACTTTATGCCCAGAAAGAAGATCCCGCTTTGACAAAATCTGCATCCCTCTTTCTCCCATATGACCGAGCCTCATATGCCACAACCTGGTCATATCCATGGTCTGAACCTCAGATGATGCAACATTAGCAGAACCTGTCACAGTGGAACCTCGCAGATAATATAAGGTACCACGTTTCAAGCCTGTCAGAACCACCTTTGAACCTTGACAAACATACATAACTCCACCTTCACCTTTGAAACTGAAACCCTTGCTGTCAAGGAGACTCAAAGATATCTGATTCTTCGTCATCTGTGGAACATGCCTGACTTCATCCAAGGTGCAGAATACCCCATCATGTGTCCGTATCCTGACTGAGCCAATCCCAACCACCTTGCAGGCAGCACTGTTAGCCATGGTAACATTTCCTCCATCTATCTGCTCATAGGTCGAGAAGAACTCCCTGTTAGGACAAATGTGGTACGATGCCCCAGAATCAAGAACCCACACATCATTACGATGTGACTGTCCAGCTGCAACCAAGGCCAGATCAACTTCAGAATTTGTATCAGTTTCTGCAACAGCTGCAGAACCGCCGACACCATCTTTCTTCTCCTGCTTCCTTTTCTTCTTAGGACAATCATTCTTCCAGTGCCCTGGTTCTTTACAGTAATTGCAGATGTCATCGGGTTTAGGACCTTTTGATCCTTTCTGATTCGGCTTCCCAGTTTTCTTCCCAGATTTCTTTTGTCCCTTACCCGTAACATACAGCCCCGATGCCTGATTTTCTGTGGCCGAGCCAGTTGCCTGTTGACGGTCTTCTCTGCTGTGGAGAGCAGATCGAACATCTTCCAGAGACAGAGTATCTTTCCCAGTAATGAACGATTCAACAAAATTCTCATACGATTCAGGCAAAGATACTAACAGAATTAAAGCAGCGTCCTCATCTTCTACTTTAACATCAATATTACGCAAATCTAGTAAAATTTTATTTAATTTATCTAGATGATCCCGAAGAGATGTACCTTCCTGCATGCGTAAACGGAACAGACGTTGCTTCAGAAGCAATTTGTTGGTTAGAGACTTCGTCATGTAGAGACTCTCTAACTTCTTCCAGAGACCATCGGTAGTTTCCTGATCCGCAACCTCGATGATAACATCGTCAGACAGACATAGCATGATAGTCGAGTGGGCCTTTTCTTCTAGGATATTCCACTCTTCTTCATTTACATCCTCAGATTTAGGTTTTCCTGATAGCGGCGCCCACAAACCCTGCTGCTTCAGCAGAGATCGCATCTTTATTTGCCATAGGCCAAAACTATTTCTCCCGGTGAATTTGTCAACCTTTACGTTGAAAGCAGGCATTCTCGATCGGCTCCAAAAAACCCTAACAGTGCGGAAAAAAAAAACTTGATCGAAACGACCAGGCTCTTGATACCAGTTTGTTGTGACAGAATAGGATTATAGAGCATGAACAAGAAACGTAAAGAAGACAAGTGATTTACGTGGTTCACCAATGAATTGGCTACGTCCACAGGTAGAGAGGAGAACGGATTTTATTACTTATTAGGGTTTTAGATTACAGATCTCAAAGACCATATATATAGCACTGAGATAAAACACCGAAATTGGGCTTAAAGCCCAATACTGCATTACAGATCTCAAAGACCATATATATAGCACTGAGACCCCCGTACAACTCAGCGAAGTGTGTGATTCACCGCTGACCGGGCAGCGAGACCCCCGTACAACTCAGCGAAGTGTGTGATTCAAGGCATATCAACAGTAAGAATCTGACACAATTATTGTGTTTGACATAAATATTTATATGGAAACAATACGTATATATTAATTCTTTAACTTTAGTCTATAGTCCTATACTCTCTCAGTCAAAAAATTGTGTGTGAGAGATTTTCTTTCATTCCTACATATCATTGAAGAACGACCATCTTACGTACCGTCATTGGATGACATATCTTTGTACGTTGCAATAATTTATAGCTTCATCTATTTGATGGTGTTAACCCGTCAAATATTTTTCGTTCATGCAGATAATATTTTTTTATTTTTTTTTACACGTGAGGAAGTAGAATATTAGATGAATGGTCAAATTATGCAAGGTTGGGAGCTCACTATTATTTTTGTTGAAGAAGATAAGGAAAACCTACGCATGCCTGTATTTCTTTCAATATTTACATATATTTACATAGTATAATATTTGTTGGAAATATGGAACTCTACATATATAAGAAATCTCAATCTAAAATGAAATGACTAATTTAGAAGAAGAAGATGAGATTGAGATTGATAAATGCTTTTTTTTTTTTTTTTTTTGCTTATAGCCGATTGATAAATGCTTTTATTATTATTATTATTATTATTATTATTGAGAATGATAACGTAGAAATGTTATTGGTTTATCACAATTTTTTTGTTTAGGTCATCTCCAACCAAAAACTCTAGATGAAGATCTCTAAACTTCAAAATACACTTTTTTACACTCTATTTTAAAAACCTTCTTCAACCATGAAACTCTATATCTTACTCTATTTATTATTTTAATCATTTTCAATATATTACAATTATTAAATAATATATTTATCTTCGTATTTAAATAAATTTATACAATTAAATATTCAATTAGTAAATTAAATATTATTGATTTTATCAAAATTATATAATGTAAATAAACTTGTAATTTTTAAATATTACTTTTATTTAAATATAAAATTACGAAACACATAATGACGTAAAACGATACATGTGAGTATAATCGTACAAAAAAATTGTTTTTTAGCGGAACTTCTCCATCTGGATTCAACATTCCGCCGTACTAGTGTATCGTTTTTTTATTATTTGTATTTCTTTTCAGTTTGTGTTCACTTATTTTAATATGTCGGTGTTATATATATGTAGTTAGGTAATGCATGTATGTGAGTTTTAATATGTAATGTATTTCATATTTAATATATAATGTATGTTTTATTGTATTTTACGTTATTTTTTTGTAGGTAATAATAATACACAAAAAAAAAAAAAATTAATTACACAATTAAAATTAAATTATAAATTAGTATAATAATAGAATTGTAATTATATTTAACAAATTATTAATATAGAATTGTAATACAAAATTGTAAATATTAATAAAATAATAGATATAAAATATAGAGTTTTGAATAGTAAACTTCATATATAGAATATATAGAGTTTACTATTCAAAACTCTATTTCAAATCTTCAAAATAGAGTAAGGTTAGAGGGAGCAAAACTCGTTAGAGATGGTCTTAGGGTGTGTTTTGAAACTCTACAAACTGCTTCTAAAATCACTTTTTTTTTAAAAGCTGTGAGAGACAGCTTTAAAAATAAGTGATTCTTAAAGCAGTTTGTAGAGTTCCAAAACTCTAAGGCTTTAAAAATAAGTGATTTTTAAAGCAGTTTGTAGAGTTACAAAATACACTTAGAGGGTCTTAATGAATTATTTCCAATGGAGGCACGATCTCAATTCCCGAGGAGTGAAGACAAACAAGGATTTCAACGAAAAACTGAAAGAAAGACAAAAAAAAGCATTTATACCATTCAATTCGGTGCTTTTATGGATTGCAAAAAATAAAAAAGGAAACATATAAATTTTTTATTCAAAGCACATAATACTAAAGATAAAAAATATTCATAAACAAACATTTTATGAAGGTAATTGTTAGAGATGTCTATCGGGCTGACCCTAACCCTAGGGCCAGCCCTACAGGGTTACGGGCTAAACGGGTTAGGGCCTTAACCGGTTCATATTTAACGGGCCTACAATTGTTGGGACCTAACCCTAACCCTAGCGGGCCACGGGCTAAACGGGCCACTAACGGGCTACAATAATTTTTTTTCTTTTAAAATTAAATGTCTCAATTGGCACGTCCAACAAGCAAATAAAATAGAAAAATACATAATTAGTTAATGATCAGTAAATGAGAAAAAAAAAGTATAATTTAAACACAATTTTAGAACTCAAATAAAGCTAAACAAATATCATAATCTAATAAAAAAATAGTAATAATGACTGATGGATGGTAATGGGCTTCTTAATGCTTATAATTATGGTTATTGGTCAAATGACCCAAAATTTGTTCTTAGGTTATTTATTAAAAAAAAAGAAAAAAAAGCAACAAACTCGGGCTAGCGGGCTGGCCCTGTAGCCCTGCGGGCTGGCCCGGTTTAGCCCACGGGCTAACCGGTCCGGGTCAAAAAAGCCCGGTTTTAAACGGGCCTATAATTCATGAACCCTAACCCTGTATTTTTCAGGGTTAAACGGGTCAGCCCGGTTAGCCCGGCCCGGATAAACATCTCTAGTAATTGTAGCAAGAATCACTTCATTGTATCACTTTATGGACATTAATAAATATTTTCTATATAAATATACAAGATCAAACTATGCGAACACAAATAAAATCATACACTTATGAGGCTATTAAATCAACAATCATGTTGAATAATTTCTTGTTGAACTATAAAAAAACGACACCAAAAATTATTTACAATGATAATTAAGGAAAATTAGAGACAATATTCAAAGTGAAATTGATTTCAACAAAAGACAATTGAGTCATTTTTCAAAACCTTCATAACTCATTCATGTAATATGTAATACATAAAAATTATTAATTTATATTTTATATGGGGTCTATAGAAATTATAAAAAATGTATTATCTTATAATTTTAGCGAGTTTATTAATTTAACACCCTATCCCCGAGTTGGGACCAATCAAAATATTATCTTAGAGAGTTTATTAATTAATTGAGTATTAATTTAAAGAGTTTCTACTGTACACTTTAATATGAATTAATATACAAGAAATAATTCTCCACCCCTCTACAAGTTCGGACTTTTAAATAAGACAAAATTATTTCATGGTATCAGAGTCTGAAGGCTCACGCCTAGAAATAAATATACAAGAATTAATTTTCCACCTCTCTTCAAGTTTGAATTTTTAGATAAAACGAAATTTTTTCGTACTTTTATATATATATATATATAATTTTTTTTTTGAACCACTTAAATTTTGTTGGTTTTCACTTAAAATTCTGAATAAATATTTTTACATAAAATTTTTAGCATTCTTGCATCGAGCATATAGATTGCATTTTAGTTTCTCACGCTTTTTTTTTTCAATTCGTCAGAACTCTTGACGTTGCGATGCTGCTCGTCAACGAGATGAAAATTATACCATCTTTAAAAATATTACATTAAATTGTGAGCACTAGTACGTTGTAACATATTTATTTTGTGAGCAAAGGTCAACACTGACTCGACTTTACCTACTATTAATGTTGTTTGTGTTCGTGTGTTCGGATCATTGCAGGTGATTACGCGAACATGATTGTTTTGAGAAGTTGGCAAAAGAGAAAAGTCAAAAACTTGGGAAGGTCTTGGGTGAGACCGTCTCACGGATCTTGTTTGGTGAGACGGGCATTAATTTGACCCATTTTTATTTTAGAATTGAGAAGCGGACGGTTTTTTTTTTAACAGGAAAAGCGGACGGTTAGTGTGAATTTTTATTGACATGTACCTGGGCTTTAAATTCAATTGGAATGGGCCTAAGAATTTTTATATATATTTAATTATATGGTGGATTTGTTTGCCAGTTTTTTTTGGTGTTCGAATTCTTTATAAAAAAAAAAAAAAGACATAAATTTAATTGAATTAGACATCTATTTTTAAATACGTCAATCCAAATATTTATTTCCATGAACTCGATAAGAATTACACTAATTTAAAATTAATTACATATGTGTAAATTAAGCATTTTACATTTAAAAATATTATCCATTTCAATTTAAATGAATATCGCTTTATGTATTTCAGGTATATAAATAATACAATTCTAATTTACTTTCAAAATATATCTTATATTATATGTTCAATATTTTCCAGGTGTTTTAAAACTTTCATATTTCAAAATTATATGCTTAAAAGGTGTAATATATAATAATGTTATATTTTTATACTGATGAAAGTTTTAGTTAAAATTGATAAAATTTTAATCAAAATTAGTTATCACTTTTTATTTAAATATTATCACTTTTAAATAAAAATTATCACTTTCAGATATGAGTTAATAAATGAGACATAATTATCTTTACTAATTGTGTTAGTTTTTAGAGTAAATTGATTATCAGTATTAAAAAAGTGATAAAAATTTTAGTTAAAAAGAATAATATTTTTATCAAAAGTGATAATCACTTTTTACTTAAATATTATCACATTTTATATAAATGTTGTCACTTTTATTAAAAACATTATTACTTTTTTCTTAAATATTGTCATTTAAAAAAAACGTAGTGAAATTTAAGAGAAAAATAGTTTGTTCAACCTAAAATTTTGAAATATTAGTCGAAAGAGATCCGTTGTAAAATAGAAATGACATCTTATCAATTAAATATCACTTTTTACTTATATTTGTCACTTTTAACTTGTAATATTACTTTTTAAAAATATTAATAATTCTATCAAGTAAAAATTGACAACAATTAACTCTAAAAACTAAAACAATTAGTAAAGATACTCGTGTACACTACCTTATAATCTCCTTCATTAACTCAAAACTAAAAAATGATCATGTTTATTCAAAAAGTGATAATATTTATGTAAAATGTAATAGTCACTTTTTGTAAAATTATTATCACTTTTAACTAAACTTTTATCACTTTTTGAATATGAATAATTATATCAATTAAAAAGAGATAACAATTAACTTTGAAAATTAACACAAATTAGTAATCATGCATAGTAAAATATAATCTCATTCATTAACCCATATGTGAAAAGTGACAATGTTTATGCAAAAAGTGATAATCACTTTTAATAAAAACGTTATCACAATTCAACCAAACTTTATCACTTTTTGAATAATGATATTTTTCTAAATAAAAAGTGACAATAAACTCAAAAAATTGATGCAATTAATAAAAATAATTATATAATTATATCTACTAACATATAATCTCATTCACCCATAAACTAAAATTTATGGAATTTGTCGAACAAAAAAGCCCTACTCATCAAATTTATGGAATTATACGAAGTAAAAAGAGAAAACAATTAACTCTGAAAACTAACACAAAATTAGTAATCGTAGTAAAATACAATCTTATTCATTAACTCAGGTGTGAAAAGTGACAATGTGTATGCAAAAAGTGATAGTCACTTTTAATTTATACTCCATATTTTGATCAAGATTATTGATATTTCCATTTTTTATTTCGTTTTTTTTATATAATAATATTTTAAATTAAAAGTGATACATCACATTTTTATAGTGATATTCATAAAGTAACAAATAATATGGAAAATTGATGTAATTAGTGAAGATAATCATATCCACTAGCAAATAACCTAATTCATTAATTTAAATGAAAAAGTGATAATATTTATTTAAAAAGTGATGGTCACGTTTGATAAAAATATGAGTATCACTTTTCAACTAAACATTATCACTTTAGATATTAATATTATGTTGTAAAAAAAAAGGATAATTAACACAAAAAATTGATATAATTAATAAAGATAATCATGTCCACTAATATATAATTCAATTCATTGAGAATGAAAAAAATATAATCATTTTTTATAAAAATCTTATATTCTATTAAATAAAAGAGACAATAACTCATAAAACTAATACAATTAATAAATATAATCACGTCCACTAATATATAATCTCATTTATTAACTCAGAATTGAAAAGTGATTATGTTTAAGTAAAAAATGATAATGATTAAGTAAAAAGTGATTATCACTTTTGATAAAAACATTATCACTATTCAACTAAACATTATCACTATTAAACGTAAAGATTATTGTAATTAGTAAAAATAATCTCTTTACAGTTCTTAGTCTTAAATTCTTTTTGTCAATTGGGTAGTACTCCCTCCGTCTTGTAAAATTTTGCTCAGACAGATTTTTGGGTCCACAAAATATATGTTTATTCTATTTAAATAGTTAACTTTTGAGTATTTTTTCTACTTTATTAACAAGATTGAGTATGTACCAACAATTTTGTTTACTCGTTATCCTACATATATTTTTTATAATTAAAATATGATTTTTTTAAAAACATGTATAAAAAGAAGTGAGCAAAATTTTACTGGACAGAGAGAGTAGAATTTTTAATCACTTCTTATTAAAAAAATTCTATAAAATGTATGTATCAATTTTTTATTAATATTTTTTAAATAAAAAATACAATCAGTTTTAATTAGTTTATAAAAATATAGATTTATGGTTAATTTAATTTATTAACAATATTTAAATAAATGTAGTGAATGGGTGGGCTTGAGACATGGATATGTTATGCTATGCGGGAGATGGGGGGAGGAGAGGGCTGGCTGGGCTGGGCTGAAATGAGCCAGGGTAGTTTAGTTAGTGGGCGTATTTAATGGATTAGTGGGGCTGTTTAATGGATTAATGGTTTAAAAAAGATCCGTCTCACGGAATGAGATCCGTGAGACGGTCTCACACAAGTTTTTGCCCAAAAACTTTTATCTAAATTTTATTTTGTTGTATTTTTTTTTTTTGGCAAATATATGTAATATTGGACGTGCAATTTTAGCACAAATTGTTAAAGAAATAAAAAGATTTGCGGGTTGAAATTGAGTCAAAAGCAGGTTAAATGAATCTTTTTAAAAAAATTGCATAAGACAAACAAAAGAGTATAGTTTTCAAATTTTTATTACTACAAAGACAAGAGTGTTGCTACATTTACCCTTATATAGTAATACAAGCCTATAAAAAAATTATGCTCGCTTTTGTACAATTTTTATGAGAATTGTTCTCATTTAATTTAATTCCTAAACAATATGTTTCATGTTAAAATTTAATAATATTCGAGAATATTACTTTAAGTAGCCTTTTAATTTCTCAATTTCAAGTTCATATATATATAGCCAGTCTCAATTTAATAATATTCGAGAATATTACTTAAGTAGCCTTTAAAAATAAATTATGTGTATACCTAATTTTGATGATATTGAGATTTAGATTCACATAAACTCTACCTTCCCAATTAATTCTTTAATAATATTATTACTTACACACTTTTTTTATTGAAACGTTTAATTATTACTTATCTACTTAAAAAATAAAATTTTCATAAATTTCACTTTAATAATATTTAAAATTTTATAAAATATTATTCCTTTGAATCCTTATTATTTACAGAAATTGTTATATATATATTTCTCTTATATTTAAAGTTTTGAAAATACATTACCGTGCATCTCATGGGTGATATACTAGTATATATATATATAATATTAATAAATAATGAAATCGTGCATCGAACGAGTAAAATACTAATTTACTCAATGACATCAAAATTTCAAAGTGAATAAATCCACAAACATTCAAACAAGTTATGATTAGAGAGGGGTAAACTGTAAGTTAATATGCTCAATTCATTATTCCACTCAAAAATATTTTTCTACACTCTAATTGTTAGCATGAGAATTGTCACATGTATATACACTCAATTATCAATTCACAAACATATTTAGTCATAAGCCTGCCACAAACATTAATTGAAGGCCCTCAGCATTTAATAAGTTGGCAAATTAAAAATGACTAACGTTTTTGTTTAGATTATAATATTTAATGAGTTGAGTGCCTAATTTTCCCTAAAAAAAATCATAATTAAAGATTAAAATAGAGAGTGTATCCATAAACAACACCTAAAAAGAAAAACTTCATCACTGCCGCCATAATTGTCGTTCATTGAAAGGATTCACTCGTGCTCTGATATAGATCTCATTAGAAGTCTTTCTCCAATGAGTTTTCACATTTTAATAGGGCAAACGGTTTATTTATGTTGTTTTTACGTGTAGATTGTTAATTTTTTAGTGTTAATAATATGTTAGCTTGTTTTCATCGATCTCGATGGTTGTTGTTCTCTTTTTTTACAAATTTGTTAATTTTCAGTTTAATGAAAAATATACAAGATATGTGGAATGCAAAAAGGAAGATGTTATCAAATACCTTGAGTCTATTCTCTATATATATGGGCAATTAAGATGCAAATCCATAACTTGATCGGATAAAGAAAATGAAGAATCTTTAGAGTGCATTTTTAATAGCAAAATTTTGTTTTATATATATTAATAAATAATAAAACCGTGCATCGCACAAGTGAAACACCAAATATTTTTGGGATATAAACCTCCCATCTGCTCGACTTCCACAATGAACCAACGCGCACTGATCTCCGCCTCCTCATTGTTAGGTAATAAATTTGACAGCTCAAGTAACACATCCTCCACAAAAGAATGTCGACGAGCCATGGAGCTCATCAAGCTTTCCAAATAAGTAGTAGACACCCCAATTTAGTAGCTCATGGCATATACTCTATTTTATATACCTCATATTACAATCTGGAGCCAGCGGTGCTTTGTTTGGCATGCATTAGCAACTTTTCTTCCACGGTGAAAGTTGAATATAAACGAAACACCTTGACATGCTCGAGTTTGATCTTCTGGAGAGCCCTCAAGTCATTTGTTGGATTCCAATCACTATATTGAAGAATATAACGACATCTACAGATTGAAGATGAATGTTGTGAGCACAAGTTTGGGTTGTCATTGTAAGTGTCACACATTACTTGCAGTTTGGGCTTGGATAACCTTTCACCAATGTGCACGAAAGAATCTTGACCAAATTTGTCATGAATAATGTCATCCAAAATATGTTCAGTATGAATTGATCAAATGGATAAAGAAATTAGAATTGAAATGACTGATATGCTAGCTAGCTAGATTAATTAAAAAAGTTTATATATGTTTAATATTTGGAGTGATAGATTTCAAGAACTTAGTTATATATTGTATTAAAAAACGATTAATTGCATATAAAGATATTGATGTAGTCGACAATGCACTACTAATATTGCTCAAAAATATTTGCACGCTAATTGCACGAATACAATATACTTATATCTAAATTGATAATGCAAGTGCTAATACGGTTAGTTTAGAGACACTTATATATTCAAATTTGTAAATCATCAAATGGGGGTAAAATAAAATAAAATTCATGTTAGATGTATGTATCACATTCTTTAATTTGTGTGTTCAAAAGTGCAGATTGCTCCTATTAAAAATGCACGTGCTTATTGAGCTACTCCACTATCTAGTAAATTTAAAAAAGATGAAAAAGGTTTTGTGTTACTAAAAAGTTTTGAATAGATCGATGTTAAGTAACTCAATTTATAATATAAATTGCAAGAAGGTGGTGACTTACATTTGTTGGAGTGGAATGATCATTTGAGATATTGCTTTTCTTCTCCTGCACAGCATTACTAGTGTTTTTTTACCCGCCTCACCACAAAACCATCATATATTAATTCAATTTGTCATTAACAAAAAAAGGAAATTAAATGAAACAAACTACTACCTTTGCTGCTGCTGATGTGTTTGTGAAACAACGTTTTCAGAATTAGTAGTATCATCTTCTTCACTCAACCCTCTATTTACCTGAATTGAAGGATCTGTCAAATACGAGTAGATATGTTAAGAAATCTATCAAAGACGTCATGAATCAGCCAATATATCAGCAAGACAAAATAAATAAATAACCTGCAAATCTTTTGGCCTTGCCCGTTGAACGTACGGTATAACATTTTATATCCACGACCATTCATTTTTGGAATTCCAACAGCAGCAGTACCAGCTTCCTTGTGCATGTGTGTAAAGGTATGAAACAAAAATCAAATTGGAAGAAGGCATGTTCCTCCACACCAAAGATTAGAATTGAAGAAGATAAAAGTGAATTCTGTAGAATTATTCTTCAGTCGTTTTTACAAGAAGAAGAAGGTTTCTTATAAACCCATTACAAATGAAAAGGGAAAAAATAAACTACCTAACTAATTAGCAGTTATTAGATTAAGTACTAATCTATATTTAAAGAAACTAACCTATCTTACGTATTACAATCTTGATACCCCCCTCAAATTGTGCATGGATGTTGAAGAGGCCCAATTTGGATTTGAAAAGACTGAATGGGGAAGGTGGTAAAGGATTAGTCATGATGTCAGCCAAGTTATCTTGAGAAGGAATGTGGATAAGTTTGATGACAGCATTGTGGATCTTTTCTCTGGTGAAGTGAATGTATATGAAAATGTGTTTGGTTTAATTTGTCATGAAAGCATGAATTATGGGCCATGGCATGGGCAGATTTGCTATCTGTGTACACGGCTGTTGGTTGATCATGAAGGATATGAAGGTCTTTAAGGATGTATAAAATCCATTGAACCTCACATGTTGTAGTAGCTAGAGCCCTATATTCTGATCTGTAGAAGACCGTGCCACTGTTGGCTGCTTTTTTGATTTCGAGGAGATGAGAGAATCTCCCAAGTAAATTGCATAACCTGTGATGCTCTTCCTTGTAACTTGACATCTTGCCCAATCTGAAAAGGCATGAAGCTTAAAGCTATTAATTAGTAGAAGAATAGAAGATTCCCTACCCTGGATTACCTTTAAGATATCTAAGTAAACGATGTACGGCAACCAAGTGAGTTGTAGTAGGTTTACTCATAAACTGGGTAAAAATATGAACAGAGAAAGCAATATCTGGTCTTGTTATCGTAAGATATAACAATTTTCCTACAATACTCCTGTAAGAAGTAGGGTCACTAAGAAGAGGAGCTTGTGCATCAAAGAAAGTTTGCTTTTGATCCATGGGAGTAGAAAAAGGTTTGCTATCTAAATAGCCAAACTCATGGAGAAGATCTAAAGTATACTTTGTTTGACACAAATGCAAACCTCTTGGACTCTTGGCTACTTCAATACCCAAAATGTATTTCAAGGGACCAAGATCCTTAATAGTGAAAAGCTTGTGAAGATGATTTTTAATGAAAATGATGTCTGGGAGAGAATTACCTGTTACAATAAGATCATCTACATAACAAAGAATGACTGTAAATGAAGAGGTGGTAGATATGGTAAACAATGAGTTATCAGCAACAGATTGTATAAACCCCATAGTAATAAGAGAATCAGATAGTTTTTGAAACCATTGTTTGGATGTTTGTTTTAAGCCATACAAGCTTTTATTCAATTTACAAACTCTATTCTGAGTATCATACCCTGGAGGGGGTGACATATAAACCTCTTCATCCAATTCACCATGTAAAAAAGCATTATTAACATCAAGTTGGTGCAAATGCCAATTTTTAGCTACAGCTATAGCAAGTAGAATTCTAACAGTAGTGATCTTAGCTACAGGAGAAAAAGTGTCAAAGAAATCAATACCTTCCTGTTGAGTTTAACCTTTGGCCACTAACCTTGCCTTGTATCTCTCTATTGAGCCATCAACTTTGTATTTCACCTTATATATCCACCTGCAACCAATATAATGTTTTGTGGGAGGAAGAGGGACAAGAGTCCATGTGTTGGCCTTTTCAAGGGCCTGAAGTTCTATGTCCATGGCTTTTTGCCAACGAGTGTCTTTTACAGCCTGCTTATAAGAAGTGGGTTCTATGATTTGTGAAATATTGGTTGTATAGGAGAGAAAAGGCTTGGAAAGATTTCCAGTAAACAAGTAGTCAGAAATGGGATATTGTTTGCATTTCTTAATAGATATGCTGGAATTAGAGATGGAAGGAGGTAAAGATGTGTGATAAACATCCAAATAAGTTGGAGGATTTCTATTTATGTCAGATTTTCTAATTGGTTGAGAAACAATAGGTTCAGTGCAAACAGAGGTAGTAGGACCAATATTGTTAAGATCCTGAGTATTATTTAGAGATTGGTCTAAGGCAATAGGAGTGTCACAAGTTTCAGAACATTGATCATCATTAATAACAACAGGAGAAGAATGCACATTAGTGTTGGCATCATGTAAAGACTGAGTTAAATGAGTAGCAGAAAATGGAAAAATATGTTCAAAAAATTTGACATTTCTGGAAAAGAAATTTTTTCCAAAATTAAAGTCTAAGAGTTTGTAGCCCTTGGTACCAAAGGGATATCCCAGAAAAACACATTTAATTGCTCTAGGGTGAAACTTGTGCCTATGAGCAGTGAGGGTATTAGCATAGCAAAGACAACCAAAGACTCTCATGTAAGAATAATCCACCTCTTTATTATGCAGAAGTTGGAAAGGTGTTTTGTTAGAAAGTATAGGCAATGGAGTTCTATTTATCAAATGAACAGCAGTGAGCACACATTCATTCCAAAATCTTAGGGGTAAGCTAGATTGAAAAAGAAGGGATCTAGCCACTTGGAGTAAGTGTTGATGTTTTCTTCCACCAAACCATTTTGTTGAGGGGTTTCCACACAAGATGTTTGATGAATAATCCCTAAATTGTGATAGAAATCATGTAGCAGAAATTCAGTGCCATTGTCACTCCTCAAGATTTTTATTCTAGCATTAAACTGAGTGTGAATCATATTAGAAAAATTAAGCAATGAAACTTTAACATCAGATTTGTGTCTCAACATATATATCTAGGTGCATCTAGTAAAATCATCTACTATAGTCAAGAAAAATTTGTGCCCTGAATGAGAAATAGTAGAAAAGGGGCCCCATACATCACAGTGAATCAAATTGAAAGCACAAGAAGACACAGAGGTACTAACAGGAAAAGATTGCCTCTTTTGTTTAGCCAAAGGACATATATTGCAAACATGGTTCTTGTTTGTTGCTTTTACATTCAACTGGTCTATATTAGACAAGTATTTAGTAGAGATATGCCCTAGTCTATAATGCCACAAATCAAAAGTACTTGAAAAAGAAGCAGAGTGTACAGGGTAAATTGCAATCTTGAGAATGTAAAGCCCTCCAGTTTGTTCAGCAGAACCAATCACTCTCTTGGTGGATATGTCCTGCAAAACACAGTGTGAGGATAGGAAATTGACAGAGCAACTAGAGTATCTAGTAAGGTGAGAAATGGACAGCAAATTATGTGTGAAATCAAGTACATATATGACATTATATAGGGTCAAAGAATCATTTAGAATAATGTTCCCTATATAAGTTGCTGTGGAAATGACATTATTAGGCAAACTGATTTTAATATTAGATTTAGAGGGAGGGGAAGAAAATAAAGTAAAATCAGAAGTCATATAATCTGTGGCCCCTGTGTCCAAAATCCATGTGGAAAAATTTGGATTGTTGCCTAAAGATTTAGAGCAAAAGGATGTACCTGTGTCTTGAAGCTTCTTAGGTTGATGTACAAAGGCCCCAGCTGCAGCATGTGGGGGAGAAGGAGGTTGCTGACTTTGCTGTGTCTTACTCCCTCCGTCCGCCTATAAGCTTCACGTTACTTTTTGGCACAAAAATTAAGAAAAGTGATTAAATAATATATATAGTACAAGTGATGTGATTGAGAGAGGAGAGAGATAGAGAGAAAAAGTAAGATATAAAGTGAATTGTAAGAAAAAGTACTTGCCAAAAAAGGTATGAGAAGCTTATAGACGGACGGACAAAAATGGTAAAATGGGAAACTTATAGGCGGACGGAGGGAGTAGTAAAATTCAAGAATTGATCAAACAATTCTTGACTGACTAGAGGATTGGAGGTAACAAGGTCCCCTTTTATGGGAGGGGGAAAGGCCATATTGGCAGAAGATGTGTTGTCAATTGTGGTTTTAGAACCTCTAGGCCCTTTCCAACCAGGGGGAAAGCCAATCAAATGAAAACACCTATCTACAGTGTGTGTGGTGCCACCACAATGACTACACAAGAGAGGTTTTCTTTTGTTTTTGAAAAATTTGGGATTAGGCTGCCTAGAGAGCATGGCTACAGAATCAAGAGTTACAGGATGAGGAATGTTTAAAGATCTTTGAGACTCCTCTTGCAGGAGTAATGAAAAAACTTTTGCTAGAGGAGGGAAAGGGGATGTTAGAAGCAACTGACTGCGAAGAGCCGAATAAGAATCATCAAGGCCTATCAAAAATTTCATCACAGCATCCTGTTCTTGTGTTTTCGCAATTTTCTTAGGAATATCACATTCACATGTTTTTAAGGCATCACAAGAGCAAGATAAGATAGGCCTAAAACTAAGATATTCATCCCATAAACTCTTAAATTGATTGTAGTAGGTAACCAAAGATTGACTACCCTGAGTTATGGAACTAAGACTTTTCTCAAGATGATACACCCTAGTGCCATCAGAACTAGTGTACCGAATTTTAAGTTCATCCCATACCTGTTGAGCAGATGAGAAATACTCCAGAGTGTGTTTGATTTCTGGAGAGATGGAGTTGAGAATCCACATCAAGACCAAGTCATTTGCGCGAACCCAAACAGCGAAGATGGCCGGATCATCGTCTTCAACGGGTTGAGGCAGCGAACCGTCGATTAGGGGCAATTTATTCTTGACACTAAGGCCACGTTTGATGGCATGGCTCCAGGAGACGGAATTCGAACCAATTAACGGATCAAGAGCTATCGCGACTGCGGGGTTATCATTGTGATGCAGGGCGAGAGGTGAAAGGGGGTTCTTGGCTGGGTCTAGAGAATTTGGATCGGGTGCCATTGAATGTCAAGAAAACAAAACAACAGAAATCGCAGAGGAAAATAACCCTAAAATAGCGATTGAGTGAAAAACTGAGAGGAAAACCTAACAGAACAGAGAATCAATTACAAAGAATCTGAGAAAGAAACAAAATCGAAACAAAGCCCCAAAATCTGGGAAATTCAAAAGGGGAATCTCAGATAAGGGAGAGACGGAAGTAGGAACGATCTTGGAGGCTATACTGATACCACGTAAAGGTATGAAACAAAAATCAAATTGGAAGAAGGCATGTTCCTCCACACCAAAGATTAGAATTGAAGAAGATAAAAGTGAATTCTGTAGAATTATTCTTCAGTCGTTTTTACAAGAAGAAGAAGGTTTCTTTTATAAACCCATTACAAATGAAAAGGGAAAAAATAAACTGCCTAACTAATTAGCAGTTATTAGATTAAGTATTAATCTATATTTAAAGAAACTAACCTATCTTACGTATTACAATCTTGATAATGTGCTTAAATTAATTCTACGTACAAATTTAATTCAATAACTAAGTTACATTGCTACCAAAATAATCTTTGTTTAAATCTTTGTTTAATCTCATCAGATATATCGACTACTCATTAATTTGCTCTATATAAGATACTAGCTACCTATAGAATTAAATTAACAATTACAGAATATAACATATTTCTCTACTATAAACTTTGTAATCCTATAAATTTATTTGCACCGTGAAACACGAAATTTGATCAATTTCTTTTTTTTATTCAAATAACATCAAATTAAATGTATATTAATGTTAAAATAGAGGCACATTTACTTAATTTCTTAGACGTGTGTTTTGTCTAAAGTATCCAAATGCACAATTTCATCGTAACTGTCCTAAATTAGTAACACACATGTTGATATTTTTAAGAAAAAATAGAAAAAGTAAAAGATTTATTGAAAATTAAAAATTTAACATGAAATTTAAAAAAAATATATGAGCTTGAATTATTTCATTCCGTGAGACGAGTCTCTTTTAACCCGATCTTTTATCCCGATATAAAAAGTGATATTAATGTTTAATTTTTTATCATTTTTTTAAGTAAGGTCCAAAAATACACTTGATCATATTTTGACAAAAACATGAAATTTGAAAGAAAAAAATGGGTTGTCCAACCCAAAAATCTTAAATATGGACAAGTTTTTGAAATAAAATATTATCATGAGCTTTTATATATAGTTTAATTTAAAATTCTAACAAAATAAACTATTTATAAATATATCATTAATCACTACAAAAAAAGACGTGTTTTATCGATGGAAATAGAGACGAAAATTCAATCGGAAACAATGCTTTCCGACGGAAAAATTCGGTCGACGAAAACCTCGTCGGTAACAAACTTTTTTTTTTAATTTTTTAAATTACCGATGGATTTTATTTTTTAATTACCGACGGAATATTTCGTGGGTAAACTAAATTCAAAAAAAAAGAAAAGACATTTGGACCCGGGCTAAAGCAAACAGGCTGGCCCGACCCAAGCAAGGCCCGCTCCAAGCCCACAAGGGGCTTGTGCATAATTGGCTGAATATTCGGCCTTCATGGGACCCGAACTCGGATGTGTGGGCGGCTAGTGAGGGCACTGAGGGGTGCCAACCACTCGGACAAGTCTATTTTTTGTTTATAATTGTAATATTAATTGTATATGTACTTATTTTCGACCCTTTTTTAAAAAAAAAAATTTCACAAAATTTATTTATTTCTAATATAACTTGTGATTTATAACTATTATAAATTTAATTTTTTTTTCATTTATATATTGTAAATTTAATTTATTTATTTTTTGTGTTTTGATTAAAATTCTAAAAATTTCATATCATATATACATGTTTTACTCTCTTCTTTAAACAAATTCATTTAATAATTGACATTATTTCACTTATATTAATCACTAAATTGACTTATAATTATTGTAAAATTAACTTTTTAATTTATAAATTGTAAATGTAATTTTTTTTTTTTATTAAATTTCTAAAATTCACATGTATAAAATTTTTTGTTTTTGTTTTGATTAAACATTATTTCATTTATATTAATCTAAATTTGTGGCTTATAATTATTGTAATTTTTTTTACTTTATAAATTGTAAATGTAGTTTTATTTTTAATTATTTTATTTATTAATAATTCTTTTATTTGTTAATTCACACACAATAAAGACTTAATTATCAAATAAACTAAATGAATATAAAAACTAAAGAAATTATGTCCAAACAATATAACATAAAAATTTCTATTTTAATCAATAATTTCCTAGTTTAATATAAAATTTCCTAATTTAATCAATAATTTTCTAGCTAACTTAATCAACAATTTTCTAATTTAATCGACATGTTTCTAATTTAATCAACAAATTATCTATTTTAATCAATTATAATTTCCTAACTAACAAATTTCCTACTTTAATTAATAATTTAATTTTTGCACAAATTTTTAATTTTTTTTTAAATTTTGTGAATACCGATGGAAATTTCGATCGCTAATCACAATTTTTTTAATTTTGTGGTTAGAGACGGAAATTTCAGTCGGTAATTACGTGTACTTTTTTTTTTTTTTTTTTTGTGATTACCGACGGAATATATGTCGATAATTGCCGACGAAAAACAAATTCCGTCGATAAATCGGTTGACTTTGTTAATTCGTCGGTAATCCCGAGGGTATTTCATAGTTTTTTTTTTTTTGTAGTGAATAATGCATCAACAATAGATTAACTTGATTAACACATCCTTTTTTCTCGCATCACAGTAATATGTAAAATTCACATATGCTAGCTACATTATTAAGTTATAAGTAAATTTTTATTAAATTTAAAATAATAGTATATTTATATTAAAACAAAGATAAAATATTTCCAAAAAGATACTAGTGATAAAAAATCTAGGGGAATATTGAATAAAAAAAATCGGCTTAGGTGCGTTACAAATTAAATGAGAAAATGTGGCTATATGGAAAATGAGGAATATTCATTCTGTTAAATATTCTTCATTAATAAAATAAGTTTTTCCTTCAAAATAAAAATATTCTTCATTTACTTTATACGATCAATGGATTTACATCTGAATTGTCCAAATAAAAGATAGATTCAAGGTATTTGATAACATCATCCTTTTGCATTCCACAAATCTTATAAATTTTGCATTAAACTGAAAATTAACAATTTTATAAAAAAAAAAAAAAAAGAACAACGACAATCAATCGATAAAAAAAAAAGCTAACGTACTATTATTAAAACTAAAAAATTAACAATCTACACAAACAACGGAAATAAACCATCTGCCCAATTAAAATGAGAAAACTTACAGTAGAAAGACTTCTAATGAGATCTATATCCGAGCGCGAGCGGATACTTTCAATGAACGGCGGTAGCGGCGTCAGTGATGATGTTTTCCTTTCTAGGTGTTGTTTTTTGGTACGCTCTCTATTTTAATCTTTAATTAGGGTTTGTTGAGGGCAAATTAAGCACTAAACTCGTTAAATATTATAACCTAAACAAAAACGCTGTCGTTTTTAATCTGTCAACTTGTTAAATGTTGAGGGCTCTCAATTTTGCAGGCTTATGATTATACATATTTTTTGAATTGATAATTAAATGTACGTATACACGCATCTCATGCTAACCATTAGAGTATACGGGAAATATTATTAAGAGAAATAATGAATTGAGTATATGAAGTTACAATTTACACTCTCTAATCATAACATGTTTGAATGTTTTGTGGGTTTATTCACTTTAATTTGAAACTTTGATGTCATTGAGTAAATGTTATAATGTTCAGTGGCAGACGTACATCGAGACAAGGGGTACAGTTGTACACCCAAATTAAATTGAAAAAGGCTATCTAATATTCTATAGGAATAGGAATGTTCATTCTGCAAAAACTCAAATTGTCAACTGGGCCAATGAATTGGGCTTGATTCTCCGTCTTGAAATTGATGTTTAGTTGTCCAATTTACAATGGGTTTGGCTATATTCCCCTCCAGCTTTGTTAAATGTACTCCCCCGATTGATGTACTCCCCTTTAAAGTGATAAATGTTAGATATACCCTCCTCAATTACCCAAATTATCCTTTCACTTCAAATGTCAAATGTTAAATATACTCCCCAATCAAAAATCCTAATTCACTTTTCCCATCTTTCTTCTCCCCAATTTCTCAACGAAACTGTCGCCTCCGTCATCATCGGCGTCGGCTCTGTAACACCCCAGAATTTTACCCTATTTTATAATAATGCATAAGATGTTATTTTAAGAAAAAAAATGAATATACATTATAATAAATATATGAGTATATATATATATATATATTTTTTTTTTGTTGTAGATATTATTTATTTAATTAAAAGATTTGATTAAATATATATATACACGTACACATGTCTTATTATTATTAATAATATTATAGATTGTCTTATATATGTATATAAATATAAAAGAATACCCTTTCCCCAAGTTTCTGTGTTGTTTTATTTGATAATCGATTAAAATCTCAAATCAAGTCAAATCAGAGATATCTTAGTATCCTATCATCCTTGATTTCCTCAACTAAAATTATATTATGTTGACCTATTTTATACACGGTATTTTCACAAATCAAATAACAGAAAATATTCTCACAATAAATTGGAGTTTTCTTTCTGGATCAGAAGGTAGTCAAAATCACGTCTCTTCTCCTTTTTGCCGAAAAATAGTAAATCTCCCTCTTTTCTTTGTCAATTTAACCTTCCATATTATGATGATAGTTTGTACTGGTTTTCAATTAATGACATTAAATTGTTATTCTATTAAAGCCAAGAGTATTTGTTTATTTTGATATATAGAATTTGAAAAGTTTATTTAATTGATTTAAAATTTAATTAAAAGTTATTATCAGTACCTAGATTAGGAGTATTTGGGTTGTTAGTTAGCAATTATAGTTTTGATTAAAGTGTAGATCATTTATTATTTAAGAGTTGTCATTTTATTTTCTAGGCAACAAGAAGATTGGAGATTGAAGGTTTGTTATTACAACGAATTTATCTGCTAGACTTGGAGGTGGGGATTTCTATCTTGATTTGTTTGTCATTATTAAATGCGATATGTGATTATTTTAATATTCATGTTAAATATGATTTGTAACTACAATTAAATTCGATATCTGATTATTTCGATATTCATGTGAAATTGTGATTTCTAACTTCAATTAAATGCGATATGTGATTATTTCGATATTCATGTGAAATTATGATTTCTAACTTTAATCAAATGTCATGTGTGATTATTTTGATGTTTATGTGAAATTATTTTGATGTTCATGAAAGATAAACGAGGATAGGTCATTTGACCTTTATAAACGAGGATAGGTCTTCTGACCTTTATAAACGAGGATAGGTCTTCTGACCTTTATAAACGAGGATAGGTCTTCTGACCTTTATAAACGAGGATAGGTCTTCCGACCTTTATAAACGAGGATAGGTCTTCTGACCTTTATAAACGAGGATAGGTCTTCTGACCTTTATAAACGAGGATAGGTCATCTGACCTTTATAAACGAGGATATACTATTTGACATTTATAAATGAGGTAATGTTATTGAATTATTATGGTATTATACATGTTAATGTGAATTGATGATTTAATTGCTTATTGTATTTAGTTTTTACAAACTTGTCCCCACTGAGCTGTGGTTTGCTCACCCCTTATTTAACATTTTCAGATTTAGGAAGGAAGCTTGGACGTGGTGGCAAGGCGGTGGCTTGATATGTAATTTAATGAACTCAACATGGTCATATTAAATGTTTATTTAATTTTGAATTAGGAAAAAAAAAAAAACTATTTCAATTTTTATTTGTTCTAGTGATTTCATGAAATTGTTTTACGCTATGATTGAATTTAGTCCATTTAAAATAATTCGTTCTTTATCCGTAGCAAATATTCCATTTTATTAAAATGTATTTGATTTATTCGCTTCCGTCAGATTTTATTTTAATTAATCTAGTTGACAGTTAAATAGTAAAATTTTGGTGATTTCTTCTAGGCCCCTAAATTTGGGATGTGACAGAGTGGTATCAGAGGCATATATATATAGGACTGTTTAAACCTTGTAACTTTTTCCTTAAATTTCTCACCCACGTTTGTTGAGTAGATAACAACAAATAACTCCCTAAATTTTGGTGATTTCTGATACCACTCTGTCACATCCCAATTTTAGGGGTCTAGATGAAAACACCATATTTTTACTTTTTGAAGGCCAACTAAATAAAATATTGTCTTAACTTGATTTTCAAAGGCATATGTAGATAAATTTATTAATTTACAAAAATATTTGCAGCGGGAGTAAATATTAAAATAATGTCAATTTTGAAAGAAAAGCTTTAACATAAATCACTCAAAATCTTTACAATAATATAAAAGAAGTATCACAACTGAATTACTAAAAATTCGAAAAAACGAGTTCATAAAGATTCTTAATTAATAGTAAATAACGTAACTAACTGAACTAACTGACATCCATCGCCACTCCCGCCATCAACTCCTAGTCAATCTGAAATGTTTAAATGAAGGGTGAGCAAACCACAGCTCAGTGGGGACAAGTTTGTCAAAACTAAATACAATAAGTAATTAAATCATCAATTCAAATTAACATGTGTAATTCCATAACAATTCAGTAACATCACCTCGTCCATAAATGTCAAATGATATATCCTCGTTTATAAAGGTCAGATGACCTATCCTCGTTTATAAAGGTCAGAAGACCTATCCTCGTTTATAAAGGTCAGAAGACCTATCCTCGTTTATAAAGGTCAAATGACCTATCCTCGTTTATCTTTCATGAACATCAAAATAATTTTCCGTAAACATCAAAATAATTTCACATAAACATCAAAATAATCACATATGGCATTTAATTGAAGTTAGAAGTCATAATTTCACATGAATATCGAAATAATCACATATCGCATTTAATTGAAGTTACAAATCATATTTAACATGAATATCAAAATAATCACATATCGCATTTAATAATGACAAACAAATCAAGATAGAAATCCCCACCTCTGAATAAACGTCGTAGAAGAAATTGATGCAACCCTCCATAGCTTACTTCTCACAATTACGGTTACCTAGCACAATATTAAATCTACAATATTAAATCTACTTAGAAAATAAATCTCATTATCAATTATTATTCGATAAAATATCAAGCATAAATTCTAGCTAGCGCAAATAATAGAACAATGGCATTGCAATTGATATATCTTAACCTCAATCCATTTATATAATAAAGCTTGCAAACCAAATATCCATATATGCTTCTGACGTTGAGTTATATAAACAACTTAATACATATTAATTAGATTTTAAATTATGGAGGCCTATATATTCTAATATGACAACAAAAATATATTAAAAAAGAACACTGGACTGGAATCTAGCATAAACTAAATAATAATGTAATTGTGCAAATAAGATAAAAGGTTGAAACCTCCATGCTATCAAAATCAAATTCGGCAATCATTTATGTTTGGCTAATCAAATATTTTTAATACACAGGAAATAAAACATTTGACCATTAATTTTCCAAAACCAAAGAACATTATAGTAAATTAGTAATTCACGTAAATATGTTGATTAAACTTCTTTAAAGAGAGTAGAAAGAAATATTACCTATAGAGTTTCAGAATTCTCCCATGAACGATAAAAGCTTGTTTGTGTGTATAATAAAAACGAGATATCATTCAGAAAGTATATGAAACTGAGTGATCGAAGAATGATTTAGTTGAGATAATTTTGAATAATTTAGTTGAGAGAATTTTGGGAGTTATTTGTTGTTATCTACTCAACAAACGTGGGTGAGAAATTTAAGGAAAAAGTTACAAGGTTTAAATAGTCCTGTATATATATATATTCATTTATATATAACCACTCCGGCCGGCGCCGTCCCCGCCTATACATCGTTCCCCTCCCTATTTTTTTTCCTTTATCTCTGCAAATCCACCCCCTCCCCGCCCACGTTGCCGCCCACTTCGTCGTCCCCTACATACGCCTCCCTCCTTCTCTTTCTCGCATTTTTTTTATTTCTATATATGGCGACCGCACTTGCGACGCCGCCGCCCAAGCCGCCCTTACCCAAGGCCGCGCCCCTCCGCCCAACCGCCGTTGCCGCCACTACGTGAATCCTAAAGAAACACATGTTTTTTTTTCTTTAATTTTCGACGAAAAGTCCTCGACAATAAACACTCTCGTCAATAAATTGTCGTCGGTGAGGGTGTCTATTGCAGAGAACTTTTTTAAAATTTTGATTAATTGTTGACGACAATGATGTTTTTCGTCGACAACCCATAGTCGAAAATATAGCCTGTGGTCGATCGAAACTGGTTTGTCGAAAAATTGTACTCCCTCCGTCCCACAGGAATTTGCACACTTTCTATAAATGGATGTCTCATACCAATTTGCACACTCCATAAAAGGAAATATCTTCATAACCCCCACCCTCAAAATATACTCTTATTTACCTCTATGTCATTACTTTTCCACACTCAATCATCTTTTTACTTTACTTTATTCATAAAACTTTACAAAACTACCCCTCAAAACATCAATCATTACACCTTTTCTTACACATTTCTTAAATTGTGTGCCCACCCAAATGTGCAAGTTTCTATGGGACGGAGGGAGTATCAGAGTTGGGCAACTACCGGAGTTTGTAAGTTTTTTTAGATTTCTAAATTTTTCTTTATAAATTTATAAATTCGTTTTGATTTTCGGCGACTCCCGGAGGAAGGGTTGCAACCCTGCAATTTGGGTTAGAGTTAAATTTGAGGAGTGTATTTATCCTAACATATTATACTAAAAAGGTAAATTTAACTTTTTACATGATTATTAAATTAATAAATTGGGTGGATGTGTATACTTAACAAAGTTGGAGGGTATATAGCTAGACCCATTTACTATACCTTCTCTCTTTTTCCCTTTTCTTTTATACACGTGAGTACTATTTATTTGCCATATAAATATAAACGAAATTATAATTATAATTTATTTAAATATTATTTATTTAATTTTATTATTCTCATTTCTCTTTTGAAAATAATATTATTTACAATATTTATTCATAAACATTCACTTTTTTATAAGTAGATCCCATAATACTTAATCATACTCCCAACATATCAATCTATTTTATACATAAAATTAATCAATATTTATTAAAATTCGAGGACGAAGAAATTGATATAATAAATTTAAGTATATTTTTATTCAACTATCTATTTATCTACTATTTTTTACTCATATTCCTTTCTGAACTACTAGCTATATGAATTTCTATCTTCTCCCACGTCTTATAATATGTGTCTTATATTTTTATTGAATTTCTATCCCTCTAGTTGGGTGGGTCTGCACTTCTTTTCTAATAGCCACAACAATATAGGAAGTCAATGATGTAAACCAATTAATAAGACTTTAAACATTAAATAAAATAATTAAAATTATTTATTATATTGCACCCAAAAATTCAAATTTATGGATTCGTCATGACAATGTTCATCTCATATTTTGTATCCATCGAATAATATCTACACAATCATTGCACTCTCATGTCATATTTATTTAGTTGTTTGGAGATAAAAACACTTTAAGTTTGAGAAGTTTGATTCAAATGAAAATTACATGATTTTATCGAACAGTTAAATCTTAATTTTTATATAATTTCATATTTTTATTATTTATTTTGGCTAATTTCATTTGTTTGTGCGAAAAATATTGTTTTGCACATGGAGACAAAAACACTACCTAGCTAGTATTTATGGAGGCGTGGGTTATATACCCCTCCAGTTATGTTAGATACACTCCCCTCAACTTTTATTAATTAAATATTCATATAAATTAAAATATATACTTATTTTTGTTCTTCTAGTAATATATCTTAAGATAGATACACTTCCCCTTACATTTAAAGTTTAAACACATTCTAATCCTAACCCTAACCCTAAGAAGCAACAACCGCCACCCAACTCCGTCGTCGTCAGCAGCTGCTGCCGTCACCCAACTCTGTCGTCGCCACACCTCTGGCAGCCACTACCATCCCAAATAAATTCAAAAATTAAACTTAGAAAAAAAAACATTATTTTCAATGAACTAGAGTCGACCAAAAACACTCCAGCCGACTATGTTTTGTCGACGAAAAATACTCCCGTCGATATAATTTAGAATTTTTTTTAAAAAAAAATTGACAATAATGGATCGACCAAAAACACCCTCGTCGACCATTTCTCGACGAGGGTGTTTTTAGTCGATTAATTGTCGACGAAAATAAAAATAAAAACTAAGAAAGGGGGCGGAATGCAGTACGACTGAAGAGGAGGTGGCGGTGCACGATGGAGGAAGAGGAGACGGCGTGCGCGCGATGGAGGAGGAGGAGGCAGCGCGTGCGCGATAGTGGAAGAGGAGGCGCCGCTGTTGCATAAACTTGGGGTGGGGCACCTGTTGCGCGAGGCGGCGTTGGACGAAGGGCGGCGACGGGCCGCATTTATGCTTCATAGATATGGGGTGGAGAAGAAGATGAATGGTGGGAGAAAGGGGAGAGAATGGAGTGTGGAAGAAGAAATGGGGAAAAATTAGGGTTTAAGTGTGAAAATTAGGGTTTTTGTGGGGGTGAATTTATTATAGATACTTTTGAGATAAAAGGGTATTGATGTGACATAATGATGTCATATCTCATAAGAGACTCTAGAAACACGTCTTTGATCACCTCCGCTGAAAATGATAGAATACCAAGGGACCCCTTGGGCTCCGGAGAATCATCCAGAGCAGAGATGGGTGTAAAGTCTCTTTTAGAATAGATTAAAAATCGCCCAGAATAAATTTATGGAATGTTTGTGGCCCCTTCAAGCCTCTTGCATTCCATGTTAAAATCTTCATTAAGTACGGCGGAGCTGGGAGTCCGCAGTCTCTACCCTGTTTGAACTACTTGCCTCCTCATAACTTTTGTAGCGCTTTCTTCCTCGAGTTTCATCTCCAAACACTTCTTCATCCCTCATTCTTTATAGTACCTCCATTCTGCCACTCCATCCATTGGACGCCCTCTCTTTCTCGATCCTTTATGTATGTTTTTTTATTAAAAGTCCTGCTGAGCCTTGAGTCGTTTCCTCCTGCACCATTGGGCCTTTTAGTTTTTCAGGGGCTTCTCTGTAGGTAGCTCGTATCATGGCTCATTTTCCTACTCCCTGCCCTTCTCGAATCTGCAGATTTCTTAGTGGACCATACAGCCTATTGTAAACAGAAGCATCATCTTCTTGATTTAGGAGTTGGTTGTCTTTGAGGTAGTATTTTGCCCTTTCATTCTCCACCAGTTGTACATCTTCATCGTGCATGATTGACTCCGCAAAGTACTTGTCTTCCTCATAAAGCTTACTGGTGTTACCTTTCCAAACAACCGGTGCCAATTCAAAGCCCCCAACAGCATGATTCCTTCACACCATCTGTGAGGATGAAGCCCCTCCAATGTCCGTATTAGCTGCCATCTCAAATTTTGGTTGATTATTCTGATTCTCTCTTCTCAGAAATTCTTACTGCTTGGGATCCAAACCTTTTTTTACCATTAGCACACAGCCACAAGGGGAAGTTCTTATGTTCCACAAGATCTTGCCCATACTCAAAGTATTTTTCAGGACAGTTTTTTTCAACATGTGTGAGAAGTCTACGGAAATAGCAAAAGTCATTTTGTTTTTCATACTTTAATGGGAGAGTAATAGTTTCCTCTCTGACAATGATATGAGTGCTACGACGGAGAGGTTGACTGAGATCCATTAGCACCTTGATTCTGAGACACCTGCCCCAAGTCGTTTCCCCTTCCAAAAAGTCCAGCTCGATAACATCACCAAATCTTTCCCTTAATCTGAAAGTGATTCACTACAGGAAATTCGAGAAATCGCGACGACAACAATTCGTCATAAAAGCATCAATTTTCGTCACAAAATGTGTTTGACGGCGATTTTTCTCCCGTCGCAAAGAAGGTTGTCGTAGGTGCGTCGCATTAGGTAAATGTGACTTTATTTGAATTCGTCATCAACAGTCATCTTTTGGCGACACTAAAGTTCATCGTCGCTATATTATTCCATCTACAGTAACGAATAAATCGTCACATTTGACACTAAATTTTGTCGCTGAAAATGATTTTTCGTCACTAAAAGTTCAATTTTAAATGACATTTTTATTTATTGTCACTAAAATATTAATTTTTAGCGACGATTATCCATTTCATATCAACCTTTTATAATTGTAATGACGAAATTTCTGTCACAAATAAATTAATTATTTCGTCGTAATTTATAGAGTTCGTCACCAAATAGTACAACTTTACATGACGATTTGATTTATTGTCACTAAAATAATAATTTTAAGTGACGATTTTTTTTTCATTTTCTACCGCATTTGTCAAATTTTAGTGACAATATTTTCGTCACAATTAAATGAATAATTTAGTCACCTTTTATATAGTTCGCCACCAAAGAATAACACTTTAGTGACAAAATTTTAATCGTTGTTATACATATGTATTTATAATGACGACACAATGCGTCACAAAAGGGTAATATTCAGTGACAAAATATTTTTGATCACTAAATAGCATAGAAATGGTGACAAAACATTTTTGTCATAAGAAATACTCCGTATTATTTAGTGACGAAACATTTTTGTCATAAGAAATATTATTTTGTGACAGAACATTTTAGTCATTAATTAGAAATAATATTTAGTGATGAATATGATAATTGTATTGTTACGAATTTTTTATTCTCATCATATGTGCATATATATAATGACAACACAATTTGTCATTAAATAGTAATATTTTAGTGAAAAATAGTAATCGTCATATATATATATATATATATATATAGTGACAACATTTATCGTCATTACTAATTAGTGTACGGTGACAAATTTTTTTGTCATTAATTGCATTTTTAATGAACTAATTTAATTAATAATTTATAAAAAATAAATATTTAGATTGACCACTAAATTAAAGATGATATATAAATTTAAATTGTATGATAAGATAAAAAAAAATGCAATGAACTTAATTGTTTCAAAAGTTAAACCAACAAACAAACGAATAAACATAAATATAAGGAAGGTTCTCCTAAATTTTAGAGACTTATTCCTCTCTCAGCCAAGAAATTCATGAATCTGTTCATGGTGCCTTTTATATCACTCACTTCTTCCTGGAGTGCACCTACGCGAGTTTCAGACGCTTCCGACTTTTCTTTTGTCTCAAGTAACTCCATTTTCAATTGGTTAGAAGCAGAATCTGAAACACTACGTCTACTCGGAGGCTTTGGACCATAACCAAGTCCTTTTATATAACCATTCCCATGGCATAGGACCTCAAGAACAATTTCAGCTGAACTTTTTATCAATTCCTTACTCAACATATTCTTCTCGTTTCTTTACCATTTTCTCCTATATGGTCATTAATTATGGCAAAAAAAAAAATTAGCATCAATTTTAGTAATAAAATGAAATCTCATTTGTACATGCCTACAGGACTTACCCAATTTTCTTTAGCCTCGTTGGATTTCCAACCATCTTTCTCTTAAGAATGTGTACGGACATACAATTCAATCATATCACACTCTTCACCATTTAATTCATGTTTAGACTGCAAAAAATTAATAAAAAATTAACATATCTACCTAGCTCAAATGAATTGATCGTAAAATCAATAACACCACAACTATCAAAAAAAAAAATATATATATATATAGTTTAAAGTTAATTAATTAAACAAAATCCAACCATCAACCAACAATTAAACATTACTAAGCATGAGAAATAAATTACTCACAATTTCATGGAACTTAACTACAAAAGCCTTTCTTCCCGAAATATGCTTGCATTTCAACTTGCTCCTATTTTCTTTATTCACCTGACACACACGCTAGAAAAATAATACAGCTTTAATATATAAAATTATACTAATAAATCTATCATAACATTTAAGCATAATTTTTAAAAAATGATTATTATCTTGTAGTTATCTGATGAAAAAAGATCACAAAGTTCTTCCAATTGTTCTTGGGTACGACATAAATCGGGTTTGTTATTTTTTGCTTCTTCCAAAGTTGCATATTTAACAAAATGCTTATGCAACTTGTGACGTTGGTTTCGACTACTAATTTTCAACCTATCAACTAGGGCTTGTCTCACACCAGGCTCATCAATATTGACATCCATGTGGATCTACATTTATTGTAATCTGTAACGACCCCAAATTCCTAAAGGGATAAACATAGATAAAAAAAATTTAAATAGGGAGTAAGGAGGCATTACTACGCTTGAAAATAACATAATAATTTAAATGATGCAACCATCCAAGTCAAGGTGATCACCACCAAACCCTCAAAATAATTTTAAAGTGACAACATCAGAAGTAAACTAGTAAGTACTAAGGTCCTTAAGAATTTGCCTTACAATAAAATACTACAATTTCAAATAGTCAGCCAAAATAGAATTTCAAGTTTCAAAAGACATGAACTAAAGGGTTGCACTTTCGAGATCGAGCGCTCACATCCACCTTAAATCCTCCAAAACATTCCCACCTGAAAGTGGAAGGGGTGAGCATTCGAAAAATACTCAGTGGGTTCACTCAAACACCCACTCTAATATAATACTCCCTCCGTCCACCAAATTAAAGTGTGCTCATTTCCTTTTTTAGGTCCACAAAAAATACGTTTATTTTATTTAAATAGTTCACTTTTGAGTATTTTTTTTACTTTAATAAAAAGATTGAGTATCTACCAAATATATTATTTACTCGTTATCCCAAATATATTGTTTCTAAATAAAATATGATTTTTAAAAAAACATGTATAAAAAAAAGTGAGCACACTTTTGGTGGACAGAGGGAGTACAATCTACCGTAATGTTTAATTGCAGGAGCGATCCGACGGCTCAGAAATAGAATCCTCCTTCAACAGCTGATCGAACGATTTCCACCGTACAATCTCTTTTCGCTCCGATTTCCTCTTCCAAAAATTAGTTTTCCTGAGGATCTTCATAGAAAAACTCCTCGGCAAAAACGAGCCCTTTGATTTTTTCGTCGGAAATTGGAGGCGTTTCACGGCAGCAATGACGGTTTGAAGCGCAGAAATAGGTTTGGAACGCGGCGCGTTGAAAGCGAGGTATAATTTGTGGTTGGATTCGTGGAGGAATCGGATGGCGGTGCAACATTGCGATCGCCTAGGGAATGATTTGAAACTGTTGGATGAGCAGGAGTTGAGATCTTCCCATAGGTAATCTTTGAGCAGCAAGGGTTTGGGCAATAGCCTAATCAATTGGAATCTGCCATTAAAATAGATGTAGGTCCCTAAGTTGAGTTAATATCGAGGGAAGCTAAAGAAAATGTCTAGAGGGGGGTGAATAGACTTTTCTAAAATCTTTCGATATATCAGAATTACAATGTGCGGAATACGAAATTAATAATGAGCCCAATTAAAGTTTATACTCAACTTATTTCGAGAACTCTGTTTTATGTATACTCAACTAGTCTTGTTCAATTATGTAATTCAATCAAGCAAACAATTAATCAATTACACAACAACCACAACAGTAAAGTAAATCAAACACGAGTTTTATAGTGGTTCGACAACTTGTCTACATCCACTCTCACAAACCCAGTTGTGAAATTCTTATTAACTCTTCCAATCGAGTAATATGTTCTTGTAGCTTTAAGTCCCAAGAAATAAGACTTAGATCTTCTCGATTATATCTCCAGATATATCTTCGATCTTACTAGCTATTTTACAAGTAACTAGCAACTTGAAACAATAAACGAAAATAAAACTTCTCTTAGTTCAGTAGTAGCCTTCTTCGATCTTCACTTGACTTGTGTAGCTTTACTTTCTGAACTTCAATCTCTGAGAGTAATCTTCAATAAACTTTCGTGAGTGGTAGTTCTCAATATTTCAGTAGTCTTCAATCAATGAATACCTTGGGGTATTTATAGACTTCCAATTTCAAGAACATTCAGTTGTGTAACAACCTTTTCTTGAAAACTAACTTGTAACTAATTCTTTTTATCCTTTCACGCGTTTCTTCAGTTAATTAGTTATTCCTTAACTAATTCTTCAATCTTTATCTTCAACACGCTTTTGTAACTAACTTCAAGTTAACCTGTCTTGTCTAGTCGCGCACCTGTCTTGTCCAGTAGTAGTAGACTGCGTCTTCTACTTATCTTGTGCAGTAGACTTCTTCAGATTACAACACAGAACTAATCTAGTCCTATCCTCTAATCCTAACAAGACTATTACATTACATTAAGCTCTTGTTATAAAGCTTAGTCAACTTAGAAAACTATACAAAGAATCTATCTATTACATTTAAAATCATGAGCTCTATACAACAATTATTCATAGCTCAATAACAATCTAAACAGTTAATATAAACATATAAGAAGTAATAATATGATACTAATTATAAGTACTTGTCTTTTCATATGTTAGCTCATGTGAACTCTACTGATCTGTACAAGACGACTTCTCTTAACTAGACTAGATCAGTCAACACTTAGAAAATATTCAAGTCTTCTTTTGGCTTATCAAAACTTCATCTTTTATCTTTTATTCATCATTTAGGACTTGTTATAGGATTCATATCCCAACAATAGAGTTTCTATTTCAATTTACAGGAATCGAAAATAAGACCTAAAATTAAGGAAGGATTGATGAGTTGCAAAAATTATGGCATTTTAAATTTGATTTAAGTTTTAATTTTCAAAAATAATGGAAGGTATGTATAATAAGGGTAGTTTTGGTTTTTTAACTCTATTTTGATCCTATTAGAAATTTTTTAAAGTGGTAATTTCTATTTATTTAAGGTGTCATAGGAATGACTTTAATAGGGAATAATCTCTACTATTATTTTAAAACCATTTATTCTATCAAGTCCACCCTTTATAAATAAAATCACTAATCTTATATTATCCACCAACATTAATCTTACTACCATTAGAAAGATAAATACTTTAATAATTGAATAACATTTAATATTATGTAAATTTCACATAATTATGATAAATCACATAATTTCATATAAACAAATATAAGGGTCCAGTTCATGAGATTTTTGGGTTCTTACACCCTACCCCTCTAAAAAAAAAAAATGCGTCCTCGAAATTGGAAATATACCAAGTTGTAACAGATCCGGGTACTTTGCTAAATCTTTACTCTCGAGCTCCCAAGTGGAATCTTCCTTATTATGATTACTCCATTGGATCTTGACTAGATGAATTTTGCGATTTCGAAGCTTTTTGATCTTGTGTTCTAGTACTACGACTGGTGATACCTAATAAGACAAATCATTCTTGACTTCGAGTCCTTCGTGGTGGACTACATAGCTTGGATCAAACACATACTTCCTCAGCATGGAAACATGAAAAACATTGTGTACTCCAGATAGATCCGGTGGTAGTGCAAGACGGTAGGCAACTTCTCTGATGCGTTCTAAAATCTCGTATGGGCCAATGAATCTTGGTCGTAGCTTTCCTTTCTTGCCAAAACGGACAACACCTCTTACCGGTGATACTTTGAGAAAATCCTTTTCACCGTTTGTAAATTCTAAATCCTTTCGTCTTTGATCAGCATATGATTTTTTTCTATCTTGGACCATCTTAATTCTCGCCCTAATCTTGTCTATGGCCTCAACTGTTCTTTTAACAATCTCCGATCCTAAAAATCTTATTTCTCCAACCTCATCGATCCCAGTACAAGTATTTTGGTTTTTATTATTATATCTTCTTTTATGAATTAAGATGATAGAAAGTAGAAACTATGAATTTCTTGTTCATTCTCGTTGAATAATTTATTATACGTAGCTAATTTTTATTTTTGTCAAGCCTCTCTGTTAATGAATAATTAGTTAGTTTGTTAGTAGAGGTTATTAGCATTAGTTAAGTTTCTTGATTAAGTATAAATAGTGTTATTTTGTTATTATTTTAATTCAATTGAGAATATACAGAATACACAGTTGTATAAGTTTTCCTTCTTTCAATACAAGAGCTCTTTCATCTTCTTCATTGGTTCAAAGATGAATTTCAATTTGTAGAATCATAACATGGTATCAGTATCAATTCTTCTTGATTGATTCTAGTTACGCTTTCGTTGCATCTTTCTGAGTTTTACACTCATATTTCATCTCTGAGCGTTTCTTTGAGTTTTTTTTTCCTCGACAGATTTCTGCTCCAATCGAATTCTGGGTTCTACGCTTGCTTTCGATTTCTATTTGATTGAGTTCTACACTTAATCATCTCCTTTTTTGTTTGTTCTACCCTAAAATCTAACTTAGGGATATTATTTCAATAACAATCTCTGCAAATTTCATATTCTGGGTTTGAATTGGGGGTTTTCGATTTCTTGAATCTTCTTGATACAACTCCTTCTATACCCGAAATCTATTTCTTCCGATATGGCTGTTGAATCATCCACATCGTTGAATCCTTTACTAAATCCTTTGTCCCCCTTGTTGTTGCATCACAATGACAATCCGGCATTGTCGATTGTCCTTGATCCATTGAATGGATCCAATTTTGTCTCCTGGAGCCACGCAGTGACTCGAGCCCTGTCGGTAAAGAATAAATTGCCGCTCATCGATGGTTCCGTTGTTCCCCCGGTAGAAGCCGATGATCCTGTGATTTATGCGGCGTGGGTTCGGGCTAATAATCTAGTACTCATGTGGATATTAAATTCCATCCAGCCTGAAATCAAAAGCACTCTGGAGTACTTCTCTTCGGCAAAAGAGGTTTGGGATGAGTTGAAAGTCAGGTACACTCGTTCTGATTTATCTAGAGTGTATCATCTTGAAAAGACCTTAAGTAGTATTGCCCAGGGTAGTAATAATCTTGTGACATACTACAATCCTACAATCTGTTTAAGGCATCTTGGGATGAATATTTGAGTTATAGGCCTGCTTTAGTTTGTTCTTGTGGTGCAAATTGTGAGTGTAAGTTGCCTCAAGAATTGAGTAAAACTCAAGAACAGGATGCTGTTATGAAGTTTCTTATTGGCCTAGATGATTCTTATTCTGCCCTTAGATCTCAATTTCTTTTGCAATCCCCACTCCCTCCATTAGCTAAAGTCTACTCACTTTTGTTGCAAGAAGAGAGCCAAAGGTTGTTAACTATGCCCACTTCCATACAACCTGATTCTGTAGCAATGTTGGCTAGGAATGCAAAATTCTATAAGGACAAAAAAAAACCATTGACTTGTTCTCATTGTGATGTACCTGGTCATTCAGTGGATAGATGTTTTCAACTCATAGGCTATCCTCTAGGTGGAAGGGTCCTAGAGGTTCAAGACACAAAACTGATTCCAAAACCTCAGCTACTGTCCTAGTTAAATCTCCAAATAAGGATGACAATCATGTTGCTACTAACCCTTTGTTCAATCAAGCTATGTTTGAACAGTTTCTCCATTTTGCTAAATTGCAAAAACAATCTGACACTAAAACACATTCTGTTGCCGGAGCATTTATTCAACAACAGACTCAGCCTACATGCCAAGACACAAACACAGGTTTTCATCACTGTTGTAATGTCAATACTAATTCTGAATTTACTTTTATTATAGATACTGGTGCTACAGATCACATGGTTTGTGATTTTTCATTGTTTACTACACAACCTACACCATCTGATATTAAAATAAAATTGCCAAATAATGCTATTGCTACAGCAACCTTCATGGGAAATATTATTTTAAATAAATCATTAACTCTATATAATGTCCTCTATGTTCCTGATTTTACTTTTAATTTGTTATCCGTCTCACATTTAACCAGATACTCCAATTGTGTGGTTAGTTTTATGTCCTCACATTGTGTTTTGCAGGACATAACCAGCCAGATGGTGATTGGTTCTGCTGAGCAACAAGGAGGACTTTACTACTTGAAAGCTGCAAAACCAGTAATTGCAAATTCTGTTACTTTGTCGAATAATTGTGGTCTTTGGCATTCTAGATTAGGACATATTTCTGCTAAGAATCTGTCACATATTAGGCAGTTGAATGTAAAAATCAGTGATTTGAATAATAAAGTTTGTGATATTTGTCCTATGGCTAAACAAAGAAAACTTTCATTTCCTGTTAGTACTACTTCAACTGACTCTATCTTTGATTTGGTGCACTGTGATGTTTGGGGTCCGTTTTCAATAGTTTCTACTTCTGGTCATAAGTATTTCTTGACAATTATTGATGATTTTAGTAGATGCACTTGTGTTTATTTACTCAAACACAAATATGAGGTTAAAACATCATTGGAAAATTTCTACAATATGGTGTTCACTCAGTTTAACACAAAAATAAAAATAATTAGGAGTGACAATGGAACTGAGTTCTTGTTGTATGATTTCTATCATAAACTAGGTATTATCCACCAAACATCATGTGTTGAAACTCCTGAACAAAATGGATTAGTAGAAAGAAAGCACCAACACTTGTTACAAGTGGCCAGATCATTATTGTTTCAATCATCCTTACCATTAAAGTACTGGACTTATTGCATCTTGACAGCTGCGCATCTCATAAACAGAACACCTTCTGCTCTGTTACATAACAAAACTCCATTTGAAATACTTTATAACAAATGTCCAAACTACTCACATCTAAGGAATTTTGGTTGCTTGTGTTTTGCAAACACCTTAAGTGCACATAGGACTAACTTTGATCCTAGAGCCATGAAGTGTGTTTTGTTAGGTTATCCTTTTGGTACAAAAGGTTATACTCTACTTGATTTATCGACTGGAAAAAATTTTAATTCCAGAAATGTGAAATTTTATGAAGATATTTTTCCTTTTTCTGACAAAAAGGCCACCTCTAAGTTTATTGATGATCTAAGTTTGAATCATCAATTGACTACATCAATAGAAGCAGAAAATGATAATTTTTTTCCTGATACTGCACATAATACTTACAATAATCCCACTATTGTTGATCTAACCAACATTTCTCGTACTAATGATACCATTGTAGAAGATGTGCATAATGAATTAATAGAGGAATTTAATCCTCCTGCTCCTAATGATGGTATTATAGAAGATGTGCATAATGAATTAATAGAAGAATTTAATGAACACATCAATCCTCCTGCTTCATTAAATGAAAATCTTCAAAATGAAAATTTACATGTTGTAGAAGACAACATAGATAATCCACTAAGAAGATCTTCTAGATCTACACACCCCCCTGCATACTTAGACATTTATAAGACTGATCTGCCCTCATCAATTAATCTTAAATCTGCAAACATGATTAGTATTTCTTTAACTAAGTATCCCCTTTCTGATTATCTATCTACTAAACAACTATCTGCTTCTCATAAAATTTTTACTGCTTCCATATCTCAAATACAGCTGCCTAAAACATACAAACAAGCCTCTACCAATGAAAATTGGCAAAAAGCCATGAATGAGGAGCTTGCAGCTCTTGAAAGAACAAATACATGGACACTTGTTCCTTTACCCTCTGGTAAAAATTGTGTAGGTTGTAAATGGGTTTTTAAAGTAAAATACAAACCTGATGGAAACATAGAAAGATATAAAGCAAGACTAGTTGCAAAAGGTTACACCCAACAAGAGGGCATTGATTATTTTGACACATTTTCTCCTGTTGCAAAAATTACAACTGTTAGAATATTACTTTCTATTGCTGTTTCTAAAAATTGGTTCATTCATCAATGTGATGTAAATAATGCGTTTTTACACGGTGATCTCCCTCAAGAGGTTTACATGATTCCACCCCCTGGTTATTGTGAGATTGATGACAAAAGAGTATGTAAATTGAATAAAAGCATATATGGTTTAAAACAAGCATCTAGACAATGGTTTTACAAGCTTTCCGAGTCTCTTTTAACTATTGGATATGTTCAATCTAAGGCGGATACTTCTTTATTTACTAGAGTAACATCTACTTCTATTACTGTTTTACTTTGCTATGTAGATGACATTGTCTTAACATGTTTCACTTTGCTATGTAGATGACATTGTCTTAACAGGCAATGACATGACAGAAATTCAGAGAGTTAAAACTTTTCTACAAAATAAGTTCACCATAAAGGATCTTGGCATCCTTAAATACATTCTTGGTATAGAAGTAGCAAGAAGTAGTAAAGGTATCCAGTTATGTCAAAGAAAGTATGCTTTAGATTTATTAGATGATTGTGGCTATCTTGGTAGCAAACCCTGCATTACTCCAATGGACTCAAAAAAAACATTTACCAGAAATGATGCTCCTTTACTTAAAGATCCTTCACAATATAGAAAAATAGTGGGCAAGCTTCTTTATCTTACAATAACTAGACCAGATTTGTCATATCCAATTCAAACACTTTCTCAATATTTGAGTAAACCTAATGAAGCTCATTTAGCAGCAGTACATAGATTATTAAGATATGTTAAATCTACCATAGGCCAGGGTATTTTCTATTCTTCACATAATAATTTCAAAATACAAGCTTTCACATATTCAGATTGGGGAAGATGTGAAGAAACTAGAAGAAGTATTACAGGATATGCAGTTTACTTGGGATCTTCTCTCATTTCCTGGAAGTCTAAAAAGCAGAGCACTGTTAGCAAGTCTTCTACTGAAGCAGAATACAGGGCACTAAGTTCAACAGCTTCTGAAGTTCAGTGGATTCTCTACATTCTTCAAGATTTAGGCATTTCACACACCCAACCAGCATCTATATACACTGATAGCAGATCTGCATTCTGCATAGCTCATAACCCTGTCCTCCATGAGAAGACGAAACACATTCAAATTGATCATCACTACACAAGGGAGAAAATACAACAAGGAGTGTTGAAACTCATCCAAATCCCATCAGAACACAACCTTGCAGACATCTTGACAAAACCATTGCCACCAAGTTTGTTTCAGCAAATAAAGGCCAAAATGGGACTTCTCAACATTCACTCTCATTTTGAGGGGGGGGGGGGGTGTGTCAAGCCTCTCTATTAATGAATAATTAGTTAGTTTGTTAGTAGAGGTTATTAGCATTAGTTAAGTTTCTTGATTAAGTATAAATAGTGTTATTTTGTTATTATTTTAATTCAATTGAGAATATACAGAATACACAGTTGTATAAGTTTTCCTTCTTTCAATACAAGAGCTCTTTCATCTTCTTCATTGGTTCAAAGATGAATTTCAATTTGTAGAATCATAACAATTTTCTAACCAGATGATACGAAATCTTGAATTATACTTTTTTTTAATTATGTGATTAACGATTTATATTGATTTCTGTCTCGATTTCGTTATTATTTGATTTTATGCGAAACATGTTTGGATTAATAGATTTATTAGGATTGACCATATATCCGATTTTTTTTGTTTATCAATTTTAGTCAATCTCTAATTGTTATAATATTGTAGAAATTGTAGCAACTAGGGCAGAGCACATTAAGGATAATAACGTCTAGATTGTATGAAACAAGTGTCTCGTATTTATAGTCTAGTTTATCCTATTATTTTGATTCGTTAATGCGTTCCTCGAGTTGAACCTCGAATACATGTTTTGAGGTTATTTGTAGAAATATATACAGATTAATAAGGGGTCTTACCTTCTAGTTAATTAAACTTAAGAAACAATTCTAATTAGTTTGGTCATACCACTGATTTATGAATAAAATTCGAGATTAGATTGAGATTATCGGGTTCGTTAATTAAATCGATTAAATTATTCAAGGGGATGAATTTGAGGACTAGATTGTTCTTAATATTTAATTCATGTTTATTTTTTATTGTTTCTATTATTTTTCTTGTTTTATAGTAGTAGTTTATTAATCAGTCAATCAAACTCCCCTATTTATTGCTTTTATAACATAAATTTATTTAATTGAATTACACTGTTTCTCGTAAGATCGACCCTTACTTATAATATTATATTAGTGGATCGGTTAAATTTTTTATATTTAAGTGCCTTCGAACGCACACAAAAAATGCATAACAATAAAGAGGTAAACATCACTTGGAGTCTAGGACTAGACAATGAAGGTTGCATCTGACTTTCAAGAAATTAATACTTCCGTACACTAAAAGTCTATTAAAAAAATAGCAAATATTTGTTCTGAACAAGTTGATATCGTAGGGTAACAATAAATAGGAATCAAATATTAAGAACAAGTTGACTTTCAAGATTATAATAAAATTAAAATTACAATTTTTGATGTTGTTTCAATTTTATACATGTTTTTTTTCATGCCAACAAGTGACGATGTGATTTACTGGAGAGTGTGTATATGTGATATTATATACTGTATATTATTTTTTTATTCCGAATATTATAATCTTGATTAAATTGAAATTGAACCCAAAGATCTTAAATTTATATGGAATAAACCCATTAAAAATTAGACATGTTTTTTTACAAATAAATATTGAAATAATTATGAAAGAGATGAAGTGAATGGTAGGGAGATGTTTTCATCATTTACAATAAAATAATATTAAGTTCAAAACAAGTTTATAAAAGATTTTGTAAATAATGAAAACTAATTATACTCCTTCTCACCGTCCAATTTAATTATTCTCACTTTCCTTTTTTAGTTGTCCAATTTAATTATACTTATTCTTTTTTTTTTAAATAATACTATTCACACTACTTTATCTCCACCCTCCAACCTCACTTATTTACTCAAATTGCCACTAACTTTATTCATTCATAAACAATCACTTTACTTATAAATGAACCCCACAACATCTCATTATACCTACAACTTATCTACTTTATATATAAATTAATCAATATTCATTAAAATCTGTGTCCGGAGACATGGGCATAATAAAATTGAACGAAGGGAGTATTCAATTGTAATTTTGTTTGAACTCTATACAATATCTTATTTATTTACATATTTAATTTAGTTCTATACACTTTAAAATATACTCCCTCCGTCCCGCAACTGTTTGCACTCTTTCCTTATTAGTCCGTCCCATAACTGTTTGCACTTCCATAAATGGTAAAGTTTTTCACAAACTCCACCCTTATAATACCCATTTATTTACCCATTTGCCATTACTTTTTCACACAATTAAACACACTAACTCACCATATTAAACCTAAACCAAATCATTTAATTAACCCAGCCCATTTAAATTAGCCCAACCCAAATCATTTAACCTAACCAATCCACCATTTAACCATTCCACTATTCTAGCCTCTCTCACTTTTTTCGGCTTCATCCCCATCAAGCATTCAAGCGTGTAATTTCACGACGTCTCTCTGTAAAAATCCTAATCGTCTCTCATTCATCCTGCCTTTTTCGAGTGGATCAATCGCCTCTCTCGAACAAGTTATTTGTTCACCTTTCCCTCCCTCTCAAAGTGGATCGATTTTCTCTGGTTCGATTTTGACGGGTTCATTTTTTGTTCAAACAAATCAATTTTTCGATGCGAGACTTAACGAAAGTACGAATTTTATGTTTCCATTTGGTGAAATAGGGTTTCGTGTTTGATTTTAGTTCGATTTTGCTTCGATTTGGTGAAATAGAGCTGCATGTTCGATTTTTGGTTCGATTTTTCTTCGTTTTGGTGAAATAGAGTGTTAATTTGTGGGTGTACACTATTGTTTGTTCGATTTGTGAATGTACACTGTTTTTGTGGGAGTTAATTTCTGAAATTTCATAATATGATGTTTTTAGTGTTTGTGGAGTAAACAAATTTGATGTTCCCCTGTTTTTAGTATTGCAATGTTTTTGTTAGGAAAAGGGTTTATATTTATGTTGATTTTAGTTAAAATCTCTCTTTCTGTCGATTTCTATTATGAAAAAATTTGATGTTCCCCTGTTTTTTTAGTATTGCAATACTGTTGTTTTTGGATTGATATGCAGTCAAGAGAGAAGTATACTATTATGATAAATGAATTGGAGCTAATTTCTTTGAACCACGGTTACTTAATCTGTGGATAGGTTTGAATTAAACCTCAAACTAATCCATTCATTAACTTTACATGATTGTACCACAATACCCCTAGTCAATTAGTCAAAAAGTGGTTTTTCTTATTTGGTGTGCACAAAACTTGGTGCAAACAAACCTTGGTGCAAACAAACCTGGGACAGAGGGAGTAATACAATTAGTAAGTAGGGTCTTTCTATGGTAAGACAGTTTTCGCCCTATCTTATAACAAACAATCATTTAAATACCATTGGATCGTTGATCCAACGCATAAATTTTATTTTATATGATTGCACTTCGCATTAAGGCGTTTGCTCTATGCATTATGCAATGGCACTGCGTCGCCCTACTAATAAATTGAATAAATATTTATAAAATGACGTAAATATCCTTATTAATATTATTTTATTAATTGAAACACTTTTAACCTAATTAAAATTATAGATGTAATATACTACTACCCCTTGACCCTTGTCATCAATTTGTTCATTTCGGAACCTAAATTAACCAGTTCATGGCCTATTAGGAGCCTTCAAGATCTGGAATAATATGTTCGCCGACATTTTGGCCGTCAAGGCCGCCGGCAACAAATGTCCGACCATCGCTTTAACAAGTCCAAACGAATACTAGAAATTCCGCAAATCAGATCATTAACATCCTTACAAATCAAACCCCGCAAAGAAAAGGGCTTTTGCAAATCTGGTTTTCCATCCTTCGTTTTTCGAATTACCACAATTTTTTACTTGATATTGAAGAGTTTCGCAATTTTCCTAGGGATTCGCGATTAAAATATTCGCGATTAAACTCAGATCGCCTCAAATTGGTAATATCATTTCCTGGGTTGTGCCACTGTTTGGGTATTATCCGCGGAATCAAAGAATTTTCAGATAGCAGATTGCGCTGCTTTCTTGATGTAAAAAAGACAATGTATATAGTGGGAGTCGTGGGACTGTGGAAGTGAGATTGGCTTAATCATGAGTTTTCTCCAATTAAGAATAAAAATTGAGATTTTTTTTTTCAATTGAATGATCTGACAAAAAAATTTTGATTGGGAAGAAACTATGTTTAATTAAACAGATGGTTTATTATTTTAGTTCTTTGATTTTCGAATTATCAAAAAATAAGAAAATGTTAAGTTTGCAAATTTGTATGTATTTTTAAAAAAATTACAAAAATGGCATTTCCGTAATTTTATACTCCCTCCGTCCCGGTATAAGTTTCCCCTTTCTTTTGGTTGTTTTGATTAAGAAATATGATTAAATAATAGATGTAGTACAAGTGATGTGATGGTGAGAGAGAAAATAATAGATGAATGTGAGATGAAGTATGATAAAATAATAGATAAAGTGTAAGTGATGTGATTGGGAGAGAGAAAATCATATACCAAAAATGGAAAAATATGAAATGGGAAACTTATTGTGGGACATCCATAAAAGGAAAGTGGGAAACTTACAGGGGGACGGAGGGAGTATAATTTTTTACATAAAATAAAAAAATATATTTAATGGCGAAGGGCGATGATGTGTCAATTTTCTATTGGACACTTGTTATAAGGCAGGGCGAACCCCCTGTGTCGTACGGGGGGGGGGAAATACTTTTTACTTATCTATTCACACCCCCAAATTCAAAATCCAGTCATCTCCATTTCCAATTCTGAATCAACCAGTTGAGGCCCCCTACCTCTATTAGAGAACTTCTTATTACAGACTTACCAATACTGAAGCCAAAATAATAAGGCTAGGGCAGGGCAAAGGTTAGTGGGAAAAAAGATAACAGAACAACTATTAACATTGAAAAAAAATGAATCCTACTATGCAAGAGCACGTTCAATAACTATTTCACCTGCCACTTTTGTAGTAATCATTTAATAAGAAATTAAATATTAATGTTGCAACGAAAACTGAAGGGCAGAGTAATGCATGCAGGTGGTTATTATCTAAATTTATTTTTCATCTTAATATATACTGGAAGATTGCAGCATAGTTTTCGATTTCAATTTTGTTATAAGATAAAGAAGAAATTAAGAATGAAGATTATAAACAAAGGGAAACATTCATTAAAGGTACTCCTTAAGACTTGTAAGAGCTAGCAGAAATCAGAGTTGTAACACATAGACACCATTACCATCCATACAGAAACAACCATGCAAAAGCAACAACTAATATTACTTGCATAAATAAGAAACCGAGAAAAGACAACATTTTTCCTTCCTTGTACTATTTGTGGCGAAGGTTGCGAAAATAGGTTTTGGGAGATGCCTCAAAATCTGGCCTTGGGATGTATCCATTACTCCCAGGTGCTTTCATCATCTTTTTTTCGACATCGGAGCTGCCAAACAACTTGGATATGCCCCACGCCGCCAAGGCCACCCCTACGGCCGCTCCCACCGCCAGAGCGGTGGCGGACCACCCTTCTTCTTTCTCCTTCTCTTCCGTATCCATTTTGGACAACCGATTTCCTCCACCGGAGACCATGTTTTGAGGACTTTGATTAAGCGCGCTGCTGCTACTGTTTCTTGAGAATTAAATTCTTTTGGAATGAAGGGATTGTCAATTGACAAGTTATTTATAGAGGCCAACGAGTAGCCGTGTACATTGAAATTATCAAGTTTTTCATCTTGCACATTTATCCGGGTGGGTAATTAATTTGCAAATTACCGAGGCAAAAGTAGAAAATGAAGCTTTTATTAGTATTATATTTGACAATTGACACCAATTTTCAAGAGTAATTAATGAGTACTACGGAGTATTATTCAGCTTTAGCAATTAGCAGTTTACGCGGGGAATTTTTTTTTTTTTTAGTCCTATAAGTTTTAGTAATTCCAAAATAAATCCTTTAAGTTTTAACTTTACAAAATACATCATTTATCTTTCAAATTATTAATATTAGTCCTTTTTTAAATCTATTTTAATCCTTTAAATTTAAACAAACAAAATATTACAATAAAATACTACTCCAATCTACTAAAATCTAAAAATTAGATTACTAATTCAATAAAAATGTACTCCCCACCCCGATCCGATCGTGTTTTCAAAATAAAAAATAAATTGATAGATTTTCTATATTTGAATTTAGAAAATGTATTAATAAAGCCTAAATTATATATATTAATAAATTAAGAAAATTATAAATATAGATTACTAAAAAGACAAAAAAAAATCCAACCTCGGCATATCCCCTAAATGTAAATTATATTAATATAATGATCAAATATTCAAATTTGAATTTATTTTAAAATTTACTTATGGTTTACATTATATTTTTTAATTTATCAATATAATAAAAAATTAGAATTATTTCCTTTTTTTTAATTTATATATATATATATATATATATATATTTTTTTTTACTTTAATATCTTCATAATTTTTTTGGCAAAAAAAATCTTATTTTAAATAAACATATTTTGTACTATTATTTTGCTAAAAATGCAGATTTATTTACGATTTATATAATAATTTTTATATTTTATTTTATTGGTATTTAATTATTTTATTTTACTGAATATTTTTTATTAAATAAGTTATAATTTTATATTTTAAACAAATTTTTGTTAAACTGGAAATTTTGAATTAGTGAGATATTTAAATAATTTAAAATTGATATTTGGGTAGGGGCGTATATTCAGGTTTTAAATAAATAAGTTTTATAATTTCAGATTTTAAATAAATTATTTAGTTGACTTAAAAAAAAAAAAATTATTTAGTGTTTACTTTTTTATATATATATATTTTAATTACTTAAAGAATCAAAATTGGATATTTGACCGGAGCCACTAAACGACTTTAAATTTTTTTAGTGAGTTTAAACTTAAAGGACTAAAATAGATTTAAAAAAGGGCTAAAATTAATAGCTTATAAGATATAGGATGTATTTTGTAAAGTTAAAAACTTAAAGGATTTATTTTGGAATCACCTAAACTTATAGGACTAAAAAAAATATTTCCCCCAGTTTACGCAGTGGAGAAAGCGCACGTCGATCTGCGAGACTTGTGACCTTTCAAATTCAATAAATGGGGAAATGAATTTGTTACAAGTCTATTACTTATTTCAAAATGGGGAAATGAATTCTAATACTCCGTAATTAACTATTTCGACCTTTCAAACCCGAATAAGTATAAATGGGGAAATGAATTCTAATAATTAACTATTTTGAAATAAGTTTATATTCCCAATCATTATACAAATTCAATATGAAAATCAGTAATTGAAATATTATTAAAAAAAGTTTGAAAAACAAAGTACAAAACCAAGTCTTAATAATTTTCAACCACAGTGAATACAATAATTATAAATCATCAAACTATATACCATAATTATAAAAACAGAGTACATGACCACACAATTTGACTAATTTGGCTTGCCATCACTCTCACTTGTTTTTTTTTGGTATTTTCCTTGGTCATTTTGATGAACCACTCACTCTTTCCCATGTAACACTTGAAAATAAATAATTTCATACATGGTCACCTCTATTAAAATAATGTTACTTAATTTGTATACTGGATGAAATCAATTATACTTCTTTAGAAAAATAAAGAAACAAACAAATTGAGCTTTTAATCCGGATAATCTATTCTTAAAAAAGTTAATTAAGTTCACTTGTTTTTCTTTGGTATTTTCCTTGGTCATTTTGATGAACCACTGTCACTTTTTCCCATGTAAGTAGCTATTGCACAACCTATAAAATAAAAAATTAGTCACGTAACATTGCAGTCGTGGAGCACGAAGAAATATCCATTGGAGAATCTCAGTCAATCAGTGTGAAAAATACTCCATTAATCAATACTCAAGTAAAGAAACAAAAATTACCGTTATTATATTTATATTTGTAATGGGTCAGAAGGAATTCTCATGTATTTCTAGAACATTGGGTGATTCATCAACCAACCCCCGGTTGTTGTTGGTTTACTTTTCATTTTACAGGGTAACCAGGAAATGGGAAACTCAGGAGGTGGTAGGAAAAGAAAAAATCACAATGAATCAAATGTGAGTGTGTCTTGACTTACAATGTCATTTTATAATTATTGTAATGTTACGTGACTAATTTTTTATTTTATAGGTTGTACAAGTGAGAGTGATGGCAAGTCAAATTAGTCAAATTGTGGTGGTCATGTATTAGTTATGTACTCTGTTTTTATAATTATGATGTGTAGTTCGATGGTTTAAGTTTATAATTATTGAATTCACTGTGGTTGAAAATTATTCAGACTTGTTTTTGTACTCTATTTTTGTTTTTCAGACTTTTTTGAATAATATTTCAATTACTGATTTTCATATTGAATTTGTATAATGACTGAGAATTAATTGAAGATAAAATCAGTAAAATTAAAAAAAAAAAAAAAAAAAGTTTGGGGGGTTTTAGGGTTAAGGAATTAAAAGAGGGAAAATAAAAGTTGGCGCTCAAAACTTTTTCTCCGTTAGTAAATGACGGATTCTCTAACAACAGCATCAAAATTGATAGAGAAAGAATAAGTGAGTGACCAATTTTGATAGTGATGAAATGTGGGTGACAAGTGTGAAAAGTGGTAAAATTCAGTGACCAAAAGTGATATTTTCCCTTAAATGTGAGAGATAATATTTATCAAAAAATGAATGTGTAGCTTTCATTACGACGGACGAAAAAGAAAAATTAGGTAGCTTTCAATGGGACGGAGAGTACTATTTTAGGATCCCACTATCAATATCATTTAATTCATTCAATATTTTTCACTTTATTTCATTTTTTATTTTATTGATTAATTTAATAAATAGAATAAATATTTATATGAATTTATATTAACAACTATAATTAATTTAATGTTACTCTCATTTTAAAAATTAATGATAAGTTTTTTGCTGATAAATAAATTTTAAAATAATGAGTACAATGATAAAATAAATTACTATCAAAGAAGAAAAAAGAGAACGAAAATGAAAAAAAAAAATACTACAATTAAAAAAAAATGTCGATTATACACTCTCTAATAGAAATAAAATAATACTCATTTTGTTCCCGTGAAAGTTATTTAACTTTCTTTTTTTATATTTTCTCTGTCCAATTTTATTATGCTCACTTCTTCGTGCACGAATTTTAATGAATATTGATTAGTTTATGTATAAAGTAGATAAATTGGGGGTATAATGGAATGTTGTGGTGTCCATTTATAGATAAAGTGATTGTTTATTAATAAAGTTAGTGGCAATTTAGGTAAATAAGTGATGATTGAAGGGTGGAGATAAATTAGTATGAATGGTAAATTTTTCAAAGGTACCGCTACTAACACCCAAAATATGTTATACACACCCCCATCTTTTTAAAAATAAAAATAGATAATTGTAAAATGACTGAGTACCCTTATACAAATTAAAGATAATTTTTAACAAAACATTGAAAAAATCTTAAAAAATGTAATTAAAATCTGAAAATTATTTTTAAAGAGTAATAAAATCTTTAAAAAATTAATTTATATAAATCAAATATTTTTTAAAAATAATCTGAAAAAATTAAATATTTTTTAAAAAGAAAAAAATATTATTCAAATAAAAAATTTAAAAATCAATTAAAAATAAATAAATTCATAAATTTTTTAATAAATAGTAAAAAATAATTAATTAAAAAATCAATTTAAATTAAGAATTCAAATAATGATAAATAAAATCTAAAAATTAAAAATCACCTAAATCTTAAGAATTAATTAAATTAATTATAAATATTAAAAATATAATTGATTTAATTATTTTTTAAAATTTAGTTGAAATTTTTAATTTTTATTTAGCTTTATTTTATTTTTAAAGATTTTATTTTTTAATTTAATATTGAGTTGACTTTTCTTTATTATTTTATTTAATTTTATAAAAATCGTTAATCCTTAATTTTTTTATTTGATTTATTTTTTAGATTTTATTTAGATTTAATTATAATTTTTTTCATTTTTTTATTTTCTTAATTTTTTTAATTGATTGTTCCATTTTTAAATGATTTTTAAAATTTAGCTAATTTTTAAAAATATTTTCAACGTCTAAACGTAATTTTATTGTATTATTGATTTTTTTTTCTGTTAATTGAATTTTAAATTTTATATGTTTTTAAATATTTAGTTAATTTTTACTCCCTCCGTCCAATTTCATTATTCCCACTTTTCTTTTTTGGTTGTCCAATTTTATTATGCACATACCCTTTTTTGAAACAATACTATTCATACTATTTTATCTCCACCCTTCTATCATCACTTATTTACCCACTTTGCCATTCACTTTATTCATAAACAATCATTTATTTACAAATGGACCCTACAATACTCCATTATACCCATCATACCCTGAACTTATCTACTTTATCAATAAAGTAATCAATATTTATTAAAACTCGTGTCCGGAGAAGTGGGCATAATAAAATTGGACGGAGGGAGTATTAGTTATGAGGATTGAAGAGTAAATAGGAAATAATTGGGGTGTGTATAATAATAAAAAAATAATTTTAAATTTTAATGGAGTTTGTTTAACATTTGGGGTGTGTATAACATTTTATGGGTGTTATTAGCCTCCACCCTTTTTCAAATAGGGAATGAGAATAATAAAATTGGACAATCCAAAAAAGGAAAGTGAGAATAATAAAATTGGACAACCCAAAAAAGGAAAGTGAGAATAATAAAATTGGACAACCCAAAAAAGGAAAGTGAGAATAATAAAATTGGACAACCCAAAAAAGGAAAGTGAGAATAATAAAATTGTACAACCCAAAAAATGAAATTGAGAATAATAAAATTGGACGGAGGGAGTATATTTCAATAAAAGCTGTTTATTCTTCTTTTAGTAAAAAATCAACATATATGGGCCTAATATATTGTTTTGACATTATTTTGATTTGTAAAATAAACGGGTTATTTTGGCCTGACGGCCCGGCAGCCTGAGGCGGGCCAGGCTGGGTCTCACATTACTAGGCCCGAAACCAATTGGGCTGGGCCAGCCCAGCCCGATAAAAACGTGAAGCCCGGTGGACCGGTATCGTGCTGGCCCGGCCCGACCCATTTGACAGTCCTAATTCCATTCAAGTCTAGAAACCGTTTATATATTAGTTTTTTTTTTATCGGTAAAAGAGCATATATTAATATACTATAAGGAGTACAAAGAAGGCTACAAGTAACAGCGAGAAATGTACAAGTGTAAGCCTTATGAGGCTTACAGAGTTTTCAGAAAATTGAAATCAATTAGAAGAAACTAACGGGGTCAGAGCTCCATTCATCGAAAGTTCTGTTGTGGAATGTCGCCTCTCTTATTGTTAGCCATCCCCAAATTCTGCCCTTAATCTCGTCAATTGTCTTCTCTGCCTCGATTCTCTTGTTTTGAAACATCAACGTGTTTCTCCCCTTCCAGATAGCCTAGACTGTACAAACCCAAACACATATGTTGAAGTGGGCGAATTGTTTACCCCGAATCAGGCTAGTGTGTTGAGTAAAATGTTCCTTCACCGTGTTGTGCATTGTCGTCGATACACCCAGCCACCTGTGAATGTCGTTCCAAAACCTTCTTCGCGTTCTGGCACTCTAGAAACACATGAGTAGTCGTCTCCATGCTGATTCCGCAAGTAATACATCTCGTGTCGCCCGTGATCTGAATTATCTTACGCCTTACAAGATTGTCGCGTGTTGGAATCCTTTCCCATAGTATCCGCCACGCCGTTGCCGACACCTTCAGTGGTGCCAATTTGCTCCAAATTTTGTTAAATCCCAACCTCGACGTCCCCCTTTCTTCCGCGTCCGTCGTGCTCGAGACAATAGTATCGTACGCTTCCTTGGTTTTGAAGTCACCGTTCTTCGTTGTTTTCCATCGCCATCTGTATTTTCTGTTGACCTGCAAAGTGAATTTATTCACCAAAGCCATTAGTTGATTTAAATCCCCAGTCTCTCTAGCAGACAAGTTTCTACGCCACTTTCTCCTCTCTCCCACCTGCAAAGTTGTCCCACCACTCCTCTCTTTTCTAAGCTGTTCCTATATAATATAGGAATCTTATTCTTTGGAGTATCAACTCCAGTCCACCTCTCCTTCCAGGATTTGATATCAATACCATTCCCCACTACTCTATCAATGTTGTCCCACCACCACTTTTCTCTCACCCCGACCCGTTGTTAACCACATCCTTCCACCACCCCAACCATGACCTACTGCTCCCACCCGTTTCACCGCCCCTCTCCCCCATACCCAGTTTCCCGTGCAGCGACGATATGACCCTAGCCCATAGACTCTCACCCTCATTCAAATATCTCCACAACCATTTTCCAATAAGAGCTCTGTTGAACTTCCCTAAATCTCTAACCACCAGTCCCCCGTTTTCCTTTGAGGAACATATGTTATCCCACTTTATCCATGCAATTTTACTCGAATTATCACCCCCCATAAGAATTTACGTTGTAATGAAATCAGATCACTCAAGGATTTTTTTGGTAGTAAATAGAAGGATGTATGGTAGATCGGCATCGACATCAATACTGCCTTCAAAAGTGTGATCCTCCCCCCGAACGAGATTTTTTTACTGCTCCACCCTTGTAGTTTCTTCTTCATTTTTGCAATCAGTTTTGACCATTCCGATACAGCCCGGTGATTACACCCCACTTTCAATCCCAGATATGAGCACGGTAGTTTCCCGATTTCACATCCCAGAATAGTAGCCATCTGCCCAAGGCTCCCATCGTCTATGTTTATGCCGAATAAGCTGCTTTTGTTGTAATTAATTTTTAGTCCAGAATAGAATTCAAAACTACTCAGAATTTGTCTCACAGTTCGGGCATTTTCCATCTTTGCATTGCTTATCAAAATTGTTTCGTCGGCATATTGTAGATGAGAGATGTTGACTCGTTCCTGCCCCACCTCTACTGCCTCGAATAAGCCTCTATCGATTGCTTTATTGATCAATAGACTCAACCCTTCCGCCGCAATAAGGTATAAGAACGGAGATAATGGGTCTCCCTGTCTCAAGCCCCGTTCCAATTTGAATTCCCCTGATGCGCTGCCGTTAACCAGAACTGACGATGTGGCTATGGAAATGCATTCTTTCATCCACCTTCTCCATGTGGCACTGAAGTTAAGAATTTCCATCATGTTGTCAAGAAACCCCAAATCCACCGAATCATATGCTTTTGCGAAGTCAATCTTAAAGAATATTCTCCCCACCCCTTTCCTTATTGCTTCCGTGATTGTTTCGTTCGGAATTACCACCCCGTCGTGTATTTGTCTTTTCCCAATGAAGGCACTCTAATTTTTCGAGATTATATTGTCAAGAACCATACTAAGCCTCTTAGCCAATATCTTGGATAATACTTTATACAAACACCCAATTAGCGAGATAGGCCGATAGTCATTCAACGAATCACATACCTCTTTTTTTAGCAATAACACAATGAACGAAGGGTTTATGCCTCTAACCAACTTCCCATGTTGCTGGAATTCCGTCATCATCCTCACGAAATCTGCTTTGAGCACGTCCCAGAATTCTTTAATGAAACTGAAATTGAAGTCGTCTGGGCCCGGACTTTTCGAGCTATCACAACTCCAAACCGCATCTTTAATTTATTGCTCCGAGAAGCTGTCGATCAACCTTTCATTTTCTGCGTCCGACACCTTTTTTTGAACTAAGTCTGGGCATAATTTTGGCCTGGCTCCATTTGTTTTGCTGAAGTGTTTCCTGAAAAACTCATAAATGCCCTCTTTGATTTCTGTCACCCTCTCTAGCCGACGTCCCCCGATTGTAATTTCTGATATTTCGTTCTTCTTTCTCCTTCGATTGATGACACTGTGGAAGTACTTCATATTCCTATCACCGTCCTTTAACCATCTTATCCGTGCTTTTTGGGCGAAAAGACTATTCCTCGGGTTCAAATTTCTAAACAATTCTGCCGTCGACCTCTTTCTCTCGATAACCTCCTGCTCATTCAATCCGAATGTGTCATCAATGATGTCCATCTGTTGTATTCCGATTTAAGTTGCTCCACTTTGCTGTCCATTGCGCCGAAGACCTTTAGAATCCATTCTTTCACATCCGCCTTTCACCCCGCGAGCTTTAGGTCAAGTCGGATCAGCCCCGTATTGAGTATGGATCGGGTCTGGGTCTTATGTTCGACCCGCGGGTATCCGACCAGAACCGAATTAATATATAAGTTTTATATTGTATATATATACATGTTTATATATATTTATTTATAATATTAATTTAAAAAAAACACTTCACATTAAAAAAAAAACTCTTCGCATCAATACCGATATTTATGAAAATTTATGTAAATCAATAAAAAAATATATATTCCAAAATATGTCAAGTCTATCAAAATTCATAAAATCAATAAAAAAAAGTCAGTCAAACTCTGTATGGACTCTATGGATTTTATAAATCCACGTACTTTTTAAAGTCCAAAAAAATCCAATAGAATCTCAATTGAATACACTCCCTTAAGTTTGAATATTACATAAGTTACTAAAATTTAAATTTAAATTGAGATTGAATCATTGCACATTCTCAACATGTCGCATAAAATCACTATACATAAACCTTAAACTTAAATTGAGTTTAAATATTACATAAGTTACTAAAACTTAAATTGTCAATTGAATATTACATGAGTTACTAAACTTAAATTGAAATTGAGTTCGAATATTACATAGAGCGAATATTTGAACACAAAGGGTGAATATTTGAACAAAAAGTGTCATTTTTTAAAATTTTCTACTGATAATGAAATTTTTTAATTTAAATATTATATAAGGTACTAAACACTAAACCTTAAATTAAATTTAAATATGTATTACATAAGGTACTAAAGTTCAATTAAAATTGATTAATTAATTCATTAAATTTACATATATAAATTAAATGTCAATAAGGTATCGAACCCTAGCTTAGCTCCTCTTAGATATTTATGATTTTTTTTAAAATTATTTATTTATTATTACACATATTAGATTCATTAAAAAATTAAAACTTAAGTTACAGTACCTTCTATCTTATTAACATTCAATTTATATATGTAAATTTAATGAATTAATTAATTAATCTCAATTTAAGTTTAATATATTATGTAAGTTATGTAAATTCAATTTCAAAAAGTTTTAAATCCACCATTCAAATGCACTTCACTTGTTTGTATTAAAAAGTAAATGAATGGATTTTAAATATTTGTGTCCATATTTTTTTAGTTAAAATGAAGAGAATTTTAAATTCTCACTAAAACCATGTCATTTGAAAACTATGTATTTTTAAATCATTTCATTTGAAATGTCTTTTTAAATCAAATTCATTCATCCAAACACAACCTTAGAGTTTATAAATATATTAATTACAAAAGAAACTCTTTATTCTGTCACAAATATAAGGGTTTATATGGTTTAGTACTTTAGAAAATGTAATATTCAAACTCAATTCAATGTAGAGTTTACATAAGTTACTAAACTCTAAATCATAATTAAATTAAATTTGAATATTAGATAGAAAAAGGAATGAGCCAATTAAGTGTGTCAACTCACTATAAAGGAATGAGCCAACCTAGTGTGTCAACTCATTGTGCAATCACTGTACATAGAGAAAGGGGGAAAACAGTGTTTAGCTGTGGAAACTCCGAAAATACCAATGAATCTACTCCACCAACACTATGAGGTTAGGAAATACCCACCCTCCGTCGTCGCCGAAATAACCTACTGCCCCTCCTTAACCCGGACTCGATCCGGAAACACAACTAGGTTGTTCAAATAATTAATTGACGATGAAAAATCGTACCCTACAAATAAAACAGAGTAACACCAAAAAAAAAAAAAAAACTAACAAAATTATTATATAATGGTAAATAATTAATTATATAATTTACTAAACATAAACATTAAGCCTATATTAAGTTAGTATATAAACCTAAATTGAGTTAGTATATAAACCTAAATTTGAACGCTAAGTGATTCAAGGTTGAACACTAAATGTTGCAAGATTAAACACTAAGACAATAATTATGACGAAAGAGAGAGTTTCTTTTATAATTAGTTATGTTAGCTGATTGATTGACTCCTTCCTTCCTAATATTCAAATTCAATTTGAGGTTTAGAGTTTAGTAACTTATTTAAACTCAAAAGTTGTGTTTGGATGAGTGGATTGATTTAAGAAGGCATTTAGAGAGAATTTCAAATGACATATTTTTAGCGAGAGTTTAAAATTTTCTCCATTTTAATTAAAAAAAGATGGGCACAACTCTAGATATTTAAAATCCATTCTCTCTATTGAATTTGAATATTACATAAGTTACTAAATTTAAATTGTATATAAGGTACTAAACCCTAAATCTAAATTGAGTTTGAATATTACATATTGTTGGTCCCAAGTAGTTGAGTTTATTAAGATTAGAACTAGTCTAAAGTCTATAGGGGGTGAATAGACTCTTAAACTTTTTTCAAAATATCAGAGATTAATAGTGCGGAATATCAGATTATAAGTCCTTAACAATTTATACTCAACTAAACAATTCAGAACGTTACTTGTCTATTCTGCAAATATTATCAACTCGTCTATTCAACTTCGATTTTACAATCTTGTTGATTATCCGATTTAACAAGTAAAAACAATTAATAAAATATAGAACAGTAAGTAAATCAACACAAGATTTATATTGGTTCGACAACTGTCTACATCCGCTTCTCTCCAAATTTTACTCTATCATGGATCTAAGTCATCAAAATTATCAAAATTCTCCTGATATGAACCAAAATCCTACCTAATTTGTTTATTTACTATATAATTTTTTCAACTGTCAAGATATGTAAAAAAATTGCATTTTCAACGGTAATATTTTCTAATGGTGCCCTTGAAGGGAAACTGGGATCAACTGTTTATCTGGAAGGTTCAAAATATTTTTGGTACTGTTAAGAAAGATAAATCTAATGTTCAATATATATGGATGAATGTTCAAATTCGAATCTTTGTAGAGCAGAAATAAACGATTAAGAAATCAATTTTAGCTGGTTTATAAAAAGAAAATAAATAAAATTTAACTAACAAATAAAAAACAATTTCATTAAGACATAGATGGAATAAAGTCAGCCTTAAATGGAATAAAGTTTGCCTTAGACATAAGGTACTAAAATTAAATAAAATTATTTATTTATTAAATTTAAATATATAAAATGAATATAAATTGAATTGGAATATTACATAAGTTGCTAAACTTAAATTGTATATAAGGTACTAAACATAAACCTTAAACCTAAATTGAGTTTGGATATTACATAAGTTACTAAAAGTTAAATTGAAATTAAATTTAAATAATATTACGTAAGTTATTAAACTTATATGGTATATAAGGTACCAAACATAAATCTTAAACAGTGAACTTGCAATTTGATGGGGGAGAAGAACACTAACGCGATTTGATGGAGGAAAAGAACATTAACATGCAAGGATTGATTTGGTGGGGAATAGGAACACTAAAGATTGGTTTGGTAGGGGAGAAAAATGCGATTTGATGGGGGAGAAGAACACTAATGATTTGGTGGAAGAAGAAGAACCCTAATCCCTTTCCGGTTACTTTAAAATTTTCAGTTTTGATTTATTTATTTAATTATTTATTTTTTAATTTAATTCATTTACAAATTAACAATTAAATTTGTATTAAAAATTAGAATAGTAATTTTATTGTTTCCGTAAATTTTAATTTTTTTTAAAAAAAAATTATTTATATTAATAAAGGGTAATATAGTAAATAACAAAATTCAATTTAAAAAATAATTTAAATAACTTAAATCTGTATAATAGGTATCAGGTCGTTACGATGTATACGAAGCTATGTGACGTGATTCGACAAAGTGACTAGGTAGTCATTTTGTACAATTTAACTACCATAAGAATTACGCAACTAATGTAGTAGATGGTTTCCTCGAGAACTTTTATTTTATAATTTTTTTATTTTTTAAATAAAAAATCCACACATTATGGGTGTTTAATTAGAAAGATATACTCCGTATATAATTAATTTTAAATGAAATACTTCAACATTTATTTTCTTGGTTAATTCAATTCAATAATTGTCATGTTTACACTCTCATAAAATAATTTAATTCAATTAAACAAATTTATTTTTTTAAAAAAATTATCCGTATTAATCAAATTTGTGAATATTATTATCTTAATTAAAAAATTTATTAGAATTTTAAGTTTTAGATTAATTAGAAAATTATAAAATATATTTAGAGTGTACGATCAAAATCGATTTTTAGAAGAAAACAAAATCATGAATGATTAAGATTATTCGATAATTTAGATTGACCAAACAACTTAGTTATTTCTTCAATTAGACTAAATTTGTTAATTTAATTAAAAAAATAAAAATTAAGCATACTGCATATATAAAATATAATATTGTTGATCGATTGTTATTCATTAATGAATATTTTTCTTATTGATTTTTAAAAAATTAATTAAAATTTTCAATTAATGAGAAATTACATTACACAATTGATGCAGGGGGAAGCATGATAACACACGTAAATCCGTTGATTCTACGAATACCCGGAATATACGTAAACGAGATTAAAAGTGATAATCCATTGATTCAAAATGAATACTGGAAGAACACAAATAAAACACGTCAAAAGGGATAAAACTCAATATTTTTCTATTCAAATCAACTCTGCTCTTCTACAACTTTATTCTCCATCCTTTTATAATAAGGTGGATTAATTCACTAATTAATTTCTTTGCAATCATACTAAAATTAAGATATGCATAATTGATAGGATTTAGAGCAGAAAGGAAATAACAATTAATTTTTCAATCAGTCGATTTCTTGCCACAATCTCTTCTTGATTTCGTCAAACTTGTCGGAAAAAGGCCAAAGGGGACGTATCTCCATCATATTCTCCCTCTTCGAAAAGATTCGTCCTCGAATCTGCATGAATCTTATCTCTAGCCGTATAAAAAAAATCACTACGGGATCATCTTCGGAGAAAACAAAATTAATTAACGCCTCAGGAAATTTGACGTAAAAAACATCTACAGTTCGTACGTTGCCCAAGGTCTTGAGACTATAAACAAATGTTGGCTTAAGAGAAGTGCCAAAATAACTATCATTAGTAATAAAAAAATAATTATTACTATTGGGATGTGTTTTCTGATGGTGGTGGCCGTTGTCGATGAAAGTCGTCGACTGAATCCGTTGGTTGTGTAGAGATGTGAAACTGGTGGAATGAGTTTCTGGAACGGGGGCGTCACTGTGGCGGCGGCGACAAGGGCTGCCAAAACTGGAGATGGTGGTGGCGCTGGCGTTTCCAATGCGGCAAGTTCGTCTCTTTGGCTGTAGCTGTCGAAAATTCCATCGACGGTGGCGGCCATTTGAGACCAGAGAAAATCAAATTTCTCCTCCGTATCATAATTTTGCTTCATCGTTGATAAACGATAAACCCCACAGAATCGTTATGGCTCTGATTACCAACTGATGCAGGCGGAAGCATGATACACACGTAAATCCGTTGATTCTACGAATACCCGGAATATACGTAAACGAGATTAAAAGTGATAATCCATTGATTCAAAATGAATACTGGAAGAACACAAATAAAACACGTGAAAAGGGATAAAACCCAATATTTTTCTATTCAAATCAGCTCTTCTACAACTTTATTCTCCATCCTTTTATAATAAGGTGGATTAATTCACTAATTAATTTCTTTGCAATCATACTAAAATTAAAATATGCATAATTGATAGGATTTAGAGCAGAAAGGAAATAACAATTAATTTTTCAATCAGTCGATTTCTTGCCACAATCTCTTCTTAATTTCGTCAAACTTGTCGGAAAAAGGCCAAAGGGGACGTATCTCCATCAACACAATACACATACATAGAATAGAATAGAGAGTATGTATATACAGATTGCTTGTATTTTGTCTATCATATCCCCATCACAACCGCTGTTACCTACCAATTTTCTTTTCTCTCTTCCAAAATCTGCAGAAATGTCCTTTTGGTAGTTTGGCAGGGGAGGCTGCAAAGAGTAGTCGAGTAGGGCGTAGCAGTAAAATCGAAACCTTCTCTTTTTTTTTGTTCATTTTGTGTTTAAGAGCACAATGGACATTTTCCTTTAATTTTTGTGTGTAATTGCTATAATTCCTATAGGCTATTATAAATTTATAACCATGTACACTATTGAAAAAAATCTCAATAATTTTTTTTTAAAATAAGTAAAAGTTAAACCAATAAAAAGTGATTGTGTACGTATTCATCTTTAGCAGTGTGCAGGTAATAAAAAGCCAATTTTACCGTGACAAAAGTAAAGTATTCCCTTTAGATTTGACAACTCAATGGTAGATTTGACGTGTATTCAGCTTTAGCATTTCACGTGTCTGGAGTACGAATTTTTCAATTACATGCATAGTGTAGGTAAACTATACAAAGAGAATTATCCACACACCTATCAATGTGGAAAGGCGGAAAGCTATATAAAAAAAAACATTTATTTAAAATATTTTAAATGAAATATCAGTATATTTTTTAAAAAATCAATATGTTTAATAAAAAATTCGCTATAGTATCCAGATTAAACGAATCTTTTAAAAAAAATCGCGCAAAAGATAAATAAAATAACTTGTTCCAAATCTATGTTATTATAAAGATAATTATATACTACTGTATTACTATAAAAATAAATATGCATTACAATAAGTATAAATGAATGGGTCTCTTGTGCACTCAAGTACACAGTGTGCTTGATGGTCAACTGTTGGTCAACAGTCAAAATTTGACTTTTTTTTCGATTTTTTTTTCTAGAAAGTTTACATTTTTCAATAAACTTTTTAGCTATATTAACACAAACTTTTCAGTTATAATATTATACACTTTTTCAAATATATTATAACTTACATTTTTCATTAATAGAACAAATATTTTTCATTAATAGATCATACACTTTTCAGTTATAATATCATACACTTTTCAGTTATAATAACATAGAATTTTTATAAAAAATGTCATTTCTAGAGACACTTTTTTAATAAAGAACAACAATTATAATAATTTCAAATAAGAGCAAAATTGAATGTAAATACCCCATTATGCCCTTAGATTTAAATATGAAGACTAATTTAATACAGTATGTAATTAATCAATTCGTAATATCCCCTATTTTTTCGCCCGGTCTTCAATAACATTCTCATCAATCAAGTTTTTTTCCGTTTCAAGATCAGTGTGTTATAATTAATTATTTGACCTTCCTTATTCGTATCAATATTCAACATTACAGAATAATCTCTAATTATTGATTCATATTTTCCTAAATAAAATCATACCACAAAAAACTTCGACATTGTGTATTGTTAATTCAATACAATTAATCGATCTTGAAATTTAAGGTTGTGTTCTTAATTCATTGATGCCCTAACAATTCTCTTATTATATCTGCACATATTTGCGCAACTCACAGATGTAGTCTAATTTTTAATCATTTCTGCATGTTTTTCTCATTTGATTTTCATCTTTCTTAATAAGTAGCAGATTCTCAATCGATAGACTATTTCTTGATTCTCAAGATCGAATTCAATGGGAAGACCAAGTTGGTTCGTGTTAACCAGTCTTATTTAATTAATGAATTCTTCATATTAATTTCTTATATCTCGTCTTTTCTTCAACCATCATTACTTATATCTCGGCTTTTCTTCAACCATCTTTCATTGATTCAATATATATTCCCTTTTCAAATCACGCATCAATATCGTGGCCATTAAATTTATTTTTTTTACTTTCTTTAATTCCACCCACAAACGTCGATCTGTCTTCCCCCACGAACATAGGCGCCGTATACGACCACACCCACCGAATGGAAGACAAAAGCATTGTCGATGGCAGATCTTCTTTGTCGTCGTCGTCCACGATCGAACCCCCCACCCAATCTCATTCGCGGCGACGTGACAACATAGACGCGGTGCAAGTGATTGGTTTTTACGATTTAAATTACTGTGTTAAATCATTGATTCCAGTTTCAAAAGTATTTTATGTTCATATATTTGGCCAAACACAGAGATGCAGATTGTTTGTTAGCCGTTTGTACATGTTATTTTGCTATTATTCTAGGATTTTCTGATAAATAGCATATTATCAGTTAATGGATTATTTCGTGATACTCAAGATCGAATTCGATGGGAAAATCAAGTTGGTTCGTGTTAATCAGTGTTTAACGTCTTGAATCAAGTCACTGGTATGTGACTACATTAATAGACTGATTTTATTAATGCATATCTAATTTGCATTAAAGTCGTTTTTCTGCATAATGATATTTGCATATGCACACAATTTACTGCACACTTCCGCATTTTTAATATGTTGATGCAACTTTAGTATTTTTTTTTCCTGCATTACAGTCAGAGATTTATCTGCAGGTCTTTCTGCATAATCAAGTCAAACATTTTTCTAAAGAAAAGATCTAATTTGATTTGACGATTTTTCTGCAGATCTTCAAGTTTGAAAATGAAATTGAATGTCAGAGATTTGAGGAAGACTTGAACATCAGATATTTGGGGAAGACTTGAATATAAGAGATTTGGGGAAGACTTGAATATCAGAGATTTGAGTAAAATTCTAAAATTGAGGATGTAGAATAACCAATGGGGTTTGAGAAAGAGAGAAAGATTTGCATTCAAATTTTAAAATTAATTGACTTAATATTATATTAAAACACAATTTTAAATATTAAGGGTAAGATGGTACATTTAAGTTGGATTCTGACCTTAATTTAAAATTAATTTGAACCTTGTTCTTATTTGAAAAAATTCTATGTGAAAAGAGCTTATTGGTGAAATCCCTATAATAACATATACTTTTTAGTTGTAATAACATACATTTTACATTAATATAACATACACTTTTCATTAAAAAAAATGTTGCACTTTTCAATATAGTAACATACATTTTTCATTAAAAAATAAAGATGAACTTTTCAATATACTAACATACACTTTTTTAAAAAAAAAATAATCACAAAAGTTAAAAAAAAATCAAAGTTTGATCGTTGACTAGTCAAGGTCCACTCAAATACACCGTGTACTTAAGTGCGCATGAGACTTTGACAAATAGACTGGCCTACATGAAAAAAATTGGGTCTGATTTATAAATATTTAGCCTAAGTGATCTATGATATGCCTTTTTTTACATGCTTGGTATTATCTTTCAAGTAAATAGGTCAGAGGTGCGATCCTTTTAGAAGTCTATTAAAACATGTCCAAAATGAAATAAAATATTTAAAATTGCAAATGAAATTCACGATCAAAATAAATGTATTACAACGATAAAGTTAAATACAAATACTATAACGATTTCACGAATTCTAAAATAAATTTAATTTACTTTAATTTAATATTAATACTAAATTTTAAGAGTTATTTATTATAATATATATATATATATATATTATATTCAAATAGGTTGCTTGTTAGTTTTATAAGACCTAAATCTAGCCTAATTAATTAAATTTAATTTTATATTCAAATAATTTTATTACTCTCTTTATTACTGTATTACGGAGTATGATTTTTCAAAATTTTAATTATTTACTGATACAAGATTAAAAAAATATAATTAAAAACATAAATAAAAAGGAAAAAAAATACATGTGGAGAGTGACCTGTTGGCTGACCTCAAACTTTGTAACTAAAATTAAAATTTGTGTAAACTTATTAAATCAAAATAAAAAAATTGAAAACGTATGGTCCATTTAAAAAAAAAAATGTCATGTATTAAAAAAAATCAATCCTTTATTTTAATATTTTTATTTTTGCAATTAACTCCTCTGCAATCGTATGTTAAATTATCACCACTATCATTTTTTTTTTTAAGAAAACTGATTGTATAAATAATTTAAATGAGTAGAGTTGCTTTGAACAAAAAATTCTACCTAAATACTCCCTCCGTCCGTCTATAAGTTTTCCATTTTACCATTTTCGTCCGTCCATCTATAAGTTTCTCATACCCTTTTTGGTAAGTACTTTTTCTTACACTTCACTTTATATTTTACTTTTTCTCTCTATCTCTCTCATTCTTCCAATCACATCACTTGTACTATATCTATTATTTAATCACTTTTCTTAATCTTTGTGCCAAAAAGTAGCGGAAAGCTTATAGGCGGACGGAGGGAGTAATTTATCTAATCTAAAACTTCGATTTTTGTAATCAATTCCTCCATCTCTATCTTCCTTTCTTCACTCGTCAGTTTTCATTTTTTAAAGTATGTGTCAAGTCTATATATAAATCATCATTTACCTATGCTATGCCTCGGTAATTTGCAAATTCCGTACTCATGGACATGGTAAAAGAGAAGTACGAGCTATGCTGTCAAATCTAAATAATAAATGTAATTTGCAAATTAAGTCAGTGCACCGATTATCTATTTAATTGAATTCATTTTATTTTTAATGCTTCTTACTCTCATTTATGAGTTTTTCATTATTTTTTATTCATATGAATTAAAAAAATGAATAAATAATACTCCAAATATAATACAAGTAAGTAATGTGATTGAGAAAGAAAGGGTGATAAGAAAGAAAAAGTACTCCTACATATAAAGTGGAGTGTAAAAATAAAAAAATTAAAATATATTTTTAAAAAATGGTATGAGAAACTTATAGACGGACGTATTAAAATTGTAAAATAAAAAACTTATATACGGACAGTGGGACTGTGGGAGTACTCGGTATGTAATAAAATGGTCTCACTTTGCTCACTTTTTATGCATTTAAACTTAATATGCTCACTTTTATAAATGAAAATATTTATTCTTTTAATATATTAATAAATAAGTTCACTTTTTAATTTTTACATTTTTTTTTTTCTGTCATGATGAAACTATCCATCATCCATGAACCTTAGAAAGAAAGACTAATAAATAGTACTCCTCCATCCCACTATAAGTTTTCCATTTTCCTTTTATAATGTCCCACAATAAGTTTTTTATTTCATTTTTTTTTCATTTTTGACATATGATTTTCTCTCTTTCAATCACATCACTTATACTTCATCTATTATTTTATTCCATTTCATCTCATACTCATCTATTATTTTCTCATATTCCTTAATCAAAACAACAAAAAAAAAAAATGAGAAACTTACTCAAGGAGGAGTATAATATAATAAATAGATGTATTAAATGTATTGTGATTGAGAAATAGAATAATATAATAAAAAATGTGAAATAATGTGATTTGTCATGAAAATGAATAGATATATTTAAATGAAATAGACGAAAAATAAAGTTAAAAATAGTTGGGGCCTTCTAAGGACAGTTCAAGTGTCGCCTAACAGTCCAGTAATCTGAACCATCAGATCTGAAATCTAATGGCTTATATTTAATGACCTGCTACATGTTGCATTTGGCGTCGCAGAATCCATCGCCTTGCATTGCACTTATTATCGCTTTTGTCACCCTATCACACTCTAAATTAAATTTAATAATTTTAAATATATAATTATAAAATTACAAATTTATCCTCACATTATTAATAAAAAATTAATTGATATATATAATATTTATTTTAATGTCAAATTCTCTCATACACTCGTATGCACCGTACACACCTAATTTAAATTTAAATTTCAATCTTATAATTGACTACACCCCCACTTTTGTTAACTTTACCCTCACAAATTATATAAACAATTGACCACAGTTATTTACACCTCCACTTTTGTTAACTTCACCCCCACAAATTATATAAATAATTGATCACAGTTATTTACACCCCCACTTTTGTTGACTTCCCTAAATTATTATTTAAAAAAAATTATACCTAAAATTACTATAGTACCCTTCTATTAATTTATATATATTGTATAAACAATTGACCACGGTTATTTACACCCCCACTTTGGTTGACTTCACCCCCAATAATTATTATTTAAAAAAATTACATCTAAAATTACTATAATGCCCTTCTATTAATTTACATAAAATATAATACAATCAATCATAATTTATATATAAACAATTGACCACGGTTATTTACACCCCTCTTTTATTGACTTCACCCACGCCCCCAAATTATTTTTTAAAAACAATTACACCTAAAATAAATATAGTGCTCTTCTATTAATCTAAACAAAATATAATACAATCAATCATAATTTATACAGGTAAATTTTTATATACACTCTATTGTTTATAAGGATTTACGTATTTTTTCATTTGAATCTAAGTAAATATTTTTCAATTCACTTATAACTTTAGATGCTGCAACATATAATTGTCTGTGCATGAACATGTTTTAGAAGGTACACACTACACACCTACCATGAAGAGAGACTGACTTTTAACTTTTATTTATCGTCATTGTAAAAGACAATAAAATAAGAAATTGTCTTATTCGAAACTTTATGGGAGTCGTGTCATCGAAACACTCAATATTATTTGTAGGTCCCTAAGTTGAGTTAATATCGAGGGAAGCTAAAGAAAATGTCTAGAGGGGGGTGAATAGACTTTTCTAAAATCTTTCGATATATCAGAATTACAATGTGCGGAATACGAAATTAACAATGAGCCCAATTAAAGATTATACTCAACTTATTTCGAGAACTCTGATTCAGTGTTTAATCAACTTGTCTTGTTCAGTTATGTATGTTTAACAAGTAAACAATTAATCAATTCAAACAAACAAAACAGTAAAGTAAATCAAACACGAGATTTATAGTGGTTCGACAACTTGTCTACATCCACTCTCACAAACCCAGTTGTGAAATTCTTATTAACTCTTCCAATCGAGTAATATGTTCTTGTAGCTTTAAGTCCCAAGAAATAAGACTTAGATCTTCTCGATTATATCTCCAGATATATCTTCGATCTTACTAGCTATTTTACAAGTAACTAGCAACTTGAAACAGTAAACGAAAATAAAACTTCTCTTCGTTCAGTAGTAGCCTTCTGGTTTCTTCACTTGTCTTGTGTAGCTTCACTTTCTGAACTTCAATCTCTGAGAGAAACTTCGAACAATTCTTCAGTATGTAGCTTCAGTATATGTATTTCCAGTAGTCTTTGAATGATAAACACCTTGAGGTATTTATAGATTCTAGAAATCAAGAACTCAGTTAGTTGTAACCAACTTTTCTTGAAAACTAACTTCTAACTGAAACTTCTTATCCTTTCACGCGTTTCTTCAGTTAATTAGTTATTCCTTAACTAACTCCTTCAATTTTATCTCCAATACGCGTTCCTGTAACTAACTTTAGTCTTCTTGTCTTGTTGAGTCGTACCTGTCTTGTGTAGTAGTAGTAGACTGCGTCTTCTACTTATCTTGTGCAGTAGACTTATTCAGATTACAACATAGAACTAATCTAGTCCTATCATCTAATCCTAACAAGACTATTACATTACATTAAGCTCTTGTTACAAAGCTTAGTCAACTTAAACAAACTTATACAAAGAATCTATCTATTACATTTAAAAACATGAGCTCTATACAACAATTATTCATAGCTCAATAACAATCTTAACATATACAAATAACAAATATGAAGTACTTATAAATCATACTTATCTCTCAATAATACTTGTCTTTTAAAAACTAGTACTTGTCTTGTGAATTCTACTGATCTGTACAAGACGACTTCAACTTAACTAGACTAGATCAGTCAACACTTAGAAAATATTCAAGTCTTCTTTTGGCTTATCAAAACTTCATCTTTTATCTTTTATCATCATTTAGGACTTGTTCTAGGATTCATATCCCAACAATTTCCCCTTTTTGATGAAGCCAAAACTACTTGAATCTTTTCCACAATAATAGACTAGTTAAGTAGTTATCTTGTCTTAAACATCAAATAGTACTTATCTTTTCATTCATTCCGAAACAAGATCAGTAGATATTACAAATACTTAATCAAAATAAAACTAAGTAATCAGAACAAAAAAATCTAGTCTTGAAAAGTACCTTCTTCTGGATTTGGAACACAGAATGCATCTAGGAGTCTCTTATGAATTACTCTGATATGGTCTTCAGTTTCGATCTTCTCCTTGTCAAGTAGCTCTTCTTCAAATTTCTTGATCTGGTTAAGATCAACTCTTTTACCTGAGCTGGTCATGGGAGTCTTCCACCTTGGAAAGATCGGTACTAGAATGTTGAAATTTGCAGCAGCAGATATCCTCAATATCAGATTCCAAAGCATTTGGTTCTGTCCTTCCATAAACTTATCAAACATAGAATACAGTTCATCTGGACTTTCAGAGTCACCATACTTTCTGATTATCCAGTGATCAAGTTCCCATTGTCTCTTCACTTTGAGCCATTCTTGACGATGCTCTTTGTCAATGAAGTAGTCAATGAACTGATCTTCCATTTTTTCTTCATCAGCCTTCAGCTTCTGCAAATTCTCAATATGTTTTTCAATCTTCTTTTTGCTTGCATAATGAGATTCATCACTTGGATCAACAACCTTCTGCTTTTTCACTTTTGCTGTTGTCTCCATCTCTTTCGGCTCTTCTATCTGAATAGATTTCCTTTTAGATACCAGTCGAGTCTGAACTTCAACTTCAGGAGATGCAACTGCTTTGCCCTTCTCCTTCTTCTTCAACTCTTCTGCTTCAGCCTTAGCTTGCTCAACTTCTGCAATTTTAACCAACCTGCCTTTGCCTCTCTTAGGCCTTCTGAGATCTTGCATAGCTTCAGCAGCTTCCTTTGCTTCTGGTTCAGCACTGGATTTAGCTTTTTCTCCTTCAGCACTAATATCCACTCGACTTGTCTTTGTCTCTTCCCCCTTTTTGGCTTCATCAGTCGCCTGGAGAGAGAAAAGAGAAGTAAAACGAGTCATCTCTTCATACATGGCTTGCTTCATAAGGCTCGTAGCTCGTTCAATCTGCCTTTCATGAGAACTATTTTGACTCAACTTGTCCAGCTTGGTTGCCACCAATTCCAGCTTTTGAGTAGACAAGTTCAACTCATTTTTAAAATGCGTTGCAGTCAAACGTAACTTCTTATTCTCATCAGTCATAGCACAAATAATTTGTTTAGCTTGGGCTAACTGATCATAAGCTTCCTTCCTTTGAACATCAGCAACCTCGATTCTTGCTCTATAGACTCTTTCCAACTTCCTGGATTCAGTAGCTAACACACGAGCAAAATCGACTGAACTTTTCTCCGAGTATTCAACCTGATCTTGGAGAAATCCTTCAAGTTGCTCAAACATATGTTGTCTGAATTCATCATCTATCTGATTGACTTCATTCAAGATCATCTCTTTTTGAACTTGTCACAAGGACATTGTTTTGTTCAACAAGAGTCTTCTTTAAATCAGATTTGAGAAAATCATCGATGGACGATTTGATGACACCTTTCAAGTCTGCTTTCAACTCATCTATGGAAGCAGTTGAGAATGCTTGAGATGAATGACCAACTTCAACATGAGTAGCTTCTTCCATGATCTCATCATCAGCAACAGATACTACTTCAAGTACTTGGCCTTGTGTAGCAGTAGTTAAGACCTCGTCTTCTACTACTTCTGATTCTGGAAGCACACTTCCAGCTATAGCTTTCAGACTTGGGAACGGATAATAAGGCACTATAGCTAACTTAGCTTCCTTAGCCTTCCTTATAGCATCAACCAAGTCCTTTTTCAACAAGGCGTGCAACTTCTCCATATATCCACAAAGTTCAATGGGAAGTAAAACATCAGAATATCGATTTATAAAAGCAAAATATGACCTTGGACTGTTAGCATGATCTACTTGAAATCTGAACACAATGCCTCTCAACTGATTTGAGACATTGTCTAACTCCACTATAGGATCAGTAGACTGGATTTCTTCAGCTTGTGTGGCTTCAGACATAACCACATCATCTTCAAAATCTGAATCCGAAACTTGAACACCCACATCAAATTTCGATTCTGAGCACATCAAATCATCAGAAATATTTAGCAATCTCTTTGCAAGGGCAGTGATGGCATGAGCTGGGAATAACTCTGAGTGGTCTTGAACACCACTGTTCTCCTTCTGTTCCATTTCCCAGTCCATAAAGTTAGAGATGCCTCCTTTTCCTAAGATGACTTCGAAAAGATCATCCGTGCCAGACTTCTTCAATGCCACCCAAGTGCATATTCTTAGAAGTTTTTCAAACTGCTCTGATGAATAGTCGACTTCAACAGACGAGAGCTTCTTCTTCAAGTTCCTGCTCATCTTCGAACGGATTCTCTTCTCTCTTAAGCTCATAGGATAATATACCAAGGATTCGAATCTAACTTCAGACGGGGTCTGAGTAGGTGGGGTCCCTATCTCAGTTGTTGCAGTGGCAACTGGCGTCTTATCTGAAGTAGATGAGTTAAGAGGTTCAACATATTCTGTTGAGGTAGGGAGAGAGTTTGGACTGTGGTTTCTGGGGGCTCCAATGTATCTTGGTTTGGTGTGACAACTGTCGGAGTATCAGTTGTATCAATTATGGGAGAGTTTAGGGGATGACTGGCTCTCAGCGGTCGTGCTGCCAGTACTTGTGAGGTTGGGGGTACAGGGCGAGGCCTAGATCGATGTGACCTAGCCTTGGTTCGAATAGAAGTAGACGGGAGAGAGAGAGGAATTGAACCAGATTGAGTAGAAGTACCAACCTGTAAACTCGACTCGACTGGACGAGTAGGCGATTCAACTCTTACGAGAGTATACATTTCAGGAATTTGTTTACTCGACTCCTTCTCTTGTTTTGACTCTTCATCTAACTGAGTCTTCTCTGAGTCGTCTGCACTGGACTCTGCCTCTTCAGACCCAGCTTGTGAAGAACTAGATGAATTCGCATACGGCAACACCTCTGAATCATCAAATTGAACTTGCCTTGGGGCAGCTGGCCTTGCAGCAGCCTGCTTCCTCATCGCCTCTATTTTCAAGTAGAACTTAAGAGGATGAAATGGCTTTCCTTTGCTCCAATCACTCTTGTTGGGCATCAATAGTGGGAGTAATATACTCAGCTTGTTACCATATCCAACCGCCTGTGATACTACCCAATTGCGAGTATCAACATCCACTCTAACACTTCTTTCGAAGTACATCATCCTGTCAGCTATCAGTTTAAACCAATTACCCTCAGTGATTCCATCATATATAGCTGCCATTACCCTTGTTTTGGATTGGGTAACTGAGTCATGAGACCCAGTGGCACATAGAAGCATTTTTCTTGCTATGTCTAGTAGAGTGCGATACTTTTCCAAGAGTTCGGCCTTCTTGGCTGTAGGAGCTTTACCATCTGGTTTCAGCTTCATTTTCTTACCACAGAAGATGCTTAAATACCTCATCTCCTGACCTTCAGCATATTTTTCCACATCAATCGTTCCGATGGGTAGCTTCAACCTTTCGAACATAACTTCCCGATTGATTTCCACTCGATTTCCACTAATAAAAGATTCAATAACATCTCCCTGTCTGTTGGCGTTGGCATAGAATTCCAGAACTTCTTCCTCCAAAACAACTTGAGGAAACGCCTCCAAGTAGGGTTTTAGACCGCATCTGGTGCATTTGGTCAAGATTTCTACATTTCCTTCCTTGTGATTTCCTTTGAAAAACAGAGATGGTTCAACATGCACTTTGTTGTCATTTATGTATCTGCCTAGATCGAATGGTGCCTGTATGTTGGAGCTTACATCGAAAATAGATCGAATCGACATGATAAATGATTTGTAATGAACAATAAAATTGAATAAGTAAGAAATCAATTGTTAGCAAGTAGTAGAGTTATGAAAACGTGGGTTAAAATGTGTGCAAGTGTTGGGTTTTGTTTAAAACTGAATTTTTGATCCAACGGTCAAGATTGAAGGATTAGATCCAACGGTCGTGCCTTTTGGTATTCGGTTACGGAACCGAGAATACACTGTGATTTGATTTTGTAAAAGTTGAAATCCGCCTCTTCTATTGGCAGAATTAAGGAGTGTACTCATCTGACCTAACATAGTCGTATTTTGGCGCGAATTGAATGTGTACACCTCATTAAATGGGGGTGTATAAATCCAATTCTAGGATATTCAAATTTTAACACTATCAAATTACTTTAATACCCTTAATTTGTTTCGAATAAACACTTAACACATTTTAATAAAAAAACTTAGCTTGTCTGTTCGAGTCCATCCAGAACAGATGAGTAGGCCTAAGCTTCATAAGGCGAGTAGACTTAATTGCACAAGACGAGTAGTCTTATGACCACCAGTCGAGTTCCCCCTTCGACTGTGCTTATCTATTCCGAATGTCGAACACCTTTATATTAGTGCACAAGACGAGTTCCCCTTTGACTGTGCTTGTCTACTTTGAACATCAAACTATTATTTTTACCTGTCTTATCTTGTGTTACAGATTAGATGCAATACAGGTAGTCGGGTAAAATAAATAAGGTGAGTATCAATCTAGCATAATGGTCAAGATTCAAACAAGATGACTGTTAACAAACTTAAGAGTCAACATAAGGCTTTTTAAGAAATCAAAGATTCCCCCTTAAATGTTTATTCCCTTAATATTACCCTCAGCTTTACCAGCTTCCTCATCGGGTTGTTTGGTCAACTTGTCTGACCTTGTATACCTGTCTGTTGAATGAGTAGATGAGTGCTCTGCTCTTTTTGTGGTAACTTGTCTGTTTCTTCTTTCTTCTTAGGACTGTACCTGTCTGGTTAGTACATTTCTACATACTAGTGGGATCAAGATCAATTAGTCCTAGACTAATGCATAATTCACGAAATCGGGCCTCAGCTAATGGTTTTGTGAAAATATCAGCTCTTTGAAAATCAGTATGAATCTTTTCCATGCGAATATCCTTCTTTTCTACATGATCACGTATAAAATGATGTTTCACGTCGACATGCTTACATCGTGTGTGCAGAACAGGATTTTTTGTAATGGCAATAACACTATTACTATCACAGAAAATAGGAACATTTGATTCACAGATATTATAATCTCTAAGCTGTTGAATAAGCCAAAATAATTGACTACAACAACTACCAGCAGCCATGTACTCGGCTTCAGTAGTAGAGGTAGCAACACTTGTCTGCTTTTTCGAAAACCATGAAATGAGTTTTGTGCCTAAGAATTGACAAGAACCAGATGTAGATTTCCTATCTATTCTACAGCCACCAAAATCAGAATCAGAGTAGCCACTTAGAGATAGATCATCATTTGAGGGATACCATATACCACGATTGATGGTTCCTTTCAAATATTTCAGAATCCTTTTAGTGGTTTCCATATGACTCTCTTTTGGATTAGCTTGAAAACGAGCACATACACCAACAGAAAATGCAATATCAGGTCTACTAGCAGTCAAGTACAGTAATGAACCAATAAGTCCACGGTAATGAGTTTGATCAGCACATTTACCATTCTCGTCTGGATCCATCCTGTAAGTAGGTTGCATAGGTACTCCAGAAGATTTACATGTCTTAATACCATACTTGTCTAGTAGATTACGAGTATACTTTGCTTGATTTATGAAAATCCCTTCTGGGGTCTGTTTTACTTGAAGTCCAAGAAAGTAATTCATTTCACCCATCATAGACATCTCAAATTTACTTTGCATGAGTGTTGAGAAACTTTCACTCAACTTTTTGTTAGGTGATCCAAAAATGATGTCATCTACGTAAATTTGGACGAGTAAAATGTCTTTCCCTTCTTGTCTTCTGAACAAGGTTCTATCTACCTTGCCCTTAGTAAAACCATTTTCTAATAGAAATTGAGAAAGAGTATCGTACCAGGCTCTTGGAGCTTGCTTTAGTCCATATAAGGCCTTCTTTAATTTGTATACCTGGTTACCTTTGACTTCGAAACCTGGGGGTTGTTCAACATACACTTCTTCCGCAAGAATACCGTTAAGAAATGCACTTTTAACATCCATTTGATATACAGTAAATTTCATGTAAGCAGCATATGCAAGGAACAATCGAATGGCTTCTAGTCTAGCAACAGGAGCATATGTTTCATCATAATCTATGCCTTCAGCTTGTGAATAGCCTTGGGCGACTAGTCTAGCCTTATTACGAACAACTACATCATTCTCATCTTTCTTATTCTTGAAAATCCATCGAGTGCCAACTACATTATGATGTTTAGGTCTATCAACAAGTTCCCAGATGTCATTTCGAACAAACTGATTCAACTCATCTTGCATAGCGATGATCCAATTACTATCAGTTAAAGCCTCTTTAATGGTTTTAGGCTCGATAGATGAGAGGAAACAACACCAGCAAAACAGAGATGGACTAGGTTGTTCTTGTGACTCAAAGAGTTGTCGTCTAGTCTTTACACCAATTGTAGAGTCTCCAATGATGTTTTCAGTATCATGAGCAGATTTCCATGTTTTTCTAGTCTTCATAAGCATAGTATCATCATCTAGATCAGTTATAGCATCATGCATGTCAACATCATTTATATCATCAACAGATTTACCTGGAGTAGATGAGTCAACTAGAGCAGGCATGTCTACTGGTTTAGTAGACTTACCTTGAGCACTTACCCTTTCCTTGTCATCAGTTTCGAGGGCTTTCATGAATGGATTGTATGCTTGAACGGATTCATATACCTCTGAATCTTTGTCAGATTCGATAGTTAGCTCAGTAACTTTCTCACTGATCTTGTTGGCAGACGAGTCCTGTTGAGATTCATCGAAAACCACATGTGGTGTTTCTTCCACACAAAGGGTTGAGTAGTTGAATACTCTAAATGCTTTGCTAGTCGAGGAGTATCCTAAGAATATCCCCTCGTCTGCTTTAGCATCAAATGCATTCAACTTGCTTTTCCCATTGTTATGGATAAAACACTTACAACCAAATATATGGAAATATGAGACTCTGGGTTTTCTACCTTTCCATACCTCATAGGGCGTCTTACCTAGTGCTTTATTGATAGCACTTCTGTTTTGTGAGTGGCATGCAGTATTGATAGCTTCTGCCCAAAACTTCTGAGGCGTATTATACTCTGTCAGCATGGTCCTGCAGGCCTCCTTAAGAGTTCTGTTCCTTCGTTCTGCTACTCCATTTTGTTGTGGTGTTCTTGCTGCACTAGTAAGGTGCTGGATGCCATGCTTAGAACAAAATTCTTTAATATAGCAGTTAATGAATTCAGTACCCTTGTCACTACGGATCTTGACAATTGACCGATTCTTCTCAACCTGTAACTTCTTCAACAGATCAGGCAAAAGTGTTTGTGTATCACTCTTCTTGTGTAAGAAGACTACCCAAGTGAACTTAGAATAGTCATCTACCACAACAAGTGTGTACCTTCTACCATTCAAAGTTGGAGGAGTTATTGGGCCATGTAATTCCATATGTAGAAGTTCAAGAACTCTACTTGTTGAGAGGGATGGAATAGATTTAAAGGAACCTTTTACCTGTTTACCTTTCTGACAGGACGTGCATACATGTGACTTGTAGTAGACTTCATTGGGAATACCTTCCACAAGGTAGTCCCTGGCTATCTTATTAAGAACCTTAAAGTTTAGATGACAGAGGCGTCTATGCCAGAGCCAGCCAAGTTCTTTAGGATTCTTAGTAAGTAGACAGGTGTCCCTCGGACAACTGTTCCAGTTCACTATGTACACACTTCCTTGTCTTATGCCGACCAGTAAGACTGTGTGTGTTCTCTTGTCAATGATTTCACATTTGCGACTCTTGAACTGCACCTTGTATCCACGATCACAGAATTGTGAAACAGAGAGTAAATTGTATTTCAAGCCTTCAACATAAGAGACATCTTGGATCTCTATGTCTCCATTCCGAATGTAACCGAATCCTTTGGTAACAGCAGTGGAGCTATCACCAAATATTACTTTTGGTCCTTCTTGCTCATGGTAGCTTGATAAGAGAGTCTTGGTACCAGTCATGTGGTGCGAACAACCACTGTCTATGTACCAAGTTTCTCCTATTGAGCCACCCTTCTTGTATAGATCGAGTCGACCCTGCATTAGATGATATTTCATAATTTAGGTACCCTCCTTGTTTATTGGGGTCCTGGGGGGTTAGTCGAGTTCAATGGAATCCAAATGTACATTGGAGTCCTGAACAAGTTTGATCTTCTGAGCTTTCGACCATATTTGTTGCAAAATAAGACCTTGTTGTCCTTATCTGGTCTATCAGTCGAGTTCGGGTCTACTCTTTGGAGATAGCCTTTCGACTTGATCTCTACTTGAGCAGGCACTTGTCTATGATAGTCAGAGTAGGGTTTGTATGCATTAGGTCCATACGGTTTATAGACATGTTTAGGTCTTTCTTTTCCTTCGATATCATATGACAAAGGTGGAGGATATAGAACAGCTTGTGTACGATATTTTGGACCTTCCTGTCTAGGTCTAGACGAGTAGAGTTGAGACTGCCTTATGAAAGGAGGTCTAGACTCTTGTCGTCTAGTCTGTACTTGTCTAGTACTAGTCTCCTCGGGATACCAATCCTCGTATCTGACCTGGTTGAGTCGTCTATGATTAGTGGTCCTTGGAAGATTAGTTCTAGGTTGAACAGGCTTGTTGTTACCATTCTTTTTACCTCCTTTGGTAATTGGAATGTTAACTCGAGCTTGTTTTGGTACAATACCTTTAGATGGAGTATCAATATCGTATATCATTGGTTCTTTTCCTTTATCATTAGTTAAAGAGCTTGAGATGAAAATAGTAGAGTTCTTAGGAACTAGAGTAGACGAGCTTGATGTCTCAGCACCTAAGCCTGTCTTGTCAGCAGGAGCCCTATACCTATCTGACAGTTCAAGGTTAACCTTTGAAGAGTTAACCAGGTCAGTAAGTTTAAGGTCTAGAGTGACAACCTCGGTTTCTAAGAACTTATTACGTTCTTCAAGCTTTTTGCACTTGCTTTTTAAAACATTGAAATCATGTTTCTCAGTAGCATGTGTCTTAAGTAGGTCTTGATACAACTTGTCTGTCAACGCACACTTGTCTTTAAGTTGCCTCAACTCTTCTTGCAAGCGTTCATTTAGGACTGTTATATTAGGATCTACTTTAGACTGAGCTTCCTTAAGATCAATGATTTCTTGTCTTAAGATGATGTTTTCGTCACTGACTTCAATGATTGCCTTGTTGGCAAGTAGGAGGTCGTCTTCAACTGCACTAGTAGAGTGCTGAAGGCTACTTCCTACTTTGCTACTGGCAGTGTCACTTTCATCAGAATCTGATTCATCACAATATTGAAAAGAAGTAGCAGATGATACCTCTTGGTCGATTTTAGCCATGCAGCATAGACCATCATCTACTATAAAAGCTTCATCGTGATCTGGTTCAGACGGGTAGCTAGATGAGGATGATGGCAACTCGTCTAAGTCAGACTCAGAGTCATCATTGGCCATCATTGCCTTCTTGCCACAGTTGTATCTTCTTTCCCTTCGTGCTTTGCGTTCTTCTCGATCATCAGTGCTCAGGTCTGGACATTCATATATGTAGTGACCTGGCTTTTCACAGTTATAGCACAAGAGATCATTAGTAGCCTTTTTAATAGGAGAGATATTCCTTCGTTTATCACGTCTATCAGAACGTGTAATCTTCCTACCATCAGACTCTCTATCTTGTCTGTTACCTTTCGAGACTTCGTCTCTCCTTTCGGACGAGTTTCGGTCTCGTCTGGTCTCAGACGAGTTCTTAGAAGCAGACCCTCTATGCTCTCTATAGAACTTCTTATATCTTCCGAAACGTTTATTCAGCCTATCAAACTTTCTAACCATGAGGCTTACCTGATCTTTCAGACTAAGATCAGTATCTAACTCGTCTTTCACAGAAGTAGACCTCGTCTTAGACTTCGACTTGTCTACCTTAGACGAACTAGTCTTAAAAGCAACGTTCTTAGATACAGCATGTTCTCTGTCACTGCTTACTATAGGTTCATCTTCGTCTAAATCAAACTCATGGGCCTTCAGAGTTTGAAACATGGTTTCTGCTGTCCATACATCTATATCTTGGGTATTCTTAACAAGCATTTTTACCATTTTCCATCGACTATCAAGGCTTTTGAGAATCCTAAGATTGATTTCACGTGGAGTATAAGATTTACCAAGGACTTCCAAGTCATTCATGATTTTGGTAAAACGAGTATCCAACTGGTCTATAGTTTCGCCAGCTTTCATATGAAATGATTCAAATCTTTGGACTGCAGTGGAAAGCTTGCTTTCTTTGATTAGGGATGTTCCTTCACAAATGATAGCTAAGCGATCCCACATTTCTTTGGCAGTTTTACATTTTAACACTTTTCCCAGATACTCGTTGGGAAGAGTGTGTAAGATGTAATTCTTGGCCAAGCTATCCAAATTATTCTGTCTCATTTCTTCTGAGGTTAGTTCTGACCTTGGTTTCTTGACGAGTGTACCCACGGGTTGATTTGTGTCAAGGGCAGCAGTATTGGGGATCATGGTCACTATCGGACCTTCAGTGATGACGGAGATCATTAAGTCGTGAGTGGAACTGAAGATGGCTTCCATCCTTAGTTTCCAATAGTCATAATCTTGAACCTGAAACTTAGGCAACTTGTTAGCGCTGATTTCAAGAGACATGTTTAAATGAGTAGTCTAGTGCTAATCAGTTTTATGATCAAGAAGTATATGAGTCAAGAACAGGGAACAAGAAAACAGTATATCAAGAATATTGATCAAGGGCACGTAAGCAAATATGATCTTGGACTGAGATTTTTCAACCAAGTCTTGAGTTGGTTATCAAGAAACAGCAGTTCGTAAACCACTGCTCTGATACCACTTGTAGGTCCCTAAGTTGAGTTAATATCGAGGGAAGCTAAAGAAAATGTCTAGAGGGGGGTGAATAGACTTTTCTAAAATCTTTCGATATATCCGAATTACAATGTGCGGAATACGAAATTAACAATGAGCCCAATTAAAGATTATACTCAACTTATTTCGAGAACTCTGATTCAGTCTTTACTCAACTTGTCTTGTTCAGTTATGTATGTTTAACAAGTAAACAATTAATCAATTCAAACAAACAAAACAGTAAAGTAAATCAAACACGAGATTTATAGTGGTTCGACAACTTGTCTACATCCACTCTCACAAACCCAGTTGTGAAATTCTTATTAACTCTTCCAATCGAGTAATATGTTCTTGTAGCTTTAAGTCCCAAGAAATAAGACTTAGATCTTCTCGATTATATCTCCAGATATATCTTCGATCTTACTAGCTATTTTACAAGTAACTAGCAACTTGAAACAGTAAACGAAAATAAAACTTCTCTTCGTTCAGTAGTAGCCTTCTGGTTTCTTCACTTGTCTTGTGTAGCTTCACTTTCTGAACTTCAATCTCTGAGAGAAACTTCGAACAATTCTTCAGTATGTAGCTTCAGTATATGTATTTCCAGTAGTCTTTGAATGATAAACACCTTGAGGTATTTATAGATTCTAGAAATCAAGAACTCAGTTAGTTGTAACCAACTTTTCTTGAAAACTAACTTCTAACTGAAACTTCTTATCCTTTCACGCGTTTCTTCAGTTAATTAGTTATTCCTTAACTAACTCCTTCAATTTTATCTCCAATACGCGTTCCTGTAACTAACTTTAGTCTTCTTGTCTTGTTGAGTCGTACCTGTCTTGTGTAGTAGTAGTAGACTGCGTCTTCTACTTATCTTGTGCAGTAGACTTATTCAGATTACAACATAGAACTAATCTAGTCCTATCATCTAATCCTAACAAGACTATTACATTACATTAAGCTCTTGTTACAAAGCTTAGTCAACTTAAACAAACTTATACAAAGAATCTATCTATTACATTTAAAAACATGAGCTCTATACAACAATTATTCATAGCTCAATAACAATCTTAACATATACAAATAACAAATATGAAGTACTTATAAATCATACTTATCTCTCAATAATACTTGTCTTTTAAAAACTAGTACTTGTCTTGTGAATTCTACTGATCTGTACAAGACGACTTCAACTTAACTAGACTAGATCAGTCAACACTTAGAAAATATTCAAGTCTTCTTTTGGCTTATCAAAACTTCATCTTTTATCTTTTATCATCATTTAGGACTTGTTCTAGGATTCATATCCCAACATTATTTTCAGAATAAAAACTTTACTACCAACATTCTTTCCAAAATAAAAATGTGTCCTCAATAATGTGATTTTCAAGTCTTGTAACAATCAATCTAGTTTCATTGTACAAATCGGACTTTAGGTCAATATTCTTAAGCAATATTATATGGACACATATTTTTTAGAACTAATTGATGGTCTAATCATGACGTTTTCCTATAATATTATTTTGTATTATAATTTAAAAAAATACACATGAAAAAATGGAAAATAAAGGCAGGAAAATAAAATTAAAAAGGAAAAGGAAAAAAAAAACGAAGAAATTAAAAGTTTGGAATAAAAATTGAAAATGGGAGAAAAAGAGGAAGGGGAAGAAAAATTAAAAAGAAAAAAAAATCAAGATTTGTGGTTAATTTCGATAGTTTTTTCTTTTAAATTATGTTTTACGATTTTTTTCTAAAAATATGGGTGACTTGATGGTGAATCGACGGTAACTAGATAATGACTCGACTATAAATTGTAAATATACAAATTAAGGTTGATTTTATTATATTTTTTATAAATTAATAAAATGATAATATAGTCTTTTAAATGTAATTATTTTTTAAAAAATATTTTGGGGTGAACTCATAAAATGAGGGGTGCAGATAAACGTGGTAAAAAAATAATTTAAGGATGAATTCATTAAATGAGCGGGTGGACATAACCGTGATAACAAATGATTTGGGGGTGAACTCATAAAATGAGCGGGTGCAGATAACCGTAGTAAAAAAAATAATTTTTGGGTGAACTCATTAAATGAGTGGATATAGATAAAATATAAATAAAAAATTAAAATTGGTGTGTATCGGTATCTTGCATGTACCCAACTATCACTCTACAAATTATAGTTTATTTTATTATATTTTGTATAAATTAATAAAAGGATAATATAGTCTTTAAAATGTAATTATTTGAAAAAAAAAAATAGGGTGAACTTATAAAATGAGCAGGTACAAATAACTGTGCTAAAAAAATAATTTTGGGGTGAACTTATAAAATGAGCAATGACAGATAATCATGGTTAAAAAATGATTTTGTGTGAACTAATAAAATGAGCGAGTGCAGATAACCGTAGTAAAAAAATAATTTGAAGGTGTACTAATTAAATGGACAGGTGTAGATAAAATATAAATAAAATAATAATCTAATTCTGTTTAAAAAAATCTAATTATTCGCTCTAATTGTTTAATTTTAATATTAATATTATTATTATTAATTTTAATTAAGGATAAAATAGTAAATAATAAAATAAATTTTAAACAATTATTTTAAAATATTAAAAAAAGTCAACAGGTATCAAGTTAGGGCGACACAAAGCGATACAATTTGACATCCGGACTATTAATAGTTCAGGCGACTCAAAGACTATCCTAAGAAAACCCCAAAATAGTTTTTATTAAGATGAAAATAACATTTCTTAAAACTCAGTAAAAATGAATTATAAATATAATATTTAAATGAAATGAGTATTTTATCTCATTTGGATATTAAGAGAACTAAAATTAATACAACTAATTGTAATTTAGAATTAATCAATCTAATTTTTTTTTATATTTAATGATTGTAGGTCATGTTCATTAATAGGAAATAAATATTCAAATTATTATTTACCATATCTTGTAAATATTTCCTTTTATTTGTTTCTTATTATTCCTTTGTAAATCTCTTGTACCTTGACTATATATATTAGATCTTTCCAATCACCTCATTAACGGTGATCTCATACCTATTCTCACATGGTATCAGTCAAACTCACCTAAACCGTAGCCGTCACTCATAGCCTCACGCTAAATTCTTCCTCTCCCTCTCCTTTCACCGTCGTCGCCCGTTCCTCCCCTTCCGGCGCCATGGCGAACTCCTCCTCCTCTCTTCCCCTTAACACTCTCGTTCACATGCTTACCGTGAAGCTTTCTGCGTCAAACTATCTTGTTTGGCGTAATCAGATCATTCATGTTCTCACCAGCCACGATCTATTCTCCCACGTTGACGGTTCTTGCCCGGAACCGCCCAAAACCGTCAAGTCCGATGGCAAGGATGTCCCAAACCCGGATTATACTGCTTGGTTTGCGTTGGATCAGAAGATTTCGAGCCTTATTCTCTCTTCTCTCTCTGAAGACACCATGACCGAAGTCATCGGCCTCACCTCGTCTCGATCTGTTTGGACAACCATCGAGGAGGCCTTTAGTCATTCCTCTGTCTCTCGCCTCAACTAGTTACGTGGTGAATTGTTCAACCTCCGCCGTGGCACCTCCTCGGTTGATGAATATAGCAAGAAGTTTCGACTTCTCTGTGACCAGTTGGCCTCTATTGGTCGCCCTGCAGATGCCGTTGATAAGAGTCATTGGTTCTTAAACGGTCTCGGCCCTCAGTTTCTTGGTTTCTCTGACACCCGTATGTCTATGACCCAAATGCCTCCTTTTCGCGACCTGGTTCATCAAGTTGTTAGTTTTGACCTTATGCAGCGTTCCATGGATGCCCCAACCACTCCTGTTCCTTCTTTTGCCACTGATCGACGCTCTGGCACCTCGCAGCCCCGATCTTTCTCTCATGCTCGCACCTCTGGTCATGGTGGTCGCCAACCTACAACCTCCGGTGGTCGCCCTTCCCCTGCCCAGCACGACGCTCGGGGCAAACGGTCTTTCACTCCTACTTACCAGATTTGTTGCCAACCGGGCCACTATGCTAGTCGCTGTCCCGAGAGATATGCTCGCTCGTCTCAGCCCTCTGTCAACCTTGCTCAGGCCTCCGAGTCACAGTGCTCGGTTGCTCCTTCCCCTGGTTCAGATTGGTTTCTTGACACTGGTGCCTTTGCCCACATGACAACGGATTCCACTGCTATGGATGATCTCGCACCTTATAATGGTAATGATCATGTTATTGTCGCGAACGGTACTTCTATTCCCATTACTCACTCTGGTTCTTATCGTGCTCATGATAATTTTCGCTTATTGGATGTTCTGGTTGTTCCCCATCTCACTAAAAATCTATTATCCATAAGCAAACTGACTTCAGATTATCCTATCGACGTTGTTTTCTCTGATCGTTCGTTTGTGGTTCAAAATCGAGTAACCAAGGAACCTCTGGCTCGCGGCAGGCGTAGTCGCGGTCTTTACATTCTGGAGCATGGTCGCCCAGTCCTGGTCGCCGCGTTGCACACTGCTGCTCGGCGTGCTTCGTTTGAGCTTTGGCACCATAGATTAGGACATACTTCTATTTCGGTTGTTAATTTGTTGAAACGTTTGGGTCACTTGGATGTTACTTCTGTTTTGCCTAAACCTTCTCTATGTACTCCTTGTCAGTTGGCAAAGAGCAAACATTTGTCCTTTACTTTGAATAAAAAGCGAGCATCCCGTGTTTTGGATCTTATTCATTGTAATTTATGGGGGCCTACCCCGGTGTGTTCTAATGATGGTTATCGTTATTATGCTATCTTTATTGATGACTTTTCTCGCTTTACGTGGTTGTACCCTTTGCGTGCTAAGTCCAATTTTTTTGGTGTTTTGGTCGCCTTCCATACCTTTGTGTGTAATCAGTTCTCTGTCTCCATGAAAGCATTTCAAAGTGATGGTGGCACGGAGTTTGTTAACAGCAGAGTTCGGGATTTCTTTTCCGCCAAAGGTATTCGCCATAGACTGTCATGTCCCTACACTCCTCAACAGAATGGTCGTGCGGAGCGTAAACATAGACATATCACTGAAATTGGATTGTCTCTCATGTTTCACTCCAGTGTTCCCTCTCATTTTTGGGTTGATGCATTTGTCACTGCAGCTTATATTATAAACCGTTTGCCTACGCCTGTACTTGATGACAAGTCTCCGTATGAATTTCTCTTTCATACACCTCCTATTTATGGCAATTTCAAAACCTTTGGTTGTCGTGTTTTTCCGTACCTTCGGGATTACTCTCCTCACAAGTTTGCTCCTCGCAATGTTCCTTGCATCTTCTTGGGTTACAGTTCTTCTCATAAAGGGTTTCGGTGTTACGATCCGGTCGCTTCCTGCTTCTATACTACTAGACATGCTTAGTTTGATGAGTCATCGTTCCCTTTCTCCGATAAGGTCTCCTCGGCAGATTCTCGGTCTCTTGATTACAACTTGTTTCTGGTTCCGGAGTCTCCTGCTCTTGCTCCCGGTCCAGTTCCTTGCCCTAAACCTGTTGCTCGCTCTACTCCTGCTCGCATCGAGCCTTGCTCGCTCTGCCCACACCCCTTAGAGGCCATTTCAGATCTGGCTCCTCGACATATGCCTCTTCGCCCACTCGAGGTCCCGCCTATCGAGCGACCTCCTGCTCGTCCCGCCTTGCCTCCGGCCGAGCACCAGCGTGCCGACCTGCCCTCCGCTCCCCGATCCACCCATCCGATGGTTACTCGGGCTCGGTCTGGCATCTTCAAGCCTCGTTATGTGGCTGACATTGCGACCACAAACTTGTTATCTACTCTCGCTGTCTCTGATGAACCAAAGGGGTTCAAGTCCGCTTTGAAGCTTCCTCATTGGACGGCGGCTATGCGCTCGGAGCTTGACGTTCTCCACGCGAACCAAACTTGGGATCTGGTTCCTTGCCCGCCGAGCACAAACATAGTTGGTTCCAAATGGGTTTTTTGGACAAAGTTTCACAGTGATAGTTCAGTTGATCGCTACAAGGCTCGCCTGGTCGCCCAGGGTTTCTCTTAGATTCCTGGCTTCGACTTTTCCTACACTTTCAGCCCGGTCGTCAAGGCCGCCACTGTTCGCATTGTGCTCTCTCTCGCTGTTCGAAATGGATGGCCCCTACATCAATTGGATGTCAACAATGCCTTCTTGCACGGTGTTCTGATTGGGCTCAGTGTGTTGAGACACGCCGCTCTACATATGGGTATTCCATTTTCTTGGGTGGTAATATGGTTTCTTGGAGTGCCAAAAAGCAGCCCACCGTCTCTCGTTCCAGCTGTGAATCTGAATATCGTGCCATGGCCAACACTGCTCAGGAAATGATTTGGGTCACCCAACTTCTTCGCGAATTGGGTGCCTTGCCCCTGGTCGCCCTCTTCTTCTCTGTGACAACAAAAGTGCTCTCTTTCTCTCTCAGAATCCTGTTGCGCATAAGCGAGCAAAACACATTGATATTGATTGTCACTTTGTTTGGGAACTTGTCTCGTCTGGTCGCCTCGCCACTCAGTTTGTTCCCTCCAAGCTCCAGGTTGCCGACATCTTCACGAAGAGTCTTCCTCGTCCCAGTTTTGAGTTGCTTCGTTCCAAGCTTTGCGTGTCCATTCACCCACTGCATTGCTTGAGGGGGGATAATAGAAAATAAATTTTCAAATTATTATTTGCCATTCACTATATCTTTCTATATTTTCTCTTTTATATATCTCTCTAAAACAACTTCAAAGGATGGAAGGAGTATAATCTAAGTACGTGTATTCAATTGAAATTCTATTGAATTTTTTTAGACTTTAAAAAGTACGTGGATTTATAAAATTCATGTAGTCTATGCAGAGTTTGACTGACTTTTTTTATTGATTTATATGGATTTTTATAGATTTGACAGGATTGTGGAATATACTTTTTTTTATTGATTTACATTGATTTTCATAAATTTCGACGCTGAAACTATTGATGTGAAGATTTTTTTTAAAAAATTAATATTATATATATATATATAAAGTATTTTACCAATAATATATATATATATATATATATACTTTTTTTTATTGATTTACATAAATTTTCATAAAATTCGGCGCTAAAACTATTGATGTGAATATTTTTTTTAAATTAATATTATATATATATAAATTATTTTACCAATAATATATATATATATATATATATAATATTTATATATTAATTTGGGGCAGGGCGGATACCCGCGGGTCGAACATAAGACCCAAACCCGACCCATACTCAATACGGTGTAGACCCGACCTGATACAAAGCTCACGGGGTGGGGCGGGTACCCGTGGGTGGGGTCAATATTGTCACCCCTACTTCTGATCTTGTTTTTAGAGTTCTCTAAGAGAATCCGTTGAAATCTCTAGTTTTTAGAAGAGATTTTAGATAGTGTAATTTATTTATATTTTTGGAGGAGAATCCAACAAAATCCATAGAGTATTAAAATCCATACACTGTTGAATACTTAAAGATTTTTAAAGACTTTTTAAAATCCGTATTGAATACATCAAAATTTTTAAAAACTTTTAAAAATTCGAATTGAATACCCCCAAACTCTTAAAATCCAAAAAAATCCTACAAAACCCACAACCAATACACCTCCCTAAATTTAGATTTGTATTATGATCATTTCACCTCTCTGGAGTATAATCTAAATTTAGATCTGTATTAAGATCATTTCATCCCCTTGGTCATACGTGTAGTATATACGGAGTATTCCATTGCTTCACAATTTTTTGCATACTTTTTTATTATTTTATTTCACAATTGTTTGAACATTTTTAAATTTTTTTTTTTTTCATAAACTCCATCCTCAACTATTTATATATACTAATATTTTACAAAATTTAATTAATTTAATATTAAATTCAAATAATTTATTTACTTTTAACACTCTACTCATCACAAATTTATTTTAGTTTGTATGTAAAAATTCTAGTGCAAACAATTGTGGAATATGAAGAGAGTACTGTATATAGAAAGTTTTAATCTAGTATACACTTGAATTCATGTTGTACACCCTAGTTCAATTTTTTTTTTATTATTATTATTATTATAACTACAGGACCTATAAAATAAAAATAACTAGTATTTTTATTTCATTTAATTTCATTTTTTGTTTTTTTTTTTCGTTTTTTTTATTTAATTTATTTTTTTACCTTTTTTTTTTACTTAAAAATATACACATTCTCCATTTAAATTAAATTTTTAAGGAAAATTTTTATTCAATAAAAAGTGTAACACAAAATTACTAAAAAATGTAAGTCGATATAACAAAAAAAAGCAATACCATATTTACTAAAAGTATAAGTTAGTATAACTAAAAGTGAAATACGATATTTCTGAAATGTGCAAATTTGTATTACTAAAAAGAAAATCACAATATTAATGAAAAGTGTAAGTCAATATAACTGAAAAGTGTAAGAGTCTATAACTGAAAAGTGCAACAAATTTTTTTACTGAAAAGTGCAACACAATATTATTAAAAAGTACAAGTCAATATCACAATTTTTAATTAAAAGTGTAAGTTATTAAACTGAAAAGTACAACACAATATTATTAAAAAATGTAAGTCACTATAAATAAAAATATTATCATACAGTTTAATAATTGAAAAGTGCAACACCATTTTACCAAAAAGTGTAAGTCATGAAAAAGTGCAAGTCAGTACAACTGAAAAGTGCAACATGGACTAGAGTGCACAACATGCACTCGAGTCCATAGCAGACCAATCCATATAGAAATGTTTATTTGAGTTGGGCTAATAGAGTCAGCCCGTTTAACCATAATATACAGGAGTACGTACATATTTAGGTTTAGCAAATCGTATGCTCTTTTATGGTCATTTTTTCCGGGCTAGTTAGCCAGAATTTTTTTTATGGAGCATATTATAATTTGATAATTAATAAAACTAATCACACCCATAATTACATTTTACCCAACTCATTGCCTTCATATGCCCATACTTAATATTATGACTTACACTCTAGATTAACTAGCTCATGAGTATTGGTAATTTATTTTGTAGTTATTTTATTTTTATTTTAATAAGAGTGAGAAAGATTTTCGAAAGAATTCTGAAAATTAGAACACAATTTACAAATATCATCTAATTTTGTCCTTCGTCGATGCAATAATCAGCACGAAAGCGGAAACATACGAGTTCATTGATTTATCCAACTTCCGACTAACCTATATATTTCCATTAGAATCTTGGCTGAAGATGCTCTCATGTGGGAGAACATAAAATCAGTTAATATGAGTTATTTATTCCTAAATTTATAAAACACGTAAATTATGTTTTGAAAATTTTAAAATTTTGTTTCTGTCCACTAAATTAGGATCAGATAAAACATTTGTTACATATTCCTTATTCCTTTAAATAATTTTATCAAATATCACTTATTTACATCATATTGCTAATGTTATTACTTTTTACACACAAACAAAATTATTAATTCTTCAATAAAGTAGAACAACCCATACTATCCCCGCTAAAAAAGTAACTCTATCACCTTTAATACTACTCCTTTCGTCCCGGAATACCTTTCATAGATAAGTAGATAATAATGAGTAGAATTTTGAGGGGTAATTTCGTAAATATTTATGTATAAAATAAATATGAGTTGACTTGCGTGTACGTGTGAGTCAAAGGTAATACTCCATTTGTCAACAAAAAATGTGCTCACTTTTTTTTATATGCATATTAAAAAAATATCATATTTTAATTATAAAAAAGATACCTGGGGTAACGACTATGTGCCTTCCAAAACTAGGGGTCTTCGAGCTTGCTGCGTACGATTAGTAGCCAGCCTTGCGGCGGCAAAATGATTAGACGTTCTCCCATGCTATGGTTCCCTGCGGTCCAAACCCGGTGCCGCATTAGGTTAGGGAGCTGGACGAGAATAACTCCTCCGCATTCCAAAGCGCGCTGCCCTCACTCGCGTGACACATCTGATACCACTTTCTTTTAAGATAGAACTCTGACAAGGTTCCGTCTTTGCGCATACCATAAAGAGGAAGAAATTTTATTCATTTCAGTCAATTCATTCTTTTGAGTTTTAGATTCGATTACTACGCTTAAAGAATATTGTTGATAGATACTCAATCTTGTTAATAAAGTAGGAAATACACTTAAAAGTTAACTATTTAAATAAAATTAACATATTTATTGTATATCAAAAAATAGAACTGAACACATTTTTTTATGGAGGAAGTAACCTATTATGTAAAACTCTAAGAGTATAGTTTATAAATAGTTTTCAATTTTAAGTGTGTGAAATGTATTCTGAAACGTTTTGAAAAAAAAATTTGTCAAATACTCCCTCCGTTCCGGGGAAAGCTCTCCATGAGCTCCGGGCACGGAGGTTAAGAAATATTAATATAATAAGTAGATGTATTAGAAGTGATGTGATTGAGAGAGAGAATAATATAATTAAATGTGAGAGAAAATAGTTACCAAAAAAGGGATGGAGAGCTTTCATTAGGACGGACGAAAAAGAAAAGTTGAGTAGCTCTTCAGTGGAAGGAAGGAAGTATATTTTTCATAAATTAAAATCCGGACAAAAGTTTCATTAACAAGGGATATATTAATGATTCTTGCTTTGGATACTCCTTAAATAATCCATCCTTGACAATTGTTGTTTCAAATTTGTTTCTCGACCACACTATTACCTTTTCCATTCGACCTTCGTTCACAAGGTCAAGGTGTGAGCACAATGTCAAGCCGAAACTCGTCGACAATGTCCAGTAGTACCAGCTTGTCTGAAGGGAGAGCTGGAGGGGTTGTCAATCTCTTCAGCCCAACTCAGGCGGTGACAATTCACGTTCCTCAGGATCCTACCGAAAATCTTCCATTGATAAGCACCTGCTTTTACTACATGGAAAGGGAAAATGAACCCTTTCAAGCTTCAGCTTACTTGTGCTCCATTTTGATCTCTTTCTTTCCTGATTTAATCAACCATGTCTGCGATGCTTTCGCAGAACTAGGAGTCACCGTTACAAAGGTGACCACTGCTTCTGCGAGGCAAATTTCAATGAAACCTCCCTTCACCGTTTCTGAATCTCTTGTGTTATTGGGGCAAGCTGTTGTTGTCCTTTACAAGAATGCCCAGAGTGATACCAGTTATAAGAACTTCATGAAACAGCGCATAGATACACTGAGAGCCCATTCTGGTGTCCCCTGTTCTGTCTATTATGAAAACAAGCGCATTTCATTTTCAAATGCCAAGGAAATAAGAAGCACACTCGGCAGCAGCGTCGGTCTGAAAAAGCGCCTGTTAGAGGTCCTGATGGATGCATCTCAAGGCGCAAGCCGCATCAACATTGTTTGCAGCTACCTGTGTGATGTAATCGCCTGGTCCGGAATGACAGCTATTGTGTACATTTATCACACCCTCTGGAACCCTCGTTCACTGGCTTTGCAGCAACAGTCTCTACAGGTGGAAGTGAGTATAGAGAGTATAAAAGTGTGGGAAATATATTTTCTTGATTAGTTGTAGGAATGATTTACAATGGGTATTTATACAAGAGATATTTTAGGTCTAACCTAACCCTAATGGGCTTTATAGGAGAGCCCATAGGAAACTAAGATGGGCCTATACAATAAATAAGAATAAGAGTGTATTTACTAATATAGGTCCAATACGCCCCCTCAAGATGGAGCACCATCGGTGAGTCCAATCTTGGACATGAGAAGTTGTAGACGAGTGCTGGAGAGAGGCTTCGTGAGAGCATCCGCAAGTTGATCAGCTGAAGAGACATGAGACACACGTAGTTGTTTTGTCTTGATGAGATCACGAACAAAGTGAAAGTCAATGGCAATGTGCTTCATGCGTGAGTGAAAGACAGGGTTCGAGCACAGATATGTGGCACCGATGTTGTCACAGTAGAGGACTGGTGTAGGTGAAGTGGGGAAGTGGAGTTCCTGAAATAGGGATTTGAGCCATTGTACTTCAGAGGCAGCAGCAGCAAGTGCTCGATACTCGGCTTCGGTCGAGGAGCGAGCAACAGACTTTTGTTTCTTAGACGACCATGAGATAGGGTTAGACCCTAGAAATACAATGTAGGCACTGGTGGAAGTTCGGTCATCAGTGTCGCCGGCCCAATCGGCATCAGTGAAGCAGTGAAGCGATGAGGATGGACTAGAGGTGAGGGTGACCCCAACGTTCCTTGTACCGTTCAAGTACCGCAGTAGACGTTTGACAGCACCCCAGTGAGTGGTAGTGGGTGCATGCATGAATTGCGACAATTTGTGCACGGCAAAGGCAATGTCTGGCCTGGTGAGTTGTAAATATTGAAGGGAACCAAGGACCTGACGATATTGGGTGGCATCTGCAGGCGAGGACCCATCCGAGATAGACAGGCGAGCAGAGGTCGGTAGCGGGGTGCGAACAGGTTTCGAAGTAAGCATGTTGTATCGGGCGAGCAGGTCAGTGATGTACTTGCGTTGGGAGAGGAAGCATGAGTTTCTAGATCTGAGAACTTCCACTCCCAAGAAGTAAGATAGAGGGCCAAGGTTTTTGACCGAGAACTTGGCACTGAGGTCGGCAGCCACACGGGCGAGCATAGGTGTGGAGTTGCCGGTTAGGATGAGGTCGTCAACATAGACGAGAAAGTAGGCGACCACCCCAGAGTTGTTGTAGACGAACAGTGATTCATCAGAGTGAGTGGGGGTAAAACCAATTTCTCCAAGAAAGGAGCGAAGAGCATGGTACCACGTGCGAGGAGCCTGTTTCAAGCCATATATGGATTTGTGTAATTTGCAAACATAAGATGGAAAAGTCTTATCTGCAAAGCCAGGTGGTTGTGCCATGAAAACTGTGTCGGAGAGTGTGCCATGAAGAAAGGCATTGTTGACGTCGAACTGTTGGAGTGGCCAGTGCTGAGTGACAGCAATGTTGAGGACTGCTCGTACAGTGGCCGGCTTGACGACCGGGCTGAAAGTCTTAGTGAAGTCAACACCCGGTCGTTGGTGAAAACCTTTGGCAACCAGGCGAGCTTTGTACTTGTCAAGGGAGCCATCAGGTTTTCGTTTGATACGAAAGACCCACTTGGAGCCGACCACGTTTTGAGATGTATTGGGAGGAACTAAGTCCCAGGTGCCGTTTTGAAGAAGGGCATCAAATTCAGCCGACATGGCTGCTCGCCAGTTTTTATCTTTGAGTGCCTGCGATACACAACTCGGCTCAATGTCAGAGGCGATGACAGAAGTAAGTCCATACCTCGGGTTTGGCTTGAACACATTGTTTTGAGCTCGAGTTACCATGCGAGATGCAGGAGGTCGTAAGGGAGCATTGGTCGGCACAGGGATGTCAGGTATGATCGCAGCTAGCGGGGAGGCTGGTGGGGGTATAGGCTGTTGATCGACCAGTGTTGGTTGTTGGGGATTGGTAGGCATGAGATTATGGTCAAGGACAGCTGTGGCGAGGTGAGGGAGCACAGGCGCTATAAGAGTGGGCGAGGAGCTGGGTGGCGAGGAGGTGGATGTCGGCAGGGAGGATGATTGATTAGTGGGAGAAGGGTTTGAAAAAGGGAACGTATGTTCGATAAACTGAACATGACGCGAGGTGTAGATTCGGTTTGTGGAGCGATCAAGGCAGAGATAAGCACTTTGTGTGGGCGAGTACCCAACAAGGATGCATGGAGTAGAGCGAGGATCAAGTTTGTGAGTGGTGTAGGGGCGTAGTAGAGGATAGCAGAGGCAGCCAAAGATACGGAGTTTGGTTAGGTTAGGGGGGCGAGTAGTGAGTTTCTCAAAGGAGGATGTCATGTCGAGGTTGACTTTGGGAATGCGATTTATGATATAGGCTGCTGTGCAAACAGCATAGGGCGAGTAGGTGAGAGGCATGGAGGCATGGTGAAGAAGAGCTAGGGCTGTGTCAACCACATGACGATGGCGACGTTCAGATATGCCATTATGTTCGGGTGTGTGAGGTGGGGTGGTGAGGTGTGCAATGCCATGGGTTTGAAGAAAGGGGCGAAGAGCAATGAACTCACCCCCATTGTCAGAGTAAAAGGTTTTGATTGTGTTTTGATAGGTGTTTTCAACAAGGGTTTTGAATGTGGTAAAGGTGGGGAGAACATCTGATTTTCTTTTTAGAGGGTAAACCCATATGTACTTGCTGAAGTGATCAACAAATAGCACATAGTACTTGAAATTATCAGGGGACAAGACAGGCGACGACCAAACATCAGAAAAAATAACATCAAGTGGTTTAGTAGATGTAATGCTTGAATCATAAAAAGGTAGTTTGTGACTTTTGATACATGAGCATGAATTACAGTTGAAGTGTTTTGAAGGTGCACTAGATAAACTAAGCTTCGAGAGGGTATGAGCGAGGATTTTTGTGGATGGGTGGCCAAGGCGAGCATGCCAGGTGGTCGTTGTGAGGTGTTGAGATGTGAAGGCTTGTGGGGAGGTGATGGACATGTGTGCCGGCCAGACATATAGATTATTTATACGACTCCCAGCGAGGAGAATGCTCCCCGAGTGACCATCCTGCACCTGAAAAGAAGAACGATCAAAGACAATGTTAACATTATTGTCACGACAGAGACTAGAGACCGAAATCAAGTTTTTCGAGATGTGTGGGACGACCAGGACATTCGAAAACTTGAGAGATGTAAGGTGAGGAAAGCACATAGAGCTACTGTGAGATATGCGTAAACCTTTACCGTCACCAATTTCAACATTGTCAGCTCCATCAAAGGGCGAGTGAAGAGAGAGGTTGGCGAGATCATTGGTGATATGATGCGAGGCACCTGAGTCAAGGATCCAGTGCTCGGCAGGATGTGCCGAGGAGGCCGAGTGGGCCGAATAGGCCGGGCGAGCATCTGGTCGATTGGGGCGAGGAGGTGGTGAGTACCGTCCATGCGGGCGGCGAGAGCCCATAGAAGGAGCGGTGAGTGGGGGGGCTGAGTTAATCTCAGGGCAGGTGCGAGCAGTGTGACCGGGTGCTCGGCAGTATTGGCAGGTGCCAAGGTAGGGCCTTTGCGAGGACTGGCGAGGATGAATGTTAGAAAGCTTGGACCTCGAGTCAGGTCGCGAGGAGTCGGGTCGCGAGAAGTTAGGGCGCGAGGAGCGATGATGTGATTTTCCTGCAGTGAGTGCAGAAGCAGGTATTAAGGCCGAGGAAGGTCGTGAGGCAATTTGGACTTCGGCACTGAGGAGTTTGTCACAGAGCTCGGCAAATGAGATGGGCTGCTCGCGAGCTTGGATGGCATTTGCGATGTCATTATAGGACTCATCAAGGCCAGTGAGGACTTGAAGAGTAACGTCCTCGGCATCAGAAGTAATGCCGAGGAGTGCAAGTTCGTCGACCACAGAGCGAATTTCCATAAGGAAGTCGGAGACCGGGCGAGCACCCTTGGTTAGAGAGCGAAACTTGGTTTTGAGGGCAAGGATGCGGCCTCTGGAGGGTTTTCCATACATGCTTTCAAGCATCGACCAGGCTTCGCAGGAGGTTTTAGTCGATGCCACGAAGGGAATAAGTTCCGGGGACATAGATCCAACCATGGCGGAGAAAATGAGGTTGTCCTGACATACCCATAAGTCGTGTGCAGGGTTTTGAATGGTGGTGGTGGTGTCGCCAGCAGCTAGGATTGTGGGAGGTGGGCATGGATGTGTGCCCAAGACATAGCCAAAGAGGTTGTGTCCAGTGAGAAGAAGGCGAAGCTGGAATGACCAAGCACCATAGTTGGTGGAGGTAAGCTTCAAGGACATATTTGCAAGTCCTTTAAAAGTGATTGGCGCCGGCGACTGAGATGGAGCGGCCATTGTGTTGAGTAGAGCAGCGGAGAGAGGAGAGGGGCAGCACGAGCTGGGCGTCCTAAGACGAATGGCAGCGGTGGCGCGTCAGTGGTGAGGACGGCGGCGGCTGGTTATGGTGCAGTAGGCAGCAGCTGGGCTACAGTAGCGGCGGCGGCTAAGGTTTGTAGCGGCGGCGGTGGCGGCGGCTAGGGTTTGGATCAGGCGTGAGCCAAATGACTCGATGATACCATATAGAGAGTATAAAAGTGTGGGAAATATATTTTCTTGATTAGTTGTAGGAATGATTTACAATGGGTATTTATACAAGAGATATTTTAGGTCTAACCTAACCCTAATGGGCTTTATAGGAGAGTCCATAGGAAACTAAGATGGGCCTATACAATAAATAAGAATAAGAGTGTATTTACTAATATAGGTCCAATAGTGAGGAACCTTGAAGAAGCATTCGACAAAATCACGGCCTCTGCTCATCCGAAATACTTCAAGATCCTTAATCCTCCTGAAGAGACAAGGCTCATTGAAATATACAGATTCCCAACCATAGTTGAGCTTGCCAAGGCTATAATTCCAGGCGGGCGTGGCTGTTACATGTATGCAGGGGCGGACCTAGGCACACCCTTGGGGTGGCCATGGCCCCCCTCAATTTTTTTTTTTTACTATTATATTAAGTATTAATTAATTACTCCGTATTAAATTAATAAATTTATTTGTTTTTTAATTTTCTTTTACCTTATTTTCTAATTATTAGTTGGACTGCAGATTAATTTGCTCTCCACAATTTAAGTTACGGTTATCAATTAGTTCAAATATTAATATTAAAATATGTTTTAATATACATATTTCTGTATATAATTGATGCATGTCAATCTAATCAAGTTAAAATTGTGACTCAATTACACTATACCAAACATAATTTTTTATTTTTTTTTTCAAATTTTTCATTTTTTTTATTTACCATTCGTTATTTATTTTCATTTTCAGTTCAAATGATTATAGATTATAGATTTTGAGAGATTTATGTGTTTTAATATACTTAACAGTGAATAATATATAAATATGAAATATTTTAATTTTATTATCGAACATATAACAATGTTGAACAATATTATATTGGCCCCCCCTTACCGTTGGTCCTGGGTCCGCCCCTGCATGTATGAGCCAAGTTCGAGAGTGAGTCGACTCAGGGAAATTCATGATGAAGGTGTTATGAAGAATCGTATTGATCAAGTCAGCGCTCCGTCGCTGCAGTACAATACAGAGATTGAAAGTGAGTTTCTGGAAGAAGTGATGGTCTATGGACTGGCCGCTGGATTGAAAGTCTATGAAGATCTTGGAGAGTGGCTTGCAGAGTTGGAGTTGGAGTCACTTGGACTTCTCTAATTACAGTCTTTTACTTTAATTGTTTATCTTTCCTATTTATGTAGCTAATCAAGGATGATAGTAGTAGTCTATGTGTGTTTCAACTCTGATATTTGCTCTCAATCCTTAAGATTTGGTCTGTGTAATATTGTTGCTTTCAATTGTGTGTCATCTGTCTGCATATGTGTTCCAACTATGATCATGGTCTATGTGTACCAACTCTCATCTTTGCTTATTAATCCTTCTTTATTACGAGCTTTAATGAATATTTCCATTGTTAATTTATCTTCATTGGTACTAATTCTTCTTTTTCTTAAAAGTAAGATGGAAAATTAGGTTACTTTTTAACTGACACGTTTTTTTATCTACAAATTTCTTGGCACACGAAATATAAAAAATACACAAAAGAAGATACTCCCTCCGTCCCTAAAAAGTTTTCGTACTATCCTTTTTAAAGTTCGTTCCCAAAAAAATTGCATAGCCCAAAATAGAAATAGTCATTACAATCATCATCCTCACAATGTACACATATTTATCCTCTATGCCATTAGTTTTGGGGTCCACTATACACTCAATCTACCTACTTTATTTACTTTATATATAAAAGTTTACAAAATTACCCCTTAACACTCCCATCATTGCACTTTTTTCATAAACCATGTGCCCAATATTCCCCGCGAACTTTTCGGGGACGGAGGGAATAGATTAATTCCAAGACAATTCAGATTGGGATGAACTAAGTTTTGTGGAGGATTATTTTTGAACTCCATGTTGAGGACGAATCATAAACACTTGAATAGGGGAGTTAACATAAGTTGGCGAAAGTACAAATCTATAACGCTGCAGAATAATCGAAAGTGCTATTTTTGCTTCGACCATGGCAAAATTGAATCCCACACAAGTTCTTTGTCTGAAACCAAGCAGCCAGAGGCGGACCGAGGTAGAGACATGGGGGTACAAGTGTACCCCCAACTTGGAATTTGTTTTTTGAGTATATATCATTTTGCATGTTTTTTTATGGATGAATTACAAAATACTGAGTAATATTGTTAATGCCTATTGTTTTTTTGAAGATAGTAGAATTATAGGGGTTAAATTACATATCACTTGCCCTCACCTATCCAAACAGCAAATTCTACCAAGAGATCACAAATTTTCAGACTCAATCGTGAGAGGGTGGAAGGATCAACGAACCGGCATACCTTGAAACTCCGCGAGATCTAAGAAGATAGCAATGGCCGTGCTACAAACCTCCCAAACCACATAAGTACGGACCCAAGGCCTACCAGCTCCAACAGGCACAACAAAGTGCCACCATGGGAAAACCCGAAAACGGGAAGAAAACCCATCATAACCAGCGGGAAAGGAAAATACCACAGTGGGTACAGGGAGAATACCGAAATCAGAAAATAACGGTACATGAAGAAAAAGAAAAGAAAAAACTGATCCTAAAAACACCAGATTTAAACAAAAAGCAGACTAAATTAACATACCGAAAGGAAAAAAAAAACGAAAATAAAATGGGATCAGATGGATGACTCACCCGATCGGTCACCGTGGCTCCGACGGGGAGATTCACCCATTGATCCCAACTAAATTCCTAAAAAAGATCCCTTCGCCCAATAGAAAAGCGGGACAGCGACACTACAGGCGGCGCGGCAGACGGCGACTCTGCAGGCGGTGCGTTGAACGGTGGCTTTGCAAGCGGCGCGGCGGCGGGCGGCTGTGTTTCAAGCGGCGCGGCGGCTTCTACCTTCTGTGCGAAATTAAATGCTGATTTTGGGAGGCAGAATTGGGGGAGAGGCGGTGGGTTTGTTAGGCGGTGCGAATTTGTCTTTTAACGGCGGAGGAAGTTTGGGTTTGGGCAGTTGGGCGGTGCTTATTCTCTACGCAAGAGAGAATGTTAGTTTATTGTTACTCTAACCAATAAAGTTCTCTTTCATCTCGGGAGGGTCGGCCACTAATTCTATTTAAATTTATTTAATTCTAATGTATGCATTTGATGGTATAACTTTTTTCTTTCTATTTCCAAATCTTCAATTTTATATGCTGTATAATATTGCCTTTTCTTTTTCATTCTACCTCCAAATCTGCCAATTCATTTTATATATATATGTATAACAAGACTTTTATTTAAAGTATGTAGTCTCAAATTGAAAATTGAATGAAATAATATTAATTAATAAATTTAAAATGATTTTTTTTAGATTAAAGTTGTATTTCTACAGTCCAATTTTTAAATTTACCATTTACACAAATTTAATTTAATGTATAAATTATTTATTGATATTAAAAGTGAAATTTTTACTTTTTTTAGAGGGACAATATGAATATTTCCTACTTTATTGAAAATGTATTGAAAATATGATCTTTTGTTAGTATTTAAAAAGTAATAAAATGTAGTGTAAATAAAAGATGTTTGATTCATTTCTATGAAAAATAAGAAAATGTTCTATTAAAAATGAGATAAATGAAGTAAATGCTAATTAGCAAAATGTTTTTATCATTTACAACACAATAATATTGAGTTCACCATAAAACTGATGTGAAACAAGTTTATAGAAAATTTGTAAAAAATGAAAACCCATTTGAACTCCATGCAATATCTTATTTAATTTAATTTTATGCACCTTAAAATATAACACAATTACTATTAAGTATGAATACTTTTTACTTATCTATTTTTGCACCCCATATTTAAAATCCTGGGTCGCCACTGCAAGCAGCAAAACAAATTCTCCCTGAATTGCTTCATCCTAGTCTTTTTATGCAAAATAAGGAAAATTTTAAAAAATTGAGATCATAATTCTGGTACAAAAAACGAGGATTTTACTTTAAATTGAAGTTTTCGGATCAATTTTAAATGAGTTAGTTAGGAAAAAATATCTTCACGAATTGCTTCATTTTATCTTTTAATGCAAGATATGGGAAATTTAAAATTTGAGATCTAAAGGAGAAAAAAAAATTGCAGTTTTACCACAAATCAAAGTTTACAGGTCAATTTTAAAAAAAAACTCACCGGGTATACGTTCATTTTAGTCGTTCAATGCAAAATAAAGGAATTTTAAAATTTGAGATCGAAAAAATAATTTTTTTTTTTTTGGGACGAAATACTTCGGTTTTACTTAAAATCAAAAAATTTGGGTCAATATTAAATGAACTTCGTGGGTTGTAATTGCCATCTTATTAGGTTCAACTACTATAGCTGTTCGAAACCCAGAAACCATTTCGATCAGAGGTTAGATTTTTTTTGAATATGTTCTTGAATTCATTCGAGATGTGAGTAAAATTGAAATTGGAGAAGAATATGGCCTTGGGTTAAAGTTGTTAAATTCAAATTCAACAGGAATATGTTTTAGTGACAATGCAAGTGAGGCATTTATAACAAAATAAGCTTTAGAACATACCAAATAGAGCATGACCTGTCCCATCATCCATTGTTTAGAAAGACATCAACGCACCCCTTTGCTGTAAATAAAGGAAAAAAACAATGCTGGAATCCTGTTTTCTTGTGTTGCTTGGCTTTAAAAAGAACCATAGAGACCAACTCAACACACATCTGGAAGTTGTTAGTTGTTTCATATGTATCCAACATCTTTCAACATGTAGGTGAATTGTTTATGAAGAGAATGGATATCATGCATGGAGAGTTTGAGCGAGAGAAAATTTCACAGGCAATACTCGTACGTTGATCATTCTATTTCTGCATCTTTCCATCCTTCAACTTATAAACTTCTAATTTGCAAGTGGAGAGAGTTCAATGGAGTTCTCAAATGTTTAGGAGTTGATATTCAGCAAAAGATTCATATATATGCACATTGTGGGTACAAGTGGTAGCACTCGCCTTCTCTGCAAGCCAAATAGAGACACAATAGTGGACTTAATTACCAGACAAAACTACTAAGAAATGAAATGAAGAATCGTAGAAAGCTTTATAAATTGTAATTACAACTTAAGCAAATCATATTACCAAAAACATTTACCAGCAAGAATGATATTTAACAGTACGATGAACATGTGCAAAAACAACTACTTGAATTAAGTTGTCTGGCAATTGAACGAGCATTAAACTTGGTATATAGTAAGGAAAAAAAAGATGTTACACTTTTCCCTCAACAGAGAATCTCAAGTACTATAACAAAACAAGCATAAAAATATATTATTGGCAGTCTAGCCACAGGAGAACACATTATATTCCCTACCTAAACAAGAATATAAATAGTCTGTTTTCCACATTTTCTCTTGACCATAATCGTCTATTTGATACCCTGTCACTTGCAGTATATCTTCCAAAAAAAAAAAAATGCTCTTCATGTGAAATTAAATGCAAAGAAAGTAGAGCTTTTCAAGAGAAGAAACAATGGGTAGATAATATTTTAAAAATTGACATCAATCAATTTAAGAATGACATGATAAAATAAGAAACAATGTCTCAAACTTTAGAAGACTGTTTTGTCTTCCTAAAACAAGAAAGGAAGACTACCCTAGATGTATGTAGCAAAATAAGAATTAATTTAATATAAAACCGCATAACAAAATAAAGAGGTAAACATGACTTTGAGTCTAGGACTAGATCATGTAGGTTGCATCTGACTTTCAAGAAATACTTCGAAATCGAACATCATGGTTATGTACAACAAAAGTCTATTAAAAAATAGCAAATATTTGCTCTGAACAGGTTGATACTGCAGGGTCATAACCTTTTACAATACACAAACTTTAACTTACAGGTATGTGAATCATGGGAGCTCCGCCCAAAATAATTAGAACATAGATCTGCATTCAGAGTGGTGCTCATCAAGATCAATCTCAAATCCTGCAGTCTTGGAAGAAGGTCCTTCAACACAATTAACAAGAAGTCTGGTAAATGTAATAGCATGTCAAGAATCAAATAACAATATAAAACAACAAATATTCAGCACAGACTTAATTGAAAATAGTTCAAAATAAAACAACTTGAAAGATGAAAATTAGAAAGCAAGCCACAAATAACGCGACAAAATGCTCCCCGGCCAGACTCTATATTGGCCTCCAAAATATATTGAGGAAGTCGGGTGGTCTTACCACAACAAGTCTCCCAATAAATCACCACAACCTATTGTTCACAAGGAAATGAGAAACTCGTATATGCAAATGTAACTAAAGAGAGTAACAGAACATACACCAAAAGTCTTTTATAAAATCTAGAAGTTCAAATTGTAATGCAGACCATTATCTCATACTCGCTGTAAATTCTAGAAGTTCATACAATGAAGTTGAACATGACAATTTTGAGAATTGACTATTTGGCTAATTTTCTGTAGATTTTCTAGAACATGCATGGGCATTGAACTATAAAATCGACATTCACATACTTGTTTGTCATGTTTATTTTCATACAACAAATTGAGGTTTTATCAGATGTCCAAAAAATTGAATCCAAATTTAGGAGAGGTTAAGAACTAAGAAATTTGTGAATTCTAGTTCAAGTTCATATAGTGAAGTTGAATATGCAGAAGAGAGGTTTCTCTCACCATCTGTTTAATAATCTCAATGTTTTAAGTTATGCAAATCCACTCTAGAATAACTCACAACAAGGTTTCTCAGCCAATTATCACCCCTACACATCAAGATCATTGTTTTAAAACCATTAAACTTATATTCTTATGAAAGGGACATTGAGCCGTAAAATCGACAATCATCCATATTGAAAATTCATAAATTTGAATTAATATGTGATAGATCCATACTGATAATGGTTAATACTGCTTCGAGTTTGTATCAACTAGTAGTGTGAAATCGAAAGAGCAAGGTACAATGCATTAATAAAATTCACGGATTGTTGTATGATGAATGCTATAGATTTTTAATTTATTTCCACTAAAAGAAATAAAAAAAATTTACTTTTAGTTTGGACTTATATACTTCCTCCCTCCTCCGTTCCAATGAAAGTTACACAACTTTCCTCTTTCGTCCGTGTAAACACAAATTCGTGAATTAAATATAAAAACGCGAAAATGGTAAACAATTTTATTTAATTTCGGATTAAAACCGAGTATTTGTGGGTTACAATCTCTAATTTGCTCCTCTGATTCTCTCTTCTTGAACTTCTTGAGCACTTTTGAAACTTCTGGAGTTGGATCCGCAGCCTAATCCTATCCGATCTTGTATTTGGGGCTTTATAACGTTAATCCAAAGGTTTAACACCGTATTTTTGGATTAAACGTTGAATTTAGGGACTTTTGTGATGAACGTTGTTGAAGATCGTTCTTGAACTTGGGACTTTGTAACGTTAATCCAAGGGCTTGACGCCGTATTTTGGATTACACGTCGATTTACGGGACCTTTCGGGACTTATTCGGGACTTATCGGGACTTATCGAGAGTTTTCGGGACTTATCGAGACTTATTCGGGACTTATCGGGACTTTTTCGGGACGAACGCCGTTGAAGATCCACGAAGCACCTCCTCCTTGAAGAAACGCCGAATCGAAGGGGCTTAGCACCTTGATCTCCACTCGAGAAGGGGCTTAGCACCTTGATCTCCACTCGAACGCTGCTTCTCGCCGCTTTGCACGAAGAACGCCTTTGAAACGCCGAATCGAAGGGGCTTAACACCTTGATCTCCACTCGAACGCTGCTTCTCGCCGCTTTGCCCGAAGAACGCCTTTGAAGCTCCTCCGCTTGCTGAAGAACACTCTAAAATCTCTGTAGAGAATTTTAGAGCCTTCAATGCTTCTGATTTCTTAATTCTGAAATGAATGAAATGAGGCCCCTATTTATAGGTGTAGAACCTAGGTTTTCTTATGGGCCAGGGAGATATTTGTGCAAGTGGTTAGGGTTTAATTCAAATTTTGAATTACTTGGGCTAAGAATACCCTATTTGGGCTCAATTTGGTTTGTTGGACTTTAGAGGCCCATCTTCATTTATGGGACTTTAGAGGCCCGTCTTGCTTTATTGAACTTTAGAGGTCCGTCTTGAATTTATTGGACTTTAGAGGCCCGTCTTGATTTACCGGACTTTAGAGGCCCGTCTTGATTTACTGGACTTTAGAGGCCCGTCTTGATTTACTGGACTTTAGAGGTCCAAAGGAATTTAAAATTTAGGTGTCTACAAATGCCCCCTCGCATTTCGTTCACAAGAACGTTTGACTTTGATGTGGACGAATTGCGAATTACTTTCAAATGATTTCCCACATGCGGGCCAGGAGTGACTATTCTTTAGCTACTTTTGACAAAGTAGGAATTTAATTATTTAACCACTTAAAACGCCTTTAGTGGGGTAAGTTAACATTTTAACCACATGTATTTACCTTTGGTGGTCGTCGTACACAGTTTAGACTCATGCGGACCAGGAGTAATAAGCAGTTTAGACTCGTGCATTATGGAGCAACAAGCAGTTTAGGCTCATGCGTTCTTGGAGCATACTTGTTTTCTTTACGCGTAGTAGCGTTTCAAAAACATTTCGTTCATGGGACAAATGTATATGTCGTCTTCAGAAATCAATTTGTAGGCACCATTTGCATAAACTTCCTTAATTTGATTGTCTTCAACTGTGATGTGATTCGTCGTTGTTTCAGTTTCTTCTAGCAAGATCTTCCCTTCTTTGGCTAGCCGCGTAATTTTCTCTTTAAGTATAAAACAATCTTGGGTTGGATGTCCTACCAATCGATGATACTTGCAATATTTGGGGTCGTCCTTTCGCCCAGCCTCATCGGGTCGTTTCATTTGTGGTAGTTCAATGAGATCATTCTTGATCAAGTCATCGAAAATTCCGGGGATGTCTGAGTCTAGAAATGGATATTGCTTTCGTTGCAACTCCTTCAAACTCGTTTTCCTTTGCCCCCATTCTTGATATAGCGGCCCTTCAAATCCACTTGTAGACATGCTCAACTCCATGTCATGAGCCTTAGTAGCCAAATCCTCGAATGATTTTGGTCGAATTGCTTGAAGGATATATCGAAGACCCCACTGCATTCCTTGGATGCACATCTCGATAGCTGAAGCTTCAGTCAATCTATCCTTGCAATTTAGACTTAGATTTCTCCATCGATTTATGTAATCGATCACCTACTCTTCCTTTGATTGACAAGTGTTCGTCAATTCAAGCATGCTAACCGTTCTACGAGTGCTGTAAAATCGATTGAGAAATTCTTGTTCCATTTGCTCCCAACTTTCTATCGAACTGGCCTCCAAATCGATGTACCAATCGAACGCATTGCCCTTTATAGAGCGCACAAATTGCTTCACCAAATGATCTCCATACGTGCCGGCATTGTTGCAGGTCTCCACGAAGTGAGCAATATGTTGCTTTGGATTACCCTTGCCATCGAACTGTTGCAACTTTGGAGGTTGATAACCAGCTGGCATCTTCAAACTGTCAATCCTCTTCGTGTAAGGCTTGATGTAGGTGAATGAAGACTTAGGACTTTCCTCAAACTTATCTTTGATCACCCCGAGTATGATTTCTTTTAGCCGGTCAACGGGCACTAAACCATCGGGAGAAACTTGTAACTCCTTAAAAGTTGGGTCAATTTCCATCTGTTGAAGTTCACCAGACATCTCCACATCATGCCCCTCGACTCGCTTTTCGTTTGCTCGACTTGACTCCCCTTTGTCTGCATTGCTCATCAGCTTAGCAATCTGAGCATCCTGTTCTTGGACATGTTTCATGAGTCCTTCTATGGCTCTAGTTAAGCTTGCCAGTTGCTCCTCAACAGTCGTAGTGCCTATCGCCATTGCTGAGGCTGTACTTGAATCTGATGAGCTCGCTGTGGAACGAGTAGGGGAACAGGCTGGGTTGTTCTCCTCGTTCGCAGTATTGGGTGATGGACCCTCTGCAGTAGCCTTCTCTGAAGAAGACGATGACTTTGAGCTTCTTGACATACTCCTCGTGACTACGTTCACGTCTTCAGAGTCAAGACCAACTGATCCGTATGCAACACCTCTATTGATCTTAATCTTGATTGGTGTCATCGTCGAGACTTGATTTGCTTGAAGAGTAGAGATGAGAGGTAGAGACTGTCCCACTGGGCGTGCCAATTTGTAAACACAAATTCGTGAATTAAATATAAAAACGCGAAAATGGTAAACAATTTTATTTAATTTCGGATTAAAACCGAGTATTTGTGGGTTACAATCTCTAATTTGCTCCTCTGATTCTCTCTTCTTGAACTTCTTGAATTTCTTGAGCACTTTTGAAACTTCTGGAGTTGGATCCGCAGCCTAATCCTATCCGATCTTGTATTTGGGGCTTTATAACGTTAATCCAAAGGTTTAGCACCGTATTTTTGGATTAAACGTTGAATTTAGGGACTTTTGTGATGAACGTCGTTGAAGATCGTTCTTGAACTTGGGACTTTGTAACGTTAATCCAAGGGCTTGACGCCGTATTTTGGATTACACGTCGATTTACGGGACCTTTCGGGACTTATTCGGGACTTATCGGGACTTATCCGAGACTTATCGAGAGTTTTCGGGACTTATCGAGACTTATCCGGGACTTATCGGGACTTTTTCGGGACGAACGCCGTTGAAGATCCACGAAGCACCTCCTCCTTGAAGAAACGCCGAATCGAAGGGGCTTAGCACCTTGATCTCCACTCGAACGCTGCTTCTCGCCGCTTTGCACGAAGAACTCCTTTGAAACGCCGAATCGAAGGGGCTTAACACCTTGATCTCCACTCGAACGCTGCTTCTCGCCGCTTTGCCCGAAGAACGCCTTTGAAGCTCCTCCGCTTGCTGAAGAACACTCTAAAATCTCTGTAGAGAATTTTAGAGCATTCAATGCTTCTGATTTCTTGATTCTGAAATGAATGAAATGAGGCCCCTATTTATAGGTGTAGAACCTGGGGTTTCTTATGGGCCAGGGAGATATTTGTGCAAGTGGTTAGGGTTTAATTCAAATTTTGAATTACTTGGGCTAAGAATACCCTATTTGGGCTCAATTTGGTTTGTTGGACTTTAGAGGCCCATCTTCATTTATGGGACTTTAGAGGTCCGTCTTGCTTTATTGGACTTTAGAGGTCCGTCTTGAATTTATTGGACTTTAGAGGCCCGTCTTGATTTACCGGACTTTAGAGGCCCGTCTTGATTTACTGGACTTTAGAGGCACATCTTGATTTACTGGACTTTAGAGGTCCAAATGAATTAAAAATTTAGGTGTCTATAGTCCGTCCCAATAAAAAACCCCTCTCACATTTCATTATATTATTCTCTCTCTCAATTACATCAACTCTAATACATCTACTTATTATATTAGTATTTCTTAACCTCCGTGTCCTGAGCTCATTGTTAAGCTCTGTGCCCGAAGCTAATGGGGAGCTTTCCCCAGCATGGAGGAGTATATAATTACAAGTTAATTTTTGTTTGTCTTTTATATTTAAAAAAAGTCATTATCTATGTTCTCGTTAAAATTTGTCCCAGTTAAAGTTTAAGATGCATTTACCATATTAATTTTGTTTGTGATGTATTTAATTTTTTAAAATATAGATTTAACCATTTAAAAAAATTTAGTTCAAATTTATTATTCCAATACTATATAGATAAATTTGAAATTTACATAAAATATATTGAATATGCGGATTTAAAAATATTATCTACATTGATGTACGTTTATAAAAGTTTTACTTACATTGGGCTATTGTTACTAATCATCCGTGTCTCTGTTTACTGACGTGGGAATTCTTCTTCAATTTTTCAGTATTTTGGGTTTGTATATCATAGATCAACTCCCCACTCCTTTAATTTGATTATTAAAATCATATTGCAAAAGGTTCGCAATTTTATAAAAATATGCATGTAAATTCAAAATGCAAACAATCGTGTAATTTTGAGTTGGCACATAGTTCTCACTCACTCTATGATCTCATTTCATTTTACATACACTAATAAAACATTATCTAACGATTCTAACCACTAGGCCGTGAAGATAAGGATGTTTCATCTTACTTTAAATTATGCCATTATTATGATCATTATCTCCATTAGTGAGTAAAATTAAGTTTAATTGAAAGAAATTAGCAATGACTACTAGAGGCACTACTCTATTTAAAGTCTCGCTAGTCTCGGACAAATTAACATTAGGATTTTTTTTTTTGTTAAGTGTTGGGAAAATTAGTTAAAATCTAATTAATTTTAAATGGGAGAATAGGGCATTCGTTTTTGTCAGTTAATTATTCCCTCTAATTAGACATCTTCAATCACAAGCAGAACAATCAGACCACAAATAAGAAATCTTAAAAAGAAGGCAATTCACAAATATAAGAACGAGAACAGAAAACAGAGCACACAAAGATTTAAGTGGTTCGATCAACTTGATCTACATCCACTGGACACATGACTTCAAACTTGATTGATAAAAGAATGTTTACAACACTCAACACTCGGAAAGGGATTTCTCCTCACTTCACTCGTGAACTCTCAACTCAAGAACGAATGCTTGCACGCGACAAAGATTACAATTACAAGCTATGGGTATTTATAGATGCCAATGGTGATTGCAGCGTGTGTTGATTGCGTGATCATTGCTAGGCTGGATTTTGTTACAACCTCCTAACAAACTCACACTTTCAGCGTGACCCAATTTTAATTGATCTCATTGCCACTTGTTCTCGCAAACAGATGACACAATCAGAAGACCTATCAGAAGACCTCCATATTCTAATTACTCTTCTGATACCCCAACACTTAGCCAAAAGACTAACTCTGCAAACAAAACTCCACTCTTCTGATCTTCTCATCTCAGCTGATTCTAAGTAACACCTTCTCATCTGAATGGAAACCTCCACTTCATCTGATCAGGCCTGAGTTAGCTTACCTGACTCCACAAGCTGATACGCCGAATAGCTGAGTCAATCAGCAGACTACTATCAGCAGACTAGTACTCTGCTGATTTCCACCAGACGAGTAGAGCTCATCTGATTTCGAGATTATGAGATAAATCTCACAATTATCCACCTTTAGCTCAAAATCTCCACATTGAACTAAACAACTCCGAACTATCCTTCTCAAAGGACAACCTCCACTACTGCTCTTTTGCCACAAGATCAACAGTCTTCTCCTCAGAGGACACTAATGCAAACCAACCAACCAACCTAAGACATAAACCAAACTTCTCTTTTAGTAATGCCTTAGTAAATGCATCAGCAGGGTTCTCCTCAGTAGCAATCTTTACCACCTGGACTGTACCCTTCTCCACAATATATATTACAAAGTACAACTTCACATCAATATGTTTGGTTCTCTCATGATACCCCTTATGCTTTGCAAGATGTATTGCACTTTAATTATCACATAAGACAGTCACACTGTTCTAAGATAAACCAAATTCCTTAAGAATTCCCTCAACTAGATGCTTTCCTTAACTGCTTCAGTCAAGGCCACATGTGTTGCTTCAGTAGTAGATAATGCAACTACAGATTGATGAATAAACCTCCAAGACACAGCCGTACCAAACAGAGTGAACACATATCCTATTAAGGACTTTCTAGTGTCAACATTGGCTGCATAATCTGCATCCACGTATCCCACAAGTGCATCCCCCTCACTTGGCATCTTCTGAAGCTTCTGACCTTTGTCAGTTGATCCCAGAACATATCTCATGACACACTTAACAGTCTCCCAATAACTTAAGCCTGCATCACTCATATATTTGCTGATCACACTCATAACATGAGTCAAGTCTGGTCTACAACACACCATAGCATACATTAAGCTCCCTACAACACTGGCATAATGTATTTTGCTCATCTGAGCCCTCTCTTGGTTGTTCCTAGGACTCATTTGATTGGACAAACGATGATGTTGGCCAATAAGAGTAGAGACAATCTTTCCTTGATGCATTCTGAACCTCTCTAACACCTTCTGAAGATAAGTCGGCTGACTCAGCAGAATAGACCTATCTACTCCGCTCTCCATCCCAAGAATCACTTTGGCTTCACCAAGATCTTTCATCTCATACTCCTGTTTGAGAATCTCCTTAACTTGATTAACACTGTCAATAGACTCTCCAGCTATTAACATGTCATCAATATACAACAGAAGATAGGTAACAACATTCCCAACCCGTCTGAAATAGACACAACTGTTATACAAGCTCCTTGTAAAACCAGCTGAGCAAATGTACTCATCAAATCTAAAGTATCATTGTTTAGGGCTTTATTTCAGGCCATAGAGGGACTTCTTCAGCAGACACACCTTGTCCTCCCCTTCTTCTATGTCCAACCCTTCTGGTAACTTCATGTAGATCCTCTCATCTAGAGATCCATGTAAGAAAGTTGTGGTCACATCCATCTGATGCAGCTCCAATTCATATTGAGCAACCATAGCTAACAAGATTCCGATGCTACAATGCTTCACAACAGGTGAGAAGATTTCATTGAAATCAATACATTCTTTCTGTGTAAATTCCTTAGCTACAAGCCTCGCCTTGTATCTAAGCTTGCCACCCCTCTGAGCCTCCACCTTCTTTTTGTAGATCCACTTGCACCCAACCAACTTCTTGTTCTTGGGCCTCCGATCAATCTCCCAGGTTTGGTTTTTGTTCAAAGAAAGCAACTCCTTCTTCATAGCAACTATCCACTTCTTTTTGTCGTGGTAGCTGATGGCTTATGAATAAGACTTTGGCTCCAGAGACTCCACCTCCAGAGCTGCAAATAATGCAAATGAGACTATGTCAGCTTATCCATACCTCGGAGGTGGGTGGACTTCTCTTCTAGTTCTGTCCCGTGTCAGCTGATAGTGTTGAAGCTCATTATCGCTCTGAGGACCACCCTCCTCATCTGGATCAATATGATCTTCAACAGGTCATCTGGTGTCAACATGCTCCACCTCGACTTGTGTCTCGTCTGGTTGGTTATCAGCTGCACTAGTACTCGTACTAGCCTCTTCTGATAGAGGCATCCTACTCTAATCAAAAGTATCATCTTTGTTGATAATACACTTATGCATTCCAGCTTTAAGACACCATAACCTGTATCCTTTCACACTTGAAGGATACCCAACAAACACGCATCGCAATGCTCGAGGCTCAAGCTTATCTTGCTTGACATGGGCATATGTTTCACATCCAAATACCTTCAATTGATTATACTCAGATGCATGGACAGACCATAACTCTTCTGGGGTTTTGTATTGCACAGCTGAGGAAGGACTTCTGTTTATCAAGTAGGCTGCTGTTGACACAGCTTCTCCCCAAAATGAATTTGGCAGACCAGAGGTGTTTAACATGCACCTGACTCTCTCAAGTAAGGTCTGATTCATCCTCTCAGCAACTCAATTCTATTGAGGTGTGCCTGACACTGTTCTATGTCTCACTATCCCCTTCTCCTTATAAAACTCATTGAACTCTGCTGAAATGAACTCCAGTCCATTATCAGTTCTCAAATGCTTGAGCTTCCTCCCAAAGACATTCTCCACCCCAGTGAGCCATTCTCTGAATTTTTCAAATACTTCTGATTTGAACTTGAGAATAGATACCCACACCTTCCTTGAGTAGTCATCTATGATTGACAAGAAGTATCTACCACCAGACCTCGTTTGATTCCTTGCTGCCCCCCATAGATTTGAATGGACATAGTCCATGATCCCTTTGGTAGAGTGAACACTCTTCCCAAACTTCATCCTCTTGGCTTTACCAAGAATGTAAGACTCACACAAATTCAGCTTTGTGATCTTGTTAGAGTGAACACTCTTCCCAAACTTCATCCTCTTGGCTTTACCAAGAATGCAAGACTCACACAAATTCAGCTTTGTGATCTTGTCCTTGCCAAGCAAACCTTGCTTAGACAGCTCAATTAGACATTTCTCACCTACATGAGCTAGTCTTCTGTGCCACAACATAGAGTTGTCTTCCACCTCTACTACATCTGATCTACCAGCTACTGTATTTCCCTTAAGAAAGTAGAGATCATTCCTTCTCACACCTCTCAGGACAGTCAGCTCCCCTTTTGACACACTAAGCTCTCCATCAATAGACTGGAATGTATAGCCCATTGAATCCAGCATCCCAAGAGATATCAAATTCCTCTTAAGTTCAGGCCCATACTTGACACTTTTGAGAATTTTTACTACACCATCATACATCTTCAGGTGAACACTACCTTCTCCAACAACTTTGCAAGTGTGATCATTCCCAAGCAGAACAGAATCGCACTTCTGATGCTTGAAGTCATGAAATCAATCTCTTCTTGGAGTCATATGGAAAGAACACCCTGAATCCAAGATCCATGCTTGCTGTTCTGGGGAGGATGATATGGTTAGCACTTGAGCAGAGTCATAGCCTTCTTGCTCCTTATCTTCTTGAGTTTGATTAGCCCGATTCTCGTCACCAGAGTTCTTGGCAACAGATTTCCTAAAAAACAACTTGTATTTATGACAAACATTCTTATAGTGTCTGGGCTTTGTTACAGTGGTAGCACACTGAATCCCCTGAATTGGACACATTTGATTTTTCCTTATCAGCTCCCTTGGGTTGACTAGACCCCTTCTTGACACCAGATCTCTCCTGGCCACCTTTGATTGTCAATCCTTCACCACTGTTACTCTTATCTCCTTGAGATGTCTTGTTGTGCAACAGCTTGGACTTGACAGCCAACATCACATCCTCTAATATGATACTTTCCTTCATACCATACAAGATGGTGTCCTTTAAGATTTCAAAGGACTTAGGGAGAGCACTTAATAGAATCAGAGTTTTATCCTCTTCTTCTAACTTGACATCTAAATTCTCTAGATCATCAAGAATGCTATTGAACTCATCAAGCTGGTCCGAAATAGATTTGTCATCACCCATTCTGAAGGCATACAACTTATGTTTCGAATAAAGACGGTTAGCTAAGGTTTTAACCATATAGAGTTTACCTTGCTTGTCCCAGACCTCCTTCGCGGTTTTCTCTTTAGCAACTTCTCTCAAAACCTTATCACCAAGGTAGAGCAAAATAGTACTTCGAGCTTTCCTGAGCATCTTGCTCCTTTCAGCAGCAGTTATTGCAGATTCACCAGCTGGGGCTGTAGATTCTTCGAGTACGTCGAACAAAACTTGTTGTTCTAGGAGAGTCTGCATCTTGACTCTCCACAGCCCAAAGTCACCGGTGCCTGAGAACTTCTCAATATTATACTTGGTCGAATTCTCTGTCTCCGATCTGGAAATTTCTTTATGGTTGACTATCGATTCCCACAGACGGCGCCAATTGTCAATTAATTATCCCCTCTGATTAGACGTCCTCAATCACAAGCAAAACAATCAGACCACAAATAACAATCCAACAAAGAAGGCAATTCACAAATATAAGAACGAGAACAGAAAACAGAGCACACAGAGATTTAAGTGGTTAGATCAACTTGATCTACATCTACTGGACACACGACCTCAATCTTGATTGATAAAAGAATGTTTACAACACTCAACACTTGGAAATGGATTTATCCTCATTTCACTTATGAAATCTCAACTCAAGAACGAATTCTCGTACGCGTCAAAGATTACAATTACAAGCTATGGGTATTTATAGATGCCAATGGTGATTGCAGCGTGTGTTGATTGCGTGATCATTGTCAGGTTGGATTCTGTTACAACCTCCTAACAAACTCAACTTTCAGCGTGACCCAATCTGAATTGACCTCCTTGCCCTTCACTTGTTTTCGCAAACAGATGACATAATCAAAAGACCTATCAGAAGAACTCCCTCTTCTGATATCCCAACACTTAACCAAAAGACTAACTCTGCAAACAGAACTCTACTGATCTGGTCTGACTTCTTCTGATCTTCTCATCTCAGCTGATTCTAAGCAACACCTTCTCATCTAAATGGAAACCTCCACCTCATCTGATCAGGCCTGAGTTAGCTTATCTGACTCCACCAACTGATACGCCCAACAACTGAGTCAATCAGCAGACTAGTACTCTGCTGATTTCCACCAGATCGACGAGTAAAACTCATCTGATTTCGAGATTATGAGATAGACCACACAATTTTTTTTACCAATTTATTGAGGGCTATAAATATAATTTTAAAGAATTTAAATGATATAAAATCGCTCTACTCTTGAAGTAGATGATCGTAATATATTTAAAATCTCAAAATTGAATTTCGGTGAATGATAAATTAATTCACAAAGTAGAGACGTTAAGTAATACACTTTATAAAATAAGGTATTACATTGGGATATTTGATTATGCCACACTGAAACATTGAATAATTAGTGAGACTAATTACTCTTTAATCTTTATTAGTAGGAGTTATGATTAGGAAGAATTGTATGTGGATTCCGGGCAAAATATCAACGATAAATTTCTTGCTCGATAACTGACTTGGATACATTATTGCGAACAAAATACATATCCCTTCTTCAACTCGCTGTTTCTACTAGTTTTCAATATTAGATTATTTGTTTGACGGGGCGTGGCACTTGAATGATGTGTTTGTACGTGTGTTTCCTGATATTGTGACAGAACATAAATGATATAGAGCCAACCAGTGAGCACTATTTCTGTGCCCACCACGTCAATAAGTTCTTTCTTATTTATATTTAGGGGGTGTATTGGTTGTGGATTCTGTAGGATTTTTTTTGGACTTTCAAAGTTTTGGGGTATTCAATTCGAATTTTCAAATGTATTTAAAAATTCTGAGGTATTCAATATGGATTTTAAAAAGTCTTTAAAAATCTTTAGGTATTCAACAGTTTATGGATTTTAATACTCTATGAATTTTGTTGGATTCTCCTCTAAAAACATAAATAAATTTCACTATCTAAAATCTTTTCTAAAAATCAGAGATTTCAACGGATTCTCTCAAAGAACTCTAAAGATGAAATATCAAATGTAGGGATGACAATATTGACCCGATCTTGATTCGGGTGGAATTTACACGTTTTAGAGGCACATGTGAAGCGTATTTTGATGTGGATTTCATTGATTTATGCATTGAATATGATTGTTTAAGCCGAAATGAGAGAAAGGTTGTGTTTTGTCGATTTTGTAGGAAATACGATGGAATTTGGAGCAAAACACCAACCATACTTCACTTGATCAATAATAGGAGTGCACCGTTGGGTTCGTATTGAAAAACGGAGTGTAATAGCTAAAAGAATCGAGTCAATCGGACACCCGAGGCGAAAGATATGCACGAAACGAGAAGGGACGAAGTCGAGCACGAGCACGGTCAAGCCACTTTTCAGGCCAAAACAAGGCCACGGCCGTGCACCATGCTCGGAATTGAGCTCCTCGAGACAGAAACTTTGAGACCATGCAATGGCACGGCCGTGCTACCCCCAATTTCGGTGCCATCCTCCCATTTTGGCCATTTTTTAAGGACTAACTTGCAATTTTGGCATCCAAACCCTACCCCAACACTATATAAGCCCTCTTTCTTGAAATCCAAGACATTCTCCCCCAATTCCTCAAATTACACATATAGTAACACATACTTGGAGGTGTTTTGGCCATATCTTCCTCAATTCTTCATCAAATCAAGCAAGGAGGATGCAATAGCTTGGAAATTTCATTCTCTACCACATTTTAGACTAAGCTTTCTCTTTCTCTCTCTTTTTAGTTAGTTATTTCATTTGATTTTTGTAATTTGATTATGTTAGCTCTTGGCTAAACACTTTTGGTTCTAAGGATTTGTAAGCATTTGGATTGAAGTTTATGAACTAATTTCGTGCTTTAAATGGTGTTTGTCTCTTATTTGTATGTTTAATTATTCTTTGAAAGCATGTTTTTATTGGCCATGATGATTTGCTTAATTCATTGTTAATTGGGGTAAGATCGAGAGATTTATTCCATTAATCGTATGCAAGCATGAAACCCGGTATTATTATGATCTCGAGAGAGGATTAGTTATCGGAGAGAGAATTGAATGATCTTTGGGGCTATTTTAGGTTGTGTGATGTTTGTAAGGTAGAGATACGAACTTATGTCGCATGCTCCTTTGGATTAGTTAGATCGAGAGATTGATTAATTCTTCTTTTGTGATCAACCCTATATGAAGACAACCTTAATGGCCATTTGAACGAGTTACCATTCATAAATGGATATCTAAGTGTTGCAAATGCCTTGGAACCTACCTTCTCTTCTTTGAGTTTTCATTCATTTTACTTTGTTTTCTTAGTTTGCATGCTATTTGATCGATTCTACATTACTCTTTATTGCTTATTTGTGACAATTTAGTAGGCAATCTTAGGGTAATTCACCACATTCACTTTATCGATCGCGTCTATTTAGAATTCCGTCAACAAACTACACTTTTACGCTATACCTCCCTGTGGGATCGACCTCGTACTTACTTCGCTACGATAGACACCGTATACTTGCGGTCGTTTATTCTAGTGTTGTAGAATACGTGAATCAAGTTTATGGCGCCGCTGCCGGGGAGTGTTTATAGCTCTTGAGTGTAGGTTGATAGAGTTTTAGTCTAGACATTTTACTTGTTTTCTTTATTCTCAAAAATCCAAAAATATTTGTGTTTGTTACTTTGAGCTTACTTGAGATTCTCACTTTCGTTTGATCTTTTGATAGATATGGTTTATGATCACACGATCTAGGAGGAATCAACAAGAAGTGTTGCCTTTAGATCCGGAGATCGAAGCCAATTGTCGAAAAAGGAACGCCGAAAGGAGAAGAAGTGAGTTGGAAGCTATGAATAGAAGGGAAAATCTAATCGTTGAAGAGGTCGACGAGGAAGTTGGAAATCAAGGGGTTGATGGATTTGTTGAGGAACCGAATGGGAATGGGGGAAATTGGCCACAAAGAGTATTGAGAGACCACTTACGTCATATTCCAGGGCCTTATGGAGGAGCTGGTCGAGAACCCGTTGATGCACACAACTTTGAACTCAAGCCGGCTTTGATAATCATGGTTCAAAACAACCAATTTGGTGGGCTCTCCAAGGAGGATCCTAACCTCCACTTGTCTCAATTCCTCGAGATAAGTGGAACGGTTAAGATCAACCGTGTTCCTCAAGACTATATCCGTTTGCAACTCTTCCCCTTCTCACTCCGGGACCGAGCAAAGCAATGGTACCTCTCTCTCAACTTGAGGACCATCGAGAATTGGAATGACTTAGTCGATGCATTCCTCATGAAGTACTTTCCTCGGAGCAAGAATATCCAAATCCGAGGGGAGATATCTTCATTTATGCAAGACGATGATGAGTCATTGGCCGAGGCTTGGGAGCGTTTTAAGGATTTGATAAGAAGTTGCCCTCAACATGGTTTTTCACGAGACCAATTGATATGTTACTTCTACAACGGGATGGACCACCGTACGAGAGGGATGGTGGATGCTTCGGCCGGTGGAGGATCATTGTTGTGGAGGATCATTGTTGGGAGGTTAGATTCTCTTGGAAGAGATGGCAAAGAATGGACATCAATGGCCATCCGAAAGAAGACAAAACCGAAGAGTTGCTTCAACTCAAGATTCGGAGGAGAATGCTAAACTATCCAACAAGGTGGACAAGTTGATATCTCTAATGATGGCTAAAGCTTTAGTGGGATCAAGTGATGAGCAATACGAAGAGGCCCACTACATGAACAATCAAAGAGATAGACATTTTAGAGAAAGGGGTTGGAACGAAAGGCAAAACCGTGAGACTTCTCCGAACCAATATCATCCCGGTTTGAGGCAACATGAGAACTTTTCCTATGCAAATACAAGGAATGCCATCATACCACCTCCAAATTTCAATGTGAGAGATGAGATGATCATTGACCCCTCACCAAAACTATCATTGGAAGAGATGTTTGGTGCATTCATGGGAGAAACTACAAATTTCATGAGAGAGACTAAGAATAATGTGGCGAAGACATGGCAAAGACTTGATGAGCATGGTGAAATGATCAAGGATGTGACTACCCATATGAAAGCTATGGAGAAGCAAATGGGTCAACTTGCCAACATCATTGGAAAGCAACACGTTCCGGGGCAATTCCCCTCTAACACGGAGCTAAATCCCAAGGAGCAATGCAAAGCTATAAGGTTAAGAAGTGGGACAAGCTACGAAGGGCTCAAGATGCCATTAGAGGAGGAAGTGGTAATGGCACCCGAGGGTATTGACAAAGGAGATGGCCAAGTGAAAGAGAAGCAAGAAGAGAAAGAAGAGAAAGAAGTGGAGAAGAAGAGTGGGGAGGCAATCCCTCCACAAAACAAAGACAAGAATGTAGTGCCTCTCCCATATCCTCAAAGGATGAAGAAGAAGAGCTTGGATAGCAAGTTTGCCAAGTTTGCGGAGATGTTCAAGAAGCTCCATATCAACTTCCCTTTCGCCGAAGCTCTTGAACAAATACCACATTACTTCAAATTCTTGAAGGAAATAATGTCAAACAAGAGGGAAATGGAGGCGTATGAGACGGTGCACTTAACCGAACAATGTAGCTCCATAATTCAAGCTAAGCTACCTCCAAAGCTTAGGGATCCCGAATCCTTCACTTTATCATGCACCATTGGAGATGGAGGTACATTAAGAGCATTATGTGATTCGGGAGCTAGTATAAACCTTATGCCTTTGTCCCTCTTTAAGACTCTTGGTTTAGGAGAGCTCACACCAACTACAATGAACCTCCAATTGGCGGATAGGTCGATGACATACCCTATGGGTATAGCGGAGGATGTATTAGTCAAAATCGACAAGTTTATCTTTCTGGTAGACTTTGTGGTTTTGGATATGGAGGAGGACAAAAACATCCCATTGATATTTGGAATGCCATTTTTAGCAACCAGAGGGGCCATAATTGATGTGAGGAATGGAGAGTTGGAGCTTCGAATGAACCAAGAGATAGTTGTGTTTGACATTCAAAGAAATGCCAAATTCCGGCATGATGAGAATGAAGAGTATGGGTATTCAAAGGAAGATCACCCTCCAATGCCCATGAAAGAGGAGGTGGGAGAAGATTTGAAGGTAAATTTTGTGAAAGAAGACCCCAAAGTGGAAGAAAGTGAATTGAAGATGGGCAAGAAGGCCAAGTTTGAGGGAGTTTTTTTTTTAAAACTCCCTCAAATCAAGAAAAGCTACTTATGCAAGCTTGGGGATGAATGAGGCGTCAACTTCTTATGACATGATTGAGGAGCCGGATGGGCTAGCTAGTGGATGTTTTGATGGACTTAAGAAAGTTGCATGGGGAAAGAAGTTCAAGAACAAGGATGACAAGGGGGTGACTTGATAATCATCTCAAGGAAGAACCGTCCGGCATAGGACGTTAAAAATAGCGCTTCTTGGGAGGCAACCCAAGGTTTTATTGCTTTCATGTTTTTATTGCTTTGATAGTTTTGATAGCTTGGTTTATTTTGTAGGTATGGATGAAGAGTACTATGGATATCATAGCTTGAAGAATGAAGAAGGGAAGCAAGTGTTGCAATGGTGATCTTTGAAGAGCATTGGATGTGCAAGGAGTGAGGTAACAACTTGTAGCCCCAAACTTAGAATTTTTACATAGTAAAATTCTAAGTTTGGGGGAGTTGTTTTTCTTTTATTTTTTTTCTACTAGTTGTTACCCTTGCACCGGTTCGTCATTCTACTTATGTCACATTTTTCACCGGCGCACACTTGGCTTTCACATGCTTATATTGTTTGAGTTGGTTTTGATCATATGTTGGGTAGTGGATCTATGGTGAAATGTGAGCATGAATAATCATTGGAATCCATGGTTGAGTAGTTGTGGTGATGTCTATTTGCTTTGAATGTATGCATGATTGGTGTTGGAGAATAGTATCATGTTGTGTTCATAGTTGTGATTTTTTGATAGCATGGATGCATGATATGTTGTTGTTTGGGAACATTTGATGAATGTGAGAGTTCTATTGAATAAACCGGTGAGAATTGAGCTATAAATCGAACATGTAATCCGGTTTGATTCATTTGAGAGTGGACTAGGTTATTGCTAGTGATCTTAGAACTTGCCTAAGTTCTTGTTTGAAAGCATGATTGTGTAAAACTTTGTGATGTGATATAGGCCATCTTGTTCTAAAAGTGTCACTTAGCCAAAAATTTCCTTAAACCGAAGTAATCTTCCGTAGTTAGCCCCTTTGAGGTTACTTCCTCATTTTCTTAGCAAACTACAATGTTCACCACTTAGCCTTTTTGAGCCTTTGATACCTACATCTAGTGGGGGATAAAAGACAAAGTGGAGAAACATGTGCTTGAATGTCTTTGGTGAAAGGAGAAATTGGAAAAGTTGAAAGAAAAAAAGAGAAAAAGATGAAAAGAAAATCAATGGAAAAAGAAAAGAGGGACAAAGAGCCCCAAAAGCTTGAAAAGAAAAATGGTTCAAAAGATGAGGTGATGAATGCTTGAAAAAGAAAGGAAAATGAAAAGTGAGGATAGAGTTTGTAAGCTTTGAAAGTGAAAGCACATATTGTAAAACAACAAGTTTTGTCCTCCACTAAAAGAGTCACAAATTCCCAAATTCATTCTACCTTGTCCAAAGAGCCAATGTTACATCCTTGATTAAGTCCTATTGATCACATTGTTGAGCATTTGAGTGTTGTAGAAAGTAGAAGTTGGGCAAGCATATAGTGATTGCATAGCATGACTTGGTTGATGAGTGCATTAATATCCTCAATTTGTTTGTGTGTTTGAGAGAAACACTTTGTCATGTGAGTAGAGGACTTGAGCATTTGGATTATGTTTCCCATTCACAATGTGTTGTGTGTTTGTGCATTCTTTGATTCATAAGTGTGAATTGCAATAATGAGCCTATGATCCTCATTGAGAAATGCACTTTGAGAAAGAGATATCACGACACTCTACTTTGCATATGTGATTTGCATTGAATATTCCATTGTGATCATTCCACCCTCATTGCTTTAAGTGCTTAGTTGTTTGAGGACAAACAACATTTTAAGTTTGGGGGAGTTTGATTCACGTGGAATTTACACGTTTTAGAGGCACATGTGAAGAGTATTTTGATGTGGATTTCATTGATTTATGCATTGAATATGATTGTTTAAGCCGAAATGAGAGAAAGGTTGTGTTTTGTCGATTTTGTAGGAAATACGATGGAATTTGGAGCAAAACACTAACCATACTTCACTGGATCAAGAAGAGGAGTGCACCATTGGGTTCGTCTCGAAAAACGGAGTGGAATAGCCAAAAGAATTGAGTCAATCGGACACCCGAGGCGAAAGATATGCACGAAACGAGAAGGGCCGAAGTCGAGCACGAGCACGGCCGAGCTCATGGCTCGGCCGTGCCACTTTTCAGGCCAAAACAAGGCCACGGCCGTGCACCATGCTCGGAATTGAGCTCCTCGAGACAGAAACTTTGAGACCATGCAATGGCACGGCCGTGCTACCCCCAATTTCGGTGTCATCCTCCCATTTTGGCCATTTTTTAAGGACTAACTTGCAATTTTGGCATCCAAACCCTACCCCAACACTATATAAGCCCTCTTTCTTGAAATCCAAGACATTCTCCCCCAATTCCTCAAATTCCACACATAGTAACACATACTTGGAGGTGTTTTGGCCATATCTTCCTCAATTCTTCATCAAATCAAGCAAGGAAGGATGCAATAGCTTGGAAATTTCATTCTCTACCACATTTTAGACTAAGCTTTCTCTTTCTATCTCTTTTTATTTAGTTATTTCATTTAATTTTTGTAATTTGATTATGTTAGCTCTTGGCTAAACACTTTTGGTTCTAAGGATTTGTAAGCATTTGGATTGAAGTTTATGAACTAATTTCTTGCTTTAAATGGTGTTTGTCTCTTATTTGTATGCTTAATTATTCTTTGAAAGCATGTTGTTATTGGCCATGATGATTTGCTTAATTCATTGTTAATTGGGGTAAGATCGAGAGATTTATTCCATTAATCGTATGCAAGCATGAAACCCGGTATTATTATGATCTCGAGAGAGGATTAGTTATCGGAGAGGGAATTGAATGATCTTTGGGGCTATTTTAGGTGGTGTGATGTTTGTAAGGTAGAGATACGAACTTATGTCGCATGCTCCTTTGGATTAGTTAGATCGAGAGATTGATTAATTCTTCTTTTGTGATCAACCCTATATGAAGACAACCTTAATGGCCATTTGAACGAGTTACCATTCATAAACGGATATCTAAGTGTTGCAAATGCCTTGAAACCTAACTTCTCTTCTTTGAGTTTTCATTCGTTTTACTTTGTTTTCTTAGTTTGCATGCTATTCGATCGATTCTACATTACTCTTTATTGCTTATTTGTGACAATTTGGTAGGCAATCTTAGGGTAATTCACCACATTCACTTTATCGATTGCGTCTATTTAGAATTCCGTCAACAAACTACACTTTTACGCTATACCTCCACGTGGGATCGACCTCGTACTTACTTCGCTACGATAGACACCGTATACTTGCGGTCGTTTATTTTAGTGTTGTAGAATACGTGAATCAGATCTGCGGTTACCCACCCCACCCCGCGAGCTTTGTGTCGGGTCGGATCAGCCCCGCATTGAGTATGGATCGGGTTTGGGTCTTATGTTCGACCCGCGGGTATCCGACCCGTCCCGAATTAATATATAAACTTTATATAGTATATATATATATATATTTTTTTTTTTTTAAATTTATAATTTATACATATATATAATATAATATTAATTTAAAAAAAACACTTCATATTAAAAAAATCTTCGCATCAATACCGGAGTTTATGAAAATCTATGTAAATCAATAAAAAAAAAGTATATTCCACAAGTCAAAGTCACATGTGCACTCAAATACACGGTGTATTTGAGTGGACCTTGAATTTTTATTTTTAATTTTTTTTTTCGATTTGTTTTTTGAAAAAGTGTATGTTAGTATATTAAAAAGTGCATCTTTGTTTTTTTAATGAAAATTGTATGTTACTATATTGAAAAGTGAAACATTGTTTTTAATGAAAAGTGTATGTTATATTAATGAAAAATGTATCTTATTATAAATGAAAAATATATAATATTATAACTGAAAAAGTGTATGATCTATTAATGAAAAGTGTAAGTTATATATTAATGAAAAATGTATGTTATTATAACTGAAAAGTGTATGTTATTATTACTGAAAAATGTATGTTTTATTAATGAAAAGTGTATGTTATTATAACTGAAATGCATGATATTATAACTGAAAAATGTAGGTTAATATAGCTGAAAATATTATTGAAAATGTAAATTTTCAGTATAAAAAAATTTGAAAAATAAAGGTCAAAGTTTGACCATTGACCGGTCAACAATTGACCAGTTAAGGTCCACTCAAGTACACCGCGCACTTGAGTGCACAAAAGACCCACCCATTCCACAATCCTGTCAAGTCTATGAAAATCCATATAAATCAATAAAAAAAAGTCAGTCAAACTCTGCATGGACTTGAATTTTATGGGTTGGTCTGCTATGGACTCGAGTGCATGTTGTGCACCCTAGTCCATGTTGCACTTTTTGATAAATGGTGTTGCACTTTTCAATTATTAAACTGTATAATAATATTTTTAGTAATAATTGAAAAGTGCAACACCATTTACCAAAAGTGTAAGTCGAAAAGTGCACGTGGACTAGGGTGCACAGCATGCACTCGAGTGCATACTAGACTTTACCGAATTTTATAAATACACGTACTTTTTACTTTTTAAAGTCCAAAAAAATCCAATAGAATCTCAATTGAATACACACCTCTTAATTTAAATTTAATCTCATTATTAATATTTTATTTTATATATATAAAAATTATATAAAAAAAATTATATTGTAATTAATATTTTCTCAAAATAAAAATCAATCTCATTGCCATAACAACCTTTTAGAATATTTTAAAAAAATTTGATAGAATATTTTAAAAAAAATTGATGTATCATAGATTAAAAAATTCACTTGTATATATAGACTTGTTGTTATCAAATGAGAATTTCATTTATCAAAACCTCATTAAATGTTTATAACTCATTCAAAAATCAACAAATGTTGACAAATTGAGGAAATATAAAAACCCAGCAACATTATAAATAATAAAAAAGATGATAGTTATTCATCTGTTCTCTTGCGTACTGACATCACAAAATTTGTTCATTTGTTCCTTGCGTACTGTCATCACAAAATTCTATTATGTACCAATTATGAAATGAAGTCGTGTTAGCTTAAAAAATAAACAAAGAATTTTTTATTTTAAAAAAAAAAATAGATCAAAAAGAATTTTTTATTTAAAAAAAAAAATTGAACGGTTCGTACGTTATCATGCCGACTGTATTCATGTCCTACTAGTACATTCAGGACGAACTGACATTAATATTTATTTTGTGGAGGAGAGATCTCAAGTGCGTAATTTTAATAAAGATAATATTAAATTAAATGTAAAAAAAAAATTATAATTTTTATATGAATAAAATAAAAGCAAATATTTGTGTGATTCAAATTTTCAAATGGGTGAATATTATGGCAAATATAGTATAATGTTAGTTCAAATAGAGTATAGTATTAGTTCAAATACATTAGGGTGATACTTGGGTACACTCGTGTGCACCGTACCTACCAATTTTAGTTTATATTTTATTTGCACTTGCTCATTTAATAACTTCACCCTCAAATCATTTTTTACTACATTTATATGCACTCACTCATTTTATTAGTTCATCTCCAAATTAAATTTCTTTACCACAGTCTGCACCACTCATTTTATGAGTTCACCTCCAAATTATTTGTTTCCCACACTTATATGCACTCGCTCATTTTATGAGTTCACCTCCAAATATTTAAAAAAAATTACATTTAAAATACTATATTATCATTTTATTAATTTACACAAAATAGCCGAGTTATCGTTGATTCACCACCAACACCCATATTTTTAGAAAAAAATCGTAAAAACATAATTAAAAAAAACTATCGAAATTAGGCACAAATCTCTTTTATTTTTTTCTTCCGCCTCCTATAATATTTTACACAAAATAGCCGAGTAATATTTTATACAATAACAAATTATTTCACACATCTAATTATTATCAGTAATACCACGAACAGTAATCAGTAATACCATAAACAATAATCAATAATATCATAAACATTAATAAATAATAATCAGTAATGTTTTAAGTAATAATAAATAATTTCACATAATCATTAATACCACAATAATACCACAATAAATAATCAATAATATCGTAATCAACCATTATTAATATTAATTTAATCGTGTATTAATAGGAAATAATCAATAATACTATTAACAGAAATCAATAATACCATAAACAACAATTAGTAATACCATGAACATTAATTAGTAATATCTTATACAATAAAAAATAATTTTATACATCTAATTCGACAGAAATTTCACAGCCAAAATCGGAGGAATTCAGTGGGTGCGAATCATTACTGGGGTGAATTGGAGAATTTTGTGGGTGCGAGTTCATTGAGGGGTGAACTGAATAAACAGGTGGGTGTGTGACTGGAATTTGAGGCCCAGTCCCCATGGAAGTCCCAATGGCTGGGAACCGTAGCTATAGTGCAGCCGCTCTCGCCGGAAGGGTTGTCGGCGGCGAGGTCGCGGGCCGTGACTTCCGGCAAGACGAATCGATGGCGACCGCCGTGCAAGTGGTGGCCAAAGCCAAGTCGGCTTCGGGAGGATGGGAGACCGAATCGTTTTCGCGTGAGGGGCCTCGACGTCGCGATGGGAGCCAAGTCGACGTCGCGAGAGAGAAGGGAGGCTCCGGCGTTGAGCTCAAAATCCGGCGAGTACAACTTCGATCTTCCGACCATGAGAAGCAGCAGCGAACGACGATGGGAGTTTTTCCCCATTGGTTGCAGCGGCCGAAGAAGAAATCGACTTCCATAGGTAGCGGCGGCTGGAGCAGGCGACGGAGGAAATGGCCGGATTTTGGAAGGTGAAGATGGTGTTAGCGCGAAGGAGTTGCAAATTTGTAGGGGGCACGATACCCGCGAGTGCATACAAGAATTTGACAATACATTATAGTATTAGCTAACATATTGTATAATATTAGTTTAAATATTAAATAGGAACCACTTACATGTATGTAAGGTATACAACAGTGTAAAAATAAAATATTAATATAAGATTAAATTCAAATTAAATATAAATAAGAAATTTTTTATTGACTTGGCGCCGCGCCATGTATGATGGCTCTATATCATTTTTGTGTAACAGAGTTATAATAATAGTTCAAGTTAAAGCGGTCAAAGAGCAATCCAATTACTCACATACTAATCAAGTGTTCATAAATTTAAAGTTCAATTCGTAATTGGGTTAACCCAAACAAATTAAGTTAAATTTGAAGTATGACGAATTCGAATATTTATATACCTTGATGTTTTAAATTTAATATTTGAACCCTAATAAACCTGGACGTTCAAGTGTTCAAGTACATTAACGTTTCAAATATAAAAGTTTATATACCCGTTCTTACACATGATTTGAATTCCTCATTTAAAAAAAGGAAATAAATTTTCACGAATGAATAAATACCCCGAATTCAATGCAAAGATCTTTTATGATGTCACAACACTTGAATTTTTTTTAGAACCACTTAAATTTGGTTGGTTTTCACTTAAAATTCTGTATAAATATTTTTACATAAAATCTATAGCATTTTTGTATCGAGCATATAGATTGCATTTCAGTTTCTCACTTTTTCTTTTTCTTTTTCAGTTTGTCAGTACTCTTGACGTGGTCAACAAGACAAAAATCATATTACCTTTAAAAATATTACGTCAAATTGTGAGTACTAGTCGTAACGTATTTATTTTACAAGTAAAGGCATTGACTCGAATTTATCTACTATTAATGTTGTTTGTGTTAGTGTGTTCTATTGCAGTTGATTACGAGAACTTGATTGTTTTGAGAAGTTGGCAAAAGAGAAAAGTCAAAAATTTTTATCTAAATTTTATTTTGTTGTATTTTTTTTTTTTTTTTTTGAGGCAGATATATGTAATATTGCACGTGCAATTTTAGCACAAATTGTTAAAGAAATAAAAAGATTCGCGGGTTGAAATTGGTTGAAAAGCAGGTCAAATGAACATTTTCAAAAAATTCGCGCAAAACAAACAGGAAAATATTGTTTTCAAATTTTTATTACAACAGAGACAAGTGTGTTACTACATTTACCCTTATAATAATAGAAGCTTATAAAAAAATTATGTTCACTTTTGTGCAATTTTTATAAGAAGATTAATTTGATTCAATTTTAACCCTTGAATTTTTCTGCCACTTTCTTCTTTTACATAAGTTTTTCTCATTTAATTTAGATTCCTAAACAATATGTTTCATGTTAAAATTTACTAATATTCGAGAAAATTACTTAAGTAGCCTTTTAATTTATCAATTTCAAGTTAGTCAGTCTCAATTTCTTTATCTGTCGTATGTGTATACCTAATTTTGATGATGCATATTGTTTATTATTTTTTTTTATTTTTTTTAAGAGATATTGAGAATTAGATTCTCATAAACTCTACCCACCCAATTAATTCTTCAATAATATTATTATTTACACACCTTTTTTATTTTTATTGAAACATGTAATTATTACTTATCTACTTAAAAAATAAAATTTTCATAAATTTCATTATCACAATATTTTCAATTTTATAAAATATATTATTCCTTTGGATCCTTATTTACAGAAATTGTTATATATATATATATATACCTGGACATTAATATTGCAAATTTGAGGTTTATGCTAAAATTGTAAATTTGAAGTTTATGCTCTGGTATTCAGAAACATCAAATTACGGTACATTTTCTTCCATTTTTACTCTATACATAAAACCCTATAATATAATTACATGTTTTATATTACGTATGCTATCATATGATTGTTTTGTTTGAATTTATTATAAGTTTAGTTTAGTAATGTCTTGCTCCACTTAAATGTTTAACAGATGGAATTGCCTGACCGTCGTTGGATGTACTGTACTCCTAGATTGGTTTTAGGAAATGTGAATGTGGAATTTTATAATGAACTCGTGTTATTTGTTGAATTTGCAAAGCGCCACCCACATTACATGATTGGAGATTGCATTAGGTGTACGTGTAATGCTAAGAAATGTCAGAATAAGCAATATAAAGAGATTGATGAGGTTCTAATACATGTTGTGAAGAATGGTTTCGTTGATAATTATTATAATTGGACTAGTTATGGCGAAACACGTTGGCCTTATAGATTTGATGAAGTGTTATACTATTACACTGTTGGAATCTATCAACAAGAAGCAAATGTTGATCATGTTGGCACCAGTAACGAGGTAGAACAACAGTTTGGGGACGAAGAACAATAGTTTGGGGCAGAAGAACAATAGTTTGGGGAAGAAGAACAACGGTTTGGGGAAGAAGAACAACAGTTTGGGGAAGAAGAACCGAATATGTATCAAACAATGATTAGGGAAGCTGGTTTTTCAAACATGGAAGAGGAGCCGACGGATGAGGCATTTTGATTTTATGAGATGCTCAAATTAGTCGAAGAAGATTTATATCCGGGTTGTGAATCTCACTCACAGTTGTCATTTAATGCACGACTCATGGCCATTAAGACCGAGAACAAGCTTTCTAACAGGGCATATGAGCAAGTGACACAATTATGCAGTGAAATTTGTCCTCAAAATAATAAGGTGCCTACGACGTTTTATCAAAGCAAACAAATGTTGAAGAATGTTGGTTTGCCGGTTGAGAAGATTAATTGTTGTGTGAACGGTTGCATGTTATATTGTGGTGACGAAGATAGCAGTCTGAAGATGTGTAGAATGTGTGGCTATCCCCGGTACAAAGAGGCACGTCGAAAGGGACCCGGTGGTCAATCGAAGAACACAAAGAAGGAAGTGCCATATAAGAAGATGTACTACATTCCTATCATTCCTCGTTTAATGAGATTATATTAATCAAGTGCCACAGCACAACACATGACATGGCATGCTACAGATTCCTCTTCGGCTGAGTCGAGGGAGATGCGACATCCGGCAGACTCGGAGGCCTAGAAACACCTTGACAACGTGTTTCCAGATTTTTCTTGCGAACCGAGGAATGTGAGATTAGTTTGTGTACTGATGGTTTTGCACCGTTTGGGATGCATGGGAAGCAGTATTCTTTGTGGCCGGTGATGCTGACTCCGTATAATCTTCCTCCGTGGATGTGCATGAAACCTCAAACAATGTTTCTAACTGTATTGGTGCCTGGTCCATCGAATCCAAAGGACAAATTGGATGTTTATCTCCAACCTCTTATAAAAGACTTGATCTTCTTATGGGAGAATTGAGTCCAAGCGTACGATGTTTTTAGAAAACAGAACTTCACGATGCGTGCTGCTATTTTGTGGACCATTAGCGACTTTCCTGCATATGGTATGTTGTCCGGGTGGAGTATGGCCGAAAAGAAAGCATGTCCGTATTGTATGGAGAATTCTGAAGCTTTCAGTCTCCCAGTGAGTAGAAAAGTTTCATGGTTCGATAATCACCATAGGTTCTTACCTCGAGATCACCCATTTCGAAGAAATAAGCAGAACTTCTTAAAGAACAGAGCAATCACAAACAATCGACCTCCACTTTGAGATGGTATTTTATACATTTATTTAATGAGTATTAAACGTATATTTATTTATTGCTTTTAGTGTCATTTATAATTTACTCTCCGTACAGGACGTAGGTTGTTATATAAGATTGAGTGGACGGGGTTGAAAAAAAGTACTGAGGAAAATGCAGCGGAACACAACAGACGAATACAGGGTGGTTGGAAGAAAATGAGTATTTTTTGGGACTTACCATACTGGAGTTCACAATTGATACGTCACAATTTGGATGTGATGCACATTGAAAAGAATGTGTTTGACAATGTGTTCCACACAATCATGAACACGGAAGGCAAGACGAAAGACACTCCAAAGTCTCGGGAGGAGTTGAACACTCTTTGTCGCCGTGAAGAGTTGAAAAAGGATGTACGTACATGTAAATTTCAAAAGGCTGGCTACACACTGGATAAGCCACAGAAACAAAGATTGTGTAGGTGGATAAAGGAGTTGAACTTTCCGGACGGCTACGTGTCGAACTTGAGTCGATGCGTAGACACAACAACGGGTAAGGTTGCAAGGATGAAGAGTCATGATTGTTCATGTATTTATGCAACGCTTGATACCGATTGCGTTTCGAGAACTTCTTCCTCTCAATGTGTGGAGGGCTATCACTGAATTAAGTCTCTTTTTTAGAGATTTAACGTCTACAACGATCAAGATCGATGATATGATTCGTTTAGAGGAATACATTCCAGTGATATTGTGTAAGTTGGAACAAATTTTTCCACCTAGCTTCTTTGACTCGATGGAACACTTACCCGTTCACTTAGCGTATAAAGCGAGAATTGGTGGTCCCGTGCAATACAGGTGGATGTACCCATTTGAAAGGTAAAATCTTACTTAATTTATTTCATTACAATTACACATGAATTCTTAGTTATATATATATATATATATCAGGTATCTCCACAACTTGAAACCCAATGCTAAACAAAAGGCAAATGTTGAAGCATCGATTGTGAATGCATATTTGAATGAAGAGGTTGCCATGTTTTGCTCTAATTACTTTGAAGACCACGTCAACACAAAGTTAAGAAGTGAACCACGTAACTTCGGTGGTAGATCCGCTGACAATATCAGTGAAGAGGTCGATGGAATGCTCTCCATTTTCAAGTCTAAGGGACGGCCAATAGGAAAACCCACTGAACGATATTGGGAGACGGACTCGGAGGCGGAAATAGCACAAACGTATGTGTTATTGAATTGTGATGAAGTTCAGCCGTACATTGAGTAAGTATTTCATATATAAATCGTCTATTTAACTACCACTTCATTTATGTCATTTAATATTAACCAAGTTTTTGAATGTTGTGAATTAGGATGTACACTCAAGAACTACGACGAGCAGAACCAAACATCTCAGATACATATATAGATGCTCGTCTTCAACGTGAATTTTCCCGATGGTTCCAACGTTATGTGAGTACCATTTAATTATGTTTTATGTAAATAAATTAATATTTATTTTAATTAAATTTAAATTGAGCCGTATAGGGACGGGATAACGCTCTTGACAGTCGATTCTTACGAGATCTCAGCAAGGGACCACTATGTCGTGTAAAGACTTACAACAGTTATATTGTGAAGGGCTACAAATTTCATACGTCTGGGTATGCATCGAGAAAGGCGACTACCAAAAGTGACGTCTGCGTTAGCAGTGCGAATTACAATGTAGATGTAAGTGATTACTTTGGGTTGTTACGGGAAGTCGTCGAAGTAGAATATCCAGGATATCCAGCAAAGACTGTAGTGTTGTTCAAGTGTCATTGGTTTGATTTAGGCCAGTTAGGAACAAGAATTCATCCGGAGTACAAGCTCGTTGATGTTAGTTCGAAAAGGACGTATATTGGGGATGATCCATTTGTATTTGTCCATCAAGTATCTCAAGTATACTACTGCACATATCCGGGAGCTTCACGTGGTTATGAATGGCACGCTGTTTGCAAAGTAAAGGCAAGGTCAATGGTAGAAGTCCCTAAAAAGGATAAAAATACTGAAGATGAATCTTCATTTCAAACAGAACAAATAGAGACTCCAACTGAAGTCTTTACGGGAGATTTCAATCTTTCTGTAGACTTGACGGCTGCAAATCCCCAATTAATCGAAACTGAAAACAATAGTGGAGGTGAAGAGGAGGGGGATGAAGAAGAGGATGAAGAAAAGAATGAAGATGAGGATGAAGATGAAGAGGAGAATGAAGATGAGGATGAGGAGGAGGATGAGGAGGATGATGAGGAAGATGAGGAGGAGGAGGATAAGGATGAAGAGGAGGATGAAGACGATGAAGATGAAAATTAATTTAATTAATGTAATGTAATTATTTTTATTTTATAAAAGTTAATTAATTATTTATCATTTAGGTACAAATTATAAATTAATCACAACAAAATAAATATGTAAAAATGAAAATAGATAAATTAATATATGTGAATGAAACTAATTTTGTGAATTAAAAAACAAAAAGTAAAAAATGTATAAATATGCATATTTTTTAATTTTAATATATGTGAGAGAAATTAATTTTGTGAATTAAAAAAAATGTTTAAATATGTATATTTTTTAATTTTAAAATAAGCTTCAAAAATTAAGTTTACAATATATGAATTATAAAAATTAAATTTACTATAAATATAAGACACAATATATTTATTAATATATGTGAAAGAAATGAATTTTGTGATTTTTTTTTTTAAAAAAATGAGTAAAAAAGATTTAAATATGCATATTTTAGAATTTTAATAAAAATGTTTAAATTAAAATTTAAATATATAAATTATAAAAATTAAATTTAATATAAATATAAGTTAAACAATATATTTATTAATATATGTGAAATAAATATAATTTGTGATTTTTTTTTTTTTTAAAAAAGGGTCGAAAATGAGTACATATACAATTAATATTACAATTATAAACAAAAAACAGACTAGTCCGAGTGGTAGGCGCCCCACACTAGGCGCCCACACACCAGGGTTCGAGTCTCAGCAGGGCTGAAATGTTGGCCAATTTATTCCAAAATGCTACAGGGTCGGAGCGGGTCGAGACCTCCCCGGTCCCACCCATATTTTTAAAAAAAATTTCGTCGGTAAAACAAAATAATTAAAAAAAATATATGGGTGGGACCGGGGAGGTCTCGACCCGGCCCCGACCCGCTCCGACCCTGTAGCATTTTAGAATAAATTGGCCATGCGCGACGGATATTCCGTCGGCCCTAGTGACATAATTTCCGTCAGTAGATCCGACGGATAATTCCGTTAGTAAAGGCGACGGATATTCCGTCACTATATTACATTCAATTCTGTCGGAATTCCGTCGATATTAGTGACGGAATTTCTGACGGATTATCAATAAAGAATAATTTCTTTTTTAATTATTTTAATTAATTTTTACCGACGGAAATACTGACGGAATATTGACCCGGTTTTTTAAACGGGTTGTCACGATTGCCGACGGAATATTTCCGTCAGAAAACATGACTGAAAATATCTGTCACTATTTCCGTCGGTAGTGGCGACGGAATTTTGAATTCCGTCGCCAAAAAATACCGACGAAGGAAATGGAGACGAACAAAATTCCGTCGGTATTTCCGTCAGCAAACACACCGACCGACGGAAATTCCGTCAATAAATCCGTCCCTAAATCCCGCCTTTTTTGTAGTGTAAACTCATAAATAATTACTTAGATAATAATAGTTTTCAAAATTTTATAATAATCATAAAGTGATTAATTAAGGGTACAGTAGAAAGTTAATATTTTTCTTAATATGTGTGCATGAGCTTAAGATGATATATATTTTGAATATGAGAGAGTATTACATTGGGATGTTTAACACTGAAACATTGAATAATTAGTGAGACTAATTACTCTTTATTAATAGAAGTTATTAATTAGGAAGAATTGTCCGTGGATTCCGGGCAAAATATCAGCTGTAAATTTCTGGCTCGATAACGGACTAGGATACGTTATTGCGGACAAAATACATATGCCTTCTTCAGCTCGCTGTTTTTACAAGTTTCCAATATCAGATTATTTATTTGACGGGTGTGGCTATTAGATGGTGTGTTTGTTAGTGTGTTCCCTGATATTGTGACAGAATAGGAGTTATAATAGTTCAAGTTATAGCGGTCAAACAGCAATCCAATTATCCACATATATACTAATCAAGTGTCAAAAAATTTGAAGGCCAATCAGTGAATGGGTTAACCGTGACAACATGTGATGAACGTTCAAGTGTCCCAATTCTTTCAAATATGAAAGTGTATATATCCGTTATTACACATGACTTGAATGCCTCATTTAAAAAAGGAAATACATTTTCATGAATAAAATTCATTGCCATAAATACTCCAAATGGTGGTGCTAAACATTTAGATTCTGGATATCCAGAAAATGGTATTTTAGTCAATTTCTGTTTTAAGTTATAATAAAATGACTAATATACCATCAATGAAAATATAGTGTTGTAGTATTATTTTTTAATTAAATATTAACACTATTTTCTCTCTCTTCTTAATTCAAACTCAATGTTGTATTTAATTCAAACTCAAATTCTTCTTATTTTCTTAACGTTAATTCAACCTTTTCTTCTTCTAATAAAAATGAAAAATAATACTCCCTCCGTTCCACAAAGATAGCCACATTTGACTTTACACACAGATTAAGAAAAATCAATAAATGTAGTCAAATTTAGCTAATGTGTCTATTTTACCTTTAAAATCTCATACTCTAAAATCTACTAAGCATTAATTACTCTTATCAATTAGCGGTAAAATTGACAATGAAATATTTAATGTTAAAGTAAAAGAGGAAATGTGACTATAATTTGGGACATCCAAAAAATGAATACGTGGCTATCTTTATGGGAGGGAGGGAGTATAATAACAATATTCACTATTTAAATCCCAATATCTAATTTTAAATTTGAAAATTATAAAATTGCCAAAAAAAATCTAATATAACAATAATATTCATTATATAAAATTCGAATAATCTTTACCTAAAATAAATTACGGAATCATTAATAATATTTGGTACTATAAAATTGGGCTTTAACTCATGAAATAATTTGATAAGATTTGAATATTTTGTAATATGTGATTACTGGAATAATTAGTAATATGATTCAAAATTATTATGAAATAATCATGGCAAAAATTAAGTTTTATTTATCTATTTACCTAGATTAATTTAATTTCAAACATATATAGTTTAGTGATGAAGTGTCCAACTATTTATTTATTCATCTTTTATTAAAATATTTAAAAATTGTATAGATTAAATTAAATTGTCTGACTTACTTAATTAAATTTACGTTAATTAAATTCCAAATACTTTAATTTAATTTCAGATAATTTAATTTAAATATTTCTTCGTTAATTTAATTAAATTAAATTTCAGATAATTTAATTTAATTTCAATAAATTTCGGTTAACTCAAGAGTTAATCTTAATTTTAGTAAATATAATGTAATTATTATTATTCTATATTTAAATTTTTCTAAAGGTTTAAGGATTTGATTTACCGTATTTAATAACTTATGCAATTATTATTATTCTTTTAAAATATTCAAGTTAATTTAATTTAAATTATTTAAGTTAATTATTCAAATTATTTAATTTAATTTAAATAATGTATTCGGCTACTTCTTTCTCACATATATTGTTCAATGATGAAGTGTTCAACTACTCCTTTCTCAACATATAGTGGTAATGTTAGAGAAAAGTGTTTAGAGTTTGGAGTTTAGGGTTTATAGTTTAGGGTTCAGGGTTTAGAGTTCGATTACTTGTTTCAATGTGTTGACTCAATTAAATTAATTTCTAATGTGTACACTTAGTGTCCGACTACTCGTTTCTCACCGTATAAAGTTTAGGGTTAGTGTTCGATTACTCATTTTAATGTGTTGATTCCATTAAATTAATTTTCAATGTGTTCATTACATTAAAATTCATTAGTGTTGGGATATGAATCCTGATACAAGTCCTAAGTTGATGATGAGTTGAGTTTTGATAAGCCAAAAGAAGACTTGAATAATTTCTAAGTGTTGACTGATCTAGTCTAGTTATGAAGTCATCTTAAGCAGATCAGTAGAGTACAAAAAGAAGAGTACAAAAAGACAAGTACGTTTTATAAGTACTTTGTTATATTTGTTAGGTTTTGTATTGAGCTAATTAAACAATGTATAGAAGCTCATAGTTCATAGTTTATGTTTTGTATTCGCATATTGATGTATAGATCATAAGGTGACTAAGATGATTTATAAAGTTTAAAGTAATGTAATAGTCTTGTTAAGATTAGATGATAGGACTAGTATAATGTTAGTTCTATATAGAAGTCTACTACTGAAGAAGAAGACTTGAAGACTCGCGCAAGACAAGTGCGAAATAAAGAATGAAGAAACTGTTTAAGTCATAAATGCGTATGAAGATAAGGACGTTTTATTGAAAAGTTAGTTATGGAATAACTAATTAACTGAAGAAACGCGTGGATGGATAAGAAGAAGCGGTTAAAAGTTAGTTATCAAGAAAAGGTTGTTGATAACAGAAAGTTCTTGATATTCAGAAGTCTATAAATACCCCATGGTATTCTACATTTGAAGACTACTGTTACCAAGATATTTGAAGCATTCTAAAGAGATATTCGAAGCAAACAAACTCACAGAGTTCAAGTTCAGAAAGTTCAAGCCAGAAGATAAGTGAAGAATTCAAGAAGGCTACTACTGAGCTAAAGAGAAGTTTTACTTTTATAGTTTTGTTCAAGTTGCTAGTTACTTGTAAAATAGCTAGTTAGATCGAAGATATATCTGGAGATATAATCGAGAAGATCAAAGTCTTATTTCTTGGGACTCTAAGCCACAAGAACACACTACTCGAAGAGAAGAGTAATAAGAATTTCGCAACTGGATTTGTGAGAGTGGATGTAGACAAGTTGTCGAACCACTATAAATCTTGTGTTGTTTACTTTACTGTTTTGTTTGTGTTTGATTGATTAACTGCTTAATTGATTCATTGCATATAAGAACAAGACAAGTAGAGTGTTCATAACAGAAGTTCGCGAATTAGTTGAGTATAATTGATTGGGCTCATTGTTAATCTGGTAAATTCCGCATTGTGTATTCCGATACATTGAAAGATTTTGAAAAGTCTATTCACCCCCCTATAGACGTTTTCCTAGCTTACTCAATATAATAAACTCGACTAGGGACCAACAAGTGGTATCAGAGCAGTAGTTTTCGAACTGCTGTTTCTTGATAACACCTAAAGACTTGGGTGAAGTCTTGACTCTTGATTGTACTTACTATTATCACTATTCTTGAAATTCTTGTATCTTTGACTTTCTTGCTATATCTTGATACTAATCTTCTTGGAAACTATGGCTATGGAAATTAGTGTTAATAAACTTCCCAAGTTCTCTGTTCAGGACTACGACTACTGGAAGTTGAGAATGGAAGCCATTTTTAGCTCAACGCATGACTTGATGGTGTCCGTGATTAAAGAAGGACCAGTCGTCACGATGGTTCAAAACACTGCTGCCCTGGACCCGTCTAAAGCTGTCGGCGTGCTCGTCCCTAAACCCAGGTCTGAACTCACTTTTGAAGAAATGAGGCAGAACAACTTGGACTGTTTGGCCAAGAACTATATTTTACACACCCTTCCCAATGAGTATCTTGGGAAAGTGTTAAAATGTAAGACTGCCAAAGAAATGTGGGATCGACTTGCTGTAATTTGTGAAGGGACCACCCTGATCAAAGAAAGTAAGCTTTCCACAGCTGTTCAGAGGTTCGAATCATTTAAGATGAAGGTTGGTGAAAATATAGACCAGTTAGATACCCGTTTCACACGTTTTATGAATGATTTGGAAGTGCTTGGTAAATCATATACGAATCGTGAAATTAACTTGAGAATTCTTAAGAGTCTTGATGCTAGATGGAAGATGGCCAAGATGATCATCAAGAATACTCAGGACATTGATGAATGGTCTGCTGAAACAATGTTCCAAACTCTTAAGGCGCATGAGTTCGATCTAGATGAGGATGATCCTATAGCCAGTAGTGATAGGGAGAATGCTGTATCGAAAAATGTTGCTTTTAAGTCTACTTCGTCTAAGAGCTCTAGAGTAGACAGGTCTAAGTCTAAGACTAAGTCTGCTAGTATAAAAGATGAGTTAGATAAGTCTGATCTCAGTCTGAAAGATCAGATGAACCTTATGGTTAGGAAGTTCGACGGGCTGAACAAGTGCTATGGTAGATATAAGAAGTTCTACAAAGACTATAGAGATTCTGGTAACAAGGACTCGTCTGAGACTAGACGAGAACGAAACTCATCCGAAAGGAGAGACGAAGTCTCGAAAAGTAACAGACGAGATAGAGAGTCTGACGATAGGAAGATTAAGCATTCTGATAGACGAGATAAGAGAAGGGACAAATCTCCTGATAAAAAGTCCACTAACGATCCTTTGTGCTATAACTGTGAGAAACCAGGTCACTACATTTACGGATGTCCGGACCTGAGCACCGATGATCGTGAAGAACGTAAAGCAAGGCGTGAGCGAAGATACAACCGGGGTAAGAAGGCAATGATGGCTAATGATGACTCTGAAACGGATTCAGACGAGTTGCCTTCGTCTTCGTCTAATTACCCGTCTGATCGTGATGAAGTAGAAGCATTCATAGTGGATGATGGCCTATGCTGCATGGCGAAAACTGAGCAAGAGGTATCATCTGCAACTTCATTTCAATCTTATGATGAATCAGAATCTGATGAAAGTGATACTGCCGATAGTGGAGTAGGGAGTAGTCTTCATCACTTTACTGGTGTGACTGAAGAAGACCTCCTACTTGCTAATAAGGCATTCATTGAAGTCAGCGACGAGAACATCGCATTAAAACAAGAAATCATTGATCTTAAGGAAGCTCAGTCTAAAGTAGATCCTAATATAACTGTCCTAAACGAACGCTTGACAGAAGAGTTGAGACAACTCAAAGATAAGTGTGCGTCAACAGACAAGTTATATCAAGACCTACTTAAGACACATGTTACTGAGACAAATGAATTCAATGTTTTAAAAAGCAAGTGCAAAAAGCTTGAAGAACGCAATAAGTTCTTAGAGACTGAGGTCGTAAATCTAGACCTTAAACTTACTGACTTGGTTAAATCTTCAATGATTAATAAAAAATTGTCAGATAGGTATAGGGCTCCAGATGACAAGACAGGGTTGGGTGCAGATACACCTGACTCGCCTACTCAGGTCATTAAGAACCCTACTGATGTTGATTCAAGTTCTTTGACACATGATAAAGGCAAAAGACCAATGGAATACGATATTAGAACGACATCCGAAGGCACTGTACACAAGCAGACTAGAGTTAACACTCCGATTACCAAAGGTGGTAAAAAGAATGTTAACAACAGACCTGTTCCGTTTAGAACAAGTCGAAAGAGGACCACTAGTCGTGGACGACCAAACCAGGTCAGATACAAGGATTGGCATCCTGAAGAGACAAGTTCTAGACAAGTACAGACTAGATGGAAAGAGCCTAGACCTCCTTTCATAAGGCAGTCTCAGCTCTACTCATCTAGGCCTAGGAATGTGGCTCCCAAATATCGTACTCAACCAGTCTTGTATCCTCCGCCGGTATCTTATGATATCAAAGGAGAGGAAAAACCTAAACATGTCTATAAACCGTATGGCCCCAATGCCTACAAGCCCTACTCTGACTATCAAAGACCCATGCCTACTCAAGTAGAGGTTAAGTCGAAAGACTACCTCAGACGAGTAGACCCAAGGTTGGATGATAGGCCAGACAAGGACAACAGGGTCTTATTCTGTAATAAGCATGGTAGAAAGCTTAAGAGATCAAACTTGTTCAGGACTCCAATGTATATTTGGATTCCATTGAACTCGACTAACCCCCCAGGACCCCAATAGACAAGGAGGGTACCTAAATTATTAAATATCATCAATGCAGGGTCGACTCAACTTGTACAAGAAGGGTGGCTCAGTTAGAGAAACTTGGTACATAGACAGTGGTTGTTCACACCACATAACTGGTACTAAGGCTCTTCTATCAAGCTACTACGAGCAAGAAGGACCCAGGGTTATATTCGGTGATAGTTCTGTGGCCATTACAAAAGGCTTTGGCTATATCCGAAATGGAGATGTAGAGATATAAGATGTATCCTACGTAGAAGGTTTGAAATATAATCTATTATCTGTTTCACAGTTTTGTGATCGAGGTTACAAAGTGCAGTTTAAAAGCCAAAAGTGTAAGATCATAGACAAGAGGACTCATACCGTACTGCTCGTCGGCATAAGACAAGGCAGTGTATATATTGTGAATTTGAATAGTTGTCCAAGGGATACTTGCCTTCTTAGCAAAAATCCTAAAGAGATCAGTTGGCTTTGGCATAGACGCCTTTGTCACATGAACTTTAAGGTGATTAATAAGATTGCAAGAGATTACCTTATTGAAGGTATACCCAACGAAATCTATTACAAGTCACATGTATGCGATGCCTGTCAGAAAGGTAAAAGGTTCCTTTAAATATATACCAACTCTCTCAACAAGTAGAGTTCTTGAACTTCTACATATGGACCTACATGGCCCAATTACTCCTCCAACTTTGAATGGTAGAAGGTACACACTTGTTGTGGTAGACGACTATTCTAAGTTCACTTGGGTAGTCTTCTTACACAAGAAGAGTGATACACAGACTCTTCTACCTGATCTGTTGAAGAAGATTCAAGTAGAGAAGAATCAGTCCATTGTCAAGATCCGTAGTGACAAGGGTACTGAATTCATTAACTGCTATATCAAAGTTTTTTGCTCTAAACATGGTATCCAGCACCTTACTAGTGCAGCAAGGACACCACAACAAAATGGAGTGGCAGAACGAAGGAACAGAACCCTTAAGGAGGCCTGCAGGACCATGCTGACAGAGTATAATACACCTCTGAAGTTTTGGGCAGAAGCGATCAATACTGCATGCCACTCCCAAAACAGAAGCGGTAAGACGCCCTACGAGGTATGGAAAGGTCGAAAACCCAGAGTTTCATATTTCCATATATTTGGTTGTAAGTGTTTTATCCATAACAATGAGAAAAGTAAGTTGAATGCATTCGATGCTAAAGTAGACGAGGGGATATTCTTAGGATACTCCTCGACTAGCAAAGCATTTAGAGTATTGAACTACTCTACTCTATGTGTGGAAGAAACACCACATGTTGTTTTCGATGAATCTCGACAGGACTCGTCTACCGACCAGATCAGTAAGAAAGTAACCGATCTATCAATTGAAACTGATAAAGAATCAGATGTTTACGAATCTGTTCAAGCCTATAATCCATTCATGAAATCTCTCGAGTCAGATGACAAGGAGAAAGTAAGTGCTCAAGGTAAGTCTACTAGACCAGTTGACATGCCTGCGCTAGTCGACTCGTCTACTCCTGTTAAATCTCCTGATACAAACGATGTTGAAATGCATGATGTTGTGGTTGATTTAGATGATGATAGTATGCATGCTAAGACTAGAAAAACATGGAAATCTGCGCATGATACTGAAAATATCATTGGTGACTCTACTGTTGGTGTGAAGACTAGACGACAACTCTTTGAGTCGCAAGAACAACCTAGTCCATCTATGTTTTACCGGTGTTGTTTCCTCTCATCTATCGAGCCTAAAACCGTTAATGAGGCATTGGCTGATAGTAATTGGATCATCGCTATGCAAGACGAGTTGAACCAGTTTGTTCGAAACAACGTCTGGGAACTTGTTGATAGGCCTACACATCATAAAGTAGTTGGCACACGATGGATTTTCAAAAATAAGAAAGATGAGAATGATGTAGTCGTTAGAAACAAGACTAGACTAGTAGCCCAAGGCTATTCTCAAGCTGAAGGTATAGATTATGATGAAACTTATGCACCTGTTGCTAGACTAGAAGCCATTAGATTGTTCCTTGCATATGATGTTTATATGAAGTTTACTGTATATCAAATGGATGTTAAAAGTGCTTTTCTTGACGGTATTCTTGCGGAAGAAGTGTATGTTGAACAACCTCCAGGTTTCGAGGTGAAAGGCAATCAAGTGTACAAATTGAAGAAAGCTTTATACGGATTAAAGCAAGCTCCAAGAGCATGGTACGATACTCTTTCTCAATTTCTATTAGAAAATGGTTTTACCAAGGGCAAGGTCGATAGAACCTTGTTCAGAAGACAAGAAGGTAAGGATATCCTACTTGTTCAAATTTACGTGGATGATATCATTTTCGGATCACCCAACAAAAAGCTGAGTGAAAGTTTTTCAACACTCATGCAAAGTAAGTTTGAAATGTCAATGATGTGAGAAATGACTTATTTTCTTGGACTTCAAGTAAAACAAACACCCGATGGAATTTTCATAAATCAAGCCAAGTATACTAGAAATCTACTAGACAAGTATGGTATTAAGACTTGCAAATCTTCTGGAGTACCTATGCTACCTACCTACAGAATGGATCCAGACGAGAACGGTAAGTGTGCGGATCAAACACATTATCGTGGTCTTATTGGTTCATTACTGTACTTAACTGCTAGTAGACCTGATATTGTATTTTCTGTTGGCGTATGTGCTCGATTTCAAGCTAATCCAAAAGAGAGTCATATGGAAACCACTAAACGGATAGTGAAATATTTGAAAGGAACCATCAATCGTTGTATATGGTATCCTTCAAATGATGATTTATCCCTAAGTGGCTACTCTGATTCTAATTTTGGTGGCTGTAGAATAGATATGAAATCTACTTCCGGTTCTTGTCAATTCTTAGGCACAAAACTCATTTCATGTTTTTCGAAAAAGCAGAAAAGTGTTGCTACCTCTACTACTGAAGCCGAGTACATGGCTGCTGGTAGTTGATGTAGTCAATTATTGTGGCTTATTCAACAGCTTAGAGATTATAATATTTGTGAATCAAATGTTCCCATATTTTGTGACAGTAACAATGCTATTGCCATTACACAAAATCCTGTTTTGCACACACGTTGTAAGCATGTTGATGTGAAACATCATTTCATACGTGATCATGTAGAAAAGAAGGATATTCGCATGGAAAAGATTCACACTGATTTTCAAAGAGCTGACATTTTCATAAAACCATTACCTGAGGCTCGTTTCGTGAGTTATGCATTAGTCTAGGACTAATTGATCTAGACCCTACTAGTATGTAGTTGTGTACTAATTAGATAGGTACATCACAAAGAAGAAAGGAGAACAGACAAGTTACCACAAAAATAAGCACTCGTCTACTCGTCAACAAGTCAGGTATACAAGGTCAGACAAGATGACCAAACAACCCGATGAGGAAGCTGGTAAAGCTGAGGGTAATACTAAGGGAATAAACATTTAAGGGGGAATATCCGATTTCTTAAATATCCTTATGTTGACTCTTAAGTTTGTTAAAAGTCATCTTGTTCGAAACCTTGAAGTTCTATAATTGATTGATATTCAAAAATATTTATTCTACTCTACTACTCGTACCTATATTCACACGTCGCATAAGATGAGACAGGTACATGAAGCTGTTCGACATTCAGACAGACAAGCACAGTCGAAGGGGGAACTCGTCTGGTACTAAACAAGTCCACTGATCTATTCTGATGAACTCGAACAGACAAGATAAGCTCTCTCGTGATTTTAAAATTCTATAAGTGTTTGAAAGTGTATATTAAGGACATTAATGTAATTTGATAATGAAAAAATTGGAAAACCTAGAATTGGATATGTATGTACACTCCATTTAATGAGGTGTATACACCAAGTTCGCGCCTAAACTCTACTACGCTAGGTCAGATGAGTACACTCCTCTGTCCTAACCAATAGAAAAGGTGGATTCCAAATATTACAATATCAAATCACATAATCGTCTCGATTACGCAACTGAATTCCAAAGGTCTTCACCGTTGGATCAAACCTCTTAATCTTGACCGTCGATTCAAAATTCTGTTGTAACAAAACCACTCCACTCTCCTAGAATCACTCCTCACGTTTACACTTTACTCTCCTACTCTTAGAGCACTCAAGATTTCTTGCGAATTTCTTAATTGCTTATTAAATCCTACTACCACTACTATGTCGATCGTGTCTATGTTCGATATCCGTACTAACATGTAGGCTAGGTTCGACCTAGAGAAGTACACTAGAGAAGGAAAGGTGCATGTTGAAGGATTGGTGTTCTTCAATGGAAGGCACTCGGATGACAACAAGGAGATACTCATTAAATGTCATAGGTGTGGTTTGAGACCATACTTAGAGTCATTTCCAGAAGTGGTGTTCGAGGAAGAAGTGCTCGAGTTCTATGCAACTGCTACCAGACAAGGTGACTCCATCGAAGCGTTCGTTGGTGGAAGCCGAGTGGAAATCACTCGAGAAGTTATGTTCAAAACATTGAAGTTACCTTCGGGTACGATTGATGTGGAGATGTATGGTCAAGGGCAAGAGTTGAGGTATCTCAGCATTTTCTGTGGCAAGAAATTGAAGTTAAATCGAGATGGAAAGATTCCGTCTGTCAAGAAGAAGGAATTGCTAGACAAGTATAAGACACTTCTTGATATTGCTAGCAAGATGTTACTTGGAGTTACATGAAGCTTTGATTCTGTAACACTTCAAAAAGCGAGAGTGATGGCCGCAATCTATGACGGCATCACAGATGGAAATTGGTACAAGCTATTCTTGGATAGGCTGATGTATTTCGTGAAAAATATTGTTCGTGTTGACATCGATTCCGCTGAATGGATCGTGTCTGCTGCAGTAAGCTTTGGCAACAAGCTTAGTATATTGCTACCCGTCTTACTCCCGAACAAGACGAATTGGAGTAAAGGAAAGCCATTCCATGTCTTAAAGCATTATCTCAAGAAAGTTGCTTTGGAAAGACAAGCTAAGCTAAGAGCTGTGGAGCGTGGGAAAGTAAGGATAAACCCACGTGATGTGATGTTGGAAGCTGTCCCGTCTAATGCTGAGGAAGATGAGGCAGAGACTGAGGTTGGAACTAGTGGTGCACTAGTTGAGTATGTTTCTGATGAAGCGATGATTGATCCGATTGATGATTCTGAGTAAACTCAATCAGACGAGGAAGTGGAACAAGAAGCAGAGGATCTGGAAACTTATCGACTGGTGAGAGTCGAGTCGAGTCCCTCGCCAGATAAGTCGACTGAGGAGGTTAGTACTTCTGCTCGTACTATTTCTATTCCTCTTAATATCCCTGTTAAAACCAAGGCAAGATCTCTCCAATCTCGTGTCCGACTTGTACCCAAAACCTCTCTGTTGGCAGTTCAACCACTGAGATCCAACGTTACCCAACACACTACTATATTTGCTACAACTGATACTCCGGCAGTTGTTAAACCAAACCAAGCCACATCACAGCCCCCAGAAACCACAATCCATATTCCCTCTACCTCAACAGAATATGTTGAACCCTCTAACCCATCTGTTTCGGGAACCCCACGAGTTGCCACAAGTCAACAACTGAGTTAAGGACCCCACTTACTCAGACCCCTCCCAAAACAAGATTCGAATCCCTGGTTGATTATCCAATGTGCTTACGCGAGAAGAGGCTGCGTGCACAAATGACCAAGAATTTTAGGAAGATGCTACCATCAGTCGAGATCGAGACGTCTTCTGAGACGTATGAAAAGCTGATCAGAATATGCACCTGGGTTGCATTGAAGAAAGGCCCGACTGAAGACTGATTAGTGTGAAAATTACTTGAAATTCATGGATTTAATTCACATAATTTTATAGGATTTTGTGCATTATTTACACTAATTTGACTCATTGCTCTTGATTTGGAGAAAGGTAGTGTTTTGTTTATTTTATAGGAAAATGAGCATTTTTTGGAGCAAAACACGCCTCAATTATATTGTAGAGTCAATCGAAGGAATGCAACGAGAATGGAGTTGGAGAAAATATGGAAGATGGAATTATTTGGGCCAAGAATTTAATTTATTGAGACCATTTAATTAATGTTTTGAGATCAAGCCCACCTACTTCACTACTCTGCCGAAACTTGGGCATTGAATTGGTATTAAACATACAACAGGCCGCGAGGAATGAAGCCCACATGTAAAAGAAAAAGGAACCAGCTGGGCTTTAGGCCATTTCACCATTTTTAATTGATTAAGTGGAGGCCCATTTTCATCAATTAGGTGGGGTTTCGCATACATTGAACATAAGCAGGGGGATATACACAGAAGCTGGGAATTGGCGGAAACAGAGAGCACTCCATTGGGGAGGAAACCCTCTCCTCTCCCACACTTTCACTCATTAGAATAGATTAGTTATTTCATTTCTTAGATAGATTTAATTTAGAGTTTCAATTTAATGTTGGCATTGAAGATTTTGAAGACTAGAGGTGATATTTTTCTTATTGCAAATTTAATTTGGTAATTTCAATTTCATTAATGTTTTGTAGTTTAATTTTTATGAGTTTTATTCTAGTTGTTAATTTAGACATGGGCTAATCTCCAATTGTCTTGGGTGTGGATGTTTTGATGAGAATTTAGTGTAATTGTGGATTAATTGCATGATTAGCTTATAATTTGAGTATTTATTTTTCTATAGTTGTACTTTGATTGATTCATTTGGTTGATCAACCCTATTAGCGAGCATGTTCGATTATGTTTATTGCAACGAGAGTTGGGTAGCATGATTGGGAGTGTGAGTGTGAGCTTTAGCGAGCATGTTCGATTATGTTTATTGCAACGAGAGTTGGGTAGCATGATTGGGAATGTGAGTGTGAGCTTTAGTCAATTGAATTGAAGTTAATTAGTAATTAGCTCACCCGAGAGGGGTGTTAATGGCTAGACCGACAACCTTAGACACTAAACGAGTAGAGGTCGTCTAGGAGTTTGGTGAGAGGGCGTTTCATAAGCATTAATAACCGTGTTGAAAGTGCTTATGAAACACTATCTTAGGGGCTTATGGTATTTGGTTAGATCCTATAATTGCTAATCAATGCACGATGTTTACCTATGCCTTTCGAGGGGGTTTGCACACTTATGTGATAGCCTTTAGCTTGACCCAAATTCGTAGTAAAATCATGTAATTGGTTCACTAGTTCACTTAATTGCTCACAAAACGGATACACCCGAGGCAATACTTTCTCACCTTGCACTTTCATTATTGAGAGTCAGTTTAGTTGTTTGCATTAGTTGTTTATTTTCTTAATTGATATTTACTTTATCCTCCTATTTAGCTTCTATAACACCATTTTAACTTATAGTTTCGGGGCTCCACATTCAATCAACTAGGTCTTTGGACGATAACTACTAGGTCGTATACTTACTCAACTATAACGAACCCATACGCTTGTGGGGATTGTTATTGTTGTACTAAAAAGTGTGCAAAATACGAACCAAGTCAATGGCGCCGCTGCCGGGGATCTAGTTGAGAGTCTTAAGTGGGACTTGAAACTTCTTGAGTGGTGTTAGTAGTAGCATTTAATTTTTCTTATTTTGTTTTCTTTGAACTCGATACTTTGTTTTTGCAGGTGTGCACTTCATCGATTAGATGGATGGATATAATCAATACCCGTGGAATCATTGTTATGATCAACGTGGCATGATTTATCCTCCATAACATGGAGATACGAGCTACGATGATTGGAGGAACTTTGATCACCATTATCAAATGCAACAAGTTCCCTTCTATTATCAAGATTGGAGGAATGAAGAAGCATCACCTCTGTTGGGAATAAAATGATACATGTTTTGATTAAATACCAAAACCCCCTGAGACATGCCTAAGTCAAGATGATTGTGTTCAAAATGTGTTAGAACACATAGCATAAGACTAGATGAGAAGCTGATATGTTAGGCAGCTCTTAGATGATTAGATGCACATTGTGAGGGGGAACCTATGCTTAGAAAATGATCAAGATCAAGTCCCCTCAAGGCTCAAAGTCTGGAACAAACACTAAGGACAAGCATACTCCATAGAAAACCAAATGCTCTGATCAGGAGAGTTGTCCAGAAGAGTTACTTCTATGCAAGAACAAGATTGCAAAGCTCAAAAGGACAAGATTAGTCAAAAGCTCTGATCAGGAGAGTTGTCCAGAGAAGTTAACTCTGTAAAAACAACAGCTCTGAAGCTACAAGACCAAACATGCTGATCAGGAGAGTTGTCCCAGAAGAGTTGTCTCAGCAAGTTTGAACCAGAACAAAGATTCAAATGTTTGAAGGTCAACCATGCTGAAGAGTTAGAGACAACCATACCCTAAAGAATCTCAATACAACATGCTAAGATCACCTTGAAGTGAAGGAAAGGGAAAGAGCCAAGTCATCTGAAAAAGAGCAAGCCAACTTTGCTGATAAGCAAAACTGCTGATAGTGATAAGAAGAGTTGTCCAGTTGATAAGGAATGTTGTCCTATCATTGGATCAACCTTCAGAAGCCATGTCCAAGTCCTAACAAGAAGACAAACATTGGGAAAAGTGCTGCAGAATGAAGACAAAGTCTTACAAGCCGTTTATTACCCAATTAAGGACATGTCATTATCAAGAATCCGTCTTCCAGATTGAAGAACTCAAGGAAGACATTTATAGCAATTTGGGGCTGCCTCTCCAACGGGCAAATCCTCATTTTGTCTATAAATACAAGAAGTGTGAAGACCATTGAAGCACCTCAACCTTGACAAGAATATCCAACTATCTTACAAGTCAAAGTGCTTTCAAAGCTGTCAAAGACTATCTTAGTCTTCAAACACTTCTTCTAAGCTGAACCTACTGTATATCCATACAAAGCTTAGAGAGATATCCTATCCTTATACACTGATCTTCATTGTAAAGGATATCTCATTAGTTGGAACCTTACTTCAACCCTTACCCCTTTCAAGTGAGAAAGTGAGAAGGTTGTAGTAGTAGAAGTGGTAGGAGTTGACTGTTGAGAGAAGAACAGTTTAGTTCTGAGTTGAGAAGAGGGTACTAGGACTTTAGACATCCTAGGGATCAATTCACCAAGGAGTGGTGTTCTTGATCAAGTGCACCTTGGCACTATAAAACAAGTTAATTCCAAGAGTGAAGGAATTATCCTGTTAAATCAGGGAAAGTGGATGTAGGAGCTTGAGTCTCTGAACCACTATAATCTTCTGTGTTGATTTGCTTTACAAGTACTTACATTCATTCAACACTGCACACAAAACTGATCTTTCAAAGATACATACTCAAAGATTGTGCAAAAATTGTTTTGGACAAGTTCCCTGAAAACTGGACTGTATTGAATTGACCAAGTGATTTCAGAAACTAAAGGAGTCTAAACATAAAGGGCCAACCACTATTCCGTACATATAACTCCCCTAGATAGTTGTTCAACTAAGTACTCAATAGTACTTAGTAGTTTGATTATCTTAGTTGAGTTATTCATCTTCAGCAGAGTTGTCCAAGACAACCTTGCTGAGCTCTGGTTTGATCATAAGTTGAAAAGATTTGCATACAAGTGTATTCCCCCCCCATACACTTGTTATATACTCCTTTCAGGACCAACAAGTGGTATCAGAGCAGGGGTTCAAAGACCACTGCTTCTGAAAATTCATCTTGATTTTCAAAATTCACATATTTGTGTGGTCACTGAACTGATCTCTATCTGAAATCTATAACCTGTTGACTAACTGTTTTCTTGAAATATGGCCAACAACAATGCTGTTCCTCCACCTGCTGTTCAAGGATTGGACAACATGGCCACAAATCCAGTCAACCACATTTCACATCATAAAATGCCTATGTTTTCAATAGATAATTATGATTTATGGAAAATTAGAATGAGGGCTCATCTTGCATCTCTTCACACTGACATGCTAAGAGTAATCACAAGAGGACCTTTTGTGTTTACTCAAACTAACCCCATGGTGACAGATGAACAAAGAGCAGATGTAAGGGAACTGATTCCCAAAGATGAGGATGATTTCACTACTGATGAAAAGAGGAAAGATAATCTAAATTATCTAGCCATGAACACCCTCTATCAAACAATTCCAGATGCAGTCATGGGAAGAGTCTACCACTGCACCACAGCCAAAGAAATTTGGGATACTCTTGCTGAGATGTGTGAAGGCACAGAAAAGATCAAGGAGAACAAGCTCCAAGTTGCTGTGCAAAAGTTTGAACAATTCTCAATGGAAGCTGAAGAATCCATTGACAAATTTGCTGGTAGATTCACTGATGTGATGAATGAAATCAACTCCTTGGGCAAGGTGTACTCCAGGAGAGAAGTTGGATTGAAGATCTTAAGAAGCCTCACTCAAAAGTGGGATGTCTATGCTGTGATGATGCAGAATACCAAAGATCTCTCCTCCATGCCCATGCCACAAATCTTCTCAGAACTCAAAGCCTATGAGTTCGATCTCAACAGAAGAAAGCCTGTTGAGGAACCTTCAAATCCTACTAAGGGAGTGGCATTCAAGGCCAAAGTTGCTGAACCTGAAATGCAATCCACCCCCAGATCATCAAAGTCAGTCTCAAAGACTGAAATGAAGGAAGAACTAGCCTTGATGGCTAGAAGGTTTGACAAGCTGAACACAAGGTTTGGTAGATACAAGAAATTCTACCAAGACAACAAATTCAGGAGAAGGTACAACTCCCTTGAAGATCAGGCCAAGGACAAAAAGCCTGAAGAGAAAAGATCAGAGGACAAGTACTCTGATAGGAGAAGGTCCAGTAGAGCTGACCCCTCATCATCAAAAGGAAGAGATGAATCCAAAAAGGATGATGATGAAGACCTATGCTACAACTGCAAGAAGAAAGGGCACTTCCAGTATGATTGCCCTGAATTGAGCTCTAAAGAAAGAAGAGAGAGGCAAGCTAAAAGAGACAGAAAGTTCACAAATAGAAAAGCCATGATGGCTGGTGAAGAATCTGATAGTGCTGAAAGCTTCAACTCTTCTGATGGACTGTTCTCAAACAGTGATGATGATGATGATGATGTGTGCAACATGGCACTTGAGGATGATGAGGTATCCTCCACTTCTAGCTCACCATCATTTTTATCACAGAACACTAGTGAAGTTAACTTGAAACTTTCCTTTGGGAAGTTGATGGAAGATTTCACTAGATTACAAGAATTTCATGATAATTGTGTGAGAGAAAATGAAAGATGATGAGGTAGCTGTTGATGTCAAATCTACTGAGTTGTATCAACAAGTCTTGAGAGAGCTTAAGGAAGCAAATCTCAGGATAGTTGACCAACAAAAGGAGATTGATGATCAACTTCTCTCTCAGAAGAGAAAAGACTTTGAACTAAAAATTCTAAATGCCAAGTTTGAAAATCTCTCACATGAATATGATATTCTTAAATCAAGTGAAGAGAGCCTGAAATTAAAGATGCCTGCTTTGAACAAATCTTCTAGAGCAATAGAGGAAATTCAGAGTTATCAAAGACCTATGGCTCAAAGAAGTGGATTGGGTTTTGATCCATTTGAATCTTCACCTTGTCTTAGTGTTGCCTATACAAGTAACACTAAGAAAATCTTTGTTAAATCAGTGGCACAACAAGCTGAAAATGAAATAATTCAGCCACTGAATAAAGGAAAGGGCAAATTAACTGAAATGCCTACTCAAGTGTTTCAGAAGACTAGGCCTAAACATTTGGAAAAGGTCAAGGCTCCTGAACACAAGAGGAATATTGGTCAGCAGAGTAGACCCAATGGGAAGGCAACTCTACTGAACAATGTTCAGAGGAGTTATCCAAGGTATAATCAGCCTAGGCCAACTCATCTGAGAAAGCCTCAGCTGGATAGACCTAAGGACAACTATCCTCAAAGGCAGAATAAAATGAGACAACCAAAACCCTTCATGCCAAAGGGTAATGGTCATAAAAATGCATTTCCTCAAAGATTTCATCAAGCTGCACAAAGAACTCATAAGTTCAGGAGAATTGACAACTCTCCTGAAACTTACAGAGTTAACACATTCACACATACTTTCCCCAAGGCATTTAAGGGAAAGACAGTGTATGTTGATGCACAAGGAAAACAATTTAGCCACCTTGAATCAATCAGGGTGATTAGGTAAGTTTGGGTTCCTAAAGGTACAGCTAACCTCTCAGGACCCAAAACTCAAAGGGTACCTAAACCTATCTAATTGCATGTACCATTGGGCCACAAAAAGAGGAGCATGATCAAAAAGACAGCATGGTACCTTGACAGTGGATGCTCAAGGCACATGACTGGAAACAAAGAACTCCTCACTGATTTTATTGAAAAAGAAGGCCCAAATGTCACCTTTGGAGACAGCTCACAAGCAACCACAAAAGGTTATGGTACTTTGATGATTGGTAACATCAAAGTAACCAATGTATCTTATGTAGCTGGTCTCAAATATAATCTCCTAAGTATCAGTCAATTCTGTGATAAAGATTTCAATGTTGAGTTTTCAAGTGGTAAATGTTTAATCAAAGATAAAACTCAACAAATTCTATTGACTGGAACTAGGAAAGGAAATGTGTATTTTGCAGACTGGGACAAGTCTACTGATGCTGCATGTTTCATTGCTAAGAGTACTAGTGAACAAAGTTGGTTATGGCACAAGAGGCTAAACCACCTGAACTTCAAATCAATGAACAAACTTGCTAGAAATGCATTAGTTAAAGGACTGCCTAATGAGATTTTCATTAAAGAACATGTGTGTAAGCCATGTCAAGAAGGAAAACAGATTAAAGCCTCATTCAAAGGAAAACCAGTCATTTCTACTGAAAGGGTACTTGAACTTCTACACATGGATCTGTTTGGACCAATCACCCCTTCAAGTATAAATGGTAGAAAATACACATTGGTTGTAGTAGATGACTTCTCTAGGTTCACATGGGTAGTATTTCTCCTTAATAAGAAGGAAACACAAGTCAAACTACCTGAACTCCTTAAGAGACTGTCAAATGAGAAAAGCCTTAGCATTATCAAGATAAGATCTGGTAAAGGCACTGAGTTCATAAATTCATACATCAAAGAGTATTGCACATCTAATGGGATAGCTCATGAAACCTCAGCAGCTAGAACTCCCCAGCAAAATGGAGTTGCAGAAAGAAGGAACAGAACTTTAAAAGAAGCTGCTAGAACCTTAATTGCTGATTCAAATTTACCTAAGAGGTTTTGGGCTGAAGCTATAAACACTGCATGACATACTCAAAATAGATGTTTGATCACTAAGGGGCAAGGCAAAACCCCCTATGAACTCTGGAAAGGAAGAATGCCTAAAGTGTCATACTTTCACATATTTGGTTGTAAGTGTTTCATTCACAATAATGGGAAAGAATAGTTGAAAGCCTTTGATAGCAAAGCTGATGAGGGAGTATTTCTTGGATACTCTCAAATCAGTAAAGCTTTCAGAGTCTACAACAAGAAAACCCTTATAGTGGAAGAAACACCTCATGTTGTGTTTGATGAATCCATCTTTGAGATCAGGAATGATATCTTGAAACCTGAAGAAATCACACAGAGGACAACCAGGTTGAGCCTAAAAGACAAAGACACTGAATTCATAGATGTTGTCCAAGCCAACCTACCTGAAAAATTCACATTGGACAACAATCCTGAAGGCAACCTTCCTGAGACAAACCCCACTGATGGAAATGGTGAACTGAATGAGCCAATCCCAGTTCACATTCAGGTAACAACTACCAATGAAGAAGCAGCTCATGCTGAGGTAGTTAATGGGTCAAATAATCAAGGGGGAACTCAAAATGTTGAAAATACCAATGTCCCTGACATTGAGGACAACACCCCTGATTATGATCCTGAATTAGATCATGCACTCAATTATCCTGAATTCTATAACACTGGTGACTCAACGTCAATTGAGGACAACTCTACTGAAGGGATCAGAAAAAGAAGGACTTGGTTGTATGACCATCCTACTGATCTGATACTTGGTGACCCAAGTATAGGAGTCAAAACCAGAAGGTTTCATGGTGAAAGTGCTATGTTCTGTTGTTTCTTGTCAGAACAGGAACCAAAAGACATTGATGAAGCACTTCAGGATGCCAATTGGATCACAGCAATGCAGGAAGAGCTCAACCAATTCACCAGAAATGAAGTATGGGAGCTGGTTGATAGACCTTCACATCAAGATGTTATTGGAACCAAGTGGGTGTTCAAGAACAAAAAGAATGAGAATGATGTGATTTTCAGAAACAAAGCAAGACTAGTGGCAAAAGGTTACTGCCAGCATGAAGGCATTGACTATGATGGGACCTTTGCACCTGTGGCAAGGCTAGAAGCAATAAGGCTCTTCCTAGCCTATGCAGCCCACAAGAGGTTCAAAGTGTACCAAATGGATGTCAAGAGTGCCTTTCTAAATGGAGTATTGAAAGAAGAAGTCTATGTGGAGCAACCACCAGGTTTTGAGGTTGGAGACCAAGTATACAGACTGAAGAAAGCTCTATATGGACTCAAGCAAGCCCCTAGGGCTTGGTATGACACACTGTCACAATTCCTCTTGGATCATGGATTCACCAAGGGAACTGTGGACAGAACACTCTTCAGAATCTCTGAAGGAGAAGACATCTTGCTTGTCCAAATTTATGTAGATGACATAATTTTTGGATCCCCTAATGAGAAGCTTTGTGAGAAGTTATCCAAGCTTATGCAAAGCAAGTTTGAGATGTCCATGATGGGGTTGATGAACTTCTTTTTGGGTCTACAAGTCAAGCAATCAAAAGAAGGAATCTTCATCAACCAAGCCAAGTACACCAGAGAAATGATCAAGAAGTTTGGGTGTACATCAAGCAAGCCAGTAAGAATCCCAATGAACACAAATTGGAAGATGGATCCTGATGAAAGTGGTGTTCCAACTAACTCCACTGAGTATAGAGGAATAATTGGCTCACTCCTCTAACTCACTGCCAGCAGACCTGACATCACCTTTGCAGTAGGTGTTTGTGCAAGGTTTCAAGCAAATCCTAAGAAAAGCCACCTTGAGGCTGCAAATAGGATCTTGAGGTACCTCAAAGGCACTGAAAATCTAGGCCTTTGGTACCCTGCTGATGACAACATTGAATTAACTGGCTACTCAGATGCTGACTATGGAGGATGCAGAATTGACAGAAAATCCACTTCAGGAACTTGTCAATTCTTGGGCAACAAACTCATATCTTGGTTTTCCAAGAAGCAAAACACAGTGGCCACCTCCACCACTGAAGCTGAATATGTTGCTGCTGGAAGTTGTTGTGGTCAAATCCTTTGGCTAAGACAACAACTCAAGGACTACAAAGTCAACTCTACTGAAGTGCCAATATTCTGTGACAATAACAGTGCAATTGCCATATCACAGAATCCTGTATTGCACACAAGATGCAAACATGTGGACATCAAGCATCACTTCATTAGAGATCATGTGGAGAAGAAGGATATCAAGTTGGTAAAGATCCACACAGATCATCAAAAAGCTGATATATTAACAAAGCCACTTGTAGAAGCAAGATTTCTGGAATTATCAGCAGAGTTGGGTCTTCTTGATCCAGGAAAGTTGGATAAATAAATCCAAAGGAGTTTACTCATTAAGGGGGAACTAAGTTCAAACTTCAGCAGACTTGGTCAAGTCTACTGAAATTCTGAAAGATGACCTAAATAAATCAGGACACTTGTCCATTGGATTTCAGGACAGTTGTCCACATCTTTTCAGGACACTTGTCCTAGTGGGGTCAGATAAGTTGTCCTAGCTATCAAACCAAATCTTGGTCTGATAAGCACCTATTTTAGGTGATCATTGTCTATTTCGAAATCTGTCCCATTGAAAATACAGTTTTCACCTTTCTGGGATTTAATTTGTCTCCCACCCAAAAGGTCACTTTCCATGCATTAAATGCCAAGATTTAACTCTTGTTTGCATTAAACTTTTTGGGACATGATCTATCTCGAAAACTCCCCCAGCCTTAAACAAATATTAAAAACCACCCACGTTTTTGAACAAAACAGTTTTTCACTGTTGCATTGGTTTTTGACCATTGGATCAAAACTGCCCAACTCCCCTGAAATCAATCCTAGCCGTTCATTTTGGATTTCCATTTTTGTTCACCTTTGAAATGCATCAAGACTTCACCAACTCATTGACAAACATTCTTTTTAGAATATTCACAAGTCTTAAGATCCCCCACAAACACTTCTTCCCCAAGTATTCGAAACCCTAACTCAAATTCTCTTCAAACTCTCTCAATCTTCCTCAAACTGTTCTCTGTAACTTTCAAATGGCCCCCAAAGTTAGACCAGAGATGATCATTGATTTCTCCAACAAGGCTCTAGACCTTGATTTTAGTTATTTGAGCAACAAAAACAATCTTCATTTTGAGCCCATAGTATCCTTTGAGAGTGAGGATCCTGAGATAAAACCAACCCTGAGATGGTTGAGGAGAGCTGGGCTACAAAAGTTCATGGAAGAAAGACCAAGCTCCTACCTAGAAAGCTACATGGCTGAGTTCTTTGCCTTTCTCAAGTGGAGAGGTAAGCCTGAAGATGGTGAAGTTTCCACCAGATTGTCATATATTGCAGAGGGAGAGGAAGAAGAGAGATTTCATAGAGTGAAATTCTCTTCAGAAGATCTTGAAGGAGCTTTTGGATTACCTTTTGAGGGAAGGAATCCATAAGTTTATAGTACTGGACATGAAGATGAAATAGCTCAAGAATGGCTATTAGTACCAGCTCCTCTCTCTTCAACACAAAACAAGAAGACTCTCAAGCCAGAATTTCTCAACCTCTTTGAGGTAGTTGCTAAGAGCCTCTTGAGCAACACTGGAAGCTTGGAGCAGGTCAGCCATCCAAGAATCAGAATTATGGCTGCAGTAATTGATGCTAGTGACAAAGGCATCAAGTTTGATTGGAGGACCTTCATCATGTCTGAAATGATGAAGGAAAAGGCAAAATTCAAAGTGAAATCTCACAACAAGGTTGTGCTAGAGGGGAAACTCAAGTATTGCACCAGGGCAAGCTTGTTGATTGAAAGATTTTCCCACTACTCTCAAATGCAAACATTTGCAAAGCCTCTCCCAGCCCAAAAGATACTGTTCAGGAAGCTCAACAAGAAAACTAAGCAAAGGAGAATGCTTCTGGCCAAACCTGCTGAAGAAAAGGTTGAAGAAAAGCCTAAGATGATGAAAAGAACTAAGGCCAGGGCTGTCAAAACAAGGAAAATGTCTCAATTGCCTTCAAAAGAAGCCTCAGGAGCATCAGCTGAAGTTGATGAAGTGGCAGAAGAGGGAGTAAGTGTGCCTTCTGACCACTCAGAAGAGTTGAGGCTGAAATATAATGAGACAAGGCAAAAGAAGAAAGGAGATAAGAGGATCAGGGAAGTTGTTCCTGAGATGGAAGGTGAAGGAAGTGGGAGCAGTAGGGCTAGCAAGAGAAGGGCCAAGCCTACTGAGAAAGTGTTGGAGCTGCAGGAAGAAAGGTCTCTATAATTGGCTCTAAGAGAGAGCAGAGCTGAAAGCAGGACCAAATCCAGGCCAAGGACTAGCTCATCTGGATCTGGAACTCCAGAATCCAAAGTCCCTGAAGGTCAACCTAAAGAGGCCAACATCCCTGAAATTCAGAATCCTGAGCCCAACTCCCCTGAAACCCATATTACCCCTCCCAACCAATCCATTACCCTTGTAGATCTCACTAAGAGATATTCTCCAGAAGGAAGTGTGCAAAGAAGTGGCATTGATGTGCTTGCAGACTTAGCAGTAGATGAGACAAGACTCTTATCTCCCCTTGACTCATCCATGCTCAACTACTCCAAACTCTTAGAACATGCACTTAATGAGCCAACTCCCTTAAGCAAAGCCCCTTCAGAGCCATTGCTCTCTAAAGCAACTGAAGTACCTTCATTTGAACCTAATCCTTCTGAAGCCAACCCTCCTGAACTTAACTTGCCTGAAGCTGCAATTAAGGAAACCACAACCAACTCCCCTATAGCCCAAAGTTCTCCATCTAGTGAGAATGAGGAGGAGTATACTTATGAAAGTATGCTCAGAGGTGGAGCTAAGGCCACAGTGGACAGTTTGTATCCACAACTTGCTGAATTTCCAAGAATTCAGAAGATGTTTCATGATTTGAGGATGCTTGTGGATGTAAAAGATAAGACCTTAATGGAGATATCACAAGTTATCCAAGATAAGGGTGCTAACTGGTGGCAAATAGAGGAGAGCAGATTGCTACACTTTGCTGGTGTGATGAAAACAAGATTCCTCACAGATGAGGAAGTTTTTGCAAAGTTGGTAGCTGAGAAGATCATTGAGGAGAAAGAAAGAAAAGCTAAGGGAATCAAACACCTTGACAGTAGCTCAAATGATGATGATTCCCTTGATGATCCCTCAAACCCTTCAAATCCCAACCCTCCTGAAACCCCTCAAGCCAACCTCCCTGAACCTTCTCAACCCAAGTCTTCTGTAGCAGATAGACTTTCAAACCCTCCTAAAACCTATCATAGGAAAGGCTCTGTATCTTCAGAGGTGTTGACCAAGGGTGGTAACACAACCAAAGACACATCTGCCAATGACGGTTCTTCTAAACCCAAGGCACAGCCTAAAGATGTTGAGGTTCCTATGCTAGAGGCTGGTTTGATTAAGGCCTATTCAGTGTCAGAAGAGTTGGACACTGATCAGCCCTTAATCATTCAGGATGACTTAGTGGCTATTGAAATAAGCACTGTGATCTCTCCACAACTGCCATCTTTGAACCTTGTTGAAGGTGGAGATGTTGCAGGTTTAGGAGAAGGAGTTGAAAAGGAGAAGTTAGTGGAAAAACCAGAGGGAGTAGTAGATGAGAGAGATGTGGTGATCACTAGAATAGTGAGTGTACCACCAAATGAGGGTGATATAAGTGAGGAAGGGCAGGCTATTCTTGAAGTCAAATCTGAACTTCAGGAATCTCTTGATGAGAGGAGGCATGTTTCTTTAAGTGAGGAAATTATTGAAGAAGGGAGAAAAGAAAGAGTTGAAAATGAGAAGAAGGCTGCTGATGTATCAGAGTCTTATACAAAAGAAATTGAGGGTGATGAGTGTTTATTTCCTAACCTGTTTGATCTGTCTAATATTGCAGGTATTTCCCTTGACCAAATTTTTGCAGATGAGTTCTTAACAGATGCACCTATCCAAGTAGATACAGGCTCAGCTCAAGCCTTACTTGGAATGCAATCAGAGAAATTGGACTCCTTGGCTCATCAAGTCCAATATGCTCATGCTGAAACTTCAGGAGCATTGAATGAGCAAGGAAGAACTCTAGCATCTGTAGAAATGAGACTCACTGGCTCTGAGGATGTGGTTCTACCCACACTGGAAGCAAGGATTAGTGGTGTGGAAACTGGTCTCCAAACCATTTCCACTGAAGTACAAAAAGCCAAATCCACCATGGAATCCATATCAGAAGAGGTCAGGAAGGAACAAAAGTTTCTGAGAGACAATCACAATGCTAATGTCAAGGCTCTCAGGCTTACTGTCAAGCAAGCTCTTGGAAAGAAGACAACACTGCAAAAGAAGAGAGCTGAAGAGCAAAGGCTAGCAATGGTGAAAGCAGCCTCTGAAAAGTTTTCCCAAGAGGTATTGGCCAACATTGTTGAAGGTGCAGTGGCCAACCTCACTGAGCTTCTTAAAGCCCAACTGGATGCATCCCTGAAAGCAACCTAGGAGGAGGTTGTTCAACAAAAGATGAAGCCTGTTCTAGCTTTTCTTAGCTTGAGTAGTGATAGGATGCAAAATATACATGATGAAAATGTATATCTGTTGGAGGAAATGAAGTCTCTAAACCAGGCCCAATCCCTAATGGCCACAACAATGAGTGAGCTAAAACCCCAGTGCTTTGATGCTGCCAAAAAGGGGGAAAGGGAAAGAGCTAGAGCAAAAGGTGCCTTGGTGATTGGAGGCTCAGACAAGGGAAAAGACAAAACCGCTGAAGCAAAAGGAAAATAACCTGCAGTGCTAAACTTAGAAGAATTGGATGAAGAAGAACAATTGGCACTTGCATTGAAGAATTCAATGGCTTCAGCACAAGAAGAAAGGATGAGGCTACAACAGAGACCAGGTGGTGAGGTGTCTGGTTTGGACAAAGATGCTGAAGGTGTCCAAACTAGAGGAAAGATCAAGAGGGCAAAAGGAAAGAAAAGACAAGCTGAGACATTTACTGACTTTCCCAACAGTCTTGATCTTCCACCTGAATTCAGAATTGATGAAGATGAGCCTACATCAAAGAAAGCCAAAGCTACTGAAGAGCCCAAAATTGCTGAAAAGGAAAAGTCTTCTGAAACAGTCAATGTTGCTGAAGGTTCCAAGTCCACTGAAGATATTGAAGAACTGTTTGCTGAAGGATTTGGACCTGAACCTAAGAAGAAGACAACTGTCCTAGCTCATGATCCATCAAAGTTGTTTCATGAAGGGTATGGCAAAGACCCTGAAACACAACAGAAACTGGCCATGATGAGGGCCCAGGAGAAAATTGATTTGATGGATGAAGCACAAAGAGCAAGAAATAAGACAAGAGCAAATTTTCAGAAACCAAGAAGAAGGAGAGCAACTTACAGCAAGATGAAGCCTCAACTTTTAGTCCCAATGGACACCAAATATCCACACTTGGATAAATGGGTGCCAATTCAGCTGAATGATACATGGGAAGAGGTTAAAAGGGAGTTTGTCTATGACTATTATGTCATTGACAGATGGAATGGAGGAGATACCAACTCTGCCTTTGTTGAATTCATGATAGAATACTACAGAGAGTTGTATCAACAATTACTTGCAGCTGCTGACATTGCAAGAATTGAACTCAATGCTCCCAAGCCCATCATCTACATGCCTCCAAAGCTTGAAGGATGGATTGACCAAGCAAGGATCCTAAGGGAGTTCACAGAAATTCTGAAGCTGAACAAGATGACCCTTGGACCCAAAGGAACCAACCAGGAAGGCATGGAACTCAAGAAGAGAGTGTGGGCACAATATGGAATGGTGCCACCTCCTGAGGATGATCTCTAAGAATGGCTAAGTCTTCTGACTCTTTCTAGATAGAAAACTATCTTATCTGAAGATATTTTTGCTATATGGTCAAATCTGCTGAAGTTTGGACAAGCCTGTTGATGTGATATGCCTTGATATGCTGTTTGCTCTAACATGATTTGGATTGCTCTGATGCAAAAATTGATGTTGATATCCAGTATTCTACTTTGATATCTGGAATATTTTGTCTTAGCTCTGATATCTTAGATCCTATGTTTAGTATTAAGTTGTAATGAAATGCTCATTTGTAATGTTATCTTGAATTCATGCTCTGAATAGTTATCTTCAACTATCAACATGCCTGTAATGATTCTCATTTCAATGATAATTGAACACCTTCTATCAAGATACATTATTGCAGAAATCTCTCTATGCCTATCTTTGAAACCTACTTGCAACAAAAACAGTGAATACACTAACACATTGTCTTTTCAGGAATATTGACCTTAGTCATGTCTTCTGAAGATATATGTAATAGGTGTAGACAAGTCACTTTTGCATAGAATGTGTAGGTTTTGGCATCATCAAAAAGGGGGAAATTGTTGGGAATAAAATGATACATGTTTTGATTAAATACCAAAACCCCCTGAGACATGCCTAAGTCAAGATGATTGTGTTCAAAATGTGTTAGAACACATAGCATAAGGCTAGATGAGAAGCTGATATGTTAGGCAGCTCTTAGATGATTAGATGCACATTGTGAGGGGGAACCTATGCTTAGAAAATGATCAAGATCAAGTCCCCTCAAGGCTCAAAGTCTAGAACAAACACTAAGGACAAGCATACTCCATAGAAAACCAAATGCTCTGATCAGGAGAGTTGTCCAGAAGAGTTACTTCTATGCAAGAACAAGATTGCAAAGCTCAAAAGGACAAGATTAGTCAAAAGCTCTGATCAGGAGAGTTGTCCAGAGAAGTTAACTCTGTAAAAACAACAGCTCTGAAGCTACAAGACCAAACATGCTGATCAGGAGAGTTGTCCCAGAAGAGTTGTCTCAGCAAGTTTGAACCAGAACAAAGATTCTAATGTTTGAAGGTCAACCATGCTGAAGAGTTAGAGACAACCATACCCTAAAGAATCTCAATACAACATGCTAAGATCACCTTGAAGTGAAGGAAAGGGAAAGAGCCAAGTCATCTGAAAAAGAGCAAGCCAACTTTGCTGATAAGCAAAACTGCTGATAGTGATAAGAAGAGTTGTCCAGTTGATAAGGAATGTTGTCCTATCATTGGATCAACCTTCAGAAGCCATGTCCAAGTCCTAACAAGAAGACAAACATTGGGAAAAATGCTGCAGAATGAAGACAAAGTCTTACAAGCCGTTTATTACCCAATTAAGGACATGTCACTATCAAGAATCTGTCTTCCAGATTGAAGAACTCAAGAAAGATATTTATAGCAATTTGGGGCTGCCTCTCCAACGGGCAAATCCTCATTTTGTCTATAAATACAAGAAGTGTGAAGACCATTGAAGCACCTCAACCTTGACAAGAATATCCAACTATCTTACAAGTCAAAGTGCTTTCAAAGCTGTCAAAGACTATCTTAGTCTTCAAACACTTCTTCTAAGCTGAACCTACTGTATATCCATACAAAGCTTAGAGAGATATCCTATCCTTATACACTGATCTTCATTGTAAAGGATATCTCATTAGTTGGAACCTTACTTCAACCCTTACCCCTTTCAAGTGAGAAAGTGAGAAGGTTGTAGTAGTAGAAGTGGTAGGAGCTGACTGTTGAGAGAAGAACAGTTCGGTTCTGAGTTGAGAAGAGGGTACTAGGACTCTAGACATCCTAGGGATCAATTCACCAAGGAGTGGTGTTCTTGATCAAGTGCACCTTGGCACTATAAAACAAGTTAATTCCAAGAGTGAAGGAATTATCCTGTTAAATCAGGGAAAGTGGATGTAGGAGTTTGAGTCTCTGAACCACTATAATCTTCTGTGTTGATTTGCTTTACAAGTACTTACATTCATTCAACACTGCACACAAAACTGATCTTTCAAAGATACATACTCAAAGATTGTGCAAAAACTGTTTTGGACAAGTTCCCTGAAAACTGGACTGTATTGAATTGACCAAGTGATTTCAGAAACTAAAGGAGTCTAAACATAAAGGGCCAACCACTATTCCGCACATATAACTCCCCTAGATAGTTGTTCAACTAAGTACTCAATAGTACTTAGTAGTTTGATTATCTTAGTTGAGTTATTCATCTTCAGCAGAGTTGTCCAAGACAACCTTGCTGAGCTCTGGTTTGATCATAAGTTGAAAAGATTTGCATACAAGTGTATTCCCCCCCATACACTTGTTATATACTCCTTTCAGGACCAACAACCTCCTCCTCAAGGATATTACCCTCCACCTCCACATCAATACCCTCCTCCTCAACACTTTGATCCACATTATTCATATCCTCCTCCACCACCTGAAGAGCAGTATCGTCCACCTCCTCCTCCACCTATAGAAGAACCTCACTTTGAATTTCATGAAGCTTCGAAAGGAAATTGGTATGATAGTGAGAGGAGCTTTGAGTACGATCATTAAGTGCAACAAGTTCCCTCTCATTATCAATATCATGATTGGGGGAAAATGGAAGCTTCACCCTTTCTTATAGAAGCATTCAAAAACTATATGGGTGAAGATGAATTTCAAAGAGCTTTGGATGAACTTCGTCATGATAAAAAGGTGGGCTTTGAGTATGATTATCGAATGCAACATGCTCCCTCTCATTATCAAGAGTGGGAAAGGAATGAGTATTGGCCACCAAGCAATGAGGAGAGGACTACTACCGAAGAGCTCATTGCACACATGATGGAGAGAATGGATGCACATGATAAGAGAATGGAGACAAGTGAGAAGAAATCCGAAGCATCCGACTCCATCCTTGCCCAACTTGTGAGTAATCAAAAATCAACCAACTCCATACTTGCTCAACTTTTGAGTAGTCAAAAATCGATGGAATTCCAACTTGGACAATTGGCGATCGCCGTGAAAAAAATGCAAGAAGAGGAGAGCTCAAGTGAGGAGAGTGAAGATGTCAAGCTCATTGTCAAAGGAGATGAAGAGAAATGTCCTTTAATGGATATGAGCAACAAGGAACATGAAGATCAAGAAGCATCGAAAGATGAAGTGAAGAGAAAAATGAGCATTTCTAAACCTTTAAACTCTTCAATTCACTCTTTCTTTGATATTGATGCTTCTATTGATTTCATTTTGCCTCTTAATCACTTTGACTCAAAGAAGGAAATTGAGAAGAGATTAGGTATCCTTGAGGAAAAAGGAAAGAAATGGCAAGAGATGGTAAAGGAGCAAGAGGAACATTCTTTGATGAGAGGATGAAAGAAACACGTGGATGATAGGTCTTCCATTCATAAGAGCCTCCTTGAGTTTGAAGCTCAAAGGTTGAAATACAATAGGAAGGAAGACCGATATCCATGGTCTTTCCGATGAGTTCTTTCATTTTCGTCCGGCTTGAAGACGTTAAACTTAGCGCTAAATGGGAGGCAACCCATTCTTTATTGCTTTCTTTTATTTTTAGATTTGTAGCTTGTTTGATCTTTTGTTTAGTTTTTGTTTTGTATGTTGAGTGTTGTGTTGGTGGTCAAGGATGAGAGATATGCATGGTGGAGCTCAAGGGTAGTGGTGCTTTGGTGCTAAGAAGTTCAAGGGACAATCGGTTGTGGTAGCTTGCTTCTTTAGTGAGCTCACTTGGTGGATATTTTCCTAGGTAACACACTTAACCCCAAACTTTGCATTCAACTAGATAGTTTCATTTAAGTTTGGGGGAGATTTCGTGTGTTTACCTTCATTATTATTGCATCGTTTGTCCTACTATATTGAGTTGGTGTTCAAGTTCCTGAAACTGATCATGTAGAAGATGAGTTGATGCAAGATGCAGAACCAGTAGAGTTGATGCAGTTTACTGATCCGATTCTCGACTTGGAGAATGTTTCTGATCAGATAAGAGGTCTTGTGTTCGAATTTCAAGTAGAACATGCTCACAGTCTAAGAACGGATGTTGGACAGATCACAAGACAGGTTGAAAAGTATTTTCCGGCAGAAACGTGTGCTTACATTGCCAGACTAGTCGAGTTACTCAAAAGAGATTCAGATGAAGCTAAAAGAAGGGCTAAGGAAGCAAAGTTGGCAATCGTTCCTTATTGTCCTCCTATCAACCTGAAAGCTATTGCTGGAAGTGTCGTTCCAGAGGTGGAAGCAGTAGAAGACTTAGTCTTGTCTACTGTGCTGGAAGACAAGTTAGTTGAAGCTCAAGTGTTTAATGAAGATGAGCTCATGGATGAAGCTGTTCCTGAAGATGACATTCCTACGGTTGCTGCTCAATCTACTCAAGTTATTTCAACTGAATTCTTAGACGAGTTGAAGATGGATTTGAGGCAAGTGGTTCAGTCGTCTATTGATGAATTCTTGAAATCAGACTTGAAGCAAGTTCTGGAAGAGCAAAAACAATCTCTTGTTGATAAATCGAAAGCTCTAATCGTTGGAGAAGTGAATCAGATGGATTCGACTTTCAGACAAGAGATGTATACGCAACTAGAAGACTTCCTACAAAGACAGGTTAACTATTCAGAGAAGTGTTTTGTTAACTTCGCAAGAACTTTGGCTGAAGAGTCAAAGAAGATGGAAAGATTGTATCGCGTGAAGATAGAGATAGCAGATGCACAAAGAAGAGAAGCACAAGATCAGTTGGTGCAAGCTAGAGCTCTTATCACTGCAATGACTGAAGAGAACAGGTTGCTTAGACAGACTGCTACTCACTTCAAGGATGAGTTAATTTCTAGTTCAAGGAAATTAGAACACACAGCTGATCGTCTTGAAAAGCTAAGTCAAGATAAGACACATCAAAAGCAAATTGATAATGCTGCGGAAGCTATGAAGGAAGCGATCAAGGAAGAGATGACTCGTTTTACCTCTCTATTCACTTTTAAGGCTAGTGATGAACCCAAAAAGGGGGAAGATGTCAAAGAGGTGAAGTTTGCTGAACCAGAGGTAACTGCTGCTGCAACATAAGAGGCTAGTAGGCCAAAGAGAAGAAGGCTAGTTAAGAAAGCAGATCTTGAACAGATCAGTGCTAGTGCAGAAGAGCAGAAAAGACAAGTTAAGGGCAAAGGTGTTGCGCCTGAAGAGGTTCAGACAAGACGAGTTGTTGTCAAAAGAAAACTTGATCTTGAGAAGAAGAAAGAAGTATTGGGTGAAATACTTGCAGATATTGGTGATGAAGAGGTTGCAGCTCTTCATAAGAAGCAGAAAATGGAAGATGATCATTATGCAAACAAAAAGGTGTTAGGAAAACACATCAATAGATTGCAGAAGATGAAAGTTAATCCAGATGAAATTGAGGATGCCCACATAGACAAGTTCATTGACCATGAGCATAGAGATGCTGGTTGATAGTCAAGATGAAATGGGAATTAGATCACTAGATAATTAGAAAGTATGGTGACCCGGACAGCAAAGAAGAGTTATATGCTGTGTTTGACAAGTTCATGGAAGCTGGGGATGAAAATCTTTGGAACTTGATCATGCGCATCGCAACTGCTGTAGGTTACAACATATTGGTTCCTGATTTTTCAAAGTGGGAAACTCCACTACTTGGATTTGGAAAAAGAATCAACATGAACCATGTGAAGAAGTTTGAAGAAGAACTGTTGGAAAAAGAGAAGATCGAGCATGAAGATCATATATCAGACATTCATAGAAGGATTCTGGAAGCATTTCAAATTCCTACTCCAAACGCTGGACAGATGAGTGACTGATGAAGACTGTAAGTTCTTGTTTACTTATTTCTATTTCATTTTGCTTAAGTAAGTGTAATCTACTGATCTTATTTGAATGAATGAAAAGATAACACATTTTGATGATTATATAAGATAACTACTTAACTAGTCTACTAACATGAAATAATTCAAGTAGTTTTGACTTCATCAAAAAGGGGGAAATTGTTGGGATATGAATCCTGATACAAGTCCTAAGATGATGATGAGTTGAGTTTTGATAAGCCAAAAGAAGTCTTGAATAATTTCTAAGTGTTGACTGATCTAATCTAGTTATGAAGTCATCTTAAGCAGATCAGTAGAGTACAAAAAGAAGAGTACAAAAAGACAAGTACGTTTTATAAGTACTGTGTTATATTTGTTAGGTTTTGTATTGAGCTAATTAAACAACGTATAGAAGCTCATAGTTCATAGTTTATGTTTTGTATTCGCATATTGATGTATAGATCATAAGGTGACTAAGTTGATTTATAAAGCTTAAAGTAATGTAATAGTCTTGTTAAGATTAGATGATAGGACTAGTATAGTGTTAGTTCTATACAGAAGTCTACTACTGAAGAAGAAGACTTGAAGACTCGCGCAAGACAAGTGTTGAAGAAGACTGGAGATTTGTCTAAGTATGGAGACTAGACAAGTGCGAAATAAAGAATGAAGAAACTGTTTAAGTCATAAATGCGTATGAAGACAAGGACGTTTTATTGAAGAGTTAGTTATGGAATAACTAATTAACTGAAGAAACGCGTGGATGGATAAGAAGAAGCGGTTAAAAGTTAGTTATCATGAAAAGGTTGTTGATAATAGAAAGTTCTTGATATTCAGAAGTCTATAAATACCCCATGGTATTCTACATTTGAAGACTACTGTTACCAAGATATTTGAAGCATTCTAAAGAGATATTCGAAGCAAACAAACTCACAGAGTTCAAGTTCAGAAAGTTCAAGCTAGAAGACAAGTGAAGAATTCAAGAAGGCTACTACTGAGCTAAAGAGAAGTTTTACTTTTATAGTTTTTTTCAAGTTGCTAGTTACTTGTAAAATAGCAAATTAGATCGAAGATATATCTGGAGATATAATCGAGAAGATCAAAGTCTTATTTCTTGGGACTCTAAGCCACAAGAACACACTACTCGAAGAGAAGAGTAATAAGAATTTCGCAACTGGAGTTGTGAGAGTGGATGTAGACAAGTTGTCGAACCACTATAAATCTTGTGTTGTTTACTTTACTATTTTGTTTGTGTTTGATTGATTAACTGCTTAATTGATTAATTGCATATAAGAACAAGACAAGTAGAGTGTTCATAACAGAAGTTCGCGAATTAGTTGAGTATAATTGATTGGGCTCATTGTTAATCTAGTAAATTCCGCATTGTGTATTCTGATATATTGAATTTTTTTGAAAAGTTTATTCACCCCCCTCTAGACGTTTTCCTAGCTTACTCAATATTATAAACTCAACTAGGGACCAACACTTAATATCCGACTACTCATTTTTCACCGTATAAGGTTTACGGTAAAGTATTCGATTACTCGTTTCAATGTGTCGATTCCATTAAATTAATTTTCAATGTGTTCATTACATTAATATTCGATTGTGTACACTTGGTGTCCGACTACTCGTTTCTCACCGTATAGGGTTTAGGGTTAGTGTTTGATTACTCGTTTCAATGTGTTAATTCCATTAAATTAAAATCTAATAGTTAGGTTTAGAGTTTAGGGTTCGATTACTTATTTCAATGTTTGATTTCATTAAATTAATTTACAATGTGTATACTTAGTGTCCGACTACTCGTTTCTCACCGTATAGAGTTTAGGGTTAGTGTTCAATTACTCGTTTTAATGTGTTGATTCCATTAAATTAATTTTCAATGTGTTCATTACATTGAAATTCAATAGTGTACACTTAGTGTCCGACTACTCGTTTTTCACCGTATAAGGTTTACGGTAAAGAATTCGATTACTCGTTTCAATGTGTTGATTCCATTAAATTAATTTTCAATGTGTTAATTACATTAAAATTCAATAGTGTACACTTGATGTCCGACTACTCATTTTTCACCGTATAGAGTTAGTGTTTGATTACTTGTTTCGATGTGTTGATTCTATTAAATTAAAATCTAATATGTTTATTAAATTATTTTTTTCACCATATAGTGTTAATTAAATTAAAATCTAATAGTTAGATTCATTAAATTATTTTTTTCACTATATGGTGTTGATTAAATTAAAATTTAATAGTTAGTTCATTAAATTAATATTTAAAATTTTTAAGAATATAGTGTTGATTAAATTAAAATTCGTTAAATTAATTTCAAGAAAACTTCAACTCTATTTATGGTTACGATCGAAAGTATTTTCTGTCGTCTTTGTCTTTTTTAATATAAGGATTTAGAGGAATTAATTTAATTGAGAAAATTCAGAAATTATTGAATGTTTATAATAACAAACCAAACCGTGAGAAAATTATGGAAAACAAATTTTAAGAAGAAAATTATTTAAAGTCAAATATCATATAATATATACGTATTTATCATGCCTACTGTCTACTACATACATATGTTATAATATATATATATATATTATGGAATGTTACATTCATTGTTAACTGTCGGGTGGTGAGTGACCTTGAATATTTTCTTCGTCGTCAGAATCATCTCCAAAAATTGATCGAAATAATTTATAATCAGCCATTTCGTATTTTGATGGAGAAAGAAAAATTATTTTAATGGAGATAATGGAGGAAACTTAACATTTCTTTTTTTACCGAAGCAAACTTAAGTTAATGGGGTTGGCAGGGGCGGACCTATGCTTTGTGAGGGAGGGCCATGGCCCCCTCAAATTTTAGCCACTAAATGCATATATATTAGTGATAGTTTTTTTTTCTTTATTTTTTCATTTGTGCCTCCTAATAAACCAACTAAGTCCGGCCCATTTCCAAATTAACTTTTAATTAATGAATTCCTTTTTATTTCATTTTCTTTCAAAACAGAATATTATTCATTTTATTTTGTTAGTTGTTAATTTATTATTTTGATGGTACCTTTAATTTAAAATTAATTCTTCAATTATTATTTGATGTATTTTTTGAATTTATTTTGTAGGTTAAAAATAAACACGAATCATATAACTAATTGTTGATTAAGGGCTAAAATTTAATGTAGTCTTCTACTGCAAATGTACATCGATCTTTTTCAGTTATGAATACAAGAAGGATGTTGATTACGCTTCGTAACACGATGAAAAATGGATTTCTTATAAACAGTTTGTTGGTATATATTGAAAAAGAGATTGCAAAGAGGTTCAAAATAGATTCACTTATATATGATTTTCGCAACATGAAAGTTGAAAGTAAGACGTTCTAAATATTAAAAGGTTGTAAGTTTAATGTTATATTTTGATTAATGATAATTATACGTTTATCAGTGTATATATAATTTAAATTTGATTACTTTTGAAATCATAATAGTGTGACATGGTGTAATTATGTGTCTTGGGAGAGTAAATTCCGCCGTCAGCGTGTGTTGAGAAACGAGAAAAAAGGAAATTAATTCTGACGCATGTAATTTAGTTAATTAATTGTTATTATCACTTATTAAGGGTAGAACAGTAATTATGTAATTAATAAAATATTAATTAATTAAAGAAAAAATTTCTGGATATCCAGATCCTGGATCCTTATCATTACCGATACCCCGAATTCAATGCTGAAGATCTCTTATGATGTTTTGTGTTGAGGAAAAGACACTAACACTTGACTTTTTTTAAGAAGCATTTGAATTTTGTTGGTTTTTCACTTGAAATTCTGTATAAATATTTTTACATAAAATTCATAGCTTTTTTGCATCGAGCATATAGATTTCATTTCAGTTTCTCACGTTTCTTTAGTTCGTCAGAGCTCTTGAAAACGTTACGTCAAATTGTGAACACTGGTCTCAACGTGTTTATTTTACGAGCAAAGGTCTAACCTTATTCGACTTTACCTAATACCTACTATTGATGTTGTTTGTTTTTGGATCATTGCAGCTAATTATGAGAACCTGATTGTTTTGACAAGCAGTAAAGGGAAAAGTCGAAGTCTTTTATCTAAATTTTATTTTATTGTACGTATTTAGATTTTTTTGTTATTTATTTTTCGTTAATTTTGTATGGGTTGGTATGCTATGAACTCGAGTGCATGTTGCGCACCCTAGTCCATGTTGCACTTTTCAGTTTTACTGACTTACACTTTTTGATAAATGGTGTTGCACTTTTTAATTATTAAACTGTATAATAATATCTTTAGTAATAATTGAAAAGTGCAACACCATTTACCAAAAAAAAAGTAAGTCAGTAAAACTGAAAAGTGCAACATGGATTAGGGTGCACAACATGAGTGCATACTAGACTTTACCATTTTGTTTGTATAGCGATTATAGATGCTAAAAATACAACACTAACATCATAGTCACAAGACAATTTAATACTAGCAATTAGTAAAGTGGGGCCAAAAGTGGCTTTCAATTATGGATGATAGTTCAGCCCCAAGTCACAAAGTCTTTTTCTATAGAGCCCGACTTTAACCATGGCAGACCGAGAAATTCAGCGTAACCAATCAATGAAAATATTCTACTTTTGGTGGGAGTGCTAATATGTAAAGCTTTAATAAAATATTACTAATATTTAAAAAATAATTTAATATAATATTAATATTTGTAAGGATTTTAATAAAATAAATAAAAGTGCGGTTAGTCCTTTTTTTTAAAAATAAATTTAATTTAATAAATCTTTTATTATTTATTTAATTTAGTTAATTTCTATTCTTATCAATATTATAGATATATAAATAAAATTTATTCACCATTTTTTTTTGTAATTTTAATTTTACTTAATATTCGCTATTTGTGATATTATAATGAGACATTTGATAAAATTTCACCATTCTTCGACAATCTCTCCCATCCTCAAATTCTTATATTTTATTTTTTTTGCATTTTTATGACAATAATATATACTTCTAGTGGCTTTTCTTCGGTTCCAAAGAGTGTGGGTATAAAAAAAAGATTAGAAAAAATTACATAGTTTATTCAAAATTTAAAATAACTAAAATTTAAAATGAAAGAATTTGTGGAGGTGAGAGATAGTAGAATAGTGGATTTTTTTTTATCAATATCCCATTATAATATCACAAATATAGAATATTAAGAATTAAGATTAAAATGATTTAATATTTGAGAGGCTAAGATAAATTAAATTTATTTATTTATTTATATGAGTTGGTCTCTAGTGTATATAGTGTGCACGATGCACACTATGCTGATTGATCAACCCTTATTACGTAGAAAAGACGAAATTTTGCAATAAAGTAACTGCTAGTGTAGTGCTTATAACATCATATGACAAGTATGAGGTCAAACCTCAATTCTTTTTAAGAATAACACCTGCTAGTTGGTGAGTTGGGATTGTTGTATTCTTTTGTGCTCAATTAGATATTATTTGAGATTTTATTGCGTTTTTCAACTTATAATTTATCTCATTTTTTATCTTGATTTTGTTATTATTTGAGTTTGTGTTAAACATATTTTGATTAATATGTTTATTAGGACTGACCAACCAAATTTATTTGTTTATCAATTATAACTAATTCATATTTTATAATCCGTAATTATTATAATATTGTTAAAATTATAGCAACTAAGGTATAACACCTTAGGTGATAATAACGTCTAGGTTATATGAAACGAGTGTCTCGTATTCATAGTCTAGTTTATCCTATTGTTTTAGTTCGTTAATATGTTCCTCGAGTTGAATCTTAAATTTTCCCACACTTGAACTTTTTTTTTTTGAAAGGCCCACACTTGAACTATTGCTTGTCCTCAAGCAACAATTGCACTCAAGTAGAAAATAAAAACTAACCACAACAACACAATTAACACCTGCTACTCAATGATCAAAACATGACTAACAAGAATATTTTCTTACGACTCTAACACTTGAATTTAATTTTTGATCTATAATCATGAGTGACTTGTCCCTCTTGTACAACTAAGACCATCAATTCACATTCAAACATGAAACTTCATCAACTATGTTTCAAGTACATTAATTATAGCTCCCTAAAATTTTCATCTTGATTATTCGATTCAATTCTCCATCAAAGTACAAATCTGAGTGGTGTTTGTCTTCCTTTTTTCTTAATTTAGACTATATTTAGAAGTTGAAATTTTTCCTCTATACTTTTTGGGTTTTAGCTCTTCTTGTGTTATTAATTTTTCGTTTAAACATATGAGTCCCTCAAGTAGGTAGTTGTTTCAACCCATCGTTATTTTTTTTCATTTCAAATGATTTTCGTCTCAACTCCTTTTTGTTTTCCTCCAACTACAATTGTTTCATTTATTTTTCTCAACTTCGTCTACCAACTTAGATTTTTCTTCCAAGGAGAATTAAAACAGAATCACAAAAATACAAGAAATTCATGATGACTATTTCAAAACCAAAATAACCACTAATAAATTTGATTCCACCACTCAAGCATGAATATCAATCCAATTGTCAATTAGGACAACTACCCAAGAATAGTTGGAAAGTAAAAAAAAAAAATTGAGAGATAGTTAATTTTTGCCATATTAAAAAAATGAAAAATTTATGGTAGGACATTTTTTTTAAATCTTATTGTGGAACAACCAAAATAGGTAAATGAAAAGTTTATAGTGAGATATAGGGAATTTTATACTATTTGATTTTTAGTGAAAGTTATTTGATCCTACCGTAAATGTAACTCGCATTGATCGAACTACCATTTTGATTTCAATTTCATATACTGCATTGTTTATCTTCGATCTTCACTATCTTGTCATTAATTTCATATCATTTTCCATTTTAATGTCTTACTTTTAAGAAAAAGAAAAATTAGTAAGTATGGAGATAAATTCATTAAAGCCTAAATAAGAAGGATTAATATTAGGAAAGATGAGAGTTGGAACACATAGACCATGATCATACATGGTACATATATATATATATGCAGACAGATACACAATTGAAAGCAATAATATTACATAAGCTAGTTAACAGAGACCATATCTGAAGCTGATGCAGAGCAAATATCCTAGTTAAGACTATAACTAGCGAAGTCCAAATCATCAAAACTAGTCTCAAATATCTTTATAGCGTCCATACGCCATCACTTGTTCCACAAACTCACTTGCAATCTCTGTATTGCACTGCATTGCCTGTGACGGAACGCTGACTTGATTCTGACTCTTAACACCTTTATCATGAATTTTCTTGAGTCGAGACAGTCTCGGACTTGCCACAAGATTTCTGCTTGAAATTATAAGCTTGGCAAGTTCAACTATGGTTGGGAATCTGTGCATTTCAATGAGCCTTGTCTCATCAGGGGGGTTAAGGATCTTGAAGTGTTTCGGATGGGCAGCTGCTGTAATTTTGTCGAATGCTTCTTCAAGGTTCTTCACTTCCTCCTTTAAGGACGGTCGTTTCAAAGCCTTAGAACGAGGGTGCCAGAGGGTGTGATAGATGTACACAATTGCTTCCATTCCGGACCAGGCGAGTGCATCACACAGGTAGCTGCAAATAACATTGGAACGACTTGTGCCTTGAGATGCTTCGAGCAGGATGTGTAACAAGCTCTTTTTGAGACTGGCGCTGACGCTGCTGCTGCCGAGTATGCTTCTTATGTCCTTGGCTTTTGCAAATGAAATGCGCTTGATTGAATCCGCAGAAGCACAACTGGGGACACGAGAAAGGGCTCTCAGTGTATTTATACGCACTTTCATAGAGTTATCATACCTGGTATCACTCTGGGCATTCTTGTAAAGGATAACAACAGCTTGCCCCAATAACACAAGAGATTCTGAAACTGTAAAGGGAGGTTTCATTAAAATTAGTCTGGCAGAAGCAGTGGTGACCATTGTAGCGGTGACTCCTAGATCTGTGAAGGCATCGCGGGCATGGTTAATAAAACCAGGTAAGAAACAGATCAAAATGGAGCTAAAGTAAGCTGCAGCTTGAAAGGGTTCATTTTCCCTTTCCATGTAATAAAAGCAGGTGCTTATCAATGGAAGATTTTCGGCAGGATCCTGAGGTACGTGAATTGTCACCACCTGATCTGAGCTAAAGAGATTGACAACCCCTCCAGCTCCCCGTTCAGACAAGCTGGTACTACTGGATGTGGACGAGTTTGGGTTTGACATGGAGCGCACACCTGGTGAACAAAGGTCGAATGGTAATAGTGGTCGAGAAACAAAGTGATGGTAATGGAGAACCAAGGATGGATTATTTAAGGAGTATCCACATTAAGAATTGTTACATTACTTTACCTTTCTCTCTCACACTTGTTTGCACCAGATTTTTTACACACAAACTAAGAAAACATTGTACTCCTTTCCTCAAATTCTCTACCTAAAGCTCCTCAATATTTTTTTTTTCGTTCCAATAAAAACTACACATTCCTCTTTTGATAAATCACTTCCTTTCTCATTTTATTATATTCTTTCTCGGTCAATTACATCACCTTTAATCTCATATTTCTTAATCTTTGTATTTACCTTTGAAAATGTTACGTCAAATTGTGAGCACTAGTCTTGACGTATTTATTTTGCGAGCAAAAGTCTAACATTGACTCGACTTTACCTACTATTGATGTTGTTTGTGTTTGTGTGTTCGGATCATTGCAGTTGATTACGAGATCCTGATTATTTTGAGAAGCTATCAAAGGGAAATATTTGAAGACTTTTATTTAAATTTATTTTGCTTTATTTATTAAAATAAAATAAAAAAACATTAATTTTGTATAGCCATTATAGATGCTAAAAACACAACACTAACACCATTGATGTAAATGATTGCAATCTCACTGATGTTCCACTTTTAGGGCATCAGTTTACTTGGCGACTGATTCAGGTGGAATTTGCGTATTTTTAATGCACATGTGAAGCTCATTTTTCTTGTGATATTATTACTTTATTGGTCAATTATGGATGTTTTGGTCAAAATAAGAGAAATGTAGTGTTTTGTCGATTTTATCGGAAAAACGTGGATTTTAGGAGCAAAACACATAACACATCTCACTGTAATGAATAGATTATTGCACCATTGGATTCGGCTCGAAAAACTGAGTGGAGTGGAAAAAATAATCGAGTCAATCGGAGGTTGGAAGCAAAAGTTATACACAAAACAAGTTCGAGGTGCGACATGGCCGAGTGTCTCAGAATCGGCCGAGTCATGAGATCGACCCGCGAGTGGACAAAGTGATGACTCAGCCGAGCTGGAGAGGACGACATGGGGCTGCCTCGCCCGAGTTGCTCAGAACCGACCGAGCAAGAAACAAGACCTGCGAGTAAACATTGCCCTGATCAGCCGAGTCGAGCTAAAGAAGAAAAGTGTCACACCCGAGTTGATCAGACTCGGCCGAGCCCGAGCTGGCCTGCAACCCAATTTCTATCATGACTCGGCCGAGTTGCCCCTGTCTCGACGGTTTTTGTGCATTTGCACCTATTTTCGAGGGCCTACTTGCAAAACTCGATTTTAAACCCTACCCCAACACCATAAATACCCTTTTATCATATTTTCATCATTCACCACCCCTTTATACATGAAACTCTCACACAATCACACATACTTGGAGGTATTCATAATCCCCTTCTTCCATTCTCATCAATTTGGAGTAGAATTTGGAGTCAAAAGCTTGGAATTGCTATCTCTCATCATCCTTCAGACTAAGTTTCCTCTTTCCCTTACTTTTTATTTACTTTCATCTTTAAATTTTGATTATGTTGGTGATTGGCTAGAACACTTTTGGTTCTAAGGCTATGTATACACTTTTGAGGATGTTTATGAATTAAATTTTATTTACTTGGTATTTGTGTGGTTTAATCTTATTTGAATGTTTGAGTTTCATTGCAAAGCATGTGATTAATTTACACAGTGATGTGTTTGATCTTAGTTAATTGAAATTGAATTGAGAAATCTCTTTTGGTTAATGGAATGCAAATATTCAACCTAATATATTGTGAAATTGAGAGATGATCAATTGAGGAGGGTGTGTGATGATCTTAGAAGCTTTATTGAGTTAAATGATTCAATTTAGGTTGAGATACTAAGTTGAATTATGTTTCTCTTGAGTTAATTAGATTGAAAAGACTTCTAACTCATTATTTAGTGATCAACCCTATAGGAAGATACACAATACCACTTAAGTGAGTCTTTAATCATAAATTGAATCATTAGTGTTGCATATATCTTGGAACCTCTCTTCTTTTTGTTGAGTTTAATCCATTTTACTTGTATTCTCTTGATTCTCATGAGCCATTTGATCGATTTTCTTATTACTCGTTTATTGTTTACTTGCGACATGTGGTAGACAATTATGGGTAATCAAAACACTTAAAACTTTCAATCACGGCTATTTAGAACTAAATCAACAAACTTCACTTTTACACTCCCTCTCTCTGTGGGATCGACCTCGTACTTACTTCGCTACAATATAGACTGTATACTTGCAGTCGTGTATTTTAGAGTTTTGAAATATGTGAACAGCGACGTGGAAGGGATTCGCAGACTACCATAGAAGAGCGGTTGGACCGTGCAATGGGAAATCAAGCTTGACATGCTTGGTTTCCTCAAGATGAATTATTGAATTTTGTGGCACCAATTTCTGATCATAATCCTTTGGTTTTGGATTCGAACCCAGTGGTTACTCGTATCTGAAGTCGAGGCTTCCGTTTTGAGAATAGATGGTTATCAGAGCCGGATCTTAATGAAATGGTACGTAGGTGTTGAGATAGGTTTGGCGATATAGGGATATATATCCACGCGTGTTACCGCAATATTATATGAGACATTCTTCGTGAATAGGTCGAAGGCTTGGTTCTAAATTTCAGGCCGCTAAGAAGGATCTTACACGGCGAGTTGAGGCTTCTCAGGGAGACATGAGTAGGGCTGGTTAGGACAGATATCGTGCTGTTAGAAAAGAGTTGGGATCGATTATGCGCCAAGAGGAGATTTATTGGCAACAAAGAGCAAAATTATTTTGGTTGCGAGAAGGGGATCTTAATACTAGATTCTTCCACCAGGCTGCCTCGGCTAAAAAACGGGTACATGCCGATGATGGGGTGGATCGAGTCACAAGAAGGGTTGTGCACGATAGCAAGGGAGTATTTTGAATCAATGTTCCAGATTAACCCCAATAATCCAAATGTGCAGGGTTTTCTTGACCTAGTTAATCCGCTGATAACAGCAGAACATAACTTAGATTTAAAACAACCCTTTACGAAGGATAAATTTACGAGAGCAATTCGTCAAATGCATGGTGATAAAGCCCCAGGACTGGATGGATTTAACCCGACATTTTCCCAACATTGCTGGTCCATTTTAGGGGACGATATTTTTGAAGAAGGAACGAATTGGCTGGAAAGAGTGGAGTTCCCACAAGGGCTTAAAAATACGACGATTGTTCTTATTCCAAAGATAGATGAACCCCAATCGATGCGCGATCTTCATCCCATTTCTCTTTGTAATGTTGCTTACAAGATTATTTCCAAGGTTCATTGCAAATTTGCAATAGATTAAAAGTCGTCCTTCCTAGTATAGTGGATAAAACACAATCGACATTTGTTACGGTGTGTGATATTTTTAACTCAATTTGAAAATGTGACAGTACAATTTGTGAGGCGATGTGCTAATATAGTGGCACATACCCTTGCACGAGAATCTCGTCGTTCTGATAATAATTTTATTTGAGTAGACCCACCGAATTTTGTGGTTTAACTACCTTAGCCTCTGTTCATTTGCAATAATAGAATCTAACTCATTTTGAATTAAAAAAAAAAAAAAAACACCATTAGTCACAACTCACAAGTGACAATTTAATACTAGTAATTAGTAAAGTCGGATTGTGATTTTCAATTATGGATGATAATTGAGCCCAAGTGACAAAAGTCTTTTTCTATAGAGCCCGCCTTTAACAAGTGGCAGACCGACAAATTAAGCGTAACCAATCAATGATAATAATATTCTACTTTTGGTGGGATTGTTAATATGCAAAGCAGGAGCTTTATGCTTTCCCAACCCAAAAAAATTAAGAAATAGAAAAGAAAAGAAAATAAAATTACAAGAGTTTTATTAGTCGATGTTATAAATTACTTCATCCGTCTAAACGTTGTGGGTAAATGTTTTTTTTTTCAAACTTTATGTTTAAGTATTATTTTTTTATTCATTAGACATACTTTTATAAATAAATATATATATATATATATATTTTAATACACTAATACATCATTAACTTTTTTATTTTATATTTCTCCTCTATACATAAACAATTAACATTCCTTAAAATTCATAAAACTAAATTATACATATAAAATTTGTATGAAAAGGTGAATAATCAAATGCACCACCTTAATGAATCTAGTGTATTAAAGAATGTATGTATTATTGGGTGTATTACATTGGATAACGATATACTTTTCATCTGAACGCTGAAATGTAATTTAATTAGTAGCCCATGAATATATAAGAAAAGATTGCAGCATAATTTTCCATTTTAATTTCTTACTTCTAAGAAAAAGAAGAAGAATTAGTAAGAATGAAGATGAAGAATTGGAAATATTCATATTAAAGCCTAAAATTAAGGAAAATACTACACACAAACTTTGATACATATGCAGTCTAAACACATACAATTGAAAGCATCAATAATGAAGATAAACAACTGATAACTTGCATTAAACAAGTTACAGAGATCATATCTCAAGGATCAAACACACACAACACAGACTAGGATTAGCAAATAGGAATTAGGAATGATAAACAATTAAAGTTGAAGATTAAGAGAGTCCGTGATATCATCAGCCCACTCTTCAATATCTTTATAGCACCGCAATCCAGCGGCCAATCCATACGCCATCACTTCTTCCACAAACTCACCTTCAATCTCCGTATTGTATTGCATCGCTTGGACGGAGCGCTGACTTCAATCTCATCCTTAACACCTTTATCATGAATTTCCCTGAGTTGACTCACTCTCGAACTTACCTGAAACATGTAACCACCACGCTTGTCTGAAATTATTTTCTTGGCAAGTTGAACTATGTTTGGGAATCTGTACATTTCAATGAGCCTTGTCTCATCAGGAGGATTAAGGATCTTGAAGTATTTCGGATGAGCAGAGGCCGTAATTTTATCGAATGCTTCTTGAAGGTTCCTCACTTCCACCTGTAGATCGATACTGTTGCTGCAAAGCCAGTGAACGAGGGTTCCAGAGGGTGTGATAGATGTACACTATAGCTGTCATTCCGGACCAGGCGAGTACATCACACAGGTAGCTGCAAACAATATTGGAACGGCTTGCGCCTTCGGATGCATCCATCAGGATCTCTAAGAGGCTCTTTTTTAGACCGACGCTGCTGCTGAGAATGCTTCTTATGACCTTGGCCTTTGCGAATGAAATGCGTTTGTTTTCATAGACACCAGAATGGGCTCTCAGTGTATCTATGCGCTGTTTCATGAAGTTATCATAATTGGTTTCTTCCTGGATATTCTTGTAAAGGACAACAACAGCTTGCCCCAACAAGACAAGAGATTCTGAAACGGTAAACGCAGGTTTCATTGAAATTTGTCTTGCAGAAGCAGAGGTCCCCATTGTAGCGGTGACTCCTAGCTCTGCGAAAGCGTCGCAGACATGGTTGAATAAATCAGGAAAGAAAGAGATCAAAATGGAGCACAAGTAAGCTGAAGCTTGAAAGGGTTCATTTTCCCTTTCCATGTAGTAAAAGCAGGTGCTTATCAATGGAAGAATTTCGGTAGGATCCTGAGGAATGTGAATTGTGACGACCTGATCTGGGTTGACGAGATTGGTAACAATTCCTCTCCGTTGAGAGAAGCTGGTGCTACTGGATGTCGACGAGTTTGGGTTTGACATTGTGCAAACACTAAGGTCGGATGGTAATGGTGATGAAAGATTATTTGTAACGGCAATTTCCAAGGATGGATTATTTAATGAGTATCCAAAGTAAGAACTGTTACATCTATTGGATTATAAAAATATGAATATAAGTAATTATATTCATTTGTGTTATATTATTTTTAAAATGGATATGGATACATATGTTGAAGTTACTCCAAGAAGGAAGTTACTCACTCAGCCCCTGAAAAGTTTGCGGAGAATTTTAGACAAATGGTTTAAGAAAAAAGTGTAATGATAAAACTGTTGAGTGGTAATTTTGTAAATTTTTTATATATAAAATAAATAAAATAATTGGATTGAGTGTATGATTGGGCCAAAAAATAATGACATGAAAGGTAAATATATTTTTATTGTGAGGGTGAAGATTATGGTGATTATTTTTTTAGGGTATGTAAACTTTTGAGAAACAAACTAAAAATGAGAGTATGAAAATTTCTAGGGGAACTAATGAAGTAGTATTTAATGAATCTGTTAATGAAATAGAACTATAGTAGCTATGGGAGAGTTCTAAATTGATCACCCCTAGCTAATTCAGAAGAGATTAAAGAATTATAATATAAATTGTACAGTGAATAATTGGGTGCTAAGAGATAGTAAAAAATAAAGGGCAGTGGTAGGTAGAAAAGAGAAGGGGAGAGACCTTAAAAATGAAAAACTTATGACAAGACATTTAAAATAAATAAGTATGAAGATTACACGAAATGGAAAAAATATTTAATTAACTTATTTGAATTGTAGAATTTCTAAAATATAAGAATTCTTCAATTACACTAGATAGAACAATCAGTGCCTAATGCCTTTTTTATAGTACCTCTATCCCAAATCACTTTTAACATATATTTTTTCCCACTTAGTTTTCACACTAAAAAAAAGTTTTCTAAAACACTTAGCCTTAAACTTTTCAATTCGATTTTTCTACCATAAGACAAGAAGTTCAATCTATCTTATAATAGGCGTTCAATTAAAAGTTGACACGTCGCTTAAATTTATCTTATGCGATCGCATTTCGCTATTAGATAAAATATATTATTTTAAAAAATATATAAAATTACGAAAATGTTCTTATACTTTTTTTAAAAAATATCCAATGAATTTTTTCATTAGTTATGTTGGATCGTAGATCTCGAGGCTCAATAACAATTGGGTTGGGCCTAAGAGAAAGCCCGACCCAATTCGAGGGAAACATACATCCCCAACGGGCAACAGACTTTGGACTGGTCCGACCCTACCTAACCCGGGTCTTGACCGATTCAGCCAAGCATGGGCCCGATTCGACTCAGTCCGACTCCGACCTAACCCAACCCGGTTCGACCTATTTGACAATTCTAGATATATATTATTTTATAATTAAACATTTTAATTTATTTTAAATTAAAATGATATATTCATAATCTTTTTATTAATTTAATTATTAATAGAGTGATGAAGTGCGATTGCATTTAAATAGAACAAATGCACTAACGTAAAATGCAATCATATAGAATAAAATGCATACGATCCAATAATATTTGAAGCATTGTTTATTGTAAGGTTGGGCGAAGACCATGTCTTACCGTAGAAAGACACTTCTCACTTATTTATACTCATATTTTTTCTACACAATACACTTACTTATCATTTTAATAAAATTAAAAGAACCACAAACATTCATCACTTTTTTTTTAAAATTTCGTGTCCAAATAAAAGTTAAAAATTGTCTGAAATAGAGGGATCGAGTGTATAATGGTAGCAATTAATAAAGTAAATATACTTAATTTCCTCATTGGAATTATCTACAAATTAAAATTTCTCAAGTATTTAAATTCTTATGTGATATTTTTAAGTTGGTAAATGTAATATTCTTTACCTCCTAACTTAAAAAATTATGTCTCATCTAAAAGTTCGAACTTGTAGAAAGGTGGAGAATTAATTCTTATATACGTATTAATTTCTAATATACACATTTATTGGGTGAAGGTAAATGCAATAAAATATTCTCATGAGATATTTTTAAGTTGGTAAATGTAATTATATTAAATAAGGAGGGATTTTTTACCGTGAGACGGGTACGTAGTTTGCCATGTTTTACAATAGACGTTCGATTAAAAATAGGAGTGATCATAAAATTTTAAAAATAGCTAAAACCGACCTGTTGTACGTGCTTTGATCGGATGATCTGGATGATCTGGATGTGGACTTCGTAAGCAACTAAACAAACATGTAATTTATATCGGGGTTATTACGTGTATTAAGGAGGGACTAAACAGATGATTTAGTGATGAACAAATGAAGAACAAAGATGAAGATGGTATCTAGCTTCTTGGAGAAGCTTAAGAGCTTTGAGAGCTGTGGTATTGTATTATTGCCTCGGTTCTTGTGCAACAAATCTAACTTATGTTTACAATGAGCCTCTTGGGGCTTTTATAGTAGAAAATTGGCTGCCATGCCTTTACACGTGGCAGGCCCCAATTTGCTATGACATCCCATCAGAAAAAGGTGATGGGAGGCCGCATTTAATGCATCTCGAAGGTTGTTTCAGTGTTAAACCGCCTCTTTGGTGGTCGTACTCGCCTTCAACGAGGAGCTGGGCTACGGTGGTCGCCGGAGGATCTGGTCGTCCGATCTTCTCCGTGAATGGTGGTCGTCCTCGCCCACTCTCGAAGGGTTTTGAGACTTGTCTTTTCTAGATAACTCTTCACGTGCTCGCCGATAACCCTAGAGCGAGCACATGTTTACATTTTCTTATTCTAAATGTTGACTAGTCATCGCTCGAATTAGTTGTCTAGTCGTCGCTACGCAAGCTGATGACTAGGATTGACTTGTCAAAGATTGACTTCTTTGACCTGGTGTAACATTTGCCCCATGATCGCCTTTCTCCGTATTCGTGTTAGGAAGGCGGGCAGTGTGATCGTCTTCTTGGAAGGTGGACTTGTCTTCGAGATTTAAATTTGGGAATCTTGATGATGAGATTTGTCGACGGTAGCCTCGTTTCCCGCAACAAGCACGCTTTCCCAAGCGTTTTGATGACGTCGGATGTGACTGGTGTCAGGCGCGTGAATGGCGCCCGAAATTTGAATTTGACGCATGGGGCGCGTGCGAGGACTCAAAGGTCGCGCGTGGAGCCCAATCGGCGCTTCGATTTCGGGGACGACCCCCAAATTATGGGAAAATTTCAAAAATGACCCCGCTTTTTGCATTTTAGCCCCTAGATACTTGTGCCTATAAATAGAACCTCTCTTCTTCACAAGTCACTTTCGAAACTTTGCACTTACGAACTTCTTCTCGAGCCTTCTTCCAAGCAAATCTTCAAGTATTCCGGCGACTTTGTGCATTTCCGATTGGCGTGAAAGGTAAATAATAAATTTGTTTTTCTTCTTAAACTCTTATTTTCCCCCATTTCTATCGGAAAAAATGAAGGTTGGTGGTTGCTCCGGCAATGGTTCGCCGCCGTTTGATGAAGGGATTGGAAATTCCGGCGAAGGTCCTCGTCGGGATCTGGGGAAAAGGGTGGTAACATCAGACTCCGAAACCATTTCGACCAGTCCAATAAGGGTAGGGATCCCAAATCTTCCGGCCGACAGTTTGGAGGAGGTTTTGAACGTGATAGGCGCCGTGGTCGACAATGAGACCGACGACTCGGAGAGGGACGATGCCGACAATGATGCCAAAGACGATGTTGAGGGGGTGGATTCGGATCTGGGCGACCAGGACTTAAATGTGAAGATGGGCGAGCAGATTGACCCGACAAGAGTGAAGGACACCCTAAGAAATACCCTCCGCGAGGAGTACGAGGACATTGCTCGCTATGCCGCAGGCATAAAAGACATTTTGAGTGGTCGGGAAGAGCTAGACGGGGACGAACTCTCAAGGGAAACATATTTTCAATATGTGACCGAGTACCCACCTAGAATGATTCCTCGCCCTTTTCGGGAAGCACGCGAATCAATGTATACTGCCAGTGAATATGCGAGCACGATCTCGTCGGCCCAACTTGCTAACTCTCAGAAGAAATATCAATTGCCTCAGGACGTATGCTTCTTCGTCCCGCGAGAAGATGAGAGGGCCGACCAGCCTCCTGAAGGAATGGTCGCCGTTAACAATGGTATGATGGATGCTGGCCTTAGATTTCCACTGCATCAGGGAGTTAGCTTTTGTTGGGAATAAAATGATACATGTTTTGATTAAATACCAAAACCCCCTGAGACATGCCCAAGTCAAGATGATTGTGTTCAAAATGTGATAGAACACATAGCACAAGGCTAGATGAGAAGCTGATATATTAGGCAGCTCTTAGATGATTAGATGCACAATGTGAGGGGGAACCTATGACTTCAAAATGATCAAGATCAAGTCCCCTCAAGGCTCAAAGTCTGGAACAAACTCTAAGGACAAGAAAACTCCATATGAAACCTAAAACCTTGATCAGGAGAGTTGTCCAGAAGAGTTTCTTCTATGCAAGAAGAAGATTGCAAAGCTCAAAAGGACAAGATTAATCAAATATTATGATCAGGAGAGTTGTCCAGAGAAGTCAACTCTATGTGAAAAAGCTTTGATGCTAAAAGACCAAGTATGCTGATCAGGAGAGTTGTCCAGAAGAGTTGTCTCAGCAAGATTGAATCAGAACAGATGCTTTAAAGGTTGAAGGTCAACTATGCTGAAGAAACTAGAGACAACCATACCCTAAAGAACTTCATTGAGACATGCTAAGATCAACTTGGAGTGAAAGAAAGGGAAAGAGCCAAGTCATCTGAAGAAGAGCAAGCCAACCTTGCTGAAAAGCAAAACTGCTGATAATGATAAGGAGAGTTGTCCAGTTGATAAGGAATGTTGTCCTATCATTGGATCAACCTTCAGAAGCCATGTCCTAGTCCCAACAAGAAGTCAAACATTGGGAAAAGTGCTGCAGAAAGAAGACAAAGTCTTACAAGCCGTTTATTACCCAAATAAGGACATGTCACTATCAAGAATCTGTCTTCCATTTTGAAGAACTCAAGGAAGACATTTATAGCAATTTGGGGCTGCCTCTCCAACGGGCAAATCTCCATTTTGTCTATAAATACAAGGAGTGTGAAGACCATTGAAGCACCACAACCTTGACAAGAATATCCAACTATCCTACAAGTCAAAGTGCTTTCAAAGCTATCAAAGACTATCTTAGTCTTCAAACACTTCTTCTAAGCTAATCCCAATTGTATATTCATACATAAGCTTAGAGAGATATCCTATCCTTATACCTTGATCTTCATTGTAAAGGATATCTCATTAGTTGGAACCTTACTTCAATCCTTACCCCTTTCAAGTGAGAAAGTGAGAAGGTTGCAGTAGTAGAAGTGGTAGGAGCTGACTGTTGAGAGAAGAACAGTTCAGTTCTGAGTTGAGAAGAGGGTACTAGGACTCTAGACATCCTAGGGATCAATTCACCAAGGAGTGGTGTTATTGATCAAGTGCACCTTGGCACTATAAAACAAGTTAATTCCAAGAGTGAAGGAATTATCCTGTTAAATCAGGGAAAGTGGATGTAGGAGCTTGAGTCTCTGAACCACTATAAACTCTTGTGTTGATTTACCTTACAAAGTACTTACATTCATTTAACACTGCACACAAAACTGATCTTTCAAAAGATACATATTCAAAGACTGTGCAAAACTGATTTGGACAAGTTCTCTGAAACTAAACTGGACTACTTTGGATTGACAAAGTGATTTCAGAAACTTAAGGAGTCTAAACTTAAAGGGCCAACCACTATTCCGCACATATAACTCCCCTAGTTAGTTATTCAACTGAGTACTCAATAGTACTTAGTAGTTTGACTATCTTAGAAGAGTTAATCATCTTCAGCAGAGTTGTCCAAGACAACCTTGCTGAGCTCTGGTTTGATCAAAGTTGAAAAGAATTGCATACAAGTGTATTCCCCCCCCCCTCATACACTTGTTATATACTCCTTTCAGGACCAACAAGTGGTATCAGAGCAGGGGTTCAAAGACCACTGCCTCTGAAAATCCATCTTGATTTTCAAAATTCACATATTTGTGTGGTCACTGAACTGATCTCTATCTGAAATCTATTACTTGTTGACTAACTGATTATTCTTGAGATATGGCCAACAACAATGCTGTTCCTCCACCTGTTGTTCAAGGATTGGACAACATGGCCACAAATCCAGTCAATCACATTTCACATCATAAATTGCCCATGTTCTCTATAGACAACTATGATTTCTGGAAAATTAGAATGAGAACTCATCTTGCATCTCTTCATACTGATATGTTAAGAGTAATCACAAGAGGACCTTTTGTGTTTACTCAAACTAACCCCAGGGTAACAGATGAGCAAAGAGCAGATATAAGGGAACTGATTCCCAAGGATGAGGATGACTTCACTGCTGATGAAAAGAGGAAAGATAATCTAAATTATCTTGCCATGAATACCCTCTATCAAACAATTCCAGATGTAGTCATGGGAAGAGTCTACCATTGCACCACAGCCAAAGAAATCTGGGATACTCTTGCTGAGATGTGTGAGGGTACAGAAAAGATCAAGGAGAATAAGCTCCAAGTTGCTGTGCAAAAGTTTGAGCAATTCACAATGGAAGCTGATGAATCCATTGATAAGTTTGCTGGTAGATTCACTGATGTGATGAATGAAATCAACTCATTGGGCAAGGTGTACTCCAGGAGAGAAGTTGGACTAAAGATCTTGAGAAGTCTCACTCAAAAGTGGGATGTCTATGCTGTGATGATGCAGAACACCAAGGATCTCTCCTCCATGCCCATGCAACAAATCTTCTCAGAACTAAAAGCCTATGAGTTCGACCTCAATAGAAGAAAACCTTTTGAGGAACCTTCAAATCCTACTAAGGGAGTGGCATTCAAAGCCAAAGTTGCTGAACCTGAAATGCAACCCACTCCCAGATCATCAAAGTCAGTCTCTAAGACTGAAATGAAGGAAGAACTAGCCTTGATGGCTAGAAGGTTTGACAAGCTGAACACAAGGTTTGGTAGATACAAGAAATTCTACCAAGACAACAAATTCAGGAGAAGATACAACTCCCCTGAAGATCAGGCCAAAGACAAAAAGCCTGAAGAAAAGAGATCAGAGGACAAGTACTCTGATAGGAGAAGGTCCAGTAGAGCTGACCCTTCATCATCAAAAGGAAGAGATGAATGCAAGAAGGATGATGATGAAGACCTGTGCTACAATTGCAAAAAGAAAGGGCACTTCCAGTATGATTGCCCTGAATTAAGCTCTAAAGAAAGAAGAGAGAGGCAAGCTAAAAGAGACAGGAAGTTCACAAATAGAAAGGCCATGATGGCTGGTGAAGAATCTGATAGTGCTGAAATCTTCAACTCTTCAGATGGACTGTTCTCAAACAGTGATGATGATGATGATGATGTGTGCAACATGGCTCTTGAGGATGATGAGGTATCCTCCACTTCTAGCTCACCATCATTTCTATCACAGAACACTAGTGAAGTCAACTTGAAACTTTCCTTTGGGAAGTTGATGGAAGATTTCACTAGATTACAAGAATTTCATGATAACTGTGTGAGAGAAAATGAAAGATTGGCTATTGAACTTACCAAAAACTCTGAGATAGCTGTTGATGTCAAATCTACTGAGTTATATCAACAAACCTTGAGAGAGCTTGAGGAAGCAAATCTCAGGATAGTTGACCAACAAAAGGAGATTGACAATCAACTACTTTCTCAGAAAAGAAAAGACTTTGAACTAAAAATTCTAAATGCCAAGTTTGAAAATCTCTCACATGAATATGATATTCTTAAATCAAGTGAAGAGAGCCTGAAACTAAAGATGTCTGCTTTGAACAAGTCCTCTAGAGCAATAGAGGAAATTCAGAGTTATCAAAGACCTATGGCTCAAAGAAGTGGATTAGGTTTTGATCCATTTGAATCTTCACCTTGTCTTAGTGTTGCCTCTACAAGTAACACTAAGAAAATCTTTGTTAAATCAGTGGCACAACAAGCTGAAAATGAAATAATTCAACCACTGAACAAAGGAAAGGGCAAAATGAATGAAATGCCTACTCTAGTGCTTCAGGAGACTAGACCCAAACCTGTGGAAAAGGTCAAGGCTTCTGAACATAAGAGGAATGTTGGTCAGCAGAGTAGACCCAATGGAAGGGCAACTCTCCTGAACAATGTTCAGAGAAGTTATCCAAGGTATAATCAGCCTAGGCCAACTCATCTTAGAAAGCCTCAGCTGAATAGACCTAAGGACAACTATCCTCAAAGGCAAAATAAAATGAGACAACCAAAATCCCTCACGCCAAAGGATAATGGTTATAAAAATGCCTTTCCTCAAAGATTTCATCAAGCTGCACAAAGGACTCATAAGTTCAGGAGAGTTGACAACTCCCCTGAAACCTACAGAGTTAACACATTCAAACATACTTTCCCAAAGGCATTTAAGGGAAAGACAGTGTATGTTGATGCACAAGGAAAACAACTTAGCCACCTTGAATCAATCAGGGTGATTAGGCAAGTTTGGGTTCCTAAAGGTACAGCTAACCTCTCAGGACCCAAAACTCAAAGGGTACCTAAACCTATCTAATTGCAGGTACCAGTGGGCCACAAGAAGAGGAGCATGAACAAAAAGACAGCATGGTACCTTGACAGTGGATGCTCAAGGCACATGACTGGAAACAAGGAACTCCTCACTGATTTTATTGAAAAAGAAGGCCCAAATGTTACCTTTGGACACAGCTCACAAGCAACAACAAAAGGTTATGGTACTTTGATGATTGGTAACATCAAAGTAACCAATGTATCTTATGTAGCTGGTCTCAAATATAATCTCCTAAGTATCAGTCAATTCTGTGACAAAGATTTTAAAGTTGAGTTCTCAAGTGGAAAATGTCTAATTAAGGATAAAACTCAACAAACCTTACTGACTGGAACTAGGAAGGGAAATGTGTATTTTGCAGACTGGGACAAGCCTACTGATGCTGCATGCTTCATTGCTAAAAGTACTAGTGAACAAAGTTGGTTATGGCACAAGAGGCTAAACCACCTGAACTTCAAATCTATGAATAAACTTGCTAGAAATGCATTAGTTAAAGGACTGCCTAATGAGGTTTTCATTAAAGAACATGTGTGTAAGCCATGTCAAGAAGGAAAACAGATTAAAGCCTCATTCAAAGGTAAACCAGTCATCTCTACTGAAAGGGTACTTGAACTTCTACATATGGATCTGTTTGGACCAATTACCCCTTCAAGCATAAATGGTAGAAAATACACATTGGTGGTAGTAGATGACTTCTCTAGGTTCACTTGGGTAGTATTTCTCCTTAATAAGAAGGAAACACAAGTCAAACTACCTGAACTTCTTAAGAGACTGTCAAATGAGAAAAGTCTTAGCATTATCAAGATAAGATCTGATAAAGGCACTGAGTTCATAAATTCATACATCAATGAGTATTGCACATCTAATGGTATAGCTCATGAAACCTCAGCAGCTAGAACACCTCAGCAAAATGGAGTTGCAGAAAGGAGGAATAGAACCTTAAAAGAAGCTGCTAGAACTTTAATTGCTGATTCAAACTTACCTAAGAGGTTTTGGGCTGAAGCTATAAATATTGCATGCCATACTCAAAATAGATGTTTGATTACCAAGGGGCAAGGCAAAACCCCCTATGAACTCTGGAAAGGAAGAATACCTAAAGTGTCACACTTTCATATATTTGGTTGCAAATGTTTCATTCACAATAATGGGAAAGAACAGTTGAAAGCTTTTGACAGCAAAGCTGATGAGGGAGTATTTCTTGGATACTCTCAAATCAGTAGAGCTTTCAGAGTCTACAACAAGAAAACCCTTATAGTGGAAGAAACACCTCATGTTGTGTTTGATGAATCTATCTTTGAGATCAGGAATGATAGTTTGGAACCTGAAGAAATCACTCAGAGGACAACCAGATTGAGCCTAAAAGACAAAGGCACTGAATTCATAGATGTTGTCCAAGCCAATCTACCTGAACATACCACATTGGACAACTATCCTGAAGGCAATCTTCCTGAGACAAACTCTACTGATGGAAATGATGAACTGAATGAGCCAATCCCAGTTCACATCCAGGTAACAACTACCAATGAAGAAGCAGTTCCTGCTGAGGTAGTTAATGGGTCAAATAATCAAGGGGGAAATCAAAATGTTGAAAATGCCAATGTCCCTGACATTGAGGACAACTCTACTGAAGGAATCAGAAAAAGAAGGACTTGGTTGTATGACCATCCTACTGATCTGATACTTGGTGATCCAAGTATAGGAGTCAAAACCAGAAAGTTTCATGGTGAAAGTGCTATGTTCTGTTGTTTCTTGTCAGAACAGGAACCAAAAGATATTGATGAAGCACTTCAGGATGCCAATTGGATCACAGCAATGCAGGAAGAGCTCAACCAATTCACTAGAAATGAAGTATGGGAGCTGGTTGATAGACCTTCACATCAAGATGTTATTGGAACCAAGTGGGTGTTCAAGAACAAAAAGAATGAAAATGATGTGATTGTCAAAAACAAAGCAAGACTAGTGGCAAAAGGTTACTGCCAGCATGAAGGCATTGACTATGATGAGACCTTTGCACCTGTGGCAAGGCTAGAAGCAATAAGGCTTTTCCTAGCCTATGCAGCCCACAAGAGGTTCAAAGTGTACCAAATGGATGTCAAGAGTGCCTTTCTGAATGGAGTCTTGAAAGAAGAGGTCTATGTGGAGCAACCACCAGGTTTTGAGATTGGAAACCAAGTATACAGGCTGAAGAAGGCTCTATATGGACTCAAACAGGCCCCTAGGGCTTGGTATGATACATTGTCACAGTTCCTATTGGATCATGGATTCACCAAGGGAACTGTGGACAGAACTCTCTTCAGAATCTCTGAAGGAAAGGACATCTTGCTTGTCCAAATTTATGTAGATGACATAATTTTTGGATCCCCTAATGAAAAGTTGTGTGAAAAATTCTCCAAGCTTATGCAAAGCAAGTTTGAGATGTCCATGATGGGGTTGATGAACTTCTTTTTGGGTCTACAAGTCAAGCAATCAAAAGAAGGAATCTTCATCAACCAAGCTAAGTACACCAGAGAGATGATCAAGAAATTTGGGTGTACATCAAGCAAGCCAGTGAGGATCCCAATGAATACTAATTGGAAGATGGATCCTGATGAAAGTGGTGTTCCAACCAACTCCACTGAGTACAGAGGAATCATTGGTTCACTCCTCTATCTCACTGCCAGCAGGCCTGACATCACCTTTGCAGTAGGTGTATGTGCAAGGTTTCAAGCAAATCCTAAGAAAAGCCATCTTGAGGCTGCTAAGAGGATCTTGAGGTATCTCAAAGGCACTGAAAATCTAGGCCTTTGGTACCCTGTTGATGACAATATTGAGTTAACTGGCTACTCAGATGCTGATTATGGAGGATGCAGAATTGACAGAAAATCCACTTCAGGAACTTGTCAATTCTTAGGCAACAAACTCATATCTTGGTTTTCAAAGAAGCAAAACACAGTGGCTACCTCCACCACTGAAGCTGAATATGTTGCTGCTGGAAGTTGTTGTGCTCAAATCCTTTGGCTGAGACAACAACTCAGAGACTACAAAGTCAACTCTACTGAAGTGCCAATATTCTGTGATAACAATAGTGCCATTGCTATATCACAAAATCCTGTCTTGCACACAAGATGCAAACATGTGGACATCAAGCATCACTTCATTAGAGATCATGTGGAGAAGAAGGATATTAAGTTAGTAAAGATCCACACAGATCATCAAAAAGCTGATATACTAACTAAGCCACTTGCAGAGGCAAGATTCCTGGAATTATCAACAGAGTTGGGTCTTCTTGATCCAGGGAAGTTGGACAAATGAGTCCAAATAAGTTCATTCATTAAGGGGGAAATAAACTCAAAACTTCAGCAGACTTGGTCAAGTCTACTGAAATTCAGAAAAGATGACCTTACTTCTTCAGGACACTTGTCCCTTGAAATTCAGGACACCTGTCCACAGCTCTTCAGGACACTTGTCCATGTAGGGTCAGATAAGTTGTCTTGACTATCAAACCAAATCTTGGTATGATAAGCACCTATTTTTGGTGATCAATGCCTATTTCGAAATCTGTCCCATTGAAATACAGTTTTCACCTTTCTGGGATTTAATTTGTCTCCCACCCAAAAGGTCACTTTCCATGCATTAAATGCTAAGATTTAACTCTTGTTTGCATTAAACTTTTTGGGACATGATCTATCTCGAAAAACCCCCAGCCTTAAACAAACATTAAAAACCTCCCACGTTTTGAATAAAACAGTTCTTTCACTGTTACATTGGTTTTTGACCATTGGATCAAAACTGGCCAACTCTCCTGAAATCAATCCTAGCCATTCATTTTGGATTTCCATTTTTGTTCACCTTTGAATTGCATCAATACTTCACCAACTCATTGACAAACATTCTTTTTAGAATATTCTCAAACCTTAAGATCCCTCTCAAACACTTCTTCCCCAAGTATTCGAAACCCTAGCTCTAAATTTCTTCAAACTCTCTCAATCTCTATCAAACTTTTCTCTGAAACTTTCAAATGGCCCCCAAAGTTAGACCAGAGATGCTCATTGATTTCTCCAACAAGGCTCTAGACCTTGATTTTGGCTACCTGAGCAACAAAAACAACCTTCATTTTGAGCCCATAGTATCCTTTGAGAGTGAGGATCCTGAGATTAAACCAACTCTAAGATGGCTGAGAAGAGCTGGTTTGCAAAAGTTCATGGAAGAAAGACCAAGTTCATGCTTGGAAGGTTACATGGCTGAATTCTTTGCCTTTCTCAAGTGGAGAGGTCAACCTGCAGATGGTGTAGTTTCCACAAGGTTGTCATATACTGCAGAAGGAGAGGAAGAAGAGAGATTTCATAGAGTGAAATTCTCTTCAGAAGATATTGAAGGATCCTTTGGATTGCCTAATGAGGGAAGGAATCCAGAAGTTTATGGCACTGGCCATGAAGATGAAATAGCTCAAGAATGGCTATTGGTTCCAGGCCCCATTTCTTCAACACAAAACAAGAAGACTCTCAAGCCAAAATTTCTCAACCTCTTTGAGGTAGTTGCCAGGAGTCTCTTGAGCAACACTGGAAGCTTGGAGCAGGTCAGCCATCCAAGAATCAGAATCATGGCTGCTGTGATTGATGCTAGTGACAAAGGCATCAAATTTGATTGGAGAACCTTCATCATATCTGAAATGATGAAGGAAAAGGCTAAATTCAAAGTGAAGGCTCACAACAAAGTTGTGCTAGAAGGGAAACTCAAGTATTGCACCAGGGCAAGCTTGTTAATTGAGAGATTCTCCCATTACTCTCAAATGCAAAGCCCCTCCCAGCCCAAAAGATTCTGTTCAGGAAGCTCAGCAAGAAAACTGAGCAAAGACGGATGCTTATGGCCAAACCTGCTGAAGAACAGGTTGAAGAAAAACCTAAGATGAAAAAGAGAACCAAGGCCAGAGGTGTTAAAACAAGGAAAATGTCTCAATTATCTTCAGGAGAAGCCTCAGGAGCATCAGCTGAAGTTGATAAAGTGGCAGAAGAGGGAGTAAGTGTGCCTTCTGACCACTCAAAAGAGTTGAGGTTGAAGTATAATGAGACAAGGCAGAAGAAGAAAGGAGATAAGAGGATCAGGGAAGTTGTCCCTGAGAAGGAAGGTGAAGGAAGTGGGAGCAGTAGGGCCAGCAAGAGAAGGGCCAAGCCTACTGAAAAGGTGTTGGAGCTGCAGGAAGAAAGGTCACTACAATTGGCTCTAAGAGAGAGCAGAGCTGAAAGCAGGACCAAATCTAGGTCAAGGACCAATTCTTCTGGTTCTGGAACTCCAGAATCCAAGATCCCTGAAGGTCAACCTATAGAGGCCAACATCCCTGAGTTTCAGAATCCTGAGCCCAACTCCCCTGAAACCCATGTTACCCCTTCCAACCAACCTATTACTCCTATAGATCTCACTAAGAGATATTCTCCAGAAGGAAGTGTGCAAAGAAGTGGCATTGATGTGCTTGCAGATTTAGCAGTAGATGAGACAAGACTCCTGTCTCCCCTTGACTCATCCATGCTCAATTATTCAAAGCTTTTGGAGCATGCACTCATTGAGCCAACCCCCCTGAGTAAAGCCCCTTCAGACCCATTGCTCTCAAAAGCAACTGAAGCACCTTCTACTGCACCAAACCCTTCTGAAGCCATCATCCCTGAAATAAACCTCCCTGAAGCCACTCTAGGAGAACCCAGAGCCAACTCCCCTATAACCCAAAGTCCCCATTCAAGTGGAGATGAGGAGGAGTATACTTATGAAAGTATGCTCAGAGGAGGAGCAAAAGCTACTGTGGACAGTTTGTATCCACAACTTGCTGAATTTCCAAGAATTCAGAAGACATTTCATGATCTAAGGATGCTTGTTGATATAAAAGACAAATCTATGATGGAGATATCACAAGTCATCCAAGATAAGGGTGCAAACTGGTGGCAAATAGAGGAGAACAGATTGCTACACTTTGCTGGAGTCTCAAAGACAAGATTTCTCATTGATGAGGAAAGTTTTGCAAAGCTTGTAGCTGATAAAATTGAGGAGGAGAAAGAAAGGAAAGCTAAGGGAATCAAACACCCTGACAGTAGCTCAAATGATGATGATTCCCCTGATGACCCCTCAAATCCTTCAAACCCCAACCCTCCTGAAACCCCTCAAGCCAACCTCCCTGAACCTTCTCAACCCAAGTCTTCTATAGCAGACAGACTTTCAAACCCTCCTAAGACCTATCATAGGAAAGGCTCTGTATCTTCAGAGGTGTTGACCAAGGGTGGTAACACAACCAAAGACACATCTGCCAATGAAGGTTCTTCTGAACCCAAGGCACAGCCTAAAGATGTTGAGGTTCCTATGCTAGAGGCTGGTTTGATTAAAGCCTATTCAGTGTCAGAAGAGTTGGACACTGATCAGCCCTTAATCATTCAGGATGACTCAGTGGCTGTTGAAATAAGCACTGTGATCTTCCCACAACTGCCATCTTTGAACCTTGTTGAAGGTGGAGATGTTGCAGGTTTAGGAGAAGGAGTTGAAAAGGAGAAATTAGTGGAAAAATCAGAGGGAGTAGTAGATGAGAGAGATGTGGTGATCACTAGAATAGTGAGTGTACCACCAAACGAGGGTGATATAAGTGAGGAAGGGCAGGCTATTCTTGAAGTCAAATCTAAACTTCAGGAATCCCTTGATGAGAGGAGGCCTGTTCCTTTAAGTGAGGAAACTATTAAAGAAGGGAGAAAAGAAAGAGTTGAAAATGAGGAGAAGGCTGCTGATGTATCAGAGTCTTATATAAAAGAAATTGAGGGTGATGAGTGTCTATTCCCTAACTTGTTTGATTTGTCTACTCTTGCAGGTATTTCTCTTGACCAAATTTTTGCAGATGAGTTCTTAACAGATGCACCTATCCAAGTAGATTCAGGCTCAGCTCAAGCCTTACTTGGAATGCAATCAGAAAAGCTGGATTTCTTGGCTCATCAAGTTCAATCTGCTCATGCTGAAACTTCAGGAGCATTGAATGAGCAAGGAAGGACCCTAGCATCTATAGAGATGAGGCTCACTGGCTCTGAAGATGTTGTGCTCCCAACTCTGGAAGCAAGGATGAGTGGTGTGGAAACTGGCCTCCAAACCATTTCCACTGAAGTACAAAATGCCAAATCCACCATGGAAGCCATCTCAGAGGAGGTCAAGAAAGAGCAAAAGTTGCTGAGAGACAACCATAATGCCAATGTCAAAGCTCTCAGGCTAACTGTCAAACAAGCTCTTGGAAAGAAGACTGCATTGCAAAAGAGAAGAGCTGAAGAGCAAAGGCTAGCTATGGTGAAAGCAGCCTCTGAAAAATTTTCCCAAGAGGTATTGGCCAACATTGCTGAAGGCGCAGTGGCCAACCTCACTGAGCTTCTCAAAACCCAACTGGATGCATCCCTGAAAGCAACCTTGGAGGAGGTTGTTCAACAAAAGATGAAGCCTGTTCTAGCTTTCCTTAGCTTGAGCAGTGATAGGATGCAGAATATACATGATGAAAATGTATATTTTTTGGAGGAGATGAAGTCCCTGAACCAGGCCCAATCCCTAATGGCCACAACTATGAGTGAGCTAAAACCCCAGTGTTTTGATGCTGCCAAAAAGGGGGAAAGAGAAAGAGCTAGAGCAAAAGGTGCCTTGGTGATTGGGAGTCCAGTCAAAGGGAAAGACAAAGCTGCTGAAGGAAAAGGAAAAGAGCCTGCAGTGCTAAACTTGGAAGAATTGGATGAAGAAGAGCAATTAGCACTTGCATTAAAGAACTCTATGGCCTCAGTTCAAGAAGAAAGAATAAGGCTACAGCAGAGACCAGGTGGTGAGGTGTCTGGTTTGGACAAAAGTGATGAAGGTGTCCAAACTAGAGGAAAGGTCAAGAGGGCAAAAGGAAAGAAAAGGCAAGTTGAAACCTTCACTGACTTTCCTAACAGTCTTGATCTTCCACCTGAATTCAGAGTTGATGAAGATGAGCCTACATCAAAGAAGGCCAAAACTGCTGAAGAAACCAAAATGGCTGAAAAGGACAAGTCCTCTGATTCTGCCAAGAGTGCTGAAGGTCCCAAGTCCACTGAAGATATTGAAGAACTATTTGCTGAAGGATTTGGACCTGAACCTAAAAAGAAGACTACTGTCCTAGCTCAAGATCCATCAAAGTTGTTTCATGAAAGGTATGGCAAAGACCCTGAAACACAACAGAAGCTGGCCATGATGAAGGCCCAAGAGAAAATGGATCTGTTAGAGGAAGCACGAAGAGCAAGAGACAAGAGAAGAGCTAACTTTCAGAAACCAAGAAGAAGAAGAGCAACCTACAGCAAGATGAAGCCTCAGCTTCTAATCCCTATGGACACCAAATATCCACACTTGGATAAATGGGTGCCAATTCAGCTAAATGATACATGGGAAGAGGCTAAAAGGGAGTTTGTCTATGACTTCTATGTCATTGACAGATGGAATGGTGGAGATGCCAACTCTGCCTTTGCTGAGTTCATGATAGAATACTACAGAGAGTTGTATCAAAACTTACTTGCAGTTGCTGACATTGCAAGAATTGAACTCAATGCTCCCAAGCCTATCATCTACATGCCTCCAAAGCTTGATGGATGGATTGATCAAGCAAGGATTATAAGGGAGTTCACAGAAATTCTGAAGCTGAACAAGATGACCCTTGGACCCAAAGGAACTAACCAGGAAGCCATGGAACTCAAAAAGAGAGTGTGGGCACAATATGGGATGAACCCACCTCCTGAGGATGATCTCTAAGAATGGCTAAGTCTTCTGACTTTTTCTGGATGAAAAATTATCTTATCTGAAGATATTTTTTGCTATGTGGTCAAATCTGCTGAAGTATTGAACAAACCTGCTGATATGGTGTTTGCTCTGATATGGTTTAAATTGCTCTGATACAAGAATTGATGTGTTCTACATTGACATCTGGAATATTTTGTACTAGCTCTGATACTTGAAGTAGTTGTTTTGCTCTGATCTTATGTTTAGAATGTATTTGTAATGAAATGTTATCTTGAATTCATGCTCTGATAAGTTATCTTCAACTATCAACATGCCTGTAATGATTTTTATATGAATGATAGTTGAACCACCTTTGAATCAAGATACATTATTGCAAAAATCTCTCTATGCCTATCCTTGAAACCTATTTACAACAAAAACAGTGAATACACTAACACATTGTCTTTTCAGGAATATTGACCTTAGTCATGTCTTCTGAAGATATATGTAATAGGTGTAGACAAGTCACTTTTGCATAGAATGTGTAGGTTTTGGCATCATCAAAAAGGGGGAAATTGTTGGGAATAAAATGATACATGTTTTGATTAAATACCAAAACCCCCTGAGACATGCCCAAGTCAAGATGATTGTGTTCAAAATGTGATAGAACACATAGCACAAGGCTAGATGAGAAGCTGATATGTTAGGCAGCTCTTAGATGATTAGATGTACAATGTGAGGGGGAACCTATGACTTCAAAATGATCAAGATCAAGTCCCCTCAAGGCTCAAAGTCTGGAACAAACTCTAAGGACAAGAAAACTCCATATGAAACCTAAAACCTTGATCAGGAGAGTTGTCCAGAAGAGTTTCTTCTATGCAAGAAGAAGATTGCAAAGCTCAAAAGGACAAGATTAATCAAATATTATGATCAGGAGAGTTGTCCAGAGAAGTCAACTCTATGTGAAAAAGCTCTGATGCTAAAAGACCAAGTATGCTGATCAGGAGAGTTGTCCAGAAGAGTTGTCTCAGCAAGATTGAATCAGAACAGATGCTTTAAAGGTTGAAGGTCAACTATGCTGAAGAAACTAGAGACAACCATACCCTAAAGAACTTCATTGAGACATGCTAAGATCAACTTGGAGTGAAAGAAAGGGAAAGAGCCAAGTCATCTGAAGAAGAGCAAGCCAACCTTGCTGAAAAGCAAAACTGCTGATAATGATAAGGAGAGTTGTCCAGTTGATAAGGAATGTTGTCCTATCATTGGATCAACCTTCAGAAGCCATGTCCTAGTCCCAACAAGAAGTCAAACATTGGGAAAAGTGCTGCAGAAAGAAGACAAAGTCTTACAAGCCGTTTATTACCCAAATAAGGACATGTCACTATCAAGAATCTGTCTTCCATTTTGAAGAACTCAAGGAAGACATTTATAGCAATTTGGGGCTGCCTCTCTAACGGGCAAATCTCCATTTTGTCTATAAATACAAGGAATGTGAAGACCATTGAAGCACCACAACCTTGACAAGAATATCCAACTATCCTACAAGTCAAAGTGCTTTCAAAGCTATCAAAGAGTATCTTAGTCTTCAAACACTTCTTCTAAGCTAATCCCAATTGTATATTCATACATAAGCTTAGAGAGATATCCTATCCTTATACCTTGATCTTCATTGTAAAGGATATCTCATTAGTTGGAACCTTACTTCAATCCTTACCCCTTTCAAGTGAGAAAGTGAGAAGGTTGCAGTAGTAGAAGTGGTAGGAGCTGACTGTTGAGAGAAGAACAGTTCAGTTCTGAGTTGAGAAGAGGGTACTAGGACTCTAGACATCCTAGGGATCAATTCACCAAGGAGTGGTGTTATTGATCAAGTGCACCTTGGCACTATAAAACAAGTTAATTCCAAGAGTGAAGGAATTATCCTGTTAAATCAGGGAAACTGGATGTAGGAGCTTGAGTCTCTGAACCACTATAAACTCTTGTGTTGATTTACCTTACAAAGTACTTACATTCATTCAACACTGCACACAAAACTGATCTTTCAAAAGATACATATTCAAAAACTGTGCAAAACTGATTTGGACAAGTTCCCAGAAACTAAACTGGACTACTTTGGATTGACAAAGTGATTTCAGAAACTTAAGGAGTCTAAACTTAAAGGGCCAACCACTATTCCGCACATATAACTCCCCTAGTTAGTTATTCAACTGAGTACTCAATAGTACTTAGTAGTTTGACTATCTTAGAAGAGTTAATCATCTTCAGCAGAGTTGTCCAAGACAACCTTGCTGAGCTCTGGTTTGATCAAAGTTGAAAAGAATTGCATACAAGTGTATTCCCCCCCCCCCCATACACTTGTTATATACTCCTTTCAGGACCAACAGCTTTTACTTGAATTTCCTTGGACTGGCTCCTTCTCAAGTGACGCCGAATGGGTGGTCTAACATCATAGGAATTCTCACAGTGTTCGGCCTTGAGGCCGCCGAGAACGGTTGTCGTTACACATTCCTCACTCCTCGAGAGATTAATTACCTCCTCCAAGTTTTCGAGGCCGGCAAGAAAGTGGGGAAAGGCTGGTTTTACGTGAAAGGCCGTGATCGATTCAAGCTGGTCGAGGGTGTTCCCAATAAGATTCGCGATTGGAAAACCAACTGGTGATGGGTCGCCGGCGACTAGAGGAGTGCCGTGAAGCCCGATGGGTCTTCTGATCGCGTTTCTATCACGACCGATTATAGAAGAATTCGCAGTAAGTCCTTTTATTTGTGCTCGTTCTTGTCTATACCTAATAACTCCTCGCTTTTGTAGGTAATACTGCTCGTGCGAAAGTCGGCGACCACCTTCTGTCACCTTTATTCCAGTATCACATCTGTTGTGTTGCTCGTCGCCGTTATCTTGAAAGATCTTGTCGTTTCCTTAACCGCGAGAGCATACGGGAGCGAGCTGGTCTTCGAGTGCCTCCTCATCATATCACCAGAGAATTTTCTTCATAGGATGCTGACATTTTATTTTTAGTAGTACGGTTCCGTCGAAAGTTATCACCTATCTTCCCCCGACAATCGAGCTGCAAGAAGTGATGGTCAACCGATCCCTTCAAATGGCGACCCTTAATCGCGAGCGCGATATCGTTGAGGGCACTAACAAAAAGAGGAAAGAGCGGGCAGAGCCGTCGGCGCATCCGCCCAAGAAGAGTGCGGCGACCACAAAGAAGAACACCGCAGCTATCGACTGAAGACCTTCTTATCCGAGAAAATCTCCACCGAGGAGGAACTCGCCGCCTCTAAAAAGCTGTCTCCTGCTCACAAAACAAACGCAGAAGATTGTCGCGACCTCCTCGGCCGGGCAGAGGGCTCTCGGAGATATCACGATGCTCGGCTGGAGTGCCGAACGGGTTGCCAAGTGAGTTTTTTCTAATAAATGCCTTCAAATATTTTAAAACGTATCTCCTTCTGATCGTTTTCCATGTGCTTTCTAGGCTTGCCGAGCACCCAGAGACCGCTCCCTACAGCGACGATCTCCTTAATTTCTACCGGTCGCGGGATCCGACCGATGGCGATTCGCTAGATCAACTCGCGATTCGAGCAATGAAAAACTTCCCCAATCGCTGACTAAACCCTTCCTCGAAGAGGTTGACTGCCAAACTGCTGCCGAGAATGCTCGTCAGATTTCTATAAACAACAGTCACTCGGCCTATCTGACCGAACAACTCGTCCTTCAGATTCATGATCTCAAAAAGGGCAATGATGAGAAAGAGGTGGTGGTCGCCCAACTCATGAAAGCTAACAGCGGCTTTGAGAAGAAGGTGGCAGACTTGGAAGCCAAACTCGGAGTTGCTCAGAATGAGAAAAATGTGGATCATCAATCGATCGAATATCTCCGCGCTCGCCTCAAGGCTGCCGAGGACGAGAAGGCAGAGATACTCATCCCGAAGTAGATGTATCCGTCTTCGCTGAGTTCATTGAAGATCATCTCCTCGAGGAGGATCCAAAAGAGGGCTCAGTCCTTCCCCTGCTCGATCTGGTGAGTATGGGTCTTATGTTTCCTCACCTTTTAGCGAAGAAAGTTCTGTTTGAGAGCCCGCCCAAGCTTGACGACCAGACGGCCGGAGGGGAAGTTGCTCCAACTATTGAGGAGGTCGGCGCAGACGTGGGCGAGGAGGTCGCTGGGGGCGAATAGAGTGCTCCTATTGAGTGGAATCCCCCTTGAGCTCATATTTGGCCAGTTGGGCCCTTTCTTTCTTTGTACCTGTTCGGTCGATAAGGCCTTTTGTAGTGTTCGGCCTATGAGGCCTTTTTTGTAATCTTTCGGCCTATAAGGCTTTTATATAAATGATCTTTTTGCTTAAGATGTGTGTTCGTTCGTTTAGTAGTGATCGTCTTCGTCACTTTCTTTCAATTTATTTTTTGACTTTGATTATTTTGCAAGTTTATCCTTCAATGAATACTTGTCTTCGGATTTCTACCTTTTGGTTTATATCCGTATGTGTCAAGTTCAACCTTTCGGTTTGTGCTCGTTTCCGGACCTCTACCTTTCGGTTTACGTCCGTATGTGTTTCGAGTCTCAACCTTTCGGTTTGTGCTCGTTTCCAGACCTCTACCTTTCGGTTTACATCTGTATGTGTTTCGAGTCTCAACCTTTCGGTCTGTGCTCGTTTCCGGACCTCTACCTTTCGGTTTACGTTCGTATGTGTTTCGAGTCTCAAACTTTCGATCTGTGCTCGTTTCCAAGACCTCTACCTTTCGGTTTATGTCCGTATGTTTTTCGAGTTTCCTCGATTGGATGGCTTTGAAGAGCCCTGATCTAAAAATCTAAAATTTATGCTAACACTTGATGAAACTTAAAATTGACATGTATTGAAACGATTCTAAATACAAACTATGCAAATGTACGCAAATGAAACTTACTGATAATATTTCTTCAATTTGACCGCGTTCTATGGGTACTGGCTCGGCTTGCCGTTGAGATCTTCTAACTCGTACGATCCATTTGAGTACGTGCGCGTTATGCGGTACGAGCCCTCCCAAGTCGGGCCAAGTATGCCTATTGACTGCTCCGTTGCACGTCGAAGTACGAGTTGGCCAATGGTAAATTGTCGAGCTCACACTTTGGTGTTGTAATAACGTTCTGACCTTTGCTTGTAAACTATGTTTCTCTCGTCCACTGTTAGTCTTCGCTCCTCTAGGAAATCCATGTCGGAGAGTTGTGCATCGTTGTTTAGCTGCTCGTCATAGTTTGCCACTCGGAAGGTGGCGACTTGTGCTTCTACTGGTATGACAACCTCTGTTCCGAACGCGAGTGCGAATGGAGTTTCGCCTGTAGAATTTCTCGTGGTCGTCTGATATGCCCACAACACCATGTGCAGCTCGTCCGCCCATTTTCCCTTCAATCCTTCCAGCTTTGCCTTCAGAGTATGTTTGATGATTTTTTTTATGGCCTCTACTTGACCATTCGATTGTGGATGATAAGGCGTTGAGAAGAGCTTCTTGATGTTCCACTTTGAGCAGAAATCCAGCATGTCTTGACTGGTGAATTGGCGTCCGTTGTCCGTCACGATTGCTCGTGGTAGGCCGAACCTGCAGATGAAGTTTTTCATTTGGGCTGTTGTGATGGTCTTCAGCGCCTTTGCTTCCTTCTATTTGGTGAAATAGTCGACTGCTACAACGACGAACGTTACTCCCCCCACAGCTGGAGGGAAAGTTCCTATAAGGTCGATGCCCCACTTCGCGAAAGGCCATGAACTATCTGGATGTGGACTTCGTAAGCAACTAAACAAACATGTAATTTATATCGGGGTTATTACGTATATTAAGGGATTAAACAGATGATTTAGTGATGAACAAATGAAGAACAAAGATGAAGATAGTATCTAGCTTCTTGGAGAAGCTTAAGAGCTTTGAGAGTTGTGGTATTGTATTATTGCCTCGGTTCTTGTGCAACAAATCTAACTTATGTTTACAATGAGCCTCTTGGGGCTTTTATAGTAGAAAATTGGTTGGCATGCCTTTACACGTGGCAGGCCCCAATTTGCTATGAGATCCCATCAGAAAAAGGTGATGGGAGGCCGCATTTAATGCATCTCGAAGGTTGTTCCGGTGTTAAACCGCCTCTTTGGTTGTCGTCCTCTTTGAGAATAGGTATGAGATCACCGTTAATGAGGTGATTGGGAAGATCCAATATATATAGTCAAGGTACAAGAGATTTACAAGGAAATAATAACAAACAAATAAAAGGAAATATTTACAAGATATGGTAAATAATAATTTGAATATTTATTTCCTATTATCCCCCCTCAAGCGATGCAGTGGGTGAATGGACACGTAAAGCTTGGAACGAAGCAACTCAAAACTGGGACGAGGAAGACTCTTTGTGAAGATGTCGGCAACCTAGAGCTCGGAGGGAACAAACTGAGTGGCGAGGCGACCAGACGAGACAAGTTCCCGAACAAAGTGACAATCAATATCAATGTGATTTGCTCGCTTATGCGCAACAGGATTCTGAGAGAGAAAGAGAGCACTCTTGTTGTCACAGAGAAGAAGAGGGCGACCAGGGGGCTGCTTTTTGGCACTCCAAATAACCAAATTACCACCCAAGAAAATGGAATACCCATATGTAGAGCGGCGTGTCTCAACACACCGAGCCCAATCAACATCCGAGTAGCCGATAAGAAAGGGATCGGAACCACGAGTGAAAGTGAGACCGAAATTGATGGTACCTTTAACATAGCGAAGAATACGCTTGACAGCGCTGAAGTGATCCACCGTGGGAGAGTGAAGAAATTGACTAACGTGATTGAAAGCATAGGAAAGGTCCGGACGAGTGATGGTGAGATACTACAGGGCGCCGACCAGGGACCGGTATAAGGTGGGTTCATGGAAGGGTGCACCTGTGCTGACAAGCGAGGAACCAGTGACCAGAGGTGTAGAGACTGGCTTGGACTCCAAGAGGTCGGCCCGAGCGAGGATGTCATGGGCGTACTTGGCCTGACCAAGAAACAAAGTGTCCAAGGAGCGAGACACCTCGAGGCCGAGGAAGTAATTGAGCTCGCCCAAATCTTTGATCTGAAACTCTGCATTGACGCGAGCAATGAAACGCTTCAGGAAGATAGGGTCATTGCTCGTCACAATGATGTCATTGACATAAAGAAGGAGATATAGAGTGACCCCCTTGCAAGTGAAGTAGAATAGGGAGGTATCAGCTCGGCTGCAGTGAAAACCAAGAGAGGCGAGGAAGGAACTGAACCGAACAAACCACGCCCGAGGCGCCTGGCGGAGCCCATAGAGAGCCTTCTTGAGTCGACATACATGATCCGGAAAACGAGTATCAATAAAACCCGGAGGTTGAGACATGAAAACGGGTTTTGTCAGAACACCGTGCAAGAAGGCATTGTTGACATCCAACTGATGTAGAGGCCATCCATTTCGAACATCAAGAGAAAGCACAATGCGAACAGTGGCGGCCTTGACGACCGGGCTGAAAGTGTGGGAAAAGTCGAAGCTAGGAATCTGAGAGAAACCCTAGGCGACCAGGCGAGCCTTGTAGCGATCAACTGAACCATCACTATGAAACATTGTCCGGAAAACCCATTTGGAACCAACTATGTTTGTGCTCGGCGGGCGAGGAACCAGATCCAGAGTTTGGTTCGTGTGGAGAGCGTCAAGCTCCGAGCGCATAGCCGCCGTCCAATGAGGAAGCTTCAAAGCAGACTTGAACCCCTTTAGTTCATCAAAGACAGCGAGAGCAGATAACAAGCATGTGGTCGCAATGTCAGCCAAATAACGAGGCTTGAAGATGCTAGACCGAGCCCGAGTAACCATCGGATAGGTGGATCGGGGAGCGGAGGGCAGGTCGGCATGCTGGTGCTCGGCCGGAGGCAAGGCGGGACGAGTAGGAGGTCGCTCGATAGGCGGGACCTCGAGTGGGCGAGGAGGCATATGTCGAGGAGCCAGATCTGAAATAGCCTATGAGGGGTGTGTGCAGAGCGAGCAAGGCTCGGTGCGAGCAGGAGTAGGAGTAGGGCGAGCAACAGGTTTAGGGTAAGGAACTGGACTGGGAACCGGAGACTCCGGAACCAGAAACGAGTTGTAATCAAGAGACCGAGAATATGCCGAGGAGCCCTTGTCAGAGAAAGGGAACGATGACTCATCAAATTGAGCATGTCTAATAGTATAGAAGCGGGAAGAGACCGGATCGTAACACCGAAACCCTTTATATATGAGAAGAACTGTAACCCAAGAAGATGCAAGGAACACTGCGAAGAGCCAACTTGTGAGGAGAGTAATCCCGAAGATACGGAAAAACACGACAACCAAAGGTTTTGAAATTGCCATAAATAGGAGGTGTATGAAAGAGCAATTCATACTGAGACTTGTCATCAAGTACAGGCGTAGGTAAACGGTTTATAATATAAGCTGCAGTGGCAAATGCATCAACCCAAAAATGAGAGGGAACACTGGAGTGAAGCATGAGAGACAATCCAGTTTCAGTGATATGTCTATGTTTACGCTCCGCACGACCATTTTCTTGAGGAGTGTAGGGACATGACAATCTATGGTGAATACCTTTGGCGGAAAAGAAATCTCGAACTCTGCTGTTAACAAACTCCGTGCCACCATCACTCTGAAATGCTTTCATGGAGACAGAGAACTGATTACACACAAAGGTATGGAAGGCGACCAAAACACCAAAAAGATCGGACTTAGCACGCAAAGGGTACAACCACGTGAAGCGAGAAAAGTCATCAATAAAGATAGCATAATAACGATAGCCATCATTAGAACACACCGGAGCAGGCCCCCATAAATCACAATGAATAAGATCCAAAACACGGGATGCTCGCTTTTTATTCAAAGTAAAGGACAGATGTTTGCTCTTTGCCAGCTGACAAGGAGTACATAAAGAAGGTTTAGGAAAAACAGAAGTAACATCCAAGTGACCCAAACGTTTCAACAAATTAACAACCGAAATAGAAGTATGTCCTAATCTATGGTGCCAAAGCTCAAACGAAGCATGCCGAGCAGCAGTGTGCAACGCGGCGACCAGGGCTGGGCGACCATGCTCCAGAATGTAAAGACCGCGACTACGCCTGCCGCGAGCCAGAGGTTCCTTGGTTACTCGATTTTGAACCACAAACGAACGATCAGAGAAAACAACGTCGATATGATAATCTGAAGTCAGTTTGCTTATGGATAATAAATTTTTTGTGAGATGGGGAACAACCAGAACATCCAATAAGCGAAATTTATCATGAGCACGATAAGAACCAGTGTGAGTAATGGGAATATAAGTACCGTTTGCGACAATAACATGATCATTACCATTATAAGGTGTGAGATCATCCATAGCAGTGGAATTCAGAGTCATGTGGGTAGAGGCACCGGTGTCAAGAAACCAATCTGAACCAGGGGAGGGAGCAACCGAGCATTGTGACTCGAAGGCCTGAGCAAGGTTGACAGAGGGCTAAGACGAGCGAGCATATCTCTCGGGAAAGCGACTAGCAAAGTGACCCGGTTGACAAAAAATCTGGCAAGTAGGAGTGAAAGACCGTTTGCCCCGAGGTAGCAGGTGGGCAGGGGAAGGGCGACCACCCGAGGTAGCAGGTGGGCGACCACCATGACCCGAGGTGCGAGCATGAGAGAAAGATTGGGGCTACAAGGAGCGAGAGCGCCGATCAGTGGCAAAAGCAGGAACAGGAGCGGTTGGGGCGTCCATGGAACGCTGCATAAGGTCAAAACTAACAGCCTGATGAACCAGATCGCGAAAAGGAGGCATCGGGGTCATAGACATACGGGTGTCAGAGAAACTAAGAAACTGAGGGCCGAGACCGTTTAAGAACCAATGATTCTTATCAACGACATCGACAGGGCGACCAATAGAGGCCAACTGGTCACAAATAAGTCGAAACTTCTTGCTATATTCATCAATTGAGGAGGTGCCACGACGGAGGTTGAACAATTCACCACGTACCTGGTTAAGGCGAGAGGCAGAGGAATGACTAAAGGCCTCCGCCATGGCGGTTTAGACAGATCGAGATGAGGTGAGGCCGATGACTTCGGCCATGGTGTCTTCAGAGAGAGAATAAGGCTCAGAATCTTCTGATCCAACACAAACCAGGCAATATAATCCGGGTTTGGGACATCCTTGCCATCGGACTTGACGGTTTTGGGCGGTTCCGGGCAAGAACCGTCAACGTGGGAGAATAGATCGTGGCTGGTGAGAACAGGAACGATTTGATTACGCCAAACAAGATAGTTTGACGCAGAAAGCTTCACGGTAAGCATGTGAACGAGAGTATTAAGGGGAAGAGAGGAGGAGGAGGAGTCTGCCATGGCACCGGAAGGGGAGGAACGGGCCACGGCGGTGAAAGGAGAGGGAGAGGAAAAATTTAGCGTGAGGCTATGAGTGACGGCTAGGGTTTAGGTGAGTTTGACTAATACCATGTGAGAATAGGTATGAGATCACCGTTAATGAGGTGATTGGGAAGATCCAATATATATAGTCAAGGTACAAGAGATTTACAAGGAAATAATAACAAACAAATAAAAGGAAATATTTACAAGATATGGTAAATAATAATTTGAATATTTATTTTCTATTATCCTCGCCTTCAACGAGGAGCTGGGCTACGGTGGTCGTCGGAGGATCTGGTCGTCCGATCTTCTCCGTGAATGGTGGTCGTCCTCGCCCACTCTCGAAGGGTTTTGAGACTTGTCTTTTCTAGATAACACTTCACGTGCTCGCCGATAACCCTAGAGCGAGCACATGTTTACGTTTTCTTATTCTAAATGTTGACTAGTCGTCGCTCGAATTAGTTGACTAGTCGTCGCCACGCAAACTGATGACTAGGATTGACTTGTCAAAGATTGACTTATTTGACCGGGTGTAACACGACCGAACCGCACCACACCGTTAGTTTAAAAAACCGATTTAAACCTGTTAAAATATTGTGAAATATTCTCCAAAAGCTAATGAAAAAAGAAAGAAAATGGGTGAAGTCCCTTATACAAGTGATGTTGGGTAGGGGTGATCACGGTGCGGTTTGGCGGTGTTTTTGACAAAATTCAAATTGTCTTGCTACTTGCGGTTCGGTTTAGTATACAATTCTAAATCGCGGTTTATCTCGTAAAAATGAACATGCGGTTTTGAACGGTTACGGTCGGTTTGGGCGGTTTGGCGGTTTATATAATAGTATACCAAACGAAAAAATTAAAATAATACAAATTTAATATTAATGTCAAATGTCCATTAAAATTCTCAAGATTCAACTAAAAATAAAAAACATCCAATGCATTACAAAATAAATTATACTACTATTAAGTCTTTAACCAACAAAAATAATGATCATCAATGTCCAATTCCAATTCCACTGTAACCAACAAAAATAATGATCATCAATGTCCAATTCCAATTCCAATTCCACTCAATGTTCATCTCTTCCAATTTCCATCACAACAGCTACTACGCCTACAACTCACCAACAATTGCATATCAAAACTTTGCAATTAAATACAAGCTGCAAAGTGCAAACCAAAAATAACAAATGAAGAAAGGGAAGCAATTAAATACAAGCTGCAAAGTGCAAACCAAAAATTACATACCTTTTAAGAATAGTGAAGTTTCAAGCTTTGAATGACACTGATCTTAACTAAGCATCAATTCTGAAAAAAAGACAGGTAAATAAATTGAATAAATTGCTGCTCAAATAAATTGCTATCCAAAATAACAAAAAAATTAAGCAGATTTCCTGCTGGAATAAATTGCTATCCAGAAAAAATTGCTGAAATAAATTTCTATCCAAAATACATATTATAAACCCATACTATTAATATTTCTGGAATTTATAAATAAAGAAATATAAATGTGAAATATTTACCTTTCTCTATATCTTCAAATTGTTCCATGTCTTCCATTATTGAATGAAGACTAATTGGAGAAGGTGCCTCACGTAGCCAATCTTGTGTGCATATAAGGGCCTCAACCGTTTTAGGAGATAAAGAACTTCTAAATGGATCAATTATCCGACCACTTGTACTGAAAGCAGATTCAGAAGCAATAGTAGATACTGGAATAGCTAACACGTCCCTTGCAACTTTCGAAAGAATAGGATACTTGATTTTGTTTACTTTCCACCAATTTAAGATGTCAAATTCATTATCCGATTTCTCACAATCATCAAGCAAGTATTTTGCAAGTTCAGATGTACTCTCAACACACTTTTCTTCTTCCAAATGCTTAGCAAACTGAGTTTCTAACAACATACTCAAATCATCATCTTCATCTATGTTCATGGCATTAGCTTCTTGTCTAGTTTGTCCAATCTTATCAACCTGTGGAACATCACAATCAACATATTGATTGTATAACAAAATCAATATTCCTTCCAATTTATCAATTGCTCTTTTAACCAAAGCATCATTCTCATACATTGTTGTTAAGCAGAATTTGACATACTTCAACTTGAATATTGGGTCTAGAACAATGGCAACAAATAGCATCATATTAATGCTATCAATGTTTCCCCAATATTTATAGAACTTCTGTTGCATTTGAAATGCCATTGAAGACATTAAAAAAATCCCCTTTATTTTTCATACTAGACAAACCCATATGGATATAGTAGCAAGTTCACGAAAAAAGATATTTGAAGTGACGTATGATGAACCCGAGAACTTCACAGTAACATTGAAAAATATTTTCAAGAACTTGACAAAGTTTCTCGCACTACTCCAATCCACATCTTTAGGAGGCCCTATAATCTTATTTCTCTTTGTTTTTGTAAACTGCCCCTCACCTTCTCCATCTCGATTAATCTCATAGCAATCAAAGTAGTCCATGAATTTTTTATCTTCATCCCCTAACCTCTCAAATGCTTTTTCAAATTTTTCAGCAGCTTCAAGCATCATATAAGTTGAATTCCATCTTGTTTCAACATCTAAACAAACAAGACTTTTAGAAGCAATTTTTTCTTTTCCGACACACTTTTTAAAAGCCTTTAACCTAGCTGGAGAAGACCTCACATACTCCCTCCGTCCACCAAAAGTGTGCTCATTTCTTTTTTTGAGGTCCACAAAAACGTGCTTATTCTATTTAAATAGTTAACTTTTGAATATTTTTTCTACTTTACTAACAAGATTGAGTATCTACCAAATATATTTTCTACTCATTATATTAAATATATTATTTATAATTAAAATATGATTTTTTTAAAAGCACATATAAAAAAAAGTGAGCACACTTTTGGTGGACAGAGGGAGTACTTAACAGCATTTCTAACTCTCAATATAACATCACTTTGCTCTTCTAATCCTTCTTTGACAATCAAATTGACTATATGGGCAGAGCATCTTACATGCAAGTAATCATTATTCAAGATGACATCTTTCCACTTGCATTTCTTTTTCATATGATTGACTGCTTTATCGTTAGAGCTAGCATTGTCAACTGTGATTGTGAAAATTCTATCAATACCCCACTCAAGCAAGCATTCTTCCAACTGTCTTGCTATTGTTTCCTCTTTATGGTTCTCAACAATACAAAAGTTGATGATCTTTTTTTCCAATTTCCAATCACTAGATATCCAATGTGCAGTAAGACACATGTAATTCAAGTTTTGCACTGAAGTCCATGTGTCAGTAGTAAGGCACACTCTTTGGCTCTTTAAAATTAATTTCAGTTTCCTCTTCTCTTCCATATAAATTTTCAAGCAATCTCTAGCAACAGTATGTCTAGATGGCACTTGAAATCTTGGATCAAGACCCATAACAAAAGCTTTAAATCCACCCCCCTCCACAAATCTAAAAGGCAGTCCATCAATTATGATCATTTGAGCAAGGAGTTTCCTAAGTTCTTCATTGCTAAGGGACTTTCCTTTTAACTTTTCACTCAAATTTTCAAAATCATGCAAGGTCTTTTGTGACTTGTCCTTTTTGTATGGATATTTCTTACATGAAGTCTCTAAATGTGCCCACAAACTAGTGGTACCATTTACTTTAAGATGAGCAGCATAACTTGTACCACAATAATTACATGCAGCTCTAGGTGGATTAGATTCTACTATTCTACTAAAATGACCCCATATTTCAGAAACAACCCTACAACCTTCCTTCTTAATTATATCAACTGGGATGGTTGTTTTTCTTTTTTTTGGTGGTTTCGACAGTGGTGGTTTCCCTGATGCTTTGTTCACTTCTTTCTCAACATTTTCCCTACTAGAATTAATTTGTTCAACAGAAATTATAGCATCACCTGGATTAACATTGAGTAGTTGTTCATCTTCATTAGTTGGAGCTGTGGATTCTTTTGCAATACTTGCATCTGAAACATCCTTAGAAGATTCAATATCTTTCAATTGAGACTCCATGAATAGATGGGACAGAAAGAACCAATTTAAGACCTATAAACAATAGTTTCATGTTAATATCAAATCTCACTGCTTCTCAATACCAACATATACTAAAACAAATGAGATAATTACCTAATATGTAAACACAAAACAGAATAGAGATAACCACACTTTCCCACCTTCTTTATCGCAGTGAAAAATTGAATGGGAGTATATCACAGAGTATGAGACTAAGCTGTAAGGAGGCGCCGTGTGAGGAGAACAGAGAGTTTTACACTTTTAGAAGGAGGGGCTAGGGTTTGGAATATAAAAATGAGATGGAGCAAAATATATTATAATATCAAACATTTAAAGTCTAAACCATTAGTAGTATTAGTAAATGTATGTGCGCCGTCCACGTACAGTAGATAGTAGTAGTGGAATTAGTTAATTAATCAGAATAAATTATACTAATATATAATCAATTAAATTTTATATGTCTAAGAAAATGTTCTAATATATATAATAGTATAATTCTAATATTTTATATAAAAATATATATTATAAAATAGCGGTGCGGTCGGTGCGGTTAATCATCTAAAATCTAAATTGCACCGTTATAGCGGTGCGGTTTCGTATAATTATTTTAACCGCGGTTTAAAGCGGTTTTTTAAACTAACGGTGCGGTGCGGTGTGGTGCGGTCGGTTTTTGCGGTTTTTAAAATTTTATGATCACCCCTACGAGAAAGGTCTCTCAGTGTTTTTATACGATGTTTCATGAATTTATCATGAAAGTGTTCATCCTGGGCATTCTTATAAAGGACAAGGACAGCTTGGCCCAATAAGACATGAGATTCTGAAACGGCGAACGCAGGTTTCATTGAAATTTGTCTGGCAGAAGCAGTGGTGACCATTGATGCGGTGACTCCCAGATCTGTGAAGGCATCGCGGACATGGTTGATTAAACCAGGTAAGAAACAGATCAAAATGGAGCACAAGTAAGCTGAGGCTTGAAAGGGTTCGTTTTCCCTTTCCATGTAGTAAAAGCAGGTGCTTATCAATGGAAGATTTTCGGCAGGATCCTGAGGAACGTGGATTGTCACCACCTGATCTGAGCTGAAGACATTGACAACCCCTCCTCCTTTCCCTTGAGAGGAGCTGGCACTGGATGACGATTTCGGGTTTGGCATTGTAACGTAAAGAGTGGTCGAGAAACAAAATGATTAAAGATGGTAATGCTGAACCAAGGATGGATTATTTAAAGACTATCAAAAAGGTAGAATTGTAAATGTATTCCGAAATAAAATCATTTCCAATTTTGTTGTTATATACTCCATTCATCCCACCAAAATTTGCACACTTTCTATATAAATGAATGTCAAATACCAATTTACACACCATGTAAAAGAAAATATATTCTTATTTATCCATATATCATTATTTTTCCACACTCAATCTATTTTTTACTTTATTTTATGCATAACGCTTTACAAAACTACCACTCAAAACATCACTTATTACACATTTTCTTACCCATTTCTAAATTGTGTGTCATCCCAAGTGTGCAGTTCCTATGGAACAGAGAGAGTATTTTATTTTAGGTAAAGTCTAGTATGCACTCAAGTGCATGTTATGCACCCTAGTCAATGTGCACTTTTCAGTTTTACTCACTTACACTTTTTGGTAAATGGTGTTGCACTTTTCAAATATTACTAAAAATATTATTATACAGTTTAATAATTGAAAACTGCAACACCATTTACCAAAAAGTGTAAGTAAGTAAACTGAAAAGTGTAACATGTATTAGGGTGCACAACATGCACTCGAGTCCATAGCAGACCAACCCTTTATTTTATTATATGGATTGACACATGTCATATTAAAAAATAATCAACGTCCAACAATATTGAGAGCGACACATGTTAACAATCTAGCAAAGTGAAACACAAAAAGTAAAACAGAGGAATCAAAACATCAAATTCGTTACTCCCTTCATCCTATTTTTATTTCATCATTTATCGTTTGTTTACGCATATTTTAATACAAAGGTTGTTTATTAATATCAAATAATATAAAGTTAAGAATATAAAAGTCTTCTAAATAATAAAATAATCAATCATCTCATAAGCATTTATACTCACCTTTGAGAACACAAGAAGAATAAGGATTGAAATTTTAATAAATATTAATCATTTTATATATAAATGAAATATAAAATATTGTGTGGTGCACTTTTAATTAAATATTGTTTATAGAGAATCTGACTAATAAGAATTAATAAAGAAGAATTAATTATCAACATCTCTATAAGTTTCGTATCAGAGTCATAAGGTTCATGCTCACATGTCTTGAGTTCGATTCTTGCATCCATTTAAATTGTCCATTCGTTGGGCCTCCTCTCCAAAGAATAAGAGGTGATAATCCGGTCCACGAGTGAGTTTAGATTGTGCATTTGCAAAAAAAGGACGTTCCAATTTAGAATGTTCATTTTCTTATTTGACAATAAAATATTTTCTCACTTTAAGCTACACTCTTCAAACATCTCAAAATTACATCACATGTCATTACTTTATCATTCTACTTTATTACTCACAATATTTTATTATTTACTTTATTACTCAAAAGACTTTCAAACCCTATATTTTATCTCCTTTAACAATAAACAACTTTTGTCTTAAACTACACATGTACGGTAAACCAGGACGGGAGAGTATTTTAATTCCATGTAACATTTCCATTACATTGATTTTCATCGATATATCCGTAAATTTAGGGTACCAAACTGATACCGATGTTTTCATCCTTGCAAATTACTCCATCTGTCCGTCTATAAGCTTCTCATTTTATCATTTTTGTCCGTCCACTTATAAGCTTCTCATACCATTTTTGGTAAATATCTTTTATTATTTTATTTTTACACTTCACTTTATATTTTACTTTTTTTTTTCATTATCTCATTTTATCTCTCAATTATATCACTATCACTTATAATATATCTACTCCCTCCGTCCCAAGATTACTTGCACGGTTTGACCGGCACGTTTTTTAAGAAAAATGAATTTAGTGGTTGGTGATGTAAGATAAAGGAGTGGTGTTTTAGGTAATTTGGTGAGGTGTAAAGTAAAATGTATGTAAAAAGATGGTGACAATTTTGAAAATAAAATGATGTTGGGAGGGTATTAATTTTATAGGGTATTTTCATATTAGGAGTGTGCAAGTAATTTTAGGACGTCTAAATAAGAAAAGTGTGCAAGTGATCACGGGACGGAGGGAGAATCTTTCTTTATACTCAAAAAAGTAAAGAAAAGTTTACGGACGGACGGATTAGTTGCCAAATTACATCCAAATAAAGTTTTATTACAGATTAAAAATAAAAGAATTCAATTAAAAAAATCAGTTTGCCATTTGCAAATTTACCGAGGCACTGGTAAATGAAGCTTTATGTTAAGATTTGACAGCATAGCTCGTACTTACCGAGGCATTGGTAAATGAAGATTTATACAGTATTTGACAGCGGAGTAATTTTTAAACGATGAGTATTCATCTTTAACAGTGCGCAGGATAATAAAAAACCAAATTTACCGTCCCAAAAGTAAAATATTCTCTTTAGATTTGACAATTCAAGGATAGATTTCACGTTTATTCAGCTTTAGCATTCCGCGCGGTGATTTTCCCAAATGATCACCGTTAAATAAACCAGTCCAGTTTTTTTTTATGAAAGGTAGAATTAAGATAGGAATATTGAAATTACATCTCACGTACGCTCACCTATCTATTAAAGATAAACTCTATTAAAGATTCATATTCCAAACTCAATCTTGAGAGAGTGGAGAGTCACACAAGCAATCCATCGAATTCTTCGATCAAGAAAGATAGCAAATCTGCTTCGAAAAAGAAATAAATTGTTGCCCACTACCATTCGCGCTACAAACTTCCCAAATCATAGAAGATGACCCATGGACATCCAGTGTCAAAGGAAAACCAATATCAACCAAACGCAACTTCCAAACAACAAGAACCCACAACAGAGGAAGATGACCCACAACAGGGAAGGAGGACCCATAAAAGGGAAGATAAAAACAACCGTAAATAAAATAGGAAATAAAGCATTAAAGAAAACAACAACAGTAAAAAATAAAAATGTAAAACGGGATCAAGGGAAGAAACTCAACCATACGGTCACCGTGGCTCCGTCGAAGAGGATCTACACATTGATCCCAATAGGGAGACGACTCTTCTACAGGCCCGGCGGTTTTCCAACGGTGGTGGGCGACGGTCTGACGACGAATCTACTCAAACGTTGGACGGCGACGATCGATCAAAATAGCTTCTACAGTCGAGGAGAGGGAGAGGGAGAAGAACAAATGGACTGCCGATGAAGAAGGAAGAAGATGAGCGGTGTGGGTGGTGGAGTTTTTGGGCGGTGCTTATTTCCTAAGCAACCCCGAGAGAGAGAAAAAATTTGTCAATTGTTTATGATCTGCTGTTAATAAACCAGTCCAGTTAAATTCATGTTTACACTACATGAGATAATTAGTCGTATGCATGGACAAAAATATCCGGAAATTTCTCCAATATATTCTCGGTATATCTATTTTTCGCAGTCATCGATATTGATATTGAGAAAAAACGATATTTCCACAATATTTGTAAAAAAAATCGATATACAATAACAATATCGAGACTAATATCGGTAAAATATCGAAAGAATATCGAAAAATATCGAAAAAAAATTGAAAAATGTCGATAAATTTCAAAAAAAAAATCATATGAAATAACATTGTATGCTATATTTTATATAAATTTATAATAGATGTAAATGGATTTAAATTGTTTTTTTGAATTTATGTATTAAAAGTTAGTTATTAGATTTCCACAATTTTTTAAAATTACCGATATCGATATTCGATATCCATCGATTTTCACAAATTTAAGGTCTCGATATTTTCACCAACACCGATATTTTTGTCCTTGCCATGGACAAAAATATCCGGAAATTTCCCCGATATATCCTCGATATATCCATTTTTCGCAGTCACATATATCGATATTGAGAAGAAACAATGTTTCCACGATATTTGTAAAAAAAATCGATATACAATAACAATATCGAGACTAATATCGGTAAAATATCGAAAGAATATCGGAAAATATCGAAAAAAAATTGAAAAATGTCGATAAATTTCAAAAAATATCATATGAAATAACATTGTATGCTATATTTTATATAAATTTATCATAGAAGTAAATGGATTTAAATTGTTGTTGGTCCTGAAAGGAGTATGACACAAGTGTAGGGGGGGGGGGGAATGCACTTGTGTATGCAAATCTTTTCAATTTTAATCAAATCAAGCTATCAGCAGAGTTGTCCTAGACAACTTCTGAAATCCTTTCTTAACACTTAAACTGTATTTCTGGGAATTTGTCCAAAACTGTTTTACACAACTAGTGATATTTGTCTTTTGAAAGTATGTTTGTGTGCAGTGTATGTATGTATTACTTGAATGAAATGACTTGTAAGTAAATAACACAAGAGTTTATAATGGTTCAAAGACTCAAGCTCCTACATCCACTTTCCCTGATTTAACAGGATAATTCCTTCACTTTGGAATTAACTTGTTTTATAGTGTTAAGGTGCACTGATCAACCACACTACTCCTTAGTGCCTTGATACCTAGGAATTCAGAGTCCTAGTGCTCTCTCTCAACTCAGAACTAAACTGTTCTTCTCTTGACAGTTCTAGTTCTTACACTTCTACTACAACAACTCTTCTAACTTTCCTTGAAAGGTTTAAGGGTTGATGTTGGTTCCAACTAGGTGAGATATCCTTTACAATTGAGCTTTGTGTAAGGATAGGATATCTCTCTAAGCTTTGAATAATATACAATTTGGTTCAGCTTAGATGAAGTGTATGGAAACTAAGAATGAAATATTCTTCTGAGTGCTTAAGGCTTGTAGTTTCCTCTGACTTTGGATTCAGTTCTTTGTAGTTGGATGCCTTGAATGGTTTTCCACTTCAGTATTTATAGAGCAAGATGAGGTTATGTCCGTTGGAGACACAACCTCAAATTGTCTATTTTATGTCTTCCTTGAACTTTGCAACTTGAAGACAGATTCTTGAAAGTGACATATCCTTGTTTTGGGAAGTAAACGACTTGTAGCTCTTTGTCTTGACTTAGATGCACTTTTCCCAATGTCTGACTTCAAGATTTAGTTAATCGAACATGAACATTCCTTCTGATCATTGGTTCCTTGATAAGGGTCAACTTTCCTTATCATCTGGACATATTTGCTTATCACTTTCAGATGACTTGTCCTATCTGCAGTGTTGGCTTAGCTCTCTTCAGTTGAGTTGGCTCTTTAACTTCACAGATCATTGTTTGATGGCTTCTAAGCATCCGTGCTTCCATATCAGTGGACTTGACCCCTTCAGCAGCACGATTGTCTCTTGCCTTAAACTTGATTGTGAACATTTCAGGTTTAGTGTGCTTGGTCAATTCTGCTGGACATCTCCTCTGATCTTGATTGCATATACATTAGCAGACTTGGTCTGACAGAAAAGTTTTTCTGAATTGATCATCAGGGAGGTTGTCTCTTTACTGAGCTAACTTGATCATCAGCACAGTTGGACTTTTAGTACATCAGCAGTGTTGGGATCACTTGGTTCTGAGCCTTGAGGAACTTGATTCTTGCAATCTTCTAAGCTTGTGTTCCCCCTCAACTTATGCATCTAAATCATCTATGAGCTGTCTAACACATCAGCTTGTCAACTAGCTTGATCTATATGTTCCAGCATTCTTGAAACATATTTATTCAATTTGACTTATCTACTTGGCATGTCTTAAGGCGTTTTGGTATCTTAAACATAATCTTATTTTATTCCCAACAATTTCTCCTTTTTTTATGATGCCAAAACCTATACAAAAGTGACTTGACTATACTATTACATGTATCTTCAGTAGAGATGACTAAGGTCAAATTTTCCTGAAAGAAACTGTTAGTACAATCACAGTTTAAGTGCATATAGGTTAAGTCAGGAAAGTTGAGACAATGAGAAATTATCTCTTAAAAAAATGTTTAACTATTACTCATATAATATGTGAGCATTACAAAACATGTTGATAGTCAAAATAGCCAATCAGAGCATAATTACAAAATAACATCATATCATCAACAGCTTTGATCAAGTAGGGAACAAGGAAACTTAGCAGTTTCAGAGGTCATCTTCAGGAGGTGGCACCATCCCATATTGTGCCCAGACTTTCTTCTTCGGATCCATAGCCTCCTTATTTGTTCCCTTGGGTCTAACCTTCAACTTCTCCATCTTAAGAATATCAATGAATTCTTGGAGGATCATATGCTGATCAATGTAGCCTTCCTGTCCAAACTTAGGAGGCATGTAGATGATGGGACCAGGAGCTTTGAACTCCACTCTTGTTATATCTGCAGCAGCAAAGAGTTTCTGGTAAAGCTCTCTATGATTTTCATACATAAACTGAGTGAAAATGGATTCAATGTCTTCATCCATCCATCTGCCTATGACGTAGAAGTCATAAACAAACTCTCTCTTTGTTTCCTCCCATTCATCATTCAGCTGGATTGGGACCCATTTGTCAAGATGGGGATACGTTGTGTCCATCCTGATCAGCAGTTGTGGCTTCAGCTTTGTGTAAGAAGCCCTCTTTCTCCTTGGCTTCTGAAAATTTTCTCTTCTCAAGTCTCTGGCTCTGTTAGCTTCCATCAGTGCTTCCATCTTCTCTTTAGCTCTCATCATGGACAGTTTCTACTGAGTTTCAGGGTCCTTTCCAAAGCCTTCTTCAAATAACTTTGAGGGGTCATCAACAAGGACTGGAATCTTCTTCTTTTCAGGGCACTTGGCTACTTCAACTTCTTCAGCAGTCTTGCTCTTCTTTGGTGTAGAATCTTCATCAATTCTGAACTCAGCAAGCAAGTCCAGGCTGTTTGGAAAATCAGTGAAGGTTTCTATTTTTATCTTGTTCTTCTTAGTTTTCTTCACTTTCCCCCTGACTTGGACATCTTCAGCTCCTTTGTCAAAGCCTGTTGATTCTCCACCTGGCCTTTGCTGCCATCTAGCACTTTCCTCTTGAATTGAAGCCATTGAATTTTTCATAGCAATGGCTAGTTGCTCTTCTTCATCAAGATCTTCTATGTCCAGCACCTTCTTGCCCTTCCCTTCAACTTTAGGCACTTGAACATTTCCTTTGCTGCCTTCACCAATCTTCAAGGCACCTTTGGCTCTAGCTCTTTCCCTTTCCCCCTTTTTAGCTTCATCAAAACATTGGGGTTTAAGGTCACTCATTGTGGTAGCCAATAAGGATTGGGTCTGATTCAAGGACTTGATCTCTTCAAGGAGGTAAACATTCTCACCATGAATGTTTTTCATCCTGTCACTGCTCATGTTGAGAAAAGCAAGTACAAGCTTCATCTTTTGTTCAAAAACCTCCTCCATTGTGGCCTTAACATTTGCATTAAGGTTGTCCTTGAGAAGCTCAGTGAGGTTGGCCACTGCAGCTTAAGAGATCTTGGCAAGTACTTATTCAGAGAACTTGGTCGATGCTTCTTTCACCATAGCCATTCTCATCTCTTCAGTCATTTTCTTCTGAAGGGCACTTTTCTTTCCAATTGCTTGCTTCACAACCAACTTCAAGGCTTTGACATTTTTGTTGTGGTTGTCAAGAAGCAGTTTCTAATCCTTCTTCACAGATTTAGTAAAGTTATACATGCTGTCCTTGGCCTTCTGAACTTCAGTAGAGATGGTCTGCAGCTCAAACTCAACTCCACTGATCTTTGCTTCTATAGTGGGCAACACCAACTTGGAGGAAGTGATAAGAGTGATGAGAAACCAAGTTGATCAAGTTGTGAAGAAGCAAATGGATGAATCGGTAAGCTCCACTATTTCTGTCTTTTTGCTAAGCCATGTTGATCCCATTTCTGCTCAGATGAAGAGAATGGACACTTATCAACAAGAGCTTTCACTTATTGTGGCTAAGATTGATGCCAACCCTACTGACCCCATTGACCTTGAGGCATATGATGATGCTAAAAAAGGGGAAGAGAAGAAAAAGGGGGAAGGAAGCAAAGGCACTAGTAAAGGGAAGGCTAAAGCTCTGGAAATCACAGATGTTACTGAAGAAGAAGATTGCCCCAAAACCAGAAGTTGTAAGATAAGAAAACCAACTCTGAAAAGGAAGAAACTTGTAGAATTGTCTGACTATGAGAAGAGCTAGAAATACAAATCTAGTGAACCTGATGATGAGGAAGAGATGGAAGAAATTGAGATCTCGACCTTAGTGAGAAGGGAAGATAAGTTGCCTGTCAGGAGAGTTGCTCCTGAAATTGCTGCTGAATCTGCAAAAGCTAAAACTCCTGGATTTGAGGAGGTTTCCAACATATTTGCTGAAGGAGCTGGTCGAGATGCAGAGACCAGAAGAGGAGTAAGGAGGCTTGTAATTGAAGAGAGGACTAATATGTTCAAAAATGCTGAAGAGTGCAGATTGAAGAGGCACAAAGATTTCAATCCATGAAACTCAAAATCTTACAAAAGTTCATATGCTTTGATGATGGAGAACAGAGCTAAAAGGAAGATTGAAACATTTAAAAGACTCCCTCATACTGATAAATGGGTTCCTACTGAACTCAATGATGCTTGGGAAGAAGCAAAAAGAGTATGGGATTATCTCTTATATGTTGTCAAGAGATGGGGAGACTTTGAAGACATTGGTGGTTTATATGAAGGGTTCATGATGGAGAACTATCCAGATCTGTATCCTAAGATATTAGGAGCTGCTCAGAAGGAGAACGTGATTGTCAAAGCTCCTGAACAAATTTTCTGGACTCCACCTATGAAGGCTGATGGAAGTGGAATTGATAGGAAAGTCATCACTGATGAATTTGTGCAACTTGTCAAAGATGAAGATCTGATTGGAAAGAATGAAGAAGTCATGGCCTTGAAGAACAGGCACTTTGCATCTTATGGACTGACCCCACTATTCAAGGAACTCCCAACCTTTCTGAAGAAAAAGTCAGATGCAGGAAAGTGATGAAGTTGTTGAAGGTCAAGTCAAGATTCAAACCTTCATGAACTTTCTACCTATGTTTTATTTTAATTTCTAAACAATTGTTGCTCCTTAAGAGCTAGAACTTACACCTTTCTGCTCTTACTTTGTGCTATGTTATATGGATGCTGTTTATCTATCTTATGCACTGGACAACAATTTTTTAGTCTTTTACTTGTGCTATTTTTTTATTTTATTTTTGTCTAAAACAAGGCTCTAGCTAAAATGACTCTTGCTTAGCTGAAGTTTTATAAAATTCAGTGAACTTAACAATCTGAATATATTCTGTAAAATTTTATAAGTATAGAAGTTACATGCTAGTTGTCGTTTGTTTTGTCAAATCTACTGAAAAAGAAATCCATATGGATCTTTTGAAGTAAGTAGGTTTTGGCATCATCAAAAAGGGGGAAATTGTTGGGATATATATGGTTTATATTAATAAAAGGAAATTTGATTTTGATTAGATACCAAAACCCTAAGTAAAACCCCAAGTATGATGATTTGCAAAGTCTATATTTTTAGGATTAGAAAAGTTCATATATGTTAGAGAGCTTTAATTTTTGGTTAGATAGATTATTCTTGAACCTATGACAAATGACCTGAAAGCACAAAGAGCATGAAGACAAGTAGCATTGAAGATAAGAAGTTGAAGTGTTATGAAAAAGTGACAAGGACTCATGAAGACAAGTATGCTGAAGAACAAAAGTCAAGTATGATGAATTTGAATACTCATATATTTTGGACTTGGCACACTTATGGTCAAAGACGATGAATGACAAGGCATTTACCCAATACAAAGCCGTTAGCGGAAAGGACGGAATTATTCCAAAACAGTCAATGAATTAATGCCACCTGTCACTGGCTCACTGCGCATAACAAATTTTGAGAATGGAATGAAAAATTCAGAATGGACGTGAATGCATGTACTATTTGCATGCAGGCCCCTGAACAATTTGAAAGTTCAAATTTATGGATAAGTTTGCTATCTCCACCAACGGATAGTTTGCTTCATCTATAAATAGGCCATATCTTGAAACATTTCAAGGTTACGGGACATACAAGCCATACACATTCTAGCAATATTTTAACATTCAAAAGTATTCAAAACACTCGAGAGATTAAAGCCTTTAAGCATACTTTGTTTGTGAGTGTTATCTTTAGTCCCCACTAGGCAAGCTTATCGTTCAAATATCCTAAGCCTAGAAAGTGATATCCTAGCCTTTACATTCGTTCTTAAATTGTAAAGGATATCACACTTAGTTGGTACAAGAACAAAACCCTACGTTCACCTTGAGAGATAGATTGAGAGTATTGTTGAGTTCGTAGAAGTGTTGAGAGTATTGCAACGAGAGAAGGTTGTAAGAAATCAAGAGAAGAGGTGAAGAAGAAGTAGAGTGCACCTTGGCACTATAAAACCAAGTTAATTCCAAAGTGATTAAGGAATTATCCTATTAAATTAGGAGAGTGGACGTAGGAGCAGTTTAGCCTCTAAACCACTATACGCCTTGTGTTCTTATTTATTGCATTTACCTTATTGCTTAAGTTTTGTATTGATACAACTGCTTATTATTTGGTAGCTAAGTATTTAAGTGCATATTGTTTAAAGGAGTATAATAGAGTCTATCATTTATTCCGCATACAAGTTGTTTACTGTTAAGTTCTGAGAAAATATTTCATTGAGTATTTTCATAGGACTTGGCATATTGTACAACTCATCTGACTCTGATTATTTGTGTTAATTAATTGCAAAAAGTTATTGAAAAACACATACACGTGTATTCCCCCCCCCCCATACACGTGTCACACTCCTTTTGGGACCAGCACATAATTTATTTAATATAACAAATATTATTAAAAAAATATTGAATATTTATTTAGATAAGATTAAATTTATTTAAGTCGGATTTTATTGGAGTAATTTTAGAAAACTCATAAACAATTGTTGGAGTAATTTTAGGAAATTCAAATTATCTAATTTATTTAAGATAACAAATAGTATTAAAAAAAAGAATTGAATCTTAAAAAATTATCTAATTTATTTAAGATAATAAATATTATTAAAAAAAGGTAAATTTTAATATTTTTTTCGGCAAATTAAACACACACTATTCTTGAAAAATAAAATTTAAATAAATTATATTTTCTTTAATAAGACAATTAAGGAAATTATATTATATTAACATTTAAAATGTAATGACTGCATTTTAAATTATATATATTAAACTACCATTTAAAAAAATAAATCAATATATATATTAAAATTATGGGTGTTACAGTTTAGGGTTCGACTACTCGATTCTCACCGTTCAGAGTTCAGGGTTTAGGGTTCGATTACTCAATGTGTTCATCACATTTAAATTCAATAGTGTACACTTATGAATCATCAATTTAATTTCCAATGTGTTGATCACATTCAAATTCAAATAGTGTACACTTATGATTCATTCATTTAATTTACAATGTGTTGATCACATTTAAATTCAGTAGTGTATACTTAAGGTTCGACTATTCGATTCTCACCGTTTAGGGATTAGGGTTCAGGGTTCGATTACTCGTTTCAACACACTTATGATTCATTAATTTAATTTCCAGTCTGTTGATCAAATTTAAATTCAATAGTGTACACTTAAGGTTCGACTATTCCTCACCGTTCAGGGTTTAGGGTTCAGGGTTTAGGGTTCGACTACTCGTTTCAATGTGTTGATCACATTTAAATTCAAATAGTGTACACTTATGATTCATTAATTTAATTTTCAATGTGTTGACCACATTTAAATTCAATAGTCTGCACTTAAGGTTCGACTACTCGATTCTCACCGTTCAGGGTTAAGAGTTTAGGGCTTAGGGTTCGATTACTCGTTTCAATGTGTTGATCACATTTAAATTCAAATAGTGTACACTTATGATTCATTAATTTAATTTCCAAGGTTGACCACATTTAAATTCAATAGTGCGCACTTAAGGTTCGACTACTCGATTCTCACCGTTTAGGGTTCAGAGTTTAGGGCTTAGGGTTCGATTACTCGTTTCAATGTATTGATCACATTTAAATTCAAATAGTGTACATTATGATCCATTAATTTAATTTCCAATGTGTTGATCACATTTAAATTCAATAATGTACACTTAAAGTTCGACTACTCGATTCTCACCGTTCAGGGTTTAAGGTTACGATTACTCGTTTCAATGTGTTGAATTATTAGTGTTAGAAAATAAATTAACTACTCTACATTTATCACCTTAAATTACGAAAATTGAATTATTAATGCTAGAAATTAAATGAAATTACAAAAATTAAATTATTAGTGTTAAAATAAAATATTTGACACTTAGGGATTAAAAAATTCATAATTTTACGATAAGATTGTTAAAATTAAATATTTACACTAAGGGATTAAAAAAATCATAATTTTACACCAAGATTGTTAAAATGAAATATTTTACACTTAGAGATTACAAAATTAATAATTTTACACCAAGGTTGTTAAAATGAATATTTTACACTTAGAGATTAAAAAATTCATAAATTTTACACCAAAGTTGTTAAAATTAAATATTTTACATTTAGAGATTAAAAAAAATCATAAGTTTACACTAAGGTTGTTAAAATGAAATATTTGTTAGATTAAAGTTTATTAAAATTAAATTAGTGTTGGTTAGACTATGATTTATTAAAATTAAATCAGTGTTTGTTAGATTAAAATTAAAATTCAGTCATCTCTATCAAATCTATTTCAATCAACTTAAATTAAAAATGTGAAGATTTGATTTTTTTTTTTTTTTTTTAACGGTAGTAATGTTGAAGATTTGGTTGTTCATGGAGAAGGAAAAAACTTAGAAGCAAAATTAATGATGTTAATGGTTGCAACACATATTAAGTTTTAAAATAGAAGTAATGATAATGTGCCATAATTATGTGTATTGGGGGAATTAATTTAATGGCAGTTTGCTGTCTTGATTAGCGTAAATGCAGCAAAGATTAGTACGATGATTTATTTAATTAATATTTAGTCATTATCTCTAATTAAGGATATATTGATAATCAAGTAATTAATAAAACATTAATTAAATAAAAAAAATCTGTAGGTACAGATTATATATACACATCATTACCGAAAAACTATTAGTGAGATGAAAAGCAAAATAAATTAGAAAATTATACTAAGACCGATTGCGTATTTTATTAAAGATTAAAAATAAAATGAATTCAATTTAAAAAATAAATTTTTATTATATTCCTAATTAATTATTAATATTTTTAATATGTGTGCGGTGGATTAACATATACTCCCTCCGTCTTATAATAATTTTCATAGGTAGATGACACATATATTAAGAAAGTGTAATAATAAGTGAAGTTTATGTATAAAGTAAATAAATGAGTTGATTTTTGTGTATGTGTGTAGAAAAAATAATATCATTTGTGTCAAATTGAGAATATTGTAAGGATAAAGTAGACATGCGCAAAATCGAACCGTCAAACCGGCCAACCGGCCAAACCGCCGGTTACGGTTTACAAACCGAACTGTAACCGTAAAATGGCGGTTCGGTTACGGTTTGACATTTTGACAAACCGCAAATTGCCGGTTTGGCCGGTTTTGGCGGTTAATCGCCGGTTTGACGGTTAACCGGCGGTTTTTATAAAAAAAATAAAAATTAATACACAATTCTTCTATTTTTAATGTATAAATTTAAGTTATATAATTTTTATTCAAAACTAGTAATGTATTTTCTAAAAAATGAATTAAAACGAATAAAAAACGAGCGAAAATGGAGTGAAAACGAGCGAAAACGGAGATAATATTAAAATATATATATATATTTCAGAACGCCAAACCGGCGGTTTTCAAATCGAACCGGCGGTTCATAAACTGTAACCGTAACCGGCGGTTCGCGATTCGGTTACGGTTCGCCATTTCCAAAAACCGTAATCGGCGGTTTCTAATTTAAATCGGCGGTTTTCAATCGGCGAACATGTCTAAAAATTATTGTGAAATGTTTTAAAGAAAAGTGTGAAAGTAATTGTGTAACGAATTATTTTGGATTGAAGGGGGTAAGATTTGACAACACAGCTCGTACATCTACCATGAGTATTTGCAAATTACCGAGGTATAGCATAGGTAAATATGATGATTTATATTTAGACTGGACACCTACGACATTTTTAAATGATGACACTATTTGACTCATTGACTGTATTTATCTTTAGCAGTGTGCACGATAATAAAAAATGCCAATTTTTCCTGTCAAAAGTAAAATACGAGTATTCATTTTAGATTTGACAATGTAGATTTGAAATGTGTTCAGCTTTAGCATTCCACGGGTTTCTTTAACAAAATATTAATGGTTTAATTTTATTTTTTTTCGAGAGGATTCTCTGTATTCCAATATTGTATGTTTTGAATTAAATTCTCATGTTTTTACATTTTGAATTTTTTTAAAATGTCTTCTATCAACGTAGTCTATGTAGATATTAGTAGGGATGAGAATGGGCCCTCGGTAGACTTTAAGAAAAAAAGTCTAACCTGTTATATATTTTTTTAGGCTCGAGTCTGGCACATGGTCTGTCATAAACTTTTTTTAAAAGCTCAAGCTTGGCCTTTTTAATAAATAGACTTGGCCCGAAAGCCTTTAAAGCCTCTTAATCTTATTAGCGTATTTTTTAAAAAAAAATCTACAACAATATTATCATCAAATTATAAAAATTAACTCTTTAAATCTCAAAATAAGAAATGGAAGTAATTGAATGTTCCAAAAAAAAAATATTAACTATTTTTTCAACTATTACAAAAAAAAATATAACTAGTGTTACTAAATTTTTTTACTTATTTATTTATTTGAAAATCACATATTATATAAGTATATACTTATATGTATATATATATTATATAAGTATATACATATTATATATATATATATATGTGTGTGTGTGAAGTTATATAGGCCGGCCTGTTGGGCTTAAAAGGCTTACGAAAAAGCTTGAGTCCAGTCTATTTAGCTAAATCGGCTTTTAAAAAAGCTTGAGCCCGACTTGTTTATTAAATGAGCCGAGCCGAGCTTTAATAGGTCGAGCCGTAGGCCCCTGTCGGGTAGCCTGGCCCATTCCCACTCCTAGATAATAGTCCCCCTTTTATAACTCGTGATTTTTTACTACTGTTTTGATGTGTAACTTGTTTGATATCCCAACAATCCTTTCCTTCAAACAAAGACCATCGACCTTTTGTATTTCATTTGGTATGATATTGTCCGCTTTAAACTAAACCCTCACGACTTTATATTTTGAATTTTTCCAAAAGGCCTCATACCAATGGATATACTAGTTACTCCCTCCGTCCAGGATTTTATGCACACTTTTCTTAACGGGACGTTCCAACATTTTTTACACACTTTAAAAAAGGAAACAACTCACATATTTTTTACCAATAATACCCCTCATTTATTTTACATTCCCTTCCCTTTAGTCAAATTTCCCCCACTTTAATAAATTAATTATCAATAATACTCCTCATTTATTTTACCTTACACATCACTTTATTCCATTTTCTTAATCTTCATACTGGTCAAAGTGTGCATAAAATCCTGGGACATAGGGAGTATATCCCATGATCCTTTAATTTTTTTTTTCCGATGTGGAACTTGTTTGACCCCAACAGTATCTGCATTGGACATCCAAGTCCAAGGACAGAGGCAGGATGAAAATTTACGATGGGCTAGAAGTCTAAAATAAATACAATACACAAAATAAAAGTAAAAAAAAAAATTATTTACATAAGTTGCGCCCTATGATTCTTTATCCGATGTAGTTTATCGATAATAGAATCAGGATTAATGTCTTCAAATAATTCTCTTTCAATATAAACAATCATAGAATCAGATAGATAATCACTCTTCATTTTATTTCGAAAGACACTCTTGACATGATTCATAACTAAAAATGCTTATTCGGTCGTGACAGTGGTAAGATGAAGTGTCAAAACAAGGTGAATCAATCTTGTAATCAAAGCATACGCTTGCGCCTTGTTGGTCTCGACTAACTTTTAAGATAGTTCAAAATCTCCCACATGCTTTAAAAATGAACAATTATTCTCGTTGTTGACTCTTTCCCAACCATCAAACCTACCAAATGTAAATGCACAATGGATATTGTTCAAATAAGTGTTGTCAAAACCGGGCCGGACCGGCCGGTTCGATCGTGAACCGTTCACAGTACCGGTCCGGAAAGTGGCTAAAACTCGTTTTAGTGGTTGGACCGGTCAAAATCGGTCCAACCGGCCAAAACCAGTAAATCGGACAAAAATCTGTCTAACCGATTTTCTTTTTAAATATTAATATATATTTTATTATAACATTTGTACATGTCCTTAAAAGTAATTTTTTTTTGTAGTGAAAATTTGAAGAACCTATAAATCTATTTCTTTTTTGTAAAAAAAACATAGACATATTCAATTACCTAGAGGCAATGGCGAAGCGCCGGGAGTGGTGAGCCGGTGAACAACACGCGGCGCAGAGGTGGAGATGGCGCTGTCAATAGCATATATATATATATATATATATATATATATATATTTTGCAGGTTTAAAATTGGGGGTTTAGTTTAGGGTTTGTTAATTAAATGAATTTTTAAATTGCGTTAAGTGTTAAATATTTTCAATTTACATATTATTAAACTAAAGTCAGTATAGTTAGATGGTAAATGAAAGTTAGTATAGTTAGACTGTGTAATAGGATGTTTGACTGTAGGGAAGGACGCCTGTTGGGATATTGATATCCCTTATGTTTTGTTTTGATAAAATAAATTAACTTGTAATAGGATAAGTTGTATTGTATAGACAACTTCATTATTCATCTTATAATAGATAGGTTCTGGTCAGCATCAGTCGAGGGGGAACCCAGCTGATTGGTTTGTGGTGAGATTGCATGAATTTGTAGTGTGAATATGCTCTAATTGTCGTTTTAAGGTTGCAAAAGTTATGTAAAAGTAGTTTGTTTATTGAATTATTGATACATGATGGTTTTGCATGGTTTTTAGGGAAAAATAATGAGTTTTGAAGCAAATCACACAGAGGAATCAATCTGAGGAAAAGGTCAGATGAAAGAAGATAAAGAGGGAGTGCATATGCAAGAAGAATCGAGCCAATCGGAGCCACGAATCGGAAATGATGCACAAAAGAAGATTCAAGAAGCAACTCGACCGAGTTGGACAAATCGGTCGAGTTAGAGACTGTTGGGAATAAAATGAGATATGTTTTGATCTAATACCAAAACCCCCTGAGACATGCCTAAGTCAAATTGATAGTGTTCTAAAAATGTTAGAACACACAGCATAAGGCTAGATGAGAAGCTGAAATGTTAGGCATCTCTTAGACTATTAGATGCACAATTTGAGGGGGAACCTATGCTTTGAAGATGATCAAGATCAAGTCCCCTCAAGGCTCAAATTCTGGAACAACCACTTAAGAGCAAGGACACTCTATGAAAAACCAAATGCACTGATCAGGAGAGTTGTCCAGAGAAGATGTTCTTATGCAAGAACAAGATTGTAAAGCTCAAAAGGACAAGTCCAATAAGATGATCTGATCAGGAGAGTTGTCCAGAGAAAGTGTCTATATGCAAGATTGGTAAAATCAAAAGGACAAGCTTAATAACTCTGATCAGCAGAGTTGTCCAAAGAAGCTAGCCACATGCAAGAACAAACTTACCTAGCTCAAAAGGACAAGGCTACTCAAAGGCGTTTGATCAGGAGAGTTGTCCAAAGAAGCCAACTCTATGTGTAAAGTGCTCTGATGCTAAAAGACCAAAATATGCTAATCAGAAGAGTTGTCCAGAAGAGTTGTCTCAGCATGATTGAATCAGAAGGTTGAAGGTCAACTATGCTGAAGAGAAAGAGACAACCACACCCTAAAGATCACCAAAGAAACAAGCTAAGATCACCTTGAAGTGAAATAGAGGGAAAGAGCCAAGTCATCTGAAGAAGAGCAAGCCAACCTTGCTGAAAGGCAAAACTGCTGATAGTGATAAGGAGAGTTGTCCAGATGATAAGGAATGTTGTCCTATCATTGGATCAACCTTCAGAAGCCATGTCCAAGTCCTAACAAGAAGTCAAACATTGGGAAAAGTGCTGCAGAATGAAGACAAAGTCTTACAAGCCGTTTATTACCCAAATGAGGACATGTCACTATCAAGAATCTGTCTTCCAGTTTGAAGAACTCAAGGAAGACATTTATAGCAATTTGGGGCTGCCTCTCCAACGGGCAAATCCTCCATTTTGTCTATAAATACAGAAGTGTGAAGACCATTTGAAAGCACCTCAACCTTGACAAGAATATCCAACTATCCTACAAGTTGACAAGTGCTCTTAAAGCCTTCAAAGAGACTATCTTAGTCTTCATACACTTCATCTAAGCTGAACTTCATTGTATAACCATACACAAGCTTAGAGAGATATCCTATCCTTATACCTTGATCCTCATTGTAAAGGATATCTCATTAGTTGGAACCTTACTTCAATCCTTACCCCTTTCAAGTGAGAAAGTGAGAAGATTGTAGTAGTAGAAGTGGTAGGAGCTGACTGTTGAGAGAAGAACAGTTCAGTTCTGAGTTGAGAAGAGGGTACTAGGACTCTAGACATCCTAGGGATCAATTCACCAAGGAGTGGTGTTCTTGATCAAGTGCACCTTGGCACTATAAAACAAGTTAATTCCAAGAGTGAAGGAATTATCCTGTTAAATCAGGGAAAGTGGATGTAGGAGCTTGAGTCTCTGAACCACTATAAACTCTTGTGTTGATTTACTTTACAAGTACTTACATTTACTCAACACTACACACAAAACTGATCTTTCAAAGATACATACTCAAAGACTGTGCAAAAAACCTATTTGGACAACTTCCCTGAAGCTTAACTGGACTGTGTTGCATTGACTAAGTGATTTCAGAAATTAAAGGAGTCTAAACTTAAAGGGCCAACCACTATTCCGCACATATAACTCCCCTAGATAGTTATTCAACTAAGTACTCAATAGTACTTAGTAGTTTGATTATCTTAGAAGAGTTAATCTTCTTCAGCAGAGTTGTCCAAGACAACCTTGCTGAAACTCTGGTTTGATCAAATTAGCAAAAGAATTGCATACAAGTGTATTCCCCCCCCCCATACACTTGTCATATACTCCTTTCAGGACCAACAAGTGGTATCAGAGCAGGGGTTCAAAGACCACTGCTTCTGAAAATCCATCTTGATTTTCAAAACTCACATATTTGGTGTGGTCACTGAACTGATCTCTATCTGAAATCCATCACTTGTTGACTAACTGATTATTTGTGAGATATGGCCAACAACAATGTTGTTCCTCCACCTGCTGTTCAAGGATTAGACAACATGGCCACAAATCCAGTCAACCACATTTCTCATCACAAACTGCCCATGTTTTCAATAGACAATTATGATTTCTGGAAAATTAGAATGAGGGCTCATCTTGCATCTCTTCATACTGATATGCTTAGAGTAATCACAAGAGGACCTTTTGTGTTTACTCAAACTAACCCCAGATTGACAGATGAGCAAAGAGCAGATATAAGGGAACTGATTCCCAAAGATGAGGATGACTTCACTGCTGATGAAAAGAGGAAAGATAATTTGAATTATCTTGCCATGAACACCCTCTATCAAACAATTCCAGATGCAGTTATGGGTAAAGTCTACCACTGCACCACAGCTAAAGAAATTTGGGATACCCTTGCTGAAATGTGTGAGGGCACTGAAAAAATCAAGGAGAACAAGCTCCAAGTTGCTGTGCAGAAGTTTGAACAATTCTCAATGGAGTCTGATGAGTCCATTGACAAATTTGCTGGTAGATTCACTGATGTGATGAATGAGATTAACTCATTGGGCAAGGTCTACACCAAGAGAGAGGTTGGACTGAAAATCCTAAGGAGTCTCACTCAAAAGTGGGATGTCTATGCTGTGATGATGCAGAATACCAAAGATCTCTCCACCATGCCCATGCAACAAATATTCTCTGAACTCAAAGCTTATGAGTTCGACCTCAATAGAAGAAAGCCTATTGAGGAACCTTCAAATCTTACTAAGGGAGTGGCATTCAAAGCCAAAGTTGCTGAACCAGAAATGCAACCCACTCCCAGATCATCAAAGACAGTCTCTAAGACTGAAATGAAGGAAGAACTAGCCTTGATGGCTAGAAGGTTTGACAAGCTCAACACAAGGTTTGGTAGATACAAGAAATTCTACCAAGACAACAAATTCAGGAGAAGATACAACTCCCCTGAAGATCAGGCTGAGGACAAAAAGCCTGAAGAGAAAAGATCAGAGGACAAGTCCTCTGATAGGAGAAGATCCAGTAGAGCTGATCCTTCTTCATCTAAGAGAAGAGAAGAATCCAAGAAAGAAGATGATGAAGATCTGTGCTATAACTGTAAAAAGAAAGGGCACTTCCAATATGACTGCCCTGAATTGAGCTCTAAAGAAAGAAGAGAGAGACAAGCTAAAAGAGACAGAAAGTTCACCAATAGAAAAGCCATGATGGCTGGTGAAGAATCTGATAGTGCTGAAAGCTTCAACTCCTCTGATGGATTATTCTCCAACAGTGATGATGATGATGATGTTTGCAACATGGCTCTTGAGGATGATGAGGTATCCTCTACTTCTAGTTCACCATCATTCATCTCACAAAACACTAGTGAGGTTAACCTGAAACTTTCCTTGGGAAAGTTGATGGAAGATTTCACTAGATTACAAGAATTTCATGACAACTGTGTGAGAGAAAATGAAAGATTGGCTACTGAATTAACCAAGAACTCTGAGGTAGTTGTTGATGTCAAGTCTACTGAGTTGTATCAACAAGTCTTGAGAAAGCTTGAGGAAGCAAATCTCAGGATAGTTGACCAACAAAAGGAGATTGATGATCAACTTCTCTCTCAGAAGAGAAAAGAATTTGAACTTAAAATTCTAAATGCCAAATTTGAAAACCTCTCACATGAGTATGATATTCTTAAATCAAGTGAAGAGAGCCTGAAATTAAAGATGTCTGCTTTGAACAAATCCTCTAGAGCAATAGAGGAAATTCAAAGTTATCAAAGACCTATGGCTCAAAGAAGTGGATTGGGTTTTGATCCATTTGAATCTTCACCTTGTCTTAGTGTTGCATCCACAAGTAACACTAAGAGAATCTTTGTTAAGTCAGTGGCACAAACTGAAAATGAAATAATTCAGCCACTGAACAAAGGAAAGGGTAAATTGAATGAAATGCCTACTCAAGTGATTCAGGAGAATAGGCCAAAACCTAAGGAAATGGCCAAAGCTCCTGAACACAAGAGGAATATTGGTCAGCAGAGTAGACCCAATGGAAGGGCAACTCTCCTGAACAATGTTCAGAGGAATTATCAAAGGTATAATCAGCCTAGGCCAACTCATCTGAGAAAGCCTCAGCTGAATAAACCTAAGGACAACTACCCCCACAGGCAGAATAAAATGAGACAACCAAAACCCTTCATGCCAAAGGGTAATGGTCATAAAAAGGCCTTTCCTCAAAGATTTCATCAAGCTGCACAAAGAACTCATAAGTTCAGGAGAGTGGACAACTCCTCTGAAACTTACAGAGTTAACACATTCACACATACTTTCCCAAAGGCATTTAAGGGAAAGACAGTGTATGTTGATGCACTAGGAAATCAACTTAGCCACCTTGAATCAATCAGGGTTATTAGGCAAGTTTGGGTTCCCAAAGGTACAGCTAACCTCTCAGGACCCAAAACTCAAAGGGTACCTAAACCTATCTAAATGCAGGTACCATTGGGCCACAAGAAGAGGAGCATGAACAAAAAGACAGCATGGTACCTTGACAGTGGATGCTCAAGGCACATGACTGGAAACAAGGAACTCCTCACTGACTTCATTGAAAAAGAAGGCCCAAATGTTACTTTTGGAGACAGCTCACAAGCAACTACAAAAGGTTATGGTACTTTGATGATTGGTAACATCAAAGTAACCAATGTATCTTATGTGGCTGGTCTCAAATATAATCTCCTAAGTATCAGTCAATTCTGTGATAAAGATTTTAATGTTGAGTTCTCAAGTGGAAAGTGTCTAATTAAGGATAAAACTCAACAAACCCTATTGACTGGAACTAGGAAGGGAAATGTGTATTTTGCAGACTGGGACAAGTCTACTGATGCTGCATGTTTTATTGCTAAAAGTTCTACTGAACAAAGTTGGCTATGGCACAAGAGGCTAAACCACCTGAACTTCAAATCTATGAATAAACTTGCTAGAAATGCATTAGTTAAAGGACTACCTAATGAGGTTTTCATTAAAGAACATGTGTGTAAGCCATGTCAAGAAGGAAAACAGATTAAAGCCTCATTCAAAGGAAAACCAGTCATCTCCACTGAAAGGGTACTTGAACTTCTACATATGGATCTGTTTGGACCAATTACCCCTTCAAGCATAAATGGTAGAAAATACACATTAGTGGTAGTAGATGACTTCTCTAGGTTCACATGGGTAGTATTTCTCCTTAATAAGAAGGAAACACAAGTCAAACTACCTGAACTTCTCAAGAGATTATCAAATGAGAAAAGCCTTAGCATTATCAAGATAAGATCTGATAAAGGCACTGAGTTCATTAATTCATACATCAATGAGTACTGCACATCAAATGGAATAGCTCATGAAACCTCAGCAGCTAGAACTCCCCAACAAAATGGAGTTGCAGAAAGAAGGAATAGAACTTTAAAAGAAGCTGCTAGAACTCTAATTGCTGACCCAAATTTACCTAAGAGGTTTTGGGCTGAAGCTATAAACACTGCATGCCATACTCAAAATAGATGTTTGATCACTAAGGGGCAAGGCAAAACCCCCTATGAACTCTGGAAAGGAAGAATGCCTAAAGTGTCATACTTTCATATATTTGGTTGTAAATGTTTCATTCACAATAATGGGAAAGAACAGTTGAAAGCTTTTGACAGCAAAGCTGATGAGGGAGTATTTCTTGGATACTCTCAAATCAGTAGAGCTTTCAGAGTCTACAACAAGAAAACCCTTATAGTGGAAGAAACACCTCATGTTGTGTTTGATGAATCTATCTTTGAGATCAGGAATGATCATTTAGAACCTGAAGAAATCACACAAAGGACAACCAGATTAAGCCTAAAAGACAAAGACACTGAATTCATAGATGTTGTTCAAGCCAATCTGCCTGAAAAACCCACATTGGACAACAATCCTGAAGGCAACCTTCCTGAGACAAATCCTACAGATGGAAATGGTGAACTGAATGAACCAATCCCAGTTCATATCCAGGTAACAACTACCAATGAAGAAGCAGTTCCTGCTGAGGTAGTTAATGGGTCAAATAATCAAGGGGGAACTCAAAATGTTGAAAAAGCCAATGTCCCTGACATTGAGGACAACACCCCTGATTATGATCCTGAATTAGATCCTGCATTAAATTATCCTGAATTCTATGATCAAAATGACTCACCTTCAGTAGAGGACAACTCTACTGAAGAGATCAGGAAAAGAAGGACTTGGTTATCTGACCATCCTACTGATCTGATACTTGGTGATCCAAGTATAGGAGTCAGAACCAGAAAGTTTCATGGTGAAAGTGCTATGTTCTGTTGTTTCTTGTCAGAGCAAGAACCAAGTGACATTGAGGAAGCACTTCAAGATGCCAATTGGATCACAGCCATGCAGGAAGAACTGAACCAATTCACCAGAAATGAAGTATGGGAGCTGGTGGATAGGCCTTCACATCAAGATGTTATTGGAACAAAGTGGGTGTTCAAGAACAAGAAAAATGAAAATGATGTGATTGTCAGAAACAAAGCAAGACTTGTGGCAAAAGGGTATTGCCAACATGAAGGCATTGACTATGATGAGACATTTGCACCTGTGGCAAGGCTAGAAGCAATAAGGCTCTTTCTAGCCTATGCAGCCTACAAGAGGTTCAAAGTATACCAAATGGATGTCAAGAGTGCCTTTCTGAATGGAGTCTTGAAAGAAGAAGTCTATGTGGAGCAACCACCAGGTTTTGAAGTTGGAAACCAAGTTTACAGACTCAAGAAAGCTCTATATGGACTCAAACAAGCCCCTAGGGCTTGGTATGATACACTGTCACAATTCCTCTTGGATCATGGATTCACCAAGGGAACTGTGGACAGAACTCTCTTCAGAATCTCTGAAGGAGAGGACATCTTGCTTGTCCAAATTTATGTGGATGACATAATTTTTGGATCCCCTAATGAGAAGCTATGTGAAAAATTCTCCAAGCTCATGCAAAGCAAGTTTGAGATGTCCATGATGGGGTTGATGAACTTCTTTTTGGGTCTACAAGTCAAGCAATCTAAAGAAGGAATCTTCATCAACCAAGCTAAGTACACCAGAGAAATGATCAAAAAGTTTGGGTGTACAACTAGCAAGCCAGTAAGGATCCCTATGAACACCAATTGGAAGATGGATCCTGATGAGAGTGGTGTGCCAACCAACTCCACTGAGTATAGAGGAATAATTGGTTCACTCCTCTATCTCACTGCCAGCAGACCTGATATCACCTTTGCAGTAGGTGTTTGTGCAAGGTTTCAAGCAAATACTAAGAAAAGCCACCTTGAGGCTGCAAAGAGGATTTTGAGGTATCTCAAAGGCACTGAGAATCTAGGCCTTTGGTACCCTGCTGATGACAATATTGAGCTAACTGGCTACTCAGATGCTGATTATGGAGGATGTAGAATTGACAGAAAGTCCACCTCAGGGACTTGTCAATTCTTGGGCAACAAGCTCATATCTTGGTTCTCCAAGAAACAAAATACAGTAGCCACCTCCACCACTGAAGCTGAATATGTTGCTGCTGGAAGTTGTTGTGCTCAAATACTTTGGCTAAGACAACAACTCAGAGACTACAAAGTCAACTCTACTGAAGTGCCAATTTTCTGTGATAACAATAGTGCCATTGCTATATCACAAAATCCTGTCTTGCACACAAGATGCAAACATGTGGACATCAAGCATCACTTCATTAGAGATCATGTGGAGAAGAAGGATATCAAGCTAGTAAAAATTCACACAGACCATCAAAAAGCTGATATACTAACTAAGCCACTTGCAGAGGCAAGGTTCCTGGAATTATCAGCAGAGTTGGGACTTCTTGATCCAGGGAAGTTGGACAAATGAATCCAAAGAAGTTCATTGATTAAGGGGGAAACAAACTCAAACTTCAGCAGACTTGGTCAAGTCTACTGAAACTCAGAAACATGACCTTACTTCTTCAGGACACTTGTCCTTTGAAATTCAGGACACTTGTCCACAGTCTTTCAGGACACTTGTCCATGTAGGGTCAGATAAGTTGTCCCAGCTATCAAACCAAATCTTGGTATGATAAGCACCTATTTTTGGTGATCAATACCTATCTCGAAATCTGTCCCTTGAAATACAGTTTTCACCTTTCTGGGATTTAATTTGTCTCCCACCCAAAAGGTCACTTTCCATGCATTAAATGCCAAGATTTAACTCTTGTTTGCATTAAACTTTTTGGGACATGATCTATCTCGAAAAACCCCCAGCCTTAAACAAACATTAAAAACCACCCACGTTTTGAATAAAACAGTTATTTCACTGTTACATTGGTTTTTGACCATTGGATCAAAAATGGACAACTCCCCTGAAATCAATCCTAGCCGTCCATTTTGGATTTCCATTTTTGTTCACCTTTGAATTGTCTCAAGACCTTACCAACTCATTGACAAACATTCTTTTTAGAATATTCACAAGTCTTAAGATACCCACAAACACTTCTTCCCCAAGTATTCGAAACCCTAACTCTACTCTCTCAAAACTCTCTCTGCAAATTTCAATGGCCCCCAAAGTTAGACCTGAGATGCTTGTTGATTTCTCTAACAAGGATCTAGACCTGGATTTTGCCTACCTTAGCAACAAAAACAATCTTCACTTTGAGCCAATAGTTTCTTTTGAAAGTGAAGATCCTGAGATTACTCCAACCCTGAGGTGGTTGAGAAGAGCTGGACTTCAAAAGTTCATGGAGGAAAGACCAAGCTCTTGCTTGGAAAGCTACATGGCAGAATTATTTGCCTTCCTCAAGTGGAGAGGCAAGCCTGAAGATGGTGAAGTATCAACCAGACTATCCTACACAGCTGAAGGAGAGGAAGAGGAGAGATTCCACAGAGTAAAATTCTCCTCAGAAGATCTGGAAGGAGCTTTTGGATTGCCTTATGAGGGAAGGAATCCAGAGGTTTATGGTACTGGGCATGAAGAGGAAATAGCCCAAGAATGGTTATTAGTTCCAGGCCCTCTCTCCTCAACTCAAAACAAGAAAACTCTCAAGCCAGAGTTTCTCAATCTTTTTGAGGTAGTTGCTAAGAGCCTCATAAGCAACACTGGAAGCTTAGAGCAGGTCAGCCATCCAAGGATCAGAATCATGGCTGCCATTATTGATGCCAGTGATAAGGGCATCAAGTTTGATTGGAGGACCTTCATCATGTCTGAGATGATGAAGGAGAAGGCTAAATTTAAGGTGAAAACCCACAATAAGGTGGTGCTAGAAGGGAAAATCAAGTATTGCACCAGGGCAAGCTTGTTGATTGAGAGGTTTTCCCACTATTCCCAGATGCAAACCTTTGCAAAACCCCTCCCAGCCCAAAAGATCCTATTCAGAAAGCTCAGCAAGAAAACTGAGAAAAGAAGGATGTTACTGGCCAAGCCTGCTGAAGAACAGGAGGAGGAGAAGCCTAAGATGAAAAAGAGAACAAAGGCCAGGGCTGTCAAGACAAGAAAAATGTCTCAATTGTCCTCAAGAGAAGCCTCAGGAGCATCAGCTGAAGTTGATGCAGTGGCAGAAGAGGGAGTGAGTGTGCCTTCTGACCACTCAGAAGAGTTGAGGAGGAAATACAATGAGACTAGGCAAAAGAAGAAGGGTGATAAGAGAATCAGGGAAGTTGTCCCTGAGAAGGAAGGAAGTGGAAGCAGTAGGGCCAGCAAGAGAAGGGCCAAACCTACTGAGAAGGTGTTGGAGCTTCAAGAAGAAAGGTCTCTTCAATTGGCTCTAAGGGAGAGCAGAGCTGAAAGCAGGACCAAATCCATGTCAAGGACTAACTCATCTGGTTCTGGAACTCCAGAATCCAAAGTCCCTGAAGGTCAACCTATAGAGGCCAACCTCCCTGAAACTCAGAACCTTGAGCCCAACTCCCCTGAAACCCATGTCACCCCTTCCAACCAACCCATTACCCCTGTAAATCTCACTAAGAGATATTCTCCTGAAGGGAATGTGCAAAGAAGTGGCATAGATGTGCTTGCAGATTTAGCTGTAGATGAGACAAGACTCCTGTCTCCCTTTGACTCATCCATGCTCAACTATTCAAAGCTCTTAGAGCATGCACTCCATGAGCCAACCCCCCTGAGTAAAGCCCCTTCAGATCAATTGCTCTCAAAAGCAACTGAAGATCCTTCTACTGTACCCAACCCATCTGAAGCCAATATCCCTGAACTTAATCTGCCTGAAGCCACATTAGGAGAACCCAGAGCCAACTCCCCTATAACCCAAAGTCCCCATTCAAGTGGAGATGAGGAGGAGTATACTTTTGAAAGTATGCTCAGAGGAGGAGCCAAGGCTACTGTGGACAGTTTGTATCCACAACTTGCTGAATTTCCAAGAATTTAGAAGGCCTTTCATGATTTGAGGATGCTTGTTGATGTGAAAGACAAATCTATGATGGAGATATCACAAGTCATCCAAGATAAGGGTGCAAACTGGTGGCAAATAGAGGAAAACAGATTGCTACACTTTGCTGGAGTTTCAAAGACAAGATTTCTCATTGATGAGGACATTTTTGCAAAGTTAGTAGCTGATAAAATTGAGGAGGAGAAAGAAAGAAAAGCCAAGGGAATCAAACACCCTGACAGTAGCTCCAATGATGATGATTCCCCTGATGATCCCTCAAATCCTTCAAATTCCAACCCTCCTAAAACCCCTCAAGCCAATCTCCCTGAACTCTCTCAACCCAAGTCTTCTATAGCAGACAGACTTTCAAACCCTCCTAAAACCTATCATAGGAAAGGCTCTGTGTCATCAGAGGTGTTGACCAAGGGTGGCAACACAACCAAGGACACATCTGCCAATGAAGGTTCTTCTGAACCCAAGGCACAGCCTAAAGATGTTGAGGTTCCTGTACTAGAGGCTAGTTTGATTAAGGCCTATTCAGTGTCAGAAGAGTTGGACACTGATCAGCCCTTAATCATTCAGGATGACTCAGTGGCTGCTGTTATAAGCACTGTGATCTCCCCACAACTGCCATCTTTGAACCTTGTTGAAGGTGGAGATGCTGCAGGTTTAAGAGAAGGAGTTGAAAAGGAAAGTAGTTTTGAAAAATCAGAGGGAGTTGAGGATGAAAGAGAGGTAGTCATCACTAAGATAGTGAGTGTACCACCATATGAGGGTGGAATAAGTGAGGAAGGACAGGTTATTCTTGAAGTCAAATCTGAACTTCAAGAATCCCTTGATGAGAGGAGGCCTGATTCCTTGAGTGAGAACATTATCAAAGAAGGGAGAAAAGAACAAGTTGAAAATGAGAAGAAGACTGCTGATGTATCAGAGTCTTATACAAAAGAAATTGAGGGTGATGAGTGCTTATTTCCTAACTTGTTTGACTTGTCTGATGTTGCAGGTATTTCTCTTGATCAAATTTTTGCAGATGAGTTCTTAACAGATGCACCTATCCAAGTAGACACAGGCTCAGCTCAGGCCTTACTTGGAATGCAATTAGAGAAGTTGGACTCCTTGGCTCATCAAGTCCAATCTGCTCATGCTGAAACTTCAGGAGCATTGAATGAGCAAGGAAGGACTCTAGCATCTGTAGAAATGAGGCTCACTGGCTCTGAAGATGTTGTGCTACCAACCCTTGAGGCAAGAATCAGTGGTGTGGAATCTGGTCTCCAAACCATCTCCACTGAAGTTCAAAGTGCCAAATCAACCATGGAAGCCATCTCAGAGGAGGTCAAGAAAGAACAAAAGCTGCTGAGAGACAATCACAATGCTAATGTCAAAGCTCTCAGGCTAACTGTCAAACAAGCTATTGGAAAGAAGACTGCACTGCAAAAGAGAAGAGCTGAAGAGCAAAGGCTAGCTATGGTCAAAGCTGCCTCAGAAAAGTTTTCCCAAGAAGTGTTGGCCAACATTGCTGAAGGTGCAGTGGCCAACCTCACTGAGCTTCTGAAAGCTAAATTGGATGCATCTCTCAAAGCAACCTTGGAGGAGGTTGTCCAACAAAAAATGAAGCCTGTTCTAGCTTTTCTTAGCTTGAGCAATGATAAAATGCAAGATATACATGATGAAAATGTGTATTTGTTGGAAGAGATGAAGTCCCTAAACCAGGCCCAATCCCTGATGGCCTCAACAATGAGTGACCTCAAGCCCCAGTGTTTTGATGCTGCCAAAAAGGGGGAAAGGGAAAGAGCAAGGGCAAAAGGTGCCTTAGTAATTGGGAGTCCAGTGAAAGGGAAGGACAAAGTCCCTGAAGGAAAGGGAAAAGAGCCAGAAGTGCTGAACTTGGAAGATTTGGATGAAGAGGAGCAGTTAGCATTGGCATTGAAAAACTCAATGGCCTCAGCTCAAGAGGAAAGAGTAAGGCTACAACAAAGACCAGGTGGTGAAGTGTCAGGTTTGGACAAAGATGCTGAAGGTGTCCAAACCAGAGGAAAGATCAAGAAGGCCCAAGGAAAGAAGAGACAAATTGAGAAATTCACTGACTTTCCTAGCAGCCTTGATCTTCCACCTGAATTCAGAATTGATGAAGATGAGCCTACATCAAAGAAAGCCAAAACTGCTGAAGAGCTCAAAGCTGCTGAAAAGGACAAATCTTCTGAATCTGGCAAAACTGCTGAAGGTACCAAGTCCACTGAAGACATTGAAGAAATATATGCTGAAGGATTTGGACCTGAACCTAAGAAGAAGACAACTGTTCTAGCCTATGATCCATCAAAGCTGTTTCATGAAGGGTATGGCAAAAACCCTGAAACACAACAGAAACTGGCCATGATGAGGGCCCATGAGAAAATGGATCTGATGGAAGAAGCCAACAGAGCAAGAGATGAAAGGAGAGCAAACTTTCAGAAACCAAGAAGGAGAAGAGCAGCTTACAGCAAGATGAAGCCTCAGCTTCTAATCCCAATGGACACCAAATATCCACACTTGGATAAATGGGTGCCAATTCAACTGAATGACACATGGGAAGAAGCCAAAAGGGAGTTTGTCTATGACTATTATGTCATTGACAGATGGAATGGAGGAGATGCAGACTCTGCCTTCACTGAGTTCATGCTAGAATACTACAGAGAGTTGTATCAACAACTTCTTGCAGCTGCTGACATTGCAAGATTTGAACTCACAGCTCCCAAGCCAATCATATACATGCCTCCAAAGCTTGAAGGATGGATTGATCAAGCAAGAATTCTGAGAGAATTCACTGAGATCCTTAAGCTAAACAAGATGGTTCTTGGACCTAAGGGAACCAACCAAGAAGCCATGGCATTGAAAAGAAGAGTGTGGGCACAGTATGGAATGCTGCCACCCCCTGAAGATGATCTTTGAAATGGCTAAGTCTTCTGACCTTTCTTGATTGATCAACTATGCTAAAATATGGTCAAGATTGCTGATATGGTGTGCTAATCTGGTTGCTCTGATCTGTTATGGATTGCTATGATACAAGCTCTGTGATCTGATGCTGAATATCTTATTTTATGTCTTGAATTGTTAGAATGAAATGCTCTGATGTATTCAAGTGTTATTGATTCATGCTCTGATATGTTAATTTCAACTATCAACATGCCTGTAATGATTTTTGAATGAATGATAGTTGAACTTATTTTGAATCAAGAAACACTAATCTCTCTATGCCTATCTTGAACCTACTTGCAACAGAAACAGTGAATACACTAACACATTGCTTTTTCAGGAATATTGACCTTAGTCATGTCTCCTGAAGATATATGTAATAGGTGTAGACAAGTCACTTTTGCTTAAATAATGTAGGTTTTGGCATCATCAAAAAGGGGGAAATTGTTGGGAATAAAATGAGATATGTTTTGATCTAATACCAAAACCCCCTGAGACATGCCTAAGTCAAATTGATAGTGTTCTAAAAATGTTAGAACACACAGCATAAGGCTAGATGAGAAGCTGAAATGTTAGGCAGCTCTTAGACTATTAGATGCACAATTTGAGGGGGAACCTATGCTTTGAAGATGATCAAGATCAAGTCCCCTCAAGGCTCAAATTCTGGAACAACCACTTAAGAGCAAGGACACTCTATGAAAAACCAAATGCGCTGATCAGGAGAGTTGTCCAGAGAAGATGTTCTTATGCAAGAACAAGATTGTAAAGCTCAAAAGGACAAGTCCAATAAGATGATCTGATCAGGAGAGTTGTCCAGAGAAAGTGTCTATATGCAAGATTGGTAAAATCAAAAGGACAAGCTTAATAACTCTGATCAGCAGAGTTGTCCAAAGAAGCTAGCCACATGCAAGAACAAACTTACCTAGCTCAAAAGGACAAGGATACTCAAAGGCGTTTGATCAGGAGAGTTGTCCAAAGAAGCCAACTCTATGTGTAAAGTGCTCTGATGCTAAAAGACCAAAATATGCTAATCAGAAGAGTTGTCCAGAAGAGTTGTCTCAGCATGATTGAATCAGAAGGTTGAAGGTCAACTATGCTGAAGAGAAAGAGACAACCACACCCTAAAGATCACCAAAGAAACAAGCTAAGATCACCTTGAAGTGAAATAGAGGGAAAGAGCCAAGTCATCTGAAGAAGAGCAAGCCAACCTTGCTGAAAGGCAAAACTGCTGATAGTGATAAGGAGAGTTGTCCAGATGATAAGGAATGTTGTCCTATCATTGGATCAACCTTCAGAAGCCATGTCCAAGTCCTAACAAGAAGTCAAACATTGGGAAAAGTGCTGCAGAATGAAGACAAAGTCTTACAAGCCGTTTATTACCCAAATGAGGACATGTCACTATCAAGAATCTGTCTTCCAGTTTGAAGAACTCAAGGAAGACATTTATAGCAATTTGGGGCTGCCTCTCCAACGGGCAAATCCTCCATTTTGTCTATAAATACAGAAGTGTGAAGACCATTTGAAAGCACCTCAACCTTGACAAGAATATCCAACTATCCTACAAGTTGACAAGTGCTCTTAAAGCCTTCAAAGAGACTATCTTAGTCTTCATACACTTCATCTAAGCTGAACTTCATTGTATAACCATACACAAGCTTAGAGAGATATCCTATCCTTATACCTTGATCCTCATTGTAAAGGATATCTCATTAGTTGGAACCTTACTTCAATCCTTACCCCTTTCAAGTGAGAAAGTGAGAAGATTGTAGTAGTAGAAGTGGTAGGAGCTGACTGTTGAGAGAAGAACAGTTCAGTTCTGAGTTGAGAAGAGGGTACTAGGACTCTAGACATCCTAGGGATCAATTCACCAAGGAGTGGTGTTCTTGATCAAGTGCACCTTGGCACTATAAAACAAGTTAATTCCAAGAGTGAAGGAATTATCCTGTTAAATCAGGGAAAGTGGATGTAGGAGCTTGAGTCTCTGAACCACTATAAACTCTTGTGTTGATTTACTTTACAAGTACTTACATTTACTCAACACTGCACACAAAACTGATCTTTCAAAGATACATACTCAAAGACTGTGCAAAAAACCTATTTGGACAACTTCCCTGAAGCTTAACTGGACTGTGTTGCATTGACTAAGTGATTTCAGAAATTAAAGGAGTCTAAACTTAAAGGGCCAACCACTATTCCGCACATATAACTCCCCTAGATAGTTATTCAACTAAGTACTCAATAGTACTTAGTAGTTTGATTATCTTAGAAGAGTTAATCTTCTTCAGCAGAGTTGTCCAAGACAACCTTGCTGAAACTCTGGTTTGATCAAATTAGCAAAAGAATTGCATACAAGTGTATTCCCCCCCCCCCATACACTTGTCATATACTCCTTTCAGGACCAACAGAGACAAAGCTCAGACCTCGGCCGAGCTCAAGGGGAATATTAGAGACTGGAATATTGAGCAACTCGGCCGGTGGAGGAGTGAAGACAGACTTGCAACTCGGCCGAGCTATCAGAATCGGACGAGTTGCCCGATGATTTTCGACCAAAGTTTAAGTGTTCGACTCGGCCAAACTGCTGAATGTGAAAATCGCTCTCACGCTTTAATTAAGGCCCGACTCGGCCGAGCTCCGCAACTCGGCCGTGTGACATGAAAATTTGCCTAAAAGCGTTTTTCTACCTAAGGGCACGTGCCAAGCACTTTTGGAAGGGTATATAAAGTCAAAAGTTCGTTTTTGAAAGGGGACACACACATTTTGGAGACTCTACACATAGTAACACATAGTAATAGGTTTTTGAGCATTTTTCCTTCTAGTTCTTCCATAGATTAGCTTAGAACTTAGTTAATTTGTCATTTCAATCAAGGATTGTAAGTGCGCTTGCTTATTTCATCATATTGTAGCTACAATTCCATTATCAAGGTGACATCTCTCATTTTTAAGTTTCAATTTGGTAATTACTTTCTACATTACAATTTCTCTATTAATTAGCATGGGCTTTATGTTGTTTTATGTTGTAGCCATGGGATCCTCTTCTAGAACCATGGGCTAATCCCCAATTTCCTTGGGTGTGGATGTTTTGATGGGTGTTTAGTGTAATTGTGAAGTAATTGCATAATTAGCTTAGGATTTGGGTGTATATGTTTCTAGAGTTGTATTTCGATTGATTCATTTGATTGATCAACCCTATTAGCAAGCATTTTCGTTTATGTTAATTGCAATGAGAGTTGGGTTAGCATGATTGGAGTGTGAGTGTGAGTTTTGGTCAATTGAATAGAAGTTAAGTAGTAATTAGCTTAACCGAGAGAGGGTTAATTGCTAGACCGACAACTTTAGACACTAAATAAATAGTGGTCGTTTAGGAGTTTGGTGAGAGGGCGTTTCATAAGTATTAGTAACCGTGTCTAAAGTTGGGAGTTTGAAAGTACTTATGAAACACTATCTTATGCGCTTATGGTATTTGGTTAGATCCTATAATTGCTAATCAATGCACATTGTTAGCCTATGCCTTTCGAGGGGGTTTGCACACATATGTGATAGCCTTTAGCTTAATCTGAATTCATAGCTAATTCATGTAATTGGTTCACTAGTTCATTTAATTACTCACAAAACGGAAACACCCGAGACAATACACTTCTCTTGCACTTTCCAACGAAAGTTAGATAGCTTGTTATTTCTTTTGACTATTTCTCATAATTTTAGTTAATCTAGTTTAATACTTTTGTTCTAATTCCCAAAAATCCAAACAAAAACACGTGTAGTTACTACAATATCATGCATACTCGTAACTTTAGGGATTCGCTTGCACTCAATTAAATCATTGAACAAATAAACTACTTGGTCGTACTTACGTGCTACAATCGGGCCCATACGCTTGTGGGGCTCGTATTGTAAAGTGCTTTAAAAAGTGTTGAAAAACGAGAAAAGTCACTGATGTAGTGGAGAGACATGCCAATGCTCAAGAAGAGAAGAAGAAGACCAGAAGAGGAAGAATCAGTCGAGGGGAAATCGACTGAGATTAGCTAAGTATGATCAGGTGAGGTCTCATCAACTGAGTATGACTATCAGCTGAGGAAACAAACACAACTGATGACTAATCTGGTAAATAGACATACGAGGTCCATACAGATGGGGAAACAATCAGAAACCTAAGTGTCAAGATCACAATAGCAAGATCCAAGATCGGTTGAGGCAAATGTCGCATGTTCTTATGTATTGAAGAGTCTAATCAGGGCTGATGTGGACCAATGGGAAGACAACAAAAGGCACATAAAAGTTGACACGGCACAAGACTCAAGAATGGAAAGTCAAATGATACATTAAATGTTACGTGGCAATGGTAACATTTAATTGAATCAATCAAGGAGATTGATTGCAATCATCCAACGGTAGCATTCAAGATCCACATTATAAATATGAGTTCAGATTCATATCTCACACGTGAGTGAAGGGATGCAAAGGTTGAGAAAAATGTACTTAAGTGTTCATCAATTAGAAGAACTTCAATGAAGATCCAACAAAAATCATCTTCCAAACAGTGAGTGCACTCATAATCACTAAGTCTGAATTGTCATTTATATATATTCTAAGCTTAGAGAGAATTTCTCAATTCTAGCTCAAGGCTAAATCAGATTGTAAGGGGAATTCTCACCTAGTCTACATACACGAAACTCAAGTTCTATCCTAAACCCCTAGAAGCTAAGTTAGTGTTAATTATTGCAAGAGTCCTAGTTCATCACAATAACTAGTGGCGACAGTTGCACTTTGAAAGTGTATAAATCTCAAAGTCTTCTCTTGGGACTACAAAGTAGCAAGACGTGTTACTCTTGGCACGTTAAAGATTACAAGCCTTTGGAAGGGATTAATATTACAACTGGGCTGTGAGAGTGGATGTAGAACAAGGAGGTCTGAACCACTATAAATGATGGTGTCTTATTTACATGTTTTATATTAATTATTATCATCATACGTGCATATTTACATAACATAAGTTTAAGTGAAAATGTATTATATCATTTAACACCAAGTCAGCTGATATTGCATAATATCTTTGCAATCGAACCATCATGATCAGCTGACATCAAGTCAACTGATATCCCAAAAGTGTTTATGCATGAAATTATAAAATATTTGTGAAGCAGTAGACGAGTATAATCTTTATGGACACACTACAAATTTCACACGCCACTCTAACAAACGAATAATCAGCATACTAACTTGTCCTAGGCCCCTAGTGAAATCAGCTGACTAAGTCATCTAAAAGAGTTAGTCATTTTTCTTACACTTATAAAAACACTCGTCTGATATATATACCCCCTGGGTAAGGGACCATCAACGCCTATGGAGAAGATGCTCTCTGAAACCCACGCATGCCTACTTTTTTACTTTTAGAAACTCTGGTTTGAATGTTTGAGAGTCTTTCCTTCAATTATAGACTTGCCCAAACAGTTCAGGACCGTCGGTTCCCGGTTTGGAATCGGAACTGTCGGAACCGGTCACTTGCATGAACCGAAACCGTGAATTTCACGGTCCGATTTTCATGAGTTAGATGACCGCCGGTTCGGAACCACCAATTTCACGGTTTGAACCGACGGATCCTTAATTTTTTTTTTTTAATATATATACCCAATTAACACTTCTGGCCCAAAAAGATTACTACTCTTCTTCACTTTACACATTCTCTATTTTACCTCTTCATAGTTTTCGTCCTCTTCCTCCATGAAATAGTCTTGTGCGACGGCATGGTTTTTCTCCGACAGCGACGATGACTCAGAGGCTCAGAGCCCTCCTCTTTCTCTAAGATTTGAAGTGGTCGAGGAGGTGTGGTTGTGGCCCGTGTGTACCCTGTGGCTGGAGGCGGTGGTTTGGGCCTTGGGGTGTGGCGTACGGACGCCGGACAACGGACACGAAGGCCGAATTGGTCGTTCGTCCGACGGAGGTGCACCGCCGAAGATTGGAGATTTCTTCCTTTTTTTTTCTTTTTTGGAAATTTTTGTGGAGGTATTAGAAGAGGCGTAGCAGTAGTTTTTCTGTGTAGTAGTGTAGGATTTTATTGACGAAGTTGGATAGCTCAAGTGGTTAGAGCACCACTATCTAGGCTTTAGATCCTGGGTTCGAGTCATGGGAAGGGGAAAAAGGATGGGTATTTAATGTAATTCAAAAAAAAAAAAAAAAAGTGTAGGGTTTTATTTCTTATTTTTAAATTTGGGCCTTGGGCCCATGTTCTCAAATCTCAATTTCAGCCTAATAAGCTAATCCCCTAAAGCCTGTAAGTTTTTTTTCTTTTTGTTGTTTAAATAATCATAGATTTTTTAAAAAAAATAAAAAATTGGTGATGGTTCTAGATCGAAATCGGCGGTTTCAAACCGTGAACCGCCGAAACCGTCCCCCTTTTCTCACGGCCCGATTGCGGTTCATCCTTTTCGTGACCGCCGAACTGACGGTTTCGAACCAAAACCGACGGTTCGTGAACCGTGAGCAACTCTATTCAATTACATATGGAGAAACACTCTTCTCACATTCTTCTCATTGTTATTTACAAAACACGAACAAAAACATATTATCCCATTCTCTTCTCACCCTCCATTCTCCTCGTTCTTATTTACAAAACATAAACACACTCTTTCTCACCATTCTAAGGTATATTTTAATATTTAATTTGTATGCTAATTTAATTTATGTAGAATATTTTTTTATTCTAATATATAAGAATGATAATTTAATTTTAATATATACTTTGATAATGCTTTTTTTTGTGTGTGTATGTGTGTTAATTTATGTTTTTGAGCTTGTATTGGTTTTTTCTCTTGTATTAATTTATGTTTTTATTTTATTATATAATATCCTCTTAGACTCTAAACTTAATTTTAATTTATCTAGGTTTTGTTAATAGCTTAAATCCTATTTTATGTTAATGGTTTCCATATTAATATATATGCTCTTAGAGGCAATTTAGCTTTTTTTTAATTAATTATTAATGTTTTAAAATAAATTTAATTATATATTGGTGTTTATTTATTAAAATAAATTAAAGCGCTTTTAGAAAGGGTGCTCTTGTCGAAAGAAGGAAGGAGCGCCCTTAAAACTGGCGCCCGCTGCCCCCTTCTGCACACCTCACTGTTATAAAAACAAAAACTTTATTATTAAAAAAGTAAAAGTTCACTCAGCGGTTTTCTTCCATTGTTAAGGTATGTTAGCATTTTGTTTAATATTTAATTTGTACTATAATTAAATTTATTTTCTACTAATATAAAGAATTATAATTTAGTTTTAAATTATAATTTTTCTTTTGTTAATGTAGGTTGATAAATTTTAAAAAATATAGATAAATATCATATGAAATAACATTATATATTATATTTTATACTCCCTTAGTCATGGTCAAAGCTACTTAACTTTCTTTTTTGTACCTACCAATGAAAACTACTCATTTCATTTTTAGCCAAATAATCTTTTCACATTTATTTATATTATTTTCTCTCAAACACATTATCTCTAATACATCTACTTATTATATCATACTCCATATTTTTTAATCTCCGTGCCCAAAGCTCCCATGTATACTACAAAAAAATTGCGAAATACATACGTCGGGATTACCGATGGAATTTTACCGACGGAATGAAATCCGTCGGGATTACCGACACATTAACAAAGTCAACCGATTTACCGACGGAATACATTTTTCGTCGGTAATTACCGACGGATATTCCGTCGGCAATCTCAAAAAAAATAAAAATATACATGTGATTACCGACATAATTTTTCGTCTCTAAAAAAAATTAAAAAAAATGTGATTACCGACATAAATTTACGTCACTAATCACAAAATTAAAATTTTATACAAAAATTAAATTATTAATTAAAAAAGAAAATTTGTTAGCTATAAAATTATAATTGATTAAAATTAAAAAAATGTTGATTAAATTAAAAACATGTTGATTAAATTAGAAAATTCTGGATTAAGTTAGTTAAGAAATTATTAATTAAATTAGAAAATTTTATATTAAATTAGGTAATTTTATATTAAATTAGAAAATTATTGATTAAATTAGAAATTTTTATGTTATATTATTTAGACATAATTTCTTTAGTTTTTATATTCACTAATCACAAAATTAAAATTTTATACAAAAATTAAATTATTAATTAAAAAAGAAAATTTGTTAGCTATAAAATTATAATTGATTAAAATTAAAAAAATGTTGATTAAATTAAAAACATGTTGATTAAATTAGAAAATTCTGGATTAAGTTAGTTAAGAAATTATTAATTAAATTAGAAAATTTTATATTAAATTAGGTAATTTTATATTAAATTAGAAAATTATTGATTAAATTAGAAATTTTTATGTTATATTATTTAGACATAATTTCTTTAGTTTTTATATTCATTTAGTTTATTTGATAATTAAGTTTTTATTGTGTGAATTAACAAATAAAAGAATTATTAAAAAACAAACGAATTAAAAATAAAAATACATTTATAATTTTAAATTTTAGAAAAATTACAATAATTATAAGACACAAATTTAGTGATTTACAAAAAATAAATAAATTAAATTTACAATATATAAATTAAAAAATTAAATTTACAATAGTTATAAATCACAAATTTAGTTATATTAATATAGAAAGAAATTAATTTTTTAATATTTTTTTTTTAAAAAATGGGTTAAAAATGAGTACATATACAATTAATTTTACAATTAAAAACGAAAAACAGACTTGTTCGAGTGGTAGGCGCTCCTCACTAGACGCCGACACACCCGGGTTCTCGAGTCCCATGAATGCCGAATATTTGGCCAATTATGCGCGGGCTGGGAGCGGGCCTGGGTTCAAATAATTTTTTTTTGAATATAATTTATCGATGAAATATATCGTCGGTAATTAACAAATTAAAATAAAACAAAATTCGTCGATAATTCTGTCGGTAAAACTTACCAACGAGGTTACCACCGACGGAATTTTTCCGTCGGTATTTCCGTCGAAAAACACTATTTCCGATCGAATTTTCGTCTCTATTCTCGTCGGTAAAACACCTCTTTTTTATTGTGGTAGCTTTCATCGGGACAGAGGGAGTATAAGAGGGTGTATTGGTTGTGGATTCTGTAAAAAAAAAAAAAAAATTAGACTTTCAAAGTCGGGGAGTATTCAATTCGAATTTTCAAAATTCTTTAAAAATTTTGATGTATTCAATACGAATTTTAAAAAGTCTTAAAAATTCTTCGGGTATTCAACATTGTATAGATTTTAATACTTTATGAATTTTGTTGGATTCTCCTCCAAAAATATAAATAAATTACACGAATGTCGAATAACGAGGGCGCCAGAGGGTCTGATAGATGTACACAATTGCTTCTTAGGTTTGTATTGATAAACCAAATATACTTGTAATAAGATAAGTTGTATTGTATAAACAACTTCATCTTGTAATGACGAAGTTGGATAGCTCAAGTGGTTACCACTACATAGGCTTTAGATCTTGGGTTCGAGTCATGGGAGGGAAAAAGGGATGGGTATTTAATGTAATTCAAAAAAAAAAAAAAAACTTCATCTTGTAATAAATAGGATCTGGTCAGTATCAATTGAGTTGGAAGTCAGCTGATATAGTAGAGAAATGCGCACAAGCTCAGATGAGTAAGTACTTATCTGATGTGATCAGCTGAGTATGATCAACTAAGGTCTCATCAGCTGAATAATCAATATCAGCTGAGACTAAGTATGCCTGTCTAACCAGACAAAGTCTACATAGCTGAGGAAACAATCAAGCTGTCAATTGTCAAGATCAGAAGAGATGACCAAGATCAGCTGAGTAAAACAGCAGAGTCGAAGGTCACCTGAATCAAGCATTGTGTTGTCAAATCAGAGCTGACGTGGACCAATGGAAGCACGACAGCAGACACCTAGATCCTGACAAGGCACAATACTCAAGGATTGAAAAGTCAACGGAGCATTAATTGTTACTAGGCAACAGTAACAATTAATAGACTCCTACCTAAAGATTGCTTTCTTAAAATAGAGGGATTTGAAGTTATCCTACAACAGTAACATCTCAGAATCTCATCTATAAATAATGAGTTTAATATCATATCTCATAATAGAGTGAGGGTGAGGCTTAAGGTCGAGCAAAATGCTTAAGTCCAAAAATATCAGAAGAGCTCAAGAACACCAGATTAGAAGATATCAAGCAAAGCATCTTTATACCCACACTTCCAGTGAGTGAACTCATGATATATCTAAGCCTGCATAGTCTCATACACATTCCAAGCTTAGAAGAGAAATTCTTAATCCTAGTTTTAGGCTAACTCAAATTGTAAGGTGCTGTTTGGTTAGGGATGGTGGTGGATGGGATGGGGATGGAGATTGGAAAAATATGGATGGGGGTAATCCATGAATAGTAATTAAATAAAAATTGTGTTTGGATTGAGATTGAAAAATAGGTGTGGATGGAGAACTTTATGTCAAATCAAGTAGGAGAGAGAATAAATGTGTGGAAGAAAGTAGGAGAGAGAATAAATGTGTATAAGAAAAGTAGGAGAGAGAATAAATGTGTGGAAAAAAAGTAGGAAAGAGAATAAATGTATGACAGAAAAGTAGGAGAAAGAATGAGTGATTAAAAGAAAAAAAAATGAGTGATGTGATTGTATAAAAATAGGTATGTAGATGTTGGGATATGAATCCTAGAACAAGTCCTAAATGATGAATAAAAGATGAAGTTTTGATAAAGCCAAAAGTAGTATGAATATTTTCTAAGTGTTGACTGATCTAGTCTAGTTGAGTTAAGTCATCTTGTACAAAATCAGTAGAGTTCACATAAGTTCACATGAAAAGATAAGTACAGTTTATAAGTACTTCATATTTGTATATGTTAAGTTTGTTACTGAGCTATTTAAATGTTGTATAGAGCTCATGATGTTCTTTATATGTAATAGATTAGTTTTATTGTATAGTGTTATAAGTTGACTAAGCTTTATAAACAAGAAGCTTAATGTAATGTAATAGTCTTGTTAGGATTAGATAATAGGACTAGATTAGTTCTATGTTGTAATCTGAAGAAGTCCACTACACTAGACAAGTAGAAGACGCGGTCTACTAAACAAGACAGGTACGACTTAAACAAGACAGGTCAACCTGAAGTTAGTTACAAACGCGTATTGAAGATAAAGACTGAAGAATTAGTTAAGGAATAACTAATTAACTGAAGAAACGCGTGGAAGAAGAAATTTCAGTTAGAAGTTAGTTTTCAAGAAGAGTTGGTTACAACTAACTTAGTTCTTGATTTCTAGAATCTATAAATACCTCAAGGTGTTTATCATTTGGAGACTAATGAAATATTGATACTGCAAGCATTAATTGAAGAAAGTGAAGAAAATTACTCTCAGAGATTGAAGTTCAGAAAGTGAAGCTACACAAGTCAAGTGAAGAAATCAGAAGGCTACTACTGAACGAAGAGAAGTTTTATTTTTCGTTTATTGTTTCAAGTTGCTAGATACTTGTAAATCGCTAGTAAGATCGAAGATATATCTGGAGATATAATCGAGAAGATCTAAGTCTTATTTCTTGGGACTTAAAGCTACAAGAACATATTACTCCATTGGACGAGTTAATACGAATTTCACAACTGGGTTTGTGAGAGTGGATGTAGACAAGTTGTCGAACCACTATAAATCTCGTGTTTGATTTACTTTACTGTTTTGTTTTGTTGTTTAATTGATTAATTGTTTAGTTAATTGAATTACATAACTGAACTAGACTAGCTGAGTATACATAAAACAGAGTTCTCGAATTAAGTTGAGTATAAACTTTAATTGGGCTCATTGATAATTTCGTATTCCGCACATTGTAATTCTGATATATCGAAAGATTTTAGAAAAGTCTATTCACCCCCCTCTAGACATTTTCTTTAGCTTCCCTCGATATTAACTCAACTTAGGGACCTACAAGTGGTATCAGAGCAGTAGTTTTCGAACTGCTGTTTCTTGATAACCGACTTAAGACTTAGGGTGAAGTATTGCTCTTTGATTGTTCTTGTATACGTGTTCTTGATCAAATATTCTTGATATATCTGTTTCGTGCCCCCTGTTCTAGACTTATCTGTTATTCTTGATCATAACTCAACTTAGCACTTATTTCTTGAAATCATGTCTCTTGAGATCAGCGCTAACAAGTTACCTAAGTTCCAGGTTCAAGACTATGACTATTGGAAGCTAAGGATGGAAGCCATCTTCAGTTCCACTCACGACTTAATGATCTCAGTCATCACTGAAGGTCCAATTGTGACCATGATCCCCAATACTGCTGCCCTTGACGCAAATCAACCCGTGGGTACACTCGTCAAGAAACCAAGGTCAGAACTAACCTCAGAAGAAATGAGACAGAATAATTTGGATAGCTTGGCCAAGAATTACATCTTACACACCCTTCCTAACGAGTATCTGGGAAAAGTGTTAAAATGTAAAACTGCCAAAGAAATGTGGGATCGCTTAGCTATCATTTGTGAAGGGACATCCCTAATCAAAGAAAGCAAGCTTTCCACTGCAGTCCAAAGATTCGAATCATTTCATATGAAAGCTGGTGAAACAATAGACCAGTTGGATACTCGTTTTACTAAAATCATGAATGACTTGGAAGTCCTTGGTAAATCCTATACTCCACGAGAAATCAATCTTAGGATTCTCAAAAGCCTTGATAGTCGATGGAAAATGGTAAAAATGCTTGTTAAGAATACCCAAGATATAGACGTATGGACAGCAGAAACCATGTTTCAAACTCTAAAGGCCCATGAGTTTGATCTAGACGAAGATGAACCCATAGTAAGTAGCGACATAGAACATGCTGTATCTAAGAACGTTGCCTTTAAGGCTAGTTCGTCTAAGGTAGACAGGTCTAAGACTAAGACTAGGTCTGCTTTTGTGAAAGACGAGTTAGATACTGGTCTTAGTCTGAAGGATCAGGTAAGCCTCATGGTTAGAAAGTTTGATAGGCTGAATAAACGTTTCGGAAGATATAAGAAGTTCTATAGAGAGCATAGAGGGTCTGCTTCTAAGAACTCGTCTGAGACCAGACGAGACCGAAACTCGTCCGAAAGGAGAGACGAAGTCTCGAAAGGTAACAGACAAGATAGAGAGTCTGATGGTAGGAAGATTACTCGTTCTAATAGACGTGATAAACGAAGGAACAACTCTCCTATTAAAAAGGCTACTAATGATATCTTGTGCTATAACTGTGAGAAGCCAGGTCACTACATATATGAATGTCCAGACCTGAGTACCGATGATCGAGAAGAACGCAAAGCACGAAGGGAAAGAAGATACAACCGTGGTAAGAAGGCAATGATGGCCAATGATGACTCTGAGTCTGACTCAGACGAGTTGCCATCATCCTCATCTAGCTACCCGTCTGAACAAGATCACGATGAAGCCTTCATAGTAGATGATGGTCTATGCTGCATGGCTAAAATCGACCAAGAGGTATCATCTGCTACATCTTTTCAATCTTGTGATGAATCAGAATCTGATGAAAGTGACACTGCCAGTAGCAAAGTAGGGAGTAGTCTTCAGCACTCTACTAGTGCAGTTGAAGACGACCTCCTACTTGCCAACAAGGCATTCATTGAAGTCAGTGACGAAAACATCATCTTAAGACAAGAAATCATTGATCTTAAGGAAGCTCAGTCTAAAGTAGATCCTAATATAACAGTCCTAAATGAACGCTTGCAAGAAGAGTTGAGACAACTCAAAGACAAGTGTGCATTGACAGACAAGTTGTATCAAGACCTACTTAAGACACATGCTACTGAGAAACATGAATTCAATGTTTTACAAAGCAAGTTCAAAAAGCTTGAAGAACGTAATAAGTTCTTAGAAACCGAGGTTGTCACTCTAGACCTTAAACTTACTGACCTGGTTAACTCATCTAAGGTTAACCTTGAATTGTCAGATAAGTATAGGGCTCCTGCTGACAAGACAGGCATAGGTGCTAAGACATCAAGCTCGTCTACTCTAGTTCCTAAGAACCCTACTATTTTCATCTCAAGCTCTTTGACTAATGATAAAGGAAAAGAACCAATGATATACGATATTGACACTCCAACTAAAGGTACTGTACCAAAACAAGCTCGAGTTAACATTCCAATTACCAAAGGAGGTAAAAAGAAAGTTAACAACAAGCATGTTCCGTTTAAGACAAGTCAACAAAGGACTAGGAATCGTGGACGACCAAATCAGGTCAGATACGAGGATTGGTATCCCGAGGAGACTAGTAATAGACAAGTACAGACTAGACGACAAGAGTCTAGACCTCCTTTTATAAGGCAGTCTCAACTCTACTCGTCTAGACCTAGACAGGAAGGTCCAAAATATCGTACACAAGCTGTTCTATATCCTCCACCTTTGTCATATGACATCGAAGAAGAAGAAAGACCTAAACATGTCTATAAACCGTATGGACCTAATGCATACAAACCTTACTCTGACTATCATAGACAAGTGCCTGCTCAAGTAGAGATTAAGTCAAAAGGCTATCTCCAAAGAGTAGACCCGAACTCGACTGATAGGCCAGATAGGGACAACAAGGTCTTATTTTGCAACAAATATGGTCGAAAGCTTAGAAGGTCAAACTTGTTCAGGACTCCAATGTACATTTGGATTCCATTGAACTCGACTAACCCCCAAGGACCCCAATAAACAAGGAGGGTACCTAAATTATGAAATATCATCTATTGCAGGGTCGACTCGATCTATACAAGAAGGGTGGCTCAACAGAAGAAACTTGGTACATAGACAGTGGTTGTTCGCACCACATGACTGGTACCAAGACTCTCTTATCAAGCTACCATGAGCAAGAAGGACCAAAAGTGATATTTGGTGATAGCTCCACTGCTGTTACTAAATGATTTGGTTACATTCGGAATGGAGACATAGAGATTCAAGATGTTTCTTATGTTGAAGGCTTGAAATACAATTTACTCTCTATTTCACAATTTTGTGATCGTGGATACAAGGTGCAGTTCAAGAGTCGCAAATGTGAAATCATTGACAAAAGGACACACACAGTCCTACTGGTCGGCATAAGACAAGGAAGTGTGTACATAGTGAACTGGAACAGTTGTCCGAGGGACACCTGTCTACTTACTAAGAATCCTAAAGAACTTGGTTGGCTCTGGCACAGACGCCTCTGTCATCTAAACTTCAAGGTTCTTAATAAGATAGCCAGAGACTACCTTGTGGAAGGTATTCCCAATGAAGTCTACTATAAGTCACATGTATGCACATCCTGTCAGAAAGGTAAACAGGTAAAGGGTTCTTTTAAATCTATTCCATCCCTCTCAACAAGTAGAGTTCTTGAACTTCTACATATGGACTTACATGGCCCAATAACTCCTCCAACTTCTAACGGCAGAAGGTACACACTTGTTGTGGTAGACGACTATTCTAAGTTCACTTGGGTAGTCTTCTTACACAAGAAGAGTGATACACAAACACTTTTACCTGATCTGTTGAAGAAGTTACAGGTTGAGAAGAATCAGTCAATTGTCAAGATCCGTAGTGACAAGGGTACTGAATTCATTAACTGCTATATTAAAGATTTTTGTTCTAAGCGTGGCATCCAGCACCTTACTAGTGCAGCAAGGACACCACAACAAAATGGAGTAGCAGAGCAAAGGAACAGAACTCTTAAGGAGGCCTGCAGGACCATGCTGACAGAGTATAATACGCCTCAGAAATTTTGGGCAGAAGCTATCAATACTGCATGCCACTCACAAAACAGAAGTGCTATCAATAAAGCACTAGGTAAGACACCCTATGAGATATGGAAAGGTAGAAAACCCAGAGTTTCATATTTTCATATATTTGGATGTAAGTGTTTCATCCATAACAATGGGAAAAGCAAGTTGAATGCATTTGATGCTAAAGCAGACGAGGGGATATTCTTAGGATACTCCTCGACTAGCAAAGCATTTAGAGTATTCAACTACTCAACCTTTTGTGTGGAAGAAACACCACATGTGGTTTTCGAAGAATCTCAACAGGACACGTCTGCCAACAAGATCAGTGAAAAAGTTACTAAGCTAACTATCGAATCTGACAAAGATTCAGAGATATATGAATCCGTTCAAGCATACAATCCATTCATGAAAGCTCTCGAGTCAGATGACCAGAAGAAGGTAAGTGCTCAAGGTAACTCTACTAGACCAGTTGACATGCCTAAACTAGTCGACTCGTCTACTCCTATTAAATCTTCTGATGATAATGATGTTGACATGCATGATGCCGTACATGATATAGATGATAGTACTATTGTTAAGAATAGAAATACATGGAAATCAGCGCATAATACTGAAAATATTATTGGTGACTCTACTGTTGGTGTGAAGACTAGACGACAACTCTTTGAGTCGCAAGAACAATCTAGTCCATCTCTGTTTTGCTGGTGTTGTTTCCTCTCATCCATCGAGCCTAAAACCATTAATGAGGCATTGGCTGATAGTAATTGGATCATTGCTATGCAAGACGAGTTGAATCAGTTTGTTCGAAACAACGTCTGGGAACTTGTCGATAGACCGAAACATCATAATGTAGTTGGCACTCGATGGATTTTCAAGAATAAGAAAGATGAGAATGATGTAGTTGTTCGTAATAAGGCTAGACTAGTCGCCCAAGGCTATTCACAAGCTGAAGGCATAGATTATGATGAAACATATGCTCCTGTTGCTAGACTGGAAGCCATTCGATTATTCCTTGCATATGCTGCTTACATGAAATTTACTGTATATCAAATGGATGTTAAAAGTGCATTTCTTAATGGTATTCTTGCGGAAGAAGTGTATGTTGAACAACCCCCAGGTTTCGAAGTCAAAGGTAACCAAGTATACAGATTAAAGAAGGCCTTATATGGACTAAAGCAAGCTCCAAGAGCCTGGTACGATACTCTTTCTCAATTTCTATTAGAAAATGGTTTTACTAAAGGCAAGGTAGATAGAACCTTGTTCAGAAGACAAGAAGGGAAAGACATTTTACTCGTCCAAATTTACGTAGATGACATAATTTTTGGGTCACCTAACAAAAAAGCTGAGTGAAAGTTTCTCAACACTCATGCAAAGTAAATTTGAGATGTCTATGATGGGTGAAATGAATTATTTTCTTGGACTTCAAGTAAAACAGACCCCAGAAGGGATTTTCATAAATCAAGCAAAATATACTCGTAATCTACTAGACAAGTATGGTATTAAGACATGTAAATCTTCTGGAGTACCTATGCAACCTACTTACAGGATGGATCCAGACGAGAATGGTAAATGTACTGATCAAACTCATTACCGTGGTCTTATTGGTTCATTACTCTACTTAACTGCTAGTAGACCTGATATTGCATTTTCTGTTGGTGTATGTGCTCGTTTTCAAGCTAATCCAAAAGAGAGTCATATGGAAACCACTAAAAGGATATTGAAATATTTGAAAGGAACTATCAATCGTGGTATATGGTATCCTTCAAATGATGATTTATCTCTAAGTGGCTACTCTGATTCTGATTTTGGTGGTTGTAGAATAGATAGGAAATCTACATCTGGTTCTTGTCAATTCTTAGGCACAAAACTCATTTCATGGTTTTCGAAAAAGCAGACTAGTGTTGCTACCTCTACTACTGAAGCCGAGTACATGGCTGCTGGTAGTTGTTGTAGTCAATTATTATGGCTTATTCAACAGCTTAGAGATTATAATATTTGTGAATCAAATGTTCCTATATTCTGTGATAGTAATAGTGCTATTGCCATTACACAAAATCCTGTTCTGCACACACGTTGTAAGCATGTTGATGTGAAACACCATTTCATACGTGATCATGTAGAAAAGAAGGATATTCGCATGGAAAAGATTCATACTGATTCTCAAAGAGCTGATATTTTCACAAAACCATTAGCTGAGGCCCGATTTCATGAATTATGCATTAGTCTAGGACTAATTGATCTTGATCCTACTAGTATATAGCAATGTACTAACCAGACAGGTACAGTCCTAAGAAGAAGGGAGAAATAGACAAGTCACCACAAAAGGCACAGAGCACTCATCTACTCACTCAACAGACAGGTATACAAGGTCAGACAAGTTGACCAAACAACCCGATGAGGAAGCTGGTAAAGCTGAGGGTAATACTAAGGGAATAAACATTTAAGGGGGAATCCTTGATTTCTTAAAGATCCTTATGTTGACTCTTTAGTTTGGTAACAGTCATCTTGTTTGAACCTTGATCATTGACTTAAATTAATATTCATTCGAATTATTCTACTCGAATATCTGTCGTACAAAATAAGACAGGTACATAAAGTTGTTCGACGTTCAGAATAGACACGCACAGTCGAAGGGGGAACTCGACTAGTACTCATAAGACTACTCGTCTTGTGAAATTAAGTCTACTCGTCTTATGAAGATTAGATCTACTCATCTGTTCTGGATGGACTCGAACAGACAAGCTAAGTTTTCTTTGATTTAAATGGGTTATGTGTTAAGTGTTTACTCGAAACAAACTAAGGGTATTAAAGTAATTTGACAGTGTTAAAATTTGAATATCCTAGAATTGGATTTATACACCCCTAGTTAATGAGGTGTACACATTCATCTCGCGCCAAAATATGAATATGTTAGGTCAGATGAGTACACTCCTCTTTCTACCAATAGGAAAGGTGGATCTCAATTTTTATAAAATCAAAACACATTTTTGTCTCGGTTCCGTAACCGAATGCCAAAGGTCTTAACCGTTGGATCTAATCCTTCGATCTTGACCGTTGGATCAAAAATTCTATTTTTAAACAAAACCCAACACTTGCACACGTCTTGCCTCACGTTTCATAACTCCTCTACTACTTGCTAACAGTGATTTTCTGCATAATCTACTTTCTTGTTCGTTACAAATCATTTAACATGTCTATTCGATCTATCTTTGATATCAGCACCAACATTCAGGCACCATTTGATCTAGGCAGATATATAAATGACAACAAGGTGCATGTTGAGTCATCTCTGTTTTTCGAAGGAAATCATACGGTCGGTAATGCAGAAATCTTGACCAAGTGTACCAGATGCGGTCTAAGACCCTACTTGGAGGCGTTTCCTAAAGTTGTTCTGGAGGAAGAAGTTTTGGAATTCTATGCTAACGCCAGCAGAAGGGGAGATGTTATCGAATCATTTATCGGTTCAAATCGAGTGGAAATCACTCGTGAAGCTCTATTTGAACGATTGAAGTTGCCCATCGGAACGATTGATGTGGAAAAGTACGCTGAAGGACAGGAGATGAGATATTTAAGTATCTTCTGTGGGAAGAAAATGAAGTTGAAACCGGATGGTAAAGCTATTACAGCCAAGAAGGGTGAATTATTGGAAAAGTAACGCACTCTACTGGACATAGCAAGCAAGATGCTTCTATGTGCCACTGGGTCTCATGACTCAGTTACCCAAGTCAAAACAAGGATTATGGCAGCTATCTATGATGGAATTACTGAGGGTAATTGGTTCAAATTGATAGCTGACAGGATGATGCACTTCGAGAAGAGTGTTAGGGTGGATGTTGATACTAGGAAATGGGTAGTATCTCAAGCAGTTGGATATGGTAACAAGCTGAGCATCCTACTCCCAATTTTGATGCCCAACAAGACTACTTGGAGCAAGGGAAAGCCATTTCATCCTCTGAAGTTCTATTTAAAGAAAGAAGCACTGAAGAAGCAAGCTGCTGTAAGGCCAGCTGCTCCTAGGCACGTTCAATTTGATGAATCTGAAGTGTTGCCGTACGCGGATTCAGAGAGTTCTTCACAAGCTGGGTCTGAGGAAGCAGAGTCCAGTGCAGACGACTCGGAAAAGACTCAATCAGATGAAGAGTCGCTACATGAGAAGGAGTCGAGTGACCAAGTTCCAGAGAGGTATACTCTTGTGAGAGTTGGAACCCCGCCTCCACTAGAAGAGACGAGTCACCAGATTGGTACATCTTCACAATCTTTGTCAATTCCGTCTCTCTCTCTCTCTCTACTGTTCGAACCAAGGCTAGATCACATCGATCTAGGCCTCGTCCTTTATCCTCAACCTCACATGTACTGGCGGCATTACCGCTTAGAGCCAGTCATCCCCAAATCACTCCCAGACAAGATACAACTGATACTCCTACAGTTGTCATACCTGACCTAGCCACATCGACGCCCACAGAAACCACTGCCTTTACTCCCTCTCCCTCACCAGAATATGGTGAACCCTCTAACCCATCTACTTCAGACAAGACGCCAGTTGCCACTGCAACAGCTGAGTTAGAGACCCCATCTACTCAAGACCCGTCTGTTGTTAGATTTGAATCCCTGGTATACTATCCGATGTGTCTACGAGAGAAGAGGATTCGTGCTCGAGTTTCAAGAAATCTGCAGAAGACGCTCTCGACTCTTGACATTGACACAGCTTCTGAACAGTTTGAGAAGCTAGTCAGGATTTGCACATGGTTCGCATTGAAGAAGTCATCTACGGATGATCTTTTTGAAGTCATTCAAGGCAAGGGCGGAATCTCCAACTTTATGGATTGGGAGATGGAACAGAAAGAAAATAGTGGAGTTAAGGATCACTCCGAGCTATTTCCTCGCAAAGCCTTGGTTGATTTAGTCAAGAAGCTGCTGAATATTCCTGATGGTGTTATTGAGGATGTATTCGCATTTGATGTCGGAACTCAGACTGATCTGGTGGAAGACGAGATCAAGCCGGACGTAGCTGAGATAGCAGTTCAGACTTCAGAACAATTGGAAGAAATTGTTGAAAGTGATGAAGATGAAGTCGACTCACTCATGCTTGGTAAAGAAGATGATGAGTTCTTGGATGCTGAGATGTTTGATGAGGATGAGATCAAAGTATTTGATAATGAAGTTGTTGGAACTACCAGTTCTACTCAAGTTGTTCCAGAAAGATTCCTGGATGAATTGAAGACGGATCTAGGAAATGTTGTTCATACTACCATAGACAAGTTCTTAAACTTGAAGTTGAAGGATGTGCTAGTTGAACAGAATCAGTCACTTGTTGACAAATCCAGAGACTTATTTGTTGGTGAAGTCAACAAGATGGACTCAACTTTCCGAGAAGAGATGTTTGCTCAATTTGAAGACTTTCTGAAGAAACAAGTTGATTTTTCAGAAAAGAGATCAATCTCGTTTGCTCGATCACTAGCTGAAGAGTCAAGCAAAATGGAGAGACTTTACAGAGTTAAAGTTGCTATTGCTGATGAACAGAGACGGGAAGCACAGGATCAATTGGTGCGTTCTCGGGATGTTCTACATGAGTTATCTACACAGAATACTCTTCTTCGACAGACGGCTACTCATTTGAAAGATGAACTAGTTTCATGTACAAAGAAGTTGGAACTGGTTACTGATAGATTAGACAAGATGAGCCATGAGAAATCGCATCAGATGCACATTGAGTCAGCTGCTGAAGCCATGAAGGAAGCTTTGAAAGAAGAAATGACTCGCTTTACTTCTCTTTTCACTCTTAAGGCAAGTGATGAAGCCAAAAAGGGGAAAGAGACAAGTTTAGTTGAAGATGAAGTTGTGAAGTCTGCTAGTGCTGAACCGGAGATGAAAGCTGCTGCTACTGCGATTGAAGAACTAAGAAGGCCTAAAAGAGGCAGATTAGTGAAGAAGGCAGATCTAGAGCATGCTGAGACAGAAAAGCAGAAGAGATTAGATAAAGGCAAAGTTGTTGCGTCTCCTGAAGTAGAGATTCAGACCAGACGAGTTAAGAGAAAGCTGGATATTGAAGAGCCTACTGCTACTGCTACAGTTGAGAAGAAACAAAGGATTGCTGATGATGAGATTCATTATGCAAGCAAAAAGAAGATTACTAAGCACATTGAAAGGCTGCAAAAGTTGAAAGCTGATGAAGACAAAATGGAAGACAAGTTCATTGATCACTTCATAGATAATGAGCATAGAGCTGAATGGATTGAAGTGAAGAGTCAATGGGAACTTGATCATTGGATAATTAGGAAGTATGGTGATGCTGAAAGTCAAGATGAACTGTATTCGTTATTTGACAGGTTCATGGAAGGACAACACAGGAAGTTATGGCATCTAATCTTGAGGATTTCTGCTGGTGCTAACTTCATCATTCTTGTTCCTGAATTTCCTGAATGGAAATGTCCCATGACCAGCTCAGGTAAAAGAGTTGATCATAACCAGATCAAGAAATTCGAAGAAGAACTGCTAGATAAAGAGAAGATTGAAGATGAAGACCATATATGTCTAATTCACAAGAGACTCCTTGATGCATTCTGCGTTCCAAATCCAGAAGGAGGTACTCTTTCAGATTAGTTTTTGTTTGTTTGAAGATTAGTTTTTTTTGTTGCTCTGATATTTTTTGTTATTCAAAGTATGTGTAATCTACTGATCTATTTTGAATGAATGAAAGATAAGTACTATTTGATGTTAAAAGACAAGGTAACTACTTAACTAGTCTACTTATGAGAAAAGGTTCAAGTAGTTTTGGCTACATCAAAAAGGGGGAAATTGTTGGGATATGAATCCTAGAACAAGTCCTAAATGATGAATAAAAGATGAAGTTTTGATAAAGCCAAAAGTAGTATGAATATTTTCTAAGTGTTGACTGATCTAGTCTAGTTGAGTTAAGTCATCTTGTACAAAATCATTAGAGTTCACATAAGTTCACATGAAAAGATAAGTACAGTTTATAAGTACTTCATATTTGTATATGTTAAGTTTGTTACTGAGCTATTTAAATGTTGTATAGAGCTCATGATGTTCTTTATATGTAATAGATTAGTTTTATTGTATAGTGTTATAAGTTGACTAAGCTTTATAAACAAGAAGCTTAATGTAATGTAATAGTCTTGTTAGGATTAGATAATAGGACTAGATTAGTTCTATGTTGTAATCTGAAGAAGTCCACTACACTAGACAAGTAGAAGACGCAGTCTACTAAACAAGACAGGTACGACTTAAATAAGACAGGTCAACCTGAAGTTAGTTACAAACGCGTATTGAAGATAAAGACTGAAGAATTAGTTAAGGAATAACTAATTAACTGAAGAAACGCGTGGAAGAAGAAATTTCAGTTAGAAGTTAGTTTTCAAGAAGAGTTGGTTACAACTAACTTAGTTCTTGATTTCTAGAATCTATAAATACCTCAAGGTGTTTATCATTTGGAGACTAATGAAATATTGATACTGCAAGCATTAATTGAAGAAAGTGAAGAAAATTACTCTCAGAGATTGAAGTTCAGAAAGTGAAGCTACACAAGTCAAGTGAAGAAATCAGAAGGCTACTACTGAACGAAGAGAAGTTTTATTTTTCGTTTATTGTTTCAAGTTGCTAGATACTTGTAAATCGCTAGTAAGATCGAAGATATATCTGGAGATATAATCGAGAAGATCTAAGTCTTATTTCTTGGGACTTAAAGCTACAAGAACATATTACTCCATTGGACGAGTTAATACGAATTTCACAACTGGGTTTGTGAGAGTGGATGTAGACAAGTTGTCGAACCACTATAAATCTCGTGTTTGATTTACTTTACTGTTTTGTTTTGTTGTTTAATTGATTAATTGTTTAGTTAATTGAATTACATAACTGAACTAGACTAGCTGAGTATACATAAAACAGAGTTCTCGAATTAAGTTGAGTATAAACTTTAATTGGGCTCATTGATAATTTCGTATTCCGCACATTGTAATTCTGATATATCGAAAGATTTTAGAAAAGTCTATTCACCCCCCTCTAGACATTTTCTTTAGCTTCCCTCGATATTAACTCAACTTAGGGACCTACAAGTGGTATCAGAGCAGTAGTTTTCGAACTGCTGTTTCTTGATAACCGACTTAAGACTTAGGGTGAAGTATTGCTCTTTGATTGTTCTTGTATACGTGTTCTTAATCAAATATTCTTGATATATCTGTTTCGTGCCCCCTGTTCTAGACTTATCTGTTATTCTTGATCATAACTCAACTTAGCACTTATTTCTTGAAATCATGTCTCTTGAGATCAGCGCTAACAAGTTACCTAAGTTCCAGGTTCAAGACTATGACTATTGGAAGCTAAGGATGGAAGCCATCTTTAGTTCCACTCACGACTTAATGATCTCAGTCATCACTGAAGGTCCAATTGTGACCATGATCCCCAATACTGCTGCCCTTGACGCAAATCAACCCGTGGGTACACTCGTCAAGAAACCAAGGTCAGAACTAACCTCAGAAGAAATGAGACAGAATAATTTGGATAGCTTGGCCAAGAATTACATCTTACACACCCTTCCTAACGAGTATCTGGGAAAAGTGTTAAAATGTAAAACTGCCAAAGAAATGTGGGATCGCTTAGCTATCATTTGTGAAGGGACATCCCTAATCAAAGAAAGCAAGCTTTCCACTGCAGTCCAAAGATTCGAATCATTTCATATGAAAGCTGGTGAAACAATAGACCAGTTGGATACTCGTTTTACTAAAATCATGAATGACTTGGAAGTCCTTGGTAAATCCTATACTCCACGAGAAATCAATCTTAGGATTCTCAAAAGCCTTGATAGTCGATGGAAAATGGTAAAAATGCTTGTTAAGAATACCCAAGATATAGACGTATGGACAGCAAAAACCATGTTTCAAACTCTAAAGGCCCATGAGTTTGATCTAGATGAAGATGAACCCATAGTAAGTAGCGACATAGAACATGCTGTATCTAAGAACGTTGCCTTTAAGGCTAGTTCGTCTAAGGTAGACAGGTCTAAGACTAAGACTAGGTCTGCTTTTATGAAAGACGAGTTAGATACTGGTCTTAGTCTGAAGGATCAGGTAAGCCTCATGGTTAGAAAGTTTGATAGGCTGAATAAACGTTTCGGAAGATATAAGAAGTTCTATAGAGAGCATAGAGGGTCTGCTTCTAAGAACTCGTCTGAGACCAGACGAGACCGAAACTCGTCCGAAAGGAGAGACGAAGTCTCGAAAGGTAACAGACAAGATAGAGAGTCTGATGGTAGGAAGATTACTCGTTCTGATAGACGTGATAAACGAAGGAACAACTCTCCTATTAAAAAGGCTACTAATGATATCTTGTGCTATAACTGTGAGAAGCCAGGTCACTACATATATGAATGTCCAGACCTGAGTACCGATGATCGAGAAGAACGCAAAGCACGAAGGGAAAGAAGATACAACCGTGGTAAGAAGGCAATGATGGCCAATGATGACTCTGAGTCTGACTCAGACGAGTTGCCATCATCCTCATCTAGCTACCCGTCTGAACAAGATCACGATGAAGCCTTCATAGTAGATGATGGTCTATGTTGCATGGCTAAAATCGACCAAGAGGTATCATCTGCTACATCTTTTCAATCTTGTGATGAATCAGAATCTGATGAAAGTGACACTGCCAGTAGCAAAGTAGGGAGTAGTCTTCAGCACTCTACTAGTGCAGTTGAAGACGACCTCCTACTTGCCAACAAGGCATTCATTGAAGTCAGTGATGAAAACATCATCTTAAGACAAGAAATCATTGATCTTAAGGAAGCTCAGTCTAAAGTAGATCCTAATATAACAGTCCTAAATGAACGCTTGCAAGAAGAGTTGAGAAAACTCAAAGACAAGTGTGCATTGACAGACAAGTTGTATCAAGACCTACTTAAGACACATGCTACTGAGAAACATGAATTCAATGTTTTACAAAGCAAGTTCAAAAAGCTTGAAGAACGTAATAAGTTCTTAGAAACCGAGGTTGTCACTCTAGACCTTAAACTTACTGACCTGGTTAACTCATCTAAGGTTAACCTTGAATTGTCAGATAAGTATAGGGCTCCTGCTGACAAGACAGGCATAGGTGCTAAGACATCAAGCTCGTCTACTCTAGTTCCTAAGAACCCTACTATTTTCATCTCAAGCTCTTTGACTAATGATAAAGGAAAAGAACCAATGATATACGATATTGACACTCCAACTAAAGGTACTGTACCAAAACAAGCTCGAGTTAACATTCCAATTACCAAAGGAGGTAAAAAGAAAGTTAACAACAAGCCTGTTCCGTTTAAGACAAGTCAACAAAGGACTAGGAATCGTGGACGACCAAATCAGGTCAGATACGAGGATTGGTATCCCGAGGAGACTAGTAATAGACAAGTACAGACTAGACGACAAGAGTCTAGACCTCCTTTTATAAGGCAGTCTCAACTCTACTCGTCTAGACCTAGACAGGAAGGTCCAAAATATCGTACACAAGCTGTTCTATATCCTCCACCTTTGTCATATGACATCGAAGAAGAAGAAAGACCTAAACATGTCTATAAACCGTATGGACCTAATGCATACAAACCTTACTCTGACTATCATAGACAAGTGCCTGCTCAAGTAGAGATTAAGTCAAAAGGCTATCTCCAAAGAGTAGACCCGAACTCGACTGATAGGCCAGATAGGGACAACAAGGTCTTCTTTTGCAACAAATATGGTCGAAAGCTTAGAAGGTCAAACTTGTTCAGGACTCCAATGTACATTTGGATTCCATTGAACTCGACTAACCCCCAAGGACCCCAATAAACAAGGAGGGTACCTAAATTATGAAATATCATCTATTGCAGGGTCGACTCGATCTATACAAGAAGGGTGGCTCAATAGGAGAAACTTGGTACATAGACAGTGGCTGTTCGCACCACATGACTGGTACCAAGACTCTCTTATCAAGCTACCATGAGCAAGAAGGACCAAAAGTGATATTTGGTGATAGCTCCACTGCTGTTACTAAAGGATTTGGTTACATTCGGAATGGAGACATAGAGATTCAAGATGTTTCTTATGTTGAAGGCTTGAAATACAATTTACTCTCTGTTTCACAATTTTGTGATCGTGGATACAAGGTGCAGTTCAAGAGTCGCAAATGTGAAATCATTGACAAAAGGACACACACAGTCCTACTGGTCGGCATAAGACAAGGAAGTGTGTACATAGTGAACTGGAACAGTTGTCCGAGGGACACCTGTCTACTTACTAAGAATCCTAAAGAACTTGGCTGGCTCTGGCACAGACGCCTCTGTCATCTAAACTTCAAGGTTCTTAATAAGATAGCCAGAGACTACCTTGTGGAAGGTATTCCCAATGAAGTCTACTATAAGTCACATGTATGCACATCCTGTCAGAAAGGTAAACAGGTAAAGGGTTCTTTTAACTCAACTTAGGGACCTACAGTAGATGTATTATAGGGGTGGATGGGTATTTGAATGAGTATTTGGATGGAGAGGGATGGGATGGAGGATGGCCCATCCAAATCCGGATGGGCCAATCCCAAACCAAACACACCCTGAGGGCGTCACAATCCTCCACCAAATAAAGTGACACATGTCACTTCTTTATTGGATATTTAAATTTTATTTGGATAAGTTTATAGTTTTAGTTTTATAATATTATTAATAATATATATATATATATATATATATATATATATATATATATATATTATAAAGGGAATTTCTCATACTTAATCATTCTCGAGTCCTTCCTTCTATACACCCATTTAGAAGATAGACCGAGGTATACACATTAGGTACAATCAAGGATGAAAATATCGCTATCGCAACAAATATCGCAACCTTAATTTTACGGATATATCGCGGGATATATCGATATCGCATAGATATCGCAAAAAAATTGAAAAAATGACGGAAATCTTATTAAAATATTGGAAATTTCACATGAAATTTTAGGGATTATTAAAACATACTATTATACATGTATTCCAATCAAAAGTCATTAAAATTATATGTTTAAAACAAACATATAGATAATAAATTATATAAATACTGGCTGATGAAAACTAATTGACAACATAATACAATATAAAATGATGACCTATGAGGTTCAAATATAGTAGGTGAAATGACATCTTTGTCCAAACAACATTGATAAAATACAATTAAATACTGACTGACGACTAATTGACAACATAATACAATATAAAATGATTAAATAAATATACATGATAAAATACAATTAATATCAAAATGATAACATATGGGGTTCACATATAGTAGGTGAAATGACATATTTGTCCAAACAACATTCATACTAACTCATCACATTATAGTAATTTAGGATATAGTTATGCACGTCTAATTCATATGTTTAAAAAAACTACTAAATATATGAGGTGAATTGAGAATATATTCTCTTGCACTATTAAAAATAAAATAAAATGTATAATTTTGTACATATAAAAATAAAATTTCAAATAAGTTTGCGATTTTTTCAGATTTTGCGATATTGTGCGATATCGTGCGATATATCCGCGATATTTCCCAATTCTCATCCAATTTTACACTACGGTTGAACGATATCGATATCGACATCGATATTTAGCGATATTTTGCAATATATCCGCGATACTCGGGAAAAAATACATTAGACCCCAATATCCATATCGCAATATCCAAATTTGCGATATATCCTCGATATTTCGCGATATTTTCATCCTTGGGTACAATCAAGAAAAAGACCATTGTAAAGGTTACTTGTTACCTAACCAACAAGTAGATTCGTATCCTCAGAAAGTAGTTGAGGATATTGATAAATCGTCCTCCTCTTGGGACGTTAAAGTGTTCAAGGAAGATATTGAGATCCGAACCACTATAAATCTATGTGTTATTTACTGTTTTAGCATACATATTTACATAGCATATGTTTAAAAGAAAATGTCTTATATCAGTTGACATCAAGTCAACTGATATGCTCATCTGATTTGCTATTCGAAAGTTCATATTCAGCAGACACCAAGTCTGTTGATACTGTAAAATGTGTTTATGCATGAAAGAAATAATTTTACATATAAACAGTATAGACGAGTATAATCTTTCTTTAAAATTGACACATTACAAATTTCGCTCACGCTTCTCTATCAGCTGATCTAATCAACAGATGATCTAATCAACAGATGATCTAGTTCGAGACTCCTAGTTAGTTAGTTGACGATGTCATCTGTTAGAGAGTTAGTTTTATTTTCTACACTTAAACTCTATCAGTTGATACCAAGTCAGTTGATCTTTCAAGAACTCGTTTATTGCATACCCCATAAAAAGGGACCAACACAGTGGGCCCCCCACTTTTTATATATATATACTTTTTTTTTTAATTATGTGATTACTTATGTATTTTTTTTATTGAGACATTTCAAGATTACTTTTACAATCCTATAATACATAAATAATTCACAAAATTAATACCGTGATCACTATATTATTTTATTTTCAAAATTGATACTCATTTTTTACCCGTCTAAATTATATTTTATATCTCACTAAATCACTAAAAATATTCCACCTTTATTCGATCTCACACCCCCACTAAATTCATTTTCTTAAAAAGTGAGTCAGGCAAACAAGACATCACGAGAGTATAATTTAAGTTCTACATTTATCGAGTTGTAAGTTAAATTTTAACACCATTTCGCTTAGTATGAGCCAAAACAATCAAAATTAATTCCCTTCAAAATATTGAGTTAAAATTTGAGTTGAATGGTTGGAGATGATTTTACTGTTTGACTCAAATTTGATGCCAAATTGGAGATTTTAGTGGCTGTAGGTCCCTAAGTTGAGTTTAATAACGAGTAAGCTAGTGAAAATGTCTAGAGGGGGTGAATAGACTTTTAAAAAATCTTTCGAAATATCAAAGTACGATATGCGGAATAACGAAATTAATCAATGAGCCCAAGTAGTTTATACTCAACTTATTTCGAGAACTCTGTTCTAGTGTTTACTCAACTTGTCTTGTTCAGTTATGTATGTTCACCAAGTAAACAGTTAATCAATTAATCAACAAACAAAACAGTAAAGTAAATCAAACACGAGATTTATAGTGGTTCGACAACTTGTCTACATCCACTCTCACAACCCAGTTGTGATATTCTTATTAACTCGTCTAATGGAGTAATATGTTCTTGTAGCTTTAAGTCCCAAGAAATAAGACTTAGATCTTCTCGACAACACTACCAAGTGCCTCTTCGATCTTACTAGCGATTTACAAGTATCTAGCAACTTGAAACAGTAAACAAAAATAAAACTTCTCTTCGTTCAGTAGTAGCCTTCTTCAATCTTCACTTGTCTTGTGTAGCTTCACTTTCTGAACTTCAATCTCTGAGAGTAATTTCTTCTTTGAATCTTCAATAACGCTTTTGTATGTAGTCGTATCAGTAGTCTCTAATCGTTTAATACCTTGCGGTATTTATAGAACTCTAATTCCAAGAACTTTAAGTTGTGTAACCAACTTTTCTTGAAAACTAACTTGTAACTGATTCTTCTTATCCTTTCACGCGTTTCTTCAGTTAATTAGTTATTTCTTAACTAACTCCTTCAATCTTTATCTTCAATACGCGTTTCTGTAACTAACTTCAGTCTTCTTGCCTTGTCTTGTCTTGTTGAGTCGCACCTGTCTTGTCTAGTAGACTTCTTTAGATTACAATATAGAACTAATCTAGTCCTATCATCTAATCCTAACAAGACTATTACATTACATTAAGCTCTTGTTACAAAGCTTAGTCATCTTAGAAAACTATACATCAATATATTTTTACATAAAACAATCATGAGCTTCTATACAGTAATTAAATCATAGCTCAATAACAAACTAATCAGTTAACATACACAAATATGAAGTACTTATAATTCGTACTTATCTTTCAATAATATTTGTCTTTTAAAACTAGTACTTGTCTTGTGAACTAGTACTTGTCTTGTGAACTCTACTGATCTGTTCAAGATGACTTCTCTTAACTAGACTAGATTAGTCAACACTTAGAAAATATTCAAGTCTACTTTTGGCTTATCAAAACTTCATCTTTATCTTTTATCATTATTTAGGACTTGTTCTAGGATTCATATCCCAACAATTTCCCCCTTTTTGATGAAGCCAAAACTACTTGAATCTTTTCACAATAGTAGACTAGTTAAGTAGTTATCTTGTCTTAAACATCAAAATAGTACTTATCTTTTCATTCATTCAAAATATGATCAGTAGATATTACACATACTAAATCAAAAATAAGAACTATGAATCAGAGCAAACAACAAAAAAACTAATCTGAAAGAGTACCTCCTTCTGGATTTGGAACACAGAATGCATCTAGGAGTCTCTTATGAATTACTGACATATGTTCTTCAGTCTCGATCTTCTCTTTATCCAGCAGATTTTCTTCAAATTTCTTGATATGGTTGAAGTCGATCCTCTTTCCTGAGCCTAACATCGGAGTAGTCCATTTAGGAAAGATAGGAACAAGAATATTACAATTCACAGCAGCAGCTATCTTCATGATCAGATTCCACAGCTTCCTATCTTGAACTTCCATGAATTTGTCAAATATGACATAAAGTTCCTCAGAACTATCAGCTTCTCCATATTTACGAATAATCCAGTGATCTAACTCCCATTGCAACTTGACTTTGAACCAATCTTTACGATGTTCATCATCAATGATGTTGTCAATGAATGCATCTTCTACTAGATCTGGATTTGCTTTTAGCTTCAGCAGTCTTCTAATATGCTTACCCAGCTTCTTCTTGCAAGCATACTTAGATTAATCATCATCTATCTTCTGCTTCTTCATGACTTCAGTTTCTTCTTCTTGCTTTCCTTCAATCATAAGTTTCCTTTTTGCTACTTATCTGGTTTGAACTTCAACTTCAGGTTCTGCAATATTCTTGCCTTTCTCCAATCTTTTCAACTCAGATTGTCTTGCTTCTTCAAGATCTGCCTTCTTCACCAACTTGCCTCTCTTCGGCCTTTTAAGATCTTGTATAGCAGTAGCAGCTTCCTTCATTTCTGGTTCGGCACTTGACTTCTCTTCAACTCTACTTGTCTCTTCCCCCTTTTTGGCTTCATCACTTGCCTTAAGAGTGAATAGACTAGTAAACCGAGTCATTTCTTCTTTCATTGCTTCAGCAGCCAGTTCAATTTGCCTTTGATTTGCCTCAACACGACTCATCTTGTCTAGTCGATCGGCAGTGGCTTCCAATTTCTTTGAGTTAATGGCCAACTCGTCTTTGAAATGAACAGCTGTCTGACGCAAGAGAGTGTTCTGCTTTGTTAGCTCAGTGAGAATAGCTTGAGAACGCACCAACTGATCTTGTGCCTCTCGCCTTTGCTCATCAACTATCTCAATTTTAACTCTGTATAGCCTTTCCATTTTACTTGCTTCTTCAGCCAATGTTCGAGCAAAATTAACAGACCTGTTCTCCAAGTAGTCAACTTGTCTCTTCAAGAAATCTTCAATTTGCGTATACATTTCTTGTCGAAACGTAGAATCCATTTTATTCACTTCTCCGACTATCAATTCTCTGGAGCTGTCAACTAGTGACTGATTTTGTTCAATAAGAACTGTTTTCAACTTTGATTCCAAAAACACCTCAATGGACGACTTCACTACTTCCTTTAAGTCTGTCTTCAACTCATCTATAAGGCCTTCTGGAAAAACATGAGTAGTAGAGTGAGTCTCAGTTAACTCATCTTCATTAAACACGATGGCTTCAACAAACTCATCATCTTCTTCACCAAGATCGATCGAGTTGTTGTCATCTTCTTCAACACTTACAACAGCTTCCTCAAACAGATCAGTCTGACTGGCAACATCAACTAACTTGACTGACAACTCTTCTTCCACAAGATCAGTTTGAACACCAACATCAAACCTGACCTCTGAAGACAAAATATCATCAGATATGTTCAGCATTCTCTTCACCAATGCTGTCAACGCATGAGGTGGGAACAACTCTGAGTGGTCCCTGACTCCACTATTCTCCTTCTGTTCCATCTCCCAATCTTGAAAATTGGAGATTCCACCCATTCCTTGAATTATTTCAAACAGATCTTCTGTCGGGGATGTCTTCAATGCACACCATGTACATATCCTTAGAAGTTTCTCATACGCTTCTGAAGATGTGTCGATCTCTACTGATGGTAGCATCTTCCTTAGATTGTGTGACATCTTCAAACGCAACCTCTTCTCCCTTAAGCACATCGGATAATAGACGAGGGAATCAAATCTAACATCAGACGGGGTCTGAGCAGGTGGGGTCCCTGTCTCAGTTGTCGCAGTGGCAACTAGTATCTTGTCTGAAGTAGATGGGTTGGGGGGTTCAACATTTTCTGTTGTGGTAGAGGGAATATGGATGGTGGTTTCTTGGGGCTTTGATGTGGCTTGGTTTGGTTCGACAGTTGTAGAAGTATCAACTGTATCAAATATAGTAGTGTGTGGGGTTATGTTGGCTCGAAGTGGTTGCACTGCCAACACTGACGAGGTTTTGGGAATAGCTTTGGCACGAGATCGAAGTGATCTGGCCTTGGTTTTGACGGGGAGAGAGATAGGAATTGACAAAGCTCTAGAAGAAGTACCAACCTTTTCTTCAGTCGACTTGTCTGGTGAAGGACTCGACTCGACTCTCACCAGTCGATACACTTGCAACTCTTCCTCTTCCGTCTCAGGATCCTTGTCTGAGTGGGTTTCCTCAGAATCTTCTGCAGCCTCAATCATTGCCTCCTCTTCCACATACTGAACTAGTCTACCACTAGTTCCGGCCTCAGCTCCCTCAGAATTTCTTCTCTCCGACTCGTCTTCCTCAGAACTAGACGAGGCGGCTTCAATCATGGCATCATCAGGATTGATCTGGACTTGTCTGGGAGCAGCAGCTCTTCTAGCAGCTTGCTTTGCTAGTGCCTCCTTCTTCAGATAATGCTTGAGAGGATGAAATGGCTTGCCCTTACTCCAACTAGTCTTGTTGGGCAACAAGAGGGGTAGGATGACACTTAGCTTGTTTCCGAAGCTTACATTCGCAGACACAACCCAGTTGACTGAACTGGTGTCAACTCGAACATACTTCTTGTAGTACATCAATCTATCCAAGAAGAATTTAGACCAATTTCCTTCAGTGATTCCATCATGAATCACGGCCATTATCCTTGCTTTCTGAAGTGTCACAGAGTAAAAACTCCCAGTGACTCCTAGCAACATCTTTGATGCGATGTCAAGAAGAGTCTTGAAATTGTCGAGTAATTCCTTCTTCTTGACAGCAGGAATTTTACCATCACGATTCAACTTCAACTGCTTTCCACAAAAAATGCTTAGATATCTCAACTCTCTACCTTCAGCATATCTTTCGATATCTATTGATCCGGACGGTAAATTCAATGATTCAGTCAAAAACTCACGAGTGATTTCCACTCGCCTTCTTCCAACAAAGGCTTCAATCGAGTCGCCTTGTCGAGTTGCAGTAGCATAGAATTCTAACACTTCTTCCTCCAGCACAACTTCAGGAAATGCCTCCAAGAAAGGTCTTAAACCGCATCTGAAGCATTTTATCAGAATTTCTTTGTTGTCTTCAGTGTGATTTCCTTTGAAAAATACTGATCCTTCCACATGCACTCTTCCTTCGGTGATGTACTTTCCTAGATCAAACCTTGCTTGCATGTTAGTACGAGCATCAAATATCGAAACAATCGACATAGTAGATCGGTTATGAAAAACAAGAGATTTCGAAGAAGCTTGAGTGTTTGAGAAGTTATGAGAATCAAGAGATAAGAACTTGTGAGCAGTTATGAACGAGTAGTATGGGTTTTGTTAAACCTTGATTGTTGAAATCAATGGTTGAGATTAAAAGTTTTGATCCAATGGACAGATATGAAAGTCTTTTGAAATTCAGTTTTACGGAATCGAGGATATTACGTGATTTAATATCGTAAAATTTTGGAATCCGCCTCTTCTATTGGTAGGATAGAGGAGTGTACTCATCTGACCTAGCATAGTAGAGTTTTGGCGCGAACTGGTTATATACACCTCATTAAATGGAGTGTATAAATCCAATTCTAGGTTTTTCAAAATTTTCATTTACAAATTACATTTATATCCTTAATGTGTATTGTTTAAACACTTAGAGTATTTAAATCATGAAACCACTTATCTTGTCTGTTCGAGTCTATCCAGAACAGACGAGTAGACTGACGTGCACCAGACGAGTTCCCCCTTCGACTGTGCTTGTCTACTTTGAACATCAAACGATTATTTGTACCTGTCTTATCTTACACTACAGATTAGACGTAATACAGATAGTCGAGTAAAATAAATAAGGTGAATATCAAACGAGCACAATGGTCAAGGTTCAAACAAGATGACTATTACCAAACTTAAGAGTCAACATAAGGATCTTTAAGAAATCAAAGATTCCCCCTTAAATGTTTATTCCCTTAGTATTACCCTCAGCTTTACCAGCTTCCTCATCGGGTTGTTTGGTCAACTTGTCTGACCTTGTATACCTGTCTGTTGAGTGAGTAGACGAGTGCTCTGCTCTTTTGTGGTAACTTGTCTATTTCTCCTTTCTTCTTAGAAATGTACCTGTCTGGTTAGTACATTGCTACATACTAGTAGGATCAAGATCAATTAGTCCTAGACTAATGCATAATTCACGAAAACGAGCTTCAGCTAATGGTTTTGTGAAAATATCAGCTCTTTGAAAATCAGTATGAATCTTTTCCATGCGAATATCCTTCTTTTCTACATGATCACGTATAAAATGATGTTTCACATCAACATGCTTACAACGTGTGTGCAAAACAGGATTTTGTGTAATGGCAATAGCACTATTACTATCACAGAAAATAGGAACATTTGATTCACAAATATTATAATCTCTAAGCTGTTGAATAAGCCATAATAATTGACTACAACAACTACCAGCAGCCATGTACTCGGCTTCAGTAGTAGAGGTAGCAACACTTGTCTGCTTTTTCGAAAACCATGAAATGAGTTTTGTGCCTAAGAATTGACAAGAACCAGATGTAGATTTCCTATCTATTCTACAACCACCAAAATCAGAATCAGAGTAGCCACTTAGAGATAAATCATCATTTGAAGGATACAATATACCACGATTGATGGTCCCTTTCAAATATTTCAATATCCTTTTAGTGGTTTCCATATGACTCTCTTTTGGATTAGCTTGAAAACGAGCACATACACCAACAGAAAATGCAATATCAGGTTTACTAGCAGTCAAGTACAGTAATGAACCAATAAGACCACGGTAATGAGTTTGATCAGCACACTTACCATTCTCGTCTGGATCCATCCTGTAGGTAGGTTGCATAGGTACTCCAGAAGATTTACATGTCTTAATACCATACTTGTCTAGTAGATTACGAGTATACTTTGCTTGATTTATGAAAATCCTTTTTGGGGTATGTTTTACTTGAAGTCCAAGAAAGTAATTCATTTCACCCATCATAGACATCTCAAATTTACTTTGCATGAGTGTTGAGAAACTTTCACTCAGCTTTTTGTTAGGTGACCCAAAAATGATGTCATCTACGTAAATTTGGACGAGTAAAATGTCTTTTCCTTCTTGTCTTCTGAACAAGGTTTTATCTACCTTGCCCTTAGTAAAACCATTTTCTAACAGAAATTGAGAAAGAGTATCGTACCAGGCTCTTGGAGCTTGTTTTAGTCCATATAAGGCTTTCTTTAATCTGTACACCTGGTCTCCTTTGACTTCGAAACCTGGGGGTTGTTCAACATACACTTCTTCCGCAAGAATACCGTTAAGAAATGCACTTTTAACATCCATTTAATATACAGTAAATTTCATGTGAGCAGCATATGCAAGGAACAATCGAATGGCTTCTAATCTAGCAACAGGAGCATAGGTTTCATCATAGTCTATGCCTTCAGCTTGTGAATAGCCTTGGGCGACTAGTCTAGCCTTATTTCTAACGACTAAATCATTCTCATCTTTCTTATTCTTGAAAATACATCGAGTGCCAACTACATTATGATGTTTTGGTCTATTGACAAGTTCCCAGACGTCGTTTCGAACAAACTGATTCAACTCGTCTTGCATAGCAATGATCCAATTACTATCAGCCAATGCCTCATTAATGGTCTTAGGCTCGATAGATGAGAGGAAACAACACCAGCAAAATAGAGATGGACTAGGTTGTTCTTGCGACTCAAAGAGTTGTCGTCTAGTCTTCACACCAACAGTAGAGTCACCAATGATATTTTCAGTATTATGCGCAGATTTCCATGTATTTCTATTCTTAACAGTAGCACTATCATCTATATCATGTACAGCATCATGCATGTCAACATCATTTGTATCATCAACAGATTTACCTAGAGTAGATGAGTCAACTAGAGCAGGCATGTCTACTGGTCTAGTAGACTTACCTTGACCACTTACCTTCTCCTTGTCATCAGATTCGAGAGCTTTCATGAATGGATTGTATGCTTGAACGGATTCATATACCTCTGAATCTTTGTCAGATTCGATAGTTAGCTCAGTAACTTTCTCACTGATCTTGTTGGCAGACGAGTCCTGTTGAGATTCATCGAAAACCACATGTGGTGTTTCTTCCACACATAGGGTAGAGTAGTTGAATACTCTTAATGCTTTGCTAGTCGAGGAGTATCCTAAGAATATCCCCTCGTCTGCTTTAGCATCGAATGCATTCAACTTGCTTTTCCCATTGTTATGGATAAAACACTTACAGCCAAATATATGGAAATATGAAACTCTAGGTTTTCTACCTTTCCATACCTCATAGGGCGTCTTACCTAGTGCTTTATTGATAGCACTTCTGTTTTGGGAATGGCATGCAGTATTGATAGCTTCTGTCCAAAACTTTTGAGGAGTATTATACTCTGTCAGCATGGTCCTGCAGGCCTCCTTAAGAGTTTTGTTCCTTCGTTCTGCTACTCCATTTTGTTGTGGTGTCCTTGCTGCACTAGTAAGGTGCTGGATGCCACGCTTAGAACAAAATTCTTCAATATAGCAGTTAATGAATTCAGTACCCTTGTCACTACGGATCTTGACAATGGACTGATTCTTCTCAACTTGTATCTTCTTCAACAGATCAGGTAGGAGTGTTTGTGTATCACTCTTCTTGTGTAAGAAGACTACCCAAGTGAACTTAGAATAGTCGTCTACCACAACAAGTGTGTACCGTCTACCGTTCAAAGTTGGAGGAGTTATTGGGCCATGTAGGTCCATATGTAGGAGTTCGAGAACTCTACTTGTTGAGAGGGATGGAATAGATTTAAAGGAACCTTTTACCTGTTTACCTTTCTGACAGGACGTGCATACATGTGACTTGTAGTAGACTTCATTGGGAATACCTTCCACAAGGTAGTCTCTGGCTATCTTATTAAGAACCTTAAAGTTTAGATGACAGAGGCGTCTATGCCAGAGCCAGCCAAGTTCTTTAGGATTCTTAGTAAGTAGGCAGGTGTCCCTCGGACAACTGTTCCAGTTCACTATGTACACACTTCCTTGTCTTATGCCGACCAGTAAGACTGTGTGTGTCCTCTTGTCAATGATTTCACATTTGCGACTCTTGAACTGCACCTTGTATCCACGATCACAGAATTGTGAAATAGAGAGTAAATTGTATTTCAAGCCTTCAACATATGAGACATCTTGGATCTCTATGTCTCCATTCCGAATGTAACCAAATCCTTTGGTAACGGCAGTGGAGCTATCACCAAATATCACTTTTGGTCCTTCTTGCTCATGGTAGCTTGATAGAAGTGTCTTAGTACCAGTCATGTGGTGCGAACAACCACTGTCTATGTACCAAGTTTCTCCTATTGAGCCACCCTTCTTGTATAGATCGAGTCGACCCTGCATTAGATGGTATTTCATAATTTAGGTACCCTCCTTGTTTATTGGGGTCCTGGGGGGTTAGTCGAGTTCAATGGAATCCAAATGTACATTGGAGTCCTGAACAAGTTTGATCTTCTAAGCTTTCGACCATATTTGTTGCAAAATAAGACCTTGTTGTCCTTATCTGGCCTATCAGTTGAGTCCGGGTCTACTCTTTGGAGATAGCCTTTCGACTTAATCTCTACTTGAGCAGGCACTTGTCTATGATAGTCAGAGTAGGGTTTGTATGCATTAGGTCCATACGGTTTATAGACATGTTTAGGTCTTTCTTGTCCTTCGATATCATATGACAAAGGTGGAGGATATAGGACTGCTTGTGTACGATATTTTGGGCATTCCTGTCTAGGTCTAGACGAGTAGAGTTGAGATTGGCTTATGAAAGGAGGTCTAGACTCTTGTCGTCTAGTCTGTACTTGTCTAGTACTCGTCTCCTCGGGATACCAATCCTCGTATCTGACCTGGTTGGGTCGTCTACGATTAGTGGTCCTTAGAAGATTAGTTCTAGGTTGAACAGGCTTGTTGTTACCATTCTTTTTACCTCCTTTGGTAATTGGAATGTTAACTCGAGCTTGTTTTGGTACAGTACCTTTAGATGGAGTATCAATATCGTATATCATTGGTCCTTTTCCTTTATCATTAGTCAAAGAGCTTGAGATGAAAATAGTAGGGTTCTTAGGAACTTGAGTAGACGAGCTTGATGTCTCAGCACCTATGCCTGTCTTGTCAGCAGGAGCCCTATACCTATCTGACAGTTCAAGGTTAACCTTTGAAGAGTTAACCAGGTCAGTAAGTTTAAGGTCTAGAGTGACAACCTCGGTTTCTAAGAACTTATTACGTTCTTCAAGTTTTTTGCACTTGCTTTTTAAAACATTGAATTCAAGTTTCTCAGTAGCATGTGTCTTAAGTAGGTCTTGATACAACTTGTCTGTCAATGCACACTTGTCTTTAAGTTGACTCAACTCCTCTTGCAAGCGTTCATTTAGGACTGTTATATTAGGATTTACTTTAGACTGAGCTTCCTTAAGATCAATGATTTCTTGTCTTAAAATGATGTTTTCGTCACTGACTTCAATGATTGCCTTATTGGCAAGTAGGAGGTCGTCTTCAACTGCACTAGTAGAGTGCTGAAGGCTACTCCCTACTTTGCTACTGGCAGTGTCACTTTCATCAGAATCTGATTCATCACAAGATTGAAAAGAAGTAGCAGATGATACCTCTTGGTCGATTTTAGCCATGCAGCATAGACCATCATCTACTATGAAAGCTTCATCGTGATCTGGTTCAGACGGGTAGCTAGATGAGGATGATGGCAACTCGTCTGAATCAGAATCAGAGTCATCATTGGCCATCATTGCCTTTTTGCCACGGGTGTATCTTCTTTCCCTTCGTGCTTTGCATTCTTCTCGATCATCAGTACTCAGGTCTGGACATTCATATATGTAGTGACCTGGTTTCTCACAGTTATAGCACAAGAGATCATTAGTAGCCTTTTTAATAGGAGAGTTATTCCTTCGTTTATCACGTCTATCAGAACGAGTAATCTTCCTACCATCAGACTCTCTATCTTGTCTGTTACCTTTCGAGACTTCGTCTCTCCTTTCGGACGAGTTTCGGTCTCGTCTGGTCTCAGACGAGTTCTTAGAAGCAGACCCTCTATGATCTCTATAGAACTTCTTATATCTTCCGAAACGTTTATTCAGCCTATCAAACTTTCTAACCATGAGGCTTACCTGATCCTTCAGACTAAGATCAGTATCTAACTCGTCTTTCACAGAAGTAGACCTAGTCTTAGACTTCGACCTGTCTACCTTAGACGAACTAGTCTTAAAGGCAACGTTCTTAGATACAGCATGTTCTCTATCACTACTTGCTATGGGTTCATCTTCGTCTAAATCAAACGCATGGGCCTTTAGAGTTTGAAACATGGTCTCTACTGTCCACACGTCTATATCTTGGGTATTCTTAACAAGCATTTTTACCATTTTCCATCTACTATCAAGGCTTTTGAGAATCCTAAGATTGATTTCACGTGGAGTATAAGATTTTCCAAGGACTTCCAAGTCATTCATGATTTTGGTAAAACGAGTATCCAACTGGTCTATTGTTTCACCAGCTTTCATATGAAATGATTCAAATCTTTGGACTGCTGTAGAAAGCTTGCTTTCTTTGATTAGGGATGTCCCTTCACAAATGATAGCTAAGCGATCCCACATTTCTTTGGCAGTTTTACATTTTAACACTTTTCCCAGATACTCGTTAGGAAGAGTGTGTAAGATGTAATTCTTAGCCAAGCTATCCAAATTATTCTGTCTCATTTCTTCTGAGGTTAGTTCTGACCTTGGTTTCTTGACGAGAGTACCCACGGGTTGGTCTTTGTCGAGGGCAGCAGTATTGGGGATCATGGTCACAATTGGACCTTCAGTGATGACGGAGATCATTAAGTCGTGAGTGGAACTGAAGATGGCTTCCATCCTTAGCTTCCAATAGTCATAATCTTGAACCTGGAACTTAGGTAACTTGTTAGCGCTGATTTCAAGAGACATGTTTAAACGAGTAGATTAGTGTTAATCAGTTTTATGATCAAGAAGCATATAAGTCAAGAACAGGGAACAAGAAACAGATATTTTCAAGTATAGTAATAAAGAACACGTAAGAGCACGTATAATCACAGACCAAGATTTCCACCCAAGTCTTGAGTTGGTTATCAAGAAACAGCAGTTCGTGAACTACCGCTCTGATACCACTTGTAGGTCCCTAAGTTGAGTTTAATAACGAGTAAGCTAGTAAAAATGTCTAGAGGGGGGTGAATAGACTTTTCAAAAATCTTTCGAAATATCAAAGTACGATATGCAGAATAACGAAATTAATCAATGAGCCCAAGTAGTTTATACTCAACTTATTTCGAGAACTCTGTTCTAGTGTTTACTCAACTTGTCTTGTTCAGTTATGTATGTTCACCAAGTAAACAGTTAATCAATTAATCAACAAACAAAACAGTAAAGTAAATCAAACACGAGATTTATAGTGGTTCGACAACTTGTCTACATCCACTCTCACAACCCAGTTGTGATATTCTTATTAACTCGTCTAATGGAGTAATATGTTCTTGTAGCTTTAAGTCCCAAGAAATAAGACTTAGATCTTCTCGACAACACTACCAAGTGCCTCTTCGATCTTACTAGCGATTTACAAGTATCTAGCAACTTGAAACAGTAAACAAAAATAAAACTTCTCTTCGTTCAGTAGTAGCCTTCTTCAATCTTCACTTGTCTTGTGTAGCTTCACTTTCTAAACTTCAATCTCTGAGAGTAATTTCTTCTTTGAATCTTCAATAACGCTTTTGTATGTAGTCGTATCAGTAGTCTCTAATCGTTTAATACCTTGCGGTATTTATAGAACTCTAATTCCAAGAACTTTAAGTTGTGTAACCAACTTTTCTTAAAAACTAACTTGTAACTGATTCTTCTTATCCTTTCACGCGTTTCTTCAGTTAATTAGTTATTTCTTAACTAACTCCTTCAATCTTTATCTTCAATACGCGTTTCTGTAACTAACTTCAGTCTTCTTGCCTTGTCTTGTCTTGTTGAGTCGCACCTGTCTTGTCTAGTAGACTTCTTTAGATTACAATATAGAACTAATCTAGTCCTATCATCTAATCCTAACAAGACTATTACATTACATTAAGCTCTTGTTACAAAGCTTAGTCATCTTAGAAAACTATACATCAATATATTTTTACATAAAACAATCATGAGCTTCTATACAGTAATTAAATCATAGCTCAATAACAAACTAATCAGTTAACATACACAAATATGAAGTACTTATAATTCGTACTTATCTTTCAATAATACTTGTCTTTTAAAACTAGTACTTGTCTTGTGAACTCTACTGATCTGTTCAAGATGACTTCTCTTAACTAGACTAGATCAGTCAACACTTAGAAAATATTCAAGTCTACTTTTGGCTTATCAAAACTTCATCTTTATCTTTTATCATTATTTAGGACTTGTTCTAGAATTCATATCCCAACAGTGGCAAATTTGCCATTGGCCTTGGTGATGATCTAAAAACTATTTTGGGCTTGAACACACCTTTTTTTTTTTTTTTAATAAAATCACGTTTGTAGTGTTTGCAAACATAATTAAATGATTAAAATAATTATTTAAAAGTTATTTTGATGAAGCACCTCTATCCTTGCTTCTAACAACTTCTAAGTGATTCTCATCATTGAACTAACTAATTTTATAATTTTATCATCATAATTTAAATAATATTTTATCTTTATCCATTATTTATTCACATGTAATAAGGGTGTTTTATAAAATTATAAAAAAAAAAAAAAAGTGATTTGTTTGACATACACCACAATATATAAATAATTGATTAGAAGTGATTAATTTAAAAACACCACTCACTTTCAATTTTACTATAAAAATCAATTTTAATCATTTTTTTTTTTTAGGAGAATTTTAATCACTTTAAATCAACCACTATTGGTGCAAACACACCCTAATACAAACCAACCACTTTAAATTTAGACTATACTTCTTCCATACCTTTCAAGTTTTTTTTTTTTTTCGCATATTAATAAAATACTCCCTCCGTCCATGAAATGTAGTTCCATTGGAGTGGAGCTCAAGTTTTAAGAAAAAAGTAGATAAAATAGATTAAGTAAGGGTATTGTAGGGTATTATGAGGTCCATTGTGAATAAAGTTGATGTCAAATTGAGTAATTAAGTGATGATTGGAGCGTGATAGTTTTCATAAAGGGTATGAGCTATATTTTGTGGACAAATAATATAAGACAAATAGAACTATTTTTCGTGGACGGAGGGAGTATATATAAGCATAGCTCCGCTTGATGAGGATGTTAGACTAAGCAAGTTAGTTAGTTAGGTATTCTGTTATGTTTGTTATACTTTGTAAACTCCACATCTATAAATTATATAGATCAATATACTTCATACTCCTTTGATTGAGAGAGTATCTTCCTATCAAAATTATCAACTACAAAAGCTGAATATATTGCTTTCACTGAAGCTGTTAAAGAGGCAATATGGATGGAAGCCTCGATGGGATCATTAAAGACTTCAGAGTAAATCAGAAGATTGTAACATATTTTGTGACAATCAAAGTACTATTGATCTGGTAAAACACAAGTGTCCCATGAAAGATCAAAACATATTAGTGTAAAGTTGCATTTTGTTAGAGATGTGGTGGAGAAAAATATTATATCAGCTGAGAAGATTGACATTGAGGAGAATGCTACTGACATGAGACAAATGCCTTACCTAGCAATACGTTCAAGTATTGTTCATAGCTGGTACTGAAACTTGAAGCTTGAGATGTTCATTAATCTGGTTCTAAGCTTTGCTAGTGTTTGTGGAGAAAAGGATTAACACTTGTACATCTCTTAAGTGGAGAATTGATAATGTAATGTGCAGTTGTACAAGTGATTCAACTAAGAAATCATTCAGCTGAGGTAAACATGTTGCTAAGGCTGTCAAATGGGTCATTGGGCCTAAACATGAAAGTTTACTTAAAAATATCATTTTTTTGTACAGTACATAATACATTTTGTGACACAAGCTCCTGACTTACTTAAATCTGGCAAAGATCAGATCGAGTTGGAACATATAGACCATGATCATACTAGGTACATATGAATGCAACAGACACAGAATTGAAAGCAACAATATTACATAAGCAAGTTAACAATAACAGAGAGCAAATATCCTACTAGTTGAAACACACACACAGACTATATACTATAGTAAATAGGAATGATAATTAATTAGAATTAAAGTTAAAGACTATAACTAGGAAACTCCAACTCCAAATCATCCAATATCTTTTTAGCGTCCATACGCCATTACTTGTTCCGCAAACTCAGCTTCAATCTCTGTATTGTACTGCATTGCCTGCGATGGAGCGCTGACTTGACTCTGATTCTTAACACCTTTATCATGAATTTTCATGAGTCGATGCACTCTCGAGCTTGGGAGAAATGTGTACCACCCACAATGCCTGATTGAAAGTATATACTGGGCAAGTTCAACTATGGTTGGGAATCTGCACATTTCAATGAGCCTCGTCTCATCAGGGGGATTAAGGATCTTGAAGTATTTAGGATAAGCAGAGGCCGTAATTTTGTCGAATGCTTCTTCTAGGTTCTTTACTTCCTCCTTTAAAGAGGATCGTTTCAAAGCCTTTGAACGAGGGTTCCAGAGGGTGTGATAGATGTACACAATTGCTTCCATTCCAGACCAGGCGAGTGCATCACACAGGTAGCTGCAAATAACGTTGGAACGGCTTGTGCCTTGAGATGCTTCGAGCAGGATGTGTAACAAGCTCTTTTTCAGACTGGCGCTGACGCTGCTGCTGCCGAGTATGCTTCTTATATCCTTGGCCTTTGCAAATGAAATGCGCTTGATTGAATCCGCAGAAGCACAACTGGGGACACGAGAATGGGCTCTCAGTGTATTTATTCGTCGTTTCATGAAGTTATCATACTCGGTATCACTCTGGGCATTCTTGTAAAGGACAACAACAGCTTGCCCCAACAAGACAAGAGATTCTGAAACGGTAAACGCAGGTTTCATTGAAATTTGCCTCGCAGAAGCAGAGGTCACCATTGTAGCGGTGACTCCTAGATCTGTGAAGGCATCGCGGGCATGGTTCATAAAACCAGGTAAGAAACAGATCAAAATGGAGCACAAGTAAGCTGCAGCTTGAAAGGGTTCGTTTTCCCTTTCCATGTAGTAAAAACAGGTGCTTATCAATGGAAGATTTTCAGCAGGATCCTGAGGTACGTGAATTGTCACCACCTGATCTGAGCTGAAGATATTGACAACCCCTCCAGCTTTCCGTTCAGACAAACTGGATGTCGATGAGTTTGGGTTTGACATGGTGCGCACACCTTGTGAATAAAGGTCGAATGGTAATGGTAATGGTGAACCAAGGATGGATTATTTAAGGAGTATCCAAAGTAAGAATTGTGAAAGAATCCCTACCCCTCACCCTTCGCGGACCGGATTATAAAGGGTAAGAGGTCCGTTGAGTAGATAATTTAAATGTATGGATTGCTTTCAGCATGAACTGAATTTAGAATGTGTGAGCAAGAGCAAAGCCCTGATATTATAAAAGAATTTGTCTAATCTAAAAGTGGGAACTTGTAGAGAAGTTGAGAATTAATTCATTTATATTAAATCCTAAGGGAATGTTTGTTTTGAGATTATGTAGGATGAATGAAATCCTGGATGGAGAAATTATGATGAATAGTAATTGTGTGTGTTTGTTTTGGGATTTTGAGTGGGATGGGATGTAATTTTATGTCAAATCAAATTGTGTAAGAGTAGTTGAATGAGATGTAATAGTAGGATGTATATGTATTTTTAGGGATGGATGTAGTTGGATGGGAAAATTCGAATGTGAAATCCCAAAGTAGAACTGGACGTGGGACGTCCGGACGGGTGAGTTCCAAAACAAACACCCCCTAATAAATTGTTACATTACTTTCTCCTTCCGTAGGGGATACTAACACCAAATAAAATATTATACACACTCCAAAAAGGTAAATACAGTCTATGTAAAATTTAAAAGTTAATTGTTATTACTAAGCACATTCCAATTTATCAACTTCCTACTCCTTTTAATTTAAAAGCTCATTACCTAAACACACTCCATCTTATTTAGAGCATCTCCAGTTGTATACCCATTTGTAGGTACAAATTTGTGACACATCAGCTGCCACATTAAAAGTAAATTATATCTATCAATTTTTACCTCCACCTTCCAATCATCTAAGTACAATTGTTACTATTTCAGGACCTCACCATCCATATTATTTAATTCATTCAATATTTATCACTTTATTTATTTTACTAATATTAATTAATGAATAAAATAATTATTTTTGAATTTATATTCAAGTAAATTATTGATTGATTAATACATGAAATAAAATAGTAAAAGCTATCGCATTAAAATAGGTTAGATAAATGTGATATATAGTTTAGACAAATGTGATAGATAGATTAGACAAAGTTTTAACGACACTCCGACATCTGACTCGATTTGTGAGTATGATTTAAAAAAAAAATTATTCCATACCTTTTTATTAATACTACATTTATATATTTCAAAACACAACTCTACCTTTTTTTATTGATCCTACTACATTTACATATTTCAAAACACAATTCTTCCTAACTAAAATAACATTGGATTGTGTTATTTTTAAAACACAACTTTATTTTTAAAAAATTTAAGTCAGTTTAAGGGTTTTTTTTTTTTTGTTGAAGTATGAATGTGTAATCAATTAAATTGGATTGTGTTAATTTTAATTCAATATTTTTTTCTTTATTTATTTTAATATATTAATTTTAATTAATTAATAAATATAATATTATTTTTAAATTTATATATTAATTAATACTCCTTAATCGTTAGTTTTAAATTAATCAGGACATTAAATTAATAATAAAATAACTGATGCTTTGTCTAGTTTAATTCATTCTAAAATAAAATTTTAATATTAGTATAATTTTTCATTAGTAAAAATAAAACGTAAAAAAAAAAAAAGAGAAATAAAATATACAGGGCCCACATAAATCAACTTTTTTCAATTTGATGCAGCATCAAAGTTTTACTACTCATGTTATGCCAAGTCATATTTACACCTCCCGTTGGAGGTGCTCTTATTCTTTTTCTTCTAACCACTTTCTCCTCTTCTTCCATTTACTGCAAAAAATTATCGGTAAAAAAAAAATTGAAGTTGCTTGTTGATTCTTGACCGAACACATTTGTTGTTTGATTATATCATACAAACATAGATGACCAAAAAAATTTAAGTTTGATATGCATAACTTGTTGTGATGTGTGAGTTCCTACTGTGATGTGTGCCCAATTTTGTTGTTGTTATATGAACTGTGTTCGACTACATTTGATCCTACATTTACTAATATGTTCGACCAAAAGGGTTGCACGCCTGCTAACATGTTCGGCCACGATTGCTGTCGAATGGTGACGCAATTGCTGCAAATTATACACCATATATATATTGTAATTTTTTTTAACAAAAGTATAAAAAACATTAAATATATTTACATTAATGTTCTCCATTAAAAAGAATTAAATATACTTACATTGATGAACAAAAATAAAAATGTTGGAGACGGAGTTTAAGAATGGGGTGTGCTTACATTTGAGGTGTGTTTATAATTTTTTTGAAGGGTTTAAAATGACTACTTAGTAAATTTACTTATGTCTATTTTTGTCTAAAAATATTTGATCAGTTGTGTATAACATATTTTGGGTGTTAGTAGCCTCACTCTTCTCTTTCTCTCTCACACAATTGTTTGCACCAGATTTTTTTTCACACAAACTAAGAAATAATTGTACTCCCTCTATCCTAGTGAAAACTACTTAATTTTTCTTTTTCGTTCGTCTCAATGAAAACTACACATTCCTCTTTTGGTAAAACTCTCTCTCTCTCTCTCTCTCATTTTATTATATTTTTCTCTCTCTTAATTATATCACCTCTAATACATGCATTAATTATATTATATATATATACTACTTCTTAATCTCCGTGCTCAAAGTTCATATGTAGTTTTCACTGGAACGGATCAAAGGGAGTAATAAGTAAAGTATTCATGGATTATTTTGTATACATTTGTGAATAAAGGAAAAATTGATTTGATTTAATATAATGTAAATTTTTTTTTTTAATTTAAACATGTGAATATTGGGCGAGTGACGTTTATGGAGAAATTTTCTTTTATACAAAGTGTGCAAATAATTGTAGAACGGACAAATATGACCAGATGGCTGCAATAATCTTAATACAAATCTAAATTTAGATTATACTCCCTCCATGCATCTCTATTAATTTAACTTAGGAATAATTTCTCCGTTTTCTTTATAAGTTATCCACTTATTTTTTGTATATTAATTAAATGATCTATATATATATGAGTATTATATGTGTAGTTAGTTGTTGATGTAAAAAAAAATATAAATAAGAAAAGATAGAAAGATGTAAAAAAAAAAAAAAAAAAAAAATATATATATATATATATAGACTATGTGTAGTCAAATGTTAAAGTAGACTAGGATGGTAGAAATACAAAAGAGAAAGGTAGAAAAAAATAGAATGTTATCAAAAAACTAAATAAATAACTTTAAGTGAGACACTAAGGGGTGTTTGTTTTGGGACTCACACGTCTGGATGAGGGACGTAACGTCTCCGTTCTGTTCTAGTTCGGGATTTGACATCCGAATTTCACCATCCAACTCGATCTATCCATCACTAATAATACATATATAGTATACTACTCAATTATAATAATACAACATCATACATTCTTACACAATTGATTTGACATAAAGTTACATTATATAATATTATAATACAACATCACTCACTCTTATACAATTGATTTGACATAAAATTACAACATATATATCATAACACACATAATCAATATTCATCATAATTTCTCCATACATAATTTCTCCATCTAAATTTCCCCCGTTCTACATAATCCTAAAATAAACACCCCCTAATGGATAAATGATTAACTTTATTGTTCATACCGTTTATAAATCTAATATTTATATTTATGTTGTTTGTATAGTTTATAAATATAATATACAAATTTAAATCAATCTATTATGTGCTAATCAATTAAATTGAAATTTTAATTTAAAGATTTAAATAATGAATTCAATAAATAAGAATCTTATATCTCAAAAAGCATTAATGAATCACAAAATATGGTTTCAGTCCAAAAAAAATAATTTTTTTTATTAAATTTGTTGTAGGTTTACATTGTTTGTATAGTATTGAGACGGATTGTTTGAGCTTCAAACTCGACTCGATTGCTATATATATTCGAAATTTAAAACTTGATCTGATCGAACCTAAAATTTTATAACTCGAGGTCGACTTGATAAACTCGAGCTTGTTGACTCGATTCGATTACCTGTATAATTTTAAAAATTAATTGTAAAACATATTTTTTCTAATATAATCAATGACAAAATAAACTCGAGCTCATCTCAATTATCTGTATATAAATATAAATATTACTCCATATTAATGACAAAATAGTAAATATTGACCAAACTCGAATAAGCTCACGAGCCTTTTGAGTCGAGTATTTATGAGTTCGAACTCGATAGCTACTCGAGTAGTTCAAAACTCGACTCGGCTCAATTAACATCGAATCAATTTCGATCTTTTTTTGGGTCGAGTACGAGTAGGTAGTGAGTTAGCTCGACTCACTTACACCCCTAGTTGTGTAATTTTTTTTTTCTATTATATTTTTTTAAATAATTATTTTATTTATTCCATTTTCTATTATATTTTTCTGAAATAATAGTTTCAGGTCTCTTCTCTCTCCCTTTTTTTTGATTGTTTTCATAAATTAATTATTTTCTTTATTCTTTTATATTTTTGTTAAAAAATTAAAAAAACAATTTTAAAAATGAAAATTGATATTATAAATAAAATCAATTGATTTTATTTATAATATCAATTTTCATTTTTAAAATTGATTTTATTTATAATATCAATTTTCATTTTTAAAATTGTTTTACGGTTTTATTTATACAGTTTTTTATTTTATAATTTTTTAAAATAATTTTTTAGTTTTCTGTTCTCTCTCTTCTCCTTTTTTTATTTTCGTCGGTTTTCACAGTTATTTACTGTTTTTTTTTTAAATTTCTCTCTGCCTACTAATTTCTTTTCATTTTGTTGGTCAAGAACAAAACTTATCATTACACATAATTAACGCAATTCCTTTAATTTCTCTAAATAGGATTATAATTTCAAAGGACGATAAAAAGAAGAATTGGTAGTCATGGATAGAAAGGTGAGCACTTCTACTACAAATTTTTCTCTTTACACTTAATTTCCATTACATTTTTTATTCTCCATTCATTTAAATTTTCAACATTCTCAAATGTACTAATCTTTTAATTAAAGAATTTTAACTTTTTTCTCAATTACTTCTTCCATTCATTTATTCACCGTTCTTATCGTTCTTATTGTTCTTTTATTTATCTAAATATATTTATTATTATTATTATGTTGATTGTCACTAAAGTTTGACATTAATTATCCTTTTCATGTTTGCAGTACTTCAGCAATTCAAGATCGAGTATATAATTGGAGACATAATTAACTTATTCCCATCTCCGTCACCCCTTCATCTGTATGTAATTGATTCAGTAATTCAGAATCTACTCTTAATTACTATTTTCTTCTCTACTACGCGGCCTCTCACTTTTATCTAATTCAAATTTTCTAATTTTCTCACGATTTACAATTATTTTATTTTACAGTTTTTTTCAATTCCCCTCTCTCTCTCTCTCTCTCTCCCCCTTTTTTCTCAGTCTTTTCAATATTTTCTTTTACGATTTTTTTTCAAATTTTCTCACTTTTCTTTTATATTTTTTAAATAATTATTTTCTTTATTCTATTTTCTTTTATATTTTTTCTGAAATAATAGTTTCAGCTCTCTTCTCTCTTCCTTTTTTTCCGATATTTTTTTTATACTTTTATATTTTTGTTAAAAAATTAAAAAACAATTTTAAAAATGAAAATTGATATTATAAATAAAATCTATTTTATTTTATTTATAATATCAATTTTCATTTTTATTCTTTTACAGTTTTATTTATACAGTTTTCTTTTATAATTTTTAAAAATATTTTTTTAGTTTTCTCTTCTCTCTCTTCTCCTATTTTTTTCGTTGGTTTGCACCGTTATTTACAGTTTTTATAAATTTCTCTCTGCCTACTCATTTATTTTCATTTTATTCGTCAAGAACAAAACTCATCATTACACATAATTAATGCAATTCCTTTAATTTTTCTAAATATTATATTGTATCAATGTCATCACAATTCTGCTTATTTCTCCAGACAGGAAACATGGAGATTAAAAGTAAAAGTGGTGTGACGTTGGATTTTGTATTTTCAAAGGACGGTAAACAGAAGAATTGGTAGTCATGGATGAAAAGGTGAGCACTTCTACTCTAAATTTTATGTTTACTCTTAATTTCCATTTCATTTTTTTATTCTTCATTTTTTATGTGACGTTGATTTTATATCTAGGGAACAAAAATACAACCTACTATACCGAGATACCTCATACTGTCATACACATGTATCTATTAAAGAAGAAGGACTCACGTAAAATTTGTATAATTTTGGAGGGGATGAATCATCCCATGATGTCACCATTCTCAAATGCACGCTATCATCTAATCTTTAAAGAATTTTAACTTTTTTCGACTACTTCTTTCATTCATTTATTCACCGTTGTTATTGTTCTTTTATTTATTTAAATATATTTATTATTATTATTATGTTGGTTGTTACTAAATGTTTTCTATATTATTGTACAAATTTCATCTTTATAATTGTTCTCTTAGAAAAAAAAATTGTATACTCAATAATATTTGTAATTCTCTTAATTTTAATTTCATGCTTCAAATTTCATGCTTACTTTTAATTATTTTATAATTTGACATTTCAGTTGATTATTTGAACTAAATTAAGTGTTCTGGACTACATAATCATCGTCTTATTCTCAAGATAGGTGTACCTATAATTTTTTTAGAAACATTAAAAATCATATCTGAGAGAAAAATTGGGAATAACTTCAGATGAAACAATTGCGATTAGATTTAAAACGAGACAGTTTCCCATTCTTTTTTACTTTGATATGATAATAAACAAAAGTCAAGACAATTTCTTTTCACCGTGGAATTGTTTCTTCATCAGTTTTTACACATACACATGATCAACGATATGTTGCCGTCTCTACAGTTAAAAGTAGAGGATTGAAAATACTCTTCATGGATGACGAGCAAACCGTCCAAGTACACTACCAATGTTCTTTACAAAGAAGTTTAGGAATTTATAATGTATATTACTTCTTCTACTTATTCACTACAAATTTTATAATAATGAATTTAATAATGGTCTTACACTAGGTAGTATTATTATATTCAGATACTTTTTAAAAATTGGATAAATTATAAAGTAGTCAATTTACCCATTTCACATTCTTAAACCTAAAAAAATGGAGGGATTTAAAAATCAAACAAAAAAATTTGGATAATTCCTCTCGATACTCCCTTCAAATTTCTATGTGCATTATTAATTCAATAATTTTAAACAAAATATTTTAATCAACTTGCACTCATTTTAATTAGACCAAAATTTAGTATACGTCCTTATATACTACTCCCTCCGTTTTTTAATAAATGTCATTTGGCTTTTTTCAACAAATTAAGATTATAAATTACGGTCTATATTATCCTTCATTAATTATAACTAATTTTGATATAGAAAAATTTTGTTTGATAAGGAATGTGGTCAAGAATGTAGCTCTTATTCATAAATCAAATTAATTTTGGTATAAATAATATTTATGGAATTTATTTATGAACAATATATATGGTAAATAGGTAAGGGTAAAATAGTTAAAATTAAAGAAAAAAATTCAGAATGACACTTATTTTAAAATTAGTTAAAAAGTCAAAATGACACTTATTAAAAAAAAGGAGGGAGTATATACTATGAACATGATTTTAATTAAACTGCTGACTAGGATTATAAATTTTATCTCTAATGTTCATAATTGTTCTCTTAACAAAATAATTTTGTATACTCAATAATATTTCATTACAATTTTCTTAATATGAATTTCATTGTTTTATTCTCCGTTTCAATTTCAACTTTCAAGTGACATTAATTTTCTATGTCGTGCTCCAAATTTCTTATGTATACTTTTTATAATTTTATAAGCATTTTAAAATACAAGCTACTATACCTGCATACCTCATGCACAAGTACGAAAACTCATACAAACTAACATATTACAATCATACACAAATGACAACACATTTTCTTATTCAATTTGAACTTATGCATACACAAATGACAACACATTCTCTTATTCATTCTGAACTTATGCAAGAGTGCAGTTGTGATATTGTTGAAGATGACATGTAATATCAAATATATTAATTATCATTAAATATATTTTAAAATAATAAATTATATATAAATTTTTATTAAATAATAATATAATTTTTTTTCAATTCCGCGAATTTCGCGGGTCTTATACTAGTATATATAATATTAGTACACATGATGTGATTGTAAAAGAAAACATGAAGTATGATAAAATAATATTCTCTTTACTCTGCTATTTTTTTTTTATTGAATATGAAAAATAACAGATGTAGTACAAGTAAAGTGATTGAGAGAGAATAAATAATACTCCCTCCGTCCGTCTATAAGTTTTCAGTTACTTTTGGCACAAAAATTAATAAAAATGATTAAATAATAGATATAGTACAAGTAGTATGATTGTTAGAATGAGATAGGTATAAATAAAAAGTAAGAATAAAAAATTTAAAGTATTTATCAAAAAGAGTATGAAAGCTTATAGACAGACCTACCAAAATGGTAAAATGGGAAACTTATAAAGGACGAAGGAAGTAGATTAGTATGGGATAAAATATAGTAATAAATATAATACAAGTGATATGATTGAGAGAAAAAAAATAATGTACAAAAAATGAAATGAAAAATTTATTGTTTCACGTTTAAAAAAAGTGTTAAAATTATAATGAAAAGGAAGAAATATTACAGTATATAGTACTACAAGACTCCAAATGATATTTTTGAAGGGGAGAAAATAACATGTCAAAAATAAAAATAAAAACTTGTTGTGAGATGTTAAGAAAAAAAAATTAGAAAATTATAGTAAGACTGCATTTTATTAGAGATTAAAAATAAAATGAATTCATTTAAAAAAAAACGGTGTCTTAATTTTGCCATAATTTGCAAATTACCGAGGCATTGGTAATGAAGCTTTATTATTACTCACTCTTATTTAAAATGTGGAGTATAACGTTTTGATTTTTTTTTAATTTATATAATGTAAATTAATTACATTTTTGTTTAAATTATTTTTAAACTAATTAATTATAATTTAAATAATAATAATTTTTAATGTAGTGTATTTACACAGTTAATTAGAAGTATAGTAAAGAATAATATGTGGGCATAAGTTTGAATAAGTTTGAATAGGAGAGAGTAAGATTTGACAACACAGCTCGTACTTCTACCATGAATACGTAATTTGCAAATTACCGAAGCAGTAGGTAATTGAAAGATTTAAATTTAGACTTGACAGCTACTACATTTTTAAATGATGATACTATATGACTGTGTATTCATGCTTAGCGCGAAGTGTGCACGATAATAAAAAAGCCAATTTTACCCTGTCAAAAGTAAAATATTCATTTTAGATTTGACAAGTAGATTTGAAATGTATTCAGCTTTAGCATTTCACGGGTTTCTTTAACAAAATACTTCATCCATCCAATTTTATTATGCTCACTTCTTCGAACACGAGTTTTAATGAATATTAATTAATTTATTAATAAAGTAGATAAATTGAAGATTTGATGGGGTGTTGTAGGGTCCATTTGTAATTGTAAATAAAGTGATTGTTTATGAATAAAGTGAATGACAAAGTGGGTAAATAAGTGATGATAGAAGAGTGAAGATAAAGTAGTATGAATAGTATTGTTTTTAAATACTCCCTCCATCCGCCTATAAGCTTCCCATTTTACCATTTTGGTTCGTCCGTCTATAAGCTTCCCATACCTTTTTCGTCCGTCTATAAGCTTTCCATACCAAAAAAGGAAAGTAGAAATAATAAAATTGGACGGAGAGAGTATTAATGTTTTACTCCCTCCGTCCCGAGATGTTTTGCACAGTTTGACCGGTACACTTTAAAAAAAAATGAATTTAGTGGTTAGTGATGTAAGATAAAGAATGTGTATTTTGAGTGATTTGATGAGAATTTGGTGAGGTGTAAAGTAAAATGTATGTAAAAAATGGAGGAAATTTTATTTTTAGTCCTATAAGTTTGAGATATTCCAAAATAAATCTTTAAGTTTCAACTTTACAAAATACGTCATTTACCTTTAAATTTTAATCCTTTTTTACATCAATTTTAAATTTTTATGTTTTAATCTATTATAAAATGCCACATATCAATATATCATGCCACATCACTCTCTCCTCTTATAAATATATACATATATTAAAAAAATGTAAACCTAATAACCCCAAAATATTTTATAGACACCTTATAATTTTAAATATAAAAATAGATGTATATAAAATAACTAAGCAACCCTTATACAAATAGAGATTAAAACAATTAAAAAAAATAACTTGAAAAAATCTAAAAAAAAAGTAATTAAAATTTAAAAGTATTTTAAAAAATTAACTAAATCTTTAAAAATAAATAATTTACATGAATTAATTAATTTTTTTTAAAGAATCTTAAAAAATTAAATAGAACCTGAAATTAAAAAATAAATCATCAAAACAAAATTAAAAATATTGAAAAAATTCAATAAAACGTAAAACAAAAAAAAAAAAATTAAAAAAAATTTATAAAAAAATAAGATTTCATTTTTTATTTAAATTTCTTAATATTTATTTTTGATTGAGTTGATTTTTCTTTCATTTTTATTTTATTTAGCTTTTTTAAAAATTGAATCATTAGTATTTTTAATTTTTCTTAAAGCAAAAAATAAGTACTGGTAGTATTAAAAAACATGGGAGTCACAACTGAGTGATATGCGATATTATTTGTTTATTTTTATAGTCGTAGTATTTATTTGAGTATTACGCTATAATGTAATTTTACATGTCTTATACTTAAAAAAAATTAAATCAAATGTTTTATATTGTATTAATTCTTACATAATGTATATATATTGTCAAACACATAACTGGTAATATAAACAGGTAATATTGTCGTTTTGAGTCGATTATATCTCATTTTGATCCCGGAGATATTTTACTGTGTTTTTTTTTAACATATTATTAATAGTATTATAATATTGTTGAGTGATGTTTAGAAGCAATTTATTGCACTTATATATACAATTGAAATTGAACTCTAATGAATTGCGTCAAATATTAATGAAAGATAAAATTATGTAAATTAAAAATTTTAATTAAAATATGTCCATACATTCAATTGCAAAGAAGAATTTGTCAATATTGTAATTTTTCGTTTAGGCCTTTCTTTTTTTTTTTTTTTTAAAGGGAAAATTTGCAATTTGCGATGTTTCAATTTTTTAATTAATTTTAAAATTTTATATATAGTTTTAATGATTTGGTTGAATTTTAAATTATATTTTTAGTTTTTATTCAATTAATAGAGAAAAATAAGATCATTCATAACTACAACCATTTTTTTAAATTATTTTACTATTTATTTATGTAAGGGTAACTTAGTTATTTAAATGCATCTATTTTTGTATTTAAAATTATGAGGTGTGTATAGAGTATTTTAGGGTGTTATTATCTTTTTTTTTAATATACTATATAGAGAAGAGAGTGACGTGGCATGAGAAGAGAGTGATGTGGCATGATATGTGACATTTTGTAAAGGATTAAAACATAAAGGATTAAAATTGATGTAAAAAATGATTAAAAATGAAAGGGTAAATGACGTATTTTATAAAGTTGAAACTTAAATGATTTATTTTGGAATATCTCAAACTTATAGGACTAATTTTATTAAAATGATGTTGGAAGGGTATTAATTTTGTTGAGTATTTTTATATTAGGAGTGTGCAAATAATTTTGGGACGTCTCAATAAAGAAAGTTTGCAAATAATTACGGGAGGTAGGGAGATATATTTTTTTTTTTTTTAATTTAAGTATTGATGTTTGATGGGTGTTTATTAAAATATGCATTGTATCTGCATTAGACATTCAAGTCCAAGGGGGAGGCATGATGACTAGAAACTTAAAATAAATACAATACAAAAAAAAAAAGTTAAAAATAATTATTTATATAAGTTGCGTTAATTTGACAATAAAACACATTCACTCTTTAAACATCTCAAAATTACAATCAAATGTCGTTACTTTGTAACTCTATTTTATCACTCTCAATATTTTTCATACCTACTTTATTCCTTCAATAAAAGCGGGCATTTTCCCTTTTCTCAAAAATAAAATAAAAATAAAATAAATCAACACTTAATTGAAATGGGCCTAGGCCCATTAGCTATTAAAATAAAACATTCAGCTGCAACTTTCCATTTTGTGCTCCGCCGTGCATGTTGGGCTCGGCCGTGCCCCTCAGTTTTCCAAAATTTCTGTAACGAGGTGTCTCTCCTCGTGCATTGGGCTCGGTCGAGCCCTTCCCTTGACTCGGTGTGACTCCTCTCTTGTTTTGCTCATATCTTTTGATCCGGGTGTCCGAACGGCTCGATTCTTATCTCGTTTCGACCCTCACTTCACATTCTTTCATGTGCTGAACTCATGGACTCGATCCAACGGCTGAAATTTTCGCGAGTTGATTCAAAACACCTCGTTTTACCTACAAAAATAGCAAATCACACCACTTCTCCAAATCGAGTGCAATTAGTCAATTTAGTGTAAATAATGCATGAAATCATATCAAATTAAGCAAAATAAATTCATAAATTTCAAGCAATTTTCACACTAATCAGCTGCTGAAAAAGAACAGATAAGTGCTGAAGAACAGATGAGAATTGCGAAAGGCAAAAGCAAAGTATCTGAAGATCAAGTCCAAACAAGGCGTGTAAAAAGAAAGCTTGAAACTAAGAAAAAAGCCTTAGAAGAAATACTGGCTGGACTAGATGATGTTGAGATTCACAGAAGGCAAAAAATAGAAGATGATAAGTATGCTAACAAGAAAGTGTTAGGCAAACATATCAAAAAGCTGCAAGATAACAAGGCGAAACCAGATGAGATGGAAGATGCTCTCATTGACAAATTCATTGATGCTGAGCACAGTGAAGATTGGAAAATTGTGAAGAAGAAATGGAAGACTATTCACTAGATTATAAGAAGATATGGTGATATATCGAATCAAGATGAGTTGTTCGTCATATTTGAGAAATTCATGGAAGCAGAAAACAACAACTTATGGAATCTGATTATGAGGATAGCTACTGATGTTGGCTATAATATTCTAAGTCCAGAATTTCCTAAGTGGGAAACTCCTATGCTCGGATCTGGAAAAAGGATTGACTTCAATGTCATTAAGAAGTTCGAAAAGAAGCTCTTAGAAGATGAGAAGATCGACAATGAAGATCATATTTCAGAAATTCATAGAAGAATCCTAAATGCTTTCCAAGTACCAGATGAAGAAGCGAAGACTCCTAGTGGTGGGAGCATGGATTGAAGATTGTATGTATTAGTTTACTTTACTTATTCCATTTTATTTTGCTAAGTAATTGTAATCGATCTGATCCGATTTACAATGAATGAAAAGATGAACTATTTTGATAAGATAACTACTTAACTAGTCTATTTACTTAAAATAATTCAAGTAGTTTTGGCTTCATCAAAAAGGGGGAAATTGTTGGGATATGGATCCTGAAACAAGTTTTATTTTATGATGAGATAAGTTTTGATAAGCCAAAAAGAGAACTTGAATATTTTTCTAAGTGTTGACTGATCTAGTTATGGAAGTCGTCTTGTAAAGACAAGTAAAAAGTATTGTTGAAAATAAACTAAGTATTGAAAAGAAAAAATATAATTAGGATTTTATGATAAACTATAATTGTTGTATATAAGCTTATATTTGTTGTAATAGTTTATAGGATGACTAAGTTGTTTTATAAAGTTTAAAGTAATGTAATAATCTAGATAGGTTAATTGATAGGACTAGATAAGTTCTACAAGACAAGAAGACTTGTACCAGACAAGACAAATGCTGAGAAGCTGAAATATTTTAAGTACAAAATATTGAAGAAGACAAGTCAAGTTCATGAAGTGAAGATATGTTCGTATATTGAAGATATGAAGTCTGTTACATATCATAACAGAATAACCGACGAAGTTAAAAAAGGATAAGTACCAGAAGCGGTTATGAAGTTAGTTATCAAAAAAGGTTGTTGGATAACAAACTTATCTTGAATCAAGTGAAGTCTATAAATACATAAAGACATTCAACGATTGAAGACTACTGATATCGTGACTACTGAAGCAATTATTACTGAAGAAATCAAGCAAGGAAACTCTCAGAGTTCAAGAAGCAAAGTTTGAAGAAACCCAGAGAAGAAGCAAAGTTCATATTCAGAAGGCGAATCAAAATAGAGAAGTTTTTCTTTATTGTTTAGTTTGATTAAGCTTGCTAGTTGCTTATTAAATCACTAGTTGTTAGATCGAAGATATACTTGGTAGTATATTCGAAAAGATCGAAGTCTTAATCTTGAGACTTAAAGCCACAAGACAAGTTAATAAAATTTCACAACTGGAGTTGTGAGAGTGGATGTAGACAAATTGTCGAACCATTATAAAATTCGTGTGTTGTTTACTTACTGCATTTATTTTGTGTTTGATTGATTAATTGATTACTTGAAGTGTTAATTGATAAATCTGCAAAATAGACAAGTATAGTGTTCATCGTGTATATTTGAGTATAATCCAAGAGCTCATACTTTGATAAATTCCGCATTATAAACTCTGATATTTTGAAAGATTTTTAAAAGTCTATTCACCCCTCCCCTCTATACTTTTACTAGCTTACTCAATCTTAACTCAACTTTGGGACCAACATAAAATATAAAACAAATGAGACTATTTTTCATGGAAGGAGGGAGTATTACATAAACCATTTCGGAAAGGTTTGCTTTCTACTCCAACATGGGAGTATATTCTAATATAATGTTGGGGGAAGTACATTATGATGGTGATCAAACTAAAGATGCAACGGATGTTGGTCAAAGTGGACATGAATGATAGAAGGGAAAATTATTTTTTCAGAACTACAATTTAGGGGGGTTTGCAAAAAGAGGATCGTGACTTTGCGGGCTGGTAAAATTAGGTTTGTAACTTCTTTTTTTTTTTTCGTAATTTCAGGCCAAATTAGCCCAATCAACCCAATTTTGGGCTGATTGAGGCCCATTGTTCGGGCCAAACTTATTTATGACAAAAAGAGGACTGCAACTTTTTTTAATGCAATTTTAGGATCAATTAATATCCCTATTATAATAATTTTGAATCTTTTTTTTTTCTACATGTCCCAACACAAATTCAATATTCATATTTTATAATTTTCTCATAAATTTACTTTTTTTTCCCCTTTTTTTTAAGAGGTTTAAAATTGTCTCTAACCACTTCTTAAAAAATAAAACTATTTTTTATTCTTTTAGAGCTAAACAGGGCCTCACGAGGAATTTTTTTAAAAGTAAAATTAAATATAATTTTTTATAATAAAATAAATTTTAAAACCTTAATTTTTAATGTTACTTTAAAACAATGAATATCTTGTGTGAAATTGACTTTCATGAATGAAATTAACTTTCATGAATGAAATTGAACTTTACTCTTGAATTTGTATTTTACTTTATATATAGTCTTTATTTTAAAATACGATTTAAATAAGGTTATAATACTTCATAAAATTTGTAAGTGTTAAAAATATGTATGAGTCCGTCTTATAATATTTTTTGTCAAAATATTAATATAATAAATTATCTTCAATTCCGCGTGTTACGCGGGTCTTCCACTAGTAAATATATAATTTTTAAAATATACTCTAGTTCATATTCTCTTCATCAATTAGATCCATTCTCATGTCTTATATTATTTTAAAATATTATACATATTTTTTCCATAAAATTTCGAATCGAATAGTTTAAATAAAAATATTGAAAAATGTTTGATCGAAATTTTGTAATTAATGTTTACTATAATCCTCTTAATAATAAATCTATGAAATTTTTTCCTTCAATTACGGATATATATAGTTGTAAAATTTATAAGCATTATTTATATAAATACAATCTAAAATGTACTAATTAAACTATCTTTATATTTAAAAATTGTGACAATCTTTTTAATTAACAATTAAAAATTTATCATATCAAATTATAATATTTTGTTTTTTTCAATTCACTGTAATTTATATGTAGTATATATTTGTTTCTTTAAATAAAAATAATGTTGTCTAATTCATAACAAATTATTACATCTACAATTTTCAAATTTAATTTTAAAAATTTACGTGTATTTTTTTTTTTCAAATAAAGTATTAATTGAATATTTTCTTTAATCCATGAAATCCATGTAATACTCACAATGAACCCTTTAAAAACTTAAAAAGTTCAAATATAAATTTCAATATACATTTAAAAAAAAATAAAAATTCATGTGACATTGTAAGGTTGAAAGAAAATTTATAATATATCTTTGATTTAATAGCTCAAATCAGAGTCGGTTATTAGATTTTGTAAACCTGAGGTGAAGATAAGAAATGAGTCATTTCTTATATCATAGTGGATAATAAAATTATCGTTTTATTAATTTTTTCTAGCATATCGTTTTCAATAAATTAATTTATTGGAGTAGTTTATTTAACATTTTTTGTGATACAGTGGATCGTAACTACATTTAAGTTTTATTTTTTAAGATTAAAATTTTATTTTTAAAAAAACGTTTTTAGATTAATTTTTTATATTTTACTACATAAGCTATTCGTGCCACAAAAGTTTTCATACTTTTTATATATTGTAATTTCTTATATTGATTTATATTATAAATAAAATTTGAATACTCTATTTTATTATTGTTTTATATATATATATATATTATATTTTAAACTATTAGATTCTAAATTTTATGGAAAAAATTTGTATAATTAAAATAAGGATCTAATTGAGGAAGTGAATATGAGCTAGAGTAAATTTTAAAAATTATATATTTATATTGGGCTTAAAATTGCATTTAAAAAGTTACAGTTCTCTTTTTACCATAAATAAGTGTGGCCCGAAAAATGGGCTTCAATTAGCCCGAAATTTGGTTGATTGGGGCTAATTTGTTCTGAAATTGCGAAAAAAAGAAGTTACAGGCCTAATTTTGTCAGCCCGTAAAGTTATGGTCCTCTTTTTGCAAACCCCCTAAGTTGTTGTCCTGAAAAAATAATTTTCCCATATGGTAGAATCAAAACGAAATTTTCCCATGATAGAATCAAAACGAAGATGCTATTACTACTGAAGATATGATCCAAATGAAGATGATAATGCTGATATTCAAACTCTTTATGGTGATCTTTTAAACTTATTCTCAGGGGTTCATGCAAATACTTGAAAATGCAACTGATTTTTCTCAGTCCAATCTTCTCTATTTCTTTTAATTTTGTTTATACTTAGTGAAACTCTGTTTTTTTTTTTATTTTAGTGATGCAATGACACATATTACTAAATGTTCAACTTCATGTGTATTGTAGTAGAAATGTTAAATTGAGGAAAATTATCGATGTTTGGTCAAATGTTGTGCAGAATGTCAAAAATGCATGAAAGAAGATAGATTAATTTCAAGATAATTCTTATTAAATGTACAATGTTACATGCATTCCTGCGTTCAATTCAGATTGGGATGAACTATTCCTATCAAATTTTGTGGAGGATTATTTGAACTCCATGCTGAGGACGAATCATAAACACTTGAACAGGGGAGTGAACATAAGTTGACGAAAGTACAAATCTATAACGCTGCAGAATCATCGAAAGTGCTATTTTTGCTTCAACCATAGCAAAATTTAATCCCACACAAGTTCTTGGTCCGAATCCAAACGGCAAAAACGACGCCGAATTACTATTCGCAACCCGTTCTGCAAATCTTTCGGGTTTGAAAAGATGCACATCTTCTCCCCATATTTTAGCATCATGATGAAGTGCTAATGGAGAAATATATAACTCAATTTGTGGTGGCAGAGTCAACTTTCCCAGTGTGACTTGTTTATCAACTTTTCTTTTGATTGCTGGTACTGGAGGGTAAAGCCTCAAAGATTCTTCAATCACCATATTCATCTGACCATACAAACAAACTTTGTTAAAGAACAATCTATCATAAAATGTTTAAATCTGTGAGAATTTTCTTACAATCTTTAGCCTAGATATGCCATCTGGCTTAGGAATCTTCTCACCGAACGACTGAGTCACCTCGTTCCTCGCTTTGTCTTGCCATTCTTGGTGGACAGCTAGAAGAAAAATAGTCCATGAAAGCAGTGATGTTGTTGTTTCATGTCCTGAAAAGTAGAATGTTTTGCATTCATCAACTATCTCTTCTACTGAAATCCTCTTCTTTTTATCCTTGTCCTGATTAGCTTCCATCAGCTTTCCTAAAAAATCCGTGTTGGAAGCATCTTCCATTTCTCGTTTTGATATAATTTGCACAATGCAATCAACGATCCCTTTCTCTAGCTTCTCCGATTCAATCTCATCGTTGTTTTTAAGAAATAAGCTGCAAAAGACTTATATAAACTATTTTCATACTAAAACTTATTATGAAAACAGGATCTGTCATATAAACGAGTCACTGATGCTGGTATGTTTATCGTAAACATAGTTTATTTAAAATGACAGCAGCATAAGATAGTAAGATAGTATACCTCATCAAAGGGAACTTAATTTTGAGAGCATTTCTGGAGACCAGCAATGTTAGCTTCATTAACATGTCAAATATACTTTTCCCTTCCATGTAACTGCTACCAAATGCTGTCTTTGAAATGATGTCTGATGTTAATATTCGGAACTCTTCAAACACTTCAATCTCTTTGCCGTCGTATTCCTTCCATTTCTCTAACATCGTCTCCACACTAGAGATCATCACAGGAATCATATTCTGTAATTACAATATTCTCAGTGATCAATCGTATGTTTCACCTCTTACAGCTGGTTACCAGACTAAAATGTCGAAAAGTTGAAAGTTAAACAAAAATTGGAATAACTTACCTTCAGGCTCTCTGCATGGAAAACATTGTTAGCCAGTTTCCGCATCTTTGCCCACTTTTCGCCTTTCGACGAAGAGACCCCATCTCCAAGTAACTTCCTTGCATACCCTTCAAGGTCTATTTTGGGGTAGTTCCCATCTTTATCACTAAGTATTTCCTTAACAAGTTCTGCTTCTGTAATAACCAATTGGGCTTGAGGACCATACCAGTTGAGGAAATTTGCACCTTAAAAACATAACAAAATTCAAGCTTTTAGTCCTATAAAGAATGGCTACACTGATTAAAGATCAAAGTTTTAAGATATTTTTAATTACCATAGAGCTTTTCCCATGAATGGACATGAGGCAGAATTCTTGGGAATATGTCATGTGATATTCCATCCATGCCCTTTTCCATTGTCTTTCTTCTCATATTGATAATCTCCTTTGTGTTTCCATAAAGAATTTTGTAAGAAGGGCCTTTGATACCTTGAGAATTCATCATGTATTTTACTCGAATCGGATTTAGCCATACTTTCTTGATCAATCCAATCAGAATTAAGAGGATATAAATGAGCAGAGAGATGGCAAGGAGGAATATAGTTGTTATTACAAGATTAGTCATCTGATTTGAAGTTGAAATGGTATATGAGAAAGTATATAGTAACTTATATGCAATTACCAACTAGGACAGTGGTCATTTGCTTGTGATGTTTCTTTATTATTTGAATCATGCATGTCCATATCATTACCTCCATTATTGATTAAATTTAAGCTTAATTGAAAGAAATTAGCAATGATTATACTTGAGGAACTCCTCTCTCGTCTCATCAATAGATCCAAAGATTTCATATTAGGAAAATTTTTGTGGTCCTGAGTTCATAGTCATTAGTCACCCTTGACAGCAGGATGAAAATGATGATTTGGTAAATTATAGGGTAACAATTGACCGTTACTTTCTCATTTTTTTAAATAAGTTTTTTATTCTGTTTTTAACATATTATTTTATGTTTCTCAACCACGTCATTTGTATTACTTTCTTCGTCCAAAGTTAATAAGTACTTTATATAATTCATTTGACACATGTTTTAAAGAATATCAACCTAGGCTTAGGTAGCCAATCTGAGAGCAAAAAATTACACATCACCATTTCTTTCATCTGGAACCAACTCCACAGTCGAATCTTCTGGTGTAATATCGTTATCGTTAATTGTTTTGGAAATTTAACGTTTTTCTCACCCACTAGTCATGTGTAAATGACATCAATATTTAATAATTAACATGTGACAAGCGTGTATTAAAAACAATTGGGATCGTAATCTATCAGAATCCACTTTAAAAAATTTGTTAATTGCGAAATGCAACCAACCTTCGTGGTCCTTCAAATTAAATAAGTAGTTCTGCAATAATGCTATTGTTTTATATATCTTTTTCATTTGCATTGTTTATCATTTCAAGAAGGTCCTTTTATTTGATTATAAGGCTGCGTCATGGGATCGGATATGAATAAATCATCCAACTTTGTCACTACTTACTTGTATACGTACTATTCATGATTTATATATATATATATTTTAATTTGATTTGAGAGAAAGGGACATATATATATACTAGTTTAGGTCATAAACAAACCATTAATTATACATTCACAGACCAAATTCAGTAGATTATATATCTTGAGATTTTATTTATGCCCCGTGTTTTCAGCCCTGTAGTTACAGGTGACAATTTAGAATACGACACCATACCAGTTGAGGAAATTTGCATATGAATTAACAGGATATGTATATATATGAGCAAAGAGATAAGGAGGAGGAATATTGTTATTACAAGACTAGTCATCTGATTTGAACTTGAAATATTGGTATATGAGAAAGTATGTAACTTATATGCAATTACCAACTAACAATGATTGTACTTGAGGAACTACTCTCTCTGGTCTCATTAATAGATCCAAAGCTTTCATAGTTTCAGGCAATTTATATATATATATTAGGAAAGTTTTTGTGGTCCAAGAACCAACTCCAAGATCAATCTTCTGATCTTTGGACAATGTTGTTACTGTTACATTCAGCCATTCAATAATTGTTTTGAAAATATATTATTTTTCTCATCCTCTAGCCATGTGTAAATTACTTCAATAATTAACTTGTGATGTGTATTGAATACAATAGGGATCATAATTAATTGTCCTTTACTTGCTATCAGACTCCACTTAAAAAATAAAATAAACTTTGTAATTGTGACATGCAACCAACCTATGCTAATTATTGTTTGATCTTTTTCATATGCATTGTTCATCATTTCTACGGCAAGAAACACTTCAAGGAGGATCAAATATGGAAACTTATATTACAACACATTATTAAAACTTGAACAAATACCACACATAGACACATTATATAGATCCTCTTTAGACCGTTTCAAGGATGACCTGAACTCCATTTTTTGGAGTAAGAATAAAAACATCAGCTGGTTGATGGACATAATTAGGCGACAGACGGAACTTGTACTTCTGCAGAATCATCGACATTGCAATCTTGGCTTCGTTGATCGTGAAGTTCAAACCTACACATGTTCGATTTCCCAAACCAAACGGTAGAAACGCAGCACCGTTGTTGTTGGTAGCTTTAGCAACTCCTTGTGCAAATCTTTCTGGTCTAAAAAGATGGACATCCTTGCCCCAGATTTGAGGATCATGGTGCAATGACAGAATTGAAATGAAAATGTTCATCTTTGGAAAAAGACACAAGTCACCTATTCTAGTTTCCTTTGCAACTTTCCTAGTCACTGTAAGAACCGGAGGATATAACCGCAGACACTCGTTGATTATCATGCTCATCTACATGGATATCAAAATTTAGTTAATTTGTGACAAAATTAAATCAAGAATGGTAAAGGGCTTACTATTTTTAGTCTTGCAATTCCATCAGAATCAGGGCTGTTTTGTTCAAAAACTTTGAACACTTCTTCTCTTGCCTTTTCTTGCCACTCTGTGTGTATAGCTAGAAGAAGAACACACCACCCGAGCAAGCTCGTCGTCGTGAGATGCCCTGCACCGTAGATTGCCTTGATCTCATCGATCATCTGGCCCGTTGAAATCCTCTTCTTAACATCAGATTCATGCCTAATTTTCACAAGCTCTCCGAGGTAATCGTTTCCAAAACTCTCGACCTCCCTCTTTCGTGCAATATCGAGAATGGAACTCTTGATTTTATGCTCAAGCTCCTCTGCTTCAACCTCATCATCAGATTTTAGCACCAAACTGCAAAATTCAAGTATATTTATTTATCAAATAATCAGAGAAAATTTAGTGTAACATTGTTATTATGATATACCTGATACCAGGAAACTTGACTTTATACAAATTTTTGACAGTTATTTCAGTTAATTTTGCCACCATTTCAAAGATATGTTTTCCTTCAATAAAACTACTCCCAAAAGCTGTTCTTGAAATCACTTCAGTTGTTAAAAGCTCAAATTCTCTAAACACATCAATCTCCTTCCCTTGGTAGCTCTCCCACCTTTCCAACATTTTCGAAACACTCGAACTCATCTCCGGAACCATCCTCTGCACATTTCAAATCAACCTCTTAACGATGCTCGAATCAAAATACGAAAATATAAAATTCTTCAAATCTCACTTTCAGACTCTCAGCATGAAAAGTATGATTAGCCAGTTTTCGAACTTTGGCCCATTTGTCACCCTCATTAGTGATAAGTGCTTCTCCAAGCAGCTTCTTTGCATAGCCCTCCATTTCCATTTTAGGAAAGGCGCCGTCTCTGTTCATCAGCACCTCCTTGATCACCTCTGCCTCTGTGATGAATAATTGGCACTGCGAACCGTGCCAATTTAGAAAGTTGTTCCCTGAATATATACACGTACACATGTACTATGTTAGCTTTCTTGTACTATGATGAAAGAAAAAAAAAAAAAAAAAAAAAAGTGATTGAATGTTACCATAGGCCTTTTTCCATGCATAAACATGAGGCTGGATTCTTGCAAATATGTCATGTGAAATATCCATTGGTTTGTCCATGGATTGGGCTCTCATGTTGGAGATTTGTTTGGTGTTTCCATGTGGGAAGGTGTAAGGTGGACCTCTGATTCCTTGTGAACTCATTCGAGTTTGTAATCGAATCGGAGTCCACCATACTTTATGCAAGAATTTGATCAGTGTGTGAAGTATGTAGATGCAGAAAGTAGTGGAAATAAATAGTATGATGAGTTTAACTGTAGACATTCTCTCAGTTGAAGTTTTGGTGATTGCAAAGGGAGGTCAGAGATCCTTTTATTTGATAAGTCTATGTCAAATTTGGATCGTCTCATGTACACGAGGGTCCAATGCACCAATCTCAACCTTCGATTTCTTTTTTTATCAATCATTGAATTTGTTTGAATCAAATCCGACTGAATCAGAGGAATTATTTTTTAGTTTGAAACATTCCTAAATAAAATTCTTTAAGTTTCAATTTTTACAAAATACGTCTTCTACCTTTTAATTTTAATTTTTTTTTACATCAATTTTAATCTTTTATGTTTTGAAGAAATTAAAAATTACCACATATATTAAAAAATGGCACATCATCATTCCACATTACTCTCTCCTCACATGACTCTCTCCTCTATATATATATTTTTTAAAAAGTAGAGCTAATAACACCTAAAATATTCTATATACACCTCATAATTTTAAATACAAAAATAGATGTATACAAAATGACTAAATAACCCTTATATAAATAAAGAGTAAAACAATTTTAAAAAATAACTTGAAAAAATCTGAAATTAAAAAATTAAATTAAAAATATTGAAATAATTCAATAAAACGTAAAAAAAAGGTAAATTACAAAAAATCAATAAAAAGGTATGATTTTATTTTTTATTTAATTTTCATAATATTTATTTTTGATTGAGTTGATTTTTCTTTCATTTTTTATTTTATTTAGTTTTTTAGAAAATTGATTCATTAATTGGCATTTTTAATTTAATTATTTTATAAATTTTATTTGATTTATTTAATTTTTTAGATTTTATTTGGATTTAATTGATTTTTCCATTCATACATTTTTTACTTTAGTTGATTTTTAAAAATATTTTCAAATTTTATTTAGTTTTTCGTATTATTGAATATTTTTTAATTTATTTTTAAAATTTATATATAGTTTTAATGATTTAGTTAAATTTTAAATTATATTTTTAATTTTTATTTAATTTGAATTTTTTTTAGGGATAAAGGTAAGTATAAAAGAAATGGGGTGTGTTTAGTAATAAAAATTGATTTTTAAATTTTAGTGGGGTGTGTATAACATTTGAGGTATTTTACGAGGTGTTAGTAGCCTCATCCAAAATATATATATATATATGCATCTACTCCAAATAAATTAATCATTCCTCTATATATATATATGAAAAAATAAAAAATTCACCGAATTTACTTCAAACTAATTAATTTATTTATTTGAAATATATTTATTTCTTATGATTATTTGATAAAATGATGATATTATCATTAAAATTTAGTTATACACTCTTTGGTTTCGTTTGTGAAATTTATTTTGTTTCATATTTTTTCAAATTTTTTCAAGTTATTTTTTCAAATTTATTTTACTTTTTATTATGCAAGGGTTACTTAGTCATTTTATATACATCTATTTTTGTATTTAAAATTATGGGGGTGTGTATAGAATATTTTAAGGTGTTATTACTTATTAGCTCTATTTTATTTTAATATAAATAGAGGAGAGAGTGATGTGGCATGATGATGTGTCATTTTTTAATATATGTGGCAAAATCTAATTCCTTCAAACCATAAAGGATTAAAATTGATGTAAAAAAGGATTAAAATTGAAAAGTAAAGAATGTATTTTATAAAGTTGAAATTTAAAAGATTTATTTTGAAATGTTTTAAACTTATAGGACTAATAAAAAATTTCTCACTGAATCATGGGTTGATAAGTTCAAATGTAACTAAACAATCCAACCTTGTCACTACTCACTTGTATACTATTCATGATTGCAAAGGTAGATATATATGATATATCACTGTGGCCCGTGATATAAATTTTAGGTCATAAATTTTCCATTATACTTCCACAAACCAAAATCAATAGAAAGGTGCGAAAAATAATGAATAAATGTGAGATCGTATCACCGTATACCATATTATTTTTTAACAGAAAAATTGTCAATATTTAAAATAAAATGTATTCTCTCTATCCAACAATACCTTAAAATTTTCAAATGTTTACTTTAAAACAATATATCTTACATTTTAAAAAAATACAAAAAATTCACTCCCTCTATCCAACAAATATAAATTTATTTTCTATTTTCATATGTCCTACAACACTTACCATATATATATCATTAATTTTTAATGTCTATATGAGTCCTTATTTAATGTATCGTTATTTTTAATTTTTAATTCGTTTTCATATAAATTGATGAAACATATTCTAATTTTGCCCTTATTTGCTTATGCAATAATATGCATTAAATGATATGTATGTAAATAAAAGGGTAAAAGTGACCTATTACATATTGAGAAACAAATTATTCTATAGAAAGACAAATTTGGACAAAGGAAGTAGGTACTAGTATTTGCCTTGAGAAAAAAAATAAATTATGTTCTAATTATTTTAACTTCCATTTTTTAATATGTGAGAAAATAATGATAGATATGTCTTTGTGGGTTGGAGAGAATATATTTTACCTTAAAAATTACTCCACACATTTATGTTGAAAAAAGTGACACTAATTGCACATGGTGGGATAATTTGCTACTAACTTTTTGACACTAGATAGTTTTAGGCTTTCCTATTCAAACTGTTAGTATTTTAGATTAATGCACAAATATTAAGAAAATAATTAATTTATCATTTTATTCTTAATTAATGTTTGTACTTCTTATTTAAAGAATAACACATGTTTCCATCTAGTTTTACATGTTCCATATATGAGTGGGAATCATCACCTGTTCTGTGTATCCTAGATCAATGTAAGGAGGTTAGTGGAATGGGTGGTGGTTCTTGATTTGTTTCTACTATTTATTTCTTTTGGCTGAGTTGGGGGTTAGATAGGCCATATATGGCTGCTGAACTTTGTAATCTTGTTTTTGGCGCACTGCTTGTGCCTCTAGGGATGGGAATGGGCCAGGCCTTGATAGGCTTTAAGAAAAAAAAACTTGGTCTGTTATATATTTCTTAGACTCGAGTCTGGTCCATGGTTTGTCATAGGCTTTTTTTTAAAGACTCAAGCCTGACATTTTTAATAAATAGGCCTGACCCGAAAGTCTTTTAAAGGCCTCTTAATCTTATTAGTGTATTTTAAAAAAAAAAATCTACAACAATATTATTATCAAATTATAAAAATTAACTCTTTAAATCTCAAAATGAAGAAATTGAAGTGTAATACAATGTTCCAAAAAAAAATATTCAACTTTTTTTTTCAAACTATTACAAACAAAAATATAACTAGTGTTACTAAATTTTCTTATTTATTTATTTAAAAATCACATATTATATAAGTTTATACTTATAATATATACAATATATATATATATATATATATGTGTGTCATGTGTGTGAAGTTATATAGGCCGGTCTGTTGGGCTTAAAAGGCTTACGAAAAAGTTTGAGCCCGGCTAAATAGGCTTCTAAAAAAGCTTGAGTCCGGCTTGTTTATTAAACGAGTCGAGCCGAGCCAAACTTTAATAGGCCGAGCTATAGGCCCCTGTCGGGTAGCCTGACCCATTTCCACCCCTACCTCTCACAGTATTTATACCAATATATACCATTTTGACTGTTCCAAAAAAAATAATAATAAGAATAACACATTTATATAAATATTTATTAATCTTAAGAATAAATTTAAAAGAAATGAAATTAATTTACATTGAAAAGTGCAAAACGTCATATAATTTACAAAGAAAACGAAAGGTCCTAACGACTTATATTATGAATAGAATGGAGTAATGTTTAAAGTAATAACTACTATATATCTAAAATTATAATTTACATAAATGTAACAAAAATTAATTCAATCATAGTTCATTTTCTTATTATAATGAAAAAAAAATGGAACGATCAAAAACGTCGCACGCCGGTCGCCGAAACGCCGGGCAGGTATCGAACCGTTGGGCCACAAGCTAGCTAGCTAGCAATAAACCTGAATTTTCAGCCTCAGTTTATAGTTGAATACAAGGATGAAAATATCGGTATCGGTGGAAATATCGAGACCTTAAATTTATGAAAATATCGACGGATATATCGATATCGAATATCGGTATCGGTAATTTTAAAAATTGTAAAAATTTAATAACAAGTCTTTAGTACATAAAATCAACAAAGTAATTTGAATACATTTTATATCAATAATAAATTTATATAAAATATAATATACAATGTTATTTTGTATGATATTTATCGATATTTTTTGAAATTTATCGACATTTTCTCGATATTTTCCGATATTTTCTCGATATTTTACCGATATTAGGCTCGATATTGTTATTGTCTACCGATATTTATCAATATTTTCAATTTTTTTACAAATATCGTGGAAATATCGATTCTTCCCAATATCGATATCGGTGACCACGAAAAATGGATATATCGAGGATATATCGGGGATATTTCCGGATATTTTCACCCTTGGTTGAATCTAGGTGTGCAGGTGCCTGTGAGGGGTGCTCGTCAGTCGAACAAGTAAGTCATTCAATTATTTTTTCGATATAAAAAATATTGCAGAATAATTTTTCATTTTAATTTCTTATAAGAAAAAAATGGTAACAACTAACAATGAAGATAAATAACAGAAAGTATATTCACTAAAACTGGTTCATAAAGAAAATACACAGCTACAAAAAAAAAGAGTTGAAATTATGCTGGCAGAAATCAGGTTTGCGGCCACTAGGCATTAGGCGGTCCCGACCAACTCGATTTCAATGTAATCCATTGTTCTAGGCGTTTTCTACATTAGATGCCTAGGCAATGCTAAAAATATTCGTCATTAAATGACTTTGTTTCATGAATAAAAGAAGTTGAAAATACTAAAACACAAACTCAGTACATAACTACACACCAAAAATTTATGAATTTAAATTGAGAGAGAAGAGAAGAAAAGAGAAGAAGAGTTCGTTGAATCATTAATTCATATTTTATGCTTTATACATGTTGATTGTTGTCCATTAAATCATTGATTTTTTTTAAGTGGTTACAAATATCAGAAAGGTGATACAGCAATAACAAACTCAAGATCTTCAAACTGAGACATATGGCGTCTTGTCACCTCCAATCGTGAGGAAGTAATAGAATGAGCGAAAACCTTGTCCACTAAAGAAGCATATATCTCAATTTTTCGAATCGAGACACCCCACACTGAGGTATAAACCGATCAAGAAAACTAAAGATAGAAAAATAAAGACAATGAATCATCAAGCTCCAAATCCTTCATCCAACCATTGACTTATGCAATTATATATACTAAAAAACTTTAAGCCGTATTTAAATTATTATCAAATGACTTTCTGATTATAATGTTGACTTAAAGGGCAAAAAAAAAAAAAACTTGAATCGATTAGTCAACACCTTGACGGTCCAAATCCGTCTGACTAGCGATTTTCAACTTTTACATCCTTAGTTGAAACACGTACATGTTTGATTTGGGATTGACCAATCCGGATTTGGATTGATCATTCTCAATCCAATCTCTATCAATCCCCCTCAATTCAAATACAAATTCATGTCATGAGCACAAGTCATATGGAGAGTATCAAAGGGTTGCATCCTCAAATAATTGAAGATTACATTTGGGCTTGAGCTATTATCTATTTCAATTGTAAGGGAATGACCGATTTTAGTTATTGGCCACGGTTATACACACACAGATCTATTGAGGACACCCACAGGATAAACACACACATCGTATGATGAGGACACCCACTGTGAAAATTCAAAAATACCCTTCCCCTAATAAAACCCTAATTCTTTCCCTTTATTCACATTCCTTCATTCTTATCAACACACCCACCCATTTTCCTTTCTTCATTCTCGACGCCAACGGAGGAGGGAGGCCGACGCCGACGGAGGAGGGTAAGGCCGACGCCGCTGGAGAAGGGCGCAGCGCACGCCCCTCCTTCCACGCCGAAGGGCGCAGCCCACGCCGCCGCCACTGGAGAAGTGCGCGGCCGACGCCGCTGGCCGCGGGACGCTCCTTCGACGCCGACGCCACTGGTGGTGAAGTGCGCCGCCCTTTCGCCGCCTCTCCTCGTTTGCCTGAAACCCACTGCCCCAAGTCCCGCGTCCGCCCCTCCCCGTTTGTCCCCTTCCCCGCCCTTCGTCCGCCGCCCTTCGTCCGCCGCCCTGGTAAGTATAGTGTTAGGGTTTTAGATTTTTTTAATTTTTTCGTAAGAATTGTTTGGATCTGTATTTTTTTATGAAATTTTGGAATTTTTATAGGGTTTGAGGATGAAACATTGTTCAATTTTAGTTTAGAATCTGTAATTTTTTATGAAATTTTGAGATTTGTGGTAGTGTTTCGGTGTTTTAGTACTAATTTATACCTATGTTCGAAAATAATACATGAACATTGACCCAATGTTCGAAAATAATTTACAGTTCGAAATTATGTTTTGAAAAAATGAACTTTGTCCGAGATTTATTTTCGGACAAGGTTAATTTGTCCAAAAAAAAAATCTCAAACACATCTGCCCGAGTTTTTTTTTCGGACATTTGATGTGTTTTCAAAAAATAATTTCGGATATTTAATCTTTTTTTTTTTTTTTCGAATATTAGTTTATCAAAATTATTGTGTTTCAGAGTTTTTTTTGTAATGGAAGGATAGTTGTTGTTTTGATGTTGATGATGGGGATGATTCCCGTGTGAAATTTGAGGGGTGGGTGTACTCATCTTCACCAATTTTTTTTTAATTTCATGAGGGGTATATTAGACATTTTACCTGTTCTTTAGAATGAAAAAAAGTCAGGTAAGTGTACTCAATAGATCCGTGTGTGTATATAACCGTGGCCTTAGTTATTTAGTTTCAATTAGACTTTTGTATCTTGTATTTAAGCCCATTAGCATTTTAGGGTTATTTCTATGTTTAAATATATAAAAGAAGGATATAGAATGGAAGCAGAAAAATACAATCTATATTCTCGTCTCTCTCCAACTCTTTCTTCTCTAACCTTTCTTTCATATCTCCCTCTTTTCTATCTAACACAACTTTTGCCCCAAAAATCTTACAAAAATATATATGGCATTCAAACACTACAATTCACTCCTATAATACATCTACACACCAATATTTATACAATAACATTACTATTTTTGTAATCTCATTCTCTCTTCTACTTTTCTTTTACACATTCATTCTCTCTCCTATTATTTTTCTACCTACTAATAAAATATTACAACATCACTTTTAGTTTAATATAAAACTACATCCACCACCCCTACTTCTCAATCTCTATCCAAACAAAATTTAAACATAATTATTATTCATGAATTACTTCAATCCATTTTTTTTTTCAATCTAAATCTCAATTCAATCGGACACCATCTCTAGTCAAACATCACTGTATAGATAGGGAGATAGACACACTATTCAAAGCAACAACATTACATAAGATAAGAAGCCCATAAAAGTCTACAATTTTCATCAGTTTAATTTTTGTGACAAAAGGTGCAAAAACTTTGGTTATCTTCCCTAGCCCTAAGTGCTCTCACCATCTTTACCCTTTGTACTAGTTTGGGATCGGACGTGGCGCTCCAACGTCAATGTGCCCCACGTCGCTAGGGACGCCATCGCACCTGCCGTCACTCCTAACCCCAAACCCACCAACCCACCCACCGTCAGCGCCAGAGCAATTGCGGGAATTCCTTGTTCCATCTTCTTCTTCTTCTCCTCCTCGTCCTTGGCATTTCCCTCAACGGAGGCCATGCTATTGCTAGTGTAGTATGGTTTCTGGTTGAGAGTTTTCTTTGTTTTGGGCAGCAGCCAAATGACAACGTACTACTGTATTTAAGACCCACCCCTGCTGCTATAGTGCTATCTCACATGTGGTGCAAAATCCAACATACATATTCCCTCTATCTTATCCCAATCGCACCACACTACTTTTTCTTTTTTAAATATAACTTATATTTAGTAAATATATTCTTAGATGATATATATATATATATTTCCAATGGCTATTTTCATACGTTTCTTTTTCTTTCCTTCACCTTTTAAAGCAAATTTGTTGTGGTATGAACAATGTTCGACCATTTGGCATACGCATGTGTTCGACCTCTAATTCATATACACTTACACACATGTTCGGTTGAACAGCCCATATAACACTTGACCAAAAATATTTAAAGGACAACTTAGTCAATAAACAAATGTCTATTTTAGCCATAAAATATTAGGGTGTGCTTAACATTTTTTGGTGGCTCCCGATGAATTTAGGACTTTGCACTCTTTGTCCAATACAAGTTAGAGATTTAAAATCCTGAATTTTCAAATCTTACACTCAATTCACACCTAAAATTACCTATAAATCTCTTATTTTTCTGAATACAATTTAAGTTATACACTTTAAAATAAATTACTCACAAATTGATTGATATCAAGTAAAATCTCATATCAAAATCTCAAAGCAAATACACTTTTACTATCCATCAAAAATTTCAAATCTCAAATTCAAACTCATGACTTTTCTCACATACCTAAATCCTAAAGAAACGTACCCAAGAAATGGAAGAAAATAGCATTATTAGGAATCGTATGTCCAGCCAGATATTCCATATACTAGAAGTCTAGAGGAATACAGGGTGTCTATATATGAGGATATATCGAGCAATTTAAAATATTACAGAGATTTTATTTTGCTATGCTGCTAATGCTATGTACTATTACATACGTAGTTGTAGTCTTGTGAATAAAGAAAATATTAACTAATTGCAATATAAAAAGACAAACAAAAATTATATAATTCACACTCCAATCAAGAACAGCAAAACCTTTCTTTCCAATAATCCACCAACTTTCAAATGATCGACTAATACTTTGCAATGTAGGCGACTAATACTAACAAATTAACACTTTTTAGTAAAACAACTGATATCATTTAAAAACGCACTTGAGTTAGTGCGCGTGGTGCTTATACGTTTTGTCAGTAAGGAATTGAATGAAAACCTCGATAGAGTCTACATACGAGATCTACAGTTGATTTGTACTTATGCAACCATAGCATGAAATTCAAAAATTTCAAGCAACGCAGCATCGTACCCAATTCACAGAAACATGATAAATTTAATAAATCAGATTACCTGCAGTGCCAGTTATACTATAATTACTCAAACCACAATGAACCAATTAAGAATAAAAATTGTTGTTGATGAAGATGAAGATAGAACAACGAATATACAAGATCCCTTCTGTCAGTAAACAAACTAAAGGTAAATAGACAAAAGAGTGTCCACCCAAACACCAAACAATTGTCACACCCGCTACAAGAATCACAGTTTCCAATAACGATTTGACTATAATACCCCCCACAATCATATTCTTATCATCCACCTAGGTAGGAAATTAGAACATCAACCCAACAATATTATCAGTTTGGTTTGTATATAGCGTACCTTTAGCAACACCTATCCCAGAGCCCTACTTTTGACTTTTCAATTTCTTAGATTTGCTCTTTTCCTGCATTTTCTTCTTCTTTGCTTCAGCTGTGATCCATGTATAATCGGGAGGAATTGCAAAGGGGTCCTGAATGTTATCAATCCGGCTGCCCGACCCACCGGTGGAGGAACCGGGTCGCTGGTAAGGAGATTTTATCCACTGGAACCAAGATGAAGTTGAAGAAGACTGAATAACACCATGGCTTTCTTTGCCAAAGGAAGTTGGGCTCGAAGGGGGGGTCGAAAACTCGTCTAGTGGCTGCAATTCTTCAAACTTTGTAAATGTTACCATCACCCTGACTGTGGGGACCAGTGGAATGGCGACCTGAAACGAGCAGAAATTAATCGGTTGAAAGTCATAATAGGGAAATTACTTTTACCAGATGATCATAGGTTTACTTTCTAGAAAAGAACAGAGGGAGGTCACTTTTTAAGTACTAAAAACTAGCAAGCATCAGAGATCAACTGTGGACAGCAAAATGTACTAATATACAACGTGGTAACTTATATCCCATTTTTATTTATTAATACAGTGATATTGAACATGTAGGGTACTGATTCTAAGTCGTTCTCCAAGCTGTTTCTATGCGTTTACAGCTGCTCCTTGACTTTTTACTTTTCTAGATCACCTTCTAAGATTGAGAATACTGGGATAAACTAGAGTCATACCGGACTATAAGACATCCTTACGGGAGCTCTATTAGGAGTTCTATTGAGTTAATGCTTTATAAGAGTTCTTAGGAGTTCTATAGCTCTCTAACTCAAGTAGTCTTCCTATGATCTAAGGCAGTTCATGCTGCTCTTCCCAACCGAACGGGAAATAGAGTCAGGGAGATGATCGATTAGCTGCAATTCATAATAGTACATAATTTTATAAAGGGCAAAGGTACAACCAGACCCCTCAAATATTACCTCTGGTTCAAGTAAGCCTTTAAAGTATTTTTTTGGTGCATCTAAACCCCTCAAATATTTTTCCCAGGTTAAAGTAATTAAATTATTTTTTGGTGAAAATAAGCCCTTTATATTTTAAAAATTGAACAAAAAGACAATTCTATAAACACAAAATAAATGTATGTCTTTTGAAAACTGATGTGGCTTAAATGATTTTTTTTTATAAAACCCTAATTTTAAGAAGAAAAAATATTAATAAAAAAATCATGCCAACATAAAAAAAAAAGTACATAAATAATAAATACAAATTACATCTATTGGAAACATACAAAAATTCAAGAAACACGTTCATTAAAAATAAGAAACGCTAAATTAAAATATAATAAAAACTAATGCAAAATTTGGTGGTATGTAATTAAGGAAATGTATCTTTATTTTGTATTAGTGGAAGTGCATTTTTATTTAATTTATGAGGAAAAATGGTTTATTAGCACCAACAAAATACTTAAATACATTAAGGGGGTATTTGTTCAACTTTAAAAAGTTAAAAGGGTTTATTTGCGGCAAAAATTACATTAAGGACTTATTTGAACCTGAGGTTATAGTTAAGGGGCATGGATGTACCTCATATATATATAATTATGTATAGCTAATTTCATGCTGCACACTGGCACCAGAATAAAATTGATCACTTTTAACCAATCCTATAATGTTGAGATTCTCAATTCAAATCTATTTCAAATAAAAATTAGAGGAGTTCTCTGCATTTTGATGGGGGCCTCAATTCCAATTTCAGTTAGAAACAAAATGCATAGATTGCAATCAAATTGTTAACCAAGCTTTTGGTAACTGTTACAACCGAAGTCTCCAACACACCAAAATATAGATAGGAAAGTTCAAGAGAGAAGAGAGCTCCCGTACATGTTTATTTCTATAGCTCATTTAATATCCCACCGTTATCACTTTAACCAATCTACCTAATAACATGGGCAATATTCTTCCTAATAATTTAAATTTTCTCAAATTGCAGAAAAATGGTAAAGAGGGAATAAGCCAATGAACCCAATTAAACTGCTTATTTAGCAAAAGAATGTTAGAAATGCAACATGAAAACGATAACTCACATATTTTTTCCCAACATTGCTGTTAGGTATCAAAGCCCATTGCATTAGTCATTCGTCCCATTACACAGAATTTTATTCCCAAGTAAGAAATCTACCTACATACCATAACTTATTCCAAGGAGAAAAGGTTATCCATGTGGTTACTTAAAAAGCAGAAACATGAACTCCCAAAATCAGCACATGTTAACACTCAATTTTAAAGCTGTAATATCAAACTGAAAAATTAAAACTAAAAAAGAAATAAAAATAACTTTCATAAACACAAAAGCGGTCTTTACAGGCACGGGCACCACGCCCTGCACCAATTCCCTTTCTCCGGGTTTTGAGACTCGCGCCCTGTCTCTCTCTCTCTCTTCTTTATTTCTCTCTCCTAGGTATAAAAATTTATACCTCTAATTCCCCATATCTCTTTTACGCCACAATTCCTTATGGCATTTTCCCTCCTCACAGGTTACCTGAGCAAATATACCTCCATTGGAGGTGTCCTTACAGAGCACAAAATTATACACAACTCAGCCAATATGACAAGACCGCATACAATGTGGGGTAAAGTTTAGTTTGCCGTTGTAGCCAATATGAGAAGAAATTTAAAACAAACAAGATATCTATCGCATTTATAAGAAGTAACGGTACCAGAATTTGAAAACTAACTTGGCTTCATGTTAAATGATATTTGGTGACACAGTGAACGTAAGCTAATTAGTACTCCCTCTGTCCACATAAAGTGTGATTGTTTTCTTTTTTGGGTTATCCACATAAAGTGTGCTCGTTTCATTTTTTTGGAAATATACCCCACCACATTTGCTTCATCTCCTCTCTTCTTTATCTATTTTATTCTAACTTTATCTACTTTATACATAAACAAACAATATTCCTTAAAAGCTGTGCGAAAAGAAACAAGCACACTTTATGTGGACAGAAGGAGTAATTACTAAATGCTGGATAAATTGTGGAAATGCACTCCCTTATCATATTCACTCATAAATATGTGACAGAACAGAATTTGATGATCTAATATAGCAAGTGTAAGCAGGAGGTGTGTTTTAAACATTAATAAAAGAAAAGGAGAATGTAATAAATCATGTGTACCTTTACAGGAAAGGTCCCTTTTGGTAGTTTTGTAGTGAACAACTCTCTTAATCTCCGTATAGCTTTAACTTTACTTGCTAAAATATCAAGCAATGGAAGGAGTTCTTCTGTTCGTAATGGAAAATCTGGAGATAGCCAAAGAATTGGCCTCAGACCTTTTTTATACTCATTCTCTCGACTTCCATCTTTGCGTCGATTTCCACCCTCATTACTTGTTGATGGGGCTTTAGCTTCTTTTCCTCTCCGATTCTCAACCACCTCCACAGAGTGCCTACCTACCCTATTTTGACTTCTAGGAGATTCCTCCATTAAATCACTAACTTTCTCATCTATACACAAAGAACTTCTTGGTGGAACAAGCTGCTTTTTCTCATTCTCTTGTTTATTTTCCCGTCTTCTCCATCCGTTAAACCACCCTTTCTTTTCCTGCTTACTTTCTCCATTCCTAAAACCATTTATCTCTTCAATGGGAACATCCCTTGGGTCATAACAACTATGACGATGTGCAATAACACCATCACTGTTTTCATCTGATGGCTCCATCTTAAGAGCGACCTCAAGCTGCCTTCTCTCTTCCTCAGTCAAGATACCATCGAGTTCATTCTCTGTCTCGTTCTCATTATTAGTGTTAAAGAATTCGTCATCAGACATGGCTCCAGGCACCTTCCTCGATTTAATACTCACAACAACATTATGCATATCGTACACTTTAGCTTTCCACGGGCCCACCATTTCTGTTTTCTCCTGTCTTCTCCACGTCGTTTGAGGTAAAAGAACAGCTTGAGTTACATCAATCCCGGGCCTGAATATATTCGTCTGAGACATTGCAGCCACTTCTTGCTGCACTTCTGCCTCACTTGCTGGAGCCCCAGCGCCATCTAAAGCATTCATAACCTCCTTATCTTTGTGTGAAATCATACAAAGAGATCCAGGAGGAACTTGGCCATCCTCTGAACCATCACCAAGAAAGACAACACTCTGATCTGAACGTTGTATTCTGAACCCATCAAAACCAGCTAAAGTCATATCTGCCCTCAAATTGGCACCCCTTTTCCAAATCTTGTAAGTGTCAGATGGGGCAATTCTTGATATGAAAGGAATGACTGAGCTTTCGAAATGAAATGTGATCTCCATATAAAAATCTCTCATCCTTCTCATTGTCCCAATCAAACGTGGCAATCTTCTACACCATTTTGCCCAAGCCAGGGGCTGGTAATGCCTAACTATGATCTTTGCAATTACTTCTTCTCTATTGCATATTGCTTCTTGTAATGCACTCCAGCCCTGATCGTTTTGCAAGCTCCAATCTGCCCCAGCAAGCATGAGCATCTCTGTTGAGGTCTCATCTCCAAATTTAACAGCCAAATGAAGAGGGGTTTCTCGATTAGGGACATCTCGCCGATCAATTGCAGCAGCTATGGCATCAGCCTTGGCTTCTTCAGCAAGTGAAACTGATTCGGTATGAATCTCAGATGGGTCACAAAGACGGGGAAGGCCCGCAATAATTTTCCTAAGGCCAGCATAATCCTTCAAAATTACAGCCTTATGGACAGGACTATGTTCGTATTTTGATGTATCAACAGACGACATGCCTCAGCAGTATGTAGGAGAAGCAAACTATGGAATGCTACTCAATTCAATCATCCAAAGATCCACTATCCAATAAATGCAAATAAGTCCTCAAACCACTGAACACAAGAAGAAATAGAACAAATCATATTTTAGCAAGCAAAAGGTTATATAATTGCAAGACATTCAGCAAAGGAAACGGATGAATTCAGAGATGGAGGGCTCTCGAGTCCAAAATATTCCACAAGGGTAAACAAGTATCACCTTGGTGTTCTCAATGGTCCCTCAACTATTTTAACCCACCATATTTATCTCTTTCTCACGTAGTTAAATCAAACAAATGAATTGAAAGATTAAACACAAACAAACAAACAGAATTCCTCATTTCCAATCCAGAACGCGTGAAGAAAAGAGAAGGAGAAGGCAACTATACCTCGATAAAATATTCTGAATCTCAGATGTGAAGACTCAATAGTAACAGAATGAAGGAATTGATGTTCAGTAAAGACACCAGAGAGAAACCCCTCCAATCAAGCGATGTGCACTGCTGTATTCTGATTTCATCATAAAAAAAGGACGAGGATACCCAAATTCAACTTTTCACTCTTGAAGGAGGGAGGAAGAGATTAAAAAAAATACTACTCCGTAATAATAATAAAGGATTTTTTTTTTTCTTCCTTTTAACTTTTGTTAATTTTGACTTTAGTCCGATAACTTTTGGGTTAGTCTTATGTGAAATATTGCATACATGCATTCCATCCCAATTAGGCAAGTCAAAACCCTAAGTCCAAAAGTCAAATTAAGTCAATTTTAAAAAATTCGCAGGTCATAAGCCTGGATCCGGGTTGCCCAGAAAATTCGCGGGTTGCAAACAGGTGATTTACTACATGACCAAAATATTGTTACTACAAGGCCAAAATATTACCACTACAAGGCCAAAAATTTAATACTACATGTCAAAACATTCTGAAAAATTCACCAAAAAATAAAGTCTCCAGAATATTTTTGAACATGTAGTAATAGACTTTTGACCTTGTAGTGATAAAATTTTGGTCTTGTAGTAACATTGTTTTAGTCATATAGTAGCCGAATATGTCAAAATTATTTTAGTAATTTTGCCCCCAAAAAATAAGTGTCCAGAATATTTTTGGACTTGTAGTAATACACTTTTAACCTTGTAGTGACAAATTTTAGTTCTTGTGGTAACATAATTTTGGTCATGTAGTAAAATAATAATATATTAGAGTGAAAATAAATATTTTAATTAAGGTTGACCCGCTTTGACCCGTGTTGACCCGCGTTGACCCACGAATTTTGACCTAATTTACCTTAATTAGTCATATTGCATGTATGCAATATTGCATATAAGTTTTTGCGATAACTTTTTAACTAATAAATGGTTCTTTAAATTTACCAAATTCAAATTTTATCGATAAAAATAGGTTAAAGAAGTTCAACATTTTCATCCCATAGGGCTCAGATGAGATATTTTGTTATACAACATTCTTCCTCACACAAAAAACTAAAAATAAAATAAAAAATTGGAGTTTCTCTCTTAGTAAAATATGCATCATTCAAACAAATACTCTAGAGGGCACCTAAATGGGGATAATTAGGGTTGTTATTCGAACCGAGTCGAGCCGAGGCTGCCGAGCCGAGTATTTGAAGTTCGAGCTCGGCTTGAGCTCTTATCGAGTCGAGCTCGGCTCGATAACATTGACGAACTAAGAAACGAGCTCGGCTCGACTCATTAAAGGGTTTAATGAGCCTAACGAGCCTATTGAACCGAGCCGAGCCTAACAAGCCTAATGGAATTTAAAGAAAAAAATTAGATATCGAGCCTAACAAATTGAGCTCGAGCCGGCTCGTTAGTAAATCGAGTATCTAACGAGCTCGAGCTCGGCTCATTTAACGAACGAGCCGAACTCGAGCCTTATCGAGCCGAGCCGAGCTCACGAGCGGTTCGATTCGTGTAACAGCCCTATGGGTAATAAGAAGTTTCCTGTATTTTGACTTCAAGGATCACAATATGTATGCAGAGTTCAAAATCTTTTGTTGCATTACTAGGTTGGTTAATCTGATTATTTAATTTTAACTTTTTTTAGAAGTAATTTAATTTCAACATTGGTATTAGAGTCAATGAGTTAGATACTCATATATATATATATATATATATATATATTATATATATATATTATGTCTAATATGTGATTTAGCATATTTTACTTCTATAATTGTTTCAATTTTTTAAAACGATTGTTGGTCCCTATAAACGAGTATGATTGGGGAGAAAGTCTAGGTGGGGTGAATATACTTTCTTATTTTAAAACGTTTTCTCAATGTGATAAAATGAGGTAGACAAACTTGGTGAAATATCAAATCGTCTGATGAACATAAATGATTTGATGTCGAGTGCATGTTAAAACAACAAGGATAGATAACAAACCTATTGATTGCTTATTAGTTGATCAGTTGGACAACTATCAACTCAGTTGTTAGTGCGGAATTGTGTAGGCCCTAAATGTTTAGACTCGTGAGTTGAATGAAAACTTTTTCAAAGTATGACTTGTAAATCAATGAAGGGGCTATCAGTTGACTTGATATCAAGTGATTATGAATAAAATAACTTGTGTGATTTTGACTCTTTTAAAAGCTTATGTTATCAATGAAATATTATGACAGTTAATCAAATGATAAATAATAATGAATGTAAAGCAAGTAAATCAACACACAAAAATTTATAGAGATTCAGATCTCAGTCATACGTCCTCTCTCACAGCCCAGATGTGCTATTAATTCCTTAACTCAAGGAGTTTGCTACTTTATAGTGCCAAGAGAAGACTTTGAGCTCGATACACTTCCAAAGTGCAATTGACTCTACTTGTTATTGTAAGAACAAGTACTTTTTACAATTAGATTGTTATAAACAACAAACTTAACTACTAGGGTTTAGAAAGTAGGGTTTGATTTATATGAGTACCAACTAGTGTGATGATAACTTTTTCTAAAAATTTTCTAAGCTTTGGATATGAATATTAAATAGTCTTAGATTGTAAGGAAACTTAAAGCTATATGATTCTCAGGATCAAACACCGACTCTTAAGAACTCTAAAGTATTCAGTAAACACTTGTAAGCTGTTTGCACGTCTGATGAGTTCTTGCTTGTAAAGTTTTCGTGGTTATCACTTCGATAACATCTTGTATTTATAGAGGATTTGGGCACGAACTAGCCGTTGCAAGGAAACCTTCTAAGTATGGTCATGATCTTTGTCGATTTGATCATTCATACTTGTTCAGGTACAAACATTCCTAATAAATGAATGTGCGTTAAATGCAGTTGTACGAACACTGTCAGGCCTGGTCTTTGTCAACTCAATAGCTATATTGACATCTTCTTATTGGTCCACGTCAGCTGAGTTGGTTAGATTATCAGTACTCTTGTCATCATCGAGTCTGTCAGATGAGGTCCGACATTCTCTTTGTCTGTTTAAGGTTGTTGCCTTCTCTTTAATGAATGCTATCATTTGATTCCATCAAATGAGTAGTTATCCAGTAACTTTAAGGCTTGACAAGATCTTCTAGGTTTTATGTCCATATGAGCTGACATATTCTTCTCGGCTGATTACATTATGCTACAATCAGCTGATTAATGTATACAAGAACTTTGTCATCTGATTTCACTAATGGAATTCATCTTCAAGGTCTCTAATCTTCAGTCTTATACTCTTCTCATCTTGATTAAACGCGTGTTGTTCCAGATATGATATCAACTGATATACATACAGCTGATCACATATGACCAAGACTTAGAATTAGGCTAATAAGCTTTATACAGACAACTTATATACCTATCAAATTACAAATACTCTAATTTAAAAACCGATCCAACCTCTTTTAGACTGGTGGTTCGAACCAGTGGTTCGACCAACATCGAATCGACAAATCAACTAGTGTTGCCACGACCGAAGAAGAGTGGCGTATGGTGGACACACACAAAGGATGGTATTGGTAGACGGCTACGCATAAACATCACAAGGGGTGGTCGAGATGGCACATTCTTACGCATGAGGGTGCGTGGAAGAGTGCTTGCAGCGCGTGTTGGCTCATGGAATGTTGGCGGCGCATGCCAATGTGTACCGTATTTTTCGGCTCGTTTGGAACTTTTTCTGGGCGAGTGAGACTATTTTTCGACGGTTGAAGCTGGTTTCTGACGTGTTTGCGCCGTGTAATCTTTTTTAAGCTTATTTAGGGTCATTTCAACTTCGTTTGTGGTTTCGAAATGTCATGTGAGCTAAGTTTTAAGTGTAGAATCTTAATTTGCATGAAGTTGAAGTATTTGAACTAGGAAAGTTTGAGTATTTATTTATCTATATTGAGGTGTGAATCAGAATTAAACTTATTTCATTTGTGAATTGATAAATTATACTTTATTTTTTTATCAATAACTAGTAATTCTTCCCTGCGTTGCACGACGGATTAATTTTTAATAAATTTTAATCGATCATTTATAGAATATTACTCCTTCCATGTGATTTAAATTTTTTATAAACAATAATACCATGTGAGATTCATCTAGTGAATGAAGCTTCAATTGCATTTTTAAAAATCTATTTTCACTTATAATTATTGATGGAATATTACTCAATATGTCTAATTATCACAGAATTTGAAAAACATTAATATAAAATGAGGTGTAGTAAAATTGATATGATTAAAGGGAGGAAATAAAATGAATTGTAGAAGAAATTAAGAGTAAAAGAGGTGGGGTCACAATGTATCCACAAAAATAAAATGAGATTTTTTTGTGAGACATCTAAATGAAAAGAAGAAAGCTTTTGACGAAACAAAGTAATTAATTAAAATTCTATTTTACGAAATAAGATTCATGAAACTATATCATACAAATTTTAACTTATAATTAAAATCTATATATAATCTTGGGAAACAAAAGTATGTACAAATATACATAAATTAATTACAAATATTTTTTTTAATAATTAAAATTTATAGGAGTATGCTTAATTCCAGATGCATTTTTAATAATTAAAATTCTAAGTAATGATATGTGTTTGTTTTGAAATTTAAGTAGATTATAATTTAAATTTATGTTATAGAATTTATATGGGTTTATATAAAATTTATAGATATTTATAGTAGATTAAAATTTCAAGAAATGTAATTAAATAAAATAGATTTAAGTCAGTAATTAATTAAACAATATTAAACGATATAATGTTCAAACAATAATACTTCTAATAGAATGCCACTAAAAAAAAATTTCTTTTAAATTACTCCCACAAAATAAATGGTGTATTTTAAATATTTTAATGGTTGTGAATATAGAAAGACTTCAGTAGTTATATAGCCCAAAATTTATGAAAGCTAGAATTGAACAGGGGCCATTTGCTAAAAAAAAAAAAAAATGGGTCCACAAACAGTTTTTGACTTGGTCAGACTTTGTTGTTATTATATATATATATATATATATATATATATATATTTTTTGCATTTTTATATTCACGTGGTAGAGTTTATAAACATATACTTATATGTTTAAATGGTTTTTCATTCTATGTGTATGACTTGAAAAAAAGAACAAGTGATGCTCTAGAAATTTGAGATGATGAAGTTATGCTCCATAATTTTAAGAATTATATGATGAAGAAATCTATTTAATTTGTTATGAAGCTAGATCAAAGGATTTTTTGAACGATAGTGTGAGAAAATTTAAGTTAAGTGTCGATGATACACTTAAACTACGATTTATACGATGTTGAATAAGAGAATGTCATACACTTTCATCATGAGAACTTAAGATATCGCGATGTGATGTGTGTTTCTTTGTTTAGCTATTTTTTTTTTGTATGAGGCTTTGAGGTATAAGCAAATTTCTTAAAAGTATTCTTAGGACTTTCTACTATGTATTTAAGTTTTCGCTATAGTGTCGCTACTTTATGATGTTATCAACAACTATGAATAATACAATAATGCGATGCATATCTAGAAAAACAGATGGAACACTCATGGGACAGAGAATACCCCCAACTTGAAAAACAGGCGGACCTCTCACGGGGACAGGGGATACCCCCAATTTTTTTTTTTTAATTTAATAGTATCTATTATATTTCGTAGGCATGCTACATTCGGCAAAACTCAAAATTCACAATTGGGTCACTTTAAGGAATAATTTTTCAAAATTGGGCTTCATTCTCAATATTGTAATCGGTGTTTAATTTACTATGCCTTTTTTGTTAATTTTCTTTTATACACATATACATATTATTTATTTATCATATTATAAATATAAAAAAAATTATAATTGTATTTTATTTAAATATTACTTTCTTTAATTTTATTATTCTGATCCCTTTTTAAAAATAATATTATTCACACTATTTATCTTCAGTATTGAACCATTACTTATTTTCGTTGTTATCTTTATTTATAAACATTCACTTTATTTATAAGTAGACCCCCACAATATTCAATCATACCTTTAATATATCTATTTTATACTTAAATTAATTAATATTTATTAAAATTTATGCCTAAAAATTTGACATTATGAATTGAGATGGAGAGGGTATATTTTTCTTATAAAACTTTTTGTGTGAGTCAAATATAATTTAAGTATATGTTTATGCACTTGTCTATTTATCTATTACTAATTTTTACTCATTTTTTTAAAGTATTAGCTCAATGAATTTTGACCTTCTCGCCGTGTCTTAATCTTATATTATTATTTAATTTCACCTCTATATCTGTATATCTCCTTAGTCGCGCCTGCACTCCTTTTCGAATAATCAAAGCTTCAACAATTTTAAAAGAGAAGTCATTGATTGAACATCTGGAGATATTTATGTAAAAGTGATTCACGTGTTATGCAACACTAAAGTAAACAACCGCAAGTGTACGGTGTCTATCGTAGCGTGATAAGCACAAGGTCGATCCCACAAGGAGGTTAAGCGTAAAAGTAGTAGTTTGCTAGTCGAATTCTAAATAGACGTGATCGATAGTTTGAATATGGTGATTTACTCTAAAATTACCTACCAAGTGTCACGAATAAGCAACAAAGAGCAAAGATAAAATCGATCAAATGGCATACAAATCACAAAACGAAAGTAAAGTGGATGTAAACTCAAAGAGAAAAGGTGGGTTCCAAGGCAATTGTAATTCTTAGATGTCCGTTTATGAGAGTTATCTCGTTTAATTGGCCATTAAGGTTATCTCAAATAGGGTGATCACACAAGAAGAACTAATCGATCTCTCGATACAAACTAATTCAAAGACGCAATGTAATATAAGCTCGTATGTCTACATCACAAATATTACACCATCTAAAATAGCTCCTAAGATCATTCAATTCCCTCTCCGATAATTAATCCTCTCTCGAGATCATAATAATACCGGGTTGCACATTCGCATACGATTAAATGGAATAAATCTCTCGATACTATCCCAATTAACAATGAATCAAGCAAATCATTATGGCCACTAACAACATGCTTTGCAATGGATAATTGAATATGCAAATAAGAAATAAACACCAATTAAAGCAAGAAATTACTCATAAACATCAATCCAAGTCTTACAATGCCTTAGAACCACAAAGTTGTTTAGCTAACTACAAACATAATCAAATTACAAAATCCAAATGAAATAACTAAATAAAAAGGAAAAGAAAGAGAAAGCTTAGTCTAAAATGTGGTAGGGAATGGAATTTGGGAGCTATTGCATCCTTTCTTCCTTGATTTGATGAAGAGATGAAGAAGTTATGGCCAAAACACCTCCAAGTGTGTGTAACTATGTGTGGAATTGGGGGAGAGTGTCTTGGGTTTCAAGAATGAGGTCTTATATAGTGTTGGGGAAGGGTTTGGGTGCCAAAATTGCAAGTTGGTCCCTCAAAAATGGAGAAAATGGCCAAAAACCCCCGAGAATGAGGTCACCCGGGCATGCCACCCGGCCAAAAGTCGAAGCTAGTGATGTTTGGGCCTTGCCCGGGTCGAAACCACCCGGCCGGGTGGGTTTCACCCGGGCCAAATTCGAACCTTCACCAAATTCAGCCTTGCCCGGGTCGTTTTGACCCGCCCGGGTTGATTCTACCCGGGCATGTTTTTTTTTCGTCTCTTCGTATCTCGAGCTTCCGACCTCCGATTGACTCGATTCTTTTTTTCATTCCACTCCATTTTTCGAGACGAATCCAATGGTGCACTCCTCTTCCTGATCCAGTAAAGTATGGTTGGTGTTTTGCTCCAAATTCCATCGTATTTCCTATAAAATCGACAAAACACAACCTTTCCCTCATTTTGGCTTAAACAATCATATCCAATGCAAAAATCAATGAAATCCACATCAAAATACACTCCACATGTGCCTCAAAATTGTGTAAATTCCACCCGAATCAAACCCCCCCAAACTTAAAATGTTGTTTGTCCTCAAACAACTAAGCACTTAAAGCAATGAGGGTGGAATGATCACAATGGAATATTCAATGTAATTCACACATGCAAAGTAGTATGTAATGATATCTCTTTCTCAAAGTGCATTTCTCAATGAAGTTCATAGGCTCAATATTGCAATCCATATTCATAGATCAAAGAATGCACAAGTACACAACACATTGTGATGGGAAACATAATCCAAATGCTCAAGTCCTCTACTCACATGATGGGGTGTTTCTCTCAAACACACAAACAAATTAAGGATATTAATGCACTCAACAACCAAGCTATGCTATGCAATCACCATATGCTTGCCCAACTTCTACTTTCTACACACACTCAAATGCTCAACAATGTGATCAATAGGACTTAATCAAGGATGTAACATTGGCTCTTTGGACAAGGTAGGATGAATTTGGGAATTGTGACTCTTCTAGTGGAGGACAAAGCTTGTTGTTTTACAATGTGTGCTTTCACTTTCAAAGTTTACAAACTCCATCCTCACTTTTCCTTTTCTTTCTTTTTCAAGCATTCATCACCTCATCTTTTGAACCATTTTTCTTTTCAAGCTTTTGGGGCTCTTTGTCCCTCTTTTCTTTTCCTTGATTTTCTTTTCATCTTTCTCTTTTTCTTCTTTCAACTTTTCCAACTTTTCTTTTCACCAAAAGTATTCATTCAAGCACATGTTTTCCACTTTGTCTTTTATCCTCCACTAGATGTAGGTATCAAAGGCTCAAAAAGGCTAAGTGGTTAACATTGTAGTTTGCCAAGAAAATGAGGAATTAGGCTCAAGGGGCTAACTACGGAAAATTACTTTGGTTTTGGGAAATTTTGGCTAAGTGACTTTTCTTAGAACAAGATGGCCTATATCACATCACATCATCTCACACAATCATGCTTTCAAACAAGAACTTAGGCAAGATCTAGGATTACTAGCAATAACATAGTCCACTCTCAAATGAACTAAACCGGATTACATGCTCGATTTAAGGCTCAATTCTCACCGGTTTATTCAATAGGACTCTCACATTCATCAAATGTCCCCAAGCAACAACACATCATATATCCATGCTATCCAAGATCACAAATATGAAAACAATCATGAAACTATATCCAACATCAATCATGCTTACATTCAAAGCAAATAAACATCATCACAACTACTCAACAATGGATTCCAATGACTATTCATGCTCACATTTCACCAAAGATCCACTACCCAACATATGCTCAAAACCAACTTAATCAATACAATCATGTGAAAGCCAAGTGTGCGCCGGTGCAAGATGTGACACAAGTAGAATGACGAACCGGTGCAAGGGTAACAACTAGTAGAAAAATAAAAGAAAAATAACTCCCCCAAACTTAGAATTTTACTATGTAACAATTCTAAGTTTGGGGCTACAAGTTGTTACCTCCCTCCTTGCACATCCAATGCTTCTTCAAAGATCACCATTACAACACTTGCTTCCTCTCTCCAAAGTTGGTTTTGCTTTCTTCTCTATTCTTCAAGATCATCCATACCTACAAAATAAACCAAGCTATCAACACTACTAAAGCAATAAAAACAAGAAAGCAATAAAACCTTGGGTTGCCTCCCAAGAAGCGCTATTTTTAACGTCCTATGCCGGACGGTTCTCTCCACTTTCAAGCCTCAATCAAGTGAAGTGTTTCCACCCTTCGAATTTGCTCATTTCCAAAGTAATGCTTCACTCTTTGACCATTCACCACAAAGGTTGTTCCATCTTTATCAACAAGCTCCACATTTCCCATGGGCGTCACTTTCTTTATCACAAATGGCCCCGACCACTTTGACTTCAATTTACCCGGAAATAACTTCAAACTTGAGTTGAACAATAAGACTTGTTCTCCCACTTGGAACTCCCTCTTTTCAATCATCTTGTCATGAAACCTCTTGGCTCTCTCTTTGTGAATCTTAGAATTCTCAAAGGCTCCATTCCTAAACTCATCAAGCTCATTAAGCATCATCTTCCTTCTTTCTCCGGATGCCTTAAGATCAAGATTCAACTCGTTAATGGCCCAACGAGTTCTCAACTCCACTTCAACGGGTAGATGACAAGATTTACCATACACAAGTTGGTAAGGAGATGTGCCCAAAGGTGTCTTGTAGGCGGTTCGGTATGCCCAAAGAGCATCATCCAACTTGATAGCCCAATCTTTCCTCTTCAACCCAACGGTTTTCTCCAAAATTTGCTTCACTTCTCGATTGGCAAGCTCCGTTTGTCCATTTGCTTGAGGGTGATATGGTGTGGTCACCCTATGCTTTACTCCATACTTTGTCAAAAGTTGGTCAAGCCATCGGTTGCAAAAGTGTGAACCACCATCACTCACTAATGCTCTTGGAGTACCAAAACGAGTAAAAATATTCTTCCTCAAAAAGTTAAGGACCACCTTGGCATCATTTGTAGTGGTTGGAATGGCCTCAATCCACCTAGAGACATAATCAATGGCCAATAGGATGTAAGAAAATCCATGAGAAGTGGGGAATGGTCCCATAAAATCAATCCCCCATACATCAAAAAGCTCCACCTCAATTACATTCTTCATAGGCATCTCATGCCTCTTTGAGATATTTCCCATCCTTTGGCACTTGTCACACTTCTTCACAAAAGCTACACAATCCTTAAAAATGGATGGCCAATAGAAACCACTTTGAAGAACCTTGTGAGCCGTCCTATTTGCTCCAAAATGACCTCCATAAGGAGATGAATGGCACTCTTCAATCACTTTCTCCCACTCATCTTCCCCTAAGCACCTTCTCATGACCATATCCGAACACCATCTATAAAGAAATGGATCCTCCCAAACATAGAACTTAACATCATGATAAAACTTCTTCTTTTGATGGAATGAGAGGTTTGGTGGTGGTGTTCCGGTGGCTATGTAGTTCACAAAGTCGGCGAACCATGGACATGTTTCCTTGATGGCAAGGAGTTGTTCATCGGGAAACCACTCCTTGATAGGGACTTGAACGTCTTTTTCTTCCACATTCTCAAGTCTTGAGAGATGATCCGCCACCACATTTTCACATCCTTTCCTATCCCTTATCTCCACATCAAATTCTTGCAAAAGGAGCACCCATCGTATCAACCTCGGTTTAGCCTCCTTCTTCTCAATCAAATACTTCAAAGCCGTGTGATCCGTGTATACAATAGTTTTGGCTCCAACCAAATAGGCTCTAAACTTGTCGAAACTATACACCACGGCTAGCATCTCCTTCTCCGTTGTGGTGTAGTTCCTTTGAGCCGGATTCAATGTTTTGCTTGCATAGTAGATCACTCGAAAGAGCTTGTCTCTCTTTTGGCCCAAGGCCACTCCAATGGCATAATCGCTAGCATCACACATGATCTCAAATGGTTGACTCCAATCGGGTATCACCAATACGGGAGCTTTGATCAAGGCCTCTTTCAAGATTTCAAATGACTTCACACATTCTTCACTAAATATGAAGGTAGCTCCCTTCTCCAACAATGCACACATGGGCTTGGCTATCTTTGAAAAATCCTTAATAAATCTTCTATAAAACCCGGCATGCCCAAGAAAACTCCTAACCGCCTTCTCATTGGTTGGTGGGGGTAGCATCTCAATAGCCACTATCTTCGCTCTATCCACCTCAAGCCCTTTTGCCGAAACCTTGTGCCCAAGCACAATCCCTTCCTTCACCATGAAGTGGCATTTCTCCCAATTAAGCACCAAGTTGGTATCTATACATCTTTGTAAAACACAAGAGAGGTTACGTAGACATGTATCAAAGCAATAACCAAACACGGAAAAATCATCCATGAATACCTCCATTATGTTTTCAATCATACCATGAAAAATAGCCATCATGCATCGTTGGAAGGTGGCGGGAGCATTGCACAATCCAAATGGCATTCTCCTAAAAGCAAAAGTACCATAAGGGCAAGTAAACGTTGATTTCTCTTGGTCTTTGGGATCAATCAAAATTTGATTGTATCCCGAATAACCATCGAGAAAGCAATAATACTCGTATCCCGCCATCCTATCCAACATTTGATCAATAAAAGGCAAAGGGAAGTGATCTTTCCTAGTGGCACTATTCAACATACGATAATCAATGCACACTCTCCATCCCACGGGTATCCTAGAAGCAATTACCTCTAAGGTATTGGTTGTAACAATGGTCATACCCCCCTTCTTAGGTACCACTTGTGTTGGGCTTACCCACTCACTATCACTTATGGGAAAAATTATGTCATTATCTAACCACTTCAACACTTCTTTTCTCACTACATCTTGCATTATGGGGTTCAATCTTCTTTGACCTTGGGCCTTAGGCTTAATAGACTCATCTAGTCTAATTTTATGCATGCAAATATGAGCCGGTATACCCTTCAAATCCGAAATATCCCAACCAATAGCCGATTTATATGTTCTAAGCACCCTAAGCAATTTTTCTAGCTCAAGCTCATGCAAGTGTGAAGAAACTATAACCGGAAAGAGTTCACCTTGTTCAAGATAAGCATATCTCAAGTGCTCCGGAAGTGGTTTCAAGTCAAGCTTCCTCCCCTTCTCTTGAGCTTTTGGTTTCTCCTTAGCTTCCTCCTTTGGTGCCTCCAATGTGTAACAAGAGGGCCAAGTGTCAAGATTTTCGTTGGGAAATCTTTGACACTCTTCAAGTAAAACCCCCCCAAACTTGGCTTCTTGTCGTATCTCTATGAATTTCTCCTCCTTTTTGATTGGAAGTTCCTTCAAAACATCAAGAGAAGACATATATTCAAACAATTCTATATCATTAAGCTCATCAAAATTGAAATCAAAGGGAATAGAAGAGAGTGAGTTAAGAGATTCTCTTATGCAAAAATCAAGTGGGTCCTTTGAGTTGCTCTTTTCCATGTGCACATCCACACAAGCTTGCACATCATTGATCATGTTGCACTCAAAGACCTCATCCTCATCATCTCTAAACTTGATGGCCTTGTAAATGTTGAACAACACCTTCTCATTGTTCACTTGAAGCTCCAACTCCCCCTTCCTCACATTAATGATAGCTCCCCCGGTTGCCAAAAGTGGCCTTCCCAAGATGAGTGGAATATACTTATCCTCTTCCATATCCAATACCACAAAGTCTACCGGGAAAATGAACTTATCCACCTTAACCAATACATCCTCTACTATACCCAAAGGGTATGTCATGGATCTATCCGCCAATACAAGATTCATTGTGGTTGGCGTAAGCTTTCCCAAACCAAGAGTTTTAAATATGGATAATGGCATAAGGTTGATACTAGCTCCCAAATCACACAAAGCTCTAAATGTACCTCCATCTCCAATAACACATGGTAGGGTGAAGGATCCGGGGTCTCTAAGCTTTTGAGGTAGCTTTGCTTGAATGATTGAGCTACATTCCTCGGTCAAGTGAACCGTTTCATATTCCACCATCTTCCTCTTGTTGGACATAATTTCTTTCAAGAACTTAGAGTAATGGGGCATTTGTTCTAGAGCTTCGGCAAAGGGGATGTTGATGTGGATCTTCTTGAACATCTCCACAAACTTAGCAAATTTGTTGTCCAAGCCCTTCTTCTTCAACCTTTGAGGATATGGAAGGGGTACCACACTCTTGCCTTTGTCTTGAGAAGGGATTGCCTCCTCACTCTTTTTCTCCTCTACTTTCTCTTCTTCCCTCACTATCTCCTCTTGCCCTTCTTTCTCTTGTCCATCTTCTTTGTCTACACAATCGGGTGCCGTTACCATTTCCTCCTCTTGTGGCATCTTTGGCCCATCGTAGCTCGTCCCACTTCTTAGCTTAATAGCTTTGCAATGCTCCTTGGGATTTAGCTCCGTGTTAGAGGGGAATTGCCCCGGAACGTGTTGCTTTCCAATGGCATTAGAGAGTTGGCTCATTTGCTTCTCCATGGCTCTCATGTTGTTTGCCATATTCTTGATCATTTCCCCTTGTTCGTCAAATCTTTGCCGAGTTATGTTATCATTCTCTCTAGTCTCTCTCATGAATTTCGTGGTTTCCCCCATAAAAGTGCAAAACATATCCTCCATTGATGGCTTTGGTGAAGGCTCCACAATAGCCCCATCTCTCACATTGAAATTTGGAGGTGGGATGATTGCATTCCTTGTGTTGGCATAGGAGAAATTCTCATGTTGCCTCAATCCGGGATGGTATTGATTCGGGTTAGGAGGATTTTGCCTTTCATTCCAACCTCTTTCTCGGAATTGACGGTCCCTTTGATTGTTCATATAATGGGCCTCTTCATATTGTTCATCACTAGGTCCCATTAATGACTTGGCCGCCATCATCGAAGTTAACTTGTCCATTTTGTTGGACAATGTAGCAAAATCATCCGACTCCTTCGTGGAAGCAACTTTCCGGGCTTGCCTTCTCTCGGATGGCCATTGATGTCCGTTCTTTGCCATCTCCTCTAGAAGCACATAGCCTTCATCCGTCGTCTTTCCAAGCAAAGAACCTCCACCGGCCGAGGCATCCACCATTCCTCTCGTTCGATGGTCCATCCCATTATAGAAGTAGCAAATCAATTGGTCTCTTGAGAAACCATGTTGAGGGCAACTTCTTATCAAGTCTTTAAAACGCTCCCAAGCCTCGGCTAACGACTCATCATCGTCTTGCATGAAAGAGGAAATTTCCCCTCTTATCTTGATGGTCTTGCTTGGTGGAAAGTACTTCATGAGAAAAGCATCCACAAGATCGGCCCAATTTTCGATTGTCCTTAGATCAAGGGACATGTACCATTGCTTAGCACGATCACGGAGTGAGAATGGGAACAATTGGAGACGGATGTAATCTTGAGGGACACGATTGATCTTAACCGTTCCACTTATCTCTAGGAATTGAGATAAATGAAGGTTAGGATCCTCCTTTGACAACCCTCCAAATTGGTTGTTTTGAACCATCATGATTAGTGCCGGCTTGAGCTCAAAGTTATGAGCGTCAATGGGTTCCCTACCCGCTCCTCCGTATGGTCTTGGGACGGGACGGAAGTGATCTCTCAAGACTCTTTGATTCCCATTGTCCTCTCGTTGCTCTCCATCTCCTTCCACGTTTACATTCCCTTCCATCCTCCGGTTGAGGTTGTCTCTTATGCCTCCTTGTGGTCGATTACCACCATTCCCGTTAGGCTCTACGATGCCTCCAACATCCTCTTGATTCCTTTCTTCTTCCACTATTGGATTCTCTCTTCTATTCATAGCTTCCAATTCAATCCGTCTTCTTTCGGCGTTTTGTCTTCGACAACTAGCTTCAATTTCCGGGTCTAGAGGTAGCACTTCTTGTTGATTCCTCCTAGATCGGGTGATCATATGCCATGTCTAGACAAAAGTTCAAACGAAGTAAGAATCACAAGTAAAATCAAGGTAAAACAAACAAATATTTTTTTGAATTTTTGCAAATAAAGAAAGCAAATAAAATGTCTAAACTAAAACTCTTCTAGCCTACACTCTAGAGCTTATAAAAACCTCCCCGGCAACGGCGCCATAAACTTGATTCACGTGTTATGCAACACTAAAATAAACAACCGCAAGTGTACGGTGTCTATCGTAGCGTGATAAGCACAAGGTCGATCCCACAAGGAGGTTAAGCGTAAAAGTAGTAGTTTGCTAGTCGAATTCTAAATAGACGTGATCGATAGTTTGAATATGGTGATTTACTCTAAAATTACCTACCAAGTGTCACGAATAAGCAACAAAGAGCAAAGATAAAATCGATCAAATGGCATACAAATCACAAAACGAAAGTAAAGTGGATGTAAACTCAAAGAGAAAAGGTGGGTTCCAAGGCAATTGTAATTCTTAGATGTCCGTTTATGAGAGTTATCTCGTTTAATTGGCTATTAAGGTTATCTCAAATAGGGTGATCACACAAGAAGAACTAATCGATCTCTCGATACAAACTAATTCAAAGACGCAATGTAATATAAGCTCGTATGTCTACATCACAAATATTACACCATCTAAAATAGCTCCTAAGATCATTCAATTCCCTCTCCGATAATTAATCCTCTCTCGAGATCATAATAATACCGGGTTGCACATTCGCATACGATTAAATGGAATAAATCTCTCGATACTATCCCAATTAACAATGAATCAAGCAAATCATTATGGCCACTAACAACATGCTTTGCAATGGATAATTGAATATGCAAATAAGAAATAAACACCAATTAAAGCAAGAAATTACTCATAAACATCAATCCAAGTCTTACAATGCCTTAGAACCACAAAGTTGTTTAGCTAACTACAAACATAATCAAATTACAAAATCCAAATGAAATAACTAAATAAAAAGGAAAAGAAAGAGAAAGCTTAGTCTAAAATGTGGTAGGGAATGGAATTTGGGAGCTATTGCATCCTTTCTTCCTTGATTTGATGAAGAGATGAAGAAGTTATGGCCAAAACACCTCCAAGTGTGTGTAACTATGTGTGGAATTGGGGGAGAGTGTCTTGGGTTTCAAGAATGAGGTCTTATATAGTGTTGGGGAAGGGTTTGGGTGCCAAAATTGCAAGTTGGTCCCTCAAAAATGGAGAAAATGGCCAAAAACCCCCGAGAATGAGGTCACCCGGGCATGCCACCCGGCCAAAAGTCGAAGCTAGTGATGTTTGGGCCTTGCCCGGGTCGAAACCACCCGGCCGGGTGGGTTTCACCCGGGCCAAATTCGAACCTTCACCAAATTCAGCCTTGCCCGGGTCGTTTTGACCCGCCCAGGTCGTTTTGACCCGCCCGGGTTGATTCTACCCGGGCATGTTTTTTTTTTCGTCTCTTCGTATCTCGAGCTTCCGACCTCCGATTGACTCGATTCTTTTTTTCATTCCACTCCATTTTTCGAGACGAATCCAATGGTGCACTCCTCTTCCTGATCCAGTAAAGTATGGTTGGTGTTTTGCTCCAAATTCCATCGTATTTCCTATAAAATCGACAAAACACAACCTTTCCCTCATTTTGGCTTAAACAATCATATCCAATGCAAAAATCAATGAAATCCACATCAAAATACACTCCACATGTGCCTCAAAATTGTGTAAATTCCACCCGAATCAAACCCCCCCAAACTTAAAATGTTGTTTGTCCTCAAACAACTAAGCACTTAAAGCAATGAGGGTGGAATGATCACAATGGAATATTCAATGTAATTCACACATGCAAAGTAGTATGTAATGATATCTCTTTCTCAAAGTGCATTTCTCAATGAAGTTCATAGGCTCAATATTGCAATCCATATTCATAGATCAAAGAATGCACAAGTACACAACACATTGTGATGGGAAACATAATCCAAATGCTCAAGTCCTCTACTCACATGATGGGGTGTTTCTCTCAAACACACAAACAAATTAAGGATATTAATGCACTCAACAACCAAGCTATGCTATGCAATCACCATATGCTTGCCCAACTTCTACTTTCTACACACACTCAAATGCTCAACAATGTGATCAATAGGACTTAATCAAGGATGTAACATTGGCTCTTTGGACAAGGTAGGATGAATTTGGGAATTGTGACTCTTCTAGTGGAGGACAAAGCTTGTTGTTTTACAATGTGTGCTTTCACTTTCAAAGTTTACAAATTCCATCCTCACTTTTCCTTTTCTTTCTTTTTCAAGCATTCATCACCTCATCTTTTGAACCATTTTTCTTTTCAAGCTTTTGGGGCTCTTTGTCCCTCTTTTCTTTTCCTTGATTTTCTTTTCATCTTTCTCTTTTTCTTCTTTCAACTTTTCCAACTTTTCTTTTCACCAAAAGTATTCATTCAAGCACATGTTTTCCACTTTGTCTTTTATCCTCCACTAGATGTAGGTATCAAAGGCTCAAAAAGGCTAAGTGGTTAACATTGTAGTTTGCCAAGAAAATGAGGAATTAAGCTCAAGGGGCTAACTACGGAAAATTACTTTGGTTTTGGGAAATTTTGGCTAAGTGACTTTTCTTAGAACAAGATGGCCTATATCACATCACATCATCTCACACAATCATGCTTTCAAACAAGAACTTAGGCAAGATCTAGGATTACTAGCAATAACATAGTCCACTCTCAAATGAACTAAACCGGATTACATGCTCGGTTTCACCCGGGCCAAATTCGAACCTTCACCAAATTCAGCCTTGCCCGGGTCGTTTTGACCCGCCCGGGTTGATTCTACCCGGGCATGTTTTTTTTTCGTCTCTTCGTATCTCGAGCTTCCGACCTCCGATTGACTCGATTCTTTTTTTCATTCCACTCCATTTTTCGAGACGAATCCAATGGTGCACTCCTCTTCCTGATCCAGTAAAGTATGGTTGGTGTTTTGCTCCAAATTCCATCGTATTTCCTATAAAATCGACAAAACACAACCTTTCCCTCATTTTGGCTTAAACAATCATATCCAATGCAAAAATCAATGAAATCCACATCAAAATACACTCCACATGTGCCTCAAAATTGTGTAAATTCCACCCGAATCAAAAAGAAAGAAAGGCCCTGACTCACCCTCCGTGGACGAACCTTGCAGAGGAACCCTTAGGTTTTCGGGGCATTGGATTCTCACCAATGTTTGTGTTACTCAAGCCGACATTCTCGCTTCCGCTTCGTCCACCGCTGCTCGCGCGGAGGCTTCGCTCTAAGGCGGAATGCTCCCCTACCGATGTATTTTTACATTCCACAGCTTTGGTAGATTGCTTAGCCCCGTTCATTTTCGGCACAAGAGCGCTCGATCAGTGAGCTATTACGCACTCAATCGAGTTGAAACTATATTATGAATACATAGATTTGATAAAATGTTGAATATGCTCTAATTTTAATCAAGGGATTGAAAAAGATGTCTACTAGTTTTAAATTGAAAAAGAGTTCTAAGGAACAACAAGTATTAATTTTTTTTATATAAAAGCGGTTGAGTTGTTATATATTTGGGAAAATTACATATATCTACAATGGGCCTTAGCCCATTACATATATCTACAATCCAAAAAATTTAATACTAAGATCTACAAAGGTGTAGTTAAAGTGACCATTATGCCCTTCATCTTCCCTTTTTGTCCCATTGTGAATTTTTTCAAAACTTTCAAGTTTCCTCCTCTCCTTTGAATTTAACTTATAATTTTTTCAGCGTGTACATTTAAATAATTGGGCAAATTTTTTACAAAGCTAATATTTTATTTATGTCAAATCAGTCTCCAAATTTTGTTCAGAATTTTAATTTATAATTTACTCAGTTTATTTGTTTTGTTCAAGTTTTATTCATATTTTATTTAAATTTTATTATGATTTTTTATTTAAAATATTTTAATCAGATTTTTTATTAAGTTTTTTTTTTTTTTTTATTCAAATATTTTAATTCAATTTTTTTTTTTAATATAGGTTGCATTGCATTCGCATATAACACAACATATACACATTGCATAAGCATATAACACATACACATTGCATACGCATAACAAACAATGCATATTTATAATATACATTGCATACTAGCAACAAATAATACATATGCTAAAAAAATGATGCATATTTACAAAACATTGCGTACTAGCAACAAACAATGTAATTCATTGATTATTTTTTCAAAAAAATATTCAAGCTAAAAATAGCTTGAATATATAAATTAAGATTTAAGAAATATAAAACTATTGAAAATATAAATTAGGATTTAAAATCCACAATTTAGGGTTTGAAATTGGAAACAAAATTAATACATATGAAACAAAAATACGTATCAATTTGCTGAAATTGGAAACTGAGGGTGTGAATTCTGGGGGTGTATTAACTAAAACTGGGGGTGCACATCTGGGCTGGCAAACCCTAGCCCATTAGTAAGCCCATTGGAAGGATAGAACCCTAGTCTCTACCCTAGGACATGTGTGGCCGCCGCCTTCGCCTTGGAAATCGCCGGCAACGGTAGACCTCCGACAACACTACCACAGTCGGCACCACCACCACAGTCAGCAACGGCGCGACGCGCAGAGCTCCGCCGCCCCTCCGATGCAGCAACACCACCAGTCGAAAACCCCAAATCAGGAAAACGCCAGAGCTCCGCTGCCTTGGAAATCGACGGATGGCTCTGCACTGATGGAACCACCGTCCGCGATCTGTTTCAGATATCACCGCCCAAAACTTTCATCACAGATAGGCAGACGGGACGGATCTGTTTCAGACGCGACGACGCAGTGCTCAGCACCTCCGGTTGCGCCGTTCCTTTCGGAAGCGCCACCACCATCGTTCATTCCGTTAAAAGTTGAAAAATAAGATGAGAGAAGATTTGGGAGAATTTTATTGTTGTCCGTCGGCCCATTTTCATAGAGAATATAGAGAAATGGATGTGTTGTCGTCTGGTTTAAAAATGAGATAAGGGAGAGGGGATTTGAGAGATTGAGTGAGAGATAAATTATGAACAGATAAATTGATAAGAGGGGTTTTTGAATTTACAGAGAAAGAAAAAGGGAGTTTTTGATTTTGAGGGGAGAATAGAAGTGACGGAAAAAGCAAAACAGAGGAGAGAGAATATTAACTGGAAAACACAAGGATATATTCGGACTTTTGCATAAATTTTGTAGGTTTTAGTAATACAAATTATTTATAGTAGATTTGGGTGAGTAGCCTTTATTTCTGGTAGGTTTTCAGTGAATATTCACTATATATTTTTAACAAGTGTATAACATGACCATTCATATTCTCAATGGTCATATCATTTATTTGTATGTATGAAAAAGTGTTATACGATGATATAAATTAAAGAAGTAAAACAAATGAGTGAAAAACTCAATATTGATATTAAATGTGAATTGGAGATGAAAACAAATTAAGTAGTTGACTATCGGATATCAATGCAACGCGCGGTTTGAAAGTTGAAACCAAATAAACAATACTATATAATTGAAGACTTCGAAGAACATGTTTTGTTTTGTTTTTTTTTTTTTTTTTTTTAAGTTAGTAGAATTACAGATAGGAGTTAAATTACATATCACTTGCCCTCACCTATCCAAACAGCAAATTCTACCAAAAGATCACAAATTCCAGACTCAATCGTGAGAGGGTGGAAGGATCAACGAACAACCGGCATACCTCGAAACTCCGCGATCTAAGAAGATAGCAACGGCCGTGCTACAAACCTCCCAAACCACATAAGTACGGACCCAAGGCCTACCAGCTCCAACAGGCACAACAAAGTGCCACCATGGGAAAACCCGAAAAACAGGAAGAAAACTCATCATAACCAGCGGGGAAAGAAAAATACCACAGTGGGTACAGGGAGAGTACCGAAATCAGAAAATAACGGCACAGGAAGAAGAAAAGAAAAAACTGATCCTATGTAAAGCTTAAACAATAGGGATAGGGAATTATACCGACGAAGTTGGATAACTCAAGTGGGTAGAGCATCACTACCAAGGCTTTAGATCCTGGATTCGAGTCATGGAGAGGGGAAAAGGGATGGGTATTTAATGTAATTAAAAAAAAAAGGGATAGGGAATTATACCAATTACTCCTAAAACATTAACCAAAGAATTGTCTTCTTGCATCATTTAAACAGCTGTACAATCAAACCTTTTAGCAAAATGAAAAATATCTACTTCTAGTTCTGTCTTTTCTGCCTTATGTCGACTGAGGCTTTTAATATATATAGCTAAGCAACCAAAACAAGAGTCTTGATTTTCAGTTGTTGATCCCAGGCACACATGATGATTGCCCTTTTACCAATCTGTGTCTCCCTCTTACTCATACTTCCTCTGATCATACTTTTTTACAAATTATGGTGGATTCCATTTCATCTTCAACATTTACTCAACTCCCAAGGAATCACAGGCCCTTCTTACAAGATCCTCCATGGCTCCACCAAAGAGATCATCAAGATGAGAGACCAAACTAATGAGACTTCCATGGATTTAACTCATGATATATTTCCAAGGATCCAGCCTCACATATATTCCTGGTTGAAATTATATGGTAACTTACTTGTCATTTTTTTAATTTGACCTAAATCACTATATTTATGTTATCAAGCTAATTCCAGTTAAAATAATTGCATCAGGGAACAATTTTGTTTACTGGATTGGTACTCGGCCTCAAATTGTGATCACTGAGCCTGAGTTGATTAAAGAAATCCTTAGCAACAAACAAGGTAAATACCCAAAAACTAAACTCAAAGGATACATAAAGAAATTATTAGGAGATGGGATTGTTATGGCTGAAGGTGAGAAATGGTTGAAGCTTAGGAAGTTGGCTAATCATGCTTTTCATGGAGACAGCCTCAAGGTATATATATATTATTGCAAAATATATCATTTATTTATACTCAAAATTAGTTAGTTTTGCTTTCTTGATTTGTAGGAAATGATTCCAGCTATGATTGCTAGTGCTGAAACTATGGTGGAGAATTGGAAGTCTTATCAAGGCAAAGAAATTGAGGTGTGTAGTGAGTTCAGGCTTCTTACCTCAGATGTCATATCCAGGACAGCCTTTGGAAGCAGTTACTTGGAAGGCAGAAAAATCTTCGATTTGCTTACGAAACTATGCACCTTGATTTCGAAAAACATGTTTAAGATCAGATTTTGGGGCATTGAGTATGTGTGTTTCTGGGCTTTTTACATTTTCAGTTTCTTGTTAAATTTTGATGCTGAATCTGATAATCTGTTAGGTGTAGAATCTGATGTAGTGGTAATAATTTGGTGCAGGAGATTTATTAGAACAAAGGATGAAATTGAAGTAGATAGGATCGAGCAGTTGCTTCATGATTCTATCATGGAAATAGTTAAGAAGAGAGAATGTGAAGTAGAGATAGGGCAAGCAGAGAGTTTAGGCAATGATTTTCTGGGATCTCTGCTGAAAAACCGAGTATCTGCAGCTGAAATTATCGACGAATGTAAGACGTTCTACTTTGCTGGACAAGAAACAACATACAGCTTACTATCATGGGCCACACTTCTCCTTGCAATTCACACAGATTGGCAAGAGAAAGCAAGAAAAGAGGTGCTTCAAATTTTTGGACAAGAAAATCCCAACTCAGAAGGCATTGCCAGATTGAAAACTGTAAGCAATAAATATGTGGTCTTGATCTTCTAGTCATCTAGATACATATAATGTACGTTTGGTGTGATTTAGGTGAACATGATATTGTACGAAACGCTGAGGCTATACAGCCCTGTGAGTATCATTACTCGAAGAACAGGTAGCAGATTGAAGTTGGGGAAATACGAGTTACCAGCAAATGTGAGTGTGGCAATTCCACCTCTAGCCCTGCACAGGAACCCCGACATATGGGGACGAGATGCTCACCTTTTCAATCCAGACAGGTTCGCCAAAGGCGTGGCTAAAGCGACAGACGACAATACTATGATATCCTTCATTGGATTTGGATTTGGACCGCGAACATGTGTAGGCTTGAACTTCGCGATTAATGAGGCCAAGATAGCACTCTCGATGATCCTTCAGAGCTATAAGTTCACACTCTCACCCAACTACGTTCACTCACCTTTCATTGTCCTTACAATTCAGCCTCAGCATGGAGTTCAAGTCTTGCTCCACCCATTATGAACAAAAGATTGGTGTAATTTGCCTTGCCAGTAATTACCTGTCGAGTAACAGAATGTTGTAATAATTTGCATTTGTGTTTTTACTGCAGCAGAATTCTCACCAGAGTTATCTATTTCCAACTGAGTATAATAAAATGTCATTAAACATCTTCTGCAATTAAATTTGGTATATATATATAATGTTTGTGTATATGTTAATTACTCTCTTGTCAGTTCCTATTTAAAGAAGAAACACCTTAATAAAAGATCAAATACATCTAATGTCTATAGCGTACATTAGAGAACGTAAAGACTAGAATAGAACTCCTCTTTCGAGGCCACGGATAAATCCGCCACAACCGAAGGTTGCCAACTCAATTATATTTCTTCCAAAAGTCCAGTACATAACTCAATACATCCTATTTAAGTATTTATACAAGTCATTTGATCCTGGGCCTTCTAACTGCCCTAAGCCCAATATTCCAACTAATCATTTAATAATTCCAAAAGGCCCAATCCAACTTGCTTGAAGCGTTCTGTATCAATATCTCCCGCCGTTGAAACAGCCTTGTCCTCAAGGCTAAAAGTGGAAATTTTCTGGTGACTGGTTATCCTCGATACCTAGGTCGATCTCGGGGTCGTCGTCTCCATCAGCATCGATGATAATACCAAAATTCTTTGTCGAGCATTTGTGTAAAGGAGTATAAGGCTGGCCACAGCGGTAACATTTTTCCTTTGCGCGATACTTCCGGGCTTCGTCGGCAGTTAGGTGACGGACATTTCTATTGGGGCGGTGTCCCTGAGGTTCATGTGGCGACTGTGCTGATGGGTCCAAATTAGAAAGTGGCCCCGGACTGTTGGAAGGCGGACTCGTGGTCTGGACAAGGGGGAAAATTTGGGGCGAAGGTGAAGAAGGAGCCTGAGGTGAAAATGCACGAGAGCAGTATGAGGAAGGGCGACTACAGCGGCTCAGGCGGCGAGCAGCCCTGATTGCAGTGAAAACGTCAGTTAATTCATTATCTAGGATGCGGTTACGAATGAATAATTCCAGGCCCCCAAGAAACATTCTAAGATATTGTTCGGAGGGAAGAGATGGTAGTTGCACAACCCTTTCTTCATAGAGCGACAAATAATCTTCTAAAGAACCAGTTTTTCGCGTCATATAAATGGCTTCATACGCGTTAAATGTCGAGCTATCACCAAATCGTTCAACCAGTTCCCGTGAAAATTGATCCCAAGAAATATCAGCCTGGCGGCGCAAGATCCATTGAGCCCAAAACATCGATTTTCCAGTCATTGCAATGAGGGCAAGATTTACGCATTTTGAAATTGGCGTGCGATACACGAGGAAGAACTGTGAGACCTGGGCGAGCCAAGCAATGAGGTCTGAACCGTCAAACATAGGAAGGTTGATCTTGGGTTTATGCGCGGAACAAGAAACAAGAGGAGCAGTTGTCGCAGCCACTGCGGGGGGGCTGGGACAGGTGGTTGGGACGACAAGGAAGAAGCCGTCTCGAGGTGGTTAGGGCACACAGATAGGGGTGTCGCTGGTGGATGGGTCGCTACATGGGCAATTGTGTCCAGCTTGGCCATGATTTCCACGAACATGTCGTCATGCATCTTCAAGGCCTTACATATTTGAGAGAATTCGGTGGCCATGGTGTCTTCAACCTTTGTAACACGATCTTGAAAACCGCCAAATTGGTTTTAGAGGCCTTCGATCATCTTCTCCATAGCGTCGATGCATTCTTTCTGCGTCATTCTTGCAGAATCCGGGAGGTAACAGACCAATTGATGGAGTGAAGATGAACTAAAAGAGTAGAGAACTTAAAGACTATAATAGAACTCATCTTTCGAGGCCACAAATAAATCCGCCACAACTGAAGGTTGCCAACTCAATTATATTTCTTTCAAAAGTCCAGTACAAAACTCAATACATCCTATTTATACAAGTCATTTGACCCTGGACCTTCTAACTGCCCTAAGCCCAATATTGCAACTAATCATTTAATAACTAATTCCAAAAGGCCCAATCCAACTTGCTTGAAGCGTTCTGTATCATACATATAATAAGAACTGAAATTTTTAAATAAAGTTCATATTTGCATTGCTCTCTTCACAATTATTTTCGTTTTATGTAGATTTTTTAGGGCATAATTGGGATCAATTGTTTTCTCTGCTTTTGTATGCTTATGCGGCCTCTTATCCCTTTGTGGAGACTGTTTTTGTGTTTGGTGGGACTTTTTTTTAGTGGGCTTGATGACCCGTAGGATCTTTGGTATTTGGTGAATTTTTATCTCTGATTTTTTGATATGAGAACACCTTAATGTGGGGTTGTGCAAGGGAGGAACCAGGTGTTGAGCATACTTCATAAAGGTGTTGAACATGTCTTCAATCCAAGGTTTTTCTTCATTAATTTTCCACTCTTGATATGAGAGGGAGCTTGTTTCATTTGGTAATCGTACTCAAAGCTCCTCTCACTATCATAACAATTTCCTTCTGAAGCTCCATGAAATTCAAGTCGAGGTTTCTCCATAGGTGGAGGAGGAGGTGGACGATACAACTCTTCAGGTGGTGGGGGAGGATATTGATACGGTGAATATGGGTGTTGAAGAGGAGGGCATTAATGTGGAGGTGGAGGCGGGGGATAATATTGTTGGGATATTCTATATCCTTATGTTTTGTATTGATAAACTAAATATACTTGTAATAGGATAAATTGTATTGTATAGACAACTTCATTATTCATCTTGTAATAGATTAGGATATAAGATCAAAATCAGAAGACAAAATCAGCTGAGTAAAGATAGTAGAGAAGATAAGCTGAATAAAGCCATACACAGCTGAGACTTAGTCTGCTTGACTAACCAGACAAGTCTACACAGCTGAGGAAACAATCAGAGAAGTCAAGTGTCAAGATCAGTAGAGAAGACGTCCAGAAGATAAGCTGAGTAAAGACACTAGAGTACAATTTGCTGTGAAAAATCAGTTGTGGTCTACAACACTGGAAAGACAGCAGAAATCAGTTGTGGTATATCAGCTGATTATCCGTTAGATAGCAACCATACAAGTTAACGTGGATCAATGGAAGCGCGACAACAGTAGTACAAATCTGACACAAAGGCTGCAAAATCTGTAAAGTCAAAGATACTCTAAATATTACATGAAAATGTAATATTTAGAATATCAAGCAAAATATTATTTTCCTGAAATAGTGGAATTTGCTTGTTACTTTCCAGCGGTAACATTCAAGCAAATCACACTATAAATACTGAGTTCATTTCATATCTCATATATGAGTGAGGGTGATGCTTAGAGGCTGAGCAAATTGTTCTAAGTCCAGAAAATCAGAAGAGTTCAAGAACATAAGAATATAAGACATCAAACAAACATCCATACCCACACCTCCAGTGAGTGAACTCATGATATCTAAGCCTGCATAGTCTTATACACATCCCAAGCTTAGAAGAGAAATTCTCAATCCTAGCTTTAGGCTAATTTGTAAGGGAATTTCTCATACTTAGTCATTCTCGAGTCCTCCCTTGTATACTCTCATTTAGATGATAGGCCGAGGTATACACATTAGGTACAATCAAGAAGAAGACCACTGTAAAGGTTACTTGTTACCTAACCAACAAGTAGATCTGTATCCTTAGAAAGTAGTTGAGGATCTTGATCAAAAGTCTTCTCTTGTGACTATAAAGTAGCAAGACGTCCTCCTCTTGGTACGTTAAAGTGTTCAATGAGGTTAATATCATGATTGAGATCGTGAGAGTGGATGTAGGATATTGAGATCCGAACCACTATAAATCTATGAGTTATTTACAACTTTAGCATGCATATTTACATTATCATAAGTGTTTAAAATGAAATGTCTTATATCAGCATACACCAAGTCTGCTGATATACTCATTTGTTTTGTTATTCGAAAGTTCATAATTAGAAGACACCAAGTCTTTTGATATCATATAATGTGTTTATGCATGAAATAAAAGTTTTAAAATTTCCATGAGTATATAGACGAGTATAATCTTTCCAAAATGGGCACACTACAAAATCCGCACACGCTTCTCTATCAGCTGATCTAATCAGCAGGCCGATTAGTTCTAGACCCCTATTTAGTCAGCTGACGATGTCATCTGTATAGAGAGCTAGTTTTATTTTCTACATCTGAACTTATATATTAGATGTCATCAAGTCATCCGATTTTCCAGAAACTCGTTTGATGCATACCCCATATTAAGGGACCAACAAATATCCTTGAGGATGAGGTGGTGCTTCTTCATTCCTCCAATTTTGATAATAGGAGAGAACTTGTTGTATATGATACTTATAACCAGAGTTCCTCCAATCATCATAGCTCACATCTCCAAGTTGTGGAGGATAAATCATACCATTTTTATCATAGTGTTGATTCCACGAGTATTGATTATATCCATTCATCTAATCAATGAAATGCACACCTACAAAAAAAAAAAAAACAAAAAGTATCAAATTCAAAGAAAACTACTAAAAACAAAATAACAAAAATAAAATGCTACTAGTAACACCACTCAACAAGTTCTAAGTCCCACGTAAGACTCTCAACTAAGTCCCCGGCAGCGGCGCCATTGACTTTTTTATATTTTTGCACTTTTTAATGAACAAAAATAACTTACCCAAAAGCGTATGGGTTCGTTATAGTATTGCAAGTATACGACCAAGTAGTATCGACCTAGGACCTAGGAGAGTGTGGAGCCCCAAAACTATACGTTGGAATGGTGTTATAGAAGCTAAACAGGAGGATAAAGCAAATATCAATAAGTAAAAGAAACACTAAGTAAACAACTAAAACTAACTCTCAAAGATGAAAGTGCAAGTGGAAGAATTGTTTTGGGTGTCTTCCTTATGTGGGATCACTAATGAATTAACAAACTAATCACAATAATTAAACCTAATGTCTTGAATTATGCTAAAGGCTATCACATGTATGTGTAGATCAATCCCTCGTGGGGCTTAGGTGAACATGTGCACCAATTAACAATTATAGGATCCAATTAGTACCATAAACTTCTAGAATAGTGACTCGTAAACACTTTCAACACGGTTACTAATGTTTACGACTCGCCCTCTCACTAATCTCTTAGACGACCTCTAGTTGATTAATGTCTAATGTTGTCGATCTAAGCAATCAATCCTCTCTCGATTAAACTAATTACTATTTAACTTCAATTAATTAATCAAGGCTCACACCCACATCCCAATCATGCAAACCCAACTCTAGTTGCAATTAACATAATAAAAAATGCTACCTAATAGGATTAATCAACCAATTAAATCTTACAAATTACAACAATGGAAGCAATTATCACCAAGACATACGTAAATTAAGCAATTAATCCATTAACTCACTAATTACACACATAATTTCAACACCCAAAGCAATCAAAGTCTAGCTCATAACTAAATTAATAAAATAAAATAAACACATAGAATATAAACAACAATGCCATTAAATTTAAAGAAAATCATCACCTCATTTGTCTTGAAATTCTTCAAATGCTTACAATAAAATAAAACAGTCTATTGAAAACTAACTAAGAAATTAAACTAAACTATACTATTGAGTGAGTGAGTGATGTGCGGATAGGGTTTCTCCTAATGGGAGCTGCCTTTGCTCTCTGTTGTCCTGTGTCCATCTAATTCCTCCAATGCTGACGGCTTTTTGTTAGATTAAGAGGATGGGTCATGGGCTTTCAGCTGGTTGTTGTCTATTTAATGCAATGAATGGAGAAAATGGGCCTAGGCCCATGACATTAGTCGCAAAATTCATTTCCACGGCTGCTTAATTATTTTAAAGAGATTATATATTTTTTTTAGTGCATTAAGTTATCACATTTATTTAATTTAGTCCACCAAATTATCACTTTTTGAATTTAATCTATTAAGTTTCGATTTATTTTGATTTTGGTTCAGCTACCTCCTACAACAGATTTAAGTTTAACAGGTCATTTTTAAAACACACCACACACCCCATAATATGTTATACACACCCAAATGTTAAACACACTACATTAAAATTTAAAAATCATTTTTTATTACTATACACACCCCAATTCTTTCATATTTAATAAATTTCAAAAAATAATTAAATTAAAAAAACAAGAATTCAAATTAATACGTATGAAAAATATAAATAAAAACCTATAACAAAATTCGCCTAAATCTTAAAAAATTAAAAAAAGTTAAAAAAATTAATTAATTTAATTAGTTTTGAAGATTTAGTTGATTTTCTACTATTTTAAAATTTTATTTAGTCTTATTGTCGACATTTTGTAGAAATTAGAACACAAATAAAACATTAATAAAGCATTGGAGTATTAAATTTTTTTATTTTATTTTCCTTTTAAATATTTCTTTTATATTACATGAACCAACTAACACCCCAAAAATATTATATAAACACCAAATGTTAAACACAAAAATTAAAATATTAATTAAAGTTAAATAAAATCATAAACATATTTAATAAATTATCAAAAATAATTTAATTAAAAAAATAAGAATTCAAATTTATATGAAAAATATAAATAAAATCTATAAAAAAGATCTAAATCTTCAAAATTTTAATAAAACTAAAAAAATAATTAATTTAATTAGTTTTGAAAATTTAGTTATTTTTTAAATATGTTTACATATTTTTATTTTTATTTAATTTAATAATTTTTTTAGATTGGGTTGAATTTTTTAAAATTTATTAAAATCTTAAAAAATAAGTAAAAAATCAACTAAATCTTCAAAACTAATTAAATTAATTAATGCTTTTAGTTTTATTTAATTTTTGGAGATTTAGGAAATTTTTATAGGTTTTATTTATATTTTTATATTAATTTGAATTATTACTTTTTTTAATTTAATTATTTTTGGTAATTTATTAAAAATGAAAAAATTGAGATGTGTATAGTAATAAAAAATAATTTTTAAATTTTAGTGTGGTGTGTTTAACATTTGGGGTGTGTATAACATTTTGTGGTGTGTATTTTAAAAAATGACATGTTAAACCTTCTATAGCATGTAACTGGATCAAAATCAAAATAAATCGAAATTTAATGGAGTAAATTTAAAAAATAGTAATCTGGTGGACTAAATTCAAAAACTTGGTAACTTAATGGACTAAAAAAAATACAATCCCTATTTTAAATTTGGTTTCTCTCCTACAGTTTCCTGGGGGGTTTGACTAATTACACCTCAATTTCGGAGAGATGCGCTCTTCCAATCAATTTATTAATAAAATAATAAGGTAAAAAATAAAAAATACCCTTCATTAAAATACACCATACTAGATGCATCCCCATACTGAACGCAACCCCTTGCTATCATTTCTTTCACCTCCCACCTAAACCTCAACTTCTGACCGACGCTGACATCATTTTCGGCGACTATCAAACCAAAAAAAAATCCAAAAATTCCAAAATATACTTAAAAAAATCACTTTTTTTTATAAATTTCGACCAACCAGTGTTGACCATATTCACTCCCGTCGACACATCGTTGTCGATGGGAGTGAATACAATCGACAACGATTGGTCGGATTTTTTTTTTTAAAATTCGACCATGTAATGTTGATCAAATACACTCTCGTCGATAACAATTTGTCGATGAGAGTGTATTTGGTCGATCAACTATTGTTGGAAAAATTCATTTTTTTTTTAAATTTCGACACACCAGAGTCGACCATATACATTCTCGTTGACCTTGGTGTGTCGAAATTTAAAAGAGAGAGAGAACATGTGCGTATGGTGACGTTTTTTTTTTTTTTTTGGTAGGGGAGCTGCGTGAGGGATGGTGAGCAGTGAGGGGGTAGGGAGAGGGATGGGTTCGTGGGGTGGGAATAGAGTTTTTTTGCAGAAAAAAAAATAGAGGAGAAAGAGAGAGTGGTTGTGGATGGGGGCGGTGGGTGGATGAAGGGAGGGGAAAAAAAGAAAAAAAAAACGCAGAAGGAAAATGGAGGAAGAGAGAAAAGAGGGTTCGACGGGATGGCAGGCGGTGGCGACGGAAGGCGGCAGTGAGTGGTGGTTGGGTAAGAAAGGGAATGGCGAAAAAGAAATGGGATGTGTCTAGTAAATTGTTTTTTAGAGACAAAAGAGTATTTAGAACAATTCGAAAGGAGTGCATCTATCTTAGACCGATTTTAGGGGATGCATCAATCGGGGGAGTGCATCCATCTGAAATGAAGGTGCATATAGTCAGACCCTTTCTTGGTTGATAAATGGCCTTGCAATTCTTGGGCCCAACTAATTAAATGGGTCTATTACTCAATACCCCAACAATTAATTATATGGACCATCAATTAAATTGTTGACCTAAATAATTTCCAGTTTCCATATTTTTTTCGTTTCAATTCCTTCTCGATTTCTTCTTTCGATTGACTCCACAATATAATCGATGCGTGTTTTGCTATAAAAATGTTCATTTTCTTATAAAAATAGCAAACCACACATGCATTTTCTCCAAATCAAGTCAAATGAGTCAAATTAGTGTAACTAATGCATTAAATCCTACCAAATTAAGCAAATTAAATACATGATGTTTAATGTGGTTGTTTAGTGTGCTTGTTCTTTTTTTTACTAGGCCATTTCTGAAATTCCTCCACAAGTATTTTACTATGTTTTTCGGATGTCCGCAAATTAAATACATGAATTTCAAGCCATTTTCACACTGATCACTACATCACTTCCAAATCCTTCATCATTCCCTCATAATCTAATTAGAGGGTGTTTGGCTCAACTTATTTTAAATTGCTTATAAGCTATAACATCTTATAAACTCTTAAAACAACTTATAAGATGTAATTTTTAAGTAGCTTATAAGTTATAAAAGTGTTTGGCTAATGGAACTTATAAGTTCTTATACAATCTTATAAGATGATGATGTGTTTGACATTATAAGCTATTTTTAGTATTGTAATTACCAAAAAGGACATGTTTACTCCATGTTTTTGTTAATGCAATTTTTTTTAAACAAAATATATTGTTAACGCAATAATTTTAGATAGTATTTTCATTTTTTCTTTTCTCGAAAAATGCAAATAGTCTTTTTTTTTAAACAAAATTTGTTAACGTAACTTTTTTTGAATTTATTATCATTCTTGTTTTTTTTAATAAATACTACTAAACAATTTAAAATCTAATCTTTTAATTTTTTAAATTTGAATTTTTTTTGTTACTACTTAACAAAATCTTAAAATATAAATTCAAAACGAATTAAAATAAATAGAATAATCCATATTTATACACATGTAACAAACTCCTTCACATACTGTATATATAATCAATTCAAATCTTCTTCTTTTAGGCATATTTTCAAACACCTTTAGTCCTCTCGATCGCCATGGATATGATCAACACAGTTCCAAGAAATCTGACCGTTCATTTTAACAGAATAGCAGATGATGACGAGGCCGATCAAGGAAGAAGAGAAAATCACGGCTGGAGAATTTTCTCGACGCGGCGGAGCAACCAAACTCTGATGACTTCTTGGAGCTATCGGAGAGACAGAGCCAGAAAAAGGCAGATCTTTCTTCAAACCTATAAATTAGGGTCGATTAGTTCGAGAGAGAAGCTCATGAGGAGCCGCAAACTCAAGAAGATGGTCGTGACTGTGAAATCGGCGGTGGTGTCGGCTTTATCATTCATGTGCGGCGGCGCGGTCACAGATCCTGCAATCCCCGGCCGACGATTTCGTGAGAGAAAAGGGGGAGAGAGATCGTGAGGAGAGAGAGGAGAGAGAAAATAAAAAAATTATGATTAATGAAATTGTTATTTTTTGTATTAATATTCATGTAAATAATTAAAAGTATTAGGGATATTTTTGTAATTTACATATATCTTATAAGTTTCTAAAAAATAAGTTGGGGTTGTCCTACTTTTTATTTTGGAGCTTATAAGCTTCAATTAGCTTATTTATACAACTTATAAGATGTTTAAAAAAAAATTTGCCAAACACATTTACACAGCTTATAAGCTCTTAAACAACTTATAAGTTGTTTTAAGTAGCTTATAAGCTGAGCCAAACGGGCCCTAACTTCTACTGTTCCTACTACTCTTGGGGGATGTTTCCTTTTGGTTTTAAAAATCAGGTTTTGGATTTCAAGATCCAAAACCCGTTTTACTTCGGGATTTAAAAACCGGTTTTCAAAATTCACTCAAAACCACCCTTATCAAACATATTGATTTGATATAAAGTTATATCTATATAATATTACTCCAATCATTATATTCTTTTTCAACAATAATATAATAATACTATAATAATATAATAATACAATAATATAATACATTTAATCAACTAATCATTATAATCTCACCAAACAATAATATAATAATACAAACTCATTCAATCTTACAACTTGATTTGACATAAAGTTAAATCCTTCACTATTCCAAAACTCAAAAGAAACACCAATATTACTATTCATCGGGATTTCAAAAACCAGGATTTCAAAAATCTGGTTTTTAAAACCACCTAAAGCCCAAAAGAAACACCCCTTGAGAAGCTTAATTCCATGAATGCCACAAATTTTCCATCACCATCTTTCTCATATCGTTGTCGGCCTTCTATTTGGTGTTTTTGAAAATTTGTAAATTATTCTTATCTTTTTTAAAATTTTATACATGCTATAATTAAATAAATTATTTTGAATGTAAGTGAATTAATTTTGTTATAGATATTAATATTATTTTATTTATTAAAAGATTTATATATATATATATATCAAATATTTGGCCTTTCCCACATTCGTGATAATTTCTTTGGACACATTTTAAATTAAATATGAGATAAAAATATTTTATTGGGAAATTTGCTCATTATCCCATACCATGTGAATTGATTTCAAAATCAGCCACCAAACTTAATTTAAATTCTGTCACGTCAATTATTATTATTATTATTAATTAATTATTATTATATATTATAAATCTCTTTATTTAATAACTCTAAGGAATAAGATTCTCATAAAGAGGAGGGACACTTATATGAAATACTTGATGTAAAATATTATTATATTTAAGAAAATGCAAAAAAATTGGGGATCTGTTGCGGGTCTGATCGATCAAATGGATTTTTCCAAAAAAATCGCGCAAAAGACACGAAGAAGGCTAATAGAAGAACGGGTTTCAGATTTGTGTTACTATGAAAATAATTATATGTTACTGTAAGTACAAATATGTGTTACTTTAAGTACAAATATGTGTTACTTTAAGTACAAATAACACATAAATTGACTTTTCACATGAAATATTAATACAATTAATTTAAGATATAAATACAATTATGTGTGTTACTATAAATACAATTATATGTATTAGTATAAGGACAAGTAATACACAATTGATTTTTGAGTAACACATATTTGTCCTTAAAGTAACACATGTATTGATCGAAACTTGTGTTACTATGTAAACACAAGTGTATTACTTTATAAAGAAATATGTACGTTAGTGGCGGACCTAGAGGGGTACATGGGGTACAACTGTACCCCCAATCCTTTTTTTTTTTTTTTAATATTATGTATAAAAATAATTTTATAATAATAAATGGATGAAAGATGATCAAAAGTTCAATACACGATTTATATTTTAAGTTAACTTAAGTGTCTTGAGCTTATTTTATACTCCTTCCGTCTCATTTTAAATTCATCATTTGCATGCAAAAAAAAAAAAAAATGGACGTTCATATATATATATATCTTATTTTTTATATTTTATCATTAAACCATCTAAACTCTTATTTTTTATATTAAAAAAAATCTAATGAAAATTACAAGTATGTCATTAAGCATCTAAACTTTTTTTTTTCATATTTTGTCGTGATACTTACAGCTCACACATTTATTTGCACATATCTAAAAACGTTCACATATATATATATATATATCTTATTTGTATTGTATATATTTTATTTATTTGCACATATTTTAGAACATTTATACATATTTATTTGTATATGTCTTACTTATTCGTAAATATCTTGTTAGTTACACATTTATCGTACCCCATATTCATAATCTTAGGTCCGCCACTAATGTACATTACTATATAAATAAAACGTCATTATTGAGAGTGAATGAGATAACCAAATTAAAAAGACGAAGAACAATAATTGAAAACACGAAAAACACAACCATGTTGAATAACTTATCAATCCCTACAATTACAAAGACATAATTATCAACAATTAATTGAAATAAATCTGTGATATTAACCGTATTATTGTTGATTTTTTCTCATTCAGTAATTCATTCAAAAAATAAATAGTGATTTTTCTGCCTTGTTTTGTGACTAGCAAATCGGAAATCTGAACAGTAGAATTGATAGCGAATAGTTTTTTTTTTTTAATGGAGCGCAGAATTGCAGAAGAGAAGAAGAAGTTGCACTATTGTACCGAATATCGGGTAGGACTGGAGGAATGAGTCAAATTTCACGGTAGTAATATTGTAATACAAAAGATATTTCAATATTTTTTTAGAACATTTGATAAATTTGTTATAGCTTTTATTTCTTCATTTTGAGATTTTAAAGAGTCAATTTTATGATTTAAAGATAATAAAGTGTTGTGTGATTTTAAAAAAAATATCATTAATAGAACTAAAAAGGCCTTTAAAAGACTTTCGGATCAGATCTATTTATTAAAAAGGTCGGGTCAAGCCTTAAAAAATACATATGACAGGTCATAGGCCAAACTTGGGCCTAAGAATTATGTAATAGGGTAGACTTTTGGGTCCGACTATTTACACCTCCATTTGCGTTGAGAACACTCCCCCTCTGGACGCACCCCCCCTAAAATCTGATGCACCCCCCTCAAATTGTCATAAATGCCCTTTGTATCATTTAATGTATTTTTACTAAACACACCATGGCTTATAGATGCACCCCCCCCCTTTTGAAAAGTCTCTCTATCTTCCTCCCTCTTTCCCTCCCTTTGCAAAAATTTCGCACTCCCCACAACCACCTCCCTCCCACTCCCACTGATTTCGCACTCCCCGTCGACCATCCACAACCACCGAACGAAGACACCCCATTCGCACTCCCCCTTCGCTCGAAACATCATGGACAAACAAGACACAGGTATGTAATTTAAAAATTAATGTTCTTGAGTTTTAATGGGTTTAGGGTGATGGTGCACTTTTTTAGTTTTTTATGTTGCATTTGTTTGGTTTTTATGGTGTAATGGTGTATGTATGGTGATTTAGGAATGAAATGGTTGATTTTGTAAGGGTTTTTAGGCGAATGCGATTTAGGGTTTATGGTTTAGGTCGATTTGGTACGCGATTGGTTGTAAGGCTATGTATGTATGGTGATTTGGTACGCGATTGGTTGTCTTTTTTACGTTTTTTGGTACGCGATTCTCCCCGTCGACTCTGGTTCGTCGGCGATGTGTCGTGTCGTCGACATCGGGTGATCGACCACACATGGTGTTGGTCGACATCGGGTGATCGACGACCCTTTTTTTGGTCGATATCGGGGGGTCGACCACAACTGGTTTTGGTCGATATCGGGGGGTCGACCACAGCTGGTTTTGGTCGATCCACCGTTGTCGGCGATGTGAATTTTGGTTGATTTTTTTTGGTCTTTGCCTCTTTTTTCCTCAACCATGTTCTTTTGTGCATTGATGATTTTTGTGTGACTGATTGTATTTTTGATTGAAGTCATTAGTTTTAGTCTTAGCCTCTGTTTTTCCCAAATTTGGTTGTGTTTATTTATTGAAGAAAAAGTCTTAGTCTTTCAAAATTTCACCACTTTTAATATTATTCTTCAAATTTTGTTTGTAGTTTACAAGAGAGTAAGGCCAACCGCTTCTAACAGAAAAAAAAATGAGCAAATGGTTGAGCCTCCTCAAGGACAAAGTGCACCTCAACCACTAGTTGCCCCAACCCCAGCTATAGGTGAAGAAATTGCACCTCCACCTCAACAACAAATTGCACCTCCACCTCAAGAACAAAGTGCCTCCACACCACCGCAAGAACAAAGTACCTCCTCACCACCGCAAGAACAACAAATTTCCCCTGCGCTAGAACAACAAGAAGTTGCACCCCAACCACTAGTTGCCCCAACTATAGGTGAAGAATCTGAAGATGAGGATGAGGTAGATTCCGAAGATATATTTGACGATGATGACGATGAGTTCGATGATAAACATGAGGTAGCAAATGAAGAAGAGGAAGCAAATGATGATGTGGCCAATCCTCCACTGTTGACCACTTTCCAAACTCACGTGGCCAACTACATTTGGAAGGGGGAAGAGCGCGCTGTGCTCAAGTGCCATAGCCACATTAGTAAGCTTTTGGCATGGGAATTTGTTGAGAACGAAGATATCCCACAGCATCGACGATGGGTTAAGTATTTTAAAAAGTCCGGACTGCTTGAGATTAGGAATTTCTCCTACAGATCCACTAATAAGAACCTCATCACTGCTTTTGTTGAGCGATGGCACCCTGAGACCAACTCTTTTCATTTTCCATTCGGTGAAATTACCATTACACTGGATGATGTTTTCTGCATTACCGAGTTACCTGTTGAAGGACGGCCAGTACGGTCTACTCGTGTTGATCACATCTCTGCATATTCTGATGTTAGTAAGTTATTGGGCGTAAAATCCGATGTTGCGAGGGGTTTAGTTAGTGGTTCACGGGGGTCTTCGGTGAAGTTAGAATGGTTGCGAGAGAACTTCATGGAGAAACAATATTCTGATGACCGTGTTCAGGTGTTGCGTGCTTCACGGGCGTACATGTGGTATACATTTGGCTGCTCTTTATTTGCGGATAAGACTGGAACTCGTGTGTCCACGTCCTGGCTTCAGTATTTGGAGGATGTGCAAGGTTTGCATGAGTATGCATGGGGAGCGGCCACATTGGCTTATTTATACAGACAACTCGGTTTGGCATCCAGACATAAGACCGCACAGATATCAGGCTATTTGACTCTATTAGAGGTAAAAATCATACTTTCCTGTATTGGTCTTTATTTTGCGTTTTAATCAATAATTTTAACCCGTTGTTGTTTGTTTGTAGGCTTGGATTTATGAACACTTTCCCGTATTGGTCAAACCTCCTCATAACATGGACTTCAAGACTGGTGATCCACTATCAGCGAGGTGGGCCCCTGAAGGATATGTCGGCCCATCGATGGCTCGTGTTCAAGCATTTCGAGAGCGTATGGATGCACTAGAACCACATAAGGTGAGAACTTGTCTTATCCTTTCTTTGGTGTGAATAAATGGTATTTAATCAATAATTTACTTGTAATGCAGGTTATGTGGAATCCATATGCAAAAAAATGAGACAAGATTATCCTTTGTATGAAGTCGCGTACTTTCATGGGTGTTTGGTATGTGGTGATATCGTGGAGTCGTACATGCCAGATCGAGTGCTTCGACAGTTTGGATTTGTCCAAACGATTCCAGAGAGGCCTCTTGTTGCACGTGCTGAACGAAGTGCTAAAACTTCAAAGAAGACTAAGCTTGTGTGGGGCTATTTGGCTGATTATTTTGAGACGTGGGATATGCACCTGCTTTCGTCTGAAAGACTCGGAGAGAAGGCCAGACTACCGTGGGAGAGTGCTCCGGACTATAGAACATGGTTCACGCAGAACACGCACGTGTTTTTGTCGAACCCAACCACACGTGTGACAGCATCGTCTGATCGAGTACCCATCACAGATGATGCATGGCTTATGATCAGTATCGCTCAAAATATGATGGCTCCATTGGTTCAAAGGTGGAAGGACGGAGACACACCGACAGCGGATGAGGCAATGCAGGTTATGGAATCGGCTTGTAGAACACTACAACCGCCACCTCTTCCGTCGGTATCATCATCAAGGCCAACAAGAGGCAGGGCAGGGGAGGAAGCGGAAAGAAACGAGCCAGGAGATAAATAGTGTCGTGGTGTTTTATGAATACTTATGGATAATTTAGATGTTTACTTTATTTGGATAATTTGATGTTTAATTTGGATGAATTTATGTTTCTTTGGATAATTTACTTTGGATGAATTTATGTTTCTTTGGATAATTGGATAATTTGATGTTTAATTTGGATGAATTTATGTTTCTTTGGATAATTTACTTTGGATGAATTTATGTTTCTTTGGATAATTGGATAATTTGATGTTTTATGACATGTGGTGTTTTATGAATATCACCGGTTTGATGTCCTTGCGTTTTGATGTGTTTCTAGTATTTCACATGATTACGAATTAATGTGACTTAATGTCGAATTAATGTGACTTAATGTCGAATTACAGTTAAATTTGACTTAGTTTTCACATGATTACGAGGTGTCGAATTATCAACAATTGGTCGACCACTTAATGACGATTATAATACATTTGGTCGATGATTTGTTGTCGGTCGATAACCTGGTATCGACCAAAGCCTCTCTGTTCAGAATTAGGATGTCGACGAGATGTAGTTTGGTCGACTACATGTGGTCGACCATAGTCAAGTTGGTCGATGATGTGTTGTCGGTCGACATCATGTTGTTGACCCACCTATCTCTGTTCAAAAATAGGTTGTCGACGCTCTGTGGTTGTGTCGCTTACTTTTGGTCGACAATTGCTCATGTCGTCGATAGTCAGTAGTCGATCGAAATAGTTGTGGTCGATTCTACGTTGTCGACGAGCTGTGGTTTGGTCGATCACAATTCATCGAAGAATGCTAGTGTCGACGACACTTAGTGGTCGACACTAATAATATTGGTCGACAATTGGCTGTCGGTCGACATCATGTTGTCGACCAAAACACCTCTGTTCAGAATTTGGTTGTCGACTTGGGCAGTTTTGGTCGACAATTGGCTGTCGACGAACGCAAGTTTGGTCGACCATGTTCTATTCAAAGCAAAATGAGTTCAAATGTAACTGTAATGTACACAATTTATGACCAACTTACAAAGATATATGAGTATTTATTATGGCCAAGTTAAAAGTTTGACAAAAGCAATGACTACTCCAAGTCATTTACAATAGTTTCACAAAAAGAATGACTACTCCAAGTCATTTACAATAGTTTCACAAAAAGAATGACTACTCCTAGTCATTTACAATAGTTCCACACTTCTTCGACCCCGTTGTCCTTTTTCGGCCCTTTTGATCATCAAAATCAACAACAACATCATCATCATCGTTTGGTAACACAACTAATTGGTTTCTTCCCCTTGGCTTATTTTGACGATAGGTTCCACCACGCTCACATGTCAATAAAACTTGTGCCTTCTTCTTGCCACTGCCATTATCTGAGCGTTTTACAACAATGACAATGTTGTGTTGTAAGGCTACGTCTCGAACCCATTCTTGTAAGGCCTCTCGAGTTTCGAAATAGTTAAAATTGGTGAAGACATTGGTGTAGTCAATCACAAGATCATTATCCGGGGCATGCTCATTAACCGGGGCATCCTCATTAATTGAAGCACCCTTGTTGGCTTCATCATCACAAGGCCCCAATGGGTTATCCGGGTTATCCGAATAATAAAAGAAATCCGGATCAAACTCTTCATCATCCGCCAAATTCTGAAAAACAAACACAAAATCCATGCTATAATCAATCCAAAGGATGTTGACGAAAATAATATAGTTGTATAATAATTCAAACACTCAACCCTCGTATCATACGTTAGGATTAACTTATGTGCCGACACTCAACCCTAAATCATGCTATAAGCGTAATCAAAAGGACAAATCTACTAAAAATACAATCCGTCGACATCATAATATCGATCAACATACTTTCGTTCGGCCATGTTTCGTCGCCCACTTAATGTGATGGTCGACTTCTTCCCATCGACCAAAATGGCGATGGTCGACTTCTTCCCATCGACCACAATGGCGATGGTCGACTACGGGCGATCGACCAAAAAGTATTCCGTCGACGAACCAGTACCGAAAAACATACGCGCAAAACTCATATTTTTTAAACGCGCCAACATCCCAAAAATCAATTTTCTTCCAAATATATATCACAAACTACTCAAAACCAAGCAAGGAACAATATATTATGCATTAAACTAAGAAAACACCCTTATATATCCCTACATTACGAAAATAAAAAGTGTCAAAAAAGCAAAACATTAAACTTACATATCTATAGAATCCTTCTCGTGTTTCAACCATTTTGTTATCCTTCAAGGACCCCGAATATAAAGGAACGATTTTGTTAAAATGGTGTGGCCGAAATTGAAGAAATGAGAGTGGCCAAATTTTTTTTCTGTAAGTTGAAAGTGAAGAAAATGGTGAAGAAGGGGTTTAGTGTGGGGTTTAGTGGGGAAGGGGAAAGGCCAAAAATTAGGGGGGGTGCGTCCAGTAAGTGGGGTGCATTTAGTATGTACCATTTTACTAATAGGGTATTTTTGGTATTTCACATGAATATTATAATATAAAACAAATGAGGGGGAGTGTTCTCAACGCAAATGGAGGTGTAAATAGTCGGACCCTAGACTTTTTTGTAACAAGCCTGATCCATTCTCACCCCTAGAAACCAAGTTTCTAAAACTGGGATTTAATTTGGGGGTTTCGATTTTTAGATATTTTGATAAATGATTTCATCTTTTGGATGAACTTTAAAAAAAAAAAAATATCGCAAATATAAAGGGAAATTGCAGTTTTGGTCCCGTAAAAATAAAGTCAAATCACTTTCGGTTCTTTTATATACACTTTTAGTCATGTAAGAATTTTTCTTTAGTTTAACGGTTGAAAATTTGTGTGATTTTCAGTTTTGATCCTATAAGAATGAGACCATATCACTTTCGATATTTTTTCATACACTTTTAGTCTCATAGTAATTTCGATCAATTTTAAAAGTAAAACCAATTATGAAATTAATAATTAATGCAAATTAAAATTCAAATAGTAATTATATCTAGAAAATTGAATCAATTTAAAATATGTAAATTAAATTTTATAAAATGAAAATATTTTTTTTCTTCTAAATAACATTTTTTAACAAAAAAATAAAATTGAAAATTGTCAAGAAAATAAATAAAAAAATATGAAATCCAAAAGTTAAAACAAAAAACCATCAAAAATAAAATAAATCTAAATAAAATTAAATATTAAAAAATAATCAATTTTTGATAATATCAGTACCTAAAATTATAATAACACCAAACATATATAAAATATGTTAATTTATATAAGTTAAAAGTAATCTCAAATCAATGAAAAAAATATATCTAAAAAAATCAATCAATTATATATAATATGAAAAATAAGCTATCTAATTAAATCTTAAACTAATCTCAAATCATTTTTAAATTATATATACTTGAATTTTTTTGTATTTTTAAATTATTTACTAATTTATGGAATTATAAATTAATTTGATTTTTGATATTATATTTAAATATATATTGTTTATTTTTAATTTAAATTTTTTGAATTTACTTTGGAATTTGTATTTTTTTATATATTTTAGTTTTAGTACAAAAAAATTCTTCAAAAGTTATTTAAATTTTAGAATTTACACTGCATTATTTTCAGTAATTTTTAATTATATTCAGATTTTTTTTTTGATTAAAAAAAAAATATATTCAGATTTTATAAAAAGAAAACCAGATTATATAAATGAGTGAAATTTCTTAATATAGAGTAAAAAAATTAATATTCTAAATTCTATTGATTTTAATTTTAATTTATAATTATATAGTATAATTTATTATTAGTTTTAAAAATATTTTTTTAATTATAATTACATTTTTTTAAATATATTTTGGTCAACTAACGTTTCCATCCAAAAACTAAAGTATAGGATCAAAACTGCAATAAACAGGACCAAAAGTAATTTTGGAAAATTCCTACAGGATTAAAAGTGCAATTTTCCCCAAATATAAATTTTACTCTCTCCTACTTTCAATTGTTGGAAAATAACTACGGAGACTTAGTGGAATTGAATGTCATTCAACAACTTCCTCCAAATTTGAGAGTTTCCTTTTTACAGTAAATTTGTTCGTTCTCTTTTTTTAAATTTTTATAGGAGGATTTAATTGAAATGAAATTGGCACACAGACTTAACCATGTCGATTTCGAGAAGATAGAACATCACTCGTGTTTCAATTCTGAGAAATTTGGGATGCATGCACTTTTATTCAATTCATTTAAGTACATTTTGTTTGAAATCCACCTCATAATTGTCTAGATATTGGAACTATTGCAACGGTTAAAAATAAAATTTGAGCAAATTATTTATATTAAGTTGTCAAACACAATTATAGTATTAATTTGAGGAATGGTATTAATTTGAGAAGTGGATGTTTACTTTTCAAAACATATGTTTACGCACGGACAATTGTACCTAGATTAAAAATGGATTATCTAGATTCAAAAGGAAAAATATGTATGCATACAACAAATGTTGTCTAAAAGAAAGATTTTTACAATTTGTAATTTTGTAGGGTAAAGTGCAAATATGGTCCCAAGAGAATTAATGCTAAAAAAAAAGGTCCCATTTTGAGCAAAAAAGGTCCCGTGAGATTTTACCGTAAAAAACTAACGGAATTGTGAGCGTGAGGCACACACGCCGTTAAGATCAAAAACGGAAAATGCAGATTTGGTCCCAAGAGATTCGTGCTCACGATAATAGTCCCATTTTGTCCAAAAAAGGTCCCACGAGATTTTACCTTCTAAAATAAAATCTCCAAATGCTCGTTTTCAATCAAATGCTTCAAAATCAAATCTAATTCTAAAAAAGCCCTAAAAAATCTCCCCCAAATAAAACCACACGAATCCAACATGAAAATTCAGGAAAAATTGAAGCCGAAACACTCATTAAGCATTCCCAAATCCCAACCCTTACTTAAATTCCTCAAATCGTAAACCCTCACTTAAAACCCCCAAATCGAAGTAGACAAACCACATTCACTAAAATTGCACGTCAAATCGTTCTTGATCACCATGGGTTCGGGGTGTGGTATTACTTGAATCAAATTTTATAATTTTGAGATATATTCTCAAAATTTTTAAAACCAAATCTAATGATTTGATTATGAAGGGATGATTATTTTGTTTGAGAGGGCTTAACATGTAAAATGAATTTTTGGAAGATTGACTTCCGATTTTCTGTCAATGACGGGGTGAAGAGCCTAGTTAATGATAGATATATGTATACATTTTTTTAGTATCTTTAGTTTAAAATTTTGATGGAATTTGTAATTTTTAATTTGAATTTCTTCCAAATTTACGTTTTAAAAACTATATCTGATATTTTTTAAGAATCTATATGATAAATTTTTATGATTTTATAAATAAAAAAAAAAATATTGTCAAATTTTAATTATTCAAAATTTTTAATTTGACAGATTTTACATAATATATTAATTGGTTTGAAATTTTTAATTTTCTTTATCTTTTAAAATGTTGTAGGCTTTCTATAAATTTTCCTTAATTTTTAAATTTGATATAAATTATTATGTATATGTTTTTTCAAATTTACTCATATTATGATTTGATTTGAAAAAATCTGCAATGTGTCATTTTTTCTCTTTTTTTTTTTTTGGACCATTTTTGCACTATCACTTAACGGAAACCGTTAAATATTTAACGGTTGGGACCATTTTTGCAAAAAATGGGACAAAAAAAGAACGTGGAACCAAAATTGTTTTTAAAAAATTCTCTTGGGACCAAACTTGCATTTTACCAATTTTATATATTGATTTCTTTTAAAAATAACTATTTTTTTTATCTTTTAATAGAATAACAAAATTACAATTTTATTTTTTTTAAATCTATACATGTTTCAAAAGATTAAATTTTTAATTAATAAATTAAAATATATTATAACAAACAATAATTGAAGACTCGCTTAAACCACTGTGAAGTTTCATCGAATCCAACCACACTCTCTCATCCCCATACAATTATATGGCACACATTTCAATGGTTCATCCATCTATTAAACCAATCATAGCTAAGAAACCAAAACAATCACCAACAAATTAAAGTTCTTGATTTTCAGTTGTTGATCCAACATATGATGATTGCCCTCTTACTGATACTTCCTCTGATCATATTTTTTTACAAATTATGGTGGGTTCCATTTCATCTTCAACATTTACTCAACTCTCAAGGACTCAGGGGCCCTTCTTACAAGATCCTCCATGGCTCCACCGAAGAGATCAGCAGGATGAGAGACCAAACTAGTGCACATACTTCCACGGATTTATCTCATGATATATTTCCAAGGATTCAGCCTCACATATATTCCTGGTTGAAATTATATGGTAAGTTACTTATCATTTTTAATTTGATATAAATCACTATTTAATATGTATTCCTTCGTCCCACTATAAACTTAACTTTTCCGTCCACTATAAACTTAACTTTTCCGTATAAGTGGTGGGATGGTGAAATATTAAATAATAAAATAGTATAAGTTGACCGATGATAAAATAAAATAATTTGTTAAAAAAGGAAAATGAGAAATTTACGTGATCTAATTCCAGTTAAAATAATTGCATCAGGGAACAATTTTGTTTACTGGATTGGTACTCGGCCTCACATTGTGATCACTGAGCCTGAGTTGGTTAAAGAAATCCTTAGCAACAAACAAGGTAAATACACAAAAACTAAAATCGATGGATACTTGAAGAAAATATTAGGAGATGGGATTGTTATGGCTGAAGGTGAGAAATGGTTGAAGCTTAGGAAGTTGGCTAATCATGCTTTTCATGGAGACAGCCTCAAGGTATATATATATATTATTGCAAAATATATCATTTATTTATACTCAAAATTAGTTAGTTTTGCTTACTTGATTTGTAGGAAATGATTCCAGCTATGATTGCTAGTGCTGAAACTATGCTGGAGAATTGGAAGGCTTACCAAGGCAAAGAGATTGAGGTGTGTAGTGAGTTCATGCTTCTTACCTCGGACGTCATTTCCAGGACAGCCTTTGGAAGCAGTTACTTGGAAGGCAGAATAATCTTCGATTTGCTTACGACGCTATGCACCTTGATTTTAAAACCCGTGTTTAAGATCAGATTTTGGGGCATTGAGTATGTGTGTTTAAGTTTCTTGGCATTGTTCATCAACCACTATCATATGGTTTTCTTGTTTGATTTTGGTGATAATTGATTGATAGCCTCTGTTACATGTAGAATCTGATCATGTATTGCTAATAATTTGGTGCAGGAGATTTATTAGAACAAAGGATGAAATTGAAGGAGATAGGATCGAGCAGTTGCTTCATGATTCTATCATGAAAATAGTTAGGAAGAGAGAATATGAAGTAGAGACAGGGCAAGCAGAGAGTTTAGGCAATGATTTTCTGGGATCTCTGCTGGAAAATCGAGTATCTGCAGCTGAAATTATCGACGAATGTAAGACGTTCTACTTTGCTGGACAAGAAACAACCTACAGGTTACTATCATGGGCCACACTTCTCCTTGCAATTCACACAGATTGGCAAGACAAGGCAAGAAAAGAGGTGCTTCAAATTTTTGGACAAGAAAATCCCAACTCAGAAGGCATTGCCAGATTGAAAACTGTAAGCAATAAACATGTGGTCTTGATCTTCTCTTCATCTAGATACATATAATGTACTTTTGTGTCATTTAGGTGAACATGATATTGTACGAAACGCTGAGGCTATACAGCCTTGTGAGTGTCATTCCTCGTCGAACAGATAGCAGATTGAAGTTGGGGAAATACGAGTTACCAGCAAATGTGACTGTGGAAATTCCACCTCTAGCCCTGCACAGGAACCCCGACATATGGGGACGAGATGCTCACCTTTTCAATCCAGACAGGTTCGCCAAGGGGTTGGCTAATGCAACAGAGGACAATACCATGATATCCTTCCTTGGATTTGGATTTGGACCGCGAACATGTGTAGGCTTGAACTTCGCGATTAATGAGGCCAAGATAGCGTTCTCGATGATCCTTCAGAGCTATAAATTCACACTCTCACCCAACTATGTTCACTCACCTTTGATTGTCCTTACAATTCAGCCTCAACATGGAGTTCAAGTCTTGCTCCACCCATTATAAACAAAAGACTGGTGTAATTTGCTTTGCCAGTAATTACGAACAATATATGGGATCAATTGGTAGATTATCCCCCAACAGAGTCACGGTGATCGTTCGGGAGAGTGTCTCGTTGATCCTGTTTTATTTTTCTGTTTTCTAGCTTAGTAGTATCGTTTTATTTATGCTGTTTTCTCTGCTTTTGTACGCTTATGCGGCGGACTCTTATCCCTCTGTGGAGACTGTTTTTGTGTTTGGTGGGACTTTTTTTAGTGGGCTTGATGACCCGTAGGATCTTTGGTATTTGGTGAAATTTTATCTCTGGTTTTTTTATATGAGAACACCTTAATAAGGGATTATGCAAGGGCAGAACCAGGATTATAAAATAGAGTGGACTAGGTTAAAAAAATGCTTACATTTTTTCAAAATCGTTATGTTTATTTTCGGATTTGAATTTGAGATTTTATAATTTAATACCGGACATTACAAGAAAACTGATTTTTTGTGATAAAATTTTTTCATTATTGCTTCTTCTTTAGCTAAAAGTTTTTAGTAACAAGAAATTGGGAATTAATGCCAAGAACTGTCACTAAAAGTCAATTTATGTCATTAAATGACTTTTAGTCAGAGAAGCTATATATCTATTTTGGAATTTAAGTAAATTATGATTAATTTAATTTTATGTCAAAATTAAATCCTCAAAAATCTTAAAACAAATATACCGTAAGGTTGTACCTTTTAATTTAATTAATTTAAAGAACTCAATATTTTTGTCTTATAATTTATGTGCCTCACTACGTTAACAAGTAACCATTTGTATAAAAGGGACGAAATGCGATCTTTGGTGAGGACCGCCCACACCATATAACCCACTTCAAACAATAAAGGACGTCGATGGACGTCGACTGCTTGTTTATACTTCACAGTTGTTGCTACAATATTGGCTCGTGTGGCTGTGTAGACCTGTTGCAATGACTCGATTTTAGCCGAACTGTGGGGCCGAGAATGTGGCGGCAAGACCAAATGATCCAATGGACCTTGCGGGACCTGAAACGGAGCATACCCTGTGCTGCGATTACGTGCCGCATTGTGAGCGAATTCTGCTTGTGGAAGTTTCAAATCCCATGACTTCAAATTGTCACCTACCAAACAATGCAAAATATTTCCAAGGGAGCGGTTGACGACCTCGGTCTGGCCGTCCATTTGCGGGTGATATACACTACTAAACTTCAGATCGGTATTGACCATCCTCCACAAACTTCTCCAAAAATGGCTCAAGAATCTCGTGTCGCAATCCGAAACTATGGACTAAGGAAGGTCGTGCAGTCTATAGATGTTCCGGAAAAACAAAGTGGTCACTTTCAGCGCGTATGCTGCCTTTTTACACGGGATAAAATGAACCATCTTCAAAAAATAGTCAACGACCAAAAAAATAGAAGCATGCCCCCGCTGTGTACGCGGCAGTCCTAAGACTAAATACATGCTAACGTCAACCCATGTTGGTACGGGATAGGCAGGGGCGTATAAAGACCGGCATTGGTGGATGTGCCTTTAGAAATTTGGCACGTACGACAACATTCAATAGTAGGAGCGAGCCACAAGATCCAACGTTCTATCTCGTCCCCATGGCCTGCTTGGTGTAGCTCTTGAATAATTTCCAGGCGAAGACCACCCTCTGGGATGCACAATCGTGCGTCGCGGAATAGGAATCCATCGGCAAGCAAATAGTGGTCGACCCATCCTATCTAAAGCTGGTCACTAATCGAGCCGAAACAAGGATCATTTTTATACTGGTTGTGTAATGTGTCGAAACCCACCACATGGGTTTGCATTTCCAGGAGCAGTGTCGAACGTCGACTCAGCGCATCTGCGACGCGATTAAGGGCTCCCGACTGGTGTTTAATCACAAACATGAACTGTTTGAGGTAAGCCGACCACCCCACATGTCTAGTTGTCACGACATCTTTACTCTATAGGTGCTTTAGGGTCTCGTGTTTGGTGAAGAGGATGAATTCACACTAGCACATATAATGCTGATAATGGTCGACGACCTGAATGATGGCGTAAAATTCTACATTATACGTACTATCACGCGAGCGCGAGCCACTCAACTTTTCGATGAAATAAGCGACTTGACGGCCTAATTGGCTAAGGATCGCCCCAATGCCCAACTTAGATGCATCACTTACTCGAAGGGGCATGTGAAATGCGGTAAGACCAAAAGCAGGGCAGTTGTGAGTTTATGCTTGATCACCGCGAAGGCAGTTTCTGCGGCTGGTGTCCAAGAAAATGTGGATGCTCCCATACAATCTTTTATAAGCGACATAATAATGCTTAAATGAGGAATAAAACATCTATAAAAAGAAGTTAACCCGTGAAAACTATGAGCCTCTGTTGCCGTGCGTGGGAAGGGCCAATCACGAATGGCTTCGACCTTGGATGTATCCATGCCGATGCCGGCGGCTGAAATTATGTAGCCCAAAAACAGAACGGAAGGCTGCAGGAATGCGCACTTGGCTGAGGCCACAAAAAAAAAAATTATGCTCGTAAGATGGACAAAACCGCCCGAAGATGTTGCAAATGTACATACACGGTCTTGTTATACACCAAGATGTCTCCAAAGTACACAACCACACAAGAACCCAAAAGGGGACGCAAAGTTTGTGTCATCACCCTCATAAAAGTACTAGGTGCATTTGACAATCCAAACGACATGACCAGCTATTCGAATATGCCATCTCGGATCTTAAAAGTTGATTTCCACTCGTCCCTGGGGCGGATTCAAATCTGATGATACCCAGCCTTGAGGTCTAGTTTACTGAATATTGTTGCGCGGCTGAGTTGATCTAAAAAATCATCCAATCTTGGTATCGAAAATCAGTAACGTATAATAATTTTATTAATGGCCCGACTATCAATGCACATACGCCACGGTGTATCTTTTTTTGGGATTAAAAGCGCAAGGACTCAGACTTTCGCACACAAATCCCTTCGCTAAAAGGTCGATCACTTGACATCGTAGTTCTTCGTGCTCGCTAGACTCATTCGGTGGTGGGGTCTATTGGGCAGAGCAGCCATCGGAACCAAATCAATGTGTTGTTGGATGTCCCACATCAGAGGTAGACCAGTCGGTAATTCAACTAAGAAACGTCGGCAAATTCCTGTAACAATGGGGCGACCAAAGGGAAAATCATCGAAGGGGATGCAATATCATGGGCGACCAATAAAAACATAGTGGTCGAGATAGGAATTTCTCTCAAGAATTGAATATGTGAATGTAAAACAACCTGATTATCCGCCATTGGGGATGGGGCAGAGCTGAGGAATGAAGCAGGACAATTCGAACACCACCAAACAAGAATCTGTAAGTGTTCCGACGACCATCGTGAAGAATTGAGCGATAAAATTGCCATGGGCGACACAACAAAATGTGACAAGCATCTATCGGGACGACATCGCACCACACCCCGTCGTTGTACGTTGTTCCTATCGAGAGGTTGACCAGAGCACGGGACGACATTGTGACAGTCGTACCTTGCTAAAGCCACGACAATTTGTAAGGGGACGGGAGTGGTTCAGTGGGTAAGGAAAGAGAATGAACAGCAGTTTCGGCCGACATTCTCACATGATCTGAAATCAATAATAAACTTGCACACTCATTGTACAAGTGGAATGGAACAATTATGATCGTTGAACCAAGAAATCATCTACATTCAGGGTCAAACAAGAACAACGAAGAATTAAGGTAGAACCCACGTCGTCGGATAAATGAATCTCGCTGGTATCATCAATGGGGTCATCATCATAAATTGGGGGACCATCATAATTCGGATAGTTGAGAAAAAGGGCTCGTTTGGGGCAGTTATTAGCACGATGGACAAAACCTCCGCAAGAGAAACACGTGTTTGGCGTTGGTCGTCCAACAGTTAAGGGGGGCACGGGCGGTTTCGGAGGGAAAGATGTAACGCCCCGGTTTTCAGAAAGTGGACCGTCGAGGTCTAACTCTCCAAAACCCGAGTCATTACTTAGTGACTCTGAAAATTGAGCCTAAAAATTTCTTTAAAATAAATAAATAACAAACATAAGATTAAAACATTGTAGGGGAAAATCATTCAATACATTAAGTTTTGTAATATAGTATAAGTTCATACGTTTCATAGTTATAGCGTTAAGTCATTTTAGCAAAAGCATCACCGACGAGTCTCGAGTACAACTCTTAGTGAAGGTCGTAGTAATTTCAAAAGTACTGCAATTTGAAAGTTAAACATGCCAATTAATATCATCATAGGGTAGTTATATATAACATATATATATATATATATATATATATATATATAAGGGATCTTCGTGTCTACGGCAGCTCCAGGGCCTCCCATATCATGACTTGAAAATGTTAAAGATTGGGGAGTGAGATAAAAATCTTAGTGGACAACCTGTATGCTCTTATACAAATTGGTATAATTATAAAATTTAAAATCCTTTACCTTTTAACTCTAAAATTTAAAATCTTTTAAGTTCATGTGTTAAATGGTCTTTAGGTAGAGTCTTACTTCTTTTATATGGGGGGCACTGGTAGCGACTCTACCACATCCGGATCCCTTTAACATGTAGGGGGCACGAGTAGTGACTACCACGTCTGGGTCCCTTTACCAACCTTCACAAGCTTTACATATAAAGTCATTTGCTCTCCTTACATAGAGTTATGACATTTTTGTATCATGTGTTTTCATGATTCTTTTCTTTAAATTCATTCTTATTTCGTTTCCTTCAAAACACACCAACAAACCATATAACATTTACATCGGCAATACATTTAGTGTCACCCACCTGGTAACTTTTGAGATAAAGTTATAACTTCTTCAAAGCTTTTAGTTCTGCAGGGACGTCTGAGCTCTTTGACAAACCGCACTTTACCTAGCACAGTCTCTTCACATCTTAGTCTTTAATTTCGTGTAAGGTGTTTAAGTGTTTTCGGGTTTTAATTACTTTTCTTTCAAGCCTTGTCTCAAAACTCAATTTTTAAATGATGCCTTAATTTTACAAAATGACTTGCAAGTCCAACGGGGTTGTCAAAATTCATTTTCATAGGGTCATTTTGTCAATTATAACATCAAAGCACATAACCTAGTCATATAATTCTAAATGAAATGCTAATCACATAATTTACACAACATGCCCCCAAAATACATTTCTTGAAAGTTTACATAGTTCACCCTTTTATTTGACAAAACGATTCACTTACGTGTGTGACTTAAATGAAATACTTGTACACATGAAAAATTATAAAACTCATATATGTCATACTTCAGTTTACACGGGTTACAATTCACCTAAAGACCTAAATTTGTTACTTATGAAAAGTGGGTGAATTGGTAACTTAAAATGGCTTTTCCCATTTTCTGCAAAACTGTACAAGTTCTAGTTATTGATTTATTTATCTCAAACGGTTCACTAGAAATTTCCCAAACTTTTATATATTAAACTAGACTGTAATTTGAGTATTCAAGAATTTTATTATGATTTATGGACACATGAAACATGGGTAAATAAATTGTTGAACTCAATGTTGTTACCACAGTCCTGTTTTGTACACACAAATTTTAATAATTTATTACTCCCAAAATACTGAACAAAACAATACAATCTTTTATTTTGTTATGATACACTGTAAGAGGAGAATCTTAAAATATTTACATGAATTATAGACCAATTTAAAGGGGAGATTATGTGACCACTTCAGTTTTCACTCAACATCAAACACATAAAGTTCAAGAAATTGTTTCTCTCAAATGGCTAAACAAAGTGTTACACTTTTTGAGTATGTTATTATAGACTCCAAGTAGAAAATTAAAATAATTATTTTACAATTTATAGACAAAACACATGTAAAACAACTTTCCAAACATATTGATACTGCCCAGAAGGAGTACGATTTTCAACCTCATCACTATCAAAGTTCATTTTTACACCATAGATCATGCTTTAAACTAAGATTAACACTTATATATAATATAACGCAACAATATTAACACATGTATGGGTTGAGAGACACATGCGAACATATTTATTGGGACAAGATCATGCATGCATCATCAAAATTCTTCAAATTCACAAAACTAGAGTTTTCTTGCATACCTTGTTAGATGTTTTAGGTTAGTTTGAAACTTTAGAATAACTTACCTCTTCCCAAGCCTTGATTCAGCTCCTATACTATGAGTATGAGGCTTTTTTTAAGGGTGATGGAGGAAGAATCCTTCTAAGTGGTGGTGGAGGTGGATTTGTCTATATTCTTCTCTACCTCTATCTTTTACTAGCTAGAACATTGTGAAAATGAAATTGAGGTATGGGAGAGGGGGAGGGTGGACGTTTAAATAGGGTGGAGAAGTGTGGAGATCGGAGTGTCTCGTTGATCCTATTTTATTTTTCTGTTTTCTAGCTTAGTAATATCGTTTTATTTATGTTGTTTTCTCTGCTTTGGTACGATTATGCGACGGCCTGTTATCGCTTTGTGGAGACTGTTTTTGTGTTTGATGGGTTTAGTGGACTTGATGACCCGTAGGATCTTTGGTATTTGGTGAATTATTTCTCTGGTTTTTTTATATGAGAACACCTTAATGTGGGGTTGTGCAAGAGATTATAAAATAGGGTGGGCTAGTTTAAAAAAATGCTTACATTTTTTCAAAATCGTTATGTTTATTTTTAGATTTGAAATTTGAATTTGAGATTTTAAAATTTAATGCTGAACACTGCAAGAAAACTGATTTTTTGTGACAAAATCCTCTCATTATTGCTTCTTTAGCTAAAAGTTTTTAGTAACAGAAAATTGAAACATTTTCAATAAAATTTAATACCGGATACTACTCCCCTTAAAATATTTTCGTCCTCGAAAATCAGAATTTGCTCGATAAAATATGCATGCACATAAAACATAATAACATAGTCTTGAAACATAACATATAATATAACTTAGTCTTGCATCGTAGCATATAATAAAATGTATAATGTACGTACCTCGTAGAGTTGAAATGGGAGGCGGTGATGGATGGCCTTTACTTTTAAAAATATTCTCGTTAAATAAAAATCTTGAAATAATTTTGGCTCAAAGATTTTTTTTTTTTAACAAGTTTACAAGAACGTAGACCTGCTCTGATACCACTCTGTCCCACCCCAATTTTAATTAAAGTAGGTTTTGCAAAAATGACAAGCAAAATCAAAGTGAAGGGGCATGAACTGGAATTTTAACCTAAGGAACGAGAGTTTTAAATATGTTTAACAATAAAATTACTTGAATAACAGTGGAAGACTCGATGAATAAATAACTATCTCAAAAGGAATCTAAAATGTCAACTGCATCAAATTTCAATATCTCATGAAAAACTTAATAAACAAATGAATTAGTCAAAATTCCTTTACTAAATGATAAATAATACTAATTCGTCATCCACCGCTCCTCCTCGCCATCAGATCATTATCCTGAAAATGTTAAATATTGGGGTGAGTATGCAAGCACATTCAGTGGAGTCAAGTTATTCCAAACTAAATACTGAAAATAAACTGTCAAGTCATCAACGTACAACAAGTATCATTTGCATATATAATTTGCCAACTTTAAATTAAACAATATACTTTGTTATTGAACACATATACTTTGCCAACATATACTTTGTCAACATTAAAGTAAACACATATATTTTGTCCATATATACTTTGCCATTGAGCACAACGGGTTGAACCCGAGGACTCGTCGATCCTGGATCCTCAGGATCCCTGGCTATTAGAAACTTTGCCAATAGAATAACATGCACACATTAACTTTGTCAACATATATGCACACGTTGACTTTGTCAATCGAATAACATGCACACATTAAATGCATGTATCAATCACTCAAACAGTTTATTTAAAGCATTTAATAAAGAATAACAAATGCTTTAAAAACTCTACCAACCACTGTAGAGTATAAAACAATAAAAAGCTCACCTGGAACTAATATCTCGAATGCAATCGAGTGAAATGAAATGTCTCTACTTCTCGTCACCTAAAATAATATTATGCCTTTGAATTATTATATATAAATCAATTAATAAAATGTTCAAATTGTATACTAAAATATTTATATATATGGATATAATGACAAAAGATTTCAGTAATTTAGTTTGGTGGCTCACTTTTGGAATCGTACTTTTAAGATGAGTGATAGGATTTGAGCGTGAATAAAACAAGGTTTGAATTGAATAAGTTTGTCATTGCTCGAAATCATCTTTGTTAGAGGGGACTTTTGGCTAAAACTTTTATAAATTAGAAGCAATGTAGAAATCAATGTAGAAATCATGAAATTAAGGCTTTGGACTCTTAATGAAATATATATCAAAAATCAGAAATTGACATTGACAAAATCATAAGAGAGAAATGTTATTGTTTTCGGCAAAAAGAAGAGGAATGTTGTGTTGATGTTGGAATAGGTGTTGTATTTTATAATTCAACATTTCAGTTACATGTTGTACTGAATGTGCCAACACCTACCACAACATCAGAATTTGCCCTTTCTCCCTTTACTAACTCTTACTTAACTTGTGTTGCTTAGTGATGTCCCAAATGCAGGTAGAAGACGTGGGCAACACCTAGGTCAAGCAGTTGCATGGGAGTGAGAAGTTTCTAAGCATCACTATGGAAGTTCCTACAATTGTGGAGTGTGAAGGGAAGTTACAAGAAACTACCTTTGATCCAATGGCCAAGATTGATCAAGGGAGTTGTAGGAGTTGCAAGGCAGTTCGAATTGAAGCCTATAAATAGACCACATTGCCTTCATTCCAAAGTACAACAAGAGAGAAAGCTAAACTACATTACTATCTATGGAATGCGTGACGCTTTAGTTAGAAAAACACTTTGTTCTTTCTTGTAGATTAGTGCACACTTATAAGCCCGAATATTTGTGTACTCAATCATAGTCGTTTATTAGGAAAATATGTTAGATCTATAAGGGAGATAGTTTCGTATTTTTCTAGTAACTTTTCGAACTCAATTAGAGTTGTTATTGTTCAAAACCTTACAAGGTTGTTGATTTTGTTTCACTGATATTAAGAGATAATATAAGTGATTCGTGTAGATTAATTATTTAATCTACACAATTTTTGAAATACTCTTTGCAAAGTGTTTGTTTAAATTCCGCTGCTCATTGTTGTCTCGTTTGTGCCAACACTAAGGACAACATCTCTGTATATCGCACGCACACTTTCATGTTGCTACCTTGTACTCCGGGTCCACTCAAACTAGTGTGTGGTGAAAATAATATTTTATGTGGCTATCTTTAAGAAAGTATAGTGTAAAATAGAAGATGGAGAGAGACAGATTTGATTGGAAAAATAGAGGATTATGGGCTTCTAAATATCCTCATATTTGAAACTGAGCATTTAAACTTTGGGTGATCTTGTATCAGCTCAACTCACACTCTTTATAAATATACCCACTGACAGCTCAATGCACACCTAAGTTTTTTTATAAATACACTCACTAATAGAAACTGCACGGTCTTGATAGGTAAACGACAAACACTTTAAAATAAAATTTAAGATCAAAAGCTGACAAACAAAGTAAATGAGACCTGCCTCATGCACGACATCGTCTCGTACAATTCATTATTCAAACATTAAAAAACACATGGATCTGGATTACAACACTAGTCCTGATCCAAAGAACTTCTCCTCAGTAATTCGATCAATTTTGTGAACCATGTCAGAAGATAAAAGATTCTTCCAATCTCCGACCACCCCCCTGCGAAAAAAAGCACAATTGGCCATACCGTTGGGCAAAACCCCATTCTTGTTAACTTCCAAGTTGCTCAAATTATCAAAGCTAGTCAAATTCAAGATTTTGTCAACGAGGCCAGATTCCTCTTCACCTTCAGAAAAAGGGCAGTTTAGGAAATCCGCCAAACGCCTCAGATGAAGCCCAGGCCTCTCCTTCATATCTTCATACTTGAAGAAAAGAACCCTTTCAGGATCTTCATTGCTCTGTTTCCAATACCCCAGAGCCTGATCCCAAAATGGTCCGAATGGGAGGGACCCCTTACAGAACTTATCCAACACTTGTCCGATTGAATCTGCCTCCATTTGTTGAGGATATAGCTTGTTCATGAAGTGCCAAAGGGAGACAAAAGTGTCCTTTGGATTCCTGCAAACGTACACAATCTTGGAAGATGAGTTTTTGACAGACTCTGGTAGACTGGAGTAAGATACGTGAGTGGAGAAGAATCTAGGAGAAGGGAAAGAGGCGAAATCCGGGATTTTATTGTCGGTGTAGATGTTGTACTCCAAGCTTAGGACAAGATCGTGAGAATTGTGAGAGTGGAGAGGGTGATTTGGGGCGATTGGGTGTGTTTTTCGATTGAGTAATGTGAAGATGATTGATTTCAACCAGGTTGTGCCTGATTTTGGATTGGTAACAAGAAGAACATCTGAATCTTGAGCCTGGAAATGCTTCTGACATGAGATTAAAGCTTCGAGATGTGGTGAAAGATACCAGAAACCTTGGTAATGGTAAATATAGGATCCGAACCATCCCTTTTGTTTGGGTAGGCTAGAGATTATATTATTGCATTCTTGGACGAGTGCTTCTTCTTGTTGGAAGTATTTTGGAGTGCCCATTTCTCACTCAACAACTCGGTGGGAATTTGGGATGTCTCTCTCTTCTTTTGTGTTTTACACTTTATAGCAACTGATCTTCTTCTATACCTTGTTCTCCAAGAATTTTTGAATGAGGTGGACAATGTTAGAAAAGTCAAATTTTACTTCCATTCCATTATTCTATAATAAAATGCAGCTCCCATTTTATTTTATTGGTGGAGCTAGAAAAAAAAAAATAGTGGTGATCTTGTATGAAATATTGCATACATTTTAGTTCAATTCATATTCACATTTTTTATAAATACATCTACTGACAGCTCAATTCACCAGTGACAGAAATTATACCTGATCATCTTCTCCGAGCAGTTTCCGACCACCCCAAGCCACGGCTGGACGCTATATATTTTTAGTTCATTGACTTAATAATTAAAACACAAGTGCGTCAATTGACAAATAGAATAATTAATTCAAATGAATTAATGGTGGTCCAATAACATACTCCCTCCGTCCCCGAGAAAGCTACCCAACTTTCTTTTTTCGTCCGTTCCAGAGAAAGCTACCCATCCCTTTTTTGGTAACTATTCCCCCTCACATTTCCTTATATTTTATCTCTCTCAATCACATCACCTCTAATACATCTACTTATTATATTGATATTTCTTAACCTCCGTGCCCGGAGCTCATGGGGAGCTTTCCCCGAGACGGAAGGAGTATATTTTTAGTTCATTGACTTAATAAGTCAATATTTACCGTCAATTGATTTAATTGATCAATATATTTTTGTGCTAAACTTTTAATCTCTCCATCACATAAAACAACCAAAGAGAAATTTGGAGAAACGGGATAAATGAATTCATCGTGTTAGATTCATTATTCAAATTACTCTAATTATAATAATAAGCTAATTATATATATATATATATGCACATATTTAGCATAATGTATTTATTCAATTTTAAAATAATAGCACTCTGGCACGACCCCAATTACTAAACTAAATATATTACAACTTTAAACGTAATACAACATCTAAACTTGTTGATAACCCCTTTTTGTATAACATAACATTATCTCACACCCAAAATAACATATTCACATTCATATATACAATGTTCCAAAACCCGAAACAGACATAAATCTCCAAGTTAATAAATTGATGCACACTAGATTATACAATACCATACATATTCAAAAGGAACACAACATATAACAGATGTAAAACAAGTCATGGTCCTGCCCAACAGGTCGTCATCTATGTACACAGCCACTCAAAATCCTGTAAGGGCTCCACAGCTTGTCCAGTAGGTCCATAAAATCGCAGATTATCAAAGTAACCTACAATGCACAAACTATGTGAGATAAATCTCAGTAAGTAAAAATTATGCACAATAATAAATGTACATTCAAAATCATTGTCTTATTTATTTTTCTTTATCTTTATAAACAACGTATACATTTATCTGGACCCGAAGGTCTATAGTTATATATCTTGCTCGGAGACCATTTTATTTGTACATTGACCGTCTTACCCGGAGATCTAATGACCATCTTACCCGGAGGCCAATTCATTCAATGACCATCTTACCCGGAGCTCTAGTGAGCATCTTGCCCGGAGGCCATTCATTTCATTTAATGACCATCTTGCCCGGAGCTCTAGTGAGCATCTTGCCCGGAGGCCATTCATTTCATATACGCTTTATAATGTTATACTTGATACAATGCAAACACATAATATCTTATGAACTTCATATATCGTTAAACTCACTGACAAATTTCACTATTATCATTGAACGCACTGGTTCATTTAGCAATATGATTGAACTCACAAGTACATTACATAAAACAATCGACCAGGTTCAACTCAAAATAATCACAAAACTCAAAAGATCATTTAAAACTCAAATTTCTTAATTAAAGAATACTCACATATCACCAATTAACACAATTAATTCAAAATATACTATATTTATGCATTGTAGTTGCAAATGAATTTCTACTTACCTCAAGATGCACATGCACAGATGATAACAACTCGAACTCTTAAATCCCCTTATCAACGTCCAAATTCCAATCTATACATATATACATGCATATACCTGCTCCTCTTCTTCTTCGATCAAGCTTTAGTATTTTTTTCTTTTTTTCTTTTTTTTTTTATTGTCCACCTCTCGCGTGCTTATACTTTCTGAATTGAAGAAATGGGCTGTGTGTAAATCCCAATATAAATGCCGATTCACCTCGTAGCTTATCTAGAAAGCTTTCTACTTACTAACTATTTAGACTATTATAATATTATTAATTTTTGTATAGTACTTATCCTTACTAAATGGCAGTGTATATAGATAAGATATAAAATAATAGTTAATAACTTATTTATTATTTACTATTCTAAATAATGTCATTACTCACCCAAATTATTTATATACTAGAATTCTAATAAAATTCAAATAAATTATAATAGATTCTTTCATCACTAATCACGTAAAAGCATATAAGTAATTCTCAATTTAAATGTAACATAAAGTAATGCAAAATCACAAGCTATCCCATAAATAATATTAAATGAACACCATGCATGAATTATATTGGTCAATGAGTAGTGAGAAGTTCGGGTTTTACATCCTCCCCTCCTTATAAAAATTTCGTCCCCGAAATTTAACTTACCTGAAAATTTGTGAGTGTTTAGACTTCATTTCACCTTCTCTTTTCCTTGCTCCTTTTGTTTATATTTCCTTGGACACATGCTAGCTATATGTCCGTTTTCACCACAAGAATAGCAAGTTCTGGTACTCAAAAGACAAACCCCGCTATGTGCTTTACCGCAATTTGAACAAGGAGGTGGTGGGGGCGTTGGAACTCTATTTTGATCCGTCTTGAAACGTTTATCTAGACTTTGTTCTCCTGATCTTGTTATAATATATGGTGGTGAAATTTTGAGATATTTTAATTTATGAACCAATTCATGTGATCGTGTTCTAACTTTGAGAATCACAATACATATGTAAAATTTAACCCGGTTCGATATCTTCCTTTGCATTACAAGATTGATCTTCCAACATAACTAAATACAACACCAATAAAAAAGAATATCAAGATCAATTTTATGTTACTCCGCAAGTGTTGTGTTGGGTTAAAACGGACATAAAACTTGGAGCGTAGAAACTCCAATGTTGAACGAGGTAGGCACTTCGTGAAGATGTCTGTAACTGTAAGCGGAAGATGGGACACAACAAATTGAGCAATAAGCTTGCCAGCTGTAACTAATTTTTGAACGAAGTGACAATCATTGTCGCCCTCTTATATGCAACCGAATTATGGCGTAGAACACATTTATTATCACATTTCCTGAACGCCGAAGAAAATGAGTGACCCAAACTAATTCAGCAGCTGCATTACGGAATTCGGATTCGTAGCTCGACCAAGCCAACGTGGATGCTACTTAGCACACAAGAAATTAAAGTATTTGTAAGTTCACTGTCGTGTACGCATCCAAATAACCAATAATTGAAGACTCCGGAGGACACGTAAATCTTAAACCATAGTAATTAACTAATTATACCAATTAAAACATTGACCAAAGAATGGTCTGTACATTCAAACCTTAAGAGTTAAGACACAAACAAAATGAAAAATATATCTACTATTTCTGACTTTCTGCCTTGTCAACTAAGGTTCTGACATAACAAAATATATTTCTGACTTTTCTGCCTTAATATATCAACTAAGGCTTTTGAATTTTCAGTTTTTGATCCAACACATGATGGTTGCCCTTTTACCTATTTGTGTCTCCCTCTTACTGTTACTTCCTCTGATCATACTTTTTTACAAATTATGGTGGATCCCATTTCATCTTCAAAATTTACTCATCTCCCAAGGAATCAGGGGCCCTTCTTACAAGATCCTCCATGGCTCCACCAAAGAGATCATCAAGATGAGAGACCAAACTAGTGCACACACTTCCATGGATTTATCTCATGACATATTTCCAAGGATTCAGCCTCACATAAATTCCTGGTTGAAATTATATGGTAACTTCTAATTTTTAATTTGTCATTATAATATATAATCACTATTCATATGTTACCTAATTCCAGTTCAAATAATTGAATCAGGGGACAATTTTCTTTATTGGATTGGTACTCGGCCTATAATTGTGGTTACTGAGCCTGAGTTAATTAAAGAAATCCTTAGCAACAAACAAGGTAAATACCCAAAAACTAAAATCAAAGGATACTTGAAGAAATTATTAGGAGATGGGATTGTTATGGCTGAAGGTGAGAAATGGTTGAAGCTTAGGAAGTTGGCTAATCATGCTTTTCATGGAGACAGCCTCAAGGTATATATATATATATATTATTGCAAAATATATGTATTAATTCCTCATCATTTATTTAGGCTCAAAATTAGTTAGTTTTGCTTTCTTGATTTGTAGGAAATGGTTCCAGCTATGATAGCTAGTGCTGAAACTATGCTGGAGAATTGGAAGGCTTACCAAGGCAAAGAAATCGAGGTGTGTCGTGAGTTCAGGCTTCTTACCTCGGACGTCATTTCCAGGACAGCCTTTGGAAGCAGTTACTTGGAAGGCAGAATAATCTTCGATATGCTTACGAAGCTGTGCGCCTTGATTTCAAAAAACATGTTTAAGATCAGATTTTGGGGCATTGAGTATGTGTGCTTCTGGGCTTTTTACATTTCTAGTTTCTTGGCATTGTTCATCAACTACTATCATATGATTTTCTTGTTAAATTTTGGTGATAATTGATAACCTTTTACATGCAGAGTCTGATGTATTGGTAAATAATTTCGTGTAGGAGATTTATTAGGACGAATGATGAAATTGAAGCAGATAGGATCGAGCTGTTGCTCCATGATTCTATCATGGAGATAGTTAAGAAGAGAGAATATGAAGTGGAGACGGGGCAAGCAAACAGTTTAGGCAATGATTTTCTGGGATCTCTGCTGAAAAACCGAGTATCTGCAGCTGAAATTATCGACGAATGTAAGACGTTCTACTTTGCTGGACAAGAGACAACCTACAGCTTACTATCATGGGCCACACTTGTCCTTGCAATTCACACAGATTGGCAAGAGAAAGCAAGAAAAGAGGTGCTTCAATTTTTTGGACAAGAAAATCCCAACTTAGAAGGCATTGCCAGATTGAAAACTGTAAGCTAAAATGTGTGCTCTTGATATTCTAATCGTCTAAATATATAATGTACGTTTTGTGTGGTTTAGGTGAACATGATAATATACGAAACACTGAGGCTATACAGCCCTGTGAGTATGATTGCACGAAGAACGGATAGCAGATTGAAGTTGGGGAAATACGAATTACCAGCAAATGTGAGTGTGACAATTCCACCTCTAGCCCTGCACAGGAACCCCGACATATGGGGAAGAGATGCTCACCTTTTCAATCCAGACAGGTTCGCCAAAGGGTTGGCTAATGCAACAGAGGACAATACCATGATATCCTTCCTTGGATTTGGATTTGGATTTGGACCGCGGATATGTGTAGGCTTGAACTTCGCGATTAATGAGGCCAAGATAGCACTCTCGATGATCCTTCAACGCTATAAATTCGTACTCTCACCCAGCTATGTCCACTCACCTATCATAGTCATCAATATTCAGCCTCAGTATGGACTTCAAATCTTGCTTCAACCATTATGAACAGAAGATTGGTGTAATTTGGCCTTGCTACCGGTGAAGATTTTGGAGTAAACAAAATATTGTAATAATTGCAGTTGTGTTGTTATTGCAGCAGTGTTATCTATTTCCAACTGAGTATAATAAAATGCCACAAAACATCTTGTGCAATTAAATTTGATAAATAGTTACCGACACACACACACACACATTACAGAAACGTATGTATACATGTTAATTACTTGATAGTTCCTATTTAAAGAAATACATGAGAAATTTAAATAAAGTTCATCTCCCCTCACAACTGTTTTTAAAGAACTATATAAAAAAAACTAATTAAGTTTGAAATAATTTTTCCTTCAGACTGTTTAATCAGAAATCCGTCTTCACACAAAATGCAACTCCAGTCAAAATTCAAATTCGATAGAACTTACAATCCGCTAAACACTAGTAATATAATAAAACCAAAATATCAAAAAATTTGTGGTCTATATTCCTTTGCAATTAAGCTAAACTTCGAGTATCAGTTATCAAACTACAAACATAAATGAGGGTCATTTGATCTGATGTAGTATAAGGATAAGGTAAGAAAGTAAAAACACATAAAACTAATAAAAAATAAACAGATTAACAGCAACAAACAATGATGCATTTTTTTTCTGGGAATGGGTCACACTAAGCAGCTTAGGTGGACACCCACTTGCCCTGGAGGCAAAGCTTCTCCTTGATGCGATTAACAAGTTTAAATTTTTCCTCAGCCTCAACCTGCTTACGTATGTCCGATTGTGGGGCTCGATCCGGATGAAAGGTAAACATCGCCCGTTTGTAAGCTGCCTGTACCTGCAAACATTATCATTAATTTCAACTTCTAATCTTGATAACCTCAATATAAATACCATGAATTCTCTCTCTACCTTCTCCTAGTTCTACAACCTTAAATAAAGTTCTAAACATTTTATGAATATTATGGAATTATCATTCCCTATATCAGTGATCAATAAATATTGAATATATCGATGAAATATTGGGATCTTTACGTCCTTGATCTTAACAACTATATTGCCTCTGTGAGCCTTAATCCTAATGATAAAGACACAGTAAGGCCATATATTTTTTAGAGTATACTGGAAGATCCATTGGAGCAATCATATTCTCATGGCAAGCTACTAATGTTTACGGCCTCTTTAAAGGCTAATAAATTTTCAGAGATCTCCTACACGATCCCAGTAAGTGCTTTAGTTGAAGCTAAAAAGCACATAAAAATTAACAAATTGAAAAATGTTTTTTTTTTTTTATGTCAAAAGTAAAAGCACAGTGTTAATACAAGTAGAATATATAGTGGCAAGTACAGCCTACCTCTTGTGGGGATGAATTAGGCCAACTGCCCACCTGAATTCCCAACAAATGCAACAGTGAAGCCATATTGTTTTTGCACTTAGTTTCCAGTATCTTGAGCTCATTTCTAACTTCACCACGGATTGTCTCCTTCAAGCTCATATTTTCTTCATCCTAAAAGGAGAATTAACTCAACCATTCTAATTAAAAATAAAAATCAATCTGTACCTAAAGCAAATTGAATTCACTGAAGTTCTCTCCAAATTGCAAGAGAAAGAACAGTAATAATGAACACATTACCTTCTTTTGAATGTTCCTCACTTCCTCTATACGTTCTTTCTGTCTTCTTTTCATATCCAATAAACGTATGCTCTCAGCTCTTTTTCTCTTGCGCAACTGGCGTAGACGGCGTGCTTCTTCAGACTACAGGAGAAAAGCAAGCATATCATATACAAACAATCTTTAAAAGGTAATAATTCTTGGTAATAACTCAAAACAATTACACAGTAAAATCCTTGGATCAAACACTCGAGGCATAGAATTTTCACAAGAGTGGCATGGATAATACTCCCTCCGTCCCTCTTTAAGTTTTATATTTTGCCATTTCGGGTGTCTCACTTTACATTTCCCTTTATGGCAAGTTGGGGTCCCACATTTATTAAAAACTATCCCTACTTTTACATAAAATTACACAAATTGCCACTTACTTTTGTTTTCTCTCTCAACCTTTTTACTTTTCTTACACTTTCCACCAATAACTTTAGATAACCAGCAACTTTACATAAAATACTATATTCCTCTTAAAACCTGTGTCATCCCCCGAATGTAAAGCTTAAAGGGGGACGGAGGGAGTAGTTACTAAAAAGAATGACACAGCCAAAATAATGTGCTAAAAGCTCCTCTTAAGACCTTTTCCAGCAAACTACTCATAAAATCAAAAGGGAAACCTCAGTTTCTATTTAAGAGTTTAGCAAATTTTCTATACTTATTCAGAAATTGAAATGACTGAAGAGAACTGTTCACCTTGATACAACTTAGGACACCAAGAACTAATGCCACATAGCAACTAGGATAGATAATATATGAGTTACAAGATAATAAGTTTTCAAAAAAGGCAAAAGCCAAAGAAACATAGCTGGGGCTAGCTTATGTACAGATACTGAGATACATAGAGAGAATGCTGAAAGGAACAGGAGCTTCGATCCCTGGGCTGAATATTTCCACACAAGTCTCGAGAAAAGTCAGGTAAAGTAAAGCTTCAAGATTAAAAGTCAGAGCCAGTGGCAAACACAGGTGTAGGGGCCAACAAAGGGAGGTAGGGTCAATTAAAGAAAAGTATTGACTATAGTATCACCCTCAGTGAGCTACCCTAATTTTTTACGAAAGAAGTTAAGGCGCAATATAACTTCAAAGAAAACTTATAACCATGACAAGTGCAAAGGGCATTCACTAATTTTATTGCACAAAAATCTTTTGAAGCTGAAGTGATTTTTCAAGCCTCAAAGTTAAAATCAAAGTAGTTTGAGGCAATAATGAATACAAGAATATTCTAACAAGTCCAGGTACAACCTTAACACTTCACCTCCTTATCCTTAAAATAAAAGGAATCACAAATTCAACTACCACTACTTCTTCCTCAATGGAATGAATATAAATCAGCTCTGCCTCAACACTCCTTCAGAGCCATTTTTCAACTATCTTTCTACAGAAGATTTTTTTACCAAAATAATTGTCATTTTGCACATCTAAGAGAATGAAATACTCCCTCCCACTATATCTTTCCCCTTTCTTTTGGGTGTTTTGATTAAGGAATATGATAAAATAATCGATGTAGCATAAGTGATGTGATTGGGAGAGAAAAAATAATAGATGAAGTATGATAAAATAAAAGATGTAGTCCAAGTGATGTGATTGGGAGAGATAAAATAATATGCAAAAAATAGAATGAGAAACTTATTGTGGGATGTCCAAAAAAGGAAAGTAAGAAAGTTATAGTGGGACGAAGAGAGTATCATATTTCAATCTTGCCATTCTACTTGTTTTTTGCTATAGTATGCATTAACTGAGCAAATTTACTTCACGTAGGTAAACAGAAGGGTAAAAATGCCACATTACATAAATTTATTGCTATTTAAATATTTTCTTAATTCATGTGAAACATCCTTAAAACTCAATTATAGTGGGTTGGAGGTAATAATACTTTTTTTATGAAAATGCTCCAATAGAAAGGTGAAGATTATAAACCTGGATCTGTAGTGCTTGCTGTCGGGAAGCCCACTCTTCTTCATCTGCTCTTTTATATTCATCTGTTTCCTTTAGCTTTTCACGTTCACTAATTATACAGGTTTCCTGTGTGTCACCATTTTGGGTAGGCAGGTCATCTTTATCTTCCTGCTGATGAATATTAGACACAGAATCACCATCTTGTTGAAGGTTAGCTTCTGTAACACGATTACTTCCGAAATGGTTCCTTTCCTCCACAATTCTAGTAGCTGTCTCCTGAACATTCCCATGATTGTCTTTTGGAAAAGATCTTCTTTGGTTAATCTCAAGTTCAAATGAACTTTTACTCTTACATTTGGTGGCCTCACTTTTAGATGGACCAGATGCACCATCATTCTGCTGATCATGAATCATATCATCAGATAAATGAGTGCAACCAAGATCAGTATCCACCTTTTTTCTATAAAAATCGTGAGCATCAATTTCATCAATTTCCTCCATGGATTTGCCTGGGGAGAAACTTGATGCTTCTTTATGCTGCCTAGTCTCAAATTTTGATTTTGCATTTTGGTGGTATTCCTTGCATTTGGTGGCCTCACTTTCAGTGGGACCTGAATTGCCAATAAAGGAATCCTCTTCAAAATTAGATGGACCAGATGAACCATCAGAGCAACCAAAATCAGTATCCACCTTTTCTCTATAAAAATCTTCAGCATCAATTTCATCAATTTCATTTATGGATCCGTCTGGGGAGAAACTTGATGCTTCTTTATGCTGCCAAGTCGCATCATTTGATTTTGCATTTCGGTGGTAATTGCCAATACAGAAATCCTCTTCAACAGGTTTTGGAAGAGAAGGCCCCACTTTAGGAGACTCCTTGTCCTCAACAATCGTATCATCAGATAAATGAGTGCAACCAAAATCAGTATCCACCTTTTTTCTATAAAAAGCTTGAGCATCAATTTCATCAATTTCATCAATGGATTTGTCTGGGGAGAAGCTTGATGTTTCTTTATGCTGCCTAGTCTCATCTTTTGATATAGCATTTTGATGGTAATCCTTGTTAATAACATGTGAGGTGCCAACATTGTTAATATCTTTCCTTCTCCTAGAGAATGCTTTTTCCCACTGCTCTTGAACCTTTCCAGAAATATCTTCCACTATCTCACAATCAGACAAATCATCATCATCAGACGAATCACATTCTGCATCACTATACAAACCATAGCGGTTACTTCTAGAATAATTCCCAGAATACGTACGTTTGCACTTTGATAATCGAAAAGGAGTTCCTTTGTCTTGAACAAACTGGTAATCTTCAACAGCAGCATCTGCAGAGTCTTTACAATTCTGAGCAACACGTACAGAGTCTCTACTTGAGGACGTGCCAGCAGAGAATCTCGCCTTGTCGGCACCAACAAAATGACTGCTGTCGTGGATCTCATCATCATCAAGATTTATCACATTCCTTAATGGGCACTTGTCTTCCCTCAGCATGCTTGAACCTTCATTTTTCTTCGGCGGCAATGATTCAGGAGTGTCGATGATAATAACCTTTTCAAATTTTTCAGAATCAACATCTATCAGAATAACATCATCAGCTTCTTTATTATATGTGCACCTTCTCAGCACTTTCTCTCCCGAACAGGGCCTGGGGCGTGGACGACCTAAAGATATTCTAGCCATTTGTTACTGCATGCAGGACTACTAGTTAGCTTGTAGTTGTCAGAAATCACCTAGAAAAATGGCATTAAAAAATTAACAAGGTATCACAAACATTACTAGGAAATTTGTTATGCCTGATTGCCTGGAACAAGATGATAATTGTAACACGACAAAATCAATAGTCAAATCAAAATTTCCATTTTCCCACATGGTTACGCAAGGCTAAACACACTAGAATAATACACATCCAATGTAGCCAAAGCACAAAACAAACATGCGCTTCACTAAAGCAAGGCGGGCCATTTAAGAATAGTAATATATATGATCTCATACAAAAAAGACATGATAACATAAAATAAGATCATATCCTAAGAACTTCCATCTTCTAGAGCATTTAGAATGCAGATCCTGGGAAGAACTTTGATTGTTTTTTCCTGAGAAGTTTGCACGCGCCGCTTATAACACTTGCCTAATTCTTTTTTATTGATGAATTTTAATTGGTTCTGTGGCTTGGGCTTTAACATTTTAAGTAAGGGCTTCATTAATTCTGAACGGGCTTTTAAAAATAATTATGGGCAAACTCCAGAAGAAAAAAAACTTGCCCAGTCTGATTTCATCAAAGCAGATAAAGCCACCGATTCACGCTTTAGAAAAAACGCAGAAAGTGAGTGTTTTACAGCACTTCACTGACTTTGATGTGCCTGGGAAGGATCAAAGTGGTAGAGGGTTTCTTCGCTTCGCTTTTTATGCTTAAGCGTTCAGGCGAGCTTTTAACTACCCCCTGTGGCCTGTACACATCAGCCATTGATCAACGCAATTGAAAATTCCAGATTCTTCCTTCACATACACACAAAGGAGAATCTTCCCTTCCCTATATACTAATTCTAAATCTTTCTTTGCTGAGGTGGCTTCTCCAAATACCTCCATTCTGAAATCCCTAAAATTCTACAATTTGAATTTGTATTTTCTTTTTTTTTTTTTTTTAAATCTAAATCAGGATTTGCAAATATCTTGCTATATGAAGGAGATATAATCTTAACTAAACAACTTTTTTGTCAAATCTCTTCCTGTGACAAGGAGAGAGTTAAAAGCACAGCAACAAAGCTAAAATACAAGAAAGAAGGGTTAAAGGAACCTAGAGTACAGGGAAGTGATATAGTTCCTTAGTTTCTTCTTTCTTTACCAATTGACCCTTGAACCCTAGGCCTAGATTAAACACGGTTTTCTCGCTTATGATTGGCTCTGTTTTCTTCGAGTTATTTTTGTCAAAAATGGTTATTTATTTCAAAAATTGTACAAACCACGTTTTGGGTCGGAAGATATGGAAAGTAGAAGACGCACACCGAGGCGCGCTGAGTTCAAGAATCAGTTGGTTGAGTTTAGAAAAAGTAAAAGCCCATTAAATTGTGAATGTAGAAGATTTTTTGTAGACATGTACAAAATATGTGAATAATAAATACATTTCCACTACTTAAAACACGTGTTGGAAAAAAGTCATATCACAATTCACAAACCAACTAGTTATAACTCAATAAGAAATTTAACCCGAGATTAGCTTAAACAGTGTAGTCCATAGTTGTTAGAGGCAAGAGATGCAAGCGAACATAGGCAAAAGTGTTTTAAAAGAAAAATAATGCCCGTGCTATTCTTTGAGGAATACTGTCATACGACTCATACTGATATTTAATAAATCAAGCTTTGTCAAATCTCTTGCTATGGGAAGAAGATACAATTTTATCTAAATAAAGATTTTCCAAATTTCACTCTATGGAAGGTAAACAGGAGTCAAAATATGGCATAACTCATAAAAGGGATAAGATTCACACAAAAAAGGGTGAAAAAGAGCTTAGCAACTGCCGAGAGAAACGACATTGTTTCATTAAAACTTGTTTATGATTCTGCCGCTTCTTTCTTATGAGTTTTTATGTCTTAAAACTTGTTATATCATAAAAATAGTACACTAAACATCTTTGGGGTGAGAAGATCTGCAAAGTTTAGAGGCATGCATGTAGCACACTAGCACACCAGGATTAATATTTGCAAGAGTACGAAACACGTGTTTTAAGTCTAATTATTAAGTATTAACACATACATAACAAAATACTTATACACGTATATACACACATAAATCTAAACAAAAATAAATAAATACACATATTCATATAATTAAATACACACAATAAATCCCAAAAAAATCAGGGGGGCAGCAGCCCTTACCCCCTGCCCCCCTTGCATCCGCCATTGGGTGCACGGAAACATTACCCCACAAACTGCTATGTTTCCTGTGCCATGGAGCTCGCTGGAGTCTCAAACAACTATGGCATCATTTACACCACTAAGCACACAAACCAAAACTTAACTCGAAAACCCACTGTTGCAACTAATAGTTCAATATCTGAACAAAGAAATTCACAACTTATAAATCCGATAACAACTTCAGATCACCCAAATAAATGCATCCAACATAAATATGCCCGCTAAACGCACAAAATAACTCAAGATTAAATAAATCTTACATAAATAAATCTTACATAAATAAATCACCAAATAATACGTATAAGGCTTTCCATCTAGTACATTCGAACAAATTACAAACCCTAATCAGACCCAGGTAAAAAAATCAGCAAAGCCCAAGTATATCCGAAACCCTTTTTAAAAGAATGTGAACGCTAATAAAGAATTCGATCTTCAGAGGCATATAAAACTAGTAGGTAAAGAGAATCAAAGTCAAAACATATACCTGAACAAAAGAGAAAAATCCTTCGGCGACTAAGTAGTAAAAGGCATCGGAAATCACCACTGAGATAAACTGAGTCAATGATTGTCCCAACAATAACAATTTGAAAGTCCCAAACGGGCAAATTCGGAGAGGAATTTTGAATTAGGAGAATTGTAGAAGCCGCGTGAACCGGATGTGTGCGAGGATATTTATGGTTAGAGTGGAGAAATTAGGAAAGGGCTATGGGCGCAACTATTATTAAAAGAAATATAAAAAAATGTCGCAATTATTCGTAATGAAAATGAAAAAAAAAAAATATATCCGCATTTATTTTTCTAGTTATATTGGGAAAATTACAATATTTGCCCACCCGGTTAGAAGTACTGAAATCATCTCTCGTATCAAATTATCTTCTCCAATTACCACACTTTCGTATCTTATGCTTGAAGTCATTGAAAAATGAAAAATGAAAAATGTAAATTTCTTTAGTTGTGTGTTCATAGATTACAATTTCATAAATTTAAGTTTGGATGATTCATTCACATCAATTTTCCAACAATCAAAATTTGACTATTTTTTAGCGAATAGAAGATCAAACTTTGTATTAAATCGTTTCTCTTCTAGCCCGTCAATATGAAGAAGCATGCAGGTCAAAGGTCTTCAAGTCGTGAGTAGAGGTGTGTTATTGATATAAAGAAGGCCATTCATTCATCCTCATACTCATATCGGGTAAATTAGGATTTTGATCATTTTATATCTATATTTCAGTGTCACGGTAAATAAAAGGTAGAAACATTAATTTATTTGGGATAAGGTATGTAAAGCAAAAAAGGAAATGTTTTTAATCATGACAACGATGAGTTTTGCTTCTTGCTCTTTTGCAATAATTCCTTTAGGTATACAACCCCTTAAGTCGCTTATCCTAACCAAAGCATAAAAAATGGTGGCGCGAGCCAATGAGGATTACTAAGAAGTTCAGATAAAATCTCAAATTAGGGATGCAACGAAAATACGGTACTGAAAACAACTATCTGGAATATGAGTTAGTCGCGAAATCTCCGATCCCCAAACTCTATTGAAATCTATAAAAAAAATCTTATGATAACGAATTAGTCTGTCCAAGATTCCTGAACTCTCTTTACCTTTTTCTTTGATAAATATCAAACTCTTTAGAATCAGTCTAGCAAACTCTACCAAATAAGTAATTATTTGTCCCTTAATCTATCCATCTACCTCAAAATAGGCATCTTGCTAGAAAGTTGGTGGGCTCATTATGAATTAGGTCCGGTGGTGGTTTTGGGATCCCACTGAAAATGCTTCTTTGATGCCTTGAGTATTAGATCTTGATAGTAAGATTTCGATTCCCATAAAAAGGTAGAAGTGAATCCATAGTCACGACCATAAGAAGATCCAGTAAAATATCGACGGATAAGAGTCGCGTTGTCAATTGGCTTGACCTAACCTTCCATGAACATGACACTACTATATACGAGATTTCGAGATGAATCCTCGTTTATTTTGAGATTTCGAGTTTTGAAAATGACCTCGATTCGTAAGCGGATTTGAGCAACAACATTGCATTTATTTCCCAATAAATTTTTTTGTAGTTTTCTGGTAAATTGAAGGATGAGCCAGCCATATATCAAAATGACGAGGTTGGGGAAATGAACAGTTGATATATGGTTTGTCCTCTAATTCACCGAAAAATGTTCCAATTTCGCATGCCGAAAAATTGATGAGAGTGAATCGTTCAAACTTAAATTTGTAGAGTTGTAATATACATAATGAGCCATTGAAGGCATCAAAGTAATGAGTTTGGAGAGACAAATAATTTTATGTATCGCTCGTTCTTTAATTCACCAAAAATGCTAGTGAAGACGACAAAATGTTCTAAAACTTATATATTTTAATGACTTTGAGCATAAATTTCAAAATATTAGTATTTGGAGTGTATTAATTGCTACCCCAGACTTGACGAACAATTTTCACTATCACTTCTATCCGGAAACAATTTTACACACACACATATATATATATATATATTATATATGTTAGTACATATTTTTCTTTGAAGAAATTATAGAGCTCATTTTTTTAGTTGAGCCTTACTTTGGTTTTTTTTTTTTTTTTTGAAATGTGTAGTTTTTTCTTTTTCTTAATTTAATTTAAATTCAATTTTATTCTTTTTGTCTCATGTGTAGGCCCGAAAATATTTTTACATTTCTAACTATACGAGACGATAACAATGTGCATTACTATATTTTATTAGATATCGAGATGCTCAAATTTCAAACTTTTAGGGTGTTTACTTTGGGCTTTGGGTGGTTTTAAAAATCTGATTTTTGAAATTTCAATGAATAGTAATATGAGTGTTTCTTTTGGGCTAAGGTATGTTTACTTTTGATTTTAAAAACCAGGTTTTGGATTTCAAGATCCAAAACCCGTTTTACTTCGAGATTTAAAAACCAGTTTTCAAAATCCACTCAAAACCACCCCTATCAAACATATTGATTTGACATAAAGTTATATCTATATAATATTACTTCAATCATTATATTCTTTTTCAATAATAATATAATAATACAATAATATAATACATTTAATCATTACACACTTAAATAATCATTATAATCTCATCAAACAATAATATAATAACACAAATTCATTCAATCTTACAACTTGATTTGACATAAAGTTAAATCCTTCACTATTTCAAAACTCAAAAGAAACACTCATATTACTATTCATTGGGATTTCAAAAACCAGGATTTCAAAAACCCGGTTTTTAAAACCAGCCAAAGCCCAAAGTAAACACCCCCTTAGGGCATGTTTGTTTTGGAACTCACACGTCCGGACGTAGGACGTAACGTCCCCCGTCCTGTTCTAGTTCGGGATTTCACATCCGGATTTCAACATCCAACTCCATCCACCCCTAAAAATATCTATATATTTTATTATTATAATAATACAACATCACTCACTTTTACTAATGGGTGGTGCTAAACATCCAGAAACTGGATATCCAGAAAAGGGCATTTCTGTAATTTTATGTTTTGAGTTGGGTTAAAAAGACCAATATACCCTTAAGTGTAAATGCCATAATTTTTGAATTATTTCTCTCTCTCTCTCTCTTTATATTTTCAAGACAGCAATGATTACGCCAACACGCATTTCAATGTTGTATTTAATTGCACTCTTTTATTTCTTTCATTTAGTGATTAAATTTAATTTATTGAATTTTAATTTATAATCTGTTTTAAATTTTAATTTATTGAAGTGGATCATCTCCTACACATATTTGCTTCTTCCCCAACACACCATTCCCGATAGGTCCGGTCACAGCGCCGCCATCTCTCTCTTTCAAAATTCGGCCAACATCTGTTCCAATATTTGGCCACAATTTCCAAACAAATCGCATTTCATCCTGGGAAACAAAATCCTCAATCAATTTTTTTTTTAATTTGATAACTCATTCATCATAAAATGTGATTTAATCTAACAAATAAAAAGAAAATTATTCATCTTCCACCCCTAAGAGGAGCTTGGGGAAGAAGAATGAATCAACACAAAAACACATGGCATCCAAAAATCTAGTCGATTCAGGAAAATCAATCGAGGCAAAAAATTATACTCTACTAATTAAAACAACCAACATCAAGACAAAATTTCAAGAAGCAAACCTAAAAAGATCTAAACACATAAATTTTAAAATTGAAAATCTAATGTCAAGATCGTGATGAAGTGTAAAATAGATTGAGGGCTTCTAATACTGATAGAAAAACGAAGCTATAACTGGTAGATTGAATGAAAAAGACGATCGAAAAAGCTTAAATTTGAAAAAATGGTCAAGCGAAATTTATAATTTAAATTTAAAATCTCTCCTCCCTCTTCTCTCTCCTGTCTCCTCCCTCTCCTCTCTCCTCTCTCTTCTGTCTCCTCCCTCTTCTCTCTCACATATTCCCAAATCCCAATACCTTTAAATAAACTTTTTCCACTTTTCCACTTACGTATTCAATATTCTTTCCTATTTAAAAAAAAAATCTTTAATAAAAAATTTAAAAATCAATTTCATAAAAAAAATGTCATAAATTAATCACATAATAAATGTCACATATACTTTATAAAAAAAGGCCTCATATTAATAATTTTAATATATTATACTGTATGAGTTTTGAATAAGTACATGTGTAACCCATTTCAAATTTAATAAATTATAAAAAATTTAATTGATAAAAATTATTAGATTTTTTTTAATAAAAATATAAAAGCATGTCTCATATTTAATCCTCATATAAATTTAATAAATTATGAAAATATAATTTCACATAAAAATATGTTTCATGTTAATTATTTTAATTAAAACAATAAACATTAATGTCACAATTCAAATTTAGTAAATTATAAAAAATTAACATGTAAAAAATTAATTTTACACAAAAATATATATGTCACATGTCATTTTAATTAAAATATTGAAAATTAATGTCTTTAAATTTAATCAGTTACGAGAACTTAATACCTTAAAAATTAATTTCACATAAAAATATATATCATAGGTTATTTTAAATAAAACTTTAAATTGAGTAATGTGGTATTTTTCTATTTATTTTCTATTATTAATTATTACAATATTTAGTAATATTGTACTATCACTTAATTATTTTACAATTATTGCTACTTGTTCTCTCAGGGCTTAGGGTTAAGGGTATAGGATTGAGGTTTTAGGGTTTAGAATTGATGGTTTAGGGTTTAGGGTATAGGATTGAGGGTTTAGGGTAGGGGTGGACATTCGGTTCGTTCTGTTCGGTTTTGAGCTTTTTTCAATCGAATCGAAATAATCTAAATTTTAAAAATTGAAACTGAAATCGAATCGAAATTTGTTTGAATCGAACCGATTAAAAGTTCGATTGGTTCGGTTTAAACCGAAATTCTTGTATAAAATATTATTTTTCAACAATTATACATTTCAAGGATTTTTTACACAAAAAATCAAATTCAAATTATAAGTTTAAGAGTTCACAATCCAAACTAACAAGTTCCTCAAAGTTTAAAATTACAAACCACAAAAATATCACGCAAAAAATTAATGGTTTTGTTGCATTTTCCACAATGAAATTCATCTTCAAGGAAGATAATTTTTTTTAGTGGAGCAAGAAGACGACAAATGTCGAATTAAAAATTTGAGATTGAAAATTAATAAAGTAACGTACTTCAAATAGAGTTTCTTTTTGTTAACGTATTATTTCATATAATTTATTGATTAAATAAGTAATTTTTTAAATTTATATAAAGAAATTCGATTCAGTTCGCTTTATTCGATTTTGTAAAATATAAACCGACCCGAACCGAACAACCGAAATTAAAAAAAAAATTCAACCGAACCGACAACTGAATAAAACAAATCAAATAAATCGAAAATTATTATTCTCATAAATTATGTAGCATTGACACGTAATAATAACTCATGTAAAAATTATTATTCTCATAAATTATTAAAGTTAACTTTTTAGAAAATTTAAATTATTTATTCGAATTATTTAATTTATTTTAAATAATTTCCATTGATGAAGTAAATGATTAAGGGTTTAGGGTTTAGGGTTCAGGGTAAAGGGTTCGACTACTCCTTTCAACGTGTACATATAGGGTTCATTAATAAATAAATTTCAAATGTGTATTAGTATGAATTTTTATTCAATATGGTACAGTTATCTCCGATTACTCGTTTTTCCGCATATAGTGTTTACGGTTCAGGATTTAGGGTAAAGGGCTCGACTACTCATTTCAACGTGTATACTTAGACTTCATTAATAAATAAATTTAAAATTTGTATTATGAATTTATATTTAATATAGTACACTTATCTCCGACTACTCGTTTCTCAGCATATATTGTTTACGGTTTAGGGTAAAGGGTTCAGGGTAAAGTGTCCGACTACTCCTTTCAACGTGTACACTTAGACTTCATTAATAAATAAATTTCAAATATGTATTATGAATTTATATTCAATATGGTAGACTTATCTTAGACTACTCGTTTCTCAGCATATAGTGTTTATGGTCCAGGGTTAGACATTTTTCTTATTTCATAATTATAATTTTAATAAATATTATTAACCATTTAAATTTTTTAATTTGAATTGATTCATTGATAATCATTAAGATTATGGAAATAATAATTATTATTTAGATATATACAAATATATTTTTTTAAAATTTAAATCGAATTGATCCACACTTTAAATAATTTTACTTGTAATAATAATTAAGATTATGATATTAATAATAAATATATATTTTGATATATATAAATATCTTTTTTTCTTTAAATTCGTTCTACCGTAAAATAAAACTTAAATATACTCATACATTAATATCCAATTATCCACACATGCATTTTTATTGAAAAAAAATATAATCTAAATTATCGTAATGTTTAAAAAAATCTTAAATCAATTAAAATTATATATATTAGATTCACGTCCCTTCATATTCTCAATCACAAATTTTTAAGTTTTAACATTTCAAAAATTAAATTAATTAAAAATTAAATTTTAACATTTCAATTATCTGGCGGACGGCACATTTGCATAGTCCCCGACGAGGAGTCCAGGACAGAGTACGTGGCAGCGATGAGGAAGTCCGGCTGGCACCCGGCTGACGTCATCGTGGGGCGGCCGGAGGAAGCCATGGAAGGTCTGGAAGGGGTGGATCTGGCGGTGGTGGACTGCCGGAGAAACGACTTCGGTCGGCTTTTGAGGGCGGCGAGGTTGGGGCAGAGAGTGGCGGTGCCGGCGGCGTAGAGGAGTGTTTATTTTTCTTTAAAACTCCAGTCGGATTTAAGAATAAATAAATAATGATATAATTTACGGTCAAAATTAAATCTGTAATTGAAAACATGTGATTGTGAAGAAGAATATCTCTAGAGCAAAAAATTGTTCAGATTTCGTGTTTTGATGGAGATATGGTTGATAATGGCGGAAACTTTTTTTTTTGTTTAACAGATGAAATGGTGATAATGGTGGGAACTTAATTTATAATGGCAATGGCTTTAATGGTGGGAGAAAGAGAAAGAGTGTGGGAGAAGAATGCATTAAATGTGTCGTCAAAACAATTAATCATGACAATGCATTAAATGCAGCCCCAATATTTAAACATAATAATTCTGACGCATGCTATTTTAATTAATTTATTAGTATTATAACTAAGTGAGGGTAAAATAGTAATATCGCAATTAATAAACAATTAATTAAATTAAAATCCAGATTCTGGATATCCAGAATCTGGATGCATATCATTACAGTTTACTAATTGATTTGACATAAAGTTATATTTTATAATACAACATCAAACTCTCTTACACAATTGATTTGACATAAAGTTACATCATATCTTACTTAACATCCCAAAACAAACATACACAATCACTATTCATCAAGATTTCTCAATCCGGATTTCCCCCATCCTACATAATCCCAAAACAAACATGCCCTTAGGGTATGATTGATATGGTGGAATAGGCCATGAATGGAATCACCATTCATGGATCTATTCCAAATTTGATAATTGGTATGATTTATGGAATGGAATCATCATTCCTTCTGGAATGGTGATTCTCAAATGTGTGGAATTTTCATTCCTTCCCAACCCATGGGTTTAAGGAAGAAATCAAAATTTTAATAAATCCTGTAATAAAAATTAATAATAATATTATTATTTAATAATAAAAAAAGTATAATATTTAATAAAAATATTAATATAATATATAATCTAAAAATAAAAATATAATAAATTTAAAAAATATAAATAATAATATAATAATTTTAACAATAATATTATTTTTCAATAATATTAAATTATAAATATAATAACATAAAAAATAAATTTTTTTTTAAAAATATAAATAATACGGAGTACTATATAATATATACAATATATTATTTTCAATAATATAAAAAATAGTATAATAATTTTTGATAATATAAATAATAATAATATTTTTAAAATTTATTTAATATTAAAAATAATGATAATATTCTTATTTTAAAAATAAAAATATTATTTTTATATAAAATATACATTTATTATAAATAATAAAATAAGAAATATATATATATATTAATAATAATAATAGAGAGTCAATAATGATTATTAAAATATTAAAAATAAAAATAATATATTTTTAACAATAATCAATGATATTAATTTTAAAGATAAAATGGGATAGCTCATGGTTAGAGCACTACTATCTAGGCCTTAGGTCCTGGGTTCGAGTCAAGGAGATGGGTATTTAACTTCCATAAAAAAAAAAAAAAAAATATTAATTTTAAACAATACTAATGGAATCACTATTCATGAATCTATTATTCAGCCTCAAATTCATTCCATCATACCAATCATGTCCTTAGAGTATGATATGGTGAAATAGTCCATGAATCATGCCCTTAGAGTATGATATGGTGAAATAGTCCATGAATCATGCCCTTAGAGTATGATATGGTGAAATAGTCCATGAATGGAATCACTATTTATTCATGAATCTATTTTCATTCACACCTTCATTCCATGATATGGTGAAATAGTCCATGAATCATGCCCTTAGAGTATGATATGGTGAAATAGTCCATGAATGGAATCACTATTTATTCATGAATCTATTTTCATTCACACCTTCATTCCATTTTTAAGTTCATTCCATTCAGCCTCAAATTCATTCCATCATACCAATCATGCTCTTAGAGTATGATATGGTGAAATAGTTCATGAATGGAATCACTATTCATGAATCTATTTCAAATTTCTGATTATTAAAATTTTTGGAATGAAATCATCATTTTTTATGGAATGATGATTTCAAAAGTATGAAATTCTAATTCCCTCAAACCCCATGAATTTAACTGAGAAATCAATTTTTTAATAAATAATTAATAAAAACAATATTACTCTTATTTAATAATAATAATAAAAAATATATATATATAATGAAAATATTAATATAATATCAAGAATAAAAAATAAAAATAATCTAATAAATTTTAAAAATATAAATAATAGTAATATATTAATTTTTAACGATAATAATATTTCTCAATAATATTAAATTATAAATATAATAACATAAAAAATATTTTAAAATTTCTCAAAAATATAAATAATATATCCAATATATTATTTTTAATAATATTATAATAATTCTTGATAATACAAATAATGTTAATATTCTTATTTAAATATAAAAATATTATTTTTATATAAAATATACATTTATTATAAATAATAAAATTAATAATAAGATAAATATATATTAATAATAATAACTCTTCTATCAATAATAATTATTAAAATATTAAAATTAATAATATTAATTGAACAATAATCAATAATAATATTTTTATTAAATAATAATAATAATATTAATTTAAATTAATAATATATAATATTTTTAGTAACACTCAATAATAATAATTTAAAATAAATGTATGAAGTATTACATTTCATTCCCGCGGTATACCAATAATAATAATAACTCTTCTATCAATAATAATTATTAAAAATATTAAAAATAATAATATTAATTTAACAATAATCAATAATAATATTTTTATTAAATAATAATAATAATATTAATTTAAATTTAAATTAATAATATATAATATTTTTAGTAACACTCAATAATAATAATTTAAAAAAAATGTATGAAGTATTACATTTCATTCCCGCGGTATACCAATCATAAGAATAATTATTCTTATGTCATTCCATTCTCGAGTTCATTCCAGTCTCAAATTCATTCCATCATACCAATCATGCTTTTAATGTAAAAAATGATTAGTGTGATAATCGGGGGCGGACCCAGAATGAATGGTTGAGGGACAACAGTAAAATTATAAAGTAATCAAATTTAAATTATATATACTTACAACCTTATATATAATACGGAGTATATTAATTATCATAAATTTTTTTAAAATATAGGAGTAACATTAAACTTTAAATCGGTTAGAATTTAGAATGTATTTCTTTCATATCACGAAAATTATGTATAAGTAAATCTATGTTGAATCTACAAATTAAATTCTAAAAATACATCAATTAACAATTGGAGAATTAATTTTAAATTAAATGTTAATTATGAATTAAATATTTAAAGAATAATCAAAATGACTTTAGGAGTATATAAATACAAACAAAAATGACAAACCTAGTGAATACTGCATAAATAAGTGTAGCCTTTAGTAGTGTGAAAGCGTCGTGAATTGTCAATTTTGGAAGAAAATAAACTAGGCAATTAGAAGATGAATGGGCTGACTTTAGTTATTTTCAAATATAAAAGCCCATGACAGCAAACTATTTAGGAGCGCAAAAACTTATATGCAATATTGCATACATGCAATATGACTAATTAAGGTAATTAGGTCAAAATTCGTGGGTCAACGCGGGTCAACACGGGTCAAAGCGGGTCAAATATTTATTTTCACTCTAATATATTATTATTTTACTACATGACCAAAATTATGTTACTACAAGAACTAAATTTTGTCACTACAAGGTCAAAAGTGTATTACTACAAGTCTAAAAATATTCTGGACACTTATTTTTTTGGGGCAAAATTACTAAAATAATTTTGACTTATTCCGCTACTACATGACTAAAACAATGTTACTACAAGACCAAAATTTTATCACTACAAGGTTAAATGTATATTACTACATGTTCAAAAATATTCTGGAGACTTTATTTTTTGGTGAATTTTTCAGAATGTTTTGACATGTATTATTAAATTTTTGGCCTTGTAGTGGTAATATTTTGGCCTTGTAGTAACAATATTTTGGTCATGTAGTAAACCACCTGTTTGCAACCCGCGAATTTTCTGGGCAACCCGGATCCAGGCTTATGACCCGCGAATTTTTTAAAAATTGACTTAATTTGACTTTTAGACTTAGAGTTTTGACTTGCCTAATTGGGATAGAATGCATGTATGCACTGCTTAATGGATAAAATAGGGGGCTCCTCCTATATAACGTGCATCCGCCTCTGCTGATAGGGGTGTCAAAACCAGCCCGGCCCACCCGACTGACAGGCTAGGCTGGGCCTTATTTACAGTGGTCCGAAAAAAATCGGGCCGAATTGGCTCGGCCCAGATGATCCACCGGGTCGATCGGGCTCAGGTCGGGCTTAGCCCGATTTTTCGGGGGCCCTGACTATATACCCCTCCAGCTTTGTTAAGTATACTCCCCTTCTTCATTTATTAATTTAAAATTCATGTAAAATATCAAATTTGCCCTTTTAATAAAATGGACACATGTTAGATACACTCCCAGCTTTCAAATCCTATTCCTAATGACAGTCGGTGCCGACGTTGTCGGCGACCGACACCAACACGGACTACCCAAACTAAATGTGAATAGAGGATGGAATCTAAAAAATCTTAAGCAATTAAAAAAAATATACAATCCATCACTGTTACCTTTCAATGTGCCCAAAAAAAAACTCAGAAATCAAAGATTTACAAAACTCAGAAATTGGATTTTTTATTATAATTTTCGACACATCAGGGTCGACCATACACTCTCATCCACAACAATTTGTCGACGAGAATGTATACGGTCGACACGGGTTTGTCGAAAAAAAAATCAATTTTTTTTAAATCGACACACCATTGTCGACCATATATACTCCCGTCTAGACATGCGCAACGGTTAGAAACCGCCGGTTACAGTTTTCGAAAATCGGTAACCGTAACCGAACCGCCGGTTTGCCGGTTACGGTTACGGTTAAAAACCGCCGATTTGCCGGTTTGCTTTTTTTTTTTTTTTAAATTTTTTAAATATTATCTCCGTTTTCGCTCGTTTTCACTCCATTTTTGTTCATTTTTTATTCATTTTAACTCATTTTTTAGAAAATACATTACTAGAATTGAATAAAAATTATATAAATTAAATTTATACATTAAAAATAAAGAATTGTGTATTAAATTTTTTTTTTTAAAACCGGCAAACCGGCGGTTAACCGTTAAAACCGGCCAAACCGGCGGTTTGCGGTTTATCAAAATGTCAAACCGTAACCGAACCGCCATTTTACGGTTACGGTTCGGTTTTTAAACCGTAACCGACGGTTAAAAACCGGCGGGTTTACCGGTTTCCCGGTTACGGTTTGAACATGTCTACTCCCGTCGACAACAATTTGTCAACGAGAGAGTATATAGTTGAAACTGGTGTGTCGAAAGAAAGAAAGAAAAAAACATACCTGCAGCCTGCGTGTGTAGAGAGAGGGTTTGGGTTTGGCTTGGGGGTGGGAGAATAACAGAGAGAAGATGAAAAAAATAAAAGCAGAAGAATGGGAGGGAGGGGAGAAGGAGCCGGCGGGTGCGGGTGGGGGGAGGGAAGAGAGGTTTTTTTTTCCGCTTGAATTCTCCCGGAAGGGAAAGGGGCGGAGGCAGTGGTCGATTGGAGGGGATGGGGAGGTGGCAGCGGCCGCGAGGATGAAGGGGGAGACAGCAGCGGCCGCGAGACTGAATGGGTGGTGAAGGCGGCGGCCGGCGGTGTGGGGAGGAGGCCGGCGACGCCGTGGGAGGAGGGTCTGTAGAATGAAGAAATGAGGGAGAAGGAGAAGAAAATTAGGGTTAGGGTTTTTTTAGGGGGGAGTGTATCTATAATATGAATTAAATGGGTAAAAGGGTATATTAGGTATTTTAAGGGGGAGTATATCTAACATTTATAGCTTAAAGGGGGTACGAAAATCGGGGGAGTATATTTAACAAGGCTGGAGGGGTATATAGCCAGGGCCTTTTTCGGGCTGATCCGGTTCTATTTTTATTTATTTTTAAATAAATAAATTTATTAAAATTAAAAAGTAGAAACCTAATACATACAAAAGTGCACGCTGATATGCATAATGCATTCTTCGGTTGGCTTTGTCCAAATTCCAAATAATTTAAATGAATTAAAAATCCTAATATATGTGAGATCTGCCTCCTTAGTCCCTTCGATCTAGCCGGCCACACTCACATCTTCAGCCACGCCGCCGGCCACGCCCACCACATACGAGTCCGCCGACCGCAGCTCCCAACAGTTTTCTGCTTTTACTCTAATCCTCAATAGTTTTCGTTCAACTCTTTTATGCTAAATCACAATAGCCCTCGCTGCGCGCCCGCACCTTTACATCTCCATACTTTCTGCACGGCCGCCATCATCACCCAGTCTCACGGCCGCCGCCTACAGCGCAAGATGATGAACCTTAATTTTTTTCGAACAGATTGTTGTGTGTTTTTATTTTATTAGGCCTTTACAATTTTTTATATTATTTTTGTTGGGCCATTGTACAATTGGGTTAATAAATAAATAGGCAAAGCATAGCCCACAAGCCATTTTGGCCCGGTATTGCTTAATTTTTTAAAATTAAATATATTTTTTTAATTATAAAAAATAGGCCATTTTGGCCCGGTGGCTCGACAGCCCATCCAGGGCCAGGTTGGACCTCAAATTTCTAGGCCCGATACAAAATTGGCCCAGCCCGAAAAACATGTGTGGCCCGGTGGGCTGGTACCGGAATGGCTCGACCCGGCCCATTTGACAGCCCTATCTGCTGATAATGGCTTGAAATTCATGTACTTATTTTACTTAAATTCATAGAATTTTATTCATTGTTTACATTAAATTGACTCACTGCATTTTATTTGAAAAAAGTGTGTTGTTTGCTATTTTTATAGGAAAAATGAGCATTTTTTTTAGCAATATTGGGGAGTCAATCGAAGAAGCTAAATACTTGTATGCACTCGGTGGTACCATGCCCCCTACCTATGAGTTTCCAGCCATTGGGCCTTCCATGGACTGGGCCTCAGATTCCAGTCACACACCCATTTGTTTACTCAGTTCACCCTCAATGAACTCGCACCCATAAAATTCTTCAATTCACCCCAGTAATGATTTGCACCCACAAAATATTACTGATCAATGTTTATGGTATTACTGATTACTGTTTATGGTATTACTTATAATTGTTTTTTATAATACTTAATATAATTAGATGTGTGGAATTATTTGTTATTGTATAAAATTTTACTAATTAATGTTCATGGTATTACTGATTACTGTTTGTGGTATTACTAATAATAATTAGATGTGTGAAATAATTTTTTATTGTATAAGATATTACTAATTATTGTTTATGGTATTACCGATTATTACTTATTGTATTACTGACTATAATAAAATCATACCTATAATATTATTTTGTATTAAAATTAAAAAAAAAAGTAAAATGGAAAAAACAAAAAATAAAAAGTTTGGAATATAAACTGAAAATGAGAAGAAAAAAGGAAAATGGAAGGAGGAAGGAAAAAAATTGTGCCTAATTTCGATAATTTTTTTTTAATTATGTTTTTACGATTTTTTTCTAAAAAATATGAGTGATTTGGTGGTGAATCAAGTGTAACTCGGCTACAGATTGTAAATATATAATTAAGGTTTACTTTATTATATTTTGTGTAAATTAACAAAAGGATAATATAATCTTTTAAATGTAATTATTTTTAAAAATAAATTATTTGGAGGTAAACTCATAAAATGAGCGGATACATATAATTGTGGAAAACAAATAATTTGGAGGTGAACTCATAAAAATGAGTGGGTACACATAACTGTGGTAAATAAAATGATTTGGGCTGAACTCATAAAATAAACGGGTGCAGATAATTGTAGTAAAAAGATGATTTGAGGGTGAAGTCATTAAATGAGCAGGTGCATATAAAATTTAAATTAAAATTGATAGGTACGAGTGTACGACACACACGAGTGTACCCAAATATTACCCATTGAAGAAAAAATAGCGAAGCGGAGAAAATAAAATAAAGCAGCCCACCTCACGAAATTAAAGGTCTATTTCATTTCAGCATGGGCGCGGCTAAAGGCACCCGGCGATCCTATGAGTACACCCAGGAGATGAGGACACACGCCATTCGGATGAGGACACCCACCTGGAAAACCCAAAAATGCCCTCGCTTCCTTTAACCAAAATTCGCACTCCCTCCCTTCTCTCGATTGGGTACACCCACCCTCCATCTTCCAAAATTCGCAGAAACCTCTCCCACTCTCCCACTCCATTTTCGCACCACTCCCTGCACTCCCACTACCTGCGACGTCGAAGAAGAGAAAGAAAAGAGAGAGCACAGTTGCACCGTTCTCCCCCACTCCATTGTTTTTTCGAAGAGGACGCTATTTTTTGTTAGTTTTTGCAAAAATGGGTAAAGGTTAGTTTTTCTTGCTTTTATTTGAGAAGAAGAGTAGCTTGCATGTTTAATTTCGATTTTTGTTGGTTGAAACATTGATTTTATTGTTGTAGGGTTTAGAATTTGTTTTTTGAATTTGGTGTTAATTTCATGTGTTGATTAAGGTTGGTTAATGTTGGTTTTTGTGTTATAATCATGTTTATGTGTAGAATGTATCAATTTTTGATGGGTTAGGATGAAAATAAACCAATAGGCATCTAGTTTTTGATGGGTTAGTACGATTGCAGTGTTTTGCACTGATTTTTCGCACATTTGATGCTTGTGCGGAAGTAAATTTCGGACATGGGTTGTTTGTTTTGGTTTAGGTTTCGAACATGGCTTTTTTGTTTTGGTATGATTTTCGAACATTGCTTGTTTGTTTTGGTATAATTTTCGAACATTGCTTATTTGTTTTGATTTTAGTTTCGAACATGTAGTCATTTTCGAACATGGCTTGTTTGTGTTGATATAATTTTCGAACATGGCTTGTTTGTTTGTGTTTTAATTTCGAACATGGCTTGGTTGTTTTGGTTTTCTAATTTCGAACATAGCTTTTGTTTGTGTTTTAATTTCGAACATGGCTTCTTTGTGTTGGTTTTTGTAGAGGGTGTCAGTAGGGCTCGACCGACTGCTTCCAACAGGAAAAAGAAGCAACATATTAGCGATGAGGCCGCTCCTCAAGAGCCCAATCCACAAGAGGCCATTCCACAAGATGCAATTGCTCAAGAGCCCACTCCACAAGAGGCCAACCCTCAAGAGCCCACTCTACAAGAACCGGTGCCCACTCTACAAGAACCGGTGCCCACTCTAAAAGAACCGGAAGTAGATGATCAAGACAAGGATGAGTGCAACGATGAGGGAGATGAATAGGACGAGGAAGAGGAAGAGGAAGAGGCGGAGGGAGATGATGAGGGAGAGAAAGAAAGAAGAGTTGTGAATGTTGATCGACCATTGGTAATTGCACCTCCCCTTCTCAAAAGCTTCTAAGACCATGTAGCCAAATTCATATGGTTGGGTGATGAGCGAGATGTGTTGAAGTGTCACTGTCATGTGACCAAACTATTGAATTGGGAGTTCGACGATGAAAAGAATTGGCGCCATTGGCGGAGGTTTTTGAGAGGATCTAAATTGATTCATGTTAGACGTGCAGCCTACAAGTATTCAAACAAGAACCTTCTCACAGCCTTCGTTGAGAGATGGCACGAAGAGACCAACTCATTCCACTTGCCCTTCGGGGAAATGACAATTACTCTTGATGATGTCTACTGTATCACGCGTTTGAAAGTTAATGGTCTCCCGGTGCAGTCTACTTCCGAAGAACATATTTTGGCTTCAGATTATTTGATGAAATATTTGGGTTTAACCTTAGTAGAAGCCAAGGAAGCATTAAGTGGGAAACGAGGGGGTTCTGTGAAGCTAGCGTGGCTAAGGGAGACTTTTGTGCCCATGATGTCCTCGGACAACGAGGACGATGTGTTGTATTCAGCCCGAGCGTTTGTGTTGTACATGTTTGGGACCACTTTGTTCCCGGACAAAAGTGGTACTCGTGTTCACGTACAGTGGTTGCAGTATATGGACGACATGGCAGAATTTTCTAACTATGCTTGGGGTACTGCAGCACTTGCCTATTTGTATAGACAATTGGGGATGGCGTCAAAGTTCAAGTGTAGGCAGATTGGTGGTTACCTTACGTTATTTGAGGTAAATAAGTTTGTTAATATTTCATATTTTTCATTTGATATTGACCTAATAATATTGTACTTGTAGGCTTGGATTTATGATCACTTCCCTACTTTGATATTGCCGCCTCATAATCCAGACTTTGCCCTTACGGATCCACTGTCGATGCGTTATGCACCCGAAGCTCATACAGGCCCCTACGTCGACTGAGTAAGAGGCTTTAGAGAGCGATTAGATACCCTCCTAGCAAGCGAGGTACGTTACTAACCAAATTAATATATTTGTCTGTTGTTTATTTGTTTTTAAGATAAATACGCATTTTTTATTTAATTTGGCGTTGTAGGTTAACTGGAATCCATATCGCCCCGTACGAGAAAACTATCCATTGGATGAGGTATCTTACTTTCATGGGTGCATTGTGTGCGGAAATATTGTTGAGCCGTACATGCCGGATAGAGTGCTCAGACAGTTCGGGTACGTGCAAACCGTTCCTGAGAAGCCGCTTGCTGCCCGTGTTAAGAGGACCGGTTCCACATCCAAGAAAACAAAGCTAGTGTGGGGTGCTATGGCGGAGTAATTTTCTACGTGGGACGCACACATGCTTACGGATGATAGACTTGGTGAGCGTTGTATCCAAGATTCGGATTGCAGCGATGGTTATATTGATTGGTACCTCGCCAACGACCGTCCTTACGTTTCAAATCCAGAAAATAGGAGACTTCCTTCTCGTGAGCCTCCACGTAGGGCTGAGTTAGGGCACTTGGTAGATTTTGCAAAGGTTGAGTTGACCTTGTTGTTGCAAAAGTGGAGGAACGACGAGCCATTAACAATCGATGGGGTAATGCAAAAAATTGAAGAAGTTGTGAGGCAGATTGGCGGACAAACTTCCGATGACGTAGGAGAAGATGCACCGTCATCATCAAGTGCACGTCGTGGACGTGGAAGAGGTCGGGGACGTGGAAGGGCTAGGCGTTCTTGACAAAAACTTGTTTTATATCATTTTCAACAAAAACTTGACAAATGTTGTTTTTTATTAATCGTAGTTTGGTCGATCAGAATGATAGTGTTTTAACTTGTATTATATCTTTTTCAACAAAAACTTGACAAGTGTTAGTGTTTTAACATGTATTGTAACATGTATGTTAACAACTTAAATGCTTTATGAATGTATGGTTTTTATATGGTTTTGTATATGGTTTTTATAAGGTTAATGTTGCATGGATGAGGACACCCACATGGTTAATGTTGCATGGATGAGGACACCCACCTTTTGTACGAGACCTTTTTTCGAACAAATGATATATGCCCGATATTTATTGTCGAACACGAACACTTTTTCCAAAAAATATTATTTGCGCGGAAGTAATTTTCGAACATATGGCAAATGTTTGGTACTTTTTTTCGAACATAGCTCCAATGTTCGAAAAAAAGTTTGTAACAGAAACTTTGGGGTTAAAAAATCGACCAAGTAAAACTCGCGGAAGTAATTTTCGAACATTTGGCAAATGTTTGGTACTTTTTTTCGAACATAGCTCCAATGTTCGAAAAAAAGTCCGTAACAGAAACTTTGGGGTTAAAAAATCGACCAAGTAAAACTCGCGGAAGTAATTTTTGAACATATGGCAAATGTTTGGTACTTTTTTTCGAACATAGCTCCAATGTTCGAAAAAAAGTCCGTAACAGAAACTTTGGGGTTAAAAAATCGACCAAGTAAAACTCGCGGAAGTAATTTTCGAACATTTGGCAAATGTTTGGTACTTTTTTTCGAACATAGCTCCAATGTTCGAAAAAAAGTCCGTAACAGAAACTTTGGGGTTAAAAAATCGACCAAGTAAAACTCGCGGAAGTAATTTTCGAACATTTGGCAAATGTTTGGTACTTTTTTTCGAACAATGCTCCAATTAGAGCCGTCAAAACGGGCTGGGCCCGTTGGGCCAGACCGCCCCGCCACTAAAGATAGTGGGTTGGGCCAGGATTTTCCAAGCCCGCCAGGAGGCGGGCCCAGACGGGCCGGCCCGTTTGGGCTGCGGTTTTTGGCGGGTTGGTGCGGTCTTTGGCGGGCTGGCCCGCCATTTTTTGATTTTTTAAAAAAATATTATGTTTAATTAAAAAATAATGCCCTTTCTAGGAATCGAACTCAAGACCTTACTGTTTGACTAATAGTGCTCTAACCACTTAAGCTATCCAACTTTATTTAATAACAATATATAATAAACCTAACTAATATTAAAAACTCTAGCGCATAACAGATTATATAAGCAGTTTCATTTTTTTTCTTCTTTCTTCATGTACTCATAATAGGGTATATAAAATATAAGTATATTACTTTAATATATAGGTATATTATTACTGTATTTATAATATATTATACAAATAAATATATATAAGATAAATATAATAAATATTTTGTAAAAAAAAAAAGTTGGCCCGCCAAAACCCGCGGCCCGCCTATTTTTGGGTTGGGTTGGGGTTTTGGTAGCCCGCCTTGCAAACGGGTTGGCCCGCCCCGCCCCGCCAAATGGCGGGCTTTTGCGGTTTTGGCCCGCCCCGCCCCGCCGGCCCGTTTTGACAGGTCTAGCTCCAATGTTCGAAAAAAAGTCCGTAACAGAAACTTTGGGGTTAAAAAATCGACCAAGTAAAACTCGCGGAAGTAATTTTCGAACATTTGGCAAATGTTTGGTACTTTTTTTCGAACATATGGCAAATGTTTGGTACTTTTTTTCGAACATAGCTCCAATGTTCGAAAAAAAGTCCGTAACAGAAACTTTGGGGTTAAAAAATCGACCAACTATAGGTTTTATACACCATATTATACTTTTAACACAATTGTAGTGGCTCATTCAAGCACGATAAACCATTCAAAAAATAGAGCAATTAAATTACACAAGTCATCCATTGTAACGTTGAAACCGTATACATGTTCCAAAAATATTACACATCAAGAATTTGTACACAAATTATCTATAAATGCTGTTTGTTGACAATTTGTACACAAATTACACCAAAAAGACAAAAGCATTCCAAAGTTTCTAACCACAAAAACTAACAAAAAGATGGTAACTACATCCATACACTATCATCTAATTAATTCCTCCGGACGCATATGCATTTTTCCATCCGTCCGAAATGTGTTGACCCTCATGCTTCCACGAAGTAATTACCGGGGGCAAAGTGCGCCCAGCACCCATTATAACCTACACGCATTCGAGATTTATGTGTTATATATAAAATATGCAACATATACGTGTAAATAAATTCATTAAATCAATGCAATCAAATACCTGGATGAAATGGTTCTCATTAATTAATCCCAACCAAATACTCCTCGGTTCTTGAGGAGGTTCTTTGTTGAGCGGCAGATACGTAAGGGATAGACGGGTATCAAGAACCACCACCGCCACATTATAGTGTGACGCCACTAGATATCCCATATACGGCAACCCGAACCAATATTTTTTATGTGCAAACTCCGTAAAGCAATTCAATTTGTCAAGCACAACATAGACGTAATCATTCAACAAGAACACGTTGTTGTACAACGTTAGATTGCGGGACAGTTCGCTCATCAAGTCCATCCGAACCCTCGCCCACTCATCTTCACCGAATCCCATAAGCCCAGCCACTGCTCGAAAACAGCAGTGTCTGTCACCCTTAACGTTCTTGATGTCGATAATGTACGGTTGATGTTGGATCGGTAAATATCTGATGAAGTCCATTCCTTGGGATTGTCGGGTACGCCGACGGGGTACCTACGCATATTACAACCAAAATCACCAAAATATTACCCATCAACAACCAAATCACAAAAATATTACCCATCGACAACCAAATCACCAAAATATTACACATCTACAACAAAATCACCAAAAATATTACCCATCGACAACCAAATCACAAAAATATTACACATCTACAACCAAAAATCACCAAAAATATTACACATCACCAAAACACCAAAATAAATATGCAAGGGTTGAGAATTACCGGTTGTTTTTTTGGAATCCGTTTCTTTTGGAAGGACGGGGATGAGAGCGAGTTATCTACAGTGATGACCGTCTGCTCCTTTTGTACCACCGAGCAACTTGCAACTTGACTCTCTATAAGCTCAAATAGGCTAGGCTCACGTTTTGTGGACGCATCGGCCTTCTTCTTCTTCTTTCCTTTTTTGGGTCGACCACGAGTGTCTTCCTTAGGAGGTGGCTCAATAAGAGTCGTAGTCTCGGGGTTTGCAAGCTCCCTCATACGCTTTAAGAAGATGAGTTGCTCCTCCTGAGAGAAGCTCTTATAAACCTCAGCCATGTCGTCTACGACATCTTCAAAGCGATTTTTGTTGTGGGTGGGAACGGGGTCAACCGATGTGGTGGTTGGGGCAGGCTCCATATCCAACTTCCTCCAAAAGGGATCAATGGCATTCACGGGTATCGGTTTGTCATAGTAAACATACTCCTCGATCTCATGACCACATGGCAAACCGTATACCTTCCTCAAGATGTGTTGGCACTCTTTAGGATCGAATCCGGGTCGTTTGATCACCTTGATTTCATCAAATATCTAGAGCCACAAACGACACCACCCCTCGTAAATAATTGAAAACGTTTGAGGAGAACCTATGTTGAGCAACGTTCAAACTCTTTTCGAAGGAGGCTTTAATTGAAACATGGCAAGCCTCGAATAGAGTGTGACATTTCTCCCAACAGGTCTCAAAATTTCCTAATGAATTGCCGAGCATTCTTTTCAACGCGGCGTGATGGCTTTCGACCCTGATCAGAGAAAATTTAAAACGTTAGACAACTTATAAATTAAAGTAATAATTTAAATAAAGACAAAAGTATAAACATACCTGTTGGTTGTGGTGTTGCCAAAGTGCATAAATTCATTCGTCCAAGCACTTACAAACCTCTCTTTATAAGGGTTAATCCAACTATTCAACACGTAATCCACTGGCTTCTTCGGAAATTTGGACTTGAACTTAGCAAGAGCTTCTTCAAAGTTGGCCTGGGTATCGGACCTCCACAAATAGTTGAAATGAGAGTTGAATACCTCCCATTTTTTGACATCTTTAAATGCACCCTTGCAGTTGGCTAGTACATTCCGGTCAATGTGGAATGTACAAAGAAAATGACGCGCTTTAGGAAATTTCTTGGCCACAGCATTCATCAATGCAAGCTCACGGTCCGTGATAATAACATCGGGAAGAGAAGATGAGCCCAACAAGTCTCGAAGCACCTCCAATGCCCATTGATAATTTTCTTCTTTCTCATCCATTAGGTACACCGACGCAACACAAAATGTGATCCCAGTCGATGTAACCCCCACAATCTCCAAATAAGGTAGCCGATACCTATTCGTCTTGTATGTGCAATCTATCATGAGTACCTTCGGAAAAGCACACACCAGTTGGAGTGAGACGGGATGTGCAAAAAACAACTCGTTAAGAGTGTTTGTCTTCTCACATCTTCGTGTGGCGTGAAAGTAATTTTGCTCGACAAGTTGACTCATCAAGTATTGCAATTGACTACGTCCATTGTATTGATGGATTTTGTGCTTCAACCTTACATTGTAGATCGTTCGAAGAGTCGAGTGATTGTTCTCATTGTTCCTCTTCAACTTCATCAATACAGATTTAGGAGGAGCGTGTAATTTGGACATTTCGACAACAAAGTCCTCTTCCTCGGTAGTTAGGCGGCCGGCATAAGAATGTCCCTCAAGGTAACGGGATATTGGATGGTTATGTGTACCGCATTTCACCTCTAATCTCCACTGCATCTCACCTTCTTCTGTACCCTTCAACATAAACGGACACCCACATTTCTTGGTGCCCGTAACCTTTCCACTCTTTTCTTGTACCACCTCGTTCTTCTTAGCCTTCTTCTTCATAGGAGTTGTAGGCTTCTTCTTTTCACGGTACACACCGCCACGCTCACACGCCAAGAATATACGACCTTTTTTAGTACCTTGGCCGTTATCCGACCGCTTCACAACAATAATTATGTTGTGTTGTTTCCCCGTACTACGCACCCAAGACAAGAGTGCGTCACGAGACTCGAACAAAGCCATATTCGTGAAGACGTCCGTGTAGTCCATAATAATTTCATTACCCTGGACATCATCATTCTCCATTTCAACAACAGAGACATTCGCCCACTCATCATCATAATTGTACTCCTCATACTCCTCTTCGAGACAATATTCGTCCACCCAAACTTCGTCCTTCTCATCACCCAAATTCTGAAATTCAAAAAAACAAAAATTAAGTAATGTTCGAAAAAAAGTTCAAAACAAAAGCTTCATGTTCGAAAAAAAGTTCAAAACAACAGCTTCATGTTCGAAAAATAGTTCAAAACAACAGCTTCATGTTCGAAAAAAAGTTCAAAACAAAAGCTTCATGTTCGAAAAATTATTCAAAACAAAAGACCTATGTTCGAAAAAAAGTTCAAAACAAAAGATATTTGTTTTGAACTTTTTTTCGGACAACACGACCATGTCCGAAAAAAAAACACGAACATGGTCGTCTTCTTCGCAGAACCAGTTGCGAAAAGGGGTTTTTTGAAAAACGAAAAATGCAATACATAATGTCAAAATGTATGTCCTAAATGCATATTATTTCAACTACATACCACTATAAAGTAATGAGATGCAAAAAAAAAAACAAGCATAAACACCAACACAAACACTAAAAAACCCTAAACACAAAAACTTTTTCACTTTCGAAAAAAAAACTTTCAAAACATGATAAATAACTTACAAATGAGTCATTGGCAACACCACTCGTAGTTATTACATCATAATCGACCATTTTCGACCCCATCTTAGCTCTAAAAATCGAAATTGCAGAAATGGCAGAAATGAAAATTTTTGGAATTGAGAGTTGTGATGACTCTCTGCATTCCCGCGATTTAGAAAGGAGGTGGGTGTACTCATCCGGTTATTTTTTTAAAAAATATACAGGAGGGGTAAAAACGTAATTTCGCACTACCCTTTTCACAAAAAAAAACTTACCTGGGTGTACTCATAGGATCGCCGGGTGCCTTTAGCCACGCCCTTTCAACATGGGTCTAAAATTAAAAAATTAAGCAGGCCCAATTGGAAGGCAACCCATTTGCTTTCAATCCATTTCAGCGACAAGCAAAGTTGTTGATTGGGCGCGGCTAAAGGCATCCAAGAATCCTATGAGGACACCCACCAAACTTTTTTTTTATCCAAGAGTGCTTGCAAAATGTCTCATATACCCCTCGTGTAAATTTAAAAAAAAACAAAAAATGAGTACACCCACCATTATATTAATCAACAAACTCTTTCACAGCACCCAAAAATCTTCCCCACCACCAACACTGCCCCCAAAAATCTTCCCCCACCACCACCGTAACATCCAAATTCCAAATGAAAACAACAGAAACAGAGGTAAATGTTCGAAAATAAAAATAAATTTTTTTTTAATGTGTCCGAAAATTTTAAGTGAACAAAGGTAAGATGTTCGAAATTTTTTACAAAACAAACTCAATATGTTCGAAAAAAAATCCTAAACAACTTAAATTTGTCCGAAAAAGAAAATCGAACATCTTGTTCAAACAATTTTCCAAAACAAACATAATATGTTCGAAAATAATTCACGAACTTACAAAACAAACCCTAATTTTCTTAATTTTTTCAAAATCATAAACTTACCTGAAACGAGCGGCGGCGACGGCGACAACGTTTTTGGGGGAGGAGGGCGAAGGCGTATCTGGGGGAAGAGCGACGGCGGCCGCGACGGACGAGGAAAAAGGGATGCGAGCGGCCGCGTCTCTGAGAGGAGGGCGACGACGGCCGCGGCAGACGAGGTTTGCGAGAGAGGGAGGAGGGATGCGAGGCCACGATGTGGTAGATGGGAGGGATGCGAGGGTGTCGATGGCGGTGCTGCGGCGAATGGCGGCGCTGCAGCGAGGGTGGAGGGGCGGAGGGGGTGCTGATGTGGTGGATGGAGGAAGAAGGGGAGGGAGAGGGGCGGAGAAAAAAAGGGAGGAGGTGGGTGTACTGAATATTTGGAATGAAGGTATAGAATTAGGGTTTTATGTAGGTTAAGGGTATATTAGGGATTTACACGTGGGTGTCCTCATCCGTTTTATGTGTGTTCTCATCGCGTGGGTGTCCTCATAGGATCCTTGGGTGCCTTTAGCCGCTGTTGATTTTATGGCATGGTCCAAGGCACTTGAGAGTGGAGATTACCCATTCCAACTGTGAGCTTTAGGAGGATTTTTAAAGAAAAGGCCCAAATGATTTTGAGGAAGCTGACTATTTACACCTTCAATCCGACTTAGAAGAGGTGTCAGTTTAATAATATAAAAAATTAAAAATACCCTTCAATGCATCATACTAGATGCACCCTCTGAACGCACTCCTTATTATCATTTCTTTCAGCTTTTTTCTTATGATTAATTATATTAGCTAGCATTTTCGATTATATTAATTGCAATGAGAGTTGAATTTGCATTATTGGGGTGTGGGTCTGAGCCTTAATTAGTTAATTGAAGTTAAATTGTAATTAGCTTAACCAAGAGAAGGTTGATTGTTTAGATCGACAACATTAGACATTAATCGATTAGAGGTCGTCTAGAAGATTAGTGAGAGGGCGAGTCGTAAACATTAGTCACCGTGTTGAAAGTGTTTATGGGTCACTATCCTAGGAGCTTATGGTACTAATTAGATCCCATAATTGCTAATTAGTGCACGTGTTCACCTGAGGCTCGCGAGGGATTGGTCTACACATATATGTGATATTCTTTAGCATAATTTAAGACATTAGACTTAATTATTGTTATTAGTTTGTTAATTTTAGTGATCCCACATAAGGAAGACATCTGAAACAATTCTTCCACTTGCACTTTCAAGTTAGTTTTAGTTGTTTATTTAGCGTTTCTTTTTCTTATTAGTATTTGCTTTATCCTCCTGTTTAGCTTTTATATCACCATTCCGACGTATAGTTTTGGGGTTCCACGCTATCCTAGGTCCTTGAACGATAACTACTTGGTCGTATACTTGCAGTACTATAACGAACTCATACGCTTTTGGGTAAGTTATTTTTGTGCTTATAAATTCAAAAAAATACGAAAAAGTCAAAAGGGCATATCAAATCCGAACTAATGACTTTTATATAGATCTAATTGATGTCTTTAACTATGTGATAAATATTCATTTGACTGAAATCATTAGTAAATTTAAAGATGAAACCGTGAAACTTCTTAAACTTTGTGATGCCTTGGATCCCAAGGAAATTTCAAGTTGTTTAATAAGAATTTTATTTATAAATCTCGTCGATAAATTTTATCTTGGTGATTTTACTAATTAAGAAATGATGCATTTGAGACTTGGATTGCATCATTACAAATTTAATATGTCTTCTAAAAAATGTTTTCACAATTTGTCGACTTTTTTTACACTATCTCAAAAGTTAATTGAGACAAATAAAGTACAACTGTATGCTCTGATTACGAGATTAATTCATCTTGTTTTGACACTTCATGTTACCATTGTCACAACTGAATGAACATTTTTAATTGTGAAACATGTAAAGAGTGTTCTCCCAAATAAAATGGAAAGAAATTGTCTATTAGATTCGATTCTATACATTGAAAGAAAAATGTTTTAAAAATTTGTTGTCAATAATGGAAGGGAAGTAAAATTTGACTTTTCTAACATTGTCCACCTCATTCAAAAATTCTTGGAGAACAAGGTATGGAGTATCAAAGTCCAAGACTGTTCTTACATATTTCCCCTCTTTCTATAAACTATAAAGTGTAAAACACAGAAGAAGAGAGAGACATCCCAAATTCCCATCGAGTTGTTGAGTGAGAAATGGGCACTCCAAAATACTTCCAACAAGAAGAAGCACTCGTCCAAGAATGCAATGATTTAATCTCTAGCCTACCCAAACAGAAGGGATGGTTCGGATCCTATATTTACCATTACCAAGGTTTCTGGTATCTTTCACCACATCTCGAAGCTTTAATCTCATGTCAGAAGCATTTCCAGGCTCAAGACTCAGATGTTCTTCTTGTTACCAATCCAAAATCAGGCACAACCTGGTTGAAATCAATCATCTTTACCTTACTCAATCGAAACACACACCCAATCGCCCCAAATCACCCTCTCCACTCCCACAATTCTCACGATCTTGTCCTAAGCTTAGAGTACAAAATAAATATATACTATTACAGATATTAAAATTCACTCTATTTTATAGGTATCTATATATATAGTTGATAGATTTTTTTTTTTTTGGGTTAGTAAAAGACTAAAAGTGCTTATAATATTAATGGGTGGTATAACCCTCCAAAAACAGAGTTTACATCTCAAAGTAATAATATGAGCTCTCTACTAATTGAAGCAAAAGAATTAAAGACAACGAGAGTGCGGTTGATAGATATTTATAGATACAATTTATAAGTATTTATATAATATGCTTTTAAAATTCAGATTCTAGAATTTCAAAGTAAAATTGGTGTTAAATTTTAAAATTTTAAATTCGAAAACAAACATAACTTTAAGATTTTAATAAAAGTTAAGCATTTTTTTTAGCCTAGCCCACCCTATTTTCCGCCCTTGTCTTCTGAATATGTATGTCGCGCAAATGTGTAGGCCCTTTGTTTAGACTCGTTCGTTAATAATGAAAAACCTTTTTAACCAATTTAAAGTAGTCAGTTGACTTGATGTCTGCTGATTTTGAACTTCGTTTAAATGGCCTTGTTTAAAATTACTTTGAAAGCAAGATGCAGTATGAATAATAAAAGTATTGTATACTGAATTGAAATGACAATAAAGTAAATAACACCAGGGGTTATAATGGTTCAGATATACGATCCTACGTCCACTCTCACGATCTGCTCGTGAGGTTAACCCTTTAATCACCAAATCAAATGGGAGGACTTTGAGCTATGAGCAATCACTTAATTGCTACGGTCTCCACAAGTGTTTATGAGCACTTGTACTCTTACAATTTGAACAACTGAAACCTTATACTGGCTAGAGTGTTTGGTTTTGGGTTGTTTGATCTATCTCCAACTAATGGTTCAAGCAACAGATTGCTTAACCACTATGCCTAAACCAATAAGTATATCTAATAATAAACGTGGTTCAGTTTCTTGTTGGTAGGAAGATTCTGATTCGAACTGGCTTGAAGAACTTGTGCTTTGAATATGCTTGCTTTTTGGTCAGCAGTGTGTTCTTCGTAAGCTTTGATATTTCTTGATAATCTTTCGTATTCTCCTCGTGTCTTCACACTTGAGTTAGATCTTGTATTTATAGGATGAATCTTCTGTCAACTAGCCGTTGGAGGGACTAACCGTTGTGATTATCCTTGATTGCTTCTTGATTGATACTGATTCCACCAAATCTGGAACTTTTCTTATTTGGATATGGAAAGTCAATGTTTTCGAGATTTACACTTAATCTTTCATGCAGATTTCTAGTCGACTGATCTTGTACTCGTCTGATCTGATACTTATTTGATCTGGTACTTGATCTCGTCTGATACTTATCCAATCTTATCTTGTAAGTGTAGTAGCCTATCTGTCATGAAGTAGTCTTCTGATCTGATGTTGATAATCAGCTCAGTCAAACTCATCTGATTTTTATCTTTGTCTTCTCGTCTGAATTGAATCATTCTAAGTCTTGAGAACTTTGATCAGTAGACATCTCTGGAAGTCCATATTAGCTGATAAGGCATACAAGGGCATTCTCATCTGATTCTTCAAACTTGGTCTTCCTTCAATCTTCAAGGTCTTCTTAGTCTTCTAGTCTTCTACTCTTCAAATATTGAGAGAGCGCGTGTAAAACCAAATGTGATCTTAGCTGATATACATACAACTGATCTCACTTAGACTAGACTAAGACACTATAAGTTGTTCTATACATCTCAGCTTAACCTATCAGATCACTAAACTAATTAAGTGTTTTGGCCATCAAAACTAATTACATCATAATCAAATCAAACCTAAAGGGGTGGGTTCATATCCCAACAGAATATTTAAAGAAATAGAAAATATTTAAATATTAAGGCCGTCGTAAATTGCAGCGTCCGACCGTGGCTTGGGGTGGCCGAAAATTTCTCGGAGAAGATGACCAAGTACAATTTATGTCAGTGGGTGTATTTATAAAAAGCGTAGGTGTGAATTGAGTTGTTAGGTGTATTTATAAAAAATGTGAATATGAATTAAACTAAAATGTTTGCAATATTTCATACAAGATACCCCTAAATTTTTTTTGTTTCTAGCTCTACCAATAAAATAAAATGGGAGCTGCATTTTATTATAGAATAATGGAAGGAAGAAAATTTTGACTTTTCTAACGTTGCCCACCTCATTCAAAAATTCTTGGAGAACAAGGTATAGAAGAAGATCAGTTGCTATAAAGTGTAAAACACAAAAGAAGAGAGAGACATCCCAAATTCCCACCGAGTTGTTGAGTGAGAAATGTCCACTCCAAAATACTTCCAACAAGAAGAAGCACTCGTCCAAGAATGCAATAATATAATCTCTAGCCTACCCAAACAAAAGGGATGGTTCGGATCCTATATTTACCATTACCAAGGTTTCTGGTATCTTTCATCACATCTCGAAGCTTTAATCTCATGTCAAAAGCACTTCCAGGCTCAAGATTCAGATGTTCTTCTTGTTACCAATCCAAAATCAGGCACAACCTGGTTGAAATCAATCATCTTCACCTTACTCAATCGAAACACACACCCAATCGCCCCAAATCACCCTCTCCACTCCCACAATTCTCACGATCTTGTCCTAAGCTTAGAGTACAACATCTACACCGACAATAAAATCCCGGATTTCGCCTCTTTCCCTTCTCCTAGATTCTTCTCCACTCACGTATCTTACTCCAGTCTACCAGAGTCTGTCAAAAACTCATCTTCCAAGATTGTGTACGTTTGCAGGAATCCAAAGGACACTTTTGTCTCCCTTTGGCACTTCATGAACAAGCTATATCCTCAACAAATGGAGGCAGATTCAATCGGACAAGTGTTGGATAAGTTCTGTAAGGGGTCCCTCCCATTCGGACCATTTTGGGATCAGGCTCTGGGGTATTGGAAACAGAGCAATGAAGATCCTGAAAGGGTTCTTTTCTTCAAGTATGAAGATATGAAGGAGAGGCCTGGGCTTCATCTGAGGCGTTTGGCGGATTTCCTAAACTGCCCTTTTTCTGAAGGTGAAGAGGAATCTGGCCTCGTTGACAAAATCTTGAATTTGACTAGCTTTGATAATTTGAGCAACTTGGAAGTTAACAAGAATGGGGTTTTGCCCAACGGTATGGCCAATTGTGCTTTTTTCCGCAGGGGGGTGGTCGGAGATTGGAAGAATCTTTTATCTTCTGACATGGTTCACAAAATTGATCGAATTACTGAGGAGAAGTTTCTTGGATCAGGACTAGTGTTGTAATCCAAATCATGTGTTTTTTAATGTTTGAATAATGAATAATGTTGTACGAGACGATGATGTCATGCATGAGGCTAGTCTCATTTACTTTGTTTGTCAGCTTTTGATCTTAAATTTTATTTTAAAGTGTTTGTCCTTTTACCCATTTTTGTCATTTGAATACTTATGTGTGTTCAAATAGTTCGGTATTCTATAATGGTGAATGATGAATAAGTAGGATCTATTATCCCGAAATGAGGTCTCATTCAAGGTGATCCCCTATCACCCTATCTCTTCATGTTATGTCCGAAGGTTTATCGGTGACATTAAATCATGTAAGTACAATGGGAGTGTTGCATGGGCATCGGGTGTGTCGTCTAGTGCCTTAAATTATTCACCTCATGATGGAGAATCAAGAGCTTAAAAATATTCTTAATGCATATGAAAGGAAGTCGGGTCAAGCAATTAACTACTCAAAGTCGGGGTGTCAATTTTAATAATTTTAATTTTGGCATCATTTTTTATATATTATTGGAGTAACAGGAGTACTTAAATACAGTACAAACACAAGGTTGCATATAGAATTTCAGAGAGGAGCAGAACATCACCAAAAGCACACAACCCTCGGTACGTGCAAGACACTCTGGGATGATCAGAAGAAGTAGAACAACACTTTGTTTATTTAAAAAAAAGGTAGATAAAAGTACTCATTAAGGTTTACAAACGTAAACAGTAACAAGAATTACATAAAAGTTAATTTTTTTTTATAGAAATTGGTGATGATCATGATTATAACAGTACTAATCCAGAGCCAAACAACTTGTCCCGACTAATCTGATCAATCTTTTCAGACATCTCAGCATCCAAATAATTCTCCCAGTCTCCAACCGCACCCCTTCGAAACAAATGCTTAAATTCTATCCCAACAGACCCCTTTTCATGGCTGTTAACATTCAATTGTTTAAGATGATCAAAGCTGCACATTTTCAAAATCTCATCCACCACTCCACACTCCTCTTCTTCTCTTGAAAAGGGGCATTCCAAGAACTCAGCCAAAGATCTCAGACAAGCCCCAGGTTCCACCTTCATATCTTCATATTTCAAGAAAAACACCTTCTCCGGATTTTCCCTGCTTTGCTTCCAATAGTCCAAAACATGGTCCCAATAGGGCCCAAACGGGCTCACACCCCTGCAGAACATCTCAAAACACTCTTCCATCGAATACTCTCCCTGATCTCCTCTAATCCCCGACTTAGTCGCAAAGTGCCAATTCGATACCAAACAGTCCTTGGGGTTCCTGCAAATGTACACTATTTTGCATGCTGAAGAATCACATTTCATAGACTCTGGTAGAGCAGAGTAAGGCATGTGGGATGACAAAAGCCTCGGGGAGGCGATATCATCAGGGACGACGGGGTATTGGGCGAATAGGAGCTCGACGAAGGGCACGAGGTCCTGAGGGTTACGGGTGAGGAGAGGGTGATTGATCATGTTTTGTGTAAGTGGATGTTGTTTTCGGTTGAGTAAGGCAAAGAGTATTGCTTTCATCCATGTGGTGCCTGCTTTTGGCTTGCTCACGAGAAAAACATCGGAGGCTTTGGCTTCAAAGTGTTTCTGGCAGTTAATTGCCCCTTCAATGAAGATAGGGAGACACCAGAAGCCTTGATAATGGTAAAGATCGTTTTCTTTGGGTAGGCTACTGATTACCGCCTTGTTGCATTCTGCACACATTTTTTTTTTCTAAATTTTCAATCTTTAATTGTTCTGGCTTCTATATATAATTGCACCTTCTTAAATTTATGCCATTTATATACTCACAAGTCACAAGACAATAGGAGTAGTGTGCATGGGGTAGCGTGTTTATATGCATACACGATACATATCTTGACCCACATTAGAATTAAATTTTGTGGGCGTAGGTCTAATATATGAGAAATATTTTTTGTGATTCAGTGTAGTGTAAAAGAAAACATTGGCAAAAATGTGTACAAGTAATCTTAAAATACTTTAATAAATGTGAGTATCTTGTGTACTTAAGTACATGGTGTACTTGAGTAGACTTTGAATGATCAATTGTTGACAGTGGTCAAACAATTTTTATTTTATAACAGAAAAAAATTACATTTTTCAATAATATTTTCAACTATATTAATATACACTTTTCATTTATGGTATCCTACACTTTTCAATTATAATATCATACATTTTTCAGTTATAATAATATACACTTTTCATTAATATAATTTAACACTTTTCATTAATAGAACATACCCATTTTAGTTATAATAACATACACTTTTCATTTATAATAACATACACTTTTCAGTTATAATAACATACATTTTTCATTAGGAAAAAAACAATATAGGACAAACCACCCCTAGTTTTTATGATTCAACCTAAAAAGTTTTAGTAAAACAATTAAAGACAAAATGTCACATAATTGTACCAATTTACCCTTATCTTACATTTAGTTTCAATTTTCGAATCATTTAATTTAATTAATGTCTAATATGCAAAGTCAAACAAATTAAGTTTTAAAAAGCTAATAGATTATCCCTCGATTATAGGGCAATTCCATTTCAAATTAATTACTTTCCTAAAATTCGAGATTATCCCTCGATTATAGCGCAATTTCCAATTCAAATTACTTTCCTAAAATTCGAGATCATAATTTCTATCTTTCCACATTCATATTTTTATATATTCAATAATTTTCTTATTAATCGAAAATATACTTTAATTAATTAAATATTCATATTGTTATTATTTTGCATACCAAATCTTTATTAAAATATAAATCATATTATGAAATACTTAATAACATTAATACATTCAAAACAATTATTTTACTCGATACACCTCTAAAAGTGTTTAAATAATTTGCTGAACAACTTGTATTAACAAATACTTGTTGAATAAGTCTAATATTTTTGTAAAATGCATAAATGCATATTTTTATTTATATGCAACCGACAAATGCATTTACTTTCAAATATGCATGCGTTTTTTTATATATGCAATCAATAATTACATATAATTTCAAATATGCAGGCCATTAATTCTATGCACATTCGTTTCACACATTCGATTACTCACTCGATTCTCAAGGTGTGTTTTCTGCATGTTAGTTTAAATCTTTGATGTACTGAAAAATTAGAATAAATTATTTCGAATTTCATTAGAATTTTTAACACAAAAGTCAAATTGGCCTGTAGTCTTATACGTAATGCGCAACTAATGTGCATATATTCATAGTTTGGTGCATATATATAATATGAGCATTGCTTATTAATAGGAGATGCATATATCTAATATGTGCATTGCATAAGAATAACATATCATACATGTTATAATAATTTCTCAGAGAACTTACTCAATAAGAAAGCAAAGAAACAATCATATTTTTGTGTACAATAAAAATGAAAGATTTGCCTCTGATTATACATGAATATATAATTTGAATCACAATAGTTAGTCAGCATCTACATCAACTATAAACTAATCTATTGAATGTCAAAGGAAAGAGCAAACGCACCAATCTATTGCATCTAATATCTACTAATATTTGTATGAAACAACACTAACAAAAATTCATCAAAACTATACAATTATCTCAAAGTCCATATAATCAATTGATTGTTCTCCTATGACATATCTGAAGTAACCATGCTAACTGAAAGATACAATTTGCAATAAAATGCTCTTGAGTAGAAAAGAATAATTCACCAATAAAAGCATGAGAAAAATCACTTATTAGAAACTACTATATGAACAACATAATAACAAAAGAACAAATTCAATCATAATTTGTAGGCATTGTTCACAATTAGGAACTACAGTTGATCGAATTATTCAGAATATATATAAGACAATGCAGAGATCCCCTTAATTTGCCATGGATAATATTAACCATTAATAATGCCACTGTTTTTTCAGCTCATTGCAATAATAATCACACCCTAAAAAATAACAAATATTACAGATGTGTCTGCATATTTATGCAAGTATATAGTTTGATAGTTATACGGTAAAAAATAATACTATAAAGGAAACAAAAAATAAAAACTAGCTACTGAAAATCTTGGAATAAAAGACAAGAAATCATCAAAAAAGTATTGCCCTGTTTACCCTAAAAAAAATATTATTTGCAGTTCAATTAGAAGAAATTACATGCAAATATTGTAAATTTAAGTGCTATAAAAAATGACAACACCTCGTAAAAAAATTCATAACCTCTGAAGGTCTTCCCAAAATTGGTAAACACCTACCCAAATTGGAACCCTATCACCGGCCTAAATTAAAGAAAATAATTTTATACTCATTCAATTAGAACAAGAAATCAAAGAATGTAAAATTCAAAACTAAAGAAACAGACCCAAATTAGGTCCAATTCACAAGCAAAGAAATTCAATTGAACAGCCTAAGAAATTCAATCGATGATAAGGCAGGGTTAATCGACTCACCGTCGAGCTTCGACACCAAACAAAACACTAAAATCGCCCCGCGAACGACAAGTGAGGACACAAATCGCCAAAACAGAGCAGTTGACGCCTCAATCGATCAAATCGCGCGAACCCTGTGGCCGGAAACTCTTCTTCCGCCACCGTTCCTGCGTTGACGCCACCACCCTCATCCATCTCTGTCACTCACACGGGAGTCCATCGTCTCGGTTCTACGAGACTCACCCAGATTCAAAATAAGGGAGGCAGTCATTAGGGTTTTGTGAGAAATGAGAAATGACGTGAAATAAATTAAATTGAATTGAATGATTCAAATTAGATTTAAATTCGAAAAAGGAAATATAAGCTGTAATTTTGGAAAGAGTTGAAAAATGGCAGAATTCGAATTATAATATGTAGGGCATATCAGGAATTTTGTAAGGTGTTTTGGTCTTAATTGTTTTACTAAAACTTTTTAGCTCATTTTGTTTATAGGTCTTATGGATTGTCTTATATTGTTAATAAACTCTTTTTATTAATATTTCACACACTTTTCAGTTATAATAACATACATTTTTCAGTTATAATAACATACACTTTTCATTAAAAACAATATTGCACTTTTCAATATAGTAACATACACTTTTCATTAAAAAATAAAGATACACTTTTCAATATACTAACATACACTTTTTTTAAAAAAAAAGTCAAAAAAAAATCGAAAAAAAAAATTGAAAAAAAAGTCAAAGTTTGACCGTTGACCGGTCAACAGTTGACCAATCAAAGTCACTTGAGTACACTTGAGAGTTTGGATTTTAATAAGGGGTCTAAATAAGAAAATTGTGTAAGTATATAATCACGGGACAAAGTGTTAATTAATGTTTAAAAAAATATATTCCCTCTCGATCACAAAATTATTTACACACCTTTTTTTATTAAAGAAGTTATAAACTTACTTGTACACTCCAAATATAGTCTGTCACCTATTTTTCACATTTTTCAATCGTGCAAGTAACCTGAAATGGGAAGTATTAATTAACTATTCCCTCCGTCCCAAGATTTGATGCACACCGTCTTTAACAGGACGTCCTAACATTTTTTGCACACTTCAAAAAAAGAAACAATAATACCAATAATACCCCTTCTTTATTTTATCTTTAGTCAAATCTCTTTTTTCTTTAGTCAAATTTCTCCCACTTTAGTCAATGAATTACCAATAATACCCCTCATTTATTTTATCTTACACATCAATTTATTTCATTTTCTTAATCTTCGTACCGGTCAAAGTGTGCATAAAATCGTAGTACGGATGTAGAATTTTATCAAAGGTTAGAGGCCCTCCGCGGTCTCCATGTAGAGATAATGCAATGACCCCACATCAACCAATAAAATCTTATTCTTTGACCTACACGTGATCTAGGAGGTATGAACACATGAATCACATTATGCACCATTTGGTGGCCAACTTTTTTATTTATTTTTATTTTTTATATGATGTTTGGTATACACAATGTTATGGTGCAATTGGGTGTAACTTATGCATTGATTTGGAAATAGATGTCGACACATATTATATAAATGTCCTCAGTTAAAACCCGAAATTCCAACCTTGCCCTTGTGAAATTGGAAAATGTGGAAAGTCTCATTGCAAACCAGATGTTTATCGAGCTTCCTTTTCTTCAATGTCGCCGGTGAAGACGTTGTTATCCGTCCACTCTCAACTTGCTAAGTACTCTTGATTCTTTCAATTTGGTACAAAGGCGCCGCCCCTCTCTACCAGTGGCATCGTTTCTCCGAATTGCGGCGTTACCTACGCAACAGTTTCTTTGTAAAATTCTCCCATCTCATTTCTTTACTTTATACATAAAATTTACAAAATTACCCCTTAAACGACGAATTTATATTTATACGCACAAGAAAAAGTTATTATAAAATTGTCAATATATCTCATTTCATTAATTTAAATTGAACAAGTGACTATTATTATATTTGAAGAAAGTTTTGATTGTTTATCGAGCTTCCTTTTCTTCAATGTCGCCGGTGAAGACGTTGTTATCCGTCCACTCTCAACTTGCTAAGTACTCTTGATTCTTTCAATTTGGTACAAAGGCGCCGCCCCTCTCTACCAGTGGCATCGTTTCTCCGAATTGCGGCGTTACCTACGCAACAGTTTCTTTGTAAAATTCTCCCATCTCATTTCTTTACTTTATACATAAAATTTACAAAATTACCCCTTAAACGACGAATTTATATTTATACGCACAAGAAAAAGTTATTATAAAATTGTCAATATATCTCATTTCATTAATTTAAATTGAACAAGTGACTATTATTATATTTGAAGAAAGTTTTGATTGTTTATCGAGCTTCCTTTTCTTCAATGTCGCCGGTGAAGACGTTGTTATCCGTCCACTCTCAACTTGCTAAGTACTCTTGATTCTTTCAATTTGGTACAAAGGCGCCGCCCCTCTCTACCAGTGGCATCGTTTCTCCGAATTGCGGCGTTACCTACGCAACAGTTTCTTTGTAAAATTCTCCCATCTCATTTCTTTACTTTATACATAAAATTTACAAAATTACCCCTTAAACGACGAATTTATATTTATACGCACAAGAAAAAGTTATTATAAAATTGTCAATATATCTCATTTCATTAATTTAAATTGAACAAGTGACTATTATTATATTTGAAGAAAGTTTTGATTGTTTATCGAGCTTCCTTTTCTTCAATGTCGCCGGTGAAGACGTTGTTATCCGTCCACTCTCAACTTGCTAAGTACTCTTGATTCTTTCAATTTGGTACAAAGGCGCCGCCCCTCTCTACCAGTGGCATCGTTTCTCCGAATTGCGGCGTTATCTACGCAACAGTTTCTTTGTAAAATTCTCCCATCTCATTTCTTTACTTTATACATAAAATTTACAAAATTACCCCTTAAACGACGAATTTATATTTATACGCACAAGAAAAAGTTATTATAAAATTGTCAATATATCTCATTTCATTAATTTAAATTGAACAAGTAACTATTATTATATTTGAAGAAAGTTTTGATTGTTCTGAACTTGGGGGTGTGAAGAACTAAAACAGGGTCAAAATTGTTAAAATATTAATATTATAAACACTACTGCACTAGAACTCCAAAAAACTTCAATACTAGAATGTTCAATTTTAATATAAATCGGGATTGGTAGAAAAATTAGACAATAATTTTATATATTCTTTCAATAATTTTTTATTATTGTATTCCAATTTTATTGTGAATAAAATAATAATATGAATTAAATAAATAATAATAAAATATAAAAAAAAATAATTGCTATGAACTAGAATCGAAACTTGTACCCAAAATATACCTAAAATAAAGAAAAACACTTAAACTAATGCTACGAACCACCAAGACACTTGAGGTTAATATTAAATGATACATTACATTACATAACATATATATATACTATTTTTTCTAAAAAGGTGTAGGGGGCATTGCCCCTGAGTATAAGGTGCGTCCGTCATTGATCTCACTCAAGACCAACTCTTTAAATTCTTAGAAAAGTTTCATTAATATAAATTGTAAGCTAAAGTTTTGTATGTACTCAAGTACACCATGTACTTAGTAGACTTTTACTATTCAAATGTTGACTGGTCAAACTTTGACTTTTTTTTTATGATATTATTTTTTCGATTTTTTTTTTTGAAAAAGTGTATGTTATTATAACTAAAAAATGTATCTTTGTTTTTTTAATAAAAAGTGTATGTTACTATATTGAAAAGTGCAACATTGTTTTTAAGAGAAAGTTTCATTTTACGTCCTGTAACTTAGACCTAATCCAAATTATATCCTTTAAGTTTTTAATTTTTCGATTTACATCCTTTTTTGTCCAATTTACGTCCTTTCCGCCGAATTTTTTTAAAACTCACCGGAATGTGAGGAATAAATTGGGATTCCGGCCAAATAGTCCAATTTACGTCCTTTAAGTTTGAAAATTAAAATTTAATAATTAAAATTTTCTAAATATCTCATTAAAGATTTAAAAAATCTAAAAGTATCATAAAAAATAAAAAATCTCCTTAAAACTAAAAAATATAAAATGTGTAAAATAAAATTCAAAATATATCACTAAAATTTCGAAAAATATAATTACAAATTATAAAATGTGTAAAATGAGAATAAAAAATTCTAAAATTTGAAAATACAAAAAATAAAAAATTTTACAATTCAAATAATGAAAAATGTGTAATTTAAAAATTTAGAAATTCAAAATCTCATTAAATTTTCTAAAAACTCTAAAAATCTCATTAATTTATAAAAAATGTGTAGATTAAAAATTACTAATTCTAAAAATCTAATAAGAATAATAAAAATTATATATTAACATTTCATTAAAAATCAAACTTGATTCAAACTCGTCTGTCATTAAAGTTTTGGTCGAACTCCTAAGAATTTTGGGTCCCACAAGATTTTCCAACTCACCATCGAGGTTGAGTGGAAGTACCACACCTTGATCGATTTTGGAAATTTTATCACATTACTATAAAAACAAAATAATATTATACCAAAAAAAAAAACTATTATAAAATTATCAATATATTTCATTTCATTAATTTAAATTAATAACTTTTTTTTATGTTTTGAAGAAAATAATTTTAATTGTTCTGAATTATAATAGGTGAAACAGTGTTAAAATATAACGTGCAACCCGTTGAGACATTATAATTAGACAAGCTCACTTTTTAAGAAATGTGTATTTAGTGAGGTGTGGGGTAAAATAAATTTAGAGTATTTTGAGTGATTTATTGAGATGTAAAAGAAATTTAGTGAGGTGCAAAAGAAAATTTAGTGAGGTGTAGAGAAGAATGTGAACCTAAAATAAGTGACGATTTTAAAAATAAAATGTTATAACAATATTAATTTTGTAGATTATTTACATATTATAAGTGTGCAATTTGAAACATTTAATAAAGAAAGTGTACAAATAGTTACAGACGAAAATATATATATATATATAGTGGGGGTCTACTACCCCATTGGGCCCTACATGACTATGTCACCCTCAAGTAAATTATTTGTTGATATTGTTTAGTTGATTACTGTTCGATTCTTCTACTGTATTTTACTTTTTATGTTTTATTAGTATTTTAACACACTGAAATTTTAACACGTATCACTCTTAATATTATACGAAGTAACAATAATCTCATCAGAATCTACTAGCCCACAACCATGCATGTGACGGGAGTTAGCTAGCTAAGAGATAAAAGGGAGGGTTATGTCATAAAAAGGCCTCTCACAAAAGGCATTACATTAATATCAATTATAGTCACTACTGTATCCTTTTAGCTTGGTTTTTCTTTTTTTCCATTTCCTACAACCAATATAATTAATTAATGTTTTCCTTTTTATTTTTTTAAAATGAAGCTTTTCTTTTCACATTGTTTTTTCCAAACTATTTCTTCGAATTTTTCGGAAAACCCAACCTAGTATATTCATATGGGCCGGGATGGGGTATATTTTTTTTTTAATGGAAGTTAAATACCCATCCCTTTTTTCCCCTCCACTCGAATCCAGGACCTAAGGCCTAGGTAGTGGTGCTCTAACCACTTGAGTTATCCCACTTTGTCATATGGGATGGAGTATATACCCCTCTAGCTTTGTTTAATACACTCCCCCTCCACTTTTATTAATTAAATATTCATGCAAAATGTTTGTTTTGTCATTTTAATAAAATACAATTAAACTAAGCCTAACCCTAATTATAACCCTAACTTATTTGAGAGGTATTAGCCGCCCAACCTTCGGCATCCGTCGTCGCCGTCGCCGCAGCCCACCCTCCGGCATCCACCGCCGCCGCAAATAAAAATTCAGAAGTTAAAAAACACAACTTAGAAATTAAAAAAAAACTTATTTTCGACAAACCAGAGTCGATTAAAATTTCTCCCGTCGACACTGGTTTGTCGACCAAATACACTCCGGTCGACTCTGGTTTGTCGATCAAAAACACATTGGTCAATAAGATTTTTTCGATCAACAATATTGAGTCGATCAAAAACACTCCCGTCGACAATATTTTGTCATTGGGAGTGGTTTTGGTCGACTTCATATTGTCGAAAATTAAAAAAAAAAAAAAAACGGCAGAGGAGACGGGACGGGAGAAACTCAACAGAAAAGAAAAAAAGAGACTTACCTGGGGCGGACGAGCGGCGGAGGCTGGACGAAGGGGAGGACGAGCGGCGCATCTTGGGGGGCGGCGCTAGATAGCTGGAGAGGCGGCAGCGGCATCTTGGGCAATAGAGAAAAAAGAAAAAAAAAGCTTACCTGGTGCGTCTTCGTGCGACGGCGACGGTGGGCGGATGCGCGGCGGCGACGGTGGCGGATGAAGAAGGGAGAAGAAGAATGAGTGTGGGGGAGAAATTAAAGGAAATAAATTAGGGTTTAGAAAAAATTAGAGCTTTAGTGGGGGAGTGTATTTATGTTAAAAAAATTTAAGTGAAGAGGGTATAAAAGGTAATTTGGGGGGAGTGCATGTATTTTTTTTTTTTTTGTATAAAAGGGGAGCGTGCGAATTGGGGGAGTGTATTAAACAAAGCTGGAGGGGTATATACCCCATCCCTATTCATATATGACGATATGTGGGCCGATGTTTAATATAGCCCATAATTCATTAATAAAGCCCAATAAAAGATATTCACTAGAAATTAGCAAGCACTTTAACCCTAGTAATTTATATATGACGCATTAGCTTCATAAAAAATCATTGGATTAGTCTTAATACTTGTACACTTTTCTTATTTAGACGTTTTAAAATTGCCTGTTCACTCTCAATATAAAAATACTGTACAAAATTAATACCCTCTTAGTATCATTTTATTTTTAAAATTTGTCCCTCCTTTTAACCTACTTTTTACTTTACACCTCACAAAATTCCCTTTACATCTCACTAAATCACTTAAAATACCCCTCTTTTATCTTACATCACCAACCATTGAATTTCATTTTCTTAAAAAAGTGTGTCGATCAAACCGTACAAGTCATTTTAGGACGGACGGGGTAATATATATAGGGGAATTAACCTCTCGCTAGTTTTTGAAAAAGTCCAATTGCTCCCTTCGTTGTCAAGAGCCGAGTTAGGCAGTCAGCCCGACTCAGTCGACTGAAACATATACTCCCTCCGTCCACCAAAAGTGTGCTCATTTTTTTTAGGTTCACAAAAATATGCTTATTCTATTTAAATAATTCACTTTTGAATATTTTTTCTACTTTACTAACAAAATTGAGTATCTACCAAACATATTCTTTATTCATTATTCTAAATATATTCTTTATAATTAAAATATAATTTTTTAAAAAATATGTATAAAAAAAAGTGAGCACACATATGAAGTATTTTTTATTTATATATGACTTTTTGGCAAATTTTTTAAATTAAAATATTGCATTTAAATATTACTTCTTGCAGTTACTTTTACACTTGCATTATTGAGACGTTTCAAGATTATTTATACACTCCAAAAAATAAAAAAAAATAAAAATAACTCTCCATAAACTCCGCACTCACAATATTCACAATGTTACACAAAATATCATTATTTTTTGTTTCACGCAAATATACAAATATTCAACTCATTTCTCTACTTTATACATGTACATAAATTTACAAAAATTACTTATCGAAACTCTATTCATTATTCTACTTTCTTAATATATGTGTTAACCTCTATACGAAAGTATGACGACGACAGCGGCCAAAGGTGCAACGGTGGCGGTCGAAGGTACGACGACGGCGACAACCGAAGGTGCGTTGACAATTTCTTCAATTAGGGTTAGGGTTTAGGTTTTAGTAGAGGTGTATTAATCTATGAATATTTTACTAGAAGGGTAAATTGGTATTTTTTACACGTATATTTAATTAATAAATGTAGAGGGGGAGTATATCTAACAAGTGTGGAGGGGTATATAGCCTGGTCCTTCAACAAATAGCCCAATCCAATCTGAAGCCCAATACTGACAAATAGCCCAATCCAATCCGAAGCCCAATCAAAGGGCCCATATCTTTGTATTAATATTATTTGGAATGAAGAAAAAATTGTACAAACAATGCAAGTGCGCAATCTTTCGAGCTCTTTTCTCCGGGTAGATAACTTTTGTAAAATAGTTTTTTTTTTTCCTTTTCTAATGATTTCTTGTTTTGAACTTTGATTTTGTTTGTTTAGTTCGAATTGATTGGTAAATTAACTGTATTAATTAAAATAAATCTGTAATGAACCATCATCAAATCGATTTTTGATTTTTTTTTTTCAAATTAATTGCTGCCTCCACTTTAGCTTCCAATATTAAGTTTAAGTCCTACAAATGAGACGCAAAAGCTTCTGCTAAGTTTTGTACGTTTATATTTTTTTCTTTCTAAGAATTTTGACAACGAGTGTTGTGGATTATTGCTTTTAATAGGTGTTATTTTTTAAAGATGAATCATGTCTTTGAACGGACTTGATTTTGAAGTCTGTTTCTGTTTTGGTTTTACCCTGTTCTGTTTGTTGTGTTTAGTATGGGAATATGTTCAAATGTGTAAGTTTTCTCATTGTTATATTAAATGGGGGTACATCAGTCTAGTTAGGATTATATTATTGAGTATGATCAATGGACATCTTTGGAGATATAGATGCACCAAACATAATTTTATTCTGGTGAAGAAAAATGGCTTTCCCGAAATGGAAGCTAACAAATCATAAATTTTTTCATGGTCCCTATCAAATGGTTGTCCGTACACGAATATCGCATGAGAAATGAAATGTTTGTGAGATTAATCACAGTCACTCTTATCAATTCACTGGTCAGGAAGGTGTATTATACAAATAGAGAGAATGGGAGTTTTGGTCCCACCTGCCACGCACCCTCATTTTTTTGGTCCCATGACTTTCACATTTAGTTCCAATAGGTTAAATTTTATCACATTTGGTCCCAGTATTGTGCAAATTTTGTAATTTCGTCCCAGCCCCGTTAAGTTTTAACGGAAAGATGCACGTGCATATCACGTGGCCGTCAATTGTTAATTTTCACCCCCAAATCAAAGTTCACCCTTAACAAAAATCCAAAATCCTTTCAAAACCCTAAGATTGCTGCCAAAATTCTCAAATTAAAAAAACCAAAATCCACAACCGGATCGATGAAGAAGGCGGCGAGGGCCATCCGCCATCGTCGGGGAAGAAGGCGGCGAGGTCTTTTTCGAGAGGGCCCTCCGCCCATCGTCGGAATCTGCCCAACCTACCTCCGTAATCGCCTCGACACACTTTTCCCTAATTGCTGCAAAGTTCGCCCTTGTTCCTACCTTTCCCCCTCCTCTTCCTCCGCCTCCTTGGGCGGCGACCTCCGCCGCTCCAGATCCGTCGGGATCCTCTTCCTCCGCTGGAATACAAACACGATGTCTTTTTTCCGATGGATTGTCAGAATTCTGAAGATCGTTCACCCGTATTCACCGTATTCACCCAATCCTCAGCTGAAGCTTTAGGGCGTGGAACAGCTTTTGGCCCAACCAAAATGCTCCCTATTAATTAGGTTTTCGCCTGAATTAATTTGCTCAAAATTAACACTTCAGTAAATAAAATCTCATGAACCCTAGGGTTCACCCACATCCCCGACTTGATCCCTTTCGTTTTAATTGTACGTTTTCTAATTCCCCTTTCGTTTTAATCGACAATTTGTAATTGATTGAATTGTACTGTACATACCTCGTAATCGTGAGAATGCCAGAGCCTCTATTACTCCAGAGGAAGTGTGTTGAAGATTTTTTCAGATACAATATACTCCACACCTGCACAATTAATCGTGATTAATTGAATAGTAGATTGATTGATTTGATTGAGATATGAGGCGAGCGGTGGATTCATCGGGGTCGTAAACAATAGATTAGATAGCTCTGCTTTCTCTATTCCACATCTTAAAGCGAAGACGACGACATCTCAGGTGCACTACCGTCACGCCGGCATCGGAGAAGATCGGAGTAAACAGCGGATTGGATACTCTGCTTTCTCTATTCCACATCTTAAAGCGAAGACGACAACATCTCAGGTGCACTACCGCCACGCCGACATCGGAGAAGATCGGAGTAAATGGCGGATTAGATAGCTCTGCTTTCTCTATTCCACATCTTAAAGCGAAGACGACAACATCTCAGGTGCACTACCGCCACGCCGACATCGGAGAAGATCGGAGTAAATGGCGGATTAGATAGCTCTGCTTTCTCTATTCCACATCTTAAAGCGAAGACGACGGCATCTCAGGTGCACTACCGTTACGCCGGCATCGGAGAAGATCAGAGAAGATGGGTGGATGGCCCTCTCGAAAAAGACCTCGCCGCCTTCTTCACCGACGATGGCGGATGGCCCTCGCTGCCTTCTTCATCGAATCAGTTGGGGATTTTGGTTTTTTGAATTTGGGGATTTTGGCTGCAATATTAGGGTTCTGAAAAAATTTGGGATTTTTGTTAAGGGTGAACTTTGATTTTGGGTGAAAATTAACAATTGACGGTCACGTGAGTCTGTCCGTTAAAACTTAACGGAGCTGGGACGAAATTACAAAATTTGCACAATACTGGGACCAAATGTGATAAAATTTAACCTATTGGGACTAAATGTGAAAGTCATGGGACCAAAAAAACGAGGGTGCGTGGCAGGTGGGACCAAAACGACAATTTTCTCTATACAAATACTTAGTACAGATTTCAAATGGTCTGTCTTAATGGTTGATGCTTGGATCCAAAGTAAAACCCACATGACATGAGATTATATTTTCCTTCATTGTTCTCTTGTTGGATCCAAAGTAAAACCCACGTGAAGGTTGCTATAATGGTCGGGTGATCGCATGATTGTTGTTGTGGTTACGGCCACATAAAGGTCGAATGAATGCCCTGAATTAATTTGCTATACTCTCAATCCATCTTCTCATTGTTATTTCTTTGTGAATTCAATTCAATTTCATTTGAAAATAAAATGGAACTGTCGACATATGCTACTCTCATCACTAGAAGCATCAAGTACTATTATCCTGTTTTTTGTATCATATACTCCTACTTTTCTTAAAAAAAGAAAAAGTAAAAAAAAAAAAAAAAGAATCATATATATACTTGCAAGGCTTCTGTGTTTGTGATGTTGGCCATAATTACTTGCTATTGGGCAAGAGGTGGAGCTATTCATTTTAAATTAAAAAAATATTCTTGAAAGAATATTAATATTTTATCCGTTTCATTTTAGATTCATTATTTGTAAAATATAGATGTTTCAAATTAAATTCATGATTTCTTGATTTGGTAATAAAATAAATTTTTTTCACTTTAAACTTCATCTATTAAATGATGAATCTAAATGTAGTATGGATGACAAATTAAATACATAATTTCTTGATTTGGGCAAATGAATCCTGTGCACGTGGCCTAACTTGACCAATCGAATACTTCATGTTGAAGCTTTTGACATGCAAATAATTAATATTAGTCAAGCATCTTGAAGCTGTCATCCATATCCCGAATTTTAAATGGAGTAGGTAAAGAATATTGGTGAGTAATATATTAAAGAAAATTGTTGCTGCTGCAAAGAAAATAGTAGTGAAAACTAACAATTTTAGCTAATAATCACTGCACAAACACTGATTATTTCACTATTTAAGAATTGAGATTCAAAATAATGTATACTAGAAAATAAACCCAATTCCAATAAACACAGAATAGCAGAAACTAAACTCATTTAGAGACAATGTTTGTGGATTATTACTTTCATTTGGTGTTGTTTTTTAAAGTTAAATTATGTCTTTACTCTTTAGACAGAATTGACTTTGAAGTCTGTTCGGTTTGTTTGAGAATATGTTCCATTGTGTATGTTTTCTCATTGTTATATTGCTGTATTAAATGGGGGTTACATTAGTTACGATTATATTATTGAAGTATGCTCAAGCTTGTTTGTAATATTATCGAGCTTTGAAATTGTTGTTTGAGCTTGTTTGACAACGAGCCGAACTCGAATGAGCTTTATTCGAGCCGAGCTCGAGTAGTTTGACATTTTTACACTAAATTTATCTTTTTTTTTTTACTTATGGAGCTGAGCTTTAGACTGTACTGAACATAAATATATGTTCAAGCTTGTTTGATATCTATGTCGAATCGAGCTCAAACACGCTTTTATCGAATGATCTCGAATCGAGTATCGAATAGCTTGGTTTGATTTTCAGCCTTAGATATAGATGCACCAAACATAATTTTATTCTAGTGAAGAAAAATGGCTTTCCAGAAATGGATGGAAGCTAACAAATGGTCCCTATCAAATGGTTGTCCGTACAAGAATATTGCACGAGAAATTAAATGTTTGGGTGATTAATCGCAGTCACTCTTATCAATTTACTGCTCAGGAAGGTGTATTATACATATACTTAGTACAAATTTCAAATGGCCTGTCTTAATGAGTGCTTGGGTTGATGCTTGGATCCAAAGTAAAACCCACATGGCATGGGATTGTATTATCCTTCATTGTTCTCTTGTTTTCGTATCCATGCCAACATCCTATCCTAGAATGGATTATCTCTTATTTCTGTTGATTTTTTTTTTTTTTTTTGTATCATTAGCGTTGTTTAATGGCACCATAATTGTTGTTTCTCAGACATTTTAAATCTGCAAAAGCATATCGGTGTGGGAATTCTTGATTTCATGAGTTCCGTAGGATGAATTCATCACAACTACGTGCTTTAACTTGATATGTAATGTAGATTAAGCCATTGATGGAAAATAATTACTGATGGGCTGAAGCGCGCAACTAGACTTGAGATTGAGGTAAAATTACTCCCGAGTAATATGCACCTGAAATTTAAGAAGGATTTGTTTTGGGAACATACTGATCATTCTGTGAAATTACAACGGACTGATCTATAGATGTTGCTCCAGATGTTGTTATGATGATGCATTATGCAAACATAAGAGTAAAAATATTTCAAATGCGCGTGCTCTTAACCAGATTCTGATTGATAACTTGAGATGGTCAAAGATAACAACCATTGCTATATACACAATTGGTACTGTTGTCTGAGGTCATCTCAAGTTACCACTCACAAGGGTTAATAAACGTTGTAGAACTTTTCATGCTCTAAATATGCATTCAGCAAGCTCAGTGCAAGTGTATAATGGTTTGAATGAGAAAGGTATTATATGTTTTCAAGGGACATATGTTGGTATTTATTCTACTCCATTGCTTTGTGTCAAAGCCTCGAAAGCCTGCAGTCAAGTTACAAGTTATAGAATAATGTAGTTGTATGGACTTGCTTTACTGAATAGAGATGTACAAGTTGTCAAATAGGTTATATTCTCTTTCCCAAATAAAGATAGGGCAAGGGAAATTAGGATATATGCCATTTTAGACACTACTTTTTAAAAGACACCAACTTGTTTTTGTCAAAAATGTCACTCAGAATTATATGTGGATCTAAATACTTTTATATGAAATTTGTGAGGTCACACGAAGGTTGCGGCAATAGTCAAGAGGTCACGTGAAGGTTGCAGCAATGGTCGGGTGATCGCATGATGGTTGTTGTGGTTACGGCCACATAAGGGTCGAATGAATGCCGTGAATTAATTTGCTCGATCTACTATCAATCCATCTTCTTATTGTTATTTCTGAATTCAATTCAACTTCATTTGAAAATAAAAATGGAAGTGTGACATTTGGAGAGTTTGTTTTCTTTTAGCAATGTTGCCATCTCAGAAGCATCAAGGATAATATCATATACTCCTACTTTTCTTAAGAAAGGAAAAAGTAAAAAAAAAAAAAAAAAAGGAATTATATACTACTTCTGTGTTTGTTAGTGGAGCTATTCATTTTAAATTTAAAAAATATTCTTGAAAGAATAATATTTTATTCGTTTCATTTTAGATTTATTTTTTGTAAAATATATATGTTTCAAATTAAATTCATAATTTCTTGATTTGGTAATAAAATATTTTTTTCACTTTAAACTTCATCTACTAAATGATGAATCTAAACGTAGTATGGATGACAAATTAAATACTGAGTACATAATTTCTTGATTTGGGGCAAATGAATTATGTGCACGTGGCCTAACTTGACCAATCGAATACTTCGGGTTGAAGCTTTTGACAAGAAATAATTAATACTAGTCAAGCATCTTGAAGTTGTCATTCATATCCCAAATTTAAAATGTAAGGAATATTGCTGTGAAACATATTAAATAAAATTGTTGCTGCTACAAAGAAAATAGTAGTGAAAACTAACAATCATGTTTTAGCTAGTAATCACTACACAAACACCGATTATTTCACTATTTAGGCCATGTTTGATAGCTTAGATAAAATCTAGATTAACTATATATCATTTTTATTGGTTGTTTGATAACTTAGATTAACGGTAGATTATGCTTTAAAATTTATAAAGTTTAGATATCATCCTAATCTTAGATAATCCGTCTTTGCTATCAAACACATAAACTAAACTCATTTAGAGACTATGTTTGTGGATTATTACTTTCATTTGGTGTTGTTTTTTAAAGCTGAATTATGTCTTTAAACAATTTTTTTTTTTCCGAATTCTGTCTCATCTAAAGGGGTGTTTAGGGGTGTTTGCAACCTTTACAAACTGTTTACGTACAGAATCACTTTTTTTTTCAAAAGCTGTGAGATGGAGCTTTAAAAATAAGTGATTTTAGAAGCAGTAATTAGTTGTGTTTCAAAACACACCATAAAAGTCATCTAAAAGTCCGAACTTATAGAGTGGTGGATAATCAATTCTTGTATATTACTCCCTCCGTCTAGACATGTGTAACGGTTAGAAACCTTCGGTTACGGTTTGGGGAAATCGTCAACCGTAACCGAACCGCCAAACCGCGGTTACGGTTTTTGAACCGGCGGTTCGATTAGAAACTGCCCGTTCGCCGGTTTGTGTTTTTTTTTTCCTCCGTTTTTGATCGTTTTCACTCCGTTTTCGCTCGTTTTTTATTCGTTTTAACTCCTATTTTAGAAAATACATTACTAGAATTTAATAAAAATTATATAACTTAAATGTATACATAGAAAATAGAAAAATTGTGTATTAAAAAAAAAAAAAATAATAACAAAAAATAACCGCTCAAACCGGTAGTTAACCCGCCAAAACCATCCAAACCGGTGGCTTGCGGTTTGTCAAAATATAAACCCGTAACCGAACCGCCATTTTTCGGTTACGGTTCGATTTTTAAAATGTAACGGGCGGTTTGGCCGGTCCGACGGTTTCCCGGTTCGATTTTACCCATGTCTACCTCTGTTCCACAACTGTTTGCACACTTACCTTATTTGTCCGTCCCACAATTGTTTGCACACCCATAAAAGTAAACTATCCAATAATCCTCACCCTCACAATATTCACATATTTACATAAAATGCCATTACTTTTACCCTCTTTCCAATCATCTTTTTACTTTATTCATATTACCTTACAAAATTAATCCTCAACACTCCACTCATTACACTTTTTTCTTAAAATATGTGCGCAGGAATTACTCCCCCTCACTCGTTGGTCAAATTATCACCTCTTACATGTACTCTTTGGGGAGGAGGTCCCATTAAGTGAAAAATTTAAATGGATGGAGTTACTTTCAGCAGGAATCGAACCCGAGTCATTTAATTGGGGGCTCTAATACCATGAAAGAATTTTGTTTCATCTAAAAATCTCTGATTCGGTTTTACCTTGAACGTTCTTGTTCTTTTTGTTTGAGAATATGTTCAATTGTGTATGTTTTCTCATTTTTATATTTGTTGTATTAAATGGGGTTACATCAGTTACAATTATATATATTATAGATGCACCAAATATAATTTTATTCTGGTGGAGTAAAATGGCTTTCATGAAATGGAAGCTAACAAAGAATAAGCTTTTTCATGGTCCCTATCAAATGGTTGTTTTTACAATAATATTGCATATGAAATAATACTATTCTTGTAGATTTGTAGACAAGCATCTTCAAGTTGTCATCCAAAGAATAAGCTTTTTCATGTTCCCTATCAAATGGTTGTTTGTACAAGAATATTGCATGAGAAATAATATTATTCTTGTAGACAAACATCTTGAAGTTGTTATCCATATCCCGAATTTCAAATGGAGTATGTAAGAAATATTGGTGTCGAACATTTTAAAGAAGCGGGAAGCGATCGGATCGTAACACCGAAACCCTTCGTGAGAGGAACTGTAACCCATAAAAATACACGGAGCACTGCGAGGAGCAAGCTTGTGGAGAGCATAATCCCGAAGATATGGAAATACGCGACAACCAAATGTTCTGAAGTTTGCAAAGTTCGGAGCAGTGGCAAACAGAAGCTGAAAGGGCGACCTATCCCCAAGAACAGGGGTGGGCAAACGGTTAATAATGTAGACAGCAGTGGAGAAAGCATCAACCCAGAAGTGAGCAGGCATGCTCGCTTGAAATAACAACGAGAGCCCAGTTTCAGTGGCATGACGATGCTTGCGCTCAGCCCGACCATTTTGTTGAGGAGTGTAAGGACAAGAGATTTGATGATGAATGCCATGATCGGCGAGGAAACTACGAACGCGACCATTAACAAATTCTGTACCACCATCACTCTAGAAGACCTTAATATTGGTAGAAAGCTGATTGCAAACAAAGGTGTGAAACCGCACGAACACATCAAAGAATCAGACTTGGCGTGCAACGGGTAGAGCCAGATGAATCTGGAGAAATCATCCACAAAAATGACATAGTACCGAAAACTATCATTAGAAGAAACAGGGGCAGGTCCCCAAAGATCACAATGAACTAAATCCAAAACACGAGATGCTCTCTTATCATTTAATGCAAAAGATAAATGTTTACTTTTAGCCAATTGACACGGAGTACATAAGCCCGGTTTGGGCAAAACAGAAGTAAGGGACAACAAACCCAATTTATTCAACAAATTAACTATAGAAATAGGAACATGGCCTAATCTACGATGCCAACACTCAAAAGAAGCCTTCAGCGACGAGCTCCGTAAAGCAGCGACCAAGGCTGGAGTGCCCTGCTCCAGGGTATAGAGTCCTCGACTATGCCGACCCCTCGCCAAGGGTTGCTTGGTCGCCCGATTCTGGATGACAAATGAGTCATTAGTAAACAAAACATCAATAGGAAAGTCCGAAGTAAGCTTACTAATGGATAACAATTTCTTAGTGAGATGTGGTACGACGAGCACATCTAACAAACGAACATCCTTATTAACCGAACACGACCCAACATGAGTGATCGGAATAGTAGAGCCATTAGCAATAATAACATTGTCGTTACTAGAATACGGGTGAGGATTTTCCAGGTCAGCCGAGCGAGGAGCCATGTGAGCGGAGGCACCACTATCGAGGAACCAATCCGAAGCAGAAGGATGCGAGACATGACACTGAGAATCAATGGCATGAGCAAGATTGGCCGCAGAAGGGGCAGGGTGAGCATAACGGTTCGGACATCGATTCGCATAATGACCCTGTTGGCGGCAAATTTGGCAAGTGGGAGGGCGGCGAGTAGGGACCGAGCCACTAGCCGAGGATCCAGTGGTCACCTGGCGACCAGAATTCCGAGGAGAGAAGTTACGGGATTTGGTGCCAGGGCGAGCAGGCTTACTCGAGCGAGCAGAGGCAGAGAAAGCTGGAACGGGCGAGGACGAAGAGTCCATCGAGCGAGTAAACTGCTCATAGTTTAAGGCCTGATGGATCAGATCCCGAAAGGCAGGCATGGGCGTCATAGCCATGCGAGTGTTAGAGAAACCAGCAAACTGGGAGCCGAGACCGGTAAAAACCAATGACACTTGTCGTCATCATCAACAGGCTTACCGATGGAGGCGAGTTGATCGTAGAGAGCATGAAACTTCTTGCTGAAGTCGTCGACGGAGGTGGATCCACGACGAAGGGAAAGGAGCTGATTCCGCAGTTGAGTGATGCGGGAGACCGAGGTGTGACTGTAGGCTGCCTCGAGTGCGACCCAGATGGAGCGCGAGGTGTCACAGCCGATGACCTCAGCCATGACTTCTTCAGATAGGGAGGAAAGAAGAAGACTGAGGATCTTTTGATCCTTCTCAAACCAAGCGGTGTAGGCTGGGTTTGGAGCCGATTCACCAGATGTGGTGATCGACTTCGCCGGAGTGGGTGTCGTGCCATGAACGTGAGAGATGAGATCATGGCTGGACAGAACCGGGACTACTTGATTTCGCCAGAGCAGGTAGTTAGAGGATGACAACTTGATTGTCAAGAGATGAACCAAAACATTTAGAGGGATGGTGGGGGGAGTGGGAGCCGCCGCCATGAGGAGGGAAGGGAAGAATTTTAGCCTGAGGCTTTAGAGAGAAAATTAGGCAGTGTTTGTTTTGGGATTGGCCAATCCGGATTTGGATTGGCCCAATCCCAATTCAATCTCTTTCAATCCCTCTCAATCCAAATACAAATCCAAATACCAATCCACCCCTATAATACACCTACACACCTATTTTTATATCATCAAATCACTATCTCTCTTACTTTTCTTTCACGCACTCATTTTCTCTCCTACTTTCTTCTCTCTCTTACTTTTCTTTCACTGCTAACAATAATAAAATATTATAACATCACTGTTGATGTGACATAAAGTTAAATCTACCCCTACTTCTCAATCCTTAACCAAACACAACTTACACACAATTTACTATTCATGGATTACCCAAATCCCAATTCAATCCACCACAATCCAAATCAATCCCAAACCAAACACCACCTTAGAGTTTCGATGAGTCAGACTAATACCATGTGAGAATATGTATGTGATCACCGTTAATGAGGTGATAGGAATGAATCACTATTTATAAGTATTTATAAGGAAATAAAAATGGTAAATATAACAAACCATATCAAAGAGATATATACAAAGATATGATCAAAATAAAAAAGATATTATTCCTATATTTACATTATTCCCTATTAATTCTAAACTTTTATAAAATACGATTTTCTGATTGTTGAAAGTTGGAACATTAATTTTGTTATAAGAAGAATATATGCACTTGAAATGTAATTTTTCAGTTAACAGTGAATTCGTTTACTGTTAAAAGAAAATGAAAGAAAAAAAAGGCATATTTAATTAATTTGTGATTATTGTGGGAAAATGATTTTTTTTTAAGGCGTATGAATAAAAAATAAAATAAAATAGGGAAACACTTATATGTAATATTTTACATATGAAATATGTCTAATTAAGATAATTTTAAAAAAATCGCGAATTATAAGTTCAAATCCGAGTTGTTCAGAAAATTCGCGGATAGCAAAAAGGTGATTGTTGGTCCCAAAAAGGAGTGTGACACGTGTATAGGGGGGGGGGGGGAATACACGTGTATGTGTTTTTTTTTTTTTAAACTTTTGCAATTAAATCAACACAAATAATCAGAGTCAATTAAGTTACTCAGTATGTCAAGTCCTATGAAAATACTAAATAGAATATTCTAACAGAACTTAACAGTAAGCAACTTGTATGCAGAATAAATGATAGACCCTATTATACTCCTCAATTAATATGCACTTAAGTACTAAGTTACCAAATAACAATAAGCAATTATAATAACACAAAAGCTTAAGCAAGAAGATAAATGCAGTAAATAAGAACACAAGATGTATAGTGGTTCGGAGGCTAAACTGCTCCTACGTCCACTCTCCTAATTTAATAGGATAATTCCTTAATCACTTGAAATTAACTTGCTTTTACAGTGCCAAGGTGCACTCTACTACTTCTTCTCCTCTTCTCTTGATTTCTTACAATCTTCTCTCGTTGCAATACTCTCAACACTTCTACGAACTCAACAATACTCTCAATCTATCTCTCAAGGTGAAAGTAGGGTTTTGTTCTTGTACCAACTACGTGTAATATCCTTTACAGTTTAAGAACAAATGTAAATGCTAGAATATCACTTTCTAAGCTTAGGATAATAAAACGGTAAGCTTGCCTAGTGGGGACTAAAGATAACACTCACAAATGAATATGCTTAAAAGATTTAATCTCTCGAGTGTTTTGAATACTTTTGAATACTAAAATATTGCTAGAATGTGTATAGCTTGTGTGTCCCGTAATCTCGAAATGGTTCAAGATATGACCTATTTATAGATGAAGCAAACTATCCGTTGGTGGAGATAGCAAACCTATCCATAAATTTGAACTTTTAAATTGTTCAGGGGCCTGCATGCAAATAGTACATGCATTCACGTTCATTCTGCATTTTGCATTCCATTCTCAGAATTTGTTATGCGCAGTGACAGGTGGCACTAATTCTTTGGCTGTTTTGGAATAATTCCGTCCTTTCTGCTAACGGCCTCGTACTGGGTAAAATGCCTCGTCATTCATCGTCTTTGACCATAAGTGTGCCATGTCCAAAGTATAAGAATATTCAGATTCATCATACTTGACTTTTGTCATCCAACATTCTTGTCTTCATGAGTCCTTGCCACTTTTTCATAACACTTCAACTTCTTGTCTTCATTTCTACTTGTCTTCATGTGCTTTGTGCTTTTCAGGTCATTTGTCATAGATTCAAAGAATAATCTATCTAAGAAAAATTAAAGCTCCCTAACATATATAAACTTTTCTAACCTGAAAATCTAAACTTGGCAAATCATCATACTTGGGGTTTTACTTAGGGTTTTGGTATCAAATCAAAATCAAATTTTCTTTTATTAATATAAACCATATCCCAACAATTTCCCCCTTTTTGATGATGCCAAAACCTACTTACTTCAAAAGATCCATAGGGATTTCTTTTTCAGTAGATTTGACAAAAACAGGACAACTAGCATGTATTTTCTATACTTAGAAAATTTTACAGAGTAAGTTCAGATTATTAACCTAATAGGCTAAGTTCACTGAGTTCTATAAAAACTTGATCTAAGAAAGAATAAAAAAAAAATGCTAGAGCCTATTTTAGACAAAAAATAACACAAATAAGAAGACTCAAAATTGTTGTCTAGTGCATAAGATAGATAACCATTATCCGAATAAAAAACAGCACATAGTAAGAGCAGAAAGTTGTAAGTTCTAGCTCTTAATGAGTAACAATTGTTAAGAATTAAAAATTAAACATAGATAGAAAGTTCATGATAATTTGAATCTTGACTTGACCTTCAGCAGCTTCATTACTTGCCTGCATCTGACTTCTTCTTCAGAAAGGTAGGAAGTTCCTTGAACAGTGGAGTCAGCCTATACGATGCAAAGTGCCTGTTCTTCAAGGCCATGACTTCTTCATTCTTCCCAATCAAGTATTCATCCTTGACAAGTTGCACAAACTCATCAGTAATAGCTTTCCTATCAATTCCATTTTCATCAGTCTTCATTGGTGGAGACCAGAAAATCTGTTCAGGAGCTTTGACAACTTTCTCCTTCTGGGCAGCTCCTAAGATCTTTGTGTACAGTTCTGGGTAGTTCTCCATCATAAAGCCTTCATACAGACCGTCAATGTCTTCAAAATCTCCCCATCTCTTAACAACATAAAAGAGATGATCTCATACTCTATTTGCTTCTTCCCAAGCACCATTGAGTTCAGCAGGAACCCAACTGTCAGTATGAGAGAGTCTTTTCAAGGTTTCAATCTTCCTCTTAGCTCTGTTCTCCATCATCAGAGCATAAGAACTCTTGTAGGATTTAGAGTTTCCTATATTAAAATCTTTGTGCCTCTTCAATAGAGCCGACAATTTGGGCCCGACCCGATGGGCCGGCCCGGCCAACCCGAAATCTAGTATGGACCGAGCTCTAAAATTAGAGGCCCATATAGAACTGGGCCTTTTTGGCCCGACCCGATGGGCCTAATGGGCTAGGCTGAATTTGGCCCGCGGCCCATGGGGAGCCCATTTGGCCCGATCAATATTTTTTCATTAGGTAAATAGAAAATTAAAATTAGTAAAGTACCTTATATTTAAATAATTAGTATTGCATATTTTTTTAATTATAATTATTTGTATAAATAAAAATTATACGTGAGTATGTGACCAATAGAGCCGGCAATTTGGGCCCGACCCGATGGGCCGGCCCGGCCAACCAAAAATCTAGTATGGGCCGGGCTCTAAAATTAGAGGCCCATATAGAACTGGCCCTTTTTGGCCCGACCAGATGGACCTAATGGGCTAGGCTGAATTTGGCCCGCGGCCCATGGGCAGCCCATTTGGCCCGATTAATATTTTTTCATTAGGTAAATAGAAAATTAAAATAAGTAAAGTACCTTATATTTAAATATTATTGTGTTTTTATTTTATTTTTTACTTTGAAAATAATTAGTATTGCATATTTTTTAATTATAATTATTTGTATAAATAAAAATTATACGTGAGTATGTGACCAATACATAACAAGGTTTATATATATATATATATATATATATATATATATATATATATATAATTTTTGCTAAAAATATTTTTTAAAAAAAAATTATTTCATGGGATGGGCCGGCCCGCTAGCCCAGCAGGCTAGGATGGGTTAGGCTGGGCTCACATTTTATAGGCCCGATTAATTCATGGACCGGCCCGACCCAGCCCACGAACATCGATTGGCCCGATGGGCTAGACTGGGTTGGGCCGGGCGGCCCGATTTGCCAGCTCTAGTGACCAATACATAACAAGGTTTATATATATATATATATAATTTTTGCTAAAAATACTTTTTTGAAAAATTATTTCATGGGATGGGCCGGCCCGCTAGCCCAGCAGGCTAGGCTGGGCTCACATTTTATAGGCCCGACTAATTCATGGGCCGGCCCGACCCAACCCACGAACATCGATTGGACTGATGGGCTAGGCTGGGCTGGGCCGGGGGCCCGATTTGCCATCTCTACTCTTCAACCTGCACTCTTCAGCATCTTTGAACATTTTTGTTCTTTCTTCAATAACAAGCCTTCTTACTCCTCTTCTGGTCTCTGCATCTTGACCAGCTCCTTCAACAAATATGTTTGCAACTTCTTCAAAGCCAGGAGTTTTGGCTTCTACAGGCTCAGCAACAACTTCAAGAATAACTCTCCTAACAGGCAGTTTATCTTCCCTTCTTATTAAGGTCGTAGTTTCAATTTCTTCCATCTCTTCCTTATCATCAGGTTCACTGGACTTGTACTTCTTGCTCTTCTCATAATCAGAAATTTCAGGAAGCTTCTTTTTCTTCTGAGTGGGTTTTCTAATCTTCCCACTCCTGGTCTTGTGGCAATCCTCCTCCTCTGTAACATCAGTAATTTCCAGTGCTTTGGCTTTCCCCTTGCCAGTGCCTTTACTACCTTCCCCCTTACTCTTCTCTTCCCCCTTCTTCTTATCTTTCCCCCTTTTGGCATCATCATATGCCTCAAGGTCAATGGGGTCAGCAGGGTTGACATCAATATTAACCACAGTAAGTGAAATCTCTTGTTGATAGGTGTCCATTCTCTTCATCTGAGCAGAAATGGGGTCAACATGGCTTAGCAAAAAGGCAGAGATAGTGGAGCTTACAGATTCTTCCACTTGCTTCTTCACAGCTTGATCAACTTGGTTTCTCATCACCTTTATTATTCCCTCCAAGTTGTCTTTGAATAGGTCAACAACATCTAGTGAACTCTTGATGGTCTCTCTAATCAGTTGATCTTTCTGGCTTCCCATAGTCTGAGTTAGTTTGTCAATGACTTTTGACAGCATCTGGGAAATTTCCTCCTTCTCCTTGGCAACTTCATCCTTCAATTTCAAAATCTCCTCTCTTTCCTTCTTGATTAGGTCCTTTTCAGTGTGGACGTATGTGGTAACAGCATCTGAAATGATCTTTGATGACTCACTAATTTTGAGGGTGGAGTCCTTCACATCCTTTCCAACACTCTCTATCTTTTTATCAAAAGATTCAAGACCTTTCTCTACAGCTTCCATCTTGACAGTTTTAGAATTCATTTTCTCTTACAAACTTTCAACTTTGATACATAACTCCAAGGAATTATTATCAACAATTTCTTCCAAGTTTTCCATCCTTCTTGTCATTCTCCTTGCTTTAGTGTTCAGATTAAGCCATGACTTGTGCTGGGCTTCACTTGTGGGAATGATTGTTTCATCTAGGCTATCTCTTACATACTTTTCCATGTTTAGACATAGACCTACAACATTCTCCAATCCTTTTCTTTCAACTTCATTAATTTGTTCAATTTGAGAATTGAACTCCTCCTGCACAACTTTCAATTTCTTGTCCTCCTCATCAATAATGCAGACTTCAGTCAGTGGAAGAGCATCCAAGTGAATTGGGAACTCCATCGAGGTTGATGGTGCTGCAGCTATTGCCTCATTTACCAAGGTCTTCTCCATAGCAGCTGGTTCCTCAGGTTTCACAATTCCTTCCATAGCAATGTTGGCCTCCACTTCATTTTTCTTGGCCTCAGCTTCAGTGACTTCAGCAGGAGTTGGTTCAATCAACCCAGCATTAAGAATTATAGGTTCTTCAGCAATCTTTTGAGTGTCATCTACCATGACAATCTCCATTGTTCCTGTAGTTTCAACAGCTGGCTGTGCTTCCTCTTTAACTTTTTCAATCAATTGACTTTGGTCAATTTCATCAATTTTCTCTCCTTCACTGGACTCTCCATTCTTTAATTCTTCAATGACAGTTTCAACTCCATCAAAGAAATCTTTTTCATCAGTCTTTTCACCAGCATTTCCTCCTTCATTGTTGTCTTCCTCCATGGCATCATTCTTTTCTTCTTCTTTGTCCTCAACAGTCTTGGACATCTCCTCTGTCTTGTCCTCAGTACTCTTGGACATTTCTTTTGTTTTGTCCTCAGCTTGTTTGGACATTTCATCATCCTCCTCTATCTTGTCCTCAAGATTTAGATCAATCCCAGCAATAATGGATTGGATAGCTTCTTTATGAATCTTAATATTCACCAAGTTGGCAAATAATCTTTCATCAGTCAGTTCAAATGTGGATTCCACCTCAGCAAACCCTGTCAGCCTTGACTCCTCATTTTCCCACCAGTCCAGTCCCTTGGACTCAATAACTTTCCCAATATCATACATAGACTTCTTCCTTATGTCAACAATCAATCTAATATAATAGAAAGTGGATCTTAAATCAGGATATTTGGCAAGTTGGGGGTAAAGTTGGTATAGGAAAAATTTGAATTCATCTCTCAGTGACATTTCATAGGTGTATTCTTGGGCTGTATCTGACTTAGGTGAGGATTGGGTTTCACCAAAAAGAATGGGTATGGGGGTATCAGACTTGTAAGGAATTTTAAGAATGGTTGGGTCATTCAAGTGAGGGGTAGTTTCAATAGCTTTTGAGCTGTGAATAGGTGGTTCTGGATCATTCAAATCCAAGTTCCCACATGATATTCTTTCTTCATCGTCACCTTCATCATCATCTGAACTTTCAAGTTCAGCTTGCTCATCCACATCCATTTCTTCATCAGAAGTATCATCATACTCCTCTGCAGTTTCTTCTCCACTCGAACTAGGGCTTGACATGGCCCTCTTTTTCTTGGATTTTGAGGCTTGCTCAACCTCCTTTCCCTTTCCTTCCTTCTTGGCTTTTTCAAGAATACTGATCACCATCTGTGTTGCTTCAACACTCCTTTGCTTTGCAGTCTTTGCTTGCTTCCTTGTAGAGGTTTTTGGTGACTTGATCTCCAAGCCCAATCTTTTCTAGGTTCTCACAGATAGTTGTCTGAACAAAATCTTGGTGGTGTTGAATTTTACTCCATCTTCAACAATGTCATCAGGTCCTTTCTTGTATAAGAATGCAGCAACCTTTGTACAAAAGGCAAGTTTCTTCTCAATGAATACCTTCCTTACACCCACCATCTTGAACTTTGCTTTCTCCTCTGCTAGCTTCTTTAGAAAATAACCCTTCCAGTTCATTGGCTTCTTTCCTCCATCAATGACTGCTTTCATCAATCTTACCTTGGATTTGCTAATCTGGTCATAGCTTCCTATGGTGCACATAACAGTCTTTGCCACCACATGTAGCAGAAGTTGACAATCCTTCTTTAAAACTCTCTTGTGTAGACCAGATTTGAGAGGTACTGGTTTGTCCATCCATTGGTTGGCAACTTCTTGTTCATGAAGCCTCATATATTCTTCAGGATCCTCTCCAGTAGCATTCAAACCAAAGAAATAATCAAAGTCTTCCTCAGTAAACTCAAACTTTTGAGCTGTCTTCTTGGTTGTATCTGGCTCATGAGTCATTATGTAATCCTGAGCTTTTCTGAGTGAAAGTGCCTAAGAACTGAGTGGTTGAAAGCTCCAGGCATGTTTTGGGGATGACCTCGAGCCATTTTCTCAGACCAGCTTGCTCCAGCCAAGTGACTATCCTTCTTGTGTGTTTGTTTGACAGATTATCAAAACACACAGTTTGCTCAAAATGGAGCATGGTTGACTCGCTTAAGTAGTCCCAGTTGATGTCCAAATCAGGGTGATTGAAGTCAACTAAAAATATAGCCAATACATAATATTAGTATGGATAAATATCAAAATCACTCCATATAAATACTGAACCATATGATTAGACTATATTTAGACAATATCTTGCAATTATGTCTAAGATTTATTGTGGATAGATTTACAGAGTATGTTCATAACACCATATCCAACAATATATTTTAAGCTCGTAAACATGATATTTAGATGCAATATCTGTTTGATTCTAAGACATTATCAAGACTTTAAGCATATCAACATGTATTTAACAACATATCATTCATTAAATGAAGAATCCGCAAATATAGCATATTTAAATTTCAAACAGAAATGGTTTAAAATAAAAACAGAGCATGTTGTTTGTTCTTTCAATCTTGATGTATATGCATGTTTTCAAAGGATGAATATGAGAAATACTAACCCATTTCCAAAGACATTTTTGTTAAGGTAGTAAAGCTTTGAGCAAAAACTTGAAGATGAGCTTGAGGATTCTTGAGAAATTTAGCTTAGGGCTTTTTTCAGAAAATTTGTGAAAATGTAAATGATGAAAATTCTAAGTCTTGCTTTTATATCTCCTCAGCTGTACGTTTTGAAAAATGTTAGGTGTAGGGCTGAGATTAAATTGATTGAAATCAACGGTTTAAATCAATTTTGTTATGCCAAAGGACGTAAATGTCGTGTCTAGTGCACAGTACGTTGCTTTTTCTCAGAAAATCGTGCAATTGATCGTCTTTTAGCAGGAATCTCTTGTTTGTCGATGATGAGCATTAAATGTGTACTATAATGATGAACAGAGTTTAACTTATATAAAAAGAAAACTTATCTACAGTCAAGTGACAACTCGACTGAATAACCCTTGACAACTTCCATTGAAGTTTCTCATGTATTTTGTCATCCTCTACGTTGTCCTGCGTAGTTTTCCTCGTACTTGTCAAGTATCTTTCCTTGATTTTACTCAAGAATGCCATGTACTTTGTCCAAGTTTCCTGCATGAAAATTCTTGAAAATAATTAATATCAGTATGTGAAGAATTAATGAACCTTGAATTTGTCTCATCTATCTTATCCTTCATCTGGATTGTCCTATATTTTCATTCTAAGTTCCCCCTTCGATTAATACTAGTATCTCTGGCATGATTAAAGTAATTCCTTATACTTTAAACATTCTCTCCAGGATCTAATAAACCAAGTTCCATTGAAAGTTCCTTGAACCTTGTTTCAGCTAGAGGTTTTGTGAGAATATCAACCATTTGCTTATCAGTATGAATATTTTCCATTCTGATATCCTTTTTCTCAACATGATCTCTTATGAAGTGATGTCTGATATCCACATGTTTACACCTTGTGTGTAACACAAGATTTTGAGTAATGGCAATGGCACTATTATTATCACAGTAGATGGGTACATCTTTTGTGACAACTTTATAATCTCTTAGCTGTTGTTTGAGCCATAGGATTTGTGCACAACAGCTTCCAGCAGCCATGTATTCAGCCTCTGTGGTTGAAGTAGCTACAGAAGTTTGCTTCTTAGAAAACCATGAAATCAATTTGCTTCCTAAGAATTGACAAGTGCCAGTAGTTGATTTTCTGTCTATCCTACATCCTCTATAGTCTACATCAGAATAACCAGTCAACTCAATGTGTCTTCAAATGGATACCATAATCCCAAGTTCACCGTGCCTTTTAAATACCTAAGTATTCTTTTGGCAGCCTCTAAGTGACTTTTCTTTGGATTGGACTGAAATCTAGCACATACTCCAACTGCAAAAGTAATATCAGGTCTGCTTGTAGTTAGATACAGTAGAGAGCCTATAATTGCTCTATATTCAGTGGGGTTGATATCTACACCATTTTGTTGAGGTGTTCTAGCTGATGAAGTCTCATGAGTGATTCCATTTTCTTGACAATACTCTTTTATGTATGAGTTGATGAATTCTGTTCCTTTGTCTGATCTGATCTTCACAATGCTCAATCCTTTCTCATTTGTAATTTTCTTCATAAGTTCTGGCAACTTCTGTTGAGTCTCCTTCTTCTTTAGCAAGAATATTACCCAAGTGTATCTTGAGAAGTCATCCACTACTACTAGTGTATACTTCTTTCCACTGAAGCTCACATGGGTAATGGGTCTAAATAAATCCATGTGTAGTAATTGTAGTACTCTTGCAGTTGAGATGACAACCTTTGTTTTGAAAGATGCTTTGACTTGCTTTCCTTCTTGACATGCTTGACAAACATGTTCTTTTGTGAATATTTCATTTGGTAGGCCATCAACTAAAGATAATCTTGCAAGTTTGTTCAAGGTCTTAAAGTTCATATGGTTTAGCCTTTTGTGCCATAGCCAATTGAGATCTTTAGAGCTTTCTGCTATCAAGCAGATATCTTCAGGGGATTTATTCCAATCTGCAAGATAAACATTTCCTTTCCTTGACCCAGTTAGTAGTAACTGTTGATTTGATTTGTTCTTAATATAACATAAGTTACTAGAAAACTCAACATTAAAACCTTTATCACAAAATTGACTTATTGAGAATAGATTGTGTTTCAGACCATAGACATATAAAACATTTGAAATACTTACAGTACCAATTTTGAGAGTTCCATAACCTTTGGTTGTTCCGTGAGAGTTGTCACCAAAAGTTACTTGTGGTCCATCTTGTTCAACAAAATCAGTTAGAAGCTCCTTATTTCCAGTCATATGTCTTGAACATCCACTGTCCAAGTACCATGTAAGTTATTTAAGACTTCTTTTCTTTGTAGATGGAACCACTGGAACCTGTTACAAATCAAAACTTAGGTACCCTTTCGAAGTTGGGTCCTAGAGGGTTAGATATACCTTTTGGAACCCAAACTTGCCTTATTTTCATTGCTTGAAAAGGGCTAATTTGTTTTCCATAAACATCTAAATACACAATCTTCCTTTTAAATGCCTTAGGTTGAGATTGAGTATTAGTGTGAATCTTGGATGATTTAGAAGAGTTGTATTTATTCTTGTGAATATATCTGCTAAATCTATCTTTTGATTCATGTGCAGCATGCTTGAATCTTTGTGGATAGACATTCAGATTACTTGATGTCCTTGGCATGTAGGATTCAAGTCTTCTGTACTCATTGTACTTAGGCTGGAAATTCCTTTGATAATTCATTGTACTTGATGTCCTTGGCATGTAGGATTTCTTGTGCTCCAGTTGCTCTCTGGGCTTCTATAACATTTGTGTTAGGTTTCATGAACACAAATGGACCTTTAGTGATCACCCTTAGCATTTCATCATGGAGACAAGCCAAGTGATCTCTCATCCTTATCTTCCAGAAGTCATAATTCTCAATAGAGAACATAGGCAGTTTCTGGTAGGACATCTTGTTGATGGGGTTGGTTCCCATAGCAGTGGGTGGTGGAATAGCTACACCAGAATTCTCAAAAGAAGATATGTTAGGCATAGTGATTAATAAGGATAAATATCACAGAAAGTGCACAAGTAGATCAGTTTAGGTAACCAAAGTTGATCCTCAAAGCAGTGGTCTAAACCCCTGCTCTGATACCACTTGTTGGTCCAAAAAAGGAGCGTGACACGTGTATGGGCGGGTGGGGGGTGGGGGAATACACGTGTATGTGTTTTTTTTAAAAAAAACTTTTGCAATTAAATCAACAAAAATAATCAGAGTCAATTAAGTTACTCAGTATGTCAAGTCCTATGAAAATACTAAATAAAATATTCTAACATAACTTAACAGTGAGCAACTTGTATGCGGAATAAATGATAGGCCCTATTATACTCCTCAATTAATATGCACTTAAGTACTAAGTTACCAAACAGCAATAAGCAATTATAATAACAAAAAAGCTTAAGCAAGAAGATAAATGCAGTAAATAAGAACACAAGATGTATAGTGGTTCGGAGGCTAAACTGCTCCTACGTCCACTCTCCTAATTTAATAGGATAATTCCTTAATCACTTGGAATTAACTTGTTTTTACAGTGCCAAGGTGCACTCTACTTCTTCTTCTCCTCTTCTCTTGATTTCTTACAACCTTCTCTCGTTGCAATACTCTCAACACTTCTACGAACTCAACAATACTCTCAATCTATCTCTCAAGGTGAAAGTAGGGTTTTGTTCTTGTACCAACTAAGTGTGATATCCTTTACAATTTAAGAACAAATGTAAAGGCTAGGATATCACTTTCTAGGCTTAGGATAATAAAACGGTAAGCTTACATAGTAGGGAATAAAGATAACACTCACAAATGAATATGCTTAAAAGCTTTAATCTCTCGAGTGTTTTGAATACTTTTGAATACTAAAATATTGCTAGAATGTGTATGGCTTGTGTGTCCCATAATCTCGAAATGGTTCAAGATATGGCCTATTTATAGATGAAGCAAACTATCTGTTGGTGGAGATAGCAAGCATATCCATTAATTTGAACTTTTAAATTGTTCAGGGGCCTGCATGCAAATAGTACATGCATTCACGTCCATTCTGTATTTTGCATTCCATTCTCAGAATTTGTTATGCGCAGTGACAGATGGCACTAATTCTTTGGCTGTTTTTGAATAATTCCGTCCTTTCCGCTAACGGCCTCGTACTAGGTAAAATGCCTCTTCATTCATCGTCTTTGACCATAAGTGTGCCATGTCCAAAGTATACGAATATTCATATTCATATACCAAAATCCTAAGTAAAACCCCAAGTACGATGATTTGCCAAGTCTAGATTTTCAGGTTAGAAAAGCTCATATATGTTAGAGAGCTTTAATTTTTATTAGATAGATTATACTTGAATCTATAACAAATGACCTGAAAGCACAAAGAGCATGAAGATAAGAAGCTGAAGAGTTATGAAAAATGTTGGGATATGAATCCTGAAACAAGTTCTAAATGATGATAAAAGATAGAGATGAAGTTTTGATAAGCCAAAAGTAGTTTGAATTTTTCTAAGTGTTGACTAATCTAGTCTAGTTAAGTTGAAGTCATCTTGAACAAGATCAGTAGAGTTCACATGAGTTAACATATGAAAAGACAAGTACTTATAAATTGATATCGTATTATTACTTCATATGTGTTTATATTAACTGTTAGATTGTTATTGAGCTATGGATAATCATTGTATAGAGCTCATAATTTTGAATGTAATAGATATAGAATCATTGTATAGTTTTAAGTTGACTAAGCTGTGAGCTTAAAGTAATGTAATAGTCTTGTTAAGATAGAATAGTCTACTGTTGAAGATCGCAAGAGAAGACTAGACAAGAAGAGTTAAAGTCTACTACACAAGACAGGTGGACTACAAGACAAGTGCTTACATGACTCCACAAGACAAGTTAACTAGAAGTCAACTTGAAGATACTTAAAGGTGAAGCGCGTACAAAGATAAGGATTACAAAGTTAGTTAGAAATAACTACTTAACAATAAACGCGTGGAAGGATAAGAAGAAGATTCAGTTGGAAGGTAGTTTTCAAGAAGAGTTGGTTACAACTTGCTAAGTTCTTGATTTCAGAAGGTTATAAATACCTCTTGGTGTTTATCATTTGAGGACTACTGGAAATACGTATACTGAAGCTACATACTGAAGAATTGTTCGAAGTTACTCTCAGAGTTTACTGAAGTTCAGAAAGGAAGTCAGAAGTCAATTGAAGATCAGAAGACTACTACTGAATAAGTTTTTTTTTGTTTTGTTTTGTTTTATCAAGTTGCTAGATACTTGTTAAATTTCTAGTAAGATCGTAGACATATCTGGTGGTATAGTTTTAGAAGATCTAAGTCTTTTTCTTGGGACTATAAATCACAAGAGTTCACTTTGTACTCGATTGGAAGAGTTAGTGAAATATCACAACTGGGTTGTGAGAGTGGATGTAGACAAGTTGTCGAACCACTATAAAATTGTTTGTGTTGTTTACTGTTTTGTTGGTTTTAATTGATTAATTGTTTAATTGCTTAAATACATATCTAAACTAGACTAGTTGAGTATAGAACAGAGTTCTCGAATTTTGAAGATTGAGTATAAACTTTAATTGGGCTCATTGTTTAAATTCGTATTCCACATATTGTATTCTGATATATCGAAAGATTTTAGAAAAGTCTATTCACCCCCCTCTAGACATTTTCTTTAGCTTCCCTCGATATTAACTCATCTTCGGGACCTACAAAAAAGTGACTAGAACTCATGCTGAAAGACAAGAGTCAAGTATGATGAATTTGGATATTCATATACTTTGGACTTGGCACACTTATGGTCAAAGACGATGGATGACGAGGTATTTTACCCAGTACGAGACCGTTAGCGGAAAGGACGAAATTATTCCAAAACAGCCAATGAATTAATGCCACATGTCACTGCGCATAGCAAATTCTGAGAATGGAATGCAAAATGCAGAATGGACGTGAATGCATGTACTATTTGCATGTAGGCCCCTGAACAATTTAAAAGTTCAAATTTATGGATAAGTTTGCTATTTCCACCAACGGATAGTTTGCTTCCTCTATAAATAGGTTATATCTTGAATCATTTCGAGATTACGGGACACACAAGCCATACACATTCTAGCAATATTTTAGCATTCAAAAGTATTCAAAACACTCGAGAGATTAAAGCTTTTAAGCATTTAGTTTGTGAGTGTTACCTTTAGTCCCCACTAGGCAAGCTTACTGTTTCATTATTCTAAGCCTAGAAAGTGATATCTTAGCCTTTACATTTGTTCTTAAATTGTAAAGGATATCACACTTAGTTGGTACAAGAACAAAACCCTATTTTCACATTGAGAGATAGATTGAGAGAATTGTTGAGTTCGTAGAAGTGTTGAGAGTATTGCAACGAGAGATGGTTGTAAGAAATCAAGAGAAGAGGAGAAGAAGAAGTAGTGTGCACCTTGGCACTGTAAAAACAAGTTAATTCCAAGTGATTAAGTAATTATCCTATTAAATTTAGGAGAGTGGACGTAGGAGCAGTTTAGTCTCCTAACCACTATACGTCTTGTGTTCTTATTTACTGCATTTATCTTCTTGCTTAAGCTTTTGTGTTGTTATAATTGCTTATTGCTATTTGGTAACTTAGTACTTAAGTGCATATTATTCGAGGAGTATAATAGGGCCTATCATTTATTCCGCATAACAAGTTGTCTACTGTTAAGTTCTGTTAAAATATTCTATTTGGTATTTTCATAGGACTTGACATACTGTACAACTTATTTAACTCTGATTATTTGTGTTGATTACTTGCAAAAAGTTTTTGAAAAACACATACACGTGTATTCACCCCCCCACATACATGTCACACTCCTTTTGGGACCAACAAATGGTTTGAATGAGAAAGAGATGATATGTTGGTTTGTGTCAACAGTACTCTAGTCAAGTTACAAATTATAGAATAATGTAGTTGTATGGACTTACTTCACTGAATATATCAATGTACAACAATATATAGAAGAATGTACACAAGTTGTCAAGTAGGTTATTTATGGTGATTATTCCACGTAATAAATATACATATTTGAAAGTTGCAATAGTTTCTATGGGCATGGTCTACGGCCTCCGGTGCCGCTTTCCCTGTGGCAATTAAAATACAAAGCCGCAACTGGAGATCCGAGCATGTGGTCCTGAGAAAATTGTCTAATGTTGAAATTTTGGCGCAACTCTGAAGTATTCACCATCAGACGTCTTACGGGTTGTTGGAACACCACTACAACAACGCGGTGGATGCCCATCGTCGGCGCAGGGGCCTCATAACTCACGACTTCATTCCCTACACCACTTTCATCATTACATGATACCTATTACATACCTTATTTAATTTTATTTTACCTATTTTTGTTACTCATGTTTTAGGAACAAAATTAATGATATTAAAAGTGCAAGGTAGTATTAGGAACTTGTTTAATTTCCAAGGATATATGTAATTACTTCTATTTTTTTTATGTAATAAAAATTACTTCTATTAAGAGAGCTAGCATACCCTTATTAACTGGTCAGTACTCTTCAATAACAAAAAAAAAAAAAAAAGGGACAAACAAAATTACATTTAGAAATTAAGATGTACTTGTATATTCTAGAGTATTATTTACCTGTATTTTAATTAGTATATATATATTATATATACGAATCATATGATATAATTAAAATGGCTCACCGAGAGAAGGTCCAGTACTTCCAGGGATGTCACTGACCAACCTATATTTCCAATTTACAGAAAAATATTGGATAGGTGGGAAATAAATAAATAATTAAATTAGTTGCTAATTAATGATAATATTTTCAATTTAAATCGTGATCAATATATTCTATTGCAAAGGCTACCGTTTCTTTTCATTCTATCACCACCAAATTTTATACTCGTAATTAATAATTACACACTGATTTTTAACAAGATCGAATATAGCTGATTTTTAATTTATCATATTATTATTATTAAAAAGAGAATTAAGGATATATAGATACCAGTGCAAATACTCCCGATAGCATGGATTTACAGGACTTGGAAAATCAGCGTTAACCATAACCTAAAAATTAAAAGAAAATTGCAGTCAATAATAATCTTATATATATTTATATATACACACACAATGTTCCAATATTTTAAAATTAATTATAGTAATATAAGTATAATTTTGAGTAAGGGTTCGGCACCTGTTGTACTTTCGTTTAATGCATTTTTTATTTTTTCAAAATAATAATAATATATATACAATTATATGCTTACGAGAGTATAAGATGTTCGAAAATCGTGTCCTCCGATTTCAACCCTAGGGCGGGCGGAGAGTTGAGACGGTCTCACCCTATAACCATTGATAATAAATTGATCACCAGCAAAAAGTCGAAGCTCGATGGTGGCCGAGAACGGGTCGAGAACATCACCGATCACACAGCTAACCACTAGAGGGTTAACTTCTCTTGCCATTTCTATTTTATATGGGTTTTATATAACATCTATTTATAGGGCTTTTTTTTGCCCATGAATTCATGGTTTTTCCACTTTGTTTAATTATGTCACCATCATGGGTTCCCTTCATATCAACAATATTGCTAGCCCCCAGAATATTAATTTATGGTCACAACACTCACAACTCTATCCCAACCAAATTATAATGTATGTAGATTGAAATCAGTAGTCATGTTTTATGACATATACACAGTAGAGTTCATTTAGAAAAAAAAATGTTTTTCATTAGTGATGACATAAGCATTATCTTGAGTGAGTAAAAGTAGTTATTTACTAAGTGATTTTGAAAAGTATAAGATCGCCTATCATTATTTTCGTGTATATAAATTGTTTAAGTGTTAAGACTTGTAAAAATACTAGCTCAAAAAGTATTTTCAAATTCTAATACTTTGTACTATATTTGGACAATTTACCTGATCACTCTGATTATTTGTGTTACTACAAGAAAATTTACTTTTAATGACAACATCCTCTCATTATTGCTTCTCTAGCTAAAAGTCTTTAGCGTCGTATATGAATTTGAAAATTAATGGCAGGACCTCTCACTAAAAGTCAATTACCGTCACTGTTGATTTTTAGCTGGAGAAGGTATAATGACATGATTTCTCTCACTAAAAGTCAATTTTGTTGTAGTTTACGTTTGCATTGATTGTAATTTTTTTAAAAACACACACGTGTATTCTCCTACCCCTCTTATACACGTGTCACACTCGTTTTGAGACCATTGTACTGGTTTATTAATTCTAGCTATTTCTCAATGGTTGGTTCTGTTTGGTCAGTTTATAACTTAGGCCTAAAAGTAGTATGTCCCAAACCACATATCTCCAACCGAATCTCTTTACGTTTTCATTTCTTTTTACTTTCAATGGAGAATCTACTTTAAAAGGTTTAGTAATTAAACATGTTTATTGCATATTAATTTGACGCTTTAATTTTTTTTCCAGAGCTGTGTTTTTAATTCAATACATCTATATTGTTATTTATAACTTTGTTAATTTTCAATTTCATTTGGAAATAAAATGAAAGTGACATCACTAGAAATACGTTTCGAGTGTTTGTTTCTTCAGTAATGTCGTAATCTCGAAACCATCAATTACTTTATAAGGAGAATAATGCAATTATATAAACTTACTTTACAGAATAGATGTATAAGAATATATAGAAAAATGTATACAATTGTATCAACTAGAGAATCGTTATTAAAATTGACTACTTTAATAAAAAAAAGTAAAAAAAAAAGAGAATCATACCAATTAAAACATCTACTTTATTTGGCTTTTTTTTGCCCATATGGCTTTTTTTGCCCATGAATTCACGGTATATATATATTCCATCCAATTATAATCCATGTAGATTGAAATCGATACTGTTTTATTAAATATATATTCCATCCAATTAATTAATTAAATATATATTTTCGTTACTGCAACTTATTCTTCCATGTTTGATCACTTCAATTTTTTGCAGTTGATAATAAATTGACAGTCACATTTAAATATATGCATGAGTACCACTGGTACCCGGCCAGTATTATATAATATTTTTTTTCTCCTTTCAAAAAAAATATATGCATGCATTAATTATTACTTTGAATTATCTTTTAACACAAAGAATTTCAAAAAGATGTTTGAGTTTATGAATTATTCTTCTTAAAATTACTAAAACGTAAAACGTTTCCACGAACCTAGTTCACAATTCTTTTTTGTTACACATATAAATTTTTAAAATTTCTTTCAATCTCAACCCTTTATTATATCTATGACTCACAATTTACCCCATCACTCCACTAATACCTATTGGACCTATATTAGTAAATACACTCTCATTCTTATTTATTGTATAGGCCCATCTTAGTTTCCTATGGGCTCTCTTATAAAGTCCATTAGGGTTAGGTTAGACCTAATTCTCTCTTGTATAAATACCCATTGTAAATCTTCTTTACAACTAATCAAGAAATCATATTTCCAATATTGTTCATTTCTCTATATGGTATCATCGAGTCATTCGGCTCACGCCTGATCCAAATCTTAGCCGCCGCCGCTGCAAACTCCAGCCGCCGCCGCCGCCGCCGCCGCTCCTCCCTCACTGCCGCCGCCGCCTTCGTCTCAGAAGTGCCGCCGCTGCCTTCTTCCCCGACGCACCACCGTCGCCATCCGTCTTCGACGCCTCACTCCGCTGCTCCCTCACACCAATGGCCGCCTCACCTCCATCGTCGGCACCGATCACCTTCAAGGGACTCGCGAATATGTCCCTGAAGCTCAACTCCACCAACTATGGTGCTTGGTCCTTCCAACTTCGTCTTCTCCTCACTGGACACAACCTCCTAGGCTATGTCTTGGGCACACATCCATGCCCCTCGTCCACATCCCCAGCCGCCGACGGCACCGCCAACACCACTGTTCCCAACCCGGCACACGACCTATGGGTGTGTCAGGACAACCTCATTTTCTCAGCCATGGTCGGATCTATGTCCCCGGAACTAATACCCTTTGTTGCCTCGTCAAAAACCTCTTGCGAAGCCTGGAAAATGCTTGAGAGCATGTATGGAAAGCCCTCGCGAGGTCGCATTCTTGCCCTCAAAACCAAGTTTCGCTCTCTGTCCAAAGGTGCTCGCCCGGTCTCCGACTTCCTCATGGAAGTTCGCTCTGTGGTCGACGAGCTTGCTCTCCTCGGCATTTCCTCTGATGCCGAGGACGTCACTCTTCAAGTCCTCACTGGCCTTGATGAATCTTACAATGACATAGCCAATGCCATCCAAGCTCGCGAACAGCCCATCACCTTTGCTGAGCTCTGCGACAAGCTCCTCAGCGCCGAGGTTCAAATTGCCTCGCGACCATCCTCAGCCGTAATACCTGCATCTGCGCTTACTGCTGGTACACGTCATCAGCGCTCCTCGCGACCAGACACGAGGGCTAAAACTTTTGATGCTCGCCCTCGCCAATCCTCGCCAAGACCCTATCTTGGCACATGCCAATACTGCCGAGCACCGGGCCACACTGCTCGCACCTGCCCTGAAATCCCTTCTTCACCCTCGCCTCCTGCCTCCTCTACGGGTCCTCGCCGCCCGCATGGGCGGTTCACACCACCTTCCCGTCTGAATCAGACAGCTGCTCGCCCGGCCTACTCGGCTCACTCAGCCTCCTCGGCACATCCTGCCGAGCACTGGATCCTTGACTCTGGCGCTTCCCATCACATCACCAACGACCTCGCCAACCTCTCCCTTCACTCGCCCTTCGCTGGGTCTGACAATGTAGAAATTGGTGATGGTAAAGGTTTACGCATATCACACACTGGCTCTATGCACTTTCCTCAACTTAAGTCTCTCTGTTTTTCGAATGTCCTGGTCGTCCCACACATCTCGAAAAACTTGATTTCAGTGTCCAGTCTCAGTCGTGATAATAATGTTAACATTGTTTTTGATCGCTCTTCCTTTCAGGTACGGGATGGTCACTCGGGGAGCATTCTCCTCGTTGGGAGTCGTATCAATAATCTATACGTCTGGCCGGCACAAATGTCCATCACCCCTCCACAAGCCTTCACCACTCAACATCTCACGACGACCACCTGGCATGCCCGCCTTGGCCACCCATCACCAAAAATACTTGCTCACACTCTCTCTACACTTAGCCTATCCAGTGCACCGTCCAAACACTTCAATTGTAACTCATGCTCATGTATCAAGAGTCACAAACTACCATTTTATGATTCCAGCATTATATCTACTAAACCACTTGATGTTATCTTTTCTGATGTTTGGTCGTCGCCTATTCTATCTCCTGATAATCTAAAATACTATGTGCTATTCGTTGATCACTTTAGCAAATATGTATGGGTGTACCCTCTAAAAAGGAAATCGGATGTTCTTTCCACATTTATCACATTCAAAGCCCTTGTTGAAAACAACTTCCAAAACACGATCAAAACCTTTTACTCTGACAATGGGGGAGAGTTCATTGCTCTTCGCCCCTTTCTTCAATCTCATGGCATCAACCACCTTACCACCCCGCCTCACACCCCTGAACATAATGGCTTATCTGAACGTCGCCATCGCCACGTGGTCGACACAGCTCTTGCCCTTCTTCACCATGCTTCCATGCCCCTTATCTATTGGCCCTATGCTGTCTGCTCGGCGGCCTATATCATAAATCGCCTTCCCAAAGTTAACCTCAACATGTTATCATCTTACGAAAAACTCACTTCTCGCCCACCCAATCTAGCCAAACTCCGCATATTTGGCTGTCTCTGCTATCCTTTACTTCGCCCTTACACAAATCACAAACTTGATCCCCGCTCCACCCCATGTATCTTTATTGGATACTCGCCCACGCAAAGTGCCTACTTATGCCTTGATCGCTCCTCCAATAGAATCTACACCTCGCGGCATGTTCAATTTGTTGAGCATACGTTCCCCTTTTCCACCCCCCCTCCCCATCCATCTCCATTGGCGACCTCCATCTCCTCGCCACCCACCTCCTCGCCCATTCTTCTAGCACCTCCACTACCCAACTCTATCACACATGTCCTCGCTCCTGACCCAGTGTCGAACACATCTCGGCCGCCCACAACTGCCCCTGATCCCCTTCCCAATCTAATCCCAACCACACCTCAGCTCGCCACATCCGCACCTGACATCCCTGTGCCGACCAATGCTCCCCCACGACCTTCTGTACCTCGCATGGTCACACGAGCTCAGAATCACGTGTTCAAACCTAATCCAAGGTATGGTCTTACTTCCACTGTTGCCTCTGACATTGAACCGAGCTGTGTCTCTCAGGCACTCAAGAACGAAAATTGGCGAGCAGCCATGTCAGCTGAATTTGATGCCCTCCTTCAGAATGGCACTTGGGACTTAGTTCCACCCACTTCTTCTCAAAATGTGGTTGGCTCCAAGTGGGTGTTTCGTATTAAGCGAAAACCTGATGGCACCTTGGATAAATACAAGGCTCGTCTGGTCGCCAAAGGCTTTCATCAACGACCAGGTGTTGACTTCACTGAAACATTCAGTCCCGTTGTCAAGCCCGCCACTGTGCGAACAGTCCTCAGCATTGCGGTTACCAACAACTGGCCCCTTCGCCAATTCGATGTCAACAACGCTTTTCTCCATGGAAAGCTCTCAGACACAGTCTTCATGGCTCAACCTCCGGGCTTCAAAGACAAGACATTTCCCACCTATGTCTGTCAGCTTCGCAAATCCATCTATGGACTAAAGCAGGCTCCTCGCACATGGTACTATGCTCTTCGCACTTTTCTCGAAGAAATTGGATTCATCCCCACTCACTCTGATGAATCTCTGTTCGTCTACAACAACAATGGAGTGGTCGCCTACTTCCTTGTTTATGTTGACGACCTCATACTGACGGGCAACTCCTCGCCCATGCTTGCCCGGGTAGCTGCCGACCTCAGTACCAAATTTTCAGTCAAGGACCTTGGTCCTCTATCCTATTTCTTGGGAGTTGAAGTTCTTCGCTCTACAACGTCATGTCTGCTCTCCCAACGCAAATACGTCACTGATCTGCTCGCCCGATACAACATGATCGACTCTAAACCAGTCCAAACTCCGCTATCCACCTCTGCTCGCCTTACTCTCTCGGATGGCACCTCCCCCACTGACTCCACTCAGTATCGTCAAGTGCTCGGCAGCCTTCAGTATCTCCAGCTCACCAGACCTGACATCGCCTTTGCCGTCCATAAGCTATCTCAGTTCATGCATGCACCCACCATCACGCACTGGAATGCCGTCAAGCGTCTACTCCGCTACCTCAATGGTACAAGGGATGTTGGAATCAACATTACCCCATCCTCATCCTCCTCGCTCCACTGCTTCACGGATGCTGACTGGGCAGGCGACCGTGATGATCGCACTTCCACAAGTGCCTATGTTGTCTTTTTGGGGGCCAATCCTATCTCGTGGTCGTCCAAAAAGCAGAAGTTTGTTGCTCGCTCATCAACTGAGGCCGAATACAGAGCCATTGCTGCAGCGGCCTCTGAAGTACAATGGCTAACGTCCTTACTTAAAGAACTACACTTCCCCGACTCTCCGGTGCCAGTCATCTACTGTGACAACATTGGGGCCACCTACTTATGCTCAAACCCTGTGTTTCACTCACGAATGAAACACATTGCCATCGACTTCCACTTTGTTCGTGACCTCGTCAAAACTGCTCGGCTACGCATCTCGCATGTCTCCACTGCCGACCAGCTTGCCGATGCCCTCACCAAGCCTCTCTCCGGTGCTCGCCTTCAGCTTCTTATGACCAAGATTGGACTATCCTACGGTACTCCATCTTGAGGGGGCATATTGGACCTATATTAGTAAATACACTCTCATTCTTATTTATTGTATAGGCCCATCTTAGTTTCCTATGGGCTCTCTTATAAAGCCCATTAGGGTTAGGTTAGACCTAATTCTCTCTTGTATAAATACCCATTGTAAATCTTCTTTACAACTAATCAAGAAATCATATTTCCAATATTGTTCATTTCTCTATACTAAAAAATATACAATTCTCTCTCCATAAAGAAAATTAAAAAAATGACTGTCTTTCTTCTTTATTTTACTGGACTTAATTCTCTTTATTCATCAATTATTATTTTTGATGTACTAAGAATTTTCATTAACTTAATCCTCTTATGATAGCAAAACATAAACCAAACCATTCTAAAAAGTGTTTTTCTTCTCTTTTTATGTGCATTTTCTGGATCTTTTATTATTGTTCTTTGTATTAATCATTCAGATAACACTCTCCATAAACATAAAATTCATCTGAGTTATAGCTAATTAATTATATACAATAATAGGACTCAAAACTCAATATATAGCTAGTTATTTCATAAATGAATGTTGAGTATATATATAATTCATATCCAGGAAAAAATTAGAACATGGGGAATCAATACAAATATATATATCATCGTCAAACCCAATTCAAAAATATGTAGATTTTATTAAAAAAAAAATAGGACAAGACGTATTAAATTATTTTAGGGTGAGAGAATTGTATATTTTGTTTGTAGGTGTTATTGGGGTGATGTGGAAAATTATAAAAAATATATATATAATAAAGGGTTGAGATTAATAGAAATTTAAAAAATTTACAGATTAAGAATATATTGGAGAGGATCCGTTCCCAAATAACACAATTCTATATATATATATATAGAAGCTTGAATTTACGGAATATATATTCATATTTGAAATGTTGCAATAGTTTCTATGGGCACAAATTAAAGCTGTAACTGGAGATCCGAGCATGCATGTACGATCCTAAGAAAATTGTCTGATGTTGAAAATCTGGCGCAACTCTGGAGCACTCACTGTCAGACACCTTACAGGTTGTTGGAACACCACCAGAACAACGCGGCCGGTGGATGCCCATCGTTGGCTCATAACTCACGACTTCATTCCCTGCACCCACTTTCATACCTATTTTTGACAATGGGTGTTGTGGATTATTGGTTTTAATTGGTGTTGTTTTCTAAAGATGAATCATGTCTTTGAACAGGCTTGATTTTGAAGTTTGTTTCTGTTTTGGTTTTACCTTGTTGTGTTTAGTATGAGAATATGTTCAATTGTGTATGTTTTCTAGCTCATTGTTATATTGCTGTATTAAATGAAATGAGGGGTTACATGATCAATTAGGATTATATTATTGAGTATGGGATTATATTGTCCTTCACTGTTCAATTGTGTTTTCTTGATCTCATGAGTTGTGTAGCATGAAATTGATATGTTGGATGTGTACAGTTTAAGGTTCAAATTACCAGAAATAAGTATTTGAGATTGAGGTAAAATTACTCACGATCGAGTAATATGCACTTGAAATTTTAAAATGATGATGTTGCATTATGAAGATCGAGACATAAGATTAAAAATATTTCAAATGCGCGTGCTCGATCTTAACCAGATTCTGATTGATAACTTGATGAGATGGTCAAAGATAACAACCATTACTATATACTACACAATTGGTACTGTTGTTTGAGACCGTCTCACAAGGGTTAATAAATGTTGTAGAACTTGCTTTAGTAAACTCAGCGCAAGTGTATAATGGTTTGAATGAGAAAAAAGATATGATCGATATGTTTTCAAGAGACGTGTTGGTATTTATTATACTCATTGCTTTGTGTCAAAGCCTTGATAGCCTGCAATCTAGGCAAGTTACAAGTTATAAAATAATGTATTTATTTCGACTTGCTTTACAGAATAGATGTACAAAAATATATAGGAAACTGTATGCAATTATCAAGTAATATCAACTGTGGAGAATCGTTATCAAAATTTTACTTATTTTGGTATCAAATTCTTTTTAAAAGAATGTTTTCCACTTTGTTTTATGTCACCTTCATGGGTTATATCCCTTCAACAATGCTATATAGAACCCCACCCCAAGAGAATATTAATCTTTGGTTGGTCGACACAACTCTACCCCAAATTATTCTTGAGCTTGCCAACAATAACTCTAATCAGTTGATCAAGAAATTGTCATATATATGATCACACCACATAATAATTTATTAGAACATATATGTAGTAACAACAATTGTGCAACATAATTTCTAATTTTAACATCAAGGAGTTGGTCTATTGGCCTAGTGATGTAGGCTTGGGACTTAGAAGTGTGCTCCTCTTTCTAGGTTTCAGGTTCGAACCCTCTATTGTGCAAACAATTTTTATAAGGCTGCGCCAGTCCATACAGAGCGCAAAACTTTGACTTTAAATGGGATCCCCGCAAGTGTACAGTGGAATTGATTTCCCCCGGGATTAGTCGATCATTGGACCGAATACCCGAGACTTAAAAAAAAAAACAACAACTGTGCAACAATACTATGTTGTTTAATGTGTTTTTGGATCCCTCCTTTTTATTCATCCGTCTTAAAAAAAAAAAAAAAAAAAATCAGTTTTCCACAATCAACCGCAAATTAAATATGACTTCTTTTTCTTCAATTTTTTTAATTGATAATAAATTCATAGTCACATTTAAATATATACATGAGTTAATTATTACTTTAAATTATCTTTTAGCACAAAGAGTTTAAAAAAAATGCTTGAGTTTATGAATTATTCCATGAACCTAGTTCACAATTCTTTTTGTTACACATATAAATAATGCGCATAAAATCGAAATACATAAACATTTTATTAATTATTCTAGCTTCTATATATAGAAGCTTAATTCCACGGAATAGATATTCATATTTGAAAGTTGGAATAGTTTATTTCTATGGGCATGCATGGTCTACTGCCTCCGGTGCTGTTTTCTCTGTGGCAATTAAAATAAAATGCTGTAACTGAAGATCCGAGCATGTAGTCTTGAGAAGCATCAAGGATAATATCATATACTCATATTTTTATTAAAAAAGAAAAAAGTAAAAAAAAAAAAAAAGGAATTAAATACCTGCAAGGCTTCTGTGATTGTGAGTGGAGCTATTCATTTTAAATTAAAAAAATATCCTTGAAAGCATAATATTTTATTCGTTTCTTTTTAAATTTATTATTTGTAAAATATACATGTTTCAAATTAAATTCATGATTTCTTGATTTGGTAATAGAATAATTTTTTCACTTTAAATGATGAATCTAAACGTAGTATGGATGACAAATTAAATACTAAGTACATAATTTTTTGATTTGGACAAATGAATCATGTGCACGTGGCCTAACTTGACCAATCGAATACTTCAGGTTGACAGGAAATAATTAATACTAGTCAAGTATCTTGAAGTTGTCATTCATATTCCGAATTTCAAATGTAAGAAATATTAGTGTGAAACATATTAATTAAAAAAAATTGTTGCGGATGCAAAGAAAATAGTAGTGAAAATTAACAATCGTGTTTTAGCTAGTAATCACTACACAAACACCGATTATTTCACTATTTAAGAATTGGGATTCAAACTAATGTATACTAGAAATTAAACCCAATTCCAGTAAACATAGAAACTAAACTGATTTAGAGACTATGTTTGTGGATTATTACTTTCATTTGGTGTTGTTTTTTAAAGTTGAATTATGTCTTTAAACATATTTTTTTTCGAATTCTATCTCATCTAAATGGGTGTTTGCAAATTTTACAAACTGTTTTCAAAATCACTTTTTTTCAAAAGTTGTGAGAGAGAGCTTTAAAAATAAGTGATTCTAGAAGCAGTTAGTTGTGTTCAGGGACGGAACCAAAATTTTAGATGAGGGAGACCAATACAGTTCAACATAATGGTAGATACTAAAATTTAGATATTTCATATTTGTATAAAGATATATCAATATTCATTATCAAACATATTAAAATGCATAAATATATTTTATTCTATTAAAATTTAGAACATCTCTATAGACTCTATTGTATATCACAAAAATCATCTACATGAATAGACAATTTGTAAGAAATTGATTTTCCATTTTATTTCAAGTACAGTCTTTATAAAATTTATAGCAGAAGCTATATATTCATTTGTAAGAAATTGATTTTTCATTTTATTTCAAGTATAGTGTTTATAAAGTTTATAACAGAAAATGACTTGGAGCTTAGTTGAAACTTATCAATAATATTACTCCTAAATAATGAAATAATATAAAATGATTTTGCACATAATTTTTTAGAGAAACAGAAGAGGGGAATTACCGTGGAATTACGCATAAATATCTCAAAATTTGTAATTTATAATCATGTAAAATTAAAAATAAAAATAATATAACAAATAAAAATGTAAAATATTTAGATATGAATTGAGGGTTATAATTAAAAAGGGCCAAAGTCTTGTATGTACTCAAGTACACCATGTACTTGAGTAGACTTTGACTAGTCAAAAGTTGATCGAACTTTGACTTTTTTTTTTTTTTTTTTTCAATTTTTATTTCGATTTTTTTTTTCGATTTTTTTTTTCGCTTTTTCTTTTCGATTTTTTTTAAAAAAGTGTATGTTATTATAACTAAAAAGTGTATCTTTGTTTTTTTAATGAAAAGTGTATGTTACTATATTGAAAAGTGCAACATTGTTTTTAATGAAAAGTGTATGTTATTATAATGAAAAGAGTATGTTATTATAACTTCAAAGTGTATGTTATTATAACTAAAAAGTGTATGATCTATTATTGAAAAGTGTATGTTAAGTTATATATTAATGAAAAGTGTATGTTATTATAACTGCAAAGTGTATGATCTATTATTGAAAAGTGTATGTTATATTAATGAAAAGAGTATGTTATTATAACTTCAAAGTGTATGTTATTATAACTAAAAAGTGTATGTTCTATTAATGAAAAGTGTAAGTTATATATTAATGAAAAGTGTATGTTATTATAATTGAAAAGTGTATGATATTATAACTAAAAAGTGTATGCTAATGATACACCTTTTGGTTATTTGTATTTGCACTTTCATAATCTAGAAAAATTGATGCTAAATTTTTTTTAAAAAATTATTATTAATTTGACATTTTTTTTTTTTTTTACTTGCACTTTTATTACTATTAATGATATTATTAGTAAGTGCAATTAATGATATTATTAGTACTTGCACTTTTTTTTATAATGGATAAAAAAAATGGTGCTAATTTAAAAAAAAATTATTATTAATTTTATTTAATAATATTATTAGTAAGTGTAATTAATGATATTATTAGTACTTGCACTTTTTTTTATAATGGATAAAAAAATTGGTGCTAATTTTAAAAAAAAATTATTATTAATTTTATTTAATAATATTATTAGTAAGTGTAATTAATGATATTATTAGTACTTGCACTCTTTTTATAATGTATAAAAAAATTGACAAAATTTATTATTTATTACTTTTATTATTATTAATGATAATAATATCTCGAACCTTGGACATTGTGGTAAAGCATTCCAAGGAATGCCACTAAGCTACAATGACTTTTGTTTAATATTTTGTTATGTATTATATATATTAGATATTTTCTATATAGCTGGACTCAAGTACACCGTGTACTTGAGTACACAGCAGCCCAACCCTTAAAAAGGGGTGGAGAGCCTAATTAACCTGCCTAATAAATAGGCCCAATTATTATATATTAATCCAATTAACACATTACTATATTATCAAACCTGAACTAATATATATACCTATATATAATAGCTAAAGATCGAAGAGAAAAAAATGGGAGGGGCCAGGGCCACCGCCAACACCTACCTAGTTCCGTCCCCTAGTTGTATTTCAAAACACACCTTAAAAGTCCTCTAAAAGTCCGAACTTATAGAATGGTGGATAATCAATTCTTGTATATTACTCCCTCCGTCTAGACATGTGCAACAGTTAAAAATCGTCGGTTACGGTTTGGAGAAATCGCCAACCGTAACCGAACCGCCAAACCGCGGTTACGGTTACAGTTTTTGAACCGACGGTTCGGTTAGAAACTGCCGGTTCGCCGGTTTGTGTTTTTTTCCCTTTGTTTTTGCTCGTTTTCACTCCATTTTCGTTCGTTTTTATTCGTTTTAACTCCTATTTTAGAGAAATACATTATTATAATTTAATAAAAATTATATAACTTAAATTTATACATAGAAAATATATATTTTTTTTTTATTATTACAAGTTAAATACCCATCCCTTTTCCCCTCCCCATGACTCGAACCAGGACCTAAGGCCTAGGTAGTGGTGCTCTAACCACTTGAGCTATCCCACTTTGTCAGAAAATAGAAAAATTGTGTATTAAAAAAAATTAAAAAAAAATAAACTGCCCAAACCGGCGGTTAACCGCCAAAACCGTCCAAACCGGCGGCTTGCGGTTTGTCAAAATATAAAACCGTAACCGAACCGCCATTTTCGGTTACAATTCGGTTTTTAAACTATAACCAGCGGTTTGGCCGGTTCGACGGTTTCCCGATTCGATTTTGCCCATGTCTACCTCCGTTCCACAATTGAATTGCACACTTACCTTATTTGTCCGTCCCACAATTGTTTGCACACCCATAAAAGTAAACTATCCAATAATCCTCACCCTCACAATATTCACAAATTTACATAAAATGTCATTACTTTTACCCTCTTTCCAATCATCTTTTTACTTTATTCATATAACCTTACAAAATTAACCCTCAACACTCCACTCATTACACATTTTTCTTAAAAAATGTGCCCATTTTGTGGTGCAAACACTTATGGGACGGAGGGAGTAATTCCTAATACTCCCCCTCACTCGTCGGTCAAATTATCACCTCTTACTCTTTGGGGAGGAGGTCCCATTAAGTGAACAATTTAAATAGGTGGAGTTTCTTTCAGTAAAAATCAAAATCGAGTCGTTAAATTGGAGGCTCTAATACCATGAAAGAATTTTATTTCATCTAAAAATCTCTGATTCGGTTTTACCTTGAACGTTCTTGTTCTGTCTGTTTGAGAATATGTTCAATTGTGTATGTTTTTTCTCATTGTTATATTTGTTGTATTAAATGGGGGTTACATCAGTTACGATTATATAATAATATTGGGATTATATTTTTTTTAGTCCATTAAGTTACCACGATTTTGAATTTAGTCCATCAGATTACCATTTTTTAAATTTAGTCCACTAAATTTCAATTTATTTTTATTTTGGTCCAGTTACCTGCTATAGCAGGTTTAACATGTCATTTTTAATTGCACCCCATAAAATGTTATACACACCCCAAATGTTAAATACACCACACTAAAATTTAAAATTCATTGTTTATTACTATACACACCCCAATTCTTTCCTATTTAATATATTGCCAAAAATATTTAAATTAAAAAAAATAAAAATTCATATTAATATGAAAAATATAAATAAAACCTATAAGAAAATTGCATAGATCTTCAAAAATTAAACAAAGCTAAAAATATTAATTAATTTAATTAGTTTTGAAGATTTAGTTGATTTATACTATTTTAAAATTTTATTTAGCTTTCGATGTATTTTTTATAGAAGTTAGAACGCAAATAAAACATTAATAAAGTAATGGAATTTTAAAAATCTTCAAAAAAATAGTAAAAAAATCAACTAAATCTTCAAAATTAATTGAATTAATTAATTTTTTTTATCTTTGTTTAATTTTTGAAGATTTTGGTGATTTTTTATAGGTTTTATTTAGATTTTTTATATTAATTTTAATTCTTACTTTTTTAATTTAATTTTTTATAGTAATAATTAAATTATTTTTAAATATTTCCTATTTGTTTTTTTACAATACACACTCCAATTCTTTTCTATTTAATAAATTGTTAAAAATAATTAAATTAAAAAAGTTAAAATTCAAATTAATATAAAAAATCTAATAAAACATATAAAAAATAACCAAAATCTTCAAAATTTTAAAAAAGCAAAAACGTTTATTAATTTTGAAGATTTAGTTGATTTTTTTCTATTTTTGAAGATTTTTAATAAATTTTAAAAAAAAATTAACTTGAAAAAATTATTAAATTAAATAAAAATAAATTTTTTAAAAGTATTAAAAAAATTAACTAAAATTTTAAAACTAATTAAATTAATTAATTTTTTATATTTATTAAAATTTTGTAAATTTAGGTATTTTTTATAGGTTTTATTTATATTTTTCATGTTAATTTAAATTCTTACTTTTTTAATTAAATTATTTTTGACAATTTATTAAATATTTTTATGATTTTATTTAACTATATTTGATTTTTGAATTTTTGTGTTTAATATTTGGAGTGTATATAATATTTATTGGGTGTTATTAGGTTCATATAATATAAAAGAAATATTTAAAAGGAAAATAAAATAAATTTAAAACTCCATTACTTTATTAATGTTTTATTTGCGTTCTAACTTCTATGAAAAAAACTTCGAAAATTAGACTAAATAAAATTTAAAAATAGTGGAATATCAATTAAATTTTCAAAACTAATTAAATTAATTAATTTGTTTAGCTTTTGAAGATTTAGGTGATTTTTTAATTTATAGGTTTTATTTATATTTTTTCATATTAATTTGAATTCTTATTTTTTTAGTTTAATTATTTTTGGCAATTTATTAAATAGGAAATAATTGACGTGTGTATAATAATAAAAAATGATTTTTAAATTTTAGTAGGGTGTGTTTAACATTTTGGGTGTGTATAACATTTTATGGTGTGTGTTTTAAAAAGTGATCTGTTAAACCTGCTGTAGCAGGTAACTGAACTAAAATCAAAATAAATCGAAACTTAATGGACTAAATTCAAAAAGTGGTAATCTGATGGACTAAATTCAAAATCGTGGTAACTTAATGGACTAAAAAAAATATAATCCCAATAATATTATAGATGCACCAAATATAATTTTATTCTGGTGGAGTAAAATGGCTTTCACGAAAGGTAAGCTAACAAAGAATAAGCTTTTTCATGGTCCCTACCAAATGGTTGTTTTTACAAGAATATTGCATGAGAAATAATACTATTCTCGTAGATTTGGAGATAAGCATCTTCAAGTTGTCATCCAAAGAATAAGTTTTTTCATGTTCCCTATCAAATGGTTGTTTGTACAAGAATATTGCATGAGAAATAATATTATTCTTGTAGATAAACATCTTGAAGTTGTCATCCATATCCCGAATTTCAAATGGAGTATGTAAAAAATATTGGAGTCAAACATTTTAAAGAAAATTGGACTAAAACCACACACTACAAGAAACAGGGGGAATAGCGACGAAAATTTTGCAACAAATCTAAATTTCATCGCTAAAATCAATTTTTAGCAACGAAATATAAATTTTCGTCGCTAAATTCTTAGATTTAATATTTGCAACAAAATTTATATATTTCATCGCTATATTAGCAACAAATTGCTTCATTTCGTTGTTTATAATCAAAATAGCAATGAAAATTATATTTCGTCGCTAATATTTTGCAACAAAATAGAAATTTTCGTCGCTAAATTCTTAAATTTAATATTTGCAACAAAATTTATATATTTCATCGCTATATTAACAACAAATTGCTTCATTTTGTTGTTAATAATCAAAACAACAATGAAAATTATATTTCGTCGCTAATATTTTGCGATGAAATAGAAATTTTGGTGGCTAATTTCTTGAAATTAATTTTTGCAACAAAATTTATATATTTCATCGCTATATTAGCAACAATTTTCTTCATTTTGTTGTTAATAATCAGAACATCAATGAAAATTATATTTCGTCGCCAATATTTTGCGATGAAATAGAAATTTTCGTGGCTGCTTTCTTGACATTAATTTTTGCAACAAATTTATAAATTTTATCGCTATATTAGCAAAAAATTGCTTCATTTTGTTGTTAATAATCAAAACATCAATGAAAATTATATTTTGTCGCTAATATTTTGCGACGAAATAAAAAATTTTGTGGCTAATTTCTTGAAATTAATTTTTGCAACAAAATTTATATATTTCATCACTATATTAGCAACAAATTGCTTCATTTTGTTGTTAATAATCAGAACAATGAAAATTATATTTCGTCACTAATATTTTACGATGAAATGGAAATTTTCGTGGCTAATTTATTGAGATTATATTTTGCGATGAAATTAAAATATTTCATCGCTATACAAGCAACGAATTGCTTCATTTTGTTGTTCAGAACACCAATGAAAATTATATTTCGTCGCTAATATTTTAGCGACAAAATTAAAATTTGTATGACTAATTTTGTGGATTTAATATTTGCGAGAAAATTAAAATATTTCATCACCTTATTAGCAAAACAATATTTCATTTTATTATTATAATAATCAGAACAATAATGAAAATTATATTTCGTCTCTAATATTTTAGTGATTAAATAAAATAATTCATGTTTAATTCTCATGAATTAAAAATGGTTGTCGTTTAAACATAATAAAGGAAAAAAGTTTGAGTGCATGCATAGTGTGAAACAATAGAGACGATTCCAACACTATGATGTTTGAAATAATATGATCAATATAATTTCATTTAGACTCATTAATTTGACATATTAAGTTTTTTGGAAGATTTATTTTGGGGTATAATTTCTTGATTTCGTTATGTATAATTTGTTTTATATTTTTCTGTTTTTCTGTTATCTTGATTTCATTAATTATTTGTTGTTATTTCTACTAAGCATGAGGGAAGAGTACTACTTCAACTATGCATATTAAATCTAGAAAATTGTTTTTAAATGTTTAATAATTCTCCCACATTTTGTAACTTATTTAAATCGGTTTGAATGTTTATAAAAATATTTATAAGTATGAAGATGCAAATGAAGATGGACATAAATAAAGATGAGAGGATGAAGATTGGATGTAATATTTATAATTTTTTTTGGAATTGTTAAAGTTAAATTGATTTTTTACAATTGAAATTTTTTTAAATATTACAAGTTAATATATGTGAAAAATTAATCAATATTTTTATAAATTAATCAATATTTATAAATATTACAATTGAAATTATTTTTATTATTTATATAATTGTTACAAGTTAAAAATTAATCAATTAATATATGTGAAATGAATTAATTAAATAAGTAAAATTAACTAAATTAGTAACAATTGAATACATATATAATTAATATTAAAAATTGAACCAAAGAGATGTCTGCCCGAGTGGTGGGCGCCTAGCTATGGGCGCCTATCCACCTGGGATCAATTCCCACAAAGACCAAATAAATGGTCATTTAAATAAAATGTGGATGGGTATGCGGGTCGGGTCGGTTGGGTCGGGTACGGGTGTGGGTGTGGGTCGGTTATTTAAATAAAATGGGGAGGGGTATGCGGGTGGGGTTGGGTCGGGTTGGGGATCGGTTGGGTCGGGTACGGGTGTGGGTCGGTTATTTAAATAAAATGGGGAGGGGTATGCGTGTCGGTTGGGTCGGGTGCGGGTGTGGGTCGGTTGGGTCAGGATGGGTGCGGGTTGGGTCGTGTTGGGTGCGCGTGTGGGTGTGGGTCGGGTTGGTCGAGTGCGGAAGTGGATTTAGAGAACAATTCGTAAATTGGATATCCATAAGCCAAATATTAGCGACAAAAATATTGGTTTCATCGCTAACATTTGCAACAAAATTAAAATATTTATCGCAAAAAATTAGCCATGAAGTAAGGAGCTACTATTTGAGGCACGAAAACAATTTGTAGCTAATTATAATATTTTCGTCGCTAATGTGAGTTAGCGATGAAATAATTATGTCTCATGATTTGTTGCTATACACCAGTCGCTAACGTGTTTGCGACAAATGTTTGATTTTCGTCGCAAATATTTTGCGATGAAACTCATATTTTCGTCGCTAATATTTTGCGATGAAACTCAAATTTTCGTCGCTAATATTTTGCGATGAAACTCAAATTTTCGTCGCTAATATTTTGCGATGAAACTCAAATTTTCATCGCTAATATTTGCAACAAAATTAATTTTTTTGTCACAAACACGTTAGCGACGGGTGTATAGCAACAAATCCTGCGACAAAATTATTTCATCGCTAACTCACATTAGCGACAAAAATATTAGAATTAGCGACAAATTTTTTCGCGGCTAAATTGCAGTTTTCTTGTAGTGACAATAGCGAAATATAGAAACATTTTATTTATGGTGATTATTCTATCTAGCTTCTATATATAGAAGCTTAATTCCATAGAATAAATATACATATTTGAAAGTTGCAATAGTTTCTATGGGCATGGTCTACGGCCTCCGGTGCCGCTTTCCCCTATGGCAATTAAAATACAAAGCTGCAGCTGGAGATCCGAGCATGTAGTCTTGAGAAAATTGTCTGATGTTGAAATTTTGGCGCAACTCTGGAGCACTAACCATCAAACGCCTTACAAGTTGTTGGAACACCACTAGAACGACGCAGTGGATGCCCATCGACGGCTCAGGTGCTTCATAAATCACGATTTCATTTTCTGCACCACTTTTATCATTACATACCTTATTTAATTTTATTTTAACTATTTTTGGTACTCATGTTTTAGGAGCATATTAGGATTTAGGAACTGATTTTGCAGGGATACGTGTCATTATATATATATATATATATATATTTATTTTTTTTATGTAATAACAAAAACATACTTCTATTAAGACTCTAAGAGAGCTAGCAAACCGTTATTAACTGGTCAGTACTCTTCACTAACAGGAAGAAAAGACAAAAACAACATTACAGTTCAAAATTTAGGAAGATTTACCGTTATATTGTAGAGTATTATATGGTGGCCGAGAAGGGGTCAAGAACATCACCGATCACACGACTAACCATCAGAGGATTTACTTCTCTTGCCATTTCTAGTTTATGGCTTTTATATAACATCTATTAATTTATAGGACCTTTTTTTGCCCATGAATTCATTTTATATAAAAGTTTTACACTTTGTTTTATGTCACCTTCATGGGTTCCCTTCATATCAACTATATTGGTAGCCCCTAGAATATTAATTTGTGGTCACAACCCTCACACCTCGATCTACCCCAAATTAATTATAATGCATGTAGATTGAAATCAGTGTTTATAATTAGTTAATTTTATTTAAAATTTTGGCAGTAATCAGTGTTTTATTAAATATATATATATATTTAATCCAATTAAGTATTTTCGTTACTGCAATTTCTTATTGTTATTTTGTTACTGCAACTTTTTATATTTTCCTCCTTTGTTGGCTGGCTAATGAAATGCCATGAATTTGCCACCTTCTTATTGTTATTTCTTAGTTAATTCAATTTAATTTGAAAATAAAATGGAATGCCGACATATGGGTAATATATATCCATATTGGAGCTTTCACTAGTGAATTTTATTTAGTTTTTACACATAATTACACGCCTTCCACCTCATATTACAATTTTTTTTCTCACATTTAGCTCATTTAATTGTGAGATAATTTCATATATGGAAATAATTTTTTATCTTAATATTTAAGTCGTATTTTTTTTTTAAAATTAATTGGGTAAGAAATAAATCATAATAATGTAGTAAAATATTAGTGTTATGTATAAGTTCGGATTCTTTTTACACTTTATTGAATTTGTGGGTAAACTTTTTGTTATTCAACTTTGGAATATGGTTGTTGATGTATATTTTTTGATGATCAAAATTAAATGGTAAGAATGGAACAAATGTGTGATTAGTAGAATGACTGAATTTCAATCAAGGTTTTATAACATTGGCCCATGATTTTTTAGATATTAGTTAGTAAAAAAAAAAAGACTAAGGAGAAAAATTGTGAAAAATAATTTTAAACAAAAGTACAACTCTAAAACATCGGTACTTATTTTGAATTGGAGGAAGCTAGTATTCGTTACAAATGGCAAAAATAGTGTATGTAAGATGAAAGTGGTGCAGGGAATGAAATCGTGAGTTATGAGGCTCCTCAACCGTTGATGGGCATCCATCGCCTTGTTTTGGTGGTGTTCCAACAATCTGTAAGGCGTCTGATGGTGAGTGCTCTGGAGTTGCGCCAGAATTTCAATATCAGACAATTTTCTGAGGATTACATGCTCGGATATCCAGTCGCAGCTTTGTATTTTAATTGCCACATGAAAAACGACGCCGGAGGCCGTAGATCATGCCCATACAAACTATTGCAACTTTCAAATATATTGTGGAGAAGAATTAAACTTCTATATAGAAGCTACCATAAATAAAATGTTTTTGTATTCCGAATGTGTTATTTATATGTTCAACAAAAAAGAAGTGTTGCGTTTGTTTGAAATATGATAGAAGAGTTATGAATTGATTGTTATAATTCTTAACTTCAATAAAATAAAATTTTCTGATTGTTGGAAGTTGGAACATTAATTTTGTTATAAGAAGAATATATGCCCTTGAAATGTAATTTTTTCAGTTAACAGTGAATTCGTTTACTGTTAAAAGCAAATGAAAGAAAAAAAAGGCATATTTAATTAATTTGTGATTATTGTGGGGAACTGATTTTTTTTTAAGGCGTATGAATAAAAAAAAAAAATAGGGAAACATTTGTATGTAATATTTTACATATGAAATGTTGGTCCTTAGTGGAGTATGACCAGTGACGGAGCCATAAAATCTCGGGTGGGGGGCCCGAATTAACATTACTTTAAAGATAAAATAATATGTATTAATTATACTTATCAAAATTTCTAAACAAACAGACTTTCATTATGTTTTGTAAGAAGTTTTAATAGTTCCAACTTAAAATGAAGCAAAATAATTTAATAGTTTATTAGTTGAACACTAAATGTCTTTAAAATAATACATTAATGTGTTACAATATTCTATGATTCATACAATATAATACTTTTAAATATAAATGTACAAAAAATTTAAAACACTAAACTATTTTTTTTAAAACATTAATAATATTGTTCAATTTTAAGGACATTTTGTGAATCATAGAAAAAATTTAGACAATAATTTCGAATACACCATTAATCAATTGTCTTTATTAAAAAAATGTTCAAAAATTGAAGTATTATAAAATAAATTTAAGAAGAAAATACTTTAAAAAAGAAAAAATAAAGTTATTCCTTTCAAATTTTGTATGTAAACATTCATTTTTTATTCGTCTAAATTTAATATGTATGTCTTAAAATGAAAATAATATTTTTATTTATATATAATAAAAATAATTATTAAAAAATAATACATATAATTATATATAAATATATATATATATATATAAATATATATAATAAAATAAAAAATGAGTGGGGGGCCACTGGCCCCTCTGGGTCCAGTGTGGCTCCGTCTATGAGTATGACACAAGTGTATGGGGGGGGGGGGGAATGCACTTGTGTATGCAAATTCTTTCTTTCTTTTAAAAACAGCAGTTTGATTTGATCAGGAAGGTTGTCTGACAACTAGCCTGAGTGAACTTCTATAGATACCTGTCCTACTAAAAACTAGAAAGTTATCAGTTGGATAAGTATCTAAATGAATTACTAAGTGCGGAATGTGGTTGATCTTTTCTTTGAAAGAATACTCCAAGTTAATTTCTGAAAAAAATAAATAGTTGATCAGGGACTTTGTCCAAAATAGTTTTTCTTAACTTACTGAATTAACTCCTTTGAAAATGAATGATTGTAAGTAATGCAAGCAGTAGGATGAGTGCAGCAAGTAAATGACACAGCAATTTATAGTGGTTCAGAGTCTCAATACTTCTACATCCACTTTCCCTGATTGAACAGGATAATTCTTTAACAATGGAATTAGCTTGTTTTATAGTGCCAAGGTGCACTGATCAACAACACTGCCTTAGTGCTTTGATCCCTAGGATAATATGAGTCCTAGTGCTCAAACTCTCTGAGTTAAGACTGTGTTTTTCAATAACAGTCCTTAACTCCTCACTTCTACAACAAACACTCCTTCACTAAATGAGGTAAGGGTTTGAGGTTTGGTTCCAACTAATAGAGATATCTTTTACAATAAGAACAGTGTAAAGGCTTATGATATCTCAATGCTAAGCTTGAGATTTTACAAGAAATGGCTTAGCTTTTGAAGTGATCAGGAAACTTGGGATTCTTGAGAATTTCTTTGGTTTCCTTTGGTTGCTTGATGATAGTTTGATAGCAGATAGTCGGATACTTAAATCCTTGGATCACTTCAGAATTTATAGAGCAATTTGAGCAACTATCCGTTGGTGAGATAGCATTTCAAATTGTCTATTTGCAGCATCCTTGAAACGGCTATGGAGGGCAACCTTCTATTATCCAGTGAGTAAAAAGGCTCTTTGTTGGTTGCTTGAATGAATGTGTTGACTTCTGAAATTAAAATGCGGCTATAAAGACTTGTGTCAGTTTCCATATTTGCACATTTCCCAAGGTTGATTGTGGCAGACTTGTACTCCACTAACGGTCAGATGGGACAAGTTTCCTGAACATTCCTGCTACAATTTGGAATGTTCCAACATTCATTCACTCCTTCAGTCTTTAATGCTTCTATGTTTTTAATGCTTGTTCAGGCTTGTTGATAATAAATGCTTCAATTAATATGTCTTCTGAGTAAGCAACATTCAATGTTGTGATCTTCAATCATTTATAAGCTGATCTGATGTAGCTCTTATCAATTCAGTGCAGCTTTACTTCATATCTTTGATCACTTAGCCATGTTGTCCTCTTCAGCCTATTTGTCAATGTTGTATCCTTCAGCAGACTTGTCCTAAAGTGCTAATGCTCAACAAGCTGCCTAACATTCCAGCTTTGGACAACTATCCTGAACTATAAATCTCATAACACTACTGAGATTTAGACTTAAGCATTCTTATAGTCTCAACTATCCTGAGACAACTAGACTAATGCTTTTCATGACTGTATCTCAACTAATCTGATCATCATCAATCAGGGGTTTTGGTATCTTAATCAAAATCATTTTATTTCCCAACAATTTCCCCCTTTTTGATGATGCCAAAACCTATTACAAAGGGAACTTGACTTATACTAAACTTTGTCTTCAGGATGTATGATCTGGTCAGCTTTCCTGAAACAAACTGTTAGCACAATAATAAATCAAGTATAGGTTATGTCAGGTTAGTTGAGATAATGAGTTGTTATCTCTGATGAAAATAAGTGGTCCTTTAATATATATCATAAGACATTACAATTCAGAAAATCAAAACGACTCACTAAACTAATACAAGACAGAATAACAACTAGAGATAATATAGATAAAAGGGAAAGAGGGAACTTATGCTTCAGAGAGTGCCATCATCTTGGGGAGCAATTCCATACTGGGCCCAAACTCTCTTCTTCAACTCCCAGATGTCCTGATTGGTTCCTTTGGGTCCTAGCTTCATTTTCTCCATCTTCATGATGGAGATAAACTCCTCCAAAATCTTCCCTTCATAAATCAAATAAAGATGCCGGGAGACGTGCTGATACGCCACGCGCTGCTCACGTTGAAACGGACCCGAGTCCAGTCACTACAAGAAATGGGGGGAATAGCGACGAAAATTTTGCGACAAATCTAAATTTCATCGCTAAAATCAATTTTTAGCAACGAAATATAAATTTTCACTGCTAAATTGTTAGATTTAATATTTGCAACAAAATATATATATTTCATCGCTATATTAGCAACAAATTGTTTCATTTTGTTGTTAATAATCAAAACAACAATGAAAATTATATTTCGTCGCTAATATTTTGCGATGAAATATAAATTTTCGTGGCTAATTTCTTGAAATTATTTTTTACAACAAAATTTATATATTTCATCGTTATATTAGCAACAATTTGCTTCATTTTGTTGTTAATAATCAGAAAAACTATGAAAATTATATTTCGTTGCTAATATTTTGCGATGAAATAGAAATTTTCGTGGCTAATTTTTTTAAATTAATTTTTGCAACAAAATTTATATATTTCATCGCTATATTAGTAGCAAATTGCTTCATTTTGTTGTTAATAATCAGAACAAAAATGAAAATTATATTTCGTTGCTAATATTTTGCGATGAAATAGAAATTTTTGTGGCTAATTTCTTGAAATTAATTTTTGCAACAAAATTTATATATTTCATCACTTTATTAGCAACAAACTGCATCATTTTGTTGTTAATAATCAGAGCAACAATGACAATTATATTTTCTTGCTAATATTTTGCGATGAAATTGAAAATTTTGTGGCTAATTTCTTGAAATTAATTTTTGCAACAAAATTTATATATTTCATTGCTATATTAGCAACAAATTGCTTCATTTTGTTGTTAATAATCAGAACAACAATGAAAATTATATTTCGTCACAAATATTTTACGATGAAATCGAAATTTTTGTGGCTAATTTATTGAAATTAATTTTTGCGGTAAATTAAAATATTTCATCGCTATACTAGCAACGTATTGCTGCATTTTGTTGTTAATAATCAGAACAACAATGAAAATTATATTTTGTCGCTAATATTTTGTGATGAAATAAATTTTTTTGTGGCTAATTTATTGAAATTACGGGTTGGGGCAGGTCGAGTGCAAAAGTGGGTTTAGAGAACGATTGAATTGGTTCGGTTGGGGTGGGTCGGGTGTGGGTTGGGGGGCGGGGCAGGTGTGGCTTGGGTACGGGTTGGTGCGGGGCGGGGCGGGGCGGGTCGAGTGTTGGTGCGGGTTGGGGCGGGTCGAGTGCAGAAGTGGGTTTAGAGAACAATTGAATTAGTTCGGATGGGGTGGGTCGGGTGTGGGTTGGAGCGGGTCGGGTGTGGGTGCGGGTTGGGTTGGTCGAGTACGGAAGTGGGTTTAGAGAATAATTCGTAAATCGGATATCATAGCCAAATATTAGCAACAAAAATTCTAATATTTTTGTCGCTAATGTGAGTTAGCGATGAAATAATTTTGTCACGGGATTTGTTGTTATACACCCGTCGCTAACGTGTTTGCGAAAAATGTTTGATTTTCCTCGCAAACATTTTGTGATGAAACTCATATTTTCGTCGCTAACATTTTGCGATGAAACTTATATTTTCGTCGCTAATATTTTGCGATGAAAATCAAATTTTCGTCGCTAATATTTTACGATGAAACTCAAATTTTCATCGCAAACATTTGCGACAAAATTAATTTTTTTTGTCGCGAACACGTTAGTGACGGGCGTATAGCAACAAATCCTGCGACAAAATTATTTCATCGCTAAGTCATGTTAGCGACGAAAATATTAGAATTAGCGACAAATTTTTTCGCGGCTAAATTGCAGTTTTCTTGTAGTGAGTGCCGGGCATGAACTCCGAGCAATTCCAGCGACTCACAGAGTTCATTCGAGCAGAACGTGAAGGCTCCGTCGCTCCTGGATCAGCTGTGCACATGGCAAGTATGAAAGATGCTTTCCGAGACTCTTGGATAATTGACACGGGTGCCATGGAGCACATTACTTGCAATGGGTTACTGATGTCCGATATTGTCACGGACCATACGGAGCCGTCCGTAAAAATTCCGAATGGGGATATCATACCCGTTCACTCGATTGGAAGAATTGCACTGAATAATGGGTTGCAGCTCAACCGTGTGTTGCATGTCCCATCATTCCATTGCAACCTCATTTCTGTTAGCCAACTCACGAAGAATTTGAATTGCGTTTTCACATTTTTTATGGATTTCTGTACTATTCAGGACTTACGCTCGAAGAAGCTGATTGGACTGGGTAAAAATTATGGCGGTCTTTATTACATGGAGCCAACACAAAAAAGGGCCCTTGCTGTTGTTGGAGGTACAAATTTGTGGCATCAACGATTAGGACACGCTTCTGATGGAAAGCTGCGACGAATTAATTCTTTACATGCTTTTAAAGAAAATACTACTTTTTGTGATTCTTGTATTCGGGCTAAGCAGACCCGCCTCCCCTTTCGAGCAAGTACTAGTGTTACTACTGAATGTTTTGAACTCATACATTGTGATATGTGGGGGCCCTATAAATGCGATACCTTTTCTGGCGCTAGATATTTTTTATCCATAGTCGGTGACTTCAGCCTAGAGATGTTTATCCGGGCCGGGCTAACCGGGCTGGCCCGTTTAACCCTGAAAAATGCAGGGTTAGGGTTCATGAATTATAGGCCCGTTTAAAACCGGGCTTTTTTGACCCGGACCGGTTAGCCCGTGGGCTAAACCGGGCCAGCCCGCAGGGCTACAGGGCTAGCCCACTAGCCCGAGTTGTTACATTTTTTTCTTTTTTTTAATAAATAACCTAAGCAAAAAATTTGGGTCATTTGACCAATAACCATAACTATAAGCATTAAGAAGTCCATTAACATCCATTAGACATTATTACTATTTTTTTTATTAAATTATGATATTTGTTTAGCTTTATTCGGTCATATTAAGGACCAATGAGTTATAGAATTGTATTTAAATTATACTTTTTTTTTCTCATTAACTGATCATTAACTAATTATGTATTTTTTATATTTTATTTTCTTGTTGGATGTGTCAATTGAGAACTTTAATTTTAAAAGAAAAAAAATTATTGTAGCCCGTTAGTGGCCCGTTTAGCCCGTGGCCCGCTAGGGTTAGGGTTAGGTCCCAACAATTGTAGGCCCGTTAAATATGAACCGGTTAAGGCCCTAACCCGTTTAGCCCGTAGCCCTGTAGGGCTGGCCCTATAGGGCTAGGGCCAGCCCGATAGACATCTCTACTTCAGCCGTGGAGTTTGGGTATTCCTTTGCCGTCACAAGTCGGATGTAGCTAACCTTTTGGCGCAATTTTGCAACATGGTCCAAACACAATTCCATCTCAAAGTTAAGCGGGTTCGATCGGACAATGGGGTTGAGTTTCGATCAGGGTCGTTGCTTAAATACTATGGGGACAATGGAATTTTAATTGAAAGCTCCTGTACAGACACACCACAGCAAAATGGAGTCGTGGAACGAAAGCATAGGCATATCTTGGAGGTTGCACGTGCACTGCGTTTTGAGTCCAACTTACCAATTGAATTTTGGGGAGAATGCATCCTCACGACCGTCTATTTTATAAATCGACTTCCATCATTGGTTACTTCACAGAAAACGCCTTTTGAGATCCTATTTCGCAGAGAACCCTCCTATGAGCATCTTCGTGTGTTTGGTTGTTTGGTTTATGCACACGAAAATCTACGCAAGGACAAATTTGGTGAGCGCGGTAGCGCATGTGTGTTCGTGGGATACCCAAGTGGACAAAAGGCCTATCGCGTATTTGATCTACAAACACACAAGTTCTATAGTTCTCGCGACGTCACCTTTTTCGAAAACATATTTCCTTTCAAAGGCACTGGGGAGCTGGATTTTGCTCATGCAGTTGCTCGCGCACACGCCCGCACTCAAGATAGACTCGTCGCCTCAGACGTGCCCGCCCATCCGCTGCGACCTTTTATTTTGAGACCTATCCTCAACGAGGCTACGAACGTCAACCTCGGCGAGCCTGTTGCTCCCAGCCCAACTGTTGCGCCGAATCCGCGGACGACTGGAACACTGATCAACGAGGCACCCACAGAACCTGGTGCCTCAAACCGAGCCGCCCCAAAACACCACTGTTCACCGTGATGGTCCTAGAACTAAGCGCCAGCCGAAGCACCTCACTGACTTCGTCACGGACTTGCCACCATCAGTGGATCATTCGAGGGCTGCCGCGACATTGGTTGCATATCCCCTTTCCAATTTTGTTGCCTACAACAAATTTTCTTCCAAACACAAGGCCTAGTTGGTTGCGATCACTAATCGCGATGAACCAAAACACTTCTCGCAGGCCATCAAAGACCCGTTTTGGCTAGAAGCCATGAACAAGGAGATCCAAGCCCTAGAAGAGAACGACACTTGGAAATTGGTCGACCTGCCCCCCGGGAAGAAGGTTGTTGGCTCAAAGTAGGTCTACAAAATTAAATACAAACCCAATGCTGAAGTAGAGCGATACAAGGCCCGATTAGTCGCAAAGGGGTTCACCCAAATAGAGGGCATTGACTTCCATGAGACCTTTGCTCCGGTTGCAAAGCTCGTCACCGTTCGATGTATGTTGACTATTGCGGCCAAACGAAACTGGGAAGTCCACCAATTGGACATAAATAATGCCTTCCTCCATGGAGATTTACACGAAGACGTCTACATGAACGTTCCGCAGGGCTTCGCAAAAGAAGGCGATCGCCGGGTATGCAAGCTCGAGCGTTCACTCTACGGTCTCCGACAAGCTTCTCGAAACTGGCATGAAAAGTTCACCCAAGCACTTATTGCCATCGGATTCCAGCAATCCCGAGCCGACCATTCGTTCTTCTTCCTCCGCGATGGCGACACTTACATCTCGGCCCTGATATATGTTGATGATATTCTCTTAGCTGGGAACAATTCGGCCAAAATCTCTCTCGTCAAACGACACTTGGACGACCGTTTCAGCATCAAAGATCTAGGGAAACTGAAATATTTCCTCGGGATTGAAGTTGCTCGTTCACTCGACGGATTCGTGTTGAACCAACGCAAATATGCATTGGACATTCTTGAAAAAAGTGGGCTCCAAGGAGGACGTCCAAGCTCGTTTCCCATGGAGCAGAACTTGAAGCTGCATCTCGATGATGACAGCCCCTTCGTAGACGCAGCTCAATACCGGAGGATCGTGGGCTGCCTTTTGTACCTTAACGTCACCCGTCCGGATATTGTGTACGCGGTTGGGCAGCTCAGCCAGTTCCTTCAACGCCCGCGACAAACGCACCTCGATGTCGTGCACCATGTGCTTCGCTATATCAAGCAGACCCCAGGGCAAGGCATTTTCCTTAGTGCGACGGGTGATTTTAACTTAGTCGCCCATTGCGATGCAGATTGGGCTGGCTGCTCGTTCACGAGGCGCTCATCCACAGGTTTCCTCGTGACTATTGTCGGATCGCCTGTCTCATGGCGTACCAAGAAGCAATTTGTGGTGTCGCGGTCGTCGGCCGAGGCGGAGTATCGGGCAATGGCCATGACAGCTTGTGAAGTCGTCTGGTTACGATGGCTATTGAGGGACTTCGATGTGCACATTTCGGAACCCACACCCATTTTTTGTGACAACCAAGCAGCCCGACATATTGCCGTAAATCCGGTTTTTCATGAGCGCACAAAACATGTGGAGATGGATTGTTATTTTGTTTGAGAATTGGTTACCAATGGTGTTATCCGTCCTTGCGCGATTTCTACCGACAATCAAGTTGCCGATATATTCACCAAGGCACTTGGAATTGATCGTTTTTGTTTCCTTCGAGGCAAGTTGGGTGTTCGGGATCTTCACATTCCAACTTGAGGAGGCGTATTAGAATACTATGGGCCCAGGCCCACGACTGTTAGTAAAACAGAGCACAACCCAACTTGTTTTAGGGCTTCCTTTATTTGAGTCGGTTAGTAGATTAGTCATATAAATACATAATCTTGTACTCCTTTTTCAATTCAATAAGAAACATATGAAATTCGTATGAAATTCGTTCGATTAGCTCACGAAATTAACAGAGAATGTAATATCTTTCCTTCATAATGCTGAAAAGGGAAGGGTCTGACTATATGCACCTCCATTTGCGTTGAGAGCACACCCCTCCCCCTCAAAATTTGACTAGGATAGGTGCACCCTCTCCCTAATTGTCATAAATACTCTTTCTCCCTTTTCTCTATAAAATACACATTTACTAACCATACCCTCCCCAAACCCTAATTCATCTCTCCCTTATTTTGGGACGTCCTAATAAAAAAAAATGTGCAAGTAATCACACGGAATGGAGGGAGTACGACACAAGTATAACTACACTCGTTTATTTTTAAAAAGTACGTTTAAGTACAAGAACAGTTACAAGAAGCACGTAATAAAAGTTACACAAACAGAATAACAGCAGCAGAAATTAAAAAAATAAAAAACTGGTGATGATGATTGTCATAGGTTTTATTTTGTTACCTGTGCCAGTAGGGTGGAACACGAAAAGTGGAATAAGAGAATTGATTATAGCACTAACCGGGAAATAATTTTTTTACATCCCATAACTTTTCAACTTTTTCAAAAATGTCCCAAAAAAGTTAAATTTTCCAATTACGTCCCAAATTTTAGCTAACTTTTTCAATTACGTCCCAAGTCGCTGGAAACATCAAAACGACGTCGTATTACGTCATGGTTACGACGTCGTTTTGATGTTTCCAGTGATTTGGGACGTAAATGGAAAAGTTAACTAAAATTTGGGACGTAATTGAAAAACTTAACTTTTTTAAAACTTTTTTTAAAAAATATGGGACTAATAAATTTTTAACACTAATAAACATGACAATATTATATACTCCGTATAATATTACATTGAATTATTACATACACATATAATATGTTAAAAATAATGAGTAATAATAAATAAATAGATAATAAAATATCATATACTCCATATTAATTAAAAATTATAAATCGATTTAACATTAAAATTATGAATGGATTTAACTTAATAAAATTAAAAATATATATATAATAATTATCATAAGAAATTATATGCTAATATTAATGATCATAAATATAATATTTAACAAAATATCATGTAATTCTATTAAGTATAATTTTATGTTCTAAAATTGAACGAAATAAAAGGTTAAATTTTTTGAATTGTATAAGATATATTAATATTAAAATTATAATCATTTAATTCAAAATAATGAGTATAATAAATAAATAATAAGATAATAAAATTTCATATACTCCGTATTAATTAAAAATTATGAATCGATTTAACTTTAAAAAATTAAAAACAATAAATATAAAAATTTATAATTATTATAAGGAATTATTCTAATATTAATGACCATAAATATAATATGTTAACAAAATATAATGTAATTCTATTAGTATAATTTTATGTTCTAAAATTGAACGAAATAAAAAGTTAAATTTTTTGAATGGTATAAGATAAATTAATATTAAAATTATAATCATTTACTTTAAAATAATGATTATAATAAATAAATAATAATATAATAAAATTTCATATACTCCGTATTAATTAAAAATTATGAATCGATTTAACTTTAAAAAATTAAAAACAATAAATATAAAAATTAATAATAATTATAAGGAATTATGCTAATATTAATGACCATAAATATAATATGTTAACAAAATATCATGTAATTGAAAAAAATAAAGACTAAAATTATTATAAAATAAATAAATGTGATAACTTACTACTTAATACGTACTATTCAAAAATTATATTTACTAATTTATTCATATAAATAATATATCGATAATAAAATATATAAGAATTTATTTGTTTAGATTTACATATTACAAAGATTTTTTTTTTTAAAAGTATATAAATATCAAATATATAATTTTTAAAAAAAGTATATAAACATATATACAAACAATTTAAATAAAATATTTTTTTAGATCCCATAACTATTCTATTTTTTAAAAAAAGTTAAGTTTTCCAATTACGTCCCAAATTTTAGCTAATTTTTTCATTTACGTCCCAAATCGCCGGAAACATCAAAACGGCGTCGTAATCATAACGTAATACGACGTCGTTTTGATGTTTCCGGCGACTTGGGACGTAATTGAAAAAGTTAGCTAAAATTTGGGACGTAATTGGAAACTTAACTTTTTTGGGACGTTTTTGAAAAAGTTGAAAAGTTATGGGACGTAAAAAAATTATTTCCCGCACTAACCCAGAGCCAAACAACTTTTCCCGACAAATCTGATCGATCTTTTCAGCCATGGATGGATCCAAATAATTCTCCCAGTCTCCAACCTCATCCTTTCGAAAGTAGTGTTTATGTTCTATACCAGTAAACCTCTTTCCATAGCTGTTAACATCCAATTGTTTGAGATGATCAAAGCTACACATTTTAAAAATCTCATCAACCATGCACTCCAGATTCCTCTTCTCTTGAAAAGGGGCAACCCAAAAACTCCGCCAAAGATCTCAGACAATCCCCAGGTTCCACCTTCATGTCTTCATATTTCAAGAAAAACACCTTCTCCGGATTTTCCCTGCTTTGCTTCCAGTACTCCAAAACATGGTCCCAGTACGGCCCGAACGGGCTCACACCCCTGCAGAACATCTCAAAACACACTTCCATTGGATACACTTCCTCTCCGACTTAGTCGCAAAGTGCCAATTCGATACCAAACAGTCCTTGGGGTTCCTGCAAATGTACGTACACTATTTTGCATGCTGAAGAATCACATTTCATGGATTCTGGTAGAGCAGCGTAAAGCCTCGGGGAGGCGATATCATCTGCAGGGACGACGGGATATTGGGCGAATAAGAGCTCAAGGAAGGGCACAAGATCGTGAGGGTTACGGGTGGTTCATGTTTTGTGCAAGTGGATGTTGATTTCGGTTGAGTAAGGCAAAGAGTATTAATTGCTTTCATCCATGTGGTGCCTGCAGATTTTGGCTTGCTCAAGAGAAAAACATCGGAAGCTTTGGCCTCAAAGTACGTACTGTTTCAGCTGGCAGTTAATTACCCCTTCAATGAACGTAGGGAGACACCAGAAGCCTTGATACTGATAAAAAGTACTGTTTTCTTGGGGTAGGCTACTGATTACCGCCTTGTTGCATTCTGCACACATTTCTATTTCTAAATTTTCAATCTTTAATTGTTTTGGCTTCTGTGTTTATATGCACCTTAGGCCATTTATATACTCACAAGACAAGAGGATGATCGATATGTATATATACATGCATGATACGTACATATCTTGACCGACATGAATTATTAAAATAAATTTATATAGTAGGGGTGTAGCCTGTAGAGTCAAATAAATCAAATATTATACTTAATTTTTATACATAGTTATATCAAATAAGCTATTAGGAATAAATCAAGTGAGTTGAAAGATAACTAAATTTGTACAGTCGTTTAAGGACCAACTAATTTGAGAATCAATTTCACGTTTCACTTGAAGAGCGCCTATTTAAAGTAAGAACAAAACTCAATATATATAGAGTACTTGTTCCTTAAGAATTGTTTACATCATTTTGAACCTACAAACCTAAAAAAGAATACACTCATAAATCTCAAACCTACACCATTAAGTCATCTGCACATCCTTTTATTGAATTTAATCAACTTTTGATAGTTCTTCATTTACTCTCTGTACGTGTAATCTTCAACGTGAATTTTTCAAAGCAAAAGTGGGTATTCCTATCAAGCAAAAGTGAATTTTTTTTTGGTAAACTTTACCTAGATATATGATTCATTCTCACCCCACTATCGGTGTCGGAAATGAGACCACAATGGTCCTAAAAAGGAAATGAAAAGTAGAATATTTTATCTTCTGAGATGCTAATTCAGAAATTTGTTCGAATCAATGAGGATAAGTTCTATGGATCGAGACTGGTGTTGTTATCCAGATCTCTGAACATCATATATAGTTGGTTAATTTGGTATATAGTTCAATATTCATTAGTTTAAAAATGATATATTAAGTGAAATAGTTATTTAGGGGAGACATGCCAAGGGTAATTACGCGAGCGAGGTAAGAAAAATTTTGTGTGGTCAATTCTACATTATTACCCTATACGGAGTATTTTTTTTTTGAATTTACATTAAATACCCATCCCTTTTCCCCTCCCCATGACTGGAACCCAAGATCTAAAGTATAGGTAGTGATGCTCTAACCACTTGAGCTATCCAACTTCGTCACATTATTACCCTATATAAAGTGCAATATAATTTAAAATATTGAGACATGCTATAAAATACTACTTTTCTGTTACATAAAAAATTTCATACTTTTCTTTTTAGTATACTTTAAAAAAAAAAAAAAAATGTATACCATAAAATAGAAATAATCATCACTCTTATAATACACACATATTTACTTTTGGGTGGTGCTAAATGTACAAATTATGTACATACAGACAGGGGTATTTTGGTCCCTTTTTTGTTTAAGTTTTGTTAGAATGACTAATATACCCTTCATTCAAATATATTGTTTTAACTATTATTCTTTAATAAATTATTAAAGTCTGACACTCTTTTCTCCCTCTTCCTATTTGTAATTGTAAGGCAAGTAATAATTACACAAGACAATTTTCAATGTTTGTATTCAATTAAAATATCTACCACTTTTCAATAATAAAAATTACACTGTTCAGTAACAAATATCTACCACTTTTCAATAATAAAAATTACACAGCGGAAGAAGATGAAGAAAACCGCTTCGTCAACCAAAAAACTGTTGCAGATTCACCCTCTTAAACCCAGAATTCTTCAACACGAACAAACCCCAGCGAACACTGTATAAGAAATTCAGAAGAAAAATACGTATGTTAATGGCAGTAAGGGTGCGTGAAGAATATAATAAAAAGTAAATGGGTCGGATCGGGTCTTTTCAATAATAAAAATTACACAGCGGAAGAAGATGAAGGAAACCGCTTCTTCAACCAAAAAACTGTTGCAGATTCGCCCTCTTAAACTCAGAATTCTTCAACACGAACAAACCCCAGCGAACACTGTCGGATCGGGTCATATGGGGGATATGGGTAAAAACCGTTGCACAGAAATTGAAATTGTGCAAACTGTGCATTTGAGATTTTTCCAATTAATTAATACATATTTATGAGAATCAAACTAAAGAGCTGGAAAATATATTACATATGCATATCTCAACCTCTACCCACATAATTATAAAATAAAATATAAGAGTATTTCTTTTCTTTTTGCCGCTAATTTTTTTTTTTAACAGATTTTAATAAAGCATAAATATTTACAAAACTATTAAACGTTTCATTTATTTTTATGTAATTTTTTTAATAACAAAAAAATGAAACTAAATATATAAAGAAAAATTCTATATATATTTTAACATAAAATAATTGTTATACGCATTACAAAAAAATGAAAATAGCTTCGAAAAAAAAATTAAATATCTAAAAAAACTGCTAAATGCATTTTAATCTAGAATAATTGTTATATGCATTTTTTTAGGGTAATTATTTTTGCACATATTTTAATAAAACAGATTACTAAATTAATTAGTGAAAAACTAATTATATACTACTAGTAAAAAAAAATTAATTAGTTTAATTTAAAAAAATTTAAACATAAACAGAAAAATTAAAATAAACAAATTACACGTTTAATCTTTTAATAGTGTTGTACTAATATGTAATATGCTTTATTAAAATTTGTTTAAAAAAAATTAACGATAAAAAGAACAAAAAAATATATTTTATTTTCTAATTTTGTGGGTAGAGGTTGAGATATACATATGGTAATATATTTTTTATATATTTAGTTTAATTTCCATAAATATGTATTAATTAATTAAATATAATATAATGATTTAAATAATGGCAAATCATCATCTGGCTCACATTATGGACTCAATATCATTTTGTAACACTATATTTTATTTAATAAACACTTATGTCATTAGTAAATAATTTTCAAATGTGTATTATGAATTTATGTTCAATATGGTACGCTTATCTCCGATTACTTGTTTCTTAGCATATATTGTTTAGGGTTCAGGGTTTAGGGTAAAGTGTCTAATTACTCCTTTCAACGTGCACACTCAAGATTCATTAATAAATAAATTTTAAATGTGTATTATGAATTTATGTTCAATATGGTACACTTATCTCCGATTACTCGTTTCTCAGCATATAGGGTTTAGGGTTTAGGGTTCAAGGTTTAGGGTTCAGGGTTTAGGGTAAAGTGTCTGATTACTCATTTCAACGTGCACACTCAAGATTCATTAATAAATAAATTTCAAATGTGTATTATGAATTTAAGTTCAATATGGTACACTTATCTCCGAATACTCGTTTCTCAGCATATAGTGTTAAGGGTTCACGGTTTAGGGTAAAGTGTACACTTATACATACTTAAGTCTCACTCACTAATTTAATTTTTTAAAGTGTACACTTATACATACTAATGTCTCACTCACTAATTTAATTTTTCAAAGTGTAAACTTCTAAATACTTAGATCTCACTCACTAATTTAATTTTTTAAAGTTTCGATTAAAATTAAAATTAATTGTCAACAGTGTTAATTTAATCAATTAATTGTCAATAGTGTAAAAATTTAATTAATTAACAAAACATTAGTTAATTACCAAATTTAATTAATTAACAAGAGTTAGTTAATTACCAAATTTAATTAATTAACAAAATTAGTTAATTTCGAAATTTAGTCAATTTAATTAATTTTCAATGTTTTGATTAAACTAATTTTCAATAGTGTACACTTAGACTTAAGGTTAATTAAATTAATTTATGTATGATAATGAAATTACTTTATTTAAATTCATTTTTTAGTATTAAAATTAAATTAATTAATGCCTCGATTAAATTATCACTCTTATATTCACTTAGACTTAACAATATTTTCTTCGCCGTTGGAATCATCTTAAAAAAGTGATCGGAATAATTCACGATTAGCTATTGTTGATAATGAAACGTTTTAGATTTGGTGTTTGTTGGAGAAGGAAAAAAAACAAAAATTTAAGTTAGTGTTGTAGCACACATTACTGGTGATAATGGTGAGATATTTTTTTAATGAAGGTTGCAACTAGACATGGCACTACAAAATATTGCCCAAAAGGCATCGGCAATTGGCAACGGCAGGCGGGCCGATGCGAAATGGCATCGGCATTTAATGGCCGATGCAAAATGGCATCGGCAGTGGGCCCCGATGCGAAATGGCATCGGCATTTAATGGCCGATGCAAAATGGCATCGGCAGTGGGCCCCGATGCCATTTGGTAACGGCCCCCCCGATGCAAAATGGCATCGGCAGTGGGCCCGATGCCTTCCCCGTCGCCCTAAACCCTAAACCCTAAACCTCTAAAACCCTAAACCCTAAACCTCTTAACCCTAAACCCTAAACCCTAAAATTGAAAATTATGATTTTTTTTAGGGTTTAAAGTTTAGAGTTTATGATTTAGTTTAATTAATGTAGTCATTATTTTTCAATTAATTATTTTTATAACTTTAATTTTAATTTTTTTGTTATTAAAAAAATTATATATATAAATGTATGGTTTTTTTTTAAATTTAATAATTATATACTGATAATAAACACGTTAATAAATAATTTTAAAAAATCTTAAAATAATTAACCTTGATTAATTAAAAAAACAAAATAATTAATCTTGATTAATTAAAAAATCAAAATAATTAGCATTGATAATCTTGATTATGGTATCATTGTCCTACGTTTCCTAATTTTATAGGAATATCCTTTAATTTTTTAAATTTCCATAAAATAGTGTTAATTATGTAAGTAAATATAATGATGTAGATAATGACACATCATCATTTGACTCCATAAGACCATCTCCAACCGTAGGCTATAAATAGTTTTGCTCCTTCCAACCGTACTCTATTTTGAAGTTTTGAAATAGAGTTTTGAATAGTAAACTCTATATATGAAGTTCACTATTCAAAACTCTATATTTTATATCTATTATTTTATTAATATTTACTATTCGGTATTACAATTATATATTAATAATTTGTTAAATATAATTACAATTCTATTGTTATACTAATTTATAATATAATTTTAATTGTGTAACTTTTTTTTTTTTTGTGTATTATTATTACCAACAAAAAAAATAACTTAAAATACAATAAAACATACATTATACTCACATATTTCATTTTACGTCATTATGTGTTTTGTAATTTTATATTTAAATAAAAGTAATATTTAAAAACTACAAGTTTATTTACATTTTATGATTTTGATAAAATCAACAATATTTAATTTACTAATTGAATATTTAATTGTATAAATTAATTTAAATATGAAGATAAATATATTATTTAATGATTGTAATATGTTGAAAATGATTAAAATAATAAATAGAGTAAGATATAGAGTTTCATGGTTGGAGAAGGTTTTTAAAATAGAGTATGAAAAAGTGTATTTTAGAGTTTAGAGATCTTCATTTGAGAGTTTGTGGTTGGAGATGGCCTAAGGAGCCCATTATATGGGCTCAATATCATTTCTATATATATATGTCATGCATATTTGCGTGGATTTTGATAGTTACGTGAGTATGACTTATGAATTTAGCATTACTCCTGATCAGAGTGAAACGAACATTATATATAATTAATCAAGCTTATTCTCTGCAATTAAAAAAAAAAAAAAGTATTCACTAGTACTCCGTATTAGATAAATGTATTTTAATTGAAAATGAACTAGAGAATAATTTTATAATAGATGAAAATATTTTTAATTAAATGGATAAGTGAATTCATATTTTCAAATGGATAAGTGAAAATAATTATATATATTTAATGTTGTGAATTGAAAATTAGAATGAATTTAAATGATGTGATTATAATAAATTTAAATGTATAAGTGAAAATAATTATATTCAATGTTGTATGTAATTATAATGTTGTGAAATAAAAAATTAGAAAATTATTTAATTTGAAAAACATAATTTAGTTAATTTGAAAAACATAATTTAGAAATAATTATGATATGCTTTGATAAATAATTTAATAAGCAACAATTAAAGTTAGAATTGATTGAATTAATTAAAGAATTAAAAACTCAAATAAAATTGAATATATATTAATTGCATTCACAACATGTCGACTAAAAGCTCCTAGCCTAAACGGCACACAGGGGGCGCTCAAAGGCCTTCGAGACCGCGAGGTCCCGAGTTCGAACCCCACAAACCGCGAAAATGGCCAGATTTCCGAAAAATGGGGTGGCCCAGCGGTGGGGGTGGGTGTTGGTGGCCTATCGACCTGGGTTCGAAACCCAGTTTCGGCTTTTTTAAATTTTAATAAAAAGGCATCGGCAGTGGGCCCCGATGCGAAATGGCATCGGCTGTCCCCGATGCGAAATGGCATCGGCAGTGGGCCCCGATGCCATTTCGCATCGGTTTTCCCCAAATCCGATGCCATTTAAATGGCATCGAGCATATTGGCATCGGCACACTGCTGCCGTTGCCTTCATCTGTGGGGACGGCAGATCCGATGCCTTCCCCGATGCCATTTCTCCATTATTTTGTAGTGTGGGCAAAACCGAACCGCCAAACCGGTCAACCGGCCAAACCGTCGGTTAAGGTTTAAAAACCGAACCGTGACCGAAAAATGGCGGTTCGGTTACGGTTTGACATTTTGACAAACCGCAAACCGCCGGTTTGGCCGATTTTGGCGGTTAACCGCCGGTTTTCCGATTAACCGCCGGTTTTTGGACTTTTTTTTTTTTTTTTTTAATGGCCTTGGGTATTTTTGGCAGATTTTGCAGGCGCCTGCATCACAGCTTTTACAAGCCATCAGGCCTTATCACGTGACCATTGACCTACTATTTTCTTTATGCCTACTTGCCTAGGCTTTATGCAGCATACTATTTTTCCTTTTATGCATAAAAGAGAGGGGGGAGAGAGAAAGTAACAAGTTTTACCAAACACTACAACCTTCATTGAATTAGGGTTTCAAGAAATTGACTTACTTTTAATCTTACTCCGCCACCACTGAATGTCTGAATCTATTACTCCGAATCTATTACTCCTCCAGTTTCCCTTTTATATAGCATCACAATTCACAAGCCATCGTGTACCTCCATCAATTTATTCGCAGGTAATCTTTTAAATCTCAGATTTTTCTTCTATTTCTCTCTCTCGAGAAGAAAGAATAAATTGTGAGAGTTTCTGTAATGGACTAATGGCCACCGAAAAGTAGGTTTATAATTTTATATATGAAAAAAAAAAAAAAACCGGCCAAACCGGCGGTTCGGTTTCGAACCGGCGGTTCAAAAACCGAACCGTAACCGGCTCGGTTCCGGTTCGGTTCGGTTCCGGTTACAATTTTTCACAAATCGTAACCGCCGATTTCGAACCGAAATCGGCGGTTTTAACCGTTTGCCCATGTCTAGTTGCAACATGCACACCATTAATTATCCTATTAATTAATATATTGTCATTATCACTATTTAAGGATAGAACAGTAATTAAATAATTAATAAAACATTAATTAAATAAATAAAAATATGTATGTACAGAATCTGTACAAACAGCACTACCGTTTACTTTTTATATTATTACTTTTGAAGTTCAACATTAACTCAAAAATGTAGAATTATTGGAATCACTGTTTTTGCAGGAAGAGGTGGAAAAAGTGGTCAGCACGACAATTCCTCTGGCAGGCTACGTCGATAAAATGAATTTGGCATTTTACTTGTGATGATCGGTACTCGGTTAAAACGGCTTATCGGTTAGCGAACAATCTTGTCAAGGAGTGGGCAGGCTTTTGAAGTTTTCTTCCTACGAAAGTAAGACTACATAGCAAACAAGTTATTGGTGATAAAGCATGCCCTCCACATTTTTTTTTTGTTGCACTTTTTATTGAATAATTTTTTAGTAATATTGTGTTGCACTTTTTACTGAATACGGAGTAATTTTTTTTTCTTTAAAAATTTAAACTTAAATGGAGAATGTGTATTTTTAAGACACGATTTAAATGGTTCAAACTTCATTCCCTCCACATATTTTTGTCATTTTATTATAATATATATATATATAATAGAAATTCAATATTTTAATAAATATGTATGGTGAGTAATTTTTTTTTTTTTAATGTTGAGGTTCAAACCCTCCCCTAACCATTTTTTAACAAAATAAAAGGAAAAGGTGTAAAACAGGAGAAAACTAAAAAAGCGAAAAAAAAAAAAATAAGAAAAAGCGAAAAAAAAAGGGAAAAAAAAAAGGGTAGGGCTGTTGTGTACTTGAGTTCAGCTATATAGGAAATATAAATTATATATAAGATAAATAATAAAATATTTAACAAAACTCATTGTAGCCTAATGATTGTCCTTGAATTGCCTTAGCATTATGTACTAGGTTCATTTTCTTTATTTTATTTTAGCAATTAATAAATTTATACATAAAATTTGTAAAATTAATAATAATTTAAAAAAGAAACAGTTTTTTTAAAGTGAAATTAATAAATAATAAAATTTGTAAAATAAATAGCAACCGTTTTTTTATACATAAAATTTGTAAAATTAATAATAATTTAAAAAAGAAAATAACAACAGTTTTTTTATACATTAAAAGTACAATTAATAAATACGAAGTAATAAAATTTGTAAAATTAATAATAATTTTAAAAAAATTAGCAACAGTTTTTTTATACATTATAAAAAAAGTGCAAGTACTAGTAATATCATTAATTGCACTTACTAATAATATAATTAATAGTAATAAAAGTGCAAGTAAAAATAATAATAAAACGTGTAAAATTAATAATAATTTTTTTTAAAAAAATTAGCACCATTTTTTCTACATTATGAAAGTGCAAGTACAATTAAATAAAAGGTGTATCATTAGCATACACTTTTCAGTTATAATATTATACACTTTTCAATTATAATACCATACACTTTTCATTAATATATAGCTTACACTTTTCATTAATAGAACATACACTTTTTAGTTATAATAACATACATTTTTCATTAAATAGATCATACACTTTGCAGTTATAATAACATACAATTTTCATTGAATAAACATACACTTTTCATTAATAGATCATACACTTTGCAGTTATAATAACATACACTTTTCATTAATATATAACCTACACTTTTCAGTTATAATATCATACATTTTTCAGTTATAATAACATACACTTTTCATTAAAAACAATGTTGCACTTTTCAATATAGTAACATACACTTTTCATTAAAAAAATAAAGATACACTTTTTAGTCATAATAACATACACTTATTCAAAAAAAAAATCAAAAAAAAAAATTAAAAAACAAAATCGAAAAAAAAAATCAAAGTTTGATCGTTGACCGGTCAACGATGGTCAACGGTCAACATTTGACTAGTAAAAGTCTACTCAAGTACATGGTGTACTTGAGTACATACAAGACTTTGGCAAAAAAAAAAGCCTAAAAGATGAAAAAAAGCGAAAAAAAAAATGTAAATAGAACTCGAGTATACACTGTACACTAGAGTCTATAAAAGACTAAACTTGAGGGCTAAGCCCTTGTCAATTGCTGAATAGCGATAATCGATACACCCTCACATTTCGTGTACGTTATCTAACCTTGATTAGTTTTTTTTACCATACGTTATTATAGATACAAACTGTTATATATATTTTTTAAACAATATTAGTTGTTTTATCAAAGTGTAGTATTATATGTATAAATGACACTGTTTTTATGTGGTTCAATTTCTCTGTGCCACTTTTCGTGTTTCATTGGTGTTTCATCCTATTGGATCTTTAACACTAGACATGGGCAACGGTTCCAAACCGCCGGTTTCGGTTAGAAACCGGCGGTTACGGTTTTGGTTTTTCGGCAACCGTAACCGAACCGCGAATTGCCGGTTACGGTTTTCAAACCGGCGGTTCGGTTTGAAAACCGCCGGTTTAGCGGTTTGTTTTTTTTTTTTTATAAATATTATCTCCGTTTTCGCTCGTTTTCACTCCGTTTTCGTTCGTATTTTATTCGTTTTAACTCATTTTTTAGAAAATACATTACTAGAATTGAATAAAAATTATATAACTTAAATTTATAGATTAAAAATAGAAGAATTGTGTATTAAAAAAAAAATTTAATAAAAAACCATCAAACCGCCGGTTAACCGTCAAACCGGCGGTTTGCGGTTTGTCAAAATGCCGAACCGTAACCGGCGGTTTGGTCGGTTGACCGGTTTGGCGGTTCGGTTTTTGCGCGTGTCTATTTAGCACGTATCGCCTACAATATTATAGGACGTTAATTATTTTTTAATATAACATGTGTCAGTCGTCCATATAGTTAAACAGAATGTGAAACATAAAAAATGGAACAAGTGATTTCAATTCGTATTTATGTTCTACAATTGGTTTTTGGTAAGAAAATGTACACTCTAATTCTTCTCGTAGATTACAAATTGATATGTCCCAATCCCATGAATATTTAATTTTTCTACTTTATTGTATGGTGCAAACTTAGATGAACCATTTTGATTTTATCCATATAAAAAACAAAAAATGGAATGATATTTGAATAATTGACTATGTGTGGACATGTATTATATTAGTAAAATATGGTTTGATAAATTTACATCCAGGTTTCTGTGGTGTAGTGGTTATCACGTCAGCTTTACACGCTGCAGGTCCCCGGTTCGATCCCGGGCAGGAACATTGATTTTTATTTTTTGAATTTTTTTTGTTTAAATTTATATTTTTTGAGATTGCATCCGAGTTTTTGTGGTGCAGTGGCTTGTTTTAGCTTTTTGTTATATTATGCTTATCATAGTAGACTGCTTAAATAATATGAGTTGAGAACGTGAATATAATATTCTAAATTGTTTGATGCACATATTTTTACTTTGAAGAAATTTGAACATTTTGGTTCTGATTTGTTAAAAAATTGGTCATATGTTTTGAAAATAATTTTTGGACATAAACCATAATTTTGACATTAGTTATTTTAGAAGATGGTTATATTTTGAAAGAAAAAAATTAAACATCAAACTTATGTCTAAAAATATTACATGAAAAGCATAACAATGTTCGGAAAAATATATATATAAAAATCATGCCAATGTTCAAAAAAATATATGAAAAACATGTCAATGTTGGAAAAAAATACATGAACACATTGAAAGTGTTCTTAAATTTTTCGTGGGGTGCATTATACGGTGGGTGTCCTAACTCAGTGACTGTCCTAATTAAAATGGTGAGTGCAAATAACCGTGTCTATATTCTTTTGTAGGGGTGGGAATGGGCCAGGCTACCCGACAGGGGCCTACGGCTCGGCCTATTAAAGCTCGGCTCGGCTTGGCTCGTTTAATAAACAAGCCGGGCTCAAGCTTTTTTGAAAGCCTATTTAGTTAAATAGGTCGGGCTTGAGCTTTTTCGTAGGCCTTTCAAGCCCAACAGGCCGGCCTATTTAATTAATTTAATATAATATATATATATATATATATATAATATAAAATTATAATAAATACCTAATACTTATAGTTAAATATAGAAACATTTTAAATAAGAGTGTCTAATATATACTCCCTCCGTCCAATTTTATTATTCTCACTTTCCTTTTTTGGTTGTCCAATTTTATTATGCCCATACCCTTTTTTGAAACAATACTATTCATATTACTTTATCTCCACCCTCTTACCATCACTTATTTACCCACTTTGTCATTCACATTATTCATAAACAATCATTTATTTACAAGTGGACCCCACAATACCCTATCATACCCTCAATTTATCTACTTTATGAATAAACTAATCAATATTCATTAAAACCCGTGCCCGGAGAAGTGGGCATAATAAAATTGGACGGAGGGAGTATAATTTCTAACTAGTAAGCATTAAGCAATACAATTCGTGGTTTTTTTATGATTTGATGAAATACAAGTGTTGGAGGATTTTTTTTAAATGCACTAATAGAACTAAAAAGGCCTTTAAAAGGCTTTCGGGCCCGGCCTATTTATTAAAAAGGTCAGGTCAAGCCTAAAAAAAAAGCCTATATCAGGCCATGGGCCAGGCTCGGGCCTAAAAAATATTTAACAGGCCAGACTTTTTATCGTAAAGACTACCTAGGCCTAGCCCATTCCCACCCCTATTCTTTTGTGTATCTGAATTTTTTTTTTTAAGGTGGGGGATCATTAAACGCGAATTATTCTAATATTTCCACAAGTTTTTTAAATTTGATTTTCTTGGTTTTACATTGTTGTATTTGAAGAGAGTTGAAGCATGATTGATTCTGTTTATGCGCTATTTAAAGTTGATAATCTGTATAAGATAGTACATGCAATATCTATACTATATATATTTGCAAACTTTTTGTAGTGACACATGTCACAACCACCTTCTTCTATTTTAACCTCTCTCCTCCAAATCTCTCCATTTCAAATTCCTTCAATTCTCATTAATTTTAAATTTATCTTTTAATCTCATCTCAACATCTTTTCATTCAACCACTCAAGTTTCAATCTCTCAACTTTATCTTCTCCAAAATTCATAGGTAATTTCTTTCGATTGTTTGCTGATCTAATTTTTCGGCCATCAATTATAATTTAAACTATCTCTCTGGAGTTTGTCCTCTTCAGTAATATTTTCGTTCAACAATTAAAAGATTTTGTCAAGAAGAATTTAATTAATCTCACTCATTACTCATGAGTTCCATTGATCTGCATTGTCAAGAAGTATTTTGTTAAGATTTGGATGAAAAATGACGAATAAACAATGTCAAGTGATAGGTTGTGTTTTTCATTTTTCTCTTTCTGAATAATTTCTGCAGAGAGGGAGTTAGTAGAGGTTAGGTTTGGGAATTTGTGGAATGTAAATATAACAAATTAGAACTGGAGAATTATGGGAATGGAAAATGAAAGAAAATAAAATTTTGTATAATACTTATTAATTGTAATATACTAATATTCTTGATATTTTATTTCATATGCAGGGGTGTGGGACTGCGAATTTGCTGCACTTTGAAGATAAATAAATCTATGAAATTCTAATATCAATTATCAGAATATTTAATTAGGAGACGATTAAATTGTGTATAATATTTGGAATAGAAATTAATTAAATGAAGAATTTCAATAATAATTAAATAGATTTCCAAAATATTGGAATTTTTGCAAATAAAATTGAATTTTTTTTAGAAGTATTTAATTAAATGTGTTGATTGCATTATTTTCTAAATTATTTTGATTAATCATTAATTATTTTTAATATAATAGGTATAATTGTATATATATAATAGTATTAATTTATTAATACAAAACTCTTGGATAGTTTGAAATACTTGAGAATTAATAATTACACAACCAAATTTAAGAAAGACTCTAAAATTATGCAACTTTGACAAATTTCGTATTTTATATATGGTCGTCGTACCTAATTTCTTCAATTAATTAATTTATTACTAATTGATTTCGTACAACATTATTTCATCAATCATCATTAATAATATCATATGAAATTAAGTACTCCCTCCATTTTTGAATAAGTGTCACTTTAACATTTTTCAACAAATTAAGATATTAAATTGTGGTCAATATTACCCTTCATTAATGATAAATAATTTTGATATTAAATTTTTGTTTAATAAAGAATGTGGTCAAGAATGTATGTGGTATTCATATGTACAATATTTATGATTTTTCCATGATTTATGCTACTATATTAATTGAAATTGAAAGCAAATTATTTTATATGGGTAAAATTGTCAAAATTAAAGAAAAAAACATAGAATGACACTTATTATAAAAATAATTAAAATGACAAAGTAACACTTATTTAAAAGTGGAGGGAGTAATTAATTAGTTGTACAAAAAGTTATAATTGATTATATTGTTTAAACATTATTTTTTCAATATTTGTGCTTAATCTTATTATTTGGTAATTAATTTTTTCTTAAATTATTTATGTACGTATATATTTAAACCAAATTGCAAGGATTAGCTTTAATGGTAAACACATATATATAATGCAAATATGCTAAAAAGTAAAATTGATTACTGCATAATTCACTCTATTACATTTATAATACTATTAATTTGGCATTTAATTATACTCCTATTATGATACAAATAATAACAGAGTTACCTTCCACACCATCTCTTAATTGGATTTTTCAATGGTGCCTCTAAAAAATTTATCTAATAGGTCATAGGTTTTTTTTTTAAATCTATTAGAGTCAAAATGACACCTAATAAGACATTGTTGCCCTTTACCAATTTAAATAATTTGAAATTAATAATTTTGAATTAATGCAGTTCCTAGTTACATGCACCTTCCAATTATTAAAAAATTCTTAAAATTAAGCGAATTAATTGTTAATTATTCAAAAAAATAAAATTAAAAAATCTGCATTTTATGATCCTTCCAATTATTCAAATATTCCTAAAATTAAGCAATTCGAATTCAAATATTCCTAAAATTAAGCAATTCGAATTAATTGTTAATTATCCAAACAAAAAAAATTAAAAAATTTGTATTTTATGATTCAAAAATAAGCGTGTCATAGAGTATACAATTCCTCATATTTTGAATATGCATATATATATAAAATAGATTATGAATTTTAATATGAACAGTGAAATGAGTTTTGGTATGTATAAATGGGTTATGAAGACATATGTTCATTTCAATATGAAGTTTAAAACGGCATACAAGACTGAATTTTTTGGTATGCATAAAATAACATTAACCAATGTGCACAGAGTGACATGCATATCAATATGCAAAATAGATGTGCACATTTGTAAATGGCATATTCAAACATCGGTTTGTTGTGATGTAGGGATTTCATACTTAATTCAGTTAATATCACTGAAAAGAATTGTTCAGAATAATATAAGACGAAGACATAAAATGATAATGCCTACATCGGTATCCATGTTTCATATGGAAAGTTTATTTTCATATGAAGTTGTAAGAGTAGTATATGCACCTTTCAGATGCACTGCGAATAGCAAGTGAATAATAAGTCTATCGAAATTCAAGCTGGAAAAGCTGATTGTAAACCAAACAACATGTGAATAAACAACTTTTTTTTCCATAAACTTAAGTATAATCGCATAAAACAACACCAAAATTACATGTTACATTCTTTCCCACGGCCTCTCACCAGCTGAATGTACTTATTCGCCTCATTCGAGTCCATCACTAGCCTTGACAATACCGTTCCTCTCTTGCCGTGCTCGCACCGAATCCTCTCATTGAGATGCAGATATGTCAGATAATCAAACCACTAGAGCAAATATTGTACTTGATTTTGCAAAAGCAATTGTATAAACAATTAACAACTCTAATTAGAAAGCTAAAGATTTGCCAAATTTTACCTTCCCGTAGATTTGTCCAGTAGGTTCCCATCCTTTACCTCTTCTGCAGCGACTGCAATTGCATATTCCACGACACACAGGGCAGAGCCAGTCTGATCTCAGATTAACTTCAGTGACATTCTCCCCATACTTGAATTTTGCAATACAATCACATTAATTTTGTAGCCATAAAAAATGCAGGTTTTAATAAATACATTTAATCAGGCAAGAAGCAACATCTGCAGTGAGTCTGATTCATACTTACATTCATTAAAAATCATATGTATCATCAGATTTAATGAAGATGTAAGATAGTCAAAGAACTACCCACCAACAATCAATCACAAATTTGCAGTGAAGATCATACTCATATATATATCCACGTCATTTAACATAATATGGAAAAGTTAAAGGGTATAATTGGAAAACCAACCTGTTCAGGCCTGAGAAACACGATATTTCCGAGAACAATCACGCTTCCCGAATGTTCAAGCATTTTCGCGAATTCCATCGCTTGATCGACGCCCGAGCAGTCTTTCGAACAAATCTCGAGGAACTCCGAATACGAAACGCGATCTTCTCCGACTTGCCTCAGCCTCGATTTTATATATTCAAGTTGGGAAAGTTTGAGAATCTTAACGGCGTCCTTCACCGTCAGATTCCGATCCAACGGCTCCCCTTTTTCCTCTGCCGTCGTCGCAGGACTCAATCCGCGTAGCGTGATCCGATCTCTGGCAATGTCCATTCCCTGGAGCTTCTCCAGAACCACCGTAAATTTAGGGGAAATGAAATTGTTGCCTGAAAGAGCGTCTGGGAGGACCGGCTTTGGTCGCCGCCTTTATTCCACTTCTTCTTCACACACGACAAGGCATCGGCGTCTTCAGATCTGGAAAAGTCGCAGCATCGCCGACGATCGTCCTTCGTCTTCGCCGTCAGTGGCGACCACGATTCCGGCGACGATTTCAGCCCCCACGGGTGCACTTACCGGTTTTTTTGGGCGGCGGCGGTTGCGGCGGAAGGTGAGCCGACGGAAGAGCTGCGGGTGGCTGTTCCACTTTCCTCGCCGGAGCTAGCTTTTTTTAATTTTAATTGGGAGGATCTTGCCGTCGAAGAAGAGTTCATCGGCAGAGGAGGATTCGTGATCGAAGCTTTCACGAAAAACGCAGAAATCAAAATCAATGGTGGAAGAGAAACTTGTGCGAATGTACGCCGCCGTCGAATTGAGAATTATCATGGGAAAAGGAGATTTAGGGTTGCCTATAATTTGGGAATTAATTGATAACAATTAATTATGAATTTAAATTGGAATTACATTTCAAATATATAAATTAAAGGAGTATATGAATATTAAGGGTAAATACGGTTTTTTGACACTAAAATGATCTTATTAGGAAATTTTAAAAGTTGAATGTTTTAGTTGTTTAATAGACTATAGAAATGACCGTTAATAATCTCTTATTCTTAATTACATGATTAACAAATCTAGGGTGGAGGATTCACTTATATGAATTATTAGCCAAAATAAATATTGTTAATTTAAAATATTGCCCACGGATACAATATATGGGTGTATTTTAGTGTATGTAAAAATTCAATTTATATAATTGACGAAATCAATGTATTAATTTGTCAACAATAAATATACTTACAGAGTTTTTTTTTTTTTTAGCAACCTTACAGAGTATTAATTATAAGGATCTTTGATGTAAGTAAATTAATTTATATAGGGTTGGTCTGCTATGGACTCGAGTGCATGTTGTGCACCCTAGTCCATGTTGCACTTTTTGGTAAATGGTGTTGCACTTTTCAATTATTAAACTGTATAATAAATATTTTTAATAATAATTGAAAAGTGTAACACCATTTACTAAAAGTGTAAGTCAATAAACTGAAAAGTGCACGTGGACTAGGGTGCACAGCATGCACTCGAGTGCATACTAGACTTTACCATTTATATAATGTGCAATAAATAGTACGTCAACTTGGATCTTATTATTCAATGTCGGTAATTTCTATCTTATCATTACTTACACTAACTATTTTTAATCATTTTTTTCCACTATTCTTTTGTTAGTTCAAATAATAAGTATTTTCATTTGAATCAACCATATCCATAAATTAGTTCCAAAAATATTGCATATCTTTGAAGAAACTTTCGTTATACATCCTATAACCTAAGTCTAATTCAATTTATATAATTTAAATTTCACTTTTTCAATTTATGTTCTAGGGTATCCCATTTGCATTCTTTTCGTCGGATTAGGATTTCGGACAATTAACTCAATTTACGTTCTTTAAATTTAAAATTTTAAAAAAATTAAAATATTCCATATTTAATTTTTTTTTAATCTCATTAAAATAAAAAATTATAAAATGTGTAAAATAAAATTTAAAAACCCTAAAAATATTAAAAATTCTACAATTCTAAAAATATGAAATTATGTAAATTAAAATTTCTAAAAATTCTAAAGATCTCAATAAAAATCTGAAAATCTCATAAATTTTTTTTAAAAATATATAAATTTAAAAAAATGTGTAAAATAAAATCTCATTAAAATGAATTTGGGACGATTTCACGGTTGATCAAGGTGATATTTTTTATGAAATATTTATTATGTTTATAAGATTCTTAGAATTTGTAATTTCTAATCTATACATTTATAAAATTTTAATGATATTTTCCTTATTATATAAAGATTTTTTTAATGAGATTTTTAGAATTTCTTAATTTTTAATTTTTAGGATTTTAAAATTTTTAGAATTTTTATTTTAAACTTTTTATAATTTAGAATTTTTATGAGTTCTCATATTTTTAATGAGATTTTTAGATTTTTTTAATGGGATTTTTAAAACTTATTAATTTTTAATTTTCAAACTTAAAGGACGTAAATAGAGTTATTTGGTTGGAATCTGAATTTATTCAATACATGCGATCCGAATGCTCACATTTCATGGCATGTACCAAATGCCTAATTCATTAAAGTGAATGGGAGTGGGTGCTATTATCCACGACGACGAGGGTAATTTCTTTTAAGGTCATATGTTATTTCAGGACTTTATCAAGTGAATGAGGGCAAAGCCATGTGACTGGTCGAAGCCTTTTAATTTCTTGGATAAAACATTGTGAATTGGAGCGTGTATAGGTTGAGATGGATGCTAAAGTGGTTGCAGATGCATTGAACTCAAAAGAGACTTAATTTCCAGGTTTTGAAAATTTTATTTCGGAATGTATGGAAATTTTATTTTCTATCCCATTTTATATCGTGAAGTATGTCAACTGTGTGGCCAATACTAGGGCACACAATCTGGCTAGAGTTGTTAGGAACTTTACAAATCATCATGAATGGAATGACCCTCCAATTCTCGTGGTGGACATCCCTACTAGCATTTGCAGCTGTTAAATAAATTTCTTTTTAAAAAAATCGTCACTGGATATAAAACCAATTATTGTGTGAAAATATTAAAGATGAGATTTTATTTTATATTAATAATTATAAAATTTATAGAAAAATTTATTTGTATTAATATTTTGTACTCCATCTGTTTCCATAATAATTTTACATTTACTTTTCGGGATGTCCCATAAGAACTTTTACAATTTTCTTTTTGGGACTTTCCATAATAACTCTCCACAAACTCTTTGCCCTTTATAAATTTTACTTGGGGTTTTCTATCGTAAGACAGGGGTTTCGCCCTGTCTTACATAAGACGTCGAATGAAAAATTGCCATCTCATTTAACTTTGTTATATGCGATCGTCTTTCGCCATTAAATTAAAATTTTAATTTTTTATCAAAATAATTATTAAATTACTAAAACGTCCTTATTATAATTTTTTATAAACCATAACATAATCTTCGATTTAATTAATCGTGCTTCTTAGTTCTTCCCAACCATTTTTTTTAATAATCATTTAATTAAAATCATTATCATAGTAAAACTCATTTCATCGATAATCACATAAAACTCTTTTTCATAGATGTGTGCTTCAAAAAAGTTGCGCTAGCAACCATCTCTAAATTGTGGCTTCCTTCCTCGAATCTATGCTGTTTCACCTTAAAGCCACCAATCAATTTATCAAATTCGAGCAGAGCCCTAATTCCATAGTATAAAACCCTAATTCCTGAAATCTAAACACCAGATCCGTGAATTCCGCACTACCCAGCGTTTCAAATTAAATTCTTCATCATACTTCATTTGCATTGAGTAGGAGGAAATTGTCCAGATTTTTTAACAGTTAACAGAACAATGCTACCCAATTTATAATCTTAATAATGTGAACTTGAGAATCCTCGTCCGATCATCATTATTTAGAAAAGCGAGTTTCGGGACGCCATTAATGGATATATAAAAGGCTCGACCGTTTGGAATCATCTAACTACAGAATCGCACTGATGTAAGACCTCAAGAAGGCCATCAAAACTAATTTAAATGCTAATTGAAACTGTCAAGATGACAAATACAGGGGGGGGGGGGGTACACAAGCTATTTAGCAAGGGAGATATTATTTTTACATAAACAACAATTTTAAAAAAAAAGCTGATGAATTTAGCTCTTTCTCATGTCCTACAATTTTTTACTAGTCAAAGAGCAAGTAGATTAACCATTCTGCCGTTATACCGGAAAGGGGCGGAGGCGACGTTATGCCGTTCTGGGTTGTTGGGATGGGGAAGATGAATGTTAGGGTTATGCGAGATGAATTTAATTTAAAATATTTTAACCGGATTAGTTTTGTAATTGATTTAGATGTTGTACTTATTATTTAATAATAATTATTATTTTAATAAAAATTATATATAAAGATATTTATGTAATTTTATAATTAAATATTTTAAATTATAAGGATATTTTATCATTTTATATATATTAATTTAATTTATTAATAGGGCGATGCAATACAATTGCATAATGCATAGAGCAAACGCACTAATGCGAAGTGCAATCATATAAAATAAATTACATACGTCAGATCAACGATCTAACGGTATTTGAAGTATTGTCTTTTGTAAGAGAGGGCGAAGCCTGCCTTACCATAGAAAGACCCATTTTACTTTTACAATATCTTCAATTTTACACAAAAATGTTTATATTGCTACAACATTTTTTTTCTCTAATTTTTTTAACAGCATAATAATTTTTTTACAAATTTATGTACATGTATAAAAGATTATTTTTAATTAATAAATTAAATTTACAATATACTATTATAAATTTATTTCAATCTCGTGTTGTCTTACACTAGTTGTGTACAATTATAAGAAATCTATCATTGAATTCCATATATAACTCTTTACTACTTATAATTTTAAAATAAACTCTTTACAACTCATATAAACTTAAAAAAAGTATCAATAAGTTAATTTATTTTCCTAATATCTTATAAACTACACTTAAATCACCCTCCCCACCGCCTTACCCCTACCCCTCCACCTCAACATAAAAAATAAAAGACATTATATTAAAATTAGAATTAAAAATTATTTCTCTTAAATTATTGTTCAGGTACGTCTCAAGCGACGTGACTGCCCTCCCCTTTCTCCTTCGAATGTCGCCGGCACTCCCTCCCCCTCCCCAGGTGAGTTCGAGCTCGCCTCTAAAAAAAATAAAAAATGTCGCCCCCCGTTCGGCGGCCGCCTCCTCCCTCTAGCCTCGCCCGTCGTTCGTCACGCCTCCCCCTTCCCACGTCATAGTGGTAGCGCCGCCCCTCCCACAGATCGGCAAAATTAGGAAAATGTAATGATTTTTTATCGGTTTTACAGATAAAAAAAATAAGGGTTTTGAAATTTGAGGAATTTTTTTTTTTGTATTTGTCCAAAAAATTTTGTCGAATTCCATTTCTTTTTTTGAAATTTTTTCCCGAAATATTGTGTTCCATTTTATTTTTCAGACATTTATTCTTTTTTCATTTTTTTTAACATTAGTTATCAAAATTATGTCCAATATTTTTAATCCAAATTTTACATATTTCTAAAATTTTGTATTTGCTAAGAGTTCTTTTTTTTTTTTTTTCTGAAATTTTGTGTTTCAATTTACTTTGATTTTACATGAGAAATGGTGTAGTCATTTGATATTGTTACGTTGGTGGTTGTTTTGATGGTTATGGTGGGGATGATTTTACCGTGAAATGGAATGGGTCCGTGTATTCATCTATCGATTTTTACATGAGAAATGGTGTGGTCATTTGATATTGTTACGTTGGTGGTTGTTTTGATGGTGGGAATGATTCTACCGTGAAATGGAATGGGAGGATGTATACATCAATCAATCGATATTTTTAAAAATTTCAGTAAAGGGTATATTGAACATTTCATGTGTCCTTTTATTGGAATTTTTTTTAGGTGGGTGTACTCAATAACTCCGTGTTTGTATAACCATGCCCTTTGATATATTCTTTTGTATCTGATCTTTTTAAATTAAATTTGTTGGGCTTTAACAAACTGGACCTGAGGGTTGTTATTTCTGGGTTGGGACATTAAATGCAAAATTTTCCATTCGGAATTAAGAAAGGTCTTTAAAGTTTAAGGAATGGGGTATATACCCCTCCAGCTTTGTTTAATGCACTCCCCCTTCATTTTTAATAATTCAATATTTATATAAAATACCATATTTACCCCTTAATAAAATATTATAGATACATGCACCCCTCTTACAATACTAACCCTAATACATTAACCCTAATTTTTGCAGCCCACTCCTCCGTCAACCAGCCGCCGCCGCTCCGTAGCCACCATCACCTTCGGCAGCCCTATCTTCTTTTACAACACCAAAAAAAAAATCAACAACAAAATATAGAAATAAACTCCAACTAGTCCACAAAACTTAACTAAACTAAACAACCAACCATAAACTCTAAACTAAAAACTTAGAAATTCAACCAAAACAAAAACATATTTTCGACAAACCAGAGTCGACAAAAAACACACAGGTCGACGTTGGTTTGTCGACCAAAAATACTCCGGTCGACACTGGTCCGTCGACCAAAAATATTCCGGTCGACACTGGTCTGTCGACCAAAAATACTCCGGTCGACACTGATTTGTCGACCAATTTCGAAAGAAATTTTTTTAAAAAAATGAAACTTTCGACCATTATTTGGTCGCCCAAAAACACTCTCGTCGACAACCTATTTTCGACGAGAGTGTTTTTGGGAGACCAATAATGGTCGAAAAAAAAACCTGTTCTTCCACCTGGCTGGGGGTGGGCGCGAGCGAACCGCGACGGCCGAGGGCGGCAGGCGCTGGAGCGTTGGAGGGCGGATTTAAGGGGGAGTTGCAGAAAACAAATCTGTTGCGGGAGCGGCGGGGGCGGCGCGGCCAACGAGAGGGGGGAGGGGGCACGACGGGGGGTGGTGGGAGGGGGCGGCGCGAGCGGATTTGGGAGGGGGGGAGTTGCAGAAAACGAAGAAAGAAATAAAACGATGATGGATGGTCGTCGCGACTGCTCGCCTACGCACGACAGCGGGGCAGATCTGTTGCGGGAGGTCTTGCCGGCAGCGGTGCGGTGAGGGGGTTGGGCGGCGTAGGCAGTGGGAAGAATGAAGAGATGTTGTGGGGAAGAAATGAGCAAAAATAGGGTTAGGGTGATTTTATAGGGGAGTGTATGTATCTATACATTTAAGTTAAAGGGCAAATGTGGTATTTTATATATATTTTATAATTAATAATGAAAGGGGGAGTGTATTAAACAAAGCTGGAGGGGTATATACCCCATCCCAAAGTTTAAATGTGTTTGGTGAAATTTCAACAAAACGCATATTCTGTTTCTTACATTTATCATTTATGTGTACATAAATAAATATACTGGAAAATATAAAAGTTTTTCTCTTCTTTTTTTTTTTTTTAACTTTAAAATTAGTCCTCTATATTTATACAATTATGTATTTTAGTCTCTTTAACATGTAACTCATCTTATTTAGGGATAATGATATATTAAGTAGGGATAATGATTTAATAGTTGGAGTCTTCTAAGGATAGTCCAGGTGTAGTCCAAACTATCAACAGTCCATTAATATGAGCCATCAGATCTAAAATTTAATGGCTTATATTTGATGACCTGTGCTACCTGTTGCACTTGGTGTCGCAAAATACATCGTTTTGCATTGCAATTACTATCATTTTTTGTCGCCCTATCGTACTTTTAAATTAAATTTAATAATTTTAAATACATAATTATAAAATTACAAATTTATCCTCACATAATTAATAAAAAATTAATAATAATATATAATCGTTATTTTAATTCTCATATCATTAATCCGTTCCAAAATTATATTTTTGAGTTTTAAGAAATAATAATCTAATTTTAAATTTATTATATATATATATATATTTTTAAGGTGATACCTAACCGAAACACACCAATTTTATTTTTTTATTCATATTTTATTTGCACCCGCTCATTTAATGAGTTCACCCAAAAATCATTTTTATTACGGTTATCCGCACCCACTCATTTTATGAGTTCACCCCCGAATAATTTATTTTATCGCGGTTACCTGCACCCGCTCATTTTACGAGTTCACTCCCAAATTTTTTTTACCATAGTTATCTGCACTCACTCATTTTATGAGTTCACCCCGAATAATTTTTTTATCGCGGTTATCTGCACCCGCTCATATTACGAGTTAACCCCCAAATTATTTTTTTACCACAGTTATCTACACCCCTAATTTTATGAGTTCACCCCAAAATATTTTTTAAAAAATAATTACATTTAAAAGACTATATTATCCTTTTATTAATTTACACAAAATATAATAAAATTAACCTTAATTTAAATATTTACAATCTGCAGTCGAATCATTGCCGAGTTACTATCAATTCACCACCAAGTCACCCATATTTTTTGAAAAAAAAAAATCATAAAACATAATTAAAAAAAAAAAAAAAAACTATCAAAATTATATACAAATCTCATTTTTTTTTTTTTGTTCCTTCTACTCTTTTCTTTTTTCTTCCCATTTTAAGTTTTTATTCCAAACTTCTAATTTCTTCGTTTTTCCTTTTTACATTTTTTTTTAATTTTCCTACCTTTATTTTCCATTTTTATGTGTATTTTTTTTAATTTTAATACAAAATAATATTATAGGTATGATTTTATTATAGTCGGTAACACAATAAAGAATAACTACTAAAATTAAAAAAAAAAAGTAAAAGGAGAAAAAAACGAAGAAATTAAAAATTTGGTATAAAAACTGAAAATGAGAGAAAAAGAGGTAGGGGAAGAATTTTTTTTTAAAAAAATCAAGATTTGTGGCAAATTTCGATAGTTTTTTTTAAATTATGTTTTACGATTTTTTTCTAAAAATACGGGTGACTTGATGGTGAATCGACGTTAACTCGGTAATGACTCGATGACAGATTGTAAATATACAAATTAAGATTGATTTTATTATATTTTGTGTAAATTAATAAAAGGATAATATAGTCTTTTAAATGTAATTATTTTTTAAAAAATATTTTGGGGTGAACTCATAAAATGCGGGGTGTAGATAAACGTGGTAAAAAAATAATTTAGGGGTGAACTCTTAAATGAGCGGGTGCACATAACCGTGATAAACAAAATGATTTGGGGGTGAACTCATAAAATGAGTGGGTGTAGATAATCGTAGTAAAAAAAAAAGATTTTCATTAAATGAGTGGGTGTAGATAAAATATAAATAAAAAAAATTAAAATTGGTGTGTACCGGTATCTTTCATGTACCCAAGTATCACCCTACAAATTAGGATTGATTTTATTATATTTTGTGTAAATTAATAAAAGGATAATATAGTCCTTAAAATGTAATTATTTAAAAAAAAATGGGGTGAACTTATAAAATGAGTAGGTACAAATAACCGTGGTAAAAAAATAATTTTGGGGTGAACTTATAAAATGAGTGATTGTAGATAACCATGGTTAAAAAATGATTTGTGGTGAACTCATAAAATGAACGGGTGCAGATAACCGTAAAAAAATAATTTGAAGGTGAACTAATTAAATGAGCAGGTGTAAATAAAATATAAATAAAATAATAATCTTATTCTGTTTAAAAAAATCTAATTTTACGTTCTATTTAATTTAAATATTATTATTATTAATTTTAATGAAGGATAAAATAGTAAATAATAAAATAAAATTTTAAATAATTATTTTAAAATATTAAAAAAAAGTAATAGGTATCAAGTTAGGGCGACCCAGAGCAATACAATTTAACATCCAAACTATTAATAGTCCAGGCGACACAAAAACTATTCTAAGAAAATCCCTTAATAGTTCGAAAGACTTAGATAAAAGAATGTTTGTTCAAAAGTGTTCCGATAATAAATAGCCTATGTATGTCGGTAAAAGGACTAACATACTAAGTTTTGTAAGTATAGATGACTAATTTCAAAGTCAAAAAAGTTAGAGGACAAAAATTAAAACTAGTAGTACTATAATTTAAGAGACAAAAAAATATTTACCCTAAATATACTAATATTTGGGTAATTGTACAAACAAATGCACAGTTAATTAATATTTTTAAATAAACTAATTATTACTACTCTATCCATCCAATTTTATTATTCTCATTTTTTTTTGTTCAAATTTATTATATTTAATCACTTTTTGAAAAAAATATTATTCACAATATTTTATCTCCACCCTCTAATTATCACTTATTTTCTTAAATTGTCATTTAATTTATTTATAAGTGGATCATACCTTTAATCTATCTATTTTATATATATAATAATTAATAATTCATTAAATTAATAAATGAGCCTAATGAATTTAAATGGGGTGAGTATTATTTAATAAATTGTTTAAAAATACTAATGTCTTTTTTTTCTTTTTTTTTTACGGAAGAAAGTTGTATTAAAATTAAATAGCAGACATATCTCCAGTAACAGCCAGTTCAACCTGAGGAGGCACATTTTGAGAACAGAACTCGAACTCACATGACAAACCAAAATAAGCTAAGCTATGAGCAACAACATTACATGAGCACCTACCCCACACAAACGATGCCGACTCAAAGCTCTCACGTAATAGTAAAATCTCCCTAATGCGAATTCCCAGATACAACAGATCCACCTTCGGTTGAAGCAGCGCCAACACGACCACTTGTGAATCTGATTCAACAACGAGCTACGACACCTGCATAGACAATGCCCACTGCAGGCCGCGTAAAATCGCCTCCGCTTCAGCCTCATCTACACCCATTGATCCCCGTCAACGCTCCGCAAAACACCACTCTACCACTCCACTTTGGTTACGGACCACTCCTCCCAAGCCGACCCCTTCCCCCGGTCGGACAGTAGCATCCGTATTCATCTTCAAGCCCATGCCCGGGGGTACCCACTTACTCGATGACAGCGGGAGTCGGGGGCTCCTCGTGACAATTGAAGCCTTCCGCATCTCCTCAAGATGGTTGTCGGCCATGTGAACAATCTGGGCTTGGGTATATTCAATATCACAGAATATACGAGCATTCCGTGCAAACCAGAGCATCCACAACACCACCACAAACCTACACCGTGAGTTGTCGTCTGGCAGCACATCCAACACCCCGACTACCCACTGCTCCGTCGGATCCAACTGACTCCCCACCTCCGGAACATCAACTTGTCGCCACACCGCCTGTACCCAGTCACAATCCCGTCCAAAGTGTTCAGTCGTCTCAATTTCCACCCCACACCGAATACACAATGGCTCAACATCAATAAACTGACTTATCAGGTTAATGGCAGTGGGGAGAATACCATGTAGCACGCGCCATATAAAAAATCTGACCTTCGGGACAACGTCGAGGCCCCAAAACTGACCCTACCATCGACTATCCAGCTGGAGCCCCATCGGAGGGCGTTGCACAACATCGAAATAACTAACTTTGTCGAATACACCCCATTCTTTGTATATCGCCAGGCTAGCCTATCCGGGCACGCCTCCGTGGATAAAGGAATTGCTCCCACTCTACTTGCATCCTCCGGCGAAAATAGTGTCGTTAGTACTCTATCATCCCAATGGCGCTCACCCGGAACAAACAAATCCCTCACTCAAAGTACTCCACCATCGCCATCATTATTGACCACCGGTTGAACTCGTGGGTCTCCACCATCAGCCACCCACGAGTCAACCCTCGGGTTAATAGACAACCCATCCCCAACAATCCACACCAGCCCTTCATCCAACACCTCCTGTCCAGCTAGAACACTTCGCCACATGAAACTCGGCCAATACCCCGCTGTTGCAGTCCGGAAACATCCGCACGGGTAATACCGGGCTTTCAAAGTTCGTGCCAACAGGGACTGCTCGTTCTGAATAAGGCGCCAGCCTTGTTTTGCCAGTAAGGCCGTGTTAAACTCAGCAAGACGCCTTAAACCCAAGCCACCCTCCTCCTTTGAGCAGCACAGCCGCTCCCAGCTGAGCCAATGTATCCGCCTCTCTTCTCCCCGCTGTCCCCATAAGAACCTAACCATTGCCGCTTATATCTTATGGATAATATTCATAGGGATCTTAAAGCACGTCATTAAATACGTTGGTATTGATTGCACCACTGATTTAATCAACGTTAACTTCCCCGCCTGCGACAAAATTCGACTCTTCCAGTCTTTGATTTTCTTGTTGACTCTATCAACTAAGCCTCTGAAAACAACCGACATGGACCTGCCCACTCTAGTCGGTAAGCCCAAATAAACAGAGTGTTCTTCCACTCGCCTTACCCCCCAAAACTCAGCGAGTGTCGTCCCCCTCTCCGCATCCACACCCCCACTAAACACAATTTCTTATTTGGCAAGATTAATAGCCTGCCCAGAGGCCCCCTCATAAACCTGCAGCAGTCGCTTAACACAAGCAAGTTCATCAAAAGTGGCCCTACCAAAAATGACAGTATCATCCGCAAAGAATAAGTTCGAGACAGACGACGCCTGTCTACAAATCTTGGCACCATGTAGCACACCCATCTCCATATGTCTTCGGATTAATGCCGATAGAGCCTCCGCACAAAATAGAAACAAATACGGGGAAAGAGGGTCCCTCTGCCTAATCCCTCTCGTCGGTGCAAATGTATCTGATGGGGTTCCATTAACCAACACTGCAAAAGAAACCGAGGAAACACAACACATAATTGTAGACACTAAAAAAATCAGGAATACCAATTTTCCTCATAACCTGATCCAGAAACGCCCACTCCACTCTATCATAAGCGTTACTAATATCCAGCTTAAAAGCATAAGAACCCCTAGGCATTGCCTTATTAATTCGCATATGGTGAAATGTCTCAAAAGCTAATAAAGCATTATCAAGAATCAACCTACACGGCATGAATGCCGACTGACTAGGATCAATAATAGAATTCAAAAATGACTTTAAACGATTAGTAATAGTCTTAGTAACAAGTTTGTAAACCACATTACACAAACTGATAGGTCTAAAATCAGATGGAAGCATAGGGTTTTTATTTTTAGGAATCAAAGCAATAAAAGTATGGTTCAGGATCCTAGGTAACAAACTATCATTCAAGATACCAAGAACAGATGACAAAACAGATTGCCCAACAACCTCCCAGAACTTTTGAAAAAAAATAGCAGACATACCATCAGGGCTCGGAGCCTTCGTAGGATGCATTTGTGATAAGGCTTTTACCACCTCCATTTCCGTGAACGGCAAGGATAACGATGCATCCATGTCCTCAGGAACTCTCCACTCCACAGCCCCAATCGCCTCCTCCATATCCAAATTCTCTGAAGCTGAAAATAGGCCCGTAAAATAACCCAGGAACACCTCTCTGACTCGGCCCGCCTCCTCATACCTTACTCCATCCGCTCCCACTATTTCACGTATATAATTCCAACGCTTCCGACCACTCGCAATACGATGGAAAAAATTGGTATTCTTGTCACCCTCCCGCATCCAACTCACTTGAGATCTCTGTAACCAGTATAACTCCTCTTTTCTAACCATTGCTGCAATTCTGTTCTCCAACGCCCGGGCCTCTTGTACACACTCAATCGTCTGTCTAGACTGTTGAAGCCGCATTAATTTCTCCTTACATCGAACAATTTCCTTAGGAATATTCCCGAAGAACCTCGAATCCCACTCTCCAAGTGCACGACTACAGCCCCCTATCTTTTCCACCAAACCTCCAATCGATCCAGACCTCCCATTCCCCCAAGCCTTGCGAATAATGTTCGAACAATCCTCCTCCTGTAGCCATGACGTCTCGAATCGAAACCGATGTGCTGTTCGATCGTCCCCCTGCCCACGCTGCCTGAGCTCCCATTGCACCAAAATAGGGCAGTGATCAGACATGAGGCGAGCGAGGTGGCGCACCCGGCACCTAGGAAATCGATGAACCCAGTCTACATTGGCCACCGCCCTGTCCAATCTCTCTTGAATATTCTGTGCACCTGACTGCATATTCGACCAAGTGTAATTGTGGCCTACAAAGCCCACATCTCTCTAAACAACCTCTGAACTCCAGCATCCGTCCCTCAGCTCGCGGCATTCCCCCACTTTTCTCAAAACCATATAAGATTTCATTGAAATCACCAACACAAAGCCATGGTAATAACTCCCGTTCCTCACATAGTTTCTCCAACAGTCGCCACATTCTCCACTTTTGACCATCCTCCGGAAAGCCGTACACCCCTGTCAACCGCCAACAATTCTCCTCCCCAATCAACGCATCAATGTGGTTTCTAGAGAACGACTTAACCGTGACCGAAATATCCTCCCTCCACAGGAGGCCCAAACCTCCACGTCGGCCACTGCCACTCCTATCTCAATCCACCCCAAACATTCTTCAAAACCCAATTACTAATGTCTTTTAATAATACATTTTAGTGACGTAACTAATATATTTATAGATGGGGTTAGTCTATATGCACGAATGCACCGGTTACAAAAATGTATTAATGTACAATCTTAATTATTTGTTACTACTATTATTCAAAAATATTAAAGAGAAACAGATCGATGCAGGTGAATGCACGTATTTAAATCTACATCACATGTTCATATTTTTTTTATACCACATTACAAATAAATTTAGAAATTTATTTATAAAAGAATTTAGTTTCATCATATATCTAAACTGAAGTAATATTTAAACTTCGAAATTAATACCTTATGTTTCATTTGCTGTTAAAAAAGGTTAGTTAACTTAACTAAATGATATTCCTGCACTCAAATGTTTACCATGACAATAGGTGAATCTCCATCTCAACTTACGTAAAATTTTATATGAACTCAATCACGAAATTTTCTTTTTAAGTATCACTGTTATTTATACAAAATTGTTAATGTTGTGTATATGAGATGTCAAAATTTTAATTTTAAAACGGTGACATTTATTATACATATATATAAATGATATTTTGTATACTCAAAAATGATACTTGAGAAAGAAAATGTATGTTAACTCGAATTCACGAAAGTGTTACTCATCAACTTAGTCGTCAATTAAATTTCAATTTCAAATTTGAGTCCCTAACTTATAAAAAAATGGATTATATATTTTTAGTCCATTAAATTTACCTGATTTTGAATTTGGTCCAATCAATTTCGACATTTTAATTTTGATTATTTTTCTTTATAAAATTTTTGATTTTAATCTATTAACCGGCTGTAGCAGGTCACCAAACCGATTAAAGCTTATGTGACATGTTGTTTGACCTTTTTTTTCATACATGTTACATGAACTTTTATGTTTATGTGGCACTATTCATTTAATTTTTTTAATTCTAACATTTTTTTACTAGTTTAGTGAATTATTAGTACAAATAATGTCACATAAATATGAACGTCCAATTACCAATGCCACACGTAAAAAAAAAAAAAGTCAAACAACATATCACATAAGTTTTGACCGGTTTGATGACTTGCTATAGCCGGTCAATGGACTAAAATAAAAAATTTGTAAAGATAAATTATCAAAATCAAAATGTCAAAACTGTTTGGATTAAATTCAAAAATAGTAAACTTAATGAACTAAAAAAAAAGTATAATCCCTATAAAAAAATGCAAAATGAGTCTTTATTGCTACATTTTTATGGCACCTACCCGTAGTCCGTAGATGGTGTTGGTACATAAATTGAAATGGAAAGAACATATAACATTGATTGAAACCATAAATACAGATATTGGGTGGTCATTCTCCAACCATAAAATTTCCATCTACTTTTTTTTTAATGCCTTAGTGTTCGATCAAAAATTGACTAATTTGATATACTAATCTCATCATTTACTAATAGAGGGTCCAAGGACCGGCCCCTTTAATAAATTTGTCTGCACCTAAAATAGAATCATACTTCTAAGTTTTAAGTAGAGCTGTCAAAAGAAGTCGGCGGGACGAGTTAAAACCGCAAAAGTCGACTCATTTGCGGGGCGGACCAATCCGAGTTTAAAAAAAAAAAATAAGGATTTCCAAAATTCAAAGTCTGTGCACGTTCATTATTAAATCTATTATCATAATCTAAAATTTAACAATGAATCTATACTTAGAATGTCGACGTCTGATGTTGGAACTAAAACAAGCGTCGTGAGCAGCGCGAATTTGTAATACGAGACAGAGACTTGTTGTGCTTGACTATTTTTTTTGCTTCTAAATTTTGGTTGTTAATTGCATTCAACGATTAAATTTTGAGTTGTTGAATAGTTCTCAAAGACGTGATAAACTTTTATTATTTTTCTATAATATTAAATTAATTATAATAATAGAATAATAATAATATTACTAATTTTTTATTTAAAATAAAAAAAGACGGGTTAGTTGTCTGGCCCGCCCCCAACCCGCCAAAACCCGCGGCCCAAATGGGACGGTTCCTGTAGGTCCGCCTCCTAGTGGGCTGAGAAAAGTTGAGCTCAACCCGTGTTTTTCTATGGTGTTGGACCCGTCCATTTTGACAGCTCTAATTTTAAGTCTACATCAGTATACCAAAATAGAAATTACCCACTTTTTTGTAGATGTAGACATAAATATAATTACTTTATTTGTGAATTCAAGTTCACGTAATTTTTTTCAAGTATCACAGTTGTTCATACGAATTGAATTGTTACTATTGTGCATACGAAATATCAAAATGTTTAAGTTTAAACAATGATATTTCGTTTGTACAACGTACATTAACAATTGAAAAAAAAAATCATTTAAAAACTCGAATTCACAAGTGTTACTCAACTTAATCGTTAAGTTTCAAATCAGACCCCGACTAAAAAAAAAAGGTGAGTCTTTATTGCTGCATTTATTATGTCACCTACATATAGGGGATGTTGGTAGTTGGTACATAAATTGAAATGGAAACAATGTAAGCATTAGTTGAAACTTGAAACCATAAATACATATATTGGTAATTTGAGAGATCAATCTCATTATCCACTAATAAAAGGTCTAAGAATTGACGATAAAAATGAGATGGAGTTAATCTAGATTTAATTTAAACTATCATTTATTATGTTGATGTGATATTAATCAATTGAGGTGAATAATAAAAAAAAAAATGTAATCATAAATTTATATACACACGTATCCTATTGAAAAGAATAAAGTTTGTATTTAATTTTTTTTTAAAGAAGTGACAATCTAATAAGGAACAAATGGAAAGAAACAAATCGAAATGAAAAATGAAGAATCTGAATAGTAAACGAAGGGGTAAATATTTATGAACATTCACCGGTACACTGATGACTTATCTAGTTCACACGTATCTATATAATGTGTACATATAAATGCATTCTTGATTTAGTAAGTGGAATTAAAATTAAGTTTATGTTGGTGCGTTAATTCTGTATCACAATTAATTTGATGACTCAATAAAAACATAATTATTGAAAATAATTTATGTTTGTTATGCACGTTCGTGAATATCGGCCGACTTTAGAATTCAGAAAGCGTGGAATAAATAATATTCTTTCTGGTGTTAATTCTTTTAAAGGATGACAACAGTCAAGAGAATTCAGCACTTTTGCCTGAGACTCTACATTATTAAAAAAAAAAAAAAAAATGTTTCATCTAAAAATTTCAATTTATAAAGAAATGAAATATTAATTTTTTTATATATATTTTTTTTAATAAAAGCAAATATATGTGTGTGCATGTGTGATAGGTCCATTTACGGGGCAACACGTGGCATATTCGTTTGGCTAGGTCCAAACTCATCCCGAACGGGATATGTTCAACGTGAATCCAAAGTTAAATGTACCTTGCCAACCTTAGTTTAACTCTTTGTCTCATGCAATTATTTCACTTTTTCGAACGTTAAATAACTTGCACCCCTTACTATAAAAAATTATCAATCTACATTTTTATAATAATACTAATAATTAAAAAGTGATTACTTTTACAATTCAATTCAACTGTGTCATTTTATATGGGTCGACATATGTTTCACCCTGAATGTTTAATACATGTCACTTCATTATTATAATAAGTTGATTATTTTTAGCATGACACATATCAATAATTTAAATAGTGAAATAGAGAGTGAAACATCATTCTTTATTTTTGGATTAAGTGTGTACATTTTTTTTATGCGTCCATTTACATCTGAAAAAAGATGTGAGATGAGGAGAATACATATTTATTGCTGTCCAATCGTTCTATTGAATGGAGTTTAATTGATTAAAAAACATATATTCATTGTTATTCTACAAGAGTTATCAAGCCTATCGTTATAATTATGACAAAGCTATCAAACCTATTATGAACTTTTGCATTTTCATTTTAATTAATTACATGTAGATAATTGGACTGAATTTAATATTTAAATTAATTTATGAAATTAAAATTAAAATGTGTATTATATTAGAATCAAATTTAAAATTAGTTCAATTTAAAATATGTAAAAACTTAAAAAAAAAAAATTGTTAGAATGGTAGTCATTCCAACCAAAATACTAATATGAAATTATTGTAACAAGTAATCAAAGTAGTTTGTACTTTGTAGTGTATGAGTGTACCAATCAAGCGGCCCATAAATCTTTTGTCATAAATTGCTTTTTAGCGGATACTCTCATATTATTATTAACTATATCCACGCACTGGCATTTTTTTTTTTGGAATGACATTGTATTTTTTTTTTTGGCCGTTGTATAATTCGACCTCATAATATTACAAATTGGATAGTGATGTTCGAATTGCTTAGTTATATCATTATAATTTATAAATAAACTCAACAAATATGTAGAATAAAGAGAAATTCAACTTTCAAAAATAAAATTTCATTCGTCCACACTTAATATGTATTTTTCTTTGAACACAAACTTTAAAAAATATGAATAATTAGATAAAAAAAAAAAACTAGACATATAGAGTAAAAAATGTATTAGAGAATACATATTTTTATGTATAACTAGAAAACAAACAAATAAAAGACAAAATTAAAATACCATATTATATAACTTAGTCACAACTGCGGCGAATCCATTTGTCAGAAATTTCCCACATCCCACGACTAATTGTGGCAAGTCCAGCCTAGAGGTTTTCCCATTAAATACTCTATTAGACTAATCGTATTACTATTATGTGTATTATTGCACTGAAGAAATATTAATAGATTTAATTCATTGGTTAATTATTTCATTAATATATTAATTATTTTATTAAAAAATAATTATTGCAAATTAGACCCTTACACATTTGGTTTCATTATATTATTCCCATTATTTTAATTTCAAAAAGGGAAGTTATAATTGCATACACATATCAGTCATCAATAATTAACAAACCAATCGTTAACTTAATCTCTCCATTGAAGTAAGAAACATTTACTTCAACTCTACTTAATACGGTCGAAACATCTATTTTAATTTCCTTCCAAGAAAAAAAAAAATCTATCTTAATTAGTGACGGAGATTAAGAGGCATCATATTCTAAAGAATAATTTTAATAGTAGTGATCATTGTTGTTACGGGTTATTGGGTTATGAGAATATTTGGTATCTTCTATTGAGCTTTATAGTTTGGTGTTAGTTAGCAGGAGGATACATTAGTAGTTAGTTGTTTTGGGAGTTAGTTGATTATGTTTGTTAGTTGATTTATTAGTTTGTTAGTTGCTCGTATACATATGTCTAGGGGAATGTATGCTAGTTGATTGATCAGAATTAAAATTGTGTGAGTTGTCCCTTCGATTAATACATTCAAATGTTCTTGCTCTTTTGAGGGTTATAGCCTGTGCTGCGTCAGTTGGTATCCAGTGTTGGGAACGTCGGGAAAAATGCCTCCCAAGCGGCAAGATAACTCATCTGTTGATGTTAACGACGTGGGCCACGATCTGACGCAGATCTGACAAAAGGTCGGGCAGCTCGTCATTCAGATGGCTGCTCTCGATTCCATCCATGATCAGTTGGCGGCCCAACACTAGGAGTTGGTCATTGCGTTGAGGGATTATGTTCGGGCCTTAAGTCGTCGTCGTCCCGGGCTTAGTGTTGCGCCGATTCTAAGGCCCTCATCGAGCGAGGCAACTGAAACCTTGGATAACCTGTCAGTTGATGATGGCAGATACGACGGTCTGCTCATATACGACAATGACATCGACGCATCCCTCTGTGAGGAATTTGTGCGCGAAAATGCTTATCTTGCCATGCGACAACCTGAGAATTTGGTTGTTGTAGGTGGAGATAATGACAAGAAATGCAAAGAAATTGACAAAGATTGATGACGAATTTATGGAGTACGCGAAGAAACTTGAAGCCCTTTTTACTCTAACCAGTCCTGACCCCCCGTGGCTTGATCTTGTGAATAATCAATTTCGATCGATTAAAAGTGCTCGAAAAATGGATACATTCGACGACGATCCCTTTTCCAAAAAAATTAGAACAAATGTCAATTCTAGACACATATTTTTTTTTTATGGAAGTTAAATACCCATTCCTTTTTCCCCTCCCCATGACTCGAACCCAGGACCTAAGGCTTAGGTAGTGGTGCTCTAACCACTTGAGCTATCCCACTTTGTCATTCTAGACGCAGATGATATGCGACATTCACCCGTTTTGGTGTCTTTTACGATCGATTCATCTTACAAGGTGTCTATTGGACGCGTGTCGTCAAGTTTGTTTTCTTGCGTGTTAATCTGAATACCTAGCAGCTACCTCTTCGTTCTCAATTGTGTTGCTCGGATGTTTTCAACGTCATCGATATTGTGCTTTCTGATAGGCCTCGCGATGTTTCCGATTCGAGGGCGAATCGTCTCCCACCTATAGAGAATGATGGAGATTAAGAGGCATTATATTCTAAAGAATAATTGAAATAGGAGCGATCATTGTTGTTACTGGTTGTTAGGTTTTGAGAATATTTTGTATCTTCTATTGAGTTTCATGATTTGGTGTTAGTTAGCATCATAGATCAGTAGTCAGTTGTTTTGAAAGTTAATTGGTTTATTAGTTTGTTAGTTGCTTATGATGTTTGAGTGATCATAATTAAAATTGTGTAAGTTGTCCCTTTATTTAGTTAGTACATTCAAATGTTCTTGTTCTTTTGAGGTTATAGCTTGCGCGGATAAATTGTCTCTCTCCAATTCCATTTAAAAGTTCTAACATTCTATTTTCGTTAGAACTATCAATAAATAAATGTCCAAAAGGGTGAAATTGTCTCTTCAATATTTAGTTTATTCCATAAGTTTTTTTAAGAATTAAAGAACATATATTTTCTACAAAATTATCATGATACGACAAAGGAAAAATAAAGAAAGACAGATGAAAGAAGACATATTGAAGAGAAATTTTAAAGATACATACATGAATAATTTAGAAAGAAATGTTGATAAAAAATATTTTAAAGCAAAATTCAATTTCAAAAGTGATGAACATGGATCATTTTTATTTATCTTTGATAAATTTCTTGTAAATTCTCTCTTCGAAATTTACACTAAAATACGGGGAGGATTCAAATCTAAAAGTGACACTAAGACTACTGGGATAAGTTTGTGATTCAGGAGTATGCTCATTTTTAAATAGTTCGAAACTTTAAATTGTAAACAGTTTTTAAAGGGTCTGTCCATACATAATTTTGCTCTAGTTTGTGCGGGTCTACACAAATAAATGGTGGAATTATTAGACACAATTTTTTTTTTCAAAAGTGAGACAATAATTAATGTGTTTTAACTGCCTCCACCTGCTCATTTATTGGCGTATAGTATGAACAGTTGATACCTCAAAAAAAAAAAAAAAAAAAAAAAAAGTAACAGTTGAATATGTGTTCCCTTAATTAATGATGATTAGTCGGCGATATAAATTTTGTATGTATATGCGGAGAGAGAGCGAAAGGGCGAGTTGACCTGATTATAGTTTGTGGCGCATCACGCAAAGTGCACGCACATTGCTCCGCCACTACGCTCTACTTTCTCTCTCTACAGATTTAATAAGTATCTGTCATCTCTACATATACACCTTGTGTATCTATATCTCAAGTCAAATAGCCCAAGTTCTGTAGCCGGCCGAGACGTTCGCTGCCGAATTCTCTCTTTTTAAACAAATACAGCGAAGAATTCCTCTACAATTTCTCAGACGAACAAGTAAAACCTCCCTCTCTCCCTCTCTCTCTCCCTCTCTCTCACACACACACATGTGTGTGTGCGTAACTGTTTTTAGTTGTCAACAACCAACGCCATTTACATTTTATAATTTTATTTTTGGATCTGTGGTTGATTTGCGTTGTATTACCTGGTTTGTTTTTCTCTTCTTGCTAGTGGATTTACGCTGTTGCGATTCCATGTCTCGATTTTTTTTTGAATTTATTTATGGTTTTTGTTAAATTTTCCTATTGTTGATTAGCCCTGTAAAATGCTGCAGGGATAAGGAGGGGACCTCGTAGTCTTCTGTGAATTGCTGGAAAAAGGAGGTAGTAGTCTAAGTTCTTATTTTACCATTTTCTCGTATAATTGGTGAAAATATTTGTAGTTTAATTGCGATTTTAATGTTTTTTAGAGTTATCTAGGGATTAGATGAATCACATCTGTCAGTTGGCTTTTAGGATTATTTTGCAGATAGTTTTCCAGTGTCTTTTTTCCAAGTGAGGTTATAGGAGAAGTTACAAATATTTGTTGTTTTCTTTTTTATTTTTAAATCCAATCTTTTTGATAAATTAGGGTAATAGGGAGAATGCAAGTGTGTGGTAATTGGAATAGAAAGATAAATGACATTTGAATTTTGAGGTTTTTGACTTAGAAGCGGAAAATTACGGGTTAAGAAAATGGGTGCAATTTAGCTGTTAAAGGTCTGTTGGGATTTTTGAGAAGTGGTGACTGGTGACCCTTTTTTTTCTTTTTGTCTTTTGTCTTATTCATTACCTTTAGGCAAGGAGAAGATTCCAAAGCACAAGTCTATTCCTTTTATGCTTGAAACATAAAATTCAAACATATCAGTATTTGTTTTTGTTTTCTCCTGACAAGTTCTTACTTCAAGATTGCTACCCTGATTGCCTTTTAAATTCATGAAAAAACTTGGCAAATCGATTTTTTTATGTTGAGTGCTTTCGGTAACAGAATAAATGTTATGTATTCTACAAACATATATGATTGAAGATGATTTGTTTTCTTTTTTTTATAAATATACATTCATTTTCAGGGATTATTCTGTCTTAGAATTACTTCCAGTCTTCCCTTCCAGGAAGTAAATGTGAGGCCAACCATTTTTGTGGTTTTCTTTTTAATTCTTTTACAAATTTGAATGAGGAATGTGGGATTTTCCTGCTGAAAGAGCAATCTAGACCATGTCATGAAATTAATGAATATGCATTCCATTCTTTTCTTGATTTGATGAGCTAGAATGTTATTTTTTTTCTTTTCTGATGGAGGTTTTATGGCTTGTATGATTTATGTCTGAAATAGATGATTTTTGTATCCAGAAGTTGTATATTATGTGGTCTTTTATTGGTGGGGCATGTGAGCTCTCCAGGAATTCTAGTATTAGTGCTGCAGGTGCAGGGTGTAGCTATGGTTAGATGATTAACAGATTATCTGGCCTTTGACAAAATGATGGTTAAGAACTGATGAGAATAAAGTTGGATCCTTTTTGTTTCCTTTTTAAATTGTTTGAATCAACACCAGTTTCACCGCGTATATTTTATTTCATTTGTACTGGGAAAATAATTGCTATCGGAGTACTTATTTCTTAACTTTTACTGTCTTGTAAAATCTGGTATAGTACATCTTTCAAAAAAAAAAAATCTGGTATATTCATTTATTACTTTGTGGGCTTTTTATATTTTCCCTTTCTTTTATCTTTAATCCAATAAGCTTTTTACACTTATTTATGAGAGTTTTTCAAGCCTTAACTCTTCTTTAATTCTCATTGGCAAATTCTTTCAGTTGTGTGTCTGCCTTTTGAATGTTTTCTGCACAACTGCTGAGGATTCTTCAAACCATCCCAAGTGATGTGGAGTCTGAAACCTGGTATGGTTTCTTCATCTTTCAAGCCGATTTTAAAATTTTATTAGCATTCAGCTACATCAATTGTCTCACTCTGGAACATAAAGTATCAGTTTAGAGAACATCCTGTGTGGGATTTTTTTTTTCCAAAATCTTCCAATGCACACCTAATAATGTATCCGCCCAATTGTGCTTCTCAAGGATCTGTGTTTTGGATTCATTTCATTCTACGATTCATTCCATCATATTTCTATATTCCTAAAGGTATAGGAGCACATGCATTACATATATTTTTATTGATTCTGTTATGGTCATAATTTATAAACCATCTCAATGTAATGACAGTGCCGATGATTCAGCTGAAGTAGACGTGACCATGGAGGAAAATCAGATTGAAACACTTCACTGTTCTAAAAGTTTCGGGAGGGAGGTTGATCCACTGACTTTTGAACGTAAAGAAGTATATGAGATAAATGGTCTTAGAAGGGACACACATCCTTCACCTTTTGAGCTAAATAGTAAAGATGAGAGTTGGAACCCTAAATTTGTGGATGATCTTTCTACAGATAGCCAAAAAGTAACTGGAGATTCTGCAGGGGAGGAATTCCAAAATGGACTTTTGTATCGTTTTAGTAGTCCAGAGAAGGATGAATATTCGTTATCTTCTGTCCCAAATGATACAGACAAAGCGCAGAGCAGTCCAAAGCATGAACATACTGTGGCAGGTGAAGAGTTTGTGCATCATAATGAACCTGAATCCAAAGATTCTAGACCACCATTTATATCTGCTTCAAATCCGTTTGAGATTGACAGCAATTTGTTTAGTGATAAAATTGTATTGGAATGTGAACATCCCGAGTTGATAGTTTGCTACAAAGAGGTCAATTATCATGTTGTGAAGGACATATGCATTGATGATGGGATGCCTGTAGACAGAGACCTTTTGACTTATAGTAGTAAGGATGATGATCAATCTGACCATTCTCTTTCTCTAAATGATGATAGCCATTGTAAGGCTACAGAAGGTGTTCATAAGGAATTTCTCATATCAGATGAATTAGCATCCACATCACCGGAAAATACGAAGGACAATATTGCTAATGAGCATGGGAGTGAAGAAGAATGTCACGGCATTTTACTTTCTCAGGGAAAGCCAGAATCACCAGACAAGGATGCTGCAAAGGATTGCGATCACAAAGATTCTTTGCAGAAGGGCGAAACTGTAACTCATTCTTCAAAAGAGTCTTTCGTTGATAATTCTCTTCCAATTCAAGAATTTGGCACACCAGACAAGGATGCTGCAAAGGATTGCGATCACAAAGATTCTTTGCAGAAGGGCGAAACTGTAACTCATTCTTCAAAAGAGTCTTTCGTTGATAATTCTCTTCCAATTCAAGAATTTGGCACACGGAGCTTCCTCAGATCTTTTCTAAATTCTTTAGATGATGGGGCACTACCAGATCAGGTTTGTTCTTGCCAAATTCCATTTTTCCAATAGATGATTAGCTCCAAGTTTCCTTTACTCAGTCTAGTATAGGTGCCCGAGTGTTCAATCTAATATAATCATTTAATACTAATAGTGTGGTACCATTCCATATTATGTTCTGAAATTAATAGAAATCATAATACTCCCTTCAATTCTTTTTAAATGTCATTCTAGGTTTATCACACATATTAAGGCTATTTTTTATGGCAAAATTACCCCTAATTAATGATAATTAACCTCATCATTAGCTGTGCATTGGGAAAGATGAAATCTATGGTAATGGAGGAGAACCTAATGTGAGTTGGGAAATTAGAGTCTACATTTAATGATGGTGGAATTAATTAGGGGCAAGTGGGGATAAAAACTTCAAAATGACATGTATTAAGTGAATAATGTAAAAGGATAAAATGACATCTAAAAAGAATTGGAGGGAGTAGTAAGTAGTTGCTTTCTTAACTTGAAGTTGATAAAGAATGATATTATGTGGTCTGCAGATTTCTTCTGGAAAAGTAGTTTCTGAAGGCTGTGCTCCATCTTCATCAGAAACAGGGCCAGAGGAAGATATCCAAGCAACTAACTTACATTACAATAGTAAGGTGGAAACTGGGAGCATTACATTCAATTTTAACCCCGCGGAAATCATTAAAGAACAGTCTGTTGATTCAAGCGATTCTCTCAGCGATAAGGATGCAACCAGTGAAACTGCTCATGATCATCAAACCCTTGACAGTAAGGATGAAAATCCTGTTCTTTCATCTAAGGGTGAAGTTGTCAGTTCTCACGAGCATATGGACCCTGATAACAATGCAGTTATCAGCTTCAGGAGATATGATGAGGGAGAGTCGAGCTTCTCTGCATCGGGTTTTATCAATTACTCGGGGCCAACAACATTTTCTGGGAACCTCTCAGATGGCAGTGCAGCCAGTGGGAGATCTTTTGCTTTTCCAATGTAAAATTTGTCTCTCTATTGCTCACTTTCTTCCCTTGTTAAGAAACAGGGGAATTTCATAGCCTTTACCAACTGATAACTCGTTCTTTTTTTTTTTTTAGCAGCTTACCGAATGAATGGAATAGCAGTCCAGCGAGGATGAAGAAAGGAGATAGGAGACATTTTCGGAAACACAGGGGTTGGAGATCGGGTGTTCTTTGCTGTAGATTCTAAAGGTTTCTACCTCTTAAAATAGGTTGTTAGTGCAAATATACAACATAATTTTTAATCTAAGGATTGGTTGTAATTATATATATGTCGGTTTCCATAGGCTTGGCTTGCTTTATTATTGCTTCCCCAAGTCATTCTGAGTTTGTGTCTGAATTCGTGCATAATTCTTTGTTGAAATGGTACATGGTTTCCCCAATGTCCCGTTTTTAATTTGTTCAATGTACGTAAAATTCTGCTTCCTCTACATATCTAAAGTATATTAGTACAATTTATGTCCCATGCAGCATTTCTCTAATTATTTTATGCTTGATTTAATTGAACACAAGAATCGGACAGAATCTACTTATGTCAACTTGATGAAAGAGTATATAACGGTTTGCACATAGGTTGCCCTAGCCCTCAACAAATATATAGCCTTTAGAAAGCAGAGTAACAGAAAAAAGTATTTATTACTGATAAAAAGAATGATCTAAAGTCTAATATTCTTCTTGGCACCAGAATCTGGATTAAGAGTAGAAAATTAGATCCTAAAAGAAGCATTAATAAAAAAACACTTTATTCAATGCCAAAACTAACTCTACATTTTAAGTTGCTTTTTACATATGAAAGAGGCTTATTACATAATAGGGGGTGGGGTTGGGGGGTTGTGGTCCTAGCATGGTAGGTGACAAAGGCTCAAGCCAAGTGGTGTGAAGTTCCCTAAAAAGGGAAGTATAAAAATATAGTGTTCTCACTGTACTCTGAGTTTTGTGCTTTGTGTATGCTCTTCTTCAGTGTCTCTTCTCTCTCTCTTGTTTTCATTGTGTATAAATTCAAGTACCAGAGCAGAAGGAGAAGTGGAAAAGCTATTGTTGTCATCTGTCAAATCTTGCTATGGAATTTATGACTCTTTTAATACATGCATTCTCTGTAACTCTCTCATTTATGTTGGTATCCTGCTCTTCTGATCAACTCATTCCGCAAAAGGCTGCTCAACAATATGGTAATCTTGATGTTATTGAGTGTGTTTTCTTTTCTTGTACGATATTTTCGTGTGTACACTTGATCACTAACATGATCTTCGATTCTTTAGTTTCAGTTAATTCTGCGGTTCAGCAAGGCCGGATAACTCTGCCTTCACTACCAAGGAAACTCAAACTCGAAAAAGTGGCAGACGTACGATCTTGTTTTTATGAAATTATAATGCTTGGTTGTGTTTTAATAAGGTTTTTGTTGTTGATAATATCATTGTTTGAACTGATAACAGGTGAAAAATTCAGTTGACAAAGATATTGTGCTGCAGAAGAAGCTGTTGGAATCTTCATCAGGTACACCTAACTAATTAATCACTTGTATACAAATGAAATTGTAAAACAAGTACATTTGAAACTCTCACATGCACATACCTGAATCATGAGCATTCCTATGTATTATTATACATGATTGTTTAATTGAATTCATAAACAATTCCTCATTTTTTATTTCTAAAATTAGCATGAGCCATCAATTTAGGCACATTGGCCTGAAATATAGAGCAGTCCTTGCCAATATTGTAATCAAACTAAGAATTAGAAGCTTCTTCTGACTGTATCAACCACAAAAAGAAAGATTCATTATTCTTTCACTAATTCAATTTTTTATGCAGATTTCTTTAAACATTCTTGTGTCTGATACTATATTTTATAAACATTGTTGTTACAGGTGAGAAAGAAAATGTGGTGAGAGAAGCAGGTGCAATAAAGGGGACATGGAGAGAATGGGTAGAAAGGGGGCCCACGAAATCAGAATACTTTACAATGGATTATTCTTGGGTTAGAAGACGACGTCCCATTCATAACAAGCAAATCCCATTTCTCCCATAAAATCTGGTTTTTGTTTGTTGCCTACTTACTAACCCAAAACATAGTTGTAAGTTTTTAGTAGATAATTAACTATGTTTATTAGTAGTATAATTAGTAGTTAATTAGGGAAGGAAATGAGGAATGTGTCTATTATCTTCATGTGGCCGACACGACACTTTTTCCAGCAAAGAACCATAACTTTTATATGGAAATTTTCACTTTGTTCCATGCCTAAATTTTGGTTGTCTTATTTGGTTTTCAATGCAGTCAAAGGGACTACTTCAGTTTCAGACCCCAATACAAATGTACTTATCATTCTTATGTTTGAATTAATTAAGGTTTTTTTTATTTGATAATTATATACTCCAGTATTTTTATCAAATGCATCTGTTAAGAACAAGTGAACAACGTTCACACGACATCATTTATTCGAAAAAAACCAGGCTTAGTTGCGAGGAATAAAACTAAAATCACAAACTTAATGTAGATGTTTCTAATATTTAGCAAAAGGCTTGATTGAAAAAGAAACCATAACATTTCACTTGCAATCTTAACTTAACATTTAAATAATTTTAAAAAATAAAAAAAATTCAATTCGGACTCTGGGCCATGCTCAAGTCCAAAACGAACATCAAATTCAGTCATACTAATTTGGTTCTAATGAGTTCTCAAAAAAAAAAAAAAAATTGGTTCTAATGAGCGAAAATCATACTACATTACTCCTTTCACTTTTTTACACATAAATCAATCTGAATTTCATCTATAAACTTTCAAAAATAACTTTTATTTACTGAACATTAAACAATAATTCCTTAAATAAGAACATTTTATACCCTTCAAAAAAGAATGAGGTCCATCATTTTACAATCCTAAAAACGAAATTCAAATTCAATCACCAAATCTATGCTATTTTAATGTCTATGCATATCAATAGCATAACCCTTGGTTGAAGGGACGGAGTCACATTGGGCTCAGTGGTCCTTCGCCAATTTTTTTTTTAATCTTTATAGTAATGTTAATCAGAGCTTCCTATTAAAAACTTATGGCTTCGTCACTGATCGGTTGTTATCAACATTGAATTTGTAGAAGGTGGCATGAGTGGCTGTGATGAGAATGTTCTCTACAAACCACCCTTGAAGAAATGGCCGATGAACATAGAGAGGCACAACCACCCTTGATGAAATCCCCTTCCCTGCCGCCTCATTTTTTTTTTGTTCAGAAAACATGTGTTTCAGTAGCTAAGGTTAATTTTAAAAACCTGCTTATTTTGGAAAGCTGAAAAAAGAGGAATGTCAAAAAAATTTATGTAAATTTTCTAGTTTGTTATTTATAATTTTATTTACTCCGTATTTGTTTTTCATATTTGTAAAGTCATTATTGGTGCTCAAAACTCAAAAGTACCAAACACCTCAGTTAGGAATAGTTATGGTTTCAACATTTGCTATAACGTTCTTAACATATATATCAAGGTTTTTCTTTTTTTATTACGGAGTATTATACTAGATTGAAGCATATATCAATATCAGGTTAAATCTATCAGAACATTTTTCTATCAATTTAATCGCAAATAATGTACTTTTCAATCATTTAATTTGCACACAATCGAGTGTGTTTTTAGATAGAATTAGCAATTTATCTTATATTTGATTATCACTAATTTAACCTTGACGATTTAACACATAGTTTGTTACAAGTGCATGTGAAGTTGTGAACACATTATACAATAAGCGTAAAAAAAATTACTTTATCCAAGAAATTAAGAGTTCGTGGGAGCACGATTTAGTGGTACTATTTGATTTTATTACTACAGAGTATATCTTTCGATATTCTTATCTTTACGTAACGTGCACTTTAGAGCATGAATGTATACTTTGGTTTGGTTGCTATCACTTGGAATATCGAGTCTGACAAATTACTTTGAAATATTAATTAATGCATACTTTGAAAAAAAAAAAAGTATATATCAACATTTTTTATTCAATTATCCGGGCTTTAGCAGATTAATTAATAATGAGCGAGGTGTAATCGATTTTAATTAAAATGTTGCAAAGTTTGATTGAAAAAACTCAGAATTCGAACACCTATATAAAGAATAAAAGATTCTAAATTTATTGCTATTCTTAAAAAGAAAAATGGTAAGGCTTAAATTGGCTCATAACTTTTACATATATAATACACAAAATATATGTAAGGGGTCTTTTGGGGGAAAGAATGTCCATTTATCATTAAGATCTCACTTTGTTTCAAAGCATGGATAGGATAGAGACATAATTTCTCGAATCATACAATATATATGGTAAATATTCATTTTAGATATGAAACAGTCTCATATTATAAATTTTTATCATACATTTATATATGTGTAAATAATTAATTATATAGGAAAATAAAATTCGTATACTCTTCCAAGAAAGAAACTCTAGACTCAGCCATATCATTCCTAATTAATTTACTTCGGGGTAAATGCTCACTTTTATTGGAGTTTGAATGACACACAAAATAAATGTCTGGATTAACGAATATGAATTTAAGGGGTAATTTTTTAAATATTTATGTATAAGTAAAATATTGGTTAGATTATGTATGTGTATGAGTGAAAAAGTAATATGTTTTGTGTAATATTTAGAATATTACTCCATTATATGTGTGGAGTTTATGAAATTTTTTGTATTTTTCATTTTGGACGATCATAAATTACTTTTAAAACGTTTCAAAAAAGAAAGTATCATTGAACAACTATTTAACATGTCTTGATAGGAAGATCACATTTAATAAGTTGGGGTGCATTTACTTATGTAAATAATTTCACCAGTTTTGAAACTTAGGGGTGCATTGGTTGTGGATTTTATAGATTTTTTTAAAACTTTCAAAATTTTGGGTATTCAATTCGAATTTTCAAAAATCTTTAAAAATTATTAGGTATTCAATACAGATTTTTTAAAAGTCTTAAAAAAAATTTGTGTATTCAACAGTCTATAGATTTCAATACTCTATGGATTTTGTTGGATTCTCCTCCAAAAATATAAATAAATTACATTATCCAAAATCTCTTCTAAAAATCAGAGATTTCAACGGATTCTCTCAGAAAACTCTGAAAACAAAAGGTCAGAAGTAGGGATGGCAATATTGACCCAACCCGTGGGTACCCGTCCCGCGAGCTTTGGGTCAGGTTGGATCCGCCCCGTATTGAGAACGGGTCAGGTCTGCCCCGCCCTATTTGTGAACAGACCGGGTCTTAGTCTTATGTCCGACCCACGAGTATCCGATCTGACCCGAATTATTATATAAACTTTATATAATATATATATATATATTTTTTTTTTATTGGTGAAATACTTTATATATGTATATATATATATATATAATATATAAAATGAAAAATATTTATATTGTTGTGAATTGTTTCAATGTATATATGCATGAAAAATATTGTTTTCAATTGTGAGAAACAACTTAAATAAATTCAACATGATATGAAAAAATGGGGCGGGTCCGCTCCGACCCTCACGGGGCGGGGCACGGGGCGACTATGTAGGACCCGTACGGGGCGCAGAGCGGGTTCGGAGCATAATACATTAGAACGGGTCTGGATCATATATAAGTGTGTTCCATATACATTTGCATCAATTGTTCTAGCGCCAGAGTTTATGAAAATCTATGTAAATCAATAAAATAAAATAAAAGTATATTTCACAATCCTGCCAAGTTTATGAAAATTCATATAAATCAATAAAAAAAAAAGTCAGTCAAACTCTGCAGGGACTCTATGAATTTTCTAAATACACATACTTTTTAAAGTCCATAAAAATCCAATAGAATACCAATTGAATACACCCCCTAGTATAGGTTGTTGAACTTTCAAATTTTTTAGCACCTAAAATATAAAATACGCCACGTTATATACCCCTCCAGCTTTGTTAAGTATACTTCCCCTCCACATTTATAAATTTAATACTCGTTTAAATACCCTTTTAATAAAATGACCCTACTAAATACATAACCCCACTTTCAAACCCTAATCTTAACGATCGCCGCCATCTACGGCGGCCGTTACCACCACCCAACCAGTGTCAAACACAAACGAAAAATTAAAGAATTTTTTTAAAAAATTAAAAATAAATTTTCGACAAATCAGTGTCGATAGTGTGCACTATTGTCGACAATAGTGCAAATTGTCGACACTGGTTTGTCAAAAAAAAAATTTTTTAACTTTCAACAATATTTGTTCGAATGTACTATTGTCGACAATAGTGTATCTACTCGACACTGGATTGTCGAAATTAAAAAAAAAAAAAAAAAAAACCTACCTCAACACTTGCGAGCGAACGACGCCAAACGGTTGGGCTGGGGCGAGCCGCCGCGACCGACTGGTTTTTCACAAAGAGGCGACGATTTTTTTTTCTGTTTCTGCTTTTTACAAAAGATGGTAGTGTGTTTTTTTAGGAAGGGGCAGCGACCGACGCCGATTACAGAATAGGGGGTGGTCGGTCGCGGTTAGAGAGTGGAGGGGGAAGGGAGGTGACCGACGCGAAAGCTTGTGTATGGCGGGCGGCGCAGTTAAATAAATAAGGGCACCATGTATATTCTTCTTTTGAGTTGAATGAATATAAAATTTCACCCAGAGCTTTGTATTGAAATCATTTTTCAACTAAAATTCTGATTCAACATGATATCTAGAGCGGTTCGATTTTGGATCAATTGAATCGATTAGTTTTTGTGATTACTTCATTCGATTGCTCGATTGAGAAATGGCACCACGAAGAAATACTGTTGGGCTTAGGCCCAAGTGTAATGGCCCAAGGCCTTAACACAAAAGGCCCGTAGCCAACTTGTTGCCCTAGTTGTTTATATCTTAGGCAGCCTCCCACTCAAGTCTGATTGGAGCCGTTCTTTCTTCTTTCTCTTTGTGAAGTATAACGGAGAGTTAAGTGTGAAAGACTTGAGTGTGGAGTGTTACCGTATAAACTTGGTCCCTCTCTACGTATCCCAATCCCAGGTGCCTGAGCCTGTGTCTATCATATCTCAACGGAGACGACGATTAGACCCCACAGTGGTATCAGAGCCACGGGTCGTCGTCTGCCGCCGTCTCTGTGACGCCGCCTCTTCCGTGGCGGAACCCTAGCCGCCGCCGCCGTCGCTTCTGTGGCGGAACCCTAGCCGCCGTCGTCGCCGCTCGTCCCTGCAGCAGCGCCGCCGCCGCTCCCGTGGGTAAGAAACAGCCGTTGCCGCTTGCCTGAAGCCGCCGTGTGTTCCCTCGCGTCGAATTGCCGTGGGTTAGTGTTTAGAGAAAGGGATAATTCATTTTTTCAAATTTGATAAATCCCCATCTCCTTTTCTGCTCCCGCCGTCAGTGCTGCTGGAATGGTAGGTTTGGTAAGTTTTTTTTGTATTTATTAAAACTTTTGGTTTTTCTGCAGTGATTATTTTTTAATAGTATTTTATATTTATTTAGGGGGTGCTTTTACACCTAATAAATCAATATATAATTATTGTGTTATCATGTAGATTTGTTTGAATTATTGTATTCATTTAACCTTGTGATTTTCAAGCACTTTGATATAGACAGATTATTGCGATTTAGAAAAATATGCGGCACTCGTGGGATCTGCCCCCGTCATTGACGGGAATTAGGCAGCACGTTTGCTTGGTCCCGGGATTGCCTTGAAGATTCGTTTAGTGTTTTGAGACTCTTACCCAGGGTCTCGCTCTGGTAAATTGGCTTTGACCTCTCGTTTATTATTTTCGTAGCGTAGCCCCTGGCCGGGGATTATTTACTTGGGATTTTGGTGCTGTAGATTTAAGACTTTGTGATTGATATTTGTTTATCTCTGTTTTGTGGTCTTGATTTTGGTGACATGTGTGTGCCTGCTTCCGCTTGCCACTTACATTTTTATCCTTGCATATTTTTTGTGGTTTTTTTTTTTCTATTGAGCTCTAAGCTGTGTAAACAAATGGTCAATCCTACTCCTACGTATGTGTTGGCCCCCTTTAATGGAAAAAGGTGATTTCAATATCTGGCAACAGAAAATGGAATGCATCCTAATCCAGTAAAATGTTTACGCAGCCGTTGACCACTGTTATGAGGATGATGAAACTGATAAACAGAAAAAGATAATGAATAAACAAGCTGTGTCTTCCATAATCTTGCACTTGTCTGACTGTGTGCTTAGAAATGTTGGTGTGATAAAAGATGCTAAAAAGTTATGGGAAAGGTTAGAAGAGTTATATACTGAAAAATCTTTGCCTAGTAGAACTTTCTTGCTTGAAAAATTCTTTAGTTTTAAACTTGACTTGAATAAAGATGTTGATCAAAATTTGGATGATTTTACTAAGCTAGTTCAAGATATCAAGCATACTGGTGATAAGGGCATTGATGAATACTCCCCTGTTGTGCTATTAAATGCTATTCCTGATACTTATAGTGATATGGAGTCTGCTATTAAGTATGGTAGAGATATTATTACTCTTGACACTGTGGTTAATGGCTTAAAGAGCAAAGAGCATGAATTAAAATACCATGGGAAGAGTAGTAAAAATTCTGGTGAAGTCATGCATGTTAGGGGTAGATCTTCTACTAGATTTCATAACAAGAAAAAGCATGATAATCGTGAATTTGTTGCTAAGAAGAAGTCTTATGATAACAATTGGTCTAAGTCTAGAAACCGAAAGTGCTATAATTGTGGTGAAACTGGTCATTATTACAAGGAATGTAGTAAGCCTAAGAGGAAACAACATAAAGAGCATGCTAACATGGCTTCCAGTTCTAATCATGATGGTGATGTTTATATGGTGACTGAAATATATGATAAACAATGTGTGAATTCTGTGCATTCTACTTCTATGTGTGAAAATGAATGGTTTGTTGATTCTGGTTGCACGTTTCATATGTCCCCATTTAAAAATCTGTTTTCTTCGTATGAAGAGGTTAAGCATGGTTATGTGTCCATGGCTAATGAGAAAAAGTGTCATATTGCTGGAATTGGTGATGTATGCTTAAAACTGGACTCTGGTGTTTCATTTACTTTGAAAAATGTGAGGCATGTTCCTGACTTGAGCAATAATTTGATTTCTTGTGTTGCATTAGAAGATGATGGTTATGAGGGAAAATGGGAGAAAGGTTGCATGAAAATTTTGAGGGGTTCTTTGGTGCTTTTCAAAGCTGTTAAAAGAAACAACTTGTATGTTTGCTTTACCAAATCTGATTCTTATGTGAATTCTGTGAATGTTGTCAAAACTGATAAGACTGAATTGTGGCATAAGAGATTAGGACACATGAGTAACAAAGGGCTTGAAATTCTGCATAAATCTGGTGCATTTGGTGATGAAAAACTGTCTTGCATTCCATTTTGTGATTCTTGTGTGTTAGGAAAACAACATAAAGTGAAATTTCCTGTAAACCCCTACCCTAATACCTCTTCTTGCACTGATATTCTTGAGTACTTGCATGCTGATGTTTGGGGTCCTGCTAGCGTGCCCACCCATGGTGGAAATGTGTACTTTCTATCTGTGATTGATGACTTTTCTAGGAAAGTTTGGGTTTTCTTGTTGAAAAACAAATCTGATGTGTTTGCAAAGTTTAAGGATTGGAAAATTCTTATTGAAAATCAAACTGGTAAAAAGATTAAAAGCCTTAGAACTGATAATGGTTTAGAATTTTGCAACAATTTGATGGATAATTTGTGTGCTAATTCTGGTATTAAAAGGCATAAATCTGTCCCTTACACACCTCAACAAAATGGGGTTGCTGAAAGGATGAATATGACTTTAATGGACAAAGTTAGATGCATGTTGGCTGCCTCCGGGCTTGCTAAGAAATTTTGGGGCGAAGCAGTTCACACTGCTGCATACCTAATCAATAGGTCTCCTTCCGTGCCCCTAAAAGGTAAATGTCCTGAAAATGTGTTTTTTGGTAAAAGCATTGATTATTCTAACTTGCGTGTATTTGGTTGTGGTGCGTTTGTGCATCAAAAAGCTGATAAACTTGAACCTAGGTCTAGGAAATGTGTTTTCTTGGGTTACCCTGATGGTGTTAAAGGTTATAGACTGTGGTGTAAAGATGAACATGGATTTAAGGTTGTAATCAGTAGAGATTAGGGGTGAAAACGGATCAGATACGGATGGATAGTGCTTATACCGTATCCTAAACCATATTTTTTTCTCGAATTCGGAGTCGGATACGGAAAAGCCGGATTCGAATACGAATTCGGAATATTCGGTATACAGATACGGAACGGATATCGGGCAAATCCGGGCCAGATTCGAATAACTATAATCGGATAATATATTTCAAATGGAAATCATCAAAATTTATTGATAGAAAATGAGTGACAATTTTAAAAATAAAATGATATTGATAGAGTTTTGTTGGGTAGTTCCACATGAATTAGTTGATATAAAATTAAATTATAGGAGTATCTTACTCAAAATTTCAAAACAAACACACCATCAATATTAATCAGAATTTCTCAATGAATCCAAAATTCCCACTTACTACATAATCTCAAAAGAAACGGAAAATTCTTCCATCAAATACTCCTATCTATTCTTACATCAAATACATCAAACGGAGAGTATCTTATAAATAAGTAATACTACTATTATAATTCCCTTCTCTTCGATCAAAGATGTTAAAAAAATAGTATGCATCCATCTTCCTCAACTCTCGGATCCTCATCACTGTCCATTTCTTCTTCAACCTATATTTTTTTTGTATAAGCAGTTAGTATTTCAAGTTTGCAACTAACATGAAAACCAATTATAATTTAAGAAGTAATAATGATAAACCTCATCCCCCATATTTGCAACAAGTGTTTCCAAAACTTCAAGATCAGCAACAATGGATCCAATATTTTTTTGAGAACCTGAAATTTTTATAAGAAAATGCATAAGAGGATTATAGATACATAATTATAATATAAAATGACGAGAAGTTAAAAAAATAACCTTGTTTGGATGCATCTATCCAATCCTTAGTACAAACTAGTGCTTCTACCATATCAGGATCCAAACGACTACGAAATGGATCTATAACACGACCACCGGCACTAAATGCAGATTCAGAAGCAACAGTTGACACTTGTATGGCTAACACATCACGAGCAAGTCGTGAGAGAATAGGGTATTCCTGTTGATGACCCTTCCACCAAGACAAAATATCAAAATTTTCAGATTTAGGCACCTTTAACGGAGGTTCTGCCGTGTATTTCTCCAAGTCATTTGTTGTTGCACCAGCCCCCTCACTGTCGTATATGTAACTCTCAAATTCATCGTTGTATTTTTCCATAAATATAGAACTTGCTTCACAAGTTTCACCATGACTAGCAATAATAACAGAGCTCTTTGTGACATTCGATGCATCACAAGCATACTGTTGATATAGTTGTCTCACAATCTTCATTATCTTATCCGTTTCAGCTTCATATGCGAGCTCACCATGAAACTTTTTCATGAAATATTCTATGATCATTTTCTTGAATCTAGGATCAAGAAAACTAGCCACAGCAAGAGCAACATTTGACTTCTTCCAATACTTATCAAACTTGACAGACATAGGCATTGCCATTGTCTTAATGGTGATATCATCTCTAACAAGCAACTCTCCTAGCAAAAGCTTAATCTCACAAAAGTTCCGATAAAACAGATTTGCAGTCGGATACAACGTGCCAGACAAAAGCTCAGTAATATCATTGAATTTCTTCAAGCATTTGCAAAGAGATAAAGCTTTATCCCATTCTTCATTTGATGGTGCAATCTTCTCATATCTGTGGCGCTCCAAGACAAGAAGCCTATGAAAAGCATTCTTGTAATATAAAGCATCCATCAACATGTGATAGGTGGAGTTCCACCTTGTAGCTACATCTAGTGCAACACCTTTCTTTATATCCAATTGACATTCGGTTGCACACTTCATAAACTCCTCCCACTGTAATGGAGAGCTCTTTATAGCTACAACAAAAGCACGAATATTCTTGATTGCACTTGGAATTACAGCAAGACCATCTCTAGCAACAAGATTGAGTATGTGATTAGCACATCTCACGTGAAAGAAAATACCATCACAAATGAGGGGGGATATTTTTCCAAGCCCAGAAATAACATCTTTAACACAAACGTCATTTGCAGATGCATTATCAAGAGTTAGAGAAAATAACTTCTTCTCAATAAACCATCTCACAACACTAGCAATGAATGCTTCCGACAACTTAGCACCTGTATGTCGTCCTCCTACATGCATGAATTTGATGATTCTCTTCTGAATGTGCCAATCTTCATCAATCCAGTGTACAGTGACACGCATATATCCTTTGTTTTGATTTGATGTCCACATGTCCATAGTTGTTCTAAAGCGACATTTCACGGTTTTGAAATATTCATAGAGTTTTTCCTTTTCTTGTGTAAAGATCTCCATTAGTTCTTTCCTAACGGTGATGCGGCTCTTCATTGGAAAACTTGGATGCAAAGACTTGATGAACTCAACAAAGTATTCATGCTCAACTATATTGAAAGGATACTCATGCATGATTATTGCTATATAAAATTTTCTCAAGCTAGCTTCTTGATCGTACCTATAAGGTTCAATAGTTGTGGCACTGTCTTTCTTTTCCACTTTCAGTAGTTGTTGACCCGGCAAAATATTGTGTTTGTTCTTCAAGTGGTTCCATAATGCTTTTGTTCCATTTGTACTCTCACCTCTAGCTTTGTGTTTGCATTTACTGCAGTGTGCCCAAACTATCTCAGTATTCTTGCCATCCTCCTCAATGGTTTCCTTGATCCTAACAAAGTGCTTCCAAACCTCTGATGTAGTCTTCTTTTGTTTCTTTGCTTGAGGCTCGTCATGCACTTCTTTATCTATTGCATCAACATCAATAGGATTTTCTGCTGTAGATGATACAACCACACTTCAAAAGAATATTCTTGAATTAATGAGAAATAATATGAAACAAAGCAGAAAAATTAATGAGTTCTTGAATTAATTCAGATTAAATTAAAGTGGAGATCTAACCTAATTTCTTGGATGGATGTGCTAGGTTTGGGAAGGACATTCAGAGGCTGTGAATAGGCGGCGGCGGACATCTCCATCTAATAATTGCATCAAGACTCAAAATCAGAACCTACATCTAATAATTTACACAAGTTTCTGCGGAACATAATGCATTTGGAAGTCTTAGATGTCTGCAACCAAAATAAAATGTCACTCAACAAAATTGATTATTCTTATATTAGTTGAAAGATGCATTAATTAAACACAAGAAAAGACCAAGATTTTAATGTGACTGCCCAAGTTTTAATTAATAAATCTGAAACTGACAGCTTAACATTTGATACAGGCACTAAGTCCAAATTAAGAGAAAGGGCTCATGATCAATATATATTTCATAATTGCAATAATGAGAGTCATTTGTTCACAAATTGAGGAAAATAAATTAATTTAGACTTTTGACAAAAATAAATCTCTTGTACAAAAATAAATCTAAACCAAGCAGAACATGTCTGGAAACCTAGGATGATCATAATTCCTTGCAGTATAAGCACATTTATACTGATCTATTTCTCAGGAAACTGAAATTTAATAGGTGAAATAAGCACAATTATGCCACACAAGTATGCATACAGCATACACGACAATTTTAAGTAGTTGATACCAATTTATCACTGAAAATTGGGGGAAAGTCGAAAAAACAAGCAAGCAGGACAAGTGTCATTTTACAGATTTTTCTTTATCACTGAAAATTGGGGGAAAGTCGAAAAAACAAGCAAGCAGGACAAGTGTCATTTTACAGATTTTTCTTCAAATTGCTCAGAACTCATAGTTCCTTAAGGAATAAAATCAACTTCCAACATTAACAAATTCATCCTTCAGCTATCTGAAAGTGAAATAACAATGCGGTCCAATCCATATACGCCATTATCAAATAACAATGCGACTTATTAATTGTGATATAACTAAAAATCGACGAAGAAAATAAAATCCTTACATTTGCCCAAAAAGGGGGTCAAGATGGGGGCTGGTGGCGTGGGCGGCGGAGTGCGGACGGAGTGGGCGGCGGAGTGCGGACGCTGGGGCTGGGGGTGAGAGTCGTGAGACTGTGAGAGTGTGACTGTGTGAGACCGTGAGGGTTTAGGTTTACGGGCCTTTAGACTTTTTAGTTTTTATTAAATAAGGCCCAATAAAATTAATATAAAATATATTAAAAAATCCGGGTATCCGGATTTATTATCCGGATAATATCCGATAAAATATGGGAAAACTCGAATATGATCGGATATTATGTATTCCGAATCCGAAGTCAACTATCTGTATCCGCCCGGATACTAAATTTTTATACCGAATTCGTATCCGACCGGATACGGTTCCGGATCGGTCGAGAAATATCCAATTCGTTTTCACCCCTAGTAGAGATGTTGTCTTTAATGAATCTGATTTTCCATGTTTGCATGCTTCTGTGTCTTTACCTGAAAATGAGACTGCTCCAAGTGAGGTGGAGCTGCTGCCCTATTTATCTAGACCTAATAACGTGCAAACTGATACTGATCACGCTGATATTGATGTTGAAAATGATGTTTTACCTGCTGAAAACACTGATTTGCCTGCTGAAATGCATGAAAATGGTGCTGAATATGTGAAAAATGTGCCTGAAAATGTTGATTTGACTAGTTATCAACTTGCTAGGGATAGACCTAGGAGAAATATTAGGCAACCTACTAGATTTGATAATTTTCACATTGATATGCATGCTTTCAATGCTTTTGAGTCTTGCCATGATGAGCCTAAATCGTATGATCAAGCTTTAAAGTCTAAAAATCCAGTTAAATGGGGAAAGTCGAAAAAACAAGCAAGCAGGACAAGTGTCAATTTACAGATTTTTCTTTATCACTGAAAATTGGGGGAAAGTCGAAAAAACAAGCAAGCAGGACAAGTGTCATTTTACAGATTTTTCTTCAAATTGCTCAGAACTCATAGTTCCTTAAGGAATAAAATCAACTTCCAACATTAACAAATTCATCCTTCAGCTATCTGAAAGTGAAATAACAATGCGGTCCAATCCATATACGCCATTATCAAATAACAATGCGACTTATTAATTGTGATATAACTAAAAATCGACGAAGAAAATAAAATCCTTACATTTGCCCAAAAAGGGGGTCAAGATGGGGGCTGGTGGCGTGGGCGGCGGAGTGCGGACGGAGTGGGCGGCGGAGTGCGGACGGAGTGGGCGGCGGAGTGCGGACGCTGGGGCTGGGGGTGAGAGTCGTGAGACTGTGAGAGTGTGACTGTGTGAGACGGGTCTTTAGACTTTTTGGTTTTTATTAAATAAGGCCCAATAAAATTAATATAAAATATATTAAAAAATCCGGGTATACGGATTTATTATCCGGATAATATTCGATAAAATATGGGAAAACTCGAATACGATCGGATATTATGTATTCCGAATCCGAATCCGAAGTCAACTATCCGTATCCGCCCGGATACTAAATTTTTATACCGAATTCGTATTCGACCGGATACGGTTCCGGATCGGTCGGGAAATATCCAATTCGTTTTCACCCCTAGTGGAGATGTTGTCTTTAATGAATCTGATTTTCCATGTTTGCATGCTTCTGTGTCTTTACCTGAAAATGAGACTGCTCCAAGTGAGGTGGAGCTGCTATTGATGTTGATGTTGCTATTGACGTTTATCTAGACCTAATAACGTGCAAACTGATACTGATCACGCTGATATTGATGTTGAAAATGATGTTTTACCTGCTGAAAACACTGATTTGCCTGCTGAAATGCATGAAAATGGTGCTGAATATGTGAAAAATGTGCCTGAAAATGCTGATTTGACTGGTTATCAACTTGCTAGGGATAGACCTAGGAGAAATATTAGGCAACCTACTAGATTTGATAATTTTCACATTGATATGCATGCTTTCAATGCTTTTGAGTCTTGCCATGATGAGCCTAAATCGTATGATCAAGCTTTAAAGTCTAAAAATCCAGTTAAATGCTATGAAAGAAGAGATGAAATCCTTGCATGTTAACCAAACTTGGAATCTTTTACCTAAACCTATGCATTGTTCTGTTGTGGATTGTAAGTGGTTATTTAAGGTTAAAGATGAAACTGAACATGTTAGATTTAAGGCTAGATTAGTGGCTAAGGGTTTTACTCAAAAAGAGGGGATTGATTACACTGAAATCTTTGCTCCTGTTGTCAAATTTACCACTGTTCGCATAATGCTTGCTCTTGTTGCTCATTTTAATTGGGAACTTAAACAAATGGATGTGAAAACAACATTCTTGCATGGTGATTTGGATAAAAAGATTTACATGAGACAACCTGAAGGATTTGTTGATCCTAAGAACCCTGAACATGTGTGTCTCCTTCGTAAGTCTTTGTATGGATTGAAACAATCTCCTATGCAGTGGAATAAGAAATTTGATGAGTGCATGATGTCTTTGAAACTTAAGAGAAGCTCTTTTGATCCTTTCTTGTACTTTAAGGAAAGTGCTTATGTGCCTTTTTTCTTGCTCATATATGTGGATGACATGCTTCTCGTTAGTCCTTGTGTTAAAACTGTTGAGCATGTCCAAAAGTGCCTTTATGATAAATTTGACATGAAAGACCTTGGTGATGCTAAGAAGATCTTAGGCATGCATATAGAAAGAGATAGGAAAAAGCATATTCTTTTGCTTGGTTAGATTTCATATGTTGATAAGGTTTTGAGTAAATTCTCTATGTCATCTGCTAAATTTGTGAATGTTCCTCTTGTTGTCCATTTTGTGTTAAGTAAGACTCGGTCTCCCATGACGAAGTCTGAAAGTGATGAGATGAAAAGTGTGCCTTACTCCAATGCCATTAGATCTGTGATGTATCTCATGGTAAGCACTAGACCTGATATTGCATATTTTGTTAGTTGCTTGAGTAGATATATGTCTAATCCAGGTATGCCTCATTGGGAGGCTTTGAAGTGGCTACTTAAGTACCTTAAGGGTACGATGGAGGTATGTCTTAAATTTTCTAAATGTGCAAATGGTGTGAGACTTGTTGGGTATGTGGATTCTAACTATGCTAATGATAGAGATAATAGGAAATCTACCACTTCTTATGTGTTCACCCTATGTGGTTCTTGTATTAGCTGGAAATCTCAGTTACAACATGTTGTTGCTTTATCTACAACTGAATCTGAATATATTGCTATAACTGAGGTTGCTAAAGAGGCCATTTGGTTGAAAGGTCTTATTTCTGAAATTGGCTTACTTGAAGGTGAAGTTGTTGTATTTTCTGATAGTCAATCTACTATCCAATTGTGTAAGAATCCTCTATACCATGAAAGAACTAAACACGTTGATGTTAAATACCATTTTGTACGTGATATAATTGAAAAAGGACATTATTATTCTTGAGAAAATTGCTTCTGATCGAGTTTAATCCTGCTGATATGGGCACCAAGTGCCTTTCTGTTGAAAAACATAGGTCTTGCATGAGAACTTTGAATTTTGATTCTATTGATTAAAATTGTTTTTGCAGCCTTTATGTTTAGAATGTTTTATGTTTTTGTTTGTGACTTGTGTGTCTAAACTTTTATTGTTTGTGTACTTTGTGTCCAACGTGTTTGTTTGTGTTTCCCTTGATAGCTTACTTTGCATTTGCTATTAATGCCTTGTATAAACTTTGTGTTTGTTGCTTTTGCAGGTGCAATGTGCGTGCAATAGGTGTTGTGTGTGTTATGTGTGCGTTGTGTGTGCTATGTGTGTGTGTGTGTGTTAAGGCGATGATGATGACCTGCGGATTGTTTGGATTGTAGAGGGGATGGCCAAAAAGGTGGAGAATTTGTTGGGCTTAGGCCCAAGTGTTTTGGCCCAAGGCCTTAACACAAAAGGCCCGTAGCCAACTTGTTGCCCTAGTTGTTTATATCTTAGGCAGCCTCCCACTCAAGTCTGATTGGAGTCGTTCTTTCTTCTTTCTCTTTGTGAAGTATAACGGAGAGTTAAGTGTGAAAGACTTGAGTGTGGAGTGTTACCGTATAAACTTGGTCCCTCTCTACGTATCCCAATCCCAGGTGCCTGAGCCTGTGTCTATCATATCTCAACGGAGACGACGATTAGACCCAACAAATATAAATTGGAACGCTTTGAACTCGGATACTTCGACTACAACTGATGCGAATCAACGATCTTCATATGAAAGTGATCCTTACTACCTCCATGGTTCAAATCACCCAGGCCTTGTTCTCGTGCCGAATCCATTCATCGATACAAATTTTCTTCCTTGGAAGCGATCCATGATTATTTCTCTTGGTGCTAAAACTAAGCTTCAATTTATTAATGGAGAGTTGCTTAAACCTGATATAAATGATGAGCATTTTGCAATTTGGAAGAAGGTTGATTGGACAGTTTCCTCGTGGATTTTGAATACACTTTCTAGGGATTTGAATGAAACTTTTGTGTATACTGAGTCAGCTAAACATCTATGGGATACAATTTGTAAGAGGTATGAGGAATGTAATGGACCGATGAAGATTAAGATCAAACGAGAGATCCGGAATTTATCTCAGGGAAATAGTTCTATCCTTGAGTATTTCAACAAACTGACTAAACTTTGGGATGAATTATCTAGTATTGCTCCTGTGATGAGTTGTGATTGTGAAACAGGGAAGATAGTTGCTAGGGATAATATGGAAGATAAGGTGAGCACTTTTCTGTTGGGATTAAATGAAAGTTATGAGCACTTGGTAGATCAGATTATGCTAATGGAGCCAGTGCCATCCTTAGATAAAGTGTACTCCATGCTAGTTGCAGATGAAAGAAAAAAATCAATTCACCTGAATGTTTCTGAGCAATTTGATTCATCCGCCATGGTTGCTAGATCTGGAAACTTTGGCAAAGGAAATACTTCTAAAGCAAGAATTGGTACTAACTGGAATGAAAATGCTTACAAATGAGGATTTACTAAGAGAACAAAGGAAGAAAAGGCAAAGCTCATTTGTGAGCATTGTGGTGGCACAGGACATGAGTTGTCCACATGTTTCAAAATACATGGTGTACCAGACAAGTACAAAGATATGAAGGAGCAGAGATCAAAAACTTATTCACACATAGCGGATTCAAACCAATGAGAGTCTCAGAGGAGCACCTGGCATGATAAGAGAAATACACAAATTCCAGAATTCACTGCTACATTGCAACATTTGCAGGAAATGACAAAATTCATGAAAAATCAGAACAAGACAGAAGCCACTACTGATTTTGCACAGTTTGTAAACTTTGCATGTACAAACACTAAATCTCCTATACATTTTGCACTCTCTACTCTAGAAGATATAAGGATGCAAGCTCGGATTATAGATACTGGTGCTTCAAGGCACATGTGCACTAATCCAAAATTAATGAGGAATTTAATTCCATTGAAGAGTAAAGTAATAGTGTGCTTACCAGATGGCAGTACAACAGAGGTTCAGCACTCAGGAGAAGTTTATATATCACAGGATATTATTCTAGGAGATGTGCTTCTTATCCCTACTTTTAAGTATAATCTCTTTTCTGTGACTCAACTATGCTTAACTTCTAATGTCAAATGTGTGTTTCTGTCTACCTCTTTTGTTTTACAGGACTTGAGGAATGATAAGCAAGTAGGTGAAGGAGAACTGATAGGGAACTTATATGTGTTGAAAAATAAGAGTGGAGAGAGTTTACAAGTTCATTCTTGTAACATATCATTAAATGCTTGGCATAGAAGTCTAGGACATGCATCTTATACTCCCTCCGTCCAATTTTATTATGCCCACTTCTCCGAACACGAGTTTTAATGAATATTGATTAGTTTATTCATAAAGTTGATAAGTTGAGCGTATGATAGGGTATTGTGGGGTCCATTTGTAAATAAATGATTGTTTATGAATAAAGTGAATGGTAAAGTGGGTAAATAAGTGATGGTAGGAGAGTGAAGATAAAGTAAAATGAATAGTATTGTTTCCAAAAAGGGTATGGGCATAATAAAATTGGACAACCAAAAAAAGGGAAGTGAGAATAATGAAATTGGACGGAGAGAGTACTACTTTGAAACATTTGAATTTCTTACAACAGCATTGTAATAATGATAGTGAACAACTAGTTCAATCTTGTGATATTTGTTTTAAGGCAAAACAACATAGAATGCCTTTTGGACGTAGTCCCATTCAATCAAAAGGTTGCTTTGAGTTGTTACACTTAGATGTTTGGGGTCCTTGTAGAGATGTTTCGCTCACACATACACCCTATTTTTTAACAATTGTGGATGATTTTAGCAGGGGTACATGGGTATTTTTAATGAAGCACAAGTCGGAGGTGCCTCTTATACTCAGAAAGTTTTTGATACTCATTGAGAACCTGTTTGAAAAAACAGTTAAAAAAATAAGAAGTGACAATGGGATGGAATTTGTAGGGTTGGAGTGTCAAAATTTGTTACATTCTCTTGGAATTATTCATGAGAAATCATGTGTTCATACACCACAACAAAATGGAGTTGTGGAGAGGAAACATAGGCACTTATTGGAAGTAGCTAGGGTTGTTCTATTTCAAGCTAAAATGCCTATAGAATTTTGGTCTTATTCAATTCTAATAGCAGCATTTATCCTAAATAGACTGACATCTGCTTTGTTGCATTGGAAATGCCCTTTTCAGGTCCTTTATGGGAAGGATCCAAATTATAACAGGTTGAGACCATTTGGTTGCTTGGCTTATGCAACTAATGTGCAGCCTCATAAGTTCAAGTTTGATTCAAGATCACATAGGTGCATCTTTTTGGGTTATGTGTCTGGGAAGAAAGGTTATCAATTGTATGATCTGGAAACAAAGAAAACACTTATTTCTAGAGATGTAGTTTTCTTTGAAGGAGTATTTCCTTATTCTTCAGATAAAAATCAGGCTGTTGTTGATCATGTTCCCTCCTCTCATATATCAGAAAGCTACAGGGATAATGTGGATCAATTTATTTCCAGGACTACTGATATTGCTCCTATTTCTACTGAGTCAGATACTTAGATGTTGTACTGAGAAGGAGCCATAGAATGCCTCAACAACCTGCCTGGATGAGAGATTATGTATGTGTTGTTGATGAAGATCGGTCTTCCCCACCTCATGTTCTATCACTTCCAAAGGTCGCTACAGGTAAACCATACCCTCTACAAACATATCCCTTTCATGTGCCTGCTTCCATTCCTTCATCATATCTTATTTTTCTGGCTAATGTTTCTCTTGAGAGAGAGCCAGTGAGTTATGCAGAATCTAGCAAGTCTCCAGCTTGAATAGATGCAATGCAGAAAGAGCTTGACGCTCTTGAACAAAATCACACTTGGGAGCTTACTACTTTACCTCCCGGAAAAAAGGCTATAGGATGTAAATGGGTATTCAAGGTGAAAAGAAAAGCAGACGGTACATTTGAAAGATCCAAGGCTCGATTGGTAGCTAAAGGCTACAATCAAATCTATGGTGTGGATTATTTGGATTGCTTTTCTCCCGTGGCCAAAATGGTCACAGTACAATTTTTCTTTGCCCTTGCAACCATCAAACAGTGGGAGGTACGTCAATTAGACGTTAATAACGCATTTTTACATGGTCATTTGACAGATGAAATATATATGGAGGTCCCACAAGGTTATTCAAAGGCAGCAACTACACAAGTTTGCAGGCTCTCTAGAAGTTTATATGGGCTCAAACAAGCTTCTAGAGAGTGGAATTCGGAATTATGTTCAAAACTCTCCACATTTGTCCTTTCACAATCATCTTTTGATCATTGCTTGTTTACCATGCACACATCTGAGGGGTTTCTTGCTATGCTAGTTTACGTTGATGATGTGCTAATTACAAGCTCAAATCCAAGTTTGATTAGTCAATTGACAGCATACTTGGATCTCCAATTTATCATTAAGAATCTTGGTGTAGCTAAATATTTCCTTGGCATGGAAATACTACACACTTCTTCTGGTACTCATTTGTGCCAGCGAAAGTATATTCTAGATATTTTAGAGGATGTTGGATTACAGGGATGCAAACCTACACCTACACCACTACCAAACGGAATACATCTCCACGTTGATGGTGGGGTTCCATTACCTAATCCTGAACAATATAGACGTCTTATCGGACGACTGGTGTATCTGAATCTCACACGCCCGGATGTGACTTATGCTACACAACAATTAAGTCAATTTGTTCACTCTCCATGCTCCACTCATTGGGATGCAGTTGTGCATGTTCTTCGATATCTCAAGGGTACTCCATCATTGGGATTGCACTATTCTTCTTCGCCTCATGTTGGTCTTACTGCCTTTTGTGATGCTGACTGGGCTACATGGAAAGATACTAGAAGATCAATCACTGGGTATTGTATCTTCTTAGGTAACTGCTTGATCTCGTGGAAAAGCAAGAAGCAGTCCACAGTCTCACGTTCTTCCGCCGAAGAAGAATATAGAGCTTTGGGATCTACTGTTTGTGAATCGCAGTGGCTACAATACATTTCTTCGGATTTTCGCATTTATGTTCCTTTGTCGATTCCCTTGTGGTGCGACAACAAGGCTGCTCTTCACATCACTGCTAACCCCATTTTCCATGAATGTACGAAGCATCTAGAGATTGATTGTCATTTGATACGTGACAAGTATAAACTTGGTTTTGCGCTTCCCTGCTATGTTTCTTCACGACTTCAATTGGCAGATATTCTTACTAAACCTCTCACGGGAGCACAATTTCCTCTCTTACATTCCAAGTTGAAGATGTCAGACATTTACCAATCTTCAACTTGAAGAGGGGGCTGAAGGAATACTGAAGAGCGTGTTTCCTCAAACATGTTTTATGCATTAATAAAAGTTGGCCTGACGGTGTCATTTTGTATATGTTTAGCATTTGCTTATTCCCTATAAATAAGGATACCGTGTATATTCTTCTTTTGAGTTGAATGAATATAAAATTTCACCTAGAGCTCTGTATTGAAATCATTTTTCAACTGAAATTCTGATTCAACCGAGTACATGTATCGGGGGTATATTTAACAAGCCTGGAGGGGTATATAGCCTGGCCCCTAAAATAAGCTTCGATTTCAGAACACAGGCCCGAGAACAATTTGCTATGCAGTAATAGTTAATGTTGGGCCAGCTGCTAGTTGTAATATTGTATGTAACTGTATATATGTCCTAATTTATTTATTTTTTGAAACAGTATATATGTCCTAAGTCTTAACAATTGAAGTAATTTCTTGTCGAGTAAAAAAAACAAAAAAACATTGAAACTAGTTGGGCCAGCTTCTGAGCTTTGAAAATATATATGAAGTTATTTATGGGCCAGCTTCTGGGCTTTAAAGAAAAAATTTGCCTCGCTTGCAAATATAACGCAAATTTACATTAATCACTTCTAAAATATTATAGCATTGTGTTCAAATTACATTGATAAATTGTTGTCGACGAGAATGTTTTTAATCGATCCATTGTTATCGAAAATATCAATTTTTTTAATTTTAAAAAAAAAAATCTTTCGACAAACCAAATTGATGAGAGTGTTTTTGGTCGACAATCCAATGTCGACGGGAGTGTTTTTGGTCGACTCTGATTTGTCGAAAATTTATTTTTAAAAAATTCTAAATTTTATTTTTTATTTCTAATTTCTAAGTTTATTTGGGGACGGCGGTGACTGTCGAAAGTGTTGCGGCGGCCTCTCTCATTAGGGTTAGAGTTAAGGAGTACATCCAGTGGCGGAGGGAGAATGGGACATGTGTACCCCAAATTGATTTTTTTTTAATTTAAAGCAAATATATATATATATATATATATATATATATATATATATTATACGAGAATTAAGTTGTACTCCTAAAAGACAGTCTGCATCCCCATTCTCCACATTCTCCCCAATGCTAACTAATTAAAGGAAGCCCAAACCCATTCCTTTCAAAAAAAAAAAAAAAATTAAAGATCAGCTCAATAAACTTTTAAAATGAATATACCGAAAGGCACACTCGTGACTCATTCACTTCTTCTTCTACACTGAATTAATTAGATAACTAAAATTTTATATTTTATTAAGTATATTTATTATTTGTTTTGATTATTGTATTTAATTTATAAATATATTTATCTGAATCTATAACTTATAAGTTATGAATAAAGGTTTATGTTAGGAATTAATATACAAGAATTAATTCCCCACCTCTCTACAAGTTCGGACTTTTAGATGAGACAGAATTCTTTTATGGTATTAGAGTCAACTCTCTACTTCGATATGTGGATCCATCTGTGGAACCACGTGTCGACCTGGTCCCCGTCTGAGCCGTCTCACGTGAGGGAGGGTATTAAGGTATCCCACATCGGATAGAGAGATGGTCTTGGGTGGACTTATAAGCCTAGACAATCCTCTCACTTAACACCTTGGTTTTAAGTGTAGAGTTAGGCCTTCTTATATGGTATCAGAGCAAACCAGGCAAACGATCTGGGTTCGATTCCTATTGAAAGCACTCCACCCATTTAAATTGTCCACTCGATGGGCCTCCTCCCCAAAAAGGGTGTTCGATGGACCTCCTCCCCAAAAAGGGTAAGAGGTGTTCATCCGGCCCACGAGTGAGGGGGAGTGTTAGGAATTAATATACAAGAATTAATTCTCCACCTCTCTACAAGTTCGGACTTTTAGATGAGATGGAATTCTTTCAGTTTTCCAGTTTACGAGTGAGACGGAATTCTTTCAGTTTTCCAGTTTAGTTTACGAGTGAGACGGAATTCTTTCAGTTTACGAGTGAGACGGAATTCTTTCAGTTTTCCAGTTTAGTTTACGAGTGAGACGGAATTCTTTCAGTTTTCCAAACAATCGTTAATTGTGAAATTATATTTGCTAATTTCGGAGTTTGCATGATCATCGGCCAGTTTATATAACAATCGTTAATTGTGAAATTATATTTGCTAATTTCGGAGTTTGCATGATCATCGGTCTCAATTGTAATTGTAATTTGATTTGAACGTTATTTAGTTTTTATTTTTTAAAAATTTTCTCGAATCGTATGACTTTTATTATTAAATACTCCCTCCATCCCATAATAATTTTCATAGGTAGATGGACACATATATTAAAAAGTGTAATAATGAGTGGAGTTTTGAGGGGTAATTTTGTAAACCTTTTATGTATAAAGTAATGACATTTGTGTAAAATTGAGGATATTGTAAGGGTGAAGTTTATAAAGAATTTTTCATTTTAAGTGTGTGAAAATTAAAATGGAACGTCTTGAAAAAAAAAAGTGTGAAAGTTATTGTGAAATGGAGGGAGAGTAATATTTTACTTAATATTTTTCGTACCCTCCAATGTGAAATCTTGGATCCGCCAATGGGTACATCTCTCTTTTTTATTTTACTGAAAGGGGTAAATTGGTATTTTGTATGAATTTTAATTAATAAAAGTGAAGGGGGTGTATTAAACATACTCGGAGGGGCTGAAAATATATGTGAATCTATTTATGGGCCAGCTTATAGGCTTTGAAATTCTGTATGAAGCTATTTATGGGCCAGCTTCTGGGTTTTGAAGAAAAAATTCGCCTCGTTTGCAAATATGACTACCCACTTACAATTATTTTTAGTACAAAAACTTACGTGAAATGTCTCACGAGTCACGATTAGGTCGTTTATTAACACAAATTTACATTAATCACTTCTAAAATATTATAGCATTGTATTCAAATTATATTTCGTCCATGGTAAAAAAACTAAAAAAGTCCCACGTAACACTTACTCTATTTTTAGTTTGTTAACACTCCTAAATAATTTTTAGAATCATTTTAAATTTTACTTTACAATCTGTCCAAAAAAAAAATGAAAACTTTACAAAAGCTATAACCCACCAACTTCTGCCAACCTAAGAATGGTTTTAATTGATTTGGTTGATATTATGGCATCTTCTTACCATCATATATAGCATCACAACTTTTATAATAATCCAACTTTACACTTCCAACTCCGGAAATTTTGGTCAACATTTGTTCCAAATATTACACGGTACTTTCAATTTTTCTGCAAAAACTAAATAAAACTTCTTTTTATTTAAATGAGCAGAGTTTATTTATATTATAACAAAGTATTCTCCCCAATCTACTATACTAGCTATTTAGTGCAATATTGTTGTAAAATATATACTATTACTTTAAATCATCCAAACTAGGAGTGGCAAAATTAGATTTTTTTTTTTTTTTTTTTGTACTTTACTTTGAAGGAGGAATTGGTATTTTTCATTCGAGTATGATTAATTGTGACTTCGTGAAAATTCTAAAATATTTTATAGTTTATCTATATATAATTAGATTAAAGTATGATAAAATATAAAATTAATACTCATCCCCCTAAAACTCAATTATATTACATTACAAGCACTAAATATAGTGCATTTTCCGCATACCTAATTAGACATGCACAAATCGAAATCGGACAAACCGGCTAGTTCAAAACGGCAGATTTAGGTTCGAAAATTGAAACCTTAAAATGGCGGTTTGATTTCGGTTAGTGATTTTTTGAACAATTGGTTTTGATTAATTAAACCACTGATTTTTACGTTTTTTTTTTTTTTAATTATACACAATTATTCTATTTCGTAACTTGTAAAATTCTAAATTGTAATTTCTGTAAGTTGTGTATAAATAAATAAGTATAAATTTAAGTCGTGGTTAAATGTATTAAATTCTAGTAATTTTTTTTTTAAAAGAAGAGTTAAAATGAAAATTAAAAACTGACTGAACCGATGGTTCAAAACCGAACTGTAACTAGTTCCAATTTGAAAATTTCCAAAACCAAAACCAAACGGGCGATTTTAATCGTCTACCATGTGTACGTTTACGCAATAGGCTAAAATTAATATACTACTAGTATATAAGATGTCATCACAAGGGGATCCAAAGTTTTGTATTCTATTTTGAATATATTTATTTTATCACTCAATTACATTAGGGATATTATATCTATTATTTTATTATATTTCATTTTTTTTAATTATATCATTTGTACGTCATATATTATTTAATCATATATTTTAATTTAAAAAAAAAACGAGAAACTATAGTGATATGAGCCTATGAGGAGATGTACATATCCATATTTGTTCCGAGCATAACCTCCTAAGACGTCAATCATGAACAAGTGTTGTTGAATGCAGCACACCACCTGTCCGTATTCTTGGCTTCTTCGACTAATTTTTCATTTTTTTAGTAACAAGATTCATAATTAAGCTTTTAGCTTTTTATTATTAAAATTCAACTCTTGTTAAAAAATCTCTCTGTGTAAGTACTTACCCCAAATTCAACACTTGTCCTATTTTCTCGATGTATCCCCCTACACTAATCCACAGACCATCAATTATTTAAAACATTAATTCAAAAGCCTTAAATGGTGTATGCATATATCTCTCCTCTATAAATAAATAGGTTAAAACAAATGGTTGTCCCAAAAATATATCCAAATTTTAATCAGAATCCTTAATTTCAATTAATATTTTATCGTGTTTAACTATCCGTATGTATTATGTATATAGTATATCATTTGCAGGAAAATTATTTAGAATTACTATATAAATTTTAGATTTAAGTGGTTTTAATATATTTTCAATTGTTCACATTAAGTTTAAATTTTTAGATTTAAGTGATTTTACTATATTTAAAATTATTAATTCACCATATTAAGTTTAAATTGTATTTCAATTACATCAATTGCATAATGTAATTGAATATACACAAATGATACAGTACTACATAATACATATAACTATTTCTAACTAATTTTTCTTTCATACTTCCTCCGTTCCGGTATAAGTTTCCTTTTTTTTTTTTTTTTTTTGTGTTTTGATTAAAAAATATGATAAAATAATAGATGTATTGATTGTGAAAGAGAAAATAATAAATTAGTATAAGATAAAGTATGATAAAATAATAGATAAAGTATAAAAAAAAAGTGAAAAATTTATAATGTAACAGATGAGAAGTATTTCATAGTATAATACTTTTCCCTTTCAATTACATTAGTATTTCTTAACCTTTGTATCTCGTAGGGAAAATTTTAGTTTTAGTCCTATAAGTTTGATACATTCCAAAATAAATCCTTTAAGTTTCAACTTTACAAAAATAGGTCATTTACCTTTCAATTTAATCATTTTTTACATCAATTTTAATACTTTATCTTTTTAATGAATTAAAGCTGCCTGAATATTCTCCTCTTGATTTATGCGGTTAAATTATTTGGGATTCCGGTGGAATGTGCTGACGACTACATTTATTTAAAAAACCCATCATCCTATCTTTAATTTTTTCTCATGTCTATTTAAATTTTTCTTTTGTTAATAATATGGCCACTGTCTAGTTTTGTTATGATATATATTTTTACATGTCTATTTAAATCAATTGACTAGAGGTATATTTTAAGAAGTTCTAAAAAGTTTTCAATATTTTAAAAAGTTCTAGTTTTCAATATTTTAAAAAGTTCTCAATAAAATTTACATATAATTTTATTTTAAGAATGTGTATAAATAATACAGTTCTGAGCAATATTCGAGTTTAATTACCATTTTTCATGGACTTATCTCAACAGAGAGAGTAATATCACGAAGAAGATAAACGAAAAAATTGTGAACTTTGGTTTTTGCCTTTTAAACATGGTTGTTTTAGTGGATAACTTTAGCTAGATGAACTTGGTGTTTTTTTTTTTTTTTTTTTTTTCTAGAAATTGTATTCTCAATCTTTTAGGTGGAATGTTAGTTTTTGGAAAGATTGAAATACAGTTTTATTATATTGTAAGCATCAATCAATTGATATGAACAACTTCATATATTTTATATTGTTATGTTTTAATTTAGTTGTAAAATTTATTTATAATTATTCTGTCAAAAAAATAAAATTATTTTTAATTATAGAATTGTTTTATCAATGATGCATATTTCAATTTTGTTTTTAATTGAATTTGGGAGAATATTTCAATTTTGTTTTTAATTGAACTTGAGAGTTTACAGGAAAATTTGATAGATATTCAATTAATTACGTAGATTTTTAAGTATATATAAATGAGAGATAATTATGTGGAGATGACATGCATTTTTTAAATAAATGTGGTACCAACCGCCCATGCAACCGGAATCCGGCAGCATTTAATTCATTAGAAAGATAAAGAATTAAAATTAATGTAAAAAAGGATTAAATTGAAAGGTAAAGGATGTATTTTGTAAAGTTGAAACTTAAAGGATTTATTTTGGAATGTATCAAACTTATAGGACTAAAACTAAAATTTTCCCTATCTCGTTCATCTCAAATCAATTGAGGGAGAGAATATTTTTCACACATTCCAACAAGAGGCGTTGAAGGAAAAAGTTGGGAAAAAGCATGCAGAAATTGAGTGAATACAAACCGTTCACACCTCAAAACAGGATGAAACCCACGTGCTACACCATGCACCGCCCACCGGAAAACTTTGTTGAAGCTAGGAATGATTCTGTTATATTATTATTATTATAATAAAATTTACTAAATATAGATCCTATCCTTAACGTTTCTATGACAAACATGTCTCGCCCACTGGATGAGACCCCCCCAGTGCACGTGGCAGATAACCATTCGACAGCGTCCGGGAGTGAGAGATACAGTGAACGTGACCCTATATTTTATTTCGTGCAACTGGTGTATACGTGCGTACCATACATGTAGTCATGCTCCGCACGTACGGCCTTGTTGCATTGTTTTCACAAGAAGACCACATTCCATATCTTCGGTATATAAATGAATGGCTCAATTTTCTAATTATTTTAGTATTTACTTTAAATTATTACAACAAAGAGGAAGCTGGCCGGGTATATATTACATTACAATACTCTATTCAAAAGACAATTCGGTAGGATCGTAAATATAAAAATCATAGTTTTTTTATAAGTGAGAAAACTCAATTGCTTAAAATATGAGACTTGTTATATGCAAGTTTTTGTTTCGATTGTTTCATGAGTTTTTTTTTTAGATAGTTAAAATTATTCATAAACAAATCACAATAATATTAACTAATACTATTAATGCGCACTTTGAAGAATTAAAATTTGATTGATGATCGAAGAGAACTAAACTATTAGTAAAATTACTCAGATTGTGTGCACAATATATTTTCTAAAATTATTTATAAATAAATAAAAATACACTTTGTTTGAATTTGATTTATGATCAGTCATTTTACACATTGATGTTTCACATAATAATTGTTAGTCTGTTTTTTTTTTTTTTTTAAACAGTAAACTGATTACAACTTGTAGCCAACTTTTCATGCAATAAGAATTTATTTACTGATAAAAAAAAATAAAAAATTGTTAGTCTGTTTTTTCTTTCAAATAAGTGTAAGTAGTGTTGATTAACAGATTGTCAGGACAGATCTTGTAATTAAACGTGTGGCTAGAATTGATTTACAACTAATCAATAATTAAATAAAATGATACTAGCTAATAAATGATAAGTATGAGTAATGAAAACAAGACTTGTGAAGTTTATGAATTCTCCAGAATACTCCCTCCTATTTAAAATATATGTCATTCTAAGCTCATGCACACATATTAAAAAAAATATTAACTTTCTGCTATATCGATCCTTAATTAATTATATCGTGATTCTTGTAAAATTTTAAAAACTATTACTTATTTAAATAATTATTAATGAGTTTTAGGGTAAATTGAGAATAAATATATTGAAAAATGCAAAACGACATTTAAATTGAATAGACGGGAGTATTTTTAGAACTTTGACTCTCTTGATGACAATGATAAGATTGTTTTAAACCAGGGAGTGTTAGGAATTAATATACAAGAATTAATTCTCACCCTCTCTACAAGTTCGGACTTTTAGATGAGACGGAATTCTTTCATGGTATCAGAGCAAACCGGGGCAAACGACCTGGGTTACCCATTTAAATTGTCCACTCGATGGGCCTCCTCCCCAAAAAAGGGTAAGAGGTGTTAATCCGGCCCACGAGTGAGGGGGAGTGTTAGGAATTAATATACAAGAATTAATTCTCACCCTCTCTACAAGTTCGGACTTTTAGATGAGACGGAAGATGAGACGGAATTCTTTCAGGGAGTATAATATTTGACTGACTGGAACGATTCCGATTAATTCATGAGGTGATAAACGAAAGATATGAAGAGATCTCCCCATGAGATAATTCATGAGGTGATAAACGAGACTAAAAGATGATCAAAATAAAGTAATCATTACTCGGTTCTGATTAATTACGTACATTCCCTCCTATAATCATTTAATTTTAATCATTTCATTATTTTTCAACCAAAAATAATTTATTATCTATTTATTTCAAATTGAAGGTAAAACACTAATCAAGTAACCACTATTTAATTAGACAATCTTTCCACTAGCATATTTATTTTCATTACGGGTGGATAGAGGGGAAATAAAATTTCATTGTCCTTCATTCTTATTGAAAAATCTGAACCAAACTATACTTTAAGTATGTACAATATCAACTTAACTAAATTAATTACTTGAAAGACTTATGAAAAAAAAAAATACTTAAAAAAGATTCCCTTAAATATATCACTATAGTGCTCCTTCCAAGTGGATTAATTTAATTAACTAACCTATATATCTAATTCGAATAAAAGGTGCATGATCAGATCATGTCCCCTAAAGAATCCCAAAATAATTACACTTTCACTTCTATATATACTATAAATATATATGTATGCATATGCTAATAATAAAGTTTGTCAATCATAACACTGCAATTAACACAGATAAAATATTAGAAACTATGGAGTATTATTCTGTGTGTGTAATGCTGCTGGTATGATTATGCCAGATAATCTTTGACCAAGAACGGATAAATGACTAATTTCCCCATCTCTTGAGAGCTAAAAAAACATAGACCTCTAGGGCATGTTTGTTTTGGGATGGGAAATTCGGATTTGGGATTTCGAAACTCCACCCCCGTTACAGTTTGAGATTTTGATTCAAGATTTCAAAATCCCACTCTATAACCCTATAAAAGTCAACTCTATAAATACCTACAAACCCTATATAAATACCTATAAAACTTATAATCCTATACTATAAAGTTAAATCATACCCTACATAAATCCCAAAACAAACACAAAACATAAAAAATATTAAAATTTTGAAATCCACTAAATTTTGAAATCCGAATTTCAAAATTCTCAAAATTCCAAAACAAACATGCCCTAGGTTGTAAATGTCATTCTGCACCATATTGACAACTTTGATTAAAAAGAATTACCTAACTTAAAGAATAGAAACAGATTGCAGGTCTATTGTCATGAAAGCTTAATTTAATATTATCAAAGCTAGTTATTAATTAATTTAAATGCTACTAAGTTACACGTAAGCGGATAAGTACTATCACACCGACCGATCGATCGATAAGACTCAAATGAAAAGTCATATATACTCATGTACTTTACAAGATTAGATCATAGACAAAACGATGTGCGAGGGAGGGGCATATGAAATGAGTTTATTGTACGTGAGGATTTAAGTAAATATATAACGATGTACCATAGTTCACTAATTAGATGAGTTGATTAAGTAAAAAGTGTCAACTTAATTTGAAATTCAATTTCAAAGAGTCATATATAGTCATGGATTTAAGCAGTGACGGAGCCGAACTTAGTCAAAGGGGGCCCAATTATGAATAAAAAATTTTGCTTTTAATATTATATAAATATTTTTGAAAAATATAATATATTACTAATGAATCAAGTTAAGTTTTAATATATTTCAATAAATATTTCATTCATTCCGCTAGTTACTTACAAAATAATATTTATAGCATATTGTTTGACACTATTAATCTTAATTTTTGCTTTAAAAATTGTCATTCTAGCTATTTTTAGTATGTTTCTCTCTATAATTTTCCCTCTAATACTTTTTTTAATCTTTCTTTCTTGATAATTGAAGTAAATTATTTTACACTCTCTTTTATTTTCCTTCATTTTTCTCTCATTCTTTTATGATAAATGATAGTGAATGATAAATTTATTTTAAAAAATTATTTAATTATACAAAAAAGCTACATTTTGAGACTGAAAATATAATAATTGTATTACTAATATTTTACTAATACACTTAAAAATTAGTATATAATTATTAAATATACATAAAAATTAATGGTAATTTTTTTTCTTTATTTTTTTATTAAATAATATTTTTAAAAAATTTGGAAAATGGGAGGGGGCCCAGTGCCCCCTTACCCCCTCTCCCTCCGTCCCTGGATTTAAGTTCAACACTTATTATTATTATTATTATTTTTGTGATTGTACTTTATAAATAATTAAAATAAAAAATGTTAATATTGAAAAAAAAGGATAGCTAAGAAAAAATAGTTTCCAAGTATGATATGAAATTATACTTGATTGGTTTCTTTAATTAGTTCATAATGTAGTCTAACCTAAGGCCTAGGTAGTGGTGCTCTAACCACTTGAGCTATCCCACTTACCGTTAGTAGATTAAGAAGGGGTATGTATTGTTAAATTTATTCTTAATTGATGAATATTTTAATTTACCATAAAGGTAAATTAGAATTAATTAAGAGTATTTTCTAAAAATAAAGGGTCGAAGATAAAATTAGAAGAAATTTTGAAATATAATTAAAATATACTTTAAGTGTGTATCATGAGAATAAAATGCTAAATTAAACACCATATATTGTAGAACAAAGGAAGTATTTGTACAAGGTTTACCTAAAAGTCCTATTCACATGCGACGTATTTTTGTAAATACTGAAAAGTCAGGATGATTTATAATTTTCCAATCCACAAATGTGATATTTCTTATCCATAGGGGTGTGCGACGGACGGTTTGGTCCGTAAATCATAAACCAAAGTATAAATCGTTCTTTTTTTCAAAACCGTACCGTAAATCAAATCGTATTTATAAAAATCGTTCGGTTTGAAACCATAATATTTCAGGCAGTTCGGTCGGTTTTGATCGAACCGTAATTTTGCTCATTTTTTTCCTACACAATAATTAATAAAAAAGTAAAACACAATCTCAATAGAATAGACAAAATGAAATTCCAATAATATAAAATATAATTCGAATAGACGAAATTAAAAAAAAATTGAGCTAGAACGGAGAAGAGAAAATAGAAAACGCAGAAGAAAAATTGAGTAATGAGAGTGACTGAGTGAGAGCATGCAAATGCGCTAAATAGAAGAAAAATAGGTAGGGTTTCGGTTCTGGCCTTTGGGCAATTGGGCTTGGAAGTTGCCGTTTTTTGTTTAGGGATTGTATAATATATAATATTAGTTCGATTTGGTTTGGTTTGGTTCGATTTTTTTTTTTTTTCATTATGAAAACAGTAAACCAAACCATACTAAAAAAAATCAATTCTAAAAATCGTAGACCGAACCTTAAATCAAAAAACCGAACCATATTGAGTGGTCTGGTTTGGTTCGATCTGTTTTAACCGTACTTAGCACACCCCTACTTATCCATATAATACATTTTATATTAAGGATAAATGATTTTACCCACAAGATTATGGGTGGGTTGGGTATAAATTAGGTTGTGTTTGGATGGAGAGATTAGGTATGAATTTTAAATTCATAATCTAAATTCACTCAACTTGTTTGAATTAAAAAATAAATGAATGGATTTCAAATACTTAACATCTTTTTTTTAGTTAAAATCGAAAGGATTTTAAATCCTCACTAAAACCATGTCATTTGAAATCCATTTATTTTTAAATCATTTCATTTCAAATACCTCTTCAAATCAAATCCCCTCATCCAAACACAGCCTTAGATTTCTTCCTTCTACTTTTTCATATTTCACCTGAAATTTCAATCTACTGAATTAATTAATACATGTCGATGTGAAGTATACAATTCAATAATTATTTTTAACGTTTACATTATTAAAAAAATTAATATACAAAAATTAATTTTGCAACCAGTCGTCGACATTTCATAAGTTTACCTCAAGAGAGCTGGATTGAAGATGGGTAAGACTCCTAGCATTGAAAATTTGAACAAGTCTAGGCGTGTCACTATGGACGCCTCTTCGTCGACCTCAGGTGTTTTAGACCAAGTTACTCGCTAGAAAGATATCAACTGGATAACGCAACAGCTTCAAGAGGAGCATCTAGAAAAAAAGTTGTTGGCTTGTACGTGGAGCGAATGGAGAGAAGGTGCATAGAGATATCGCAAAAAATGACTTTTATAATGCACGAAACATTCACACTCCTTATCTGAGGTGGCGGTACATTAGTAACACTACCGAGGGTAGTGGGGTCAGGAGATTAGATGGGAAGGGCGGGAGAAGTGGGGGTAATGAGAAGAACCGATAGAGAGACATGCAAAATAAACAGTTTTAAATTTTTATTAGCATGTAGAATAATTTTAAATTTTATTTAGCATGAAAATTCTATGTTATTTTATATGCATGCATGAGTGTTATTAAAAATTTAGCTAACCTTTTGCATTACATATATGACTAATGTTAAAAAAAAAAAAATTAAAAAGTACAAATGTATGTGTTATTGTTTTAATTTAATTTAATCTATAAATGTTACTATAATTTTTGTATTTTTTAAAATACGTTATAATATTAAATAAAAACTTGTAGATGAGTATCATCACATATATATTGTAATATTGTATGGTTGATCGATCATTTTTCTCCTGTATAAGGCAGGATCAGACACTAGACTCTCTCCTTTTCATTTACTGGCCTTGTTTACTCTTAAAAAAAAAATCCAGCTTTTATTTAAATCACAATGGAGGGATCGAGCATTATTATTATTAATATTATTTTAAGTTGTGCTTTTTAATAATTTTACCTAACAAATTAAATGCCACCGTAAAGTCTTGACTCGTGAGTCTTAATCAAGAATTCTAGTCCAACGACCCTTTTGCACTTTCTAAAGAAAATCATACATGTGTCTTAGGAGTGGCAACTAGAGGTGATTATAAAGATTCTTTTTAAAAAACGGTCAAAATCGACCGAACCATACAGCATTGCACGTACTGTTAGTTTAAAAACACGTTTTAAACTGCTATTTAAATAATTATACGAAACTGCACCGCTATAACGGTGCAATTTAAATTTTAGGTGATTAACCACACTGACCGCACCATTAATTTAATAGATAATTTTATATAAAAATTTAGTATTATATATATTAGACCATTAATATTAATAACTACATTTTTTAGATATATAAAAGTTAATTGATCATATATTATAATATATTCTAATTCCACTACTACTGTACAGGAACAACGCGTACACATGCATCCCTAATATTATAATATATTTTTCTCAATATTAAGACATTTATTGTAATGCATATATATTGGTCATTTCTATTTTTAGTTAAATCTTGATAATATTAATGAACATTTGAAATTAATATTAAGTTTGTATGATTTCAATTTTTCGTTTGTAATGGCATGATATTCTATTATATAAACCGTCAAACCGCCCAAAATCGACTGTAACCGTTCAAAATAGCATGTTCGATCATTTTTACGAGATAAACCGCAATTTAAAATTATATACTAAATCGAACCGCAAGTAGCAAGACAATTTAAAATTTGTCAAAAAAACCGCTAAACCGCACCATGATCACCCCTAGTGGCAACGGGGTGAGGCGGGTTTATGCTTCCTCCGACCCCGATCTTGACGGGAAATTTTCGTCCTCGAATCCGTTCCAAACTCCCATAGGAATTCTTTTTTTAAATTTCCATTCCCACGTCCGATCAATATCGGTATTCCCGACCCGTAAATTGAAATATTTATTTATTTATTATTTTTCTACTTTAATAATTATTATATCTCTCTAAAAAAGAATTATTGTGTCATTGAGAATCAATCCATATAAAATTATTTATTAATTTTTTTTAAAAGAACAAAGCATAAGTAAGTGAAACAATATTTAAATATATAGAGATATATATACATACATAAATATTAAAAATATGTACGATGTGGATGAAACGTCTAAGAAGATTAGGCTGGAATCATTTCACTAGTTGAAGGCATGTAATAATAATATTATTGTTAATCGTATATCTTTTGAGGATTGGTTGAGACTTGAGAGTACCGAAGTACTATGTAGTTGAGGTCTAGATGGTTCAAATACCCCACATAAACACCTTTGCCGTTCTAAAAAATAAGTATAAAAAATATGTACATATTATATTTCGGAATGGGACACCGGGCGTATAAATATTGTCTTAGATTTAAAGTTTTTCAATTTTTTTCAAAACTGAATCAAAACTGAAAAATAGACAAAAAAATCATCAAAATCGAATAAGAACGGATCATCACGAATTCAATATAAATTGTCATTTCTGGGTCCACACATTCCTCCCACGCACACACGGTGCACCCACACATAACCTCGTACATTAACCATGTACCGACAAAAGTTTCTATTAATTGGGTAACTAAGAGTAAGAGGAGGTAGTAGTAAATATATTTTGGATGTTAATGTCATATTATATGTCGCACAATAATTATTTAATCTTATAATATCGAAGTTTTTTTTTTTTTTTTTGGAACTGTAACACACCATTTGTATTATACTAACCCAACACTCAATTTAGACGCATTTAAATATAGATGCAATCAAAATTATAATACTATAAAAATTCTCAAAATGTAAATTTTATTTATTAAAATACATGCGATATAATACACCCATGATTTAAGAAAAAGGGGGAAAACTTATCCCTTTAATTTAAGAATTGAATCCTGAATCTCACAAAAAATATTTGGAAATAATTTCATGATCAATTAGACATTGACAAAAAATCGTATGTGTTGATGTCTCATTTATTACATTACGTTCCTCTGTTTTTTATTGTTTAATATTTTAAATTTGTTGGTGAAATTAAAGATGAGCGAATAATGATAAATTCATTCTTTATTACTCCCTTCGTCCCGTTATAAACTTTTCATTTCTTTTGGGTGTTTTGATTAAGAAATATGATAAAATAATAGATAAAGTAGAAGTGATGTGATGGTGAGAGAGAAAATAATAGATGTGTATTAGATGAAGTATGATAAAATAATAGATAAAGTAGAAGTGATGTGATTGGGAGAGAGAAAATAATATGCCAAAAATTGAAGGGGTAGTTAGTATATAAGACATTTCACCTATAGAGTTTAAAAATAAGAACAACTTATTTAAAAGTTAGAAAGAAGGACAATTGGGTATATAAATGTACAATTTTAACCTTACTTTCTAATTAAATTTGAAAGTTGAATATTCAATTACTACAAAATATTATATTCAAATTAGTATTTGTTAAAAATAGAAATTATTGAAAATCGGGGTCAATTAATACTCTAAAAAATTCAAACATTCCTAACATTCCTTCTATTTAATTAATTTTCGAATATCTTTTTTTAATTAATTAGTCAAACATTATTAAAACTAATTATATACACAAAATCGATAATCTCGCTATTAATCATTATTCCATGTTTAAAAATTTAATTGACAAATCTAAGCTGCAAGAATCCCATGAATTACGGTAGACATGAATTGCATTTTGAATTGAAAACTCATTTTCAGAAGTTCATCTTGTTCGGCGTGTACAACGAAGAAAACTTTACAATAAGCTCAACAGAGGGCATTCAGGTATAAGTATGCAATTTCAAAGAATAATTGTATACATGAATCACTCTTTAAACAAACAAACTATAATTTAAAATAAAAACATAGGAATAGAGGACCTGGATTAACTGGATTTGCTGATTAAGGAAAGAAATGACAGCGGACAAGCGATGCTTCCCTATACTTGAAACGTCTGAGAAGATGACGGGAGCTGCTGCTCAGCCGAATCCATTTGCCACCGCGGTGTGGTGATGTGGGGTGGGTGGACCAAAATAAGAGTATAGATAGGAGTATGAATGAAAAGGGAGAAGGTAGATAGAAATGAGTCAAATGATATGGAAAGGAGTCAGAATTGGTGGGAGTGTCCCAACATATCATGTGTACACATAATTATGTATTTTTTATCTGGGGAATGAATATACATTCTTTAGATGGAGTGCAACAATGTTTACTTCCTTTGTTCACTATTTGAATGTGAAAGATTTGTATTTATTTTTAAAATATATTAGTAAATTTAAATTTATTTTAAATTATATTAATTGATTATATGGATAATAATTTGGTGACATATATGGTTGGTTCTATATCATTACTATATATGCAGATTTGAAAACATATATGCAAAAAATTGTTACATATTCTTATTAACATATGCAAAAAAATGTTGCATATAACTTAAAATACAGAACAATATATTTGTAATAAAATGTTCTAAAATATTAATATTATTTTAAAAAATTAATATAGAATATATAATTCGATAATTACATTTCAATAGAGATTATTCTTTGAGTTTGAATGGGTAAATATATATAATATTATAATATAATATTATTTCACAGTATATTTATATTTTAAAATATGTGAATTTTATTTTTAAATAAATAAACTATTCAATTGTTGTGTAATATTATGTTATAAATGAAATCAATAATAGTAATTACATTTTAAGAACAAATTTATTAACATATGAAAAACATGGAAACATATTCTATAACTTTCTGACAAAGAAATATAAATAATTTATATATTTAACAATATATGTGATCTATATAAAATATACAAATATATAAACATATATGTAAAAAAACGGGTGCATATGATAATAACATATGCAAATATTTTGTTGCATATGTTTTCATACAAATAAAAATATGCAAATATTTTATTGCATATGTTTTGAAGAATAAATGAATCGTAGATGGACTCATTCTCCTCTTTTCTCCAATCATTCCTCGCCCCATTTCTTACGGACATCTCTACCTCCAACGCCATCGCAGACGACGAGAAATTAGCCGTCGTCGCCGAGGCTGCGCGAAACTGGACCTAAAATATATGAGTTCAATTATATCTTTAAAACATCTAATAACATTAAAAAAAAAAAATTAAATCGTAATAAATCATTTAAAAATAATAATAATAACATCTGAATCCTCTATTTCCAATTTATTTTATAATTCTTGAGAATCTGTGATACTTTTCAATTTATTTTTTACAAAAAGACTATACACAAATCGCCTAAAAGTTATGTTGTTTTAGAAAACTCAAGTTATAATAGTTTAATGGATATTTTGAATGATAAAAGTAAAAAAAGTGCATCACAAATCGTGAAATAACAGAAAAATCAAAAGAATAAAAAACTTGATACAGATCGAAATATTAAATTCGAGTTAAAGAAAAACTTTGAGAACACATATTGTTCGGTGAGTATAAAATCAAATTCTAAGCATATGCTTTATTTTGAAAAAATCCTACCGCTAGCTGTGTCTTATCCACCTTCGGCGGCGTGTACCCGTCGACGCCACCGTCTTCCATTGATGCCGGCAGCTGAATGTGAATCGACGGGAGCCGACGACAACGAAATCGACGGGCAGCCAAGCACTCACTAAATACAGAGACGACGGAAAGAGCCAAAAATGAACATTCAAGACTAAAAGGTACCATCGATCAATACAGGGTTGATGCACATGAAGAAAAACTGGAAAGGTAGATCCAAAAAAGATATTGATACAAATGAATGAAATTTGTGTATAATATTGATTTTGATTGTGAATAAGGAAAGTCAAATAAATTCATTTATTTCGGTATTATTGAATTGAAATTTGAAAAAGGAAAGACAATTGAATCAATCAAAGATTGTTGGAGAATTGACGAAAATTATGGAATATGAAGAATTCAATTAAAATATAATTATATTTTAAATTAATCGTGGCTTCTAAAGAAAAGGGTATAAATGAGTTTTTAACCTTAATTCTAATACTATAATTTTTTGTCTCTATTTCCAGTTGTGTCTATAGGATTGTCCCTTATCTTAGTTAAACTCAAAATTGAATGGGAAACTTATAGTGGATATCCAGGAAAGTGGGAAACTTACAGTGGGATGGAGGGAGTAATAAGTAAATAAATAAGTTAAAAATGTAAGAGATTTTTTTTTTTTAAAAGGGGGTAAAATGAAAAAAATGGGAAAATTATCTGCAATATCAAACAATAAAAAACAAGAATTCTACCCTAAAATGTCAAATAATAGAAAAATATGTCATCGTCTTATAATATGAACATAATATGTTAATTACATACATAAATTAATACTCCACTATATAATAGTATGTGATTATTTTAAGGATACGAAATAAAATCAAAACTTAAATATGAGATGTGAAGCCATATAAAGTATGCCTTTCTCAATATAAAATATTAAACATAATATCTTGAAAACATTATCTAGTCTTAAATTGCAACTTGCAAAAAACATTTTGTTTTAATTTTTAGACATAAAAATTAATGTGGAACCCTTTGCTCAAGAAATAGTGAATGGAAAAAAGGGCGCAGGATACGGTGAGTGAGTCGGTAGGCAACGTCATTGCTCCAATCCCTTACCTCCACCTCACCAAGCTTAAACCAACGCTTATGATCGTTTCCACAATCCTGATCTAGCGGCTGAGAATTGCAACTTCTAGACACTTCCAAAAATGGGGGCTGTATGACTCGGGTTAGCTTCACCCTTTGATCAACTCTACAGATAAATCAAAAGCTACAGAAAAAGACATTATATATACATACACACATATATAGATACAGAGAGAGAGAGAGAAGGGCCGATAGATAAATAGTGAGATAGGGAGAGAGGAGTTAGCACACCAGCTTAACAACAAGGAAAGTTCAATTACAATGAACCTTTAGCTTTTAAACGCTGTCGTTTTACGACCGATTGCTCCTTCTATTTCTCCAACTTTTGAGTTTATCCCATGGCTCTTCTAGCTCTCTAGTGAAACAAGAGAAGGAATTCTTCAGATCTGACCATTTGGTGAGTTAATTTTTACTATTTCATATGTCTATTAGGTTTCTGAGCAGATTTTATTTTATCAATGTTTTTTTATCTTGAATAGAAATGTGGATAGAGCAAAGAATCCTTGATTTGAGCTGTGATGATTCATTTTTTTGTGAATTCACTATTTCTAGACATATATCGTTGATGATGTTTTAGTAAGTGCTTGCTGCGTTGCTTTCTCAACACTTTGTTTGGTGTAAAAATGCTTTACCGCATTGGATTGTATTGTTAGGCTTTTCATTGTTGGAAACTTGGTAAATTAGCATACTAGTCTACTTGTGCTTTGAAACTCTTGAAAGCTTTCTCCGTTTTGGTGACTATGATTTTGAATGATTGTGTTCCTTTTGTTCAGTTTCTTTCAATTTTTGAATGATGAATCATGAAATGGTTTTATTAACTTTGCTTTGTATGATTGGTCATTTTACTTTGCAGATCGTGTCCAAGTCTTGATTGGAATCTTCACATGGCTGTGTTGATGCAGTAATTTTGAAATCTCTCTCTGTTTTTGGCTTCTGAAACATCGGTGCTGGGAGTTCAGATCATGGTTTGTTGATTAATGATCTTTATTCAATTTGATATATTTGTGGTTACGTCACAATCAGCTTCTGAGTTTGGCGATCTGAGGGGTAAGCTCTCGCCTCTTGCCATCTTGATTGCAGTTTGTGCAAGCCACAGTTGTCCTTTTTCATTCTTTTATGTCTCCTAACCTTGATACCCCTGTTCAGACTGAGATGGCTGTAGCACTTTTCAAGAGTCCATTCGGCAGTGGGGAGCACCATCACACCAATTGGATGGAAGGTAAACCAACTGGTAGGAGACGCGTTTTTGTACAGACTGAGACGGGTTGCGTGTTGGGGATGGAGTTGGATAGGAGTGATAGTGTAAATACGGTGAAGCGCAGGTTACAACTGGCCCTAAATTTCCCGATTGAGGAGAGTTCATTAACATTTGGTGATATGGTTCTTAAGAATGATCTGAGTGCCATTCGAAATGATTCCCCTCTCTTGTTGACTAGGAATTTACTCCACCGAAGCTCATCAACTCCTTGTTTGTCCCCTACTAGTAGGGACATTCAACAGAGAGATCGAAGTGGCCCAATTGAGATTTTGGTACACTCAGCTTGCTTTGCCAAGACAAAACAAGTAGTTAAGGAAATTGTCAAGGCAATGAAGAACGGGGTTGAACCGTTGCCTGTTCATAATGGGCTCGGGGGAGCATATTATTTCAGGAATGTAAGAGGTGAGAGTGTCGCCATAGTGAAGCCCACTGATGAAGAACCTTTTGCCCCAAACAATCCAAAGGGCTTTGTTGGTAAAGCTCTTGGACAACCTGGCCTAAAGAGTTCTGTGAGGGTTGGGGAGACGGGGTTCAGAGAAGTGGCTGCCTATCTTCTTGATTATGATAATTTTGCTAATGTGCCACCTACTGCACTGGTGAAGATTACTCACTCAATCTTCAATGTAAATGATGGGGTTGGTGGAAACAAGCCCCAGAACAAGAAGAAACTTGTTAGCAAGATTGCATCCCTTCAACAGTTCATTCCACATGACTTCGATGCAAGTGACCATGGAACCTCGAGCTTCCCTGTTTCTGCTGTGCATCGTATTGGGATTTTAGACATTAGGATTCTTAACACGGATAGGCATGCCGGTAACCTTTTAGTTAGAAAACTTGATGGCGCAGGGCATTTTGGTCAAGTTGAACTGATCCCAATTGATCATGGCCTTTGCTTGCCTGAGAGTTTGGAAGACCCCTATTTTGAGTGGATTCATTGGCCTCAGGCTTCGATTCCATTCTCAGATGACGAGCTCGAGTACATACGGAATCTCAACCCCACCCATGATTCAGAGATGCTTCGGAGCGAGCTCCCTATGATTCGAGATGCATGTTTGCGTGTCCTGTTCCTTTGCACTACTTTCCTGAAGGAAGCTGCTGCAGAAGGGCTATGCCTCGCTGAGATTGGGGAGATGATGAGTAGAGAGTTCAGAAGCGGTGAGGAGGATCCGAGTGAGCTTGAGCTTATATGCCTAGAGGCAAGAAGGCTCACCGTTGAGGAGATGTTACCCCCCAAATCTGGACCCCATTTTGATGAATTCCTATTTGACATAGATTATGAATTTAACCAGAAGTTGGTGACTGAAGAATTTGTTCCAGCGATGCCTTTTCACGTTGGATTTGGAAGTGTTAATGGTCGTATCCCACTTTCCAAACTAGAAGAGAGCGTTGAGGAAGTGGAATGTGAGGGAGACGAGGAGAAGGGGTTAGTCAGCGTTTCACCCATAACAAATAGTACAAGTGTATCGAAGCTTTCTATGTCACTTCAAAATACGAGCTTAGGTGAGAAGAAGTTCCCAAAGGCCAAGCCTGACATTGCTTGTTCATCATCTGGTCATCGCAGTGCAAATGAGCAGCTCCCTCCAAGTGCTAGCTTTGTGAAGCTCGCAGATATGAATGAGGAAGAATGGGGCCTGTTCGTTGAAAAGTTCAAGGAGCTCCTTGGTCCTGCACTTGCCAAACGAAAATCCATTACCGTTGGGCAGATGCAGAGACAGAGGCTTGGGACTTCTTGCAAGTTTTGATAGAGCAGCAGTAAAGAGAAAGTGATTTGTAAATATTCTTTTAGGCCCCTGAGTGAGGCACATTCTAGTCATTTTTTTTCCCTTCTTTTAGCTCATGAAATGTTGTTGCTGTTGGATAGAATAAATTTGTTGAGCTGTTGTTTTCCAAAAGTACTAGTATATCTGTACTGTATATATTTATTTGATGCACCACCCTTTTGTTCATTTTCATCCTTTCTTTTGTTGAAACTATAACTTAACCAGAAGCTTGAAGCTCATACTTTGTCTTTAGTCTATCCTACCAAAGTTTGTATATTTCAATATGAAAAAACAATTCTTACAATATAGTTACATATATTTGTCCTTTCAGGCTGAATCTTTTTTTGGTAAAGCCACGAGTAGCTTTCAAAATGTAGTGGTAAATCCTTATTTTCTCTGTGTCGATGAAACTAAGGTTGTGATGTATTGGGAGTGAAAACCGAAGGAAGCTGGGTGAGAGATGATATAGTGTTTGGTAGGAGTATCTGTCTCTGTCTGTGATGTCAAAATTTAATTTGGCATTAATATTTGGCTGGAAAAATTGGCCAAAAATGGGCAGCAAGTATCTAAACAAGAGATGATGATAAATGTTTGGATGAGTACAAACGTGGCGTCGGTAGAGTAAAAATGAGTAGAGTTTGGCCTGTTTCTGTATAAATTTTAATGCCAACTTGTTTTGTGTTTGGATTGCAACTCAAGTTATAAATTATAGTAATGATGAGTGGAAAAGACAAGTATTAGTCGTGGGGCCCTATGGTTATCTAGTTGTTGTGTCCCATGTGTAGAGGCATATATATAATACCCTTGATATTTTCATGTGTAGAGGCATATATATAAACCCAAGTTGGCCACTTTAATTATGTATGGTGCATATGTGATCATCCATTTTTGTCATTGTATACAGTCGACCGAGGGATACTTATGATTTTGCTGCTGTAAAGTTGTACGTAGTACCAATTTTGTATTCCATCGGGTTTTTGATACTCCTCTGTCACATATCAGTTTTCACATTGATTCACACATTGAAATCTAAAAAAAAAAATTGAGATATTTTGTTAGTTAAGTTATAAAGTAAGTATATTGTGTAAGAAAATGTTATGACATTTAAAGTAAATAGGTGAGAATTTTAAGGATAAAAGTTGTAAACAAATTAATCTTTAGAGTTTAGGGTCTAAAAACTAATGTAGAACAAATTTTAAAAAAAAAAATTGTGCATTTTATTTTTAGTAAGGGTTTGAACCTGGTATCTTTGGAGTGTATGTTGGTCTCTAAATGAGTAATAATGTGAGAGAAGTTTAGAGGAGGTGAATAGACTTATTTCCTTTTTAAAACAAACTCTTTTAGTGATCAGACGAGTGATAGACTTAGTGATCGACTAAGCTGTTGAGCAAGTAAGTGATCTGATAGAGTGCGAGTGTCAATCAGCTAAGTAGGAAAATCCCTTATCAGCTGATAGTGCGGAAATGTGTAAATCCTAAGTTTAGACTCGTTCTTTTATGAAAACTTTTGTATGCAATGTAAACAATGGCTTTATCAGATGACTTGATGTCAACTGATTATGGAAACTTTACCTATGATTTTGACTTTTTTAAAGATATGCTTATCAATGAAAGTATATATGAACAGTTGATAAGCAATTAGTTATAAATAAAGCAAGTAAAGAACACTAGTATTTATAGAGGTTCGGATCTTAGTCCTACGTCCTCTCTCACACCTTAGCTGTGAAGTTAATTCTTTTTACAAAAGGTCCTTGCTACTTTTAAGACCCATGGGAAGACTTTAAACACGATACACTCTCTTAGTGTAGTTGGTTCTACTTGTTATTGTAAGAACAAGTACTTTTACAGGGTAGTTGAATAAACAACAAACTTGAGGGTTTGGGGTTTATTGAATGTACCAACTTGTGAGATTGAAACAATCTTCAATCAACACAATTTCTAAGTTTAGGATTTGTATAAGTAATACAGGCTTAGGAGGAAAACTTAGAGCTATGGAATGATAATTCAAATCTGGCTCTATAAAAACTTTAAGGATTCAGGTCCTTTCTAACTTTACAACACGTCTGATGAGTTTTTGTTTATGTAGTGTTTCCCGTGATTATCTCTTGGATAATGTCTTGTATTTATATATGATTTGGATTTCGACTAGCCGTTGTAAACATAATTATTTGAGTGTATTTGATGATCTGCATGCTTGTTCTTCCTGTTGGTTGTAGGATGAACATCTTCATGAAAAGCAGTGTGCATTAAATGCACATGTTGGATCTGCATGCTCTTTGCATTAAATAACTCTAGGGCTGACTTGACAACTTTGCATTGGTCAGTATCAGCCGAGTGCATTTGACTTGGATCTTGTCTTTTGTTGGAGTACATCGGATGAGATCTGATGTCTTTGTCTTCTAATGGTGTCATCTGATCAATCAGATGAGGAGCTCTTGTGTTGCTTTGTCTCGACAATATTCTTCTAAGTCTTGAGTTCATATCAGTTGTGATGAGACCTTATCAAATCCGTAGGTGTGACTGATAAGGACTCAATCAAAGAATGATTATAACCAGAGATACCTGAGTGAAGTGAGCTCCTTAGGAGTACTTGAATGATTGATAAGGATGGAGGATGACGATTGCTCCTGAGACCTGCACGAAAACCGGGCCGGAGGGGTGTCCGGCGACGGACCTCCGACACTCAAGTCAGTCGAGGAAGATGATGAATAATAGAGAGATAAAGTGTATTTTTGTGAGAGTGAGCTTAGGAGTGTAACAATGAGAGAGATGATTTATATACTTTATACCTGAGGGGTAGAATGGTAATTATACTTTCTAGGTTTTGTTACAAATAGTGCCACGTCATAGTACGACTCTGTGGTGCGCACACATTTGCAGAGATATTCTGACATACCAAGATTTCTTGCTCCTCCTTGTTAATCGAGTCAATCTGTCGTCCTGGCCCTGATTATGTGAGGAAGACCGAACGACGACCTTACTCTCCCGTCCAGGTCCATAAGATCTGGTCATATCCGAGATGAGGGTAATAGTATCAGATCAGATCTTGGAGGGATCTGATCAGATCATGACCTATATCATGGGTAGAGACTTTTCTGGTCCTGATCCTACAAGGAAGTGATCAGCTTTTATTTTGGTCTCAGTTAGTAGCTATTCCTTTCTGGACCTGCACCATTATGTCGCATCAAGTTGGGTTCTTCATATGAGCTGATCCTCTTGAAGCTATCATCAGATGACTTAGGTATACAAACACATTGTCATCTGATTTCACTTATGGATTTCATAGGTCTTCTAGTCTTGATGTCTTATGATCTTCAAGCAGGTTCAATGTAAACTAGACTAAGTCCTATCTACTAAACTTTATAGAACAACTTAAGTAATCTATCAACTAGATTACAAATTATATCTAACACTTGCTATTAAATGATCTGGTTTTAGCCATCAAAACATAACTATACAATTAACTTAAGGTAAGATGAATATCTCAATAATTTCAACAGAATATACTTCTAACTCATTTAGTGTTTATGGGGTGCATGCAAATGTAATATATATGGGATGACTTATGCTTTAAATTTTAAATAATATTCATAAATATCATGCAACATGTTTTTTTTTTTTTTTTTGATGGGGAATATCATGCAACATGTTATGACACAAGCACATCGTAAGAGAAAAGAGGTGTGCTTGCACATAATGTGTATCTATCACCGTGTTTTGACATATTTGGACAAGAGGCGAGTCTTGGAGGCACACCTTTGTTATAGGCGCAACTCCAACGTGTGTCTCTACTTAAATTTTAAAAACTTTAATTTTTACCACATTTTTTATACCATATTTTAAATTTACAATATTAAAAAAATATACCCACACTTAGCCCCAGTGATTCTATCTTCAAGCGTCAGAGGCTCAGAGCAATTGGGCCTGATTTTATTTTTGAACAAATTTGGCCTGATTTCCTTACCACACTTCAAGAGAAATTTTGTGACTTGGGTTATATGTCCCTCCATAACATTTGCTTCACTTTTATTAATTAATTATTCATATAAAATATTTATTTTGTCTTTTCAAGTAAAATACAAATATATAGATCCACTCCCTTATACATTCTTCTAAAATTCAAACTAACCATATTTCTAACCCTAACCCTAGTGCTGTTATTCGAACGAGCCTTAACGAGACTCGGCTCGACTCGACTCGTTAAGGCTCGATAAGGCTCGACTCGTTTAGCTTAATGAGCCGAGCTCGAGCTCGTTAAATACTCGATTTACTAACGAGCCGACTCGAGCTCGACTTGTTAGGCTCGATAACTAAATTTTTGTAAAAAATTCCATTAGACTCGTTAGGCTCGACTCGACTCGATAGGCTCGTTAAGCTCGTTAACGAGTCGAGCCGAGCTCAATTTTTAACTCGGTAATGTTATCGAGCCAAGCTCGGCTCGGCTCGATAAGAGTTCGAGTCGAGCTCGAACCTCAAATACTCGGCTCGACTCGGCTCGAATAACAGCTCTTTATTGGAGAGACAATCGCTCCCCCAGCAACCACAGGTGCCCCACCTACGACAACCATCACTGTTCCAAATAAATTTTAAAATTCAAAAATAAAACTTAGAAATACTTTTAAAAACTTTATTTTCGACAAATCAGAGTCGACCAAAAACATTCCTGCCGACTTTGGTTTGTCAACCAAAAACACTCTCCTCAATAAGATTTTGTCGAAAGATTTTTTTTAAAAAATTAAAATTTTCGACAATATTGGGTTGACCAAAAATACTCCCGTCGATAATAATTTATCGAAAAGAGTGTTTTTGGTCGATCCATTATTGTGGAAAAAAAAACCTGTGTAAGGTAGGGCGAAGGAAGCGAATGTAGAAACTTTAAAAAAAATGAGGGAGGAAGACGCGGCACTAGACAACTTGGGGTGGGGCGAAGGGCGGCGTTAGGAAGAGCGAGGATGTGCGGCGGCGGCAGACGACGCTGAGGTAGATTGCAGCGGCAGCGGGTTGAGAAAAAAGGAGGGTGGGAGAAAGGGGAAAAAGAATGAGGTGGGAAAAAAGAAAAAGAGAAAATTAGGATTTTAGTTTGAAAAAATAGGATTTTTGTGGAGGGTGCATTTATCATAGGAAATTTTGAAAGAAAATTGTATAAATGGTCATTTAGGGAGAGTGCATCCATCTTAAATCTATTTTTTTTAATACTTGGAGGGGTAAATAACCCACGCCAAATTTTGCAGCGGGTCAAGAGAGTGACTGAGTGATAAGCCCACAAATCGAGGACTTGAAGGATTAATCGATTTTAGATTTCTACTGGGCCAATTAGCCCAGTATGTGCAGCTTGCTAGACCACCGTTAATCACACCCCAAAGTTTATGAGTTCACCGTTTAGTTCACATACCTGAAATTGATCCTACCCCCTACATATTAGAAAAAATATTAACCTAGTAGAATTAGGAAAAAATAGAAAACTTTTATATATATATATCGGGTACTACCAAGTTTCTACCATTGTTGATTAAAAAATAAAAATTCTACCATTGTAAGCCAAAACGAGCCGTTATCTTCAATTTGTCCAATTTTTTTAGAGGTGTGATGTTGGCTAATGTTTTTTTTTTTTCAAACAAGAACACAATTATCACGTTTATTTTGTTTGATAGATTCTTCAACTTTGAAAGGTCGAAGAGGTGAACTCAGTAAGTGGGGAGGGTTGAAAAAAATACATTGGTCTTTTCACCCCCATTATTTTAAATAATACTAAAAAGGTGGACCCATAAAATTCGGGATGGTGAACTCATAATATCCAGGGTGTAAATAAACGTGACCTATTTTTTCGGCCATGAAGCCCAACACGTAAAACCTGCTTAAATTTTAGGGGTTTGACTATTTACACCTCCATTTCCCAGATGCACTCCCCCAATAGATGCACCCCCATAATTTGTCAAGATAGATGCACCCCAAAATTTGTCAAGATAGATGCACCCTCCCCTCGAATTGTCCTAAATACCATTTTCTCCCTTTTATCTATAAAACACACATTTACTACACACACCCTCCCAAACCCTAATTCATCTCCCTCACGCTTCTTCTTCCTCCCCATTCCACCCGTCGCCGCCGCACACCACCACTCGCTGGCAGCAGCCCCCTGTCGTCGCAGCCCCCTTCGTCGGCAGCCTCCCCTTCCTCTCCCTCAAGTTCACCGGCACGACGCCTCCCCCCTCCCTCGATTCACCGGCGCAACACCTCCCCCTCCCTCGATTCACCGGCGAACGGCCTCCCCCTCCCTCGGTCGCGACGACCTCCCCCTCTCTCTCATATTTTCTCTTCTTTTTTGTTCATCTCGCCACCGCCCGATCCCGAACAACCTCGCCGCCGCCACCCTGGTAAAGGTCCGATTTTGGGCCGCGATTTTTTTAGGGTTTTCTGCAAAATGTAGAAAAGCTTTTTTAGGGTCTACCAAATACACTCTCGTCGTCAAATGGATGTCGACGAGAGTGTTCTCGGTCGATATTGCAATGTCAAATTTTTGTAAAAAAAATAAAATAGAATTTTAGGTGCATTTAATAGTGTAATATTGTTTAAAGTGTATTTTGGGGTTTTTACACTATTATTAAATTAATAAAGTGATAGGAGAAGTGCATCTCTCCAAAATGGAGGTGTAATAGTCAAACCCAAATTTTAGGCCTTAATAATTCAAATTGGAGATGGTGAATCCACTTTACTTTTGGCCCAATTATCTGCATATTCATCCAAAAATCCTAAGTGCAACTTTTCTCATTCCACATGGTGTTTGCAAAATATAAAAAATTTCTTGAATCACTTTTTTTTTTTTTTAATTGTGAAATGAAAATTTTGAAACTAAGTGATTCTTTTCGTTTTACTTGAGTTTGCAATCACCGCATTAGAATCCTTACACAATCTTGCACTACAGTAAGCAGACTTGTAGGAAACAAATTGTCAAAAAAATCTTATTCAAGAAAATGACATTCTCACTTGTATCCTACTCCATAAACATATAAATTACAAATAATAATGTAAACATATATATTAAATACAAATATGTACTATGACAATTAGTTATGATCGATCAAACATGCCTCCATGGTCTTTCAGCAAGATTCACACACTCTCCGTATCTGAAACAATCAACAAGATGATCGTTCGTCATTCCAGCCGCCTGCATCAACGAGTACACGATAACAGGGCCAACGAGCCGGAACCCTCGTCTCACAAGATCCTTGCTAATAATCTCTGCCTTTGAACTCCTAAAAGGCACATTTCTTGGATGTCTGAATTTGTTGATTATTGGCTTGTAGCTCAAATATTCCCACATGTAACTACTAAAAGATCCACATTCTCTCGCAACCTACATTTTGTAATAAAACAAACTAAGTTTAAATATTCTTGCCTGTTTAATTCAATTCATGAATTAAATAGAATATCAAAATTGAATAAAATAAAATAAAAAACTTGCCTCTTTAATGCATTTTGCATTGTCAACTATGCACCTGACTCTGCTTTCAGCTAAAGTCAGCTCTTTGTTGGAGGCTATCTCAATAATTTCTTTCTCACCAATTTTGGTCACGTAGTTAGGATCAAAACCGCCAAAAGCTTCTCTGTTAATGATTAAGAAAATGCATTTTAATAACGAGAAAAATTGTAACAACAAAATTCCTATCAAATTAAAGGTCAATTTTCTTGTAGTTTAAACTATACGTACCTGAGAAGCTCTCTCCTTTTAAGAATTTCGGTCCAGTTGAAATCCATAAGCATTCCACACATTGCAAGTAGCTCAAACAACTCACTGTTTCATACAATTTACAAATTTTCTCTATCAGTTTCATTTAATTAGGAGATGATTTTTTCCAATTTATAATAATAATAAAAACGTACTTGTCATCATAAACTGGAACTCCCCAGCATTCGTCGTGGAATTGCACATAAACATTGTCTGTGAAATGATTAATTAGACTTAGAAAAATATCTTTTTCAGCAAAAAACAACATTGGCGAGAATATAATCATTGATGCTGAGGTACCAACATTGTTGTTCTAACAACTTATTAAAGACCATATCCAATAACTAAAATATGGAGTTCCAATAATTATGTTTTTTGGAATCACAACCACTATATATATGTATATATATATATATATTAGAATATATTTATATATACTAAAATTGACAACAGATAAGAGTCCCTACTGGGACACCTAATTAAGACTAGGTATTCAAAATTCAGTAATGATTGTCATCCACTTCTAGATCATATGAATGAGATTTTTATATAAATACTATAATTTTTATGCAAATATTAATTTATGCATGGAATATATTCCATGCCCTACTCGATCATTTTTTTTGTTTATAACCTATTGAAGAATTTAAATACGTATCATGATGGCTTTGTATTCATGGCGTAAATTATGTACAATTATTAAAGAGGTCAATCAATATTAATCAAGTTTATAATATGTTTAATTAATGGAACAGTATGTTCCAACTTCCAACAATTCATATAATTGAGATAACAAAAGTATAATATTCAACTTGAGTTTTAAAAATATGTACCTACATTTAGACCAAAAAAAATCAGCAATATCACTTATTTTTAAAAGTCAACTAATAATTACCAATGATTTCCAATATAAAACTTGTAATATATGTATATGCTAATGAAATCAAATTGGAGGGAGCATATATTTTATAATTATATTGTTTTAATATATGTACTACATGGAGTAAAATTAAAATCACCACTGTATTTCTTAAGAAGTCACCCTATATATAACCTTTTCTTTTCTTTCTCAAGGTTTTACATACTTTATAAGTTTGGAGGACATTTTAAAAAATAAACAAATCCTCTAAACCCTTTTTTTTTTGTCTTTTAAGATTTTGCATGTATAATTAACTCAAACAATATTTTAAGAAATACTAATAGGCATAAAAAAAAAACTCGATTTAATTTCTTTAACTCAAACAATACATTTGGAAGCTTACCGCTATTTTTGGTAATCCAGTTGCACCTTCTTGGTCCTTCCTCACTAGGAACAATTGGACTAGGTTGGTGGACTATTTTGGGCAAGCTTACGTCTCTTCGAGGGGCGATCAAGCGAAGAGCTAAAGTTATTTTCTGATCGAGGGGCGTGGTAGAATGATCCGTTAACGAAGAATCCGTAGAATTTTGGGATAAAGATAAAGACAAAGATAGAGAAGATAAAGAGAGAGCTGAGCAAGTTCTTTGAAGCCCAACTGGATAAATCTTCTTCAAGTTCTTGGAAAATAAATTAGTGTTATAAATCGGCTTTTCTTCTTTTTCCCTGGAAATGTTTTTGATCTTTTCCAGGGTCTGTTTCTTGATTGAATATTGTTTGGACATCATATTGAGAAAATTAAGTGTCTCAAATACAGGTTTGGTTGATGAGTTTTTATAACAAGATTGCATGTACGAAAGGGTTGGTAGGATGAATGTGGATTTTTTTATTAATTCAGATTAAAATTAATAAATAGGTACTTAATTTATTCTTAAGCAAAAAAACTTATAAAAAGCATGTTGGACTTGTAAAATAGATGCTGAATGTGACATTTGAATTTTAGGCATTATCGGTTCTAGAAAAAGCCAAAGATTCTTATCCTGGAAATTAATATGAAATTGGGTTGAGACAAAAATATTAACCTAGTTCAGACACCTGTTGATACCAAAACCAATGTCAAATTTGAGATTGTGTGTTTAGGTTCATTACAACTAATATCAAATTATATATCTAAAAATGATTGTCCCCATTTGGTAGATATGATTAAATTGCAAATAGTGTGTCTTTCGATCATTTGATATACATAAAATTGAGTGTTTTTGTATTTGTTGGATATAAATTTTATATTAGGCCTGATTAGACATCTATTTTGAATTTGATTAACTTTCGACTAATCTACCCTACCAAACGGGTTCTTAATTAAATAAATAAAAGCAGTTATACTAATCAAAATTAAGTCAAACGTGTAGTGCCACGGGCACTCTTTGTAGGTGGATCACTTTGGAAAAGATGAAACTTAGATGCATAAATGAATTGAGCTGTTGTAATCTTTGATAGAGATATATAGAATTTTCCTATTTTCCCTTTTAATATTCAAAATGAAAACACGGTAATTTGGAAAAATAATTTGCCATATTTTTTACACACGTGGTAACACAAATTAATTTTGCGAAGGTAAATCATGGTCTAATGAGAAATACCCACCCACGTAATTATAATTTTTTGACCGAAAGTCTTTACTATTCGACTATACGACATAAGAACTTGGCAATTGTATCACCCTCCAACCTCGGAAAACTTCGCATACATTGATTAAAAATAATAATATTATATATGCAGTTGATTGTCGAGATAGATTTGAAAAAAGGTACAGAGATAGAAAAAAAAAACATAGATAGTGGGTGTTTTAAAAAAAAAAAGCAACTTAATTTCGATTGGACGTCTTAAAATGAAAAGCTTTTGAAGGATCGGAGGAATTATATATATATATATATATATATATATATATATATTTAGACAAATTCTTATGTGGAGCAGGTTCGTGTGACCTATTTTGAATAAAATGTCATTCCTATTTATTCATGAATAGTTTTTAAAAATCATTTGATAAATTTTGACGGCCTCACAAGTCACAAACTGAGAGAGTACTATCTCATCTTTTTTATTTAATTTGCATTTAATTGTAACGCATTAATAAGAATAATATTATATTTGATGTACCTTGAATTTAAAATTCTAAATTCGTCGCTGCTCAACTCACAGAAGGTTAATTTGAACCCTTCGTATAAATTTTAATAAAAAAATTAGAGATACCGAATATGAAAAGACTGATTTGAGCCGTCCATTAATATATTCAGATAAACGCAAAAATTTATATGCAATATTGCATACATGCAATATGACTAATTAAGGTAATTAGGTCAAAATTCGTGGGTCAACGTGGGTCAATGCGGGTCAACACGGGTCAAAGCGGGTCAACCTTAATTAAAATATTTATTTTCACTCTAATATATTATTATTTTACTACATGACCAAAATTATGTTACTACAAGAACTAAATTTTGTCACTACAAGGTCAAAAGTGTATTACTACAAGTCTAAAAATATTCTGGACACTTATTTTTTTGGGGCAAAATTACTAAAATAATTTTGACTTATTCCGCTACTACATGACTAAAACAATGTTACTACAAGACCAAAATTTTATCACTACAAGGTTAAATGTGTATTACTGCATGTTCAAAAATATTCTGGAGACTTTATTTTTTGGTGAATTTTTCAGAATGTTTTGACATGTAGTATTAAATTTTTGGCCTTGTAGTGGTAATATTTTGGCCTTGTAGTAACAATATTTTGGTCATGTAGTAAACCACCTGTTTGCAACCCGCGAATTTTCTGGGCAACCCGGATCCAGGCTTATGACCCGCGAATTTTTTTAAATTGACTTAATTTGACTTTTAGACTTAGAGTTTTAACTTGCCTAATTGGGATAGAATGCATATATGCAATATTTCACATAAGACTAACCCTCAGAAAAATATGAATTGATCGGTTAAATTTGATGCAAATTTTAAGGCTCTTCTTTTTCCCTTTACGATTTTCAAAATTAAAAAAGTATTAATCAATCAATTACATATATTATATACACATAGTTTGAAGATGTTAGTTTTTTATAAGGGGTAAAAAATTAAGTTAGAGGGTTATGTTAAGTTGTTTACAAATTAACACTTGATTATTTTAAAGTATTAAAACGTTATGCTTAAATTATACTCGATTACATTGCAGAACTTCATTTGTATTTGTAGGTTTTTATTAGGGTTTATTAAATATGTCAAAATACAAATTAATAATAGAAAAGTAGGGTGTAGCTCTACAACTAGAAGCAAGCATGAGATAAGAGGTATACATAATACATCTTGATGATGAGAGATTATCTTTATCTCATTGCATTGGGTCCTACTTTAAACCTTAAGTCCCACTCATTAAGGAAATGAGGCAAACACATTGCCCGCAAAGACAAAGATACATCATCTTTCCACTTTATTTCAGACCACAATTACCTTTTGTATGCAAATTTTATTTACCATCAATCATGGATTTTCTTTGTTACTTAGATATCACCATAACACATTTTATTGATATATACTCCCTCGTCTAATTTCATTATTCTCACTTTCCTTTTTTGATTGTTCAATTTTATTATGCTCATACCCTTTTTAGAAACAATACTATCCATACTACTTTATCTCCACCCTCCTACCATCACTTATTTACCCAATTTGTCATTCATTTTATTCATAAACAATCATTGCTTTATAAATGGACACCACAATACCCCATCATACCCTCAACTTATCTACTTTATACATAAACTAATCAAATTCATTAAAATTCGTGCCCGGAGAAGTGGGCATAATAAAATTGGACGGAGGGAATACTTCTTATGTTATTTGATTTTGGTGCAGCCAATTGACTTGGGTTGTAGACGAGTTCAAACTCCTTTTTTAATAACGATGCACGTGTACAAAAACTCCTCTCATCCCCCTCTTTTCACAAAGCACACAAATTTTTTTATATTCGTCGTACAAATTAATATCAACCAACGTCAATATAGTAAATTGTCGTCTAGAAGGAATGTCAAATATATGAAGATTATTAATCACTAGAAAGGGAATGAAAGGTGGATGTAATGGGTTTTAGGCTATAACAGTTGGACCAAAAATCTAACAAACTCACATAATTTTATTACATCTCTACCTATTTGGTTCAACATCAGTACACCACATTCATTTAAAAGACGCAATATGAGTTCATCATTGCCTAACCCACTCCCACATACCTACAAAGGACAACATAGGGGTGGTTCGGTACGGTATACCGAACCATATCGATATCATACCGAAAATTTTGATATTGAAAATATTGATACCGTTATCATATCGAAAATTTTGATATACCGAAAATTGGTATGAAAACTCTCATACCGAATGTCGTACCGAAAATTCGGTATGTCGTACCATACCAAATTTTCGGTACATACCGAAATATTGATGTGCCGAATCATTTTGAAATGTCAGTATATCGAATCATATCGAAATATTGATATACCGTTCATACCTAAGTTTTTTTGTTATTTCACTTATTTGTATAAGGATTTATTTATTTATTTAAGGATTTTTTTTTATTTAATTAATAATGTAATATTATAAATTATATTATTTTATTAATGTTTCGGTATTCGGTATATCGAAATTATCGATATTTTCGGTATACCGAACTTATCGAAATTTTTGGTATATACTGAAATACTGCGGTATGACCATTTTTCATACAGTTATCATATCGAAAAAAATACACCAAGTTTGTCCTCGTACGTAGAAGTTAGTCCACAAAAATAAAAAGACAAGTGTTCCACCTCACTTGGAGTATTCACAAAGAAATAATCTCACAAAGAAAATACCAACAAAGACACGTTGAACATGATTTCACAAAGCATAATCATTAAATCACAAAGGCGAGATCACTCCACCTCACAAGGAATAACCTCTAAACACAAAGAAACAATCAGTCATTCATAACTACACAAAGAGAAGAATGCATTGAAAAAAACATAAAGCATGTCACAAAGCTCAATAAATGCTCAAAATGCAACTAGATGAATATGGGGTATGACGAATACAAGATTATGAGAAGAGATGGAGGAGAGGGGTTCTTGTACATGAACACCATCGTTAGACAAGAAGTTTGAGCATGTGTACAAGAATAAATAAGATGATAAAGGATCTCCTGGAGCCCTCTAGATGGAGCAAAAGGCTTAATAGATGCACCATTCACAAGCACAATAAAAGAAACAATTGAAACACAAAACATAGTCGTAGTCATAAGACTCTATTAAGCTCAATCTTCAACATAACACTCTCCAAAAATAACTACTCAATTTTATTGTAAGCTTTGTTCATATATTTTTTTTTAAGTCTCACTATTTAGTTCAATGATTGATAAATTTGAAGGACCAATTTCATCGTCCACTAGTGGGGGCTCCCTTAAAGCAAAAAAATAAATAAAAATAAACTATGCATGGACCGACCATTTAAAAATTGCTTGCACCTTTAGAGTTTCAAATTTGAAATCTAAAAAAGAGCACATTTTTAAGTCTCAACTCTACACCACTAGACTAACTTCTTGGGGTTGCTCATATCTAATTAAAATGCAAAAGAACCTCTAGACACAACCTTATTATTTTTCTTATAGTGAAAGAGTTTAAAAGCCAAACGAGCATTGTTCGTGATTAGTCTTCCTGAAATAAAGACGAACTGACATGAATTAATGACATAAGGGAGAACACATTTGAGACGGTTGGTTATAGTCTTTGTAATAATCTTTAATAAAATATTATATAAACTAATAGGCCGAAAATTAAAATGACACGCGCCCTTTTTTTTTTTTTTTTAGGCAATGAACATATGATTGAAAATTCGTGGATCAGCTCCATCATTAAGAACATGTTAAATAAATTTGATGACTAAATTATCCACAACTTTCCAATAAAGATGATAAACACAATAGACATACCATTAGGGCCCAGAATTTTATGAGGTGCATTTTGAAAAGAGTTTAAGTCACCTCAATCTCTGTAAGCGGTAGGGATAAAGTAGCCTATATCTCATTTGTCACCCGACACTCCACAACCAGTGGCGGAGCGAGCATGGTATATGGGGTACAATTGTACCCCAAATTGAATTATTATTTTAATCCTAGGTAAAAAAATAAAAAAATTATATATAATGTGGCCCAATTTGTTTTCTCTTGACATTCCATTTCTTAGCTCAAATTTAAGCCCAACAATTACTTTTTTTTTCCATAAAAAGGCTTAGGCCGATCCTTTAAAAATAAAAAAACAACTTTAATTCTTTTCCACGGGCGCTCACTCTTGTTTTTTTTTTTTTTTCCTTAATACTATTATTAAATTATCCCTTGTTCTATTATTAATTGAACATTTACTATTTACACGAGTTTAAATATAAGAATTGTTTATTAGTATTAAAAGTTATAAAACTAATTTTTAGGAGGGATAATGAAAAATTCTATTTTATTGGAGAACAAATTTTTTGTTTGTGTGTAAAAAATAGTGGCATGGGGTGTAAAAAAGAGATATTTGAGGGAGATTTTTAAAGGAGTAAAGAGTAGGTGTCAAATGTTCAAATAATAATGAGACGGGAAAATAGTATTTTACTTAATATTTTTTGTATCCCCAAATTTAAAATCTTGAATTAGTCACTGATCACAACCTCAACGTCTTTCCCATATTCAGGTTATCATTAACAATAAATAGGCGGCCCAAAAACTAGCCCACAAACACTTGTTCATCTCTTTTATCCTTAGTTCTCACTACCCCACAACTATTTTTGATACACTCAATAATACTCCTTATCTTTCAACCACTCACATTTTGTACCGTTCCACCAATCCACCTCCCTAGGAATATATACAAACACTCGCTCATCACCACACCTCTTAATGCATCGAACCAACCCTTCCAATGCATTGGCATCCCATTTTCCCATGCCTCATTCACAATTTTGAAACACCTCCTCTCATTGAGTTACAAAATCTTAAATGTGTACAAGCTGTGTTTCTTTTTACGTTTCCTCTTTTGGGGGACATCCCATCAGACCTATAATGGAGAACGATTCAAGAGTACCTTGACTAAGTGAGATACTTAAGCTCTTGGAATTTTTTTTCCATCTAAGTAGACATCACTTGACACCTTACTAATTTTTATTTTCTATTGTTGGCCTCCGATTATTTTTTTGACCACATAAACTTATGACCCTCGTACCCCAAATTGTGCAAGACACCTCTCAACACAATCTCCAAACTCTACTATCATGTTCTCATGGTATCATCTATGAAAAAAATTGTATGAGAAGATCTCATATATAAGACGAACTAATATAATTTGCTCATGTTATGTAATTTGTCCTTTATATATGAAATCGTCACTTTTAATATTTGCTTAACTCATTTAACAAAAAGAAAAAGTTCGATAAAAAAAATGCCATCACTAATAATATTAGTACTATAATTTAATTTTCCTAATCTTATCTTACACTATTTATAAAGTGTGGTGTTGGGATATGAATCCTTGAAACAATGTTCTAATTGATGAAAGTATGTTTTGATGGCCAAAAGCAACTTAAAGTTAGTAATATATGTTGTTCTAAGTCATCTTAACTGAGTCATATGAAATAAGTTTACTGATCTTAATGAGATATTGAAAACTGAGTTTACTGATCTTATTGTGTTTACTGATCTGATATATGAACTGTTAGGAACTAAGCTGATGTTTTGTATTGTATAGACAACTTATAGTATAGGACTTAGAAATACTCATCTGTATATAGTTCAGTTGATGTATAGATAGGTTTTATATTTGTAAAGTTGTATTCTATTGTACTCAGCATTGTAATAGTTTGGAACAGTAATTTAGAACACTAGATTAGAAGAAGATCAGAAGACTAATGAAGACTCAGAGGACTACTTCAGAATAAGAAGACTTCAAAGAAGAGTTGAAGAGAAGCTTAGAAGAATTCTGGAGAAGTACAGAACAATTTTGAGTTACTGTGCTGACTGGCTCAGAACAGTAAAAATCAGAACAGTAAGTTACTGTGCTGATTTGGTAAATTTGAAGAATAAGTTTGGAAAACTTATTTAAAGAGTAACTGAAGATATATTTGAAGATATGCTGACTTGGAATAAAAAGGAAGTTACAAAGTCGGTTACAAGAAGAAGTTACAAAAACAGTTTTAGAGTTAGTTGAGAGTTAGTTCACAAACTGCTAACTGTCATACTAAGTTCTATAAATACTGTATGATCTCCTACTTGAAGAGACTACTGCTACTACTAAACACTTACTGATCTTAGAGAATTAAAGAGCAAGTCTACAAGTAAGAACTCACAGAGTTAAGGAAATCGAACTAAGGAGAAGCCACTGAATTGAAGAGAAGAATCAAAGGCTACTCAAGAGAAGTTTTACTTTTCAGTTTTAAGTTTGTATTGTTGTAAACAAGTGTGCTAGTTACTTGTGAAATTACTAGTCGATCGAAGATACACTTGGGAGTGTAATCGATAAGATCACAGTCTTAATCTTGGGACTTTAAGCCACAAGAAACTCAAGGAAGAGTAATAAAACATCACAACTGGGATTGTGAGAGTGGATGTAGACTTTTTGGTCGAACCACTATAAAATTCTGTGTTCTTTATTTTCTGTTTAATATTTGTTTGATATTTGTTTAACCAAGAACAGTAGAATTGTCTAAGTAAAGATCTGTATAAAAGTTGAGTATAAAACTGAAACTGGAAGTACTGAGTATCTTGAGACAAAACAATTTGGATAGTCTTGCTAAGAATTATATTTTACACACCTTGCCAAATGAGTATCTTGGTAAAGTGTTAAAATGTAAGACTGCAAAGCAAATGTGGGACAAATTGGCTATTCTTTGTGAAGGTACTACACTGATCAAAGAAAGCAAATTATCCACAGCTGTCCAAAGGTTTGAAACATTTAAGATGAAGTCAGGAGAAACAATTGATGAATTGAATACTCGATTTACAAAGATTATGAATGATCTTGATGTGTTAGGAAAAACTTATACTGAAAGAGAGATTAACTTGAGAATCTTGAAAGCTTTGGATGAAAGGTGGAAAATGGTCAAGATGATCATTAAAACCACACAAGACATTGATTCTTGGCCAGTAGAAACTATGTTCCAAACCCTTAAGGCACATGAGTTTGAGTTAGATGAAGAAGATCCTATTACTGTGATTCATAAGGATAAGGATGCCTCTAAGGACATAGCTTTTAAAGCCTCTACCTCTAAGGGGTCTAGATCATCTAAGTCTAAGGCCTCAAGCATAAAAGATGAACTAGATAGTTCTGATCTTAGTCTGAAAGATCAGATGAGCCTTATGATCAAAAGATTTGATAGACTAAATAAGAGGTATGGTAGATACAAGAGATTCTATAAGGAAACCAAGGGTTCTAGTAACAGGGACTCTTCTGTGAACAGAAGGGATCAAAACTCTTCTGAAAGAAGGGATGAGATCTCTAATGAGAACAGGAGAGATAGGAACTCATCTGATAAGAGGGATAGAAAGTATTCTGATAAGAAAGACAGGAACTCAATTGACAAGCATGACAGGAACCGAAATCATTCACCTCCTAAGAGAACTTCTAACAATCATGTTTACTATAATTGTGATAACCAGGTCATTATGCTTATGAATGTCCTGATCTGAGTTCTGAAGATCGAGAAGAAAGGAAAGCCAGAAGAGATCGAAAATATGCCAAGGGTAAGAAGGCAATGATGGCATACAATGATTCTGATTCGGAATCAGAAGAGTTACCATCTTCTTCATCTGAATACCCCTCTAGCAATGAAAATGAAGCCTTCATAGCAGATGATGGACTGGTAATGATGGCCAAAATAAATGATGAGGTATCATCTGCTAACTCTTTTCAATCTTGCAAAAATTCTGACACTGATGAAAGTGATGCTGCTGATAGCAGTGTAGGAAGTAGCCTTCATCATTCCCAAGGAGTGACTGAAGAAGACCTTCTACAAGCTAACAAAGCATTCATTGAAATTAGTGATGAGAATATATCTTTAAAGCAAGAAATCATTAATCTGAAAGAAGCTCAGTTGAAAGTGGATCCTAATATAGTTGTCATAAATGCAAGACTATCAGAAGAGTTGTCCCAACTCCAAGAAAAGTTTGCATCCTTGACAAACTATATCAGGGTATGCTTAAAACTCAAGCCAAAGAGACTAATGAATTCAATGATTTAAAGATTAAATGTGAAAAACTTGAAGAGCGCAATAGTTTCTTAGAATCTGAAGTAGTGAGCCTAGATCGAAAGCTATCTGGGATGATTAACTGTACTAAGATTAATCAAACTATCTCAGACAGATATAGAGCTCCAAATGATAAAAGTGGGATAGGTATTGATCTGCCTAGTTCCTCTACTTCAGAATTTAAGAACACTAATGGAGCTAGTTCAAGTTCTTTGCAACTAGATAAAGGAAAAGAACCTATGATGTATGATGATGATCCAAAACTCAAATTACAGTCTAAATACATCCCTCCTACTACCAAGAATGGTAAAATGAAGAATGTATTAAGACCAGTACAGTCAAGACCATACCAGAAGAGTTATACTCCTCTGACCAGATCAGATCAGTCCTGGTATCAGAAGAGACAAACTCAGAACAGTAGGTCAAGACAAGCACAGGCAAGTTGGGAACAGCCTAGACCTCCTTTTATAAGGCAGTCTCAGCTGTATTCAACTAAACCTAGGAGATTTGTGCCTCATTATCATAACAAACCTGTTCTTTATCCTCCACCTTTATCTTATGATATCATTGGTGAGGAAAGACCAAAACGCATCTATAAGCCGTATGGTCCACATGCTTTCAGACCATATTCAAACTATCACATGCATACTGATCTTACTGAAAAATGGATAGAACCAAGGAAAGGCTATCTCAGAAAAATAGATCCTAAGTCTGCTGATAATTCTGAATTGGTTAATAAAGTACTGTTTTGTGATAAATTTGGAAGGAAACTAAAGAGGTCCCATTTATTCAAATTCTCAATGTTCATTTGGGTAGCTCTCACCACTAACCCCCAAGGACCCCAATAAACAAGGGTACCTAAATTATTAAGATCACTACCTTGCAGGATCGACTGGACTTATACAAGAAAGGTGGTTCAGTTGGTGAGACCTGGTACATAGACAGTGGGTGTTCACACCACATGACTGGTACCAAGGCCTTGCTTACTGACTATCATGAGAAGGAAGGACCAAAAGTCATCTTTGGAGACAGCTCCATGGCAATCACAAAAGGATTTGGATTCATCAAGAATGGAGATGTTGAAATCCAAGATGTCTCCTATGTTGAAGGTTTGAAATATAGCTTGTTATTTGTATCTCAATTTTGTGATAGGGGATACAAAGTTCAGTTCAAGACCAGAAGATGTGAAATAATAGACAAAAGGACTCACAATGTTCTACTTGTTGGCACAAGACAAGGAAGTGTATACATTGTGAATTTGAATAGTTGTCCTAAGAATGCCTGTCTTATTACTAAGAGTCCTAAAGAAAACAGTTGGCTCTGGCATAAACGCCTCTGCCATCTGAACTTTAAGATAATCAACAAGATTGCTAGAGAACATCTTGTTGAGGGCATTCCTAATGAAATCTATTCCAAATCACAAATGTGTGACTCCTGTCAAAAAGGTAAACAGGTAAAGGTTTCATTTAAGTCCATTCCAACTCTTTCAACCAGCAGAGTTTTAGAACTCTTACATATGGATCTTCATGGTCCTATCAAACCTCCTACATTGAATGGAAGAAGGTATACTCTAGTTGTAGTAGATGATTATTCTAAGTTTACTTGGGTAGTCTTTCTACACAAAAAGAGTGATACACAAACACTACTTCCAGATCTATTAAAGAGGTTGCAGGTTGAAAAAGGTCAACCCATTGTCAAGATAAGAAGTGACAAGGGGACTGAGTTTATTAACTGTTACATCTCTGACTAATGTTCTAAGTCTGGCATACAACATTTGACAAGTGCAGCCAGAACACCTCAACAAAATGGTGTTGCAGAAAGAAGAAACAGAACACTAAAAGAAGCATGCAGAGCCATGATTGCAGAATTCAACACACCTCAGAAGTTTTGGGCAGAAGCTATTAACACAGCTTGCCACTCCCAAAATCGAAGTGCTCTTAATAAGGTGCATGGTAAAACACCTTATGAGGTATGGAAAGGCAGAAAACCTAGAGTTTCTTTTTTTCATATCTTTGGATGTAAGTGTTTCATACATAACAATGGCAAAAGTAAATTAAATGCTTTTGATGCAAAAGCTGATGAAGGGATATTCTTAGGATACTCTTCTGTAAGCAAAGCATTTAGAGTGTTTAATTACTCTACCCTATGTGTGGGAGAAACACCCCATGTAGTCTTTGATGAGAATGTGCAGGACTCTGCTAATCATCAGCTCAGTAAGAAAATTGACAATCTAAAGCTTCAAACCAACAATAATGATGATGATGCAGAAATATATGAATCTGTACAAGCATATAATCCTTTCCTGAATGTCCTAGATCAAGATTCTGATAAAGAAAAGGTAAAAGACAAAGGTGAGTCATCTAAAACTTCTGATATGCCAGAATTGAATGACTGCTCTCCTATGAAGAAATCTGCTGATATAAATGATACTGATCTGCATGATGATTTGCATGATATAAATGATGATAGCATTTCTGTTAAGAATAGAAGGACATGGAAGTCTGCTCATTCTACTGATCTGATTCTAGGTGATTCTAGCAAAGGTGTTAAAACTAGAAAACAATTGTTTGACTCCCAGGAAGAACCTAGTAAGTCTTTATTTTGCTGGTGCTGTTTTCTATCATCTATTGAGCCTAAAACTGTGAATGAAGCTTTAAGGGATAGTTACTGGATTATAGCCATGCAAGAAGAACTTAATCAGTTCACTAGAAATGAAGTTTGGGAACTTGTTGATAGACCTAGTGATCATAATGTTGTAGGCACTAAGTGGATTTTCAAGAATAAAAAGGATGAAAATGATCTTGTAGTTAGAAATAAAGCTAGATTAGTTGCTCAGGGCTACTCTCAAGCTGAGGGTATTGATTATGATGAAACTTTTGCTCCTGTAGCTAGACTAGAAGCTATAAGATTGTTCCTTGCTTATGCTGCACATATGAAATTCACTGTGTATCAAATGGATGTGAAAAGTGCATTTTTTAATGGTATACTTGCTGAAGAAGTTTATGTGGAACAACCACCTGGTTTTGAAGTGAATAGTCACCAAGTATACAAGTTAAAGAAAGCACTCTATGGATTGAAACAAGCCCCAAGAGCCTGGTATGATACACTTTCTCTATTCTTACTTGAAAATGGTTTTACAAAAGTCAAGGTTGATAGAACTTTGTTTCGAAGACAAGAAAGTACTGATATATTACTTGTTCAAATTTATGTGGATGATATTATTTTTGGATCACCCAACAAAACCTTGAGTGAAAGCTTTTCTACACTCATGCAAAGTAAATTTGAAATGTCTATGATGGGAGAAATGACATATTTTCTTGGTCTTCAAGTAAAACAAACTACAAAAGGTATCTTTATAAATCAAGCAAAATACACTAAGAATTTGCTAGATAAATTTGGTATTAAAACCTGTAAGACAGTTGGTGTGCCCATGCAACCTACATGCAGAATGGATCCTGATGATGGAGGTAAGTCTTCTGACCAACCTCATTATCGTGCTTTAATTGACTCTCTACTCTATCTAACTGCCAGCAGACCTGATATTGCTTTTTCTGTTGGTGTATGTGCAAGATTTCAAGCAAACCCCAAAGAAAGTCATCTGGAAGCTGCCAAAAGGATATTGAAATATCTAAAGGGGACCATTAATCGAGGATTATGGTATCCTGCAGATGATGATATATCTTTAAGTGGTTATTCAGACTCGGACTTTGGAGGTTGCAAAATAGATAGAAAATCTACTTCAGGTTCATGTCAATTCTTAGGAACTAAGCTCATTTCATGGTTTTCAAAGAAACAAACAAGTGTGGCAACCTCTACTACTGAAGCAGAATATATGGCTGCAGGTAGTTGTTGTAGTCAGCTTCTTTGGCTAATACAACAACTCAGAGACTACAATATTGTAGAATCTAATGTACCTATATATTGTGACAGTAATAGTGCCATTGCCATCACACAAAATCCCGTTCTACATACTAGATGCAAGCATGTTGACATTAGGCATCACTTTATTAGGGATCATGTGGAAAAGAAAAATATTAGGATGGAAAAGATTCATACTGATATTCAAAGAGCTGACATTTTTACAAAACCATTGGCTGAAGTGAGATTCAGAGAGTTATGCATTAGCTTAGGGTTGATAGATATGGATTCTATATGTATATAGAACTGTACTAACATTTCAGGTACTGATCTTATACCAAGAGGAAGACAAAGCAGAAATTAAGAACAGTACATCAAAAGCCTAAATTCAGAAGAGACAACCCCATGTCAGACCACTACATTTAAAACAGGTAAAAAGGTTACTAAAGTGACCTTAATCCCGATGAGGAAGCTGGTAAAGCTGAGGGACACTGAGAACACACATTAAGGGGGAATCTGTGATTTCTTAAAGATCCTTTTGTTGACTCAGAACACTAAGTCACTTTAGCATAAACCTTGATATGATCATTAAATTAATCATATTTTTACTACTCTGTAATGTAATTCACCAATTATTGATGAACTAACACTTCTACCAAGGTGAAACAGGCACAGAAGAGGAATTCTCCACTGAAGGGGGAACTGATCTGATTACAGATTTGAAAAGTCTACAAATCTGATCTGATTACAGACTATATCAGTCTACAGATATATTCTGATTAATAAATTGACTTGTCTACAGAACTGTTCTGATTACAAAGTTTCTTTGTCTACAGTACTGATCTGATTACAATTCAATTATTCTACATAACTAATCTGATTACTGACTAAACTGTCTACAGAAAGATTTGATTACTACTAATCTGTTTACAGAATTCTACTAATCTGACACAGTACTGATCTGAGGATTACTGTGCTGATATCAAAAAGGGTGAAATCAGAAAATCGGGTACTGATCTGAACACTACTGTGCTGACCCAACTACTGATCTGATGTCTGAAGAAGTTTACTCAGCTGATCACAGTACTCAGCTGATCCAGATAAGTATATTTTAATATTTCAATAGTAAGAAAATGAAGTGAAAAGGTTGTTGGAAACTACTGTGCTGATATGCATCAGAACAGTATTTTTGCCTTAGAATAATTCTAAGTCAAAAACTGCTCAAATTTTAGATTACTAATAGAGAAGATTAGTACACTCCTCTATTTTTGACCTAATTTTTGTTGGTGTATTTATCAAACACAATTTGGTTCCAAGAATTGAAAGGGTTTTAGAATATGGATCGTTTTTTTTAACTCACAGATTTCGAGATAGAATCCTAACCACTCATCGTGCTAAGTAAAATCAATCCAAGCCCTAGATTTGGTTTGAATTTATTAAACAAGATCTCTCATCAGCTCATAACTTCATCTTCATTACTTACTATTCTGAAAATCTCTCAACTCGAAATCGCTTAATAATCACACTCTAGCTTCTACAAAAATCCTAAAATGGCGATTATCAATATTATCAGTGAATCTAACGAAGTTGCAGGAACTTTTGATTCTGATTTCTGGGTTCGAGAAAAAGGCATTTTTGTGGAAAATGTTGTATATTTCAATGGCAGACACAGTGCTGAAAATCAAGCTATTCTGACGATGTGCGAAGAGTGCGGGCTGAGAAAGTTTCTTGAATCATCTCCGATGAATGTGTTTGAACCAGAAGCGATGGAATTTTATTTGCAGTTTAACGGTGATAACAATGGTGTCCACTCCATGCTTTCTGGGCACAAGGTCTCGATTACAAGGGAAATCCTTGAAGTCATGCTGGATTTACCTCAAGGCCCAGTGGATATTCTGACTTACAAAGCAGGAGAAGAGAAAGAATGCGTAGGAAGATGGTCGGGTGTAGAAACAGAGTCCTTAAGCAATCTTAAGAAGGATGTTCTTCCTACTGGTCTGCAATTTCTAATGGACATAGCCGGAAAATGTTTGTTAGGGCAACATCACAGTCAGGATGCTCTATCAAGTTCAAAAATCCGAATTATGGCAGCAATCATTGATAGAGTACAAGGTGATTGGCAAGGGTTTTTCTTAGAAAGACTGTTAAATGAGAAAGAAAAAGTCTTGTTCGATGAGGATACAATGGAATTTTCGATTAAATCGAAGTTAGGGTTCGGAAACAAACTGAGTATTTTGTTGCCTCAGTTGGTTGTCAAGAAGGCGTACTGGAGTAATCCCAAGAAATTCCATCATGGAAAATTCTTGATGAAAAAGGAGTTTGTTCGCTTTGAACAAGAACATCCTTTGGAGCAACCTCAAGAACCTGAAGCACAAGAGTCTGGATCTTCAATGTATCGATCTGATGATAATCAACCAGAGATAAGATCGAAAGCGAGGCATGATCCGAGCAGTACTAGACCAAGGAGAGGGAGGTCTGCTACAGCTGCCTCAGAGCCAACAGTCCGGTTTATTGAGACTGTGGTGCAAGCAAGCTCTGAAGAACAAGAGGTTAGTAATTCAAGTGTTGTTTTTTTACATAAAAGAACCAAGAAGAGAAGTGCTAGGAGGAAGGTTGTTGATGTCTCTCCTACCCCTTCAAATTCTGATCCAAGCCCAGCTGATCCCATTAACCCTCAACCTTCATGTTCTGGAGAATCAGCTCACTACTTTCCAATGTCTCAGAACACTCCTCATTCATCCCCTCAGAACACTACTTTTAATCCTACTCCTATTTCAAGTCCTCAACAACAATCTTCACCACATCATTCCCCAACACAAGTTCATGATCACTCTACTGAACATGAATTTGAACCTTCTACTGTACCAATTGATATTTCATCATCCCCTGAACCTGAATATATAGCCCCTAAACCTGCTGGTTTAATGGATTATCCTATCTGTGATAAGGAAGATAGAATCAGGATAAATTTGAGATTGGCTTTGTTAAAACAGTTTCCTGGTTTGGATGAAAGCTCAGTTGAGTTTGAGAAACTTCTTAGGATAGGCACATGGGTGTATCTTAAGAGGAGTCCTCTCAAAGAGAACCTAGCCATTATGGAAGGTATGGGTGGTGCTTCAATCTTTGATGATTGGGAAGCAGAGCAGATGCTTACAGCTGGTGTTAACTCATTTCTTGAGCTAGTCACTCCTGAGTCAGTGGTGCAACTTGTTGAAAGGTTGACAGGATTTAAGTATTCTGTGGAAAATGTTGCTCCTACTGCAGATGAAAATGATATTGTTATGGAAAGTGAAGAAAGGGTAGTTGATAAGGATGCTCATGTTGTTGAAGAGGATATTATGGAAGTTGATGAAGCTGTTGACAATACAACAGAGGTGTTTGAGAACACTGTTGTGATTGAAGATACAGAAGTTGTTGGAAATCAAGTTTTGGATGCTGAAGAGATGGAAAGCGTTCCAGTTCAGTCTGCTGATCCTATCATTCCTGAAGATGTGCAGGAACAGGTCAGAACAGTTCCTATTGAGAAGGAATCTGATAATGCTAGCTTTGAAATGTTGAGAAAGCAGAATGCAGAGCTTCAAGCTAAGTTGGAAGATGCTGTGAGAATGTTCCAAGAAGCTACTGAAAGAATGAATAAGATGCATTCAGAAAATTCTTATGAAAGAGTTATGGAGCATACAATGTCTAAAATTTATGATCTCCATAGACTTCAAGAGAAGAACCTATCTCAGGTGTTGCATGCAAAGATGGAACAACACTTGACTCCTTTGAAAGAGTGGCATGATGAAGCCAAAAAGGGGGAAGACAGGATAAGAAGAATAATGGAGCAAACTCAATCACAACAAGCTCAACTAGTTGTGAGTCAAGATGAGTTGAAAGAAGAAATTGCAAGTTTGAATGAGAAAATCAAACTCAGGAAGCAACAGAAACAACAAGCTGAAGAAATTGTTGAGAAGAAGAAATCTGATGTTGCTGAAAGTTCTGTACAAAAGAAGAGAAAACTGATCTTGTCTGATGAAGAACAAGAAGAGGAAACTGGTAGAGTTACCAGATCAAGAAGCAAGTTGAAAATTGGTGTTTCAAGTGAAGAACAAGAAAAACTTGAAGTGTTGAAGAAAAAGAAAGCTGAAGAAGCAGAATTGAAAAAGAAGAAAGATAAGGATGTTAAGTTTTTGAAAACAAGATTTGATAATAGAGTTGCAGCTTTGAGAAGGAAAATGAATGCTCAGAGAAAAGTTGAAGGAAGAGAGTTTGACAAAAAATTTCAAGATGAGAATTTTGTTGATTTCATTGTTCTAACTGAAAATATGGAATACTGGAAAAATCTGAAGAAGAAGTGGCAAATTGCAAACTTCATTGTGAAGAAGTTTGGTGATCATATGAACAAAGAAGCTGAATTTGCTGACTTTGAAGAGTTCATGTTGAACATTGATAAAGATTTTTGGGAAGATATAACACAAGTTGCTGCTCGTGCTGGAACAAAGATCTTATGTTCTGAAGAACCAAATTGGGAACCTCCAAGACTAGAGAATGGAGAACCTGATTACAAGGAGATTAGTAACATAATTGCTGAGATTATCAAAGAAGAAGGAATAACTGATCATCAACATATGATGGATATCAAAGCAAGGTTTTATGTTGCATTCAGAATCTGAAGATAAAGAAAGAAGATGAAGGACAAACTCACAAGATAACTTTTCTTAACCTTAATCTTTATTTCTATATCTCTGTTTGTTTCATATTTTGTTAGTATATGTAATATGTGCATTATCTGATCTGATTATGAATATGAATCTGGAATTTTGAATTGATGAACTGTTATGATAGACTACATACTTAACTACTGATTTATTAACATTTAAGTAGTTTTGGCTTCATCAAAAAGGGGGAAATTGTTGGGATATGAATCCTTGAAACAATGTTCTAATTGATGAAAGTATGTTTTGATGGCCAAAAGCAACTTAAAGTTAGTAATATATGTGGTTCTAAGTCATCTTAACTGAGTCATATGAAATAAGTTTACTGATCTTAATGAGATATTGAAAACTGAGTTTACTGATCTTATTGTTTTTACTGATCTGATATATGAACTGTTAGGAACTAAGCTGATGTTTTGTATTGTATAGACAACTTATAGTATAGGACTTAGAAATACTCATCTGTATATAGTTCAGTTGATGTATAGATAGGTTTTATATTTGTAAAGTTGTATTCTATTGTACTCAGCATTGTAATAGTTTGGAACAGTAATTTAGAACACTAGATTAGAAGAAGATCAGAAGACTAATGAAGACTCGGAGGGCTACTTCAGAATAAGAAGACTTCAAAGAAGAGTTGAAGAGAAGCTTAGAATAATTCTGGAGAAGTACAGAACAATTTTGAGTTACTGTGCTGACTGGCTCAGAACAGTAAAAATCAGAACAGTAAGTTACTGTGCTGATTTGGTAAATTTGAAGAATAAGTTTGGAAAACTTATTTAAAGAGTAACTGAAGATATATTTGAAGATATGCTGACTTGGAATAAAAAGGAAGTTACAAAGTCGGTTACAAGAAGAAGTTACAAAAACAGTTTTAGAGTTAGTTCACAAACTGCTAACTGTCATACTAAGTTCTATAAATACTGTATGATCTCCTACTTGAAGAGACTACTGCTACTACTAAACACTTACTGATCTTAGAGAATTAAAGAGCAAGTCTACAAGCAAGAACTCACAGAGTTAAGGAAATCGAACTAAGGAGAAGCCACTGAATTGAAGAGAAGAATCAAAGGCTACTCAAGAGAAGTTTTACTTTTCAGTTTTAAGTTTGTATTGTTGTAAACAAGTGTGCTAGTTACTTGTGAAATTACTAGTCGATCGAAGATACACTTGGGAGTGTAATCGATAAGATCACAGTCTTAATCTTGGGACTTTAAGCCACAAGAAACTCAAGGAAGAGTAATAAAACATCACAACTGGGATTGTGAGAGTGGATGTAGACTTTTTGGTCGAACCACTATAAAATTCTGTGTTCTTTATTTTCTGTTTAATATTTGTTTGATATTTGTTTAACCAAGAACAGTAGAATTGTCTAAGTAAAGATCTGTATAAAAGTTGAGTATAAAACTGAAACTGGAAGTACTGATCTGACTCAGTAAGAACAGTACTATTCAGAACACTATTCCGCATTATAAACTCTGATATTTTGAAAGATTTTTGAAAGTCTATTCACCCCTCCCCTCTAGACTTTCTTAGCTTACTCAATCTTAACTCAACTTGGGACCAACATGTGGATATGTAAAAAACCTTTGGTATCCATCAAGTTTTAGGTAATTAAATGGACTCGCGTCTATCTCTCTTTTTCACTACACGCTTCATATGTTAAGTTCTTTTGACATCTGTCTTTCTGTTTCTCTTTCTCTGCCTTTCTTCTCACTTACTTTAATTACAATTCTTCATTTCAATACACATAGCTCTTTTTGCCTCATCTCATTTTGACCGCCTTTCGAATTCATTATCTTCAACTGATTTGCTGCAGCAATTTCGGCCGTCGGTACGTCTCGTCCCGGTACGTCTTCCTGCTCTCTTTTCTCTTGTCAATATGCATGTGTGTTCTTTCATTCCTATACATTTTACACATTTCATCTTTTCCCCTTTGTAAGTTTCTGCAACTTTTTTTATTTGATTTTTTGGAGTGTTTTTTTAAAGAACGAAGTGCTCAACTACTTAGTTTGTTTATGTGCTCTACTACTCTTTCTGTAACATAGGAAAAACAAAGTTGTGTATATCTGTAAAAAAAAAAGTTATCTATTTTAGATTTTTAGTTGTTTGATATAATTTCTTGATCAATTAGACCTGTGTTACACTTGGGTACTTCTCATAGGGCCATAAATTAAAAATGGGAGCACTACCTATTGTTCATTACTAAAAAAAAATTAGGAATCATAAGTTCTTAAGAAGTTTTCTAACTTATATAGTTTGATGCATACAAGGTGTTTGATGTTATGCCTGAAAGATTTGTATTATTATTGATGACAAAGATTTTTTGTGATTCAGATGATGACTGTCTATTTTTAAATTTTCTGATCATTTGTTTATGTGAGATATTATTTCCTTCAATAATGTAGTTATTCCTTACAAGATGTTCATGGATAGGCCTAACATTGCTTTATTTATTTGCCTCAGGTTGTTCTTTATTTGTATGTAATTATGAAATACTGATGAAGAATGAAGGTGCAATCGATGTTCGTGGAGAAATTTGAGCCCTTAAAGCCACTGAAGAAGAATCTGTGATTGATAATTATATTTTTTTTAATTTGTGATTGATAATTAACATCAATCTTGTTTCCTAGTTTAATTTTATTCTTGCAAAATAAATTCTATTATGGCATGATTTGTGAGGGAGAATTCATGTTGACTCCTTATAAATTGGAGCTAGAATTGTAATAAAGATAGTTAAGAAGTTTTTGAATAATAAAGAATAGAGAACAGAGTTCTTTTGAATTGCATTTACGGTTTTCTTTTTAAATCAACGTATTTGAATTCTTGCCACTTTTTCGGGTATTCTTAGAATCAACGAAGTAGTGTGTGTTTTTCATATTTTCATCTTTTATACGCTTCCGCAGCCTACATCAAATACTCCCTCCGTTCAATTTTAAAATGCCCACTTCTTTGGGCACGGGTTTTAATGAATATTGATTAGTTTATTCATAAAGTAGATAAGTTGATGGTATGATGGGGTATTGTGGGGTACATTTGTAAATAAATGATTGTTTATGAATAAAGTGAATGACAAAGTGGGTAAATAAGTGATGATAGGAGGGTGGAGATAAAGTAGAATGAATAGTATTGTTTCTAAAAATGGTATGGACATAATAAAATTGGACAACCAAAAAATGAAAGTGGGAATAATGAAATTGGACTGAGGGAGTACATGGTTTTTATTTCATTCTTGCTAATCCTACTTCTCTTTGAGGCTTCATGAATTTAATTATATTGTCACTATGTATTTATTCTAAAGGAGTTATTGAGGGCAATATATTTTATTTGCTTTATTTTACCCGTGTAGATTTGTTAACCTTATCTCTACTGTCTTCCTCAATTCCTTTTCTCTACCTTGCTAGGTTAGTTCTCCATCGTCTCTCATGTTTTTTCATCTTGGTTTATGAATTTCTTTCTGCTTTCTTATATGTTTAGCTCTGGGTTACTCCTTATTTCTTATGTGTCTACAATTTTCATTTATAAATCAAATATAGTAATTTCTTTGTTGTGTTCTTGAAAAGACAAAAATAAATCTTCTTTTTATGTCTAAGCTAGTGATGAAGGGAAGGGGTGTTAGACTACTTTAATTAGTTTGGCCATTTTCTATATTAACTGCTTAACTTGAACAAATAACAAGAGAGAAAATTTCTCATCAGAGGATCCTGTTTTAATTATACTATTTTTTTTTAAATATTGAGAAGAGTTACAATAGTAACCAATTCAAAAGTTTTGGTAATGTATTAGTCTTAAACTATATGGGTAGGTTACAGTTACACCATCGGTTATGTATCTTTGAATTTTGATATCCTGATTTTGGAATGAAAAAAAATAGATTCATTCTTTTATTTAGCTAGAGAAACCTGATACTTGGCTGAAACTTTGGCAAAATGTCCTCTAAGTTTCACACCTTCATGCCACCCATTTAGTTAGTTGCAAACATAACATACAACTTTATAATCACCTTAATTAATGGTGTGAGTCCTAGCTTAAAAATTCATATACTTGGTTGAAATCATCTAAATGGTTGACAACATTAACAGTAAACAAGGTTTCTGGCATAGGGTGCAATGCAATGTTACTCTATCATTTTACGTGTGACATTAATTCTGCATACATTAAATTATCTATCGTGATATTGCAATGTTCTTGTCATTTGTTTTCCACCTATTTTAGAATATCTTAAATAGTATTCCATTCCTTATTTTTTACAGCAGTTTGTATGAATGCTTTAACATTAGTAGCACCAAATAGAAATATTAGAACATTAGTTGCAATACATAAATAATTTTTCATTATAACTTGCCATTTTAATTGGTAATCAAACTTTCTAATCTGAAAAATAAAATATTATTTTCCTATCACAGGTTGAACAGAGGAAGAAAGGGCTTAAGCAGGTATGAATTTTCATTCATAAAGATTCAATCAGACTACAATTTTTATGCTTAGTTTAGTTAAATAATGATTCTTATATTTAGATGATAGATAACATGCAAATAAAATTTTCTATAGTTTGTAATTATTATGATATGAATATATGATTGACAATATAGTTATATATGTTTGATTAGAGAGATACAAACATATCTACCTTGCTTCTAGCATTATTACTTTCAGTTTTTATTCATCATTGTTTTAACTTTTAAGTGGATAATAATAAATAATTTTACTTAATTTTTGTATCAGCAAACAAACTAATTATAATAGATACCATTAAACTCATTTTTTTTAAAAAGCTCTTGAATATTCGCTCATTAGGATTCTCTTACAGATACAACTTTCTTTACAAATATTTAATTTATATAGTTGTCCTTGAAGTGCATGTAATATAGTCAAACAATAACATATTACTGAATTATATATTTGTATATTTTAGCATACGATTTGATACTTCATACATGTCAAAATTTTCACGTCAGTTCTATTTTGTGTTAATGATTTATAAATGAAAATTATTAGAACATTGGGTTTTATATGTGCAAGTATCATACATCATGTTTTATCTACGGAAAAAGTAAAGATTACGCCTCATTGTCATCTGTTACGAATGAGATTACGATTTTACCTTCATTTATTACCTCACATGTTAAGGGTTATTTTTAATAGGTTAATGTTTGTTAATTTCAGGTTCCTGCTATTAATGTCATCTACACTAGAAAAAAATGTTTGTTTCTCCCAGCAAAGCACCAAATAGGTACACTTTTAAAGTTATTTGATTATAGTTGCATTGTGTACTGTTTTTAATATATTTGCATCAGCAGACACGCAAACGAAGTTACACAATACGAAAGAAAAGTAGCAAGCAGTCATTCTCACAGTTAAAGATTAGTTGTAGACCTTTTTTCTCATAGCATGTCTCAATTACCCAATGTTGAGGACTAGAAAACTTGAAGCTTGTGTGAAAAGTGAATAAGAAAGGATTAGAAGCAAGGAAGGGAACTTGATTGAAAAGTTTACCAGAAGTAATTGCACTGACTATAACATCAAAACCTATTTTCTCTTTATTAGTAGAAAAAATTATACTCATTTTATAGTCAGTTTGATTGTGAATTTGTGATGGAAGAGACATTAATGTCTGCAGTCCTCAACCATTAATAATGTTGGAATAAATATTCCTTCCTCAAGGAAGCTTCTGGAATATATCTATAGAATTTACTACTACATTTTCAAAAATAATATTTTTTTTGTTAATTAAATATTCTGTAGCATATACTGTCATTTTTGTTTCTATTGTAGCAACTTAATGTCAATTTGTATACACACATATATACATAGATTACGTTTCGAGGTAGAATTATTTGACGGGATGGGGACTTTGACCACTTTCATCGAAGAAAAAGAGGCAAAAATGATATTAGACATGTCAACTGAAAAGGTCATCGAGGTAGATCTAGAGGTATATTTATGTAACATAAGTTATTAAGTTTTTTATCATTTACACCTACTTACATTTTCGTTTTCTCCATGTTTAACAGGATAAGATGTTAGGTTCCAACGAAATCAACGAGAAATTGAAAGACACACAGTGGCTACTTCACATAAGAACGACTACCTTTGAAATAAGAGACAGAAAAAATGTTCGAAACACAGTAATATCCTGCCTTCCATCAACAGATCTGTCTTCAGAATCACAAACCTTTCAACAGAAAAGCTCCACTTCAAACCCTCAACAAAGTTGGGAAACAAATGTGACAATGTGTGAATTTTAGAAAATCACCTCAGCAATACAAGAATCTTCCACAACTCCTGTTACCCACCCTTCAAAAGCAACCGGTAAAAAAACTCTATACTCCCTAGAAGACCCATCAGGTAAAAACCCAAAACACAACAAACAAGACTAAGAACCTGGAAGACGCATAACATATCACTCTTTTGAAACTTTTAAAACTCTTTTTGTTGCACATATGTTTCCACTTGCATATATCTACTCAAGTTACTCATTTTGAAATCACTTTTGCATTCCTGAAAGTACTTTTATATAATAACATTTTATTTTATATATACATTATATTTTAAATTTGTCAATATGGACCTAATCAAAATCAATTTAATTAGATTTCTAACATTATATTAATCATTTTTTTTTCGGATCAACATTTTATTAATCATAGTTCTTTTAAAACTTGATTTAAAAGAAAAATGTAGAACTGATGTTAACTATACCCATTTTTCAGGGCACATACCTTTTTTTTCATTTTCAAATCACATTAATTATGTCCAAAAGTTTGTCTACAGTTAATTTTGTGTTTTAGAAAGCTATATATATATATATGTATTATGTTTGCAACAAACTAAATGGAATTATTTCCAAAATTACAGTCAATTATCAAGTTTCTCTAGCTAAATATAAGAATAAATCTATATTTATTTCACAAAAAAATAAAATATGCTGCACAAAGTTCAAAAAAAAATTTGAAAATTATAATACAACTATATCCATAAAATTATCTTTTTACATATTATTTATTTTCAATTTTAACAATTATGCATTATCTTATTTCCCTTGTTTTTATATGGATACAAAACAAAAGTTGTTTCACACATTTCATAACATGTACAAGTATATGGAACATGCTAGTCTTGGGTGAGACCGTCTCACAGAAAGAGATCCGTGAGACCGTCTTTATATATAAAAAGTGATAATGTTTGAACAAAAAGTGACAGTCACTTTTGTTAAAAATATTATCACTTTTCACTTAAACATTATCACTTTTTTTATAAAACAAAATCTGGAAAATGAATATGGGTTATCCTACCCAAATTTTTGAAATATAAGTTAAAAAAGATCTGTCTCACAAAAAAGATCCGTGAGACGGTCTCACACAAATTTTTGGCTATGGAACAACATCATTATCACATGCATGTTGTTTGACTAGTGGAAAGAATCACAATTCCCTCACAAACCATTCTTCACTGTGTATATATATACCTATACCTCAACTTCATATAAATTATAAATTCTTCATCATTACTTTTACAAATACCTTGGATATTAATAGGTATTACAGCTGCATCGACTGTGGACAATGTCTATACAATTCCACATTCCAACAAAAAGTTGAAGCGTTAATAAGAAGGTTTCACTCTAATTCAGTATGAGCAATCATTTTACAAATGACACTAAACATGAATTGGAGACTCACTATGCTGCTCGATTACGTTGTAAATATTGAAGAAGAGATAAATGTCAATTGTACTCATCAAAGTCCCAATGTATACTAACACAATATTATTATAATAAATACTTTGTTATATTAGAAATGTATATTTATAAAAATATGCGTGTTTAAATTTAAAGCGTTGAACAATTTCAGTACCAAAATGAAATTTGAAAATGAAAGGGGAAATTAAATTACATCGTTGCCCTCTTCTCCTCTAGACCACAAATTAATCTTAAACCCTAAACCTTAAACCCAGCTTTTTCATCTTCACTATAATCACGATGCTCTATGTTCCGGTTAGCCACCATACGACACCGTCTACTGGTCCGGCTCTTCTTCACCAAACTTCCACCTTTTTCCTCTACCAGCGCTGCCGCCGTCGCGGATTTCTCGCTAAACGACACTGTCTCACAAATCATTGCCCACATTAACTCTCCTCCACTTCGCAGTAATAAGTTCTTATTGAGTTCCCTCAGAAACGATAACTGGTTTAAGAATGAAATACCCAAGTTGGGGGCTTCTGAAATAGAAACCATCATCCAGAATCTCACCCCGGAAAATGCAATTGGGCTCTTCTTTTTGTTACAAAACGAACTTGGGGTCAAACACTCACCAAACTCTCAGTTCATCATCGCGCATTTGTTGGCGGAGAAGAAGCGGCCCCGTGCACTAGTTTGTCATCTGCAGATGGTTCTTAAGGAAGAAGGTATCCCACTTTTTATAGTCTAGATTTGAATTGAGGCTGAAAAGTCTGATGGTATGCTGTAGAATTTCAGAATATTGAATCATGTATTAAGAGTGAATGTAATTATTCATTTTTGTATCTTCTTGGGGTATGGCTTGTGGATATTTTGGTTAAAGAATGATTGGGATTCGTAGGAGACTTTGTATTGATCTTGATGGAAGTTTTCTAGCTGTTTATTTTCTCTTAAAGGTCGTCCTTTTGTTTTTACCTAAAGTAATTTGGAAAACAAGCAGTTTGCAGCATGAATAGGTTGAAATAAATGGCTAAAAGATTGGCCAAAAGTGTGTCTAGTTGCAATTGTGATGAGTTTTGTTGGTGCATTCTCTTATTCTTGTTGAACTGCTTGATAAAACCTGTTCTGGACTGTTCAGAGATTGCTGATTTCTCCTTTCTTATAGAATTTTTATGATTCTTGTCAGGCTCTGGATCTTCATCCTCGTTTTGTGAGCTGCTTTTGAAAAGATTCAGGGACTGGGATTCAAACCATATGGTGTGGGATATGCTGGCATTTGTTTATTCGAAAAGCAATATGGTCCAGGATGCTCTTCTTGTGCTGTGCAAGATGAAGGACTTATGTATACAGCCATCAATTAAGACTTACAATAGTTTGATGCACAACTTGAGAGACACTGATATCATGTGGGATATTTATAGCAAACTCGAAGCTGATGGCCCTTGTCCTACTGATTATACAAATACAATTTTCCTTGATGGTCTTTGCAGACAGTCCCTAATTGTTGAAGCAGTTGCATTTCTGAGGGATATAGAAGAGAAAGAGGCTGAGCCCTGTGTTGTTTGGTTTAATACTCTGATATCAGGATTCTGTAGATTGGGTTTTGTGGATATTGCGAAATCATTCTTCTGTAAGATGTTTAAGTATGGTGTAAGTCCTGATGTATATAGTTATAACATTCTCATTCATGGGCTTTGTGTCTCTGGTTCATTGGAAGAAGCATTAAGCTTTGCCATAGACATGGAAAAACATGGTTTGAAGCCCGATAGAGTAACTTATAACATTCTTGCCAAAGGATTTCATCTACTTGGGATGATGGATGGAGCTTGGAAAGTTAGTGAGAAACTGTTGCATAGCGAGTCGAACCCTGATCTGCTTACCTACACAATACTGATTTGTGGGCATTGCCAGACAGGCAATGTTGAAGAGGGTTTAAGGTTACGAGAGGAGATGATAACTAAGGGTCTTAAGTTAAATCGTATGTCATATCAAGCGCTACTCAGCAGCTTGTGTAAAAGTGGACATATTAAAGAAGCTTTGAGTTTGCTATGTGAAGTAAATGATGTTGGTTTAAAACCAGATTTTTTTATGTATTCTATGATGATTCATGGTCTTTGCAAGCTGGGAGAAGTGCAAAAGGCCATCCAATTATACAAGGAGATGTGTGTGAAGAGAGTCACCCCAAATTCTTATCCACACAGATCAATTTTATTAGGATTGTGTGAAAAGAGAGGTATATCTGAAGCAAGAAGTTATTTTAATGCATTGACGAATGGTGACCTGATACAAGATGTTATATTGTACAATATCATGATTGATAGATATATAAAACTTGATAATATGGAAGAGGCTGTAGGATTGTACGAAAATTTATTGCGAAAAGGAATTGCCCCAACTGTAGTTACTTTCAACTCTTTTATAAATGGATTCTGCAAAGCTGGAAAACTAGCTGAAGCCAAAAGGTGGTTCCATGACATGGAAACGCATAATCTGGTGCCAACCGTTGTCACGTATACTACGATTATGAATGCCTTTTGCGAAGTTGGAAGCTTAGAAGCTTCATTTAAGCTCCTTGAGGAAATGGAAAGAAATGGGATGGAGCCAAATCGAGTAACTTACACAGTGCTAATGAAAGGGCTGTGCAAGCAAGGAAAGTTGGAAGAATCTGTTGGGGTTCTTCGGCATATGTCAGCTAAGGGTCTTGCTATTGATCAAACTACTTATAATGCTTTGATCCAGTGCTTTTGTAAAGCTCGAGACTACAACGGAGCATTTCAGTTACATGATGAGATGGTTCGACTCAACATTCAGCCAAATAGTGTCACTTATAACATTCTTATCAATTGGTTGTGTATATATGGAAATCTAAGTGTTGCTGCAAGATTATTTTCTTTTATACAAGGTCAAAATTTCAGATTGTCAAAAGTTGCATATACCACTCTTATTAAAGCATATTGTGCAAACGGAGATGCTCAGAATGCTATGATACTCTTTCGTCAAATGGGTGAAAGTGGTTTTGAAATTTTACTGAAGGATTACAGTGCAGTGATTAATAGACTATGCAAAAGATCTCTACTGAATGATGCAATGGATTTTTTCCAGAATATGTTGGTTGACGGTATTGCTCCTGACCTGGAAATTTGTTCGGTCGTGCATAAATCATTACACCAGGCTGGTTATTTGAGACCCAAGTTGCAACTTTATGCTTTAATGATCAAATGTGGCCTTGGTCCTGGTTGAAATGGATGAGACGAGTTTTTGCGGGTGCTTCTCATCATCAAATGTCCTCTGTGGATCAAATGCTGCAATAAGGTATGGAGCTCTTTAAAGTTATTTCAATCACCACACACTCAAAGAAACAAGAATAGAAAATGGAAACCCTATGGAGGCATTTAATCTGACTTGTAGAGAAAGCACCTTATTACTCGTTGTGACCACCATTTAGAATCCTAAATTATTATATGAGCTTTTGGGATCCCATTTGTGTTATTGCCCTTGAATCACCGTAATCACCGTTACACCGCCAGTGAAAATTAGTCCAGTAAAATGGTTACACAGTAATTTATTATGCCGTCTCTCGCCTTTATGTTCTCAGCATCTTTTAAATTGTATTGATATTATTGGTTTTAACTTTCAATCTGTGCTACTTTCAGGGTGCTGATCTCTTGTTTGACATAGATAATGAATTAACTATTAAGAGAACTCTACTGAGTTGGAACCCACCTGTCACAGTAGCTCCAAGGAGAGAATTATGTCCAGCTCGGGTATGATATATACTGAATTTAGTTTCATGTGAAGGCACTTGTGTTGCCTCCGTGCTCATGTCACTTTTATTTTGAGTTAACAGGATAACGATTTATGTGCTGTTGGTCGTTGGGACATTTGGACTTCAAATTGCCTTGTTCCGTTCATGCTGCAAGCAGAAGGATGCTATATGATGCCACAAATAAACCTTGATTAGGTAATGCTAGTTCAAAGAAACGTAGTCTGGTAGATTAACAATATGCATCTACATTTTATTTCTTTCGACGTGATCTTTGCTTGAGCATGGACTACTTGGAAGAGATTGCAATATTTCTAACCTCTTGTGATTTCCATTTTACATAGATATTTCAATTACTTTTAATAACATAACTATATTTATATATTTGAACTTATGCATCAGGTAAATAACATAACTGTCAAGTGTCAACTCATTCCTTACCCTGTTCTCTTATTCTTTTATGTTTTATTTTTCAGGTTCAAGAACTTCTACTTCATGATGTTGCTGAAAGAGTTCATTCGTCGAACCCCAATTGAAAATCGTGTAATCGATGGTCTCTACAGCACACATGTTTCCTGCTGTTGCCTCATTTAAGCATAAGAATCAACTGTTCAAAGTTCAGCTTACTGCATTTCGACGATTGCAAATCTCTGCATCATTCATGAGAATAAAATCCAATGTTTTTTCCTGAACTGTTTCCTTATTTCATGCACGTACTTTGTTTGAGATGTTTTAGCATGGGGTTTGTGATAGAGTCAAGTTCGAGAAACAAGTAAATTATGTTCAAGCAACAATTGAATTTTATAATAAAATTAAAAAAACAACAATATCGTATAAATAGAGTATTAAACTTATATCTTTATTTAGTACGTAAGTAATAAAGTTCACAAACTATTTATTCAAAAGGTTGTAAATCTTTTGCTACAGAAATTAGACACAACCGTATTAATAAGACTTGGAACTTGATAGCATTAATTAATCTTTACCTAATAATTCAATCATTATATTCATTACTTTTTACTCTTTCATAATTCCACCTTATAAGACCTAAAAATAAACATACATTTTTTACTTTTTTTATCGGTAAAATAGAACTTTTATTGCAGCCACAAATAGGGCATAGGAAATACCCTTCGTTACAGATGCAATTCAGAATTTAAAGCTTAAAGTAATGCAAAACACCCATTAACCTCCTTTCCGTCCACTCGATGGACCTCCTTCCTAAAAGGTAAGAGATAATAATTCGGTCCACGAGTGAGAAGTTCGAACTTTTAGATGAGACATAATTATTTCACCTTTGCTCTTTCCCCAACTCCATAAAGCGTGATTTTAACTATTTCATTAGTGACTCTCGATCTGTTGTCCCGTTATTGAAAATGATCTTGTTCCTAATCTTTCACACGAGCCATAATAAACACTCTCATATGCTCGTTGCGATTCTCCTTCCCTTCTTTCCATCAAGTGGCATGCTAAACTGAGTTAGATTCGAGCTCGGTCTAACCATAAGAGCAATAGAGATGTCCAACCATTTGAGACAGCTCATCCACAATTGGGATGCGAATGAGCACTCAAAGAAAATATGGTGTTCCATCTCGTCCGGTCCGTTGCATAACACGCATGCTGCACTATTAGGCCATTTTACTTTGAAATTTAAAAACTATGGTTTTGACTTTCATACTTATAAACATATTATCACAATTTTCAATACAATAAACTTCATTTCTTCACATTCTAATATAATTAAATTATAATACACATGATTTAATTATTTCACCCCTACTCAACAATAATATAACATCTCATACACAACAATAATATAACATAAATTATGTTACGTGTTCATTATTAAGTTGAGGAATTTTTCGGTTCAAGTTGGAGTATTTCATGTACAAGCGCATCTAAATCTCTGTAGGAACTCCCACCAACTTTAACTGCTTCCAACGCCCAGTTTCTCAATTCCTTGGCTTTACCCTTCTCCTTTGCTTCCCCATGCATTGACTCGGCAATTTTCCGAGCCAACTCGTCCGAGTCGGGCACCGTGTCGCCACCCTCGCACACATTCACTGCAGCACCCTTGTACTCCACCAACAGCTTAGCACCCTCAAACTGGTCTGCTTCCATGGGCCAACCCAATATCATCACACCCGCTGCCACCGCTTCCAACACCGAGTTCCACCCACAGTGACTCAAGAACCCGCCTACTGCCCGGTGACTCAGTATCGCCGTCTGTGGGGCCCATCCTTTCAAAACAAAACCCCTACCCGAAACCCGATCCTCAAACCCGTCCGGAACCGACCCATACCCATCTGCCAGTTGTTGGGCCGACAGATTTTTGACGACCCAAACGAACCGGGCCCCACTCCTCTCAAGCCCAACAGCCAAAGCCTCCATTTGGGCCTTTTTCAGAAACTTTTGACTCCCAAAACACACGTACAGAACAGACCCATCATCATCCCATTGATCAAGCCATGAGATAACATTTACACTAGTACTAGAATCAGAATCACACGCCCTCAGTTTATCCGACGCACCCACCATATTCAACGGCCCAACACCGTAAACACGTGGACGGCCCATCTTGAAATAGTCCAAAAATTCACCCTCTAAGGCCCAAAAAGTGTTGAAAACAGAGGCCCAACTCTGCCCATTTGCAACCATTGATTTCACGATGAACTCAGCGCCGATTTTGTCGTTACATTCCAAACCCTTGCATCGCCGGAGAATCGAAGCCGGCGACCGGTCCCAACTGTAATTCGGAGATCGAGGTAAATCAACCAGATCTACATTAGTTCCAGGTTTTATATCCTCATAATTCTGCCACATATAATCAAAAATTGTAACAATGAATGCTCCAGAAGCGTAGAAGACGATCCGAGGGATTCCGAGATCGTGAGCTAATTGATTGGTCCATCCGAGGAAGAAATCGGAGAGAATGGCAACAGGTGGGTTACGGTGGGATTTAAACCAGTGGATTATAGGTTGTTGAAGTTTGGAGAGAGCAGATATGATGGGAATGTTGCCGTGGTTGCCGATATCCCTGACGTTTTCGGCGCCGGGAGGAATTGAAGTGTCGGCGGGGAAAGGGAGGATTAGGGTTTGGATTGAAGGATTGGAGGAGAGAAGAGGGGTTAGGATTGGGAGGTTTTTGGGAGTGATAAGGATGGTGATTGTGAGTTTGAAAGAGAGATGGTGAGATAGATCGAGGAGGGGAAGCATGTGGCCTTGTGCTGGAAATGGCATGACTAGAATGTGGACTCCATTGCTGCTGCTGCTGCTGCTGCTCGAGCTCAAAGACATGATGATGATGATTCCTGCAGATTTGCTCTCCCCAGAGAGAGGGATAAGGTTTTTTTTTTTTAAATGAGTGTACAATTTTGGTTCAATAATACAGCCTGCCAACTGCCAAGTGCCAGCCAGTTTTACAGTCACTGCTGAATCAAACTCTGCATTTCTAAAAGATTTTTATGTCAATTTAGGACTGGAAAATAAAAATTACTCCCAAAGATAGTGAAAACAATATAAAAGGATGAATATACCAATAACACAAAATAAATGTATATTACTCCTAGTAGTTGATTTTACAAATACCCCAAAAATGGTAAAACTCAGATAGTTGATTCACGAAGAATACCATAAAAGAGATCTCATTTGTCTTATATTTCTTGTTCACCAAATGTAGTTTCATACACTTTATGAAAACTATGACCCTTCAACCATCACTTAATTACTCAATTTGTCATCAACTTCAACTTTACATACCCAATAATACTCTTACTTTATCTACTTAACCTACAATTTTCTTAAAACTTGTGCTACATCCCAATGAGACTACATTTAGTGGATGAGGGGAGTAATATTCAAAGTACTGCATGACAAGACCCTATGCAATATTGAATCTGAATCACAACTTTGCAGAAGCTTTCTATCTTATTTTTTCGTAGGTTTTAAAAAAAGTTTGTCATTCCTTTTTTTTTAGTAGATTAATATCTCTCAGTATCATTATATTTTTTCTTCTCTAACTTCTTGTTGTATGGTTCAATAATACAGTCTAGCGAGTTTTACAGTTCCTATTGAATCAGAAGTATCTCAGACTCGAACATTACTTTTCTAGTTAGAGACCAACGTTTCTAAAAGATTTTCACATCAATACTAGTGTTGTACTAGTGCGATTTATTTTAATAATGTTTAAAAAGGAAGTAAATTTGACGGTAATTGTACATAATATATAGTTTTGAGATTTTTTGTAGTACGTTCGATTCAGCATGCATCCATGTGATGGAATAAATGAAGGAGCGACATTTGATAGACATTGTATTTATTGCACAATTATTTATACAGTTGCTACCCTTTGGATTATTGCACAATTGTTTATCCTACTCTTTTCCCCTCGAAAAATATTTGTCTTACTCGTTTGCTTTAGATCATTATTATATGCTTGTGTTTAACTTTTTCGTATTTTGATTGACTGTAACCCTATATTTATACGAATGGTTGGTCTGCTATGGACTCGAGTGCATGTTGTGCACCTTAGTTCATGTTGCACTTTTCAATTTACTGACTTACACTTTCCAATTATTAAACTGTATAATAATATTTTTAGTAATAATTGAAAAGTGCAACACCATTTACCAAAAAGTGTAAGTCAGTAAACTGATGCACATGGACTAGGGTGCACAGCATGCACTCGAGTGCATACTAGACTTTACCTTATACGAAAATAATACTCCTATATCTCATCAAATTTCAAAAGGAAAAAAAAAAAAAAAGTTTACTCTTATCACAATTATAATCAATAATAGTATCACTTCAATGAAAACTGATGTACCATTTTTTATATCAACTAATGAAAATCTAGTCGATGGACGATGGGGAATGCGTTCACTTTATTAAATTACTAAAACATAGTTCACTTTTTTAAAATAAAAAATCGTGAAAACAATAAATATTCTGTTCATTTTTATATATGATTGTTTTATATGAATCTTTGTCTTTTAATTTTCAATTTTGATGCTATTAATTCAACTTTTTTTTTAAATACTCACTGTCTCCTGTGATCACTATTTTATACACGTTCTAAAAATAATTCATATTTTAATTATAAAGAAGATACATGAGTAATCCTGTGATCACTATTTTATACACGTTCTAAAAATAATTCATATTTTAATTATAAAGAAGATACATGAGTAACGAGTAAGGTAGAGCATCAACTTTATTAATAAAATAAAAAATATACTTAAAAAATAGTAAGTATTTAAATAGAATAAACATATTGTTTCTAAACACACTTTTAAAGAAAACACGGAATAATAGATAATATATCCCGTGTGTATTAGTATTACCAATGTGGGAGTAACAAATCAAACTCCCTCAAATAATTAAAAACATAAAATTGTCCCTCTCTCGTCAAAATCTCACTTTTCCAGGAAACATCATTCCTGAACGAAGAGAATTCGAAAGATTTATATTTCTTGTGGCGAAAGGAAATTGACAAAGGGGTTAAATTCATTCAACTAAAGAATGCTTAATTTCTTTTGATTTCCAGGCAAGTTCTTGATAAAATTAAAATTGGACGTTTTCAACCTCTACTTGTTGACCAAGCAAATTTATGCTTATAAATCACAAACCCAACCTTAAAAATAGGAATTTCCAACATAAACATATTCATCATCTTCTTTTCTGAATTAATTACTAGTCATCATGAATTGTTTTTCTTCGGTGTTTATGTGCTTCTATGCCTCAAATAAATTGGGTAAAAATCATGTGAAGAAATCAAAAATTGAAGTTCCAAAGTATAATTCCCCGGAAGCAACAATGGTTGCCGCAGCAAAGCATTTTTCTGGTAAAGTACGTTACAACTGAACCTACATGAACAAAGATAGAATATGTGTGATAATAAGGAGTACTTTTCTAGTGAATAGTAGTACTTCTTGAGTCATTTGGAATTTGTAATTCTTACCCTTTAGGGCACTGCTTTAATATGGTGTGTCATATATTTAAATCTATTGTATTGTACAATACATTAAAACATAATAAGACAGTATAGAATAATCGTCCGTATGATAGAAGAGAAGAAGGGATGGCAAAATCGCATATGCGTCTCCATTTATTTCTTTTCCAGTTGATAAGAGAAATGACGAAGCCCAAAATTGGATTGTACCAAAATTTCTTTCAAATTCACCTTATTCATTGGATTCAAGAGGAACTACTTCGTTAGGAATGGGAAATTGCTGCGATTCTTAGCCTGGATTCTTCCGTCGATTACACAACAACAAATATGAAATTACATGTTTTTAGATCATTATCGGTTGTTATTTATATGTACTAATATGAAATGTTTTCAATCAGCTTGTATTGTCCTTTGATTACCATCCCTTTGTCCATGTTTGTTGGCTTAGGGGTAGGTACGTGGGTATACCCAGTAACGGACCTACATAGCGCCCAGGGGGCCAGTGAGCTCCCCACTAATTTTGTAAATTTGTTAGGGGATATTTTAGTAATTTCACACATATTAAGATTAATACTATGTTCTATAATTATTTGTACACTCATGATATAAAAATAATCCACAAAATTAATATATATCTGAACATCATTTTATTTTAAAATCGTCACTCATTTTGGTCTATATTTTACTCTACATTTCACTAAATCTATTTTACATCCTACTAAATCCTCCTTAAACCTTATCAAATCACTCAAAATATGCTTTCTTATTTGTCTGTACACCACTAAATTCAATTTTTTTTTAAAGTGAATCGGTTAAAATGTGTAAGTTATCACGGGACGGAGGGAGTATTAACTTCTACCAAAACATAGCAAAAGTCAACTTATTCGATCAATTTAATTTAATGAAATGTGACATGTGTAAGTTATCACGGGACGGAGGGAGTATTAACTTCTACCAAAACATAGCAAAAGTCAACTTATTCGATCAATTTAATTTAATGAAATGTGACGTATTAATAATTTTATAATGTGAAATAATTTTAATGAAAATAATGTGTACGTATTATTTTATCTTTATAATAATATTAATCGGGCCCCCCTACCAAAAATTTCTGGGTCCGTCACTGGGTATACCCATAAACTTGATATATTATTTTTTTCAATTATAGTATTGAAGTATGTATTAAAATGTCAGTCGTTTAAAAAATAAATGTATTCCATTATATTATATACTCCCTCCGTTCCATAAATTTTTTCAACAAAAAATGGTTACACAAACTAAGAAAAAAATGTAATGGGTGGTTTGTTGATGACTAATTTTATAATCTTTTATGAATAAAGTAAAATAAATGATTAGATTAAATGTAAAGTAATGATATTTTGTATAAATATGTGAATACTGTGAGGGTGAAGATTAAGAAAAAGTTTTTGTTTGGAAAGTATAAACAATAGTGAGGTGAACTAATAAGGACAGAGTGCAAACAATGGTAAGATGTAGGCAATAAATCAAAGAAAATGAGCCAGAGTAAAAAAAATATCATACTTTTCAAGTATTACTCTCGTAATGTAAGATGTAGGATACAAACGAGTTAAGTAGAGTAAAAATCTAGATGAGAGGAATAAATAGACTTTTTAACTAAAATCCTTAGAGAGTTAAGTCAACGGCTAGATAAGATGAGTTAATTGGGTGTAGAGTGTAGGACTAATAACAAACTTATTGGCTATTCGAGAGGTGATTAGTTGGACAAATATCAAATTAAATTGGGTGCAAAAAAAATGTAGGCCTTTAAATTAGACTTGGCCGATTATAAAGTTCATTTTTTAACTGTAAGAAAACTTTTGTTAATCTTGTGCAAGGAATGTATCAACTGGTCCTAGATCTTGATCCTGATTGTGATTTTTTTTTTTTTTTTTGTTTATTTTATAAAATGACAAATATGATAAATGAATAACAAATTATATAAAATATAAAAAATTGTAAAGACACAAAGATTTGCAGTTGTTTGAAAAATCAACTGTTACGTCCACTCTACAAAATCGGTTACATATTAATTTCTTCAATGAAATGCTTGAATTTTAAGTGTCAAAGATCATTTTTTAACTTCCTACTAGAATTTCACGAGTTCTAGTACTCTTACAAAGTTATTTACAACAAATGAGTTTACAAACAATCTCTCGAAGGGTAAGGTACTTTGATGCAAAGTTCCAACTTAATGAAATATTTATTACAAGCTGGACTTGAGAGATTTTGATCTAAACTTAAAGATATAGAAGTGTTTAGCTTAGAGTACAAGGTGTACACTCAAAAGTTTTGACTTGCGTGTTCTTTAAAATACTTGAATTATGGATTGATGCGTGTTATCTCGTATTTGTAATATTTCAATGGAGAAAAAACCTTGTATTCATAGTAGTTTAAAAAAAACTAGTCATTGGAGAGCTAATTCGAAATTCTACTATATTTGGTGTATATATTCCTTGAGAATTGTACCTCATATTTTCTATAGCTACTTTAGGTAAAGTGTCTAATAGTACTATGTACTTTTGCATCATTGCTTTGTTCAACTCAACTTTACGTCAAGTTAGTATCAGTTGTTAACCTCTCATTGGTCCACGTCATATGAGCTCCAACGAATATACATATAACATATGAAGTGTTCTTATGTCCAAGATCGACTTCTTTAGGCCGTGCACAAGTCTTTTCAGACTTAACCATCTTGAATAATCGTCAAGATAATTTGTTATTAGAACAAACCGTTGAGAAAACACTTGACTATCATATGAGTCTCAGTCAGTTGTAAACCTTTCTAATACTTGATGGTCTTTTCTTCTACATCTTCTAGTTTTCGAATCTTCAAGTCTTCAGAGCTCCCGTCGCCTGATCATATTGCACGTACGCGTGTTGACCAAGTCTTCAGCTCAGTTGACTAGTTGAGCCCCCTCAACTTTTATCTAAAACTACATCCTATACTAGACAACTGATCTATACAAATTCAACTTAAGTCATACGTGTTTTAGTCTAATCATTAAAACTAATTCAAAATTTCCAATACAAGATTATAAAGACATAGTACGTGTGTATATATATTGTATATCCTTGTTATTGTACTCAATGTATATTGACCTCCAAAATAGTTGGAGAAGATACAAGCTTATGTTGAAGAATAAACAATGATTTTAATGTATATTATGGGTAGCGTGCATTGTTCTTTTTATTATAATTTTTTTAGGAGAAAATTATTTTCATTAACAATGTTAATATAAAAATATCACCATTCACACTCCAAATTTTTTTAAACACACTTCAAATTTTAGTGTAAGGTCATTTTAGTGTCATTTCATGTCTATTTTTATCTCAAAATTTATTTGGTGTACTTATTAGATGGTTATTCTAATTAAAAAAAAAAACATATACATGAAAAAAGGACAGTGACGAAGTTGGATAGTTCATGTGGTTAGAGCACCACTATCCTTTAGATCCTGGTTCGAGTCATGGAGACGGAAAAATGGATGGGTATTTAATATAATTAAAAAAAAATGAAAAAAGGACAGTACTATATCGGCATCATAATATGCTTGTACACTATATCTTTAATTACCTAGTGTAGCCCCAGAGCTCTATTGCACCTGCACAAAAAATTGCTTAATAACATCCTTTTTTTCATAAGATCATTTTGCAATGTTTAACGTTTAACGAATATTACTCCTATATTGCATTTTACTGTAGTAATATTGTCAAAAGAGACCAAATACATAATTTAATTATATGAAAAAATTAATTATTTAATTGAAAAAAAAAATCAAGAAACATCCGGATATTGTAATTGCCGAAACGGCATCTTCCACACCACACAATTCAGCTCCCACAAGAGTCCAACAAAACCCCTAATAATAATCCCTTCTGGTAATTTTCAATTCTAGAACCTTCTACCATTTCCTAAACCCTTGCAAGGGTTTTCAAGAAATAAAATCCTCCTTTCAGTTATCTGTTGCAGAAAGGGTTTCGAAGCACAGCGAAGTCTTATCCTGGTTTTTCTCAACTAATTGTCAAATATGGCGCCTGTGTTGAGCAGAAGTCTGGCCTCTGCTTCAGTGGCTCCAATTCCACACACCGCCGCATCGTTTTCTTTGAAGAATTTTGGTAATACCAATAGGGTTGTCTTGAGAAGTGCGTTTCTGCCGAGAAATCGATTGAACAACAGCTTTTCAAGAAGTGGATTGGAGTGGAAGCTGGAGAGGGGAGGAAGAAGAGTGGCGGTGAGATGTGAAGCCGCCGCCGTGGCGGAGAAGGAGGCTGCTGATAGCTCTGAGGAGACGCGTGAATATCAGGCTGAGGTGTTTATCTCTTTTCGTATTTTTATATTTAATTTTTGCTGCTTATCAATTCTGTGCTTGAATTGCTTTTGTGTGTAAAATTGCTGAATTTATGCTATTAATATTGTGAATTGAATATAATTGGGTCTTTACTGAGTAATAGGAGTGGGGTTTAAGTATACTTCAGTTCATGTATTTTGTATGTCTTTCTGAGGTTGAGAACTTGGTGTCTTATGGAAATATCTGAAATTCTTTCAGGTGAGTCGATTGTTGGACTTGATAGTTCACAGTTTGTACAGCCACAAGGAAGTCTTTCTTCGGGAGCTTGTGAGGTGAGCTTATTTGTACTCCCTCAAATTTATGTATGGATATTTACATGCTTCTCTTCTCTTCTGTGCCCTTTTTTTTAAACTTGTTTCCATTGCTTTCTGCAGTAATGCAAGTGACGCTCTTGATAAATTGAGGTTTCTAAGTGTAACCGAGCCTGCTTTACTTGGCGATGCTGGTGATCTGGAGATTCGTATCAAACCTGATCCAGATAATGGAACAATTACCATAAGGTATGTGCGTTACATCTTCTGCATAATTATGTATAACAATGGAACACATTTCTTAGTTTATTAGCTTCATTCCTGCAGGGACACTGGTATTGGAATGACCAAGGAAGAGCTTATAGATTGTCTTGGAACTATTGCACAGAGTGGCACTTCAAGATTCTTGAAGGCTTTGAAGGTAGTTATTCCTTGTTGCATCATCACACATGTAACGGGGGTTGACTTTTATCATCTTGAGAGTTAAATTATAATAATTCATTTTCCAACTTATCATTGGAGATACCTCGTGTAGGAAAACAAGGACGCTGGAAGTGACAACAGCTTGATTGGTCAATTTGGTGTTGGATTCTATTCTGCATTTTTGGTTGCTAAAAAGGTACCCTGGGTTCTTACGTCAAATAAATTTCTAGTGATAGTATATGTTGTATGGTTATGAGAAATCTGCATTAATTTTGATTGAGTTATCTTCACTTTATTACAGGTGGTTGTGACGACAAAGAGCCCTAGATCTGATAAGCAGTACGTTTGGGAAGCTGAGGCAGATAGCAGTTCTTATGTGATTAGGGAGGAATCTGATCCCGATAAGATTCTGGGTCGAGGAACAGAAATCACTCTTTATCTGAAAGTATGACTATGGCCTCCAATAATTTGCACTGCGAAGCTGGTGTACAAATTGCACATTTTATTTTTTATTTTTTAGACTATTATGGAGATATGGGTGGAAATTTATCCAACTCTATTCTAAAATAATACTAGTAATACCTTAAAACCTTCAGGAAAAAAAAAAACTTATCCAAGAAGCTCCTAAGCTCTTATATGACTTGTTTCTTTGAACTTTCTCATGTTCTATCTTCTTTCTGAATGAATATCTTCGTTGCAGGAAGATGATAAGTACGAGTACTCAGAGCCAGCTAAGATCCAGGAATTGGTGAAGAATTACTCACAGTTCGTTTCGTTCCCCATCTATACATGGCAAGAAAAATCGAGGACCATTGAGGTCAGACTTCAATATCTAGAAATACGCTTGCAGTCTGTGATTGATTCTATGATGCGATTCCAAATGGCTCAATTCTTACACGCATATGTATTGATCATTAATTTTGACTTTTGGCAGGTAGAAGAAGAGGAAGAACCAAAAGAGGGAGAAGAAAAACCAGAGGTGATGACCTCTATTATCAGTTTGAAGTAATCAAGTAAATAAGTATGCTGCTGACTTATTTTTTTCTTTTTTGTTTTATTCAGGAAGAAAAGAAGAAGACTAAAAAGACCAAAACTGAAAAATACTTTGACTGGGAATTGGCAAATGAAACAAAACCCATATGGGTGCGTCTAGCCATCATTCATCTGACAGTATTTGTTATCAGTCATGTTTGCAATTTGTAGAATTATGCTTTATGCCTTTGTTTCTTTGAAACTATGCAGATGCGTAATCCAAAGGAAGTTGAAAAGGAGCAATACCAAGAATTCTATAAGAAGACATTTAATGAGTTTTTGGATCCACTTGCCCACACTCATTTCACTACAGAGGTACCCCTAGTGCTCATGTTTTACGGGTTGTTGAAGTGATCACCTTGTACTTTAATTCTTACTTTATAATTTATGCAGGGTGAGGTAGAGTTTAGAAGTGTGCTTTACATTCCTGGAATGGCGCCCCTTAACAATGAAGAGGTTATCAATCCCAAGACAAAAAATATCCGTTTGTATGTGAAGCGTGTCTTCATTTCAGATGATTTTGACGGTGAACTGGTGAGGAATCCTTTCATTTTCTTGAGACTTGTTAATTTCACGATTCAGTTTTCACTTTGCAGTACCCAAAAAGGACATATTTCTGTTTAATGATGTGGTGCATTTTTACCTGTACAAGATGATATTATATAGATATTTAAGTAGATGCTATTGGTTGCTCAAGTTTTATCTGAAACATGTGTTCGACATTAGAAGGTGATATTGTATTCTGAATAGCAAATGCAAGATCTCCTTATTAGGACTTGGTTTGACAATGGGAAGATGATATTACTCTGTTCTGAGATTGATTTGTACCAGGCTGGAGTCAATTTAAAGGAATATATGAAACCAAACCTTTAGGTTCTCAATGTTTTTATTCTTGCTAATACCCTGATGGTTAAGAACAACATTTGGATCTCCTCAATTCTTCTGTTATTTGAACCTGCTAATTAGTATCAGTAGAATGGAAAGCAGCTGCTAAATTTAATGTCCGCGATATCATGTTAGCAAATCTCTTTCCATTTGTATGACAATACAAGTAGATCATGTACAATATGTAGTGGGGTTGATGTTTTTTTTTCATTGATCAACCTAAATGAATAATTTACTGGCAAAAATTGCAGTGTAGTTATGTTATCCATTCATGAATAAAAAAAGAATGAACAAGTAATTCTACATGACAAGTTCCATACATGCAGTGTTTACCATCAAGTTATTTAAAGCAGTTTTGGTATATATTAGTTAAGTATATTTTAATGGGAGATGGTGATTAAGGGCAATTTACTAGACTTGACTACTGATGAAAGATGCTAACCAAAGGTAATCTTGATCTGTTGACTTGTAGTTTCCAAGGTATTTGAGCTTTGTGAAGGGTGTGTTGGACTCTGATGACCTTCCACTTAATGTTTCAAGGGAGATCCTTCAGGAGAGCCGAATTGTAAGGGAATCCTGCCTTGTGATCTCATGATTCAGATTGTTATTACATTTTTTTATAGTATCAGCATTAAATTCATACTTATTCATTTTATTACTCCAGGTGAGGATAATGAGGAAAAGACTGGTTAGGAAGACATTTGATATGATTCAGGATCTTTCTGAAAGTGAGAACAAAGAGGTTGGTTTCAAATTGATTTACTTTCTCTTTATGTGCTGTAATAATTACTTACACAACACTGTCATGTTTTAGGATTACAAAAAATTCTGGGAAAATTTTGGTAAGTTTTTGAAGTTGGGTTGCATTGAAGACACCGGAAATCACAAGAAGATAACACCGCTGTTAAGATTTTTCTCTTCGAAAAGTGAGGAAGAGCCAATAAGCTTAGATGAATACGTTGAGAACATGGGCGAGAACCAGAAAGCCATCTATTACATGGCGTCAGACAGCTTACAAGGTGCTAAATCTGCTCCATTTTTGGAGAAATTGGTCCAGAACGGTATTGAGGTATGCACTCGTTTAATTGTCCACGCGCCTCAGTTATGAGTAATGACACAATCTAGTACTTGATAATGGAAAATGGAATCTTTTTTTGAATGGGATTTACTTGATTTGCTTCTGAAGAAAATGTTCTACTCATAAAGCTATATTTGTTGAAAATGTTTCCTTTTTACAACAAATTCAGTTATACCTGTTCACTATGTCGTATGCCTTTGAATAGAGCATCAAACTAATCAATTGACTTTGCAGGTGCTTTACCTGATTGATCCAATCGATGAAGTTGCTATCCAGAATTTACAGACTTACAAGGAAAAGAAGTTTGTTGACATCAGCAAGGAAGATCTGGAGCTCGGTGAGTGAACTGTTTCTTTTGTGTCAATTATGAATTTCAAAACCTCTCCTGTTGAAATGTGAAAAGTTTTGGTTAATGACTTCATATCATATAATATATTTTTGGCGCATTTATATATCACAGGTGATGAGGATGAGGTTAAAGAAAGGGAAAACCAGCAAGAGTATAATCTTTTGTGTGACTGGATAAAACAGCAGCTGGGTGATAAGGTGGCTAAAGTGCAAATTTCAAAACGTTTGAGCTCATCGCCATGTGTGCTTGTTTCTGGAAAGTTTGGATGGTCAGCAAACATGGAAAGGTCTGTCAGAATTGATTATTTAATGATAAAATCACAAATGATATTTCTTTTTTCTAAGCTATTTGCATTTTTTCGATATTCTTAAAACAGATTAATGCGAGCGCAGACACTTGGAGACACTACGAGCCTCGAATTCATGAGGGGAAGAAGAATATTGGAAATCAATCCCGATCATCCTATTGTCAAGGATCTCAATGTATGCCTTTCTCTTTTCTGTCAAAATCCTTTCCACTTCTTAGAATTCTTATTCGAAAAAATGTGTTATTTGTGCGTGTGGCTTACATCTGTTTAATCAGGCTGCTTGCAAGAACGAGCCTGAGAGCACTGATGCAAAGAGGGCTGTGGAACTTCTGTATGATACATCCTTGATATCTAGTGGATTCACTGTAAGTGGTGGTTACCATATTTGTGATACTCTTTTTGTGCTTTCTTAAGTTAATAGTAGCTTTTCTCACATTCTTGTCATTTTATCTTGCCCAACTCCAGCCTGATAGTCCTTCTGAGCTTGGTAACAAGATCTACGAGATGATGGCAGTGGCCCTTGGAGGGAGGTGGGGTAGATCCGAAGATGAAGAGGCAGAAGCCACCAGCAATGCCTCGACGGAGACTGACGAGAACTCGGCTGATGACCCGGAATCGCAAGTCATTGAACCTTCAGAGGTGAGGACTGAGAGTGATCCTTGGAGTGAATGATTAGTATTTTGTGAGATACCCCAATCCATATATAAAAATTTTGGCAGTCCTTTTAGTATGGAGAGGAGAGAAAAAAAAGCTTCAATTTGATTAATGTATGATTCAAAACTGTCTTGATTATTATAATTTTACAACATGTGGAATTGGCTCCCAAATTTAACATAATACACTTGTTATCCCGAAGAAATGATGTCTACATGTTTAAAGCTACCTTTAGTTCTTCTGAAGCATTTTATCATACACTTCCCATGCATGGATTATGATGAGAGCTACCGTAGGGCAGAGAAAAAGCAAAATTTTGATTGACCATAATTTGTTACAAAAACATGGGTGGGATTTAGTTCCCAAATTTAACATAATACACTCATTAATGGTGTCTACATATTTAAATCCAACTTCAGTTCTTCTGAAGCATATAGCGCAAATTCATCATTCAGGCATTTTATCATACACTTCCCACGCATGAATCATGATAAATAAACAATGGGAAATCATTCACGAGTAGGCGATACGTTTCTCTTGAAGATGGCGTAGGCATCACTGTATATAGCTACTGAACTCGCAAAAACAGCCAAACCAACCATGAAAACAGCCAAGATCTTGCCTTTACTTGAAGTCACGCCACGAGCATCCCTAAAACAAAGATTACGAATCGTCCATAAAACGAATTCAATCCATAAAACTGGTTATAATCCAAACAGAGGAATGTTACCTCAAAGCAATTGCAGCAGGAAAGATGAACCCAATGCAAACTGCTGTGGTTGCACCTGTGAACTGGAAAGCATCCCATATGCTGGGAATGAAATTTGCCCCTATGAAGATGACAGCAATAAGTCCAATCGTCATGAAGCTGAACCGAACATTATCAGTGGTCAAAGGAGCAGACGACGGGAACAGAAGGCCATCCAAATTCTGGCGAAGTGGATAGAATACGACTGGAAAAACGAGCATGAGATGAAGCATGTAGCTCACACGAACAGCATCGTTTAGCTGGGAGCTGAAAGGGATGCCCAGATTGGTGTCGAAGTTGGCAAGGACATCATCAAGAGTCGAGTCACCAAAGAGGAGGTATCCAAAGAAGCTCGTCATGATGTAGATAACTGAGCACAGTGCTAATGAAGCTCGAACAACTGATTTTATCTGCGAAGGATCTTCAAGCTCGCCCTCAATACTGTGCACTGCAGAAAACACATTTTAGTTTTCGTATGATTTACAGGAAAGCAAAAACACCTGCTCTTACTTCTTACCATTAAAATGGCAGACATACGCTGTCACAAGGACAGGAACAACGGTGAAAAGCGCCCAGATTGAATTGAAATCAGCAACATCAGGGAGAATTTTAGGAGTTGTAGTTGTTCCTTGCACCCATTTAACGATAGCAATACCAGCAGTTATTACAAGAAAAACAAATGCCAGAATAACTGCCAAAGCAGAGGTGTGCCTTAAAGAATCTGCAGGGAGAAAAAAAAAAAAATGCATCTTGATTCCATATCAACAAGCTCAATGATCAAAGATAAAAAAGAACTAAAACATGGACTTTTGATAGCTTACCAATGCGCTTTAAACTTGCCAATGGAGCAAACACACCAAGAGTCGTCACAAGAAGAACGAAGAATCGCGCGCTCCACCATTGCTGCCCGAACCAGCTCTCCAACAGTCCAGCATGATGAACGCCACTCGAAGACGACCCCGATACAACATCACCTTCACAGATGAAAACACACAAATCACAATTCAACAAACAAATTCAAACATCAAAACTCAAATGAAACACATACCAATAATGATCATGTACACAATCAGCACCCCAATATTATTGACCACCACACAAAGTTGCAACAATTTCTTCCCCAAACCCCCAAATGCGTCCCCCATAACACCCCCATAAGAAGCCCCACCGCCGGATTTGCTAAATTTCAACAAAATTCCGATGGAATATTCAGTGAGACCAGCTACAAACACTATGGCTGCAATACCAAGTCCGAGGCCAAGAACTTTCATGGTGGCTGGTAACGCCATGATTCCAGCTCCAATTATAGTTGTCGACAAATTGAAAACAGCTCCGGTGAATGAAGCCCCATTGAAGTCTTGATGGCTGCTACTCTCTGCTTTCTGGGGTTTCAACAATGGCGTTTTTTCATCGTTGATTCTGACAGAAACCGTGTCTTTCTTTGACCTTCTTGATGAACCCTTTGCTTTCTTTTGGGGTTTGATTGTCATGGTTTAATCTGAGAAATGGATTGTGTTACAGAAATGTTGCAATTACAGAGGATTAAGAAGCGTGGTAATGTCTGTTTCAGGGGAGTGAAAGTGATTTTGAGCTACAAATGGATAAGAAACACGTACTTCTTATCAACGAGTGATTGTGATGGAAACCAAGAAAAGAAAAAAATAAAACTCTTTAGAGGCGTGAATGGCCGATTAATGGTTTGTCGTGTGGTTAATTGATTATTCGATTTTGGCAGCATTAAAATAAAATATCATGACGTATGTGGCGAATGGAGCCCGTCTCCTTCTAAAATGTGTGCCTACTTTTGTTGAATTTGACTCTATGATGATATGATTGATTCGATTTGTGGTGCCTACTTTTATTAAATCTAAATTTATCAAATTTATTGTGGACACTTCATAGGAATTTAATGAATTTATAGGAAAGTCATAATTGTAGACATGCAATAATATTTTGACTTATTTTAATATGGTAGGTTAAAATTTGAACCATTGAAAATATGTGATCATTTAAAATTTAATTGAATGGTATATATTTAATTATATATAAAAAAGTTACTTTTAAAGGAAAGTACAATTCAAAGGGAATCTCAATCTTATGTATGAAATTGTCTCATAAATGACCCTTTTCTTTATATATTATTAAATACTCCATTCGTTCCGATGAAAACTATCCATGAATTTTAAACACAAAGTTTAAAAGATAAGATAGAATAAGTAGATGTCTCCAATAGTTTCATCCATTCAACCACACACTCTCCTCCATATCACCATTTCATCAAACATACTCCCTCCGTCCCACTGAAATTTTACAAATTTACATATATGAATGTTTCATACCAATTTACATATCAGAGCATCTTATAAGATGGGGATGAGAAATTCTATGTAAACTATTACCCCTCACCTAAAACGGAGAAAGAAGTCATTGAAAGAAGATGATGTGCCAATGAGTAGGAGAAATGGGCAAGGACGGCTTCTACCCATTTCAAATAGTCCATCTTTTTTTTTTTTTCATTTCTTTTTATTAACTTATGCTTTGTTTTTTAAAAATAAACCAGCTGCAACAATTTTCATGTTTTGCTTTTTTTTCATTTATTTTATTTAAATTTATTAATTATTTAATTATTATGTTTAATTTATATTTAGAATTGTTGTATTTTTTTTGTACTCTGTGTTATTTCTAAATAAATTATCAATAATATTTTTTTAGAAAATATATTTTAATTTTATAACTTAAATTTTATAATTAATATTTATTGTAATTGTATTAATTATAAAAGTTAAATTATAAATAAAAGTAGTTAATGAATAAATATGAATATAGAATAAAATAAAAGATTTAATAGTGGAACCTATGCATAGTTTTGAAGTAGGAAGCATTGGGAGGGAAATGATTTGTTTTATGTGTAAAACTTTTGAGATGTCACACATGTGCTAAATTTCTACCCCAAAATTCTTCACTTGCATTGATGATGCTTCATCAATTTGCACCAAGTGGGTCCCAATGTCAGATGTTCAACCATGTCCACAACTTCGAATAAAATTTATTCTCTCTCCTTCCATGTCAGTACACAACGGTGTCAATCGTTTGTCCATCGTATGGACTATGAAGGGGTCATGTCATGTACACCTAGGGTCCGTTTGATACCAGATACAATTTTAGTGCGAAAAGTGACATATAAGAGGCCCGCTTACTAAATTAGTGCGAAAAGTGACATATAAAGGTGTATAAAGATAAAATCTTGTGTGATTGAAAGTACAAAAAAATGTGCTAAAAACACTTAAATCTCGTGTGATAGCATATATTAAACTCTATAAAGCTTCATATAAAGTTCTTTTTTATTTGATAGAATATTCAATTCACCATATAAAATAGATCAAAATGATGAAAAGACATTTCTACCCTCACTATTCATCACTAATTCATTGTTTGATGCACCATATTACTTCTGATACATGAACAAAATCAAACATTCTCTATACATTTTCATTTGCCACTCTTCGACTTCACGCTCACATTTCCCGAGTTCTCCATTTCTTCGACTTCCAAAGCTCCCGACTACACGCGTAAGGTTCTCTTCATCATACTCCATTCCCCCCTCGTCTGAGTTTCTTTGTCACCGCTAACAAGCTGTTTTTCTTCTTCCCGTTGCAGGTGCGTTCTCCGTTTTTAAGGCGTCAATGTCTCAGGTATGTTTATCTTTGTTTTTTTGAAAATTTCAGAACTGGTTGTCGTATGAAGTACATTTCTTAGCTATTAAACGATTATGTTGGGTTGGTGTTTTAGTCGATGAAAATTTCGTCTTTTTGTTGAATATGTCATTTTCTTCACTGTTTGTGAGGGTTTCTAGTGGATTTACCGTTTTCCCCTTCCATTTTGTCTAAATATGTTTTAGTCTGAAAAAAATTAGGGCTTGTTGAGTTTATTTTATCATTATTGCTTTGAATCGGTCGTAGGTGGAAGGCGGGGCCTCAAGTTTCGATACTACCCCACCAACGGGGAATAAGAGGTACAAGGCCCGATCGAACAGATTGAAAAATGAAAACAACAAGCGGAAGAGACGAAACTTGACTGACGTAGAGGAGTCCATTTTGCTGAGCAAGCTTAAGGAGATTGTGCTTGATGGTTGGAAGAGTGAAAATGGCTTCCGGCCAGGTTATCAGAACAAATTGGAAGAGATGATGTTGGTTGAGCTGCCCGGTACTGACATTCGAGCAAATCCACACATTAATTCAAAGATTATTGTTTGGAAGAGGCTATATGGCTCCCTCAACACCATGTTGAAAGATAACTCCGGAATCGGATTCAACAGCACAACGCACCTCATTGATTGTGACAATGAGATGTGGGAAAAGATTGTTAAGGTATTTACATAAAGTTTGTTCAATATATGTGTGTGGTTTAGATTGTTTATGTTTTCAGCTGTGCAAGATTTAAGGCATTTACATAAAGTTTGTTCAATAGATGTGGTTGATTCTATTATGTATTTGTATTTAAGTTGTAGATTGTTTATGTTTTCAGAAAGATCCATATGCCTCAACCATGCGCTTCAAGCCCTGGCCAATGTACGGTGATTGGCTTGAGGTGTTTGGTAATGATCGAGCAACCGGATCTGACGCTGAGGATGTGTACGAGGCTTTCAATTCCCTTATTGATGATGATTTGCCGCCTGTGGATAATGTTGAGTATGTGAATATGGAATCAGAGCAACCGCAAGCTGAGACTCATGTTCGTGGGGAGAACGCAGACACTGACCAACCTGATGTTAATGCTAATGTTAATTGTTCAATGGACAAGGATTCAGAAACTCGGGCACCCACACCCATGAATGGTCGTCGTCCCAATGTTTCTCGTAAGCGAAGCACTTCGGCAACAGCTGTGAATTCTGAAGATCCACTGATGAACGTGCTAGGTCAGATGGCCACATCCTCCGACAATCGCTTAGGCGTGATTTGTGATGCGTTACAATATGAGTCAAAACTAGGTCTTAAGAGGCACGACATCTATAACCTTCTTGGCGACATTCCAGGGTTGACTCTTGATCAGAGGATTGACATATGTAACGTGCTCGTGCAGAACACTGCCGTCATGGAGATGTTCTTGGGTTTTCCGCCTGAAGCGCGTGCTCGGTTTGTGCACCGGATCATATCGGGTGATCTTCGTTTATGAAGGATGTTTGGTTGTTTTTTTGGATGGGCCTGGTGTTGTTGAATGAAACTTAAATTCTCTCCCTTTTTGGCATCTTAAATACTTTGTTGCCTATATTTTAGGCTGTTGAATACTCTATATTTTGTCAACTTTTTGTACTATCTTTTGATAGATTTGCGTAGTTTATGGATGTTTAAGTATTTTGGTTGAATGTTGTTATGCTTCCTGCCTTGGTACATTTTGTATATTTGAATGAATGCATTGTTGTTGAATTTGTTGGCCTGATTGGGGTGTTTGTTTATGAAGTAGTGTTTATTGTTTGATTTTGAATTAGTTGTGGGGTTGGTAGTCACTAGTCAGGCACTCAAGAGTCAAGCCCATATGTGTGGGGAAGAAAGTGACTTTAAAGACAACCAAAACAATGAAAAACAATGAATATAAACACTATTTTTCATGACAACGAGATATGTACCCCAACGTGTGTTCATTGTGCACGAACAGATACGAACTTCTACTAACGAAATATATGTGTTCATTGTGCAACGTCTACATCATAGTCAGTTGTACAAAATATGTTTCTATTATGTCATAATTTTACAATTACAATTGTGGGCTAATTGTTTGGCGTTTCCTTAGGAAGTATTGTTTACAATTTTGTGATCTTGAACAGCCAACAAACCCACATCATTCATTGTGTATGAAAGAAAATGATGCTAAAGTAAACCAACAAAGCCATATGCACAAAAACGATATGTTACACTGATTTCAAAACACCAAAATGGATACACCATTGGTTCATATAATAAACTATACAACAACATAATCTTCGTACTAGCCAAAATAAGCATAAACACAAAACACAATAATGAGTTCATTGTGCAAGATCATGGAACCTCAACTGACTCAATGTATGTGTTCATTGTGCAATGTCCACGAACAACTACATCGTAATCAGTTTCGTAAAACCTGTTTTCGACCATGTCCCAATACATAAATGTTCCAATTGGATCAACTCTCATAAGGATCTTCGAATCATCCGGCTTCTCGAATCTTATCGGCTGGATACTCACTAGTCCTACGGCGTTCCTTAGTATTGGACCATCCATCGTTATATTTGTCCACGAATTGTCGTCTCCATACTCCTTAAGAATCCAAAAACTTATACGGTTCTCAAAGAAATAAAAGCTGGAGTAATAAATTAGAGTGACTGTCCAGCGCACCAATATTATGAGGGAACCCCGGATCTAACGCTTCAACGGGGGTTCGTATTATTCTAAACTCCTATGACCCCATATCCAATGCAGCCACTTGACGACTATGTGGACCAAAAGAAATAATCCAATCAAGGGCACCCTTCACATACACACCTGGATCCGGCGCACAATCCATATCCCGACAATGCCCCACATCTCTCCAAATGTTTTGTCTTGAAGAATATATTGACAAATATGGACCCAAATTCGAACCCGTGAACCGTACAAGGCGAATCACTTTAGTATCATCCGTCCCTCCATCGTACCCCACCCCGAAGGACAACACCGCCCTATTGCACTCATTTAAATGAAACAGAATGTTATGCGGAGGAAGTACCCGATAACGATTTGTAGTTGGATTCCACAAGAAAATGCTGTCTTCGACCCCGATGGCACAAAGTATGCCGTTACAACTCCCAACGACTTCGAACGGCTTTTCCAAGTCTCCCCATCCCGTTGGCTCACTCCGATGGACCGCTATAATTTGACGCCTACTTTCATAGTCCAGCATGTCACTACAAAAAAAATTACTTTTAAAGACACGTAAAAATGTTATAATAAAATATCTATAATCACATTTTATCTATTATAACATTTATTTTATGTGTGGTCTAAACTCGTGTGGAGATAGACTAATGTGATATAATCACACTTTAAAATGATGAGATAAAGTAGATATGGTCACACTCTAAAATCTACATTTACATATTAATTAAAAATAAAATTTTAAAAATAAATCAATTGAACCACAGAGGAGTCGACCCCTGGACCTACAACTGCTCTGAGATCAAAGAGTAAAGCCTTTGCCATTGCGCTACAACATATCCATTATTTATTAAACGAACGAATATAAATATATATATACAATCCTTTTAAATATTGTATATTGTGATTACTAAATTAATTTAACATATTATTTTATTAAAAAAAAGCTTTGTGTATACCAGATTTTAGAAAGAAAAAAATCGTACTCTATAATTTTTGTTGATTAAAAATTTAAATTAATTTTATTTATTCTTAAATTTTTATAATTTATGAATATAAACTTTTTATTTAAGTAAAAAAATAATTTTCTTTAAATTAAATAAAAAAATAATATAATTTGAATTTTTTTTTTATAATTCTAAAATAATGTGGCATTAGAGTTAATATTAACACACCTTATTTTTCTTAGTGTTTAAATAACATACTTATTAACACATTTAAAATCTAATGTATTTAAAAGGTACTTATAAGCACATCTATTTTTAGTGTGTTAATAGGTGTGTGACAATAGACAATGTTTTTTATTGTGTGTGGTAATTGAGTATATATCCACACACTTATTATTCAATGTCTTTAAAAACATGCCTATTAACACACTAAATTTTTTAATGTGACTACATAATACTTTTTACAACATCTATTTTATAATGTGATAAAAGTTGTGTGGCAAAAAGCCTTTTTTCTTGTAGTGTGTACCCACCTTTGTTCTGCCTGATCATTTCACGCAAGTGTTGCTTCACAAAGGTAGGACTTTCGATCATTGTTTTCCAGGCCCGACACACACTCTTGCATCCAAGAACACACAGGGCTGGCAGAAGGGTTAGTGTCTCCCAAATCAACTCGAACGGCAGCGTTGTGGGCATAGATAACTTTATACGACTCATATTGTGGATGATTTAGTGAAATTCTTGTTTTAGATGGAAAGAAAATGGTCTGCGAATATGACTGTGATGTGGATTGAAACGAAGATCAAAACCCTTTTTACAAGCAAGGACAGGTGCGATTCCCGGAGTGAAGCGTCGTTTGGTTTTCCAGTTGGATTAAAATTTTTAAACTTAACTTTGGAAGGCTTAATTAAAAGTTGAGATTATCTTGTTTAATTTTTTGAAATTAAAAAATGTATCTTCGTATTGGATGTTTCAGTTGAATTTACATGTCCGCCCATTTTAAATACAACTATAACGCCCATTTTTTTTTAAAAATCGAGTCGAGTACAAGTTTATTATTTCGTAAAAAATATGTTTTACAATTTTAATTAAAAAACTCAATAGACAATCGAGTCGAGACGAGCCCTCTATTTAATACAACTTTAAATGTTGATTAGTTATAAAATTCACAATTGCCCATTTTTAAATACGTAATACAGCCCATTTAAAATACGGATACAAATTCCACTAACTCAGACAAATTATAAAATACAACTATGAGACTCATTCTAAAAAATAAGTAGTTGAGTTCGAGTTCGTAAACGTAAACCCAAGTTTAGCTTAAAAACTTAAACTTAAATAGGCAAACGATTCTATTCCATTCATTTTATCGAGTTACTTGGAGAGCCCTTTTTGCACTTGGAGAGCCCTTTAAGGGCTCTCCAAGTGCAATTTAGCTTGGACTGCTCCCACTTGGAGAGCTTTTAGAAAATCTCTCCAAGGCCAAATATGTAGTAGTGACATTTACTAATTTCAATGGCAAAATTGACACATTAGATAAATTTTACTACATTTACTGATTTTTCTTAATTTGTGTGTAAAGTAAAATGTAGCTATCTTTGTGGGACGGAGAGAGTAATAGGTAATCGAGTGAAACTCATTGTTTAACATGTCTTCAAATGTAGATTTATTTTTTAATCAACAATTCCCCAAATTGATTTATTCACCACAACAACACACACAGCCCATTTAAAACCCGGATAAGAGGACCACTGTCCCAAACCATAAAAACCCTAATCCCAAGGTCGGTGCGCGCCAAAAAATAATAGGAATAAAATATTATTGTGAAAATTTTAATACATTTTCAGCTGGAGTGTTTTAATTTCTTGGAGGACTCGTATCTTCGTACTGGAAACATCTCGCGTTCTTCGATTCACTCTCCGTCTTGAAATCATCAGTAATCAATCGAAAAAGGTATGTTGCCACTTGTCTATATCAACTTCAGCTTATATCTTGTTTGCATGTTGGTATTCAAAACTCTATTGTCGGTTTTTGGGTGATAGTGTTAATTTGATGTATTTTGTTTGCATTATTATGTGTTTGTTGGTGACTGGTGAGTCTTGTATCAGATTAATTTGATGTATTTTGTTTGCATTATTATGTGTTTGTTGGTGACTGGTGAGTCTTGTATCTGATTTATAACATGCTTCAATGGCAACGAAGAGTATTGAACCTGGGTTTGCAGTGGGTCTTAGTAATAGGTCAGAATTACGCATCATAGATACTATTAGCAACAGTCTAGGTGCAAGAAACATAGTTAAATTTCGTGAGACATGCTTTGGGAAATTCTTAGATATTGAAGATCTCGCATTTCAAGGACAACTCTATCTTCATCTCTTGTATAAGCAAGACCTGACAAATGTAGGAGACAAGTTAATTTTCAATATCAACAACAGAAAAGCTGAATTCGGGCCTAGGGAATTTGCATTAGTCACCGGACTGCAATTTGGTTCGAAGTCTTCAATACCCACCAACTCGTTGGTGCACAAGAAGGTCTTTAAGTCTGCAACAGAGGTAACCGTATCCCAAATTGAGAAGGCCTTTTTATCCAAATGTGGACAAGATCCTGAATCTGATTTGTCCTTGAAATTATCGCTATTGCTATTGCTCTATGGTGTTCTGCTCATTAAACATAAAAGTTCGAAGTTTATTGATCTTGAATATATGTTCCTCATTGATGACTTGGTTGAATTTAATGGGTATCCATGGGGTCGTGTTGCTTTCGAGTTCCTTGTTGATGATGTTAGGAAGAAACTTAATGCCCTTAAACTTCAAGAGAGTGAGAAGCCCAAACAACGGTCTAAACGAAAATCAAGAATGTACATTGATGTTTATGGTTTCAGTTATGCCCTTCAAATATGGGCATATGAGGCAATGAACAGTGTTGCATCTACTTGTGTTGTGCCTATAGCCCGCCGTCAGACATCCATCCCACGTATGATTAGATGGAGTTGTGTAGACGGGGTTATACGTTATCAACAACTCAGTAATAAATGTTTCCCAAAGTTGAAGGGACGAGATCGCTCTGCAGATAATGTAAGTGTAAAATGTTCCCAATTTGGCTAATTAAGTTGTCAATTTTATAATATTCACCCCCTTTATGCAGATGCGTGTGGTGGGTAATCTAGTGCCCTCAAAGGTTGAGGAAAATTCACCGTCATATCGTAGTGCCGTTCTATGGGAAGAGGAACTCGATCAAGACCGCACTCATGATGATCCATCCCGAGCCCGAGTATCTCGTAAAAGAAAGACTCCTCCAATCATTGATGTTACTGATTGCGATACAAATGCGACCAGAAGAGGGGCGCGCACAACTCAAACAGTCCATAAAGATGAAACAAACGAACCAAAGATAAAAGGCTTTCGTGAAACGGTCATTGGACGGTTAGATACTATAGACAAAAGTCAGGCAAGACTAGAGATTTTGATGAATGCTATTTGCCTGAAGCTAGGTATGAGCGCCAAGTCAGTGGAGACCGATCAAATGCCCAAAGATGAGAATGTAGTGGAACCTGATGGAGAAGAGACTACGAAAGTGAACGGTGGCAACGATCACGTTCATGAAGACATGAAGGTCAATTCAGTAAGAAATGAATCTATCAATTACTAATTGTTATTTACTAAACAGTATTATGTTTAATTGTAGGAACACGGTTGTGTGAATGAGTCTAACAATGAGAGTTTTAAGGAAGCTGAGGGTGAGTGTGTGATGGAGTTGGAAAATGATACAATGAAGAAGGCTGAGGGCAAGTGTGTGAAGGAGTTGGTTAATGATGAAATGAAGAAGGTTGAGGTTGAGGGCGAGTGTGTGATTGAGTTGGTTAATGATGAAATGAGGAAGGTCGAGGTTGAGGGTGAGTGTGTGAATGAGTTGGATAATGATGAAACGAAGAAGGTTGAGGGCGAGTGCGTCACGGAGTCGGATAATGAGCAAATGGAGACTGAGAGTGACTGTGTTAAAGATGTGGACCATGACTGCTTAAAGGATGATGATGAAACAACCGTACGGGAAAATGTAACGTACTAACCGATTACAAATGTTACTCAGGTTATTTGCACATTGAATGATGTAAATGACATTCTATTTTTTTTTTTTTATGTAGATGCTTCAAATAGTCCCTTATGTGGAGCCAAGCGATGCACATAGAATTATTTTCAATCCACTCACTTTCGAAGTTTCACCCTAATTGGTATGCCACTTCTCGGATTGGTGGGCCACTAATCAATCTCTACATACAAAGGTGAAATTATCTGTGAAGTATGTCCCATATGTGGAGCCAAGTTGGTTTAGGTGTATATGGACCAATACAGGGTGGCTGACAGATGAGGTCAGATATATTTTTTCAATTTTAATGTGAAAAGCAAATTTTTTATGGGTATCGTTATACGTTGTTGCTATTTAATTATTTTTAGCACATGGATGCGCTCTTGTACCTCCTTCTAAGCAAAGTAGAGATGTGGCCAACGTGTTTCTTGCGCAATTGGACAGTTGTTGATGTTAGCATTGCTGTAAGTACCATTTTTTTTGTTTCCTTTTGGCGTATTAGTGTGTGTGCGCTGAATAATATTGGAAATAATTCATGCAGACATTTCTCTCGACGAGATGTTACAACTCCTGGAAACGAGCACGCGATGGCGAATGGACTTGGTCTGAGAAGGAAGGGCGTATACTTGAGTATGTGACCGGCCAACGGCCAAAAAATATCTATTGTCGCCCATGGTCAGATGTTGAGTATGTGTTTGGTGTTGCAAATATCGCGAATTACCATTGGGTGTTGTATCAGATTATTATTCAGGACGAGACAATAAAGATATACGATTCCCTAACGGGGCGTCGTCCGAAGTCAAAAATGATGCAACTATTTAAAAACATTGCCCAACTCTTGCCTAGCTTATGTGTAGAAGGAGATGTGTGGAAGGGCCAACAGGAATTACAGTCTTTAAAGCCGATGTGGAATGTTTGTACGTATCCGTATCCTCCACAACAAACGAACGGTAGTGATTGTGGAATTTTGTGCATGAAGATGTTGGAATGTCTTGCTACGGGACAAGATGTGCAAGACATCGTTCCACAAATGTGTGAATCTTATCAAAAGTCCTATTGCGTTGAGCTATTCAACGAAGACAGTATTAAATAGTTATGTTATGTTATGTTATGCCGACTACAATGCCAACTCCTAAACCCACGCATGTTATGTTATGTTGAATTCCATATGAACTCTAATTTAGGTTAATTTTGCTGAAGTTTGTTGTGATCATGTATGGGGATGCTGCTACGTTGTGTTATTATGTATTGCATATTAATTATCACATCTTAGTCATTGGTTTGGATTGAGTATAATTGCTTTTTTGGGCTTCAACATATTTTGTCATACATACCCTAGTGGGAGGGAAAGTTTGGCGCCAAAACCAAAACAAAACCATAGTCCATTTATTCATCTTTGGAGGGAACATTGTTACAATTTTTGGAGGGAACATTATTCATCTATTGGGGGGAAAATATTTTGCACCTATATATATATATATATATATACACAACATGATCCAACCATAACCACACAACCAAAACAAAATCATGTATGCTTCTTCTCCACAAAACCACATGACATATGTGACATGTGATTGTGGTAAAGAGGCCCGTGTATGCATTTCAAGTAACGAACAAAACAGAGGAAGGCGCTTTTACTCGTGCTACTATCCGAACGATAATGTTGGATGTGACTATTTCCTTTGGGCAGACGAACACTCAAGGAACGTGCAAGCAACTGTGCCAAACGGAATGCTGCCGGGCATAGTGACGAAGTTCGACGCACTGTTGGTTGAAAACCAAGAGCTCATGAACAGGTTGAGTCGAGCAAAAGATTATGCTGAAATTTGGAAGGAGTCATGTACCCACCTAGAGGCAGATAATGACTACAAAACTGGACGGATTGAAGAGTTTACGAAACTTCAAAATCTTCTTGTCATTGCACTCATATTCTGTCTCCTACCTATTATGTTCAAATACATAGATTGAAAGTGTGGTACCAAATTATGTAGCATTCCACTTTAGATTTACGTTTATTTATGAAATATCGATGTAAGCCTATGTCGTCCAAGGCTATATTAATTGCAACTAATGAATTTTCCGTATGGACCAAACCAATAGCCCACAAAAAGGCCCATTATCAATAAACTATACACACAAAGCACACAATGAAGCCCACAAAAAGGCCCATTATCAATAAACTATACACACAAAGCACACAATGAAATCGAAATACGATTAGGGTTGTCAATTTTGAAAATACATTAAAACACTGATTTCAACACGACAAACGCAAGTGTTCAAAGACACAACAAGTACGAAAACAAACTAAAATTAAAATGAAACATAACAGAAACTAAAATACATTAGATAGCATCGGAACCACATGGCTGACTCGGTCAGACTTGAACGGAAGCATGATGGGACTAACGTACCAACTTGATCATGTTAAGTCATCTTCTTTTTCCCCTTCTTCGGAGACCTTGAAGAAGCACAAGACAAAGAACAAGCCCCTCTATTGTTTGTACTCCACAAAGTGGTTGGAGGGTCCGGTAGGGCTGAAGGCTGGATTAATTGCTGACGAGGAGGAGACCATGACGGGGTGGACTCTTGAAGCGGGTCAACGTTCACATATTCAGTTGATCTTGTCGGCGCCCATGGGCCATAGTTAAATGTGGGGTCTATTATCGGAGGATGGCCATGTTGACCCTCATAGTTGTCGGACACCATAATTGGTTCAGAGTTGCTATCGTCACTTACTTGAATGATCTCAACATTCGCTGGAGGCTCGATGGGAGCAGTGGGACTTCCAAATAATTGGTCAAGCTTCTCATGGTGTGGATCTCCGTGGTGGAAGAAGGCTTTGACGGTCTCATCCAACTGTGACAATATGTAAATGTTAATGTAATTAGTCAAATACTATAAAATAAAAGGATGAGGATTCAATGAAACCTGAATCAAGCGAATCCAATTCTGTTTCGAAGTATGAACGACATTCCATTCCGGATCCCACAAAACTTTCGGGTGTTCTTTAAGCTTCTTGAAGGTGTGGTACCGACGTTCAAGATCCGAATGACGTTCGATACCATCGATCCATGTCAACGCATGGTTGTACCTCTCATTCACGGCTTGAATGCTAGTGCATATTGCACCAAAGTTTATTACCTCGTTCGAATGCCATCGTCCTAGACTCTTCTGGGCAAGTAGGCTATCAATGAACACATCATCACATTCAAAGTCCCAAATGCCCGAGTACAACAATGTTTCTTGTAGAGGGATACTTGGAAGATTAGATTTTGGCATTTTTTGAGTATGTGAAGATGAGGATAGGTGAAGTGTTATGGGAATGCAGCTTATGTAGTTGAGTAGTAGATTAGAAAGCTGTGAATTGTCTTTTCATGAAGATTAGAAAGAGATTGGTTATTGCTTTGTTCTAAAAGATTTGAAAGTCGTGAATGGTCTTTTCATGAAGATCCAAGTCAAATAATATATTCCATTGTATGGCAAATAACGTTTGACAAGTCCATCAACCACTTGATTAGAATCTTAAGGCATTCACAAGTTGAATAGTAAAAAACCACACGCTTCAAGCCAAATATCGATCCATTAAACCCTAACAAATAAATTATACACACATGACACAAACTCAAAAGTTCAATGAGCAATTAGGAAACCCAATAAGACAATGATAGTGACAAACATAAGTACGATCACAACCAACAAACAGATGATTAGATGATTTGGGACTCCAATTAGATTAACAGCAATAGAAGATGAATTTAGTGGTTCGTTGCCACTTGTCGATGTGCTATCAGTTTCGTCGGCATTGGACCGGCGATACAGTTGAGAGCCTGAATCTCGGACCAAAGGAGCCTTACACGAACTTGAACACATCTTACTTGAATTATAAGTTTGAGTAGTAAGGAATGTCGGAACATTACCGGATTTATCATTCCGATGATATTCATCACACCAATAAAAGTGCTTACTATGATGAAGGTATCTCGGGCACTTGTAGTAGTATCTACCGGGATGCTTCGAACTTTCACCTGCGCACTTTGTGATCATATGTCCATTTCCACAAGAACACATCGGAGGGTCCATTTCCTGAAAGCTTGGCGAAACACAGGTACAACATATATAAGAGACGGGATTAAAAATGATGCATGCAACAACAATTAAAAACTCAAGCAGTAAACAATTACAAAGCCAATCCAAACAGACACAAATTATGATCCACAATAACAGCAATGACACAGTTTCGACTGTCCAAACAAGCAAAGCACACAAACTCAAATGTCTTCTCCGGATCTCCAATGATCCTACATTTCCTGAGCCAAATTCTCTCGCCATTCGTTAAACTGGACCGATGACTCAACGGTATCCACAACGTCGTCATTCATTTCATCATCGGCAGGGACATCATCATGTAAATCAAACATTTCCTCGATTGGATCAACAAGCATTTGAGAGCGGCAATAATTATGGAGGAGGAAACAAGCCATGATAAGTCTAACTTGAACCTTTGTAGGATAGAACGATGTACTTCTAAGTATTCCAAAACGCCTTTTCAATACACCAAAAGCCCGTTCTATGATATTACGTGCCCTAGTGTGTCTCATGTTGTAATGTTCATGTGGATTAGTTGGCCTGCCAGTATTGGGACCCCACTCACTTAGATGATACCGACAATTACGGTAAGGAACAAGAAAGCCTTCGCTGTTGGGATAACCGTTGTCACACAGATAGTACTTCCCTACAAAACACATTTTAGGTGAGATGCATGTGAAAATTTCAGGTAAGCAACATGTTAGACGTACACATACTTACCTTTAGGAACTTTGAGACCATGAGGCCTGGATACAGCGTCGCGAAGTATTCTACAATCGGCAGCAGACCCTTTCCATCCCGGAAGGACGTAAACGAATCGCATTTGTGTGTCGCATACTCCGAGCACATTGGTAGAAACACGGCCCTTCCGTGTTCTATAACGTGCTCTATCTTCGCAAGGTACATGATGATCAATAAATGTTCCATTAAGGGCACCGAGACAACCCTATCAAAAGAAGTTGAGAATACAGTTAAGACGACAAATATAACATAAGCAGCATATAATGCAATTCAAGAGGGAGGAAATGTATACCAAAAATTACCTTGAACCATTTCCATCTTGATTCGGTGGAGTCATCAGATACAGATACAGGTTTAACTAAGAACAGATGATGCAATTTCAAGACAGCTTTCAATACTAGGCGGACAATGGTGGATATTGTTTGACCAGACCTTTCAAAATCAAATGCCACAACCCTATTCTTTTTATGGTGAGCAAGAACAGATAAGAACACTGAAACTTGCTCTTCAACACCAACATACTTTCGTCTTTTCAAGCCCCCTAATTCGTTCAGTGAATAACACAAATGTGCAAACGCATTTCGATCCATCCTTAGATTCGCAACACAATCAGAATCGCGAGTATGGACCAATCTATTCAAGTGTAAAACTTGCCTAGGGATTCTAGAAATCATACCCCAAGTAACGGTGTGCCTTCTGACATTTCTGTTTCGTCTAGTTATTAGGATTATGAGTATACATGTAAGAATGAACTGTTGGTGCAAGATCTCTTCAACTAATAAGAACATCAGAAGTTTTTTTTTCATCGAAGGGGTCAGCATTGTATAGATAGGAATTACGTATACGAACAACGAGTAATTAGATACTCAAACAGATCACACAACAATGTTCCTAGAGCACACAAACAATACAAACGAAATCAAAACCCATATTTAAAGATTCCAAAATCCATAAACCCAAACCAAACTAAAAAATTCACACACATGTTTATAATGAAAAAAATGCGGCGGAACCCTAAGCCCACAAAGATAACCTACACGCAATCGATCTGGGTTATTAAAAATATCCACCAAAAAATTACTAATCTACAATAACTAAAGCAGATCGAACATTCAAGTGAAGAAGCAAATCAAACCTTCAAGCTTTACGTCAAGGAACCCAGCGAGCAGCGAACACACACCTAAAAACCACAAGAGAATGGTGAATACGAAAAAATGAAAGAGTAATTAAAAAAAATATTCTTCGATGTTGCGAGTTTCACCAGCGATTAAGCAAAAATGGCGATTTCAACGACGGATTTGGGCCGCGACGGCGGTGGCTCGATCGCTGCGCACGTAGGGTTCACTGCAGAAGCTACGGTTCACTGCGCGACGACGACGGCGGTGGCACCACGGAACGAACGAGACGGCAGTGGTCGGGTTAGGTGGGAAGATGAAATCGCCAGAAGAAATTGAAATGGAAGACTTGATCTAATTTTTTGAAAAATGAATTAGGGTTTGGGTGTTAGCAAAAAAATCGAGGGGCAATATAGTAATCGTGCTTATACGGGGAAAAGGCCATATAGCTAATACTAGGGGGGGTGCAATAGTTTTTTGGAGGTGGAACAGTGATTTGGGCATATAAGGCCTATATAAGGGCAAAACCACCACTTTTTAATATAGTGGTTTTGGGCCTATTCAGGGCTGAGATATAAGCCTATTTAGGCTATCAAACAACCCAAATGTTGTTATACAGGTATTAAAACCTCTTTATTTAGGCTATCAAACTGACCCCTATTGCAGGTGTTTTTAGAGGTGGTGTGATTAAGAGAGGAAAAAATATAATGAAATGGAAGAGAGTGGTTTGATAAATAAATAAATGAATAACTTTTATTGGAACGGACAAGTACCATTTTAAAATAATATTGTTGAATATATACGTCATATGTCAATAATAGTCGTTTTATGGAACAAACAAAATTTATGATGTGGGATATAAAGATACAAAGAAGATGAGTTGTGAGAAAGTGAAAGGTTGGAAAAATCGCATTTTTTTTATTTAATGAACGAAATTTTTAATAACAAATTGAATGAGACATTTAATTTTGATGGAGTTTCATCTTAGAACTCATATTCAAAATATATGTCATTCTAAGTTCACTCATATTAAGAAAATAATTGACTTCTCATTTTGTCCTTAATCAATACTTATAATTCTCATTAAAAAAAATACATATATGTAAATATTTATTGATTTTAAGAGTAAATTTGAAATAAATGCAATTAATTTACATTGAAAAGTCCAAAACGACTTATATTTAACAAAGAAAACGAAAGGTCAAAAAGACTTATATTAAGGAGGGTGTATTCAATTGAGATTCTATTGAATTTTTTTTAACTTTAAAAAGTACGTGGATTTATAAAATCCATAGAGTTCATGCAGAGTTTGACTGACTTTTTTTATTGATTTATATGGATTTTCATAGACTTGACTAGATTGTGGAATATATTTTTTTATTGATTTTCATATATTTTCATAAACTCGATATTGATGCAAAGAGTTTTTTTAATGTGAAGTGTTTTTAAAAAAAAAAATTATATATATATATATATTATATAAAATATTTTATCAATAATATATATATATATATAAAGTATTTTATCAATAAAATATATATATAAAAAAAGTTTATATATTAATTCGGGCGGGTCGGATACGCGGGTCGGGCATAAGACTCAAACCCGACCCATACTTAATAGGGGGCGAATCTGACCTAATCCAAAGCTCGCGGGTGGGGTGGGTATCCGCGGGTCGGGTCAATATTGCCATGATCTTTTGTCTTCAGAGTTCTCTGAGAGAATCCGTTAGAGAATCCGTTGAAATCTCTTGTTTACGTGCACACTATGCGACCAGTGAACAATTATAACATATAAAAACGTGAATGTTTACTAACAAAGTAACCGTTGGCCTGGTGGTTATGATATTTGGAAACGGGTATAAGGATACTATTTTTTTTTAATAGGAATATACTTTTATAAAAAACAATTTATAATTATTTCCACTCAAAACCTGTGTCCTGAAACATTTTCACTAATAACTATTTTTTTTAATAGGAATATACTTTTATAAAAAACAATTTATAATTATTTCCACTTTTCAATAATAACAGTTACCACTTTTAAATAATTATTTCCACTCAAAACCTGTGTCCTGAAACATTTTCACTAATAACTATTTTTTTTTAATAGGAATATACTTTTATAAAAAACAATTTATAATTATTTCCACTTTTCAGTAATAACAGTTACCACTTTTAAATAATTATTTCCACTTTTCACTAATTACTATTTCCATTTTTCACTAATTACTATTTCCATTTTTCACTAATTATAGACAACACTTTTCATTAATAACTATTTCCACTTTTCACTAATTATAGACACCACTTTTCATTAATAACTATTTCCACTTTTCAGTAATAACAATTACCACTTTTAATTATTTTGAATTAAAAAAATTTAGTAATACAAAACAACACTTTTCAATAATAATAAACACCACTTTTTCAATAATAATAAACAACACTTTTCACTAATAACTATTTCCATTTTTCAGTAATAATAAACAACACTTTTCACTAATAATAAACAACATTTTTCACTAATAACTATTTCCACTTTTCACTAATTATAGACACCACTTTTCACTAATAACTATTTCTAATTTTCAGTAATAACAGTTACCACTTTTAATTATTTTGAATTAAAAAAATTTAGTATTACAAAACAACACTTTTCAATAATAATAAACAACACTTTTCACTAATAACTATTTCCACTTTTCAGTAATAATAAACAACATTTTTCACTAATAACTATTTCTACTTTTCACTAATAATAAAACAACACTTTTCACTAATACTCCAATAAACAACACTTTTCACTAATAATAAACACCACTTTTCAGTAATAATAAACAAGAATGACTTACAGCAAACAACCACAGTACACATAAACCCTAATGCAAGAATCATAAGAGAACCCACAGTATCAATCTGCTCATAAGCCATTACAAACAACCAAAAAGAAACAAGCCATCTGACCAATTTGTAAAAGCCACTCCTTTTCCTCCTCATAACTTTAGGCTTCTTCTTCCTAAGAACAATTCTAGCAGCCAAATCCTTAATTTCACAAAGGGTTCCAACAAATACTCTGAAAATGGCAACAGGGAGAGCTAAAATGGTCTCAGTGAGGCCCAATTTCAAAGGCTCGGACCAAAACCCAACAAGGGCTTCTTGAATACCCCGCAAAGGGATTGAACAGAGGACGCCCCATAAAATGGGCCTGGCGAAATCTTCAAGAAGTTTGACGACTCCATAGACAATGAAGATTCCGAAGGCAAGGCCTGCGTGGGCCATGGCTATGTAGAGAGCGAGGCATACCTGAGGATCATCAGAGAGGGAACTTTTGTCATCGGGGGGCGGCGTGGTCTCGGGTTTTCTGACGGATGCGGATCGGAACATTTCTTGCCAGGGTAAAGAGGAGGTGTTTGATTTTTTTGAATTGGGGTTCGAATCATATGCGCAAATGGGTAAAAACCGTGTGCACAGGAATTTGATAGGTGCACACTGTGCATTTAAGTTTTTTCCATTTATTTATATTTTTGGGGGAGAATCCAACAAAATCCACAGAGTATTAAAATTTATACACTATTGAATACCTAAAGATTTTTAAAGACTTTTTAAAATTCGTATTGAATACCTCAAAATTTTTAAAATTCGAATTGAATACCCCAAACTTTAAAAATTCAAAAAAATTCTACAAAATCCACAACAAATACACCCACTAAAAATAGGAGGGAGTACCCGTAAAAAAAAAGAATAGGAGGGAGTACTTCTCCTTAAAATTTAACTAGGTTTAGACTCTACAAATTCATACTTCCTCCGCTGCTCTTTTAAGTGGGGAGTACATGTTACTCCACTATTTATTTATTTATTTATTTATTATTATTTTTTTTTGGCAGAAACGAGATACTATTACATCGGGTTTTCTACATTCTAATTTTTCCTTTGTACCTCCATACAAACAGTTTCTACCAAAAACACTTCATCCAGACTCAATCGTGAGAGAAAGGAGAAAAAGTAACATTCCGGGCCAATTCGTGAGCTTTCCAATTTTCGGTTCTTGGTTGATAGCGCAAGTCGCACACACCAACTCTAGTTCTCAACGCCTTAATCTTGTTGACCCATACTCCCTCCGGGCTTAATATCTCCACAGGCGCCTCCAATAATTTCAATGCTTGCTCGCAATCTGATGTTATTGTGTTACTCCACTATTTTGGGTGTCCCAATTAAAACTTTACATTTTCGTTTTTATCAAGTTGAAGTTCACATTTATTAACAATTATCCTTACTTTTACACAAAATTACATTAATTATATTTATTTTTTCTTTCTCTCACCACCATTTTACCTTTCTTACACTTTTCACCAACTAACTTTACATAAAATACTACTCCATATTTTTTAAAACTTGTGTAATTCATCAAATGTAAAGCTTAAAGGAGAGCGAGTGGAGTATAATATAAGAAATGAAACCCATCTTATAGGGATGGCAATTTATACCGAACCCGTGGTGATCCGTCCCGACCCCACCCCGACCGGGACAATTTTTTTGTGTATTTTTCGGTTTCGAGGAAAACCGAAAAAATTTAAATCGGGGACGGTATTTATATGCCCCGCCCCGAACCGGCCCCGAAATATATTATATACATAATTTTTTTTATATTTATGTATGTATATCTCTCTATATATATATATTCATTATGTATATATATATATATCTCTATACATACAAATATTGTTACGATCATTTATGTTTTGTTCTTTTAAATTATTTTTAAATAAATTATTTTATAATATAATTGATTCTCAATGCATATTTTTTTTAGGAGATATAATAATTATTTAAATATAAAAATAATAATTAAATAAAAAATTCGATTTTCGGTTCGGGTCGGATCGGAGAAACCTCCCGATCAGGGCGGGGATGGGGATTTAGAAAAATTTTCCCATCGGGTTTCAGGACAGGTTCGGAAACAAAAATTCCCCGTCGGGGTCGGGGGAGGCATAAACCGGCCCCACCCCGCCCCGTTGCCACTCCTACCATCTTACAATTTTTTTTTCTCTAAAATAAAATGAAGTTTAGATGAATTGTGGAGAGGGGAGGAACTTTAGGTGGTCGGCGGGTGTCATACGTTGAGCTCACGTGCATACAAAGTGTAATATTGTATATATAAACTATATAAAGTTTATATGCATAACATTATTTTAAATAATAACACTTTTTATGCATAACACAACTACTTAAAAAAAATAATACACCTCGTCCCGGTATAAGTTTTCCCTTTCTTTGGGGTGTTGATTAAAAAATATGATAAAATAATAGATGTAGTACAAATGATGTGATGGGGAAGAGAAAATAATTGATGAATGTGAGATGAAGTATGATAAAATAATAGATAAAGTGTAAGTGATGTGATTGGGAGAGAGAAAATAATATACCAAAAATAGAATGAAAAACTTATAGTGGAACATCCATAAAAGGAAAGTGGAAAACTTACGGTGGAACGAAGTGAGTAGTAATTTTGAAGATGCAATTCGCTTGAGAGCTACTCATTACATAATTGTATGACTAGATATGGGGTGGGGGGATATAATTTTTTTTGGGGGGGTGGGGTGGGGGATTAGGCCAAACCTCATGATAATATTTGTAACCATCATTAGGGTGGAAAAAAAAAGGAAAAAAAAAGGCATATATCTTATATCTTTGTTGAGGTTCGGACCTGGGCTTTCATAGCATTGTTTGCAGTGGGGGTGGATAAATATACCGAAATTTCGGTATACTGAGCTTTTCATATTGAAAAATATCAAAATTATCGAAATTTTCAGTACGGTAACGGTATGGAAAATGATCATACCGCGGTATTTCGGTATACCGAAATTTTTTCGGTATTCGGTATGAAACGGTCGATATACCAAAATACCGAAACCTTAATAAAATAATAATTTTATATTATTTTAAAAATAAAATAACTTTAATTATTAAAACATAAATAAAATAAACCTTAAATAATTAATTTAGGTATAAAATAATGCTTCAATATTTTCGATATGAATTGGTATACTGGTATTTCGATATGAAATGATGGTTCAATATTTTCAATATGAATCGATATACCGATATGGTACGGTATACCGAACCAAAAATTCGGTATACCGAAACTACGGTACGGTATCGGTATGAATTTTTACATACCGAAAATTTCGGTACGGTAACGGTATGAATTTTTTCAATATCGAAATTTTCGGTATGATAACGGTATGATTCGATATGGTCGGTATACCGTAGCGAACCACCCCTAGTTTGTAGATTGGGTTTCCTCCATGGCCAAAAAATAATTCTCATCATATTAAAAGGGAAAATAAATAAGAAAAGTACTACACTAAATTCTTACAAGGAAAATCTAAGGATTAAAATTGCATCACCGATCATTTGGATGGAATAGATAATAGAGTTTTGTTACTCTTGGGTGCAAATAAAAAATTATATTACTATTAGGTGCAAGATAGTGTGCATTTCAAGTTGATAGTGTGCATTTACCGTTGGTAGATAATAATACTTGACAGTGGGCAGAAATTTTATCTTAGCAGCTTGGCAAAGATGCAGATTCCTCGATTTCGTAGGGACGGGGATGAGATTGGCCCCGCTGACGTTCCTAGTAGATCGATAAGCTTTGAACCTATGTGCACGTTCATTATTTCCAACATGGACATGTTATCCATGACTCAATTAATTGGACTATTCTTCAGAAACATGTTTTCATTTAAAAGAAAGAGAAAAAGAATAATACATAATCTCGGATTTAAGTAATTCAAGAATGAAATATATAGATCAAACACCCGATTTTGTTCCCACTCCAAGGCATAATCTTGATGAATCTGCCCTTTGTTCTGTTACAATCAAGCACGTTTGCATTCCCTCCATAACAAACTTCAGCATCAGAATATGCAGGGATAAGATAGATGATCATCTTTGGATAAGGAATAGGTCCATATCAATCTTTGTCATCACCATACTATGATCTTTGAATCGAACGAACAAAATCGGAACGCTTCGACAAATTCATCGTTCACCTTTCATATGATCTGGTTATAAAGAAACACAAAAAAACTACATTCAGCTCAACATTCTTTACTGAAAATGAATAAATTAAACTACCTATCCAATATGTGTACCACTTGAATCTGGAGTATTAAGTGGGTTGAAGCCATTATGAACAACGTTGTGAAGTTCGTCCTCCCACGCCTGCATATGCTAACGTACGAACAAGTATACGAGTCATTTTAATGTGGATACTATTTAAACAAGATGATTTCGAAAGAAAAGTGGTTAGAGGTTTCACCCGAGAAGTAGGCACAAACGACGTTGAATCGAGCCCAATTGGTCTCATGCCTTGATGCCCGACCTCGTTTAGTCCGGGTTGTAGTGGGTGCATAGGAAAAGGCATAGACAATATATCCAATTGAAAAGGCCTAGGCTGTACCATCTGTTGTCAAATTAACTTAAGTTCTAAGCTAATATGATAAATGAATCAATTATTAGATGAATGTGAAGACTGAAGACTCACATCTTTAGCAAGAAATCCCTCCACATTGAAGTCGAGTTGTGGATTCACGGTCGCGAGCTTCATCGATAAGAACTGAACCAAATTGAAACGAAATTAATTAAATGTGTAGACAATTCATATTCAAAACATATCATATAAAATGGCATACCTCAACCTGTCGTTGTAGCGATTGTACGTAGTTGATGATCTCGTCAAGCATAACAGCTTTTCCGGTTACCTGATGAGACGAACGAATAAGATAAGGCCGAGTAGGAAAAAATGAGAATGTTCAATGATAATTGATAAGCATGTATGCATTAAGTTACCTTGCTGCAACCAGGGACAAGATCCTGGAGTAATTTCATCCTTTCACTAATTTTTTCCCTCCTTATCTAGTACATTATAAGCAAACAATAATCACAATAAACTCGGGCATGTTTGATAGCAAAGATGGATTATCTAAGATAGATTAGGATGATAACTAAACTTTATAAATTTTAAAGCATAATCTACCCTTAATCTAAGTTATCAAACAACCAATAAAAATGATACTCCGTATATAGTTAATCTAGATTTAATCTAAATAAAATGTTACCCTTTCAGCTAGACTGTGGCTGTTTGTAGCTTGTCCTCGTCGTGCTCGAACGTGTATATAGTCGTCTTTCGGAGGAGGATCGGGATCAGCTTGTTGTTGATCCCCATTTTCCTTAGAAGTATCAGCAGCATCTGGTTCATTACTTTCAGCATTCTAACAAGCAAAACAGCATTAGCCAACCATGTAACAAACATTAACAACACACAATGGATAGTTAAAGTGATGAACCTTTTGGATTCTCTTTCGCTTGTTTAAATTGTCCTCAGCTGTGTTAACCAAACGCCCACTAAACTCAGCCTCATCACACTCGTTGTTAATTGCTTCATCAGTCTCAATAATCTCTCGAATTGGATCGATTTCATTAAAGCAAGAAAAGGGGCGAATAGTATTGGGAATCCAAGTGGTGGGATCGTTCATAGTTTGGTCCCAAATGGAAGGGCAAAAGGATGAGGCATCCATCATTGAACACACATTATACTCTTTTGATAGCTCAACATTGCTCCTATCATTTCCCCCCATATCTATAAACAATTTCTTGTAAAACCCCTGCTGATGATACCAAACAAGTTACAAGAAAAATACTAACATTTCAAGAATGCATAAATTCAAACAGGATATTGCACTGAAATAAAAGGTGCATTCATAAGCAAAAGCGTCAAAAGGGGGCATTAATGGCCAGGAAGAAACAGAGTAATAAATTGTTGAAATGAAGCATTAAAAACACACAGCTGTGACTATTCATTCATTGTATGGGCAGAGAGAGAGAGAGAGAGAATTGATGTAAAAGGAAAAAGGGGAAGCAAGATACCGTTTTTTTCAGACTGCTGTGAACAACGCTTCAAGAAATTCAAAGCTGTGAGACTGAGCAATCAAGAAGAGTGGAGAGAGAAAGTGGGGGAGAGAGAGAGAGATTGGGGGTATTAGAAGTAGAGATGAGACTACATGTTATGCTGCCCACGCTTCGCATCAAAAAGAGAGATCTTGATGATTAAACACCAACCACCGCCTCCTGATGCTTCTTAACTTTGATACCCTTTGCTCTCAAACTTATTACTACTTCAATTTCACGGTCTAATTATACTCTTTTTTTTTTTTTTTTTTTTTGTGATAACAAGATAAACAACTCATTTTTTTTTAATGTTTGAAATTATAGCCACATTTCCCCTTTTACCTTAATATTAAATATTTTATTCTCAATTTTACCTCTAATTAATAAAAGTAATTAATGTGAGCAGATTTTGGAGTATGAGATTCTAAGGGCAAAATTGACACATTAGTTAAACTTGACTACATTTATTGATTTTTCTTAATCTGGATGTAAAGTCAAATGTGACTATCTTTGTGGGACGGAGGGAGTATTACTCTCTCCGTCCCAACATTTTTTGTGGATTTGATGAAGTATAAAGTAAAATGTATGTAAAAAAAAGAGTGGCAATTTTGAAAATAAAATGATGTTGGGAGGGTATTAATTTTGTGGGGTATTTGCATATTAAGAGTGTGTAAATAATTTTGGGACGTTCCAAGAAAGGTGTGCAAATAATCATGAGATGGAGAGAGTATTATATTACGTATATTGGAATTGCATTTTAGTTATTTATATACTCAATTCATCTACTTTATTTACTTTATATATAAAAAATTACAAAATTACTCTTCAACACTCTCATCATTACACTTTTTTCTTTAATTATGTGTTCAAAATTTCTCGCAAACTTTTCGGGGATGGAGGGAGTATTAATTATTGTGCAGTAAAAAAATGAGGAATATTTCGATTTCATGCCGAATAATTTTTGTAAATATGGTTCAATTTTGTAAAAAAAGTCCAGTTTATATTTTTTGAATGGAGGGAGTTAGATTTTTTGAATGGAGGGAGTTAGGGAGATTTAAATGTATATCAAATTAATGTGTAAGATTGAATGTGATTGTATTATTATCATATTGTTGGGTGATCTGCAATGATTAGATGATAAGTTTAATAGGAATAGTTTGAATGTTTTTAAAATCGATTTTTAAATGGGTTGGGTCTGCTATGGACTCGAGTGCATGTTGTGCACCCTAGTTCATGTTGCACTTTTCAGTTTTACTGACTTACACTTTTTGGTAAATGATGTTGCACTTTTCAATTATTAAACTGTATAATAATTGAAAAGTGCAACACCATTTATAAAAAAGTGTAAGTCAGTAAAACTGAAAAATGCAACATGACTAGAGTGCACAACATCGAGTGCATACTAGACTTTACCTTTTTAAATTGCGAAGCAAAATCTGTGTAGGATATTAAAATTCAAAATCTGATTTTAAAATTTAAAAGTAAACACCACCTTAAAATATGTTTCCGTTGTGATTTAAGTGTGCAGGAGAGTCATGACTTTAAAATTTAAAATTCTTTGTGAATACTAGTTTGTGTTTTTTTTTTTTTTAGATTTTAATAGGGTAAGATTTTATTTAAGTGAAATCAATTAGTGTATGAGTTATTTTAATTAATTAAAGGGTCAAATCAATTAATGTATGAGTTATTTTAATTAATTAAAGGGTATAAAATGGATTGTATTGAAAAAGAATAATATAATTACAAATAATTTTAAATGTGGATTAAGTGTGAGATTTAAAGTACGAAATTTTAAATCTCTAATTTACTCTTCCCTTTCATTTATATATTCTCCCCCTTAATTATATCACCTCTAATACATCTATTTATTCTTTTATATTTCTTAATCTAAGGAATAGCCTGATGACTCAAATCACAAACATTACATGATTAAAAGTAAACTCTATTTATAACACTATCTCGCACACAATTTAGATTCTCTATCCCAATTCTAAAAAGATTGTCATTGATTAAACATTTTTTTTAGCTCTAAGCTATCTAAAAGAAGAAATTTTAATATTCTCCAACACTCTATTCTCCTCAAAATTCTTCCCTTTGAAAACGGTATTGTTCCTTCCGATCCTATCCAAATGTTCCAAATCGTGTTGTGACACACCACCACCAACACGTTCCTCCATTTCAAATATGCCTACTCACTATAGTATTTATTAGTCTACCAAAAGTACGTGTGCACATTCTTTTTATGAAAACATCAATTTATTTTCATACTTCAATCATCACCTAATTACTTAAATTATCACTTAATTTTAGTCACGGAAATTAAATTACTTTATCATTAATGACTCCACACTATTTAGTGGATGGAGATAGTATTAAATGTGTTAAATAAAAAACACCCTTATTAAACATTTGAAGAAATTACTCTACCTGTTCCACCGAAAACAACTCAACTTCTCCTTTTGTTCGTCTCAATAAAAGTTATTATTTTCTTTTTGACAAACTAGTTATTCTCACCTTTTATTTATATTCTCCACTCTCAATCATATCACCTATAATACATCTATTTATTCTTTCATATTTCTTAATCTACGTGTCTAAAGTTTATGGACAGCTTTTACTGAAACGGAGGGAGTAAAAAACAAGAATGGAGACTTTTACCTACAACATTCATTCACGATTTGTACCTTATACTTCATTTGTTCCTCAAAAGTATGTTCACTTATCTTTTTTTTTTTAAACGACAATTTTTTGTTGATGAGTACAAAGAATACCCGAATAACTCAAATCACAAACATTACGTGATTAAAAGTAAACTCTATCTCTAACACTATATATCTCGCACACAATTTAGGTTCCCTATCCCAGTTCTAAAAAAAATGGTAATGAGTTAAACTTTTTTTTTTTTTTTTTAGCTCTCAGTCATCTAAAATGAAGAAATTTTAATATTCTCCTCAAAATTCATTCCTCTGAAAATTGTATTGTTCCTTTCTATCCAAATGTTCCAAATTGTGTTGTGCCACACGATCAACCACACGTTCCTCCATTTCGAATTTGCCTAATCGCTATAGTATTTATCAGTTTACCAAAAGTATGCACATTTTTATTATAAAAATATCAATTTATATTCATATTTCAATCATCACTTAATTACTTAAATTGTCACAATACACTATTTAGTAGATGGGGGTATTAAATATGTTATCAGCTTTATGAAGTAACTTTGGTTTTGTTTGTTTAGTCTGTGAGTGTGTATTTTAGTGATAGAAGTAGTTGTGGGGTTGAGCTGGCAACTGGTGATGCCAACTTACTATGTTTAATTATTTTGATGTTTTGTCCTTCAAACCTATCTACTACCTACGAACTTGAGTATTAATTATAGGGCTGTAATCTTTTCTAGGGTTTGTTCGATTAACTTATGTAGCGTGTTTCATGCCCACTTATGTTTTTCCTAGACTAGCTGAATTTGTCCCTACCCTACTTTTTTTTCATAATTTGGTTACTTCCTAGGACTATACTCTGCCCATACTATTTTGGAAATATATACGGCCATCCACTAAACTTAAGGGCCCCCCCCTCTCAAACCTCAATCTTTCAAAAAAGTAGTAAAAAAATCACTATACGTGTAATACTCCCTCCTATCAAATTTAGGCACGAGTTTTTTTAATGAATATTCACTCTTTTTTTTTTTTAAGTTGTCAAATTATTTTTTATACATTTATTAAAAAATATTTTATTATGTGTAATGAATTATTGTGGTAGAGATAAAAAAATGTTGAAGAAATGCAAGAAAGAAAAAAGATGAAGAGTAATAGAAAAGAGGAAGGTAGATAATGACAAAGTAGATAATTTCTAATGGACAAAGGGAGTATATAATTAAAGTAGATATGTTGGGGTATAATAAGATATTGTAGAGTATTCAATTTATGAATAAAGTGATTATTTATGAACAAAGTGAATGTTAATTTTGAGTAAATAAGTGATGGTTGGGGGTGGAGATAAAATAGTGTAAATATTATTTTTAAAAAGGAAATGTGAATAATGAAATTGAAAAAAAAAAAAAAAGTAAAGTGAAAATAATAAAATTAACTGAGTACATTTTTTTTATTTTTTTTTACAATATTTTTAATTTATAAGAAGTTGCACCTATAAATCTTAAGTAGGCATGCTATTATAATACAAACATATATGTATGCATGCTATTGTAATACAAAGAGTTTCGACTCTCTTAAAATAAAGAACCAAAAATACAATCGAGTATGCAGGCATGAACAAATAGTTAAATTTATTAATAAATGGTAAAAAAAAATAAAAAAATGTAAAGCACTATGTGCTGTGATTTATCATAACCTTGAGTCAAAGGGAACTTATTTTTCTGAGTTTCAATATCGATCGCAATCTTAAGAATCACCATGTCCAAGTCTAATTGTCTAAAGTTTGGACTCGATTCCAAATCGAATTAGATCGATCATTATAAGTGGTGTAAATACAAATAAATTAGGGAAATTATTTTCAGTAACCCCTTCCACTTTAAATTTTGTTTAAATAGCCTTTAACTAATATTAATCAGAAGCTCCCCTAAATTCTCCTTACAAGACAACGCAAAAAACAGCCAGTTATTTAAAAAGAGTGCCATTTAAATAAAAAAAATTAAGAAGGAAGATCTTTTAAATGAGGTTTTATGTTCATTGGGCCCTTTAAATAAAGATCCCAATAAATTATTGGGTGATTCAACAGGATCAATACCAAAAAAACCTAATTAATTCAAAGGTGCCATACCCCCTCAAAAAAAAAAAAAAAATTCAAAGGTGCCATAAGCATCCGAAATTATCAAAATATATACATCAGGTATGAAAACTAATAAATACACCATTTTCTTGAGGTAAAACACAATTATTTTTCATATATTAACATTGAGTCATCCATTTCTTCTCCACATATTATATGAAAGTTGATTTGAGCGTCAAAGTTTCCGCACAGGGGTCCTCTTCGGTGTGACTTTTGCAGGTCACTAATTTAAGAAACTGTCTAAAATATTGATGACCCCAAACATTAAATTTTGTTCACATGTTAGTTCTCAAAGTTTGGATACATCCAATTAACAAACATTCAATATGAAGACTACATTGTGAAATTAGGCCGATGGCGATATATATGCAATTGAGGAAGGGCCATCAAAACTCGCTATATTGTTCCGTTAATACTTTTATTTTATTTTAATAGAGGAAACATTTTTATTGATCAATAAGTCAAAAAGGACGAGGTATAAAAAAAAAGCTAAATTTTTAAACAAATATTCTTTAGTCTTAATATTATTAAGATACGAGCGAGATGAGTAAAAGAAAAATAAATTAAAACTGCTTAATTGTTCACTTCAATGATATGCCTACAAGCTCTGAGAAGCACTTTGATTGGAACTTTTGATACACCTCGAACACAAGTGAGATTACACACTTCAGTTGTCTCGTGACTATTTGCATGATCAACATCGAATTTGAAATCGTCTACACCAATAAAAAAAAAACAGAAAGAACCAAGAGAAAGATCAAGACAAAAAAATTGTACGATGATGAAGAAATTGCATAGAAGCAAAGAAAATTTCACACTGGGAGAAACCTAGTGAGAGGAACAATATAGCAAGAAAAACTCATGTTGCAAACATTACCAAAAAAGAAACAAATCGAATCACATTGCTAGGGATAGTTTGTGACGCCTAAATAAATAAATAACCTCATTTACATCCCAAAAGCACTTTCTAGTTTCTAGGACCCTTCTACGTACCATTGAGTTTTTATTCATCTCCTTCATTTTTGCCACAAATCAAAATCTCATATTACACATATAATTTTTTATCGTTCTACACATATATATTTGGAGATGCACCATTTTTTTTTATATTATACTCAGTATTAAATTATTAATAAGTCAGCAAGATATTAAAATACACTGATCAGACAAAGGAAAAACCATATTGAACTTATCTTATGTATGTTAAGAAATCCACTTCCATTTAATGTAATTGTGTATCTTTGTTACTAATATTACTAGTATTACCTTTTTTTTTTTTTTTAAAGTATTACTTATTTAGGTTCGAAATTTTTAAGGTGCAAATAAATTTTAAAAAATGGATTCATACAAAGCTTTACTCTGATTTTTTTTTAAATAAGGAACCTTCACAATTGGATAGTGAAATTGATTCCCTGATTTAATTGTACTTGAACCGAATATTGCTACATTGTGATATATTGACTGTCACAGTTCTCATTCTGAAATGCAATTATTATTGGGCGTTGGAACTTGCAACGTAAATAGAATTATTGACTCTGTTGTGCTTAGTCGTATGAATATGATTAAATACATTACTCATATGTAACAGCCTAATAGGTTACGTAACAACTCAAAGTGTTTGTACCTATTTGTTGGATTAATAGGTATACTTTGAATTACATCGATATCCCTTTATTCGAGTAAGTTTTGGTATAAAAATGGATTTCTTTTAATATAACTAATTAAAATTATAAGACTAATTGTAATTTGTTAATTTTAATCATTGATGTCGAACTTGACAACTCCTAACTTTCCAATCTATATCACTAGACAAAGATTTGCATCACTCATGAATATCTACTTAAACTTAATTTAAAATTATGATTGAATGTGCATGTTTTATAAATATTCAAAAAAAAAAAAAAAGAGAGAATCGAATAATTACCTTTTAGATTGACAACTGTCGGTCATTCGACTCATTCCTCACCTCCTCTCAATTAAGAAAAGTTATGTGAACAATATTCTACTCTAATATTTCGGTGAAAGATACAGTAAAACCTCTAAAAAAAACTCTATTAAAGAATAAACAGGAATAAAAATTCATGGTCTCAACTTGGGAGCAGTTATAATTTGGAATAAACTCCATATTGTCATAATTCATATTTTTTCAAGTCCCAACATAAAGAAATACACCTCCATTTAGGAATAAATCATAATAATATATATAATTTTACAATAGATTTAAGTTGATTTAAAATACTTGTTCAAGGTTGATTGTGACAATGATTTAATCTTTTGTGTTGTAACCTTATCCTTCAACTTGCGTGTGCGCATTAGCTCGTCCACATGACCACCTTCTTGTTGAACCCAAAACATTTACAACTTGTCGAGTAAGCTTAAAGCTTCTTCACATGAAACTGTTGGTGCCGTTATATGCGTGAAGAAAATGTTGATTTGATGTAATTGATAAAAAAAAAAATATTATTCATAGTATTTATAGATGAAAAAATTAAAGCAATCAAAAGCAAGTACATGCATCTATGGTGGGTGACTCTTGAATATTGTCTTTTCATATTACGTGAGTAAATTAGTTCAATTAAGTTCAATGCATTACATCATGTACATGTATCTACTAATTATACCATTATATAATATATATGCATTTAAAAAAAAAACCTTATAACTCTATTTAGGAATAACCCGGCCCCATTTAAGAATATTTTTTTGTGGTCCCAAGGATATGACTATAGAGAGGTTTTACTGTATCATGGACTTTAAGCATATAATAAATAAATGTATTAGAGATAATGGGATTAAGAGAAAAGTTAATATAATAAAATGCTAGAGAGAATATTTTGAAAAGAGAAAATTGATAACTTTCACCGGAAGAAGAGAATGAGTATCATTCAAGTAATTAAATAATGTAACTCGTACAATAAATATACAATTTTGCGAACCATACGAAATAAATATCACAATATATAAGATGATGACATTCATATTCTTAAAAAATTAGACAAAAAAGTCAAGTATATGATAAGTCTAAATACATCATTCTTTTTTTTGAATGAAATACATACATCATTCTTTTAGACTACATTTGTTTTGGAATTAAAGTGTATAAAATCTGAATTTTGAAATTAATTTTTTTTTAATATCTCAGTGAATAGCAAAGATACATGTTTATTCTAAAATTTTGATAGAATAAGATGTTGTTTTACGTCAAAGATGTTGTATATATATATATTGAGCAAGTTAAAAGTAAAAGATCAGAATATATCAGTATAGTAAGAGTAAGTGAGAAAGCAATAAGTAGGCAAAAGAAAAGTAGTGATACCCATATAATTTTATTTTGTGAAATAGGTGTATAACTGTATAAGTAATAAATTTTAGAAGAGTGAATGTGAAGTACGTCCTAAATTCATCAGAGTAAATCGCAAAACAAATGTAATCTAAAATTGCTCATATATATACATGAAGCGTGATATCATGGCAGATCCTTATATGAGATCAACGAATCGATCGATTCAAGCCCCACCAGTCATGAAGATCAAAACTGTTAGGCGAATACTATGAGGTTGTGTTTGAATATGGGGATTTGATTTGAGGAGTCATTTCAAATGAATGAAGTTAAAAATGCATTAATTTCAAATGACATGATTTTAGTGGGAATTTAAAATTCATCCAATTTTAACTAAAAAAATGAGTGGACAAAAATCTAAGTATTTGAAATCCATTCATAATTCAAACAAGTAGGATGAATTTGAATGATGGATTTAAAATACATAAATCAAATCCACCCATCCAAAAGGAGCCTAATTGAATGGGTAGGTCTCCTGTAGACTCAATTCCTTATAAGGAATTGAGTCAATTTTAAAAAATGGGTAGGATCAACAATAAAATAAAATACGCGAAAAATATATATGTTAATTGATGTAGCTCAAACGGTTGAAAATAGTCTATTTTACTACAATTTTTTAGCATGTTATTTTAATTTGCAATAATAATTTCAGTTATAGTGACATACACTTGTTAGCGATGTTATGTTACACATTTTAGATATATTTTGTTGCACTTTTCAGTTGTAGTGATTTACAATTCAACAATATTTTTTAGTTATATTGACTTACACTTTTTAGTAATGTTATGCTACACATTTTAGTCATATTTTGTTGCACTTTTCAGTTGTAGTGACTTACAATTTCCAACAATATGTTCAGTTATAGCGACTTACAATTTTTAGTAATGTTATGTTACACCTTTTAGTCGTATTTTGTTACACTTTTCAGTTATAATAACTTACACTTTTCATTAAAATATTGTGTTGCACTTTTCAAGTGCACTTTTTAATAATATTGTGTTGCACTTTCTAGTTATAGTGACTTACACTTTTCATTAACATGTTTGTTTTGGGATGGGAAATACGGATTTGAGATTTCGAAACTCCACCCCCGTTACACTTTGGGATTTTGATTCAGGATTTCAAAATCCTACCCTATAAACCTTATAAAAGTCAACCCTATAAATACCTACAAATCCTATATAAATACCTATAAAACCTATAAACCCATTCTATAAAGTTAAATTCTACCCTACATAAATCCCAAAACAAACACAAAACATAAAAAGCATTAGGATTTTAAAATCCACTAGATTTTGAAATCCGGATTTCAAAATCCTCCAAATCCCAAAACAAACATGCCCTAAAAGTTGTGTTGCAATTTTCAATTACAGTGACTTACACTTTTTAATAAAAAAACGTGTTACACTTTTTACTAATATTGTGTTACACTTTTTAGTAATATTGACTTACACTTTTCACCACACACATTTTCGAAAAAAAAAAATTACCATATAAGACCAATCCTAATTGAATTCGTAAAGAATACAAATATGTGAAAAGGGAGTCTCATTTTAAATTTCGATCTAGGCCCCAAATATATATGTTGAATTATAAAATTATAAAGTGTAAAGTAAGTGTGTGGTTGTGTGTATGACTCAATCAATCGGTGCATGCATGCTTTGGAAATTATGGTAGAGTGAAATTGATCTCCAACTTTAATCAATTACACAGGAGGCACGTTCCCAAGTTCGAATCATGAAAAATCCAAAACTGTACTTTGAGCAAAGGGTTTAAGATATGCTATTAATACTTTTGGTCAAACCCACTTATTAAGATTAATTCATCATAATTTAATCCCTATTCTTCTCCCCAAAATAAAGTAAATAAATACGTACATTATTGAACGACAGTAGATCGTTTTTGTTAAATAGGGAGTACTATAAGAAGCTTTTATTTATTTATTTATTTATTATTTTGTCAATTAAAAATATGTTTATTTTTTTATTTATCTAACTATAAAATTAAAGTGTGTTTATTTTTTTTATAGAAATAATCACTTTATTTTTACCTTACAACACCATTATTTTTATCCACTTTATATATTTTTTCTTAAGAACTATATCCAATAGTTTGAACACACTTTTGATAAACGGGTGAAATAACGTATTGTTGAGTTGGTGAAAATTGAAACGTGAAATGAGCAAAAAATGTACTCACTTTGTTGTGAAAAGTACTATGTTCATATTTCTTGGCACAAATTTTAAAAAATAATAGATAATTAAAGTAAGATGATTGTGGAATTGTTGTGAGGTAAAAAAAAGATTGATTCAATAAAAGGAAATTAACACACTTTTAATGGATAAAATAAGCAAAAAAATAGTGAAATGTTGACATTTTAGATAATATGTTAATTAAGTTGGAATGACAAAATAGATCAATTACCGAAAAACTGGGAGAGCATGAGATTCAATAATGGCAATGTTTAGTAGTATTAGTGATTCAGTACTTACTCCAACATTTTTTTTTTTTCTGTATCAAAGAAAGTTATTCATTCATTTTTTTTTAGCAAAATACTATCACATTTAATTATATATTCTCTTTCAATCATAACACCTCTAATACATTTATTTATTAATGATTATATCATATTTTTTTAACTTTTGTGTCTAAAGCTCTTGTGTAGCTTTCACTAAAACGAAGGAAATATTAATTATTTTTATTAAACAATACAATTATTTTTATTAATGAATACTATTAAACAATACAATTACTTTTTATTAAGCAAAAACCATTCAACGATTAGCAAAAACCTTGTTCTAAAAGCAAATTAATGAGTATTAAAATAGAAAAAGGAAGATTCCCAAAGTAGATATGAACCTATATAGAATATTGAACAAAATTGATAATGTGACATGGAATCCGAATCAAAGGACATGACAGGCCATTATTGTTTTTGTGAAATTTTATGCAACCATCATGACCATCAACACCTTCAAAAACATCAAACATAAAATGATATTTTCCACTCTCTTTTAGCCACTTTTCGCAAATAAATTCTTTAGGGCATGTTTGTTTTAGGAGTCACACGTTCGAACGTGGGACGAACGTGGAATGTAACGTTTCCTGTCTTGTTTTAGTTCGGAATTTCACATTCGAATTTCAACATTCAATTACATCCACCCATAAAAATACCTATATATTTTACTATTATAATAATACACTATTACTCACTTTTATTAATTGATTTGACATAAAGTTACATCATATAATACAACATTACACAATACTCTTACACAATTGTTTTGACATAAAGTTACATCCATTCTACTTAACATTTAAAAACAAACATACACAATCACTATTTATCAAGATTTTCCCATCCAAGATTTCTCCATCTGAATTTTCCCCATCCTACACAATCCCAAAACAAACATCCCCTATTGATTCACGTATGTCCCGTAAAAAATTATACACATAATAATGCATTTAATCTTTTCTAAAATATTAACTTTTAATTAGAGAGATTTTTAAATTATATTTTTTGTTTTAGAAAGTTCATAGGTATCAAATTTTCTTTTGAAGACTTCTAAAACACACACTTCGTCCACATAAAATGTGTATATTTTTCTTTTTAAATTGTCTACATAAAATTCTTTTTAAAAAAATATATTTCACCACACTTAATATATTTTCTCTATTTTATTATTACTTTATCTAATTTATAAATAATCAAAAAATATTTTTTAAAATCTGTGCAAAATTAAATAAACACATTTTATGTTGAATTACTCCATAATTTAATGAAGTCGTTTTGTTAACATTCGGTGAACTTTCATTTAATACACTGGTGTCTTTATTAAACCAATGATTTTTATTTGGGTTGAATTGACTAACAAGATAATAATAAAAAAGAAGAAACTGACGGAATGTTTAAAAAAAAAATCATGAAATTTTAAGGACTTTTCTAAATAAACGTGAAAATAGTAGGGGACCCTAAAATGCACTTATACCAAATATGTACTATTGAAACATATTCCCTCATATTCAAAATATATGTCATCCTAAGCTCATACACACATATTAAGAAGATAATTGATTTCTCATTCTACCCTTAATCAATGCTTGTAGTTTTCTTTTAAAATAAAATACATGTGTGTAAATATTTATTGATCTTAAGGGTAAATTTGAAATAAATGCAATTAATTTGCATTGAAAAGTGCAAAACGACTTATATTTTACAAAGAAAACGAAAAGTCAAAACGACTTATAAAATGAATACAGTAAAACCTCTATAAATTAATAATCTTGGGACCATGCAATTTTATTAATTTAAAGAGGTATTAATTTATTGATAAATTAATATTTATTAATTAAAAGAGAGACTTTTAAAATTCAACAAATTTAGTACATATGTATTAAAAATAAATGAATGCATATATGTTTCATTGATTATATCCATACATTAATCATGTATAATATCAATTCATTTCATTGTATACATGTTTACATTAATTCGTTGCATTTAAATATATTCATGCATATGAATTAAAACATATACTACTATATAAATCTCAATATGAAAATAAAATAATTAATAACACTCAACTATGTCTTCTCATCTAAAAGACATCATAAAATCATCCATGAATGATCAAATGGGTAAAGTTAGGATAAATCCAATTAGATTTAAATTTTAAGAAAAATCAAGTAACAATAGATTCATATTTTAGTAAATTACCATAATATTTATAATGATAATATTTATGAATTATTAATTTAGAGTTTTAATGGGACCTAATAATATTTATAAAGAGATTTTCTAAAAAATTATTATCTTATTATTTTATCGAATTTGATGATTTTTTACAAATGCCCAAGTTGGACCGGAAGATTTTATTATTTTAGAGAGGTTATTAATTTATAGAGTATTAATTTATAGAGGTTCTACTGTAGAAGGGAGTATGCTATATTGAGATGTTGAAGAGGATTGAAAGAAGAACCGCATAGAAATGAAACTTTATTACTGGGAGAGGAGTGTTTACGAGAGGTAAAACTAATAAAACTAGATACTCCCTCCGTCCCGTGATTACTTGCACACTTTCCTTATTAGAACGTCCCAAAATTACTTGTACACTCTTAATATGGAAATACTCCACAAAATTAATAACTTCACAACATCATTTTATTTTCAAATTTGCCACTCATTTTTTTCATACATTCACTTTACACATCATCAAATTACCTAAAATACCCCTCATTTATTTTACATCATCAACCATAAATCCACTCTTCTTAAACAACGTGCCGGTCAAATAATGCAAATTATCCCGGGACGGAGGGAGTACTACTTAATTATAATGGAGGGAGTACTACTTAATTATAATAGTATGTAAAAGTGTGTTGTATACTAGAATATAATAACAATTTTATCCCACGATACCTTTTACACTTTTTTTTTTTTTTTGGTTCCATAATATTTTTTGCATTGTTAAAATAAAAAAACTTTTATGAATTTTACCTTACAGTATCTACAATTCTACATAAAATATCATTACTTTTATGTTCATACATACACATAAGTTAACCAATTTATTTACTCTATGAAAGTGTGCGTGTGGTGTCTAGTGTTTAAGTAAAGACAAAAATGTTGCACAGTATGTTGAGACAAGTAGTGCAACAATGAAAATAACAGAATATAAAAAATATGTAGACACACAGCGGAAGACTTGAAACACTAAAAACAAACAAGACACAATGAAAATATTTTTAACATAGATTTTATAAATAAAAATCTATGTTTGTCTTATGGCGTAAATTCAATACTTATCTTCAATTACAAATGTTGTGTGAAATGTTACAACAATAACCTTCACAACTGAAACTACAATCGAGGCAGGTGCCTTGATCTAAAAACGAACTAAGTGTATAAATTATACACTGCCGAAATGCTAGTCCTATCTATGATTACACTCTCAATAGATAAAGAAAAGTGCACAGTCATACGGGTAGGATACTTCGTATGAACTAAAGCGTATAACTACTGGCCACAATTCCTAACAGGATGAACACTAGTTTAGGATATTGTTCGAATAGAATACACTAAATTATGAAGCATTCCTTCGGTATTTATAGAGTGGTGTACGAATTCTAGAGGCTTCGATCTTTGAGATCCCATTTTTTAGGAACTTAACTTCCATGATCTTTCTAGATCCTTCTTGCATGTTCTAGGTCTATCTATAAGGTTCCAAGCTGGTCTAGCACGTTCTGCAATGTTCTGGAATCTTCCAGGTTCCAGATCCTTGTAGAAGCTTCTAAATCCTGCCAGAAATGCGACAACATTTAGATCAACATTTAATGTAGCATTTCAAAAAAGACTTAGAAAAAATCTCGGAAGGTCAAATTAAGATGTTGTTGAGAATGTTGATACATTTAAGAATTCACAACATCTACAATCTCCCCCAATTTGGCCTTTCGACTACAACACACCTGATGCACATACATTTCTATTCATACTCAGTTTTATGTATTTAGTTGAGGTTAACATCATTGTTAAATACTAGTCAAGACAATACCTGTAGTAATCGTTGGATCAAATCAAATGAAGATCAAGGATAATCTTACAATGATCCATGCTATAAGATCAAAATAATTTTATCCAAAACAGAACAAGTATAAACAATATACTTATTCACAACATAAGTAATTTACTAAAATCATAAGTTAAGTTTGGAAGAAAAACATAAGATTTAAGTAAGACACAAAAACAAATATAAATCAGAGCAAAAATAATAAAAAATAAAACATAAATAGAACAACACAGAATAAGATAAATAACCTGCAGTAAACAATTAATAACCTGTAAGCATATTATTAAATATAAACCAAAATTAAGCAAGTTATATATCAAGTAGAAAAAAAAAAAATAACTTCCTATCACCTAGAAAATAAATATTGTATCAGAATAACATAATTTTAACTTAAACACCAAATATAGAGATTGAAACTGAAAAATGGCATAAATTGCTGTGGTAATAGCTACAACATCAGATTCTTGCACAATTGCCATTTTGAATTCAGATCTCCCCCTGTCTTGTAGCTTCTCCCTGTTCATCAATGGAGACCACCATATAAGGTCTCCATCTCAGCAGCATCATCATCATCAGCTTCTTGAACAAAGAAAGTAGATGCAAAGTGTGTAACTACATCAGTCACTGCAGCATCTCCAGCATCAGGTCCTCCACCAGCTACATCAGCAACAGCTGTAACTCCCTCATTAGTCATCTGTTCAATTACCACATTGGAGTTAGATGGTGGTGGTACTCCCCCTGTTGTAGTGGAAATCATATTGGTCCACCTGTCCTTCAAGAACTGGAGCTCTTCAATGGATTCTTGCAAGTGCTGTAACTGAAGCTTGATAAATTCCTGTGAAACACAAACATTCCCAGAAATGTTGATACGGATGTTCTCAACATTTGGGGGTGCATTCCTCTGTCTTGATCTAGATGGTCCCGGTTGATCAGAAGTTGAAGGTCTGTGCAGATGTTCAGTACCAGGAGCAGGTAAAGGCAAGTTAAGCACTCTATCCCCAGTGAGTAAGGCAGGAGCAATAGCCCTAATGGATCTATCCCCCTCAACACATCAGTGTTCTTGGCAACAAATCCATGGTGCCTCAAGTAATTGGAAATCAAAACAGGATAGGGTAGGTTACCTTTCTCAAACACTTTTCTAGTAAATCTCATCATGTGGTGGAAGATTGTAAGACTTAAATTGAATTTCTTAAGTACAGAGATCCTGTGTATAAGAACAACTTGGTCTTTTTTTTTATCTTGGTAGTGTTTGTGGTTGGGATCCAATTGTAAATGATGAGCTTATATAAAACAGAGTGTAGGGAAGTAAGGTCTTTGGCTAGCATCTGTCTAGTCCAATTAACTTTCCTACCACCAGTAATAGCAGAAATTACCACATCCATATCAGGTTCTTTGTCCTCTTCAACATTGGTAATTTGCAAAAACTCATTTATCAATTCAGGAGTAAAAGGTACACCCCCCCACTAAAATTAACAGTCCCGTACCACTTAGATGATCTTCTACCAATACTCTTCTTCATACAAGCATAAAATTCATATGCCCAATTTGTAAAAAATGATTCACCAAAATTCACAGCATGCATCAAATTCCTTTCCTCTAAGAAACTAATCATGCCTTTGCTTTCAAAATAAGGTATGTTAATTCTCTTTTCAATCAGCAGTCTTCTTTTTGAGTAAATGACCAACCTATTCTCTAAAGTCTCATAAGTGTCGGAAATACCTTCATCTTCAGAAGCAAGGTCTTCTTCATGATTTGAGTCATCATGTGCAGAGCTTTTTGCAGAGCTTTCTGCACTGGAAGAGCTATCACCACTGCCATCATCTTTAGGTTCTGGTGTGGCATCCTTTGCAACAGCAAAAGTCTCAGCATCAGAATCAGATTTGGAATCTGATTTAACAGGTTTTTCTTCAGGGATCATCTTAGCCTTCCCTTTGGCTTTAGGTTCAGCAACAACTTTCTTCTTCTTGGGTTTTTCAGCAACAACAGCAACTTCAGTTTCTTCCTCGGAATCAGTGAACACTTGAATAGGTTCACTAGCATCATTTCCAGCTTTCTTCTTCTTCCTCATGGATTCAGAATAATCCACTCGAGTAAACACACGGTTTGACCTCCGTCTTTGTACAGGGCTTCTCTGTCTTTTGCCTTTCTACACATTTCTTTTAAAGGAAATAGGTGCAGACTCATCAGAAACAGAGTGTGAGGAACTTGTACCATTTTCAGAGACCTGTGCGTCCTCCATTTCAGCGTCTTCAGGGTTGGATGCGGGAGCAGCTTCTTCTTCAACAACGGCCTCAACATTTCCAGCTTGCGAAACATGATCAGTAGGTTCGGGTGATTTAGGGCTTTTCGATGCAGTGGCCATTTGAACAGTTTGATCAGCAAGATAACTTGACATATCCACCGTGATATCTCCAAAAGTCATCACCGGCAGATGACCTGTAGCTCGTAGAGTATTGGACACTTCTTCTACAACCCTAGTGAACTGTTCGACAGTTGAGTCTTGTGGAATGTTGGTTGTTTGTGGAGCGGTTTGAGGAGTAGGAATGATTGTTGATGGGGTTGTAGAGACATTCGAGTCAGCATTTGAGGAGTTTGAGTTTTGGGAAGCCAAGGAAGCAAGGATTTCGAGAGGATTTGTGCGAGAAGGGGATGAATTTTTTGAATCAGAGAGAGTTTGTGCCTACCACCTTCCACTTCAGATAGAGCTTCTGGAGTTGTCATTGAAGAGCTGAATCCTGAAGCTGAAGGTGTTCATGATGCTATAGAGAATGGAGGAAATGCTGCTGCTAACAATGTTGTTGCACTCTTTGCTACAACTTGTTTTATTGAAGAACCAGAGGCTGATGAAGAAGACAAGTTTGCAGATGCTGCTGAAGATGATGAGGATATGGAAATCCTCTATGGTGATATCTAGAACAGATGTTGTAAGACAGGGGGAGTACTGAAGTACAAATGGCACATCAGGTTCATCATCATCAAGTACTGGTTCTATGCCTAAGAAATCATTAATCAACTCTGGGGTAAATGGAAATGTACTCCCCCTAAAATGTACATTCCCATACTAACGGGAACTCCTCCTACCATTACTCTTCCTCAAACAAGCATAGAATTCATACACCCAATCAGAAACAAAAGTATCACACAAAGTCAGAGCTTTCATCAACTTTCGATCCTCTAAGAATTGAATCAAATTCTTACTCTCAAAATCAGAAACATAAATTCTCATTTCCATCAACAGTTTTCTCCTAGACAACCTAGTAATTTTATCTACTAAACCATTAAGATCAGAATCATCAGGTTCAGAATTACCTTCCACAGAATCTCCTCCTTCAGAGTTTGATTCTTTGTCCTCCTCAGAACTGGATTCAGCTTCCTTTCTAGAGCTTTTGTCAGAAGCTGCACTGCTCGAATCATCTCCATCATCAGGTTCTGGTGCTGGAGCACTTGATTCAGCATGTGAGGCAGCATTCTTCTTCAGGGCCTGCTGAATATCCCTGAGGTAGACATCCATCTCAGAATCAGAATCAGGTTCTGGTTCTGCAGGCATAGTTTGAACAACATCAACCTTTGCCTTCCCTTTCCCCTTTGGATGATTCACCATGGAGTAGACATTTAATGATAAGAAAACAAATTAAGCAAGAAGCAGTAATCAACTATCATTTAATGCAAACTAATTTAAGCAAGATAAATATAAACATCCTATCAACTAGAAATAATAAATATTGTACTGCAAGACAAGGGGAGTACTGAAGTACAAATGGCACATGTGCAGGACCTTGATGCTGCTGCTATTGTTATAGCAATTCATGTCATTTTCAGTCCTACTTTTGTTTTTGTTATTCTGTTATGTTTAAGTTAAATTATGTTTATTCTGATACAGTATTTATTATTTCTAGTTGATAGGATGTTTATATTTATCTTGCTTAAATAAGTTTGCATTAAATGATAGTTGATTACTGCTTCTTGCTTAATTTGTTTTCTTATCATTAAATGCATATAAGTAGTTGTATCGTTTAACGTACGCCGAGGGATACCACACCTTCTAGTGTACTTAGTTCTAGTCTTGTATCAATTGAGAGTGAATCATAGATCAGATTAGTTCTTTAGACAGTGTTCTTACACTTAAGTCTATTTGCGGATTCAGGCACCTGCCTCGATTGTAGTTTCGGTTTATGGAATGTTGAAGTAATTGTTGTGACATTTCACACGACATTTTGATAGGACAAGAAGGTGTTACTCGAATAGTGCATACTTTGAAATGAAAGGCTTCAGCGGTATTTATAGAGCAATAGCCGAATTCTAGATCCTTCCATTATGAGATCCTATTTTTTAGGAGCTCAACTTCCATGATCTCTCTAGATCCTTCTTCCATCTTCCAGGTTGTTATCTTCTTTTTTATTTGATCCAACAGTTACAACAGGTATTGTCTTGACTAGAATTTAGACTTGTTGTCAACCTCACCTAAATACATAATACTGAGTATGTATAGAAATATATGTGCATCAGGTGTGTTGTAGTCGAAATGTCAAATTGGGGGAGATTGTAGATGTTGTTAACTCTTAAATGCTTTAACATTATATTGAAGTCCTGGCATAGTATTATGCTCTGATACCAACTGAAAGTGTGCGTGGGGTAGTATCTAGTGTTTAAGTAAAAAATAGAACAATGTTACACTGAATGTTGTGACAATTAGTGTAGCATTAACTCTAACAGAATACAGATAAATGAAAGACAGTAAAGTAAAGTGCAGAATGTAAATGACACCAGGTTTATAGTGGTTCGGATATACGATCCTACGTCCACTCTCACGTCCTAACGTGATGTTTAATCCCTTTAATTTACCAAAAATTACAAGGGCTTGTCCTTTATAGTCCCAAGGGTAGGACTTTGAGATCTGAGCAATCCTAACTACTACGGTCTCCACAAGTGATTGGAAGCACTTGCACTTTTACAGGGGTTCAAAAACTTAACCTTATGGTGGGGGTTTTGGGGTTTTTGAATGTATCCAACTAATGGTTCAAGCTTATAAATTGCTTAACCACTGTGCCTAAATCAATGAGTATACAATGAGAGTAGGATTCAGGTTCTTTGGTTGGATGGGAAATCACTTAAGAGCTAGAGGGTGTTCTAATGGTTTCTGGCTCTTTGAGAATTCTCAATAGAATAATGCTTTGTTGCTTGCTTGCTTGATTAGCTTATTGTGAATTCTCTCGTAGTGATCTCTCTTTTGTGATTTCTCATCCTCTTGTATTTATAGTGGTGATTGCTGCAACTAGCCGTTGGAGTTGACTAGCCGTTGGGGCAATCTTTCCATATTGGCTTGATTCCTTGATTCCAACCGCTTGATTGCTTCAATCCTGGGATCATGTCAATCTTCTAAGTAAGGTAAGTCTTCATTCAAATTGCAAGATGACTTTGGGAATCAGCCGAGTCCTGGACGAGCACCTAGTCTTCTGATCTTCACTCATAGTCTTCTGACTACTCGTCTGGCCTTAAGTCTTCTGTCTTCTGATATCAGTCGAGTACCACTCGTTTGATTTGGCAATTCTGTAAACTGTTTTAGGCCATCTTTAATCTTGGACTCCATCAGATAAGTAGGTATACAAGCACCTTACTTATCTGGTCTTCAAGGATCTTCTAGTCTTCATGCCTTCTACTCTTCTCATCTTGAGGATGCGCATGTAAGCCAGGGCTGTGCTAATCAGCTGATATCAATACAGTTGATCACACAAGACTAGTCTAAGCTGTTCTGTAGATGTTGTTAACTCTTAAATGCTTTAACATTATCAACAACATCTTAAGTTGACCTTCCTTGATTTATTCTAAGTCTTTTCTGAAATGTTACATTAAATGTTGTACTAAATGCTCTCACATTCAGGAACGATTCCAGAAGGTTCTACAAGAGTCTGGAACATAGAAGAGTTCAGAAGGTTGCAGAACGTGATAGAAGAGTTTAGAGCATTGTAGAATGACCTGGAACATGGCAGAAAGATCTAGAGAGATCATGGAGGTTGAGGTCCTAAAAAATAGGATCTCATAATGGAAGGATCTAGAAGCTGAGTATTTCTCTATAAATACCACCAGAATCTTTCATTTCAAAGTATGCACTACTCGAGTAACACCTCCTTGAGCGTTCAACCCTAGTTAGAAGTTATGGTCAGTAGTTGTATCATTTAACGTACGCCGAGGGATACCACACCTTCCAGTGTACTTAGTTCTAGTCTTGTATCGAGTGAGAGTGAATCATATATCAGATTAGTTCTTTAGACAGTGTCTTACACTTAAGTCTATTTACAGATTCAGGCACCTGCCTCGATTGTAGTTTCTGTTTATGGAATGTTGAAGTAATTGCTGAGACATTTCACACGACATTTTTGTATAATTTAGGAACTAAGTTACTGTTTTCGCCGTAAGGCTTAGCATAGGTTTTGTTATTAATAAAATCTATGTTAAAAATTATTCCATTGTGTTTAGTGTTTTAGACTTCCGCTGTGTACTGTGTTTAATTATTCACATTCTGTTAGAGTTAATGCTACACTAATTATCACAACATTCAGTGTAACATTGTTCTGTTTTTCACTTAAACACTAGATACCATCCCCCCACACACTTTCAGTTGGTATCAGAGCCGATACCTGACGACACTAGGTTTAGATCCTTGCTTAAAGTGTGTTTTAGTTTATGTTAGCAATGGAAACACATCACATATCCACTGCACTTAGGCCACCCGTTTTAGATGGTTCAAATTATGCTTATTGGAAACCTAAGATGCGTATGTACATCAAGTCAATTGATGAACGTGCTTGGAGGACTGTTCTTACAGGTTGGGACGTACCAAAGAATCCAGCAGATGCCGATGGTGAAATTCAACTTAAGAAAGAGGTTGATTGGACAGCCGATGAGATAACAACAGCAGGATACAATTCTAAAGCCTTAAATGCTATTTTTACTTCTGTTGATACCTCTATGTTTAAAATTATATCTAACTGTTCTACTTCTAAGGATGCATGGGACAGGTTACAAGAGCATTGTGAAGGTTCCGATAGTGTTCGAAGGACAAACCTTCGGATGTTGGGGACAAAGTTTGAGAATCTCCGAATGAAGGAAGATGAAACAATTTCATCCTACAACGAAAGGTTAAGTGAGATTATTAACGAATCACATTCTCTTGGTGACCCTATTTCTAATGTTAGAGTAGTACATAAGATATTAAGGTCTGTTCCTAAAAGATTTGATGCTAAGATTTGTTCTATTGAAGAGGCAAAAGATACTGATAAAATGAGTCAAAATGAATTAGTGAGTATTCTTTGAACTTATGAAATAAACACTAATCAAATTGATGAAACTAAAGATGATAAGAAAGTTGTTGTTTTTAAAGGAGAGACATCAAACAAATCTGAGATTCAGCCTATCATTACTAAGGTTGATTCGGATGAAGAATTGATTGATGAATGCCTTAACAATCCTGACAACATTGCCCTTCTTACAAAGCATTTTAATAAATTTCTTAAGAAGTCTATGCATAAGTCTAAAGGAAATATACAGCCTAAGATCCAAATCAACACATCAACACCACAACCAGAAAGGAGGAAGATTCAATTCACACCAAGACCATCAAAGAGTGAAGGTAAACCAAGGTATGATCCTGAATTTAGAAAATCAGTTCAATGCAATGCATGTTCTGGATATGGTCACTATGCAAATGAGTGTGCCAATACCAGACTGAAGCAAAAATTGAATTTTAGTGCTACCTTGAGTGATGAATCTGATAATGATGATCTTGATGAGTTTAATGAAAGAGAAAGTGCTCATTTTACTAGAATTGATTATAATGATTCCTCAGATGATGATCTGGATGATACAGATTCTGATGTTGCACCAGATGTCTTCACATCTACAGTAACATCAAAACAGAGTCACCCAGATTTGAACTGTTTTAATGGTTTTGTTGATGATGCAGGAAAAATGATTGATGATGAGACATATCAGAAATTGTTAGATGATTGGAACTCTCAGAAACTCACTCTGAATTCTTTGAATAAAGAGAATGAGGATCTGAAAGACACAATTGCTAAGCTAGAAGTCTTACTTACTAGAAGAGATCTTGAAGTTTGTAAACTGAAGGAGAAATTGATCAACTCTACTTTAAGTTTCAAAAAGTTTTCCAAGAGTGCTTCTGATGTGAATGATGCTATAGCTGTAGGTAAATCTAATAATTATGGTTTAGGTTATGATGGTGAAACTGCTTCTATTTCCGAAAATTTTAGAAAACCTGTGAAATTTGTGAAGGCAAATGCTAGCACATCTGGTGTAACATCTGCACAAACAGATTCTCACAAGGTTGAAAGGAAGTATATTTGTCATTATTGCTTTAAATATGGTCATATTCGTCCCTTCTGCTTGAAAATGTTTAAAGAGTTAAGAACTGAGTTTATGCCATCCAGAATGTCTTCACATCCTAGGAAACATTCTGTGAAATCTGCATGGAAACCAAAAGTTACCTGTAATGTTGTTCTCACATCCTTGAAAGCATGTTTACCTGGTCTATGGTATTTTGATAGTGGTTGTTCTAGACATATGACAGGACAAATAGACTACTTATCTGATTATGTGACCTTGAATGGTGGTAATGTTACATATGGTGGTGGATCAAAAGGAAAGATAATAGGAAAAGGAACTTTGAATGTTAAAGGTTTTCCTAAGCTTAAAAATGTTTTGCATGTTGATGGCTTACTTGCTAATCTGATTAGTATTAGTCAACTTTGTGATGATAATTTGTATGTAAAATTTGACAAAGAGTCCTGCTATGTTCTTAATGAAGATGATGATTGTGTAATGACTGGTACTAGGTCTGCAGATAACTGTTATCTTATTGGAACTAATGTATGCAATTTGTCAAAACATGATGAGAATGTCTTATGGCACCAAAGATTAGGACATGTAAATTACAGGGCAATGAAGAAACTAATCATATCAGATGCAATCAAAGGAATACCTAAACTGAGCTTCCTGAATACCACTGTATGTGGATCATGCCAGAAAGGTAAACAGGTAAGAGTGCCGCATAGAATGCTGTCACATTGTTCTACACATCGATGTTGTGAATTGTTGCACATGGATTTGATGGGTCCTATGGAAACTGAAAGCATTGGAGGTAAGAGATATTCCTTAGTTGTGGTAGATGATTTTTCTAGATATACTTGGATTGAGTTTTTAAGAGATAAATCTGAAACATTTGCTGCTTTTAAAGTTCTCTATAAAAGGTTCAAAAATGTGTTTAACTTGAAAGTTGGCCGTATTAGAACTGATCATGGTAGGGAATTTGAGAATAGCATGTTTAATGATTTCTGTGATAAGAAAGGTATCTTGCAAGAATATTCATCTCCTAAAACTCCACAACAAAATGGAATTGTTGAAAGAAAGAATAGAACTTTACAAGAAATGGCAAGAGTCATGCTTTTATCTAAAAGTCTTTCCAAAAGATTTTGGGCTGAAGCATTGAATACAGCATGTCATATTATTAATAGAGTTTATATTCGATTTGGTACTAATCAAACACCTTATAAGATTCTGAATGTTAGAAAACCAAGTGTGAAATATTTTCATGTATTTGGTTGTGTGTGTTATATTTTGAATGATAGGGATCAACTTCACAAGTTTGATTCTAAAAGTGATAAAGGTTTCTTTTTAGGCTATTCTAGAAATAGTAAAGCTTATAGAGTTTATAACCTTAGGACTAACATTGTTCAAGAATCTGTTAATGTTGTGTTTGATGATGATAAAGGTCTTACAGATGATAAAGATGAAGAAGATATATCACAAGTCACTGACAACTCTGAGAATACACTGAAGTCTGATAATGCTGCACCAAATGCTAACACATCTGGAGCAACATCTACAGAACAGTCAGTTGTAATTCCACAGAATGATCAGTATGTTACCAAAACGAACCCTTCTTCAAGAATGGGGAAAAGTCATCCTACTGACCAGATCATAGGCGATGCTACAGTTGGAGTGCAAACAAGAGGAAGAATAAGATCGAATAAGGTAGATGTGGTAAGAACAATATGCATGTCTTCTATTTGCAATGTTGTGAATGCTGAGTGTTACTATTCTGAAATTGAACCTAAAAGTGTGAATGAAGCATTAACTGATGAATATTGGATAAATGCTATGCATGAGGAACTTAATCAGTTTGAAAAGAAATGAAGTTTGGACACTTGTTCCAAGACCTAGTCATACTAATGTCATTGGAACAAAGTGGATTTATAAGAATAAAACTGATGAGTTTGGAAACATTGTTAGGAACAAAGCTAGGTTAGTTGCACAAGGTTACACCCAAGTTGAAGGTGTTGATTTTGATGAAACTTTTGCACCCGTTGCTAGGATAGAATCTATTAGATTATTGCTAGCAATTGCATGTTTTATTGATATTAAACTACATCAAATGGATGTAAAAGCTGCATTCTTAAATGGCATATTAAATGAAGAAGCATATGTAGAACAACCTAAAGGTTTTGAAGATCCACAATACCCGGATCATGTGTACAAACTAAAGAAAGCATTGTATGGTCTAAAACAAGCTCCTAGAGCATGGTATGGTAGGCTTACAGACTTTCTTTTAGAGTATGGATTTATTAGAGGAGAAGCCGATAGAACTTTGTTTATTAAGCACACTGGAGAAGGTTTACTAATTGCTCAAATATATGTTGATGACATTGTGTTTGGTTCAACCTGTGATAAAATGCTGAACAGATTTGTTGAAGCAATGACAGCCACATTTGAGATGAGTATGGTTGGAGACTTGAATTATTTTTTAGGTCTTCAAATCAAGCAATGTAAGGATGGTATTTTCTTCTCTCAAGGTAAGTATGCTAAAAACTTAGTCAAACGGTTTGGTCTTGAAAACTCAAAAGTAATGAAAACACATATGGGTTCTACTTTGAAACTTTGCAAAGACAATGGTGGAAAGGATGTTGATCCAACATTGTATAGATCCATGATAGGTAGTTTACTTTATCTAACCTCTAGTAGACCTGACATTATGTATAGTGTGTGTGTTTGTGCTAGGTACCAAGCTAATCCAAAGGAATCTCACCTGAATGCAGTGAAAATGATTATCAGATATGTTTCAGGTACAAGTGAACTAGGGATATGGTACACTAAGGACACCAACAACACATTGATTGGATACAGTGATGCAGATTGGGCTGGAGATATTGATGACAGAAAGAGTACGAGTGGAGGATGTTTCTACATGGGAAACAATCTTGTGTCTTGGCATAGCAAGAAACAAAATTGTGTTTCTCAATCCACTGCCGAGTCTGAATACATAGCTGCAGGAAGTTGTTGCACACAGCTATTGTGGTTAAGTAAGATGTTTCATGACTATGGAATTGAAAACAATATTCTCACAATTTTTTGTGATAACACAAGTGCTATTAACATATCTAAGAATCCGGTACAACACTCACTCACTAAGCACATTAGCATTAGACATCATTTTATGAGAGATTTAGTGGAGAAGAACATAGTTAAGTTGGAATATGTTCCTACTGAAAATCAAAATGCTGATATTTTTACTAAGGCTCTTGACCATGAGAGATTCTCATTTTTGAGGAAATCTCTTGGTATGTGTAATATCTGAATAATTCTTGAGAGGATGTTGTCACAAATGCGGTAGCATTTGGGACAACAGCCTAAGGTGGTATAGTTATTATAAATGTGATTTATTTCTTATTTTCGTTGAATAATTCTTTTGTAAAATATTCTTGAATCTGAAATTTGGTTGTGCAAAAATAGACATCTACTACACCTCTCAAAAGCTTGAAAAATTGAGAATGTTACAGCATACTAAAAGATGTACCAATTCACTGAGTAACTATGGAGCATGGAGTTCGCTACTACGATGCCTTCTTTTCAAAAGGTGAATTTGGTAAAAACATCAAGAGGTTCGTAATCCATTAAGTAAGTATGGGGCACGGAGTTCACTACTACGATGTACTCTACAGGAACAATGGATCAATACGAATTAGATGCTGTAGCACAAAAAGAAGAAATGCAATGAAAAGAAAAATGCTGAAAAATTGGCTACATTGGATAGGTAAAACCTGTGAAAAACCAATGTTGAGGTGTATGTCAAATCCTTGAGCACAACATTACATGATTCAATTATATTTTTATAAGTTGTAATTATTTAATTAATTGTGGGAATTTATTTTATTTAGTTATAATTATACTAACCACGTTCTTTTATTATTTCAGATTATACACATTTTTATTTTTTTTATTTATTCTAGAATACTCTTAATTTAATTAATTTATTAATTAAGATTTTACCCCACTAACTCACCCATGATTTACTTGTGGCTGAATTTGTGGAGCATTATCCATTTAATCTAGAATTTTCTTTAAGTCAAGCCTTAATCACACGTACATTATTCCAACTACTAAGCTCTCTCTACATAAATACTCCCATTTCATGATTTTCTAATCTTTGTAATTAATTGAGTAAGTTGAGTATTAATTTTGCAGATTTGTTATAAGCTAACTGTGTGTCTCGGTTCTTGTGATAATTATCCTTTCAAATTCTTGAGTATAAATGACAGGAAACAAGAAAACCCACTCACAGAAACCAAACTCTCCCAACTCACAACCGTCATCTTCATCTCTCTCAAATCTTCATACACTTGCTTCCATGGCTACTTCACATGAAAATTCACCCCCAACTGCCGCAACCGTCACACCTATTCCAGCTACTCCGACAACTATCCACATCCCAAACCAAGCTACACTCTCCGAGCTGAGCCAGGCGGTTGAGAATTTTTCTCAATCGATGAGATCACCTAATCCACCCATCCTCACGATTGGTGATTTATCCATTGACATCTCTCACTACTTGCGCACCCAAGAAGTGATCACTACTTGCGCACCCAAGAAGTGATCACTACTACACCTTCTTCATCCACAGCCAAAAAGCCCCAAATTCCGAGCCCTAACGCTGAAACAGAGGCCCCGACTGCTGCCTCTATGGGGGAGACTGAAAAGGAGATTGAAGAATCCCCTGTTGCTGAGTCAAAGGAGCCGTCGAATGCGGAGACATCTGACAATGAGGACGCTCAAATGGAGGATGCTGAAGAATCCGACAAAACCGACTCTAACATCTCGAAATCCGACTCTGAACCGATTTCTTTCAAGAGGAATGCTGAAGAGAAGAAGAGAAAGAGGAGCCCAGTTCCAAGAAGATGATCAGGTCGAGTCTTTACTCGAGTTGATTACTCAGACTCTTTGAGGAAGAAGAAGAAGCTAGGTGGTGATGTTGCTGAACCAATTCAGGTTTTCTCTGAATCTGAAGAAGAAGTGGTGATTGAGAAGCCAACTAAGAAGAAAACTGATCCAAAAGGAAAGGAAAAGGCAAAGGTTGATGTTGTTCGAACAATGCCTGAAGAACCAGAACATGATTCTGATTCTGAGATGGAGGTTTATCTCAGGGATATGCAGCAAGCCCTGAAGAAGAATGTTGCCTCACATGCTGAATCAAGTGCTCCAGCACCAGAACCTGATGATGGAGGTGATTCAAGCAGTGCAGCTTCTGACAAAAGCTCTGAAAAGGAAGGAGAATCAAGCTCTGAATCAAGCTCTGAAGAGGTGAAAGAACCAAGCTCAAAGTACACTACTTCTGAGGAAGGTAATTCTGAAACTGAAGTAGAATCTAATATTGATGGATTGGTTGATAAGATAACTAGGTTGTCTAGGAGGAAATTGTTGATGGAAAGGAGAATTCATATTTCTGATTTTGAGAGTAAGAATTTGATTCAATTCTTAGAGGATAGAAAGTTGTTGAAAGCTCTGAACTTGTGTGATACATTTGTTTCTGATTGGGTATATGAATTTTATGCATGTCTGAGGAAGAGTAATGGTAGGAGGAGTTCCCGTTGGTATGGAAATATACAGTTTAGGGGGAGTACAGTTCCATTTACACCAGAGTTAATTAATGACTTCTTAGGCATAGAACCAGTACTTGATGATGATGAACCTGATTTGGATGTTGTTACTGCTTCTATGACTGGTGGTTTGTTGACTAGATGGAAAAATGGAATGTTGGCCAAGGACCTTACATCTCTTTATTCTGTGTTACATAAATTGATAGTTTATAATTGGATACCTTCCACCAACTCAACCAAAGTGACAAAGGATCAAGCTATCTTGCTCTATAGGATAGTGGTTTTGAAGAAGTTTAATTTGGGATTGACTATTTTCCACCACATGATGAAGTTTAGTGGTGACATTTCTGATAAAGGAAACCTTCCATACCCTGTGCTTATTTGTTCATACTTGAAGATGCATGGTTTTAGCCCTAAGAAGACTGAAGTTCTTAGAGGTAAGGTTCCTTTATACACCATTTCACCTGCTTTACTCATTGGTGAAAGAGTGAAAGATCTGCCCTTGCACAATCCTGGAAGTTCTTCTCAAAGACCAGCTCCTGCTCAACCTCAACCTCAACCCTCATCAGCACAGAGACCTGAACAGAACACAGCTGCACCTAATGCTGCACCAGATGCTGAGAACTTTGGTGGTAATTTTGATACCATGTTCTCTGTTCCCAGATCTTTTATATTATTGCAGTTACAACACTTACAGGACCAGATTGATGAACTCCAATTCATCAAAGACAAGTGGACCAGGCTACTTCCCACTACAACAGGGGGAGTACCACCTTCCACTTCAGCTAGAACTTCTGGAGTTGTTATTGAAGAGCTGGATCCTGAAGTTGGAGGTGTACCTGATGCTGCTACAGAGAATGGAGGAACTGCTGCTGCTAACAATGTTGTTGCACTATTTGCTTCAACTTGTTTTATTGAGGAACCAGAGGAGGCTGATGAAGACAAGTTTGCAGATGCTGCTGAAGATGATGAGGATATGGAAATCCTCTATGCTGATATCTAGAACAGATGATGCAAGACAGGGGGAGTACTGAAGTACAGATGGCACATGTGCAGGACCTTGATGCTGCTGCTATTGTTATAGCAATTCATGCCATTTTCAGTCCTACTTTTGTTTTTGTTATTCTGTTATATTTAAGTTAAAATTCTGTTTATTCTGATACAATATTTACTATTTCTAGTTGATAGGTTGTTTATATTTGTCTTGCTTAAATTAGTTTGCACTAATGATATATGATTACTACTTATTGCTTAATTTGTTTTCCTATCATTAATTGCTTACTGCATGATGAATATGCCTTGTTTAGTTTATTTATTTTTGTTTGTTTTGTTTGCTCTGATTATATTGTTTAGTCCTTATTTGTTTTTGTTTGTCTGTTTTTGAGTCTTACATAAGTCTTAGAACTAATCTGGTATATACCCTTATATGCTCTGATTTAATCTTTGATTTTTTGTAAAAGTTAATTGTTTTGTAAACAAGTGTACTGTTTATGCTTGTTTTGTTTTTGAGTAAGATTACTTTGATCTTATGGCACGGATCTTAGTAAAATTATTCTTGATCTCTTTTTGATTTGATCCAACGGTTACAACAGGTATTGTCTTGACTAGTATTTAGCTTTAGAGTTCAACTCACCTAAATACATAATACTGAGTATGTATAGAAATATATGTGCATCAGGTGTGTTGTAGTCGAAAGGTCAAATTGGGGGAGATTGTAGATGTTGTGAACTCTTAAATGCTTTAACATTATCAACAACATCTTAATTTGACCTTCCTTGATTTATTCTAAGTCTTTTCTGAAATGTTACATTAAATGTTGTACTAAATGCTCTCACATTCAGGAACGATTCCAGAAGGTTCTACAAGAGTCTGGAACATAGAAGAGTCCAGAAGGTTGCAGAACGTGATAGAAGAGTTTAGAGCATTGTAGAATGACCTGGAACATGGCAGAAAGATCTAGAGAGATCATGGAGGTTGAGGTCCTAAAAAATAGGATCTCATAATGGAAGGATCTAGAAGCTGAGTATTTCTCTATAAATACCGCCAGAATCTTTCATTTCAAAGTATGCACTACTCGAGTAACACCTCCTTGAGCGTTCAACCCTAGTTAGGAGTTATGGTCAGTAGTTGTATCATTTAACGTACGCCGAGGGATACCACACCTTCCAGTGTACTTAGTTCTAGTCTTGTATCGAGTGAGAGTGAATCATAGATCAGATTAGTTCTTTAGACAGTGTCTTACACTTAAGTCTATTTACAGATTCAGGCACCTGCCTCGATTGTAGTTTCTGTTTGTGGAATGTTGAAGTAATTGCTGAGACATTTCACACGACATTTTTGTATAACTTAGGAACTAAGTTATTGTTTTCGCCGTAAGGCTTAGCATAGGTTTTGTTATTAATAAAATCTATGTTAAAAATTATTCCATTGTGTTTAGTGTTTTAGACTTCCGCTGTGTACTGTGTTTAATTATTCACATTCTGTTAGAGTTAATGCTACACTAATTGTCACAACATTCAGTGTAACATTGTTCTGTTTTTCACTTAAACACTAGATACCATCCCCCCACACACTTTCATGTTCTATACAAAGTCAGTTGATCCTATTACATTTATAAACTCTAAGTGTTTTGGCCATCAAAACTATTCTAACATCAAGTGGGGCTTAGGGTGAATTTATATCCCAACAATTTCCCCCTTTTTGATGAAGCCAAAAATATACTTGATAAATGCTCTTAATAAATAAGATAAGAGTTTATAAAAATAATATAAAATTGAAGTATCTGATGAAGACAATGAGAATTTGTCTTGTGAGCAAAAAAGGACTAGTACTTGAATATATATGAAGCTTTTACAGATTACAAGTAATAGTTTCTTTGAAACTTCAAGGTAGTCTTCATCAGGTCTTCTATTCTTCAGATGCGGAAGGCAAGGTACAGACGAGCTCGAACATCTTCCATGTGTTGAGGGTCTGTAACATTCTCTTCAAGATAGATCTTCTCAAGAATCTTTTTGACTTTTATCATGTCAGTTCTTCCAGATCCTAGAGTAGGTGCATCCCACTTAGGTTCTTCAGGTGTTAGGATTCTGTAGCCAAGCTCCTTGGCTGTCTTGATTACTTCAGTCCAGAACACTTGATCTTCAAAATTCATGAACTGACTGAACTGTTGAAATTCATCTTCATAAGTGGAGAGAGGGCCAAATCTTCTTACTATGTGGTGTTGGATTTGCCACTTCTTCTTCAGGGGATACCATCTTGGTAACTCATCTTGAAGGGCTAAATAATCCACATAAGTGCTGTCAGTCACCAGGGCACTTTCTTCCTTCTTTTTGTCTTTGAGTGCTTTCCTGAGTTTGGCCACTTTCCTTTCAAATTTGGCCTTGACTGCCTTCGCATCATTGAGTTTCTTTTGCTTAAGCTCTTGAGCTTCAAGCATCTTCTTTTTCTTCAGTTCTTGAGCCTTTATTTCTTCTGCAGAAGGCTCTGTTGGAACTGATTTCTCATCTGCCTTTGCTTGCTCATCTGTCTTTCTTTTCCTTGTTATCCTCTTTTCAGAACCTTGTTCTGTAGGAACAGTGAGCTTTAGATTCTTGGCAGGATCTTGAGTTTCTTCTTGAGCATCTTCTTTGCCTTGTCTGTTCTTGATTTTGCTCTTCAAGTTTCCCAAGGTTTAATTCAGATCATCTTGTGCTACTACTAGTTCAGCTTGCTGAGCAGTAGACTTTTCCAGAGCTTTTATCAATACATCTTCCCCCTTTTTGGCTTCAGCAAGAGCAGCCGCAAAAGGCTTCATGGCATTTGGAATCTCCACATGCAGAGTCTGCTTGAGAGCCATGGCATTGACCTTGCCGACTTGGGTTAGATGAGTGATACTGTGCTCTAGGATCTGAGCATGAGAGTTTGAAGAAGAGGCAACTTCAAGTTTAGTTGTGAGTGCTTCTAATTTGGCTGCTGTCTCCTTCAGCTGAGTTTGATCATCAGCTGGTTGATCACTAGCAGGGGTTTGAGGAGTGTTCTGGATTTGGTCATCTGCTGTTTGTGAATCAGCAGTGATCTGGGGCATGGCTTGATCCTCTGTTGTGTGAGTATCAGCAGGGGCTTGGGTTTCAGTGTTTGAAGGTTCAGATGGGTTGTCACTTTCAGTGGGGTTAAATGATGAAATTGAGGCTATGCTCATGGGAGTAGGGAGCCTGGATTTCTTAGACTTCTTTGTGAAAGAAGAAGAGTTCCTCTTTCTCTTCTGACCCTTAGAAAGTTTTGAAGGAGTAGATTTAAGGGAGGGAGTAGATATACCTGCCTTCTTCAAAGGAGAGGCTGAAGGAGTGGCATCTGAATCAGATGGGGAGATGAGCCCTAATCTGATTAAATGTCTTCTTTGTGCTAAGGTCTGATTGTCATCATCATCATCCTCAGCTGTCTTCTGTTGAACCTCTTCTTTGGTAGACTCTTCTTCTTCTTCAGCAGAGTCATGAGCAGACTCTTCTGTCTCCTTAACAGCATCTTTGGAGGATGCTTCAGCCAACCTCTTCTTCTTTTCCTCCTTCAACCTTGCTGCCTCAGCAAGGGCCTCCTTTCTCAGGTAATATTTGGAGATGTGAAACTTCTTAGCAGGACCCATCTTATATTTCTTTGGGAGTATCTCTGGAAGGATGATACTCAGCTTATTGACAAAGCTAACTGTGGATGTTACTTTCCACTCCTTGGATTGCAGGTCCAGAGTAACCTTCTTGGCTTCAAGAGCAATTCTGTCCAAGAAAAACCCTTGCCAATCTCCATCAATCTGATCCCAGATTGTAGCCATAACTCTGACCTTCAGAGTGGTAACTGCATCATGACTAAACGTGTTGCCAAACAACATCTTACCTGCTATATCCATCAAAGTCTGAAACTTGAGATCAAGTTCAGACTTCTTAACACCAGAGGCATCAGTAGCCTTGACTCTTCCTCTAGTAAACATCTCCATATATTCCTTTTCTCTCCCCATAATGTAGGTAGAGATATTTACTTTCCCCTTTGGTAGATCGAACAGTTCCTGAAGAATCTCTCTTGTAACCTTGACTTTGTGTCCACCCATGACACTTTCAACATGAGATCATTTTAATATGGCGTTTGAGTAGAAAGCGAGCACATCTTGTTCATACACATTGGTTGGTGCTCCTTCCAGAAATTCACGGAGTTTGAGGTTGATGCAGCGAAGGAGAATTTCCTTGTTCTCTTCAGTATGTTTGCCCTTGAAAAACAGAGCGTTCTCAGTGAATATCTTCCCTTCTTTAGACCACTTTGTTGCATCTAGAACGCCTGTGTTCTTGGTCTTCTCATCATAGATTTCAATGATCCCCATTCTGAGTGTTTGAGAGTTAGGTTTGGAATGCTTAAGAAAATATTCAGAACGAGAGTGATTGAGAGCAATTGAGTTTTGTGAGCGAAAGGGTTTGAGGAAGGGCTTAAGGGTTCCTTATATACTCCAGCCAGTCTTGATCCAATGGTCAGATTTGATTTAATGTGGAGTAGTACCCAAGATTTCCCTCTTCGATTTCAGCTCTTTCCTTTAATTTTGCCGGCTAATAATGCCATGTGTCAATTGATGATTTGCTGGCAAAAAGGTAATCAAGTACTAATGACATCATTACCAAAAATAGCCGTTGTGACTAAATTTCAGCAAGAATTGATCATTCAAGGCCGTTTTCTATAAGTAAATTGCATTCCTTATATAGGCCGATTTCCTTAATTACATTCAGAAATAATCTGGAATGAATTACATGATCAAAGATAGTCATTATGCTCTGAAATAAAGTGATCTGATCAGCAGAGTGAGGTCTTCTGATTTCTTCGAAAAGTCTGCTGATTTTTTTGTAGGTCTTCTGGTCAGCTGAGTTGATCTTCTGATCAGCTGAGTAGAGGATAGAAGTTTGCTGAGAAAATCCTCTGTGCGTGATGATCCAACCTGGTTTGATGGATCTTTCAGCTAAGCTGTGCGTGATGATCCAACCTGGTTTTATGGATCTTTCAGCTTCTTCCTTTAACCATGTGGGACCATCAAATCAATATGTAGATGATTAGCCTAGATGGTATCCCATTGGTTCTGGTTGCCCTCACCATCGGATGTTCCTCACCATCAGATGGGATGTAGCATCTAATGTGTTCTTGTTGAATTTCTTCGCCTCTCTTGTAGGAGGGAGAAGATTGAAAGGTGCTTCAATGGAATGTGAAGAGAAAGGCAGGCGTTGGGTCTTCTTGATTGGTTTTGACAAAGTAGCCTTTGGTAACAAGCTCTCCATGTAGAACTTCCCCCCGGAGAAGAAGCTCTGCTTGTTTGCTACTCTGTCCTCTGCATCTCTTCTTTCTTTTCTTTTCAACAAGAACTTCTCTTCTTTCTTTTCTTTTCACAAAGATATGTATGTTGAATGAGCCAAGTATGCTGATCTGATCATCTTCATCTTCTGGACAGATCTTTATCTCCTTCACCCAAGACTTTGGTTGAAGGATGATGTCCATGCCATCTCTTCTTTCGATTCTCTCCATACCTGAAACAAAAATAATAGTTAGTAATTTGTGTTCTTAGGTATTCTCATAACTTCCTCCTTTTATAGAGGTAGAAATGAGGTGGTGGAGTGAAAGATGACAAAACTATAGAGTTGATAGGTCTGAATTTCTGAAAAGCTATTTCTTAAGATCAACAATAAGATTCTTGATCTAAGGGTTCACATTTAAAGAGATTTAGGCTCTATCTTGTGGAATGCAGAAATTATAGATTTTGAACAAGATTTATTTGGAATCCGTACTGTGCATGCATACTGTTGAGTCGGTGAGGATGGTGTATTAATCCAACCAAGTATAACCCAATAGTACATTGTATATGTATGTATAATGATAAAGTATTTTATAAAGAATAGTTTATTATTATACATAGGCATACATTGCTTAGGTACAGATACCAATTCACTTTGTTCAACTCTTTTGAATATATATATATTATGCAATGCAGATTGTAGAGTATTTTGTCAAGGATTCTTAAGGTATCATTGATTCCCCCTTGATTAAATAACTCTATATTTTCCCTCAGCTTTATTTGTCTTCATCGGGAAAAACTTACCTGAAGATGAGGGTGTCTATTCACCTCATCTGATTCTCCTAGTCTGCTGCAGTTGTATCAGCTTAGGTCTTCTCAGCTGCTCTTGTTCTTCATGTGCTTGGATCAAGGAGTCCTAAGTTGTAGCATAGGGTCTTGAACCTTTCTTCAGCTAGGGGCTTAGTCAAGATGTCTGCTCTTTGGATATCTGTGTGAATTTTCTCCATCTTGATGTCCTTCTTCTCAAGGTGGTCTCTTATGAAATAGTGTCGAATGTCGACATGCTTGCACCTTGTGTGAAGAACTGGATTTTGAGTGATGGCAATGGCAATGTTGCTATCACAGTAGATAGGGACTTCTCTTGCCTCTACATTGTAATCCTTGAGTTGTTGAACTAGCCAGAGCAGCTGACTACAACAACTTCCAGCTGCCATATATTCTGCCTCAGTGGTGGAGGTTGCAACTGAAGTTTGCTTCTTTGAGAACCATGAAATTAACTTGCTGCCTTGGAATTGACAGGTTCCAGATGTGGACTTGCTATCTATTCTGCATCCACCATAGTCTGAGTCAGAGTAACCACTCAATTCTAGATTGTCATCAGCAGGGTACCCTAATCCTAAGTTCATTGTTCCTTTTAGATACTTGAGGATTTTCCTTGCTGCTTCTAGATGACTTTGCTTTGGGTTTGCTTGAAACCTAGCACATACTCCTACAACAAATGTTATGTCTGGTCTGCTGGCTGTAAGGTATAGTAGAGATCCAATCAGTGCTCTGTATTCAGCTTGATCAACTGCCTTTCCAGACTCATCTGGTTCCATTTTGAAAGATGTCATCATTGGAATCCTTGTAGTCTTGCTTTGTAGAGCTTTGAATCTTTCTAATAGGCTCTTGGTATACTTGGATTGGTTGATGAAAATCCCTTCTGGACTCTGTTTGACTTGGAGTCCTAAGAAGTAATTCATCTCACCCATCATGCTCATTTCAAATTTACCTTGCATAAGTTCAGAGAACTTCTTGCACATGTCTTGATTGGGTGATCCAAATATAATGTCATCTACATATATTTGCACCATTAGAATGTCTTTTCCTTCTTGTATTCTGAAAAGAGTTCTATCAACTTTGCCTTTTGTGTAGCCATTGTCAAGTAGGAATTGTGACAATGTGTCATACCAAGCTCTAGGGGCTTGCTTTAGACTATAGAGAGCCTTCTTCAGACGATATACTTGATCTCCTCTTTCAAATCCTGGAGGCTGCTCTACATACACTTCTTCTACCAGAATACCATTTAGAAAAGCACTCTTGACATCCATTTGATATACCTTGAAGCCCATATATGATGCATAAGCTAGAAACAGTCGAATGGCTTCTAATCTGGCTACTGGAGCAAAGGTTTCATCATAGTCAATCCCTTCAGATTGTGAGTATCCTTTTGCAACTAGCCTTGCTTTATTTCTAGTTATTACATCATTTTCGTCCTTCTTATTCTTGAAAACCCACTTTGTTCCTACTACATTATGGTTTTCAGGACGATCCACCAATTCCCATACTTCGTTTCTTTCGAATTGGTATAGTTCTTCTTGCATAGCAGTGATCCAATTGCTATCAGTCATTGCTTCTTCTATGTCAACTGGTTCAATGTTGGACAAGAAAGCACACCAGCAGAACATAGAGGATTGGGGGTTCTGATTGAATTGCCTTCTGGTCTTGACACCTGAGTCTGCTCCTCCTAAGATGAGGTTTGATGGATGATTATTTCTCCATGTATTCCTCACGGGTGTGACTGCATTGGATGAGCTTGGATTCTCATCTGTTCTAGTGCCATCAGGAGGGTTGACTTGATTTGGTCTATCATCATCTGTATCTTGTGTGTCAAAGAGATCATTCCCCCTTGCATTTGGGATTGTTGCATCTTGATTTTGGTCAGCTTGCTCAGCTTGGGTTTGAGATCTAGTGACGGGTCTGTGTAGTTTATCCTCCTCTGGTTTTTCAGGAAATGGTTCATTGACTTCAATAAACTCATCTGGTCTGGACTTGATCACTAGTTTCCTCATCTGATCTGCAGCTGAGTCTGTTTCTACTGCACTCTTTTCACAAGATTCATAAAAAACAACATGAGGTGTTTCTTTCACAAGAAGGGTTCGTTTGTTAAGTACTCTAAATGCTTTGCTAGTAGAGGAGTATCCCAAGAATATCCCCTCATCTGCTTTGGCATCAAAAGCATTCAACTTACTCTTCCCATTGTTGTGAATGAAACACTTACAACCAAATATATGACAGTAAGATACTCTAGGTTTCCTTCCTTTCCACAGTTCATATGGGGTTTTCTCATGGATTTTGTGAATACCTGACCTATTTTGAGTGTGACAAGTTGTGTTGATGGCTTCTGCCCATAGCTTCTTGGGATTAGAGAATTCAGCAAGGAGTGTTCTTGCAGCCTCTTTGAGTGTTCTGACCCTTCTTTCAGCTACACCATTCTGTTGTGGTGTTCTTGCTGCACTTGTCTCATGCTGAATACCATTAGAAGTAAAATAGGCAATAATATAAGAGTTAATAAATTCAGTGCCTTTGTCACTTCTAATTTTCACAATTGGTTCTCCTTTCTCTACTTGGATTCTCTTCAATAGTTCAGGGAGCTTCTGCTGAGTTTCACTCTTCTTGTATAAGAAGATAACCCAAGTAAACTTGGAGTAGTCATCTACAACAATAAGAGTGTATTTCCTCCCTGTAAGTATGGTTGGAGTGATTGGTCCAAAGAGATCCATGTGAAGCAGTTCAAGAACTCTGCTGGTTTATGCTGTCTTCTTGGTCTTGAAGGAGACCTTTGTTTGCTTTCCTTGTTGACATGCATCACAAACCTGATCTTTACAATAGAGTTCATTAGGCAGTCCATCAACTAAGGATTCCCTTGCTAACTTGTTCATAGTCTTAAAGTTCAGATGACTGAGGCGTTTGTGCCATAGCCAGCTGACATCTTTAGGGCTTTTCACAAGCAGACATGTATCCTTAGGACAACTGTTCCAATTTGCAAGATACATACTTCCTTTTCTAGCTCCTGTTAGAAGGTTTTGCTTTGTTCTTTTATCACTTATGAGACACTCATCTTTAGAGAATTTTACTGAATAACCAGTGTCACAAAAATGAGAAACAGATAATAAATTAAACTTTAATCCTTCTACATATGATACATCATGTACCTCAATGTCACCATTTTTAAGGGTGCCATATCCTTTTGTGTTACCGTGCGCGTTATCACCAAAGAAGACTTTTGGACCTTTCTTTTCTGTATAGTTGGTCAGCAGGGCTTTGGTTCCAGTCATGTGAGTTGAGCATCCACTATCTATATACCAAGTTTCTCCTGCTAGGCCTCCTCTTCTGTATAGGTCCCTCATTTCCTGCAAGAAAGATTAAGTCTTAGGTACCCATTTTGTCTTGGGTCCTTTGGTGTTAGTACTACCCTTGGGAACCCACATATACATTGGTCGTTTGAACAACCTTGAACATTTGAGTTGTTTCCCTCGGGCATCACAGAACCAAATCTTACCAGTTGACACCTTGGCATGGTCTGATTGGTTAGTTGTGTCAGCTAAGTAATAGTCAGATGGTTTCCTCTTATAGGAGTGTGTATAGATTATCTTCTGACTGATTACATTCGGCCTGGGTGCATTAGCTGATCGATGCACACGATTATATGGACCATACTCCTCTGTTCTCACAATATCATAAGAGATAGGGGGTGCAAAGAGAACAGATTTGTGTGAAGAAGACTTCTTCTTCTTGGCTGGAGCAGCATACAGCTGAGACTGTCTCAGACGAGATGGTCTAGGCTGTTTGTTGTTCCTCTGTGCATGCTTGGGGTTAACTTGTCTCTTACCATTTTTGGTGTTGGGATAGTTAACCTCAGCGGGTACAGATGCCTTTTGGTTCATATTAGGTTCATTGTGTTTAGAACACTCACCCTTTTCATGTGTCTGAGTAGTGCACTGATTAGGTGTACTACCCTCAGCTGGAGAGGATGTTGATGGATTAAATTCATAACCGAAACCCATCTTATTGCCATTAGATCTATAATATTCAGAGATACTTTCAATAGTAGCAGATGCTTTATTGAACTCTGATATCTTTTGATTTAGGCATTCCTTCTCCTTTTCTAAGAGCTTGTGTGCTTGGAAGAGATCATCGAACTTAGTTTGAAGTGAACGAAATTCCTTAGTTTCTGAGGCTTGAGTTTTTAACATCCCTTCATACAACTGAGTTATTGTGGTATTTTCTTCTTTAAGAAGCTCCACTTCTTTAGTCAATATTTCATTCATTGTTACCAACTCAGGGGTGTTGTCAAACTTAACCTTTTTCAACTTAGCAATTTCTTTCCTTAAACCCTTGTTCTCCTCTTCCACTTCTATGAAAGCTCTCGTGGCAATATCGAGATCACCTTTTACTTCTTTCAAAGATTGGTAATAGGTGTCTTCTGATTCGCCTACAGATGAGTTTACCTCTTCTGTGTGTGAGAAAATAGGTGAATGGAAAGTTGTTGGATAAGAATTTACTTCGTTTTCTCCTATGGCCATCATAGCTAAATCGTCTGAATCATTTGAGAAGATTTGACAGTCTGGTGATGAAGGAAGATCATCACTTTGATATTCAGATTCTTCAGTCACCATTGCTTGTCTGTCTCTTCTTGGCTTTCTTTCTTCTTTGTCTTCTAGTTTTAGGTCTGGACATTCATAGACATAATGTCCTGGTTTACGACAATTGAAGCATGATCCGGGTTTCTGATTAGAATTGTTTCTTCTTGGAGGAGTAGCATCCCTTCTTCTGGAGTTTCTGTTGTCAGATGACTCCACATCTTTCTTAGGATACTTTTCTGGTGTTCTTTCTCTTGATTCTCTAGAAGATGAACCAGCTCTCCTATCTTTATAATTCCTGTAGAATTTTCTATATTTGCTGTTTAGAGTGTTCATCCTTTCAAATCTCTTAATCATGAGGGCCATTTGCTCTTTTAGGCTCATATCTGATCCTTCAAAGTCTTCTGTTTTCAGAGAGGTTTTGCCAGATGAGGTACTTGCAGCCTTTGTATTTGCTGCTTTGAAAGCCACTGTCTTGGAGGTAGATGGGGTTGCAGTTGGCTCATCATTTTCTGAGTTTTCTTCTCTTTCAAGATCATACTCATGAGCTTTGAGGTTCTGAAACAGAGTTTGAGTAGACCATATCTTGATATCTTGAGTATCTTTGATGATGGTCTTTTTGAGTCTCCATTTCTTGGTTAGAGAGTCCAAGATCTTCAAGTTTTTCTCTCTATTTGTATATTTCTTGCCAAAAGATTCAATCTCGTTTATGATCTTGGTAAATCTATTGTCTAGCTGGTCAATAGACTCTTCTGGTTGCATCTGGAAGTGTTCAAACTTATTGACGTCTGTTGATAGTTTGCTCTCTTTAATCAGCTCAGTTCCTTCACAAAGGAGTGCCAATGCATCCCACATGTCTTTAGCTGTCTCACAGTGAAGTACTTTTGCAATGTACTCATTTGGAAGAGTTTGCATGGTATAATCTTGAGCAATGCTGTCAAGATTTGATTGCTTCATCTCTTCTGGTGTGAGGTCTTTCATTGGCTTGGGGGCAAGTTCTCCAATTGGAATTTCTGGATCACCATTTGCAGTGTTGACTTCCATGATTGTGATTGGGCCTTATGTGATTACTGACCACATCTTGTAGTGGACTGATGTGAGATTCTTCCTCATCCTTATCTTCCAGTAATCATAATCCTCCACTGAAAACTTAGGCAACTTACGCATGTTAGCACTCATGCTGTATGAGTTTTCAAAAACAAGTTTTTCAAAAGATAGATCTGTTCAAGAGGACTACAAAAAGACTCCCTCAAGTCTTCTGATAATCTAGAGACAGTAGTCCGTTAGAACCACTGCTCTGATACCACTTGTTGGTCCCTGAACAAGTAGTGAAAGGGATTAAAGTCTAGAGGCGAGGGGTGAATAGACTTTAAAACTTTTTCAAGAGAGTTGGGAACCTCTTCTGATTCCTATGTCAACTGGACTACAAGTCTGCTGGTCCAGATGACTATAGTGATCTGATGAAGAGATTATATGCGGAAGTTTGGTAGGCCTTGTTTAGATTCGTTCTTTAGTTTCTTTTGAAAACACCAACTTGTTTGTTTAATGAAAACCTCAGCTGATGCTGGTTTGAAGATTATGGCCTGATTTGAAGATAGTTGAAAACACAATATGCACTATATAAGATAAATGAAAGACAGTAAAGTAAAGTGCAGAATGTAAAAGACACCAAGTTTATAGTGGTTCGGATATACGATCCTACGTCCACTCTCACGTCCTAACGTGATGTTTAATCCCTTTAATTTACCAAAAATTACAAGGGCTTGTCCTTTATAGTCCCAAGGGTAGGATTTTGAGATCTGAGCAGTCCTAACTACTACGGTCTCCACAAGTGATTGGAAGCACTTGCACTTTTACAGGGGTTCAAAAACTTAACCTTATGGTGGGGGTTTTGGGGTTTTTGAATGAATCCAACTAATGGTTCAAGCTTATAAATTGCTTAACCACTGTGCCTAAATCAATGAGTATACAATGAGAGTAGGATTCAGGTTCTTTAGTTGGATGGGAAATCACTTAAGAGCTAGAGGGTGTTCTAATGGTTTCTGGCTCTTTGAGAATTCTCAATAGAATAATGCTTTGTTGCTTGCTTGCTTGATTAGCTTTTTGTGAATTCTCTCGTAGTGATCTCTCTTTTGTGATTTCTCATCCTCTTGTATTTATAGTGGTGATTGCTGCAACTAGCAGTTGGAGTTGACTAGCCGTTGGGGCAATCTTTCCATATTGGCTTGATTCCTTGATTCCAGCCGCTTGATTGCTTCAATCCTGGGATCATGTCAATCTTCTAAGTAAGGTAAGTCTTCATTCAAATTGCAAGATGACTTTGGGAATCAGCCGAGTCCTGGACGAGCACCTAGTCTTCTGATCTTCACTCATAGTCTTCTGACTACTCATCTGGCCTTAAGTCTTCTGTCTTCTGATATCAGTCGAGTACCACTCGTCTGATCTGGCAATTCTGTAAACTGTTTTAGGCCATCTTTAATCTTGGACTCCATCAGATAAGTAGGTATACAAGCACCTTACTTATCTGGTCTTCAAGGATCTTCTAGTCTTCATGCCTTCTACTCTTCTCATCTTGAGGATGCGCATGTAAGCCAGGATTGTGCTAATCAGCTGATATCAATACAGTTGATCACACAAGACTAGTCTAAGTTGTTCTATACAAAGTCAGTTGATCCTATTACATTTATAAACTCTAAGGGCATGTTTGTTTTGGGATTTTGAGGATTTTGAAATCCGGATTTCAAAATCTAGTGGATTTTAAAATCCTAATGTTTTTTATGTTTTGTGTTTGTTTTGGGATTTATATAGGGTAGGATTTAACTTTATAGAATAGGGTTATAGGTTTTATAGGTATTTATATAGGGTTTGTAGGTATTTATAGGGTTGACTTTTATAGGGTTTATAGGGTAGGATTTTGAAATCCTGAATCAAAATCTCAAACTGTAACGGGGGTGGAGTTTCGAAATCCCAAATCCGGATTTCCCATCCCAAAACAAACATGCCCTAAGTGTTTTGGCCATCAAAACTATTCTAACATCAAGTGGGGCTTAGGGTGAATTTATATCCCAACAATTTTATTTCGTTTGAAGAAGAGAGGCTGTGTAGGATTTTGTGGTTCGAAATACAGCAAGAATGTCTGTTTTTTCTCTACTTTCTTCTCTTTCAGAGTTTCTGAGAGAATCCGTTGAAATCTCTGCTTTTTAGAAGAGATTTTGAATAGTGAAATTTATTTATATTTTTTAAGGAGAATCCAACGAAATCCATAGAGTATTAAAATTCATAGATTGTTGAATACCTAAAGATTTCTAAAGACTTTTTAAAATCTGTATTGAATACCTCAAAATTTTGAAAGACTTTTAAAAATCCGGATTGAATACCCCCAGATTTTAAAAGTCCAATAAAATTCAATAGAATCTCAATTGAATACACCCTCCTAAATGAAAATTGATAGAATAATCCAGAAAATTTCGATAATGCTCCACATAATTAGCCACAAACTAGATCATGGGTAATTAGGGGGTAAAATCTATTTAATTAATTTAATTAAATAATTAAGAAGCTTCCAGAAATAAAAAAAATAATTCGCATAATCTGAAAAATAGGAATGTGGGTCAGTAATTTATTAAATAAATAAAATAAATATCAATAAATAATTAAATAATTACAACTAATAAAAATAAATTCGAATCAGGCAATGTTGTGCTCAAAACTGTTACAAACACCTCAACACGGTTTTTACATGAAATTTCTTCATTTGTGTTGCACCATATTTTATCTTTTGTGTTATAGCATCTAATTTGTATTGATCCATTTTTCATGTAGAGTACATCACATTTTATCTTTTGTGTTATAGCATCTAACTTCGTGCCCCATACTTACTTAATGGATTACAAATCTCTTGATGTTTTTACCAAAAATCACATTTTGAAAAGAAGGCATCGTAGTAGTGAACTCTGTGCTCCATACTCCATAGTTACTCAGTGACTTGGTACATCTTTTAGTATGGTAATAACATTATATTTTTATGCATTTGAGAGGTGTAGGACATGTTTATTTTTGCACTTTAAAATTCTTAGATTCAAAGATATTTTACAAATGAATTATTTAACTAAGTAAGAAATAAATTCAACTTATAAAATTTTATACAACCCATGATGTTGTCCCAAATGATGACGCATTTGTGACAACATCCATCTGAATTTTTTTTCAGATATTGCTCATGCCAAAAGATTTCCTCAGAGTAGAGAATCTCTCATGGTCTAAATCTTTTGTAAAAATATTAGCATTCTGTTTTTCAGTAGGTACATACTCCAACTTAACAATATTCTCTTTTACTAGATCTCTCATAAAATGATGTCTTATGCTAATGTGCTTAGTTAGTGAGTGTTGTACAAGATTTTTAGAAATGTTAATGGCACTAGTATTATCACAAAAAATTGCAAGTATACCATTTTCAATACCATAGTCATGAAACATCTTGCTTAGCCACAAGAGTTGTGTGCAACAGCTTTCAGCAGTTATGTACTCAGACTCAGCTGTGGATTGTGAAACACAATTCTGTTTCTTGCTGTGCCATGATACAAGATTGTTCCCCATGTAGAAACATCCTCCACTCGTACTCTTTCTATCATCTATATTTCCAGCCCAATCAACATCACTGTAGCATATCGCTTTCCCAACTAAATTTAGGACTACTTGGTCCTTCTCCTCTCTCGCCATCTCGCCCTGGGCTGGGCCTAAGATCGGATTGCGGGGTCAGAGGCCCACCTAAGATAGGCAAGGATTGACTACTTCTTTTTGGTCTAGTCTTGCAAGTTGAAGTTTGGAATTCCTTCTAGCCGGCAATAAGGGAAGTCCTATTGATGGATCCCAGTCAAGTCTTGTCCTTTGAGCTCCTGTTGGCAAGAAAAAGAAAGAAGTCAAGGGCAGCTCTCAATCTCTTGTGTCAAGCGATCTCAAGGAAGTGGATTCGGTTGTCGTCGATTTGATCTAGTGAATCAGATCGTTTGAAGGAAAGTGTTCCATGGACTTCATCCCATTCAGAAGAAAAGGCACGAGAAAAGGTCCAAGCTCGCCTTCTTCTTCAACTCCTGCGTACAGCGCCGGTGTGTCGGGAAGGAGAAGCTCTTCCGTGGAAACCATTCATTATCCTAGCGCGGACTCCCCTATCGGTGGCAAGCGTTGTCTATTTTCAATATCTATCTCTTTCGGCCATACCCTGCGTATCCGTGTTCTGCCATACATTGATCCACTTCCGAATTGAGTCCCGCGGGTTCAGTCAGCCCTCAACTCTCAAGCAACGAAGCGAGACTCCATACGTCGAGGAAAGAAGAACTAAGGGATCGGACATGATGCTCGTGCAAACAACAATTCGTTTTTTTTGACGTGCCAAAACCCGGGGAATTGGACACGAATGCCTTTAGATCTAACATTTGGAGGTTCGCTTTTCAACTATTATCTTAAATAAGCATTTTCGAGAATCGACCTTTAAACTATGCCAAAAACCCGGTTTGTTTTTAGTCGGCCTAGCCGATTTGTAAACAAACGTAGTGTTATGCTTAACACATGCAAGTTGATGAAAGTTCCTTTTCCTCAGCGTACCTTCGATCTATTTGCATTTTGCTTTTGGCAACTCCCCCCTGGGGAAACCTTAGGAAGCCATTTTCTATTCTGATAAGCCAATTTCAAGTGGTCTATTTTCAACTTCCCTACCGAGAAAAGATGGACCTCAAGGATTTGCTTAGGCAAAGGAACGAAGAAGAAGGATGGGAGCAAGTTAAGTTAAGGTAGTCGAGAGGGAATCCGGGGATAGCAATTCATCTGCCTTTGGTAAATCAACAAGCAGTGCAAGGATTTCCTACTTCGAATAAAGGTTAAGATAAGTCCGCTGCTAATTGAAAGAGTTTAATCTGGATTGAATTTAGAGTTGCTATTAGACTATACAAAAGATCTTGTTTTAAAGTCAAGTGCAAGTTCCTTAGTTAGAGTGAATAGGAACTGGAAACTCTACTAGGTCTAGGGCATGAAGCTTTGGCTCAGTACATGAGCATTTTCCTTTGGGAAAAAGAATCGCCGTGAAGAAGATTAAGCTGTTAAAGGATCTCGGAGACCCTACTTGTTTTGACACGTGAGGGAAAATAGGAGGTGGCAGGATTGACCACTAAAGCCCCATGGTAGTGATGCTTGGTATTATCCTAGGCAATGAAATTATTCTTTCTTTTTGGATCAATGAGACAAGGATCTGTAGTTAGGGCCTTTGCCAAGTTCAAGCAAAGTCCTTACCTGACTGCATTAAAGAAAGGCTGCTTAGCTGCTTTTATAGGACTGGGAATTCCTATCCCCATTCTATAGGTCTTCGCTCCTTGGATTGGACTGGTCTCACTATTTCTCTCCTCTCCCTCTGGTCGAGCGTCTTCGAACCTTGCTTTTTATCAAGGATTTGGTTAGTAATGAACTAGAGAGCTTAGGGATGCTTTGCTCTGGATGCTAGAATTAGTAGACCGGAGGATAGGGAAGTACTACTACTACTAAGAGACTTGTAGCTAAAGGGAGCCCCTATAGACGTAAAGACTTGACTTCACAGAACCGGCACCATATCCTTAGTTCACTTGTACCTGAAACATACTTGATAATTCTTTTCACTGCATTCATGTGAGATTCCTTTGGTTTAGCTTGGTACCTAGCACAAACACACACACTATACATAATATCTGGTCTACTAGAGGTTAGATATAGTAAACTACCTATCATGGATCTATAAAGTGTTGGATCAACATCTTTTCCAGCACTATCTTTGCAAAGTTTCAAAGTAGATCCCATAGGAGTTTTCATCGTTTTTGAATTTTCAAGACCAAATCTTTTAACCAGGTTCTTAGCATACTTACTCTGGGAGAAGAAAATACCATCATTACATTGTTTGATTTGAAGACCTAGAAAGTAATTCAAGTCTCCAACCATACTCATTTCAAATGTTGCAGTCATTGCCTCAACAAATTTGCTTAACATTTTATCACAAGTAGAACCAAACACATTGTCATCAATATATATTTGAGCAATAAGTAACTTTCCTTCAGTGTGCTTAATGAACAAAGTTCTATCAGCCTCTCCTCTAATAAAACCATATTCCAAAAGAAAGTCAGTAAGCATACCATACCATGTTTTAGGATCTTGTTTAAGACCATACAAAGCTTTCTTAAGTTTATATACATAATCAAGATATTGTGGATCTTCAAATTCTTTAGGTTGTTCAACATATGCTTCTTCATTCAATTTGCCATTTAGAAATGCAGCTTTTACATCCATTTGATGAAGTTTAATATCAATAAAACATGCAATAGCTAGTAATAATCTAATAGATTCTATCCTAGAAACAGGTGCAAAAGTTTCATCAAAATCAACACCTTCAACTTGGGTGTAACCTTGTGCTACTAACCTAACTTTGTTCCTAACAATGTTACCAGATTCATCAGTTTCATTCTTGAATATCCACTTTGTTCCAATGACATTAGTATGACTAGGTCTTGGAACAAGTGTTCACACTTCATTTCTTTCAAACTGACCAAGTTCTTCATGCATATCATTAATCCAGTTTTCATCAGTTAAGGCTTCTTTAGCACCCTTAGGTTCAATTTCAGATAAATAACACTCAGCATTTACAACATTACACATAGAAGACATGCATATTGTTCTTACCACATCTACCTTATTTGATCTTACTCTTCCTCTTGTTTGCACTCCAACTATAGCATCACCTATGATCTGGTCAAAAGGATGACTTTTACCTATTCTTGAAGAAGAATTCGTTTTGGTAACGTACTGATAATTCTGTAAAGTTACAACTGACTGTTCTGTAGATGTTGATCCAGATGTGTTAGCATTCGGTGCAACATTTTTTGACTTCAGTGTATTCTCAGAATTGTAAGTGACTTGTGATACATCTTTGTCATCTGTAAGACCTTTATCATCATCAAACACAACATTAACAGATTCTTGAACAGTGTTAGTTCTAAGGTTATAAACTCTATAAGCTTTACTATTTCTAGAATAGCCTAAAATGAAACCTTTATCACTTTTAGAATCAAACTTATAAAGTTGATCTCTATCATTCAGAATATAACACACACAACTAAATACATGAAAATATTTCACATTTGATTTGCTGTTGTTCAAAATCTCATAAGGTGTTTGATTAGTGCCAGAACGAATATAAACTTTGTTAATAATATGGCATGTAGTATTCAATGCTTCTCCCCAAAATTGTTTAGCAAGACTTTTAGATGTAAGCATGACTCTTATCATTTCTTGTAAAGTTTTATTCTTTCTTTCAACAATTCCATTTTGTTGTGGAGTTTTAGGAGATGAATATTCTTGTAGAATACCCTTTTTATCACAGAAATCATTAAACATGTTGTTTTCAAATTCCCTACCATGATCAGTTCTAATACGGCCAACTTTCAAGTTAAACACATTTTTGAACCTCTTATAAAGAATTTTAAATGCAGCAAATGTTTCAGATTTGTCTCTTAAAAACTCAACCTAGGTAAATCTAGAAAAATCATCTACCACAATTAAGGAATATCTCTTTCCTCCAATGCTTTCAGTTTCCATAGGACCCATCAAATCCATGTGCAATAATTCAAAGCATCGATGTGTAGAACAATGTGACAGCATTTTATGCGGCATTCTTACCTGCTTACCTTTTTGGCATGGTCCACATACAATGGTATTGTGAAACTTCAGTTTTGGAATTCCTTTTATTGCATCTGCTTTGATTAGGCTTTTCATTGCTCTGTAATTTGCATGTCCTAATATTTGGTGCCACATAATATTTTCATCATGTTTTGACAAGTTACACATATTTGTTCCAATAAGATAGCAATTATCTGCTGACCTAGTACCAGTCATGACACAATCTTCATCTTTATTAAGAACATAACATGACTCTTTGTCAAATTTCACATGCAAATTATCATCACAAAGTTGTCTAATGCTAATCAGATTTGCAAGTAAACCATCAACGTGTATAACTTAGGAAAACCTTTAACATTCAAAGTTCCTTTACCAATTATCTGTCCTTTAGAACCACCACCATATCTAACACTACCACCATTCAAGGTCACATAATCGGATAAGAAGTCTATTTGTCCTGTCATATGTCTAGAACAACTACTATCAAAATACCATAGATCAGGTAGGCATGCTTTTAAGGAGGTATTAACAACATTACAGGTAATTACTTTAGGTTTCCATGCAAATTTCAGAAACTGTTTCCTAGGATGTGACATTTTTTTAGGCAGCATTTTCTCATTTTTCATTTCTTCAAACCTTTATATACAGTAAGGACGAATATGACCAACCTTGCAACAGTAATGACAGATATACTTCCTTTTAACCTTGTGAGAATTTGATTGTACAGATGTTTCATCAGATGTGTTAACATTTGCCTTCACAAATTTCACAGGTTTTCTAAAATTTTCAGAAATAGAAGCAGTTACACCATCATAACCTAAACCATGATTATTAGACTTACTAGTAGCTATAACATAATTTACCTCAAAAGCACTCTTGGAATATTTCTTTGAAACATAAGGTGAGTCCAAAACCGGAACCGGATCTGACGATTCTGAACCGGAACCGTCCAAAACCGAAACCGTCCCCCCTCTTTAGTCGGTCTGATTCCGGTTCATGCCTTTCGAGACCGTCGAATCGACGGTTCCGAACCGTGGACAACTCTACCACCACAAGAGAAAGTCCCACGACCATATCAACCATAACAACAGAGTCCGCAACCAAAACAACAGTGTCTCAAAGAGGAAACGAAAACAACCAGCAAAAACTAAAGTCTATACTAGAAAAACAATAAACTACCTATAAAAAAAAGTAAACGGGATCAACGAAAAATACCCGAAAGGTCACCGTAGCTACGTTAGGGATAATTTATATGTTGATCCCAATGAAAAGTGAAGTAAAACTACATAAAAAAGAGGGAGAAAAGATACGATCGGAGCGACGGCGGCGAAGGTGGAGCGCCGGCGACGATGACTTCCGGTCTGGAACAACGCAGATCTGTGGAGCTTCTCTCAGATCTTGCAAAAAAAACAAAAAAAAAAGAAGTCGGGGCAAAGTCTGGCGGCGGCGGCGGAACAACTACTGAACGGCGACGAAAAAGGCGTCAAAGGCAAGAATCTACTACGGAGACAGAACGAGGACGGCATTTAAAGGTTTAGAATTGTATCCTGTTGTCGTTATTTCATCAGCCGTCCAGTCAACTTCTCTCTTGAGTTGAACTTCACCATCTGCATCTGATGGTCTTTTTGGAGCTTCTCAGCCTGTAAGTACAGTCCTCCAAACACGTTCATCAATCGACTTGATGTACATACGCATCTTAGGCTTCCAATAAGCATAATTCGAACCATCTAAAACGGGTAGCCTAAGTGTCGTGGATATGTGATGTGTTTCCATTGCTAACATAAACTAAAAACACACTTATAGACAGGATCTAAACCTAGTGTCGTCGGGTATCGGCTCTGATACCAACTGAAAGTGTGCGTGTGGTATCTAGTGTTTAAGTAAAGACATAAATGTTGCACAGTATGTTGAGACAAGTAGTGCAACAATGAAAATAACAGAATATCAGAAATATGTAGACACACAGCGGAAGACTTGAAACACTAAAAATAAACAAGACACAATGGAAATATTTTTAACATAGATTTTATAAATAAAAATCTATGTTTGCCTTATGGCGTAAATTCAATACTTATCTTCAAGTACAAATGTTGTGTGAAATGTTACAACAATAACCTTCACAACTGAAATTACAATCGAGGCAGGTGCCTTGAACTAAAAACGAACTAAGTGTATAAATTATACACTGTCAAAATGCTAGTCCTATCTATGATTACACTCTCAATAGATAAAGAAAAGCGCACAGTCATACGAGTGGGATACTTCGTATAACTAAAGCGTATAACTACTAGCCACAATCACAATTCCTAACAGGATGAAGACTAGTCTAGGATATTGTTCGAATAGAATACATTGAATTATGAAGCCTTCCTTCGGTATTTATAAAGTGGTGTACGAATTCTAGAGGCTTCCATCTTTGAGATCATATTTTTTAGGAACTCAACTTCCATGATCTTTCTAGATCCTTCTTGCATGTTCCAGGTCGATCTATAAGGTTCCAAGCTGGTCTAGCACGTTCTGCAATGTTCTGGAATCTTTCAGGTTCCAGATCCTTGTAGAAACTTCTAGATCCTGCCAGAAATGCGACAACATTTAGATCAACATTTCATGTAGCATTTCAGAAAAGACTTAGAAAAAATCTCGGAAGGTCAAATTAAGATGTTGTTGAGAATGTTGATACATTTAAGAATTCACAACATCTACACTCTATACATAAAAATTTATAAAATTGCCCCTCAAAACTCTACTCATGATTACAATTTCTTAAGGGAATGTTTGTTTTGGGATGAGAAAATTCGGATTTGGGATTTTGAAATCTCACCTATGCTCTAGTTTAATTTGGAATTTAAGTTCAGAATTTCAAAATTTTACCCTACAATATATGCTACAAAATTCAACCATATAAATATCTACAAACCCTATATAGATACCTATAAAACTTATATAAACACCTATAATCCTATGATATAAAGTTAAATCATACCCTACTTAAATCCCAAAACAAACACAAAACATAAAAAAACATTAGGGGGGTGTTTCTTTTGGGCTTTGGGTGGTTTTAAAAACCAAAATTTTGAAATCCTGGTTTTTGAAATTTCGATGAATAGTAATATGGGTGTTTCTTTTGGGTTTTGGAATAGTGAAGGATTTAACTTTATGTCAAATCAAGTTGTAAGATTGAATGAATTTGAATTATTATATTATTGTTTGGTGAGATTATAATGATTAGTTGATTAAATGTATTATATTATTGTATTATTATATTATTATAGTATTATTATATTATTGTTGAAAAAGAATATAATGATTGGAGTAATATTATATAGATATAACTTTATGTCAAATCAATATGTTTGATAAGGGTGGTTTTGAGTGGATTTTGAAAACCGGTTTTTAAATCCCGAAGTAAAACGGGTTTTGGATCTTGAAATCCAAAACCTGGTTTTTAAAACCAAAAGGAAACATCCCCTAGGATTTTGAAATCCACTAGATTTTGAATCCGAATTTCAAAATACTCAAAATCCCAAAACAAACATCCCTTTAGGTGTTTATATAGGTTTTACAGGTATCTATCTATATATGGTTTATAGGTATTTATAGGGTTGACTTTTGTAGGATTTATAGGTGTTAGTTAATTATCCCCTCTAATTAGACGTCTCCAATCACAAGTAGAATAATCAGACAACAAATCACAATCCAACAAAGAAGGCAATTCACAAATATAAGAACGAGAATAGAAAACAGAGCACACGCAGATTTAAGTGGTTCGATCAATTTGATCTACATCTACTGGACACACGACTTCAATCCTGATTGATAAAAGAGATGTTTACACACTCAACACTCGAAAAGGAATTTCTCCTCACTTCGCTCGTGAACTCACAACTCAAGACGAATGCTCGTAAGCGTTAAAATTTTACAATTACAAGTAATGGGGTATTTATAGAAGCCAATGATGATTGCAGCGTGCGTTATTTGCGTGATCATTGCCAGCGTGGATTCTGTTACAACCCCCTAACAAACTCACACTTTCAGCGTGACCCAGTCTAAATTGACATCAATGCCCTTCACTTGTTCTCGCAAACAGATGACACAATCAGAAGACCTCCCTCTTCTGATTACTCTTCTGATATCCTAACACTTAGCCAAAAGACTAACTTTGCAAACAGAACTCTACTGATTTGATCTGACCTCTTCTGATCTTTTCATCTCTGTTGATTTCTAAGAAACACCTTCACATCTGATTGGAAACCTCCACCTTATCTGATAAAGCATGAGTTAGCTTGCCTGACTCCTCCAGCTGATACGCCCAACAACTGAGTCCACCAGAAGACTTCTATCAACTAAGTAAATCAATTGAATACTTCAACAAACTAGAACTCATCTGAATTCAACATCAGACGAGTAGAACTCATCTGATTCTCGAGATTATGAGATAAATCTTACAATTCTCCACCTTTAGCTCAAAATCTCCACCTTGAACTAAACAGCTCTGAACTATCCTTCTCAAAGGACAGCTTCCACTACTGCTCTTCTGCCACAAGAACAACAGCCTTCTCTTCAGAGGTCACTAATGCAAACCAACTAACCTAAGACACAAACCAAACTTCTCTTTTGGTAATGCCTTAGTGAATGCATCAGCAGAGTTCTCCTCAATAGCTATCTTAACCACCTGGATAGTTCCCTTCTCCACAATATCTCTCACAAAGTACAGTTTCATATTTATATGCTTGGTTCGTTCATGATACCCCTGATACTTTGCGATATGTATTGCACTTTGATTATCACAGTAGACAGTCACACTGCTCTGAGATAAACCAAATTCCTTAAGAATCTCTTTCAGCCACATGCTTTCCTTAACTCCCAAGGCTAAATCTGCCTCCACTAGCCCGTCTGGGCTTCGAGAAAAGCGGGACACATGTTATATCCCCGCACGTCCCTTACCCACGAAGTGGGGTCTGAACTTGGCGTACACGTTCCATGATTTGAATCTCCAGGACCTGGAGGTACTCAAGAACCTCCAGGTTTGAACTTCGGAGATATAGGTCAAAGCCCAACAATTCCCCTAAAAAGGTGGAAGACTTATGACTTGTTCATCAGAGGGCCGATTCTCATCTTCATTTGGCCCACTTGTCTCAATTTCTATGGATTTTGGCCTAAACTGGGCCCAATCAAATATCTCAAATGTCCATCACCAATATATCAACAATTTTCATCATAATAATCGATATAAGTAAATGAATAATTACGTAATCATATCCAAACCTCATCGGATATAATTCATTCGGACGCCACGTGTCATTTTTTTTTATAGGACAACACATTTTGTCCACATCAGAGTGTATGTTGAGAAGTTCCATTTTAATTTGGATTTTGAACTTGTTAAAAATAGCCGGTGATAAAAAATTTTGTAAGCATATATGGCAGGTTCTCTTCAATTGAGTTGTGAATTAACTTCTGCCATCTTTCTTAGATTTTCTCCCAAGTGAAATAATAAACTTGCAGTAAGCAAAATGTGTTTTTGTTCTAGTTTATGAGCAAACCAACACAATCACATCTTGTAGTAGTTCGTTTTTTTTTTTTTTTGAGAGAGTTGTGGGTCGGCCAAACATCCTTATTGGTCAACCTAACTCGGTACTTCAGCTTCACTCTAATTGTAAGGAGCAGGTGAATAATACGTATACGTAGCAAGTTTATACACACTCATATTTCTCTCTCTTGAGATGTAAAATATCTCGAACACTACAAAACTCTTTATTATCTATAAATGTTCTCCAGAAAACTGGCCTTGTATCCCTGAAAGTTGATCCGCTTGATAATAACTCTGACAGCATCTTGAAGTCTATCATCTTGTAGTAGTAGATAGATTACTGAGGTACTTAGGGTATGTTTTCAAACACTACAAACAACTTCCAGAATCACTTTTTTTAAAGTTGCCCTCTCACAACTTTTACTTTTCAGAAGTGTTTTTAAGCTGTTTATAGAGTTTGCAAACACCCCCTTAAAGTCCAATTCAGGATTATGTAATATATATAGATTAATTACGTACATAAAATGAAATACGGAGTATGTATTACTCATTATAAAGTCCTCTGACATTCAGCCCTTCGTGCTTCGATTCGTATAAAAAGAAAAAAAAATACTTACTCATTATAGACAACCATTTATTCATTATCATGGTGTAGAAATATACCTGGAAGAATTTTATGTGGAGACCCCATTTTAAGGTTTAGTTTCAATTTGGATTTTCAATTTCTTTTTAGGGGTGGATTTTTAATTTTGATACTCTCTCCATTCATGAAAAGTAGTCTCATTAAAGTGGGGCACATATTTTAAGAAAAAAGTAGATAAAGTAAGGGTATTGTAGGATATTGTGGGGTCCATTGTGAATAAAGTGATTGCTTGTGAATAAAGTTGATTACAATTTGAGTAATTAAGTGATGGTTAAAGGGTGATAGTTTCCATAAAGGGTATAGAACTACATTTTGTGGACAAAGAATATAGGACAAATAAGACTACTTTTCGTGGACGGAGGAAGTATGTTATAAATTAGGATTATTTTTTTCTTTTCAATTTTATTATTTTTATCTCAATTCAAGATCGAATGGTGGTTTTTTTTTTTCTTTTCTAATTAGTAATTATACGAAATGATTACAAAAAAAGTAAGTCTGGTGAATATTCAAGTCCTTTCTTACAAGAACTTGAGTTGATTAGATAAAAAAAAAATTTGTTTGATGGTGTTGCATTTTTTAATTGTAGTGACTTACACTTTTTAGTAATGTAATGTTATGTTACACATTTTATTTATATGAATTTGCATTTTTCAGTAATATTGTGTTGCATTTTTAATTTTAGTTATAATAACATATATTTTTCATTAAAATATTGTGTTGCACTTTTCAATTATAAGGACTTACACTTTTTAATAAAAATTTTTTTTTACACTTTTCTGTAATATTATGTTACACTTATTTATAATAATTTACACTTTTCAACATACACATTTAAAAAAAAAGTCAAAAGGACTCGAGTCTCTATGACTATGTCTATCGATCCCTGGACAACCGGCTTGTCCATATAGGACAAAAAAAAAAAAAAAGGAAAATTAGATAATATTTGATGACCGTGGTGGCATGCACAACCGAGAACAACCACGCATTGGTGGGGTATTTTTATTCCCCAAAAAATCTAAGCATGCCAGTGTTCAGTTTTTACTCTTCGGTTATATTTTATTTAGATAATTTTTAATTTTTATTTATCTATTTTAAAAAAAAGCCAAAATTCATAAAATTAAATTCTTTATAAATAGAGACCAATCTTGATATGTTTTGGAACACAATTTCATACACTCCCTTTTCTCTTCTAAATTGTGTTTATTTTCAATTGTATTTCAATTTTTATAATTTTAATTTTATTATTGAATGTTGTAATTATTTTTAAGTGTATGATAATTTTTTTATTATAGTTATGAATTTTTTACTATTAAATAATTGTATATATTTTCTAAATATTGTGTAAATATTATAAAAATTAATAATAGATATAATTATTATATTAAAAAAAAATTATTAAATGTTTGTTGTAATTATGGATAAAGTGTAAAAAAAATGAGTTTAAATTATGATGTAAAATGTGTAAGTGGAGGAGTGAAAAATAAATGTTATATTTAATGACCCGATCATTCACGGACATGAATAAACATGGTCTATGAGACTCTGCCAAAAAAAAAGAGGTATATGACCAGTTTTTTAAGGATTTCTTTTAATTAAGTACTCACATCTACATTCTAGAACAAAAAATGACGTACACTACTATTTTTTTTTCTTTTTTTTTATTAAGCGCTATCCCTTGAAAATTTATTTTTAAGTCTAATTTGAGCGTCAAATAAAAAATTATATAAAATTTAATTTGATATAGTACAATAATTAAATTTTATTAGAAACGACAAAATTATTATGCTTTGATTTCTTATATAAAAAAAACTTTTGAATTGAGTCAAAAAAAAAAAAAAAAAGTATAATTAGTTCTTTTAAAAAATAAAAATTAGACCCTAATTTGAAACATTTCGAAATTGACAACTCAAATTGAGTCTCAACCTTTAACCTTTCAATTTCAGGAGAATTTTTTTTCTTTTTCACAAGAAAAGCTCCAACAAAAACTTATACATTTTCTCTCACAATTTTTTTTATCCAATTTTTTGTATGAATTGTACAGGTTGTTAAAAATTGATTGTTTAGAGTTGTTTATGATGGTTTAAGGTTGGTTTATATCTAATATGTCTTATGAGGAGCTATTAAAAACATTTATATATTTTTAATTACTTAAATAAAGAAGGCCATTTTATATATTTTGCATTAATAAGACCATTTTTTTATAAGGGATAGTTTAACTTGGCTATTTAGGAAAATTCGCCTCAAATATATATGGATGAATATCCGCGTAATGGGCATATTGGACTGCCAAATCATTATGTGGTTATGAAAGGACCACTGTGGGCTGGGCTTCTCTGGTTCCTCCTTACAAGAACTTTCTGGTAAAACCTCTTAATTTTTGGGTTGGGGTATATACCCCTCCAGATTTGTTTAATACACTCCCCCTTTCATTTATTAATTCAATATATATATGAAATACCATATTTACCCCTTATAATTGTTATAGATACATACACCCCTATAACCCTAACCCTACTTTCCTCTTCTTCCCCAACTTCTTTTCTTTGCCGCCTCTCTCTTCCCCTCCCTCCCCATTTTTTTTTCTTTTCTACACTCCCTCTCGCCGTTGCACTACCCCCTCCCTCTCGCCGTCGCTCTCCCCCTCCAACCCCTCGCTGTCGCTCTCCCCCTCCACCCCCTCGCCGTCGCACTTCCCCCTCACTCCCCCCTCGATGTGGCACTTACCTCTCACTCTCCCCTCGACGTCAAACTCCCCTTCCACCCCCCTTGCCTCCGCCGCCGCCCATCTTCTTCCTCATTTTTTTTATTCTTCTCTTTCGCTCCGCTCGATGCCGCCGCTCCGGCTATCCCTCGACCGTCGCGACCCTACCAAAAATACTCCAGCGCTCGGACCGTCGCGGCCCACCCCCAGGTTTTTTTTTTCGACCATTATTGATTGCCCAAAAAAGCTCTCGTCAATAATAGATTGTCGACGAGAGTATTTTTGGGCGATCAATAATGGTCGAAATTTTCAATTTTTTTAAAAATATTTCTTTCGAAATTTGGTCGACAAACTGGTGTTGACCGGATTATTTTTGGTCTACAAACCAGTGTCGACCGGATTATTCTTGGTCGACAAATCAGTGTCGACCGGAGTGTGATATTTTTTTAAAAAAAATTGAAGTTGTGGTGGCGGCGTCGGCGGCTGTCTAATTCTAGGGTTAGGGTTAGAGTTGTGTTTTAAATTGTAGGGGAAGTGTATGTATCAAACATGATTTAGTAAAATGGCAAAATTGGTACTTCATACATATATTGAATTAAAAAAAATGAACGGAGAGTGTATTAAACAAAGCTGGAGGGGTATATACCCCAATCCTTAATTTTTTTTTGACTATTCATTATTTGGAAACCAGCTAAGTTTATTACATATTAATATTGATTTTCTATTCATTATTTGGAATTATTTTCTAAAGCAAATAGATTAATTAGGTCCAAATTAAAATTGCAAGGAATCAAAATAAGCCCAACTCAAATATTTGAGGGCCAGTTCAAAGGGTTCGACTATATGCACCTCCATTTGAGAGAGATGGCACTCCCCCTTTCAGTTTATTAATAAAATAATAGGATAAAAAACCAAACATATCTTTCATTAAAATACAGCATACTAGATGTATCTCCTTACTGAACGCACCTCCATACTATCATTTCTTTCACCTTATCCCTAAACTAAACTTTCGGCCGCTGTCACCATTTTTTACGGTAGTAAAAAATCAAAAAAATTACTCCCTCCGTTCATGAAATGTAGTCCCATTTGCCTTATATTTTTTGTCCACCAAATGTAGTCTCATACATTTTATGGAAACTATCACCCTTCAACCATCACTTAATTACTCAAATTGCCATCAACTTTATTTACAAAAAATCATTTTATTCACAATGTACCCCACAATACCTATAATACCCTTACTTTATCTACTTTATCTACATTTTTCTTAAAACTTGTGTCCACTCCCAATGGGACTACATTTGGTAGATGGAGGGAGTAAAAAATTTCAACAAAACAACCATATTCATCCATAAAACACCATTATCAAACCCATTAACAAGCAAGTTGAGATGTTTAGTTATCAAACCTTTTTTTTTTCGACCAAAAAAAACTTAGAAAAACTAACAATTTTTTAAAAAAAATTCGTCAAACCAATGCCGACCATATATCCTCCCATCGACAACAATTTGTCGACAGGAGGATATATGGTCGACCAACAAAGGTCGATCGACACTGTAATGTCGACCATATACACTCTCATCGACAACATTTTGTCTACGAAATTGTACATGGTCGACATTACAGTGTCGAAATAAAAAAAACCTGGGGCTAACGCCGTGGACGGCGAATCAGGGTGGGCTAACGCCGTGGACGGAGCGGCGTGGGGTGGGCCAACGCCGGTGAAGAGAGGGAGAGAAGAGAGAGGTTGGGGGCGGCCGCTGGAAGCAGATTTGTTTTTTTTCAAAAACGCGGCGGGTCGTCCGCACGGGTGAGGACAGGGACAATATGGAGAGGGAGGGGGCGGCCGCGCGGCTGCTGGCGGATTCGTTTTTTTTTTCTTTTTTTTTTTACATTTACGGCGGGGGAGGGGCCATGGCAGAGGGTGGGGGAAAAATGGGGAAGGGAGGGAGCGCGGCCGCGACAGCGACGAGGCTGGTGGAGGAGTTGTTGGAGGGAGAGAAGAAGAAGATGAAGATAAGAGGAGAAGTTAAGGTTTGAAGGGTTGGTGTGGGTAGTAATAGGAATTTAATGGAGACAAGGGCATTTAAGACAATTGAAGGGGGTGCATCTATCTTAGGTCGATTTTAGGAGGTGCATCAATTGGGAGAGTAATTCTCTCCTAAATGTAGGTGCATATAGTCAAACCCTAGTTCAAATCTTTGAAATCCGTCGAGCCCAAATCATCAAAGCCCGCCTAAGTCATTTTATGCTCCGTAGATTATGTTATTAATGCTTTATATAACTATATAGCCTCACCTTCATTAACTTCCATCTTTCCCACAATAAATTGACCTTCGTTGTCTCACACTAAATTAAATCTTAAAGGGAGAATTCATGAATTTCTAATGTATAAATTAGAGCGCAATAGCTAATGACGTAGGAGTATATGATTTTTCATTTCTAATATATACTCCCTCTACATCCTATAAATTTCTCATTTTACCATTTTGGTCCGTTCGTTTATAAGCTTCTCATACCTTTTTTGGTAAGTATTTTTTTCTTATACTTCACTTTATATCTTACTTTTTCTCTCTATCTCTCTCCTCTCTCAATCACATATACTATGGAGTATTATTTAATCATTTTTCTCCTCTCTCAATCACATGTACTATGGAGTATTATTTAATCATTTTTCTTAATCTCTGAACTAAAAAGTAACGTGAAGCTTATAGGCGGACGGAGGGAGTAACTTATTATGGTAATTGCATACATGATCCTCAATTCCTCGTGTCAGCATTAGAGTTAGGGATGACAATGGGCCGGGGCGGGTTGGGTATCTAGATACCTGTACTCGACCCGTTTCAATACGGGTCCGAATTGGGTCAACCCATTCGGATCACGAGGCGGGACGAGACAAATCGGGGCGACCTATTTTAAATTTAAAAAAAAAATTATAATAAATATATTTTTTTAAAATATATAACAAAAAATTTAAATTATATTAAAAAATAAATAAAATAGCTTTAGAAGCATGTTTATAAATTTATTTTCATATTATAAAGAGGTTAATATTAATATAATTTTTTAGATAAAGTATTTGATATTATGTTTAATCAATTTATATTAACCTAAAAAATATATATGAAGGTGAATTATTGTTATATATATTTTATATGTATTAATAAACATGTTATATGCAAAATATTGAAGATATATTATAATATAAAAAATAAATATAAAAATGGATCACGGATCCGTGTCATGGGTCGAGGGTGATACCTGAATCCATTCCATTTCAATACGGATCCAGGACGGGGTGACCCAAATAACACGGGTTTGGTCGAATCAGGGCGGGTTGAAATTGCCATCCTAATTAAAGTACTATAAAATAAAATGAAATACTAATTGAATATGTGAATTAGAATAGACACTCTCTTATACTAACTTATACTCCCTCCGTCCCGGAGGAACTTGCACCCTTTGACCGGCACACATTTTAAGAAATGTGTAAGAAAAAGTGTAATGATTGATGTTTTGAGGGGTAGTTTTGTAAACTTTTATGAATAAAGTAAAGTAAAAAGTAGATTGAGTGTGGAAAAGTAATGACATATGGGTAAATATGAGTATATTTCAAAGGTGAGGGTTGTGAAGATATTTTCTTTTATGGAGTGTGCAAATTGGTATGGACATCCATATATGGAAAGTGTGCAAATTCTTGTGGGACAAAGGGAGTAAGACTGTTTTGCTTGAGACAATTAACATTAATTTACTAAAATGAAAGTTTTTGAATTAAAAAAAGAAGGAAAAAGTCAGAAAGTCGTGGTTATCTCCGCATCTGAATTAGCGCTTTATGCCAACAGCAAAATGAAATCACAGCCCTGCCCCTGCCTTTCGAATCTCGTCCCTATATATATATAGTCGCTAATTGCTCAACTCTGTAACCCTAGCCGAAAAGCTCAGATTCAATATTTTTTTCTTCTTTTGAGTTGCGTTTTAGGAGTCCTCTTTGAAGATTTCCGTTTGATTTTTCTTTACTAGTATTTATTAGGAATATAATATTTAGGATATGAATATATCTTTTCATATTATATGATCTCTAGAATATCTTGTAAATATTCATTTGTATCTTGTAAATATAGATACACTCTGTATCTATAAATACTTCTCTTGTAAACACTTTTCTTTCACTCAATTAAATTATAATTTCACAATTCATTGTTTCTCTATATGGTATCAACGAGCCTCTCGGCTCACGCCTCGATCCAACACAAACCCTCGTAATCGTTGTTCGGCGTTCTTCGTCGTACAAAACCCACGATTACATCCCGTTTCGGTTGTAACAACTGGCCTCCCACTCAAGAAGTTTCATCTAGATCATCTTCTTTCCCACGCTAAAGCTTTCAACCTCCTGCCATTAAAGCTTACTGCTACCCAAAAAAAAAAAAAAAAAAAAAAAAAAACAGGCTTACTCCATTGCTCCACCATACGACCATAACAACCATGGCCCACGCACCCCTACCCTTTGCGGCCTCGGCCCGAGCAACCCAACCGCTCGCAGCCCACCATCCGCTGCCCGCATCCGTGGCGTCAAGACCAGGTCATCACACCCACCAATCTGGTAAATACACCCCTCCCCATCTACGCACCCACCTCAATACTAACTACACCCACCCTCCTAGTACATACACCACCTCCACACATTCGACTATTTCTCGTACCCACTCCGTTCCTTGGATTCTGGACTCTGGTGCGTCACATCACATCACCGCCGACCTCCAAAACCTGTCCTTCCACTCTCCATATTCTGGCTCAGATGACGTAGTCATCGGTGATGGTAACGGTTTGCATATCTCACATATTGGTTCCTTATCGTTTCCTCATGTTACTATGCTAAAATTCTCAAACGTACTAGTTGTTCCGCAAATGGCCAAAAATCTTATCTCCGTTTCATCGTTATGTCGAGACAATGATGTTAATGTTATCTTTGGCCCAACTTACTTTCAGGTGCGAGATGGTCGTACGGGGAGCGTTCTCCTCATGGGGAGTCGCATTGATAATCTTTACGTATGGCCGGCACAAGCATCCAAACCCTCCCCTACCACATTCATTTCCGACCGCCTTCCCCTTCCGATTTGGCATTCCCGTTTAGGTCACCCATCTCTCAAAATTCTATCCCATACTTTGTCTAAATTTCGTTTACCTAGTAATTCTACAAAACTGTTTAGTTGTGATTCTTGTCATTGTATTAAGAGTCACAAACTACCATTTAATGAATCTAGTATTGTTTCACATACACCCCTCGAAATTATCTTCTCCGATGTATGGTCATCTCCGGTCATATCTCATGATGGTTTTAAGTATTATGTCATATTTGTTGACCATTTCAGTAAATACATGTGGATCTACCCCCTAAAACGCAAATCGGATGTTCTATCCACCTTCTCAACCTTTAAACCCATTGTTGAAAACTACTACAGCACCAAAATTAAAACTCTTTACACAGATAATGGGGGGGAGTTTATTGCTCTTCGCTCGTTTCTCCAAAACCATGGCATATCCCACCTCACCACCCCACCCCATACTCCCGAGCACAACGGCATGTCTGAACGTCGTCACAGACATGTTGTTGATACAGCCTTAGCCCTACTACACCACGCCTCCATGCCCCTCACATACTGGCCTTATGCGGTTTGTGCAGCTACCTACATCATAAATCGCCTTCCTAAAGTTAACCTAAACATGCTTTCTTCCTTCCAATGCCTTTTAAAACAACCACCTAACCTATCCAAACTTCGAGTTTTTGGGTGCTTATGCTACCCTTGGCTCCGCCCCTACACTACTCACAAATTAGACCCTCGTTCCATGCCATGTGTTTTCATTGGATATTCCATCACTCAAAGTGCCTATCTATGCCTAGATCTTACCACCCACAAAATATATACCTCTCGCCATGTTCAATTTGTTGAACACACCTTTCCCTTTGCCAAAATCAATTCAGTTTCTGACACACCCACTGTTCTGGTAGATACACCTCCTGCACCCACTGATCTAAGAGTTACACCCCCAGAACTGATATATACACCCCCCACTCCTGATACACCCACCGAATTGATAAATGCACCCCCTTCCCCTACACCCACTGTTCCGCTGAACACACCTCCTGAAATGATAAATACACCCCCCATCACCCCAAATACCGAAAACCCACCTCTCGCCCACCCTATCCAACCTCCAGCTGCTCTTGTGCCGCCAAACGCTCCTCCGCGGCCCCCCGCACCACCTTCACCACCTCCGACCTTGCACAGATCCAGTATGGTCACTCGGTCTCAAAACAAGATCTTCAAGCCCAATCCAAGGTATTGTCTAACATCGGCTTTACCTTCTGATACTGAACCAAGTTGTGTTTCTCAGGCCTTGAAAGATGAACGGTGGAGGGAAGCCATGTCCTCCGAGTTTGATGCTCTTCTCAGGAATGGAACTTGGGATTTGGTTCCCCCTGATGAGTCTCAAAATATAGTTGGCTCCAAGTGGGTCTTTCGCATCAAACGCAAGCCTGATGGGTCCCTAGACAAATTTAAAGCACGCCTTGTGGCCAAAGGTTTTCATCAGCGTCCGGGTGTTGATTTCTTTGAAACCTTCAGTCCTGTTGTCAAACCTTCAACTGTTCGAGCTGTTCTCAGTATTGCAGTTACTCGAAATTGGCCCCTTCAACAGTTTGATGTGAATAATGCTTTTCTTCATGGTACCCTGTCTGACACAGTCTACATGGCACAACCCCCTGGTTTTGTTGATAAAACTTTTCCGTCCTATGTTTGTAAACTGCATAAGTCCATTTATGGTTTAAAACAGGCACCTCGTACTTGGTATTATGCTCTTAGGACGTTCTTGGAAGGCATTGGATTTATTCACACAAAGTCTGATGAGTCTCTTTTTGTGTACAATAAATCTGGTGTTATTGCATATTTCCTTGTGTACGTTGATGATCTGATTCTCACAGGAAATAACATTCCCTTCCTCACTCGAGTGGCTACGGACCTTGGTACAAAATTTTCAGTGAAAGATTTGGGCCCCCTTTCCTACTTCCTAGGTGTGGAAGTTCTTCGTACCAAGAAATCATGCTTTCTTTCCCAACGAAAGTATGTGGTTGATCTCCTTACTCGGTATAACATGATCACCTCCAAACCAGTTCAGACTCCACTATCCACCTCAGCTCGTCTCACTCTTTCGGATGGGACACCTCCTGCTGATGCCACTCAATTTCGTCAAGTACTTGGTAGTCTTCAATATCTCCAACTCACCAGACCTGATATTGCATTTGCTGTTCACAAGTTATCTCAGTTTATGCATGCTCCAACCACTACTCATTGGGGTGCAGTTAAACGTCTTCTTCGTTATTTAAATGGGACTCGAGATGTAGGAATAACCTTGAAACCTGAACCTTCCTCATCTCTACATTGTTTTACTGATGCTGATTGGGCCGGCAACAGTGATGATCGTACTTCTACAAGTGCTTACATTGTATTTCTTGGGGCTAATCCTATTTCATGGTCTTCAAAGAAACAAAAATCAGTTGCTCGTTCTTCCACGGAAGCCGAGTATCGTGCCATTGCCTCCGCTGCCTCTGAAGTTCAATGGCTAAAGTCCTTATTTCATGAATTGTGTTTCTCAGTTCCGACTCTTCCTGTTATCTACTGTGATAATATTGGGGCTACTTATCTCTGTTCAAATCCTGTCTTTCACTCTCGAATGAAGCATATTGCAATTGATTTTCATTTTGTTCGAGATTTGATCAAGACATCTCAGCTTAGAGTGTCACATGTTTCGTCCGCAGACCAACTTGCTGATGCTCTCACCAAGCCATTACCTCGTGCTCGACTGCAACTACTTATGACCAAGATTGGACTCTCCTACGGTGCTCCATCTTGAGGGGGCGTATTAGGAATATAATATTTAGGATATGAATATATCTTTTCATATTATATGATCTCTAGAATATCTTGTAAATATTCATTTGTATCTTGTAAATATAGATACACTCTGTATCTATAAATACTTCTCTTGTAAACACTTTTCTTTCACTCAATTAAATTATAATTTCACAATTCATTGTTTCTCTATAGTATTATGCACCAATCTGCCCTTCGCAGGTATGAGTAGTAATCTGTGAAGAAATAACGAGATTAGGTTACTCAGGTGCTATAAAGATCTCTTCTGGGTGAAACGTTTATTTGGGATTTTGTTTTCGTAATTCAAACTCTTGTTCGTTTTGCCGAAGACATCAAATTGATTTCCTTTTTTTCGTTGTAGCGCAGAGAAAAATGATGAGAATCTCATAATCCGAATTCCAATGTGGAAACACATATTATTATGGTCTTCAAAGTTCTCTGATTGCTTTGCTGCTAATTCTTCCTCCTTTGATTTTTCAAGAGTTTTGACTTATTGTTCTTAATTAGCTAAATTTGTCTCTCTTTTTTGTTTGCAGAGGTATTTCCAATAAATTTTATGGCTCAGGTGATGGTGGACAAGTTATGTTCCAATACATCCATTGTTTTGATCTGATTTTAAAATAAATCCCAAACGATCAATTATAAACAAAAAATAATTTCTTCATTGTCTTGATCCGATTTGATGCAATGTAGAGATTCGATTCATTTTTTTGTTCAATTAAATTTATTCCAGATTTTACATAAGTTATTATTAATTTTTGATTTGAAATTTTCTATATTTTGTTCAATTAATTAATTTTTGATTTGCATTTTATTTAAATATATGAATTTTGTGAGTATGGAATTTATGAAAAAGTTTTTCTTTTTAAGGTCTGTAGAACAATTGTTGAAAGGATAAATATGTTTAAGTGTTCAAACAAATAAGTTAAAGTGTCCAAACAATTTTGGAACAGATAGAATAACTTATTTTAGTTGTTGTGAAATTTCATTCCATATCTCTGTGGCATTTATAGAGTAATATTTTGACTTAGTGTGAGTATTTACTTGATTTTAAGTTAAAATATTAAATTTCAATAAGTTCTAAAAGGATTGATCTTGTATATAATCAATTTCTTGTCGACCCTAAATCCTAAGTATTCTTATTCAAGAATATTGTGAATAAAATAAAATCTAAATATTAAAGAATTTTGACTTAGTCAATTTTTTATTATTATTATTTTTGTAATTTTTTTTGAAAATGTGTGTTGAAAAGTGTAAGTCAATATTACTGAAAAGTTTTAACACATTTTTTTTATTAAAAAAATGTAAGTCAATATTACTAAAAAGTTTAACATATTATTTTTATTAAATCTTTATTAAAAAGTGTAAGTCTGTAATTGAAAAGTTCAACCTAACTTTTAATGAAAAATGTAAGTTATTACTCATTTTTTCCACAAGGATAGCTACACACAGATTAAGAAAAATCAATAAATGTTGTCAAATTTAGCTAATTTACCAATTTTGTCTTTTAAATCTCATACTTCAAAATCTATTAATCATTAATTACTTTTATTAATTATGAGTAAAATTGATAATAAAACATTTAATACTAAAGTAAAAGAGGAAATATAGCTATAATTTGGGACATTCAAAAGATAGTTATATATTCCTTTTTTGGATGTCCCAAATTATAACTACATTTCCTCTTTTACTTTATTATTAAATGTTTTATTGTCAGTTTTACTCCTAATTAATAAGAGTAATTAAAGGCTGAACAAATTTTGGAGAATGTGATTTAAAGGGCAAAATTGACACATTAGTTAAATTTGACTCAATTTATTGATTTTTTTTAATTTGTGTGTAAAGTCAAATGTAGCTAACTTTACTGAAAAGTGCATGTCTATATAATTAAAATGTGCAATATAACATTACCAAAAAGTGTACATCAATATAATTGAAAATATTATTTTTAAAAGTGTAAGGTCACGATAATTGAAAAGTTTAGCACTAAAAAAAAAAAAATCCGAAAAAGATCACATAATTAAATTGATTAATGATAGATATTATTTATCAATTTGGTTCTATCACAAAATTAACTCATTATTATAATTTTACTTAACTACCTAAAAGTTTTAATGACATATTGACAATTAAAGATTTTATATCTTGGAAGTTATAATGACAACATTTTCTTTCATTAAATTAAACATCACATTTCTCAAATATTAGATTTTTTAAGTATTTATTCATATTTTAAAAAAATTAAAGTTTTAATTGTACGAGTATATGCTTCATATTTAGAGAATGAAGAAAGTGAACAATATATAAAGAGAATATATAAATACTTTATTCCTCTTCAAATGTTTAGCACAACATTTGCACCCTTTTTTTTATAGGCAAAGGGCACATGGTGAATATTATGAAGGAAATAAATGGACATTCACATAATATAAATTTATTTAGAGATTATATACAATATAAGACAATAACTTAGTGTCTTAAACAAAGAAAGACAAAAATTTATACTAAAACAACCAAGGACAAAATTAATTAGTTTGAGACCAATATGCCCCTGTTTTCAAATTAAGCTGTATATTCGAATTCAATTAATTTAGTTTAGCAAAATTAGGAAAGTCAACCAATTTAAAATTCAATTAAGGTATTAATTATATTCCCTAGAATCTCGCGCTGCTTTTCTTCCAGAAACATATTACGAAATTCCTCTCAGCTTGACTCGAGTGCATATTCACGCGGTGGCTTGATATTCAGAGATTAGTTCGAAGCTTCGAAGGGTTGAAACTCGAAATCGCGTTCGTTACCATCTTTATTCCAGGTTTTTTTCACTGCATGTCTGTTATTTTATGATCAATGGTATAAAAAAACGAAATCTCATAGTGTATATGTTTTCGCAATGTTTTAAATATATGTGATTCATATTTTTTTTCGATTTTCAGTTGTTTTTCTGATGATTATATGTTTTTTATAGCTACTGGTGTTTGATAAAATAATTTTTGTTGTTGAAAATGCTCTGTTTTTGTAGGGGTAGTACTGTAGATATTTGGTTAGGGTTTTGCATATTCATAGATAATAGTTCAAAATATGGAACGCGTATTAGCGATGTTGATTGTTTTCTGGTAATGATTTGTGTTGATTAAAAACAATAGATTGAAAATTGAAGTGCCTAGCCGCATATACAATTTAAATTTGAACAATAGGATAGTTAATGTCTGTATATTGAAGAAGTAGTCTTGGGCATCTTAAATTTTCAGAATTTTGTATTATTTTTTTCAAAATTATCGGTTATAGACAAATAAATTTTTTTTGTATTATAGAAATAGCTCATATAGCATATTTATTAAATAATATATTTCTATAATAAAAAACAATTCAGAAAATAAAAAAATAAAAACTTAACGCATAAGCAAAACTAAATTAATTTAGTTTCTGTAAAAATTGCTACATTGGGAAGTCCAAACGACGTGCTCTTTGATATGATGTGTTCTGTCTTAAATTAAATCCACGAAACTTAAATGATGAATCAACCGCCAAATTGTAGTTAATATTAATTAATATATAATATTATATTAATAATTAATGCGTAAGCTGAGGTTAAATGCATAACCCCACTACAAATTATGTAATTAACTGTTGTACATGGGGAAGCGCAACAGTTTTTCACTTTTGAAAGTTGACAATGGAGCATCAATTATAGCATATCTTTCACACTCGATTCTCACATTCATCACATTTGAAAAAATTTAGGGAAAAATTTTATCTTCATTTAATTTGTAAAGGAACAATGAGGCGTTTGATTGAAAATTCATCAATCCCACCAGAAATTGCAGCGGACATCCTTGTCCTTCTTCTGCCAAAGGCATTAGGGCGATTCAGGTGCGTCTCGCCGGAATGGAGAGCATTTATCTCCTCCAGTTCATTTGTGGAAGCACATCTCAAAAGAATGAAACATTTGAAAGAGATTTGCCTGATTCACAAGGTAGCTGTTGCTAACCCTCCAATAATTTACATTTCTGTACCTTCAGAGGTTCCCCCAATAAGAAGATCGATTTCAGAGCATAATGAATAATATGAAATACTTGGAAGTGATAATGGTTTGATTTTAATTGGTGATGTTCATGACAGATTTTTCTTAAGGAATCCATTGTCAATTGAGTCATTTCTAATTGAAAATGATATCCCTGTTATCCCTAATGGATATTCTGAAGCTTGGGTGTTTTATGGTCTAGGTTATAACATTGAGAGTGATGATTATATGATTATGCGAGTTGCAAGATTTTTTGATCCAGAAGGAATACTTTCAGAACCTAAATTATACTCAAGAAACTCAAACAGTTGGATCAATATTCCACCTTTTCCATTTAATAACCCCCCTGTTGATAATGCCTGTTTTGTTGGTGGCCTGTTCCATTGGAAAGTATATAAAGGTCACGGTGAAAACGAGATTATCACTTTCGACCCTAATCGTTTAACATACAGTGATTTTGAAGCTCCGTTGTTTATATTGTCATCGTGGTTTTTATCAATTATTGCTTTGGACGAATCTAGTATTGGTATTTATGCATGTCAGCTTGGTCCTGAAGACGAGGGTGGAAGTAGTTATTTCTTTGAGATGCATATTCTGACGTATGAATCAAGGCGTCGTCGTTCGTGGTCTAGAGTTGTAATTTTCAAGGAAGAGATACTACCTAATTATTATAAACTTGTACCAATATGTTTCAAAAACTCAAAAAAAAAAAATATTGTTCAGGGAAGAACCGTCTGGGAGATTCCAGATTTATGATGTAATGAAGAAGGAATTCGAGCCGTTGATGTATATGGACGATCAACCACATATTGGGTGCTCGTATTGGTACACTCCCAGCCTAGTGAGGCCATTCAGAAACTAGTGTCTTAAACACTTAACTGTTTTAACTATTTGTCTATGATTTTGAACACTTTTTGTTTGTTAACTTGTTTAGCCCTGTTTTGTAAAAAATTTTATCTTAGTGTTTTATGATATTCCATATGGTTGTGTATATATTTATTTTTGCAATTATCTTAGTGTTTTATGATATTCCATATTGATGCGTCGAAAAAGAACGCGCTCGGATCTCAGCCGTTCCTTTGCGAGCACTATCGATCACGATCTCAATCACTCGTTCGCTTTTAACAATCCTCGTATGAATCTTCTCGTAAGTCCAAATTTGGCCTGCAAAAGTACACCGGAGGGGGCCTCCGGCGTAGAAACTCCGACGCTCAAGTCAGAACTTATCGTAGGCGAAATCAAAGAGAAATTCCCCTGTATATCTAGGGGAATTCCGGCGAATATCGTGAAGTCTCTCTTCACTATTAGCGTATATTTTGTATGGCAGGGTGTATAATCAATAAAATGTGTGTATTGTAATAATAACTTAATTAAGAATGTGAAAATAACCTTCTTTATATACCTGGCCCCTCTCTGCGGAGAGGGAGAGACCTATTCTCCCTGAATTCTCGGCGTATATCTAGGAATTCGGCCTCACATCTCCAAGGACTCGGCTGATCCCCCTGAAGACTAGGCCCTTCAGCTTATCCAGTCCTCTTTTCGTGGGTTTGAACAATTCTCAGGACTTAGCCAAGGAAGACAGGCTATAATTCCCTTCGTGGGCCAAATCTTCCCCAGCCCAAGACCTATTAATTTCTTCACATATGGGCCAAAGGCCCAATTTCTCTGATTTCTCTGATTCCTCTACTCGAACCCAGGGGGTGTATTAATCCTGTTTCTTCAATATATTAACCTAATTACAACTATCATAGCTTATCCCGTTTCCACGTGTCGACTCCTCCGAGAACGACATATTTATCTACATCAACCACTCCCCCCTACTCTCATAAAATGAATAATTTTTAGGAGAGTAGGAGAATAATAACCCTGGGATAAATGCCAGAGAAATATTTCATTTCTTTTCTTAAAACTCAAAATACCTCTTGAAATATTCTTATTGATTTGATTCCCTCTAGTAATAATTACTTCTCAAAAAGCGTTGGGTCTTTTACACTTCCACACGCAACTGTGCCCTTGAATCTCGCAATCACGCGCCTATATCCAACCTCAAGCCGCCGTTTGTCTTTAACGCGTTTTTTAATTGGGAGGATCATTTAATTCTCCTCGATTCTCCCTCTTCTCTTTTCAGCGTAATCATTCAAAATTCATCTTTTCCACCAAAACCCTGTTTTCCCTTCATTTCAAATTTATCTATTCTCTATCTTCGTTTTCACCTTTGCGATCTTAACTTCTTCGTGCACGTCCAGCGGCTGTTTCGTCGTCACTCCTTAAAACCGACCTTCCTTCAGGTACCTATTCCTTCCCTTTTACTCTCATTTATACCATGTCATCTTCTTTAGATTCCGTTTCAATGGAAAGTTCAACTTCCCATCCTCTTTCTATCTTTCCTGTAATCGACCCTGCTTTAAAAAACACCATCGCTGGTTCTTCCTTGCTTTCTTCTGAGCGTGTTGCCGCTTTTCTCCGGTCGGGAATCTTTCCCACCGATTACGCCGTTAGGGCCGCCCATAGGAGGGAACGCCCGAATTTTCCTGGTACTAACACCTTGGCCTTCTGGGAGGCTCAGTTAAAAGCAGGACTCCGCTTCCCGATTCACCCTTATTTTTCTGAGATCTCTACTTACCTGCGCATACCCCTCAACCAATTCACCCCCAATGCTATTCGAGCAATGCTAGGTTTTTACATTTTGATGAAGGGGAATGGTGGCGAACCCTCAGCCCAGTTTTTCCTAACTCAGTACATGTGTAAGTATGCGGATGGGTTTTTCTATACTTCTGGCCGTCCTTCCAGGGCTGGAAAATTCATGGAGAAGCTCCATGAAGGAGTCCAAGACTGGAAGGACTATTACTTCTTTGTTACAAACCCCGTTCCTTGGGATTTTCCTCATGAAGGGTGGATTTATGAGAACCCTGGGGTGCCTCGTCCTCCTCTCTCTGTTTGTTCTTCGCTGAATTTGGAAGTGATGAACCATCTAAATGACAATGTTTCCGCTCATGGCTTTTTCGATGTAATGAGCATTTGCAAAAATCCTAGAGCCCTTTCTCATTTTGGTTTCGGTCGCCCCGATTACCCCCTAGGTCCCGACGATGGTAATACCATCTCTTTTTCCTTAGTATTGTCCTCACAATTCGAACTGCAGTGTTTATTAATGTCGTTTGTATTTCTTTATGCAGCTATGAGTTGGTTAACCCAAATTTCTCGCGATACTGCTCCTCTTTCGATGGTTGCAAAGTCTCCAGCCCCTGAAAGCTCTTCAAAGGCCCCTGTTATTCCTTCCCCAGCGAAACCTGCCACCGGGTCCGTTGCTAAGCGCACCCGTTCCTCTACCGAGAAAACCATGGTCTCCGTCTTGCCTCCTGTCTCTGATGCCTCTAAGAAGAAGAAATCCAAAACCAAATCTTCCTCGCCTAATGTTGCTCCCGATGCTCCAGACGAAGTCAATGTTGACCATCTCTTGGCTTTTATAGGACGTTATACTCCGACTCCTGCTACCGAGGCCCTTAATGCTCTTTCTCCGGAAGAGCGAATTGTGCACGCCGCCCACAATTTCACACAGGTAGGTTTTCAATATGGATATTGCTTTGGATGACTCATAGAAGAGAGTATAGATACCTTACTTCTTGATGTTGTTTCTTGTGTAGTTTGGTCTTCTGTTTTCCAACATGTCTGAAAGAGCCCTCCAGTCCCTCCAGCAGGTAGATGACCTCCAAAGTCAGGTAGAGCTGGAGAAGGTGAAGAAGGAGATACTCGATGCAGAATTACGGGACGCCAATCAGAGGTGTAAAACACTCCGTGCGACACTCTCTGGGGAGATTTCTTCGTTGAAGGAAGAGTTTGGTAAACAGGTTAAACAGCTGGAGGTTACTCTTCCCCTGACTGGTATGAAGTTATGTATAGAGTCCTTGTTTACCTCTGCCATAGGTCAACAATTTCTAGGTACCTTGCATCAGGAGTGGTTGGAGGCCTTTCTTCAGAGCAGCAGTTTCTTAGGGGCCATGGGTGCATACATCCCTCACTTCATTGATCATGGGTTTTCTAATGCTGTGGCTGAACATTCTGCCCCTGGTTTTAATGGTCAGTATACCCGTGCTCTTCGACTGGATGAGCTGGATACTCCCCCTAAGTTCCCCGGAGATGCGAAGGAAGATATCAACACTCCTTGGTGGTTGCCGGGGATGAGGAAGGCGATCTTGGAGCTGAAGGGTGCTGCTCGGAGTTTAGATGATTTGGCACCGGCGAAGGATATGACTTTCCCCGTTCACGTAGATAATCCGACTCCGGTGACTACTGTGGCAGCACACGCTCTGGTGGAGAAGGCAGAGGGGGGTGATTCTAGCGGGCAAGCTGAGGAGACAGGAGCAGGTTCTGAGGGGAAAGATACCATTCCCCTCTCTTGAAAATTTCTCTGACAACAGTTTGATACTTTAAGACACTTTTTATTTTGCTAAGGCCTCTAAGGCCTCTTTTGGTATTTTCCGGAGACTCCACACTCCGGGGTCTTCTTGTGGAGGGCCTAGGCATGGTGCCTTAGGTCTTTGGATATTTCTGCTTTTCTTTTGATATCGTACCTGCACAATTACTGTTTGGCATGCATACATATATCTCTAGTTCTATTGATTAGATGTGTAACATAATATTCATCCTGCTTATGCATCTAGCATGTTTTCAGCATTTTATTAACACGTAAAGGCTCTAAAGCTCCTAGAGGAACCTTAATGAGGAGATAGGATTGATATCCCTGTACTTACTTGATAATTTGATAAGGCTTCTAGTCTCTCCCTTAGTACTAAGGTCTTTAGGGATCTTGGGGATCATCTTCCTTAGGCTGTTTATACTCGTAAGAGTTAGTTTATACTCGTAAGAGTTAGTTTATACTCGTAAGAGTTCGTTTATACTCGTAAGAGTTCGTTTATACTCGTAAGAGTTCGTTTATACTCGTAAGAGTTCGTTTATACTCGTAAGAGTTCGTTTATACTCGTAAGAGTTAGTTTATACTCGTAAGAGTTCGTTTATACTCGTAAGAGTTAGTTTATACTCGTAAGAGTTCGTTTATACTCGTAAGAGTTCGTTTATACTCGTAAGAGTTCGTTTATACTCGTAAGAGTTCGTTTATACTCGTAAGAGTTCGTTTATACTCGTAAGAGTTAGTTTATACTCGTAAGAGTTCGTTTATACTCGTAAGAGTTCGTTTATACTCGTAAGAGTTCGTTTATACTCGTAAGAGTTAGTTTATACTCGTAAGAGTTCGTTTATACTCGTAAGAGTTCGTTTATACTCGTAAGAGTTCGTTTATACTCGTAAGAGTTCGTTTATACTCGTAAGAGTTAGTTTATACTCGTAAGAGTTCGTTTATACTCGTAAGAGTTCGTTTATACTCGTAAGAGTTAGTTTATACTCGTGAGAGTTTTGAGAGTCGCCAGGGAGTTTTGAGAGAGTCGCCAGGGATAGGGTTTCTGGACAAGTTCATTATGTCTTCCGCTACTGTACCCCCTACTCCCCCTAGCTTTAGAGGCTATTCGTGAATAGAAACTTTAGGAAATTTTCCTAGGTGTTCTTCATTTGAGCATTTATGAGTCGGTGTAAATTTCTCTATCTTTGCAGTATCTCTAACATGCTATATTTCAGTTTCCAAAACATATTCGTTATTTCAGCACTCATCATGCAGGCCTTCAACAATTATCTTAACACGATATTAACATATGAAAAACATTTCATCATAAAATTAGCGCATAAGAGTCATCTCATCACAATATTAACATGCATTTAGGGAAATTGCTGAAATTTTATCCAAACCGATGCTCCATTGATCGAAAACGTTTATCAACATAGGCAAATAAGGGGAACCTATGCCGGCCTCATTAAAAACCTCTCCGTGGTAAAACCCCAAGGGGAAACCCACGTAGAGGGAAAAAGAGTGCCGGTGAAGCAATTATTCGAACGAGAAGTAAATATTCAAAATTGTTCATAAAGAAAAAGGAAGCAGGGGAATTACACCTTCCTCAAACATAAAATCTCTTCAAGTGGCACACGTTCCATGGCCTTAGTATCTCTTTCCCTGTCATGTCTTGGAGCTTGTATGCTCCACCTTTGAGTACCTGTATGACCCTGTATGGACCTTCCCAATTGGGTTCCATCTTTCCCGTGTTTTTCAAAGCATCTGCCCTCCGAAGGACTAAATCCCCAACTTTAAAGGAGCGAGGGATTACCCTGCGGTCATATGCTGCTTTGATCCGACTCTTGTACCTTTCTGCTTTTAATCTCGCCATCTCCCTCTCTTCATCTACTAGGTCCAGCGCTTCCCTCATCAATTCTTCATTTCTCTTTTCTTCGAAATAAGTGATCCGGTGTGATTTGAGTCTGGCTTCAGGAGGTATCACTGCTGCTGCTCCATATACTAAGTAGAAGGGAGATTCACCTGTAGCTGTTTTAGGGCTGGTTCGGTAGGACCAGAGGACGTTGTCCAACTCCTGCACCCATTTTCCTCCTACCTCTGCCAATCGTGTTCGAATACCATCGACCAGGATCCTGTTTGTAACCTCTACCTGCCCATTAGCTTGGGGATGGGCTACTGAAGTAAACCTCTGCGTGATGTTCCACCTCTCGCACCATCTTCTTACTTTCTCTCCATTGAATTGAGTTCCGTTATCGGAAACCAAGATTCTAGGTACTCCAAACCTGCAACAAATGTGTCTAGCAAGAAAAATAATTACATTGTCCTCTTCGATTTTAGCCAAGGGCACAGCCTCTACCCATTTACTGAAATAATCCACGGCTACGATTAAAAAATTTCTCCCTCCTGGTGCCAAGGGGAAGGGTCCCACCAGATCGATTCCCCATTTAGCGAAGGGACAGGGCAAGTACATAGCCCCCATTTCTTCTGCAGGTACCCGTATCAAGGGTCCATTCTTCTGGCACTTCTCACATCTCTTCACATATTCTCTAGCGTCCCTGATTATATTAGGCCAGTAGAAACCTGCCCTGAACACTTTCTTCACCATGGTCTGGTACCCTTCATGGCTGGATGCGCAACCTTCATGGATGTCTTTGATCACTAGCTCTGCTTCTCTTTTTGAGAGACACTTCAAATAAGGTTGAGTGAAAGACCTCTTGTATAATTGGCCTCCCAGGATGCAATACTTCCTTCTCCACGCCTTTGCTTCCCTGGACATTGGGGTTACTGGACCCCTGTTCAATTCTTCCCATATTTCTTTCCTCCAATCATCCCCTGCGGTTATCTCTCCGATCAGGGTTTCCGTAGCTACTTGATCTGCCACCAACAGGGTTACCTGTCCGTCTCCCTCGAATTCAGTGGAACTAGCCAATTTTGACAGTCCATCCGCTTTCGTATTCTCTTCTCTTGGTACCTGTACCACTTCAAAAGTATGGAATTTATTTTTTAATTTCTTTACCTCTTCTAGATAAGTGATCATTCTCTCATCCTTGGCGAGGTACTCCCCCATGACCTGCTGTACTATCAACTGTGAATCGGAGTACAAGGTGACCTTTTGCGCCCCTAACTCTGCAGCCATGCTAGCTCCTCTGATCAGGGCCTCATATTCTGCACCATTGTTTGAGGTGGAAAATCGAAATTTGACAGCCACCTGCACTTCCTGACCCTCAGGGTCAATCAGTAATATCCGTGCTCCACATCCTAAGGCAGATGCTGAGCCATCCACATATACCTTTCATCCCTGTTCTTCTTCCACTCTGGTGGACTCTTGAATGAAATCCGCTAGAGCTTGAGCCTTGATGGCTCTCCTTGGTTCATAGTCTATATCATACTCCTGCAGTTCTACTGCCCACTTGACCATTCTTCCTGATAAATCTGCTCTCCCTAGCGTCTGATTCAACGGGAAATTAGTCCTCACCATCACTTTATAAGATAGGAAGTAAGGGCGTAGTCGCCTGGCCGTCACCACCACTGCCAAGGCTGCCTTTTCCACCTCTGAATACCTTGTTTCCGCTCCTTGGATTACCTTGCTCACATAATATACAGGCTGTTGTGTGGAGCCTTCCTCTTTCATCAGGGCCGTGCTCAGGGAGTGTTCCCCTACCGAGAGGTATAGGAGTAGGACGTCTCCCTGAGTAGGCTTAGTTAATTTTGGAAGTTGTTCCAGATGGCGCTTCAATTCTTCAAAAGCCTTCTGGCATTGCTCATCCCATTCGAATCTTGACCCCTTCCTTAGCGTTCTGAAGAAGTGATGACTCTTCTCTGCTGATTTAGCTATAAATCTGCTAAGGGCTGCGATCCTTCCGTTCAAAGTCTGCAATTCTTTCAAATTCCGAGGGGGTTGCATGTCGAGCACCGCCTTTACCTTAACAGGGTTCACTTCTATCCCTCTCTGAGTCACAATATATCCCAGAAATTTCCCTGACCCTACTCCAAAAGAACACTTAGTAGGGTTTAATTTAATACCATTCTCTCGAATTACCTGAAATATCTCCTTCAAGTCGTCAATATGTCCCTCTGCCTTGACACTTTTAGCTAGCATATCATCCACGTAGACCTCCATATTCCTGCCTATTTGCCCTCGGAACACCGAGTCTACCATTCTTTGATAGGTGGCTCCTGCATTTATCAGTCCAAAAGGCATACGTACATAACCGAAAGTACCACATGTCGCTATAAAGCATACCTTCGGTATATCGAGGGGGTTCAGCTGGATCTGATGGTACCCCTGATATGCGTCCATCATGCTGAGTAATTCGAACCCAGATGTGGCATCCACCAATTGGTCGATCCTGGGCAAAGGGTAGTGGTCTTTAGGGCAGGCTTTGTTCAAGTCCCTAAAGTCAATGCACATCCTCCACTTGCCAGCTCCCTTGGACACCAACACTGCATTCGAGAGCCATTCCGGGAACTGGACTCTCTTCACGTGCCCTGCATTCAACAATTTATCGATTTCCTCTTTTACTATGAGGTTCTTCTCCTTACCGAAGTTCCTCAACTTCTGTTTCACGGGCCTGGCTTTGGGATCCACATTCAGGTAGTGTATTGCTATTTCTGGAGGGATACCTGTCATATCCGTCGCTGTGAACGCAAAGATGTCTGCATTCTCCTGGAGGGTGAGTACCATCTTTCTCTGGAGTTCAGGATTCATGTTCGTACCTATCCTGGTTGTAAATCCCTCCTGTCCTGGGTAGAGCTCGATGCTCATTAACTCCTCATCCACTTTAACTTTGGGTTGCTCTTGCATTAGTTCCCCCACTTTCTGTCTCTTTAGCTCAGGGTCTCCACCCTTAAACCTTTCTATTCCTCGGAACACAGCCTTGTCTGCTATCTTGACCGATTCTACGTAACACTTCCTCGCCTGGTATTGATCGCCACATATCTCTCCCACACCCCCCGAGGTAGGGAACTTCATCTTCATGTGGAAGGTGGAGATCACTGCCTGAAAAATATTCAGGCTTGGCCGTCCCATTACTACGTTATAGGAAGATGGGACATCTACAATCAAGAACTCTATGACTTGTACTCGACGGTTAGGGGCAACTCCTAACCCTACTTGTAGTAACGCTGAACCAAGGGGTTGAATGGCTCCCCCTGAGAATCCATACAGAGCTGTTTCCACCGGTCTAAGCTTTATATTCAAGTCCATCTTCTTGAAGCACTCGAAGAGCATGATATCGGCAGAGCTTCCAGTGTCTACAAAGATTCGTGCTACGTCGTATCCTGCTATATCCGTGGTAATGACCAGTGCGTCATTATGAATTTCTCTGGGCTCCCCAGCGTCCTCTGGCCCAAAATGGATGTCTGGGCCCTCTGCCATCTTTCCCACTTCATGGTGCTCTATATTTCTCTCCTTCTTCAACGAGCGAACGCTCTGTTTTCTCTGCCTGAAGGAATCCCCATCAGCAGGGCCTCCCATAATCATATGAATAGTTCCCCTCTTCTGAGGAGGGGGTGGTGGCTCCTCATTGCCCTTCCTCTGATCTCTCCTGTCGTCCTCCTGCTTCCCCTCGGGGTCCTTTCTCTTTTGGCCCCTGGGGCCTTGTCGATCTCTAAAAATAAACTCTTTGAGGTGGCCTGCCTGAATCATCCTCTCTATCTCATCCTTCAGATGCCAACATTGGTTGGTATCGTGGCCATAATCGTTATGGAACCTACAAAACTTGTTTGACTTTGGGTTTTGGGGGCCTCTGCTTCTTGAGTAGGGGAACTTCATATCTGGATGGTCCCCTGCCACCTCTAGGACTTCGGCTGGTTCTATCTTCAGAGGGGTATATCTCTTCGCCCCTCTCCTGGGATTCCAGGGCGCAACTTCCTCTCTTCTCACGTTTTCCAGTCTCCTGGAGCTCCGATGTCTCTCTGGACTTGGTCTTCTAAGTGGAATTTCTTTCCTCCTTTCTCCATTACCCACTATAGCCCGGGTCTCCGATCGTTTAGCTTTCCTTACCTCCTCTAGGGTGAGGTATTTCTCTGCTCTCCTCAACAATTCATCGAAAGTCCGAACCGGCTTCTTAGCTAAAGAGGTGAATAAATCTCCGTCACGCAACCCGTTGGTGAGGGCATTGATTTTAACCTCCGAGGAGGCTGTAGGTACTTCTAAGGCCGCTTGGTTGAATCTTTTCAAGAAAGCCCGTAAGCTCTCGTTCTCTCCCTGACGCATGTTGAACAAAGTAAGGGTAGCTCTAGGCTGTCTCCTAGCGCTGGCGAATTGGTGCAGGAACAATTCGCTGAATTCGGACCATGAGTGGATAGTATCTGGTCCTAATTGCGTAAACCACTGCTGTGCAGCCTTGGACAAGGTAGTCAGAAATACTCGACATTTGACACCTTCTCCATACCGGTGCAGTAAGGCCGCGTTCTCAAATCTCATCAAGTGCTCATAGGGATCCGAAGTGCCATCGTATTCAAAATTTAAAGATTTGAAGTTAGAGGGCAGTTCGTCTTGTAAAATAGTAGGTGAAAATTGATATCCAGTGGTGTAAGAGGGTTTACTTACGTTGTCAGTAATATGTCTCTGCATATCCCTCATCTCTTTACGCAGGGCTTGTATCTGATCACTGACGGCCCCTTGATATGTGTCGTCCGTGCTTTCTCCCATCCCCGTATCCAGGGTGATATCCCCAAGGACTCTCTCTGCATCCCTCCGAAGGGGTCTTTCCAGGACGCTTCTCTCAGCCTGGGAAGGTACTTTCTCTTCTGGGTTTCGAGGGAGATCTTCGTTCCTGGAAGGGACTGGGACCGAATCGATGACATGTTCGGGTGGATTTGGTCGTGTGCCCTTATGAACAGGTTCAGGAGGGCGAAGTCCTCGAGCAGTAATTATCCTTTCTACTGATTGCGCTATCATCTCATCCAACTGATCTCGAGAGACGGTCAAGAGTTCTGGTTGAGTGTTAGGGTTATCCTTGTTGATCCCACTCCCTGATGCTCCTGAGATACCTGGTGTGTCTCCATCCTGAGTGGGAGGGATATCCTCCGGTACGTGGTCTACTGGTTGATTCCCTAGATTTCGGTTTGAGGGAAAACCTGGAGGAGGGATATCTTCTGATGTGTGATCCATGGGACGTTTCCCTAAATTCCGATTTAAGGGAAATCCTGGAGGGGGCGGAGGAAAAGGAGGCGGAGGAGTGGAATCTCCTTTCTCCTTCGTCTGCTTTGTTGGATCTTGTCCTCCACCCATATCAGTACGAAACTTTTCTCACGCCTTAGCTTGAAATGTTCCCACAGACGGCGCCAGTTGATGCGTCGAAAAAGAACGCGCTCGGATCTCGGATCTCAGCCGTTCCTTTGCGAGCACTATCGATCACGATCTCAATCACTCGTTCGCTTTTAACAATCCTCGTATGAATCTTCTCGTAAGTCCAAATTTGGCCTGCAAAAGTACACCGGAGGGGGCCTCCGGCGTAGAAACTCCGACGCTCAAGTCAGAACTTATCGTAGGCGAAATCAAAGAGAAATTCCCCTGTATATCTAGGGGAATTCCGGCGAATATCGTGAAGTCTCTCTTCACTATTAGCGTATATTTTGTATGGCAGGGTGTATAATCAATAAAATGTGTGTATTGTAATAATAACTTAATTAAGAATGTGAAAATAACCTTCTTTATATACCTGGCCCCTCTCTGCGGAGAGGGAGAGACCTATTCTCCCTGAATTCTCGGCGTATATCTAGGAATTCGGCCTCACATCTCCAAGGACTCGGCTGATCCCCCTGAAGACTAGGCCCTTCAGCTTATCCAGTCCTCTTTTCGTGGGTTTGAACAATTCCCAGGACTTAGCCAAGGAAGACAGGCTATAATTCCCTTCGTGGGCCAAATCTTCCCCAGCCCAAGACCTATTAATTTCTTCACATATGGGCCAAAGGCCCAATTTCTCTGATTTCTCTGATTCCTCTACTCGAACCCAGGGGGTGTATTAATCCTGTTTCTTCAATATATTAACCTAATTACAACTATCATAGCTTATCCCGTTTCCACGTGTCGACTCCTCCGAGAACGACATATTTATCTACATCACATATGTATGTTATTTGTTTTGAATTTCATAAATATATATTGACATTTTTGAAAGGCACTAAAATTTACAATGATACAAATGCACTCCAAGTTGATAATGCACTGCTAGTTGGGCCGAATATGCAGTATCCCTTCATATATGCACTTGACATGTAGTATATGCATATGTGATTACACATATGCACTGAATATGAACTACTTCTTTTTTGGGCTTTTGCATATGTATGTGCATTATTTTGTTTCCTATTTTATTAATAAATATGTATTTTATCCGTTTTGACTTTCATTAATATATATTGTTATTGTTTAAACGCACTAACATCAAAGGATATGCGAGTTAATCTGAAATATGCATTAATATCAAAGGATATGCGAGTTAATCTGAAATATGCATTGTCACTGTCATCCTCATTTACATATATGCATTGCAGGAACAATAATGTTCGTGCATATCTGCCATCTGTGACACATCTTGTTGATCTGGGCCATTAGATTCTAAATATAAAACTGATCATTTAAAGTATTTTACAAAGTGTTTTACAAATTTAAGATCCATACATCAGAATAACGATGTTTTCGATCTGATACGGAAGTGTTACACGAATATGCAGCGCATACATATAATTTTTATTTTTTTGATTTTTTTTAATGTTTGATGGACCTAACAGTATGATACCCAACTTAGATTTGATCAATTAAAGATATGATACACATAATTTATTTGATCATTTAATCTTTTTAAACAACACTTAACTATCTTCATATTTATTATTTAGTGGGTCTTAGACATTTATGACTACAAATATTCATTAGATTATGGATACAAATGAGGAATAATATTTTATACATAAAAATTTCTTCAATGTAAAAAAAGTGGAATAATTATATAAAATCCTGAAGATTCTTACAAAATAAGTATTTCATAACCATGAATTAAGAAATATTCCAAGAGAATAGTTTATTGAGCAATAAACTAAATCTAATCTAACTTCAATTCACTTTTAAATATTTGTCACATCATTTCCAAAAACTGCAGCACACATTAAAGGATCATGTCGACCTTTCTTCCCACATATAGAGCTGTTTGTAGGCTTTACACGACGAAACTCGCCATACGAGGTAATTCGTTTTTGTCTTGGTCTACTAGGAGGTTTATTTAGAATCGGTGGAAGTACTTTTTCACTGTCCATAGTCGGCTTCCATTCATACTTCTCAGTTTCTGGAACTGGCCTTAAATCAACCTTGTAGCATTGTTTATATTTTGATACCATGAAGCAGTCTTCAACAACATTGCTAATAGAAGAACAATATCTCTTAATAACAGCAACCGCATGAGCACATGGGAATCCAGTAACTTGCCATTGAAAACATGAGCAGAATTTCTGTTCCAAATCAACAGTGACTGATGTCTTTGAAGCTACTTGAAACTGTCCATTGGGATATACATTGACCCTCCACGATGCACTAATATTTGCATGTTCGTTCCATATTTCCTCCTTCGAAGGAACCAACAAACCAGACCAATTACTACTGTCAATTCTCCTATCAACAAACCACTTGGATAATTTTGACCTTATTGAATCAATCATATGCGTAATTGGTAATCCCCTGGACTCCCGTATCCATGAATTGAAAGATTCAACTGCATTTGAAGTCATTTCACCATATCTCTTGATGTTAGGTGAATGAGAAACAACCCAGTGTGAATAAGGCAAGTCCTCAAGCTAGATTTCTGCAATTCGACCGCCAACTTCTTTGAATTTCTTAAGCTTATCGTCAAATATTCGTACATTGGGTGCGTATGCACACTGCTTGAATAAGCCAGCCATATTTTCTCTGTGCTGCGTATTCCACCCCCCTCCGTATCTGCCCTTTAGATTCATTATCAAATGGAATAAACAGTAGAAATGTGGAGGATTTTCCCATACATCATAAAAGGCTGACATAAGACCTGGGTTCCTATCCGATATAAATATGATCTGTTTCGGATGGAATATGCAGTCCTTAATTTTTTGCAAAAACCATGTCCAATTACTTTTATTTTCAGCAGATACCACAGAAAATGCAACAGGGAATAATCCTACATTAACATAAAATGCATTTAATATTTTGCACATAAATAAATGAATAATATTCAATGAGCATACAAAACAATATATTTTAGTATTAGAATGAGTTAAACATACCATTACCTCCATCTTTAGCAGTGGCAATAAGTAACACTCCTTTTGCCCTCCCTTTCATGAATGTACCGTCGATAAACAACATAGGTCTAAAGTGTTTAAATCCTTCTTTACAAGCATAGAAAGAAATGAAAATCCTTTCAAAATGGTGAGTAGTACTATCTATCTCTAAATCAACTACACTACCAGGATTTGTACATTTAACAGCTTCACCATACCACCGAAGTTTATCGTAAGATTCATCATAACTTCCAAATATGTGATCCCTTGCAGCCTCTATACCGCGCCAAGCTTTATAGTAAGGAATAGAGAATTCGTAATCCACGTTAATTCCATCTATAATATTCTTACCTCGAATGTTTGGATTGGATTTAACACTCTCAATTACAAGTTCTTTAATAATCTTAGGGCCAAACCTACCTTTATCACCATCTAATAGATTTCCTACGCATGTGTGCACTAGGTTAGCTTTGTGAACAACGAATCCATTTTTCAAGGCACTCTGTTTAGCTTTAACAAACCATGAACAATTGAATGTTTCCTTCTCACTACATTCTGCATATACATACATTGGGCAGTTTTTTAGGTATGTAAACTTGAAATTAAGTTTTGTACAGTACTTTATGAGTTCTACTCTAAACTCAGGGGCACCACCAGAAAATGTAGCTCCAACTTTCATTAAATCCATCCAGTGATCTGATAAATACGACTTCTTCTTCTTAGAGGGGCATATATCGAATAGAGGTAAACTACCCAATCCAACAAATTCATTCGACACAGAAGTTTGAGAATCACTCAAAATAAAATCCTTATTAGACAAATTGTTTTGAGTTCTATCTAAATATGATTCCTGGGAATTAATATCAAATATATTTGCATTCCCCTCATAACCTAACATTGAATTTCCGGTTAAGGATTCAACAGCATCAGATTGAATAACATCTTCAACAATCTCAATAGATATATTCACTAATTTTTCTGATGTCATTATGCAGTAATCTTTCATACTATCAAACTCTGAATCACCGTCTAAACAACAATTCTTAATTTCCCCCACTGAGTAAAGAAACGAATATTTACCTGGGCATATAGAAGGCCACTTCCTTCTAATTACATCTGTAATATGTTGAAATGTTGTGGCTTCTGTAACTTGAATGAGTTTACTCCGTCCATCGAAATTGATCTTCAATATTAGTGATGAATCCATTGTTTTCAAATTTCGATCCCAAACCAATTTCAGAACTGAATATATCAAACAAAAAAAGATCCGGGATATGCAGCAAAAAATTCGAAGAAGATGAATGTGTTTTACTAAAACTATGACTGCAGATTCTCAAAATGCATTTACTAAAACTGTTTCAACCAAATACCCAAATTCAATTGAAACCAAAAAATGCAGAAACTCAAAACATTCTAGATATTCATTCGCATAAATTTTTTGTATGTAATTTTGGAAATTTAGAAATTCCTTGGAAACTCTTTGACTGCATGAGAGATGAGACCATTCGATTTGAATTCATTTGAATTCAAATTGATTGAATTCAAATATGGAAATTTAGCCAAATTCTGGTAATATCTTAAACAACTTTTGACTTTTCGAATTATATGGAATTAAGGGTATAATAGAGATTTTGAAGCCTGTTTTGTCCTTCTTTGTTTTACCAAAATTTTTTGTCTTTAATCTTAAAGTCTTAGAGTGGATTGTCCTATTCTGTTTTTTCCCCATTTATTTATAACACTCACCTTGACTGTCAATTACATAAGTAGGTAAAGACTTGGTAAAGACGTCACATTCCAATTTTGTATCTCAATTTCTCAAACAGTATAAAAGACTTGGTAAATAAACTAACCAAATTATCACTTGAGCGAATTTGATGCATACTAATGTCATCATTTTCCCGAAGATCGTGAGTAAAGAAGTCAGACAATCAATTGAATATGCTTTATAAGTGATTGAGCTAGACCGTTCCAATTGATATACAATAATCAAAAAGTCTGGGATGAAAATTCACCAACATTATGAAGACGGATTGTTTTAATTGCATTATCAGGAAATTGTGCTCGCAATCTTATTATTTGTGCCAGTCACTCTGCAAAAGTCAAATTGCGAGATGACAATAAGCGTACATGTGACCACTTAGTCGATGCATCAATCAAAATCATAAAATACCGAAATGGTCCACTTGAACTATCAATAGTGTAATATCTTTCTTCACATATATTTGTGAGTGTTATCTCATAATCTCATATCAGCTGTGTTAGTCCGTTGATGGTCTAGTTGATGGTATTAGCTGGTGGAGTCAGGCAAGCTAACTTAGGCCTGCTCATATGAGTTGAATGTTTTTAGTTAGCTGAGAAGGTGATATGTCTATCAACAGAGTTAGTCTTTTGATTAAGTGCGGAGATAAGAAGAGGAGATCAATTGAGGAGGGGGGGGGGTGTGTGTCAGCCGATGAGTCTTCTGATAAGGTCATCTGTTACGAGTTACAAGGAAAGGGGCAAAGCTGTCATTTCGATTGGGCATGGAGAACACGTGAGTTTGTTACAAGGTTGCAGACGGTTGTAACTGCATCACGTTTTTTACACTCTACAACAATCACCATTGGTTAGTATAAATACCCTAGCACTTACATTTTTTAAAGAATGACGTGTACGATCATTCGTCTTTGAGTTGTGAGTTCACGAGTAAAGTGAGGATAAATCCTATTTCGAGTTAATGAGTGTGTAAACATTCTTGATCAATCAAAGTTGAAGTCGTTTGTCCAATGGATGTATATCACATTGATCGAACCACTTAAATATAAATCCTTTGTGTGCTCTGTTTTCTTATCTTATCTTGTTTTTTTTTTTTTACTTTTATGAATTACTATCTTAGTTGTGTTGTTTCATTCATCATCCGTTTTCTACTTGGTTGGAGACGTCTAATATCACTACTAAAAAAAACTCCTTATAATGACACTTAGTTAGTGACTCTTTTAAATAAGGGTCACAATATATGCACATAATCACCCTATCATAATTTAATTAGTTCTAGTGACGCTGTAAATAGGCTGCCTTAGTTGATTCTTTTTTTTTTTTTTTGAAAGGTAAATATGAGTCTTGTATATATAATATGAGTATAAGGGGTACTCAAATCCCCATACAAAATATTTTACATCTTATTTGAAAAACACATCCAAGGGGCTTGTTCCCAATCGTGATAAGATTGCCCGAAAACACCGGATTTGTGAGCCTTTAACCACTTTCACGTGCTAAATTTAATAGACTCCGCTATCTCCTCCATTGAATGAGAGCACTCGTTAAAAATTACGTCATTCCGGTTCCTCCACAACCTCCAAATTATGCATTGCCACACAAGACCAAGAATCTTTTTGCTAGAATTATTCTTTCCCCTGCAGCAGAACTCCAGATAGTGGTCACCAATTGAATTTGAGAGGATTAAAGGTTCTTCCAACTAGCTTAGTACATCACTCCACCAGGAGTGCCATCGGACAGGTAATGAAACAATGATGCGCTAATTCTGGGGCTGAATTACACCTTGGGCATATGTTGTTCATCGCCTCGGCGCCGATGCCTCTCTTGTTCAGGTTATCCTTCGTTGCCACTCTTCCATGAACGACTCTCCATGACAACGCCAACACCTTTGACGGTATGCATCTCCACCATATTTTCGCCCATGGGAAGCTCGAAACATCAGTCGAGATCTCGTGATCTGCTTATAATCGGTACATGCTCTTAGTCGTAAAATCTGTTGTCTCTGCTCCTCTCCACTTCAGAGAATCCTCTCTATTGATGTCGATTGTAAACCTGTGAATACACAACCATAGTTTAGCAAAATCAACCAACTCGTTAGCATTGAAGAATCTAGTCCAACTAAATACCCATGTTTTACCCTCATTACAAAAGAACTCCCTAATGCTTCCTCCCTTATCAACTGAGATACTAAATAATGATTTAAATCTATCCTTCAAACACACCCTATCATCTAACCATGGGTCTGACCAGAATTTAATGAATTCCCCCCTGCCCACATCAATCTGCATATTATTGAAAAACAACCCTCCCTCACTTCCGCCAGCAAGATGATTCAAATCTCTCCACCACAGGGAGCATCTAGATTCGCTCCCCGTCCTAGACGCGAGATCGAACATAGACCCGTACCTAGATTTAAGAATGCGCACCCTTAAAGAATTGTGTTCCCTCACCCATCTCCACACCCATTTAAATAAAAGAACTTTGTTAAAAATACATATGTCCCTCACACCTAGCCCTCCCGAGTTTTTGTTCATACACACTCTCCCATTTGATCCAAGCAATTTTCCTACCGTTCGCGATCCCCCCTCCCCATAAGAATTTCCTTTGGATCCGTTTGATGGTTAATATAACGCTCATAGGGGCTTTGAAAAATGATAGGTAGTATAGTGGTAATGCTGAGAGTACCGAGTTAAGGAGAGTGATTCTCCCGCCCATAGATAAATGCCTTCCCTCCCACCCTGATAATTTTCTCTTGAACCTCTTAATGAGTGGCTTCCACATTTCTTTCCTCTTTGGGTTGGCCCCAATCGGGAGACCTAGATATGTAAATGGAATGGGTCCTAGATTACACTCGATAACTTTTGCTAAAAGATTTAGGCATGCTTCGTCGATGTTAACGCCGTGTAAGGAGCTCTTCAAAAAATTCACTTTGAGTCCTGAAGATATCTCAAATAATCTCAACACCCCTTTCATTGTTTTTGCATTATTAACCGATGCTTGCCCCACGAGGACTGTATTGTCTGCGAATTGCAAATGGCTAACCCGGACCTTATGATTCCCAATCTTGAGTCCCTGGAATATGCGGATATCCATAGCTTTGTGCGTTAGGCAGCTTAGTCCTTCGGTTGCGATTAAAAATAAGAACGGAGAAAACGGATCCCCCTGGCGCAGCCCTCGATGCAGTTGGAATTCTCCTGAAGGGCTGCCATTTACCAAGACGGCCATTGATGCTGACGACAGACAGCCCCGAATCCATTGCCTCCACTTCCAGTTGAAATTCATACCATCCATCATCTCGTCAATAAATTCCCATAATATCATAAGCCTTCTCAAAATCCACTTTGAATATAAGCCCGTTACTCTTTTCCCTTTTGAGGAAATCTATGGACTCGTTGAGAATAAGTATGCTGTCCACAATTTGCTTGTTACCCACGAAGGCACTTTGATTATCCGAAATTGCCCTCTCGATAACTTTCGATAACCTGTTAGCTAAGACTTTAGCTAGTATCTTGTAAAGGCAACCTATGAGAGATATGGGCCGACAGTCCTTGATGAGATTCAAACCTTTCTTTTTTGGTATAAGTGTAACGAAGCTCGGGTTTCCACCTTTGACGATTTTTCCATTTTGATGAAATTCCTCCATGGCCTTTATGATGTCATTCTTGAGGGTTGTCCACATCTTCTTGATGAAGTTGAAAGTAAAACCATCGGGTCCTGGACTTTTGTTACCCCCACAGTTCCAAATTGCATTTTTTATTTCTTCTTCCGTGAAAGCAGCCGTGAGTATAACATTTTCCTCCCTGCCAAATTTCTTTTGCACCAGGTTTTTAATTTGAAGCCTTGCTGTCTTGGGCTTTGAGTATTGATCTTTAAAATGATCACAAATTGTCCCCTTTACTTTGGCTACTTCTTCCGTCCATACATTGTCCACCATTATACCATCAATTTTGTTCCTCTTTCTTCTGAAGTTGATGCATCTGTGGAAGTATGCTGAATTTATATCTCCTTCCCGAATCCATTGAATCCTGAACTTTTGGAACTCATTTCTGTCCTTAGATTTCTTTAGCTTCCACATTTCGCTTTTAGTTGACTTCAATAAGTTGCATTCCTCCTCTGTTAGATCCCTCTCTTCTTGAGTTATGTCAAGCTTATTCATCTCTTTCTTTGCCTCATCAATCTGCCTCTCTAATTTTTTGATATTCCTGAAGCTCCAATCTTTGACGTCTTTCTTTAGCATCTTAATTTTTTCTTTAACTTTAAAGCCTTCTCTCCCCTCTACCTCATAACTGACATAAGCCACCAGATCCGGGTGCTCGAGCCATGAATTGAAGAAACGGAATGACTTCGGGCCCCAATTTTGAGTACACTTATGTAAGAATATTGGACAGTGATCCGAGCTCATTTTTTGTAGGCCCCGAAGTTTGTTTTCACCCCATTCTATGATCCATCCATCTGAGACGAGTGCCCTATCTATCCTGCTACATCATTTCCCGTCCAGCCTTGACCACGTTAATTTTCTATCAACCAATTGGATGTAGCAGCCCTACTTCAATGATAAATTCCTCAAACTTCCTACTATTTGTGCTTGATTGGTACACTGCCCTTCCTTTCCTTTCATTTAAGGACCGCACCTCGTTGAAATCCCCGATTACACACTAGCTAAGAATATTGCTATTTAGGATTCTGACTCGGAGGGAGTCCCACAGTTCTCATTTCCCCCTAATATCACATGGGCTGTAAATGTTAACCACCACCTGAAGTTTACCACTTTCCGTCCAAGTTCCTTCAATCCCAACAACCCCTTCAATTACCCACGAATTCGCCACTTCAAAATTTCCTTTGTTCCATATTCTTAGTATGCCTCCCACTCTACCTTCTGCATTTTTTGCTACCCACCCCACATCAGTATCTCCCCAGACTGAATTGATATGTAGTTTACTGTGGTCTGTATACTTGGATTCCTGAATACACACTACATCTGGATTAAATTTTACAATTAACTCTCTAACCTCTTGTTTCTTTAGTCTTCCTCCTAGTCCCCTTATGTTATATGAAAGAATCTTCATTAATAGAAATTTGATGGGTGTTGCTCTTCTCTACCTCGTCTCTTTAGTGCAGTTCTTTAATTCTATCGAGGATCTCATTTTCGTTGCCTCTATTGATCACGCCCATTTGTTCCCCTGTGTGGTTTCCGATTGCTAGCTCTGACCCTAATCATCTATGGTCATATGCAAAAAAGATGCGATGGTGAGGGAGAGTAAACACCTTCCATTTTTTCACCGGAACCCTAGCCTCTACCCTAAGCCCACGAGAGCAGCCGCAAGAAACCCCCCCAAAACCCAATATGACAGCAGAATTGGTGGGACGAGAGCACCAAGGGAGTCAATCCAACTGTGCAGAGTTAAGGAAACTCAAAACTATTCAAACCCCCCAGTAGCAGAAGCACGGGCGACGAGGATATAAGGAAGACCATAAAAACATTCTACATCACAAACTTTCCTAATCAGTGGTCATCCAAGGACTTGATGGAAGTCCTAACAAAGTATGGAAAGGTGTTAGACACCATGATTCTAGAGAAAAGAAATAGGTACGGGTGGCGATTTGCGTATGCCCCCGGACTCCGGCTCACTGGAAAAATTGCATATGTCAGTACAAAGTTTCATTTAGATGTTCGATATATATAAACTTTCATTTAGATCATGTAATATATTATATGTAACTAACGTGTTAATAAAGCATTGATTTTACATGAGATCTATGTGCTTGTTTATGATGGATGCTTGTGTTGAGATCTTGGTGGCATGGATAAGTTATGACCTGACTAGGAAGAGAACAAGACTTACATGAGATCTTTTATTCAGAGTCTATCTTGATTTTATAGGAGACCTTTTAGGTAAATTTTATCTTGATTTTATTTAATTTGTAAGACAAAGATCAAAATGTATGTGCAAGTACCCTTTTTAAGAGGCAAAAGCAGATTGACCTTCTTGTAATGACTTAGGTTGTGTTTGGATGGAGGGATTTGATTTGAGGAGATATTTCAAATGGAAGGTTTTGAAAATAGATGAATTTTAAATGACATGGTTTTAGATAGGATTTAAAATCCTCTCAATTTTAACTAAAAACATATGCTTAGGATTTTAAATCCATTCATTTACTTTTTAATCCAAACAAGGGAAGTGGATTTGAAATCCATAGATCAAATCCCTCCATCCAAATGGAGCCTTAAAGAATTTAGTTTTCCTCGTTTCCTTCTCTCTTTTTCTGCTTTAGTTTTTTCCAACTATGAGACTTGATGAAATAACTTTACTTTTTAATCCAAACAAGGGAAGTGGATTTGAATGGTGGATTTGAAATCCATAGATCAAATCCCTCCATCCAAATGGAGCCTTAAAGAATTTAGTTTTCCTCGTTTCCTTCTCTCTTTTTCTGCTTTAGTTTTTTCCAACTATGAGACTTGATGAAATAACTTTGGAGCTAGCCAACATTTTTTTTAAATTTCCAAATGACCTCACTACAAAAAAACTGAGATTTAGAGACGGATTAGATACCATAAACATTGTATCTAAACATTTTTTTTAAATTTCCAAATGACCTCACTACAAAAAAACTGAGATTTAGAGACGGATTAGATACCATAAACATTGTATCTAAACAGGTTAGAAATGGATTTTGGAACCATTTTCTATCTGTTCCTAATCGCATGGTATCTACTGTTATGAGATTTAGAGACGGATTAGATACCTGTTATGAGATTTAGAGACGGATTAGATACCATAAACATACGGTTTTCTAAATTCCGTTTCTAATAAGAGACCCTTTTTTCGGTTTATAATGAGAGACGGAATTTGACACCGTATATTCTTGTATCTAAACGAGGAACGACCCGTTTTATATCCGGGTCAAAATTCCGTTTCAAATGTCGTTTCGTCTCTAAATCCCATCCCACCCTACCCTGCAACCACCCCCCTCTCCAAGCCCGAACCCGACCCGACCCGACCCCACACCATCCCAACCCAAACCCACACCGTCCCAGCCCGACACCCATCCCACCCCACCCTGCAACCACCCCCCTCTCCAACTATTTAATTGATCTTTTTTTGGTCTATATGAGAATTGAACCCAGGTGGGCAAGTGTCTATTATTGAGCATCTGCCACTAGGACAGATAACTCTTTTGTTTTATCTTTTAATATTAATTGTATATGTATATTAATTTATTTCTTTTACGTGTATTCAAATTGTAACTTTTAAATTTGTAAATGTAATATTTTTTTTATTAATTTCTAAAAATTGTAATTACTCACCGCCGTCAATAAGCTGTAAAATATTAAGAACTATGCATAGTTTAGACACTTTATTTTATTATAATAGTTTAACATATATAATTACTTGATTAATTTATAACTTTAAAAATATATAAAAAAAATTGTTATTGAATAATTTCAATTGTAAAAGTCGATCTTACTTTATAAATTATAATAAAATAATTAAATTACGTTTAATCTTCATCTTCATCATCTTCTTCTTCTTTTGCAGCCGTTAAATCTACAAAGAGATTGAAATCTCCCGCAATCTATTTTTTCTGTTTGAGATAGAGCTTCACTTTTGTCATGTTTTTTCTTTGTAGTGTCTTCCACCTTTAATTTGCAAACAACGATCCATTCATTGTTACGTGGTCCTCCTAGATAGGTCAAAGTCTCATGTGCACTCAAGTACACCGTGTACTTGAGTGGACCTGACCGTTGATCAGTCAATGGTCAAACTTTGAAAAAAAAATTGATTTTTTTTCGATTTTTTTTTCGATTAGTTTTTTTGAAAATGTGTATGTTAGTATATTGAAAAGTGCATCATCAAGGACAACCACTAGGGCTGTGATACCGTATACCGGAGTACACAGTCCTACCCCTGGATAGGTGCTAGGTGCAGTAGTATACTTGACACACTTGAATGACAAAATTTATATATTTGTTCCTATACTATTTATATCTTTGTTACTAAGGGATCAATCACATTTGAATAAAACTAGGATATCCGGATATTCTAAAATTAAATTAAATATAGTAAAACTGGTACTAGTTAATATAGAAAAACTGGTACTAGGTGCTAAAATTAAATTAAATATAGAAAAAGAAATATAGAAAAAGTGGTACTAAGTGCTAAAATTAAATTAAATTTAAAAAATTGAGTTTTGAACTTGTGACATTATGGTAAGGACAACCACTAGGCTGTGATATCATGTACATGAGTACACAGTCCTAATCCAGGATAGCTGGAGTAGTATACTTAACACACTTGAATGGCAAAATATATATCTTTGTTCCTATACCATTTATATCTTTGTTCCTAAGGGGATGTGATCAAACCAATCACATTTGAACAACACTAGGATATCCCGGATATTCTACTTTAATGACTACAGTAGTCGATCTTCTTGATGCAAACTCGTATGTATGAAATTTGTATCCAACGAGTCCTGAATGAATTCTGAATTGAGTCAATATTATCTTGAGATTTACTCAATGTGACATTGATTCAAGGGGTTTGCCTACTTGAATTTAGTTATGTGTACGTGAATGTGTGTTCTAGATGCATGCGAATTTAGTTATGTGTATATGTGTGTATGAGCATGATAAATCTCATTTTTATACAATAATTTACTAAATTAAATGATAATTGTAATTTATAGTAGGCGAATTGATAAGTAAATTGATATATTATAATAAAGTCTTGAGATGCACAACTTACCTAGTCAATCTTGATGGCAATCTTGATGGTAGAGACAATATTATTATTGCCGTGACTCACCTTCGATTGACCTACGTTCTTGAGTTACCCAGATTGAAATAAATTCATGAATTATTGTCATTAATCCATGTATTATATATATTGTCATATAATATATATTTTCATATAAAAGATATGGAATATATAACACAATATTATTATAATATCTATATTTATTATATAAACTTATTTTTCAAGAATGGAAAAAAATCAAAATTGACATATTATTAGATAGGATTAGGATTAGGTTTAATTTTCTTTAAAATATATTTTTCACGTAAAATTAAATAAAATTAATTTCTATATAAAAAGATTTTCAATTTTTATTTCAAGTTCATTTTGACACCAAATGATTTTTGATTTTTATGTCAATTGATTTTATCCCTTTTACTATACTATTTAGACTATTTTATCATTAGCAATGATTCAAGTATTTATACTTTTTCTAAGTGGATGATAGCATTATTTTTTAATCTAAATTTTTTTATAAAATACTATACAAGTTTCTTTATAAGTCTTAATAGTAAGTTTTATAAAGATTTAAAAACTTTTAAAAATTATTGAATGATTTTTTTTTTTAATCTAATGTTCATACAAAATTGATATACATACTTGATTAGAGAATCAATTCTTGTAATATTTTCATTAGTTTATACTTTTTCTAAATTGATGATAGAATTGTTTTTTAATCTAAATCTTTTTAAAAAATACTATACAAATTAAAAAAATTATTAAATGACACCTCCTTTTTTTTAATCTACAAAATTGATATACAAAATATATATCTGATGTGGATAAATATGTCGCTCTCGGAGGAGTCGACACGTGGAAACGGGATAAAAAATGGTAGTCTCCATTAAGTCAATGGGCCTGAGGAATTGGATTAATACACCCCTGGACCCTTGAAAGGATTAAGATAATTGGGCCCTCGGCCCACAAAGGGGAATTAACAGCCTTTAGGCCCAGGGAGTTGGCCCAAAGGGGAATGCATGATATGGATCAATCCTATCTAACTAAGTCAAAAGGAATGAGTCCGTCTTGAAGGAGGAAGACCAAGTCTTCAGGGATTTGGGGCCGAATTTATGGGAATGGGCCGAGAATATAGGGAGAAAGAGTCTTTCTCTCTCCCAAGAAAGAGTCCAGGTATATAAGCCCCTTATTTTTACATTATCAGGTACGTTTTTCATAATATTTTTACATTTCTTACGAAACACACACATGCTTACAAAATACTTAGAGAATTAAGAAGAAACGCCGGATTATTCACCGGGATTTCCCTAAATATACAGGGGAATTCCACTTTGATTCTCCATAAGATCGATTCTGACTTGAGCGTCGGAGCTTTTACGCCGGAGCCCCCCTCCGGTGTGTTTTTGCAGGTCACTTTTCGGATTCTCAAGGAGATTCGCTTGAAGATTGCCAAAGACAAACAGATAATTAGATTCGAGATTAGCAGTGCTCGTAGAGGAACGACGGATATCTAAAGGCGTTCTTTTTCGACGCATCAACTGGCGCCGTCTGTGGGAAAATTTCTAGCTAAGGCGTGAGAAAAGTTCCATATTAAATGGGTGGAGGACAAGATTTGACGAAGCAGACTAAGGAGAAGGGAGATTCCACTCCACTTCCCTTTCCTCCGCCTCCACCAGGTTTTCCCGTGAACAGAAATCTGGGGAAACAACCTGTAAATCCTACAGTGGAAGATATCCCTCCCGTCCAGGAGGGGAACACGGTGGGTACCTTGGAAGCTTCGGGAAGTGGTACGGATAAGGACACTCCACAACCCAATGCTCAACCGGAACTCTTCACTGTTTCTCAAGACCAATTGGATGTGATGATAGAGCAGGCAGTGGGAAGAATAATTACATCTCGCGGACTTCGCCCTCCTGGACCTACTCCACCGGTTAATGAAAGAACAAAGCAGAATCCCCCGGAATATGTCATCGATTCGGCTCCAGTCCCTTCAAAGAATGAAGGTTTCCCCCAGAATCAAGAAGAAAGAGTGCCTTCTCAGGCTGAAAGAAGCGTCCTTGATCGCCCTCCTAGGAGGAATATCGAGAGGATTCCTGGGGATACCACTCTGGATGCAGGGATAGGAGAAAGCACGGATGACACTTACCACGGAGCTGTTAGTGACCAAATACAGGCTCTACGGAAAGAAATGAAAGACATGCAGAAGCATATGAGTGACAACGTAAGTAAACCTTCTTACGTTACTGGTTATCAATTTTCATCCACTATTTTACAAGATGAACTGCCTCCTAATTTTAAATCTTTAAATTTCGAATATGATGGCACCACGGACCCGTACGAGCATCTGATGAGGTTCGAAAATGCCGCCCTATTGCATCGATACGGAGAGGGCGTTAAGTGCAGGGTATTTCTGACTACCCTATCTAAAGCGGCACAACAATGGTTCACCCAGCTAGGGCCAGATACTATCCATTCATGGTCGGAGTTCAGTGAGCTATTCTTACACCAATTTGCCAGCGCTAGGAGGCAACCCAGAGCCACCCTCACCTTGTTTAACATGCGACAAGGGGAGAATGAGAGTCTTCGGGCTTTCTTGAAACGGTTCAACCAAGCGGCTTTAGAGGTACCAACAGCCTCTTCGGAGGTCAAAATCAATGCTCTCACCAATGGGCTAAGGGACGGGGATCTGTTTACGTCTTTAGCCAAGAAGCCGGTACAGACCTTTGATGAATTACTAAGAAGAGCAGAGAAATACCTCACCCTGGAAGAGGTGAGAAAGGCTAAACGATCGGAAACCAAGACAGTAGTGAATAATGGAGAACGAAGAAGGGAGATAATGCCGAGGAGGCCCAGTCCAGAAAGACACCGGAATACGAGGGGGCTGGGAAATGTTAAAGGAGAGGAAGCTGCGCCCTGGAACTCCAGGGGAAGGATAAGGAGATATACCCCTCTGAGGATCGAGCCGGCAGAGGTTTTAGAAGTAGCAGGGGACCATCCCGATATGAAGTTCCCCTACTCACGAAACAGGGGCCCTCAGAATCCCAAGTCAGATAGATTCTGTAGATTCCATAATGACTATGGTCGCGACACTAACCAATGCTGGCACCTGAAAGACGAAATAGAAAGAATGATTCAAGCAGGCCACCTAAAGGAATTTATTTTCAGGGATCGACAAGGTCCCCGAGGGCAGAAGAGAAAAGACCCTGAAGGTAAGCCAGAGGAAAATAGAAGAGAACAGAGAAAGAGCACGGAAGATCAACCACCCCCTCCCCAAAAGAGGGGAACTATTCACATGATTATGGGTGGCCCCGCTGACGGAGATTCCTTTAGACAAAGGAAGCGGAGCGTCAGGTCATTGAAGAGTGGAAGAGACATGGAATGCCGTGAAATAGGAAAGATGACAACAGCCCCTGATATCCATTTCGGACCAGAAGACATTGCAGAGCCCAGAGAGATACATAATGATGCCCTCGTCATTACCACGGATATAGCGGGATATGACGTGGCTAGGATCTTTGTAGACACAGGAAGCTCCGCTGATATCATGTTCCTAGCATGTTTTAAGAAGATGGAATTAAACATAAAACTCAGACCAGTAGAGACAGCCCTCTATGGATTTTCAGGGGGGGCCATTCAACCCCTTGGTTCAGCATTATTACAGGTAGGGTTAGGAACTGCTCCTAACCGACGCGTGCAAGTGATAGAGTTTTTGATAGTGGATGTCCCATCATCATATAATGTGGTAATGGGAAGACAGAGTTTGAATATTTTTCAGGCTGTGATTTCCACTTTCCACATGAAAATGAAATTCCCTGCCTCGGGGGGTGTGGGAGAGATATGTGGAGACCAGTACCAGGCAAGGAAGTGTTACGTAGAATCGGTCAAGATAGCAGACAGGGCCGTATTCCGAGGGATGGAGAGATTTAAGGGTGAAGACCCTGAGTTGAAAAAACAGAAAGTTGGTGAACTAGTGCAAGAGCAACCTAAAGCCGAAGCAGATGAGGAATTAATGAACATCGAGCTCTACCCAGGAAAAGAGGGGTTCACAACAAGGATAGGTACACATATGAACCCTGAGCTCCAGGGAAAGATGATACTCGCCCTCCAGGAGAATGCAGATATTTTTGCTTTCACAGCGACGGATATGACAGGTATCCCTCCAGAGATAGCAATGCATTACCTTAATGTGGATCCCAAGGCTAGGCCAGTGAAGCAGAAGTTGAGGAACTTCGGTAAGGAGAAAAACCTCATTGTGAAAGAGGAGATAGATAAGCTTTTGAGTGCAGGGCATGTGAAGAGGGTGCAGTTCCCTGAGTGGCTGTCAAATGCGGTGCTAGTATCTAAAGGAGCTGGCAAGTGGAGAATGTGCATCGATTTTAGAGATTTGAATAAGGCATGCCCAAAGGATCACTATCCCCTACCTCGAATCGACCAGTTGGTAGATGCCACGTCTGGGTTTGAGTTACTCAGCATGATGGATGCGTACCAAGGGTACCACCAAATCCAGTTGAACCCCCTTGATATACCAAAGGTATGCTTTATAGCGACATGTGGTACTTTCGGTTATGTACGTATGCCTTTTGGACTGATAAATGCAGGAGCCACCTATCAAAGAATGGTAGACTCGGTGTTCCGAGGACAGATAGGTAGGAACATGGAGGTTTACGTGGATGATATGCTGGCTAAAAGTGTCAAGGCAGAGGAACATATTGGCGACTTGAAGGAGATATTTCAGGTAATCCGAGAGAATGGTATTAAATTAAACCCTGCTAAATGTTCTTTTGGGGTAGGATCAGGGAAATTCCTGGGATATATGGTGACTCAAAGAGGGATAGAAGTGAACCCTGCTAAGGTGAAGGCGGTGCTCGACATGCAGCCCCCTCGGAATTTGAAGGAATTGCAAACCCTGAATGGTAGGATCGCAGCTCTCAGTAGGTTCATATCAAGGTCAGCAGAAAAGAGCCACCACTTCTTCAGAACCTTAAGGAAGGGGTCGAAGTTCGAGTGGGACGACCAGTGTCAGAAAGCTTTCGAGGAACTCAAGATCCACCTTCAACAACTTCCAAAGCTGACGAAGCCCTCTCAGGGAGATGTGTTGCTCTTATACCTTTCAGTAGGGGAACACTCCTTGAGCACTGCCCTAATGAAAGAGGAAGGGTCCATACAGCAACCCATTTATTACGTGAGCAAGGTCATCCAAGGGGCAGAGATCAGGTATTCAGAAGTGGAGAAGGCAGCCCTGGCGGTGGTGGTAACGGCTAGGCGATTACGCCCCTACTTCCTGTCCTATAAAGTTATGGTGCGAACTAATTTCCCTTTGAAGCAGACACTGGGGAGAGCAGACTTATCAGGTAGAATGGTCAGATGGGCAGTGGAATTACAGGAATACGATATTGATTATGAACCAAGGAGGGCCATCAAAGCCCAAGCTCTAGCAGATTTCATTCAAGAATCTACCAGAATGGAGGAAGAACAAGGCTGGAAGGTGTATGTTGATGGTTCCGCATCCGCTGTAGGATGTGGAGCAGGGATAGTATTGGTTGACCCTGACGGCCAAGAAGTACAGGTAGCCATCAAGTTCCGGTTCTCAACCTCGAACAATGGGGCAGAGTACGAAGCCCTGATAAGAGGGGCCAACATAGCAGCAGAGTTAGGGGCACAAAAAGTCACCCTGTACTCAGACTCACAGTTGATAGTACAACAGGTCAAGGGGGAGTATCTCGCCAAGGATGAAAGAATGATCGCCTACCTAGAACAGGTAAAGAAGTTAAAGAATAAATTCCAGACCTTTGAAGTAGTACAGGTACCAAGAGAAGAGAATGAAAAAGCAGATGGGCTATCTAAGCTAGCTAGTTCCACTGAATTTGAGGGACACGGAAAAGTAACCCTGTTAGTGGCGGACCAATTAGCCACCGAGACCCTGGTCGGAGAAATAACAGCAGGAGATGACGGGAGAAGAGAGATTTGGGAAGAGCTGAAGAAAGGACAGGCAACTCCAATGTCCAGAGAAGCCAAAGCTTGGAGAAGGAAATATTGTATCTTGGGGGACCAATTATACAAGAGGTCCTTCGCTCAACCTTATTTAAAATGCCTTTCGAAAAGAGAAGCAGAGCTAGTGATTAAAGATATTCATGAAGGTTGTGCATCTAGCCATGAAGGCTATCAGACTATGGTGAAGAAGGTATATAGAGCGGGTTTTTACTGGCCCAATATAATCAGAGACGCCAGGGAATATGTGAAGAAGTGCGAGAAGTGTCAAAAGAATGGGCCCTTAATACGGGTACCTGCAGAGGAAATGGGGGCCATGTACTCGCCCTGTCCCTTTGCCAAATGGGGAATAGATCTAGTCGGACCCTTCCCCCTGGCACCTGGGGGAAGGAAATTTTTGATTGTGGCCGTGGATTACTTTAGTAAGTGGGTAGAGGCTGTGCCCTTGGCCAAGATAGAGGAAGATAATGTAATTTTATTTCTGGCTAGACATATTTGTTGCAGGTTTGGAGTGCCCCGAATTTTGCTCTCTGACAACGGGACACAATTCAATGGGGAGAAGGTGAGAAAGTGGTGCGAAAGATGGAATATCATACAGAGATTTACTTCGGTGGCCCATCCACAAGCCAATGGGCAAGTGGAAGTTACAAACAGAATCCTAGTAGATGGCATCCGAACGCGATTGCAAAAGATAGGAGGAGGATGGGTGAAGGAGCTAGATAATGTTCTCTGGTCTTATAGGACCAGTCCTAAAACAGCCACAGGGGAATCTCCATTTTATCTGGTGTATGGAGCAGCGGCGGTGATACCTCCCGAGGTCAGGCTTGGGTCACACAGAATTACATATTTTGAGGAGAAGAAGAATGAAGAGCTGATGAGGGAGGCCCTAGACCTGGTAGAGGAAGAAAGAGAAATGGCAAGACTAAAAGCAGAGAGATATAAAAGCAGGATCAAGGCAGCTTATGATCGCAGGGTGATGCCTCGTTCCTTTAAAGCTGGAGACCTAGTGCTTCGAAGAGCAGATGCCTTGAAGAACACAGGAAAGATGGAAGCTAATTGGGAAGGTCCCTACAAGGTGATACAGGTACTAAAAGGTGGAGCATACAGACTCTAGGACATGACAGGGAAAGAGATATTGAGGCCATGGAACGTGTGCCATTTGAAGAGGTTTTATGTTTGAGGAAGGTGTTATCCCTTTACCATCTTCCCCTTTATGAACAAATTTCATGTTTACTTTTCATTCGAATAATTGCTTCACCGGCACTCTTTTTCCCTCTACGTGGGTTTCCCCTTGGGGTTTACCACGGAGAGGTTTTTAATGAGGCCGGCATAGGTTCCCCTTATTTGCCTATGTTGATAAACATTTTGAATCAATGGAGCATAGTTTTTGGAAAATTTCAACAATTTCCTTTAATGCATGATTAATGCGGTGATGAGATGATTCTTATATTCTGATGCTATGATGAGATGACCTTTATCCATGTTGATTTTATGATGAAATATTTCTCATATATTGAATATTGTGCTGAGATAACTGCCAAATGTCCACGTAATGAGTGTGGAGATAATAAATGCGTCCAACATAAGATGATAGATATATTGCAAGATAAGAGAAACATACACCGATTCATAAACATTTTACCTAAGGATAATTCCCAAAGTTTCTATACGCGACAGCCTCTAAAGCTAGGGGGAGTAGGGGATATGGTAGCGGAAGATGTGATCAACCTGCCAATAATCCCTACGAATTTCAACTTAAGGGAGAGTATAATCCCTAAGGACTCTTACGAGCATAAACAACTTAAGGGAGAGTATAATCCCTAAGGACTCTTACGAGTATAAACAACTTAAGGGAGAGTATAATCCCTAAGAACTCTTACGAGTATAAACAACTTAAGGGAGAGTATAATCCCTAAGAACTCTTACGAGTATAAACAACTTAAGGGAGAGTATAATCCCTAAGAACTCTTACGAGTATAAACAACTTAAGGGAGAGTATAATCCCTAAGAATTCTAACTTTTGGGAGAGTATAATCCCTAAACTTTCTAACTTTTGGGAGAGTATAATCCCTAAACTTTCTAACTTTTGGGAGAGTATAATCCCTAAACTTTCTAACTTTTGGGAGAGTATAATCCCTAAACTTTCTAACTTTTGGGAGAGTATAATCCCTAAACTTTCTAACTTTTGGGAGAGTATAATCCCTAAACTTTCTAACTTTTGGGAGAGTATAATCCCTAAACTTTCTAACTTTTGGGAGAGTATAATCCCTAAATTTTCTAACTTTTGGGAGAGTATAATCCCTAAACATTCTAACTTTTGGGAGAGTATAATCCCTAAACATTCTAACTTTTGGGAGAGTATAATCCCTAAACATTCTAACTTTTGGGAGAGTATAATCCCTAAACATTCTAACTTTTGGGAGAGTATAATCCCTAAACATTCTAACTTTTGGGAGAGTATAATCCCTAAACATTCTAACTTTTGGGAGAGTATAATCCCTAAACATTCTAACTCTAACTCCGGAGAGAAACTAGAAGCAGTATCAAGACATCAAGTAAGTACAGAAATAAGGAAATATTATACTTTCATGTTAAGATTTCTCTGTGAACTTTAGAGCCTTTACGCGTCAAGAAAATGGTAGAGACATACCAAATTCACAGTAAAGGAAAAACATAACAGGTATCACATCATATATACGACAGAGATATATATATGTATATGTGTATGCCAAATGATAAGGTGCAGGTACGATATGAAGTAGCAGATAAAATAGAAATATCCCAGGCTAGGGGCATCATACCCTAGCCCTCCACAAAAAAACGCAGGAGTGTGGAGTCTCCTGAAAATACCAAAAGAGGCCTTAAAGGCCTTAACAAAAATAAAAAGTGTCTTAGGGATACCGGAATGTTATCAAAGAAATAGAGTTATAAAGAGAGGGGAACACCGTTCTTTCCCTCGAAACCTTCTCCTGCTTCCTCAACCTGCCCACTAGAACCACCTCCCTCCGTTTTCTCCTCTAGAGCGCCGACTGCCACGGTTGCCACGGGATCTGGGTTTACCACATGGATAGGGAAAGTTATATCCTTTGCCGGAACAAGGTCGTCCAACTTCAGGGCGGTCTGCTTCAACTCCAACACTGCTTTCCTCATCCCAGGCAGCCACCAAGGAGCGTCAATGTCCTCCTTAGGATCTCCAGGGAACTTAGGGGGAGTAGCTAATTCCTCCAATCGAAGAGCGCGAGTATACTGACCACTGAACCCCGGAGCAGAATGTTCAGCTACGGCATTGGAAAACCCATGATCTATGAAGTGGGGAATGTATGCGCCCATTGCCCCCAGGAAGCTGGTACTTTTCAGGAAGGCTTCTAACCATTCTCGGTGCAGGGTACCCAAGAACTTCTGACCCTTGGCGGAGGTAAAAAGGGAATCGATACACAGCTTCATCCCAGCCAAAGGGAGAGTAGTTTCTAAGCGTTCGACCTGCTCACCTAATTGAGTCTTCAGCGAGGAAACCTCCTCTGACAACCTCGTCTTCTCTGCCTGAAGTGCCTTACATTTCTGATTAGCCTCCCGTAGCTCTGCTTCAAGTATTTCCTTCTTTACCTTCTCCAACTCTACTTGGCTTTGGAGATCGTCCACTAATCCACTAATTGAAGGGATTGAAGAGCTCGTTCAGACACATTGGAGAATAGGAGACCAAACTACACAATGAACAATCTAAAGAAGTAAGACAGGTATACTTTTTCTTATTGAATTACCTAGAAACGTATTTGCACAAAGAGTCTACCTGAGTAAAGCTGTGGGCGGCATGCACAACTCGCTCTTCGAAGGACAGAGCGTTAAGAGCGTTAAGGGCCTCGCTCTATGAACATCAGAAGGTGATCAACATTAATTTCATCAGGAGTGTCGGAAGCGACATTAGGTAGAGAGGATTTGGTCTTGGACTTCTTCTTTTTAGAAGCATCGGAGGCAGGGGGCAATGAGGAGATTATGGCTTTTTCTGTGGAAGACCTAGTGCGCTTTGCAACTGATCCAGTAGCAGGTTTCACTAGGGAAGGAAGAACAGGGGCCTTTGAGGAGCTTTCAGGGGCCGGAGACTTAGCAACCATCGAGAGAGGGGTAGCATCACGAGAAATTTGAGTTAACCAACTCATAGCTGCAAAAGAAAGAGTAGAAGTATGTTAATAAATCACAGCAGTTCAAATCTTGAGGACGATACCAAGGGAAAAGAAATGGTATTACCATCATCAGGACCAAAAGGATAATCAGGACGACCGAAGCCGAAATGAGATAGGGCTCTAGGATTTTTACAGATACTCATCACATCAAAAAAACCATGGGCAGAAACATTATTGTTTAAATGGTTCATCACATCCAGATTCAGAGAAGAACAAATGGAAAGAGGGGGACGGGGCACCCCAGGATTCTTATAAATCCACTCATGAGGAAATTCCCAAGGAGATGGATTGGTGACGAAAAAGTAGTAGTCCTTCCAGTCCTGGACCCCTTCATGGAGTTTTTCCATGAACTTTCCGGTTCTGGGAGTACGGCCACATGTGTAAAAGAACCCGTCGGCAAATTTGCACATATATTGAGTTAGGAAGAGTTGGGCGGAGGGTTCACCACCGTTCCCCTTCATCAAAATGTAAAAACCTAACATGGCACGAATAGCGTTGGGAGTAAATTGGTTCAAAGGTATGCGAAGATAAGTTGAAATCTCAGAAAAGTAAGGATGGATTGGAAAACGAAGGCCCGCTTTTAATTGAGCCTCCCAAAAGGCCAGAGTGTTAGGGCCTGGGAAATTGGGGCGCTCCTTCCGGTGGGCCGCCCTAACAATGTAATCAGGGGGAAAGATGCCCGAACGAAGGAAGGCGGTAACTCGTTCAGGAGGAAGCAGAGACGAACCAGAGATTTTGTTTTTCAAGGCGGGATCGGTTATGGGAAATACGGAGAATGAGTTGGAAGTAGAGCTTTCCATGGATGTCGAGTTTGACGAGTTCAGAGTAGAAGACGACATGGGATACAGTAAAAGAAAAGACGAGAAAGGAGAGGAGATACCTGTAGCAGAGTCGATTTTCAGAGGTGATGAACCGATCGATAAACTCGTGTGGGAAGAAGTTAATAGCAGAAATGGGAGTGAGAATAAAGAGGAGTGGATAAGTTTGAAAGGAAATAAAAGAGGAGTTTTTTACGAAGTGAATATGATTTTTTTTGAAATGATTGTGAAGAGAGAGAGAGAGGGAAAAGTTGAGAAGAATTAAATGCCCCCCAATGAAGGGGCGCGTGACTGGAAAAGGGCGGCCGGATGTCCCTTCTCGGGTAGACGCGTGGATGCAAAATTCGAGGGCAAGTTGGCGTGTAGAAGTGGAAAAGACTTACAGCTTTTTGGAAATAATTGTTGAGAAATGGAATCATCAATACTCGGAGGGAAATACGAGAAAAGGAGCGTTTTAGAGGGAAATGATTATTTTCTTTGTGATTTATATTATTATTTTCCTACTCTCTTAAAAATTATTCTTTTTTACGAGAGTAGGGGGGAGTGGTTGATGTGGATAAATATGTCGCTCTCGGAGGAGTCGACACGTGGAAACGGGATAAAAAATGGTAGTCTCCATTAAGTCAATGGGCCTGAGGAATTGGATTAATACACCCCTGGACCCTTGAAAGGATTAAGATAATTGGGCCCTCGGCCCACAAAGGGGAATTAACAGCCTTTAGGCCCAGGGAGTTGGCCCAAAGGGGAATGCATGATATAGATCAATCCTATCTAACTAAGTCAAAAGGAATGAGTCCGTCTTGAAGGAGGAAGACCAAGTCTTCAGGGATTTGGGGCCGGATTTATGGGAATGGGCCGAGAATATAGGGAGAAAGAGTCTTTCTCTCTCCCAAGAAAGAGTCCAGGTATATAAGCCCCTTATTTTTACATTATCAGGTACGTTTTTCATAATATTTTTACATTTCTTACGAAACACACACATGCTTACAAAATACTTAGAGAATTAAGAAGAAACGCCGGATTATTCACCGGGATTTCCCTAAATATACAGGGGAATTCCACTTTGATTCTCCATAAGATCGATTCTGACTTGAGCGTCGGAGCTTTTACGCCGGAGCCCCCCTCCGGTGTGTTTTTACAGGTCACTTTTCGGATTCTCAAGGAGATTCGCTTGAAGATTGCCAAAGACAAACGGATAATTAGATTCGAGATTAGCAGTGCTCGTAGAGGAACGACGGATATCTAAAGGCGTTCTTTTTCGACGCATCAATATCAATTGATTTTCTAATGAAAATATTCCACGAATTGATTCTCGTATATCAATTTTGTAGATTAAAAAAAAGGAGGTGTCATTTAATAATTTTTTTAATTTGTATAGTATTTTTTAAAAAGATTTAGATTAAAAAATTGATATTATTATATTGGCATATGTAATTGAAGATATAATATAATATTATTATTATAATATCTATATCTATCCTAAAATATATCTACATAGTATTATTCTAACATTTATATTTATCAGATATATTAATTAATTTTTTTATTTTATTTACTATTTATTAATTAAATAAAAGAGTAAATATATTAATATAACTCCGTCCATATTCTCTCATTCTCAATTTTCTATATACATAAGGTTTTGATTTATTTTTTAATTTAATTTTATCATTTGACTAATTAGATAAAGATTAGAGATGGTAAGATTCCGTATTGCAAATTTCGTGTACCACCTTATCTTGTTTTATATTGGGGAGAAAAAATTGATTGTTTAGAGACGGTGGTATATGTATCTAATCCGTATCTAAAACTCTCGAAATTGAAAGTCGCGTATCTAGTCCGTATCTAAAACTTTCGAAACTAAAAGTTGTATCTAATCTGTTTATAATGAGAGACGATTTTATTTTCGGTTTCAAATCTCGATTTTTTAACAAATCTGTATGTAATCCGTATCTATTTTTTACCTGAAGTTTACCACTTTCCGTCCAAGTTCCTTCAATCCCAACAACCCCTTCAATTACCCACGAATTCGCCACTTCAAATTTTCCTTTGTTCCATATGCTTAGTATGACTCCCACTCTACCTTCTACATTTTTTGCTACCCACCCCACATGAGTATCTCCCCAGACTGAATTGATATGTAGTTTATTGTGGTCTGTATACTTGGATTCCTGAATACACACTACATCTGGATTAAATTTTACAATTAACTCTCTAACCTCTTGTTTCTTTAGTCTTCCTCCTAGTCCCCTTATGTTATATGAAAGAATCTTCATTAATCAACAATTTGATGGGTGTTGCTCTTCTCTACCTCGTCTCTTTAGTGCAGTTCTTTAATTCTATCGAGGATCTCCTTTTCGTTGCCTCTATTGATCACGCCTATTTATTTTCCTAAATTCCACCCATCTTCTGGGCTCATCAGTGCCTGGTGCGGGCTGATGTCGATTGTTCCCCTGTATGGTTTCCGATTGCTAGCTCTGACCCTAATCATCTATGGTCATATGCAAAAAAGGTGCGATGGTGAGGGAGAGTAAACACCTTCCCTTTTTTCACCGGAACCCTAGCCTCTACCCTAAGCCCACGAGAGCAGCCGCAAGAAACCACCCCAAAACCCAGTATGACAACAGAATTGGTGGGACGAGAGCACCAAGGGAGTCAATCCAACTGTGCAGAGTTAAGGAAACTCAAAACTATTCAAACCCCCCAGTAGCAGAAGCACGGGCGACGAGGATATAAGGAAGACCATAAAAACATTCTACATCACAAACTTTCCTAATCAGTGGTCATCCAAGGTGTTGGGTTTTAGCCCAAGTGTGGTTTTGGCCATTGGGCCTACACACAAGGGCCCAACTTGTTGATGCCCTAGTTCTTGGCAGCCTTCCTATATATTGAGTCACCCTCTCCATTAACGACAAGACGCGATGTAAACAAGAGATTGGAGAGTGGAGAACAATAGGGGTGAAGTGCTACCCGTCTTTGTGTTTGGTTATCCCCTACATCCCGATAGAATCCCACACGAGTCTGAGCCCGTTCGTATAACCCGCGAGTACGAGTGGCGGCCGGCGGCACCGAATCCCAACAGTGGTATCAGTGCCTGGTTTCGCCGTCGGCCGCACTGCCACCGTTTATCTCGCCGGAGTTGTTCACCGAATCGTCTTCCACCGCCGTCCGCCATCTTTGTGGGCGGAACCCTAGGAGCATCTTCCGTCGCTGACAGCAGCGTCGTCGCGCGCCCCCTCTGTGATCAGCGTCGTGTGTCACTCCAGATCCGCGTCGTCTCCGCGGGTGCAGCGCCATCTTCCTGGGCTTGTCGTCGCCGTCGAAGCTCCTCTGCGTGTAGCCTCTGTCGTCGCCGCTCTCTTCCCATCGCACAGCCCCTGCTCGCGAACAGAAGTTGCCTCTGGTAAGAAACAGGTAAGAATTTATTTATTTTTGTTTTTTGTCGCATTGGGCATTGGTTACTGTTGGAAGGTGAAAGGTGATTTTGCTATTTTTTGCTATCATTTGTTTTCTACAGTAGGTATACAGTAATTAATTAATTTAGTTAATTGGGCTCAATGTTATGTCTTACCTTTTCAAGCAATGTTTTGGTTGGTTAAGGTTATTGCAGCAGTGGACGTGAGGTGAGGTAGAGGATTGCTTGGGCTATTTTGTTTGGTTTTCTGCAGTAGGGGTATTTCCATTTAAATGTGCTTTGTGTTTTTGTTAATCCCTGTTACTTGCTGATTATCCGATTAAATTAATTTGGACTATGGGTTATGTGTTAATTATTTGCAGTGGTTTAGTTTGAGTTAATTGAGTTGCTTAAATTATTTTACCCCGTGTAGATTTTAGGATATCTCTGTGAGTCCTGTCTCTTTGTGATTTAATTTACGTCAATGAGCATCGTAAATTTTATTGCTTCCGCTTGTTCTCTGTGATATGTTCTTTGTGGTTGGTTGTCCTTTGTGCTTAGTGTCTTGGTGTATCTGCCTTTGTGAAGTTTCTTTGTGCAATTTTTATTAATATATTGTCTTGGTGGTTAATTGTTTGATGCATGTTGTTTGCTTCCTGCAATCTCTTTGTGTTGCTATGTGATCTTCTTTGTGATGCATGAGTAGATGATGGGCCAGTGGAAAGGTAGGGGAATGGTTGCATGATTATACTTGTGGGTTCCGTGGAAATTATGAGTATGTGTGTTTATATGTATGTGTGTTATGCATAACTTCATACATTGTGGTTTCATGTTTTCCCCCTATCCCATATTCATCTAGTTGCATGTTAGTATATTGAGCATGGTTATTGATTGCTTCTTTGTGTTTGGAGATCATTCCTAGTAAGGTGGAGTGATTTCGTCTTTGTGAGTTATGTATATGTTATGATATCATGTCTTTGTGCCTTTGTGTTTCTTTTTGTGAATGCTCCGAGTGAGGTGGAGCTCGTCTTTGTGTTTTTCCTTTGTGTGAATCTTTGTGAATGCTCCAAGTGAGGTGGAGCTTGTCTTTGTGCTTTTCTTTGTGAGTCTTTGTGATTGCTCCAAGTGAGGTGGAGCACTATGTGTTTTCTTTGTGGACTAACTTCTACGTACGTAGACAATCTTTGTGTTTTCTTTGTGTGTTGTCTTTTGCAGGTACATGGAAGTGGGTTGGGCGATGATGACAAAATTGTTTGTGGATTGTGGATTGTAGTCGGGGATGGCCAAAAAGGTGGAGAATTGTTGGGTTTTAGCCCAAGTGTGGTTTTGGCCATTGGGCCTACACACAAGGGCCCAACTTGTTGATGCCCTAGTTCTTGGCAGCCTTCCTATATATTGAGTCACCCTCTCCATTAACGACAAGACGCGATGTAAACAAGAGATTGGAGAGTGGAGAACAATAGGGGTGAAGTGCTACCCGTCTTTGTGTTTGGTTATCCCCTACATCCCGATAGAATCCCACACGAGTGTGAGCCCGTTCGTATAACCCGCGAGTACGAGTGGCGGCCGGCGGCACCGAATCCCAACACAAGGACTTGATGGAAGTCCTAACAAAGTATGGAAAGGTGTTAGACACAATGATTCCAGAGAAAAAGATTCATTTAGATGTGCTTGTTTATGATGGATGCTTGTGTTGAGATCTTGGTGGCATGGATAAGTTATGACCTGACTAGGAAGAGAACAAGACTTACATGAGATCTTTTATTCAGAGTCTATCTTGATTTTATAGGAGACCTTTTAGGTAAATTTTATCTGATTTTATTTAATTTGTAAGACAAAGATCAAAATGTATGTGCAAGTACCCTTTTTAAGAGGCAAAAGCAGATTGACCTTCTTGTAATGACTTAAAGAATTTAGTTTCCTTGTCTCTTTTTCTGCTTTAGTTTTTTCCAACTATGAGACTTGATGAAATAACTTTCTAGCTAGCCAACATTTTTTTTTTTTAATTTCCAAATGACCTGTACTATGAGTTGTAGAGACTTTTGGTAATATATTGTAGAAATGTTGAACTTTTGGCATTGTATTCCTCTGGTTTACCGGATTAGTAAACCATTTTACAATTCATGCCAACAATATATAGTTCCTATATGCACATTTTCTTGAATTGAGTATCGTGTCAGACGTCGATAGGTTAAGAGACTGCAAAGAACTAATGTGTCTCATCTTTTATATTTTCATTCTTTACACTTTGATATTAGATCAAAAGGAAACAACATTGAGTAGAGGAAAGTGGTGGATTCGGTACTTGTCACTAACCTCGCTAAGCCTGTCACTACCTAGTGCAAGTTTTCCTTCTCGGCATTTTAGTTGTCTTTGTTAATGTCCTATTAAATTGATCTTCCATCAAGTATAATAGGTGGTTTGATTTGGTGCGAGTTACTATGAAGGATGGTATATGATAGTACTAAAAAGAACAATTTCCTCACACCTTTACTGAATTTACTAGGAGTCTCTACACAAATCTATATACTCATTACATAAAATCTGTACATGCTGCAGCAAATTGCCCCTATCCTATGCCCTCAGCTCCCTCACACTCAACTCATGCTATAACTATTTCTCACTTCTTTCTGTTTTTAGCAATCTATTTTCAATACATTATCGTCATGTTTTTATTATTTTTAAATTTTATTTTCCATCCAAAAGAAATTAAAGACAATTCTAACCTTCAAGACATATTCAGGACTACTTAACTAGAAGCTGTACGTAAATTTGTTGATATTAATCACTTTTTCTTGTTGGACACGTTTTTGCAAGCTTTACATTATGTTGATATTGAAGATGAGATGGATGCTTGTAATTCTATCATTGGGATTGATTTGGCTAATTTAATAATTATGAGTTATATCCTTTCAAAATTTAATGCTATTTTTACTTTTCAAGTATTGTTCATTCAAATGTTTTTTTTTTTTTTTTTCTTGTCAATAAAAGTGGTAACATATATATACTGCAGGGGCTATATTGGAAACGTTTTTCGAGAGAAAATTACAGGTTGATGCTGGCTTTTCCAGTTAGGTGTTTTCATTATTCTAATGAGAAGTTCAAGAAAAACAGTGGTTCTAGCATGCCATTATTGCGCCCTCGAAAGTTGAGGTAACTATCTTTTCCCTCTTTATGAATTAATTATTGCCATTTGTCGCCGTCTCTTAATTATAAAATAGAACTCGTTCTCAAAAGAAATCTTCTTATATAACGTACAGATATATAAACTACAGCTTTGTCATGAAAGGTTGTAAGTATTGATGCTTCTTGGCAATACCACAGTGAGAGATATGCCTATCAAGTGTGTCATTTGTGTTGTGGATAACTTATGCAATCTTCATAAGTGTGAAATTCTCTTTTTTTTTTTAATAGAGTGAAGACATTAAGTTATTAACTGAACACGTACAATTTCTATTAATATGAAGATTATTTTATGCATCTGGTAGTGAATATGTCCAATATTATTAGTTTTGGAATGGTTCAAACATTATGAAAGTTAATATTTTTGACAGGATAACTTGTCACAAGTTTTATATTGTCTTTACAAGTAATTTTTTTTGGTGATATTGTTTGACAGGTAGCAGTGCGTAACTTTCCTACAATAAAAGATGCAACAAATGTTGCTATTTTAACTATTCTTTCTAGTATACAGGTGAGATTGTTTTATGTTTACACTATATTTCTTTCAAATTATGGTAAAATTTAATATATAAGTAGATCCACTTATTTATGCTTTTTGTTGTTTGTGCAAATTGGCAGAAATCCATTGACATATATTTTTGAACTTTTTTTATTTGGAATATTGACTTGATAGTTATATGGGGATACCAGTCCGAGTTGAGGACTTTTAAATTTTGGGTGTTTATGTTTTACAAGTGTGATGACATTTTATTGTTATATCTTTAGTTGTTTATGTTTTAGAAATGTGATGATATTTTATTGTTATTATATAAATTAATGTGAATATAAAATTATTAGATATGCTTGAGCAGTTTAGCGGTATATGTATAGCCCATAATTTGCAGTTAATTTAGTCATAAGAATTATTATGACACGGGAAAGTCACCAAACTACACTGTCATAACGACGGTTAGCGTTATGAAATAACATTACTATGACGCCTAAAAACATCACTAAACGAGGTGGTTAAATTAGTTATAATTATTTTTTCATGACGCGAGAAAACGTCATGTTGCTGGTTAGCGTCACCATATAGTGTTACTATGACGCCTAAAAGCGTCACAATGACCATTTATAATGATGCTTTTTAAGCGTCACAAAAACAGCCTATAGGAATGCCAAATCAAGTGACGCTTGACCTTTTTTTTGTTGTTACTCGACAATATTTCAATTATTTAATGAATAGGGTCATTTTTTTTTATTAAAAGGGAGCCAAAATTATATACAAATTATTATTAACTTGATTTGAGATTTTGTATATTTTGTAGAATTAACTTTATTCATATATATATATATATATATTTAAATTGTTTATGCGAGTCATTTTTTATTTATTTATAAAAAGTGATTCAAAATTAAACATTTATAAATGTATACGAGACGTATATAATAATTAACGTAGAATTAATATTGTTGGGATTTAGTCCAAGTGTGGTTTTGGCCATTGGGCCTACACACAAGGGCCCAACTTATTGGTGCCCTAATTCTTGGCAGCCTTCCTATATATTGGGTCACCCTCTCCATTAACGATGAGACGATACGCGTAATGTAGACGTGAGATTGGAGAGTGGAGAACAAGGGTGAAGTGCTACCCATCTTAGTGTTAGGTTATCTCCACTACATCCCGATAGAATCCCACACGAGTCTGAGCCCGTTCGTATAACCCGCGAGTACGTGTGGCGGCCGGCGGCACCGAAACCCAACAGTGGTATCAATTGTAGTTGGGGATGGCCAAAAAGGTGGAGAAATGTTGGGATTTAGCCCAAGTGTGGTTTTAGCCATTGGGCCTACACACAAGGGCCCAACTTAATTATTGGTGCCCTAGTTCTTGGCAGCCTTCCTATATATTGGGTCACCCTCTCCATTAACGATGAGACGATACGCGTAATGTAGACGTGAGATTGGAGAGTGGAGAACAAGGGTGAAGTGCTACCCATCTTAGTGTTAGGTTATCTCCACTACATCCCGATAGAATCCCACACGAGTCTGAGCCCGTTCGTATAACCCGCGAGTACGAGTGGCGGCCGGCGGCACCGAATCCCAACAGTGGTATCAGAGCCTGGTTTCGCCGTCGGCCGCCCTGCCACCGTTTATCTCGCCGGAGTTGTTCACCGAATCGTCTTCCACCGCCGTCCGCCATCTTTGTGGGCGGAACCCTAGGAGCATCTTCCGTCGCTGACAGCAGCGCCATCGCGCGCCCCCTCTGTGATCAGCGTCGTGTGTCACTCCAGATCCGCGTCGTCTCCGCGGGTGCAGCGCCATCTTCCTGGGCTTGTCGTCGCCGTCGAAGCTCCTCTGCGTGTAGCCTCTGTCGTCGCCGCTCTCTTCCCGTCGCGCAGCCCCTGCTCGCGAACAGAAGTTGCTGCTGGTAAGAAACAGGTAAGAATTTATTTATTTTTGTTTTTTGTCGCATTGGGCATTGGTTACTGTTGGAAGGTGAAAGGTGATTTTGCTATTTTTTGCTATCATTTGTTTTCTACAGTAGGTATACAGTAATTAATTAATTTAGTTAATTGGGCTCAATGTTATGTCTTACCTTTTCAAGCAATGTTTTGGTTGGTTAAGGTTATTGCAGCAGTGGACGTGAGGTGAGGTAGAGGATTGCTTGGGCTATTTTGTTTGGTTTTCTGCAGTAGGGGTATTTCCATTTAAATGTGCTTTGTGTTTTTGTTAATCCCTGTTACTTGCAGATTATCCGATTAAATTAATTTGGACTATGGGTTATGTGTTAATTATTTGCAGTGGTTTAGTTTGAGTTAATTGAGTTGCTTAAATTATTTTACCCCGTGTAGATTTTAGGATATCTCTGTGAGTCCTGTCTCTTTGTGATTTAATTTACGTCAATGAGCATCGTAAATTTTATTGCTTCCGCTTGTTCTCTGTGATATGTTCTTTGTGGTTGGTTGTCCTTTGTGCTTAGTGTCTTGGTGTATCTGCCTTTGTGAAGTTTCTTTGTGCAATTTTTATTAATATATTGTCTTGGTGGTTAATTGTTTGATGCATGTTGTTTGCTTCCTGCAATCTCTTTGTGTTGCTATGTGATCTTCTTTGTGATGCATGAGTAGATGATGGGCCAGTGGAAAGGTAGGGGAATGGTTGCATGATTATACTTGTGGGTTCCGTGGAAATTATGAGTATGTGTGTTTATATGTATGTGTGTTATGCATAACTTCATACATTGTGGTTTCATGTTTTCCCCCTATCCCATATTCATCTAGTTGCATGTTAGTATATTGAGCATGGTTATTGATTGCTTCTTTGTGTTTGGAGATCATTCCTAGTAAGGTGGAGTGATTTCGTCTTTGTGAGTTATGTATATGTTATGATATCATGTCTTTGTGCCTTTGTGTTTCTTTTTGTGAATGCTCCGAGTGAGGTGGAGCTCGTCTTTGTGTTTTTCCTTTGTGTGAATCTTTGTGAATGCTCCAAGTGAGGTGGAGCTTGTCTTTGTGCTTTTCTTTGTGAGTCTTTGTGATTGCTCCAAGTGAGGTGGAGCACTATGTGTTTTCTTTGTGGACTAACTTCTACGTACGTAGACAATCTTTGTGTTTTCTTTGTGTGTTGTCTTTTGCAGGTACATGGAAGTGGGTTGGGCGATGATGACAAAATTGTTTGTGGATTGTGGATTGTAGTCGGGGATGGCCAAAAAGGTGGAGAATTGTTGGGTTTTAGCCCAAGTGTGGTTTTGGCCATTGGGCCTACACACAAGGGCCCAACTTGTTGATGCCCTAGTTCTTGGCAGCCTTCCTATATATTGAGTCACCCTCTCCATTAACGACAAGACGCGATGTAAACAAGAGATTGGAGAGTGGAGAACAATAGGGGTGAAGTGCTACCCGTCTTTGTGTTTGGTTATCCCCTACATCCCGATAGAATCCCACACGAGTGTGAGCCCGTTCGTATAACCCGCGAGTACGAGTGGCGGCCGGCGGCACCGAATCCCAACACAAGGACTTGATGGAAGTCCTAACAAAGTATGGAAAGGTGTTAGACACAATGATTCCAGAGAAAAAGATTCATTTAGATGTGCTTGTTTATGATGGATGCTTGTGTTGAGATCTTGGTGGCATGGATAAGTTATGACCTGACTAGGAAGAGAACAAGACTTACATGAGATCTTTTATTCAGAGTCTATCTTGATTTTATAGGAGACCTTTTAGGTAAATTTTATCTGATTTTATTTAATTTGTAAGACAAAGATCAAAATGTATGTGCAAGTACCCTTTTTAAGAGGCAAAAGCAGATTGACCTTCTTGTAATGACTTAAAGAATTTAGTTTCCTTGTCTCTTTTTCTGCTTTAGTTTTTTCCAACTATGAGACTTGATGAAATAACTTTCTAGCTAGCCAACATTTTTTTTTTTTAATTTCCAAATGACCTGTACTATGAGTTGTAGAGACTTTTGGTAATATATTGTAGAAATGTTGAACTTTTGGCATTGTATTCCTCTGGTTTACCGGATTAGTAAACCATTTTACAATTCATGCCAACAATATATAGTTCCTATATGCACATTTTCTTGAATTGAGTATCGTGTCAGACGTCGATAGGTTAAGAGACTGCAAAGAACTAATGTGTCTCATCTTTTATATTTTCATTCTTTACACTTTGATATTAGATCAAAAGGAAACAACATTGAGTAGAGGAAAGTGGTGGATTCGGTACTTGTCACTAACCTCGCTAAGCCTGTCACTACCTAGTGCAAGTTTTCCTTCTCGGCATTTTAGTTGTCTTTGTTAATGTCCTATTAAATTGATCTTCCATCAAGTATAATAGGTGGTTTGATTTGGTGCGAGTTACTATGAAGGATGGTATATGATAGTACTAAAAAGAACAATTTCCTCACACCTTTACTGAATTTACTAGGAGTCTCTACACAAATCTATATACTCATTACATAAAATCTGTACATGCTGCAGCAAATTGCCCCTATCCTATGCCCTCAGCTCCCTCACACTCAACTCATGCTATAACTATTTCTCACTTCTTTCTGTTTTTAGCAATCTATTTTCAATACATTATCGTCATGTTTTTATTATTTTTAAATTTTATTTTCCATCCAAAAGAAATTAAAGACAATTCTAACCTTCAAGACATATTCAGGACTACTTAACTAGAAGCTGTACGTAAATTTGTTGATATTAATCACTTTTTCTTGTTGGACACGTTTTTGCAAGCTTTACATTATGTTGATATTGAAGATGAGATGGATGCTTGTAATTCTATCATTGGGATTGATTTGGCTAATTTAATAATTATGAGTTATATCCTTTCAAAATTTAATGCTATTTTTACTTTTCAAGTATTGTTCATTCAAATGTTTTTTTTTTTTTTTTTTCTTGTCAATAAAAGTGGTAACATATATATACTGCAGGGGCTATATTGGAAACGTTTTTCGAGAGAAAATTACAGGTTGATGCTGGCTTTTCCAGTTAGGTGTTTTCATTATTCTAATGAGAAGTTCAAGAAAAACAGTGGTTCTAGCATGCCATTATTGCGCCCTCGAAAGTTGAGGTAACTATCTTTTCCCTCTTTATGAATTAATTATTGCCATTTGTCGCCGTCTCTTAATTATAAAATAGAACTCGTTCTCAAAAGAAATCTTCTTATATAACGTACAGATATATAAACTACAGCTTTGTCATGAAAGGTTGTAAGTATTGATGCTTCTTGGCAATACCACAGTGAGAGATATGCCTATCAAGTGTGTCATTTGTGTTGTGGATAACTTATGCAATCTTCATAAGTGTGAAATTCTCTCTTTTTTTTTAATAGAGTGAAGACATTAAGTTATTAACTGAACACGTACAATTTCTATTAATATGAAGATTATTTTATGCATCTGGTAGTGAATATGTCCAATATTATTAGTTTTGGAATGGTTCAAACATTATGAAAGTTAATATTTTTGACAGGATAACTTGTCACAAGTTTTATATTGTCTTTACAAGTAATTTTTTTTGGTGATATTGTTTGACAGGTAGCAGTGCGTAACTTTCCTACAATAAAAGATGCAACAAATGTTGCTATTTTAACTATTCTTTCTAGTATACAGGTGAGATTGTTTTATGTTTACACTATATTTCTTTCAAATTATGGTAAAATTTAATATATAAGTAGATCCACTTATTTATGCTTTTTGTTGTTTGTGCAAATTGGCAGAAATCCATTGACATATATTTTTGAACTTTTTTTATTTGGAATATTGACTTGATAGTTATATGGGGATACCAGTCCGAGTTGAGGACTTTTAAATTTTGGGTGTTTATGTTTTACAAGTGTGATGACATTTTATTGTTATATCTTTAGTTGTTTATGTTTTAGAAATGTGATGATATTTTATTGTTATTATATAAATTAATGTGAATATAAAATTATTAGATATGCTTGAGCAGTTTAGCGGTATATGTATAGCCCATAATTTGCAGTTAATTTAGTCATAAGAATTATTATGACACGGGAAAGTCACCAAACTACACTGTCATAACGACGGTTAGCGTTATGAAATAACATTACTACGACGCCTAAAAACATCACTAAACGAGGTGGTTAAATTAGTTATAATTATTTTTTCATGACGCGAGAAAACGTCATGTTGCTGGTTAGCGTCACCATATAGTGTTACTATGACGCCTAAAAGCGTCACAATGACCATTTATAATGATGCTTTTTAAGCGTCACAAAAACAGCCTATAGGAATGCCAAATCAAGTGACGCTTGGCCTTTTTTTTGTTGTTACTCGACAATATTTCAATTATTTAATGAATAGGGTCATTTTTTTTTTATTAAAAGGGAGCCAAAATTATATACAAATTATTATTAACTTGATTTGAGATTTTGTATATTTTGTAGAATTAACTTTATTCATATATATATATATTTAAATTGTTTATGCGAGTCATTTTTTATTTATTTATAAAAAGTGATTCAAAATTAAACATTTATAAATGTATACGAGACGTATATAATAATTAACGTAGAATTAATATTGTTGGGATTTAGCCCAAGTGTGGTTTTGGCCATTGGGCCTACACACAAGGGCCCAACTTATTGGTGCCCTAGTTCTTGGCAGCCTTCCTATATATTGGGTCACCCTCTCCATTAACAATGAAACGATACGCGTAATGTAGACGTGAGATTGGAGAGTGGAGAACAAGGGTGAAGTGCTACCCATCTTAGTGTTAGGTTATCTCCACTACATCCCGATAGAATCCCACACGAGTCTGAGCCCGTTCGTATAACCCGCGAGTACGTGTGGCGGCCGGCGGCACCGAAACCCAACAGTGGTATCAATTGTAGTTGGGGATGGCAAAAAAGGTGGAGAAATGTTGGAATTTAGCCCAAGTGTGGTTTTGGCCATTGCGCCTACACACAAGGGCCCAACTTAATTATTGGTGCCCTAGTTCTTGGCAGCCTTCCTATATATTGGGCCACCCTCTCCATTAACGATGAGACGATACGCGTAATGTAGACGTGAGATTGGAGAGTGGAGAACAAGGGTGAAGTGCTACCCATCTTAGTGTTAGGTTATCTCCACTACATCCCGATAGAATCCCACACGAGTCTGAGCCCGTTCGTATAACCCGCGAGTACGTGTGGCGGCCGGCGGCACCGAAACCCAACAGTGGTATCAGAGCCTGGTTCCGCCGTCGGCCGCCTTGCCACCATAACTCTTGCCGGAGTTGTCCACCGGATCGTCGTCCGTCGCCATCTTTGTGGGCGGAACCCTTGCAGCCGCCACCGTGATTCCCGTGCAGTCTCTGTAACGCCGCCGTCTTCGTGGGCGGAACCCTAGGTGCCTCCGCCGTTGACGCCTGCTGCCGATAGCAGCGCCACCGCGTCGCGCTCCCCATCGTGCCGCCGCCTCTGTGATCGGCGCCGTCCCTGCTAGCGATCAGTTGTCGCCGGCGTGCAGCCTCCGTTCCGTCGCTGTGAGTAAGTATTTGGGGTGAGAGAGAGCCGCGTGTTGCTGAAGCAGGTAAGATTTTATTTGGGTTTAATTTTCTGTCGCATGGATGCTGTTGGCTAATTTTTTATTTTATTTTTATATTCAAATTGGTTTTGGGTTGCTGTCAGTAGGTTGAGGGTATTAAATTTGTATTCAATTTCTGCAGTAGGGTCAAAGGGTTTATTATTTTTAATTTATTTGAGTTGTAGCCTCAATTGCTTATTTTCTCGATTTGGACTATGTTTGGGGTATTTACATTTGAATGAGTTGTGTGTTTTGTATTTTGTTAATCCCTGCTACTCACTGATTATCAGAGCAAATTAATTTGGGCTATGTGTTATGTGTCTGTTAATTATTATGTGGTGATTTAGTTTGAGTTAATTGAGTTGCTTAAATTATTTTACCTTGTGTAGATTTTAGGGTATCTTTGTGAGTTCCGTCTATTTGTGATTTTATTTACGTCGTGCATCGTAAATGTTATTGCTTCCGCTTGTCCTCTGTGATATATTATTTGTGCTTGATTATGCTTTGTGCTTAGTGTCTTTTGTGGTTATTTTCTTTGTGGATTTTCTTGGTGCTTATGTCTTTGTGTTGCTCTGTGATTTCTTTGTAATGCATGAGTAGGTGATGGGCTAGTGGGAAGGTGGGGGAATGGTTGCATGATTATATTTGTTGGTTTCATGGGAATTATAAGTATATGTTTATATGTATGTGTGTTATGCATGACTTCATACATTGTGGTTTCATGTTTTCTCCCTATCCCATTTTCATCTAATTGCATGTTAGTATTTTGAGCATGTTTATTGAGCTTCGTGTCTTGATCTTTGTGGCATTCTTTGTGTGCTTCTTCAATGCATTCTTCTTTTGTGTGATCATGAATGATTGATTGTTTCTTGGTGTTTGGAGATCATTCCCAGTAAGGTGGAGTGATTTTGTCTTTGTGAGCTATGTATACGTTATGATATCATGTCTTTGTACCTTTGTGTTTCCCTTTGTGAATGCTCCAAGTGAGGTGGAGCATTGTCTTTGTGAGTTTTTCTTTGTGAACTAACTTCTACGTACGTAGACAATCTTTGTGTTTTCTTTGTGTGTTGTCTTTTGCAGGTACGTGGAAGTGGGTTGGGCGATGATGACAAAACTGTTTGTGGATCGTGGATTGTAGTTGGGGATGGCCAAAAAGGTGGAGAAATGTTGGGATTTAGCCCAAGTGTGGTTTTGGCCATTGGGCCTACACACAAGGGCCCAACTTATTGGTGCCCTAGTTCTTGGCAGCCTTCCTATATATTGGGTCACCCTCTCCATTAACGATGAGACGATACGCGTAATGTAGACGTGAGATTGGAGAGTGGAGAACAAGGGTGAAGTGCTACCCATCTTAGTGTTAGGTTATCTCCACTACATCCCGATAGAATCCCACACGAGTCTGAGCCCGTTCGTATAACCCGCGAGTACGTGTGGCGGCCGGCGGCACCGAAACCCAACAAATATAAACTAAAAAAAAATTTTATTTCTTAGGAGAGGTAATGAGAATTAACGAGTGAGAGGGGAATGGGCGGCCGAGTCGAGCAGCGAAATGGGTACATCAAACAGCTTGTCTGGGGGCGGACATACTTTAATGCAAGCCCCAAACGCTACATACACACCGCAGACATATAAGTACGACAAATACACCTCTCCTGGCAATATTGATGGCTCTTGCATCTTTCAACTGGAAATTCATCCACATTCTCACCTGCAACCAACCAAATATCTTTCTGTTTTATACCATCAGAAATTTAATTATATACTCCTCCAAAAAATGAATCTTTATATATAAAAGGAAGATATCTCTCATGTGAGCCTGCCATGTGTCGATTTTGGTTCTTTCTCCATCTGCCAAGTGTCAATTTATCTTATCCCACATGTCAATTTATGTTATCCACGTGTGTCATACTTAACAATGTCAGCAACCCTCTGCCTTCTCTACCGAAAATGCTGCTGAGCAAATTACAAAACGCCCCTCCTCCGTTGCAAAATCTCAGATTTTTGTAACCCTTTGCCTTCTCCAAAGTTTCTCTGTCGAAAACCCTGCTGAACAACCCCAATTCAACCAAGATTACAACGCTGCACAATCTCAAATTTGATAGACGACTTCTGCCTTTTCAAGGAGAAGAGGCTTAAGTCTCTCACACACTTGATCCTGAGTGTTATGGCATGTACGTGATGCTTGCTTAAATGAATTGTAATTTTGTGTTTTACATTTAGTTTTCTTGATAGTTGGGGTTCTCATTTCATTTCTCTTTTTGCAGTTGGTGATTGACACTACTCAAATTGTACAGGCAAATTTTTTTGTGGGAGTTCCGTTGGATATGCAGATGAAAAAAAATAATAGCACTGAAAATGAACTGGACCGATGCCACTTCTGTGAGAAAAAATGTAATTCTCTTAAAGGGTTTAGGGTTCTCATAGCAACTTCTCTCTTTTTCCCTTTTTCTCTCATGCAGATTGTTTGGAGGAAAGGGAGAAATTGGTGAGGCATATATGGGGTGAAATTGACAGGTTTTTTGCAAGAATCATTTGTGGCTGCCTCAATTTAGAGAGGATATTATTAAGGATATCACTAAGACGTCGGTTGAATACTTCATGCTCTACCCACTTCCTCGATATTCTTCAGTATCATTGGTGAGTCATTGCCCTGAGCTTTGTTTTAAATTTCCCCCTTTTTTGACTTTTTTTTGTTAATACGATTTGAGGACCAACCTAGATTGATAGAAGAATTTGGGTATGAAACAGTTTATGATGGAATATTGAATATGTGTTTTTATTGATCTTGATTTAGGGGGGTAAGACTAGACTTATGATATCAAGTGTGTCATTCTCATGATTGAAATAAGAAATAGAAGCAAACTATTTGCTGCTGATAGGCAATAATATTTCAGTCATAACTCTTTCTCAAGTATTGTCAACATGCAAGTTAGTAGTAGTTAATTTAGTTAGTTAAGTAAACAATTAATTAGTTTAGTTTGTTACTTGATGCACGATTAAGTATAAAGAAGCATTTATATTGTTATAGGTTCATTTATTCAAATTTTCAGATCGCAAGAGTAGCCATACTATATCACTTCTTTATTAGTGTTTCTGGTTCAATCGATGTTTGATTGCTCAGTCCATAAAACTTTTGTCTGATTTCTAAAGTGAACCACCAATTTTAATTACTACTCCGTATGATCTATTGTGTGAAATCGATTATTTTTGCTGTCGTCTTCAGTAATACTTTTAGTTTTGAATCAAAGAGGCAGCTAGATATTCTCAAATATTTTTCATAGGGTCTTTACTGTTGCCTTTTATGTTGGCCTAAACTGGATTAGGTACTAATGTGTTTTATTTTGAAATTTCTTTTTAACCCAAGACTTTTTAGTTCTAAAAGTTTTCTTTGGTTTTGGTTTCCAGCATATAGCTAATCAAATTGCATTTAGTATTTCTTTTCAAATTTCATTTCTATTGTACAAGATGGTGAGTGAAGAAATGCATATTCTAATTGTGTATAATATATTCATGGGTGCCAAGTGTCATTCTTTTGCCACGTGTATTTAGAAGTAATTGAATAGTTTATGAAGAAATTGAAAAGTTTCTCTTTCAATTCATTATTCAACGTTTGAGTGACGCAGAGAATAATTACTGATTAGATTTAGCCGGACTCATTTTCTCAACTTTTTCAATATATAGATTCATCTCTTTTTCATATTGAAGCATCTGTCCATCGAACTTCATTTCTACTATGACACTGTCGGGTCGTAATAGCGCCGTTGGTTTCTCATCGGATGCCTTCTCAGACTGTGGAAGTTGAAGGAGTGACAATTGCATCAACGGAGGAGGGAGAGGACAAAGCAAAAGGTGTGCTTGACTTTTGGCTAATGGCAATGAAAACTAATGAAGTATTGGTTGATCGAGGAGGTTGATATTTTTTAATGCTATTTCTTACTCAACTCTGGTTTTTTGCCTTGATCTGAACTTTTTACACGTCTTTTTTTGATCGCTGAGCGTGATGAAGAGGCACTAAGATCTCTCAAGGACATCAAGTGGTGTTGAATTCATAATCTAAGGGACTTTATACTTGGGTTTTTCTTCGATACCGATTCATTTTTCAAGAATTTTGTGCTTACAACTACATACCATATGATTGATGATGATGATGAGCCTATACTAGAAAAGGCATAGGGTAATGTTTATTCATCTCGACAACACTATTTAATTCTTTTTCAATCAATGTTTGTAAATTTTAAATATTTTAATCCATGTCATATTGAATATGCCTACAGGATAGAGATTGACGGTATCCTGGAAAATGCTTGACCCAAAAGGTTTTAAAGAAAAAGCCAACAATAAATAATGAGAAATGTGAGTTTTTTCTACTTTTTAGTCCACCAGAGGTTCCGAAAAATGAAGATGATATTGATGAGAATGAGGTATGTATGATCTTCCCTTTGTGGTTTATCATCTGAAATTGAAAGCCATAATAATGTTTTTAATCTCTTATTACTCCCCTGTATTATTTGATAATATGTTCGAATAGGCTGAAGATCTCCAAAATCTTATGTAACAAGACTATGATATTGGGTGGAGAATATTTCTCTCCTGGTTTCGACAAGTGTCAATTTAAGATCTCTCTGCTTTCGACATGTGTCAATGTGATGTGGCATTTTAGGTCCATGTGTCAGGTAATTACAAGTAAAGCGAGATGGAGAGACTTATGTGTCATGTGTGTATCTATCATTAATGTCCGCTTGTCTGCATTCCCGTCTATACATATGCCTCCCAAGTCATTTTCTCTGCCCTGATCTCCCTTTGAACAGCTATACAACACATGCATAAGCATAAACAAATGCATCACAAGGATATTTGCCATCTACAAGCAACTTTCACTTTGCGCTTAAGCAAATCAAGTTTGGTCAACAAACTTTTTTAACGTTTATTTTTCTTGCTGCTTCTAATTTGCCAATTTCCTGATATGGGTTTTGTTGAGATTTTTGTGGATGAAAATTGGTTTTTGTTTATCGACTTTAATTCTCCATTAAAATCGTTCTCCAACAGGTTGCATTCGGTAATCGAATCGGTTCTATGGCAGAGAAGTCATTCAATATGTGATCCTCGGTGGCGGCGTTGCTATAATGAGTATTCATTTCATCATCGACCATTTGATCAATGGCCTTTGATGTGTTATCTTTACAACGCTCGATTTCCTTTATATTGTCGTTTTTGTTCTGATTGATTGATTTTCTATTTCATTTATTTTCTTAGATCACCTGCTATTTGTGTGTATTTGTTTGTTTGAGCAATACATTTGCGGTTATTTATTATTCTTCTTTAATTACATATTTTTACCTTAAGAATTTAGGTAAAAAAAATGAACTTAAAATTATGATCAAAATTTGAATACTGAATTTGTTCATTTGTATTAGGTGGGTTACCGAGTCAAAAAAGCAGAGAGAGGAAGCTATATGGGAGGAATGTTGATTTGGTGCGTCAGAGTTGACCAAGATTATAATCTTTATTAAAGGTAACTTTTGAAATCTGAATTTGTTTTATGCTTGTCTTTTGTCTGTCGATTTTGATGCGTTGGTGAAATTTATTTTTGTTGTGAGTCAGAAAGGGAGTTTGATTGATGTTTGAGAACAAAGTTTTTACGCATCTATTTATAAACTATTTTTCAGCATGTTGTGCCTTGTGTAGTAAAAATGCAAATAATTTAACAACATTGTTATGAGGATAACAACATCTTAAGATTGAAATTATCTATCTGGTATATTTGATATTTCTGGTAGTAAATTCAAAATTTATACCATGTTTTAAGTTGCTATCATGAAAAAAAAAATCATGTACTAGATGGGATTCAGATATTGTGGATTCACAAGGTATATATGTTTTATACCTTCAAAGTCCAAAGATATACCAGCATAGACATTTGGATGTCTTTCTTTTCTGGGTTATCATGTGGTGTTTATGTCCCTCTTTATACTGCTCTTTCTCTTCTGTGTATGAAGTATATTATCATTGATTGATGAATTAAATAAACAATTCCTATAGGAAAGACCTACAACCAGGAATTCATTGATTACGTCGACCTTTCTATTAATGTTCATGTTATCTCTGCACAAATGCACATGGAAAAGAGAGTGATAGTGATGCTTCCACTTTCTCCAATGATGATCCTCAACAGAGCAAGGTTCATTGGAATCTTGCTGGGCCCCAAAGTTACAGGTAATTACTCATTCACTTCTTTTATTTTTTGTATTAATTTCTTTGAATAGTTGAGGATTTTGATTCTATTCTTGTGTATGGCTAATTAAATCACGAATGATACCATCAAATGTCGAATTATTGTAATGCTAATTAGGATTTAGGGTGAAAATCGATATGATAAATATTTGCTTGTAGCATGCATGAAACGGGATTTAGAAGCTGTTGGTGATTCCTGTTTATCATTGGAGGTATTGGCTCTAAACGGCTTCCAGAGATTCACAGACAGGTCTCTTATTCTCTCTCTGGATAATTAGTTTATGCTGCTTATTTTATTGCTTTTCAGTTTAGATGTTTAGAACACCCTATTTTTTTCCATTTTTGAATTACAATCTTAAAGCTACTATCAGTGTCAATTAACTTTTCTATGACATCACTCTGTTGTATATGCATCTGGTCTTTAATCTCACCATCTTGAAGTGATCGAATCTAAGGCCTGGAAGAAATATTTACACTTTTATTAATTTGTATTCAATGTTTAAGTGAATCTATAAACATCTGGTCTTAGTCTCGCCATCAATGACATCACTCTGTTGTATAAGCATCTGGTCATATACGTTTATTTTGACAGTAAATGGTTGTGCCCAAATGAGATAAGCATCAAAGATGAATTATAAATGTCTATGCCGCATTAAAATTAAAAAGAGTGTAATATGTTATCTAATATACTTTCAAGAATCCAACCAGGATGCTGGGTCTAAATTGCTCTTTTATTCGATTATGCATTAGCAGCCTTGAACATCCTTTGATAAGTCTTTTAGTTGTAATTTTTTTCAAGGTCTCTCCCTAAAAAACACACGCACAAACTGTTTTGTAAATTTTCAATTTATTTCCTAAGAATCGTGTCTATTTCGTATGTTAGAATTTATTCAGATCAAGGTGAAGAGAATATGGGCACAATAAAGTACTTGGATAATACGTACGAAGAACACATGCAATTTTTGTTTAATTTGGTTTTTCCTCTGCCATGTTTTTTTTAGAAATCTTATTCCTGACGTTCATTTGATCTTGGGGATTTTTTAGACAGGTAGTTCTTCCGATGGAGGTTGATAAACTGCTGCCCAAACATTGCATACTCTCAGAAGTAAGTTGTGTGTATGATAATCTAAATATATTGTTAGATTTTGGATTTTTTTTAGTTATCTCCAAGGTGGGGATTTTTTTATAGGTTGAAACAGTTGTTGTTGCTACTACCACCAAACCCTTGAAGAAAAATAGTTTTTTTAACAACAATTATTGACTTGATTCATTTTTTTTTTTTGTGTGTGTGTGTTTTTGATGTTCACGTCCTTTCTTTTGGTTGTGGTTTGGTTTCTTTTTATTCGTTATTTAATTATTTCAAGTGTTTATCATTGTTTGGTTGAATTTTATGTTTTTTTTTCTATATTTGATTTGTCCTTTTTCTTGAGTTCCAAATTTATTTATCATGGATATGAGGACTCAAGAATTCAATACCCTCGAGGAGATGAGAAGGCTGTTATGCAGAAAAACCTTGAACAGTGAAAATTATTGGCAATGTTGATTAATTATGCGCTACTTTTTTGTTTTATTTTAAAAAAAGGAGCATAAAGAGAAATGAGAAAACGTGTTTTTCGACTGCAAGAGTGCTCCAGAAAGATTGCACAGTTAAAAATTATTAAAAATTTTAGCTTCTTATTCTTCTAGACTTTAATTAGATTAACATATTATTTAGTATTAAGGAAATTGCTTATATGCAATTGATTTTCATATATTTTCTACCAATTAAATTATGAGGGGCATGTTAAGACTTCATTTTTTATTTTTCAACAGTTCATTATTTGGGAGCAAAGAATGTTGAATACCGATATTGATTTTAAAGGGAAAGTCAGGAAGGCGGCGAAGCCTCTGGTATTGTGGAAAATGATTTTTACTAGAAAAGTAAAGGTTTTCACCTTTCTCAAAAGTATGTTAAATTTCGCTAAATTAAATTGTAAAAAATGAAATGAAAAAATTTGGGCTAGAAAAGCAATAGGCTCCATTGATTATGAAATAATTCACATCTAATTTGTCCAAACTTAATATTTTTAATTTACCAGCATTTCATTGTACAAAATAAAATTACAGCAGCCCCGTGCATCGCACGGGCAAAAATCTAGTATTTATAATGTAAAGAATAACAACAATTAACTTATTTTAGTAGTTGTGAAATTTCATTCTATATCTCAGATTAGTTAATACACTATGTAACATCGAAGTGATACTATTAATTACTAGAAATTGAAGTCAACGAAGACACCAAAATAACAAATATAATCACAACTTTCATCATTGTTTTTGATCTATTGCTGAATTCGATAGATTTTATATATGTTTGTATTCTCTTCAAATTTAATATTTGAAAAATAGAAAAACTTGTGGCTTTTATAGAGTAATATTTTGACTTAATAATTGGGTGCAAATAAATGTTAGTACGTAATTAATAGCTATGCAATATTCTCTAATAATAAGCTAGTATTAATGAGTATTTACTATAAGATTTTTTTAAATTTCACAGTTCAAAATCTCTTCTAAAAATAAGAGATTTCAACGGATTCTGAAAGTACTCCGAAGACGAAATGTCAGAAGTAGAGATGTCAATATTAACCCGACCCGCGGGTACCTGCCCCGCCCCGCGAACTTTGGGTCAGGTCGAATTTGCCCCGTATTGAGAAAAGGTCTGCCCCGCCCCGTATGTGAATGGACCGAGTTTGGATCTTATATCCGACCCGACCCAAAATACTTTTTTTTTTTTATTGATAAAATACTTTATATATTTTTTTTATTGATAAAATACTTTATATATATATATATAACATTAATTTTAAAAAACTCTTTCACATTAAAAAAAAAAAAACTAACTTTCTACAATTTTTCACTTTTCAAAATATAGAAATTATGAAATAGTAAATTATTAAGAAATTGGTCATATCATTAATAGATACTCATATCAAAGTAAAGATTTTTAAAAAATTAAAATAAACTATCATTATAATTCCTAAACATAATAATAGTTCTCAAATTAATTTTAAAAAAAAAAAAAATTAGTCAATCTTTCGAAAATAAAATAAAATTGCATGTCAATTTAAACTTTTTCTCTCACCACAAATGATGTTCAAAGGTCCATGTTTGTTTAATTTTAATTGGAGTGTTAGGTACTACGGAGTAATTATCATTGTATACATATTAATATTATTGTGAATTGTTTCAATGTATATATGCGTGAAAAATATTGTTTTCAATTGTGAGAAACAACTTAAATAAATTCAACATTATATGAAAAAATGGGACAGGGCACGGGACGACTATCTAGAACTCGTACGGGGCGCGGGGCGGGTCCGGGGCATAATACATTAGCACGGGTCCGGGGCATATACAAGTGTGTTCCATATACATTTGCATCAATAGTTTCAGCGCCGGAGTTTATGTAAATCTATGTAAATCAATAAAAAAAATTATATTTCACAATCCCATCAATTCTATAAAAATTCATATAAATCAATTAAAAAAGTTTGTCAAACTCTGCATGGATTCTATGAATTTTCTAAATTTATAGATTTTTAAATTCTAAAATAATCAAATAAAATCTCATTTGAATACACCCTACATAAATTTCAATAAATCCTATAAGTCAATTTGGTTGTATCACAAAATTAAATCATTAGTATAATTTTACTAACTATTTAAAAGTTTTAATAACATATATTGAGAATTAAAAGTTTTTTTTTTTATCTAAAAAGTTATAATGACAACATTTCTTTCATTAAATTAAAGATATAATATTAGATTTTTTAAAAATATTTTTTCATATTTTAAAAAATTAAAGTTTTGATTACAAAAGTACATACTTCATATTTAGAGAATTGAAACTTTAAGATAATCTTTAATCATAAATTCTAAAATGAAAATCTCTAAATTTTAAAATACATTTTTTTTACTCTATTATAAAAAATTTCTCCAATCATAAAACTTTATATCTTACTCTATTTTTATTTGATTCATTTTTAATATATTACAATCATTAAATAATATATTTATCTTGATATTAAAATTAATTTATACAATTAAATATTCAATTACTAAATTAAATTATAAAATTAAACAATATTGGTTTTATCAAAATATAAAATGTAAATAAATTTGTAATTTTTAAATATTACTTTTATTTAAATATAAAATTACGAAACACATAATGACGTAAAACGATACATGTGAGTGTAATCTAATACAAGACAATTAGACTCATTACATTTAAAATACACTAAATAACACTAACAATATTGTGAATTAGAGTACTCCTCCCACAAATTTCTTTTCAGTTTGTGTTTACTTATTTTAACGTGTCGATGTTATATGTAGTTAGGTAATGCATGTATGTCCGTTTTAATATGTAATGTATTTCATATTTAATATGTAATGTATGTTTGATTGTATTTTACGTTATTTTTTGTTGGTAATAATTGATTCATCAGGTTTGAACGCTCAACAATTTACCAAATTGATCTTGGGCCACCGGTAATAATCAACTCGTCACAGTGCTGTCACGTAGCTCAATATGATCTGCAAAACACGCCGGATGGGTCTCCGGCACGGGAACTCCGACGCTCAAGTCAGAAAATCGGTGACCATCAAAGAAAAGGTGTTCGGAAGACAGTCAATCAGAGTTAAAACCGTCTTCCACGATGCAACAATATGCTCAAGTATATATGCACGCGTGTGAAGTGTGCTCAAGTGTGAATGTCACATAAAAAACACAAGAAAGGGATGCATGGAGTATTTATAGAGGTACCTTGGGGGAAGGGATAACCGTCTCCCCCTATTTCTCTATTCAACCATTGATCCCGAATTTATAGGGAGCTGGACGAAGTCTCCCTTGACCTGGTCATCAAGGCCTTGATTTTGGCCCACTTGGCCCAGTCAAACGTTATCCTCTTAGTGGGTAACAACCCCATGATTCTCTATACTGGAATTCAACTCCGATAATTCAGGGGCAAGTCAAGGAGTCCTCTTTGACCCCGACTTAATCGGCCCCGTTCAGCTGGGCTTAGGCCCAGTTCTCGATAAACTGTTAAGACGTGGGTCTGGGCCTGGTTAGGTCCAAGGCCTCGAGGCCCAAGGGAGGTCCCAGCCCATATAATATGGCCCGTAATCGGTGTATCAATCTTCGTGGGCTCTACTTATCATAGCATGGGCCAAAATCACATAATTTACACAAAATTAAAGGAATAAATGGACGAATAACATATAATAATATTACCCGTATATTTCACGTGTCATTATCTTATAGGACGGCACATTTTGGCCGCATCAACCACTCCCCCTACTTTCATGCAGTTCAGGTCTTTTGAGAGTAGTAAAAGATGTGTCGTCTCTCTTCTCATATCAGCTCTGTAAATCCTGCAAATAAGAGCTCAACAATCTCACGGACCTCGAGGTCCTGTAAAATAACTCAATGTTAATACTGAATTAAGTCTCTCTTGATTCTCAAAGAACTTGGAAAGGACCTCGAGGTTTACCCCAAAGCTGGAAACGTTTCTGGATTAAATCTCATTTAATCCTTAATCTTTCAGAAAACTTTCAGATTAAATCTCTTTTAATCCTCGAGCGTATCTCAGCAGAACCTCAGATTAACTCTCTTTTAATCCTCAATTATGCCCTCATTCATGTCCTGGATTAAGTCTCATTTAATCCTCATTAAAATCCTATTCATATCCTGAATAAGACCTCACGCGTTTCTGCATTAAATCCTCTTCAATTCTACACAAGGATTCATCAAATCTCCATCGATTCTCATGAATCTTGAAAGTCTCGAGACTTTCTCATTAAACTTTCCATGCGTCTTCTATTCGGTTTCCAAGGCACCTTTTGGACGGGTAGCCTTCACATCCATTAGATCAATTACAGTTTTCATCTCTCTCTTCATAATTATTTCGGTTTCCACCTCAGAATTTGAGAAGTCTCTCTTCTCGTCTTCAAATTCATAGCACCAACCCATTCAAAACATTTCACCCTTCTTCTCTTCATTAAGGGGTCCCCCTTAAATAACTTAATTTTCTTCACTTTCAAGAATTTTCAGACTCTTGTCTTCCTAAAAAAGCCACAGCCCTTAAGCCGTCAACTCCGACGATCAGAAATCATCCACTTCCTATCGTCATTCCGAGGACCTTTATCTAGGTACCCTCTTCTCTTTTCTTTTATCCATGTCTATAGATTTTCAAAGTTCCTCTTCAGAAACCTCCCACTCTCGAGACATGATTTTTCCTTTCCTCATAACCAATGAGGCCTTTAAGGACCGGGTTGTGGGTTCTTCTTCCTTTTCCCAAGGATCGTTAAATATTTTTAGGGCTTACGAATATATTCCTTCCCCTTTCCAAACTCGTTTACCCTTAGATTCAGAAAGGGCAAACTTTACTCAGCCTCCAACTTTGGCCTTCTTGAAGGCCCAGATTCAAGCGGGTCTCCGTTTTCCAGTCCCCGATTATCTCTATAGGATTTCCTCGTATCTTAGGATCCCTGTAAATCAATTTACTCCCAACGCCCTTCGAATGATGATGGGTTTTTTTGTTCTAGTTAGGGGCAACGGTGGTGAACCGTCGGTCGAGCTTTTTCTCTCCTAGTTTAGTTGTAAGTTTCTCGATAGCTTCTTTAACACGAGTTCTCGTATGAAATCTTTGTGTGCATTTATTGGGAAGCCCCCCGATTGTAGTCCGGATTAACGGTCCCAATATTTTTTCATCACTCCCCCAACTCATTGGGATTTTCCTCACCAAGAGTGGGTGTATGTAAATCCTAATGTTCGGGGGCCGAGCCCCCAAATGTGTTCTCTTTTTAATTCTACGGTTATGCAAAACCTCAATACTCATGACAGCCTTCATAACCTTTTTGAAGTATCCAACTTATATAGCAATCCCAGAATTCTCTATCACTTCGGTCTCAGCCTCGCCTATGCTCCTCTGAAAGTCGGCGATGGTAATTCAATTTCTTTACTTTGCTTTCATCTTTGCATGTCTCCATACGAGGCTCTAACCTCATCTTTTATTTGTGTTTTGTAGAAATGGAGTAGGTTTCCAGGATCACCCGTGCCTCTACAACTTCGACTCAATCTGCACAGCCGCAATCAACCCCGATACGAGACGTTTCTCCACTCAATCTATGCCTCTAGCACCTAGCTCCGTCTAACAAAGGACCAGGTCCACCATCGGAAATGCGCCAAGTCTTCCAGATCTAGGCTATCCCAAGTCTGTAGCTCCTCGAAAAAAGGTCAAGGGCAAGAAGGTTATAACTTCTTTTGACCCCATCGAGCTAGATCCAGAGGTGGAGTCCAGCTCCAATCCTCTTTCCACTATTTCCAACAAGTATCTCACTCCCGACGTTTAAAGGTCTCTTCTGGGCATGCCCTTGGAAGAAAAGCTGGATCACACAGCCAATTCTCTTTCCCAGGTATGCTCATTTTCTCATTTCCGCATTTCAACTCTTTTCATTACTTGTGCTTCGTAAAGCTCATACATGTTCTGCTTATCCCATTTGCAGCTCGGTCTCCTATATGTCGACATCCTTTTCAATTCTTTGGACCACCTATACTCCGAGAAGAAGGAGCTCGAGGCGCTCCTAGAGCTATCCCGTACTAAAATGTCTCATCTCGAGCAACGAGTAGCTAAGTAACTAGAGAAGGAGAAGGATAAGAGGCTTACCAAGGAGCTAGAGGTCATAGAGGCTCGCATGGCCGAGGTGATGAAGGAGGCCCATGCTCACAAGAGGTTCAAAGTCTATCAAATGGATCTCAAGAGTGCTTTCCTGAATGGAGTGCTCAATGAAGAAGTCTATGTGGAACAACCCCCAGGGTTTGAAGAAGGAAATAAGGTGTACAGTCTAAAGAAAGCCCTTTATGGACTTAAGCAAGCTCCATGAGCTTGGTATGACACTTTGTCACAATTTCTGTTGGATTATGGTTTTGTCAAAGGGACAGTAGACAGAACCTTGTTCAGAATTTGTGAAGGAGATGACATCTTGCCTGTCCAAATATATGTGGATGACATCATATTTGGATCCCCAAATGAGAAGCTTTGAGAGAAATTCTCAAAGCTCATGAAAAGCAAGTTTGAGATGTCAATGATGGGGCTGATGAATTTCTTCTTGTGACTTCAAGTTAAACAATCTAAAGAAGGAATCTTCATCAACCAAGCCAAGTATACAAGAGAGATGATAAAAAAGTTTGGATGTTCAACAAGCAAACCAGTGAGAATTCCAATGAACACCAACTGGAAGATGAATCCAGATGAAAGTGGAGTTTCAACCAACTCTACTGAATATAGAGGAATCATTGGATCACTCCTATATCTCACAGCCAGTAGACCTGACATCACCTTTGCAGTAGGTTTTTGTGCAAGGTTTCAAGCCAACCCCAAGAAAAGTCATCTAGAAGCTGCAAAGAGAATATTGAGATATCTCAAAGGCACTGAAAATGTAGGCCTTTGGTATCCAGCAGATGACAATATAGAGCTCACTGGCTATTCAGATGCTGACTATGGAGGATGCAGAATTGATAGGAAGTCCACCTCTGGAACATGCCAATTCTTGGGAAGCAAGCTCATCTCTTGGTTCTTAAAGAAATAGAACATTGTGGCAACTTCAACTACTGAAGCTGAGTATGTTGCAGCTGGAAGTTTTTGTGCTCAAATCCTATGGTTGAGATAACAACTTAAAGACACATATGCTAGAAACAACCTTATTGCTTCAAGTCTTGCCACAAGTGCAAAAGTCTCATCATAGTCTATGTCTTCTGATTGACAATAACCTTTGGCCACCAATCTGGCCTTGTTCTTGACTATCACATCATTCTCATTCTTCTTGTTCTTGAACACCCACTTTGTTCCAATAACATCTTGATGTGATGGTCTGTGAACCAGTTCCCAAACATCATTTCTTGTAAACTGGTTCAACTCCTCTTGCATGGCTGTGATCCAGTTTGCATCTTGTAGTGCTTCCTCAATGTCTTGAGGTTCATGTTCTGATAAGAAACAACAAAACAAAACACTTTCACCATGAAACCTTCTAGTTTTGACTCCAATACTTGGATTTCTAAGTATCAGGCTAGTTGGGTGGTCAGATAACCATCTCCTTCTATGCCTGATCCCTTCAGTAGAGTTGTCCTCTACTGAGGTTGAGTTACTAGGATCATAAAATTTAGAAAAGTTTAATGAAGGATCGAGTTCAGGATCATATTCAGAGGAGTTGTCATCAATGCCAGAGACATTGGCATTATCAACATTGTTAGTTCCCCCTTGAATAGTGGATCCATTAACTACCTCAGCAGAGCCTGCTTCTTCATTGGTAGTTGTTACCTGATTATGAACTGGGAGTTGTCCATTGTGATGATTTCAGAAAGATTGGGCTGGACAACTTTAGTGAAAGAAGTATCTTTGTCTTTTAAGCTCAGTCTGGTTGTTCTTTGTGTGATGTCATCTAATTCCAAAGTTTTATCCCCGTTCTCAAAAGTAGTTTCATCAAACACAACATGAGGTGTTTCTTCCACAAGAAGAGATTTACAATTGTAAACTCTGAAAGCTCTACTGATTTGGGAATATCCAAGAAATATCCCCTCATCAGCTTTGCTATCAAAAGCTTTCAATTGTTCTTTCTCATTGTTGTGAATGAAACACTTACAACCAAATATGAGAAAGTAAGATACTTTAGGCAATCTTCCTTTCTAGAGTTCATATGGGGTCTTTCCTTGACCTTTAGTGATTAGGCATCTATTCTGAGTATAACATGCAATGTTTATAGCTTCAGCCCAAAATCTCTTAGGCAGATTAGAATCAGCAATTAAGGTTCTAGCAACCTCTTTAAGAGTTCTATTTCTTCTTTCAGCTACTTCATTCTGTTGAGGTGTTCTAGCAGCTGAAGTTTCATGGGCTATTCCATTTTCAATGAAATACTCATTAATATATGAATTTATGAACTTAGTGCCTTTATTAAATCTGATCTTGATGATATTAAGGTTTTTCTCATTTGACAATCTCTTCATTAGCTCAGGGAGTTTGACTTGTGTTTCATTCTTATTAAGGAGAAATACTACCCAAGTAAATCTAGAGAAGTCATATACAACAACTAATGTATACTTTCTTCCATTTATACTAGCAGGGGTAATTGGTCCAAATAAGTCCATGTGCAATAGTTGAAGTACCCTATCAGTAGAGATGGCTGGTTTGCCTTTAAATGAAGCTTTTATCTGTTTTCCTTCTTAACATGGTTTACACACATGTTCTCTTATGAAAACTTCATTAGGAAGTCCTTTCACTAAAGCATTAATTTCTTGATAATTTGTTCATAGATTTAAAGTTCAGGTGGTTTAGCCTCTTATGCCATAACCAACTCTGCTCATTTGAGCTCTTAGCAATGAAGTATGTAGTGTCAGTGGAAAGGTTCCAGTCAGCAAAGTATACATTTCCTTTTCTTATGCCAGTTAGTAAAGTTTGATGAGTTATATTATTATTGATTAAGAATTTATCACTTGAGAACTCAACATTGTATCCTTTATCACAGAACTGACTTATGCTTAGCAAATTGTACTTGAGACCAGCCACATATGATACATTAGTTACCTTAACATTACCAATGTTTAAGGTACCATAACCTTTCGTAGTGGCTTGTGAGCTGTCTCAAAATGTGACATTAGGACCTTCTTGTTCAGTGAAATCAGTGAGTAGTGATTTGTTTCCAGTCATATGTCTTGAACATCCATTGTCCAAGTACCATGCTGTCTTTTTGTTCAGACTCCTCATCTTCTTGTGGTCCTTTGGTACCTGCAAAGATCAAGCTTTAGGTACCCTTTGAATTTTGGGTCTGAGAGGTTAGCTGTACTTTTAGGAACCCAAACTTGCCTAATAACCCTGATTGACTCAAGGTGGCTAAGTTGTTTTCCTCTTCCATACACAGTTTTTCCCTTAAATGCCTTTGGGAAAGAATATGTGAATTTGTTAACCCTGTAAGTATCAGGAGAGTTGACATTTCTCTTGAACTTATGAGGCTTTTGTGCAGCTTGATGAAATCTTTGAGGATGGGCATTAAGATGACCATTACCCTTTGGCATGTAGGGTTTTGGTTGTCTCATTTTATTGTGCCTTTCACGAGAGTTGGCCTTAAGTCTGTTCAGCTGAGGTTGCCTCATCAGAGTTGACCTATGCTGAACATACTTTGGACAACCTCTCTGAATGTTGTTCAGATGAGTTGCCCTTCCACTGGGTCTACTCTGCTGAACACCATTTCTCTTGTAATCAGAGACTTTGGTCATTTCCTTAGGTATGTGCCTTATTTTCTAGATTACTTGAGTGGGCACATCAATCATTTTGCCATTTCCTTTGTTCAGTGGCTGAATTAGTTCATTTTCAGCTTGTTGTGCCACTGATTAAACAAAGATTCTCTTAGTGTTACTTGTTGAAGCAACACTAAGACAAGGTGAAGATTCGAATGGATCATATCAAAGTCCACTCTTTTGAGCCATAGGTCTTTGGAAGCTTTGAATTTCCTCTATTGCCTTAGAGGATTTATTCATTGCAGACATCTTATTTTTCAGGATCTCTTCACTTAATTTAAGAATATCATATTCATGAGAGAGGTTTTCAAATTTAGCTTGCAGAATTTTATGCTCAAAGTCTTTTCTCTTCTGAATAAGTAATTGCTCATCAATCTGCTTTTGTTGGTCAACTATCCTGAGAGAGGCTTCATCAAGTTATCTCAAGACTTGTTGATACAACTCAGTATACTTGACATTCACTACAGATTCAACTTGAGAAAGCTTTGTAATTTCATAATAAAGTACCTCATTTTCTCTCTCATAGTTATCATGAAGTTCTTGCAATCTAGTGAAATCTTCCATCAACTTTCCACAGGATAGTTTAAGGTTGACATCACTAGGTTCCAGTGAATGAATTGATGATGAACTAGATGAAGAACATACCTCATCATCTTCTATAGCCATGTTGCATACCTCATCATCATCACTGTTAGAGAACATTCCATCATCAGAGGAATTGAAGATTTCATCACTTTGAGACTTATCACCAGCCACTTTGGCTTTTCTATTGTTGAGTCTTCTGTCTCTTTTGGCTTGCCTCTCCTTCCTCTCTTTAGAGCTGAGCTCAGGGCAGTCGTACTGGAATTTCCCTTTCTTTTGGCAGTTATAGCACAAGTCTTCATCATCATCTTTCTTTGTTTCTTCTCTCCTTCTGAATGATGAAGGTTCAGCTCTATTGGACTTTGTTCTATCAGAGTACTTGTCCTCTGATCTTCTTTCTTCAGGCTTTTTATCCTCAACCTTGGCTTCAGGAGAGTTGTACCTTTTCCTGACCTTGTTGTCTTGGTAGAACTTTTTGTGTCTACCAAATCTTGAGTTGAGTTTTTCAAATCTTCTAGCCATGAGGGCTAGTTCTTCCTTCATTTCAGTTTTAGAAACTGATTTTGATGGTCTTGGAGTGGTCTGCATTTCTGGTTCAGCAGCTTTGGCTTTTGAAGGCCACTCCTTTGGTTGGCAATGAAGGTTCCTTAGTAGGCTTTCTTTCTTCTATTGAGATCAAACTCATAGACTTTGGAGAGGTGCTTTTTTTAGTCCGTACAAAGACTTAACAAGTTTTTGCCCACCTTGTTCTTTTGGAAAGGTATAACAAACCCCTCATGTTGTTCTATGCATATCTCCTCATCTAATTCCCATTTAGGAATGTTGTTTTTACATCCATTTTGTGTATCTCAAGGTTGTGCAATGCTGCAATAGCAATAAGAACTCTAGTGGATGTAATTCTCGTTACAAGAGAATACGTGTCGAAGAAATCGTATCCCTCCCTTTGTTTGAAACCTTTTGCTACTAAACGTGCTTTTTACTTATCAATTGATCCACCAGCCTTATACTTCCTCTTTAGGATCCATTTGCTTCCTAAAGTTTTACAACCTTGTGGAAGATCAACTATCTTCCAAGTATGATTTTTCAAGATAGACTCAATTTCGTTGTTTATAGCCTCTTTTCAGAGAGGAGCATCTGGACTAGACAATGCCTCTTAAACTATTCGGTCTTCATTTTCCATCATGTATGATAGAAAATCTGGTCCAAATGACTTTTCCTTTCTGGCCCTTTTACTGCGTCTTGGTTCTTCATCCTCCTTAGGTTCCACATTGACCTCAGGTGAACCAATTGCAGTTTCATAAGTTCTCTTATGTGAACTTACTTCTTCCCTTTGATTCTTAGGGAATATGTTCTCGAAGAACATAACATTTCTTGACTCGATAGTCATTCCTACGTTCATGTCAAGAACGTTTGATTTGGGCACCAGGAATCGATATGCACTACTATTATGTGCATACCCAATGAAGATGCAATCGACCGTTTTGGGTCCTATTCTTACTTGTTTTGGCTTAGGTACTTCTACCTTAGCCAGGAACCCCCACACTTTAAGGTAGTACAGGATGGGATTCTACCCTTCCATAATTCATGTGGAGTTTTATCCAATTTCTTGTGTGGTAACTTATTAAGAATATAGTTGGCTAAAAGTATGGCTTTCCCTCACATGTTCTGGGGTAAGCCCGAACTAATCAACATAGTGTTCATCATCTCTTTCAAAGTTCTGTTATTGCATTCTACATTGCCATTTAATTAAGGTGAGTATGGAGTCGTTGTTTGATGAATGATGCCATTTTGGGAAGCAAAATTCTTCAAACGGTGTTACATATTCTCCACCTCTATCACTTATCTAGAATCATTTCGATTCGCTTGTTAAGTTGATGTTCAGCCCCATTCTTATAAGTTTTAAAAGCCTCAATTGCTTCGTCTTTGCTTTTCAAGAGGTATACATAAAAGTATCTTGTGAAATTATCAATAAACGTTATGAAGTAATTTTTACCACCTCCTGAATTATTGGAGATTAGATTGCTATCATCCAACGGTAACATTCAAACATCAACACTATATAAATGAGTTCAGTTCATACATCACGTGGGTGAAGAGGGTGAGATGTAGAGGTCGAGCAATGTTCTTAAAGTCCATAAATAAGAAGAGCTCAAGAAGATCGTTCATGAAGATTCAACATGCATCACCTCATCCCCAGTGAGTGAACTCATAACATCTAAGCCAGTTTAGCCACTCAAATATATCCATAGCTTAGAGAGAATTTCTTAATCCTAGCATGAGGCTAAAAAGATTGTAAGGGAAATTCTCATCTAGTTCATATACACGAAACCAACATTCTACCATAAAACCCTAGAAGTTAAATTGAGTGTTCATCACTGTAAAGAGTGCAGGTGCTCTCAACTCACTTGTGGAAACCGTAGCAATTTAGAGATTGCTCAGAGCTCAAAGTCCTCCTCTTTGGACTATAAAGGACAAACCCCTGTTAATTTGGAGATTAAAGGGATTACATCACGATTGGGATCGTGAGAGTGGACGTAGGATCGTATAACTGAACCATTATAAATTACATTGTTATTTATTGCTTTAACATGCATGATTTCATATTGCACAACATAGTCTTTAAAAGAACGTTTTTGTATAAGCTGATATCAAATCAGCTGACACACTCTTATTTACTCATTAGTCATGGCAAAGCAATGATTCTTGATCGCCTCGTCGTTCTGAGTTCAGAAAGGTATTATGGAGAAAAATCTGACACCGGAGTCAAGAGTTCGGTCTGTTTTAGTAAAATCCATATGTATCAGCTGACATCGAGTCAGCTGATCGTGCATAAACTGTTTTACAAACTTTTAAAGTAGCAGTAGACGAGTATAATCTTTATAGGCACACTACAATTCTGCACTTAACTCCGATAGGTGATTAATCAGCCGACTAACTAGTCCTAGGCCCCTAGTGAAATCAGCAGACTAGTTACTTTGAAGAGTTAGTTTATTTTCCACACCATCACTAGACATCAAGTCAGCTGATCATACTCGACTCGTCTGAATTTTCGGGGACCAACAAGTGGTATCAGAGCAGTGTTTTCAAGAGATCATTGCTTTGAATATCTTTTTGTTTTTAAATGAAAATTGCATTAAAAAAATTTTATGTTTTAATGGTCACCTGCATAGATCCTTTTTCAAAACTGCTTTATGCATGCATATTGTTTTCATAAAATCATACATATACATACATGCATTTCAAAACAGGTTAACAGCTAAGGGAGGTTCATCAGCTCAGTTGAGTACTAGCCCTATCTGGATTAACACGCGCATGAGCAAGATAAGAAAATCAAGATGATCAAGTTGTTAGAAGACCTGAAGGTAAGAATAGCTTAACTGGAAGTCGTCTAATTTTGTACTCTTCTGATCTTGTACTCAGTTGATGTTACCTTATCTGATCATACTCATCTTGTTTTCCTCTGCTGCTCTACTCAAATTGTGTAAGATGACTTCTACTCAGCTTGTGTATAAGATGACTTCTACTCGGCTGATGTATACTCATCTTACTCTTACTCTTCTTATCCCATAAGATGAGTTCAACTCATCTTATCAGCAGACTTCTGGTCTTGGTCTTCTCTTCTCTTCTTGAGCATTGACATGTCTTCTCTTCTGACCAGAGTCCTATCTATTACAAGATATATAGTAAAGTTGTTTATACAATACAACTTATCCTATTACAAGTATATTTGGTTTATCAATACAAACATAAGGATATAGAATATCCCAGCAAATATCATTATTATTAATATTGCGTTTAATGTCACGCTTGACAGTTAGTACATTCATCTTTAAAAGACCCTTCTCGAGGTACCCTTTCCCAATAAATTGAATACATTTGGTCAGTACAAATTTATGAGTTTCAAAAACTAATTTAAATTCGATTTTGTTCAATAGTGAGCCGGAGACTAAGTTCTTTCGAATGTCTAAGACATGCAGCACATCGACAAGAGTTAGTTCTTTTCCCAAGGTCATTTTCAGTACTTCTCCCCAATCCGACCAAATTCGATGTAGCAGAGTTTTCCATGAAGATTTTTCTACCATTTATCGCTTGGTAATAGGCGAACATTTCCTTGTCTAATTAGATATGACGGGTAGCACCAACGTCTATTCACCATTCCCTCGGGTTATCCACTAAGTTTTCCTCTAACACGACAACATATAGATATAGTTCAGACATATCTTTAGGCAGGGATTTGTGTTCTACAATATTATCCCAATTCTTGTTGGCCTTCTTTGGCTGGCGACATTCACTTGCCTTGTGTCCGGGCTTATCACAATTATAACAGTTACCTTTGAAACTTTTGGTGTTCTAAGGTTTCTGTTGTTTGTCAACTCTTCCGGACTCAGCCAGGTTCACTTTCGCCTCTTCATTACTCTTATCGATCGCACGCTTTTACCCTCGAATTTTCGGTTATCTTCCTCAATCCTTAGTCTCACGATCAAGTTCTCAATGCCCATTTCCTTGCGCTTGTGTTTGAGGTAGTTCTTGAAATCCTTCTACAGAGGCAGTAACTTCTCTATCAGAGCAGCTACTTGAAAGGATTCAAACAATTGCATATCCTCAGCATGAATCTCATGTAGGATTAACTGCAACTCTCGAACATATTCAAAAACAGTCTTCGAGTCAACCATTTTGAAGTCGAGGAACCGTCCGACAATGAATTTCTTCAATCCGGCATCCTCCGTTTTGTACTTCATTTCCAAAGACTGCCATAATTATTTAGCTGTCTTGAAAGTGGCGTGGACACTGTACAACGAGTCATCTTGCCCATTCAGAATGTAATTACGACACAAGAAGTCACTGTGATTCCATGCGTCAAGATCAGTCAACCCCTTTGTTGGTCGTTGTTATCCTCCTCTACAGTAGGAGGATCTTCCTTCAGGAACTGTGCAAGGTTCAAGGTAGTCAGATAGAACAACATTTTTTATTGCCATCTCTGGAAATCATTATCGATAAATTTCGGTGGTTTTTTAGAGTGAACATGAGAAGTAGGAGAAACATGAATAATAGAAGTAGACATCTTCGAATACACATAAAATAACGTCTTACGATTGTTAGAAAATTTAGATGTATGTGTAGACGAAGATTAAATGTGCTAACACAGACTAATACAAGAAAGTCGAGGCTAAAGTTTGATTCTATCTCATGTAAGATGTTATTGCCCCATACACAGGTGCAATACGGATCACTGACAATGGTCCCCAAGATATAACAATTTTAAAACTTCACGACTGTTGCACTACAAATCGGAAGCTATCGACGAATTAAAAAATGAATATCTGGAACTTCCGACCAAACTCTAATGCAAGAACGAAAAATGCTATAATGAATTAGAGTATAAGAATGTAAGAAGGCTTTAGGCTTGAGTGATTTTGGAATGCAAATGTGGGGATACATTTATAAACTTCCAAGAGTCTTTATGATAATAGCTGTGACTCTTTATAATAAACTCTTCTTTCCAAAAGTTACAACCTTTGAAAATAAACAATTACTCACCAAAAATATATCTTTTAAATTAATGCAATAATTCTAAAAGACACAACCTTTAAATTAATGAAATAATTTTAAAGCACACGACCTTTGAAATATAATCATTTCACCAAAAGACATGACATTTCATATCTATATATAAGTCACAATTCATTATTATTATCATAATAATAAATACATTCAACAATATATTTTATTCACTCATTAAATGATCCACTTTGATATTAATTTCTCATTCACCCAAAATTTGGTTTTAAGAAATCAAATCAATTAAATCCATTTAGGCAAAACAAATTATAAAATTGTCACTTAATATTTTATAAAATGCGATCAAAATCAACATTTTTCAAACGTTTTCGCAGACTACTTTTATTCATGATTTTTTTTAAAGAAATTAATTCAAGTTTTTAGTTACTTTTATTTAACGAGATTGCTTTCCTTTGTCTTCAAGAGAAATAGCAGATGAGAAATGAGAATCCAAGAAAGTGTTAAATGTATGTTTGTTGGGATATGAATCCTATGAACAATGTTCTAGTTGATGAGATTAAGTTTTGATGGCCAAAAAGCAACTTAAAGTTAATAATATATGTGGATATAAGTCATCTTAACTAAGTCACCTTGATAAGTCATGATAATATGAGTTACTGATCTTATACATGTTATATGTGAATATATTATGAACTGTTAGGAACTGAGCTGATAATATATTGTATAGACAGCTTATAGAATAGGGCTTAGATATACTCTTCTGTATGTAGTTCAGATGAAGTATAGATAGGTTTTATATTTGTAAGTTTATATTTTGTTGTAATTAGTATAGTTAGTTCAGAACAGAAGACTAGAGAAAGATCAGAAGAACAAGACTAGAAGTCAGAACAGAAGACTCAGAAGACTACTCACAAGAAGAAGACTTCAAATAAGAAGAGTAGATTGAAGCTCAGAAGTATTTTGATGAAGTACATGACAGAAGATAAGAAGTGTGCTGAGTCGGAGTAAGAACATTAAAACTAAGAAGAGTAAGTTTACTGTGCTGAGGTATAATAAGTTTGGAAAACTTATTTGTTAAAGGTGTAACTGAATATATTTGAAGATATGCTGACTTGGAAAGAGAAGTTAAGTCAGTTACAAAAGCGGTTTTAGAGTAAGTTGGAGTTAGTTTCACAAACTGCTAACTGTCATACTAAAATCTATAAATACCGTGTGATCTTCTACTTGAAAAGACTAATGTTATTCTGAAGAACACAAGTATTCAAAGAGCTATTCAAGTATTCAAGAACTCACAGAGTTTGAAGGAGATCAAAGAAGAGAAGAAGCCACAGATTTGAGAAGAATATTCAAAGGCTACAATCATAGAAGTTTATTTTTAGTTTGTGTATTTGTTTGTAAACAAGTTTGCTAGTATCTTGTAGAATTACTAGTCGATCGAAGATATACCTGGTGGTATAATCGAAAAGATCAAAGTCTTAGTCTTGAGACTTAAAGCCACAAGAAACTCAAGAAGGAGTTAATAAAACATCACAACTGGAGTTGTGAGAGTGGATGTAGACAATTGTCGAACCACTATAAATCTCGTGTTCATTTTACTTATTGTTTTATACTTGTTTAATTAATATTAAGAACTGTAGTTTACTAAGTAAAAGTTCAAAATCAAAAGTTGAGTATAAACTGTAAAGACTCACATTAAAATTTAAAGTACTGATCTGAGCTGAGTAAGCACAGTACTGTTCAAGAACACTAAATTCCGCATTGCTAATCTGATATTTTAGGAAAAGTTTTAAAAGTCTATTCACCCTCCCCCCCCCCTAGACTTTTTAGGCTTATCTTAATCTTAACTCAACTTGGGACCAACAATGTTGAAGTCAATGGGGTGTATCTATCAATTGAATCGATAGAGTTGGAATTACAATCAAATAAGCAAATCCATTATTTCAGACACAAAAAAAATCAAAACATCTCAGAGTCGAATGAGATACGTGAAGTAGATGCTGTACCGAAAACGAGAAAGCACAGATCCGTAGAAGAGAGAAGGAAGGGCTTTCCTGTAATTCCCACTCCACGAATTTATCTTTTTTTCTCAATTCCCACTCCAAAAATATTTCTAGCATATATAATCAAGTTGAAAAATGCGTAGGAAGAAATAATGGAAGAAATAGGGGAAAACTTATTTTCAGAAAACCCCAGATCTACGCCGCCATCACGCGAGCGGCGTAGATCGGAGAAGATGAGCACCTTGACGGGGCATTCAGGCTCTGCGTAGATCGGAGAAGACGATCTACTCCGGCGAACGAGCCCGAACTCCTTCGCCTCAACAATATTCAGGCCAGTAAAAAGATCAGATCTGCTTCATCGGGCCTTCGTCGACAGCTTCTTCTTCCATAACTCGGATCTACTGCGATGAACGATCTACTACGTTTGTGACCAGACCTCGAGAGCCTCGTCTTCGTCGATCTCTCAGGCGCCGAACAAATCGACCTCGACTCCGCGAAGATCAAGACTCCATCGTGACTGCTCTTCAACTTCTTGCGGATGATCGGAGGTGTGGGAGGGGCGGCGGCGCGAGGCAGGGGGGATCGACGGGGCGACGAGGAGGAGAAGGAGACGACGGAAATTTGAGAGGAGATGAAGAATTACATATGTATTGCTGAAACCCTCGATTACTCCGAAAATAGAATCACAATCAAACAAAAAATAAAATCTAAAACGAAGACGACGGACATATGAAATGATATGAGAAGAATTCATGATATATTTGAATTTGAAATGGGGGAGAAAGCTGGGAAGAAGGGACACCTTGACTCGACAGAATTACAGGCTAAATGAAAAATGCGGATGAAAAAGAAAAGCAATAACTTATTAAAAAATAAGGGGTATAAGAGACAATTTTGCTGAAATTTTGTATTACCAAGTGGAAGAATTTAAAAAAAAAAATCGTGTGTATCTTCAGACACTTAGGGGACAAATTTTGTATCATGAGTTAATAATCTCAAAATTAAAAGAGAGAATTAACTAATGTTCTCATCAGAATTATTTATTAAATGGATAGTGACTCTATTAATTACATGAAAGTGAAATAATCCAAAGTCGATATATATATTTTGTTTCATTCGTAATTAAGGTCAACATAATTACTCCATTAATAATGAAATACATAAATTAAAATATGGGAGGGATACTACTAGCTAACCTTTTTTTTCGAGTCGACTACTAGCTAACCTAAGTATTGGCCAAAATGCTAAAAAAGAGCACAAATAGTAAATCGTTTAATAATTAAATTGTATTAATTATATGGGTGAAATTGACTTGGGAAGCTCTAATGCTATTCTTCTATTTTTATGTTAGATAAATATAAGAATTGGCATTTGCGTTGTCTTGTCATATACCTATATATATTCAAAATTCATTAATTATTATATTTCAATTAAAAAAAAAAGAAAAAAAAAGGTTCATTTGTTAATTTTACGTAGGGCTGGGTCTATATATAGAGCCATAAGTTGGGCAAACAAACACACCCTTGCCCTTGCACTTGCACACAAATATTATCTATACAACATTAATCATATAATTATATGACAAAGTGGGATAGTTCAAGTGGTTAGAGCACCACTACCTAGACCTTAGATCTTGGGTTCGAGTCATGGGGAGGAAAAAAAAAAGATGGGTATTTAACTTTCCATAAAAAAAAAAATTAATCATATAATTATAATATTCTTGAGTTTATAATTTGATACTAGCAAAATGAAGCTGTTTGTATTGTTCTTCTCATTTGCTGCAATAGTCCTAGTACTGTCCTAGTACTATTTCAATTTGTATTGTTCTTCTCTACTATTTCAATTTGTATTGTTCTTCTCATTTGCTGCAATAGTCCTAGTACTATTTCAATTATCTTCAATTTGTATTGTTCTTCTCATTTGCTGCAATAGTCCTAGTAGTATATTAATTCCTAACAGAGGAAATACGACTTCGAAGCAGTTTTCATCTTCGGAGACTCCAACTCCGACACTGGAGGTTACTTTGCTGCTTTTCCTCGTCAATACTCTCCATTTGGAACCACTTACTTCAACAAGCTCGTTGGACGGACGTCAGACGGTCGGCTCATCGTCGATTTCTTAGGTATATATATTTTTTTGAAGTCTCAGTATTCGATCAATTTTTTTTTTTTTAAAGGCTAATCGCATGAAACTTTGCAGCACATGTACAAGCACTGGGGCTACCGTATCTGCAATCCCTCGACTATGATTTCAGACACGGTGTCAACTTTGCTGTGGCGTCTGCCGGTGTATGTCTCACACCCAGTCAAGGAGGTAGCCCCTTCACTCTTCCTGTTCAGGTACATCTTATTACATTAGTAATTTGATCTTACTAGTATATATGTTTTCTAATAATTACATCCGATTTGTAGGAACCCCGCTTTCTGAACCCGAAGTTTTCGGAAAATCCCTCTACATCATATACATTGGCCAAATGATTTCACTTTTTCTTTTGGCTCACAAGGGTTGACCGACGACGACTTCTTACAGAAAGTGGTTTTAGGCGTTACTAATACCACACCGGTAATTATAGTCATACATCATGTTCTAAATTAAAACAAAAAAAATAATATTATGTTTAATTCAATTGATGTGCAGGAGGTTTACAAAATGGAGGGTCGAACGATCCTGGTGTTTAATTTGGCTCCGGTAGGTTGCTACCCGTACGTGTTGTCCCAATTTCGCAACACTTCAGACATAGATTCGTCTGGATGTCTGATGTCTTGCAACAACGCTGTGGACGACTACAACGGGATGCTGAAGGCTGAATTGGACAAAGTTAGGCAACAAATGTTCGTCGACGCCAAGCTCATACTCGTCGACACGCACTCCGTTCTCCTACAGATCTTCTGAAACCCTACTGCCTATGGTACATTTTACTTGTAAACTCTAATTATAAATTAATTAAACTGATGATTCTAATAATTTTTAATTAAATTTTATTAGAGTTTGAAAAGGCAACAAGTGCATGCTACATTAATTTTGGGGTACAATCAATTTGTAGTAATCCCCAAAATTATGTAAATTGGGATGAAAATTCATCTTAGTGAAGCCACAAACAAGGTTGTGGTGATGCATTACTCAAGGGTACTGGCCCTACTTTGACCCACCATTTTCTATTCTAGGCTGACCACTTATTTATGTAATAATCTAGCTAGCTACCTACCTACCTTTAATATTCTGCCGTACCTACGTCTTGTGACATCATTTCGGAAATATATTATCGTTTCTTCTCAATTTATTTTATTTTTAGTTTTTACGACTTTACCAATCCCACATTAGGTTTAATTTATTCGCATTTCAACATTAATAAAATAAATATATTTAAAATGAAATTATAAATTAAAATATGGGATACTACTGGCCACATGACTCATCACATTATTGCAGGTTTATTCGGATGGTCAACATTAATAAAAAAAAATATAAATTTAAATATGGGATACTAACTACTAAGCTAGCTAACCTAATTATGTATATACAGTATATTCAAATGCTTAAAAGATCAAACCAATCAAGAAATAGTAAATTATTAATGATCAATTTTTTTTTTAAATATAATAATTAATGAATTTGGGAGGGATAGTACTAGGGAGCTAGCTAACCTAATTATTATATATATCCAGAATGCTAAAAAAAGAAATAGCTAGCTAGTAAATTATATATTACATCAATCCAAATTCTCATAAAAAATTAGTACTCATATATATATGCAACAAAAATTATTTTATTCAACTAAATTAATTAAAAAAGTGTGTGAAGACTTTCAACTAAATTAATTATTTCAATTGAAAAAAAAGGTGCATATGGAGTATAGAGAGAAAAAAATCATTTTACGTCATGTAACTTAGGCCTAATCCAATTTATATTTTTTAAGTTTTCACTTTTTCGATTTACGTCCTTTTTGATCCAATTTACGTCCTTTTCGCCGGAAAATTTTCAAACTCACCGGAATGTGAGGAATAAATTGGGATTCCAACCAAATAGTCCAATTTACGTCCTTTAAGTTTGAAATTTTAAAATTTAATAAATAAATTTTCTAAAAATATCTTTAAATTTTTTAAAATATTATTAAAAATCTGAAAACATCATTAAAATTAAAAACTATAAAATGTGAAAAATAAAATTCAAAATACCTTATTTAATTTTTTAAAAATCTCATTAAATATTATAAAATGTGTAAAATAAAAATAAAAAATTTTACAATTCAAAAAATCGAAAATGTTTAACTTAAAATTAAGAAATTCGAAAATCTCATTAAAAATTCTAAAAATCTCTTTAATTTTTTAAAAATGTGTAGATTAAATATTAAAAAATTTTAAAACCCATACAAATAATAAAAATTATTAATATGTCATTAAAAACCAGACTTGATTCGGACTCATCCTCCATTAAAGTTTTTCTCGAACTCCTAAATTTTTTTGTATTCCACGCCTTGATTGATTGTAGAACCGTGTCAAATTCATTTTAATGAGGTTTTTAGAATTGTATAATTTTTTATTTTATTTTAAACATTTTTTAAATTTTAATTTATATATTTTTTATATTTAGAATTTTATGTTTTTATGAGATTTTTAGAAATTTTTTATTTTTAATTTCCAATATTTCAAATTTTTAGAATTTTAGAATTTTTTATTTTTATTTTACACCATTTATAAATTTTAATGATATTTTTAGTTTTTAATGAGATTTTTAATTTTTTAAAGAATTTTTTAATTATTAATTTTTAATTTTCAAACTTAAAGGACGTAAATTGGACTATTTGACCGGAATTCCAATTTTTCGACGAAAAGGACATAAATTGGACACCCTAGGACGTAAATTGAAAAAATGAAAACTTAAAGGATATAAACTGGATTAGGCCTAAGTTACAGGACGTAAAATGAAATTTTCTCGAGTATAGACAATGTTATACTTATTCTTCATAAAGGGCAGCACTTAAAACCGTTCAATATATTGAACGATCTATTTTACTCAATGCGTCCCACAATTATTTTCACATTTTTCTTTTTAAGACGTTCCATAATTACTTTTATACTTTTAAAATGGAAGACTCTTAACAATATCCTTAAATTTACACAAATGACATTACTTTTTCTCCACATATACACAGTTAACTAATTTCTTTACTTTATACATAAATGTTTACAAAATTAACCCTCAAAATTTCCACTAAATTCACTTTTTTTATTCCACGTGTCATTTCATATGTGAAAATAATCATGGGATGGAGGGAGTGTTTTTTTTTTTTTTTTAAACTTTGGAACTTTTCTCTGGACCAATGTATTGCGGTTCGATTTTTCTGTTCTACTTTTTATGTTTCACTAGTATTTTATCCTCATTAACACGTGTCATTCTTAATATATATTTTAGAACGTTAATTATTTTTTAATATAATATATATCAATTATCTATATCAGAACAAGCGATTTCAGAAGTTATTGGACTACTTTTCTTTTAGTTGGTTGAAACTTGACATAGATTCATTATTGTACTACTTTTGTCGGCCTGTATATTGTAAGGGCCAAAAATATACGCTACGGATAAATGCCCCTACATATTATGTTTTCACAATTTCACTCCACTTCAATTTATATTTTGAACTAATAAATAAAAAGACTATACTATTTTGGTGTGCTGAGTTCACCTCGCATTTCTTAACGAAAAACAAAATATGTTTTTTTGAATTTATCTTTCACCCAAAATTTAGTAGTATTTATTTATAATTTATTATTTTTCATTTTATTATTATTTTATTTGACCATATTATTGCATGATTGTGTAGTTGTAATGAATGTATGTGTAGTATATTTCGTTTCCGAGTTTTTTTATTAAAAAATTGTGTTTTGCAAAAATTCAGCACTGATTCGTCGAATTTTGTGAAATTTTTCGGAAAAAAGTTCCACGATTTGAATCAAAAAAGTTGGCCGAGTTTTGATTCAAAATTCGACCAACTTTTCCACCGTTTGATTCAAAACTCGGCCAACTTTTTCACATTTTGATTCAAAACTCAGTCAACTTTTCCACATTTTGATTTAAAACTCGGCCAACTTTTCTACGTTTTGATTCAAAAAAAATTGTAATGTATATTAAAGTGTTGATAAGGTAAAAGATTATTTGTGGTATTTTGTGGGAGGGTGAACTCATATTTGGGGGCATTTATCCGTGGCCAAAATATATATTTACAGCCCGAAAGAATGGTCATATTTTCCAAATGTGCCTAACTGGCCCAAGTTCTTATTAGAATTTGAAAAGGCGTTGGCTATATACCCCTCCAGCCTTGTTAAGTATGCTCCCCCATCTAATATATTAATTTAATAATAACATTAAATACCTATTTTACCCCTCTAGTACTTTTAGGCAGATAGATACACCCCCCCTATTTCCTATTACATGATTCCTACCGTTTGTAATCTTTTACAGACTACAAAGATTACCAAAAAAAAACACAACTCCAAAATCCGCTTCAAAAAAAAAATCACTATGGTTATGCTAGTAAACTAGCTAAAATCGGTTTCAAAATACAATCAGTTGTTAAGGAGCATAATGGTTCAAAAACGTGAAGGAAGCTATAAATATGTGAGTTCTTTCTTCTTATGTTTTATTTTTGTTTAAGTTTTGAAATGTGGGCATAAAAATCTAGGGTTTAGGGTTTTTTTTTTTTTTTTTTTAGCTTCTTGTATGTTTTTTGGTATTTTATGACGTAAACTGAGATAAAAATGGTGTGTGGTTATTTTCGTGTGTTTGGGCATGACGTTTTTTTCGTTCAGTATTTTCGACCCTGGTTGGTCGACGGAAACAAGTATGGTCGACATGACGATGTCGATGAGGTTATGTTTCGTCGACCAACCTGTGCTGAAAGTTTATTTACACATATAATCATACCGTGCAATTTTCATTAAGGAGTTGTCGACCAAAACGTATTCCATCGGCAATGTGGTATCGACCATAACGTATATCATCGACACTGTAGTGTCGACCGTAACCTATTTGGTCGATGACACCCTCTCGAAAAAAGTGAGTAACCGTTTCTTTTTTCCAAAATTTGTCGGACGATTCAAACAACGATCTAGAATATGTTGAGGAAACAAATGTATTCCGCGATGATACTTTTGTTGAGGAAACCGAGGATCCCATGTATGGTGAAGAAAATCAAGGTGAAGAGGCTCCGGGTAATGAAATTGTGATGGACTATACGGACGTCTTCACAAATGGAAATTATTTTGTAAGTCGGGAGGCCCTTCAAGAGTGGGTACGTGTTGTATCTAGAGAACACAATATGGTGATCATTGTGAAGCGTTCCGATAATGGGTCCGGGAAGAAGAAAGCACACATGTTGCTAGCATGTGAACGGGGTGGAGTGTATCGTAAGTTTAAAGGCAGGGGTAGGAGCCAAATAGTTCTCCATGAGGGTACAAATGACGAGGAAGCAGATGAAGAGGAGAAGAATATGAGACGGAATACTGGGTCAAAGAACGTGTTGATGATGATTAAGAGTAGGAACCCCGACAACCACTCTACCCTCCGCACTATCTACAATTGTCGGAACAAGTACAGATTGACCGAGTATGGTGGGCGTAGTCAGTTGCAGCAATTAATGACCTTATTGATTGACCATCAGTATTTCCATAGTCATAGAACTTGTTCTCAGACGAATACCTTACGGGAGCTTATTTTGACATGATTTGTAAGACTTATTTCGACAGGATTTGTAAGGCTTATTTTGACATGATTTGTAAGGCTTAGCAAATACCAAAAGAAATGTCGTCAAAAGTAACCTAGCAAATACCATAAGAAATGTCATCAAAAGTACCCTAGCAAATACCATAAGAAATGACATCAAAAGTAAACCAAATAACATAAGAAATGTCATCAAAGTAATCTAGCAAATACCCTAAACCATCAATCTAATCTCTCCCTCTCTTTCGTGCTCTGCCTCTTGCTGCCCTTGAAGATGAAGATTTGGGTTTGGTGGCGGCTAAAGTGTCTGACAAGCTGTTTGCATTACTTGCATTGCCTCGTCTGTAGTCGGTGCGTCTCCAGAGAGCCATCTCTCAACCAAAGGAGCCATCATTTCTTATGCTACGCTGATCATAAGCTACGGATCATTACTAACAAGTGCCCGTTCACTTTATACCCGCGTACTTGTGGTTGATTTCGACAGAAACACATGTGTGTTTTGTATGAACCAAGTGAGGTAGTCGTGATCCTCCACCAGTGTCCATGCCAAAAGCATGGAAATGTGGCTATGACACTTGAGCACACCGCGCTCTTGACCCATCCAAATAAAATTAGCCACGTGACTTTGGAAAGATCCCAACAATGGAGGATTGGCCAACTTCTTTGAACTGTCTACTTCAACCTCATCGTGCTCCTCATCCTCACTGTCTTCAGGATTAATATGTGGAGAGGTGTGTGTTTCTTGAGGTAGAGAGGGGGCATCCGGTGGGGAAGTGTGTGTTTCTTGAGGAATAGGAGGAGCGAGTGCTTCTTCAGGAGTAGGAGGAATGAGTGTTTCTTGAAGTAGAGGGGGTGCGGGTGCTTCTTCAGGAGTATGAGGAATGAGTGTTTCTTGAAGTAGAGGAGGTGCAGGTGCTTCTTGAATAGAATGAGGGTTTTCTTGGGAGAGAGCCTCCACATTTCTCTTTCGATTAGAGGTCGTAGGCCTTCGCTTATACTGTGTAAAAAAAAGAAGACGAAAACATTTCAATAGACAATAAACAAGGAAAATTAATAAAACAGTACTATTTTCAACACATACATGCCAACAAAAGAGGTCTCAGTCGACAATCATGTGTTGACGGAATTGGGTTCCATCGACAACATGTTATCGACAGAAGTACATTCCATCGACCACATGGTACCGACAGAAGTACATTTCATCGACCACATGGTACCGACAGAAGAACGTTCCATCAACAACTTGTTATCGATGTAATTGGTATTCATCAACACCCCGTTGTCGACAGAGATACTTTCCATCGACGGACCAGTGTCGATGATCAATTGTTTTGTTGACCCTGGTTCGCCGACAAACACATTTTTTTTTCCGTCGTCATCACCGCACAATGTCAAAATAAAAAACGAAAGAATACATGTTTTCCGTTCATACAATGTCAAATTAAAAAACTAAACCATACATCAATATTAGAAAACCCTACATTCTAATCCCTAACATTTCCAATGCTTCAAACTTAACCCATTCAAACTAAAATGAATATATTAAAACACCTAAATAGAACAATAACTACAACAAATCACAAAAATTACAACCTATTACAAAGAAAGAAAATGAAAAACTTACTTTTCGGGTTCGAAGTGGGCGGCTCCATTACAAAATCGAGGCCGCTACCGCTGTGTCGCGACCGACTTTTGAGTATCTCCAGTCGTGAGTTTCAAACTGCAGTGCCGTCCCGACTAATGTGTATCTTCAGGCATGAGTTTCAAATTAAATTGGTGGAATATGGTAAGACTTTTGTGTATCTTCACGCGTGAGTTTCAAATTAAATTGGTTGAATATGGAAAGTTGTCTTGAGTGTGGGAGTGTATCTATAAGTATGTTTAAAATGTGTAAGGGGTATAATAGGTATTTTACGGGGAGTATATCTAACATTTTACTATTAAAGGGGGTACATGTATCTAGAGAGTATACTTAACAAGGCTGGAGGGGTATATAGCCAACGCCTTTGAAAAAAAAAGCACAAATTAAATATGTTTATATAAACTTTTGCAAGTAGATTAAGAAATGCTTTTTCGATCTTTTATTAGATTGTCAATTTTTCATTTTTTGCCATTTGTTATTTTTTGGTTCTATAAAAGTTATTTCTACCAATTTAATTCCATCTTCGCAATTTGTTCTATTTTAATCCCAAAAAAAATTAAATGTAATTGTAAAAAATAAAATTAATACATTTAACTTTTTTGGATCAAAACAGAACAAATTGTAAAAAATAAAATTAATTAGGTACATTTATTGACTTCTATCCCTTATAAATTTTAAAAATTTATTTTCGAAAAAAAATATACCTCATATACACCACTTTAACGATATCTTCAAACTTTAACTTTTTTTATAGGGAAAATATCACTTTTGGTCACTGAACTTTACCACTTTTCACATTTGGTCACCCACGTTTCATCACTATCAAAATTGGTCACTCACTTATTCGTCACTATCAAAATTGGTCACTCACTTATTCTTTCTCTATCAATTTTGATGCTAAATCAGTCATTTTATAACGTAGAAAAGGTTTTGAGCGCTAACTTTTATTTTCTCTCTTTTAATTCCTTAACCCTAAAGCCCCCAAACCCCTTTTTTTTTTTAATTTTATTGAATTTATCTTCAATTAATATTACACGTGTTGAGGTGTGTGGTTAAGAATAGATTATCAAATCGGAACAAGTATAAATGGGGAAATGAATTCTAATAATTAACTATTTGAAATAAGTTTCTATTTTCAATCATTATACAAATTCAATATGAAAATTAGTAATTGAAATATTATTAAAAAAAGTTAATTATTAGAATTCATGTCCCCATTTATACTTATTCCTGTTTGATAATCTATTCTTAACCACACACCAATAATATTAACTGAAGATAAATTCAGTAAAATTTAAAAAAAAAATGGGTTTGGGGGTTTAGGTTTAAGGAATTAAAAGAGGGAAAATAAAAGTTGGCGCTCAAAACCTTTTCTCCGTGAGGAAATAACGGATTCTCTAACACCATCATCAAAATTGATAGAGAAAGAATAAGTGAGTGACCAATTTTGATAGTGACGAATAAGTGAGTGACCAATTTTGATAGTGATGAAATGTGGGTGATCAAATGTGAAAAGTGGTAAAGTTCAGTGACCAAAAGTGATATTTTCCCTTTTTTATATACTGGAGTATTAATTTAATTTTCTCAAATATTACTGCAATTTTCACATGGCGCGTACGCTTTATTTATTCCTTTACGTTTTGCTGTTTTAGTAATAGGCAATGACCTTGCTTTCTCTCCTTTTGAATATGCAAAATAGACTATATATTAAATTAATTATAATGCCATCCTCGGAAATATGCATGACAATTTATAATTAAAATTAACTTTAATTTTATATATATGTAAGAAATTTTTTGTTTAAATTTTTATTTCTAAGTGTACGTATTTATTTTATTAATGATTTTTTTTCATAATTGAAATATAATAATTAATGAATTCTTATGACAAAGGGAATGCACATACATGGAGATTCTTAAATTATTTAACATAAAAATAGAAAAATAGCATTAATAAGAAAATGGCTTTTATTTCGTTTTAGCTTCCCAAGTTAATTTCACCCATATAATTGTTAATTACTACTACAATTGATTAATTATTAAATAATTTAATTGGTTCATGCATAATGTGGATATATATAATGAATCAACTTACTTTTTGCTTTTTCAATATATTTTCAAAATTCATGGAAACGTATTTTAATTTGTGGCCCAAAAAATAATAAGTACTAATTAAAAATAAATGACAATAAGTTAGGTCTAACATACATATTTATTAGTAATTAATTATAACAAATAAATAACAATAATTTAATTTTATAAATATTTTTTAGAGACAAATTTATATTCATAAAACATAATATGAAATATATATATATATATATATATATAGTAATTTAAATAAAAAATTATATTGATATCAACACATTTAAAAGTAAAATATAAATGATTCTACATATATATACTTGTTGTGTATTAAACATCAAATTAAAATAAAATAGAGGTCCCTCACGGCCTCACGCGATTAGTCACAAACTTGATTATTTTTAACAATAGTTCAACCTTTGTCAATTTATGGGAAAAAAAACATTTATCTTTCCTAATCAATATTAAAAATCACATACAAGATATATAATAAGACAATAGTCATCAAAATCAATATACTAAATTTACCAGAGAGTATTGGTTAGAAACACATGTATATAGCAAGAAATCCAAATATAAAATCATGTGAATCTTCTAAGATTGTCGAGTTAATTTGTAGAAATAAAATAAATTTAAAAAAATACTAAAATTATATACGTAGACTCCTCATTAAAAATGTAGTGAAAATATATGACAATTATAACAACCTATTTTTCTTTTCTATTGAGGATATATATATATATATATATATATATTACGTGTTAATACATGATAAATAACAAGTGAATTGGGAGATACAATTAAAAATCAAGAAAATGACTATTTACACAATGAAATAACTACTTATGATTCACATGATAATTTAGTAACTCCGACTCGTGGTGATTATACACATAGAATTGAACCGTGTATACGAACAACCCTTAAATTGATTATTAGGCTGTCATTAGTCTCTCTTCAAAAGAACAACCCTTAAATTGATTATTAGGCTGTCATTAGTCTCTCTTCAAAAGAACAATTTGACATAATTTGCAGTACTAGTGCAAATATATATCACCAATTTCTTAAATTACACATCTAAATATAACATGGACTTTTTTTGTAATCGAAATTAATATACTTCATCCGTCCCATTATTATTGGAACGTTTGATAAAAATGTCAGTTTCATTATTAATTGAACATTTCTTTATTTAAAAAAAATAACTTTTTACTCATTTAAAAAACTTCCTTAAACATGTCATTACATTTTACTCACTAACTAAAATTTTTCTCTCCAATAAAGCTGAATTATCCATTATATCCCTAATAAAAAAATCACTTTATAACATTTAATACTAGTACTCCCTCCGTCCCAAGATTACTCTTGCACGGTTTGACTGACACGTTTTTTAAGAAAAAATATTTTGGTGGTTGATGATGTAAGATAAATTAGGGGTATTTTAGGTGATTTGGTGAGGTATAAAATGGATATGATGAGGTGTAAAGTAAAATGTATGTAAAAAGATGGTGTCAATTTTGAAAATAAAATGATGTTGAGAGGGTATTAATTTTGTGGGAGTATTTTCATATTAAGAGTGTGCAAGTAATTTTGGGACGTCCAAATAAGAAAAGTGTGCACGTAATCTTAAGACGGAGGAAGTAATAAATAATTTTTACATTAAAACCCGAGTAAATAGTAAATGTTCAATTAATAATAGGACGGATGGATTAGAAAGGAAGTGAGATATTCATGAATAGTTAAAGAACATATATTAAGCGAATTTCTTTACCACTGAATCAATTTTTCTTCTGGGTACGTAATTTGAATATTAATTGTAAACACAAATTCGTGAATTAAATAATAAAACGCGAAAATGCGAAACAATTTTATTTCTTTCGGATTAAACCGATAAATCGGATTAAACCGATAAATATTGCAGGTTACAATCTCTAATTTGCTCCTCTGATTCTCTTTTCTTGAACTTTACTTGAATTTCTTGAGCTTTTGGAGTTGGATCCGCAGCCGAATCCTCTTCGATCTTGAATTTGAGATTTTATAACGTTAATCCAAGGGTTTGGCGCCGTATTTTGGATTAAACGTTGAATTTAGGGACTTTTGGGATGAACGTCGTTGAAGATCGTTCTTGAACTTGGGACTTTGTAACGTTAATCCAAGGGCTTGACGCCGTATTTTGGATCAAACGTCGATTTCCGGGACTTTTCGGGACTTATCGGGACTTTTCCGGGACTTTTCGGGACTTATTGAGACTTTATCGGGATTTATTGGGACTTTATCGGGACCTTCGGGACTTTTCTGGGACAACCACCGTTGAAGATCCTCCTTGAAGAAACACCGGATTGGGGGGCTTAGCACCTTAATCTCCACCCGAATGCTGCTTCTCACCACCCTGCACGAAGAACGTCTTTGAAGCTCCTCCTACTCCTGAAGAACACTCTAAAATCTCTGCAGAGAATTCTAGAGCCTTGAATGCTTCTGATTCTTCTTGATGATGAAATGAATAAAATGAGGCTTCTATTTATAGGTGTAGAACCTAGGGTTTTTTTATGGGCCAATGAGATATTTGTGCTAAGTGGTTAGGGTTTAGTTCAAATTTTGAATTACTTGATGGGTTAAGAATACCCTATTTGGGCTCGATTTGATTTGTTGGACTTTAGAGGCTCATCTTCATTTATGGGACTTTAGAGACCCGTTTTCATTTATGGGACTTTAGAGACCCGTCTTGATTTACTGGATTTTAAAGGCCCGTCTTGATTTACCGGACTTTAGAGGCCCGTCTTGATTTAATGGACTTTAGAGGTACGTCCAAAGGAATTTAAAATTTAGGTGTCTACAATAATGCCAATTACTAAATTAACATTAACAATTCTCTTATTAAGAGTATAGTAAGAAATACATGATTTTCTTAATACACGTGCATTGTTCTAAAACGACGACACTTATTTAAAATCAGAATGTAGGTCGCTGATAGCAAAAACATTGGGGAATGTCGTAAATTCTTGTACACCCTGATAGGAAATAGCCCATTTCTGTACACTCTACATTACAGTCCCCATCGCACGGCCCCCCATCATGTAATGTGGGATATCATCAAGAGGTCCTGCTATTTTAATTCAAATAAAGACGGAAAAAATTGAAAATTATTTTTACTTTTTCGAGGAAAAGTTCTAATTTACATGACTAAAATCAACTTGATAAAATTAATATATAGGACCAAAAATAAAAATGGTGTAACTTATAGGACAAAAAATACGCAAATTTCTGAAAAAGGAAAAAATCGAATTTTTGTCCCGCAAGGCCGCAAGTTACAATTTTGATCATATAAGTTACAAATTTTTTTAAAAATCATTTGAAAAGGATGGAAAATTTGAAAATTCCCTAATAAAAAAAACTCAAATTAAGACCCCAACCCACCCACATAATTCATGTGTGTGTAAATAATACTCCTACCGTTCCATTATAAGTTTCTCATCTTCTTTTTCTGAATGTTCCATAATAAATTTTTCATTCCATTTTTTACAAATTATTTTCTCTTTCACCATCACATCACTTGTACTATATTTATTATTTTATCATATTCCATAATCAAAATACGTAAAAGAAAGAGGAAACTTATACGGACAGAGGGAATAGTAATTGATCAATAATAATGAATATTTGAAGTCTAAAAATTTACCTGCTGGAAGCATTTGATCACTTGCTGTGAAGTTGAACAATAACATGTGAATAACTACAATAATACGTAGATATTTCATTGTGTATATAGCCATTTCTTTGATCTTAAATTATCGATGAGTTATAGGTATATATCTCCCAATTCTCTTTGTTATTTATATGCATTAATATTGTATATCTATCCCCAATAAAAGGAAAAATAAAATTAGCTTATTATAGCTGTCGTATATTTAATTTCACCACGTTTTTTTTTATGAAGAGTGAGCGTATATACTCCACAATAATTTTTATAGGTAGATGGACACATATATTGAAAAAGTGTAATAATGAGTGAAGTTTTAGGAGGTAATTTTATAAATTTTTATGTATAAAGTAAATAAATGAGTCAATTTTTGTGTATGTTTGGAGAAAAAATAATGATATTTGTGTAAAATTGAGAATATAGTGAGGGTGAAGTTTATAGAGAGTTTTCCATTTTAAAAGTGTGAAAATTATTCTGTGATGTCCAAAAAAGAAAAGTATGAAAGTTATTGTGGAACGGAAGAAATATTATTTTAATATTTATTTCAGTTTAATGGTTATAATTTTGTTCTATATATAATTAACTTGAATATATAATTAACTTGAAATAAATTAACACACACAATATGCAAAGGCTTAAGATTTTATTCAAGTGATTTAATTGCTATGTGCGTTTATAGTACTCTCATTAATTTAGCATTTGATCTTGTAGATTTATTATATTTATTTTTTTGTGAAACTAATAGAAATATAAAATATGAAAATCGTAGGCAAAATAGGGGTGAAAATATACTATACACACTACTTTAACTATACCTTCAAACTCTAACTTTTTAAATCAAATTTTTTGTAATTTGTTCTATTTTAGTTCTAAAAAAGTTAAATGTAATTGTAAAAAAAGAAAAAAAGGAACTTCATATATAGATACATTTAAGTTTTTTGAAATCAAAACAGAACAAATTGTAAAAAATTGAGTTAAATTTATATATTTAACTTTTTTAGAACTAAAACAAAAAAATAAAAATGCAAAAAATATTAAACTAAATTAATATGTTTAACTTTTTGAGACCATTTTAAAAAATGTTGAAAGTTATGAAATTAAATTAACTTCTAACGGTTAAATTTTATAATTTTTATTTACAAAAAAAAATATTACTCGTACACACCACTTTAACTATACCTTCAAACTTTTAATTTTTTTTTTTTTTATATATTGGAGTATTAATTTTCTCAAATATTACTGCAATTTTCACATGGCCACGCTTTATTTCCTTTACGTTTTGCTGTTTTAGTAATAGACAATGACCTTGCTTTCTCTCCCTTTGAATATGCAAAATAGACTACTAAATTAATTATAATGCCCTCCTCGAAAATATGCATGATGAGATGACAACTTGTTAATTAAAACTTTAATTTTATATGTAAAAATAAATTTGTTTAAATTTTTATTTCTAAATGTATCTATTTTATTGAATTATTGACATGCATTGGGTTTTTTTATTCCATTTCACGCTTCACTATCTAGATTACGCTTAATAATAACTATTTTGACATGTGTTAAAGATCCAAAATTGGTTACAATATAAGAGTACGTAATTCCCACGAATTTTGAAGATTGAAAAAGCAAAAAAAGTAGGTTGGTTATTCACATCACATGAACCAATTAAAGTAATTAAATTTAATATGGCCGGCATGGGGTGAAGTTAGACTTGGGAAGCCAAAAAAAAAAAATGCCATATATGCTTACAATTTAATTTCCTATTTTTATGTAAAGGAATAAATATCACTTTAATTAATTAGATAGTTTCTTCAAATGAACACTCCCACTAGGGTTATTAAAAAACTCAATGTGCATTGCCTTGTGTATAAATATTAATTTACAAGATCGGATGAAACGAAATTCTGACAAATAAATTAAATAAGAAAAGTGAGTGCGTAAAATATCAATACTATAAATTTATAAAAACAGAGACATATATACACTTAGAATTAAACTTTTAGATTTCTTACATATATTAATGAATTCTGATATGTAGGTATATGTATATATGTACAAGCTAGCTAGGCATTGCACATGGAGTTTCTTAATAAATAATAACCCTACTGGGAGTACTGTACGTTCATTTGGAGAAATATATATTTAGCTATATAATTAAAATATATAAAAATAGGACAGGGCGGCATTTATTTCGTTTTAAGTACCCCACAAGTCAATTTCACCCATATTCCATATTAAATTTAATTATTATATATGTAAAACTTATTATATAATTTTATACATAATGTTTATTATATAAATAATTATATTATTTTACAAGATTAACAAATTTGTTATATATACATAATACACTACTTCTATAGTATATAATCCCCTTATATACTATTAGTGAGTTTAAATTGATGATGTGTCATTTTGTGGTTAATTTGGTTTATGTGTCATTTTGTGGTTGATTTGGCTTATGTGTCATAATTTTAAGAAGAGTAAGTTTACTGTGCTGAGGTATAATAAGTTTGGAAAACTTATTAGTTAAAGGTGTAACTGAATATATTTGAAGATATGCTGACTTGGAAAGAGAAGTTAAGTCGGTTACAAAAGCGGTTTTAGAGTAAGTTGGAGTTAGTTTCACAAACTGCTAACTGTCATACTAAAATCTATAAATACCGTGTGATCTTCTACTTGAAAAGACTAATGTTATTCTGAAGAACACAAGTATTCAAAGAGCTATTCAAGTATTCAAGAACTCACAGAGTTTGAAGGAGATCAAAGAAGAGAAGAAGCCACAGATTTGAGAAGAATATTCAAAGGCTACAATCATAGAAGTTTATTTTTAGTTTGTGTATTTGTTTGTAAACAAGTTTGCTAGTATCTTGTAGAATTACTAGTCGATCGAAGATATACCTGGTGGTATAATCGAAAAGATCAAAGTCTTAGTCTTGAGACTTAAAGCCACAAGAAACTCAAGAAGGAGTTAATAAAACATCACAACTGGAGTTGTGAGAGTGGATGTAGACAGTTGTCGAACCACTATAAATCTCGTGTTCATTTTACTTACTGTTTTATACTTGTTTAATTAATATTAAGAACTGTAGTTTACTAAGTAAAAGTTCAAAATCAAAAGTTGAGTATAAACTGTAAAGACTCACATTAAAATTTAAAGTACTGATCTGAGCTGAGTAAGCACAGTACTGTTCAAGAACACTAAATTCCGCATTGCTAATCTGATATTTTAGGAAAAGTTTTAAAAGTCTATTCACCCTCCCCCCCCCTAGACTTTTTAGGCTTATCTTAATCTTAACTCAACTTGGGACCAACAATGTTGAAGTCAATGGGGTGTATCTATCAATTGAATCGATAGAGTTGGAATTACAATCAAATAAGCAAATCCATTATTTCAGACACAAAAAAAATCAAAACATCTCAGAGTCGAATGAGATACGTGAAGTAGATGCTGTACCGAAAACGAGAAAGCACAGATCCGTAGAAGAGAGAAGGAAGGGCTTTCCTGTAATTCCCACTCCACGAATTTATCTTTTTTTCTCAATTCCCACTCCAAAAATATTTCTAGCATATATAATCAAGTTGAAAAATGCGTAGGAAGAAATAATGGAAGAAATAGGGGAAAACTTATTTTCAGAAAACCCCAGATCTACGCCGCCATCACGCGAGCGGCGTAGATCGGAGAAGATGAGCACCTTGACGGGGCATTCAGGCTCTGCGTAGATCGGAGAAGACGATCTACTCCGGCGAACGAGCCCGAACTCCTTCGCCTCAACAATATTCAGGCCAGTAAAAAGATCAGATCTGCTTCATCGGGCCTTCGTCGACAGCTTCTTCTTCCATAACTCGGATCTACTGCGATGAACGATCTACTACGTTTGTGACCAGACCTCGAGAGCCCCGTCTTCGTCGATCTCTCAGGCGCCGAACAAATCGACCTCGACTCCGCGAAGATCAAGACTCCATCGTGACTGCTCTTCAACTTCTTGCGGATAATCGGGGGTGTGGGAGGGGCGGCGGCGCGAGGCAGGGGGGATCGACGGGGCGACGAGGAGGAGAAGGAGACGACGGAAATTTGAGAGGAGATGAAGAATTACATATGTATTGCTGAAACCCTCGATTACTCCGAAAATAGAATCACAATCAAACAAAAAATAAAATCTAAAACGAAGACGACGGACATATGAAATGATATGAGAAGAATTCATGATATATTTGAATTTGAAATGGGGGAGAAAGCTGGGAAGAAGGGACACCTTGACTCGACAGAATTACAGGCTAAATGAAAAATGCGGATGAAAAAGAAAAGCAATAACTTATTAAAAAATAAGGGGTATAAGAGACAATTTTGCTGAAATTTTGTATTACCAAGTGGAAGAATTTAAAAAAAAAAATCGTGTGTATCTTCAGACACTTAGGGGACAAATTTTGTATCATGAGTTAATAATCTCAAAATTAAAAGAGAGAATTAACTAATGCATGTTCTCATCAGAATTATTTATTAAATGGATAGTGACTCTATTAATTACATGAAAGTGAAATAATCCAAAGTCGATATATATATTTTGTTTCATTCGTAATTAAGGTCAACATAATTACTCCATTAATAATGAAATACATAAATTAAAATATGGGAGGGATACTACTAGCTAACCTTTTTTTTCGAGTCGACTACTAGCTAACCTAAGTATTGGCCAAAATGCTAAAAAAGAGCACAAATAGTAAATCGTTTAATAATTAAATTGTATTAATTATATGGGTGAAATTGACTTGGGAAGCTCTAATGCTATTCTTCTATTTTTATGTTAGATAAATATAAGAATTGGCATGTGCGTTGTCTTGTCATATACCTATATATATATTCAAAATTCATTAATTATTATATTTCAATTAAAAAAAAAAGAAAAAAAAAGGTTCATTTGTTAATTTTACGTAGGGCTGGGTCTATATATAGAGCCATAAGTTGGGCAAACAAACACACCCTTGCCCTTGCACTTGCACACAAATATTATCTATACAACATTAGTCATATAATTATATTACAAAGTGGGATAGCTCAAGTGGTTAGAGCACCACTACCTAGGCCTTAGATCCTGGGTTCGAGTCATGGGGAGGGAAAAAATTTCTCATTTGCTGCAATAGTCCTAGTACTATTTCAATTTGTATTGTTCTTCTCATTTGCTGCAATAGTCCTAGTACTATTTCAATTATCTTCAATTTGTATTGTTTTTCTCATTTGCTGCAATAGTCCTAGTAGTATATTAATTCCTAACAGAGGAAATACGACTTCCAAGCAGTTTTCATCTTCGGAGACTCCAACTCCGACACTGGAATTATCTTCAATTTGTATTGTTCTTCTCATTTGCTGCAATAGTCCTAGTAGTATATTAATTCCTAACAGAGGAAATACGACTTCCAAGCAGTTTTCATCTTCGGAGACTCCAACTCCGACACTGGAGGTTACTTTGCTGCTTTTCCTCGTCAATACTCTCCATTTGGAACCACTTACTTCAACAAGCTCGTTGGACGGATGTCAGACGGTCGGCTCATCGTCGATTTCTTAGGTATATATATTTTTTTGAAGTCTCAGTATTCGATCAAATTTTTTTTTTTAAAGGCTAATCGCATGAAACTTTGCAGCACATGTACAAGCACTGGGGCTACCGTATCTGCAATCCCTCTACTATGATTTCAGACACGGTGTCAACTTTGCTGTGGGGTCTGCCGGTGTATGTCTCACACCCAGTCAAGGAGGTAGCCCCTTCACTCTTCCTGTTCAGCTCAGCCAGTTCAAGCAGTTCAAACAAAAAGTCGACCAAAGTAACTCTTCAGGTACATCTTATTACATTAGTAATTTGATCTTACTAGTATATATGTTTTCTAATAATTACATCCGATTTGTAGGAACCCCGCTTCCTGAACCCGAAGTTTTCGGAAAATCCCTCTACATCATATACATTGGCCAAATGATTTCACTTTTTCTTTTGGCTCACAAGGGTTGACCGACGACGACTTCTTACAGAAAGTGGTTTTAGGCGTTACTAATACCACACCGGTAATTATAGTCATACATCATGTTCTAAATTAAAACAAAAAAAATAATCTTATGTTTAATTCAATTGATGTGCAGGAGGTTTACAAAATGGGGGGTCGAACGATCCTGGTGTTTAATTTGGCTCCGGTAGGTTGCTACCCGTACGTGTTGTCCCAATTTCGCAACACTTCAGACATAGATTCGTCTGGATGTCTGATGTCTTGCAACAACGCTGTGGACGACTACAACGGGATGCTGAAGGCTGAATTGGACAAAGTTAGGCAACAAATGTTCGTCGACGCCAAGCTCATACTCGTCGACACGCACTCCGTTCTCCTACAGATCTTCTGAAACCCTACTGCCTATGGTACATTTTACTTGTAAACTCTAATTATAAATTAATTAAACTGATGATTCTAATAATTTTTAATTAAATTTTATTAGAGTTTGAAAAGGCAACAAGTGCATGCTACATTAATTTTGGGGTACAATCAATTTGTAGTAATCCCCAAAATTATGTAAATTGGGATGAAAATTCATCTTAGTGAAGCCACAAACAAGGTTGTGGTGATGCATTACTCAAGGGTACTGGCCCTACTTTGACCCACCATTTTCTATTCTAGGCTGACCACTTATTTATGTAATAATCTAGCTAGCTACCTACCTACCTTTAATATTCTGCCGTACCTACGTCTTGTGACATCATTTCGGAAATATATTATCGTTTCTTCTCAATTTATTTTATTTTTAGTTTTTACGACTTTACCAATCCCACATTAGGTTTAATTTATTCGCATTTCAACATTAATAAAATAAATATATTTAAAATGAAATTATAAATTAAAATATGGGATACTACTGGCCACATGACTCATCACATTATTGCAGGTTTATTCGGATGGTCAACATTAATAAAAAAAAATATAAATTTAAATATGGGATACTAACTACTAAGCTAGCTAACCTAATTATGTATATACAGTATATTCAAATGCTTAAAAGATCAAACCAATCAAGAAATAGTAAATTATTAATGATCAATTTTTTTTTTAAATATAATAATTAATGAATTTGGGAGGGATAGTACTAGGGAGCTAGCTAACCTAATTATTATATATATCCAGAATGCTAAAAAAAGAAATAGCTAGCTAGTAAATTATATATTACATCAATCCAAATTCTCATAAAAAATTAGTACTCATATATATATGCAACAAAAATTATTTTATTCAACTAAATTAATTAAAAAAGTGTGTGAAGACTTTCAACTAAATTAATTATTTCAATTGAAAAAAAAGGTGCATATAGAGTATAGAGAGAAAAAAATCATTTTACGTCATGTAACTTAGGCCTAATCCAATTTATATTTTTTAAGTTTTCATTTTTTCGATTTACGTCCTTTTTGATCCAATTTACGTCCTTTTCGCCGGAAAATTTTCAAACTCACCGAAATGTGAGGAATAAATTGGGATTCCAACCAAATAGTCCAATTTACGTCCTTTAAGTTTGAAAATTTAAAATTTAATAAATAAATTTTCTAAAAATATCTTTAAATTTTTTAAAATATTATTAAAAATCTGAAAACATCATTAAAATTAAAAACTATAAAATGTGAAAAATAAAATTCAAAATACCTTATTTAATTTTTTAAAAATCTCATTAAATATTATAAAATGTGTAAAATAAAAATAAAAAATTTTACAATTCAAAAAATCGAAAATGTTTAACTTAAAATTAAGAAATTCGAAAATCTCATTAAAAATTCTAAAAATCTCTTTAATTTTTTTAAAATGTGTAGATTAAATATTAAAAATTTTAAAAACCCATACGAATAATAAAAATTATTAATATGTCATTAAAAACCAGACTTGATTCGGACTCATCCTCCATTAAAGTTTTTCTCGAACTCCTAAATTTTTTTGTATTCCACGCCTTGATTGATTGTAGAACCGTGTCAAATTCATTTTAATGAGGTTTTTAGAATTGTATAATTTTTAATTTTATTTTAAAATTTTTTTTAAATTTTAATTTATATATTTTTTATATTTAGAATTTTATGTTTTTATGTGATTTTTAGAAATTTTTTATTTTTAATTTCCAATATTTCAAATTTTTAGAATTTTAGAATTTTTTATTTTTATTTTACACCATTTATAAATTTTAATGATATTTTTAGTTTTTAATGAGATTTTTAATTTTTTAAAGAATTTTTTAATTATTATTTTTTAATTTTCAAACTTAAAGGACGTAAATTGGACTATTTGACCGGAATTCCAATTTTTCGGCGAAAATGACATAAATTGGACCTAAAAGGACATAAATTTGACACCCTAGGACGTAAATTGAAAAAATGAAAACTTAAAGGATATAAACTGGATTAGGCCTAAGTTACAGGACGTAAAATGAAATTTTCTCGAGTATAGACAATGTTATACTTATTCTTCATAAAGGGCAGCACTTAAAACCGTTCAATATATTGAACGATCTATTTTACTCCATGCGTCCCACAATTATTTTCACATTTTTCTTTTTAAGACGTTCCATAATTACTTTTAAAATGGAAGACTCTTAACAATATCCTTAAATTTACACAAATGACATTACTTTTTCTCCACATATACACAGTTAACTAATTTCTTTACTTTATACATAAATGTTTACAAAATTAACCCTCAAAATTTCCACTAAATTCACTTTTTTTATTCCACGTGTCATTTCATATGTGAAAATAATCATGGGATGGAGGGAGTGTTTTTTTTTTTTTTTTTAAACTTTGGAACTTTTCTCTGGACCAATGTATTGCGGTTCGATTTTTCTGTTCTACTTTTTATGTTTCACTAGTATTTTATCCTCATTAACACGTGTCATTCTTAATATATATTTTAGAACGTTAATTATTTTTTAATATAATATATATCAATTATCTATATCAGAACAAGCGATTTCAGAAGTTATTGGACTACTTTTCTTTTAGTTGGTTGAAACTTGAAATAGATTCATTATTGGACTACTTTTGTCGGCCTGTATATTGTAATGGGCCAAAAATATACGCTACGGATAAATGCCCCCTACATATTATGTTTTCACAATTTCACTCCACTTCAATTTATATTTTGAACTAATAAATAAAAAGACTATACTATTTTGGTGTGCTGAGTTCACCTCGCATTTCTTAACGAAAAACAAAATATGTTTTTTTGAATTTATCTTTCACCCAAAATTTAGTAGTATTTATTTATAATTTATTATTTTTCATTTTATTATTATTTTATTTGACCATATTATTGCATGATTGTGTAGTTGTAATGAATGTATGTGTAGTATATTTCGTTTCCGAGTTTTTTTATTAAAAAATTGTGTTTTGCAAAAATTCAGCACTGATTCGTCGAATTTTGTGAAATTTTTCGGAAAAAAGTTCCACGATTTGAATCAAAAAAGTTGGCCGAGTTTTGATTCAAAATTCGACCAACTTTTCCACCGTTTGATTCAAAACTCGGCCAACTTTTTCACATTTTGATTCAAAACTCAGTCAACTTTTCCACATTTTGATTTAAAACTCGGCCAACTTTTCTACGTTTTGATTCAAAAAAAATTGTAATGTATATTAAAGTGTTGATAAGGTAAAAGATTATTTGTGGTATTTTGTGGGAGGGTGAACTCATATTTGGGGGCATTTATCCGTGGCCAAAATATATATTTACAGCCCGAAAGAATGGTCATATTTTCCAAATGTACCTAACTGGCCCAAGTTCTTATTAGAATTTGAAAAGGCGTTGGCTATATACCCCTCCAGCCTTGTTAAGTATGCTCCCCCATCTAATATATTAATTTAATAATAACATTAAATACCTATTTTACCCCTCCAGTACTTTTAGGCAGATAGATACACCCCCCCCTATTTCCTATTACATGATTCCTACCGTTTGTAATCTTTTACAGACTACAAAGATTACCAAAAAAAAAAACACAACTCCAAAATCCGCTTCAAAAAAAAAATCACTATGGTTATGCTAGTAAACTAGCTAAAATCGGTTTCAAAATACAATCAGTTGTTAAGGAGCATAATGGTTCAAAAACGTGAAGGAAGCTATAAATATGTGAGTTCTTTCTTCTTATGTTTTATTTTTGTTTAAGTTTTGAAATGTGGGCATAAAAATCTAGGGTTTAGGGTTTTTTTTTTTTATTATTTTTAGCTTCTTGTATGTTTTTTGGTATTTTATGACGTAAACTGAGATAAAAATGGTGTGTGGTTATTTTCGTGTGTTTGGGCATGACGTTTTTTTCGTTCAGTATTTTCGACCCTGGTTGGTCGACGGAAACAAGTATGGTCGACATGACGATGTCGATGAGGTTATGTTTCGTCGACCAACCTGTGCTGAAAGTTTATTTACACATATAATCATACCGTGTAATTTTCATTAAGGAGTTGTCGACCAAAACGTATTCCATCGGCAATGTGGTATCGACCATAACGTATATCATCGACACTGTAGTGTCGACCGTAACCTATTTGGTCGATGACACCCTCTCGAAAAAAGTGAGTAACCGTTTCTTTTTTCCAGAATTTGTCGGACGATTCAAACAACGATCTAGAATATGTTGAGGAAACAAATGTATTCAACGATGATACTTTTGTTGAGGAAACCGAGGATCCCATGTATGGTGAAGAAAATCAAGGTGAAGAGGCTCCGGGTAATGAAATTGTGATGGACTATACGGACGTCTTCACAAATGGAAATTATTTTGTAAGTCGGGAGGCCCTTCAAGAGTGGGTACGTGTTGTATCTAGAGAACACAATATGGTGATCATTGTGAAGCGTTCCGATAATGGGTCCGGGAAGAAGAAAGCACACGTGTTGCTAGCATGTGAACGGGGTGGAGTGTATCGTAAGTTTAAAGGCAGGGGTAGGAGCCAAATAGTTCTCCATGAGGGTACAAATGACGAGGAAGCAGATGAAGAGGAGAAGAATATGAGACGGAATACTGGGTCAAAGAACGTGTTGATGATGATTAAGAGTAGGAACCCCGACAACCACTCTACCCTCCGCACTATCTACAATTGTCGGAACAAGTACAGATTGACCGAGTATGGTGGGCGTAGTCAGTTGCAGCAATTAATGACCTTATTGATTGACCATCAGTATTTCCATAGTCATAGAACTTGTTCTCAGACGAATACCTTACGGGAGCTTATTTTGACATGATTTGTAAGACTTATTTCGACAGGATTTGTAAGGCTTATTTTGACATGATTTGTAAGGCTTAGCAAATACCAAAAGAAATGTCGTCAAAAGTAACCTAGCAAATACCATAAGAAATGTCATCAAAAGTACCCTAGCAAATACCATAAGAAATGACATCAAAAGTAAACTACCAAATAACATAAGAAATGTCATCAAAGTAATCTAGCAAATACCCTAAACCATCAATCTAATCTCTCCCTCTCTTTCGTGCTCTGCCTCTTGCTGCCCTTGAAGATGAAGATGTTGGGTTTGGTGGCGGCTAAAGTGTATGACAAGCTGTTTGCATTACTTGCATTGCCTCGTCTGTAGTCGGTGCGTCTCCAGAGAGCCATCTCTCAACCAAAGGAGCCATCATTTCTTATGCTACGCTGATCATAAGCTACGGATCATTACTAACAAGTGCCCGTTCACTTGATACCCGCGTACTTGTGGTTGATTTCGACAGAAACACATGTGTGTTTTGTATGAACCAAGTGAGGTAGACGTGATCCTCCACCAGTGTCCATGCCAAAAGCTTGGAAATGTGGCTATGACACTTGAGCACACCGCGCTCTTGACCCATCCAAATAAAATTAGCCACGTGACTTTGGAAAGATCCCAACAATGGAGGATTGGCCAACTTCTTTGAACTGTCTACTTCAACCTCATCGTGCTCCTCATCCTCACTGTCTTCAGGATTAATATGTGGAGAGGTGTGTGTTTCTTGAGGTAGAGAGGGGGCATCCGGTGGGGAAGTGTGTGTTTCTTGAGGAATAGGGGGTGCGAGTGCTTCTTCAGGAGTAGGAGGAATGAGTGTTTCTTGAAGTAGACGGGGTGCGGGTGCTTCTTCAGGAGTATGAGGAATGAGTGTTTCTTGAAGTACAGGAGGTGCAGGTGCTTCTTGAATAGAATGAGGGTTTTCTTGGGAGAGAGCCTCCACATTTCTCTTTCGATTAGAGGTCGTAGGCCTTCGCTTATACTGTGTAAAAAAAAGAAGACGAAAACATTTCAATAGACAATAAACAAGGAAAATTAATAAAACAGTACTATTTTCAACACATACATGCCAACAAAAGAGGTCTCAGTCGACAATCATGTGTTGACGGAATTGGGTTCCATCGACAACATGTTATCGACAGAAGTACATTCCATCGACCACATGGTACCGACAGAAGTACATTTCATCGACCACATGGTACCGACAGAAGAACGTTCCATCAACAACTTGTTATCGATGTAATTGGTATTCATCAACACCCCGTTGTCGACAGAGATACTTTCCATCGACGGACCAGTGTCGATGATCAATTGTTTCGTCGACCCTGGTTCGCCGACAAACACATTTTTTTTCCGTCGTCATCACCGCACAATGTCAAAATAAAAAACGAAAGAATACATGTTTTCCGTTCATACAATGTCAAAATAAAAAACTAAACCATACATCAATACTAGAAAACCCTACATTCTAATCCCTAACATTTCCAATGCTTCAAACTTAACACATTCAAACTAAAATGAATATATTAAAACACCTAAATAGAACAATAACTACAACAAATCACAAAAATTACAACCTATTACAAAGAAAGAAAATGAAAAACTTACTTTTCGGGTTCGAAGTGGGCGGCTCCATTACAAAATCGAGGCCGCTACCGCTGTGTCGCGACCGCCGCCGCTGTGCCGCGACCGACTTTTGAGTATCTCCAGTCGTGAGTTTCAAACTGCAGTGCCGTCCCGACTAATGTGTATCTTCAGGCATGAGTTTCAAATTAAATTGGTGGAATATGGTAAGACTTTTGTGTATCTTCACGCGTGAGTTTCAAATTAAATTGGTTGAATATGGAAAGTTGTCTTGAGTGTGGGAGTGTATCTATAAGTATGTTTAAAATGTGTAAGGGGTATAATAGGTATTTTACGGGGAGTATATCTAACATTTTACTATTAAAGGGGGTACATGTATCTAGGGAGTATACTTAACAAGGCTGGAGGGGTATATAGCCAACGCCTTTGAAAAAAAAAAAGCACAAATTAAATATGTTTATATAAACTTTTGCAAGTAGATTAAGAAATGCTTTTTCGATCTTTTATTAGATTGTCAATTTTTCATTTTTTGCCATTTGTTATTTTTTGGTTCTATAAAAGTTATTTCTACCAATTTAATTCCATCTTCGCAATTTGTTCTATTTTAATCCCAAAAAAAATTAAATGTAATTGTAAAAAATAAAATTAATACATTTAACTTTTTTGGATCAAAACAGAACAAATTGTAAAAAATAAAATTAATTAGGTACATTTATTGACTTCTATCCCTTATAAATTTTAAAAATTTATTTTCGAAAAAAAATATACCTCATATACACCACTTTAACGATACCTTCAAACTTTAACTTTTTTTATATACTGGAGTCTTAATTTAATTTTCTCAAATATTACTGCAATTTTCACATGGCGCGTACGGTTTATTTATTCCTTTACGTTTTGCTGTTTTAGTAATAGGCAATGACCTTGCTTTCTCTCCTTTTGAATATGCAAAATAGACTATATATTAAATTAATTATAATGCCATCCTCGGAAATATGCATGACAATTTATAATTAAAATTAACTTTAATTTTATATATATGTAAGAAATTTTTTGTTTAAATTTTTATTTCTAAGTGTACGTATTTATTTTATTAATGATTTTTTTTTTCATAATTGAAATATAATAATTAATGAATTCTTATGACAAAGGGAATGCACATACATGGAGATTCTTAAATTATTTAACATAAAAATAGAAAAATAGCATTAATAAGAAAATGGCTTTATTTCGTTTTAGCTTCCCAAGTTAATTTCACCCATATAATTGTTAATTACTGCTACAATTGATTAATTATTAAATAATTTAATTGGTTCATGCATAATGTGGATATATATAATGAATCAACTTACTTTTTGCTTTTTCAATATATTTTCAAAATTCATGGAAACGTATTTTAATTTGTGGCCCAAAAAATAATAAGTACTAATTAAAAATAAATGACAATAAGTTAGGTCTAACATACATATTTATTAGTAATTAATTATAACAAATAAATAACAATAATTTAATTTTATAAATTTTTTTAGAGACAAATTTATATTCATAAAACATAATATGAAATATATATATATATATATAGTAATTTAAATAAAAAATTATATTGATATCAACACATTTAAAAGTAAAATATAAATGATTCTACATATATATACTTGTTGTGTATTAAACATCAAATTAAAATAAAATAGAGGTCCCTCACGGCCTCACGCGATTAGTCACAAACTTGATTATTTTTAACAATAGTTCAACCTTTGTCAATTTATGGGAAAAAAAACATTTATCTTTCCTAATCAATATTAAAAATCACATACAAGATATATAATAAGATAATAGTCATCAAAATCAATATACTAAATTTACCAGAGAGTATTGGTTAGAAACACATGTATATAGCAAGAAATCCAAATATAAAATCATGTGAATCTTCTAAGATTGTCGAGTTAATTTGTAGAAATAAAATAAATTTAAAAAAATACTAAAATTATATACGGTAGACTCCTCATTAAAAATGTAGTGAAAATATATGACAATTATAACAACCTATTTTTCTTTTCTATTGAGGATATATATATATATATATATATATATATATATATATATTACGTGTTAATACATGATAAATAACAAGTGAATTGGGAGATACAATTAAAAATCAAGAAAATGACTATTTAGACAATGAAATAACTACTTATGATTCACATGATAATTTAGTAACTCCGACTCGTGGTGATTATACACATAGAATTGAACCGTGTATACGAAAACCATACTGCGAAAGAGATTGCAAATTAATCTCTTGCCTCTTGACTATAACCAAGGTGAATGCATTATAGCTAATTAGAGATGTTTATACGGACCGGGTTAATCGGAGCGACCCGTTTAACCCTAAAAAATACAAGGTTAGGTCTCAACTATTGATGGATCGATTAAGATTACATGTAATAACAAGGGAGAAAGATATTGATGAATAATTAAAAACGTTCATCACGGTTAGCAGTTCCATCCACGTGACAGACCTCATGGACGAACAACCCTTAAATTGATTATTAGGCTGTCATTAGTCTCTCTTCAAAAGAACAATTTGACATAATTTGCAGTACTAGTGCAAATATATATCACCAATTTCTTAAATTACACATCTAAATATAACATGGACTTTTTTTGTAATCGAAATTAATATACTTCATCCGTCCCATTATTATTGGAACGTTTGATAAAAATGTCAGTTTCATTATTAATTGAACATTTCTTTATTTAAAAAAAATAACTTTTTACTCATTTAAAAAACTTCCTTAAACATGTCATAACATTTTACTCACTAACTAAAATTTTTCTCTCCAATAAAGCTGAATTATCCATTATATCCCTAATAAAAAAAATCACTTTATAACATTTAATACTAGTACTCCCTCCGTCCCAAGATTACTCTTGCACGGTTTGACTGACACGTTTTTTAAGAAAAAATATTTTGGTGGTTGATGATGTAAGATAAATTAGGGGTATTTTAGGTGATTTGGTGAGGTATAAAATGGATATGATGAGGTGTAAAGTAAAATGTATGTAAAAAGATGGTGTCAATTTTGAAAATAAAATGATGTTGAGAGGGTATTAATTTTGTGGGAGTATTTTCATATTAAGAGTGTGCAAGTAATTTTGGGACGTCCAAATAAGAAAAGTGTGCACGTAATCTTAAGACGGAGGAAGTAATAAATAATTTTTACATTAAAACCCGAGTAAATAGTAAATGTTCAATTAATAATAGGACGGATGGATTAGAAAGGAAGTGAGATATTCATGAATAGTTAAAGAACATATATTAAGCGAATTTCTTTACCACTGAATCAATTTTTCTTCTGGGTACGTAATTTGAATATTAATTGTAAACACAAATTTGTGAATTAAATAATAAAACGCGAAAATGCGAAACAATTTTATTTCTTTCGGATTAAACCGATAAATCGGATTAAACCGATAAATTAATATTGCAGATTACAATCTCTAATTTGCTCCTCTGATTCTCTTTTCTTGAACTTTACTTGAATTTCTTGAGCTTTTGGAGTTGGATCCGCAGCCGAATCCTCTTCGATCTTGAATTTGAGATTTTATAACGTTAATCCAAGGGTTTGGCGCCGTATTTTGGATTAAACGTTGAATTTAGGGACTTTTGGGATGAACGTCGTTGAAGATCGTTCTTGAACTTGGGACTTTGTAACGTTAATCCAAGGGCTTGACGCCGTATTTTGGATCAAACGTCGATTTCCGGGACTTTTCGGGACTTATCGGGACTTTTCCGGGACTTTTCGGGACTTATTGAGACTTTATCGGGACTTATTGGGACTTTATCGGGACCTTCGGGACTTTTCTGGGACAACCACCGTTGAAGATCCTCCTTGAAGAAACACCGGATTGGGGGGCTTAGCACCTTAATCTCCACCCGAATGCTGCTTCTCACCACCCTGCACGAAGAACGTCTTTGAAGCTCCTCCTACTCCTGAAGAACACTCTAAAATCTCTGCAGAGAATTCTAGAGCCTTGAATGCTTCTGATTCTTCTTGATGATGAAATGAATGAAATGAGTCTTCTATTTATAGGTGTAGAACCTAGGGTTTTTTTATGGGCCAATGAGATATTTATGCTAAGTGGTTAGGGTTTAGTTCAAATTTTGAATTACTTGATGGGTTAAGAATACCCTATTTGGGCTCGATTTGATTTGTTGGACTTTAGAGGCTCATCTTCATTTATGGGACTTTAGAGACCCGTTTTCATTTATGGGACTTTAGAGACCCGTCTTGATTTACTGGATTTTAAAGGCCCGTCTTGATTTACCGGACTTTAGAGGCCCGTCTTGATTTAATGGACTTTAGAGGTACGTCCAAAGGAATTTAAAATTTAGGTGTCTACAATAATGCCAATTACTAAATTAACATTAACAATTCTCTTATTAAGAGTATAGTAAGAAATACATGATTTTCTTAATACACGTGCATTGTTCTAAAACGACGACACTTATTTAAAATCAGAATGTAGGTCGCTGATAGCAAAAACATTGGGGAATGTCGTAAATTCTTGTACACCCTGATAGGAAATAGCCCATTTCTGTACACTCTACATTACAGTCCCCATCGCACGGCCCCCCCATCATGTAATGTGGGATATCATCAAGAGGTCCTGCTATTTTAATTCAAATAAAGACGGAAAAAATTGAAAATTATTTTTTACTTTTTCGAGGAAAAGTTCTAATTTACATGACTAAAATCAACTTGATAAAATTAATATATAGGACCAAAAATAAAAATGGTGTAACTTATAGGACAAAAAATACGCAAATTTCTGAAAAAGGAAAAAATCGAATTTTTGTCCCGCAAGGCCGCAAGTTACAATTTTGATCATATAAGTTACAAATTTTTTTAAAAATCATTTGAAAAGGATGGAAAATTTGAAAATTCCCTAATAAAAAAAACTCAAATTAAGACCCCAACCCACCCACATAATTCATGTGTGTGTAAATAATACTCCTCCCGTTCCACTATAAGTTTCTCATCTTCTTTTTCTGAATGTTTAATAATAAATTTTCATTCCATTTTTTACAAATTATTTTCTCTTTCACCATCACATCACTTGTACTATATTTATTATTTTATCATATTCCATAATCAAAATACGTAAAAGAAAGAGGAAACTTATACGGACAGAGGGAATAGTAATTGATCAATAATAATGAATATTTGAAGTCTAAAAATTTACCTGCTGGAAGCATTTGATCACTTGCTGTGAAGTTGAACAATAACATGTGAATAACTACAATAATACGTAGATATTTCATTGTGTATATAGCCATTTCTTTGATCTTAAATTATCGATGAGTTATAGGTATATATCTCCCAATTCTCTTTGTTATTTATATGCATTAATATTGTATATCTATCCCCAATAAAAGGAAAAATAAAATTAGCTTATTATAGCTGTCGTATATTTAATTTCACCACGTTTTTTTTTATGAAGAGTGAGCGTATATACTCCACAATAATTTTTATAGGTAGATGGACACATATATTGAAAAAGTGTAATAATGAGTGAAGTTTTAGGAGGTAATTTTATAAATTTTTATGTATAAAGTAAATAAATGAGTCAATTTTTGTGTATGTTTGGAGAAAAAATAATGATATTTGTGTAAAATTGAGAATATAGTGAGGGTGAAGTTTATAGAGAGTTTTCCATTTTAAAAGTGTGAAAATTATTCTGTGATGTCCAAAAAAGAAAAGTATGAAAGTTATTGTGGAACGGAAGAAATATTATTTTAATATTTATTTCAGTTTAATGGTTATAATTTTGTTCTATATATAATTAACTTGAATATATAATTAACTTGAAATAAATTAACACACACAATATGCAAAGGCTTAAGATTTTATTCAAGTGATTTAATTGCTATGTGCGTTTATAGTACTCTCATTAATTTAGCATTTGATCTTGTAGATTTATTATATTTATTTTTTTGTGAAACTAATAGAAATATAAAATATGAAAATCGTAGGCAAAATAGGGGTGAAAATATACTATACACACTACTTTAACTATACCTTCAAACTCTAACTTTTTAAATCAAATTTTTTGTAATTTGTTCTATTTTAGTTCTAAAAAAGTTAAATGTAATTGTAAAAAAAGAAAAAAAGGAACTTCATATATAGATACATTTAAGTTTTTTGAAATCAAAACAGAACAAATTGTAAAAAATTGAGTTAAATTTATATATTTAACTTTTTTAGAACTAAAACAAAAAAATAAAAATGCAAAAAATATTAAACTAAATTAATATGTTTAACTTTTTGAGACCATTTTAAAAAATGTTGAAAGTTATGAAATTAAATTAACTTCTAACGGTTAAATTTTATAATTTTTATTTACAAAAAAAAATATTACTCGTACACACCACTTTAACTATACCTTCAAACTTTTAATTTTTTTTTTTTATATATTGGAGTATTAATTTTCTCAAATATTACTGCAATTTTCACATGGCCACGCTTTATTTCCTTTACGTTTTGCTGTTTTAGTAATAGACAATGACCTTGCTTTCTCTCCCTTTGAATATGCAAAATAGACTACTAAATTAATTATAATGCCCTCCTCGAAAATATGCATGATGAGATGACAACTTGTTAATTAAAACTTTAATTTTATATGTAAAAATAAATTTGTTTAAATTTTTATTTCTAAATGTATCTATTTTATTGAATTATTGACATGCATTGGGTTTTTTTATTCCATTTCACGCTTCACTATCTAGATTACGCTTAATAATAACTATTTTGACATGTGTTAAAAGATCCAAAATTGGTTACAATATAAGAGTACGTAATTCCCACGAATTTTGAAGATTGAAAAAGCAAAAAAAGTAGGTTGGTTATTCACATCACATGAACCAATTAAAGTAATTAAATTTAATATGGCCGGCATGGGGTGAAGTTAGACTTGGGAAGCCAAAAAGAAAAAAATGCCATATATGCTTACAATTTAATTTCCTATTTTTATGTAAAGGAATAAATATCACTTTAATTAATTAGATAGTTTCTTCAAATGAACACTCCCACTAGGGTTATTAAAAAACTCAATGTGCATTGCCTTGTGTATAAATATTAATTTACAAGATCGGATGAAACGAAATTCTGACAAATAAATTAAATAAGAAAAGTGAGTGCGTAAAATATCAATACTATAAATTTATAAAAACAGAGACATATATACACTTAGAATTAAACTTTTAGATTTCTTACATATATTAATGAATTCTGATATGTAGGTATATGTATATATGTACAAGCTAGCTAGGCATTGCACATGGAGTTTCTTAATAAATAATAACCCTACTGGGAGTACTGTACGTTCATTTGGAGAAATATATATTTAGCTATATAATTAAAATATATAAAAATAGGACAGGGCGGCATTTATTTCGTTTTAAGTACCCCACAAGTCAATTTCACCCATATTCCATATTAAATTTAATTATTATATATGTAAAACTTATTATATAATTTTATACATAATGTTTATTATATAAATAATTATATTATTTTACAAGATTAACAAATTTGTTATATATACATAATACACTACTTCTATAGTATATAATCCCCTTATATACTAATAGGGAGTTTAAATTGATGATGTGTCATTTTGTGGTTAATTTGACTCATGTGTCATTTTGTGGTTGATTTGGCTTATGTGTCATAATTTAATGAAGTTGTTAATTTTAAAAAGAGGTAATTGCAAATTAAATCACGACCTTTTCCTCATTTGCAATCTAATCTAAACTTTAAAAGTATTGCAAATAAATCACAAAATTTAAATATTATTGCAAATTAGACTTATTACAAGTTTACTTTGTCCCTAAATTATACCTTTTGATATTTGGTTTGATTGAAAAACTATATTGTTTTATTAAAGTGTTCTTATGTCATTAAGAAGTCTAAATTATGTTAGATTCGAACACAATTAAAATTGTCAAAAAGACTAAATTGCAACTATATTTAAAGTTTGTGATTTATTTGCAATTACCTTAAAGTTTAGATTAGATTGCAAATGAGGAAAAGGTTATGATTTAATTTGCAATTAACTAAAATATTTATTTATTTAATTATGTTGCGGTTGATATTGAAGGTTTATTTACAATCTATTAAGAGTTATTTTAATATTATTTAAATTATTTGTTTTCGAACTTTTATAATTTTTTTAAAAGTTATTTTTACATTTATTAAATGTAAGGTGTTGTGGTTGATGTTGAAGGTTGACTTACAATTTATTAAGAGTTATTTTAATATTACTTAAGTTGTTTGTTTTCGAAATTGTATAATTTTTTTAAAAGTTGTTTTCATATTTATTAAATGTCAACGTCATATTTCGTTTGATTCTCACATATTTTCTTTGAAATTTACTTTATAAAATTAATTAACATAAGTGTAATTATTTTGTATAATTCAAAATATTATGTTATTTAAACTTGTATATTATAATACAACGTTATAATAAATATAATTGAAAAAATGTTAAATTTTTTTAACAAAATAATTATAATTCTGCAAAATCATTTTTTTAAAAATATAATTATAAAAATATGAAAAATTAAATTAAGTAAATAAAAAAAATTATTATTAAATATTTAAAAATATATTTAAAATTCCGTGTAATACACGGTTCTACACTAGTTATATATATTTGTATCATTGTATGCAGGGACGGAAGGGCTTGGGGTTGCCCTGGCCCCTCCTAACTTTTTTTGTTTGTTTACTATTATATCTATGTATTAATATATATTATCAGCCCACTTCCTAAGCCAATTTTCTACGGCCCATCACACAATTGCCAAAAGTGAAGCCTAACACCCAAGGATGAAAATATCGGTATCGGTGGAAATATCGAGACCTTAAATTTATAGAAATATTGACGGATATATCGATATTGAATATCGATATCGGTAAATTTTAAAAATTGTAAAAATTTAATAATAAGCCTTTAGTACATAAATTCAACAAAATAATTTGAATACATTTATATCAATGATAAATTTATATAAAATATAATATACAATGTTATTTCGTATAACATTTATAGATATTTTTTTTAATTTATCGACATTTTCTCGATATTTTCCGATATTTTCTCGATATTTTACCGATATAAGGCTCGATATTGTTATTGTCTATCGATATTTATCAATATTTTCAATTTTTTTATAAATATCGTGGAAATATCGATTCTTCCCAATATCGATATCGGTGACCCCGAAAAATGGATATATCGGGGATATTTCCGGATATTTTCATCCTTGCTAACACCAATGTTTAATTACTCCAGCCGTTTCTATTTTACCCTTTCAATTAATTAATCATCATTACAGCCGCCAAAGGAATAGTTAATGATATTTTCTTCTTCTTTATAAATACTACTCGTAGGTTTTATATTAATTATTTTATTTTTAATTTCAGATTATTATAAATTAAAATATTAAATTGTGTATTGTGCTCTATTTTTTTTTTAGATGAAAACAATTGATTAATTTTTTTTTAAAAAAAAGAGAGTGTCAAAGGCTTAACCAAAATTTCTTTTAGACATATTAGAAAAATTCATTATAGACTCAGTTGTAGTTGATTTTCATTATATACGGGGTGTTCTAAGTTTTAGTATATTAAAGATATTTATGTATTTTAAGATATCTAACTATAAATATTGATATACTTGACGCAAATATAAAATATTAAAATTTTTGTAACGAACATATGTTAGTGTTAAATTTTAGAGTTGCACTCTTGTGTACTAGTTACATGTATGTAACTACTATATCCAATCCAGTAGTTACATGTAACTACTATATCCAATCCAATATATGTAACTACTATATCCAATCCAATAATCCATTACAAATAACACATGACTCATTTATTATATCCAATCAAATAACTCATTACAAATAATACATGACCCATTTACTATATCAATTTAACACATAAATTTTTTCTTGGGCCTTTATTTTACTTCAATTAATTTTATCATTAAAAAATAATACTCCATTAATTTTTAAAAATTTTATTTTTTATTTTACTCAATTGATATTTATATTTATCTTTTTAATATTATTTTTTTAATTTATTTTTCTTCCTATTTATCATTTGTGTTTCAAATGATAATTTTTTTAACGTACTTTCTTTTTATGTCATAAATAATTATTCTAAAATTTTAAAGTCTAATAAGAAAATTTTAAAAATAATATTAATTGTTTTAAGTATTAAATAGTATAATAATAATTTGTTTTAAAATATAAAACTCGCACCTCTCTTACGCAAGTGTTTAATTTTATTGGTACTATTTTACTTTAATTAATTGGTGTATAATTTTCACCTTATCCTTTCAAAATTTTACTTCATTCCTTACCAATTTCACTTCGTTTTACATTGTTTAATTATTTTTTTCATTTGAACTTTCATTTTTTAATCACTTTATTTTAATTTTTTATGAATATAATTTTTAGTTTATAAGTGTTATGATAACAGTTGATAAGTATTATGATATATTATTAGTTAATATGCAGTATTGTATATTAGTTTATACTGGTACAAGTTCTATTTTTTTCGAGTTTCGAGTTCACATGTTTTATGGTAATAGTTCAAATATAGTATAGTATTAGTTCACATATTGTATAGTATTAGTTCACATACTATATGGTACTAGTTCAAATATAGTATAGTATAAATTCAAATATTGTATAGTATTAATTCATATATTAAATAATATTTTTATACCCACATTAATCTCTAGTACTATACAATATATTAACTAGTACTATACCATAGACGTACTAATACTATATCGTATTTAAACTAATATTTATATTTAACAAAAAATACATAACTTAACACATTTATAATCCCAGGCATACCATGCAAATTAATACATCAATATTAAAAAATTGATATTAATTAACTAGTAAGAAGAACAAAAGTGAGAATGAATCACACTGAACAGACAATTCAATTAATAGATACGATCACACTCAATAAACATATGAATGCATCAACATGGCGATGACCTCAAAAAAAATAATAAAGCTAATGCAATATTATGCTGGTTTCTTCCCCAATTCTCCACTCATTTAAGTTTCTAAATATAAATTTTATTTTTCAATTATATTATGTTATTAATTAGTTTTAAAAAATAATCTACAACCTTAAAAAACTTGTAACAAATCAGATATCATTTTAGAAATAATGAAGACATAACAAAATAATCTTAGTTATTATAAATTAGATTAAAGCTAGAAAGTGAGTATGTCATATTCATACATTTATACCCAAATTAGAAAAAAAAATTGAATTTTTTTAGTTTAGTTTTTTTTTCGATTTTTTTTGAATTTTTTTTCTAAATTTTGGTTATTTTTTGAAAAAAAAAAAACTGGAAATTTTATTTCATAATTTTATTTTTGAGTTTCATATTTTTTTTAATATTCATTATGTTTTTTATATTTATTTTTTAAAAGTTAAAAAAATAGAATAATATTTGACTTCGTGGTGTTTCATTAGTGAATCGATAGTCGGTGTATAATTATAATTTTAATGAGTTGTATTTTAATTTAATTGATATAATGGTAATATAGTATTTTACATGTATTTTTGTTTTAAAAAATTTAGGGGTGAAATTAATAAAAAAGAAGGTAAATAACTAATAACCCATATAAATAATTGGATTTAGTTACATGTATGTAACTTGTACACATAAGTGCCTTAAAAAAAGGGAATGCCTAAAAGAAGAAAGTGTGGACTTAGTTAAAAAAGAGGATAAATAGCCAGTTACATACATGTAACTGGTACACATAAGTAATTGCCTAAATTTTATACCGTCCCCCCCCCCCCAAACTGAAAATCCTGATTCCGTCCCTGATTGTATGTATGCATTATTTTAACATATGTGTTGCATATAATATACATGAAATATTATAATCAATTTGTCGTAACAATCAAATTTATAAACATTCTTTTTGTATATCACTCTAAGTACTGGTCGACAAATTAAAAAATCACGTAACATTTAGGGGTGAGTCTCTTGTTAGTAAATTTATACGTGTTTTGTAATTTCTTTAAGTCAAAAATTAGGGCATTTTAATATTTTTCATTAAGCATATATATATAGTATTTGTATATATTAAAAACATAATTAAATTGGTTAGTCGAAATCTTAATAGAAATGATTTAGCAAAACTCATCATTCTAATTATCTAACAATTGAATTGAAGTTGACGAATCCTAAAAAATCCCACATGACCCATCACATTAATTTAATTATATATTCTGAATATGAAAAAAAAAAAAGACCCACGTACATTATTGTTTCATTCGCAAGGTCAACATATATAACACCATTAATAATTAAATATAAATGAAATAATAAATTAAAATAGGGGATTGTGAGTGTTATTTCATAATCTCAGAGTCAGCACACTAACTGAGTAGTGAGCTGATAGGATCAGATAAGACGACTTAGGGCGAAATCAGATGAGTGGAATGGTTTCAATCAGCTGAGGAGGTGATGCTTAGACTTCAGCAGAATTGTCCAGCAGAGTTGGTCAGCAGAGTTGTCCAGCAGAGTTGGTCAGCATAGTTGGTCAGGCAGAGTTGGTCAGCAGAGTTGGTCAGCACAGTACTGGACTAAGCACAGTACTGGATCAGCACAATAAGGAGTCTATCAGCAGAGTTAGCTTTTGATCATCAGAGTAGAAGAGTTGAGTATTGTAACACCCCGTCCCAAAATTTAATATGAAATAAAGGAAAAAATTATTTAAGAATTTTCAACACTATTAACGTCGTTATTTGTTTCTAAAAGATTTGATTTTCAGGAAGACGGACGAGCATTCTGGTCGGGCAACACTCCTAGCACTTAATAAAGAAATAAAAGAAGTATAAGGTTTGATAAATATTTAATAAGTGTCGAAATGAAATAAATCTAATTAATAACCTTACAAATCATTTTATCAAAAGCTTATGTGATAAACAACTTAACGAAGCGTAATACGCATTTTAATAAGTAATTGCCTCGCCATTTCAATCTTAATATAAAATATAGAGGTCTGATTCATTTACTTGCTTGATCATTGATATAATATTTATTACATTGAAAATTTATAATTATGAAAATTACATTTACTTGGTTGCCATGCTTTTCGTGTCTTTGTGATATAATGTTTGTCTTATCTGAGTTTATTTTATATTAGGACTCTTTCTGATAAATGCGCTATTAAATTAATATTGGAATTTAAAACTAAAATAATATAAGTAGTCGTAAGTAGAATTTATAATTTAATAATTTTTATCTCAAAGTGCGACGATTTTATCGCCATAAATCCTAAATAAATATTTATAGCTCTCGTGTAATTTTCCGCGAAAAACTAACACAAAAATAAGTAACGACTTTGTAGTAAATACCGAATACTAACGAATACCGTGATAAATAAATATCAACAACTTTAACTTTTAACCACATAACTCATGTGGTCACTTTTGGTCCACCTCACCAAATACTATTCATAACCAACCATCTTCTCTCCTATATATACCCCCATCACAGTAGCTTTCTTCTTCATTATTCCCTTTCACAAACACTCCCAAGCTCTGCCAAAATCATTCTCCATTCCATCTGAAGAATCGATCAAGATTAAGGAGGAGAACACACCACTTCTTTTCCTTTTTGCCTCTTCGATCGGTCATCCTAATCCGTAGGAAGAACCGATTCATGTCTACAATTCCAGCTCGTCTTGAAGCTTTTCCATCCATCATAAACGTCTCCCAGCTGGTGTTTGAGTTGAAGAATCAACCCTCTCCATCTAAGCAAAGTAAAGAACACGCCTCCTTCTTCTTCTTAATTCGCTACTGTATTTTATTTCTAGATTATGTGTGTTAACTCGTTCTTCAATTTTCTTGCTCAATCCTTGAAGAACCAAACCCCTGTTGTTCTTCTATCATTCCTCAGGCCTAAGCACGAAAATGATCAAGCTCTATCCTAACCGAAAATCAAAAGGTTGTTCCGTAAACCCGTAAACTAAAAACTGCATTGTGTTGTTTTTATATCTGCTTTTATCTTGTTTAAATTTGATGATATTTGTTAGTTTAAAACTCTTATGTGTTTCTTGATTGTTGTACTTTACATCCATGATTTTATTTTTCGATTATAGTAATGTTATGCCGCCCATTTCTATGCACGAACATGGTAAGTCACAAAACTAAAAATCTGGAATTTTAGAACATAGCTACTGCCCTGTAGTTCGACTTTTATTACAGGGAGATTTTGCTAAAACTAAAAATATGGAAATGAACTATGTCGAGTTATGAACTTACTGTATAAATCTTGTACGAATTAAGCCAACGGTTTTAGAGATATGAATTTTTAAAGATAATGTTTCGAAACTACTAAACCACTGATTTTGGATGCTTATATCTTTTTATAGAAAAATGATTTTGACATAAAACCAAAGAGGGAATAATCTTCGTACAGTGGAGAGTCTAAATACAAAAAATGACACGAATTGATAAGGTATAATGAGAGATATTCGATTTTGAAAATTGGGCAGTATGCTGGAAAAAAATCTGGAAAAAACAGAGCATCATTTCAAGTTCAAAACTTCGGAGTCATTTTAACTCGACTTCGAGATGCGTTTTTCACAAACCCTTTTCTTGTCAATAAACTTGATATAGTATAGTTTATTTACCCCAAGATTTCATGTTAATTGAATTATTCGTTTGACGAGAAATGATTGACGAACATATGCAAAAATTCACAGTTTTAAAGGATGTCCAATTTTGCAAAATTTCAAAATATTATCTTCGGAGCCACAGTTAAATTCTGGAAAAATATCTACGTTGATATAAATATATTGAAAGGCTATGGAAACAAATTTTGTTGGAATTAAACAGCTGTAGCTATTTTATTTTAAATTTCCGAGTAAAAAGGATCAAAACTGAAACAGGCGTAATCGTACCCAAATCCATAAAAAATATTCGGCATATGTTAAATCTTTTTAAAACAGATTATTAAAATGTTTCTTAAAGATCTAAACGTCTACTTTATAGTTAAACAAATTTTCTGCAAACAACGATACTAGATCGTAGGGACAATACAAAATGCAAAACTAGAACTCTATCTATCTTAACTGACGTTTCTATTTTTTGTTATAAGTAACTTTAATTAATTGTGTATTTCATAATATATGTGCCGAATGGATGCTTTTTGATTTGTGGATTATTTGTGTGTCAAGTGTAAATACAATGTTAATATATTAATTTATTATCACTATCATTATTTGTGCTAATGAAATAAGAATAATGTTTTAAATAAAATAAAATTATAACCTACTTTAATTGCATTGTTTTATAAGTTTCTCGTATGTGATTATTAAGTGAGGAACATGTTTAAATTAAACGTGTGTTAGTATTATTTTTATTACGACTATTATAATACATTATTTATTATTTGAGTTTTAGTGCCATTTTTGAGTATATGCAAATTAACAAATATTAAGGTTTTCAAAATGTTGTTGATTTTACAAAACTCATTTAATTCAAATATCTATATAAACTCGAGTTAGTTATCTTATTTTATATTTTGCTTCTTTTAAATTATTAAATGAAGCACGTGTTTAAATTATATATGTGTTGCTCCATAATTTGCTATTATTTGTTGAAGCATGCCAATTGATAAATGTTAAAATGTATTTGTTTGAATTTGTTATTTTGATATTACTTGTCATGTGATTATAGGATTTACTCAGGAAGGAAAATTGTTAAGTAAATTAAGAAACTAGAGTTCTGATAAACAATTAAATATTCAAGAAAACGTGCTAGGCGAAGTGTGGCCCAATCGGAGCTCGGCGGCCTCTTCTGTGTTACGCTTGCTAAAATCATTCAAGAAGTTTGTAGCTTTTCTTAAAAGTTAACCAGGTGGGTGTCACTACTGTATTGCCGATGTAAATGTTATATGGACTGTTGGTGTATTCTGAACTAAACTAAACAAACATCAACATATCACTAAGAATACAAGAATACAAGAATACAAGAATAAATTATGATATATTATTTTATGATATTGTAATCTGTGATATATTAATCACAAGGAGGAGGTGGAAGCGTTTAGGGGATTGCATGTGATAGAGTCGCTATCAGTGTCCCGTATGATTAACATACTTGAAGGAGGTGGAAGCGTTTAGGGGATTGCATGTGATAGAGTCGCTATCAGTGTCCCGTATGATTAACATACTTGAAGGAGGTGGAAGCAGCGTTTAGGGGATTGCATGTGATAGAGTCGCTATCAGTGTCCCGTATGATTAACATACTTGAAGGAGGTGGAAGCGTTTAGGGGATAGCATGTGGTAGAGTCGCTACCAGTGTCCCATATGATAATTATGTTTTACGATAAATATGATATATGATGTACTTATGAAAGTTATGAATAAGGATGTATTGTGAATTCTCAGTGAATTAAAGTTCACTATTTCAAGAATTAAACATCAGTGAATAACGAAATCACTATTCAGGAATTCAAAAAGACTTACGATAATATGTTAATATAAATTAATTTTGGCATACTGCCAATCTGTATAGCAGCGTATAGGATATCCACTGAGATTTTTATCTCACACCCCAAAACTAATATTTTCAGGTTATGATCGAGAGGGGTTGGTGTTGCAGCAGGGATGACACAGAGTTTCCCCACATTAAGATGTTATAATATTACGTACATATATTTAAGACATATTATAATAAATGAAATGTCTTATGATAGACGATTTTATTCTTATGCCAAGTGACAACTTTCCTAAAGTTACTCGATAACCATATGTATGCTATTTTCAAGACGACTGCTACTTATCATATTCTAAGTTTTAATAAATGGGCCCACACTGATTTTATTGCAACTTATATTTGTCTTTAATTATTTCCGCTGCAAAACTCTTATTATATTGCTTGTGTTATTGTATTTTTAAAAGAAATTTTTAGGTTCGGATTTTCGGTAACTAAGTGGCGACTCGAATTTAGAGTGTTTGAGCCTCAAGGGCTGCATTCCGGATTCGGGGCGTTACAGGTATCAGAACACTAAGTAGTGATCTGATCTTTATGGACAAGTCTTCTGGTTCGAAGTTAGTTAGTTTAACTAACAATTTTACAGTTACAACAACTTGAGGGCATAACTACCATTTCAGTTGGGCAATAACAGAGCACATGGGTTGTTACAAGCGGTTGCAAACGGTTGATAACTACTCAAAACAGTTCCTAACAACAGCAACTACCTTTGGTCTTTATAAACTCTTGTTTGTGTACATTGTAAATGTTGATTTTTGGATTGAGAGATTTAGTACGTTATTGTATTCTTTGAGTTGTGTGAGTTCACGAGTGAAGTGAGGAAATATCTTATTCAGAGTGAATGAGTGTGTAAACATTATTTATCAATCAAAGAAGTACTAATCTGGTCCAGTGGATGTAGATCACTTTGATCGAACCACTTAAATTCTTGTGTGTTGTTTGTCTCGTTGCTTACTTTTCTGAATTACTATCCTAGAGCAATTATTTCTTCTATATTCAAGTGTTCTAATTAGTTGGAGACGTCTAACCGATCGGAATCAACTTGACAATTGGCGCCGTCTATGGGAAACTGAAGTAGCTGCAGATCTAAAGATGGAGAATTCTACCAAGTACAACATAGAGAAGTTTACAGGCACGGGAGATTTTGGGCTGTGGAAGGTCAAGATGCAGGCCCTCCTTGAACAACAAGGATTATTCGAGGCTCTCGAAGAATCCGAAGAGATTGCAGAAGAAACTGCAACAGCTACGGCTGAAAGGAGCAAGTTGCTCAGGAAAGCTCGAAGCACGATCCTACTCTGCCTTGGAGACAAGGTCTTGAGGGAGGTTGCTAAAGAGAAGTCAGCGAAGGAAGTTTGGGATAAGCTTGAGAAGCTATATATGGTGAAAACTCTTGCTAACCGACTCTATTCGAAACAGAAGCTGTATGCCTTTAGAATATGAGATGACAAACCCATTACGGAGCAGCTAGATGAGTTCAACAAGATACTTGATGATCTGGAGAATTTGGATGTCAAGCTTGAAGAAGAGGATAAGGCTCTGATCTTGTTGAGTGCTCTGCCTAAGTCCTTTGAAATCCTAAAGGACACCATCTTGTATGGTAGAAAGAAAGCAATCACATTGGAGGATGTGATCTTGGCTGTCAAGTCCAAGCTGTTGCATAATAAGACATCTCAAGGAGATAAAAGTAGTAGTGGGGAAGGATTGGCAATCAAGGGAGGTCAGAAGAAATCTGCCTCCAATGAGGGGTCTAGTCAACCCAAGGGAGCTGATAAGGGTAAATCAGCAGTGTCAAATCAAGGGGAAGTAGTGTGCCACCACTGCAACAAACCTGTGCACTTTAAGAGTACTTGTTACAAGTACAAACAACTTATGAGAAAATCTGGTCCTAAGAACCCTGTTGATAAGAATCAAGCAAATCAAACCCAAGATGATAAGGAGCTGAAAGGCTATGAGTCAGCTCAGTCCCTATCCATCACTTCCACTAAAGAGCAGCAAGATTGGATTTTAGATTCAGGGTGTTCTTTCCACATGACTCCAAGAAGAGAGTGGTTTCATGATTTTAAGCATCAGAATGGAGGTTCTGTGTTGTTAGGGAATGATCACACTTGCAAAGTCAGAGGTGAATGTACAGTACACTTGAAGATGTATGATGGAGTAGTGAGGATTCTCAAGAGGGTCAGGTATGTTCCTGAACTCAATAGAAATTTGATATCTCTTGGTATGCTGGATTCATTGGGCTATAAATTCCAGTCAGAAGAAGGAGAGCTCAGAGTTTCAAAGGAGAGGCTTATTGTTCTTAAAGGTGAGAGAAGGAATGATCTCTACTTTCTTAAGGGAGGAACATTTATTGGCAGATCAGATGTGGCAACACTACAACAAAATGCATTTTTTGTAACGAATTTATTTGTAACCAACATTAAAATGGTTACAAAAAATTAACTTATTGTAACGAAATTTTGTTTTCGTTACAAAATATCATATTTTAAATAACAATGAGTAATTGTCGTTACAAATAACAAAAAGTTCGTTACGAATATTAAATGACTTCTTATTTGTTGTATTAATTCCTTTTTAAAAAAACATTCGTAAATTATAATTTTCCTTATAACCTTACCACATAAATGTCTTCTTATTAAAATCCAAGCTCTCATCTTATTTTTATATCGCGAATTCTTATTTTTTTTCAGGTTTATAATATATATAAATATTTAATTATTTGAGATTTATAATAATTAATTTTAGACTGCTACCTTAAATTAAGAATTTTCTTTATTTAATTATTTCAAATTTATAATATATTTTTTAGTGGCCCAAACTGATTTCAGAACTGATTTGAGAAAGGAGTGGATAAGTCCAAAATAAGCGCTTAGGAAATAATTATTTGAGAAACGCGGGTTCCTTAATCCAAATCATACATGATACGCTTCCCACCTAAATCCCTAATTTTGAATCTCAAATCTTTGCGCCTCAAATTTCTAATTCACAATACGAAAATTTCACAACCCTTTTTGCCACTGTCGAACAATTTCGCCTATCACAACCTTTTACTATTGACGTCTCTATCCTCCGCCGGCCGCCCCACTCTCTAGTGGCGGCACCCTGTTGCAAAGCCTCCTCAAAGAATCACATCTGATTACATCTAAGTCTTGTTGAGATCAATTGACGCTACCACGATCCACTATGTTGCGAACCTCTCCAAGAAAATCCCAACCTCTGACGATTCTCAACGCAATTACGCTGTCACAACCCATGTTGTTGCATATTGGGTAACTCGTCTCTTAGTTCTCTTATGTCAACTCTAATTTCCTGACACACCCACCCCCACGGTTATTTGAGTTTCTTATTAATTTTTGGGTTTGAATTGTTGTTTGTGTAGTATATAAATGTGATAAGCATCACGGATATGATTAATGTTGGTGAGTTTGTATAATTTTGGAACTGATTCTATCTTTAAAACTGGTTTTAATGAAATTTACTTTGTTGTACTTAAGATTTATTGAAATGGCTGGATGATTGTTTTTGCAAATTAGTTTGGGCTAGTAGAGAGGGTCAATTTCATTCAAATGTGTATATCCAATCTCTTGGTCAATATTTTTGTCAAGCGGGCATGTTTAACTCCTATGTTTATCCTTTTTAACATAATCAGGATTAGCTCAGAAAGGATGAACAGTTGCTTCAGGATTTGGAAAAAATAATAATTATATCTTGGTAATGTTTTCTAAGGCCCTGTCTAAAAAGAATACTTATACATTATAATTTTTTCAATGTGCAGTGTTTGTTTTGTAGAATGGAGATTAAGAAATTTTTAATGTGGGTTTTTAGAATGATATACATCATTATTTTCTGCATTCTACATTCTACTGAATATTGGTTATTTTAATGTGCAATTGTAAAAATACTAACAACAAAATAATGCTAGTTTTGAGATTTGAAACAGTACTGAATTAGAACAAGAAAAACAGAGTGCAGATTTGGGTACAAAAGAAAAACTGACCTTGATCTTTTTTTGTCTGCTCTTCTATTGTTGAAATCTCAATTATCTTGAACAGATTATTATTATTTTTTCCTTCTGTTAGCCCGTCTAAAGTCGACCTATGTTTGTGAATTTTGTCTTTGTTATATGCATGACAGTTTATGTACTATGTATTTTTGTTAATCTGAAAAAAAGAATCCAATACCCGACTTGGAGTACTTGATATTTCAGTATGCTTAGATGAAATCTGTAGAAGTTAATCTCCATTCCACGATTTTATGTTCTGTTTAATAAATTAAGCATGGAGGAAAGGTCAAAAAATTAAATAGAGATAAAAAGTTACATGTGCCACATCCTCGTACCTCAGGTTCAAAAGCTTTTGTTACAGGGTTAATAGCAATGGTACATTTTTTTAATTTGAAACTTTATTTTATTTTCCACTCATTTTAACAAAGCACACCATCCTTTTGTTTTATAGAAAAAACAGAAGTGAAGTGGATAACTTTTGGAAGACTCATTTGAGAATATGTAAACTAGGAACCTACACAAAAGCATGTAAGTTGGTAGACTAGCTATTATTCATTGTTTTAACAATTTGTGTGTACAATTAATTGTCAACATATCAAGAAGCAAGTTAAGTTGACAAAGATGAAGATGAAGAAAAACTACTTGAAAGGAAAATTATGATAGAGGTTCTTGGTACACGAAGTGGGTGTGAACGAGGTAGGGGATACAGAGTAGTGTCATCTAGAAAAAATAAGATTTATTTTACTCCTTTTGCACTTTTCCCTTTAGATGTCTTATTAAGGGTACCATTTGATTTACACTCATTTTATTTGTTTAGAGACATAATAAGATTATATAGTGGTTATTGTTCTGTCAGTTTTGGTTTGGTGTCCAAATAATAATTTTTATAAAAGGCAACTACAATTTTCTGATTTTATGGGTTTTTTGGAATTTTAAATTTGGCTCAACTTTGATTGTGCCTATGTTCCAGTATAGATTTGTGATTCTTATTGTGTTGTATGGTATCCTGCTCTGTTTTTCTCTTGATTGTTTTAATTGGTTGTGTTTAGTAATAAGAGACTATTGTTTTCTTTCTTTAGAGTTGAATTTTTCAGTTGAATTTTTTACCCTATCAGATCACTCTGATTAATTTTTTATTTTTTTTTACTTATGTAGTAAACTTATATATGTGTATAATAATCCTATGATATTTTATTGTTGTGTCTTTTGTAGGATAATGAAGTTTCACTTTGATAGTAGATAAGAAGACTAATGGAGACTTCGATGAAGCATGTGGTTTTTCAAGCAAGTTATTACCTACATTGAAATGTCCATATACATTTTCGTATAATTCTTTAGAACGTTTTTAGCATATTTTATTTATGACATTGATCGTTCTTTTTTTTCCTGAGTATGTTGGCATTATTGATTGAGTTCATTTGGAGAATTATTTTTTTCTTGATAATAAATAATTGTTGGTATGTTTATAAGGTTTTTCAAATTTTTGTACAGTATAATGTGTAAATAAATCGTATTGAGTTATTTCTAGTAATTATTTATTCTTGAAATTAAATGAGCTGGTAAATGATATTAAATATTAGTATAAATTAATATTTTAGTACAAAAAATATAATTTTATGTAACAATTTATTTGTAACAAAATTGGTCTTTTGAATAAATTTTACAACAATTTGTAACGAAACTTTTGTTACCACTATTAGGATTTGTGTAACCAAACAAGGTGTCGTTACCATTGAATTGGTAACGAAATTGAATTTTTTTCGTTACAAGAACTTTTTGCAACGAGCTTTACAAGACCAACTTTTGTAACGAAATGTTTCGTTACAAAAAGTTTTTGTAACCAAAAAATGACTTTTTGTAACTAATATTTTCGTTACGAAAAATTCATTTTGTTGTAGTGCAAGAGTGCAAGACAACTCAATGTTGTGGCACAGAAGACTAGGTCATGTAGGAGAGAAGGGCCTACTTGAGCTAAGTAAGCAAGGATTGCTATGTGGTGACAAGATCACAAAGCTTGATTTGTGTGAGCACTGCATTCTTGGGAAATCCAAGAGATTGAAGTTTGGGAAGAGTTCACACTCTACCAAAGGGATTTTGGACTATGTCCATTCAGATTTATGGGGGCCAGCTAAGAATCAGACCAGAAGTGGTGGGAGATACTTCATGTCTATCATAGATGACTACTCAAGAAAGGTATGGATCACTATCCTGAAATCCAAGTCAGAAGCATTTGGAAAATTTAAGGAATGGCTCACTGAGGTGGAGAACATTTTTGGAAAGAATCTAAAGCATTTGAGAACTGATAATGGGCTGGAGTTCATATCAGAAGAGTTCAATGTTTTCTGCAAGAAGAAGAGTATAGTGAGACATAGAACAGTACCAGGTACACCTCAGCAGAATGGAGTAGCTGAGAGAATGAACCAAACTTTGCTTGAGAGAGTTAGATGCATGTTGAGCAGCTCTGGATTGCCTAAAGTATATTGGGGAGAAGCAGTGTCAACAGCAGCATATTTGATAAACAGAAGCCCTTCCTCAGCTGTGCAATTTAAGACCCCAGAAGAGTTATGGTCTGGCCATGCAGCTGAGTACAGTAATTTGAAGGTGTATGGTTGTTCAGCATATGCCCATGTCAAGCAAGATAAGCTTGAGCCTCGAGCCTTGAAATGTGTGTTCATAGGATATCCTTCAGGTGTGAAAGGATACAGATTGTGGTGCCTAGAAGCTGGAATGCAGAAGTGCATTATCAGCAGAGATGTAACTTTTGATGAGAATAGAATGCCATTGAAAGAAGAAGCAATCTCTAGTACAGCACACAACAAACCAGATGAGACACAGGTGGAGGTGGAGCATGGTGACATCAGAACACTAACTGAAGAGCAGATTGATCCAGATGAGAAGGAAACTACTCATAGTGATACTGATCTTCATGACTATCAACTGACTAGGGACAGATCAAGAAGAGAAGTCCACCCACCTCAGAGGTATGGTCAAGCTGACTTAGTATCATTTGCATTATGTGCAGCTCTTGAGGTGGAGTCTTTGGAGCCTAAAACTTACACAGAAGCCATCAATTGCCATGACAAAGAGAAGTGGTTAGTTGCTATGGAGGAAGAACTATTATCTCTGAACAAGAACCAAACTTGGGAGATTGTTGAGAGGCCTAAGAACAAGAAACTTGTTGGGTGTAAGTGGATCTACAAGAAAAAGGTGGGGGCTCAGAGAGGTGGCAAGATTAGGTACAAGGCAAGGCTTGTAGCTAAAGGATTTACACAGAAAGAAGGTATTGACTTTAATGAAATCTTCTCACCTGTTGTAAAGCATTGTATCATCAGAATCTTGTTGGCTATGGTTGCTCAATATGAATTGGAGTTGCATCAGATGGATGTGACCACATCATTTCTTCATGGGACTTTAGATGAGAAGATCTACATGAGAATACCAGAAGGGTTGGACATAGAATATGGAGAAGACAAAGTGTGCTTACTCAGAAAATCACTTTATGGCCTCAAACAGAGCCCTAGACAATGGTACTTAAGGTTTGATGAGGGTTGGTTTTGCAAGAAGCTTGTATGACAGCTGTGTTTACTTCAGGAGGGTTGGGAGTTCAATTACCTATCTTCTGTTGTATGTAGATGATATGTTAATAGCTGGGGAGTCTATTAACAATATCAATCAAGTTAAGGAGATTCTCAAAAGGGAGTTTGAGATGAAAGATCTTGGTGAAGCTAGAGTGATTCTTGGGATGGAGATCAGTAGAGTTGAGGGAGCAATTCAGCTTAGTCAGCCTACCTATCTGAGGAAGGTGTTAAAGAGATTCAGGATGAATCAAGCTAAGTCAGTTTCTACACCAATTGGCCAGCATCAGAAGTTATCCAATCAGATGTGTTCCAAGAACATTCAAGAAAGAGCTCAGACGAGTAAGGTTCCTTATGCCAGTGCAGTAGGGAGTTTAATGTATGTTATGGTGTGTTGTAGACCGGATTTAACTCATGCAATGCGTGTAATCAGCAGATACATGAGTGATCCAGGCTTAAGTCATTGGGAGACAGTTAAGTGGGTCATGAGATATGTTCTGGGATCAGCTGAGAAAGGTCTGAAATTTCAGAAGATATCAGATGAGGGAGAAGCACTTGTGGGATATGTTGATGCCGACTATGCAGCCAATGTAGACACAAGAAAGTCCTTAACAGGGTATGTATTCACCTTATTTGGTACAGCTATATCATGGAGGTCAATACATCAGTCCGTAGTTGCATTATCGACTACAGAATAAGAATATGTAGCCTTGCCTGAGGCAGTTAAGGAGAGCATGTGGCTTAGGGGGATCTTGAAGGAGTTTGGTATACCACAAAGAAGTGTGACTGTCTTCTGTGATAACCAAAGTGCAATACATCTTGCAAAGCATCAGGGGTATCATGAGAGAACTAAGCATATAGATGTAAAGCTGTACTTTGTAAGAGATATTGTTGAGAAGGGGGTGGTCCACGTAGTGAAGATTGCTACAGAGGAGAACCCTGCTGATGCGTTCACTAAGACATTGCCAAAAGAGAAGTTTGGCTTGTGTCTTAGACTTATTGGACTGCATTAATTCCTCTGAGGAGAAGACTACTGTTCTTGTGGCAGAAGATCAGTAGTGGAGGCTATTCTTTGAGGAGAATAGTGTTGGTGTTTTATTTTTGGTGGAGATTAGTTCGATTATGAGCTAAAGGTGGAGAATTGTGAGTGTTATCTCATAATCTCAAAGTCAGCACACTAACTGAGTAGTGAGCTGTTAGATCAGATAAGATGACTTAGGCCGAAATCAGATGAGTGGAATGGTTTCAATCAGATGAGGAGGTGATGCTTAGACTTCAACAGAGTTGTCTAGCAGAGTTGGTCAGCAGAGTTGGTCAGCATAGTTGGTCAGGCAGAGTTGGTCAGTAGAGTTGGTCAGCAGAGTTGTTCAACAGAGTTGGTCAGCAGAGTTGGTCAGCACAGTACTGGACTAAGCACAGTACTGGATCAGCACAATAAGGAGTCTATCAGCAGAGTTAGCTTTTGATCATCAGAGCAGAAGAGTTGGGTATCAGAACACTAAGTAGTGATCTGATCTTTATGGACAAGTCTTCTGGTTCGAAGTTAGTTAGTTTAACTAACAATTTTACAGTTACAACAACTTGAGGGCATAACTACCATTTCAGTTGGGCAATAACAGAGCACATGGGTTGTTACAAGCGGTTGCAAACGGTTGATAACTACTCAAAACAGTTCCTAACAGCAGCAACTACCTTTGGTCTTTATAAACTCTTGTTTGTGTACATTGTAAAGGTTGATTTTTGGATTGAGAGATTTAGTACGTTATTGTATTCTTTGAGTTGTGTGAGTTCACGAGTGAAGTGAGGAAATATCCTATTCCGAGTGAATGAGTGTGTAAACATTATTTATAAATCAAAGAAGTACTAATCTGGTCTAGTGGATGTAGATCACTTTGATCGAACCACTTAAATTCGTGTGTGCTGTTTGTCTCGTTGCTTACTTTTCTGAATTACTATCCTAGAGCAGTTACTTCTTCTATATTCAAGTGTTCTAATTAGTTGGAGACGTCGATCGAAATCAACTTGACATGGATACTAGCTAGTACTACTAGGCCTGGCTAACCTAATTATATATATTTCAAAAATGCTAAAAAAGAGCAAATCAATCAAGAAATAGTAAATTATTAATGATCTCTTTTCTCAAAAAATAAATAAATAAACGAGAATATGTGGCATGCAATTAGTACATGGATTTTGACTCTACTACTCTAGTACATAAATTAGTTAGGTTAATTAATAATTACTTCAAAACCCATAATAACCATGTAATTTTTTTTTACAATATACAAATTGTCCAAAAGAAAAATTGAACCACTGATTCAGTGGTAAATTAAGGATCATATCATGATCAATTTCACATAACAAAAGTAGATAATCATGCATATTGGTTATTTAATAAAATTTGCAAATGAATGTTCCCGTAGCTCATGGTATCACTAAATTTTCTTACGGACGAAGTGTAAAACTGTCACGCCCCAAATCTGAAAATATTGACCTTTCAAAAAGTAGTTAAAATAACTAATTTTAACGTGCCAAAAATTGAATCTTAAATTTATAACTTTAAAATAAAGGGACGCAATGGCTATAAAAATTACTTTAAGTATTGCAGCGGAAACAATTATAATAAAATCAAGAAGTTCACGACTAACTTGTTAACAAAACATCCATAATAAAAACCCTAACTTAATTTTAATAGACATGTGTGCAATTAGTCTTTTATTCTTAAATAGATCATCGTCTCCCATCACCACTCCTCGCCATCCAACTCTTCAACCTGAAATTGTAAATTGTTGGGGGTGAGCATGCAAGCACACTCACTGGGATTAAGTCATTCAATAGTTAATGCTAAAAATAAATAATCAAGTAATTGCAACTTAGTAAATAGCATTCACATTGCCACGTATACTTTGCCATTGATACCTTTCCAACTTTGCCATTGTAACCCTGCAAATAGATAATAAACTTTGGCACAAACTTTGCCAATATATACAAACTTTGCCAATATACAAACTTTGCCAATATATACTTTGCCACAAACTTTGCCAATATATACTTTGCCAATATATATACCAACTTTGTCAATATATACTTTGCCACAAACTTTGCCAATATACAAACTTTGCCAATATATACTTTGCCACAAACTTTGCCAATATACAAACTTTGCCAATATATACAAACTTTGCCAATATATACAAACTTTGCCAATATACAAACTTTGCGAGAAAATTTCATTTTACGTCCTGTAACTTAGGTCTAATCCAGTTTATATCCTTTAAGTTTTCACTTTTTCAGTTTACGTCCTTTTAGGTCCAATTTATGTCCTTTTCACCGGAAAATTGGAATTCCGATCAAATAGTCCAATTTACGTCCTTTAAGTTTGAAAATTAAAAAGTAATAATTAAAAAATTCTTTAAAAAATTAAATATCTCATTAAAAACTAAAAATATCATTAAAATTTATAAATTGTGTAAAATAAAAATAAAAAATTCAAAAATTCAAAAAAAAAATTAAAAAATCTACAATTCTAAAAATTTGAAATATTGGAAATTAAAAATAAAAAATTTCTATAAATCTCATAAAAACATAAAATTCTAAATATAAAAAATCTATAAATTAAAATTTTAAAAATGTTTAGAATAAAATTAAAAATTATACAATTCTAAAAACCTCATTAAAATGAATTTGACATGGTTCTACAATCAATCAAGGCGTGGAATACAAAAAAATTTAGGAGTTCGAGAAAAACTTTAATGGCGGATGAGTCCGAATCAAGTCGTGTTTCTAATGACATATTAATATTTTTTATTATTCTTATTCGGTTTTTAAATTTTTTAATATTTAATCTACACATTTAAAAAAAATTAAAGAGATTTTTAGAATTTTTAATGAGATTTTCGAATTTCTTAATTTTAAGTTAAACATTTTCGATTTTTTGAATTGTAAGATTTTTTATTTTTATTTTACACATTTTATAATATTTAATGAGATTTTTAAAAAATTAAATAAGGTATTTTGAATTTTATTTCACATTTTATAGTTTTTAATTTTAATGATGTTTTTAGATTTTTAATAATATTTTAAAAATTTTAAAGATATTTTTATAAATTTTATTTATTAAATTTTAAAAATTTCAAACTTAAAGGACGTAAATTGGACTATTTGGCCGGAATCCCAATTTATTCCTCACATTTCGGTGAGTTTGAAAATTTTCCGGCGAAAAGGACGTAAATTGGACCAAAAAGAACGTAAATCAAAAAAGTGAAAACTTAAAGGATATAAATTGGATTAGGCCTAAGTTACAGGACGTAAAATGATTTTTTCTCCAAACTTTGCCAATATATACAAACTTTGCCAATATATAATATACCTTGCCAATCGAATAACAATAGAAATGGATTCACATAGTAAACAATTAACTCAAACATTTATCTAAAACATTAAATAGAGGATAACATTGCAATAGAGCTCTACAAACCACCGTAGAGAATAAAGCAATTAAAAACCCACCTCGATAGAAGAACGTGGAAATGATGCGTAAAAGTCTCGTAATTATCGTCGCCTAGCCGTGCGATACATAGAATAGCAATTGATCGATTTATTTATTAACTAAACATTGTGTATATATAATAGAATAATTAAAATAACTAAAAGGGCACATGCATATGGTTTATATAATTAATTTACTACTACTCCCATCATAGCCGATAATGTATATATATATAGCGTTGGTGTGAAAGAAACATGCATATTAGAGAATTAAATTCTCATAATGAAATAACGCATGGAAAATGAATGGCCAAGTAGTGGGAATAAGTTAAAAACGTTTACAATTAATAGATTAATTCTTTCATAAATTTTTATAATAAAAAAAAACACATGGGAAAAATTAGGAGTCAAGTTGTGAAAATAAATGAGAACCTTTACAGTTTCTAATATATAGTATTGAGTATGCGCGTATATTCATATATTATAAATTAATTTTTTATTGAATTAATTTTTATAATTAAAAATTCTGGGGTATTACACTCTACCCCACTTAATAAAATTTCGTCCTCGAAATTTAATATTATCATCGTGACATAACATAGCAAAATAGCACATAACATATTGAAAACATTAGCATTGATCAATACAACACAATAGCATGAAAATATCGTATGATGAATTAAAATATATAATTATAATAACATGCCCGTACTTTGTGGAGTTGGAGCGATGAGGCGGTGATGGACGACATAACATTTTTCTTGAATTTATTTGGTCATAAATATATTTTAACTTACTCCACTCAAAAGATATGATTTAATTTGCAAGTCTACAAGAACGTAGACCCGCTCTGATACCACTCTGTCACGCCCCAAATCTGAAAATATTGACCTTTCAAAAAGTAGTTAAAATAACTAATTTTAACGTGCCAAAAATTAAATCTTAAATTTATAACTTTAAAATAAAGGGACGCAATGGCTATAAAAATTACTTTAAGTATTGCAGCGGAAACAATTATAATAAAATCAAGAAGTTCACGACTAACTTGTTAACAAAACATCCATAATAAAAACCCTAACTTAATTTTAATAGACATGTGTGCAATTAGTCTTTTATTCTTAAATAGATCATCGTCTCCCATCACCACTCCTCGCCATCCAACTCTTCAACCTGAAATTGTAAATTGTTGGGGGTGAGCATGCAAGCACACTCACTGGGATTAAGTCATTCAATAGTTAATGCTAAAAATAAATAATCAAGTAATTGCAACTTAGTAAATAGCATTCACATTGCCACGTATACTTTGCCATTGATACCTTTCCAACTTTGCCATTGTAACCCTGCAAATAGATAATAAACTTTGGCACAAACTTTGCCAATATATACAAACTTTGCCAATATACAAACTTTGCCAATATATACTTTGCCACAAACTTTGCCAATATATACATTGCCAATATATATACCAACTTTGTCAATATATACTTTGCCACAAACTTTGCCAATATACAAACTTTGCCAATATATACTTTGCCACAAACTTTGCCAATATACAAACTTTGCCAATATATACAAACTTTGCCAATATATACAAACTTTGCCAATATACAAACTTTGCCAATATATACAAACTTTGCCAATATACAAACTTTGCCAATATATAATATACCTTGCCAATCGAATAACAATAGAAATGGATTCACATAGTAAACAATTAACTCAAACATTTATCTAAAACATTAAATAGAGGATAACATTGCAATAGAGCTCTACAAACCATCGTAGAGAATAAAGCAATTAAAAACCCACCTCGATAGAAGAACGTGGAAATGATGCGTAAAAGCCTCGTAATTATCGTCGCCTAGCCGTGCGATACATAGAATAGCAATTGATCGATTTATTTATTAACTAAACATTGTGTATATATAATAGAATAATTAAAATAACTAAAAGGGCACATGCATATGGTTTATATAATTAATTTACTACTACTCCCATCATAGCCGATAGTGTATATATATATAGCGTTGGTGTGAAAGAAACATGCATATTAGAGAATTAAATTCTCATAATGAAATAACGCATGGAAAATGAATGGCCAAGTAGTGGGAATAAGTTAAAAACGTTTACAATTAATAGATTAATTCTTTCATAAATTTTTATAATAAAAAAAAACACATGAGAAAAATTAGGAGTCAAGTTGTGAAAATAAATGAGAACCTTTACAGTTTCTAATATATAGTATTGAGTATGCGCGTATATTCATATATTATAAATTAATTTTTTATTGAATTAATTTTTATAATTAAAAATTCTGGGGTATTACAAAAACCAGCGTCTTGAATTCCCAAGAATTATTATAGCAAATACATTGGACCGTTTCCAAAATTGGAATTTTGTAAAGTAGTGTACAGTGCACGTACGCTCTGTGAGTATAGCTAGCGGAGAGATTGACGATCACTTTCGCAATATGTTTGCGATGTACACTCCCCCAATCAAGAAAGGGCTAGTCTTGTATGAAATATTGCATATATGCATTTCAGTTATTCACACACATGTTCTTTATAAATACACCCACAAACTTAATTCACACACACATTTTTTATAAATACACCAACAAACTCAATTCACACACACATTTTTTATAAATACACCAACAAACTTAATTCACACACACATTTTTTATAAATACACCCACTGACAGCTTAATTCGAAAATTTTAATCCGCTTATTTTACTCGTTTCTGTGATTTTTTTATCTTTTATTTTATTGTTGAACGTGGGATATTAAATGTAGTAATTCAAATTGTAATATGTAGTAATACACATTATTTTATGTAGTAATAACACAAACTATTTATATAATAATACAAATTCTTTTATTTAGTAACACGTTTTTTCTAGTGTTTTTATTGATGTAGTAACTCACATTATAATATGTAGTAACATATATTATCGAATGTAGTAAACACAATAATCATGTTGTAATACAAAATGTTTTATTGTAGGATGATGCGAAAAATATTAGATCATTTGATAAAGTTACATATAGTAACAAACGTCTATTCAACGTAGTAATTCAAACTGTAGTATGTAGTAACATATAATTTTTTATGTAGTAAAATAAATTATTACATGTAGTAATAACACAATTTTATATAGTAATACTGATTCTTTATATTTTTTTTATTGATTAAGTAACCCACATTATAATATATAGTAACATATATTATTGCATGTAGTAAGATATATTATTGCACGTAATACAAAATAACATTGACCCATAATAATTAGTATTAAAGAATATTTAAAGAAATATAAAATATTTAAGGATTAAGGTCATCGTAAATTGCAACATCCGACCACAGCCTGAGGTGACCGAAAACTGCTCGGAGAAGACGACCATGTTCAATTTCTGTCAGTGGGTGCATTTATAAAAAATGTGTGTGTGAATTAAGCTCGTAGGTGTATTTATAAAAAGTGTGTGTGTGAATTAAGCTTCTGGGTGTACTTATAAAAAATGTGTGTGAATTAAGCTTGTGGGTGTATTTATAAAGAACATGTGTGTGAATGACTGAAATGCATGTATGCAATATTGCATATAAGTTTTTGTGATCAAGAAATATGGTTTAAATAGCTAGCCATTCGCTGAATTAATTTTAATTGTCGATGAACTATTGTACCTCCTAATTCTCTTGTTATTTATACTGCACCAACACTCTTATCTTTTTTTTTTTGACGGGGAAAGGAAAAATAAAATAAAAAAACTAAAACTTATAATTTGTTATAAGTGAAACATATTTTCACCACACTTTAAATGAGTAGTCTACCTAGCTATATAATTTGAGTATATATTTTTTTTCAATTTGATGCATAGTTGGTTATACATGATTTCTTTCTATAAAAATTAAATAAAATAACCTGACAATCTGAGAAGGCTTAAGATTTTATAATCGATCGAGTGGGTCGACAATCAGAAATATGATTAAAGAGGGAAATTGTGACCCTAGCCAACAACATTTAATGGCTATTTTAATCTGGCCTCATATGAGGGCGCGAGGTTTCGAACTCACGAGGGAGAGGTCATATGAGGGCGCGAGGATTCGAACTCATGAGGGAGAGGTGCTTACGCGCTCTTTATGTGCCGTTTTAGGCTATGAGCTTTAATCGTTATATTTTGAATGCAATTAATATATATATATATATATATATATATATATATTATATTCATTTTTTTTTTTAACCCACACAGTATTAATACACCCCCAGATTTAATAGCCAAAATATCTGGCATTCATATGCAAGAGCGAGAATCGATCCCTGGGAGTGAGGTTCAATTAATTCGAACTCATTTTCATTTTTTAACCCCAGATTTTCACTTTTTTAATTCAATTAATTTACTATTCAGGGGAGTGAGGTTCAATTAATTCGAACTCATTTTCATTTTTTAACCCCAGATTTTCATTTTTTAAATTCAATTAATTTACTATTAATACATCAGCCAAAAAATTCGAATTAATTATGTGCCATTTAAACTAGAAACTTTAGTTATAATATGTCTAATGTAATTAATATATATATATATATATATATATATATAGTATTATATTAAATTATCATAACATACATACCTAATATATTTGTTACATATCTGAAGGCGAGGGGAGCATGTGGAAAACGTGAAGGGGCAGTCTTAATTATATAATGCCCTCAAATTATATGGGCCTAAAATTAAAATGCTCCCTTTGAGTTTGTTTTGGGCGGAACAAGTATATCAATTATTTAGGCGAGCATTTTAAATCCCTCACCACTTAATGGCTAGCATTAATTCCCTCGCCAGATAGCGAGCACTTAAATTCCCTCGCCAATTGACGAATGCCTTCAGTCCATCGGCAATTCCCTTGCAATTTAATTCCCTCGTCATTTTCTTCGTGAAATGCCGAGGGTTTCAACTCCCTCACCATATTCCCGGCCTAGTCAATTCAACAAAATTTTGTTGTATTTTACATACTTTTTTGCAAGCCTAAATTAACCTACAGTTTATTTTTTCATTATTATTGTTTTATTGTATGCCTTGAACCTATTTTTTTTTTTTTTTTTGAAGGTTTACAAGATCAGAATAAAAAACAAAGATATTTTTCAAAGCTCCAGATCTTCAAACCAAGTCATCAAACCAAGACAGATCAAATTGGTGTCGCTACCCGCTCCAATCGTGAGAAGTGGGGACGCGAGTGTACTCATTGCCCATGAGAAATGCACAGTCCACTATTTTAACAACAAGACAAACCCCACACTAAGGTAGTCTATATTGTTATGATAAATAGGGAAAATAAAAGGACAAAAGCCACCAAGCACCATAACATTCGATTTCAGCACCGTAGGGACATAAACAAACTCCACGAGGGACAGGCTCCACAAAGGGACTCCACAAAGGGACAACATGCTCCACAAAAGGGAGAGGAAAAAACGCAAAATGCGCCCATAAAAGCAGAAAATAAAGAAACTACAAGCTAAAGCCCTAAACTAACCAATCTAAAATAAGAAAGCAGAAAAACGAAATGCAACAATAAACTAAACAACCTAATCCAAGAAATCAGAAATAGCAAACAGAAAAATAAACGGGATCAATGGATCGCTCACCCGATTGGCCACCGTAGCGCCATCAGGGAGGAAAGACCCATTGATCCCACTAAAAACCGAAACAAAAAACTCTAAGATCAGGGAATAAAGGAGCTCAACAGGCGGTGCACACTACAGGAAATTTGAGAAATTGCGACGACAACAATTCGTCATAAAAGCATCAATTTTCGTCATGAAATGTGTTTGGCGACGATTTTTCTCCGTCGCAAAGAAGGTCGCCGTAGGTGCGTCGCATTAGGTAAATGTGACTTTATTTGAATTCGTCATCAATAACCATCTTTTGGCGACACTAAAGTTCATCGTCACTATATTTTTCCATCTATGGTGACGAATAAATCGTCACATTTGACACTAAATTTTATCGCTGAATATGATATTTCGTCACTAAAAGTTCAACTTTAAATGACGTTTTTATTTATTGTCACTAAAATATTAATTTTTAGCGACGATTATCCATTTCATATCAACCATTTAAAATTGTAATGACGAAATTTTCGTCACAAATAAATTAATTATTTCGTCGTAATTTATATAGTTCGTCACCAAATAGTTCAACTTTACATGACGATTTGATTTATTGTCCCTAAATTAATAATTTTAAATGACGATTTTTTCCATTTTCTACCGCATTTGTCAAATTTTAGTGACAATAATATCGTCACAATTAAATGAATAATTTCGTCACCTTTTATATAGTTTGTCACCAAAGAATAACACTTTAGTGACAAAATTTTAATCGTTGTTATATATATGTATTTATAATGACGACACAATGCGTCACGAAATGGTAATATTCAGCGATAAAATATTTTTGATCACTAAATAGCGTAGAAATAATGGTGACAAATTTTTTTGTCATAAGAAATATTATTTAGTGACGAATATGATAATTGTCACTAAATTTCTAGATATAATGACAACATATATTTCGTCTTCATTTAATTATTTCATCACAATAGAATTACGCTATTGTTACGAATTTTTTATTGTCATCATATGTGCATATATACAATGACAACACAATTTGTCATTAAATAGTAATATTTTAGTGACAAAATAGCAATCGTCATAAATATTTATATATATATAGTGACAACATTTATCTTCATTACTTAAATATATTTATAATAGACTAAAAATATTATCGTAATAAACTAATTTAATTAATAATTTATAATAAATAAATATTTAGATTGACCACTAAATTAAAGATCGATGGTAAATAAATTTAAATTGTATGATAAGATAAAAAAAATTCAATGAACTTAATTGTTTCAAAAGTTAAAAGTAACAAACATATTTAAGGAAGGTTCTCTTAAATCTTAAAGACTTATCCCTCTCTCGACCAAGAAATTCATAAGTTTGTTCATGGTGCCTTTTATATCACTCACTTCTTCCTGGAGTGCACCTACGCGAGTTGCAGACGCTTCCAACTTTTCTTTTGTCTCACGTACTGGGATGCTTTGGATCATAACCAAGCCCCATGGCCTAGGACCTCAAGAACAATTTCAGCTGAACTTTTATCAATTCCTTGCTCAGCATATTCTCCTCGTTTCTTTACCATTTTTTCCTATGTGGATATTAACTATGACAAAAAAATTAATTAGCATCAATTTTAGTAATAAAATGAAATCTCACTTGTACATGTCTACTTAACTTACCCAATTTTCTTTAGCCTCGTCGGATTTTCAACCATCTTTCTCTAAAGAATGTGTACGGATATACAATTCAATCCTATCACACTCTTCACCGTTTAACTCATGTTTAGACTGCAAAAAAATAATCGTAAAATTAACATACTTAACTAGCTCAAATGAATTGATTGTAAAATTAATAACACCACAACTATATTAATATATATATATATATATAGTTTAAAGTCAACTAATTAAACAAAATTTAACCATTAACCAACAATTAAACATTACTAAGCATGAGAAAGAAATTACTCACAATTTCATGGAGCTTAACTACAAAAGCCTTTCTTCCCGAAATATGCTTGCATTTCAACTTGATCCTATTTTCTTTATTCACTTGACACACACGCTAAAAAAATAATACAACTTAAATATATAAAATTATACTCATAAATTTATCATAACATTTAAGCATAATTATTTTTAAAAAGGATTATTACCTTGTAGTTACGTGATGAAAAAATATCACAAAGCTCTTTCCATTGTTCTTGGGTATGACATAAATCGGGTTTTGTTATTTTTTGCTTCTTCCAAAATTGCATATTTAACAAAGTACTTATGCAACTTGTGACGTTGGTTTCGAGAGCTAATTTTCAACCTATCAACTAGGGCTTGTCTCACACCAGGCTATCAATATTGACATCCATGTGGATCTACATTTAATATAAACACATTATATTAATTATAAAATGTGAAAATATAATGAGATCAATTTTGTACACATACCTTCAAATGATCGAATCCCGGCTCCAACCCTTCATTTGTATCCACTTCTTTTCACTTTTTCGAAACTGGAAGAACATCCCGAGTCACTATCCCAATTTGGGATGCAAGCTTTGCAAACTCGTCTCCGTTTAAAGGTCTTCCGTCCGTAGGATCTGCTCTAATCTTCATTTTATTTCTAGTATTTGTAAAATACTCCAGTATTCCCTTGCCAAGTGTTTGACCTCGACATTTTTTCTTAGATCCAACAACTACATGTGAAAATTAAACATTTGTTATAATATTTAGATAGCTAAGTAAACGTAACAATAATTAAAAGGTTAAATTTACCTATTTTTGCAACTTCATCTTCAATTGATGGAATTTCGAGGTGCCATTAATCAAAGGGACCGTCATTTTCGAGAAAGAGGTTGGAACGAGAGACAAAATCCCCCTAACCCAAATCATTACCACCCTGGGTTGAGACAACATGAAAACTTCTCCTATGCCAACACAAGGAATGCCATCATCCCACCTCCAAATTTTAATGTTAGAGATGGAGCTATTGTGGAGTTTTCATCAAAACCATCATTGGAGGAGATGTTTGGTGCATTCATGGGAGAAACCAAAAACTTCATGAGAGAGACTAGGGAGAATGCAACCAAAACTTGGCAAAGAATTGATGAGCATGGTGAGATGATCAAGAATGTGGCAAACAATGTGAAGGCTATAGAAAAGCAAATAGGCCAACTCTCTAATGTCATTGGAAAGCAACACGTTCTGGGGCAATTCCCCTCTATCACGGAGCTAAATCCTAAGGAGCAATGCAAAGCCATAAGGCTAAGAAGTGGGACAAGCTATGAAGGGTCCAAGATGCCGTTAGAGGAGGAAGTGGTAATGGCACCCGAGGGTGTTGATAAAAGAGAAAGAAGAAAAAGAAGGGGAGAAGAAGAGTGAGGAGGCAATCCCTCCTCAAGACAAAAGCAAAAATGAAGTACCTCTTCCATACCCTCAAAGATTGAAGAAAAAGGGTTTGGATCACAAGTTTGCCAAGTTTGTGGAAATGTTCAAGAAGATCCACATCAACATTCCCTTTGCCGAGGCACTTGAGCAAATGCCCCACTACTCCAAATTCTTGAAGGAGATCATGTCCAACAAAAGGAAGATGGTGGAGTATGAAACAGTGCATTTGACCGAAGAATGTAGCTCAATCATTCAAGCAAAGCTACCTCAAAATCTTAGAGATCCCGGATCCTTCACCTTACCATGTGTCATCGGGGATGGAGGTACATTTCGAGCTTTGTGTGATTTGGGAGCAAGCATTAATCTCATGCCCTTGTCCATATTCAAGTCACTTGGTTTGGGAAAGCTTACACAAACCACAATGAGCCTTATATTGGCGGATAGATCCGTGACATACCCTTTGGGTATAGTGGAAGATGTGTTGGTTAAGGTTGATAAGTTTATATTCCCGGTGGACTTTGTAGTGTTGGATATGGAGGAAGATAAGTATGTTCAATTGATTTTGGGAAGGCCATTCTTGGCAACCGGTGGGGCTAAAATTGATGTAAGAAAGGAGTGCTAAAACTTCAAGTGAACGATGAGAAAGTCGCGTTCAACATTTATAGAGCTATCAAAGTCCGGGATGATGAAGATGGAGAGTATAGGTACTCTAGAGGAGATCACCCTCCAAAGCCAATGAAAGAGAAGGTGGAAGAAGATCTCAAAATCAACTTTGTGAAGGAGGACCCCCAAGTGGAAGACAAAGAGTTAGAGATGGGCAAGAAGGCCAAGTTTGGGGGAGTTTTCTTCAAAAACTCCCCAAAATCAAGAAAAGTTACTTATACGAACTTGGGGATGAATGAGGCATCAACCTCCTATGACATGATTGAAGAGCCGGATGGAGTGGCTAGTGGATGCTTTAATGGTTTCAAGAAGGTTGCTTGGGCCAAGAAGGTCAAAAACAAGGAGGATGATGGGGTGACTTGATATTCCCCTTTAGGAAGGACCGTCTGGCATAGGACGTTAAAAATAGCGCTTCTTGGGAGGCAACCCAAGGTTTTATTGCTTTCTTGTTTTTATTGCTTTGATAGTGTTGATAACTTGGTTTATTTTGTAGGTATGGATGAAGAATTCTATGGATAGCAAGTCTTGGAGATTTTTAATGAAGAAAAAGCAAAGCCAACTTTGGGAAGGAGGAAGCAAGTGTTGCAATGGTGATCTTTGAAAGAGCATTGGATGTGCAAGGAGGGAGGTAACAACTTGTAGCCCCAAACTTAGAATTTATACATAGTAAAATTCTAAGTTTGGGGGAGTTATTTTTCTTTTATTTTTCTACTAGTTGTTATCCTTGCACCGGTTCGTCATTCTACTTATGTCACATTTTGCACCGGCGCACACTTGGCTTTCACATGCTTAGATTGTTTAAGTTGGTTTTTGATCATATGTTGGGTAGTGGACATTTGGTGAAATGTGAGCATGAATAGTCATTGGAGTCCATTGTTGAGTAGTTGTGGTGATGTCTATTTGCTTTGAATGTAAGCATAATTGATGTTGGATATAGTATCATGATTGTGTGCATATTTGTGATCTTTGATAGCATGGATGCATGATGTGTTGTTGTTTGGGGACATTTGATGAATGTAAGAGCCCTATTGAATAAACCGGTGAGAATTGAGCCTTAAATCGAGCATGTAATCCGGTTTAATTCATTTGAGAGTGGACTAGGTTATTGCTAGTGATCCTAGAACTTGCCCAAGTTCTTGTTTGAAAGCATGATTGTGTGAGACTTTGTGATGTGATATAGGCCATCTTGTTCTAAAAGAGTCACTTAGTCAAAATTTCCCAAAACCGAAGTAATTTTCCGTAGTTAGCCCCTTGAGCTTAATTCCTCATTTTCTTGGCAAACTACAATGTTAACCACTTAGCCTTTTTGAGCTTTTGATACCTACATCTAGTGGAGGATAAAAGACAAAGTGGAAAGCATGTGCATTGAATGAATATATTTGGTGAAAAGAAGAGTTGGAAAAGTTGAAAGAAAAAGAGAAAAATGGAAAGAAAATCAAGAAAAAGAAAAGAGGGACAAAGAGCCCCAAAAGCTTGAAAAGAAAAAAAAGTGTTCAATGGTTTTGTGGTTAAAAGAGAACAAATAAATTGTGGAAGTTAGAGTTTTTGAGTTGCAATCCGCGGAATTGTAACTTTATCTTGAGAAGTTTTTGAGATGTACGTCTTTATGTCTCGCTCTCCACTAGTTTATGAGTTACTTCATCCAAATTTACCCCACCTTGACCAAAAGAGCCAATGTTACATCCTTGATAAAGTCCTATTGATCACATTGTTGAGCATTGGAGTGTGTGTAGAAAGTAGAAGTTGGGCAAGCATATGGTGATTGCATAGCATAACTTGGTTGATGAGTTCATTAATATCCTCAATTTGTTTGTGTGTTTGAGAGAAACACTTTGTCATGTGAGTAGAGGACTTGAGCACTTGGATTATGTTTTCCATTCACAATGTGTTGTGTGTTTATGCATTCTTTGATCCATGAGTGTGAATTGCAATAATGAGCCTATGACCTTCATTGAGAGATGCACTTTGAGAAAGAGATATCATTACATCTTACTTTGCATGTGTGATTTGCATTGAATATTCCATTGTGATCATTCCACCCTCATTGCTTTAAGTGCATAGTTGTTTGAGGACAAACAACATTTTAAGTTTGGGGAAGTTTGATTCGGGTGGAATTTACGTGTTTTAGGGGCACATGTGAAGCGTATTTTGATGTGGATTTCATTGATTTATGCATTGAATATGATCATTTTAGCCAAAATGAGAGAAATGTATTGTTTTATCGATTTTATAGGTAAAACGATGGAATTTGGGAGCAAAACACATACCACAAGTGATCGGACCGGAAATAGGAGTGCACCATTGGATCCGGCTCGAAACATGGAGTGGAATAGCCAAAAGAATCGAGTCGATCGGAGGTCGGAAGCTCAAGAAACGGAGGGACGAAGTTGGAGGACGAAAACGAGGACGGAGCCGAATACGAAAGTTCGGCCCGGCCGGGTGGCATGACTCGCTCGGCCGGGCGGCCGAGCAGCAGAAATATGGCAAAGACGAAGTTTCGGCCCGGCCGGGCGGCACCACTCGCCCGGCCGGGCGGCCGAATGCCCAGCCTGCCCTCCTCAATTACGAACCTTCCGCCCGGCCGGGCGGCACCACTCGCCCAGCCGGGCCACCCATGCTCTGTTTTTGTTTTGCTTGGCCGACACTTCCGCCCGGCCGGGCCACTTCCCCACCCGGCCGGGCCGCCCCATTTTCGGTGCCAAACGCGTGTTTTCTCCATTTTTGAAGGACCTACTTGCAAATATCACACCCAAACCCTACCCCAACACTATAAATACCCCCTTTCTTGAAATTCAAGACACCTTCCCCCAATCCACACATAATTACACACATTCGGAGGTGTTTTGGCCATAACTTCTTCATCTCTCCACCAATTCATGCAAGGGAAGAGGCATTAGCTTGGGAATTTCATCTCCTACCACAATCTAGACTAAGCTTTCTCTTTCTTTTCCTTTTTATTTAGTTATTTCATTTGGAATTTGTAGTTTGGATATGTATTTGAGTAGCTAAACAACTTTGTGGTTCTAAGGCATTGTAGAGATTTGGATTGATGTTTATGAGTAATTTCTTGCTTTAATTGGTGTTTATCTCTTATTTGCATGTTTAATTATCCATTGTAAAGCATGTTGTTAGTGGCCATGATGATTTGCTTGATCCATTGTTAATTGGGGTAGTATCGAGAGATTTATTCCATTTAATCGTATGCGAATATGCAACCCGGTATTATTATGATCTCGAGAGAGGATTAATTATCGGAGAGGGAATCAAATGATCTTAGGAGCTATTTTAGATGGTGTAATATTTGTGATGTAGACATACGAGCTTATATTACATTGCGTCTTTGGATTAATTTGTATCGAGAGATCGATTAGTTCTTCTTTTGCGATCACCTTATATGAGATAACCTTAATAGCCATTTAAACGAGATAACTCTCATAAACGGATGTCTAAATACTACAATTGCCTTGGAACCCACCTTCCTTCTTTGAGTTACATCCGTTTCACTTTCGTTTTCTTGATTTATATGGTATTTGATCGATTTCGTATTTGCTCTTTATTACTTATTTGTGACACTTGGTAGGTAATTTTAGAGTGAATCATCATATTCAAATTCTCGATCACGTCTACTTAGAACTCAACTAGCAAACTACCACTTTTACGCTTAGCATTCTCATGAGATCGACCTCGTGCTTATCACGCTACAATAGACACCGTACACTTGCGGTTGTTTATTTAGTGTTGCATAACACGTGAATCACTAGTGGGGTGGTGTGATATTGGATGGTGCTTTTGGCGACAGGGTGTGGCTGAGGATGGTCGTGTGATTTGAGATATTGGTGAGATGTTATGGGCCCATAACTCGTGAGTGTGTGATTTCTTCTTCTTGCAATTTAGGAATTTTCGATGAGTGGAGTAGGTGGATTGACGGGCTTGAGAGTTGGGACAACGTATATGTGGTGCAACTGTGTGTGGGTCGACAAACTAAATTTTGGGAGTTGGGACAACGTATATGTGGTGCAGCTGCGTGTGGTCGACAGACTAAATTTTACAGGATCAAAAGTGTAGAAAAAAGGACAAAAAGTGATCTGATCATATTCCTACAAGACGAGAAGTGCAATTTTCCCATTAACTAATTTGTACATCAATCTTTGTATATCTCAACAAGGGCCTACCTATTAAGAGTCTGGCCTAGCATGCCCATTTATAACATAAGCCGAGCTAAGGATTTAAAAAAAAATCTATTTACTAAAATAGGCTAGACTTAAGTTTTGTATAAGATATGTTAACGCCAAAGTCTCATGTGCACTCAAGTACACCGTGTACTTGAGTGGACCTTGACCGGTCAAACTTTGAAAAAAAAATTCAATTTTTTTTTTCTGAAAAAGTGTACTCCCTCCGTCCCACAACTCTTTGCACACTTACCTTATTTGTCCGTCCCACAATTGTTTGCACACCTATAAAAGGAAACTTTCTCATAAACTCCACCCTCACAATATTCACATATTTACACAAAATGTCATTACTTTTACTCTCTTTTCAATCACCTTTTTACTTTATCCATATAACTTTACAAAATTACCCCTCAACACTCCACTCATTACACTTTTTTCTTAAAAAGTGTGCCCATCTTGTGGTGCAAACACTTGTGGGACGGAGGGAGTATGTTAGTATATTGAAAAGTGCATCTTTGTTTTTTAATGAAAAGTGTATGTTACTATATTGAAAAACAACATTGCTTTTAATGAAAAATGTATGTTATTATAACTGAAAAGTGTATGTTTTATAACTGAAAAATGTAAGTTATATTAATGAAAAATGTATGTTATTATAATTGAAAAGTGTACTGAAAAGTGTATGATATTATAACTGAAAAGTGTATGCTGTATAATGAAAAATGTAAGTTAATTATAATTGAAAAGTGTATGTTATTATAACTGAAAAGTGTATGTTATTATAACTGAAAAATGTATGTTCTATTAATGAAAAGTGTAAGTTATATATTATGAAAAGTGTATGTTATTATATAACTGAAAAGTGTATGTTATTATAACTGAAAAATGTATGTTATATTAATGAAAAGTGTAAGTTATATATTAATGAAAAGTGTATGTTATTATAATTGAGAAGTGTATGATATTATAATTGAAAAATGTATGTTAATATAGATGAAAATATTATTGAAAAGTGTAAATTTTCTGTAAAAAAAAATAAATCAAAATTTGACATATGACCGGTCAACAGTTGATTGGTCAAAGTCCACTCAAGTACACGATGTGCTTAAGTGCACAAGAGACTCACCCTAGGGGTGAGCAGAAGTCGGAAGAAACCGAAAAAACCGACCGAACCGAACCGAAAATACAAGTTTGGTTCGGTTATTCGGTTTTCGGTTCGGTCACGGTTTTAATTTTTTCCAAAAAATCGGTTTTTAGTTCGGTTAGGTTTTTTTTATGGAAAAAACCGAAAAAACCCGAAAAACCGAAAATTAAATATATATTATATTATATTTAATATATTTTAATAAAATAATTTTATACCTAAACCTAATGTAAGCGGTAAGCCTCATTCCAGAAAAGTCAAAAGAGGCGGAAAAAAAAAAACCCTACTCCTCTCCGCAGTCCGCCACCCCGCCCCCAAAATCCAGCAACCCTCCGTTCCTCCCCATCCTCACTCTCCGTCTCCGGCCTCTGCCCCCATTTCAGTCGGCCAGCGCACAGCGGCGGCGGCCAACGCACGGCGCACAGCGGCCGGCGCACGGCGCACAACGGCTACTCACACCGGCGACACTAGCCCCACTCCGTAGTCCGTTACTCCGTATACACCTAGAGGTAAATTTATACTGCTTATATTGCTTAGCCTTAATCTGATTTTATGTATTTAATTTTGGTTTTAATTATTGTGGACTGTATGAATTTTTTTATGGACCAGGACTGTATGAATTTTTTTATGGACAAGGACTGTAATGGATTTATGGAGTATGAAGTTATTTATTGTAAAAAGCCCAAAATAAAAGTCCAAAAACAGGTCCAATAATAATTCAGTTTTTCGGTTAATAACCGTAACCGAACCGAAAAGTTCGGTTCGGTTATTTTTCGGTTTTATACAATTTCGGTTCGGTTTCGGTTACCGAAATTGACCATTTCGGTTTTTTCGATTTTGGAAATTCGGTTCGGTTCGGAAACCGAACCGACCGATGCTCACCCCTAACTCACCCTATGTTAACAAATCGACCTATTTAAAATTATTTATTATATATATGTATATAATTGTAAATAAATATTTATATATGTTTTATAATAAAATAATTCTTAAAATATAATACTAACATTAATTAATACTCCTGTTCTATGATTTCTTTCACATGTAAAGTGGCATACAAAATAAGAAGCCAAATACTTGTATGCATGCAAGTGTATTGTGCATACCTCCTCAGTTTTTTTTTTTAATTCAAATTATCTACACCCATTCATTTAATTAGTTCACCTCCCAAATTATTTTTTACTATAATTATCTGCACTTACACATTTAATGAGTTCACCCCCAAATCATTTTTTACCACAGTTATATGTACTCGCTCATTTTATGAGTTCACCCCCACATCATTTTTTTTACCACGGTTATTTGCACCCGCTCATTTTATGAGTTCACCCCCAAATCATTTTTTTACCACGGTTATCTGCACCCACTCATTTTATGAGTTCACTCCCAAATTATTATTTTAGCACGATTATCTGTACCCACTCATTTTATGAGTTCACCCCAAAATAATTTTTAAAAAATAATCACATTTAAAAAAATTATATTATCTTTTTATTAATTTACACAAAATATAATAAAATAAACTCTAATTTATATATTTACAATATACAAACGAGTTATTATCGAGTTATCGTCGATTCACCACCAAGTAACCCATACTTTTTAAAAAAAATTGTAAAAATATAATTAATATAAAACTATCGAAATTAGCCACAAATCTCGATTTTTTTCTTTTTAATTTTTTTCCCCTACTCTTTTCCTTTTTTCTTCTCATTTTCAATTTTTTTTCCAAATTTTTTATTTCTTCATTTTTTTTCGGCCTTTCTTTTTCATTTTTTTCATGTGTATTTTTTTAATCTTAATACAAAATAATATTATAGGTATGATTTTATTAAATTCTATCGGCGGTGCACCTGAATATCAATTTTAATTTGATGAGTAAAGGACCTATCGAAAATTCATGTCGGTCGGTGGGTGACCCAGCCACCACCATATCCGACCACCCCTTCGACGGCGCTTCTGTCCCGGCCGCTTAAGCCCCCTCCTTAAATCGCAATCATGATTCTTCAATTCCATGACAATCGACATCATATTCCATCTCGACCACGATCCATGGCGGTCAAAAACCTCTGCTCATTTCGACCACCGACGCGACTGCTTCGATCAATCTCCTTTGTGTTCGCGATTCAGGAGCTTCTCCGGCATCAATGACACTCGCCTGCAACACTCACTTCGCTCTCGTTGTTCGTATTTGTCCAAATCGAAGCTACATTGCTTCGTCTTCTTCACCATGCTCCCGTGCAGCCTCTTCCTTCGGTTGACAACGGTCCGACGGAGGACTGTGAGTATGTTGTCGATGGATCTCTGATCAGTCGGAACTCGGAGCCGGTGAGCTTGTCGATGAAATCTCAGGCGACGACTGCTGACATAGGGTGCCCTTCTATTTGGCTAGGGTTCTCTTCAATTGGGCTTGGTAATATGCACCCCCTATTTTCTTCAGTACACCCTGGTCTGCAATCCCTCCATTTTTTTATGGTATTATTGTTAGTGGTATTGGTATTACTAGTTATTGATTGTGGTATTACTATTAATACACTATTGAATTAATATTAATGATTATTGATTACAATATTATTGATTATTAATTGTGGTATTACTGGTTATTGTTTGTGGTATTACTGATTGTGTGGAATTATTTATTATTAATTAAGGCATTACTGCTTATTATTATTGTTTATGTTATTATATATTATTGTTTATGGTATCACTGATAATTGTTTTTGGTATTACTAAATATAATTTGATTTGTGAAATTATTTGTTACTGTATAATATATTAATGATCAATGTTTATGGTATTACTAATTACTGTTCATTCCTTCATGGTATTACTGATAATTATTTTTTGGTATTACTTTATATAATTAGATGTGTGAAATTATTTGTTATTGTATAAAATTTTACTAATTAATATTAATGGTATTACAGATTACTGTCCGTGGTATTACTAATAATTGTTCTTGGTATTATTGAATATAATTAGATGTGTGCAATTATTTGTTTTTGTATAAGATATTACTGATTATTATTAATGGTATTACCGATTATGATTTATGGTATTACTGGTTATTACTTATTGTACTAGCGACTATAATAAAATTATATATATAATATTATTTTATATTAAAATTTTTAAAAATACTAAACAAAAAAAAAAGAAAAAAAAAAGTAGGAAAAAAAATGAAGAAATGAAAAGTTTGAAATAAAAATTGAAAATTGAAAAAAAAAATTTAAAAGAAAAAAAATTGAGATTTGTGACTAATTTCAATTGCTTTTTTCAATTATGTTTTTACGATTTTATTTTTAAAAATATGGGTGATTTAGTGGTGAATCGACGATAACTCAGCTGCAAATTGTAAATGTATAAATTAAGGTTAATTTTATTATATTTTGTGTAAATCAATAAAAAGATAATATAGTTTTTTAAATATAATTATTTAAAAAAAATATTTGGGGGTAAACTCATAAAATGAGCGGGTGCATATAATTTGGGGGGTGAACTCATAAAGTGAGTGGGTGCAGATAATTGTAGTATAAAATGAGCGGGTGTAGATAATTGTGGTAAAAAAATAATTTGGGGGTGAATTCATCAAATGAGCGGGTGTAGTTGTAAAACAATGATTTGGAGGTGAATTCATAAAATGAGTGGGTGCAGATAACTGTGGTAAAAAGAATTGGGTAAAAAAAATTGGGGTGAACTTAAAAAAATAATGGGTGTAGATATTCTCCTGGCCCATATTATATTTTGGTGATGTATGCATGGTACATGCAAGGGCACGCAAGTGTGACCCAAATAAGAAAAGTGAATTTAGTGGGGATTTTGAGGGGTAATTTTATATTCCTTGCTATTTCCGAGGGATTTTTGGATTCTCTTGCTACAAAATTGTCGAGGAACATTTTGTCGAGGGAAGTGGGCCCTTGCTAATTCCCTTGCTAAATGCATTGACAAGCGTTTTTTCCTACCTAAATTCCTTGATATTGGGAGCGTGTTGTGTAAGTGAGGAGAAAAAGTAATGACATTTGTGTAAAATTTAGATTATTGTGACTGTGAAATATTATAAATAATTTTTCATTTTAAGGGTGTGATAGTTATTGTGGACGTCCCATAAAAGAAAATTTGAAAATAATTGCAAAACGAAGGGAGTAAAGTAAATTAAATTTATTTTAGTACTTGAGAAATTATAATTTTTATATTTATTTGAATTTATTATTGTAATACACTTATTTTGATCGTTAATTTATTTTACATTGGAAGTAGAGAAGAGAGATCAAGTACATATTATGGAATATTTGGGAATTACTTAAAACAGAAATTTTTAAACATGACTTTGTTCAACTACGTAAAATAAGGATGATATATAGAGTGACTTATGTTATCCTACTTCTGCATAATGTTATTATTGCAAAGATGCTATTGTTCTGGTCGCAGCCGTTGATTGCAGCAGCGTGTGCTCCTGAGCGTGCATGTGTATCTGCGTGTGCTAGTGATCATGGCATCTGGGGTTTTAGGTTGTCGACGTGAAAAGTTTATAAAAGCTTAAAATAGGAAATTATTGTTATAATTATCTGATACGAAATGCAGTATTGTGAATGAAATCACTTACATACCTATATGGCTTTAATATGATAGAGACGTACAATTTATCCTACATGCATAAAGTTATGTGATATGTGAAGCTGTGTTGTGGTGAAAACCCGATGGATTACAAAGACTATTAATGCTACTGGGGTAAATTACATTGATGGTCTGGGAAAAAAAAAGGTGATTGTAAGAATATTCTTGAGAATCCATGTCAAAGAAGTAGTTACCATAATACGATTCCTTTGTTATTTGAAACTGATCATTTTCATTTGCTGTCTTATTTATACTGTTGTTCGAAAATAATTCATTATAATGGCATTGAAATGTGTGACAGAAACCACAAAAGAGTACGTTTAATTTAGAATAAGATATTAGAAGATTACATCTAAACAAGCTCATAAAATTTTAATTTTGAAAATTTTGTCTTATGGCGTTACAACATATGTCATTCTATAGGTGATACCTGGAGCAATCCTCAAAAGGGCGGACCTATGTGATGGCTGGGGCGGGCTCATTTAGATTTCTCTTTTTTTTCTTTATTTTTAAATTTTTATTTATTATGTGTATATTTAAAAAAAAAAATTGATTATCTAATAAATTGTTGCTTAAAAAATTGAGAAAGTTCAGCATTGCACTACAAAATAATTTGAAAATGGCATCGGGGAAGGCATCGGATCTGCCGTCCCCAATGATGAAGGCAACGGCAAAGGCATCGGCAGTGTGCCGATGCCAATATGCTCGATGCTATTTAAATGGCATCGGATTTGGGGAAAACTGTTGCCTTTTGGCATCGGGGGGACAGCCGATGCCTTTTCGCATCGGGCCCACTGCCGATGCCTTTTCGCATCGGGGACAGTCGATGCCATTTTGCATCGGGGCCCACTGCCGATGTCATTTTATTAACATTTAAAAAACACGAATCTGGGTTTCGAACCCAGGTATCGAGGCCACCAACACCCACCCCCACCGCTGGGCCACCTCAATTCTCGGAAATTTGACATTTTTCGCGAATTGTGGGGTTCGAACTCGGGACCTCGCAGTCTCGAAGGCTTTTAAGCGCCCCCTGTGTGCCGTTTAGGCTAGGAGCTTTTAGTCGACATGTTGTGAATGCAATTAATATATATTCAATTTAATTTGAGTTTTTAATTCTTTAATTAATTCAATCCATTCTAACTTTAATGGTTGGTTATTAAATTATTTATCAAAGCATATCATAATTATTTCTAAATTATGTTTTTCAAATTAACTAAATTATGTTTTTCAAATTAAATAATTTAATTACGGTATCAATTCACACTATTTAAATTTATTCTAATCCTCAATTTACAACATTTAAATTCATTCTAATTTTTAATTTCACAACATTATAATTATATACAACATTGAATATAATTATTTTCACTTATACATTTAAATTTATTATAATCACATCATTTAAATTCATTCTAATTTTCAATTCACAACATTAAATATATATAATTATTTTCACTTATCCATTTAAAAATATGAATTCACTTATCCATTTAATTAAAAATATTTTCATCTATTATAAAATTATTCTCTAGTTCATTTTCAATTAAAATACACTTATCTAATATAGAGTACTAATGAATACTTTTTTTTTTTAATTGCAGAGAATAAGCTTGATTAATTTCCTAATTGTTGTAGTATATTATATATAATGTTCGTTTCACTCTGATCAGGAGTAATGCTAAATTCATAAGTCATACTCACGTAACTATCAAAATCCACGCAAATATACATGACATATATATATATATATATATATATATATATAAATGATATTGAGCCCATATAATGGGCTCCTTAGGCCATCTCCAACCACAAACTCTCAAATGAAGATCTCTAAACTCTAAAATACACTTTTTCATACTCTATTTTAAAAACCTTCTCCAACCATGAAACTCTATATCTTACTCTATTTATTATTTTAATCATTTTCAATATATTACAATCATTAAATAATATATTTATCTTCATATTTAAATTAATTTATACAATTAAATATTCAATTAGTAAATTAAATATTGTTGATTTTATCAAAATCATAAAATGTAAATAAACTTGTAGTTTTTAAATATTACTTTTATTTAAATATAAAATTACAAAACACATAATGACGTAAAACGAAACATGTGAGTATAATGTATGTTTTATTGTATTTTAAGTTATTTTTTTTGTTGGTAATAATAATACACAAAAAAAAAAGTTACACAATTAAAATTATATTATAAATTAGTATAACAATAGAATTGTAATTATATTTAACAAATTATTAATATAGAATTGTAATACAGAATAGTAAATATTAATAAAATAATCGATATAAAATATAGAGTTTTGAATAGTGAACTTCATATATAGAGTTTACTATTCAAAACTCTATTTCAAAACTTCAAAATAGAGTACGGTTGGAGGGAGCAAAACTCTATAAATATAATGAAGTAAAACTTCATTTATAGCCTACGGTTGGAGATGGTCTTATGGAGTCAAATGATGATGTGTCATTATCTACATCATTATATTTACTTACATAATTAACACTATTTTATGGAAATTTAAAAAATTAAAGGATATTCCTATAAAATTAGGAAACGTAGGACAAAGATACCATAATCAAGATTACCAATGCTAATTATTTTGATTTTTTAATTAATCAAAATTAATTATTTTGATTTTTTAATTAATCAAGGTTAATTATTTTAAGATTTTTTAAAATTATTTATTAACGTGTTTATTATCAGTATATAATTATTAAATTAAAAAAAAAACCATACATTTATATATATAATTTTTTTAATAACAAAAAAATTAAAATTAAAGTTATAAAAATAATTAATTGAAAAATAATGACTACATTAATTAAACTAAATCATAAACTCTAAACTTTAAACCCTAAAAAAAATCATAATTTTCAATTTTAGGGTTTCAGGGTTTAGGGTTAAGAGGTTTAGGGTTTAGGGTTTTAGAGGTTTAGGGTTTAGGGCGACGGGGAAGGCATCGGGCCCACTGCCGATGCCATTTTGCATCGGGGGGGCCGTTACCAAATGGCATCGGGGCCCACCGCCGATGCCATTTTGCATCGGCCATTAAATTCCGATGCCATTTTGCATCGGCCATTAAATGCCGATGCCATTTTGCATCGGCCATTAAATGCCGATGCCATTTCGCATCGGGGCCCACTGCCGATGCCATTTTGCATCGGCCATTAAATGTCGATGCCATTTCGCATCGGCCCGCCTGCCGTTGCCAATTGCCGATGCCTTTTGGGCAATATTTTGTAGTGTTGGTTATTGATGTGACATCATTTAGAGCTCACTCCTATAACAAAAATACATTACTACGTCAAAACCCTCATAACTAGATTATAGAGGAGAAATCCGGAGCAGAGGAGCTCACATCTCCCGAACTGAGAACTCATTCCCTTAGTCATCTGATTGAGAAGAGACAAAAATAGTACAAGTGTACTATTCTCTACAAATAACAGAAAATTCCTCCGATGGTGGTGGTCACATAGCCTCGTTGTAACAGAATGTCAGAATCGTACTATATATGATGTGTCGTCCTTTCGGTAACAAACCCTAATTTCTAGAATGACGATATTACCCTCAAATCACCAAGGTATAAAAACCCCATACTTTCTATTCTTGAGGTTTTAAGCTATCTTTACTCTAAACACACACTCTCTCTCTCTGTCTCTCTCTCTCTCTCTCTCTATATATATATATATATATATATATATTATCCATCACTGTTTTCATTAACTCAGAGAATCTTATTGACTTGAGCGTCGGAGAGCCGTTGCCGAAACCCTCTCCAGCCCGGTTTTGTTGCAGGTCGTTCAGCTCCGAAGCCGAACATACTTTCCGATCATTTATCAAGGGATTTTCAAGGAATCAAACTAGGTATTGCTATATTTCATTCTTTATTGGCGTAGTTCATATCTGAACTTGTCTCTATTGCATCAAATGGTGCCGTCTGTGGAAAAACCAAGCTGAGGCATGAGGTTTTTGTTGTATGCACTTTAATCGGGTTGATTCAGATGTGGACTATTAGTTAGTACGATACAAACATGTATTATGATCGGGGGTTATTACGTGTTTATACGGGTTATTATGATGATTAATGAAGATAAAATGAAGAACAAAGCAAGAACAAAGATGTAGCTTCTTGGAGAAGCTAAAAGCTTGAGAGCTTTGGAAGAGTATATTGCTTAGGGTAGGGTGATTTGGTGGAATGGTGAACTTATGTGTTACAATAAGCCTTTTAGGCATTGTATAGTGGTTTTTGGGGTCTGCCCGCCCTTTACACGTGGCACAACCTTACTGGACCTGTCTTCTGCCCGAAAAGGTGATGGGACGGCACATTTAATACTAAACCGCCTCTGGTGGTCGTCCTCGGCGAGATGCCGAAAAACTGGAAAACCTGCTCGTCACTCGTCGCCGTGTTCGCCGGAGAGCCTGGTCGCCATGTCTTATGCTGTCTCCCAAAACTTCAACACTTGTCTAGCTAAATATAAGTCTGCTCGCAAACATCTTTGGGCGAGCAGCAACTAACATGTGCTCGCCGACATTTGGGCAAGCACTCAATTATTACAAATACAAAATACAATATTTATATTACATTTTCTTCTTGTTGACTGGTCATCGTAAGACTTCGTTGACTGGTCGTCGCAAGACTTTGTTGACTGGTCCTCGCCACGTAAGATGGTGACTAGGATTGAATTGTCAAAGATTGACTTCTTTGACTAGGTATAACATTTGCCCCCTGGTCGCCTTTCTTCGCATTCGTAGAATGGTAAGGCGAGCAGTGTGGTCGTCTTCTTAGATTTGTCTTCGACAAGCAAATCAATTTTGGAATGTTGATGACGTAAAATGGAGGCGGTCGCCTCGTTTCCTGCGCAGAGCATGCTTTTCGAAGCGCCTTTAATGATGGCTGATGTGACTTGTGTCAGACGCGTAAATGGCGCCCAAAATTTTGTATTGCACGCGTGGGGCGCGTGCCGACCTCAACGGTCGCGCGTGGGGGTCACTTTCCGACCTCGAATTCGGAAATGACCCCAAAACTTTCGGAAAATTGCGATTTTGACCCCGTTTTTTGCACATTGGTCCCTGATCGATTTTGCCTATAAATAGGGCCTTCATCTTCTTCAAAACACTTTCACTTCTGCAAATTTTAGAACTTCTCCTTGCGCTTCCTTCCAAGTCTCTCCTTCAAGGTTTCCGGCAAGTTTTGGGGTGGTTTTCGATCGTCAAAAAGGTAAAACTTACATTTCTTTCTTTAAAAATCTTCTTTTTCCCCATTTCTTAAGAAAAAATGGAGGTTGGTGGTGGCTCCGGTGGTAGTCCGCCGCCGTTGGACGGTGGGGCCGTAAATTCCGGCGAGGCTGGTCGACTGGCCTTAGTTTTATCGTAGAGGACAGCCTCTTCGGACTCTAGGATCCATTCTCCTGAGCCCTTCAGTGTGGGAGTTCGCAATTTTAGACCGGAGGTGGTCGTCGACCTAGAAGAGTCCGACGAAACTGATAGGGAAGATGCCGGCAACGATGCCGATGAGGACGGTGATGAGACCGACTCTAATCTGCGCGATCAGAGTCTAGATAGAGGGGTGGGCGAACAGATCGACCCTGCTCGAGTCGAGGAGACTTTGTCAAGTAGCCTCCGTGAGGACCATGAGGAGGTTGTTCGCTATGCGGCGAGCATAAGGGATATTTTGAGTGGTCGAGAAGGGTTGGATGGTGATGAACTCTCGAGGGAGACATTTTACGAGTATTACCGCGATTACCCGCCTAGAGAGGTTCCTCGCCCGTACCGAGCAGCCTCTGAATCGATGTATGAGGCCTGCAAGTACGCGAGCAGCGTCTCCTCGGCCCAATTGGAGAACTCTCGGAAGAAGTATCAATTGCCAGCCGATGTCTGCTTCTTCGTTCCTCGCGCCGACGAGAGGGCCGACCAGCCGCCAGAAGGGATGGTCGCCGTCAACATATGCATGATGGAGGCAGGGCTGAGGTCCCCCTGCACCCTGGAGTTACAAACTTCTTACGCTTTCTGGGGGTGGCCCTTTCTCAGATATTGCCGAACGGTTGGTCGAATCTGATCGGGCTCCTCACGCTGTTCGGCCTGATCGCGGCCGAGAATGGTTATTGGAACACTTGGCTGAGCCCGAAAGAGATCAACTACTTACTTCAAGCGACCGAGGCCGGAAAAAAGGTGGGCTACGGTTTTTACTATGTAAAAAGCCGCGACAACATCAAATTGGTCGAAGGGGTCCCCAACAAGATCCGTGATTGGAAGACCAATTGGTGGTGAGTAGCAAGGGACTGGAAAAGTGCGGTCAGGCCGGACGGATCACCTGATCGCATTCTCATCGCGACTGAATACCAGAGAATTCGTGGTAAGTCTTTTTATTTCTGCTCGTTCTTGTCTATACTGAATAACTCCTCGCTCTTGCAGGTGAACTTGCTCGCACGAGGACTGCCGAGGTGGGCATTCTTCAAAATAATTTTGCAACTGCTGAGGAAAACTTGGCCACTCTTCGGCAAGAGCTGGTCGCCGTGGCTGATGAGCGAGATGAAAGCAACGACATCGCTGGGAGCGTGGCCATTTTATCAGTGGCACTCACTGCCCACGAGCTCGTTCACAAAATCAAGGAAGCTCAGCCAGACGTGGACGTCACACTCCTCGGCGGCTTCATAGACGACCTCATCATGGGTGAAAATCCCAAGGCTGAATCAAGATTGCCCCTGCTCCCTTTGTTGAAAATGGGACTCCAGTTCCCTCGTCTCTTTGGGGTTCCGGTGTACTTCGATGACCCCCCACAAGGCGAGGTGGAGGTCAGAGGCGAGCAGGATGCTCCTGCCGAGGTGGTGGCCGCGGGCGAGGAAGAGGGTCCTACCGAGGGGAATGCCACAGAGACTTAGTTCTTTTACTTTTCTTTGCTTTTTTAGGACTGTCCGGCCACTAGGGCCTTTTTGTAATTTCAGCCTTTCCAAGGTTTTTTTAATGAATGAACTTTTTCGCTTATGATGTGTTTGTTTTTCCTTGAGTGATCATCCTTGTCACTGCTTTTAATTTATGTTATGATTATTTTTTGCAAGCATCTCTTAATAAATACTTTTTATTTTTGTCTTTCATTGGTTTGCGTTCGTCGTTGTTATCTCGCGAGCATCTTTAAGAAAGAGTGCTCGTCTTTCCTTTGCGAGCCTCTTATAAGAAAGAGTACTCATCTTTAGTTTGCGAGCATCTTTAAGAAAGAATGCTCGTCTTTCCTTTGCGAGCATCGTTTAAAAAAGAGTGCTCGTCTTTCCTTTGCGAGCATCTTTAAGAAAGAGTGCTCGTCTTTTAGAGTTAACCATTCGTCGGTTGAACTCTTGTTTCTTAGGTAGTGATCGTCGTCGCCACTATCCTGCAAGCATCTTTTTAAAGAAGAGTGCTCGTCTTTCCTTTGCGAGCATATTTAAGAAAGAGTGCTCGTCTTTCCGAGTTAACCATTCGTCGGTTGAACTCTTCTATTTCACAGCTGGCTACGCAGAGCCTTATCTAAAATTTCTAAAACTTAAAACTTATCTAACACTTGATGAAATATACAAACTTTCTGATAAAAACTTAAACAAATGGATTGATGGATTGAAAATGACTAGATACAAACTATACAAATATAAAGAAATTAAAAACTTACTGATAAAACTTCTTCAACTTGACCGCATTCCATGGGTACTTGCTCGGCTTGCCCTCGAGATCTTCTAGCTCGTACGATCCGTTCAGGAGTGTGCGTGTTATTCGGTACGGACCCTCCCAAGTCGGGCTAAGTATGCCAATGGATTGCTCCGTCGCCCGCCGAAGTACGAGCTGGCCGATGGAGAATTGGCAAGCACGTACTTTGGTGTTGTAGTAGCGCTCTAACCTTTGTTTGTAGACCACATTCTTCTCGTCCGCTGTTAGTCTTCGCTCCTCTAGGAAGTCCAAATCGGAGAGTTGTGCATCGTTATTCAACTGCTCGTCAAAATTTGCTACTCGAAAGGTGGCAACCTGCCCCTCTGCTGGTATGACAGCTTCGGTTCCGAACGCGAGCGCGAACGGTGTCTCACCTATATAATTTCTCGTGGTCGTCCGATATGCCCACAGAACCATGTGCAGCTCGTCCGCCCATTTGCCCTTCAATCCATCTAGCTTAGCTTTCAAGTTGTGCTTGATGATTTTGTTGATTGCCTCTACTTGCCCATTTGATTGTGGATGATAGGGTGTTGAAAAAAATTTCTTGATGTTCCATTTTGAGCAGAATTCCAGCATGTCTTGACTCGTGAATTAACGTCCGTTGTCGGTCACTATCGCTCGCGGTAGGCCGAACCTGTAAATTATATTCTTCCAAATGAAGCTTGTCATCTGGCCCGTTGTGATGGTCTTCAATGCCTTTGCTTCTGTCCATTTGGTGAAGTAATCGACTGCTACGACTACGAAAGTTACTCCCCCAGCAGTTGGTGGGAAAGGTCCGATGATGTCGATCCCCCACTTCGCGAAAGGCCAAGAACTATATACCGAGATGAGCTCGTCTGGTGGTGAGTGAATGGTGGGAGTGAAGGCTTGACATCTCTTGCACGTCTACGCGTAGTGGATTGTATCCTTCTTTAGTGTTGGCCAAAAGTAGCCTTGCCTTATGATCTTTAAAGCGAGCGCTTGCCCCCCTGTATGATTTCCACACACTCCGTCGTGGATTTCATACATGACGATCTTCGCTTCATCTTCTCCGAGGCATTTCAATAAAGGCATTGAAAAACCCCGTTTGTACAGCTGGTCGCCAATAATAGTGTACCTTGCGGACCTGAGCTGCAACCTGGTCGCCTTCACCTTGTCGTCCGGGAGCTCGCCGGTCTTCATGTACTTGGTGATCGGCGTCCTCCAGTCCTCGTCGTTGGTCGCTTCAATCTGCAAAATTTGACCTCTACTCACTGATAGGGAAGAAATCTTAGTGATGGTTGCTTCTGAAAATATTGCCTCCCCCTCTGAAGTGGCCAGCCGAGCTAAGGCATCTGCTTGCGTATTCTCCTCCCTAGGGATTTGCTCGATGTGAAACTGATCGAATTGCTCGAGCAATCCTTTCACCAATTCTTGATACTTCAACATTTGATCGCTACGAGCCTCGTACTCGCCCGTTATCTAACATACCACTAGCTGAGAATCGGAAAAAAATTTCAGTTTTCTGGCGCCCACGACCATAGCCATCCTGATTCCTGCGACCAGAGCCTCGTACTCTGCCTCGTTGTTCGTCGCCCGATATTCGAACTCGATCGCCGAAGCAAAAGTCTGTCCGGCTGGGCTGGTGAGGACGACTACTGCCCCTGCTTTGGTGCTCGTTGAAGAGCCATCGACGAACAGTGTCCAAGGAAGCTCGATTTCCTTGTCCAATTTCTCTGGGAAAGTGAGTTCCACAATGAATTCCGTCAGCACTTGTCCCTTGATTGCCGTTCTGGGCGAGTAGGTGAGCCCAAACTACCCGATTTCCACCGACCATTTCAAAAGTCTTCCAGTGGTGTCCGGACGATGCAGTGCTCGCCGAAGAGGAAAGGTCGTGAGGACGACCACCTCGTGGTCGAACAGGTATTGCCTTAGTTTTCTGATGCTCATGACCAATGCGTACGCCAATTTTTCCATTGGAGTGTATCTCAACTCCGCATCTCTCAGTGTCTGACTTACATAATAGATTGGAAGATGTGGGCTCCCCTCTGCTCGGACGAGCACTGAACTGATCGCACAGTCAGTGGCCGCCAAGTAGAGATACAAAATTTCTCCGGGGACTGGTTTAGATAGGACCTTCGGATCCGATAAATATTCCTTCAACTTTTCGAAAGCTTTTTCACACTCGTCGGTCCATTCGAACCTCCCTTTTTTCAAAGCATCGAAAAAAGGTTTGCAATGATCGCCCGTTCGTGCAATGAATCTGTTTATCGATGCAAGGCATCCTGTCAACCTCTGCACTTCTTTTACGTTTCTTGGGCTTTGCATATCGATGACTGCTTGAATTTTACTCGGATTCGCCTCGATGCCCCGCTGGCTAACCAAGTGCCCCAAAAATTTCCCGGAGCTAACTCCAAAACTGCATTTCTTTGGGTTTAACTTCATGTTGTATTCTTTCAGAATATCGAATGTCAAGGAGAGGTGGTGTAGGTGATCTTCTTTTCGTAAACTTTTGACAACGATGTCGTCGATGTAGACCTCCACCATCTCGCCGATGTGTTGCTCAAACATCTTATTTACCAGTCTTTGGTATGTTGCCCCCGCGTTTTTCAAACCGAAAGGCATTCTCTTTCAACTGTACATGTCTGTTGCAGTCATGAAAGCTGTGTGTCGCTGGTCGTCGGGATGCATAGCAATCTGATGGTACCCTGCGAAAGCGTCCATGAAAGTTAACATCTCGTGCCCCGCTGTATTATCCACCAAATGATCGATGTGGGGCATCGGAAAGTGATCTTTAGGACAGGCATCGTTTAGATCTGTGAAGTCTATACACAATCTCCACGACCCGATCGCCTTTTTGACGAGCACTGGATTTGCCAACCACTCAGGATCAGTTCCAGTTTTCTCAATTAATTTGTTGCCGATCAATTTCTTGACTTCTACTGCCATAGCCGCATACTTATCGGGCCCAAATTTTCTTCGTTTTTGGGTGATGGGTCTTCTTGTTGGATCAATGTTTAACTTGTGGCAGGCGTGGCTTGTTTTGATACCTACCATGTCCTCATGCGACCATGCGAAAACTCCGACATTTTCTTTAAAAAATGTGATTATATCGGACCGCAAATGTACTGGTAAATTTGAACCTATGAATACCTCGAGTTCTGGACGAGCATCGTTTAAATGAATAGTCTCAAGGTCCTCCGCTGAAGTTGCCCGCTCTTTAGGCTCCTTCCATCGAGGGTCCTCGATTCCGAACATTAGCTCAAAGCCTAACCTAGGCTCCAGATCTGGAATGTTTTCTGGAAACTGGTCGTCGGGGAGCTGGTCGTCCGAATCTATCTGCTCGTCGATCTCCATTTGGGTGTGTTCGCCCACTTCCATGGAGGCGTGTTCGTTCGCCTCTAATTGGTGGTCGTCGAGACGCCGACTGCACTTCCCAACTTCGATCTTTCGGTACTTGCTAGGAAGACCTTCTAGGTAGTTCATTTGTTCTTTTTATTTTTGACACTCAATATACTGGCCAATCATAGGAGTTTCTTTAGAATGGCGCTTAGCAAAACGGACGAGACACTCCCTCGCCCGTGTCTGGTCGCCCTTGACGGTTATAACTCCCGCCAAGGTCGGAAATTTTACACAGTAGAAATAAGTAGAAGCGGCCGCCTTGAATTCGTTGAAGAAAGGTCGGCCGAGGAACACGTTGTAGGAACACGTTGTACAATTTGAAAAGATTTCTCACCAAGTCTCGGCACCCATTGGTGTGGTGGCCGACTGAGTTGTGGTAGTTGCAGAATTTACTACCATCAAGATTAGCATCACTTGTATGCATTGGCTTAGCTTGGGGGAGCAGATTCTTTCCCCTGATCGCGTCATAGATCCCCCTGGGGTCAACAGTGAGGGCTTCCCTGAATTGGAGAATCTCAGGAGACTCCTCGAAAGGCCTGAAGTTTGATGGGCGAGCACTGCCGCCCTGAGTGGTCGGCTTTGTAGGCTGGGAAGACTCCCCAGTGTTAGAATTTTTCTTTGGCCAAACCCTTTTGGCCGCGTCCGGCTGCTCCTTAGCCTTGGCGGCGTCCATAATCTCTTCCATTTGAATGAAATTTCCCGCCCGACTGCGGAAATCCGCATATGAAGTGGGGAAAGAGGTGTGCATAGATTCCCATAGCTTGGAATCGATCCTTAGTCCGGAGATAGCCGAGATTAGCTTCGTTTCATCATTTACAGCTTCTCCGTCGATCACCAATCTATCGAAACGTTCGATAAAGTCCTTGCCCGATTCGGTTGGTGTTTGGCGAACGTTTGCCAAACGTTGCTTTGAGGTTGGGCGAGCAGCAATAGACCCGAAATGAGTCAAGAATTATTTCCCCAGTTCCAAAAATGAGGTGATAGATCCGGCACCCAAGGTGGTGTACCAGCGATGAGCTCGATCTCCTAAAGTTAAGGAGAAGTTTCTGCATTGGGTGGCGTCTGTTGCCCCGATTGAGGCCATATAACTTGCATATTTTGATAGATGCACCCTGGGGTCGGACGCCCCGTCGTAGGCTGCCATAGAAGGCATTTGAATCTTCCTTTGAATGGGGGCAGTGAGAATCATAACACATAAAGGTGGAGTGGGCAAAGTGACAGGTGGGGCAGTGCCTTGCTTGGTTGCGACCACCTCTGCTCACAGAGTTTCCATCTCCAACTTCATTAGCCTTTGTGTTTCGAGGAACTGGGCGAATTACCCCTCCTCGGCAGTTTGTGGTCGGGGGATGACGACCTCGTCGCGTCGGTTCCCGCGAGAAGCGACCGGGTGATCACCCTGATGTGATCGCCTGGGAGAACGCCTCTCTGAGTGATGGCTGTGGTAAATCTTTGACAGAGCTCGCCCACCACCTGGCCCTACTCGATCTAGGGCGGAGACCCTGTCTCCTTTCCTTCTACCATGATCTTTGTGGTCGTCTTTAGCTGGTCGTCGCCCGATATCAAAGTGCACTGGGCGAGGAGCGTTTCGTGGGTCCTTATCGCCCACTCGGTTGAACACGGAGTTCCGACCGTATGATTCTCCCGTATCACTGTTGTGGGAGCGAACAGGTGCTTTGTTTCTCTCCCCGTCCTGGGGACGAACAGAGTAAGAATGATAGGAACGGTTGTCCTCCTCATTGTCATTTACCCTCGCCTTGGCCTTGCGAGCTCGGTCGAAGTCCTGATCTTTGGCCTTCTCAGCCTCTTCTACCTCGAGTAACCTCCTCTTCTCTAGGAGGAAATCGGAGAATTCTTTCAAGTGCTGGGGGTCTTTCATGATGTCCCCCATGTTTAAGTTTGCAAAAGGGTTTACCGGCGGAGCCACCGGCGGCGGAGGGTGCTCGTTCCCTCCGTGCGGTGGGAGTCCGTCTAGATTTGAACGTTGAGACATCGTTTAAAGAGTGTCTTTTCTAAATGATTACAAAATAATTATCTAGAAACGAAAGATTAAAGTTCTTACGCAGAAGAACGTGCTATTACAACTACTGATCTTAGCAAAGTAATAACAACAGAAGTTTGAAAACACAAATACAAGGAGATCAAACTCCAAAATATGTTACGAAAACTGAAAATGTTCAAGAACACGAAGAACACTAAAAAGCGTAAATACAGCTTTAAACGGTAGATCTACCGATTAAAACCTGAAAATAAGAGTTTGCTAGCCGATCGGTCGATGATCGGTTGAAACCTTGATGATGAACACGTAAAAGGTCCCCTCCTTCTAGCGCCAAATGTTGTATGCACTTTAATCGGGTTGATTCGGATGTGGACTATTTGTTAGTACGATACAAACATATATTATGATCGGGGGTTATTACGTGTTTAGACGGGTTATTATGATGATTAATGAAGATAAAATGAAGAACAAAGCAAGAACAAAGATGTAGCTTCTTGGAGAAGCTAAAAGTTTGAGAGCTTTGGGAGAGTATATTGCTTAGGGTAGGGTGATTTGGTGGAATGGTGAACTTATGTGTTACAATGAGCCTTTTAGGCATTATATAGTGGTTTTTGGGGTCTGCCCGCCCTTTACACGTGGCACAACCTTACTGGACCTGTCTTCTGCCCGAAAAGGTGATGGGACGGCGCATTTAATGCTAAACCGCCTCTGGTGGTCATCCTCGGCGAGATGCCGAGGAACTGGAAAACCTGCTCGTCACTCGTCGCCGTGTTCGCCGGAGAGCCTGGTCGCCATGTCTTATGCTGTCTCCCAAAACTTCAACACTTGTCTAGCTAAATATAAGTCTGCTCGCCAACATCTTTGGGCGAGCAGCAACTAACATGTGCTCGCCGACATTTGGGCGAGCACTCAATTATTACAAATACAAAATACAATATTTATATTACATTTTCTTCTTGTTGACTGGTCGTCGCAAGACTTCGTTGACTGGTCCTCGCCACGTAAGCTGGTGACTAGGATTGAATTGTCAAAGATTGACTTCTTTGACTAGGTATAACAGTTTTCTTACTTGTATATTCATTTTTTTCACAAAAAACGAGTGACGGGTTGTTTTCTGAATCTATCACCAGAAAAGCATTCATGAGAACTTGCATAGTGTGGATGTATCGAGTTTTGAATATTTGGTTGTTTTAATCTTATCAAACTAGTTATGGATAACCAAATACCCGGAGATCTGAATGAGGCATTCACGAACGTAGCTACTGTCACTGACAAGACTGCCGTAGAGAAGACTACAGATCTGGAAGGAGAGCCTCTCTCTCTCCATCCTCCTCTGCCAGACCTACCCTTACTCTGACTGTCGACGGTCTTGAAGCAACTCCAACCCGAATCCTCCGAAACCACGGCCGCTCATTTCCATTCTTGAAGCACCACGTGAGACCTTCACCAAAGGATCTTGCTTCAAATTCTGACCAGAGCTTGTCTTGCATATTGTTGCACTTTCATTACCCAAACATCTTTTACTATAAATATATCTCTTTAACTCATCCACGCCTGATCTATATGTTATGAGTTTATAAATTAATTAATTAAATATTTCCTCTGTCTACATACTTATCATCTCCTGTCTGTTAGATATGTATACTTTCATCTCATATTAACAACATGTATTATATTGGAAATAACCAAAACATTGTCTTCAACAGGAGTCTAGTATCTACATCAAGCCTACCAGCAAACAATCAGATCTACCCTTGGAACACGTTCTTGAAGTCATATAATTATTCATTAACAAAATTCTTATTTTCTTATACAAGCAGGTCCAGACTTACCGTCCTTACTTTATGGGAGGAATTCTCACCAGCTAACGCCTTTTGATATATCAAAATCGTGAACAATGATAAATAACTCGACTCGATTCAATAGTGATTTTTACGAATGCCATGAAAGAAACTTACATAATTGAGAGAACATTTTTTCTTAATTTTTTAATCAATAAACAACATTGAATTACAACAGTGAAATGTTTAAACAGGGAAGATAAAAACGAGTATATCTATTTATGTACAAGGATGAAAATATCGCTATCGCAATAAATATCGCAACCTTAATTTTACGGATATATCGCGGGATATATCGATATCGCATATCGGTATCGCAAAAAAATTAAAAAAATGACGGAAATCTGATTAAAATCTTGAAAATTTAACATGAAATTTTAGGGATTATTAAAACATACTATTATACATGTATTCCATTCAAAGGTCATTAAAATTATATGTTTAAAACAAACATATAGATAATAAATTATATAAATATTTGTTGACGAAAACTAATTGACAACATAATACAATATAAAATGATTAAATATACATGATGAAATACAATTAATATCAAAATGATGACATATGAGGTTCAATTATAGTAGGTGAAATGACATCTTTGTCCAAACAATATTGATAAAATACAATTAAATACTAGCTGACGAAAACTAATTGACAACATAATACAATACAAAATTATTAAATAAATATACATGATAAAATACAATTAATATCAAAATGATAACATATGAGGTTCACAAATAGTAGGTGAAATGACATATTTGTCCAAACAACATTCATACTAACTCATCACATTATAGTAATTTAGGATATAGTTATGCACATATAATTCATATGTTTAAAAAAACTACTAAATATATGAGGTGAATTGAAAATATATTTGTTTCCACTATTAAAAATAAAATGTATAATTTTGTGCATAAAAAAATAAAATTTTAAATAAGTTTGCAATTTTTTCAGATTTTGCGATATTGTGCGATATCGTGTGATATATCCGCGATATTTCTCGATTTCCTTCCAATTTTACACTACGGTTGAACGATATCGATATCGACATCGATATTTTACGATATATCCGCGATACTTGGGAAAAAATACATTAGACCCCAATATCCATATCGCAATATCCAAATTTGCGATATATCCACGATATTTCGCGATATTTTCATCCTTGCTTATGTATAACAAAGGACATAGAACCAATAATAATAAACTCATAATATATATAAGTTATATAACTATAGAATTAAGGTAACTAATTAATATGAGTAAGGGAATAATCAAATATGTATATAAATCAATGTCGTTCTTTGATTAATCTCGTAATGTAGTCTCCATCACATAAAATAATCTCTCAATCACAAAGTCACCCCTGCAGCCTTCCTCTAGTACCTTCGAGAATATAGACAAATTTATTATTTATTATATTTATGTTTCATCACATGCACAAACTTCATACTATATTATATATAAATCATAAATATTTTAAAGTAGTGACACCGAGAGCTCACATACGGGATACTTACTCTTACTAAAATTGCCACCTAAAAATTCAATTTATGTACACGAGTACAATAGTTTTTCTTTTTCATTTTTTTCTAAGAAACATTCACGGTGAATCAGAGTAATGGTATTATAACACAAAAACCATACCTTTTCTGCAATGACATTTGTCCTCAAAGTGTAATCCAACTTTCAACATGGAGAGTGGTTGCGGTGAAACAAGCGTGCATATTAGTTATCTGAGGGCGCCGGTAGCTATCATCTTTCGGATTGTAAACTACAAAACGGTTCCCCCAGACCACCAAAACTTCACCATTAGGCAGCATTCCCAAAGGCTTTGAGAAAAGAGGCTGGAAACGTTTATATCCCCATGTAGAAACCTTATAATAATGAGGAAACGAAAAGAGTTTAGTCCACGACTCTTTGACATTATACTCTTTCATTACCCAAACATTGCAGCCACTTTCCCGGTTGTTTCTAAAAACACAAAGGCGCCCTCCCAACACTCCCAACTTATTGTGAATCACAGGATTTCCATAATTTGGTTCCTCTTCTACACTAAACATACCGTCAAATCAACATAAATAATTATTTTTTCATCAGAACGCAAACCCAGCCTTATCATAAAGTGAAACTTCCTACTTGCATAAAACCCCAAGTTATCCCCCGAGAAAAAACCAGGCCTGACATCATTAACCTTCTTCCAAGAATCAGCATTCCTACTATAAATATAAGTCTTTAACTCATCCACGCGTGATCTCTTGCGAATCGCCACAACCTTGTAATCATCACAACACTTATGAAAACTAAAACCACAGTCATAATAATTTAACTTGACAGGAAGGGGAGACAATTTCTTTGATGTTCTCATACTAGGGTTCCATAAGAAGATATGACTTTCATCTATGACTAGGCATATTATCCCATTACAAGAACCCAATACTACTTGATCATTCGTACATTGGTATTTCCAAGGAAAATCAATTTCAGATGCAACCGTTTTATGTTCAAGATGAAGTAAGATGTGTTTGAGCTCATAAGTGTGGTTACGATAGGGGTTGCGCATATTGGTAAACATGATTCTAGGGTTGTTAGATGAGCGATGATTGAAGTGGGTTTTGATGAATTCGGGACTTAAAATTAAGGAAAGCCATGATTTTGAAACACACTTGAATCTGTTTAGCGATTTCACGGGGAGTCATTTGAGGATATCTTCAATGATTTCTTCAGGGAGATCAGGGAGAGTTGCAATGATATTCTTCAAATCCCGATTTGTTTTGTCTTCCATTTTCGAATGAAGAGAGAATAATTTCTAAGCTTAATTCGAAATCCGCCCAATTCGTATACGTAGGGTTAGTGGCGGATCTAGGATTCCAAATTCGGGGGTACGAAAAAAATATTAAGTAAAATATTACTCCCTCCGTCTAATTTTATTATGCCCACCGGACACGAGTTTTAATGAATATTCATTAGTTTATTAATAAAGTAGATAAGTTGAGGATATGATGGAGTGTTGTTGGGTCCATTTGTAAATAAAGTGATTGTTTATGAATAAAGTGAATGACAAAGTGGGTAAATAAGTGATGATAGAAGGGTGAAGATAAAGTAGTATGAATATATTGTTTGAATGGACATAATAAAATTTGACAACCAAAAAAGAAAAGTGTGAATAATAAAATTAGACGGAGGGCTAGAGTATTTATTAATAAAAGTCATACGATTCAAGAAAACTTAAAAAAAAAAAAAATTACATAACGTTCAAATTAAATTACAATTACAATTGAGACCGACAAATCCTCATGTTTCTTTATTAAATTAACAAATTAAAATTACATAACGTTTAAATTAAATTAAATTACGATTCGAGTTTCTTTGACATAAATTTATCTTTTGTCATTTTTTAATTGAAAAAAAATAGTAACTTAACAATTATAATTTAACAAATTAGCAAATATAATTTCACAATAAATTAAATCTACAATAAAAAAAATAATTCAAATCATTATGCATTTCAAGTTTTAAACTAAATTAATTTAACATAATGGAGCAAATTAGCAATTATAATACTAACCCTAGATCCAAATAAATTTATTCATAAATTAAACACAATAATTAAAACTAAGTATAAATAAATATATCTAACAAAATATAAATTAAATTAAAAAAATTACTCACCTAATCGTTAATAATTCTAATTCAGATCAACGCCAGTGGAGAAACTTGTATGTGTTATTGACTGTAGATTCAGTAGAAAGGAGGAAGGAGAAAAGAGGAGTATATTAAAATACTCCCTCTATCCACCAAATTTAGTTTCATTGGGGATGCAATCGTCCTTTTTTTCCGTCCAATTTCATTATTCTCACTTTCAATTTTTGTTTGTCCAATTAATTTTATTATGTTCATACTTTTTTTGGAAACAATATTATCCAAGCTAAATTGCACTTAAAGGGCTCTCAAGTGCAATTTAGCTTAGACAGCTCTCACTTGGAGAGCTCTTCTAAAAGCTCTCCAATATCAAATATGTAGTAGTGCGAGAATGAGAGAAGAGAAATATGCTTCTCCTTTTTTGTTTATAGAAGTACTTGAGTAGAATTATTTTAAAGTTTTTAAATTATTTCAGTTTCAAAATCAATTGCACATTGTTGAGATATGTAAAGATTCATTTCTAATTACTCCTATAAAACAATTACCATCTATACTATGACCTACATGCCAAATATACATAGTGCATGTTTGCTTCATGGGTTTAGGGGGTTTAGTGATGGGTTTGATATGTAAATTCATCTTCTCTCATGTTTGGTTTCTCATAACTTTAAACACCTTGACCCGGGTTTATAATTTGACCCGATTTTTATAAACTAGATTTCATGGGTTTAGACAACCTAGCCTCCCCTTGGGTTTATCTAGCCCTCCCCTTGGGTTTATCTAGCTTCCTACCACATCTTAATCCATCTTATCCCAACCCATTAAGCAAACATGCTCATAATGTAAATGGACGTAAATATGTACCAAACTATGATCAACTATTCAGCAGATCGATATCCAAAGATTGATATGCAAAGATACAAATCAATCTTTGCTCATCTCAACAAGGCCTACCTATTAAGAGTCTGGCTAAGCCTGCCTATTTATAACACCGAGCTAAGAATTTTTAAAAAATCTAATTCCTCTATTCTACAATAAGTGTTGTTTTCATTAAATTTGTTGGAATTAAAAAATAATATGTATTGACAAGTATACCCTTACATAATAAAAAAAGATTTTAATCACATTAATTCTCTTCAAATCTTTCTAAACTCTTTTAACCAATCTTTTTCAATTACTTCCATTTTTATGTCTCAAATAAAAGTAAGTTAGAAATTAGGAAATTTTCTAAAGTTAAAGGGAGTGCATAACGAGAATAAACGGTGTAAAAATTCTAAAACATCACTTATTTGTGTACAAGAGAAAAAGACTAAAACAACACTTATTATAGAACTGATGGATTATTTACTAACACTACAAAAAAAACTCGTTTTACCGATGAAAATAGCGACGAAAATTCGGCCTGAAACAGTGCTTTCCGACGAAAATATCGACGAAAAAAATCGATCGACGAAAACCTTGTCGATAATTTTTACCGACGGAAAATTATTTTTATTTTTTTTAAAATAAAAAAAGAAGGGGGAGTTTGAACTCGGGCCCAAGACAACGGGCTGGCCCCGACCCGCCCCGGACCAAACACGAGCCACGTCCAAGCCCAAGCCAGCGAGGGGGACCGTACATATAATTGACCAAATTTTCGGTCTTTATGGGATGCGAACCCGGGTGTGTGGACACCTAGTGAGGGGTGTCTACCACTCGAACAAGTTTGTTTTTCGTTTATAATTGTAATATTAATGTACATATAATGTACTCATTTTCGATCCATTTTTTTTAAATTCACAAAATTAATTTTTTTACGTTATATTAATATAACCGAATTTTTTATGTATAACTATTGTAATATTTTTTTAATTTATATATTATAAATATAATTTATTCATTTTTTGTGCTCTAAATAAAATTCTAAAATGTTCATATGTATACATTTTTTACTCTTTTTAAATAAACATATTTAATAATTGAATATTCTTTTACTTATATTAATCACTAAATTTGTGGCTGTAAATTTAATTTTTTTTAATTTATATATTGTAAATCTATTTTTTTGCTTTGATTAAATTTCTAAAATGTTCATATCATTTATACATGTTTTACTTTTTTTATTAAATAATTGAACATTCTTTAATTCACTAATATTAATCAATAAATCTGTGACTTATAACTATTGTAAACTAGATGAGCATCCGCGTATTACACGGAATGTTATATATATATATATATATATATATAATTTAAAGAGTATAATTCATATTTTAATATTTATATTGTTTTTTAGTTAAATGATTTTTTTCATTTATTTCTATAAAAACATAATACATTATTGATGTGCCAAAATTTGCACGAGAGGATTGCGTGTCCTCTAGATTGGATGTCCCACTCTTCGAACGCGTACAATCACTCCAAGTATGTTGCCTTTACTCGAAATCTTCAAGAACATGTAAAGAGCACGCCGGAGGGGGGTCCGGCGTGGACACTCCGATGCCTAAGTCAGTATAGGGCTTATGAAAATCTCCCAAGGATCTCGAGATCCTTGATGTATCAACTCAGTTCTCAAAGAATATCAAAAAGGTGTTTTCGTTTAGTATATGAAATTTGTAAAATAAGAGTGTCTAACCTGGGAATCTCCTTGGATTTACCTATTTATAGGAATCCTCCCACGAGAGGAAGTCAAGTCTTCCTCCTTTTTCGGAGCTGCCCATAGGACTCGGCCCTGCGGAGTGGATGAAGTCTTCTCCTCTCTCCACTTCCCGAAGACTCGGCCACATTCCTTCTTATTTGACTTGGTTCCCCCAAGATAAAGGAGGATAAGGTCTACCTTTTATCAAGTCTAAGCAGAAAATGGCGGAACCTCCCTACATCCAAGGCTCACGACCTTTCCTCAAAACTAATTCTTCTGGAAGCTTCTTTCCAGCCGAAGCTCCCTCCAAAGGGATCTCCAGAGAGGATTTCCCATCAGAGAGTATTATATAATCTGATCCTTCCACTTTTATCTTATCCTGTATACACGTGTCGACTTCTTATTAGGTGACATTTTTAGGCCGCATCATCTACTCCCCCCTACTCTCGTAAAAGGGGGACATCTTATGGGAGAGTAGAGAAATTTCTTAAAATCTAGTTCAAGGGTCCTTCTGGAGATACGTGTATCATTCCTGCTCTGGAGAGGAAGTTTCAAAACATGTCCTTCTCCGAAGGCTTTTCCCGCCTCCAACTAAGGAGACTTTTCGGTTTCCGCGCGTAGGCCCCACGCGATCGCTTTTCTCTCTCCTTTGTTATTCTCCCGAGAAAAGTTCTCGATTCTTCCCCACATCTTCTCTCATTTACTCCACACAACCTCCTCTTTTCTCTTCTTCTCTTTTTCAAATTTCATTTCCTCCCAAAAGTCTCATATCGTCTTCATCTTTCTCCTTCGGTGTTCTTCCTCCGAGTTTTCGCCGTCGCCGGCCGCCCCGACCGATTCCGTATTCCTCTTAATCAAGGTAACCCAGCTATCTTCCCTTTTTTTTTTCTTTCCACTTTTATTAGCACTGTAACTCGATGTCCAGCCCCCTTTCTCCGCCTGAAAATCTCAGCCCAACTTCTTCTGAATTGACTCCTTCTCTGATGGGGAGTCCAGAGAATAAGATTTCTCCTTCATCTCAAATCGACCATACTCATCTAGTTAGCCTTACTCATGCTTATGGTTTTCCGTCGGAATATACCTTTCGCGCTCCCCGCTCAAATGAACGCCCAGATCTCTCCCAACCCCGGACTCTTACCTTTTTTGAAGCTCAACTTAGGGCAGGACTACGGTTTCCGATTCATCCCTATTTGGGTGCCATATCAACTCGCATGCAGATCCCTCTTAACCAGTTTACTCCGAATGCTATCCGTACTATGATAGGCTTTTTCATCCTGGTAAAAGGGAATGGGGGTGACCCATCTGCCGAACTGTTTCTGAGCCAACATTCTTGTAAAGTGAACGATGGCTTCTTTTATGTTAGTGGGCGAAGGTCCCGTGTTTGTAAGTTTCTGAAAAAACTCCACGAAGAAGACTCATCCTGGCGAGATTATTATTTTTTTGTTACAAGCCCCTCTGATTGGTCATTTCCCCATGGGGATTGGATATTCCACAACCCTAGAGTACTTCCTCCTCCTTTGAAAGCTTATTCTTTTTCCAATCACTCTGTTATGACTGATCTCAATACTCACATCTATCTGCACGATTATTTCGATATTCCTAGTATTTGTAAAAATCCTCGCATCCTCTCCCACTTTGGCTTCTGCCCTCAAGACTTCCCTTTAGATCCTCGAGATGGTAAAAAATCTTTTATTCTTGTTTCTTTCTTCTCATATGTGGCTATTTTTCTACATTCTGAACATCTTCTTGGTTATTTGCAGCAATGAGTTGGCTAACTCACATCTCACGGGATGCCCCTGCTCTCAGCATAGTGAAGACCCCTGCACTATCCGCTCCAGAAGATCCTCCAAAAGCTCCTCCGTCTCCGGCTCTCGAGAGCTCAGCAAAGACCCCGGCTCCAGGGAGCCCTTCAAAGGTTCCTCCTCTCCCCGGTTCATCCACTCAAGTTCCTGGTTCAGTTGCTAGGAGAACCCGATCAGCTGCCAACGCCTTCTTTTCTAACTGTGGCACCTTTAAGAAGAAGAAGGGAAAAGGGACCCGTGCTGAGAAGGAATCTCCCCCTCCTGCTGTGTACGAGCCTCTCCACCGTCTTATCGACCGATGCCCTGCTCCTCCCCACGCTGAGTTATCCGACACGCCTCTTCCTGAAGATCTACTACTCCGGGGGGCTCATCTTTTTTCCGAGGTACTTTCTATTATTTTCAGATCTCTGTCTTCTTCGCATCCTAAACATTGTTTCTTTTTCTTTTGTAGTTTGGTCTTATCTATACTAAGATACTCGACCAAGGCGTTGAAATGGTAGCTGAGCTCGAACTTCTCCGAGCTGAAGCATCCTCTCTTCAGTCAACTCTCAAAGGGATCACTACGGAGAAAGACAAGGCTCACAAACGAGCTCAAGCTCTAGCTGAGGAATTATCTCTTCTACAGACTCAAAGCAAGCAGGATGCAGCCCGGATTAAATATCTGGTGCAGGAGGTGGGACGGATAGAACGCGAGCTACCGGACGTCGGAGTGTAGGCTTGCATTAAGTCTCTATTCACTTCCTCCTTGGGTCAAGAGTTCTTGGGGACCCTCCATACTCAGTGGTTGTCCGGCTTCCTAAAGAGCTCGAGCTTCTTATGCGCCATGGGGCCCCATATCCCTCACTTCATCGACCATGGCTTCAGCAATGCTGTAGCCGAACACTCAGCTCCGGGGTTTGATGGGACCTACTCTCGTGAGTTCCACCTGGACCAACTTGCTACTCCTCCAAAATTCTTGGGGGATCCTAAGGAGAGCCCCGACAGTCCTTGGTGGTTGCCCGGCATGAATCAGGCCATCACCAAGTTGCAGGCTGCTAAGGTGAGCATGGCTGAGCTAAAGCCCCTGGAGCGTCTAGTTTATCCTTATGCTTCTGCTCCAGAGATGGCAACAAAGGTAGATGGAGGGACAGGCGTTGAAGATACCGTGAAAGGTACAGAGGGTCCAGAGGAGGGCGGAGGATCTAGCCACCATGTCGCTGAAGAGGAGGGCGCTGCTAGAGGAACTGAAGAGGTCGAGGGGGCTGTTGCCGAGGAAGCTGCTGCTGAAAAAGCAGTTTAAATTTCATATTTCCGGTGGTCACAATGAATAATTTACTTTTCTTTCGTTTTGCTGCACTCTTTTCATTTTCTGCTCATAATACTTGTTCACATACTTCGTAGGGGACCCCACACTCCTGGATACGTGGGGGCTTTTGTAGTGATCGTATTGGCTTGATATTGCTTGTCTGTTGGCGTGCTTTTTCTTCTCTGTTTGCATGAATAACTTACAAGACCAGCAATAAATATGTTGGAGGTGTGCTCTCCTCCCCCCCTTTTTGTTGGTCTTGTAGGCTACGTTGGGATCGTCTCTTGGTTGTCCTATCTTTTGATTTCAATTGGCTTGGTTATGGGGAGACATCCTCCCTCTTCTCTTGACTCCTGAATCATAAAATCTATCCTCTTCATTATCTAGTCTTTGTAATTTTCAAGCATGGTGAGGGCTTTCTGGAGCACCTCGGCCACTAGGCCTCTGAGTGTTTCTCACTCGAACTCTTAAAAGATTTTGATTCATAAAATCTTCTCATTTCAATAACCCTCTTGGGTCTCAAGTAGGATGAGGGCTCTCTGGAGCACCTCGGCCTCTGGGCCTCTGAGTGTTTCTCACTCGAACTCTTAAAAGATTTTGATTCATAAAATCTTCTCATTTCAATAACCCTCTTGGGTCTCAAGTAGGATGAGGGCTCTCTGGAGCACCTCGGCCTCTAGGCCTTTGAGTGTTTCTCACTCGAATTCTTAAAAGATTTTAGTTCATAAAATCTTCTTATTTCAGTAACCCTCTTGGGTCTCAAGTAGGATGAGGGCTCTCTGGAGCACCTCGGCCTCTAGGCCTTTGAGTGTTTCTCACTCGAATTTTTAAAAGATTTTAGTTCATAAAATCTTCTTATTTTAGTAACCCTCTTGGGTCTCAAGTAGGATGAGGGCTCTCTGGAGCACCTCGGCCTCTAGGCCTTTGAGTGTTTCTCACTTGAATTCTTAAAAGATTTTAATTCATAAAATCTTCTTATTTTAGTAACCCTCTTGGGTCTCAAGTAGGATGAGGGCTCTCTGGAGCACCTCGGCCTCTAGGCCTTTGAGTGTTTCTCACTCGCCATTTCTTGTACTCATATATCGCACATTCAAATATAAAAAAGATAATCAAGACACAATAATTCTGAATAATTCTTTCTTCAAAAAGGGATAAGACTTCATTGATTTATTGTCAGTTTTCAACATAGGCCATAGATAACCTACGCCGGTCTCATTAAAAACCTCTTTACGGAAAAACCCCAGAGGGGAAACCCGTAGAGAGGGAAAAAGAGCTCCGGTGAAGCCACAAAATACATTAAGCAAAATATGCAAAAATCACAAAGCAAAAGTCATAAATGGTCTCAAGACCTTACACTTTCTTCAAATAAAGAATCTCTTCAAATGACAAACGTTCCATGGTCTAGCTATGTCGACCCCCTCCATGCTCTGTAATCTATAGGCTCCTCCCTTCAGTACCTGTGTGATTTTATAAGGCCCCTCCCAGTTGGGCTCCAACTTTCCCGTATTCTTTAGGGCATCAGCTCTTCTTAGTACCAGGTCCCCTGCTCTAAAGGACCTCGGGATCACCCTTCGGTCATATGCGGCTTTAATTCTGCTCTTATATCTTTCAGCGCGTACTCTAACCATCTCTCTTTCTTCTTCCATTAAATCTAGGGCCTCTCTCATCAATCTTTCATTCTGATGTTCTTCAAATTGTGCAATTCGATGCGACTGCAACACGGCCTCTAGGGGTATCACCGCCGCGGCTCCGTAGACCAGCTGAAATGGGGACTCTCCAGTTGCTGTCTTTGGACTAGTTCTATATGACCATAATACATTGTCTAACTCATTCACCCATCCTCCTCCTATCTTCGTCAGTTTTGTTCGAATACCATCAACTATCGTTCGATTAGTAACCTCCACTTGTCCATTGGCTTGAGGATGCGCTACAGAGGTGAATCTCTGTATTATGTTTAGTCTTGCACACCATCCTCGTACATTTTCTCCATTAAACTGTGTTCCGTTATCAGAGACCAATATTCTGGGTACTCCGAATCTGCAACAAATCTGTTTTCTCAAGAATTTAATCACATTTTCTTCATCTATCGTAGCCAGAGGAGCAGCTTCCACCCATTTGCTAAAGTAGTCTACTGCCACTATCAGAAATTTCCTTCCTCCGGAGGCTGGAGGGAAAGGTCCTACCAAATCTATTCCCCACTTAGCAAAGGGACAGGGAGAGTGCATAACTCCCATTTCTTCCGCAGGGGTCCTTATCAATGGACCATTTTTCTGACACTTGACACATTTTTTCACAAATTCCCTAGCGTCTTTTGTCATGGAGGGCCAATATAACCCAGCCCTTAAAACTTTCTTCACCACTGCTTTGTATCCTTCATGACTAGCTGCATCTCCTTCATGAATCTCTTTAAGTGTGTACATCGCTTCTCGGGTTGATATACACCTCAAATATGGTTGTGTGAACGATCTCTTGTATAAGTGCCCTCCGATAATACAATATTTGATCCGAAGGGCTCGAGTTTCTCTAGTGGTAGGGGCATCTGCTCCCTTAGTGAGTTCCACCCATATGGCTCTTCTCCAACCATCTTCCTCTTCAATGGCACCAATGGGGTTCTCCAGGGTCTCCCTTTCTGCCACTACCAAGGTCACTGTTCCTTGTCCATCAAACTCTGTAGAGCTAGCGAGTTTGGAGAGGCTATCCGCCTGCATATTTTTCTCTCGAGGTATCTGGACTACCTCGCACTCCTGGAATTTGTCCATCACTTCTTTGGCTCGTTCTAGATAGGCAATCATCCTACTATCTTTGGCTATATACTCCCCATTCACCTGTTGAACAACTAATTGGGAGTCTGAGTATAGGGTTACCTTTGGAGCTCCCAATTCTAATGCCATCTCCATTCCTCTGATCAAAGCCTCGTACTCCGCTCCATTATTCGAGGTCATGAATCGAAACCTCACTGCAAATTGTAGGTCCTCTCCTTGAGGGCCCGTTAGCACAATCCCTGCTCCGCATCCGCTTATAGTCACTGAGCCATCTACATATACCTTCCATCCCTCAGCTTCCTCTAGTTTGGTTGACTCTTGGATGAAGTCAGACAAAGCTTGGGCTTTTATAGCTTTCCGTGGCTCGAAATCCACATCATACTCTTGTAGCTCTATTGCCCATTTCACCATCCTTCCAGAGAGGTCTGCTCGCCCTATAACCTGTTTCAGAAAGTAATTAGTGCGGACCAGTATTTTGTAAGAGAGGAAATATGGGCGCAGTCTTCGCGCTGTAACTACTACTGCCAGAGCAGCCTTTTCAATTTCTGAATATCGAGTTTCGGCCCCTTGCATGACCTTACTAACGTAATAAATAGGATATTGAAGAGATCCCTCTTCTTTAACCAGGGCGGTGCTTAGTGAGAATTCCCCTACGGAGAGATACAAAATGAGAGTATCTCCCGGAGAGGGCTTTGTCAGCTTTGGTAGCTGGGATAAATGATGCTTCAAGTCTTCAAAAGCCTGTTGGCAAGTTTCATTCCATTCGAACTTGGTTCCTTTCTTGAGGATCTTAAAGAAGGGGTGACTCTTCTCGGCAGACTTAGCTATGAACCTGCTCAATGCTGTAATCCTCCCATTGAGGGTCTGGAGCTCTTTCACGTTTCTAGGTGGCTGCATGTCCAGTACAGCCTTCACCTTGGCTGGATTCACTTCTATACCTCTTTGTGTGACCATGTATCTGAGGAACTTCCCTGATTTTACTCCAAAAGAGCACTTGGCGGGGTTCAACTTGATGCCGTTCTCTCGAATTACTTGGAAAATTTCCTCCAAATCTTCCACATGCTGATCTGCCTTTACACTCTTGGCCAGCATATCGTCTACATATATCTCCATGTTTCTTCCCAACTGTCTCCGAACGACAGCATCGACCATCCTTTGATACGTTGCTCCAGCATTGATTAATCTGAAGGGCATCCGAACATAGCCGAACGTTCCACACGCTGCTATGAAGCACACTTTGGAGACATCTGAGGGGTTTAGCTGGATCTGGTGGTATCCTTGGTATGCATCCATCATGCTTAGCAGCTCGAAGCCTGAAGTTGCATCTACTAACTGATCTATTCTTGGTAACGGATAGTGGTCTTTAGGGCATGCCTTGTTGAGGTCCCTGAAATCGATGCACATTCTCCATTTTCCTCCCCCCTTAGGCACTAGCACAGCATTGGAGAGCCATTCTGGGAATTGAACTTTCACCACATGTCCTGCTTTCAATAGCTTCTCGACTTCCTCTTTCACGATGTTATTCTTTTCAATTCCAAAATTTCGCAGTTTCTGTTTCACGGGCTTTGCCTTTGGATCAACATTAAGGCAGTGCATGGCTATCTCCGGGGGGACCCCTGTCATGTCAGCTGGAGAAAATGCAAATATATCGGAATTTCGGCGTAATGTAAAGATTACCTTCTCTGTGAGTTCAGGTCCCAGTTGGGTGCCTATCTTAGTGGCAAAGCCGAGTTTCCCTGGGAATAGCTCCACGCTCATCAGCTCCTCGTCTGTTTTAACATTTACCTGTTCAGGTGCTGCTCCCTCTACTTTCTTCCTCTTGACCTCAGGGTCATCTCCTCTCGTCCGCTCCAGGCCCTTAGTTAGGGCTCTATCCGCCATCTTCACCGACTCTGCATAGCACTTCCGTGCTTGGTACTGGTCTCCTCTCACTTCTCCCACCCCTGTGGCTTTAGGGAATTCATTTTCATATGAAATGTAGAAATGATTGCCTGAAAGAGATTCAGGCTAGGTCGTCCCATCACAACATTGTATGATGAGGGGATGTCTACAATAAGGAACTCCACCACGTGGACCTTCCGAGCTGGAGCGTCCCCTAATCCTACCTGTAACATTACTGATCCCAAAGGTTGGATGGCGCCTCCAGAGAAACCATACAGAGAGGTATCTACAGGGCGCAGCTTCACACTCAGCTCCATTCTCTTAAAACATTCAAAAAACATGATGTCAGCCGAACTCCCCGTATCTACGAAGATTCGAGCGACATCGAACCCAGCTATGTCGGTAGTGATCACCAGAGCATCGTTGTGATCTTCCTTAACTCCCTTCACATCCTTCGGCCCAAATCGGATATTGGGCGTCTCCGTCATGCGTCCTACTTCTCTTAACTGACTCCCTTGCTTTGCCTTTAGAGCCCGGACACTCTGTTTTCTCTTCCGAAAGGAATCTCCATCGGCTGGTCCTTCCACAATCATGTGAATCACTCCTCTCTTCGGCGGTGGAGGGAGCATATCTTCGGTCGCCTCTCTGGCTTCCTTCTCTTCCGGTTTTCTTTCATGGTCTTTTCGCTTCTGTCCTCGAGGGCCCTGTCTGTCTCTAAATATAAATTCTTTTAGATGACCCGCTTGGATCATCCTCTCGATCTCGTCTTTCAGGTGGTAACACTGATTTGTGTCATGTCCATATTCATTGTGAAATCGGCAGAATCGATCAGACTTAGGCTTCTGAGGTCCTCGACCTCTGGAATATGGGAATTTTAAGTCTGGATGATCTCCTGCCACCTCCAGTACTTCAGCAGGCTCAATCCTCAAGGGCGTGTATTTCTCAAACCTCCCACGAGGACCAGACCGGGGACATCCAGAGGGATTGCTATCTCTCGTTGATCCAGAGGTCCGAGGGACCTCTGGGCTGGGTCGTCTAGAGGGACCTTCCCTTCTTTTCTCACGATCCTGTGGCCTAACCTCCAGCCTTTTGGCCTTACGGACCTCCTCCAGAGTGAGGTACTTCTCTGCTCTGTGCAGCAACTCATCAAAATTCTTAACTGGCTTCTTAGCTAAGGAGGAAAAGAAATCTCCATCCCGTAATCCGTTGGTGAGGGCGTTGATCTTCACCTCCGGGGAAGCTGTAGGGACCTCCAGAGCTGCCTGATTGAATCTCCGGAGAAAAGCTCTCAAGCTCTCGCTCTCCCCCTGCCTCAAATTGAAGAGGGTCAAAGTGGCCCGTGGTTGTCTCCGGGCACTTGCAAATTGATGGAGAAATAACTCACTGAATTCCTCCCAAGACCGGATAGTATTAGGTTCTAGTTGAGTGAACCATTGCTGCGCCGCTTTCGCCAGGGTGGTCAGGAACACCCTGCATTTAATTCCTTCTCCGTAGCGATGTAATAGCGCAGCATTCTCAAATCTTACTAGGTGTTCATAGGGGTCAGATGTACCGTCGTATTCGAAGTTGAGGGGTTTGAAATTGAACGGCAGTTCATCCTGTAGTATGCTAGGAGAGAATTGACATCCAGAGACATACGCGGATCTACCTGCTCGATTATTCATCTGTTTCCTCATATCCTTCATCTCCGTCTGCAGGGCCTGTAGTTGATCACTAACTGGACCTAGGTAGGTATCATCCGTGCTCTCCTCTGGTTCAGGGAGTTCTGTCTCTCGGGGTGCCAGATCTGCATTCCTTCTTGCGTTCCGAAGGGGAATGGTTCTCTCCGCTCGGGAAGGCATCTTATCGTCTTCCTCCGCCCGCACTCCCATTTCCTTGGACAACACCTGGGAGGCTACAGGTGCCTCATCTTGGGGTCTTGGGGCAGGTACCTCCGGGTTTCCTGGTGCAGCTTTGGGAATGCGGTCTCTTTGATCTGCGAAGGCCCTCTCTACAGCTTGCTTAATGAGGGCGTTCAACTGATCGGGAGAGATCAGGAGCGGCCCCGAGTCTAGAATGTCTTCTCGCTGAGGATCCGCTGTCTGGGGCTCTGGGGCTTCAAGGTTCTTAGTTATTCTCTCCCCGACCAGTAAGGGATGACTTTCATCGCCCAAGCCTGGGGTACGAGGTAATGACTGATTCGATCCGGAAAGCATATGGATTGGATCTTTCCCCCGTCGTCCTCTTGATGGGGGATCCGCTGGAAAAGGGGAATTTTCCCCTTGAAGATTCTTCTTTCCCGAAGTAGATGTTTCGTTTCCGCCACCCATTTGCTCGAATGGGTAGAAATTCGTGAGAAAATATTTCAACTCTTTCCCACAGACGGCGCCAGTTGATGTGTCAAAATTTGCACGAGAGGATTGCGTGTCCTCTAGATTGGATGTCCCACTCTTCGAACGCGTACAATCACTCCAAGTATGTTGCCTTTACTCGAAATCTTCAAGAACCTGCAAAGAGCACGCCGGAGGGGGGTCCGGCGTGGACACTCCGATGCCTAAGTCAGTATAGGGCTTATGAAAATCTCCCAAGGATCTCGAGATCCTTGATGTATCAACTCAGTTCTCAAAGAATATCAAAAATGTGTTTTTCGTTTAGTATATTAAATTTGTAAAATAAGAGTGTCTAACCTGGGAATCTCCTTGGATTTACCTATTTATAGGAATCCTCCCACGAGAGGAAGTCAAGTCTTCCTCCTTTTTCGGAGCTGCCCATAGGACTCGGCCCTGCGGAGTGGATGAAGTCTTCTCCTCTCTCCACTTCCCGAAGACTCGGCCACATTCCTTCTTATTTGACTTGGTTCCCCCAAGATAAAGGAGGATAAGGTCTACCTTTTATCAAGTCTAAGCCGAAAATGGCGGAACCTCCCTACATCCAAGGCTCACGACCTTTCCTCAAAACTAATTCTTCTGGAAGCTTCTTTCCAGCCGAAGCTCCCTCCAAAGGGATCTCCAGAGAGGATTTCCCATCAGAGAGTATTATATAATCTGATCCTTCCACTTTTATCTTATCTTGTATACACGTGTCGACTTCTTATTAGGTGACATTTTTAGGCCGCATCAATTATTTTATTTGATCAGTAAATGTGTGAATCTTATTTTCACATAGTATATGAATAATATATTAGTAATTTAATGCATTCAACATATTTTTATTCAACTTTTTAATAATTGACACTCTTTCACTTATATTAATCACTAAATTTGTGACTTATAATTATTGTAAAATTAACATTTTAATTTATAAATTGTAGTAATTTTTTTGTTTTGATTAGAATTCTAAAATGTCCACATGTATAAATTTTTTTGTTTTTGTTTTGATTAAACATTATTTCACTTATATTAATCATTAAATTTGTGACTAATAATTATTGTAATTTTTTTAAATTTATAAATTGTAAATGTAATTTTATTTTTAATTCATTTGTTTGTTAATAATTTTTTTATTTGTTAATTCACACAACAAATACTTAATTATCATATAAATTTTTTCTTTTGCAACGATTATCATATAAACTAAATGGATATCAAAACTAAAGAAATTATATTCAAACAATATAACATACAATTTTTTAATTTAATCAATAATTTCTCAATTTAATATAAAATTTCCTAATTTAATCAATAATTTTCTACCTAACTTAATCAACAATTTTTCTAATTCAATCGACATGTTCCTAATTTAATCAACAAATTTTCTATTTTAATCAATTATAATTCCTAGCTAATTAATTAATACTTTAATTTTTGCACAATTTTTTTAATTTTTTATTTTGTGATTACCGACGGAAATTTTCGTCGCTAATCACAAATTTTTTAATTTTTTTTAAAAATTTTGTGTTTAGAGACGGAAATTTTCGTCGGTAATCACAAAAAATTATGTCGGTAATCACGCGTATTTTTTTTTTTTTTTTTGTGATTAATTATCGACGGCTTGAATGAATATCCGTCAGTATTTATCGACGAAAAATAATTTTCATCAGTAAATCGGTTGACTTTTTTAATCCGTCGGTAATCCCGACAGATTTCAATTCGTTGGTAAAATTTTGTCGGTATTTCGCAGTTTTTTTGTAGTGTAAAATAGGATAGACTTAAGTTTTGTATAAGACCTTATATGTTAACAGATCGACCTATTTAAAATTATTTATTATATATATGTATATAATTGTAAATAAGTGTTTATATATGTTTTATAATAAAATAATTCTTAAAATATAATACTAACATTAATTAATATTCCCGTTCTATGATTTATTTCACATGTGAAGGCACACAAAATAAGAAAAGTGAATTTAGTGGGGATTTTGAGTGGTAGTTTTACATTCCCTTGCTATTACCAAGGGATTTTCCAATTCCCTTGCTACGAAATTGCCCAGGGACATTTTGTCGAGGGAAGTGGGCCCTGGCTAATTCCCTTGCTAAATGCATTGGCAAACGTTTTTTCCTCCCTAAATCTCTTGCTATTGGGAGCGTGTTGTGTAAGTGAGGATAACCATGTCAGTGCATGTCAAAATAAATGGCAACGAGAAGTGCCAACAATCATCATAGAAAAAGTCCCCGACTTTCCCCACCAGCAAATATCGAAATGGGTCCTGCATGGGGAAATGGGTCGTGCAAAATTAATATAAAATGTGGGGTGTGATTGACTTTATTCGTTACCAAAATAAAATATATGTATATATATAAAATAAAATTATTCGGATTGGTGGGCTGGCCATATAGACCGGCGGGTTAGCCCTATTAACCCTCGGGCTAACCGGCTCGGGCTAAAAAAAGTCTGGATTTAAACGAACCTATAATTTGCTAAACCTAACCCTGCATATATCAGGGTTAAACGGACTGGATCTATTAATCTATTCCGGATAAACATTTTTGTGTAAATCTTTATACCTAGGGTTTGTTTTGTTTATTTTTTTATGGGAGTGCTAAATGGTCCTATTGTGGTGATCATTGATTCATGTAATTACAACTCTAAAATACACAATCGCAAGTATACGGTGTATATCGTAGTGGAGTAAGTACAAGGTCGATCCCACATGGAGGGGGAGTGTAAAAGTGAAGTTTGTTGATCTAGTTCTAAATAGACGATGATCGAAAATTTGAAGTGTTGATTACCCTAAGATTGTCTACTACATGTCACAAATAAACAATAAATAGTAATAAGGAAATTCGATCAAAGCTCATGCAATTCACGAAAACAAAAGAAATACGATTAAAACTCAATAAAAAAAAGAGAGGTTCCAAGACATATGTCACACTAAGGGGTCAATTTATGATTAAAATCCTATTTAAGTGGTGTTGTGTTTATTACTATAGGGTTGATCACAAAATAATGAATTAAAAGTTCTTTCGATCCAATTAATTCAAAGGAAATATCACACAAGCGTGTATCTCTACCAAGCATGCATCATATAACCCTAAAAGGTTCCTAAGATCTTCTAATACCCTCCCAATAATTGATCATCTCTCGAGCTCACAATAAATTAGGCCGAATGCTTAAGTACGAGTAATGAAAAAGATTTTTGAATCCAATTTCAATTAATAATGGATAAAACATATTATCATGGTCATTGACAACATGTCTTGCAATGAAAATTAAGAATTCAAATAGAAATAGGCAACACAACCACACCAAATAAACAAAAAATTAATTCATGAACACCATCCAAAGTGTAAACATAGCCCTAGAACCAAAAGTGTTCTAGCCAATCAATAACATAATCAAAATACTACAAAGTTTAATGATAAAATCAAATAAAAGTAAAAGAAAGAGAAAACTTAGACAAATGGATGGTGGGGATTGGAATTCTCAAGCTCTTGATTGCATCCTTGCTCCAATTGGTGGAGAATTGAAGAATGAAAGTGTGGTGTGGGGTGTATAGAAGTGTTTAAGTATAAGTAGATAAATGTTGCACAGAATGTTGAGACAAATAGTGCAACACTGACTCTAACAGAATATCAGAAATTAAGATTCACAGCGGAAGACTTGAAACACTAAAAACAAACGTGACACAATGGAAATACTTTTAACATAGATTTTATAAATAAAAATCTATGTCTGCCTTATGGCGTAAAATCAATACTTATCTTCAAGTACAAATGTTGTGTGAAATGTTACAACAATAACCTTCACAACGAAACTATAAACGAGGCAGGTGCCAAGTCTAGAAAACGAACTAAGTGTATAAATTATACACTGTCGAAATGCCTAGTCTATCTAATGATTACACTCTCAATAGATAAGAAGACACACAGTCATACGGGTGGTATACAACGTATGAACTAAAATGTAGAACTATTGGCCACAATTTCCTAACAGGGATGAACGCTCGGTCTAGGATATTGATCGAATAGAGCACACTGAATTATGAAGCCTTCAATGGGTATTTATAGATGTGGGATATGAATTCTAGAGGCTTCCACATTGAGGTCCTATTTTTTAGGAAACTCAACTTCCACAACTTCCATGATCTTTCTAGATCCTTCTAGCATGCTCCAGGTCGTTCCAAATGCATCTAGGCTGTTCTAGCATGTTCTCCAATGTTCTGGAATCTTCCAGGTTCCAGATCCTTGTAGAAGCTTCTAGATCCTGCCAGAAATGCGACAACATTTAGGTCAACATTTAATGTAGCATTTCAGAAAAGACTTAGAAAAAATCTCGGAAGGTCAAATTAAGATGTTGTTGATAATGTTAAGGCATTTAAGAATTAACAACATCTACAATCTCCCCCAATTTGACCTTTCGACTACAACACACCTGATGCACATATATTTCTATACATACTCAGTTTTATGTACTTAGTTGAGGTTGACATCATTGTTAAGCACTAGTCAAGACAATACCTGTTGTAATCGTTGGATCAAATCAAATGAAGATCAAGGGTAACCTTATAATGATCCGTGCCAAAGGATCAAAATAATTTTATCCAAAATAGAATAAGTATAAACTATACACTTACTCACAACATAAGTAACTATACTAAGATAATAAGTTGAACTGGAAGAATTAACTTAGAATCTAAGTAAGACACTAACAAAAACAAAATAATAAAAAAATCAGAACAAAGAGGAGTAAACAAAACAAATACTCAGCAACCTGCAGTAAACACATGATAATCTGTAAACATATTAAGCAAAGGCAGTAAACAGATATCATCAAATGTAACCATAATTTAAGCAAGTTGCAACAAATAAACAAACTAACATCTAAGAAATAAATAACAAGTGTATCAGAATTTCAGAATACTTAAACATTAATTACAGAGATTGAACTGAATAAATGACATATATTACTGTGGTAACAGCTGCAGCATCAACTTCCTGCACAGTAGCCATTATGATAAATTCAGATCTCCCCCTGTCTTGCTTGTCCCTGTTCATCAGTGTAGATCACCATACAGGGTCTCCATCTCAGCATCTTCATCATCAGCTTCATCCACAAAGTAAGTAGCAGCAAGATGTGCAACTACATCAGTCACAGCAGCATCAGGTTCACCACCAGCAGCAGCAGCAGTAGGAACTCCATCATCATTCAATTCTTCAATCACCACATTGGAATTTGATGGTGGTGGTGGTACTCCCCCTGTTGTAGGTGAAAGCATACTGGACCACCTATCCTTCAGGAACTGGAGCTCATCAATAGTTTCCTGCAAGTGCTTGAGCTGTAGTTTGATGAATTCCTGTGAAAGATACACATTACCAGAAATGTTGACACGAATGTTCTCAACATTTGGGGGTGCATTTCTCTGATGTGTTCTGGAAGGGCCTGGTTGAGCAGAAGTAGAGGGTCTGGAAGATCTCTGTGGACTATCAGTACCAGGAGCAACTATGGGCAGATCAATGATTCTGTCCCCAATCAATAAGGCAGGAGCAATAGCAAGTAGTGGTACTCTCCCCCTCAAAACATCAGTCTTCTTAGCAATGAAGCCATGGTGCTTCAGATAGTTTGAAATCAAGACTGGATAGGGCATATTTCCTTTCCCAGTAGTTTTTCCAGAAAATTTCCTCATATGGTGAAAGATAGTATGTCCCAGATTGAACTTCTTAAGTATAGAAATCATATACATAAGAATGGCTTGGTCTCTTGTAATCTTAGTGGTGTTGGTAGTGGGAATCCAATTGTATATAATCAGCTTATACAAAACAGAATGTAAGGAGGTTAAGTGTCTAGCTAGCATCTTCCTAGTCCACTTAGTCTTTCTACCCCCTGTGATTGCAGTAATCACAACATCCATATCTGGATCATCATCCTCATCAACATTAGGTGTGTGCAAGAACTCATTAATAAGTTCTGGAGTGAATGGCACATCCCTCCCCCTAAAATTAACAGTACCATAAGATCTAGAACTTCTTTTTCCATAACTTTTCTTCATACAGGCATAGAATTCATAACACCGGTTTGTAAGAAAAGCTTCACCAAATGTAACAGCATTCAACAGATTTCTATCCTCTAAAAACTTAATCAACCCCTTACTATTAAAATCAGGCACATTAATTCTTTTCTCAATCAACAGCTTCCTCTTAGAGTAAATTTCTAACCTTTTCTCAACATAATTAGAGTGATCAGAGATACCTTCACTTTCTTCCTCAGAAGGTAGTTCCTCATCAGGATCAGTGTCTCCATCATGTGCAGAGGAGCTTTTGGATGAGCTCTTTGCTTCAGCAGATGAGCTCTTTGCCTCAGAAGATGAGCTGTCCCCATTTCCACCATCATCAGGTTCTGGTGTGGACTCTTTTGCAGCAGCAAATGACTCAGCATTCTTCTTAAGAGATTCTTGCATGTCTCTTAGGCAAACATTGAAATCAGAATCAGAGTCTGATTCAGCAGGTTCTTCTTCAGGGATCATCTTGGCCTTCCCCTTTGCCTTTGGGATCAGTAGCAGCTTTCTTCAGTAATGGTTTCTCAGCAACTTTCTTTGGCTTCTTTGCAGCAACAGTGGCAACTTCAGTTTCTTCATCAGAATCAGTGAACACTTGAATGGGTTCACCAACATCAGCTCCAACTTTCTTCTTCTTTCTCATGGATTCAGAATAATCCACACGAGTGAATACACGGTACGATCTCCTTCTTTGTACAGAGCTTCTCTGTCTTTTCCCTTTCTTCATCAGAATCAGTGAACACTTGAATGGGTTCACCAACATCAGCTCCAACTTTCTTCTTCTTTCTCATGGATTCAGAATAATCCACACGAGTGAATACACGGTACGATCTCCTTCTTTGTACAGAGCTTCTCTGTCTTTTCCCTTTCTGTGCATTTTTCTTGAAGGGAATAGGAGCAGACTCTTCAGAAAGTGAGAGAGATGAGTTTGTACCACTATCAGAAGCTTGGGCGTCCTTCATTTCTTCATCCTTAGAATCAGATGCAGCAGTAGCTTCTCCTTCAACAACGGTTTCGACATGTTCCTCCGTTGAAACTGGAACAGTAGGATTAGGGCTTTTTGTTGCAGCAGTCATTTGAGCAGTTTGATCGGCCAAATAACTTGAGATATCCACAGTGATATCTCCAAATTGCATCACAGGTAGATGTCCGGTAGTTCGAAGAGTTGCAGACACTTCTTCGACAGCTTTTGTAAACTGTTCAACGGTCGAATCTTGTGGGATTTGGGTAGTTGTTGGAACAGGAGTGGTTGTTGATGGGGTTGCAGAGACATTGGAGTCGGCATTTGAGGAGTTGGATTGTTGCGAAGCCATTGAAGCAAGAATTTCAAGAGAGTTTTGGGCAGTTTGTTTGGAAGTTTCAGAAACAGAGTGTGAGTGAGAGTGAGATTGAGGTTGGTTTCCAGCCATTAAAGGCACGGTTTGAATTTCGAGGCACGAGGTGTGAGAGTGTATACAACAATTTTGGGAAATACACGGCCAAACACAATTTCTGCAAGAAGTGTACTTAACAGAGCTCGACAATCAGCAAATTAGCAACATAAATCACAATTAATTGAGTTTTATGGAGAGAATGTATGTGTAGTTGGAGGTTAACACGATTAATTCCAGAAATAATGTGATAGTGCTCCACATTTTTAGCCACAACCTAGATCATGGTTAATTAGTGGGAAAAATCCATTTTATTAATTAATTAAATAATTAAGAAATTTCTAGAATAAAGACTAAGTCCAAGCATAATCTGAAAAATAAAAAACGTGGGTTAGTAATATAATTTAAATAAATAAAATAAATCTCATTAAATAATTAAATAATTACAACTTATAAAAATAAATTCGAATCAGGCAATGTTGTGCTCAAAACTGTTACAAACACCTCAACACGGTTTTTACATGAATTTGCTTCATTTGTGTTGCACCATATTTTTTCTTTTTGTGTTATAGCATCTAATTTGTATTGATCCATTGTTCCTGTAGAGTACATCGTAGTAGCGAACTCCGTGCCCCATACTTACTTAATGGATTACAAATATATTGATGTTTTTACCAAAGAATCACCTTTTGAAAAGAAGGCATCGTAGTAGTGAACTCCGTGCTCCATAGTTACTCAGTGATTTGGTACATCTTTTAGTATGCTAATAACATTCTCATTTTTATGCATTTGAGAGGTGTAAGACATGTTTATTTTTGCACTACAAGGTTCTTTGATTCGTAGATATTTTACAAAGGAATTATTTAACTAAGTAAGAAATAAATTCAACTTATAAAATTTTACAACCCATGATGTTGTCCCAAATGCTGACGCATTTGTGACAACATCCATCCGAATTTTTCAGATAGTGCTCATCCCAAGAGATTTCCTCAAGATTGAGAATCTCTCATGGTCTAATGCCTTAGTAAAAATGTCAGCATTTTGTTTTTCAGTAGGTATATACTCCAACTTCACAATGTTTTTCTCTACTAAATCTCTCATAAAGTGATGTCTTATGCTAATGTGCTTTGTGAGTGAGTGTTGTACAGGATTCTTAGAAATGTTAATAGCACTAGTATTATCACAAAAAATTGTAAGTATACCATTCTCAATACCATAGTCATGGAACATCTTGCTCAGCCACAAGAGTTGTGTACAGCAGCTTCCAGCAGCTATATACTCAGATTCTGCAGTAGATTGTGAAACACAATTCTGCTTCTTGCTGTGCCATGAAACAATATTGTTTCCCATGTAGAAACATCCTCCACTCGTACTCTTTCTATCATCTATATCTCCAGCCCAATCAGCATCACTGTAGCCAATCAAAATGTTGTTGGTGTCCTTAGTATACCAGATTCCAAGGTCACTTGTACCTGCAACATACTTGTAATCCTTTTCACAGCATTCAGGTGAGATTCCTTTGGATTAGCTTGGTACCTAGCACAAACACACACACTATACATAATATCTGGTCTACTAGAGGTTAAATACAGTAAACTACCTATCATGGATCTGTAAAGTGTTGGATCAACATCTGTTCCAGCACTGTCTTTGCAAAGTTTAAAAGAAGATCCCATAGGAGTTTTCATTGGTTTTGAATTCTCAAGACCAAATCTTTTAACCAAGTTCTTAGCATACTTACTCTGGGAGAAGAAAATACCATCACTGCATTGTTTGATTTGAAGACCTAAAAAATAGTTCAAGTCTCCAACCATACTCATTTCAAATGTTGCAGTCATTGCCTCAACAAATTTACTCAACATTTTATCACAAGTAGAACCAAACACAATGTCATCAACATATATTTGAGCAATTAGTATATCATTTTCAGTGTGCTTAATGAACAAAGTTCTATCTGCCTCTCCTCTAATAAATCCATATTCCAAAATAAAGTCAGTAAGCCTACCATACCATGCTCTAGGAGCTTGTTTAAGACCGTACAATGCTTTCTTAAGTTTATATACATGATCAGGATACTGTGGATCTTCAAATCCTATAGGTTGTTCAACATATGCTTCTTCATTTAATATGTCATTTAGAAATGCAGCCTTTACATCCATTTGATGAAGTTTAATATCAATAAAACATGCAATAGCTAGCAGTAATCTAATAGATTTTATCCTAGCAACAGGTGCAAAAGTTTCATCACAATCAACTCCTTCAACTTGGGTGTAACCTTGTGCTACTAACCTAGCCTTGTTCCTAACAATATTACCAGATTCATCAGTTTTGTTCTTGAATATCCACTTTGTTCCAATGACATTAGTATGACTAGGTCTAGGAACAAGTGTCCACACTTCATTTCTTTCAAACTGACCAAGTTCTTCATGCATAGCATTAATCCAGTTTTCATCAGTTAAGGCTTCTTTAGCACTCTTAGGTTCAATTTCAGATAAATAGCATTCAGCATTTACAACATTACACATAGAAGACATGCATATTGTTCTTACCACATCTACCTTGTTTGATCTTACTCTTCCTCTTGTTTGCACTCCAACTGTAGCATCGCCTATGATCTGGTCAGAAGGATGACTTTTGCCTATTCTTGAAGAAGGATTCGTTTTGGGAATGTACTGATCATTCTGTGAATTTACAGCTAACTGTTCTGTAGATGTTGACCCAGATGTGTTAACATTTGGTGCAACCTTTTCAGACTTCAGTGTATTCTCAGAAGTGTTAGTAACCTGTGATACATCTTCTTCATCCTTGTCATCTGTAAGACCTTTATCATCATCAAATACAACATTAACAGATTCTTGAACAGTGTTAGTTCTAAGGTTATAAACTCTATAAGCTTTACTATTTCTAGAATAGCCTAAAAAGAAACCTTTATCACTTTTAGAATCAAATTTATGAAGTTGATCCCTATCATTCAGAATATAACACACACAACCAAATACATGAAAATATTTCACATTAGGTTTTCTATTGTTCAAAATCTCATATGGTGTTTGATTAGTATTAGAACGAATAAAAACTCTATTAATAATATGACATGCAGTATTCAATGCTTCTCCCCAAAATTTCTTAGCAAGACATTTGGATGTAAGCATAACTCTAGCCATTTCTTGTAAAGTTCTATTCTTTCTTTCAACAATTTCATTTTTTTGTGGAGTTTTAGGAGATGAATATTCTTGCAAGATACCCTTTTTATCACAAAAATCATTAAACATGCTGTTTTCAAATTCCCTACCATGATCAGTTCTAATACGGCCAACTTTCAAGTTAAACACATTTTTGAACCTCTTATAAAGAATTTTAAATGCAGCAAATGCTTCAGATTTGTCTCTCAAAGACTCTACCCAGGTATATCTAGAAAAATCATCTACCACAACTAAGGAATACCTCTTTCCTCCAATGCTTTCAGTTTCCATAGGACCCATCAAATCCATGTGCAGTAATTCAAAGCATCGATGTGTAGTACAATGTGACAGCATTTTGTGTGACATTCTTACCTGCTTACCTTTTTGGCATGGTCCACATACAGTGGTGTTGTGAAACCTCAGTTCTGGAATTCCTTTTACTGCATCTGCTTTGATTAGCTTTTTCATTGCTCTGTAATTTGCATGACCCAATCTTTGATGCCATAGAACATTTTCATCATGTTTTGACAAGTTACACATATTTGTTCCAATAAGATAGCAATTATCAGCTGACCTAGTACCAGTCATGATACAAACTTCATCTTTCTTAAGAACATAACATGAATCTTTATCAAATTTCACATGCAAATTATCATCACAAAGTTGACTAATGCTAATCAGATTTGCAAGTAAGCCATCAACATGTAATACATTTTTAAGCTTAGGAAAACCTTCAACATTCAAAGTTCCTTTACCAACAATTTTTCCTTTAGAACCTCCACCATATGTAACACTACCACTATTCAAGGTCACATAATCAGATAAGAAATCAATACGACCTGTCATATGTCTAGAACAACCACTATCAAAGTACCATAAATCAGGTAGACATGCTTTTAAGGAGGTATGAACAACATTACAGGTAGCTTTTGGTTTCCATGCAGATTTCAAAAACTGTTTACCAGGATGTGACAGTTTCTTATGCAGCATTTTCAAGTTTTTCTGTTCTTCAAACAACTTTATACAGTAAGGACGAATATGACCAATTTTGAAACAGTAATGACAGATATACTTCCTTTTAACCTTGTGAGACTCTGTTTCTGCAGATGTTGCACCAGATGTGTCAACATTTGCCTTAACAAATTTCACAGGTTTTCTAAATTTATCAGAAATAGAAGCAGTAGTACCATCATAACCTAAACCATGATTATTAGACTTACCAGTAGCTATATAACATTATTTACCTCAGAAGCACTCTTGGAATATTTCTTGAAACATAAAGTAGAATTTAGGAGTTTCTCCTTTAAGTTACAGATTTCCAGATCTCTTTTGGTAAGTATAACTTCTAGCTTGGTGATTGTGTCTGTCAGATCCTCATTCCTTTTATTCAGAGAATCAAGGGTGAGTTTCTGATTCTTCCAATCATCTAACAACTTTTGGTATTCATTGTCATCAGTCCTTTTTCCTGCATCATCAACTAAACCATTAAAACAATTCAAATCTGGGTGACTCTGTTCTGATGTTGCTGTAGATGTTGAAGCATCAGGTACAGCATTAGAAACTGTTTCATCCAGATCATCATCTGAGGAATCATTATAATCAATTCTGGTAAAATTAGAATATTCATTCTGATTTAATTCATCAAGATCATCATCAGAATCATCACTCAAGGTAGCACTAAAATTCAGTTTTTGCTTAAGTCTAGTATTGGCACATTCATTTGCATAATGGCCATAACCAGAACAAGCATTGCATTGATCTGATTTTCGAAATTCAGGATCATACCTTGGTTTACCTTCACTCTTTGATAGTTTTAGTGTGAATTGACCTTTCCTCCTTTCTGGTTGAGGTGTTGATGTGTTGATTTGAATCTTAGGCTGAATGTTGCTAGATTTGTTCACAGATTTCTTAAGAAACTTATTAAAGTGCTTAGTAAGTAAGGCAATGTTGTTAGGATCCTTGAGACATTTATCAAGCAATTCTTCATCGGAGTCAACTTCAGTAATGATAGGTTGAATCTCAGAAATGTTTGATGTTTCTCCTTTAAAAACCACAACTTTCTTATCAGCATCATTTTCATCAACTTGATTAGTGTTTATTTCATATGTTCTAAGAATACTCACTAACTCATTTTGACTTAATGTATCTGTATTTTTTGCCTCTTCAATAGCACAAATTTTAGCATCAAATCTTTTAGGAACAGATCTTAATATCTTATGAACTACTCTAACATTAGAAATAGGGTCACCAAGAGAATGTGATTCATTGATTATCTCACTTAACCTTTCATTGTAGGATGAAATGGTTTCATCTTCCTTCATTCGGAGATTCTCAAACTTTGTCCCCAACATTCGAAGCTTTGTCCTTCGAACACTGTCTGAACCCTCACAATGCTCTTGCAACCTGTCCCATGCATCTTTAGAAGTAGAATAGTTAGATATAATTTTAAACATTGAAACATCAACAGAAGTAAAAATAGCATTTAAAGCTTTAGAATTGTAGCTTGCTGTTGTTATTTCATCAGCCGTCCAATCAACTTCTCTTTTGAGTTGAACTTCACCATCTGCGTCTGCTGGTCTCTTTGGAGCTTCCCAACCTGTAAGTACAGTCCTCCAAGCACGTTCATCAATTGACTTGATGTACATACGCATCTTAGGCTTCCAATAAGAATAATTCGAAACATCTAAAACGGGTGGCCTAAGTGCAGTGGATATGTGATGTGTTTCCATTGCTAAACTAAACTAAAAACACACTTGACCAAAGATCTAACCTAGTGTCGTCAGGTATCTGCTCTGATACCAACTGAAAGTGTGGTGTGGGGTGTATAGAAGTGTTTAAGTATAAGTAGATAAATGTTGCACAGAATGTTGAGACAAATAGTGCAACACTGACTCTAACAGAATATCAGAAATTAAGATTCACAGCGGAAGACTTGAAATAGATTTTATAAATAAAAATCTATGTCTGCCTTATGGCATAAAATCAATACTTATCTTCAAGTACAAATGTTGTGTGAAATGTTACAACAATAACCTTCACAACGAAACTATAAACGAGGCAGGTGCCAAGTCTAGAAAACGAACTAAGTGTATAAATTATACAATGTCGAAATGCCTAGTCTATCTAATGATTACACTCTCAATAGATAAGAAGACACACAGTCATACGGGTGGTATACAACGTATGAACTAAAATGTAGAACTATTGGCCACAATTTCCTAACAGGGATGAACGCTCGGTCTAGGATATTGATCGAATAGAGCACACTGAATTATGAAGCCTTCAATGGGTATTTATAGATGTGGGATATGAATTCTAGAGGCTTCCACATTGAGGTCCTATTTTTTAGGAAACTCAACTTCCACAACTTCCATGATCTTTCTAGATCCTTCTAGCATGCTCCAGGTCGTTCCAAATGCATCTAGGCTGTTCTAGCATGTTCTCCAATGTTTTGGAATCTTCCAGGTTCCAGATCCTTGTAGAAGCTTCTAGATCCTGCCAGAAATGCGACAACATTTAGGTCAACATTTAATGTAGCATTTCAGAAAAGACTTAGAAAAAATCTCGGAAGGTCAAATTAAGATGTTGTTGATAATGTTAAGGCATTTAAGAATTAACAACATCTACAAAGAAGATGATGGTGATTACCTCCAAGTGTGTGTTTGTGTGTTAAGACTTCTTGTGTAGGGGGTAATGTCTTTGAATTTCAAGAAAATTGGCATTTATAGTGTTGGGGTAGGGTTTGGGGATTTGTTTTGCACTTAAGTCCCTCGAAAATGGCCAAAAATCACAAAAACCCCCAAGAAAATGAGTGGCCCGGCGGGGCGGATGTGTTGTAGGGCTAAAATGGCTTGGACAGGGGATGGCCCGGCCGGGCGGAAAGTTCGTAAGGGGCGCTTGCTTGGATGGACTCGACCGGTCGACCGGGCGAGTGATGCCGCCCGGCCGGGCCAACTCTTCGTAAGTGGAGACAGTTGCTGGCTCGGCCGCCCGGTCAGGCGAGTGGTGACGCCCGGCCAAGCTGAATCTTCGTGTTCCGTCTTCGTCCTCCATCTTCGTCCCTCCGTATCTTGAGCTTCCGGCCTCCAATTGACTCGATTCGTTTTTTTCATTCTACCCCATTTTTCGAGACAGATCCAATGATGCAATCCTCTCTTTGGTCCAATGAATTGTGGTAGGTGTTTTGCTCCCAAAATCCTTCGTTTTTCCTACAAAATTGACAAACCACCACATTTCTCTTATTTTGACCAAAACATCTATAATCAACCAACAAATCAATGAAATCACAATCAAAATAAACTTCACATGTGCATCTGAAACCTGTAAATTTCACTTGAATCAGCTACCTGATAACTATTAAAATATATTAAAATTCAGTTCGACCTGACTTGTTTAATAAATTAGTTAGACTCAAACTTTTTTAGAAATTCATTTCGTTAAATAGGTGGGATTTGAGTTTTTTTTAGGCCTTTTAATTTGTTGCACATACAATTGAGTCAATTTTAATTTAATTTTAACTAAATTATACTCATCCGACAAATGGGTCAAATAAAAAAAAAAAGGCGGCCCATCTGGTTTTTGGGCCTTCCATTTATTTTTATTCGACATTTGGATTTTATCTACCTAAAACAAGGTTAAGTTTGTAACCGTTTAATTCCCATTACAGTAGTTCTCTTTTCAGTTTTTATTATTTTTTTCTTCCATTTTTTTCTCTTACTTTCTTCCCTTTTTTTAGTTTTCTCTTCAAAAAACTTTTTCTTCCCCCTTTTTTTTTCTGCCTTTTCTTCTTTTCTCTTTAGTTATTTACCCTATCATTTTTTTTCTTCCCCAAAAGATGTGTATTTTTAAAAAAAAATTCAATACAAAATAATGCTATATGTACGATTTTAACCTTTTTTATATTTGTATTCTTTGGGTTGATTTCCTTTTATTTTAAATATAAAATACTCTTATTTATACAATTACAAATTTAAAATGAGTATCCCACAAAAATAAAACAAAAAAAATATTTATTCGCTTATTTAAAAGTATAATTGTTTTCGATCAATTTTTTTTCCATATATCTTTATTTAAAGAAGAGACATACAAAATTTAAAAAACATCTATTTCTTAATATTGAAATGTGTTTAAATGAGTCCATCCTTGGTAGCACTTGTAGGGCCGATCCCAAGAATATCTGGGCCTGAATCGAACTTTTAAAAAAGCCCCGTTCCTTCATATTTTTTATTCTATAAAAACTTATTAAACATAATGTAAAACAATTTTTAAAGAACTAACCATATAGATTTTTTTTTTACCCATTTTAAAATTTCTAATTTTTAATTAATATATTTTTAAGATTTTAAGTTATTTAATTTTAAGAGATTTTTCAGATTTTTAATGTAATTATTATAATTTTTTGAAAATTTAATGAGATTTTTAGAATTTTTTATTTAGACAATTTTAGATTTTTATTTTATTTTTTATACAAGTGATTTTTAATTTTAATGAGACTTTTAAATTTTTTTTAAAGTTGAGACTTTGTTGAAACTTTTTAAAAAGATATGAACTGAATTATTAGACTTTTTTGTTGAGACTTTTTTCTCTTAGTTTTTCTTTCCCTTCTCATTCACTAATTCTTTTTTACTTTTTAGCACTTCTCTTTCTGAGTCTTATATAGTTATATTAATATACTCCCTCCGTCCGCTTATAAGTGTTACGTTACTTTTTGGCACATAGATTAAGAAAAGTGATTAAATAATAGATATAGTACAAGTGATGTGATTGAGAGAGGAGAGAGGAGAGAGATAGAGAGAAAAAGTAAGATATAAAGTGAAGTGTAAGAAAAAATACTTACCAAAAAAGGTATGGGAAGCTTATAGACGGACGGACCAAATGGTAAAATGGGAAGCTTATAGGCGGACGGAGGGAGTACATAAAAGATATCTTAAAAAATGGAACAAATAATAATAAACTCATAATATAAATTATATAATTATAGAATTAAGGTATAATTAACTAAATAAAATGAGAATTAGGAACTAATCGAATATTTATATAACAAAGAAATAAACAAAACAACTTTAAATCAATATTCTGGTAAGGTTGCCCGTCACCTCTAGAGAGAGTAGATTTCCGACTCCAGATAAAATAATTTCTCGATCACAAAGTTAGCCGGCCTTACTCCAGTACCTTCCGGAATGTAGAAAAAATTGTTAGTTATATTTGTGCCAAAATATAAGATGGATTTTGATCATCAAATTCCCTATTCAATTTTAATAACTATACAATTTAAATTATATATTTCTCAATTCTTCCAATATGTATTCTATGAAATTTCACCATTGTTTTAGTAATTGTTTTAAAACAGACATCCACCCCAACCAGATCTATATTCAAGAAACATATACTAAAGCACCAAAATTTATGCTTCATAAAGATGACCCATTAAAATTTTGTCTTTATGAACCCAAATTCACGTAATTGTTTTAAAGTATCACGATTGTACATATGAAATGTCACTTATCGTTCGTATGTACAAGTGTGACACAGTGACCTGACCTTACTGGAGACTTACTCTCACAAAAAATGACACCTAAAAATCCAATGTTCACAAGTACAATGGCTTTTTTTAAATAAGAAACAACCATGGCCATGGTAATCAAAGTAATGATATAATGAAGGCTTAAAAAATCATACCTTTTCTGCACATTTGTCTTTAAAGTGTAACCAAACTTTCAACGTAGAAAACATATGGCTTAAAGAAACCAATACGGGGCACATTAGGTGTCTGAGGGCAGCGGGCACGGTTATCTTCGGGATTGTAAAGTGCAAAATACATACCCCTGCAGAGCAACAAGACTTCACCATTAGGCAGCATTACCAAAGGGCCCGAGTAAAAAAGCTGGGCATTAGTGTTATACCTAGTCAAAGAGGTCAATCTTTGACAAGTCAATCCTAGTCACCAGCTTACGTGGCGAGGACCAGTCAACAAAGTCGTGCGACGACTAGTCAACAAGACCAAGAAAATGTAATAGATTTAATGTATTTAATATATTTAAGTGCTCGTCCAAAGATGTTGGCGAGCACCTGTCTTAGTTAGCTGCTCGCCCAAATGTGTGGCGAGCACGTGCCTATTCTTAGTTAAGAAGTTTAAGTATTGAAGTCTTGGGAGACAGCATGGAGCGTGGCGACCACACTCCTCGAAGGCCCTCCGGCGACCACCATGGCCCAGCTCCTCGGCATCTCGGCGAGGACGAGCACCTAAGGCGGTTTAGCATTAAATGCGCCATCAAATCACCTTTTCGGGCAGAATGAAGGTCCAGTCTGGAGGCTCCACGTGTAAAGGGCGGGCAGCCCCTGAAAAACAGTATATAATGCCCATTTGGGCTCATTTGTAACACAGGTTAGATTTTCCACACAATCACCCCAACCCAAAGCAATAAACACTCCCAAGCTCAAAGCTTTAGCTTCTCTAAGAAGCTACTTTTGGTGTTCTTCATTGTTCTTCATCAAGATCATCATAAATCATCATATTAATCCATATAAACGCGTAATAACCCCCGTATAAATTATATATGTTTGTATTGTACTAAGAACAGTCCACATCCAAGTCAACCCGAATTAAGTGCATACAACATTTGGCGCTAGAAGGAGGGGACCTTTTACGTGTTTAATCATCAAAGTTTCGTCCGATCAACGAGCGATCGGTTAGCAAACTCCCTGTTTCAAGCTTTAATCGATATATCTACCGTTTAGAGCATCATCTACGATCTTTAGTGTTCTTCGTGTTCTTGAACATTTTCAGTTTTCGTAGCATATTTTGGAGTTTGATCTCCTTGTTTTTGTGTTTTCAAGTTTCTTTTGTTGTTACTTTGCTAAGACTAGTAGTTGTAATAGCACGTTCTTTTGCGTAAGAACTTTAATCTTTCGTTTTTTAGATCATTTCCTTGTAATCTAAGAAGAGACACTCTATAAACGATGTCTCAGAATACGAATCTGAACGGAATCCCACCACGCGGAGGGAACGAGCACCTTCCGCCGCCGGTGGTTCCAATGGCAAACCCTTTTGCCAACTTAAATATGGGGGATATTCTCAATGATCCCCAGCACTTGAAAGACCTTTCGGACTACCTCCTGGAGAAGAGGAGGCTGAACGAGAAGGAAGAGCTGGAAAAGGCCAAAGATCGGGCCTTCGAAGAAGCTCGCAAAAACAGGGGGCATGAGGATGAACGCTCCTATCACTCACACTCTGCTCGCCCCCGAGATAGAGGCAAAGACAAAGTCGACGAGCACTCCCACAATAGCCAGACGGGAGACTCTAGACAAAGAAATTCAGTTTTCAACCGAATGAACGACAATGATGGAAGGGCTCCTCGCCGAGTACCTTTCAACGTGGACGGCCGACCAGATAAGGCCGACCGCCACCATCGCACTGATAGGAGAGATCAGGGCGATAGGGTCTCAGCTCTAGACAGGGTGGGACCGGCGAAGGGTTCGCGAGCTCCGGCCAAGAGTTATCGCGGCCACCATTCTGACAGGCACTCTCCCAGGCGATCACGTCATGATGATCGTCCGGCCATATCCCATGGGAGTCGACGTGACGAGAACGTCGTCCCCCGAGCACAAACTGCCGAGGAGGGGCAAATCGCCCAGTTCCTCGAGACACAAAAATTAATGAAACAAGAGATGGACGCTCTGCGAGCAGAGGTGGTCGCCTCGAAGCAAGGGACCACACCGCCGATCAGTCTGCCCGCACCTCCACTAAGTGTTGCAATCCTTACCGCCCCCATTCAAAGAAAGATCCAAATGCCCTCCATGGCGGCATATGATGGGATGTCCGACCCTAGAGTACACTTGTCCAAGTACTCCAACTATATGGCCTCAATCGGGGCAACGGACGCCACACAATGTAGAAACTTCTCCCTAACATTGGGAGATCGGACTCATCGTTGGTACACAACTTTGAGTGCCGGATCAATTACATCATTCCACGAGTTGGGACAATACTTTCTGACCTACTACGGGTCCATTGCTGCTCGCCCGGCATCAAAGCAACGTTTGGCTAACGTTCGCCAATCAGTGAATGAGTCGGGAAAAGACTTCATCGAGCGCTTCGATAGGCTGGTGATCGATGGAGAGGCCGTAAACGATGAGACAAAGCTGATCTCGGCCGTTTTCGGTCTAAGGATAGGTACCAGGCTGTGGGAATCTATCCATCTTACTTTCCCAGATTCTTATGCGGACTTCCGCACGAGGGCTGGGAACTTCATCCAAATGGAGGAAATAATGGACGTTGCCAAGGCTAACGAGCAGTCTGACACGTCCAAGAGAGTGTGGCCCAAGAAAAACACTAACACTGGGGAGTCTTCCCAGCCCAAGAAGGCGACCACTCAAGCTGGCAGTGCTCGCCCAGCGAACTTCAGGCCTTTCGAGGAGGCACCTGAGATCATCCAGTTCAGGGAAGCCCTCACCGTGGATCCTAGGGGCATCTACGACGCGATCAGGGGAAAGAATCTTCTCCCCCAAGCAAAGCCCATGCATACGAGCGATGCAAATCTAGATGGTAGTAAATTTTGCAACTACCACAACTCTGTCGGCCACCACACCAATGGATGCCGAGACTTGGTGAGAAATCTCTTCAAACTTTACAATGAGGGTAAGCTCACCCAATTCATCAAGTCCGGAGGTGGAAACGGCGACAACAGGGGAAAGAAACGTCGCGACGATAGCGACGACCTGCGCCAACAACTGAGTCGTCCCAAGCTAACTCCTCCCATGCCAAAGAATGCTATTGGCGACATCGACAATCTGGGCGAAGACTGCCTTGTGATAGAAGGTCCTTTGGGGGGGACTCAATCCGGAATCGCTCTGTCTGTTCGCCGGGCTCAGGGCGAACAGCGAGCACTCAACAACGTACACCAGGTGTGCGTCGCTCCAACTGCCGAGAAGCCTCCTTCTCATCAAATCCGTTTCACGGACGACGACCTGAACGGCGTGGTGCAGCCAAACAATGATGCTTTGGTCATCACGGGAAAGATAATGGGAACCATCGTCCATCGAATGATGGTCGACACTAGGTCATACACCAACATCCTTTTCAAGCATACTTTGGATGCTCTTGGTGGATATGCAGATTATATCGAGCCTTGCGATGATATAATCGTAGGGTTCGGGGACACGCGCAACCTTCCCATTGGGAAAATCAGACTGTCTTTGGAGTTGGCATCGTCAAAAGAGCCTGAATTGCACCATGCTAGGCAGCTCGACTTCTTGATCATCGACATGCCATCATCCTACAATGCGTTCCTAGGCTGACCTTTCTTCAACGAGTTCAAGGCGACCGTTTCAATTTTTTATTACTGTGTAAAATTTCCAACCCCGGCGGGAGCTATAACCGTTAAGGGCGATCAGACGCGGGCGAGGGAGTGTCTCGTCCGTTTTGCAAAACGTCATTCTAAAGAAAGTGCCATGGTTGGAAAGTATATTAAGTGTCAAACTCAAACAGAACAAATGAACTACTTGGAAGGTCTTCCTAGCAAGTACCGAAAGATTGAAGTTGGGGAGTGCAGTCGTAGTTTCGACGACCACCAAGTGGAGGCGAACGAGCACGCCTCCATGGAAGTGGACGACCACACCCCAATGGAAGTCGACGAGCAGACAGATTCGGGCGACCAGCTCCCCGACGACCAGTCTCCAGAGAACTTTTCAGATTTGGAGCCTAGGTTAGGCTTTGAGCCAAAATTCGGAATTGAGGACCCTCGTTGGAAGGAGCCTAAAGAACGGGCAACTTCAGCGGAGGACCTTGAAACCATCCATTTAAATGAAGCTCGTCCCGAACTCGAAGTATTCATAGGTTCGAATTTACCAGAACATCTGCGATCGGACATGGTCGCATTTTTTAAAGAAAACGTCGGTGCGTTCGCCTGGTCGCACGAAGATATGGTGGGCATTCCCACGAATCATGCCTGCCACAGACTAAATATTGATCCAACAAAGAGACCCATCACCCAAAAACGAAGAAAATTTGGGCCTGATAAAAGTGCGGCTTTGGCAGTCGAAATCAAGAAATTGATCGACAACAAATTAATTGAGAAAACTGGAACTGATCCCGAGTGGTTGGCAAATCCAGTGCTCGTCAAGAAAACGACCGGGTCGTGGAGATTGTGCATAGACTTCACAGATTTAAACGACGCCTGTCCAAAAGATCATTTTTTGATGCCCCACATTGATCACCTAGTAGATAATACAGCGGGGCACGAGATGTTAACTTTCATGGATGCCTTCGCAGGGTACCATCAGATTGCAATGCATCCCGACGACCAGCGACATACGGCCTTCATGACTGCGCTTGATATGTATAGCTGGAAGAGAATGCCTTTCGGTTTAAAAAACGCGGGGGCAACGTACCAAAGACTGGTAAACAAGATGTTTGAGAAACACATCGGCGAGATGGTGGAGGTCTATATCGACGACATCGTTGTCAAAAGCTTACGGAAAGAAGATCACCTACACCACCTTGCCATGACTTTCGATATCCTAAGAGAGTACAACATGAAGTTAAATCCAAAGAAATGCAGTTTTGGAGTTAGCTCAGGAAAATTTCTGGGGCACTTGGTTAGCCAGCGGGGCATCGAGGCAAATCCGAGTAAAATTCAAGCAGTAATCAATATGCAAAGCCCAAGGAACGTGAAAGAAGTTCAGAGGTTGACAGGATGCCTTGCATCGCTGAATAGATTCATTGCACGAACGGGCGATCGTTGCAAACCTTTTTTCGACGCTCTGAAAAAAGGAAAGTTCGAGTGGACCGACGAGTGCGAGAAAGCTTTCGAGAAATTGAAGGAGTATCTATCGGATCCGAAGGTCCTATCTAAGCCAGTCCCCGGTGAAATTTTGTATCTATACTTGGCGGCCACTGACTGTGCGATCAGTTCAGTGCTCGTCCGAGCTGAGGGGAGCACACATCTGCCTATCTACTACGTAAGTCAAACACTGCGAGATGCGGAGTTGAGATACACTCCAATGGAAAAATTGGCGTACGCACTAGTTATGAGTGTTAGAAAATTAAGGCAATATCTGTTCGACCACGAGGTGGTCGTCCTCACCACTTTTCCTCTCCGACGAGCACTGCATCGTCCGGATACCACGGGAAGACTTCTGAAATGGTCGGTGGAGATCGGGCAATTTGGTCTCACCTACGCACCCAGAACGGCAATCAAGGGACAAGTGCTGGCAGAATTCATCGTAGAGCTCACTTTCCCAGAGAAATTGGACGAGGGAATCGAACTTCCTTGGACACTGTTCGTCGATGGCTCGTCGACGAGCACCAAAGCAGGGGCAGGAGTTGTCCTCACCAGCCCAACCGGACAGACGTTTGCTTCGGCGATCGAGTTCGAGTATCGGGCGACCAACAACGAGGCAGAGTACGAGGCTCTGGTTGCAGGAATCAAGATGGCTATGGCCGTGGGCGCTAGAAAACTGAAATTTTTTTCAGACTCTCAGCTGGTTGTATGTCAAATCACGGGCGAATACGAGGCTTGCGGCGATCAAATGATAAAGTATCAAGACCTAGTGAAAGGATTACTCGAGCAATTTGATCAATTCCACATCGAGCAAATCCCTAGGGAGGAAAATACGCAAGCAGATGCGTTAGCTCGGCTGGCCACTTCAGAGGGGGAGGCAATATTTTCAGAAGCAACCATCACCAAAATTTCTTCCCCATCGGTGAACAGAGGTCAAGTTTTGTAGGTTGATGCGACCAGCGACGAGGACTGGAGATCGCCGATCACCAAGTACATCAAGACCGGCGAGCTCCCAACAGACAAAGTGAAAGCAACCAGATTGCAACTCAGGTCCGCAAGGTACACAATTGTGGGCGACCAGCTGTACAAACGGGGTTTTCAATGCCTTTGTTGAAATGCCTCGGAGAAGACGAAGCGAAGATCGTCATGCACGAAATCCACGATGGAGCTTGTGGAAATCATACAGGGGGCAAGCGCTCGCTTTAAAAATCATAAGGCAAGGCTATTTTTGGCTAACACTGAAGAAAGATGCAATTCATTACGCGCAGACGTGCAAGAGATGTCAAGCCTTCGCTCCCGCCATTCACTCACCACCAGACGAGCTCATCTCGGTGTACAGTTCATGGCCTTTCGCGAAGTGGGGGATCGACATCATCGGACCTTTCCCACCAGCTGCTGGGGGAGTAACTTTCGTCGTCGTAGCAGTCGATTACTTCACCAAATGGACAGAGGCAAAGGCATTGAAGACCATCACAACGGGCCAAATGACAAACTTCATTTGGAAGAACATAATTTGCAGGTTCGGCCTACCACGAGCAATAGTGACCGACAACGGACGTCAATTCACAAGTCAAGACATGCTAAATTTCTGCTCAGAGTGGAACATCAAGAAAAAAATTTCAACACCCTACCATCCACAATCAAACGGTCAAGTAGAGGCGATCAACAAAATCATCAAGCACACCTTGAAAGCTAAGCTGGATGGGTTGAAGGGCAAATGGGCGGACGAGCTGCACATGGTTCTGTGGGCATATCGGACGACCACGAGAAATTCTACTGGTGAAACTCCGTTCGCGCTCGCGTTCGGAACCGAAGCTGTCATACCAGCAGAGGGGCAAGTCCCAACTTTTCGAGTAGCAAATTATGACGAGCAGTTGAATAATGATGCACAGCTCTCCGATTTAGACTTCCTAGAAGAACGAAGGCTAACAGCGGACGAGAAGAATGTGGTCTACAAGCAAAGGTCAGAACGCTACTACAACACCAAAGTACGTGCTCGCCAGTTCACTATCGGCCAGCTCGTACTTCGGAGGGCGACGGAGCAGTCCATCGGCATACTTGGCCCGACTTGGGAGGGTCCGTACCGAATAACGCGCACACTCCTAAATGGATCGTACGAGCTAGAAGATCTAGAGGGCAAGCCGAGCAAGTACCCATGGAACGCGGTCAAGCTGAAGAAGTATTACCAGTAAGTTTTTAATTTTTCATATTTGTAGTATGTATCTAATCATCATTTCAATTCAAGCAAAGTTTTAAATTTCCATCAAATTTTAGATAAGTTTGAAATATTAGACAAGGCTCTGCGTAGCCATCTAGGAAACAAAAGACGAGCACTCTTTCTTAAAAGATACTCGCAAGGTAGTGGCAAAGACGATCACTACCTACTAAACTAAGAGTTCAACCGACGAATGGTTAACTCTAAAAGACGAGCACTCTTTCTTAGAGTCTCGCAAAAGGAAAGACGAGCACTCTTTCTTAGAGTCTCGCAAAAGGAAAGACGAGCACTCTTTCTTAGAGTCTCGCAAAAGGAAAGACGAGCACTCTTTTTTAAAGATGCTCGCAAAGGAAAGACGAGCACTCTTTCTTAAAAGATGCTCACAAAGGAAAGACGAGCACTCTTTTTTAAAGATGCTCGCAAAATAACAACGTCGAACACAAACCAATGAAAGAAAAATAAGAAGTATTTATTAAAAGCACTTGTAAAAAATTATCATAAAATAAGTGGAAAAACGAACACATCATAAGCAAAAACTTCCATTCATTAAAAAGCCTTAAAAGGCTGGAATTACAAAAAAGGCCTTAATGGCCGAGCAGTTCTAAAAAAAAAAAAAAAGTGGAAAGAGACTAAGTCCCTGTAGTAGTCTCCTCGCCAGCAGCATCGTGCTCACCGGCAACTTCATCCTCGCCAGCAGCATCATGCTCGCCGGCAACTTCCCCTTGAGTGGCAACATCCTTCTCGCCTTCCTTCGGAGGATCTGTGAAAAATACCGGCACACCTAAGAGCCTAGGGAACTGAAGTCCCAATTTCATTAGAGGAAGCAGAGGGAGTTCCGACTCCGGTTTAGGGTTTTCCTTCATAAGAAGGTCGTCCAAAAGTCCACCGAGCGGAGTCACGTCCACCTCAGGATGAGCTTCCAGTAATTTATGAATAAGCCCGTGGGCAGTGAGTGCCACGGTGATACTGGCCACACTCCCAGCGAGTTCAGTAATCTCATCTCGCTCATCCGTAAGGTCGAGCAGTTGCTGCCGATGAGTGGCCAACTCTTCCTCATCATCTGCAGTTTTGTTTGCAAAATTTCTTACCTCGTCCTCGGCAGTCTTGAGGCGAGCACGGAGATGTTCGATCTCTTGGAGATCTTCTTGATCCTTCTTTCGAACCGTCTCAAGTTGGGCCTCAGAATCGGCCAACTTTGCCTCAGCATCGGCCAGCTTGGTCTCGAGGTCGACCACTTTCTCCTCGGAGGCGAGCAGCTGCCCCTCAACAACAGTCTTTGCCTTGGCCATTTGGGCAAGTTTCGCAGCCCTGTCCTCGCTGAGCTTGCGACCTTCAGCGATCTGGGTGGCGAGGTTCTCTATGGTGTAAGAGGCTCGGCTCAAGTCAATGGCGACCAGGCGCGCATTTTATGCTACATTGTGGTTATTGACCTCGTCGACCAGAGTGGTCGTCAACGATTGAGGAAGGTGCTTCACCGCCCTCAGCGCGATCGGGTTCAGAGGCTCCCTATCGACCGGGTCTCGCGACCGGTAGAAGCCGAGAAGATTCTCGCTGAAGGGTTGGGCGACCGGATAGTCGGCAACTCTATTAAAAAAGGAAAGAATTAGAAAAAAGGTACTTGAAAAATTTTTGTGAATCTTTTCGATAAAAAAGCTTACTTGGCAACCCTTGCGGCTTCCCAACCGAGAAGGGTGTTGTCTCCCGGAGCCCTCTCCCCGGCCGACGAGCTCGTCGCGGTCTCTCGCGACCGAGTGCTTCGGGGAGGAGGGGATACGATAGGTTTGGGGGGGCGAGTCACCCCTCGGCGGAGGAGATCTCCTCGGCGAGATCCTCCTTTCGGCAGCAGGTGGGCGAGAAGTACCCCCTCTGGTCGGTCTAGCTGGAGCCCCCGAGCTCTCCGCCCCTCTCCTTTTCTTGCTAGCGCCATCAACTATCTTGCGCTCGCGGAGCAGTTGTGCCTGTCGAAGCATCCTGTTCGATTTTAGACGATCGACTTCAACGGTGGGAGGAAGATAGGCGACAACCCTTTGAGGAACCACTACTAGAAAGAGAAGCGAGAAGTCAGTGTCTACGAAGAGTAATAAAAAAAAAAATTGAAGTAAGAAATATTTTGATACCTAGAGGGAACTCTCGAGTGAAGTGATGAGGAGGTACTCTGAGACCTGCTCGCTCACGCATACACTCCCTGTTCAGAAATCGGCAGGACCTCTCCAGGTAGCGACGGTTGAGAACGCAGCAAACGTGGTATTGGAAGAGAGGAGTGAGACGGTGGTCGGCAGTCTTCTTGCGAACAGTTTCACCTACAAAAAGCGAGGAGTTATTCAGTATAGACAAGAACGAGCAGAAATTAAAAGACTTACCACGAATTCTTTGATATTCGGTCTCGATGGGAATGCGATCAGAAGATCTATCCGGCCTCACTGAACTCATCCAGTCCCCGGCTACCCACCACCAGTTGGTCTTCCAATCCCTAATCTTGTTGGGAACCCCTTCAACCAACTTGAAATTATCACGGCCTCTTACATAGTAGTACCCGTGGCCTACTTTCTCTCCGGTCTCGGCCGCCTGAAGGAGATAGTTAATCTCCTTCGGGCTAAGCCACGTGTTCCGACATCCATTCTCGGCCGCCACCAGGCCGAACAGTGTAAGAATGCCGATCAGGTTCGACCAACCGTTCGGAAGTATTTGAGAAGGGGCCACATTCAAGAAGTGTAAGAAATTTGAGATACTGGGGTGCAGGGGGAACCTAAGCCCTGCCTCCATCATGCCGATGTTGACGGCGACCATGCCCTCTGGCGGCTGGTCGGCCCTCTCATCCTCGCGAGGAACGAAAAAGCAGACGTCGGCCGGCAGTTGATACCTCTTTCGGGAGTTCTCTAGCTGCGCCGAGGAGACTTTGCTCGCATATTTGCTTGCTTCATACATCGTTTGGAAAGCTTCTCGATGCGGGCGAGGAACCTCTCGAGGAAGGTATTCGTTGAAATATTTATAATAGGCCTCCCTCGAGACCTCGTCGCCATCTAAATTCTCCCTACCACTCAAGATGTCCTTTATGCTGTCCGCATATCAAACAACTTCTTCATAGTCCTCGCGGAGACTCCTCGTCAAGGTCTCCTCGACTTGGGCGACTTCTATCTTGTCGCCCATCTCTCGATCCAAACCCTGATCATGCAAATCAGAGTCCGTCTCACTGCCACTCCCCTCGACATCACCCTCCTCGGCATCATTGCCGGCATCATCCCTATCAGAGTCATCGAGCTCGTCGACGTCGACGACCACTGCCTTTCCTAGGTTGCGGACGTTAACATTTATGGGGTCAGGGGAGTGGATCCTAGAGTCCGAAGAAGACGCCCTCTCCGCCAAAACTAAGGCCAGACGACCAGCCTCGCCGGAACTTGCGGCACCACCATCTAACGGCGGCGAACCACCACCGGAACCACCAATAACACCCATTTTTTCTAAAGAAAAGGGGGAAAAGGGAGTTTTTAAGAAGAAAATATGTTTGTTTTACCTTTTTACCGATCGTAAACCACTCAAAAGTCGCCGGAAAAGCTTGAAGGAGTTGCTTGGAAGGAGGCTCAAGAAATTCGAAAAATTGCAAAGTGAAGAAAGTATTTTTGTGAGGAAGGAAGTCATATTTATAGGCGAAATTCGTGCAGGGACTAAAGTGCAAAAAACGGGGTAAAATCCGTAATTTTCCCAAAAATTTGGGGCCATTTCCGAAATCGAGTTCGGAGAGTGGCCCTCACGCGCGACCTTTGAGGTCGGCACGCGCCCCACGCGCGCATTTCAAATTTCGAGCGTCGTCCACGCGCCTGACACAAGTCACATCATACGTCATCAAAGCGCCTCGGAAAGCGTGCTCGGCGTAGGAAACGAGGCGACCACCTCCATCTCACGTCATCAAGATCTCAAATTTGATTGTGTTGTCGAGAACCATTTTCACCATCGGAAAAGACGATCGAACTGCTCGCCTTACCATTCTACGAATACGAAGTAAGGCGACCAGGGGGCAAATGTTATACCTAGTCAAAGAGGTCAATCTTTGACAAGTCAATCCTAGTCACCAGCTTACGTGGCGAGGACCAGTCAACAAAGTCATGCGACGACTAGTCGACAAGAACAAGAAAATGTAATAGATTTAATGTATTTAATATATTTAAGTGCTCGTCCAAAGATGTTGGCGAGCACCTGTCTTAGTTAGCTGCTCGCCCAAATGTGTGGCGAGCACGTGCCTATTCTTAGTTAAGAAGTTTAAGTATTGAAGTCTTGGGAGACAGCATGGAGCGTGGCGACCACACTCCTCGAAGGCCCTCCGGCGACCACCATGGCCCAGCTCCTCGGCATCTCGGCGAGGACGAGCACCTAAGGCGGTTTAGCATTAAATGCGCCATCAAATCACCTTTTCGGGCAGAATGAAGGTCCAGTCTGGAGGCTCCACGTGTAAAGGGCGGGCAGCCCCTGAAAAACAGTATATAATGCCCATTTGGGTTCATTTGTAACACAGGTTAGATTTTCCACACAATCACCCTAACCCAAAGCAATAAACACTCCCAAGCTCAAAGCTTTAGCTTCTCTAAGAAGCTACTTTTGGTGTTCTTCATTGTTCTTCATCAAGATCATCATAAATCATCATATTAATCCATATAAACGCGTAATAACCCCCGTATAAATTATATATGTTTGTATTGTACTAAGAACAGTCCACATCCAAGTCAACCCGAATTAAGTGCATACAACAATTAGTTCCCCGTCCAGGAACTTCATCACAATTAGGAATGGAAAACAGTTTAGTCCATGACTCTTTGACGTTATACTCTTTCATTACCCAAACATCGCAAACTCTTCCTCCCAAGTGGTTGACAAAAACACAAATGCAACCTCCCAACACTCCCAATAAGTTCCCAATCTCACTACTTCCATAATCCGGTTCCTCTACTATACCAAACACCCCATTCCTTGGATCAATTGAAAGAATTATTTCTTCAAGATCCTCATTCGGTCTTGGCCTTACTGTAAAGTGAAACTTCCCGCTTGCATACTTACCCGTGTAATCCCACACGAGAGAACCAGTCGCCTTGACACCCTTAATCTTCTTCCAAGATTCATCATTGCTACTATAAATATAAGTCTTTAACTCATCCACGCGTGATCTCGGGTTAAATTTGCAGCTAATCAACACGACCTTGTAATCATCACCACACTTATGAAAACCAAAACCACACTTATAATAATTTAATAACTTGAGAGAAAGCGGAGGCAATTTCTTTGATGTTCTCATACTAGGGTTCCATAAAAGGATATGAGTTTCATCTACGACTAGACATATTATCCCATTACAAGAATCCACTATCTGAACCTTCGTATATAGGTGTTTCATAGGATAATCAATGTCAGATGCAACCGTACTTTCATGTTCAAGAAACAAGGAATGAACTGAGCCGTGTTTGAGCTCCTGAGCGGGGGTGCGCATACTGGTAAACATGATTCTAGGGTTGTTGGCTGAGTGATGATTGAAATGGGTTTTGATGAATTCGGGACTTAAAATTAAGGAAAGCCATGATTTTGAAACGCTCCTGAATCTGTTTAGCGATTTCACGGGGAGCCTTTTCAGGATATCTTCAATGATTTCTACAGGAAGATCTGGGAGTGTTGCAATGATTTCTTGAGGAAGATTGGGGAGAGTTGCAATCATATTCTTGAAATCCCAATTTGTTTTGTCTTCCATTATCGATCAAACTGAAACTGAAAAGAGAATAATTTCTCAGTTTCTTTAGGTTTTTCTATTTAAAATATCGTTGTTGAGATTAATTTGCAAAAGATTGATTTATAAGTTAAAAACAATTACCATCTATACTATGATCTCCACATGCCAAATATACACAAGGTAGGTGGACCTAAATATGTACCACTAATTTGCACGCCTATTCAAATTGACATGTAAAAGATACAAATTAATCTTTGCATATCTCAATAAGGGGCCTTCCTATTAATAGTCTGACCTAATCTAGGCTAAGGTTTTTTAAAAAAATTATTTACTAAAATAGACCGGACTTAGACTTTGATAAAGAACCTATAACAACCTTAATTATGCAGTAAAAATTATAATTTGGCATAACGTCTCATCATATTTTCTTAATCATTTAATATTAGCTTAGGTAATAACAATAAAATAAAAGGAAGAAAAATATATATAGTAACATATTTTATAATTTCCATAATTTTTTATCATAAATTCTCATGTCACCCAATTAATTAGGTAACTATTTTCACAATGCTTCCACACTACAATTTTCATAAAATATTACAATAAAATTTCCAAATCTTTAAATTACTTGTTCAACAATAAAATTTCCAAATCTTTAAATTACTTGTTCAACTCTCAAAAAAGGAAGATAAAAATTATGTATATACGTACATTGCACGTCACTATAAACTATTAGGCATATTAAATTTACAAATTTCACTAATTTATTGTAATTAATAATTTTAAAAAATTATTCATAGATATATGTAACGTTTAATAAATAGAATTGTTTTAAAATATTAAAATTATTTTCACTTTCCTTTAACTTCTCTCTTCTCCATTAGTGTTTTTTAATTCTATTTTATATCACTTTCAACCTTTTAATTTATTGTTTTCAATCATTCTTTAATTTCTTCTCCAATAAAATAAATAAAATTACATACATCTATATTAAAAAAATTTATATTAAATTTTAATTCATAATTTTTTATTTTTTTTACGAATTACACAGATCATACACTAGTAAACTATAAAATAACATATTAATTAATTAAAAATGCAAATACTGAGCATGATTATAAGTGTTCTTGTTCTACAATATAAATCATGATAATTTACTATTAATATATTTACGCTATTCATTAGTTATTAGCATGAATTATCCTAAAAAAAGTTATTAGCATGAATTAATATTTTATAAATAATTACTATTTTGAAAATATATGAACGACGATTGACAATTTAGTAAAATTCCAAATTAGAATTTTGACTTTGAATTACTTTCTCCACACCCTAATTTTTTTTTGGTACAAACAATTTTCCATATTTTAAATTAAGGGGGTGTATTCAATTGAGATTCTGTTGAATTTTTTTGGACTTTTAAAATCTGGGGGTATTCAATCCGAATTTTTAAAAGTTTTTCAAAATTTTGAGGTAATACGGATTTTAAAAAGTCTTTAGAAATCTTTAGGTATTCAACAATCTATAATTTTAATACTCTATGGATTTCGTTGGATCATCTTTCAAAAATATAAATAAATTTCACTATTCAAAATCTCTTATAAAAACCAGAGATTTCAATGGATTCTCTCAGAAGACTCTGAAAGAGAAGAATTTTTTTTTTTTTTTTTTTTTGTTCTTCTAACAAAATTTCAACTACTAACCTACTGCATTAGTCTCCTTTCGAAAGCACTTGTTATTTGAAACAAAAAGATATACAACACAAAAACATTATAAAAGTTTTTATTATTTCAGAATTTTACACTATAAAATTGGTTCATGGCTAGCCCAGAAAAGTAGAGAAAAAACAGACATTTTTGCTGTATTTCGAACCACAAAATCCTTACACACCTCACAGTTTACAAAATCGAAAAGCTGTCCATCTTCCTGCTCTTCTTCAAACTAAATAAAATCAAGAAACGTAACTATGTTCTTCGATAAGCATCACATATTCTTCACCACCATTATTATCGTGAAAAAGATTACATCTTTGTATTTTAAAATTTTGTTCTCTTTTTAAAAATTATAGTATATCGGCACAGTTGACACCGTTAGGTTAGATCTTAAAGTTAGCACGTGGTGTTCGATATGATCATCTAAAAATTTTGGTGGTCAAGGTCATCACCCCAGAAATGCAAGTGAGTTATTCAATCTTCGCCGCGCATCATTAAGAAATGTGATTGAGAGAATTTTTGGTATTTTCAAATCGCGATTCACAATTTTCAAAACCCTCCGTTCCCATTTCAAACACAAGCAGAGTTACATAACTTTCTTCAGAAAGAATGTCGACGCTCTGATGAATTTCCAGTCTCATATGAATATGAAGAAGATCAAGATTCACCACATCTCGACATGAAAGAAATTTTGGAATTGTTTTCTCAAAGCCAACTACGTACAACAAAGAACTTAAAGCTAATGCATGGAGAACTAGTATTGCTAATGATATGTGGGAAATGAGGCCGAGGTATAACCGATGGAAATGAACCGAAGCTCATGCATGGAAATGAAGATGAGAATAATAATGATGAATAATAATTTTTTTTTGAACTAATATATTTTTGGTATTTTTTCTAAATAATTTAGATAATTTTTTTTTTATATACAAGTGTGTTCGATATACGTTTGCATCAATAGTTTTAGGGGCGTAGTTTATGGAAATCCATGTAAATCAATAAAAATGTGTATTTCAAAATCCTGTCATAAATCAATAAAAAGGTCAATCAAACTCTGCATAGAGTCTATGGATTTTCTAAATCCACTGACTTTTTAAAGTCCAAAAAAATCCAACATAATCTCAATTGAATACACCCCCTAAATAAATATGTCACCCGACTAAATTAATGTGACAAATTTGCCCTTTAATATCATGGCGATCTCCTCAATTCTGATTATTTGTTTCACTATAAAATGCGCACGGGCGGCGAAAAAAAAAAACTTGGTAATCTATATATATAAAAGGAGAATGTGGCTCTCCTGGTGCTGCCACGTGTCTTCCCTACTTGTGGCATGTGTCATTCTTATGTGTCTTCCATACTTGTGCCATGTGTCATTCTATTGACATGTGTATTGAAAGAAATTGAACAGTTTCTGGAGAAATTGAAACGTTCTTCATCCAATGTTTGAGCTACCCAAAGAATAATTAGATTTAGTAGGCCTTAGTTTCTCATCTCTTCTGCATATTGAAGTTTATGCCGATCGAACTTCGTATCTACTGTAACACTGCCGGATCGTAATAACGTCGTCGATTTGCCGCTGAACCTAGAGTAATTTTAATCGTATTCTTTCTTTTCTAGGTCCAAAGTTCTTAGTTTTGATATCGTAATTATTCAGGCTGAGATTCTAGAGAGAGCTGAAGGAATCAAAAGAGAATACAATGAGCTTGACACTGTCTGGTTCATGGCCGGATCATTATTCCAGACAATCTTTCAACTAAACACTGTCTTATCATAAACTTCCATAAAAAATAATTTTATTATTTTTTGCCATAATCTCATTACTTACTACACTTTTAAATTTTGATTTTTATTGACTTTTTTAGCAATACCCATATGATATTTCCACATAGGCTTTCCCTTTTGAGATATTCAAACAAGCTTTTGTTGCAGTTCAATCCTATGTGGTTCATTTGCAGGTTTGTTTTGTGATGGAATGATGGTCTTTGCATAATATCTATGTGGATTTGTAACAGTAAATCAACTTTAGATGATCGGGTCATATAGCATTTGTTTTTACATTTTCCTAGAAGATACCAAAGTTAATTTTGTAGTATTCATTTTTCACCCAAAAAGTCAATTTGGCAAGGAGATTTGCGTTAGTTCCCCTAGGACCTCTTACAATGACTTCATATTCTTTTTTTTTTTTTTTTGCAGGGATTTTATGCAGAACAATATTAGTGGGACAATACTGAAGGAGATAAAACATTGGGTCTTTGAAATGCTATGGGTGAAATTGTCGAGGTAAATTGCCTAGATTAAGAAGAGTTTTGTGTGTGTGCTAGAATTGTTAACTACATTAGTATGTAACATACTTCCTTGTGAATGTGAGGATGTGAAGTTTGTTATTTGTTGCCTATTTATGTTTGCAATAAGTTATATTCCTTAAAATTGGTGAGATGGCCGCAGATGTTTCAATATAGTAGTGTGATCAGGTTATGATGCATAACGCCATAGCATGGATTCACTGTGTTTGCATAGCGTCATGGCGTGGATTCAGTTATGATTCACGTGACCTGATATACATAATTGATGTTTTTATTTGTCTCATAATTGTTCTTTAATATATAAGCCTTTAGAGTCTATATCAATTACCAGCATCAGCAATAAAGGGTCTAGATATCTTTGTTCAGGTGGAACTGGTCAAGTTGTACGAATATACAACTCAAAGGTTAGCGTTCTAGAAACGAACTTCTGTATTGATTAGAATACACAATTTCTTTAAATTATACTTTTCCTGTAGAAATTTGGTTTCATGTCCCCAAACCACCATATTTTCTTAAAACGCATATCTTATGAATATGTATACCTTGTGTAACTCCTTAAAATTAAAAATAGCAGAGACCCTTCCAAAGTTTACAAATTTTGAGATATTCTCCTATATATGAACATTATGTTTTTTTCATAATAATTGTATTCAATATTCTTTTAAGTTAACATTTGGAATAAACTCTTTAGATTTTTATATTTAGAGTCTTAGGGTCAACCATTTTGGCTAGAAATCCTCATCTTTGGTTTTGTTACATGATGTGATCTTTATATATGATATGCTTTCAAATCGAATTAGAGACATAAATTGTGATTATGAAGGTTGAGATTAGTTGTTTAAAGAGTAGTTTGGATGGGAGTACAGTCGTTCATGAGTTGTTACGACAACCATAATTTTGCAGGGGAAATAAAGGTTATAAAAAGTAGGAAAGATTAGAAGGGCTTGAAATTGGAGGGGAAGGAGAATGTGTTGCTGATGAGAAAAGTTGTGAAACTCAAGAGGGTTGAGGGTAGTTTGAGGATTGAATTGGTGGGGAAGGAAATAGAAATCTATGTTTTGAAGGGGTGGTAGGGAATAGAAAGAGTTCGGAGACGATGAAGAACGAATTAGAGACATAGATTGAGATTATAAAGGTTGAGAATTATAAAGGTTGAGAATTATAAAGGTTGAGATTAATAGTCTAAAGCGTAATTTGGATGAGAAAGAGAAGTTGATTGGTAGCTTAGAAACAAAAGGAATAGAGAAATTATGGTGTTAATTACATAAACAATTGATCTTAGTGTACCTCCTCCTGCTACTAATTAAATGTTACATTGTCTAAGTGGTACCTCTCATATATACCACATGATTTATCTCATTCTCTGTAATGGACATTTCTGGTCATTTATATTATATTGTTTTTACTGATAGTGTACTTGAAGGCGATGACAAAGGAATATTGATTAGTTGCAGGGATTCAACCATTGTTGTTGTTGTTGCACTAAGCATAGCTATCAGCATACAAGGTGTAAGAAGGTATTTATGTGAGTGATATGTTTAGATTTATTGCAAGAGTATTAAAGCGCAAGCAATTAGACAATCATTTGTTTTAAAAAAAAAAAAGGATGGATTGTGATTGAACTAATGAAGCCAATAGTAGACACCCTCAAAGTTTTTTTTTTCATACCAGATTGAAGGCATCTACACTAATCACAAGTGTTGTCACCCTTGAAGGAAGTTGCGCTTGCCACCTCGAATGGAGCAAAAAAATTCAATGTTGTGGGTACCCTTTACTATAATAAAACTTGAGTGTTATAAATTTATGATGTTGTTTAAGTTGGTTGTGTATATCAACATTTAAAGTTTTGATTTTCTTTTCTTTCGAAGTTTCTACAATTCACACATCTGGTACCAAGTTTATAAGCTTGATTGAAATATATGCCTAAAAATAAAGGGTTTATTTCAATTTGAATGTTTTAGATTTTTTTAGCCTATTTCAGGTATTATTCAAAGATACAGACCATCAAATATGCTTTTGATTTTAGTTAATTGATGAAATATGTTGCAATGTGTTTATCCCAAAAATAAAGTCATATTTTTCTATATTACTTCTTTATGGAATAAACCAATTAATATAGGTACTATTTTATGAGTAAAGAAAGTTCTAGCATTAAAATAAGAATTAATATACTATCTCACATACTCTGTAAGATGGGCAATTCTTACGGTAGTCACATTTTACAAAGTGACTACGCAGTCACTTTGTCGAATCGCGCCATGTGGCGTCGTAACCGTAAAAACGACCTGCTACCTGTCATACAGGTTTCAGTTATTTTTAGCATTATTTAAATTATATTTTGTTATTTACTATATTACCCTTCTTTTTAAATTTTATTTATATTTTACCTGCACCCACTAATTTAATGAGTGCACCCCCTAATCATATTTTTACTACAATTATTTGCACCCGCTAATTTAATGAATTCACCCCCTAAACATATTTTTACAACAATTATCTGCACCCGCTCATTTAATGAGTTCACCCCCAAATCATTTCTTTTTTACAACAATTATTTACACCCGCTCATTCTATGAGTTCACCCCCAAATTATTTTTTACCACAATTATCTGCACTCGCTCATTTTATGAGTTCACCCCCAAATTATTGTTTTACCACGGTTATCTGCACTCGCACATTTTATGAGTGCACCCCAAAATATTTTTTAAAAAATAATCACATTTAAAAGACTATATTATCCTTTTATTATTTTACACAAAATATAATAAAATAAACTCTAAAAAATCAATTCACCACCAAATCACCCATATTTAAAAAAAAAAGCGCAAAAATGTAATTAATAAAAAACTATCGAAATTAGCCACAAGTCTCGATTTTTTTCTTTTAAATTTTTCTTCCCCCTCCTCTTTTTCTTTTTTCTTCCCATTTTCAATTTTTTTTTCATATTTTTTATTTCCTTATTTTTTTTCTTTTCCTTTTTAAATTTTCCTGTCTTTCTTTTCCATTTTTTGCATGTGTATTTTTTAAATTTTAATACAAAATAATATTATAGGTATAATTTTATTAAAGTCGATCGGCGGTGCACCTAAATTTTAATTTTAATTTGATGAGTAAAGGACCTGCCGGAAATCCATGCATGTCGGCGGGTGACCCAGCCACCACCATGCCCGACCACCCCCTCGACGGCGAAGGCGGCGCTTTGGTCTCGGCCGCTGAAGCCCGAGACCCCTCCTCGAATCGCAATCGCGATTCTTCACTTACATAACAATCGACATAATCTTCCATCTTGGCCACGATCCATGGTGGCCAAAATCCTCTCCTCATTTCGACCACCGACGCGACTGCTTCGATCAATCTCCCTTGCGTTCGCGATCCAGGAGCTTCTCCTACATCAACGGCGCTCGCCTGCAACACTTGGATCGACGCTGCCTCTCTCTCGTCGTTCATCTCTGTCCAAATTGAAGCTACATTGCTTCATCCGTCTTCTTCACCCTGCTCCTGTGCAGCCTCTTCCTCCGACTGACGACGGCCCAACGGAGGACTGTGAGTATGTTGCTGATGGATCTCTGACCGGACGACACTCGGAGCCGGTGACCTTACTGATGAAATCTCAAACGACGACTACTGACCTAGGGTGCCCTCCCATTGGGCTAGGGTTTCCTTCAATTGGGCTTGGTAATGTGCACCCTCTATTTTTTTTAGTACACCCCGATCTGCACTCTCTCCACTTTTTTTATGGTATTATTGTTATTGGTATTATTGATACTGGTATTACTATTAATACATTATTGAATTAATATTAATGATTATTGATTATTAATTGTGGTATTACTGATTATGTGAAATTATTTATTATTGATTATTATTATTTTTAAGGTATTACATATTATTGTTTATGGTATTACTGATAATTGTTTTTGGTATTATTGAATATAATTAGATTGGGAAATTCTCAAATGCACCATGTGCACCAAAATAGGTTTGGTACACATGCTTTTGTCCTTATCCTCCTATTCTAACTTATTATCCCTTTTTCTCCTATTCTAACTTATTATCCCTTTTTCTCTACTTATAGTTATAATTATATTTTTTTCTATTAATTAATTAATTAATTTATAATTTATTACTTTATTAAATAATTAATAAATTGCAGTCCTTTCAAACTTTTTTTTTTTCGTTTTTTTTTTTAGTTCTTTTTTTTGTTTTTTTTTTTTGTTTTTTTTTTTTGTTTTTTCTTTTAGTTTTTTTTTTTTAGTTTTTTTTTTTTTTCGTTTTCTTTTTTTGGTTACTTACCTCCACTTTTCAATAATAATAGTTGCTACTTTTCATTAATAAAATTTCCACTTTTCACTAATAACAGTTACCACTATTCAGTAATAAAATTTCCACTTTTCACTAATAATAATTACCACTTTTCAGTAACAAAATTTCCACTTTTCAATAATAATAGTTACACTTTTCAGTAACAAAATTCCCACTTTTCAATAATAAGAATTACACTTTTCAGTTAAAATATCTACCACTTTTCAATAACAAAATTTCCACTTTTCAATAATAAGAATTACATTTTTCAGTTAAAATATCTATCACTTTTCACTAATAAAAATTACATTTTAAGTTAAAATATCTATCACTTTTCAATAATAAGAATTACACTTTTCAGTTGAAATATCTACCACTTTTAAATAATAAGAATTACACTTTTCAGTTAAAATATTTATCACTTTTCAATAATAAAAATTACATTTTTAAGTTAAAATATCTACCACTTTTCAATAATAAGAATTACACTTTTCAGTTAAAATATTTAACACTTTTCAATAATAAAAATTACATTTTTTCAATTTTAATACTCCCTCCGTCCACGAAAAGTAGTCACATTTGCCCTATATTCTTTGTCCACAAAATGTAGTCCCATACCCTTTTTTTAAACTATTACCCTTCAACCATCACTTAATTACTCAAATTGCCATCAACTTTATTCACAAACAATCACTTTATTCACAATGGGCCCCACAATACCCTACAATACCCTTACTTTATCTACTTTATCTACCTTTTTCTTAAAACACGTGCCCCCTCTCCATGTCCCTACTTTTCATGGATGGAGGGAGTAATAATTTTAACTGTACAATTTATAATTAAATATACCCGTTTTAATTAATTAATTAATTAATTAATAAAGTAATGAAAAGTGGTAGATATTTTAACTGAAAGTGTAGTTTTTATTATTGAAAGTGGTAGATATTTGAACTGAAAAGTGTAATTCTTATTATTGAAAAGTGGTAGATATTTGAACTGAAAAGTGTAATTCTTATTATTGAAACGTGATAAATATTTTAAATGAAAAGTGTAATTCTTATTATTGAAAAGTGGTAGATATTTCAACTGAAAAGTGTAATTCTTATTATTGAAAAGTGAAAATTTTGTTACTGAAAAGTGGTAGATATTTTAACTGAAAAATGTAATTTTTATTATTGAAAAGTGGTAGATATTTTAACTGAAAAGTGTAATTCTTATTATTGAAAAGTGGTAACTATTATTATTGAAAAGTGGAAATTTTGTTAGTGAAAAGTGGTAATTTTGTTATGAAAAGTGATAATTATTATTAGTGGAAATTTTGTTAGGTTACTGTTATTAGTGAAAAGTGGAAATTTTATTAATGAAAAGTAGGGACTATTATTATTGAAAAGTGAGTAATTATTGAAAAGTGGAAGTGAGTAACGAAAAAAAAAACGAAAAAAAAAACAGAAAAAAAAATGAAAAAATAAACCAGTTTGAAAAAAAAAGATCGAAAAATAAAAAACAAAAAAAAAATGAAAAAAAAAAAACAAAAAAAAAAGGAAAAAAAACAGAAAAAAAAAACAGAAACAAAAAAACAAAAAAAGAAACAAAAAAAAAAGAAAAAAAAACATAAAAAAAATGAAAAAAAAAAAAAACAAGTTTGAAATAATTTGAACTGTGACCTCAAGCTTAAAAGGAGTATTTATAACCACTAGAACATTCATTACTTAATTATTTATATTTATCTTTATAAATAGATATATGATTAGTCTGTGCATTAGTGTGCACATGCACACTGTGCACAGGAGACCAACTCAATTAGATTTGTGGAATTATTTGTTATTGTATGAGATATTACTATTCAATGCTCATGGTATTACTACTTACTGTTTATGGTATTACTGATAATTATTTTTTGTATTATTGAATATAATTAGATGTGTAAAATTATTTGTTATTGTATAAAATTTTACTGATTAATATTAATGGTATTAGTGATTAATGTTCGTGGTATTACTAATTATTGTTAATGGTATTACTGATTACTGTTTATGGTATTACTGGTTATTACTTGTTGTATTACCGACTACTCACTCATTCCTATTGAAAACTACCCAACTTTCCTTATTCGTTTGTCCCAATGAAAGTTACCCATTCCTTTTTTGCCAAACTATTCCCTCTCACATTTCATTATATTCTTCTCTCTCTCAATCACATCACCTCTCATACATCCACTTATTATATCATATTTTTTAACCTCTGTGTCCGAAGCTCATGAGGAGCTTTCACTGGGACGGAGGGATTATAATAAAATCATACATATAATATTATTTTGTATTAAAACTAAAAAATATACTAATGAAAAAAAAGTAGGAAACAAAAAAACGAAGAAATAAAAAGTTTGGAATTAAAATTGAAAATGGAAAGAAAAATTAAAAAGAAAAAAAAAATTAAAATTTGTGCCTAATCTCGATAGTTTTTTTTAATTATGTTTTTACGATTTTTTTTCTAAAAATATGAGTGATTTGGTGGTGAATCGACGGTAACTCGGCAATGACTCGGTTGTAGATTGTAAATGTATAAATTAGGGTTGATTTTATTATATTTTGTGTTAATTAATAAAAAAATAATATAGTCTTTTAAATGTAATTATTTTTAAAAAGAATTTTGGGGTGAACTCATAAAATGAGCGGGTGCAGATAATTGTGGTATAAAAATAATTTGGGGGTGAACTCATAAAATGAGCGGGTGTAGATAATTTTGGTAAAAATATAATTTGGGGGTGAACTCATAAAATGAGCTGGTGTAGATAACCGTTGTAAAAAAGAAATGATATGGGCGTGAACTCATAAAATGAATGGGTGCAGATAACTATGGTAAAAAATGATTTGGGTGAACTCATAAAATGAATGGGTGCAGATAACTGTGGTAAAAAAATGATTTGGGGTGAACTCATAAAATTAGCGGGTGTAGATAATTGTTGTAATAAATTATTTTATTGTATAAGGATAAAAATGTAAATTTACAATAATATATTTTAATTAATTTAATTTAATAGAAAATACAAATTTATGATACTTTACGACACATTACGACAATACATATCGTAAAATTTACAAAAGGTAACAGGTCATCAAATCTAAACCTTTAGATTAGATTTTTAATTACTTAGATTAACTGACTACGGTAGTCATTACGACACGTTACGATACTCTAACTACATATAGAAGGTCCCCTGTAAGATTCAATAATGTGGAAAATCTTTTGTAATTTGAGTAATTCCAAGATTTGTTAGTTTCATTGTTAATTTTATTATCTTTTTGTACCATAAATAAATATAAAACTGAAAAGAAGAAGAATATGCTATTTAACCTTGCATAAAATCATTATTGCATTTACACAACAAAATTTATAATGCTTTTATAGATTACAAGAAACTGAAAGCAATAACTATTTGTAAACAAGCAGGTTGTAAAGGTAAGGGTAACAAGACGAACTTTGAACTTTAATTTAATTTTAGTTAGAAATTTTTAAGACATCTACGTATACTTATCATTTTATAAAAAAATCTAAAATACTCCGTGCATCGCACGGGTGAAAATCTAGTACCTATAAATAAAGAATGTCTTGTCCATTTCAATAAATAATTAAAGTTTTAATCAAGAACAAAAATTATAGCAAAAATAAAGCACAAGCAAGCAAGCAAGCAAGAATTCAAGAACGCGGAAACTTTCAAGTGTTTATCGATCGATTTAATAATTCCTAGATTATAAGCAAGCCCATATTGTATTATGTTGGAAACATTATGCCTGATAGGTAACGGCTCGAAATATTAGAAACAGAAAGTCGAGTTAAGGAAAAACCTTTTTCCCGCATAAATAGTAGTACCACTGTAAACGAAGCCTCAACGAACGTACTTAGAGTACGAACTGAACACACATAAATAATTCTGTAAACACAGGAACACTATATTCTTACGGGAGAAATACACTGTAGCAGAAAATGAGAGAAAAATTGAGCAAAAAAAATTTTGAGGGGAAGAGTCTGTATTTATAGACAGATCAAACCATCGGAGGTTGCGTGTCCGATATTCTCGAAAGACTTCCGATAATTAAGGAAGACGTGGTAAGTGGTTCTTGACCACTACGTTTGAGTTTCAAGACTCCAGATAATTTAATTTTGGAATATTCTGAGCTTTGAAGTATTGTATTGGGCTTATCTTTTAGATTGGGCTTTCGGAGTTTTTGGGTCTATAAAAAGATAGATGGGCCCCAAAGATCAATTGCCAAATCCGAAACCGAGCCGAACGGGCGGGCGCGTGTGGCCCTTTGGGGAGTGTACCCCTTATACATAGTTGAACTCCATGTTCACTTCAATGCCTTTAAAATCCTTAAATATTTTGAGGACTTCCTACGTGGGATAGACGACCTTTCAACTTCCCACTCCTCAAACTCAAAGTTGAAACCATTCAACTTCATTAATTAATTTCTCACTCACCTTAACTCGTTTTTGAGATATTAAATATACCACGTTCATCTACTTCGAGAGTAGATTGACTATGTCACGTTTAATTATTTAATAATTAAAGTTTAATCCTTCTAATTAATTTAATTAGACAGGGTATCAAAACCCAATTTATTTTACATAAATTCCAACATATTATTCATAAGCTTAGATTCAATGGCGAGGATATCAAATCGGAGAAGACTTTCGAAGAGATTCGAGCTAAAGTATAGAGTCTTTTTTCCTTCTCTTTTAGTGGTGGGATTCCTTATTCGTCTCAGGATTGGTGTTATAATCCCAGATTATGTTGTAAGAAGTTTTAAGGGACAGCCTCGATCGTAACTCAGCTTGTCTACTTAGCAGTATCTTTGTCAGGTTCCCTCAAGTACCAAACCTCGAGTACCTCCGATACTAGTTAATAAAATAATTTTTTTCCATTCAAATTTTTTTATCTATAAGCCTAGAGTGATATGTTATCCTTATCTATAAGCCTAGAGTGATATGTTATCCTTTACTATTGTTCATCATTGCAAATGATATCACGTTAGTTGGAAACCCATAATTAAGGGGTGTTTGCAAACTTTACAAACTGCTTTCAAAATTTTTTTTTTTTCAAAAGCTGTGAGAGGGAGCTTTGAAAATAAGTGATTCTAAGAAGCAGTTAGTTGTGTTTCAAAACAAACCCTTAAACTCTTAAAAACTAACTTGAGAAATGATTAGTAAATTAGAGTGAGATTTAAAGAATGGCAAGTAAAACAATGTTGTTGATTGCTCAAACAGCTTTGAGATTGATATTGATATTGAGATTGAGCACTAAACTCGGTAATCTAGGAATTGGATTAGATTATCACGGGTTAATAATTATAATCAGTACAACTTGACACTATAAAACAAGCTAATTTAATGTCGAATAAATTATATTGTTAAATTAGGAGAGTGGTTACAATCTGAAAAAAAAGTTATTTTTGCACAAGTTGGAAACCTCACCTGAGGCTGAGACCAAGCCACCTACGTTATCAAAACTGTGATTTTTTTGCGAGTAAAGTTAAGAAGATTGTCACAAAGTTCAAAAATAAAAAAGTTTAAATATCAACCACCATTTCGCATTTAGATTTGTTTCAAGGACTTTGTCCACTGAATACAATGCACTGTTTGTTCGGTAGACTTGTCATCTGGACAAATTATCTACTTTCTCCATGTATCTCATAATAATTTTCACACTTTCACATTTGGGACAAAATTTGCAGTCTCATATTGGTTAGTTTGGATTGATGGATGGGATAATGTTGAATAAATGAACTCATCCCTCCCCTATGATTAATAATTCTACATTTGCATGAAAAATAGTACAAAATTGTCGGGCCTTGCATAAATCCCGGGCCATAATCAATCAAACCAAACATTTGATTAGTTGGAAATAAAAAGTTAATCAAACCTAATTCAACCTAATCAAACAAACCAAATTAGGCCTAAAATGACAAAAAATTAGACTCAACCCCGAGCCAATCCCTACTGCGCGTATATTGAACCCACAACCTCGAGATGTGAGTTTAGTGTGGTCTTTAACAACTTGGGCGGAAAGAACTCGTGTTCAAATAATTGTTGATATAAATTACGGAGTACTAGATTACTTAATTTGAAATGACTCTCAATTATACTTTCGATGCATAAGTCGATCAAATTAGTCGATCAAATGAAAGCATATCTATTCTTAAAAATATCATATTTTGGTATATTAAAACATAATGTCTTACTTCTACATTACATGTGTGTAAAACTATTGTCCTTAAAATAACTCTCTAAGTTACGGGCCTTAATTAAAAAGTATTATTCCCCAATCTAAATATAGATAATTTTCTGTCAATGCAATATCTTAAGAAATTAATAAATGACTCAACTTGATACATTGAGTTTTACGAATATCATAGAAGAGACGTACAAATTTTAATCAATAAACAACCATCGAATAAAGAAGATATAAACGAGTCCAAAGGAAATAGAATTAATAATAATAAACTCATAATAAGCTTACTCCATATAACTATAGAATTAAGGTAATTAACTCTGTAATATGAGAAGTGAATCCTGGGTTTACGGGAGACTTACTCTCACCAAAAATGACACCTAAAATTAAACCCAAATACCAATGTTCACAAGTACAGTGGCTTTTATTAAATAAGTAACAATCATGGTAAATCAAAAGTAATGATATGATGATCAGGCAGCTTCAAAAATCATACCTATTGTCCTCAAAGTGTAACCAAACTTTCAACATAGACATGTGGTAAGGATAAACAATCAAGAAGCACATTAGGTATGTGAGGGCAGCGGACACGGTTATCTTTGGGATTGTAAACTACAAAATGCATCCCCCCGCAGAGCAACAAGACTTCACCATTAGGCAGCATTACCAAAGGGCCCGAGTAAAGAGGCTCGATATTATTAGGTCTCCATCCAGGAACTTCATCACAACTAGGAATGGAAAACAGTTTAGTCCACGATTCTTTGACGCTATACTCTTTCATTACCCAAACATCGCAAACTCTTCCTCCCCAGTGGTTGACAAAAACACAAATGCAACCTCCCAACACTCCCAATAAGTTCCCAATCTCACTACTTCCATAATCCGGTTCCTCTACTATACCAAACACCCCATTCCTTGAATCAATTGAAAGAATTATTTCTTCAGGATCCTCATCCGGCCTTGGCCTTACTGTAAAGTGAAACTTCCCGCTTGCATACTTACCCGTGTAATCCCACATGAGAGAACCAGCCGCCTTGACGCCCTTAATCTTCTTCCAAGAATCATCATTGTTACTATAAATATATCTCTTTAACTCGTCCACGCCTGATCTTGGGTTAAACTTGCAACTAATCACCACGACCTTGTAATCACCACCACACTTATGAAAACCAAAACCATAGTCATAATAATTTAACTTGAGAGAAAGTGGAGGCAATTTCTTTGATGTTCTCAGACTAGGGTTCCATAAAAAGATATGACTTTCATCTACGACTAGACATATTATCCCATTACAAGAACCCATTACCCGAACCTGCCTATTCGGGCCTTTCATAGGATGATCAGTGTCAGATGCAACCGTACTTTCATGTTCAAGAAACAAGGAATGAATTGAGCCGTGTTTGAGCTCATGAGTGGGGGTGAGCATATTGGTAAACATGATTCTAGGGTTGTTGGCTGAGTGATGATTGAAATGGGTTTTGATGAATTCGGGACTTAAAATTAAGAAAAGCCATGATTTTGAAACGCACCTGAATCTGTTCAGAGATTTCACGGGGAGCCTTTTGAGTATATCTTCAATGATTTCTTCAGGAAGAGATCCAATCATATTCTTGAAATCCCAATTTATTTTGTCTTCCATTATCAAACTGAAAATGAAAAGAGAATAATTTCTCAGTTTTCGCCCAATTTCTGGAGATTTTGTATGAGCACCGAGAACGAGGACGAGTCTCCTTTTTTGTTTATTTAAATTATTTACTTAAGTAGAATAATTTAAATTCTTAAATTATTTCCGTTTCAAAATTAAGTGCATTTCTTAGTATAAAACAATTACCATATATACATAATGTATATGGACGTAAATATGTACCAAGCTATATGAAACTAATTTGTACGTCAATTGACATTGATATGCAAAGATACAAATCAATTTTTGCGTATCTCAACAAGGGGCCTATCTATTAAGAGTCCGAAAAAAAAATTAATTACTAAAATAGACAGAGCTTATAAATTAACCAAATGAAGAAAAATATATATAGTAAAATATTTTACAATTTCCATAATCCTTTATTATAAATTCTCATCTCACAATTAAATAGGGATGGCAATGGGACGGATCTGGGACGGGTATGCCCTGTCACAGGACCCGTCCCACTAGAAAATTTTCATACTCCGTACTTGGTCTTCCTTTGCTGAGGCAGGCGCGGCAGCTTCTTCGATGTGTGGGTTTTTCATAGGATAGGCAAATCACCCCATTACAAGAACCCACTACCCGGGCTCTCGAGTGTGGGTTTTTCATAGGATAATCAATGTCGGATGCAGCAATTTCAGCAGCAACATCATCATCTTGAAACAAGAGCGAATTCGCCGAGCTGTGTTTGAGGTCAAAATAGGAATTCTCGAGGGTGTAGAGGAATCTAGCTAGGGTTCTTGGGCTTAAAATTAAGGAAAGCCATGATTTGGAAACACAGGTGAATCTCTTGAGCGATTTCACGGGGAGTCTTTTGAGGATCTCTTCAATGATATCTTGAGGAAGATTAATGGGGATCTCACCAGCGCCAATGTTGTTGCTTTTCTTGCACGCCGACACAATTACTAAATTACTACTATTTCTCTTGCTGCACTCTTCCATACCTTAATTTCACAAGAATATTCAATAATGATTGATTGATTAATTTGTATATAGGGTTTCGGGATCTCCCAGGCCAATTTCTCTCTACTTCCCAATCACTACTATCACCACCGAGAAATATTACCACCGAAAAGAAGAGAGAATTCAACAAGATAATTAAAGATGCGCCTCCTTTTTTCTTTTTTATTTATTTCATAATATTTTCAATAAATATGTAACAATGTGTTATGTTTTGGGAGGCTAGACTTCCTTTCTTTATTTTTATGCATATTGAAGTAGTAATTATGACAAGGATGAATTTTTGCAATAAATGGAGAAAATGAGTTATGGAATGTTTATCTTCAACGTCTATATCAATGTTTGTTAATGGAAGTCCAATAGAAGAATTTCGACCCAACAATTAAGGCCTACATCCCATCTTTCCGTTCCTTTAATTTTCTTATTGCGGCGGAAGAGTCGACTCTCCTTTTTAATTGTAAGAGGGGTAAAACATTGTTCAATTATCTTGGCATAAGGGTGGGAGCAAAACCCAAGAATTTGGGACGACCCGATTATTACAAAGTTTAAGAGTAAATATAATTAAACGGGTGGAAGAGAGTAGAAATCTATTGACGGAAGGGCGTATTACTCTTGTCAATGCAGTGCTGAATTCTACTCCTACATACCTTCTATCTCTTTACCGAATCCCTATTTGTATCCTTGTAACCTTCAGAAAAAGTTTATTTAGGGTAATTAAATGCATTTCCACCTTTAATGTCGCTCTTTTGGTAAATGGCATTGAAGAATATTGAACGACTGTGATCACACGTGACATAAAATTTTGGTTTCAAAATTAAATATGGCGAAGAAATACTTTTAGAGAGAGAAGACGAGAAATATTAGAAAATATTCCAAATGATATGAGAGACATTTTTAGTACATATGAGGGAGATAATTAAAAGGAGAGTGAGTTTGGGAACAATGATTTATTAAGTTATGGGGTGAGAGTATTAAATTTTGGGAGGATAAATGGTTTGGAGGTATGCCCATGCGTAATAGGTTTCCGAGTTCTCTATCGAGGGAGAGGGGTAGGGTAGAGTTATGGAACAAAGAAGGTGCGAAAAATTCTCGACAAGGTCCGCTTACAAACTTCTACTGGAAAGAGGAGCGACGTCAGATGAGATGAAAGATTATGGGACAAAATATGGGATCTACCTGTGCTAGGAAAGACACCTTCACCTTCCCTAGAATCTAACCGCGCCAGGAATGGTGTTAAATACGTACTCTCGACAAGGTTCACGCTTAAGTTGTATTTCCAAGATTTAATTATTGCCCTCTTTTGCCAAGTTGTATGTGGATGCAACAAAATAGGTGGATACGTACATTATAAAAACTAGGTTTCCGCATGAGAGGCCCCAGAGGAACGATCTCTTCTTTCTTTTACTTTCACATCTTTCTTTAATGAATTTAATATATAGACTACGTTGTGCCATTGTGACATAGATGACGTTAAATGTCTATAGTGCTGAGCAGAGACGGATTTACAAGGGGGCAATGGGTCTCCCACTAATTTTGTAAATTTACTAGGGGTATTTTGGTAATTTCACACACATATATAATTAACACATCGTTTCGTGATTATTTTCACAATTTTTTATTGGAACGTCCCAAGACTACTTGAAAACTTCTAATATTAAAACAACCCACAAAATTAATACTCTTACTAAATTTTATGGGCTAGTCTTTTGTCAAATATTGCATATATGCATTTCAGTCATTCACACTCACATTCTTTATAAATACACTCAGTGACAGTTCAACCCACATTTTTTATAAATACACCTACTGACAGTTCAATTCACACCCATGTTTTTTATAAATACACCCACTAGCAGAAATATTTTTTATAAATACACCCACTAGTAGAAATTGTACTTAGTCGTCTTCTCCGAGCAGTTTTCGGCCACCCGAGGCCGCGGCCGAACGCTGCAATTTACGACGACCTTAATCTTTAAATATTTTATATTTCTTTAAATATTCTTTAATTATTATTATGGATCGAGGTTATTTTATATTACTACATGCAATAATATATGTTACTATGTTATAATGTGGGTTACTTAATCAATAAAAATTCTAGAAAAAAAATACTACATAAAAGAATCGGTATTACTATATAAAAAATTATATGTTACTACATACTTCAGTTTGAATTACTAAATTGAATATGCGTTTGTTACTATATGTAACTTTATCTAATGATTTGCATTACAACATGGTTATTGTGTTTACTACATGCGATAGTATATGTTACTACGTATTATAATGTGAGTTACTACATTAACAAAAACACTAGAAAAAAACGGGTTACTAAATAAAAGAATTTGTATTATTATATAAAATAGTTTGTGTTATTACTACATAAAATAATGTGTGTTACTACATAGTACAATTTGAATTACTACATTTAATATCCCGCGTTCGGCAATAAAATAAAAGATAAAAAAAATCACAGAAATTGACAAAATAAAGAGTTTAACTAGGAATAGAGACAATCCTATAGACACAGTTAGGAATAGAGACAAAAAAATTATAGTATTAGGATTAAGGTCAAATTCATAAACAAATAACCAATTATGCCCTTATTCTTTTATCACACTAATAATGTAAATTAAAATTAGATTTTAAATCAATATAAATTAAAATTAGATTTTAAATTTAAATCATTTCATGGTCAACAATGCTATCTTCTTCGATACAAGAATCATTCCATTTTAAAGGTATGAATTCGGTGTTGCTGCAAATCCCATCTGCGATAATAAATAATTCGATCTGCAAATCCCATTTGCGCTATCTTCGATACTAGAATCATTCCATTTTGAAGGTATGAATTCGGTGTTGTTGCAATAATTCCATCTGCAAATCCCATCTGCGATAATCAATAATTCGATCTGCAAATCCCATCTTCGATATGTGATCATCACCGAACTGCCCAAAATAGAGTTAATTCTGATCTGCGATATCTCATCCGAGAACCATTCCATTATCAAGGTATGCAATTTTATTCGGTGTTGTTTTAATTCAATAATCAATAATTCGATTGGTTCATTGTTCTTTTAATTTATACCCTGTCCGATCTTCGATCTTTTCTAATTCGCCACTGTTTTATATTATGCATGGTTAACTAATATTGTGAACAATTTGTAATTACAAATACTAGTTAAACAATATATACTATTTGAGCAAGATATATTCCAAATATATTATGTTTTATTTTCCATATTTTTTTAGAGGATATTTTATTTGCATATGCTTTACAATCTTAACATATATGCAATGTATATTTCCACATATGCAATAAATGTTTAGCATATATTCATTAATATATGCAGTAATTAGGGATGAATATAGTTAACTCCAGTCATAATATAATGTTCTCTTCTCCAGACGAATAAAATCCTGGCATATCATAATAATGAATCTTATATTAAAATAATGCATACAAATATAAAATTAATATTAAATTTTTTTAATTTACCAATCATAATTATTGGCACTTATTACCAGTTACATTTTATGAAAAATTACAATCCACAAGTTTTAATTAAACCATCATTAATATAATATCAGAATAACGAATTTCTTATTAAAATAATGCATACAGATATAAAATTAATATTAAAAGATTATAATTTATCAATCATAATTATGGGCAGTTATTACCAGTTACATTTCATGGAAAGTTACCATCCATCAGTTTTAATTCAATCATCATTACTCTAGCTCTGTTTTAGGAATGTTTGAATTTTTGAGAGTATTAATTGACCCCAATTTTAGATAATTACTGTTTTTAACAAATACTAATTTGAATATAATATTTTGTAGTAATTGAATATTCAACTTTCAAATTTAATTAGAAAGTAAGGTTAAAGTTGTACATTTATATACCCAATTATCATTCTTTCTAACTTTTAAATAAGTTGTTCTTATTTTTAAACTCTATAGTGAAATGTCCTATATACTAACTACCCCAAAATAAATGGGTTAAATTTTTTTGTCAAAATTAGAACACAAGCGGGCCAGTTGACAAATAAATTAAGAATTAACCCAAATGAATTAATGGTGGCCCAACAATATATATTTTCAGCCTTGACTTAATAAGTCGGCAAATACTTATGTGTACCAGTTACATACATGTAACTGGCTAATTACACTCTTTTTTTAATAAGTCCACACTCCTGGCTATTTACACTCTTTTTTTAATAAGTCCACACTCCCTTCTTTTAGACATTATGTGTACAAGTTACATACATGTAACTAAATCCAATTTTTTATTATTAGTTATTTACCTTATTTTTTTATTAATTTCACCCCCAATTTTTTTAAAAGAAAAATACATGTAAAATACTATATTACCATTTTATCAATTAAATTAAAATATAACTCATTAAAATTATAATTATACACCCATCGTGTCACCAATGAATCACCATGAAATCAAATATTATTCTATTTTTTTAACTTTCAAAAAATAAATATAAAAGCATAAGGAATATAAAAAATATATATAAAACACAAAAATAAAATTATGAAATAAAAATTTTAGTTTTTTTTTTTAAATGACCAAAATTATGAAGTCAAATATTATTCTATTTTAAAATTATGAATTGTGTGTTCAGTGTGATTAATTCTCACTTTTGTTCTTCTTACTAGTTACTTAATATCAATATTTTAATATTGGTGTATTAATTTGCATGGTATACCTTGAATTATGAATGTGTTAAATTGTGTATTTTTTATTAAATATAATATTAGTTTAAATACGATATAGTATTAGTACGCCTATGGTATAGTACTAGTTAATATATTATATAGTACTAGAGATTAATGTGGGTATAAAAATATTATTTAATATATGAACTAATACTATACAATATGTGAATTAATACTATACTATATTTGAACTAGTACCATAGAGTATGTGAACTAATATTATACAATATGTGAACTAATAATATACTATATTTGAACTAGTACCATAGAGTATGTGAACTAATATTATACAATATGTGAACTAATACTATACTATATTTGAACTAGTACCATAAAGTAATGTGAACTCGAAACTCGAAAATATTAGAACTTGTACCAATATAAACTAATATTATACTGTATATGAACTAATACGTACAGTACTGCATATTAACTAATAATACACCATAATACTTATCAATTGTTATCATAACACTTATAAACTAAAAATTATTATATATAAAAAAATAAAATAAAGTGATTAAAAAATAAAAGTTCGAATGAAAATAATAATTAAACAATGTAAAACGAAGTAAAATTTGTAAGGAATGAAGTAAAATTTTGAAAGGATAAGATGAATATTATACACCAATTAATTAAAGTAAAATAGTACCAATAGAATTGAACACTTGTAGCTAAAAGAGATGAGAGTTTTATTTTTTAAAACAAATTATTATTATACTATTTAATATTTTTAAAAAATAATTAATATTATTTTTAAAATTTTCTTATTAGACTTTAAAATTTTAGAATAATTATTTGTGTCATAAAAAGAAAGTACGTGAAAAAAAAATTATTTGAAACACAAATGATAAATAGGAAGAAAAATAAATTTAAAAAATAATATTAAAAAAAGAAATATAAATATTAATTGAAGTAAAATAAAATAAAAAAATAAAATGTAAAAAAATTAATTGAGTATTATTTTTTAATTATAAAAAAAATAAAAAATTAATTGAAGTAAAATAAAGTCCCAAAAAATCTATGTGCTAAATTAATAAAGTACATGGTCATGTGTTATTTGTAATAGATTATTGGATTGTATATAATAAATTGATAATGTGTTATTGGATTGGATATAGTAAATGGGTGGGTTATTGAATCCAGTTACATGTATGTAACTGGTACACAAGAGTGCAACCCTAATAAGTCAATATTTTCAGCCAAATTGACTTAATTAGTCAATATTGCATGTATGCAATATTTTTTTTTTTGATGGAAGTTAAATACCCATCCCTTTTTTTCCCCTCCCCATGACTCGAACCCAGGACCTAAGGCCTAGGTAGTGGTGCTCTAACCACTTGAGCTATCCCACTTTGTCTGCATGTATGCAATATTGCATATAAGTTTTTGTGAAATTTTATTTTTAAAAAATTTCACTCATTTAATTTAGTCCACATTTAATCTTACGTCTCACTGCGAGTTAAGAATTTGATCGGTCTGAATTCAAAATTTGAATCAACTTATGGGATCAAAATCAAAATGTGTATTCCATCCTGATCAAATTCAAAATTAGTCTAACTTAAATAACTAAAAAAATCTTTAATCCAAAAAAATATCGTGGGTAACCGTGTTAGCAAATTAAAGAAAATTTTAGAAAGAGAATCTTTATTGATATGCCAATCTCACGCCCAATTCATCAATTAAATTTAATTGTCCCATAATTGAGTCAATTATGATTAGACAAAAATTACGAATTCTCAAATGTTATTTTTAGGTCAAATTTAAAATTAATAGTTCATTCCTTAATTTTTTAACATTTTGGTAAAAAAAAAGGTTAATATTTAGAAATAAATTATACTGAGATTTGAATTAATTTTGGAAAAATATTTAAAGTAGGAAACTATTTTTTAGGGGTGGGTAAATATACCGAAATTTAGGTATACCGAACTTTTCATATCGAAAAATATCGAAATTATCGAAATTTTCGGTATACCGAAATTTTCGGTACGGTATGATATCATACCGAAACTTCACTACAAAAAAAGGGCGTTTTGGAGACGGATTTCCCGACGGAATTTCCGTCGGCCGCCGATGTTACCGACGGATTTGCCGACGGAATGTCGGCCGTCCCCTTTTTCATCGTCAGTATTTTTACCGACGGATATTTGCAGTCCGTCGGGATGTCCGACGGATTTGCTGACGGATAGTCCGTCGGAAATGCCGACGGATATACCGAGGGATATGCCCTCGGTATATCGGACAACCCGTTTAACAAACCGGGTCAACATTCCGTCGGTAATTCCGTCGGAAAGTATGGATTAAAATAATTATAAAATAAATTAGAATGAATTAAAATAATTATAAAAGAAATTAATTTTTGAATAAATATTGATTTCGAAATTCACATGCCGACGGAATATCCGTCGGCATAATACCGAGGGAATATCCGTCGGCATAATACCGAGGGAATATCCGTCAGTAAAACAATATAATTAATAAAAAAAAAATGATTTCGAAATTCACATACCGACGGAATATCCGTCAGTAAAACAAAATATTAATAAAAAAAATATGGGTGGCCGGGGAGGCCCCGACCAGAATTTCATTTTCCGACCACAATTAATTGTCATTGGTTTGTCGAAATACTTTTTAAAATTAAATATAATAGTGATCACACCTCTCTCAGAATCATAAAGTTTGATTATATTGTTCGACTAATTTTAAAAGATATAGCACGATATATAACAAGGATAACGAATATAACATACATGTTGCTTCCATCTTTCAAAATTGCATCAGGAATATTTCCACTCAGCATGTTTCTAGTCACAAACCTGGAACATCATATTACTGTTAGATAGAAAAGAGCAAACAAATTCATAAAAAGAAATCAAGAATGTACTCAATTACTTGTTATATAAACGTCCAAAAAGATACTAAATTCATGTATGTTATAAAGTAGTAAACATTACATCAATCTCAATAAATAAAACAAGACAACTTAAACAAATTCACATGCTATATAAGATAACTTGTGACTGCCTCAAGGCAAAGAATACTTTTGAAATCAATATGATAAAGCCTAAGGAATAAAACTATGCTCAGAAAATGCATAAGAACAAAAGACAACGAACTTGTAGAGGGCGCCGATTGGGACGACGGAGGAGAGGTAGATGCGGCGGGTCAGGGCGGCGGGCTCCACGAGTTTGAAGATGCGAACGGCGGCGAATGCGAGGGAGGAGCAGAAGGCCATGTGAATTTCGGCGAGGTGGTGGAGCTTTTGGCGAGGTGGTGGAGGGAGGCGAGGTGGGAGAGACCAAATTTCGGAAAGAAAACCCTAGGTTGAGGTTTTATATAAGGGTACATACCGACGGATAATCCGTCGGTATTGTTCAAAAAGTAAATACCGACGGATAATCCGTCGGTATTGTTCAAAAAGTAAATACCGACGTAAATACCGACGGATTATCCGTCGGTATTGTTCAAAAAGTAAATACCGACGTAAATACCGACGGAGGGTGAATTCCGTCAGCATTTTGGCGATTTTTTTTTTTTTTTTTTAAATAATTCAATTTTTTCTATATACTTACTAAATTACCAAAATATTTTTTAAAAAAATCACGAAATTCATTTCTTCCACATATATTAATAAATATATTGGTTGTGGCTTATATTTATAGTAAATTTAATTTTTATAATTTGTACCTAAATGATAAATAATTAATCAACTTTTATAAAATAAGAAATAAATACATTACATTAATTGAATTAATTTTCATCTTCATCGTCTTCATCCTCCTCTTCGTCCCTATCCTCCTCCTCCTCCTCATCGTCATCTTCCTCATCCTCATCCTCCTCCTCATCCTCATCTTCTTCATTCTCCTCTTCATTCTCCTCTTCATCCTCATCTTCATCCTCTTCTTCATCCCCCTCCTCTTCACCTTCAATTTCGATTAATTGGGGATTTGCAACCGTCTAGGGTACAGAAAGATTGAAATCTCCCGTAAAGACTTCAGTTGGAGTCTCTATTTGTTCTGCTTGAAATGGAGATTCATCTTCAGTATTTTTGTCCTTTTTAGGGACTTCTACCATTGACCTTGCCTTTACTTTGCAAACAGCGTGCCATTCATAACCACGTGGAGCTCCCGGATATGTGCAGTAGTATACTTGAGATACTTGATGGGCAAATACAAATGGATCATCCCCAACATACGCCCTTTTCGAACTAACATCAACGAGCTTGTACTCCGGGTGAATTCTTGTTCCTAGATGGCCTGAATCAAACCAATGACACTTGAACAACACTACAGTCTTTGTTGGATATCCTGGATATTCTACTTCGACGACTTCCCGTAACACCCCAAAGTAATCACTTGCATCTGCATTGTAATTCGCACTGCTAACGCAGACGCCACTGTTGGTAGTTGCCTTTGTCGATGCATACCCAGACGTATGAAATTTGTAGCCCTTCACAATATAACCGTTGTAAGTCTTTACACGAAGTGGTCCCTTGCTGAGATCTCGTAAGAATCGACTGTCTAGAGCGTTATCCCGTCCCTATACGGCTCAATTTAAAATTAATTAAAATAAATATTAATTTATTTACGTAAAACATAATTAATTAAATGGTACTCACATAACGTTCGAACCATCGGGAAAATTCACGTTGAATACGAGCATCTATATATGCATCTGAGATGTTTGGTTCTGCTCGTCGTAGTTCTTGAGCGTACATCCTAATTCACAACATTCAAAAACTTGGTTAATATTAAATGACATAAATGAAGTGGTATTTAAATAGACGATTTATATATGAAATACTTACTCGATGTATGGCTGAACTTCATCACAATTCAACAACACATACGTTTGTGCTATTTCCGCCTCCGAGTTCGTCTCCCAATATCGTTCAGTGGGTTTTCCTATTGGCCGTCCCTTAGACTTGAATATGGAGAGCATTCCATCGACCTCTTCACTGATATCGTCAGCGGATGTACCACCGAAGTTACGTGGAGCACTTCTTAACTTTGTGTTGACGTGGTCTTCAAAGTAATAAGAACAAAACATGCCAACCTCTTCATTCAAATAAGCATTCACAATCGATGCTTCAACGTTTGCCTTTTGTTTAGCATTGCGTTTCAAGTTGTGGAGATACCTGATATACACACACACATATATATATATATATAAAACTTATATGAATGCATGTGTAATTGTAATGAAATAAAAAAAAGTAAGATTTTACCTTTCAAATGGGTACATCCACCTGTATTGCACCGGACCACAAATTCTCGCTTCATACGCTAAGTGAACGGGTAAGTGTTCCATCGAGTTAAAGAAGCTAGGTGGAAAAATTTGTTCCAACTTACACAAAATCACTGGAATGTCTTCATCTAAACGAATCATATCATCGATCGTGATCGTTGTAGCCGTTAAATCTCTAAAAAATAGACTTAATTCAGTGATAGCCCTCCACACATTGAGAGGAAGAAGTTCTCGGAACGCAATCGGTATCAAGCGTTGCATAAATACATGACAATCATGACTCTTCATCCTTGCAACCTTACCCGTTGTTGTGTCTACACATCGACTCAAGTTCGACACGTAGCCGTCCGGAAAGTTCAACTCCTTTATCCACCTACACAATCTTTGTTTTTGTGGCTTATCCAGTGTGTAGCTAGCCTTTGGAAATTTACCTGTACGCTCATCCTTTTTCAACTCTGGACGGCGACAAAGAGTGTCCAAATCCTCCCGAGACTTTGGAGTGTCTTTCGTCTTGCCTTCCGTGTTCATGATTGTGTGGAACACATTGTCAAACACATTCTTTTCAATGTGCATCACATCCAAATTGTGTCGTATCAATAGTGAACTCCAGTATGGTAAGTCCCAAAAAATACTCCTTTTGTTCCAACCACCCTCAATTCCTCTGTTGTGTTCCGCTGCATTTTCCTCAGTACTTTTTTTCAACCCCGTCACTTGAACCTCATATAACAACCTACGTCCTGTACGGAGAGTAAATTATAAGTGACACTAAAAGCAATAGATAAATATACGTTTAGTACTCGATTATTAAATAAATGTATAAAATACCATCTCGTAGTGGAGGTCGATTGTTTGTGACTGCTCTGTTTTTTACGAAGTTCTTCTTATTTCTTCGAAACGGGTGACCTTGAGGTAAGAACCTACGGTGATTATCGAACCATGAAACTTTTTTACTCACCGGGAGACTGAAAGCTTCAGTATTCTCCATACAATACGGACATGCTTTCTTTCCGGCCGTACTCCACCCGGACAACATACCATATGCAGGAAAGTCGCTAATGGTCCATAAAAGAGCAGCACGCATCGTGAAGTTCTGCTTTCTAAAAACATCGTATGTTTGGACTCCATTCTCCCATAAGAAGATCAAGTCTTTTATAAGAGGTTGGAGATAAACATCCAGTTTGTCCTTTGGATTCGTTGGTCCAGGCACCAATACAGTCAGAAACATTGTTTGAGGTTTCATGCACATCCACGGAGGAAGATTATATGGAGTCAGTATCACCGGCCACAAAGAATACTGCTTCCCATGCATCCCAAACGGTGCAAAACCATCAGTACACAAACCTAATCTCACATTCCTCGGTTCACAACCAAAATTTGGAAACACGTTGTCAAGATGTTTCCAGGCCTCTGAGTCTGCCGGATGTCGCATCTCCCTCGACTCAGCCGAAGAGGAATCTGTAGCATGCCACGTCATGTGTTGTGCAGTGGCACTTGATTGATATAATCTCATCAAACGGGGAATGATAGGAAGGTAGTACATCTTCTTATATGGCACTTTCGTCTTTGTCTTCTTCGATTGACCACCAGGTCCCTTTCGACGTGCCTCTTTGTACCGGGGATGGCCACACAATCTACACATATTCAGACTGCTATCTTCGTCACCCCAATATAACATGCAACCATTCACACAACAATCAATCTTCTCAACCGGCAAACCAACATTCTTCAACATTTGTTTGCTTTGATGAAACGTCGTAGGCACCTTATTATTTTGAGGACAAATTTCACTGCATAACTGTGTCACTTGCTCATATGCACTGTTAGAAAGCTTGTTCTCGGTCTTAATGTTCATGAGTCGTGCATTAAATGACAACTGTGAGTGAGATTCACAACCCGGATATAAATCTTCTTCGACTAATTTGAGCATCTCATAAAACCGAAATGCCTCATTCGTCGGCTCCTCTTCCATGTTTGAAAAGCCAGCTTCCCTGATCATTGTTTGATACATATTCGGTTCTTCGTCCCCAAACTGTTGTTCTTCGTCCCCAAACTGTTGTTCTTCGTCCCCAAACTGTTGTTCTTCGTCCCCAAACTGTTGTTCTTCGTCCCCAAACTGTTGTTCTACCTCGTTACTAGTGCCAACATGATCGAAATTTGCTTCAAGTTGATAGATTCCAGTAGTGTAATAGTAAAACACTTCATCAAATCTATAAGGCCAACGTGTTTCGCCATGACTAGTCCAATTATAATAATTATCAACGAAACCATTCTTCACAATATGCACTAGGACCTCATCAATCTCTTTATATTGCTTATTCTGACATTTCTTAGCATTACACGGACACCTAATGCAATTTCCACTCATGTAATGTGGCTGGCTTTTTGCAAATTCAACAAATAACACGAGTTCATTATAAAATTCCACATTCACATTTCCTCTAATCATTCTAGGAGTACAATACATCCAACGACGGTCAGGCAAATCCATCTGCTAAACATTTAAGTGGAGCAACACATTACTAAACTAAACTTATAATAAATTCAAACAAAACTTATTATATATATAACACATGTAATTACATTATATTGAATTTTATATATAGAGTAAATTAAAAATGGTAGAAAATGTACCGTAATTTGATGTTTCTGAATACCCGAGCGTGAAGTGGAAAATTAGGCAGTAGAAAGTTTTGGTGTAAATTTGCAATACGAAAGTGAAGTGGAAAAAAAGAAAGTTTTAGGGATTTCCCGACGGATATGCCGACGGACTTATCTTTCCGTCGGCATTTCACCCGCCCAAATTTCCGTCGGTCAAGATAAATGCCGACGGATTATCCGTCGGCATTTATCAAATGGTGAATTCCGACGGAAACTTAATTCCGTCGGCATTTCACCCGCCCAAATTTCCGTCGGTCAAGATAAATGCCTACGGTTTATCCGTCGGCATTTATCAAATGGTGAATTCCGACGGAAACTTAATTCCGTCGGCATTTGGCGTGTTATTATTATTTTTTTTTATTAATTAATTCAATTTTTTGTATATATAGCAACAACACAAAGCTCACACACACCATATTCGATTTTTTCTATTTTGCAAAGAAATATCATGTCTTCTTCATCTTCTATTCGATTTCAGCAAGGCCTTGTTTGTTATTGTGGAAAGGCATGTCGTACATATGCTTCTAAACAACCTAGAAGTAAAGGGAGGATATTTCATAATTGTCCTGACTCCCAAAGTGATGGCGGTGGATGTGGTTTCTTTGTATGGGCTGACACTTTAGAAAAGTGTGTTGTTGACAAGAATCAAGAATCTAATCAAAGTGACCAAGAAACTGAAGACATGAAGAAAATGACTCAAGAGATGAAGAAATTGGTTACAGAGATCAAGAATTTGGCTGAAGAAATCAAGGATTTAATCAAAGTGAACAAAATCATTTTGATTGTGCTAGTTGTCATGGTTGCATCTACCACCTTCAAGTGGTTTGGTTAAATATATGTATAATGCACTCTATATGAGGCTATTTTAATTTGTACTAAAATGCACTCTTCAAGTGGTTTAAATCTATATCTAGAATGCACTCTAAATGAGATTATTTTGTACTCAATGAAACAAATGAATGCACCCAATTTTCATCTATACACCAATAAACTGCAATATATAGTTCAACATATTTTTCAACATAAACATAAATATATACATAAAGATAAATAAGTTCAACAGAAAATTAAATAAGTTCAACAGAAAATTAAATAAGTTCAACAAAAAAATAAATTAGTTCAACACAAAATTAAATTGTTCAAATTGTTCAACCAGGATAGTTGCCAGGAAAGTTGTCAGTGCCGGGAAAGTTAAAATATTCATCCATACCATCATTCAAGTTGACGTTGCCACCGTCGGCCTGACCTGCATCTTGATCTGGAGCTGGAGCTGGAGCTGGCGGTGGTTGCCCCATCGTCTGTTGATAGATGGCCTCGATCTGCTCAGCAGACATCCCCAACGTCCGACCCGCATTGGTACTCCAGAGGCGGAAGTAGTTCTCGAACGTTGCCATGACGTTCGGATCCGGGACGGCAGTGGAGGATACGGACGGCTGCGATGCACTCCGGGCCGACCGACCACTTGGTGTCCTCACGGCGCTGCTCATCCCACCAAGGCCAAGGACCCTTCCCTTGGAGGTCGGGGCAACGTCAAGGTAAAGCTGGTCCACGTCAACAACCGGAGGGGTACCGCTGCTTCCGGATGAAGCAGTAGCGGTGGCTTGCGTCTCAGCCTCTTCAATCCTCTGTCGGACGCTCAACTACATAATTAAAAAATTAAAATTAATTTAATTATCTATATATATATATATATATATAATGTAATTAATACATAAATTTAATTAAACTTACGTGGAGGTCAGTAGTGCGCCCGTAGGTGGACGTCTGTGTATCGGCATTAAACGGATGAAGAAGGCTCAGCCGATCCAAGTGGGTGTGGGGACGTCCAGTCTCCCGCTCCTATTACGTATCAAATAAACATATACAAATTCATTTGGATAACTAATATAAAATAATTAACTATAATTATTTAATTTTTAAATAATTAAATAAAACTTACGAGAGCAAGTGATTGCTCGAGGACGGACCGAGCTCCCCCCCGATGCACTGCCATCCCGCCTCCAACGTCGGTTCTGCGGTTGGCCCGAGCTTTGTCACACTTGTCTTGGTAATCCTGCTCCATCCACTTCTCAACCAACGACTCCCACAGGTCAACACCATCCTCGTCTTTCCCCAGATCAAGATTTTTGTCTTCATCACGCCAGGCCTTTCTCCAGTCGTACATCGTGTTCGTGTACCGAGTAGAACAAAGATTGTTCCACTTCTGGTAAATAGCGGCGTCCGAGTAGATCGTCGTATCCCAACGGGCCTTTTTCTATACAAATAAATATTCAACATATTTATCAAATAATATGAATAATTAGTTATTTAATAAACTTTAAATATTGTAATTATATACCTGGAACTCCTCGAAATAATCATCCTTTTTAGATTGTGGCACCTTCGACCAAGTGATAGCACCCTTAGAAATCTTGCAATCCTTAAAGGATTTTGTGCATATCCTGGACACCTCATTACCGGGCATCAACCTGTAAAATTATTAACAAATTTATAAACTAACACATTATAAATAAATAAATAAAGTTAATCGTTATTGAATCTCATCAAACATTAGAATTATTGACTTACCTTCCTGAAACGATATCAACGGGTTGCCTTGTGTCTCGAACAGGATGCTGACGAGAAGAGGATGACGAACCAACCGACATCGTAGTTGGCGGCGGCGGCGACACTGCCACAGGAGGAGGAGGAGGAGCCGTCACAAGAACTGATTCATCCTGAGACCTCCTTGCACGTGACCAAAGTGACGACCTACGACGTGAACCCGAACCCGAACCCGGACCCTGATTCGGTACTTGTTCACTCATCTGTTTCAATCAATAAAAATACATAATTTTACTAATTATCAATTTAATGAACATATTGCTAATTTAAAATTTTTACAAATATAGCATATTCCTAATTTAATCAATTACTAATTTAATCAACATATTCCTAATTTAAATCAAAACAATATATATATAACCTAATTACAACGTGATACCACCGTCGAACCATCTAATTAACTAATAATTTAAACAATTGATTGAAACATACATCACCTAAATTAAAAATATTTCTAAATTAACATATTCCTAAATTAACAAATCTAAACATAATTAAAATAATACTTTTCTAATTGGAGTTTTCTAATTATCAATTTGATGAACATATTCCTAATTTAAATTTTTTACTAATATAGCATATTCCTAATTTAATTAATCAACATATTCCTAATTTAATCAATAATAACCTAATTTAATTATTATTTTTCTACCTAACTTAATCAATAATAAAAAATTGAACATATATATTCCTAAATTAACAAACCTAAAACTAATTAAAATAATAATTTTCTAATTGGGTCAATAATTATCAATTTAATGAACATATTCCTAATTTAAAATTTTTACTAATATAGCGTATTCCTAATTTAATCAACATATTCCTAATTACAACGTGATCCAACGGTCGAACCACTATATCTAAACTAATTTAAACAATTGATTGAAACATGCACTACCTACATTAAAAATATTCTATATCAAAATTACACCATTAAATTAAACTAGTAATTAACTATATAACAATTGATTAATGTATACATATAACAATTAAGTAGTAAATTAACCTTAAAAAACAACTCTATCAAAATTATTCTTAATCAACAAATTAAATTAACTAACATTCGTACTAACATGATCATAATATTTTAACAACTAACTAAATCAATATAACATGCAAATCAACATTAAATTATTCATATTTACATATATTCATGCATAAACATATATAAGTATTAAAACTAAGTAATAGAACTAATTAAGAAAACGTACCGTATCGATGTAATCGGAGAAATTTGCTTCAATAGCCTCGTCCTCGTCTTCGTCTTCCCCACCGAAGCCTCGCTCACGCACTCCCCTTTTTTTTTTTTTCGCCAAACATTCTGATATCAGGCCTTTATATAAAAAAAAAAAAAAAAATTGCCGACGGATATTCCGTCGGCATTTCCCTCGCCAACCGCCCTATATTAATGGTAACCGTTACCTTTTTTGGAAAACGAGGCGGTGCGGATTCAACGTTTCGGATGCCGACGGATTATCCGTCAGCATGTCCGTCGGCATACGCTTTTCTAAATATCCGTCGGCATTATCCCTCGGCAAATGCCGGATGGAAATCCGTCAGCATTTCCCTCGGTAAATGCTGATGGATTTCGGTTCCGTCAGCATTTACCGAGGGAAATGCTGACGGCACCGAAATCCGTCAGCATGTATGTTGACTTTCCAATTCCGTCGGCATTCCGTCAGCATATCCGTCGGCATTGCCGACAGACTATAATCCGTCGGCATATGTCCGTCCCTATACCTCGCGTTTTTTGTAGTGCTTTCGGTACGGTAACGGTATGGAAAATGATCATACCGCGGTATTTCGGTATACCGAAAAAATTTCGGTATTCGGTATGAAACGGTATATCGATATACCGAAATATCGAAACCTTAATAAAATAATAATTTTATATTATTTTTAAATTAACATAACTTTAATTATTAAAACTTAAATAAAATAAACCTTAAATAATTAATTTTGGTATAAACAATGCTTCAATATTTTCGGTATGAATTGATATCCCGATATTTCGATATGAAATGATAGTTCAATATTTTCGATATGAATCGGTATACCGATATGGTACGGTATCGGTATGAATTTTTACATACCGAAAATTTCGGTATACCGAGATTACGATATACCGAAATTTCGGTACGGTAACGGTATGATTTTTTTCAATATCGAAATTTTCGATATGATAACGGTATGGTTCAGTATTGTCGGTATACCATACCGAACCACCCCTACTATTTTTTATCTAGAATGAAGAATATACTAAATGTATGAAATTATTTTTTTAGACGGGTCATATTTTACTTATTAGATTTGATCATTCCATTGACTTAATTAGCAAATATAGGTTCTAGAAACAGAATTTAAAGATATCTCGAAGATCTTTAGTGAATATTAATTTTAAATATTAAAATTTAAATGAAGCTGAATTTAGAACTTAATAGAGAATTTAGAATTTTAAATATTAAGATACGGAAGGGACGCGGTAAATCCTCAGAAGATAAATGGGATTAAAGTTTTTTTAGTCAGTTACCAAGTTTTCGAAGATAAATATATAGGAAGAGAATTTAATACCTACTTGACAAGAGTGATTCTTTTTTTTTTTTGACAGGGGACAAGAGTGATTCTACTAGCCATTGAGAGTTCACGATCTTCAATTTAAAATTTTCAGAATTTACATTTTAAAAAGTATACTTATTATCAATTCATCAAATTGCATAATTAATTAAATTAAACTAACGGACACCCTTAGAAACTTAATGGTTGGGACCCTGCAAAATAAATTTATCAAAAAAGAATGTGGTACCAAAAATGTACAACCTCCTCCCCCGAAAAGTTTGCCGGAATCTTGGGCACATGATTTAAGAAAAAAAATGTAATGATGAGAGTGTTGAGGGGTAATTTTATAAATTTTTATATATAAAGTAAATAAAGTAGGTGGGTTGAGAGTGTATGGTGGGTCCCAAAAGTAATGGTATAAAGGGTAAATATGTGTATATTGTGAGGGTGGGGATTGTGATGATTATTTCTATTTTGGAATATGCAAACTTTTGGGGACAAACAAAAAAGGAAAGTATAAAAACTTTTCAGGGAAGGAGGAAGTACTACAGTATTGCAATTTATGAATTGAAAGTATATAATCGTCAGATTTTTTTTTTCTGACCGCAGCTATTAATAGTGTAATATACAGTATATGTATCAATTGTTTAGTGAAGTGAGTCAAATTGTTTAATAATAATAAGTGAGTCATATATAATTAAATATGATGCACATGGTACGAGGGTGTATAAATATGACGGCAAAAACACTCTTTTTTATTCATATATATATATAAATTTATGTACATGAGATGTATATAATAATGGTAGAATATGAGCACAAAATTCAAATTTGTCACAAAAAAGTATTTTATTAATTCTGATTTAAATTGAAAAACAAATGAGTAACTATTGAGTGAGAGCCGAGGGGCATTGTTTTAGGGCGAAATGGGTCCATCGAGCGAAGAAATGGATCGTTCGAGGGGCGGACAGATTTTAGTGCAAGACCCTTTTATGCACACACACCAGGTACATTTATAAGAAAATTTATGACAACTCGCTTGGCAATCTTGATGGATGTTACATTTTGTAAGTGGAATTTCATCCACATTCCCACCTGCAACTGCAACTAAATAATTATTATATTCTACTCCAAAAACCAATATTTATATTTAACAAAATATGTACTCTACATATTTAATTAATACACTATTGAATCCAAAATGAATTACCAGAAATTGAAGCCACCGAAGACACCAAAATCACAAATACAACCACAGCTTTCATCATTGTTTTCGATTGATTTTATATATGTTTGTTTAATATAAACTTGATTTTTTTTTTTTGGTCTCTTCAATCAACCTTGATAGTATCTGGAAATTAACAGAAAACGTGTGGCTCTTATACAGGAATATTTTGACTTAATTAAGTGCGTATAATCAGCCACGTAATTATGGCTGACCAATGGCCATAAGGTAATTGAATTAGTATTTTAAGTTATAAAACATATTTCAATCAATTATCCTAAATCAATCTTGTTCTAAATATAATTACTAATCCTATCCTAGGCTCGTAAAATGCGTATTTATTAAAATAATAATTTTAAATATTATATTATATTAATATATATATATTATTTTATTTTAATTATTGTTAGTGGGAGTTAAACATTTTTTTTATTTTAATATATTTTTAACATATACTCCCTCCGTCCCTGAAAAGCTTTCATTTGATGGAACGGAGTTTAAGGAAAAAGTATAATAATTAGAGTCTTGAATGTAATTTTGTAAACTTTTATATATGAAGTAAATGAAGTAGTTTGATTGAGTATATGGTAGACCCCAAAAGATATTGTATGGAGGGTAAATACGTGTACACTACAAAAAACGCGCGGTTTACCGACGGATCTACCGACGGAATTGTGGTCGGTAGGCGTGGTTTCCGACGGAATAATTCAGTCGGCTCTAGTCTCGTCGGCCCGGTTTACCGACGGATTTTTTTTTTCCGTCGGTAGTCCCGACGGATTCCCGACGGAATAAATCAGTCGAGTCTGCCGACGGATCTCATTCCGTCGGTAGGCCGAATGACCCGTTTTGAAACCGGGTCTAATTTCTGTCGGCAATTCCGTCGGCCGTCCGTCGGTAGTACCGACGGACTTACCGACGAAAATTTATTTTAGAATTTTTTTTAACAAAAATATATCCGTCGGCTTCTGTCGGGAATTCCGTCGGTACCTTCCGACGGATCTGCCGACGGAACTCGATTTTATATTTTTTTAATTCGGAATTATATTCAGTCGGTGCCCGTCGGTGGTTCCGTCGGAAATTCCGTCGGTAAGTCAACCCAAAAAAAAATAATTGGGGTGGATCGGACCCGGCCCGACCCCGACCCGCGATCTGTTATTAAGGCCACCATTTATTCTGGCCTTGCTAGGAATCGAACCCAGGTGTGTGGGCGCCTAGTGAGGGGCGCCTACCACTCGGACAGGTGTGTTACTTGTTCGTAATTGTAATATTAATTGTATATGTACTCATTTTCGGCCCATTTTTTTTTTTAAATTCACAAAATTAATCCACGCACCACGCACAAGAAAATCCAATCCACGAGGACAGAACAGGAGACGAACAGGGAGAGGGGGACGAAAGCCAAAAAAAAAATTCCTTATGGGGAAGAACCGCCTCCTTCGGCAGTTCTTATAAAAAAAAATTGTGGCTACCGACGGATATTTCCGTCGGTAGCACGCGAATATTAATGCCAGTCAAAGCGGGCCGGCTACCGACGGATATTTTCCGTCGGCAGTCGAAATTTGAACGACCGACGGAAAAAATCCGTCGGGAAGCAAGGCTAAACGACACCGTTTGGCCGCGGAACTGAATTCCGTCGGGAAGTCCGTCGGACGGTCCCGACGGATCTTGGATTCCATCGGGAGTCAGTCGATTCGAAAATTCCGTCGGCGATCCGTCGGGGCGGCCGACAGAATGGATTCCGTCGGTAGCCTTCCGTCGGCAAACTCCGCGTTTTTTGTAGTGGTATATCGTGAGAGTGACTATGAAAACTTTTCAGGGACGGAGGTAGTACATTTTTTACAAATTTTAATATATATATATATATATATATATATATATATATATATATATATATATATAAATTTATATATTAACCAAAGTGGTGGAGAAACAAAGTGGCTATCAAATCAAAGCTCTTCGGTCCGATAGAGGTGGAGAATTTACATCTAATGAATTCAAAACCTTTTGTGTGGAACATGGAATTCATCGTCCCATGCGACTCCATACTCACCGCAGCAAAATGGAGTGGCGGAGAGAAAGAATCGAACTATACTCAATATGGCGAGGAGTATGTTGAAGAGCAAGAACATGCCAAACAAGTATTGGGCTGAAGCTGTCTCCTGTGCAGTCTACTTGATGATTCGATGCCACACTAAAAGTGTGTGTGGTATGACGCCTCAAGAAGCTTGGAGTGGATACAAGCCAAGTGTTTCACACTTGAGGGTTTTCGGAAGCATTGCTTACACACACGTTCCTGATGAGAAAAGAACCAAACTTGATGATAAAAGTGCAAAGTATCTCTTCATTGGCTATGATAAAAGCTCCAAAGGCTACAAATTATATAATCCAAGCAGTGGGAATGTTGTCATAAGTAGAGACCTGGAGTTCGATGAAGACGGAGTTTGGGAGTGGAGTAACACAAAGAAAGAGAAAGAATGCAGGTCTTTCTTTGATGATGATGAGGAGGAGGAGGAAGGCATGGCACTGCCTAATACTCCACCGCCAACACCACCACCGCAAAATGCACAAATCGATGAAGCAAGTTCTAGTGAAGGGCCTAGAAGATTCAGAAGTTTGAGTGATATTTATGATGCCACTGAAAAGGTAAACATGAGTAATTTTACTCAATTTTGTTTACTTGCAGAAACTGAGCCTGTGAATTATGATGATGCCGCTCAAAATGGAGAATGGAGAAAAGCCATGGATGAAGAAATTAGGGCAATCACAAGGAATGATACGTGGGAGCTAGTATCATTACCGAAAGGCAAACATACAATTGGAGTGAAGTGGGTGTACAAGATAAAAAGAAATGCACAAGGGGAGATTGAGAAATACAAAGCAAGACTAGTTGCGAAGGGGTACAAGCAAAAGGCCGGAATTGACTATGATGAAGTGTTTGCACCCGTTGCCCGCCTTGAGACGATTCGGTTGATTATTTCTCTTGCAGCCCAAAATCATTGGAAAATCCATCAAATGGATGTAAAATCCGCCTTTTTGAATGGATATTTGGAAGAAGAAGTCTACATTGACCAGCCTTTGGGTTATGTGGTACCTAATGAAGAAAAGAAAGTGCTAAAGTTGAAAAAGGCTCTCTACGGGTTGAAGCAAGCCCCTCGTGCTTGGAATAGCAAAATTGATAAATACTTTCAAGAAAATGGTTTTGTTAAGTGTCCACATGAACATGCTCTCTATGTAAAAAAGAATATAAGTGGTGATATGTTACTTGTTTGCTTGTATGTGGATGACTTGATTTTTACAGGGAATAATCCAAAGATGTTTGATGATTTCAAGAGAGCTATGACAAAGGAGTTTGAGATGACCGACATTGGCATGATGTCCTACTATCTTGGGATTGAAGTGAAGCAACGAGATGATGGCATATTTATTTCTCAAGAAGGATATGCTAAAGAAGTTCTACAAAAGTTTGAGATGGAGAAATGCAAGCCTGTTGGGACACCGGTGGAGTGCGGAATCAAGCTGCACATGAATCAAGATGGTGAGAAAGTTGATCCATCATTTTTCAAGAGCCTTGTTGGAAGCTTGAGGTATCTAACTTGTACGAGGCCGGATATTCCTTTTGGTGTTGGACTTGTGAGTCGCTACATGAAAGCTCCTACTACTTCACATTTGAAAGTTGCCAAAAGAATTCTTCGCTAAATCAAAGGTACAATTGATTATGGTATCTTGTACTCCTTTTCTGACGACTTTAAGCAACCATTGAAGCAAACTTTTACACAGTGGATAAAAGGATGCCAAGATTCATAACCGTTTCAATGGTGCTGCAAATAGACAAGTTTGAATTGCTATCCCTCCAACGGTTAGTTGCTCAAATTTGCCTATAAATACAGAAGTGATCAAAGGATTCGAACAACCAACTACTTGCTATCAAACTATCATCAAGCAATCAAAGGAAACCAAAGCTGTTCTTTAGAATCCCAAGTTTCCTGATCACTTCAAATAGCTAAGCCTATTCTTGTTATATCCCAAGCTTAGCATTGAGATATCCTAAGCCTTTACACTGTTCTTATTGTAAAGGATATCTCTACTAGTTGGAACCAAACCTCAAACCCTTACCTCATTGAGTGAAGTAGTGTTTGTTGTAGAAGTGAGAGTTAAGGACTGTTATTGTGAAACACAGTCTTAACTCAGAGAGATTGAGCACTAGGACTCAGATTATCCTAGGGATCAAAACACTAAGAGAGTGTTGTTGATCAGTGCACCTTGGCACTATAAAACAAGCTAATTCCATTGTTAAGGAATTATCCTGTTCAATCAGGGAAAGTGGATGTAGGAGCTTGAGTCTCTGAACCACTATAAATTGTGTGCCATTTACTTACTGCATTCATTATAACACTTGCACTCAATCATATTTCAAAGAGCTATTCTCAGTAAGTTAAGAAAATCTGTTTTGGACAAAGTCCCTAATCACTGTATTTTTCAGAAATCAACTTGGAGTGTTTCTTTGAGTAAAAGGCCAACCACATTCCGCACTTAGTAACTCTATTAGATATTTAGCCAACTGATTACTTAATAGTAATCAGTAGGACAAGTATCTATCAAAGTTCACACTCAGGCTTGTTGTGAGACAACCTTCCTGATAAGACCAAACTGTTTGAAAAGAAAAGAATTTGAATACACAAGTGCATTTCCCCCCCCCCCCCCCCTTGTGTCATACTCCACCTAGGACCAACAGGGGTGAATGTGCCTTCTGAGCCTATCTCTTGCAAGACTGTAATTTCTCAGATCAGCAGGGTTGTCCTCCATGGCATCATCTTCTGAACGATCTTCTAGATCATCTTCTGAAACCTGTTCTGGGACAGCCTCATCAGGGGTGTTGTCTTCTGTATCAGCAGAGTTGACCACCTCCTCTGGGGTCAACTCATCTGATCCAAGAAGCTCCACCTCAGTTTAGAAACTCTCTTGTGACTCATTTACAATTCTTTCATCAAGGTCATGGGAATTTCCATTGTGAGGATATCCCATTACCTTCTCATTAAAATCAACATCTCTACTGATTATTAGTTTCTTATGACCTGGTTCAAGGCACCACAATCTATAGCCCTTGACACCTATTGGATAGCCAATGAATATACATTTCAGAGCCCTTGGCTCAAGCTTATCCTGTCTAATATGTGCATATGCATGACACCCAAACACTTTAAGTTTTGAATAATCAGATAATTTGCCATACCAGATCTCATCTGGGGTTTTACCTTCTAAAGCATATGAGGGACTTTTGTTTATTAAGTAACATGCAGTACACACAGCTCCTCCCCAAAAGCTTTTAGGTAATTTAGCATCAGCTAACATGCATCTGACCCGTTCTAGAATAGTTCTATTCATCCTCTCAGCTAATCCATTTTGTTGTGGGTTAAGAGGGACAGTTCTATGTCTAGTAATGCCCTTCTCTTTATAAAATTCATCGTTATAGAATAGTTCTATTCATCCTCTCAGCTAATCCATTTTGCTGTGGATTAAGAGGGACAATTCTATGTCTAGTAATGCCCTTCTCTTTACAAAATTCATTGAATTCAGCTGATAGATACTCAAGGCCATTATCTGTCCTCAAATGTTTTAAGGACTTTCCTTTCTTGTTCTCTGTCTCAAGTAGCCATTCTTTGAATTTTGTAAAGGTTTGACTCTTCTGTTTGAGAATGAACACCCAAACTTTTCTAGAATAGTCATCTATAATTGACATGAAGTACTTACCTCCACCAATAGTTTCTGTTCTTGATGGCCCCCATACATCTGAATGAACATAATACAGCAGCTCCTTTGTAGTGTGCTCACCCTTCTGGAATAAATTCTTCTTGGCCTTGCCAAGAATACAATGCTCACAGAACTCCAGGTTTTTAAATGTCTTATGGTGAAATGCCCCCTTCTTGGATAACTCCATCAGGCTTTTCTCTCCCACATGTGCTAGCCTCTTATGCCAAAGCATAGCATCATCAGCACTCATGGTAACATCAGCAACACCTGTGATTGTCTCATCAATTAAAGAATATAACCCATTAGACTTCTTCCCTTGCATCACTATTCTATCAGCTTTGGTAACAAGAAGACATTCTTTTTCTGTCTTGAATTTATAACCCAAAGCATTTAGTGTGACAAGAGATATAAGGTTTCTCTTCAAATCTGGAACAAATCTGACATTGGTCAGGATCACATATTTATCATTAAACATCTTCACCCTTACAGTGTCAATTACTCTCACATTGTAGCTTTCATCATTACCCAACAGAACTGATCCACCATCCATCATTTCCAGGTTTTGAAACAAAGATTTGGTAGGACACATGTGAAATGAACATCCAGAATCCAACACCCATTCATTAACAAGTTTGCTATCTGTTATGCTCATCACTTCTGCACTATCATATCCTTTTGCCTCTTCTACATTAGCTTTGGCAGGATCAGCAGACTTCTTATGCTCAGGACAATCTTTTATGAAATGTCCTTCTTTATGGCATTTGTAGCAAGCTTTGTTCTTGACTACATATCTATTTCTCTTCTGATTTGGCTTGACATGGAACTTCTTGCCTTGCCCTCCTTTCTTGTCATTCTTCAGTTTGATATTCAGACCCTCAACTTGGTTCTTGGTCTTCTTGGTTGAGTTTGCTACATGTAAACTCTTAGTTTTCAGTATTGACAAAACTTCTTTAAAGAGATTATATACAAATAGGTACGCGTTTTGAAAATCCTCTTGTAAAATTGCAACTAAGGTAATTTGAGACCATTTTACCCTCCATTTCATTTCTTTTTTCAAAACTCACGCGTTTCCCCTTCTCCACACGCCGTCTCCTTTTCCATCATGTCAAAACACTGTTCCTATCTGAAAAAGCTTCATATCAAATCAAATGGTGAGGAAATGTTTTTCCTTATAATGTGGTTTTGGAAGAAATGTTTTATTTTCCGAGTTGAGAATGTGAATTCAATGTATCCGATATTGACGATATATATCTACTAGATATTATATATTATTTAACCTTCTGTTACTTATCCTCACATATAGGGATTTTAGTAGATTTAGAATCACTCAACAGGCGTGTATATATATACTAGCCAAACATACTTGCAGTAACCTTCAGTTGTGAAATATATTCAAATTCTCAATGTTAGATATCTAATTTCATCATGGTACCAGAGCAGTTTCCTTCCTAGTAACTGTTATCAAGATTACAATTCAGTTCACCACAGTTCTTGAAGTTGTTCTTATTTTCTGAAGCAAACCCACAGTCGATTAAACCATGGCCGATGACAAGAAAGCCGAAACAAGTGGTGGCACCGACGGCGGCTTGAAAGCGCCGACCGTCGTGATTGATCCAATGTCACCTTATTATCTTCATGCCTCAGACAAGCCCGGAGATGTCTTCGTGGGCGTTTTATTGAAAGACGAAAACTATGGTGAGTGGCTGGACGATATGTCAAATTCACTATACGCCAAAAATAAATTTGGTTTCGTAGATGGGGAGATTGTTATGCCTCGATCCACAGACCCTTACCTGCCGTATTGGAGACGCGCGAATGCAATGGTGAAAGGGTGGCTCCTAAATAGTATGGAACCGGAAATACGCCGAAGCGTCAAGTTCAGGACGGCGCGAGAAATCTGGGTAGACCTTGAGGAGCGCTTCGGCAAGGAGAGTGCGCCAAGAGCCTACGAACTCAGGTGCGCACTTAGTCTTATTCGACAGAATGACGATACAGTTTCTGCCTATTATAGCAGGCTCCGGCACATCTGGGATGAAGCTTCCTCTGTCTCACCAAGCCCAACCTGCTCGTGCAACGGTTGTACATGCGGCGGCTATACATGCAATTTGGTGAAGCTTTGGAATGAAAACACGGATCGAGATCGACTATACGATTTTCTTATGGGCCTGAACGATGTGCACAATCCAATCAGGACTCAAATCTTGAGTACGAGACCTGTCCCAACGTTGAGCATAGCCTATCATCTGGTTGCAGAAGACGAACAGCACAGATCCATCTCCACATCAAGAAAACCCACCACAGAAACCGCTGCTTTCCAATCACATTCCAAGAAACCAATTGAGACCCGGCGACCCAATCCAAAGGATGGACGACACTGCAGTCATTGTGGGAGGACGAACCACACTTACGAAAATTGTTTTGAGAGAATTGGATATCCGCCCAATTGGAACAGACGCGGCCAAGACGGGAAACAGCAAAAAACAGGGACCGTGCGATCGGGCTCATCACGCGCATCACACATAGCTTCCGATGCTCCCAGTGCCGTCTCGGGACTCTCAGCCGAACAATTGCATCAATTGACCGAATTTATGAGGGCCAAATTTGATAGTGGCAGTGCAGCCCAAGACCCTACAGTAAACATGGCAGGTACCTTCGAAAATTTGATGGAGAATTTAACAGAGTATTGGGTAATAGATTCGGGGGCCACCGAACACATTACCAAGAGTGATCGATATTTAATTAACGTTTCTGTCGGACACAATGAACCCCATGTGAAAATACCCAATGGAGAAATCATTCCAGTACACTCGGTCGGGAAAATAATTTTGGATAATATATTCCTCAATTTCTCCATTGCAATTTACCTTCCGTTAGCCAAAAGAATTAAATTGTGCCTCAATTTCTCCCTTGATCGCGTCTTATATATTCCTCAATTTCATTGCAATTTACCTTCCGTTAGCCGTCTTACTAGCGAATTAAATTGTGCATTCACCTTCTTCCCGAACTTTTGTGTCATACAGGACTCACGCTCGAAGAAGCTGATTGGAGTGGGTAGACATCGTGGTGGTCTCTACTACTTGGACCAGATACACACGAAGGGGGTAAATTTGACGATTGTTGAAAATTCGAATGTATGGCATAGACGACTAGGACATGCATCAGATTTAAAATTGAAGAACATTTGCTCATTGAAGAATTTTAAAAGTAGTACTAAATTCTGCGATTCTTGCGTTCGTGCTAAACAAACACGATTACCATTCCCACTTAGTTCTAGTACCACTTCCGCTTGCTTTGAATTAATCCACTACGACATTTGGGGTCCCTATAAGTGTGATTCGTTTTCTGGTGCACGTTACTTCTTAACAATTGTTGATGATTTTAGTCGTGGAGTTTGCGTATTCCTTGCCCAACACAAGTCTGATGTTCCACAACTATTAATTGATTTTTGCAACATGATTCACACTCAATTTCAGCAGCAAGTTAGACGTGTTCGTTCCGACAACGGAGTTGAGTTCACATCCTCCGTCGTTCTCACGTATTACAAAGACAAAGGGATTTTAGTTGAGAGCTCTTGCACGGACACGCCGCAACAGAATGGTGTCGTCGAACGCAAACACAGGCATATTCTAGAAGTTGCTCGGGCATTACGATTTGAATCTGGTCTACCAATTGAGTTTTGGGGCGAATGTGTCCTCACATCGGTCTACATCATCAACCGACTCCCATCCCCTATCATTGATAATAAGACACCTTATGAGTTGTTACTCGGCAAATAACCACTTTACGACCACATGCGAACTTTTGGTTGCTTAGTATACGCGCACGATAACCGTCGCAAGGATAAGTTTGGCGAAAGGGGGAGCCCTTGCGTATTCATTGGCTATCCAACTGGACAAAAGGCATATCGAGTCTTTGACCTTCAAAGTCATAAATTCTACTCAACACGAGACGTCACCTTCTTTGAAGAAACCTTTCCATTCAAAGGAGCTAACAACATGGCTCTTGACGATGCTATCGCTGCTGCATCAAAACGAGTCCTTGGCACCCTTCATTCGACGCCCATCACCGCCCGGCCGTTCATTCGACGCCCAACACCCGCGGCGCCCGTTAGCACCCTGGAGCCAAGTATTGATTTGTCGATCCCTGCCTCCCTCAACAATCAGTCGGACCCTGCCCCTCTCGGTAATCCGCCCCCTACCGTTGAACATCCAGTACCAAATAATGTTCAGCCTCGACAAACGGATAGAGTAAAAAGGCGTCCTAAACACTTGGATGAATTTGTCACTGATTTACCCCCCTCAATAGACCACTCACTCCCCACTACCAACTCAGTTTCTTCGACGGTACATCCTCTTTCCCTATTTGTTTCCTACGATAAATTCTCTATGGCTCACAAAACCTTCTTAGCGGCCATCACATCACGTGATGAGCCTAAATCATTTTCTCAGGCTGTTAAGGATCCTCTATGGCGAGAGGCGATGAAAAGGGAAATAAGTGCTTTGGAGGAAAATGGAACATGGAAATTGACTAATCTCCCTCCCGGAAAGAAAGCCGTCGGTTCCAAGTGGGTTTTTAAGATTAAGTACAAACCTAACGGCGATGTTGAACGATACAAAGCTCGCCTTGTTGCAAAGGGATTCACCCAAATTGAAGGGGTTGATTTTCATGAGACATTCGCCCCCGTTGCCAAGCTAGTTACTGTCCGCTGCATGCTCACTATCGCGGCCAAGAGAAATTGGGAAGTCCACCAACTTGATGTTAACAATGCCTTCTTGCACGGGGACCTACATGAGGACGTTTATATGCATGTCCCACAAGGTTTTTTGAAGAAGGGTGACAATCGCGTTTGCAAGCTTGAACGCTCGCTTTATGGGCTCCGTCAAGCTTCCCGAAATTGGCATGAAAAATTCACCCAAGCCCTTATCGCCATCGGTTTCCAGCAATCACGGGCTGATCATTCCTTGTTTACATTCAAGAATGGAGGCACTTTCGTCGCTGCCCTCATATATGTTGATGATGTATTGTTAGCCGGCAATAACACCGCCCATATCGCATACGTGAAACGACACTTGGATGAGAAGTTTAGTATCAAGGACTTGGGGAAATTGAAATATTTTTTGGGCATCGAAGTTGCGCGTTCGCCCGAGGGTTTCGTCCTAAGTCAACGAAAGTATGCTTTGGATATCTTAGAAGAAAGCGGACTCCAAGGAGGCAGGCCGAGCGCCTTTCCCATGGAACAAAACCTCAAATTACAGCCGAACGATACCACTCCTCTAGTCGACGCCACACAATACCGTCGCTTAGTCGGACGTTTGTTGTATTTAACCGTCACTCGACCCGACATCGTTTTTTCGGTCAGCCAACTAAGCCAATTTCTGGGGAGTCCAAGGCAGTCCCATCTAGATGCAGTACATCGCGTCTTACGCTACATCAAGCAAACGCCCGGTCAAGGCATACTACTCTCCTCTTCGGCCGATTTTACATTGAGAGCTCACTGCGATGCGGATTGGGCTGGATGCCCGTTCACTCGGCATTCTTCCACGGGCTATCTCATATCCATTGGCCACTCCCCAGTCTCTTGGCGAACTAAGAAGCAATCGGTGGTTTCTCGTTCTTCGGCAGAAGCAGAGTATCGCGCCATGGCAACAACCGTGTGTGAAGTCGTTTGGCTTCGTTGGTTGCTGTGTGATTTTGGTATCTCTCAATCTGGCCCTACTCCGCTGTTCTGTGATAACCAGTCCGCTAGACATATTGCGATGAATCCGGTTTTCCACGAACGTACGAAACATGTTGAAATGGATTGTTTTTTTGTTCGAGAACGGGTTACTCGTGGAGACATATTACCTTGTCAAATTTCTACTGATGATCAAGTTGCTGACATTTTTACAAAGGCACTTGGAACGGAGCGTTTTGCGTTTCTCCGTGGCAAGATTGGTGTTCGAGATCTTCACACTCCATCTTGAGGGGGAGTATTGACGATATATATCTACTAGGGCCATGTTTGATAGCTTAGATTAAATCTAGATTAACTATATATCATTTTTATTGGTTGTTTGATAACTTAGATTAAGGGTAGATTATACTTTAAAATTTATAAAGTTTAGTTATCATCCTAATTTTAGATAATCCATCTTTGCTATCAAACATGTCCTAGATATTATATATTATTTAACCTTCTGTTACTTATCCTCACATATAGGGATTTTAGTAGATTTAGAATCACTCAACAGGCGTGTATATATATACTAGCCAAACATACTTGCAGTAACCTTCAGTTGTGAAATATATTCAAATTCTCAATGTTAGATATCTAATTTCATCATCCGTTTTCAACTTTCTCAAGAACACTGGGGCCTCTTCTCTTCCCTCATTTCTTGAAAATGAGTTTCTCTCTCCTCATTTCTTGAATGGGTATAAGGTTTTTTATTCCACCATGTACGCGACTGAAGCTGAAAGCAAGGATGCCAAGCTCTTCAACTGTGTCCAGGTATGCGTATTTCCAATTTTCATGTTTTAATTACTGATTGGATCTCGTATTGGCTATTCCCATTATGTACTTTGTTGATTGCTTAATTTTATTGCATTTATAGGGATTTTATTGGCGTTAATGCCGATCTATGATCTGTTCGAGTTTGAATTGATTTTACCCCTTTGTGGTTTATCGCATAATTTTATTTGGGGTTTATGTTTTCTTTTGTGTAATGTGATTGATGCATTCAGGTATGCACAATTTGGAGGGCCGCCTGCTCATAGGCCTGCTGAAGACTTGGATTTTGCAGTGGCTAGATTTGTGCAGAATAACATTATTTGGTCTTTTTGTTGCCACGAGCTACGATTATGATGCTCCAATCGATGAATATGGTATCGTCTAATCATTTATCTATAAATTGTAGTATCTCCCTTTTCATCATACTTCCCAACTCCCTCCATTTTTCTTTCTTTGTATTTCCTGGCCATACATCTCTTTACAAGCATAATTTCATAACTTAATATATATGCTTTTCAAAATATAAAGATTGCCCTGCTTTTACTGGCTCATAAAGCTCTGTAATCATCAATGGCGGATTCCTGATTTTGAAGTCGGATTTTTCAGACTAGAGCTCGTGATTTTCATCAATGTAAGTTCTTCCGATCTGAATTGAATAAGTGTCAGTATAGAGCTCGTGATTTTCATCTATGTAAGTTCTTCCGATCTGAATTGAATAAGTGTCAGTATGTTGGGATTTTTTTAATTGTGTTTTTGGATCTAAATTTGAATAAATTTGGATTTTGTTTCTATTTAGCTATTGTGAATCTTGGACATAAATTCTTGCTTTAATGTTGACATTAATGAGGTGGTAGCAGCATTTTTTTCCTCTTTTTATTTGTAAATTAGGTTATGTTAATTCAAATTTCATGGTTTTGAAACTATGTGTTGTTTTCAATTTAGGTTTGGTGTTTGTATTTAGAATGCAAGGTGAAAATGAATCCAATTGGTATGATTCAATTTTTATGTTTATATTTTTCTAAACCCTTTTAGCCCTTCTTCCCCCTTTTTGTATTCCATTTGAACAAGAGTGGAAGATGGATATTATATCTCAATTGCAGGAACAAGTCAATTCAATAGCCTCTATTGCATTCAATACATTCGACACTCTTCAAAGGGATGCGCCTCCTGTACAGCTCTCACCTAACTATCCCCACCCACCTCCAAATTCTAACGTTGTAGATGATGCACCAGCTAATATTGTTGACCAGCTTAAGCGCTGAATTGGTCAAAGCGGCTAAACAAATCTATTTCTCATTTATTTATTATTTACTTGGAGGAGGAGGAGAATTCTAAACTGTGTTTCTTGGCCTTTTGATGTTGTCCCTTATCAAGTAATGATGTTGTCCTGCAACATGATTATTCTAAACCAAAGGGGAAAGCTAGAAAAGTTGAGAGATTGCTTGAAACCTCAGTTGCACCATCTTCGTTTTCCACGAATCGGATGAGGAGCTGCGATGTTTACATAGGGTTTTGTGGGCGTAAGCCTCTGTTGCGATGTTTACATAGGGTTTTCATGGGCCGTAAGCCTCTATTGATGTTTTCTTTCGGTTTTGGGATTCCTCTGCTTCAAATTTTCTAACAAAAAGTTAGATTGCAATTTCTTCTTTTTTTTTTTCGTTTATCAAATAGAAAAAAATTGTTCCCTTTGTATGCATTCGATTTTAAATAATAATCTCATTTTTTTCGAAATTTTACATTAATTTTCTTTCCTTAAGGGTCCTTAATGTTATACTATTATACATTTGCAATTTTTTTTAATAATTCGACAAGTTTAATTATTTTATATAAAAAATGGATTAATTATTTTACATAAACTTTAAACACTATTAATAATACAACAACTTTAATTATCTTACATAAAAATTTGAATTAATTATTTTACATAAAATGTTTTACCTAAACCACCTAAACTCTAACTCCTAAAGTCTAACCCTAAACCCCTTTAAACCATAATCATAAACCCTAAACTCTATAGTCTAACCCTAAACCTTAAATTGCTAAACATAAACTCTAAACATTAAACCCTAAACACTGAACTTTAAGCTCTATTAATAAATCTTGTAACCTAAAAATTGAACTATAAATTCTATTAATAAAACTTGTACCCTAAACATAAACCCTAAACACTAAACCCTGAACTTTAAACCATGTACCCTAAATATAAATCCTAAACACTAAAGCCTAAACTCTAAACATAAACCTGAACATGAAAAAAAAAAGATAGCAATATAACTTTTTACATGTTAATATACGAATAATACAAATTTTCATTTTGTAAAGTTTGTTGTTCATTAATAAAATGATATATTTATTATTAATATGATATGTTCATCATTAATATGTTATTTTCATTACGAATATGCTATGTTCATTACGGATATACTATGTTCATTATTCATATTTTATGTTCAATTAATAGGATTTAGAGTTCAGAATTTAGTGTTTAGGGGTTAGGTTTTAGAATTTATGTTTTAGGTACATGGTTTATGAATAGGGTTTATAGTTCAAGGTTTAGAGTTCAGGGTTTAGTGTTTAGGATTTAGGTTTCAGTGTTTATTAATAGAGTTTAGAGTTCAGGGTTTAGTGTTCACGGTATAGGTTTCAGGGTTTATGCTTAGAGTACAGGATTTAGGGATAGTGTTCAGAGTTTAGTGTTTAGAGTTTTAGGGTTTAGGGTTTAGGGTTCAGGGTTTCAAGTTTAGGGTTTATGGGTTTAAGGTTTATGTTTAGGGTTCAGGGTTTATGTTTAGTGATTTAAGGTGTAGGGTTTAGGCACTACTACATATTTGGCCTTGGAGAGCTTTTAGAAGAGCTCTCCAAGTGCAATTTAGCTTTGGAGAGCTCCCACTTGGAGAGCTCTTCTAAAAGCTCTCCAAGGCCAAATATGTAGTAGTGAGGGTAATTTTATTTTGTTAAAATATTTTAGAAAAATTTCAAAAATATTTGCAAAAGAATTATTAAGTTCTAGAGAAAAAGAATCTCTATCATTCATTAGAAGATTGTCTAGTATAAATTGGCCTTAAGACATTAAGTTTCTATACAAAGTGAAATAGTTCATTATAAATATGTTATGTTCGATCATTTGTAATATCCAGGAATTTTATAATAATAAAAATAGAAATTAATTCAATAAATAATTAATTTATATATTATATCAAAAGAAAATTATACTATATAAATATATATATATATATATGTATGTATATATATGTACAAAAAGTTTTTCATAACTAGCTACATGTATATATTATTAATTTCTTTGACCCTCCATTTTCTTCTATGCACATGCACGCATGCGTTTTTTTATGAAATTATTATGAGAATTTAAGTATTGTAACAGTAAGTCTTTACATATGCATTGCTTCCATCATCCAAATGCTATATATATATATATATATATATACACGTTAGATTAGATATATACTGCAAAGGCATTAGAGTAGGTTAAAAATAGTTGAAAAGAAAATTAGATCCTTTTATTCTAGGGAAAATATCACTTTTGGTCACTGAACTTTACCACTTTTCACATTTGGTCACCCACATTTCATTACTATCAAAATTGGTCACTCATTTATTAGTGACTATCAAAATTGGTCACTCACTTATTCTTTATCTATCAATTTTGATGCTGGTGTTAGAGAATCCGTCATTTACTAACGGGAGAAAATGTTTGAGTGCCAACTTTTATTTTCCCTCTTTTAATTTCTGAACCCTAACCTTCTAAACCCATTTTTTTTTTAATTTTACTGAATTTATCTTCAATTAATATTATTGGTGTGTGGTTAAGAATAAATTATCAAATCCGAATAAGTATAAATGGGGAAATGAATTCTAATACTTTCCTATTTTGAAATAAGTTTCTATTCCCCATCATTATACAAATTCAATATGAAAATCAGTTCGAATTATTAGTAAGAAATTCTGATGTATCTTCTAGAACATTGGGTGATTCATCAACCAACCATTTCCAAAGTAGCTAAGAATTATCAGTAAGTTATTAATAATGATATAACTCAATTATATTTTATTATCATCTCATTATTGTTGTTGGTTTACTTTTCATTTTACAAAATGGAAAACTCATGAGGTGGTAGGAAAAGAAAAAATCACAATGAAGCAAATGTGAGTGTGTCTTGGCTTACAATGTCATTTTATAATTATTGTAATGTTACCGTGACTAATTTTTTATTTTATAGGTTGTGCAATCATCAAGAGTACATAATCCAATTATTATGAAAGGAGGAGTGAATTACATCACTATGTCAAATCTAGCTACTTAAATTAGAGAAAGAGTGATAAATGACCAAGGAAAATACCAAAGGAAAAACAAGTGAGAGTGGTGGCAAGCCAAATTAGTCAAATTGTGGTGGTCATGTACTAGTTATGTACTCTGTTTTTATAATTATGGTGTGTAGTTTGATGGTTTATGTATTCACTGATTGAAAATTATTCAGACTTGCTTTTGTACTCTGTTTTTCAGACTTTTTTGAATAATATTTTAATTACTGATTTTCATATTGAATTTGTATAATGATTGGGAATATAAACTTATTTTAAAAGAGTTAATTATTAGAATTCATTTCCCCATTTATACTTGGGTTTGATAATCTATTCTTAACCACACAACAGTAATTTAATCACACACTAATAATATTAATTGAAGATAAATTCAGTAAAATTTAAAAAAATGGGTTTGGGATTTAGGGTTAAGGAATTAAAAGAGGGAAAATAAAAGTTAGGCGCTCAAAACCTTTTCTCCGTTAATAAATGACGGATTCTCTAACAGCATCATTAAAATTGATAGAGAAAGAATAAGTGAGTGACCAAGATAGTGAGGAATAAGTGAGTGACCAATTTTAAAATTGATAGAGAAAGAATAAGTGAGTGACCAATTTTGATAGTGAGGAATAAGTGAGTGACCAATTTTGATAGTGATGAAATGTGGGTGACCAAATGTGAAAAGTGGTAAAGTTCAGTGACCAAAAGTGATATTTTCCCGTTATTCTATGTATCGCACGGCTGGGCAACGACTATTACGAGGACTATTTCAAACGATACTTCTACGAGGTGGGGATTTATATCATTCTATTTGTCATTATTAAATGCATATGTGATTATATTGATATTCATGTGAAAGACGTATGAAGTGAGGATAGGTCATCTGACCTTTATAAACGAGGATAGGTCATCTGACCTTTATAAACGAGGATAGGTCATCTGACCTTTATAAACGAGGATAGGTCTTCTGACCTTAATAAACGAGGATATATTATTTGGCATATATAAACGAGGTGATGTTATTGAATTATTATGGAATTATATATGTTAACGTGAATTGATGATTTAATTGCTTATTGTATTTAGTTTTGACAAATACGTTCCCACTGAGTTGTGGTTTGCTCACCCTTATTCTTAACAATTTCAGGTATCAGAGTTGCGCGACGAGAAGTGGTGATGGGAGACGATATATTTTTTATTTAAGGAATAAAAGATTATTTACATGTTTATTAATTTGGATTATAGACTTTCGTTATGAATTTTCAGTTAGTTAGTTGTGAATTCTCCACTTGAATTATAACCGTTTTCCACTGCAATAGTTAGCAAAATTTTAAATATAATAGTCGTTGCGTTCCTTTATTTTAACTTTATAAATTTAAGATTTAATTTTTGATCCGATAAAATTATTTATTTTATCTACTTTTTGAGAAGTCATTATTTTTAAATTTGGGGCGTGACAGAGTGGTATCAGAGCAGATCTACGTTCTTGTAGACTTGCAAAAAAAAAAAAATTAAAAAAATTATATCTTTTGAGTCGAGTTAACAATATATTTATGAACGAATAAATTATAAAAAAAAAATGATATGTCGTCCATCACTGCCTCACCGCTCCAACTCCATAAGGTACATGTTATTATAATTTTATATTTTCTTTCACCATGCAAATTGTTCATGATATTGTGTTAAGTTGAATGATAAAGTTTTCAATCAATTATTTTATGTCAAGAATATTATAATGCTTAGAATTATTTTGAGAATCATATTGGTTAAATTTCGAGGACGAAATTTTATTAAGCGGGGTAGAATGTAATATTCAGGAATTTTATAATAATAAAAATAAAAATTAATTCAATAAATAATTAATTTATATATTATATCAAAAGAAAATTATACTATATAAATATATATATGTGTATGTATATATATGTACAAAAAGTTTTTCATAACTAGCTACATATATGTATATATTATTAATTTCTTTGACCTTCCATTTTCTTCTATGCACATGCACGCATGCGTTTTTTTTATGAAATTATTATGAGAATTTAAGTATTGTAACAGTAAGTCTTTACATATGCATTGCTTCCATCATCCAAATGCTATATATATACTCCCTCCGTCCAACAACTGTTTGCACACTTACCTTATTTGTCCGTCCCACAATTGTTTGCACACCCATAAAAGGAAACTTATTCATAAACCCCACCCTCACAATATTCACATATTTACACAAAATGTCATTACTTTTACTCTCTTTCCAATCACCTTTTTACTTTATTCATATAACTTTACAAAATTACCCCTCAACACTCCACTCATTACACTTTTTTCTTAAAAAGTGTGCCCACTTTGTGGTGCAAACACTTCCGGGACGGAGGGAGTATATATATATATGTATGTACACGTTAGATTAGATATATACTGCAAAGGCATTAGAGTAGGTTAAAAATAGTTGAAAAGAAAATTAGATTCTTTTGTTATTCTATGTATCGCACGGCTAGGCAACCACTATTACGAGGACTATTTCAAACGATACTTCTATACGAGGTGGGGATTTCTATCATTCTATTTGTCATTATTAAATGCATATGTGATTATATTGATATTCATGTGAAAGATGTATGAAGTGAGGGTAGGTCATCTGACCTTTATAAACGAGGATAGGTCTTCTGACCTTAATAAACGAGGATATATTATTTGGCATATATAAACGAGGTGATGTTATTGAATTATTATGGAATTATATATGTTAACGTGAATTGATGATTTAATTGGTTATTGTATTTAGTTTTGACAAATACGTTCCCACTGAACTGTGGTTTGCTCACCCCTTATTCTTAACAATTTCAGGTATCAGAGTTGCGCGACGAGAAGTGGTGATGGGAGACGATATATTTTTTATTTAAAGAATAAAAGATTATTTACATGTTTATTAATTTGGATTATAGACTTTCGTTATGAATTTTCAGTTAGTTAGTTGTGAATTCTCCACTTGAATTATAACCGTTTTCCACTGCAATAGTTAACAAAATTTTAAATATAATAGTCGTTGCGTTCCTTTATTTTAACTTTATAAATTTAAGATTTAATTTTTGATCCGATAAAATTATTTATTTTATCTACTTTTTGAGAAGTCATTATTTTTAAATTTGGGGCGTGACATAGATTGTCTAGTATAAATTGGCCTTAAGGCATTAAGTTTCTATACAAAGTGAAATAGTTCATTATAAATATGTTATGTTTATTTTCGATGTGCGATGTTAAATTTTGTAACTAAGTTGATGTGAAATTGTTCCCTTTGAATGCATTCAATTTTAAATAATAAGCCTATTTTTTTTTGGAAATTTTACCTCTCCTTAAGGAACTACCATTACCATTTGAAAAAAAAATTGTAAGGTTACAAAATTTGAAGTAAAGGAATACAAAACCCAAAGTAAACATCAACGTTATAAAATTTGGGTATTTTCATAGAAAAAATAGACATTGATGCGGCCTAAAAATGTCACTTAATAAGGAGTCGACACGTGTATAAGGGATAGGATAAAAGTGAAAGGATCAGATTATGAAATATGCTCTGAGGAGAAATCCTCTCGGGAGATCCCTTTGGAGGGAGCTACCGCCAAAGAGAAGCTTCCAGAAGAATTACTTTGGAGGAAGTTCGTGAGCCTTGAACGTAGGGAGGTTCCGCTATTTTCGGCTTGGACTCGATAGAAGATGGACCTTATCCTCTATTATCCGGGGGAACCGAGTCAAATAAAGAGGAGATATGGCCGAGTCTTCGGGGAGTGGAGGAAAGAAGGCCTCATCCACTTCGTAGGACCGAGTCTGGCGGGTAGTTCCGGAAAAGAAGGAAGGCTTGACTTCCTCTCCAACTAATATCTCTATAAATAGGTAAAATGGAGGAGATTTCCAGGTTAGACTCTCGTACATTACGCATTTACTAAATTAAATACAATCTACCTTTGGGAGATCTTTCAAGAACTATTTTATATATATCAAGGATCCCGAGATCCTTGGGAGAGATTAATAAGCCCTATACTGACTTAGGCATCAGAGTGTCCGCGCCGGACTCCCTTCCGGCGTGTTCTCTGCAGGTTCTTGAAGGTTTTGAACGAAGGCAACACACTTGGAGTGATCGTGCGTGTTCGAGGAGTGGGACATCCAATCCAGAGGACACGCAATCCTCTCGTGCAAATTTTAGCACATCAGACATGTACAGACAATGCAAGATTAACCAAAATCTAATAAAAAAAAGCTTTCATTCAAATAACGATATTAGCATTTCGATTCTAAAACTGCTTGAGTCCAGTTAAACCATATATGCCAAAAATCTTTGTCGCTTCATTTCCATTTAAACTACCATCACGATCTCTGTAAATGAAAAATCAATGATTATATATATAAGAACTAAGATTAAATAATGAACAAAAATTATAGAAGTGTAGCCTAAATCAATCAGCAAAAATAATTCAGTGATAAGTACAAATTTTAATCATCAGAAAATGTAGACAAAAATTCAGTGATAAGTACAAATTTTAATAATGTATATTCCAAATCTTTGTCGATAATCTTGCTCTCATATTGGAATCTTATAACCCAGTCTTTGCTCAAGTTTTTTAACTCTTGAATATTACACATTGAATGATCACATTGGTGTCTCAAACATCCGTATCTTCCCAATTTTAATCAAAATCCCAATGCCCTTGTTTTCAGAGTGCGCCAACTTTTTTTTCACTAAAGTTATAATAAACATAGCGGAGTTCCAGACTTTGTGTTTAGCTCTCCACGAAGCTTAACGTACTGAGTTACCATTAACATAGAAAAATATATAAAAAATATCATTTAAAAATACAAACAAAATACTATAAGTCAATTATATTTGCAATGCTCTAAAATACAAATAATACAATTTTTAATTTTGTAAAGTCTGTCGTTCATTATTAATATGATAGGTTCATTAATATTAATAGTATGCAATGTTCAATTTGATAAATTAAGTATTACAAGAAAAACTGCTTGAAATGACATTTAAAAATGTGGAGATATATTATCTCTCACTACACTTCACCCATCTCCACATTTGATGTCAGTGTCTTCCAAACTAATATAAGGATAGGTGAGAGACTATTACTACATTTATAAATGTGTTCAAAAGTGAGCTATAACTACAAACTTAGTTGAGTGTTGCATCTTCAAGTGCTGCATCTTTGATGTTATACCACTCCCGGAGAACTCCCTTCTTTGGTAGAATAAATGGTTTGTTTTTTTGAAATTTCTCACTTAGTTGAAGTAATTGGCAGAAGAATTGAGAACTCCCTTCTTTGGTAGAATTTTTTCAACTCCCTTCTATGATCACATAAGCAGAATTGAGAATTTCTCCATATTGTATTTACTAAATATGATGAAGATTGTAATCCAAGAAATGCACTTTCTTGTTTTTCTTTCTCCTTCCTTTCTTTCTTCTTTCATATCACTGATTAGTCCAGGGAAATAGAACAGAGGAAATCATTAGTAATGCTCAGCTAGTCAATATAAAAACTTCATTAACTAAAAAAAGTCTAGAATCTTAACCACATAATTGTCAAATGAAAAAAGAAAACCTGTAATCCAAGACTAAAATATTTCCTTTTGTAGTATGTTAAGGAATTCAAAAGTTTCTTGCAATCACAATAGACCCATGACAATCTTGTTTAAGACTTCATTGGAACAGCTAGCATATTTCCTAGTTCAAAATATCATCGAGGTGCTGACAAAATCACAGATCACAAATGTACGATCTTATGCATCTCACCAGCATTCTGTTAAAACTTCCACATTTTTAATGACTCCATAACTATAACCAATTCACAAACCATATTGCAGCTATTTAATTAAGTGGTTTACACACGCAACACATACTCTAACTGATGGCTTACCAATCCATGAATGCACAAAAGGCACGGAAAAAAAATAGAAAAAGAGGAAAATGATAATAGAGGCTCACCATTTCAAAGCCATAGCTTCCATCAATAAGTAGTAAAGCTAAATCAGCAAACTTGGCACAATCTATCATCCCATTGATATCATTTGGCCACTCCACAAACTGTAAATCAACTAATCAGTCGTCATAAAGCAAGTTAATCCCAATTCCAACACAAATTAAAACCAAGAAATGATACAGTCAGAAATCCCCCTTGAGTTCGAATGTTGACCAGGTAAAAATGCTACATATAGTAAAACCTCTCTATAGTCATATCCTTGGGACCACAAAAAAATATTTCTAAATGGGGTTATTCCTAAATAGAGTTACAAAGGTTTTTTTTTTTTTAAATGCATGTATATTATATAATGGTATAATTAGTGGATATTTTCCTTAATCATCCAAATGAGCAACAAATTGTTTATGCTTCAACAAATTGGTAATCAGCAAAGCATCTTTGAAGCTGTCATATGAAGGTGGTAATGCCTCTAAGAGTAGAAAAGACTTCTTGTGATCTTCCAAGGTAATTCCAACATTTTCAAGATCATCAATTGCTTGCATGAACTCAATTAACTGCTCATCAAGGGTTTTATCATCTATCATCTTGAAATTATTGAGCTTCTAATGTGCCAAAAATTGCACGAGAGGATTATATATCCTCGAGGTCAGATATCCAAATTCCCGAGTGCTTAGACCTGATTTGGGTACACTGCTTCCGCTGGAATGATCCTCCAGGGACCTGCAAAAGACACACCGGAGGGGGCTCCGGTGCGGACGCTCCGACGCTCAAGTCAGTATCAGAATCTTTGTATATCATAAGGACCTCAAAGTCCTTGATTTATCGGCTCAAGCTCTCAAAGAATATCAGAAGTATGTTTGATACGAAATGTATTAAGTTTTGTCAAAGTAAAAAGTCTAACCTGGAAATCTCCTCGAATTTACCTATTTATAGAGATACTTTCTAGAGAGGAAGTCAAGCCTTCCTCTTATTTCGGAGCCGCCCATAAGACTCGGCCCTGCTGAGTGGACGAAGTCCTCCAGTCCTCCACCTCCGGAAAGACCGGGGCCAAGTCAAGCCTTCCTCTTATTTCGGAGCTGCCCATAAGACTCGGCCCTGCTGAGTGGACGAAGTCCTCCAGTCCTCCACCTCCGGAAAGACCGGGGCCACTCCCCCTAGTGGACTCCTTCCACTAAAATGAAGGAGGGAAGAATATTTCTTTGGTCAGCCTTAGTCCGATTCATGCGAAGATCTCCTATATTCTCGGTTTACCAATTCATATCAAGATCAGGTCCTCCAGATAAGTCTCTCCGGGAGGACCTCCGGGAGCTCCCTCCGGAGGGACTTCCAGAAGGGATTCTTTATCCAGAGCCCCTTCCATAATCCCATATCTTCTCTTTCATCTTATCCTTTATACACGTGTCGACTTCTTATTGAACGACATTTTTAGGCCGCATCATCTACTCCCCCCTACTCTCGTAAAAGGAGTATATCTTTTGTGAGAGTAGAAAATTCAAGTGAGTCCAACACAGAGGCGTTTCTGGAGAGACGTGTATTATTCTTGCTTTGGAGTGAAATTTCGAAAATGCTCTCGTCCGAAAATTTTTCCCGCTCCCAGTTCTGAAGACGTTTCGATTTCTGCGCTTGGGTCCCACACAGTCGCAATTTTTTTCTCTCTTGCTAGTTTCTCGAGGAGAAGCCTCGATCCTAACCCCCTTATTGGTCTTGTAGGTTGCACCATTATCGTCTCCTGGTTACATAACCTTCAAAGAATTTTCTCAAGAAATTCAGGGAACCTCTCACCCTTTCAAGGGATCACCTCTAGTTTCAGGTGGCTCGAAGAGGTTTTCCTTGACTTCCAGACTTATATTTATCCTTTCTTTCATTTTTTAAACAGGGTCTCGGCAAATGACTTTGGCTTGCAAAATTTTTGTTTTCTAAGTAACCATCTTGGGTCTTGGTTATGGGGAGATGCTCCCCAGCTCTCTTTGGCCTCTGGGCCTCCAAGTGTCTCTCACTTTCGTTTAAAAGATTTTGATTCATAAAATATTTATTTTCAATGAGTAACCCTTTTGGGGTCTTAAGTATGGTGAGGGGCTCTCTGTAGCTCCTCGGCCTCTAGGCCTCTGAGTGTCTCTCACTCTCATTCTTAAAAGATTTTTATTTATAAAATCTTTCTTTTCATTGAATTACCCTTTTGGGTCTCAAGTAAGATGAGGGCTCTCTGGAGCACCTCGGCCTCTAGGCCTCTGAGTGTCTCTCACTCTTATTCTTAAAAGATTTTTATTTATAAAATCTTTCTTTTCATTGAATTACCCTTTTGGGTCTCAAGTAAGATGAGGGCTCTCTGAAGCACCTCGGCCTCTAGGCCTCTGAGTGTCTCTCACTCTTATTCTTAAAAGATTTTAATTCATAAAATCTTCACATTTCAGTAACCCACTTGGGTCTCGAGTAAGATGAGGGCTCTCTGGAGCACCTCGGCCTCTAGGCCTCTGAGTGTCTCTCACTCTTATTCTTAAAAGATTTTAATTCATAAAATCTTCTCATTTCAGTAACCCACTTGGGTCTCGAGTAAGATGAGGGCTCTCTGGAGCACCTCGGCCTCTAGGCATCTGAGTGTTTCTCACTCTTATTCTTAAAAGATTTTAATTCATAAAATCTTCTCATTTCAGTAACCCACTTGGGTCTCGAGTAAGATGAGGGCTCTCTGGAGCACCTCGGCCTCTAGGCATCTGAGTGTTTCTCACTCTTATTCTTAAAAGATTTTAATTCGTAAAATCTTCTCATTTCAGTAACCCACTTGGGTCTCGAGCAAGATGAGGGCTCTCTGGAGCACCTCGGCCTCTAGGCCTCTGAGTGTTTCTCACTCTTATTCTTAAAAGATTTTAATTCATAAAATCTTCTCATTTCAGTAACCCACTTGGGTCTCGAGTAGGATGAGGGCTCTCTGGAGCACCTCGGCCTCTAGGCCTCCGAGTGTTTCTCACTCTTATTCTTAAAAGATTTTAATTCATAAAATCTTCTCATTTCATTGATTAACCCTCTTGGGTCTCAAACATGATGAGGGCTCTCTGGAGCTCCTCGGCCTCTAGGCCTCTGAGTGTTTCTCACTCTCAGTTCAAGGTGTTGATCATATCAAGACCTTTCAAGTTCAAGTAATCCGCTTGGATTTAGAGTAGGGTGAGAAACACGTTCTTAACCATGCCTAAATTCTCAATCATTCTCTCGATTTAATCACGAAATTCTCCTAAGTAATCACCTTAGCATTTCTCAAATCAACCATTTCTGAAGCTTTAGCAAATGCTCATATGCTTCGAGGTTTTATGTTCTAAACAACTACGTCTAGGTAACTCATATCATATTACAAAGTAAAATCTAAAGTAAAAAAAGTAAAATATACACTTTTCACTTACGTGGCTCCATATCAGCATCTCGGAGGTAGTAGGCCTAGACCCTCCATCACCCCCTTTAAGCATCGAAGTGTAAGGCATTTGCAAGGTCCGTCATCATGCTCGTCTCCGAATGTCGCATCTCAACATCCTAGATGATCTTACTCACCTAATAGATCGACTCTTAGGTATATCCTTCTTTACAGTAGCCTTGTAGCCCTAGTGACTACCTGCTCATCCTTCATGGGTTTCTTTTATCACGTAATCTCCTTCGGGAGACATCTTAGATAGGGATGGGTCAACGATCGCTTGTATAATTGGCCACCCAAGATGTGGTATCTTAACCGCAAAGCTCGAGCTTCTCCAGAAGCTGCAGGGGCTGGTCCTTTATTCAGCTCTTCTCAACTTTTGAATATCAAATTTCAGCACCCTAGGGAGGGTTTGGTCAGCTTCAGCAGCTGGGCTCGGTGGAGCTTCAACTCCTCAAATGTTTTCTGATATTATTCATCCCACTTGAATCTGGATCATTTGCATAAGATCCTCTTTGTAGTTCTTCTCGTGTTCAGTTCTCAATCCCGAATACTCATCTTTCTTCCATAATTATTTGGATCATGCTCCGTCGAGCTCCTCCACATTATTAATTATCCTAGACTCATCTGGCTCACATCAGTCACATCATCACCTCTAGGTCCCGGACCTCGGGGTCCTGGATACTCGCCTCATCTCTCCTTATCTGGATCTTGGACCTCGGGGTCCTAGATACTCGTTTCATCTCTTCCTTAATTCTATAGCGTTACTCAGCCACTTCAAGCGTAGGATCTTGTAAAAAGGTCTGTCATCACTCTCATCTTCTCGAAGTCTGGGTCTTAAACCCCATAACTCAGCTTCTGGGCATCCATCATCCAAATCCCAGTCTCGAACTCTGTCCCCTCCAGTTTTTGGAACGTAGAAATCTGATCTCCAGTGCTTCGCATGGTGAAGTTGGCTTCATAGCCCGTCAGGTAGCATCTATCTTCGTCTCAACGTCTTACCCCAATATTCATCTCCGGAGTTGCACATATCTCTCGTACATCTGCAGCTCCTCGAGCAGGTCGAGGTTTATCATTAGTTTATCATCTCAAACTAGAAGTCAAATCCTTCTCTATGAGTTATCGATCGCAAATCTGGCCTACATGACCTTCATTTCACATGGTCTTTTCTTGAATCTCCAACCTCTCAACGTTGTTTGGCTTCGCTCTTTCTTCGGTAATCTTGCTCTCTAGAGCTCCTCTAGTACTTCTAGGTTCTCCAGCCCCTCCTCATGAGCTCGTTATTCGTCATAGACCAGGTAAACTGACTCATACCAGCAGCATTATTAGATCTGAAACCTGTACTCTCTCCAGGACCTCCAAATGGTAATATCGATTGTTGTCGTGCCCATATTCATTGTGGGGTCTCCAAAATCGGTCCGACTTGGGCTTTTGAGGACCTCGGTTTCTCGAATAAGGGAATTTCAGATCTGGATGATCTCCAGCAACCTCCAAGACTTCTGTAGTTTCCAATCTCAGTTGGGTATATTTCTAAAACGTCCCTCGAGGCCCAGATCGGGATCCTCCCGCAGCATTGCGGTTTCCTGTTCCTCCGGAGTTTCGGGGAGCTTCTGGGCTGGACCTCCTTGCTGTAGATTCTCTCTTCCTCTCTCCACTAGCTGGTTTCACCTCCAGCCTCTTGGCTTGCCTCACCTCTTCGAGGGTGAGATACTTTTCAGCTCTGAAGATTCTTAAGTTCTCTACCCACTTCAGGTAATCAATCATCCTCTCACCCATTCTAGTTTTCGGACTTATCGTTTTGTCTGTTTAGGGCTATTGGCCTTGATCTCAGGGACCTAAATAGGCTCAATCTTCATTTTCCATTTTCGAGCTTATCCCGAAATCCTCCAGGACTTGGATAGAATCAACCTATAATCTGAAATCTTCTGAATCTATCCAGAGATCCTCCAGAACTTGGATAGACTTAATCTATAATCTGAAATCTTCTGAACCTATCCAGAGATCCTTCAGAGCTTGGATAGAGTTAATTTGTAATCTGAAATCTTCTGAACCTACCCAGAGGTCCTCCAGAGCTTGGGTAGATTTAATCTATAATCTGAAATCTTCTGAACTTATCCAGAGGTCCTCCAGAACTTGGGTAGATTTAATCTATAATCTGAAATCTTCTGAACCTATCCAGAGGTCCTCCAGAGCTTGGGTAGGCTCGGTCTGTAGCACCGATGCACTTATCATATCTTTGCCTCATACTCCCATGTTTAGATTTTGGACCTCGAGGCCCTAAATACTCTGCTGCTCGTGGAGGGGCACGAATGTTGTCGTCCTCTGCAGTGCCTGGAGGTATCTCCTTGCCAGGTCCACTCCCGAGGGCTCTAGACGTGCTAACAATATCACCCCCTGTAGAGATAGGGGTGTCTCGAGCCTCTTCCTGGAGTCTCGGAGCAGGTAATTGCACACTCCACATATATGTTCGACAATCCTTATACTCATAATTACATGATAATAATAGATCACTGGAGTGAAGTTTTATCAATAAAATATTATTTAGAGCAAAATCAACCTTACTCCCATCATAATCAACACAATCACCATTAATCTTCAGTCGGGGCTTAGCAAGATGCTAATAGCTTTCTACCTTGTTTTATTTCTTGTTTTATTTTTCAATTCCATAAATGAACATTTTCTACAATAAAGGAATTTTCGCAAACGAATAAGTTCACACTGCTAGCAGAACTATATTGATTATGGACATTTAAATCAAGACATTAATAATGACATCAGATATCACAATTGAGAATTCTGCTCTCAAATCTCACTCAATGGTCCATATTAATCATTTATTGCATCTGGCTTCTTTGCATCATTAAACAATTATATTCCAACATGTAAAATTATCTAGAGCATATATAAGAAAACTCAAGGAAGAACCTGTGTCAAATCTAGGCAAAGGACTGCCCGTAGAATTTACCAAGTAATGGTCCATCTCCAATTCCATCACTCGAACAGATAGAAATTCGTGAGAAAATCTTTTAAATCGATTCCCACAGACGGCGCCAGTTGATGTGCCAAAAATTGCACGAGAGGATTATATATCCTCGAGGTCAGATATCCAAATTCCCGAGTGCTTAGACCTGATTTGGGTACACTGCTTCCGCTGGAATGATCCTCCAGGGACCTGCAAAAGACACACCGGAGGGGGCTCCGGTGCGGACGCTCCGACGCTCAAGTCAGTATCAGAATCTTTGTATATCATAAGGACCTCAAAGTCCTTGATTTATCGGCTCAAGCTCTCAAAGAATATCAGAAGTATGTTTGATACGAAATGTATTAAGTTTTGTCAAAGTAAAAAGTCTAACCTGGAAATCTCCTCGAATTTACCTATTTATAGAGATACTTTTTGGAGAGGAAGTCAAGCCTTCCTCTTATTTCGGAGCTGCTCATAAGACTCGGCCCTGCTGAGTGGACGAAGTCCTCCAGTCCTCCACCTCCGGAAAGACCGGGGCCAAGTCAAGCCTTCCTCTTATTTCGGAGCTGCCCATAAGACTCGGCCCTGCTGAGTGGACGAAGTCCTCCAGTCCTCCACCTCCGGAAAGACCGGGGCCACTCCCCCTAGTGGACTCCTTCCACTAAAATGAAGGAGGGAAGAATATTTCTTTGGTCAGCCTTAGTCCGATTCATGCGAAGATCTCCTATATTCTCGGTTTACCAATTCATATCAAGATCAGGTCCTCCAGATAAGTCTCTCCGGGAGGACCTCCAGGAGCTCCCTCCGGAGGGACTTCCAGAAGGGATTCTTTATCCAGAGCCCCTTCCATAATCCCATATCTTCTCTTTCATCTTATACTTTATACACGTGTCGACTTCTTATTGAACGACATTTTTAGGCCGCATCAGCTTCCTTTCCATAAACATCTGATTTGACAAAGATTGTGCCAAATACAGATCATCTAATGCTTCAAATACTCCAGCAACATTCTTCTCCTTCATAACTTCCCTGAACACATTGTCTCCCAAACTCAACAATGTTGTAAGCTTTTTCCATAAACTCTTCTTTCTTGGCCTTGTCTGCATCGGATGCAGCAGGGTCAAGAGGAGTAAGGGCCTCTTTCAGCCCATGGTGTGACAGCAGAGCCTTCATCTTGGCTTTCCATAAACCAAAATATGTCTTACCTTTGAATTTCTCTATCTCCAACTTCACAGAGCCCATTTCTTGATTCTTGACTATCTTTCGACTTCCCACAGACGGCGCCAATTGTTATGGAATTGTATCCACTTAGCAATTCCTCACAAATGATAAATCAAGATCACTAGAAACACAAAGAATTGAAACGAATAAAGAAAACAAAATAAGACTCGGGATTTACGTGGTTCAATCAAATGATCTACCACTACAAAAACGCTCGTTTATGCCGATGGATTACCGACGGAATTCAAAGTCAGAAGACTCTGCCGACGGAATTCAATTTCCGTCGGCTTTCTCGACGGGATACCGACGGATATGCCGACGGACACTCAGAACTCTCTACACGGTGTCGTTTTTGGGTCACCGGCCGACGGATTGTTTAGTCGGTATTGTAAATATTCCGTCGGTAACCGACCCGCATTAACTAACCGCCTTCTTGATCGACTCCCAAAATTAAATGTGGTCATACCGACGGAAATTTCCGTCGGTAACCGACCCGCATTAACTACCAAAATTAAATCTGGTCATTACCGACGGAAATTTCCGTCGGTAAAGGCAATTTTTTTTGTATATAAACTGAAGAACAAATTCATTCTTTCTCTTTCGAGAGAAAGAAACCCTCCCTCCTCCCTTCTCCCTGTTTCGAGTCTTAGCGGCCGAGGTGATCTCTCGACTCGATTAGAAAATCTATACGGTACGCTTTCTTAATTTGTTAGTAATTAATTTTTAAGTTATATTGTATTGCCTATAATTATGAATTAAATTTCATGTGTTAATTTAAATTGTTATATAGATTAATATGAAATTAATTGTTTGTAGTTGATGTATATAGTTAATTATTTTGAATGTATGTAGTTGATATATCTAATTAATTAGTTGATATTGTAAGTGGATAATTGCCTATATATATAGCTAGTTGATGTATATAGTTATTTATAATAAATTGATGTGATTTGTTAAGATCGATATTGCATGTTTTGCATAATTGATGTTATATATATAGTTGATATTATTGTTTAATTTGCATATACGTTGGAGTGGAGTTAATTACATAATTAAATTATGATATTGTACGTTATAATTAGCTAGATTAATATTGTTGATTTACTAATTATGAAATTATTGATTAAATTAGGGGCTTTGTTAATTATATTAGGAAATTGTTATTTTAAAGTTAGAAAAAATTGTTACTAAATTTATTAGGTTATAGATTGTTAATTAAAATAGAAAATTGTTAATTAAAATTGGAAATTATTGAATAAATTAGTTATTGTTGAATAAAATAGGAAATTAGTTATTGTTGAATAAAATAGGAAATTATTTATTAAAATAGGTTATTATTGATTAAATTAGGTATTGTTGATTGAATAAAAAATTATTTATTAAAATAATAAATTTTAATTTATTAGATTATTATTTTTTATTAAATTAAGAAATTTATTATTAATTAATTAGTATTATATATATAATTTATTAATTTAAATGTTTAAATTAAATAGATGACTGGAAATGGTGCTGGTGCCTCTGGTGGCTCGGGATCTCACGGGGCTTCCGGGTCACGTAGCCGATCGAGGAAGAGTCGATCCAAACTTAGACCCGAGGCGCCGGCGCCTACACTGCCACGAACACCATTATCGTCGCCTCCGCCACCCATTCCACACCCGTCGCCTGATCAGTCGTCGTCTCATTCGTCTGTCCGGGACCATCCTGCTGTTCCTGCTCGGGATGGCCGGGAGCGCATTTGGGTTACAAGTGGAGGAGTGTAAGTAATTAAATACTTTTATTGTTTAATAATTAATTTCGCATTCGTTTTAATTTATAATGTGTTTTGTTTGTTAATTAATGTCACAGATTGTTACCTGGTAACGAGGTCTCCAGGGCATGCACGATTGCTTTTGGCTCTTTACCGATCTCTGCGGGTGCAATTACTTGGTCGAAGGTCCCAAAACAAAAAAAGTTGGCGTACTTCGAGGAATTTCAAGTAGTAATTAATTACTTAATTATTTAATTAATGTTTGTTAATTTGTTCAATAATAAATAATTTATTATATGTGCAGAAACAAGCCACTTGGGATCGGAATATGTACTCAGACCAGGCTATGTTCAAGTATTTTTGTAAATCGGCGCAAGAGCGGTATAAGGATTTAATGTACGAATGGAGAATGGCATGGCGGAGCGATGGGACGACGCAGAGCTTGGGTAAGGATGATAATGATGTTGTGTTGTGGGATTCATTGACGAGGGAGTGGCTGGATCCTGAGTACATCAGGAAGTGTGAGATTGCTAAGGCCAACCGGAGATCCGACGTTGGGGGTGGGATGTCCAGGCATCGGATTGGAGCCCGGTCCATCCTTGAGCAGTCGATGGTCATTGTAAGTGTTTATTATTTTTTTAATTAATTTCAATAAATTTAATTATATATTTAATATATATAATACATAAATTTAATTATTAGGAACGGGATACGGGGCGTGTACCCACTCACTTGGACCGGATGAGCATTGCTCATCCGTTTAATGCTGATACACAACAATCCACATACGGGCGCACAACTAACCTCCACGTAAGTAATAAAATTGTTTAATTAAATACATTTTTTATAATTTATTCTATTAATTTAAAATTATTAATTATGTAGTTGGAGATGAACCGGAGGATGGCCGAGATCGGAACTCAAGTCGACCCTACTCAAGCCGGAACCAGCAGTGCCCCTACAGTCGAGGAGGTGGACCAGGCTTATTTGGAAGTTGCCCCCACCACCCGCGGACGAGTTCTAGGCCTTGGTCGTATGAGCGCTGATGTCAGGTCCGGCGCTGGTCCATCCCAGACGGCATCGCAGGGTTCCGTATCTTCCACCCCAACTCCTGACGTGACGATGGCACAATTCAACCATTACATGCATGTGATGCATGTAAATATGGGTCGAGAGATGGGGTGGTCGGACGAGAGGATCGAGGAGGTTTATCGGAGAACCATGCAAGCTCCTCCACCGACGGCCAACGTGAACGTGCCTGTTCCCCCAGCCCCCTCAGCCTATGTCCCGACCATGCAGCAGGATGATGACATCATGGGTCAGCAGTTCGGTGGTGGCGCCGACGTTGATATTGATTTGTGGAACTTTGGTCCATGAGTGACTTTGAACAATTTTTTTTTTATGTGTTTAACAATTTTATTTTTATGTCTCGTAGAACTATTTACTTTTATGTCTCGTAGAACTATTTATTTTTTATCTGCATTTTTATTGAACTATTTACTTTTATGTTTAAGTATCAGTTGTTTAATTTTAGTTATGTGTGTTTTATGTGTTAAGAATGTGTATATTTAATTTTGGATGTTTTATGTGATAGATAAACAACATTTTCATTGAAAATTGCCTTGAAGAAAGGCTGTTGTTGTGGTTACATTACATGCATACACTTAACATTACATAAACTTAGCAATACATATTAGAGACATAAACTTAGGATTACATCCAACCTATAAACTTGAACACATAGGGTAGAACACAGAATACTATGGCCACAATAAGAAAGTTCCTCTGCTTCTTTAGCTCTTAAACTTTTCCAGCTTCAAATCCTAATTCTGAGGTTAGTTGGTCAGATGTATCCTTATACATATCCCCAACTAGTTGCGCATGATTCAACTTGTTGTTGAGCTCTTGATTTTCAAGCAAAAGTGAGTCAATTCTCCTCACCATGCCCGGAAACATTCCGTGTGAACTCGTTCCTTGTCCGTGAATTTCGTGTTCATCGGCCCAAACAAAAAAGGAGCATCCAGAACCATTTAGTGAATCTGGGCAAGTATAAAATAGTCTACCTCTGCTTTTTTCTTGCTTCGACATGCACACACGAGCTTCTTTTCCACAATGGCATACCACAATTTTCATGGATGTCGAAGATGAAGACATGAGTTTCTGTATTTTTTTAATTTTTGATGTTTGTGAAGAAGTAGGTTGTTTTGAGTGTGGTTGGAGTGTTAAGAATACGCAATTTAATTTTTTTTATACGCGTCTTTTACCGACGGAAAGTGATTCCGTCGGTATTTACACATGTTTTAATGCCGACGGAAATTTCCGTCGGCAATGTAATTACCGACTGAAATTTGGTCAACGGAATCTGACTGATTTGACATACATTTGAAATATGTGTTACCGACTGAAATTATCCGTCGGTATTGGCAATACCGACGGAATTTCGGCGCGTGATATACCGATGGACTGATTTGACATACATTTGAAATATGTGTTACCGACTGAAATTATTCGTCGGTATTGCCAATACCGACGGAATTTCGACGCGTGATATACCGACGGGCTGACATTTCCGTCGGCATGTAGTATTGAAAAATGTTCCAGAACCTCAAAACACGCGAAAATTTTGGAGTGGAACAAAAAATTAAGGGAAAATTTTGGATTGGAGCGAAAATTTAAGGTATGTTTTTCAGTGTGTAATTTTAATTTGGTGTTTAATTTTTTAGTGTGTAATTTTACTACATAATTTTTACTTTTAGTGTTTAATTTTTAGTGTGTAATTTTAATTTGGTCAAATTGTTTAACAGATGGAATTGCCGGATCGTCGGTGGATGTATTGTACTCCTAGGCTCGTTTTAGGAAATGTGAATGTTGAATTTTATGATAAACTCGTGTCATTTGTTGAATTTGCAAAGCTACACCCACATTACATGTCTGAGGATTGTATTAGGTATCCGTGTAATGCTAAGAAATGTAAGAATAGATCATTTAAAAGCATTGATGAAGTCTTATGCCACGTTGTTATGAATGGGTTCGTTGATAATTACTATAATTGGACAAGTCATGGCGAACAACGGTGGCCTTATAATTTTTATCAAGTCTTGTACTATTACACTACTGCAATTTATGAACAACCAGTACACGTTGAGCATGTCGGCACCAGTAACGATCAAGAGTTTGGGGTGGAAGAACCCGATATGTATCAAACAATGGTGATGGAAGCCGGTATGTCAAATATAGAGGAGGAACCAACAGATGAAGCATTTCAGTTTTATGAGATGCTCAAATTAGTCGATCAAGATTTGTACCCAGGGTGTGATTCTCATTCTCAGTTGTCATTTAATGCTCGACTTATGGCTATCAAGACGAAGAACAAGCTATCTAACAGAGCATATGAGCAAATGACACAATTATGCAGTGAGATTTGTCCTGTCGATAATAAAGTACCTACGACGTTTCATCAGAGCAAACAACTGATGAAGAATATGGGTTTGCCGGTTGAGAAGATTGATTGTTGTGTGAATGGTTGCATGTTATACTGGGGTGATGACGATAGCGATCTTCTTATGTGTAGAATGTGTGGCCATCCCCGGTACAAAGAGCCACGACGGAAGGGACCAGGTGGTCAATCGAGCAAGACAAAAAAGAAAGTGCCACACAAGAGGATGTATTATCTTCCTATCATTCCTCGTTTAATGAGATTGTTTCAATCTAGTGCTACAGCTCAACACATGACGTGGCATGCAAGAAATTCTGAAGATACTGAGGCTGGGGATATGAGACATCCGTCCGACTCTGAAGCCTGGAAACGCCTTGATAACGTGTTTCCAGGATTTGCTTGTGAACCGAGGAATGTGAGATTAGGCTTGAGTACTGATGGTTTTGCACCGTTTGGGAGTTATGGAAAGAAGTATTCTTTGTGGCCGGTGATACTGACTCCGTATAATCTACCTCCATGGATGTGCATGAAACCTCAAACAATGTTTCTGACTGTATTGGTGCCTGGTCCGTCGAATCCAAAGCATAAACTTGATGTTTTTCTCCAGCCTCTTATTAAAGACTTGATCTTCCTATGGGATAACGGAGTCCAAACGTATGATGTTTCTAGGAAACAGAACTTCACGATGCGTGCTGCTTTATTGTGGACCATTAGCGACTTTCCTGCATATGCTATGTTGTCCGGGTGGAGTACAGCCGGAAAGCAAGCTTGTCCGTATTGTATGGAATATTCTGAAGCTTTCAGTCTCCCGAAGAGTAGAAAAGTTTCATGGTTCGATAATCACCGAAGGTTTTTACCTCGAGATCATCCATTTCGAAGGAATAAGGTGGACTTCACGAAGAATAGAACAGTCACAAACAATCGACCGCCCCTTCGAAATGGTATTTTATACATTTATTTTAACATGTTTTTTTGGGTTACATTTATTCTAACATTTATTAATCGTACAAGACAAAGTCTGTTACATGAGATTGAGTGGACGAGTTTGAAAAAAACTACGGAGGAAAATGCAGAAGAACACAACAAAGGAATCCCAGGTAACTGGAAGAAAAAGGGTATTTTTTGGGACTTGCCATATTGGAGTTCACTATTGCTCCGACACAATTTGGATGTCATGCACATTGAGAAGAATGTGTTTGACAATGTGTTTCACACAATCATGAACACAGAAGGCAAGACGAAAGATACTCCAAAGTCCAGGGAAGAGTTGAACACTATCTGTCGCCGTGATGAGTTGGAACAGGATACCCGTACAGGTAAATATCCAAAGGCTTGCTACACACTAGATAAGGCACAAAAACAGGAATTGTGTAGGTGGATTAAAGAGTTAAGATTTCCAGACGGCTACGTGTCAAACATGAGTCGATGCGTAGACACAACAAAAGGCAAAGTTGCAGGGATGAAGAGTCATGATTGTCATGTTTTTATGCAGCGCTTGATACCTATTGCGTTTCTAGAATTTCTTCCTCTGAATGTGTGGAGGGCTGTCACTGAATTAAGTCTATTTTTTAGAGATTTAACGTCTACAACAATCAAGGTTGATGATATGAATCGTTTGGAACGAGACATTCCAGTTATTTTGTGTAAGTTGGAACGTTTTTTCCCACCTAGCTTCTTTGACTCGATGGAACACTTACCTGTTCACTTAGCGTATGAAGCTAGGATTTGTGGTCCAGTGCAGTACAGGTGGATGTACCCATTTGAGAGGTGAACAATTCTATTTCTCTCATTTAATTAGTTTTTAGTATAAGGAGCCTTATTTTAATTTGTTAACTATTATAATTTTAGGTATCTCCACAACTTGAAGCGCAATGCTAAACAGAAGGCAAACGTCGAAGCATCGATTGTTAATGCGTATTTGAATGAAGAGGTTGGCATGTTTTGTTCATATTATTTTGAAGACCATGTCAACACGAGGATCAGGAATGAACCACGTAACTTCGATGGTAGAGGTACGCAACAAGAAGTCGATGGCATGCTCTCTGTATTCAAGTCTAAGGGGCGACCTATAGGAAAAGCCACTGAACGATATTGGTCAACACACACAGAGGCTGAAATAGCACAAACGTACGTGTTATTGAATTGTGATGAAGTTCAACCTTACATTGAGTAAGTATTTCATATATTTATCATCTAATTAAATAGCACTAAACGTGCGTCATTTATCATCTAATTGTGTTGTGAATTATTAGGATGTATACACAAGAACTACGACATGCAGATCAAAACATCTCAGATAGAGACATAGATACTAGTCTTCAACGTCAATTTGCCCGATGGTTCCAACGTTATGTGAGTATCATTAATTGAATTTTACGTGAACAAATAATTGTTTTGATTAATGTTAATTTTAACTGTACGTATAGGGACAATCGCACGATTTTCAGAGCCGGTTCTTACAGGATCTCAGCCAAGGACCACTACGGCGTGTTAGGACTTACAACGGCTATATTGTGAAAGGCTACAGGTTTCATACATCAGAGTATGCATCAACAAGAACGACTAACAACAGTGGTGTTTGTCTTAGGGGTGCGAATTACAATGCAGATGCAAGTGATTACTTTGGGGTGTTACACGAAGTCGTTGAAATTGAATATCCGGGATATCCAGTGAAAACCGTAATGTTGTTCAAGTGCCATTGGTTTGACACATCCCCTTTAGGAACCAAAATTCATCCGGAGTACAAGCTTGTGGATGTTAATTCGAAAAGGAAGTATAGCGGGGATGATCCGTTTGTATTTGCCTCTCAGGTATCTCAAGTCTACTACTGCACGTATCCAGGAGCTGGAAAACGTAATAGATCAGAATGGCACGCTGTTTGCAAAGTGAAGGCAAGGTCAATGGTGGAGGTCCCCCAAAAGGAAAACAACGATGAAGATGAACCTCTGTTTCAAATGGAACAAATAGAGAATCAAACTGAAGTGTTTGCGGGAGATTTTAATCTTTCGGTAGACTTGACGGCTGCAAATCCACAATTCATTGTTATTGAAAACGATAGTGGACATGAGGAGGAGGATGAACATGACGAGGGGGAGGATGAAGAAGATGAGGATGAAGAAGATGAGGAGGAAGAGGAAGATGTGGCAAATAATGAAAATGAAGACGAAGATGAAGATGAATATTAAATTAATGTAACCTAGCTATTTTATTTTGTACAATTTATAAGATTTCATTATTTATCATTTGGTTATAACTTATAATTTAATTATTTATCATTTGGTTATTTTATTAATTAACTTATAATTTAATTATTTATCATTTGGTTATAAAAATCCAATGGCGACGGAACATATCCGTCGCCATTTCCGTCGCTAACGGCAACGAGCCAAAGCCGACCGAAATATCCGTAGCCATTTCCGTCGCTAACGGCAACGAGCCAATACCGACCGAAATATCCGTCGCCATTTCTGTCGCTAACGGCAACGAGCCAATACCGACCGAAATATTCGTCGCCATTTCAGTCGCTAACGGCAACGAGCCAAAGCCGACCGAAATATCTGTCGCCATTTCCGTCGGCATTTCCGATTATAAATGTAACTTTCTCTCATTTCACGCGTATTTTCCCTCAATCTCTCTATGTCTCTCCCTCTCCCTCTCCCCCACTCCACCTCCTTTCCGAATATAAAGCCTCCTTGTCGTGGTCGCAGCCGTCGCCCACCGCCTCCTCTGCCATCGCCCACCGCCTCCTCTGCCGTCGCCCATCCTCTCCTCCAAGAATGTCGTCGCCCACCGCCTCCTCTGCCGTCGCCGTCTTCGTTTGAAAGGTACGTTTTTTTTTTGTTTGTTAAATTTGGTCTGAATTGATGTGTATGAGTCTAAAGTGAGAGAGGTCAAGTGTATTTGGTTTCTGAAAATTCATTTACCTTACCAAAATAATCATGTGGTTTGAATAACTACCAAATATCCCCTAAAAAGAGCAAAAAAAATGTTTAATACTATTATATAATTTGAGGAAAATGGAGATATGTGTTAATTCTGAGTATTTAATAAGATGCAGTAAGAATCACATAGATAAAGTATGAAAATACGAATTGAAAATTAATTATAATTCTAAAAGTTTTTCACGTGCCTTCGGCCCTACAACTTGTTTGCCTCTAATTTTATGGTATATATGTTTTTCTAATATTTGTATCACATATGATACACGTACAGTCTATGTATATGTTTTAATTTATTGAATATGATTTAGTATAGGTTAGCACAAATTAATATAGAGAAATACTTGTAAAATGTGCAACTCAGTGATTTTTTTGGCATTCTGCACGTATTCATGGAGATATGTTTAAATATCCATTTTCCTTGAATTATTGATTTATTTATTGTACTCTAAATCTCTTATCTTTGAACTACCAGCATGACTGAAACTATGCGAGCCTAATGAAGTTACTTGATCTCTGTTGAGGTATGTTCAATTTTTATGATAATTTAATTTATGTTTAAATATATAAAATGACAATTGAATCTTGATTCTTTGGAATTGATTTTGAAATGGCAGGGATGGAGTCGAGTCAGCGAAATATCCGTAGCCATTTCCGTCGCTAACGGCAACGAGCCAATACCGACCGAAATATCCGTCGCCATTTCCGTCGCTAACGGCAACGAGCCAATACCGACCGAAATATCCGTCGCCATTTCAGTCGCTAACGGCAACGAGCCAAAGCCGACCGAAATATCCGTCGCCATTTCCGTCGCCATTTCCGATTATAAATGTAACTTTCTCTCATTTCACGCGTATTTTCCCTCAATCTCTCTATGTCTCTCCCTCTCCCTCTCCCCCACTCCACCTCCTTTCCGAATATAAAGCCTCCTTGCCGTGGTCGCGGCCGTCGCCCACCGCCTCCTCTGCCATCGCCCACCGCCTCCTCTGCCGTCGCCCATCCTCTCCTCCAAGAATGTCGTCGCCCACCGCCTCCTCTGCCGTCGCCGTCTTCGTTTGAAAGGTACGTTTTTTTTTGTTTGTTAAATTTGGTCTGAATTGATGTGTATGAGTCTAAAGTGAGAGAGGTCAAGTGTATTTGGTTTCTGAAAATTCATTTACCTTACCAAAAGAATCATGTGGTTTGAATAACTACCAAATATCCCCTAAAAAGAGCAAAAAAAATGTTTAATACTATTATATAATTTGAGGAAAATGGAGATATGTGTTAATTCTGAGTATTTAATAAGATGCAGTAAGAATCACATAGATAAGGTATGAAAATACGAATTGAAAATTAATTATAATTCTAAAAGTTTTTCACGTGCCTTCGGCCCTACAACTTGTTTGCCTCTAATTTTATGGTATATATGCTTTTCTAATATTTGTATCACATATGATACACGTACAGTCTATGTATATGTTTTAATTTATTGAATATGATTTAGTATAGGTTAGCACAAATTAATATAGAGAAATACTTGTAAAATGTGCAACTAAGTGATTTTTTTGGCATTCTGCACGTATTCATGGAGATATGTTTAAATATCCATTTTCCTTGAATTATTGATTTATTTATTGTACTCTAAATCTCTTATCTTTGAACTACCAGCATGACCGAAACTATGCGAGCCTAATGAAGTTACTTGATCTCTGTTGAGGTATGTTCAATTTTTATGATAATTTAATTTATGTTTAAATATATAAAATGACAATTGAATCTTGATTCTTTGGAATTGATTTTGAAATGACAGGGATGGAGTCGAGTCAGCGAAGGACAATTTAATATACTCCACGGTACGTATTAATATACTCACATTCTTGTTAAATTATTTTTCATATAAGTTTTTGTTAATGTTTACTACGTTGTTTTAATATTTCACAGAGCTTTTTCAAGCATTCTAGCGAGGGGTATAGTTGTCATAATCAGCAGCAAAATTCTATTTGCTTCTTACTTGATCGATCCTCTGCCAATTCCGGAACACCATTCGATGCCTTAGCACTCTGGTCTACATCATCAAGTTTTTGCTGTTTGCTCAAGCAAAGGACGACGATTTTGTTTATTCTGTTGGATGCAATGTAGATTTGTGTATTGAATTATTTAAGCAATTTTGATCGTGTATTGAATTATTTAAGCAATTTTGATCGGGTCGGATCCCGATCGCAAATAATTTTTTTTTTTTAAATTTTTGGTACTTACCGACGGACTATTCCGTCGGTTTAGCGTCGGTAATACCGACGGGCGAGCCGACGGAATATCATTTTTTAAAAAAAATTTTAATACTTACAGACGGAAAATTCCGTCGGTAAATTAAAATAATAAAATTTAAGTCCAAAATATACCGACGAAAAATTGATTTTGGGATCCGTCGGTACAGGCGAACCGGTTTGAAAACTTGGTTTGAAAACGGGTTGGCTTGACTGCCGACGGAATTGAATCCGTCGGTACAGGCGACCCGGTTTGAAAACGGGTTGGTTTGAATCCGTCGGCATATACCGACGGATGCATATTTTCCGTCGGTAACCACTACCGACCAATTAATTGACGACGGATAAAATCCGTCGGTAAATCCGTCGGTAAGAGCCAATACCGACTGAATATCCGTCGGCATAACCGTCGGTAAAACACCTCTTTTTTGTAGTGTACGTCCACGGAGGATAGAAGACTCTCTTCACTAATCTCAAATGAAAGTTATAGATTACAAGTATTCACTAAGCTTGATCTCTCAAAACTCTCAGTTTCAGTAACCTACAATCTATGCATTAGATGGTGTATTTATAGATGTACAATGCATTGGATAACCGCCACTAACCAACTAACTAACAGAAAAAATAGAATTAACTAAATTTGAAAACTAGATTTCAGTACACTTGACTCAGCTGAGTTGGCTTCAGCAGACTTGGACCCAACTCTCCTGAACTGACTTCACACGACTTGCATCAACAGAGTTGTCCAAACTCTTATCAGATCAGTTGACTCCTAATCAGACCACTAAACCTTATCAACTGAGTTACACCTTAACCCAACTTTGTTGAACTCCAAGATCAGAACACTAGCAACTCTCCTGATAGATAGAAATCAGATGACATCCAATATTGCATTAATCCTAACACTTTGAGTTGTGAAGTCTACATTAGTATTGTGTTAGCTCGGTTATACGCTATAATAATTGGTTTGGTTTGTGAAGGGTATTTTATAATATTATGGCTTCTGATTGTGAATTTGGATGTGGTTTTCCTATAAGAAGAAGGCATCTCGATCTCAATTTGAGTGATCTCCAATATCACTATTCTCACTACCTCTTGATTTCTAAAATTTTGGTGACTGTTGATCTTTTATACATAAATATTTTCTATTTCAGCAGTTTCCTAACATAATTTATGTTTGATGTATGCTTTCGTTTTCTCATACAAGGTCGCCTTTGTAAGCTCACAGTCTAGGGAAAATATTATTTAGAAACTAAATGTAATTAATTTTGTTATTTTGATGTGCCTCATCACTCACATTTCCGATCAAAATGACATGAAGAATGAATGAATAGTTGGTGTGTGTTGAGCAGAATTATACATGACAATTGTGTGTGTTTTAGTTTTAGACGAATTGAATTGAAGATATACATAATAGTAATATTGCTTCTTCTTCAACTTCAAACCTCTAGAATTAAACTCTCCTTCACGAAATTAATACAGTATGTATACTTTATTTCTCTCTTTTATTTTTTCCTCTATAAATACATTACTAATTTGCAGTATATATATTCAAAAATTTTACTAGATGCACTAATATATATTGTTACACCAGGTCAAAAAAATAAAATTTTGACAAGTCAATCCTAATCACCAGCTTACGTGGCGACGACTAGTCAACTTAGTCGTGCGACGACTAGTCAACATTTAGAATAAGAAAATGTAAACATGTGCTCGCTCTAGGGTTATCGGCGAGCACGTGAAGAGTTATCTAGAAAAGAGAAGTCTCAAAACCCTTCAAGAGTGGGCGAGGACGACCACCATTCACGGAGAAGATCGGACGACCAGATCCTCCGGCGACCACCGTGGCCCAGCTCCTCGTTAAAGGCGAGGACGACCACCAAAGAGACGGTTTAACACCGGAACAACCTTCGAGATGCATCAAATGCGGTCTCCCATCACCTTTTTCTGATGGGATCTCATAGCAAATTGGAGCCTGCCACGTGTAAAGGCATGGCAACCAATTTCCTACCATAAAAGCCCCAATAGGCTCATTGTAAACATAAGTTCTATTTACTTGCACAAAGACCGAGGCAGAATATACAAAGCTATCACAGCTCCCAAGCTTCTCTAAGAAGCTAGCTACAAACATTCTTCATCTTGTTTTTCATTGTTTCATCACTAAATCATCCGTTTTAATCCTTTAATACACGTAATCACCCCGATAATATTATATGATTATTTAGTTGCTTACGAAGTCCACATCCAGATCATCCACTCAAAAGCACGTACAACATTTGGCGCTAGAAGGAGGGGTCCTTTTACGTGTTCTTCATCAAGTTTCAACCGATCATCGAACGATCGGCTTGTAAACTCGTTTATATCAGGTTTTAATCGGTAGAAATACCTTTTTTAACATCATCTACGTATTTTATTACGTATATTTGCTACTTTACGTACTTTGTACGACTAGGAATTCCTTTCCCGATCAATAGTTGTTCTTGAATATTTGTTGTATTCTAGGCGTATTTTGGAGTTTGATCTCCTAGTAAATCTGTTTTAGCACTCTTTTGTTGTTATTTTGCAAGTTCGTAGTTGTAATAGCATGTTCTTATGCGAAAGAATTCGAATCTTGTGTTTTTTAGCATCGAAAGTTTAGGTCATTTCATACTTTGTAACCGGTTCCCAAAAATCACTCTCAAAGATGTCTCATCATTCGAACCATGACGGAATCCCACCTCACGGAGGGAACGAACCCCCTCCACCGATAGCTCCGGTCAATCCGGCGGCGAATATCAAACTTGGGGCCATCTTAAACGATCCTTAACACTTGAGAGAATTCACTGACTACCTCAACGAAAAGAGGAGAAAAAATGAGGCGATGGAACTGGAAAAGGCCAAAGAACAGGCCAAGGAAAACGCCCGAAAGGCGAAAGCCCGTGCCAACAATGATGACGAGGACGAGTAGAGGTCGTTCTCAGTCACTGGTTTAAACAAACACCCCCGTGACAAGGGCAAGGCAAATACTCATGAGCGACCACACCGTAGTCATACCGGCGATTCGAGAGATAGTCGGGACTCGGTTTTCAACCGCATGGGCGACAAGGACGAAAGATCTCCTCGCCCAGTGAACTACAATGTCGATGGTCGACCAAATAAGGCTTACCACAGAGGAAAAGATCACGGAGAAAGAATCTCCGCCCTAGAACGAGTAGGGGAAAAATTGCGAGGACCAGCAAAGAGTTTTCGCAGCCATCGGCCGGAAAGATCCCTCCATCACTCGCCCGAGCGATCACATCACAACCGGGATGATCGACCGGTTGTATCTCACAGGAGCCAGCATGACGAGCACGTTGTCCCTCGACCCCAAACTGCCGAGAAGGGTCAGATCGCCCAGTTCATAGAGACCCAGATGAAAATGAAGTTGGAAATTGAAAACCTCCGGGCATAGGTGGCCGCCTCCAAGAAGGGAAACATTCCACCCGTCACTCTTCCCGTCTAACCTCTAAATGTCATGATCCTCACCGCCCCCATACAGAAGAAGATCCAGATGCCTTCAATGGCAGTATACGATGGCATGTCCGACCCCCGGGTGCACTTGTTAAAGAATACGAATTACATGGCCTCAGTTGGGGCAGCAGATGCCACCCAGTCCCGAAACTTCTCCCTGGCTTTGGGAGACCGAGCCCATCGTTGGTATACAACTTTGGGAGCCGGGTCCATCAGCTCCTTCATCGAACTAGGGCATCAATTCCTAACATATTATGGATCAATTACTGCTCGCCCAGCATCCAAGCAGCGTTTGGCAAACGTTCGCTAGAGCCTGACCGAGTGACGAAAAGACTTTATCGAACGATTTGATAGGTTGGTCATCGATGGGGAGGCAGTGAATGATGAAACGAAGATGATCTCAGCTGTTTCCGGCCTAAGAATAGTTTCACGCCTATGGGAATCCATGCATACACTATTTCCTGAATCTTATGCAGATTTCCGCAATCGGGCGGGAAACATCATTCAGATGGAAGAAATTATGGACGCCGCAAAGGCTAACGAGCAGCCTGAGACGGTCAAAAAAGTGTGGCCACCAAAGAAGAATTTTACAATTGGGGAGCCGTCCTAGTCAAAAAAGGCAGTAAACCAAGGAAACAATTCCAGGCCGGCAAATTTCAAGCCTTTCGAGGAGGCTCCGGAAATCACACAGTTGAGAGAGAATCTCACCATCGACCCCAGATCCATTTTCAATGCGATCAAGGGAAAGAATATGCTCCCCCCGACGAGTGCGATGCATACAAACGAGAACAACTTAAATGCAGAGAAGTTCTGCAAATACCACAACTCCATCGGCCACCGGACGAATGGGTGCCGAGATTTGATAAAGAACCTGTAGAAGCTGTACATGGAGGGCAAGCTCGCCCAATACATCAAGTCCAGAGAAGGCAATGCCGACCACCGGGGAAAGAAGCGTCGCGACGACGACGAGGACTTGCGCCAGTAGATCAACCGTCAGAAACTGACACCACCAATGTCGAATGGCCCGCCTGGCGACATTGATTTCGTGGGCGGCCAATGCAATGTGATAGAAGGCCCCCTGGGGGGAACTCAATCCGGAACGGCTCTGTCTGTTCACCGACAGTAAAGCGAAATGCGAGCACTGAACAACGTGCACCAGGTGTGCGTCACCGCGGCTGCAGAAAAGCCCATCTCATACCAAGTCCTATTCACGAACGATGACCTCAACGGAGTAGTACAGCCAAACAACGATGCTTTGGTTGTCACCGGAAAAATTATGGGAACCATCGTCCATCGCATGATGGTCGACCCCGGGGCATACACCAACGTCCTTTTCAAGCACACTCTAGATGCTCTCGGTGGATACGAAGCATATATCGAGCCGTGCAACGACATCATCGTGGGTTTCGGAGATACCCGCTCCGTCCCCATCGGAAGGATAAGGCTATCAGTTGAACTGGCATCGCAACGACATAAGAATTCTCCCACTGAGGGAAAGTATATCGAGTGTCAATAAGAAAAAACACAAATGAACTACTTGGAGGGTTTTCCCAACAAGTACCAAAGAATAGAGATAGGAGAGTCAAGTCAGCAATTCGACGACCAGCGAACAGAGGTGGACGAGCACACCCCAATGGGAATAGACGAGCACATTCAAACGGAATTGAATGATCAATTCCTTGAGGTGATCGACGACCAGGTTCCAGATCTGGACATTCCAGATTTAGAGCCTAGGCTAGGCTTTAAGCTAGAGATCGGAATCGAGCACCCTCGCTGGAAGGAACCCAAAGAACGGGCAACTCCAGCGGAGGACCTTCAAACCATCCATCTAGATGAAGCTCATCCGGACCTTGAAGTTTTTATAGGTTCAAATTTTCCAGAGCAACTACGGTCATAAATGATCACTTTTTTAAAAGAAAATGTTGGAGCATTCGCATGGTCGCACGAGGACATGGTGGGCATCAACATGAATCATGCCTGCCATAGATTGAATATTGATCCCACGAGGAGACCTATCAAGCAAAAACGAAGAAAGTTTGGTCCTGATAAGTATGCGGCTATGGCGATCGAAGTTACAAAATTAATCGACAATAAATTGATCAAGAAAACAGGAACTGATCCCGAGTGGGTGGCAAATCCCGTGCTCGTCCGAAAAACGAATGGATCGTGGTGACTGTGTATAGACTTCACAGATCTAAATGACGCCTGTATCAAAAACCATTTTCCGATGCCCCACATCGATTATCTAGTGGATAGTACAGCGGGGCATGAAATGCTAACTTTTATGGATGCTTTCGCGAGATATCATCAGATCACGATGTATCCCAATGACCAAAGACATACAACTTTCATGACAGCGACAAACATGTACAACTGGAAAAAAATGCCCTTCGGTTTGAAAAATGAAGGGGCAACGTACCAAAGACTGGTAAATAAAATGTTTGATCATCACATCGGTGAGATGGTGGAAGTCTATGTCGACGACATTGTTGTCAAAAGCTTGCGGAAATAAGATCACCTCCATCACCTCACCATGACATTCGATATCTTGAAAGAGTATAATATGAAGATGAATCCAAAGAAGTGCAGTTTCGGAGTTAGCTCCGGGAAATTTCTTGGGCACATGGTTAGCCAGAGGGGCATCGAGGCAAATCCTACAAAGATTCAAGCAATCATCGATATGCAAAGCCCAAGGAATGTAAAAGAAGTACGGAGATTGACAGGATGCCTAGTATCGCTGAACAGATTCGTTGCACGAATGGGCGATCGTTGCAAAACCCTTTTTTGACGCATTGAAAAGGGGAAGGTTCGAATGGACCAATGAGTGCAAAAAAGCTTTCGAGAAACTAAAAGAATATCTATCAGATCCGAAGGTCCTATCTAAGCCAGTCCCAGGCGAAAAATTATACCTCTACTTGGCAGCCACTGAGTGCGGGATCAGCTCAGTGCTCGTCCGAGCAGAAGGGAGCACACATTTGCCAATTTACTATGTGAGTCAGTCACTGAGGGATGCCGAGTTAAGATACACCCCAATGGAAAAATTGGCTTACGCTTTGGTCATGAGCGTGAGAAAGCTAAGGCAATACCTGTTCGACCATGAGGTGGTGGTTCTTACGACATTTCCTCTATGACAAGCATTACATCGGTCGGATACCACTGGAAGACTATTGAAATGGTCAGTGGAAATCGGGCAATTCAGGCTCACCTACTCACCAAGAACGGCGATCAATGGGCAAGTCCTGGCAGAGTTCATTGTGGAGCTCACCTTTCCAGAAAAGATTGACAAGGAAATCGAACTTCCTTAGACACTGTTCGTCGACGAGCACCAAAGCAGGGGCAGGGATAGTCCTCACCAGCCCGTCCGGACAAACTTTTGCTTCGGCAATCGAGTTCGAGTACCGGGAGACCAATAATGAGGCCGAGTACGAGGCGTTAGTCGCTGGATTCAAGATGGCAATGGCCGTGGGCACCAGAAAACTAAAAAAAAATTCAAACTCTCAGCTAGTGGTGTGCCAGATAACAGGCGAGTACGAGGCTCGCGGCGACCGAATGTTAAAATATCAAGAATTGGTGAAGGGATTACTCGATCAATTCAATCAAATCCACATCGAGCAAATCCCTATGGAGCAAAATACGCAAGCAGATGCTTTAGCTCGGCTGGCCACTTCAGAGGGGGAGGCAATATTTTCAAAAGCTACAATCATAAAAATTTCTTCCCCATCAGTGAGTAGAAATCAAATTATGTAGGTTGAAGCGACCAGCGACGAGGAGTGGATGACGCCGATCACCAAGTACATCAAGACCGGCGAGCTCCCGGCAGACAAAGTTAAGGCGACCAAACTACAGCCCAGGTCCGCCAGATACACGGTCATTGGCGATCAGCTATACAAACGAGGTTTTTCAATGCCATTATTGAAATGCCTAGGAGCAAAGGAAGCAGAAGTCGTCATGCATGAAATCCACGATGGAGTATGTGGAAATCACACAGGGGGCAAGCACTCGCTTTAAAGATCATGAGGCAGGGCTATTTTTGGCCTACTTTGAAGAAGGACGCAATCCACCACGCGCAGACGTGCAAGAGATGCCAAGCTTTCGCTCCCGCCATACACTCACCACCAGACGAGCTCATCTCAGTGTATAGTTCATGGCCTTTCGCAAAGTGGGGCATCGACCTTATAGGACCTTTCCCTTCAACTGTGGGGGGAGTAACGTTCGTCGTTGTAGAAGTCGACTATTTCACCAAATGGACGGAGGCGAAGGCATTAAAGACCATCACAACGGCTCAAATGACAAACTTCATTTGGAAAAACATCATCTGCAGATTCGGCCTACCATGAGCAATCGTGACGGACAACGGACGCCAGTTCACCAGTCAAAACATGTTAGATTTCTGCTCAAAATGGAACATCCATAAACTTTTTTCAACACCCTATCATCCACAATCGAATGGTCAAGTAGAGGCTATAAACAAAATCATCAAGCATACCTTGAAGGCAAAGCTGGAAGGATTGAAGGGAAAATGGGCGGACGAGCTGCACATGGTGTTGTGGGCATATCGGACGACCACGAGAAATTGTACAGGCGAAACCCCATTCGCGCTTGCGTTCAGAACAGAGGTTGTCATACCAGCAGAAGCACAAGTCGCCACCTTCCGATTGGCAAACTATGACGAGCAGCTAAACAACGATGCACAACTCTCCGATTTGGATTTCCTAAAAGAGCGAAGACTAACAGCGGACGAGAGAAACGTAGTTTACAAGCAAAGGTCAAAACGTTACTACAACACCAAAGTACGAGCTCGGCAATTTACCATTGACCAACTCGTACTTCGACGGGCAACGGAGCAGTCAATAGGCATACTTGGCCCGACTTGGGAGGGCCCGTACCGCATAACACGCACGTACTCAAATAGATCGTACGAGTAAGCAGATCTCAACGGCAAGCCGAGCCAGTACCCATGGAACGCGGTCAAATTGAAGAAATATTATCAGTAAGTTTCATTTTCGTACATTTGTATAGTTTGTATTTAGAATCGTTTCAATACATGTCAAGTTTTAAGTTTCATCAAGTGTTAACATAAATTTTAGATTTTTAGATCAGGGCTCTGCGAAGCCATCCAATCAAGGAAACTCGAAACACATACGGACGTAAACCGAAAGGTAGAGGTCCGAAAAAGAGCACAAACCGAAAGGTTGAGACTCGAAACACATACGGACGTAAACCGAAAGGTAGAGGTCCAGAAACGAGCACAGACCGAAAGGTTGAGACTCGAAACACATACGGACGTAAACCAAAAGGTAGAGGTCCAGAAACGAGCACAGACCGAAAGGTTGAGACTCGAAACACATACAGACGTAAACCGAAAGGTAGAGGTCCGGAAACGAGCACAGACCGAAAGGTTAAGACTCGAAACACATATGGACGTAAACCGAAAGGTAGAGGTCTGAAAACGAGCACAGACCGAAAGGTTGAGACTCGAAAAACAAACGGACATAAACTGAAAGATAGAGGTCTGGAAACGAGCACAAACCGAAAGGTTGAACTCGAAAAACATATGGACGTAAACCGAAAGGTAGAGGTCCGGAAACGAGCATAAACCGACGAAAGGTTGAACTCGAAACATACACGGATATAAACTGAAAGGTAGAAATTCTGAAGATAAGTATTCATTGAAGGATAAACTTGCAAAATAATCAAAGTAAAAAAAAATTGAAAGAAAGTGACGAGGACGATCACTACAAAACGAACGAACACACATCATAAGCAAAAAGTTCATTTATAAAGAGGCTTTATAGGCCGAACAGTTACAAAACAGGCCTTCAAGGCCGAACAATACAAAGGCCTTATCGGCCGAACAGGTACAAAGAAAGAAATGTGAGCTCAAGGGGGATTCTCCTCAACAAGAGCACCCTCCTCGCCCAAAGCAACGACAACCTCCCCGCCTCCGGCTACGGCGACCTCCTCAACAGTTTGAGTAACTTCCCCTCCGGCCGTCTGATCGTCAAGTTGGGGCGGGCTCTCAAACAGAACTTTCCTCGCCAAAAGACGAGGAAACATGAGACCCATACTCACCAAGTCGAGCAGGGGAAGGACGGAGCCCTCTTTTGGATCCTCCTCGAGGAGATGATCTTCGATGAACTCAGTGAAGACCAATACATCTACTTCGGGATGAGTATCTTTGAAGCGGCGGATGAGCTCATGCGCAGTAAAGGCCGCCGAGTAGCAAGCCCCAGATTCGGCTAAATAAGCCTTTTCATCCCATTCTTTTTCCACGACGGACAGCTCATGCCCAACACGAGCCAACTCGTCCTTAACAGTTTTCAGACGTTTTTGCATAGTGGCCGCCGTCGTGCGAGCAGCAGCGAGTACGCTGGAGTTCTTTGCTTTCTCATCCTCGACAGCCTCGAGGCGAGCACGGAAATCTTCGATCGATTGATGATCCACCTTTTTCTCTTTCTGAGCAACTCCGAGTTCGGCCTCCAAGTCCGCCACTTTCTTCTCAAGGCCGCTGTTAGCTTTCATCAATTGGGCGACCACTACCTCTTTCTCATCATTGCCCTTTTTTAGATCATGAATCTGAAGGACAAGCTGCTCGCTCTGATAGGCCGAGCGACTGTTGTTTATAGCAATCTGACGAGCATTCTCGGTAGCAGTTTGGCAGTCAACCTCTTCAAGGAAAGGTTTAGTCAGCCATCAGGGCAAGTTTTTCATTGCTCGAATCGCGAGTTAATCTAGCGAATCGCCATCGGCCGGGTCTCGCGACCGGTAGAAATTAAGGAGATCATCGCTGCAGGGAGCGGTCTCCGGGTGCTCGGCAAGCCTGGAAACCATATGGAAAACGATCAGAAGGAGATACATTTTAAAAAGATTTGAAGGCATTTATTAGAGAAAACTCACTTGGCAACCCGTTCGGCACTCCAGCCGAGCATCGTGATATCGCCGGGAGCCCTCTGCCCGGCCGAGGAGGTCGCGACAACCTCCTACGTTTGTCTTGTTTTGCGAGCAGGAGACGGTCTTTTTTCATATTGAAAATATGTTTCCCTTGAAAGTTTGTCCCTGTCTAGCCCTTCCCGACCACTCAAAATGTCTTTTATGCTCGCGACACAGCGAGCAATGTCCTCATACTCCTCGCGAAGGGTATTTCTTAGAGTGTCCTCCACTCTTGTCGGGTCAATCTAATGTAGCAAGAGTAAGTATCCCGTATGTGAGCTCTCAGTGTCACTCCTTTAAAATAGTGATACTTTTTAAAAAATCACGTGAATTTGGGTTCAAATAACAACATTTTAATGGATCATCTTTGTGAAGCATAAATCTTGTGGTGTATATATAATATATGAAGTTTGTACATGTAATGAAACATAAATATAACTAACAAATTTGGCTATATTCTCGAAGGTACTAGGGGAAGGCAAATTTGGCTATATTCTCGAAGGTACTAAGGGAAGGATGCAGGGGTGACTGTGATTGAGAGATTATTTTATGTGGAGTTGTAAATCAAAGAACGACACTGATTTAAAAAGCTTTTTGATTATTCCCATTCTCATATTATTTAGTTAATTACCTTAATATTTCTATAGTTATATAACTTATGAGTTTATTATTATTGGTTCTATGTCCTTTGTTATACATAAGTAACTCAGTAAGTGTAATCGTTTATATCTTCTCTGTTTAAACACATTTCACTATTGTAATTCAATGTTATTTATTGATTAAAAAATTAAGAAAAAAACGTTCTCTCCATTATGTAATTCTTTCATGGCATTCGTAAAAATCAATTCGAATTGTTTATCATTGTTCACGATTTTGATGTATCAAAAGGCGTTAGCTGTGGACCTGCTTTTATAAGAAAATAAGAATTTTGTTTATGAACAATTATATGAACTTCAAGAACGTGTTCCAAGGGTAGGTCCTCTTGTTTGCTTGATGTAGATACTAGACCTCTGCTAGCTATGGACGATGATTTGGCTATACATTTCCAGTAAAACGAATGTTGAGACGAAAGTATACATGTGGAATCGTTAACAAACAGACATAAAAGATGATAACTATGTAAACAAAGGAAATTAATTAATTAAACTCATAACATATAATCTTGATATTCATTCATTCTTTAACAGAATAAGATATTTCCTCACTTCACTCGTGAACTCACACAATTCAAAGATTACAATCGTACTTGAGAGGTGTAAAATTGGCACTGCCGTATCTTGAAAAAGTTTTTTGACTACGTTTTACTAATTATATTTTAGTGAAACGGTATTAACTTATTTATAGTATATACAATATTTTTGGCCTGGCTTCTACCTGTAGGAAAAAATGGACAGAAACATTAGACAAGAAAGAGAATGGCATAAACCTCGCTTCAATGTTAAAAGTCAGATTATGTACGTATTCAATGCTGAAACACAATGATTTGTCTACATAATTATATAATGTCATCCATAATTATGTAAAATTAGCTAAAACATCTACAAACTACAAAGAAAATAGCTACGAGCTTAATTCAGGATTTATTATACCAGCAAGCCTCAGAAACTATACTTACTACTCCCTCCTATTCTTTTTATTTGTCGTTCTATCATTTTGCACACATATTAATAAAAAATATTTTTACCCAATATACCCTTATTCAATGATAAGTTAACCTATTATTCAGTGTAAAATAGAAGGGTTCTTGATCTTCTTCCCCCAAGTAGTCAAACAAATTATCCCGTAAAAATTGAAAGAGAGTTCTTCGTCTTCTTCACCAAGTAGCTGAGGGTTTTGAATCATCCACCTCCAAAACTTCGATTTGGAGCCAAATTATTGAAATGGGGGGAATTCACAAATGAAAAGGATAATTTTCGTTTAAAATTTTTGAAAATTTTGAAATGAGGGGTTTCTGTATCCACCTACTTTGTTCTACAAATATGGCAGAAATGTATTCAAATCTCCATATTCTTATTCATGGATTCAAATTTCACAATTGATTTGAATCAACCCCCTCCAAACTTTGACCATGAATTACAAGGTGAAGGAGAAATTCCAATTTATGTGACTTCTTCTCCATCAGGAAACTTTATAATCGAATTAAACGAAGACAATAATGAGATTGGATATCCTATTATTGAACTCGACGTGCAAGAATTTAGGGAGGATAATGATGGAGCATTTTCAGATTCATCGGAAGAGGAGATAACTGGACCTGTAGATGGACCGCAAACAGGCCAAGGTATTAACTGAAATTTTCTATTCACTAAATTCATTCTGAAGAAAATTAAAAACCTGTAAATGATCCATTTTAATTTTTTATTTTTAAAGCCTTGCTACCAAACGTGAAAACTGGGTATAATAACAAATCTGAAAATTGATTTTGCTTTCTCTATTTTTAGTGATGTTTGTTGATGTGCGTGTGTGTATAAAGTGAATGGATATTTTTAAAGCCTCTCTCGATTTGTTAGAAATTTTATGTGCGTGTGTGTATAAACTGATTTTGCTTTCTCTATTTTTAAAGCCTCTCTCGATTTGTTAGAAATGAATGGATATTGAATTTGGGTGTCATTGAATAAAGGAGCTGATATATGAATGTTGATGTGCGTGTGTGTTTTAGGTTTGCAAGCATAATTTTTTTTAAAAACTTAATTGTAATACATTGAAAAAAGCTACTCCAGTACTCCTAAAAGTTTAATTCTGATACGTTTGAATGTATGTGTGTAAAATATTGATACACAATTTTAATAGGCACTGTTCAAGGAAGGAAAAGAAGGTTCTTAACTAACGCTGAACGATGGGCAGTTTATCGTGCTTTATTGGAGAAAAGTGTCAATGGAAAATTGAAGAAGAACACTACAAAAGAGGTGCAAGATAGGTTTAATATCGAGAGTATACGAACAGTACAGAGAATATGGAAAATTCACAAGAGAACTCCACCAGGCACAGATGTGGACGTTTCGTCAAGGAAGACACAAAATTGTGGTCGTAAACGAATTGAGATTGATTTAAGCCGAATTCAAGAAATAGAGTTGCATCGACGAACAACACTTACATCTCTTTCAGATGCTTTAGGAGTTAGCTATTCAAAGTTGTACCGTCTTTTTAGGCAAGGTGTTCTTCGTCGTCACTCAAGTGCCATCAAACCACATTTGAAAGAGGAAAATAAAATATCCCGACTACATTTTTGCTTGTCGATGCTTGACGAAAGCACCATGTTGAGCGGTCCTAAATTTAAGGGAATGTATAACTATGTGCATATCGATGAGAAATGGTTTTACATGACAAAAAAGGATCAGACGTATTACTTACTCAATACTGAAGATGATCCTGATAGGTCATGTCAAAGCAAAATTTTCATTGCCAAAGTCATGTTCTTAGCGGCCACGGCTCGTCCCAGATTTGATGATGACGGAAGTGTAGTATTTCAAGGTAAAATTGGATGTTGGCCATTTGTCACTGAACAACCAGCCCAAAGAAGTAGTAGAAATAGGCATGCTGGCACTATGGAGATGAAGGCGATTACATCTGTTAAAAGAGAGACTATAAAAGCCTTTTTAATTGAAAAGGTTATTCCAGCAATTCATGAGAAGTGGCCAAGATCGGGAGATAGGGAAACTATATTCATCCAACAAGATAACGCTAGGACGCATGTTCCTCCCACTGACCCTGATTTTCTAGTTGTGACTTCACAAAGTGGGTTTGACATTCGATTAATTTGTCAACCTCCAAACTCTCCCGATTTCAATATACTGGACCTTGGTTTTTTTAGGGCCATACAATCGTTGCAACAAAAAATGCGTGCGAGAACTATCCCTGAGCTTGTTCATGCAGTAGAGAGAGCATTCTATGACTATTCGCCCATCAAACTAAATTATGTGTGGTTGACATTGCAACTATGTATGACAGAATCCATGAAATTATATGGAGGAAATCGATATAAAATCCCTCACATGAATAAAGAACGACTTCAAAGGCTAGGTTGTCTTCCTACACAAATTTCATGTGAGACTGCCTTAGTGCAAGCGACCAGAGACTTGGTAGCGAATGAACTTTGTGAGTTAATTTTTTGGCATGTTTCTTTCTTTCAGCATCATACTTAATAAATTGCAACTAATATCTTGGATTTTGTTTTTGGTGTATGAAAGGAGGACAACAAATGAATGATTGAGGATTTGGATATAAGATTCAGGTTGCGTTGTTACAGGCCTTCACACACAAGTTGATTTGTTTTGTAAAAAATAAATAGGCATGATTCATTATTGTTTGAATTTTTTGTGATTTTTTCTCTTTGCAGGTTATTTGGTTTGAAGCAACTAAGTGGTCGGATAAAATAGGCATGATTCATTATTATTTTGGCTCGTGTTTCTTTGTAGAGAAATTTACTGTAATTCAATTGATCAATTTAAATAATCACACATAATAATAAAATTATCATTCCTTGACAAAATTTGAAACTTATCGAACACAATAATCCTAGCACAATAAGCAATATATCTATTTTTTCTCAAACAATTTTGGTAGAAGAATTTTAAGCATCATTTTGGTCACGTCTTGCTCATCTTGATCATTCACGATGGACTTCTCTTCAACCTTAATTGCACCACGACGAATGCAAGGTGTAGAAGATTTGTGAACATCGTCTTCAACGTCCGAATCAGACACATACATATTATGTGACTCTTCTGCATTACAAAGTTGCAAAGCAACTTGTTCAGCCTTTTCCAATGATGCTCTTGCCTCCTTAATAGCCTTTTCCAAGAATATTTTCGCCTCCTCAAGGCTTTCATCGACAATCAATATATCTTGTTTCAATTTGTCATTTCTATTCGCATCCATTATTTATAACACAAAATTGTCACACCTACAACAGAAACCGATTGCATTAGATTTTTTTCCAAATTTATGAATACAAATTGAAGTACAGATTATGGGGTAAATATTTGTCTAAATTAAAGAAAACATGAAGAAGGATACATTATTTATTGTGAGAGAATCTTCATATCAAAAAATATCTATACAACCAGACCTGCAAAATGAATAGATGTACTAAATGGTTAATAAATTCATAACAGTGAAGCCACTTATATTATTTTTGCCGTCAAATGGTTAATAGATTCATAACAGCGACAACACTCGGCTATATGAACTGGTATTCCTCCAAAAACTTATTTAGACAATTCATCGAACAGGTAGCGTGCAATTTAAAAAGCATAGTTTCATACACGCATTTTCCAAGATTAAAAAGCCAAAAACAAAAACAGTAAAAAACTGATAGATTAAAACAGAGTAGGAACAAGAAGCCGATGACTGACTCTCAAATCCACAAAATATAAATCTATCTAAATTCGACATGAATAGACAACTAAAATTAAGGAAGATGATAACTAACCAAATTTATCTTCTTTATTTTCAGAATTTGGAGATGATGGAAATATAAAGACAGGGGAAGAACACGATCCATCAGGCATTGGGAACGCAAAAAAAATTGAGTAGTCAAAATTAATGAGAAGAGATTAAATAAGGGCATCTATGGTATAGAATTTCAAAACGTCAATTAAAAAGTAAATAGAAGAAAAGGGTAGAACGACAAATAAAAAGAATAGGAGGGAGTATTTTTTTTTTGGAAACGGCAAAAAAATTTATTCATGGGTATCAGGAATACCCCAACATAAAGCGATAAGTTACAATATGAAAAAAACTGGGGTGAGACTATCTAACTCAAACATAAAGAGGGTTCTCTAGTCCAATTCTCAAAAGAGTTCCACTGATTTATCAGTTTGTGAGCCTTGAACCATCTATAAGTAGCAAGCTTAATATCCTCTGTGATATTTGTGTCGTTGACTAGCTCCCCTTTGAAACTAAGTTTGTTTCTGTTTAGCCAAATATTCCAGATTGTTCCGTGCCAAATGCTTTCCCACACTCGATCCTTGATTTTGCCCACCATGTCCTTCTGCGTCTTGAGATGAGCCATTCTTGTGAGACCAATTTGGGCAGTCTTTCCAAACCAATCATAAATTCTCCCCCATACCCGAGAAGAGATGGGGCAGGAGAAGAAAAGATGATCAGTGTCTTCCGGTTCGGTACCACACATTTTGCAGGTAAGAGGGAAATGCTCATTGTAAGTCCCCCTTTTCCTGAGATTGACAAGTGTAGGTACCTTATCTTGAAGAAGTCTCCATGAGAACGCCGTAACTTTGCGAGAAACGCCCTTCGTCCAGATAAAAGCAAACAAGTTTAAACTCTAGTGAACTCACAAAAACACTCCTATCAAATAAAAGCAAAACACTGATATAACCACAAAAGAAAAGATACCACGATGTAGACTTTCGATCATCCAAATCTCCTCCTAAGTCGGTATCTGCAAAACCAAACAGCGAAACATCTGCACCTTTTTGTAAAACAACCCAAGATTTGAAGTATAATTAACATATTGCAGAATTCTTTTGGCTGCTTAATGATATGGTTTCCTCGGTGATTGCATAAATCTGTTTAAAATAACCACAACGAAAGCAATATCCTGTTGTTTCCAATCAGCCCGCGAAACTGATGTAGATGGGCAGCCGACTTGTAGTGTAGAGCAGTGTTGCAATTAAGCCACGAGCAACAGAGACTCCACAGTTTAGCAGCGAGGTTGGACCGGAAGAATAGGTGATGCACTGTTTCCTCTTCGTTGCCGCATAGGGGGCAGAGGAGGTCGTCGCCATCTCCAAGAACGTTTCTTTTCTTTAGTTCAATTTGTGTAGCAAGCCGCTCTCGGATGACTTTCCAAGCTAGCCCCACTACTACACATTTTCAGTTGGAGAGCTCCACTTGGAGAGTTCTTTTTTTGAAAAGCTCTCCAAGATAGCACTTGGAGAGCGGTTTATAAAAAAAATAAAAAATTAGCTAAGAGAGCGGTTCAAAACCGCTCTCCAAGAGAAACACTTGGAGAGCGGTTAAGAATCGCTTTGCAAGCCACAATAGATAGCGGTTTAGAACCGCTCTCCAAGTAAGAACTTGGAAAGCGGTTCATAACCGCTCTCCAAGTCACTTTTAGGTCAAATATTAAAGCCACTCCCCCATTAATCACGACGCGTATACAACAGCTTCTCCCCCAAATCCCACAAAGTCTAAACCCTAAAATCACGACGCAACTTGTGAATCCAAATCCACCGTCGATCGCCTCCTTACTCGCGCCGTCGACGTCGCCTCTCTCCCTCTCTCTCGTCGCGCCGTCGACGTCGCCTCTCTCCCTCTCTCTCGTCGCGCCGTCCCCGTCACCTCCCTCCCTCTCGTCGCGCCGTCGCCGTCGCCTCTCTCTCACTCCTCGTCGCCGTCACATCCCTCTCACTCCTCGTTGCCGTCACATCCCTCTCACTCCTCGTCGCCGTCGCCGTCGATTCTCTCCAACCGTCGCCGTCGATTCTCTCCATCCGTCGCCGTCGATTCTCTCCAGTCGTCGCCGTCGATTCTCTCCAGCCATCGCCGTCGACTTCCTCTCCAGCTGTCACTGTTGTCGTCGCCGTCGATTTCCTCTCCAGCTGTCACTGTTGCCGTCGCCGTCGATTTCCTCTCCAGCTGTCACTGTTGACGTCGCCGTCGACGTCCTACTCCGCACAATTGTAGGTACGTACTCTTGTATATATATATATATATATATATGTGTGTATAGAAATTGGCGATTTGTTTTAATGTTTGAAAATTTAAATTCAACCTTTGATATGGATTTATTTTTATGTTTGTTTTTTCTGTGTTAAATTTTATGCGAAGAGGAAGAAGATGATAGGCGTGGGTGCAAATTCCTAACTTGCTGTGAATAAATTTTGCGAAAATTTTATGTTTTTTTTTTTTTCCTGTGTTTGAAAGTTGAATAAATTCCTAACTTCTGATTGTGAATAAATTCTGCGAAGAGGAAGAAGATGATAGGCGTGTGGGTGCAAATTAATTTATTCTATATATGGGCCAGAATATTCCCTATTTATTCTTGAATAAGAATTCCAAATCATTCTTTGTGTTTATGCTTTAATTTATATTCTTTCATTATGATTAAATTAAATTATTAGGTGGGGTTGGTTGGTGAAAATTAATGATGCCTTTGATTGAAAGAATTAATTTAATAAGAAGATTTGACTTTCTTAAGCTTCGAAAAACCGCAAGAAGATTAAATTTATTAAAAAAGAAATAGGTGACATTAATTAATTAATAAGTGTACACTATTTCTTACAAGTATTTATGTTGTTAGAAAATACTCAAAAAAATAAAAAATACCATCATCATTTTGATAACATTTTAAATATTTTAAAATGATTAGTACATCAATAAATTTTTGGGAGGGTTTTTTTGTAAAAGAAAAAACTTAAATATATAATGAGAGATACCAAAAAAAAATGTTTTTCTTTTTTTATAATATAAGCTAATTCTTTAATTTTCATCACATTAACCGTTTTAATATATGATCTGCGAAAAAATATTTAAAAAAAAAAAAAAATTAGTTGATTTTGTGTATCAAAATATATAGTATTAAAAAATTGCACAGTAATAATGGTGTGCAGGAATTTTACTCTAAAGTTTAATACAGCTTAGGGGTATGGTATTTAATTAGATTCATTGAACAATAGCTAGTAGCAAAAATCTCTGTCCATGACTCCATATGTGTTTGTGTGTGTCATAGTCATAAATCAACACCACGATATTCCATTTCCAGCATATATGTAGTATAAAACACTACTATAGTACTTCACTTCACTCATATAAAATCAATTACGTTTAATTAACTGTAGAATTAATTAATTTAATAAAATCCCAAATCCAGTGTAAATTAATTAGGCTCTCGATCCAACCCAGAAATCCATGAGCACTACTGGCATCCTCAAACTTCCCAACTGGTTACAACTACTAGTACTTCATTCATTCATATCTGCAATAATTAATTTAGAAATCAAAACAACTTCATATATATACAAGATTAACAAAATTGAAAAAAAAAAACACGAATACAATAATTAATGACATGCTTCACGAATACATTAGGATACATTAATTGTCTTTAGAAACACTTATATTGTCTTTACTATAGGCATCTATAGTTCTATATGGATCGAAAGTGGGTTCGAGCCGATCGATTATCAGAGGAGTATAGGAATGGGATGGAAGAGTTTTGTAATCATGCAATTAGACACTGGATCGACGATCAGTACATTCCATGTCCTTGTTGGAAATGTATGAATGGAAAAACTGTTAGAGGTCGAAAAAATTTGTTCACCCACTTGATGATTCACGGTATTGATAAAGCATATACCGTTTGGACATTTCATGGTGAGACAAGAGATGGATGTAGCTCAAGAAACCTAAAAACTGACTTTAGGTTTGAAAATACAGTGGATGCGGATAGTTTAGAAGATGTACCTACTGTTGATACATCGAGTGGGGATGACGATGATCTGCTAGATCACCCATACATGTCAGAGCAGTTAAGGGATTCATCTGGATTACCCCTTTGGCCCGGGTGTACGAAGGCAACAAAACTGTCAGCTGTGTTGATATTGTTGAACTTAAAAGCAACTCACGAGTTATCTGATGGGTGCTTCACAAGTATGCTGGAAGCAATTAGTGGTCTATTGCCTGATGAAAATGTACTGCCTAAGAGAGCATATGATGCTAAACAAATGCTCAAGTCCATCGGGTTAACACATCAGAAAATTCATGCTTGTCCGGATGATTGTATCTTATTTCGGAAGGAGTATGCAGACCTCGATGAATGTCCCAAGTGTGGGAAGAAGCGATATAAGAAAAATAAATCTCCCGCGAAGGTGATGTGGTACTTTCCAATAATACCAAGATTCAGGAGAATGTATAGTAGCGCTGTGGATGCTAGAAATTTAACTTGGCATCATGATGATAGGATCAAAGATGGAATGCTAAGACACCCTGCTGATTCACCCCAGTGGAAGACATTCGATGTCAAGTATCCAGAATTTGGCAACGAGCCACGACACTTGCGTCTTGCACTCTCAACTGACGGAATGAATCTGTTCGGTATTCAAAGTACCAACCACAGTACATGGCCAGTGATTCTGTTAGTTTATAACCTTTCACCCGAGTTGTGCATGAAGCGCACTTACATGATGTTGTCTATGTTGATATCGGGACCCAAACAACCCGGTAACGACATAGATGTATATCTGGCTCCTTTGATAGAAGACTTGAAGCTCCTGTGGGATGAGGGTGTCGATGTGTATGATGCTTGTAGAAAGGAGAATTTCAAGTTGAAGGCAATGTTGTTTGGAACTATCAATGACTTTCCTGCTTACGGGAATCTATCTGGATATAGTGTGAAGGGGGCCGATGCATGTCCTTGTTGTACCAAGAAGACACATCACATTCGATTGAGTCATTCTAGAAAGACCGTTTATATGGGACATAGGAGGTGGTTGGAACCAACGCACAAGTACAGAAGAATGGCTGATGCATTCGATGGCACAATCGAGACAGATGGAGCACCACGTTTATTGTCAGGTTCGGATGTATTGGATGAGATGAAGAATATCAAAACACAATACGGAAAGAGCTTCAAAAAAAGTGTCCCCACTAGTGGTTGGAAGAGGGAAATAATTTTCTTTGAATTGCCCTATTGGAAAGAGTTGTATGTTAGACACTTCATTGATCTAATGCACGTTGAGAAGAACGTTTGTGCCAGCTTGCTCAATACTCTGCTAGCTGATAAGAAGTCCAAGGATGGTTACAATGCAAGAATGGATATGATTGATATGGTAATAAGATTAGAACTAACACCTGTGCCTAGAAAAGGGCAAACCGTTCTTACCTCCTGCTGCACACACCTTGTCCAACAATGAGAGAAAAGAGTTACTACAGACACTGAAGGATGTGAAAGTACCGGAGGGTTATTCGTCCAACATACAGAGACTTGTATCAGATGATGGCATGAGACTGATGAATCTGAAATCGCATGACTATCATGTCATCATGGAGACTTTCTTGCTAATTGCAATACGTTCTATCTTGCCTGAAAATGTGCGCATAACCATAACAAAGTTATGTTGGTTCTTCAAGGCAATGAGTAGCAAGGTCATCGATCCTAGAAAATTGGTTGGTTTTCAGAGACAGATTGTGGGGACGCTTTGTGAGCTTGAGATGTATTTTCCTCCATCATTTTTTGATATAATGGTTCATCTAACCGTTCATTTGGTACACGAGACAAGGATGTGTGGTCCTGCTCGTATGCGATGGATGTATGGTGTAGAGAGATATATGAAAGTGCTCAAAGGATATGTGATGAATATGTCCAGTCCGGAGGGATGCATTGCAGAACGCTATTTAGTAGAAGAAGCAGTTGAGTACTGGTCTGAATTTATTCCGAATGTCGATGCAATTGGACTTCCAATTACCCGGCACACCAATAGAATGGATGGTGAAGGCATTACTGGTGGTCGACATGTAAGTGTTAGTATGGAGGAACTAACACGAATGCACTTGTGCGTACTTCATAACACAGTCTACGTGCTTCCTTTTATTGACTTGCACATGCAAGCACTTGCTGAGACGTTTCCCACCAGAGATAGATCATGGATTGAAATTGAGCACAACCGAACGTTTGTTGACTGGTTCAACGGTCATGTACGAAGTATGTTGTCACAGGATAAAGATTCAGTGACAGAAAGAGTTAAGTGGTTATCCAGAATGCCTGATAGACATGTGTATTCATACAAGTGTTATCTTATTAACGGATACACATTTTATACCAGAGATCATGATGCCACAAGTACAATGCAGAATAGTGGGGTGTCCATTACTGCAACTGCAGGGGATCAATCGACTACTTACTTTGGACAGATTGTCAACATTTTAGAACTCGAATATGTTGTTCACCGCCAACCAATCTTCGAGTGTAGTTGGGTGAGGATCCCTAACGGGGTCTAAGTTGAAAGTTCTGGGATCGTACGCGTTGATTTGAAGAATGTGGGATACAGAGATGACCCTTACATAATGGCCAGTCAAGCTCAACAAATTTTCTATGTCCCCGACCCAGTTAATAAGAAATGGTCCATTGTGGTTATGTCAAACAAATTGAACAATAGTTACCAGAATAGCGACCACGTCGATGAAGATGATCATTTTCAGAACTTCACTCATCCTGTACTCTCTTTCGATGATCCTGCAAATCTACGCCCGTACCAGAGAATAATTAGAGATGAGGATGAATATTGCAATCCGGATCTTGTTAACATTCATGGTCATGAACGAGAAAAGTCAACCAAAAAAAGAAAAAGAAAAACAAGTGCTAAAAAGAAATGTACGAATTTATTGAATGTTGTTTCTCCTGCTTTATTGAATGTTGTTTCTTCTGCTTTATTGAATGTTATTTCTTCTGCTTTATTGATTATTGTTTGTTTTTTGTTTATTAAATGTTGTTTCTTCTACTTTACAGGATCATGTCTTTTTTGGAACATCTTGGAGATTCTGATGAAGATGATGATTTAAGAGAGGGTGTCACTGATGCTCCCACCAGTAGCAGCTCTGGGGAGAAGCGCGCCAGAGGCATAGTGACGATGTCTTCTATTAAGAGGGCTCGTAGCCATGGGAAAATGCCTAAGGTAATTTTATTACAATTGAACAATTGAAATTGTAATTACATTGTTTGATCGTTGAACCTAATTAAATACTATGTTATTGCAGGTGACGTTTAATGAGTATGGACAGCCCATAGGAAAAGAGAGTGAGAAGTTCTCCTTCTTCCTTGGAGCTACAGTCAGGAGAGTGATCCCTATCGTGCTGCCATCCAAGGACTGGCGCAGCAACCAAATGGCTCCTTTGAAGGACAGATTATGGGACGAACTGATGGTATGTTAATTATATGCTTATTGAAAGTTGTTGTATAATTACTAAATTTACTAAATTGTCATGTTATATGCGTATAGACTACATTCGTCGGTCTTGACCATTCGCACAAGAAGTCTATACTGTCGTAAGCTGGAGTACTGGCCAAGAATTTTCGGGCTTGGTTGAGAAATAACGCACTAGATCCAGAAACCGGACTTTACTCAGCTACTCCGCCTGAGCAGTATCAGAATAACCTTATGGTGGCCCCGTATTGGGAGGACTTTATTCGTAGAGCTATGGATGAAGATTTTCAGGTAAAATTGATCAATGTCATTTTCCTCAATTCCTTATGTCCTATTATTTTCAGTGTTTATCGTATTTATATTACACTGTAGAGGCAAAGTCATCAAAATCGCGAACAAGCCAAGAAGATGGAGGCTCGATATCGTGGATCGAACAAAGGATATGCACGCATAAGAGAAAATATTGTGAGATCAGAATTCTAACTTTTAATTGTTTTTTATATGTTCACTTTTAATATATCTAATAAAGTGACACTTTCATCACTATTGTAGAAGGAAGAAAGAAGGAAATCGGGATAGAGTGCGCCTCTTGTTACCCGTTTCGAGTTATTTCAGGCTACAAGAAAGACTCGAGATGGGCGTATTCCCGATTCCAATGCACAGCGGATCATCGAAGAAGCGGTAATCTATCCATTAATTTATCTTTCAATTACAAACTATTATTTCTAAACAAATAATTAAATGATATTTTTTTGTGATTTAGGAGCGCATATCTCAGACCATGACACCCGACGACATCCACGCTATCGGCACTGATGATTTGTATGGACGGGTTGTAGGTCGTCAGGAGCATCCCGACCGCTTTCGGAGCTTGGGATATGGCGTGACGAAGACCTCGTTAGCTATGGCACCTGCCCTTCAAGCCATGAATATGGTGGGTATACTTTCAGAACAGGTTGCCAAGTTGACTAGAGAAATGGAGACTATAAGGTCCGAGAAAAAATCTAGTCACGGATTTCGTCGAGTGGAGCAAGCTATGAGAATAGTGTCGTTGATGCTAGGTTTTCGGCTGATGGTGGAGACGACTTTATTGAGGCACTTCAAAACATCTCTCAGGTATCAAAATGTGCATGTCTCACCTTTGTTTTAATTAAAGAGTAGTGTATTAAAATTTTCTAACTAATATCTTATTCGAACAGCCACCGACCTTTTGCTACCTTTATTTGGAGGATCCTCTTCGGTTGGTGGCCACGGGATCGTTGCACAACAACTCCCATCAAATGATTCATGGTTGTCCACTCACTCCTGGTTTCGTGAGGGTCACACTAGAAGTACCCATAGACGAAGAATTAGATTCACCCTTGCCGAAACCAGTAGATGATGGTGTCACAATCGGAACAGCGGTCGGACACTTCATCGAATGGCCGAGACACTTGGTCTCGCACACCGCGAAGGTAAAATATATGTTATTAAAATTTATTATCTTATATGTCGTTCTAAATAATGTTGCAAATTGATTGTAGACACTATCTCCACGACAAAAGCCTAAACAGAAATCAAGAGATGTCGTAGATAGCCAGATGGAGAGAACGAGGGACGTGGGTATTCGGGCACGCGTACTTGGTTATCCATTGCCTGGACACTTAGATCACGGCCCCGCCCTACAGAATATGGTGAGCACGAAGGTGCAGTCCGGTGCTTTCGATACCATCACAGTTCCGATGACTTCTTACTTTCTCAAGCATTTTTTTGAGGAATTCATCGGTGCGGAAAATGTCCTTGAAGTCTTGAACGACCAGTGGTTGAGTGCAACCACCATAGCCTTCTACCTCAAGTATGTGTTTATTAATTATCAGTATTTACTTTCTATACAGTTTAATTTTCTTTTTATAAATTTTAATTAGCGTATATATGTTGGTTAAAGATATTTGGGTGAGGTATATCTCTCTAGAGATAACCGAGCACGTGGATTGTATTCATTCATCTCTCCCCCAAGTGTCTTGCATATTGAGTAGTGATAGGGCACAGGGCATGGAGGGGATAGTCGAACATATGCTGAGTCATACTGGGAGGGAACATCTCATTTTTTGGCCAACAAATGTGGGGTGAGTACAATAAACATTTCGTTAAAATTTGTATGCATAATATGTTATTTGCACATTTGCAGTTAATTTAAATATATATTCTTAATATAATATAGGAGCTATTGGGTGTTGGTTGCCATAAATATGAAGACATTAAGTGTCTTTTTTATGGACCCAGCTTTGGATGGGGTGGTTGCAAATCGTCCCGATCTCATGTCATACATGGAAGCGTAAGTTCATTTTTAATATTCTAATATAATGATTTGTTTTAATTACTTTTTAAATTATACATATTTAATCTATTTTTTTCTTCTTATTATAATAATAATAGTGTGATGACGATGTATCGAAGTCGCCTTCACAATCTAGTCTCAAGATCTACTTTCAATAGAGTGAGCTGGATAGATGTTAAGGTAATTTAATTTAGTAAGTTATCAAATTAATAGAAAATAATCATAATAGTACTATTAATGCATACTTATAATTGCTAATTATATATAACAGGTTCCGAGCCAACGTGATAGTTATCATTGTGGACATTTTGTATGTTGTTATATTGAGGATATAATCAAAACTTATCAAACGACGATTCCTAACATGGTAAGTCAATTTATCGATTTATTTAAATTATTTTTCATTGAATAAAAATTCATATACTATATATCTAAATATATTGATTGATCGTTGTTTGCAGTTTATCTATAACCGTCCACTCAAGACTTACAACGACAAAAGAATGGACAAATGGAAAAAAGATTGGACAGGGTACCTTTACAATCGATTTTTGTAAACATATAATTAAATTAGTATAACTTTTGGTAGAATGTAATGTATTAACTTGTATATTTGTGATGATATTTCATCTTTTTGGTGTATATATGTTTGTGTACGTTTATTTATTTGAATTTAATTAAGTTTTGATTTTGTATAAATAGGATTTTTAAAATATAAAATAATTATTAAAAAAATAATATAAATAGGATTTTTAAAATATAAAATAATTTTTAAAAAAATAATATAAAAAAAATACTTAGAAAGCGGTTCAAAACCGTTGTCCAAGTTAAATCGAAAAAAAAATATATTACTTAGAGAGCGGTTTTGAACCGCTCTCCAAGTGAAATTAATAAAAAAAAAATTAACATAGAGAGCGGTTTTGAACCGCTCTCCAAGCTCTTTTACTTAGAGAGCGGTTCATAACCGCTCTCTAAGGTCTACACTTGCAGAGCGGTTCAAAACCGCTTTCCAAGTCCTCTTACTTAGAGAGCGGTTTTTAACCGCTCTCTTAGCTTGGAGAGCTGTCGCTTGGACAGCGATTTTAAAGGCTCTCCAAGGCCCTTTTTCAAAGCTCTCCAAGCTCAATTTTGTAGTAGTGCCCTGAGTATTTGATAGGGGTAAGCTTGTTCCAGATATATGATCCGAAGGGCGGCTTGGGCGTCCTCTTGAAGTACTTATGTCGTTGTGGCAAACCCCTGGCTACCGTGGGCCGATTTGACTGTATATCGACCATCGTTGGACAATTTCCATTTCCAGGAGTCATGAGTTTTTTCCTGCATTTTAAAATTACCTAACGATTGATATAAATGGTCAACTAGTGGTTCTTCATAGGGTTGTAAACGAATCGAATAGTATTCGTATTCGAATTTTGATATTCGTATTCGAAATTTTATGATTCGAATTCGAATACAATTTTTTTTTTTGATACGATTAATAAATGAATACAAATACAAAATTATGATATTCGATTCGATATTCGTAAGTATTCGATTATATTTATAATATATATACATAAATATATTTTTAAATGTATATTTGTCTCATGTCCTATAATATTATTTAAATTATTATTTTAAAAATTTTCTCAATAAATTTTCGAATCGAATAGTATCGAATAAGAATCAATTTCAAATCGAATACTTGAAAAATAATGTTTATAATATGTATTAAAAAATTCGAATCGAATACTTGAATCGAATCGAATAGTATCGAATAATCAATCGAATCGAATACCGAATCAAATTTATTATTCGAAAATTAAACGAATACGAATATTCGAATATTTTCACGAATCGAATACTGCAGTATTCGCTTCGATTCGTTTACAACCCTAGTTCTTCCCATGATAACACTTCACGTCTCCATACAATATTCCAGCGCCATTCACCGTTCGCCCACTCACCCGACTCGCTAACTCTAGCCTCTTTATTAGCGCATATAGAAAATAATCTAGGAAAGCATTCGCAAAGATTAGATTCACCTAAACACCTGTCTCTCCATAGGGCAATACTTAAATCTTGGAAATACAACTTAATCGCGGACCTTGTCGAGAGTACGTTTTTCACACCATTCCTGGCGCGGTTAGATTCTAGGGAAGGTGAAGGCGTCTTTCCTGGCACGGTTAGATCCCATATTTTGTCCCATAATTCTTTCATCTCATCTGACGCCTCTCCTCTTTCCAGTAGAAGTTTGTAAGCGGACCTTGTCGAGAATTTTTCGCACCTTCTTTGTTCCATAACCCTACCTTACCCCTCTCCCTCGACAGAGAAAATGGTCTCGGAAACCTATCACGCATGGGCATACCTCCAAACCATTTATCCTCCCAAAATTTAGTACTCTCACCATAACTTAATAAATAGTTGTTCCCAAACTCACTCTCCTCTTAATTATCTCCCTCATATGTACCATTCACTTGGAATATTTTATAATGTTTCTCGTCTCATCTCCTTTCTCTAAAAAGTATTTCTTCGCCATATTTTGAAACCAAAATTTTATGTCACGTGTGATCGCAGTCGTTCAATGCCATTTACCAAAAGAGCGACATTAAAGGTGGAAATGCATTTAATTCCTCACCCTACTCTCTCTTTGTTATCACACACATGCATTCCCCACATAACCCAAAAATGTTTTTACCTTTTTCATCACGCGCACCCTAAATAAACTTTTTTCTAAAGGCTAACAAGGATGCAAATTATCTCTTCAGTGATTTGGTAAAAATATTTCATACATGCATTTCATACTAATTAGACCAAGTCAAAACCCTAAGTTCATTTAATCCAAAAGTCAAATTAAGATAATTTAAAAAAAAATCGCGAGTCATAAGCTTGGATCTAGATTGCCCAGAAAATTCGCGGGTCGCAAACAAGTGGTTTAGTAACATGACCAAAATATTGTTACTACGAGGTCAAAAAATTACCACTACAAGGCCAAAAATTTAATACTACATGTCAAAACATTCTACAAATTCACCCAAAAAATTAATTGTCTAGAATATTTTTAGACATATAGTAATACACAGGGGCGGACGCACGCATTGCATAGGGGTGGCCTTGGCCCCCTCAACATTTGGCCAATTACTACTAATATATACTCCATATGTATTATGATTTCTGTAATTAAATATATATATATATGTATAATATATTAAACATGCAAATATATTATTTAATTAATAATATATGCTTAATATATATATATAATATTTAATAAAAAAAGTTTATATATAATTTTATTCTACTTTTAATTGGGACTTCAGAATTGAACGGTGAAATTGATCTCCCGAATTAATCGGTCGTGTATATATATATATATATATATATATATATATATATATATATATATGATTTTGATATGAAACTAGATAGTAGGTTTTTTATTAAACTTGCAACCACGTGCATAAAACATTTATACGTACAAGTACAAGCAATTTATGTACATATGTGGTTTCATTAAAAAAAAAAAAAAAACCCAGCATCGAATTATATATCATTATATATATCAATTTTAATTGGACTTGATCTTCTCTTTATTTATTTTTTGGCCCCCCTCACTAATTATTCCTGAGTACGCCCCTGGTAATACACTTTTGACCTTGTAGTGATAAATTTTTGGTCTTGTAGTAACATTGTTTTAGTCATGTAGTAGCCGAATAAGTCAGAATAATTTTAGTAATTTTACTCAAAAAAAATAAGTGTCTAGAATATTTTTGGACTTGCAGTAATACACTTTTGGTCTTGTATTGACAAAATTTAGGTCTTGAAGTAACATAATTTTGGTCATATAGTAAGATAATATTTGAGAGCGAAAATAAATATTATAATTAAGGTTGGCCCGCTTTGACCCGCGTTGACTGACTTGAACGAATTTTAGGCAATATATTTTGACTAACTACTTCCCCTCAAGCATAAGGGATCGTAGTAGTATACACGTAAGTATTTCGACCAAGTAGTATCGAACCACGGGAGGTGGGCTAGTGCAAAGGATCCCTAGAGTTGTACGTCGTCATAACTAATGTAACTACGGTTTCGGGTTTTGAATTCTAAAATTAAGCTAACTTACTACCAAGATGCAAGAAATTAAATCAAACACCAACCTAGAAACTAACAAATAATTTAAACTACTAAAAATAAGCAAATAACCATAAAGAACAATTACCACAATTTAGTAAGGAAAATTACTACTAAAGAAAGAAATTAACAATTAAAACAATAAACAACTACGAATATAATTCGAAGAAGTGCAAGTGTGGAAATGCTTCGGGTGTTTTCTACCTAGTGAAATTGTTTTTACTTTGTTTATGCTTCAATTAAGATTTGCTAAGAGCATCTAGATGCTAGGATGAAAATTGTTTCCCTTCGGTTACTATAGCCTTACATCTAAGGTGTTCCCAAACCTAGTAATAAGACCTCTTCCTAATCCTCACCAATTACCCAAATAACCATTCAAGTAATTAATGTCTCCTAATGGGGGTTCTAATACGATTAACTCTTTCTCGACGAATTAAAAGTATAATAAAACACATTTGTATATCAACAACTCACACCATAAATTTAAACATGATCATGTAACTCTCGTCTACGCTAAACATGTCTCAAAATACAGATTAATAGAAGCTAAAACACAAAGCACCAATAAAACCCAATAAGAGAAGCAATAATCCAAATATCAACAATAATCAAAGCATAAACAATTTCAACACTAAATATTCACATGGTTTCAAACACCCAAAGCATAAAAAGCTTAGACCATGGTGTTTGAGAAAACACGCATGACTAACACAATAAGAGAAATTGAAATAGACATGAAATTTAACAAACAAAACTTAAATAAAAGAAAAATATCACCTTTAAGTCTTCTAATCCTTCAATTCCACAATCAAATAAAATACTTTATTAAATCTATCTAAAAAATAAAATAACAAGCTAAATTAATTCATTGAGTAAGAAATAAAATAATATGCTAAACTAATTCATTGAGTGGGGTGGAGGGGTAGGGTTTCCCCCATGAGTTGCTCCCTTTTCTCCGTCTTTCCTACTGCCCCCCTTCTTTTCAATTCACTTCCTTTGGTATATATAGTCGCCTGCGTGGTGTGGCCTCCAAGTAATATATATTGTACATGGTAACCTTCCTAAATTAATTGTTTTAATTTCAGCAGCTTGCTTCCTCTTTGACACCTGCCATAATTGGGCCAATTCCATCAAGCTACATGGGCTGCTTGCTTTTTAATTCATTCCTTACAACAATTATCCAATGGGCCCACTTGGTCCTTTGTAATTCTCGTACTACTCAATTAAATGGGTCATCAATTAAATTGTTGGCCCAAATAATCTTCAACTTCCATTTTTGCTCGACTCAATTTTCATTTCATTTCTTCAATTGACGTCACAAAATAATCGAGACGCGTGTTTCACTCCAAATGTGCTCTTTTTCATATAAAAATAGCATGCAACACTCTTTCTCCAAATCAAGTGCAATTAGTCAATTTAGTGTAAATAACTCTAGAAATCCTATCAAATTATGCGAATTAAACACATGAATTTCGAGCAATTTTCACACTAATCATTGACCCGCTTTAATCCACATTTGACCCACGAATTTTGACTTAATTTATTTTAATTGGTAAATATTGCATGTATGCAATATTGTATATAAATTTTTGCCATCAAGTATGGTAATTCTTTATGCAAATTTTGCTTTTGCAATGAAGAAAGTGAAAAACATTTGTTCGGGTGAATTAATCAATTAAATCATGAAAATCACAACACTAAAAATCTTGATACCCAAAATCTAAGTTAATCATGCAATTAATCCATACTTACACTAAACACCCATCAAAACATCTACACCCAATTCAATTAGAACTTAGCCCATGGTTCTAGAAGAGAATCTCATGGCTATAACAAAAACAAGCTTCAAATTCATAGCTAAATAATAAGAGATTGGAGAAATTAATGAATTGCCAAATTGAAATGCAAATAGGAGAAATATCACCTTGATCATGGAATTGTAGCTACAAAACGATGAAATAGACAATGCCCGACGATAATCATAACTTAAATTGAATTTAAAACAACTAATCTACTTAATCGAATGAATATATAAATGTAACAAAAATCATAAGAACACCTTAAACTATGTGATAGTATGTGAGAATTGCTTGTGAAAGGGGAGAACTCCTTTTTAAAACTCAAATGAACTCAATTTATAGTTTTCAAAGAAGTTTTGGACGAAATTTGCACTTTGATCCCTCGAAAATGGAGAAAATGGGCCAAAACCCCCGAAATTCATCTCACCCGGCCGGGAAAATACGAACGAAACGAAGCGAGTGGGGTGTGGCCGGGTGAAACCACTCGGTGAAGTGGTTCTACCCGGCCAAAATATGAAGAAATAGGAGTTGATGATCGTGGCTGGGTCATTCCACCCGCCCCGGTGGTTTCATCCGACCAGGTTTTTCGTCTCTTCATATCTCGAGCTTCCGACCTCCAATTGACTCGATTCTTTTTTCATTCCATTCCATTTTTCAAGACGAAACCATTGGTGCAATCCTATTTTTGGTTCAGTGAGATATACGCATGTGTTTTGCTCCCGAAATCCTCGTTTTTCCTACACACATTAACAAAACACTACCTTTCTCCCAATTAAGTCAAATTCTCCACAATTGATCAGTAAAACATGAAATTATAAGAAAGATAAGATCTAAATGTGCACTAAAATCATGCAAATTCGACCAGAATCATAGAGTGAACACTCTTCCCAAACTTAATCCTCTTAGCTTTCCCAAGGATGCATGACTCACACAAATCTAGCTTTGTGATTTTGTCATTTCCCAGCATACCTTGTTTAGAGAGCTCTACTAGGCCCTTCTCACCTACATGAGCTAGTCTCTTGTGCCACAACATAGAGTTGTCTTGCACCTCTACTACATCTGGTCTGTCAGCCACTGCACTTCCCTTAAGAAAGTAGAGATCATTTATTCTCACACCTTTAAAGACAGTCAGCTTCCCCTTAGACACATTGAGCTCTACATCCTCCGACTGGAACTTATAGCCCATAGAATCCAGCATCCCTAGTGATATCAAATTCCTCTTGAGCTCAAGTACAAACCTAACACTCTTGAGTATTCTTAATAGGCCATCAAACATCTTCAGGTGAATATAACCTTCTCCCATAACTTTGCAAGTGTGATAATTCTCAAGTAACACAGACCCGCCCTTCTGATGCTTGAAATCATGAAACCGATCTCTTCTTGGAGTCATATGGAAAGAACACCCTAAATTTAAGATACATGTTTGATGTTATACAGAGGATATGATGGTTAGTACTTGAGCAGACTCATAGCCTTCTTGATCCTTATCATTTTGGGTCTGATTAGTTTGATTCTTGTCAACAGGGTTATTGGCACCAAATTTCCCCAAGAACTGCTTATTCTTGTGACGAGCATTCTTATAGTGCCCGAGCTAATTATAGTGGTAGCACACTGAATCCCCTTGATTGGACACAACTGATTTTTTCTTATCAGCTCCTTTGGGTCGAATAGACCCCTTCTTGGAGACGGACCTCTTCTAACCTTCTTTGATTGGCAATCCTTCTCCACTGCTGCTCTTATCTCCTTGAGACGCCTTGTTGTGAAAAAGTTTGGACTTGACAGCTAACATTACATCCTCCAATGTAATACTTTCCTTCCTACCATACAAGATGGTGTCCTTTAAGATTTCAAAGGACTTAGGGAGAGCACTCAACAAGATCAGAGCCTTATCCTCTTCCTGTAACTTGACATCTAAATTCTCTAGATCATCAAGGATCTTGTTGAACTCATCAAGCTAATTTGGAATGGGTTTGTCATCCCTTATTCTTAAGGCATACAGCTTCAACTTCGAATAGAGACGGTTAACTAAGGTTTTAACCATGTAAAGTTTACCTAGCTTGTCCCAGACCTCCTTCGCGAATTACTCTTTAGCAACCTCTCTCAAAACCTTATCACCAAGGCAGAGCAGAATCGTGCTTCGAGCCTTCCTGAGCATCTTTCTCCTTTCAGCAGCAGTTGAGAAAGATTCTTCGGCTGGGGTTGTAGGTTCTTCGAGCGCATCAAACAAACCTTGTTGTTCTAGGAGAGCCCGCATCTTTATTCTCCAAAGCCCAGAGTTTCCGGTGCCTGAGAACTTCTCAATATTATACTTGGTTGAATTCTCCATCTTAAAACTGGAAATTGCTTCAATGATTGAATCTCTCGATTCCCACAGACGGCGCAAATTCTCACGTAATCCAAACGTTTAGACGTCTCCAAATAATACAAAAAACGATCCAGAAACAATCCAACAAAGATAGCAATTCACAAATATAATGAAAACGAGAACAAAAAACAAAGTACGCTAAGATTTTAGTGGTTAGATCAATTTGATCTACATCCACTGGACACACGACTTCAACTTGATTGATCAAAAAATGTTTACACATTCATTCACTCGGAAAGGGATTTATCCTCACTTCTCTCGTGAACTCACAACTCAAGACGAATGCTCGAAAGCGTCAATCTTTACAAAACGCTAAGGATGGGGTATTTATACTATCAAGGTAGATTACAATGTGTGTTGATTGCGTGACTCTGACAGGTTGTTGTTACCGTCTAACAAACCCACGTGTTCAGCATTGCCCAATCGAATTGACAGTTTTGCCCTTTCTTCAGCTACTCGTAATAGATGACCTCCATTAGAAGAAAACTAGCAGATCTCTCTCTTCTGTTTTACTCTTCTGATATCCAAACACTTAGTCAAAAAGACTAATCTTGATACTAGACATCTTCTTAGTTGATATAGCATCTTCTGATCATATCATCTAATGAGACTTTAAGCATCACCTCTTCAGCTGTCTGGAAACCTCCAACTCATCTGATAGATTTTAATAAATTTTAGCTAACTTTTTCAATTACGTCCCAAAAACTCATCTGCATCTTGTGATTGTTGTTGTGGAAAACTAACCAACCATTCTCTTAGCTAAGGATGTTCACGAACAAGATTAGAAATCTTGATTAAATGATCCAGATCCTGTGAAGGAAGTCGCTGAAAATCTTGATGTTTTTGGCGACTTTAAGACGTAAATGGAAAAGTTAGTTAAAATTTGGGACGTAATTGAAAATTTTAACTTTTTTGGGATGTTTTTAAAAAAGTTGAAAAGTTATGGGATGTAAAAAAATTATTTCCCATTTTTTTTAAAATCCTTAGCTCGGCTCTTTTTATAAATAGGCGGAGACTCTTAATAGCTAGGCCCTTGTTGAGATATACAAAAAGATTGATTTGTATCTTTGCATATCAATATGCTGAATAAGCTTACAAATTAGTTTCATAGTTTGGTACATATTTACGTCCATATACATTACGTATATTTGGCATATAGATCATAGTATAGATGGTGTAATTGTTTTATAATTAGAAATGAATCTGTGCATATCTCAACATTCAATGTGAAATTAATTTTGAAACTGAAATAATTTAAAAACTTTAAATTAATTCTACTCAAGTAAATATAAACAAAAAACGGAGATCTCTTCTCTCGTTCTGCTCATACTTTCAGAAAAAAAAAAAAAAAACCTAGGTAAACAGATTCGAAAATGGAAGACAAAACAAATTCGGATTTCAAGAATATCATTGCAACTGTCCCAGATCTTCCTGAAGAAATCATTGAAGAAATACTCAAAAGGCTCCCCGTGAAATCGTTAACCAGATTCAGGTGCGTTTCAAAACCATGGCTTTCCTTAATTTCAAATCCTGAATTCATAAAAAAGCACTTCAATCACTCAGCCAACAACCCTATAATCATTTATACCCTCGCAATCTTCTATTTAGTCCCTGAGTATGAGCTCAAACACAGCTCATTCAATTCGTTGTTTCTTGAACATGAAAGTACTGTTGCTATGAAACACCCATATACGAAGGTTCAGGTAGTGGGTTCTTGTAATGGGATAATCTGCCTAGCCATGGATAAAGCTCATATCTTTTTATGGAACCCTAGTATGAGAACATCAAAGAAATTGTCTCCGCTTTCTGTCAAGTTAGATTCTCAGTGGGGTTTTGGTTTTGATAAGTGTGGTGGTGATTATAAGGTTGTGGCGATTCGCTGCACGTTAAACACAAGATCAGGCGTGAAAGAGTTAAAGGCACATATTTATAGTAGGAATGCTGATTCTTGGAAGAAGGTTAAGGATGTCAGGCCTGGTTTTTTCTTCATGTCGGATTACTTGGGGTTTTATGCAAGTAGGAAGTTTCACTTTATGATAAGGCCGGCTTTGAATTCTGAAAATTTAATAATTATTTCTGTTGATTCAAGGAATGGGATGTTTGGTGTAGTAGAGGAGCCGAATTATGGATATCGTGTGATTGAGAATAACTTGGGAGTGTTGGGAGGATGCATTTGTGTTTTTAGCAATAACTGGGAAAAAGGTTGCGACGTTTGGGTTATGAAAGAGTATAACGTCAAAGAGTCGTGGACTAAACTATTTTCGTTTCCTTATTATTATAAGGTTCCTAAATGGGGATGTAAATGGGCGCCTCTTTACTCGGGCCCTTTGGTAATGCTGCCTAATGGTGAAGTCTTGGTGGTCTGCGGGAAGCATTTTGTAGTTTACAATCCGAAATATGAGAGTTTTCGGTGCCCTCAGATAACTAATGTGCCCGACGGTTTCTACAAAGCCATTGTCCATGTTGAAAGCTTGATTACACTTTAATGTCATGGACTTTGCAGAAAAAGGTACTATTTTTGTTTAACCATGATTGTTTCTTGTCTATGTTTGTCATTTAAATTAAAAATTAATCAAAGCTGATGCATTGTTTTGTGATCAAAAGTTGAACTATTATGTAATTAATTAGGTTGTCTTCTAATGAATGAGCTCATAGTTTCTGCGACTAATCAATAAGTGGTTTATTTATATATAATAGTATATGAATTCTATACGTGTGATGAAACATATAAATATAACTAACAAATTCGTCTATATTCTCCAAGGTATACTAGAGGAAGGCTGACTGACTTTGTGATTGAGAGATTATTTAATTATGTGGAGTCGTAAATCTACTCTAGAAAGGTGATGGAGACGGCATTACACTGATTTATTCCCTTTCTCATATTGTTTAGTTACCTTATTGGTTCTATGTCCTTCGTTATACAAAAGTAGCTATATATATATATTCATTTTTATCTTCTCTGTTTAAACATTTCACTATTTTAATTCAATGTTGTTTATTGATTAAAAAATTAAGAAAAAAATGTTCTCTCAATTATGTAAGTTTCTTTCATGGCATTTGTAAAAATTAATCAATATTGTATCGAGTCGAGTTGTATATCATTGTTCACGATTTTGATGTATCAAAAGGCATTAGTTGGTGAGATTCTCGCAAAGATTAATTAAGTAAATTAAACCTAATTCAGGGAAAACCTATAGTAATCGGAATGTAAATCCTTAGCTAAAATTTGCACTAAAGGCTGCAGAGGTAAATTCCACCAAGTGTAGGTTAATTATCCGAGATGTTGGCCCTTGGAATTTTGGCTCCACATTGACCAGGAAATTCGGTTAATTTGTGGGGATTGGAAATGATTCATTAGCAGATGCTTGGATTCATTAGGAGAGCCTTCTTGAAATTAGCTAGGTATCGCGGCCAATGTGTTTGCATCTTGTGATTGTTGTTGAGGAAAACTAACCAACCATTCTCTTAGCTAGCTAAGGATGTTCACGAACAAGATTAGAAATCTTGATTAAATGATATCCAGATCCTGTGAAGGAAGTCGCTGAAAATCCATTAATTAGATCAGAAGAGATACCGCCGGCAGGACTAACGACGGAGAACTAGAGGCCTGTAACCGCCTTTCATTTTCATCACTCTTCGACGATCTTTATTATTTATATCACTCTTCGACGATCTTTATTATTTATATTTAATTATGTCATATTAATATTTTATTTTATTCTTATCAAAATTATATTTTATTTAATTTAATATTATCTTCTATCAAATCTCATGCCATTAATCTTTTCTCATGTGATCTTTTGTAAAATATTGTATATTGTATATATGCATTACATATTTGGCCTTTGAGAACTTTTAGAAGAGCTCTCAGAGTGGGAGCTGTCCAAGTGCAAAAAGGGCTCTCCAAGTGCAATTTAGCTTGAACAGCTCCCACTTGAAGAGCTCTTTTAAAAGCTCTTCAAGGCCAAATATGTAGTATATTTCAGTCATTCACACTCACATTCTTTATAAATACACCCCGTGAGTGACAGTTCAACCCACATTTTTTATAAATACACCCACTGACAGTTCAATTCATACCCATATTTTTTTATAAATACACCCACTAGCAGAAATATTTTTTATAAATACACCCACTAGTAGAAATTGTACTTAGTCGTCTTCTCCGAGCAGTTTTCGGCCACCCGAGGCCGCGGCCGAACGCTACAATTTACGATGGCCTTAACTTTTTAAATATTTTCTATTTTTTTAAATATTCTTTAATTATTATTATGGATCGAGGTTATTTTATATTACTACATGCAATAATATATGTTACTATATGTTATAATGTGAGTTACTTAATCAATAAAAATTCTAGAAAAAAATATTACATAAAAGAATTGGTATTACTATATAAAAAATTATATGTTACTATATACTTCAGTTTGAATTACTACATTGAATATGCGTTTGTTACTATATGTAACTTTATCAAATGATTTGCATTACAACATGGTTATTGTGTTTACTACATGCGATAGTATATGTTACTACATATTATAATGTGAGTTACTATATTAACAAAAACACTAGAAAAAAATGGGTTACTAAATAAAAGAATTTGTATTATTATATAAAATAGTTTGTGTTATTACTATATAAAATAATGTGTGTTACTACATATTACGATTTGAATTAGTACATTTAATATCCCGCGTTCGACAATAAAATAAAAGATAAAAAAAATCACAGAAATTGACAAAATAAACGGGTTAAATTTTTTTGTCAAAATTAGGGCCAGTTGACAAATAAATTAAGAATTAACCCAAATGAATTAATGGTGGTCGGCAATATTACATATAAATTTTTGTGAAAAATTAATGACTATGTAAAGATTTGTAAAAAAAGATTTTATAATTTTAATATGGATAAAATAAAATATTAATTTAGTGACACACAGAAATAGTGATCATTTCCGTTAATTATAATATTTTAGCATCCTGACATTTTCGGGAAAAAAAAATCATTTATAAAATAATACTAATATTTTAATTAAATTAAAAGTGATTCAATAATTTTTAAATAGTGATTTTTCCCAAGTGAAGAGTGTCAATATAAAATCAATGCAATAAATAAAGATAATTATGTCTTGCTAATAAATAACCTCATTCATTAACCTAAAATTTAAGTAAAAAATTAGGGTTCCTTTTGATCATTTTTCATCTTAATTTTTATCACTTTTAGAATAATGATATTGTATCAAGTAAAAAGTGACAATGAACCTAATTGATGCAATTACTAAAGATAATCTCATTCATTAAATTAAAATTGAAAAGTGACAATTATTAAGTAAAAGGTGATTTTTTAAGTAAAAAGTAATAGTCACTTTTGATAAAGATATTATCACTTTTTCAAGCTAAACTTTTATCACTTTTTAAATAGTGATGTTCTTTGGGTAAAATGCAAATTTGGTCCCAACCGTTAAATATTTAACATTTTCCGTTAAGTATTAAGTAACATAGTATGAAAATTATAAAAATATATATATATATATAGAATTTGAATATTTTTTTTGAAACAATATAATTTTAAAATATAAAAAAAACAAATAAATGTAAATTCTGAAATTTAAATAATTTGTTTTTATTAAAACTGAAATATATAAAAAAATAAAAAGAAAATCTGAAAATATTGAAAACTAGTGCAAGACCCGCATATTATGTGGGATTGTGAAAAAAAATATTATTATATATAATCAAATTTAATATAATATATATAAATTTTGTGTGGTTTGCTTGTGAAATATAACTTCAAATTTATTTATTTTTATAAGCAAAATGAATAAAAAAGAAAAGAGAGAATAATTAAAATATAAAATATAGAATTGATATAAAATTTGAATTACTAAAGTTGAAGAAGAGAGAGAAGAATTATAAATGGTTGAAGAAGAGAGAGAAGAAAATAGAAACGGTTGAAGAAGAGAGGGAAGAAAAGAAAAAACAAATATACCCTATACGTGGCATCTCACTTTTCTTCGATTCTAATTTTTTAATTTTCTCACGATTTACAATTATTTTGTTTTACAGTTTTTTTCAATTCTTCTCTCTCATCTCCTCTCTCTCTCTCCCTTTTTATATTTTATAGGTCTTCTCAATATTTTCTTTTACTTTTTTTTTTCAAAGTTTTTTTCAATTTTCTCTCTCTCCTCTCTCTTCCTTTTCTCTCTATCTCCTAAATTTTCTTATACAAATTTCTCTTCACCTCTTTTTTATCAAAAAAAATTAAAGAAAAGTTTAAAATTTAAAAATTAGTACAATAATTTCATATATATTAAATGTAGAAAAAATATTAATAATAAATCAATAATAATAAATACCACGGAGATCATTAATAAGGAGGGAAGAAAACTTACACTTTGTTTTTCTTTCAATTATTAAAAACTATTATATTATAACAAATAATTGCATAATTTTCTCAACTAAGTCAGCGTTATCCGACACTTCAATTAACAAATCAAACTTTATTGAAAAATTTTAGATTTTTTTTAGTGACAATTACTAAAATTTTGGGTTGGTCTGCTATGGACTCGAGTGCATGTTGTGCACTCTAGTCCATTGCACTTTTCAGTTTACTAACTTACACTTTTTGGTAAATGGTGTTGCACGTACTTTTTAATTATTAAACTGTATAATAATATTTTTAGTAATAATTGAAAAGTGCAACACCATTTACCAAAAGTGTAAGTCATTAAACTGAAAAGTGCACATGGACTGAGGTGCACAGCATGCACTCGAGTGCATACTTGACTTTACCTTTTTTTCAAGTAAAATTTGTTAAATTATTCTAGAATATACTTACTATCTGAATTTTTTATTGACAATTACTAAAAAATCCTCAACAATACTCTATATATCTTAAAAAGTTTTTTAAAATTATTTTAAAGTGTATATTTATTAAGGAGGGTGTCTCCAACATACAACCATTTAATATTTTGCAAAGTAGATGTGTATCTATTTATAAATAAATTTAAAAATTAGTATAATAATTTGATATATATTAAATATATAAAAAATATTAATAATAAATCAAGAATCCCTTATATTACTAATTCTAAATCTTTTTCTGTTCACATGGCTTCACTAAATATCTCCATTCCACAATTTCTTAAATTCTGTAGTTTTAATATTTTTTAAATTTTAAAATTATTTTCTCTCTCCTCTAACTTCTCTCTTTTTCATCGGTTTTCATAATCTCCGTAATTTACGCGTCTAATACTAGTTAAAATTCTAGAATTTTAGGAATTTGAGAATGGAAATATTTGAAGAAGCCACGTCAGCAAAGAAGGATTCCGAATTAGTATATAAGGATAGATACAAAAAATTGAAATTTAAAATATAAAACCTGTATTTAAATATAATCTAAAAATTCAAATTAACTCTTTTAATCCATATTATTTGGATATAATTTAAAAATACAAAACGTATAAAAATTTTCACAAACTAAATTAATTTATGTAAGATATGAAAACTAAATAATTATTTATAGAATTGGAATATAATTTAAAAATACTAAAAATATTTTTTTTCAAATCAAATAATAATCGCTGGTAAATTATAAAATTACTCTAAATAATTTTTGAATAAAAATCTATATTAAAACTAAAATAAAAAAAACATTTATATAAAATCTTTGTGAATATTATTTGATGATACAAAATATAATTAAAAAACAAAGATAGTTACAAAAATTCAGAAAATATCAAATTAAAAACAAAGATAACAAATACAGTATAACATGCGTATATATATCACCTCCCCCACCCCTGTTTTTCTTCTCGCCAGCGAACATCCTCATCCCCATCCCAATCGTCGCCAACACCGCCACCCACATCCCCATCCCAATCGTCGCCAACACCGCCACTCCAGCCCATTCTCGTCACCACCGCGCCACCATCATTACCTAGAATACTTCCAAAACTAATGAAAAATTCGGATACGAAATTCGATTTCGATCACAAAATTCACAAAGGCTACACACTCTAGCCTTATCTCATTTCCAGGATTCAAAGCCCTTGTCAATTTCAAATTTTGATCACTCCTCCATCTCCAATTTTACGATTTCTCTTCATGATTATTGGCGATTTTTTAATCTTTCCTTAAACTTGTTTTTCTGAATTTTTGTATTCCTGTTTATGTTTGGGAGTGGAGCCGCTGGCAACGGGTGTGGCGTGGGTGGTTGTGAAATTTAAGATTTTGGTTCAGTGTTGGAGGAAAACAACCCTCGCTCGTGCGTTTTTTTTTTTTTTTCCTCAGTACTTTTGGAATTTCCGACAAACATAGTAGGGAAATGAAGGGATTGGGGCAACGTATATGGGAGGAGCAATGGTTGATCTGGAAGTCGCCGGAAATGGGAGGAGCAATGGATGATTGTGAAGTCCCTGGAAAATGTGTTCGATGGGTGGGCTGATATTTTAATATTTAATTTTTTGTATTAAAATAATAAAATTTTGAATTGAGTTTAATGTAAAAAAAATTGTACTTAACAGTGCGTGAAGCTCACACACCATTTATGTTAGCATTTAACGGAACTATTTTTATGGGACCAAAAGTGATGAAAATGGAACCAAAATTGTGAGGGCACATTTTCTTGGACCAAACTTGCATTTTACCCGATGTTCTTCTGAGAAAAGAGCCAACAATTGAAAGTAAAAAAAAAAAACAATTGAAAGTTTTAATGTTTAAGTTAAAAGTGATAGTAACTTTTAATAAAAATATTATCACTTTTTTAATAATGATATTTTTTCAAGTAGAAATGACAATTAACTTAAAAAATTAATGTAAATAATAAAAATAGTCATGTTCACAAGACTTATTCTTAAATGTTTGTTGTCATGAGACACGTTCTCGATCACACAAGACAATACTGATTTACTTCTTTATTAATATATAAAGTAATACCAATTCTGCTGCTGCTGAAAAAGTTGTACTGATTTACTTGTTTATTAATATATAATTGCAAGTCGTTGTTGTTTGGCCCACCTGAAAGAGCTTTTTCTCTTTTTAATCCGTTTACTTTTTTTAATTTTATACCAGTTTTTTATTTTTTTAAATTTAAATATTTTCTCTTTTTTCTTTAAATCATTGTCTCAAAATTTTCTTCTCCAAATTAATAAAATTACATAAGTGTATATTCAAAAAAGATACTAATATTTTTTTCAAAATCCCAATGGCTTACACTAGTTATAAGAACTTTAAAGTGATTCTATTTAATTAAAAAGCATTAACACTAATTCATTTACGCTAGGGTTATTCGGCCATTTAGCACTCCCATAAACAAGAAAGCTGGCCCATCTTTTTCTTCTCTTATTCTCATATATACTTTTAGAAAACCCTAGCTAGGATCTCGATACCAAAAGAAAATTGAGAAATTATATATTCTTTTGATTTTCAATTTTATAATGGAAGACAAAATAAATTTGGATTTCAAGAATAGCATTGCAACTCTCCCATATCTTCCTGAAGAAATCATTGAAGAAATATTCAAAAGACTCCCCCGTGAAATCGCTAAACAGATTCAGGTGTATTTCAAAATCATGGCTTTCCTTAATTTTAAGTCCCGAATTCATCAAATCCCACTTCAATCATCACTCAGCCAACAACCCTAGAATCATGCTTACCAATATCCAAACCACCTATCATAACCGCACATTTTATGAGCTCAAACACATCTCACTTCATTCGTTGCATCTGACATTGATTATCCTTTGAAAGGCCCATATACATAGGTTCAGGTAGTGGGTTCTTGTAATGGGATAATATGCCTAGTCATAAATAAAATTCATATCTTTTTATGGAACCCTAGTATGAGAACATCAAAGAAATTGCCTCCCCTTTATGTGAAGTTCAATTTTTGTGAGTGTGGTTTTGGTTTTCATATGTGTGGTGAAGGTCGTGGCGATTCGCACGAGATCACGCGTGGATGAGTTAATGACTTATATTTATAGTAGGAATGCTAATTCTTGGAAGAAGGTTAAGGGTGACAGGCCTGGCTTTTTCTTGTGGGATAACTTGGGTTTTATGCAAGTAGGAAGTTTCACTTTATGAAAATGCTGGATTTGGATCCTGATGAAAAAAAAATTATTTCTGTTGATTCAACGAATGGGATGTTTGGTGTAGTAGAGGAACCGAATTATGGATATCCTGAGGTTCACAATAAGTTGGGAGTGTTGGGAGAATGCCTTTGTGTTTTTAGCAACAACCGGGAAACAGGTTGCGACGTTTGGGTTATGAAAAGAGTATATATAACGTTAAAGAGTCGTGGACTAAACTCTTTTCGTTTCCTCATTATTTTACGCTTCCTACATTGGGATATAAACGTTTCTAGCCTCTTTTCTCGGGCCCTTTGGTAATGCTGCCTAATGGCGAAGTCTTGGTGGTCTGCGGGAAGCATTTTGTAGTTTACAATCCGAAAGATGAGAGTTTTCGGTGCCCTCCGATAACTAATGTGCCCGATGGTTTCTACGAAGCCATTGTCCATGTTAAAAGTTTGGTTACACTTTGAGGACAAATGTCATGAATTAATTGCAGAAAAGGTATGATTTTTGAGCTCTCATAGGCACATCAGTGATATATACTTTTTGAAAAATCACGTTAATCTGGGTTCAAATAACAAGATTTTAATGGATCATCTTTGTGAAGCATAAATATTATGGTTTATACAGTATATGATATATGAAGTTTGTACATGTGATGAAATATATATATAACTAACAAATTGTCTATATTCTCGAAGGTATACTAGAGGAATGCTGGCTGACTTTGTGGTTATGTGGAGTCGTAAATCTACTCTTAAGGTGATGGAGACGATACAATAATCAAAGAAGACACTGATTTGAAGTCATTAATTTATTTCTTTGTTATATACATATTTGATTATAATTATTTCCTTTCTCATAGCTAGTATATACTATTATTTAGTTATCTTAATTCTATAGCTATATAACTTATATTACGAGTTTATTATTATAATTGGTGTCTATGGTAGACTCGTTAATATCATTTCTATTTAAATACATAGTAATTCAATGGTTGTTTCTCTCAATTGTGTAAGTTTCTTTCCTAAAAATCAATGTATCGAGTCAAGTTGTTTATCATTGTTCACGATTTTGATGTAACAAAAAGCGTTAGCCGGTGAGAGATAAAGTCCTTCACTCAGTATGAATTCCACTCATAAAATAAGGACGGTCTGCTTGCTTCAAGAAGATGTTTCAAGGGTGGGCTTGATGTAGATACTAGACTCTTGCTGAGGAAAAAAATTGATAGAAAAAGAATTGTATTACTAGAGTACCAGGGGTACTAAAAAATTGTGAACAGATCGTTAAAAGAGGAAGAGAGTTTACATCTAACAGACAGAAGAGATGATAAGTATGTATACAAACAAAATATAATGTTGATATTCATTAATTCTTTAAGATCCTGCTGCTGCTGCTTGACTAGCCATAATCAGATGATCACCGTCTCTTATCACAGCAAAGTCTTCAATCAGATAACCATCTTTTGTCAATATTTTAGATGGAATAAAACCAAAGTTGTGGTACCCTAAATCCAGCAGCTCCGGCAGAGATCCAGGTAGTAGCACCAGTTTTCCCGCTGTATCACCCGTCTCCGGACTACTGATGGTTACTCTCTGCAACATAGGCCGACTGAAACTGGGCGAAAGCATGTCAACTCCTGCACAATTAATTAATAATCAACACATTCTTTTTTTTTTTTTTTTAATTTTAAAGCATATAGGAGTAGTTAAATTAGAGTTTGAAGGTGACCTTCATTTTGTCTTTGGCCAGCTGTGATGATCCCAGCAAGAGTGTTCTGGAAATCTTTCGGCCTCCTCATACTCGACTCGCCTAGCTTTTTAGAACCTAATCTACTAGATTGTAGCTTGGTGTAAGGCGCTTTATGTGTGGGACAAACGGCATGTTGGGCTTGTAACAAAGCTTTCATCTCTTCATTTCCCTGATGATTGGCCAACGCACGTGGCGACCATCCATGGGGATCCACCATGTCTGCATCAGCTCCATGTTCCAACAGAAATTTACAAACTTCAATGTTTTCTTCGAATATTGCTTGATGCAGAGCTGTGATTCCGGCGCTACTCAGCAATGTTACATCCCCCCCAAATTTGACAATTTCTTGGAGTAGTTCTACGCTGTTTAGCTCAGCTGCAGTGCATGCAAAGTCGCCTACCTCGCCACAAGACAACGTCCCCCCATTGTCACTCAATACGCGTACTACATCTTCGTGTTTACCCAACATTGCATCCCACAGCGGAACACTTCCTTCAGAATCTGCAAAAAAAATCTTGAATGAAGATAAATAGTAAGATGGTTGGTTAACAAGTGGAGTGAGAGTACCTTTTATGTTCGGGTCTGCTCCATGTTCCAGAAGGACAACCACACAGTTTAAAAATCCTTTTGCTGACGCAATATGCTGTACATATTAGGAGGTTATATGTGTAAAAAACACGTAATTAGTAGGAGTTATAATCCAATTGGAAAACAGAATTTTTTGGGACCTTACAAAGGCAAAAATTACGGGACCAAAATAGGTTTTATCTCTGATTAGTAGTGAAAGAATGTAGAATGGGGTTTACCAAAGCACTGCGACCATTGGCATCCAACTCGTTTGTTTCCAAACCGCGCCTTAGCAGATGGTTCAACAACAGATCATCGCCTCTTGCTGCAGCAAAGTGTAAGGTCAGAGGCATATCCATTCTACCATGACTCAGCATTTGCTCCGTGTGGCTCAAGATTTCTTTCATCACCGGTTCTGTGTGCTCTTTCAAATGCTGCACCAAGATTTTTAACATACGATTAACATAAGAAAAAAAAGATCATCAAGAGAGAAATTTTTACCTCAAGAAGATTGTTCATGATTATTGTTCCGTCTCCGACATTATTAGACTGAAGAATATTCATGAATGCAGTTCGATTCAATCGCAGTATTTGGCTCAATCTTTTTGCACGAACAGTAAAAACTTGTGGCCTGTAGCAAAGAACACCTACTTCGCCAAAAATATCCCCTGCCTTCAAATCCCCCAAAACCTGAAATAATTAATTAATGTAGACACTTCTTAACATTATTTGCATTACATCCTCCTAAGTTAATCTACAACCAAACTGTTCCAATATGGTTCTTACCCGTTCCATTCCATTTCTGTGTGTAAGAAGATCCTGTCACCAAGTACAATATGGATTACTACTTGTTATAATAGCATAAGGTAGCTGTTAGATGACAAATGACTACTTAGGAAACAAAGGCCAGAATACCCAGCGCAACAGATCATAATTTGGAAACTTCCAGGATGGACATTAGTATTGGTGATGATGTCAACAAAAGTGAGAGCAAGAGAGAGAGATAGAGCTTACCACTGCTCCATTAACCAGAATATACATACATGTAGGTGTTTCATTTTGTAAGACTACATCTTCTCCATTGGGGAAATACTCAGGTTTCATCTCCGACACCTGCAAGCATAGACGGGATAAAAGAAACATGGAATCTGATCCATGATATGCAAAGCAATGGAGTTACACCAATATCATTCTTAGAAAGTAATAACATGCTCAAAATAAAGTAAATGCAAAGATGGTCAAATTAATGATGGAATGAATGCTGGTGATTACCAGCTGAAAGAGTAAGTCATCTGAAACCCCTTGGAACAAATACACCTTATCTACAAGGTCGTAGAATAGAAATTTTGAGATACTGGAACGAATCGCCTTTGGAAGTGCATCAACAATTTCTTGCTGCTGCACCCCTTCTGAGTCAGTTCTGTGCATCAAGATCAAGTGAGCCATTATCTGCTCTTGCAGTTGAGCAGGCAGACTGTTCCTTGAGCCAAAGCTTGCTGCAGCATTAATAGTCTCTCTCTGCCACCACGGAGTCGAGAAATTTCATATGCTACAAGTCGAGAAATTCAAACAAAACTAATGCCCATACTTACGAATTTCCTGGTTTTGGTGGTGGCTTCAACGATCAAGTTGGTAAAGTTTCCTATGATGTAGGATGTTAGGCCAAGGATGTAAAACAAGTAGAAAATATCAAACACCATTTCCGGAGTGTTCACAGGATGCAAATCGCCATAGCCAATTGATGTTACAGTGACAAGGGACCAGTAAACAGATATGAAATACTTGGTCCACGGAGACATGTCATGAAAATCTCCATTTGAAAGTAGTCCGACCCATGTGTTATTCCGGTCGCCATAATTTCCAGAAATAAGATGGAAGGTGCAAGCACCACAATGAACTGAAAAAAGAGTGCCCTACAAAGAAATGCAAGCTTCAATAGATAAAACTCCAAATCTTTAACTCACCATGAACTTGCAACTTTCTCTCCAGATACTCACACACACAAGCTTTAAAATTCGGATCAAGATGTAGTTGTAGTCTGTATTTTTCTCCATTCTGCAGTTAAACTACAATGCATCAATTGGAGTTGTGATTTTCTTATTGACAAGCATATAACCATATATCAAATATTTTACACAGTTTGCTACCTCTGAAACATAGCACTGACTCTTCTGATACGCCATAGGCGCAGCATACTTAAGTAGCCGTATATTTGGATATTAGGTGGAAAAGCCTTTTGTGCAACACCATAAGGTATTGTAGAAACCACATCAAAGAAGAATCCTGTTTTTAAATATCTCTTAGCAATCATTTCTTGGTCGTCGATGAGCGAATAAGTTTCTTTGTCAACATAGGCAACAAAGAATGACAGCACAATGTCAATTGCGAAAAACCCATTTACAATATTGTCTGTGATGTCCAGAGGTCCCTTAGGTCCGTTAAGGAAACCAAACTCGAAAGGGCACACCCATGCTGTGTAGAATACTAGTACTACCAGAAATGTTTGCCAATCTCTGCAAAATATACAGGATTACCAAGAGTTTGACTAAATAATTTCACATGAAATTCAATATACATAATCCCTATACCAACCACAATCACTACAACAAAATTGACCTTAAAAGTCATTAATAATTCCGTCATTAAAACTAATTTTTCTTGTTGTAGTGAATATAGAGGTACCTGTAACGGGTATTGAAGGGCGAAATAATAGAGGAAGGAGTCTTGGTTTTCCGAGTGCTATGGGCGCCAAGGTGTGGAAGCATGCTATTCTTAAAACTCAAGTCACCAATTGATGAAGCAAAATCATCATTTCCAGCATCCTCCATTGGTATGGCCTTCGACCATAAATAGCCCTTGGCCTTCATTCCCGCTTCCACCATGCGTATCTCGATCATTTGCACCTTTAATTCACTCTATTGCAATTGAATCAACCTCTGAAAATAATTCGTTAATGCAGATTATAATTATTCACATGCTAATTTCTTTAAAAAAAAAATACTAATCGTCTCCTGTATTACTGTGTTAGGGGTAGGGGTAGGGCTCGGAACATGAAGATTTATAAATTAATCAACACGCCTGTTCATGTTTTTTTCTTTCGAATCATGTGAAACTTATCAGAAAGTAGCAATAATTAATGATTTAAAACCAAAATGTAGAAGAAATAACTTGCTTTCGTTGGAGATCTTCACGATCGATTGTTCCTCTTGCCGGATCTCGAAATGCAATTCATGTGCCTCGATCATATAAGCTATTGTTTGGGCTTTCAAATGTAATTCATGTGCCTCAAATTCAATTCATTTTCGCTTAAATTATGTACTTGTTTTGCATATGATTATTTTGAAGTTTTGCAAATATGTTTGATTAAAATAATATTTAAAAGCAAATTCAAATTCAAGAACATGTCACAAATGCGAGTTTTCTTATAAAATTAAAATATGTTATTATACTACTGCAATGACAATAAAATAAACTTAATATTTTGAGCGAATTGGTTAGTTGCAATGCCAAAATATGTTGCTACTATGGCAATTTGTGCTACTACATTTTCGTTTATAGATAATGGATATTATCATTCATTATCTATGCAAAGGGTAACAGTAGAACAAATTAATCACGTAGTAACATAACTTTGTCTTATAATAATATAATACATGGAAGCGAAAAAATTTATTTCAATTAAATATGGCTTATGTTGATTCGTGAATTTTTGCTCAATTTACTTTAACTAACTATATTATTTCATAGATGAAATATTGTATATAAGATTTTGCTATAATTATATGTCTCATGAATAAAGTTGGAAATGTAGTTTTTTATTTGAGTTGAGTTCAAATAAATTTGTTTAGTTCTGATTTATTTATTTTTTAACTAAAAAATGGAATCTTATTATGAACGATGTAGGGTATGGTGCGCCCGTTTAAAAGAATATTTGTTTAGTACTATTTTTATGGGGTTTGTGAAAGCTTAGTGTGTATTTGATCCCACGATACATGTATAACTAACACAAAATCTTGGTAAATTTAATTTTGTGAAGTGTGTAAAACATTTAATAATATATGAGATTTTTTTTTTTTTTTTAGGAAACATAATATATGAGATTATCTATAGTAAATATATAATTGTAATTGGAAATAATTATAAAAAATAATTAAAGGGAAAAACTTATATGCAATGTTGTAAAATATATTTTAAATTGAAAATCACTCTTGCAAATGTTGTGTTATTATAAGGATAGTCACGTGTTGTTATAGGGATAATTTTGCGTTATTATAATGTAACACATATTTGTTCATATAGTAACACATGATTTTTAAATCTGATTGACCAGGTCAGATTGTTCCTATCAGTTTCGGGAAGGATCTGCGATTTCTTTTATCGTTTTTGTATACGAGCAAATATTGTATGTGCAATATTTACACATAAAAATTTCTAAAAAAAAAAAAAATTATTGTAAAAAAAAAATTACTTCCTCCGTTCAATTTTATTATGCCCACTTCTTCGGGCACGAGTTTTAATGAATATTGATTAGTTTATTCATAAAGTAGATAAGTTGAGGGTATGATGGGGGTATTGTGGGGTCCAATTTATAAATAAATGATTGTTTATGAATAAAGTGAATGGTAAAGTGGGTAAATAAGTGATGATAGGAGGGTGGAGATAAAGTAGTATGAATAGTATTGTTTCCAAAAAGAGTATGAGCATAATAAAATTGGACAACCAAAAAAGGAAAGTGGAAATAATGAAATTGGACGGAGGGAGTATAAGATATTGTGATCATGAACTCTAACTCTCCAACTCCAATCTCAAATTTGTAATTCTCAATGTAAGTAATTTTTTTAAGTGAGTATTCAATTGAACACCCTGTTAATGGACGGTGGAATTAATCTTATGTATTAATCAATCATTGGATAATGGGTCCGAATACCAAGACTTAAAAAAAATTTAAGACCTTTAATTCATAGGTAGTATATACAAACTCAATTAATAGCTTTCAAAATTACCTTTATTTTTAGAAGTTGTCAATTGTGTTTACAAACACACTTATAGTCTTTTTGTATTGAAAGTGTATCGACTAAACAAAAGGCGTTGGCTATATACCCCTCCAGCCTTGTTAAATATACTCCTCAGATTTTCGTACCCCCTAAAATGGCAAACGTTGGATACACTTCCCCGTAAAAAACCCTAATTTTCTTTCTTTCTTCTTCCTCCTCACCCCCACCAACACTTCTTCCTCCTTACCCTTAAACTCAGCGCCGCCGCCTCTAACACCGACTCCGCCCAACGCTGCTGCCTCTAACACCGGCTCCACCCAACGCCGCCACCTTCCAGCCTGCGCCGTCCGCCTTCCTCGCCGCCACTGAAGGTAGGTTTCGTTTTTTTTTTAACTTTTCTGCTCATGCGACGGCGGCGGCGCCGCCCTCTTGCCCAGCGCCGGCCGCCGCGAAGCCTCCTTCACCCCGCGCCGCCTCGCAGCATGCCGCCTTCTCTCTCGCCGCCGTCGAAGGTAGGTTTTTGTTTTGTTTTTGTTTTTCCTGTTCTATTTGCGGCGGCGCCGTCCCCTCCTCCCTCACTCACGACAACCTCTCTGCCCTTCTTCTTCACAACGACTTTCCTCTTTTCTTTTTTCTTTTTTCCCTCTTCTGTGCGTTTGTGCACTAAATTTTTTTTTTCTTCTCTCGACAACTTATGGTTGAAGGTATACACTCTCGTCGACAAACCAGTGTTGACGAGAGTGTTGTTCGTCGACACTGGTGTGTTGACGAGAGTGTTGTTCGTCGACCCTGGTGTGTTGACGAGAGTGTTGTTCGTCGACCCTGGTGTGTTGACGAGAGTGTTGTTCGTCGACACTGGTGTGTTGACGAGAGTGTTGTTCATCAATAAACTAGTGTCAAAAATGTATTTTTTTTTTTTAAAAAAATCTAAGTTTTTCTTTTTAAAATTTCTGGAGGTTCGAGGCGGCGGCGGTGGCCGGAGAAGTGGCGACGACGGCCGGAGACGGCGACGATAGCTTCTTCAATTAGGGTTAGGGTTGAAAAGTGGAAGGGGAGTGTATTTAGTAGGATTATTTTAGTATAAGGATAGTTTAGACATTTTACATGATTATTAAATTAATAAATGGTTAGGGGGAGTATACTTAACAAAGCTGGAGGGGTATATAGCCAACGCCAAACAAAATTATAGTGTATCTAACATGCAATGATGTGCAAATAACCGTACCCAATGGCTTACACTTTAAGGCCCAAACAATGTACAACTAAAGCGGGCCCATTAATGGAAAACAAAAGATATGTGAGCTATTTTTAACACCTGTCAACAGTGTTTTTAACAATTGCACCTTCTAATTGCATGTGTCAATTATTTTGAACACATGTCAACTTTGAACCCCAACTGCGCCAAGTATCTACAATGCTTACGATTAATTGTTTGTTCATCACAAAAGTTGTGAGTCTTTTGGGGTGGAAAAATGTCTACAATTGCTTCTTCAACCTTAATCTTCAAGAGGCATTGTGAGACATCAATAAATAAATATAATGGCCTTAAAGCAATTCAAACCATGGAAACGACCTTCTCTGCTTCTCATAATAAAGCTTTCATCATCACAATTTCCACAGGTACCTACATATATATGCATACTTCCTCCTCTACTGAATTGAACATTTACTATTTGTAAAAATTTTTAATGTAAAAATTATTTATTAGTATTATAGTGATACTGATAAAGTTATACTGAATTGAACATTTACTTAGGTGTTTATTAGTATTAGAGTGATAAATTATTTTTTAGATGGTATTATGATCCATTGAAGAAAATAAGATAAAACAAGTAGTTGATCGTGTGGCAAAAGTAATGAAATGGAGTACAATTTTGAGATGGAGATAGTTAAAGGATCAAGGAGTTGCTTTATTTTCATTTTAAAAAAATGTTTTGAGACAAAACTTTTTAGCAAATATTCAATTGAGTGGGGGGGGGGGGGAGTATAGATAGCAATTAGCAAACAATATGTTCATAATTTTGGTGATGTAATTTATCAGGGAAATGCAGGAGAATGGCGGCGATGTGTTGTGCTACAAAGAGAGAAAGGGATCCCAAGAAAAGGATTGTCGTAACTGGAATGGGCATCGTCTCCGTATTCGGAAACGACGTCCATACATTCTACGATAATCTGCTCGATGGAGTGAGCGGAATCACTCCATTGAACAGATTCGATGCTTCGGATTACCCTGTTAGGATTGCAGGGCAGATCCGTAATTTCACATCCCAGGGATATATAGACCCTGAAATGGATCTCCAACTTGATGACTGTTGGAGGTACTGTTTGGTTGCTGGTAAGAAGGCCCTCGAGCATGCTAACCTTTCCCAACAAGTTCTTCAAACGGTAAGCACATTCATCCCTTTATATTTTAAAAAAAAAATATTCCCTATGTTATTTACTTGAAAGCCTAACTTTTGGGCATGAATTTTAATGTATGAATTGTTTATTAGTATTATGAAATATAAAAGTGGGGTAGTACAGGTTTTTCAACTTTATTAGTAGTAAAATGATGTTTTTTAGTGTGAATAAATATTGAGATGTTTTGAGGGAATAGTTAAAATGTTTTTTTACTATTTTAAATATGGGTCATTAGGTAAAGTGTAAAGAATAACAACAAATCAAGTCAACAAATGAAAGAGTATTAGTTAGAGTAGTTAGATGAGTAGTTCATTTGTTAGTTGTAACTTCTATTTTAGTAATTGTAACTACTCTCTTGTACTCTTTCATTTGTTGACACACCAAAAATATAAAAACATTTAGTTACTCTTATTTTGATTTTACTTCCGTTGAGTTTTTAGAATAAAAATTACTTCTATTACAATTTTTAGACATTTTAATTCGGTGGCTGTAGGCCAGAGATTAAACATTTAGTTAATCAGTTAGACTTTGTTACGTGGACAAATCATACTATATTGGAAATTGTAAAACTGGAGTACTAATTTGTGAAAATTGACAGGATTGTAACCGAAATAAGAATAATTTACTAGACTAAAAAAAAAAAAAACAATTTTCCCAAATTGTAAATTTAATGCAAATGTAGCTAGCTAGTTTAACTACTCGTGCTCGACCCGTGTAGCAGATGAACAGGACGAGGATGGGAGTGGTGATCGGGACAGGTTACGGAGGTACAACAGCTTTAAGGAAAGGAGTCGATGCTTTACTAGTTCGGAAGGAGTATGAAAAGGTGTCTCCATTGTGTATTCCTTATGGAATGAACAACATGGGAGCTGCCTTACTGGCTATGGATGCTGGCTTTATGGGGCCTGTTTACTCGATTTCTACTGCGTGTGCTACTGCTAATCACTGCTTCTTTGCTGCTGCAAATCAAATTAGAAGTGGCAATGTTGATGTCATTGTAGCAGGGGGAACAGAGTCCCCTGTTACGCCGATTGGAGTTGGAGGTTTCGCAGCCCTTAGAGCTCTCTCTCAAAGAAACCACGAACCACAAAAGGCGTCAAGGCCGTGGGACAGGAACCGCGATGGCTTTGTTCTGAGCGAAGGGGCCGGTGTGCTTGTATGCATCCTTAATTATCAAAAATCTCAAATTTAGGCTTCTCAACACCTTCCAGAATCATTTTTTTTCAAAAGCTGTCGGAGCTAGCTTTGAAAATAAGTATTTACAATTTTTGCAATTCATCATGAAAATTTACAATTGAGGCTTGCAACTCTGAAAATAAGTGATTCTACACTTTGTAATTGAAGTTGCAAACACACGCTAACAGCTTTCAGAATCACTTTTTTTTAGACTGTTACGAAAAAAGGGATACTGCCTTATGCTGTAGAGTTTGCAAACGCCACCAGAGTGTGCTAATATCACTTAATATGAGTTATTATATATGTGGCAGGTAATGGAAAGCTTGGAGCATGCCATGAAAAGAGGGGCCAATATTGAAGCAGAGTACCTGGGAGGTGCGGTCACGTGTGACGCCTATCACATGACAACTCCTCGTGCAGACGGGCTGGCCGTCTCAACCTGCATACTCAAGAGTTTGGAAAATGCAGGTGTAGCCGCTTAAGAGGTTAACTACATTAATGCTCATGCAACTTCAACGCCTGCTGGAGATATGGTTGAGGTTGCTGCTATCAAAAAAGTCTTCAAAAACACCTCTCACATTAAGATGAATGCCACTAAGGTGAAATATGTCAGTAAAAATTTGATCTTTTCATTTGATAATTTAGTTATCGGTTAAATCTTGGTTATGTAGTCAATGATCGGACATGGACTTGCTGCTTCGGGCGGAATGGAAGCAATAGCAACCATTAAAGCGATAACCACGGGCTGGTTGCATCCATCAATCAACCAATATGTAAAGCACATCAAGAATATGTTTATATAATTAATTTTAGTTTCTTGAGCTGTAAAATTTTACTTCAGTTTTGATCATGTGCAGGATTTGGACCCTTCCATCACAATCGACACTGTCCCGAATGTAAAGAAACAACACCAAGTGAACATCGGTATGGGAACTCATCCATTGTATGTATGTATAAGTTACTTGTGTTCTAAACTTAATTTGTTTAGTGATATAAGGCCTTTTTTTGCAGCCATATGTAACTCAATGGGCTTTGGCGGCCAAAATTCTGTTGCTGTCTTTGCACCCTTCAAGCCTTAGTTTGAACTCAAGTACATTGGTCAGGAATAATAAAATTTATGTCTTGTGTAATATTTCAGTTGCAATTTTAATTGTATGTTAATGGATACTTACAACTCTAGTCAAGAATAAATGGAAAGCTAATTTTATGTTTGAATTGCCAAATCATAAATTATTCTTACAAAAGCTAGCTAAATTTGTTCACCTATGGGAATTTCTTCTTTATACAAATTTATCAATTCCTTTTCTACATCTCTTCTTCTTTCTTAATTTACACTTATTCTTGCAATTCTCTTTCATACATCTAGTCTGTAGAAGTTACATATTATGTATACCTTGTTACAAACAATAGTTTAGTTTTATTAAATAATAGTATTAGTTCTTACAATTAATAGTATTAGTCGTATACACGGTGAACAAGATACCTAGGTTCCTAGATGTCAGTTTTTCCACACCATATGTGGTTTTTTATCCCAACATGGGCCTTGTTTTTGTTTTACGAGTTCTAGATTTATTATGTGGAACTTTGTTTTATTCATTTTTCTCTAAATTTCATGTTGTATTAACTAGGACCTTATTGTGAGAAATTTGACTCATTTTGAGAATGAGAATTAGAATTTTACATTCGTTGTTAAAGTTTGCATTTATCTTACAACTTTCTTATGAGGGCAACAATATATAGTTTGAGATGTTTGAACAATTTTGAGATTTGTAACAAACTATTACTCCTACGTCCACCAAAAGTGTGCTCACTTGTTTTTTTAGGTCCATAAAAAATACGTTTATTTTATTTAAATAGTTCACTTTTGAATACTTTTTTTAATTTAATAGCAAAATTTTGAGTATCTATCAAATATATTCTTTAATCGTTATCCTAAATATATTATTTATAAATAAAATATGAATTTTTTAAAAACATGTATAAAAAAAAGTGAGCACACTTTTGGAGGGAGTACCTTTTTTATATATAAAGAAAGGGGTTTGCAAACCGCCCCACTTAAAAATTACAAAAGAAAACCCCACTTAAATATAAAATGGGTTGGGGTATATACCCCTCCAGCTTTGTTAGATACACTCCCCCGATAAATATACTCCCCTTAAAATATATCTGAAATAGATGCACTCCCCCCAAATTGTCTATTATACCCCTTTATCTTAATAATTGATATGATAAATGCACACCCCCATAAAACCCCTAATTTTCCTTCATTTCTTTCCCCCAACCCTCCCTCCTCCCTCTCCCTCTGCAAATCGCCGCCCGCCGTGCCGCCCAAGCCACCCGCCTCCGCGTCGCCCGCCTCCAGCGCCGGCACTCGCCTCCAGCGCCGTCCAAGCCACCCGCCTCCTACATCTGAGACTTTTTTTTTCATTTCTGCAACTAGCGGCGGCGGCGCCCCCCTCGCCCAGCGCCGTCGCCGCCTTCTCCCCGACGGCCTTCCCCACCGCCCTGCGCGCTCCCCCTTCCTCCCCCTCGCCGCCTGCGCCCAAGCCCTCCTCCCTCCCTCATTTTCTGTTTTTTTTTTTTTAAAAAAAACCTGCAACAGGAGCGGCTCCGCCACCTCCCTCTACCAGCGCCGCCGCCACCTCCTTCCCCCGCCGCCTTACACCAACCTTCGCCCCCAACAGCTTCTCGCTCTGTTTTCGCGATTTCGCAAAACAGGTAAGGTTTTAGGTTTTTTTTTTTTCCATTTCCGACAATTTCCCGTCGACCATAATCCTTATGGTCGATAAATTGTTGTCGACCACAATATTTATGATCGAAAATTTCTTGTTGAAAATGAAGATTTTTTAAAAAAAAAAAATCAATCGGTCAAATGTTGTCGACTGGAGTGATTTCCGTCGACAATCCATAGTCGACAATATAATTTGTGGTCAACAAACCAGTGACGATCGACACTGGTTTGCCGAAAAAAGTGTTATTTTTTTTCATCAAATTTTTATAATTGTTTAGATGACGGCAGCTGCCGGAGGTGGAGGATTGGCTGTCGGCGTAGGTGGGGGCGGCGGCTACCGGAGGTGAAGGATTGGCTGTCGGCGTAGGTGGGGCGGCGGCTATGGTGGCTGCTTAATTTAGAGTTAGGGTTAGGGTTAGGTTTAAAATTAGGGTTAATCTTAAGGGGTGTATCTATCTTAAATTTTACTAAAGGGGTAAATATGGTATTTTACATACATATTTAATTAATAAATGGGAGGAGGAGTGTATTAAACAAAGCTGGAGGGGTATATACCCCAACCCATATAAAATATTAATCTTACTCTTAATTTGGGTTTGCTTGATTACTCTTAATTTGGGTTTGCAAGCAACCCCAACTTTAAAAGGAAAAGAAACGGTTCTCCGCTGGGCTTGCCAACACCTCAAACTCCACGTGCTTTTATCTTTTATATTTTGCGAAAAAGTTGGTCATAAATATTGGATTATTGGGTATTGTTGGATTTTTTTTTTCTTTTTGTTGAAGAGGAAGAAAAAGACTCAACAACAACATATCAGTCCTCTTGTCATCATAGAGATGTAAAGTTATAATAAAAAAATTAATGTGGAGTTTTTGTGTGAGATCATCTGACGAACATAATTTGGATATGATGTTTTAACACTTTGGATGGATGAGTGATAATTTATACAAATCTTTTTTAAAATTAATTTATATTTCATTATTTTTATCTGAGCCACGGGTCGTCGTCTGTCGCAGTCCGCCGTCTATGTGGGCGAAATTCTAGGAGCCTCCACCGTCGCCGCCTGCAGACGACAGCAGCGCCGCCGCGTCTCGCGCCCCATCGCGCTGCCCCTGCTCGCGACTAGATGCTGCCGCCGTGCAGCCTCCCGTTCGCGTCCCTATGAGTAAGTTTTTTGGGGAGAGTGGTGAGTTTTATTTTCTTCCCTCCCTGTTTTGTGTCGCATGTTGCTGCACTAGAGGGTAAGTTGGCTAGAGAATAAGGTAAATTAATTATTTGTTTTGTTTCTACAGTATGACTTTTGGGCTAGTTAATTGCTTTTATTTTTAATTGATTTGGGGCTGAGATTATTTTTTTCATGGGCTATTTTGTTTGGTTTTCTGCAGTAGGGGTATTTTCATTTAAATGAGCTTTGTGTTTTGTTAATCCATGTTACTCGCTGGTTTTCAGATCGAATTAATTTGAACTATGGGTTATGTGTCTGCTAATTATTTTGTAGTGGTTTGGTCTGAGTGTAGATTTTAGGATATCTATGTGAGTGCAGTCTCTTTGTGATTTTATTTACGTTTTTGTGCATCGTAAATGTTATTGCTCCGCTTGTTCTATGTGATATGTTCTTTGTGGTTGTTTTTCCTTTGTGATGATATTTTTTCTTTATGTTTAGTGTCTTTGTGTATTTGCCTATGTGACGTTTCTTTGTGCAAATTTTATTAATTGTCTTGGAGGTTAATTGTTTGGTGCATTTTGTTTGCTTCCTGCAATCTCTTTGTGTTGCTCTGTGATTTTCTTTGTGATGCATGAGTAGATGATGGGCCAGTGAGAAGGTGGGGAAATTGTTGCATGATTATACTTGTGGGTTCCGTGGGAATTACGGGTATGTGTTTATATGTATGTGTGTTATGCATGACTTCATACATTGTGGTTTCATGTTTTCCCATACCCCATATTCATCTAGTTGCATGTTTATTTAAACATTGTGTCTTGATCTTTGTGGCATTCTTTGTACTTCTTCAATGCATTCTTCTCTTTGGGTGATTATGAATGATTGATTGCTTCTTTGTGTTTGGAGATCATTCCTAGTAAGGTGGAGTGATTTCGTCTTTGTGAGTTCTGTATACTTTATGATATCATGTCTTTGTGCCTTTGTGTGAGTCTTTGTGAATGCTCCTAGTGAGGTGGAGCATGTCTTTGTGTTTCTTTTTGTGAGTCTTTGTGATTGCTCCAAGTGAGGTGGAGCTTGTTTTTGTGTTTCTTTTTTGTGAGTCTTTGTGATTGCTCTAAGTGAGGTGGAGCACTATGTGTTTTTATTTGTGGACTAACTTTTAAGTACATAGACAAACTTGGTGTGTTTCTTTGTGTTTTCTTTGTGTGTTGTCTTTTGCAGGTATGTGGAAGTGGATTGGGCGATGATAATAAAATTGTGAATTTTGGATTGTAGTTGGGGATGGCAAAAAAGGTGAAGAATGTTGGGAATTATCCCAAGTGTGGTTTTGGCCATTGGACCTACACACAAGGGTCAAACTTATTGTTGCCCTAGTTCTTGGCAGTCTTCCCATATATTAGGTCACCCTCTCCATTAACAATGAGACACGTGATGTAAACGTGAGATTGGAGAGTGAGAGAACAGTATGGTGAAATGCTGCCCATCTTTGTGTATCGTAAATGTTATTGCTTTCGCTTGTTCTATGTACACAAATAACATGTCCAAATGACGGTGTACGTGAGATTTTATTTACATATTTGTGTATCGTAAATATTATTGCTTCCGCTTGTTCTATGTGACTGTTGTGTTTCGATGCCGCCGGCCGCCACACGAACGGGCTCAGACACGTGTCGGATTGTATCGGGAGAGATAACCAAACACTAAGATGGGTAGCACTTCACCCTACTGTTCTCTCACTCTCCAATCTCACGTTTACATCACGAGTCTCATTGTTAATGGAGAGGGTGACTCAATATATGGAAAGGCTGTCAAAAACTAGGGCAACAATAAGTTGGGCCCTTGTGTGTAGGCCCAATGGCCAAAACCACACTTAGGCTAAATCCCAACATTCTCCACCTTTTTTGCCATCCCCAACTACAATCCAAAATCCACAATTTTGTCATCATCTCCCAATCCACTTCCACGTACCTGCAAAAGACAACACACCAAGTTTATTTATGTACGTAAAAGTTAGTCCACAAAGAAGAATACACAGTGCTCCACCTTACTTGGAGCAATCACAAAGTCTCACAAAAAAAAAACACAAAGACAAGTTCCACCTCACTTGGAGCAATCACAAGTACTCATAAAAAGAAACACAACAACATGCTCCACCTCACTGGGAACATTCACAAAGACTCACACAAAGGTACAAAGACATGATATCATAAAGTATACATAACTCACAAAAACGAAATCACTCCACCTTACTAGGAATGATCTACAAACACAAAGAAGCAATCAATCATTCATAATCACCCAAAGAGAAGAATGCATTGAAGAAGCACAAAGAATGCCATAAAGATCAAGACACAAGGCTCAATAAACATGCAACTAGATGAATATGAGGTAGGGGAAAACATGAAACCACAATGTATGAAGTCATGCATAACACACATACATATAAACACATACCCGTAATTCCCACGGAACCCACAAGTATAATCATGCAACAATTTCTCCACCTTCTCACTGGCCCATCATCTACTCATGCATCACAAAGAAAATCACAGAGCAACACAAAGAGATTGCAGGAAGCAAACAAAATGCACCAAACAATTAACCTTCAAGACAATTAATAAATTTGCACAAAGAAACCTCACAGAGGCAAATACACAAAGACACTAAACACAAAGAAAAAATATTATCGCAAAGGAAAAATAACCACAAAAAACATATCACATAGAACAAGCGGAAGCAATAACATTTACGATACACAAAGACGTAAATAAAATCACAAAAAGACTGGACTCACATAGATATCCTAAAATCTACACTCAGACTAAACCACTACAGAATAATTAGCAGACACATAACCCATAGTCCAAATTAATTCGATATGAAAATCAGCGAGTAATAGGGATTAACAAAACACAAAGCTCATTTAAATGCAAATACCTCTACTGCAGAAAACCAAACAAAATAGCCCATGACAAAAATATTCTCAGCTCCAAATCAATTAAAAATAAAAGCAATTAACTAGTCCAAAAGTCATATTGTAGAAACAAAACAAATAATTAATTTACCTTCGTCTCCAGCCACATTAACTTACCCTCTGGTGCTAGCAGCAGGCGGCACAAAACAGGGAGGGAAGAAAAGAAAACTCACCACTTTCCCCAAAAAACTTACTCACAGCGACGCGAACAGGAGGCTGCACGGCGGCGGCATCTGGTCGCGAGCAGGGGTGGCACGACGCGGCGAGCGGTGGAGCAGAGGCGAACTGGTAGATGGGGCAGCGCAACAAGACACGCACAAACAGAGAGGCGTCGCGACAGGAAGCGTTACGCGGTGGCGCTGTTGTCGGCAGTAGGCATTGAGGCACATATAGTTCCACCCACGAAGACAGCGGACGGCAGCGTCACAGAAACTGCACAGGAACCACGGTGGTGGCTGTTAGGGTTCCACCCACAAAAATGGCGGCGGGCGACGGTCCGGTGAACAACTCTAGCGAGAGTTACGGTGGCAAAGCGGTCGACGGCGGAACCAAGCTTTGATACCACTGTTGGGTTTCGGTGCCGTCGGCCGCCACACGACTCGGGTCACACCAACGGGCTCAGACATGTGTCGGATTGTATCGGGACGTAGTGGAGATAACCAAACACTAAGATGGGTAGCACTTCACCAAATGTGGGGATATAATTGTATCTATATATCAAAGAAAAAATAAATGTATTGATAGTTTTTCGCAGTGTGTGTGGCTGAATAATGATAAAATAACTTAATAACTTCTTATTTTTGTGTTGTGAATAATGTATGAATTAACAGTTTTTAGTAGCGAAACAATTTTTTTTAAATCAAATTTAATTATATATGTATAAATATTATTCCATCTAAAAGAGTTTCGTTTATTTCCAAGCCCTTTAAAAGCTAGTTTGATAGGTGGGCTGGGGGGAAAATAAGGATAATTAAGTTACATAATTAAAATAAATGTAAGTTAATAAAAATAGCACAAATACTCTTGTGTAACTAAATGAACTTGATATATAAGATGATGACTGAACTTTTATAATGAGCTGAGTGTTTAGAATAAATATACGTTATATCGCATTTAAATGTACATAAGAGTCCAACGTACTATAAAAGTAAATGAACACAAGGTTCGCTTTGTTTAAGATCATTTTTTTTCTTTTGAAATCCAAACTTTTCTTATTCAATTGTAAACACATATAGCAGTAGGAAGGCCATCAACAAAGGTTGGATGCTCGACACAAAGATGAGGGCTAGGAAATAATCTAGTTTTTTACAAATTTATGTGCAATAACATTGACATCTCTACAAATTCGCATTAGTTTGTATTAGGAATTAATATACAAGAATTAATTTTCAACCTCTCTGCAAATTTGGACTTTTAGATGAGACGGAATTCTTTCATGGTATCAAAGCCTCCAGGCAAAACGACCTGGGTTCGATTCCTGCTGGAAGCAACTCCACCCATTTAAATTGTCCACTCGATGGGCCTCCTCTCCAAAGGGTAAGAGGTGATAATCCGGCTCATTCTGTTCCGAAATCTCTAATGAAATATCGTGTACCTCTGCCCTTATCTTGTCTACCACCATCTTTGAATCTATCTCTACAATATCCTTTTCAACCCCCAATTGTTTTAACCAAGACAACATCTCCAACACCCCTATCATCTCCCTTTCATCCGGTCTGAAAAGACCCGGAATAATCATCATACAATCGCTAATAAAATTCCCTACGTGATCGTGAATAACTAGAAAGAGTCACATCAATGTTGACTTTGAAACAGTCTAGCGGTAGTCGATCCCAAGTTGTGCATCACATGTTACTTGCCTCATTCCCCACCTACCTTTTAGCCGCCAGCCATCCAAATAGCGTCGTCCGAGAATGCTCACAATGCTCACCATAGTCGATGTCACACACTCGTTAAAAAAATTGTTGTTTAGCTCTCTTCAAATCCCCCAAAGAGTCATATTGAACACGGTAACTTTAATTGAATTGAGGTTACACAATAACCAAAAATCTAGCTCCGACGTCAAAGATTCCACCAGACCTATCGCCTCCTCTACCGCCACTTGCACCCCAGTGAAACGTCAACATTCCTTAGAATATGCGCACCCCATAAACACATAACATGTCGTTTCATGCTCTGAATTGCACCAAGCACACATCTTCTCTTGTAACACATTTCTCCGAAACAATTTGCACTTTGAAAGTGTGAAAGTCTTACAAATTCTCCAAAGACAAACCTTGATTTTCAGGGGAGCCTCTAATTTTCAAATTCAGACAAGTTCCCGGCTGTTTCCTCCTTCTGATTATCTCGTATCGTGCCAAAACCCCACATATATGTCGATCAAGTTGAATATTTACCATCTCTCAAATGGTGTCACAAAATGGTATTAGGAAAACCTGATGTCTTGAGAATTCGTCGCGCATGAGTCGATACAAACATCTCTTAAATAGTCTCGACATCCCTACAATTCATCCCTGGAATGAAAATGTAGATGTTGTTAATCCTTAAATGCCTTAACATTATCAACAACATCTTAATTTGACCTTCCGAGATTTTTTCTAAGTCTTTTCTGAAATGCTACATTAAATGTTGATCTAAATGTTGTCGCATTTCTGGCAGGATCTAGAAGCTTCTACAAGGATCTGGAACCTGGAAGATTTCAGAACATTGGAGAACATACTAGAACGGCCTAGATACATTTGGAACGACCTGGAGCAGCCTAGAAGGATCTAGAAAGATCATGGAAGTTGTGGAAGTTGAGTTCCTAAAAAATAGGACCTCAATGTGGAAGCCTCTAGAATCAGCACCCCACTACTATAAATACCGATGGAAGGCTTCTCAAATTAGTGTACTCTATTCGATCAACTTCCTAGACCGAGCGTATATCCCTGTTAGGAATTGTGGCCAGTAGAACTACCTTTTAGTTCATACGAAGTATCCCACCCGTATGGCTGTGTGTCTTCTTATCTATTGAGAGTGTAATCTTTAGATAGACTAGGCATTTCGACAGTGTATACATTATACACTTAGTTCGTTTTTAGAACAAGGCACCTGCCTCGTTTGTAGTTTCTGTTGTGAATGTTAATGCTGTAACATTTCACACAACATTTATACTTGAAGATAAGTATTGGTTTTCGCCGTAAGGCTAGCATAGATTTTTATTTATAAAATCTATGTGAAAAATTATTTCCATTGTGTCACGTTTGTTTTTAGTGTTTCAAGTCTTCCGCTGTGTTAATCATAATTTCTGATATTCTGTTAGAGTCAGTGTTGCACTATTTGTCTCAACATTCTGTGCAACATTTATCTATTTACTTAAACACTTCATATATACACCCCACATACACACTTTCAGTTGGTATCAGAGCTGATACCTGACGACACTAGGTTAGATCTTTGGTCAAGTGTGTTTTTAGTTTAGTTTAGCAATGGAAACACATCACATATCCACTGCACTTAGGCCACCCGTTTTAGATGGTTCAAATTATTCTTATTGGAAGCCTAAGATGCGTATGTACATCAAGTCAGTTGATGAACGTGCTTGGAGGACTGTACTTACAGGTTGGGAAGCTCCAAAAAGACCAGCAGACGCAGATGGTGAAGTTCAACTCAAAAGAGAAGTTGATTGGACGGCTGATGAAATAACAACAGCAAGCTACAATTCTAAAGCTTTATATGCAATTTTTACTTCTGTTGATGTTTCAATGTTTAAAATAATATCTAACTGTTCTACTTCTAAAGATGCATGGGACAGGTTGCAAGAGCATTGTGAAGGTTCGGAAAGTGTTCGAAGAACCAAGCTTCGAATGTTGGGGACAAAGTTTGAGAATCTCCGAATGAAGGAAGATGAAACAATTACAGCCTACAATGAAAGGTTAAGTGAGATTATCAATGAATCACATTCTCTTGGTGACCCTATTTCTAATGTTAGAGTAGTTCATAAGATATTAAGATATGTTCCTAAAAGATTTGATGCTAAAATCTGTGCTATTGAAGAGGCAAAAGATACAGATAAGTTAAGTCAAAATGAGTTAGTGAGTATTCTTAGAACATATGAAATAAACACTAATCAAGATGATGAAGCTAATGCTGATAAGAAAGTTGTAGTTTTTAAAGGGGAAACATCAAACACTTCTGAAGCTCAACCCATCATTACTGAAGTTGATTCTGATGAAGAATTGCTTGATGAATGTCTCAACAATCCTAACAACATTGCCTTGCTCACTAAGCACTTTAATAAGTTTCTTAAGAAATCTGTGAACAAATCTAGAAACATTCAGCCTAAGATTCAAATCAATACATCAACACCTCAACCAGAAAGGAGGAAAGCTCAATTCACACCAAGACTATCAAAGAGTGAAGGTAAACCAAGGTATGATCCTGAATTTCGAAAATCAGTTCAATGCAATGCTTGTTCTGGTTATGGCCATTATGCAAATGAATGTGCCAACACTAGACTTAAGCAAAAACTGAACTTTAGTGCTACCTTGAGTGATGAATCTGATGATGATGATCTTGATGAATTAAATCAGACTGAATATTCTAATTTTACCAGAATTGATTATAATGATTCCTCAGATGATGATCTGGATGAAACAGATTCTGATGCTGTACCTGATGTCTCAACATCTACAGCAACATCAGAACAGATTCACCCAGATTTGAACTGTTTTAATGGTTTAGTTGATGATGCAGGAAAAAGGACTGATGACAATGAATACCAAAAGCTGTTGGATGATTGGAAGAATCAGAAACTCACCCTTGATTCTCTGAATAAAAGGAATGAGGATTTGACAGACACAATCACCAAGCTAGAAGTTATTCTTACCAAAAGAGATCTGGAAATCTGTAACTTAAAGGAGAATTTGATAAATTCTACTCTATGTTTCAAGAAATATTCCAAGAGTGCTTCTGAGGTAAATAATGCTATAGCTACTGGTAAGTCTAACAATCATGGTTTAGGTTATGATGGTACTACTGCTTCTATTTCTGATAAATTTAGAAAACCTGTGAAATTTGTGAAGGCAAATGTTGTCACATCTGATGCAACATCTGCACAATCAAATCCTCATAAGGTTAAAAGAAAGTATATCTGTCATTACTGTTCTAAAGTTGGTCATATTCGCCCTTACTGTGTAAAATTGTTTGAAGAACAGAAAACTTTGAAAATGCTGCATAAGAAACTGTCACATCCTGGTAAACAGTTTTTGAAATCTGCATGGAAACCAAAAGCTACCTGTAATGTTGCTCATACCTCCTTAAAAGCATGTCTACCTGACTCATGGTACTTTGATAGTGGTTGTTCTAGACATATGACAGGTCGTACTGATTTCTTATCTGATTATGTGACCTTGAATAGTGGTAATGTTACATATGGTGGAGGTTCTAAAGGAAAGATTCTTGGTAAAGGAACTTTGAATGTTAAAGGTTTTCCTAAGCTTAAAAATGTCTTACATGTTGATGGCTTACTTGCAAATCTGATTAGCATTAGTCAACTTTGTGATGATAATTTGCATGTGAAATTTGATAAAGATTCATGTTATGTTCTTAATAAAGATGAAGTTTGTGTTATGACTGGTACTAGGTCAGCTGATAATTGCTATCTTATTGGAACAAATATGTGTAACTTGTCAAAATATGATGAAAATGTCTTATGGCATCAAAGATTGGGTCATGCAAATTACAGAGCAATGAATAGACTAATCAAAGCAGACGCAGTAAAAGGAATTCCAAAACTAAATCTTCACAACAACACTGTATGTGGACCATGCCAAAAAGGTAAGCAGGTAAGAATGTCGCACAAAATGCTGTCACATTGTACTACACATCGATGTTTTGAATTACTGCACATGGACTTGATGGGTCCTATGGAAACTGAAAGCATTGGAGGAAAGAGGTATTCCTTAGTTGTGGTAGATGATTTTTCTAGATATACCTGGGTAGAGTCTTTAAGAGACAAATCTGAAGCATTTGCTGCATTTAAAATTCTTTATAAAAGGTTCAAAAATGTGTTTAACTTGAAAGTTGGCCGTATTAGAACTGACCATGGTAGGGAATTTGAAAACAGCATGTTTAATGATTTTTGTGATAAAAAGGGTATCTTGCAAGAGTATTCATCTCCTAAAACTCCACAACAAAATGGAATTGTTGAAAGAAAGAATAGAACTTTACAAGAAATGGCTAGAGTTATGCTAACATCCAAATGTCTTGCTAAGAAATTTTGGGGAGAAGCATTGAATACTGCATGCCATATTATTAATAGGGTTTTTATTCGTTCTGGCACAAGTCAAACACCATATGAGATTTTGAACAACAGAAAACCAAGTGTGAAATATTTTCATGTATTTGGTTGTGTGTGTTATATTCTGAATGATAGGGATCAACTTCATAAGTTTGATTCTAAAAGTGATAAAGGTTTCTTTTTAGGCTATTCTAGAAATAGTAAAGCTTATAGAGTTTATAACCTTAGAACTAACACTGTTCAAGAATCTGTTAACGTTGTGTTTGATGATGATAAAGGTCTTACAGATGACAAGGATGAAGAAGATGTATCACAGGTTACTGACACTTCTGAGAATACACTGAAGTCTGAAAATGTTGCACCAAATGTTAACACATCTGGGTCAACATCTACAGAACAGACAACTGTAAATTCACAGAATGATCAGTACATTCCCAAAACGAATCCTTCTTCAAGAATAGGCAAAAGTCATCCTTCTGACCAGATCATAGGCGATGCTACAGTTGGAGTGCAAACAAGAGGAAAAGTAAGATCAAACAAGGTAGATGTGGTAAGAACAATATGCATGTCTTCTATGTGTAATGTGGTAAATGCTGAATGCTATTTATCTGAAATTGAACCTAAGAGTGCTAAAGAAGCCTTAACTGATGAAAACTGGATTAATGCTATGCATGAAGAACTTGGTCAGTTTGAAAGAAATGAAGTGTGGACACTTGTTCCTAGACCTAGTCATACTAATGTCATTGGAACAAAGTGGATATTCAAGAATAAAACTGATGAATCTGGTAATATTGTTAGGAACAAGGCTAGGTTAGTAGCACAAGGTTACACCCAAGTTGAAGGAGTTGATTTTGATGAAACTTTTGCACCTGTTGCTAGGATAGAATCTATTAGATTACTGTTAGCTATTGCATGTTTTATTGATATTAAACTTCATCAAATGGATGTAAAGGCTGCATTTCTAAATGGCATATTAAATGAAGAAGCATATGTTGAACAACCTATAGGATTTGAAGATCCACAGTATCCTAATCATGTGTATAAACTTAAGAAAGCATTTTTTGGTCTTAAACAAGCTCCTAGAGCATGGTATGGTAGGCTTACTGACTTTCTTTTGGAATATGGATTTATTAGAGGAGAAGCAGATAGAACTTTGTTCATTAAGCACACTGAAAATGATATACTGATTGCTCAAATATATGTTGATGACATTGTGTTTGGTTCTACTTGTGATAAAATGTTGAGTAAATTTGTTGAGGCAATGACTGCAACATTTGAAATGAGTATGGTTGGAGACTTGAACTATTTTCTAGGTCTTCAAATCAAACAGTGCAGAGATGGTATTTTCTTTTCCCAGAGTAAGTATGCTAAGAACTTGGTTAAAAGATTTGGTCTTGAGAATTCAAAACCAATGAAAACTCCTATGGGATCTACTTTGAAACTTTGCAAAGACAGTGCTGGAACAGATGTTGATCCAACACTTTACAGATCCATGATAGGTAGTTTACTATATTTAACCTCTAGTAGACCAGATATTATGTACAGTGTGTGTGTTTGTGCTAGGTACCAAGCAAATCCAAAGGAATCACACCTGAATGCTGTGAAGAGAATTATCAAGTATGTTGCAGGTACAAGTGACCTTGGAATCTGGTATACTAAGGACACCAACAACATTTTAATTGGTTATAGTGATGCTGATTGGGCTGGAGACATAGATGATAGAAAGAGTACGAGTGGGGGATGTTTCTACATGGGAAACAATCTTGTATCATGGCACAGCAAGAAACAGAATTGTGTTTCACAATCCACTGCAGAATCTGAGTATATTGCTGCTGGAAGCTGCTGCACACAACTCTTGTGGCTGAGCAAGATGTTCCATGACTATGGTATGGAGAATGGTATACTTACTATCTTTTGTGATAATACTAGTGCCATTAACATTTCTAAAAATCCTGTACAACACTCACTCACAAAACACATTAGCATTAGACACCATTTTATGAGAGATTTAGTAGAGAAGAATATTGTTAAGTTGGAGTATGTACCTACTGAAAAACAGAATGCTGATATCTTTACTAAAGCCTTAGACCATGAGAGACTCTCTATCTTGAGGAAATCTCTTGGCATGAGCACTATCTGAAAAATTTCGGATGGATGTTGTCACAAATGCGGTAGCATTTGGGACAACATCATGGGTTGTATAAATTTTATAAGTTGAATTTATTTCTTACTTAGTTAAATAATTCCTTTGTAAAATATCTACGAATCTAAGAACATTGGAGTGCAAAAATAAACATGTCTTACACCTCTCAAATGCATAAAAATGAGAATGTTATTAGCATACTAAAAGATGTACCAAATCACTGAGTAACTATGGAGCACGGAGTTCACTACTACGATGCCTTCTTTTCAAAAGGTGATTCTTTGGTAAAAACATCAATATATTTGTAATCCATTAAGTAAGTATGGGGCACGGAGTTCGCTACTACGATGTACTCTACAGGAACAATGGATCAATACAAATTAGATGCTATAACACAAAAAGAAAAATATGGTGCAACACTAATGAAGCAAATTCATGTAAAAACCGTGTTGAGGTGTTTGTAACAGTTTTGAGCACAACATTGCCTGATTCGAATTTATTTTTATCTGTGTAATTATTTAATTATTTATTGAAATTAAGTTTATTTATTTAATTAATTACTGACCCTTATCTATTTCTTTCAGATTATGCGAAATTAATTCTGGAATCTTCCTAATTATCTAATTAATTAATTTAATTAATTGATTTTTACCACTAATTAACCATGATCTAGGTTGTGGCTAATAATGTGGAGCACTTTCGAAAAATTCTAGATTAATTCTTCTGTTTTATTTTTCTTAACCTCCAACTACATTACTCTCTCTATAAATATCGAACATAAGATGCCATTTATTTGCTAAATTGTGATTTCTGATTGTGTTGACTACTAAGATTGCAAAATTGTTATTTGGTTGTGTATATCTCAAAGAAGTGTGTGCAAATTTCCATCCTTACCTTGAAATTCCAACCGCCTAACTTAAATGGCTGGAACAAACTCGAATTCCTCACAATCCCTCTCTGATTCGAAAACCTCATCTCACTCTCGCACAAATCCTCTCGAAATTCTTGCTTCCATGGCTTCACAAAACTCTACCGCTTCAAATGCTGACTCGAATGTCTCTGCAACTCCATCAACAACCACTCCCACTCCTCAAACTGCTCCTCAAACCATTCCACCAACAACCAACATTCCTCAAGATGCAACTGTTGAACAGTTCAACAAGGCTATCGAAGAAGTGTTTGATTCTCTTCGAACAACTGGTCATCTGCCCGTGATGACATTTGGAGATATCACAGTGGATATCTCAAGCTATTTGGCTGATCAAACCGCCCAAATGGCTGCCGCTTCAAAAAGCCCTAAATCACCCTCTGTTCACGAACTGCAAACTGAAAATGTTGAAGCTTCTGTTGAAGAAGAAGCCACTGCTACTTCCGACCCTGAAGATGTTGAAATGGAAGATGCAAACATTTCTGAAGGTACAAACTCTTCACTCTCTGTTTCAGATGAGTCTGCTCCAATTCCTTTCAAGAAAATTGCACAGAAAGGAAAAAGGCAGAGAAGCCCTGTACAAAGAAGGAGATCGTACCGTGTATTCACTCGTGTGGATTACTCTGAATCCATGAGGAAGAAGAAGAAAGCTGGAGCTGATGCTGGTGAACCTATTCAAGTGTTCACAGATTCTGAAGATGAAGCTCCTATTGTTGCTGAGAAACCAAAGAAAACTAAGACTGTTGTTGCTGAAAAATCCAAAACGAAGGTTGTTGCTGAAAAGAAAGGGAAAGGAAAGTCTGTTGCTGAACCAAAAGGCAAAGAAAAGATGATCACTGAAGATGAACCAGCTGAGTCAGAGTCCAATTCTGATTCTGAAAGATGCTTGAGAGACATTCTGAAGTCTCTTAGGAAAAATGCTGAGCACAATGCTGCTGCAAAGGAAGCTGCACCAGAACCTGAAGATGGTGGCAGTGGAGATAGCTCTTCCAGTGCAGCAAGCAGCCCTGAACAGAGCTCTGCTAAAAGCTCAACACCAAGCTCAGATGACCTTGCTTCTGAAGAGGGAGGTATTTCTGATTCTCTTGATACACTAGAGAATAGATTGGCCATTTATTCTAAAAGAAAACTGCTGATAGAGAAGAGGATCAATATACCTGATTTTGATAGTAAAGGCATGATTAGTTTCTTAGAGGAAAGGAATTTGATGCATGCTGTAAATTTTGGTGAGTCTTTCTTGACAAATTGGGCATATGAATTCTATGCATGTTTGAAAAAGAGCACTGGTAGGAGATCTTCTAAGTGGTATGGGACTGTTAATTTTAGGGGGAGGGATGTACCTTTTACTCCTGAGTTGATAAATGAGTTTTTAGAAATTCCCAATGTTGAGGTTGATGAAGAACCTGACATGGATGTGGTCATTTCTGCCATAACTGCTGGTAGGGTAGTTAAATGGACTAGACACATGCTAACCAAAGACCTCACTTCCCTACACTCTGTGCTATACAAACTCATCATTTATAATTGGATTCCCACCACAAATACTACCAAGATCACTAAGGATCAAGCTGTTTTGATTTATAGGATTTCTGTGCTTAAGAAGTTTAATTTGGGTCTCACAATATTCCAACATATGATGAGATTTACTGGGAGAGTTTCTGAGAAAGGCAATTTACCCTATCCTGTTCTGATTTCTAACTACTTGAGACATCATGGTTTTGTTGCCAAGAACACTGATGTGTTGAGGGGGAGAGTTCCACTGTTGGCCATAGCTCCTGCCTTACTCACTAGGGATAGAGTAATTGATCTTCCATTGCTTGCTACTGGTACTGAACATCGGCAAAGACCCTCTACTTCTGCTCAACCAGAACCAACCAGACCCTCTACTACTGATTATCCTGAATCATCCAGACAAAGACAGAGAAATGCAACCCCAAATGTTGAGAACATCCGTATCAACATTTCTGGTAATGTGTATCTTTCACAGGAATTCATCAAACTCCAACTCCAACACTTGCAGGACACAATAGATGAGCTTCAGTTCCTGAAGAACAGGTGGACCACCCTGCTTTCACCTACAACAGGGGGAGTACCACCACCATCCAACTCCAATGTGGTCATTGAGGAGATTAATGATGATGGAGTTCCAGCTGCTGCTGATGATGTTGGTGATGGACCTGATGCTAGAGAAGATGCTGCTGTTACTGATATTGTTGCACACCTTGCAACTACTTACTTTGTTGATGAAGGAGATGATGATGATACTACTGAGATGGACACCTTGTATGGTGATCTACCTGGAGAAAGCTGTTAGACAGGGGGAGATCTGAATTCCACAATGGCTATGGTGCAGGAAGATGATGCTGCAGCTGTTACCACAGCAATATAAGCCATTTATTCAGTTCTACCTTTGTATTAATGTTTAAGTTTGAATTCTGAAATTCTGATACAATTGTTCTTATATTCCTAGATGATAGGGTACTTACTACTGCAACTTGCTTAATGATTCCACTTGATATTTGTTTACTGCCTTGCTTAAGTTGTTTGCAGATTGACATGTGTCTACTATTGCAGGTTGTGTATAGTATAGTTTCTGTTTTGTTTATGTTTCTGTTTTTTTTTTGTTTTACATTATATTTTGCTCTGATTTTTTATTATTTTTGTTTTTTGTCTTACTTAGATTCTAAGTGAATTTCTTCCAGTTCAACTTATTATCTTAGTAAAGTTACTTATGTTGTGAATAAGTGTAGTGTTTATACTTGTTCTATTTCGGATAAAATTTATCTTGATCTTATGGCACGGATCATTGTAAAATTATCCCTGATCTTCATTTGATTTGATCGAACGGTTACAACAGGTATTGTCTTGACTAGTGCTTAGCAATGATGTTAACCTCAACTAAGTACATAATACTGAGTATGTATAGAAATATATGTGCATCAGGTGTGTTGTAGTCGAAAGGTCAAATTGGGGGAGATTGTAGATGTTGTTAATCCTTAAATGCCTTAACATTATCAACAACATCTTAATTTGACCTTCCGAGATTTTTTCTAAGTCTTTTCTGAAATGCTACATTAAATGTTGATCTAAATGTTGTCGCATTTCTGGCAGGATCTAGAAGCTTCTACAAGGATCTGGAACCTGAAAGATTCCAGAACATTGGAGAACATACTAGAACGGCCTAGATACATTTGGAACGACCTGGAGCAACCTAGAAGGATCTAGAAAGATCATGGAAGTTGTGGAAGTTGAGTTCCTAAAAAATAGGACCTCAATGTGGAAGCCTCTAGAATCAGCACCCCACTACTATAAATACCGATGGAAGGCTTCTCAAATTAGTGTACTCTATTCGATCAACTTCCTAGACCGAGCGTATATCCCTGTTAGGAATTGTGGCCAGTAGAACTACCTTTTAGTTCATACGAAGTATCCCACCCGTATGGCTGTGTGTCTTCTTATCTATTGAGAGTGTAATCTTTAGATAGACTAGGCATTTCGACAGTGTATACATTATACACTTAGTTCGTTTTTAGAACAAGGCACCTGCCTCGTTTGTAGTTTCTGTTGTGAATGTTAATGCTGTAACATTTCACACAACATTTATACTTGAAGATAAGTATTGGTTTTCGCCGTAAGGCTAGCATAGATTTTTATTTATAAAATCTATGTGAAAAATTATTTCCATTGTGTCACGTTTGTTTTTAGTGTTTCAAGTCTTCCGCTGTGTTAATCATAATTTCTGATATTCTGTTAGAGTCAGTGTTGCACTATTTGTCTCAACATTTTGTGCAACATTTATCTATTTACTTAAACACTTCATATATACACCCCACATACACACTTTCAGAAAAGATCTGCAACCACCAAATCCTTCAGCCCTAGGATGACAGGCGTGATTAATACAAAATTTTCATCATCCTAAATCCATGGGGTTCGCCATACTCCATAATTAATCTTCCACCTCACCACTTCCGTACTATTGGTTGTGCAGTCCATATACTCCTCCACGTAAAACTCGGGGTCGCCCCAAGAGAAGTTGTAAGAAAGTGTCTGTTATTGCATTTTTGTTTTGTGACTCTCATGTTCAGTTGTGGGACGTAACGTCCCCCGTCTTATTCTAGTTCGTGATATAACATTTGGATATCACCATCCAACTACATCCACCCCTAAAAGTATCTATATATTTCATTATTACAATAATACAACATTAATTACTCTTATACAATTGATTTGACATATAGTTACATTCTATCCTTCTTAAAATCTCAAAACAAACACACACCATCACTATTTATCAGAATTTCTTCATCCTGAATTTTTTCATCCGAAATTTCCCCCTTCCTACAAAATTCCAAAACAAACATGGTCTTTGAAAAATAGTTTGCATTTAACTCTCGGACACACCAACGCATCAGGCTCCACCAACATTCTCAGTGAATTTATGCAGTTAATATTCGGACTATTTTATTACTATATGTTCAGCAGCAGTGAATTTATGCACTGTTAATTTGTGTACTCAGGAGCATCACAAATAAAGGTAATGATACTGCTAGTCCAGCTAAAAATCTATATATATATATAAAAACAAGATAGTTTCCTAAAAAAAATTCCCACCCATTTCATATATTACTATTTTTGGAATATTATTTTTTATACCTTTGGTTGATACTACTCATTGCCATTTTTCGAGAAACTTCTGGCTGAAGCAAACTCTTCCAATTCTAGGTTTTTCATTTTTCTTTTGGAGACACGGACACCCACTCTCCCACTCACACCCAATTTCTCCTTTTCTCACATTCCCAATTTCTTCTCTCATTCACCGTCGTTGGGCCAGCCGCGCCGCCTGTTCGTCACCGTGCATGCCCGCCGCCCGTACGTCGCCGCGCACACACGCCACCTGCAACCACGAACGTTGCAGCGCCGCCTCTCCTCAGTCCCGTTCTTCGCGCCGCGCCGCCTCCCCCGCCACACCGTTGGTTCGCACCACCTCCTCCCCCAAGCTACGTCGCCTCTCCTCCTTCCAGGTAAACAGAATTTTCAATTTCAATTTTTTTCATCTAATTAGGATTTAGGGTTGTGACCTAATAACAACTACCTTCTCTTTAATCTTTAATTGATCTCACGCATATCCGTTTTGCATCCCTCGAAATCCAAATCGGAAAAATCAAGATCTATACTCCTTCCACCATTTTTTTTTCTAATTTTTGCTTTTTTCGTTTTTATTCGATTTGTTTTGCCGAAATGTATCTTTAATTCGATTTGTTTTGTGGGACTTTGGATTGCAAAGTAAGTTAGCAGTGCTGGTAAATATGATTGTTTTTGTTACAGGTATGATGGAAGCGAAACTATTGGTCACAGATTATATAAAGAAGTCTGGTTCTTTGAATTTGAACAAGGCAAAGTTAAAGCTACCATCCCTGAAGTAAATTGCCAATGGGAGACCCTTGCAACTAATCTAGAAGAGTTCAAAAAGATTGTGGTATGTATGAATGTTTAGTTACCTAAACTCCTCATTGCCGCATTGCATTTATTCTCTGCTACTTTGGATGGTAGAATGAATTTTCCTCCAGTGAAGTTAAGTGGGAGGCTGCTCTCAGTAAATCTATTGAAACTGATATTATTCCTGTTCTTGAAAAGCAATGGAAGGTTAGAAATATGATACTTCCCTTTGGTGTTTCATGTTTTAATATTCAATTGGCTTCACTTGATCAGTGTATATTTCCATTTTCCATGTCCTTTGGATTAACATCCCTACCCGTAAATGCAGTCCTTCATCACTCTTCCAATTTATACTGAGAAAAGAGTTACTTTTACTAAAATGCTTTTGGTGCAGATCACCTGCTTCTCCTCTGCTGCTGGAATGGACCCAAGATGTTGCCTCCACTGCCCTCAGTATATCCATTAGAAAAGAGATCACGAAGACTCTGGAGAATGAAGGTAAATTTATCAAAACCCTTAAAGTTGTGAGTTTCTATTTCTAATAAAAATTGAATTTTGTTATGTTTTATTGATTGTAAGAACTAGGATCTAAAATAAAAAAAATTCAATGGAGTGTCTTACAAAATTCTTGATTGGATTGCTTCATTATCTGATGAGCACCAGTGTCTACTGCATTTTTTCAAAATGTCAACTTTAAATTTAGAAAGGTTCTTATTCCGTTGACGATTTCTCCATTTATTGTCGGAATTGATTGCATCGGATGTGGCAGAGTTATTCACAAACTTTTGGCTCCGACATTCAGGTTGTTTTTTTCTTTTTTATGAAGGTTGGCTTGAATGGCACGATGAAAAAAAATGAAATCTATCACATTATATGCAAAAGCTCCACTTATTATTATTTTATTTGCACTGTGGAATGCACTATTCAAACTTAGTTTGTTCGATGGTTTTTGTTCATTTCTTATTTTATGAACTTGATGATAAGCTTTTTAGTTTTTTCCTTGCATATATTCACCCATAATTGTTGCTTCATAACAACATATTCCTAACCATCTTGAATGTGTAGCATGTTATTCAACTATTTATTGTCTGCCTGATATTATACTGTTACATAGTTTCTTAAATTGGAGTGTTACATTGAAGTTATCATGTAGAGCTTGATTGTGACCCAAGCCTTTCTTTTCATTTCTTTGTGTTTTTTTTTTCTGCAGCCATAACATCAAATTAATGGTCGTGCACCCGTAGTAGTTGTTGCGAATCCTACTATGAAGTTAAATCGTTAAGCATTCTACTCAATGAATAATACACAGTAAGTTTAGTTTATGCATATCAGATTGTTAAATGCGTGTGACAGCTAAGATAATTGTAAGGATTAATTACTGTTTGCTTGCAGTCGATTTAAAAAATTACTTCTAAGATTTACCTTCAATTGAGAATTATTAACAATCACAGAGTTTAATATAAATGCGTTTCAACTTACAAATATCCCATATGTTCATCCGAAAGAAGATTAAGTGTATGTGTATGCTATTATATTTTTTTCCCACCTTTGTTTTGAATTAGTTTTTACTGCCTTTTGTTTAACAGATATAGAAATCAAAAGATGATTAAGTGCTTAATCACTGCAGTTTTTATTTGAACGGGTAACTCTTATTAATTTTTGTTCTGTATTTTTTTTGTTCAATTCTTTCTGTATTTTCTTATTAAGACATGTGTATTTTATTGTAGTTCTGCAATTTTTACTGCATATCGGCTAATTTATCAACTCTGCAATTTGTAGTATTAATTTATGGGACAATTTGAGGATTATTTTAATGAATTTGTTTAATATTGTGAGCATGTGAAGAGTTATGCTGAGAAAAGTTTTGTTATGTCTTGATTAAGGTCCTTTTGCAAGAAAAATGAGAGGCTTTGGATTGATATCTTCTAATTATGTTTAATACAGTGAATTTGCTAATACCTTGAGGTTGGGGAAAGTTGTTTAATGTATTGATCAAGATAGAATGAATGCTTCAATAAGTCTTATCGAAAGTATAATTTGAGAGTGTTGGGTTAGCTGAATTTGATGCATTTCTAGAATTTGATATGTATGAGTTTTTTTTATCATTAGTTTCTGACAATATTGACTTCTCGGCAGGTTCCAACCTAAATGCTAGAATCTTAAAATATTAGTATTTAGGAATTTGGGTTGGATGAGGAATTGGATTAATGGTTTTTGTTGCTCTAACTGTAGAGTAAATGAGGAAGTTGCTACAGCCTACAGTCTTATAGAGGAAACAAGCTCGGTAACAGCGTTAAGTTACATTCTAATACTCTAAATTTGTTTAGGATACTTACCAAAAAATTTCAGTAAAGCATTTACTATTTAAATTCATTAGTGATGTTAAGATTTCTCTACATGACATGAATCTATTATGATTTCTTTTGCTTTTTAAAACATCTCATTTTCAACATGAAAGAAGTAATTGAGTTCATTTTTCGTGAATTTAATAAAAAAAAATTCGGATTGACAGTTTTAGGACCGTAACTTTTCGGGTTGACAATTTAAGGGCAGTAATTTTTAAAAGTCGCAAATTTAGCCCAAATTCAGGCCAAATAGGACCAATTAGTCCGATTTGGGTTGATTCGGGCTGCTTTGGCCTCAATTCGCGGCTTTAAAAAGTTGTTGTCCTTAAATTGTTAGCCCAAAAGGTTACGGTTCTCATTTTCCCCCCGAAAATTTTATATTTTTTGTTTGTAGGATTAGGTTCCAAGCAAGCTTTATAGATATGGGGAGACTGCCTTCGTATACATGAACGTCCTATGCAAGAGGGAAACTTTTGGATCCGCTTATGCTGTGTTTGGGGATATAAGGATTCCCCTGCACATAACTCTTCTGTACATGAGGGAATTCAAGTCCCTGTTAATTAGTTTGTAAGCAACTTATTTATGACATGTTTCTAAGTTTTAAGCCATAACAAGTTCATTGTGACATATATAATAAGGTCAACATGATATTTGCACGGTTTACGTATCAGCTGATTCAGGTGCTAAAAACAAGTCACATAGGTGATAGGTCTTTTGGACTATTTCTTCTTCTCTCTTATGTTCTAAGTTCTGTATATGATGTATAAACCAAACAATTTTGTATTGTTTAAAATAATGTTGGGATAATTGTATGGTGTTGGGCACCTGGACTATACTGCTTTGTTAAACAAATATTATTCTTTGTATTATCTTTAGTACAACTTCACTATTTCTTCTCTTCTATATTCTAATTTATGTACTCCTATATGATTGTATAAATCAAACAATTTTGTGTTATTGAAATAATTGTAAAGTGTTGGGCATTTGGGCTATACTACTTTGTAAAAATAAGTACGCATTGTATTATACTATTGTCTTTAATAAAACATTTCAAAGTTAAATTTAATATAAAATATAAAATTTATTTATAAAAACTCAAAATGCAGACAGCAATCAAAAAAATCAAACTTAATTGCACTGGCTTGATTAATCGATTATGATTATGAATTACTATTATATTATATGTGGTTATATTATATGTGCATTAACCATGAATAAATTTTCTTTTTCTTTTATATGCAATATATCACTGTCCTTTAAATTTTAAATTATTCTTTTAAAGAAATAATAAAAACTTTGTAGTATTTAATATATAGTGTATATATTGACCGTGCAACGCACGGGTGAATTACTAGTTTTCATTTAATTATTAAATATATATCCAAATGGGATTTAAAAGCATAAATTCATTTTTAGCTAGGCGCGAAGAAAAAACATTGAGCTCATTACTGTCGAAAACGATAACATGCTAGACCGGAATTGTCAAAGGTTCCCTTATGATCGATCAATCTTCTAAAATATATAATTACTATTTCAAGGAATTTATCCCAACTCTCACCTCAACTTTTGGAGATGCATTATTAAAATGTTTCTTAGTGCATGGGGAATAATCACCTTAAGTGATAACTCACATGGGATTTTTTTTTAAAATAAGATATATAAAGTAAATTAAAAATTACAATATTAAATGGAACAGTTTTAGTATAAGCCTCAATTTTAAGATTAATTTTAAACTTCAAGTACCAATTTCAGCTGTTTTTCTATTTGAGAACTTCTTTTCTCAATTGGGACCCAATTTATATTTGGGCAGTTTAAATAATTTGAAAGGTTCCATGTGTCTAAAAGACCAATAATTCTGAATTTTACCTATAAATTTTTAAATATACATTTATTTACTGAACATTAAAATAAATATGAATATTTTTAACATTTTATACACTAAAAAATAGAATTATATTTTAAAATGAACAAAAAAAAATATTAGATCATGTTTTTTGGACGGAGGAGGGAGTACATATATAAATAATATAATTGAGTAATCCGGAGGAATAAAATGTATGGTATCAACACTTTTAGTTTCCAGAAATAGATTTGATACGGCATGTTTCTCATGCATTAATTATAATTATCTGAAAACAAAATTAATGATTAAGAATATATAATTAGCAACGTATGCAATTGAAAACTCTTTGGAAGACATGAGGTAGCAGAATTGTTACTTTTTTCTAATCAGATTCCGACAATGGAAAAGGAAAAGACATGTGAATTACTTACAACTTCAGGATATTCTGTCCAACGCCATTACCAGTTTTATCCTCCGACAAATCAACATTTTGTATAACTAATTAGGGAACTAATGGCCATGACGTACTCCATATATTGGCATTCATGGATAAGTCCGTATAAAACCTACCGAATTTTAAATTTGAGGGTACAAAATTTTTAAATATTTAGTAACATTTAAATAAGGGGGTGGAATGTATTCAATTGGGATTCTATTGGATTTTTTTAGAATTTTAAAAAGTAAATAGATTTATAAAATCTATAAAGTATTAATTCGGGGCGGGTCAGATACCCGCGGGTCGGACATAAGATCCAGATCCGACTCATACTCAATATGGGGCGGATCCGACCTGATACAAAGCTCGCGGGTGGGGTGGGTACCCGCGGGTCGAGTCAATATTGTCATCCCTACTTCCGATCTTTCGTCTTTAGAGTCCTCTGAGAGAATCCGTTGAAATCTCTGGTTTTTAGAAGAGATTTTGGATAGTGAAATTTATTTATATTTTTGGAGGAGAATCCAACAAAATCTATAGAGTATTAAAATCATAAACTGTTGAATACCTAAGGGCATGTTTGTTTTGGGATTATGTAGAATGGGGGAAATCCGGATGGAGAAATCTTGGATGGGGAAATCTTGATGAATAGTGATTGTGTATGTTTGTTTTGGGATGTTAAGTAGGATATGATGTAATTTTATGTCAAATCAATTGTGTAAGAGAGTGTGATATTGTATTATAAAATATAACTTTATGTCAAATCAATTAGTAAAAGTGAGTGATGTTATATTATTATAATAGTAAAATATATAGGTATTTTTAGGGGTGGATGGAGTTGGATGTTGAAATCCCGAACTAGAACAGGACGGGGGACGTTACGTCCCACGTCCGGACGTGTGAGTCCCAAAACAAACATGCCCTAAAAAATTTTAAAAACTTTTTAAAATCCGTATTGAATACCTCAAAAATTTTAAAAACTTTTTAAATCCAAATTGAATACCCCAAACATTGAAAATCCAAAAAAAACCTACGGAATCCACAACCAATACACTCCCTTAAAATACCCTAAATTTCAATTACACAATGTCGAGTTCATGAATTTTGGAAGCAATTAATATGTGACATTAATTATCACCGGAATTAATTTGTCGAATTCCTTGTTGTTTTGGGTTTCTTTGACTTAGGTGTACCAACCAATTGAATTGGTAGTAAATAATAAAATTACAAAAATTGTGCACAACAATTTCGCAATCAAAAGAACAATCCATAATAATTTTGCATTACTTTTTCTACCCAAAAAAAAAAAAAATCATATTTTATCTTTTTATTCTACTCAATTGAATAATACACTCTCAACAAAAAATTAGTCTATATATCCTTTATAATATTAATAAATAAAATTTTCATTAAATCTTGTGTCAAAGTTAAATGGACAATCGAATGAGGAACTTAGGGAGTACTACGTATATAATTTATAGTATTGTTTTAGGCGGGAGTCTCCATACTCTCTAAAAACTTATCTCACACACCATCTCTCTCACTATCACAATCACCTCTTCTCCCCTCTTCATCAGTGACGATGTGGCCACTCTGCAAAGCCCGTCCTCTACTAGTCATCAATCGTTGCTCCTCTTCTTTCTGCAGCAATTTCAGTTTCAACTCTGATTTTCAGGAGCTTTTCTTTGGTGTAGGTGTTTGGGCCAATAACTCGTTCTTTTCAACAACATCACTCATGTGGTGCATGATTGATTGGTAGATCGATTTGTTGACTCCTTAGTTTTTAGTTTGTTGCTTTTAAGTGTTCTTATTCTTAGTTACGTTTTTTAGTTGTTTAGTTTATGTTTTCTTTAATTTGTTCTTACTTTTTCTCCTCCTCTAATTTACTATATCTGAGTTTTCCACGCCTTTGCAGTGTGGTTCTTTTGGATTCTCTGTATAGTCTTGTGCAGTAATGTTGATTTGTCCTTAGGATCTTGATGCTCAATAAATTTTTACCCCTTTTTTTTCTCTGATTTTTTTACACGAAAATACTTTAGTGTAGAGTATTTGGCTTGTGTATTGAGATGGAGATCTATACGTATTTGTGGACAAAGATTACACTCGTCTCTTCACTTCTCCACGACTGGAAGATGACAGCGTTATTAGGTTGATCCATTTTGAATTGTAGATCTTGTGTATTGAAATGTATTTATCTATTTTTTTATATATCTTGACACACACAACCCCAACCCCAAAAAAAAAAAAAAAATAGTGATTAGGGTGTGTGGATTCTTATTTTTAAGGATATGTATATATTTTCATAAACCTTATTTTAGAAATTAGAATGGTCGTTACAGTAAACAACTAATCACTCAATAGTATAGCCACACTAAAATATAATAGGAAATAAATAAAGAATCTGGTGTGTGAAACAGATTTACCACTAAAGAAAGTGTAGATATATATGTTATCAGAAAAGCATATTATACTCGTACAGTAAATCAGCCTAACCCATATATATGATTCGAGGCATCAGCACGTGAGAGTTGAGGAATGAGTATAATTCTTCTAGCTATTTCTTGATGGGATTTCTGCTTCCCATATATGCATTTCAACTCCTTAGAATTAGTTAAAGTCAATTTATGTGATATCAAAGGTATTTCATTTCAAAACATAACAAAGTGCTCACTCCATTAAAGTCATTTCCTGCCTAAAAGACCAAACTGCCCCTTATTTTTCTAATTTTTCTCTTAATTGAAATACTGCAGCCAAAACAAATTCATGTTTCACGTTGCATTTTCCTGATGGAACACTTTTTTTTTCCCCTAATACATGATGTCGTATCACAATATAAGATATGTAGTATTAGACACACAACGGTAATTACATTGTTATTCATTTCGTAGCACATTATAAGTCAGGTATGTAGTTGCATTTTTTATAATGAGGAATTTGTGTGGATTACAACCTAAATACTCCATCATTCCCACAATATCTTTCACACTTTTCTTACATTCCGTAATAACTTTCACATTTTTTAAATTAAAAATCTTTTATAAACTTCATCCTCTCAATATCTTCAATTTTACACAAATATTATTAGTTTTTCATTTTTCTACCCACGTACACGATGGTTAATTTTGGGACAACTTTTGATGAATGGTATAGGCAACCAACTAATGGTATTGACCAAGGGATTTGCTCTGTTTTGGCCCTTGGACTCTGGTTCTTAGTCTCTGTTTTGTTTCTTTTGATTCTGCTTTATCTGTAATTTTGGTTTGTGATTTAGGGTACCCATTAATAAAGTTTGTCGTTTTCAAAAAAAAATTATTTATTTTATACATAAATGTTTATAAAATTATGTCTTAAAACTTCACTCATTATTACACTTTTTTAATATGTGTGTCCATTTACCTATAAAAATTATTGTGGAACGCAGGGAGTATGTAGTATCGCATTGTTTTCATGTAACGGGAGTACTTCCATTGTTCTAAATTAGTATTTATGTTTTTTTCTTCGTTTGTCTCACATTAATTTTCACTCTTAAAAAAGAAATGTTTTCACGGCTCTTATTCTTAAAATCCATATTTATTTATCTTCTATTTTACTGCTCTCTCCTCCCAACTTAACTTTCTTTCATACTTAATATTCATCCCCTTTTTAAAATATATTATAATAAATAGAATTTTGAGATATAATTTTATAAAAAAATAAATAAGTGAGTTGACTTGTGTGTATGTATGTACCATAAAAATAATAACATTAAATATAATATTTTAAATATTGTATGGGTAGAGTTTCTAAATAACCGAAAAAAGTAGGTATGAAAGTTAAGCTAAGATGGAGGGAGTACTATTTTTTACACAAAACTCTTATTTTATCTTTTTTTTTCCTTAGTTTTCATGTACATATTAGTATAAAAATTGATATGCAGTTCAATGTAAAAACTAATTTGTAACGGAGAGAGTATTATTTTGTACTCAGTAACATAATATATAAAAGCATATAGTATTCATACACGGAATGCACTAATATTGTTTCATAGAGTATTACATTATAAAAACATACAATATTTTCCATTTAGTCATAATTGCATTATACAATGTTTTGCATGTAGTATTTCTTTATACGTCATGCATTATTACACTATAAGATATGCAGATAAGACATGCAAAATTACATTATAAGTCATATAATATCACAATGTCTCATGCAAAAAGTTCTTAAAAATCAAATCAAGAAGGTTAATTTTCACAACGTAAATTGCATAGATGAAATCGGATGCATGATTTAGGACTATAATATAGTCAAATAAGCAATAAAAGGTTCTCAAAAATCTGAAAATTGTGAAGTGCGTGAGTAAACAATTACACAATCTACTAAAGCACAAATACAAGAATTAATTAAGTTGGGGACCCTATATGGAATTAGTAGTGTGAGGTACTAAAATGAAGAGCTCGAAGAGTGATCCCGATCTCAAAATTGACACTCCGTATAAGATTTCATCTCACATATGCAATTATTTTACACAGGACTATTTCTCATAAAAATTAATTAATTCGTGTATATGATCAAATTATTTATATATATGTATTGGCGTCTTAGTTTTCATATCTTAAAATATAATTAAGTGAATTAACCTTGATTTCATAGATCACAAGTTCACAACACCTGAATGTGGCATTAGGGTTCAATTAATAATTGAGAAATTGACTAGCTAGCTTTTAATAAAGTCATATAGAGATTACTCTTCTAAGATATACTAGATGGCACTCAAAAAAATATATATATACTAGATGATTTCTCGAATTTCTTCTTTTAAATTAGAAAGCTTTCCATATCCAATATTTAGACATGCCATGATCATCACAAACTTTTTATCCCACTTTAAGCAAAACGTAATTGTCCCATGGCAACATATCGCATCACACCACTAAAGTGAATGTAACGGTCTAATATTTAAAGTTAATTGTACGTCAACAATATATACACACTAATATACATTGTATTTAAAATTATTAGTACGTATTTCAGGATATAAAATTTAAAAAAAAAAAGGAAATTGTTAGATTTATTAATAATAAAAGTTACTACCTCAATTCCAAGATTACTTGCACGATCTGAATGGCACGATTTTTAAGAAAAGAGAATTTAGTGATTTGTGAGGTAAAATAAATTATGGGGAATTTTGGATGATTTAGTGTGGTATAAAGTAAAATGTAAATAAAAAAAATGAGTGACAATTTTAAAAATAAAATGATGTTGTGAGAATATTAATTTTATGGATTATTTTTATATTAGGAGTGTGCAATTAATCTTGAAATGCTTCAATAAAAAAAGATGTGCAAGTAATCACGAGATGAATAGAGTATTTGTTAGTTGGCATTAAGATAACTTTCAATTTAAATAAAAATCATTAGACATGTAAAAAATATTAAATTTGTGTAGTTGGTACGCGGCAAATTAAACTAGTAAATGACAATAAAATTGATTAATTTAATTGTAGTACTTATGTAATCATGAGATACCTCTAGCTTCTAAATGGACTTGAATAGTAGTATATTCCTATTTATATACTCCATAAAAAAAAAAAAGGAATGGTGGATTATTCTTTTTGAAGGAGGGAGTAATTAAGATGTTGGGTATGTAAAAATAGTTCAATTATCCAGTTCTATTTTTTATTTTTTTTCCTTGATGTTTCATCTTTAATGGATTATAACATGTGTCACCCTATTATTATAAGGGTTAATTATTTTTTAAAATTATACTTTCTTCTATTCAATTTAAATGTTGTTTTGACTTTTTATTTTATTTTCAATTTAAATGTCGATTTGCATTTTTTAATGTCAATTAAATGTGTTTCTTCCCAATTTATCCTTAAACTCATTAATAATTACTTAAATAATAATAGTTTTCAAAATTTTACAAGAATCACAAAGTAATTAATTAAGGGTACCGTGGAAAGTTAATTTTTTTTTAATATGTCTGCACTTTTTTTTAATATGTACATGTCAAGAATCCACAACATAGAATACAATGTGAAACCAAGTGATTTCATGTGAGATGAGAGCACATACTTCTTCTCCTATAAAAAGCTCCCTTCACACTTGTTGCATTAAGGCCTCCTCAACTCAATTTTAACATATATAATCAAATCAATTAATTAAGCATGATTCAATCTGCAGATGATCATGTCCATGGCCTGATCACCTATAATTATGGCCCTGAAAACCCCTCCTCCAATATATTTCCTCCCAATTTTGCCCTCACTCCAAATAATAATTCTTCTTCTAATTCTTCTTCATGCATTAGTAGTACTAACTGGACCTCAGATGAAGCTGCGGGCGAGAGAAGGCAGAGGAGAATGATATCGAACCGGGAATCGGCCCGGAGATCGAGGATGCGGAAGCAGCGGCAGCTGGATGAACTTTGGTCGCAAGTTGTTCGTCTCCGGGCGGACAACCTTAATCTCATCGACAAGTTGAACCAGTTGTGTGAGAGGCATGACAAAGTTGTTGAAGAAAATTGTAAGCTCAAGGAACAAGCCTCTCATCTGACCACAATGCTTGCGGATCTCCAACTCAATACGTACTCTACTTAATTAATTGTTTCATTCGATCTCTTTTAGTTTATCTTACCTATAACTACTTTCTAAATTGTTAGTATTTTATCTCGTATTTTACTGCTTTTAAGAACTCACATCGCAAATCAATATTATTGTTACGTGTCATGAAATAAAAATGAAAAAGAGGATCTTAATTAGTTGATCATATCGCCACATAAATATATGTCCAAATCACACGGAAACACCGTTACGTTTTACAATGATCACTCCACATTACACTACCTGGAATATCAATCAGAGGATGTCCCTAACGTGACTTTTGATTTGGAATTCACCCTTCTAATTCGAATTTCACCGTCCAACTACTCTTAATTACCACTAAAAATAGGTATAAACTACTCCCTCCGTCCAATTTCATTATTCCCACTTTTCTTTTTTAGTTGTCCAATTTTATTATACCCTTTTTGGAAATAATACTATTCACACTACTTTATCTCCATCCTCCAACCATCACTTATTTACTCAAATTGCCACTAAATTTATTCATAAATAATCACTTTACCTATAAATGGACTCCACAACATCCCATCATACCCCCAACTTATCTACTTTATACATAAACTAATCAATATTCATTAAAATCCGTGCCCGGAGAAGTGGGCATAATAAAATTGGATGGAGGAAGTATATTATTACATAACTCACTCTTATATAATTGATTTGACATTAAATTACATATCTTACTCAAAAATTCAAAATAAACACATACAATCACTATTTATCAAGATTTAGAAAATCAGGATTTGGGATTTTCACTATCCTCCATAATTCTAAACCAATCATCCCTTACAAAACTCTCTTCTAATTAATTGTTTACTTTAAAATTAAAAAACTATGTTTTAGATTTAAAAAATTTACACCGATTTTACTTGGAGATTTTAAATTGATTTTTTAAAATCACTCAAAATCACATTTATCAAATATATTGATTTGATATAAAATTAATTAATTCTTATAATATCACTACAATTCTATTATATTTACATTGAATCGTAAGATATTATATATAAAATCATATTTTATTAATGGATCAAAATTAATTGTATCCAAATTTAAAATCCATAATGAAGGTCAAATAATTGGAAGGGAGGTGGCATGATGATACAGGAGTAGAGGCGGTGGAGATTCTATCTAGCTACTCTGAGAGGTGTGTCGTATTTTGATAAAGAGAATCCACTAACAAATAATTCAGCAACTGTTTTTATCTTTTCTGGAGGCCACAAACAGCTTCAACTTGCAATTGCATGATGAGCAGGGAAAAAATTATATGTTTACAATTTTTATGCTATATATAATAACCTTCTTTACCAATATTTATATATATATTAATTATAAGCGGGGGCGACCCACATACATAACCCCCAAATCCACCCACCCTTTTATTTATTTATATATATATATATATTTAGTACTTTCGTAGTGCAATTTTCCTACTTATATATAAAAGGGAATATAATTGTAAAACAAATTTTATACGTTTAAGACTATTATTTATTTTTTTAAAAAAACATTTTTGTATTTTTGTATTACAAATTTCAAAAGAATTAAATTTCAAAACATTTTTGAGTTATACGTTCTTTTAAAATAGATGATTTGAGCTCGGTAAGTTCATATATTATACTCCGTACTTCTTCTATTTTGCAATTATTTACACACTTTTTTTTATCTGTTTCAAGATTATTTTTATAAATTCTCAATATGAAAATAGCACAAAAAATTAATACTCTCTGAATATCATTTTATTTTTGATATTATCACTCATTTTGAGCTAACAAAATTAATCTCATATCTCACTAAATTTTTTTTACACCTCACTAACATTCATTTACACCTTATTAAATCACAAAAAATGTAGCTCTTTTATTTGATCTCACATATCATTAAATTTATTTATTTTAATTTATGTATCATTGCACATGTGCAAATAATTAGTGGACGAAGGAATGAGGTCTGTATAATATAAGTAAATTATAATTGTTTTATGTATAAGACTGTTAGGAGTTTTTTTTTTTTATTATTATTATTATTATTTTGATATGCTGAACATAATTGGACATATGTTTTATATTTTTATCCTTTTTCTTTTTTTACAACATAACAAGGATCGATAAATACAGACTCTCATAAATGAGAGCAATAAGCAAGCATCTCCTTGTAATATTGAGGGCAATTATCTTCAATCCAATTTTAAGGAAATGAAGTGTTAAAAGACGTTACAGTCAATTCATGTGCAATCTGGTTATGTTCCCGCAGAATCCATTGGCATTCCCATATCAAAAACTGAAGCAATAAAGCTTTTACCTCCTTAGCAATATTGTATTCCAAATCTCCCAAATGCTCTCCACTCTCGATAGCACTCATAGCATCCATGGAATCCATACGAATAGCCTCAATTTTGATATTATGGTAAATGCATCTTTGTAATCCAACTGCCATTGCCTTTAACTCCGCACCACAAACCGATCCCGGATGCTCCATTCTCTGCGCTCCTGTACTATTTTCGAATTGGACCCAATGACCACAAATCCCGCCGCAAAGAAATTTTTGTCCACATTAAACGCTGCATCCGTGTAAAGGACATTGCCATCCCGAAGAGAACAGAAAAGCTCCTTCTGCTTTGTGATATAGTCTGCATTTGTGTTGCCAATGTTCCTTAGGCTTTGAAAATCTGACCAATAAGACATTGTCCAATTCACATTGTACTGCATTCTCCTGTCCACTCTACCATTGTCATGGTTTTCCTGATGAGTATAGTTACATCTCTCCTTCCATATGGCCCATGCCACCATAACCACCAAAGCCATCACTTCTATCTTCAAGTTTTGCACACACCAGCCTATGAACTCCAAACCATTCCCTTTTGTTGTTTTGCAAATATTATTCCATAGCCTTGCATCTTTCCATGTTCTTTTAGAAATTTCACAATTAAAGATGCAATGAATAGAATCTTCCATAAAAGCACAACATCGGCAAATCGAGCTAATCGACACATGATGGGAGGCTAAATTACCTTCAGATGGTATCATGTTCTGAGCAATTTTCCAGCAGAAAATCCGGACTTTCGGTGGCACCTGATGCTTCCAAATTGTATCATAAATTTTCTCATTCAGCTGGTTATTAGAAGACCCCGCCAAATTTCGACCTCTCTCTTTTATCTCATTATTTAATGCCAAGAAATACCCTGAGGCTACAGAATAAATATCTGTAGAAGTGTGCGACCAATACAGATGATCCAAATAGTCCATTCTGAAAGTGGGAGTGCTTAGAATCTGATCCGCTTCATATGGAAAAAATGCTTGCCGAATAAGTTGTGCATTCCACGAGCCATTTGCAAGCAAAAACCTATTAACAGCCGAGGCACTTGCCAATCTGGAATTAATCCTCCCTCCAGACCACTTACCCATCTATCCTTAAATAAGCGAATCCCATTACCACAACCAACTCTCCATCTAGCTCCATTATCCAGCAAATCCTTACTCCACCAAAGCGATCTCCAAACAAATGAAGGATTTTGACCAATATCAATATCAGAAAGACTCGAGCTTTTTATGTATTTGGCATTAAAAATCCTTCCCAACAAGGTATCTGGCTTAGTGATTATTCTCCAGAGCTGTTTTGCCAAAAGAGCTTTGTTAAAAAGCACCATACTTCGAAATCCAAGCCCTCCCTCTTTCTTTGGTAAACAAAGATCAAACCATTTCCTCCAATGCTTTTTCCTCCCTAAATCCCCATCTCCCCACCAAAAACCTGCAATTAATTTTTCAATATCCGTACACACCGCCACCGGAACCCGAAAGCATGACATGGCATAGGACACCGTAGCTTGTAGGACTGCCTTAATCAAAACCTCTTTGCCCCCTTCGGAAAAAGATTTATGTTTCCATGATAACACCTTCCCATGCACTCTGTCTGTAAGGTATCCAAATTGGTACCTCTTTGCTTTTGAAACAATAGTAGGGAGCCCTAGGTAAAGATCATGACCTTGAGAGGACCGGATTCCCAGAATGCGTTTAGATTGATCAACATTATTTTGACAAGTTGAGGGGCTAAATGTAATGGATGATTTTTCTCTATTAACCAACTGTCCAGAAGCCGTCTCATACGCATAAATACAATTCGCCACAGCTTGTGTTTCATCTTTAGAAGCCTTAAAGAACAAAATACTATCATCCACAAAGAAAAGATGAGATAAAATCGACGCATTCCGAGCAACTTTAATGCCAGATACTTGTTTTGATTCAATGACAGATGATAGCATCGAAGAGAAAGCTTGTGCACATAAAACAAATAGGTAAGGTGACAGGGGGTCACCTTGTCTCAAGCCTCGAGTAGGGGTGAATATCTCAGAGAATGAGCCATTTATCTTAATTGTGTAGGATACTGTTGAAACACATTTCCAAATTAACTGTATCCAACTATCAGGAAAGTCCATAGCTCTAAGAATTTCCATAAGAAAAGACCATTCAATTCTGTCATATGCTTTACTCATATCCAATTTTAGAGCTGCATATCCCACTTTGCTTTTCGAAGATTTTAAGAAGTGCATGCCCTCATAAGCAACCAAGATGTTATCAGTAATATTTCTACCAGGCACAAATGCACTCTGGTGAGGATCAATCAAATCACTAAGAACACACTTCAACCTATTAGTCACAGTTCTTGCAAGAATGCGATAAAAAACATTGCATAGACTAATAGGTCTAAAGTGTTGAGGAGAAGTGAGAGTATTCATTTTAGGGATAAGAGATATAACCGTATGATTCCAGTTGTTGAGTGCTCCTTCTCCATTCAGGATATTCAGGATTTCCTTTGATATGTCCTCACCAATGGTATTCCAGTTATGTTGGTAAAATGATGCTGAAAAACCATCTGAACCCGGTGCCTTCCAGGGAGATAGATCCTTCATTGCCCTAAATACTTCCATTTTTTAGAAGGAAGTATTTAAAGCATTGGCATTCTCTGTGGTGATCTTAGTCTTGATGAATTGTGTTGCCCTTCTAATATCAGTATTTGATGGATTGCTCGAGGAAAACACTGTCTTGAAATAATCCATAAAAACACCACCAATATCATGCTTAGAATGCTTCCAATTACCATTCTTATCCTGAATTTTCGTAATGGTATTCCTCAAATTACGCTGATTAGCCCTATAGTGAAAGAACTTTGTATTACGATCCCCCTCTTGAAGCCAAGACACCCGAGCCCTTTGCTTCCAGAACCATTCCTCTTGTGAATTAAGTTTAGCCAGTTCCGCTTCCAAATCTCCCACTTTGTCCATATTTGGAAGAGAAGCATCATCATCCAAAAGATCATTGATTTGGTTTTGAGTTCGTTGAATCCTATAGGTCAAGGTGCCCCCTTTTCTTTTAGCCCAATCATTCAGCATTGTACCACATGCATTCATATTTTGATTCAAAGGCAGATTAGAATTCAACTTATTCCAAGCAACTGACAAAACCTTATTGAAATATGGCTCTTTCATCCAATAATTCTCAAATTTAAAAGGTCTCATCCCCTTTTCCTCAAACACATTCGGCCTTTGAGTCTCAAATCTAATCATGATTGGCCTGTGATCCGAGCTCAAAAAATTCAAAGTAGATGCCTCATAAAACTCACAAAAATCCATCCAAGCCTCATTAACCAAAAACCTATCAAGTTTTTCCTTAATGTAAAACCGCCCCTTCCTCCGATTATGCCAAGTGAATTTTGACCCCGACATCTTAAGGCTTTGGAGCTCATTGTGTATTAATACATCTTGGAATAAGGCAATATTACTACTCGGTTTATTCAGGCCTCCTTTATTTTCATGACTATGAAGTATCTCATTAAAGTCACCACCAATCAACCATGGGTCAGGAAGGTTTGGTAGATAGTTCTTGAGTCTTTTAAGGAGTTGCTAAGATGCTACTCTTTGTTGAGGTATTGGGTGGCCATAAAACCCAGTGAAACGCCATGCACCAACAGAATCAGTAATACAACAGTCAATATGGCCTAAAGAATACGACAACACAGAAACTTCACTTTCATTCCAAAAGAACACAAGTCCACCAGCATAACCACAGGCATTAACACAAAACACATTTGAAAACCCTGGCCGTACTCTAAGAACATCAGCATAAGACGAATTACATTTGGTTTCAGACACAAAGAAATAAGAAGGACGATATAACACAACCAACTTCCTAAGCTTACTGAACACACGTGCACTACACAAACCACGTGCGTTCCAACATAACAAAATCATTCTCCCCGGCGGGGTTGAGTCACCTCAACCTCCACCGTTACTGGAACCGAAATTTTCGAGCCATATGTTTCAATCATGCTCTTGGCCTTCTTCAGAAAAAATAGTCCATCGATTTCTTGACGCACAGTTTCTGCCCTTATGAAATCAACAAGGTCTCCGGAATGATCTTTCCATAGCCTCTTTTTACCAGACCTCATATCTCCCGGGATCGAAAAGTTATCCTTATTTTCTCCTCTCTGGTCATTTTCCACATTGTTCTGTCCAGTTTCCTCACGAAAAGGAACATAAGGCTTTTCCCCATCATTGATAATCTCCACAAAAGCCGTAAAATCAAACGCCTTGAAATCTCTTCCCACATGGTGAATTACCCGATAATCTTTCCCATTATCTTTTTGTTTACCCCATAAAGGCTCGATAAACATTCTGTGTTGATAACCAACAGGTATTGTAAAAGTGAGGGGTTCAAGAACCATACCTGTTCGAGGATCAACCTTCTCATTTCCTCTTCTGACCGCCTCCTCCCCTTCACCTCTTCTCATCATTAACTCCTGAAATGTGTAAACAACTTCCCTATCATTTTGTTTGGACTGGGCTTCTTCATTCAAATTCCAATGAGGCCCCAGCACCTCCTGTTCCGCCATTTTCCACATCTCTTTTACACCCTCCTCTATTAGCACTGCCTTTCCTTTAACCTTCCTTCTTTTTTCAGAATCAGATGTGACATTATCATCCAAAGTTATGACATTTTTACCTCTGTTCAACCCTCTCCGACCCGGCGATTGATGCACCGTCACGTCTGTGGGAATGCCCAACAGTCTTGATAGGTCTTGCATGTCCGCCAAATTGGGCCTTTTAACTTTATCCGCTTTCAGCCAGTCTGGAAAGAATTTGTGGCTTTCCAACCAATCCTTCTCTCTATCCCTGACCTTACTACACCCCTTAAAAGAATGAGTAAGATGCCCACAATAAGAGCAGAAGTCAGACAGTCTTTCATAGCGAAAGAAGATAAAGGTAGTAACATTTTGAACAGTAAAATTAGAAAATCTGCATAAAGGTGCCTCCGTGTCAAGTAGCACACGAACTCTGAGTGATTCACCCCATGCCATCTCTCCTTCCTTCGCATTGACCTGTAAAACCTCACCAAGGACCCTTCCTACCCTCTCTCCTGTTATCTTTGTCATTGCATGTGCAGGAAGGCCATGGATTTGTACCCAAAAAGGAACACGATCCATTCTGATGTTTGCAAAACACTCCGATTCCCGTAAGCGGCTTCAGCACCATGAGTGAACGTCTCAGATTCCATGGTTGCATGTCAAGAATCTCTTGCATCTCAGCTTTTCTCTGAAAATCAACAATATACAAACCATCTCCCACCGAAGTGACGTTGAGAGTAGAGTTAATTTGCCAGCTCGAAACAAATAGCCTCTTTAACTCAATGACGTTAAAGAACCGCCTAGAGACAAACTTCAAGGCAACATAAGAAGTGGGAATGATGAGCTCATTCGTCTGGACATCAGTGTTTGTTTCCTCCTTCTCCGAGATGGAACACTCACTAAATTGTTGTTGAATCGTCATCGCCATTTTTTTGAAGAAACAATATGAATCGTATACAAGAAGGAAGAAGATGAGGAGTTGTGACTCACTATCTGCCTTTGGTTCCAAATTTATAGCCAAAATATCAAGAGGAAAACCACCAATATTCTGCAATACCATTGGCCTTTCATATAAAATTATATCCTGTCGGATATTTTCTCCAAAATTACACCCCACCATTGTAGAACCCAATACCACCAGCGTGAGAGTATATGAGTGTTTTCCTTTCGCCGTTAACCGCACCGCCAATATACAAGCAAGTGATGCTCACTCTCCACAGATAAGTTTGCCAAACCAATGTAAAACTAATGATGAGCCGAATTTGTGAAATCCAAGAAATCTAAAAAAACACTTCGGATGTTTTGTAAAGGCCAGCACTCATTTAATGCATAATTCCAAAATCGAAGAAAGAACCAATTTAAAACATATTAGGAGGATTAAAATTCTGAATAAAATCTGCCCCAAAGGAAGATGAAAAGGAAAAAGAAACATCTGTCGAAAAAATAAAAAAGGAAAAAGAAGCATATCAGAAAAAGTATTCAACTTAGATTATAAGCTCCATCATACAGGCCCACTGCATAGGCACCGACCTCATCAATATAATTTTTAAGATTACTGATTTTTTACATTGATTGGACGGAGGTGGTGGCGACGGTTGTAAAGAGGGTGGAGTATCTATTAAATTAAAAATTAGAGTTTATATCTGCAAGAGCATTTCACAATATTTTTAAAATAATAAATCAGGAGGAGGAGTGTATCAAACAAAGTCAGAGGTACCAATAACCGTAGCCTGAAGGAGGCCTCATCAAATAGCCCAGAATTAGGTGTGGGCCCGTTGAATTGAACCAATAAACCCGTTTTTTTCATGGAGCTCATCTTCTCAGGCTAAACTCTTTCTGGTAGGTAGGTGCAACAAACATTTTCTACCTATACTTTCACTCTCAATCTCCGGAAAGTGGGATTCTATCCTTTCTGAGTTTGAGTTTCAGAGCTTTTTCCTCCGGATTCGGTAAGGTAAAATTCTCATCGAGAAAGAATTTTTGTTGGTTGCTCTCCCGTTCGTATCTTGCTTTTCTCGATCTGTGATTTGGTTTGAGAATGCTTTTAGCTGATGGTTTTCGTTTAGGAAGCTAAATTTTCTCCTACTCTTTTTTATTCAACTCTGTTCTGCTTAGCAACGCAAGTTTTCATTTGCTTGTAGTATGTAATGCGTCATCTGTATATTTAATTATGAGTATTATTTTTGTTTTGATCGTTCATTAGCCCGTTGGCTGCATTGTCCGGTGGCTAGGGTATTGGTTTGCGGTTGAATTTAAATAGAATTACTCTATCGTATTATTTGTATTCCTTATTCCTTTAGTTATCTTTGCACTTCATGATATAGCTTTCTATATTCTTGATGCTGTTTTGTTGCGTTGATGGAAAATCTGTAATCTGTATGGTCTTGATATCTTGGAAGCATCTTCTCAATTTTTCAACATTTTCATTTCACTCAATTGAATTAGAAATAGTCTTAGGATAGGAATTTTGCCCATGCCTTTGCGAACAACGCGAGATTGAACTTACATGATGCATACTGGATGGCTTTCCATCTCCCTCAGGAATGTTAGAGCTTCTGTGATTTGACAGTTGAACTTCTGTTAATAAGAATTAGGAGCTTATAATTAGTATCTATGACATCTAGGCTGTTTTCTGCTTGTTAACACTATGAAGCCTAGGATATCTAATGTGCCTTCGGTCTTTTATAAAACCGCTAATCCAATTCATAATGTGATTCTGTAGAAAATGGCTCCACAAACAAGACTTGGCCTTGCTGGTCTAGCAGTGATGGGTCAAAACCTTGCCCTTAACATTGCTGATAAAGGATTCCCCATCTCTGTTTATAACCGAACAACTTCAAAAGTTGATGAGACTATCGAACGAGCTAAGCAGGAAGGAAACCTTCCAGTTTATGGTTTTCACGACCCTGCTTCCTTTGTGCATTCAATCCAAAAACCTCGCGTCATTATCATGCTTGTGAAGGCTGGTGCACCAGTTGATCAAACAATCCAAACCCTTTCCATTCACATGGAAAAAGGGGACTGCATCATAGATGGTGGCAACGAGTGGTATGAGAACACTGAAAGGAGAGAGAAGCAAATGGCTGAGTTGGGTCTGTTGTATCTTGGAATGGGAGTCTCTGGGGGAGAAGAGGGTGCTCGACGTGGGCCCTCGATGATGCCTGGAGGTTCTTTCGAAGCATACAAGTATATTGAAGATATTCTTCTCAAAGTTGCTGCTCAAGTTCCAGATAGTGGTCCTTGTGTCACATATATTGGAAAAGGAGGATCTGGAAACTTTGTCAAGATGGTTCATAATGGGATCGAATATGGTGATATGCAGCTGATTGCAGAAGCCTATGATGTCCTGAAATCCGTCGGTAAGCTGTCTAACGACGAACTACACCAAGTTTTCTCAGAGTGGAATAAGGGAGAGCTTCTTAGCTTTTTAATCGAGATCACAGCTGATATATTTGGCTTAAAGGATGATAAGGGAGACGGGTATTTAGTAGACAAAGTTCTCGACAAAACTGGGATGAAGGGTACCGGGAAATGGACAGTTCAGCAAGCTGCTGAGCTTTCCATTGCAGCTCCGACGATAGCTTCATCGTTGGATTCAAGATTCCTGAGTGGGTTAAAGGAAGAAAGGGTCGAAGCTGCCAAAGCTTTCAAATCTATTGGAGTTAGTGACATTCTCACAGATCAAGAAGTAGATAAGCAACAGTTGATTGATGACGTAAGACAGGCACTTTATGCATCCAAAATTTGTAGCTATGCGCAAGGGATGAATTTAATCCGTGCTAAGAGCATTGAAAAGGGGTGGGATTTGAAACTTGGGGAACTTGCTAGGATTTGGAAGGGTGGATGCATTATTCGTGCTGTGTTTTTAGACCGTATTAAGAAGGCTTATGATAGAAACTCAGAACTTGCAAATTTACTTGTGGACCCCGAGTTCGCAAAGGAAATAATTGATCGTCAGTTTGCTTGGCGAAGAGTTGTTTCCCTTGCTATTAACTCGGGTATCAGCACCCCTGGTATGTCTTCCAGTCTTGCTTATTTTGACACATACAGGAGGGAAAGGCTGCCTGCTAATTTGGTGCAAGCTCAAAGGGATTACTTTGGTGCTCATACTTACGAGAGGACTGATATGCAGGGTGCATTCCATACTGAATGGTTTAAGATTGCCAAACAGTCAAAGATATGATTTTGTTGTTTTTATGCAGCAGGGGTGGGGGTGGGATATAAAATAATACAACATCTGACCATTATGGTTTGATTTAATAATGATTTTTTTCAAGAGCGGATCTAATACATTTATTGTATACTGCCCACCAGATTGTGGAGTGTTGTATTTGAAATCATATTGATAAAATCTTAGCTTGTTTCATTTGGACTCTCTTTCATACAAGTATTTTGCAGCAAAAATGGTACTCTCTCATCATACTCTAGGCTTTACAAGGTCCCCTTTCTCCTAATTAATTGAAAAGAGTAATTGTAATTTCTGTTTATTATTCCTGATTGATGTTAATGTGTCTATGCACATCAAAGGGAGAAATTTACCCTACTTTCTAGTCTAATCTTTTGTGGGATTTTGCCAAGTGGTTCCAGAAAGATCATAGTCTCCAACAGTTTGCTTTGATTGTCTTATCTGATGGAATATGTGTTGTGATTTTCCATCTTTAGTTTGTTAGTGCAGAAGATAGGTCCCCCATTTTTTGCCATGCTGAGTTTAGTATCAGATTTTGGTTCTAGTGTTTATGTCTTTCCGAGAGAGATTAATCTCTCCATTTTTCTTTTTTCTTTAAAAGATATTTTCTTCGACCTTATTCAGCTAACATCACCTGACAATATGCCACTTTGGAAAGGCATAAACACATGAACCAAAATTCTGGTGTTTTGGTGTAATTTTACCTAATTGTACTAAAACCTGTTTGGATTGTATGTTCATTTTGATTTGATTTTCAGTTAGCTTGATTGTCATGTTAGGCAATTTTTCATTATTCTATGCAACATTCTGATTCTTTGACCTTCTGTCTTGATAAGAATTTGAATCTAAAATAGTGGTGGAAGGTCGATTACCTCGCTATTGTGTGGAATGTGGATCCTGTTGTTGATTGATCGATGCAAGTTGCAACAACTAATGTCTGTTTGAAGGATGATAGACATTTACAGGTTGTGAAGGACTGTGTATAATACTATCGTTGTCTGAGAAATTTGTTCAACAATTTAGCAGAGCTGCTGAAGTCGTTTGAGTTTTGTCGATTTACCTTTTGAAAGCTTTGTCGTTTACGAAAGAATGGACTGAACTTTTCTTCTGAAAACGTTTTCGAATAGGTCAAATATGTTGTTGTCTTTTATCTAATACATGTCAATCTGGGAAGATGTTCTGCAATTCTTTTGAGCATCACGAACTCCCTGAATTATGTGCATGTTAACAAAATGAATTGTGATTGTTGTTTATATGTTTGGTTGGCTTTCTGATATTATTAATGTGAAGGGCACTCATTACAATTCTTGAGCATGTAAGGACAAAAACATCATGTGTTGTCCCACCTGTATTAGATTTTAATTGAGATTCACTCTCTTGCTTATTCATGTGCATAGTTTATATTCATACAGATATGTGTAGCTGATCAGATGAGATGAGATCAAAGAATGTCAAATTTTCATGAATTGAAAGATGAAAAAAAGCCTACTAAAAAAAGGCACAAGTGAGATGATATTATAAAAGCCCAAAACTGCAGTTGTACATGTGCATTTAGGAAGCACTAAGCTGCTCAAACTTGCTGATTTTTTATACTAAATATTGCATTAAACAGAGAACGAAGAAGCAGAAAATTCCATATACCAACTTTATGCAGGAGATACATTTCTTGAAAAGACATGGTTAGACTTTCTTCTTCAATCTTGCAGCACTGTTTGCTGACTTGTCATTTTCTGTCTTTTTCTGTTTTTTCTTCTTCTGCTTCTCTTCCTGTTGATTATGTTTCTTACCAGCATTATATTTCCCTGCATGGCTCAAACTAGGACCAGATGATGCATCAGAAGCCATCGAATCATCGCTATCGTCGTTGTTCTTCTTGTAGCCTCTTCCTCGTTGTGCCACGCTGTCATCATCGTCGTCGTCGTCATCGTGTTCTTGATTGTATCCTTTTTCTGGTGAATCTATATACATGGTCCAGCCGGATTCACTGCTGCTGCATTCTTCAGCTCCTTGAACAACTTTAGAAGAATCCATGAAAGAAAGATTAGGTATTGGACAATCAATCTGATATCCTTTTGACTACTAGAGGTAGGTAAATGCCCCTTTTATGCATTTGAATGAATCTTTCATGCATAAAAACTATACATCATTGAAGACAAAGGTACTCTCTGTCTGCTTAGCTGTCTTGTGCACAATGAATTCTCTGGCTTTTATTACCAGATGCCACTTTACAGGTGAACTAAACACACTTACAACAAAACAGAACAGAGTTTAGACCCCTTTTAAATTGGAACTAGTTTTCAGTTTTCTCTCTCATAACATTAACACCTCACTGGAAAATGAAATTCTCTCTACTCCCCCTGTCTCCTTCATAAATATAAAGCTGCTTTTCAAATGGAAAAGAAAAGAATGTGTGGAACAATGATTTCAAATTGCTCAATCAGTCCCTGCCCGACCCGACCCTCTTTTGTAGTACCATTTTTATTTATGATACAATCTTAATTCTCTGTCTTTCCCATCAACTAAGAGCAGCCTTTCATGTGAAATGTACAGTGCATCCAACTGTGTTTTTGGCTTCTTGTACAGGGTTAATTTGGATAAGGGAAGGGAATTATGTATTTTCTTTACACACCCTTTCTTGTTTCAACTCCTGTCATTGTCCCTCCTAAAACTTTACTATTTTTGTTTTTAACCCCCCTTTTTTTACTACTAACATGTAGTAGTAATTTAAATCTAAACAACATTAATTTTCCAAATGTGGTGAGACGAGCATCTGTTTTTTAAGTCAAATTTGTATGCACTCAATTGTATAGTAGAATTGATGATCACAATTTTAACTTAATTCTAAGTTATTGAAGGGTCAAGATTTGAGATATATCCAAATTATTTAAAATCCAGTGGAATAGCATACAATAATGTGTCTTTGTTTTTAATACCAAACTATCGATTTAAACATGCAAGAATGAAGAAATGGGATGAATTCAAAGAATGCCAAAACAAGATAATATTATATTAACCAAAAAAAAGTGTTTCAACAACTTCTCGAACATTTATTACAACATTAAAGATTGTTCTTGATTCTTGAAATGTTGTCTCCAGAAGGGATTTATGGTGGCATGATAGGACACTTTGGCTAGGTGACATATTCTTCAGTTGGCTTATTCTTTGTTTGGATTTCTGAAAATAGAGGCCCCCCATTTTCTTTTGTTGTTGATGTTCCGATTCCCACATGCTTGAAGCGCCCATCGCCATGAGTTTTCTTGGGCTCCATTTCAAGAGACATCCTCTGAGAACTTTCATCAAACACCTTGTTGGCATCGCATCTCTCACTAACCTTCACTTAATTATGGCAAATAGGCCTTGTTTAGGATGTTGACACTTGGCTGCTTTTTATGCACCTTGTTTTTTAAACATCTTCACGTGGAGGAACTCTACAAACCTATGTCCTTCCCACCCAAAAACTAATGCTTTCCTATTCACAATTGTGGATGGATACGACATGATATGAAATTGATTCGAAAATTGTGGATTAGTTTTAGATTTATTGTGTTCATGTAATTATTGGACTAACACAATATAAATACGAAAATTTCATGTTGTGGTCGTGTTATCCTATTAAACTTATTAAAATATTATATATTGTATATATATATACTACTCCCTCCATCTTATACGGAGTAATAGTTTTCATGTATAAGTGAACACATATTAAGAAAGTATAATAATGAGTAAGGATTTGAGGGTTAATTTTATAAATATTTATGTATTTAGTAAATAAAGTGTAATAATGAGTAAGGATTTGATGGTTAATTTTATAAACATTTATGCATTTAGTAAATAAATGAGTTGATTTGTGCGTATGCATGAATCAAAAGTGGTGATATTTTATATAAAATTGTGAATATTGTGAGGGTGTAGTTTAAAAAGAGTTTTCAATTTTGAGTGTATGAAAATTATTGTGAGAAGTTCCAAAAAAAAAAAATGTGAAAGTTATTATGAGACAAACAGTGGTATTTTGTAATTTTATTAAATATTTTGTATTGGTGAAAATTTTTAGACTTCAATTTAACTTTTTTAAATCTCGATGGATATATGTTTATTCATAAAAAAAATATGAAATTTTTAAAAAAAAATTAATACATAAATTTAATAAAATAATTCGAACAAATTTTACATTTATTATAAATTTACATAAAATATAATAATATACAATGTTGTCTCATTATTGATATTTTTTAAATTTTATAGGCATCTTTTAAAATTTATTGACATTTTTTTAAAATGGGTATTTTTTAATATTTTTTTCTATATCTTACTGATATTATACTTAATATTGTTATTGCATATTAATATTTATTGATTTTTTTTTATTTTTTTATAAATATGGTAAAAATATCATTTTTTTTTCAATATCAATATATGTGAGCACGAAAATTGAACATATTAAAAATATATTGAGAATATTTTTAAATATTTTCGTCTGGTTTAAAACTCTGAAATTATAAGTGCATCAAAATGTTAAGTTCATACCTCCCTAATATTTTTTTGTTAAAAAATTGTACTCCTATATAATTAGGTGGGAATTAAACCAACGGCAAATTGGTTCATTTAATTTTAAGTCATTATGAATTCTGGAAGGCTACAAAATAAAGAGCGTCCCAAAATTTTCAGGCCTATTTGTGTGTTAATTCTGACGGCGCAGTCAATACGTCATTCCACTATAATGCATTAAATTGTTTTTAATAAAAAAATTGATAATAGAAGTATTTTTACTGCTAATATAGTAGGGAGTAAAATTTAAAAAAGTTGGGACTTTCTACGTGTTGTCAGAGATAGAGTGTCATATACCTACCGAATTTAAACCATTAAAATTTAAATTTAAAGACTTAAACTTGATGATCGATTACTTTTTTAATGTGTGTCGTATATATTCATAGTATGTGTCGTATGTTCGTATTTTTATATTTAATTAATTAAAATAAATAATTTTAAAATTATATTTTTATCCTTATATAATAAAATATTTTATTATATTTATTAATTTAATTAAAATATGTAGTGTTAAAACTATCTATTTACCCTTAAATAACATTTTTCGATTTGTATGTATTTAATTTTAAAATAATAATTAATGAAATTTATACTGTAGGATAGTAATTTTTGATAAATTAAAAATAAACATTTAAAAAGTTTATTTATATGAAAGAAGGGTAATTTATAATAAAATACAATTTAAAAAATAATTTAATTAACTTAAACCTGCATAACATGTAGCAAGTTAATACGACGTTAACGGCATGATTGGTATGATGGAATGATATTAGGGTTGAATGGAATGAATTCAAGAATGAATGATAATGGGAAAGAAATGAAATAAGAATGGTAATTCTAATGATTGGTATTGAGAAGGAATGAAAAAGATATTTCATATGTGATTCTAATATCATGATTGGTATGCTACAATGAAATGTAAGAAATTTTTAAAATTTATCGTAAATGACTAAATTATCCTTGAACATGTATTATTTTTAAAAACATATAAATTAATTAAAAACTATGTAAATTTTTTATAATTTCGCAAAACTTAAAATTCAGTATTATTTTTTACATATTCTTCTATATAAATTATTTCATATTTTATTATAAAATTATTTTTTAGCTTCAAATTATAATTAGTTGTTAAATAATGTCAATTAATAAATAAATCAACTATAATTTTTTTATAATAAGTAAAGTAAATCATTAAAATAATTAGGATTGAGGATGATTATGTAAACTTAAAAAATTAATGAATATAAATTAGTTAAAATAATTAAAAATAACATTTCATCAAGGAATAGAATAGATAAAACTAGTGGGGAGGGAAGGAATTACTATTCTTAATTTTTTTTTGGGAATAATCATTCCATATGGAATGAGTATTCAATATAATAAAACTTATCAATCATAGGATTAGGAATATAATTAAGAATGTACATTCCATTCCTATTTCATTCCTTTGTATCAATCATGTTGTAAGTGGTGTAATTCGACATACTGACTACGGTAGTTAATTTGTATAATTTGACTACAGTAAGAAAAACCAAAATAATTTTGTTAACACAATCTCACCATAATGAATTCATAGATTTTTCATTGAAGGACACAAAACAAATATAAAGTACATTAAAGGGAATGACTTATGTGTAATTATGTGCAAATCAATTAAATAAGGAAAATAAATATACAATTTACACATAATTACACATAAACTATTGCCACAAAAGTTTTTACAATGACTTATGTGTAATTATGTGCAAATCAAGCAAATAAGGAAAACAAATATATAAAATCTCGGTAAATTAAATTTGCGGGTAATCCGAGCCCAAAATCCAAAGCCCACGAAATTAAGGCAACATTATTATGCATATAAGGCAAAATAAATAACAAATTATAGTTATGTCCTAGTGGTAAAAGCTTGTCCTCTTTACAAAGAGGTTGCAGGCTCGAACCATTTTACATGAAATTAATTACTAATTAAAATTTAAGAAGGAAGAATTATACCTAAAAAAAAACGAACACTTAATTTATAGTAATAAAAAGGAAAAAGACGAGGCAAATTGAAATCGAAATGGGGATAGATAATAAACCTGCTGCAATTGACCTAAAAACAAAAAACGAACATTTAATTTATAGTAATAAAAAGGCAAAAGACGAGGCAAATTGAAATCGAAATGGATCAGGAAATTACAATAGATAAGAGATTTGTATATATTTATTAATGGGGGGATTGAGTCGGGGGCCACTGTATATATGGGGCGGTTGTTGAAGATTCTGGTGTCATTTCGACAAAGGCAGGGGAAAGTGATCTTGAGGGTCGAATCGGCGAGAATGGGGAAGTGGCGGGGTGGAGGGTTGGAGAAAGAGGGAATGAGGGGAAAAGAGAATAAATTAAACTCAGATCCAAAATAAATCATGGGGCGAATAAATAGGTAAATGGGTATTTTACACATAATTACACATAAGCTATGCACAAAAGTTTTTACTGAAAATAGCTTATGTGTAATTATCTGCAAATTAAGCAAATAAGGACAACAAATATACAATTTACACATAATTTTTACATAAATTATTTGCATAAAAGTTTTTGCGTTACATGGGACATTAAATATTTTAATTTAAAGTATTCAAATTTCATTTCTAACCCGGTTTACCCCATTATGAATACCTTTAAGGCAAATATTTGTGTGTACCAGTTACATATATGTAATTGGATTCAATTTTTTAAATGGATTAGATGATACTTATGAATTATGTGTTGACTTTTTTAATAAGTCACAATTATTTGTCCTTTTTTTATGAGTTCACCCATAATTTAAAAAAAAAAATTACACTTTTATCAATTAAATTACAGCTCATTAAAAGTCTAATTTTACACCCACCACTGAGTCACCAACGAATCACCGTTGATTTACCACTAAGTCACATATTATACTGTTTTTAAAATTTTTGAAAAAAATTACCCAAAAAAACTATGTTATGAATATAAAAAAGAATTACTGAAAAAAATGTGAATTCCAAAAATAAAATTCGAAGAAAAATCTGCAGTTTTTTTTTTTCAAAAAATGATCAAAATTTCGGAAAGAAACTTCTGAAATAAAAAAAAACTATTTTTTTTTCTTTCAAAAGAACGTTGATAAAAATATGATTGATTGTTATAATATATTGATCTAATCGTGAGGAGCTCCCTAGTACAATAGTTGCACTTATGCATTTTGCAATTGAATTTCAATCTTTGTTTGTTGAAATTCCAATCAATATTGTGAAAAATATGTTCAACTTAGTGGTGAAATTTCTGTTATATAATTTTATTTTATTTTACTACATGTTTGCTATGATTGAATACACATTGATGTTACTTCTAATTTTTTATGATAATTTATCTAGCATTGCTTATTTTATTTTATCAAACCAAGCTCTTGATATGACTGTAGGAGTAAACAACCTTGAGTTTATCATACGCATTTTCAATTGCTAGTATATTAGTTCATATACTGTATAATTTTATTTTGTCTAGTTTGTTCAAATATATCAACAATTATTATTTATTCTTTTGATACTAGGCTCAGTAGTATAATATTAGTTCATATACAGTATAATATTAGTTCACATACAATAATGTTTTAATTTATATACAGTGTAGTATTAGTTCATTAATTCATATTCAATATAGTATTAATTCATATATAGTGTAGTAGTATTAGTTTACAATCAAATAAATTATTGTCTCTTGCATTCCTTGTGTATAATTCAGTAGTTGGGGCTGTGATTGGAAAGGAGAAAATAAACTAATATTATATTATATACGAACTAGTATTATATTGTATATGAATCAATACTATACATTTTTTGAGTTTAAATCTTATAACATATCATATATACTTCGAAAATGGAAGTCATTAGAGCTTATACATGTATAATATTATATTGTATCTGAACTAATATTATATCATAACACTTATCAACCGATATCATAACTTATAAACTAAAAGTTATGTTCATAAAAAAGAAAAAATGATTAAAGAAAATGGAGGTCAGAATCTAAAAATAATTAAACTATATAAAATGAAGTAAAATTTGAGAGGTTTAGATGAAAAAAATAATTAAAGTAAAATAGTACTATGAGAAATTGTGTTCAGACCGCAAATACAGAAGCAAGGCTCTTGCAGCTAAGGTAGTTGATTTTTTTTTATTTAAAGATTACAAATTAATTATGTACTATTTAATACTTAAAAAAATCAATCAATACTCCCTCTGTCTCAAATTTATTTTAACATTTACCATTTACATATAATATAAAGTTATTTATTAGTATTAAAAAAGATAAAATATATGATACAAAAGTCTTTTAAATAATAAAGTAGAGTAATAAAATATTAAGAGTAATAAAAAGTGAAGGGTGTGATTTAAAGTGAAAGAATGTTGTATTGTCAAATTATTAATTAGAGGAAAATAGGTCTCGTGACCTACTTTCATCCGAGGAAGATAAAGCCGATACCGATAGTCCTACTCTTTGCCCGGTTTTTCTTTCTATCCTCTTTTCCTCTCACCCGGACCCGGTTCAGGAAAGGGTCAACGCAAGGATCTTACTTCGAAGCAATCTCTGGAGTTTTGTGAGCCATATCTTATTGTCAAAGTGAATAAAAACAGAATCCAATCCAAGTTGTCCCTTATTTTGTTGATGGATCATCTTCTCCTTAATTTTATATAATGGTATTTATGGTATTATGTGTCATTATAATTAATGTTAAATTGATTTTAAATAATTATATTACACGCGGGTGCATCTAGTAAAAAAAACTGTTAATGAGTAGACTCAAACCCTTGACACTAAAACTAAATCATGCAAAGTTACCAATTGCATATCACATGAGCAGCTCCCCCATCCATTTATTAGTACTTGATGCATGCGATAAAGGATCTAGTTACATGTATTAAGTGGTACATAAGAGTGCAACTCTATCCTTAATCTTCAAACTTTCATTAGATTTTTCAAAATAGAATTTTGAAGGAGGACAAGAGTATATTGTCACCGTGCTGATAGGACTACTTGAACGAGAATAATTCTTCCTCCAAGAAAAATATGATTGTGTTTTCATACTGCTAGTTTCTTCCTTATTTTCTGTCGTCCATGTTGCTTCTCTACAATGATTAATCCCCTCGTTAATTCTCAGAAAAGTCAATGGCAAACAGTCCACTTTGCAATCTAATTTTGTTGCCATATCTCTTATTGTGTCATCTCTCATGTACATACCAATAAGACTCCATTTATCAAAGTTCACACTCATCCCTGACACCATTTCGAACATCCTAAGTATATGCTTAATGTTCTCTATGTCCTCCTCTTTCCCCTTACACGTGAATATTGTATCGTCAGCATATTGAAGCAATATCACATTTATTTTCTACCTCCCGATGCTCACTGGTTCAAGGGCTCCAATTTCCACTGCTATATTTACTAACACATTAAGACCCTCTGTCACGATGAAAAATAAGAATGGTGACAGCGGGTCGCCTTGTCGTAAACCCCTTTCCAATTTGAATTATTTGGATGGACTTCCGTCTACCAACATCAATGCATTGGTCGTCGAAATACATTCCATAATCCACTTTCTCTAGCAAGTTGGAAAGTTCATTGCCACCATCACATTATCCATGAAATGCCAATCCACAGAGTCGTATGCCTTCGCAATGTCTACCTTAAATAGTACTCTCGATTTTTTCCGTCTTCTAGCTTCCTCAATCGCTTCGTGGACTACTAGAATTCCATCCATAATTTGATGTCCCCCGATAAATGCAGATTGACAGTCACATACTACACCCTCCAATACCTTCGCGATTCTTTTTGTCAGGACTTTTGAGATTGTCTTATACAAACTTCCAATAAGAGAAATCATTCAGAACTCTTCAATCTTTTGTGCCCCTTATTTTTTTAGGAATGAGAACAATAAATGATGGGTTCATACCTTTCACTATCTTACCATGTCTACGGAATTTTGTTAAAGTTTTCAAGATCTCCTCTTTCATTAGGTTCCAATTTTTCTTGTTGAAACCCATTTGAGAAACTGTTCACACTGCGTTTATTTCATCCTCTATGAACTCTACTTCCAAAAAAAACTTTGTTGCACTCGCCTAATTTCTTTCGGAACAGATCACACTCGTCTAGTCTTATTAAATTTTTTTGGCATGAAATGGTTTTTGAATTCTATACCAAAAAAAGGTGTCCACTAAATTTCAATTATAACCTAACAAGACTGTGATTCCACAAATAGAATACAAAATGATTTCTAAAACAGGTTTAAATAATTGAGGTTTTTAAATAGAAAATTTGAATTATTAATATTTACTTCAAATTCTCCTAAAAAAAAGTTGTTGAAGTCAATGGTGAAAATGAAAATTGAGTATTCTAATCACACAGTTGGTGGCATTTTCGTAATACAACAACAAATGGATGCGTAATTAGCTAATTTAAAATTAAATTTATGATATTCACAAATCACAACCCACTAAAAAAAATATTAATATATACTGTGCCACCTTCTTTATAGATCCAAGTCTTTTTCATATTCCTATTTCTAACCAAATAAACTAAAAATAATAAAGGGAGCAGCTCAGCTCCAGAAAAACCAAATCCAGCGAAGAAACAAAAATATTCTACCAATGGTATATGATTCTACGCCTGTATATTCTCTATAATCCGCAGAAATAAGGAAAAAAACTTGTTCTTTGAAACATCCGTAATGGGTTTCGCTGAATTTGTAAATTTAATTGATTGGGAGCAAGAATCCTACCCACAGTACGGAGATTTCGTCGTGCTTCCTCTTCTCGCTCTATTTTTCCCTACAGTTCGGTTTTTGCTTGATAGATTGGTCTTTCAGGTGCTATTTCTAATCATATGTTATCGTTTCTTGTACTTGGGCTTTTCGATTTCTTTTTATATTTCTTTATGCATCTGGTGGTGTGTGTTTTTTGGATATTGTAAGTGGCGCATTTGTTTTTATGATTTTGTGCGATTGGTTTGTGTCAGTTTGATCATTGTTTGCGTTGATGTAATTGAAGCTGGTGCGAGTTTGGGCTTTTGAATAGAATGTGGGTGTTGACTTGCGATGTCTGATGAATGTTGTTGTTGGTTTGCAAGCTTTACCTTGTTGTAGGGATTTTCTGCTGAAAAAAATAGAATAAAAAATGGAGGTCGAAGTGTAGTTTCACATATTGAAAGGCCTTGATTTGAAGTTTAGTGACTATTGAATGATAGGAATTAGGACTGATTTTATACTGCAAATCAGATGGATTGTTAGGGATTTAGGTCCAGTAAGCCAGTCATGAAGGTAGTATAAGGTTCACCATACAGAGCTCGTTTGATTCATCCTATTGCCTTTTTTTTGTTCATATGAAATAAGTATCTTCCAAATAAATCAAAGAATCCCAACAAATCCCCAATTTGACCTTTTTTTTAGAAAATACAACTGGTTTAGTAATTGCTATTCAGGAGTTATGCTCTCAATGAGCAAATCTAAGCCTAAGTTAGACTAAAGCCAATGATGATTTTCTCTAAACATAGGAAGAATCTCTGGTAGAGGACTCTGCATCCATTTGGATTGAAGGACTCAAAATTCATTCAACATAACAAATCGATTAGTCTTGTTTGGATTCACGTTGACTTGAGATCCATCTCTTTTATTTTGAACATTTTTTGAGTGATTTGGGTGAATTTTAATCCACTCAAATTGGTGGATATAAAATCTATTTATTTTGTATCCCTTTATCCAAATGCATCCTAAGAGATTTTATGTTGAATTGTTAAAAATGTGTTCTCTTATAAACTAAAGCTGCCCATTGGCTATTGACTCTCCTCTTGAAATTATTTTCCATTATATAACTTGATTTTTATCATACAATTGACATATTCCTGATCCCTGAAAACTTCATTAGTCGAACCATGATGACCATTCCCACTTTTCAAGCACTTTCTTTCAATTTTGGACTGAATTTGTATGTTGCAGAAAGTTGGAACTCGATTGATATATGGAAATCGAAAGCAACTGGTGGAAGATGATGCAGAGGAGCGGAAAAAAAAGTTACGGAAGTTCAAGGAGTCTGCATGGAAATGCATTTATTATCTTTCTGCTGAGATCTTGGCAATTGCAGTGACATATGATGAGCCTTGGTTCACAAAGACGAAATGTTTTTGGATCGGGCCTGGAGACCAGGTCTGGCCTGACCAAACATATAAGTAAGATTACCTTTCTCTCTTCACTGTTATTGCATTATCTCAAATTCACTGTTGTCTGCATTACCTTGTTTTGGTATCTTTTTGGTCTCATACTAGTATTACATGCTGATGATTGTTTATTACTGACTATATTATTCAGTAAAGTATTTGGAATTCATTTATATGTTTGCCTGGTTCATGGTCTAGCTTTTCATATCCAGACTGAAACTGAAGGGCCTCTATATGTATACTGGTGGATTCTATACATACTCCATCTTCGCTCTGATATTCTGGGAAACGAGGCGCACTGACTTTGGGGTCTCGATGAGTCATCATGTTGCAACTTTCATTCTCATTGTGCTATCTTATATATTCAGGTACGTTTTTTAAGAGGTCAAATTGTGAAAACTATTTTAAACACAGAATCTTAATTTCAAAGAATTTTATTTGGAGGAGATGAGATGAATGAGCAGCTAACTATAAAGAGAGGATTGAGGAGATTGGTTTTATGGTTGTTGCAGGTTTGCACGAGCAGGTTCGGTGGTTTTAGCTCTTCACGATGCTAGTGATGTATTTCTTGAAGTAGGAAAGATGTCCAAATACAGTGGGGCAGAAGCTGTGGCTAGCTTCTCATTTGTTCTTTTTGTGTTGTCTTGGGTTGTACTACGTCTCATATACTATCCGTTCTGGATTCTCTGGAGCACAAGGTCTAGTATGGTGCTATGTTCTTTTGCCTATTTCATTTTTCAAATTCATTTGCCACCATTTCAAAATTATGTACATCGTAGGATTTTCACAAACACTTAAGGGTGTTTGTTTATGAAATCCAGTATATAGATTTTTTGAATAGTAAGAGGTGTTTTTATATTTTGTATATGTTTGGGAGTGTAGATTTTGTAGAATATGATAGAGTAGGATTCTGAAAAAGTAGGTAATAGTGAGATTACTGTATTGTAAATGTAGTGTAGAAATGATTGAGTAGTTGTGTAATGATTGATGGGTTGAAAAGTATATGAAAAATGATGAGGATGATGAGAGAGAGTAATGAGTTGGGTAGATAATAATAATAATTAAAAAATGGATGATAGATGATTGGTTGTGTATTAAAAATTGTATTTGAAAAAAGTAAAATTAGTGTATTTTAGGGTAGTATTTAATAGGATTTGAAATCATATACCAAAATTGTTTTGGAAAAACGAGGAATTAGATTTGAAAAAAAAAAGTGAGGTGCCACTACAGAAACAGACGCACTGTTAGAGTAGGCACCTTGTGCTAACACATATGCATGTTTAAACATTCCCTGGTACATTATAACATTTAGTGAACTATGTGACTCTCTATAGGCAGTTCCAATAGAAATATAAGAGTTAATAGTGCTATTTTATCTTATGCCAGTGACTTTATGTTTGACATTATTGTGAATCAGGCTTCTATAGCAATTATGCTAGTTCGAGGGGTAAGAAAATAAAATAAAGCAAGTAGCAACAATAAAATCTCATTTATTCTGCTGGAAAACATACTCTCGCTCAACAAGTTCCTATAAGCATTTATTATCGGGTCGGGCTTTCTATTATAAATCTGTAGCTAACGGAGTATCCATTACCTCTCCACTTGTACTAGATTTGAATATCATGCTTGGTCAACCAGATGTCTATGTTAATTAACTGCTGAAAATGTTCATGCGTTATCATTATCATTTTTCATTTTTTACCACTTTATATTCTTCATCAAGATTTACTAATAAGGCTTTGTTTCCCTAGGAATGAGATATAGCTGAGAATATAACAAGTCTAAAGTTATTGATTTCCTTGATACGCTTGTCTTATTTCTAAATTTTGTCTTACTATGCAGCTATGAAGTTGTACAGACGTTGGACAAGGATAAACACAAATATTATGGACCAATCTATTACTACCTTTTCAATTTCCTTCTCTTTTCTTTGCTCGTTCTTCATATCTACTGGTGGGTGTTGATGTACCGTATGCTTGTCAAGCAAATCCAGGAACGGGGTCGTGTCAGTGAAGATGTTAGGTCTGGTAAGTCAAAACTGAAACCCGATAATTTAATTGGTAGAGTTTTCAATTTCCAGCATTTTTTTAAATATTGACAAAATATTAAGTGTGCCTGGATTGCATGTTGATAGGACATTTAACCTGAATTAAGTTTAAGATGGTTTAAATGTGTGCACAGTACAGATTAAAAGGAGAAGGGTAAGATTTAAATACGATATGAAAATAAACTATCAAAGGAGACGTGTTTTTATACTTCAATGTAGATGAAACATGTGTTTTGGTTGAACTGGATGACGAGATATGATCCATACAGCCGACCTACATTGTGGAATGAAGGCTTAGTTTATTGGTGTTGGTGATATTAAAGTCTGCTGTACTATTATTCTTTTTTGTTTCTCTTTTTACAGAAAAAATTGGTGTTATGTTCTATCAACACCCCAAATAAAGAGCACTATTCATTGATTTCTTTTCTAACAAAAAAAAGGCACAAAAAAATTGCAACTTTTGTGTTAACCATATATTCCCTTATTCCTGATCCAGATTCTGAAGACGATGATCCGCATGAAGATTGACAAAGAAAACCTAGTCACTGCCTGAGTCACATGAAAGGTGCCTGGTGAGTTGTAAGAATATGTATACGCCCTCTTAATTGTTCGTATGAATACAAAACCATGCTTTCCACCCGATACACTGCAAATGTGCTCATTTCAGATAGTAACTGACATATCTTTCCTGACAAAAACTTTTCTGTAGCTGGTTCACATAAGTTTTATGGTGGTGACTGGTGAACTCCGTAATACATTTTATTACTAACAATACGAAGTTATATTGTTTAGCATACAAAGTGTTGCAGTTTAGTGATTTTGAGAAGAATACCACATAAAATCAAGCATTTTTTTTAATGTGATACTGTGAAGAGAAGAAAGTTCACTTGAACCTGATACACTGGAGACCTACTCTTCTGTCTTATGTGAATGCTCAAAACGTTCACATTTATTTATTACTAACAATTCGATGTTTTCTTGCCTTTGCAGATTCATGTGCACCTTACATTTGCACAAAGCGTTACGTAGCAATGACAAGAAGATTTACATCAAACGAAGCTGATCAAAGAGGTCAGAAGTGTAAGGATTATTCTTCATCATATATTTTATGTTAGATTGGTCAATCTTGAAACTACAATGCAGTAAAGGACAGTTTGTAAGATTTTTTTTTAGAGATTTAAGTAAATAATAATATTATAATTTTGCTCTTCTCCAGTTTGTTGGATTAAATTTGATGAAGGATGTGCATTAGTTCTTAATCATTGTTGTTAATTTAGTCTTAATAGTTTCAAATCAAAGTAATTTGAAATCTACTCATTCTAAATCCCTTATGATTTGGTGTGAATTTGTGAGAAGAATTGCAATCATATCCATTGGTAACAAAATCTGATATAGGATTTGAAATTTCTTATATGATAGTAGCATTGTGTGTGTGACAATAAGGACGTGTTTGCTTGATAAGTTGGTGGATTGTGTAAAACTTTAAATTTATGAATACATCTCATATTTGTTTTCACTTTTTCACACATGAATATAAAAGTTATCAAACATGGAAAGTAGGTGTGTTTACGCACCAAACCCAACTCTCAATTCATCAAGCAAACGGGGCCTAACTATATCTATGATATGTGGGATTACTTGGTTGGTGGGTGTATAAGTGAGGTATGAGAATGGAAACAAAAATAGGTGTTTGGTATAAGAGTATAATGGTGTGATATCCAAGTATTGGGGAATTCCCATTCCACAATTTTTGGGAGGAATGAATGACTTTCATTCGCCCACCTCAATCCATGTTCATTCTTTTATTTTATTTTTTTTCAACATTTTTTTTATACTTGTATTATATTTAAGTATCATTAGATCAATAAAATATTTTTTAATACTAAAAATTGATGATAAATTGTATTAGTAATTTTTTAAAATTAAATCAATTACGCCTATGATAATGATAGTCATATTCATTTTTAAACTAAACAATTTAATAGTAATAATTAGCTTACACATTTTTATTCCCCACTATTATCATTCAGATTCTCATTTCATTCCTCCCAACAAACTAATCGCTATAGATCACATGGAAAATTGGTGAAAAGCCTCTTTATATAAGTAAAAATGTTCTACGTGCGATATCACTGTTTAAATTTTAAATATTTTTTAAACAGTAATATTTCATATTTACAATAGTAACACTAAAAAAAATATTTGACGTGATTAAATTGCTCATCACAAGTTATTATTGTCATCAGAAATTTAATAAACTAGAATGTTTATTATTAATTGATCAGAATCTTATGTTACATGAGTACATATTTATAATCACAAAATCACCACAGTCTTATTTTCTTTATTTCAAAAAGAAAAAGAAAAATTGCAACGATCATTACATAAAATAAGTTGTATGTAGACATCTATATTATATATATTTGCAAACCTCTAAAGTGACACATGTCACAACCACACTCATTCTATCTTAATCTCTTCTTCTTAAAACTCTTCATTTCAAAAATTCTCAACTCTCATTCATTTTCAATTTTATCTTTTAATCTCAACCCTTCATTTTAAGTTTTAATCTCAACCTTTCATTCTTATTTTTACTTCTATATAAATCTCAACACCCTTCTCATTCCAATCACTCAAATTTCAATCTCTCGAGTTTGTCCTCTCTGAAATTCGCGGTAAAATTTTCCGGTCATTCGCTGACAAATTTTCAGCCATCAATTATAAATTACACTCATTTCTCTCGATTTTGTCGGCCACTTATAAATCGCATATATATGTGGCATATTATATATTTTTCTCTTGCCTCTCCATTGATCTATATTGGCAAGAGTTTTTTTTAGATCGAATGAAGAATATTAAATCGTTTTCAGTCACCCGTCTACATTCACCGGTAAACTTTTCCCGACCATTCGTCCAAGCACGCAAGATATATTAAGCAGTATGTGATCATCGAATCATTGAAAATAATTTTCAGTTAAGGATGATGTTTCACGTTTTTTCGAATTCAATTTGTATATAGAGTAGTTTGTTTAGACGTCATTATATTCTTACGAAGTGTAATATTAGGTTCCACAGTTTTTATGTACTATTGTACTTTTTTTAATTTTAATGAAATATAATTGTGCGGATGAATTTTGTATGTTATTATTGTTGAAATCTACCTTTAATTTAATTCTAAATTAATCTAAATAAATTTAACTAATTCAAAAATAAATTAAATATAACTATATCACGTTTAATGAAATCAATTAAGTCATATATATACATTTTTATATTTTACATGTTTATATGTTTTTTATATTGTAATAAAATATTATAGAGTGTTATGTTAAATATATTAGAAAGATTTGTTCAAATTTCAAATTTGACCATCAAAACAAAATTAACCCTAATTGAAAAATACATTCTAGCTAATTTATATATTACAACACCTTTAAACAGAAAAATCGACTAACAAATTTATAATGTTTTCTTATAATTTACTTAATTAGTGAAATTAACTTATAAAAATGAAATAATATAATTTATTAAATTATGTAAAATAATAGATAATAAAATAAATGTAATATACATAATTAATTTTATAGAAATACCTTAGATTTAATATTAACACGTGTGTAAATAGTTACATTAAAATTTTGAATTAATTCATTAAATTTATCTATTTTTGTGCCTAAAGTTTCAACTAATAACTAGCAATACAAAAATTTAGATTTAGATTTACAATCAGCAATAATTAGCAATAAGTTTTCAAATTAACTTATTTAATAATTAGCATTAAATGTCGCATAAAACTGTTCGCATAAATTTAGATTTCCTAATTAACAATGCAAATTTTTTGGAAATAATATAATTAGTAGTACTTAATATATAGATCTAATTACGGCTCAATTATCTGCATGCATTATGCAATAATTTTAATTTACCACCATGACCTAAATAATGAGCCAGAATCTTGACTTCATCATATACTGTATAGAGCTTTTATAAATTGTTTCGGTTATGTACATTTGGAATTGCTTAAAATTAATTATAAAATATATATATATTTTTTATATATATAATATTCAAATTAAGATTCAAAGTGTATTTAAATCATTATATCTCAAATCTATATTATTGTTATTATTATTATTCATAAAATAAAAGTAATTTTTTGTGTTTATTGATTACATCCAAATATTATGTTATTTTATAAACAAACTTTATATAATTTTAGGAGTTATATTTTTTTTAAAAAAATTATGGTATATCTTTTTTAATATATAAAATATTCAAATGTCAATAATATATATATATATATATTTTTTTTTTTTTTGAAAAAGTATATTGAAAATTTTAATAATCATAAAATCTTGACGATTCGTATGTCAATTTTTTAAATTAAATTAATGTTCACAGTGTCATATTTTCTCTACTTAGCGTATAAAATTTATCAATTAATTCAAAGATATATTTTCTCTACTTAGTGTATAAAATTTATCAATTAATTCAAAGATTTAGATATTACCTTTTTACTGTATTATTATGTACAAAATATTCAAATATTAGTCTAAAATTATTCTTTGGTATAAAAAATATTCAAATATTAGTCTAAAATTACCCTTGGTGTAATTCCGGTTTCATTTTATTTCTATTTAGGGCTTTCAAATTTAATAAAAAAATTCTAGCATCTTGAGTGAAATTTTCAAAGAAATAAAATAAATACTAACTTTTATAAGTTCTTCTATATATAAAACTCAAAAAAAAAAAAAACTTACAATCGATCTTGAATTTTAGTCCAATTTCTATGCAATTTACAGTTTTTGAAGCTCATCTTCAATTTCAATAACATTTTGGTGCTATTTGATGTTGATTTAAAAGAATACAATCAGGATTTTCAGAGTGGAATTTTTGGGTTTCGATTTTAAAAACGTTTTGATTTTGTGTTTTCATATTATATATGCTACATAAACAATTTTGGACAGATAAATTTCTGCAAAAGAATTTTGTTTATTCGTAAATAAATTTCGTTTTAGATGAGCATCATATATTTGAGCTAATCACATAGGTATTTGGAAGAGAAACTCTTCATATTCTACCCATAGTATATTGTATAAAGAGGAGATTTCAAAAGAAGTGTCATAGTTAGCTTTTGAGGTCGGTTTCGAGAATGAGGAAATTGAGTCTTTTTCTAGAAAGAACCTTGGTCACAGTGATTTTTTATCTCTTGCTTGAGACACACGATTTTATTCAATTCATTTGAATCAATATTTTGAATTCGTTCAACCAATCGAGTTAGTGGATCATTCAGATTTTCAACAGTTATCTCACTTAATTATGCATATTAATTAAGTGTTGAAACCTCAATTATAATGTTAATTTAATAATGAATGGAGTGTCAACATTAATTTAATTATTTTTTAATTTTATTCTATATAATGTTGTGATGGTAATTAATGAGTGAAATATATACTCCAATTGTTAATAACAATAATATACAATTGATTTAAATGTGTATATGTATATATGAATATATATATATTTCAATTAGCTAAAGATTGAAACAAGTGTAAGTTTAAAGCATTCATTTTCGAATAATATTTAATAAATATTAATTTAAAAATTATATAGATCATTTTATTTTTTTGTCTAATTTTTCATTTTTATCTAATTATATTTATATATATATATATTGCTAAAACATTTTATTTTTAATAGAATATATAATAAACTTATAATAAATATATACATGTTTCAAAGACTTTTTTTTTTAATCAATAAAATAATACGCGGGTCTTACATTAGTGCTATATATTTTTCATGCAAATTGTGAGAGATGTCATAGATGTTAAAATTAGTACTAGTATATTTTTAATATATTACTTTTTTACAATCGATTCTAGCTAATATTAAATAAATTATTAAATCACTAATAGACAACGAGCAAAGTTATCAAATTTAATAATAAAATAAATTTACATATGTGATTTTCATTGAAAAAAAAAATATTATCATTAAATTGCATACTTTATAAACTTTTGTGTGTGTGTATATATGTATGAATAAATAGATATTATTCTCGGCTGGAGATGTTTTAATATGTTCATTTTCAACCAGAAAAATTATTAAATCATTGATGTAGGACAAATAAATTTATTAAATCGATGATAATCATTAAAAGTATATATGGGACTTTGATTGAAAGACAAATAATATTATCAAATTAAATAATTATATATATGCATATATAAATATACTTTTTTACAATTCATTCTAATTAATAGCAAATCATATTGTCAATTATATTATGAAATATGTAGATTTAATCTAAAAAATTTAAAAAACATGTGGGACCTAATTTTTAAATTCATATGATATGATAATCTCTCCCCAGTTATAACGACAGATCAAATACATAATCCAAATATATTTTTTCTGGTTAGAATTCAAGATAAATCTCACTATAATATGGAGTAATATATTAAATAAAAAAATCGACACCTATCAATTTTGATGAAAGGCAACACGTACCGGAATTAACTATTTAATAGGGCTTTGTTTTATGTAAACCATTTTTACAGTACAACTAATATTTTAATATTCCTTCAAATTTAAAATTCTCATTTATCATTTATAATCAATTTAAGTATAGTATATATCCAAATATCATTTATAGCTCTATTCCATTATTTTACATAATATATACTATATAAATATATATATAATCATAATATTTAAAGATAATATATATTAAATAAATCAGTTAAGAAAACAATTATGGTCCAAATCAATGAGCGAGAATGACATGTAACTCTCAAATCAACACACATATATATGATACAATGCTCTATTTATTACAAGTAATTTGCATTGAAGTCAAATTTCATAAATGATTTACCTAAATCAAGTTCTCATCGTACATATACTAAGTCATATTTTAAAATAATAATGTTGTCGAAAAAAAGAGTTATATATTAAAATAATAAAATTGACCATCTTTCACTATTGAACTCTAATCTCAACATAAAAAAGTGAACATATTCCAAAAAAAAGTTTGCTTTATCTCCGCATTAATTCCGGCTACAATTTCTTCAAACGCCCACTATCCCAATCGAATTACTTTAACGTGGAAGTAACAATTTAATCTTTGAATTTATATAATACCTTTTCAATTTATTTCATAAAAAATCCTCAAAAATAGAATTTGCATATTTGTCATGAACCCAAATTCCCTATATTGCATTTCAATGTAAGTATTACCAACTTGATTCCCATCTTATCTTCAAACTTTTTTCAAGAAGACGTAATAAAATAAGAGGTTGATATATAAAATATTAGGTATCTCAACTTTCGAATATATATATATATAAAATGAGTAATTAATGATATAAAATTATCAATTATAATTTAAAACAAATAATAAAATTATATTAACATGTTTTAAAGATAAGTACAAATCTTTAACATTTAAATATATTCTGTCTGAAAAACTCAGGAAACATCCCAAATCGCTTGCCATGAATCTTATCTTTTGCTTCAAGATAAATACTATAGAGTACAATTTTTTTTAATTCTCATATTATCTCTCAAATTCAATTCTCTAAATCTCAAAATAAAATATTGAAAAATATATTTAAATGAAAAAAATGTATTTATCTTTAAAATATATTAATACAATTTTATTATTTATTTTAAATTATAAAAAACCCATTAATTCTATATCATTACTCTACTGTGGATATGGACTAAATCAAATATTTTCTTGAATAGAAAAATAGGAATGGAAATACTTACTCAAATAAAATGTGATAGAAAAACGATTTTAATGCATTAATAAATATGCAATAAAAAACAAATACTGTACTATTACTAATAAAAGTACAAAGGGAAATAATTAGGCAATCAAAATAAGAAAAGGAAAAGAGTAATAATGCAATATATATAATGAAATCAGGCCTTCCGCCGTGGCGCAAGAATTCCGGTGGCCCAAAAAACCCCAGAAAATAAAATTATAAAAGAAAATCTCTCAGCCGAAATCCCCCACGTATACAATAATATCTCACCACCCTATTAATGAGCGAATTTCCGAAAGCTTCGACGCTACTCTTTTCTCTCTCTCTCTCTCCTGCTGAAGCTCAGCCCCACTTGTAACTGAAAAAAAACAGAGTATCAGCACACGAGGTCAGTGTTTTTTTAAATATTTTTTTGGTATCCCAATATCTTATCTCCTTTTTGTTGATTCCTTTCCGTTTACAAAGGAACTCCGACTTTGTTTTTCACTTTTTTGTGTGCGTTTATTGGGTTAGTTTTGGTTTCCAGATCCGTGTAGATATCAGGAAGTTGTTTATTCGCCGCGGTTTTGTGATTTTTCTCATCTGGTTGTGTGTTTTGTGCAATCTTGTAATGCTGATCATATTTGGTGTCCGTATGCAGTAATGGGTATCGATTTGATTCGATTAAACGGGAATACTGCTTTTGGTAAATGTCTATTCATGTGAACTGATTTATGGGCAGTGGATTACTTAGTTGTTTATTGGAGTTGGTAGTGCAGGGGCATGTGGTTTGGTATGAAAACATCTAGGGGTGGTTAACTAATGTTTGATTTTGAATATGGACGTTGATCATTAATTTGTTAGGATTTTGTTCTAATGAAATTGGTTCTTGTTTTTAATTTTTTTTCTCTTTTTCTCTGCTTTTGCTTTAGAGGCTGCTCCATTAATTGTGGGTTGTGTGCACCATTAGAGGCTGCTTTTGATATTCTGACCGGGTAAGCTCACGAAAAGCTATTATATTGAAGATATTACTTCTCTGCTTCCTCTAGTCTCTTTGTGGGATGATTTTTTGTGCTTTTCTCGGAATAAAAATAACATTATATGTTTCATCATATTGTGTGAGAACTAAGGGTGCTTGCAAACTCTATAAAATGAGGCAGCATCACTTTTTTTCAAAATATACTCCAAACAGCTTTTGGAAAAAAGTGAGTTTGGAAGTTGTTTATAGAGTATGCAAACACACTTATTGCTTTTTGACGGAACATGCAATATTCCTTGGGAAATGGTCTAGATTATAATAACACCCCCTTTTCATTTCAGAAGAAAGATCAAGTATAGCACCAATGTCAAAAGAGACTTATAACGATGATTTAAATCATCGGAAACATGGTCTCTTGAAAGATCAAGTTCGGTTGGTTAAAAGGAAGAACTCAAACCGCTATGAGGTTGCTCCCATTCCAGATAATTTATCTTTCGAGAAAGGCTTCTTTGCTGTAGTGCGTGCATGCCAGTTGTTGGCTCAGAAGAATGAGGGACTTATATTGATAGGGTTAGCGGGTCCCTCTGGTGCTGGGAAGACTATATTTACTGAGAAACTAGTTAACTTTATGCCAAGCATTGCTGTCATTTCAATGGACAACTACAATGATGCAAGTCGAATTATTGATGGAAACTTTGATGGTGAGACATGTTCCTTAATGCCTGCTTTTAGATTGAGACTCTTGTTATATGTTGATTTTGCTATTGAAGCTTTTTTCTGCTGAGGTACTCTTTTATGAGATATTGATATCTATTTTTAACTATTCTTTCTTTTTCTCCTTTATTATGTCTAAAGTATGAAAATAATTAGCGCAGTGTAGCATTAGGTGAAAATAATGACATTTGTTGCATATAGCAAGTTCAATGCGGAGACAACTGATTTATTATACAAATTTGAATGTTTTTTAGTTTAGGTAAAGTTACACAGTCTATGATAACATTTTTTTATAGGATACAAGAATTTTATTAATGAAAAGAAAGATATAAGGGATGAGGGTTCTCTTAAATAGATTACCAGTAGATAGAGCTAACACAAGTTACAAACTCCAATCTCTAATAGATACGATACATGAAGAGACATGAAATTCTTATGATCCGACACCCAAATAGCCCCTCTGAATTTATTCCTACCCCAAACTTCCTCTTAAGTAATCGAAGGTATCCTAAAAAATCCTATTATTCCTTTCTAACCAAACAGACCATTAATAAATTTCCATAAAAATTTCCTCTTGTTAATCATGATGCAAGGTGGAATAAATCTTGAAGGAAGGTGGTAGGACAAATATTTGAATGGTGCAGATTAGGTTGAGTAATTTGTTAGAATTTGCATTAATAATTTGTAAACATAAGATAATATGTTTTGGGTGATATAGGATTTCAGCCTATTATAAATATAAACATGTATTTTGAGTACACTCCAATCTCCTTCTGGCCTCCAAACTGTCATGACTGATATCGCGTTGATGCTAAAAGCAAAATGTATTCCTGCAACACAGGTCTTCATTTTGGATGATAAATTTTGTTTTATATACAAACGTGCATATTTATTGAAGTCTCTTACACTCTTCGATCATCTTTTAGACATTTTACGTTTAACACGTAATATACCAGACTGAGGCCCTGTTGTCATTAGTAGTTCCTTGTCCTTGAAGTGTAATATTTGTACAAATGCAGTCAATGTGAATGGATATCATATTTCTTATCTGTATTTTGCTAATAGATCCACGCTTAACCGACTACGACACTTTGCTGAAAAACATTCATGATCTGAAGGATGGGAAGCAAGTTGATGTCCCAATATATGATTTTAAATCCAGCTCCCGCACAGGATACAGGTTCCCTAATCCCTTACCTTTGTTTCAGTTTAACTATCTTAATTAAGTTAAATTTCAATATTCAGTTAATAGTATAAGTTGATTTGATACTCCTATGAGACAAGTAAATTTTAAAGCCCTTGATCAGCTTAAATTGCTATGTTGTCACTATCTTAGACGTTATCTAATTCCCATCAATCCTGATTATTCGATTGTTCTTGGGATTCCTAGTCATCATTGCTTTCTTTTAATGAAAAATTTAGCAAATCATCATTGCTTTCTTTTAATGAAAAACCACTTTCTCAAAGCTCAGAAAAATGAAGTACAGTCTGTATGTATATGCTTGACTTGATCACTTGCTTAGCCTTTTTTTTTTTTTTTTTCCGATTTCATGAAATCACACTGTGATAACAGGACACTTGAAGTCCCAAGCTCCCGCATTGTGGTTATTGAAGGAATCTATGCTTTAAGTGAAAAACTGCGTCCTTTACTGGATCTTAGAGTATCTGTGACCGGTGGTGTTCATTTTGATCTTGTTAAACGGGTTTTACGGGACATTCAACGTGCTGGACAGGAACCTGAAGAAATTATTCACCAAATATCTGAAACAGTTTGTTCCTTATCCATCAGCTAAAGTATGTCATTAAGTGTATATCTTTTCCGTAAGTTCTAAGTTAACTTTTCTACAGGTTTATCCAATGTACAAGGCATTTATTGAGCCTGACCTCTGCACTGCACAAATAAAAATTATCAACAAATTCAACCCATTTACTGGATTCCAGTGTCCTACGTATATACTTAAGGTGACCTTCTGTCTTACAAGTTTCTGCCTAAATGGTTGTTTGGCTAGACTTGTTTTCATATAAGATAAGATATTTTGGATCTATTTTAAAATCTTTGATCTTATATAAGAAAAGTTCACAAGGCTTTTAAGATGTTAGTATTAGCAGACTGTTAACTAAAACGGCTCGAAATAGGTGAGTTCTTTAAAATATTGTTTACGAAATTATTACATTTTCATAAGACCGTACATTTTATTTTGGGAAGTTATAAGCTCTTTCCCTAGTTATGTGTCCGAACACTTCCAAGATATTTTACAAGCTTTCAAACATCTAATTAAGATCTTTAAAGAGCTTATAAGCTCATTATCTCAAGTAAATACACTAATTGATGCTTTCGTCAAAAAGGTTTTGGTTTTATTATAATTGTTTTTAACTGTGGATACCAATGATATAACTATTTGATACATGTTCCTTTAGTCTACAAAGACGCTGACCGTAGAGGATATCAAGCCCGTGATGTCTGAAGATCATTCAGAAATCACTGAAGAAACTTATGACATATATCTGCTACCTCCTGGTGAAGATCCTGAGATCTGCCAGTCTTATCTAAGGATGCGTAATAAAGATGGAAAATACAATCTAATGTTTGAGGTCTTCTTCTAATATCCCTTGATCATGTTTCAATCCCATTTTTGTACACACACCCCTACACGTGTATATGAATCATGTTTGATTTTTGGTAAATTTTTTATTTACATTGTTCAATAGTTAGGGAGGCGTGTCTTAACACAACACTAACTGATGAGGGTTGTTCATAGAAAATAAGTATTTTCTTTGTCACCTCCTATATTTTTTTTTAGCTTACCCAATCATTTGGGATTGAAGACTCAGTATTTCTTTGTTCATATGAATTATTGTAATGTTTCTTATGTGAACCCTGGATTGATTCTCCCCCTCGATCATCTGTGTCTTAACTATGGATGGATTTAATTTATTGTGTATTAGGAAAGGACTGGTGAGTTAACTCATGCACTCTATACCAACCCAGGAAACCACCCAGAACTCCCAGAAAGTAGAATTAAAATTTGAAAAGTCTCTCTTCCCTTCTGTGATTATGATGGTGTGACATATTATAGAATGTATATACTTCGCTTGCCTGCTTATTGTGCTTATTCTTTTCTCTCTGATCTGCTATAAGTTACTAGGAAATGGAGAGGCCTCTTAATTGAAGTGGTTTTGTTGCTCTTCTTAAGAGTTGGATGGCGGAATTTTGAAAATTCATTATATCTTCACTACATTGTTTTCCAGTTGGTCTAAGATGCTATGTTTCTGCATTTTAGGAATGGGTGACTGACACTCCATTTGTCATATCACCAAGAATAACTTTTGAAGTTAGTGTTCGACTCCTTGGTGGATTAATGGCTTTGGGATACACAATAGCATCCATACTCAAAAGAAGCAGCCATGTGTTTAGTGATGAAAGGGTCTGTGTGAAAATTGATTGGCTGGAGCAATTAAATCGTCATTATGTTCAGGTGGTGTACACTCTGTCTTTGCATGCTACTTCCATTTCCTCTCTATTTTTAACATACGTGATAGGTCGCACATTTCGATTATTTCTAGTTCAATCTTGTCCCATATCCAACATGCATCTATTTTGTTATTTATGAATCCCTTTGCGTAGGAAAGGTCTAATCCCATACTTTCCAAAGAACCAAGAAGAAGATTTTATTGACTAATGATAGGCTTAGAACAAAGTACAGGAAATAATTTTTCCCAACAGGAACTATAGTTCCTGTCCCCAAGACAAATTATTGGAATAATGCTTCTTGATGCCTCCTATCTCACGGAGGGTTTTATTTATAACCATTACAAAAGACTAAATAAGTAAACTATTAGTTACTTTCCATGAAATACACTATTTTAGACCCTTGAGTTCAGCCACTTTATTGTCAATCCATTATTTATCCTCATGAAATATGCCTTCTCTATCATACTATGTTCTGTTTTTCTTTCTGAATTATGTTCTGGATAGAGAACTGATGGCTGTTCATCAAATTATTTATCTCTTTTTGGCTAAAATATTCTTATATTCGGTGGTTTGATAACAGGATATGTAGTTACTGGCGAATCCTTTCTTGTAAGTGTAATAAACGTTAGATAAATACCATAATTATAATTCAAGACTCTTCAATTTTCTGCTGAATCAGTATTTCTTCAGCAATCATATGCAAGTAAAGGTGGCCAACAAAATGTACTTGTGTGTGTGTGTGTGGATACTGTAACACATGTTATGCAGAAGAATGCCTTGTCACATGATAGAAAGCACAGAGAGTTGGATAGTTTTTTGATTAATCTTATCCATTGATCTACAATCTACTTGAGAGTAGACCAGGGGAGAAAATTCAAATTTCCTGAACAATATGAAATTCCTTACTACTGAGGTCATATGTATGTGGGTGTTAAGAATGACATAGTTTAGCAAGTGAATCTGGCTCATATGTATTTTGAATATAACATTTTACACCTTGTTTTGTCTAAACGTATTGTTGAAATGTTTTTCTTCGAAATAGGTACAAGGTAGAGATCGACTTGTTGTACAAGGTGTGGCAGAACAACTGGCATTGGAAGGTTCATATGTTCCTAGAACTTATATCGAACAAATACAGTTGGAGAAACTTGTCAACGAGGTTATGGTATGTTAACTGTTCTAGTCTTTATTGATGCCTCGTTCCACAAGGTAGTTCTAATTGGAAATTTTGACAGACATTGCCAGATGACTTGAGAAACAAGCTGAGTATAGATGAGGAATCTGCCTCAAGCCCCAAGGAAGCACTTTCTCGAGTATCAGCAGAAAGGGCAGCAGCACGAAACAAGAATCTTAGAAGGTGAATATGCAAAACTGTGTACTGCACTTGATATTCTTTCATCTATAACCAATCTTTTCAGCTAATTGTTGTAATATTGGGATGCACTTAATAGAATTGGCATTAGACCAGTTTATTGTTTGTGGGTGTTATTTGAGAGTCTAATTTGCATTAACTTATTACAAAAAGTTGTTACTGCCTCGTTAATTGAGTTGAATTCTGTTATGTGAAAAACATGGAAAAGGTCATCATACTCAACATATCTGCATATCTAACTAACCTCTGATTAAGTGAAAAATTGTCTGGATCTCACCTGACTCATATTAAAAGAGCTTGGTTCATGCTGTGTGGGAACTTTGACGAACTAATTTTGACTTAATTCACCTGCGTATATATAAATGATCATCCAATCATGACCAAAGATCTTGAAACTTAAATTTTGCCTTGCTATTTTTTCCACCTGCTCATTGATCGCATAAGTTGTCTTTCAATCTAGGGTATAACCCTGCATTCAGTGATTTAGGTGCCGTAATTCCCTCCCTTTTCTATGTTTTTGCTATGGTAACTATCTTACAACTCTTTTCATATACATTTTTGAGTTGACGAGGTGCTCTGGGTGTTTTCTTCTCTAAATCAGTGCACCTTATATGTGCTGGTTGCGGCTTATTGATTTTCTGTAAACTTTTTCCAATTTTTTTTAATAGTAGATATTTCTTTTTTTATAAAATACTAGACAGTTCCATTTTTACCTAATTTTCTTGTATAGTGTAATTTGAATTTCAGCTGATTCTTACCTATTCCTTATCAAATGAAAGGAAGACGTTCTTCAAAGAACAGCTGGAGATTATTTATGCTGTTCTAATTTGAAGATTTTCTAGAGTATTCTTAACATCCTTTCTTACTTGTCCACTCAAAAGTATCTACCTCTTGCAGCTCTCTAGAAAAATAAGGAACCTATTCTATATAATCTGTAAATTCATTACCTCTAGGTGCCTAATTTTTTATGTCTGATATTACCTTTTTTTTCCCCTTTTATTGTTGTCCTTAATCTAGCTCATTGAAGAAATTTAAATAAATATTTGGGGTGCAAGGTAGGTAGCCCCTGCATTTGCTTGTTTTGCATTGCTGTTTGGTATTATTGCTTCAAATTCTTTGTCTCAAATAAATGAGTTAATGGCTTCTCATATCCTTGAGCCTGTGGTGTATTTCTTGCACAGTGGGATGTCACATTCGTATTCAACAAATAGGGATAGTAACCTGTCCAAGTTGAACATGAGGTTTGAGGATAGGACAGCAGACACTCGAACAACATTAGCAAACCCGGTATTTGTCAACCCTTATGAGCAAACACTGTCTAATATTTCTTACGTGCTCGATTGCTTATTAATTAATTAACTTTTTATTATTTTTAAATCTTTGTGACCTCAAATGTGACAGGGAGCTGTGTCACACCTCTCTGAACAAATTTCTACTTTAAATGACCGAATGGATGATTTCACATCTTGCGTTGAAGAGCTAAACACCAAGCTGACAAGCAAAAGACATTCTCCTAGTTCACACAACATAGCAATACAATCTGAAGCCTCTAATGGCTCAGCTCCAACTTCTTACTTCATATCTGGTTTAGAGAATGGATCTTTAACTGGATCTATGATGCCAAACTCTTCATCTTCTTCCCTATTGGCAAAAGACTCAGCTTTGCTTGAAGAGGTATTTTTCGTACTCTCTTTGCGTAAGTTGGATTAGATTTTTTATTTTTTTTGTTGAAATACATACAAGTACACAACAAGATAACTATTTAAAATCATGACAAAAGAATAATTCCTAACAGCTAGTTGTGCGTGCCTTAATTTGAACATAGACTAAAGATTAGGTGTTAAAACGTCTCAGATCATCAGCAGAATGATTTGATTTTCCCCTTAAAGTGAATACCTTCTTGTTATGTTTGCAATTATTTATGTAGTGTAGCGTTCATAGGGTTTTCAACGCTCAAAGAACAGGACCCCAATCTAGTTCTGTTGTTAATCTTGATCTAATTTGGTGAAGTTAAATATTGAACTGGTTGGTCATGAAAATGTTTTAAAGTCATTTGTCATTTATGTCCCAACAGGATTTTTTTTATCACGCATCTTTGTATTATGCAATTTTGGCATCATATGGTATTGTCACACGACAATTTACAATACGAGAGAAGTGTAAAAATGATTGGGAAAGTTGTAACAAAAGCAATGGATCCCAGTTTGTCTTCTCTATACTGTTTCCATATATCAGATTTTTGTATAGAATAGTAGACATTGAACTATTTGATACGAGGAATTGTTGTGTGCTATTCTGTTTTTGGACAGCTATCAAGCATAGCACGTAGTCAACGCCAAGTTATGCACCAGCTGGAATATCTCAGCAATCTTTTGCATGAAAATTCAGGGGAAAGATCAAACGCTAACGGAAAACGCAACAGAATTGGAATTTCTGGTAATTATTCAACTACAAGTGTGATGATGTTGGTAGTTGGTGGTCTGGGAATTTGTTTGTTCAAGGCTTATTCTTCAAGAAATTGACTAATATTATTCTGACATGTAAATTTTAGACCCTCATGTCATTTCATAGGGGTTTTATCTTCACGTCCCACATCGATTATTTCACGGAGTCACTTTGCACGGATCTACTGATCTGTGCTTTTGAGTTTTTAGGAGGCAAATAACCCCTTCCCTATTGGTTGTTTCTTTTAGAGAAGGGTGTACGTTTTGCAAATTTTGTAGTACTGAGGGATTTTACATTTTTCTGCTGACTTCAAACTGAAGTAAGAGCAGGTTTCCTGGAATTTTACACCATAAATTTTGGTCATAATCAGGTGGTTTCTGTTCTTATGCCATATTCTTTAGCTCTTATTCATATTACAAATGTACTTTCATCAGATTTTCTGTCTGATGTGCTTGTGAAAAGAAAAATAATGCATATCACATTTGGTGGAATCCAAAGGACCAGAGCATAGATTATGACTGATATATAAACAGAGTTAATATTTTTTAAATAAGCAAATCTCGAACAGTTTTTTTTTTAGAGGAAAAGTTAATTTTATTTCTAGCAATGTTAACTATACCCTTTAAATTTATTTAAAAACATGGATCATAATAATTTTATTAATAGCTTATGATATTACCTTTCGATTCCTTAAAAGTTAAAACTAAGCATTTGTCGTTGAATACTCTGATGCACTTTGTTTCTTTAACAATAAATAAAATATTTTATATATAAAATATATTTAATTAAAATAGCTTTTAAAAATTTACCGGTCATAAATTTAGTTGTTTCTTTAACAATAAATAAAATATTTTATACATAAAATATATTTAATTAAAATAGTTTTTAAAAATTTACTGGATAGTAAACTATATTATACTACTAAAAAAATATGTAAATATAAAGTTAAAATATGTTATAAGATCTAAATATGTTACTATAAAACTAAAAATATGTTATTATAAAGATATTTTGTTCTAGTGTAAATATATTAATGTATTAAAAAAAGAAATTCAGTTGTTTTCCCAGGTTGATAGATGTATTCTGTTGCAATTCATGACACAAATTCGGCTTATTAAACATCAATAAGTCTTATCAGAGACATGATTATTAATTATGAATAAATTAAAATCTCATCTATTTTGAAAATTAATAATATTACAAATTTAAATAATTTTTATATAAGCTTGATACATAGATAAAAGTTTACACTATATCAACAAGGTTGCAAAAGTTGAAAATTGATCCACTTAAAATTTTTTTTAATAATTCTTAAGCAATAAATATGAAACCCTAACAAATAAAAGTAATAAATTGTAAATATATCCCTGAAGAAATTAAAACTTGCAAAAAATGATACTGAAGAATTAAAAAAAATGTAGTTTTCACTCACGTTATAATTTTACAAAAGAAATAAAAAAAATTAGTATATCATGATAAAGTTACGTGTTTTCAAACTGAACTTTAACTCTGAAATGTCTAATTAAAAAAAAAAAAATCTAATGAAAATCGCTAAATGAACAGTAGAACGAGAACTTGCCTCTAATCGATGACTTTTGCAACAGAGAGATATCGACCCATGAATAAAATTACCACGAGGACAAAGTATAATAGGGGATTTTTTTAAATTATTAAATGCGTCAAATAATACTAATATGAATGTATTGATGAGGGAGAATATGAAAATCCAATAAATTGAGCCGGCCCAACAAAATTGACATAGGAAAAGCAATAAAATCAATCAGAAAATCATTTGGGGGATTTGATGTTGATGGCATCTGGTAATGGGGGCAAGCGCAGCACAGCTTCCTCAATCTCAATCGGGTCGGATCTCAATATCTACACGAAGAAGAAGAAGAAAAGTATAATTAAAAAGGTGTGTAAATGGAGAAGAATGGGGGAAGATTGATTCTTACAGGGTCTTGGAGCAGAGGTTTGGTGTCGTCTTTCGCTGCTTGGAAAAAGGGTTTCGGCGTTTCATCCTTCTTCTTCATCGGAGTTTCACACGCCTTCTGCATACTGCTGCTGCCCTAAATTCCAAAATGAGCTTTCTCATGTGAGGGTTTATTCAATGATACTCCTAACAAATAATGAAAATGAAAAGAGTTTTGGATTCAGTTATGAATAAGGGTTGGGAATATTTTTTTAAAAAATCTACTTTATTAAAAAAAGTGTTATTCCCGTCCCAATTGTTATACACATTCCATTAAAATTTAAAAATCAATTTAAAATACTAAACACACCCCATTCTTTTTCTATAATACCCTTATTTATTCAAAATCTCATTCTACATTCAAAATACCTTATTCTTACTAAACACACCCCAATAACCCTTTCCCCTTTATCAACAAAACCCAAAAAAAAAATACGGTAAAATTTTTGAAAAGGAAATGACAATCGAACACTATTTTTCTAGTTGTTAAATACATTGTGAAATGGTTGTATAAAAAACCGAGTTTGATATGCTAAAATGGTGTTTTGAATCTCGTTTTTGCGCCATTTTACTGTTGTTGTTCGTGCTACTGTAATGGAGGTGTTCGACCAGATTCGTGGCCGCGCACTCCTTGTTGTGCACGGCTGAAACGGCCGAACAACCAAAGAAATGCACAACCGAAAATGGCCGAACAAAGCATAGTTGCACGGCCATATATATGGTCGAACGCTGTATGTATCCAGATTAAGATTTTGGCTTAAAAATATTATCGCCAATTAAACCAATTGCTAACCTAATATATATAATGATAGCAAATCAAACCAGTAGTTATTGATGTTTGAAACCACCCACGCTTCTGAAAACAACATCAAAGAATTTTGGGGAAATTGTGTTCGGCTGGAAATGGCCATACATACAATGATACGTTCGGCAATTCCGGTCGTACATACAGTGTTGTGTTCGGCCACGATTCTGACCGAACACATCGGTGACTGGTATAGCAAAAAAAAATTAATATGGTGTAAAAAAATGTATGAAAAAAGTGTAAAAAAACATTAAATATATTTAATGTTCTTCATTACGTTTTCTTCTTTCATAATCATGTTTGTTGTGATTATTTAATCATGTAGAGGGTTTATGTATAAAGGAAGAGTTTTAAGAATAGAGTTTTTTTTTTTTTTATGTAAAAGTAAAAATAGTTGAATGAGGATTAAATGAGATAGAGTTTAAGAATGGGGTGTGATTATAATTATTAGGAGTGTTTATAATTTTTTTTAAAATTAAAAGGACATTTTAGTAAATTTAATTATGTCTATTTTTGTCCAAACAAATTCGGGTTATGAATAACACTATTTGAAGTGTTAATAGCCCCTCCCAAACAAACTTAACTACAATCAATCATTTGACTTCAAAAAAAAAAAAAAAACTACAATCAATCATCAGTTTAAATATATTTAAATTATGGGAAAATTTTGACTTTTTTAAAAATCACCTATACATATTTATACATTAATATTTTTTAGAAAAAATATTATTTTCATATCTTTCATATTTCATATTCCAAAAATTATGAGGAGGGGAGTAAAGATTGAAGAGAAAAACAATTAAATTGTTTTCAATTTTTTGTTTTTGCTTTTTTTAATAGCTAAATGGACATCTAATCTAAAATGGAAGTAGTATAAGAATCAGTATTTTCATAATCGAACTAATAAATAAATTGGGTTAGAAATGGACCGACAGTTTAACCTTCAAAAGTGAATAAATTATCCTCATCATTTTTTAATATTTCAAAATCTCATATATCTCATTTACAGTGTATATATATACACTTATAAAATTCACAATAAAATAAGCACAATAAAGTTATTGACTATATTAAGTAGAATGGTAAAAAACGTATAAAAGAATTAATGAGTTTGAAACATTTAGGTTATAGACTATATTAAGTAGAATGGTTAAAAATATATATAAAAAAATTAATGAGTTTGAAACATTTAGGCGTAAAAATGGTAAAGAAAGTAAAATTGAACTTAAATCATAAATTAATTAATAAAAATTTAAAAATATTTGGTTCAACCGATTTTGACCGATTTTTTTTATGTTAAACATAAAAAACGGTTTAAAAGGGATAATGGAACCAATACATTTGATGGGGCCAAAAAAAGAAGAAGACATTTGATGGCTTGTACCATTACAAATATATACACTACCGTGCGTTTGATACACAAAATAAAATTATGCGTAAAAGGGGTGTATAAGGTGTCCTCAATATAATTTAATATAGGAAGAGGTGTATAAGTGATGTATTAAATCAAATTCTTGTTTGATAGAAAATATAAAAAGTGGTACTAAAAACCATGAATTATGTTAATTCTTGTGTGATAGAGTGTATTAACCCGTGTATAAAATTATTTTTTGTTTGATAGAATGCATACCCCACCATATAAATTGTGAAAAATGATGAAAAGACAACTTTACCCTCGTTATACATGCATCAATACATCGTTTGATACGTAATATTATTTCTCTCTCAACATTGCATAGCTAAATAAATCATTTTTTGGGAAGCTTCTCTCTCACACTTCTCACTTGGTTCTTCAGCGGGAAAACCATTAATTCCACACATAAACCCTTGGTGCTCACCCTCCCTCCTTCAGTCTATTTCCGTTTCCGGCCGTCGTCGTTTTTTTTTTTGCCGCCGCTAATCCCTTTTCCCTGTTCAGGTGCCATCTTCTTTTTTCTCCCTTGTCGAGTTACGCATTTCATTCCAGGTAATTTGGTACTTTCTCTTCGCTTTTTCGAGAAATTTTTAATTTTTTGCAATGTTTTAGTTTATTTCACTTCGTTGGACTATCATTTTATGGATTAGGGCTTAATAACTGTCTTTCATTTCCGATTGTATGCTCACAGGGGTTTAGGTCTTATTATTTGTCTTTCACACCCGATTACATATGGGTTTATGATTATATGGGTTTGTTGGAGTTTATGATTGTCGATGATATGGGTTTACATATGCTAGTGTTGTTTTGGTTTTTGATTGCTTGTTGTTTAATACGACTGTAGATGGAGGGTGGGGGATCTAGTTTTGAAACGGCGCCCGTACAGGGTAAACGAAGGTACAAAGCCAGAGCAAGGAAGTCTACGACTGATTCATTGAAGAGGACTCGACGCAACTGGACTGACCTCGAAGAGTCATTGTTGCTAGATAAGCTGAAAGAATTAGTGTTGGAAGGATGGAAGTCTGAGAACGGGTTTAGACCTGGGTACCAAACAAACCTGGAGGAAATGTTGATGGAGGCGCTCCCTGGCACTGACATTCGTGCCAATCCTCACATAAACTCGAAGATTGTCATGTGGAAAAGGTATTACGGTTCTATCAAGACAATGCTGACTGATAACTCCGGCATTGGTTTCAACACCACGACACACCTTATTGATTGCAACAATGACATGTGGGAGAAGATTGTTAAGGTATCCAAAAAAAAAATTAAAATTGGTGTGTTCTGTAAAATACGGTTTTGTTCATTGTATTTTCCGTCTAACTCGTTAACTGTATGTTTGTTTAGAAGGATCCAAGTGCCGCGACTATGCGCTTTAAGCCTTGACCAATGTATGATGACTGGATTGAGGTCTTTGGGAATGACCGGGCGACTGGTGAGGGAGCCGAGGATGTGTATGAAGCATTTACTTCTCTTGTTGATGACATTCCTGAACATAACGACGATGTGCCCTTCGAATCCCAGGCAGCACAAGGTGGGAATTCGAACTTTGAGGCTAATGGCAACCCGGATCAGATGCATGGTTCGATGGATAAAGACTCAGAAACTCAGGTTCCGACACCCACGAATGGTCGTCGTCCCACTAATTCGAGGAAGCGTAGCTCTTCTGTGGTCAATTCTGAAGATCCCTTGATAGACGTCCTTGGACAGATGGCCACCTCTTCTGACAAGCGACTAGATGTCATTTGTGATGTGTTTAAATACGAGTCAAGTCTGGGTGCGCAACGGTGTCTCATATACAACATGCTTGGCGAAATTCCAGCATTGACGATTGATGAAAGGATTGACACAGCAAGGCTTCTTGTTCAAAATAGTGGCCTTCTTGAGATGTTCATGGGATTTCCAGATGAAGCTCGTGCTCGGTTTGTGCACCGGTTACTTTCCGGAGATTTTAGGATGTGAAGGCAGAAGGCAGGTTGTTGACGTCTTATTAAGTATTTTGAAGCTGGTCCGTTGACTGAGATGATACTCTATTTAACTCTACTAACTATTCATACTGTTGTTGTTGGATAACCTATTCACTACTCTCGTTTCTTTTGGATCGTGTTAATGACTCTTGTTGAGTACCTTTTGGACTCTACGGTTGATCGGTGTAGACATTTGATTATTTAGGATGGTTTAATGTGAATGCATTTTGGCTGTATGTGCAACTGCTCATCAATGATTTTAGTTAAATGGATGCTCTTGACTTGGTATAAACACATCATGAATGGGTCTTGTCTTGGTATAAAGGACTCAGCATATGTTTTGTTGGTTGAAGTTGGAGTTGAGTCATTGATATTTGTGGTTGAAGTCATCAATTTACAATTGTTTTGTTGTGGATTGATTTACTTGTGTTGGTGTCCCATACACATGTGTACTACATGTTTGTCGATTGTTTGAGACAATGGTCAATTACAAACACTATCAGTTTGAGCATTATCACTTGCATTTGACGTATTCTTGGTGGATCCAAAACACATGTTAGACTATGTATTTCCAACTGAACCAACCAATGATTGTTGTTTAAATTTCTACTCTTGTGTGATTATTTGCGTGGGAATAAGAGTGTTTTCAACTAAACCAACCAATGATTGTTGTTTAAATTTCTACTCTTGTGTGATTATTTGCGTGTGAATAAGAGTGTTTTCAACTAAACCAACCAATGATTGTTGTTTAAATTTCTACTCTTGTGTGATTATTTGCGTGGGAATAAGAGTGTTTTCAACTAAACCAACCAAACTATGCACAAAGTGGAGCAACACTATTTTACCAAATAACAACAACCATATTACACTTGTTCTGTGCACCACATTTCAGAAACTACGTTCTATTCTATATTATACATGCCAAAAACAAAAAAATATTTTTCTACTACATCATTGTAATGCATTTCAAAACCAAGCACATTCAACACACATTACTATGGAACCTCAATGGATTCAATGTATGTGTTAAGTGTGCAGTGTCCAGACACAATTACATCATATTCTACCTCGTAGAACCTGTTTTCTTCGATGTCCCAATAACCATACGTACCTATGGGATCAATCCTCATTAGGATCTTCGAATCATCCGGTTTCATGAACCGAATCGGCTGGATTCTCACCAATCCCCCGATATCCCTCCAACTCTGATCATCCATTGTTATCTGCGTCCACGAATTGTAGTCTCCGTATTCCCGAAGAATCCAGAAATTAATACGGTTTTGAAAAAAGTAGTATCCGGAGTAATGTACTAGGGTGTCGTTATCCAACGCACCAATGTTACAAGGGAACCCCGGGTCTAATGCGCCACCGGGGGTTTGTATGATTGTGAACTGCTCCGACCCCAAATCAAATGCAGCCACCTGATGACTGTTAGGACCCCATGACACCAGCCAATGAAGAGCACCCTTCACATAAACACCTGGTTCCGATGAACATTCCATATCCCCAAAAAACCCCAAATCATTCCAACGATTGCTTCTACTAGAATAAATCGACAAGTAGGGACCCTGATTTGATCTCGTGAACATTACTTTTCGTACAACCTTATACTCATCCGTGTCTTCATGATAGCCCAATCCGAACGACAACGTTGCTCTACTAAGTGCATATGTAAAGGGAATGTTATGCGATGGAAGTACCCGATGACGATTTGTTGTTGGATTCCATAAGAAAATGGTCTCTTCGAGCCCGAGCGCACAAAGAAGTCCATTGCAACTTCCAACTATCTCGAACGCCTTCTCCACACCGCTGATCAAAACCCTTTCGTTGCCTCCACCCGTCTGATCATCTCGTCTTACCTCTATTAATGGCCTTCTGCTTTCTTGATCTAGAATGTATCCAAACTTATTCTGAGTGTTCATCTGGCGTAAATGGTGCCTCACGAACGCCGGTGTTTTAGTCAGAGATCTCCAGGCCCTACACACAATCGAGCATTTCACAACATGCAAAGCCGGAAGCAGAGAGAGGAACTCCCAAATCAACTCGAACGGTAGGGTTGGCACCATGGACCTTCTTTGACGGCTCATATCTACTGAAAATGGCGATAAAAATACTTTGTCTGAAAGTTATCTTCTTTGTGTGATTGTGAGAAAGTGGTCTGCAGCACCATAACCCCTTTTCAAAGAAACGAAAAGTAGGAATAGACAGGTTGCGTCGTTTGGGATTCCAAGGAATTTGAATTTCAGATTTTGTTTCGAAACTGCGACGTTTTATGTATTTTGTGAACCAATTAATCATGCTTAATGTGCTTGGAGTTAATAAAATCATGTAAAAGGGTGGTTGCAGTCCATAAAATTAAATTGTCCGTAGTTGATAATACATATTTTGCTGTTTGGTTACACCTTGATCATATTCCAAGAAATTAATTAAGTACAACTCAACTTTAAGGCCTACATTTATGTCAACTTTAAGGCCCACATATATTTTCAATTTTTTCATTTCGAGATTGAAATAATCCCGTTTTCATTTTCAATTGTTATACTTGAAGCTCGAAACTTGACTCGACTCGACTCGGACTAGCCTAAAATTTTAAAGATCGAGCTCGACTCGATAAGAAACTCGATAAACTCTAGCTCAACTCGACTCGACTCGATTACTCGTATATAAATATAAATTATATATTAATGGCAAAATAGTAAATATTGTTCAAACTCGAACTCGATTAACTTCGAGTCGATTTCGATCTTTTTTCGAGTCGAGCACGAGTAGCTCGCGAGTAAACTCGACTCACTTATTCAATTAATACACTCCCACTCCAACAGACATAAACCCTAATCCACTACTCTCCGCGCCAAAAAAAAATCCCTCACCTAAATTTGCGTTCATCTGATTAACAAGCTTCCCATCGAGGATAACACGTTTTGGTCCATTAAGCATCTCGTGTTTGGTTTCTGAAACAACTCGCATTTCACGCTTGTTTGTCAATCGTTCCTCGCGTTAAGCAAATTCGAGGTTAGATTTCGTGGAAATTCACTATTTTGCTCATCTGTCATTGCCATATATTCAATTGACATTTTTGTGTGGGGATATTATCTAGTTCCCACTCTATTGTAAAATTCCACAATAGCCCAATCTCGTATTTATGTTTGTACCTTATGAAACTATCTGTTATTTAACAGGTTTAATTAATGGCTACGAATAGCATTGAACCGACCTTTGCTGTTGGGGTTAGCAATAGGTCAGAATTAAGCATCATAGATACTGCTATAAGTAATCTTAGTGTAAGAAACAAAGCTCAATTCCGTGCTAGTTGTTTTGGACAATTCATGGAATTGCAAGAACTCGCATTTCAGGGTCAACTCTATCTTCATTTGTTATATAAACAAGAACTGTGTAGCCAGGGAGAAAAGTTAATTTTCCACATAAACAAAACTAAAGCTGAGTTTGGGCCGAGAGAATTTGCGTTAGTTACGGGATTGCAATTTGGTCCAGTCCCCATTACCCACTACATCCGTACTTCACAAAAAGGTTTTCAAATGTGCAACATACATAACAGTAAGTCAAATTGAGGAAGCCTTTTTAGATAAATGTAGGAAGGATCCTGATTCTGAACAGTCTCTGCAATTGGCTTTGTTGTTGGTGCTTTATGGTATACTACTTGTTAGACATAAGTCATCGAAGAAGGTTGATCTTGAATATGTGGCCCTTATTGATAACTTGGATGAGTTCAATAGTTATCCATGGGGTCGCGTTGCATTCGAGAGTCTTGTTCAAGACATTAGGTCGAAGTTTATGTCTCTTAAACAACAGGAGAAGGGGAGGGGAAGCAATAAGTCTGATGGAAAAAAAAGAGGGGATTCAAGAATGTTTATTGATGTTTGTGGTTTTACTTATGCACTACAAGTATGGGCATATGAGACAATGCAGAGCATTGCATCGTTGTGTGCGAAGCCTATAGCACGACGAAGGTGTTCTAATCCTCGCATGGTGAGATGGAGTTCTGCTGATGGTGTGGTTCGATTTGGTGATCTCCGCAAGAAATGTTTTCCGAGGTTGAAGGGACAGGATCGCACTGCAGACAATGTAAGTTCAAATGTTTACATATTATGTTGATTTCAATTATTTGTGTACACTATTTTAAAAGCTTGGTGGATTCGTTTGCAGATGCGTGTTGTTAGTAAGTTGGAGCCTTCAAAAACTGAGACAAAATTATCATCTTATGTTAGTGCCATCAGTTGGGAAGAGGAACTCTATAAAATGGAGAAGCATGATGAACCAATTCGTTTGACTCGTAAGAGGAAGGCTCCGAGTGTAGATGGTGGGGCTCGAGGGCGTGAAAAGGTACCCAGAAAAGAGGGAAGGGGACAGACTAAGGATGAACAAGTGGAACCGACTGAAAAGTTGAATGAAACATAAGCAGTTGAACCAAACTACTCAAAGGTAAAGGGCTTCCGTAAAACGGTTATCGCACGTTTGAATACGATTGACAAAATGCAAGTTAGTTTGGAGAATTTGTTGAACAAGATTTGTGTGAAGCTTGGCATTGACCCATCTGTTCATACAGAAGACAAAGGTGAGGGAATTCCAAGTGAGAAAAATAAAGTGAATAAGGAGAATGTCAAAGTGGTTGATGACGATGAAGGACGAGTAGACATTGATGGTGGTGATGAAGGGCGAGAAGATAACACAACTGAGTATGCCAAGGATGGTGGTGAAGATGTTGATGTTATTGGAGATGAAGGGCGAGAAGATAACAGAGCTGAGTATGCCAAGGAAGGTGGTGAAGATGTTGATGTTATTGGAGATGAAGGGCGAGAAGATAACATAGCTGAGTATGCCAAGGAAGGTGGTGAAGATGTTGATTTTATTGGAGATGAAGGGCGAGAAGATAACAGAGCTGAGTATGCTAAGGAAGGTGGTGAAGATGTTGATTTTATTGGAGATGAAGGGCGAGAAGATAACACAGCTGAGTATGCCAAGGATGGTGGTGAAGATGTTGATGTTGACGATGGACAAACAGACGTTGATGTTGTTGCTGACGAAGGACGAGAAACTAACAGAGCTGAGTTCGCCGATGGTGGTGATGAACAAGTTGATGAAGACAATAATGTTAATTTCAAGCAGGTATTTTTTAATTATCGGAAAAGACAACGTTACGTAATAACCTATTTTACATCCCGTACTAATGTTGATCGTATTTTTAGGGTCACACTAGTAGCGAGTGTTTGAAGGGGGATGTGACGGTTGATGCACCCTCCGTAGATGAGAATGTAACACACTCTTCATTAACTGTTTCAAATATGTTACAATTACAAATTCATGCATCAATGACGTTATCTCTTGTTGATCGTATTTTTAGGATGACCCTAGTAGCGAGTGTTCGAAGAGGGATGTGACGGTTGATGCACCGACCGTAGATGAGAATGTAACACACTCTTCATTAACTGTTTCAAATATGTTACAATTACAAATTCATGCATCAATGACGTTATCTCTTGTTGATCGTATTTTTAGGATGACCCTAGTAGCGAGTGTTCGAAGAGGGATGTGACGGTTGATGCACCGACCGTAGATGAGAATGTAACACACTCTTCATTAACTGTTTCAAATATGTTACAATTGCAAATTCATGCATCAATGACGTTATCTCTTGTTGATCGTATTTTTAGGATGACCCTAGTAGCGAGTGTTCGAAGGGGGATGTGACGGTTGATGCACCGACCGTAGATGAGAATGTAACACACTCTTCATTAACAGTTTCAAATATGTTACAATTACAAATTCATGCATCAATGACGTTATCTCTTGTTTGTGTCTAGCTACTTCAGATAGTTCCTTATGTGGATATGATTGAAACCGATAAAGTTATATACAATCCACTAAGTAACTCAGACATTCGGCTGGCTGTACACAACTTTTCAGAATGGTGGGCGGCTAACCACAAGCTAGATACGCAAGTGACATTATCTGTGAAATGTATCCCGTGGGTGAAGCCGGCTTGGTTCAAAGATATATGGAGTGAAACAGGATTGCTTTCAGATGAGGTTAGCCCGTGTTTATTCGCATCATTCCTAAGTGTTATTGGACTTGGAGAACTTACACATTTTTTATCTTGTAGCACGTTGACGCGCTCATACATCTCCTATTACGCAAGGTAGAGATGTGGCCATCGAGTTTCTTGGACAACTGGACAGTTGTTGATGCTAGCGTGGCTGTAAGTGTTAGCTATGTTTTATATTAATTTATGATTGTTCAATAGTGACGATTGTGTAACATTACGTATGACAAACAGGCGCTACTCACGACGAGGTGTTATGACTCATGGAAACGGTCACATGCTGACGAGTGGGTTTGGTCTAAAAAGGAAAGTCGTATACTTGAATATGTCATAGGCCGCCGACCAAAAATTGGATACAGACGTCCATGGGCGGATGTTGAGTATGTGTTCGGGATCGCACACGTCAAGAAAAACCATTGGGTCTTATATCAGTTCATTGTTCAGGAAGAGAGGATCCAAATCTATGATTCTCTTATGGGTCGTCGTCCTGATCCACAAATCAAGCGACTGTTCACAAAGATTGCCGAACTATTGCCTAGCTTATGCTTGGAAGGAGACGTATGGAAGGGCAAGAGGGATTCCAGAAATGCAAAGAAAGTATGGGATGTTTGTTTTTATAAACAAACACCCCAACAGAGAAACGGTAGTGACTGTGGGATATTATGCATTAAGATGTTAGAATGTATGGCCACGGGGCAAGATTTGCAAGACATCATCCCACAAATGTGTGAATGGTATCGAAAGGCCTATTGTGTTGAGCTACTAAACGAAAATAGCATTAAATTTGAATAGCCGACTAAAATGCCCACCCCTAAACCCACCTATGTTATTGGTGATGAACTCTTTTGTATCGAATTGTGTTTTGTAAGAAGACATATTTGTATTGAATGTTAATTAGGTTATGTTGCTTGTTTGAAACTTTAAAATCGACCATCTGGAACATATGGAGGGTAAATTATTTGGAGGGAAAATTAGAGGTCATATTGGAGGGAAAATTGGTACCATAATGGAGGGAAATTTCAGTGTGACTAATTGACTATATATATACACACTCCAACCATACATTGCCACTTCACACACACACAGAAAACACACAATCATGTCCACACAGAGGGGGAAACGTGTGTTATGCGACTGTGGAAAAGAGGCTCTTATGTGCGTTTTGAAGCAAGAGAAAACGAGGGGAAGACTTTTTTTACAGTTGTTACGATGCACGTGACGGTTTTGGTTGTGATTTTGTTGTTTGGGTTGATGAACATGAAACATCCGGGCTCTGGAGGTTTCCACAAGGAATGTTTCCAGACATGGTGGAGAAAATGACTCTCTCTTGCTTGAAAACCATTTAGTCACGAACAAGCTTAAACAAGCGCAAGAAGGCCTAGAGATTTTGAAGGAAGAATGTGACCAACAGTCGTCTGAAATAGCCTTCCAAGCTGGAAAAATTGAAGAGCTAACTAGGTTTCATAATTTTCTTGTCTTGGCACTACTACTCTGTGTTTTACCTGTGATGTTCAAATTCATAGGTTGAACTTAAATATTTTATGTTTTTAATATCTATGTAGTTATGAAGGTCTGGAATTTTCATGAAACGTTGTTTGTACACCGTATTGCCCACACCCACGAATAGGCCCTATTAGTTTTACACATGTTTAAATTGTTTCGGGACCGATACAAACATATATGCCCACAACAATACCCACAAATTTCATTTGTGCAAAAGTATAAGGCTAAGACATTGGCCACCTAAAGAAGGATTAACGATACGTTACTTGACGGAATTCGAGATACGACAATTCTTTAACTTCGAATACACATAACGATACACTGATTTCCGAAAAATAAACCCTAGACACATCCAAAGATAAAACAGATAGAAAGGAAACCCCAAATTCTTACGAAAATCTCAAACACACAAACTTCAAATGTAATTAAACATGACTGAAACCCCAAATTATAAGGAAACCCCAAATTCGTACGGAAACCCCATATTCCAAGTCATCCTTTTTTTCCCCTTCTTCGGAGACCTTGAAGAAGCACAGGAGGAAGAAGAATGACCTTTGTTGTTCGAACTCCATAAGGTGCTTGGAGTGCCCGGAGTGGTTGAAGGCGGGATATCGTGTTCACGAGAAGGGGAGCGTGGCACCGGTTCAGATTCATCAAAATCGAGAAGTCTTGCATGCGCCCATGGACCATAGTCAAAGTTCGGAAGGTCACCACCTCCGTCTTCATCGTCGGACAAGACCACGGGTGCAGACCTGGTGTTGATCAATCCATCATTTGCGGAATGGCTATCGTCACTTACCTGGATAACATCAGCGTCTACTGGAGGGTCGCGTGCAGCATTGCGATTTGCGAATAGCAGCTGAAGTTTTGTGTAGTGTGGATCTCCCAAATGGAAATATGCCTTCAGAGACTCGTCGGACTGTAGCAAAGTGAAAAATGTGAATGGATGCATGATGATCAAGTCGATGTATATTATAGTAACGAACACAAAAGTTTGATAAGTAAACCTGTATCATTCGAACCCGGTGTGTTTTCGAAGCGTGTACAACGTTCTATTCCGCATCCCACCAAACATCGGGGTGTTCGATGAGCTTCTTGAAAGACTTGTATCTACGTTCCAACTCGTCATGACGCTCGATCCCTTCAATCCACGTCAATTCGTACTTGAACCGCCCATTAACAGCCTTGACACCAGCACATACCGCACTAAAATTGAGTGCGTCCTTCGGATCCCATCGTCCCAAATTTTTTTGGATTAGTAAGGTATCAAGGAACACATCGTCAACGAGAAAATCCCAAGGGCCAGAATACAACAAAGTTTCTTGTGGAGGGATCCTTGGCAGCTTCGGGGTGGACATTTTTAACTTGGAATTGAGAGGAAAATTGAGAGGAAGACAAAAGAGGTATATTATGTTATATAGAGGCTTATGAAGTAGTAGATAAGAACAAGTTTTTGTTGCTTTTAAAAAGCCATGGATCGTCTTTTCATTGCATATCCAGCCAGAGGGAATATATTCTTCTATACAGAAAAGTACCATCAATCTCAAATGAGTGAAATGACCATTTATTTTGGACTTATGTGCCAATACATTGGGAAACAATGTTAGTACAACATGGCCTGTGAATAATACTACGGATTTCACAAGTTGAATAGTACTTTACCAAATTAAATACACACATATCGAGTCTAACAAAACGTTACAAACGTCTATTTAATTTAAGATGATCTAACAAGGAGTGCACCTAACAAGACAATGATAACTACAAACATGAGTGTCATTACAGCCAACAAACTGATGATTAAATGACTTGGGACTCCATTTAGGTTAATGGCAATACAAGACGAATTAGATGGTTGATTGTCATTGGTAGATAGGCTATCAGCTTCATCCTCGATGAAACGTTGATGCACCTGAGAACTTGAAACCTGAGCAATTGGATCCTTACATGAACTAGAATACACCTTATTTGCTTTATAAGTTTGAGATAAGAGGAAGGGCGACACAGACTCAGGTGGATCATTACGATGATACTCATCGCACCAATAAAAGTGGTTACCGTGCTGAAGGTAGCTGGGACATTTGTAGAAGTACCTGCCCGGGTGCCTTGACCTGTCACTCGCGCACTTTATGATCATGTGCCCATTTCCACAGGAACACATTGGAGGAGCCATCCCCCCTTTATAAAATCAAATAGAACTGCATTTAACAAATGGGTTTAGAAACGATGCAATAATACAAAACCACACTTCGATCTAACAACAATGGAGATCCAACACAAATACATGCCGTCACATGTCCAAACACAAACTAAGATGTCCAAGTATGTCATTCTACTATAATCAAGTAGGTTAGGCATATAACAAAGGGGTAATAAATGATGCAAGCACAACAAAAAACACACGAGGATCAACAAAAATGTCATAAACATGCCATCACACAAACCGACAAACCAGAAATGTCCAAACATACCATCACACACATTAAACATTAAAATAAAATTGTCTAACAACATAAATAAAAAGTCCAGATTGTTTCGGTAGGGGAAAAATGGTAAACAAATCATATCAATCTCTGGATCTCCAATAGTTCCACATATCCAATGCCAACCCATCTCTCCATTCATTAAACTGCGGCGACGACTCAACAGAGTCCACGACATCCTCATCCATGTCATTGTCACCCGGAGCATCATCGTGTAAATCGAACAATACCTCAATTGGGTCCACAGGCATCTGAGAGCGGCAATAATTGTGGAGGAGGAAACAGGCCATGATAAGTCTCACTTGAACCTTCGCAGGGTAGAACGACGCACTTCTAAGTATGCCAAACCGTTTTTTTAAGACACCAAAAGCCCGTTCTATAACATTACGAGCCCTAGTGTGTCTCATGTTGTAATGTTCTTGGGGATTAGATGGCCTGCCACTATTGGGACCCCACTCACTAAGATGATACCGACAACCGCGGTAAGGAACGAGAAACCCTTCGCTGTTGGGATAGCCGTTGTCGCACAAATAGTACTTCCCTACGAACAGGGCAGCTGATGTGAGATGCATAGTTACGTAAGCAACGAGAAGTTAGTTAAATGAGGTATGTACACATTAATTACCCTTAGGGACCTTGAGGCCATGAGTTCTAGTTACGGCATCGCGAAGTATTCTAGAATCAGCAGCCGACCCTTCCCAGCCCGGAAGGACGTAAACGAATCTCATTTGCGTGTCGCACACACCAAGCACATTAGTAGAGACACGGCCCTTGTGTGTTCTATAACGTGCTCTATCTAGGCTTGGTACTTGAAGATCAATGAATGTACCATCGAGGGCACCAAGACAACCCTACAAAACAAGAGAGAATAGATTAAAAACAACATTTGGAGATGCACAACAGTACACAAATTTACCTTGAACCATTTCCATCTTGCGTCAGTGGAATCATCGGGTACGGGAACAGGCGTAACTAGGAAAAGGTGGTGCAATTTCAAAACAGCTCTCAGGACTAAACGGACAACTGCGGATATTGATTGACCAGACCGTTCAAAGTCGAATGCCACTACCCTATTCTTTTTGTGGTGAGCCAAAACACTTAAGAACACGGAAACTTGCTCTTCAACACCAATATACTTTCGTTTTTTCAATCCTCCTAATTCACCAAGCAAAAAACATAAACGTGCAAATGCATTCCGATCCATCCTTAGATTTGCAACACAATCAGAATCCCGAATGTGGAACAGTCTATTCATGTGTACTACTTGCCTAGGGATTTTTGAAATCATTTCCCAAGAAAGAGTGCGCCTTCTAACATTTCGGTTGCGTCTAGTTATTAAGAGAACGATTATACATATAAGAATCAATCGCTGGTGCATTTCTTCAACCAAAAAATACAACAACAGTTTTTTTCTCATCGAAGGGGTCATCATTGTATGCCCTATACCAAAAAACAAACAAACAGATTGGGAAACGAAAATCAATTGAAACCCATAAACTCTATCAATGACCAGTTTGTATACAACCATTGAAAGGGGAATGAAAATCAATTGAAACACGTAAACTATATAAATGTAAACTCTATGAATGGCGAGTAATTGTCTGCAACTAGTGAAGGGGAGGAGGAAAATGGGGGACATTGAAACACATTAACACTGTCAATGACCAGAACAATCTATACCGAAAAACTTAAAAACTGTCACAACAATTAACAAAAAACAAAATCTATATGTAAATCGATTGAACCGTAACATAAACAAAAAACAATAAGTTATTTACGAATGCTCACCGATGCTTTATGACGCCTCTTTTGTTCAAACCTAACGCGAACGAAAATACCTACGAGCAACAGATTAATATGTTAATCCCTAAAAACCTAAACCCTAAAAAATTGCAGTGAACGAATAAATCGAACCTTCAACCTTTCACGGCAGGGAACCCATCAGACACACCTACAATCGCACAAAAAGATGGTCAATAGGCGTCGTACGAAAGACTAAACCATAAAAAGAAAAAAAAATCGAAAAAAAGTCGACCATTCTCAGTGGATGGATTATTCAACGTCGGGCGCAACCGAGCAGTCGAACTGGCACGAAGAAGAGTACGAAATTTGAGAGTGAAGGTCGGCGATGGCGGAGAGTCGTCGGAGACGAAGGAATCGCCAAAAAAAAGAAAAATGAAGAGAGAAGGAGGCTGAGTGAAAATATGAGATCGCGATGCAGAATTCAATTTTAGGGCAACATTGTGTGTTAGAGGGGCAAAATTGTAATCTAGCTTATACGGGCCAAACCTGTATAAAATAATACTAGGGGGGTAGTATTATTTCTTCAAAAGGGAATAGTGAAAAGCCTGTATAAGGGCCCAAAAAAGCACTTTTTAATACGCCGCTTTTCTGACTATTGATATAGCCTATATGAGCTATCAAACAGCAGAATAATTGTTATACAGGGTTAATATTCCCCTTATAATGCCTATCAAACAGCAGAATAATTGTTATACAGAGTTAATATTCCCCTTATAATGCCTATCAAACGGGTCCTACTAGTAGTACAAAAAAATATTATTATTTCATGATTAAATACCTTAAAATTTTATTTAGTTAAATTAATTCAATTATAGCACTATTTTTTTTTTTTATTTATATGTGAAAGTGAAATACACAAATAAACATTAATTTATTGTTAACATTGAAAGTATAATTCAAATAAAAACTAAGGACATTTTGGAGTTGATGATTTCGTTATAAAGTTACAATAAATTTAAATTAAATATGATAAGAAGACCAAATACGGTATATATTAAGACAAAATTTTGGATGTACATTACACGAAAAACAAACACTCTTAAGTCTTAAATATACAGATATACTGTAGTAAAGTAATGTACTTAAAAATGAAGATTATGGAATGATTAATTACTCTAATTAATTAATGGTTATTTATTTTCATGGAACTTGTCAGTTGTCACCTTCAAAATAGTGTGAGAGAGAGTTTGCATTTTTGTAAGTTATTTTTTCACAAAACGGGAACTGCGGAAGAAAAACTTCTAAATATATTTCCCGATCGTGCTTCATGAATCACTCGCTCTCTACTTCAACAAAGGTTAATTTCTCCCTTTTTTGGAATCATATTCGAAAAATCTCTCTTTTTCTTACGCATTTTGGAATGATATTAGCAAATCCCACCATTTATGTCTGTGTATGGTTTTCCAGATTCGTTTATTAATCCGCTATTCGCTCTTCTCCTGTTTTCATTTTTAATTTGTAATGAAGTATTTAGATTTGGGTAGAATCTAATCTCGTTCTTTCGATGCAGTTTGAGGTGTAATAATAATTATTAATAAACCTGATTTAAGGCGTTGAACAAAAAATGGGATACATTGGGGCGCATGGAGTTGCGGCTCTGCATAGATACAAGTATAGTGGAGTGGATCACTCGTATGTGGCCAAATATGTGTTGCAGCCCTTTTGGACTCGCTTTGTTTATTTCTTCCCTCTATGGATGCCGTAAGTTTTTCCTTTTTTGATCTTGTTTACATTCTTCGAGCTTGTTTTTCGCTTGTTGACTTAGCTGCACAGTTCTGAGATATTGAAATTTAAGTCCCATAATTTGGCCAAAATATGTGCATTGACAGTCAAAACAAGTTTTTTTGGTGAATTGGTGATTGGTTAAAGATATGTTTGATGAAAGCTTTTAGTTCTGTTCAATGGTATCTCAATTTTGCTTTTGTTCTATTCTTAATTGTAAGAGATCTCTCCTTTCACCAAAACAAGAGCTCTAAATTAAAATGCATTATCCATCACTTGATTTCTCTACACTTCTATTTCGTTTTGTAATAAGAGTTGCCATTAGTGCTGGCTCTCAAGTGACATTAGGATGCTGATATGTCATATAAGGTTGTTGTTAAATGAATAAGTTAGTATCGGGCAGGTCAGTTAGACTTTTGGATTACTTGATGCCTAGTGATATATTATTGTACGATGTTGCTGTTCCCATAACTGTCACTAACTACTTTTTTGTTTCCATTTTGTTATGGACTGGACCAGACCCAACATGGTTAGTATTAATTGAATAATATTATCTGTTTTAGTTATAGGTTCTACGTCTTATAGCTCATAGTTTATTCTGTATCTGATTTTGATTTCCAGATTACACTTATGGGATTCATGTTTTTGATTATATCTGGACTGCTTGGATACGTAAGTTAACTCTCTCTCTCTCGTGTGTGTGTGTATCTCCCCTTTTGTATGTGGTGCTATATATCTGGACTGCCATGTGTTTTTAAAACTGCTATCTCTAAATCTAATTTTTTCTATGTCTGGTGTTTGAAGAATCATTCTTTGCCATTTACTCTTTCCTTGTCTGGGATTGCCACTTTGATCATGGAGGTTTAATTATTGTTTCACAAGTCTTGCATATGAATGTTAGTTTTTGTTATTTAATTATTTTGAAAGTGTACTTATCTATTTAGAATCCCAAACCATGTCATATGGAGTTTTCTCGTGGTCATGTATGCTATATTTCCTTTGAGTGCAGAGTAAGTTTGCTGTTTGGTTTGCTTAGTATTCCATAAATGTTGCAGCCTGGCAGGAGGCCTGTTAAAAAATGAATCTGCAATTGGGATTTAATCTACTGTGTTTTATGTAGAGGGCCGTATGATTGGGTATAAGATTGAATAAAATACATGTTTCATAATTTGTTCAATCAGAAGTTTGACGGCAAACTTGTCTAGTTTATCCACTCGTGGACAAACTCCCTCAATTAATATTGTGATATTATAGTAGCAGTTCATTTAAGCTTACAGTATATTATACTGTAGTATTGTATAATGTATACACATCAGTCTTTGAAGCCTTGTGACATATAAGCAAACACACGGCACTTATAAATATAGGTATACTCCCCTCAATTGTACTGACTGTCTAAACTCCGTTGCAGGTATATTCCCCTCAATTGGACTCACCTCCACCAAGATGGGTTCATATCGCACATGGATTGTTTCTCTTCCTATACCAAGTATTTTGTAGTTCAGATTTAGCCTCAATATATTTGAATTTTTTATGCTATCGAGATGTTTTGAGATTACGAACTATAGCATATAAAACTGGTTGGTGGGACTTGACTTTTTATATTCATTGTGAAGTTTATAAATTGAGTTCTGGTTTAAAAGTTTTTGCATGTTTGTGTCACAAAGTTCCGGTCTTCGAAAATTGTGTGGATTAAGTTGCCAACCTATTATTTATCCCATCTAAACTTGAACATGAATGCTAGACTTTTGATGCTGTTGATGGAAAACAAGCAAGAAGAACAAATTCATCTAGTCCGTTGGGGGAACTTTTTGATCATGGTATCTACTTTTATCCTGTTTAAGCTTTTTTTTTCTTTCTTTCATCAATGAATTCTGCACTCTTTCATTCATCTATTTAGCCCTGCAAAATAATATTTTAAAATTTTGTTTTCACCAAAAAATGCAGGATGTGATGCTCTTGCATGCACGGTATGTCTTTGAACCTTCGGTGCACTTTCTTTTTTACCTTTTTTTTTTTGTTATTATCTAGATGTTGTGATGGAAAGCCTTGAATTTTGATTATGAATTTTTCTAGTTCGAGACCTGGGCCTATGGAAGCACTGCTATGTGTGGGGGGGACGCTTGGTGGTTCTGGTTTATATCAGCAGTTCCTTTCTACTCTGCTACATGGGAAAGGTAGTGGAAGTTATGCTTCATGAAATTAATTTTCTTCATAAAATTTTGAAATTTTCGTTCTCAAAATTGATTACACTATTACAGGCTGTTTCATATACGATAGTATTGCCTTTTTATATTGGGGGAAACTAAATGATTTTATAATTCTTTCTTGATGGTCACTGTGCTGTTTTTGCTGCACTTTTTCTCTATTTTCTAATATTTTTTGGGCCGTAATGGTGCCACTATCGTTGCTCTGTATTATCCTTATGTATCTGATTATCCATTTCTTTTACAGCTATTTTACCAATACTCTGATTCTTCCAGTTGTAAATGGACCTACAGAAGGTCTTATGATGATATACATGATCCATTTCTTTACGGCTTTTGTTGGTATATTTCTCACTTTTCTTCCTTATCCTGAGATTTCTTAACTTGAATGCATAATTATTACAAATATGTATCCAGAGACATTGAGGACTAAACAAATTTTTTTTTTTTTTTTTCAGGTGCTGAGTGGTGGGTTCAACCATTCGGAATATCTATCCCATTCTTGAGCTGGGTTCCTTATATAAGTGGTAAGTCTTTCCAAATAAAGAAATACTGGTAGATATCTGGTGATGGACAATGTTTAAGAAGTTTTGTCGATGAAGTGTATCTACTTTTCAGGTTAATGTAACAATTTCTATGTTACATAGTGTCTTTTGATGGTGTGATTATTTGCTTAAGTTATGTTCTTGGTTTCATTATCATGTTTCACTGACTTCCAAGCTAACTATACTTTTAGTTTGACGTCATTGCAAAACATCTACTTATAATTTCCTTTCCTCTTTTACAGAACTCCAAATGTATAAGGCTGCTTTGTATTTCATGATAGCCTTCGCTGTCATTCCAACAGTCTCGCTCAAGTGAGTACATTTTTATTCTGAACAGATAGAAGGCTTTTACCCTGTACTTTGAGGACATTAACAATTAACGACCCTTTAGAATCTAAACAGCATTTGTCTATATCTGCAATAGTTATCAAAGTTCGTGTAGCCTCTAAATCATGAAGTGCTTGTGTGCAGTGTACTCAATGTTTATAAGGTTGTTAAATCAAGAAAAGGAAGCATGCTACTAGCTTTGGCAATGGTAAATCTGTTTAATATCTCGCTCATTCCTGTACTTTGCTTATTTTCAATCTCTGAATCAATTTCTCAATCTCATTTCTCTGCAGCTTTACCCGTTGGTTGTGCTAATCAGTGGAGTTCTGTTGTGGTATGTCTTGGTTTTTCATAAATAATGTGTTTATTCAGTCTTTTGTTATGGTATATTACTGAGTTTAACTTCACAGGGGTTACTTATCCCCTTCTGATCCAATGGGCAAATATCCACATCTGTTCATAATGGGTACGGGGCTTGCATTCGGGTTTCTCGTGGTAAGATCTCAATGTGGTGAATGCATGTTATAGAGTAGTATCACGTATTGTTCAATCTACATGCCATTTATTTATCTTTATTTCTAAAGCTGATCATGAGTTTTTGCATTTTGTGAAAATGCTGGCTTAGATTGAGAAGCTTCATCATGGAAATCATTATATGCTGGTTTGTGGATTCCCAAAGGGTTTATGTCTAAAGTACTGTTTTGCAGGGAAGGATGATTCTTGCTCACCTATGCGACGAACCTAAGGGCTTGAAAACAAACATGTGCATGGTATGACCCTCGTTTAAATACAGATGCATATACTATAGCTTATTGGCATTTGATAGTGCCTTCAATTCTGCAGTAGGTAGTATATATTTTAGGTTTTCCTAGTTCAGGAAATCTAATTATCCACAATGAATTTTGCTAATGTCACATTCTTTGTGGGAGCCTGTCACGATCATATTGTTTGCATTTGCAGGCTTTGTTTTATCTGCCCTTCGCAATTGCAAATATGCTCTCTGCCCGGTTAAATGATGGGTATGCTTGTAACTTTGAGTCTTTGATATGCTATATATTCCCCTCTCACTCTCTCCTTTCCCATTTTATTGTGGCAGAATTCCTCTAGTTGATGAGTTCTGGGTTGTTCTTGGTTTCGCCGTATACTCAGGTATGACATGTTTGGGTTAATTTACATAATGGATATTCACGCTCATTTTCTGCTAGCTGGATCTTACATTTGCTTTTGCTCTATGCTCACTATGCAGTGGTGCTCTATCTCCATTTCGCCACATCAGTTATTCATGAAATAACATCAGCCCTCGGAATCTACTGTTTCAGGTACAACTTTCAAACTTGGAACATTGTTACTTATTGTTGTTCTTGATATTTTGTATGAGTTTCATTTCTCGGTCCACACGTAGGGATGGTGGGTAGTTGATAGACTTTTGAACCAAATTACGTTACACCAAATTGATTTCTGCTTCTTGTTTACTTGGTGCAGGATAACTAGGAAAGAAGCTTGAGGAGGCCTATAAGTAGTGCAGTGCCTTGAGGTTAAATTTCAGTGGACAATAAATCAACAAATGTTGTGTAGTTTCTACCTTTGTAGTCCACTAATAATGTTTCGTGTCACACATTTCTTCTCGTATACTGGCTCGTTCGTTGAACAGAGCGTAGTGACAAGGCTGGATTGCCCCCACCTACAAATTTTTTGTTTGTTTCAATAGCTAAGACTAGATTTATTTATGCTCATTCAGAATTGTAAGTAAATTTTGTCATAAAGAATTTTTTTCTGCATACTGTAACATTTTTGAGTTATACGGAGTATTTATATTTACATTTTGACAAGATTTGTACTTGCTTGGAGCTTAACTTATCAAAAATGTAAACCACCATTAGTCATGGCTGCAACAATTCAGATTGTAAAAATGAGAAAGAAAGACAGACACTAGTTCTGGATGTATTTATAATAACGTCATACCATTGACACGTAAATATTTCAGAATGTAAAAGGTGACGCCATAAAGAAAAACAGTCAATCATCTACAGAATTAGTCATATTGTATTAAACAACAAACACAACGGTAGTCATAAGATGGAGTTTTACAGCCCGGAGACGGGAAAAGTTACATCGTTTGCCATCTATTGCTCCCCAGTGATCGCCTTTTGAGTAGAAAGTACGACTTCACATGCAGCAACAATCTCGATCAAAAAACCAATTGGCCTTACTTAGAATAAAGGCGAACCTGTTAAATATGTACACACTTCACCTCCTGTACAAAATTTAAATAATTTCAGAGACATGGTGCTATAATGGCTATGGTTTATACATGACACGGTTCACTAGTTTAGTTCCATGATCAGTTATACATGACGTCGTCCTAAACTTCAAATTTGTATGACAGAAAACTCTTGATCAATGCTTTGGGGTCACAAAACAAAAGTTTATATATGCATTGGGTTTGATTAATTTTTAAATGAGAACATAGTTCATCTTGAAAACCCAGCAGTATCAACATTTAGTACTTTAGCTAACAACTAATAGACCAGAGCAGCGTACGATATCTAACACTTCATGCAATAGGAGTAAAAGAGCAATTAGCCAATTAGGAACACAAATGAGAGTAGAGACCTCTAAAGATATTGACTCCATGAGGAAAAAGTGATCAGATGACAATGAAATAAAATTGCTTGACATCTCTAAGGATATAACCAAATGTTACAATCAATTTATTTAAAATGGATACTCCACGCCAACAAGATCTAAATTCAAGAAACACACAGATACTAAGCACCAAGATTTATGATTCCAAAATTAAATTCCCATATTACCAAAATAGCCACATGAAAGACCAATGTTCGCAAGTACAAAGAGGGAGAAGATTATCCAAACGAATATCTTATTCAGTTGGGGTCTTCACTCTTCACAATCCACACTACAACTAATTATAGTATTCCTTCAAGATACTATGCAGCTTAAACATTAAGAAAAACAGGAAAATATCAAGGCCAACATAAATCACAAAACAATCATGGTTAGTCAATGTAATGATATGATAAAGGGGCTTCATAAATCACAAAACAAATCGTACCTTTTCAGCAACCGATGGCATTTCCCCTAGCTCTTCCACTTAAAGTGAAACTAAACTTTCAACATACATGTCTATTGCGATGCAATGATTGGCATTAGCTACCTCAGGATGCCTGAAACTATTATCTTTTGAATTGTAAACTAGAAAATTCATCTCATAGACCAACAAAACTTCGCCATTAGGCAGCATTAGCAAAGGACTTGAATAAATATTCATCCCAGGATCATTAACGTAAGGAATGGAAATCAGTTTAGTCCAAGACCCTTTAACATTATAATCCTTTAAAACCCAAACATCACCACAAACTTTTAGGTGGTTGCTAAGAACACAAATGCAACCTCCCAACACTCCCAACGACGAGTCATGCGCACCCACTCCATAATCCGGTTGCTCCACCGTGCCATATACCTCACTCCTTAAATCAAGAGAAACAATATTCCAAGTAGAACCTATAGTAACCCCAGGAGTTGCTGCAAAGTGAAGCTTCCCACTTGCATACTTGCCCGAATCATCCAAAGGAATACCACTCTGGAAATCCTCAATCCTCTTCCAAGAATCAGTCTTCAAACTGTAAATCTTCACCACAGACTCATGCACCCCAGAATTCCCAAACTCACAGAAAATCCCCACAACCTTGTAATCATCATCACACTCATTAAAACCAAAACCCCACATGTAATAGAAACCTTCCTTCATATTGACAGTGAGAGGAGGCAACTTCTTGGATGTTCTCATAGTTGGGTTCCATAAAAATATATCCTTTTCATCCATGGCAATGCATATAACCCCATTACAAGAACCCACCACCCACACACCCTTATGTGGGTTTTTGTCAGGATAATCAATTTCAGATGCAACAGTTGCATTTTCAAACAACAGAGAATTAACAGAGGCGTGTTTGAGGTTAAAATTAGGGTTGGAGATAGTGTGGACGATTCTGTGATTAGTGAAATTAGGGTCGTTGGTTGAGTAATCGAGGTGGGCTTTGATGAATTCAGAACTAGAAATCAAATAAAGCCATGATTTTGAAACACACCTGAATCTCAAGAGCGATTTCACGGGGAGCCTTTTGATGATCTCTATGATAATTTCGGGAGGAAGAGTTTCATAAATCTCCACATCTATGATTTTGATCTTCTTGGATAGAAGATGGGTTTCGCTTATTTCTTCTTCCATTGTGATTTTTGAGAATGCTAAGTTTGGGGAAGGGGGTAACTTTCTTTCTCTATTCTGTGAATTTGTGAGGAGGTTGAGCTGGATGTGTGGATGTAAAGACGACACGACGTTAATTAGGTCTGTGTTAAAAACGGATTTGAACTAAAATTCACTTGATCAAATTCGGATAAATATTTCGGTTATTTACATTTGTTCGGGTTAATAGTTGAAAATTGAAATGACCGAATTAATGGAGATTCTCCCCCACAAAATATTTAGAAAATGAAATAGAGTTACTTAATGTGGTTTTCGGGGCAAAAAATTGTTGGATTTGCACTCGTGTGTACTAGTTACATAAATGTAACTTGTTCTTATTCCAGTTTAATAGTTGAACTAATATTATACTATATGTGAGCTAATATTATACTGTATTTGAACTAATACTATACTCTATTTGAAATAACTCATAAGTAACATTCACCCATTTACAAAATTGTATTAAATAAGAACAAGTTACATGTATGTAACTGATACACACAAAGTATTTGTCAAAATTGTAAGTCAAACCGGTGAACTCGGGTTAAACTTAACTGAATTTTTTTTTTAAAAAAATATTATTTTACAGTATGATCAAAATTATATTACTACATGACTATATTGTCACTACAACGTCAATAATGTACTACTACAAGTCTAAAAATATTCTAAACACTTAGTTTTTTGGTCGAATTTGTCAGAATATTTTTTAACTTTGTATAGTAACATATTTTTGACATTGTAGTAGTAAAATATTTTATGCTACTACAAAACCAAAATAAATTACTATAAGACAAAAAATATTATGCTACTACAATACCAAAACTATATGGGTTGGTCTGCTATGGACTCGAGTGCATGCTGTGCACCCTAGTCCATGTTGCACTTTTCAGTTTACTGACTTACACTTTTTGGTAAATGGTGTTGCACTTTTCAATTATTAAACTGTATAATAATATTTTTAGTAATAATTGAAAAGTGCAACACCATTTACCAAAAAGTGTAAGTCAGTAAACTGAAAAGTGCACATGGACTAGGGTGCACAGCATGCACTCGAGTGCATACTAGACTTTACCAAACTATATTACTAAAAAGTAAAATCTACAATGCCAAATTTTATGTTACTATAAGGTCAAAAGTGTACTACTACAAGTTCAAAAATATTTTAGACACTTAATTTTTTTGACGAATTTTCCAAAATATTTTTGAGATGTGGTAGTAGATTTTTGGTCTTGTAGTGGTAAACTTTGGTCTTGTAGTAACATAACAATATATTAGGCATGTAGACGTAGTAAACAACTTGCTTGCGATCCACAAATTTTTTGAGTGACCAGAATATAGACTTATTTTTTGAGTAAACAACTTGCTTACGATCTACAAATTCTTAATTACATATATTTCATGTGTAAAATATTTCACACAAATGTTGCTCAATGCTCTCTACGTTTACGTATAATGTGTAAAATATTTCACACAAGTGTCGACATATTGTGGTCGATCATAATGTTTATTTTCAACAATTTCTTGTCGAAAATTTTATTTTTTTTAATTTCTTTCGAAAAAATGTTGTCGACAAGGATGTTTTCTGTCGACAAATTATAATCGACGATATACTCTATGGTCGACAAACCAGTGTCGATTGACACTGATTTGTCAAAAAAATGTGATTTTTTTATAAGGATTTTTAAGTTTTTTTATTTTTATTTTTAAATTTGGAGGTTATGGGGGCTGTAGGAGGCAGACACGGACGCAGCGACTACTGCGGTAAGAATTAAGGTTAGGATTTTAATTTTAGAAGAGGTGTATCTATTTATGAATATTTTATTAGAAGGATAAATTAAATTTTTTACATGTATACTTAATTAATAAATGTAGGGGGAGTATATTTAACAAGTGGAGGGGTATATAGCCTGGCCCAGTGTAGAATTCTGGCCCCTTCATTCTTCACTACAGTTTGCGAGGAAATATTTTTTTTAGTCCTATAAATTTAGGTGATTCCAAAATAAATCCTTTAAGTTTTTAACTTTACAAAATACATCCTATATCTTACAAACTATTAATTTTAGTCTTTTTTAAATCTATTTTAATCCTTTAAGTTTAAACTCACTAAAAAAATTTAAAGTCGTTTAGTGGCTCCGGTCAAATATCCAATTTTGATTCTTTAAGTAATTAAAATATATATATAAAAAAGTAAACACTAAATAATTTTATTTTTTTATTTTTTTTAAGTCAACTAAATAATTTATTTAAAATCTGAAATTATAAAACTTATTTATTTAAAACCTGAATATACGCCTCTACCCAAATATCAATTTTAAATTATTTAAATATCTCACTAATTCAAAATTTTCAGTTTAACAAAATTTTATTTAAAATATAAAATTATAACTTATTTAATAAAAAATATTCAGTAAAATAAAATAATTAAATACCAACAAAATAAAATATAAAAATTATTATATAAATCGTAAATAAATCTGAATTTTTAACAAAATAATAGTACAAAATATGTTTATTTAAAATAAGATTTTTTTTGCCAAAAAAATTATGAAGATATTAAATTAAAAAAAATATATATATATATATAAAATTAAAAAAATGAAATAATTCTAATTTTTTTATTATATTGATAAATTAAAAAATATAATATAAACCATAAGTAAATTTTAAAATAAATTCAAATTTGAATATTTGATCATTATATTAATATAATTTACATTTAGGGGATATGACGAGGTTGGATTTTTTTTTTTTTTTTGCCTTTTTTATATATATTTATAATATTCTTGATTTATTAATATATATAATTTAGGCTTTATTAATATATTTTCTAAATTCAAATATAGAAAATCTATCAATTTATTTTTTATTTTGAAAACACGATCGGATCGGGGTGGGGAGTATATTTTTTATTGAATTAGTAATCTAATTTTAAGATTTTAGTAGATTGGAGTAGTATTTTATTGTAGTATTTTATTTGTTTAAACTTAAAGGATTAAAATAGATTTGAAAAAGGACTAATATTAATAACTTGAAAGATGTAGGATGTATTTTGTAAAGTTAAAACTTAAAGAATTTATTTTGGAATCACTAAAACTTATAGGACTAAAACAAATATTTCCCCACAGTTTGCATACTTGATATTTTCCACATGCATGTAATGGGCTGAATCAATTATTAATGGTATAAAAAATCTAAAATACATTACTAAATGCATTCTCACTACTAACTACATTTTTCTTTGAACATTTAAATTCAATCCTAATTGTAGCTTTCGTCATCACTTTCGACAACCAATTTTATCTAAAAAAAACAGAAAAAATCTAAAAATTCAACTATTGTCGACCATATACACTTTCGTCAATAAATTGTTATCGGCGATAGTAGTATTTTTTATCAACTACTACTAATTCACTCGTGCGTTGTACGGATAATATATACTTTATGTGTTGTGAATTTTTTATTACTTATCCGAAAAGAGTAATTTAAAAATTAAAATAATAATATACTTAGCTAGCCAATATTATTTGACCAATTACTTAACATTTTAGTTCAACCCCTCATCATTATGACTTTGAATTCATGATATATCTCACATCAATGATTAATCAACAATATATAATAGTAGTATATTAATCTAAAAAATTAAATACACAAATTATTAGCACTATGTAAAAAAACCATTTAATGCAATAATGTTGTCAAAGCATAACCGATTAACCAAATAAATGCATTTTAATTACTGTAAAATAAAACAAAAAAATCAAATAAGCTTGATTTTTACATTTTTGTCCGATAAAACCAGTCCAACTAAATTAAGATAAACATTGTAACAATGAAAATAATAAATATAAAGTGAAAATGTGGCTATAATTTGGGATATTCAAAAAAAGGAATATGTGAATATCTTTTGGGGATAGAGGAGTACTAAATAATACTCTCTCCTCTCCGTCTGAATTAAATAGATCTTTGAAAAAAAAAATCAAACCAGTCTATCTAATTGGAATAGAGGGAGTACAAATTAATACAATAATTAGATAATTTTAATTGTAATTGAGATTCAATTCAAAAAGTAATACTACTATTGATTTAAAATAGTACATTAAAAATGACGTATTTTGATAATATTAATACATAGTCTATTTGAATAAAATTATTATAAAATACAATGAATTTGAAATTAGAATTTGTATGAAAGTATCATTCTCTTCCTATTTCAAAGAAGTTAATTATTGTCCACATTAATTTTATAAACCGGCCCAGGGGCTAGTTAGTTTATGTCATGCTGTGCAACATCGACTTGGTTGATGTAGGTCAACACATTACAGATGAGATGGCTGAGATAGGACTATGATGCGCTCCTTCCCACACCAAAGCATTCTATCCACAAACACAACACACTACAAAAAACGCATCCACAAACACAACACACTACAAAAAACGCATCCACAAACACAACAAACTACAAAAAACGCATCGATTAGAGACCGTAAAGGCGGTCTCAACACACGTTAGAGACTGATTTATGGTGGTCCTTATTTCATTGGTACCTAATATTGAGAGACCGAATTTATGACACAATCTTAAATTAGAGACCGACACAATCTTAAATTAGAGACCGATTTTCGGTCTCTAAATGACAGAATCTTAAATTAGAGTTCGATCTTAAAACGGTCCCTAAACGTGAGTCGGTCCGACCTATTTTCGGGCCCTAAGACACAAATCGCGATCTATATTTTATAATTAGGGACCGAATATTAGGTCTCTAAATAAAAATATACACCCACACCCACCCGATACCCACACCCTCTTTATTTATCCACACCCACCCCGATACCCGACCCAACACCCCACACCCACACCCACACCCACATGGGCACCTACCACTTTGACAAGTAATTGTCTTATGTAACTTTTAAAATTAATTATATACATATATAATTAATTTCTTTATTGTATATGATATAAGTAATAAATTTTCAAAGCTTCATTTGTTAAATTATTTCACATATATTAATTGATAAAAATTATTCAATTAATTGTAAAAAATCAATGTTACTTTAAAAAGTCCAAAATAATATTAATAACTATTTAAAACTAATAGTTATTCCGACATTTTCTCAACGCTTTTAAATGTTTTATTCCGCAATTTTTTCAAAGTACACGGACACTTGATTTTATCGTTAAACATATATTGTGGCCTCATCTTCGCAAAATCAATGAATTTGCGAACTTGATTGTAAAATTCACTGTTCGTACTTCCATCAACAAATCGAGGAGTATAATACATCCACCGACGATCCGGTAGTTCCATTTATAATCAAAATTTTAAGGAAATATATAATTGACATATGTATATAAGATAAATATTGCCATATAACAATCAATTGATACCGACGTCATTCCGATTCAATCGTGATTTTTTGATATTGTTTATTTTAATATTTGACAATTATTTTACTTTAAAACATAATTCGAATAACAATTATTATATCAAGAATTATGATGTATGATTTACTTTAAGAGTATAATTTATAATCACGAAACAGTTAAACATAATTAAGAACTTAAATTTTCAAAACGGAAAAATCAATTAAATCGAAGATAAATAAATTATCGAAAAAATAAAGGTGCATGTATATTTGGTCTTTGATGAAATATGGGTCGACATCAGCATGTTTCATAGTCGTTCCAATTTATTAGTAATTTGAAGATGATCATGATACTTTTCAGAATAAATAACTTTAATTAGTACTAGTATTTGATTTATGAAGATAACACTGTCCCTGGTCTATATTATTTACTACTATTATACATATATATTAATTATATGATGTAATATACATTAAAAGAAAATTATCATAATGTGAACACTTCATAAATTAATTAATTTGAGAAATATGAGAAAACATTAATTTAAACGAAGAGGGAATGAGAAACCTTACGTTGAATTCGAAACAAGAACTTCAAATTGATATTGGAGAGGAAAATCAAGGAATGAACTATTTAGAAGCTGGTTTGTGGGTTAAAATTAAGAGAATGACATGTGATATATATGGGCTATTTATTCGCAAGAATGGGGCGTGGGCTGGTCTTTCTTCCGGAGTGTTCAGAGACCGCTAAAATCGCTCTCTGAAAACAAATAGCTTGATTTGATACCAATTTGAGACCGCAAAAATCGGTCTCTAAACACAACCGCCTGATTTGGGACCGAAAAATCGGTCTCTACTGTTTAAAATTATCTATATATAAAATATTAGGGATAATATTTAAAAGATTTGTATCTTTAAATATTATTCATATCTCTTTAATCGCTAATCTGATATGTCTCTCCCAACGATGGACAAATATTGCTCTTCTCCTAAATTCGATTCCTCCATCTCGAACAAAGTCATAGAGCCAGATTCGTTGGAAGTGGAGACGGTAGTGCCCGATTTAATTGATTTAGAGATCATAGTGCCTGATTCAATTGATTTAGAGATCGTAGTGCCTGCTTTAGTTGATTTAGAGGATGTAGTGAAAGATTCCACGAATTTAGATAGCGTAGTAAAAGATTCTTTTTCGGATGTGGATACTTTGTCCGAGCTTAAAGGATTCTCGCCCGATCCCGACGGTAAGTGATCGATTCACATACGTATAAAACAACTTGTCGAAATTTTTTATACCAATTAAAGACTGGATTTTTTGTCTCCAATTAAAATTCAAAATCAGAATTTTAATTTCGGTTTAGAGACTGATATTCGGTGGCTAAGTGGTCTGAAAAACATAATATTAAAGATCGAACTGAAAACAGTCTCTAAACGAGCGGTCAAAATTAGTAGTCAATTAAAATTTTGGGATTCAGAATTTTTGATACCAATTAAAGACTGAATTGTTGGTCTCTAAGCGGTCTGAAAAGATAATATTAAAGACCGAACTGAAAACAGTCTCAAAACTCGATTTTTTTTTAGTATCAGTCTCTATTTGAGACTGATTTATATCGGTCTCAAAACATTGGTCTCTAATCGAAGCATTTTTTGTAGTGACAACAAAATGCAATATTTATTTTAATTCAAGTTCTCTAACATTGTGAATGTATGTGCTCTGTATGGATAATTGTCATGCCCTTATTTAATGATTAATAAAGTTCATTTACTGATTAAAAAAATTTATGCATAAAATATTATAGAGGTGAAATGGATGAACACAACAAAAAGGAAACAAATTTGCATTCTATATTATGATATGATCAAATGTTCATGTTTGTTTAAACCACACTAAGCAACCAAGATTTCATGGCATTAATAAAACAATATAAACTAAATTTTGATACACAAATGGAGCCGTGGTATGTAGGGTTGGCAATGGGGCGGGTAAAAACCCGGACCCGCATAAAACCGACCCGTACGGGGCGAGTAAATACCCGGTCAAACGGGTCCCGGGGCGGGTAAATACCCGGTCAACGAATACCCACCGGGTATGGGACGGGTAATGGGATTACATATACCCGACCCGACCCCGACCCGTATATATATATATATATATATATATTAAAAATTAATATATATATAATATTAATTTATTAATTCTCCCCTCTCCATTGGTAAGGCATCTAACAATTCTAACTAATTAGATTATATAGAGTGGTTGTAGGATTTATTGATTTACTGTATTTTATTTCTGCGGATTTAGGATGGCTTCTAAAATTGCAACCGATTTACTCTATTTTTAAAAAAGACTTAGATTAGATCCTTAGATTATTTATTTATTCTGTGATTAGTTGTTTATAACTTTATGTTATATTTAAATTTTTATGTTTTATTTGATGTTGGAATTGATGTTTTATTGTAGTTTTAAGAGTTGATTTTAATTTGCTATTTTTTAAAATAAATTAATTTAAAAAAAAAAAAGTGATGGCGGGAACCCGCCGGGTTCACGGGGCGAAACGGGGCGGGTTTTGGCGGGTATTGAAGCGGGGCGGGTAACGGGTCTAGAAAAGTTTGGCGGGGCGGGTCCTGGGAAAGGCCAAACCCGTCCCATACCCGCCCCGTTGCCAACCCTAGTGGTATGCAAAAAGAATATTTAGATGAAAAATTGTTTTTCTCTAAACTTTGATACACACAACATTTTTCCCACAACAATAACAATGCCCAATAAAAAATAAATTGAAATGAATAAAGTAATGAAATGGATCTCACCGTTTTAGAGCAATAACTAAATCTGTAAGATAAAACTGAAGATTCATGATTCATACAAATAGAAGAAAACGATGAAAACCATAAGCAAAACGAAACACAAAAAATTGGAATTGAAAACACTAAAATATTATTTGATGAATGCCAAAGAAATTTTATGAGAATGCATACCTCTATGATAATGAGATTAACCTCACTATAGCAGAAAATCAGAATAAATAGGTTAGGATGAAATATATCAGAAAAAATATTAAATGACAGGCTAAGACAATGACAATTAAGAATATCTTACACACATATAACAACTCTATTCTTTTCAGTCCAATGCATCATTCAGACTAAGGATCCATAAATAAAAATCTCCAAACGCCCTGTTTCAATCAAATGCGCTTTGACATAAAATGTGCACATTGTTGGTCCCAAAACGAGTATGGTGACAGTCTAGAGGGGGGGGGGGTGAATAAACTGTCTAGATGTTTAAAACTTTTTTGTGAGATAAGATCAGATGAGACGATCAGATGAGTTATATACTCTATCGCCTAAATGCAAATAAGATGTTCTGATTAATAGAGTGCGGAAGTGTAATATAGCAGATTAAGATAACAACCTTCCTGACTGCTGAATTTAACTGGTCAGTTTGAGAGCTATCTCCAAGGCTATAGGTGCGAAAATGTGTAGGCCCTAAATGTTTAGACTCGTGGGTATTTTATGAAAACCTCTTTTAAAGAATGACTTTAAAACTATGTATGTGATTAACTGATATTGTATCTGCTGATTTTGTAAAACAAACACTTAGTGGAGTTTGACTCTTTTGTAAATTAATGCTTTTATCAAATATATGCACAGTATGAATATGAATACAGAATAGTAAAGTAAGCAATAAAAACACAAGTATTTATAGTGGTTCAAATCTCAATATCCTACGTCCACTCTCTCTAATCAGATAGAGAAATTCACTATCTTGCTGCTTTATAGTCCCAAGAGAAGACTTGTGATCAAGAACCTCAACTTCTATCTGAGGCTACAGATCTACTTGTTGGTTAGGTAACAAGTAACCTTTACAGGAGTTTATACAAAATATAAAGATATAGGTATAACCATCTGGTTCTAAGCACTAAAGATAGGATTCTTTATACAGACTTAGGATCGGAAACTTAGAGCACTAACAATAGAAATATTTGCGGGCTCTAAAGAACTCGACACTTAAGATATTTCTTGAAACTGACTGTTCTTGATATCAGCTGAATGCGTAAAGAGAGTTCTTGCTTGTATGGTTTCCGGTACCTTGTTCCAAAGAACAAGTGTTGTATTTATAGAGAGATTTGAGCTCCAAAATTAGCCGTTGGTGAGAACTAGCCATTGCATCAAATCTTCTAAGTATGGTCGATATCTTCAAGGGAGAGTTCCTTGCAGATTTTCTAGTACGACATTTCCTGAAAAGGTAATGTGCATTTAATGCTTCGTACTTCATCTGGCAGATCTCTATACGACCTAGTACTTGGTCAACTTCATAGCTTCGTGTTGAATTATCATTGGTCCACATCATCTTGGTAGTTGAACAACTGTCTTGTCTTCTGGTTGAGCAATTCAGACCTAGTCTGACATTCTCTTTGTCTTATGTTATTGTTGCCTCTTCTTCTTTTGACTTGGTTAACATAAATGAACTAACACTGGTAAAGGTGTTTCATCCATAAATGTTAACTGTCATCTGAATCTTCAGATGAGCTGGACTTGAATGTTCATTGGGGCTTCCTTAGACAAGATCAGGTGAGCTCATATCTGCTGAAATGTCTTCTGAACTTGAATGAAGATTATCATATAGTTACTTCCAGTTTATAAGGTATACAACAACCTTTAGATCTGATTTTACTAATGAGCTTTAGATATCTTCTAGTCTTTAGTCTTCTTCTTTTTAAGTCTTGAGCGAGCGCGCGTTAAAACAGACGAGTAATCAATTGATTCCTCAAACTTAGACTTAGACAAATATCAATACATTTAAGCTTTATAAAACAACTTAAGAAACTTAGTTCTAGAGTACAAATTATTGATCTAACCTGTACTCTACTGATCTGGTTTTGACCATCAAAACTTAAACTATAAATTGCAATCAGATTAGGGGCTGGATGAATATCCCAACAATTTCCCCATTTTTGATGAAGCCAAAACTAACTAAGCTAAGTTATCAGATCAGTTAGCAAATAATTTGAAATCATCAAGGTTAGAATAAAATGTATCAGAGCATCTAATATATATATATCATGTATCAGAGCAAAACTATACTTAATATATATTAGAGCTATTAGTACATAGAATATGCACCAGAGTTATATCATAATAAGTATAAGAGCACTGAATACATAGAACATGTATCAGAACTCAAAACTTAACTTGTATCAGAGCTTATAACTTAACTCGTATCAGAGCTTAATCAAGCATATATTTTAACTAGTATCAGAGCTTTTCTTGAAAAACATTTTTGCTTTTCTTGAAAAACATTTTTATGATCAGAGCATATCCTTTTAAATAAGTAAAGAGTGCAAATGGCTTCTAAAGAAGACAATGAGTTGTTGTCTGAAGCTGAATAGGTAGATACTTGTATTAATCAGAGCATAGGAAATTCAGATTACAAATACAAGATAAAATACTTAACAGCTGGGATGATGATGTCTTCAATATTCGCCATATGCTTGGTAGACTCTTTTCTTCACTTCTCGAACAATCTGTTTATCTCTGATCTTCTCCATCAGAGCAATTTCGTCAACAACATGATTGGCTTCTCTCATATCCCTCTTTCCGTTGACGGTTCTGGCAGCTCCCCACTGTGGAAAATCAGGTAAGACGATGTTGATATTCTTCTCAGCTGCATCCTTGATAATGATGCTAAAAAACTCTTCGCCTTTTTCAGTGAGAAAGCTTTCGAAGCATTTGAAGGAAGTCTATGGATCTTGATCTCCCCATCTGTGAGCAAGATAATATATCTTCTGCCATTCTTTCTTCAGATTCAGTCATCTCAGATTGTGAATAGGGTCAAGGAATTCATCAATCTGCTGATTTGATGACTCTAGGAGTTCAGCAACGACTTCATCTTCTAAGCCTTCTGGAATTGCTTCTTTAGATTGTTTCTTCTTTTGAAGGGTCTTCATTCTTTTAAAGTTCGCATCAAATTGAGCAGCATTCTTTCTTTTTGAGTACATCTAAGCTTTATAAAACAGCTTAGAAAACTTAGTTCTAGATTACAAATTATTGATCTAACCTGTACTCTATTGATCTGGTTTTGGCCATCAAAACTTAAACTATAAATTGCAATCAGATTAAGAGCTGGATGAATATCCCAACACATATCTGACATGTTTTATAGAAGCATCTCTCGCTTAAGATCACTTGAGAAAGTGGAAGATTTAAAGAAAAAAAAGGAGAGAGAAAACGAAACATCAAAGAAACATTAGTTTTTCCTCATAAATTTCATGTAAGAAAATACAAAGATTTGATGATTAAAAGTATATCTGACACTACATATTTTGCACATTATGAGGAATTACAACTCAACATGCAGGCGAATCGTATGATTAAAAGTAGCCACCACACTCAACAAAATAAAATTACTCTACTACTATACTGCTAAAAATTGTAAAAAAGAAATGAACAATGTACCATTAAGTTTTCTGTTTTGCAGTGATGGAATACACCACTGTGTTCTAACACTAATCTACTCATTGCAATGCTCTTCAATATTCTTATCTTATTTGGTAACTTGATAATTTTCTTCTATGTGTAATTATGTATTAGAAATATTTTTTTAAAAAAATGTATATAAAGAAAAGAATAGCGTGCACATTCATCAATGAGTCTTTGGCATCATCTAAAAAATCTTTATATTGGACTCCTCTAAAAAATACCTCAAGGAAATAATTGTTCTGTGTTTAATATTTTTTTTAAAGTTAGCAGAAGCTTCCAGAATTTTATTTACTGAACAGTACTCCCGCCGTTCAATTTCATTATTCCCACTTTTCTTTTTTTAGTTGTCCAATTTTATTATGCCCATACCCTTTTTGGAAATAATACTATTTATACTACTTTATCTCCACCCTCCTACCATCACTTATTTACCCACTTTGCAATTCACTTTATTCATAACACAATCATTTATTTACAAATGGACCCCACAATATCCTATCATACCCTCAACTTATCTACTTTATGAATAAACTAATCAATATTTATTAAAACCCGTGCCCAGAGAAGTGGGCATAATAAAATTGGACGGAGGGAGTAATACTTTTGCGAGAGATTTTCGAAACAAAATCTTCAACCTGTAAATCAACTCTCCTCTTACCAAAATGTTCAGAAAATTATACGTCTCATAATTCTTTATTCAAATTCTAACAAATTCAATTTTAATATATATAGAATCTATTAAAAGTCATCGTCATCCTCTAAGACATTAAACCAATCTCTTGCTGCTCAACATCATACATTAATTACTTACAACATCATTTAAAGTAGATAATATGTAGGATGAAATCCACAGCCATAAATATGAACGTCTCAACCAAGCAAATATATTTAGCTATGATATAAATCATAGAACGTCTCAACAGATCAAACATATTCAGACACTATATACATTAACAAAATAAAATCTTAGAAACTATATTTAATAGTTAGAGAAGTGAACTAATTTTCCTTCATTTGTCCTTAATCCCTTCTCGCAAAGACTCAATTTAGTAGCCAAGTTCCTCTAAACATTATGTGAAACACATGATGAGCATTGCTCACCCCTTTCATCGCATATGTTCCCTCATATTTTCAAATATATCAAACATTATCAATGATCATCAAATCATTCAATCCAACTTATATTGCATTACCGCTGGAATTTAAGTTTTATCATAGTACAATATATTTCATAATATTTTTTGTACTCACACTTCCCTGACTCCATTAAAAATAAATAAAAAAACACATACATTGATCCCACCAAAATGACATTGCATCAAACAAAATCATTATTAAGTTAAGTAAACTCGACGATGCAATTAATAAAGTTACTCTTCCATCATTTAATTTTCATGATCTCGTATATCTGATTTTAACACTCTCAGCAACTCTAATAACTCATACTTAGCCCATGATACAAGAAGATTGTATGTCGATTTAGCAAACCAATGCCTTAAGCCACTCAGCCATACCTCCAAGTTGTTGATCGGAATGGAATTGGATGCGCCGGGTTTGGTTGGTTGCCCGAAGGGTTATCTGATCCGATCAACTGCCTAAGTCGTAGCGCGCTAGCGCGCGTACTATTCTTCTATGAGCGAGACTCTATCCAGATCTGACACTCGTTGGAAGGATGCGCCACCTTCTTTTCTATGAACATCCCACCACTGAATGATGAACTTTCTAGTTGTTTTCGCCTCCGACCCGAGAAAAGACACGGTCAAGCCAATCCCTTACCCGCCTGAATGGAATTCATATCTCCTTCGTCTGGTCGAGAAGGGAGAAAGCCCGGAGAACCAGACTTGCTTAGCTTACAAAGCTAGCTTACTAAGGCGAAGGAATTTGTCATTGATTGCACGAGTTAGCCAGCAAACCCCCCTAACTCATCTCTCTCTATAAAAAAAAGGCCTTTTCTCCTTTTCATAATAATAAGGTAAGCACCCAACTCTCGATCCAGAGCTGCTACTTCAAAAATCAACTGAGCTCAGGAAGTCAGGTTAAGACGTCGACTTATACAGGGGAGGTGAAAAAAAAGAATTCATGTCTTTATAAGTCAATCCCACTAAACTACACTTGTACTCTTGACATGAAAAGTAGAGGCAAGCGGAGTCAAAGGCCTCGCCTCCACTAGCAAAGGGGGACAGCCACGCCAATCCAAACAGAGCAAAAGTGCGCCCACTCTACCTTTCTTTATCTTAGACTTAGTTCTTCAAGGTCAAAGAGACCCATGTGCATTTCCTCTGTTCTGTGCTCTTGAACTCTTGATTCCCTTGTGCCTTTAGTTTAAGTATAGGTCGTCGATTCAATCTATCTTGATGGGATTTTTCCTTATGTTCTATTGAGTAGTATAAAAGGGATTTTTTCGAGTAGGTAGCGAGCTGGAGCTGCCATAGCTTATGGCTAGAGCAATGGGAGGGCCCCAGCAGAGAGCAAAGTAATGATAACGAGCGCTCCGCCCGCTTGGCGGGCGGCAGGGGCAGCGGGCAAGTGCTTGATAGGCCAACAACCCAGTGAACCGGGCGGGGCACTCGAAGAAAGGGGGGCACACCAAGCAAGTATGAGAAATTTGCCCCGCTCCGCTTTCTTAAAAGCAAGGACCTCCATTCGAATTAGGAGGTCGAACCAAGGACCTATGGAAGTCAGGGCTCATCCCCGGTCAATATTGGATCAAACAATAGGGGGCCGTAGCACTGACCCTTTTTTGATTCAATATAATAAGGTAAAAGATCGTACAGTTCCCTACCGAGACAAACTCTCAACGGATCCTCGGCGCGCTGGGCATACCTCTTCCGCGCGTCTTTCTCGTGGCGGGAACAGAACAACAGGGAAAGACCCGGCCGACCCGCCCAGGGCTCGAGGGCGAGCTTTATTTATTTAAGAGAGAATGGGAAGTGAGTCGAAAGGCTTCCATTTCCGTTCTTGGTTTGGGGGCTTTCTGGCCCCTCTCGATCTTTTTCGTAGTTGAGAAGGGGGAAGGAGTTTAAATTAATGAACATTAATGAACCATCATTGATGGACGTTGCACATGACACGATCAATTCGACTCAAGGTCCGACACTAATATAAGTTGCTTACTTTCATAGTAGCGAAGGAAAAGGGCAGGGCTTCTTTCGTAGTAATAGTGGGCGGGTCTCATGAGATCTATGCCGATCGTCGGAATCAAACGAAGGTCGAAGGACCATTATATTCATGTTGGGGCATAGCAGCGACCTCACCTGGCGCCATTCCCGGACCTAGCAGCAGACGGGCGGGCCGTGCCTGAATTCAGACCGGACCAGACTCTTCTTTGTTTGAGCTGCTCCCACGCACGCAGAACGGAAGATCTCACTTGTCCTGGACTGGAACAAGTACATAAAGATCTTCGAGGGACCGTGGAGGGAGTCTCCATCGGTCTTTTATAGGATTCCTTATCACGCCACACATGGAGATTTATCCATTGATAGATAAGAGGCCGCCCCCCTTGAACAAATTCTTAAAGGTTAGGTTACTACCTGCTTCTATCGAAGAGGTTTACTTTGTACCACCCGGAGGTCATATAGATCGGAATTCGGAGCGATAAGAACGAAATCCCTACCCACAGCTTCAACTACTGGCGCTTCAAAACAAAAAGGCTTAGATTCGTTGGGCGCTACTGAAAGCCCTTTTTTAGGTAGGTGTAAGCCCCGAAAGCCTTTGGTACTTTGGTAGGGCGAGCAGCCCTTAAACTAAAAAAAAGTGGAACCCTTCCCCTATTTCTTTTATGCATTTCATTCTCTATTTGGCCCACTTCAAACAAAATGAGAAAAAGGGGTCGGTCAATAGCATATCTCTTTCTTTCCTCAGTCTCCGAAAGGAGGAGAGGCCTTCGCATTCCTAATCTGGTAGGGTCGGACGGCTTTGTTTGCCCCAGCTTGGCAAATCGCATCCCCGCACAACGACATTGTGCGCCCCTTACCGTTCTCGCTTAGTGTTTCAACGACTGGGAAGGCAGTCGTAGAAGCAAAGCCTATCGCCACGCCGACCATCAAATACGAGATTGGGCTCCTTCTCAAAGATTTGATGGAATGGTCCAGCCCAAAACAAAAAAGGAAATTATAGTACGCGATGCGTTCCATTTGTACGAATCGCGAACATAACACACACGACCGGACGTAGAGCCACTAAGAGCTGGCAGACCAGGCCGGGCGCAGGTTCCAGATCCGAAAAGTCGAGTCTCAGATCAGCCTAGTGCACCAACCACGTGGTACGACGGGCACTCAAAGACCTTGAAACAACCCTTATCCTTATGGTTTGATATCCGGCAGGAATAATAAAAAGAAAGTCCAGGTTGGTTGGTAAGCCTAGTGATAAGAGACTACCTAGCTTGGTTCGGAGAGCACTTGTTGGGTTAAAGATTTTTGTTGTTGCTAAATGTTACGGCCTAAATGCTGAACTATTGACCCTACTTGTTTGGATGGGTGTTCACCCCAAAGTGTTCCCGGACTGCATGCATACATCCGTAAGTAACTTAGTGCAACATGACAAATTTCATTGAGAGGAATCAACAAAGAAAAGAAAAAGAGGTCAACAACATCTTAATGTATTTTGAGAGATTGTCCTGGGGCTGAGGAGTGTGAATCTTTTTTAGCCAAGAGCTTGACCGGGTGAACCAGCATATAGTGCAAAGCGCCTTTTCGGAAAAGTCCAGTTCAAGACAAAGAAAGGGAAAAGCCCAATTCCTGTATCCAAAACGCATGACCCCGATCTGACCTCTTATTCAAAAGCCAAGGATCACAGTGTGAAGAAGAGGAAGACAGGTCATTGGAAGAGAGCAGAGGTACGAGAGGAAAGGAAGACTCTTACCATCGATTCCATCAACAGCGAGATATGAAATAGCCATTGGCGGCCCTTAAGCTATAAATCAGTCTAACTACTATCCTCCCATTTCTTCACTTTACGCCAGAGGTGGCTTATTTACTTTTCTAGAATATCCTCCGCTGCTGCTAAAGGCTTATTGGTAGTTCTTAGGTCGGTGAAACTGTCCCTGTAGCTAAAGTCAAGTAAAGCCAGTTCATTCATTCATGGCAATCGGTCTAGTAAGGAAGAAGTGAGTTGTAGCCTTAATCTTAGTACACGCACTATAACTATAAGGGGCTACAACGTGGAAAGAAAAGACTTTTCATAGGTCCCCCTTCGGTGGATTGAAAAGAATCTCTTTAATATTTAAGTAACAAGTTTTCAAGTAGAAAGTGGAAGACTCATCAGTGGATTCAACTATTCACCCAATATTGTATGGGAAACTGTCCTTTCCAGTAGACGGGTACCTGTCCCCGGAAGATAGATGCCACGGAGAAGACCCTAAAATCTCTTATGTGTGCCCCGACAATCAATATTCGTACCTTATTGAATAAGAAGAACAAGCCGTCTCTGAACAATCATTACTAGTCAGTTGTCCGAAACCTATTACTATTCCTCTGCTTCTCCGTTTGCTCGATCAGGGGAACCTCGCCAACATACGGTGCGCTCATTTCGAATTGCTTTGTACCGCCCTTCAGGGCACGAGCGGGAATCGTTACGACAAGTTCCTCTTTCGTCTTCTCACGAGCAGACAAAACTTGGGTCAACTTCTCTTACAAAGCCTTTTGCTCAGAAAGCAGACTTTGTTTTCGAGCCTATAATTCCAATTCCTGAGATTTGGCATTCTTCTCCCAAATACTAGCGATATGATAGGGATTCCGTTTATGGACTGAGGTTCAGTTCCTTATCTAAAAGCGTAGCTGGATATATACCCATGTTAGCTTCCATACCTATATATCTCCGATAGAGTTCACTTTATATCAATCTATGACTAGTAGACCTATACAAAGACTATTCACTACAACATATTTGGCCTTGGAGAGCTTTTAGAAGAGCTCTCCAAGTAAGTTGTCCAAGCTAAATTGCACTTGAAGAGCCCTTTTTGCACTTGTAGAGCCCTTTAAGGGCTCTCCAAGTGCAATTTAGCTTGGACAACTCCCACTTGGAGAGCTCTTCTAAAAGCTCTCCAAAGCCAAATATGTAGTAGTGATTGTTTCGCATTTACAGATCTCTTTCGTTATCCTATTAGACGACTTTTTCCCCGTACAAAAACAAGAGATTGAAGGTAATTAAATTTAGAAAAGGATCAAGATCCATACCGGGGCGGTGAAAGAAAGGAAGAGTGGTATAGGAAGTTTGATTAGTGAACTGAGCTTAAGTGGATTCAGAGATTATATGCAGATTAAGCCATCTAAGTAAAGCCTGTCTAAGCCAGCCTTAGACAGTGATCCATACACATTCGATCCATAGCTTATGTACCCGGACAGTCGTCTATGCAGTAGCTCCAGATCTCTCCTCGTCATTGCAAGTCTGTGATCCATGGATCTCCGATCGGGAAACCGTATCCAAGCTCCGTGGCTAGTCTGCGCTCTTTTGGTCTTTTAAAACTTAGCAAACTGAAACATCTGAGTAGCTAAAGGAAGGGAAATCCACCAAGACCCCGTTAGTAGCGACGAGCGAGAGCGGATTGGGGCTTTGAAGAAAAACAAAGACGTCTAAAAACGGACGCCTCACCAAAGTGTTCACTTTTTTTTTCGCCAGGTTTCATTCGATTTGTTGTGTATTGGATGATGGAAAAACCAGCAATCTACGGCTTGAAAGCTTACCTTATTATTATGAAAAGGAGAAAGGGTTTTTTTTCTTTTTATAGATGTTGAGGTTGAGTCAGGGGGTGGGGAGCTTAAAGAGCGAAACGAGCCGCGCTAGCCTATTCGTTTCATTTTTCAGCAGCAAGCTACGGTCTAACGACCCCCTGGGGCGAAAACTCCAAACCTTTCTCTAATAATAAGGTAAGCTTTCAAGCCCCTTGACTTTCTAGTAAAGGGCGCAGTGAACTTTAATTGTGAAAAGATTGGAAGATCTGGCCAAAGAAGGTGATAACCCTGTAGATTCGTTCCCATGGTTCGATCCTTCCCAGTAAAACGCGGCGTGTTCGAATTTTGATCGCTTTTACGCGAGAAAAGGGGACCACCCTCTAAGCCTAAGTATTCCTCAATGAACGATAGCGTACAAGTACCGTGAGGGAAAGGTGAAAAGAACCCTATTTAGGGAGTGCAATAGAGAACCTGAGATCCGATGCGAACAATCAATCGAAGAAGCGGAGCTTAGAGCCTTGACTTTCTATTAGATTAGTCAAGCGCACTCACTCTAACGGCGTACCTTTTGCATGATGGGTCAGCGAGGAAATGGGAACATCGGCTTAAGCCATTATGTGTAGGCGCTTTCTAGAGGTTCCATCTTCTAGTTCTTCCTATTTGACCCGAAACCGATCGATCTAGCCATGAGCAGGTTGAAGAGAGCTCTAACAGGCCTTGGAGGACCGAACCCACGTATGTGGCAAAATACAGGGATGACTTGTGGCTAGGGGTGAAAGGCCAACCAAGATCAGATATAGCTGGTTTTCCGCGAAATCTATTTCAGTAGAGCGTATGATGTCGATGGCCCGAGGTAGAGCACACAATGGGCTAGGGTGGCCTGGCCTTACCAACCCCAAGAAAACTCCGAATACAGGCCTGGATCGTTTGTACAGATAGACTTTTTGGGTGCTAAGATCCAAAGTCGAGAGGGAAACAACCCAGATCGTACGCTAAGGTCCCTAAGCAATCACTTAGTGGAAAAGGAAGTGATCGAGCGATGACAACCAGGAGGTGGGCTTGGAAGCAACCATCCTTTGAAGAAAGCGTAATAGCTCACTGGTCTAGCTCCATGGCACCGAAAATGTATCAGGGCTCAAGTGAATCACCGAAGTGACGAGACCTTGAAAGCTGTTTTTTTAAGTGTCAGTAGCGGAACGTTCTGTTAATCGGGGAAGGTTTTTGGTGACAAGACCTGGAGATATCAGAAGTGAGAATGCTGACATGAGTAACAATAAATCCTGTGAAAAATACGATCGCCTGCCAGTGGAAGGTTTTCTGCGTTCAGTCAATATACGCAGAGTGAATCGGTCCCTAAGAAACCCCCGAAAGGGCTGCCGTCCAATGGGTACACGAAAGTGACGAAGTTTCTTTGACTACAGAACCATGCCCGTCTCTTGGAGTGAATTGGATGATCGGGCCGAGGGCTGCCCCCTCTTCCCCTCACTCTCCTTTCCCTAATATGAACCTTGAGTCATCAAAGCCTTTCTGACTCGGCCTGGCCCGGTCGCCCTACGCGACTGGCCCTTCAAAAGGATCCGAAGGAGTCGTAGTTTGGCGACCTATCTTCAGTAGGGGCCTTTAGTCTTTTGATTAGAGTAGGGGTCGCGAGAGAGCAGAGCGTACCGCCCTGCCATAGTCACGAGTCTCTTTATATTCGCGACTCTTGTCATAGTCAACAAGGTTGAAACTTCCAGGAAAAAACTTCGAATTGGGAGGGCGATCCTCCCGGTGAACTGACTGTACCCCAAACCGACACAGGTGAACAAGCAGAGTATACTAGGGCGCTTGAGAGAACCATGTCGAAGGAACTCGGCAAAATGACGCCGTAACTTCGGGAAAAGGGGTGCCTCATATCTTTTGATTAGGAAAGCGGCACATACTAGGGGGTAGCGACTGTTTATTAAAAACACAGGACTCTGCTAAGTGGTAACACGATGTATAGAGTCTGACACCTGCCCGGTGCTGGAAGGTCGGAAGGAGAAGTGTTAGTTGCTTTGAATGGAAACCCCGGTAAACGGTGGCCGTAATTCTAACGGTCCTAAGGTAGCGAAATTCCTTGTCGCATAAGTAGTGACCTGCATGAATGGTGTAACGACTGCCCCGCTGTCTTCGACATGGACCCGGTGAAATTGAATTCTCCGTGAAGATGCGGAGTACCAACGGCTAGACGGTAAGACCCCGTGCACCTTAACTAAAGCTTCGCAGTGACAACCTTGATCGAATGTGTAGGATAGGTGGGAGGTGGTGACACACAACGACCAATCCTGATAGACCACTCTTTCGTCTAAGGATGCCTAACCGCCACACCGATCATTCGGGGGGAGGCGGGACACTACGAGGTGGGTAGTTTATCTGGGGCCGATGCCTCCTAAAGAGTAATGGAGGTGTGCGAAGGTAGGCTCAAGCTAAGATTCTGCTCGTGAGCGTAATGGTATAAGCCTGTCTGACTGTGAGACCGACTGGTCGAATAGAGACGAAAGTCGGCCATAGTGATCCGGGAGTCGGGAGTCCCGTGTGGAAGGGCTCTCGCTCAACGGATCAAAGGTACGCCGGGGATAACAGGCTGATGACTCCCAAGAGCTCTTATCGACGGAGTCGTTTGGCACCTCGATGTCGACTCATCACATCCTGGGGTTGAAGAAGGTCCCAAGGGTTCGGTTTTTCGCCGATTTAAGTGGTACGTGAGTTGGGTTTAGAACGTCGTGAGACAGTTCAGTTCCTATCTACCGTTGGTGTTAAAGGGATAGAGCTCCCATTTCCAACGCTAATAAAGAATTAAAAGACTCAATCTCTAAACATCTACCAACATTCATTAATCAAACCTTGTTAAACCACACGTAAACACTACCAGTTAAATATTTAAGCATAATTCAGAAACCCCATTAGCTAGAGCCGTCAAAACGGGTTGAGCCTGTTGGGCCAGCCCGCCCCGCCGTTAAAAAGAGTGGGTTGGGCCAAAGAAATTTCAGCCCGCCAGGAGGCGGGACTAGACGGGCTGGCCCGTTTGGGCCGCGGGTTTTGGCCCGCCAATTTTTTTTTTAAAAATTAATTTAAAAAAAAATTAAAACTTAGATCCAAACCCTAGTTACTAACTTAGCGCAAGCAGCCGCATTTGGCAAAACCAACAGACAGTAGTCCAACTTAGCCTCCCTCCTCAAGCATTCTTTTAATTTGAAACACAAAACCGCCTGCTCCTCCACCTGCGTCACCCGGCGCCCGCATGCCTCGGCTCTTCGTCCAAAACTTCAAAAGGTAGACTGCAGTACAATGTGTATCTGTATATTATGTAGAGTTTTTTATTTTCTGCTTATATTTTACTGCAATGAAGACAATAAATTCCTATTTGATTTTTTCTTCTTAAAAACATCACATTCTTATTTAGTAATTAAAAATACAGCAGAATATTTCTAATAATTCTTCTATATTAGGTGCTACATAATCTCTCTAATAATTTCTATTTTATACATTATGCAGACTTGGTGTATTTAAATATTTAATAATTTAATTATTATACTTATATTTTACAGAATATTCGTGAAATAAAAAAAAAAGGTTGGCCCGCCAAAACCCGCAGCCCGCCCATATGTGGGTTAGGTTGAGGTTTTGGCAGCCCGCTTGACAAACGGGCTGGCCCGACCCGCCATTTGGCGGGCTTTTGCGGTTTTGGCCAGTCCCGCCCCGCTGGCCCGTCTTGATAGGGCATTGGCAGATCTACTAAAATAAGTGAACAAAAAGTCCAAATAGCAAGATCTCACCGATCAGGTTTCAAGGCTGAGGTCAGGTCAGTGATTCGAGTGTCGGAGTGTGATACCTTTTTCAAATGTGTTTAATTAACGTTAAGCCTGATCAATATCATCTCACCAAGCTTGTTGTCCTTCCCTTTTCTTCGAAGTTTGTTGCCTCTTTTAAGCCTCATAAGAACTCTGTGAAATATGTTAAAAAATCTGGAAAAAAAAAAAGAAACATTATTGTAGCAGAAACTTTACTATTGGCCTAAATGTTTGACATTTCTGTCTCTGTTTTCTTGAGTCATCTTCGTATGCTTCCAAGTCGAAAGAAACCATTTCCAATTCTTCATGATGTCAACGAAATTATCAAGCCTGGAAGGTGAGCAGAGACAACATAAACCATATTAAGGACCCTTTTTTATTTTGTAATCAAACTGCACTTCATTTTTTGATTACTCTTGTATTGTAGAATGACACTACTTTTAGGGGCCACCAAGCTCCGGGAAAACAACATTGTTGGTAGCTTTGGCTGGAAAACTTGATCAACAGTTGAAAGTAGAGTGGCACTACTTTTATGCACTTCATATGTGATATGTGCAATATTCAAAAGGTAAAAAAAGATAAATTGAGAGAAAAGTACTTAAGAAACTTACAACCACTGTTAGGATTTAATTTACGGAGAATAATTTCCAGGATTTAATTTAAACATGTGAAAGAAAAATTCCTTTAACAAAATTGCAAACATTATTGATAATGATTAAAATAGAAAGTAGAGATTATTCATACAGGCTTCCTCTGGTTTCATTGCGGCCAAATCCATGTACCACGACCCCTTGCTTTATTGTTAAAGGCGTCAATTTGCAACTTGCTATACCGCCATTGCTGCTGCTTAAATCACAATTCCCCCACCAAGAATTTTAAATTAAAGAAAATGCATTCACCCAAAAAAATAAAACTCTCGAAACAATCCAAAATTAAAATGCATGTTTTCCTTTAGGTTGTGTTTGGATGAGGGGATTTGATTTGAGGAGGAGGTATTTCAAATGAAAGAATTTAAAAATAGATGGATTTCAAATGAAAGGATTTAAAAATATATGGATTTCAAATGATATGGTTTTAGTGAGGATTTAAAATCCTAATTTTAACTAAAAAGTGTGTGAGCCTTATATATATTCAGGGAATTTAGAAAATATGAGTAAATGCATACGCCATTGTGAGATGAAGAGTACTCACCGCCGAAAGCGTGTACCTTGTGCCCTACCACTGTAATTGCAAGCAAGCTTCTTTCTCTAGACCCCTTTCCTTTCTGCTCTAACTGCAAATCCATTGCAAATTACATTATAAATTATCTGATTCACACTAAAATTGTGCAAATTAAAGATGAAGAACTAGAGCTGTTATTCGAGCCGAGTCAAGCCGAGTATTTGAGGTTCGAGCTCGAATCGAGCTCTTATCGAGTCGAGCTCGGCTCGATAACATTGTCGAGTAAAAAATTGAGCTCAAGCTGGCTCGTTAGTAAATCGAGTATCTAACGAGCTCGAGCTCGGCTCATTAAGTTAAACGAGTCGAGCCTTATCGAGCCTTAACGAGTCGAGTCGAGCCGAGTCTCGTTAAGGCTCGATTCGAATAACAACACTATGAAGAACTAAACAAAAATTCACTATTTTTGCATAGTAAAATCGAGAAATTGAGAAAAGTAACCTGAACCTATTTTCCTTATTATCGATGAAATCGATGAAACCTTTGCAGAAACCTTCCTACTTGGCAAAAAAATCGCCCATTAGATTCACTCAAAAGAATCGCCCATTAGATCTAGGCAAGGACAAAAATATCGGTATCGATGAAAATATCGATACCTTATATTTATGGATATATCGGTGGAAATATCGATATCGAATATCGATATCGGTAAAAAATAGAAAATTGATGGAAATTTAACATGAAATTTCAGATAATATTATACTCCGTAAGTAACTTTAATACATAAATTTATACTAAAATCACAACAAAATAATTTTTTAATGACAAACATTTCAATAACAATTAACAAAATACAAAATCAGTGTAAAGCGATACAATAATTGTTCATAATTATTTAACAAAAGACAAACTCTACAAAGTAACATATTTGAATGACTTATAAGTGATTTGAAAAGACAATTCAATTCAAAGATTTTACCAATTACCTAGAATTCAACAAATTTGTCAAAAAAAACAAGCAATTTGATATTTTCGATATTCCACCAATATATCACCGATATTTCATAAATTTTGTACTAGATTCAAATGATATCGATACCGATATCGATATTTCCAGATATTTACTGATATTTCCCGATATTTTAACGATATTTTAGAAAAAATCTCGTTCACGTGAATATCCATATCGATAGGCCAAAAATACCGAAATTTCGACGAAATTTTGCGATTTTTTCGTCCTTGAATCTAGGGCACACTCAGGATTGAGAATGAGAAGGGGTATTTCTTTTCAAGGTTTATTGTGCAGTTGAGTTTATGAAACTCTCCATTTTGGCCAGACGCATAAATCGAAAATTTATGTGAGAAAAGCTTACCCAGGGCTTCTATGTTAGTACCAAATCAACGATGAGCCATATTAATCAAACAATTTAGGAGTTAACATAGTCATCAAACTGGGCCTCACAAATAATTCAAACTTAAAATCAAAACTAATTAGAACAACTATAAAACCAAATTGAAATCCTTAGTAGGAAAGAATGAATACCAAAGCATGAAGAAAACTAAATTGAATGTAATTGAATGAAAATTTGAATACAACTTCTTGGGAAAACAGTCACATAGTCACCTCTTGTTAACTCTTGTAGTACTATATTGTCCAGAAGCAGTCACACAATTATTAGTCATAAATTATAGTTCCCCTAATTAAGCACTCTCATACTAATCTTATGCCCAAACTCTTGCCCTTAGTCAATCTTTCCTAATCTACTGTACACTCTACTTGTATATATACCCTTGTAAATCTATTCTTGTAAATCAATCAAACACACATTTTATATCTTCTATATGGTATTAGTAGGGAAACGATCCTAAAACTCCCCGTTTCTTATTTTTCGCTGCTACTCATTCATCCTCATGGCACCCAACAACACCACCACCGCCGCGGCATCCACCCCCACCCTTGTCCCAATCTCCACCCGACATGATCTCCCCATCAAACTTACCCACAAAAATTATCCTTCCTAGCGTGCCCACCTTATGGCCCTCCTTCGCGGTCACAATCTCTTAGGGTTCATTGACGGTTCCAACCCATGTCCTGCTCGCCGTAACGATGGATAAAACTCCTTTGAGGTCCTCACATGGGTGCAGCAAGACCAACTCCTCTTGGCTGCCATATTTGGCTCCCTAGCTCCTGAAATACTACCCGTTGTTTCATCATCCACCACATTGGAGAAGGCTTGGGCGATCTTGTCCCGAATGTTCGCTGGCAAGTCGAGATCTCGTGTCAATCAACTCAAAAGTGAACTCCATCGGATCACCATTGATGACCGATCCATTACGGAGTATCTCCACTATATCAAATCAAAGGCCGACGAATTGGCTTTGATTGATGAACTGGTAAGTCCTGAGGATCTTACCCTATGTTGGACTTGGGCCCTATTGTTGTTTTGGCCCATGTGGTAAACCTTTAGGCCCACTCCATTTGTTTGCCCTAGGGCTGTTTGGCAGCCATACAAATACCATACAAGTCTCTCTTACTTCTTTGTGACGTTAAAACATAATAGAGAGAAGAGTGTGAGACTTGTGTGGGTGTTGTGCTACCCAGTCTTAGTCTTTTGGTTATTCCCTCTACTATCCGTATAGATTCGATACTCAGGTGACCTGAGCCCGTCCCTATCGGAATACTCACCAGAGTTGTTCAACGGAGATGACGAGGAGACCCAACAGTGGTATCAGAGCCACGGGTCGTTGTCTGTCGCCGTCTCTGTGACGCCGCCCCCTCTGTGGCGGAAACCTAGCCGCCGCCGCTCGCCACTACAGCAGCGCCGCCGCCGTCGACGCTCGCCCCTGCAACAGCAGCGCCGCCGCCTGGACTCGCGTCGCCTCTGCTCGCTTCTTGAAGCCGCCGCCGCCTGCTGTCGCCGCCTACTGTCCGAGATCCATCGCCGTGCAACCATCGCCAGTCGTCCTACAGCAGCGCCGCCGCCATCGCTGCCCTCTGGACCAGAACCGCCATTGCCACAGGTAAGTCTGGTTAGTTTTGGTTTTTTATTTATTTATTTGTTTGGCATGGGCTCTGGGTAGATCATTTAATTCAAAGGGGGCTGGCTCTTGGTTTTTTTGTTTCTGCAAGTTTTTTAATTAATTGATTTGTGGGTTTCTTTAAAACAATTCTTATGCAGATTCCACATATTAGTTAATTAATTGGATTAACAGGTTTTAATTATTTATATAAATATCTGTGAGTTAAGAATTTGTTTCAGATTAATTTTAAATCTGCACTCGTGGTTTGTCTGGCGTTTTGAGATCCTTACCTAGGATCTCGATCTGGTATAAAAGTTTATCTCTTCTTTTTACTGATTTTGTAGTGTTGCCCCTGACCGGGGATTATTTGCTTGGAATTTTGGTGCTGTAGATTAAAGATTTTGTGATTGATTTATATATTTGTTATCTCTGTTTTGCGGTCTTGATTTTGGTGACCTGTGTGTGCCTGCTTCCGCTTGCCATTTACAGTTTTTCCTTGCATATTTTTTGTGATTTTTTTTTTCTTTCGGCTCAAAGCTGTATAAACAAATGGCCAACCCTACTCCTATGTATGTGTTGGCTCCCTTTACTGGAAAAGGTGATTTCAGTATCTGGCAACAGAAAATGGAATGCATCCTAATCCAACAGAATGTTTACGCAGCCGTTGACCATTATTATGAGGATGATGAAACTGATAAACAGAAAAAGGTAATGAATAGACATGCTTTATCTTCCATAATCTTGCATTTGTCTGATTGTGTGCTGAGAAAGGTTGGTGTGATGAAAGATGCTAAAGAGTTATGGGATAAGTTAGGAAAGTTATACACTGAAACATCCTTGCCTAGTAGAACCTTTTTACTTGAAAAGTTCTTTAGTTTTAAACTTGACTTGAATTTGGATATAGATGAAAATCTTGATGTGTTTACTAAGCTTATTCAAGATATCAAGCTTACTGGTGATAAGGGCATTGATGAATATACCCCTGTTGTTTTGTTAAATGTTATTCCTGATACTTATGTTGATGTTAAATCTGCGATTAGGTATGGTAGATATAATTTAACTCTTGATACTGTCGTTAATGGCCTGAAAAGTAAAGAGCATGAATTAAAACATGGTGAGAGTAGTAGTCCTTCTGGTGAAGTTATGCATGTTAGAGGGAGGGGTGGTAAGAAACCCCATGGTAAGCCTTGGATTAGAAAGTGTTATAATTGTGGTGACCCTAGTCACAAGATTAATGAGTGCACTGAACCTAGAAGGAATGACTTGAACGAATTTTAGTGCAATATGTTTTTGACTAACTACTTCCCCTCAAGCATAAGGGATCGTAGTAGTATACACGTAAGTATTTCGACCAAGTAGTATCGAACCACGAGAGGTGGGCTAGTGCAATGGATCCCTAAAGTTGTATGTCGTCATACTAATGTAGCTACGGTTTCGGAAGCAATTTGAACTAAAACTAAGAGACAATCGAAAGATAATAAATTAAGCTAAATGCAATGCTAGTAAGTAAATTAACTACTAATCACGAAAACAAGGAAATGACAATTAAAAACAAATAACAACTATGAATGAAATTCGAAGAAGTGCAGGTGTGAGAATGCTTCGGGTGTTCTCTACCTAGTGAAATCGAGTGGGATTGTTTATACCATTTTTATGCTTCAATTTGGACTTTCTAAGAGCATCAAGATGCTAGGATGAAAATCGTTTCCCTTCGGGTACTATAGCCTTACGTCTAAGGTGTTCCCAAACCTGGTAATAAGACCTCTTCCTAATCCTCACCAACTACCCAAATAACCATTCAAGTAATTAATGTCTCCTAATAGGAGTTCTAATACGATTAACTCTCTCTCGACGAATTAAAAGTATAATAAACGCATTTGTATACCAACAACTCACACAATAAATTTATACATGTTCATGTAACTCTTGTCTACGCTAAACATGCCTCAAAATATGGATTAATAGAAGCTAATACACAAAGCACCAATAAAACCCAATAAGAGAAGCAATAATCCAAATATCAACAATAATCAAAGTACAAACAATTCCAACACTCAATATTCAGGTGGTTTCAAACACCCAAAGCATAAAAAGCTTAGCACAAGGTGTTTGAGGAAACACCCATGGCTAAAACACCAAAATAAATAGAAATAAATAAGAGATTTATCAAACAAAGCTTAAATAAAAGAAAAATATCACCTTGAGAGTCTTGTAATTTCTCCATTCTTACATAAAAATAAAATACCAAAATGATTCTAAACTAAGAAAGGATAAAAATGAAGAGTGTGTTTGAGGAGATAAGCTCCTCAAACCTAAGCTAATTGTTCTTCTATTTCTCACATGTTGGAGGAAAATGACTAGGGCTTGAGTGTGTAGAAGTGAGGAAAAACCTCCCAATAATCTGATTTGGGGAGCTATTTATAGCTTGGAAGAATGCTTGAGACAAGATTTGCACTTAGGCCCTTGAAATCCTTTAAAATTCTCGAATTTTCGCGCATCAGCAAGTTGACTCGGTCAACCGAGTGAGTTGGAAGTCCAGAAACTGACCTGGAAGCAGATTTCACTCGGTCAACCGAGTGGGTTGACTCGGCTGCCCGAGTGGAATCTGTTTCAGCTTCACACTTTCTTGTTTCGATCATATCTTGAGCTTCCGACCTCCGATTGACTTGATTCTTTTTTCCATTTCACCAATTTTTTCGAGACGCATCCAATGGTACAGTTATCTTCTTGAATTCATGAATTATCAGACACGTATTTTGCATCCAAATAAGTTCGATTTACCTAAAAAATAGCAAAACACATACCTTTCCCATTTCAAGTGCAATTAGCCAATTTAGTGTGAATAATGCAACAAAATCCTCAAAATTATGCAAAATAAACACATGAATTTCAAGAAATTTTCACACTAATCAAGGAACCAGAAGCATAATAAGAACTCTCATGCTAATCGTGCTAATATTGCCACTACTGATGACAGTTATGAACTTGGTGATGTCTACTGAGTCTTTGTGTACTTTGTGTGTTTCTTTGGTGTCTTTGTGGTTATTTTCTTTGTGCTTATTGCTTTGTGATTTTCTTTGTGATGCATGAGTAGATGATGGGTCAGTGGAAAGGTGGGGAATGGTCGCATGTTTATATGTATGTATGTTATGCATGACTTCATACATTGTGGTTTCATGTTTTCCCCCTACCCCATATACATCTAGTTGCATGTTTATTTGTTTCTTTGTGTTTAGAGATTATTCCTAGTAAGGTGGAGTGATTTTATCTTTGTGATTTATGTGTTCTTTATGATATCATGTCTTTGTGCCTTTGTGTGAGTCTTTGTGAATGCTTCGAGTGAGGTGGAGCTTGTCTTTGTGTGAGTCTTTGTGAGTGCTTCGAGTGAGGTGGAGCTTGTCTTTGTGTGAGTCTTTGTGAGTGCTTCGAGTGAGGTGGAGCTTGTCTTTGTGTGCCTTTGTGTGAGTCTTTATGAATGTTTCCCATAATAGCTTATTTTGCATTTGTTGTTAATTTATGCATGTGTTGTGTGTGGGAGTGTGTGTGTTAGGCGATGATGACCACCTGCGGATTTCGGATTGTAGTTGGGGATGGCCAAAAAGGTGGAGATTGTTGGGCTTGGGCCCTATTGTTGTTTTGGCCCATGTGGTAAACCTTTAGGCCCACTCCATTTGTTTGCCGTAGGGCTGTTTGGCAGCCATACAAATACCATACAAGTCTCTCTTACTTCTTTGTGACGTTAAACGATAATAGAGAGAAGAGTGTGAGACTTGTGTGGGTGTTGTGCTACCCAGTCTTAGTCTTTTTGTTATTTCCTCTACTATCCGTATAGATCCGATACTCAGTTGACCTGAGCCCGTCCCTATCGGAATACTCACCGGAGTTGTTCAACGGAGACGACGAGAAGACCCAACACCCTATTTGTAATCAATGGTCTAGGACCTGAATATGCAACCATCGTCGGCCCCATTCGCACACGCGAAACCTCCCTTCAATTCGAGGAACTCCACGATCTCCTCTACGAACATGAGCTTTCCCTAAAAGCCCAAGAACAAGCCACTCGCAATCTCGTTGCCACTGCAAATGCCACTGTCCGCCATGGTAAAAAAACATTTAGATCTCGCTCCACATCCTCGCCTGCTAATGGTCGCGGATCTAGTAACCGGTACCCGTCCTCGCCTCGCTTCAACACCCCGCCTGCTTACTCCTCGCGGCCATACTCCTCTTCTTGACCGCAATCTCGCTCGGGCTCCTCTCCCCTTTCCGACCAGGCTCCTGTTGTGTGCCAACTATGTGGATTCAAAGGACATACTGCACTCACTTGTCGCCGACCTCCTCCGGCTCAGGCAAACTTTGCTCACTCCTCATCCGGATCCAATCTCCCTTAGATGGTCAACTCGGGGGCCTCTCACAACTTGACCGCCGATCTCAACAATCTCTCCATCCATTCTGAATACGATGGTACACATGAGGTTCAAATTGCTGATGGCTCTAGCCTCCCTATTACACACACCGGTACCTCCCATTTAAAATTTCAGTCCACGTCATTTATTTTGTCTGATGTCCTATGTGTTCCTCGCGCTATGATGAACCTTTTATCTGTTAGCAAGTTTACACAGGACAACAATGTGACTATGGAATTCTTTCCAACATACTTTCTTAATAAGGATCGGAGCACAGGGGCGACTCTTCTTAAAGGATCTTGTTCCAACGAGGTTTATTATCTACCAGCCTCTTCTCCTGTACTTGCATGTGTTGGCATCAAGACCTCTACTGGCATGCTCGACTAGGTCATCCGTCTGTGGATACCAGTCGTTTAATTATCCGTCATTTTAAATTACCTGTGTTGGACATGTCCCGTGTTTTGGACAATAATTGTGTTCCATGTCACTTACGTAAATCTACCAAACTATATTTTAATAATACATCGTTTGTTGCTCTACATCCGCTACACTACATCTATGCGGATGTTTGGGGACCAACCTCGATACCTTCCTTGGATGGATCAAAATGTTTCTTATTATTTGTTGATCTTTACTCTCGTTATTGTTGGCTATTTCCATTGGTTGCTAAATCACATGTGGCCTCTATCTTCACCAACTTCAAGCCTCTTGTTGAAAAACAGTTTGGTCATTCCATCACAAACTTATACATTGATAATGGTGGCGAGTTTCAGGCACTCCGTCCACTTCTTAACACATCTGGCATCAATTGGCTCACCACAGCGCCCCACACGCCACAACAGAATGGCCTTGTTGAAAGGAGAAACCGTCATATATTTGAAGTTGGTCGAGCATTACTATTACATGCTCGCCTACCTCACCGATTCTGGCCGCTCGCTTTACAAACTGCTTTCTACTTGATCAATCGGATTCCCACTCGAGTTCTCAATAACCACAACCCCTTCTCGGTACTATTCAAGAAATATCCAAACTATGGAAAACTCCGTGTATTTGGATGTCTATGCTTCCCGTGGCTCCGCCCTTATATTCCTGGCAAACTAAACCGTCCATCCACAAAGTGGATATTCGTGGGTTATTCAACATCCCAAAGTGCTTATAGATGTTATGACATCTCCAATGGTCGCATACTTACTTATCGGCATGTTCGCTTCTTGGAGGATACATTTCCTCCCTTAATTGCTCCTATGATACCTGAACAGCCACGACTGACCACCATCACTCTACCTCTAATCTCGTCGCCCGCCAATCCTGATGCCCCATCTGCCGACCAGCCTGTTCAACCACCTGTCGAACAACCCTCTGATCCTGCCACAATCACTCCTGCTCGCCCAGAACCACCAGATGAAACTGATCGCCCTCCACAAATTGTTCCTCAAAGAACTCATACCATGCGCACCCGTGCCCTCAACAACATTCATCGTCCAAAAAGGTTGTTTGCCGCCACCAAACACCCACTGCCTTTTGACGCTTAACCTGCCACAGTCAAACAAGCTCTAGATATCCCACATTGGCGCACTGCTATGGCCGAGGAATTCACGGCCTTACAGAAACATGGGACTTGGAAATTGGTTCCCCCACCACAGAATGGGAATATCATTGGGTGTAAATGGGTCTTCCGGACAAAGCGCAAACCTGGTGGCACAGTGGATAAATTCAAGGCTCGACTAGTAGCTAAAGGGTTTTATCAACGACCAGGTGTGGACTTCACTGAGACGTTCAACCCGATAATCAAACCTGCGACCATCCGGACTTTCCTCACACTTGCTGCCTCCAACAAATGGCCCTTACAACAATTGGATGTAAGTAATGCCTTCCTACACGGAACCCTGGATATTCCAGTTTACATGCAGCAGCCTCCTGGTTTTAAGGACCCATCGCAGCCATCTCATGTATGCTTACTTAACCGCTCCCTTTATGGCCTCCGTCAAGCTCCTCGAGTTTGGTATGATTCCCTGTGCTCGGCTCTTAAGTGCTTTGGCCTCTGTCACTCGAAAGCCGATTCTTCATTATTCACTCTTCACACCAGCACTGCAACCCTAATTGTGTTAGCTTACATGGATGATCTGGTACTCACAGGGACCTCACCCTCTCTTATTTCCTCGCTTACTAAGCATCTTCAATCTATTTTTTTTGTGAAAGATCTTGGTTGCCTCTCTTATTTTTTGGGGATCGAAGTTGCCCATTGCAAGGAAGGTCTTTTCTTATCCCAGCATAAGTACTTGGTCGACCTGCTGCGTCGTCACAAAATGGACGGTGTCAAACCTGTCTCCACACCGTCTTCTCCAAAACCAAGCCCCGGATCCTAGCCTGTTGAAGCCAGTGAATACCGCAGTGCCCTTGGCGGCCTCCAATACTTAACAATGACTAGGCCAGACATAGCCTTCACGGTGAACCGTCTTGCTCAACACATGTCCGCACCCACTCCTGATGATTGGGCTTCTGTTAAGCGATTATTCAGATATCTCAAGCATACACTACACTATGGCATTCTTCTTCGGCGAACGACGACCTTCACACCCACTGCTTACTCGGATTCCGACTTTGGTGGAGACTTGTCTGACTGTAAGTCAACCTCCGCCTATGTCGTATTTTTGGGTTCAACACCCATCTCTTGGCGCTCCCGAAAACAACGAGGTGTTCCCGCTCCTCCACGGAGGCAGAATATCGAGCACTGGCTGCGGCTACTTCGGAAGTCTACTGGCTTCGACATCTATTTGCTGACTTGCACATCCCGCTCCCTGAACCTCCCCGCCTCCTCTGTGACAACATGGGCGCCACTCGCCTTGCCCTCAATCCTGTCCAACACTCCCGGATGAAGCACATTGCAATAGATCTTCATTTTGTACGAGATTTAACTTCGAAATGAGTTCTGTCCGTAGCCTACGTAAACACCCGAGACCAGCTCGCGGACATCCTCACCAAACCACTTCACAGAGCACGATTTCAAGATCTACGCTCCAAAATTGCTGTTGCGGATGGAACATCGATCTTGCGGGGGTGTATTAGTCATAAATTATAATTCCCCTAATTAAGCACTCTCATACTAATCTTATGCCCAAACTCTTGCCCTTAGTCAATCTTTCCTAATCTACTGTACACTCTACTTATATATATACCCTTGTAAATTCATTCTTGTAAATCAATCAAACACACATTTTATATCTTCTATAGCAATAGATCAAATTTAAGTTTGAATTTTAAAGTTTTTTTATTTGTTCGAGGCAGAAGGATTTTCAATACTTGTGTCAACAAATTACAGATAAAGGCTGCTCTTATTTTTTCTCAAAACCAAAAAAGGGTTTAAAAAAATATTTTTTAAAAATAGAAAGTGGAAATAGGCGGGAAAACAGGTAGTTGTCAAAAATGGCAACTATCCTGTTATTATATATATATATATATATATAGATTGTCGATATATAGATATAGATATAGATTGTCGAAAAGGTTCGTCGCAGAGGGGGGGCTTGGGGGCGACGGGTGGTGGGTGGTGGGTGAGAGGAGTGGAAGGGGAGGGAAGAAAAACCAGAAGAACAAAAAAAAAAAGACGCAGAAGAGGAAAAAGAGAGGGGAGAAGGGAGGGAGAGGTGGGCGGCTGGTGGGGTGGGGATAAGTTTTAGGGTTTGTATTTTTTAAATTTTTTAGTAAGAGATAAATTAGGGCATGTTTGTTTTGGGATTTTGAAATCCGGATTTCAAAATTTAGTGGATTTCAAAATCCTAATGCTTTTTATGTTTTATGTTTGTTTTGGGATTTATGTAGGGTAGGATTTAACTTTATAGTATAGGATTATAGGTTTTATAAGTATTTATATAGGGTTTGTAGGTATTTATAGAGTTGACTTTTATAGGGTTTATAGGGTAGGATTTTGAAATCCTGAATTAAAATCCCAAACTGTAACGGTGGTGGAGTTTCGAAATCTCAAATCCGGATTTTCCATCCCAAAACAAACATGTCCAAAGTGTAACGGGGCTGGAGTTTCGAAATCCCAAATTCGGATTTCCCATCCCAAAACAAACATGCCCTTAGGGTTTTGGACTTTTGGAGGAGTGTGTTTAGTAAATGAATTTTATAGAGAAAAGTGTAATTTGGACAATTGGTGGAGAGTTTATCTAACATTCTCTTAATTGAGGAGTGTGCATCAATCGGGGAGTACAGTTAACAAAGATGGAGGTGCAGTTAGTCGTACCCTTCTTTACTAATGGGCCTTGAAACTGGGCTTCAAATTGTTTTCCTTCTTTTACTCGTAAGTCCAATGTCATTTTCTTCCCTCTTCTTGAATTATTTCATCGATTGAATTTACAATATAATCAAGGCGTGTGTTGCTAAACGATCATCACTTTCCCTACAAAAATTGCAATCGACATATTTTCTCCAAATCAACTCCAATTAGTCAATTTTGTGTAAAAATACAACAAAATTATATAAAATTATGTGAATTAAACACATGAATTTCGAACAATTTTTACACTAATCTTCTAATGTATAATACAAAATAAGAACAAATGCATTATAACTCTCACTATTCTACTTTAAAATCTTTAAAGTTAAAACGAAAAGAAAAAAAAAGATTAGGTGTTTGAGATACTTTTAAACTATGTGAGATTAAAAAAAAAAAAATCAATACAAATAAAAATATGCAAAATTTTATTTTTCATCGATGTAACGAATTAACTGATTGCATTAATTTGATTCAGTTCGATCTCTTCAAAGTTCGGTTTGATTTTTAGTTTTGTATATATAATTTAGTTCGATTAAAAAATGAATAAAATCGACTAAATACCCGCCCATAACGTTAAGGGCACCCCTACTCAGGTAAAATTAATTCAGTAATTACCTTAGAGCACTCCCAATGAAGGTAAACCAGTTAGGTATATTATCCGAGATGGACGGAGTCAGGAATTGTCTTTAGGAGCCGATTGATAAAATAATATACATGTAACACCAATATATATATTAAATCTCAAGTATATAATTATATAAATATTAAAGAGGGGGTAATGTGTTTTACTTGAGAATGTCCTCCAACAAAGCTGAAAATCTTATGTGTGGCTCTGAGCTATTGAAATGACCTTTAGGTAGCAGTGGAAATCCTTGTAAAAAATGAAGACGATTCTACAAAAAAAATCGAGTCGAAGGGGGCTCCAGCATCGGTCATCCAATGCTCAAGTTAGCCAAGACTCTTAGACTACCATCATCGGTGCCCTCCACCAAAATGTCATAACAAACAGACAAATTTTATAATATTAAAATAATAGAAAGCATTTGACAATTGCGTGACTTGGGTTGGATGGCCAACCTAAGGTCATCAATTTAATAATATTAATTAATATGACAAGTGTCAAAATTTCATTGGTTGTTTGTAATTTTTTATGTGATATAATTAGATTTGTAGATATTGAAGATAATATGTATTAAAAAATATATATATATATATATATATCAAAATTCTTAATTTTTTTTCTCTATTAATATCGAGCTATTTTGAAACACAAACTAAAATTCTCTCTTTTATCATCTAATATTTCTAGCTATTAGATCCAAATTATCCGAATTTTTTTTCAAACTCTCAAGATTATTCAAATTTTTCAAACTCTCAAGATTATCCAAATTTTGGATCTTATTTTAATCTTTCTCTTTCAAATTATGAGGAATTTTCAAACGCACAACACTCTCAATTTTCTCCGGATCTTAATCAAGATCCTATTTCTGAACAAGTCCAAACGTCGCAAAATATCTCCCGAAATTTGTTTCAAGAAACTCCATCGGCAAGTAAAAATAAAAAGGGGGCAAACAATGTACCTTGGTGCGTGAAAGAAGATACACTTCTAATGTCATCTTGGTGTTATGTTAGTGTAAATAGCGTGCGTGGTAAAAATAAAAAGACCGACTTGATTGAGCATATATGGCAGAAATTGGGCCCTCAGAATTAAATAAGTAATTTTTGCTTTCTCTATTTGTAATTTAATATTTCATGCATCCATTTGTAGCTTTTTTATTATTGCTTTTCAATTTCGTATTTTCAAATCTTGTAGTTTTAATTTTGTTATTGAGTTCATTATTTATTTTAAATGTGTGATAAAAAAAATTCACATTATAATTACAAATTTAGAATATCAAGTCATTTTTATATACCAATTTAGTAAAAATTAATAATATAATATGTATTTAAAAAATTATTAATAAATGATTGTTTATGAATAAAGTGAATGACAAAGTGGTAAATAAGTGTTGGTAGGAAGGTGGAGATAAATTAGTATGAATAGTATTGTTTCCAAAAAGGGTATGAGCATAATAAAATTGGACAATCAAAAAAGGAAAGTGGGAATAATGAAATTGGACGAAGGGAGTATTATTTTTGGGTTGAGTTGGATTAGTGTCATTGATAAGGTATGATAAAATTAAATTTGGGTTGAATTGTAAATTGTATAGATGGATGAGAGAGAAATTAATATAATATTGAAAGGTTTAGTTGGGGAGCATGAAACACCATTTTGGAACAGGGAATCCGAGCCGACATGTCATTGCATTATCACTAATACTTGTATTTCTAAATATACTACAAACTTAAATATGAAATCCAATATTCAAGTGTGGGAAATCTGCAGAGAGGGAAAGTCCAATGGCCATACCCGACCCATCTCTCAAAGCAAACACTGTGAAAAATATGACCACATTTAAGCTCCCTGATTTCGTCATTTTCATCATCAATTCTGCACAGACAAACAGAGCACTCCTCCGTAGCAAAATGATCATCACTACACCTCGAAGAATAATCCAATTCTGCAGTAACAATATTGCAACTGCTACAGAATTGGTGAACAAGGAAATTGATAATGGAGATAATTATGGTCGTGATAAGCTTCAAATATTCTTGCAGAGGCATGTTTGTTGATTTGATTTGGAGGTTTATTTATAGATTATCTTGATAATTTTGATAAGGTTATAATTATTGGACCTATATTAGTAAATACACTCTCATTCTTATTTATTGTATAGGCCCACCTTAGTTTCCTATGGGCTCTCTTATAAAGCCCATTAGGGTTAGGTTAGACCTAATTCTCTCTTGTATAAATACTCATTGTAAATCTCCTTTACAATTAATCAAGAAATTATATTTCCAATATTGTTCATTTCTCTATATGGTATCATCGAGTCATTCGGCTCACGCCTGATCCAAATCTTAGCCGCCGCCGCTGCATACTCCAGCCGCCGCCGCCGCTTCTCTCTCACTACCGCCGCTGCCGTGCATCAGTAGCGCCGACGCTGCCTTCTTCTCCGACGCACCACCGTCGCCATCCGTCTTACGACGCCTCACTCCGCTGCTCCCTCTCACCAATGGCTGCCTCTCCTCCGTCGTCGGCACCAATCACCTTCAAGGGACTCGCAAATATGTCCCTGAAGCTCAACTCCACCAACTATGGTGCTTGGTCCTTCCAACTTCGTCTTCTCCTCACTGGACACAACCTCCTAGGCTATGTCTTGGGCACACATCCATGCCCCTCGTCCACATCCCCAGCCGCCGACGGCACCGCCAACACCACTGTTCCAAACCCGGCACACGACCTATGGGTGTGTCAGGACAACCTCATTTTCTCGGCCTTGGTCGGATCTATGTCCCCGGAACTAATACCATTTGTTGCCTCGTCAAAAACCTCTTGCGAAGCCTGGAAAATGCTTGAGAGCATGTATGGTAAGCCCTCGCGAGGTCGCATTCTTGCCCTAAAAACCAAGTTTCGCTCACTGTCCAAAGGTGCTCGCCCAGTCTCCGACTTCCTCATGGAAGTTCGCTCTGTAGTCGACGAGTTTGCTCTCCTCGGCATCTCCTCTGATGCCGAGGACGTCACTCTCCAGGTCCTAACCGGCCTTGATGAGTCCTACAATGACATAGCAAATGCCATCCAAGCTCGCGAACAGCCCATCTCGTTTGCCGAGCTTTGCGACAAGCTCCTCAGTACCGAGGTTCAACTTGCCTCGCGACCAGCCTCGGCCATCATACCTGCTTCTGCTCTCACTGCTGGTAAACCTCATCATCGCTCCTCGCGACCTGACTCGAGGTCAAAAACTGCTGACACTCGTCCTCGCAAAGGCCCTACCTTGGCACCTGCCAATATTGTCGTACACCAGGGCACACTGCTCGCACATGCCCTGAGATTCCCTCATCGCTCCCTACTCCAACCACTGGTCCTCGCCGCCCACCTGGACAGTATCCATCGACCCCCCGCCACAATCGAACAGGTGCTCGCCCGGCGTACTCTGCTCATTCAGCCTCCTCGGCACACCCTGCCGAGCACTAGATCCTTGACTCGGGTGCTTCGCATCACATCACCAACGATCTCGCCAACCTATCTCTTCACTCACCATTTGATGGACCTGACAATGTTGAAATTGGTGACGGTAAAGGTTTACACATATCTCACACTGGCTCTATGCGGTTTCCTCAACTTGAGTCTCTCAATTTTTCGAATGTCCTGGTTGTCCCACACATCTCGAAAAACTTGATCTCGGTCTCTAGCCTCTGTCGTGATAATAATGTTAACATTGTCTTTGATCGATCTTCTTTTCAGGTGCGGGATGGTCACTCGGGGAGCATTCTCCTAGTTGGGAGTCGTATCAATAACTTGTATGTCTGGCCGGCACACATGTCCACCACCTCCCCGCAAGCCTTCACCACTCAACACCCCACAACGACTACCTGGCATGCTCGCCTTGGTCACCCATCGTCAAAAATCCTTGCTCACACCCTCTCCAAGCTCAGCTTATCCAGTGCACCTTCCAAACATTTCAATTGTAACTCTTGTTCTTGTATCAAAAGTCACAAATTACCTTTCTATGATTCCAGTATTGTGTCCACCAAACCACTTGATGTTATCTTTTCTGATGTCTGGTCGTCGCCTGTCTTGTCTCCTGAGTGCTTATGTCGTCTTTTGGGGGGCCAATCCCATCTCATGGTCGTCCAAAAAGCAGAAGTCTGTTGCTCGCTCGTCAACTGAGGCCGAATATAGAGCCATTGCCGCAGCGGCCTCTGAAGTGCAATGGCTAACATCCTTACTTCAAGAACTACACTTTCCGATTTCTCCGGTGCCAGTCATCTACTGTGACAACATTGGGGCCACCTACTTATGCTCAAATCCTGTGTTTCACTCACGAATGAAACACATTGCCATCGACTTCCACTTTGTTCGTGACCTGGTCAAAACTGCTCGCCTCCGCATCTCGCATGTCTCGACTGCCGACCAGCTTGCTGATGCCCTCACCAAACCTCTCTCCGGTGCTCGTCTTCAGCTCCTTATGACCAAGATTGGACTATCCTATGGTACTCCATCTTGAGGGGGCATATTGGACCTATATTAGTAAATACACTCTCATTCTTATTTATTGTATAGGCCCACCTTAGTTTCCTATGGGCTCTCTTATAATGCCCATTAGGGTTAGGTTAGACCTAATTCTCTCTTGTATAAATACTCATTGTAAATCTCCTTTACAATTAATCAAGAAATTATATTTCCAATATTGTTCATTTCTCTATAATAATTATTCCAGACATATAATTAGTTATATATCTATATGATTAATGCAAGATATCTAATAACACACCGTAAATGACCGACTGATTCATTGTACTACTGGGGAGTTTGGTATACACACTGTTTAGTCTAATTAGGTGATCATCGATCAGTTGGATGTTTATTTTTATTTTGTCTTACCACTGTTGAGATTCTTGAGAACTAATTTTACCATAATGTCCCCCCTTTAATTAATGATTTGCCCCCTTTTGCCCTCTTCCGAACAGTTTAAAAATAAATATATCTATTTTTTTAATTAAACTAAGTTTACGAGAATCAATCCCTCTATTTTTTGGGATCTACAAGTACTTTGGAGCCAAATCCACCCTCCTACGCTACGCATACTCACACGTCTTTAGAGAAGCCAATCAGACGACGGATGTTGTGGTCAAAACTGGCCTTGATTGTGTCTAAAGGGGCTACCCCAAACTTTTTACTTTCATTTCTGCATGATGATTTATAATATGTTTTCTGTAGACGTTGACTTTTAGAGGAGTGTACCTTTTTCCTTAACCCTGAGTTTTATCCATAAAAAGGGTTTTCTCGGGCAAAGTTTTAATGACACTTTAGCCTCTTGCTCGACTTGTGAGTTATGGTCCAATGTTTCTTTTATCTCATATGATCTACCTTTTATTGTCATGAATCAAGTAATATATATATATATATATATATATATATATATATATATATATATACCTATAAATGCTAACAAATGCTGATTTTTGTTTATCCCTCGTACACAATTTTTGCAACCTCCTAAACACCCTCTCTCTAATTTTATTTAATTTTACTATATATATATATTTTTTTACGAGCATTCGTCATTATTAATGAACTAAATTTTAAATATGGACTAATCCCCTCTCATTAAATTTGAAATAAATTATTCGGTAATGATACAAAATCTTTAAATAAGTCGAGGTTTGAAGTTATACCATCTTGAATATGAAAATTGTAATTTTGTTAATTTCCATGTGTAAATGACCAAAATTATGCATTTATATATTGCTATATCCTAGAGGGGACAAATTTAGGACTTAATATAAATGACACTAACAAAAGAGTGAACAATCAATAGAAAAACTCAGTTTATTGCAATGTCTAGATTTCTACTTGGCCCCAACCAATATTTATTATACAAAGGCTACGAAAAAGCTTGGATCATTAGAATTAAGGACTCCAAGCAAACGGTTTAATATTCTCCACTTCATTTTCTTGGACAAAGGTTAAAAAACTTATAAATATGGACAATTGATCACAGTTAAGCAGATTAAAAAATCAAAGATACAATAAATAAACATGAATTCAAATAATTGCAGCCAATCATGTCTTAACAAAGTTCACACTACTACTATCCATCATTATCACCGTAATGTGAATCTTATGTAATCTTAGATCAGGGGATGCAGAATGAGTAATTGAGGGGGAGCAATATTATTGTAAAATTCTAAAGTTATTAAAATTTTAAATTATACACTAACAAGCCCATATTCATACTAATTATCATAAATTTTTTAAAATATAACATTAAACTTACGACCTATTAAAATTTTAAACATTTTTCTTTCATGTCACGTAAATCATCTATAAGCGAAGATTTTGAGGGACAACTTTCATTATTATCTATAAATGAATTTGAGTGAGATACTTGAGTATTTAAAAAAAAAAATTGTTTGGCCTTTTCATCTACAACAGAATCAAATACAAATTAACTAATTGAAAGACTACATTAAATTCTAAATTCTAAGTCTTGATTAACAATTAGTTATATGATTCTTGTTTATATTTATTTTGACCAACAAAACAAATTCTAAAAATACATAAATTAATAATTGAATGATTAATTTTAAATTAAACGTCAATTATGATTAAAATAATAAATTAACAAATAGTATATAAATATAAATTAAAATTACAAGAATTGTCGGGATTACTGGGAGTTACTGACGGCAAAACAAAAGATGGAATGGAATAGGCCTCACTTTAGTTATTTCAAAAGGCTAAAGTCATGGTAGAAAAACTATTTAGGGAGGGCCAACAAAGGGGTGAGACAGTGATGGAGAGAGTAATTCCAAGAGTTGGTTATCACTTATCATTTATAAATTATTTGTATGTCATTTAAATTTCATTTAAGTTTATCATTATGGGCCTTAATTGCCCGAGAAAACTCTAATTATTTATATCTCATTTTGTAATGTGGAACGACAGTTTTTGAATCAAGATTAATTAAATATGGGTTTTATCGTTGGGAAAACGAGTTTCGCCTTGATATTTCGGAGTTCGCCAGCGACGGTTCCCCAAGCGCCTTCCTTGATTGGATCTATACGATTGAGGACATGTTGGAATTTAAATCTTTACCGCCTGATTGTCGTGTTGCCTTGGTCGTGACCAGGCTTTGCTCCCATGCGGCCGCTTGGTGGTGCCACCTAAATAATCCTGCCACCGTACAGGAAAGTTTGAAATTACTCACTGGGATAAATTCTAGAAGCATTTGTCTAAGGAATTTTTACCCCTTAAGTATGACAGCACGTTGTATCATAGGTTTCAGAACCTTCGTCAAGGGCCACGCTCGGTTGATGAATACACCGTTGAGTTTTATCAACTTCTCACCCATATCGACAGCCGTGATGTTAGCGGCCTTCAGTTCCCCTTTCAGGACACATTGAATATGTTGTGCCAAGAAACACTAGCAGACGCACACTAACAGGCTGTAGCCTTAGACATTCAACTTTTTCGCTGCGGCTCTTCGACTCATTTTCAACTTGATAGGCGTCGTACCAGCCCACCACCACCGCCACAATCTGACTGTCGTCCCATGGGCACCGCTTCGGGTGTTCCCCCTACTCGTCCGCCTCTTCTCGGCATCGGGCCTCGTCCATCCATGCCTAGCCACTGCTTTAATTGCGGGGATCTAGGCCATCGCATGGCTGCATGTCCGAGCCCACGTAGCTCCCGTGCTCTATTGCTTGAGGGCGATATTGATGATCTCTATGGAGCACCACCCGTCTTTGATGAAGATCCCACACATGATCTGGCTGAAACACACCTCGAGGGCGACATCGACTCCTTGTTTGTGCTTCTCCGTGCTTTCTATTCGCCCAAGGTTAATGCCCTTGATGCCCAACGAAATTGCATCTTCCAATATACATGCACGATCAATGGCAAAATCTATAAGTTTATTATTGATTTGGGTGCTTGCGAAAATGTTATTTCTAGTGTTGTTGTGTCTAAATTATCTCTTACTACTTTTGCTCACCCTTACCCTCACCCTCACCCATATAATCTTGGTTAGTCAATTGGTGATAATGTGATTACTGTGACTAATCGTGTGCGAGTTTCCTTTTCTATTAGTGGTCGTTATTCTGATACTATTTGGTGTGATGTGGTGCCCATGGACGCTTGCCACCTTTTGCTAGGGTGTCCGTGGAAATTTGATCACCGTGTCATGCATGATAGGTTTTTTAATACATATTCTTTCATTGTGGACGACTCTAAGTTTGTTTTGCACTCCTCTTGAAAATTCGACCCTTTAACTACACCTTCCACGCTAGTTGTTATACTTTCTCACTCGGCCTTTGAGAGTGAGTTATTGTCGGGTTCTCCGGGGTTCTTATTGATTGCTCGTGATATTTCTGATACTTCTACTGTGCCACCTATCGCTCACCCCATGTTGCAAGACTTCTCCGATGACTTTCTACAAAGCTACCCTCTGAGCTTACCCTTCTCAAAGATATACAACTTCAGCTCGAACTGGTTCCCGAGGCTTATTTTCCCAACATGCCCTATTATCGTATGAGCCCCTCTGAGCACGCTGAGCTCCATCGACAAGTTGAGGATTTTTCGAGTCGTGGCCTTATTAGGGAGAGTTTGAGTCCTTGTGCAGTGTCTGCCCTCCTAACGCCCAAGAAAGACGGTTTTTGGCGTATGTGTCTTGATAGTCAGGCTATCAATAAGATCACTGTTCATTACAGGTTTGATATTCCCCGCCTTGATGACTTACTGGATCAGCTTAGTGGTTCCACAGTTCTATCTAAGCTTGATCTTCGTAGCGGCTATCACCAGATACGAATTAGACCCGGGGATGAGTGGATGACTGCTTTTAAGAGAAGGGAGGGTCTCTTCGAGTGGCTCGTCATGTCCTTTGGCCTCTCGAATGCCCCGAGCACTTTCATGCGAGTGATGAAACAGGATCTACGGCCTCTTATTGGGATTTGTATTGTCGTATATTTTGATGACATCCTAATTTATAGTCGATCTGAGGCGGATCATGCTGACCACCTGCGCGTCGTCCTTCATATTCTCCACTTTGAGAAGTGTCAGATGTCGAAGGGGACAACAACTAATGTCGGGTTGTACCGCCCTCTTCTCGTTCTGGACCCTCCTTATCTCAGCGTTAGTATGGATTTGGTTCTTGGCCTCCCTTGTACTTAGTGGGGTTTCGATTCCATCTTTATCGTCGTTCATCGATTTAGCAAGATGGTCCACTTCATTCCATGCAAGCAGACTTTCGATGCCCTTCATGTTGCCCAACTCTACTTTCGGGACATCTACCACTTACATGGCCTCCCCTCGTCCATCGTCTCTGATAGGGACACACACTTCTCGGGCCACTTTTGGCTTAGTTTGTAGCGCATGGCCAACACCGAGTTTTATTTCAGTAGCGCCTATCACCCCAGACGGACGTGGTTAACCGCTCTTTGGGGAACCTGCTTCGTTGTTTGGTTGGTGATCACCTTCGGACGTGGGACATGAAGTTAGTTGATCCAAACTGAATTCACACACAACTCGGCGGTCAACCGCAGTACAAGTTTTTGTCCTTTTCTGATTGTTTATGGTTAAGTTCCTTGTGGTCCCGTTGATCCGATGACCCTACCTTCTGGTTCTCCTGTTGATGCACGTGCATTGGATTATTGAGATGAGCTTATGCAGATTCATGACATCACGCGGCTCGTTTGGAGGAGAGTAATGCCTGCTATAAGGAGCACGCCGACGCGAAGCGGCGCCTCTTGGAGTTTGAGGTTGGGGACCTCGTGTGGGCCGTCCTCAATAAGGATCGTTTTCCCGCTCATGAGTACAACAAACTAACATCCCGTAAGATTGACCCGGTGGAGGTGGTGGAGAAAACCAACCCTAATGACTACCGCTTGCGCCTTCGTCCCCATAACGCAAGTCCGACGTCTTCAATGTCAAACACTTGATCCCGTTTACTCATGGAGAAACAATTGATTCTGATTCGAGGGCGAATCGCTTCGATGGGAGAGAGAATGATGGAGAAGCAATTGCGAATTCACGAGTTGGTTATCATTTATTAATTATTTGAATGTCATTTAAATTTCATTTAAGTTTATCATTATGGGCCTTAATTGCCCAAGAAAACCCTAATTATTTATATCTCATTTTGTAATCTGAAACGACAATTTTTGAATCAAGATTAATTAAATATAAGGATGATAATTTTAACCCGACCCATACTATTTGGGTCGGACCCGTATTGAAATGAGGCGGGTCCGGATATCACCCTTGACCCGTGCCCCGGACTTATGACTCGTTTTTATACTTATTTTATAATATATTTCTATATTTTGCATATACCATGTTTATTAATATATATATATATAGGTTAATATAAATTAATAAAATATTATATCAAATACAATATGATATTTCATCTAAAAATTTATATCAATATTAATCTCTTTATAATGTGAAAATAAATTTATAAACATGCTTTTTTCAATACAAATCTAAATTTTATGTTATATAGTTTAAAAAATATATTTATTATTTTTTTAAGAATATTTTTTAAAATTTATAATGGATCGCCTCGTCCCATCCTGTGACCCCAAGTAAGTCGGGTCCAGGTATCTAGGTACCTGGTCTGGCCCATTGTCGTCCCTAATTAAATCTAAGTTTTATCCCTTTCCTCTCACGTTACACGTTCACGCTGCGTCAGACCGTTTCATACATGAAACGAGACATAACCTCACTTCAGAATTCACACTTTAGGATTTATATTTTCTTATACTTCAAAATATAATTCGAATTGAATTATAAATTCCCAGATCAAAATATAAGTAGATCAGTGGTTAAGTTTATGAGCCCTGCCGGTGTACGAATAAAAGAGCACATGTGGATCCCTATTTGAATAATTTTAAATTCAAAAGACATGTAATGGTCATTTTACATTTACTACCCATCAATCAATTAATATATATGCCAACTCATTTCACGATATCACTGTGCTTAAATTGAGAATTTGAGATATCAATATATTTGAATCAAAAGAAATATATAATATTCCTTGAATCATGTCACCAAATATAATTATAGAGATTGTAAATATTAATTGTTTCCTTTAAATTGAACGTTTCTTATTATTACTTTTTTCTTTTTAAAGATAAATTTTAGATTAACCAAACAAAATTAGAATCAACACACAGCCTTATACTTCCTCTACTCTACAATATGTGAAGTTTTCAATTTTATTTTTTTTATATAAATTGAAAAAAAAGTGTGTATAACAAATTTGCTCTTAATTAATAAATCAAATCTCTATCACTTATTATAGTAGTATGGTGGGAGCTAGTACAATATAAAATAAAGGGAAATTTTAATGCTGAAAAATAAATTCACAACAATTTTACAAACTAAAAAAACAAAATTACAACATATCAGTACAAAAAAAAAAAAAAACTAGTTAATGATAAAAGAGAATGCATGTATCTCACGTTTCTGTAAACAAAAACATGAAGAAAAAGCCAAAAAAGAAAAAGAAAAAGTTGACAACGAAAAAGAAGAAAAAAAACCAACTGATAAAACATAAGAGATTTATAAGATCTTTTTCCCTTTCCAATTCATTGATTTTTCACTCAACAGCGACTCTTTAATATTGCTAGAACGTACTTTCAATAACTTTGCGTCATAAATTTGAGTAGACGCACAATACACTTAGCTCCATTATTGCATCCATGTCTGGCTGGTTCGGTTTAAATATCAAGATCTTAAATTTGTGAAAATATATTTATATAGAATATTCGATAAATTTTAAAAATTATAAAAAGTTAATAATAAACTGTTAATGCATTAATTTAATAAAATAATTTGAATACATTTTACAACCATGATAAATTTATATAAAATATGATATATAGTGTTATTTCATAATATTTATTAAAATATTTTAAATTTATAGACAATTTCTCAATTTTTTTGATATCTTTCGATATTTTACCGGTATTAACTGGTTCGATATTGTTAATTTCATCGATATTTATTATTTTTCACAAATATCGTAGAAATGTCGATTTTTCCCAATATCGATACCGATAACCATTAAAATTGGATATATCAATGATATTTTCAGATATTTTTATCCATATGCATGCCTCTAAAATACTCCTTCCCTATTTTATTTATTTGTCTCTAAGACTTTGATACGAATTTTAATGTAAAAGTTAATAATAATTATATTATGATAGTAAAATAACTTTTTGTTGGGCTTGTATTAGTTATTTAAGGAGAATAAAACAAAAGGAAAATGCTTTTGCAAGGAAAAGAAAAAAAAAATTGGTGTAATTTTAAGATATTTGATGGAGATAGTTGGAAAAATAAATTAACTTTATTTCAATTTTGGAAATAAACAATCTAATAAAAGGTTACAAAAATGAAAAGGAGACAGTCTTTTATTAGAGGGAGGGAAGTATATAGTTAAAGCTTTTTGCTGAATTAATTCATCTTTCTTCTTCTCCTATATTTAATTCTTTTTGTGTACTTCAATTTGAATCCATTCTCCTCCACCTAAAGTGCAAAAGTAGTATACTACTAAAAAGCCATGAAAACATGCCACCCAGATTTTACATCTTCATGCGATAAACACCCATATTCATCTCATGTCGGAATCTGCCCCTTGTGTTTGACACACAAATTGGCCAAATTGGTCTGCTCTGATTGCGGTAAAAGTCGTGTTTCTTCATGTTGTTGCTCCTCCTCCTCCAATCGTGTTTCTTCATCTAGTGTTTTCGATGTTGGCTCTGTTGGGAGACTCTCATTTTTCATTGATAATGAGAAGAATCTTGACTGTAATAAGTCCAAAACAAAGTCAATCTTGTTGAGAAGAAGCAGCAGCACTTGTGTGGAACAAGTGAAGAAAAAGAATGGATTTTGGAGGCTGCTGTTTGGTAAGAAAACAAACAAAAATGGGGAGGCTGCTGATCATATCAATGGAGTGTCGAGGTCTGTGTCTTTTTCTTCTTCTAATGCCAAGATTTTTTCTAATGCCCAATTTGGGTGTTTTTCTAATCAAATGGAGGTTCATCATCATAGAGTTTGTAATTTTCCGATTATTAAGGCAAGTGATGATCATGAGTTCATCGATCTAAACCTCGATTCGCTGTCCGAAGATTTCGTCGGTGGTGGTGATGATGGCGGCGGCAATGGAGTTTCTGATATTTACGGAAATGGGAATTCTAAAATTGGAGGGAATTTTACAAGTTTGAAAGGCAAATGGGGGTTTATGGAAAAGGGGGTTCTTGCAATGAATGAGGTAGAGAGAGGATTAAAGCAGGGGAGCAAAAACTAGAAGGATTGGAAATTGATTTTTTTTTTATATTACTCCCTCCGTCCCGGTATAAGTTTTCCCTTTCTTTTGGTTGTTTTGATTAAGAAATATGATTAAATAATAGATGTAGTACAAGTGATGTGATGGTGAGAGAGAAAATAATAGATGAGTGTGAGATGAAGTATGATAAAATAATAGATAAAGTGTAAGTGATGTGATTGGGAGAGAGAAAATCATATGCCAAAAATGGAAAAATATGAAATGGGAAACTTATTGTGGGACATCCATAAAAGGAAAGTGGGAAACTTATAGGGGGACGGAGGGAGTATATGTTTTGAATTTCGGATGGTGTAATTCAAGATTTCAAAATTTTAATGAATAGTAACAGTGTGTATTTGTTTTGAATGTTCGAGTAGGGTTTGAGTATAATATTGTGAAATGTAAAAGTACAAGACATGATGTTATATATATACTTATATATGTATTAATGTTGGAACTTTATGTGAAATTAAATATGGATGAGTGATGATGTTGTTGGGATATGAATCCTAATACAAGTTCTAAATGATGAAAAGATGAGTTGAGTTTTGATAAGCCAAAAAGAAGACTTGAATAATTTCTAAATGTTGATTGATCTAGTCTAGTTATGTAAGTCGTCTTGAGCAGATCAGTAGAGTACAAAAAGTACAAAATTGAGAAAAGATAAGTATGATTGAAAGACAATTATACTATGTTATATTTGTTAGGTTTTTGTATTGAGCTATTTGAATCATTGTATAGAAGCTCATAGTTCTTATTATTTGTTTATTGATGTATAGATTTAAGGTGACTAAGCTGAATTATAAAGCTTAAAGTAATATAATAGTCTTGTTAAGATTAGATGATAGGACTAGTATAGATTAATTTTTTATCAAAGTCTACTACAGAAGTCTACTAAAGAAGAAAAGAAGACTGGATGCACAAGACAAGACAAGTGTTGGAGAAGACTAAGATTTTGTCTAAGTGTTGAAACCAGACAAGACAGGTGCGCGATAAGTGAAGGAAGGAAATCTTAAGTCAGAAACGCGTATTGGATATATATTGAAGAGTTAGTTGTGGAATAACTAAACGCGTGGATGGATAAGAAGAAGCGGTTAGAAGTCGGTTATCAAGATAAGTTGGTTACATAACAGAATGTTCTTGAAGATTGAAACTTATAAATACCCCATGGTATTCAACGATTCAAGACTACTGATACGACTGTTACTAAGTGATTTGAAGCATTCAAAAGAGATATTCGAAGCAAATTAAACTCTCAGAGTTGAAGTTCAGAAAGTTCAAACCAGAAGACAAGTGAAGAATTCGAAGAAGGCTACTACTGAGCTAAAGAGAAGTTTTACTTTTGTTATTGTTGTTCAAGTTGCTAGTTACTTGTAAAATAGCTAGTTAGATCGAAGATATATCTGGAGATATAATCGAGAAGATTAAAGTCTTATTTCTTGGGACTTAAAACCACAAGAACACACTACTCGATTGGAAGAGTAATAAGAATTTCACGACTGGAGTTGTGAGAGTGGATGTAGACAAGTTGTCGAACCACTATAAATCATTGTGTGTTGTTTACTTTACTGTTCTATTTGTGTTTACTTGATTAACTGTTTAATTGATTAATATTACACTTAGGATAGACAAGATCAGTGTTCGTCGAATATAAGTTGAGTATAAACTTGATTGGGCTCATTGATTTATTCTGTATTCCGCATTGTGTATTCTGATATATTGAAAGATTTTTAAAAGTCTATTCACCCCTCCCCTCTAGACTTTTACTAGCTTACTCAATATTATAAACTCAACTTGGGACCAACAGATGTGATATTATTACTCCCTCCGTCCATGTAAAATATTTGTGTTTCTTTTTTCACAGAATTTTAAAGAATATTGTATGTTTACATATAAAGTAGTAAATAAAAAAGAAATAGGAACAATCTGAAGAACTTTATTGTTGATGAATGTGATTGAATTTTAAATTTTGAATTAAAACAATATGGAAGACGTAATATCCGGGTGAATTGCAAATCAAACATGCCCTTATAGCTTAGCTGGTCTTTTTTAGTACATACAAATGTTAGCTGTGGGTGTGAGTGGAAGTTGATATCTGAGTTTGCATAATCTTGAATTTGGTGGACATGATTTGAAGGGTATAATAATTATAGCATGTGCGAGGCCACATGATAGAATTGCAGAATTAATTAACTGATATTCACATCCCAACAACCAACCTTATTAGTTATCAACAAAGTAAGACGACGTGGGAATCAACCTTCCAAAACTATAACTATGGAGTATATTTGATTGTTTCAAAAAAATAATTAGAATAGTGAAATTTGAGGCAATTTGTAATTGGTCCAGCTAACATTTTCCAAACAAATGCTATACAAATTAATCTTATCAAGAAGTGAGCTACGATGAACCTTCCATAACCAAAAAGGTCAACTTTGAGAATACATATATTATATGTAGCCTTAATTTCTTGGCATTATCAATCATTCATCAGAATAGTCAAACTATTTGAGACGACGTGTTGTAAGGATTTCATATATCATCATCTATATATAAAACATTATATTGATATTTGGTATCAAGAATTTGGCAAATTGTAACAAGAAGATGTATGTGACAAGGCCTCTTTCTCAGCTGCTAAGATCCCCGGAAACTGTGGCAGCAGCAACCGATGGCCCGAATTCCGGATATTTGGTCATCCAGGACGTCGAATCCGAAACATACTCATGTTTCGGACTCTGCAAGAATCGAACCCTCAAGGAGTTTCCTTTCCCTCAGAACAAGGAGTTGACTGTCCGATATGTAACAAACGCAGGGGAGAGCACTCATGTTTCTCTTGACCCCCTTTTCTTAATTCCTGTCCTCAATCAACCCTTGTCTGCCAATCTTTACTATGCCATCGTTCCCCATAGAAAACGCAAAGGGTACGTTCAACTGATGCGTATTTTTAAATAGTATTAGTTGTTTCACTAAAAAGTATTATTGATTGTTACTTCAGGGAAGCATTCACGTGTTCGACGGAAGAAGATAAGACCAACTGTTTTTTCTGTCGTTGTGTTAAAGATGTAAAATCGAGGCCGTTAGATCCACGCAACGTTTATCAGCAATTCAAGATTGTTCGGTATGAAGGACTTTGCAGCGGGAGGGATGCATTCGTTGCTAAATCGGTTGCATCTGATGGTTTCCCTCCTTACTTCTTACGAAGAAAGGGGTGGTCAATTTACACCAACACGCCTGACAACTTCAAACTCGACTCAGCACAAGGCCTCGACTCCAAACTTCGTGCTCATCTTCCAGAATTGACTTCTGAATCTCATGTGGTCGGAAAATGGTATACTCCCTTCGCATTTGTGAAGGATGGATCGATAAAAGATCAGGTGAAACAATCAATGTACTATGAGGTGACGCTTGAGCAAAGATGGGAGCGGATTTTTAGCTGCACGAGGAAGAGTAATGAGAGTCGGGGAAACTCTGTAATAATCGATACTGTAGTTGAAAATGAACAAGTCTTTGTTGGTGGGAATAAGGCTGTATGGAATGTGAAGAGTGTGGCTGATGGGGTGGTCTGGTTTACGACTAATGGGCCTGGAACGGGAGTTGGATTGAGAATCGAGTTGGTTGAGAGAATGAAATGGGAGGAAAAGAGAGGTGGTTGGATAGGTGGAACAGACGAAAAAGGAGAAAGGATTAGTCGAGTGGAGGAATTGAAGGAAGGTGGTGGTGAATGGAGTGAGTTTGGATGCTATGTGTTGGTTGAGAGGTTTAATTTCAAGAGAATGGATGGAAGTTTGTTGATGGCTTATGATTTTAAGCACTTGAATCAGATGAAGACCAAATGGGAATAGATTGACTGATTGATTATTATGAGTTTGATCTGTCTAGTATGTGTAATTCCTTTATGGTAGTTTATTGTATTGCATTTAGATTGGCGTTTGTGAGTGGTGTTGGTCGAAAGTTGTTCAAGATTTGGTACATTGGTATGATATTGTCAGTAAGAATTTGGTTTTTTTCAAAATGTGTGGTATTTCTCATATTTATCAAAACAATATTTGTACATATTATATCTTCCAGTTCAGCCATTATGTATCTTATTTTCTTACTATATCTTCTCAGCAGTCGGCACAATGTTTCAGTCTCTACTGAGTTGAAGTTGCATTTATGGGCTGTCTGATTGAATAATAATTTAATAAACATATATCAGTAAAATGTTTAAACAGTCCTTTTAATAAAAAGATCTCTAGTAAATACACTCTCCTAAAACATTTAAACATTCAAACTCTAACCCTAAGGCTATATTTATCGGTGCTTTTGATGACCAGGTCATTCAAAAAAATAAAAAAAAAATAGAAAAATGAAATATATTTAATGACCATGGTCTTCGAACAACCAAGAACAACCATGGCAACCAATGATATTTTTATCCCTAAAAAAATATAAGCATGCCACATGTCAATTTTTTATTCGTCTGTTATATTTTATTTAGATAATTTTCGATTTTCACTTATTTACTTAAAAAAACTAAAAATAAAAAATACTAAAATTCATAAAATTAAATTATCTGTAAATAGAGACCGATATGTTTTGGATCACAGTTTTATACCCTCTCTTTTCTTTTTTTCTAATTTTGTTCTCTTCTAAATTATGTTAATTATCCTTTTTGTATTTTGAATTTTTCTTTATTAAATAATTGTATATATTTTCTAAATATTGTGTAAATATTATAAAAAAATTAATAATAGATATAATTATTATATTATAAAAGAAATAATTTATTAAATGTTGGTTGTGGTTGTGATGGTTATGAATAAAGTGTGAAAAAGATGAGTTTGGGTTGTGGTGTAAAATGGATAGGTGAAGGAGTGAGAAATGAATTTTATATTTGATGACCCGGTCATGGCCGGACATGGATAAACATGGTCTAATAAAAGCAACCGGCGCCCACCTCCGCACCAACTCCACCAAAATCAATAGAAATTCTCATACAAAATTTAGAAATGAAAAGAAAAAAAAAACTTAGAAAATTTAAAACTAGCACAAACTTTTTTCGTGACACAGATCCCTTTTAACCTATATTTCAAAATTTTGGCTAGGATAACCTATATATTTTTCTAGATTTTGGTTTGTAAAAAAAGTGATACTCCCTTCGTCCCATACTTGAAGGCTCAAACCAATTGGACACGGGTTTTAATGAATGAATTGTTTATTAATATTGTGTAAGATAAAGTGTGGGTAGTAAAGACTTTTCAACTTTATAAATAGTAATAAAGTTACTTTTTAGTGTAATAAAGTAGTGGCATTTGTTGTAATATTGTGATGTTTTAAGGGGAGTGTTTAAAAGTGTTTTTTCTATTTAAGGTAATGTGCCTTCAAGTATGGGACGCCAAAAATGGTAAAATGTGCCTTCAAGTATGGGACGGAGGGAGTAATATTTAAATAAAAAGTGATAATATTTTTAATAAAAATGACTGTCACTTTTTACTCAACATTATCACTTTTTATATATGAGGCCCGTCTCACGGATCTCATTCTACGGTCTCACCCAAGATTAGCCCTTTAAAATTTTAGATATTTTCTATAAGTGTATATTTTTGACAACTCTGATAATTGGGACGTCACATTCAAAGACATCAATTATCATCGTAATTGTACTTGTATATTTGTGAATATATACTCCCTCCTATTTAAAATATAAGTCGTTTTGACCTTTCATTTTCTTTTCAAAATATAAGTCGTTTTGCACTTTTCAATGCAAATTAATTCATTTATTCCAAATTTATCCTTATGATCAATAACTATTTACATAAATATTTATTTTTTAGTGAGAATTACAAGCATTGATTAAGGGTAAAATGAGAAGTCAATTGTTTTCTTAATATGTGTGCATGAGGTTAGGATGGCTTATATTTTGAATAGGAGGGAGTTTAATCTTTTGTAGACCAAAACAATTAGGGCAAGTTTTGAGAGAAAACAACAATTTAGATAATTATAGAAGAGTGCATCTGATGGAGACATTGATGGAAATCAATATTTATGCTTATATTTAGGAGATTTATTTTGATTTTATTATATTTAGTATTTATATGTTTCTTATTCTTCAAGTATATTTCATATTATAAATAGATGAGTTCTAAAATGTTATTAGGGAGAGTTAAATTGATTTGAAAATAGATGGTTTTGTCCCTTCGGTTTATTCTCGTCCCTTCGATTTAGGTGTTCGTTGATAAGATCGAGGCTTGCGCTGCGTTAGTTGGTATCCAGAGTTAGGCAATTCTGGCATGATGCCGCCTAAACGATACGATCACCCCCCTTTTGATGCCCAAAGTCTTGGCCACGAGTTTACGCAGATCCGCCAACAAGTGGGATCTCTGATCACGAAGATGGCTGCTCTTGTTATTCAATAAGACCGGTTGGACATGCAACAACAAGAATTCATCGTCAGCCTTCGCGTTCATCTTTCCGGTTTCGGTGACGTATACGACGGTCCCCCCATATACGACGACGACGTCACTGCTCCCATCTACGAGGAATTTGTGTGTGACGACGATGGGTATGATGGCCCTCCGGTATTTGATGAGTACGACGATAATTGTCCACAAGAAGATTTTGTGAGGGATGACGAGGGCCTTGCTTTGATCACCCGACAAGCATGTTTCCCTCCTCCTCAACCGGATAGTCATACTCTACGTCCTTCGATATTTCAGTCATCTTGCACAATGGGTGGTAAGATATGTCGATTTTTAGGCGATTCAGATACTTGCGAGCATGTTGTTGCTGAGGTTGCAGTCTATAATACGTGGTCATGCTTGCGACGTTCACCCGTTTTGGTGTCTTTTACGATCGGTTCGTCTTACAAGGTGTCTATTGGTTGTGTCTCGTCGGGTTGGTTTTCTTGCATGTTAATCCGAATACCTAGCAGCTACCTCTTCGTTCTCAATTGCGTTGCTCGGATGTTTTCAACGTCATGGATATTATTGTTTTTTCGAATGGACCTCGTGATGTTCCTGATTCGAGGACGAATCGTCTCCCACCCGGAGAGAATGATGGAGATATTGATGGAAATCAATATCAAATATTTAATTAGATATTTATGCTTATATTTAGGAGATTAGTTTTGATTTTATTATATTTAGTATTTATATGTTTCTTATTCTTCAAGTATATTTCATATTATAAATAGACGAGTTCTAAAATGTTATTAGGGAGAGTTGAATTGATTTGAAAATAGATGGTTTTGTCCCTTCGGTTTATGTGTTCGTTGATAAGATCGAGGCTTGCGCTGCGTCAGCATCTACAAATTATCGGGAGTGTATCTAAATAGTTGGAGCCGGAGTGACGGAGCCAGAAATTTTAGGATTTGAAGAAGGTATAGGGCCCTCTAAATCATTAAGAAAAGCTACAAACATTTCAAGATTGACTAAGTTACCAATTTCAAATGGGATTTGTCCTGTTAGAGTGTTGTTGATCAACCCTAATTGTAGCAATGATGTGCAGTTGCATAGACTAATAGGGATGCTTCCATTGAGTAGATTATCTCCTAAGTCTAACAACTGCAGATTCTTTAAGTTTCCAAGCTCATTAGGGATGTTTCCAGAGAGGGAATTCTCATAAAGGACTAACTGTGTGAGAAGTGAACAAGATCCTAATTGTGGAGGGATTTTGCCAGTGAATGAGTTTAGAGAAAGATCTAGAACCTGGATATGGGAGAGGTTTCCGAGAAACGGGGAGACCTCGCCTTCGAGCTGCTCTTCGAGTAGAGCGATGGAGACAACATTGCCTAATGGATCACAGGCAATACCGGACCAATTGCAGTGGTGGTTGGTGTGGTTCCAGTCGAGAAGAGTGCCATTCGGGTCGTTGGTGATCGAGTTTTTGAATGCGTTTAAGGCCTCGATTTGGGATTTCAAGATTGGCTGTGGTGAAATGAGAAGGAGAGTGGAGAGTATTATGGTGATTGGTGAAATGAGAAGGAAAGTGTACTGTACCTTCACCTCTGACTTTGCAAGTGTGATCATTCCCTAACAACACAGAACCTCCATTCTGATGCTTAAAATCATGAAACCACTCTCTTCTTGGAGTCATGTGGAAAGAACACCCTGAATCTAAAATCCAATCTTGTTGCTCTTTAGTGGAAGTGATGGATAGGGACTGAGCTGACTCATAGCCTTTCTGCTCCTTATCATCTTGGGTTTGATTTGCTTGATTCTTATCAACAGGGTTCTTAGGACCAGATTTTCTCATAAGCTGTTTGTACTTGTAACAAGTACTCTTAAAGTGCCCAGGTTTGTTGCAGTGGTGGCACACTACTTCCCCTTGATTTGACACTGCTGATTTTCCCTTATCAGCTCCTTTGGGTTGACTAGACCCCTTCTTGGAGACAGACTTCTTCTGTCCTCCCTTGATTGTCAATCCTTCCCCACTGCTACTTTTATCTCCTTGAGATGTTTTGTTATGTAACAGCTTGGACTTGACAGCCAAGATCACATCCTTCAATGTGATTGATTCCTTTCTACCATACAAGATGGTGTCCTTTAGGATTTCAAAGGACTTAGGCAGAGCACTCAACAAGATCAGAGCCTTATCCTCTTCCTCTAACTTGACATCCAAATTCTCCAGATCATCAAGAATCTTGTTGAACTTATCTAGCTGCTCCGTAATGGGTTTGTCATTTCCCATTCTAAAGGCATACAGCTTCTGCTTCGAATAGAGTCGGTTAGCAAGAGTTTTCACCATATATAGCTTCTCAAGCTTATCCCAAACCTCCTTCGCTGACTTCTCTTTAGCAACCTCCCTCAAGACCTTATCTCCAAGGCAGAGTAGGATCGTGCTTCGAGCTTTCCTGAGCAACTTGCTCCTTTCAGCCGCAGCTGTTGCAGATTCTTCTGCAATCTCTTCGGATTCTTCGAGAGCCTCGAATAATCCTTGCTGTTCAAGGAGGGCCTGCATCTTGACCTTCCACAGCCCAAAATCTCCAGTGCCTGTAAACTTCTCTATGTTGTACTTGGTAGAATTCCCCATCTTTAGATCTGCAGCTACTTCGGTTTTCCACAGACGGCGCCAATTGTCAAGATGATTCCGATCGGTTAGACGTCTCCAACTAATTAGAACACTTGAATATAGAAGAAATAACTGCTCTAGGATAGTAATTCAGAAAAGTAATCAACGAGACAAACAACACACAAGGATTTAAGTGGTTCGATCAATGTGATCTACATCCACTGGACCAGATTAGTACTTCTTTGATTGATAAAGAATGTTTACACACTCATTCACTCGGAATTGGATATTTCCTCACTTCACTCGTGAACTCACACAACTCAAAGAATACAATAACGTACTAAATCTCTCATCCCAACCTTTACAATGTACACAAACAAGAGTATATAAAGACCAAAGGTAGTTGCTGCTGTTAGGAACTGTTTTGAGTAGTTATCAACCGTTTGCAACCGCTTGTAACAACCCATGTGCTCTGTTATTGCCCAACTGAAAATGGTAGTTATGCCCTCAAGTTGTTGTAACTGTAAAACTGTTAGTTAAACTAACTAACTTCGAACCAGAAGACTTGTCCATAAAGATGAGATCACTACTTAGTGTTCTGATACCCAACTCTTCTGCTCTGATGATCAAAAGCTAACTCTGTTGATAGACTTCATACTGTGCTGATCTTAACTGCACTGACCAAGTACTGTGCTGACCCAAGTACTGTGCTGACCTGGTACTGAGCTGATCTACTCTGCTGAAGTACTAATCTTGGTACACTCTGCTGAAGTACTGATCTTAGTCCAGTCTGTTGAAGTACTAATCTTAGTCCAGTACTGTGCTGATCCCAACTGTGCTGAACTCTAAGCATCACCTTCTCATCTGATTGAAACCCTTCAACTCATCTGATAAGGCCTAAGTCATCTTATCTGATCCTATCAGCTCAATAGTTTACTGTGCTGATTTTGAGATTATGAGATAACACTCACATTATGTTTTAGAGGAACATTTAATTGTTTTGGTTCGAAAGAGACGGGTCAAAATCGCTAATATATTACTTATTTTATGAAACAAAAATAATTCTACTAATTTAAAGTGTGTCAAAATCGCTAATATATTTCTTATTTTATGAAACAAAAATAATTCTATTAATTTTTTAAGTGTAGAAATCGATAATATATACTCCCTCCGTTTTATACTTGAAGGCTCAAACCAATTGGGCACGGGTTTTAATGAATGAATTGTTTATTAATATTGTATAAGATAAAGTGGGGGTAGTAAAGACTTTTCAACTTTATAAATAGTAATAAAGTTACATTTTAGTGTAATAAAGTAGTGGCATTTGTTGTAATATTGTGATGTTTTAAGGGGAGTGTTTAAAAGTGATTTTGCTATTTTAGGTAATGTGCCTTCAAGTATGAGACGCCAAAAATGGTAAAATGTGTCTTCAAGTATGGGACGGAGGGAGTACTACTTATTTTATGAAACAAAAATATGTATACATTGGGAAATTGAACTCTCGTTGGTTAGGCACTTAGGCCAAGCAAAAATCATATGAGGGTGTTTGCAAAAACTACAAACAGCTTCTAGAATCACTTTTTTTAAAGCTGCCCTCTCACAGCTTTTACTTTTCAGAAGTATTTTTAAGTTGTTTATAAAGTTTGCAAACACCCCCTATATATAATAGACATATTCAAAATGTATGGGGGCCAGTGACCCCTGGCCCCTACATACCTCCGTCCCTGGTTGGAGGAACAAATAACCCACGCCTAATCTTTATTTTGTTGCACGTTTGAGTAGACAACATTAGCATGAACCTTATCAATTAGCTTAAAATCTGGTCCAATCATGTGTGAACACTCCTAAATACCCTGTCGTACACGTAAAATGTGTTTTTTTTTTTTTTTTTTGGATTATCCATAATTCCACATAAATGTGTATGATTCATTTTAATAAAATGGTTCAATCTATATTTTATCTACTTTATATATAAATAATTTTTTTTTAATCTTATACAAAAAAAAACAAGCAAAAACCAATTTATTAATTAATACGGAGTACTAGAATTAAACAGAAGTACATGAGCAACAAGGCTACAAGCCTACAACAAGCACCCCCTCCCAATTTGTGGAGTATAATTTATTTTGGGCTACTATTTGGTGAGATCGTCTCACAGAATAAGATTCGTGAGACGGATCTCCCTTAACTCTCATATATAAAAAGTGATAATATTTGAGCAAAAAATGATAGTGTATAAGTAAAAAGTGACCGTCACTTTTATTAAAAATATTATCACTTTTACTTAAACATTGTTACTTTTTTTACAAACTAAAATCTAAAAAACAAAATATGAATTATCCTACCCAAAATGGATTAAAATGAATCTGTCTCAGAAAAAAAGATTTGTGAGACAGTCTCACACAAGTTTTTACCATTTATTTTTGGTGACATTTTTTTAGTTTGTTATTGTTCTTGCTTACAAGATGTACTTTTAGATTTTAATAAAATGTTAAATACAGATATACTGCATCCGTTATGAATTAAGTGTCTTTTTAAGCTCTTTGTTCGTAATTAATTGTTTTCTTTTAACTATTTCCCCCTAATTTCTTATCAATTTATTCCTATATAAAATATCTAAGTATTTTTTAAGGAAAAATTCTTTATTCATCTCTTATTTTTAGTATTTTAATCACATCACATATTTTTCATATACTATAAGTGATCATTTCCTTTAATTCCTTAATTATCCCCCTCATATTTGATTGAGGGTAAAATATTTAAATTAGAGAAATTTTCTATGCAATTGAGTATATATAATACATTTTGATATTAATGTTTAATTTCTTTAATTTAATATTTAACTCAAAATTCATTCATTAGATTTCAATTGTATAGACACAATCAATTTCAATTGTACACAAATATCACTCTTTAATAATACTTTGTTGTATTTGATTTCATTACTTTGTAGTGTATATGGTAAATATTTGATATTTTTTCACACTTGAACGTACTAATTGCCTCTAATATTACATATCATTCTAAAGTGACTTAACAAATTGAAAGCTAGAGCGCCAACATTGTTGGAGCTGAAGTTCTAGATCACTATATTTTTCTCTTTGGACTATTAAAAAAACAATCACAGAGAGAGAATTCATATGTCGATCAAATTAAGGTACATGTCTCTATTCCTTGACGTTCTAACTTGCCAGAAATTGAACTTCAAAATATAATATTGGCCTCCTGCTGCATCAAGTGTGGGAAATGTGGAGATGTGGGTTCTGCAAAGAGGGCAAGTCCAATGGCCATACCCGACCCATCTCTCAAAGCAAACACTGTGAAAAATATGACCACATTTAAGCTCCCTGATTTCGTCATTTTCATCATCAATTCTGCACAGACAAACAGAGCACTCCTCCTCCGTAGCGGAATGATGATGAGTACACCTCGAAGAAGAATAATCCAATTCTGCAGTAACAATATTGCAACTGCTGCTGCAGAATTGGTGAACAATGAAATCAATAATTATGGTCATGATAACCTTCAAATATTCTTGCAGAGGCTTGTTTGGGAGCTGCAGCATTTTGCTGGTTTAATTTGATTTGGTACCAAGGGTAGTAGTATTATTTATAGACCCCCGTTGAACCACGTACGCGGTGACTTTGGAGGTTATGTTGGTAATTTCGATAAGGTAATCATTCCAGACATGTAATTGGTTACATGTATACATCATTAATTGTACATGTTGTATTGTAGGATGAAGACGTACAAGACTTTTATTTGTACAACGTACGCGTAATATAATAATGACTTATATATTGAGATAGACAAAGATGGTACCGCTTTTCCAATTGGGTGGTGTAGACATGTACATCATCTTCATTTTTTTCCCTAAATTTCCGAGAGAAATAAATACCTTTCTCACATTTTTATATTTTCACTTATTGTTTTAGGTAAAGTCTAGTATGCACTCGAGTGCATGTTCATGTTGCATTTTTCAGTTTATTGATTTACAGGTAAATGGTGTTGCACTTTTCAATTATTAAACTGTATAATAATATTTTTAGTAATAATTGAAAAGTGCAACACCATTTACCAAAAAGTGTAAGTCAGTAAAACTGAAAAGTGCAACATGGATTAGGGTGCACAACATGCACTCGAGTCCATAGCAGACCAACCCTTTTTTTTATAAAATTTACAAGAAATTTATAAAAAAAAAAAAAAAAAATTGGAAATCGAGAATTCATATTCGGGTGGTGTAACGGTGTAAGATTGTTGGGGCTAGTGGCAAATCCAAAATTCTATATAGGATTTGCACAATATAACATGGGAATACTAATAAAAAGGAGTAGCATATAAACAAAATATATATATAGACAATTTAGGACTTGAAAACAATAATTTAATTACAGTATAAAAGGAGAGGAAAAAACTTATTGATAGGGGAAAGTTATACTAATGTATTGCACGGTTGCACGGTCGATACTCAGTAAACCGTGTAATTAATCCAAACAATGTGTTGTAAGTGCTCACTTTCACGGTCCAACAGCCGTGCACAGTTGCACGGTCGATACTCGGTCACCCGTGCAAATCGAAACATGTACTGGAAGTACTCACTTGCACGGTCCAACAGTCGTGCACGGTTGCACGGTCGATACTCAGTAAACCGTGTAATCCAAACAATCTGCTTTAAGTGCTCACTTTCACGGTCCAACAGCCGTGCACGGTTGCACGGTCGATACTCAGTCACCCGTGCAAATCGAAACATGTACTGGAAGTACTCACTTGCACAGTCCAACAGCCGTGCACGATTGCACGGTCGATATTCAGTAAATCGTGCAATCCAAATAAATGTGTTGTAAGTGCTCACTTTCACGGTCCAACGGCCGTGCCTGGTTGCGCGGTCGATATTCAGTAAACCGTGCAAACCAAAAAAATGTTTTTTTCGTGTTCACGTGCTCGAGCCACAAATAGGGCAACGGCTTGGCGGCGTCAGTGGTGTGCGTGTTCACATGGATGAAGAAAACCAACGTATTCGTGTTCTAGGTTTATGTTCTTATGACCTTTTTTTTTTTGTTTAATTTAATTTAATTTGTTTTTTTTTATTAATTTTAATAATAATATAAGGGTAAATAGGTAGTTTTACCATTATATATTTAATTAAATTAATAAATTTAATAATATTTTTATATTAAATTAAGGATAAAAATATAAATTTTAAATTATATATTTTAATTAATTATAAATATGATACATACGATGAATATTTTCAACACAAAGTACATGTCATCAGATTTAAGCTTTTAGATTTGATTTTTAATGGTTCAGATTTAATTAACTACGGTAATCATACGACACCCTGACTACATGTTGGAGGTCCCAATTAAAATAGTTTCAACAATCTTAGAATGCAAAAAATTAATTAATAAATATACTATTAATCCTTGCAGTATAAATAGGCGCCCATACACAAAATTATTTGCTACTCCTATGTCACTAATTCCTTCCCATTTTCCCTAGCGAACGACCATTAATACAATCAAAATTAAATTTTAATTTAAATGTGAACATAAGCAAAAATTATGAGTTCAATATTATGTATTTACATTTCTTCGATCAAGTATAAAGGTTAAATGATAAGCTTTAAAAAAAAAAAAAAAAAAAGCCAAATAGGTACTTATATACATTTGAGTTTTTGACGAGTATAAAATACATTTTGTTATAATAAATAAAAAGTAAAGATAAGGAGCCACATCGTTGCATTAATACAAAAATAATTAATCAAGAATCACAGTTTAATCATGTAATGGATTTTCAGGTGATGCACGTTTTTTGTATTGACTATATATGGCAGTCTCTCAAGAGAAACGACACAAATGTTATATGTGGTTGAAATCACTCCGAATGACCTGCACTATACCGACCATATTTGAGGTGATATGTCCACCATTTTTTGAATTTTAATATCTAGGTTGTTATGGTTTATCTCAACCTAAATTAAATTCAAATGATAATTTTAAACAACAAACAAGAACGTAAATAAATCAAAGAAAATTAAAGAACTAACACACAATTTACGTGATTAGCATCAATGTGATTTATGTCCACCGAGGATAGAAGCTTCTTTCACTAATTTGAAATGAATGTTTACAGATTACAAGTATAGAACTCTCAATAATTTGCTAACTCACTCAAATATATATATGATCCGAATTGATCCAACATAAACACTGTGAACTAAGGGATAGATGAACAATGTCTAAATGAACTGCTAATAACTAATTCACCAACGGCTATGAACAGAATAACCGCTAAGAAATTAACTCTGAAACTAACAGAATCAACAGACTTAACTCAACTGACTTGGACTCCAACTCTGCTGATGAGAACATAAGGCATAAACTTAATAGAGTTGTCCTTACTCTATCAGATGAGATGACTCCAAATCAGATGACTAAACCTATCGACTGAGTTGATCAATCTTCCTCAGCTGATCTGATCCAATCAAACGACTAACACACTACAAAATATTGCCCAAAAGGCATCGGCAATTGGAAACGACAGGCGGGCCGATGCGAAATGGCATCGGCATTTAATGGCCGATGCAAAATGGCATCGGCAGTGGGCCCCGATGCCATTTGGTAACGGCCCCCCCGATGCAAAATGGCATCGGCAGTGGGCCCGATGCCTTCCCCGTCGCCCTAAATGAGTATAAATCGGCCAAACACCACTCTTCCAGAATGTTACAGCCGCCCCCCCCCCCACCTCCATTGAAGCGAGTTTTACACCTCCACCCTCAAAAATCACCTTCGTTTGCGGATCGAACTCGGTTTTTGGCCATTTGTGTTCTACACTTCGACGGGAGCATTTCTACGGTAATTTTTTTCGTTTTCATTGGTTAAATTTGAAGTTATATGTGTATATATAGTTTTAGTATATATATGCATATATGTTGTATGTATATATAAAATTGTTAGAAGAATTGTTAATTTTTATTTATGCATGTGTTAATTGTTAGAATTTATAAATTGTTAATTAATTATGTTGTGTTAGGCATGTATTTAAGGCGCCTGGCAAACAATTAGGAAAGCCTAAGAAAAGATGGATTTTAGACGAGGAGAAAAAAGTTGCTCATACGTACGTGTTGTTGAATTGTGATGAGGTGCAGCCATATGTTCAGTAAGTCAATCCGACTAAAATGTTTGTCAATCAAATACTTAGTGTTGACATGTCTTATTAATCTTATATCGATCGTACGTAGGCTATTCATGCAACAACTTCAAGATCTTCAACCAAATCTCTCGGCCGCTGAATCAGATTTAAGACTACAAGATGGATTTGCGTCGTGGTTTGAAGAAATTGTAAGTTATCTTAAAATAACGATCTGTGTAAAGTGTTAAGTTATAGAAATTCTCACATTCATTCGACTTATATATATATATAAGTGAAGATAAATCGCGTCGAGAACAGGTTTTTATACGATCTTTCGGCCGGTCCGTCTGGTCAAGTTCTTACGTACGTAGGGTATTACGTGAACGGGTACAAATTCCACACCATGGCTTATGGTGCATCTAGAGCAACATCAAACAGTGGGGTTTGTATCAAGGGAAAAAACTATGACGCGGATGAGGAAGATTTCTATGGGAAACTCGAGGAAGTAGTCGAATTGGACTATCAGGGGTACCACGAGAAGAAAGTGGTTTTGTTCAAGTGTCAGTGGTTTGATCCCTCAAACAATGGGACAAAAGTTCATCCTAACTACAAGCTCGTGGAGCTTAATCAGAGGCGATCTTACGGCCGATACGATCCATTCGTACTAGCAAGTCAAGCCACACAAGTCTACTATTGTCCATACCCCGGATCCCGTACTGATTGGATATTTGTCTGCAAAGTCAAACCGAGATACTTGGTGGATGCAAAAGATACTACTGAAGATGAAGTTCCCGCGTGGCAAGAGGATAACATAGAGACTCAAATGATTGTGCAAGTAGATGATGATCCTGTCATGTTAACTGATGACACCGGTACAATGATGGAAATGGCAGAGTATGAAGAAGATGAAGAAGAAGACGGAGAAGAAGACGACGAAGATGAAGCTGAAGATGAAGATGATGAAGATGAATGATGTTGTTAATTGTTAGACTATGTTATCTAAATATTAATTGTTAGACAATGTTATCTAAATATTAATTCCTTAATTATATTCCTTATTTATATTTTAGTGTTAATCGTTACAGTGATGTTCATATATAATGTTTTTTAATTGTTACAATGTTCAATGTTAATAATGTTTTAATGTTCATTTTGACAGATGAGTGGTCGTCGACATGGTTCTGGACATGGCTCTGGTCAGGGTTCTTCTGGACAGGGTTCTTCTGGACAGGGTTCTTCTGGACATGGGCGAGGTAGAGGTAGAGGAGAGTCGGTGGATGAGACACCGACTGTGCAGATACCACAGGGTTTTTATATGCCCGATATGACTGGGATAATGTTGCCCCAGATGCCCGGAATGAACCCTAATTCCTATTACACTCAGGTGCCTCAGTTGCCTCATATGGTTCCACATCCACAGGAACAATCCCCTCCACCGATACATTCGCCAGTTAGACATCCGTCTGTCGGGACACAGGCCAGCATGTCGACTGATGCACCCGACAGTCGCATCCGACTGTTTATCTACCGGGATACGTAAGTATATTATATTTAAATTTCATTAGACGTATGTATAACATGTTTATTAATAATTTTTTATTTATTATAAAATACGTGTAACAGGTTGATGCCTTCAAATTTAATTTCGAGGACGATCAGATCGATAATGTACCGGAATATGGAGCTTGGTGCACACGCCTGGACTATGGTATCACCCGGCACGGTGCAGCGGTGGTGGGATACATTTCAGGTATAAAATAACTTTACATTAACATTTTGTTATTTTGTTATATTACTTCGTTAATTTTTTTTTTTTTGCAGACCGAGGTCAGGTGGGACCCTGAAGCCACATCTTCTACAGAGGTGTACAGACTCTTTCTTCAAAGAGCTGCAAGTCGGTACACTAACATGTTATCAAAAATCAAGAAAGCGTGGGTGAGGGATAACAAGAGGCCGAGGTGGGATGTGAATGTTTGGAACGACTTAGTTCGTCACTAGAACAATCCCGAAACAATTAAGAAGAGCGAGCAGGCTCGTAAGAACCGCTTATCCGAGCCTGGAGGTCCGGGTACTGGCCATGGTACTCATAAAGGCGGAGCTCGTGGAGCAGCAGAGGTCGCACGGCGCATTGTAAGTATTTGTGGTCAATTATATATAATTAATTTTAGTTAATTATTTAGTTTATTTATTCGTATATGTCTTCGATTCAAAATACAGGAGGAGAGGATGGGACGCCCTGCATACGACTGGGAGATAGTTGAATATTACCACCGTTACGAAAACGGGACATACACTTGTGGTTATATGGGAGATATACTTGTAAGTGTGTACATATATATATATATATATATATACATTACATTATATAACAAATATATATTTAATTGTACTTGAAAATGTATTAACCCACTTTTAAATGTGCACGTATAGGACCAGATACAGGACGAGTTCACCAATAATACTACAAGAGATCCGTCAGATGAACCTAGTTCAGAGGATGGTTCTCAGGCCCCACCTATACCCGATATGTCTGAAATGTACGTGAAGAAGGTCGGCAGGTCTCATGGACGTGTTAGGGGCCTTGGACAAGTAGGCAAGAACAGACGGGTCTCCTCCGGTCCTGGCGAGATGTCAAGTGGTACGGCTTATGGACGATTCACCCAGGAAGACATGAACAATGTTATTGCTGAAGAACGGAGAATCGATGAAGATAGAGAGCAGCGCTTACTGGAACAAATGCGGCAGCAGGAGGAGCGCTTACGCAAGCATTTTCAGGAGCAGCTTGCATTGATGATGGGACATATGGGTGGGATGGGTCAGATGGGTGGGGAGCCGAGGCCGTCGGGGGCGTCGCACAACGTTCATGATAGTAGCCAGGTTCAGGATCGGGATGATACTGAGGATGATGGTGGTGGTGATGAGGAGTGATACATTTTTATATTACTTTGTTACGTGTGATGTTATTATATTACATTGACGTTGAGGATTAATTTTTATTTTAATGTTGTGTGTGATGTTATTTTAATTGACGTGAACATGCTAATTATGATTATAATTAATGTTGTTTGTGATATGATGTTATTTTAATTGAAAATGAACTAGAGAATAATTTTATAATAGATGAAAATATTTTTAATTATATGGATAAGTGAATTCATATTTTTAAATGGATAAGTGAAAATAATTATATATATTTAATGTTGTGAATTGAAAACTAGAATGAATTTAAATGATGTGATTAGAATAAATTTAAATGTATAAGTGAAAATAATTATATTCAATGTTGTATGTAATTATAATGTTGTGAAATAAAAATTAGAATGAATTTAAATGTTGTAAATTGAGGATTAGAATAAATTTAAATAGTGTGAATTGATACCGTAAATAAATTATTTAATTTGAAAAACATAATTTAGAAATAATTTTGATATGCTTTGATAAATAATTTAATAAGCAACAATTAAAGTTAGAATGGATTGAATTAATTAAAGAATTAAAAACTCAAATTAAATTGAATATATATTAATTGCATTCACAACATGTCGACTAAAAGCTCATAGCCTAAACGGCACACAGGGGGCGCTCTAAAGCCTTCGAGACCGCGAGGTCCCGAGTTCGAACCCCAGAATTCGCGAAAATGGCCAGATTTCCGAAAAATGGGGTGGCCCAGCGGTGGGGGTGGGTGTTGGTGGCCTATCGACCTGGGTTCGAAACCCAGATTCGTCTTTTTTAAATTTTAATAAAAAGGCATCGGCAAAATGGCATCGGCAGTGGGCCCCGATGCCATTTGGTAACGGCGCTTGCCCTGATGCGAAATGGCATCGGCTGTCCCCGATGCAAAATGGCATCGGCAGTGGGCCCCGATGCCATTTAGTAACGGCGACCTGCCGATGCCATTTGGTAACGGCGACCTGCCGATGCCATTTGGTAACGGCGACCTGCCGATGCCAAAAGGCAACGGTTTTCCCCAAATCCGATGCCATTTAAATGGCATCGAGCATATTGGCATCGGCACACTGTCGTTCCCTTTGCCGTTGCCTTCATCTTTGGGGACGGCAGATCCGATGCCTTCCCCAATGCCATTTTCAAATTATTTTGCAGTGACAACTTCTTCTTCTTCTTCTTCTTCTTCTTCTTCTTCTTCTTCTTCTTCTTCTTCTTCTTCTATCATGCATTAGAATTAGCTAACACAACAAATTTGCATTACTTCATAACACACGTCGATTTTACTTACAACTTTAAAAAATCATCCTATTAAATTTACTCATTAATTTGATATAAAGTTAAATTTTATAAATTTTCACATTTTTCAAATAATTTTTTTTTTATAAACTCTCTTGATACCATGAAATAATTATCTCGTTTAAAAGTTTGAACTTATAGAATGGTGAAAAATTAATTCGTTAATGTACAAATGGCACTGATTGTTCCTTAGTTAAAATCAGGGGCGGATGCAAGTATAAGCTGGGGGGGCAGGCCCCCCCCTCAAATCAATTCCAACTTTTTGTTAGATATTAGATGTGGAGATTTTTAATTTAAAAACCTTACTTAAATGTGTTTAAAGTCATAACAAGGCTATAAGTAGTTTATAATTTATTCCAGAATGGTTGAAACTTTAAAATTAATAATTTCAGTTAATTTTTCTTATATAAAAACATATTTTAGGTTCCTATAATTAGTTTTTTTTATTAAAAAATTATGAATTAAATAGGGGTACTTTATAAAAAATAAATACTTTGACTGGTTCTAGAAGAAGATTTATATTACTTTTGACACATAAATTAAAAAATATAATAGAATAAGTAGGTAAAATAATATAATGAGATGTGAGATAAAATAGTCTACTAAAAAAGAAAAGAAAACTTTTATTAAAATTGACTAAAAATGAAATGAGAAGCTTTTTGATGTTAAACAAGCCTATGATGAAAATCATGTTTATTATTTTTGGAGGATTGGGGTAGTATTATTAAGTAATACAATTTTTTTTTTATAATTGTGTGATAAATATTTATTACTCACGAATTTGGCCCCCCTCTCGAGTTAATCCTGGGTCCGCCCTGGTTAAAATAGTGTGAGTCCTTTCTTTTCAACCATGTAGACTTTCTGATTCAGCTAAACCACATTATTTCTACGTCGCAGTACATGCTTTTGTGGTTATGCTTCATTCTTATGGTCAGCCAGAGTCTTCAAGTTTTTATATATTTTTATTTTAAAAATATATCTACTAATTATTATATATATAAATTATAGAATACCTAAAACATTTTTAAATATTTTTTATGATATTATTATTAATAAATTAATATATTTAATATTGTAATTTGTGATTTGGATGGAGATGGAGATGGAGATGGGAGAACTTGGCTTCTTTTTTTAAAAAAAAAAAGAAACAGAAGAAAAGAAACTAATATTATAGATCAAATCAAAAATGAAAAAGTATTAAAAAAATTATCTCCTTTACAATAAAAAAGAAAGCAATCTCAAACTCAAACAGATCGACGAACGAAAAGATTAGTAAAAGAAAAGTTAGACGCACGTGAGTTCGAGTACTCAAGTTTGTAATCAATTCTAAAAACGATTAAGTGGGTGTTTTCAAACACTAAAAGTTGCTTAAAATCACTTTTGGAGTGTTTTCAAATACAATCAAGTGATTAAGTTAATTTATTAAAAGTAATTTTGGTGAAGCACCCTTCCATCTACTTCTAATAGCTTCTATATGCTTCTCATTATTATAATAATCAATTTTACAATTTTACCCTCACAATTTAAATAATATTTCATCTTTACACATTACCTATCCAAATGTAATAAGGGTGTTTTTTGTAAATTTATAAAAAAAAAAGTGATTTGTTTTGTAAACACCACAACATATACACAATTGATTTAAAGTGCATAATTTTAAAACCCTATCAACTTTCAATTTTATTGCAAAAATCAATTTTAATCCCTTTGAATCAATCACTATAATTTGCAAACACACCCTGAATCATAAAAACCAACAACCAACTAAGATTTATATTGGAGCATGGCAGAAGATTTATATTGGAGTAATATTTTAGGTATCGCTCTTAGTACAGTACTAGGTTGTTAGGATTAATTATTTTATTACAAAGTATTTGTTTTGTTGAAACCCTTTTGAGAATTTAGCAACTTTTGACAGTATATTAGAAAACCTCTTAGGAGATAAAAGACACAAAAAACAGTATCATCGAACCTTTTGTAGGTACAATTTTTTGACACTCTATTTTATGAATGAAGCAAGAGATGAAAAATTACTATTATTGTGTAAAAATAGTGAAGAGAAACACCTTATTATATTAGTGGAGAATGAATTTGTAGAGTTTTCATTACTCTACAATAAATAAGAATTATTGTAGAGATGTAAACACACACTCATCTTATAATTATAAAGAAGGAAATACAAAACAAAAGCTATTTCATAGATTGAGTGTTACAATGCATAAAATGCATAAGGAATATAAAAGACTCTAATCTATATTTATAGACTAAGTAACAACTAGTAATTACTAACTAACAACTAATTAAGAAGTTATCAAAGTAGTTACAAAAGGAACAATACTATTTTATATCCTTTACAATTATGGAATTTTATGGTTAATGAGGACAAATAAAACTCATTTTAGAGTTTTAATCTCAATAAAGTCACAATAATATTAATTAATTTCCATAAAATAATTTAATCTAATTTCACCAAGAGTCAATTTTTATTCACATTAAAGAAATGATTTTCTCACGTATTATATGTAGCCTGTGCGATCCACCGCTTGACATACTCATAGACACCAAAATTAATTAATTGGCGGAACCAACATGAAAACTAGCTCAAAAAATGTTTTTCAAAATCAATTCTCAAACAAGTTGTGCATCAAGTTCACTGTGGAAATCTAGCTACCCAAGTGTTACTATATATGTATAAATTGAGATGTTTCAACAATCTTGAATGCAAAAAAAATTAATGAATATACAGTAGAAAGTCGATGAATTAAAAAATGATCTATCAAAGAAAACAAGAATAGAAGGTGAGGCAACAAAAAGTTACCCATGAAGATTCTCTCTATGAACATTTGTGGCTTGGGGAATAGAATAAAAAAGGATGAATTAAAAAGTCTCATTAAGAACCAGGAAGTGGAATTGTGCTGCATCCAAGAATCGAAACTGGAAAATGTGGATGAAGCAATATGTCGTGCAATATGGGGAGAAGGAATGATGGAATGGTACTCACGGGAAGCTACAGGGAGATCAGGGGAAATCATTTCCATATGAAACTCAGAGGTTTTCAGATGTTCCAGCTCTTGGCATATGGCGGGTGGGGTCATCCTAAACGGCTACTGGGGTCAGGACAACATACACTGCTTCATAATCAACATATACGCCCCATGCACTCTACCTGAAAAAATAGAGTTATGGGATCGTTTAAGCACGATCGTGAGCCAAAATTCCGCAGCATGCATCTGTATCATCGGAGATTTTAATGCAATAAGGTGTGGATCGGAAAGGGACGGAAGAGGAGTACAACAACACAACCACAGGGACACAATGGCCTTTGATAGTTTCATTAAAGCTGCAAACCTAGTGGATCTCCCATTACACGGAAGGAAATACACGTGGTATAAAGCTGACGGATCATGCAAGCGCAAGCTTGACAGAGCCCTGGTAAACCATCATTGGCTAAACCAGTGGCCTAACACACAATTGAGGGTCCTGAGGCGCTCAGTATCGGACCACTGCCCCATCCTCTTGGGGATCAAGGTAACGGATTGGGGGCCAAAGCCGTTCCGAAGCCTCAACGCCTGGCTAACCCACCCGGACTTCAGGAGCTTCGTCAAAGAAAAATGGGACAGCTATCATATACAGGGTTGGAGTAGCTATGTCATCAAAGAAAAGTTGAAGAGACTCAAGGCAGACCTGAAGGAGTGGAATACCAACACGTTCGGAAGCATCGAACGCATTATAGAAACACAAAGGGCGGAAATCCAGAAGTTGGACACACTTGATGAAGTATTCGGGCTGGACGACAGTGAGATCATAAACAGGAATAAGGCAGCCGCTCTCTTGATCCGAGAATTGAAGAAGAAAAGCATGATCAATTACCAAAAATCAAGGTGTAGATGGGTGAAAGAGGGAGATTGTAACACGAGGTTCTTCCATAACTACATCAACAGGAGAAGGAAAAGAAATGAAATCATTGGTTTAATGGTGGAAGGAGAATGGAGTGAAGAAGTCTCAACAGTGAAAAAAGGGGTTTTTGAACACTTTCTGAACCACTTCAAGAAACAAGGGTCTACTAGACCAATCCCTACGGCGGACTTTGCAAGAAGACGGATCTCAACCACAGAGAATGATATGCTCACAGCCCCATTTTCAAAGGAAGAAATCCGTGAAGCCTTAGATGCCTGCGACAACACAAAAAGCTCTGGACCGGATGGTTTCAACCTTGGTTTCCTAAAGGAGTTCTGACACCTCATAAAACCAGATTTTATCCGACTGATGAACGAGTTCCACACCAATGGAAGATTGGTGAAAGGCTTCAACCCAACATTCATCGTGCTCATCCCCAAAAAGGAAGTTAGTACGGATCTGAACGATTTCAGGCCAATATCCCTTGTAGGGGGGGTCTACAAGATTATAGCAAAAATTCTGGCAAAAAGACTCGGAAATGTCTTACCCTCCATCATCTCGGAGGCCCAATCAGCCTTTGTTGGAAAGAGGAACATCCTGGACAGTGTGGTCGTGTTAAATGAAGCAATCGATGAAGCAAAATGGGAGAGAATGGTACGGGCTTTCCTAAAACTTGACTTTGCAAAAGCCTACGATTCGGTTGACTGGGGATACTTGGATATCATGATGAAGAGATTTAATTTCAATCCCAAGTGGAGGATGTAGGTAATGGAATGTGGGAAGACAGCCTCAGCAACGGTTCTTGTCAACGGAAGCCCATCAGGTGAATTCAAACTGGAAAGGGGGTTGAGACAAGGGGACCCCCTATCCCCATTCCTTTTCCTGATCGCTGCTGAAGGACTGAGCATCCTCATGGAGAAAGCAACTGAAGAAGGCCTGTACAAAGCGACAGAAATTGGACCGGAAAAAATTAAAGTCTCACACCTACAGTTCGCGGATGACACAATCCTAATGGGAGAAGCAAGCTTGGAGAATGCCTGGGTTATGCGACGGGTACTGAGGAACATGGAACTGATATCCGAATTGAAAATCAATTTCAACAAGTGCTCGATTATTGGAGTGAACGTGGAAGGTAACACTCTCAATGAAATGGTAGAAATCTTTGGATGCAAAGTAGACACCATCCCCTTCACATACCTAGGAATGAAAGTGGATGCAAACCACATGAAAGCACTTGAGTGGGCCCCGATAGTGGAAAAGATAAGGAACAGACTAGCAAGATGGGACGACAAGAAGATCTCGATAGGGGGCAGGATCACGCTATTGAACTCGATCATCTCTTCTCTTCCGACATAATATCTGTTTTTTTATCGAATACCAAAGAAAACCCTGAGTGAGATTGTGAGCTTACAACGTAATTTTCTTTGGGGGGGGGTGGGAGCAGTGGGAAGAGAGTGGCATGGATCGACTGGAAAAGAATATGCAATATGAAACATCATGGAGGACTATGGGTGGGAGATATTAGGGTTTTCAATGAAACATTATTGGGAATTTGATTAAGGTCCTAGGGGATGGGAAAAGTTCGTTCTTTTGGGAGGAAAACTGGACGGGGGAAGGTACTTTTAAGGATAGATTTAAGAGATTATACTTAATTAGTATAGACAAAGGGAAAATTGTAGGGGAAATGGGAGTCTGGGAAGGGAATACTTGGAGGTGGACTTGGAGATGGAGAAGGGCACTCTTTGATAGGGAACAAATATCTCTTAACGACCTCTTATCTGTGATGGACAGGTTCAAACTGAAAACAGAAATTGAAGACTCATGGAAATGGAAAGCATTGAAGACATGGGAGTTCTCCACAAAAGTAACGTACTCAACTCTCTTCAACCAAAACCAAGACACTCAACCACAAGACAAGCTGCTGCAAGGGTTCAAGATCATATGGAAGAATTTTGCACCATTAAAAGTCAAGGCTCATGCATGGAGGCTGTTATGGGGAAGACTACCGACTCGGTCCAACCTCAGAAGAAGAAACATCCTCAACCAGAATGACGACTTAAGGTGCGTTCTCTGTGGCGACAGCGATGAAACCGAAAGACACGTCTTTCTGGAATGTCCCTAAGCATACCTAGTATGGATGGAGTGCCTGTCGTGACTCAAGTCCCCGTCAGCATTTCCGTCGAACATCCTGGACAACTTCCTAGGCTTTGGGGGCATGTTAAAGTGTAGGAATGGGAAAAAGATAGCTACTTGTATATTTCTTTGTGTGGTTTGGCTAATATGGAAATTGAGAAATGCAGTACTCTTCAAGAATGAAACTTTTTCGATCACAAAAGTCAAGGAGGAGCTGAGAGCAAGAGTATGGAGCTGGTTCACGATCAAATACCCCAACTGAAACAACCTACCCTTCAGGTCATGGGTGCTAGATCCAATTAAGTGCATGACTTGAAAATTGTGTAGTGTAAGAGTTTTTTTTTACTTCTTTCTTATGCTATATCTTGTACACTGACTTTATCGGGTATCTCTTGTACCCAATAATAATATAATCTTTTACCGATCAAAAAAATAATTAATACTCAATTATTTAATAAATTTTTTAAGATGAAATTTTTGGTGCCAAATACTTGTATGCACTCGAATGCATGGTGCATACCTCAATTTTAAATTATTTGCACCCATTCATTAAATTAGTTCACCTTTTGAATTATTTTTATTATAATTATCTGCACTTGCACATTTAATGAGTTCACCCCCAAATCTTTTTTTACCACGTTATTTGTACTCGCTCATTTTATGAGTTCACCCCCAAATCATTTTTACCACAGTTATCTGCACCCACCATTTTATGAGTTAACTCCCAAATTATTGTTTTATCGCGATTATCTGCACCCGCTCATTTTATGAGTTCACCCCAAAATATTTTTTAAAAAATAATCACTTTTAAAAATATTATATTATCTTTTTATTAATTTACACAAAATATAATAAAATAAACTCTAATTTATATATTTACAATATGCAGACGAGTTATTGTTGAGTTACCGTCGATTCACCACCAAGTCATCTCAATTTTTTTCTTTTAAATTTTTTTCTCATCATCTTTTCCTTTTTTCTTCCCATTTTCATTTTTTTTTCCAAATTTTTTATTTCTTCGTTTTTTTTTTTCTTTTATTTTTTTTTCCTGTCTTTCTTTTTCATTTTTTTCATGTATATTTTTTTAATCTTAATACAAAATAATATTATAGGTATGATTTTATTATAGTCGATCGGCGAGGCATCTGAATTTCAATTTTAATTTGATGAGTAAAGGACCTGTCGAAAATTCATGTCGGTCGGTGGGTGACCCAACCACCACCATATCCGACCACCCCTTCCACAGCGACGGCGGCGCTTCCGTCCCGGACGCTGAAGCCCAAGACCCCTTCTCAAATCGCAATCGAGATTCTTCAATTCCATGACAATCGACATCATCTTCCATCTCGACCACGATCCATGGCGGCCGAAAACCTCTACTCATTTCGACCACCGACGCGACTGCTTCGATCAATCTCTTTTGTGTTTGCGATCCAGGAGCTTCTCCGACATCAATGGCGCTCGCCTACAACACTCAGGTCGATGCCGCTTCGCTCTCATTGTTCATCTTTGTCCAAATCGAAGCTACATTGCTTCGTCTTCTTCACCATGCTCCTGCGCAGCTTCTTCCTCCGGTTGACGACGGTCCGACGGAGGACTGTGAGTATGTTGTCAATGGATCTCTGATCGGCCGGCACTCGGAGCCGGTGACCTTGTCGATGAAATCTCAGGCGTCGACTGCTGACCTAGGGTGCCCTTCTATTTGGCTAGGGTTCTCTTCAATTGGGCTTGGTAATGTGCACCCCCTATTTTCTTCAGTACACCCCGATCTGCACTCCCTCCACTTTTTATGATATTATTGTTATTGGTATTGGTATTATTATTTATTGATTGTGGTATTACTGTTAATACACTATTGAATTAATATTAATGATTATTGATTACTGCATTATTGATTATTAATTGTGGTATTACTGGTTATTGTTTGTGGTATTACTGATTGTGTGAAATTATTTTTTATTGCTTAAGGCATTACTGATTATTATTATTATTATTTATGATATTATATATTATTATTTATGGTATTACTGATAATTGTTTTTGGTATTACTGAATATAATTTGATTGGTGAAATTATTTGTTATTGTATAAGATATTAATGATCAATGTCCATGGTATTACTAATTACTGTTCATGATGCCTTCATGGTATTACTGATAATTATTTTTTGGTATTACTTTATATAATTAGATGTGTGAAATTATTTGTTGTTGTATAAAATTTTACTGATTAATATTAATGGTATTACCAATTACTGTTCGTGGTATTACTAATAATTGATTTTGGTATTATTGAATATAATTAGATGTGTGCAATTATTTGTTATTGTATAAGATATTATTAATTATTGTTAATGGTATTACTGATTATTGTTTATAGTATTACTGGTTATTACTTATTGTATTAGCGACTATAATAAAATCATACATATAATATTATTTTATATTAAAAATTTGAAAAATACTAAAGAAAAAAAAAGCTGGAAAAAAAAATTAAAAAAGAAAAAAAATTGAGAAGAAAAAAAAAGTTTAGAATAAAAACTGAAAATGGAAAAAAAAAAATTGAAAAGAAAAAAAATTGAGATTTGAGACTAATTTCGATAATATTTTTAGAATTTTATTTTTAAAAACATGGGTGATTTAGTGGTGAATAGACGGTAACTCGGCTGCAAATTGTAAATGTATAAATTAGGGTTGATTTTATTATATTTTGTGTAAATTAATAAAAAGATAATATAGTTTTTTAAATGTAATTATTTTTTAAAAAAAATATTTGGGGGTGAACTAATGAAATGAGTGGGTGCAGATAATTTGGTGTGGACTCATAAAGTGAGTGGGTGCAGATAACTGTAGTATAAATATAATATGGGGGTGAACTCATAAAATGAGCGGGTGCAGATAATTGTGGTAAAAAAATAATTTGGGGGTGAACTCATAAAATGAGTGGGTGTAGTTGTTAAAAAATGATTTGATGGGTGAATTCATAAAATGAGTGGGTGCAGATAACTATAATAAAAATATGATTTAAGGGTGAACTTATTAAATTAGTGGGTATATGTAAAATATAAATAAAAAATTAAAATTAAAATTAGGGAGTATGGTGCATACGGATGCACACAAGTGTTACTCATTTTTGGTCAGTCCCGATTCGAGGATAAGGTGCTAAATTAATAATTAAGATACATGTAATACATTTTTAATAATTTTTATAGACCTCATATAAAATATAATTAATAATTTCTTATGTACTGCATATTACATGAATGATTTATGAGGTTTTCTTGAAAAATGATTGTAAATCTTGTCTCTAATTTTCCTTATCATTGTAAGAACTTCTATTGTTATTTTCTCATAGCTCAACAAGAAAATTATTTAATGTAATTGTCGTTTTAATAGCCTCGTTTCACGAAGGGGGCTCCATTGTGATTGAGTATTTCATTATAAATTAATAAAACATTAATTGATATATAAATTAATAACTTTTTTAATTAATAAATTTGGGTGTACTATTAATTCTTGTAATAAATAGGCGCCCCTACACAAAAATTATTTGTTGTATCACTAGTTTTTTTTTTCGACATCCAATGTCTTTATTTATTGCAAACGCATATGTTTGGGGGGAGTCCGACCACAAAGTCTGGTGGATCATCCCAACAGTGCGGGCTATCGAACTCTCTAGATGCCCTGGCAATAGCGTGTGCATAAATATTTGCATCGCGCTTTATAAATGAAATCAAGCAATTGTTTAAAGAATTCAACATGCTCTTGCAGTTTCTAATGAAATCCCCAAATGACGACTCATTCAATGTATTGGCTTGAATCGCGTCTGTAACTCTTTTAGCATCCCCCTCAACGACGACGTTCTCAAGATTTAGATTACGCACCCACGATAGCGCCTCAAGGAAACCCATAGCCTCACCTATAACTGTCTCCATGCGCCCAGGCACGACGACTGATCTAGCAGCCAAGAATTCGCCGTCGTCATCTCTTATGACCATGCCCAATCCTGTTTCGTTGCTGTCTTCAAAGAAAGCAACATCGACGTTCACTTTCAGTCGTCCACGATTTGGTTTGTGCCAACTGCCACACTGCCGCAGGTCGATTCTGCTTTGCCTAGTTCCGCGGATCTGTTTCCATTCGGTAAGGACTTGGATGCCCTCTTCCACTGCTCGCGCAGGAGGCGCGCATTCCCCCGTCCAAAATTTTTTGTTTCTTTGTTTCCAGATCGCCCACATGATGCAAGCAAAATGCCCCCCCCCCCCCCACTGTTTCTGCCGATGTTTGCAGGAATGTCAAAATTAATTCTTTCAATGAGTCTACTTGTGGCATAACACTTTCTATTTTGTCCAGTATCTGTGCTTCTCGCCAACATTGTAACGCAAATCTGCAGTAGAAAAATTGGTGCCAAAGAGTTTCATCGTCTTCACCACACAGGATACATGTTTTGTCCTCACACACCCTTCTCAAGAACAGTTTGACTTTATTCGGGAGCACATCTCTGCAGATCCTCCATAGACAGTCTTTCATCTTCGGAGGTATTTGCTGTCTCCATAACACATTCCACTTTCCGTCCACTTCTAATCGAGCTCCCTCTGTAATTTTCAGGGCCAACCTATATCCAGATCTCACCGAGTATCGACCATTATTCTCGAAGTGCCAAATCAGCTTGTCGTCACCAATTGAGGGTGATATTGGTGTTCCAAGAATAACTTTAACATCGCGCGGTTCGAAGGCCTCCTCAATTAACTCCTTACTCCATCTTCTTGTGCCTGGAATCATTAAATCTGCGACACGCATGTCTCCGAAACCTTCCACCAAAGGCGACTGGATGTAGAAATTTGATTCCTCATTCACCCAGGGGTACCCCCAGATGCAAACGTCCTCCCCCGAACTTACTTTCCATCTCGCACCCTGTTTGAGCATCCCTTGACTCGAATGAACGCTCGCCCAAGTGAAGCTAGGGTTGTTGCCAAGGGGAGCATCCAAGAAGCAGCCATTCGGATAATATTTAACCTGCAAAATCCGACTTACAATGTCGTTTGGTTCTTGCATCAATCGCCATCCTAGCTTCCCCAATAGGGCAGTGTTAAATAAATGTAGGTCCCTGAACCCACGTCCTCCCATGCTTTTCAAAGTGCACATTTTCTCCCATTTCATGCCCTTTCTAGCATCCGTTCCACTGCCCCACCAAAACGAGTTCAACATACGATGTAACTCGTCAATGAGTGTCGAAGGGAGTAAGAATATACTCATGCAGTATGATGGAATAGATTGAGCAGCAGATTTTATGAGCACCTCTTTGCCTGCTCGTGAGATTTTACGGTTTCTCCACCCTTGAATTAAATTTTCCTGGCAAACGACCCATTTGTATGAGCACCCATTTTCCTGGCAAACGACCATTAATACAATCAAAATTAAATTTTAATTTAAATGTGAACATACGAAAAAGTTACATGAGTTAATTTTATTTATTTACATTTTTTCGATCAAGTTTAAACTTTAAAGGTTAAATAAAAATCATTTTTAAAGCCAAATGGGTATTAGTTATACATTTGACGAGTATAAAATACATTTTGTTATAATAAATAAAAAGTAAAGATAAGGAGTCACATCGTTGCATTAATACAAAAATTATTTGAGTAATCAAGAATCACAGTTTAATCGTGTAATGGATTTTCAGGTGATACACGTTTTTTGTATCGACTGTGAGAAACGACTTAGTCTTCAATTTCGTCAGATTTTTTCTTATCTTTTGAAAAAACGACATAAATATTATGTGCTTGAAATTACTCCGAATGACCTGACCTACACAGACCATAGATTTTAAAAATAGATTTTAAATTTTATATACTGATTTGACATAAAGTCAAGTTAAATTTTATATACTGATTTGACATAAAGTAAAATCTTCATATTCTAAAAAAAAACGTAAAGAAACCCACATAATTATAATTTATCAAGATTTCAAAGTGTTAAATCCATCCACCTGAATTCCGAAACAAACCTAGCATAAATTACTGCATGTTACCACTCCTGCCACTACAAGAAAACAGACAAAATCCAACGGAAAAATTCCAACAGGAAAATAAACCGTTGGAAATTTTAAAATTCCAACAGTTTTTCCAACGACATAAGCAATTGTTGGAAAAATCCAACAGAGATTCCAACACTTTATAAAAACCGTTGGAGTTTATCGTTGGAAAAGACATTGGAATTTTTTTTTAAATTATTCCAAAGAACATTCCAACGACGCTCGACAGTTGGAATGGTTACATTAAATCAAATGAAATATTTATATTTTATTCCAACAAAATTTCCAACAACATAATATCGTTGGAATTTTTTTTATTTATTCCAATGGAAATTCCATTGGCGCTAGACCGTTGGAATGATTTCTCTAAAATTTTATATCTAATTCCAACGGAATTTCCAATGGCATGTTATCGATGGATTTTTCTATAATTATTCCAACAAAAATTCCATTGATGTTAGCCCATTGGAATGGTTCCCTAAATCAAATAATATTTTTATATATAATTCCAACAAAATTTCCATCAAGCTGAAATCGTTGGATTTTTTTATTAATTATCCCAATGAAATTTCCAACGATGTTAGACCGTTGGAATGATTTCCATAATTTAGTGATTAAAATACACTCTCACTACAACAAAATTTAGTCCATACTCTATAGCTCCTCAATTCTTAGTGTTTGTCAACTAATACTTAACCAATGTTATTAATTGTGTTAAAATAAATGTATTGTTTCATTCAATATATTTTTTTTTTTAACTTTTAAGTTGTATTCGAAAATAATTTAGGCGGGATAGAGCTCTTTATGATTTAATTCATTAATATAAGAAAATCACTTAATATTAATGACGTACACTTATTTTCCCTCGATACCAAATTAATTGAAATAAAAAAAGATTATTTGATTAATATTTCGCTTCAATTTTTAGTAAGAAGACCATCTAATTTATGCATATAATCCAAAAAAAATTGAAATAAGAGCAAATCACAATTAGAAGTGTCTACAATACTCTATGAAATCTTTCATTTGCTTAATCCATTCCTGCAACATGCAATTTCCATAGAGAGATTTTAGGATGTTTTACTATTATGAGTTTATGCAATTTGAAGAATAATCATGATATTTCATAATATGATCAACTTTAGCATATTCATTTCATTAGGCAATGAAAAATGTAAAGGTACTAGGTAAGAAATGTACTTCTAATTAATTCTTTCTAGCTAAATGGTCAGTGATGATGTTTTTATTTGGTTGGATGGGATTTCTTAGTATAATTGATGTGTCATTTTAAGTTTTTTAGTATATATGTCGGATGCAACTCGGCTAGCTAAACTAAACATGTGAACCACATTTAACCAAACTCTTTTTATCATATAAATCATAAATCAATCAGGGACGATGGATTTTCCCAACTTACGTGGCCACTACAAAATTTTCTAAGGTCAAGTGAAGGTCACAGAGCACATAGTAATAGTAATGAGAGAGCAATTATAGGATACTGATTACAAAAGGAGGAACATTTTGAATGGTGCTAGAGACTGGGCAACTCTGATTCATCTTAATTAAAAATTAATTAGAATTAAGAGATGGGAGAGAGAGCGAACGGTGTAAGTTATTACAATCTCTCCAGCCATCCACTGCAATTGAAAACCTTTGTTAAAAAATCATTTTCAAGTCAAAATCAAAACCAATAGCCTAAAAAAGAAAAGGAAAACAACTTATGAGCATTCAAAGCAATCTTTCTAGCCTCTATCTTTTTAAAATTTACTTGATTCTCAACCAATCAAGAGAGATTTCACAAATAAAACAAGTACAATATGTAATATCTATGATATAATACATAAAATATTATGAGAGTACTATCCATAGCAAACTCATGTTGCTAGAAGATTTTTGGATAGCCAAACTCAACCAACATTTGAACTAAAAAAGCACACAAAATGGAGAAATTTTGAATACCTCATTCGCAATTCGTGATTCTGAAATCAACTTAAAAAATAGACAAAGTACCTAAAGCCTATTGTTTATTCATGATTCTAAAATCAACAAAGCCATCAGAATACATAATTTTACCAGCTATTAAAAATTCTAAAATCAATTCAAAGCTATCAAGGGAGCAGTATTTAACCCCTCTCTACCGATAACGACATGTAGAATTCAAATTCATCATCAACTTAGAAGCTTCTAAGAGAAATTTAGAGATTTTGAAAAGGAATTGAAATTGTGCATATATGAAAGGTGATGTGAAATCTGAAAAGGAATTAATAGCACGAGCAGCTTTGAAGTCTACAACCTGACATTGTTGCCCTGGTGTTAACTTATTGGTGACTTACATAAAATTTACCACACTAACATGACAGACCTTATTGGTGTTTTTCTTATTTTTTTTCTTCCTTTTTCAAGGTTAGTTGGGAATGCAAGAGGAATTTACTAGTGTTTTGCTTGCTATTATATCTAGCTAAAGAATTTAAAGGCATCTAATTACTTAGTAACATCTCCCACGTGAGATTCCTCTAGGAGTCCAAGCATGCAGTCTGCTTCATATTCCTCCAATTCCACAAAAGTATCTACATCACAGTGAACAAGAAGGATAATCAAAGTTAGACAAAGGAAAAAACAAACACGTAATTATAAACAGAACTCAGAAAAAGAAAATGAATCATTCCAACTAATAATATTCTTAAATAATGGTGGAGATTTCAATTTCTCAATAGTTATATGTTTTAGATTCTTTTTAAAGAGATATAATTTTATTGTTATTATATTCTCTAATGGTGTTAAGAATATATCTATTTCAACTTCACTCATCTAGGCTAAGCATGTTCTAGTTTGAGTACCACTCAAAACTCTCCTGAAACAGGATATAAATCCCTGCAATCTGACCCAAATGAATGGAACCAACACGCTGCTGCACATCTTCTTTTTCAGAACCAGCAAATTAAATACCAAATATATACATTTCTTATCACTAACAAAAATACATTACAGTACATAGCAGCATAAAGCCACTCCATTGCAACAAATTGGTACCTGGAAAAACGAGATAAGTAAGCCTGGATAACTGAAGTTCTCCAATGGTCAAATATTAACGAACCTGTGTATATTTGGAAGAGGCATAATTTATTCACTAAATTAAATTTAGTCACCAACATACAAAAGTTCCAGAGTTTTGAATTTGATTTCAGAAGGAGTTTACTCATTCAAATTTAATTATGATCTGAAGAATATTTGAACAACTAATGCGGCAACCAACATTGTACCAAAAAGAACTGATGTCTTACAGGAAAAATATTCACAAGCAACACAAATTATGATCCTACTGGAAAAAGGGTAAATCTGAAAAGAAAAAAAAAAGAGTGGAGAAGAATAGAGTTTGTGGTTCACATGGACTGATGGAAGAAAGAGTTTTATTAGAATATTTGTTTCTCACTTCAAAAAAATGAGCAGATTAAGCAGAAACGTTAATTTAATTTCTTACCGTATACTTCACGAAATTAGAATATAAATATAATATCTCTAACAAATACTTTTCAAAAATAAAATTCATACTACAGTAGTACTAAAAATTAAGAAATCCGAGAGCAGAAAAAGAAAGGCAAAAAAACCCAAATTAAGTAGCCGGATACCTTTCAAGTCATAACGACACCAAATCTTCTTCATCAGCTGCAGCTCCGCCCTCAGCCGCCGTAATAGGAAATTCGGAATGGACAGAGATGTTGTAATCCAATTGGGCATCCTGATTTTCGCCCTTATCATCTTCTACGTCCTCCAACCCCTACCCAAGCAGGCCTTCTCGAAGCTCCGATCCAAAGGCCGCCCCAACAACCAAGCTCACCGCCACTTCATCTAGGGGGACCAGTTTCTAGCCCGAGCCCAATCCACAAAAACAAGTCCACATCCTTCACCCTCGCCAAATCCGCCATCGACGAAGCCGACAAGGCCTTGGCTCTGGAGCCCAGAGATCCGGCCGCCCACATTCTCAAGGCCATGGCGGAGAGCCTCATGGGCCACAAAACCTCCGCCCTTAAGTCCTTGAACACGGCGCTTTGCAGACGGAGAAAAGGGAGATGCTCTGATTAAACGGGCTGAGTTGCAGATCTGGTTGAATCGGAAGAGACCGAGACGACCTGCAGAGGGCTGCAAAATTAGCGTAGGAATTTTTTATTTTTTTTGGGGGACCGCTGAGAGTGTGCGTAGAATTTAGGTATTTTGAATTATATAAGTATAGAGGTATTAGGATTATTAGGTTCCCTCCATATTTTTCCGCGCTTCTGAATTTTTTTTTCTTGAGCGCGGCTTTTCAATGAACAATGAGGGATACAAATAGTGGTGAATGTTGTCGTCGTTTTATTTTTTATTTATTAGTTTAAAGAAAAAATAAATTATAAAAAGACCAGATTGAAGAAGATTTGATTAAAGCAAGAATTGGAAAAAACATTGAGAAGAATGAGTTTCAAAAAATAAATATATTTTTCAAAGAGAGAAAAGACAAGTTTTGAGGAAATAACATGTAGTATGTTGTAACACATTTCTCCTAAAGTTATATACTTGTGTTCATATAGTAACACATGTAAGATATTGAAAAGTGTGTTACTCCTTATAAGCACAAGTGTATTAATTTATTGAGAAAAGTGTGTTATTTTATTAACAAAATCAAAAGATTAACTAAACCTTGAAACATCATATTGAAACATAGATTCGCCATGTTAAATCAACCGATCTTTTGAGCGAGAATAATTCACAATGAAAAACGTAAAAAAGAGAAAACGAACCAGAAATCGAAAATAACATAAAGTAATGGTCATATGACTCATATTGCGCAAATCTTGATTTGTACAATATTTTATATAAATGTTTGCTTTTGTTGGGTAGTATAGAAGTTTTTTTTTTTTAATAGGATCATTGATCAAAAAAAGAACAAGGTCCTGATTTTCGAACGAATCCATATGACAAGTCTCAAAGACTTTGACCGCGTGCCTGTTGAATAATTAAATTCGACTACTCATAGGTTTCAAGAGAAGACGAAAGTTCTTAGATGACATCGTGCTACAATTATTATCGGAAACTTAGATTAAATTTTTCATAGTCAATCACCTAATTAAAATTTTAAACTGTGATTGTAAATTAATACTCTTATTACATAGTACATTACATTATACTATGATGAAATATTAATTTACTATAACAAGATGTAAAATTAAGTGAAATTGAAAATTGTGATGAATGTTTTCATTTAGGGGTATGTAAAATATTGAGGAACAAATTAAAAAAAAAAGTATGAAAACTTTGGAGTGATAAACTAAAAAGAAAAATATGAAATTTTTTTAGGAATATTGATGATTTTTTTTCTAGATTTATGCGAGGGATTGTAATTTTTTTTTTTTTACAGAGGGATTGTAATTTAATACGTACTAATAATTTATACTCCATTATACTTAGATTTCAGTAAACTATTTATTAATCCTCAAAATTTAGACTTAGGCGGGTTTCTCAAATTTTAATTGGGAAAATCTCAAATTTTTGATTTTCCTACTCCCTCCTTTTTTCTTTTTCCAAATATCTAAATCTCAGAACGCAGAAAATAAAAATTTCAAACAGAGTCGCGCGCTGTGCTTTGTACACTCCTTAACACACGCACTATGTGCTGTTTGTGTGTTTATTTCGGCTGGTACATGATTCCTCATCGCGAGGTGTGTTTTCTTCTCACTCCGACGACGTCGATTCAGCCTCTCTTACTCATCCATTGAACGCACGAACCACACCGTAATTTGCCCTAATTTCCGGTCTTTCGACCCACTCGCGTCGTATCACTGAAAAATCAGGTGCGTTTTGTTCATAATTTGCCCTAATTTCTCTTTCTTTTTCAGATTTTATATATATCGTAATCAATTCATCTCCAGATCCCATTAGTTACTGAAAACAACTAATTTCTCAATTGTTTATATGGTTTTGAAGAGTTGAGAGAGAAATAGTATGTGTTAGTATGATGGAAAAAGAGTGTTTGCGTTTTCACTATTTTGGAATTGGGTAGTTAATTTTAAATCTTATTGTTTGAGTATATGACAACTGTGTTTCATCTACATATTAGATGATATTATATCGGCGTTTGAATACTTGTTAATTTTTTGCTCCATTTTATTAAAATAAACTTTTTAAATTTCAAGGCATTCCAACACCTCCAAACACATTGTACATGTATGCACTTGATTCTTCCTTTCCTGGGCTAGTTGGTAAAGTGATTCTGAAAATATGCATTTGGAATTATCAATATATAAGATATGCATGCTGATGTGAGGATACAAAACAATCACTGTCTATCCTAGCAGGCCCAGGGATGTTATGCTTTCAAACTAGTTAAAGGAAGTTGGGAGATACCTGGAGGATTAATTTTCCTAATGAGCAGGCACAGGAGTATAATTCCTCATCAGATGACTCTTTTAGACTCATTTCTCTTTTGAATGATGTTTATCTTTTCTTTAGTGGGTACCTCTGGCACCTGTATAACGTACGCACCTGTTTTGATTACCAATATATATTACTTTTGCTTGATAAAAAAAAAAGTCATTGTCCTGATTTATCTTTTCTATTTGTCTTACCTCCAAACACATTGTACATGTTAGTGTTTTGCTAATTAATTAATTGATTTCACAATTGAAATGACTTAAATAGTTGGGGGCAAGTTTTATTCCTTAATTTTCCTCTTTCTCTATTGATTAAATAAAGTTACAGTAGGATGACATTTATCCCTTTTTTTTGTTTTTTAATTCTCCTTCAGGAAGGTGATTGAGGTGGCAGGATTTGGATGAGCGCATCAATAAACTTGACTGTAAGAATTTTGAAGGCATTTTCTTCATCTTAATTAATATTAATCATCATCATTTTAGCTTAGTATGTGAGTAATGCAAGGAGGCTAGCTTGTGATTAATGCGTACATATCATGTTGAAACTCTGAAAAAGTTAAAAGCATCAACATTTAAGAAACAACTCATCTTAACCATGGCCTTTCTTAACCTGCTAAGGTTTCTAAACATGGACTTTCTTAACCACACGGTCGACTATATGGGTCATATATTGCCATTGTGTTCTACCGAATTGCATAGTTTCCACAAATACGTTTAAAAGATATTGGATACTTTGCATTAATCCTGATATGATTTTCCATTTTAAGGCTTGGTAACATGTATGGATGCAGTTTCCCTAGAATTTGCACATAGAAAATATAAATGATATCATCATGCACCTGGATTAGCATTCAAAAGCATGGGAATCTTCAGGCATCCAAATTTCTCAACTGTGTTTTGAATTCAAGAGATATGTATAAACTGAGGCAAACAAACTTTTCTTGTGATGCATTTAAGCAAAGACTCCGAAAACAGATGAATCAACTATATGCATTTGAACTTAACACATAAATCATGGAATGGTCTCAAACCCTAAGATGAACATAAATAAATAGGTAGTATTTGAACATGTTTATTTATACCAAGCATCTTGCATCATGTAAAAAATTCACATGCACCTACATTTTAATTATGTAAACTCTTAATTGTCGAATGCTTAGGAGACTAGTTTTAATTAAATCTATTGGAGCAAGTGCAGAGGAGCCTCTGAGGTTACTTATATTTTTTAGTGTACACAAGTTATAACTAATTCTCGTCACTTTCAGGGCAGTGGAGAGAGTTATAATCAGTTGTATAGTCGCTGCATGGGCTTTGCAAAGGATTGCAAATAAACACAAAGGTACTGAACAAAAAGGTCACTTTTAGGGCGGTGGAGAAAGTTATAATCAGTTGTATAGTTGCTGCACATTAGCTTTGCAAAGGATTTCAAATTAACACAAAGGTACTAATCCACTGACTCTATTAACAACTTTAGAGTCGCTTATTTTTAAAAGTTGTGTGGAGTAACTTTTGAAAATAATTAATTGGTACTGGACCATAGCATTCAAACTGTACTAAGATATAATACCTGCTGAATAAGTTTACAATGATAAACTATGCCTAAATTGTCATAAGCATGAATATTATTATATATGCATAATATGTATATAGATTTTCTTTTGTATTTTTTACATTTACAAAACCTAATATATTGTACTTGTTGCATGCAGAATGCGTATAAGAATTTGAAGGCTAGTAAGTTGTTTGAAAGTGTAGTTGAAGACGAGCTTGATGATTCTACTATTTTTTATGAGGCTAATGAAGTGAATAATAAGAGAGACGGAACTTATGGTTTGATTAGAATCAACTTTAGTTATATCCTCAAGTTCAAGATTCTGCAAGAGGAATATGACTAGTACTTCCGATCTCACAAATTCAGAAGTTCAAGTCTTAAAATCTCGTTCGATTGCTATTGATAGTGAATTGGCCTTCTTTTGAAGTCTTCTTCAGAAGATGAACAACACATAATTCAACACTATCCACGATGCATCTTCTTCAAGTGTGTCCTTCTCGTGATGTTGAGAAGATAGATAATGATGAGAATGAGATTGAAGAGGATGATCATGCCCTTGATATTGATGACGGTGATTATGATGATGATGGTGATTTCTAGGAGTTAATTAATATTTATATTATAATATTAGTTTATTTTTGTTGGTGAATTGGAAGGATGATCAACACTTACATTATGATGTTTAGAACTTATTATTTTTCTTATGACGTTAATTATTTTAAATTGTATTTGAGTTTGAAGCTATTATATATTTTTTAATCTTGATTATATATTTGAATTGTAATTTTATGTTTGCAATTTCTATTGAATTTGATAGGGTTTTTTAATATAGCAATGACAATCAAATATTTTTTAAATAATTAAATTAAAACAGAATAATGTCGTTGGAATTGACATCGGAATTTGTAGTGAATAAATTTCCAATGGTCAATATTTGTTGGAAAGATTCCAACGGAAAATAATCGTTGGAATTGACGATGAAATTTGTGATGGAAAATTTCCAATAGCCTAAATATTCCAATGGTACATATATGTTGGAATAAAAATTCCAACAATTTTTCTATTGTTGGAATTAGCGTAGGAATTCGAAATTATAATTTCCAACAAATCAAATTCCAAAGGTCAAAATCTGTTGGAAAAAATTCCAACGGAAAATCACCGTTGGATTTGTCATTGGAATTTACGTTGGAGAAAGTTTCAATAGGAGAAAATTCCAACGTTCAAGATCCATTGGAATGTATCGTTGGAATTTTTTTCCGTTGGAATTTTCAATGGAATTTTACAATTCCAACGCCTACTTTTCCAACGGTCGTATTTTCGTTGGAATTTCCGTTGGAATCAGTGATTCCAACGGAAAAAATGCAAAAATCCGTTGGAATTTTTCTGTTGGAATTTGACTGTTTTCTTGTAGTGTGCTATTGCTTGCTTGTGTGTTATTATCAAAAATAGTAAAATCAATTCAAGGTCCTAAAGAAACTAAATTCCTACAGTTGAAAATTAACACAAAACTTCCTTTACCTATCCTCTCCAAAAAAATGATTTAAAAAAGCCAATTTACTTTCTTGTGTTTCCTTTATTTTTATTCTGGAACAATAATTCATCATGGGTAAAGTTTATAGTTAATTGCAGTTTTTTTTATAATCAAAACGGTGATTAAACCAGACTTATCACTGATTACCGATTCAATCGGTTAGATTGGTTGGACCAACGGTCTAACCCTTAAAATGACCCCTAGATATTTTATTAATATTTCATATGTTATATTAAAAAAAAAAAAATTACTCAAATTTTTGAAATTATAACTAATAAAATTCATATTGAAATAAACAAAACAATAGTAAAAAAAAAAACTTAAGTCAAATATCAAACTATTGTTCATGCTCTATAATCTATAATGAAGTCTTAAATTAAAATATTAATTTTTGAAATTATAGATAAAACTGTAAAGTAAAAATTCATCCCTAATCATCCACCTAAAAATGTACTCCGTATCAAATTAAATTCATTTTACAAATTTGTGGTAATCGTAGCCGTAATAAGACAAGTATCATTATGTATTCAAAACTTCTACAAGGGTTAAAACTTAAAATATATAAATATTTAAGAATTTAGAAAATTATAAAAGAAAAAATAGAAATATTGAAGAAAACCCCCGGTTCAACCAGTTTTATAAAAAAAAAAATTTGGTATTGACGATTTTTTTTGTTTAACCTTAAAAAACGATTTCTTGAAAGTAATTGAACTGGTCTCATAGTCGATTCTCAATACAACTGGTTGGATCGACCATTCTAAAAACACCGATTAACTGATATATTATATTTTTGTTGAAAAGGTGAAGAATGTAACCAAGTCTAACTCAACATAATACCATCAAGTTTAAGGTTAGTTGATTTTAAAAAAATCAAGTTTGAGTACGGTTCAATTTCGGTTTAAACTTGTGGATGGGCCTCCCGTAATTTTGTGTCTTTGCAATCATATTTCATAAGTTGCTTTGGTGTCGAAAAAAAAAAATCGATTCAAAACTTGACTTAACTTTAAAATATATAATTCATAAATAATTCAAAAAAAATCTTATTATCAAAAGGTAAACGAGCTTAGTTCAATTGAGGGCCATATAGAGTAAAAGAACAAGGGTACAATTAAATCCCCGTCCCCTATTTCATTTCATCTTATCATATCCGGTCTTAATCTTAATATAAAGATTATAACGAGACACGTACAAAATTTCACCCCTCTATTTTTATTCAATTTTTCTAATTATGCTATTTAAAAATTTAGATTTAATCTCAATATAATAATATTAATTATTATATTTCAATTTGCACAATTATATGCTTTAAATTTGAAATTATAAGATTCACGTTATCTACTCTTTTTTAAAAATTTTAAATTATTATCTCAAAAACTATATTTTACCACAATTTCATCTCTTTTAATTGTTGACATAACTCTACATTCTTTTATCTCGTAAATTTTTATTTTAAATCTTAAATAATTATCTCATAAACCAAAATTTTATGTCTTTTATTTATTTTGAATTATAAATAATCCCATAATTTTCTCAATTAAACCAACTTCTGTAATCCCTTTTTATACCCGTTCACTCTCATATTGATTATCTTATCTTCGACTCCCAACATGGAACATAAAATTTGCAATGTTTATTCCCCTCTCCTTGGAACAGAAAATCTGCAACGTTTATTCTCTTCGGCCAAACAATAATAAATTCTTCCCTCTTTTTCAATTTTTTTTTGTTTATAAATATAATCTAAGAAAATTATCAATGTTACAAATCCTGACAGCTATTCTCTAATCTCCGCTGCAAATTCTGACAAGGAAAACTATACCGCGTGTGGTTTGTTTTAAGTAAGGATTCGAGGAAATAAAAAGTTTTTTGATGAGGTATGTTTTTTTATTTATAAATGAAAAAGTTAGATTTTTTTTTTGTTTGTTTAAGACGTACCATTTAATTTTTAATTTTTATCTCTATATTCTCTATTAGATAGTATTATGAATTATTTATGGGACGGATCTCCATTTAGTCATTTTAATAAGTAAGGCCCAGGAAAATTTCGGTTATTCCAATTACACTAGAATTCCGCATTTGAGCCTCTCCAGGAAATTAACTAGCGGTAAATAGGAAGTGGCCCGCAACCACCCAGAAAATTAATTACCGATAAATGGGAAGTGGCCCATAATTGTTATTTCATTGTATGTCAACATTTAAGAAAATAGAAGAATTGCTCTAAAAAAAAAAGAAGAAGTTTTCAAAAAATAAACATATAGAAGAACTAATTATAATATTTTAGCCTCTTGACATTTTCAAGAAAAAAAATATTTATAAAATAATACTAATCTTTTAAATTAAAAATACAACAATTTTTAAATAGTGATTTTCCCAAGTGAAGAGGGACAATTACCACATAAAATCGATGGAATCGATGGAATATGTAAAGATAATTATGTCCCCTAATAGATAATTTATTAACTCATATAATTTAAAAGTGATAATGTTTAAATAAAAAATTATAGTAACTTTTGATAATTTTTTATCTTAACTTTTATCACTTTTAGAATAATACGGAGTAATATTCTATCAAGTAAAATGTGGTAATGAACTTAAAAAATTGATGTAATTAGTAAAAATAATCATGTCAACTAATAAATAATTTCATTCATTAAATCAAAATTGAATGCAGAAGAGAAATGCTATCCCCACTCGGACCAAAGTGATAATCATTAAGTAAAAAATGATAATTTTTAAGTAAAAAGTGTTAGTCACTTTTGATAAAAATGTTATCACTTTTAAACTAAATTTTTATCATTTTTTAATAATAATATTCTTTTAAGTAAAAAGTTACAACTAATATAGAATTTTGATGCAATAAGTAAATATAATCATGCTCACTAACAAATAATCTAACTAAAAATTAAAAAGTGATAATGTTTAAGTAAAAAGTGATAATATTTAAATAAAAAGTGATAGTGACTTTTGATAAAAACATTATCACTTTTTTACTAAATTTTTATCACTTTTTAATAATAATATTTTTTCATGTAAAAATGACAATTAACTTAAAAAATTAATGTGATTAATAAAGATAATCATGCCCACACTAACTTATTCTTAAATGTTTGTTGACAATTAGTTACCAGATTTTTTAATTACTTCTTAATAAACAAAAAACCACCCATCATTCGTAAATAAATTGTATGTGTCAAATTTTTATTAATATTTTCAATAAAATATACTCTCTTTTTAATTAATTTATTTAAAGCCCGCATGGCTAAATGGCTAATATGTTAGTGATGGGCTTGGGATATAAAACCCGCATGACTTAAATGGCTAATATGTTAGTGATGGGCTTGGGATATAAAACCCGCATGACTTATTGCATGGGCTGGTGAAGTTGGATGGGATGGGCCTGAAACGGAGGTGGGCGCGCATATTAATATTTAATGGGCCAAGAAAAGATCCGTCTCATAGAATGAGATCCGTGAGACGGTCTCACACAAGTTTTTGTCATTATTTATTAGAAGTGATTTTTGTATGCTGAGACTACATTTGTAACATGGTTAAAAAATAAAAGCATTTGTCCGCAGAATATTGCATGTGGGGTTAAAGTTACATACTATCAAATTTTAGAAGCATAAGAACACCTCTACATTTATTTTTTGATAATTTTGTAGTATTTTTATTTTTTTTTCTATAATATTAACTCACTATATTTAATATATATCATTGCATTTGTCGTGTGTATAGAGAAAAACATCGGAAGGAATGGAAATTGAGGACGTGGGTCGTGGGGTTATTATATTTATTTAGCAATTTAAATATTTGGTAAATTATAATTTCCTTAAATAATTTAAATACAATTGTTCGAGGATAATGTTTACTTTGTGGAAATGATATTATGAAATACTTTGTCTCAAATTTGTAGTAAACTTATAATTTAAATATCTTATCATATTGAATTATAATTAAATTGCTAAAGAAGTATAATCACCCCGCCCCACGTCCTCAATTTTCATGTTAAATTTTTTTTTTTTGATATTTTTTTTACAATTTCAACATTATATATACGAAAAATAAATGTAATGATGTCTTTAATATAATGAGTTAATATTATATAAACAACAATAAAACATAGAAAAATTATAAAATGCAATAGTGATGTCTTGAGTTAATATTATATAAACAACAATAAAACATAGAAAATTATAAAATTATAAAAAATAAACTCTGCAAAACACATCTCACATCTTTAACGCCAGTATTTTAAGCTTGTAGAGGTGTGAATTTTCCAGTACATTGTATAGGCATATTCTCACACAAAATATTCTGAATTTTTCTAATCAAGTAAACAGTTGCTAATATTTTTTTAACCCTGTTACAAATATAGTAATAAATAATACTCTACATAAGATGAAAATTAGATATTAATCCCTCCTATTCGTATATTGGTTACGGATTCTATAAAATTTTTTTGGACTTCAAAAGTTTTTAAAAATTTTGAGATATTCAATACGGATTTTAAACATTAGGTATTCAAGAGTTTATACATTTTAATATTCTATGAATTTTATTGGATTCTCCTCCAAAAATATAAATAAATTTCACTATCCAAAATCTTTTCTAAAACCAGATATTTCAACAATTCTCTCAGAGAACTCCAAAGACGAAGGTCAGAACAATTCTCTCAGAGAACTCCAAAGACGAAGGTCAGAAGTAAGGATAACTCCAAAGACGAAAGGTAAGGTCATAAGTAAGGATACCAGATATTTCAACAATTCTCTCAGAGAACTCCAAAGACGAAAGGTCAGAAGTAAGGATAACAATATTGACCCGACGCGGATACCCGCCCCGAATTAATAATATATATACTCCATTGATAAAATAATATCCCGTGAATATATATATATATATTATTGATAAAATACTTTATTTATATATAATATTAATTTTAAAAAAAAAACTCTTCACATTAATAGTTTTAGCGTCGAAATTTATGAAAATAATCAATAAAAAAAATATATTTCACAATCCGGTCAAGTCTATCAAAATCCATATAAATCAATAAAAAAAAGTCATCAAACTCTTCATGTACTCTATGAATTTTATAAATTCACGTACTTATTGAATACACCCCCTTAATATAAGTCGTTTTGACATTTCGTTTTTTTTACAAATTATATGACGTTTTACACTTTTCAATGTAAATTAATTACATTTCTTTCAAATTTAACCTTAAAATCACTAAATATTTACATAAATGTGTTCTTTTTCTTATGAGATGTACCATCATTAATTAAGGGTAACATGAAAAATAATTTATTTTCTTAATATGTGTGTACGTATGAGCTAGAATGGCATATATTTTGAATAAAATGAAGTAAGTGACACGGCTTAAGCAAAAACAAAAAAAATCAAATTTAGTTATTTCAATAAAAAAACATATCTCTTCATACTTCATCAATCATAATAAATTCATAAAAATCTTTTTCTTTCGTCGATCCTTACTCATCAAAGAAAACCAAGACCTTACAAACTTACACGGTCCAGTTTTCCTTGTCAAGATTTATAGCAGAAATGAGAGAATAGATAGATGGTATTTTTTTGTACAACATTGATATTTTTCTTAAATTATAGTATAACTTTAAAAAAATGTAAATTACAAAAAAAAAAAAAAAATGAAATTGAAGAATTTGACGGGGAGAAAGATTGAAATAGAATATGATAAAATTTCGTCATTAACCTAGTATGTAGCTTTTCCTTGAATGATTTTCATACACGGTTAAAATTCACGAAATTAAAACTCTTATTTGAATCTTGTTTCTAAAACAGTTTTAGATACAATCAAACTATTCGAATTATTTCTTAAGTTTAATTAATTAAATAATTAGAAGGTACAATTCCTAATTAACATATTATAATGAATAACCCCAAAACATGTATTCAAGATTCAATTCACATAATGCATTAATGAACTAAAATAATAGGACAAACTAAACTATGAATACGTGACACATGTTTTAGACTTCGTTATCATAGGGTGTCCTGCTCTATTTGCTATTTCAATTACACAGTTATGAATTATAAAGTACAATATATCTAGAAATAAATAATCAATTATGCAAGTTCATCAGACCCACAACCTCCTCGAACTAGAAAAGAAATTAGTCGAATACGGCTGCAAAAATCCTATGATAAACTCTCTTTAGAACTCTATTTTTCTTCTCAAAACTCATCTCAAGTCAATTTTTAGAAGGCGTTGGCTATATACCCCTCCAGCCTTGTTAAATATACCCCTGGATACATGTACCCCTAAAAAATTATATATACTCCCCCATAAAATACATAATCTACCCTTATAAATACACTCCCCCTATTAAATTATGAACCCTAATTCTTTCTTCCTCCTCCAACACTCCACAACTCTTCTTCTTCTCCCAAAATTTTCGCCGCCTCTAAGCGCCGCTGCCTCCCTCGCCGCCGCCGCCTCCAAGCGTCGCTGCCTCCCTCGCCGTCGCCCCTTTCTTGTCGCCGCTTGCCCAGCGCCTCCCTCGCCGCCGAAGGTTGAAGGTAGGTTTTTTTCTTCTTATTTTCTGTTCAGGCGACGCGGCGGCGCCCCTTTGCCCAGCGCCGCCCGTCGCTCTCTTTCCCACGCGCGCGCTGCTAGTCGCCGCCGCCCCCTTGCCCAGCAGGTAAGTTTCAGTTTTTTATTTTATTTATGTTGTACGGCGGCGGCGCCGCCTCTTGCCCAGCGACGACGCCGCCGTGTCCCTCCCACGGCAACCTCCTCCCTAAACCCTCCTCCCCCACTCACGGCGGCCGCGCGACCATCCTTTTTTTTCCCTTTTCTGCAATGTTTCGCGTCACTGTTTTTTTTGTTTTTCAATTTTCGACAACCCTTGGTCGATAATATACTCTCTCGTCGACAAATCGTTGTGGACGAGAGAGTATATTATCGACCAAGAGTTGTCTAATTTTTTTATTTTTTTAAATAAAATACATTGTCGACACTGATTTTCCGACGAGAAATACTCTTGTCAACAAACCAGTGTCGACACTTTTGTTTCTCGTCGACAAACCAGTGTCGAATTTTTTTTTAATTCTAACTTTTTTTTTCCTCTATGGGGTGCACCGGCGACGACGATGACCGGAGGTGCGGCGGCTCTTCTTTAAATTAGGATTAGATTTAGATTTTGGGTTTAAAAGTAGGAGAGTGTATTTATCATGAACATTTTAGTGTAAGGGTAGTTTAGGTATTTTACATAATTATTAAATTAATAAATAAGGAGGGGGAGTATACTTAACAAAACTGGAGGGGTATATAGCCAACGCCTTTTAGAATTAGGTATCCAACATGTTTAGCCCATTGACCTCATTAATTGGACTTTAGATTTGACTATTTACACCTACATTTTGGATGGATGCACACCCAATTAATGAACCCCACCAAAATTTAACTAGGATAGGATAGATGCACCCTCCCTCCCCAAACCCTAATTTATAACCCTCGTCTCTCTTTCATTTTCCACCCTCCACCTGTTGCCGCCGCACGCCACCCTCGCCGGCAGCCGCCCCCGCGGTCACCTTACTCTCCATCTCTTCACCGGTGCGAACCCCTCACTCGGCCGCCCTCTCCATTTTCTCTCTTTAAATAATAATAATAATAAAAAAAAACAAAACCCCCCATCCCGCCCCTGCCGCGGCCCCCTCCCTCTCCCCACTTTTTTTTGTGGTTTTTGTTCCGGCCGCCCCCTTCCCCATCCACCGGCGTCGCCTTCATCCACTCATCCACTCGTCGCGGCCGACCGTCCCACCCCGATCCCGATCCCGATCCAAGACGGCGGCCCTAGGTTTGGATGTTTAAGTTTTTTACTTTTTTTTTTCTTCATTTTTCTAATTAAATGGGACTCAACCCATTTGTATGCTTCACAATGGAGGGGACTCAGCCCATTTGCACGCACCAAGCTGGAAAAGAAGAATCTTGCAGCATCCTGTTTTTTTCTATTCTTCATTTTTCTGTTTTTCTTCCTTTTTTAAAAAAAAAAAAAATCGACCATTTTAGGTCGACCAAATACACTTTCATTGACCTAAAATGTTTGAATTTTCGACGAACCAGTGTCGACCACATACACTTTCGTCGATAAATCATTGTCGACGGGAGTGTATGGTCGACACTGATTGGTCGAAATTTTAAAAAAAAAAAATTGTGATTTTTCTAATTATTTTTTGAAATTTCAGATTTTTTTTTTGTATGGTAGCGACGACGGCCGGAAGTGGTGATTTAGGGAAAAAGTGAAAATAACGATAATATGGAGTGTGTCCAGCACGGAGGTGCATTTAGTATGATACATTTTACTGAAGGGTATTTTTTATTTTTTTGTATTATTATTATATTAATAAATTAATTGGGGGTGTACATCCATTCGAAATTAAATAGTCAAACCCTTAAATTAGTCACATATGATATTATGACTTGGGCTCTCCTAATTTTGGGCCCATTTTCAGATTATTGGCCCGTTTGGCTCCCATCCACACGCCTTCACACAAAGTAAAAAGTCGAAATACACAATAATAGGGGTGGTTCGTTACGGTATACCAACTATACCAAATCATATCGTTACTATATCGAAAATTTCGATATTGAAAAAATTCATACCGTTACCGTACCGAAATTTCGGTATACTGTAATCTCGGTATACCGAAATTTTCGATATGTAAAAATTCATACCGATACCGTACCGTAGTTTCGGTATACCGAATTTTCGGTACGGTATATCGGTATACCGTACCATATCGGTATATCGATTAAAATATTGAAGCATTATTTTATACCGAAATTAATTATTTAAGGTTTATTTTATTTATGTTTTAATAATTAAAGTTATTTTAATTTAAAAATAATATAAAATTATTATTTTATTAAGGTTTCGGTATTTCGGTATACTGTTTCATACCGAATACTGAAAAAAATTCGGTATACCGAAATACCGCGGTATGATCATTTTCCATACCGTTACCGTACCGAAAATTTCGGTATATCAAAAATTTCGATATTTTTCAGTATGAAAAGCTCGGTATACCGAAATTTCGTATATTTACCCACCCCTAAACATACTCGTATAAAATTAATTTCTATAGAATTTTCATTAAAGCGCAAAATATATGTAATAATCTCATTATTATTAAAATTAATATATATAGAAAATATGTTGAAGATATTTTTGAATATTTTGATTATAGAAACTGACCCAAAACTTCCGGAGCAAAATCGTATAACAAGATCAAAATGCTATATTTTGTAGAGTGAAAATAAATTAGCAGTTTCCTCGCAGCGCCTTGTGGCTGTCGTCAACCCCAACTACAAGAAGAGAAAAGAAAAGAAAAGAAAAATCACAAAACGTATCGGCGCCTAATTTTCGTTGCAGCAGCTACAAAAAACTGTGTTCAATTCTCCAAGCAATTTTCATTGCAGTAATGGCATCTTTAAGGGCACCTAAAGCAAACCCATGTTTTCTCTCGCACAATAACTTGAAGATTTCCTACAATCGCGCCATCAAAATCCCATTTTTCTCGGAGCTACCTCGCCGAAGACTCGTTTCGGTTTGTTCCAACAACCCCGACCACGGTTCTTTCAAAACGGATCAAACTGTCGGATCAGGGACCATTTCGCACAAGTCTTCCTCCCCTTCTTCTGCCATTGATTTTCTCACGCTTTGTCATCGTTTGAAGGTATGTGGGTGGGGGTTTCTACATTTCCATTTATTGAGTTTTCTTCCTAAAATCTTGTGACTTCTTGAAAAGGGGGTTGAATTTGAGAACCTCTCTGGGTTGAGTTCGTTATTAGTTCTATAGAAACTAATCAATTGTGTAGAATGCGTTTTATATATAGGGAATGTCTTTGGTTTAGTATTATAAGGTATCACTAGGGCCCCAATCAAAATTGATCAAAAATAGAGAAAGTTCGAGGGAATTTAAAAATGCCCATGGGCGGGTATAGGATACCACAAGATGTGAAAGTTAGGAATATTCTGATGAGGGTGCAGCAGAAGCGTTAGAGAGAATCCAGTGTAGAACTCATATTATCATTCCTGGATTTTTAGAATAATTGGTGTGTGTTATTAAGCACCTACAGAAGCATCATGTAAACTACTTTTGTTAGAATTGTTTGACGAAGTAGTCTTTCGAGAGAAGAGAAGGCAGTAGGAGTTGTATTCATTATTCAGGTGGAGGGGGAATATCCTTGTGCCTCTTCCATAATTAGGGTTGTATAATTGTGGGCTTGATCTGAATCTTCTGTAGTATTGTATGTGCAGACGTAAGGATTATAAATGGGTGTGGGATTTTTCTTTTATCAAAGTAGTTTAAAATGCAATTTCTACCCTTATCCTCCATAGTTTTCCAATGTTGGTTTTGGTGGGCTATTTAACATATTTGATCATCCTATGTCATATGCTTCTGTAGCTATATTGTTTTTGCTTATCATTTTATAGGGTGTGCATCACTAAGAATAATGGCATACTCCTGTCAGAAAAATCACTACATATTTAACAAGTTTATCAGGTGGATGGAATATTTGCATTCAAGTTGCTTAGCATGTGACTATAAAAGAAAAGATTGGAAGGAAGAGAAAGTACTAGTAAAATGCTTTTTTTTTTCTTTTGTATGTGCCATTTTAGATCTCTGTCAATTAACAGGCCCTCAGCTTACTTTGAGAAATATTGATTCTTGTAAATTAAAAGCAATTGGTCAGTGGTATAGTTAAAGTTCCATGCTGTACGCTTTTAAATGTCATGTTATCTGCATTTGAGTAGGATAGTTTAAATCTTTATTTCTATCTAACAGTCTACAAAACGAAAAGGATGGATCAATCATGGCATAAAGGGTCCTGAATCAATAGCTGATCATATGTACCGTATGGCGTTGATGGCTTTGATTGCTGAAGACCTTCCTGGTGTTAATAGGGAAAGGTCTGTGGTTGAATTTATTTTGATTCTTGAACGCCATCAAAATTACTCTGTTAAGCTTCATTTGGAAATTTACACAGTTGTTTATTATTGCATAAAACAGGTGTGTCAAGATAGCAATTGTTCATGACATTGCCGAAGGTATTTTCTTGACCCAATTGTATCTTTCAATTATTAATGTTCTACTGTTGTAGTACGCCACTGCCTTTTCCCCATTTCCCAGTAATAGGAGTATAGCATTTTGCGTCTATCTCCTATCCCTTCTGCTTATTTGTGTTTCTCTATATTGTCTTGTGCTGTTTTTATGTTCTATCAACGTCTAGGAATCTGCCACTACTATATATATATATATATATATATATATAGATTTATCATCAAGAAACTTTACTGTGTGTAGGATTATAGTCACCCAACGGTCAGTTACTCAGTTATGTAAAATCCTCCTAGAAATAGGATAAACGATGTTTTAATCACAACAGTCATGCCACCATGTTTTTTTAGCTGGACTTTCCTTGTGACGTAGAAAGGCCTCTCATTAGGCAGCTGATTATAGTGTCTGAACATCTGGTCCATCTTTCTGGATGATGAATATGAGCTTCCCTAAGCACGAGAAGCCCCACAGTGCTCTGCCCTCTTTTCATTTTTGGATTTCAGTATTTTTAACTGTGATGAGTATCATTGTCTGTTGTATGGCATTCAACATTCTGAAGTACTAGTTATATTGAATTGTAGCAATTGTTGGAGATATAACTCCATCTGATGGTGTGCCAAAGCAAGAGAAGAGTAAGATGGAGCAAGAAGCATTGGATGAAATGTGCGAGGTTCTTGGTGGAGGGATGAGAGGTTTGACTAAAACCTAGGCTATATATAAAACGTATTCAATGATCTTCTTCTTGTATCAGTTGTGATATTTTTACCCTTTTGGCAGCTGAAGAAATCAAAGAACTATGGCAAGAGTATGAAAACAACTCATCTTTAGAGGCAAACCTTGTGAAGGATTTTGACAAAGTATGTAATACCACATGTGTGTGACTTGATTCAAATTCTTAAGCAGCTGTTAATATGATTATGATCTTTATGTAGTAAAATTGAAATTTCTCGACAACTTTTACTTAGCTTTTCACGTTTTAGCAAAAGCTTAAGTAAAAAAATAAATAGATAAATTCTGTTGGTTTTAAGTTTTAGTAGTTCTGGTTTTTTACACCTTCCTCCCTGAATTGTCTCTTCCTAATGCTTTTCCGAAAATGAGTTCAAATTCAAGAACCCTATCTTGCACTTTACAGAATGGAACTTCAGAGTACTTCTGAAGAATTGCATATAAGCTATCTCATCATTTTTTATGGATTTATAGAAATAAATTTGGCATTATAATCAATTTTTGGTTCCTGTGATTGATTCTTTGAAGGAGAGATGATCTTAAATGTTCCCAACTTTTATAATAGTTCCTTTTACATATGATGAAGGCAATTGAGCATCGGTTTATCCTGTTGTTCACTTCTGTCTTGCCATTTTAAATGCATCTTCTTGTATGATGTTGATTTCTACTTATGTAAATGTTATTAAGGCTGGGTGGGTCTTCACCAAAATTCATATCTTCTTTTGTTCCATGGAAATTCGATTTGTATACTTAACGAGTGTAATGTTTCTTCAGGTTGAAATGATTCTGCAAGCATTAGAGTACGAAACAGGTAAACTTTGAGCCCAAAAATGTTACCATGTACACCAATAAGTACATACTCTGCAAAATTCATTTTATCTGAAATATAATATCCACTATCCAGTGCTTATATGTGTTACATTTGATATCTTAATAACAAACCTTTTAATGGATGAATGTTTGAATTATGAGATGGAATCTTATCCGATGGTAACGTTTCGTTATTGGTACTCTCTGTGCAGAGCATGGGAGGATCTTGGATGAATTTTTTCTGTCAACTGCAGGTAAATCTGATGAGTATTTAATTAAGATTGAGCTATCAATTTTGTAGTCAATAACTTGCGTTTGTCTTCGTTTGTTGAAGGAAAATTTCAAACCGAAACTGGAAAAAGATGGGCAGCTGAAATCATTTCCAGAAGAAATGCAAGATTAGCAAATAGGGCCTAACTAGTCTTTCATTTAGCAAGTACTCCGTATTACCTTATGACTTTCAATCAGTTACCTTTAGTTGTCTGTCTTCAATTTTGTCGAAACCCCTAGTGAAGTACCCCGTTTTTCGACCAGACATACGTGAGCACAGGTTGTATTGTTTAAAGAGTTCAAATGTGTCGAATGATGAAACTGTAATACGTAGTTTTCCTACTCGTTATTAATATGCCAAACTTAAATGTATAAGATTGTCTAGCATGAACGTTTATTGTTTTACTTTTTTGCGACAAAGTGGGATAGCTCAAGTGGTTAGAGCACCACTACCTAGGCCTTAGGTCCGGGTTCGAGTCATGGGGAGGGGAAAAAAGGGATGGGTATTTAACTTCCATTAAAAAAAAAAAAATATGCCAAACTTATTTCTAATTTTTTTTTTTTGAGAGACTTATTTCTAATTATAATTAAATGTGATTAGGGCTTAGTCAATTCAAAGTTTTCAATATTTGACTACATGCCGATTACCATGAGCTCATTTGACAAGTTATGGAATGCCGGTTTTAGTTTAAATTTGATAAATAAAGTAAACCATTCAGAGTTTGACTTGTGTAAGCTTAATTATAATTTGTTTAAATCTCTTAATTATGATTAATTGTTAACCGTCCTTTTCTTATAGCATCAGCATCCGTAATTTTAAAACCTGATTTATAATTGGATGAATGGAAAAAATTGTTTACAATAATGGTGTGTTTTGAAATTCTACAAAACATTAAAACTTTTACAAAATAACTTTTAAAATCACTTTTTTTAAAAGCAGTGGAAAAAGGAAATTTTGAAAGTTGTTTATTGAAAAAACACAACACAATTTTTATAATATCAAAAAGTTAAGACTCACGCCACGCCCACATTATGGGGAAATATTTTTTTTAGTCCTATAAGTTTTAGTGATTCCAAAATAAATCCTTTAAGTTTTAACTTTACAAAATACATCCTACATCTTTCAAGTTATTAATATTAGTCCTTTTTCAAATCTATTTTAATCCTTTAAGTTTAAACAAACAAAATACTACAATAAAATACTACTCCAATCTACTAAAATCTAAAAATTAGATTACTAATTCAATAAAAAATATACTCCCCACCCCGATCCGATCGTGTTTTCAAAATAAAAAATAAATTGATAGATTTTCTATATTTGAATTTAGAAAATGTATTAATAAAGCCTAAATTATATATATTAATAAATTAATAAAATTATAAATATATATTAAAAAGACAAAAAAAAAAAAAAATCCAACCTCGTCGTATCCCCTAAATGTAAATTATATTAATATAATGATCAAATATTCAAATTTGAATTTATTTTAAAATTTACTTATGGTTTACATTATATTTTTTAATTTATCAATATAATAAAAAAAAATTAGAATTATTTCATTTTTTTAAATTTTATATATATATATATATATATTTTTTTTTTTCATTTAATATCTTCATAATTTTTTTGGCCAAAAAAATCTTATTTTAAATAAACATATTTTGTACTATTATTTTGCTAAAAATGCAAATTTATTTACTATTTATATAATAATTTTTATATTTTATTTTGTTAGTATTTAATTATTTTATTTTACTGAATATTTTTTATTAAATAAGTTATAATTTTATATTTTAAATAAATTTTTGTTAAACTGAAAATTTTGAATTAGTGAGATATTTAAATAATTCAGGTTTTAAATAAATAATTCTTATAATTTCAGATTTTAAATATATTATTTAGTTGACTTAAAAAAAAAAATTATTTAGTGTTTACTTTTATATATATATATATATATATATTAATTACTTAAAGAATTAAAATTGGATATTTGACCGGAGCCACTAAACGATCTTAAATTTTTTTTAGTGAATTTAAATTTAAAAGACTAAAATAGATTTAAAAAAGGATTAAAATTAATAGCTTATAAGATATAGGATGTATTTTGTAAAGTTAAAAATTTAAAAGATTTATTTTGGAATCACCTAAACTTATAGTACTAAAAAAAATATTTCCTCCCCACATTATATTAAGCTCCAAAGTAATGTTCACGAATCACGATAATATTATTTATTTATAACAAATCTAACGAAAGTAAGGAAAAATGAAATTTCAGAAAGTGGGGGACAATCCTGCAGTTGAGATAACAAAAAACGTGCAATTAAAGTGACTTCAAACTAGTTTTAGCAGTTGCGTTTTTCTTATTTGGTCGGTTTCCATCTTTCTTACGTCTAATCTCAATTGCTATCTATTGATATCTTAAAAGAATATTTTAACGAGCCAACATTAAATCATAAATGATATTGATATGTGATGTAGATAAATATGTCGCTCCCTAAGGAGTCGACACGTGGAGACGGGATGGATTGTGGTAATTGTGATTAAGCCAATACGTCAGAGGAACAGGATCAATACACCCCTGGGGTTTAAGCAGGGGAATCAGAGAAATCAGAGAAATCAGGGTAACTGGGCCTTTGGCCCATATTTGGAGAAATTAATAGGCCTGGGGCTGGGAAAGATTTAGCCCAAGGATGGGACTACAGTCCATTTTTCTTAAACCAAGTCAAAAGAATCATTCAAACCCACGAAAATAGGGGTCGATAAGCTGAAGAACCGAGTCTTCATCGAAAGAGGCCGGGTCTTTAGGGATTTGAGGCCGGACTTATGGAGATGGACCGAAAATCTAGGGAGAAGGAGTCTTCCCCTCTCCGCAGAGAGGGGCCAGGTATAAAAACAAAGTTATTTCCATATTTTGAAAGGTAGGTTCTAAAACATACACATACGTATTATTCACTTGATACATTCTGATATACGATATACATTGATTTGGAGGACGAACTCCGTTATTCGCCGGAATTTCCCTGAACAACAGGGGAATTCCTCTTTGATTTCGCCTTCGATAAATTCTGACTTGAGCGTCGGAGCTTCTACGCCGGAGGCCCCCTCCGGTGTACTTTTGCAGGTCAATTTTGGACTTACGGGAAGGTTTACACGAAGATTGTTAAAGGCGAACGAGTGATTAAGATCGTGATTAATAGTGATCGTAAGAGAACGGCCTATATCTGTAAGCGTTCTTTTTCGACGCATCAACTGGCGCCGTCTGTGGGAACATTTCAAGCTAAGGCGTGAGAAAAGTTCCGTACTGATATGGGTGGAGGACAAGATCCAACAAAGCAGACAAAGGAGAAAGGAGATTCCACTCCTCCACTTCCTCTTCCTCCGCCCCCTCCAGGATTTCCCTTAAATCGGAATTTAGGGAAACGTCCCATGGATCACACATCAGAAGATATTCCTCCTCCAGGTTTTCCCTCAAATCGAAATCTAGGGAAACAACCGGTAGACCACGCACCGGAAGATATCCCTCCCACTCAGGAAGGAGACACACCAGGTATCTCAGGAGCATCAGGGAGTGGGATCAATAAGGATAACCCTAACACTCAACCAGAACTCTTGACCGTCTCTCGAGATCAATTGGATGAGATGATAGCGCAATCAGTGGAGAGGATAATTGCTGCTCGAGGACTTCGCCCTCCTGAACCTGTTCATAAGGGCACACGACCAAATCCACCCGAACATGTCATTGATTCGGTCCCAGTCCCTTCCAGGAACGAAGATTTCCCTCGAAACCCAGAAGAGAAAGTACCTTCCCAGGCTGAGAGAAGCGTCCTGGAAAGACCCCTTCGGAGGGATGCAGAGAGAGTCCTCGGGGATATCACCCTGGATACGGGGATGGGAGAAAGCACGGACGACACATATCAAGGGGCCGTCAGTGATCAGATACAAGCTCTGCGTAAAGAGATGAGGGATATGCAGAGACATATTACTGACAACGTAAGTAAACCCTCTTACACCACTGGATATCAATTTTCATCTACTATTTTACAAGACGAACTGCCCTCTAACTTCAAATCTTTAAATTTTGAATACGATGGCACTTCGGATCCCTATGAGCACTTGATGAGATTTGAGAACGCGGCCTTACTGCATCGGTATGGGGAAGGTGTCAAATGTCGGGTATTTCTGACTACCCTGTCCAAGGCTGCACAGCAATGGTTCACACAGTTAGGACCAGATACTATCCACTCATGGTCCGAATTCAGCGAATTGTTCCTGCACCAATTCGCCAGCGCTAGGAGACAGCCTAGAGCTACCCTTACTTTGTTCAACATGCGCCAGGGAGAGAATGAGAGCTTACGGGCTTTCTTGAAAAGATTCAACCAAGCGGCCTTAGAGGTACCTACAGCCTCCTCGGAGGTTAAAATCAATGCCCTCACCAACGGGTTGCGTGACGGAGATTTATTCACCTCTTTAGCTAAGAAGCCGGTTCGGACTTTTGATGAATTGTTGAGGAGAGCAGAGAAATACCTCACCCTGTAGGAGGTAAGGAAAGCTAAGCGATCGGAGACCCGGGCTATAGTGGGTAATGGAGAAAGGAGGAAAGAAATTCCACTTAGAAGGCCAAGTCCAGAGAGACATCGGAGCTCCAGGAGACTGGAAAACGTAAGAAGAGAGGAAGTTGCACCCTGGAATCCCAGGAGAGGGGCGAAGAGATATACCCCTTTGAAGATAGAGCCAGCCGAAGTCCTAGAGGTGGCAGGGGACCATCCAGATATGAAATTCCCCTACTCAAGAAGCAGGGGTCCCCAAAACCCAAAGTCAAACAAGTTTTGTAGGTTCCATAACGATTATGGCCACGATACCAACCAATGTTGGCATCTGAAAGATGAGATAGAGAGGATGATTCAGGCAGGCCACCTGAAAGAGTTTATTTTCAGAGATCGACAAGGCCCCAGGGGTCAAAAGAGAAAGGACCCCGAGGGGAAGCAGGAAGACGACAGGAGAGATCAGAGGAAGGGCAATGAGGAACCACCACCCCCTCCTCAGAAGAGGGGAACTATTCATATGATTATGAGAGGCCCTGCTGATGGGGATTCCTTCAGGCAGAGGAAGCAGAGCGTTCGGTCGCTGAAGAATGAAAGGAACATAGAGCACCATGAAGTGGGAAAGATGGCAGAGGGCCCAGACATCCATTTCGGGCCAGAAGACGCTGGGGAGCCTAGAGAAATTCATAATGACGCACTGGTCATTACCACGGATATAGCAGGATACGATGTAGCAAGAATTTTTGTAGACACTGGAAGCTCTGCCGATATCATGTTCTTGGAGTGCTTCAAGAAGATGGACTTGAATATAAAGCTTAGACCGGTGGAAACAGCTCTGTATGGATTTTCAGGGGGAGCCATTCAACCCCTTGGTTCAGCGTTACTACAAGTAGGGTTAGGAGTTGCCCCTAACCGTCGAGTACAAGTCATAGAGTTCTTGATTGTAGATGTCTCATCTTCCTATAACGTAATAATGGGACGGCCAAGCCTGAATATTTTTCAGGCAGTGATCTCCACCTTCCACATGAAGATGATGTTCCCTACCTCGGGGGGTGTGGGAGAGATATGTGGCGATCAATACCAGGCGAGGAAGTGTTACGTAGAATCGGTCAGGATAGCAGACAAGGTTGTGTTCCGAGGAATAGAGAGGTTTAAGGGTGGAGACCCTGAGCTGAAGAGACAGAAAGTAGGGGAGCTAATGCAAGAGCAACCCAAAGCTAAAGCGGATGAGGAGTTAATGAGCATCGAGCTCTACCCAGGAAAGGAAGGATTTACAACCAGGATAGGTACGAACATGAATCCTGAACTCCAGAGAAAGATGGTACTCACCCTCCAGGAAAATGCAGACATCTTTGCATTCACGGCGACGGATATGACGGGTATCCCTCCAGAAATAGCAGTGCACCACCTGAATGTGGATCCCAAAGCCAGGCCCGTGAAACAGAAGTTGAGGAACTTCGGTAAAGAGAAGAACCTCATAGTAAAAGAGGAAATCGATAAATTGTTGAATGTAGGGCATGTGAAGAGAGTCCAGTTCCCTGAATGGCTCTCGAATGCAGTGTTGGTGTCTAAGGGAGCGGGCAAGTGGAGGATGTGCATTGACTTTAGGGACTTGAACAAAGCCTGCCCTAAAGACCACTACCCTTTGCCCAGGATCGACCAATTGGTGGATGCCACATCTGGGTTTGAATTACTCAGCATGATGGACGCATATCAGGGGTACCATCAGATCCAGCTGAACCCCCTCGATGTACCGAAGGTATGCTTTATAGCGACATGTGGTACTTTCGGTTATGTACGTATGCCTTTTGGACTGATAAATGCAGGAGCAACCTATCAAAGAATGGTAGACTCGGTGTTCCGAGGGCAAATAGGCAGGAACATGGAGGTTTACGTGGACGATATGCTAGCTAAAAGTGTCAAGGCAGAGGGACATATTGACGACTTGAAGGAGATATTTCAGGTAATTCGAGAGAATGGTATTAAATTAAACCCTGCTAAATGTTCTTTTGGAGTAGGGTCAGGGAAATTTCTGGGATATATGGTGACTCAGAGAGGGATAGAAGTGAACCTTGTTAAGGTAAAGGCGGTGCTCGACATGCAACCCCCTCGGAATTTGAAGGAATTGCAAACCCTGAACGGCAGGATCGCAGCTCTCAGTAGGTTCATATCAAGGTCAGCAGAAAAGAGTCATCACTTCTTCAGAACCTTAAGGAAGGGGTCGAAGTTCGAATGGGACGACCAGTGTCAGAAAGCTTTTGAGGAACTCAAGCTTCACCTCGAACAGCTTCCGAAGCTGACAAAGCCCTCTCAGGGAGATGTATTGCTCTTATATCTTTCGGTAGGGGAACACTCCCTGAGCACCGCCCTGATGAAAGAGGAAGGTTCTGCACAGCAACCCATATATTATGTGAGCAAGGTCATCCAAGGAGCGGAAATGAGGTACTCAGAGGTAGAGAAGGCAGCCCTGGCGGTGGTGGTAACGGCTAGGCGATTACGCCCCTACTTCCTCTCCTATAAAGTTATGGTGCGAACTAATTTCCCTTTGAAGCAGACATTAGGGAGAGCAGACTTGTCAGGGAGAATGGTCAGATGGGCAGTGGAATTACAGGAGTATGATATAGATTATGAACCCAGGAGAGCCATCAAGGCTCAAGCTCTAGCGGATTTTATTCAAGAGTCTACCAGAGTGGAAGAAGAACAAGGATGGAAGGTATATGTGGATGGCTCAGCATCCGCCTTGGGATGTGGAGCAGGGATATTACTGATTGACCCTGAAGGTCAGGAAGTGCAGGTGGCTGTCAAATTCCGATTTTCCACCTCAAACAATGGAGCAGAATATGAGGCCCTGATCAGAGGAGCTAGCATGGCTGCCGAGTTAGGGGCACAGAAGGTCACCCTGTACTCCGATTCACAGCTGATAATACAGCAGGTCATGGGGGAGTACCTCGCCAAGGATGAGAGAATGATCACTTATCTAGAAGAGGTAAAGAAACTAAAAAATAAATTCCATACTTTTGAAGTGGTACAGGTACCAAGAGAAGAAAATACGAAAGCAGATGGACTGTCAAAACTGGCTAGTTCCACTGAATTCGAGGGAGACGGAAAGGTAACCCTGTTGGTGGCAGATCAAGTAGCTACAGAAACCCTGATTGGAGAGATAACAACAGGGGATGATTGGAGGAAAGAAATATGGGAAGAACTAAATAGGGGCCCAGTAACCCCAATGTCCAGAGAGGCAAAGGCTTGGAGAAGGAAGTATTGCATCCTGGGAGGCCAATTGTACAAGAGGTCCTTCACTCAACCTTATTTGAAATGTCTTTCAAAAAGAGAAGCAGAGCTAGTGATCAAGGATATCCATGAAGGTTGCGCATCCAGTCATGAAGGGTACCAGACCATGGTGAAGAAAGTATTTAGGGCAGGTTTCTACTGGCCTAATATAATCAGAGACGCTAGAGAATATGTGAAGAGATGTGAGAAATGTCAGAAGAATGGACCCTTGATACGGGTACCTGCAGAAGAAATGGGGGCTATGTACTCGCCCTGTCCCTTCGCTAAATGGGGAATCGATCTGGTGGGACCCTTCCCCTTAGCACCAGGAGGGAGAAAATTTCTAATCGTAGCCGTGGATTATTTCAGTAAATGGGTAGAGGCTGTGCCCTTGGCTAAAATCGAAGAGGACAATGTAATTATTTTTCTTGCTAGACATATTTGTTGCAGGTTTGGAGTACCTAGAATCTTGGTTTCCGATAACGGAACGCAATTCAATGGAGAGAAAGTAAGAAGATGGTGCGAGAGATGGAACATCACGCAGAGGTTTACTTCAGTAGCCCATCCCCAAGCTAATGGGCAGGTAGAGGTTACAAACAGGATCCTGGTCGATGGTATTCGAACACGATTGGCAGAGGTAGGAGGAAAATGGGTGCAGGAGTTGGACAACGTCCTCTGGTCCTACCGAACCAGCCCTAAGACAGCTACAGGCGAATCTCCCTTCTACTTGGTATATGGAGCAGCAGCAGTGATACCTCCTGAAGCCAGACTCAAATCACACCGGATCACTTATTTCGAAGAAAAGAGAAATGAAGAATTGATGAGGGAAGCGCTGGACCTAGTAGATGAAGAGAGGGAGATGGCGAGATTAAAAGCAGAAAGGTACAAGAGTCGGATCAAAGCAGCATATGACCGCAGGGTAATCCCTCGCTCCTTTAAAGTTGGGGATTTAGTCCTTCGGAGGGCAGATGCTTTGAAGAACATTGGGAAGATGGAACCTAATTGGGAAGGTCCGTACAGGGTAATACAAGTACTCAAAGGTGGAGCATACAAGCTCCAAGATATGACAGGGAAAGAGATACTAAGGCCATGGAACGTGTGCCACTTGAAGAGATTTTATGTTTGAGGAAGGTGTAATTCCCCTGCTTCCTTTTTCTTTATGAACAATTTTGAATATTTACTTCTCGTTCGAATAATTGCTTCACCGGCACTCTTTTTCCCTCTACGTGGGTTTCCCCTTGGGGTTTTACCACGGAGAGGTTTTTAATGAGGCCGGCATAGGTTCCCCTTATTTGCCTATGTTGATAAACGTTTTCGATCAATGGAGCATCGGTTTTGATAAAATTTCAGCAATTTCCCTAAATGCATGTTAATATTGTGATGAGATGACTCTTATGCGCTAATTTTATGATGAAATGTTTCTCATATGTTAATATCGTGTTAAGATAACTGTTGAAGGCCTGCATGATGAGTGCTGAAATAACGAATATGTTTTGGAAACTGAAATATAGCATGTTAGAGATACTGCAAGATAGAGAAATTTACACCGACTCATAAATGCTCGAATGGAGAATACCTAGGAAAATTTCCTAAAATTTCTATTCACGACAGCCTCTAAAGCTAGGGGGAGTAGGGGGTACAGTAGCGGAAGACACAATGAACTTGTCCAGAAACCCTATCCCTGGCGACTCTCAAAACTCTCACGAGTATAAACTAACTCTTACGAGTATAAACAACTCTTACGAGTATAAACTAACTCTTACGAGTATAAACTAACTCTTACGAGTATAAACAACTCTTACGAGTATAAACTAACTCTTACGAGTATAAACTAACTCTTACGAGTATAAACAACTCTTACGAGTATAAACAACTCTTACGAGTATAAACTAACTCTTACGAGTATAAACTAACTCTTACGAGTATAAACAACTCTTACGAGTATAAACGAACTCTTACGAGTATAAACAACTCTTACGAGTATAAACTAACTCTTACGAGTATAAACGAACTCTTACGAGTATAAACAACTCTTACGAGTATAAACACTTTAACTTCAGGGAGAGTATAATCCCTAAGAACTCTTACGAGTATAAACTAACTCTTACGAGTATAAACGAACTCTTACGAGTATAAACAACTCTTACGAGTATAAACACTTTAACTTCAGGGAGAGTATAATCCCTAACAACTCTTATGAGTATAAACGAACTCTTACGAGTATAAACAACTCTTACGAGTATAAACAACTCTTACGAGTATAAACGAACTCTGACGAGTATAAACTAACTCTCACGAGTATAAACGAACTCTTACGAGTATAAACTAACTCTTACGAGTATAAACAGCCTAAGGGAAAAGATGATCCCTAAGATCCCTAAACACCCTAGTACTAAGGGAGAGACTAGAAGCCTTATCAAATTATCAAGTAAGTACAGGGATATCAACCCTATCTCCTCATTAAGGTCCCTCTAGGAGCTTTAGAGCCTTTACGTGTTAGTAAAATGCTGAAAACATGCTAGATGCATAAGCAGGACGAATATCATATTACACATCTAATAAACAGAGTCAGAGATATATGTGTATATGCATGCCAAATGATAAATGTGCAGGTACGATGTTAAACGGAAGAAGAGCAGGAATATTCAAGACTTAGGGCACCATGCCTAAAGCCCTCCACAGAAAAACCCCGGAGTGTGGAGTCTCCGGAAAATACCAAAAGGGGGCCTTAAAGGCCTTAACAAAATAAAGAGTGTTTTAAAAGTACCAAAATATTATCAGGGAAATGAACGTTATCAAGAGAGGGGAATATCATTGTTTTCCTCAGAGCCTGCTCCGGTCTCCTCCGCCCGTCCACTGGAACCGCCTCCCTCCGCCTTCTCCATCAAAGCATCCGCTGCCACAGTAGCCACTGGAGTGGGGTTGTCCACATGGATAGGAAAAGCCATATCCTTCGCCGGTGTCAGGTCATCCAAGTTCTGGGCAGCATCTTTCAGCTCTAAGACGGCCTTCCTCATCCCAGGCAACCACCAAGGAGTATTGATGTCTTCCTTGGCATCGCCGGGGAACTTAGGGGGAGTGTCTAGCTCTTCCAACCGGAGGGCACGAGTATATTGACCATTAAACCCGGGAGCAGAATGTTCAGCTACGGCATTGGAAAATCCATGATCGATGAAGTGTGGGATATATGCACCCATTGCCCCTAAAAATCTACTGCTCTGAAGAAAAGCTTCCAACCACTCCTGATGCAAGGTACCTAGAAACTTTTGACCTAGGGCAGAGGTAAACAGGGACTCTATGCATAATTTCATACCAGCCAGGGGAAGAGTAGCCTCCAGTTGTTCAACCCGTTTACCGAACTCTTTCTTCAACGAAGAAATCTCCCCGGAGAGCGTCGTTTGGAGTGCTTTACACCTCTGATTAGCATCCCGTAATTCTGCATCGAGTATCTCCTTCTTCACCTTCTCCAGCTCTACTTGACTTTGGAGGTCATCCACCAGCTGGAGGGACTGGAGAGCTCTTTCAGACATGTTGGAAAATAGGAGACCAAACTACACAAGAAACAACATCAAGAAGTAAGATATCTACATTTTCTTCTATGAATCATGCAAAGCAATATCCACATTGAAAAACCTACTTGTGTGAAATTACGGGCGGCATGCACAACTCGCTCTTCTGGAGAAAGAGCATTAAGGGCCTCGGTAGTAGGAGTCGGAGTATAACGTCCTATAAAATCCAAGAGATGGTCAACATTGATTTCGTCTGGAGCATCGGGAGCAACATTAGGCAGAGAAGATTTGGTTTTGGATTTCTTCTTCTTAGAGGCATCGGAGACAGGAGGCAAGACAGAGACCATGGTTTTCTCAATAGAGGAACGGGTGCGCTTAGCAACGGACCCAGTGGCAGGTTTCACTGGGGAAGGAAGAACAGGGGCCTTTGAAGAGCCTTCAGGGGCTGGAGACTTAGCAACCATCGAGAGAGGAGCAGCATCACGGGAAATTTGAGTTAACCAACTCATAGCTGCAAAAGAAAGTACGGGAATGTGTCAATAATCACAGCAACTCAGACTTTGGAGACAACATCGGAGACAATATCAAGGTAAAAGAAATGGTATTACCATCATCGGGACCTAAAGGATAATCGGAGCGACCAAAACCAAAATGAGAGAGAGCTCTAGGATTTTTACAAATGTTCATTACATCAAAAAAGCCATGAGCGGAAACATTGTCATTTAGATGGTTCATCACATCCAAATTCAGAGAAGAACAAACAGAGAGAGGAGGACGGGGTACCCCAGGATTCTCATAAATCCACCCGTCATGAGGAAAATCCCAAGGAGTGGGGTTTGTAACAAAGAAATAATAGTCCTTCCAGTCTTGGACTCCTTCATGGAGCTTTTCCATGAATTTCCCAGCCCTGGAAGGACGACCAGAGGTATAGAAGAACCCATCTGCGTACTTACACATGTATTGAGTCAGAAAAAGCTGGGCTGAAGGTTCGCCACCATTCCCCTTCAGCAAAATGTAAAAACCTAGCATGGCCCGAATAGCATTGGGGGTGAATTGGTTGAGAGGTATGCGAAGATAAGTAGAAATCTCAGAGAAATAAGGATGGATCGGAAAACGGAGACCCGCTTTTAGTTGAGCCTCCCAGAAAGCCAAGGTGTTTGGGCCTGGAGAATTTGGGCGTTCCCTCTTATGTGCGGCCCTAACGGTGTAGTCGGTAGGAAAGATTCCTGACCGGAGAAAAGCGGCAACGCGTTCAGGAGGAAGTATGGAAGAACCAGCGATGGTATTTTTTAAAGCAGGGTCGATTATAGGAAAGATAGAAAGAGGATGGGAAGTTGAACTCTCCATGGAAACGGAGTCTGAAGAAGATGACATGTTGTAAATGAGAGAAGAAGGGAAGGAATAGATACCTGAAGAAAAGTCGGTTTTAAGAAGTGACGATGAAACGGCCGCTGGACGTGCACGGGGAAGTTAGATCGCAGAGGTGAAAACGAAGATAGAGAATAGATAAACTTGAAATGAAAGGAAAAAAGGGTTTTGGTGGAAAAAGGGGTTTTTGAATAATTACCTTGGAGAGAGAAGGGTAGAATTCGAGAAGAATTGAATACCCTCCAATCAAAAGGCGCGTGAATGGAGAAGGACGGCTGGATGTTGGTTTTGGATTAGACGCGTGGCAGTCGAGGGAAAGATGGCGTGTGGAAGCGCAAAAGTCATAAAGCTTTTCGAGAGCAATTATTACGGAGGGAATCAAATCACTGAAAATATCTCGAGGGGTATTTTAAGTTTTAAGAAAGGAAATGAAATATTTCTTTAGTATTTATCCTAGTGTTATTATTTTCCTACTCTCCTAAAATTTATTCCTTTTATGAGAGTAGGGGGGAGTGGTTGATGTAGATAAATATGTCGCTCCCTAAGGAGTCGACACGTGGAGACGGGATGGATTGTGGTAATTGTGATTAAGCCAATACGTCAGAGGAACAGGATCAATACACCCCTGGGCTTAAGCAGGGGAATCAGAGAAATCAGGGTAACTGGGCCTTTGGCCCATATTTGGAGAAATTAATAGGCCTGGGGCTGGGAAAGATTTAGCCCAAGGATGGGACTACAGTCCATTTTTCTTAAACCAAGTCAAAAGAATCATTCAAACCCACGAAAATAGGGGTCGATAAGCTGAATAACCGAGTCTTCATCGAAAGAGGCCGGGTCTTTAGGGATTTGAGGCCGGACTTATGGAGATGGACCGAAAATCTAGGGAGAAGGAGTCTTCCCCTCTCCGCAGAGAGGGGCCAGGTATAAAAACAAAGTTATTTCCATATTTTGAAAGGTAGGTTCTAAAACATACACATACGTATTATTCACTTGATACATTCTGATATACGATATACATTGATTTGGAGGACGAACTCCGTTATTCGCCGGAATTTCCCTGAACAACAGGGGAATTCCTCTTTGATTTCGCCTTCGATAAATTCTGACTTGAGCGTCGGAGCTTCTACGCCGGAGGCCCCCTCCGGTGTACTTTTGCAGGTCAATTTTGGACTTACGGGAAGGTTTACACGAAGATTGTTAAAGGCGAACGAGTGATTAAGATCGTGATTAATAGTGATCGTAAGAGAACGGCCTATATCTGTAAGCGTTCTTTTTCGACGCATCAATATGATATAATGATGTCACTATCTCAGAAGAGACTCCATTTTAAGAAGTCTCTTGTAAACGAATCAAGCGTTATAAAGCAAAGACATATCAAGAATTTGTGGAATCGGAGAAGAGGAGCTTATGACCTCTTCTAACCTACTATGGATAAACTAATTTCCAAAAAACAGTCTTCTATCTCTCCTATGGTGTGTCAGATGAGAGACTGTGGATAACTGAGTATACATGAAGTGATCGTGCGATAGCATCTCGGATTAGAGAAGATGTTGATCTGAAGTCTGTCTTTGGAGCAGCGGATTTATACTCCTTTGGGAGTTGTTTATACTCTGAAGTGAGTAATTCTTGCTCTTCACAGAGTTAGATTCTATACTTTTATCTGAGTTGTTTATACTCTGAAGCGAGCAGTTCTTGCTCTTTACAGAGTTAAGTTTTATACTCTTATCTGAGTTGTTTATACTCCGAAGCAAGCAGTTCTTGCTCTTTACACAGTTAGATTTTATACTCTTATTTGAGTTGTTTATACTTTTCGGGGAGTTTTGTTCGTTTTTGTATTTCTTCCCTGTAAAGAAAGAATGCTCTGACTAGTTCCTTGTATTCCAAAGACAAGCTGCTTCTCTGTTGTCTTCCTTCATTAACTTGTATATTATTCAACCCGAGTTAGAGCAGTGGTCGGAGTAGAGACCACATTTTTCAATGTCACATTCAAATCTCTAGAAACTTGATTCTCCATAACTAAGTGAATAACCAACTCCAACTCTCAATGAACAAATATAAAAAAAATCCCCCAAATAGCTCACTCTCATTTATTTTGTGAGGAACACATATGCGTGAAAAAATCTGACATCTCAGCTCAGATATTTTTCACAGACGGTGCCATTTAATGAGACATGGGCATGCTCAGAAACGAGACGTGGCAAAAATGAGTGAGAATGGAACAAATACCTAATTTAGACCCTTAAGAAATCCTTCAATGGTGAGCAAAGAGTGTGGTCGACTTCGGAACTAGATGACATGCAATAAAACCAAGCCGGAAATAGTTCCGGCGACGGTCCTCCGATGCTCAAATCAGTTGAGATGACAAAGGTGATAGGGAACAATATATATTTCTAGAGAGAGAGAGAGAGTATTGATATAGTAAGAATGACTTAAACTTTTCAAGCTGAATACAAGAGTTTATATACCTCATTCATTTGAACCGTCTTTTCATGAATTAGGGTTTGTTACCAGTTGAGAGCCACGTCATCGTACGGGTCTGACATGCCATAAATGCACTGATAGTGCGCCCACAAATGTCAGAGGATACTCTGACATTCAAAGATTATGTATATACTTGTTGTCTCCTAGAGATAACACTAAGAGTTAGAGTTGTGAGTTCAGAGATCCATCTTCTCTCCTCTGGCAGTTCAGATGAGAGAACTGATTTTACCTACGGAAAGATATCATTTCAATACTGAAAAGGTTAAGTCATTCTTACTATCTTAATATTCTCTCTAGAAATATATATTGTTCACTATCACCTTTGTCATCTCAACTGACTTGAGCGTCGGAGGACCGTCGTCGGAACTCCTTCCGACCCGATTTTGTTGCAGGTCATCCAGTTTCGAAGTTGATCACACTCTTTGCTCACATTTGAAGGATTTCTCAAGGGTCTAAACTAGATATTTGTTCCATTCTCACTCGTTTCTGAACATGTTCATATCTAATCAGATAGATGTATTTTTATTATTATTTAATTATATCTATATACATAATTGTCGTGCTAGTTGAAAATTTTATTTTAATTTTTATATTCAAAAGCCATGACAAGCTTTTATAGGGACTCAAGTACAAGGAGTATTATTTTGTCAAAATTAACTACATTATCATTATCCATCTATCAAAGATAACGATGAAAAATTGTAGCACGAGAGTTGACGAGGATTTCAGGGAAAAATGAGGGAGCTGTTTTCTTTTTTCTTTTTTGAATCAGGGAGCTGTTTTCTTTAGAAAACGACAAATGCTTATAAAATATTTAGATGGGTGTCAGTAATTTATATAAATTACTCCAATTATTAACAATATAGGACGAGTGGGGTGTGAATTGTGAAATCGTCTTTCCAATTGAACTTTTAAATAAAATTATACTACACCCGTTACCGATTATTCGTAAACTTTAATTTTTTATTTGTGTCAAAATTATATGTACACTTTTAATATAGAAATAACACACAAATTAATAATTTTACAATATTATTTATATTTTTAAAATGTCACTTGTTTTAAAATTTACATTTGACCTCAATTGATTTGACTTTCACACCTCACTAAGTTTACGTTTCTTAATTTATGTGTTATTGCTCATGTGCAAAAAAATTTAGAACGAAAAGAGTATCACTTTAAAAATTCAAAAGAAACACATATATTACTATGCACTCAATTTCAAAATCAGATATTCAAAATCACACCTTTCAAATAAAAAAGTAAGGGTGCGTTTGATACACAAAATAAAATTATGCGGAAAAGGGGTGTATAAGGGGTCCTCAATATAATTTAATATAGGAAGAGGTGTATAAGTGATGTATTAAATCAAATTCTTGTTTGATAGAAAATACAAAAAGTGGTACTAAAAACCATGAATTATGTTAATTCTTGTGTGATAGAGTGTATTAACCAGTGTATAAAATCATTTTTTGTTTGATAGAATGCATACCCCACCATATAAATTGTGAAAAATGATGAAAAGACAACTTTACCCTCGTTATACAGGCATCAATACATCGTTTGATACGTAATATTATTTCTCTCTCAACATTACATAGCCAAATAAATCATTTTTTGGGAAGCTTCTCTCTCACACTTCTCACTTGGTTCTTCAGCGGGAAAACGATTAATTCCACACATAAACCCTTGGTGCTCACCCTCCCTCCTTCAGACTATTTCCGTTTCCGGCCGTCGTCGTTTTTTTTTTTACGCCGCTAATCCCTTTTCCCTGTTCAGGTGCCATCTTCTTTTTTCTCCCTTGTCGAGTTACGCATTTCATTCCAGGTAATTTGGTACTTTCTCTTCGTTTTTTCGAGAAATTTTCAATTTTTTGCAATGTTTTAGTTTATTTCACTTCGTTGGACTATCATTTTATGGATTAGGGCTTAATAACTGTCTTTCATTTCCGATTGTATGCTCACAGGGGTTTAGGTCTTATTTTTTTGTCTTTCACACCCGATTACATATGGGTTTATGATTATATGGGTTTGTTGGAGTTTATGATTGTCGATGATATGGGTTTACATATGCTAGTGTTGTTTTGGTTTTTGATTGCTTGTTGTTTAATACGACTGTAGATGGAGGGTGGGGGATCTAGTTTTGAAACGGCGCCCGTACAGGGTAAACAAAGGTACAAAGCCAGAGCAAGGAAGTCTACTACTGATTCATTGAAGAGGACTCGACGCAACTGGACTGACCTCGAAGAGTCATTGTTGCTAGATAAGCTGAAAGAATTAGTGTTGGAAGGATGGAAGTCTGAGAACGGGTTTAGACCTGGGTACCAAACAAAGCTGGAGGAAATGTTGATGGAGGCGCTCCCTGGCACTGACATTCGTGTCAATCCTCACATAAACTCGAAGATTGTCATGTGGAAAAGGTATTACGGTTCTATCAAGACAATGCTGACTGATAACTCCGGCATTGGTTTCAACACCACGACACACCTTATTGATTGCAACAATGACATGTGGGAGAAGATTGTTAAGGTATCCAAAAAAAAAAATTAAAATTGCTGTGTTCTGTAAAATACGGTTTTGTTCATTGTATTTTCCGTCTAACTCGTTAACTGTATGTTTGTTTAGAAGGATCCAAGTGTCGCGACTATGCGCTTTAAGCCTTGGCCAATGTATGATGACTGGATTGAGGTCTTTGGGAATGACCGGGCGACTGGTGAGGGAGCCGAGGATGTGTATGAAGCATTTACTTCTCTTGTTGATGACATTCCTGAACATAACGATGATGTGCCCTTCGAATCCCAGGCAGCACAAGGTGGGAATTCGAACTTTGAGGCTAATGGCAACCCGGATCAGATGCATGGTTCGATGGATAAAGACTCAGAAACTCAGGTTCCGACACCCACGAATGGTCGTCGTCCCACTAATTCGAGGAAGCGTAGCTCTTCTGTGGTCAATTCTGAAGATCCCTTGATAGACGTCCTTGGACAGATGGCCACCTCTTCTGAAAAGCGACTAGATGTCATTTGTGATGTGTTTAAATACGAGTCAAGTCTGGGTGCGCAACGGTGTCACATATACAACATGCTTGGCGAAATTCCAGCATTGACGATTGATGAAAGGATTGACACATCAAGGCTTCTTGTTCAAAATAGTGGCCTTCTTGAGATGTTCATGGGATTTCCAGATGAAGCTCGTGCTCGGTTTGTGCACCGGTTACTTTCCGGAGATTTTAGGATGTGAAGGCAGAAGGCAGGTTGTTGACGTCTTATTAAGTATTTTGAAGCTGGTCCGTTGACTGAGATGATACTCTATTTAACTCTACTAACTATTCATACTGTTGTTGTTGGATAACCTATTCACTACTCTCGTTTCTTTTGGATCGTGTTAATGACTCTTGTTGAGTACCTTTTGGACTCTACGGTTGATCGGTGTAGACATTTGATTATTTAGGATGGTTTAATGTGAATGCATTTTGGCTGTATGTGCAACTGCTCATCAATGATTTTAGTTAAATGGATGCTCTTGACTTGGTATAAACACATCATGAATGGGTCTTGTCTTGGTATAAAGGACTCAACATATGTTTTGTTGGTTGAAGTTGGAGTTGAGTCATTGATATTTGTGGTTGAAGTCATCAATTCACACTTGTTTTGTTGTGGATTGATTTACTTGTGTTGGTGTCCCATACACATGTGTACTACATGTTTGTCGATTGTTTGAGACAATGGTCAATTACAAACACCATCAGTTTGAGCATTATCACTTGCATTTGACGTATTCTTGGTGGATCCAAAACACATGTTGGACTATGTATTTCCAACTGAACCAACCAATGATTGTTGTTTAAATTTCTACTCTTGTGTGATTATTTGCGTGGGAATAAGAGTGTTTTCAACTGAACCAACCAATGATTGTTGTTTAAATTTCTACTCTTGTGTGATTATTTGCGTGGGAATAAGAGTGTTTTCAACTAAACCAACCAATGATTGTTCTTTAAATTTCTACTCTTGTGTGATTATTTGCGTGGGCATAAGAGTGTTTTCAACTAAACCAACCAAACTATGCACAAAGTGGAGCAACACTATTTTACCAAATAACAACAACCATATTACACTTGTTCTGTGCACCACATTTCAGAAACTACGTTCTATTCTATATTATACATGCCAAAAACAAAAAAACATTTTTCTACTACATCATTGTAATGCATTTCAAAACCAAGCACATTCAACACACATTACTATGGAATCTCAATGGATTCAATGTATGTGTTAAGTGTGCAGTGTCCAGGCACAATTACATCATATTCTACCTCGTAGAACCTGTTTTCTTCGATGTCCCAATAACCATACGTACCTATGGGATCAATCCTCATTAGGATCTTCGAATCATCCGGTTTCATGAACCGAATCGGCTGGATTATCAACAATCCCCCGATATCCCTCCAACTCTGATCATCCATTGTTATCTGCGTCCACGAATTGTAGTCTCCGTATTCCCGAAGAATCCAGAAATTAATACGGTTTTGAAAAAAGTAGTATCCGGAGTAATGTACTAGGGTGTCGTTATCCAACGCACTAATGTTACAAGGGAACCCCGGGTCTAATGCGTCACCGGGGGTTTGTATGATTGTGAACTGCTCCTACCCCAAATCAAATGCAGCCACCTGATGACTGTTAGGACCCCATGACACCAGCCAATGAAGAGCACCCTTCACATAAACACCTGGTTCCGATGAACATTCCATATCCCCAAAAAACCCCAAATCATTCCAACGATTGCTTCTACTAGAATAAATCGACAAGTAGGGACCCTGATTTGATCCCGTGAACATTAATTTTCGTACAACCTTATACTCATTCGTGTCTTCATGATAGCCCAATCCGAACGACAACGTTGCTCTACTAAGTGCATATGTAAAGGGAATGTTATGCGATGGAAGTACCCGATGACGATTTGTTGTTGGATTCCATAAGAAAATGGTCTCTTCGAGCCCGAGCGCACAAAGAAGTCCATTGCAACTTCTAACTATCTCGAACGCCTTCTCCACACCGCTGATCAAAACCCTTTCGTTGCCTCCACCCGTCTGATCATCTCGTCTTACCTCTATTAATGGCCTTCTGCTTTCTTGATCTAGAATGTATCCAAACTTGTTCTGAGTGTTCATCTGGCGTAAATGGTGCCTCACGAACGCCGGTGTTTCAGTCAGAGATCTCCAGGCCCTACACACAATCGAGCATTTCACAACATGCAAAGCCGGAAGCAGAGAGAGGAACTCCCAAATCAACTCGAACGGTAGGGTTGGCACCATGGACCTTCTTTGACGGCTCATATCTACTGAAAATGGCGATAAAAATACTTTGTCTGAAAGTTATCTTCTTTGTGTGATTGTGAGAAAGTGGTCTGCAAAACCATAACCCCTTTTCAAAGAAACGAAAAGTAGGAATAGACAAGTTGCGTCGTTTGGGATTCCAAGGAATTTGAATTTCAGATTTTGTTTCGAAACTGCGACGTTTTATGTATTTTGTGAACCAATTAATCATGCTTAATGTGCTTGGAGTTAATAAAATCATGTAAAAGGGTGGTTGCAGTCCATAAAATTAAATTGTCCGTAGTTGATAATACATATTTTGCTGTTTGGTTACACCTTGATCATATTCCAAGAAATTAATTAAGTACAACTCAACTTTAAGGCCTACATTTATGTCAACTTTAAGGCCCACATATATTTTCAATTTTTTCATTTCGAGATTGAAATAATCCCGTATTCATTTTCAATTGTTATACTCGAAGCTCGAAACTCGACTCGGACTAGCCTAAAATTTTAAAGATCGAGCTCGACTCGATAAGAAACTCGATAAACTCTAGCTCAACTCGACTCGACTCGATTACTCGTATATAAATATAAATTATATATTAATGGCAAAATAGTAAATATTGTTCAAACTCGTACTCGATTAACTTCGAGTCGATTTCGATCTTTTTTCGAGTCGAGCACGAGTAGCTCGCGAGTAAAATCGACTCACTTATTCAATTAATACACCCCCACTCCAACAGACATAAACCCTAATCAACTACTCTGCGCGCCAAAAAAAAAATCCCTCACCTAAATTTGCGTTCATCTGATTAATAAGCTTCCCATCGAGGATAGCACGTTTTGGTCCATTAAGCATCTCGTGTTTGGTTTCTGAAACAACTTGCATTTCACGCTTGTTTGTCAATCGTTCCTCGCGTTAAGAAAATTCGAGGTTAGATTTCGTGGAAATTCACTATTTTGCTCATCTGTCATTGCCATATATTCAATTGACATTTTTGTGTGGGGATATTATCTAGTTCCCACTCTATTGTAAAATTCCACAATAGCCCAATCTCGTATTTATGTTTGTACCTTATGAAACTATCTGTTATTTAACAGGTTTTATTAATGGCTACGAATAGCATTGAACCGACCTTTGCTGTTGGGGTTAGCAATAGGTCAGAATTAAGCATCATAGATACTGTTATAAGTAATCTTAGTGTAAGAAACAGAGCTCAATTCCGTGCTAGTTGTTTTGGACAATTCATGGAATTGCAAGAACTCCCATTTCAGGGTCAACTCTATCTTCATTTGTTATATAAACAAGAACTGTGTAGCCAGGGAGAAAAGTTAATTTTCCACATAAACAAAACTAAAGCTGAGTTTGGGCCGAGAGAATTTGCGTTAGTTACGGGATTGCAATTTGGTCCAAAGTCCCCATTACCCACTACATCCGTACTTCACAAAAAGGTTTTCAAATGTGCAACATACATAACAGTAAGTCAAATTGAGGAAGTCTTTTTAGATAAATGTAGGAAGGATCCTGATTCTGAATAGTCTCTGCACTTGGCTTTGTTGTTGGTGCTTTATGGTATACTACTTGTTAGACATAAGTCATCGAAGAAGGTTGATCTTGAATATGTGGCCCTTATTGATAACTTGGATGAGTTCAATAGTTATCCATGGGGTCGCGTTGCATTCGAGTTTCTTGTTCAAGACATTAGGTCGAAGTTTAGGTCTCTTAAACAACAGGAGAAGGGGAGGGGAAGCAATAAGTCTGATGGAAAAAAAAGAGGGGATTCAAGAATGTTTATTGATGTTTGTGGTTTTACTTATGCACTACAAGTATGGGCATATGAGACAATGCAGAGCATTGCATCGTTGTGTGCGAAGCCTATAGCACGACGAAGGTGTTCTAATCCTCGCATGGTGAGATGGAGTTCTGCTGATGGTGTGGTTCGATTTGGTGATCTCCGCAAGAAATGTTTTCCGAGGTTGAAGGGACAGGATCGCACTGCAGACAATGTAAGTTCAAATGTTTACATATTATGTTGATTTCAATTATTTGTGTACACTATTTTAAAAGCTTGGTGGATTCGTTTGCAGATGCATGTTGTTAGTAAGTTGGAGCCTTAAAAAACTGAGGCAAAATTATCATCTTATGTTAGTGCCATCAGTTGGGAAGAGGAACTCTATAAAATGGAGAAGCATGATGAACCAATTCGTTTGACTCGTAAGAGGAAGGCTCCGAGTGTAGATGGTGGGGCTCGAGGGCGTGAAAAGGTACCCAGAAAAGAGGGAAGGGGACAGACTAAGGATGAACAAGTGGAACCGACTGAAAAGTTGAATGAAACAGAAGCAGTTGAACCAAACTACTCAAAAGTAAAGGGCTTCCGTAAAACGGTTATCGCACGTTTGAATACGATTGACAAAATGCAAGTTAGTTTGGAGAATTTGTTGAACAAGATTTGTGTGAAGCTTGGCATTGACCCATCTGTTCATACAGAAGACAAAGGTGAGGGAATTCCAAGTGAGAAAAATAAAGTGAATAAGGAGAACGTCAAAGTGGTTGATGACGATGAAGGACGAGTAGACATTGATGGTGGTGATGAAGGGCGAGAAGATAACACAACTGAGTATGCCAAGGATGGTGGTGAAGATGTTGATGTTATTGGAGATGAAGGGCGAGAAGATAACATAGCTGAGTATGCCAAGGAAGGTGGTGAAGATGTTGATTTTATTGGAGATGAAGGGCGAGAAGATAACAGAGCTGAGTATGCTAAGGAAGGTGGTGAAGATGTTGATTTTATTGGAGATGAAGGGCGAGAAGATAACACAGCTGAGTATGCCAAGGATGGTGGTGAAGATGTTGATGTTAACGATGGACAAGCAGACATTGATGTTGTTGCTGACGAAGGACGAGAAGCTAACAGAGCTGAGTTCGCCGATGGTGGTGATGAACAAGTTTATGAAGACAATAATGTTAATTTCAAGCAGGTATTTTTTAATTATCGGAAAAGACAACGTTACGTAATAACCTATTTTACATCTCGTACTAATGTTGATCGTATTTTTAGGGTCACACTAGTAGCGAGTGTTTGAAGGGGGATGTGACGGTTGATGCACCCTCCGTAGATGAGAATGTAACACACTCTTCATTAACTGTTTCAAATATGTTACAATTACAAATTCATGCATCAATGACGTTATCTCTTGTTGATCGTATTTTTAGGATGACCCTAGTAGCGAGTGTTTGAAGGGGGATGTGACGGTTGATGCACCCTCCGTAGATGAGAATGTAACACACTCTTCATTAACTGTTTCAAATATGTTACAATTACAAATTCATGCATCAATGACGTTATCTCTTGTTGATCGTATTTTTAGGATGACCCTAGTAGCGAGTGTTCGAAGAGGGATGTGACGGTTGATGCACCGACCGTAGATGAGAATGTAACACACTCTTCATTAACTGTTTCAAATATGTTACAATTACAAATTCATGCATCAATGACGTTATCTCTTGTTTGTGTCTAGCTACTTCAGATAGTTCCTTATGTGGAGATGATTGAAACTGATAAAGTTATATACAATCCACTAAGTAACTCAGACATTCGGCTGGCTGTACACAACTTTTCAGAATGGTGGGCGGCTAACCACAAGCTAGATACGCAAGTGACATTATCTGTGAAATGTATCCCGTGGGTGAAGCCGGCTTGGTTCAAAGATATATGGAGTGAAACAGGATTGCTTTCAGATGAGGTTAGCCCGTGTTTATTCGCATCATTCCTAAGTGTTATTGGACTTGGAGAACTTACACATTTTTTATCTTGTAGCACGTTGACGCGCTCATACATCTCCTGTTACGCAAGGTAGAGATGTGGCCATCGAGTTTCTTGGACAACTTGACAGTTGTTGATGCTAGCGTGGCTGTAAGTGTTAGCTATGTTTTATATTAATTTATGATTGTCCAATAGTGACGATTGTGTAACATTACGTATGACAAACAGGCGCTACTCACGACGAGGTGTTATGACTCATGGAAACGGTCACATGCTGACGAGTGGGTTTGGTCTAAAAAGGAAAGTCGTATACTTGAATATGTCATAGGCCGCCGACCAAAAATTGGATACAGACGTCCATGGGCGGATGTTGAGTATGTGTTCGGGATCGCACACGTCAAGAAAAACCATTGGGTCTTATATCAGTTCATTGTTCAGGAAGAGAGGATCCAAATCTATGATTCTCTTATGGGTCGTCGTCCTGATCCACAAATCAAGCGACTGTTCACAAAGATTGCCGAACTATTGCCTAACTTATGCTTGGAAGGAGACGTATGGAAGGGCAAGAGGGATTCCAGAAATGCAAAGAAAGTATGGGATGTTTGTTTTTATAAACAAACACCCCAACAGAGAAACGGTAGTGACTGTGGGATATTATGCATTAAGATGTTAGAATGTATGGCCACGGGGCAAGATTTGCAAGACATCGTCCCACAAATGTGTGAATGGTATCGAAAGGCCTATTGTGTTGAGCTACTAAACGAAAATAACATTAAATTTGAATAGCCGACTAAAATGCCCACCCCTAAACCCACCTATGTTATTGGTGATGAACTCTTTTGTATCGAATTGTGTTTTGTAAGAAGACATATTTGTATTGAATGTTAATTAGGTTATGTTGCTTGTTTGAAACTTTAAAATCGACCATCTGGAACATATGGAGGGTAAATTATTTGGAGGGAAAATTAGAGGTCATATTGGAGGGAAATACCAATATTGGAGGGAAAATTGGTACCATAATGGAGGGAAATTTCAGTGTGACTAATTGACTATATATATACACACTCCAACCATACATTGCCACTTCACACACACACAGAAAACACACAATCATGTCCACACAGAGGGGGAAACGTGTGTTATGCGACTGTGGAAAAGAGACTCTTATGTGCGTTTCGAAGCAAGAGAAAACGAGGGGAAGACTTTTTTACAGTTGTTACGATGCACGTGACGGTTTTGGTTGTGATTTTGTTGTTTGGGTTGATGAACATGAAACATCCGGGCTCTGGAGGTTTCCACAAGGAATGTTTCCAGACATGGTGGAGAAAATTGACTCTCTCTTGCTTGAAAACCATTTAGTCACGAACAAGCTTAAACAAGCGCAAGAAGGCCTAGAGATTTTGAAGGAAGAATGTGACCAACAGTCGTCTGAAATAGCCTTCCAAGCTGGAAAAATTGAAGAGCTAACTAGGTTTCAGAATTTTCTTGTCTTGGCACTACTCCTCTGTATTTTACCTGTGATGTTCAAATTCATAGGTTGAACTTAAATATTTTATGTTTTTAATATCTATGCAGTTATGAAGGTCTGGAATTTTCATGAAACGTTGTTTGTACACCGTATTGCCCACACCCACGAATAGGCCCTATTAGTTTTACACATGTTTAAATTGTTTCGGGACCGATACAAACATATATGCCCACAACAATACCCACAAATTTCATTTGTGCAAAAGTATAAGGCTAAGACATTGGCCACCTAAAGAAGGATTAACGATACGTTACTTGACGGAATTCGAGATACGACAATTCTTTAACTTCGAATACACATAACGATACACTGATTTCCGAAAAATAAACCCTAGACACATCCAAAGATAAAACAGATAGAAAGGAAACCCCAAATTCTTACGAAAATCTCAAACACACAAACTTCAAATGTAATTAAACATGACTGAAACCCCAAATTATAAGGAAACCCCAAATTCGTACGGAAACCCCATATTCTAAGTCATCCTCTTTTTCCCCTTCTTCGGAGACCTTGAAGAAGCACAGGAGGAAGAAGAAGGACCTTTGTTGTTCGAACTCCATAAGGTGCTTGGAGTGCCTAGAGTGGTTGAAGGCTGGATACCGTGTTCACGAGAAGGGGAGCGTGGCACCGGTTCGGATTCATCAAAATCGAGAAGTCTTGCATGCGCCCATGGACCATAGTCAAAGTTCGGAAGGTCACCACCTCCGTCTTCATCGTCGGACAAGACCACGGGTGCAAACCTGGTGTTGATCAATCCATCATTTGCGGAATGGCTATCGTCACTTACCTGGATAACATCAGCGTCTACTGGAGGGTCGCGTGCAGCATTGCGATTTGCGAATAGCAGCTGAAGTTTTGTGTAGTGTGGATCTCCCAAATGGAAATATGCCTTCAGAGACTCGTCGGACTGTAGCAAAGTGAAAAATGTGAATGGATGCATGATGATCAAGTCGATGTATATTATAGTAACGAACACAAAAGTTTGATAAGTAAACTTGTATCATTCGAACCCAGTGTGTTTTCGAAGCGTGTACAACGTTCCATTCCGCATCCCACCAAACATCGGGGTGTTCGATGAGCTTCTTGAAAGACTTGTATCTACGTTCCAGCTCGTCATGACGCTCGATCCCTTCAATCCACGTCAATTCGTACTTGAACCGCCCATTAACAGCCTTGACACCAGCACATACCGCACTAAAATTGAGTGCGTCCTTCGGATCCCATCGTCCGAGATTTTTTTGGATTAGTAAGGTATCAAGGAACACATCGTCAACGAGAAAATCCCAAGGGCCAGAATACAACAAAGTTTCTTGTGGAGGGATCCTTGGCAGCTTCGGGGTGGACATTTTTAACTTGGAATTGAGAGGAAAATTGAGAGGAAGACAAAAGAGGTATATTATGTTATATAGAGGCTTATGAAGTAGTAGATAAGAACAAGTTTTTGTTGCTTTTAAAAAGCCATGGATCGTCTTTTCATTGCATATCCAGCCAGAGGGAATATATTCTTTTATACAGAAAAGTACCATCAATCTCAAATGAGTGAAATGACCATTTATTTTGGACTTATGTGCCAATACATTGGGAAACAATGTTAGTACAACATGGCCTGTGAATAATACTACGGATTTCACAAGTTGAATAGTACTTTACCAAATTAAATACACACATATCGAGTCCAACAAAACGTTACAAACGTCTATTTAATTTAAGATGATCTAACAAGGAGTGCACCTAACAAGACAATGATAACTACAAACATGAGTGTCATTACAGCCAACAAACTGATGATTAAATAACTTGGGACTCCATTTAGGTTAATGGCAATACAAGACGAATTAGATGGTTGATTGTCATTGGTAGATAGGCTATCAGCTTCATCCTCGATGAAACGTTGATGTACCTGAGAACTTGAAACCTGAGCAATTGGATCCTTACATGAACTAGAATACACCTTATTTGCTTTATAAGTTTGAGATAAGAGGAAGGGCGGCACAGACTCAGGTGGATCATTACGATGATACTCATCGCACCAATAAAAGTGGTTACTGTGCTGAAGGTAGCTGGGACATTTGTAGAAGTACCTGCCCGGGTGCCTTGACCTGTCACTCGCGCACTTTATGATCATGTGCCCATTTCCACAGGAACACATTGGAGGAGCCATCCCCCCTTTATAAAATCAAATAGAACTGCATTTAACAAATGGGTTTAGAAACGATGCAATAATACAAAACCACACTTCGATCTAACAACAATGGAGATCCAACACAAATACATGCCGTCACATGTCCAAACACAAACTAAGATGTCCAAGTATGTCATTCTACTATAATCAAGTAGGTTAGGCATATAACAAACGGGTAATAAATGATGCAAGCACAACAAAAAACACACGAGGATCAACAAAAATGTCATAAACATGCCATCATACAAACCGACAAACCAGAAATGTCCAAACATACCATCACACACATTAAACATTAAAATAAAATTGTCTAACAACATAAATAAAAAGTCCAGATTGTTTCGGTAGGGGGAAAATGGTAAACAAATCATATCAATCTTCGGATCTCCAATAGTTCCACATATCCAATGCCAACCCATCTCTCCATTCATTAAACTGCGACGACGACTCAACAGAGTCCACGACATCCTCATCCATGTCGTCGTCACCCGGAGCATCATCGTGTAAATCGAACAATACCTCAATTGGGTCCACAGGCATCTGAGAGCGGCAATAATTGTGGAGGGGGAAACAGGCCATGATAAGTCTCACTTGAACCTTCGCAGGGTAGAACGACGCACTTCTAAGTATGCCAAATCGTTTTTTTAAGACACCAAAAGCCCGTTCTATAACATTACGAGCCCTAGTGTGTCTCATGTTGTAATGTTCTTGGGGATTAGATGGTCTGCCACTATTGGGACCCCACTCACTAAGATGATACCGACAACCGCGGTAAGGAACGAGAAACCCTTCTCTGTTGGGATAGCCGTTGTCGCACAAATAGTACTTCCCTACGAACAGGGCAGCTGATGTGAGATGCATAGTTACGTAAGCAACAAGAAGTTAGTTAAATGAGGTATGTACACATTAATTACCCTTAGGGACCTTGAGGCCATGAGTTCTAGTTACGGCATCGCGAAGTATTCTAGAATCAGCAGCCGACCCTTCCCAGCCCGGAAGGACGTAAACGAATCTCATTTGCGTGTCGCATACACCAAGCACATTAGTAGAGACACGACCCTTGCGTGTTCTATAACGTGCTCTATCTAGGCTTGGTACTTGAAGATCAATGAATGTACCATCGAGGGCACCAAGACAACCCTACAAAACAAGAGAGAATAGATTAAAAACAACATTTGGAGATGCACAACAGTACACAAATTTACCTTGAACCATTTCCATCTTGCGTCAGTGGAATCATCGGGTACGGGAACAGGCGTAACTAGGAAAAGGTGGTGCAATTTCAAAACAGCTCTCAGGACTAAACGGACAACTGCGGATATTGATTGACCAGACCGTTCAAAGTCGAATGCCACTACCCTATTCTTTTTGTGGTGAGCCAAAACACTTAAGAACACGGAAACTTGCTCTTCAACACCAATATACTTTCGTTTTTTCAATCCTCCTAATTCACCAAGCAAAAAACATAAACGTGCAAATGCATTCCGATCCATCCTTAGATTTGCAACACAATCAGAATCTCGAATGTGGAACAGTCTATTCATGTGTACTACTTGCCTAGGGATTTTTGAAATCATTTCCCAAGAAAGAGTGCGCCTTCTAACATTTCGGTTGCGTCTAGTTATTAAGAGAACGATTATACATATAAGAATCAATCGCTGATGCATTTCTTCAACCAAAAAATACAACAACAGTTTTTTTCTCATCGAAGGGGTCGGCATTGTATGCCCTATACCAAAAAACAAACAAACAGATTGGGAAACGAAAATCAATTGAAACCCATAAACTCTATCAATGACCAGTTTGTATACAACCATTGAAAGGGGAATGAAAATCAATTGAAACACGTAAACTATATAAATGTAAACTCTATGAATGGCGAGTAATTGTCTGCAACTAGTGGAGGGGAGGAGGAAAATGGGGGACATTGAAACACATTAACACTGTCAATGACCAGAACAATCTATACCGAAAAAAATTAAAAACTGTCACAACAATTAACAAAAAACAAAATCTATATGTAAATCGATTGAACCGTAACATAAACAAAAAACAATAAGTTATTTACGCATGCTCACCGATGTTTTATGACGCCTCTTTTGTTCAAACCTAACGCGAACGAAAATACCTACGAGCAACAGATTAATATGTTAATCCCTAAAAACCTAAACCCTAAAAAATTGCAGTGAACGAATAAATCGAACCTTCAACCTTTCACGGCAGGGAACCCATCAGACACACCTACAATCGCACAAAAAGATGGTCAATAGGCGTCGTACGAAAGACTAAACCATAAAAAGAAAAAAAAAACATCGAAAAAAAGTCGACCATTCTCAGTGGATGGATTATTCAACGTCGGGTGCAACCGAGCAGTCGAACTGGCACGAAGAAGAGTACGAAATTTGAGAGTGAAGGTCGGCGATGGCGGAGAGTCGTCGGAGACGAAGGAATTGCCAAAAAAAAGAAAAAAGAAGAGAGAAGGAGGCTGAGTGAAAATATGAGATCGCGATGCAGAATTCAATTTTAGGGCAACATTGTGTGTTAGAGGGGCAAAATCGTAATCTAGCTTATACGGGCCAAACCTGTATAAAATAATACTAGGGGGTAGTATTATTTCTTCAAAAAAGGGAATAGTGAAAAGCCTGTATAAGGGCCCAAAAAAGCACTTTTTAATACGCCGCTTTTCTGACTATTCAGGGGTGCTGATATAGCCTATATGAGCTATCAAACAGCAGAATAATTGTTATACAAGATTAATATTCCCCTTATAATGCCTATCAAACGGGTCCTAAGAATACCATACAAACACCTCTCTCTCCTCATTCTCTCAAAACCTCAAGTTTCTTCTTTCCAAAAAAAAAGACTTACATAACTTCATTCATGATTCATCCCTTAGATTAATTTCAGGAGTTCCTTTTGATTTCTCCATAGTAGGATATTTCAGGAGTTCCTTCACACAAGTTAATCTCAAATTCTCAATATTTCTCTATTTTTTTTTTCTTACAATCTAGTAATTTTTTCTACACTATCGAACATGAGTAGTTCCATTATTTATTTACTCCCATAAAAAAGATTTACACACACGATTAATTTTTCTTTGAGAAAAATAGTGGATTTATTTATAGGGTGAATTGTGGGGAAAAGTGTGTTTTGATTGGTGAAAAAAAAAAGAATATATTTTTTAATAAAAGTAGTTTAGATATTTTTTTATTAGAACAAAATTGTACAAAAAATTAAGTGGATTAAAAAAAAAAATAGAAAGAGAGAGTTTGAGGTGATTCCACACTATGTTATTGGCCAATAACTTACTCCATTATTTTAACTTATCAAAAGAAAAAGAAAAAAGAACACTTATTTTTTTTGAAAAAGCTGACACACGCCCACTCGGGCCCCGTCTACAGTCTACACACCATTGAAAAATTCAACAGCGGAATTCTCACATTCAAATTGTTGGAATAATTTTCAGTTTTCACCAACCCCATTTTCTTGTTCTGGTTTTGGGATTGATTTTCCAGGACTGAAATAAGAATTCCCTTTTGCGCATTCTTGAAACTCAGAATTTGCAGATGAACGAACGTAAAGAATTTGACATGGATAATAAAAGGTCAGAATTCTGTATTGGATTGTAAGCATCTGTTGTCCCATCACTAGTCCTTTTCTAGAAATCGGTTCCCTTTGCATGGTTGCTATTTGGATATCAATACGCCACTCACAAAAAAGATTGTGCGCATGTCTTTTTCTCATACGCCGTTGAAGTCTGATTGATTGAAGGGTTTTTTATTTTTCGTTAATTTGGTTTTCAAGATTCTGGTGCTGATCAGTAATTTCGCTGCTCTTTACTATACAGTGATTGTAGATTCTGGATTATACCCAATTTTTGTAATTCAGTCGGTTTATGAGATTTGTGTATCTGCTGGAGGTCAATTGGTGGCTAGGTTTTGCGTAGAATTGGGAGTTTAATTATTGGTTCAGTGCAAGGAGTAATTTCTGTTTGGTGGAAGTTTGAATACTTGGTAATCTTGAATTCCATGATCTGTAAGTAAAAAGTGACTCATGCATAATTAATGATGGACTGCTTGAGGAAACAATTTTAAATCTCTCAACAGGGGCTGAATTTTTTTCCAGTATATTGTGGATTGTTATTGGGGTTTATTGCATATGATGTTGAAGTTTTCTTAGGATTGCTTTTGCTATGGTAGAAATGGTGAAAAAGTTGGTTTACCAAGAGGCTGGTGCTTGATGAGATGTCATCTATATCTCCACCAACATCTCCCCCCATCCCCACTCCATCACCTCAATCTCTTCCACCAGCTGCTAGTAGTGTAATCGAATCCCCTGCGTTGCCATCCAACCCTTCCATGGCTTCCCCACCTCCAAAATCATCCCCTCCCCCTGAACCTACACCATCTCCACCACCATCCTCACCCAATATTCCGCCTCCATCATTGACTCCACCACCTCAACCTTCTAATCCACCACCAATTTCGTCCCCACCTCCCGTTTCTCCACCACCTCCTTCGCCAACTAATCCTCGCAATTCTCCACCTCCTCCTTCGCCAACTAATCCTCGCAATTCTCCACCTCCCCCTTCTACTAATCAACCTCCACCCCCATCACCTACCCCTGTAAGTTCGCCTCCACCCCCATCATCATCAAGTACCCCACCTCCTCCTACTATGAAACCGCCATCTCCACCAGCACAGCCGCCTCAAAGTTCACCACCACCAATACCTGAGCCCCCTGAAAGCTCACCACCACCACCATTACCTAAGCCCCCTGATAGTTCGCCACCACCACCACAACCTAAGCCCCCTGAAAGTTCCCCCCCACCACCATCATCTTCCCTTCCACAAAACTCACCACCACCACCGCCACCCTCTAACCCTGGCACAACTCCAGTTCCACCTCGTTCTGAACCAACGTCTCCACCACCTTCTATTTCTTCTCCATTGTCACCACCTCCACCTGCAATACAAACTTCACCGCCTTCTCTCTTACCACCATCCCCTCCATCACCGTCTATAGTGTCTCCAGCTACTCCAAGCACCAATAGTTCCAGTGATAGTGCGCCAAGAAATTCACAATCCAGTGGCGGTGGGGGCCTTGGTACTGGACCCATAGTCGCAATTGTTGTAATACTTGGTCTGTTATTCCTTGGTATCTTGGGAGCTGCTGCATGCTGTCTGAAGAAACGAAAGAAATCTTCGGGACATAATGGTGGTTACATTATGCCAACCTCTTCTGGTTCTTATCAAGAAGCAGGTAAATGTCTTTGATTTTCAGCAGGGATAAATATTCTTTTTATATGATTTTTTTTTGAGAAGTTATCTGACCTGTGCCCAGATTCTGCATCACTGAACTTGCAAATGTCTGCACCGAATAATGGTAGTGGATCTGGCACTAAAGTCGTCCATTCTCCTCATGAGCCTGGTGGCTTTGGCCATTCTAAGACGTGGTTCAACTATCAAGAACTGGTTGAAGCAACTAATGGATTTTCAGCACAAAATCTCTTGGGTGAAGGAGGATTTGGGTCTGTGTACAAAGGGAATCTGGCAGATGGTGGAGTTGTAGCCGTTAAGCAGTTGAGGATTGGTGGAGGGCAGGGGGAGCGAGAATTTAGAGCTGAGGTTGAGATAATAAGTCGTATACACCACCGACATTTGGTTTCACTCGTTGGTTATTGCATTAATGAAAACAGTAGGCTGCTTGTGTATGATTATGTCTCTAATAATAACCTGTACTTCCACCTTCATGGTAAACATTTTAGTTCTTTATTTTGATGTACATATATACGATAAAATATTTTTGATGTTCTGTATCTCAATTTCAGATGAAAATAAAACTGTTTTGGATTGGGGTATGCGTGCAAAGATTGCTCTTGGTGCTGCTCGTGGAATAGCTTACCTTCATGAAGACTGTAAGCTGATTAAGCTATTTATTTCCCGTTTAAAATAATTGATTATATTGAAATTTGTCCCCGTGTTGTCTTTTGTTATAAAGATCTGTTCTTTTTCTTCTTCCTTTCTCTTGGATCACAACGCATTCTTCCATTTGATGAGTAGATGTGACGACCTGTTTAAGATGAAACCTCTCTCAAAAGTCAAAACACCGAGTTGAGACATATCATAGTGATTACCCTGTTTATCCAATCATGACAATTATGCTGTCTCTTTTTTTTCCTTCTCATTGTGAAAGGAAAACTGGAAAAAAAAATTACAAGCAATTTGTTAATTCTTCCATCATCTCGACAGGAAATCAACGATAAAAAGCCTCTTCATTGGAATATAAGACTCGAGAACTATATAATGAATGAGAAAAGGGTGGTCCCTTATGAAGTTTGCAGTGTCATCCTCTTGTCATCTCTCTTACCTATATAGCTTATGCTTATATCAGAAACACAAATATTTATCATGACTCTTATATTAGCACAAAGCTTTTGAGCTCAGGACTCTCAATCAATTATAACAATATAGGCAATTTATGTCATATTGGCTGCCATTATGTACTCTGAGTTGGATAAGAAGAAAATGTGAAATCATAATAATTTTTTGCCTTTTTCTTTTGCATTTCTTGTATAAGTTCTCTTCTTCAGCAGAGATGCTAAAGAATCTGGAGGCATTTTCAGGAATTGATAATACAAAACACCATCCATTGTTTATTAAATGAGTATTTAGATACAATACAATATATGGGACTGTACACTCTCAACTACTATTAATTTTGGCATTTTGAGATTAAATAGCCCATCACTTTATTGCATCTTATAACCTATTAAAGAGAAGGGCATTAATTTTCTGATATGTTGTTTAATCTTCAGGCCATCCTCGTATTATCCACAGAGATATCAAGTCATCGAACATCCTTCTAGATAACAACTTTGAAGCTCGGGTATGTGTAGTTTTTACAAACTCATACAGTCACTCATACTTTTTGTATTTAGAACATTTTCAATATCTTTCTCATTTCCCCCTTTTTTTTGTTTTCTTCAAGGTTTCTGATTTTGGACTGGCTAAAATAGCTGTGGAAGCAAATACACATATTACCACACGTGTGATGGGAACATTTGGGTAAGTCACCAGTCGAAACTGGTCATGATGTTCATTGACAACTATTCGAAGCGTCAAGGAATTAATGATTTTAAATTGTACTAATAAATTCAGTTGGGTTTTCAGGTATATGGCTCCTGAATATGCATCCACTGGCAAATTGACTGAAAGGTCCGATGTATATTCCTTTGGAGTTGTGCTTTTAGAGTTAATTACTGGACGCAAGCCTGTAAATGCATCTCAGGATGAAAGCCTGGTTGAATGGGTAAGCTCATTATACAGTAGGTTTATTTATGACCCACAAGGACTAGACCTATTAAATTATATTTTATACCTGAAAATGCTTGCTTAGGAATAGGATGCATGACTAGATTGTAAGATTTCCTGGATACAATTGAAGCACACCAGTCTTATACAATAGGCTTCATAATTCTGTAACTTTTTCATCTATTGCAAGCCTGTTGATTGTTATCACAATGTGCAAGTGAAGGTTATTTTTAATCTGTAAGGCTAGTGTGCTTCAATTGTAATAGTTTGCCGTTTAACTTTTTAGGCAGTTTTCCCTCTGGAACAGGCTTAACAGATCCTGTATATGAATTTGTCTAGGTGAATGCAAGATTCACAATTTGATCAGAATATTGGGTATAGTTATTAATGGCTTAGGGTGCAAATGGGTTTTGGAGCTTGTTCTCTGTGCCTGACAGACAGAAGGCGTGAATGATAATAATATATATATAAAACTTATTTTTTTAGGTTAGTATAATATTATACTTCAATACTCATGCCACACACACAAAATAAACTGAACAAAGGTTTCATATCCTAAAGACTTGTAGGGGGGGTGGGGGGGTGAATGGGAGTGGGAATGAACTAAAAAGGGTAGAATATAAAATAAAGGAATTGTCTCCAAGGTAGACCACTAGCTCATTAGATAACCATTTGACCAAACTACTTAACAGCAAAGTTCAAATATATTCAGCCGTGTTGATTTGATCTATCCTAAATATGTATAGGTTTCCAACACTAAGTACCAGTAATTTTAATACTTATCAATTATCAAGACACACTAAGAAATTGATGGCTTAATATTGTCTTCTAATCTTCTTCGTCATCGTCATCAAGTTTTATCATTTCCAATAACCACTTATTCGTCATATTCTTCATCTCTTCTTCAAAATCATTATCTTGCTTGATTGACTCCTTCTTGCCCTAAGTCTTTTTTCTTAAATTGTTTAGATACAGTTAGGTCTATAACTCTTCTTTATTGTTAAATTGATGCTTCACACACTTAAATAAAACACAAAGGATGTCACAAAGGTGCACCTTTGGGACTCGCCTGAGCCTTCTGGGCACTCCAAGGTGAGTGGCCCATCAATGACTTGTTAGTTTAGGGGCAAAGGATTGATCCTTACCTTTAACAGCATTGATATAATGGCTTCTGTAAGGAGCTGTGGACTGGCTCAATGATTCCAGTAATGTGGATTCATCAAAAGGCACGGTCACTCTGTTAACATATTTTGAAATGTAAGTTGAATGCCTCGTTGGATATTAGTTGAAGGCCCTTCTTTAAATTGATGAGGAGTTAGCTCGAAAAATTAAAAAGTTGGAATATGTGAGTGTGTCTCAAACTGTGTTTTTTTTTTTTAAAGCCTTGTGTAATTTGTGAATTTGCCAAACAAAATCTGTTGTGGTGCCCCAAACAGGAGCTTGAAGTAAATGTGATGGCGTTTTTGGACCACTGTTGTTTGAACTCAGCAACTTCATAATTTATGTAAAGAGATGATTATTATTTAGGATGTATAGCTGAACTATATTAACTAAATAGCTACTAATTGAGGGTAATACTCATACAAGAGCAGTCCACCTTCCACCATGCCCAAGTTCCGCATGATCAAAATAAACCTGCTTTCCTTTATTTATTTTCATCGGTAGCTAAATAAATATCAAGAACTTGAGTTTTTCCATCTCACCGAATTTGGGATCTCATTTGAGGCTTTTGTTTTGAAATCCACCAGTTGTGACTACTCTTTCCAATATGCACATATTTTCTATATGGAGAATAAAAAAAATTGCTTAGAGCATATTTCCTGTACAACAAGTGTGCTAACATAACAAACAATAACAGTCACACGTTCACTGGTTTTTTATAACTATTACAGCACATATTACATTTTTTTTTATATGGAGAATTAAAAAAAAAATGCATTCTATATTTCTATTAAATTTATTGGAGTAGAACTAAAGTCTAGCCTTCAAATATTGGCCCTTCAAAGAAAATAAACTGGTAGATGTAATGAAGAAGTCTTGCACGATTTTGTCTTCTTTTATGTGAAGTTCCTAAAATTTGGCTATTGAGTGCCTCAAAAAGCTGTTTAGTATAGAGCATAAAGCCAAACACCATTATGAGCTCAACAAAGCTTCATAAGTTAATTATGTTTCAGGCTCGACCTCGACTAAGTCAAGCACTTGAGACAAACGAGTTTGGGGAGTTGGCTGATCCGATACTTAATAGTCAATACGTTGACAGTGAGATGTATATAATGATTGAAGCTGCAGCAGCATGTGTGCGCCATTCATCTCTAAAGAGGCCCAAGATGGGACAGGTAATGTTTTTGGAACGAATATCCATTTTACTTGTTAATGATATACATGTAGACGTGGTTTTCTGATATATGCTAATGGTTTACAGGTTGTTAGAGCATTGGACACTTTGGCTTCAACAGATTTGACAAATGGAATGAAAGTGGGGGAAAGTGGACAACAGTCATCAGAAATTAGAGTACTTGAGAGGATGGCATTTGGTAGTCAAAATTTCAGTAGCGGTTTTTTCCGTCAAGATAGTAGCTCGATTAGTGAAGGTGACAACGTAAATACCCGGATAGAATGATGCACACTAACTCATTGATTGCACATATTGAATGTAAATGCAACAGCAATTCTGCTGGGAGGGATTATTGCTTCTTCCTCCGTGTTTTGCTTTGCTAGTTCTCAATAGATGCCTTACGAAATATACCTGGTGCATTTAGGATGCCATGTAACATGCACCAAACTGAATGTTTAGTAGTTAGGATTTTCTTGATTTTGGTGTTTTCATTTTGTTGGGGGCTATTTTTTCCCTGTAAATAGAAGAAACTTTACATTTGATATACCGATTAAGATCAACTGGTTTTGCACTTCTGTCCATGAATTTCACTATTGTTGTGTATTCTACTTTTTTTCCTTACAGCTTAACATGCTTAATATTTATTGTATTTATTGGTGAAATTAAGGTGGAGTGAATCATGACAAATTTGTCCTTTATTAAGTAATAAAGGTATTATCAAAATTATGAGAGATTTTTTTGGGATTGAAAATAAAGGTAAATGGTTAAAAAAAACATCAAATAATTTGAAAACAAAGATGAATTTATCTAATAAGGTTTGCAGAACTTACTAAATAAATATTATCACGATTATTTTAAGTTGAGAATTGGGGAAAAAAATATTAAAAAAGTTATTGTCCAATTTGAGGCCGACCCATGTGACTAGATTGGGCCTAGATGGCAACCGGCCCGTTATCCTTCCACTGCCGAGAGAGGGCGGTTGTCGCTGCTCTGTGGAGCCAGCCTGGCGCAGTACCCGCCACTCTAGGGGCCATAAAGCCCAAGCTTTCGCTTGAACCACATAGCCCAACTCCCAGCTTGGAACGGGCGGGCCAGAATTCAGCCACCATAAACCCAGCCAAATGGGCCGACCCAAAGTCCAATCACCTTATTGCCCCCACTTGGGTTACAGGCTTGAGTTACCAAATTTTGAGGAAAAGGCTTGTCTGTAGATGAAAACAAGTTGTCAAATTTTGCCCTCCTTATTATATGTTGACGATCAATTGATATTGGGTGGGTGTGACAAAATGATTGTTTTTTTCACTGAAATTGTCATGTAGCAAATTACATTTAGCAAGTTCCCAGCAACTTATATATAAATAATTACATAATGCCTTAAAAAAACCCAATAGCAACCTCAAAACATCCTTGGAATACCAATTTACCCATTATGATGTTTCCGAGACTGTTTCTTAGATTTACCCAATAGCAACCTCAAAACATCCCAGTTTACCTTGAGATTAGGATTAGTATGTATCCGCATCCACAATTTATAAGATAACTCTATTGAAATTCAGAGTGCGACATTTTGGGGCATAAAATAAACTCTCTCAATTCATATCTTTTATTTTCTGGAAAAAATTGAATAGAAAGTTTTACAAATGGTATTTAAACCAAAAGAACTCAGCAACTGCTAAAACGTGAAACATTAAACAAAGGAATAAAAAACGCTTTTCTTAGTAACACGTTTCTCATATTCTTCACCCCCCCATCAAGTTAGAGACGGGTGATAAACATCACACAGACCCAACTTGGATACAAGAACCTGAAAATGCTGGCCACCAAGCACCTTCGTAAAAGAGTCGGCTAATTGATGCCCAATAGGTACAAACGAAGGAAGTACAAAGCCCTCAGTGAATTTATCACGAACATAATGACAGTCGATATCCAAATGCTTCGTCTGCTCATGAAAGACAGGATTAGCTGTAATATGCAAAGCTGCCCGATTATCACACCAAAGAGGAATCGGCAAAGGTAATTTAATACCAAAATCAGAAGCAATGTAGGAGATCCATTGCAATTCAGAAACTGTAGTGCTTAAAGCACGATACTCCGCTTCAGTAGAAGAACGAGAAACGGTCGTCTATTTTTTACTCTTCCAAGAAATAAGAGAATTTTTTAAAAAAAAAACACACAAAAACCAGTTATCGAACGACGAGTATCCTTGCAAGAAGCCCAATCCGCATCGCTATAGGCTTGCAAAGATAAGGTACCATCAGAAGGATAGAAAAGCCCCTTAGAAGGAGTACCCTTCAAATACCTCAAAACATGTGTAGTAGCTTCCCAATGGGTGGGAACATGGGTTGGTAACAAATTGACTTAATTGTTGTACAACATACGTAACATCGGGTCGTGTCATATTTAGGTAAAGAAGTCGACCAATGAGTCTCCTATACTGATCCAGAAAAGTAAGAAGAATCCCATCCTTCTCTTGCAAATGTAAACCAAGTGGCAAGGGTGATTTAGCAGCCTTGCAATCCTAAAAATCAGTATCTTTGAGGATATCAGTGATGTACTTACGTCGACATAAGTAAGTGCCCTTAGAAGACCTAGCAATCTCCACCCCAAGAAAATACTTGGCTTCGCCCAAGTCCTTAATAGTAAATTGAGCATCCAAGAAACCTTTCAACTCCTGAATTAATTGAGGATTAGAGCTTGTAAGTAGAATGTCATCTACATAAACAAGCATAGCCAAGAAATGATCACCCTTTCTCATAGTAAATAAGCAGTGATCGTATGCTGGTCGTATAAGGCCAAATTGCGACAATTTTGCACATAATTCAGTGTTCCACTCCCTAGAAGCCTGCTTAAGGCCATAGAGACTCTTGACCAGCCTGCATACTTGATTAGATTGGCCTTTAGTGTAACCTTGAGGTAAATGCATATATACCTCTTGTGATAAATGCCCGAGCAAGAAGACATTATTTACATCTAGCTGATGAATTTCTCAGCCCTTCATCGTTGCCAAAGAAATGAAAAATCTAACGGTCACCAATTTAGCAATGGGAGAAAAACAATCAAAATAATCAACACCATGAACTTGTGTGTAACCCTTAGCAACCAACCTTGCTTTGTATCTCTCCACAGAACCATCAGGCTTTCTCTTAATCTTGTACACCCACTTACACCCACTTACACCCAATGGCCTTTTTTTTCCTTTGGGTAAAGTGGTAAGCTCCCAAGTATGATTCAATTCTAAGGTAGTGAGTTCCCTTTGCATAGCTTCCTGCCAAACAACATGTTGACTAGCTTCGGAATAATGGACGGGTTCATGCTGATCATGTATATTTGCCAAAAATTCCAAATAAGCGGAAGGAAATTTATTGTTGTTCATGTTTGTAGAAGCACAAACAAAATCCTTCATCCAAGAAGGTTGAATTACAACCATGTTACTTTTCCTGGCAGACTGTTCTGGAGCCAAAGGAGCTGAAATGGGACATTCAGAATTTGGGTCGAGAGGAGTAGGGACTTTCCCCAAACATAGTACTCAAGGATCTCTGTCTCTCAGTAGCAAGTAACATAGAAAAAATCTTATCCAAAGAGGGGCAATGGCTCAAGAAGCATGAATTGATTTTTAAAAGCATCATAACTATCATTCAACCCCATAACAAACATATACACTTTATCCTCTTCAGCCGGCATAGGTAGTTTTCCATTAATCTTCAGCCGGCATAGGTAGTTTTCCATTAATAAACTGTAACTTCATTTTAGCGCCCAAAGCAATGACCATAGATCATCTCCATGGTATAAAATCGGAGTTACCAGTAAGGTGATGAGGGATTTGCAATAAACCTGGATGATCAGATCCATGGAGGAAGTATGGATTATCCTCAGAAATAACCAACTTTTGCGTAGTAATGTTTACGCCTGAGCCCTCGCCATTATCGTTCTGAAGGGAAGAAAACTGATTTTTGGCATTCCGTCGCGGCGCCATAACAAAAACGGATCAAAACAAGCTAGAGAATCAAGTAATCAGAATAGATTTCCAAGATCGAACCGTAAACTAATACCATATAGAAATTCAGAGTGCGGCATTTTAGGGCACAAAGTAAACTCTCTCAATTCATATCTTTTATTTTTCTGGAAAAAACTGAATAGAAAGTTTTACAAATGGTATTTAAACCAAAAGAACTCAGCAAATGCTAAAACGTGAAACACTAAACAAAGGATAAAAAACGCTTCTCTTAGTAAGTAACACATTTCTCATATTCTTCAGACTTTTATCTTCCCATTTTTTTCTGGATGCCATATTAATTTCTCAGCCGCTCTCAAAGGTGGGATTGCCGTGTTTAATACTTGCTGCAGGTCCTCTAATCCATCCACACGAATCCCCCCATATCCGAATATTAACTTAACCACATACATATTAGTTATTAGGATGTTATTTAGTTTTAGTCTTTTAGATTAGTAGTAAGTATATAACCAAATTACTACACTATTTTATCAAACTGCAATTGACAGACACTAAATTGAAGAAAGAAAATTATAATGGGAGCAGAAATAAATTCATTGCAATTCAGAACGGTTCAAAAAAAAAAAAAGTGATTGTTCAATTAGGACACCGTAGCCCAACTCCCAGCTTGGAACGGGCAGGCCAGAACAAAGCCGCCAACGACCCAGCCAAATGGGCCGGCCCAACGTCCAATCACAATGATGCCCCCACTTGGGTCACAGGCTTGCGTTACCAAGCTCGGCGACATGTCATATAATTACCATGCTTATAACATATCTGAGAAGTTTGTATTCTTTCGATGTGGGATGTATATATCTTCACAAAATAGCAAAGAGAAACAGACCCCGCGGTTGTCCTTGGAGATCAATTAATTTCCCACAGATTAGAATGTCTGTACTTACTGCATCCATCCAACATTGAGGGAATTAAGAAAAGAAGCAAATTTCTATATGAATTAATTCTGTGAGACAGAGACAAAGCTCCTATAACCTCAACTATTCAATTAATTAATAGATAAATTACTCCATTAACTTGGCGTTTCTGAAAAAAGAATGTCGGGTTTCTACTTGTGAAGGGTCATTCTGTGAGTGAGTGAATGAACTGGCAATGAAGGAGCACAACTTAATTGGGAGGAAGCTGCTGCTGCTGCATATTCTTGGCGGTGCTTTAATTTAATTTTTATTATTATTCATTAAAATAATAATGCTGTTGGGAGGGCAATTTATATAAATATTTATATATGCATTTCTACATTTGATTCTCCTCATTTTATTTTGTTTACTAACAATAATTTGTTCACCCAGCTCAAGCTGCTACAATTAAGTAGTGACATGTCAATGAAATTATTAGTAGTATATCTTAAGACTAATTTATTGCATCAACTAAGGATCCAACATTCAACCACATTTAGTGCACTATTCAAAAAAAAAAAATTGACACTAACTTGTTAGTTAATTTTAGGCAATCACATTTTGTATCGATAATTCGATATCATATGATCCGTATCAACGTGAGACAGTTTTTTATATTACTTACATTCGTCTATAAACTTCTCGTTTTACCATTTTAATTAGTTTGTCTATAAGTTTTTCATATTTTTTGTTGGCAAATACATTTTAAATGTATATTCTTACACTTCACTCTTATTTACATATAATGTCACTTGATTAATTTTACTTTTATCTTCATATCTTACTTTTTCTTCCTTTTAATTATAATCATTTGTACTATATATATTATTTAATCATTTCTTTCCTTCGTCATTCTACAAGCATTTCTTGCCAAGTTTATTTACAAAGTAAATACTCATAATAAGTTCTCTATTCTCTATGTTTAGGAATAATATAGATAAAATATAGATAAAGTTAGGAGAAAATAAAGTAAGTGTATTGGAGTTTATTTTGTGAAAAGGAAAATATGCACACTTTATATGGATAATTGAGAGTAATAAACAACTCATATATTAAAACATATGCGAACAATAAATGTAAATTAAGCAATTGACATGAGTAATAATTACTAACAAATTATACTCCACTTCTTTTGTCTGTCTATAAATTTCTCATTTTGATATTTTGGTTCGACCACCTATAAATTTTTCATATCCTTTATTAAAAAATATATTTTATTTTTTTACTTTTATACATTATTTTATATTTTACTTTTACTCTCTTTTAATTATATCATGATGAAAAATTTATAGATAGTCGGAATGAATTATATTAAAAAAATTTAGCAAGACTAGGTCACATGGGTTCACTTTGAATTACATGAACATGTATCTATCAATATCAATAGTCAATACCTAGACTTGTTTCTTCCCCACGCGCTTTCTCTTTCGTCAATACAAATTCCAATTTTAAAAACAAAAGAGAAGAGAAGAAAGCACAACCCCACACCATTAAAGCCTCCTCCAAACTCCAAGCTCAGCCAAAGATACTTACAACCCCAACAACAAACACAAAAAATCCCCCCCTCCCCTCCCCCTCTCTCCCCCCCTCCGCCATGATGGCTAAGATGCAAACGGATCAGCTGAAGCAGCTGAAGGACATCTTCAGCCGCTTCGACATGGACCACGACGGCAGCCTCACTCAGCTCGAACTCGCCGCCCTTCTCCGCTCCCTCGGCCTAAAACCTAACGGCGACCAAATCCACATCCTTCTCGCCAACATCGACGCCAACGGCAACGGATCTATCGAATTCGAAGAATTGGTTAACGCCATTTTACCCGACATGAACGAAGAGGTACTCATCAATCAGGATCAACTCATGGAGGTTTTCCGCTCCTTCGACCGCGACGGCAGCGGCTTCATCACCGCCGCAGAGCTCGCCGGACAGATGGCCAAGATGGGCCACCCCCTTACCTACAGAGAATTGAGCAACATGATGCAGGAAGCCGATACCAACGGCGACGGCGTCATCAGCTTCCATGAATTCGCTAACATTTTGGGCAAATCCGCCGTCGATTACTTCGGTTTGTCGGTTAGATCCTAAATTAGGGTTCAATCTGATGTTAATTTGTACATGTTGGTAGCTGATAATTCAATCAATGTTGTTGATAAAAATATGTGGCAAAAGGAGGAGGAGGAAGAAGAAATTGAAAAATGGGAGCCATGTGATGTGATGATCATGATGCCATGCCATGAATGATATGATCATATGACTTGGTCCATGTCCATCAAACTTTTTATTTAATATATTATTGATTCATGAATTATTCTAATTGTTTAGGTGATGCTTGTAACGTAGAACAGCAAGTTGTAGCATTATCATTATGACTGAGTTAGAAGGCTAGAAAACACAATTATTCTAATCTAATTACTATTTAATTCTGTGTTTATGAGACAATGAGTAGTAAGATTCTTCTTGGTAAGGTTCTTCATTCATGTGAGGTTGATTATTTAATTTATGTCCCTACCTGAATCTTAGCATTAATATTTTTCTTTAAATTGTAGATGGAACAAATCTACTTTCACACTGATTTTGACACGAAAATTTAAAAAAAGTGTACCTTTTACAGGAATTTTGAGGAACGGACCAAAAAAATATATGTAGAAATCGATTTGGGATAAGAGAGTAATATTATTAGCAGATAGAGAATAGAGGTGTTTTAGAGTTGACTTGCTTTCTTTCTTTCATTTCCTTTGTTATAGTACTCTCTTCTTCGTGTGTATATTTTTCTTTGCGGATAAAGTGTGTTTATTTTTCATTTTTGAAAAATATACATCATTGCATTTAGTTTATATTCTCTTTACTTTCTTTATTTTAATCTTTACTTTTTTATGAACAAAACAATATTTTTTTTAAATTTGTGCAAAAAGAAATAAACACACGGAGCCATGGAGGAGTATAACTAATTGCATTGCCACTGCTTCCTTAATCCAGTCGAAAAACCTTGTGATGGATGTGAAAATTTCAGCTTTGTATGAGGAATCTGATTCTGATTCTGATAAAGCAAGAGCTCTGGGTTTTTTACCCCTGGAAACTTAATAAAACAATTAAACAAGGATAATGTTGATTGAAAAAGAATTTTTTTTGTTATTACATATAGTACAGGTATATGCAAATTTAGAATTTCAAAAGATTGATAAATGCATTACTATTCTGTAGATCACATGAATCCACACAAGAAACAATACCAAAATTGTACAAGATACAAAATACAGTATATTTCTCTGAATGATGTATGTATACAGAAGAATTCAACCGTTTACATGATACAAAATTGAACAAACATCTTCTCTTCTCGCTGCTAACTTCAACATATACAAACTAACGAGGCTGACGCAACGTATTGTACAACGCGCTACGATACATGATCTGTAGTCTGTTTGCTACTATATACGTTTATACAATCAATCAAGGATGGAGTCGATCGCACTTTCTTTCCATGTTATCGATGCCTCTGAGTTTTATCATGCAGAGGATTCGTTCGTGCCAGAGAACGTGCAGTAAAGCCAACAGTTGTGCTCCTTATAGACCTCTGTCTCACCATGTCACAATATTCAGGGTCCTCTGTTCGACCCTCGTACCTATACCACTGTATCATCCCATGGTACATTGGGAAGAACCTCATCTGGACTGCTTTGTACACATAATAAGGTACGAGAGCTGAGATAACCGTGTACAATGTTACTATGTAGAAAGAAGGAGTCGGGGCAAGAGATTCAATAAACACTTTATACGCAGTGGTGGAGGTCTCTGGTGGTATAGCTCCGTATGCTAAGAGGAAAATATACCATAAAGCAATTCCACCCCAGATGAATATGTGTTGGATTACTGTGAAGTAGCTGATTGCAAGCGCCATCTGGCAGTTTACGACCCAGACAACACACGTGTACATTGTTGCTCCAAGAATCTGGTAATCTGCTAGCTTTCCACTTTTGTTGAATCCTTGAGGATTTAGAGCTCTTACACAGAAGTAGAAGATTATGATGGCAGCGGAAACACCGTTGAGCATCCAACCAATTATACGTTGCCAGCTGAAGAGGACGTTCTGTACGCCTTCTTGGTAAAGCAATGGAAACTGCCAAAACAAAACTTGAGTTGAACAAGTTTTTAATGAGCATAGTGATATTATCATCTCTATAAGGCAAAAGGCATACCTTTAGGCATAATCTAGCAGATACATCCTGATCAAAAACCCCCATAGCAATCACTGGTAATGATGTGAAGAACACGTTGTAAAGGGACAAAAACCAATCGTTATATACAGGTTGTCCCGAAAATGATGCATGAGCCTCATACAACAAGATGGTGATACCAAAAGTGACATTCTTATAGAAAAAGTAGCAAATCTGCACCAAAAAAGGTATGCAGAATGAATGAAATGATGTTTATTCAAAACTTTGAACTGGGCTGGTTAAAAAAAATATACCATTGAAGAAATCCTTCTGTAACACCAATGTCCATGCACCAAAAGCAAGCGTTCCAAAAATCGGAACTGAGCAATTGCGATATCACTCGACATAACAGCCTGGTGAATTCACAAGGGAGTGATTCAAGATATGAAGGAAAATAAGTCGTTTTATCAAGAATTCCTACAAATGACCAACAAACAATTACCTGCATTCCTTCAACACCACTGATTCCAATTCCAATATCTGATTCTTGAAGCATTCCCACGTCATTGGCTCCGTCGCCAATTGCCAGGGTCGTCTTCTTTATTCCTTCCTTTACGAGTCTTGTTACCTGTATGGTGAAAACCCAGTTTATTTCTTGTATAGACTCTCTGGAAATAGCATCGAGCAATGGGAGTTGACACTGAAAATAGAGCTTAATACACTAACCAATGCTTTCTGTTTGGGAGATGAGCGGCAGCATATTACAGATGCACAACCAATTGCAAGCTCAAGAAACAAGTTTTTGACATTATCATCTAAAGCATATGCAAGAGATTTCCCATCCATGATCAAGGCAAATGCCTCAGAGTTTGAGTTAGCAACCAGTTTCTTCCCCTCAATAATCTGCTGGAGAACACTTTGCTTTGAAGCCTAAAAATATACAAAACAAAATGAAACCTGATCAGTGCCTAGATTACACATGCTGCTTAATAGCACTTAAATTATGGTAACGAACTAGCACTAAGAAGGCAGCATAGCAAGGTAAACGATGATTCAACACAAATTGATTATACTTTGACTCAGTACTTCTAATTTGGCTTCTAAGATGATGATAGGGGATTATAAATCAGTTTACCTTGGCAATTAGGCCCTTTTCCCCAGTTTTCTCCACAGCTATGATCTGTGGTGTATCCAAGGTAATGGTAATTTGTGTCATTCCTTGTCTGAGCAAACTACATGCATAGCTGCAAAGTCGACTCACATGATCAGGAAACACAAAAACTTGTGTATACACCAATTGTTCCATGCAATTGGTGTGCAAAGTTGTTTCACTAAAAAGTAGAATTAGTTTTTTTTTACTAAAGAGTAAAAAGTGATAGTTTTTGCTGAAAACATACCCAATATTGATGGCAGTTTCCATCTTATCACCAGTTAAAACCCATATCTTTATTCCAGCTTGTGCAAGTTTGTCAATGCATTCAGGAACCCCTTGCTGAAGCTTGTCCTCTACAGCTGTTGCACCCAGAAGAACCATGTCTTTCTCGATTTCTTCGGTCACTTCATCGATCAGTTCCTGACGATCAGCACTCACTGAGTTCTTGGCCTCAGAAATTTTTTCATTGAATGCAGCATATTCTTCTTCACTGAGTACTCGATAAGCAAGTATCAGGGTTCTCAATCCTGCATCAGCATACTCATTAACATGGTCTTTTGTTGCCTCTTCGTACTTCCTTCCATTGTCTGAGAGCCTCTCAAACATCACACTGCAATCAGGCAATACAATATAATGATTTACATCAATATTTTAGATCAATATATTGCTATTATAAAAGTTTGGCAGTTGGCCTAAAACATAGCACTCCTCAAACAAAATTTTCATGAGTGGTAGTTGGCCAAGAACATAGTATTTCACTAAATTAACCCTTCTAGCAACATGACCTCAAGTATTTCCACATTCGCCTTAGAATTAGTCGAGACACATAGGGTGTGTTCGAATTTTATTTTATTATTTCTTTTTTTAAAGGGAATTTAAATGTATATGAGTAAAAAGAAAGACGAAAATCAAGCTAGAATTTTTATTTAAATAGATATATAGCATGTCAAAAATGAATTTCAAATGCAAACACTAAGCAAGTTAGTTAAACCATGGATGTGTACGCGTATATATATTTGCACGAGGATGAAAAGCATGGATTCATTAATTTACTTGGAAAAAACTCATGCATGCTGCCACAGCGATACTTTTGCATTTGTACGTTTATTCAGAGAATGAGAAACTCAGAGCTTCATCATTCAATTTTTCTATATTCCTAGGCACCATGTGTGTGAACTATATTAGCAATATATATAACACACAAAAATAAAGCCTAGATATTATCAATATAAATCCTTCTTTCATCAGAACTTGTGTTAAGTTCCCTGAAATAAAAATGTCTCAGTTGGATCTGACTGGTTTCAGGAAGAGGAAGAGAGTTGAAAGGGTGTTTAAATTCAAGGTGTTCGGTGAGAGAGGGTACCCCACCAACTTCAACGGCTCATTTCAAGAAAACGTGAGAGCCCTTTTGGAGTTTGGGCAGCTTGAAAATGGTGTCTGTGGGGCCATGGCTAGCTGGTCCTTTCAGCTGGAAGTTCGTCGCCATCCATTGTTGAATTTGTTTCTGTTTGTTGTAGAAGAGCCAATTGAGCTCTCCCTTGAGTTTTCTTGCAAGCATTGTCAGTACATAGGTAGAGTAATTTATATTTGCTTAACTATATATGTTTCTTGTGTATACGACTGTATTTTTTTATGATTAAAGTGTCGTCGTTTAGGTTGGGGGAAACACTTGATCTGCAATAAGAAGTACCATTTCTTGTTGCCATCAAAGGCTAGTTGTGTGGAGTATTGTAGGTCAAATGTGATTGAGTTTCAGGGAGAGAGTCATAGCTTGCATGGTGTTTTTCACTCTAATGGATTTGGCCATTTGCTTTGCATAAACGGATCCGAAACCGGGTCAGATTTGGCAGGTTACCAGATCATGGAATTCTGGGATCGACTGTGCTCCGGATTAGGAGCAAGGTTTGTATGTTTCAATTCTAATCAAACCACACACAGTGCACCTACTTAATCTTGTCAAAACTTGTCTGATGTTGTAGGAAAGTGAGTTTGAGAGATGTGGCAAAGAAGAAAAGCATGGATCTAAGGCTACTCCACACAGTCGCCTATGGAAAACCATGGTTCGGTCACTGGGACTACATGTTTGGGCGAGCAAGCTTCGGAGTTAATCAAGAAACATATCAAAATGCAGTAAAAGCAATTCAAAACATTCCCCTAAGCCTAATAGCTCATCAACCTGGATTTGGAAGTTATACTCAGAATGAAATCCAAGTTATATTGCCTAAGTATCAAGTCTTATCAGGTCATTCTTTGGTTACATTAGGTGATTTATTCCATTTCATGCTTGAGCTAAAATTTCGAATTCCCAAAGAAAACGGTATGGATTCTCACTATCCAGGAATCATGTTAGACGCATCGTGCAGATGGTCCCCTAAGCGAGTTGAAATGGCCATTCATGTGGTCGTTGAAGCCCTGAAACGGGCTGAGTTTCAGTGGGTTTCTAGGCAACACGTACGGGACGTAGCACGTGCTTATATTGGGGACACTGGTTTGCTCGATTTTGTGCTTAAATCATTGGGAAACCATATGGTGGGGAAGTACTTTGTTCGTCGATGTTTGAATCCGGTTACCAAAGTGTTGGAGTACTGTTTGGAAGATGTATCGAGGACGTTTCCAAAGCAAGAAGTTTTCCCGATAATCGAAACAAAATCGAAACCTCAGAAAAAGATTTCTTGGGCTCAAGTTATGAAGGACATGTTCTACATGTACAAGAACATTTTTGGAGATCAGTACACAAAGAACGGAGCTTTAGCTACAATTCCTGTGGCTTCAAGAATTATTCTTGATTCAAAGTATTTTATTAAAGAATATTCTGGAGAAAAGACGGCCAACGATCAAGCAAACAAGAGGATGATTTACTGCAGGGCTATCTTACAAAATGAAGAAGAAGAAGCAGCAATAACGCCATGCCACTGTTTCGTATTGACAGACACTACAGTATTCGACGAGCTAAGGAATGAAGTAGAGAAGACATTCAGAGAGACGTATTTCGTACTAACGAACTTTGCTGCAGATTCAATTAAGAATATGAACCCCAAAGGATCAGATCTGGTGTTTAAGATGGTTAAGCCAGGTGGAAAAATCGAGTTTCTGTTCAGACAAGAAGGCATCAGTGGCGGGATTTGTGACAGCCAAATGGTTGTTGATTGTCTTTGTGGTACTAAAGACGATGATGGTGAAAGAATGATATGCTGTGATATATGCCAAGTTTGGCAACACACTAGGTGTGTACAAATCCCAGATAACGACGAAATTCCTAATATATTTTTGTGCAGTGCCTGTGAACAAAATATATTTCGCTTACGTTGCTTTGCAACCACCTCATCTATCTGACTAGAATGAGGATTGGTTTCTAAATAGGGCACAAACTGTAAGTGATCAAATGCTGTCTTAAACTGACAGTAATATATACTACATATAGCAGTGTGTTACAAATGTACCCCCTCCCCCAAAGAGAATAGTTAATAGTTTTCATAATCTATACAATTTAAAATTTACAATACATTGTAAGAGCAACTAACCTGTCAGCACCTTTGCAGAACAATAGCAGCTTCCCCTCCTTGTTCCTAACTATCACAGACATGCGCTTTCTTGAACTGTCAAATTCTAAAACATTTAACAGCTGGTACGACCTGCATCAGCAATAAAATAAAATTCAAAACACGAACATATTTCTTCTCAATCAAATATTTTTACAAGAAAACGGACCTTTCAGCTTTTTCTCCAGAGACGGGGTCCAGCTCATTTACATGAACACTCGTTTGTTTTCTTTTAAAGAACTCAAAGCCAAGCTCCCTAGCTGCAATAACAAAGGCAGCCTCGTCTGGAGATTCAGCTTCATATAAAATCTTCCCCGTCTTTTCATCAATGTCCGGTATAGCTGTATGGCAAACTGCCAGCACACGGAAGAACCTCTGAATATCATGTGAACGAGGCTCGTTTACCCAGTTCCCGTTCATGATTCTATCATCGTCAAAATTGAATCCTTTGACTGATGATCTTTCAGGGGTATCTTCAGGATCCTCAAGAACATCTTTTCCCTTTACAATCAATGGAGACCCTTTTCTTTTTGCCATAGCTTTTTCAACTTCTGTGACACCATATCCATAAGCAGTACCGGCTATTGAGCACTTGATGAACTCCATAGAGTTACAAGTCAACGTGCCTGTTTTGTCTGAAAGAATTGTGTCAACTTGGCCTAGTTCCTCGTTCAGATTCGAAGTACGAGCACGAGCTGGCTTATCAGTTTCTTCATAGTACATATTCACATCTTGATTGATAAAAATGCTTTGAAGCACTTTTACGACTTCAATTGACACGTATAATGAAATCGGGATCAAGTAGCTGTACAACAACAAGGCCGTTATAAAGTGATAAATTGCAGCAACGATTGCTCTATCCGGATCAAAAAATATATCAGCATCATCTGGCCTAAGGTACCACCTTTTATACCCACCGTCTAAGTCCTCTTTGGTAACGATGCCAAAGTAAATCGATCCAGCTAAAGCAATAAAAAACAGAACACCAAATAAAAGGTACACAATCTTATCCATTTTCTTCTCAATCTTGCTTCTCTTTGAAGGAGGATCAGTCGAGTTCTGAATAACCTTTGTGTCATGGCCTGTGAAGATAACAGCTCCGTATATGAAATCAGTGTTTCGTAATTTAGAGTCTCTAAGTAGAAGCTGTGTAGGAGAGAGAGGATACTGCTGTTCTTCGAGCTGCATACTTCCAACAAAACTGTACAAATTAGCATTGGGATCTTCGCATTTTATTACAGCCCTGAAATCTTTGAGGTCCTCCTCCTGTAACGATGAAGTTACTTCTAACGCTTGCTTGAGTTTCAAATTCGTCTCCCCGTCTAGATTCATGGTTTCGACATAGCACACTGCATCTTCATAACTCGATGAAAGTAGAACTAAATCTGCAGGAAAGAATTCATCCTTCTCCACCTTAACTACATGCCCCACTTTCAGATTTTTCCATTCGCTTTGCGTAAACTTTCCACCACCTTCGTGCACCTTTATCTTTCGGTTGTTCACCTCAACATCCTGAATTACACCATGATCAATCAGATATAAGATACAACAACAAAAAACAGAAAATAATTTTAACAATTTGCAATTCCTTTTAACTGGATTTAGTATCCTCAAAAAAGCATATTTAGAAAAACGGAATCAGATACTCGTACTTGTTTCAAGCCCGGACCAAGATCGTACTGTTTTCGGGTTTCGAAAACCAGTCACGATTTCTTCTGCTTGAATAATCTCTAATACAATTAATTTTTACACATTTAAGTCCATATTTAAGAATAGGAAAACAGTTAAAAGCAGAAAATTCATCTTCACAAGGAAAAACATTGACTTTAAACCATCAAGAATCTTGGTAAATTCCATAAAAATGTGTAACAGCCCAAATTCTGCAAACAATTCCCAAATAAGGCCAAGAAAAGTAGAACAACAAGTTTAAATTCCTCCAACACTCAAGAAACACAAGCCAGAAATGGAAAAAACCAAAATAAAAGGCAACTCAAGAATACACTTTAATATATATATATGAATAGTACCTGTTGATTTCGCCTCCAATCTTCAATACCCTCTTTAACCATGGTTGCTCCAATAACTATAATCAATGGAACAATGGCGCTGCTGGCAGAATAAGGGGCAAGAGAAGTGAAACTGAGAATACCAGTAACAAGGAAGTAGAAATTGGCCACTCTCCTAAACTGTTCAAACAAAGACTTGGGCAAAAAAGTTGCAATAGTGTACTTAGTTGTCCTAACATAATTCGTCGCATATTTCTTAACACTTGCCTCCAAAACATCTGTCTCATTGCAAAACACCACTCTTGAAAACCCTGGCCCACCAATCTGTGAATGCTCTTCTTCTGATGATTTCTTCCCACATTTGAATGAATATATGTTGCTGAACTTAAACCTCGTCTTCTTTTTATTTCTCATTCTCAAACCCTCTAAACAAAAAGCCTAATTCTTGAATCCTATTTTTACCAAACACCTAGAGGGTCCCAACTACCATGGAAAAAACCCACTTGTCAAATATGAATTATTATCAAGATTTGAGAGATTCAGAACTTGTTGAAGAAGAATTTCATCAAAGATCGGAGAAAGGGAAAGGAGCACAAAACAACCTAAAGCCCACCAACAAAGATTCAATCTTTAATTCAGCTGAAGCAGATCAAGAAAGTGACATAAAACACTATAACTTAAACACAGAGTGTAAGAACATAAATGTTGAGTGAAAAAACACAAGGAAGAAGAAATGAAACATATATAAAACCTTGAATCATTGACTTGGGTTTCTTCTCCCCTCTCTCACTTTCTAATGGTTTGACTTTGACAACAGTTGCTCAAATGCTGGAGGAATCTTTCAACATTTAGCCACCAAGAAAGGGAAAAACTGAACAACCTTAATAATTGTTTCAGAGAGGGAGATATTAAAAAAGAAAAAAAGATGAAATTTTTTGTGTAAAGATTGAAAATTTCGGTGAAGGAGAAAAAGGGAAGAGCAAGAAAACGAGGGATCGATTAAATAAGATTCTGGGATTCCTTTGATTTCACATGAAAAGATGGAAACTTTCGCGGGAAACATTTATTTCCAAAGAAAATGTAATTAATTTGTGAATTTTGGCAAAATTTATCTATTTTCTCTCTGTTCTGGGTCTGAATTTCTCTCTGTCTCTGTGAAGAAAAGGCTATATTTATACAGTTATACTTATATATACGTGCATGTACGTATATAATTGCATTTGTTGACTAGAATATATAGGGAAGAAAGTGAGAAAATTAATTTAATTTTTAATGAAGAGTGCGCTGTACGAAGTTGGATAAATCAGATTCCAAAAATAAAAACTTTGTTTTTTCGATTTAGACAATGACAGAAAATTAATTTAAATAAATAAAAATTACGTGGGGAAGGGGTTAGTAGAACTGAAGAGGCTGACTTTTTATCAGATTATTGCAAATTAAATTAGCAAAATTACTTTTGTGGTAACTTTTAATAATATTTTCAAAATATAGTGGTTGGTGAAAAGTTAAAACATTATTTCACTTACTTTTTAAAACTATCTACAAGTGTCCCGAAATTAATTTTTCAATACCTAACAATTAATTCTCCACTTGTTTACAGTTTTGGATTTTAGATGAGACGGAATTTTTTCAACAACCTTCTTTAATTCACTTGACTGATGCAAATACAGGGAAATTTTTGTATGTGATTGAATGCACACTTGTAATTGAATTTTAAGTTGACTTTAATATATTATTAATTGTTTAATTAATTTTTTTTACAAATTAAATTAAAATCAAGTTAAAATTGCAAATGTAACTCGCGAACATATAGTAGTAACATGTCATGCTATCATACCCGTGGCGCATAATGAATTTGGACTGATGGAGTATTATTTATACGGGTGAGTTTCTTGTGCACTCAAGTACACAGTGTACTTGAGCAAACCTTGACTAGTCAAATGTTGACCGTTGATCGGTCAACGGTTAACTTTGACTTTTTTTTACGATTTTTTTTTATACAGAAAAAATTACATTTTTCAATAATATTTTCAACTATATTAACATACACTTTTCAGTTATAATATCATACACTTTTCAGTTATAATAACATACATTTTTCATTAATATATAACTTACATTTTTCATTAATAAAACATACACTTTTTAGTTATAATAACATACACTTTTCAGTTATAATAACATACATTTTTCATTAATATATAACTTACACTTTTCATTAATAGATCATACACTTTTCAGTTATAATATCATACATTCTTCAATTATAATGACATACACTTTTTCAGTTATAATAACATACATTTTTCATTAATATAACATACATTTTTCAGTTATAATAACATACATTTTTCATTAAAAAACAATGTTGCACTTTTCAATATAGTAACATACACTTTTCATTAAAAAACAAAGATACACTTTTCAATATACTAACATACATTTTTTCAACAAAAAAAAAAGTTAAAGTTTGACTGTTAACCGATAAAGGTCCACTCAAATACACTGTGTACTTGAGAACACATGAGACTTTGGCTTATTTATACATATGTATAAATACATCACAACCTCTAAATATGATAACTCTGTTCCTTCTCCTTCGAATTAAGGATGCATGTTAGTATAGTCAGCTCACGAGTTACTCGTGCTAGATTCGAGAACAACTCGAAGTTGATGAATCTAATCGAGTTGATATTCAACTGCTCAAGTAGTTCTACCCTGAACCCCTAATATGCCAATTATACCCTCATTCATTCAATTTTATAATTTGCATTTGAGTTGTGCACGTGTTTTAAGAAAAATTGATTAGATAAAGTAGTGTGTGGGAAGAGAAGAAAAATGAAAATTATAAAAATGGACGAGTATATATAAAAAATAAAAACACCTCGAATCCTCGATCAAGTTCGAGTTAAATTTATAGCTTTAAGTTTTCTAATCGAGTGGAGTTCAAGTTTAACACAAAGAAAATTGTTAAAAAAAATCTAAATTACAACAATATTTCAAATTTATAATGTATATACAATTATCTAAAAATTTACATTAAATTACAAAAAAAGGTGACATTTTAATTTGCAATTATAATTGCCAAAGTCTTGTATGTACTCAAGTACACACCATGTACTTGAGTAGACTTTTACTATTCAAATGTTGACCGTTGACCGGTCAACGATCAAACTTTGACTTTTTTTTTCGATTTTTTTTTTGAAAAAGTGTATGTTATTATAACTAAAAAGTGTATCTTTGTTTTTTTAATAAAAAGTGTATGTTACTATATTGAAAAGTGCAACATTGTTTTTAATGAAAATTGTATGTTATTATAACTGAAAAGTGTATGATATTATAACTGAAAAGTGTAAGTTATATATTAATGAAAAATGTATGCTATTATAACTGTGAAGTGTATGATATATTTAATTAAAAGTGTATGTTATTATAAATAAAAAGTGTATGTTCTATTAATGAAAAGTGTAAGTTATATATTAATGAAAAGTGTATGTTATTATAATTGAGAAAGTGTATGATATATTTAATGAAAAGTGTATGTTATTATAAATAAAAAGTGTATGTTTTATTAATGAAAAGTGTAAATTATATTAATGAAAAGTGTATGTTATTATAATTGAAAAGTGTATGATATTATAACTGAAAAGTGTATGCTAATGATACACCTTTTGTTTATTTGTACTTACACTTTCATAATCTAGAAAACTGGTGCTAATTTTTTTTTAAAAAATTATTATTAATTTTACACGTTTTATTATTTTTTTACTTGCACTTTTATTACTATTAATAATATTATTAGTAAGTGCAATTAATGATATTATCAGTACTTGCACTTTTTTTATAATGTATAAAAAAGTGTTGCTAATTTTTTTTTAAAATTATTATTAATTTTACAAATTTTATTATTTATTAATTGCACTTTTATTATTATTTATTAATTGCACTAAAACTGCTTATTTATTAATTGCACTAAAACTGCTAAAATAAAATTTTCATTTTTTTATAATGTATAAAAAAAGTGTTGTAAAATTATTATTTATTAATTGCACTAAAACTGGTAATACAATTCAAGGATAACCACTAGGCTATCAGGAATTTTATTAAGTTTTTTTTATTATTTATTCTATATATAATTTATATTTCCTATATAGCTGTCCTCAAGAACCCTACCCATTATAATTTATGAGTAATGTTTAGCATCATCAATTCATCATGGTCAAAAAGGAAAAAAGTTGCTAACTGCGCAAATTAAAAAGACGGATCACAGAAATTTTTAAAAAAGAAGTCATAAAAAGGTGGGGAGAAAAAATTTAAATTCGCCGCATAACGATTTAAAAATAAAAAGAGAGAGATAATGTTTTAAATTGTCACCCGGGGTACTTATATTTTGAAATTGCAAAAAGTTACCACAAAACATAATCTTCTATATTTAATTAAAACAATAATCTTCTTTACTACTAAGCTAATTTCATGATTTTTTTTTTTTTTTTGTGTTATCGTTAATTAATATTGAGAAATTTTAACTTTGAAATCGTATATATTTACAGACGGAAATGATATGGAGCCCACCAATTGTGTCCACCAATTTTATCCACCGCCTATATGGCATTACCACGTCAATAAATTATTATTTATATTTAATTTAAACTTAATCTAATATCAATATTTTATTTTTTTATCCATATCAATATTTTAAAAAATCTTTTTTTATATTTAATTTAATATTATCTCAATCTTTTCTCAACAAATAATAAAAAAACTCAGGAAACCTAAAAAATTGATGGTAATGTGTAAGATGCTCCCGTAAAAGTTGATACTTGTTCATTAGTTCCCTTGCGTACATTTTTCTTCTACTTGTGACCTATTACCAATCATAAAATAGTCGTATTAGCTTAAAAAAAAAGTTAAAAAAAAAAAGCGTACTTCTTAGGGTCTAGAGTGGGACAGGTTCGTTTATCATGGCCGCTTCGACTGCAAACACTGCATGTCCTACTGCTTTGTGCCATTAATGGTGATGGAAAGAATTGAGAAAAGATTGATGGCGTTAGTTAGCATAATTTGATAGAGATAATATTAAATTAAATATAAAAAAAGATTTTTTAAAATATTGATATGGATAAAAAAATAAAATATTGATATTAGATTATATTTATATTAAATATAAATAAGAATTTATTGACGTGGTACAATTGGTGGGCTCTATATCATTTCCGTATTTACGGATATTTTGTTTAAAATATTTAAATTTTGTGACATCACTATTTCTATTAAATAATTACTTGTGACATGTGTCATTATCTCATCAATTTCAAAATGAGTAAAAAAATTGTTTTTATTAAATATATATTATTATTTAAAATTTTTATATAAGTTATTTTATTTTCCACTAAATCACCACAATTACTAGATTTATAAATAATGCTGTAATAAAATTCAATAACATACAATAAAAAAAACGCTTTAAAACAATTAACTTGATATATTTTCGATCTAAATTTTGTAATATGCATATATAATATGGTTGTAAAATTATAAATTACTCCGTATAAAAAACAATTAACTTGATATATGGTGCGTTAAAAATAGATTTAAAACAAAAAAAAAATTTGAATTCATGGAGGGTGGGTTCACCACTTCAATATTTGAACAAATGTACCTTCATTGTGCAAAGTGAATTTCACCACATTTTTTTTTATCTCAAATATAAATGCTAGAGCCTAGGGCAACACTAGCGTAACAAATAAATTTTTTTAATATTAATTTAAAACTCACCATCAAAATTTAAAACAAATCATTTTCATATCATTACATATATATAAAGGAAGGGATGTGAAAGCATGACATTGCATACGTAGCCACAACTTGTAGTATTGTCTTAACGAGGACTTTCTTGCATTCATCCGAAAAATCCTTGTTTTTTCATCCTTCCGGCCACTCTTTTTGCCATTGGATCTCTCAAGTATCAAATTGGGTTTCTATTGAAAGTGCTACATGTCATATTGTAATGTCCTCTTATTTTTTTAATTTTTTGGTACATGTATAGTACTAGTATATAGTGATGGGTGATTTAAAAAAAGATTAGGGTGCAACGTACGTATGTGATGACATTACAATAGTCAAATTTCCGACGGCTACCACGATTAATAATGTATATATGTAGTAAGTTGAATGGTCTTCTTGTACCTTCACATGCCCCACACCGTGCACCTCACTATTGGGACATAAATTGATCAACATTTAATTATGATATATGTACTGCTTCCATAGTTTCATTAATTTTATTTCCACTCAGTTTTATTAGTCCGTCATACTTCTTCTGTCTTGTACAAAATTGAAAATTTACTATTGTATGAATTGTATATTAGTAGTATTCAAGTGATAAAATTATTTTTATAGAGAATATGATGGTCAAAATTGAAGATAATACGACAAAAAAAAAGGGAGTATCTTTTATATCATCACTTATCGCGACAAGAAAATTAATTTTTAAAGATAATAAATTTGTCATTATAACTTCTCTAGCTAATAAAATTTTTTAATGACATAAATTGATCTTTAGTGAAGTATTCTGTCATTAATTCTCAATTTTTTTTATCATTAAAGACTTTTAGCTAGAGTAACAAATGATTATGTCACAAAAAATGAACTTTCTTGTAGTGAATTATCTTCGCCCTTCAACCCTCGTTTAATTATTTAAATTGTCATTCAACTTGTTATGGAATATTGCACTTAGCTATTTCAATCACAAATGATAAAATAAGACAGACAGGAACACATGCAATGAATAGAACGAGTAAGAACACGGGATTTACGTGGTTCAATAAAATGATTTACGTCCACGGAGGATAGAGACTCTCTTTACTAACTCGAAAAATGTTTACAATTACAAGTATGATTCACAAAGAAACTTGTTAACTCGCTCAACTCACAAAGAATTAATCACAAAGATTGATCACACGAATTTGACACTAAGTCTCTCTCTCAATCTATGCACTAAGTGGTGTATTTATAGAGATACAATGTCACTTGAAACTGTCACTATCTAACTAACTATCTAACAAAAATAACCGCTATAAATTAACTCTGGAATAACAAAAATCAGCAGACTTAATTGTATCAGTTGATATGTCTATCAACTGATATGGCTTCAGCACACTTGGACCCCAACCCTTCTGATACTGATTAGACGATATGCACTTAGCAGAGTTGTCCTCACTCTCTTAGATGAGTTGATCCTAATCAGATGCCTAAACCTTATCAACTGAGTTCGACCTCACTCGGATGCCCTGACTCAAACCAGATGACTAGCTTCTCTTCTGATAAGCATTAGAACATATGACATCTCAATATTGCATCTTAATGCAAGATTGCCTCTTCCCAGCCCTCCTCAAGGCTGTTCTTCACTCTCCTTAAAGCAAAGCCATGAGGGTTTGACAAGCCCAAAGCGGACAATATCATACCAAGTGGGGAATACGGAAGTATCCATCCCGAGAAAAAACCCTAACTCGCCGTCTGTGGAAAATCAAGAGTCATGTATGGTCCTGGACGAATGTGATGTGGAGATGTCTCCGGTGTCAAAAACAGTAGGACAGACTAACCCTTTGGAGAAACAATAGGGTAAGTCTCTATGGACTAGGCATGGTGTTCTAGCTAGAGTAGTCGTTTGAAGGGAGGTGCGTGGTCTTTTGTTTGAAGGGGAGGATTGTTGAGGGTCAAACAATGTCCCACATTGAAAAAACATTGAAAGATCATAGGCTATAAAGGTGTGGACTAGTATTCTCATTGGTATGAGACCTTTTGGAAAAACTCAAAAGCAAAGCAAGCGGACAACATCATATCAAGTTGGGAATACGAAAATGTTCATCCCGAAAAAAAACCCTAACACAACTTTACTCACAAAAATAACTCCATTCACAATGAATTACAATATTTTTACTTTTATCTATTTTTTTTTCCTTAAAATTTATACTCGTTTTGATGGAAATAGCAATGGAGAGAGTATATCATTTTGAAATTTTATATACTAGTCTACAGCTATCAAGTGACGACTGCCCGGATCAGAAACACTTTCATTCAGGTTTCTTTAGATAGATTTTTATTTGTTGTTAGATTCTAGGACAAAAAATGCTTAGTTAATGGGATAAAATTAACTTTATATCCACATACGATCTATTAATATCATCTACTTGTGCTTGATCGCCATTTGGATTTTATGTTTAAAAAATGCTTGTCGTGCTTTCAAGTTTTAATTATTGAACTTATTGATGTGATCATATTGTAATTTAAGTATGTAGTGGTTGAGTTTATATGCTTTATTTGGTAATAAGATAACATGAGTAGTATGTTTGACATTTAATTTATAAGATAACATGAGTAGTAAATTTTGAAATTTTGCACTATATAACAGCTGTACGTCCAGGACCTCCACGTAACCTTTTTATTTATGTTAGATTTATTAATCCTTATCCATTTTTTTTTTCTCTTTAATCCATATACAATACTCACTGTGTTTATTTTTATATTTCTCGTACTCGAGTTTAAAAGAAAAACTAATCACTTATGTAAAAAATAAAAATTTAAACGTGAAGATAAAATAGTGTGTAATTTTTTTTAATTAAAATTATAAAATTAGATGAATATAAAAATAGAAATTTTAAAACTGTACGAAGGGTGTATTTTCGTTTCACAAAAAAAGATGGTTACCACAACTAGCGGTGCATGAACTGATAAACATAGGTTAAACCCCATCTTTTATTTAATAAATTTTGTTAGATAGGTCACTTATGGAATTGAATAAGAAATTGAGTTGATGGTTGACAATTGACTTGGTCATTAATTTTTTTTTCATTGTAGTAATTTACCCTTTTTAAAATAATATTTTTAGTTATATATATATATTTTTTGAAGACATATTTTTAGTTATATTGATGTACACTCTTTGGTAATATATGTTATATTACACCTTTTAGTTATATTAGTTATATAGACATGCACTTTTCATTAAAATATTGTGTTACACTTTTCAGTTATACTGACATGCATTTTTTAATAATATTGTGTTGCATTTTTCAGTTATACTAACTTGCGCTTTCTAGTTATAATGACTTATACTTTTCATTAAAAATTGTGTTGCAGTTTTCAATTATAGTGCCTTACACTTTTTAATAGTAATATTGTGTTACACTTTTTAGTGATAATGATTTACACTTTTTCAACACGTACACACGTTTTCAAAAAAAAATTACCAAAAAAAAAAAAAAAAAACCAAGTCAACTCAATTTCTTGTATATAATTGATTTTATACATGACCAATCCATTTTCTTTTATGCAACAAAAGAAAATTTATGGCACTAAAGTCTTGTGTTTATTTTTAAATGATATTCATTATTTTATTAAAAATATTAATTTGATAGCATTATTTTTTTCATTAAAATATAGTATTAATTGTTTTAATATAAATTATTAGTTATAAAACAGGCAGAAGGAAAAATTAATCACACAAACTAAATCTTCAACAAAAAATTATTATTTGTTGTAAAATATTGGTTAGACCAATTGTTGAGCAAAATTTTATTAATTTTAATTTGTAATATATATATGAAATGTGGCTGCCAAGACGGAGCTACTGAGCTAGCTAATAATAAGGTAGATTAAAGTAATGTTTTTTTAGATTAAGCTATGATAATATATATGTTAGTATTTGAAAGAAAAAAAAAATATATTGCATTTGCTTATTTCTAGATGTCTAATTACAATTTGCAGCACCTTATCAATAAACCCGGCCACATAAATTTTTTTATTGATTGTATTAGTCTCTTGTCTTGTAGACAATGTAACCGAACAAGTTGTCTTTTTCACTTGAATAATGTTAGTTGTTGTATTAAATATGTGATAGGGCACTTAAAAATCAGGTGTAAAGTGAGAGGATTGCCCAGACTTATAAGCCCACCCAAGACTATTTTTTTATCCGATGTGGGATACCTTAATAAAATCTAATATTAGCTTCAATTGAAACGTGTAAGCATTAAAATGTATAAATGATTTTATAAGAAACGAGTGCATGAATGCACCAAGAACATAGAAGACTTGATGGTATTAATTTTTATGCATGCATGTTTTGTTAACAAAGTAAAATGAAATACAAGGAGTTGGTATTACGCTGGATATGCATGACGAATATATTACAAATATAAAATTCCGTGTTTAATCAAGATTATCCTTAGTTTTGGTAACTAACACATATTGTCTAGTGAAGATATGTGTCATGTGTTTTGTTTTATAAAAAAATACGATATTTTATAAAATACTTAATTTATTTTATCGGATAAGTCATGTTTATATATATATAAGTCATATATATATTATCATATATTTTAGACTTACTAATAAAATAAAAGCACAGGTACAAAAATGAAATTACAACTGCTTCTCCACTAGACTAGTAGCTAATATATATAGACTAGGGCTCCCTAGCTAGCTTCATAAATTAGGAGTAATTCAAATCAGTCGACAAGCCAATTCTTGACTTTTTATTTGATTAGTTAGTTCAACTATATATGGACCCCCATTTATTAATTACTTACGTACTATAACACTTTTTTCATGGTATTCATATTCAAATCCTTGGAGTGTATTTTAATATTCACTTTTTTCATTTTGCAATTAATCAGAAAAATTGAATGACTAGATTTCAATATTGTTCATCCACTTCTTTTATATATGATGGTAGGCATTAACTATAGATATGTAAATAAAAGGAGATTACATATTTTATTGTTTTTCTAATCCGTGTGAAACAATTTTTAAACGTAAATTAATTGCATCGAAGGGAGTACAAAATTTGTACTACAATGAATCTACTTAGGTACCGTTTGATAGGACAAATAAAGAGATTTTTATACTTGTATAACAACATCTGAGTTGTTTGATAACTTAAATAGGCTTATATCTCAGTTCTGAATAGGGTCAAAAACTCCATACTAAAAAGTGCTTTTTTGGGTTTTATTTAGGTCTTATATGTCCAAATCACTGTTCCTCCTTCATAAAATTATTTAACCCCCCCTAGTATTAGATGGCATTTGCCCCGTATAAGCACGATTATTATATTGCCCCTCGATTTTTCATTTTTCCTACATCTTTGCCCTAATCGCATATTTTCTCAATTGAAATTTGAATTTCAAAAACATTTTCTTCGACTTTTTTCTGGCGATTATCCATCGTCGATCCTCGCTGCCGGTCATCACTGTTGTTCTCCACGGGCGTTTTATATCGTCATCGTCCGTTCATCTGACTGTCTTAGCTCCCGCGTTCATCGCCGTTAATGGTGAAACTCGCAACATCGAAAGATTTTTTTATAATTATTCTTTTAGGGCTTGTCGTCGATGAATACTCTTTCGTTTTTTTCGTATTCACCATTCTCTTGTGGTTTTTAGGTGTGTGTTCGCTGCTCGCTGGGTTCCTTGACGTAAAGCTTGAAGGTTTGATTTGCTTGTTCACTTGAATGTTCGATCTGCTTTAGTTATTGCAGATTAGTAATTTTTTGTTGGAGATTTTTAATAACCCAGACCTTGATTTGCGTGTAGGTTATCTTTGTGGGCTTAGGGTTCCGTCGCATTTTTTTATTACAAACAGGTTAGCGTGCATTTTTATTTTAGGGTTTATGGATTTGGGAATCTTTATACAAGTGTTTTGATTTCGTTTGTTTTGCTTGTGTGCTCTAGGAACATTGTTGTGTGATCTGTGTTCATTCCCTTCCTTGTCATTTGATATTGCCTCATTCTCTTTTTGTTTGAGTATCTAATTATTCGTTGTTCGTATAGGTAATTCCTACCTATACAATGCTGACCCCTTCGATGAAAAAAAAAACTTCTGATGTTCTTCTTAGTTGAAGAGATATTGCACCAACAATTCATTCTTACATGTATACTCATAATCCTAATAACTAGACGAAACAGAAATGTCAGAAGGCGCACCATTACTTGGGGTATGATTTCTAGAATCCCTAGGCAAGTTTTACACTTGAATAGATTGGTCCATACTCGCGATTCTGATTGTGTTGCGAATCTAAGGATGGATCGAAATGCGTTTGCACATTTGTGTTATTTACTAAACGAATTATGGGGCTTAAAAAGACGAAAGTATGTTGGTGTTGAAGAGCAAGTTTCAGTGTTCTTATCTGTTCTTGCTCACCATAAAAAGAATAGGGTTGTGCCATTTGATTTTGAAAGGCCTGGTCAAACAATATCCACCATTGTCCGCCTAGCTAGTATTGAAAGCTGTTTTGAAATTGCATCATCTGTTCTTAGTTAAGCCTGTACCTGTATCTGATGACTCCACCGACTCAAGATGGAAATGGTTCAAGGTAATTTTTTGTATACATTTCCTCTTGAATTGCATTATATGCTGCTTATGTTATCTTTGTCGTTTTAACTATATCCTCAACTTCTTTTGATAGGGTTGTCTTGGTGCCCTTAATGGAACATTTATTGATCTTCATGTACCTTCCGAAGATAGAGCACGTTATAGAACACGGAAGGGCCGTATTTCTACCAATGTGCTCAGAGTATGCGACACACAAATGCGATTCGTTTACGTTCTTCCGGGGTGGGAAGGGTCTGCTGCCGATTGTAGAATGCTTCGCTATGTTGTATCCAGGCCTTATGGTCTCAAAGTTCCTAAAGGTAAGTATGTGTACGTCTAAAATGTTGCTTACCTGAAATTTTCACATGCATCTCACCTAAATGTCTTTTGTAAGGAAGTACTATTTGTGTGACAAACGATTATCCCAACAGCGAAGGCTTTCTTGTTCCTTACCGTAATTGTCGGTATCATCTAAGTGAGTGGGGTCCCAATACTGGCAGGCCAACTAATCCACATGAACATTACAACATGAGACACACTAGGGCGCGTAATATCATAGAACAGGCTTTTGGTGTATTGAAAAAGCATTTTGGGATACTTAGAAGTACGTCGTTCTCAAATGCCTGTTGACCCAATCGAGGAAATGTTTGATTTACATGATGATGTCCCGGCCGACGATGAAATGAATGATGACGTGGTGGACACCGTTGAGTCATCGCCCAGTTTAACGAATGGCGAGAGTGTTTGACTCAGAAAATGTGGGATCGTTGGAGATTCGGAGACTAATACATTCTGGCTTTCATTGCATGTTTGGACTTGAACACATTTTTACTCTTTTTTTTTTTTAAATTACTGGGAGTAGACATCTGAGTTTGTGTGATTTGCATGTTTGGACATTTGAAACTGTATCATTGCTGTGATTGGGGATCATAATTTGTGTCTGTTTGGATTGGCATTGTAATTGTTGATTGCTTGAGTTTTTAATTGTTGTTACATGCATCATTTTTAATCCCGTCTCTTATATATGTTGTACTTGTGTTTCGCCAAGCTTTCAGGAAATGGTCCCTCTGATGTGTTCTTGTGGAAATGGACCTATGATCACAAAGTGCGCAGCTGAAAGTTCGAGGTATCCGGGTAGATACTACTACAAGTTCCCCAGATACCTTCAGCTTAGTAAGAACTTTTATTGGTGTGATGAATATCATCGGAATGATAAATCCGGTAATGTTCCGACATTCCTTACTACTCAAACTTATAATTCAAGCAAGATGTGTTCAAGTTCGTGTACAGATCCTTTGGTCCGATATTCAGGCTCTCAACTGCATCGGCGTTCCAATGAAGATGAAACTGATAGCATATCGACAAGTGGCAACGAACCACTAAATTCATCTTCTATTGCTGTTAACCTAAATGGAGTCCCAAGTCATCTAATCATTTGTTTGTTGGTTGTGATCGTAATTATGTTTGTCACTATCATTGTCTTATTGGGTTTCCTAATTGTTCATTAAACTTTTGAGATGTGTGTATAATTTTAATTAGAGTTTAATGGATCGATGTTGAAGCGTGTGGTTTTTACTATTCAACTTGTGAATGCCATATATTCAAGATTCTAATTAAATGGTTGATCGACTTGTCAAATGTTATTTTCCATACAATGGAATATATTCTCTGACTTAAATCTTCATGAAAATACCATTCACAACTTTCTAATCTTTTAGAACAAACCAATAATCAATCTCTTTCTAATCTTCATGAAAAGACAACTCACAACTTTCTAATCTATTACTACTCAACTACATAAGTTGCATTCCCCTAACACTCCACCTATGCTCATCTTCACATACTCAAAAAATGTCAAACTCTAATCTCTCAAGCATCCCTCTGCAAGAAACCTTGTTGTACTCGGGCATTTGGGACTTTGAATGTGATGATGTGTTCATTGATAGCCTACTTATCCAGAAGAGTCTAGGACGGTGGCATCCGAACGAGGTAATAAACTTTGGTGCAATATGCACTAGTAGACCTGTCAATACGGGCCAGCGGGGCGGGCCAAAACCGCAAAAGCCCGCCATTAGGCGGGGAGGTCCAGCCCGTTTGGCAAGCGGGCTGCCAAAACCCCAACCCAACCCAAAATTGGGCGGGCCGCGGGTTTCGGCGGGCCAATTTTTTTTTTTTTAAATATTTATTAAATTCATCAATATAGTTCATCCAACAAAGTTAATTAAATTTAAAATAGTTATATCATCCTACAAAATATTAAACATAATTCATAAACATAAATAATTTATCTCATAAAAAAACACAAGTTTTTAACATTCATAAACCATAAGCATAAAGTCTTCAAATTAAACAAATACTCTAAAGTCCAAACAAGCAAATTTAAAACAATTTTTTTTAAATTTAATCAATCAACACAACATCTTCATTTCCTTGCTCGGTCTCGTTGTCATCCTCCAAAACATTAGACCCCACTGAATGTGATGAAGTTGGTTTAGTACTTGCACCTTGGTCACAACCACCATCATCATCTACATATGAAATATGATAGTTAAAAACACTTATGTTAAAAGATAAACCAAAACATAATTTAAAACTTACCATCACTATAGCCATGCAACCAATTACGAGTGCAAATTACAGTTTGAAAATTATCCGGAAGCATTGAACTTCTATACTTGGTGAGCACACGACCTCCAATAGAAAATGCAGATTCAGATGCAACAGTGGTTATTGGAATAGCCAAAACATCACATGCCATTAATCCAAGTTCGGGATAACGATTCTTTTGAGCCTTCCAATGTTCCAAGACATCTAAATCCTCATAGAGTGTGAAATCATATTTTGGCTCCTCCAAATAGAGATCCAATTGAGATTTTCCCATAGTTCTTGTAGTTTGACTATCAAGAGCTTTAAAATCCTACATTTTAAAATATGTTAAAAATAACATGTAAATTAAAGAATACAAGTAAAAGTTAATAAAATAATAACATGATACTTACATCAAAAAGCCTCTTGCCCAATGTTTTACTCCGTCCACTAGAATTTGATGGTGCACTAGAAGGTGTGGAAGATGATTTTGAAGAATTTGACTTGCTCACATATTCCCCAAAAAACTGATACTCCCTCTGTCCCAGAGGAACTTGCACCTCTGGGACTGCACTCATATTAAGAAAAGTGTACTTTATGCCTTTTTATTGATTTTTCAGAGGGGTATACATGTCCATTCAAGTGAGAGACTAAATAATGCTTAATAGAGTAAACATTCACAAATCACAACAAAATTGAATTAATTCGGATGAACAACATTATCATCGATCATTCAATCCCAGCCCAGAAACAGAACTTGAACAATTAACCTCATCATAGTAATCATCATAAAAAAAAAAAAAAAAACAACCTCACCATCATAATCATAAAAAATGTGCAACTTGAACAACTTCCAAAACACCAAATCGCAAGCACTTTCAAGTAGAATGCACATTTCTCGGGAGAATCGAACCAATCTAACACCATAAACTCAATACCTTTTTTAATTTCCCCCATTTGAGTTTCCTCAGGAAATTAATCTCTCTGAAGAACCTGGTATGAAGCGAATCGTCATGCAAAGGGGGATTTGACCCAACAGTCGGAAAATCGAGAGTCTAAAGGGGATCGGACTCAAAAGTCAACCAATCCCCAAAATCGAGGGACGGCGACAAAGTTTAACAAAAGTAGTCACTAAAAACGTCGACCCAGCCTCTGAATCGAGAGACGAAGATATAAAATCCGACCCATTAGTCGATCTAGAATCAAGAACGAAGAAGACATTGAAGCAATTTCGATTTAGGGTTCTTAAAATACGATTTCAGATATCTGAGAGAATAGATTCTTGATTCTTCAAATAGATAGAGAGGGTGTGTAAATTCTTTAGTAACCATTTTCAGATCGAAAGAAAGAGAGAGAGATAGAGGGGGAAGGTGAAGTTTCGAGAAAGAGAGAGATCGAGGAGGAGGAGGGAGATGAATTCTTTCTGATGATTAGGATTGGTAAATGGGGCGATGGGTAATGGCTGAAGACTTTTGTTTTGGAGTTAGATTAGTGTTAAATGGGCCCAATTAATTTATTAAGTGGGCTTAAGGGTTGTTAATTTAGTAGAAATATTATTAAATTATATTAATAAAGTAATGGCATATGGGTAAATATGTGTATATTGAGAGGGTAGAAGTTATGAGAAAATTTCCTTTTTGGGAGTGTGCAAATTCCTGTGGGACGTCCAAATATGGAAAGTGTGCAAATTTCTGTGGGACGGAGGGAGTACAATTTATTTTTCACACGTGACAACTTATCTTGACATTTTGTAAAATCGGGCTCAACTTTTGAATAGAGTTGTTCCAACAATTGAAGTTTTACTCGTGGGTCAAAGACAGCTCCAAGTGAAAGAATTATATTATATTCACCCCAATACTTATCAAACTTTTCAACCATTTTTTTGCACATATCACTTATCGTCTTATCTTGATTCAATAAGTTGTCCTTCAACAAAACTTCAATCTTCCAAACTTGCATAAAGTACATGTTTGAAGTAGGATAAGTAGAACCGGATATCAAGTTGGTAGTCTCATAAAATGGTTGAAGAAACTCACAAAGTTTTTCAGCCTTTTTCCATTGATCAGCCGTAGGACACCACTTATAAATCGTATCATGCACTTGTAATGAAGAAAAAACCTTTTTGTACCTTAAGACACTGTCCAACATCAAATATGTTGAATTCCAACGAGTGGGCACATCCAACCTCAAACCAACTCTAGTGTCGATGTTACCAACTAATCTCACACATTCTTCGAATTTTCGCATCCTACTTTCTGAACCTCTCACATACTTCACAGATTCTCTAATCTTTTTCAAAGCCTCGTCAGCCAATTTTAAACCATCTTGAACTATAAGATTCAATATATGAGCAGCACAACAAATGTGAAAAAACTCACCATCACACAACAAACCATCATACACCAACAATTGTTCCTTCAAAATATTTTGCATAGAATCATTACTTGATGCATTATCCAAAGTCAAAGTAAAAACTTTTTTATTAATATCCCAATCCTGTAAACATTTGAGCAGTTTTGCAGCCAAATCAACTCCACAATGTGGAGGAGGAAACTTTTCAAAGTTAAGAATCTTATTATTCAATTTCCAATGTTCATCAACATAATGGGCCGTCAAGCAAATATAACCTTCACCATTGCATGCAGTCCACACATCTGAAGTTAAGCAAATTCTATTTGGAATAGTAGCCAAAACTTTCTTAAGTTTAGCTTTTTCTTTCAAATAGAGATTCTTAATATCAGAAACAATAGTATTCCTAGAAACACTAAGAAATGTGGGACAAATATACTTGTGAAAAATCCTATAACCTTTATATTCAACAAATTGAAACGGCGTATCATGCATAATCATGGCAGAAGCTAGTAACTCACGAGGAATCTTAGGATCCATTTTTTTATTTTTTAGCTTCCCATCCTGATCAATAAACATTTGTCCTACATCATGATACTTCAACATTGAACAACTTTCCATGTGACGCCTTAGAGTAGAAGTTCCATGACTCTTACCCCCACCCTTATACAATTGGTTGCATCCCTTACACTTATTGTAAGGTACATCACCAACCAATGTTTTTGTAAAAAAGTTCCAAACATCAGAATATGCTCTAGTGGTACCTTTCTTATGTGTAGTATCCTTATCTTCCGAAGTAACTTCAGCTGGCGTTGTACTTTGACTATCCATTAATATTCTGCAAAATATAGAAAAGTAATTAAAATAGGAATTACAATTTTTTTTTTACTGATTCTTATTATAGCGTGCAATTTTTATTGTATTTTACAGACTCAAAATAGAAACTCACAGAATCTGTACATATTCAAAATAGGAATTCACAGACAGATTCTGCAATTTTTAGTGTATTTTTAACTAATTCACAGATTCATTTTAGGAAATAGAAATTAATTCAATTAATTATAGATTCACAGAATATAGATACACTCCTAAATGGCTAAATCATAAAAATACAAAATAATTAAAAATACAATAATCTGAGACTAAGAGTAGTGTTGGCTAAATCATAAACAATAATTACATATATTAATTCACGCATATTAGGAATTAGGAAATATGAATGAATTAATTTAATTATAGTGTATAACCGTATAAGTAATTAAGTATAACAAAAATATGATAATGAAACACAAATATGAATATATGATATTTAGTATTTACCTTATGACGCGAAGCAAAAGTTTGGGCGGGCAGCAAGGGCCGCAAGGCCAAGCACGTGGGGCGGAGCCGCAGCGCAGGTGGGGCAGAGCCGCAACGCAGGTGGGGCGGCAGGCACCGCTGCGAAGATGGGCGAAGGCGCGCGGTGGAGTCCGTCTGTCCGTGGAGTCGGTGGAGAGATGATGGAAGGAATAGAGTCTGTAGAGAGGCGCTAAGGGTTTGGAGGCTGGAGCAGATTAGGAAATGTAATAAAGTGGCGAGTATACTACTGGAGTACTGTTATAACAAATTCAATTAATATTTTATATTTTTTTAATTAAAAAAATTATTTTTTAATTAAAAAAAATCAAAGGCGGGCCAGCCCACCGAAAACCGCCCCGCCAAAGCCCGCTGCCCAAACGGGCCGGGCCGTCTGGGACCGCCTCCTGGCGGGCTTGGAAAATTCTGGCCCAACCCACCATTTTTAGTAGCGGGGCGGGCTGGCCCAACGGGCCCAGCCCGTTTTGACGGCTCTATGCACTAGCATTCAAGCCGTGAATGAGAGGTACAACTATGCGTTGACATGGATCGATGGTATCGAACGTCATTCAGATCTTGAACGTTGGTACCACACTTTCAAGAAGCTTAAAGAACACCCTAAAGTTTGGTGGGATCCGGAATAGAACGTCGTTCATACTTCGAAACAGAATTGGATTTGCTTGATTCAGGTTTCATTGAATTCTCGTCCTTATATTTTATAGTATTTGATTACTTACATTAACATTTACATATTGTCACAGTTGGATGAGACCGTCAAAGCCTTCTTCCATCGTGGAGATCCACACCATGAGAAGCTTAACATGTTATTTGGAATTCCCGATCCTCTCATCGAGCCTCCAGCGAATGTTGAAATTATTCAAGTAAGTGACGATAGCCGCACCAATGATGACGATGTGAAGAACAACAACTCTGAACCATTCATGGTGTCCGACGATGAGTGTCAACATGGTCATCCTCTGATAATAGACCCCACATTTAACTATGGCCCATGGGCGCCGGCAAGATCAACTGAATATGAGGACGTTGAACTACTTCAAGAGTCGACCCCGTCATAGTCTCCTCCTCGTCAGCAATTAATCCAGTCTTCAGCCCTTCCGGACACTTCAACCACTTTGTGGAGTACAAATAATAGAGGGGTTTGTTCTTCGTCTTGTGCTTCTTCAAGGTCTCCGAAGAAGGGAAAAAAAAAGATGACTTAACATGATCAAGTTGGTACGTCAGTCCCATGCTGCTTCCGTTCAAGTCTCATTGAGTCAGCCATGTGATTCCGATGCAAGCTAATGTATTTTAGTTTCCATTATGCTTTCATTTTATGTTGTTTTCCTATTTATTGTCTTTGAACATTTGTGTTTGTCGTGTTGTTGTCTACGTTTTAATGTATTTTCAAAATTGACAACCCTTATCGTATTTCGATTTCATTGTGTGCTTTGTGTGTATAGTTGATTGATAATGGGCCTTTTTGTGGACTATTTGTTTGGGCTATACGGAAAATTCACTAGTTGGAATTAATATAGCCTTGGACGACATAGACTTACATGGATATTTCATAAATAAGCGTAAATCTAGGTGGAATACTACATAATTGGGTTAAATTCAACCTATGAACTTGAACATAATAGGTAGGAGACAGAATATGAGTGCAATGTCAAAAAGATTTTGAAGTTTCGTCAAATCTTCAATCCGTCCAGTGTTATAGTCATTATCTGACTCAGGTGGGTACATGATTCCTTCCAAATTTCAGCATAATCTTTTTCCCAACTCAACCTGTTCATGAGCTCTTGGTTTTCAACCAACAGTGAGTCGAACTTCGTCACTATGCCCGGTAGCATTCCGTGTGGAACGCTGGCTTGCACGTTCCTTGAGTGTTCGTCTACCCAAATAAAATAGTCGCATCCATCATCATCGTTCGGATAATAGCACGTGTAAAAGAGTCTTCCTCTGCTTTGTTCATTACTTGAAATGCATATACGGGACTCTTTACCACAATCACATGTCACATACTTCCCATGGTTTTGTGGAGAAGAAGCATACATGATTTTGTGTGGTTGTGTGGCTATGGTTGGATCGTGTTGTGTATATATAAGTGCAAAATATTTTCCCTCCAAATGATTAAAAATGTTCCCTCCAAAAAGGGTAACAATGTTTCCTCCAAATGGATCATGGTTTAGTTTTGATTTTGGCGCCAAACTTTCCCTCCCATTAGGTTATGTAGGACGAAATATGTTGAAGCCCAAAAAAACAATTATACTCGGTCCAAACCAATCAACCATTTAATTAGAGGCTTTCAAATGCCCTCAGGCCGAATATGCAACACATAATAACATAACGTAGCAGCATTCCCATACATGATCACAACAAACTTCAGCATAATTAACCTAAAACAGAGTTCATGTAAATTCAACATAACATAACATGCGTGGGTTTAGGAGTTGGCATTGTAGTCGGCATAACATAACATAACTATTTAACATTGTCTTCGTTGAGTAGCTCAACACAATATGACTTTCGATAAGATTCACACATTTGTGGAACGATGTCTTGCACATCTTGTCCCGTAGCAAGACATTCCAACATCTTCATGCACAAAATTCCACAATCACTACCATTTGTTTGTTGTGGAGGACACGGATAAAGACAAACATCCCACACCGGCTTTAAAGACTGTAATTCTCGTTGTCCCTTCCATACATCTCCTTCTACACATAAGCTAGGCAAGAGTTGGGCCATCTTTTTGAATAGTTGCATCAGTTGTGGCTTCGGACGACGTACTCAACATCTGACTATGGGTCATCCCACATCGTATTTTTTTATTTTCTCGTCCTGAATAATAATCTGATACAACATCCAATGGCTATTCGCGACATTTGCAACACCAAACACATACTCAACATCTGACTATGGGCGACAGTAGACATTTTTTGGCCGTCGGCCGGTCACATACTCAAGTATACGCCCTTCCTTTTCAGACCAAGTCCATTCGCCATCGCGTGCCCGTTTCCACGAATTGTAACATCTCGACAAGAGTAATGTCTGCATGAATTATTTCCAATATTCTTCAGCGCACAAACACTAATAACGTATAAGGAAACAAAAAACTACACTTACAGCCATGCTAACATCAACAGTTGTCCAATTGCGCAAGAAACACGTTGGCCACATCTCTACTTTGCGTAGAAGGAGGTACAGGAGTGCATCTATGTGCTAAAAAATAAATAAAAAATAACAACTACGTATAACGATACCCATAAAAAACACGTTTACCACATTAAAATTGAAAAAACATATCTGACCTCATCTGAAAGCAGCCCTGTATCGGTCCATATATCATTGAACTAAATTGGCTCCACATAAGGGACACACTTCACAGATAATTTCACCTTAGTATGTAGAGATTGGTTAGCGGCCCACCAGTCCGAGAAGTGGTATACCGATTTCGATGAAACTTGTCTAAGGAGTGGATTGAAAATAATTCTATGTGCATCGCTTTCCACATAAGGGACTATTTGAAGCATCTACATAAAAAGAAATAAAAGAGAATATCATTTACATCGTTCCATGTGCAACTAACCTAAGTAACATTTGTAATCGGTTAGTATGTTACATTTTCCCGTACGGTTGTTCCATCGTCATCCTTTAAGCATTCATGTTCCCCATCTTTAACACAGTCACTCTCAGCATCCTTCGCACACTCGTCCTCAGCCTCCTTCATTGGCTCATTATCAGACTCTTTCACACACTCGTCCTCAGCCTCCTTCACACACTCATTCACACAATCGTCCTCAGCATCCTTCATACACTCGCTTTCAGCCTCATTAACACACTTGCTTTCAACCTCCTTAAAACCCACACTACACATGTGTTCCTACAATTAAAAATAATACTGTTTAGTAAATAACAATTCGTAATTGACAGATAAATTTCTTACTGAATTAAACTTCATGTCTTCATGAACGTGATCGTCGCCACCGTTCACTTTGCTAGCCTCTTGTCCATCAGGTTCCACTACATTCTCATATGTAGGGTTTTCATCGATCTCCACTGACTTGACGTTAATACCAAGCGTCAGGAAAATAGCATTCATCAACATCTCTAGCCTTGCCTGAGTTTTGTCTATAGTATCTAGTTGTCCAATGACTGTTTCACGAAAGCCCTTTATCTTTGGTTCGTTTGTTTCTGTTGGTTCATCTTTGTGGACTGTTTGAGTGTTGCGTGCGACCTCTTCCGGTCGCATTTGTATCGCAATTAGTAATATCAATGATTGGAGAAGTCTTTCTCTTACGAGATAGTCGGGATGGATCATCATGAGTGCGGACTTGATCGAGTTCCTCTTCCCATAGGACGACACTATGATAAGACGATGAATTTTCCTCAACCTTTGAGGGCACTAAATTACCCACCACACGCATCTGCATAAAGGGGGTGAATATATAAAATACACAACATAATCAACCAAATTGGGAACATTTTGCACTTACATTATCTGCAGAGCGATCTCGTCCCTTCAACCTTGGGAAACATTTCTTACTGAGTTGTTGATAACATATAACCCCGTCTACACAACTCCATCTAATCATACGGGGGATGGATGACCGACGGCGGGCTATAGGCACCGCACAAGTAGATGTAACATTGTGCATCGCCTCATATGCCCAGATTTAAAGGGCATAACTGAAACCATAAACATCAATGTACATTCTTGATTTTCGTTTAGACCGTTGTTTGGGCTTCTCACTCTCTTGAAGTTTAAGGGCATTGAGTTTCTTCCTAACATCATCAACAAGGAACTCGAAAGCAACACGACCTCATGGATAACCATTAAATTCAACCAAGTTATCAATGAGGAACATATATTCAAGATCAACAATCTTCGAACTTTTATATTTAATGAGCAGAACACCATAGAGCAATAGCAATAACGACAATTTCAACGACAAATCAGATTCGGGATCTTGTCCACATTTGTATAAAAAGGCATCCTCAATTTGGGATACGATTACCTCTGTTGCAGACTTGAAGACCTTCTTGTGCACCAACGAGTTGGTGGGTATTAGAGACTTCGAACCAAATTGTAATCCGGTGACTAATGCAAATTCCCTCGGCCCGAATTCAGCTTTTGTGTTGTTGATATTGAAAATTAACTTGTCTCCTACATTTGTCAGGTCTTGCTTATACAACAAATGAAGGTAGAGTTGTCCTTGAAATGCGAGATCTTCAATATCTAAGAACTGCCCAAAGCATGTCTCGCGAAATTTAACTATGTTTTTTGCACCTAGACTGTTGCTAATAGTATCTATGATGCGTAATTCCGACCTATTGCTAAGACCCACTGCAAACCCAGGCTCAATACTCTTCGTAGCCATTCAAGCCTGTTGTAAATCAGATACAAAACTCACCAGTCACTAGGGGTGGAAATAGGCCAGGCCAGGCTTTGTATGAAAAAGCTTAGGCCTATTTAAAAAAAAAATTAGTCTAAGCCTGGCCTATTATCTATAATAGGCTTTTTTTTATGGGTTTGGCCCGGCCTTTTTAGTAAACAGACCAGGCATACGAGCCTGTTAGAAGCCTATTTAAAATTTAAAAACGCAATTTAATATTTAAAATTACAAATAAATTAACGATCAAAATAAATGCAATACAATAATACATTCAAATAAAAACTAAAAAATAGTTTCTCAAGTATAAAAATATATTTAATTTGTATTAATTTACTATTAATGTTAACATTATATGTTAAGAATTATTTTATTATAAAATATGTATAAATATTTATTACAATTAATTATACATATATAACACATAATTTTAAATAGACCGGCCTGATAGGCTTATAAGGCCTTATATAAGGCCTAAGCCCGACCTACTTAAGTAAATAGGCTTTTTAAAAAGCCTTATCCCGGTTCATATTATAAATAGGCTAGGCCAGACTGTAGGCCCCTGTCGGGTGGCCCAGCCTATTTCCACCCCTACCAGTCACCAATAAACACATATATATGACATAATAATTCACACCAAAAACATCTAATTAACACTATCGCAATGAATACCGACCATAGAGTTATGAATACCATCATGCAAACATGATATAAGTTGAAGTTGATATATAACAGTATACGAACCTTTTTCGATTGATTAATGATAATTTCAGGGCGGGGAGTGAATAGAAGAACGCGAGTTGTTTCTAGTACGCAGATACGAGTCCTCCTAAGGGATAAAAACACTCAGCTAAGAATGGATTAAAATTTTCACTATAATTTTTTTTTGGCGCGCACCGACCTTGGGATTAGGGTTTTATTGTCTAGGATAGTGGGCCTCCCATCCGTATTTTAAATGAGTTGTATTGTGTTTTTAAAAATGGGGAATTGTGAATTAAAAAATAAATCAACCTTTGAAGATATGTTAAACAGTGGGATCCACTCGACAAGAAATTCGATAAAATGAATGGAATACACTCGTCTCGACTCGATTACCTATTTAATTTTTTTAATTAAAATTGTCAAACAAATTTTTTCTTAAATAGTAAACTCCACTCGACTCGCTTACTTGTTTTTTAAAATGATCCTCATAGTTGTATTTTAAAATTTGTCCGAGGTAGTGGCCCTCGTATCCGTATTTTAAAAATGGGTTGTATTGTGTTTTTAAAAATGGGGAATTGTGAATTAAACAGTGGGATCCACTCGATAAGAAACTCGATAAAATGAATGGAATAGACTCGTCTCGACTCGATTACCTATTTAATTTTTTTAATTAAAATTGTCAAACAATTTTTTTCTTAAATAGTAAACTCGAACTCGACTCGACTCGCTTACTTGTTTTTTAAAATGAGCCTCATAGTTGTATTTTAAAATTTGTCCGAGGTAGTGGCCCTCGTATCCGTATTTTAAAAATGGATTGTATTGTATTTTTAAAAATTGGGAATTTTGAATTAAACAGTGGGATCCACTCGATAAGAAACTCAATAAAATGAGTGGAATAGACTCATCTCGATTCGTTTGCCTATTTAATTTTTTTAATTAAAATTGTGTTTACGAACTCGAACTCGACTACTTATTTTTTAAAATGAGCCTCATAGTTGTATTTTAAAATTTGTCCGAGTTAGTGGGCTTCGTATTTGTTGGGATATGAATCCTAAAACAAGTCCTAAATGATGATTGAAATATAAAAGATAAAGTTTTGATAAGCCAAAAGAAGACTTGAATATTTTCTAAGTGTTGGCTGATCTAGTCTAGTTAAGAGAAGTCATCTTGTACAAGATCAGTAGAGTTCACAAGACAAGTACTAGTTTTAAAAGACAAGTATTATTGAAAGATAAGTATGATTTATAAGTACTTCATATTTGTTATTCGTATATGTTAGATTGTTATTGAGCTATGAATAATTGTTGTATAGAGCTCATGATTTTGAATTTAATAGATAGATTCTTTGTATAGTTGTTTCTAAGTTGACTAAGCTTTGTAACAAGAGCTTAATGTAATGTAATAGTCTTGTTAGGATTAGATGATAGGACTAGATTAGTTCTATGTTGTAATCTGAAGAAGTCTACTGCACAAGATAAGTAGAAGTCGCAGTCTACTACTACTGGACAAGACAGGTGCGACTGAAACAAGACAGGTTAACTTGAAGTGAGTTACAGAAGCGTGTTAAAGATAAAGATTGAAGAATTAGTTAAGGAATAACTAATTAACTGAAGAAACACGTGAAAGGATAAAAAGAAGCAGTTACAAGTTAGTTTTCAAGAAAGGTTGTTACACAACTGAAAATTCTTGGAATTAGAAGTCTATAAATACCCCAAGGTATTCATTGGTTAAAGTCGACTGAAATATTGTTACTGCAAGCATTATTGAAGATTCAAAGAAGAAATTACTCTCAGAGATTGAAGTTCAGAAAGAAGCTACGCAAGACAAGTGAAGATCAAAGAAGGCTACTACTGAACGAAGAGAAGTTTTATTTTTCGTTTATTGTTTCAAGTTGCTAGTTACTTGTAAAATAGCTAGTAAGATCGAAGATATATCTGGAGATATAATCGAGAAGATCTAAGTCTTATTTTTTGGGACTTAAAGCTACAAGAACATATTACTCCATTGGACGAGTTAATAAGAATTTCACAACTGGGTTTGTGAGAGTGGATGTAGACAAGTTGTCGAACCACTATAAATCTCGTGTTTGATTTACTTTACTGTTTTGTTTGTTTTAATTGATTAATTGTTTACCTGTTAAACATACATAACTGAACAAGACTAGTTGAGTAAACACTGAAACAGAGTTCTCGAAATAAGTTGAGTATAAACTTTAATTGGGCTCATTGTTAATTTCGTATTCCGCATATTGTAATTCTGATATATCGAAAGATTTTAGAAAAGTCTATTCACCCCTCCTCTAGACATTTTCTTTAGCTTCCCTTGATATTAACTCAACTTAGGGACCTACAAGTGGTATCAGAGCAGTAGTTTACGAACTGCTGTTTCTTGATAACCAACTCAAGACTTGGGTGAAGTCTTGGTCCGTGTCTATACGTGCTCTTACGTGTTCTTTATTGCTGAACTTGAAAACATCTGTTTCTTGATACTATACTGTGATATTCGTATCTTCTTGAATCATGTCTCTCGAAATTAGTGCTAACAAGTTACCTAAGTTCCAGGTTCAAGACTATGACTATTGGAAACTAAGGATGGAAGCCATCTTCAGTTCCACTCACGACTTAATGATCTCCGTCATCACTGAAGGTCCAATTGTGACCATGGTCCCCAATACTGCTGCCCTCGACAAAGATCAACCCGTGGGTACACTTGTCAAGAAACCAAGGTCAGAACTAACCTCAGAAGAAATGAGACAAAATAATTTGGATAGCTTGGCCAAGAATTACATCTTACACACTCTTCCTAATGAGTATCTGGGAAAAGTGTTAAAATGTAAAACTGCCAAAGAAATGTGGGATCGCTTAGCTATCATTTGTGAAGGGACATCCCTAATCAAAGAAAGCAAGCTTTCTACAGCAGTCCAAAGATTTGAATCATTTCATATGAAAGCTGGTGAAACAATAGACCAGTTGGATACTCGTTTTACCAAAATCATGAATGACTTGGAAGTCCTTGGTAAATCTTATACTCCACGTGAAATCAATCTTAGGATTCTCAAAAGCCTTGATAGTCGATGGAAAATGGTAAAAATGCTTGTTAAGAATACCCAAGATATAGACGTGTGGACAGCAGAAACCATGTTTCAAACTCTAAAGGCTCATGAGTTTGATTTAGACGAAGATGAACCCATAGCAAGTAGTGACAGAGAACATGCTGTATCTAAGAACGTTGCTTTTAAGGCTAGTTCGTCTAAGGTAGACAGGTCGAAGTCTAAAACTAGGTCTACTTCTGTGAAAGACGAGTTAGATACTGATCTTAGTCTGAAGGATCAGGTAAGCCTCATGGTTAGAAAGTTTGATAGGCTGAATAAACGTTTCGGAAGATATAAGAAGTTCTATAGAGAGCATAGAGGGTCTGCTTCTAAGAACTCGTCTGAGACCAGACGAGACCGAAACTCATCCGAAAGGAGAGACGAAGTCTCGAAAGGTAACAGACAAGATAGAGAGTCTGACGGTAGGAAGATTACTCGTTCTGATAGACGTGATAAACGAAGGAATAACTCTCCTATTAAAAAGGCTACTAATGATCTCTTGTGCTATAACTGTGAGAAACCAGGTCACTACATATATGAATGTCCAGACCTGAGCACTGATGATCGAGAAGAACGCAAAGCACGAAGGGAAAGAAGATACAACCGTGGTAAGAAGGCAATGATGGCCAATGATGACTCTGATTCTGACTCAGACGAGTTGCCATCATCCTCATCTAGCTACCCGTCTGAACCAGATCACGATGAAGCTTTCATAGTAGATGATGGTCTATGCTGCATGGCTAAAATCGACCAAGAGGTATCATCTGCAACATCTTTTCAATCTTGTGATGAATCAGAATCTGATGAAAGTGATACTGCCAGTAGCAAAGTAGGGAGTAGCCTTCAGCACTCTACTAGTGCAGTTGAAGACGACCTCCTACTTGCCAACCAAGCAATCATTGAAGTCAGTGACGAAAACATCATTTTAAGACAAGAAATCATTGATCTTAAGGAAGCTCAGTCTAAAGTAGATCCTAATATAACAGTCCTAAATGAACGCTTACAAGAAGAGTTGAGTCAACTCAAAGACAAGTGTGCATTGACAGACAAGTTGTATCAAGACCTACTTAAGACACATGCTACTGAGAAACATGAATTCAATGTTTTAAAAAGCAAGTGCAAAAAGCTTGAAGAACGTAATAAGTTCTTAGAAACTGAGGTTGTCACTCTAGACCTTAAACTTACTGACCTGGTCAACTCTTCAAAGGTTAACCTTGAACTGTCAGATAGGTATAGGGCTCCTGCTGACAAGACAGGCATAGGTGCTGAGACATCAAGCTCGTCTACTCTAGTTCCTAAAAAACCTACTATTTTCATCTCAAGCTCTTTGACTAATGATAAAGGAAAAGAACCAATGATATACGATATTGGAACTCCATCCGAAGGCACTGTACCCAAACAGACTCAAGTTAACATTCCAATTACCAAGGGAGGTAAAAAGAAAGTTAACAACAAGCCTGTTCCGTTTAAGACAAGTCAACAAAGGACTAGGAGTCGTGGACGACCAAATCAGGTCAGATACGAGGACTGGTATCCCGAGGAGATGAGTACTAGACAAGTACAGACTAGACGACAAGAGTCTAGACCTCCTTTCATAAGGCAGTCTCAACTCTACTCATCTAGACCTAGACAGGAAGGTCCAAAATATCGTACACAAGCTGTTCTATATCCTCCACCTTTGTCATATGATATCGAAGGAGGAGAAAGACCTAAACATGTCTATAAACCGTATGGACCTAATGCATATAAACCCTACTCTGACTATCATAGACAAGTGCCTGCTCAAGTAGAGATCAAGTCGAAAGGCTATCTCCAAAGAGTAGACCCGAACTCGACTGATAGGCCAGATAAGGACAACAAGGTCTTATTTTGTAACAAATATGGTCGAAAGCTTAGAAGATCAAACTTGTTCAGGACTCCAATGTACATTTGGATTCCATTGAACTCGACTAACCCCCCAGGACCCCAATAAACAAGGAGGGTACCTAAATTATGAAATATCATCTAATGCAGGGTCGACTCGATCTATACAAGAAGGGTGGCTCAATAGGAGAAACTTGGTACATAGACAGTGGTTGTTCGCACCACATGACTGGTACTAAGACACTTCTATCAAGCTACCATGAGCAAGAAGGACCAAAAGTAATATTTGGTGATAGCTCCACTGCTGTTACTAAAGGATTCGGTTACATTCGGAATGGAGACATAGAGATCCAAGATGTCTCATATGTTGAAGGCTTGAAATACAATTTACTCTCTGTTTCACAATTCTGTGATCGTGGATACAAGGTGCAGTTCAAGAGTCGCAAATGTGAAATCATTGACAAGAGAACACACACAGTCTTACTGGTCGGCATAAGACAAGGAAGTGTGTACATAGTGAACTGGAACAGTTGTCCGAGGGACACCTGCCTACTTACTAAGAATCCTAAAGAACTTGGCTGGCTCTGGCATAGACGCCTCTGTCATCTAAACTTTAAGGTTCTTAATAAGATAGCCAGAGACTACCTTGTGGAAGGTATTCCCAATGAAGTCTACTACAAGTCGCATGTATGCACGTCCTGTCAGAAAGGTAAACAGGTAAAGGGTTCCTTTAAATCTATTCCAACCCTCTCAACAAGTAGAGTTCTTGAACTTCTACATATGGACTTACATGGCCCAATTACTCCTCCAACTTTGAACGGTAGAAGGTACACACTTGTTGTGGTAGACGACTATTCTAAGTTCACTTGGGTAGTCTTCTTACACAAGAAGAGTGATACACAAACACTCCTACCTGATTTGTTGAAGAAGATACAAGTTGAGAAGAATCAGTCCATTGTCAAGATCCGTAGTGACAAGGGTACTGAATTCATTAACTGCTATATTAAAGAATTTTGTTCTAAGCGTGGCATCCAGCACCTTACTAGTGCAGCAAGGACACCACAACAAAATGGAGTAGCAGAACGAAGGAACAAAACTCTTAAGGAGGCCTGCAGGACTATGCTGACAGAGTATAATACTCCTCAAAAGTTTTGGGCATAAGCGATCAATACTGCATGCCATTCCCAAAACAGAAGTGCTATCAATAAAGCACTAGGTAAGACGCCCTATGAGGTATGGAAAGGTCGAAAACCTAGAGTTTCATATTTCCATATATTTGGCTGTAAGTGTTTTATCCATAACAATGGGAAAAGCAAGTTGAATGCATTCGATGCTAAGGTAGACGAGGGGATATTCTTAGGATACTCCTCGACTAGCAAATCATTTAGAGTATTCAACTACTCTACCCTATGTGTGGAAGAAACACCACATGTGGTTTTCGATGAATCTCAACAGGACTCGTCTGCCAACAAGATCAGTGAGAAAGTTACTGAGCTAACTATCGAATCTGACAAAGATTCAGAGGTATATGAATCCGTTCAAGCATACAATCCATTCATGAAAGCTCTTGAGTCAGATGATCAGGAGAAGGTAAGTGCTCAAGGTAAATCTACTAGACCAGTTGACATGCCTGAACTAGTCGACTCGTCTACCCCTATTAAATCTTCTGATAATAATGATGTTGACATGCATGATGTTGTACATGATATAGATGATAGTGCTATTGTTAAGAATAGAAATACATGGAAATCTACACATAATACTGAAAATATCATTGGTGACTCTACTGTTGGTGTAAAGACTAGACGACAACTCTTTGAGTCGCAAGAACAACCTAGTCCATCTTTGTTTTGCTGGTGTTGTTTCCTCTCATCTATCGAGCCTAAAACCATTAAAGAGGCTTTAGCTGATAGTAACTGGATCATTGCTATGCAAGACGAGTTGAATCAGTTTGTTCGAAACGACGTCTGGGAACTTGTCGATAGACCGAAACATCATAACGTAGTTGGAACTCGATGGATTTTCAAGAATAAGAAAGATGAGAATGATGTAGTTGTTCGTAATAAGGCTAGATTAGTAGCTCAAGGCTATTCACAAGCTGAAGGCATAGATTATGATGAAACATATGCTCCTGTTGCTAGACTAGAAGCCATTCGATTGTTCCTTGCATATGCTGCTTACATGAAATTTACCGTATATCAAATGGATGTTAAAAGTGCATTTCTTAATGGTATTCTTGCGGAAGAAGTATATGTTGAACAACCCCCAGGTTTCGAAGTCAAAGGCAACCAGGTATACATATTAAAGAAGGCCTTATATGGACTAAAACAAGCTCCAAGAGCCTGGTACGATACTCTTTCTCAATTTCTATTAGAAAATGGTTTTACTAAGGGTAAGGTCGATAGAACCTTGTTCAGAAGACAAGAAGGAAAAGACATTTTACTCGTCCAAATTTACGTAGATGACATCATTTTTGGTTCACCTAACAAAAAGCTGAGTGAAAGTTTTTCAACACTCATGCAAAGTAAATTTGAGATGTCTATGATGGGTGAAATGAACTACTTTCTTGGACTTCAAGTAAAACAGACCCCAGAAGGGATTTTCATAAATCAAGCAAAGTATACTCGCAATCTACTAGACAAGTATGGTATTAAGACATGTAAATCTTCTGGAGTACCTATGCAACCTACTTACAGGATGGATTCAGACGAGAATGGTAAGTGTGCTGATCAAACTCATTACCGTGGTCTTATTGGTTCATTACTGTACTTGACTGCTAGTAGACCTGATATTGCATTTTCTGTTGGTGTATGTGCTCGTTTTCAAGCTAACCCAAAAGAGAGTCATATGGAAACCACTAAAAAGATATTGAAATATTTGAAAGGAACCATCAATCGTGGTATATGGTATCCTTCAAATGATGATTTATCTCTAAGTAGCTACTCTGATTCTGATTTTGGTGGTTGTAGAATAGATAGGAAATCTACATCTGGTTCTTGTCAATTCTTAGGCACAAAAATCATTTCATGGTTTTCGAAAAAGCAGACAAGTGTTGCTACCTCTACTACTGAAGCCGAGTACATGGCTGCTGGTAGTTGTTGTAGTCAATTATTATGGCTGATCCAACAACTTAGAGATTATAATATATGTGAATCAAATGTTCCTATATTCTGTGACAGTAACAGTGCTATTGCCATCACACAAAATCCTGTTCTGCACACACGTTGTAAGCATGTCGATGTAAAACACCATTTCATACGTGATCATGTAGAAAAGAAGGATATTCACATGGAAAAGATTCACACTGAGTTTCAAAGAGCTGACATTTTCACAAAACCATTAGCTGAGGCTCGTTTTCGTGAATTATGCATTAGTCTAGGACTAATAGATCTTGACCCTACTAGTATGTAGCAATGTACTAACCAGACAGGTACATGTCTAAAAAGAAAGGGGAAACAGACAAGTTACCACTAAAGAACAGAGCACTCGTCTACTCACTCATAAGACAGGTATACAAGGTCAGACAAGATGACCAAACAACCCGATGAGGAAGCTGGTAAAGCTGAGGGTAATACTAAGGGAATAAACATTTGAGGGGGAATCTCTGATTTCTTAAAAAGCCTTGTGTTGACTCTTAAGTCTGTTAAACATCATTTTGCTCAAAACCTTTCTCATTACTTTTAAAGTTGATATTCGTTTTGATTGTTCCAATTTACTACCTGTATTACATCTAATCTGTCGCACAAGATAAGACAGGTTTGTATAATCGTTCGATGTTCAAAAGAGACAAGCACAGCCGTAGGGGGAACTCGTCTTGTGTGCTTAAGTCTACTCGTCTGTTCTGAATAGACTCGAACAGACAAGATAAGTGCTCACTTGAACTTGAAATACCCTAAGTGTTTAATAAAATGTGAATTACGAATATTATAAGTATTTTGAATTTTTTTTTGAAAACCCTAGAACTTGATATATACACTCCTATTTTAATGAGGTGTATACACCCAGTTCGCGCCAAATCCTACTATTCTCAGTCAGATGAGTTCACTCTTCTGTCTTAACCAATAGGAAAGGTGGATTCCAAATTATACAATATCAAAACACATTATTGTCTCGATTCCGTAACTGAATACCAAGAGTCCCAACCGTTGGATCATTTGGTTTCAATCTTCACCATTGATTCAAAAATTCAAGTGTTAACAAAACTCAACACTTACACACTACTCATCTCACGTTTTCTTAATTCTCCAATTCTAGCTTTCACGATTCCTTGTAATTCTCACTCTTTGATTCTTACTCAAATTATCACTATGAAAATCATCTCAATTTTTGATATAAGGACCAACATACAAGCTAGGTTTGACCTCGGCAGATTCATATCTGAAAACAAAGTGCATGTTGAACCTTCGGTGTTCTTCAAAGGCAAGCATACTGATGAAAATTTGGAGATCTTGACCAAATGCAGTAGATGTGGCTTGAAACCTTACTTGGAGGCGTTTCCTCAAGTCGTCTTAGAGGACGAGGTTCTTGAGTTCTTTGCCAACGCCACCAGACAAGGAGATGTGATTGAATCGTTTCTTGGAAGACATCGGGTGGAAATCACTCGAGAAGCTTTGTTTGAGCATCTGAAGTTGCCCATTGGAACTATTGATGTGGAAAATTACGCAGCCGGTCAAGAAGCAAGATATCTAGGTATATTTTGTGGAAGGAAGTTGAGGTTAAAACCGGATGGCAAGCTCCCCGCAGTCAAGAAGATGGATCTTCTGGAAAAATATCGCACTCTACTGGACATAGCCAGCAAAATTCTGCTATGTGCCACTGGTTCTCATGATTCTGTTACTCTTGTTAAAGCAAGGGTGATGGCCGCTATTTTTGATGGAATAACGGAAGGAAATTGGTTCAAACTAATTGCAGATCGAATCATGTACTTTGAGAAAAGTGTTCGAGTAGATACTGATACTAGAAATTGGGTGGTGTCAAATGTTGTTGGATATGGAAACAAGTTAAGCATTCTTCTTCCCTTGTTGATGCCAAACAAGACGGAATGGAGTAAAGGAAAACCATTTCATCCCTTGAAGTTCTATTTGAAGAAGGAGGCCATGAGGAAGCAAGTCGCTGCTAGACCAGCTGCTCCTAGGCAAGTTGAGTTGAATCCGATGGATTTGATGCCGTATGCTGGTTCATCTAGTTCTTCAGGAGACGAGTCTAATGATGAAGAATCGGAAGAGGTTGAGAAAACAGAGTCCAGTGCAGATGACTCAGAAAAGACTCAGTCAGATGAAGAGTCGCAACAAGAGAAGGGGTCGAGTGAACAAATTCCTGAAATGTACACTCTCGTAAAAGTTGGATCGCCTACTCGTCCAGTCGAGTCGAGTTCACAGGTTGGTACTTCTACTCAATCTGGTTCAATTCCTCTCTCTCTCCCTTCTACTTCTATTCGAACCAAGACTAGGTCACATCGATCTAGGCCTCGCCCTGTACCCCCAACCTCACAAGTACTGGCAGCACGACCGCTGAGAGCCAGTCATCCCTTAAACACTCCCATAATTGACACAACTGATACTCCGACAGTTGTCACACCAAACCAAGATACATCAAAGCCCCAAGAAACCACCATCCATATTCCTTCTACCTCAACAGAAAATGTTGAACCCTTAAACCCATCTACTTCAGACAAGACGCCAGTTGCCACTGCAACAACTGAGACAGGGACCCCACCTGCTCAGACCCCGTCTGATGTTAGATTTAATTCCCTGGTATATTATCCGATGTGTCTAAGGGAAAAACGAATTCGTGCCCGGATGACCAAAAATTTGAAGAGAACGCTGTCAACTATCGAAGTAGACTACGAGTCAGAGCAGTTTGAGATTCTTCTTAGGATATGCACTTGGTTTGCACTTAAGAAATCCTCAACTGATGATCTTTTCGAAGTTATTCAAGGCATGGGAGGAATTTCCAATTTTATGGATTGGGAGATGGAACATAAAGAAAATAGTGGTGTTAAAGATCATTCTGAACTATTTCCGCCAAGAACCTTGGTTGATCTTGTAAAAAGGCTATTGAGTATTCCTGATGGAATTCTGGTTGAAGAGTTCTCGTCTGATATTGGAACTCAGACTGAGCTAGTGGAAGAAGAGAAGGCAGAACTTGTTGATGCTGCTATTCAAACCTCGGAACCGTCTGAAGATGAGGCTGACAGTTCAGAAGAAGTTGATTCTTTTGAATTTGGGAAAGAAGATGATGAATTCCTGGATGCTGTTATGTTTAATGAAGAGGAACTTGTAGAGAAAGTTCAGGAAGAGGTGGTTGTTGAAACCCAGTCATCTACTCAAGGATTCCCTATAGGCTATCTTGCCGAGCTGAAGTCAGACTTAAAAGAAGTTGTTCATTCTGCGATAGAAGAGTTCTTGCACTCAAAAGTGAAGGATGTGTTGGTAGAACAGAATCAATCACTTGTTGACAGTTCAAGAGAATTGATTGTTGGAGAAGTCAACAAGATGGACTCAACTTTTCGAACAGAGATGTATGCAGAAGTTGAAAGGTTCTTACAGAAACAAGTTGAAGTTTCTGAGAAGAGGTCTATCTCATTTGCTAGATCGTTGGCTGAAGAATCTGGCAAAATGGAACGTCTTTACCGAGTTAAGATTGAGATAGCAGATGAGCAGAGGAGGGAGGCACAAGCTCAGTTGGTGCATTCTCAAGCTATTCTCTCCGAGCTAACAAAGCAGAACACTCTTCTACGACATACATCTACTCATTTCAAAGATGAGTTGGTCATTAACTCAAAGAAGTTGGAGTCTACTGCTGATCGACTAGATAAGATGAGTCGGGATCAAACCCATCAAAGACAGATAGAGCTAGCTACTGAAGCGATGAAGGAAGCAGTAAAGGAAGAAATGACTCGCTTTACAAGTTTTTTCACTCTTAAGGCCCATGATGAAGCCAAAAAGGGGGAAGAGGCAAGTAAAGTAGGGCAAGTCAGCTTATCTAAGCTGAGTGCTGAACCAGAAGAAAAGGATGTTGCTACTGCTATGCAAGAGCTAAGGAGGCCTAAAAGGAGGCTAGTTAAAACTGCAGAGCTGGAGCAAGCTGAAGCTGATGAACTTAAAAGATTGGAGAAGGGCACGAATGTTGCATCTCCAGAAACTGAGATTCAGCCGCCGCAAATTTCAACATTCTGATACCGACTTTTCCAAAATGGAAGACTCCTATGACAAGCTCAGGAAAAAGAGTTGATCTTAACCAGATCAAGAAATTCGAAGAGGAACTGCTAGATAAAGAGAAGATTGATGATGAAGACCATATCAGAGTTATTCACGGGAGACTCCTTGATGCATTCTGTGTTTCAAACCCAGAAGGAGGTAATCGTTCAGATTAGTTTATTTGCTCTGATTAAGTTTTTATTTGGTATGTGTAATATCTACTGATCATTTTTTGAATGAATAAAAAGATAAGGTACTATTTGATGTTTAAATACAAGATAACTACTTAACTAGTCTACTGTTGAGAAAAGATTCAAGTAAGTTTTGGCTTCATCAAAAAGGGGGAAATTGTTGGGATATGAATCCTAAAACAAGTCCTAAATGATGATTGAAATATAAAAGATAAAGTTTTGATAAGCCAAAAGAAGACTTGAATATTTTCTAAGTGTTGGCTGATCTAGTCTAGTTAAGAGAAGTCATCTTGTACAAGACCAGTAGAGTTCACAAGACAAGTACTAGTTTTAAAAGACAAGTATTATTGAAAGATAAGTACGATTTATAAGTACTTCATATTTGTTATTCGTATATGTTAGATTGTTATTGAGCTATGAATAATTGTTGTATAGAGCTCATGATTTTGAATTTAATAGATAGATTCTTTGTATAGTTGTTTCTAAGTTGACTAAGCTTTGTAACAAGAGCTTAATGTAATGTAATAGTCTTGTTAGGATTAGATGATAGGACTAGATTAGTTCTATGTTGTAATCTGAAGAAGTCTACTGCACAAGATAAGTAGAAGTCGCAGTCTACTACTACTGGACAAGACAGGTGCGACTGAAACAAGACAGGTTAACTTGAAGTGAGTTACAGAAGCGTGTTAAAGATAAAGATTGAAGAATTAGTTAAGGAATAACTAATTAACTGAAGAAACACGTGAAAGGATAAAAAGAATCAGTTACAAGTTAGTTTTCAAGAAAGGTTGTTACACAACTGAAAATTCTTGGAATTAGAAGTCTGTAAATACCCCAAGGTATTCATTGGTTAAAGACGACTGAAATATTGTTACTACAAGCATTATTGAAGATTCAAAGAAGAAATTACTCTCAGAGATTGAAGTTCAGAAAGAAGCTACGCAAGACAAGTGAAGATCAAAGGAGGCTACTACTGAACGAAGAGAAGTTTTATTTTTCGTTTATTGTTTCAAGTTGCTAGTTACTTGTAAAATAGCTAGTAAGATCGAAGATATATCTGGAGATATAATCGAGAAGATCTAAGTCTTATTTCTTGGGACTTAAAGCTACAAGAACATATTACTCCATTGGACGAGTTAATAAGAATTTCACAACTGGGTTTGTGAGAGTGGATGTAGACAAGTTGTCGAACCACTATAAATCTCGTGTTTGATTTACTTTACTGTTTTGTTTGTTTTAATTGATTAATTGTTTACCTGTTAAACATACATAACTGAACAAGACTAGTTGAGTAAACACTGAAACAGAGTTCTCAAAATAAGTTGAGTATAAACTTTAATTGGGCTCATTGTTAATTTCGTATTCCGCATATTGTAATTCTGATATATCGAAAGATTTTAGAAAAGTCTATTCACCCCCCCTCTAGACATTTTCTTTAGCTTCCCTTGATATTAACTCAACTTAGGGACCTACAATATTCGTATTTTAAATGGGTTGTATTGTGTATTTAAAAATGGGCAATTGTGAATTTTATAATTAATCAATATTTTAAGATGTGTTAAAGAGAGGGTTCGTCTCGACTCGATTGCCTATTTATTTTTTTGAATTAAAATTGTAAAACATATTTTTTACGAAATAGTAAACTCGTACTCGACTCGATTACTTATTTTTAAAAATGGGTGTCATAGTTGTATTTAAAATGGGCGGAAATGTGAATTAAACTGAAATATCCAATCACCGAATCACTTAATTTCAAAAAATAAAAAAAGATTATCCCAACTTTTAAATAATCGTCTCATAAGTTGAAAAGTTTAAATCCAACTGGAAAACCAAACGACGCAACTCCAGGAATCGCACATGTCCTTGCTTGTAAAAGGGGTTTTGATCTTCGTTTCAAACCACATCACATTCATATTCTCAGACCATTTTCTTTCTAACTAAAACAAAAATTTCACAAAATCATCTTACAATATGAGTCGTAGAAAGTTATATGTGCCCACAACGCTGACGTTCGAGTTGATTTGGGAGACATTGACCCTTCTGCCAGCCTTGTGTGTTCTTAGATGCAAGAGTGTGTGTCGGGCCTGGAAAACAATGATTGAAAATCCCGCCTTTGTGAAGCAACATTTGTGTGAAATGATCAAGCAGAACAAAGGTGGGTACATGCTGGACCATGAAAGTAGGCACCAGAGTATAGTGGTCCATCGGAGTGAGCCAACGGGATGGGGAGACTTGGAGAAGTCGTTCGAAGTTGTTGGGAGTTGTAAAGACATACTTTATGCCATCGGGGTCGAAGACAACATTTTCTTGTGGAATCCAACTACAAATCATTATCGGGTACTTCCTCCGCATAACATTCTGTTTCATTTAAATGAGTGCAATAGGGTGGTGTTGTCCTTCGGGGTGGGGTACGATGAAGGGACGGATGATACTAAAGTGAGTCGCCTTGTACGGTTCACGGGTTCGAATTTGGGTCCATATTTGTCGATATATTCTTCAAGATAAAATATTTGGAGAGATTTGGGGCATTGTCGGGATATAGATTGTGCGCCGGAACCAGGTGTGTATATGAAGGGTGCCCTTCATTCGATTATTTTTTTTGGTCCACATAGTCGTCAAGTGGCTGCATTGGATATGGGGTCAGAGGAGTTTAGAATAATATGAACCTCCGTTGAAGCGTTAGATCCGGGGTTCCCTCATAATATTGGTGCGCTGGACAATGATACTCTTATTTATTACTCCAGCTTCTATTTCTTTGAGAACCGTATAAGTTTTTGGATTCTTAAGGAGTATGGAGACGACAATTCGTGGACAAAGATAACGATGGATGGTCCAATACTAAGGAACTCCATAGGACTAGTGAGTATCCAGACGATGAGATTCAAGAAGCCAGATGATTCGAAGATCCTTATGAGAGTTGATCTAATTGGTACATTTGTGTACTGGGACATGGTCGAAAACAGATTTTATGAAACTGATTATGATGTAGTTGTGCCTGGACATTGCACAATGAACACATACATTGAGTTAGTTGAGGTTCCATGATCTTGCACAATGAACTCCTTATTGTGTTTTGTGTTTATGCTTATTTTGGCTAGTAGGAAGATTATATTGTTGTATATTATTATATGAACCAATGGGGTATCCATTTTGCTGTTTTGAAATCAGGGTCACGTATCGTTTTTGTGCATATTTCTTTGTTGGTTTACTTTAGCATCATTTTATTTCACACACAATGAATGATGTGGGCTTGGCTACTCAACAAACAATGGATTCAAGATCACAAAAATGTAAACAATACTTCATAAAGAAGCGCCAAACAAATAGCCCACAATTGTAATATGATATAATCGAAACATGTTTTGTAAAGCTGATTATGATGTAGACATTGCACAATGAACACATATATTTCGTTAGTAGAAGTTCTTATCTGTTCGTGCACAATGAACACACATTGGGGGTACCTATCTTGTTGTCATAAAAAAATAGTGTTTCTATTCGTTCTTTTTTTTTTTTTTTTTTTCCATATTCATTGTTTTTGTTGTCTTTAAATCACTTTCTTCCCCACACATATGGGCTTGAGTGCCTGACTACCAACCCCACAACTGATTCAAAATCACACAATAAACAATACTTCATAAACAAACACCCCAATCAAAACAACAAATTCCAACAACAATGCTAACATTCAAATATCCAAAAATGTACCAAAGCAGGAAGCATGAGCATGTTATAAAATTAGCAAAACAACATTCAACCAAAATACTTTAACATCCATAAACTACGTAAATATATCAGACGATTGTACAGAATGTTGACAAAATATAGAGTATCCAACAACCGAAAATATAGGTAATAAAGTATCAAAAAGGTCAAAAAGGAGGGGATTTAAGTTTCGATCAAGGGGAAATATTTTTTTTAGTCCTATAAGTTTTAGTGATTCCAAAATAAATCCTTTAAGTTTTAACTTTACAAAATACATCCTACATCTTACATCTTTCATGTTATTAATATTACTCCTTTTTCAAATCTATTTTAATCCTTTAAGTTTAAACAAACAAAATACTACAATAAAATACTACTCCAATCTACTAAAATCTTAAAATTAGATTACTAATTCAATAAAAAATATACTCCCCACCCCGATCCGATCGTGTTTTCAAAATAAAAAATAAATTGATAGATTTTATATATTTAAATTTAGAAAATGTATTAATAAAGCCTAAATTATATATATTAATAAATCAAGAAAATTATAAATATATATTAAAAAGACAAAAAAAAAAAAAAATCCAACCTCGTCATATCCCCTAAATGTAAATTATATTAATATAATGATCAAATATTCAAATTTGAATTTATTTTAAAATTTACTTATGGTTTACATTATATTTTTTAATTTATCAATATAATAAAAAAATTAGAATTATTTCATTTTTTAAAATTATATATATATATATATATATTTTTTTTTTTAATTTAATATCTTCATAATTCTTTTGGCAAAAAAAATCTTATTTTAAATAAACATATTTTGTACTATTATTTTGCTAAAAATGCAGATTTATTTACGATTTATATAATAATTTTTATATTTTATTTTGTTGGTATTTAATTATTTTATTTTACTGAATATTTTTTATTAAATAAGTTATAATTTTATATTTTAAATAAATTTTTGTTAAACTGAAAATTTTGAATTAGTGAGATATTTAAATAATTTAAAATTGATATTTGGGTAGGGGCGTATATTCAGGTTTTAAATAAATAAGTTTTATAATTTCAGATTTTAAACAAATTATTTAGTTGATTTAAAAAAAATAAAAAAATAAAATTATTTAGTGTTTACTTTTTTATATATATATTTTAATTACTTAAAGAATCAAAATTGGATATTTGACCGGAGCCACTAAACGATCTTAAATTTTTTTAGTGAGTTTAAACTTAAAGGACTAAAATAGATTTAAAAAAGGACTAAAATTAATAGCTCGTAAGATATAGGATGTATTTTGTAAAGTTAAAAACTTAAAGGATTTATTTTGGAATCACCTAAACTTATAGGACTAAAAACAATATTTCCTCTTTCGATCAACAACACCAGGCCCATCAACAAAAACAACCAAACATCCCTTCATATAAGAACATCACCGGATATGATCCGGTGCACAAACAGAGCACGCGCTTCAGGCGGAAAACCCAAGAACATCTCCATGACGGCAGTGTTCTGCACGAGCACGTTTGATGTGTCAATCCTCTGATCAAGAGTCAACCCTGGAATGTCCCCAAGAAGGTTATAGATGTCGTGCCTCTTAAGACCAAGATTTGACTCATATTGTAACGCATCACAAATCACGCCTAAGCGATGGTCGGAGGATGTGGCCATCTGACCCAACACGTTCATCAACGGATCTTCAGAATTCACAGCTGCTGCCGAAGAGCTTCACTTACGAGAAACATTGGGACGTCGACCATTGATGGGTGTGGGTGCCTGAGTTTCAGAATCCTTGTCCATTGAACAATTAACATTAATATCAGGTTGCTCAGTGTCTCCGTTCGCCCCACGAACAAGAGTCCCAGCTTGTGGTGGCTCTGATTCCATATTCACATACTCAACATCATCTACAAGCGGCAAATCATCATCAACAAGGGAATTGAAAGCTTCGTACACATCCTCAGCGCCAGATCCGGTTGCTCGATCAATACCGAACACCTCAAGCCAATCACCGTACATTGGTCAGGGCTTGAAGCGCATGGTTGCGGCATATGGATCTTTCTGAAAACATAAACAATCTACAACTTAAATACAAATACACAATAGAATCAACCACATCTATTGAACAAACTTTATGTAAATACCTTAACTTTAACTACACAACTGAAACATAAACAGTCTAAACCACACACATATATTGAGCAAGCAAACTTTATGTAAATACCTTAACAATCTTTTCCCACAACTCATTGTCACAGTCAATGAGGTGAGTTGTGCTGTTGAATCCAATTCCGGAGTTATCTTTCAGCATGGTGCTAAGGGAGCCATATAGCCTCTTCCAAACAATTATCTTCGAATTAATGTGTGGATTTGCTCGAATGTTAGTGCCGAGCATCTCAACCAACATCATCTCCTCCAGTTTATTCTGATAACCTGGCCGGAAGCCATTTTCGATCTTCCAGCCATCAAGCACAATCTCCTTAAGCTTACTCAACAGAACAGACTCCTCTACGTCAGTCCAATTTCGCCTCTTTCGCTTGTTATTTTCTGTTGGCAATCTGTTCGAACGGGCCTTGTACCTCTTCTTCCCCGTTGGTGGGGTAGAATCGAAACTTGAGCCTCCACCTTCCATCTACGACCGATTCAAAGCAATAATGATAAACCAAACTCAACAAGCCCTAATATTTTTCAGATTGTAACGTATTTAGACAAAATGGAAGGGGAAAACGGTAAATCCACTAGAAACCCTCGCAAACAGTGAACCAAATGTCATATTGAATAAGAAGATGAAATTTTCATCGACTAAAACACCAACCCAACATAATCGTTTGTGACATTAAATAGCTAAGAAATGTACATCATACGACAACGAGTTCTGAAATGGAGAAAAAATAAAGATAAAAAACCTGGGACATTGTCGGCTTCAACAATGGAGAGTGCACCTGCAACGGGGAAAAGAAAAACAGATGGTTAGCGGTGACAAAGAAACTCAGACGACGGGGGAATGGAGAATGATGAAGAAAACCTTGCGTGCAGTCGGGAGCTTTGGAAGACGATGAAATGGAAAACTCGGGAACTGTGTGCGTGAAGTCGAAGAGTGGCAATTGACAAATGTCCAATGTTAATAAAGAATGTTCGATTTTGATGTATCATAAGTAATATGGTGCATCAAACAATGTATAAAGTGATGAATAATGAGGGTAGAAATGTATTTTCATCATTTTCATCATTTTTATATGGTGAATTGAACATTCTATCAAACAAAAAAGAACTTTATATGAAGCTTTATAAAGTTTAATACATGCTATCACACAAGAATTAACAATAAGTTAGTGTTTTTAGCACACTTTTTTGTACTTTCTATCACACAGGATTTTAGCTTTATACACCTTTATATGTCACTTTTTGCATTAAATTAGTATGCAGGCCTCTTATATGCCATTTTCCATACTAAATTTGTTTCATGTATCAAAGTATCAAACGGACCCTTATAGCATACTCTATCAGACATAGAACAAGGAAATTGGTGTTTTTTTTCATGTTTATTTACATAATATTAGTCAACTTGTTTGATTTTGTAGCATATACTGTATCATAATTTTCATACAAGTTAAACTGAAACACACGAAATAAGAATTAATCAAATTCACAATTTTAAAGTGTTGGGAAATTAAGGGCAAACAAAAAATAAATAAGAAATAAAATAAATAAAGATTATTTTTGTTCCACATCGATTGTGAACAAAGAGATTTGAACTTTTTAATGTTATATAAAAAGTTTAAGGGTCTTTGTTACAAGTGCATCAATTAAATACAAGACTAATTGTTGGGCTTGGGCTCATGTTAAAATAAAGAAGAATTTTTTGTCCCACATCTGTTGTAAACAAAGAGAGGAGAACCGTACTATATAAGAAGTCTACGAGTCTTTGTAGTGCACCTCTTATTTAGTTTTAGAAAGTCCTTCTCTCATTGTATTCAATCGATGTGAAACAAAAAATCCTTCTTTTATTTTAATACAAGTACAAGCCCAACAATCTCCACCTTGGTAAAATAGAAGAAAATTTCATTGTCTTCGCCACCAAACATGACTCTTAAACCAAAGAGTCAACATTCTCAAAATATATAATACCTACTCCACCATATGAGTAGAACACTTAGAATCAGTCATTCTAAGAAATTTCCTTTGGCACATGTCGAAAAACACCTATTAAAGTTTATGGTGCAACCTCTAACTTTTGGCTTTCCTAGAAATCCTTCAGTCATCAACATCTTTCACCACACACTTTGCATCCATGTCAAACCAATGCACATATGGTCCAACTAACATCATCACATCCTCGTTCATGGCAGTTGGACATACCATGAGGATGTTCATTTCCTCAATCAGAGGAAATCATCTTCTATCACAACGTTAGCAACTTTTTCGGAGTCGTTTGTTGTCACCGCTCCACCTTGACAGTTTCGCTTTAAATGCCCAGATTTTCCGCACTTCCAGCAAACAGTGCCCTTGAAGTCCTTCTTCTTCCCTTTGCTAAAAGTCACCATTGCTGAATTTTCCGTTGAAGTTCGACCTTCACTTGTCAATCTTCTTTCTTAAGAAAGAAGTTTTCCTGTGACTTCAACAAACTTTAAAGTTTTCTTGTCAAACATCGAAATTGGTTTCATATGCTCATAGGAATGTGGAAGAGACACGATGAGTTTTAACGTCTTATCCTCATCTTCAATTTTCACTTCAACTGTGTCTAGTTCAGAAATAATACCATTAAGAGTACTAAAATGATCTGAAATTTTCATACCTTCGTCCATCCGCAAGGTGTGAAATTGTTTTTCAGGTACAACCTAATTCGAAATGTCCTTTGCCTGGTACATAGACTCTAGTTTTTCCCACAACTCCTTGGCACACGAAATCTCATGTATATTTGCAAGAACACTCTTGGCCAAACACAAATGTATTGTGCTTGCAACCCTCAAATCAAGATTCTCCCAATCTTCATCACTCATACCAGAATCTTTGTTGGTGTTACCTTCAACATAACCTGACCTTCCTCTCAGAGCCTTGTGTACACCAAATTGTATCAGCGCATCATTAACTTGTACTTGTCACAAGCTAAAATTGATTCTTCCATCAAATTTCTCCACGTCAAACTTCATTGCACTTGAAGTTTTTGACATATTGTTTAAAAAAGAGACCCCCGAACCTTCTTCTAAAAAATATTTTATGATGTGAAAGATCAGACTACGCTGCAACCACGGAGCATACTTGGAATAACTAGAGACTATACTCGACTTTTGATACCACTTGTTTGGAAATTAATTTTCCAAGGGCAAACGAAAAATAAACAAGAAATCAAATAAAGAAATAAAACAATCACCAACACAAGAATTTAACGTGGAAACTTTAAAATCGGAGAAAAAACCATGACCCACCAAAGAGATCACTATATGATAAATTTCTATAGTCTCGTAAAATTCCTTTATTTCACTCAACTCTCCTACACTATTTTAAGTCTACAATAATTCTCACACTTCTCACGAGACTCTATTAAAAGAGAATATGAGAAAAGAATTGTAACTAGAATTAAATATAAGAGTGTATTGATTGATGCACTTGTAATAAAGACCCTTAAACTCCCTTCTTTGTTCATAATCGATGTGAGACAAAAAATCCTTATTTTATTTTAACACAAGCTCAAGCCCAACATAAAGATCCATGTAAATAGAAACAACCATGTTACTGACAAAAAAAATAAAAAATCATACAAAAATAATATTAAAAAATCCAACATATATAAAAGTTGAAAACTCGATTAAAGAAGGGACACGACTATTCACCTTTAATTAAAAAATTACTCAATGCACCCATATGTATACTAATATTTTTAAGTTACTCGTACAATTAAATAAAGCTACAAAATAAATGTAGAAAGTAATATTTTTTTTTGGGTGTTAATTGTTACGCCCATGAATAGATTCAGGTGTTCGAAATTGATTTGATATATTTGGGATTAATGGTATGAATTTCTCCGTGATTTAAAAATATTGTGCGAAATTTTCTATTTTCACTTTTCACGTTATGTTTAATCTTTTCACTTTTCTATTTTCTATATTTTACGTTATGTTTTTTCATAGTTTTTTTTTTGTAGGAATGTTTTTTCATAGTACAGTATCATAACTTTAATATTTGATGCACTTATCAAACAACGAAGGAATTTTGTGCAATATTTTTAAACTAGCTCTATACCCGCGTAAACGCGGGGTCGATTTATTAAAATTAGAGTTAGTTTATTAAAATAATAATTTTAAATACTATATTAATTTTTATATCTTTTTTATTTGTTAGAATTTGTGAGAATATTTTTTTTTTATTCTAATATATTTACATATCTATAAATTTGAATCTATATTATTGTATTTATATTTTTATATATTATAATATTTTTTTAATATATTAATAAAATGTGCATTAATAAAATTATAATTTTAATTGTAAAATTAAAAATATTTTTAATAAGAATGGGCATTGTAAAATAATTTTATATAGGAATGTATATAAAGTTTATAAATATCTATATGGTTGAATTTTGTAGGTTAAGATTTTAAAATTTTAAATCTAAATTTTAAAGTAAAACTGTGTGAAATTTTTCATTTCAAAACAAACATTTCCTTAAAGAATTGTGACATTTCTAGTTCAGATGGAAATTTATCACCTAAACCTGCAATTTAAAAAAAAAATACTATGAAATATATCAAGACAATAAAATACTATGAAATATATCAAGACAATAAAAAAATATTGTTAAAATTAATTTATTAATTTAGAAATAATAAAAATATAAATTTATATATTTTAAAAAATATTATTAAAATTAATTTGTTAATTTGAAAAAATAATAAAAATATAAATTTATATATTTAAAAGATATCACAAATTACCTCCTCGTTATCATGGAGAATTTCCAAAATTGTTTTTAAAAATCATTCACCGCAGATTTTTCAAATGTTTTTAAAATTCTCTAAAATCCTCCATAATACTTTATACACTTTAAAAAGTTTTTAAAATTATTTTAAAATACATTCACATTCTATATATACATACATCCACATCCAGATAATCATTCATAAAGTCAAATACATATAGTTTTTTTACCCTTCATTCTTCATAATATACAATTAAAAAATCTTTAACAAAATAAATGTCCATTATTATTATAAAAAAATTATTTACATAAAATATATAACTAAGAAATTAGTGATTACGTTAGTAAATTTATTTTTCTCAACAACTCTAATTTATAAAAAAAAAAAAAAATCGATCTTACAATTAGTAATATTGATAAATTTACATTCATTTAAATTGTATATTTATTAAAGAGGGTGTCTACAAAGATCTCATTTAATTTTGTCTACAAAGTACTAACCATTTAATATTTAACTTTACTGTAGAATTTTTACGCGTACCTATTTATAAATAAATTTAAAAATTAGTACAATAATTTGATATATATTAAATATGTAAAAAAATATTAATAATAAATCAAGAATAAATACCAATTCAATTTATTCAAGGTTGATTAATTAAAAGATTTTTGATTATTTTTTTCTTAATTTTTTAGAATTTAAATTGATTACTTTTTTAAACCATTATTCATCAATTTAATATGTACATTGTACACACATCCATTTAAAATATGGATATTCAAATTGAATATAGAATCAAATAATCAACTTCATATCAATACAACAAAAATTAATACAATGTGAAATTTATAATTTACATCGATCTTCAAATATAAAAAATACATTTCTAAATGAATTTTAGATAAAAAAATTGTAAAAATGTACATTGTTTTCATTTTGACTTTATAATTTACATTAGAAACTTCTGTAGACACGCTAAACAATAAAAATAAATCATACCTAACATATCAAGGTCATAAATATATAATATACTTATACGTTAGACAATAAGAAAATTAGATGTGACGTATCGATTGATTCTAATTAAATTAAAAAAGTTATAATTAAAAATATACAACAATAACTATCAAAAAAATCTAATTTCGTAGTCCAATTTCATAAATCTATTAATTTACCGTTTCAGAAAAAATAATTTAAAAAACTGTAAATCTATAAATAAAAAATAAGAGAGAGAGAACAGAAAAATCTATAAATAAAAAATAAGAGAGAGAGAACAGAAAAATAATTTTCGTAAATCTATTAATTTACCAATTTCGATTAATTTACAGTTTCAGAAAAAATAATTTAAAAAACTGTAAATCTATAAATAAAATATAAGAAAGAGAGAACATAAAAATAATTGAAAATAAATAAAATATAAGAAAGAGAGAACATAAAAATAATTGAAAAAATGAGAGAAATTTAAGAAAATTGTAAAAAGCAAAAAAAGTAAAATAAAATAATTAAGTAAAAAATGTTGATTTTGAGATCAAAACAATAATAATAAGAGAAAATTAGATGTGACCTACCAAATCTATTAATTTACTGCCGTTTCGAAAAAATAATTTAAGAAACTGTAAATCTATAAATAAAAGAGAGAGGGATGAGAGAAAGGAAAATAATTGAAAAAATGAGAGAAATTTAAGAAATTGTAAAAGCAAAAAAAAAGTAAAATAAAATAATTAAGTAAAAAAACGTGGATACAGATAAAAATGAGAGAGAACCAAAAAAAATTAAAGAAAAGTTTAAAAGAAAATAATTGAAAAAGGAAAGGAAAATTTAAGAAAATTGTAAAAGAATCGCAAAAGAGAAAGTGAAATATTTCAGTAGACATTTACAAAAGAAATCACATATGTTAATATCAACTTAAAAAAACAAAAATGATTTGAAATTTAAAAATAATAATTATGAGTAAATAATATTAAAATTATTATTTTAAGATGAAAATAGGACAAAAAAAAATAATACGTAAGAAAAAAAATAAATGCATAAAAAAAAGGAAAAAATCTACATATTGAAAAAGGAAATAAGAAAAAAAAAAGGCATACTTAAAGAAAGAAATTAAAAGAGAATAATATAAGAATAGAACAATAGATAGGAAAAAAATCATACTGAAGAAAATCATACTGAAGAAACAAAAAACAAATGCATACTAAAGAAGAAAGAGAGAAAATTGATATAGAAGATTATCAAGGCTTGACAAAAAAAAAATACATAAGAAAAAGAAAAAATCTACATATTAGACTACATATACATATGGGAGAAGGAAAAACTAAAATTGTAAAAAAAATTATGATTGTTGAAATGAAAGAAATATGTTGAGATTTATATAGAATACTCCATAGAAAATTATGCGGAAATTCAGTTTTATTTTAAAAGTTCTGTTTAAATTCAAAAGTTTTGTTTCATTTAAATTTTAATATTCGAAAGTATGCATTTAAAATATGAGATTAAAAAATGTACCTTAGATTTATGATTAAGATTAATACTAAAGAACAAATTAAAAGAGAATCATATAAGAATAGAACAATAAATAGAAAAAAAATCATACTGAAGAAAAAAAATGCATACTAAAGAAGAAAGAGAGAAAAATTGATATAGAAGATTATCAAGGCTGGACAAAAAAAAAAACGTAAGAAAAAGAAAAAATCTACATATTAGACTACATAAGAAGGAAAAACTAAAATTGTAAAAAAAATTATGATTGTTGAAATGAAAGAAAGATGTTGAGATTTATATAGAATACTCCATAGAAGATTATGCGGAAATTCGGTTTCATTTTAAAAGTTCTGTTTAAATTCAAAAGTTTTGTTTCATTTAAATTTTAATATTCAAAAGTATGCATTTAAAATATGAGATTAAAAAATGTATATTAGATTAATGATTAAGATTAATAAAAAAATTAATAAAATGTGAAATTAATGAGAAAAAAAAGATTTTGAAATGGAAGAATTTGAGAAAAAATAGATTGCAATTAATAGACCAATCAATTTGCAACACGTGGCTTGTTAATGCTTGACAATATTGGGATTTTGAAATGGAAGAATTTGAAGAGGAGAGAGATTAAAAATAATAATTATAATTAAAAAAATTAAATTATAATTTTGATATTAAAATAGGAAATATGTATTTTTTTAATCAGAATGCATGAGAATGAAGGGATTTTGAAATGGACGATTTTGGTGAAGAGAGAGATTGTGATAGAGCATGAAATTGTGACACGTGTCCCATTATATTCTCACAAATGTAGAGTATTTTTGAAATGGAAGAATTTGAAGAGGAGAGAGATTAAAAATAATAATTATAATTAAAAAAATTAAATTATAATTTTGATATTAAAATAGGAAATATGTATTTTTTTAATCATAATGCATGAGAATTAAGGGATTTTGAAATGGACGATTTTGGTGAAGAGAGAGATTGTGATAGAGCATGAAATTGTGACACGTGTCCCATTATATTCTCACAAATATAGAGTATTAAGATTAAGATAAGAGAAGGTATATATTAAGATTAAGATTTGAAATGGAAGAATTTGACAAATTAGGAGAATTAATTTTTTTTTAATAAGAATGCTTGACAATATTGAGATTTTGAAATGGAAGAATTTAGAAGGGAGAGAGATTAAAAATAAAAATTATAATTTAAAATTTGGAATTATAATTTTGAGATTAAAATAGAAAAAATGATTTTTTTTAATCAGAATGCCTGAGAATGCAGGAATTTTGAAATAGACGATTTTGGTGAAGAGAGAGATTGTGTAGAGTGATAAAATTGTGACACGTGTCCCATTATATTCTCACAAATATAGAGTATTAAGATTACTAAAGAGTTTAGTACAATTGATCCAATTTCTATGATAGTCAAATAATATGTTTTATATATTTATTTTATCAATATGTGTTATTTATACAATTGAATTATCAATATTATATTAAAAAAACTGACGAGATAAAAAATTACAAATAATCATGTAACTTTACCTAAATTCACATCTTGTCTTTCTATCTTTTAGTTTTTCAACTATATTCATATTGTTATTAGAATAGGTCAAAATTGGCGAAAATTTTAAAAATTGCCCTGAAACTCCATGTACTTCTCACGTGACATATCCAAAATGGTCCTTTTTTTGGGACTTTGCTTGTATGACCATCCAACCCACCAAATAAATCATGTCACCGCCTATTAGAAAATTAAAATAAATTATAATAAAAAATTGTAAATTTAAATAAACTTGTTATTCAAATATGTGAATAGGGTTTCACTTTGTACAAATTTAAAAAAAAAATCAACCATAAGAATATGAAGAAAAAAAAAAAAGCTAACTAAAGGTAGAGTCGTCAAAACGGATTGGACCAGTCCGTCCCGCCGCTAAAAATAGTGGGCTGGGCCAGGATTTTACAAGCCAGCCAGGAGGTGGGCCGGTCCGTTTGGTTCGCGGTTTTTGGCGGGTTGGTGCGGGCTTTGGCGGGCTGATCCGCCATTTTTTTAATATTATATTTAATTAAAAAATATAAAAAACAATAGATAATATATTTTTTTGCCCTTTCCGTGACTCGAACCCAACGCAGGACATTTAGCCTAGGTAATGATGCTCTAACCACTTGAACTATAAAACTTTATCTTAAAAATATATACAATAAACCTAACTAAAAGCAAAAACTCTAGCGCATGACATATTATAGAAGCGGCTGCATTTTTTTTTTTCTACTTTCTTCGTTTCCTGATATATAATATATGTATATTATTTTAATATATATGAATATTATTATTGTTGTTTATAGTAATATATTTTACAATTAATAATGACATTGTTTCTATTTAGTTTTTTGTTGTTAATTATTAATTAAGGTAATTCTTGATGTTTATTTCTATTGTGTACAATAAATATATATATATATATATATATATATATATATATATACTGTAATTTTTTATGTTTCTTGATAAATTTAATAAATACTTTTGTAAAAAAAAAGTTGGTCCGTCTAAATCCTTGGTCCGCCCATTTTTGGGTTGGGTTGAGGTTTTGGCAGCCTGCTTGACAAACGGGGTGGACTGCCCCACCCCCGCCAAATGGCGGGCTTTTGCGATTTTGGCCCGCCCCGCCGACCCGTCTTGACAGTCTAACTAAACGACTACAATTAAAAACTAAAAAGAAAGAAATACATTTTACGAATTGACTACATAGTCACTTTATCGAATCGCGCCACGTGGCGTCGTAAACGTCGTAACGACCTGCTACATGTTATACAAATTTAAGTTATTTATATCATTTTTTAAATTGTATTTTGTTATTTACTATATTACCCTTCTTTTATTTAAATTATTTTTAATATATATATATATATTAAGTAAAATTATTGTTCTACCCTTTCTTTTTAAATTTTATTTATATTTTACCTGCACCCACTAATTTAATGAGTGCACCCCCTAATCATATTTTTACTACAATTATCTGCACCCGCTATTTTAATGAATTCACCTCCTAATCATGTTTTTACTACAGTTATCTGCACCCGCTCATTTAATGAGTTCACCCCCAAATCATTTCTTTTTTACAACAGTTATATACAGTCGCTCATTCTATGAGTTCACCCCCAAATTATTTTTTACCACAATTATCTGCACTCGCTCATTTTATGAGTTCACCCCCAAATCATTTCTTTTTTACAACAGTTATATACAGTCGCTCATTCTATGAGTTCACCCCCAAATTATTTTTTACCACAATTATTTGCACTCGCTCATTTTATGAGTTCACCCCCAAATTATTGTTTTACCACGGTTATCTGCACTCGCACATTTTATGAGTGCACCCCAAAATATTTTTTAAAAAATAATCACATTTAAAAGACTATATTATCCTTTTATTAATTTACACAAAATATAATAAAATAAACTCTAAAAAAATCGATTCACCACCAAATCACCCATATTTTTAAAAAAACGTAAAAATATAATTAATAAAAAACTATCGAAATTAGCCACAAATCTCGATTTTTTTTTTAATTTTTCTTCCCCCTCCTCTTTTTCTTTTTTCTTCCCATTTTCAATTTTTTATTTCCTTCTTTTTTTTCTTTTTCTTTTTAAATTTTTCTGTCTTTCTTTTCCATTTTTTGCATGTGTATTTTTTAAATTTTAATACAAAATAATATTATAGGTATAATTTTATTATAGTCGATCGGCGGTGCACCTAAATTTTAATTTTAATTTGATGAGTAAAGGACCTGCCGGAAATCCATGCATGTCGGCGGGTGACCCAGCCACCACCATGCCCGACCACCCCCTCGACGGCGACGACGGCGCTTCGGTCTCGGCAGCTGAAGCCCGAGACCCCTCCTCGAATCGTACTCGCGATTCTTCACTTCCATAACAATCGACATAATCTTCCATCTCGGCCACGATCCATGGCGGCCGAAATCCTCTCCTCATTTCGACCACCGACGCGACTGCTTCGATCAATCTCCCTTGCGTTCGCGATCCAGGAGCTTCTTCTACGTCAACGGCACTCGCCTGCAACACTCGGATCGACGCTGCCTCTCTCTCGTCGTTCATCTCTGTCCAAATCGAAGCTATATTTCTTCATCTGTCTTCTTCACCCTGCTCCTGCGCAGCCTCTTCCACCGGTTGACGACGGGCCGATGGAGGACTATGAGTATGTTGCTGATGGATCTCTGACCGGTGACCTTGCTGATGAAATCCCAAGCGACGACTGCTGACCTAGGGTGCCCTCCCATTAGGCTAGGGTTCCCTTCAATTGGGCTTGGTAATGTGCACCCTCTATTTTCTTTAGTACACCCCGATCTGCACTCTCTCCACTTTTTTTTTATGGTATTATTGTTATTGGTATTATTGATACTGGTATTACTAGTTATTGATTGCGGTATTACTATTAATACACTGTTGAATTAATATTAATGATTATTGATTATTAATTGTGGTATTACTGATTATGTGAAATTATTTATTACTGATTATTATTGTTTTTATGGTATTACATATTATTGTTTATGGTATTACTGATAATTGTTTTTGGTATTATTGAATATAATTAGATTTGTGGAATTATTTGTTATTGTATGAGATATTACTATTCAATGTTCATGGTATTACTACTTACTGTTCATGGTATTACTGATAATTATTTTTTGTATTATTGAATATAATTAGATTTGTGGAATTATTTGTTATTGTATAAAATTTTACTGATTAATATTAATGGTATTACCAGTGACGGAGCCAGGATTTTAGTGTAGGGGGGCCCAATTAACGTTAAAATAAGAATGCAAGAATATTAAAAGTAATCATATTTTTTATTATAGTATTATTCAAACATCCTAATTCATTAATATTATATTTTATATAATATGTTGATGCATTTTTATGTTTAAATGTTGAAAGGTTCAAAATAAAACTCTGAAATATTTTTCACTACTAAATATTCAAATCTTATCACAAACTTAAAATGATAATTTGAATCAATAATCAATTATATATATTTTAAAATTATGATACAGAAAATATTAAGAAATATCATACTTACCAAGTCACCATTCAAACGTTGCAAGGCTTGACATTTAGGAGTGTGCAGTGTGCTCCTTTCTATGTCTTAGGTTCAAACCCTCTAAGGTGCAACATAAAACTCTGACTTTAAACGGGGCTCCCGATGAGACTGATCCCCCGAAATTAGTCGTTTCTTAAATCGGATACCCGAGGCTTAAAAAAAAATCAATTCAAATTTGCATGTAAGTATTTTTTTGGTTCGTCCAAATTTAATACATATGTTTTAAATTAAAAATAACATTCGTATCTTCATCCTCCAAACTATCTTATTTACTCAAAATTATGATTCACTTTATTCATACCCAAACTCAATCGTTTTATTTATATAAAGAGTAGAAAATATTTTTTGTTTAATTAAAATTCACATTTATTTAAAAAGAGGAAAACTTAACGGAGTAATAAATAAAAAAGTATGACAGAAAGAGAAATAAATATTTTTTGTTTAATTAAAATTCATAAGTACACTAAGTGCTATTTAATAGGAATTGAAAACGCGCGGATGAATAGGCAAAGGGAGAGACTTATTAATAAATTGAATTAAAGATATATATATATATATTAAAAAAATTTAAAAATCAGTGGGGGCCCAGTGCACCCCCTGGGCCGCACGTGGCTCCGTCTTTGGGTATTACTAATTAATGTTCGTGGTATTACTAATTATTGTTAATGGTATTACTGATTATTGTTTATGGAATTACTGGTTATTACTTGTTGTATTACCAACTACTCCCTCCTTTCTATTGAAAGCTACCCAACTTTCCTTATTCGTTTGTCCCAATGAAAGTTACCCATTCCTTTTTTGCCAAACTATCTCTCTCACATTTCATTATATTCTTCTCTCTCTCAATCACATAACCTCTCATACATCCACTTATTATATCATATATTTTAACCTCTGTGTCCGAAGCTCATGAGGAACTTTCACTGGGACGGAGAGATTATAATAAAATCATACATATAATATTATTTTGTATTAAAATTAAAAAATATACTAATGAAAAAAAAGTAGGAAACAAAAAAAACGAAGAAATAAAAAGTTTGGAATAAAAATTGAAAATGGGAAGAAAAATTAAAAAGAAAAAAAATCGGAATTTGTGTCTAATCTCGATATTTTTTTTTTAATTATGTTTTTATGATTTTTTTTCAAAAAATATGAGTGATTTGGTGGTGAATCGACGGTATCTCGGCAATGACTCGACTGTAGATTGTAAATGTATAAATTAGGGTTGATTTTATTATATTTTGTGTTAATTAATAAAAAAATAATATAGTCTTTTAAATGTAATTATTTTTTAAAAAATATTTTGGGGTGAACTCATAAAATGAGTGGGTGCAGATAACTGTGGTATAAAAATAATTTGGGGGTGAACTCATAAAATGAGCGGGTGCAAATAACTTTGGTAAAAAAATAATTTGGGGGTGAACTCATAAAATGAGAGGGTGTAGATAACCGTTGTAAAAAAGAAATGATTTGGGGGTGAACTCATAAAATGAATGGGTGCAGATAGATAACTATGGTAAAAAATGATTTGGGGTGAACTCATAAAATTAGCGGGTGTAGATAATTGTTGTAAAAAAAATGATGTGGGGGTGAACTCATAAAATGAGTGTGTGTAGATAACTACTGTAAAAATATAATTTGGGGGTGAACTCATTAAATTAATGGGTGCCGATAAAATACAAATAAATAATTAAAATTAAAATAAGGGGTACGGTACATGCGAGTGTACCCAAGTATCACCCTTTTTTCTTCCCCAATTCCAATTAGTCGGCACAATTCTTAAGATGTTTGAGAATGACTTATTTCTCCCCAAATTGATTTAATTTGAAGCTCTCAATCGCCGTTAGGAGGTTTGAAGCAAGAATGAGTTTTTCTCAGTGATTTGATTTGTTTTATTGTTAATAAATTGATTTGATTTATTTTTTGTTATTAATTTTATTAATATTATAAGGGTAAATATGTAATTTTAACATTACATATTTTAATTACATTAACAAAAATATAATAAATTATTTTATTGTATAAGGATAAAAATGTAAATTTACAATAATATATTTTAATTAATTTAATTTAATAGAAAATATAAATTTATGACACATTACGATACATTACGACAATACATATCGTAAAATTTACAAAAGGTAACAGGTCATCAAACCTAAACCTTTAGATTAGATTTTTAATGGCTTAAATTAACGGACTACGGTAGTCATTACGACACGTTACGACACCCTTACTACATATAGAAGGTCCCAACAAAGATACGTGATATTTTGTGAGTTTTTCTCCTTAGAATTAAACAGCTCACATGCACCATGTATAACATTCAATTGTTACTCTCACATTACTTAAATATATCTGTTTTCTTTATTCACTACTACATATTTGACCTTAAAGAGCTTTTAAAAGAGCTCTTCAAGTGAAAGCTCTCCAATTTAAATTTATACGTTTGCTTTATTTAATCAGATTTTTTTTTTCATTTTTTTCAATCAAATTTGGACCTTTTCTCGATAAACACATGAGTTTAGTTTTGACACAAAATAATTAAAAATATCCTATAGCCATGAATATCTTCAACTGAATCGTTGTTTACGTAATAAGAGGTACAAGTGGATCTTAAGAAATTATTTAGCGTGTGACAACATTTTTGGCCTTAAATAGCAAGGCGAAAGAATATCCAAAACAAAGTGCTAAAACCCCTGCTGTAAAAAGACAAAAAATAAATAAATAATACACTTATTTAATTTAATAATAATAATAATGTGATAGAGTGGATTCGGTGATCTCCAATTGGATGGTCCCTTTCAAAAGAGGATAATTTTTATGAAAGACTATTGAGATTTGAGAGGCCCATTTGGAATTAATGATTTTGCATTGAGATGCAATTATTGTAATTATTTGAGATAATCTTTTACTAATAACATATAAATACTTGGGATGGGTCATCAATCGTACGTATGAATCATGATTGGTGTCATTCTGATTTTTATTTTTATTTTAATTTTTCCAAGTTCAAGTTGATGTATTGATTATGGTCTTAATTAATTATAACAATAGATGGCCCTCCAAATTACAATTTGATATTTAAAGTTAGTTGATTTGAGTTTTTTCTTTTTTTAATTTGAAGCTACACTACATCTCTCAAAGTGCAATATATTCAAGAAACAATCTCACACAATTAAATTTTTAATTGAGATAATTACCACACTATTCTTATTACGACACACCAAATTAAAGAAGAAGAAAATTAGAGGCATATAATTTTTTTTCATCAACAATGGCTTGTAAACCTATATTACAATAAAATAGTGATTTCGAGATTCATCATGTTCATAGAAATGCAAATGATTTGATTAATCTTAATCGTTTTGTTAGAGAGTTTGAGTCCTTTTCAAGCTCCCATTAGATAGCCGATAGGAGTGTGCACGGGTCTAAAATTGGACCGGAATTCTTCTAAATGGGTGGACCGAGACCGGACCTGAATCAATCCAGTCCAGAGTCTTCAGATCGGTAAATTTCGGTTCAGTCTGAGTTTGGACCGTTTTAGATCAAATTATATATATATATATTGACCATCCGTACATAAAATTTTGACGTTCAATTTAACAAATTAATACCAAATATTCAAAACCAATACACGTTTCGTAGGAATTAATACAAGTTTTAAAAAAAAATTTAGATACTCTAATGAAGAAAAAGAAATATATATATATATATATTATGTAGATTTATTTAAAGGTCTTAAATTTTATCAATGTTTTAATAAAAAATATAATTTATTTTTTGAAAAAAGTCATATAATTAAAAAAAAAAATCGGGTTTCCAATCTGGATCGCTAAATTTTGATTTTAGACCGAACTTAAACTCGAAATTCTAAAATTTGATGGACTGAAGACCGAATCATATCAGAAACTAATCGATCAATCCGATTCCGATATTTTTTTCCAGTCCTATCTTTTTTTACACATTTCTAATCATATTTGCGTTTTTAAGTTACAATAGTTCTTTTAATTTTAAATATAGTACCATGAAGATATAAAAAAGAAACTAAACTCCATATATTAAATAGCGTTCAACTAATTTGAAAGAGAAAAAAATAAAAAACAAACAAAAGAAAAAACAAAAGGGAATGAGGATTCAAAAATTGAAAAGGGGTCTCAACCACTCGGACAACAAATTAATAAAAATTCAAAGGTCCCTGTGTGTGTCAGTGTGGCTCCGCATGGATGGGAACAGGTTACAACTTCTGTCATTTTATGTTGTCATATCTATAATCTTGGAGTATTTTTAATCGACACACAATGAATTGAAAATAATGTATTTTTTTTATTATTTGATATAACACAATCATCGAGTTAAACATCTATCTTGAATTCAATTATTCACTAATCTACCCTATTAAAATGAATCTTAATAGGCAAATCAAGTTTGATATTTTATTTTAATTAAAGACAACTTATTTATACAGATTAAGTTTAAACACTTGCAAGAGTCTTTTAATCTTGTAAGGGATATAAAATAGAATTGTTTCCTTTTGTTAGTTAGTTAGTGGTTAGTTAGTAACTACTAGTTGTTACTTAGTTTATAAATATAGATTAGGGTCTTTTGTATTCTTTATGCATTTTAAGCATGGTAAACATTGTAACACTCCATATATGAAATACCTTCTGTTTTGTATTTTTCCTTTTTTACAATTATAAGATGAGTGTGTGTTTACATCTCTACAAATCTCAACATGACATCTCATTTAAGTGTATATATAAAAATCCATTATTATACTAATATGAAGTTCTTCTCATTGATATGTGAATCTCACATTAATTTAAGTTATATGTCATTTTATGAATAATTTGAATACATAAGTCATTTTATTAAATATAGTTCATGGAAAGGTAAGTTTAATTTGAGTAATCATTTATTAATAAAAAAAAATATATTAAGTGCATTTTCTATTAATTATATAATAAAATATTTTTTAACTTTATGCATTTAAAAAATATTGCTTTAAAATATACTCCTACTTTTTAGAAAATCGGAAAATATATTTTGTAACTTCAAAAATATTATTTAAATATATTTTATTATATTATATGATCATTCTGCGTAATACGCGAGAACTCATCTAATATACGTATTGTAGTTTATACTACTCCATTCGTTTACAAAATAAGTGGCATTTTAACTTTTTCTTTTTTTGACAAATTTGTTCTTAATTACATTAATGAGATTCTCTTATCATATTCCATAATTTAAATTTTCTATAAATATTTTATCTTAATATATCAACAAATTTGTAGGAGGAAAACACTTATCATTACAAAAAAAAAGGGTAAAAATGAGAGAGGTTTCAGCTAATAAAGATAAGTTAAAAATTGAGAATATTTTTTAAAGTTAAAAGGAGGATAAAATTGGAAGACATTGTGTGAAACAAGCTAAAACGACATAATTAAGGTAAGTTAGAAATTGAGAATATTTTTTAAAGTTAAAAAAGGATAAAATTGAAAGAGAGTGTGTGAAACAAGCTAAACCGCGTTTTAATTATGTACAAGAATATCAAAACGTCACTTATTTGTGAACGGAGAGAGTATTTAAATCTCACTATATACTAACATGAAGTTTTTTCTGCTAACGTGTAGTCTTCTCCTTAATTTTGCTGATGTGTCGCATTCTCTTTAATTTTGTATGATGTGTCATTTTTTTATAAAGTATCTATTTTAATATTTACATAGGTTAGTATTTAGGTGTTATCATAATTAATGTTGAATTGATTTTAAATAATTATAATAATATGTTAAATATATGGTAAATATTTACTATCTTTAATATTAATAGTTTTAAAGGAAAAAAGATTCATTTAAAGAATTATTCAATTATTAAATTTAATTCATTAATTTTAAAAGATTTTATTTTTTGAATTTTTTTATTTGAATTTTATTTTTTTTAATTATTTAAATATACAATATATTATGAATATTTATTTTTATTAACATTCCGCGTAATAAGCGGGTATTCAATACTTATTTGACAAATTCTTGTATGCAATTGGATGCATATCAATTGAATTTTAAGTTATTTGAAGATAACTTCAATTGTCAAATTAAATTTTCGATCCATCACATTGAAATAAAATTAGAATTGTGGTCCAATTGCATTAATTTTCGATCCATCACATTGAATTTTATATATTAATTAAAATTATAGGGTACATTCTTTATTAATTCACTATCTTTATGATGAGTGTAGGATTATATTTGAATGATTTGATATATTTGTTGATTTATGAAAGGGACGAAAGCAACCACAAAAAATAAATGGGAGAGTGAAAGAGACGGACATTCTTTAGCGACACTTCATCAAACTTGCAGGCTGCATATTTCAATTAATTAGATTTTATTATTTATTTAAGCGATACTTTATGACATTCTCACCCTTTTTTTTTTTTCAATTTCATTTTTTTTCTTCAGAAATAGTTATATTTACACTTCTTTATCTACACTTATAAACCATTACTTATTTAGTTAAATTATCATTTATTTTATTAGTAAACAATATATCGTTTTATTTATAAGTGAACCCCTTATACGACAATACACCATCATAATTCCCAACTTAGCTATCATTCTTTTTATTTGTAAACAATTATTTTATTTATAAGTAAACCATACAATACACTATTATAATTTCAACCTATCTATTTTATACATACATCAATTAATATTAATTAAAACTAATATTTGAAGAAATAAACATAATGAATTTAAACGACGGGGGTAATAAATACTTCCTTCATCCACTTATAAACTTTTCATTTTGTCATTTTGGTCCGTCTATAAGCTTCTCATACCCTTTTTGACAAATATCTTTTAATTTTTTACTTTTCCATTTTACTTTATATTTACTTTTTCTCTTTTTCTCTCTTTCTTTCAATCACATCACTTGTACTATGGTAGTGTTTGCAAATTCAACAAATTGCTTACATAATCACTTATTTTCAAAGCTTCCTATCACGACTTTTGAATAAAAAGTAATTTTGAAAATTGTTAGTTGAGTTTGCAAACACCCATATATATATATATATTATTTAATCACTTTTCTTTGTGTAAAAAAGTAACGAAAAATTTATAGGCGGGATGAACTAATAAATAAATATGTACCCAACAAAAGAAAGGCAAAGTGGTAGAGATTTTGAATTCAAAATAATGGAATAATAAGTAGGAATCAAAATATAGTTGAGAATATATATGAGGTGTACAATTATATTTCGGTTTATTATCTCTTAACTTGGGTATATAGATAATTAAATTGATGTATTAATTCCAATCTAAATTGGATAAAATTATCATAATAGGGTGAGGGTGTCATCAGAGTTGTTGGTTTGTAATGTGCATGATGCCTCACACTCACACGGTATGACCTGCTTTTGGCAACAACTCCAATTTATTGGTTCATAAATCATTGGAGACTAATGGTAATTTTCAAATAAAAAAGCAACTAATTTGAAAAGGGCCATGATAATATATTATAAGCCAAAAAAATATTCAACTAAATTTATATCTCTATAAATTCCCTTTTGGGCCGAATTTCAGATCACGAAATAAAATTATAGTAAAACCTCTCAAAAAAATACTCTATTAAGAAATAAACTCTCTTTAGAAATAAAAATTCATGGTCCCAACTTGGAACCAGTTATAATTTGGAATAAACTCTAAATTGTCATAATTCATATTTTTTCAAGTCCCAACATAAAGAAATACACCTCCATTTAGGAATAAATCATAATAATATATATAATTTTACAATAGATTTAAGTTGATTTAAAATACTTGTTCAAGGTTGATTGTGACAATAATTTAATCTTTTTGTGTTGTAACCTTATCCTTCAACTTGCGTGTGCGCATTAGCTCGTCCACATGACCACCTTCTTGTTGAACCCAAAACATTTCCAACTTGTCGAGTAAGCTTAAAGCTTCTTCACATGAAACTTTTTGTACTTCTATGCTATCATCCTCTGGATTATTTTCCTCATTTTCTTGCATAATTCCTTAAATAATTTCTTCATCCGTTAAAGCATAAACAATTTGTTGCTCATTTGGATGATTAAGGAAAATATCCATCTCCATCTCGTTGGTGTAGTGAAGATCTTTTACCTGACTTTTCAACTCTTTAAGTAGTTTTTGATTCTCCTCATCCATTTCTTTTGCAACTTGCAACTCGTCAACTTCAACGGTCCGAATTTTGCAGTGCTTAAAGCAATTCTCGATCGTGAAGCAAGTACATATTACGTGAGTAAATTAGTTCAATTAAGTTCAACACATTACATCATGTACATGTATCTACTAATTATACCATTATATAATATACATGCATTTAAAAAAAAAAAAACCTTATAACTCTATTTAGGAATAACCCCCATTTAGGAATATATTTTTTTTGTGGTCACAAGGATATGACTATAGAGAGGTTTTACTGTATTGGCTGAACATTTTTCCTTTTTTTTTTTTTTTTTTGGATGTCAAATGTATTATTTAATCATATACTTCTTTTGTCTCTTCGAAAGTTGCTTATTTTGTCATTTTGAGTGTCGTATAGAAATTTACGAAGTACTAATTTATTTTTTTGTCAAACACTCACTATCTCTCTATTTTTTTTTTCTTATATCTTTCTACCCTTTTTTTTATTATCTCCCTCTACATCAACAATGTTGGTCCCAAAGTTGAGTTAATAATATTGAGTAAGCTAGTGAAAATGTCTAGAGGGGAGGGGTGAATAGACTTTTCAAAAATCTTTCAATATATCAGAATACACAATGCGGAATAATCAGATTACTAATGAGCCCAATCAAATTTATACTCAACTTATATTCGAGAACTCTGTTCTATACTCAACTAGTCTAGATCAGTTAAGTAGTTAAACCAATTAAGCAATTTAAACAATCAAAACTGTAAAGTAAATCAAACACAAGATTTATAGTGGTTCGACAACTTGTCTACATCCACTCTCACAAATCCAGTTGTGATGTTTCCACTAAACTCTTCCAATCGAGTACAAGTGTGTATTCCTGTCTTTAAAGTCCCAAGAAGAAGACTTAGATCTTCAATCAGACTATACCTCCAGATATGTCTACGATCTTACTAGAAATTTTACAAGTATCTAGCACCTTGAAAATAACAAACAAAAACTAAAAACTTCTCTGTTCTTCAGTAGCAGCCTTCTTGATTCTTCACTTGTCTTCTGGCTATCTTCCTGAACTTCAATCAACTCTGAGAGTAAACTTCGATTATCTTCAATAACGTTCGTAATCGTATTAGTAGTAACTCTTAATATCTCAGTAGTCAGTCCTTAATGAATACCTTGGGGTATTTATAGACTTCAATCTTCAAGAACTTAGTAAGTTGTAACCAACTTTTCTTGATAACTACCTTCAACTGAATCTTCTTATCAATCCACGCGTTTCTGTTATGAATTAGTTATTCCATAACTAACTTCTATATCTTTATCTCTTCACGCGTATTTGTAACTAACTGTCAAGTTGACCTGTCTTGAGTAGACTTGTATGCACTTGTCTTGTCTTGTAGTCTACCTGTCTTGAGTAGTAGACTTCTAATAGAATTAATCTAGTCCTATCATCTAACCTAACAAGACTATTATATTACTTTAAGCTTTTATAATACAAGCTTAGTCAACTTATAAACTATACAATGAATCTATCTATTACATATAGAAATCATGAGCTCTATACAACATTTAAATAGCTCAGTAACAATCTAACATATATGAAGTACTTATAAATCGTACTTATCTTTTGAATACTTTTCTTTTAAACTGTACTTGTCTTTTGAATTCTACTGATCTGTACAAGATGACTTCAACTCAACTAGACTAGATTAGTCAACACTTAGAAAATATTCAAGTCTTCTTTTGGCTTATCAAAACTTTATCTTTTATCTTTTGTTCATCATTTAGGACTTGTTCTAGGATTCATATCCCAACAATTTCCCCCTTTTTGATGAAGCCAAAACTACTTGAATCTTTTCTCATAAGTAGACTAGTTAAGTAGTTATCTTGTCTTTAAACATCAAAATAGTACTTTATCTTTTCATTCATTCAGAAATAGATCAGTAGAGATTACAAATACTTCTAAAAACAAAATTTCAGAGCAAAAACAACTAAAACAATCAACTAATCTGAAAGATTACCTCCTTCTGGGTTAGGAACACAGAATGCATCGAGGAGTCTCTTGTGAATTAAGCTAATCTGATCTTCATCTTCAATTTTCTCCTTGTCCAGTAGCTCTTCTTCAAATTTCTTGATCTGATTACGATCTACTCTCTTTCCTGAGCTTGTCATAGGAGTCTTCCATTTTGGAAAGATCGGTACTAAAATGTTGAAATTTGTAGCAGCAGATATCCTTAATATCAGATTCCAAAGCATTCGATTCTGACCTTCCATAAACTTGTCAAACATCGAGTATAATTCATCCGAATTTTCAGAATCTCCATACTTTCTGATTATCCAGTGATCAAGTTCCCATTGTCTCTTTACCTTAAGCCAATCTTGACGATGCTCTCTGTCAATAAAGTAGTCAATGAACTGATCTTCCATTTTCTCTTCATCTTCCTTCAGCTTCTGTAAATTCTCAATGTGTTTTTCTATCTTCTTTTTCTTAGCATAATGAGCTTCATCACTTGGCTCATCAATCTTTTGCTTCTTCAAAATACCAGCTTCAGGAGTAGGCTCTTCAATACTCAGCTTCCTCTTAACTCGTCTAGTCTGAATCTCTGCTTCAGGAGACGATGCAACACCTTTACCTTTCACTAATCTCATCTGCTTTTCAGTTTCAGCTTGCTCTAGATCTGCCTTTTTCACTAATCTGCCTCTCTTAGGCCTTCTTAGTTCTTCAATTGCAGTAGCAGCATCTTTCATCTCCGGTTCAGCACTAGCAGACTTCGTAACTTCAACTAGACTGGTCTCTTCCCCCTTTTTGGCTTCATCACTTGCCTTAAGAGTAAAAAGAGAAGTAAAGCGAGTCATTTCTTCTTTCAAAGCTTCCTTCATAGCTTCAGCAGCTGACTCAATGTGCTTCTGATGCGAATCTGCATTGCTCATCTTGGCTAAGCGTTCAGTAACTAGTTCCAACTTCTGTGTACAGGAGACTAGTTCATCCTTCAGTTGAGTAGCCGTCTGTCGAAGAAGGGTATTTTGTTCAGTCAGCTCATGTAGAACAACTCGAGAACGCACCAACTGGTCTTGTGCTTCCCTTCTCTGTTCATCAGCAATAGAAACTTTAACACTGTAGAGTCTTTCCATTTTACTCGATTCTTCAGCTAATGATCGAGCAAACGAGATGGATCTCCTTTCTGAACTCTCAATCTGTTTCTTCAGAAAATCATCAACTTGAGCAAATAACTCTTCTCTGAAAGTCGAGTCCATCTTGTTGATTTCACCAATAAACAAGTCTCTGGATTGGTCAACAAGGGATTGATTTTGTGTAATCAGCACATCCTTCATTTTCAAGTTCAAGAATTCCTCCATAGCAGTGTGAACAACACTTCTCAGATCAGTCTTTAAATCATTCAGAAATCTATCTGGCATAGCTTGAGTCGAACTGGAAGTTCCAACAACATTATCAACTGTCTTGAGTTCTTCTTCATCAAACATCTCAGCATCCAAAAACTCATCATCTTCCTTTCCAATCATGAATGAGTCGACTTCATCTTCATCACTATGAACAATTTCTTCCAACTGGTCTGAAGTCTGGACTGCTATCTCAGCTACTTCTGGCTTGATCTCCTCTTCAACTAGATCAGTCTGAGTTCTAATGTCAAAAGCAAACACATCCTCAATAACACCATCTGGAATGTTCAAAAGCTTCTTGACGAGATCAACCAAGGCTTTGCGCGGGAATAGTTCGGAGTGATCCTTAACTCCACTATTTTCTTTCTGTTCCATCTCCCAATCCATGAAATTGGAGATACCGCCTTTGCCTTGAATGACTTCAAACAAATCATCCGTAGACGACTTCTTCAATGCGAACCATGTGCAAATCCGGACTAACTTTTCAAACTGCTCGGATTCATAGTCGACTTCTATTGTTGAGAGCGTCCTCTTCAGATTTCTGGTCATTCGGGATCGAATACGCTTCTCTCTCAAACACATAGGGTAGTACACGAGGGATTCAAATCTAACAACAGACGGGTCCTGAGTAGATGGGGTCTCCAACTCAGCTGTTGCAGTGGCAACTGGCGTCTTGTCTGAAGTAGATGGGTTGGGGGGTTCACCATATTCTGGTGATGGAGAGGGAGTGAAAGCAATGGTTTCAACGGGCTGTAATGCGGCTTGGTCAGGTATGACAACTGTAGGAGTATCAGTTGTATCACTTATAGGAGTGTATAGGGGATGACTGGCCCTCAGCGGTCGTGCTGCCAGTGCTTGCGAGGTTGGGGGTACAGGTCGAGGCCTAGATCGATGTGATCTAGCCTTGGTTCGGACAGTAGAGAGAGAGAGAGAAGGAATTGACAAAGCTTGTGAAGAAGTACCAACCTGGTGACTCGACTCTTCTGGTGGAGGTGGGGTTCCAACTCTCACAAGAGTATACATCTCAGGTACTTGGTCACTCGACTCCTCCTCTTGAGTTGTCTCTTCATTCGATTGAGTCTTCTCTGAGTCGTCTGCACTAGACTCAGCTTCCTTAGACCCGGCTTGTGAAGAACTATCCGAATCCGCATACGGCAATACTTCCGATACATCAAACTGAACCTGTCTAGGAGCAGCAGTCCTTCCAGCAACCTGCTTCTTCAGAGCTTCTTTCTTCAGATAGAATTTCAATGGATGAAATGGCTTTCCCTTGCTCCATGTGGTCTTGTTGGGCATCAATAGTGGGAGTAATATACTCAGCTTGTTTCCATATCCAACTACTTGAGAGACCACCCAATTTCGGGTATCAATATCCACCCTAACACTTCTTTCAAAGTGCATCATCCTGTCAGCTATTAATTTAAACCAATTACCCTCGGTAATTCCATCGTAGATAGCTGCCATAATTCTCGTTTTTGCTTGTGTGACTGAGTCAAAAGATCCAGTGGCACATAGAAGCATCTTGCTAGCTATGTCCAGTAGAGTGCGATATTTTTCTAGGAGCTCACCCTTCTTGGCTGTAATAGCTTTACCATCAGGTTTCAGTTTCATCTTCCTTCCGCAGAAAATGCTCAAATATCTCATCTCTTGCCCTTCCGCATACTTTTCCACATCAATCGTTCCGATGGGCAACCTCAGTCTTTCAAAAAGAGCTTCACGAGTGATTTCCACTCGATTAGAACCGATAAAGGATTCGATGACATCTCCTCTTCTGCTAGCATTAGCATAGAATTCCAGAACCTCCTCTTCCAGAACAACCTTGGGAAATGCCTCCAAATAGGGTTTTAGCCCGCATCTTGTGCATTTGGACAGAATTTATTCATTACCAACAGTGTGATGTCCATCAAAGAACAGGGACGGTTCAACATGCACTTTGTTATCATTGATGTATCTGCCTAGATCAAACTGTGCCTGAATGTTGGTATTAACATCGAAAATAGATCGAATAGACATGTTGAATGATTTGAAACAAATAAGAAGGTAGATTATGCAGAGACTCAGTGTAAGCAAGTAGTAGAGAAGTTATGAAACGTGAGGCAAGATGTGTGCAAGTGTTGGTTTTTGATTAAAACTGAATTTGATCCAACGGCCAAGATGGAAAGATTAGATCCAACGGTGAAGACCTTTGGCATTCAGTTACGGAACCAAGAAAAAAATGTGAATTGATTTTGTACAACTTGAAATCCGCCTTTCTTATTTGCAAAATAAAAGAGTGTATTCATCTGACCTATTTTGGTCGTGTTTTGAAATGAATTGAATATGTACACCTCATTAACTAGTGGTGTATAAATCCAATTCTAGGATTTTCAAATTTGAACACAATCTTATTACTTTAACATAGTTAATTTGGTTCGGGTAAACATATTAACACATATTCAATGAAAATCAATGAAAACTTAGCTTGTCTGTTCGAGTCCATCCAGAACAGATGAGTAGGACTAAGCTTCATAAGGCGAGTAGGTTGAATGGCACAAGACGAGTAATCTTATGTCCACCAGATGAGTTCCCCCTTCGACTATGCATATCTGACTGAATGTCGAACAGCTTTATGTACCTGTCTTCTTTAGTACGACAGATAGTCGAGTAGAACTTATATGACGAATATTAATTTAAATCAATGGTCAAGGTTCAAACAAGATGACTGTTACCAAACTAAAGAGTCAACATAAGGATCTTTAAGAAATCAAAGATTCCCCCTTAAATGTTTATTCCCTTAGTATTACCCTCAGCTTTACCAGCTTCCTCATCGGGTTGGATGGTCAACTTGTCCGACCTTGTATACCTGTCTGTTGCTTGAGTAGACGAGTGCTCTGTTCTTTTGTGGTAGCTGGTCTATTTCTCCTTTCTTCTTAGGACTGTACCTGTCTGTTAGTACATTGCTACATACTAGTAGGATCAAGATCAATTAGTCCTAGACTAATGCATAATTCACGAAATCGGGCCTCAGCTAATGGTTTTGTGAAAATATCAGCTCTTTGAAAATCAGTATGAATCTTTTCCATGCGAATATCCTTCTTTTCTACATGATCACGTATGAAATGGTGTTTCACATCAACATGCTTACAACGTGTGTGCAGAACAGGATTTTGTGTAATGGCAATTGCACTGTTACTATCACAGAATATAGGAACATTTGATTCACAAATATTATAATCTCTAAGCTGTTGAATAAGCCATAATAATTGACTACAACAACTACCAGCAGCCATGTACTCGGCTTCAGTAGTAGAGGTAGCAACACTTGTCTGCTTTTTCGAAAACCATGAAATGAGTTTTGTGCCTAAGAATTGACAAGAACCAGATGTAGATTTCCTATCTATTCTACAACCACCAAAATCAGAATCAGAGTAGCCACTTAGAGATAAATCATCATTCGAAGGATACCATATACCACGATTGATGGTTCCTTTCAAATATTTCAATATCCTTTTAGTGGTTTCCATATGACTCTTTTTTGGATTAGCTTGAAAACGAGCACATACTCCAACAGAAAATGCAATATCAGGTCTACTAGCAGTTAAGTAGAGTAATGAACCAATTAGACCACGGTAATGGGTTTGATCAGCACACTTACCTTGTTCGTCTGGGTCCATTCTGTATGTAGGTAGCATAGGTACGCCAGCAGACTTGCATGTCTTAATACCATATTTGTCTAGAAGATTTCTAGTATACTTTGCTTGATTTATGAAAATCCCTTCAGGGGTCTGTTTTACTTGAAGTCCAAGAAAGTAATTCATTTCACCCATCATAGACATCTCAAATTTACTTTGCATGAGTGTTGAGAAACTTTCACTAAGCTCTTTGTTAGGTGAACCAAAAATGATGTCATCTACGTAAATTTGGACGAGTAAAATGTCTTTCCCTTCTTGTCTTCTAAACAAGGTTCTGTCTACCTTGCCTTTAGTAAAACCATTTTCTAATAGAAATTGAGAAAGAGTATCGTACCAGGCTCTTGGAGCTTGCTTTAGTCCATATAAGGCCTTCTTTAGTTTGTATACCTGATTACCTTTGACTTCGAAACCTGGGGGTTGTTCAACATATACTTCTTCCACAAGAATACCGTTAAGAAATGCACTTTTAACATCCATTTGATATACAGTAAATTTCATGTAAGCAGCATATGCAAGAAACAATCGAATGGCCTCTAGTCTAGCAACAGGAGCATATGTTTCATCATAATCTATGCCTTCAGCTTGTGAATAGCCTTGGGCGACTAGTCTAGCCTTATTACGAACAACTACATCATTCTCATCTTTCTTATTCTTGAAAATCCAACGAGTTCCAACTACGTTATGATGTTTCGGTCTATCGACAAGTTCCCAGACGTCGTTTCGAACAAACTGATTCAACTCGTCTTGCATAGCAATGATCCAATTACTATCAGCCAATGCCTCATTAATGGTTTTAGGCTCGATAGATGAGAGGAAACAACACCAGCAAAACAGAGATGGACTAGATTGTTCTTGCGACTCAAAGAGTTGTCGTCTAGTCTTCACACCAACAGTAGAGTCACCAATAATATTTTCAGTATTATGCGCAGATTTCCATGTATTTCTATTCTTAACAATAATACTATCATCTATATCATGTACAGCATCATGCATGTCAACATCATTATCATCAGAAGATTTAATAGGAGTAGACGAGTCGACTAGTTTAGGCATGTCAACTGGTCTAGTAGAGTTACCTTGAGCACTCACCTTCTTCTGGTCGTCTGACTCGAGAGCTTTTATAAATGGATTGTAGGCTTGAACGGATTCATATACCTCTGAGTCTTTGTCAGATTCGACAGTTAGCTCAGTAGCTTTCTCACTGATCTTGTTGGTAGACGGGTCCTGTTGAGATTCTTCGAAAACCACATGTGGTGTTTCTTCCACACAAAGGGTTGAGTAGTTGAATACTCTAAATGCTTTGCTAGTCGAGGAGTATCCTAAGAATATCCCCTCGTCTGCTTTAGCATCGAATGCATTCAACTTGCTTTTCCCATTGTTATGGATGAAACACTTGCATCCAAATATATGAAAATATGAAACTCTGGGTTTTCTACCTTTCCATACCTCATAGGGCGTCTTACCTAGTGCTTTATTGATAGCACTTCTATTTTGTGAGTGGCATGCAGTGTTAATAGCTTCTGCCCAAAATTTCTGAGGCGTATTATACTCTGTCAGCATGGTCCTGCAGGCCTCCTTAAGAGTTCTGTTCCTTCGTTCTGCTACTCCATTTTGCTGTGGTGTCCTAGCTGCACTAGTAAGGTGCTGGATGCCACGCTTAGAACAAAATTCTTTAATATAGCAGTTAATGAATTCAGTACCCTTGTCACTACGGATCTTGACAATTGACTGATTCTTCTCAACCTGTAACTTCTTCAACAGATCAGGCAAAAGTGTTTGTGTATCACTCTTCTTGTGTAAGAAGACTACCCAAGTAAACTTAGAATAGTCGTCTACCACAACAAGTGTGTACCTTCTACCGTTCAAAGTTGGAGGAGTTATTGGGCCATGTAAGTCCATATGTAGAAGTTCAAGAACTCTACTGGTTGAGAGGGATGGAATAGATTTAAAAGAGCCCTTCACCTGTTTACCTTTTTGACAGGAGGTGCATACATGTGACTTATAGTAGACTTCATTGGGAATACCTTCCACAAGGTAGTCTCTGGCTATCTTATTAAGAACCTTAAAGTTTAGATGACAAAGGCGTCTATGCCAGAGCCAGCCAAGTTCTTTAGGATTCTTAGTAAGTAGACAGGTGTCCCTCGGACAACTGTTCCAGTTCACTATGTACACACTTCCTTGTCTAATGCCGACTAGTAGGACTGTGTGTGTTTTCTTGTCGATGATTTCACATTTCTGACTCTTGAACTGCACCTTGTATCCACGATCACAAAATTGTGAAACAGAGAGTAAATTGTATTTCAAGCCTTCAACATAAGAAACGTCTTGAATTTCTATGTCACCATTCCGAATGTAACCAAATCCTTTAGTAACAGCAATGGAGCTATCACCAAAAATCACTTTTGGTCCTTCTTGCTCACGATAGCTTGATAAGAGAGTCTTAGTACCAGTCATGTGGTGTGAACAACCACTGTCTATGTACCAAGTTTCTCCAGTTGAGCCACCTTTCTTGTATAGATCGAGTCGACCCTGCAATAGATGATAATTCATAATTTAGGTACCCTCCTTGTTTATTGGGGTCCTTGGGGGTTAGTCGAGTTCAGTGGAATCCAAATGTACATTGGAGTCCTGAACAAGTTTGACCTTCTAAGCTTTCGACCATATTTGTTGCAAAATAAGACCTTGTTGTCCTTATCTGGCCTATCAGTCGAGTTCGGGTCTACTCTTTGGAGATAGCCTTTTGACTTAATCTCTACTTGAGCAGGCACTTGTCTATGATAGTCAGAATAGGGTTTATATGCATTAGGTCCATACGGTTTATAGATATGTTTAGGTCTTTCTTCTCCTTTGATATCATATGACAAAGGTGGAGGATATAGAACAGCTTGTGTACGATATTTTGGACCTTCCTGTCTAGGTCTAGACGAGTAGAGTTGAGACTGCCTTATGAAAGGAGGTCTAGACTCTTGTCGTCTAGTCTGTACTTGTCTAGTACTAGTCTCCTCAGGATACCAGTCCTCGTATCTGACCTGATTTGGTCGTCCACGACTCCTAGTCCTTTGTTGACTTGTCTTAAACGGAACAGGCTTGTTGTTAACTTTATTTTTACCTCCCTTGGTAATTGGAATGTTAACTCGAGCTTGTCTTGGTACAGTACCTTTTGATGGAGTGTCAATATCGTATATCAATGGTTCTTTTCCTTTATCATTAGTCAAAGAGCTTGAGATGAAAATAGTAGGGTTCTTAGGAACTAGAGTAGACGAGCTTGATGTCTTAGCACCTATGCCTGTCTTGTCAGCTGGAGCCCTATACCTATCTGACAATTCAAGGTTAACCTTAGACGAGTTAACCAGGTCAGTAAGTTTAAGGTCTAGAGTGACAATCTCGGTTTCTAAGAACTTATTACGTTCTTCAAGTTTTTTGAGCTTACTTTGTAAGACATTGAATTCATGTTTCTCAGTCGCATGTGTCTTAAGTAGGTCTTGATACAACTTGTCAGTCAATGTACACTTGTCTTTGAGTTGTCTCAACTCTTCTTGCAAGCGTTCATTTAGGACTGTTATATTAGGATCTACTTTAGACTGAGCTTCCTTAAGATCAATGATTTCTTGTCTTAAGGTGATGTTTTCGTCACTGACTTCAATGAATGCCTTGTTGGCAAGTAGGAGGTCGTCTTCAACTGCACTAGTAGAGTGCTGAAGACTACTCCCTACTTGGCTACTGGCAGTGTCACTTTCATCAGAATCTGATTCATCACATGATTGAAATGAAGTAACAGATGATACCTCTTGATCGATTTTAGCCATGAAGCATAGACCATCATCAACTATGAATGCTTCATCATGATCTGGTTCAGACGGGTAGCTAGATGAGGATGATGGCAATTCGTCTGAGTCAGAGTCAGAGTCATTATTGGCCATCATTGCCTTTTTACCACGGTTGTATCGTCTTTCCCTTCGTGCTTTACGTTCTTCTCGATCATCAGTACTCAGGTCTGGACATTCATATATGTAGTGACCTGGTTTCTCACAGTTATAGCACACAAGATCATTAGTAGCCTTTTTAATAGGAGAGTTGTTCCTTCGTTTATCACGTCTATCAGAACGAGTAATCTTCCTACTATCAGACTCTCTATCTTGTCTGTTACCTTTCGAGACTTCGTCTCTCCTTTCGGACGAGTTTCGGTCTCGTCTGGTCTCAGACGAGTTCTTAGAAGCAGACCCTCTATGCTCTCTATAGAACTTCTTATATCTTCCGAAACGTTTATTCAGCCTATCAAACTTTCTAACCATGAGGCTTACCTGATCCTTCAGACTAAGATCAGTATCTAACTCGTCTTTTACAGAAGCAGACCTAGTCTTAGTCTTAGACCTGTCTATCTTAGACGAACTAGCCTTAAAAGCAACGTTCTTAGATACAGCATATTCTCTGTCACTACTTACTATGGGTTCATCTTCGTCTAGATCAAACTCATGAGCCTTTAGAGTTTGAAACATAGTCTCTGCTGTCCATACGTCTATATCTTGGGTATTCTTAACAAGCATTTTTACCATCTTCCATCGACTATCAAGGCTTTTTAGAATCCTAAGATTGATTTCACGTGGAGTATAAGTTTTACCAAGGACTTCCAAGTCATTCATGATTTTGGTAAAACGAGTATCCAACTGGTCTATTGTTTCACCAGCTTTCATATGAAATGATTCGAATCTTTGGACAGCAGTGGAAAGCTTGCTTTCTTTGATTAGGGATGTCCTTCACAAATGATAGCTAAGCGATCCCACATTTCTTTGGCAGTTTTACATTTTAACACTTTTCCCAGATACTCATTAGGAAGAGTGTGTAAGATGTAATTCTTGGCCAAGCTATCCAAATTATTCTGTCTCATTTCTTCAGAGGTAAGTTCTGACCTTGGTTTCTTGACGAGAGTACCCACTGGTTGATTTGGATCAAGGGCAGCAGTGTTGGGGATCATGGTCACAATTGGACCTTCAGTAACGACGGAGATCATTAAGTCGTGAGTGGAGCTGAAGATGGCTTCCATCCTTAGCTTCCAGTAATCGTAGTCCTGTACCTGGAACTTAGGTAGTTTGTTAGCGCTGATCTCAAGAGACATGATTTCAAGAGATAAGTGCTAAGTAGAGTTATGATCAGGAACAACAGATAAGTCAAGAACAGGGAGCACGAAACACAGATGATACAAGAATATGATCAAGAACACGTATACAAAAACAGTCAAGGACCAAGACTTCACCCTAAGTCTTGAGTCGGTTATCAAGAAACAGCAGTTCGTAAACTACTGCTCTGATACCACTTGTTGGTCCCAAAGTTGAGTTAATAATATTGAGTAAGCTAGTGAAAATGTCTAGAGGGGAGGGGTGAATAGACTTTTCAAAAATCTTTCAATATATCAGAATACACAATGCGGAATAATCAGATTACTAATGAGCCCAATCAAATTTATACTCAACTTATATTCGAGAACTCTGTTCTATACTCAACTAGTCTAGATCAGTTAAGTAGTTAAACCAATTAAGCAATTTAAACAATCAAAACTGTAAAGTAAATCAAACACAAGATTTATAGTGGTTCGACAACTTGTCTACATCCACTCTCACAAATCCAGTTGTGATGTTTCCACTAAACTCTTCCAATCGAGTACAAGTGTGTATTCCTGTCTTTAAAGTCCCAAGAAGAAGACTTAGATCTTCAATCAGACTATACCTCCAGATATGTCTACGATCTTACTAGAAATTTTACAAGTATCTAGCACCTTGAAAATAACAAACAAAAACTAAAAACTTCTCTGTTCTTCAGTAGCAGCCTTCTTGATTCTTCACTTGTCTTCTGGCTATCTTCCTGAACTTCAATCAACTCTGAGAGTAAACTTCGATTATCTTCAATAACGTTCGTAATCGTATTAGTAGTAACTCTTAATATCTCAGTAGTCAGTCCTTAATGAATACCTTGGGGTATTTATAGACTTCAATCTTCAAGAACTTAGTAAGTTGTAACCAACTTTTCTTGATAACTACCTTCAACTGAATCTTCTTATCAATCCACGCGTTTCTGTTATGAATTAGTTATTCCATAACTAACTTCTATATCTTTATCTCTTCACGCGTATTTGTAACTAACTGTCAAGTTGACCTGTCTTGAGTAGACTTGTATGCACTTGTCTTGTCTTGTAGTCTACCTGTCTTGAGTAGTAGACTTCTAATAGAATTAATCTAGTCCTATCATCTAACCTAACAAGACTATTATATTACTTTAAGCTTTTATAATACAAGCTTAGTCAACTTATAAACTATACAATGAATCTATCTATTACATATAGAAATCATGAGCTCTATACAACATTTAAATAGCTCAGTAACAATCTAACATATATGAAGTACTTATAAATCGTACTTATCTTTTGAATACTTTTCTTTTAAACTGTACTTGTCTTTTGAATTCTACTGATCTGTACAAGATGACTTCAACTCAACTAGACTAGATTAGTCAACACTTAGAAAATATTCAAGTCTTCTTTTGGCTTATCAAAACTTTATCTTTTATCTTTTGTTCATCATTTAGGACTTGTTCTAGGATTCATATCCCAACAAACAACACACTACATATATAATATTATACTCCCTCTTTACAATTTTATAATTCTCACTTTTATTTTTTGTCTGTCAAATTTAGGAAATATTAATCCTTCTCACTACTTTATTTCTACTTATCTCCACTTTCCATATTTCACTTTTTATATAAACAATCAGTTTTCTTTAATATTCGTGTTCAATTCAAATGAGAATTATAAAACTGAATAGAATAATTATTTTTTAATCAATGTGAAAAAAAAAATTGACAACTTTCAAATTGACGGAAGAAGTATAACTATTTGAAGCTCACCTCTAACTTTCCTTGTCTCATGCGTGCTTCTAACACAAATCGATGTACGTTACTGTAGATACGTAACTATAATATTACGTTTTTTCGGTTGGACATCTCAATACTCTTTAAAGTATATGTGCATTCATCATAACTCATAAGACACCTAGTATCTTATACGGAGTAGTTGTTAGAACCACATCATCCTCAAGGGATATGGTACAGATAATTGCACACCAATCTCAATTGCATTCTTAATGATCATTGATTATGAGTTTGACTACTTTAAGAACCATGTTTTAGTCATCCAAAATTACCCAATGACAACATTAAGTCATGGAAACACATATAAGAATAAATGTAAACAATCAAACATCTAATTCTATAAGTGTAATATCAAATATTATTAAACAAAGTCAATATTAATACTTAAATAATTGAATATGATCAAGTACAATATCTTTATAATAATTGTTCGTGACAAGTATTTAATGAAAATATTTTTAAATGATATTTCAAAATTTTATATCATCATAGTTAAGAACTGAAGCTTCTTTTTTTCTTTTTTTTTTTTATCACTCTAAAATTCCATTTTTTTGGAGTAGTACTACTTTGTATGCCTTTAGGCCACGGCTAAATGCCACCTCTTATTATGTTTTCATATGCACCCCCATTTATTTACAAGATAAAAATACTGTATTGCTCCTAGTAATGAGTTTACTTCCACACCTAAAAAAATTAAAAAGTTTATGTCTAAAAAAAAATCTAAAAAATTCATTTAAATAAATAAATAAAAATTGAAACCTTGAAACAATTCATGAAACTTTAATATACACACGTTTTAGATTACACCAGATTGAAAAATTGAGTTTCGATACACATATGTAAATGTTGTTTATAATAGTTTTTTTTTGAAGTATTGAATAGTGTTTGCTTGTATTTAGTTATTTTTTATGTTATTATTATTATTATTTATTATAGTTTTATTTGTATTTAGTCATATTGTTGCATGATTATGTAATTGAAATGAATATATTGCTCCTTCTCTCCGTTTATTAAAAGAACATTGCGAATGCAAAAACTCAACATTGGTTGATTGATTTTTTTTTTCAATCGATTTTTTTCCACGGAATGTGCATTTTTTGAATTTTTGTAAAAAACACGATTTTTTTAAGTTAAAAAACTCAGAAGTTTGTGCTGAGTTTAAATTAAAAAAAATGATTTTTTTTTTTGAGTTTGATAAAAATTCAAAATGCACGTGAAAAAAAATTCGAAAAATGTACATTTGGTGGATAATATTTTTTTTTTTGTAAAACATCATTTTTTTTGGATTCTTTTTTCAAAAAAATCAATTTATGTGGAACTTTTTTCCGAAAAAATGACTTATTTTTGCAAAAAAAATATTCAAATTTGTGGTGCGAAGACACAACGACGGTGGTTCGATTATGACGGGATTTTTCAAATTGAATATGGAGAAGAAAGGGGAAGGGTGAGGTTAAAATAAATTATGAGTGGTTATGAGAGAGTGAAAAAATGGGAAAGGGTATTTGTGGTGTTTTGTGTACCCAATAGGCCCATATTCATTTATGGACTATGGTTTCGTATTGAGCCCATTTGTGATTATATTCAAGGGCGCGGCTAAAGGCACCCGAATTTCCTATGAGTACACCCAGGGGATGAGAATACACACAAAATGGATGAGGACACCCACCTGGAAAACCAAAAAATGCCCTTAACATTTCTCCCCCTCCCTCCCTCCATTCTCTCCATTCGGTACACCCACCCCTCCATCTTCCCCAAACCTTTCCCCCACTCCATCAACATTTTTTCGCACCACTCCCACTCCATTTTCGCACCACTCCCACTCCCACTACCTGCGACGTCGAAGAAGAAAAAGAGAGAGCACCGTTCTCCCCCACTCCATCGTTTTTTCGGAGAATAGGAGCTCGCGTTTTTTTTCTTTTCATTTTACAAAAATGGTTAAAGGTTAGTTTTTCTTGCTTATATTTGAGAAGAAGAGTAGGACACATGTTTAATTTCGGTTTTTGTTTGTTAAAACATTGATTTTATTGTTGTATGGTTTAGGTTTTGTTTTTTGAATTTGGGGTTAATTCATGCATGTGTTGATTAAGTTTGGTTTTTTGTGTTATAAGCATGTTTATGTGTAGAGTGTATCAATTTTTGATGTGTTAGGATGAAAATAAATCAATGGACATCTAATTGACATGGTTTAGCACGATTGCAGCGTTTTGGACTGGTTTTTCGAACATGGACCCAATGTTGGAAAGTTTTTTTCGAACATGGACCCAATGTTGGGAAGTTTTTTTCGAACATTTGTCAAATGTTCGAAAATTTGTTCGTTACATAGACTTTTGGGTAAAAAATTCAACCAAGTAAAATTCGCAGAAGTTTTTTTCGAACATGGACCGAATGTTGGGAAGTTTTTTTCGAACATTTGTCAAATGTGAAAGTGTGTGTGGGGTGGTATCTAGTGTTTAAGTAAAAAACAGAACAATGTTACACTGAATGTTGTGACAATTAGTGTAGCATTAACTCTAACAGAATGTGAATAAGTAAACACAGTACACAACGGAAGTCTAAAACACTAAAACACAATACGAACACAATGGAATAATTTTTAACATAGATTTTATTAATAACAAAACCTATGCTAAGCCTTACGGCGAAAAGTAACTTAGTTCCTAAGTTATACAAAAATGTCGTGTGAAATGTCTCAGCAATTACTTCAACATTCCACAAACGGAAACTACAATCGAGGCAGGTGCCTGAATCCGCAAACAGACTTAAGTGTAAAACACTGTCTAAAGAACTAATCTAATCTTGTGATTCACTCTCACTCGATTCAAGACTAGAACAAAGTACACTGGAAGGCGGTATCCCTCGGCGTACGTTAAAAGATACAACTACTGACCATAACTCCTAACTAGGGTTGAACGCTCAAGGAGGTGTTACTCGAATAGTGCATACTTTGAAATGAGAGGTTCTGGCGGTATTTATAGAGAAATACACAGCTTCTAGATCCTTCCATTATGAGATCCTATTTTTTAGGACCTCAACCTCCATGATCTTTCTAGATCATTCTGCCATCTTCTAGGTCGTTCTACAATGCTCCAAAGCCTTCTAGCACCTTCTCCAACCTTCTGGAATCTTCCAGGTTCCAGACTCTTGTAGAAGCTTCTAGAATCGTTCCTGAATGTGAGAGCATTTAGTATAACATTTAATGTAACATTTCAGAAAAGACTTAGAATAAATCAAGGAAGGTCAAATTAAGATGTTGTTGATAATGTTAAAGCATTTAAGAGTTAACAACATCTACAATCTCCCCCAATTTGACCTTTCGACTACAACACACCTGATGCACATATATTTCTATACATACTCAGTATTATGTATTTAGGTATGTTGAACATCAAAGCTAAATACTAGTCAAGACAATACCTGTTGTAACCGTTTGATCAAATCAAAAGAAGATCAAGAATAATTTTACTAAGATCCGTGCCATAAGATCAAAGTAATCTTATTCAAAACCAAAACAAGTATAAACAGTACACTTGTTTACAAACATATAACATTTACAAAAATCAAAGATTAAATCAGAGCATATAAGGGTATATACCAGATTAGTTCTAAGACTTATGTAAGACTCAAAAAACAAACAAACAAAAAACAAACAAGGACTAAACAATATAATCAGAGCAAACAAAACTATGAAAAAAATAAATAAATAAACTAAACAAGGCATATTCATCATGCAGTAAGCAATTAATGATAGGAAAACAAATTAAGCAATAAGCAGTAATCAAATATCATTAGTGCAAACTAATTTAAGCAAGATAAATATAGACAACCTATCAACTAGAAATAGTAAATATTGTATCAGAATAAACAGAATTTAACTTAAACATAACAGAATAACAAAAACAAAAATAGGACTGAAAATGGCATGAATTGCTATAACAATAGCAGCAGCATCAAGTTCCTGCACATGTGCCATCTGTACTTCAGTACTCCCCCTGTCTTGTATCATCTGTTCTAGATATCAGCATAGAGGATTTCCATATCCTCATCATCTTCAGAAGCATCTGCAAACTTGTCTTCATCAGCCTCCTCTGGTTCCTCAATGAAACAAGTTGATGCAAAGAGTGCAACAACATTGTTAGCAGCAGCAGTTCCTCCATTCTCTGTAGCAGGAGCAGCATCAGGTACACCTTCAACATCTTCAGGATTCAGCTCTTCAATAACAACTCCAGAAGCTCTTGCTGAAGTGGAAGGTGGTACTCCCCCTGTTGTAGTGGAAAGTAGCCTGGTCCACTTGTCTTTGATGAACTGGAGCTCATCAATCTGGTCCTGTAAGTGCTGTAACTGCAGTAATATAAAAGATCTGGGAACAGAAAAAGTGGTGTCAGTGTTACCACCAATGTTCTCAGCATCTGGTGCAGCATTAGATGCAGCTGTGTTCTGTTCAGGTCTCTGTGCTGGTTGAGGTTGAGGTTGTGGTTGAGCAGGAGCTGGTCTTTGAGAAGAACTTCCAGGATTGTGCAAGGGCAGATCTTTCACTCTTTCACCAATGAGCAAAGCAGGTGAAATGGTGTATAAAGGAACCTTACCTCTAAGAACTTCAGTCTTCTTAGGGCTAAAACCATGCATCTTCAAGTATGAACATATAAGCACAGGGTATGGAAGGTTTCCTTTATCAGAAATATCACCACTAAACTTCATCATGTGGTGGAAAATGGTCAATCCCAAATTAAACTTCCTCAAAACCACTATCCTATAAAGCAAGATTGCTTGATCCTTTGTCACTTTGGTAGAGTTGGTGGAAGGTATCCAGTTATAAACAATCAATTTGTGCAACACAGAATAAAGAGAAGTAAGGTCTTTGGCCAACATTCCATTCCTCCATCTAGTCAATAAACCACCAGTCATAGAAGCAGTAACAACATCCAAATCAGGTTCATCATCATCAAGAACTGGTTCTATGCCTAAGAAATCATTGATCAATTCTGGTGTAAATGGAACTATACTCCCCCTAAACTGTACATTCCCATACCAACGGGAACTCCTCCTACCATTACTCTTCCTCAGACAAGCATAAAACTCATACACCCAATCAGAAACAAAAGTATCACACAAGTTCAGAGCTTTCATCAACTTTCTATCCTCTAAGAATTGAATCAAATTCTTACTCTCAAAATCAGAAATATGAATTCTCCTTTCCATCAACAATTTCCTCCTAGACAACCTAGTTATCTTATCAACCAATCCATCAATATCAGAATCTACTTCAGTTTCAGAATTACCTTCCTCAGAAGTAGTGTCCTTTGAGCTTGGTTCTTTCACCTCTTCAGAGCTTGATTCAGAGCTTGATTCCCCTTCCTTTTCAGAGCTTTTGTCAGAAGCTGCACTGCTTGAATCACCTCCATCATCAGGTTCTGGTGCTGGAGCACTTGATTCAGCATGTGAGGCAGCATTCTTCTTCAGGGCTTGTTGTATATCCCTGAGACAAATCTCCATTTCAGAATCAGAATCATGTTCTGGTTCTTCAGGCATTGTTCGAACAGCATCAACCTTTGCCTTTCCCTTCCCCTTAGGATCAGCTTTTTTCTTAGTTGGCTTCTCAATCACCACTTCTTCTTCAGATTCAGAGAAGACCTGAATTGGTTCAGCAACATCACCACCTAGCTTCTTCTTCTTCCTCAAAGAGTCTGAGTAATCAACTCGAGTAAAAACTCGACCTGATCGTCTTCTTGGAACTGGGCTCCTCTTTCTCTTCTTCTCTTCAGCATTCCTCTTGAAAGGAATCGGTTCAGAGTCGGATTTCGAGATGTCAGAGTCGGTTTTGTCGGATTCTTCAGCATCCTCCATTTGAGCGTCCTCATTGTCGGATGTCTCCGCATTCGACGGCTCCTTTGACTCAGCAACAGGGGATTCTTCAATCTCCTTTTCAGTCTCCCCCATAGAGGCAGCAGTCGGGGCCTCTGTTTCAGCGTTAGGGCTCGGAATTTGGGGCTTTTCGGCTGTGGATGAAGAAGGTGCAGTAGTGATCACTTCTTGGGTGCGCAAGTAGTGAGAGATGTCAATGGACATATCACCAATCGTGAGGATGGGTGGATTAGGTGATCTCATCGATTGAGAAAAATTCTCAACCGCCTGGCTCAGCTCGGAGAGTGTAGCTTGGTTTGGGATGTGGATGGTTGTCGGAGTAGCTGGAGTGGGTGTGACGGTTGTGGCAGTTGGGGGTGAATTTTCGTTTGAAGCAGCCATGGAAGCTAGAGTATGCAGATTAGAGAGGGATGAAGATGACGGTTGTGAGTTGGGAGAGTTTGGTTTCTGTGAGTTTAATTTCTTGTTTCCTGCCATTTAAACCAAGAATTCGAAAAGCACTACACAAGAATCGAGATAAGCACAAAATGATTTATAACAAAATCTGCAAAAACTAATACTCAACTTACTCAATTAATTACAAAGCTTAGAAAAACATGAAATGGGAGTATTTATATAGAGAGAGCTTAGTAGTTGGAATAATGTACGTGTGATTAAGGCTTGACTTAAAGAAAATTCTAGATTGAATGGATAATGCTCCACAAATTCAGCCACAAGTAAATCATGGGTGAGTTAGTGGGGTAAAATCTTAATTAATTAATTAAATTAAGAATATTCTAGAATTAATTAAAAATAAAAAATGTGTATAATCTGAAATAATAAAAGGAACGTGGTTAGTATAATTATAAATAAATAAAATAAATTCCCACAATTAATTAAATAATTACAACTTATAAAAATATAATTGAATCATGTAATGTTGTGCTCAAGGATTTGACATACACCTCAACATTGGTTTTTCACAGGTTTTACCTATCCAATGTAGCCAATTTTTTCAGCATTTTTCTCTTCATCGCATTTCTTCTTTTTGTGCTACAGCATCTAATTCGTATTGATCCATTGTTCCTGTAGAGTACATCGTAGTAGCGAACTCCGTGCCCCATACTTACTTAATGGATTACGAACCTCTTGATGTTTTTACCAAATTCACCTTTTGAAAAGAAGGCATCGTAGTAGCGAACTCCGTGCTCCATAGTTACTCAGTGAATTGGTACATCTTTTAGTATGCTGTAACATTCTCAATTTTTCAAGCTTTTGAGAGGTGTAGTACATGCCTATTTTTGCACAAACAAATTTCAGATTCAAGAATATTTTACAAAGGAATTATTCAACGAAAATAAGAAATAAATTAAATCTATAATAACTATACCACCTTAGGCTGTTGTCCCAAATGCTACCGCATTTGTGACAACATCCTCTCAAGAATTATTCAGATATTACACATACCAAGAGATTTCCTCAAAAATGAGAATCTCTCATGGTCAAGAGCCTTAGTAAATATATCTGCATTTTGATTTTCAGTAGGCACATATTCCAACTTAACTATGTTCTTCTCCACTAAATCTCTCATAAAATGATGTCTAATGCTAATGTGCTTAGTGAGTGAGTGTTGTACCGGATTCTTAGATATGTTAATAGCACTTGTGTTATCACAGAAAATTGTGAGGATATTGTTTTCAATTCCATAGTCATGAAACATCTTACTTAACCACAATAGCTGTGTGCAACAACTTCCTGCAGCTATGTATTCAGACTCGGCAGTGGATTGAGAAACACAATTTTGTTTCTTGCTATGCCAAGACACAAGATTGTTCCCCATGTAGAAACATCCTCCACTCGTACTCTTTCTGTCATCAATATCTCCAGCCCAATCCGCATCACTGTATCCAATCAATGTGTTGTTGGTGTCCTTAGTGTACCATATCCCTAGTTCACTTGTACCTGAAACGTATCTGATTATCCTTTTCACTGCATTCAGGTGAGATTCCTTTGGATTTGCTTGGTACCTAGCACAAACACACACACTATACATAATGTCAGGTCTACTAGAGGTTAGATAAAGTAAGCTACCTATCATGGATCTATACAATGTTGGATCAACATCCTTTCCACCATTGTCTTTGCAAAGTTTCAAAGTAGAACCCATAGGTGTTTTCATTACTTTTGAGCTTTCAAGACCAAACCGTTTGACTAAGTTTTTAGCATACTTAACTTGAGAGAAGAAAATACCATCCTTACATTGCTTGATTTGAAGACCTAAAAAATAATTCAAGTCTCCAACCATACTCATCTCAAATGTGGTTGTCATTGCTTCAACAAATCTGTTCAGCATTTTATCACATGTTGAACCAAACACAATGTCATCAACATATATTTGAGCAATTAGTAATCCTTCTCCAGTGTGCTTAATAAACAAAGTCCTATCGGCTTCTCCTCTAATAAATCCATATTCTAAAAGAAAGTCCGTAAGCCTACCATACCATGCTCTAGGAGCTTGTTTTAGACCATACAATGCTTTCTTTAGTTTGTACACATGATCCGGGTATTGTGGATCTTCAAAACCTTTAGGCTGTTCTACACATGCTTCTTCATTTAATATGCCATTTAAGAATGCAGCTTTTACATCCATTTGATGTAGTTTAATATCAATAAAACATGCAATTGCTAGTAATAATCTAATAGATTCTATCCTAGCAACGGGTGCAAAAGTTTCATCAAAATCAACACCTTCAACTTGGGTGTAACCTTGTGCAACTAACCTAGCTTTGTTCCTAACAATGTTTCCAGACTCATCAGTTTTATTCTTATAAATCCACTTTGTTCCAATGACATTAGTATGACTAGGTCTTGGAACAAGTGTCCAAACTTCATTTCTTTCAAACTGATTAAGTTCCTCATGCATAGCATTTATCCAATATTCATCAGTTAATGCTTCATTCACACTTTTAGGTTCAATTTCAGAATAGTAACACTCAGCATTCACAACATTGCAAATAGAAGACATGCATATTGTTCTTACCACATCTACCTTATTCGATCTTATTCTTCCTCTTGTTTGCACTCCAACTGCAGCATCGCCTATGATCTGGTCAGAAGGATGACTTTTCCCCATTCTTGAAGAATGATTCGTTTTGGGAACATACTGATCATTCTGTGGAATTACAACTGTCTGTTCTGTAGATGTTGCTCCAGATGTGTTAGCATTTGGTGCAGCATTATCAGACTTCAGTGTATTCTCAGAATTGTCAGTGACTTGTGATATATCCTCTTCATCTTTATCATCTGTAAGACCTTTATCATCATCAAACACAACATTAACAGATTCTTGAACAGTGTTAGTCCTAAGGTTATAAACTCTATAAGCTTTACTATTTCTAGAATAGCCTAAAAAGAAACCTTTATCACTTTTAGAATCAAACTTGTGAAGTTGATCCCTATCATTCAGAATATAACACACACAACCAAATACATGAAAATATTTCACACTTGGTTTTCTAACATTCAGAATCTCATAAGGTGTTTGATTAGTACCAGATCGAATATAAACTCTATTAATGATATGACATGCTGTATTCAATGCTTCAGCCCAAAATCTTTTAGAAAGACTTTTAGATAAAAGCATGACTCTTGCCATTTCTTGTAAAGTTCTATTCTTTCTTTCAACAATTCCATTTTGTTGTGGAGTTTTAGGAGATGAATATTCTTGCAAGATGCCTTTCTTATCACAGAAATCATTAAACATGCTATTCTCAAATTCCCTACCATGATCAGTTCTAATACGGCCAACTTTTAAGTTAAACACATTTTTGAACCTTTTATAGAGAACTTTAAAAGCAGCAAATGTTTCAGATTTATCTCTTAAAAACTCAATCCAAGTATATCTAGAAAAATCATCTACCACAACTAAGGAATATCTCTTACCTCCAATGCTTTCAGTTTCCATAGGACCCATCAAATCCATGTGCAACAATTCAAAACATCGATGTGTAGAACAATGTGACAGCATTCTATGCGGCACTCTTACCTGTTTACCTTTCTGGCATGATCCACATGCAGTTGTATTCTGGAAACTCAGTTTAGGTAGTCCTTTGATTGCATCTGATGTGATTAGTTTCTTCATTGACCTGTAATTTACATGTCCTAATCTTTGGTGCCATAAGACATTCTCATCATGTTTTGACAAATTGCATACATTAGTTCCAATAAGATAACAGTTATCTGCAGACCTAATACCAGTCATTACACAATCATCATCTTCATTAAGAACATAGCAAGACTCTTTGTCAAATTTTACATGCAAATTATCATCACAAAGTTGACTAATACTAATCAGATTAGCAAGTAAGCCATCAACATGCAAAACATTTTTAAGCTTAGGAAAACCTTTAACATTCAAAGTTCCTTTTCCTATTATCTTTCCTTTTGATCCACCACCATATGTAACATTACCACCATTCAAGGTCACATAATCAGATAAGTAGTCTATTTGTCCTGTCATATGTCTAGAACAACCACTATCAAAATACCATAGACCAGGTAAACATGCTTTCAAGGATGTGTGAACAACATTACAGGTAACTTTTGATTTCCATGCAGATTTCACAGAATGTTTCCTAGGATGTGAAGACATTCTGAATGACTTAAATTCAGCTCTCAAATCTTTAAACATTTTCAAGCAGAAGGGACGAATATGACCATATTTAAAGCAATAATGACAAATATACTTCCTTTTAACCTTGTGAGAATCTGTTTGTGCAGATGTTACACCAGATGTGCTAGCATTTGCCTTCACAAATTTCACAGGTTTTCTAAAATTTTCAGAAATAGAAGCAGTTTCACCATCATAACCTAAACCATAATTATTAGATTTACCAGTAGCTATAGCATCATTCACTGTAGAAGCACTCTTGGAAAACTTTTTGAAACTTAAAGTAGAGTTGATCAATTTCTCCTTCAGTTTACAAACTTCAAGATCTCTTCTGGTAAGTAAGACTTCTAGCTTAGTGATTGTGTCTTTCAGATCCTCATTCTCTTTATTCAAAGAATTCAGAGAGAGTTTCTGAGAGTTCCAATCATCTAACAATTTCTGATATGTCTCATCATCAATCCTTTTTCCTGCATCATCAACAAAGCCATTAAAACAGTTCAAATCTGGGTGACTCTGTTTTGATGTTACTGTAGATGTGAAGACATCAGGTGCAACATCAGAATCTGTATCATCCAGATCATCATCTGAGGAATTATTATAATCAATTCTGGTAAAATGAGCACTTTCATTTTCATTAAACTCATCAAGATCATCATTATCAGATTCATCACTCAAGGTAGCACTAAAATTCAGTTTTTGCTTCAGTCTGGTATTGGCACACTCATTTGCATAGTGTCCATAACCAGAACATGCATTGCATTGAACTGATTTTCTAAATTCAGGATCATACCTTGGTTTACCTTCACTCTTTGATGGTCTTGGTGTGAATTGACTCTTCCTCCTTTCTGGTTGTGGTGTTGATGTGTTGATTTGGATCTTAGGCTGAATGTTTCCTTTAGATTTATGCATAGACTTCTTAAGAAATTTATTAAAATGCTTTGTAAGAAGAGCAATGCTGTCAGGATTGTTAAGGCATTCATCAAGCAATTCCTCATCCGAATCAACCTCAGTAATGATAGGCTGAATCTCAGATTTGTTTGATGTCTCTCCTTTAAAAACAACAACCTTTTTATCATCTTTAGCTTCATCAGTTTGATTAGTGTTTATTTCATAGGTTCTAAGAATACTCACTAATTCATTTTGACTCAACTTATCAGTATCTTTTGCCTCTTCAATAGCACAAATTTTAGCATCAAATCTTTTAGGAACAGACCTTAATATCTTATGTACTACTCTAACATTTGAAATAGGGTCACCAAGAGAATGTGATTCATTAATAATATCACTTAACCTTTCGTTGTAGGATGAAATGGTTTCATCTTCCCTCATTCGGAGATTCTCAAACTTTGTCCCCAACATTCGAAGCTTTGTCCTTCGAACACTATCGGAACCTTCACAATGCTCTTGTAACCTGTCCCATGCATCCTTAGAAGTAGAACAGTTAGATATAATTTTAAACATAGAGGTATCAACAGAAGTAAAAATAGCATTTAAGGCTTTAGAATTATATCCTGCTGTTGTTATCTCATCGGCTGTCCAATCAACTTCTTTCTTAAGTTGAATTTCACCATCGGCATCTGCTGGATTCTTTGGTACGTCCCAACCTGTAAGAATAGTCCTCCAAGCACGTTCATCAATTGACTTGATGTACATACGCATCTTAGGCTTCCAATAAGCATAATTTGAACCATCTAAAACGGGTGGCCTAAGTGCTGTGGATATGTGATGTGTTTCCATTGCTAACATAAACTAAAACACACTTTAAGCAAGGATCTAACCTAGTGTCGTCAGGTATCTGCTCTGATACCAACTGAAAGTGTGTGTGGGGTGGTATCTAGTGTTTAAGTAAAAAACAGAACAATGTTACACTGAATGTTGTGACAATTAGTGTAGCATTAACTCTAACAGAATGTGAATAAGTAAACACAGTACACAGCGGAAGTCTAAAACACTAAAACACAATACGAACACAATGGAATAATTTTTAACATAGATTTTATTAATAACAAAACCTATGCTAAGCCTTACGGCGAAAAGTAACTTAGTTCCTAAGTTATACAAAAATGTCGTGTGAAATGTCTCAGCAATTACTTCAACATTCCACAAACGGAAACTACAATCGAGGCAGGTGCCTGAATCCGCAAACAGACTTAAGTGTAAAACACTGTCTAAAGAACTAATCTAATCTTGTGATTCACTCTCACTCGATTCAAGACTAGAACAAAGTACACTGGAAGGCGGTATCCCTCGGCGTACGTTAAAAGATACAACTACTGACCATAACTCCTAACTAGGGTTGAACGCTCAAGGAGGTGTTACTCGAATAGTGCATACTTTGAAATGAGAGGTTCTGGCGGTATTTATAGAGAAATACACAGCTTCTAGATCCTTCCATTATGAGATCCTATTTTTTAGGACCTCAACCTCCATGATCTTTCTAGATCATTCTGCCATCTTCCAGGTCGTTCTACAATGCTCCAAAGCCTTCTAGCACCTTCTCCAACCTTCTGGAATCTTCCAGGTTCCAGACTCTTGTAGAAGCTTCTAGAATCGTTCCTGAATGTGAGAGCATTTAGTACAACATTTAATGTAACATTTCAGAAAAGACTTAGAATAAATCAAGGAAGGTCAAATTAAGATGTTGTTGATAATGTTAAAGCATTTAAGAGTTAACAACATCTACAAAATGTTCGAAAATTTGTTCGTTACACGGACTTTTGGGTAAAAAATTCGACCAAGTAAAACTCGCGGAAGTTTTTTTCGAACATGGACCGAATGTTGGGAAGTTTTTTTCGAACATTTGTCAAATGTTCGAAAATTTGTTCGTTACAAAGACTTTTGGGTTAAAAATTCGACCAAGTAAAACTCGCGGAAGTTTTTTTCGAACATGGACCCAATGTTGGGAAGAAGTGATGACCCTTCGAATTCTCGCGTTTAAATAGGAGGTGGGTGTACTCATCCGGCGTTTTTTTTTAAAAAGTATAGGAGGGGTAAATACGTCATTTCGCAACACCTTTGGGATAAAAAAAAATTCTCGTAGGTGTACTCATAGAAAATCCGGGTGCCTTTAGCCGTGCCCGAGCCCTATATTCAATTTCGTAAATTAATGTGTAGCAGATACTGGTTTCATGGGCTAGGTCTTTATTTTGTTTCTAAATAGTAGTAGTAGTAATTAATTAAGGCCCTGGCTATATACCCCTCCATACTTGTTAAGTATACTCCCCTATACATACACTCCCCCTTAAAATGTATTTTGTTGGATATACTCTCCCCTAAAATACCAAAAATACCCTAATTCCAATTTTCTCTATTTTCTAATCATAAAAACCCTAAATCTAACTTCTCTCCCTCCACAAATTATCGTCGCCGCCCCTTCCATCGCCATCGCCGCCGTTAACTCCGCCATCGCCGCCGTTAGCTCCGCCCTCGCCAGCAGCGCCGCCCCGACCAGTCTCCTCCTCCGTTGCGAATAACTGCCGCCAGCCCCATCTCCCTCTTTTTTTCCTTTTTCCTGCGCAGGGGTGCGTTCGGCCCCATCGCCTCCGTTTGCGCGCGGCCGCCGCTCCGCCAAGCTCGCCTCATCCTCTCCGTCTGTGCGCCGCCGCCGCTCCGCCAAGCTCGCCTCATCCCCTCCGTCTGCGCGCCGACGCCGCTCCGCCAAGCTCGCCTCATCCCCTCTGTTTGCGTGCGGCTGCCGCTCCCCCAAGCTCGCCCCATCCCCTCCTTCTACGCGCGGCCGCATTTGCCTGCCCCATCTTTTTAAATTGCGGCGGCGGTGCCCCTCTTTCACCCAGCCACAGCCACCGCCTCCTCCCCTGCCCTAATTGCAGCAGGTTTTTTTTTCTTTCGACAAAGTGTGCTTGACAGGGAATACTATCGTCGACAACAATTTGTTGATGATAGTGTTTTCTATCGAGCACTCCTTATCGAAAATATTTCAATTTTTTTTTCTTTTTTTTCTCTCGACTAAAACTTGGCGACGTAAGAATTCTTTTTCGATAAATCAGTGTCGATCGAACTAATGTCTATCGACACTGGTTTGTCGAAAATATGTATGTTCTTAATTTATTTTATTTTTTTGGTGATTTCTATTGAATTTTTTGTATTTGTTTAATGTGAAAAAATATGTTAATGATTTTTTTGGAGGACGGCGGCGGTGGCCGTGAGGTTGACGACGGCGGCGGTGACCGTGAGGTTGGCGGCGGCGGTGGCCGTTGGTGGGGGCTGCAAAAGTTAAGTTTAGGGTTAGATTAAATTTTTTAGGGTTAAGAGGGTGTGTTTTAATCTTATTATACAGAGGGTAAATTGGGTATTTAACACATATATTTAATTAATAAATAAAGAAGGGGGGTATATTTAACAAGACTGGAGGTAGACATGGGCGGTTTGTAACCGGAAACCGCCGAACCGGTCAAACCGCCGGTTTTTAACCGGCGGTTTCGGTTACAAAACCGAACCGTGACCGTATTTTGACGGTTCGGTTTCGGTTGCCCATTCTAAAAACCGGCGGTTTACCTCCCTTTTTTTTTCCTTCCCTTTTCCGGTTACTGGTTTGCCATGTCCCGACTAGTACTATTTCCCACTTGTCCCTTTTCAATTTTCGAGATGCAGGTATGTAGAGTTTGACTTGCAAAACTTAATTAAATTTGGAAGCTTGTGACCTTGTCCTTAACCTTTGAAGGCTAGTTATTAGCTACTACTTACTAGCTTAGTAGCTTGTCTTTTTTAAAATGCCAGTTGATTTATTTTCACTCTTACTCGCGAAAATGCACTACCCATCCCGTCACTCGGGTCAACTCTTTTTTAAGCTTAAAGACCATCACCCTTTTCAATGGCTAGCTTAGTAGCTTGTACTTTTAAACTTTAAAAATTCATAACTCTCTTTTTAATAATGTATATATATATATGTATGTATATATATATATATATTCTCTCTCTTTATATTGTCTTTGAAGACACAGAATCGTAGTCAAAAATCAAAATTCCTCCAAAAAGATGATAGATAAGTTTAATATTTCTTAGAAAATGTTTTTTACCTTACTTTGCCTCACTCATTTTGAAACACCTTTTACCATTCAATTTGAGAAATCATCAACATGAAGAAGAAGGTGAAAAAGAAGGAGAAGGTGAAGAAGAAGAATAAGGAGGAGAGAAGGAAAAAAAAAAAAAAAAAAAGAGATTATTTACCGTTGGCTCCCTCTTTTGGCCAACTATAGCAACCCACTCCCACTATACTCATTCAAAAAAAAAATTTCAACTAGCTTCTGAAATCGTACACAATTTTACAATTATAACCCTGAGTTGATTTTTGATTTATAAAATAATAAAACTACTTTTTGCCTTTTGCTTTTCCCTTCCCTAGGCTCACACATCCCAACTTCTTCACTTAAATATTTCCGGCAATGGAAGCTTATCGCCGGGCACAGCGAATAAATATGAATATGTACCACTGATCGTCGCGCTTTCCCACCGGAGAAGGAAGTATATCGGAGGAGACATTTCGATTCGTTGAAATCTTGGAGAAAATGGTTAGTCGCTGCTGTCAAGATAAACATTTTTCAGGCGACTACATACGAGCTACGGGGGCGCCCAAATTTGGGGCTTTAGGGTGGGGTCAAGAGACGCATTTTTCAGGCGACGGTGGCGACGAACATGTTTGGCGAACCGAATTCCGATCAATGGCTGCTCCTCTTCTCCTGAGAACTCCACCACTCCTCCGCCACCGCTTCCGTCTCGCCCCAAATAACCACCATCTCTTTCTCATCAATGGTTCAACAGCTCGCCTCCCGTTCTGCAGCGGCGCCGGGGAGCCAACATGTTAAGGAGATTCTTCGATTTCTTCATATTTTGGGGTAGAAATTGGGATCATGAGGAAGTTGTTTCAATTCCTGTGTTAGTAAAAATGGAAAATTGGTTTTTGCTCCTGTGGGTTGTTTTTGGTGAAAAAATTGAGGTGTGCCAATGATATGAATAAAAATGGAGGTTTTGCCCCTGCATTCGTATTAGGGGTATGTGTGGGCCAAGAAAAAAGAATTTCAATTAAGAAGTTTTCTTTAAGTATACCATCCTATTTCTAGATACTAAAACTTAAATCGAATAGGCAATATACAAAAAATTTAATATTAAATTGAGGCACTAAACTCTAAATAAGGTAACTTGTAGGTTCTGTTTGGAAAAATTTAATTTAACTTGTGTAATATGAAATTACCACTGATAATATGAAATTACACTGTTAAGCTTCATTTGGAATTTTTTTAACTTGTAGGTTGAAATATACACATTAAATTGATGTTCATGCACTTATAAATGTTTAAGCTTTCTTGTATACTACTTTTGGCTTGAATGTTTATGTACTCTTCTTCTTGATGGTTAAAATATCAAATAATGAATGAAACTTTTTACAATACTATATTTAATTTAAGTTTAATACATCAAATTTAATTTAAGGTTTAATACTTACAAAGTGTAATATTCAAATTTAATTTAAAGTTTGTGTAATGTACTAAACACTAAATTCTAAATTGTATTTCAAGGTGTATTATTATAAGTGTTTTTTAAAGTGTATTTCAAATTTAATTTAGAGTTTATGTTAGTTATTAAAACTCAAATTTGAATATTACATAAGAAAGAACTACACTTTGAAATTAAGTTTGAATATTACATAATTTACTAAAACTAAAATATTTGAACACTAAGTGTTGTAAAATTGAACATTAAGCGTTGCAAGATTGAACACTGAGACAAGGTAGTCTGACGGAAGAGAGAGTTTATTTTGTAATTAATTATGTCAGTTGATTGATACACCCCTTCCTTCTTAATATCCAAATTCAATTTAGGGTTCAGTAACTTCTGTAAATTCTAAGGTTCTGTTTGGATGAATGAATTTGATTTAAGAAGACATTTCAAATGAAAAGATTTAAAAATACATGATTTTCAAATGATATATTACAATTCAATTTAGGTTTAAGGTTTATGTTTGATACCTTATATACTACTATATAAGTTTAGTAACTTGTGTAATATTATTCAAATTTAATTTCAATTTAACTTTTAGTAACTTATGTAATATCCAAAATCAATTTAAGTTTAAAGTTTATGACATTATGTTTAGTACCTTATATACAATTTAAGTTTACCAACTTATGTGATATTCCAATTCAATTTAGGTTTAGTATCTTATGTTTATCGAATAATAAGAGATTTAACAAGAAATTGTATATATAGTACTAAACATAAATCTTAAACCTAAATTTAGTTTGAATAGTACATAAGTTACTAAAAGTTAAATTTAAATTAAATTTGAATATTATTTAAGTTATTAAACTTAAATAAAATATATAGTACTAAACATAAACCTTAAACCTAAATTGAGTTTAAATATTACATAAGTTACTATAGATTCAAAATTGAATATTACCTAAGTTACTAGAACATTAATTGAAATTGAGTTTTAATCTTCCTAACGTATGTAAACTCTAAATTGAATTGAGTTTGAATATTACATAAGTTACTACAAATTCAAAAGTGAATATTACCTAAGTTACTAGAACATTAATTGAAATTGAGTTTTAATCTTTCTAACTTAATTATGAAAACTCTAAATTGAATTGGGTTTAAATATTAAATTTTCTAAAAAAATGTGTAAGAAAAAATGTAATGAGTGGTATCATGTAAGATACTCATGCGAAAAATTCAAAAAAGGACACTATTTGTTCAAATATTTACTCTTTGTGTTCAAATATTCGTCTTATGTAATATTCAAACTGAATTTAAATTTATGTTTTAGTAACTTATGTAATGTTCAACTTTAAATTTAAAAGTTTTAGTAACTTATTTAATATTCAAACTCAATCTAAATATGTTACCATTTTTTCTCTACACTATGTTTAGTATCATATAAACCTTGAACCTAAATTGAGTCGTCATTTACATAAGTTACTAAAACTTAAATTGAATGTTACATAAATTACTAGAACATTGATTGGAATTGAGTTCGAATCTTTCATATTATTTTCAAATTCAATTTAGGGTTTAGTAACTTATGTAAACTCTAAATTGAATTGAGTTTAAATATTACATTTTTTAAACAATATTGTGTAAGAAGTATCATGTAAGATACTCATGAGAAAAAATAAAAAAAGGACACCGTTTGTTCAGATATTTACCATTTGTGTTCAAATATTCGTCCTATTTAATATTCAAACTGAATTTAAATTTATGTTTTAGTAACTTATGTAATATTCAATTTTAAATTTAAAAGTTTTAGTAACTTATGTAATATTCAAACCGAATCTAAATATGTTACCATTTTTTCTCTACACTATGTTTAGTACCATATAAACCTTGAACCTAAATTGAGTCGTCATTTACATAAGTTATTAAAACTTAAATTGAATGTTACATAAATTACTAGAACATTGATTGGAATTGAGTTTGAATCTTCCATATTTTTAAATTCAATTTAGGGTTTAGAGTTTAGTAACTTATGTAAACTCTAAATTGAATTGAGTTTGAATTTAAAAAATTGTTTAAAAAATGTTACATGATACTTCTAGTAATATTCAAACTCAATTCAAACTTGATACTTCTAGTAATATTCAAACTCAATTAAAAAATTGTTTAAAAAAGGTTACATGATACTTCCATAATGTTACATGATACTACTCATTACATTTTTTCTTACACATTTTTTAGAAAATTTAATATTCAAACCCAATTCAATTTAGAGTTTTCATAAGTTAGGAAGATTAAAACTCAATTTCAATTAATGTTCTAGTAACTTAGGTAATATTCAATTTTGAATTAATAGTAACTTATGTAATATTCAAACTCAATTCAATTTAGAGTTACACACGTTAGGAAGATTAAAACTCAATTTCAATTAATGTTCTAGTAACTTAGGTAATATTCAATTTTGAATCTATAGTAACTTATGTAATATTTAAACTCAATTTAGGTTTAAGGTTTATGTTTAGTACTATATATACCATTTAAGTTTAGTAACTTATATAATATTCAAATTTAATTTCAATTTATATTTTAGTAACTTATGTATTATTCAAACTAAATTTAGGTTTAAGATTTATGTTTTAGTACCAGATATACAATTTCTTGTTAAATCTCTTATTATTCTATAAACATAAGATACTAAACCCTAAATTGAATTGGAATATCACAAAAGTTACTAAAACTTAAATTGAAAATTGAATATTGAATATTACATAAGTTACTAAAAATTAAATTAAAATTGATTTTGAATATTTCATAAGACGAATATTCAAACTCAATTTAGGTTTAAGGTTTATGTTTAGTACCTTGTATAAGGTAATATTTGAATAGTGTATTTTTTTGAATTTTTTTCCTAATAATGATTTTTTTTAATTTAAATATTTCTAAACTCTAAACCTTAAATTAAATTTTACTATTAAAATTAAATTGAAATTGATTCATTCATTCATTAAATTTACATATATATCGAACCCACGAGGAAAGAATTGATATATATTGAACGTACCCACAAGGAAAGAATTGTTTCCCTTATGCCCATCTAGGTTATACACGTACCATTTAAGTATATTAACTTATGTAATATTCAAATTCAATTTAGGGTTTAATAGTACTAACTTATGTAAATTTTAGGGTTCGTTGCCTTATGTAAATTTTATTAATGAATCAATTTCAATTTATGTTTAGTACTTATATAATATTTAAATTTAATTTAAGATTTAGAGTTGCCTCAATTTAATATTAAATTTTTTGTATATTACCTATTCGATTTAAGTTTTAGTATCTAGAAATAGGATGGTATACTTAAAGAAAACTTCTTAATTGAAATTCTTTTTTCTTGGCCCGCACATACCCCTAATACGAATGCAGGGGCAAAACCTCCATTTTTATTCATATCATTGGCACACCTCAATTTTTTCACCAAAAATAACCCACAGGAGCAAAAACCAATTTTCCATTTTTACTAACACAGGAATTGAAACAACTTCCTCATGATCCCAATTTCTACCCCAAAATATGAAGAAATCGAAGAATCTCCTTAACATGTTGGCTCCCCGGCGCCGCTGCAGAACGGGAGGCGAGCTGTTGAACCATTGATGAGAAAGAGATGGTGGTTATTTGGGGCGAGACGGAAGCGGTGGCGGAGGAGTGGTGGAGTTCTCAGGAGAAGGGGAGCAGCCATTGATCGGAATTCGGTTCGCCAAACATGTTCGTCGCCACCGTCGCCTGAAAAATGCGTCTCTTGACCCCACCCTAAAGCCCCAAATCTGGCCGCCCCCGTAGCCCGTATGTAGTCGCCTGAAAAATGTTTATCTTGACAGCAGCTACTAATCCTTTTCTCCAAGATTTCAACGAATCGAAATGTCTCCTCCGATATACTTCCTTCTCCGGTGGGAAAGCACGGCGATCAGTGGTGGTACATATTCATATTTATTCGCTGTGCCCGACGATAAGCTTCCATTGCCAGAAATATTTAAGTGAAGAAGTTGGGATGTGTGAGCCTCGGGAAGGGGAAAAGAAAGGCAAAAAATGGTTTTATTATTTTATATATAAAAAATCAACTCAGGGTTATAATTGTAAAATTGTGTCCCATTTCAGAAGCTAGTTACAAATTTTTTTGAATGAGAGTTGGATGCTATAGGGTCATCCCACGAGGACCTTAGGGTGATCCTCCCAAAAAAAAATCAAAACCATCGAACCGGCGGTTTGTAACCGAACCACCGGTTCGAAAACCGTAACCTTAACCGCCGATTTTTAACCGTAACCGGCGGTTTTCTGCGGTTGAACATGTCTAGCTGGAGGGGTATATAGCCAGGGCCTTAATTAATTATGTATTTTACTTTAAATAGTATAACCAAAATGTTAATTCTCATAAATATGATAAAAAATCAAGATTAATAATTTAATAACTAGCTGTTAACTATAACTTTTGATTTTGGACAACAACCTCCTTCATTGTTTTGTTTTAGTCGTTACAAAAATTGATAATTTGATATAACATGGATAGGTTATAAATATTTTCAATACCGCTATATCAAGCTTATAATATATTATATATTGTATAAAATAGTTTTAAAAAATTAACCTAAAGTAAATACGAGTGATGTAATAGATTTTTTTGTCTACCTACATAATAAACATATTTTTTAACAATCTTGATTTTCTAAGAGAATTCATAACTACTCATGTAGATGTAGTATCATTTTGAGACCAACTCAAATTAGTACGCTTGATCAATTTGATTTGACTCTGAGACTAAACATAAAGGTTTTGGAGTAATAAAATTTAGTGGAGTCAATTTCATGCCTGATTGAATCTTCTATCATCATATTCTAGTGTAAAATATTATGGGTTTAGGGATACTATTAATTAATACATGCATCTTCGTCCGTCCACGTATAGTGTATGTATTAGATAAAGCATAGTGTATGTATTAGATAAAGCAGAGAAAAGATGATGTATATTTTTTTAAAATGAAATATACACGCTTTATGTGGATGATCCAAAAAGAAAAACAAACACATTTTATGTGAACATGGTGGTGACTAGTGAGTAATATAATACTTCCACTATATATTACTCATTTTTTCATTTTAGGTTGTCTCACTATATATTACTTATTTTATTTTTATAAAATTACTCATATAATTTTTACTATACTTCATCTATTATTTTTTTTCACTCAACCTTCGTTCTACATATTTTATTATATTCATTAATTTGTGTGTACAAAAGACACTCGAAGTACCAGTAAAACAGAGGGAATACAACTTCAGCACATCAATTTTATTGTTCAATCTATACAATTTTATTAACAAAATTGCAGCTAAACAATGTCTTTTTTTTTTTTTTCCTTTTTACAGAAGCAATTGTGTTTAAAAAAAATATTACTTCATCAAGTCCATAAAATCTAGTCTCATACATTTTATGAAAATCATTATTATATCCCTACCTTCAATTATCACTTAATTATTTAAATTGTCGTTCAACTTTACTCACACACAATTACAATATTCACAATGCACCCCCATAATATCCTACAACACTCATACTTTATCTACATTTTTCTTAAAATATGTGTCTATTTTAATGAGACTATATTTTGTGGACGAAATGAGTAATATTATTTACTATACAAATTAATTTTTTATTTATTTGAATAATATTTTTCATTCTATTTTGGGATATCTTCTAAGGATAGTCCATGTGTCGCTCAAACTATCAACAGTCCATTAATTTGAGCCATCAGATCTGAAATCTAATGACTTATATTTGATGACCTGCTACATGTTGCACTTGGTGTCGCAGAATCCATCGCCTTGCGTTGCACGGAGCCAGACTTTGCGTGTTGGGGGGCCCGATTAACATTACTAAAAACGTAATAAATAAAAATAAATGTAACTTGACGTAACAATAAATCTACTTCGTCCACATAATCAACTTTATTTATAAACAAACAATATATCTTAAAACTTGTGTAAAAAGAAACAAACATACTTTTGTTATGTTTCAGATGAAGATTTGATTGTTTCGGCTTGATGAAACAGTTTTAAAATTGTTAAAGGAAGTAATATCAAAAACTAAGAAATAATTAATAATCAATTTTTTTTTTAATTTTTCGTTTTGCAAGGGGTTGTTCTATTTTTTTTAAATTGAAAGGTAAAAAAGGAAACAATATAAGTACTTCATGATCATGATTTTATATACTCTCTCCGTCCACCAATATACTCACTTTACTTATTTGTCAATCCACCAATGGTAGGTCTCCTATAGACTCAATTCCTTATAAGGAATTGAGTTATAAGGAATTGAGTCAATTTTAAAAAATGGGTAGGATTAACAATAAAAATAAAATACGCTAAAAATTTATGTAGCTCAAACGGTTGATTTTACGTTGAGGTCTAGTGTTCAACTCTCACATCTAACAATTTTCACATATATATTTTTTATTATAAAAGTGCATGTTGAAAATAAGGAAAAGTGTAACCTGCATTTTGATTCGGGTGAAATTTACACGTTTTAGGAGCACATGTGAAGCATGTTTTGATGTGGATTTCATTGAATTATGCATTGAATATGATTGTTTAAGCCGAAATGAGAGAAAGGTTGTGTTTTGTCGATTTTGTAGGAAATACGAGGGAATTTGGAGCAAAACACCAACCATACTTTACTGGATCAGGAAGAGGAGTGCACCGTTGGATTCGTCTCGAAAAATGGAGTGGAATGAAAAAAAGAATCGAGTCAATCGGAGGTCGGAAGCTCGAGATATGAAGAGACGAAAAAACATGCCCGGGTAGAATCGACCCGGGCGGGTCAAAACCACCAGGGCAAGGGCAGATTTTAGAGAAGTTCGTATTTGGCCCGGGTGAAACCCACCCGTCCGGGTGGATTCAACCCGGGCAAGGCCAAAGAAGAGGGAGCTTCGTATTTAGGCCGGGTGGCATGCCCGGGTGGGAGCCACCCGGCCGGGTGACATCATTTTCGGAGGTTTTTGGCTATTTTCTCCATTTTCGAGGGACCTAAGTGCAAATTTCGTCCAAGACTTCTACCCCAACTATAAATAGCTCCAATTTGAGTTTTAGAAAAGGGGGTCTTACTCCTTTTACAAGCATTTCCACACACACATTCACATAGTTGTAGGTGTTCTTCATTTTTAGTTTAATTTCTTCAATAGATTAGATAGAATAGTGGTTTTTACTTCAAATCAAGCTACGATTATCATCGGGCATCGTCTATTACATCATTTTGTAGATAAATTTGCATGATCAATGTGATATTACTCTATTTTGAAATTCAATTTGGTATTTTCTTAATTTCTTCAATCTCTTGTTATTTTATTATGAGTTTGATGTTATTTGTTGTTGTAGCCATGGGATTCTCTTCTAGAACCATGGGCTAATCCTCAATTGCCTTGGGTGTGGATGTTTTGATGAGAATTTAGTGTAATTGTGGATTAATTGCATGATTAGCTTATAATTTGGGTTTTTATGTTTTTAGAGTTGTACTTTGATTGATTCATTTGGTTGATTAACCCTATTAGCGAGCATGTTCGATTATGTTTATTGCAACGAGAGTTGGGTAGCATGATTGGGAGTGTGAGTGTGAGCTTTGGTCAATTGAATAGAAGTTAATTAGTAATTAGCTCACCCGAGAGGGGTGTTAATGGCTAGACCGACAACCTTAGACACTAAACAAATAGAGGTCATCTAGGAGTTTGGTGAGAGGGCGTTTCATAAGCATTAGTAACCGTGTTGAAAGTGCTTATGCAACACTATCTTAGGAGCTTATGGTATTTGGTTAGATCCTATAATTGCTAATCAATGCACGATGTTTACCTATGCCTTTCGAGGGGGTTTGCACACTTATGTGATAGCCTTTAGCTTGACCCAAATTTGTCGTAAAATCATGTAATTGGTTCACTAGTTCACTTAATTGCTCACAAAACGGAAACACCCGAGGCAATACACTTCTCTTGCACTATCAATCTAAGGTTAGATAGCTTGTTATTTCTTATCACTAGTTCTCATCACTTTAGTTAATTTAGTTTAATATTTTTTGTGCTTATTCCCGAAAATCCAAACATAATCATTTAGTTACTACAATAGCATGATAACTTGCAACTTTATGGACTCATTTTCACTCAATTAAGTCCTTGGAACGAAAATCTACTTGGGGACACTTATCTTACTACTAACGAACCCATACGCTTGTGGGGATCGTATAGTTTTAAAAAGTGCAAAAATACAAACAAGTCAATGGCGCCGCTGCCGGGGATTTAAGCGAGTGTTGTTAGTGAGACTTAGAGTTTGTTAAGTGTTATTGATAGTAGCATTTCTTTTTGTTATTTTGTTTTTGTTCATCTTTGTGGGCTTTGACATAATTCTTTTGTAGGTGCATGATCACAAGATCACGTGGATGAAACCTTGAACCGTTAGACCTTGAGATCGAGGCACACGCAAGAAGAAGGAATCGAAGTAGGAACCGACAAAGAGTCATAAAAGAACCATTTGAGATGAAGAACATTGAAGAAATGAATCCTCCACCACTTGGAGATGATGAGCCTCAAAGAGAGAACCACCAATTTGCAAACCAAGTTGGAGGGAATCCACCTCCAAACCCACCACCAAATCTCCATAACCCAAATCCACAATATCCACCTCAAAACCACCTTCCATATCAAGGATACTATCCTTACCCTTATCCACCTCCACAACAAGCCTACTATCCACCTCCACCACATCAATTTCCACAACCTCAACACCCTTACCCTCCACCTTACCAATACCCTCACCCTCAACACATTCAAGAGGAATACATCCATCCCCCTCCACATATAGAAGAGCCTCAACGTGTGTACCATGGAAGGCCAATGAGGGAATATTTTGAGCCTCAACCTAGGGAGCATTACGATGAATTGGCAAGACCAAGGGTGGAGGCAAACAATTTTGAAATTAGTGCCTCTCTATTAAGGATGTTGAGGGAGAGACAATTTGAAGGAAGAACGGAGGAAGGATTTGAGGAAGACCCGAATGAACATCTTGCTCAATTCTTGGAGATGGCCGACACTCTCAAGCAAAACGGAGTGTCGGAAGATGCTAAAAAGATGAGGCTATTCCCATTCACATTAAAGGGGAAAGCAAAAGCTTGGCTACAATCAAGCATTCCCGCCGGAGAAGTGAGGACGTGGGAAGAGTTGAAGAAGAGATTTCTATTTAAGTACTACCCTCCTTCGAAGACTATGGAAGCCAAGCAAAAGATCTCTACGTTCCAACAAGGTCCAAATGAGGGAATCAAAGAAGCATGGGAAAGGTTTACGAATCTTCTCATCACATGTCCCCATCATGGTTTTCCAATAGAACAAACAACATGTTGGTTCGTTGGTGGGTTATGAGTGGAAGATCAACACCACATTGATGCTTGTGCGGGGGGTTCAATTTGGATGAAATCGGTGGAGGAGATCAATGACATAATAGAAGGGATATCAAACAATACTTTCAAGATGAGAGTAGACCGTGGAGCACAAAATCGGGTAGCTCAAGTGGATGTTAATGATAGCATAAAAGCAATGATGACTACACTCATTGAAAAGGTGAATGTTTTATCTCAAACAAGAGATAATCATTTATCCTTTGTGCAAGAAGATCCTCAAATGGGACCTATGGAAGATGTGCAATACATGGGTCAACAAGGATATCCACAAAATTTTCAAGGGAATCGACAATATCAAGGACAACTACCATACCAAAATCGTGGTCAAGGATATCAAGCTCCTCCTCAAAACCGATTCCAAGGGCAATCTTCATCATCTCAAGGACAAGGGGGACCATCCCCTCAATACCAAACTCCTCAAAACCCGAATTTTCGGAGGAATGAGAACTTGTCATATTCCAATCCTAAAGGTGCTATTCAATATCCTCCCGGATTTGATCCCGGAGCAAAACTTTCAAGTGGAGAAGGGAAGTCCTCCACGGATGAGCTTCTCGCACTCCTCATGAAGAGAATGGAGACAAGTGAGAAGAAATCTGAAGCATCCGACTCCATCCTTGCCCAACTAATGAGTAACCAAAAATCAATGGAATTCCAATTGGGGCAATTGGCATCTTCAATCGGATCTCAACATATAAAAGGTAAATTGCCCTCAAATACTGAGGTAAACCCACGTGAACATTGTAATGCTATTACAATTTCAAGTGGTGAACAATATGGAGTTTCTTCAATGTCAAGTGAAGTGGGAGAAAATGAAGTGGTGAAGGCACGAGAAAGGGAGGAAGAAAAAAAGAAGGAGGTAGAAAAAGTTGGAAGTGGAGAGGTTGCTCCAAGAATTCCAAAGTGGAGAATTGCCAAAGATTTGAGAAAGAAGAGGCTTGAGGTACCTTGTGATAAATGGGGGGTGCCCATTACATATGAGCCACTTCCATACCCGGGAAGATACATGAAGAAGATGGATGAAAAGTTTGGAAAGTTTTTGGATATCTTCAAGAAAATCCACATTGATCTTCCACTTTCGGATGCTTTAGAGCAAATACCTCATTACATGAAGTTTCTAAAGGATGCAATAGCAAACAAGAAGAAACTAGTGGATGATGAGAAGATCAATTTGACCGAGGAGTGTAGTGTTATCCTTCAACAAACTCCTCCCGAAAAGCTCAAGGATCCGGGTAGTTTCACTCTCCCATGTGAGATTGGTGATGGTCCCATGATGAAAGCTCTTTGTGATTTGGGAGCTAGCATCAATTTGATGCCACTTTCAATCTTCAAATGCTTGGGACTTGGAGAAGTACTGTCCACATCAATTACTCTTCAATTAGCGGATCGTTCCATCACCCATCCTAAAGGGATCATTGAAGATGTATTGGTGAAGATTGACAAGTTCATCATTCCGACCGACTTCGTGGTGTTAGATATGAAAGAAGATGCAAATATCCCATTGATTCTTGGGAGACCGTTTCTTGCCACGGGGGGAGCAAACATCAATTTGAGAAAAGGGGAGGTAACATTGGAGGTGAATGGAGAGAAAGTGATTTTCTCTAAGTATGGCTCAATTGCGAGTTCCCCAAGAAAGAAGGAATCTTCCTCCATCCAAGAATGTGACATTTATGTGAAAGAGCCATTACCAAAAGTTCCATTGAAAGATACGGGAGATGATAACAAATTGAAGCAAACTCCCAAACTTGAGCAAAACTCAAGTTTGGGGGAGTTTTATAAGGAGAAGAGTTTTGGTAAGTTCCTTGAGGATAGTGAAGATGAAGAAGGGAAAAGGAAGAGTTTAAAGGAGAGAAAGATCGAAAAGGGTTTTGAAATTGGAGATAAGGTGGTATGGTACACCTTGGGAGTCATGGAAGTACTTGGAAAGATGAAGCTCAAGGAACGCAAAATGTTGGTCATGAAGAAATTGGCCTATGAAGGAGGCATTGCGTTGGAAAGTGAGGAGGACGAAGTGTTCATCACCGATGAGCACAATGTCAAGTACTATCATCCTCCATTCAAAGAAAGGGAAGTATGAACTTGTTAAGTTCCGTCCGGCATAGGACGTTAAACCTAGCGCTAAATGGGAGGCAACCCATTTTTACTTGCTTTATTTCATTTTTTTTATTGTATTTGCTTTGTTAGTTTAGTTTGATGTGTTTGTGAGTTTTGATGTTAGTTGAAGAAGCTTGGATCGAATGGATGGTTGGAGATCGAAAGTGGAACTTTGTGCTTGAAGAAGGTGTAGCTATAGCAATCGTAAGAGGTACGCCCACTCCAAACTTAGGAATTGCATAACAATTACTAAGTTTGGGGGGTAGTGGAATTATATTCTTGTTCATAATATTGATTGCTTAGCTACTATTGTTTTTAATTGTTGGGATAGTGGCCCATGTGTGTAGATTTGTATGTTTAGCACTTGGTGTCAATATCATTGCAATATGTTCGTTTTTACATTTTCTATTGACACCAATGTGTACTTTTGTGTGTGTGCAATTTGAGCTTTAATGGTCATTGGGACACATTTGATAATGATTTGTTGTGAATTTGATTCCTTGAATGTGTACATAATTGGAATGAATCATCTTGTTTGTGTCGTTGCCATCTTGTTGCCTATGGATGTTTTGCATGGACAATGAGTTATGTGTGGTGATGATTGATGAATGTTTGAGTCTTGAATGAACCGGTGAGAGTTGAGATTTGAACCGATGCATTAATCCGGTTTATTTCATGTTTTGAGTGGATCAATTCATTGCTTGCTTTTTTAGAACTTGCCCAAGTTCTTGCTTGAAATCATGTTTGTGTGATACGTTGAGATATGATGTATGCCATCTTTCGTATTACAAGTCACTTAGCCAAATTTTTCCCAATAACCAAAGTAATATTCCGTAGTTAGCCCGTTTGAGCTTGATTTCCCATTCTCTTGGCAACCTACAATGTTTAACCACTTAACCTTTTGAGCCTTTGATATCCAAATCTAGTGGAGAATAAAAAGAAAGTGGTAAAACATGTGCTTTAGTGCTTTTGGTTTGAAGAAAAAAAAAATGGCAAAGTTGTGAAAAGAAAAAAATATAGAAGTGAAAAGAAAAATTGTGAAAGAAAAGAGGGACAATGAGCCCCAAGAGCTCACAAGAAAAAGAGAAGAAATTGGTTAAAAGATGAGAAAATGAATACATTTGAGGAATTCATATGAAAAGTGAGAATGAAAGTTGTAAACCTTAAGAGCACGAACTTGAATTGTTGAAAAATAACTTTCGTTCTCCACTAGACAAGTCACTTTTTCCATATTCATCTTACCCCGTCCAAAGAGCCAATGTTACGTCCTTGGTTAAGCCCTATTGATCCCATTGTTGAACATGGTTGTGGTGGAAATATGGTAGAGCTTGGGCAAGCATATGGGAATTGCAATGCATGATTTGATTGATGAGTGCTTATTGTCCTTAATTTGTTTGAGTGTTTGAGAGAAACACTATATATAGGGAGTTGAACTTGAACATTTTGATATTGTCATCACCATCACTTGTTGTTGTGTGTTGAGCATGTGTGAGTAATTAGTTGGATCTTCAATATTGAACTTGTGATCATTTTTGAGAATGTATCTTGAGGAAGAAGAATTCATTTCATGTCATTTGATACGTGGAATCTTTCATTGATCATCTAGTTGTAAATTTCACCCTCACGTTGTAATTCTTTTGTTGCTCGTGGACGAGCAACACTTTAAGTTTGGGGGAGTTGATTCGGGTGAAATTTACACGTTTTAGGAGCACATGTGAAGCATGTTTTGATGTGGATTTCATTGAATTATGCATTGAATATGATTGTTTAAGCCGAAATGAGAGAAAGGTTGTGTTTTGTCGATTTTGTAGGAAATACGAGGGAATTTGGAGCAAAAAACCAACCATACTTTACTGGATCAGGAAGAGGAGTGCACCGTTGGATTCGTCTCGAAAAACGGAGTGGAATGAAAAAAAGAATCGAGTCAATCGGAGGTCGGAAGCTCGAGATATGAAGAGACGAAAAAACATGCCCGGGTAGAATCGACCCGGGCGGGTCAAAACCACCAGGGCAAGGGCAGATTTTAGAGAAGTTCGTATTTGGCCCGGGTGAAACCCACCCGGCCGGGTGGATTCAACCCGGGCAAGGCCAAAGAAGAGGGAGCTTCGTATTTAGGCCGGGTGGCATGCCCGGGTGGGAGCCACCCGGCCGGGTGACATCATTTTCGGAGGTTTTTGGCTATTTTCTCCATTTTCGAGGGACCTAAGTGCAAATTTCGTCCAAGACTTCTACCCCAACTATAAATAGCTCCAATTTGAGTTTTAGAAAAGGGGGTCTTACTCCTTTTACAAGCATTTCCACACACACATTCACATAGTTGTAGGTGTTCTTCATTTTTAGTTTAATTTCTTCAATAGATTAGATAGAATAGTGGTTTTTACTTCAAATCAAGCTACGATTATCATCGGGCATCGTCTATTACATCATTTTGTAGCTAAATTTGCATGATCAAGGTGATATTACTCTATTTTGCAATTCAATTTGGTATTTTCTTAATTTCTTCAATCTCTTGTTATTTTATTATGAGTTTGATGTTATTTGTTGTTGTAGCCATGGGATTCTCTTCTAGAACCATGGGCTAATCCTCAATTGCCTTGGGTGTGGATGTTTTGATGAGAATTTAGTGTAATTGTGGATTAATTGCATGATTAGCTTATAATTTGGGTTTTTATGTTTCTAGAGTTGTACTTTGATTGATTCATTTGGTTGATTAACCCTATTAGCGAGCATGTTCGATTATGTTTATTGCAACGAGAGTTGGGTAGCATGATTGGGAGTGTGAGTGTGAGCTTTGGTCAATTGAATAGAAGTTAATTAGTAATTAGCTCACCCGAGAGGGGTGTTAATGGCTAGACCGACAACCTTAGACACTAAACAAATAGAGGTCATCTAGGAGTTTGGTGAGAGGGCGTTTCATAAGCATTAGTAACCGTGTTGAAAGTGCTTATGCAACACTATCTTAGGAGCTTATGGTATTTGGTTAGATCCTATAATTGCTAATCAATGCACGATGTTTACCTATGCCTTTCGAGGGGGTTTGCACATTTATGTGATAGCCTTTAGCTTGACCCAAATTTGTCGTAAAATCATGTAATTGGTTCACTAGTTCACTTAATTGCTCACAAAACGGAAACACCCGAGGCAATACACTTCTCTTGCACTATCAATCGAAAGTTAGATAGCTTGTTATTTCTTATCACTAGTTCTCATCACTTTAGTTAATTTAGTTTAATATTTTTTGTGCTTATTCCCGAAAATCCAAACATAATCATTTAGTTACTACAATAGCATGATAACTTGCAACTTTATGGACTCATTTTCACTCAATTAAGTCCTTGGAACGAAAATCTACTTGGGGACACTTATCTTACTACTAACGAACCCATACGCTTGTGGGGATCGTATAGTTTTAAAAAGTGCAAAAATACAAACAAGTCACATTTTACAATTTTTTAGCATCTTATTTTGCAATATTTGCAATAATAATTTCAGTTATAATGACATTCACTTGTTAGTGATGTTATGTTACACATTTTAGATATATTTTGTTGCACTTTTCAGTTGTAGTGACTTACAATTTTCAACAATCTTTTTAGTTATATTGACTTACAATTTTTAGTAATGTTATGCTACACCTTTTAGACTTTTAGTCATATTTTGTTGCACTTTTCAGTTGTAGTGACTTACAATTTTCAACAATATGTTCAGTTATAGTGACTTACACTTTTTAGTAATGTTATGTTACACCTTTTAGTCGTATTTTGTTACACTTTTCAGTTATAATAAATTACACTTTTCATTAAAATATTGTGTTGCACTTTTCAAGTATATTGACATGCACTTTTTAATAATATTGTGTTGCACTTTCTAGTTATACGTACTAACTTGCACTTTCTAGTTATAATGATTTACACTTTTTATTAAATGTTGTGTTGCACTTTTCAATTATAGTTACTTACACATTTTAATAAAAAAATGTGTTACACTTTTTAGTAATATTGACTTACACTTTTCAAGACACACAATTTCGAAAAAAAAATTATCAATAAAAAAAAATTACAAAAAAAAAAAATAATAAAAAAAATTGACAAAGTCAAAAATTGTATTCACAATATTCTTGAATATTTAGGGTTTAGGTTGACCAAGTCAACTCGATTCCTTATAAGGAATTGATTCTATATAAGACCAATCCATCCACCAAAAGTATTTACATAATGTATCCTTTTATGGAAGCAATCACTTTAATTTTACTTCACAACAACCCTACAAAAAGTTTGAGCGTATTTTTTGTGGACAAAGAAGTATTAATTTTAAAATTAGACAAATAAAAAAGAAAAGTGAAAATTATAAAATTGAATTGGGGAGTATAATATTACATTTAAATATATATATATATGTAAAATTAATAAAATACCCTCGAAAAAATTACAAAATTAGTGGGGGGCCCAGTGGCCCCCCTGGCCCCAATGTGCGTCCGTCGACGTCGTTGGCACTTATTATCATTTTTTGTCGCCCTAACGCACTTTTAAATTTAATTTAATAATTTTAAATACACAATTATAAAATTATAAATTTATCCTCACATAATTAATAAAAAAAATTAATTGATAATATATAATTTTTATTTTAATTTCATATCATTAATCCGTCCTAAAATTATAGTATTTTTTAGTTTTAAGAAACAATAATCTAATTTTAAATTTATTATATGTATTTAATTTTACGGGAATGATATTATGCCCACCGTTTACATAAAATTGCCATATCAATATTTTTTAATATTTAATTTAACTTTATTTTTATCAAATATTAGAGGCATATCTCAATATAAATAGAAATACAATATATCTCTTTAACTATAATTTTTCAAGAATACTCCATGCTGTCATTAATGGAAGAAGGTGTGATTCAAAATTTTAGAAGAATTTAGGGAAAATATCACTTTTGATCACTGAACTTTACCGTTTTTCACATTTGATCACCCACATTTTTTCACTATCAAAATTGGTCACTCACTTATTCGTCACTATCAAAATTGGTCACTCACTTATTCTTTCTCTATCAATTTTTATGCTGCTGTTAGAGAATCCGTCATTTACTAACGGAGAAAAGGTTTTGAGCGCACAAATTTTATTTTCCCTCTTTTAATTCCTTACCCCTCAACTCTCAAAATCTTTTTTTTTTTTACTGAATTTATCTTCAATTAATATTATTGGTGTGTGGTTAAGAGGGCATTGTGGGCCGCTGCTAGAGCAACTAGAATTCAAAGCTTCAAGCAATGACTTAAATGAAAAAGCATATGACTGATTTTTGTAAAGAGAAATCCTTCCCAGTGTCCAGAGCATAGACAAACCAATCATCACCATGCTTGAAACAATTAGAAACATTATCATGGTGAGACTACAAGTGAATAGAGATGCTGCAGAAAAATGGAATGATGCAATATGCCCTAAAATCAAGTAATATGCCCTAAAATCAAGTTGAAAGCAGCTGAATGCATTCCTATGAAATCTTGGGACCATTAGAAGATGAGATTTAACAGGGATTTCCTACAAACATGCTATTTCAGCTGAAATAACATGTTTATAGAGAATCCCTGTTAAATCCCATCTTCTACAGCTGAAATAACATGTTTACAGGCAATCCCAATCTCTGTTAAATCCCATCTTCTACAACTACATGATTTTTGTGATATGTCTACAGTATGTTGGTCGCATGGTCCCATGATTTGAAAATGTCAATCATCCAATTTCATAGGAATGCATTCAGCTGCTTCCTTCATATTTTTTTTGTAGTGTCAACTTGATTCTAGGGCATATTGCATCATCTCATTTTTCTGCAGCATCTTTATTCACTTGCAGTCTCACCATGATAATGTTTCTGATTGTTTCAAGCATGGTGATGATTGGTTTGTCTCTTGTAGGAAGAATGAGTGAGTTAAAGCTCTCACACATGTTATTGGTCAAGATATCACACTTTGAAAAAGCATTGAAGTAAGCTCTGGACCACTGGGAAGATTTCTCTTTACAATCTAGTCATATGTTTTTTCATCTAAGTCGTTGCTTCCATTCTAGTATTGAAGCTTTGAATTCTAGTTGCTCTAGCAATCTAAGTCGTTGCTTCCATTCTAGCATTGAAGCTTTGAATTCTAGTTGCTCTAGCAGCGGCCACAATGCCTTCTTAACCACGCACCAGTAAAGAGGGAAAATAAAAGTTGACACTCAAATCCTTTTCTCCGTTAGATAATGACGGATTCTCTAACAGCAGCATCAAAATTGATAGAGAAAGAATAAACGAGTGACCAATTTTGATAGTGAAAAATAAGTGAGTGACCAATTTTGATAGTGATGAAATGTGGGTGACCAAATGTGAAAAGTAGTAAAGTTCAGTGACCAAAAGTGATATTTTCCCAAGAAATGGAGAATTTTTTTTTCAACCTCGAGAAATGGAGAATTTTAGAAGAATTTATTTTAGTTCGATACATTATCGTTTAGAGCGCAAAATGAAGGATGAATCGTCCAGTTTCTTCCATAGAGAAAATATTATTGGACTTATTGTATTTCTATTTACATGAAGATATGATTTACAATACAATTTTTTTTAGTAGTGAATATATTTTATTGTTAAAGAGATATATTTTATTCCTATTTATATGGAGAATATTTGATAAAATTAAATATTAAAAAAAATATTGATGTGACAATGCTACGGTGGACACTATATCATTCCCGTTTAATTTTAATACTAATATATTATTTTAGGGGAGTGTATTGGTTGTAGATTCTATAGGATTTTTTTGGACTTTCAAAGTTTGGGGTATTCAATTCGAATTTTCAAAAGTCTTTAAAATTTTTGAGGTATTCAATACGGATTTTAAAAAGTCTTTAAAAATCTTTGGGCCGCACTTATGTGCAATATTTCACGTGAAATATTAGTATATTTAAGGAAAGGTCGAAATTCGCGGATCTGTAGCTGGTTTGACCGGTCAAACGAATATTTTCTTAAAAATCGCGGAAAAATCGCGTGCAGGAGGCTAACAGGATAACGGGTTTCAGGTATGTGTTACTATAAAGACAATTATATGTTACAACAAGACCAAATATGTGTTACTGTAAGTACAAATAACACATAAATTGACTTTTCACATAAAATATTAATACAAATTAATTTAAGGGAGGATAAAATAGAAAAATTTACTCTTAATCCGTGTTACTATAAATACAATTATATGTTACTGTGCGGACAAATACGTGTTACTGTGAGGACAAGTAACACACAATTGACTTTTGAGTAACACATATTTGACCTTAAAGTAACACAGAAAAATGTGTTACTATATAAACACAGGTGTATTACTGTATTAAGAAATATGTGTTACTGTATAAATAAAACATTATTATTGAGAGGGAATGAGATACCCACATTAAAAAACGAAGAACAATAATTGAAAACACGAAAAACACAACTATGTTTAATAGTTTATCGTTAATTCATTCAAATAACAAAAACAATAATTTATCCGCTTGTTTCGTAATTAGCAGATCAGAAATCTGAACAGTTTCTAATTTTTTTTTTATTGAACTCTCGCAGCGGGCAAAAGATAAGACATTGCAAAGAAGGAGAAATATGTCGCGCGCAGAAGATGAGACATCGCGAAGAAGGAGACTGGCGCAGAAAAGAAGACAGCGAAGAGGAGTGACTAGCGGCGGCAGAAAACAGAAGAGGAGAAGAAGACGGGATATCGGATAAAAACATAAGAATAAGTCATATTGCACCATAAGAGTACGGTGAAATATTGTATATAAGTTTTTGGCAAAATCTTTAGGTATTCAACAGTTTATGAATTTTAATACTCTATGAATTTTGTTGGATTATTCTCAAAAAATATAAATAAATTTGACTATCCAAAATCTCTTCTAAAAACAAGAGATTTCAACGGATCCTCTCAAAGAACTCTGAGGACGAAAGATCAGAAATATGGATGGCAATATTGACCCAATCCGCGGGTACCCATCCCACCCCGCGAGCTTTGGGTCAGGTCGGATCTGTCCAGTATCGACCCGCGGATATCCAACCGACTCGAATCAATATATAAACTTTATATATATATATAATATAATATTAATTTAAAAAAACACTTCACATTAAAAAAAACATCTTCGCATCAATACCGGAGTTTATGAAAATCTATATAAATCAATAAAAAAAAGTATATTCCACTGTCAAGTTTATCAAAATCCATATAAATTAATAAAAAAGGTCAGTCAAACTCTGGACTCTATGAATTTTATAAATCCACGTACTTTTTAAAGTAAAAAAAAATCCAATAAAATCTCAATCGAATACAACCCCTTAATTTCAATGAAAAGTAAGATAGTAAATAATAAAATGAAATTTAAAAAATTATTTAAACTATCCAATACCGTTAATAACACTGAAACTATCCTAAGAAAATCCCTTCTATTTTTTCGTCATATAACCTTTTAAAATAAATTGAAATTAAACCAGTAAATCTGGAATAGCAAAATATACTCCCTCCGTCCCTCCCGCAATTACTTTCACACTTTCCTTTTTAAGACGTCCTACAATTATTTTCACACCCTTAAAATGGAAAACCATTTATATACTCTATCCTCACAATATCCTCAAATTTACACAAATGCCATTACTTTTTCTCCACACATACACAAAAGTTAACTCATTTCCTTACTTTATATGCATAAAGGTTTACAAAATTATCCCTTAAAATTTCCACTAAATTCACTTTTCTTATTGCACGTGACATTTCACATGTAAAAGTAAAGATGAGACGTACTCCTACTTACCAAGTATGAAATCTGTCTAATACAAATTTCTATCTAGTATTTTATTGATAAATTTAAAATATCTATATTTTCATTAATGCAAGATTTTCAACGTTTTTTTTTTTGGACAAACAAATATTATACTCCACTTATACCTTTAACAGGAATTCAGGATTAGAAAAATGAAGTAAAAAGAATTAAATAATAGAGAGAAATCTCTACGCAGTCCACAGCTCCCCTGATTTTTTTTCTACAGTAGGATCTTCACGTTTCTATCTCAAAGGTAACAATTTTCCCTTCCAATCTTCCTTTTTTCTGTGAATCGAGCAATGCTCAACTCTGGTATAACTTCAGCAGTTTCACTAAGAACAACTTATTCAGCGAATTATTACTCGAACTGCTCAAATGTAAGACGCCCTTTTGCCTATTCATCATCAAATCCATGCTGTTCTTGTTGTTGTACTTCTATTTATACAGTGCCCTTAATTAGCCCAACTTATGGATGTAGTTTATATGGATTAAGGCAATCCTCTTTAATTCAGTGGTCGCCTTATAGGAGATTGATTTCAGGTGGTTTTGATTATCATTCCCGGTTAGCAGCTCGGGATGTCGATGGATTTTGTTGTTGTGATAACATTTGTAATTTTAGGGAGAAAACTGTGCCTAGGAGAAAAGGGGGGTTAAGAAAGTGTTTGGTATATGAGGAAAGGAGTGAAAGTTATGGAGGTGGGAGTGTTGATGAGGCTGAGGTTTTGCTTAGTTTGTTGACTGAGGATAGTGGTGAAGAGTCTTATATTGTGAGAAAGGAGACCCGAAGACCGTTGGTGGGAAAGAGAGAAAATGATGGGGTGTGCCATGAGTGTGGGAGTAAGAAGAAAAGAGTTGATGTGGGTGTTTCAGAAAGTGAACCTAGGATTAGTTCAATCAAGAATGATAGTAGTAGAAGGAGAAAGGGAGTAATAATTCGAAGCGAAGAAGATGAAGGAGCTCTATTGAGAGAAGAAAATCGAAAAGCAAGTTTAAGGGAAGAACATAAGGGTACTTTGTTCAAGAAGAGGACAGAGAGAGAACAAGAAGAGAGGGAGTCGTTGTTGAGAAAAGCAACTCAAAAGGCTGAGGAAAAACAAGAGCGAGAATCGGTCATAAGAAGAGAGAATCAGAAGGTGAAGTCAAGGACAGAAGAGAGGGAAGATTTCTCGAGGAGAGAGAATCACAAGTTGAGGAAAGATGGATCTAGTTGCTCTTCTTATTACTCCCTCTCCTCAAATGGAGATTATGTCAGCGACAATGATGTTGAGCTTACGGTAGGGAGAGTCCACGATGACTCGTCGAGTAGTCATAAGAGAAATTTAAGGAATGATGAAATAGCTCATCATAACACCAGGGAAGAGGAACAAAGGAGTGAATATTACAGAGAAGACCATGGGTTTGGTTTGACAAAGAAGAGTTCATCTCAAGAATTTCATAATGGATCAAGTGTTGTTGAGTCCGACTACAGAAAGAAATCAGAGAAGAAACTTGCTGATATGTCAGTGGAAGAGATGAATTCGAGAAAAGAAGCTTCACTAAAGGAATCAAAGTCATCAATGGCGCATGAAAGTAATTATGAAAAGTCTTCTGTAACATCAACCGGAAGCAAGAAATTTGATGAAGAGAGGAAACAACAGCTTAGGCAAACAAGTGAAGAAGTTTCAAGGCAATCTGAAACCATGCTGAAGTATAAACAATCTGTGGGAAGGCAGGATATCCGCAGTGGCTACACTTCTGGCTCTGAAAAAGTATACAGTGGAAAGGCAGAGCTGTCGGCTAAAGTTGCAAGTGCAGATCAGGAAGCAGTTGAAGAACGCCAGACAATCAGAGAGGATGAGTATCAGAGAAGTTCTCGTAAGGTTGCTAAAGTATCAGAAATTCAAGAAATTGATATTAGAAAGTCTTTCATTTCTCAGCAGAGGTCTGAAACCAGTGTCAGGGCAGAAGACTACTCAACCGATATTCATAGTTCCATCAATGATGCAAAGAAGCAAAAGCAACAATATGATCATGTAAGTGATGTGGTGGAATCAAGGGGAGAATCCCAGCAAATGACCAGAAAAGACAGTAAGTCAATTTTGAAAACGGAAACAGCTGAACTTAGAAAACAAGAAGAGAATGTGAACTTAGCTTCTAGCTCATCTTTGGAATCAAAAGAGCCTCACCCCTTGATACATGCCAGAATTACCAAGAAAGTTAATTCTAGAAATGAATCTGATGAATTGAACAAAGTTTTAATCACGCGCTCTGGAAATACTGGTGCACTTAGGGTGGAGGAGAGAAATAAAAACAAGTCAGAGACACCAGTGACACCTGCTCCAAATTTACCCGAGACAGGTGCATTGTCTCAGGGATCAAAGGTCGGGATTGCTACTGGTGAAGATGCAATTGGATCTGCTTCTCGATTGGAGAAATCCTCAGCACACTATGTTGGTGAGTTTTCTAAACAGATAAGGAATGAACTTTTTAGTTCTGAAATCCAAAAGGAGAAGGAAACTCATGAAACAAAGGTTTCTCGTGAGGATAGTTCTGGAGATTCTCATTCTAAGGACCATGAGTTGGGGAGTGAGAATCAGCAGTCTGGAACAAAGGGACCTGCTGATGAAATGTGGAATGTAGATGAACAGTCTGTTCAGGAACCCTCAAAAGGAGAAGTCCAAGATAATGCAAGCAAAGCTGACAGTACAATCGTCAAGAGAACAGGAAGAACCTTGTGGAATACCATTCAAGATATTGTTCTTTTGCGATGGTCACCTCATTCTGAAAGTCATAGCTCAGGAAGGAAAACAGGCGGAAGCAATCAGTCCACGAGTAGTGTAACATGGTTTTCTGGACATGAAACAGAGGAACATGAAGAGGCAACTGAAGAAAAGGAGGGTAGAAGCATTAGGCGAGGTTCATCTGGTAGCCATCACGAAGAAAAAACCACCCACTCTCAAATTGAAGAAAGTTCCAGCTCATCAATATCACAGGGCCATAAAACGCATGTGGGAGTAAATGCACCATCTTCGTCAGTTATTCGAGGAAGTGGTTCATCTGGTAGCCATCACGAAGAAAAAACCACCCATTCTCAAATTGGAGAAAGTTCCAGCTCATCAATATCACAGAGCCATAAAACGCATGTGGGAGTAAATGCACCATCTTCGTCAGTTATTCGAGGAAGTGGTTCATCACAAGCCAGGATTTCTTTGCCTACTGGTGGAGAAGCTTCTGGAGAAACCTCTTCTCTCGCAATAGTTGACTCCTCGATTCCTCTGCCAGGACTAAGGCTGAGAAGATCTCCTGCTGTGCGAGAGGTTTCAGAAGCAGATACGTCTGATAATGGTATGAGTGAACAAGTAACTGCTGGATCATCGGAGCAAACAGAGTCTGTGGTTAATGAAGGGGAGGTTAAACAAAAGAGACTTCAGAGGAAAGACCATGTTGTAAGAGATAGATTTGATGAATGGGAAGAAGCATATAGGCTTGAAGCAGAACAGCGAAAAATTGATGAAATGTTTATGAGGGAAGCATTGTTGGAAGCCCAAAAGGCTGCTGACAAGTGGGAGGTACCTGTGGGGTCTGTGCTGGTGCACAATGGAAAGATAATTGCTCGTGGATGCAATCTGTAAGTTATTTTTATTCATTCTGTTTTTTTATCATTATATGAAAAAACTGTGATTTTTTAATGAAAGTGCATGTTTCAGGGTGGAAGAGCTACGTGACTCTACTGCTCATGCAGAAATTATGTGCATACGGGAAGCTTCAAACACGCTCCGGACATGGAGGCTTTCAGTAATATCTCTGTCGACGTTTGTTTAAAATAATTTATCTGGTTAGCTGTAAATTTTATGGTTGTGTTTCAGTTGGCATTACTGTATTTGATACTGTAAAACCAAGATTAATTTTAGATTGTTTCAAATGATTCCACTGGTCTAAATATGATTTGTACATGTTTCCAGTCCAAAGTGAAAAGAACTAAAGAAACTAATACTACATATTTTATGAAATTACTTGAGGAATTTTTTTTTCTTATCTTTTTGACCTTTTTAATTAATGTTTAACCATACATTATGACTCTGGAATTCAAACTGAGTGATTCTGCTGAATTTTATGATGCTCATAATGAGCCATATTTTTAGAACATTAGTATTGACTAAGTACTGTTTTCTGGGTCATAATTTTGTTTTCTGCTTCCCATAAAGAGACATTGTATGCCAAATATTTTTCTTATCATAGCAATTCTGCTCCAACATCACCAAGATAAGCCTAATAAAATGTTTCTTCATAACACCTAAGTTTGTTTTTATCTATAGGAAACTACGTTGTACGTAACACTTGAACCGTGTCCCATGTGTGCTGGAGCAATTCTTCAAGCTAGAATAGACACTGTTGTTTGGGGAGCGCCTAATAAGCTTCTGGGGGCTGATGGGAGCTGGATTAGGTAATAATACTTTGAGAAATCTGAATATATTTTAGGGTAAATACATTTTTTTGTCCCTTAAATTGTACTGTAAAAACTGGTACAACTTAAGAGACAAAAAAATGTATTTACCCCATATTTTATAACTTGTTTTGCTAATGCTTTGTTCGTTGTTTTTTTTAACCTGAATTGTTATTCTCTTATGACAGCTCTAATTTTATTTGAAGGAACTACTATTTACTGCTTATGTATGAAAACAACTTGGTTTCACTATCTGTTACTGGTTCTGCCTTTCTAGTTTCTCCTAGCTGGAATCTTGCCTGTGTGGTTTGACAAAAGATTTTGAATAGATTCTTATATCACGTGTTTACTTAAGGCAGTAGTACCCTATGACCAGTTGAAGCTTTTTATTCAGCTTGGGATTCTAATAAAATTATTCTATACATTCCACATACTCAACTGCCAATCAGGCCTGCATGTCTGTAGGTTTTGGGCAGTGGCTGAGCCAACAATGGGAAGATTAAAAGGAAATCTTACGGGTTGGATTACTCGTGTGTCAGGGAAAAATCCTATTTGAAATGGATGGTAACTTGATCCAAAACCTACTAGATGCTCCCGACTTTGACTCTTGTAGCCACCTGTCCTTATTCTATCGTCTTTCATCTCTGCTATGAAACTATTAAGGTAATCTGGTAGGTTAGACAATGGATTTTGTGTCATTACAATATGATATTATTCCTCCTATCCTATATTACACAACTTCTGTTTTCCTTCCTGAAGAAAATCTAGCTTTCATATTCTGGCCCAAAGGTAGGGAAAGATCACAAGATAATGCTACTATAGAGAAGGGGCATCCATTTCTATGGGACTGTTGGGGCTTGGGACCAAAGGACAGTTCGAGCTCCCTGTGATCTCATTCGTAAAGTAATGAAGATCCACCCTTAGTGAAACTGAATGTATACTAGGGTAAAATCTAAATGTGGAGAACATCACCCAGGTTGGTTGGAATTGCACCGTTGGGGAAGTGAGGGCTAAGTCAGGAGGGCTGGTCCTCTTGTTGAAGAAGGAGGTTTCAGTGGTAGTTCAGAGCTATATTATAGCGCACTCAAGCTGGAAGCCCTAACTCCACCCAAAAGCTAGCTCAAGAGTGGAGGATTGACTCCCTACTTAAGTACCCATCCAAAATTGCTTGCGAATTCAATGTGGGATCGTAACATGTATATTAAGGCAATTGTATAAATTAGCATAATCAACCTAGATGGAGATTTACAGTGTTTTATGGATTGCAAAACAGCAAAAAGGAAGGGGTCTTCTCTTAGGGAAATTGGTAACTTTAGGACTTATGGGATGCCTTGTATTATTGCTGGTTATTTGACCTTGGGTGCATATAGTATCAGTATATATAGTGCAATCATAGAATGACTACATGCACGACTAAGAATGGATTTGTCCGTTTCCTCGAAAACCCCCATAATTGACAGGTAATTCATCATTCATGCATTTGGGTCTGTTAGGTACTCCCTCTGTCCCATTTTGTTTGTCTTACTAGAGAAGATTTTTTGTCCCAAAATAATTGTCACTTTGCATTAATCTAGGGGAATTTAATGTCGTATTCCAATTTTGCCCTTACATTTGCTTTTGCAATAATATGCATTAAATGACTACATAGGTAAATAAAAGGGTAAACATGACACACTACACATAAATTTATTGCAATTAAAATGGAGTTTCTTAATTCGAGTGAAATATCCTAAAATGACAAACGAAATGGGTCGGAGGGAGTAGCACATAGCCACATTAATTTCCGTTTAGGTGAAGCAGGCGGAGTGAAGTTAGAGAAGAATCCAGTGGTCAGTGGTCACCCACGACTACGGCGTCACACTAGTGCCACAAAGGTTTTTGGTGAGCGGGTCTTCAACTGGGTTGAAGTCAATAACAAGTTAGATCCCCTTCTCAGGGAAGAGTTTGGGATTAACATCCTTTTTTATTACATCATTAATGGAACTGCCACTCCTTCCCTAATTTGAGCATCGGCTACTACATTGGTCAAGCCTTGTTATAGTTTTGATTTCAAAGTCAAATCCTCTCCTGCCCCCTCTTGATCTGCCACTGGTTGTGAGTGTTGAATGTGAATGTAGATTGCTACCAATACATCCCTGACGTTACCGTATTTTAGTGGCTGCTTGCATACTTACAATATAGAGTCTTTAAAAAATGTAAAAAATTAGTGAATCTGTATTTCTTTCCCTTTCTCGTGTCAGTAAATTACAACTCACAAGGCTGTTTTCTTGGTGTACTTATTATGTGCTTTGCATGTAGTTTCCTGTTTTGCTGCCAAAGTATAATTGGAGGTCAGAATATACATATCAAAACTCACATTAGATTGTGTTGTTCAAAACATTTTCTGTTATGATAGTCATCACGGTATGAAGTTGTTTGCACGAAAATTGTTGTTGCCTTCATTAGTTACATCTCTTTTCTCAATTCCATGATTACAATGAAAACTTTGATTATCTCGTCATTTATAGGCTTTTTCCTGGTGATGGAGCAAACGGTGTGGAACAAAGTGATAAGCCACCTGCTCCGGTTCACCCGTTCCACCCTAGGATGACTATTAGACGAGGAGTATTGTCATCAGAATGTGCAGATGCAATGCAGCAATTCTTCAGGCGAAGGAGAAAAGAGGACAAGAAAGCTGATGATACTCCTGCAGCACCAGCTCCGTGTCTTCCCATTTCAAATCGACCGGCTAAGTTGTTGGCAAAGATGCACGATGCTTTCCACATGATGTTATGCCTCTAGTTGCATCTCCCTTTCTTCTGAGATGAGCTGATTTCTTCACTTTTTCTAGCCCACTTTGAATACTCATTTTTCCCTTTTTAGACCATAAATATTCTATCTAGACGACATGATTTAATCATTGAATTGTCACTTTCACGCTTCACAGTTGAACGATCACAAATTTGGTTGATGGGAATTTAGGTGCAGTGTTGTTGTGATGATGATTTTTATGTGACTATTTACCACAGAAACAGATAATCATTACAGATATATTTTTTGGAATAAAATAGTGTTGAATCAAGGTTTTAAACAAAATCCCCTATTTTGTATCAATCTCTTAAAAAAGTTTTCATTCAAGCTTCTCTTGCACCATAGTGTGTGTGTCGCAATTGTTCTTACTATACTAGTAATGTGTTTTAATTGATGAAAAGACATAGTACCAAAATCTGGTGAGTTGCCCTATTCTAAGTTTAGCTGACACGTCTTCATCATGAGTTGTCCATATTATGATTTTTTCTTTGTAAATTTCGGAAAAAGATAGACACATGATAAAATGTAAGTGAAAAGTTTACACAATGATTTGCAATAAATTTACCAAAATAAATGAAGTATTTTAAGTCTTAACTCACCTTCTAATACCATTAGAAATTAGTAGTATTTGAAAAAAAATAAAAATTTGTTTCTCGTGTTTCGCAACTAATATTTCTTGCATTATTTTGATGGGCCATGCCATTTTAAATTTTGCTGTCATTCTTGGTTCCATTTCCTTCACTATTCTTTTGTAGTAGTAGCATTTATATCATCAATAATTATACGCTATAATCGTGGTTTTTAAGTTTAATTTTTAAATGTTCAACAGCCAAATCATAGTAGAAAACAGCATGTTATAAGCTTAACAATGTCTTCAAGATTGCTTCAAGAAAACAAAATTGGCAAATATAGCTAAGCAAAAAAAACATGTCCCCTTTACGTTGCATATTCAAAGCAGAAATGCATAGCCTTTACTTCAAAGGAAGATTAAAAAAGTCTTAAATTTTGATAAATGATAACATAAAACAAGGCATGATGAATTTGTGATATTATAATATGATTACTAACTAATAGGAATGATTATGGTACTAACCACACAACATTGTCGATAGCAACATATTACCAATGGTACTAATTCTCCAAAGGGCTGTAGAACCAACACTAATCTTGATAATGGGTCATAAACACGAACTAGGGCCGGGTCGGATCAATTAGAACATGACACTTTAACACTTTAAAAGAGATGAGTGTTAATGATCTCACCGTAAGATCGTCTTATGCAAGTCTTTGTCCGATAATTTTGTCATCCGGGTCAAATCAAGACACTAATCCTGATGCAAAATTTGAAGCCATTAGGTATTGGCTTCTCTTTAAAAAACACATGGCAATATAGTAGAGCAGCCATATAGTATTCACGCGACCTTTATGACATATCACCCTACTTCCAAAATGTGAGAGAGATATAAATATAAATGCATCTACATGTTCTAATCAACTCACCCTCTCCAAAATGGCCACATTCCAATGGGCTTCTCTTTCATTCTTCTTCATCCTCCTAATCTCTGTAAATTCCCAAGCGCCAGCAGCTTCACCTTCTAATGCACCACCCACCATTCCTCCACCAACAACCACCACATCACCGCCACCGACAGCTGCAACCACCCCTTCCCCCACATCACCACCACCTTCAAGCTCAACCCCACCACCACAAACTCCACCACTTCCACCAGTTGCATCTCCAACACTGCCACCAGTATCACTACCACCACCTCCACCGGTCGCATCTCCATCACAGCCACCAGTATCACCACCACCACCACCGCCAGTTTCACCACCAGCCACACCGCCAACTGTGCCACCACCACAAGCATCTCCGGCACCAGCCCCTGCAGTAACCCCACCAGTGCCACCGCCAGCTCTAGCACCATTTACTGTACCACCAGTGGCAGCACCTGCACCAGCCCCCAGCCACCACAAGAAACGAAGGCACAGGCATAAGCATCATCATGCACCAGCTCCTGCACCTATTCCTAAAAGCCCTCCAGCACCTCCTACAGTCCAAGATACCGATGATTCCACACCAGCACCTTCACCGACTTTGAATTTGGTAATGAAAATGATACCCTTTTAACATTTTGGATCGATTATCTAAACATCAAATAGTTGCTAATTCCTCATCACTTAATTACAGAATGGTGCTGGATCGCTCAATCAGAATGGAAGAACTAGAATACAGCTGACCGTTGGATTGGCTGTGGCCACCTTTTTGGCTATCACTGGCTTCTGTTCCTAACTCTTATTGGAGAAAGGCGTATTGGCATACAGAAGAGGATCAGAGCATGAGATTCACTGCATTTTTATCCATATGATTTCATTCTTTACCAAAAATATTGTATCAACATTATATGAATTTTTTAAATAGTAATAATTGTCATCAGACCACAAACATATTTGTTCTTTTGTTTTTGTTTTTAAATAATTGAACATGAATAGATTCCAAGCTCTCTCTAGACTTGATCTGTATTTGCACTCAAATCAATTTCCTCCTGCAAGTTGTACTCGATCACAAGGCCGAGATTGTCAACTAGCTTGTGATACTGAGAACATCCTGAACACTGTTGAATAGAATAGTCAGTTGTGACAGATAATAAACAAACTACAACAGCGCATAAAGACAAATTAATAAACATGGCAGACACTTCAGATTGCCCTAAGCATCTAAGGATCTCACGTGTTCAGGAAGCCATTTTTGGATACTGCAAGCATGACTTTATATAAAATATTTCCCTCAGAGTTCACTGCATATTTTCTTCGTCGAACCTAAATGATTCTACAAGCAGTATCTGATTTGACTACAGTATCTTTGTATCCTCGTTCTGTGATTCTCAGAAAACACAGAAATAGCATGAATGATTTCTCATTTCCTACACACTGGTAAAGGAAAGTTGCATACACACAGAGAGGCTAAAATGAAAGTCCAGAAGACCATGTCGGTAACTGGCATAGTGTGCATCTGTTGGGTCTACTTACAAACTACTAACTATTCAAAGATTAACAGACAAATGACTGACTTCTCTTTCACAGAAATAGGTTTAGGAAGTATGATCAAACAAAAGTGAACATGGTAACACAAACGAAAGACAGCATGGTAGAACTGCAAATAATGAATGCATAAATCCGTAGTTACCTGCACATAAACGAGCCCACGTTCGTAAGCTAATCTATTTATTAACCTTTTTGAGCGTACACCACAAGCATCACATGTAAAGGTTACTAACAAACTTCTTCTTGGGAGCTTCAGATCAATAGTAGCCTCCTGGAAGCAAGAGTACAAAATACTTTATCAAGATTGAATTTATTAAAAGCACAGACTGGTTCTATAAAATAACTACCTATGCTGAAACCATCAAAGATGTTTCAAGGCCACGAAAGAAAGGCCTCGTGAAATTATAAAATCTTTTAGGGAAAAATGAAATTTAGCAACCAATCTTATGAAATTGCATACGTTAATACATAATAAGTGGAATTTCTCTAATAAGAGAATTCTCTGCATTATCGACTTATTCTTGCCAATACTTACATTTCATGGATAACGAGCATCCGAAGCCTGTTTACTACTCCTAATGAGAGTAAAATCATATGAAAGAATCTGATTTGCATATAAAAACTTTACCATTGAGTGCATATAATATTAAAAACACGATCTTCTTTTTATTTTTTACATTCAATGTCTCAAGAAACATGACCTAAAACCTAAAAGGCCTAACAAGAGTGGATCAACTTTACTACAATCAACAAATTAGTTATGAAAATGAAAGGCTCCAAACCACGAACCAACTAAATTTTCGGTACCACAAAGCACCAAGAACGTTGACAGGCTTTCTAAGGAAATCGTCACACTATTACTGAAAATTGTGAAATCAATAACCGTTGAAAACTAATTAGATTATTAAAGCCAATCTTTTTCACCCCATACACGGTTTATTTCCAATTTTTCTAGAACCAGGAAAGCTGCAGCTTGAATTTCACTAGTACTAAAGGCCTCTTACTAGAAATGCTCATACAAGTGCTAATCAACCCGTAATGGCCTAATGTTATGGATCTGACTCAGAATTAGCAAGCCACACATTGTAGAATTAAGCAAGCAATTACACAGTTATCATGAATAGTATAACAAGAGAGACGCTGCTTCTATATCTAGTTCAAAAATTAATGTAAAAAGGAAATATGCCTGTTGGGAATCATTTGTAAAGGAGGAATCCTCTGTTTCTCTGTATCCATCATTACTATTTTCTTTCTCCAACAAACATGAAATTCTTGGCGCCCTAAAACATTGCTCCAGCTCCTTATTTCTTCGGTAAGAAATCCTCAGCCTGACAAAACCATTTACTCCAATTAACAGCATAACAAACTACACAATATGATTCAAGAGAACTGCTCTAATGGAATGGGGATAAGAGCAAAACAAACAAGAGGAAAAAGATTAACATTCTTCCTGCTATTATAGAAAATAAGATGAAGATTGTTCGTAAAAACTTGCCTTGTTCAAAAAAAATACTACAAGTTTCGAATTAAGGGATTGTGAAGCATAAAATCCAGATGAACAAATAAAACGCAGGTGAGTCTAGAACAATCCTAAATACAACAAGTGTGAATAGTATGGAAATCTGACCTGGGGATTGTAAAATCACTGCAGCTGGTGCCCAAATTTGGGTTGAAAGATTGGAAACGGGGGAGAGAAGGGACGGTGATTGAGCATAGCGAATGAAGAATTGTAGAGCTGCTAACTGCATCCATGTCCAACACCAAAACAAGCTGCTGATATTCTTCTTCCCAAATTTTCACTGAATATCTGAAGGAATTTTTACGACTTCTATCACAATTACTCCCTCTTGCTTCAATTGTACAGTATTGGAATTTTTTAATAATTTCTTTAAATATTTTTTAAAGATTCGGTTGATTTTTTTTTTAATAATTTTCAGATTTTAATTATATTTTTAAATTATTATACATAAATGACTTATTTCAAAGATAAATAAATTATATTACCCCATATTTATATAAATGTAAAGGTTGAAAATATGGTGGAAATATTGAAACCCTAAATTAGTGAAAATATGGATGGACATATTAATATATATAAAATTTAAAATTTATAAAAATTTAATAACAAACTTTTAATATATAATTTAATAAAATAATCTAAACACAATTATATCTGTGATAAATTTATACAAAATATATAATACTCCATATACAATGTTATTTTATATAATATTTTTTAAAATTTTTTAAATATTAGACTCGATATTGTTATTTTATATGGATATTTTTTATTTTTTACAAATATCGTGAAAATATATGTTCATTTTAATATCGACATCGATGACCACGAAAATTAGATATATTGAGGATATCTTCAAATATTTTTATCCATGAAGGTAACTTTGTCATTTTATGTATATTAACGTGATGGAACGATACATATTGAACTATGCATGACATTTGTGCACTGAATGCAATAACATATCTACAATGAGTAAGACCTCTTACCAATGAATAATGTTAATGTAATGTTACATATTGAAATTCACATAAATCTCTATATAAATATCACATCATGTCTACATAATTGACACATCATCTCTACAATAATAGTAAGTATGTTTTATTGTGTATTGTAATTTAAATTTATAGTATGTATATTTTATTTTTTATTGTAATTTAAATTTATAATATTTGTGTTTTATTTTCTATTGTGTTTTTTTAATTTAAATTATTAGTAATTAATAACTATTTTTAAAAAAAATCCTCAAAAAAAAAAAAAAAAAAACTAAATTTGTAGAATTATCTTCATAATTATTAAATAAAAAATCAAATTAAAATGAAATGAAAAACAAAATTAAAATTAAAATTAAATAATAAATAATAAATAATAAATCTTGAATAATATTTGCAGAATAGTGTGGAGGCAAATTTGTCACAAGGGCGCGGCTAAAGGCACCCAGATTTCCTATGAGTACACCCACCAACCATTTTTTTAATCTTTCAGAACCTGTGAAATGTCCAATATACCCCTAGGTTAAAATTTATGAAAAAAATAAGGATGAGTACACCCACTCATTCTATTTCACCACCTCCACCTCCTCCACCACCACCACCACCACCACCATTCAAAAAAAAAAAACTCCAAAATTGCAACAAAAATTAATCCAAAACACCAACTGTTCGAAAAAATTTCCAAAACAAACATGTTCGAAATTTTTTCCAAAACAAACTCAACATGTTCGAAAAAAATTTCAAAACAAACTCAATATGTTCGAAAAAAAAGATTGAACATTTTGTTCGAAAATTTTTTCAAAACAAAATCAAATTGTTCGAAATTGTTTCCAAAACAAACACAATATGTTCGAAAAAAATTTCAAAACAACTTAAATTTTTCCCAAAACAAACTCAAGTTGTTCGAATTTTTTTCCAAAACAAACGCGCTATGTTCGAAAATAATTCCCAAACTTCAAAAAAAATCCTAATTTTTTTTTCAGAAAACCCTAATTTTTTCTAAACCTAAACTTACCTGTTGTTAGCGGCGGCGGCGAGGGGAGGAGGGGGTTGGCGGCGGCCGCGATTGTGGGGAGGAGGGAGGGCGGCGGCCGCGAACGAGGGGAGGAGGGGGGGGCGGCCGCGAACGAGGGGAGGAGGGAGGGCGGCCGCGACGAAGGGGAGGAGGGGGTGGGCGGTGGCCGCGTCTGTGGGGAGAAGGGAGGGCGGCCGCGACGAAGGGGAGGAGGGGGTGGGCGGCGGCCGCGGCGAAGGGGAGAAGGGAGGGCGGCGGCCGCGAACGAGGTTGCAGGGGAGGGCGGCCGCGAACGAGGGCGGCGCGACGGGAGGGCGGCGTTGGCGGCGTGACTGTGGGTGTCTCAATTGTTGAGAAAGAGAGAGGATGAGAAAGGGAGAGGAAGAGGAAGGTTTTATTTGAAGAGGGCATTTTTGGTTTTTCCAGGTGGGTGTCCTCATCCGATTGGCGTGTGTCCTCATCTCCTGGGTGTGCTCATAGGATCGTCGGGTGCCTTTAGCCGCGCCCTTGTCACAAATGCCTATCCTCTGGGGATGGTCTTAGTGGTACTCTTTTAGGGTCCAACTATTTACACCTCCATTTGCGTTGAGAACACTCCCCCTCTGGACGCACCCCCCCTAAAATCTGATGCACCCCCCCTCAAATTGTCATAAATGCCCTTTGTATCATTTAATGTATTTTTACTAAACACACCATGGCTTATAGATGCACCCCTCCTTTTTTGAAAAGTCCCTCTATCCCTCTATCTTCCTCCCTCCCTTTTGCAAAAAACCATCGAGCAAAAAACCTCCCTCCTCCCTCCCTTTTGCAAAAAACCATTGAGCAAAAAACTCCCCACTGATTTCGCACACTCCCCATTCACGCAGAAGGCAACCACCGAACGAAGACACCCCCATTCGCACTCCCCCTTCGCTCGAAACATCATGGACAAACAAGACGCAGGTATGTAATTTAAAAATTAATGTTCTTGAGTTTTAATGGGTTTAGGGTGATGGTGAAATTCTTTAGTTTTTTATGTTGCATTTGTTTGGTTTTTATGGTGTAATGGTGTATGTATGGTGATTTAGGAATGAAATGGTTGATTTTGTAAGGGTTTTTAGGCGAATGCGATTTAGGGTTTATGGTTTAGGTCGATTTGGTACGCGATTGGGTGTAAGGCTATGTATGTATGGTGATTTGGTACGCGATTTGTTGTCGTTTTTAGTTTTTTGTCGCTGAACCAGTGTCGACAGACTTTCTCCCCGTCGACTCTGGTTCGTCGCGGATGTGGCGTGCCGTCGACATCGGGTGATCGACCAACAATATTGTTGGTCGACATCGGGTGACCGACTACCTGTTATTTGGTCGACATCGGATAATCGACCAACAATATTGTTGGTCGATATCGGGTGACCGACGACCCATTTTTTGGTCGACGTCGGGGGGTCGATCGAACTTGTTTTTGGTCGATATCGGGGGGTCGACCACAACTGATTTGGGCAGTTGTTTCACTTGTTTGGATTGGTTCTTGAATTTTTGTGCTTTTTGGACATTTGAAGGAGAAACTCGCGATGGGCGTGCTCTGTTTAGTACTTTTCTCATTGGTTTAGGGGACATATCTTTATTGTATTATGTGATGTAATTTGTGTAGGTGTTTCGATTAAAAAAAAAGACTCTTTTTGTGGAGATGTTTAAATGTTTAATGGTGCATGCAATGTGTTTGATGAAATGCTTGTGTCCCTGTTTGTAGTTTACAAGAAGAGAGTAAGGCCAACCGCTTCTAACAAAAAAAAGAATGAGCAAATGGTTGAGCCTCCTCAAGGACAAAGTGCACCTCAACCACTTGTTGCCCCAGCCCCAGCTATAGGTGAAGAAATTGCACCTCCACCTCAAGAACAAAGTGCCTCCACACCACCGCAAGAACAAGGTACCTCCTCACCACCGCAAGAACAACAAATTTCCCCTGCGCTAGAACAACAAGAAGTTGCACCCCAACCACTAGTTGCCCCAGCTATAGGTGAAGAATCTGAAGACGCGGATGAGGATGAGGTAGAATCCGAAGATATATTTGACGATGATGACGATGAGTTCGATGATAGACATGAGGTAGCAAATGAAGAAGAGGAAGCAAATGATGATGTGGCCAATCCTCCACTGTTGACCACTTTCCAAACTCACGTGGCCAACTACATTTGGAAGGGGGAAGAGCGCGTCGTGCTCAAGTGCCATAGCCACATTAGTAAGCTTTTGGCATGGGAATTTGCTGAGAACGAAGATATCCCACAGCATCGACGATGGGTTAAGTATTTTAAAAAGTCCGGACTGCTTGAGATTAGGAATTTCTCCTACAGATCCACTAACAAGAACCTCATCACTGCTTTTGTTGAGCGATGGCACCCTGAGAACAACTCTTTTCATTTTCCATTCGGTGAAATTACCATTACACTGGATGACGTTTTCTGCATTACCGGGTTACCTGTTGAAGGACGGCCAGTACGGTCTACTCGTGTTGATCACATCTCTGCATACTCGTGTTGATCACATCTCTGCATATTCTGATGTTAGTAAGTTATTGGGCGTAAAATCCGATGTTGCGAGGGGTTTAGTAAGTGGTTCACGGGGGTCTTCGGTGAAGTTAGAATGGTTGCGAGAGAACTTCATGGAGAAACAGTATTCTGATGACCGTGTTCAGGTGTTGCGTGCTTCACGGGCGTACGTGTGGTATACATTTGGCTGCTCTTTATTTGCGGATAAGACTGGAACTCGTGTGTCCACGTCCTGGCTTCAGTATTTGGAGGATATGCAAGGTTTGCATGAGTATGCATGGGGAGCGGCCACATTGGCTTATTTATACAGACAACTGGGTTTGGCATCCAGACATAAGACCGCACAGATATCAGGCTATTTGACTCTATTAGAGGTAAAATTCATACTTTCCTGTATTGGTCTTTATTTTGCGTTTTAATCAATAATTTTAACCCGTTGTTGTTTGTTTGTAGGCTTGGATTTATGAACACTTTCCCGTATTGGTCAAACCTCCCCATAACATGGACTTCAAGACTGGTGATCCACTATCAGTGAGGTGGGCCCCTGAAGGATATGTCGGCCCATCGATGGCTCGTGTTCAAGCATTTCGAGAGCGTATGGATGCACTAGAACCACATGAGGTGAGAACTTGTCTTATCCTTTCTTTGGTGTGAATAAATGGTATTTAATCAATAATTTACTTGTAATGCAGGTTATGTGGAATCCATATGCAAAAATGAGACAAGATTATCCTTTGTATGAAGTCGCGTACTTTCATGGGTGTTTGGTATGTGGTGATATCGTGGAGCCGTACATGCCAGATCGAGTGCTTCGACAGTTTGGATTTATCCAAACGATTCCAGAGAGGCCTCTTGTTGCACGTGCTGAACGAAGTGCTAAAACTTCAAAGAAGACTAAGCTTGTGTGGGGCTATTTGGCTGATTATTTTGAGACGTGGGATATGCACCTGCTTTCGTCTGAAAGACTCGGAGAGAAGGCCAGACTACCGTGGGAGAGTGCTCCGGACTATAGAACATGGTTCACGCAGAACACGCACGTGTTTTTGTCGAACCCAGCCACACGTGTGACAGCATCGTCTGATCGAGTACCCATCACAGATGATGCATGGCTTATGATCAGTATCGCTCAAAACATGATGGCTCCATTGGTTCAAAGGTGGAAGGACGGAGACACACCGACAGCGGATGAGGCAATGCAGGTTATGGAATCGGCTTGTAGAACACTACAACCGCCACCTCTTCCGTCGGTATCATCATCAAGGCCAACAAGAGGCAGGGGCAGGGGAGGAAGCGGAAAGAAACGGGCCAGGAGCTAAATAGTGTCGTGGTGTTTTATGAATACTTATAGATAATTTAGATGTTTACTTTATTTGGATAATTTGATGTTTAATTTGGATGAATTTATGTTTCTTTGGATAATTTATTTTGGATGAATTTATGTTTCTTTGGATAATTTATTTTGGATGAATTTATGTTTCTTTGGATAATTGGATAATTTGATGTTTTATGACATGTGGTGTTTTATGAATATCACCGGTATGATGTCCTTGCGTTTTGATGTGTTTCTAGTATTTCACATGATTACGAATTAATGTGACTTAATGTCGAATTAATGTGACTTAATGACGAATTAATGTGACTTAATGTCGAATTACAGTTAAATTTGACTTAGTTAAATTCCATTACGAGGTATCGAATTATCAACAATTGGTCGAATTATTAACAATTGGTCGACCACTTGATGTCGATTATAACACAATTGGTCGACGATTTGTTGTCGGTCGACCACTGAATGTCGACCAAAGCCTCTCTGTTCAGAATTATCATGTCGACGAGATGTAGTTTGGTCGACTACATGTGGTCGACCATAATACAATTGGTCGATGATGTGTTGTCGGTCGACATCATGTTGTCGACCCACCTATCTCTGTTCAAAATTAGGTTGTCGACACGCTGTGGTTTGGTCGCTTACTTTTGGTCGACGAGTGCTCATGTCGTCGATATTCAGTAGTCGACTGAAATGGTTGTGGTCGATTCTATGTTGTCGACGAGATGTGGTTCGGTCGATCACAATTCATCGAAGAATGCTAGTGTCGACGACACTTCGTGGTCGATTATAATAATATTGGTCGACAATTGGGTGTCGGTCGACAGCATGTTGTCGACCAAAACACCTCTGTTCAGAATTTGGTTGTCGACTTGGGCAGTTTTGGTCGACAATTGGTTGTCGACTTGGGCAAGTTTGGTCGACCATGTTCTATTCAAAGCAAAATGAGTTCAAATGTAACTGTAATGTACACAATTTATGACCAACTTACAAAGATATGTGAGTATTTATTATGGCCAAGTTAAAAGTTTGACAAAAGCAATGACTACTCCAAGTCATTTACAATAGTTTCACAAAAGCAATGACTACTCCAAGTCATTTACAATAGTTTGACAAAAAGAATGACTACTCCTAGTCATTTACAATAGTTTCACAAAAAGAATGACTACTCCTAGTCATTTACAATAGTTTCACAAAAAGAATGACTACTCCTAGTCATTTACAATAGTTTCACAAAAAGAATGACAATCACCCTAACTAATACGATTTTCCTTATACGCGTCCATCCACCCACTTGCAATTTGTTTTTTGTGTACAACCCACGAACTTCCAACGGGAGGAAATGGGACATTGTCAGACAACACTACCTGTAGCAACCAATAATGACATTAATTGGACATCTATATATTTTTCATAAATATAAAAATTAGTAGAATACTTGCACAAAGTGATTATCATTGACGTGACCCACGGAAATTCTTTTGGGGTTTTCAGGTGGCGAAGTTCGTAGAGGAAGAAATGTCAACGATATCTTATTACCCAAAGTTATCAAGGCCACATTGTAGGTCGATGCCACCAAGTACCCCATATAGGGTAGATGAAACCAAAACTTTGACCGTGCAAAATCAGCAAAACAATTTAGGGCAGTCAATATCTGGTTGATCATCTTATCCTCTCTAAAGACACCCGTGTATAAGTGGACATGGTGACTCAACTCCGTCATCATGTCTTGTTGAACTTTTGCCCAGTTGTCCTCCCCAAACCCCATTGCCTCAGCTACCGATCGAAAACCACAATGGCCGTCTGATGCAACATCAACACATTCCATCACGTACGGTTGAAAACGAACGGGCAATAGAGCTATAAGTCCTTGTTGTGAGGTAGATGAGCGCGTACGCTTACGAGGAACCACCTATGCACCAAATTATTTTTCAAAATAAGCAACGTATTAATAAGCAATGAGCCACAAAACATATAGAAAAGACAAATATCTTCGCCTCCTGTTTCTTTTTATTCGAAGTAGACACCTTCGCCTCTTGTTTTTTTGTATTAGAAGTCTTTGAAGACTCCGTCAAGTCAACAACATCCTCTTTGGTTGGGAAAGGCATTGATTCTATGTACTCAAAGAGGCTAGGATCCCGTTTTGTCGAAGAAGCTTTAGGTTTTTTCTTATTTGTTTTGGGTCGACCACGGGTCTTGACTTTCGGCTCCGGTTCAATAAGAGAAGTGGTCTTTGGATTCCCAAGTTCTATGGCTTGCCTCAACATTACCCTCTTCTACGTCGGCTCCTCCTGCTCCTTGTAGGCAATCAACAAACCTTTAATAATATCCTCATATCGGGTGTCAAGATCTTCAACCACATCCTCTTTCACATCTATCACATCTTCCTCCTTTCTCAAATTTGGCTCCATGTCAAGCTTTCTCCAAAACTTATCAATAGCTTCTAAAGGTATCGATTTGCCAAGCCGGTGATATTCGTCGAGTTCGTGAGTGCATGGCAACCCGCATACCTTCCTTAGATAGTGATTGCATATGTCAGGATTGGACTCGCCGTGTTCGATACACGTCATTTCTTTGTAAATCTTTTCCAACGCGTAAATTGACACCACTCCTACAAGCTCATGATATAAAACAGACTTGAACTTGTGTAAAGCAACATTCACACTCTTCTCAAACGAGGCTTTAATTGCATTGTGGCTCGCTTGATAAAGTGTGTCCGTCTTTGACCAACAAATCTCAAAATTGCCCACACTATTACCTAGCGACCTCTTCAGTGCTGCATGATGACTCTCAACCCTGAAATTGTAGTTATAGTAATTATCATTTTAACTACACAATAAATAGAAAATGTCCAACAACTAGAAACTATTAATTATCAACGAATAATCAACAATTATATATATAATATTAAAACATACTTGTTCGTTGTTGTATTCTCATAATGCATGTATTCATCCGTCCACACGGCTATGAATTTCTCCTTGAAGGGATTTACCCACTGTGTCATGCAGTACGAGTATGCTTCAATTTCCTTGTTAACATTTGCATACTCACTTTGAAAAATCTTAAGAACGGTAGTCAATTCTTGTTCGGAGGATGCGTTCGTCACATTTTTCCATGAAAAGAAGAATCTTACCCAATCCTCCTTGGTCTCAAACTTACCCTTGCATTTGGCCAAAACATTCCTATCTATGTGCCATCTACATAGGAAATGTTTAGCCTCTGGAAATATGGAAGAAACAGCATTCACGAGGGCTAACTCCCGATCCGTAACAACAACTCTCGGTAAACTCACATCCTCCAACAACTCACGAAGGACACTTAATGCCCACGTATAGTTCTCCTCCTTCTCACCATCGAGAAATACAGAAGCTACCGAAAAGGTCATGCCTGTGGATGTAAATCCTACCATCTCAAAATAGGGCAACTTATATTTGTTAGTCTTGTACGTGCAATCCATTATCAACACACTTGGAAATGCACGGTACAACTGAAGGCCTGTGGGGTGTGCAAAGAATAGATCTCGAATAGTATTCGACTCTGCACAATATCTGTGGCTTTGATAATATTGATTATCAATCAACAATGTCATCAACTGTTGTAGTTGACTTTTTCCAGCAAAACCTGCCAATTTATACTTGCTTCGAACGTTGTACACGGTGCGGATGGTAGAATAGTTGTTCGGATTTCTCGACTTAAGCAATTTCAACACATCCTTCGGTGGAGCGTTGCACTTGGACATATCAACAACCAACTCTTCTTCTTCGGGCGTTAGCCTACCAACGTACGAGTGGCCCTCAAGGTACATAGCTACAGGATGATTGTGGGTCCCACATCTCACGTCCAACCTCCACTCATTTTCTGATATTTTTATACCCCTTAACAGAAAAGGACATCCACACTTCTTCGACCCCGTTGTCCTTTTTCGGCCCTTTTGATCATCAAAATCAACAACAACATCATCATCATCGTTTGGTAACACAACTAATTGGTTTCTTCCCCTTGGCTTATTTTGACGATAGGTTCCACCACGCTCACATGTCAATAAAACTTGTGCCTTCTTCTTGCCACTGCCATTATCTGAGCGTTTTACAACAATGACAATGTTGTGTTGTAAGGCTACGTCTCGAACCCATTCTTGTAAGGCCTCTCGAGTTTCGAAATAGTTAAAATTGGTGAAGACATTGGTGTAGTCAATCACAAGATCATTATCCGGGGCATGCTCATTAACCGGGGCATCCTCATTAACCGGGGCATCCTCATTAACCGGGGCATGCTCATTAACCGGGGCATCCTCATTAATTGAAGCACCCTTGTTGGCTTCATCATCACAAGGCCCCAATGGGTTATCCGGGTTATCCGAATAATAAAAGAAATCCGGATCAAACTCTTCATCATCCGCCAAATTCTGAAAAACAAACACAAAATTCATGCTATAATCAATCCAAAGGATGTTGACGAAAATAATATAGTTGTATAATAATTCCAACACTCAACCCTCGTATCATACGTTAGGATTAACTTATGTGCCGACACTCAACCCTAAATCATGCTATAAGCGTAAGTAATGAAAAGGACAAATCTACTAAAAATACAATCCGTCGACATCATAATATCGATCAACATACTTTCGTTCGGCCATGTTTCGTCGCCCACTTAAGGTGATGGTCGACTTCTTCCCATCGACCAAAATGGCGATGGTCGACTTCTTCCCATCGACCAAAATGGCGATGGTCGACTACGGGCGATCGACCAAGAAGTATTTCGTCGACGAACCAGTACCGAAAAACATACGCGCAAAACTCATATTTTTTAAACGCGCCAACATCCCAAAAATCAATTTTCTTCCAAATATATATCACAAACTACTCAAAACCAAGCAAGGAACAATATATTATGCATTAAACTAAGAAAACACCCTTATATATCCCTACATTACGAAAATAAAAAGTGTCAAAAAAACAAAACATTAAACTTACATATCTATAGAATCCTTCTCGTGTTTCAACCATTTTGTTATCCTTCAAGGACCCCGAATATAAAGGAACGATTTTGTTAAAATGGTGTGGCCGAAATTGAAGAAATGAGAGTGGCCGAATTTTTTTTCGGTAAGTTGAAAGTGAAGAAAATGGTGAAGAAGGGGTTTAGTGGGGAAGGAGAAAGGTCAAAAATTAGGGGGGGTGCGTCCAGTAAATGGGGTGCATTTAGTATGTACCATTTTACTAATAGGGTATTTTTGATATTTCACATGAATATTATAATATAAAACAAATGAGGGGTAGTGTTCTCAACGCAAATGGAGGTGTAAATAGTCCACCCCGCGGTGAGAAGGATTTGTTTTCTCCATTAGTCAAATGAGGGGGATATGTTTGACTAATGGAGAAAAATAATACTCGAGCCCTTTAAAGAGCCCAGGCCAAACATATTTTAATTGTTTTAATAGCTCAAAAAAAAAAAAAAGCAGTTTATAAATTGTTAGCTTATTTTTATCATTTTATAAGCTCTAACATCTTATACAAATCGTTTCGAGAGCATGATGTAAATAAATATAAAGTAATTTATAAGTTGCTAAAGTGTTCATTTTATGGTCATACTACAAGTGCAAAACAACTACCAAAATCAACTAGTACTCCCTGCATCCCATAAACATAGAGATAGCTACATATTTCTTTTTCTAATGTTCCAAATTATAGCTACATTTCCTCTTTTACTTTAGTATTAAATGTTTTATTGTCAATTTTACCCCTAATTAATAAGAGTAATTAAGGCTTAACAAATTTTGGAGAATGTGATTCCAAGGGTAAAATTGAACAAATATAGCTATCTTTGTGGGACGGAGGGAGTATTAAGAATGACGAAATTGAACAAATAAAGGATTTTAAGCAACTAACTGACCCCTCTTTAACCCATAAACCCTATAAAAATATATTAATTTCATGTATCCTTATTCCATCCAACACAAACTCAAAATAAACAGCTGACGAGCAACACCCATCTATCTGTACATGATAATAAACTAGTCATTATTCCACCACAATGGAACAAGAAGAAGAAGAAAACAAAAGTGTTCAAATCAAACACTATCTCAAATAACAACTTAAAATGCCCTAAATTTCATTGAATTTGATTGGTGCTACAATGGGTCAACAATCCAGCAAAAAACACACCCCGCACTGCTATACAGAATTCCACAAGGTTATTTATTTCTATACCCCCTTCAACTTATGACATCTCTCGAAATCGAGCAATAGCCTTCTTTTGAATAACAGCTTTGTAGCTATCTCCAGCCTGAACCTCAAGGGTAGGATCCACTTTCTTTGGTTGATGTATCCCTAGTCCCGCTCTTGTTTCTGACCCCTGAGCATGGACCGGCTCTACCATACCGCTCCCATCTTTCCCCAGTCCCTGCACCAAAAATCAACACCGAAACCACCCAAAAATCCCACCAAACTAGTCAGCTCAACATACACAAATATTGTTACTCGGTTGTTGAAGCTCCAAACACGGGAGGTGACGTCTATCACTAGGTTTATTCCTACATCAGGTTGTTTATTCACTATCCAAATACACAATCACACACGCACGCACACTGTGTTCAAGGTACCTAGTGTAGTGCACAAGGTGTAATATAACTGACTCAAGTTGCACAAGATTAAGTTCGAGTTTTTTATGTTTAGAAAGAAAGGTATGGAAGTGTGAAGGGTTTAGAGATGATACCGAGCCTTCATGCCAGCCCATGCTGCGAAGCATCCGGTTGCCCACATTGCTCTCGTCAATTGCCTTGTCAGCTGTAATCACCTCATAACTCTGACCAATTGCATCTCCACTACTTCGTCCACCACCAACACCAGGAGGAAAAGGCATGGAGGAGTCCAAAACACCCCTTCTATACGTTGAATCTCGATCTTCGCGATAACAAGACATAAATTTTCTCACAAGTCAATACACAGTCCGTATAGTAAAAAACTAGCAACTTGACCATTGGAATGGAATCTTCCCAATTTTACACATAATTGCAGTAGCCAAAGCTTTGAGGCTAAGGAGAAAAAGCAATTGCAAATTTATCACCTACCACACCTTATTTCTGTCAAGTCCCAGAATCATTCGACCACAAGGAGTCAAGAATAAATTGTTACAATCTAAAAACTAATGCTCGTAGACAAAAAGAGATACATAAACAGGATATCAGGGAAAGCTTACTTGAATCTCCAGCTCCTGCATTTGGTTCATCCTCAAAAGCTGATGACGACCCATACAAACTTCTCCGTTCGGCAGCACGATCTCTGTAAGTTGTTTGAGACTGTAAACTGTTTCCAACTGGCATCTCAGAAAATCTTCTTTTACCACTTCCAGACGCATGAGGTGGTGCATAGACACCCAATGCAGATGAATCTGTTCTAAATGGTGTCCCGGTTGAGGAAGGTTCTGCCAATGCCAATGCAGATCCAGCACCGGATGTACTAACTGACAAAGCTGATGTACCATCTCCTTGTCCCATATAAACAGTATCTGATTTCACCACCCCCATCCCAGAACCCCTAATAACCCCTTTAAAAGGACCCCCCGAACTGGCAATAACAGGCCTTGCCCTGTCTTGGGATTCCAAACCAGCAGATTGAGTTGAAGCACTTCTTGACCCTACTGAAGCAATAACATTCTCCCTCGTAATTGGCACTTCATTTCTTAACTTGGTCTTCATAGATGATGATGGGTTAGATCTCTCTTCAGCCAAAGCAGAAGGGTGGTTTTCCTCAAGAGCCACACGTGGAGCTTGTCCTTCATGGCTTCTTTGCTTCCATAAATTTAAGACATTATTCATCTTCTTCTTGTTAGCCATGATACTACTTTTTGAGGCAAGTTTTATTTCCTTTTGTTTCTCCTTTTCTTTCTTCTCAGCAAAGATTGCAGCAGCAGCAGCAGCTTGTACTGCATCCGGCAATGAAGAAGCTTTCTCATTTGATGTTACTGTAGCTGCTGGTGCAGATATAATGACTTTTCCTTTTGTGGAATCAGATGCCTTGGAATTTTCATTTTGTTTTTCAGCTGTCTTGCCATTTTGATCAGCGCAAGGTATATACTGTTGAGTTTGTTGATCAAAAGAATACCAGAGACCATTATTTCCGTCATAATATAAACCTGCAGTGCAGATATAGCAGTAATTAGCACTCTTCCCCAGCTAACTTCAGAGAAGGGCCTAATGATCAGATATTTCACATCTTCATCAAGATCAACATAGATGATATACCTATTAAGTATTAACTAAAAATTGTGACCCCAAGAAATGGGTGTGTATAAATGTTGTCAGAACACAACTCCAAGTGTATACCAAATGAATAATGATAACACAGCAGGGTTTACAAAAAAACATACTTGAGAGAAGTACATGTAAGGAGCACATTGCATTGAAATAAAAGCGGATATTTAACAACTAGGACCAATACCTCTAAATCTGGCAGGACTGTATTGTTATAAAATGGAGAACAAACGTACACACATATACATATGCATTTAGATATAGATATATAGCGAGAGGAGATGCGAGCAATCGTTACAAAATAGCAATGTAGTTCAAATGAAAAATAAACTAATTTAGGAGTACAAAAGACAAAAGTTGATAAGGCTCATTGGAATCCATGCCAACAAAACTTGAAAAAAAATGGCAGTTGACCACATATAACAACCTATTTTGAAATATTGCATATGCCAGGCAAGAAAACAATGAAAACGACATGTGAACTAAGTTAAACCCCCTTTGTCAACTATACTTATCCATTTTAAACCATGAATTTCCTTAAAGAAGCATATAAGATGATTTATTGGCGTACTTTTCAATTAGGGGAACTAATAGTCTTCCAGCAATTTGATACTGAGATAGGAAATCACTTATAAATTTGAGCCTACTATATCTACCATAAAATAGAGAACAGAGGAATGATCTTAAAAGAAATGTAAGAAAACAACAATAATCTTTTACATATACAGGGACATGGAGAAAACATTAAAACTTGCATGAGTGAGAGCAGTAGATTACAAAAAATAACAAACTACTACAACTCTATCATGTTCATTTGACTTTCAAACTGGAAAAAAATCCAGACAATTCACAAATCAAGAGCCAAACACTGAACAAATGTTTATTCTAAAGTCTTCAGTTCACAGATGTTGCATTTAAAATTGCACATAGACACATTCTGAGCATGCAGAGTATACAAACCATACCACTTTCAAGTATAAGAAAATAAATAGAAGCTTAAACATTTATAATTCCAAGTCCTAAAAAGCAGATTTTTGACAATCAGGAAGGAAAAGCTTGGAAAATGACCAGGGGCTGAATAATAGGAGTGACCTTATCATGTCATAAAGAGATTGGTATGAAAGAAAGCTTCAAACAGAAACAATGACTAAGTTAGGAAACCTGTATTTCCGTCATAATAGAAACCAGAAGCAGCATCATAATAATAACCAGAGGCTTCATCCCACACAAACCCAGATTGTGGAGCTGAAGGATCTGTCTGGCCTGCGACATGTCCACCCTGCTGATGACCACTACCATATTGGTTGTCTTCAGGATTATATTCTTTTGGTGCCCAACCAACTGCATCATACTAGAAGATAAAGAGAAATACATGAATTATATACTTGTAACGATCCAAACCTAGAGATTGAGCAAAAATATCAGACAGGTATTCTGAGTTGATAGATCTTCCACACACATAAGATTAAAGGAAGCCAAGAAAAGATGATCAAACCATGAAAAACAAATAAGAACTATATGCAGGTATTGGCCCATTCGTCTTTGGAGGACCACTCATTACAACGAAAAATCTTCTTAAGCACACTACTTAAGAGCCTGATATCTTGTCTGGTCAAGTTAGGAAAGGATACTTGATATAAAAAGGATAAATTGGACAAACCAGAGGAAAAAAAAGCTACTTCAACATCTACATTCATTAGCATTAACTTTCAAAGTGCTGCACCCAATCACAAAGCTTGTACAATGACGATGATTCCTTACTCTGAAACAACTCCATATGTAAAGAGGAGAAAAACACAGCACAAGCAAAATAGGATACTGGGGGTGGATATTTTATTTGTAGTATGGAGGCACTGAGAAACTATCAATTGTTCACAAGAGAAGCACCACATACAAATAGGCCAAAAAAAAAAAAAACATAAGTCAACAGATGGTTATTTGTGGAACCACTACCTATAATACAATTCATACTCAATAAGACTTCCAGTATAATCCAACTATATTATTAGCATCTAAAAGCCAAATTACATCTGATAATTGCAAACACGTGTTAGCCAATAATGCCACGTGTTATGAGAAAAGGATAGCCATCAAACCTGCTGAGCAAATGTAGCTGCTTCAATCGCAGCAGCAGCAAGACTGCTAGACTGAGAAGCTCCTGAAACTGCTGATCCAGGTCCAATAATACTTTTAGCATAGGCAACCCTTAGAATCTGACCATTTTTCTCCAGAGCAGTACCATTAGTTGCTTCTAGTGCTCTAGAGGCATCCTCAACCTAAAGATCAGACGTCAGGTTCTAATAATCAACAAAAATTGAATGAAAACAAACATGTCCAATTAAAGAAGAATGCCAACTGAATGAAGCACCATATTAACATCATTAAACAAACCCATCCTCTCATGGTGAAAAGAAAGAAAGAAAGAAACTTTCAAGCAAAGTCTCCACTTTTTTTTACACATATTTACCTTCCAGAGCCACTAACAGTCCAAAAACTAATTCCTTGCTATATCTAGAACTACAAAATTTTACACAGGCCTCATTCAAGGCTGGTTTTTTTTCTTTTCTTTTATCAGGTTTTCTATTTTCAATATTAGGAGTTGAGAGGATTGCAAATGATGCAGATACTCACTTATCAGGTGATTATCCTTTTTTCCCATATCTTTTTATAAAAAATAAAAAATATAGCTATTAAATAAATTAAATCATATATGTCAGGCTGCATTTTCAGAATTCTAACATATTTTATTGACCAATATTCATCGGTCCTTGTATCCTAAGCCCAATATAGAAAATAACACAACAGAAGAATTACACAGAAGCAATAATAATATGAAGCTATTTGAGAAGCTTTCCTCTTTAGATAGATATAAATGGGCTGGCGCATTTTTTTATTTGTAAGTTGTGTTAAATTCTTTAATATTTGTATGAAAAGCAGCATCGCGTCCACCATTCTTTAACTCATTCCCAAAACCAATACGAAATGATTTTATTTATACTATATAATAATTATATCCTCAGCTAAAATTTTCTTCCAGAACAGAACCAAGCATGTTTTCCACATACTTTCAGCAATGTGCATTTGACAATCAATAGTGAATGGAACTTACTGAATAGAAATGAACAAACGCAAATCCTCTCGAGACATGTGTAAATTTGTCTCTAACAAGCCGCAAATCCTGCAGATTTGAAGTTACTATCAATACTATATTACTACAAAAAAGGAAAAAAAGTGATAATAATACAGAATAATGATAATAAACTAACCTTAATAGGAGAATGTTTAGAAAATTCATAACGAAGCATTTCCTCATCAGCATTTTCATCCAATCCACGGACGACAAGAACATGCGTAGGACCTGAAGCTTATTCAGTTAAAGTGCTCCTTCATAAGGGCCATGCGAACTAACAGAAATCTTGCAAGAAAAGCTTACCTGCTTCTCCTCTCTTGCCAGTAGGCATGGGGTTTGATGATGACATATCAGCTGGTGGAGCATCTTCTGTTTTTGGCTCATTACACTAATAAAAAAGAATTATTAACATTTAAAAGATGGCATTAGTGCCTAAATGCCAAGAAAAAAAATTATATAACTGTAAAATTAGGTAAAAATAACTGAACTTGTAGCAAGAAAACAATGTATGTCTATGCATCTTAGAGTGCTCAGTTAAGATATTTTAGCAACAGAAGTAAGAAGATATGTCATGAGAACAACAACCCTAGAAATAGCACCCATCCTCTAGAGCAATTTTTGCCCATAACCACTTAAGTTTTTTTTTTGATAGTTGCAATCCAGAATACTTGCTAAAGGAAATTTTCACATAAACTCCACAAAGACAGGAAAGATGAAGCTAAACCTGAAAACAGGATGTTCTGCGGGCAAAATTGACACAGCCACATATTGTGCACATCCAATCAGATGAGACCATGATACTTCTATGGCTACCATGCCCTCTTGATGCACCATCAATTCCAAGAGATCCATTACCTCCCCCAGTTGGCTTACTACTGCAAAAGAACAGTGAAAGTTTACAAGGACATTCAATGACAGAGAATTTTTTAAATACGTAACAACAAATATATTTTGCTGATTTCTCATCCAGTAACAACACTAATCTTGTAAAAAATGCCAATCAGTTACTACTTACTAAATTAAAACAGTTTTCAACTCAGATTTAAGTTCAATCCATTAACAGCAGAAAGATATAGACACGTGAATTTTGGGGGGTTAAGAGGATAAAATTACTGCAAATAAATGACGATGTAAACTTGAACAGAAAATACAAGCCCAAACAAAAGGTAGGATTAAAATACATATCAATTCAAGACTTCTCCAAAAGTACACCATAAATAAGTGATCAAGAGAAACTGACTGGTGCAAAGTGGACATAATAGGAATGAAACACGTGGTTTCAGGGGCCTAGCTATACTTAATATTTTGCAAGCTTATTCTGAATTCTGAGATGTGAACTCCAAGAAAGTTTTATGAGGGCAAATAATTCAGCAAGTGCAATTAGCTTACTTCTATGCACCTTGGATCATCTTCTACTTCTCATTTCACACCTCCTCATCTAAAGAAAGATTGTCCTTTAGAATTTTAACAGCCTAAAGTACACTACAAAAATTGTGCTGTCCCCATGCAACAGCATCATATATATCAATATGTAAATAGATAATTTCCCACGCTATATGTTATCATCAGAAACTTCAAATGTATCTCTGATATCTGACACTTAAAATATTATTGGATCATAAACCAAGGTCAGAATGCACTAAATGACATCCATGTCCATATTATTCTACCCTATTCATTAACTAGAAACCTTGTCAAATGCTGCAGACAAACTGAGTTAGGCAGGTGCCTTATTATGGGCCAGAAACAGAACCACACAACTGTACCTGTACTCAAAGAAGAGCTTCCTACCATCCACAAGAAGACCTTCTTGCCCAAGTCTATCCATCATTGCTTGTGCAGAATCCTGTTATAAGAAAATGGTCATAATTTTGTGGAATTTGGGCTACATTTGTTTAGGGAATCACATGGATGGATTTTTAGGGATTTAAAATCCAATTTTCACATGCACTCCTATAAAATATACCTACAGTAAAAACTCTATAAATTAATAATCTTGTGACCACCCAAATTTATTAATTAAAAGAGTTATTATTATTAATTTATACATTAATTAATATTTTATTAATTTATGGAGTAATAAAATACTCAATTTATAAAAATCCTTCCAAACTTCCGCGTGTAATTAATTATTGTATATCAAATGAAGGGACTAATTTGAAAAAATCCTTCAATCTTCCACATTATTATGCTTCTTGTGTTCATTGTATTACTTTATGAACATTAAAAAATATTTTCTATATAAATATACAAGATCAAAATATGCTAACACAAACAAAATTATACACTTATGAGGCTATTAAATCAACAATCACGTTAAATAATTTTTTGTTGAGCTATGAGAAAACGACACTAGAAGTTCTTACAATGATAAGGAAAATTAGAGACAAGATTCAAGGTGAAATTCATTTCAACAAAAAAAAAAAGACAATTTAGTCATTTTTCAAGAAACCTTTCATAAATCATTCATGTAATATGTAGTATATAATGAATTATTAATTTATATTTTATATGGGGTCTACAGGAATTATAAAAAATGTATTATCTTATAATTTTAGCAAGTTTATTAATTTAGCACCCTATCCCCGAGACGGGACCGACCAAAAATATTATCTTAGATAGTTTATTAATTAATCGAGTATTAATTTATAGAGTTTCTACTGTAATACCTATACACATATTTTCACAAAATTCAATGCTATCACATCACTGCGTTTCTCTCACTCAATACCATACAAAAATACAACATCAATCACTATCAAATATTCATTTGACAAAAAGCAAAACATAACCCTACCAAAATCTCAAAACAAACACATACTGTTACTATTCATCATGAATTTCAAATCATACGACTTCAAAATCATGACTTCCCCCGCATACTTAAATCCAAAACAAATGTAGCCTTAATAAATATGAAGTACAATGACAAGACCTACCACTGAAGGGAAATCAATAAAAGCAAATCCACGGGAGATGCCAGAATTTCGCTCTTTAATCACGCGAACATGACGAAGGGGTCCCCACTCAGCCTGATTAAGAAAAACAAGTATGGTAAAAATTAAAAAAGGTCATTGACACAACTGAAGTATCTGTGTGTTTTGGCAGACTTCAAAAGAAAGATAAAGGAATTACCAGAATCTGATACAAATCTTCTTCAGTTGTCTTTTGAGAAAGACCCTTAACCACAACAGTAGCAGAGGGAGCCTATTAAAGAGAGAGTGGAACAACTTAGTTCAATTTACAAAGTACAGCAAAAAATCAATGGAGAGCCATAAAGAACTGAATAATGGAACATACAACAGAATAATGGTCATGCTGATGTCTATCTTCACGATCTCTTCGCCTGTCACTTCTATCATAACGACTGTCATCATAACTGTCTTCCCTGTGACTTCGACCATGACTCCTCCCTCGAGGAGACCTTGACCTGGGCCGATCATCACGACCACGAGAACGAGAACGAGATTGAGAATGAGAAGGAGAATGCTCACGCCTTCTGTATGGGCTTTCATCCCTTTCCCTACTCAAGCCTCTCTTGTCCCATTCTCGGTCCCGAGATTCACGTCTTCTCCAGTTACTATCTCTCCTACCACCTCTGTCATAGTCAGAATCATAACTATGTCTCCCATAATCATAATCCCTTTCACGACTGTCCTCCCTGCTTTGATGTGAGACACGAGATCTGTAGTCATAATCATCATATACATAATCCTCACGATCACGCCCTCCATATCTAGCAGGCCTGTAAACCATGATCATGATAATTGTAAGTTACAAGATAGCTATCCAATAGTTCTATTCCAGAATGTTTCTATCTAATTATGCTATCAGCTTCCCAAAAGAGCAGTTCATAATATGAAACAACATACAACTTCTCATGACGTCTAATATCTCTATCAAAAGAATGCACATCTTCATAACTTCTCCTCCTTGTTTGAGGCCACATCCCAACTGATGATGGTGGAGGAGGATAGTTATCCCTCTCCAGTACATCTCGTTGAAAGGAGCCCCTTGGGTAAACATTTTCCCTAGAGAACCTTTCATCTACAAACCTCCTTTCATCATAAGATCCATCATCCCTGCCAAAACAAGATGAGGCAAGTGCGATAGGAAGAAGTGCAAGGAAACAACAAGAAGCATGCGTAATAAGCAAAAATTACCACAGGAAAGTTTGTATAAGCTTCTACATACATAGACACCACAAAGAACTAACAAAAAATGGAGAAAATGAGAAAAGGGAATTAAAAAGCTATGATGTATTTTTGCTAGTAAAACGTCTGAAACCAATTAAAAAATGTAAAGGTAGTCAACATCAAGATCCATCAATTTAATCACAGCAAACCAACCCTCTTGGCTATAAGCATCAGCACTCACTGAAAGTTAGGGTCATGAACTGCACCATATCCCTCCAAAGCCTGTGGATTCAAGAGAATAAGCTATGTCAGCAAGTAATAATCATGGTAAACGATTCCACATCCTCACTGTCCCATGGCTTCTCTCATGTTCCTTAAAGAAGAGATGCCGGAAAAAATGGACTATCACATGATCCTAATTTCTTGCATATCATCCCATATACATGATGAAAAGGAAACCACAATTACGCTGTTATTTTCCCATCCTTGATGGTGACCATAGCGTCCAGGGTCCATTGTTCTCACGAAGGGTCAAACTTTCCCTGCAAAGCTCTTTCTAATTGTTGGGGAATTGTACAAGCCAGACGAATGAAACTTCTCCTGTAAATGGTGAACAAACAGCAATTACACGGTGATAAACCCTGGAAAATTCTTCATTACCATCACACACAAAGTATAACTAGACACATGGTCATAATACCTACAAGGGAAAAATTAAAAGAAGGAAAGCCTCCGAGACTGAGTAATATATCAGACATCTAATTTGACAATTTCAACCCTGCCCAAACAAAAAAACTGCTTTATGCGCATGATCTGAGTACAGCAATTATTACATGATGTATGGGTTCAAAACATAAACAAAAAACAAAAGATCAAATTTGCGGTTCCTTTCTTTATAGATAAAGAAAGATGCAATAAATAAACAGAGCCTGAGGAATGATGCATAACTTCATTTTCCACTTTATGAATCATAGACAATGATTATTACCGTCTTTTAATTAAAACGAAAGTCCCGGTACCAATATGGCAGCAAAATTGGACGAAAATCTTCTTACATGAGAGGGTAAGCAGAAAAAAAAAATCCTCCACAGGAGAAAAATTGACCACATTTACCGGGGGGTAGTCCTGATAGAAAACGACCATTATAACATTACACTATGGACAACCACCTGATACACAAGAAAGAGCTTTCTAGGGGGGAAGTGATCTATGGCTCCAGCCCCTTATCAATCCTAGGTCATTGTGCAACAAACAATACAGAGTATTGATAGAAATTACATACCTCGGAAAACAGATACGATACTTAATTACAATCATCAACAGCCTCACTAATTTAGGATTTGTGATCAGCTGAGAATTAGGATATTGAGATTCGATCGTTGTTTGCCCTAATTTCGTCTGTGCTACTAGCAACTGGAAACGAAAGGATCGATTGGGCTTTGCTGGGCCTTAAATTAGTTTTTTCAATGTCGGAGGCCCAGGAAACACAGAATTACAATTATACCCCTGGTTTTATTTTAAATGTTTCAACTTTCAACGTTTTTTATTCCACCTAAAGTTTCTCATTTTTTAAAATACAAAATTCACAATTTTCTCGACATTTTCTCATTCTTATGTTTTTCTACATTTTCACTTTTTAACTTCTTTCTACATTTCTTCTTTCTATCTCTTTCTATATTTTATCTCCACTACACATTTAAAACATTTTTTTGACTTGCATGGGGATACAAAATCATATGGTAAATGACGAAAATACCCTTCAAGTTCAATAAATAAAATATTGAGCATTATTCTCTCTCATTTCTAGAAATGAATTTCACGCCTTCTCTCTATTTATGTCTCTCTCTCACTCCCGTTTCTCTCCCTCTCTCTCCTCCCTCAAATCTTTCTCATTTTTCCGGCGAGCTTGCCTCCAAGAAAAATGGCCGTCAGCCTGAGGAAAAGGAGGGTGTGGGCCGTCGTCGTAGTTGTATGGCGACGTCACGCGCCGACTATTTCCATTCGTAGGCCATTGCTCTTGTTGCAGAAGTGAAGATGCGGAAATAATGTCAAGGAAACTCGGTAACATACGAACTTGAATGCTCCGTCGAGGGGGCCTCGGTCGGTGCTCAACGATCTGCGCCGCTCGCGTGACGGCGGCGTAGATCTAGAGGTTTTTTTTTTCTGTGTTGTTGTGGAAACAGAGGAATTTAAATCAGTTTGAAGTTTTGAATTTAGGAATTTTAGGTATCTAATTTAGGGTTATGCTCGATGGAGAGATTTTTTTGTGCTTTGATCTGGGTTTGTGTCAATGTATTGAACAACAGTGATTTATGTTAGTATAGATGTCCTAGAGACAATCATTATAAGGACATTGTACTTGATCATATTCAGTTACTTAAGTATTATTGACGTTAGTAATAATATTCAGTGATACACTTATAAAATGTTATGTTTGATTGTTTGCATTTATTCTTATATGTGTTCCCATGAACCAATGATGTCATTGAGATGTGAGATCTCGATTGACTATATCATGGTTCTTAAAGTAGCCCCAATCAAGGATCATCGAGATTGGGATATCGATGATGCGATTGAGATTGGTGTGCGATCTGCATCATATCCTTAGAGGATGTAGTGGTTCTCACAACTACGAGATACCAGGTATCTCATGATGGATGCACGGATACTTTGAGAGTATTAGCTTGCCCAATCGAGAAACCGTTTGGTGTATTTTATTTACGTGTCTACGGGAATATCGATTTGTGGAGCAATGTAATGTCCTTCGACTTGAGGTCAATACACGCGACATGTATGGCGTGATGGACTTTGACCATTACCGACGCTTGCACTCCTAACGGGGTAGATTAGGCATGTGTTGGGCACACCATAAAGTACATGTGCGCGGTAGTTCAGCCAAGAATAGGATCCATTCCTCGAATATATTTAGAGAGAATACTCGTCTTCTCATAACTAATTGGATCGTTAGTCATTGGCTAATGCACGTCACATTAGGAATGGTGTTCGAATGCGACAATGTGATCAATTAGTAGAATGAGATAACATGATTAAATTATTGGAATAGACACATCATCATGTTCTAGATTTAATCGAAGTATTCGTGAATGAAAGGATCATATCATTATGAGCTTCACATTACAGGTTGTTGTTATTTCCTCGCAACGTACCTCACATATTGAGATTGTCTGGTTCATTGTCTAGGGTTTTGCTAAGACCGTTAGTTTGACTAATCGCTTGATATGTGAGGGCCTATGGGTCACACAACAAGTAGTCCTAATTTACGAATTAAAGTTGGATGAAATAATTATTTGATTTGATCAAGATATTTAATTTATGGAGAAATATAGAATAATTCTATTGGATAGAATTATAATTTATTTAATTAAATTACATTTAATTAATAAGATGATATATTAGATATATCATAAATATGGTAAGGCTCAAGCTCATCATGTGCACAAATAGGGTTTTTGTTTTACTATATAAATACCTATAGGGTTAGAGGTTATGAGCTGTCACAATTTATCACTCATAATATTTCTCCGGTTCTCTATATAGAATTCTCCTTGCGAATTCTTTTAGAGAACTCCAATCTGGATCACTAGTTCGTAAACGAGGATTACGTGGATACCGTAGTAGAGGATCAGCATCTCGCATACGAATTACTGTAAGGATTATTAATGTTTTAATTATCCGTCAATTATGTTATATAGTCATATCAGGAATTTGTGTTGGTAAACAAAATTTTAAACTTTCGCTGCTACGAGCATGGTGTTCGTACCTTAAAAATCCAACAATGGTATCCAAGTTTCAAGCTAATTAATGATTGTATACATAACTTTGTTATTGTATTTTCGTAAGTAAAATTATGCCAATTCTCAAATTTGATTTTGCCCTAATACTTTAAATCAATTTAAAGGTTAATTGAAAATTGATTTAAAAAAAAAAATTAAAATTTGAAGATAGGGATTCAGGTTTTGGAAACCGTGAATCCCTTATTCAAAATTAACCATGTCCAATCTCTTCAGTGACCATACTCCATGGCTATCGTGCTGTTGCAGCGATGGACTGTGCGCTGTTGCAGCGACTATCATATGGTAAATGACGAAAATACCCTTCAAGTTCAATAAATAAAATATTGGGCATTATTCTCTCTCATTTCCAGAAATGAATTTCACGCCTTCTCTCTATTGCTGTCTCTCTCTCACTCCCGTTTCTCTCCCTCTATCTCCTCTCTCAAACCTTTCTCATTTTTTCGGCGAGCTTGCCTCCAAGAAAAATGGTCGTCGGCCTGAGGAAAAGGAGGGTGTGGGCCGCCGTCGTAGTTGTATGGCGACGTCGCGCGCCGACTATTTCCATTCGTAGGCCACCGCTCCTGTTGCAGAAGTGAAGATGCGGAAATAATGTCAAGGAAACTCGATAGCATACGAACTTGAATGCTCCGTCGAAGGGGCCTCGGGCGATGCTCAACGATCTGCGCCGCTCGCATGACGGCGGCGTAGATCTAGGGTTTTTTTTTTCTGTGTTGTTGTGGAAACAGAGGAATTTAAATCAGTTTGAAGTTTTGAATTTAGGAATTTTAGGTATCTAATTTAGGGTTATGCTTGATGGAGAGATTTTTTTGTGCTTTGATCTGGGTTTGTGTCAATGTATTGAACAACAATGATTTCAAGGGCTGGATGACAGAACCAAGGGCACAAATGATGAACTACGCAGCTACGGGATTCAAATTCTTCTTCTTGGAGCCTCCTGCTGTCGAATGTCTCTCACTTTCTTGCTCAATCTTTCAAACTCATACTATTTGTTTCTTTATACTTCTGGTACTGCTGGGTTTGTGTCCGATGCATTACAGGAATTGTGGTGAAAACTGATATTTTTTTTAATTAAAATCGAACCTGATAAATTGTGGTGGATTTTGGTCTAATTTTATAAGTTGTTCAACTTTTGGTAGAGTTTAAGTTGTATAGAAAGAGTAAATCATTTAGTATGAAATTGATGGAATGAGCTTGAATTTGTAGCAATGGAGTTTGGAAGAAGGGCAAGGACGGAGGTGCACAACAACCGAGAAAAAAGGGGTGTAGGGCTTTAATTGTGGGGCCCACAACGAAATGTTCAAATATATTGCAACAAAATTCAAAATTTATTCAACAAATTCAACTTATTACAAATAATGTTCAATTTTTCTGGGATTATGTTCAGAAATGAAATTAAATAATGCATTTATATATAAAAGTATAGACTAAAAATCTGTATTTTTGTTTAAATTTTAAAGAATAAATTGTATGGGAAATAGCATAAAATCTACAAATTTAAAAATAATTGAGAATTAAAATTATCTAAAAGACTAAAACTATTGAATTAAAAAGAAATTTACACAATGTATATAAAAATACAGTAATTGGAATAAATTGTACTCACTCCATTCACCAAAAGTACTCTTTAGAACTCGAAAGGCTTTCAGAATGCTTGAATATTCTTGAGGTCTGCTGATAGAGGTCTCTCGTCAAAGTTTTTGTGATTAACTGATATACAGTTGATTCCACATGATTAAGACATGCTTAAGACTTAGACATTCTATGCTATCTACTAGGCTTTGTAAAACAACTTAGATAACCTATTTATTAGATTACAAATTATATCCTAACACTTAAATTACAGATATAGTTCTGATCATCAAAACTAAATTTATAATTTTTAATCTTATTAGGGGTAGGATTGAGTACTTTATATACCATTTAGGTTTAGTAATTTATACAATATCAATTTATATATTTAAATTTAATGAATGAATAATTCAATTTTAATTTAATATTCAAAATTTTCAATCTAGGATTTACGGTTTAGTACCTTAGGTTAGGGTTCAATTTAATTATATATTTTAATTTAATAAATAATTCAATCTCAATTTCAATTTAAGTTTAGTACCTCAAATTTAATTTAAAGTTTAATTTTCAGTTGTGTTTCAGTCTTCCTCCATTCTTGTTGCATCTCATAATTGGGTCATATGAAATGTTCAAAAACAATTGCAACAAAATTCAAAATTTATACACCAAGTTCAACTTATTTCAGAATATGTTCAATTGTTGGCGGAGTATGTTAAAATGTGTCGTTGGTTTTTCAGTGAGGGGAGTACATAAAAGATGGTTTCTCCTCCCCTAATTTTCTTTAGAACAAATTGTTAGTTAATTGATATCGCTGTATAATTTCAATTATCAACCATATATATTCCTTTTTCCAAGAGTAATCATTTTGCTATTCAATAAACTAACAATTTGATATAAATAAATGAAAAATTAGCAACAACATTCTTAAGTAAGTAGCCTAACTTCGACCAATAAAGTGAAAATAGATCGATAAATTAAGTAGCCTAACTTTTCATTTTGTTATCAAATTTAGCACAATTTTTTTTCATACCCATACTTTTCATTTTTAATCAAATATAGCACATACTTTTTTTTGTTTTACCAATTTTAGCACATGTTCTTATCAATTAATTTAAAATACTAAAAAATAAATAAAAATGTAAAACTTATCTAATAATTAAAAAGAAAAAAGAATATCTTAAATATGTTTAAATTAAAAAAATTAATTTAAAATCTACAAATTTAAAAATAGTTGAGAATTAAAATTATCTAAAAGACTAAAACTATTGAATTAAAAATAAATTTACACAATATGTATAAAAAATACAGTAATTAAAATAAATTGTACTCACTCTATCCACCAAAAGTACTCTTTAGAACTCGAAAGGCTTTCAGAATGCTTGAATGTTATTGAGGTCTGCTGATAGAGTTTTCTCGTCAAAGTTTCCATGATTAACTGATATAAAGTTGATTCCACATGATTAAGACAGACATTCTATGCTATCTACTAGGCTTTGTAAAACAACTTAGGCAACCTATTTATTAGATTACATATTATATCCTAACACTTAGATTACATATATAGTTTTGATCATCAAAACTAAATTTATATTCTTTAATCTGATTAGGGGTAGGGTTGAGTACTTTATATACCATTTAGGTTTAGTAATTTATACAATATCAATTTATATATATTTAAATTTAATGAATGAATAATTCAATTTTAATTTAATATTCAAAATTTTCAATATATGATTTACGGTTTAGTACCTTAGGTTATGGTTCAATTTATATATTTTAATTGAATGATTAATTCAATCTCAGTCTCAGTCTCAATTTCAATTTAAGTTTAGTACCTCAAATTTAATTTTCAGTTGTTCTTCAGTCTTACTCCATTCTGGTTGCATCTCATAATTGGGTCCTGTGAAATGTTAAAAAACAATTGCAACAAAATTCAAAATTTATACACCAAGTTCAACTTATTTCAGAATATGTTCAATTGTTGGCGGAGTATGTTAAGATGTGTAGTTGGTTTCTCAGTCAGGGGAGTACATAAAAGATGGTTTCTCCTCCCCTAATTGCAATTAGTGTCAATCTTCATAAATTAAGTAAGTAAAATCCGATAGCCCTGTGTAAGGAAAAAGGATTATATATGATTGCTAATTTTCTTTAGAACAAATTGTTAATTAATTGATATCGCTGTATGATTTCAATTAGCAACCATATATATTTCTTTTTTTCAAGAGTAATCATTTTGTGATTCAATAAACTAACAATTAGATATAAATAAATGAAATATTAGCAACAACATTCTTAATTAAGTAGCCTAACTTCGATCAATAAAGTGAAAATAGATCAATAAATTAACATGTTCCAAGTTAGTATATACTTCATTAAGATATATTTCCCCTATATTGTTCGTAATTTTTCATTTATTTTCAGCCAATCGAGTTTTTGTTTATTGATATCACAAATTGATTACAATTAGCAACCATATATATATATTTCTTCATTTAATATCAAAATATAGTGAAAATAGATCGATAAATTAAGATGTTCCAAGTTAATATATACTTCATTAAGAGAAAATTTAAGTTTTCAGATTCTTAACAAATAAATCGATAAATTAATAGGTTTCAAGTTAATATATACTTCATTAATAAATTAACAAAACTCTATAGTAAATAAACAAATTAGGTATGGATTTGGTTCATATTAGAAGAATTTTGATAATTTTGATGACTTGGATCCATGATAGAAAATGATAGAGTAAAATTTGGAGAAAGAAAATTGGAGAAATGAAATTAGAAGAGAATATGAAAAATTGTGATACAAAACCTATCAATATTAGTCTCTATTTATAGATAAAAAAAATATAATTTTTTATATAATATATATATATTTATTAATAATATTATAAAACTAAAATTATAAATTTATCCAAATAAAATTTAAATAGCAAATAAACAAGTGACACGTGTCACTTTTTTTTGTGGAGAATTGAGATAGCTTCGGACGGTCCGTAGCGTGTTCTTCATCAGTAATTCAGAATATCATCATCAGTGACACTATCTCAACCGGCCCAACTCTTTAATATTATATTAATTTCTCTTTCATCCACATATACTATTTACAATCCAACTCAATTTTAACTTTATCATACTTTATCAATGACACTAACCCAACCAAAAAATAATTATTATTTTTTAAATACATATTATATTATTAATTTTTACAATATTTTAATGTGTAAATTGGTATATAAAAATTAATTGATATTATAATTTATAATTATAATAGGATTTTTTTATCACACACTTAAAATAAATAATGAACTCAATAACGAAATTAAAATTACAAGATTTGAAAATACGAAATTGAAAAGCAATAATAAGATCCAAAATTTGGATAATCTTGAGAGTTTGAAAAAAAAAATTGGGATAATTTAGATCAATAATAGTAAATGTTATAAATATTAGAAGATAAAATAGAGAATTTTAGTTTGTGTTTCAAAATAACTCGATATTGGACTCTATTTATAGAGGGAAAACATTACGAATTTTGATATTTATATATATATATATATATTTTTTTTTTATTTAATACATATTATTTTCAATATTTACAAAACTAATTACATCACAAAAAAAAAAAAAAAAAAATCACAACAACCAATAGAAATGCAACACTTGTCAAATTATTCAACAAAATAAACTCCTTGACACTGGGTCTATCAACTGCCCCAATGTCATGCAAAGGTTGAGCATTTATTATTATTTTAATATTAAATTGTTTGTCATCTAGCTATAACATTTACACCAATGTCACCAATAAGTGTAGTCTCAAGGATTAAATGAAGGAGTAGTTGTTGAGTTGACTTATGGTAGGAAGAGGGTTTATTGGGAAGACAAAAAGCAATTGTTTGGGGAAGACAAAAATCCATTCATTTCCCTTTTTTCTTTTAATTTTTTTTTATTAGAAGCTAATTGAATTAAAGTGTATCTTTGTCATTTACACACTCACTTTGTATATAGTTGCAAGTTTTTTTTCTGTGTTACTAGTTGCTATAAGTACGGCAACTATGTGCCTTAAGGTGATCTCCCATTCTTTCTATTCCGTTTTCTCTTCAGTACTATTATTTTCTTTAAAAAATGTTCAAACAATAAATGAGATGTTTGATATGGAACGAAGAAAATATTACTCAATTTTATATATCATCAATTTGAGTTCTTCATAAAAAAACATATAAAGATCATCTTATAATTTGTATAAACCTCATATATATATATATATATATATCTAATATAATCTAACACTATATATAATGTGTGAATAAAAAAGAAATGTTCGGTATGCTGCCGGTTACAGGTAAAAAAATAGCTTAGGTGTCCAACAAACAAAAGAAAAGGGCACGTGTCGTCATCAATTTGAATTCATTGTTCATCATCTTTATCTTATTCTCAAACGCAGGCTCTCTCTCACTCACTTTCACATCTCTCGCGTATTCTCCCAAATTGTGCAATTTGAATTCACTGTTCATCATCTTTATCTCATTCTCAAACAAGCTCTCTCTCACTCTCTTTCACATCTCTCGCTCAAACGCAAGCTCTCTCTCACTCTCTTTCATATCTCTCGCGTATTTCCCCAAATTGTGCAAAATGAGGTCGTATCATTCTCGTGTCACCCAAACTTTCTTACTCACTAGGAGGCTCAACGCTAATCTTGAATCCCCAATTTAAATCCTTATAATCAGGTATAATAATCACTGTTTTTTGTATTTATAATTTTGTGAAACTCATATGTGTTTAGAATTTTCTGAAACTCACAATTTAGTTGTTGATAGTGGACAAGAACAATGAGAGATAACTCCCAGAAATCAGCTATAGAAAGGGGGGAAAGAAACTCCATGTAGTAGAAATCAGCCGTAGAAAGGGAAAAGAAATAAAAAATCATTTTCTTTTAGGTATTTAGATACACACTAACTGCTTGAAAAAATGTTTGTTGAGAAAATGCACATGCAGTAGAGTTTCTCTGTGTGACAAAGTGGGATAGCTCAAGTGGTTAGAGCACTACTACCTAGGCCTTAGGTCCTGGGTTCGAGTCATGGGGAGGGGAAAAAAAGGGATGGGTATTTAACTTTCCATCAAAAAAAAAAAAGTAGAGTTTCTCTGTGAAAAGTTTATAAATAACCCACTGTTTTCTGTATTTATAATTTTTTTAAACTCATATGTGTTTAGAATTTTCTGAAACTCACAATTTAGTTGTTGATAGTGCACAAGAACAATGAGAGATGACTCCTTATAGCAGAAATCAGCCATAGAAAGGGGGGAAATAAACTCCCTGTAGCATAAATTAGCCATAGAAAGGGAAAATAAAGAAAAAATCATTTTCTTTTAGGTATTTATATGCACACCAACTGCTTGAAAAAATATTTGTTGAGAAAATGGACATGCAGCAGAGTTTCTCTGTGCAAAAGTTTATAAATAATCTACGCAATAGCTAATAAGAAACTTGCCACAAACACATAACAATTTTATTTTTCCAATTGAAAAGTATTAACTGATGGGAAAACATGCATCTTTAAGTACCATATATTCACTAATTTTTAATGATTAGTGGAGCCTTTGGAAGACTAAGAACAGTCCAGAAAGTGAAAACCTTAATTACTCAACCAAATTATGAAAAAGGATACTTGTATATATATGGCCTTGTTTTAACTTACATTCTTGATAGCTCATTCTAGCCCCTTGAGAGGTTTTAAAACAAAGCTTTAACTTGCTATTTGTGGTATCTATACACATCAAGTGTTTCAAAATTTGTTTGTTGAGAAAAAGATAATTGTAGTACTTGCACTCAGAGTGTTATTTGCTGGTTTTTTTTTGTTTTTTGTTTTTTGTTAAATTTCACAAACACATGACAAGTATAAACAATTATTTAAACTAAACGCCCTTCAACTCAATTATAATTCGAAAGAACACTTAGTATCTTGTTTATTTTCTTTGTGTTCCTGAGGTTTATGTCTACTCCAAGAGATTCTATTTACAATTAACTCTTTTTTCTTTAAATTTTTTGTACCTTCGTCTTCCCTACTGTCTCCTTGAAAAATATTGAATTGGAACCTATTCTTTCTACTTGCAGCTGGTATTCACACTGAGGTTCGCGAGTTTCAATTACAGGTATAAATTAAAAACATGTATTCTTTGAAATTTTAGTGTAACATATTGTTTACATTATCTAAACATCCGATGCGGCGCATGTGTCAGTCTACAGTTGTCTTGAGTTTTGTGTGGTTTTCTAAACTAAGGTCTGGTCTATGAATTTTTTGGTGGGTAGATGGTGTTAAACTGGTTGTTTGTGTAGGATATTCTTTATTATAATTTTTTTTTATGGAAGTTAAATACCCATCCCTTTTTCCCCCTCCCCATGACTCGAACCCAGGACCTAAGGCCTAGGTAGTGGTGCTCTAACCACTTGAGTTATCCCACTTTGTCATATTCTTTATTATAATGTATGCTAATATTTCTTATATGGCTAAGATATGATGTGTATAATCTATTTGGGTAGCAACAATGATAGTTTAATTTCTTTAATATATTTGCACCACATGTAAAGTTTCTACAATTTAAAATACAGTATGGTGTTTTCTCTCTTCTATTGTCTTCATTCATTAAAAGTTTTCCTTTCACATGAAACTCCTTAGTCTCATTTGTATGCATATGTACCATGATTCACTTCTTTTGCATACCTTTGAAACATAAAATTAATCTCTATCCTTTTTTCTTTTTTCCTGTTATATTGACATAGTTTTCCTAACTGTTTAATCTGGGGTTGCCTATGATCATTTGCAACATTAATTTATATGTCACAAAAACTAAAATCAAATTTCAATTTAAAGTGCAGGAATGTGAAAAAGGTTAGTTAATGTGCATACACTAGGAGTAGTACTACGACAAAGTGAGATAGCTAAAGTGGTTAGAGCACCACTACCTAGGCCTTAGGTCCTGGGTTCGAGTCATGGGGAGGGGAAAAAGGGATGGGTATTTAACTTCCATAAAAAAAAAAAAAAAACTAGGAGTAGTACTACAGTGTAATATTCATTATCATTTTTTGGGTTTTATATATGCATATATTACATATTTTAGTGTTACTTTTATCTTTATATTGCCATATTATCATATATTTTGCATTTGTGTATAGACCTTAAAACGTTTCAACTTATCAATCACTACCTAAAAAAAAAAAAACTAGAAACTTTATCATAGCTAAGACGCCAAAATCTTATAAAAGACTTATCAATCACTACCTAAAAAAAAAAACTAGAAACTTTATCATAGCTAAGATGCCAAAATCTTATAAAAGAAAATATGCTTCTTTAGAAGACCAGAGTGTTGGTCCCAAGTTGAGTTAATAACGAGTAAGCTAGTGAAAATGTCTAGAGGGGGGTGAATAGACTTTTCAAAAATCTTTCGAAATATCAAAGTACAATATGCGGAATACGAAATTAACAATGAGCCCAATTCAAGATTATACTCAACTTATTTTCGAGAACTCTGTTCTATACTCAACTAGTCAAATTCAGTTAAGTAGTTAAACCAATTAATCAATTTAAACAATCAAAACAGTAAAGTAAATTGAACACGAGATTTATAGTGGTTCGACAACTTGTCTACATCCACTCTCACAAACCCAGTTGTGAAATTCTTATTAACTCGTCCAATGGAGTAATATGTTCTTGTGGCTTTAAGTCCCAAGAAATAAGACTTAGATCTTCTCGATAACACTACCAAGTGCCTCTTCGATCTTACTAGCGATTTACAAGTATCTAGCAACTTGAAAATAACAAAACAAAAACTAAAAACTTCTCTGATCTTCAGTAGTAGCCTTCTTGATTCTTCACTTGTCTTCTGGCTTCACTTTCTGAACTTCAATCTCTGAGAGTAAACTTCAAATATATCTCTATCTTGAGTATGTAGATTTTCAGTGTATCAGTATTCAGTAGTCAGTAGTCTTCAAATGATAAAACTCCTTCAAGTATTTATAGACTTCGAACTTCAAGAACTCAGGTAGTTGTAACCAACCTTTCTTGATAACTGATTTCAACTGAATCTTCTTATCCATAAACGCGTTTCTTGTTGTGAATTAGTTATTCCATAACTAACTTCTTCATCCTTATCTTTCACGCGTATTGGTAACTGACTTCAAATTAACTTGTCTTGTGTAGTCTAGTAGATGCACTTGTCTTGTAGTCCACCTGTCTTGAGTAGTAGACTGGTCTTCTCTTCTTGTGCAGTAGACTTATAATAGAACTAATCTAGTCCTATCATCTAACCTAACAAGACTATTACATTACATTAAGCTTTTATAATACAAGCTTAGTCAACTTATAAACTATACAATGAATCTAATCTATATAAAACATCATGAGCTCTATACAGTAATTATAGCTCAATACCAATCTAACATATACAACTATGAACAGATATGAAGTACTTATAAATTGTACTTATCTTTCAATAACTTGTAAAACTGTACTTGTCTTTTAAAAACTAATACTTGTTCTTTGAATTCTACTGATCTGCTCAAGATGACTTCAACTTAACTAGACTAGATCAGTCAACACTTAGAAAATATTCAAGTCTTCTTTTTGGCTTATCAAAACTTTATCTTTTATCTTTTATTCATCATTTAGGACTTGTTCTAGGATTCATATCCCAACAATTTCCCCCTTTTTGATGAAGCCAAAACTACTTGAATCTTTTCTTATTAGTAGACTAGTTAAGTAGTTATCTTGTCTTAATCATCAAATAGTACTTTATCTTTTCATTCATTCAAAATAAGATCAGTAGATATTACAAATACTTCAAAAATAACAAAATCAGAATAAAACTAAACTATACTGAAAAGTTACCTCTTTCTGAATCTGGAACACAGAAAGCATTTAGTAGTCTAGTATGAATTCCTTTGATATGTTCTTCGTCTTCAATCTTCTCGTTGTCTAGCAGCTCATCTTCATACTTCTTGATCTGGTTCACATCTGCCCTTTTACCTGAACTAGTCATGGGACACTTCCATTTCGGAAAACCAGGAACAAGAATATTAAAATTAGCAGCAGCAGATATCCTTATGATCAAATTCCATAGCATCTTATGCTGTCCTTCCATGAATTTGTCAAACATAGCATAAAGATCGTCAGAGTTATCAGAATCTCCAAACTTCCTGATAATCCAGTGATCTAGTTCCCACTGCCTTTTCACTTTCATCCATTCTTGACGATGTTCTTTGTCAATGAAGTGATCAATGAGCTTGTCTTCTATTTGATCTTCATCAGGCTTCTGCTTCAACAAACTTTCAATGTGCTTCTCAATCTTCTTCTTCTTAGCATAATGAGCTTCATCACTTGGCTCATCAATCTTTTGCTTCTTCAAAATAGTTGACTCAGGAGTAGGTTCTTCAATGGTAATAGACTTCCTTTTCGATACCATTCTTGTCTGCACTTCAGCTTCTGGAGATGCAATAGCCTTGCCCTTCTCCTTCTTTTTCAACTCATCTGCTTCAACTTTAGCTTGCTCAACTTCTGCAGTTTTAACCAATCTGCCTCTGCCTCTCTTAGGCCTTCTGAGATCTTGCATAGCTTCAGCAGCTTCCTTTGCTTCTGGCTCAGCACTGGATTTAGATTTTTCAATTTCAGCTTCAGCACTAATCTCAGCACTAGTAGGTTTTGTCTTCTTTGTCTCTTCCCCCTTTTTGGCTTCATCAGTAGCCTGGAGAGAGAAAAGAGAAGTGAAATGAGTCATCTCTTCATACACAACTTGTTTCATTTGACTCGTAGCTCTTTCAATTTGCTTCTCATGCGAATTGTTTTGACTCAACTTGTCCAGCTTGGTCGCCACCAACTCCAGCTTTTGAGTAGACAAGTTCAACTCATTCTTAAAATGTGTTGCGGTCAAACGTAACTTCTTATTTTCATTAGTCATAGCAGAGATAAGTTGTTGAGCTTGAGTTAACTGATCATAAGCTTCCTTCCTCTGAACATCAGCAACCTCGATTCTTGCTCTATAGACTCTTTCCAACTTCCTGGATTCAGTAGCTAGAACGCGAGCAAAATCGACTGAACTCTTCTCTGAGTATTCAACTTGATCTTGGAGAAATCCTTCAAGTTGCTCAAACATATGCTGTCTGTATTCATCATCTATCTGATTGACTGCATTCACGATCAAATCTTTTGAACTTGTCACAAGGACATTGTTTTGTTCAATAAGAGTCCTCTTGACATCAGATTTGAGAAAGTCATCAATGGACGTTTTTATAACACCTTTCAAATCAGCTTTCAACTCATCTATGGAAGCAGTGGAAAAACCTTGAGATGACTGACCAACTTCAGCATGAATGATTTCTTCCATGATCACATCATCAGCAATAGATATCACCTCAATCAATTGACCTTTTGTAGATGTAGTTAAGACCTCGTCTTCTACTACCTCTGATTCTTGAAACACACTTCCAGCTATGGCTTTCAAACTCGGAAACGGACAGTAAGGCACTATAGCTAACTTAGCTTCCTTAGCCTTCCGTATAGCTTCAGCCAAGTCCTTCCTTAACAAAGCGTGCAACTTTGCCATGTATCCACAGAGTTCAAATGGAAGTAAATCATCAGAATAACGATTTATAAAAGCAAAATCTGACCTTGGACAGTTAACATGATCTACTTGAAACCTGAACACAATGCCTCTCAACTGATTTGAGACATTGTCTAAGTCCACCATAGGATCAGTAGACTGGAATTCTTCAGCTTGTGTGACTTCAGTCATAACCATATCATTGTCAAAATCGGAATCTGAAACTTGAATGCCCACATCAAATTTCGATTCTGAGCACATCAAATCATCAGGAATGTGTAGCAATCTCTTAGCAAGATCAGTGATGGCATGAGCTGGGAATAACTCGGAGTGATCTTGAACACCACTGGTCTCCTTCTGTTCCATTTCCCAGTCCATAAAGTTTGAGATGCCTCCCTTTCCTAAGATGACTTCGAAAAGATCATCCGTGCCAGACTTCTTCAATGCCACCCAAGTGCATACTCTTAGAAGTTTTTCAAACTGTTCTGATTCATAGTCGACTTCAATAGCCGAGAGCTTCTTTTTCAAGTTTCTGCTCATCTTTGAACGGATTCTCCTTTCTCTTAGGCTCATGGGGTAATATACCAAGGATTCAAATCTAATTTCAGACGGGGTCTGAGTAGGTGGGGTCCCTATCTCAGTCGTTGCAGTGGCAACTGGCGACTTATCTGAAGTAGATGGGTGAGGAGGTTCAACATATTCTGTTGAGGATAAAGAGAGATTTTGGACTGTGGTTTCTGTGGGCTCCAATGTGGCTTGGTTTGGTGTGACAACTGTCGGAGTATCAGTTGTATCACTTATAGGAGTGTATAGGGGATGACTGGCTCTCAGCGGTCGTGCTGCCAGTGCTTGCGAGGTTGGGGGTACAGGTCGAGGCCTAGATCGATGTGATCTAGCCTTGGTTCGGATAGAAGTAGATGGGAGAGAGAGAGGAATTGAAACAGATTGAGTAGAAGAACCAACCTGTAAACTCGACTCGACTGGACGAGTAGGCGAATCAACTCTCACGAGAGTGTACATCTCAGGTATTTGTTCACTCGACTCCTTCTCTTGAGTCGACTCTTCATCTGACTGAGTCTTCTCTGAGTCGTCTGCACTGGACTCTGCCTCTTCAGACTTGTCTTGTGAAGAACTGGATGAATTGGCATACGGCAACAATTCTGAATCATCAATTTGAACCTGCCTTGGGGCAGCTGGCCTTGCAGCAGCCTGCTTCCTCATCGCTTCAATTTTTAAGTAAAACTTAAGAGGATGAAATGGCTTTCCTTTGCTCCAATCACTCTTGTTGGGCAGCAAAAATAGAAATAGTATACTCAGCTTGTTTCCATATCCGACTGCTTGAGATACCACCCAATTTCTAGTATCAACATCCACCCTAACACTTCTTTCGAAGTACATCATCCTGTCAGCTATCAACTTAAACCAATTACCCTCAGTAATTCCATCATAAATAGCTGCCATTATCCTTGTTTTGGCTTGAGTAACTGAGTCATGAGACCCAGTGGCACATAGAAGCATCTTGCTTGCTATGTCCAGCAGAGTGCGATATTTCTCCAAGAGTTCACCCTTCTTGGCTGTAGGAGCTTTACCATCTGGCTTGAGCTTCATTTTCTTTCCACAGAAGATGCTCAAATACTTCATCTCCTGTCCTTCAGCATACTTCTCCACATCAATCGTTCCGATGGGTAGCCTTAATCTTTCGAACATCACTTCCCGAGTGATTTCCACTCGATTCCCATCAATAAAAGATTCTATCACATCTCCTTGTCTATTGACGTTGGCATAAAATTCCAGAACCTCTTCCTCCAAAACAACTTGAGGAAATGCCTCTAGGTAGGGCTTTAGACCGCATCTGATGCATTTGGTCAAGATTTCCATGTTTCCTTCCTTGTGATTGCCTTTGAAAAACAGGGATGGTTCAACATGCACCTTGTTGTCATTTATGTATCTCCCGAGATCAAATGGTGCCTGCATGTTGGAACTTACATCGAAAATCGATCGAATAGACATGGTGAATGATTTGTTATGAATAAGGGAATAGATTGTGCGAGAAATCAACTGTCAGCAATTAGTAGAGTTGTGAAAACGTGGGTAGAATGTGTGTAAGTGTTGGGTTTTGTTTAAAACTGTATTTTTGATCCAACGGTCAAGATCGAAGGATTAGATCCAACGGCCGGGACCCTTGGTATTCGGTTACGGAACCGAGACAAAATTGTGATTTGATTTTGTAAAAATTGAAATCCGCCTTTCTTATTGGTAGAATGAGGAGTGTACTCATCTGACCTAACATATTCATATTTTGGCGCGAATTGAATGTGTACACCTCATTAACTGGGAGTGTATAAATCCAATTTCTAGGATATTCAAATTTTAACACTATCAAATTACTTTGATATCCTTAATTGGTTTTGATTAAACACTTAGCATTGTAGAATAAAAACTTAGCTTGTCTGTTCGAGTCCATCCAGAACAGACGAGTAGACTCAAGCTTCACCAGACGAGTTGGCTTAAATACACAAGACGAGTTCCCCCTTCATCTGTGCATGTCTATTCTGAACATCGAGCGACTTCATGTACCTATCTTATCACATTCAACGTGTAATTGATGGTACTAGTAACAATAATTATAAAGAATATCACTCTAAAACAGTGATCAAGGTTTCGAACAAGATGACTATTGACCAATATAAGAGTCAACATAAGGATATTTAAGAAATCATAGATTCCCCCTTAAATGTTTATTCCCTTAGTATTACCCTCAGCTTTACCAGCTTCCTCATCGGGTTGTCTGGTCACCTTGTCTAGCCTTGTATACCTGTCTGTTGCGTGAGTAGACGAGTGCTCTAGTCTAGTGATCTTGTCTCCATACTTCGTTTGATGTACCTGTCTGGTTAGTACACAGCTATGGGCAAGTAGGGTCTAGATCAATTAGCCCTAAACTAATGCATAATTCACGAAATCGTGCCTCAGCTAATGGTTTTGTAAAAATATCAGCTCTTTGAAAATCAGTATGAATCTTTTCCATGCGAATATCCTTCTTTTCTACATGATCACGTATGAAATGGTGTTTCACATCAACATGCTTACAACGTGTGTGCAGAACAGGATTTTGTGTAATGGCAATTGCACTATTACTATCACAGAATATAGGAACATTTGATTCACAAATATTATAATCTCTAAGCTGTTGAATAAGCCATAATAATTGACTACAACAACTACCAGCAGCCATGTACTCGGCTTCAGTAGTAGAGGTAGCAACACTTGTCTGCTTTTTCGAAAACCATGAAATGAGTTTTGTGCCTAAGAATTGACAAGAACCAGATGTAGATTTCCTATCTATTCTACAGCCACCAAAATCAGAATCAGAGTAGCCACTTAGAGATAAATCATCATTTGAAGGATACCATATACCACGATTGATGGTTCCTTTCAAATATTTCAGAATCCTTTTAGTGGTTTCCATGTGACTCTCTTTTGGATTAGCTTGAAAGCGAGCACATACACCAACAGAAAATGCAATATCAGGTCTACTAGCAGTCAAGTACAGTAATGAACCAATTAGACCACGGTAATGAGTTTGATCAGTACACTTACCTTGTTCGTCTGGGTCCATTCTGTATGTCGGTAGCATAGGTACGCCAGCAGACTTGCATGTCTTAATACCATACTTGTCTAGAAGATTTCTAGTATACTTTGCTTGATTTATGAAAATCCCTTCAGGGGTCTGTTTTACTTGAAGTCCAAGAAAGTAATTCATTTCACCCATCATAGACATCTCAAATTTACTTTGCATGAGTGTTGAGAAACTTTCACTCAGCTCTTTGTTAGGTGAACCAAAAATGATGTCATCTACGTAAATTTGGACGAGTAAAATGTCTTTCCCTTCTTGTCTTCTAAACAAGGTTCTGTCTATCTTGCCTTTAGTAAAACCATTTTCTAATAGAAATTGAGAAAGAGTATCATACCAGGCTCTTGGAGCTTGCTTTAGTCCATATAAGGCCTTCTTTAATTTGTATACCTGGTTACCTTTGACTTCGAAACCTGGGGGTTGTTCAACATACACTTCTTCCGCAAGAATACCGTTAAGAAATGCACTTTTAACATCCATTTGATATACAGTAAATTTCATGTAAGCAGCATATGCAAGGAACAATCGAATGGCTTCTAGTCTAGCAACAGGAGCATATATTTCATCATAGTCTATGCCTTCAGCTTGTGAATAGCCTTGGGCGACTAGTCTAGCCTTATTACGAACAACTACATCATTCTCATCTTTCTTATTCTTGAAAATCCATCGAGTGCCAACTACATTATGATGTTTCGGTCTATCGACAAGTTCCCAGACGTCGTTTCGAACAAACTGATTCAACTCGTCTTGCATAGCAATGATCCAATTACTATCAGCCAATGCCTCATTAATGGTTTTTGGCTCGATAGATGAGAGGAAACAACACCAGCAAAACAGAGATGGACTAGATTGTTCTTGCGACTCAAAGAGTTGTCGTCTAGTCTTCACACCAACAGTAGAGTCACCAATAATATTTTCAGTATTATGCGCTGATTTCCATGTATTTCTATTCTTAACAATAGTACTGTCATCTATATCATGTACAGCATCATGCATGTCAACATCATTATCATCAGAAGATTTAATGGGAGTAGACGAGTCGACTAGTTTAGGTATGTCAACTGGTCTAGTAGAGTTACCTTGAGCACTCACCTTCTTCTGGTCATCTGACTCGAGAGCTTTTATAAATGGATTGTAAGCTTGAACGGATTCATATACCTCTGAGTCTTTGTCAGATTCGACAGTTAGCTCAGTAGCTTTCTCACTGATCTTGTTGGCAGACGGGTCCTGTTGAGATTCTTCGAAAACCACATGTGGTGTTTCTTCCACACAAAGGGTTGAGTAGTTGAATACTCTAAATGCTTTGCTAGTCGAGGAGTATCCTAAGAATATCCCTTCGTCTGCTTTAGCATCGAATGCATTCAACTTACTTTTCCCATTGTTATGGATGAAACACTTGCATCCAAATATATGAAAATATGAAACTCTGGGTTTTCTACCTTTCCATACCTCATAGGGTGTCTTACCTAGTGCTTTATTGATAGCACTTCTGTTTTGTGAGTGGCATGCAGTGTTGATAGCTTCTGCCCAAAATTTCTGAGGCGTATTATACTCTGTCAGCATGGTCCTGTAGGCCTCCTTAAGAGTTCTGTTCCTTCGTTCTGCTACTCCATTTTGCTGTGGTGTCCTAGCTGCACTAGTAAGGTGCTGGATGCCACGCTTAGAACAAAATTCTTTAATATAGCAGTTAATGAATTCAGTACCCTTGTCACTACGGATCTTGACAATTGACTGATTCTTCTCAACCTGTAACTTCTTCAATAGATCAGGCAAAAGTGTTTGTGTATCACTCTTCTTGTGTAAGAAGACTACCCAAGTGAACTTAGAATAGTCGTCTACCACAACAAGTGTGTACCTTCTACCGTTCAAAGTTGGAGGAGTTATTGGGCCATGTAAGTCCATATGTAGAAGTTCAAGAACTCTACTGGTTGAGAGGGATGGAATAGATTTAAAAGAACCCTTTACCTGTTTACCTTTTTGACAGGACGTGCATACATGTGACTTATAGTATACTTCATTGGGAATACCTTCCACAAGGTAGTCTCTGGCTATCTTATTAAGAACCTTAAGGTTTAGATGACAAAGGCGTCTATGCCAGAGCCAGCCAAGTTCTTTAGGATTCTTAGTAAGTAGACAGGTGTCCCTCGGACAACTGTTCCAGTTTACTATGTACACACTTCCTTGTCTAATGCCGACCAGTAAGACTGTGTGAGTTCTTTTGTCAATGATTTCACATTTCTGACTCTTGAACTGCACCTTGTATCCACGATCACAAAATTGTGAAACAGAGAGTAAATTGTATTTCAAGCCTTCAACAAGTGTGTACCTTCTACCGTTCAAAGTTGGAGGAGTTATTGGGCCATGTAAGTCCATATGTAGAAGTTCAAGAACTCTACTGGTTGAGAGGGATGGAATAGATTTAAAAGAACCCTTTACCTGTTTACCTTTTTGACAGGACGTGCATACATGTGACTTATAGTATACTTCATTGGGAATACCTTCCACAAGGTAGTCTCTGGCTATCTTATTAAGAACCTTAAAGTTTAGATGACAAAGGCGTCTATGCCAGAGCCAGCCAAGTTCTTTAGGATTCTTAGTAAGTAGACAGGTGTCCCTCGGACAACTGTTCCAGTTTACTATGTACACACTTCCTTGTCTAATGCCGACCAGTAAGACTGTGTGAGTTCTTTTGTCAATGATTTCACATTTCTGACTCTTGAACTGCACCTTGTATCCACGATCACAAAATTGTGAAACAGAGAGTAAATTGTATTTCAAGCCTTCAACATACGAAACATCTTGAATCTCTATGTCACCATTCCGAATGTAACCAAATCCTTTGGTAACAGCAGTGGAGCTATCACCAAATATCACTTTTGGTCCTTCTTGCTCATGGTAGCTTGATAAGAGAGTCTTAGTACCAGTCATGTGGTGCGAACAGCCACTGTCTATGTACCAAGTTTCTCCTGTTGAGCCACCTTTCTTGTATAGATCGAGTCGACCCTGCAATAGATGATAATACATAATTTAGGTACCCTCCTTGTTTATTGGGGTCCTTGGGGGTTAGTCGAGTTCAATGGAATCCAAATGTACATTGGAGTCCTGAACAAGTTTGACCTTCTAAGCTTTCGACCATATTTGTTGCAAAATAAGACCTTGTTGTCCTTATCTGGCCTATCAGTCGAGTTCGGGTCTACTCTTTGGAGATAGCCTTTTGACTTAATCTCTACTTGAGCAGGCACTTGTCTATGATAGTCAGAGTAAGGTTTATATGCATTAGGTCCATACGGTTTATAGACATGTTTAGGTCTTTCTTCTCCTTTGATATCATATGACAAAGGTGGAGGATATAGAACAGCTTGTGTACGATATTTTGGACCTTCCTGTCTAGGTCTAGACGAGTAGAGTTGAGACTGCCTTATGAAAGGAGGTCTAGACTCTTGTCGTCTAGTCTGTACTTGTCTAGTACTAGTCTCCTCAGGATACCAGTCCTCGTATCTGACCTGATTTGGTCGTCCACGATTCCTAGTCCTTTGTTGACTTGTCTTAAACGGAACAGACTTGTTGTTAACTTTCTTTTTACCACCTTTGGTAATTGGAATGTTAACTTGAGCTTGTTTTGGTACAGTACCTTTTGATGGAGTGTCAATATCGTATATCAATGGTTCTTTTCCTTTATCATTAGTCAAAGAGCTTGAGATGAAAATAGTAGGGTTCTTAGGAACTTGAGTAGACGAGCTGGGTGTCTCAGCACCTATGCCTGTCTTGTCAGCAGGAGCCCTATACCTATCTGACAGTTCAAGGTTAACCTTAGATGAGTTAACCAGGTCAGTAAGTTTAAGGTCTAATGTGACAACCTCGGTTTCTAAGAACTTATTACGTTCTTCAAGCTTTTTGAGCTTACTTTGTAAAACATTGAATTCATGTTTCTCAGTAGCGTGTGTCTTAAGTAGGTCTTGATACAACTTGTCTGTCAATGCACACTTCTCTCTGAGTTGTCTCAACTCTTCTTGCAAGCGTTCATTTAGGACTGTTATATTAGGATCTACTTTAGACTGAGCTTCCTTAAGATCAATGATTTCTTGTCTTAAGGTGATGTTTTCGTCACTGACTTCAATGAATGCCTTGTTGGCAAGTAGGAGGTCGTCTTCAACTGCACTAGTAGAGTGCTGAAGACTACTCCCTACTTGGCTACTGGCAGTGTCACTTTCATCAGTTTCTGATTCATCACAAGATTGAAAGGATGTAGCAGATGATACCTCTTGGTCGATTTTAGCCATGAAGCATAGACCATCATCAACTATGAATGCTTCATCGTGATCTGGTTCAGACGGGTAGCTAGATGAGGATGATGGCAACTCGTCTGAGTCAGAGTCAGAGTCATCATTGGCCATCATTGCCTTCTTACCATGGTTGTATCTTCTTTCCCTTCGTGCTTTGCGTTCTTTTCGATCATCAGTACTCAGGTCTGGACATTCATATATGTAGTGACCTGGTTTCTCACAGTTATAGCACACGAGATCATTAGTAGCCTTTTTAATAGGAGAGTTGTTCCTTCGTTTATCACGTCTATCAGAACGAGTAATCTTCCTACCATCAGACTCTCTATCTTGTCTGTTACCTTTCGAGACTTCGTCTCTCCTTTCGGACGAGTTTCGGTCTCGTCTGGTCTCAGACGAGTTCTTAGAAGCAGACCCTTTATGCTCTCTATAGAACTTCTTATATCTTCCGAAACGTTTATTCAGCCTATCAAACTTTCTAACCATGAGGCTTACCTGATCCTTCAGACTAAGATCAGTATCTATCTCGTCTTTAACAGAAGCAGACCTAGTCTTAGTCTTAGACCTGTCTATCTTAGACGAACTAGCCTTAAAAGCAACGTTCTTAGATACAGCATGTTCTCTGTCACTACTTACTATGGGTTCATCTTCGTCTAGATCAAACTCATGAGCCTTTAGAGTTTGAAACATAGTCTCTGCTGTCCATACGTCTATATCTTGGGTATTCTTAACAAGCATTTTTACCATCTTCCATCGACTATCAAGGCTTTTGAGAATCCTAAGATTGATTTCACGTGGAGTATAAGATTTACCAAGGACTTCCAAGTCATTCATGATTTTAGTAAAACGAGTATCCAACTGGTCTATTGTTTCACCAGCTTTCATATGAAATGATTCGAATCTTTGGACTGCAGTGGAAAGCTTGCTTTCTTTGATTAGGGATGTCCCTTCACAAATGATAGCTAAGCGATCCCACATTTCTTTGGCAGTTTTACATTTTAACACTTTTCCCAGATACTCGTTAGGAAGAGTGTGTAAGATGTAATTCTTGGCCAAGCTATCCAAATTATTCTGTCTCATTTCTTCAGAGGTTAGTTCTGACCTTGGTTTCTTGACGAGAGTACCCACTGGTTGATTTGGATCAAGGGCAGCAGTATTGGGGATCATGGTCACAATTGGACCTTCAGTGACGACGGAGATCATTAAGTCGTGAGTGGAGCTGAAGATGGCTTCCATCCTTAGCTTCCAGTAGTCGTAGTCTTGTACCTGGAACTTTGGTAGCTTGTTAGCGCTGATCTCAAGAGACATGATTTCAAGAAATAAGTGCTAAGTAGAGTTATGATCAAGAATAACAGATAAGTCAAGAACAAGGAGCACGAAAACAGATGTTACAAGAATATGATCAAGAACACGTATACAAGAACAATCAAGGACCAAGACTTCACCCTAAGTCTTGTGTCGGTTATCAAGAAACAGCAGTTCGTAAACTACTGCTCTGATACCACTTGTTGGTCCCAAGTTGAGTTAATAACGAGTAAGCTAGTGAAAATGTCTAGAGGGGGGTGAATAGACTTTTCAAAAATCTTTCGAAATATCAAAGTACAATATGCGGAATACGAAATTAACAATGAGCCCAATTCAAGATTATACTCAACTTATTTTCGAGAACTCTGTTCTATACTCAACTAGTCAAATTCAGTTAAGTAGTTAAACCAATTAATCAATTTAAACAATCAAAACAGTAAAGTAAATTGAACACGAGATTTATAGTGGTTCGACAACTTGTCTACATCCACTCTCACAAACCCAGTTGTGAAATTCTTATTAACTCGTCCAATGGAGTAATATGTTCTTGTGGCTTTAAGTCCCAAGAAATAAGACTTAGATCTTCTCGATAACACTACCAAGTGCCTCTTCGATCTTACTAGCGATTTACAAGTATCTAGCAACTTGAAAATAACAAAACAAAAACTAAAAACTTCTCTGATCTTCAGTAGTAGCCTTCTTGATTCTTCACTTGTCTTCTGGCTTCACTTTCTGAACTTCAATCTCTGAGAGTAAACTTCAAATATATCTCTATCTTGAGTATGTAGATTTTCAGTGTATCAGTATTCAGTAGTCAGTAGTCTTCAAATGATAAAACTCCTTCAAGTATTTATAGACTTCGAACTTCAAGAACTCAGGTAGTTGTAACCAACCTTTCTTGATAACTGATTTCAACTGAATCTTCTTATCCATAAACGCGTTTCTTGTTGTGAATTAGTTATTCCATAACTAACTTCTTCATCCTTATCTTTCACGCGTATTGGTAACTGACTTCAAATTAACTTGTCTTGTGTAGTCTAGTAGATGCACTTGTCTTGTAGTCCACCTGTCTTGAGTAGTAGACTGGTCTTCTCTTCTTGTGCAGTAGACTTATAATAGAACTAATCTAGTCCTATCATCTAACCTAACAAGACTATTACATTACATTAAACTTTTATAATACAAGCTTAGTCAACTTATAAACTATACAATGAATCTAATCTATATAAAACATCATGAGCTCTATACAGTAATTATAGCTCAATACCAATCTAACATATACAACTATGAAGTACTTATAAATTGTACTTATCTTTCAATAACTTGTAAAACTGTACTTGTCTTTTAAAAACTAATACTTGTTCTTTGAATTCTACTGATCTGCTCAAGATGACTTCAACTTAACTAGACTAGATCAGTCAACACTTAGAAAATATTCAAGTCTTCTTTTTGGCTTATCAAAACTTTATCTTTTATCTTTTATTCATCATTTAGGACTTGTTCTAGGATTCATATCCTAACACAGAGAGATGCAAAAAATCAGCGACGACGAAAGTCACAGAAAAGGGTAACTATAGGTATTACTCATACACAAAATGTTCATGTTGATCCACTTGACTATATAGTACAAACTTCTGCCTATTGTACCAGACTGTGAGTTCTGCAATGCGAAACGTATTTATTTAGAACCACCAACATTTTGTTGTTCATTAGGGGAAATTAGCCTACTACAAACTAAAATGCCTTTAGAGTTAGTTCAACTGTATGCTGGGACCGACGAAAATGCTAAAGAATTTTGTAATTCCATTCGTAGTTATAATAACATGTTTGCATTTACATCAATGGGTGTACACTGTGACAAATCTTTATCTAAAAGAAACCATGGAATTTACACAATTCGTGTGCAAGGTCAACTTTATCATTTTATGGACCAACTAATACCACCAACTGCTGGAAATTAAACCAAGAAACCTTCAACTATACTTCTTTGATACCGAGCATGAGATGTCGAATCGCATGTCTGTTAGTTCAAAATTTAAGGAACCTGTTGTGGAAATATTAATGCACATCTTAAAAGTGAATCCATATGGGAACTTTTTCCGCAGTCTAAATAATATTGAAAACTTAAATGAGTACAAAATTGCTTTACAAGCTGACCCTCTAATTGACCAACATGTTTACAATAAGCCGTCGGCATCTCAAATTGCTGGAATATGGCTAGAATCTAATACAAGCAAGAAAAATACAAGTCAACAGATTCAAGTATATCCAAAAAGTTGTCAACCTCAAATTATTAAACATTATTTTGGTTGTTATAACCTTATGCAATACCCTCTTATATTCCCAAATGGACAAACTGGTTGGCAAAGAACAATTAAAAAATTGGATCCAAAACGTAAACATGCAAATTCTACATCAACATGTGATGGTGAGACTTCACACACCATCCAGAATTTTTCAAATGCAATTGAATTTATACAATCAGAAAACCAAGGTTCTACAACGAACAGCCCTAAAAGAACAATTGTATCATGTCGGGAATATTATTGTTATAAGTTACAAATAAGAGAACACGATAAATCATTTTTGCTGCATGTTGGCCAACTTTTGCAACAATATGTAGTAGATATGTACATTAAAATTGAAACCTCAAGGTTGGATTTTTTTAGAAGCACTGACATGCAAAATAATTTAAGAAATGAGATTTACAGTGGTTTAATAGACGGAATAGCACAGGGGTATGAAGTAGGAGGTCAAATTGGTAGACATTTTTTACTACCTACATCATTTGTTGGTGGACCTAGAGATATGCGTAAAAGATATATGGATGGTATAACTTTAGGGCATCATTTCGAGAAACCAGATATATTTTTAACAATAACATCAAATCCAAACTGGCCTGAAATAAAGGCATTGTGTTTACCTTCTGATGAAATACAAAATAGGCCTGATTTAATTGCTAGAATATTTCGTGCAAAACTACAAGTTCTAAAAAATGAATTGTTTAAAAAATAATTTTTTGGCCATGTTGTAATTGAGTTTCAAAAAAGAGGTTTACATCATGCTCATTTCTTGCTCATTTTAAGCAAAACATAAAAAATGTTCTCTCCCGAGGCATTTGATAGGATTGTTTGTGCAGAACTGCCTGATCCACATACTCATCTATACTTGTTTTCACTGGTAATAAAACATATGATGCATGGCCCTTGTGGTTCACTTAACCCAGCATGCCCTTGTATGAAAAAAGGTACTTGCAAATTTCATTACCCTAAAGATTTCTCAGAAAGTACTAAATATGGTACAAACTCCTACCCAATATACCGACGACCAAATAATAAACGCACAATTACTATTAGGGGATCACAACTTAACAACCAATGGGTTGTACCTTACAATCCATACCTTCTAGCTAAATTTAATTGTCACATTAACGTTGAAATTTGCTTAACATTTCAGGCCATAAAATATTTATACAAATATATTTATAAAGGACATGATAAAATTGCATATTCATTAATTACAGACCCCAATGAACAAATAATTGACGAAATTAAAAAATTTCAATGTGCTAGATGGATTTCACCCCCTGAAACAATTTGACGAATTTTTTAATTTGAACTTAACCATATGCATCCATCTGTAATGTGCTTACCAATTCATTTAGAGAATGAACAATCTGTCACATTCCCTGGTAATCAATCATTACAAAGCATTGCTAACAATCCTGCATTTCAAAAAACAATGCTAACACAATTCTTTTACATGAATAAACACAACGAATATGCAAAAAACTTAAACTGTTTATATGCTGAATTTCCACAATACTTTACTTGGCATAACAATTTGTGTTGGCCCCTAGTTGAGTGTAAGATTGAGTAAGCTAGTAAAAGTTTAGGGGGGGAGAGGTGAATAGACTTTTAAAAATCTTTCAAAATATCAGAGATTAACTATGCGGAATATCAGATTTATATGAGCCCTTAAGAATTATACTCAACTATTCAAAGAACACTTAACTTGTCTATTATGCAGATTATCAATTAATCAATTATCAACAATCAAACACAAATAAAAATAGTAAGTAATCAACACACGAATTTTATAGTGGTTCGACAACTTGTCTACATCCACTCTCACAAATCCAGTCGTGAAATTTTATTAACTTGTCTTGTGGCTTTAAGTCCCAAGATTAAGACTTCGATCTTTTCGAATATACCTCCAGATATATATATTCGATCTAAAAACTAGTTATTTTACAAGTAACTAGCAACTTGAGTAAAACTAAAAACAATATGAAAAACTTCTCTATATGTTTCGCCTTCTGGATATCAACTTGTCTTTTCTGGGCTTCTTCAAACTTTGAACTCTTGCTTGAACTCTGTGAGTTTCCTTGCTTTGAATTCTTCAGTATGTGCTTCAGTATTTGCAATATCAGTCGTCTTCAATCGTTGAATGTCTTCACGTATTTGTAGACTTATAATCTTCAAAATAGTTTGTTACTTAACAACTTCTTCTTGATAACTTCCTTCAACAAACTTCATAACCGTTTCTTCTTATCTCTTTACGCGTTTCTTCAGTTAATTAGTTATTCCATAACTAACTCTTCATATCTTTATTTTGTTGATACGATCTTATCTTTACTTCTTCTCTGCGTGAACTTCACGTGACTTGTCTTCTCTTCGACACTTAGAATAATTCTGCTTTCTCAGCACTTGTCTTGTCTGGTACAAGTCTTCTTGTCTTGTATAGTCTTCTTGTCTTGTAGAACTAATGTAGTCCTATCAACTAATCTATCAAGACTATTACATTACTTTGAGCTTTTATAAAACAGCTTTGTCAACTTAAAACTATAAACTATACTATAAGCTTCTATACAATGATTTATAAGCTTATCATCCTATATAAACTTTCCTTTTCAGTACTTAGTTTATTTATACTTATGTTCTTTGTACTCATCTGATCTTGTCTCTTATAAGACGACTTCTATAACTAGATCAGTTAACACTTAGAATATATTCAAGTCTTCTTTTTGACAAGTCTTCTTTTTGGCTTATCAAAACTCATCCCATCATCAAATAGAACTTATTTTAGGATTCATATCCTAACAATTTGAAAGAATGGAAACAACGTAAAAAAGGTCAGGTTATAGCCCGAATCGCAAGTTGTAGACCATCTGAAGGAGAAAAGTTTTATTTAAGGTTATTATTAATGCACATTAGAGGACCAGATTCTTTTATAGACTTAAGAAAAATTAATGGGCAGACTTTTTACACAAATAGAGAGGCTGTACAAATGTTAGGATTAACAGAAATAGACAACACAACTGAAATGTGCATTGCAGAAGCTGCTACATACTTGATGCCTTCAGCTTTGTTCCAATTATTTGCTACAATTCTTGTTTATTGTAATCCTAAAAGCCCTAAAGAACTATGACTTAAGTTTGAATTCCTGCTCTCCGGAGATTTTAATCGTAATAAAACCTTAAGTTCTACAATTATTAGGTATAAAGTTTTAGACATTATTGCTTATAATCTTTATTTAATGGGGAAAACATTAGCAGATTTTTTCCCTAAAGATGATGATGTCATAGTAGGCTTTAATAATAGTTTAGAAAAAGAATTGCAATCTGAACAAAATATAATTACACCTAATAAAGACTTTTTCGCTGTCGAGAAATTAAATGAAGAAATTTTTTTTGTTACGATCGAATAATGTACTATGTTAATAATAGTTTACCAAAACTTTTCTTTGTCGATGGTCCAGGGGGTACAGGAAAAACATTTCTATATAAAACGCTTCTAGCTACAATAAGATCACCTGGTCATATTGCACTTGCTACGGCTACTTCAGGTGTAGCAGCCTCACTACTTCCAAGAGGACGAACCTCACATTCAAGGTTTAAAATACATTTAGATGAAAATGACGGTAAATCTTGTAACATTAGCAAACAAAGCTCACCAGCTCACTTGATAAGGGTTGCAAAATTGATTATTTGGGATGAAGCTACAATGGCAAAACGTAGCACTATAGAAAAATTTGACGAAATGTTGAAAGATATAATGAACTAAAAAAAATTTTGGTGAAAAAATTATCGTTTTTGGAGGAGATTTTCGTCAAACATTACCAATTATTCTTAAAGGTTCGAAAGATGATATTATAGATGCTTCCATTGTCATGTCACCTTTATGGGATCAATTTGAAAAGCTGAAACTTAGACAAAACATGCGAGCACTACTTGATCCTGAGTTCTCAAATTATTTATTAAAAATAGGTGATGGGATTGAGTGCACTAACGAAAAAGATGAGATCAAAATACCATCCATAATTAATATCCCTTTTACCGATGACATTACATCACTAAATTCATTAATATATTATGTTTTCCCAAATATTAGTGAGCATAATTTGAATTTTTCGCTATTTGTGAAACGAGCTATACTTACTACAAGAAACAACTTTTTCCATGAAATAAATGATGTAGAAACTACATATTTTAGTTGTGATGAAAGTACTGGAACTTATATTGTACCTGACCAACAAGAATTTTTCCATTCTCTAACTCCTCAAGGGCTTCCTCCACATAAACTAAGTTTGAAAATAAATGCACCAATAATTCTGCTAAGAAACATTAATCAGACTGAGGGTCTTTGTAATGGTACGCGCCTCCTCTGCAAAAGTTTTGACAAGAATGTTATTTATGCTGAAATTTCTTTTGGCACACACACATGAAAAGTTGTATTTATTCCGCGTATAACAGTAGAAGCTCCACATGATAGTTTCTCATCTATACCATTCAAAAGAAAACAATTTCCTATTCGTCTATGTTATGCAATGACTATTAATAAAGCACAGAGTCAAACTTTGGATTTCGTTGGTGTTTATTTAAAAGAACTTGTATTTTCACATGACCAGTTGTATGTTGCATTATCAAGAGCAAAAACTATAGACCAATTAAAGGTGCTCATTAGACCATTAACACCAGTAGCGCCAAGTACTAACTATACCAAAAATATTGTATACCATGAGATTTTAATGGCAGCCAATACTAACTAGCTAGGCCTCACAAAACTGCTTACCAAGGTAAATTCTAATTTTTTTACATGTTTTATTATATTAGTTTTACACTAACTATCATTTATGTACTAAAAACACATTTATGTTGTGAAAATTTACTGTGTTACTATTATATCCATTACAAATTTCAGAAAATACATTCATTTTGTGCTAAAATCAGCTATTTAGATTTTTATTGTTATCATACAGAGTATTTTATTTCCATATTATCTCTACTTTCAGATCAATGGAAGATTCAAATACGACTCTTCAAAGTCTGAAACCAGGTGCTCAGAATTGGTTTGTTAAGGTTTTAATAGCAGAAAAAACCCCTGTTCGCCTTTTCAAATGGGGGAAACAGATAAAGCTTGTTTTTATTGACAAAGAGGTAACCTCAATTAGGTCAATAAAATTCCTATTACAAGAAATTTACCATTAATCCTTTATTTTTTCTATAGCAAGGAATCATACAATGCATAATTTACAATCAAGATGTTGAACAAGTTGATAAAGTGCTCCAGCTTTACAAAACATACATGGTTGTAAATGGAAAAATTCGAGAAATACCTTCAAATGCAGCTGCACTGCCCAACACAAAATACCAAATAATACTAAACATGAGTGTTTACATAAGGGCCGTGAGCAAGCAAGAAGAATTCGAATTAGAGCACATTTATCAGCTAACAACATTTGCAGAATGTCCTCAAATTGCGGACTCCAGTGATAAACGAATCAACTAAGTTATTTTACAATTTCTTATTTTTGTAGACAATTACAATATCAATGTGATCTTACTTCTCTATTATATTGTTGTTGGTCCCAAGTTGAGTTAAGATTGATTAAGCTAGTAAAAGTCTAGAGGGGAGGGGTGAATAGACTTTTAAAATTCTTTCAAAATATCAGAGTTTATAATGCGGAATTTAGTCTTCTTATGTACTGTGCTGTGCTTACTTAGCTCAGATCAGTACTTTCAAAACAATATGGGCCTTACTAGTTTATACTCAACTTTTAATCAGATCTTTAACTTTGTAAATTCTACTGTTCTTAGTTAAACAATATCAAACAGAAAATATCACACAGAAAAGTAAAGAACACATAATTTTATAGTGGTTCGACCAATAAGTCTACATCCACTCTCACAATCCCAGTTGTGATGTTTTATTAACTCCTTCTTGAGTTTCTTGTGGCTTAAAGTCCCAAGACTAAGACTTTGATCTTTTCGATTACACTCCCAAGTGTATCTTCGATCTACTAGTAATTTCACAAGTAACTAGCACACTTGTTTACAACAACACAAACTTAAACTTGAAAAGTAAAACTTCTCTTTGAATAGCCTTTGATTATTCTCTTCAATTCAGTGGCTCTTCTCTTCTTTAATCTCCTTCAACTCTGTGAGTTCTTCTTGTGCTCTGTAGACTTAGATTGCTTGTGAATGCTTTATGATCAGTCGTCTTAGCAGTAGGAGATCACACAGTATTTATAGAACTTAGTATGACAGTTAGCAGTTTGTGAACTAACTCTCAACTAACTCTAAAACTGTTTTTGTAACTTCTTCTTGTAACCGACTTTGTAACTTCTTTAACTTCCAAGTCAGCATATCTTCAAATATATCTTCAGTTACTCTTTAAATAAGTTTTCCAAACTTATTCTTCAATTTCAATAAATCAGCACAGTAACTTACTGTTCTAATTTTTACTCTTCGGATTTTTACTCTTCTGAGCCAGTCAGCACAGTAACTCAAAACTGTTCAAAACTTCTCCAGATTTCTTATAAGCTCTTCTTCAACTCTTCTTGAAGTCTTCTTATTCTGAAGTAGTCCTCTGAGTCTTCATTAGTCTTCTGATCTTCTTCTAATCTAGTTCTAAACTTACTGTTCTGAACTTTTACAATGCTGATTACAATAAAATACAACTTTACATATATAAACCTATCTATACATCAACTGAACTATATACAGATGAGTATATCTAAATCCTATATTATAAGCTGTCTATACAATACAAAACATCAGCTTAGTACCTAACAGTTCATATATCAGATCAGTAAACTTAATAAGACCAGTAAACACATAAGATCAATAAACTTACATATAAGATCAGTAAGTATATACATAAGATCAGTAACTCAGATTCAAATATCTCATATAAGATCAGTAAACGTATTCTCAGTTTCCACACTAAGATCAGTAATCTTACTTTCAGATATCATTAAGATCAGTAATCTTATTTTCAGTTTCTCATCAAATGACTTAGTTAAGATGACTTAGAATCACATATATTACTAACTTTAAGTTGCTTTTGGCCATCAAAACATTCTTTCATCAACTAGAACATTGTTTATAGGATTCATATCCCAACAATTGTTTTTCTCAGATATATTGTGTGGTGTAATACACGTGTTCCCACCGCGCCATATCTCAAAAATAGGAAAAAGCGTGCAGGAATTTGTTGTCGTTAATGAAGAGTAAGTTAATGTAAAATACAAATTATGCATACGAAAATTATTCAATTTTAATATAACAAGTATCAAAACTCTATGATACATATTGACGAAGACCTACCATTCTCACGCTATGGGAAGAATTTCTACAAACTGAGGCACCACTTCTAAGTGAAAATGTTCATAAAATGCCTGTAATATTAGGAATGCGGCTATCTGTAAACACTTTCTATGGTAATTAGCATTTTCAAATAAAAATTGTTTCTCCTTTATTTCATTAAGAAATACATCCTCATACCACACTACTAAATATATTACAATTGGTTAACATTTTATTACAAGTAAATCCATTGGAACATCACCAAACAACACTATCTTATTTGACCCTCCAATATCACAGACCAAGCAGCTTGAATCGTGGTAATATAAACTCTCACTATATTTCTTTTACCCTACAAGTTACTGTTTTTTTCTAAAATATTCTTTAAAAAAACTCATTTTACAACACACTTCTTCTATTTATCTAAATACTCCCAATGTTTAAAGGTTTTTTATAAAGGGATTACAAATGGATTTCTTATATACATGTAAATGGTTGAATATATACATGTAAATGGTAGACTTTTCAAAATTTACAATATTCTCGAATCCCCATTTTAAATCCCTAATCAGGTATTATAATCATGTTTTCTGTATATACAATTTTATACTCTATTGATGTTGTGAGGTAGAACTTGGACTGCACTATCGTGAAAAAAAAAAAAAAAAACTTGGACTGCACTAATGTTAAGGCTGTCCAGTGTTGATTCTGTAGGAGTTCTTTATTGCTTGTGTAGTTATTGAATTGCTTAAAGGAGAATAGGATAGTAGGAAATGTCATTCATTTGAAATCCGTTGTATTACGATGAATTTGCTGTAGTTGAATGAAATTTATATGAGGTGCCGATGCTTTTATACAAGATAAAGAACAATGCAAGGTGTTATAACAACTGCCAAGTTCTTAGGGTGAGATTAATTAATTGGATTACTGATTGTAGGCTTCATTCATTTGCTTACCATCTGATGACTTTGTGAGTGCAAGGTACCTTGTAGGTTCCTTATTATTTATGCATCCCCGTCTATTGTGTTTGGCTTGGATTACAAGGGCTCTTTATTTGATGCAATAAATCCCAGTAATTTTTAATGATCAATGGAGTCTTTGGAAGACTAAGAACAGTCCAGAAAGTGAAAACTTAGTTTAATTTTTTTAAACATTATGACTTTTTCCAAACATGTAAGCTTAATTCTATTGTACTAAAAACTTACCTAAAAGATCATATTTATTGTTCATTGACACATACATATTTCAATTATTTTACTTTTTTCAAGCTGAAAACCAACAAAGACTATGTTGAGACTGTTGTTGCGGAAAAGTTGTACGAGAAAAAAAATCAAAGCAAAGATCTTCCACTTCATTCTCAAATACGAAAAATAAGCCAACTATTAAGTTTAGCTCAAATGGTAACTCCAAATTCATGGTATAATTACTGTAAACTTAATCTCAATATCACCTACACATGCTATAATATGAACACACTTTAATTGGCAGGCAAGATTCTTTTGGATTAAAGCTAATCTATGTATCACAAAGCCAGCACAGTGTTACTACCTTCTAACTTGTCCAGGCTGTTCCAAACCTTCCGGAGCAATCTACAAACACGATTTCACATGTTTCTACTGTAACAATGAGTTCCCCAGCCCAAAACCATTGTAAGTATATGTTAAAAACTAGGGACCTCCTACATGTAGTCAGGGTGTTGTAAGGTGTCGTAATGACTACCGTAGTCAGTTAATCTAAGTCATTAAAAATCTAATCTAAAGGCTTAAACTTGATGACCTGTTACCTTTTGTAGATTTTACGGTGTGTATTGTCGTAATGTGTCATAAATTTGTATTTTTTATTAAATTAAATTAATTAAAATATATTATTGTAAAATTACATTTTTATCTTTATACAATAAAATAATTTATTATATTTATTAATGTAATTAAAATATGTAATGTTAAAATTACATATTTACCCTTATGTTATTAATAAAATTAATAACAAAAAATAAATCAAATCAATTTATTAACAAAAAAACAAATCAAAATAAAACCTAAAGAAATCAAATTCATTAAAACCTAGCTAATACATGCGTTTTCAATTTCATGGTTTTTTTCCTCCCTGTGACCCATCATCCGCCGTCTGCTATCATCTGCTGCCTTCCAGCCTCCGCCGCCTGCCAGCCGCCGCGACTGATTTAGGGCAACTTTCCGGTGGAGTGAGTGACGGCTTGAGCAACTATATCGCCAAATCCCCAAATAAAACCGGAGCTAATCACATGGAGGAGAGGACCGTTTTGGGGGAGAAGACAGTGAGGTCATATTTGGGGGAGAAGATAGATGTTCGATTCAATTCGGTGGAAAAGCACCCTAATTCCCAATTTCAAATGATTCTTCAATCTAGAATTTAATTTATTTAATTAAATTGTTTATTTATTGAGCTTAATTCATTTTTGAATTAATAATTAAATTTGTATTAAAAAGGATAGGGTATTAATTTTTCTGTTTTCGATAAATTTTAATTTTTTTAATTTATTTTATTTATATTAAAGAAGGGTAATATAGTAAATAATAAAATACTATTTAAAAATTTATTTAATTAACTTAAACCTGTATAACAGGTAGCAGGTCGTTACGACGTATACGACGCCACGTGGCGCGATTCGACAAAGTGACTATGTAGTCACTTTGTAAAATTTGACTACCGTAAGAATTACCCAAAAAAATATATGTGTATTAGTTTATTAGGTCATACTTATTTACCTGCTGCAAAACATACACATACATTACAAATTAAAAGTTTCTATATTTACTAATTCACATAATGTGATTTTCTTTGGAAATTTATACCCCGTAATTGCTATTTTTCATATGATTTAAGAACCATATTGAAAAAAGAGGGATGGATGGCTCTCTACAATTTTGTGTTGCAATGATTTTGACTCTAATTCAATAATCTATGTAAGTCTTTTCATTTTTGTTATTCAATGTAGATTTGGGGTTAAGCATTTTGCATACCTTTTGCATTGGTGTGCAAACATTAGAATGTTTCTGTTATCTAGGATTTGGGGGTGTACCAAAGTTAGAGGAAAGATTAAGAACCATTACAATTTAAAAGATTTGAGCAGCAATCCTATTCATTGCCTTGAAGTAGTATAGTTTGTTGATAGTTTCTAGGATTGTCTGTCATTTTTGATTCTGTTATAGCAATCTAATCTCAATTTGTATACAATAATACACACACATATATACGTAGGTTACGTTTCGAGGTAGAATTATTTGACGGAACAGGAAGTTTGAACGCGTTCATAGAGGAAAAAGAGGCAGAAATTGTATTAGGCATGCCAACCGAAAAGGTCATCGAGGCACATCTAGAGGTATATTTATCTAATGTACGATTTTCATCTTTTACTCCTACTTACATTTTTCTTTTTCCCATATATGTTTATCAGGATAAAAAGTTAAGTTCCACTGAAATCAACGAGACATTCAAAGACAGACAATTGCATTTCACATAAGGACGACTACGTTTGAAATAAGAGGCAAAAAAACTGTCTGAAACACAATAATATCATGCCTTCCATCAACAGACATGGCTTCAGGATCGCAAACCCTTCAATAGAAAAGCTTCTCTTCAGGCCCTCAACAAAGCTGGGAAACAGATACAACAATGCTTGAATCTAAAAAAACTACCTCACCAATCCCATAATCTTCAACAACTCCTGATACCCAAGGATTGAAAAATCGGGAAATATCGGCGATATTTCGCTTTTTTGGACCCTTCGATATCGATATGCACCGGAACGAGATATCTTAAAAAATATCGGGATATATCGGTAATTATCGGTATCGATATCGGTATCAGTTACGTTTAGAACAAATTTTCTGTGATATCGGGGAAATATCGAAAATATCGGGTAAAAAATCGGTAATATCGAAAATATCGTTTTGTTCTGTTTTTTCAGGCTTTGAATAGTTTTCTTCCACTTTTTTCAGGCTTTGAATTGTTTTCTTCCACTTTTACAGAAAAAGAAGGCATATTGTGTCTTATCTATCATTCAAGACTCAAGAGCACTATTGCAATTTGTACTATTATGCATTGTAGTGTAGTTTTAGAATCATTTCACGTAGGAATAGGTCTAGGGTCACAAGCCAAGTTTTCAATTTTCAATTTTCACCACATACATCTAACTCTTTTCTTCTCCCTTTATCTTATAAAATTTCATGAGCTGCTTTCATGGAGTTGTAAAAATGAAAACACGTGAAAGCAAAAAAAAAGTTTTTATCTTGTGAGAATTTAGCCATTTAATCAACAAAAGAACATCGTCAAGGTAATTTACTCTCTTATTGTCTTTTATAATTATGTGAATTTAGCCATTTATTGTCTTTTATAATTATGTGAATACTTTTTAATTTTTTTTGAAAGGATAACTTGAGCAAACGTAATATACTTTCAATTAGTCAACTAAACAAATGATATTTTTTCTAATTTTTCCTTATTAATAGTAATAAAATTCCATTTTTTCAAGGCCATTTGTAACTCCAACTCCCTTTTAATGTTGCCTGAGTAGTATTAGTAATCTGCCAAAATTTATGTTTTAGTTTATATTTACAAACTAAGATGTCTAATTTTATGTTGTTTACAAACAATTATTTACGTGAGTTTGTACAAACATTGCATATTCTCTACAAAGTTAAGTTATGATTATGAATTTAACTAGATTTTTAGTTACGTAAGAGTTCCTTTACACATAGTATTGTTGAAATTAATAATGACATCATATTTAACTAAAATTAATTATTTACGTGAAGAGTTTTATTTTATTTTGTTTTGTTGTCTCTCTACAGTTGTTATAAACCTTTTATAATGTTTGATAAGGTTCTTGAGCCCTTTCTAATAATTTTTTTGTTAATATTTGAAATCATAATAAAAAGTAAAGTGTCTTTATTTTGGATTTTGTGTAGGTTGTCATTCAATTTTAATTCAAATAAATGAATACAGTAACATCTTGGATGTTGATGGTGAAATACCCTTTTTGAGTTTTCGGTTAATTTGTTAGTAAATGAGTTACTAAATTAATTAAGTATTGTATTTATTGATTTTATTGAACTTTCAAATTGTAGGATTGGAATTTCAGAAGGTGTATTAAAAAATGACAAGTGAAGGTGGTGGTGGTCATGATCCCGCATGGAAACACTGTGATAAGATACCGAGCAACAAAAATGGAACAATTTGTAAATATTGTGGACTTATTATTCAGAGTGGGGGTATTACTCGCTTTAAGTACTATCTGAGCCACAATGATCCAAAAAAGAATTCACGTCCATGTCCAAATGTTCCTCCTGAAGTGAAAAAGGAAATTTGTTATTTGTTAAAAGAGAAAGAAGGTGCAAAACAAAAGAAGGCTGCAAGAATGGATGACATTAGACAAGAATTGCGGAAAGGGTTATATGATGGGGATGATGATGATGATAGTGATGATGAGATTTTTTTTTTTTTTTATTACAAGTTAAATACCCATCCCTTTTTCCCCTCCCCATGACTCGAACCCAGGACCTAAGGCCTAGGTAGTGGAGCTCTAACCACTTGAGCTATCCCACTTTGTCGATAGTGATGATGAGATGATGTATCCTGATGACCTTGATCCTTCTGAACGAAAAGCATATCGTGCTGCTGCTAGAGCTTCCAAAGCAACCGAGTGGGAAAGACAACAAATGCATAATTTTGCTACTAATAAAAGAGGCAGTTCGAGTAAGGATATTGGTGGCCCTTCATCACAGTTCCGAAGAACAAAAAGTGGTCGTGAATCAGATTATGACCGTGCACCTGCACCATCTTTATATAAATCACAAGGTGCAAAATAAAAGAGGATCAAAAGCATGTTTTCAGGTGGCAACCTGAAAGAAAAACTTGGCAGGTTGGTGAGCAAGTTTTTCATCTATGACAATCTTCCACCCAGTAAAGTATCTTCTCATCATTTAAAAAATATGATCGTTGGTGCACAACAAGTAGGTTTGGGAGTGCCCCCTCCGACGGCATATGAGATAAAAAATAAATATCTTGATATGGAGTGTAAGGAGATGAAGGAGTATGTTGACCATCAAAAGGAGAAATGGAGCACATATGGATGCACAATCATGGCAGATGGATGGACAGGGCCAACAAAATTGTCAATCATTAATTTCATGGTCTATTGTAAGGGCAGGACTGTTTTTCTTAAGTCGGTTGATGCATCGAATCGGATTAAGGATCATCAGTACATTTATGGACTGCTAAAAGATGTGGTGCTAGAGGTTGGAAAAGAAAACGTGGTGCAAATTGTAATTGATAATGGTTCAGCTTACGTAAAGGCCGGGAAAAAACTTATGCAGAGGTTTAACTTGTATTGGACACCATGTGCTGCACATTGCATTGACTTGATATTTGAAGATATTGGAAAAAGAAAAAGCATTGCAGATGTAATCGCTAAGGCTAGGCAATTAACCAACTACATTTATAATCATGGTTGGTTACTTGCACTAATGCGAGAAGTATGCCAAGGAGATCTTGTGCGGCCAGGAGCTACACGTTTTGCAACTAATTACATCGCATTGGATAGTCTCTTGAAGAAAAAAGCTAACCTGAAGCTTACTGGTGATGAGTGGGCAGCAAACCAGCTAAGTCGGACAAGTATGGGCAAAACACTAGAACAACAAGTTCTTGACCACACATTTTGGGATCATGTACAACACGTGGTGGCTATTTATGAGCCACTATATAATATTCTTCGAGTGGTGGATACTGAGGTGGTTCCTACTATGCCAATTTTATACCATTTATTTCATGTTATGAAAGAAAAGGTTAAATGCATAAAAGGGTCACAGTGGATATTGGAGATTATTGAATCTAGGTGGGATCGTACACTTTCTCATCCACTACATTCTACAGGTAACAAGTAACAACTATCTTTTTACAAATAATTTGCATCTTTTATAAATCATGATATTATGAGTTCTTAATAATATTCTCATTAATATTGTAGCTTATTACTTAAATCCAAGATTTCACTATCGAAATAAAATTGGTGAAGATCCTAAATTAATTGAAGCAGTGCATCAAGTTTTGAACAAGTTGGATGCAAACTCTGATGGCCTAGCTCAATTTGGAAATGAGGTTCTAAAATTTATAATTCTTATTTATTTAATCAAGATTATTATCATTTTTTTTAATTATAACATAGTGTTTTATATGTGAAGCTTACATATTTTCGTGATGGAAAAAAAGGATTTGCTAATCCCACTGCTGTTGCATCTCGAAGTACAATGGTGCCCGGTAAGTTATTTATTGGTTGAATAATTATTTTAAATTGTACATATTGTTTACATGCATTATACATAAACTAACATATGTTTCATTTTTTTTTTTTTTTTTTAATTTGGCAGCTGAATGGTGGGTTATGTATGGCATTTCTACTCCCACACTTAGAAAGCTGGCAATACGAGTCTTGTCACAAACATCATCATCTTCAACATGTGAGAGAAATTGGAGCACGTTTGCGTTGATACACACTAAGCAACGAAATCGTCTTGCATATCCCAAACTTCAACAACTTGTATTTTGCTATTACAACATGAAGTTAAAGATACGAGATATGGAAGCTGAAGATGATAAGGTTGCTGAGACATATTATTTAGATCTAGTGGATATAACTGCTGAAGACAGCGATAAGGAAAAAGATCCACTTTTTCAGTGGATTCGGCCAGCACACTTAGATGATGATGAAGGACACCCTGATCCAAAAGTAACTGCTGCGACTCGTGAGTATGGCATTGATGTGGACAAAGTAATGCAACGAGAAGTTGGTATTTCTAGTGATGGTGGAAATAGTGGAAGTAGTGATGGAGGAGATGATGGAAGTAATGATGCTGGAAATGGTGGAAGTAGTGGAAACAGTGATAATTATTTATCAAGTCAAATGCAAATGAGCCCATTTACATGCGAGGCTGATTTCACCTACGCTACACAAGATGAAGATCATGGATCTAGAGCAGGAGGTCCAGGGATAGGTGCCATCGGTAAGGAATACATAAGAAGGCGTGCTTGGAATCAAGACGGGAGCTCGGGCACTGACATAGAATCACTTGTCATTAGCCTTGACTCAATGAGTATGGACACTGATTGTAGTGACCAAGAATCCTATGGTCATGACACGCGTGTGGGTTCACAATTGAGTTGGAGCACTCCTAACAATTTTGATCACTATCTCCCTCAAATGTCACATGGAGGTTCAAGCATGTCTCAACAGTATGGTGATTGGGTAAGTCCACACTATCCAATTCATGGCTGAACAGTTGGACAAGACAGAACAACATACTATTGGCATGTCCAAAACTATGTCCAAAATTGCTCCAATTTGATGAGTTGGTATCAATATTGTTTAGACCAAGATGGCATTTCTTCTTTTACATTTGAGCCTCATAGATCGTCATTTTGGTACTAATTGTCTAGTGTGAAATAATTATGAACAATTATTGTATCGTTTTTGTTGGTCCCAAAGTTGAGTTAAGATTGAGTAAGCTAAGAAAGTCTAGAGGGGAGGGGTGAATAGACTTTCAAAAATCTTTCAAAATATCAGAATATGCAATGCGGAATTTAGTCTTCTTATGTACTGTACTGTGTTTACTCAGCTCAAATCAGTACTTTTCAAAACAATATGGGCCTTACTAGTTTATACTCAACTTTTCTTTAGATCTTTATCTTTGTTAATTCTTAATGTTCTTAGTTAAACAATTCAAACAAATATCAAACAGAAAATGTAAAGAACACAGAATTTTATAGTGGTTCGACAAATGTCTACATCCACTCTCACAACTCCAGTTGTGAAGTTTTATTAACTCTTCCTTCTTGAGTTTCTTGTGGCTTAAAGTCCCAAGATTAAGACTTTGATCTTATCGATTATACCTCCAGGTATATCTTCGATCTACTAGTAATTTTACAAGTAACTAGCACACTTGTTTTACAACATACAAACTTAAACTTGAAAAGTAAAACTTCTCTGTGTTAGCCTTTGATTCTTCTCTTCAATTCAGTGGCTCTTCTCCTTGCTTTAATCTCCTTCAACTCTGTGAGTTCTTCTTGTGCTCTGTAGACTTTAGCTTGCTTGTGAATGTTTTAAGATCAGTAGTCTAAGTAGTAGGAGATTACACAGTATTTATAGAACTTAGTATGACAGTTAGCAGTTTGTGAACTAACTCTCAACTAACTCTAAAACTGTTTTTGTAACTTCTTCTTGTAACCGACTTTGTAACTTCCTTCTTATTCCAAGTCAGCATCTCTTCAAATATATCTTCAGTTACTCTTTAAATAAGCTTTCCAAACTTATTCTTCAATTTCAATAAATCAGCACAGTAACTTACTGTTCTGATTTTTACTCTTCGGATTTTTACTCTGCTGAGCCAGTCAGCACAGTAACTCAAAACTGTTCAAAACTTCTCCAGATTTCTTCTAAGCTTCTCTTCAATTCTTCTTTGAAGTCTTCTTATTCTGAAGTAGTCTTCTGAGTCTTCATTAGTCTTCTGATCTTCTTCTATTCTAGTTCTAATCTACTGTTCTGAACTTTACATTGCTGAATACAAATAGAATACAACTTTACATATATAAAACCTAATTATACATCAACTGAAATATATACAGATGAGTATATCTAAGTCCTATACTATAAGCTGTCTATACAATACAAAACATCAGCTTAGTACTTAACAGTTCATATATCAGATCAGTAAACAATAAGATCAGTAACTCATGTAAGTTCAAATAACTTTCATATAAGATCAGTAAACACTAAGATCAATAATCATTTAAGATCAGTAACTTACATATAAGATCAGTAAGCATATAAGATCAGTAACTCAGATTCAAATATCTCATATAAGATCACTAAAATTATTCTCAGTTTCCATACTCAGATCAGTAATCTTATTCCATATAACTAAGTTAAGATCAGTAATTTTACTCTTAATATTACTAGATAAGATCAGTAAACTTATTTCAGTTAGCATTAAGATCAGTAATCTCAATTTAAGTTTCTCATCAAATGACTTAGTTAAGATGACTTAGAACCACATATATCACTAACTTTAAGTTGCTTTTGGCCATCAAAACATACTTTCATCAATTAGAACATTGTTTATAGGATTCATATCCCAACAATTTCCCCCTTTTTGATGAAGCCAAAACTACTTAAATGTTAATAAATCAGTAGTTAAGTATGTAGTCAATCATAACAGTTCATCAATTCAAAATTCATATCATATTCACAATCAGATCAGATATTTCACATATTACACATACTAACAAAATATGTAACACAAAAAAATATAGAAATAAAGACTAAGGATAGAAATGTTATCTTCTGAGCTTGTCCTTCATTTTCATTCTGTATCTTCAGATTCTGAATGCAACATACATCCTTGCTTTAATAGGATCAGCATCTCAAAGTCAGAATTCTCAGATTCTTTCTCAACAGGAACTGTTCTGATCTGTTCCTGGACATCCTCAAGAATAATAGGATCAGCAGAGTGAATTGGAATGCTTTCCATTTCTTCAGCATTTAACTCTTGATTCTCCAAGGCTTCTGTTTCTTCAATAACAACAGTGTTCTCAAACACCTCTGTTGCATTGTCAACATCCTCATCAATTTCCATACACTCTTTTTCAGCAGCATTCTCAGCTTCATCAACACCTTTCTCTTCACTTTCCACAAACAAATCTTCATCTGAATTAGGAGTTGCAATCTTTTCAACAGAATACTTGATACCTGTTAGCCTTTCAACAAGATGAGCTACAGATTCTGGAGTAACTAACTCAAGAAAAGAGTTAACACCAGCTGCTTGCATCTGTTCTGTTTCCCAATCATCAAAGATTGAAGCACCTCCCATACCTTCCATGATAGCCAAATTTTCCTTCAAAGTACTCCTCTTAAGATACACCCATGTGCCTATCCTAAGGAGTTTTTCAAACTCAACTGAGCTTTCATCCAATCCAGGAAATTGCTTCAACAAAGCTATCCTCAAATCTATCCTGATTTTATCCTCTTTATCACAGATAGTATACTCCATTAAATCAGCAGGTTTAGGAGTTATAAATTCAGGTTCAGGGGATGATGAAATGTCAATTGGTACAGTAGAAGGTTCAAATTCATGTTCAGTAGAGTGATCATGAACCTGTGTTGGGGAATGATGTGGTGAAGGTTGATGTGAAATTTGATGTTGAGGACTAGAAATAGGGGTAGGATAAAAATTAGTGTTCTGAGGGGATGAATGGGGAGTGTTCTGAGTCACAGAAAAATAGTGAGCTGATTGTTCAGAACATGAAGGTTGAGGGTTTTGGTTTTCAGCTGGGCTTGGTTCAGAGTTTGAAGGGGTAGAAGAAACAACAACTAACTTCTTCCTAGCACCCCTTCTCTTAGTTCTCTTATGAACAGCAATAGGACTAGGAACACTAACCTCTTGCTCATCTGAGCTTGATTGCACCACAGTCTCAACAAATCTGACTGTTGGCTCTGAGGCAGCTGTAGCAGACCTTCCTCTCCTTGGTCTAATACTGCTTGAATCATGCCTCGTCTTCGACCTAATCTCAGGTTGATTGTCATCAGATCGGTACATTGAAGCTCCAAACTCTTGTGCTTCAAGTTCTTGAGGTTGTTCCAAGGGGTTCTCTTGTTCAAAACGAACAGACTCCTTCTTCATCAAGAATTTCCCATGATGGAATTTCTTGGGATTACTCCAATACGGCTTTTTAACCAGCTGAGGCAACAAGAAACTCAGCTTGCTTCCAAACCCTAATTTCGATTTAATTGAAAATTCCAAAGTATCCTCATCGAACAAAACTTTGTCTTTCTCATTCAATAACCTTTCCAAGAAAAATCCTTGCCAATCACCTTGACCTTTGTCAATGATTGCAGCCATAATTCGAATCTTGGAACTTGATAAAGCATCCTGGCTATGATGTTGCCCTAACAAGCACTTTCCGGCTATGTCCATCAAAAATTGAAGACCTGTAGGAAGAACATCCTTCTTCAGATTAGTCAAGGACTCAGTTTCAACACCTGACCATCTTCCTACACATTCCTTCTCTTCAATTCAGTGGCTCTTCTCCTTGCTTTAATCTCCTTCAACTCTGTGAGTTCTTCTTGTGCTCTGTAGACTTTAGCTTGCTTGTGAATGTTTTAAGATCAGTAGTCTAAGTAGTAGGAGATTACACAGTATTTATAGAACTTAATATGACAGTTAGCAGTTTGTGAACTAACTCTCAACTAACTCTAAAACTGTTTTTGTAACTTCTTCTTGTAACCGACTTTGTAACTTCCTTCTTATTCCAAGTCAGCATCTCTTCAAATATATCTTCAGTTACTCTTTAAATAAGCTTTCCAAACTTATTCTTCATCCCAAATCTCCTAGGTTTAGTTCTTAAAAACAAGATTTGATAACAAAGTTGCTGCTTTGAAAAGGAAATTGAATGCTCAAAGGAAAGCTGAAGGAAAACAATTTGATAAAAAATTTCAGGATGAGAACTTTGTGGATTTTATTGTTCTAACAGAAAATATGGAACATTGGAAGAATCTGAAGAAGAAGTGGCAGATTGCAAACTTCATTGTGAGGAAGTTTGGTGATCATTCGAGCAAAGAAGCTGAATTTATTGATTTTGAAGAGTTCATGCTGAACATTGATCAAGAGTTTTGGGAAGATATAGCACAAGTTGCTGCTCGTGCTGGAACCAAGATCTTGTGTCCTGAAGAACCAAATTGGGAACCTCCAAGACTGGAAAATGGAGAACCTGATTACAAGGAGATCAACAACATAATTGCTGAGATTATCAAAGAAGAATGAATAACTGATCATCAACATATGATGGATATTAAAGCAAGGATGTATGTTGCATTCAGAATCTGAAGATACAGAATGAAAATGAAGGACAAGCTCAGAAGATAACATTTCTATCCTTAGTCTTTATTTCTATATTTTTTTGTGTTACATATTTTGTTAGTATGTGTAATATGTGAAATATCTGATCTGATTGTGAATATGATATGAATTTTGAATTGATGAACTGTTATGATTGACTACATACTTAACTACTGATTCATTAACATTTAAGTAGTTTTGGCTTCATCAAAAAGGGGGAAATTGTTGGGATATGAATCCTATAAACAATGTTCTAATTGATGAAAGTATGTTTTGATGGCCAAAAGCAACTTAAAGTTAGTGATATATGTGGTTCTAAGTCATCTTAACTAAGTCATTTGATGAGAAACTTAAATTGAGATTATTGATCTTAATGCTAACTGAAATAAGTTTACTGATCTTATCTAGTAATATTAAGAGTAAAATTACTGATCTTAACTGAGTTATATGGAATAAGATTACTGATCTGAGTATGGAAACTGAGAATAATTTTAGTGATCTTATATGAGATATTTGAATCTGAGTTACTGATCTTATATGCTTACTGATCTTATATGTAAGTTACTGATCTTAAATGATTATTGATCTTAGTGTTTACTGATCTTATATGAAAGTTATTTGAACTTACATGAGTTACTGATCTTATTGTTTACTGATCTGATATATGAACTGTTAAGTACTAAGCTGATGTTTTGTATTGTATAGACAACTTATAGTATAGGACTTAGATATACTCATCTGTATATATTTCAGTTGATGTATAATTAGGTTTTATATATGTAAAGTTGTATTCTATTTGTATTCAGCAATGTAAAGTTCAGAACAGTAGATTAGAACTAGAATAGAAGAAGATCAGAAGACTAATGAAGACTCAGAAGACTACTTCAGAATAAGAAGACTTCAAAGAAGAATTGAAGAGAAGCTTAGAAGAAATCTGGAGAAGTTTTGAACAGTTTTGAGTTACTGTGCTGACTGGCTCAGCAGAGTAAAAATCCGAAGAGTAAAAATCAGAACAGTAAGTTACTGTGCTGATTTATTGAAATTGAAGAATAAGTTTGGAAAGCTTATTTAAAGAGTAACTGAAGATATATTTGAAGAGATGCTGACTTGGAATAAGAAGGAAGTTACAAAGTCGGTTACAAGAAGAAGTTACAAAAACAGTTTTAGAGTTAGTTGAGAGTTAGTTCACAAACTGCTAACTGTCATACTAAGTTCTATAAATACTGTGTAATCTCCTACTACTTAGACTACTGATCTTAAAACATTCACAAGCAAGCTAAAGTCTACAGAGCACAAGAAGAACTCACAGAGTTGAAGGAGATTAAAGCAAGGAGAAGAGCCACTGAATTGAAGAGAAGAATCAAAGGCTAACACAGAGAAGTTTTACTTTTCAAGTTTAAGTTTGTATGTTGTAAAACAAGTGTGCTAGTTACTTGTAAAATTACTAGTAGATCGAAGATATACCTGGAGGTATAATCGATAAGATCACAGTCTTAATCTTGGGACTTTAAGCCACAAGAAACTCAAGAAGGAAGAGTTAATAAAACTTCACAACTGGAGTTGTGAGAGTGGATGTAGACTTATTGGTCGAACCACTATAAAATTCTGTGTTCTTTACTTTACTGTTTGATATTTGTTTGAATTGTTTAACTAAGAACATTAAGAATTAACAAAGATAAAGATCTAAAGAAAAGTTGAGTATAAACTAGTAAGGCCCATATTGTTCTAAAAGTACTGATCTGAGCTGAGTAAGCACAGTACAGTACATAAGAAGACTAAATTCCGCATTGCATATTCTGATATTTTGAAAGATTTTTGAAAGTCTATTCACCCCTCCCCTCTAGACTTTCTTAGCTTACTCAATCTTAACTCAACTTGGGACCAACAAGTGGTATCAGAGGTGGAGTTCGGAAGGACTGCTGTTTCTAGATTACCAAGAAGACTTTGAGGGAAAGTTTGGTTGTCCTCTTTGAATTGATCTGTGAATTTTACTTATTACTCAGATTTTGTGCTATTACTGATCTCATTACTCTAGTTGATCTTTTTGTCTTCAAACATGGATGCTAATGCTACAAAATTGTCTAAGTTCTCTATTTCAGATTATGATCGTGATGACGACTTGGCACTCATGGCTAAACAAGAGATTGAGGTATCATCTACTATTTCTTTCCGTTCTTGTGATAGTTCTGATTCTGATTTATGTGACACTGCTGATAGTAGTGTAGGAAGTAGTCTTCATCATTCCCATGGAGTGACTGAAGAAGACCTTTTACAAGCTAACAAAGCATTCATTGAAATTAGTGATGAGAATATATCTTTAAAGCAAGAAATCATTAATCTGAAAGAAGCTCAGTCAAAAGTAGATCCTAATATAGCTGTCATAAATGCAAGGCTATCAGAAGAGTTGTCCCAACTCCAAGAAAAGTATGCATCCATTGACAAACTATATCAGGGTATGCTTAAAACTCAAGCCAAAGAGACTAATGAATTCAATGATTTAAAGATTAAGTGTGAAAAACTTGAAGAGCGCAATAGATTCTTAGAATCTGAAGTAGTGAGCCTAGATCGAAAGCTATCTGGGATGATTAACTCTACTAAGATTAATCAAACTATCTCAGACAGATATAGAGCTCCAAATGATAAAAGAGGAATAGGTACTGATCTGCCTAGTTCATCTACTTCAGAATTTAAGAACACTAATGGAGCTAGTACAAGTTCTTTGCAACTAGATAAAGGAAAAGAACCTATGACTTATGATGATGATTCAAAACTCAAAGTACAGCCTAAATACATCCCTCCTACTACCAAGGTTGGTAAAATGAAGAATGTATTAAGACCAGTACAGTCAAGACCATACCAGAAGAGTTATACTCCTCTGACCAGATCAGATCAGTCCTGGAATCAGAAGAGACAAACTCAGAACAGTAGGTCAAGACAAGCTCATGAGGATCCACCAGTGCAAAGTCATGAAAACAAAAAGAATCCTTTGATCATACATGATGGTCCGATTACAAGGGCAAGAGCTAAGAAGATAAATGAGGCTTTGATGAGCTTAGTTGCTGAAATAAGAGAAAATGTGCAAGACAAGCTCGAAGAAGGCCTAGTAGTGAATGTTATTGGGCTGGACTACGAATAAAGAGATGTCATGAAGCTAATTCGGGCTAAAAGACATAATTCTAAGTGCACGGGCCTTCAAAAACGTGGCACACATGAAGCCCATCAGAATTATTGTTTTATTTTTATTATTATTAGTTATTTAGATTATTTACATTTTCTAGGAAATTCAAAGAGTTAGGAGTTACATTTTTTACTTTGAATTGAATCTTTAGTGGCCTTTTAAGACCATAGGTGTAGGTTATGAATGTATTTACTCTTAGGAGTTACTTTCTAGCCTATAAATAGGCCTTGTATTCCTTTGGGAAGGGACACCAAGTTTAATACGAAATTACAAGTTTTTGTTTGCTTATTCTCTTTTGTGAGGTTAATTTATTTGAGAACTTATCAAGAATCTTGAGCAAGATCTTGTGGCGTTCAATCATACCAAGGTTCTTGGCTCTTCTATAGCCAACGGGTCAAGGTTTTTATGCTCTAAGTAAGATCAATTCAAATCTCGATTTTGGAAGATCCGCTGCTTAATTTATACGTTGGGTTCTTAGATCATTATATCTAATGGGTCCTTCGTCTCTATCCACATCAGTTTGGTATCAGAGCAATTTGATATTGATCTGATTTTATTTTATCGTTGTTTATAGTATTTAGTTTCAAAAAAAAAAAAATTAAAAAAAACGTCCAAAAAAAAAAAAAAAAAAAAAAGGACGAGAATAGTTATAATATTTGTTTTACATAATTGTTTCCTCTTCATATTACAGTTTCAAGAATTCCTTGTTCCCTACATCTATAGGACTAAGGGATTATTGAGTGTTACTGGAAATTGTTCAAACTTGATTTTTGTTCTCAAATTTTGAGTGGTAAAAGGCTAGAGTGGTGAGATTATTAGAGGGGAGGTAAAAGCCAAAAGAGTGATACAAGAGTGAATTGCGAGGATTTTTTTTTAATATTTTGAGTGAAACACGAGTGATTTGTGAGAAATTATATACTATGGCAGGAACACCCAATGAACAACAAGAAGCTTTCACCCTACAAGCCATGCAACAACAATTTGCAAGGTTTGGAACAGTTCTTGATGGTCTAGTAGATCGGATAGAGAGATTGGAACAGCCTACACAAAGGGAGCCTAGAAATGCCAATGCAAATCAAAGAAGGCAATATGAGGAGTTGGAATCGGAGGAAGAGGTGGATGATGATATGGGGGCTGTTCATCAAGCACATGGGAGAGGGGGTGGAAGAAGGCGAAACGATGAAGTGAATCGAGGTATGGGGAACATAAAGTTTCACATCCCAACTTTCCATGGGCGGAGTGATCCGGAAGCGTATTTGGAGTGGGAAAAGAAGGTAGAACTCATTTTCGATTGCCATAATCACTCGGAGGATAAAAAGGTAAAACTTGCAGCGATTGAGTTCACCGACTATGCTATAGTTTGGTGGGATCAGTTTGTTACCAATCGGAGACGGAATGGAGAAAGGCCAATTTCCACTTGGGCTGAAATGAAAGCGGTTATGCGTAAGAGATTCGTACCCTCTCATTATTTTCGTGAATTGTATCAAAAACTTCAATCTATGAATCAGGGTACAAAATCTGTGGATGAATACTATAAGGAGATGGAGGTTGCCATGATTAGGGCAAACGTTGAAGAAGATCGGGAGGCGACCATGGCTCGTTTCTTGAATGGGCTGAATAGAGATATTGCTAACATTGTGGAGCTTCAACACTATGTGGAGCTTGAAGATATGGTACATACAGCCATGAAAGTGGAAAGGCAATTGAAGAAGAAGGGTTACGTGCAAAGGAGTTACACACCAAATTCTCAATCTTCAAGTAAGATGAAAGAAGTGGTCCCCAAAGCGACCTTTGGAGGTTCTCCAAGACCACAAAGTGAGACGTCAAAGGCCAAGTCTAGTGAGACTGATAAAGGAAAAGGTATTGTCACTACACCTTCTCGTAGTCGTGATGTTAAATGTTTTCGTTGTCATGGCTATGGGCATATTGCATCTCAATGTCCAAACAAGAAAGTGATGATCCTGAAAGATAATGGTGAAATTGAGTCGGAGGGTGAGAGTGAAGATGAGAGTGAAGAGCAAGTTGAGAAAGTCTCCGCTGAATCGGGAGAACTCTTGGTGGTAAGAAGATCTCTAAACATGCAAGCAAAGGTGGAAGAAGTGGAACAACAAAGAGAAAATATCTTTCATACAAGGTGTTTGGTTCGAGAAAAGGTATGCATGTTAATTATTGATAGTGGGAGTTGTACTAATGTTGCTAGTATGGAAATGGTGGAAAAATTGAGTTTAATTACGTCGAAGCATCCTAATCCATATAAGCTTCAATGGCTTAATGAATGTGGAGAAATTCGAGTAAATAAACAAGTTTTGGTGTCATTCTCTATTGGCAATTACAATGATGAAGTTTTATGTGATGTGGTACCAATGCATGCAAGTCATATCCTTTTGGGAAGACCATGGCAGTTTGATAGGCGAGTGATGTATGATGGGTATCATAATCAATTTACATTGAAGCATCAAAATAAGAAAATCATGCTTGTATCTTTAACTCCACAACAGGTTCTTGAGGATCAAATCAAAATGTCTCGATCAAGGAGAGCACGTGAGATTGAAGAAAAAAAAGATGACAAAAAAAAGAGTGGAGAAAAAAATAAGAGGGCTGATTTGAGTGTTTCCGAGGGAGAAAAAAAAGTGGATGGAAGTGAGGACAAAAAAAGAGAGAATTTCTTTGCAAGAGTGAGTGAACTAAAGAGAGTTTTTGTTGAAAAAATGAGTGTATTGGTGTTGGTACATAAGGAAACTTTTTTAAGCACTAACGAATTAACATCTTCTTTGCCTAGTTCTTTTGTGTCTCTTTTGCAGGATTATGAAGATGTCTTTCCGGAGGAGGAACCGAATGGTTTACCACCATTAAGGGGCATCGAACATCAGATTGATTTCGTTCCGGGTGCAACACTTCCAAATCGACCCGCTTATAGAGCTAACCCGGAGGAAACAAAAGAAATCCAAAGGCAAGTAGAGGAGTTGATGACTAATGGAAAGGTTCAAGAAAGCTTGAGTCCGTGTGCTGTACCGGTGATTCTAGTACCAAAGAAGGATGGAACGTGGAGGATGTGCACAGATTGTCGCGCCGTCAACAAAATCACGGTAAAGTATCGCTATCCTATCCCTAGGTTAGATGATATGCTTGATGAATTGCATGGGGCTGTGTTATTTTCTAAAATTGATTTGAAAAGTGGTTATCATCAAATAAGGATCAAAGAAGGAGATGAATGGAAAACTGCTTTCAAAACAAAACATGGTTTATATGAGTGGTTGGTAATGCCGTTTGGCTTAACTAATGCACCAAGTACTTTCATGCGATTAATGAATCATGTTTTGCGTGATTTTATTGGAAAATTCGTGGTTGTGTACTTTGATGATATCCTTATCTATAGCAAAAGTATGGAAGAACATCTTAGTCATGTGCATAAAGTGTTAGAAGCTTTAAGAAAAGAATCTTTGTATGCTAATCTTAAGAAGTGTTCATTTTGCATGGATAAAGTTGTTTTTCTTGGTTTTGTGATAAGTGCTAATGGGATTGAAATGGAAAGGGATAAAGTCAAAGCTATTCTAGATTGGCCAGTTCCTACTAATATTGCTCAAGTAAGAAGTTTTCATGGTCTTGCTAGTTTCTATCGACGATTTGTTAGAGATTTTAGCACCATTGCCACACCACTAAATGAAATTGTAAAAAAAGAAGTTGGTTTTCATTGGGGAGAAAAGCAAGAGCATGCATTTAATCTTTTGAAAGAAAAACTCACTACTGCTCCAATTCTTGCATTACCTGACTTTCATAAAAGCTTTGAACTTGAATGTGATGCATCTGGAGTAGGTATAGGTGCTGTTTTAATGCAGGATGGAAAGCCGATTGCTTATTCAAGTGAGAAGTTGAAGGGAGCTCAATTGAACTATCCAACTTACGACAAGGAGTTGTATGCTTTGGTGAGGGCATTAGAAACATGGCAACATTACTTGTGGTCTCGAGAATTTGTTATCCATACGGATCATGAATCTCTCAAATACCTTAAGGGACAAGGTAAGCTTAGTAAGAGGCATGCTAAGTGGGTAGAATTCATTGAATCTTTTCCATATGTAATTAAGTACAAAAAGGGGAAAGAGAACATTGTGGCTGATGCATTATCTAGAAGGTATACTTTGATCACTACTTTGAGCTCTAAGCTTCTTGGTTTTGAATCTATCAAGGAAATGTATGTTGATGATTCTGATTTTGCATCCATTTATTTGGCTTGTGAGCATGTTGCATTTGAGAAATTCTATAGGCATGAAGGATATTTATTTCGTGAAAGTAAATTATGCATTCCTAAATGTTCTATGCGTGAGTTTCTTGTTAGGGAAGCACATGGGGGAGGTCTAATGGGACATTTTGGAGTACATAAAACTTTGGGTATCTTGTGTGATCATTTCTATTGGCCAAAAATGCGTGTTGATGTTGAAAGAATTTGTGAACGATGCATAACTTGTAAGCAGGCTAAGTCAAGAGCTCACCCGCATGGATTGTACACGCCATTACCTATACCGAATGAACCTTGGGTAGACATATCCATGGACTTTGTTTTGGGTTTGCCAAAATCAAGGAAAGGTAAAGATTCTGTTTTTGTGGTGGTTGATAGATTTTCAAAAATGGCACATTTCATTCCATGTAATAAGACTAATGATGCAACTCATATTGTTGATTTATTCTTTAAGGAAATTGTTCGTTTGCATGGAATTCCAAAAACCATTGTGAGTGATAGAGATGTAAAATTTTTAAGTCACTTTTGGCGTGTTTTGTGGAATAAATTGGGTACAAAACTTCTGTTTTCTACTACTTGTCATCCTCAAACGGATGGACAAACTGAAGTCGTTAATAGAACTTTGTCTCAATTACTTAGAGTTTTGATTCAAAAGAACTTAAAAAATTGGGAAGATTGTTTGTCGTTTGCTGAATTTGCTTATAATAGAAGTGTTCATTCTGCTACTAATCATTCTCCTTTTGAGGTTGTTTATGGATTTAATCCAATAACTCCACTTGATCTAGTACCAATTCCCATTGAAGAACGTGCGAGTCTAGATGGAAAAGCAAAAGCCGAGATGATTAAAAAGTTGCATGAAAGAGTGAAACTCAATATTGAGAAAAGAACTGAGCAATATGTCAAGCAAGCTAACAAAGGTCGTAAACGAGTCATCTTTGAGCCCGGTGATTGGGTATGGTTACACTTGAGGAAGGAGAGATTTCCAAGCAAGAGAAAGTCAAAATTACAGCCAAGAGGAGACGGTCCATTTCAAGTGATTGCACGAGTCAATGACAATGCATACAAACTTGACCTTCCTGGTGAGTATAATGTAAGTGCAACTTTCAATGTTACTAATCTTTCTCCATATTCTGATGATGTAGATTCGAGGACGAATCCTTTTGAAGAAGAAGGGAATGATGAGGATCCACCAGTGCAAAGTCATGAAAACAAAAAGAATCCTTTGATCATACATGATGGGCCGATTACAAGGGCAAGAGCTAAGAAGATAAATGAGGCTTTGATGAGCTTAGTTGCTGAAATAAGAGAAAATGTGCAAGACAAGCTCGAAGAAGGCCTAGTAGTGAATGTTATTGGGCTGGACTACGAATAAAGAGATGTCATGAAGCTAATTCGGGCTAAAAGACATAATTCTAAGTGCACGGGCCTTCAAAAACGTGGCACACATGAAGCCCATCAGAATTATTGTTTTATTTTTATTATTATTAGTTATTTAGATTATTTACATTTTCTAGGAAATTCAAAGAGTTAGGAGTTACATTTTTTGCTTTGAATTGAATCTTTAGTGGCCTTTTAAGACCATAGGTGTAGGTTATGAATGTATTTACTCTTAGGAGTTACTTTCTAGCCTATAAATAGGCCTTGTATTCCTTTGGGAAGGGACACCAAGTTTAATACGAAATTACAAGTTTTTGTTTGCTTATTCTCTTTTGTGAGGTTAATTTATTTGAGAACTTATCAAGAATCTTGAGCAAGATCTTGTGGCGTTCAATCATACCAAGGTTCTTGGCTCTTCTATAGCCAACGGGTCAAGGTTTTTATGCTCTAAGTAAGATCAATTCAAATCTCGATTTTGGAAGATCCGCTGCTTAATTTATACGTTGGGTTCTTAGATCATTATATCTAATGGGTCCTTCGTCTCTATCCACATCACAAGCACAGGCAAGTTGGGAACAGCCTAGACCTCCTTTCATAAGGCAGTCTCAGCTGTATTCAACTAAACCTAGGAGATTTGTGCCTCATTATCATAACAAACCTGTTCTTTATCCTCCTCCTTTATCCTATAATATCATTGGTGAGGAAAGACCAAAACGCATCTATAAGCCGTATGGTCCACATGCTTTTAGACCATATTCAAACTATTACAGACATACTGATCTTACTGAAAAAGGGATAGAACCAAGGAAAGGCTATCTCAAAAAAATAGATCCTAAGTCTGCTGATAAATCTGAAATGGTTAATAAAGTACTGTTTTGTGATAAATATGGAAGAAAACTGAAGAGGTCTCATTTATTCAAAACTTCAATGTTTATTTGGGTGCCTCTTACTGCTACTAACACTCAAGGACCCCAATAAATAGTGGGTACCTAAATTATATGTGTATAGAGACATGTACTAATATTTCAGGTACTGATCTTATACCAAGAGGAAGATGAAGCAGAAACTAAGAGCAGTACATCAAAACTTAAAAATTCAGAAGAGACAACCCTATGTCAGATCACTACATTTAAAACAGGTAACAAGGTTACTAAAGTGACCTTAATCCCGATGAGGAAGATTGTTGGTCCCAAGTTGAGTTTAATATCGAGGGAAGCTAAAGAAAATGTCTAGAGGGGGGTGAATAGACTTTTCCAAAATCTTTCGATATATCAGAATTACAATGTGCGGAATACGAAATTATCAATGAGCCCAATTAAAGTTTATACTCAACTTAATACGCGAACTCTGTTCTATACTCAACTAGTCTAGATCAGTTAAGTAGTTAAACCAATTAAGCAATTTAACAATCAAAACTGTAAAGTAAATCAAACACAAGATTTATAGTGGTTCGACAACTTGTCTACATCCACTCTCACAAACCCAGTTGTGATGTTTCCACTAAACTCTTCCAATCGAGTACAAGTGTGTATTCCTGTCTTTAAAGTCCCAAGAAGAAGACTTAGATCTTCAATCAGACTATACCTCCAGATATGTCTACGATCTTACTAGAAATTTTACAAGTATCTAGCACCTTGAAAATAACAAAACAAAAACTTAAAAACTTCTCTGTTCTTCAGTAGTAGCCTTCTTGATTCTTCACTTGTCTTCTGGCTATCTTTCTGAACTTCAATCAACTCTGAGAGTAAACTTCAAATATATCTTTGATAATGCTTCACTTGAGTATGAACATCAGTGTTTCAGTAGTAATTCTCAATATCTCAGTAGTCAGTCCTTAATGAATACCTTGGGGTATTTATAGACTTCAATCTTCAAGAACTTAGTAAGTTGTAACCAACTTTTCTTGATAACTACCTTCAACTGAATCTTCTTATCAATCCACGCGTTTCTGTTATGAATTAGTTATTCCATAACTAACTTCTATATCTTTATCTCTTCAATACGCGTTTCTGTAACTAACTTCAAGTTATCTTGTCTTGTGTAGTCTAGTAGATGTACTTATCTTGTAGTCCACCTGTCTTGAGTAGTAGACTGGTCTTCTCTTCTTGTGTAGTAGACTTCTAATAAAACTAGTCTAGTCCTATCATCTAACCTAACAAGACTATTACATTACTTTAAGCTTTTATAATACAAGCTTAGTCAACTTATAAACTATACAATGAATCTATCTATTACATATAGAAATCATGAGCTCTATACAACTTTTAAATAGTTCAGTAACAATCTAACATATATGAACAGATATGAAGTACTTATAAATCGTACTTATCTTTTAATAATACTTTTCTTTTATACTGTACTTGTCTTTTGAATTCTACTGATCTGTACAAGATGACTTCAACTCAACTAGACTAGATTAGTCAACACTTAGAAAATATTCAAGTCTTCTTTTGGCTTATCAAAACTTTATCTTTTATCTTTTGTTCATCATTTAGGACTTGTTCTAGGATTCATATCCCAACAATTTCCCCCTTTTTGATGAAGCCAAAACTACTTGAATCTTTTCTTATTACGTAGACTAGTTAAGTAGTTATCTTGTCTTTTAATCATCAAATAGTACTTTATCTTTTCATTCATTCAGGAATAGATCAGTAGATATTACAACTACTTCCAAAATATCAAAATATCAGAGCAAATATCAAAATCAAACAAAACTAATCTGAAAGATTACCTCCTTCTGGGTTAGGAACACATAATGCATCGAGGAGTCTCTTGTGAATTAAACTAATCTGATCTTCATCTTCAATCTTCTCCTTGTCTAGCAATTCTTCTTCAAACTTCTTGATCTGGTTACGATCAACTCTCTTTCCTGAGCTTGTCATAGGAGTTTTCCATCTTGGAAAGATTGGTACTAAAATGTTGAAGTTTGCAGCAGCAGATATCCTTAATATCAGATTCCAAAGCATTCGATTCTGACCTTCCATAAACTTATCAAACATCGAGTATAATTCATCAGCATTTTCAGAATCTCCATACTTTCTGATTATCCAGTGATCAAGTTCCCATTGTCTCTTCACCTTGAGCCAATCTTGACGATGCTCTCTGTCAATAAAATAATCAATGAACTGATCTTCCATTTTCTCTTCATCTTCCTTCAGCTTCTGCAAATTCTCAATGTGTTTTTCTATCTTCTTTTTCTTAGCATAATGAGCTTCATCACTTGGCTCATCAATCTTTTGCTTCTTCAAAATCTCAGCTTCAGGAGTAGGCTCTTCAATGCTCAGCTTCCTCTTAACTCGTCTAGTCTGAATCTCTGCTTCAGGAGACGATGCAACACCTTTACCTTTCAATAATCTCATCTGCTTTTCAGTTTCAGCTTGCTCTAGATCTGCCTTCTTCACTAATCTGCCTCTCTTAGGCCTTCTTAGTTCTTCAATTGCAGTAGCAGCATCTTTCATCTCCGGTTCAGCACTAGCAGACTTCGTAACTTCAACTAGACTGGTCTCTTCCCCCTTTTTGGCTTCATCACTTGCCTTAAGAGTAAAAAGAGAAGTAAAGCGAGTCATTTCTTCTTTCAAAGCTTCCTTCATAGCGTCAGCAGCTGACTCAATGTGCTTCTGATGCGAATCTGCACTGCTCATCTTGTCTAAGCGTTCAGTAACTAGCTCCAACTTCTGTGTACAGGAAACTAGTTCATCCTTCAAGTGAGTAGCCGTCTGTCTAAGAAGGGTATTCTGTTCAGTCAGCTCATGTAGAACAGCTCGAGAACGCACCAACTGGTCTTGTGCTTCCCTTCTCTGTTCATCAGCAATAGAAACTTTAACACTGTAGAGTCTTTCCATTTTACTGGACTCTTCAGCTAACGATCGAGCAAACGAGATTGATTTCCTTTCTGAACTCTCAATTTGTTTCTTCAGAAAATCATCAACTTGAGCAAACAACTCTTCTCTGAAAGTCGAGTCCATCTTGTTGACTTCACCAATAAACAAGTCTCTGGATTGGTCAACAAGTGATTGATTTTGTGTAATCAGCACATCCTTCATTTTCAAGTTTAAGAATTCCTCCATAGCAGTGTGAACAACACTTCTCAGATCAGTCTTTAAATCATTCAGAAAGCTGTCTGGCATAGCTAGAGTCGAACTGGAAGTTCCAACAACATTATCAACTGCCTTGAGTTCTTCTTCATCAAACATCACAGCATCCAAAAACTCATCATCTTCTTTTCCAATCATGAATGAGTCGACTTCATCTTCATCACTGTGAACAATTTCTTCCAACTGGTCTGAAGTCTGGACTGCTATCTCAGCAACTTCTGGCTTGATCTCTTCTTCAACTAGATCAGTTTGAGTTCCAATGTCAAATGAAAACTCTTCAACCAGAATTCCGTCAGGAATTTTTAATAGCCTCTTTACAAGATCAACTAAGGCTTTTGGTGGAAATAATTCTGAATGATCCTTTACACCACTATGCTCCTTCTGTTCCATTTCCCAATCCAGAAAATTGGAGATTCCTCCCATTCCTTGAATAACTTCGAAAAGATCATCGGTGGAGGACTTCTTAAGAGCAAACCAGGTGCATATCCTTACAAGAATTTCAAACTGTTCTGACTCATAGTCGACTTCGACAGTTGAGAGCGTCCGCTTCAGATTTCTGATCATTCGGGATCGAATACGCTTCTCTCTCAAACACATAGGATAATAGACGAGGGATTCAAATCTAACAACAGACGGTTCCTGAGTAGATGGGGTCTCTAACTCAGCTGTTGCAGTGGCAACTGGCGTCTTGTCTGCAGTAGATGGGTTGGGGGGTTCACCATATTCTGGTGAGGGAGAGGGAGTGAAAGCAATGGTTTCAACGGGCTGTAATGTGGCTTGGTCAGGTATGACAACTGTAGGAGTATCAGTTGTATCACGTATAGGAGTGTATAGGGGATGACTGGCCCTCAGCGGTCGTGCTGCCAGTGCTTGCGAGGTTGGGGGTACAGGTCGAGGCCTAGATCGATGTGATCTAGCCTTGGTTCGGATAGACGTAGATGGGAGAGAGAGAGGAATTGAAACAGATTGAGTAGAGGTACCAACCTGTATACTCGACTCGACTGGACGAGTAGGCGACTCAACTCTCACGAGAGTGTACATCTCAGGGATTTGTTCACTCGACTCCTTCTCCTGAGTCGACTCTTCATCTGACTGAGTCTTCTCTGAGTCAGCTGTACTAGACTCCTTCTCTTCAGACTTGTCTGGAGAAGAACTGGATGAATCGGCATACGGCAACACTTCTGATTCATCAATTTGAACCTGCCTTGGGGCAGCTGGCCTTGCAGCAGCCTGCTTCCTCATTGCTTCAATTTTTAAGTAAAACTTAAGTGGATGAAACGGCTTTCCTTTGCTCCAATCATTCTTGTTTGGCAGCAAAAATGGAAGTAATATACTCAGCATGTTTCCATACCCGACTGCTTGAGATACCACCCAATGTCTGGTATCAGCATCCACCCTAACACTTCTTTCAAAGTGCATCATCCTGTCAGCTATTAATTTAAACCAATTCACCTCAGTGATTCCATCATAGATAACTGCCATAATTCTCGTTTTTGCTTGTGTGACTGAGTCAAAAGATCCAGTGGCACATAGAAGCATCTTGCTTGCTATGTCCAGCAAAGTGCGATATTTCTCCAAGAGATCACCCTTCTTGGCAGTAGGAGCTTTACCATCTGGCTTGAGCCTCATTTTCTTCCCACAGAAGATACTCAAATACTTCATCTCCTGCCCTTCAGCATACCTGTCCACATCAATTGTTCCGATGGGTAGCCTTAATCTTTCGAACATTACTTCCTTAGTGATTTCCACTCGATGCCCATCAATAAAAGATTCTAACACTTCTCCCTGTCTATTGACGTTGGCATAAAATTCCAGAACTTCTTCTTCTAACACAACCTGTGGAAATGCCTCTAGGTAGGGCTGTAGACCGCATCTGATGCATTTGGTCAAGATTTCCATGTTTCCTTCCTTGTGATTGCCTTTGAAAAATAGTGATGGTTCAACATGCACCTTGTTGTCATTTATGTATCTTCCGAGATCAAATGGTGCCTGCATGTTGGAACTTACATCGAGAATCGATCGAATAGACATGGTGAATGATTTACTAAGAGCACAAACAAATGGATTATGCAGTAAATTACTGTTAGCAAGAAGTAGAGAGGTTATGAAACGTGAGGCAAGACGTGTGCAAGTGTTGGTTTTTGTTTAAAACAGAATTTGATCCAACGGCCAAGATAGAAGTATTAGATCCAACGGTGAAGACCTTTGGCATTCAGTTACGGAACCGAGAAAAAAATGTGAATTGATTATGTATAAGTTGAAATCCGCCTTTCTTATGTGCAAACTAAAAGAGTGTATTCATCTGACCTATTTTGGTCGTGTTTTGGCATGAACGAAATATGTACACCTCATTAACTAGTGGTGTATAAATCAAATTCTAGGATTTCCACATTTTAACACAATCACATTACTTTATCATAGTTAATTTGGTTCGAGTAAACATATTAACACATATACAATGAAAATCAAATGAAAACTTAGCTTGTCTGTTCGAGTCCATCCAGAACAGATGAGTAGGACTAAGTTTCATAAGGCGAGTAGGTTAAACGGCACAGGACGAGTAGTCTTATGTTCATCAGATGCGTTCCCCCTTCGACTATGCGTATCTGTTTGAATGTCGAACAGCTTTATGTACCTGTCTTCTTTAGTACGACAGATAGTCGAGTAGAATTTATATGACGGATATTAATTTAAATCAATGATCAAGGTTCAAACAAGATGACTGTTACCAAACTAAAGAGTCAACATAAGGATCTTTAAGAAATCAAAGATTCCCCCTTAAATGTTTATTCCCTTAGTATTACCCTCAGCTTTACCAGCTTCCTCATCGGGTTGTTTGGTCAACTTGTCTGACCTTGTATACCTGTCTGTTGCGTGAGTAGACGAGTGCTCTGTTCTTTTGTGGTAGCTGGTCTATTTCTCCTTTCTTCTTAGGACTGTACCTGTTCTGTTAGTACATTGCTACATACTAGTAGGATCAAGATCAATTAGTCCTAGACTAATGCATAATTCACGAAATCGGGCCTCAGCTAATGGTTTTGTGAAAATATCAGCTCTTTGAAAATCAGTATGAATCTTTTCCATGCGAATATCCTTCTTTTCTACATGATCACGTATGAAATGGTGTTTCACATCAACATGCTTACAACGTGTGTGCAGAACAGGATTTTGTGTAATGGCAATTGCACTATTACTATCACAGAATATAGGAACATTTGATTCACAGATATTATAATCTCTAAGCTGTTGAATAAGCCATAATAATTGACTACAACAACTACCAGCAGCCATGTACTCGGCTTCAGTAGTAGAGGTAGCAACACTTGTCTGCTTTTTCGAAAACCATGAAATGAGTTTTGTGCCTAAGAATTGACAAGAACCAGATGTAGATTTCCTATCTATTCTACAACCACCAAAATCAGAATCAGAGTAGCCACTTAGAGATAAATCATCATTCGAAGGATACCATATACCACGATTGATGGTTCCTTTCAAATATTTCAATATCCTTTTAGTGGTTTCCATATGACTCTCCTTTGGATTGGCTTGAAAACGAGCACATACACCAACAGAAAATGCAATATCAGGTCTACTAGCAGTTAAGTAGAGTAATGAACCAATTAGACCACGGTAATGGGTTTGATCAGCACACTTACCTTGTTCGTCTGGGTCCATTCTGTATGTAGGTAGCATAGGTACGCCAGCAGACTTGCATGTCTTAATACCATACTTGTCTAGAAGATTTCTAGTATACTTTGCTTGATTTATGAAAATCCCTTCAGGGGTCTGTTTTACTTGAAGTCCAAGAAAGTAATTCATTTCACCCATCATAGACATCTCAAATTTACTTTGCATGAGTGTTGAGAAACTTTCACTCAGCTCTTTGTTAGGTGAACCAAAAATGATGTCATCTACGTAAATTTGGACGAGTAAAATGTCTTTCCCTTCTTGTCTTCTAAACAAGGTTCTGTCTACCTTGCCTTTAGTAAAACCATTTTCTAATAGAAATTGAGAGAGAGTGTCGTACCAGGCTCTTGGAGCTTGCTTTAGTCCATATAAGGCCTTCTTTAATTTGTATACCTGATTACCTTTGACTTCGAAACCTGGGGGTTGTTCAACATATACTTCTTCCACAAGAATACCGTTAAGAAATGCACTTTTAACATCCATTTGATATACAGTAAATTTCATGTATGCAGCATATGCAAGAAACAATCGAATGGCTTCTAGTCTAGCAACAGGAGCATAAGTTTCATCATAATCTATGCCTTCAGCTTGTGAATAGCCTTGGGCGACTAGTCTAGCCTTATTACGAACAACTACATCATTCTCATCTTTCTTATTCTTGAAAATCCATCTGGTGCCAACTACATTATGATGTTTTGGTCTATCAACAAGTTCCCAGACGTCGTTTCGAACAAACTGATTCAACTCGTCTTGCATAGCAATGATCCAATTACTATCAGCCAATGCCTCATTAATGGTTTTAGGCTCGATAGATGAGAGGAAACAACACCAGCAAAACAGAGATGGACTAGATTGGTCTTGCGACTCAAAGAGTTGTCGTCTAGTCTTAACACCAACAGTAGAGTCACCAATAATATTTTCAGTATTATGCGCAGATTTGTATTTCTATTCTTAACAATAATACTATCATCTATATCATGTGCAGCATCATGCATGTCAACATCATTATCATTAGAAGATTTAATAGGAGTAGACGAGTCGACTAGTTTAGGCATGTCAACTGGTCTAGTAGAGTTACCTTGAGCACTCACCTTCTTCTGGTCGTCTGACTCGAGAGCTTTTATAAACGGATTGTAAGCTTGAACGGATTCATATACCTCTGAGTCTTTGTCAGTTTCCACAGTTAGCTCAGTAGCTTTCTCTCCGATCTTGTTGGTAGACGGGTCCTGTTGAGATTCTTCGAAAACCACATGTGGTGTTTCTTCCACACAAAGGGTTGCGTAGTTGAATACTCTAAATGCTTTGCTAGTCGAGGAGTATCCTAAGAATATCCCCTCGTCTGCTTTAGCATCGAATGCATTCAACTTGCTTTTCCCATTGTTATGGATGAAACACTTGCATCCAAATATATGAAAATATGAAACTCTGGGTTTTCTACCTTTCCATACCTCATAGGGCGTCTTACCTAGTGCTTTATTGATAGCACTTCTGTTTTGTGAGTGGCATGCAGTGTTGATAGCTTCTGCCCAAAATTTCTGAGGCGTATTATACTCTGTCAGCATGGTCCTGCAGGCCTCCTTAAGTGTTCTGTTCCTTCGTTCTGCTACTCCATTTTGCTGTGGTGTCCTAGCTGCACTAGTAAGGTGCTGGATGCCACGCTTAGAACAAAATTCTTTAATATAGCAGTTAATGAATTCAGTACCCTTGTCACTACGTATTTTGACAATTGACTGATTCTTCTCAACCTGTAACTTCTTCAACAGATCAGGCAAAAGTGTTTGTGTATCACTCTTCTTGTGTAAGAAGACTACCCAAGTGAACTTAGAATAGTCGTCTACCACAACAAGTGTGTACCTTCTACCGTTCAAAGTTGGAGGAGTTATTGGGCCATGTAAGTCCATATGTAGAAGTTCAAGAACTCTACTGGTTGAGAGGGATGGAATAGATTTAAAAGAGCCCTTCACCTGTTTACCTTTTTGACAGGATGTGCATACATGTGACTTATAGTAGACTTCATTGGGAATACCTTCCACAAGGTAGTCTCTGGCTATCTTATTAAGAACCTTAAAGTTTAGATGGCAAAGGCGTCTATGCCAGAGCCAGCCAAGTTCTTTAGGATTCTTAGTAAGTAGACAGGTGTCCTTCGGACAACTGTTCCAGTTCACTATGTACACACTTCCTTGTCTAATGCCGACTAGTAGTACTGTGTGTGTTTTCTTGTCGATGATTTCACATTTCTGACTCTTGAACTGCACCTTGTATCCACGATCACAAAATTGTGAAACAGAGAGTAAATTGAATTTCAAGCCTTCAACATAAGAAACGTCTTGAATTTCTATGTCACCATTCCGAATGTAACCAAATCCTTTAGTAACAGCAATGGAGCTATCACCAAAAATCACTTTTGGTCCTTCTTGCTCACGATAGCTTGATAAGAGAGTCTTAGTACCAGTCATGTGGTGTGAACAACCACTGTCTATGTACCAAGTTTCTCCTGTTGAGCCACCTTTCTTGTATAGATCGAGTCGACCCTGCAATAGATGACAATACATAATTTAGGTACCCTCCTTGTTTATTGGGGTCCTTGGGGGTTAGTCGAGTTCAATGGAATCCAAATATACATTGGAGTCCTGAACAAGTTTGACCTTCTAAGCTTTCGACCATATTTGTTGCAAAATAAGACCTTGTTGTCCTTATCTGGCCTATCAGTCGAGTTCGGGTCTACTCTTTGGAGATAGCCTTTTGACTTAATCTCTACTTGAGCAGGCACTTGTCTATGATAGTCAGAGTAAGGTTTATATGCATTAGGTCCATACGGTTTATAGACATGTTTAGGTCTTTCTTCTCCTTTGATATCATATGACACAGGTGGAGGATATAGAACAGGTTGTGTACGATATTTTGGACCTTCCTGTCTAGGTCTAGACGAGTAGAGTTGAGACTGCCTTATGAAAGGAGGTCTAGACTCCTGTCGTCTAGTCTGTACATGTCTAGTACTCGTCTCCTCAGGATACCAATCCTCGTATCTGACCTGATTTGGTCGTCCACGATTCCTAGTCCTTTGAGGATTAGTTCTAGGTTGAACAGGCTTGTTGTTGCCATTCTTTTTACCTCCCTTGGTAATTGGAATGTTAACTCGAGCTTGTCTTGGTACAGTACCTTTTGATGGAGTGTCAATATCGTATATCAATGGTTCTTTTCCTTTATCATTAGTCAAAGCGCTTGAGATGAAAATAGTAGGGTTCTTAGGAACTAGAGTAGACGAGCTTGATGTCTCAGCACCTATGCCTGTCTTGTCAGCTGGAGCCCTATACCTATCTGACAATTCAAGGTTAACCTTAGAAGATTTAACCAGGTCAGTAAGTTTAAGGTCTAGAGTGACAACCTCGGTTTCTAAGAACTTATTACGTTCTTCAAGCTTTTTGAACTTGCTTTGTAAGACATTGAATTCATGTTTCTCAGTCGCATGTGTCTTAAGTAGGTCTTGATACAACTTGTCTGTCAATGCACACTTGTCTTTGAGTTGTCTCAACTCTTCTTGCAAGCGTTCATTTAGGACTGTTGTATTAGGATCTACTTTAGATTGAGCTTCCTTAAGATCAATGATTTCTTGTCTTAAGGTGATGTTTTCGTCACTGACTTCAATGAATGCATTGTTGGCAAGTAGGAGGTCATCTTCAACTGCACTAGTAGAGTGCTGAAGACTACTCCCTACTTGGCTACTGGCAGTGTCACTTTCATCAGAATCTGATTCATCACATGATTGAAAGGAAGTAACAGATGATACCTCTTGGTCGATTTTAGCCATGAAGCATAAACCATCATCAACTATGAATGCTTCATCGTGATCTGGTTCAGACGGGTAGCTAGATGAGGATGATGGCAACTCGTCTGAGTCAGAGTCAGAGTCATTATTGGCCATCATTGCCTTTTTACCACGTTTGTATCGTCTTTCCCTTCGTGCTTTGCGTTCTTCTCGATCATCAGTACTCAGGTCTGGACATTCATATATGTAGTGACCTGGTTTCTCACAGTTATAGCACACAAGATCATTAGTAGCCTTTTTAATAGGAGAGTTGTTCCTTCGTTTATCACGTCTATCAGAACGAGTAATTTTCCTACCATCAGACTCTCTATCTTGTCTGTTACCTTTCGAGACTTCGTCTCTCCTTTCGGACGAGTTTCGGTCTCGTCTGGTTTCAGACGAGTTCTTAGAAGCAGACCCTCTATGCTCTCTATAGAACTTCTTATATCTTCCAAATCGTTTATTCAGCCTATCAAACTTTCTAACCATGAGGCTTACCTGATCCTTCAGGCTAAGATCAGTATCTAACTCGTCTTTCACAGAAGCAGACCTAGTCTTAGTCTTAGACCTGTCTACCTTAGACGAACTAGCCTTAAAAGCAACGTTCTTAGATACAGCATGTTCTCTGTCACTACTTACTATGGGTTCATCTTCGTCTAGATCAAACTCATGAGCCTTTAGAGTTTGGAACATAGTCTCTGCTGTCCATACGTCTATATCTTGGGTATTCTTAACAAGCATTTTTACCATCTTCCAACGACTATCAAGGCTTTTGAGAATCCTAAGATTGATTTCACGTGGAGTATAAGATTTACCAAGGACTTCCAAGTCATTCATGATTTTGGTAAAACGAGTATCCAACTGGTCTATTGTTTCACCAGCTTTCATATGAAATGATTCGAATCTTTGGACAGCAGTGGAAAGCTTGCTTTCTTTGATTAGGGATGTCCCTTCACAAATGATAGCTAAGCGATCCCACATTTCTTTGGCAGTTTTACATTTTAACACTTTTCCCAGATACTCATTAGGAAGAGTGTGTAAGATGTAATTCTTGGCCAAGCTATCCAAATTATTCTGTCTCATTTCTTCAGAGGTAAGTTCTGACCTTGGTTTCTTGACGAGTGTACCCACTGGTTGATTTGGATCAAGGGCAGCAGTGTTGGGGATCATGGTCACAATTGGACCTTCAGTAACGACAGAGATCATTAAGTCGTGAGTGGAGCTGAAGATGGCTTCCATCCTTAGCTTCCAGTAATCGTAGTCCTGTACCTGGAACTTAGGTAGTTTGTTAGCGCTGATCTCAAGAGACATGATTTCAAGAGATAAGTGCTAAGTAGAGTTATGATCAGGAACAACAGATAAGTCAAGAACAGGGAGCACGAAACACAGATGATACAAGAATATGATCAAGAACACGTATTCAAAAACAGTCAAGGATCAAGACTTCACCCTAAGTCTTGAGTCGGTTATCAAGAAACAGCAGTTCGTAAACTACTGCTCTGATACCACTTGTTGGTCCCAAGTTGAGTTTAATATCGAGGGAAGCTAAAGAAAATGTCTAGAGGGGGGTGAATAGACTTTTCCAAAATCTTTCGATATATCAGAATTACAATGTGCGGAATACGAAATTATCAATGAGCCCAATTAAAGTTTATACTCAACTTAATACGCGAACTCTGTTCTATACTCAACTAGTCTAGATCAGTTAAGTAGTTAAACCAATTAAGCAATTTAACAATCAAAACTGTAAAGTAAATCAAACACAAGATTTATAGTGGTTCGACAACTTGTCTACATCCACTCTCACAAACCCAGTTGTGATGTTTCCACTAAACTCTTCCAATCGAGTACAAGTGTGTATTCCTGTCTTTAAAGTCCCAAGAAGAAGACTTAGATCTTCAATCAGACTATACCTCCAGATATGTCTACGATCTTACTAGAAATTTTACAAGTATCTAGCACCTTGAAAATAACAAAACAAAAACTTAAAAACTTCTCTGTTCTTCAGTAGTAGCCTTCTTGATTCTTCACTTGTCTTCTGGCTATCTTTCTGAACTTCAATCAACTCTGAGAGTAAACTTCAAATATATCTTTGATAATGCTTCACTTGAGTATGAACATCAGTGTTTCAGTAGTAATTCTCAATATCTCAGTAGTCAGTCCTTAATGAATACCTTGGGGTGTTTATAGACTTCAATCTTCAAGAACTTAGTAAGTTGTAACCAACTTTTCTTGATAACTACCTTCAACTGAATCTTCTTATCAATCCACGCGTTTCTGTTATGAATTAGTTATTCCATAACTAACTTCTATATCTTTATCTCTTCAATACGCGTTTCTGTAACTAACTTCAAGTTATCTTGTCTTGTGTAGTCTAGTAGATGTACTTATCTTGTAGTCCACCTGTCTTGAGTAGTAGACTGGTCTTCTCTTCTTGTGTAGTAGACTTCTAATAAAACTAGTCTAGTCCTATCATCTAACCTAACAAGACTATTACATTACTTTAAGCTTTTATAATACAAGCTTAGTCAACTTATAAACTATACAATGAATCTATCTATTACATATAGAAATCATGAGCTCTATACAACTTTTAAATAGTTCAGTAACAATCTAACATATATGAACAGATATGAAGTACTTATAAATCGTACTTATCTTTTAATAATACTTTTCTTTTATACTGTACTTGTCTTTTGAATTCTACTGATCTGTACAAGATGACTTCAACTCAACTAGACTAGATTAGTCAACACTTAGAAAATATTCAAGTCTTCTTTTGGCTTATCAAAACTTTATCTTTTATCTTTTGTTCATCATTTAGGACTTGTTCTAGGATTCATATCCCAACAAAGATGGTAAAGCTGAGGGACACTGAGAACACACATTAAGGGGGAATCTGTGATTTCTTAAAGATCCTTTTGTTGACTCAGAACACTAAAGTCATTTTAGCATAAACCTTGATGTGATCATTAAATTAAACATATTGCTACTAATTTGTACTGTTTTACACTTATATCTCATGAACTAACACTTTTACCAAGGTGAAACAGGCACAGAAGAGGAATTCTCCATTGAATGGGGAACTAATCTGATTATAGATTTGGAAAGTCTACTAATCTGATCTGATTACAGACTATAGCAGTCTACAGATATATTCTGATTAATAAATTGACTTGTCTACAGAACTTTACTGATTACAAAGCCTCTTTGTCTACAGTACTGATCTGATTACAATTCAGTTATTCTACAGAACTAATTTGATTACTGACTAATCTGTCTACAGAAAGATATGTTTACTACTAATCTGTCTACAGAATTTTACTAATCTGACACAGTACTGATCTGAGGATTACTGTGCTGATATTAAAAAGATGAAATCAGGAAATTTGGGTACTGATCTGAGGATTATTGTGCTGACCCATCTACCGATCTGAAATCTACTGTGCTGATTCATCTACTGATCTGATTTCTAAAAAGTTTACTCAGCTGATCACAGTACTCAGCTGATCCAGATAAGTGAAATTTTCTTTATATACTTGTAAGAAAATGAAGTGAAATAGTTTTGGAAACTACTGTGCTGATTTGCATCAGAACAGTCTTTTGGTTTAGATTACTCTAAGTCAAAAATTGTTCAAATTTTAGATTACTAATAGAGAAGATTAATACACTCTTCTATTTCTAACCTAAAAACTGTGGTGTATTTATCAAACACAAATTGGCTCCAAAATTAAGGATGGTACTAGAATATGAACAGTTCTTGTTAAACTCGAATTTCGAGACTTAATCCCAACCATTCGTTGTGATAATCTAATTCAATCCTAGCCCTAGATTGGTTTTGAATTTGACAAAAACGATCACTCTTCATCGTCTTTCTTACGAGTTCATTTCTGGAAATCTCATAACTTCATAACTACTGAAAAATCTGGTTTCTACAAAATTCTCAAATGGCAACTATCAATATTATCAATGAAACTAACGAAGTTGCAGGAACATTTGATTCAAATTTCTGGGTTCGCGAAAAGGGCATTTTTGTAGAAAATGCTGTCTATTTCAATGGCCGACACAATGCTGAAAATCAGGCGATTTTGACAATGTGCGAGGAGTGTGGGCTGAGGAAATTTCTGGAATCATCTCCACTGAATGTCTATGAACCGGAGGCTATGGAATTTTACTTGCAACTCAAAGGAGATAGCAATGGTGTCCACTCCATGCTTTCTGGGCATAAGGTCACTATCACAAGGGAAATCCTAGAAGTGATGTTGGATTTGCCTCAAGGTCCAGTAGACATCATGAATTATAAAGCTGGAGAGGAGAAGGAATGTGTAGGAAGGTGGTCAGGAGTTGAAACAGAGTCCTTGACTAATCTGAAGAAGGATGTTCTTCCTACAGGTCTTCAATTTTTGATGGACATAGCCGGAAAATGTTTGTTAGGGCAACATCATAGTCAGGATGCTCTATCAAGTTCCAAGATCCGAATTATGGCTGCAATCATCGACAGAGTTCAAGGTGATTGGCAAGGATTTTTCTTAGAAAGGCTGTTAAATGAGAAAGAAAAAGTTTTGTTCGATGAGGATACTATGGAATTTTCGATTAAATCGAAATTAGGGTTCGGAAACAAGTTGAGTTTCTTGTTGCCTCAGTTGGTTAAAAAGCCGTATTGGAGTAATCCCAAGAAATTCCATCATGGAAAATTCTTGATGAAGAAGGAGTCTGTTCGTTTTGAACAAGAGAATCCTTTGGAGCAACCCCAAGAGTCTGAAGCACAAGATTCTGGAGCTTCAATGTACCGATCTGATGATAATCAACCCGAGATTAGATCGAAGGCGAGGCATGATCCGAGCAGTATTAGACCAAGGAGAGGAAGGTCTGCTACAGCTGCCTCAGAGCCAACAGTCAGATTTGTTGAGACTGTGGTGCAATCAAGCTCAGAAGAGCAAGAGGTTAGTGTTCCTAGTCCTATTGCTTTACATAAGAGAACTAAGAGGAGAAGTGCTAGGAGGAAGTTGGTTGATGTTTCTTCTACCCCTTCAAACTCTGAACCAAGCCCAGCTGAAAACCAAAACCCTCAACCTTCATGTTCTGAACAATCAGCTCACTATTTTTCTGTGACTCAGAACACTCCCCATTCATCCCCTCAGAACACTAATTTTTATCCTACCCCAATTTCTAGTCCTCAACATCAAACTTCACATCAACCTTCACCACATCAATCCCCAACACAGATTCATGATCACTCTACTGAACATGAATTTGAACCTTCTACTGAACCAATTGACATTTCATCATCCCCTGAACCTGAATTTATAACTCCTAAACCTGCTGATTTAATGGAGTACACTATCTGTGATAAAGAGGATAGAATCAGGATAGATTTGAGGATAGCTTTGTTGAAGCAATTTCCTGGATTGGATGAAACCTCAGTTGAGTTTGAGAAACTCCTTAGGATTGGCACATGGGTGTATCTTAAGAGGAGTACTCTTAAAGAAAATTTGGCTATTATGGAAGGTATGGGAGGTGCTTCAATCTTTGATGATTGGGAAGCAGAGCAGATGCAAGCAGCTGGTGTTAACTCATTTCTTGAGCTAGTTACTCCAGAGTCTGTGGTTCACCTTGTTGAAAGGTTGACAGGAATTAAATATTCTGTTGAAAAGGTTGCAACTCCTACTACAGATGATGATTTATTTATGGAAAGTGCAGAAAGGGTAATTGATGAGGAAGATCATGTTGTTGAAGAAAATATTATGGAAATTGATGAAGATGTTGACAATGCAACAGAAGTGTTTGAGAACACTGTTGTTATTGAAGAAACAGAAGCCTTGGAGAATCAAGACTTAAATGCTGAAGAGATGGAAAGCATTCCATTACACTCTACTGATCCTATCATTCCTGAGGATGTGCAGGAACAGATCAGAACAGTTCCTGTTGAGAAGGAATCTGATAATTCTGACTTTGAAATGTTGACAAAGCAGAATGCAGAGCTTCAAGCAAAATTGGAAGATGCTGTGAAAATGTTCCAAGAAGCTACTGACAGAATGAATAAGATGAATTCTGAAAACTCTTATGAAAAGGTTATGGAGCATACAATGTCTAAAATTTATGATCTTCATAGATTGCAAGAGAAGAACCTGTCTCAAGTGTTGCATAAGAAGCTGGAGCAACACATATCTTCCTTAAAAGAGTGGCATGATGAAGCCAAAAAGGGGGAAGATAAGACATGGAAAGTGATGGAACAAACTCAGTCACAACAAGCTCAGTTGGTTGTGAGTCAGGATGAGTTGAAAGAAGAAATTGCTAGTTTGAATGAGAAAATCAAACTGAGGAAGCAACAGAAACAGCAAGGTCAAGAAATTGTTGAGAAGAGACCTGATATTGCTGAAAGTTCTATTCAGAAGAAGAGAAAGTTAGTCTTGTCTGATGAAGAACAAGAAGAAGAAGAAACTGGTAGACTTACTAGATCAAAGAGCAAATTGAAAGTTGGAATTTCAAACTCAGAGCAAGAAAAACTTGATGTTTTGAAGAAAAAGAAAGCTGAAGAAGCAGAACTGAAAAAGAAGAAAGAAAAGGATATCAAGTTCTTAAAAACAAGATTTGATAACAAAGTTGCTGCTTTGAAGAAGAAATTGAAAGCTCAAAGGAAAGCTGAAGGAAAAGAGTTTGACAAAGATTTTCAAGATGAAAACTTTGTGGATTTTATTGTTCTAACAGAAAATATGGAATATTGGAAAAATTTGAAGAAGAAGTGGCAGATTGCAAACTTCATTGTGAGGAAGTTTGGTGATCATTCGAGCAAGGAAGCTGAATTTGCTGACTTTGAAGAGTTCATGCTGAACATTGATCAAGATTTTTGGGAAGACATAGCACAAGTTGCTGCTCGTGCTGGAACAAAGATCTTATGTCCTGAAGAACCAAATTGGGAACCTCCAAGACTGGAAAATGGAGAACCTGATTACAAGGAGATCAACAACATAATTGCTGAGATTATCAAAGAAGAAGGAATAACTGATCATCAACATATGATGGATATCAAAGCAAGGATGTATGTTGCATTCAGAATCTGAAGATACAGAAAGAAGATGAAGGACTAAGCTCACAAGATAACATATCTAACCTTAATCTTTATATTTTCTGTTCATTTCATATTTTGTTAGTATGTGTAATATGTGCATTATCTGATCTAATTTGAATATGAATCTGGAATTTTGAAATGATGAACTGTTATGATTGACTACATACTTAACTACTGATTTATTAACATTTAAGTAGTTTTTGCTTCATCAAAAAGGGGGAAATTGTTGGGATATGAATCCTTGAAACAATGTTCTAGTTGATGAAAGTATGTTTTGATGGCCAAAAGCAACTTAAAGTTAGTGATATATGTGGTTCTAAGTCATCTTAACTAAGTCATTTGATGAGAAACTTAAATTGAGATTACTGATCTTAATGCTAACTGAAATAAGTTTACTGATCTTAGTTAGTAATATTAAGAATAAGATTACTGATCTTAACTAAAGAATACTGGAATAAGATTACTGATCTGAGTATGGAAACTGAGAATAATTTTAGTGATCTTATGTATTTGAATCTGAGTTATTGATCTTATATACTTATTGATCTTATATGCTTACTGATCTTGTATGTAAGTTACTGATCTTAGGTGTTTACTGATCTTATTGTTTACTAATCTGATATATGAACTGTTAAGAACTAAGCTGATGTTTTGTATTGTATAGACAGCTTATAGTATATGACTTAGATGTACTCTTCTGTATATAGTTCAGTTGATGTATGGATAGGTTTTATATTTGTAAAGTTGTATTCTATTGTAATCAGCATTGTAAAGTTCAGAACAGTAGATTAGAACTAGATTAGAAGAAGATCAGAAGACCAATGAAGACTCAAAGGACTACTTCAGAATAAGAAGACTTCAAAGAAGAGTTGAAGATAAGCTTAGAAGAAATCTGGAGAAGTTTTGAACGGTTTTAAGTTACTGTGCTGACTGACTCAGCAAAGTAAAAATCCGAAGAGTAAAAATCAGAACAGTAAGTTACTGTGCTGATTTGGTGAAATTGAAGAATAAGTTTGGAAAGCTTATTTAAAGAGTAACTGAAGATTTATTGAAGATATGCTGACTTGGAAGTTGAAGGAAGTTACAAAGTCGGTTACAAGAAGAAGTTACAAAAACAGTTATAGAGTTAGTTGAGAGTTAGTTCACAAACTACTAACTGTCATACTAAGTTCTATAAATACTGTGTAATCTCCTACTACTTAGACTACTGATCTTAAAGCATTCACAAGCAATCTAAGTCTACAAAGCACAAGAAGAGCTCACAGAGTTGAAGAAGATTAAAGCAAGGAGAAGAGCCACTGAATTGAAGAGAAGAATCAAAGGCTAACACAGAGAAGTTTTACTTTTCAAGTTTAAGTTTGTATGTTGTAAAACAAGTGTGCTAGTTACTTGGAAAATTACTAGTAGATCGAAGATATACCTGGAGGTATAATCGATAAGATCAAAGTCTTAATCTTGGGACTTTAAGCCACAAGAAACTCGAAGAAGAGTAATAAAACTTCACAACTGGAGTTGTGAGAGTGGATGTAGACTTATTGGTCGAACCACTATAAAATTCTGTGTTCTTTACATTTTCTGTTTGATATTTGTTTGAATTGTTTAACTAAGAACATTAAGAATTAACAAAGATAAAGATCTAAAGAAAAGTTGAGTATAAACTAGTAAGGCCCATATTGTTTTGAAAAGTACTGATCTGAGCTGAGTAAGCACAGTACAGTACATAAGAAGACTAAATTCCGCATTGCATATTCTGATATTTTGAAAGATTTTTGAAAGTCTATTCACCCCTCCCCTCTAGACTTTCTTAGCTTACTCAATCTTAACTCAACTTTGGGACCAACAAGTGGTATCAGAGCAGTAGTTCTTTGGACTGCTGTTTCTTGATAACCTTGCAGATCTTAAGGGAAAATTTACTAATCTTGCTACTCTTTCTTGATATCCGTCACTACCTGAATACTTGAAATCTATCTGCTATACTACTGATCCTATTTGTCTAATCAAACATGGATGACACTAATGTGAACAAACTGCCTAAGTTAAAGATTGCAGATTATGACTACTGGAAGCTTATGATGGAGGCCATCTTTAGCTCAACCCATGATCTAATGGTGTCTGTGGTGACTGAAGGACCAATTGTCACCATGGTGGAGAACACTGCTGTTCTGGATCCTTCTCAACCAGTTGGAGCACTGGTCCCTAAACCAAGGTCAGAACTGACTTCTGAAGAAATGAGACAAAACAATTTGGATAGTCTTGCTAAGAATTATATTTTACACACCTTGCCAAATGAGTATCTTGGTAAAGTGTTAAAATGTAAGACTGCAAAGCAAATGTGGGACAAATTGGCTATTCTTTGTGAAAGTACAACACTGATCAAAGAAAGCAAATTATCCACAGCTGTCTAAAAGTTTGAATCATTTAAAATGAAGCCAGGAGAATCAATTGATGAATTGGATACTCGATTTACCAAAATCATGAATGATCTTGATGTGTTAGGCAAGACTTATACTGATAGAGAAGTTAACTTGAGAATCTTGAAAGCTTTGGATGAAAGGTGGAAAATGGTCAAGATGATCATTAAAACCACACAAGACATTGATTCTTGGCCAACAGAAACTATGTTCCAAACACTTAAGGCACATGAGTTTGAGTTAGATGAAGAAGATCCTATTACTGTGATTCATAAGGATAAGGATGCCTCTAAGGACATAGCTTTTAAAGCCTCTACCTCTAAGGGGTCTAGATCATCTAAGTCTAAGGCCTCAAGCATAAAAGATGAACTAGATAGTTCTGATCTTAGTCTGAAAGATCAGATGAGCCTTATGATCAAAAGATTTGATAAACTCAATAAGAGGTATGGTAGATACAAGAGATTCTATAAGGAAACTAAGGGTTCTAGTAACAGGGACTCTTCTGTGAACAGAAGGGATCAAAACTCTTCTGAAAGAAGGGATGAGATCTCTAATGAGAACAGAAGAGATAGGAACTCATCTGAAAAGAGGGATAGAAAGTATTCTGATAAGAAAGACAGGAACTCAATTGACAAGCATGACAGGAACAGAAAACATTCTCCTCCTAAAAGAACTTCTAACAATCCTGTTTGCTATAATTGTGATAAGCCAGGTCATTATGCTTATGAATGTCCTGATCTGAGTTCTGAAGATCGAGAAGAAAGGAAAGCCAGAAGAGATCGAAAATATGCCAAGGGTAAGAAGGCAATGATGGCTTACAATGATTCTGATTCGGAATCAGAAGAGTTGCCATCGTCTTCATCTGACTACCCCTCTAGCAATGAAGATGAAGCCTTCATAGCAGATGATGGACTGGTAATGATGGCCAAAATAAATGATGAGGTATCATCTGCTAACTCTTTTCAATCTTGCAACAATTCTGACACTGATACTATGTGATTGGAAAGCTCATTTGGAGCTCTATATCTGTCTGAGATAGTTTGATTAATCTTAGTAGAGTTAATCATCCCAGATAGCTTTCGATCTAGGCTCACTACTTCAGATTCTAAGAATCTATTGCGCTCTTCAAGTTTTTCACACTTAATCTTTAAATCATTGAATTCATTAGTCTCTTTGGCTTGAGTTTTAAGCATACCCTGATATAGTTTGTCAATGGATGCATACTTTCTGATAGCCTTGCATTTATAACAGGTATATTAGGATCTACTTTTGACTGAGCTTCTTTCAGATTAATGATTTCTTGCTTTAAAGTTATATTCTCATCACTAATTTCAATGAATGCTTTGTTAGCTTGTAGAAGGTCTTCTTCAGTCACTCATTGGGAATGATGAAGACTACTTCCTACACTGCTAACAGCAGCATCACTTTCATCAGTGTCAGAATTGTTACAAGATTGAAAAGAGTTAGCAGATGATACCTCATCATTTATTTTGGCCATCAAAACATACTTTCATCATCTAGAACATTGTTTTAAGAATTCATATCCCAACAGTTTTAGACTGCTTTTGTGTGTTGTTATTGATATCTTTGTCATAATAAATCATTTTGTTGTGATTTTAAGCTAAATTTATGTATTAAAGTTAGTTATAATATTCTCTATAATTTCAATTTAATTTTCTGTCATTTTAATAAAATTTCCGTCAATTTTCTATATTTTACCGATATCGATATTCGATATCGATATTTCCATCAATATATCCGTAAATTTAAGGTACCGATATTTCCACCGATATCGATATTTTCATCCTTGCTGATACCCACCCTTCAAAATCAACCGGTAAAAGAAGTTTGTACTCCTCAGAAGACCCATCAGGTAAAAACCCAAAACACAACAAACAAGACTAAGAACTTAAAACACGCATGGCATAACAATTTTTTGAAACTTTTAAAACTCTTTTTGCTGCACATATGTTTCTGCCTGCATATATTTGCTCAAGTTACTCACTTTGAAATCACTTTTGCAATTCTGAAAGTACTTTTGTATAATAGGAGTAACATTTTATTTTACATATGCATGCATTATATTTAAATTTGTCAATATAGGCCTAATCACATATATTTTAAAACTTTATTTAACATAAAATTTAGAATTGATGTTAACTATATCTAATTTTTCATATTTAATTAGGCTTATAAATCTAATTAATGGATAAAAGAAAAAAAAAACAACTTTTAACAAATTTACAACAGGTACATATATATACCTCTTTCATTCATTAAATCACATTTTTTTTTTTTTTTTTGACAGTACAAGGAGATACAATAGTAAGAAAATTTCAAAGCATCCAACTCTCCTTGAAGGTCGAAATTCCAACTTCCTCAATCCAATCGTAAGGACTTGAGGAGTTTAGGGCTTTCCGGGCAACATTATGCGCAAGCTCATTATTCCCCCGGGTAATATGTTGACAATCCCACACCAAGATTGTACTCATCAACTGCTGAATAGAAACAACCAATTCCTGCTCCCAACCTGTAAGATTAATGCGGCTGTTAATGGCCTCCACAGCAAGGAGCGAATCTGATCTTATGCCTTTGACTTGCACCCCCCTTTTTAAACAATTTTCCAGACCTAATTTAATTGCTTTTAATTCTGCAACAAGGACCGAACCCGGATGCGAAATCTTAATAAAACCAGCCACACCCACCTGATTCATATCTCGAAGCAGGACACAGCCTATAGCAAAAAAATTAAGAGTTGGGTTGAAGGCTGCATCAGTAAAAAGAATGTGATCCATAATTTTCTCCTGCTGCCTGGAAGAATCCTTAGACACCAAAAACCCCTTACTAGCCAAGGCAAAATCAGAGTTATTAAAATCCTCCCAGTAATCTAGTGCCCAATGCACCTTAAAACTACAAGATTGCCTATGACCATGCTCATCAATCAAATGTTTCCAATTACACCGACTCTTCCATATTGCCCACATAATGATAATAAAACCAGCCAAATGCTTGGAATTAACTATCAAAGAGATAGAAATCAGAAAATCCACAAAGTCACCTTTCACAAAACTCTTGATTTGATCCCACATCCCAACAGATTTCCATGCTTTTTTAGCCATGGGACATAAAAAAACAGCATGCATAGAATCAGCAAAAGAAAAGCCACAACAAGGACAACAAGGATCAATGGGAATATGATGTCTAAAAAGGTTACCTTCAGCTGCCACAGCTCCAACCATCATTTTCCAAGCAAAAATACGAACTTTCGGAGGGACTCGAAGTGACCATAGTATCCCCAACACCTTAGTCTGGACTTTATAATTTGAAGGACCATCATTCCTGACAGTAAGACATGAAGCCTCCCTTTTCCTTTGAAAATAATATCCAAATGCTACCGAATAATGTCCAGTCGAATTAAGAGGCCAACATCAAATATCTTCCAGCTCATTGCCACAGAGTGGTACCCGAAGAATGGCTTCAGCTTCAAATGGAATAAAAGCTTGCCTAACTAATTCAGAATTCCAAGAATAATTCGGCAGAATAAAACGCTCAACTCGAGAAGCACTCGCAATCCTGAATTTTAATGTTCCTTCTTCCAAATCTGGCACCCATCTATGCTTATATATATGAACCTGGTCCCCTTTCCCCACCCTCCATCTAGCCCCAGCCTCGATGATATCCCTACTCCACATAAAAGATCGCCATAAGTACGAAGGATTGGAACCTAAATCTGCCTCAAGCAAATCTGTGTGTTTGAAGTATCTGGCTTTGAAGATTCTGCTTACCAATGTATGTGGTTGATTAAGAAGCCTCCAGACCTGTTTTGCAAGCAATGCCTTATTAAACAGAACCATTTTCCTAAACCCCAGGCCTCCTTCATTCTTTGGTTTGCAAAGTATATGCCACTTGGTCCAATGAATTTTGCGTTTGTTATCATGATCCCCCCACCAAAAACCAGCCATTTCCTTTTCCAACTCTGCACAAATGGAAACTGGAATACGAAAGCATGACATAGCATAAGACGGAATAGCTTGGAGGACCGATTTAATGAGAACCTCCTTACCTCCATCAGAAAAGAACTTATGACCCCAAGAGTTTATCCTCTGTCTTACCCTGTCCACCAAGTACCCAAACTGAATTCTTTTGGTACGCATCGAAAAAGAAGGCAGACCTAAATACATTTCATGACTATGTGTAGCCCGAACCCCTAGAATATTGATCATCGACTCTCTATTTCTCGACATTGTGTTTGGGCTAAAAGTGATCACCGATTTATCAAAATTGATAAGCTGCCCTGTGGCTTTTGAATATGTGTTCAGACAATCTTTCAGGCAAACACTTTCCTTAATAGATGCTTTCAAGAATAGTAAACTATCATCAGCAAAGAAAAGATGTGATATGATTGGAGCCGATCTAGCAATTCTTAACCCCGATATTTTTGACTCACAAACAGCTGCTGTAATTAAGGAGGACAAACATTGAGCACAAATCACAAATAGATAAGGGGAAAGAGGATCACCTTGTCTAAGACCCCTGGATGGCTTGAAAGATCGTGAAATCCTTCCATTTAAGTTCACACTGTATGAGACTGAGGAGATGCAGTTCATAATCAATCGAATCCATTTCTGTGAAAATCCCAGACATACCATTGCTTCTTGCAAAAAACTCCACTCCACTCTATCATATGCTTTGCGCATATCGAGCTTTAGAGCAGCATAACCTTCTTTGCTTTTTGATGATTTAATCCAGTGCATTCCTTCAAAAGCGATGAGAATATTGTCTGTGATTAATCGTCCTGGGATAAAGGCACTTTGGAAAGGGTCAATAATGTCATCCATAATCCCTTTAAGCCGATTTGTTATAGTTCTGGCCAAAATCCTGTAAGAAACATTAGATAGGCTGATAGGCCTATACTGAGTTACTTTTTCCGGATTTTTGGTTTTGGGGATCAAGGTGATAGTAGTCTGGTTCCATGTATCTAGTGAGCCCTCATCATTAAGCTTCTGCAGCAGGACTTTTGAAATTTCTCCACCAATAGACTCCCAGTTCGATTGATAAAAGGAGGCTGGGAAGCCATCAGGCCCTGGCGCTTTCCAAGGGCCAATGTCCTTGACAGCTTGATCAACTTCCTCCTTGGTAAATGGTCTGTCCAGAATTGTAGCCAAATCCTGAGAAATCTTGTGGGGAATAACTCTCGTGGCCATTTGAATCTCCTGCATAGAAGGACATGAAGATGTGTAAATATGTTCAAAATAGCCCAAGAATTCATCAGAAACTGCCTGTTCATCGGCAATCCAAACATTATTGCTTGACCAAATGCCTCTAATGTAGTTCCGATTCCTTCGCAACGTAGCTCTTGCATGAAAGAACTTGGTATTTCTGTCACCCTCTCTTAACCATTCCACTCTAGATCGTTGTTTTCAAAACCATTCTTCCTGTGTTTGTAGCTTTTCAACCTCTTTTTGCAAAAGGTTGATTTTACAACAATCCGGACTATTATTGTCATCCTGAAGCTCCTGTGATAACTTTGCTTGCAAAGAGTTAATACGCTCAGGAATTGGACCCCCCTTTTTATAAGCCCATTTGCGGAGTGCCCTTCCACATTGCCCCAACTTCTCATGTAATGGCCTTTCAGGTTCAATTTGATTCCAAATGTTATCCACAGTGTCTTTAAAATCTGCTTCTTTGAGCCAATGATTTTCAAATCTAAAACCCCTGACCAATTCCTTTTTAGTTGGACTTAATACAACATCACATTGCAGCCAAATAGGTCTATGGTCAGACCCAAAAAACTCCAGAGTGCTTGCTTTATAGTGAGGAAAACTTTCAGCCCATTCTGTATTAGCTAGGTACCTATCCAATTTTTCTCGTATAAGATTCGGCCCAGCTCTTTTGTTAAACCAAGTATATTTCGGCCCATTCGTATGCAGAGTAAATACATTGTTGAAGTCCAAAACCTCCTGAAATTGCACAAGTCTGGATACAGATTTAGAATCCCCCCCTTTTTTCTCATGATGATACATTCATTAAATCACATTAACTAATGCATAATAGCATATGTAAAATCAAAAAAATAAGATTACATTTCACCATATTCTCAAAAACTTGTTTAATGTTAATATTGTGTTTAAATAATGTTATTGACCATTGGAATGATTTCAGTCAAGTATAAGATTTTTTAAGCTAGGACTGACCCCCCAAACTTACTGAATTACGTTAACAACAATTTTTTTTTTAAATTGTGTTAATTATAATAAAACTATATCTATAAAATTACCCTTTATCATATTATTCATTTTCAATTTCAGCAATTTTGCATTATCTTATTTCACTTTTCAACAATTGTACATGTACGTGGAACACCACCATGATAATGTGCAAGTTGTTTGACAAGTGTTTAAAGTGAGTCACCATTCTTCACAGTATATATATATATATATATATATATATATATATATATATATATATATAGTTCATACAAACTATAACTTTTTCACCACTACTTTTACAAATACCATGGATATTAATAGGTATTGTAGCTGCACCGACCGTTGACAATGTCAATACAATTACACACTCCAACAAGAAGTTGAAGCATTAATAAGGAGGTTTCTTTCTAATTCAGTATGGGCTATCATTTTACGAAGGGTGTAAAACATGGACTGGAGACTCTCTCTACTGATTGATTACGTTGCAAATATTGAAGAAGAAATAAATGTCGATCGTGCGCAAAATCGCAGTATATAATAGCACAATATTATAATAAATACTTTGTAATATTAGAAATATATATTTGTACAGTACACGTGTTTAAATATGTATTTGTATGTTATAAACTCTTGTTTAATAAACATCTCTTTCTTTTTTAAGAATACAAATATGCAGTAATTTAAATACAAATATCTGGGTTAACACCTCAAAATTGAGGTGTGCCCTACCTAGTTACTATTACTATCTAAAAGAGGGAGTTGCACTATGGTGGCCAGTTTGTTCCCGGTAGCAGGTAAGTCTCCATTACAGCTGGCAGTTGAAACCATTCCACAATTTTAAGCGAATATACATTCCCTAAACCGGTTCCTTATCAGATTAGGAATATGTCTCATGGTTTAATTAGGCCATGTTTGATAGCTTAGATTAAACCTAGATTAACTATATATCATTTTTATTGGTTGTTTGATAACTTAGATTAAGGGTAGATTATGCTTTAAAATTTATAAAGTTTAGTTATCATCCTAATCTTAAATAATCCTTCTTTGCTATCAAACATGCCCTTATAATAATCTACAACATAAATATAGACATGATAAATTACACTGACATACTATAATCTTATTATTTTATAGTATTATTATACGTACTACATCATCGGTCCAAAATTTATATGCATAATTCTTTTCACGAATTTTAAGATATACTTCCTCCGTTTTTAATTAAGTGTTACTTTACCTTTTTTAATATTTTTAAAATAAGTGTCATTCTACACTTTTTTTTCTTTAATTTTGATAATTTTACCCTTATACATTATACTTCCTCCATTTTCTTTATCTTGATTTAAGTTTTTTTCCTTTTGAATATAGTACTATACAATAAATCATGATAAACCTTAATTATTGTATACATGAATATCACCTACAATATTGACCACATTCATTACTAAACATAAGTTTAATATTAAAATTAGTTATCATTAATGAAGGGTAAAATGGTCCATGAGTATATATCTTAATTTATTAAAAATTGTTAAAATGACACTTAATTAAAAGTGGAGGGAGTATTATTTATTTTTGTATAAAGTAGACGGATGGTATTATGAAGTATTGCAAAATCCACTTATAAATAATGCAATTGTATATAAATAAAGTAAAATATATGATTCTTTTAAAAATAAAGTGATTGTGTATGAATAAAATAAATAAGTGATTGTTTAAAAGTTAATGATAAAAATAATATTTTCATATATTAAGTTTAGACGAAAAAAATTGGGTATTTATATACAAAATTTTCACGGAGGCAGTATTAACAATTGTATAATACTAAAATATTAAATATATTTTCACGGAGAGAGTATTATTTGAATATACATTTTTAACCGAATTAAAAGATGAAGTGTATCTGTAGTTAGTAATCAAGAATGTTGATATATGAATATCTAGAAATTAAATAGATGGAAAAACAGTATGAAGATTTTCAGGTTATTTTAATCTGCGGACTATCATATTTTACCTATTAAACATTTTACCACCACTACTTGTACAACTAAATCACACGAAATTTAGGTGCACATCAGCACATGTGGTTATTAACAATTTATTAGTTTTATTATACTCTGCATAAAAAAGGCGTAGCCTATCTTTCGTCTTTTCTCTCTAAGGAAAAGATTGATTTTCTTCCTTTGGTGTTATTTCCTATTTTAATTTTCCTGGAGGTTTGCAACTGCATTTAATTTTATTGGAAGGCTTGTTCTTGGATTCTCATTTTGGAAGATTGCAACTGCATTTAATCTTATAAGAAGGCTTGTTCTTGGTTTCTCTTGGGTTTGGGGTTTAGCATTTATTGGAGTGTTGCCTCTTTCCAAACAACTGGAGTGCTTTTGGATTTCTTGGTTTTGGAAAATTCTCTCATCATTAGATTAAATGGACAAATTTCTGAGTGGTGAGTGTTCCACACTTGCCTCTGTATTGGAAGTGAAACAAAAAACGGTAGGTATTCTCTCATATTATCACACGCGAGGGGCATTGAGTTCTACAATGGAAGGGTGTAATCTTGGTGATAAAATCCGACAGCAAAAAATCTGTTCAGAATGGCCAATGGTTTTAAAGAATGTTGGTGGTTTTCCCATTAGACGTTGGCCTATAAATTCGGAGGAGTGGAGAGATAGAAAGGCACAACTCTTCATTTTCTTCCTTCTTCTATACGATTGTTATTTTCATACTCCAAAAATGGCGTTGGCAATCCAGAAAAAATTTAGTGAGTGTAAAATTTCTGAAAAGGAGGTTGCTAACACCTCTATGCAACTAAGTGAGCTGGTCATTCCTATTGCCTCGGTGGCTCTAAAGTTCGTTTCCAGGCGATTCTTCAATGTTTCGGAGCTGAAGAAATTGATGTCCAGTTGGAAGGTCAATCCTTCTCTCACTGTCTCTTCGGTGGGAGATGGCTTGTATGTGGTGGATTTCAACAACAAGACTGAGATGCAAGAGATACTAGACATGCAACCATGGAATCTCAGAAGATCTCTTATGGTTTTGAAGCCACTCTCGGGATCGGAGTGCTTTTCAAATATTAGAATGGATCGTGTACCTTTTTGGGTGCAGATCCATGGTCTCCCTGTACATGCAATGTCAAAAATAACAGGGGAGCGAGTTGGCAGTATTCTGGGAGAAGTTTTGCAAGTCAGTGCAAAAGAGGGGCAAATGGCTTGGGGGGAATCACTCAGAGTCCGTATTCTTTTTGATACGGAAGCCCCTTTATGCCGTTTTTCTAACTTTACTGTTAATGATGTCACCACTATTATCTTTTTTCGATATGAGAGACTTTCTGATTTTTGCACTTTTTGTGGACATCTCTCTCACTCTGCTAGGGCTTGCAGCAAAACTAAGGACAAGGAGGATGATTGGGTGGAGAACCATAAATATTTTCCGGAGTGGTTGAAGGCGGACAAAACTAAAAGGCCTAATTCAGCAGACATGCAGGACTTATCAAGGCTGATCGGCATAAATTTGGGCATCTCAAATGACATTGTGGTTCATCAAACTATGGATGTGGTAAGAATGGATGGAGACAAGAATGTAATAACTGTTGAAGATAATATAATTTCTGAGTCTGAAAAAAAGAGAAGGGCTAAGGGCAAGGCTGTTATGATTGATGATGGAGTTAAAGAAATGTGGAAATTGGCTGAACAGGAGGTTTTGGGGCCACATTGGAATCTGAATGAGGAAGCTCAACCTCATCAATCTGAGAGGGAAGCGGTGCACACTTTTCAGGACTTAATGACCAGAAGGGGAGATGGAGAAATAGCAAAAACGAGAGAAATTGCTAGGAGAAGTCCTAGTACAGGTATGCTTCTTCATCCACTTAATTTTACAATACCCTCTGGCTGTCAACATAGAATGTTTATTGAATCAATATCTGGAAAAGAGAAGGGCAATGGCAAGAGTCTAAAAGTGGTACACCAAGTGGGACGAGATTTTAAGGCTTTCGATTTTCTGACTTATGAAGAGATAATAAATGAAGGGGAACATCCTTATGTTCCTTTTCGTGAAGAAACTGGGCAAAATCTTTCAGAGCAAGCAATTTCAGAAAAAAAATGAAGGCAGTTTTTCAATTCCGGGGGATATGAGAGCAGGGAAGAAGAGATTGTGGAGGGACCATTCTGGTGAGTTGGCTGATTTCATCAGGGCGGAGAAGGTACGACAAGAAATTGATGGTCTTTTTTTTCAGTAAGAAGGCGAAAAGCATGTTGGAGACTTATGGGTCGGAAATTTCGTTCCCATTGAATGCGGAGGTTGAGGTCACTCAACCCCGCCGAGAAGAATGAAACTTTTGTGTTGGAACGCACGTGGTTTGTATAGTACACGTGTGTTCAGTAAGATTAGGGAGTTAGTATCTATGTATCAGCCTTCGTATTTCTTTATTTCCGAATCTAAATGTAACCAGTCTTTTGCGGAAACCCTTAGGGTCAAATTAGGGTTTTCGAATGTTTTTTGTGTGAAATCTTGTGGCCTAGCTGGTGGCCTTGTGCTCTTTTGGAATGAAAGTGATCTTTCAGTTTTGTCTTATTCTTTAGGACATATTGATTGTGTGATTAAGGATTCCATTGGTATTTGGCGTTTCACTGGATTTTATGGACACTCGATCCCCCAACAAAGAAGTGCTTCATGGCAGTTACTAAAAAGACTAAAAAATTACATTCCTAATCTTCCATCTTCATGGTTGATTGGGGGGGGGGGATTTTAACGAGATTCTTCATAACCATGAAAAGAGTGGGGGTAAGCCAAAGTCAAGTAGCAACATTGCTTTGTTTCATGATGTATTAATACACAATGAGCTTCAGAATATAAAGATGAAGGGATCAAAATATACTTGGCACAACCGTAGAAAGGGGCATTTTTATATTAAAGAGAAGCTTGATAGATTCTTGGTTAATGAGAATTGGTTAGACTTGTGTGAATATAGTGAGGCATCATCATTAAGCTTTATGGGGTCCGACCATAGACCGATTTTGATGAAATTTGAGGCTAAGAGGGTTAGTAAAATCCATGAGAGGAAGGGGTCCTCTTTCAAGTTTGAAAATTATTGGATGAAAGAACCAGACTTTGGTAGGGTGATGTCTGTGGCATGGAATAAGCCTAACTCTAATTCGGCCTTGCAAGACAGTATGAAGGCTTGTGGAGACATACTTCAAAGTTGGGCAAAAAAAAAAGGGGGTACTTTGAGGCAAAGAGTGCAGCAAGTTCAAACAAGGATCAATGATATATTGGACAATGATGCTAGAGTTCCTGATATGGAGGAGATTGCTGTATTAGAGGCTGAATTGGCAAAGCTTAACTCTCAGGAGGAATGGTTTTGGAAACAAAGGTCGAGGGTGGAATGGTTACAAGAAGGAGATCGTAATACAAAGTTCTTTCATTCCAGGGCTAATCAAAGGAATAAGAGAAACACCATTAGACAAATTCAGGACAAGAATGGTGACTGGAAATATTCAAAGAAGGACTTTGATTCTATTTTTTTAGATTACTTCCAAACAATCTTTACTTCCAGTAATCCGACGGATGATGATATTAGGAGGGCCTCTCAATATATCAAGACAAAACTTTCGGTGGAGAATTCTAATGCTCTGGGGATTCCTTTTTCTGCATTGGAGGTTATGAAGGCTGTTAAGGATCTTTCTCCATGGAAAGCACCAGGTCCGGATGGATTTCCAGCTTCTTTCTATATTCATAACTGGAAGATCATTGGAGACGATGTTTCTAAAGCTATTCTGGATATATTAAATGGTCAAGGGGATATTCGTAGCATGAATCATACGGTTATTGCTCTTATTCCCAAAGTTAAAAGTCCAGTTTTGCCACAACAGTTTAGACCAATTAGTCTATGCAATGTTGTCTATAGGATTTTGGCTAAGACGGTTACTAACAGATTGAAAAGTGTATTGAATGATCTGATCGACCCTCATCAGAGTGCATTTGTGCCAGGAAGGATCATAACCGATAATATTTTGGTTGCTTATGAGGGTATGCACTTTTTAAAGTGTTCTAAAAGCAAAGTGGGATATGCTGCTTTAAAACTTGATATGTGCAAGGCATATGATAGGATTGAGTGGCCTTTTCTTATCTCAATCCTCAAGATCATGGGTTTTCCCGACAAATGGATAAATCTCATATGGAAGTGTGTTTCTTCAGTGTCATACACCATTAAGATTAATGGATCACATTCGGAAAGATTCATCCCCACTAGAGGTTTGAGACAAGGTGATCCTTTGTCTCCATATCTTTTTGTTTTATGTGCACAAGTGTTTTCTTCTCTGCTCACCTCTGTTATTGAAACAAAGCAAATATCTGGAGTTAGAATAGCTCGAGGTGCACCAATCATATCTCACCTATTCTTTGCAGATGACAGCCTCCTATTTTTCAAAGCTACTAAAGAAGAATCTCAAGCAGTAGCTAACTGTATTTATGTGTATGAAAAGGCTTCTGGACAGTTGGTGAATAGGGATAAATCTTCGATCATCTTCAGTAATGATACAAGACAGATCAATGTGGATCAAGCCAAGGGTATCCTGGGCATCAGGTCCTCTCAAGGACATGAGCTTTATTTGGGTCTTCCTGCAATTATACCAAAAGCGAAAAGGATGAAATTTGGATACCTTACAGATAAAATCCGTGAAAAGGTTTTATCCTGGAAACATAAATCTTTCTCAGAAGGTGGAAAGGAGATTTTGATAAAGGCTGTTCTTCAAGCAACGGCTTCTTATGCTATGTCATGCTTTAGAGTTCCGGTGGCGGTCTGTACGGATATGGAGAAGATCATTGCTGGTTTTTGGTGGGGAGATGATGATATGGGCAAAAAGAAGCATTGGAAGAAATGGATTCAGCTTTGTTTGACAAAAACTGAAGGGGGTTTGGGTTTTCGAAACCTGATGTTATTTAACAAAGCTCTTCTAGCAAAACAACTATGGAGGATCATCATGAAGCCAGATTCTTTGCTGGGAAGAATTTTCAATGCAAAATATATTAAAGGTTTAAATCTTTCTGAGATGGAAATTGGATCAAATCCATCATTTGTGTGGAGGTCTTTATTATGGAGTAGAGACTTGCTGGAAGAGGGGGCAAGATGGAGGGTGGGGTGTGGCAGTGGAATTCATGTTTTTAAGGATAGATGGGTTAATGGTGCTGAAGGAGGTAGGATTACTTCGAGGCTGGCTAGTGCATCAGCTGTGAGCAGGTTCTTACTTGATAATGGACAGTGGAATGAACAACTCATCAAGCAAGCTTTTAATGGATATGAAGTTGCACATATTCTGAGCACTCCAATTTTTGGAAATAATCAAGTTGATCAACTGTTTTGGCCTCTCTCATCTAATGGAATGTACTCAGTTTCCTCAGGGTACTCTTTGGCTTTAAAAAGCTATCTTAAAGAGAGGGATGGAGTTAAGGAAGGGCCATCAAATTCTAAGATAAAGGGGAGGATATTTGATGCAATTTGGAAACTTAAGGTGCCACCAAAAGTGAAGGTTTTCTGTTGGAAAATTGCACAAAACATGATTTCATCTGAAGGTAATTTAGCAACTCATCATGTACCAATAAACTCGATGTGCCTGTGTTGTGGGGCTTTTATGGCAGATACTATGCACTGTATCTTTAACTGTGGTTTTGCTAAAAGAACATGGAAGGAGGTTGGTCTTTGGACAGACATATGCAATGCTATTCATGGTGATGGTCTGGACTTTATTTGCTGGTGTGTGCAGAAAATGGAAAAAGAAGACATGGCTTTGGTAATCATGGTAGCTTGGGCCATTTGGAAGGAAAGGTGTAACTATACTCACCAACAACCTCAAAACAATGGCAAGGTTGATTACAGATTAAAGTTCAATGTGCAATGGGCCATATCATACTGGAATGATTTTCAAACAATGATGAAGGTTGGCAATACTAATGCAGATTTTATCATGAAGCCAAAGGAATTTATTGCGGAAGATGAAGACGCTTATGTTTTGTATTCGGATGCAGCCTTTAATATAGAGAAGAACTTCTATGCTGCTGGTTGGGTGGTTCTTGATTTTAATTCCAAAGTAATTCGTGCAGGGGCACAACGCGTAATGCATCCGGGGTCGGTTTGTGGTGCGGAGCTTAAAGCTTTGGCTATCGGGCTACAAAAATGTAAAGGCCACAATATCAATATTCATGCAATTCGTACGGATTCCATGGACGTTATCAATGCTCTTGAGAATCATGTACACTTGTGTACATTGGAGAATGGTTTTGTGAACGAGGTCAAAAATTTGCTCCAACAGCAGCTTGTTTGGGATGTTAAGCATGTTCCTAGAGAAGATAATAACATAGCACATGACTTAGCAAAAGGTTCTTTTATCACTTCATCTCCTCAGGATTGGAATGAAGATGAATATGCTCAATACTACAAGGATAGGTCAGTATAACCTCTCATCTTTGAGGACTAGGTTTTTTTATCCCTTGTAATGTTGTAAAAAAAAAAATCACACGAAATTTGGGTACCCACCTCAAGAATTGAGGTGCTACCCATACTAGTGATAATGTAAATTTGCAGTGGATAATGAGAACAAACCTTCATCAGCATCAATCATATTTCATTGCTTATCAATTTTTTTGGATAGGTACATTATTACTTCTTTCGTTCCGAAATTACTTGCATGGTTTGACTGACACAATTTTTAAGAAAAGTGAATTTAGTGGTGGGGATTTCACATAAAAGGTCATTTCACCTAGTATTTTTTTAAATAAAGACATGATTTGAAATAGTTTCAGAATAAGGACAAAATGGAACATAAATGTACCATCATGCCCTTAATACATAAATTCAAAATTAATATGGAGAAAATGTTTAAATGTTTGAAATTTAAAGTCAAGTCTATCAGCTCATTAAATCCCCCCGAATTACGCAATTAATTAAAACCTTCCAAAAATTAAACTTCCTAAACAACACCGGACATAAGTCCTTAATTTTGGGCAGAATTTTGGGGTTTTTCAATTTGTGAAGAAAGGAAACCGTGAAGTACGGAAGAAGACGAAGTGAGAAGTGAGAAGAACATTTTGCTCCCTAGACCATGGTTGGAAAATTAATATAAAATCTAAATCTGCATAATAAAATGAATAATGCAGAACAATGAAATCTAAAACTGCATAATAAAATGAATAATGCAGAAAAAATAGTACGGTGTCTACATATGCAAAATAAGATCTGCATTATCCCTTGACCAAACCAATAACAAATAATCATGAACTACATTTCAGCAACGCGCACGTAAATCATCACAATTACACGAAAACAGAGCAACATTGAACCTAAATTAAAATCATCTCAAAAAATCCTAAATTCTTTGCAAATTATGTGTGTACGTGTGGAATTAATAATCATACCCTTGGCAAAACTCTTCATCTTACCGGATTAATGGTTCCCATGTGGACCATACGCTGCGTCGCCCCACTCCTAGTCGATAAAATCGTCGTCAAAGGCCCACCTCCGGATTCTGGACATTGATGGGGAAGACTACTGTATCTCCGGTGGCTTCGCGTCCGTCATCCATAATGAAGAAATCGGTGAAGTTTGAATCCCCTAGGAATATAAAGAAACGATCGCGTGGAAAGTCTCTTGATCATGTGCAGTTGAAAGAACAGATCGAGGACACAATTATGGAAGAGCAAAGGAGACGAGACCTTATAGCCATGGCCGTCGTTGAAAGAGAGGAACAAGCCTCTAAGCATCACCCCGCCGATCGTGAAGCCCTAATCTCGATTCCAATCCCTAAAAGCAACAAGCAGCCGATCGAAGAATCTGACTGTGCAGGAAATCTAAACCGTTGAGGCAATAGACGATTTCGTTGTGAAGAAGGCGATGCAATAAACTAACGTTACCTTACGCGCGGCGACAAATAAGGAAGCTAGTAAAAGTCTAGAGGGGAGGGGTGAATAGACTTTTAAAAATCTTTCAAAATATCAGAATATGCAATGCGGAATTTAGTCTTCTTATGTACTGTACTGTGCTTACTTAGCTCAGATCAGTACTTTTAGAATAATATGGGCCTTACTAGTTTATACTCAACTTTTCTTTAGATCTTTATCTTTGTTAATTCTTAATGTTCTTAGTTAAACAATTCAAACAAATATCAAACAGAAAATGTAAAGAACACAGAATTTTATAGTGGTTCGACAAATGTCTACATCCACTCTCACAACTCCAGTTGTGAAGTTTTATTACTCTTCTTGAGCTTCTTGTGGCTTAGAGTCCCAAGATTAAGACTTTGATCTTATCGATTATACCACCAGGTATATCTTCGATCTACTAGTAATTCTACAAGTAACTAGCACACTTTTTTTACAAAATACAAACTTAAACTTGAAAAGTAAAACTTCTCTTTGAATAGCCTTTGATTCTTCTCTTCAATTCAGTGGCTTCTCTTCTTGCTTTGATTTCCTTAACTCTGTGAGTTCTTGCTTGTAGACTTGCTCTTGAATTCTCTAAGATCATTAATTTCTAAGTAGTCTTCAGCAGTAGGAGATTACACAGTATTTATAGAACTTAGTATGACAGTTAGCAGTTTGTGAACTAACTCTCAACTAACTCTAAAACTGTTTTTGTAACTTCTTCTTGTAACCGACTTTGTAACTTCCTTCTTATTCCAAGTCAGCATATCTTCAATAAATCTTCAGTTACTCTTTACATAAGTTTTCCAAACTTATTCTTCAATTTCACCAAATCAGCACAGTAACTTACTGTTCTGATTTTTACTCTTCGGATTTTACTGTTCGGATTTTACTCTGCTGAGTCAGTCAGCACAGTAACTTAAAACCTTCAAAACTTCTCCAGATTTCTTCTAAGCTCTTCTTCAACTCTTCTTTGAAGTCTTCTTATTCTGAAGTAGTCTTCTTAGTCTTCTTTATCTTCTGATCTTCTTCTAATCTATTCCTAATCTACTGTTCTGAACTTTTACACTGCTAAATATAATAAAATACAAACTTACAAATGTAAAACCTATCTATACATCAACTGAACTATATACAGATGAGTATATCTAAGTCCTATACTATAAGCTGTCTATACAATACAAAACATCAGCTTAGTTCCTAACAGTTCATATATCAAATCAGTAACCAATAAGATCAGTAACTCATGAGATCAGTAAACAACTAAGATCAGTAAGACCAGTAAGCATATAAGATAAATAAGTATATCAGATCAGTAACTCAGATTTCAAATAACTCATATAAGATCACTAAAATTATTCTCAGTTTCCATACTCAGATCAGTAATCTTATTTCAAATAACTCAGTTAAGATCAGTAATTTTACTCTTAATATTACTCAATAAGATCAGTAAACTTACTTCAGTTAGCATTAAGATCAGTAATCTCAATCTTAAGTTTCTCATCAGATTAGTAAGCTTATATTCAGATGACTTAGTTAAGATGACTTAGAACCACATATATCACTAACTTTAAGTTGCTTTTGGCCATCAAAACATACTTTCATCAATTAGAACATTGTTTATAGAATTCATATCCCAACAGGTTATTAACATGCGTTTTTGTCCTTTTTTAAAAAGATTATAATAGTTGTCCTTTATTAAGAACAAAATATATGTTGGGCCCAAATAAGGAAAGTGTGCAAGTAATCATGGACGGAGGTTTTGAATCTGACTGTGCAGGAAATCTAAACCGTTGAGGCAATAGACGATTTCGTTGTGAAGAAGGCGATGCAATAAACTAGCGTAAGGTACGATTTCGTTGTGAAGAAGGCGATGCAAAATCTGACTGTGCAGGAAATCTAAACCGTTGAGGCAATAGACGATTTCGTTGTGAAGAAGGCGATGCAATAAACTAGCGTAAGGTACGATTTCGTTGTGAAGAAGGCGATGCAATAAACTAACGTTACCTTACGCGCGGCGACAAATAAGAAAGATGAAGACTTGTTATTTAATTATTAAATTAATAAATTAATTTCCATATTTAAAGACGGAGGTTTTGATGGAAAGTTAAATACCCATTTAACTTTTTTCCCCTCCCCATGACTCGAACCCAGGACCTAAGGCCTAGGTAGTGGTGCTCTAACCACTTGAGCTAACCCACTTTGTCAACGGAGGGAGTACTGATTATGTTGTTTATATAATGGTAAAATATCATTTTTGTTAATTGAACTTTACCACTTGATTTGATCACCCAGATTTAATCACTATCAAAATTGGTCACTCAATTATTATTTTCTATCACTCTTTACATTTGATCACCTACATTTAATCACTATCAAAATTAAAATTTGTTACTCATTTATTATTTTTTATCAATTTTGATGATGTCTCCGAATTTACTAACGAAAGAAAAGGTTTTAAGGTGCTAATTTTTTTTGACACAATTTCCTCTATTTTAATTCCTGAACCCCCACTCCATTTTTCATCAAATGTATAATTTCATTTTCATTATTTCTAACTTTCTTTTTAATTGTCCAATATACCCTCTCCGTCCATTAAAGGTGTGTATTTTTTTTTTTTTGAATGAAGTTGATGAGTTACTAACAATATATTTTACTTTATAATTAAAATATGTATCAAAAAAAGTTAACACACTTTAGTGGATAGAAGAAGAAATTATTATTCTCATTCTCTTTTTAATATATTACTCCACTATTCACGATATTTCATCATATTCTCAATATTTCTAATTTTTATATAAACTAATTAATATGAGTTGGTCTCTAATGCAGAGTGTGCACCGTGCACACTATGTTGATGAGTCAACCCTTATTACTTATGAATAGCAAAATTCTAAAACAATGTACTAATTGCCAGTGTAACGGTTACAACATCATCCGCCAAGTATGAGGTCACAGTTCGAGACCTTTTATGGCCTCCATTTTTTTTCAAAAATTTTTTTTATTATTTTTTTAAAAAAAATCATTTTTTTAATTAATTTTTTTTTAGTATTTTTAGAATACAATATTTTTAAAATTTTTAGTATTATTAAACAAACTTGCATCCTCAAAAGCATAAATCCCTTTCCTTTTTTTCTGTAGAAGGTTGGAAAGTAGTTTGGAGATGGTAATAAAGCCAAGATGCAAAGCATTCCTTTGCCAATTTTTAATTGACCCTCCGTCCACCAAAAGTGTGCTCACTTGTTTTTTTAGGTCCACAAAAAATACGTTTTTTTTTTTTTTGATGGAAACAAAAAATACGTTTATTCTATTTAAATAGTTCGCTTTTTAATATTTTTTTACTTTAATAATAAGATTGAGTATCTACCAAATATATTCTTTACTTGCGTTTGCTAAATACTATTCCATATCATCAGGAAAAAACGCATACAACAATTGCATATACACATTATTTTGCATTTTTTTTGAAAGTGAGAAGGTCTTATGTGATATTGCTCTCTACTTTGATATTTCAGTTTTTTTTTTTAAATATGATTGAGTTGAAACTTAATATGAAACCATATAATATAAGTTTTTACCAACTAAACCAAACAATCATTCTCTACTTTCCTTCACAATTATGCCACTCTTTTAGAGCATGGGTGTGCGAAGGTGAAGGTCTAATTATGACTTCAATCTTTGGAATGGATAGATTCTTAAATATGAAAACTTTGGTACACATCGAGTATTCATATGGAGTCATTTTTATACTTCTTTTTTTAGAACTTTTTAAAATAATATTCATACAAAGAATGAAAAAACTCTCATAAACTTCATCTTCACAATATTTATAATTTTACAAAAAATATTACTCCATATTACTTTTGGGGTCACACATATATACAATCCACCCCATTTCTTTATTTTATAAAAAAAATTTATTAAATTATCCCTCAAAGTCTCACTTATTACTACGAAAGATTTTTCGGGATGAAGTGAGTATCATTCGTGTAACATAAGATAAAGTTCGACAGACTCCAGAAGTAATATAAGGGTGTGTTTCCCAACTGTACAAACAAATTAAATAGCTTCAAGATTTTTTTTTTTTTTTTTTCAAAAGTTGTGAGACACAACTTAAAAAAATAAAAAGTGATCCAAGAAATTTTTAGTGACCCAAAGAATGCTAAAGAGAAAGATAAAACTATTTAGAGAGACCCTAGCTAAGAAGAAAGATGAGAATCCGACATAATCCAGAGGGAAGTTGACTACATATCCAGATTGTATAAATCAACGTTTCAATTTAAATGAATTAATTTTGTTGTTATAGTAAAAAGAAACAAAAGAGTTTAAAGGCATAAGAGAATGTGTGGGGTATGTGAATGAGGATAATGAATTACATTTGTTTGTATAAAGATTATTGTAATTAACAAATTACAAAAAAAAAAAAAATGTTGTTTATCAACTTGTTACAATGGCACAATATTTGAGGAATATATTTGCATTCTTTGATTGTTGGCAAATTGGTCTGAAGAATTAATGTTGCTGATCCACCTCATGAAAAGGAAGTGGCACTGTTTTCACGGCTCTAAACTTTCCTACATTATTTAGATGCTCATTCTCCAACCTGCACACATCAATATACCCTTTTTACCTTTTAAATTATATGATAAATTTAAGCAGAATCATTCAATTTAATATACTCAAATTACCTGTAAAAATTCCACTGCCCTCTTCGGACAACCTCAAGTGCTGCTAGAAACAGCATTGTCACTCTGTAGTCTACTTTTTCGAAATTGTAGTGAAAAACTGTTTGTAACCATGCTAGCCTGAGAACAAGGTTCAAACCCTGCATCACCAAGTAACAAATTCATTTTAATTAACTGTTTCATGGTTGCAAGAATCTTGTAAAATATATGTTGAATTGAGAGTATGCATGTAGTACCAAAGATAAGTAGTATATGAAGTTATGGCGAAGGATTAATTCGTCTCTTAGCCATGGATTCTTGGAATTGAATTGGAGAAGGCCCCAATCCCTTACAAAATCCCAGTAAAGCTGGTAGACAGGACGATGAGCAAGCAGAGCCATCCGACGCTCTTTTCCTTCTCGTAGGCCACTCTGGCCCCTGCAGCCACCATTGCAGACACGTACTTTCCGAGGTTGGTCAAATGACTCGTTTCCCCTTCGTCAAACCAGCGACGAGCACACTGCATGGATCTCCAGTAATATGGTAGAAAGGAAACTGCATAAGCTAAGTCCCTATAGTATGTGTTTCTCATGCAGTAGTTGTAGTCTTGAGTTTTGTAGCTCCCAGTTATGTAGTAACATGCTATGTACTCTAGGTTTCTCAGCATTGGTATCTGCAGTTTAACACAAAAACTTCATAGTATTAGTTGAAAAGTACTAGTTTCAACACTGAACAGTATTAGTACTTTTTTTTAATTGTTATGTACCTGGCTGCAGAGCTGATCAGCGGTGAAAAAGTCGAGCATTGCAACCTTATAGAGAGGCGAAAGGACGATGTTTCTAAGAGCTGAAAGGAGACGAAAGCGGCTTGATTTGTAGATTATGTTGAAGGGGCATATGAGGACTATAATGAAGGCCTGCAATAAGAGTTGATAGTATATATAGATGAGTAAGAAGTATTGATGATTAGAAAGAGTTTTTTCGTCGACGAATTTACCAGTAGAAGAAGGCCAGGGATGGCTTGAACTTGATCATATGAATAGCCTTTTGCTACAAGATACAAATGAAGGAACATGACACCAACTACAGAAGCCATTGATGATGCACAGATCAAGAACACATCTCTGTACTTTATTTCCTTTGTGTGGGACAATTCGAAGATGAAGCTGTAATTTATACGAGTTTTTCGCCACATGAAGATGTTGCATCCAAATACGAAGACATGTAGGAACAGTAGGCTAAACATGCTGCAAAAATTACAATAGTAGATTCATGATTAGTAAAATATGATCATACTGATTAGTTGCATAAATCAATAAAGCACTTGCCTAAGAACAGGATACACTGTTTCCATGTACACTGAATTTGACTTAATCCTATACATTCCTGTGATATGAGCCATGATTACGTATCCAACGAAGAGTGCAAGAAAGCAGCCCGCGAATAATCCTGCACGTTTCGATTCACAGTCTGAACAACATAGACTTCAATTTGACACAATTATTTATTACAGGAAAACTCAACTCACCAATGAAAAAAGTGAGAGCATGTGATTCTACTCGGTGAGTGGGGTTAAGGTACTTCATGGCCTTTCTCTTATCATCTTCAGCAAAATTCTTGACAAAAAGTTGCTCAACTTCATCTCCTAATTTCACAGTCTGTTACAGAAGTGAAAGACAAGCATATCAGAGAATAAGTACTTCAGAATGCCTAAAACATGTAGCAAGAATCTTGATAAAAAGTCGAAAATTTTGGGCTTAATTAGTTGAGTTACCTTATCTGAGCTGCTGAAGTATGAACTCTCAACCACTTTTAAGTAAACAGGAAGAACTTGTTTGTTAGTCACCTAATTGATACAGCACATAAATATTTGTCATCCATCTGATAAACATAATCAAAATCGAAATTAGTACTACGTACTTTGTCGAATTTCTTCAAAATCTTTACAAAAGCAAGCATGTTCAAGTTCCTGAAAGCAATCAAATAAACATAATCAACATTTTTTTCTATAAATATATACTCCTATTTTAGATGAAAATAAATTCTAAAAGTTACCTGTAAGTTTTGAGGTATCCTAATCCTTTGTAGAGCTCTACAAATGCACCCCTAATCATCTTCCCTGCATGATGCAGCTTTTTCTTATTAATATGCAGCTTATTTCCCTCTAGACCACCTTTTTTGGAGGATTGATTCACCAAATCATCCCAAAGCAGATAAGTGATTGCTGAAAAAGTGCGCGTTGGATTCGTAACAGGAATGTGAATTCTCAAGTTCTTCGTCCTCGTTGAGCTTGAAACATCTTCAGTTAAGTTGTCCAATCCCTGATCTGTTGCATCCTTAATGGACTCTTCATCTATTAACAAACAGAAAGCATGCATTTTTCAGCATCAGAACAAAAGCATGATCATCCAAATATGCTATAATATGGATCATACCACATGTTATAGAGCCTGATATTGAGCCCTCTTCCTTTGATCCGCGCTGCTGCTTCAACGCGGATTGCAGCTCAGTAAGAATCACCATTTGTTTCTTCAACGAATCGCCCCTCTCAAGAAACTCCTTCTCTTTAGTTCTGTAAAATTGGTTCACTTTGTTGAGCTGAAGATCCAAACATGCAAAAAACTCAACTGCAGCATCAGTATCACCAGCAAATTGCTCGAGCAGCTCTGTCTCGTACAAGTCCGCCTTACTATCAGAGGCAGCGAGCTTTCGATGAACCTAAATTACAGTTACAAAAGTGGTTGCATGAGAAAAAAGAATGAGTTAAGTTGAGAAGAATGAGAGAGGATCAAGGAGGGAGGTGAAAGTACTTGAATGACCCTAGGTTCTCTTGGCTTACTGCCAAGAAAAGTACACTTTGTTAAAGATGAGACAAGGGCATTTTGGAAAGCACCCTTTTGTTTCTTGGTATCCTTATTCTGATTATGATCAAGAACATGGATTTTCTTAATGTCCTTTTTTAGCTGCCAATAATCTACAAAGGCTTCTTTCCATTCAGGAACTAACTGCCCCTCAAACTGCTTGGAGAATTTCACCATCTTGCCTACAGTATTGATGCAAGAACTGATGTTTCGAAAGGCGGGCGAGCTGAGTTATTTATGGAAAGGAAAGGAATCTTGATTAGTGATGCTTGAGAGCACATTCTGTTGCATATCTTTATCCTATGCTCACTCCACTTGGAAGCATAATGTTTGGCTCACTGCAGAATAGCCAAACTGTTGTTGTATGAAGCTGATATCTTAAACAACAGCTTTGAAAAGGTTGTTAGAAAAGAAAATACTATTAGTCTAGCTAGTCCCATGTTTGTAAAAGCAGATTTTGTGTTTTTTGGAAAGTTCTCTTATGCTTTTAATCAAATTTCCGTACCAACTCACTGTTTTAATACATGAATAAATGGCACGACAAATCATCTAATATTTCATTGAAGCTGATCTAATATTTCTCTCATTTGTTTTCAAAGCTTCTCAAGATATGAAGAAAAGTGCTATTTGTAAATAAGTAAAAAATTTATCAATTGAGCTTCAAATTTGATCTCATGAAATGTTCTTCCCAGAAGCTGTGTAATAATTTGAATTCTCCAATTTTCAATTAGATTTAAAAAGGGGGGGGGGGGGGGGTGGATCTTTGCTCTTCTATTTGATAATAGTGCTCAAACTTTAATAATTATAAATGATAGTTGCAATATATTGTGTAAATTAAGCATAGTATTTGTGAATAGTTGTAAGTTTATTCTTGTCCCTGTTGGGAAGGATAGCAACATCTCGATGATGTTTAAAATGTGGAAATTTTAAAGCACCATTTCGGTTGCTGACTTCAAGATACCATCACTTCTAACAAATTTCATGTTCTTTTTTTTATTCAACGGTCTCGATGATCACATTTTGTATTTATTCTCAATTTTATGTCGTTAAAATTCTTTAGCAATATAAATTATAATGAAACTCATCAGTCTCATGATATTATTTTTTACACTTTTTACGTTACATAATAATTTTCACGGGTTTTAAAATGAACAATTCTTTATAAACTACATTCTTACAATATCACAATTTTACACAAAATACCATTACGTTACACTTTGCAATTCGATGCCCCGATATATTTTTTGATCAATTTAAATTCGACGTGACACCTAAAATTGCTAATTCACCGTGTTGTGTGCTATTAGTAAAAAAAAAATTGCAATATAACATACATTTTTTTTTTGTGTGATTAGGAAAAAATAAGCCAAAGTAACCGAGAAAAAAAATTAAGACAATAGAAAAATAAATATGATTTTAGTTAATGTACAACTTATGTGATTAGAATTTTTTATTTTTTTTTAGCAAAACACGTAATGCACATAAGAAAAATAAATATGATTATAAGAATTATTTTGTTTTGCAGAATTTTTTTTATATAATTTTTTTTGTTTAGATATTACCTTTGTGTAGAGAATAAGAGAGCATTGAGATAGAAAACACCAAATCAATACTCATAATATCAAAGAGTAAAGATAAAAAAAATTCGCTGGAAATTAAAGAAAATATTAATGAATTCGGTGTGCAATTTATATAAAAGAACATTTTTTTAAACGTGTGTCTTTCATTAAAAAAAAAATTAGTTGACAGTCTATGTGTCGATAACGTGGTGAGTTCGCCGTTTTCGGCATCAAGTTAAATTAAAATTGATCGAAAAAATATATTGATGCATTGAATTACAAAACATAAAAATGTGATGTATCATATTACAAAGAAAAAAAAAGGATATGATGTAATTGATAAATACACTAACGACGGTGGTGATTTGTTTTGCTATTAATCCTTTATTTATACATAGGTTTACAAAATTTGAGTTTATTAACAAAGTAGGACAATCCATAAGTGATTTAAACAAAGTAGGACAAAAATTTCTAGTAAAACAATTAAGACCAAAATAGCCTACAAAATCCCCCTTTTGCCCTTATTTTGATATAATTTGAACTGTCTGCCTTCTTCAAAAATATCCCCCAATTTCGGTTTACATTCCATATTTGAATTCAATTCCAATCGCATAGTGTCTTCTCGCCTGCAGTCAAACATACCAAAATTATTTTAAAAATTTCTTGGCGAATGGAATTTCTTCGATCTAAAGAACGGTGGCATCATACCACTCCTCCGTCCTTGAAGAACGACGACACAAGACGGAGGCTCTCCGTCGGTGGCACCCTACCACGCAGGGGAGAGGTTTTTCGGAATGACGTCGTCGAGGCCGGTGGCGAGGGGACCGAATCCGGCGTTGGAAACGGAGTTGTATTGGGATTTCCACGAGTCTAATTCGCGACAGTTGTCGAGGATATCTTTGTTGAGAATTGGGGGAAGGTCGTAGACGAAGATACTACCGAGTTTACAGGTTTGGTAAATTTGATTTAAAGTTGAATTCTCATGATTTTGGATTGCTTTAGTTGATAAATTGATTTGGGAGTATATATTTTGGTTTGCAGTGGAGTCGGAATGACAAAAGCAGGTGTGAATTCGTGAACTTTGATATAACTACAAAAGCAGGTATGAATTCGTGAACTTTGATATAACTACAAAAGCAGGTATGAATTCGTGAACTTTGACATGTTATATGGAGATTTTGATTTCAAATTTGATGATTTTATTGAGGGGAGAATGTTGGATATTTGATTAATTGGATCTAGATAAGTGATTCAAGGGAAATAACTTCTGCATTTTTTTTTTTGGTAAGTAAAATTTTATTCACTAACAGGGTATGAGAATCACCCCGAATGAAATGAGTAATACAAAGCCAAAACTCACAGCCTCTCAAGATTTTGAGTACAGAAGAAATGAAAAAGGGTAGGTGAATGAATTAACCTTTTGAATTGTTAATATGGAGTGAGATTTTGAATGAATTATTGATAATGGATCGGGTAAATATCCTGTGTTTTCTAAGGTAGTGTTATTGAATCTATGCAGCTGAGAAAAAAAATGGAGGGTACAGTGTTTGCCCCTGCTTTGGATTTGGATGTAATGAAGCATGTCAAGTCAGAAAATTGAGTAGTGAGTATCTGCAAAATTGAAGTATTGAAGTTTGCTCCTTAGATGAACATATCATATACAGTAGTAGTAGTTAATTAAGCAAAAATTGCAATAATCTTAGATTCATTTGATTAGTTGCTTTGTACAAATTGATTTTGTATATTGGAATGTTTGGAGTCATGATAATCTTTTCGTCTGATTTATAAGAGGCCTTCGAGCTTTAAATCTATTTCTTGAAATATCTTATATAGGGGAGTAAGACACCAAGAACATGAATTTTTTAAATTTGGGGAGCTTGAAAACAAGTGCACCTAATTTACTAGAGTATGGTCAATTGTAGATACAAGTAATTTGGGAAGTATATGCAATTATCGGTTGCATATATAAAAAAATGCATGTATATTTGAAATTATATGCACTTATCGATTGCATATAATAAATTATGCATATATAATTTATGATACAGTCTTATATTATTATTATGCAATGCACATATTTGATATATGCATCCCCTATAAATATGCAATGCACATATTATGTATATGCATCAAACTATCAAAAATATCATACAAATATGCAATGCACAAATACACAACTTAAAAAACCAACAATTTCTTACATGCGGAAACTCCTTTGTACAATCAAACGAGTGGATGAAAAGACGAAACAAACATACCTTCAATCATTTTCCTTCAGCTATAATCTAGGGATAGTCTCTTACCTTTTTAAAATTTAATTCATTTGACTTTTCATATTTTACATTAATCAAATTAAATGATTCAAATTTGAAATTAAGTATAATTATTTCAATTTCGAGCTTTGGAACATCGAATAAGGAAAACTACTTAAAAAAACTAAGTGTAATTAATTGCACGTTTAAGTTTAAAAAGAAAGAAAAAATCTTAGCATTGCTTAAAAAATAAAATTTTTAGTGAAGTGATGGTTACAAAATTCATAGAGCTAATTAATGGCACTTATGGATTGTCCTACTTTGTTAATAAACTCATTCAAATTTACCGAGAACGATTTCGATTGTGCAACCTTGAAATCTTAAAAAACTTATATGGAGATGAGCACAGTAATCGAATATGCACAAAATGAAGTTTTGAGAAATATTTTAGGAATGTTCCTTTGAATTAAAACCAACGCAAGATTTTAGGAGAAATATCTCACAACTTAATTTAAATTTAAAATGGTTGACTTTCCTAATTTTGCTTAACTTAATTAATTGAATTCGAAAATCATACTTAATTCGAAATCAGGGGCATATTCGACTAAAACTATTCCATTTTGTCCTTAATTGTTTTACTAAAAAAATTTGTCTTGAAACTTAAAGTCTTAGGGTGAATTGTCATATTATGTTTTTTCCCCCACAAAATTTTACTAATTATTACACATTTTTAATATGTGTGGTCACCTACATACTGAATAAAGTGTAAATTTTGTCATTACATGTCAAATTGATTGTACATATCATGGTGACACGTATTAAAGATTCAAGAATAAATATATATTATGTAATGCAAAAAATAACACAAATGAATCAAACAACGTCACGCGTAATGATGACAATTTTCGACACGACACAAATTCAACACGAAAATTAAGGGTTAGTGTTTGATCTTATCGTCTTCGTGTCATTATCATGTCGATCTGATAACGACACAAAAATTTCATGTTGGGTGTTCGTGTCACAATAAAATTAACAGGTGACCGAATAACCCGTTAACAATCTATTAACTTGTTATTTACACGGCACGACACGATAATGACACTTTTTTTTTTTTTTTAAATACAGGAGCTAGTATACAAATTTCTAGTAATGGTATATTTTAAATTAAAGTGTTTATGAGTGATTATTCTTGATTTGAAGGTCGTGTTCAAGTTGGAAAATAATTAAGGAATGAAGAATATAATCTCCTGCCAGTCAAGAAATGGCAATTGGAGAAGTATGCCACATTTCATTTGATTGTGAACAAAACAAAGGTATTAGGCTTTCTAAGACAAAGTATTGCCCATTTACAAGGTATAAACCAGGATAATTCCTGAGCAGTTGAAAAATTAAAGAAAATTCTTCTCCTAGATTCATTTTATCTTCTTTCAATTATTTTATTCAAAGTTTTGACAAAAAAAAAAACAGTTAAGGATTCCAATAGGATAGTTCCTAAAGGTTAATTAAACAGTGTTTCATTTTTATTTCGTAACCCTTAATATTTAAATAATTATTATTTTTAGCATGTGACACAATTAATCGAGACCATTAATTTAATATGATTGCATAAGTTAATTAAACAAATAGATGAAGATTCGTTTGTACTTTGATTCAAATAAAAAATGTCTACTTCAAATTGTGTAATTTTAATTCATTTTAATGGGTCACATAAACCAAGAAAAAAAATGAAAAATATAAACTCATTTAAATAAAAATATTATTTTGTATGTTGTTTAATATTACTCCTTGATTCGTTCCAGGTTTATTTGCACATTTTTCTTTTCGATTTGTTTCAATATTATTTACATACTCCTAATATGTAAATAAGTCTACAAGTTGATACAAAGGTCAGAGTGCCGTTGAAATTTGCTCGGAAAAGTTCTCACCAGATTTCATTTACACCTTACTAAATCATTTAAAATATTTTTCTTTATTTGACCTCATATCTCACTAAATTCACATTTCTTAATTTGTGTGTCATTGACTCATTGCACACGTACAAATAATCTCGGGACAGAGGAAATAATGAATTTTAGCATATACACAATTTCCGCAAAAAAGCAAAAAATACTAATTTAAAAATTTTATGGATCAAAATTACATCAATTGCACTATGAAACCGAAAATGCTAGGGTGCATTAATCCTATACATCAAAGTCATATACTCATATATATTCTCTTCTGATCATGAATAATAATAATTATAATGCAGGCAGTGTATTCATTAAGCTTCCAATGTAATATTATGTAGTAGTATATAATTCTTAAGAGCATTTGATTCTGGATTGAGTCCACATACAGTAGTATATAAATGCAATGATCAAATGTTCGTTTTTGAAATAATAATTAATCGTAAATGTTCATATCGATTGAGAATATCCCATTGGCAGAAAAAACTCATCCAAAATTAAAATGGATTTGAGCATCTTTTATAACCATGCATGCCTAAATCTTTGGGTATTTAGGATTCAGTCAGGGCATATACCTCTATCAACTACTATTCAAAATTCTTCTACTCAATAATTTGATTTTCTTTCTCATAATAATTGCAGAGCTTCCTAAATATTACACGAGGTAAAATACATCACTTATAATTGTTAGTTCTTTTGACACTTGTCTTATTTTAATTTTTATGGAAGTTAAATACCCATTCCTTTTTTCCCCTCCCATGACTCGAACCCAGGATCTAAGCCTGGTAGTGGTGCTCTAACACTTGAGCTATCCCACTTTGTCGTCTTATTTTAATTGGATATCTAAATTTTATTTTTAAATATTATTAATAATATATATTATTAAAATTTATATTTTTTTCCCTCTATAAATAGTGATCGACCAATGTTGATAAATTTTATATCACAATGTCATATTCTTTATACTCTCTCCCAATTTATTTTTCTCCTGATATAATAAACTCCATTTTCTATCATGGATCAAGATATCCAAATTATTTTTCACATCCCCGAAATTATCCAAACCACTAAGATTATTCTTCTTTTCTAGACAATGATAATTAAATGTGTAATTTATATTTTCGTATGGGAAGGTCTTGGGTGAGACCGTCTCACGGATCTTGTTTGGTGAGACGGGTTTACATTTGACCCTTTTTTTATAAATACAAATGCGGGTGATTTATTAAGATTAAACACGCCAAAAGCCCAATTAAACATATCCATTAGCGAATTGGGTACGTCGGTTGCCATGTTCAGTTTTAATTGACATTTACTTGGGCTTTAAAATTAATTGGACTGGGCCTCAAAATTCTTATATATTTTTTTAATTATATGCTGATTTTGTTTGATAATTATTTTGATATTCGATTTTTTTATGAAAAAATAATAATAATGAAACTAGAATTTAATGGAATTAGGCATCTACGTCTATCCAAATATTACTTCCAAGATCTCCAAAAGAATTACTACATTAATTCAAAAGTAAGCATTTTTAAATTAAATATATTATCACTGAACAAAAATTTGTATGAGATCGTCTCAATAATATTTTTTCGTGAGAAGAATCCATTTAACCCATATTCCAAAATTTTAGGTTGGGCAATTTATATTTTTTTCTCGGATCTTATGTTTATAAAAAAGTGATGTTTAAATAAAAAATGATAAGTCAGTTTTATTAAAAATATTATCATTTTTTACATGTGGTCAAGGAAAACTCGTCTCGCGGAATAAGATTCGTGAGACGGTCCACTTTCAAGTTATATGAATATCACTTTTAGTATCTAATTTACTTTTAAAATATAACTTGTATATTCAATATTTTTCAAGTGTTACAAAATTTACCATTTTTTGAAACTATCATTTCTAATTTACAACAAGTATCATTTTTTACTTAAACTTTATCAACTTTTAACTTAGATGAAATGTATAAAATTATATAATTCAAAGGTATAATATATAATAATAATAGTAATATATTTTTATACCAAAAAGAATTAAGATTTTAGTTAAAAGTGATAACGACTTTATCAAAAGTGACTATCAATTTTTAGTTCAACATCATCACTTTTTACATAAATTTTGTCACTTTTTGCATAAATATTGCCACTTTTAATGTTTGAGTTAATGAATGATGAATGAGCAATGAATGATGAATGAGAATATATTACTATATGTTTATAGACATGATTATCTTTACTAATTGTGTTAGTTTTTAGAGTCAATTGTTGTCACTACCTGATACAAATATCACTATTAAAAATATGATAAAGTTTTAGCTAAAAGTAATAAATTTGTTATCAAAAGTGATTATCACTTTTTATTTAAACATTTTCAATTTTTACATAAATATTGTCACTTTTCAATTAGATGTAGTCTTGGATGTGAGACGGATCTCATTTTGTGAGACGGATACTAATTTTGACTCGTTTTTAAAAAATAGAAGCAAATAATTATCGGTTATTCCCTAACCTTTACAGTTAAATCTCTTTTCTTCTCAATTTTGTTGAAAATATTATATATCGTCACTAGTGAATTGTTTTCTCCCGCCATGGCACCCACTTTCTTCTAAATTTTTGATAGTGATATTCTAAAGTGACAATTAACTCAAAAAAAAAAAAAAACTAATGCAATTAGTAAAGATAATCATGTTTACCAACAAATAACTCATTGATTTAGCTTATAATTAAAAAGTGATAATATTTATGTAAAAAATAATTATATTTATTTAAAAAGTGATAATGTTCATTAAAGATAATATTTATGTAAACTATCATTTTTAGAACAATAATATTCTATCATAAAAAGTGGCAATTAAGTGAATTAACTCAAAATTTTATGTAATTAGTAAAGATAATATAATTCATTAAGTTTGAATTAAAAAGTGATAATATTTAAGTAAAAAGTGATAGTCACTTTTTTTATTAAAAAAAAAACATTATCACTTTTCAACTAAACTTTTATCATTTTTTCATAAAACAAATGCAATTAGTAAAGATAGTCATATTTTCACAAATATATAATCTCATTCATTCATTAATAATTGAAAAGTGATAATGTTTAAATAAGATGTAATATTCACTTTTGATAAATTATCATCACTTTTCAACTAAACTTTTAACACTTTTTGAATATTGAATTATATCAAGTAAAAGTGATAATTAACTAAAAAAAAAAAGTAATATAATTAGTAAAAATAATCATGTCCACCAACATATAATATAATTCATTAAATTTGAATTAAAAAGTGATAATGTTTAAGTAAAATGTGATAGTCACTTTTAATACAAACATTATCACTTTCCAATAAAACTTTTATCACTTTTTGAATAGTGATATTCTTTTAAATAAAAAGTGACAATTGACTCATAAAACTAATGCAATTAGTAAAGATAATTATGTTTACTAATATATAATCCCATTTCTAAATTTAGAATTTAGAATTGAGAAGTGATAATGTTTAAATAAGATGTGATATTCACTTTTGATAAATTATCATCACTTTTCAACTAAACTTTTATCACTTTTTGAATAGTGAATTATATCAAGTAAAAGTGATAAAGGCAAAAACTTGTGTGAGACCGTCTCACGGATCTTTTTCTGTGTGAGACGGATCCTTTTAACTCATAATTCAAAATTTTGTTTTAAAATTTTGTTTAAATATGTGTGAGACGGATCCTTTTAACTCATATTTCAAAATTTTGTTTAAAATTATCTAAAAAAAAAAACAATATAATTAGTAAAAATAATCATGTCCACAAACAGATAATATAATTCATTAAATTTGAATTAAAAAGTGATAATATTAAAGGAAAATGTGATAGTCACTTTTAATACAAACATTATCACTTTTGAATAATACTTTTATCACTTTTTGAATAGTGATATTCTTTTAAATAAGGACTGACAATTAACTTATAAAACTAATGTAATTAGTAAAGATAATTATATTTACTAATATAATATTATAATCTCATTTATTAATTAAAAATTAAAAAATAATAATGTTTAAGTGAAAAGTGATAGTTCTATTTTTATAAATTATCATAACTTTTCAACTAAACTTTTACTATTTTTTGAAAAGTTAATTATATTAAGGAAAAAAGTAATGTAATTAGTAAAAATAATTATGTGACACAAATATTAATCTTAAATGTTTGTTGTCAATTGGGTAGTAGCTAATTTTTTTATCACTTCTCAATAAAAAATTCGTGTAAAGAAATATGTGTCAATTTTTATTAATATTTTTTAATAAAAAATACTACTTCCTCTGTCCAAAGAGAATTTGCACTTTTTAATAACACATATTTTAAAAAATATATAATGAATAATGTTTTGATGTGTTGTAAATTTTTATAAATAAAGTAAAGAAAAAAAAAGTAGATTTGAGTATAAAAAACTAATGACATATGAGAGTAAATATGTGTATATTTTAAGGGTAAAGATTATAAAAACATTTACTTTAATTTATGAAATATACAAATTGATATGAAACATCTAAATATGATAAGAAATTTTTGTGGAACAACTGAATTATTACTTTTTAATTAGTTTATAATTTGTTTTATAAATTAATGATTAATTTAAATTTTTAACAAAATTTAAATGAAATTAATGGTGGACTTGGGATATGAAGTCTGCATGCCCTTATGTTTGCGTGGCCCATTGATGGAAGAGGTGGGCTGAAATAATTAACGGGAGAGGGTGGGCTGAGTCATTAATTGGTGCAGTTAATTGGCGGTTATATTAATTAATGAATGGGTTTAGTAAAGATCCGTCGAGACGGTCTCACACAAGTTTTTACCTTTTCGTATTGTTATATTTTATGCATATGTTTGTAGCTTAATTTGTTTATTTATAATATTGTATTCTAATTCTTGTAATTATAATTTTATTATTGAGATTGTAATTTGTTTAATACATCTCTTACATATTTTAAATATACTAAAAACTCAGAAAAATAAATAATGATTTTTTTTTTTTACAGGGGAAATTTTTTTTGGGTTGTCTTGGTTGTTCATAAAATATGAAAAATTGGAGAAAAAAAAATTCACAAATGGTCCTATAATTTTGTCAGAATCTACAAGACGTCTTGTAATTTTTTTACTTTATCAATTTTGGTCCTTTCGGTCTCAATTTTTGTCATTTCAGTCTCAATTTTGATCTTTTGAGTCCAATTTTAGTCTTTACAGACTTACAGTAATTTCAATTCAATTTCAGTCATATTAACTAGAATATAACATATGCATTTCAAATGAAAAAAAAAATCGACGTTTTTGACACATCATCCGCCACGTAAACTATTATGAATAGAAATAAATAAGGATGATATATTTAATACAAAATTTTAACAAATATTTATAATCAAATATACATAATTTTATCAAAATCTTAATTTTATCTATTTTATGTTCCATATAATCAAATATTTATTTATAATAAAATATATACTTTTGTATTTTCATTTAAATTAATTTTTTTTTAAAAAAAGTGATATTTAATACCAAAAAAAACTATTTCAATGAAAAAAATTAAAATATCAAATTCAATTACATATTAATACTAAAAACATGCATATTTTAATATTTAATTTTTCATAATTGGAAATTATTCTTAAGTTGATCTTATGTATATTTAGGCTCATTAATTATTTAAGAGCTTGTAGGTGAGACAACTCACAATGTCATATTCTTGTATTCTTGTGTATTGATGATAGAGTAATTACTAAATATTTATAATTATATATTACTCAATGTTATAAAACTAATAAAAAAATCATATTAACATAAATGTTACTTTTATTTTCCTCCAAACTTCGTATGTGTTGGATGATGTGTTAAAAATGTAAAAAAAAATAAAAAAAACTGTCACGTAAAATACATATGTTCTACTCCGATGAGTAGGACTGAAATTAGATTAAAATGACTGAAATTTAACCAAAAGAATTGAAATTGGACTTTAATTAAGGATCAATATTGTGACCAATGATTTTAAAACCGGACCGGCCGGTTCGACCGGTCCAACCGTGAAACGGTCACGGATCCGGTCCGATCAATGGCTAAAACCCGTTTTAGTGGTTCAACCAGTCAAAACCGGTAAACCGGAAAAAATCGAACCAACCCATTTTTTTTTTACTTTTTATAATATAAAATTAGGCGCACATTCAACCCATTTTATAATGTTTTCCACTCATGTTTCATCCACCTTTATTCAATGTGGGACAAAAACTTTTAAGTTTGTTTGTCATTATAACAAAACTACTTTTATAAGAAAATTTTCTCATATTTCTTCTACCTTATTCGATGTGGGACATAAACTTTTAAGTTTGTTTGTTCTTATTCGATGTGGGACATAAAACTTTTAAATTTGTTTATTACTATAACAAAACTACTTTTATAAGAAAAAATTCTCATAGTTCTTCTACTTTTTCGATGTGGGACATAATGAAATTCATATATTTAGTTATTTCTAACCCTATTAGTTTTATAAAACTTTTCTCTCATATTTTTTCTTCTTTTTCGATGTGGGTCATAATGAAGTTTATATATTTAGTTATTTCTAACACTAGGACATAATGAAGTTCATGGGATTGGTTACACTATTAATTTTATAATGATTTTTTCACATATTTCTTATACTACTTATTCGATGTGGGATGAAAATTTTATATATTTGTTTGCTTTCTCTCATTTTTCTTTTACTATAAATATTAATATTTAATTTAATATTTGTTATTTTAATATAATTTTTATAAATGCATGTATTTTTTTAAATGTAACAAAGAATATTAAAAAAATACATATAAAATTATTTTACCGGTTGGACCGTGAACCGCTGGCCTGTCCGGTTTGGTCACCGGTTCGGTTATGAAAACACTGATTGTGACCATAAGGACTAAAGTTGAGACTAAAAAAGACTAAAATTGATAAAGTAAAAGGTTATAGGACCTTTTGTAAAATCGATCAAAGTTACATGACCATTTATAAATTTATCTCAGAAATAAAATGAGAAGTAGTAGATTGTGTATGTAGAGGAAAGAGAAATGAATTATTTATTAAAAGGTTGAGTTGTAATTAGGTTGTGAGATGAGTCAGATGACTAGAACTATATATTGTTGGGATACAACTATACCTCGAATTAAAAAAAAATTATATTCTTCAAAGAATGTCGAAATAAATAAATGGTAACTCCATTTTCAAATTTAATATATTTTGTATCCTTAAATTCTAAATTCGACGTCGACGACGGATCCGTCAGCATGGCTGGAAACTTCTGCAAGATGATAGGGCATTGCCATTACATAGTTTGCATGCATTATTTTGGCTTGCTTTTCAGACGTGTAATTATATGCGTAGCTTGTAGATACTTTATTTTATATAAGCGACCCACCACTTTTTGAGATATCATGATTTCAAACTTAGGCTTATACTTCAAGTCAACAGGCTGATCCCAAAGTAATGGAATTGATCCTCGAACTTACAAGAGGAAATCACAACGAAAAATATAATGTTAATGATGTGACCTCATCAATTTCACAAGAGTGAATGAGGAGGAACACAATCAAAGAAATATTGAAATAATAAATACCTAAATAAGTCATTTGCAAATCCTTAGATGGTGAGTGAGAATGCACACCTGGGATAGATATGAAGACCTGCACACAAACCGAGCCGGAGGGGTGTCCGGCGACGGACCTCCGACACCCAAGTCAGTTGAGCACGATGGAGAAGATAAAGAGTAATTTGTATGGAATAGTGAATAGTAATGAAGAAATATGACTTAGACCTTTTGAAAATGAAAGGGGTACCTTTTATACCTTGTCATTGAGGGGTGAGGAAATAAATTCGTCTTTAGGGTTAGTTACAAATAGTGCCACATCATTGTACAATTCTGACACTTGACTGAATATTTTGGTAGTGCAAACACATTTGCAGAGATATTCTGACTCATCAAGATTGCATATTTTCTTTGTTCATCAAGAAAACGTGTTACCATGGTCCTAGTCATTTAGAGAAGAGAGGAAGATAACCCTAGCTCCTGGTCCCGTCCTAGTCATTTAGAGAAGAGAGAAAGATAACCCTAGCTCCTGGTGCCGAGCTTAGCATCCAACATGGCACCTTGGAAGTCAGCTCTGGTGGGGTCCAAAGTAAATCCCTTGAGTTAATTCTGTTCAGATCATAAGGGGATCAGGTCGTGACCTATTTTCTACAGAAGATAAAACCTCTTCAAATCCTGATCCCGAGAGGATCATTGTGAGAATGATTATGAGATCACCCTTAATTGGTGATTAGAGAATTCCACTAATATATACTTGGAGATTACTTGGGGAATAAGATCTTGGGGATTACTTAGGGATTACACCAAGATTTCCACAATTATGGGAAATCAAATCAAAGAGAATAAATCAACGAGTCTAATCTAAAAATACAACAATATTGACTTTATACAATTTTTCCCTTAATACCCCCCGTCAAGCATTGCGTGGGATGAAGACAAACGCAAAGCTTGGAGCGTAAAAATTCAAAAGATGAACGTGGAAGACTCTTGGTAAAAATGTCAGCTAACTGAAGATGTGTTGGAACATATTGAGTGTGCAACCGACCAGCAGATACAAGCTCACGAACGAAATGGTTGTCGATGTCGATATGCTTGGCACGTTTATGAGCAACATGATTTTGGCTGAGGAAGAGAGCACTGCGGTTGTCACACAGAAGGACTGGCCGATTGGGAGGAAGTTGATGAAGTTCACGAAGCAAGTTGGTGAGCCAAACAACTTTAGAGGCGGAATTAGCCAAAGCCCGATACTCAGACTCACAACTAGAGCGGGCAACAGTGGGTTGTTTCTTTGCACTCCAAGAGACAAGATTTCCACCCAAAAAAATGGAATAACCATAAGTGGAACGACGCGTCTCAACACAACGGGCCCAGTCTGCATCAGAATAACCAACAATAGACCTGTCCGGACGATGAGTGAAAGATAGTCCAAAATGAACAGTACCTTTCACGTAACGAAGAATCCTCTTAACTGCAGAGAAAAGATCATCAATAGGAGAATGGAGAAACTGACTCACAAAATTAACAGCATAGGAGAGGTCCGGACGAGTGATAGTAAGATACTGTAAAGCTCCCACCAAAGAGCGATACAATGTTGGATCCGAAAAAGGATCACCTGTGCTAACCAAGGATTCACCAGCTTGCAAAGGAGTGGCAATGGGTTTACAATCAAGCATGTCAGCACGGGATAAAATGTCATAGGCATATTTTGCTTGACCCACAAAAATGCCGTCAGAAGTGTATGAAATTTCAAGACCCAAAAAATAATTTAATTTCCCCAAATCCTTAATTGCAAATTCCGCATGAGTACGAGCGATGAAACAACGAAGTAAGCCAGGATCATTGCCAGTGATCACAATATCATCGACATATAGAAGAAGAAAAATAATAGACGTACCCCGAAATAGGCAAAACAAGGAGGAGTCAGAGCGAGTCTGATAGAAACCCAACTTAGTAAGTAGGTACTGAAACGCTGGTACCAGGCCAATGGAGCCTGTCGAAGACCATACAGGGCCTTTTTCAAGCGACAAACATGATCAGGGAACTGAGCATTCACGAACCCTGGAGGTTGAGACATGAAGACAGGCTTTGGAAGAACCCCGTTCAAGAAAGCATTCTTCACATCCAGTTGATGAAGAGGCCACTTGTGATGAACAGATAGAGCAAGAATGACACGAACTGTTGCAACCTTGACCACTGGACTGAAAGTATGATGAAAATCCGAACCCGGAACCTGAGTGAAACCTTGAGCTACAAGGCGAGCTTTATGACGCTCAACAGAACCATCTGAGTGAAATTTGGTTCGGAAAACCCATTTAGAACCGACAATGTTGGTATTTGGTGGTCGTGGTACGAGATCCCAGGTGCAATTATGATCCAAAGCATCAATTTCCTCCTGCATGGCACTAACCCAATGAGGGGATTTAGATGCAGATTTAAATCCCTTGGGCACGGAGGAACCAACAAGAGCTGAAATGAGGGCGGTGGATGCTATGTCAACCGGATAACGCATCTTAAATATGCCAGATTTCGCCCTAGTCGTCATGGGATGAGTGGACGGAAGAGGCGCTGGAGCAGGAATAGGATCGGGCTCGGGAATAGGCGGGTTGGCGGCACGCGGCTCAGTATCAGGTGGCGTGACCGGCTGTTGAGCGAGCAAAGGCGTGGAATCTGATTCGGGGCAGAATTGGCAAGGTGGAGCCAACCGTGGTGGTGCCGGAGGCAGCGAGACAGAGGCTGCCGGAGGGGAAGGCGAGCTGGTGTCAATAAAGCTCGAAATAGCGAGATCAGTAGCCTGTGAAGAAGAATTGCCTGAAAATGGAAATAAAAGTTCGTCAAACTGAGCATGACGAGATATAAAGACCTTGGCGGAAGCAGGATCGAAACACCTAAACCCTTTATGTGAACTGCTGTATCCCAAAAAAATGCAAGGACGACTGCGAGGTGAAAGCTTGTTGTCTGCATAATTCCGAAGATAAGGATAAACCCTACAACCAAAGGGTTTAAAAACGGCATAATTGGGACAAGTATGAAAAAGTAACTCATACGGTGACTTATTATCCAGCACAGAGGAAGGCAGACGATTAATAATAAAAACGGCTGTAGCAAAAGCATCAAACTATAGTGAAGCTGGAGCAAAGGCGTGAAAGAGCATAGAGAGGCCCGTCTCAGTGATGTGTCTATGCTTCCGTTCAGCCCGACCATTTTGTTGGGGAGTATGGGGGCAAGAAATACGATGCAAAATGCCATGTTGAGTCATAAAAGAAGACATGCGATTATTGACAAATTCAGTTCCACCATCAGACTGAAAAACTTTCATGGTTGTCGAAAATTGATTACAGACAAAAGCATGAAAGCGCAAGAATACATCACAAAACTCAGACTTGGCACGCATAGGATACACCCAAGAAAAACGGGAAAAATCATCAATAAATACCGCATAATAACGATACCCCTCATAAGTTTTAACTGGAGCAGGTCCCCATAAGTCACAATGCACCAAATTTAGAACACCAATAGCACGCTTATCATTTAAAGAAAACGGTAATTTCTTGCTCTTAGCCAATTGGCAAGGCGAACAAATATTCAGCTTGGATAAAACTGAAGTAACAGACAACTGTCCCAATTTATTGAGTAAAGAAATAACAGAAAAAGAAACATGGCCTAGGCGTAAATGCCATAACTCAAAACTAGCTCGTAAATCCTTTGTGCGCAAAGCAGCAACCAAAGCCGAGCTACCCCTCTCCAGAATATAAAGGCCATTGTCACACCTGCCCTGAGCCAGTACTGCCTTGGTCAACCGATTCTGAATTTCAAAAGATTTATCAGAAAACACGACATCCACATTAAAATCCGATGTGAGTTTGCTAATAGATAAGAGGTTCTTAGTAATATGCGGTACCACCAAGACATCCAATAATTTAACAGCAGGGTTAATATGAGCAGAACCAATGTGGGAAATTGAAAGAGAATTTCCATTACCGACTATGACAGAACCATTACCAGAGTATGGAGCATAGGAGTCGAGAGTAGACGACTGAGACGTCATGTGGGCAGATGCACCGGAATCGACATACCAATCAGGGTTTTGATTCGAATCAGAGATGTTGCAAGTGGCACGGAAAGCTTGGGCTAGATTAGCCAAAGGATCCGATTGGCGAGGCTGGCTGGATGTGGCACGATTTTGCAGACTGATATATTGAGGGCATTTATTTGCATAATGCTCCCCACGACACAATTGACAATGTGGAGGCCGGCGATTGCCACGACCGCCACCGTTCTGATTCAGACGATTGCTGCCAGGATTTGAGCGAGGCTGAGGGTTGGTGTTCTGCTGCCGAAAGTGTCCAGAACCACCAGACCCATTTCCGCTGGAATTTGAAGCAACAAAGGCCGCGGGAGAGGGTTGAGAACCCTCCATAGCCTTATTCATGAGATCAAACTGAATGGCCTGATGTAGGATGTCACGAAACGGAGGAACAGGTGACATGGCCATCCGAGTATCTGCAAAGTTAGCAAAGAGCGAGCCAAGGCCACGAAGAAACCAATGACTCTTGTCGCCCTCGTCGACGGGTTTCCCAATTGCAGATAATTGATTACACAATAATTTAAATTGTTTACCATAATCAGAGACGGAAAGAGACTCACGACGCAAGGAGAGCAGTTGCTCGCGAAGTTGGTTGGCACGGGCTGTGGAGGCGTTGGCAAAGACGGACTCCAGCGCAAGCCAGGCGGCACGAGAGGAGGTGCAATCGAGAACCTCAGCCATAGCCTCTGGTTCGAGTGTGGCGAAGAGAACCCCAAGGAGTTTCTGATCGCGAAGGACCCACGCATCATATGCGGGATTGGGAGCATCAACGCCGGATTCATTGGCGATGGTCTTGGATGACGCGGTGGATGTGCTGTTGATGATGACAAGAAGATCGTGAGTGGCAGCCATGGAAAGAAACTGACACTTCCACATGAGATATGTGGTGGAGGAGAGTTTGATCGGTACTAGGTGGATCATGGCCGTGGTGGATGCAACGGCTGGTGTGGTAGTTGATATGGTGGGAATTGCGACGTGAAGTGCAAGAAAAGAATGGAGAGAGATCGAGGAAGAAGAGAGACGGCAGAAGGATAATTAGGGTTTAATTGGTGAGACTTGATACCATGTGAGAATGATTATGAGATCACCCTTAATTGGTGATTAGAGAATTCCACTAATATATACTTGGAGATTACTTGGGGAACAAGATCTTGGGGATTACTTGGGGATTACACCAAGATTTCCACAATTATGAAAAATCAAATCAAAGAGAATAAATTAACGAGTCTAATCTAAAAATACAACAATATTGACTTTATACAATTTTTCCCTTAATAATCATCATCACTACTTCTCAGTTCCTGATCTTTAACTCTTCTCTTTCGGACATACACCATTAGGGGTGTGCACCAGTCCAAAACCGGACCGGACCGGGACCGGAATCTGTCATAATGCATGGACCGGAGACCGGACCGTATTTAATTCGGTCCAAACCGGTAAATTGCGGTCCGAGTTTGGACCGGATTTTTTTTTTTAAGTTTTTTTTTCAAGTTTTTGAAAGCAAGAACAAGATTGATGAATTTGTGTATGAAAATAAAAGTGTTGCTCTTTATTTTAAATCAATATACGCCAATGTGAATTTTATTTACATTATTATTAATGATCTTTTGACCCTAAAAGTAAATTAAATATGTTCGTTAAATTATATATTTAAAAAAATGTAATAGATCTCAACAATTTTACCTCACATTCTCACCTTTTGAAAAATAAGTGATGGCGTATTAATAAAAAATTCCGGTCCAAACTGGTTCGGACCGGAAAATTCCGGTCTTAGACCGGACCGGACCGGACCGAAAAACCGGAATCCAAAATTTGAAGGACCGGAGACCGGATCGGAAACTACCGATCCGGTTCCGGTCTTTTTTTCGGTCTGGTCTTTTTTTGTGCACTCCTATACACTCATATACACCATTATGCCACATCAGTTAAATTTTTTAAAACAATCTGAATAGGCTGAGAAATAAAAATCAATTCATATAACTTAAGGCACACAAAAATTCAGAGAAGATGGATAGTCGCGGGTTTTCTTTTTCAACTATTTCGCATCTACAATGGGTGTTTTGAGACCGTCGTTTGCGTCGGTCGGTCGTCTATAGGAGATCGTGACAGTCGGCGTCGGCCATGGCGACTCTTGAAGTCACGCAGGTAGAAACAACCATGGTGGAAAAGGGAAAGGCACTAGGGTTTTGAAATATCTTAAAATTGAATGTGAAACAAAATAAAAGGAGAATTGAGCTAAAATTGTGGAATTAACAACTGTAAATAAAAATTGAAAATGAATGTAAATTTTAATTTTGAAAAGAAAGGGTATGTTGGGATGATTAAGTATTGATTTGACCTTATTGAATTGCTGAATTTTTTTAGTTTTAATTGTAATATGGGTGTGGATTTTAGCTCTTAATGTCAATAAACTCTTTATTAAATAAATACGTGTGAAACATTAGTATTCTATTAAAAAAAAAAATCGAATACGTTATATTTTAATTAAAAGGGTAATTTGTTATTAAAGTCATTTCACTACTACTTTTTTCTAATAGGGAATAGCTTTCTTAATTTTATCCAATAGATTCAAATCGAGAACTAAGAAGACAGATATGCCCTTTTCAATTTAAATAGTTTTGAATTTGACATCAAATCAACTTTTAAATGCATTTTCTAAAAAAAAGGTCAAAGAAATTAATTAGCTGAATTTGTTTTGCTGAAAGTTTTCTTTCCACAATTTCTGCATTTCATTCCATCGATTCTAAAGACAGATTCTGCATTTTCCGCGATGAAGAAGACGATCGACTGCTTCCTTAAATCTTAATTATTCCTGTCGAGAGTGCAGGTTAAATTGCATATAACGTTATGCATAATTTAAAATATGATTATTATGTTGCATATCACGTTATGCATAATGCATTCGATTGAAGTATGATGACTATTTTGCATATCACATTAATCACATACTCCAATTTTTGCACTATTTTATGCATAACGTTATGCACTATTTTTTCATATCACATTTTGGGAACTGATCCAGCTTACATGAGAAAGTAAACCAGGTCTCACAAATCACAAAAATCAACCACTAACAGAATTATGCAGATTAACAAGAGAAGAGAGAATGTGTCATTTTGAAATTGGTATATTTCAACCAGAAAATAAATAAAAAAAAAAAAACCAATATTGAGCGCCGCGCGCAGCGATCTGCAACTCCCTCGGCCACGATCTGTTAATCTGTCGGTTGCGATCTACAAATCCCTCGGCCGATCTGCAAATCCTCTTCTTCCGGCCGCCTACCCGTCGCGCCTTGTGTGAAGACGAAGGGTCCCGTCGTCCCGGGCACGCTGCCCCCTTGGAAATATAAATCGAGAATACACCAGAATTGATAATATGAACAATAAACGATTAATAATGAAGAAATTAAAATGAAGATACGTACGATGTAGTTGAATTGGATTGAAGATGAATATTGAATTTGCAATTTTTACTTCAGTTTTGATCGAATCTGCATGAACTTTTTAAAATCAAATTTTGGAAATTTGAAAATTGGAAAGTCGGAGACTTTCCGATTCTATGACCTAATATTCAGGAATTCCATGATTTGCGAAGATTATGGAAATTAAATATCTGATTTAATTTTTAATTTCAAAATTATAAAACAATTTGTATACTAAGGACAATTTTGGTTTTTTGTGATCAAATTGAAGCTAATAGATAAAATTTGAAGTGGTTGTTCCAATTTGTTAAATGGGTTGTGATAATGACTCTATTGATAAAAAATCTCTAATTAAAATTAATGTTTTGTTTTGTTAAATTTGTGGGGTGGGGTTAGTACGCGCCTCACGCGCTGAGTAGGGGAGATTTCACCTTGGAGAGTGCGATTTTCACATCGAGAGAGGGCGAATTGAGATTCTGACACCTTGGAGAAGAATTAATCTAGGGTTCTACCCACAAAACCGTAGCAATCATTGGATCTGGGTTTCTTTTGGAGTATGGAAATAAATTTGTCGGAATGAAGGCCTATAGAATTAATTGTGCAGATCCTCGCGTGATTTGGGGATTTTCAGAAGCTGAAGTTTTGAGAACCCCAAGACGACTCTTCATCTGGAACAAGTTTCCCAAGGTAAGGATAATCATAACCTGGGTTATAGGGCATGGGCATGGGCGTGGTCGTGGATTGGGCAAAGAATCGGTGGGGCGAAGTATTTATAGGGGTAGAGGAAAGGAAGTTACAAGCACTCTCAGATCTAGATATTTTCTTTTATCAATCCCAAATTACTACTCAGTGCTTTGCAATCCAACCATGGCTGAAAATCTCCATGAACCATTAAGAAACGTTCGTATATCCGACGCTGAAGATGCTAACCTTCAGATCAATGAGAATGAACTTGCCGTTCCACAATTTGCTCTCTTGGGACACTTCACCATCAGAAGGCCTCAAGGACTGAGTGAACTCCTCAATATATTGAGGAGGATATGGAAGGTCTAAGGAGTGGTGAGAATCATTCTTGTAGCTAATGGATACTTCATGCTGGACTTTGAGAAGGAGGCGGACTACAGTCGGGCATTCTATCGACAGCCCTGGGTTGTCAATGGGCCGATGCTCATACTTTCAAAACTTCAAGGAGATGAACTACCAAGAGATCTGATAATCAACAGGATCCCACTGTGGGTGCAGTTCCACGGGCTCCCCATCTTTAGCATGACAAGGATCTTGGCTCAAAAACTTGGTGAAATGCTGGGAGACGTCATCGACATAGATTGCCCGGAGGAGGGAGCTGCATGGGGAAGATGTTTAAGGGTTTGAGTTCTGGTGGACCTTCACCAACCACTCAACCGAAGCACAAATATCACAGTTCGAGGAGAAAGTATACTGGTGGCTTTAAGGTATGAAAAGCTTGGAGAGTTCTGCTACCGATGTGGTTTACTAACTCACATCGAGAGAGTCTGTTTGGGGCGCTATAACGGTGAAAGCAGTCGTAAGGGAGATCCAAGAATTCCCTATGTGGCTCAGGGCGGAAGGACAAAGAGGCTTGGGGCAACAACAATATGAACAACTAAGGAACATCATTGAAGCCAGGACACCGGAGCAGACACCACTACATCAAATGGCAGCCAGAAGAACTGTGAACTCGATCATCATAAGGCCTAACGCAAGAGCTGGCGGACTGGTACTTGCAGACGAAGATTGGCACAACCAAAATCAAGAACAGTCCCAAGAAGCCGATCGATTCGCTGACTCAGTTCTTATGGAGGATGCCCATCAGACTCTACAACAAAACGAAACCAGGTATCTTGCAAATGTGGAAAATTCTTTAAGAACTGATTGGGAAGGGATTGCACAGGCAAGCTATTATGCAGCTTTAATGAATACCGACAACAATGGGAGCTCAAGTGGAGAACAGGGACTGGGAGTTGGAAAAGGACAGTGGAAAGCAAAGTAGGAAAAAGGGAAGGAAATCATGACGAAGACTTACCAACATGAAGAAGGAGGCTATGGACAGAAGGCACTGGGAAAGGGGCAGCAGAAAAGAGGGCGAATGGGCACAGGAGGAGGTTGTATGATACTGGACAGCGAAATACCGGATGGGGCACTGGAAGGAAAGGACGATGGAGGGCACAAAAGGCACAAAAACGAGGATGAAGGTTCGAGCTCCAACATTGCGGAAGAGGGTGAATCCCCTCTCCGCAAAGGACCGTGATTGTGACATCTTGGAATGCAAGGGGTTTGAAGGGGCCCAATGCATTCCAGAAATTAAGGCGAGTAGTAGCCCTAAATAAACCCTCACTTTTGTATGTCATGGAGTCTAAAATCCCCCATAGTTTAGCTAAAGCCTGGATGAATATGCTTAATTTCTCTTTCTGTTTTGCGGTTGAACCGAATGGCAATAGCGGGGGACAGTTTTTGTATGCTATCAATGGAATCAACATTACTATTTGCTCCTACTCTTATTGTCATATTGATGCACTTGTTAGTTTTGATGATTGAAAGTGGTGGTTCACTGGATATCACGACCCTCCGAACCAAAATGATAGACACTTAATGATGGATTTATTTAACAAGATTAAAGATACACATACATCAACTAATGCGTGGCTTATTGGTGGGGACTTCAATGAAATACTCAGATTCAATGAAAAGAAGGGGGGAAATCAAAATGGTAGAACAACAAACAATATGGACAGATTCCGCCTAACTCTTAACGCTCTAGATCTACATGATATAGGGTTTAAGGGGCCAAAGTTCACATGGAATAATAAACGGAAAGGAACACACCAAATCCTAGAAAGACTTGATCGCTTTGTTGCCAACACGAAATGGATTAAACTATGGAAATCACAACAAGTCCAACATTCTCATTGGTTTGGATCGTATCATAGGGCAATATCTTTAAAGATGGAAACCAACGATGGAGGATGGAACCAAAATAAATTTGGACACTTTAGATTTGAGAATGCGTGGGTTATGGAATCCACATTGGAGGATGAAATCAATAAGTGTTGGAAAGCCTTAGACAAGAAAGATACTCTACAAACAAAGCTCACGAAATGTGCAGACCACTTACAAAAATGGGCAAAGGAGAAAGTTGGATGCTTAGAGAGGAGAGTTAAAGCCGTATCATCATCGATTTTGCAAATAAAAGAGACCGAAGATAGTGAGCAAGAGAGAAACGAGCTTGCATATTTGGAGGCGAAAATGGAGGTCCTGCTATCCCAACAAGAAGAATATTGGAAACAAAGAGCTAAAACAAGCTGAATGGTTAATGGGGATCGAAATACTACATATTTCCACAGGCGAGCAACGGAGAGGAGAAGTCGAAATACTATTAACAGGTTACAAAATGAGGATGGCTCTTGGGCTCAATCAAAAGAGGATGTAACAAAACACATTGTGGATTACTTTCAGGATTTATTCACCTCAAACAATCCGGATCAGATGAACGCAATCTTAGCGCACACGGAGCCTGTTATTACTAGAAATATGACTAACTTTCTAACTACCGCATATACCAAAGAAGAGGTGAAAACAACAGTTTTTGGAATGGATGCAGGTAAGGCTCCGGACCGGATGGATTTAATGCAAAATTCTTCCAGGAAATGTGGCACATAGTGGGGGAGGATGTAACGAAAGGGGTACTCGATATCTTGAACAATAAAGAAGATATACAAAGCTGGAACGAAACTTGGATCACACTTATTCCTAAAATCAGAAATCCAAAAGGTGTGAAGGACTTCCGCCCTATCAGTCTATGTAATGTGGGCTTTAGAATTGTGGCAAAAGTGATTGCCAATAGACTCAAGGTGGTGATGCCGGATGTGATAGATGAGCAACAGAGTGCATTCGTGAAAGATCGACAAATATCGGATAATATTTTGATTGGATATGAGTGCATGCATTGGTTAAAGAACAATAAAAGCAAGACTGGATATGCGGCGTTAAAATTAGATATGAGCAAGGCGTACGATCGAATTGAGTGGGACTTTCTTGAAAATCAGCTTACGAAAATGGGATTTCCTGAAACACTCATTCAGACCATACTTCAATGTGTCAAAACAGTCAAGTACTCGTTCAAGGTGAACAACACGATTGTTGGAAGAGTAGTACCAACTCGAGGAATAAGACAAGGTGATCCATTATCACCGTTTCTATTCGTCATCTGTGCACAAGGACTATCTTCATATATACAAGACAGGGTTTCAAAAGGAAGAATGGAGGGAATCAGAGTAGCTAGGGAAGCACCTATGATTTCTCATTTACTGTTTGCAGACGATAACATCATATTCTTCAAAGCTAAAGAGAACTGCGGGGAAGAAATAAAAGGAGTATTGGCGGACTACAAAAGAGCATCAGGACAAATGATAAATTTTGATAAGTCCACTATACTTTTCAGCCCAAACACAAACAGTAGATCGAAGAATATCATTCAACATGATCTGGGCATACGAATTACTCAAGGGCATCAAATGTATCTCGGTCTACCCACTTTTTCGGTCAGGGCGAAGCGAGTTCAATTCTCATATCTGATCGATAGAATGAAAAATCGAATTGATAACTGGAAAAACAAGGAATTTTCAGAGGGTGGACGAGAGGTGTTAATTAAGTCGGTGCTTCAGACGATACCTATGTACATAATGATGTGTTTCAAAGTTCCACTTCAGGTATGTAAACAAATGGAGACACTCATGGCTGAATTCTGGTGGGGAAAGAGAGAAGGGGGTAAGAAGATGCACTGGCAAAAATGGGAAGAATTATGTAAACCAAAGGAGGAAGGGGGCATGGGTTTTAGAAGAATGCATATATTTAATGATGCACTTTTAGCCAAACAAATCTGGAGATGCATCAATTCCCCAGATCTTTTACTGAATAGGGTACTAAAAGCAAGATACTACAAGCACATGGACATTATGGAAACTGAAGCAGGAAACAACCCCTCGTTTACTTGGCGCTCCTTATGTAGAAGTAGATATATCCTGGAGGATGGCATTAGATGGGTTATAGGTGATGGAAACACTGCAAAGTTGCACAAGCATGCCTGGGTGAATGGATTGGAGGAAGGAAGAATTAACTCAAGGATAGCAGCAATGCAAAACATCAATCTTCTACTCGATGAAAATAGGCAATGGAAAGAGGATCTCATTAGAAGTGCCTTCTTCCATCATGAAGCAGAAGCCATTCTTCGCACTCAAGTAGGAAAAAAGGAGGACAAGGACTGAAGATATTGGAAGGACGAGAATATGGGAGAATATACAGTAAGATCAGGATATAGAAGAGGTTTTAGAATGGAATCACACGAGAAAGAACAGGCTTCGTGCTCCTCAAATAAAAGAAATTCCAAATGGTGGAACAACTTATGGAAATTAAGAATCCCGCCGAAAGTACGCATTTTTTGTTGGAAAATGTGCCATGATTTTATTCAAACAGAAGGGAACCTAGCTCATAGACACATTCCCATACGACCTTACTGTGGGATGTGCAGGGGAAGCTATCCAACGACTTGCCATGCTCTGTTCTATTGCCAGAGGGCTAAAGCGGTATGGGCACATTCAGGCTACAAAGAAATAATTAAGAAAGGAAAAGGAGTGAGAACGATGGAGGTGCTTAACTATATATACTCAAACGTGTCAATGATCGATTTTGAAAGAATTATAATGATAGCTTGGGGGATATGGAGGGAGAGATGTACAATTTTACACGCAACGAAACCGCGTAGAAGAGAGATTGATAATAGGACAGGAGAAAGAGTTCTTAGATATTTGGAGGCGTTCCAGACCCAAAATATCGATAACAAGAATGAAGGCCAGAATTTTATTGTTGAAGTAGATGGGGCCTTCAAAAGAGAAGAAAAAGCGGTATGGAGTAGGAGGAGTGCTCCGTGAACGAGATGGAAGGAAAATAGCCTCTTTTGCTAAGAAAATTAGCCCACAAAGAGGGCCCTTGGGAGCGGAATTGACGGCAGTCCTGTACGGACTCCAAATTGCAAAGGCAAGGGGAATTGAACATATGGAAATCCGAACAGACTCACAGCAGGCGGTCTCACTATGTACCCAAAAAGCGAGATCTGTAGGGCCTGAGAATGGAGTGATAAGGGATATCTTGTCGCTCACCTATGAATTTGCAGTGTGCAAATTCGAGTACTATCCAAGAAACGATCTTCAGGAAGCACATTCTCTGGCCCAGCTAGGCGCAAACTCTACCATTTCACGAGATTGAAGTAGAGTAGTTGTTGGCATGACAGGAATACATAAACCAAGTGATTATCCCTACCTCCTGTATCACAAGCCGACCAAACCCTCCCCCCCCCAAAAAAAAAAAATTAATGTTTTGTTTGAATTAAAGTTAGTTATACGATGTTATACAATGTAAAAAAAAAAGACAATGTAAAAAAGAGTTCGCCTAAATAATTTCATAATTTCTATTTTTGTATATTACTAAAAAAAAAATGAAAAATTTCTGGATCTAAAGAGAAGCTACGCGATAACACACTGGAACAAACTTATAATAATTCCAAGTTTGCACTATATACCTACCTCTCAAAAAAAAAAAAAAGGTTTGCCACTATATATACCAAGACCAGCTAATCGCAACACAACACGTGGCACCAATCTGTACAGTGTTCAAAATTTGGCCCACTCAACTTTCTTTATTTGCACTTCAATCATCTCCCCCTCTCTCTTCAATCTTCATGCTTCATCTCTCTCTCTCTCTCTGGCAGAATCTTTGAATTGTTAATTGCGGAATTCCATTCCCAACTGTAATCCTAATCATCTCCAAACTAAGATATGAAGACGCACATACTCCCTGTATCTAATCCCACCCCCCTCTCATCGTCTTCATCTCTTCCGATGATTGGGACTGCAATGCTCATCAACCCGGAAGACGATGAGACCGTAACATTAGCAAGATTATTAATGTCTCCATCTGCCGACGAGGACAAAAAATACGAATCAAGGCCCTTTATTCAAAGAACATTAAGTTACAAGGAGGCCATTGCCCTCAATTCGAAATCCAATCAGAAGAAGACGCGCCGCCGCGTCGCCAGTGATAACTCCCTTTTGACCCTCTCCGCCTCCGGCCGCCAGTCTTCCCGCCATGACATCGAGGGAGCCGCCTCTGATACTCATTTGAATAATCGCTTCGGCTTTAAGTTTTTGCGGTTTATTGGGTAAAAATTCTCTCAATTTCTACACCGTAATTGGATTTTTGGTGGGCTTCAAATTTATAATTGCAGTTATTATTAGAGAAAATTTCTTGATTTGATCGGTTTTGGAGTTCAAAGCTTGATAGTATTTCCATTGCTCGTTACAATTGTTATGCTTATTAACAATTAGGAGAGCTTAAAAATGAAGATTAGATAATGTAATTCAAGAAATAAACTGGATTAGGTTGGAGTATATTATTCAAGAAAGATATTTCAGAGGAAAAGTATTTTGTTCTGATACTGTTTTTCAGTGAGGTAATTTAGGTATGTGACCCAATTTCTTAGTATTTTATAAATTAACCATGAAATGGTGTACTGTCTCTGCTACTTTCAAGCACGAACTACTGCTTAAATTCATTTAAAGACTTTCTAAGCTCTTATCTTTTTCAGGGCAGGCTTCAGATTTATCACCAAATTTCTTGCCCTTGGCTGTTATTCTTTCCTTCTTTTTCCCGGTTTTCTTCAAGGTTTGGGCATATAAATACATGCTTTATTGACTGTTTACATTGATGCTTATCGTATGTGTTGTATCTGACCTCATCATTCTTTATTCTTCACTCTGTAACTATAATCTATTGGTTAAACTTGCCAGTTTCATTACTCTATTGCAGTTGGATATTATTACTTCTTCTCCAAAAATGTACGTAGAGGTATAGTTTATGGAGACCTTCCGAGGAATAGGTGAGGTTTCATTATATTTAACTCCATTCAACTTCAATCAAAGAGAGTATATAAATTTATTGTTTAAGGTCATTCTTAGTTTCCTTTTTTATTTTCTCATTGCTTTTTACATGACCAAGAATTTCTGGCACAGGCTTGATTTGTATTTGCCTAAAAATATTGAGGGACCAAAGCCAGTTGTTGCATTTATAACAGGTGGAGCCTGGGTTATTGGGTATGATTTTACTCCTGCTTCCTTTTGACATCATAGTACTTGATAACATGTAATGCTTTTGAAAAATTGTCTCACTTTTTTAGATGGTTCTAAGGAATATTTCTCATCTTGTTTTCATGAATATGTCTTATATAGCCTTGTATAATCATGGAGGATTTGCTCATCAACTAAGCATATCCATAAACTCCTCCTTACAAAATCTGACAAGCACTTTTGCTGATACAGGTATAAAGCATGGGGTTCTCTTCTAGGACAACAATTATCAGAAAGAGATGTTATAGTAGCTTGCATAGATTACAGGTAACATCAACTTGTTACATCTCTATTTTATGGATCCCTTCAGGTAGATAGACTGTTGTGGAAACTTGTTATTTGTTTCTAATACCATACAGAGTTGCTTTCACATTATTATAAACGACCTTCTGGAGGGATTTACCTAAGAAGTCTTATCCTTCTTTTACAAACTAGAGGCGAAATAATCTTCTTAACTTGTTGGAGTTCACAAACTCTTTCCAGAAAATTTGAACTGATGTGAACAATGCTGAAATTGAAACGATTCAGAAACTTTTTGTACTATTGGGGAATCAGCTCTTGTGGTTCTTTTTACTGGAGGTATATGGAGATGCAATTAATTGTACAAAATAATTCAATATGATTGATAGTCTCCTTTCAGGAACTTTCCTCAGGCAACTATTGGTGAGATGATCAAAGACGCTTCTCAAGGCATCTCATTTGTGTGCAATAATATTGCTGAATATGGAGGGGACCCAAACAGGTATATGTGTACAAATACATACATACACATTGCACTATTTCTTAATACTATGAGTTTCCTATCTAACAAGAATTTATTTCCTCGTTTTGTTAATGCAATAGGGTATATCTTATGGGACAATCAGCTGGTGCGCATATTGCTGCTTGTGCTCTAGTAGAGCAGGCAATCAAAGAGGCTAGTGGAGAAAAGACTTCTTGGAGTGTGTCTCAAATCAAAGCTTATTTTGGTTTATCTGGAGGGTGGGCTATTAAAACTGTTGCAGTTGCTTGAAATTTCACATCATTCATGTATTTGTGCTTATAGCTTTCAATGAACTTATTTGAGAGTTAAATGTAGACATGGAAAATGATATATGTGCTTCAATGTATCTTAGAATTGAAGTTTGTTGCTGCTTTTTAACCTTGCTATTTGAAATATGTTATTTAAACATTAACAGGTACAATTTGTTCAACCTGGTAGATCACTTTCACCAAAGAGGTTTATACCGCTCTATTTTCTTAAGGTATGACACTTGCCGGTTTGTTGCATGTTCATTGCCTATCCGTACAATCTCCTAAAAATGGTTTATCTCACCATCACAGCATAATGGAGGGGGAAGAATCTTTAAGACAATATTCTCCTGAGGTTAAGGTGCAAGATCCAAACAATAGGACTGCAGTTTCTTTGCTACCTCCAGTAATCCTTTTCCATGGAACTGCAGATTATTCTATTCCCTCTGATTCCAGGTATGAATATTGCTATATCACATAATTTAGTTCATTGTCTGGATTAAATCAGATTAAAGTTTAGCTGAAATATTTGTATTTGTTTGTACAGTAGAAGTTTTGCTGAGACTCTTCGAAGCTTGGGAGTTCAAGCTGAGTCGATCCTGTATGAAGGAAAGACACACACAGATCTGTTCCTTCAGGTACCAAACTAACAAAGATTCAATATTTCTTTCTGCATCTGTTAAAGTTGTATCTTAGTTATGCCTGTGGGTTTTATTATATCCCTTCTTTAAGGCTTGTTTATCATGGATTTCATCATCTGCATGAAATTCAGGATCCAATGCGAGGTGGTAGAGATGATATGTTTGAAGATTTGATTGGCATGATTCATTCTGGAGATTCCGAAGCTCTGGCAAGGGATTCTTCAGCGCCTAAAAGAAAGCGCCTCGTCCCTGAATTCATGTTGAAATTGGCCCGGAGCATCTGCCCCTTCTGAGGGACTTCAATGTGCATATATAAATATTGTGTGAACTAACCTATTCTTTCGGCTGATTAAATATACGCCGTTGAATACTTTGTAACATTTTACTTATTGATTTTTTTTTGTTCCATTCTGAACAGAACATTGTGTATCAGCTGAGAAAAACCTCACTGCACCAAGAGTGCAGTCAATTGTAAACTAGGTAAACTAAACAATTTATTGCAAATATTTCATGAAAGATATGCTCTGGAAGTGCATGTAGGTACTAACTGGCACTAGGAAACTATATATATTAATCATTTTATTAGGCCAAGCCAAAGATGAAAGGTTACATAATCACTCAAACTGTGTGGATGAACATTTAACTTAAAACAGCAGCCATATGAGGGCTGCTTTTAAGGGAGATTGCACACATGAAATTACTTGATATTTCTTCTCATTTCTTTGCTCTTGGCTTGGAAGCTGATGCCTGGAGACGAATGAAATAATAAGAACCCTTGGATTACTATTTACTTTCACTACTTTTATGTAATATGCATATGTATATGTTGTTACTGTGCATGTGAAAGAATTGAACAAAAGTAGTTACCTTCTTTTTGGGCTCGCGAGGCTTCTGCTCAGCCTTGGAGGGGCCCTGTTTGGAGACGGGAGCTTTGGCGGGTTCTTTCTTGGTTGTGCCGGATGATTGGGACCCAACAGGTTTCTCAAGCTTGTGTGATGCCATATTTTCTTGAGTTTTGAGAAAGGCTTAAATTTCTAACTTCTTGATGTAGGATCTCAAACCTCCCCTCGTTGTGTATGTATTTATATGTTAATTTTCCCAGGTATGTGGATAGAATAGCATCTTTACTAGTTGTGATAACTGCCATCCAAGAAAATGGAATAACCAGGTTATGGCTGAGATTCTGCATCGGATGCTTAGAATGGTTCGATGGCAACAGATTTATAAGAAACAAATCAAGAATAAAAACTTGCGATATTTCAGAAATCCCAACGTCGAAAACTTAACTCATACATCTATCTCGAAGTCTAATTCTATAGCTTCCAAATGACAATTTGGAGTTCTGCTTTGATGCAAATGATGTTAATCTCCCACTAAAATAGTATCAACCATGCATTTAATTGGAATAGATGACAAACTCTTAACATTTTATAGAGTTTCAGCACATGCAAAGTGCGAATTAGGTCAATAGTAACTTTGATATACTCATATAAATACAAGAAAGAATGAAGAAATCGGTATTTCAAAATTTAAATATATCGGTGAGCATACATTAATTAATATCAGTAAAAAAATTTAAAATGTCAAACACTATAAAACATTCTATTCCAATCATCTGCTATCTATCCTTAGGAAACATACATGAATGAAGCGAGTTCCTGGAGCGTTAGTTCTTCTTTTGAAGTTATTAAATCTAAAAGGTTGTATATCTCTTCACACAACGGATGATTCTTATCACCAGAAACGAAATAAGAAACCCGATCCTTGATTTTTACCCAAGACCATCCAGGTTCCTTAATAACACCTTTTGATTTCATCAATTTCCTCACATCTGCTGCTTCCCTCCATTTCCCTCTCGAAGCATAAATATTAGCCAACGTGACGTGGGCCCCCGCACAATCTGGATCCAGTTGAAGAATCTGCTCTGCTGCAATCATGGCATGTTCAACATCACCTTGTTCTCTACTCGCTCTTAATAGACTTGACCAAACAACATCATCCCGTGCACAAGGCATACTTCTTATCATACTCTCAGCTTCACGTAATCGCCCAGCTCTACATAGAAGATCAACCATGCAACCATAATGCTCTTTGCGTGGCTTTATTCTATAATCTTTAGTCATTGAATCAAAATAGTGAAACCCAAGATCAAGATGTCCAACATGGCTACAAGCACTTAGAACACCGATATATGTAATGGGGTCTGGAATCAAACCGAAATGAGCAAGTTTTTCGAATAAATCAATTGCTTCTTGGCTGTTTCCATGTTCAGCATATCCATTAATCATGGCTGTCCACGATACAATATCGTTATTCACTGAGAGAGAAAACGTTTTTTCTGCATCTCTTATGCTCCCACATTTTGAATACATATTTATCAGAGCACTTCTGGTCATAGCTCTGTGATCTAAACCAGCAATCAATGCATAAGCATGAACCTGTCTGCCCTGCTCAAGAATTGCCATATTTCCACAGACACTTAGTACACTAGAAAGCGCGAATTCAGTTGGCTTTGGCCCGTCTTGTCTCATTAAAGATAGAAGCTCGAAGGCTGTCTCTCCGCAACCCTCTTGAGAATAACACGAAATAATGGTACTCCAAGAAATGACATCTCTTCTAGTCATTTCATGAAAAACTGCTGCGGCTAGATTAATCTGTCCACATTTGGAATACATTGTTATGAGGGAGTTGGCTACAGATAATGAATCTACAAGGCCTAGTTGCATAACATGTGTATGCAATTGTTGTCCCCAATCAATTCTTGCAACATTTGCAATAGCTGAAACGACTGCTGCATAAGTATACTCATTAGGACATATATCGCACTCTCTCATCCGCAAAAAAGCTTCAATTCCCTGTTGATCATGACCTGTCTGAACGTACGTAGTTATTATAGATGTCCAAGACACCACATCTGGTTTACTCATGTTTTCAAACAGATGCAAGCCATATGCAAGTTTCCCACACTTATTGTACATGGTGGCAAGACTGTTAGCTACATATGAGGTTTCATCTACTCCCCTCTTTATCGTCCTAGCATGAATCTCCTTCCCATGTTTTAATACCTCCAGATCAGCGCAGGCCTTCAACGCAATGGCAAATGTATAAGAATCATAGTCAACACCCTCCCTCCACATCTTAGAAAAATACGACAACCCCTGCGAGTTATAACCAGCTCGAACAAGGCCTGTGATGATGGCAGTCCAAGAAACTACATTCCTTAATGGCATCTCATCAAAGAAGCTACAACCATCAAAGACTCTGCTATTCTTCATGTACATATCAACCATTGCGCTCCCAACAAAAACAGAGTTCACAAAACCAGTTTTTACTGAATAACTATGCAAAACCTCTCCATGTTTCACATCCATATTTCGCCCACACGCCTTTAGGGCAAGACTAAGTATGAAGGGGTCCATTCGGGTGCTCGGGGTGACCCAAAACTTTGAAAACAAATACAAGGCTTCAGAGGAATCAGAGGCGTTCACATAGCCCGAAATCATAGTAGTCCAAGAGATTTCATCTTTGTGAGGCACTGTATCAAACAGTTGGCGGGCACTTCTCAAGTCGCCAGTTAATATTAGGTGCTTCAGCTGAGAGTTGAGCTCCACTATTTTGGTTTGCATTTCTTCATGTTGATTTGATTCCGTGGGAACTTTTTCGTCATTCGGAAAGGAAATTTCTGTGGAATCAGCCAATGTTAAAATTGATCTTGCATACAATCTTCTTGTAATAACAAGCCTCAGCGATAACATCATGGTGATTGTTAAATGAATCACCAAATTAGTATGATAGAATCACCAAAACTTCATTTTTCCATTCTTCGAGTCGGTGTGCGCCTGCTTTATTTCCTCGGAAATTTGCTTCATTTTCCCATTACAGAGTTGGGAACTCACAAGATTGTTGGACCGTTTCATAGTAGAAGAAGCGTTTTATTTATTTGCTTTACAGAAAGAAGCGTGCTTTAATTGTTTAGTTCAGCGTTTTTATTTATTTATTAATCATCTAAACTTAATGTTAATTCTCGAGAAAATATCACTTTTGGTCACTTAACTTTACCACTTTTAAGATTTGATCACTCACATTTAATCATTATAAAAATTGGTCACTCATTTATTCTTTTCTATCAATTTTGATACTGTTAACCGTCATTAACTAACTGAGCGCCCACTCTTCATTTTCCCTCTTTTAATTCATAAAACCCTATACCAATTTATCTTTACACGCCAGTCATATATGTTTTTTCATCTCTTTCATTGCTTCCATTCTAGCATTGAAGCTTTGAATTCAGTTGCTGCTTTCCACAATGCCTTGTAAGTCCTGAAAAACCATCTTTTTTCATGTTACCGTGAAGTTGTTGACACAAAATCTGTTATCTGCATTAGGAAATAGACTCTCAAATGTTGTGATCAATCTGATTGTCACTCATGAAAATGCGTACTGATTATCAAACTTAATATCATTATCCAGCAATGTTAGAAACCACTCCCATCCAATTGCGAACAACCCAATAACCTTTCTACAAGCTTTAAAACCTTGTTTGCAGGCCTCAAAACATATTTACAACCTCTAAAATTGAGATGCACTACCTTCACCATCATTGTTAGTCAATTTCAACACCACATATGACCAGGATTAATCATTAACAACTCTTCACATTAACAACTCTTCACAATAATCCTTGATTTTATCAATTTGGTGCATACCTCAACTCTAAACTCATTTACTTTTAACTTGAGATTATTTTTTAACTTCTTCACATAATGCTTTCCAACCCGATTTGACTTAATACTTTCATTCTTGTAATTTCAGGAGCATTTTGTGTGTTGTGGATTGGAGATACCCACACATACCACTCACATCCCTCTTTTCTACATACACCTTGTAGTCTTTTTTTTGTTATGACTTCCTTAGCTTTTTTTTTGATGAAAAAATAAGTTCAACCTTCAATTCAGACTTTCTAAATTCAGTTACTCATTAAATTTGGAGAATTTAGGCAAATCTTCCTCATCGGGACCCTCAATTTTGTTATTTTTAAATAAACATAATAATATTTGTATCCTGTCATTTAGAATTGAGATGTATGACTAGAGAGTAGAGATTGTCCTAATTTCTAAACAAATAGATATGTCTAAAAATAGCATTCAAACTAAATTGTGATATATTGCATGTGTTGTCCCAGATATAAATATTAAAAACAGGATTGCTTTAAAGGGAGATTGCTCTCACGAAATTACTTCATTTTTCTTCTCTTTTCTTTCCTTCTGGCTAGGAGCCTGATGATGCCTATAAACAAACTCATGCTATGCGAACAAGTCTAATTCTGTAGTTCCAATGGACAATTTGGAGTCTGTTTCGATGCAAATTAAATGTTAATATCCCACTAAAACAGTAGCAGTAGCAACCATGCATTCAATTGAAATAGATAAGCAATCTATTAAACGGCAGCAAATGCAAAGTGGTTCATCACTGCAAAAAACTATCACAACTCACAACAAAGTGTCATTGCTTGTTTCCAGGACAGTACTGGTGCCCAAAACTTGCAAAACAACAGGAAGATAATAATTTGACAAGTGATCTGGTACATATTTTGATTGATAGGTTGTGCATTTAGGTACTTCTAGGTAAACCAATGATATTTAACCAGTGTTCCTCATCCCAGCAGCAATCCCATTAATTGTTATAAGAAGGGCATCTCGTAGTTTGTTGTTATCATCATCTCTCCTTAACCTTTTCAGTATCTCCACCTGCAACATATTCATGGGATTCAGATACGGAAGCCTACTCTCAATCAGCTTTCTCAGGCTTTTGTTGTTTTCAGACAGCTTCTCATGTCCAGTAATCAACAGAACAAACTTATCTGCTGTTAAAAGCTCCCTTCTGAGCTCTGCCCCGAGCTCTCTCCTGCTTTCGGACACCAAAACCTCGTCGTAGTGCTTGGCTATAGGTAAATCTGCTTTCCCCAGAACCATTTCAATTAGGTCGATTGTGGATTGAAAGAATGGCCACTCTTTGTACATTGCTCGTATATCTTCAGTGTGTCCATTTTCACACACACCTTTCAAGCCTGCACCAACTCCCAGCCAAGCAGGGAGAACGAATCTTGTTTGAGTCCAAGCGAATACCCATGGAATTGCCCTCAGGTGACCGATTCCAGGTGAAGTCTTTCTTCGTGTTGGACGGCTTCCAATGTTGAGACCACCGAGCTCAGCTTGAGGTGTAGCTTCATGAAAGTAAGCTAGGAATTCTGGGTTTTCATAAACAGTGTTTCGATAAGTGGTACAACTTATCTTAGAAATTTCATCCATGAGATTTCGCCATTTTTCTTCCTTAGGTGGCTGTGGTGGTCGTAAGGTAGCAAGAAGGACAGCTGTTGTGTAGATCTCTAACTGACGAACAGCCATTTGTGGTAAGCCAAACTTGGCCTGCACCATTTCACCTTGTTCGGTTGATCTTAGAGTACCCTGCCAATTCATGGAAACAATCGTTGCATTTCTGAGATTGGATTTTGTTAATAGGTAATGAAATTGTAGCTGAAGATGATAGCAAACAGCAAACTTCTCGGATAAAAAAAAGGGTCAAATTTGTACTCAAATAAATTGTCTTTTTGCTGCAACTATAATCCCCACAAGTAAAAGTTGAATTGGAGTGAAACAATTGGTGGATAATTGAAAGTTAGCATATTGAGATTTGCAACAGAGGAAAGATTCCTTCATTTCATATGTAGAAAGAGCAAATCAATAACGTGGTTAACTCAGTGAGAGAAAGCCTTTGGAAAAGTGAAAGTAAATATGGGCAGAAAGAGGAGATTTTATCACGCGTCTATTAAATTTATTTCAAACAAGTAAATATTATGACATCCTCCAGAAGCACTGCGTAAACATACTATGGAACTATACATTTTATGATGTTAGTTAGAAGAGATCTCTGAGCTTGATTTGTCCATGTCCAGTTTGCTTCTTATATATTTAACTCCAGATTACATATGTTCAACGACCATAGATGCCCATTATCGAGTCTTAGCCTAACATATATGCAACTTTCCAGCACTTCTTATAGACATTGTTGTGTGCTTGTTTCTCAATTTAGATCAATTAGTAAATTCTTTTTCCAATGAATTGAAGTAAAAAGAGAGCAAATGTGACAAATTTTGCGAGCACGTCTTAATTAAATAAAGCAATACCGGATAGAACATTAAGTTCAAAAAATAATCTGGAGATTCAATAAAATAATAAAAAAACTGGATCTCACCATAACAGAACCAGGTGGTTGGGACTGAATGGCAAGATATGTAGGGCCACCCCCACGCCCGATGCTGCCTCCACGCCCATGGAATAGAGTAATCTTTATGCCGTATTCATTGCATGCAGCTACCACATCTTCTTGAGCTTTATAAAGTTCCCATGCAGCAGTAAAGCGGCCTGCATCTTTGCCCGAGTCAGAATACCCAACCATCACCTGTCCATTGATATTGCTTAAAGTCAGATCGTTCATGGCATCATAGTGAGAGAAGGATCAGAATTTTCATACCTCCTGGTGCCCATTATGGTTCCTAATGATATGATCACGATACCAATCAATTGACAGTAGCTTTTTTATGACTGAACCAGCTTCTCTCAAGTCCTTCACGGTTTCAAATAGGGGTACAACCCGAAGCCTGTTACAAGAGATTTCAATATTCGTGAAAGCTAATTTTATACAATATGCTAAACAAAAGTGGAGAAACATATCATATTTCCAATTATTTTCTCCATAGAAGAACATTTTTCTGTTTGTAAAAAGTCCTTGAACCAGAATACTTAAAAGGTATTAAATCAGGGCCAAATTATATTATGAACACATTCATTTCTTAAGAAAAGGGATACCTTAAATTCGTTGATGTATTTTTAGGAAATTTATGATCTGTCAGCAAAAACATTTGCTTTCTTTAAAATTTTAACTGAGTATTTGTTCCACATTTATGTAAAATTTTATTGTCTAGAAGCTATATTGCACTGTACTATTTTTTTTTTTTATGTTTTTCTCACATAGCATCAGATAAAATAAAAATAAAATAACCAGTTTCTCTTAAATGTTAACATAGATTAAGTTGGGATAAGACAACTATTAGGTGTCACAAAATAGACCAACCCAGCCCAGTCTCCAATCTACTATATCAAACTTAGTTATGATCTGCTGTCGAATAATCAATCTACATCACAAATGAAGCAAAAAAACACTACATATTGTTAGAGTAGAAGATGTAAATTTATGCTATGTGAAGGCATCTTACGTTCCACCAGGACATGGTCTGCCTAGCTCTCCAGCAACAGCAACGTGAGCATCCTTCTGCATGAGCTCCACTGCAAGAACATCACTAGCCTGCCAGTTCAAATAGGTAAAATGCTGATTACATACTGAATTAAAGGGAGAGGGGGAGAATTAGTTGTTGACAAAAGGTTGTAACAGAAGATCACTTGTTGTAGCAACTGAATCATTAAGATAGATTATAATTAAAAGTCATACGTTGGAGGCCATTGAAATCACATAAGCTCCGAGTGAATCACTTCCCAGTTCTGCTGCTACTCTGAAGGTGTCTAACACTTCTCTAACATCAGGAGTAACCTATAAAGGAAACCAAAGTAAGATATATAGGTAATAATATAACATAATTTTAAGATCTACATATGGCAATTGAATTTGGCATTATGATCTATGCAATATGGTTCGTAGTAATTTATCTGTTTTCTGCTAAATCTGCATGCTATTGTAGAAGTAGACTGGCACAGGGCTTTTCACATTTAGAAAAAGAACTGAAAACTTCATTAATAGAGATTGAATCAATGGTGAAACTTGGGACAAGGGGGTTCGTTAATTACTTGTGGAAGGGAAATTCTCTCTACCCTCCAAGATACTGAAATAAATGCAACAGCAGCACATGCTCTACTTCATTTTCTATTATCTCTTTCTGTTTCAGAAACAAGAGTCGTGATATTGGCAAGAAGGTATTCGTATAATTCTGGGAGTGAATCAAAGTTTTCATGCTGTTCTAAACTAGTAGAGCATTACACTTTTTTTTTTTGCAACACTCACTGAAAACACTACCCCGATGCTTGCACATAGAAACAATATAATGCACATACTTCGTCTGTTTGTTTGAGCTACCAAACAATTATACTACATGTTTTAGGGAGCAAGAGTGAGAACTGCAAGCAGCATGGAGTAGCTGCAACTGCAGTTGCTTTACGAGAAAGATTCTATTGTTCATAGTAAGGCAATTACCTCTATAGTTGGAGGTATTAGTGGCCTCTTTCCTTTCAACTCTCTTGTCAGGAATTCAAGTTTCTTATCTTCATCCCACTCACTATAGGTACCCATATCCAGATATGTGGTTATTGCATCCAGTGTTTCAGAATGTCTACCAGATTCCTGGTAAATTGGGGATGACAATTAGCAGCAGTAGCAGCAAAAATAGTTGTCGTTTTGGAACAGAAGAGGAATTACCTGACGAAGGTCAAGTTTCATTAGCACCATCCCAAAAGTAGCAACGCGCCTGATTAGGTCAGTAAGCCGGCCATCAGCTAAAATTCCAGACCCAGAAGATTGCTGTAATTTTAATTAGTCAATAATGAACATATGTAAATGCTAAAACAGATTCAATATCTGAATTATTTATTTAAATTATTTTATAGGTATAACATGCAGATACCAGTGAGTCATAGCACAGTAATAAAGGCTCTAGAAGTTGCTCTGAAGTTTCATAATAATCCCAAGAATCATATTCACAAGGAAGGTCCTCAAGAAGAAGTTCCAGCCGTCTCCGTGTCCTTGAAAGCTGAAGTTAGACAAAAAATACCTTATAAAATTTTAGAAGAATCAGAAACGAACAAAAAGAGTTTAAACTATAATCAAGTCATTAGTAAGAATGCCTAGTGAATTCCTGTAGCATATAAGAGGTCCATGTTTAGTTGTTAAATTCTTTATCCGTCAACTTTTCCACCAGCATACACCTTGGGTGAGTATACCAACAAACCATTGATAATACGCTGGAAGCCACAAGACTTTGATTGGTTATATAAGAATTCATCAATAACCAGATCATAGCAGGGAGCAAGATAAAATGGCCAAACTTAATGATCAAGACATTTCAAAATTCAAATGCAATGCCCACAAGGAATAGGTCCAATAGCCAAGCAAAGCATAACTGTAGGAAATGAATCATAAAAGTCATAGTTATGCATACAAGAAAGGTGCAATGGTTCTAACCCAACTATACCATACAGTGCCTGCAACAATTTCAGATGGTCAGAACCCAATAGTTTTTGTGAGATTCAAGCATGAGATTCTTTATGCAATTATGCCAAATATGAGAATAAGAAAATAATTGAATCAAGCTCATCTAGAAAACCGGAATGAACTCCCATTGAAAGATTAAACTCCAAAAGACCATTGTAACGAAAATTGATATAGATTTTATTGCCCAAATCCGATATTTGAATGATATACTTATCACTTAGAAGGTCATATCCACGCCTTCCAAATAGTAGCATTGTACTTAAAGGAAAATTGTTTTGAAGGACTCATTCCCATGATCAGCAATGATTTATCAAACATATGATGTTGATATGAGGCATTTGCTGAGAAAAGTAACTCCCCTTCATTTTTTCTTTTATTTTCTTTCAGGTAGGAGATAAATGGAGAACAGCAATTGACAAGTTATAATCAGACCCAGAAGTTTGGAACCAGAACAACACCTTTTCTTTCACATCCCCCAGAACAACTCTATAAGGAGCCATTCCAGGTAACTGGGAAGAGCTTGGTTCTAGAAGCTTTTGAAAACTGTTCCTTCCTATCTGAGAATCGGCAAATTGTTTCCTCTGAAGTAGAAGTTGACTTGAGCTAAGAGATGATGATCTTGGTGTCACAGCTGTTGGAGTATTTCCTGAACTATTAGCACTGCCATTTCCATGTGTTTTAATTGTGAGGTTATTGGTTACATGTAAAGATTCTTTGAAATTCAAAGACCCTTCACTACCCTGTAAGAAAAAGAGCATGAAATATTTTGGCATTAGGATGGACAAAAAAGATGGTGTTGAGGAAAGTAGAATAGCAAAAAACAGTTTCCTGAATTTATTTTACCTGTCGATTCATTGGCATGAAGTCTGACCCGGGAACATTTAGTCGAGGATAGTGAGTCTCGACGTCATTGTGCTCTACCAGGAAAGTATTCGAAAAAGAAAAGGAGATAGATTAAAGCAAAATTTGCATCACAACTTTCGAATGATGATAGATGCGATCAGCCAAGTACTGAGACAAATAGCACTTAAGCAGTGATATGGCCAGTGCATGCTGCCATGAAAAAGAGAACCAAAAAACAAAGAAAGAACCAGGCTTAAAAGGAAAAAGGAAAAGGCAAACTTTGGGTAAAATTGACAAAAAAATTAGCTGCATATAAGAAAGCTCTGGCACCATTAAGAAAGAAAAATCACAGTCTGATAAAGCAAGACAAAAAAAACAAGATTGTTAAAAAATACTGTTTAATCTTATGGTCAAGCATAAATATTATGTGCCAAAATTCAATACCTAAAAAATTTTCACAAAAAAAAAAAGTTTATTCCATAATCAACCTCAATACAAATGGATGATGTTTGAACCCAATGATAACAAACCCGTAATAAGTACGAACAATTATCAAAATTCTTGATGACGCAGACCTTTCAACAAGAAAATCATCTGATGGATTTGAAGAACTCTAGGAAGAAGCTCTCCATAAATTTCATGCACAGATTCATAAAACTTAACAGATTGAACCAGATCATGACATTTGTGTGTGATATAACACAAGCAATAATCAATCATCAGTTGACATTGATTCCTAAAGATACAAAAATAATATGCGTAGCACACTTCAATTACAAATTCTTGAGTAGATTGATGTATAAACACAAATCGGATGTGTATGCCAAAAGCATCACTACTACTGGGAAAACAGAATAAAGTTTGACTTGGTGTGAATCAGTCAACGGAAAAAGGAAATGTATTTCACATAATCGCAACTCGCAAGTTACCAAATCGGACAACATTACAAAACTCTCTAGGTAGAGAAATTAACCTGCACAAGAAGGCAGGTCAGCTCCAGCTGGTAGTTGCGTAGGAAAGGGTGGAGCATTACTGCTGTGATTCTTGAAATGACCCAAATTTGATTGTTGACTCCGACTTTCATGCCAAGCCTCCTCTGTATTTTCTGAAGCATTTGAGCCATAAAAGTTAGCACTAGCTCAGTGGTGCTTCAGCTGATGTCCAATATGATCTTAAAAGGTAATAGTTCAACGAGATAACCATTAAGCACAACTTATAGAACCTTGGAATACTAATCCTTTGCCATATAGCACAAACATGCCAAGACAACAAGCACAGTGAATAGACAAAATATATCAATATCCAAAGACTGAAAATTTGCTGCATTAGTACTTGGACATACTGATTTCTCTATGCAATACAGAGTCGAAGATAGTATCACCGTACTAGGAATTAAAATCAACTATTATAGGAACAATGCATGCCACACCTTTTGCTAAAATTTCATGCGCCAATCTTGATAACTTTGCGCTGCATTGGTTCATGGAGAGTTCAAAGCGAAGATTATCAACTTCACGCAAGTAAAGATCAACAGCCATCCATCTTGATAAAAGAGATACTTCTTTTGTGACCTGAAATCATGAAGATGAAAACCCATTACCAGCATGATGAAGAACAATAGAATAACCTAATCTCTATCAGGCAGTAGGATGTAGAAACAATCTAACAATCATTATTCTAGCCGTAGAATATTTGTTTGCTACAACAGATTTCAGTTCACACAGCAGAAAGCACCAAGACTCACCTTCGCCGTAACATTAGGATTTCCATCTCGATCACCCCCCATCCAGGATCCATATTTAATTGGAGTGCATGTCAAAGGTAGAGGCTTTCCAGTATGCTGAAGAAAATGAACCAATATTGGTGTCAGGCGACAGACTAAGTGGAAGTTTTGCAGAGTATATGAGACTAACCTTTTTTAGTGCATTGCTGAGACGACGTAAGTAATGAGGAACAGCACGCCAAAGTGATTGCTCTACAATATTTAAGCCTGGAAAGAAAAGTGATATTTAGTCAAAGTAAAAGTGCATACATATCTCAACATAACCAAACCTAAGAAATTTACCGGCCCTAGCTTCATCAACTGGGGTAGGCTTGTGTCGCCTGAGCTCATCGGTTTGCCATATTGAAGCAAGCTCTCTCACCTATAATATCAAAAAGACTCATGTACCATAGGGAATTCTCATTAAAATTTGCATTTCTTCTTTTATTATTTTACACGTCTTTTAAGAGAAGCAATTACCAGATCTTCTATCAACATCTCTCGATCTTCATGCCCAAGGTCAGGTCTATCATTATATTCTAAAAGATGCTGCAAAAAGAATAAAAGGCTCAACATACAACAAAAGGTGAATGTCTTACACATAACTAGAATACCCAATCAGCATAATAAAAAAATCTGCAAACAGCATACTGCAATTCTGATATGCTTGTATTGCAAGGTTCGGCGGTTTATTTGCGTGGGATGTGCTGTAAGGACAATTTCAACCTCCTGTGGTAAAAAATAGTCAACATTATTTCACGAAATGAAATATTTTTAACTGCTGACAGGTAAACTAAACATAAAAAGGCAAGAATTATACACCTGTTTGCAAACAGTATCATAAAGCTCAGCTGGAGAAACACCACCCTGCACAAGCTGATTCAAGGTATCATCACAAGATTTTGATAAATATGCAGCGCCTCGAGCCTTAGTCACTCTGCAAAGTTGGATGTACACTTCTGATTATTACAGAAATTGAAGTCTCAATTTCAAGGATTTCAGCATCACAGTTTCAGAACATAGGACACAACATGAAATACATTCTTATCTGAATATTTATCATTAGAAGTTGTAATAATTCAATGGGACCACGATCAATAATCAATGAAGTTGCACATATGCTGTTGATGAGCCTAATATCTGACATTAAGTTACATTGCTCAAACACGTTTTGGACAAAGCTCAAGCACAATTGGTTTTTTTAATATATAAATGAGAAGACACCTTTGTGAAAATGCTGACTACAACAAGGACACTGTCTAGTCAAATCTACAAATTAATGCATGATTTGCAAAGTAACATACCAAAACAAGATAGCTATTACACTTTTTTTTTAATGTGAATGTTTTCCATGGTACACTAGTGTATCTTCATAAACCAAGCAAAACAGACAAACCGTAATTATGTATAAAACGAATAACTACAAGTATACCTGTGATGAGTTTCTGCAATCCCTGTCAGATTTAGATAATGACTAAATGCTCGGGCCAGTGTTAGTGCTTCCTCAAGTGTCATTTTAGACAACTCTGCAGCTAGTTGCTTCTCAAGAAGTTCTGCTGTGTCCTCAATTCCCGCCATCCTCATGTTGCATGCACTCTACCCCCCATAGATTAGTCAGTAGTATTTGTAGTCACACATACACAAATTATTGATAGAATACATTTCCCTCCTTAAATTGCTCAAAGAAATCCAAAATAAGACAAAGTAACTCATGAAATCATTCGACAGTGATAACATGGCGGAGTGCTGGTCTCAAAGCATTTGCATTCAGTAGATGGGAGGAAAATAGGCGTATACAGCATATGCAAATGGAGAAAAGGTCACATGGTACCATGCAAGTATGCTGAATTCAACAACCAACCAAATAATCCAATGAATCGATCATTCAACAGAGATAAAACAGAAGGCAATGTTACCACAATCTAATTAAAGACGATATACATAATCAAAATTGACGACGCGATACGCATAAAGCAGAAAAACAACTAAACGAACAAAAATTACTCCACATACTCCGCGATCAATTGCTGAAATAGCATTAAAACCATAATATTATACGAAATTAGAGTGTTACAGGTGAATATAAGTAGACTACTACTATACACATACATATATAAATAATTAAATAAAGCAGTGGCAGGACACCAGTAATCTGAGTCCTAAGAGAGAAAGATAAATACATCTGAAGAAACAAGAGAGGAAACGGAGAAATCGGAATAGAAAGTAAGAGTATAGTTGAGGAAAATGGAGGAAACCTGAGCGAGGACTCTGGTTCTTTCGAGTTTGTCCATGAAGTCGGGGCCTACTTCTCGTTGAAGAACATCATTAAGTAGATTTCCGAGTAATCTACAGTCATCTTCAAAGCCTTGTAACGATATCTCCTCGGCTATGTCATCAGTAATGTCAGTCATATTTTCTCCCTGAATTGGAATAACCAACAATGAGAGAGAGGGAGCAGTAGTGTGTTATGAATCGGAAATGTGTGGTAGTGGAAGAGTCAAATGAGAGTAGCGTGATGATGTACGGCGGGTGTGATAATATGCAACAGCAACCTGAATCAATCAGAGAGAGAGAGAGAGAGGGTAGCTCGTTGTCAGTGCCGAAATGGTGGTGGAGTAGATGTGGGCCCGTTATGGTTTACGGAGGAAGACCCATGGTGCCACGTGCCAATTACACCCTAGTTTGCGGAGATGATTTTGTCGTCTTTTGTAGCCTATAAAAATATTCCAGGTGATTTTTACTTTCTATTTTAAAAATCGGATTTTGAGTTTTTAATCCTACATCGTTTTATCGTTTTTAAAAATTATTTTTTATAAGATTGAATAAAATTGTATTATAATAAAATATTTAACAAAATTCATTGTAGCCTAGTGGTTGTCCTTTGATTGTGTTAACATCATGTCCTAGGTTCGAATAGTAATATCATTAATTGCACTTACTAATAATATAATTAACAGTTTTTCTAGATTATGGAAGTGCAAGTACAAATAAACAAAAGGTGTATCATTAGCATACTTAGTTATAATATCATACATTTTTCATTAATATATAACTTACATTTTTCATTAATAGAACATACACTTTTTAGTTATAATATCATACACTTTTCATTAAATAGATCATACACTTTGCATTTATAATAACATACAATTTTCATTAAATAAACATACATTTTTCATTAATAGATCATACACTTTGCATACAATTTTCATTAAATAAACATACATTTTTCATTAATAGATCATACACTGTTCAGTTATAATATCATACACTTTTCAGTTATAATAACATATACTTTTCATTAAAAACAATGTTGCACTTTTCAATATAGTAACATACACTTTTCATTAAAAAAACAAAGATACACTTTTTAGTCATAATAACATACACTTTTAAAAAAAAAAATCGAAAAAAAAAATCAAAAAAAAAAATTTTAAAAAAATCGAAAAAAAAAAGGAAAAAGTCAAAGTTTGACCGTTGACCGGTCAACGGTGGTCAACAGTCAACATTTGACTAGTAAAAGTCTACTCAAGTACATGGTGTACTTGAGTACATACAAGACTTTGGCAAAATAAAGAGTTAGATGATTATTTTTTAATGAATTTAATCTATTCACTCAATCAATCGTAGATGATTTTTGCAGTGTGTGAGTGGGGCATTTTAAATTTTAATATATTAATGACAAATACTAACTTTCATATATCGGTGAATACACATATTAAAAATATATAACAATGAGTAGGCTTTGAATGGTAATTTTATAATTTTTTATGTATAAAGTTAAAAAACAAAATAAATTAACTTGTGTGTATGTATAGGTCAGTAAGTTTGAAAGTTGTGACATTTTGTGTAAAATTAAGGATATTGTGAGGGTGAAGTTTTATAAAGGATTTTCAATTTTAATTTAAGAGTGTAAAAATTATTATGAGATGTGAAAAATAATGTGTGAAAGTTATTATTGACGGAAGAAAATATATATGTATTTATTTTGAGATATTTAACAATAAATGTTATATATTTAATATAAAAGTAAACAAAGTATTATCTAAAAAATATGTCATACATAAATTATTAGTATTTAAATCGTTACTATCGCCCCCTCAAGTCTAAATTCAGGGTCCGCCCCTGTTGCCATTCACAACTTAATTTTGCACCTCTCGCATCAAATACTCCAAGCGACAATGCAAATGTTATCCAAATTGACAGTAATCTCTCATTATCCACTAACGCTAATAAAATTTCATATATCAAGGTGCTTGCCTTTTTTTTTTTTATTATTATGAGCCATAGGTAGAGATTTTTCAAGGCGTGAATAGTGATAGCCAGGCAGCAAACAAAATAGAGGGGTGTAGAAACATGATGTCTAAAATCATTCTTTTGACATAAAGAAAATTCATGCATAACACCCCTAGTTAATTAATAAAGCATATAATTCGCATTTGGGCTTTTTTAATAAAATATTATTATTTTAAATTTAAATTAATAGAATGTAGGTGTTTGAAGAAGTGTTAACAAAATACACTAGAGCGCCGTATGAATGGGCGCATAAAGGGAACAATGTCAGAAGCCTGACAAGAAAATTCAGAGGGAGAGAGTGGCGCCTATAGAAAGGGCGCCCATGGATTTGTGGGTGGGTGGGTGGGTGGGTGGGTGGGTGGGTGAGTGGGATGGGGTGGGGGTTTTGGGCGTATTATTTATCTTTTTTTTTTAGGTGAATTCAATATATATATATTACTAAAAAAAATTTAAAAATTGTTCACCATATATTATTCATTTTATTTTTGATATACATCATCTATTATTTTATTATACTCTATCTAGATTTTTTATTTTTTAATAAATACTCTTTTGTTGGAGTGTACAAAATGTATGATTTTAAACTTATTCACACATATTACAAAAATTAATGACTTTTTACTACACCCCTAATTAATTGCTATGAAGTTTTATAATATACTTTAAAAATTATTAATATCTAAATTATTAGTATTAATTAATTTGAGGGTAATTTAAAAAAAAAAGTGCAATTAATTTACACTAAAAAAATGTAAAAACGTCATATAATTTACAAAGAAAACATTAAATATAAGGAATATTTTTTTTTCACATTTTTTTAAAATACTTGCCTATCTACGTATTTTTTCTCTTTTTCTATCACTATCATTTATACTAAATCTATTATTTTATTATGCTGTTTAATTTTAGTACCAAAAACAATTGATATTTTTTATTTTCAGATTCTCTCTTACACGTAAAATATATTAAAATTATTTATCATTAATTAATATTATTCTTGTTTAATTTTTTACATCAAATATTAATTTAACAAATTAAGATTATAATTTTATTACAATAATATCCTTCATTTAATGATAATAATAGAATAGTTAATTTTGTACATAAAATTTACAAAAACATATATGCAATATTGATCAATTGAGGTAAATTAAGTTAAAATTTGTGGGTCAAACGCGGGTCAATCTTAATTAAAATATTTATTTTCGTTCTCAAATGTTATCTTACTACAAAACGTATTACTGTAAGTCCAAAAATACTTTGAACACTTAATTTTATTTTATTTTTGGCAAAAATACTAAAATAATTCTGACTTATTCGGCTTCTACATGACTAAAACAATGTTACTATAAGACCAAAATTTTATCACTACAAGGTCAAAAGTGTATTACTCCACTACATGTCCAAAAATATTATAGACACTTAATTTTTTGGGTGAATTTATCAATGTTTTGACATGTAGTATTAAATTTTTAGCTTGTAGTGGTATACTTTGACCTTATAGTAACAATATTTTAGTCATTTAGTAAACCATCTATTTGCAACCCGCGGTATTTATGGGCAACTCGAATCCGGGCTTATGACCCGCGATTTTTTTAAAATTGTCTTAATTTGACTTTTGAGCTAAATGAATTTAAAATTTTAACTTGTCTAATTGAAATAAAATATATGCAATATTTCATATAAGACCAGCCTAAAATATTTTGTAGAATAATAAAAGTAGTCTACAATGTATAAATAATAGCATAAGTTACAAATGAATAAGGATAAAATTAAAGACAAACATTTCAAAAAAAGTGAAAAAAGCAGGTTATTTATTAAAAAATTAAAAACTTATTTGTCAAAAGGTAAAATAAGTAATCCAATATATATTGAAATTTGGAACCATCTAAAAAATAATAATATAAACTAGGAAAAAAAAATTATTTAATATAAAAAAAATAAAAAATACACCCAAACCCCCCACCCACCCCCCACCCACAAAGATTCCATGGGCACCCTTTCTACATGCGCCACTCTCTCCGTCAGCACTTTCCTGCCAGACTTCTGACATTGTTCCTTTTAGGCGCCCATTGATACGGCGCTTTAGTGTATTTTATTAAAACTTCTTCAAACCCCTACATTCTATTAATTCAAATTTAAAATAATAATATTTTATTAAAAAAGCCTTCGCATTTGACTAAGAAAGGAAATTTGAAGGACTCTAAAACCTCAAATTTCACAAACGTAATAGATTTTTCGATGAATCTGTCGTCTTCTATATAAAAAAAAATGCACAACTCACCCTAGAAAATTCAAAATACTTTTACGTTTGGAAAGTTAGAAACTAGACTTATATATGTATCTGGAAACCTGATTTTTTGAAGATGAATGATACTGTATTTCTTGAAAACAGTTTACTGCTCAAAGCTGACTTAGTAGGTTGTTTAATTTTAATTTATAGGAACTAAATTTTCTTTTATTGAGACATTTCTTTCCACATCATTTATATGTATTACACATATATGTATTGAAAAAAGACATAAGACCATCATGGATGGCCAACTGAACTAGGCTTAAACATTTTTTTTTTTTTTTTTTGAGGGCAATCAAATAATCAAACGTCTATCTATGCTAAATTAATCTACATTTTTACCTTTTTTCTAATTACTTTAAGTAACTTTAGGGAGGGATGATAAATTGGAATATTGAGAACACAAAATTTGAGTTCTCCAATGATTGATGGGAAATTTTTTAATCAGGGCGATTTTGGATTAAATCGTTCAATTACTAATTATAAAATAATATTATTTTATATCCCCTCGGAAACTATAATTATAACTCAAATATCACGACAATAAAATTCACCCCTAATTGGATCAAAATTCATACAACCATTAGAAAAAGGAAAAAAATCATTTCTTAATCAATCTATTTGGATAAGAGAAGATGTACCAAAATAATGTTGCTCTTTAGAGTCTTGAAGAGGTAAGGATTGAAAAGTGAACGAGTGATGTATATTGAACGATTTATACAATCTATCTGGCTTTGAATTAAAGGTCCATGGCCACATTGTGATGTCCCTTTGTTTCCTTGTTGGGGCAATCTTCAACATACAAAGACAAAGTATATATAATTGAAATTCTTATAGATATGATGTTACATACCACTTATTGATTTAATTATGATATATAAGGGATGAATGATGATGTAGGGAGGGTTTTCAACTTCGAGAAGAATATTTTTGGTGTGGGCTTCATTTTGATGGACCCTCTTGGAGTTTGTCGAGGCGCCGATTGTCACAGGATTGCTCCACTAAACTCAGTTCTAGGGTCGGAATTGACAGAAGTGGCAACAAGCTTGGATGCGTGTATACTTAGGAACATTTTGAGAATCAAGGTGAGATCGGATTCCAAGGAAGCGATTGCAGCCATCCAGCAGAGAACTATTTATGCGGGTTTCGAGGCAAACTATGTGCGTGATATTTTGAGGAAGATGGAGAACATCGTCGTGTGCAATGTGTCTTACGTTCCACGTTGCCTAAACAGAAAAGCACATAGATTAGCTACTTTTACTTATAGTTCGTCCTCTTCTCATGATTGGAGTGGTGATAAAATTTCCGAATTGGGTCGGATCTTAATTTGCAAGCCGACTCTTTTCCGTCTAAAAAAAGATATATAAATATCCAGATGTCAGTACAAGAAAACTGCAATTTAGCTGTGAAAAAATTCGTCGATAATTTTTGTTAGAATTAATGCAATATTGAATGTCATCTGATTTTTATCTATAAGAAGAGTTGCTAGTGTTCTGATCTTGGAGTTCAGCAAAGTTGGGTTAAGGTGTAACTCAGCTGATAAGGTTTAGTGATCTGATTAGGAGTCAACTGATCTGATAAGAGTTTGGACAACTCTACTGAAGCAAGTCGTCTGAAGTCAGTTCAGGAGAGTTGGGTCCAAGTCTGCTAAAGCCAACTCAGCTGAGTCAAGTCTGCTGAAATCTAGTTTTCAGAGTTAGTTAATTCTGTTATTTATGTTAGTTAGTTGGTTAGTGGCGGTTATCTAATGCATTGTACATCTATAAATACACCATCTAGTGCATATGTTGCATAGGTTGTAGGTTACTGAAACTGAGAGTTTTGAGAGATCAAGCTTAGTGAATACTTGTAATCTGTAACTTTCATATTGAGATTAGTGAAGGGAGTCTTCTATCCTCCGTGGACGTAGATCATTTGATCGAACCACGTAAATTCCGAGTCTTATTTTGCTTTCTTTATTCGTTTCAATTCATTGCGTTTCTAGTTGTCTTGATTTATCATTTGTAAGGAGTTGCTTTGTGGATACAATTCCATAACAATTGGCGCCGTTTGTGGGAAGTCGAAAGATAGTCAAGAATCAAGAAATGGGCTCTGTGAAGTTGGAGATAGAGAAATTCAATGGTAAGACAGATTTTGGTTTATGAAAAGCCAAGATGAAGGCTCTGTTGTCACACCATGGGCTGAAAGAGGCCCTTACTCCTCTTGACCCTGCTGCATCCGATGCAGACAAGGCCAAGAAAGAAGAGCTTATGGAAAAAGCTTATAACATTGTTGTTCTGAGTTTGAGAGACAATGTGTTCATGGAAGTTATGAAGGAGAAGGATGTTGCTGGAGTTTTTGAGGCATTAGATGATCTGTATTTGGCACAATCTTTGTCAAATCAGATGTTTATGGAAAGGAAGCTCAATAATTTCAAGATGACAGATGATAAAACCCTTGATGAGCAGTTAATAGAGTTCATGCAGGCAGTTGATGATCTTGAAAATGTTGGAATTACCTTGGAAGATCACAAGAAGTCTTTTCTACTCTTAGAGGCATTACCACCTTCATATGACATCTTCAAAGATGCTTTGCTGATTACCAAGGAGGGTAAGACAAAATTCAAATAAGTCTTGTCTATACTGAAGACCAAGAGTTTACATGTAGCAAACTCAACCAAGAAGACTAAGAACCAAGCTGAGGGTCTTAATATCAAACTTAAGAATGACAAGAAAGGAGGACAAGACAAGAAGTTCCATGCCAAGCCATATCAAAAGAGATATGGATATGTAGTCAAGAACAAAGCTTGCTACAAATGCCATAAAGAAGGAAATTTCATAAAAGATTTTTCTGAGCATAAGAAGTCAGTTGATCCTGCTAAAACTGATGTAGCAGAGGCAAAAGGATATGATAGTGCAGAAGTGATGAGCATAACAGATAGTAAACTTGTTAATGAATGGGTGTTGGATTCTGATTGTTCTTTTCACATGTGTCCTACCAAATCTTGGTTTCAAAACCTGGAGATGATGGATGGAGGATCAGTTCTTTTGGGCAATGATGAGAGTTGCACTGTGAGAGGAGTTGGCACTGTGAGGGTGAAGATGTTTAATGATAAACATGTGATCCTGACCAATGTCAGATTTGTTCCAGATTTGAAGAGAAACCTTATATCTCTTGGCACACTAAATGCTTTGGGTTATGAATTCAAGACGGAAAAAGGATGTCTGCTTGTTACCAAAGCTGATAGAATAGTGATGTAAGGGAAGAAGTCTAATGGGTTATATTCTTTAATTGGTGAGACAATCACAGGTGCTGCTGATGTTACCATGAGTGTTGATGATGCTATGCTTTGGCATAAAAGACTAGCACATGTGGGAGAGAAAGGTCTGATGGAGTTATCCAAGAAGGGGGCATTCCACCAGAAGACTTTCAAAAACCTGGAGTTTTGTGAGCAGTGCATTCTTGGTAAGGCCAAGAAGAAGTCTTTCCAGAAGAGCCAACACACCACCAAGGAGATGCTAGACTATGTACATTCAGATTTATGGGGGCCATCAAGAACTGAAACCATTGGTGGAGGTAAGTACTTCATGTCAATTATAGATGACTATTCTAGAAAAGTTTGGGTGTTCATTCTCAAACAGAAGAGTCAAGCCTTTACAAAATTCAAAGAATGGCTACTTGAGATAGAGAACAAGAAAGAAAAATTCTTAAAACATTTGAGGACATATAATGGCCTTGAGTATCTATCAACTGAATTCAATGAATTTTGTAAAGAGAAGGGCATTACTAGACATAAAACTATCCCTCTTAATCCACAACAAAATGGATTAGCAGAGAGAATGAATAGAACTATTCTAGAACGGGCCAGATGCATGTTAGCTGATGCTAAATTACCTAAAAGTTTTTGTGGAGAAGCTGTATGTACTGCATGTTACCTAATAAACAAAACTCCCTCATATGCTTTAGAAGGTAAAACCCCAAATGAGATCTGGTATGGCAAGCTGTCTGATTATTCAAAACTCAAAGTGTTTGGATGTCAGGCATATGCACATATTAGACAGGATAAGCTTGAGCCAAGGGCTTTGAAATGTATATTCATTGGCTATCCAATATGTGTCAAGGGCTATAGATTGTTGATTCGGGTGGAATTTACGCGTTTTAGGGGCACATGTGAAGTATGTTTTGATGTGGATTTCATTGATTTATGCATTGATTATGATTGTTTGAGCCAAAATGAGAGAAAGGTTGTGTTTTGTCGATTTTATAGGAAATATGATGGAATTTGGAGCAAAATACCAACCATACTTTACTGGATCAGGAAGAGGAGTGCACCGTTGGATTCTTCTCGAAAAATGGAGTGGAATGAAAAAAAGAATCGAGTCAATCGGAGGTCGGAAGCTCGAGATACGAAGAGACGAAAAAAACATGCCCGGGTAGAATCAACCCGGGCGGGTCAAAAACGACCCGGGCAAGGCTGAATTTGGTGGACATTCGTATTTAGCCCGGGTGAAACCCACCCGGCCGGGTGGGATCGACCCGAGCAAGGCCAAAATTGATGTTGCTTCGACTTTTGGCCGGGTGGCATGCCCGGGTGGGAGCCACCCGGCCGGGTGACCTCATTCTCGGGGGTTTTTGGCCATTTTCTCCATTTTTGAGGGACCAACTTGCAATTTTGGCACCCAAACCCTTCCCCAACACTATATAAGACCTCATTCTTGAAACCCAAGACACTTCTCCCCCAATCCACACATAGTTACACATATTTGGAGGTGTTTTGGCCATAACTTCTTCATCTCTTCATCAAATCAAGGAAGAAAGGATGCAATAGCTCCCAAATTCCATTCCCTACCACATTCTAGACTAAGCTTTCTCTTTCTTTTCCTTTTTATTTAGTTATTTCATTTGGATTTTGTAATTTGATTATGTTTGTAGTTAGCTAAACAAATTTGTGGTTCTAAGGCATTGTAGAGATTTGGATTGATGTTTATGAGTAATTTCTTGCTTTAATTGGTGTTTATTTCTTATTTGCATATTCAATTATCCATTGCAAAGCATGTTGTTAGTGGCCATAATGATTTGCTTGATTCATTGTTAATTGGGGTAGTATCGAGAGATTTATTCCATTTAATCGTATGCGAATGTGCAACCCGGTATTATTATGATCTCGAGAGAGGATTAATTATCGGAGAGGGAATCGAATGATCTTAGGAGCTATTTTAGATGGTGTAATGTTTGTGATGTAGACATACGAGCTTATATTACATTGCGTCTTTGGATTAATTTGTATCGAGAGATCGATTAGTTCTTCTTGTGTGATCACCCTATATGAGATAACCTTAATGGCCATTTAAACGAGATAACTCTCATAAACGGACGTCTAAGTACTACAATTGCCTTGGAACCCACCTTTTCTCTTTGAGTTTACATCCACTTTACTTTCGTTTTGTGATTTGTATGCCATTTGATCGATTTCGTATTTACTCTTTAGTTGTTTATTTGTGACACATTGTTAGACAATCTTAGGAGTAATTCAACTTTCAAATTATCGATCACGTCTATTTAGAACTCGACTAGCAAACTACCCTTTTATGCTTTAACCTTCTCGTGGGATCGACCTCGTGCTTATCACGCTACAATAGACGCCGTATACTTGCGGTTGTTTATTTAGTGTTGCATAATGCGTGTATCAATTGTGGTGCCTTGAACCAGGTCATAAGAAATTGATAATCAGCAAAGATGTTGATTTTAATGAGAAGGTAATGGGATATCCTCACAATGGAAATTCCCATGACCTAGATGGAAAAATTGTAAATGAGTCAGAAGAGAGTTTCTCAGTTGAGGTGGAGCTTCTTGGATCAGATGAGTTGACCCTAGAGGAGGTGGACAACTCTGTTGATACAGAATACAACACCCCTGATGAGGTTGTTCCAGAACAGGTGCCAGAAAATGATCCAGAAGATCATTCAGAAGATGATGCCATGGAGGACAACCCTGCTGATCTGAGAAATTACAGTCTTGCAAGAGATAGGCTTGATTCAGGTGGAATTTACACGATTTAGATGCATATTTGAAGCTCATTTGATGTTGATTTAATTGAATTATACAGTGAATATGATTGTTTAAGCCGAAATGAGAGAAAGGTTGTGTTTTGTCGATTGTGTAGGAAATACGATGGAAATCGGAGCAAAACTCATACCACAAGTGATCGGACCAGAAAGAGGAGTGCACGGTTGGATTCGTCTCGAAAAACGGAGTGGATTAGCCAAAGGAATCGAGTCAATCCGACATCCGAGGTGAAAGTTATGCATGGAACGAGAAGGGGAAGAGGCACTCGACCGAGTAAGGTTACTCGGCCGAATCTGCAATTTTGAACTTCACTGCGCACTCGGCCGAGTGAGCCAACTCGGCCGAGTAAGGTTGAATGCGTAGCTCCTGGAATCGGACATCACTCGACCGAGTAAGGTTACTCGGCCGAATCTGCAATTTTGCATTTTACTGCGCACTCGGCCGAGTGAGCCAACTCGGCCGAGTAAGGTTGAATACCGTAGCTCCTGGAATTGAAGACCACTCGGCCGAGTGACCCTCATTCGGCCGAGTCTCGGCTGGAAAGAGTTGCTACACGCTTCTTAAGTGTTCCACTCGGCCGAGTGACCCCAACTCTGTCACGCCCCATTTTTCATAAAAGTGAATTTTAACAATAAAACTATCAATATAGCAAAAAGGGAATGCGATATGAGATTTTTATTTGCGAATTTACTCAACAAAAATTACTTAAAATATTAATTGCAGAAGATTCAAGAAAAAAATATAAATTGTGTTTAGATAAAAAAAAAATTGTCAACCATGCACATTTAATTATCTTATAAAAAGACTTAACAATTGGATTGCTGAAAATTAAAATAAACTAGTTCGAAAAAAATTGTTAATTAACTACATCCATCGCCTCATCCCGCCGCCAACTCCTTAACCTGAAATGTTAAAAATAAGGGGTGAGCAACCACAGCTCAGTGGGGACAAGTTTGTCAAAAATAAATACAATAAGTAATTAAATCAACAACATGTATAACTCCATAACAATTCAATATCATCATTTTGTTCGTAAATATCAATTGGCATATCCTCGTTTATAAAGGTCAGAAGACCTATCCTCGTTTATAAAGGTCAAATGACCTGTCCTTGTACATCTTTCACATGAATATCAATGTAAATACATATCATATTTAATAATGACAAACGAATTAGATAGAAACCCCCACCTTATATATTCAATGCGAATGCGTAACGCAGAAACCTCGAATCAAACTAGCCTCCGTGATTGTTGTGACCTTTGTGCCAAAATAGTGAGAAGAACAATAGTCTTAGAAGTAAAGAATTCCTGCAACACGAATTTGCTTGAAGGTGCTAGGGAGTGATTAAAATTTTCTTTGTGAGGAAGAAGTGAGATCAATATCTGTTTTGGGTTCTAAAAGAAGAAAATCTGTTCCTGAAATTTTGGTTATGAATATAACGTCTCCATGCTTCTCTCCAAAGGTTGACTTACTATGATAATTGATAGAGAAAATTTTGGGTTTTGGCGGAATATTTGGCCTCTGGGTTGATTGTGATTAAGGACCAACTTAATATTCAATTGGCTGAGATTTTGGGTTCTAAATTGGGAAAGATTTGGGGGTAAAAATAGAGCTAAGACTTGAATAAATAAAATTTAAAATGAAAGTAAATTTAGATTAAAGTAAAAATAAAATATCGGGTATTACTCGGCCGAGTCACCCAAATTTCGGTGCCAAACTCGTATTTTCTCCATTTTTGAGGGATCAACTTGCAATTATGCCATTCAAACCCTTCCCAAACACTATATAAACTCCATTTCTTAAAATCCAGAGTAGAACTCCTTTTACAAGCATTTTTTTCCACACACACATTCACATAGTTGTAGGTGTTCTTCATTTTTAGTTTAATTTCTTCAATAGATTAGATAGAATAGTGGTGTTTACTTCAAATCAAGCTACTATTATCATCGGGCATCGTCTATTACATCGTTTTGTAGCTAAATTCGTATGATCAAGGTGATATTACTCTATTTTGCAATTCAATTTGGTATTTTCTTAATTTCTTCAATCTCTTGTTATTTTATTATGAGTTTGATGTTATTTGTTGTTGTAGCCATCGAATTCTCTTCTAGAACCATGGGCTAATCCTCAATTGCCTTGGGTGTGGATGTTTTGATGAGAATTTAGTGTAATTGTGGATTAGTTGCATGATTAGCTTATAATTTTGGTGTTTATGTTTTCTAGAGTTGTACTTTGATTGATTCATTTGGTTGATCAACCCTATTAGCAAGCATGTTCGATTATGTTTATTGCAACGAGAGTTGGGTAGCATGATTGGGAGTGTGAGTGTGAGCTTTGATCAATTGAATAGAAGTTAATTAGTAATTAGCTCACCCGAGAGGGGTGTTAATGGCTAGACCGACAACCTTAGACACTACACGAATAGAGGTCGTCTAGGAGTTTGGTGAGAGGGCGTTTCATAAGCATTAGTAACCGTGTTGAAAGTGCTTATGCAACACTATCTTAGGAGCTTATGGTATTTGGTTAGATCCTATAATTGCTAATCAATGCACGATGTTTACCTATGCCTTTCGAGGGGGTTTGCACACTTATGTGATAGCCTTTAGCTTAACCAAAATTTGTAGTAAAATCATGTAATTAGTTCACTAGTTCACTTAATTGCTCACAAAACGGAAACACCCGAGGCAATACACTTCCCTTGCACTTTCCAAAAGAAAGTTAGATAGATTGTCATTTCTTGTCACTAGTTCTTATTACTTTAGTTAATATAGTTTACTATTTTTGTGCTTATTCTCGAAAATCCAAAACACATCATTTAATTACTACAATAGCATGCCTACTTGTAACTTTAGGGATTCACTAGCACTCAATTAAGTCTTTGGAACGAAATTTTACTTGGTATACTTATCGTACTACTAACGAACCCATACGCTTGTGGGGATCGTATAGTTGTAAAAAGTGTGCAAAAATACATCCAAGTCAATGGCGCCGTTGCCGGGGACTTAAGCGAGTGTTGTTAGTGAGACTTAGAGTTTGTTAAGTGTTATTGATAGTAGCATTTCTTTTTCGTTATTTTGTTTTAGTTCGTCTTTGTGGGCTTTGATACTTGTCTTTTGTAGGTGTATGATCACAAGATCTCGTGGAGGAAATTTGGAACCATTGGATCTTGAGATCGAGGCACACGCAAGAAGAAGGAATCGAAGTAGGAATCGACAAAGAGTCATAGAAGAACCATTTGAGATGGAAAACATCGAAGAGATGATTCCTCCACCAAATGGAGATGATGATCCTCAAAGAGAGAACAACCAAGTTGCAAACCAAGTTGGAGGGAATCCACCTCCAAACCCACCACAAAATCTCCATAACCCAAATCCACAATATCCACCTCAAAACCACCTTCCATATCAAGGATACTATCCTTACCCCTATCCACCTCCACAACAAGCCTACTATTCACATCAATTTCCACCACCTCAACACCCTTACCCTCCACCTTACCAATACCCTCACCCTCAACACATTCAAGAGGAATACATCCCTCCTCCTCCACATATAGAAGAGCCTCAACGTGTGTACCATGGAAGGCCAATGAGGGAATATTTTGAGCCTCAACCAAGAGAGTATTACGATGGGTTGGCAAGACCAAGGGTGGAGGCAAACAATTTTGAGATTAGTGCCTCTTTATTAAGGATGTTGAGGGAGAGACAATTTGAAGGAAGGACGGAGGAAGGATTTGAGGAAGACCCGAATGAACATCTTGCTCAATTCTTGGAGATAGCCGACACTCTCAAGCAAAATGGGGTGTGGGAAGATGCTAAAAAGATGAGGCTATTTCCATTTACATTGTCGGGGAAAGCAAAAGCATGGCTACAATCAAGCATTCCGACCGGAGAAGTGAGAACATGGGAAGAGTTGAAGAAGAGATTTCTATTGAAGTACTACCCTCCGTCAAAGACGATGGAAGCCAAGCTAAAGATCTATACGTTCAAACAAGGTCCAAATGAGGGAATCAAAGAAGCATGGGAAAGGTTTACGAGTCTTCTCATCACATGCCCCCATCATGGTTTCCCAATAGAACAAACGACATGTTGGTTCGTTGGTGGGTTACGATTGGAAGATCAACACCACATTGATGCTTGTGCGGGAGGTTCAATTTGGATGAAATCGGTGGAGGAGATCAATGACATAATTGAAGGAATATTAAGCAATACTTTCAAGATGAGAGTAGACCGTGGAACACAAAATCGGGTAGCTCAAGTGGATGTTAATGATAGCATGAGAGAGATGATGGCCACACTCATTGAAAAGGTGAATGTTTTATCTCAATCAAGAGATAATCATTTACCCTTTGTGCAAGAGGACCCTCAAATGGGACCTATGGAAGAAGTGCAATACATGGGTCAATAAGGGTATCCTCAAAACTTTCAAGGGAATAGACAATATCAAGGGCAACCACCATATCAAAATCGTGGTCAAGGCTTCCAAGCTCCTACTCAAAACCGATTCCAAGGGCAACCTTCATCATCTCAAGGACAAGGGGGACCATTCCCTCAATACCAAGCCCCCCAAAACCCAAATTTTCGGAGGAATGACAATTTGTCCTATTCCAATCCTAAAGGTGCTATTCAATATCCTCCCGGATTTGATCCCGGAGTAAAACTTCCAAGTGGAGAAGGGAAATCCTCCAACGATGAGCTTCTTGCACACCTCATGAAGAAGATGGATATGAGTGATAAAAGATTTGAAACAATTGAGAAGAAAGTCGAAGCAACCGAGTCCATCCTTGCTCAACTCTTGAGTAATCAAAAAGCGATGGAATTCCAAATGGGACAATTGGCAACTTCCATTGGATCTCAACATACAAAGGGTAAATTGCCCTCAAACACCGAGGTAAACCCACGTGAGCATTGTAATGCTATTACAATTTCAAGTGGTGAACAATATGGAGTTTCTTCAATTGAATTGGAAGAGGGTGAAGTGTTGAAGGCAAAAGAAATGGAGGAAGCGAAAAAGAAGAGGATAGAAAAAGTTGGAAGTGGAAAGGTTGCTCCAAGAATTCCAAAGTGGAGAATTGCTAAAGATTTGAAAAAGAAGAAGCTTGAGGTACCTTGTGATAGATGGGGGGTGCCCATTACATATGAGCCACTTCCATACCCGGGAAGATACATGAAGAAAATGGATGAGAAGTTTGGGAAGTTTTTGGATATCTTCAAGAAAATCCACATTGATCTTCCACTTTCGGATGCTTTAGAGCAAATACCTCATTACATGAAGTTTCTAAAGGATGCAATAACAAACAAAAAGAAACTAGTGGATGATGAGAAGATCAAGTTGACCGAAGAGTGTAGTGCTATCCTTCAACGAACTCCTCCCGAAAAGCTCAAGGATCCGGGTAGTTTCACTCTCCCATGTGAGTTACATCAGCTAGATGTTAAAACTGCATTTTTACATGGTGAACTAGCTGAAACAATATATATGCATCAACCAGAAAGGTTCATCTTACCTAAAAATGAAAGTAAGGTATGCTTGCTTAAGAAATCATTGTATGGGCTCAAGCAGAGTCCTAGACAATGGTATATAAAGTTTGATACATTCATGCTTTCTATTGGTTTCTTAAGAAGCAAATATGATGGATGTGTATATATTGGTAAACAAGATTATCTAGAGAGCACCTATCTACTGATCTATGTAGATGATATGTTGATAGCCAACAAGAGTATGAGAAAGATTACCCAGCTGAAGCAGCAGCTGAGTAGCAAGTTCGAGATGAAGGACCTAGGTGAAGCCAAGAGAATATTAGGCATGGATATTCTCAGAAACAAGAAAGCAGGAAAGTTGTTCTTGTCCCAGAAAGGTTACATCCAGAAGGTGTTGAGAAGATTCCTTATGCACCAGTCCAGACTTGTTAGTACTTCATTTGGTCAGCAATTCAAGTTGTCAGTCAAGCAATCTCCTCAAACAGATGAAGAGAAGAAGCAGATGCTTACTGTTCCTTATGCAAATGGAGTAGGAAGTCTCATGTATGCTATGGTTTGTAGTAGACCAGATCTTGCCTATGTTGTTAGTATGGTGAGTAGATTCATGAGAAATCCAGGAAAGCTACATTGGGAAGCTTTAAAATGGATTCTAAGATATCTGAATGGATCAGAAGACTTAGGATTATTGTTTGAGAAATCAACTGATACCAAGAAACCTTTGATTGGATTTGTGGATTCTGATTTTGCTGGAAACATAGATATAAGGAAATCTTTATCTGGTTATGTGTTTACATTGTATGCCACTGCTATCACCTGGAGAGCAGCTTTACAATCCATGGTAACCTTATCCACAACTGAAGGTGAATACATAGCATTGACATAAACTGTGGAGGAAGCAATGTGGTTGAAGGGCATTCTAAGAGATTTTGGCATATATCAGAAGAGTGTTCATGTGTTGTGTGATAATCAGAGTACAATCCATCTAGCAAAACATCAAGTGTTTCATGAGAGGTCAAAGCACATTGATGTGAAGTTGCATTTTGTTAGAGACATCTTGGAGAAGAGCATTGTTGAAGTTCAGAAGGTAGCTTCAGAAGAGAATGCAGCTGATATGTTAAATAAGGCATTACCAAGCAATAAGTTCAATCATTGCATGGAGTTGGTAAACCTTAGCACCTGAGATGTTCATTAAGAAGAGAATGAACAAATAGCCTTGGGGAGGACTGGGAAGAAGGCAACCTTGCATTAAAGTGGAGAATTGTTAGAATTAATGCAATATTGAATGTCATCTGATTTCTATCTATCAGAAGAGTTGCTAGTGTTCTGATCTTGGAGTTCAGCAAAGTTGGGTTAAGGTGTAACTCAGTTGATAAGGTTTAGTGATCTGATTAGGAGTCAACTGATCTGATAAGAGTTTGGACAACTCTGCTGAAGCAAGTCGTCTGAAGTCAGTTCAGGAGAGTTGGGTCCAAGTCTGCTAAAGCCAACTCAGCTGATCCCAACTCAGCTGAAATCTAGTTTTCAGAGTTAGTTAATTCTGTTATTTCTGTTAGCTAGTTAGTTGGTTAGTGGCGGTTATCCAATGCATTGTACATCTATAAATACACCATCTAGTGCATATGTTGTAGGTTACTGAAACTGAGAGTTTTGAGAGATCAAGCTTAGTGAATACTTGTAATCTGTAACTTTCATATTGAGATTAGTGAAGAGAGTCTTCTATCCTCCGTGGACGTAGATCATTTGATCGAACCACGTAAATCCCGAGTCTTATTTTGCTTTCTTTATTCGTTTCAATTCATTGCGTTTCTAGTTGTCTTGATTTATCATTTGTAAGGAGTTGTTTTGTGGATACAATTCCATAACAATTTTAATATTTTCGTTACTAACATGAATTAACAATGAAATAATTTCGTCACGAGATTCGTTGTTAACGTCTGATTAATTTTTGACTTTTACAAGACACGTTTATCTTAATTAGAGTGTTAAAGTCGAGAGAAAGTGACATAACATATGACGAAGCGATCAAATGGTAAAAACATTACCATCTAGATTATAATTGGTTGTAATCACCACAAGACATGTGAGGTGTTAAACAAAACCAAAAAAAACACACAAAAAGAGGCATAACATATTTCTCATTTTTGTGCCCTAGCATAGCTCTCTCCACATCCCGCCTCACACCTTCAGCGGTCGGCGGCCTCTCCCTCCTCTGGTGCCGGTTTTTTCCGACTAAATTCAAACAAGGTAACAATTCTCAGACTTGCTTGTAATAAAATTAATGGTGTACACACTTGTAAGACAAATTGTTGAGTAATGAGTATCAATAATTGAGAGATATAATTATGGTTTGGTTGATAAGCAGGGGGCATATAGGAGAATTGTCAAGAGTGTGTAACAAAATGTTTGGATAGAATTAAGTTCATGTTTGGATAGATATTTCATGACTAATGAGTAATGATTTTTTTTTTTAATCTAAAAATAAATAAAAGAATGATGAGAAAGACAACTACATAACAAGATTACAAATGCAAACATGGAGTATTAAAGGAGTCCCCTGTTTAACCTCCTTGCAGATATCACAAAGGATCGGAGAACCCCTGCATTTCTGTAAGGTAACTTTCTGTTTTAAAAATTGGGTTTTGGATTAAAATTTTATTGTAAACCAATTAAGAATATTATAACCAAGTCTTCCCGACCGGATGTATAGTGTAGTCAGTAGTGGAAACCATATAGACACACTTTCTTGCTTTCATTGGATTGATTAATCACACATTATAAATTAATTTAATCTGAATTAAGGAATATAAATGTTTCTAATTCTATATAATATTCGTTTTTAACTTGTAATTAAACACAAACAAAACAAGATATATAAAAATAAATTTAGTGTGATTTGAACTATTTTTATTAAATTTGAATTTGTATCTTTTAAGTATCCCACAGTACACCATTCTTATACTTCTTCCATGAGTTCCATCACATATGAGAAATATGGAGTATTATTTATTTATGAATAAAGTAGAGAGGAAATGTAAAATAAGTGTGGTTAAACATATACTCCTTCCGTCCGTCTATAAGTTTCCCATTTTACTATTTTTGTCCGTCCGCCTATAAGTTTTTCATACCTTTTTTGGTAAGTATTTTTTCTTACACTTCACTTTATATCTTACTTTCTCTCTCTATCTCTCTCCTCTCTCAATCACGTCACTTGTACTATATCTATTATTTAATTACTTTTCTTAATCTTTGTGCCAAAAAGTAACGTGAAACTTATAGGCGAACGGAGGGAGTATATTTTTTAAATGAAATAAACACACTTTATGTAGATAATCTAATAAAAAAAACAAAGTCACTTTATATACAAAATGTCAAAACTGTGGCATTGTGCCGGCTAAATTTAAGGTGAATAATGGCATAAAAGAATTTCTAGTTCTATCATAAATTTCTCATAACTAAGGTGCTGTTTAGTTAGGGATGGTGGTGGATGGGATGAGAATGAAAATTGGAAAAATATGGATGAGGGTAAACCATGAATAGTAATTGAATAAAAATTGTGTTTGAATTGAGATTGAAAAATAGGTGTGGATGGAGAACTTTATGTCAAATCAAGTAGGAGAGAGAATAAATGTGTGGAAGAAAGTAGGAGAGAGAATAAATGTGTGAAAGAAAAGTAGGAGAGAGAGAGAATAAATGTGTGGAAGAAAAGTATGAGAGAGAATGAGTGATTAAAAGAAAAAAAGAGTGATGTGATTGTATAAAAATAGGTACGTAGATGTATTATAGGGATGGATGAATATTTGAATGGGTATTTGGATGGAGAGGGATGGAATGGGGGATGATGGCCCATCCAAATCCGGATGGGCCAATCCCAAACCAAACACACCCTAAGGGTATGTTTGTTTTGGGATTATGTAGGATGAGGAAAATCCTGGATGGGGAAATCTTGGATGTGGAAATTCTGATGAATAGTAATTGTGTGTGTTTATTTTGGAATTTTGAGTAGGATGAGATGTAACTTTATGTCAAATCAAATTGTGTAAGAGTAGTTGGATGGGATGTAATAGTATGATTATGTCAAATCAAATTGTGTAAGAGTAGTTGGATGAGATGTAATAGTAGAATTTAATAGTAGAATGTATAGTGGTGAATGTAGTTGAATGGAGAAATCCGAATGTCCGGACGGGTGAGTCCCAAAACAAACATACCCTAATTGTTTGTCCGTATTTTCAATCTTTTAAAAAGTGCAAAATTTCAAAACTGTGCTGGCAAAATTTAATGGAAATTAATTAAGTGCATAAAATAATTTCTCACGCCTATTACCCATGCGATTCTATTTTCCTTCAAATTTTTCGATGTAATAATAGTTCTATCATAAATTTATCATAACTAATTTTTTTCCGTATTTTTAATCCATTAATTTTATTTTTTGAAGTCTCGGGTATCCGGTCTTGGATCGATTAATTCCGGAGGACCAATCCCACCGCCCACTTGGGGGGTCCCGTTTAAAGCCACAGCTTTGCGGCCCCATAGAAATTTTAATCCATTAATTAATGCATTCTTATTAATAGAATGTCTCACAACTTTAAATAAATTGAAAATAACCTAATTAGACTATATTGCAATCGTTTAACAATTTATCAGTCATGTCATCACCACCTGTCCCGGAAATAGGGGTGGGAGTTTTTCTGCTGAAGAAAAATAAAGTGTTGCTAGGTCGTCGCCGTACAACCATCGGCTATGGCACCTTCGCTCTTCCCGGCGGCCACCTTGAATTCGGTTAGAAATCACCTTTCTACTTTTTTTTCATTATTTTGTACATTCTATGTTGAGATGGGTGTTAAAGTATTAAGGGTTAGTTCAGTGGCGGATCCAGGATTTAAAATTCGGGGGTGCGGAAAATATTAAGTAAAATACTACTCTCTTCGTCTTGACGAAAACTACCCATTATCTTTGGTCATTGAGAAAAAAGAATATATTGAAATGTGAGAGAGCGTTATTTACCAAAAAAAAAAAAAAAATAAGTATCTTTCATTGGGACGAACAAAATATTTTAATTAATTTTCACCGGAACAGATTGAGTATTTAATAATAAAAGCAATACAATTTGGTGCAACTTAAATAATAATAAAAAAATGCATAACATCATTTAACAGTGAAAATTAAAAAGTATTGTGTATTAACTTTTGAAACTGTAAGAGAATTGAAGTAGTTTTAAAATGTTGAACCTGAGTCTTTCACTTTGTTGGGAACAAAAAGTTGTTGTTGAACCTTTTTAATTTGAGTTGAGAAATAAAATGGGGATGCAAATAAAATAATTTGTGTCAAAATTAACTAATTAATTAATTTTTTTACCTAAGATTTAAAAAAAAAAAAACATTTTGGGGGTACAGCTGTACCCCCAATTTCTACGCTGCATCCGCCACTGGGTTAGTTTGGATTGATGGATAGGATAAAGTAGGATAAATTAACTCACCCCTCAACTATGATTAATAATTCCACATATACATGAAAAATAGTACAAAATTGTCGGGCCTTGCATTAATCCCGGGCCATAATCAATCAAAATAAACGTTTGATTCGTTGGGAATAAAAAGTCAATTAAGCCTAATCCAATCTAATCAAGCAAACTAAACTAGGTCTAAAAGTATGCTCATATTTTTAATACAAATTAAAAAAAAAATGTAGATAAAGTAAATGTGTTGTGGATTTGTTAGATAAAAATAAAGTGAGTGTAACAATAAAATGAAAGGAAAATACTTTTAATGGACAAACAAATAAAGAAAGTGAACATACTTTAATAGAAGACAAATACTTGTGTGTACTGGTACCACTTGATCCAATTTTCTAAATGAGTTAATGTTACGCATGAGTTATGACAAATACAGTATAATATTAATTCAAATAAAGTATAGTATTAGTTCAAATACAATATAATATTAGATCACACGTTGTATAGTATTAGTTCAAATATTAAATAGAAATGAGTTACATGTAGTGTCACCTTAGTAGAAATGTATAGTTGATTGTAAATCTAAATTTTAAGCTTTATTTTTTTTCAAATACATTAAATTTTAAAGCTTTATACTAGTATTTACAATTATATAAATTAATTAATTAACGTTTCAGGAAAAAAAAAGATTGAAATAAGCTGGAATCATTAGGGTCACAAAGAATACAAGTCAATAATTAGTTAATGTTAATACGATTTTCTTTTTAAAATAATAAAAAAATATGTAGAAGTGTCAAATAAAATAAATGTCCAAATATATAAAGATTGTAAATTTATGTGTTGGTAAGCATAAGGTATTAAGGTGCAAGATTCAAAACCATTTTTTTAATTGGACTCAATTAATATAAATACACAAACACAATGCACATATTAAACACAACTAATTGAAAAAACATTTCAAAACAATTAAAAATCTTCAAACTCATTATAATGATAACACATGAAATTTAGACTTACCATAAGCTAACACACATAAACTATATCAATATTTAAAACTCCCTCATAGAATCTAAGAAAAGGAAATAAATCCGGCATGTTTTTTAAGAAAAAAGAATTTAGTAGTTGATGATGCAAGATAAATGTGGAGTATTTTAGGTGATTTGATGAGGTGTAGAGTGAAATGTATATATAGAAAAAAGGTGTGTCAATTTCAATTAATTTTGTGGGGGTATTTCCATATTAAGAGTATGCAAGTAATTTTGGGACGTTCCAATAAAAAAAGATATGCAAGTAATCACGGTACGGGGGAAGTTTATATTAATAATTGAGAAGTAGTTCCATTGATTAATCGATTTGTTAAATCAAATTTCAGGGGAAAGTTTTAATGATTGTGCAGTTAGAGAAGTGAAGGAGGAAACTGGGTTAGACATTACTCATGCTGAGGTTCTGACGGTCACTAACAACGTGTTGTTAGAACCAAAACCAGTGCAGTTGATTGCTATTATTATGCGCGCAGAGGTTGCAGACCCTGATCAGGTGCCTATCAATGTCGAGCCTCACAAGTGTGATGGTTGGGATTGGTACGATTGGGGTGATTTTCCAAAACCAGTATTTGAGTCACTACAAACTGCGATTCTACAAGGTGTTAATCCTTTTTCACCCAATTAATATATATAAATTTAATAAATGATGAAAAATAATGTGATCACCTATCATTTGTAACTTCAAACTGCATACTAGCTAGCTACTTGATGTATGGTTGCAACTTGCAACATCTTCTTATTGCCATCCCCATAAAAGTACCTTAATTGGTTTGTCTTCTAATTACCAATGTTGGATCATGTGATTTAAAATAATGTTTTTCTTTCTGTCATGGTCTACTCATTTTATTTTACAAAGTTGTCACTTACATGTTCCTAAAATTTGAATTTCAGTGTGTTTGATAATGGTGATAGTGCTAGTTAGGGTCTCTAGTGTAGGTGTGTGTAATTTGGATTGGACATTTTTTTTTTGGACAAGTTACAAAGATCAGATCAAACATGGTAAAAAGTCAAATCCAAGCTCTAGATCTTCAAACCAGACAGATTCAAACGGCGTCGTTGTTTCCTCCAATCGTAAGAAAGTAGAGAAACGAGCTAAAACTTTGTCCACAAAAGAAGCATAGATCTTAATTTCTTGAATCGAGACACCACATACTAAGGTATCAACAAATCAAGAAAACTAAAGATAGAAAAATAAAGACAAAGAATCATCGGGCGCCAAAATCTTCTCACACAACCAAGTCCCAAAACATCCACGGGTCCCAAAAGAGGAAAACCAAGAACCAAACACCCAACATCTCAAAAAACCAAACTCCACAAAGGCCAACACCGTAAGAGTGTTAAGCACTGCCAAACACCACAAAGGAAGAAAACCACAGGGGAAGAAAAACCACCAAAACGAAAAGAGGCCTCAAAACAAAACAAAGAACTAAAAATCTAACTAAAAAAACAGAAGAGTTGGAGAAACCACCAACAGAAAATGAACAAAAATTAAAGCAGAAACAACAAAAAAGGCAAGAAAATAAAAAACGAAAATAAATACAGTAAATAAAAGGGATCAACGGATGACTTCATCGATCGGCCACCGTAGCGCCGTCGGGGAGGATCTATCCATTGATTCCAACTAAAATCCTAAAAAGAAACCCCTAAACCTGACTTGTATCGTTTTTAACACTTTTTACACGCGTAACAATACAATCCCCACAAGCGTATGGGTCCGATTGTAGTACGTAAGTACGACCGAGTAGTTTGTTCGTCCAAGGATCTAGTTGAATGTAAGTGAATCCCTAAAGTTAAGAGTATTTATGCTATTGTAGTAACTACACATGTTTGTTGAATTTTCGGGAATTAAAACACAAGTATGAAACTATATTAACTAAGGATGATAAGAAACGAACACACGAAATAACAAGCTATCTAACTTTCGAGAGAAAATGCAAGAGAAGGGTATTGCCTCGGGTGTTTCCATTTTGTGGGTAATTCAATGAGTTAACGAATCAATTGCATGAATAAACCTATGATTATGAGTTAAGTTAAAGGCTATCACTCATATGTGTAGACCAATACCTCGTGAGGCTTAGGTGAACACGTGCATTGATTAGCAATTATAGGATCTAACTAAATACCATAAACTCCTAAGATAGTGTTTCATAAGCACTTTCAACACGGTTACTAATGCTTATGAAACGCCCTCTCACTAATCTCCTAGACGACCTCTATTCAATTAGTGTCTAGTGTTGTCGATCTAAGCAATCAACCCCCGGTCGGTTAAGCCAATTACTATGTGAATTCTAATTAATTAATCCAAGTTCACACCCACACTCTTAATCATGCAACCCAATACGATCGTTGTAATCGACACAATCAACAATCCTAGCTAATAGGGTGAATTAATCAATTGAATCAATGAAATCACAACACTAGAAACATAAACACCCAAATTAATCCATAATTTCACTAAACACCTATCCAAAATATTCACTCCCAAGGCAATAAGACCTTAGCCCATGGTTCTAGAAGAGAATCTCGTGGTTACAACAACAAATAACATCAAACTCATAACAAAATAGCGATAGAATGAAGAATTTAGAAAAATACCAAATTGAATTGCAAAATAGAGTAATATCATCTTGATCATGAAAATGTAGCTACAAATCGATGTAGTAGACGATGCCCGATGATAATCGTAGCTAGATCATGAAAATGTAGCTACAAACCTATTCTAGTTAATCTAATGAGAAATTCAACTAAAACTATAAGAAAACCTACTACTATGTGTTTGTGTGTGTGGAATTGCTTGTAAAAGGAGGAAGACTCCTTTCTAAAACTCAAATTTGCTCTATTTATAGTTGGTGAAGAAGTTTTGAATCAATTTTACAATTAGGCCCTTGAAATATGGAGAAAATGGGTCCACCCGGCCGGGCGTGTAAGTGGCACGGCCGGACGGACGATGGCGCGCGCAAAAAATGCCGAGAATAGGTGGCCCGGCTGGGCGGAAACTTCGTAAGTTGAATTTGGGCCAAAATACGCACCAGGGTGCATTAATAAAAAAGGTAGGTGCAGATCGATGTGGTCGGGCAGGTCGGCCCGATCGGCGGATACTTCGGCCCAACTTCCGTCCTCCGTCTTCATCCCTTCATATCTCGAGCTTCCGACCTCCGATTGACTTGGTTTTTTTTTTCATCCCACTCCATTTTTCTAGAGGAATTCAATGGTGCAATCTTCTCTTTAGTCCAGTGAGATATATGCACGTTATTTGCTGCTAAAAGCTTCATTTTTCCTAAAACATCAACAACAAACTACCTTTCTCTCAATTAAATCAAATCATCCACAATTTCTCTCAACAAGGAAATGGGCTTTTGGGTGCCATGCCAGTCGCAGATTATGTGCCATGACTTTGTGCTGCTATGTTTAGGAATGACAATGGATTGAGGCGGGCAAGTAGCTAGATACCCGAACTCGACCCGTTTTACTATAGACTCAATCCAATTTCTTATATAGACTGGTCAACTCAATTTCTTATATAAACTTGAGTCTACAGAAGACCCATCCTTTCATATTACTTTCTTTATCTACCAAAAGTACGATCACTTTCCTTATTTGTATGTACACAAAAAAAAATATGTTCATTTCCTTTTATGGAAACAATCACTTTATTTTAATTCACAATAACCCCACAACACCTTAATTTATATACTATTTCTTAAAATATGTGCACAAAGATATGAACATACGTTTAGTGGACAGAGGGAGTATATTTTATTAATTTATATTAACCTAAAAAATATATATATAAAGTTGAATTATTGTTATTGATTCGGGTGGAATTTACACGATTTAGATGCATATTTGAAGCTCATTTGATGTTGATTTCATTGAATTATACAATAAATATGATTGTTTAAGCTGAAATGAGAGAAAGGTTGTGTTTTGTCGATTGTGTAGGAAATACGATGGAATTTGGAGCAAAACACATACCACAAGTGATCGGACCGGAAAGAGGAGTGAACGGTTGGATTCGTCTCGAAAAACGGAGTGGATTAGCCAAAGGAATCGAGTCAATCCGACATACGAGGCGAAAGTTATGCATGGAACGAGAAGAGGAAACTCGGCCGAGTGCGTCAACTCGGCCGAATCTGCAACTTTGAACTCTACTGCGCACTCGGCCGAGTAAGGATGAATGCGTAGCTCCTGGAATCGGACATCACTCGACCGAGTAAGGTTATTCGGCCGAATCTGCAATTTCGCACTTTACTGCGCACTCGGCCAGGTGAGCCAACTCGGCCGAGTAAGGTTGAATGCCATAGCTACTGAAATTGAAGACCACTCGGCCGAGTCTCGGCTGGAAAGAGTTGCTACACGCTTCTTAAGTGTTCCACTCGGCCGAGTGACCCCAACTCGGCCGAGTCACCCCATTTTCGGTGCCAAACTTGTATTTTCTCCATTTTTTAGGGATCAACTTGCAATTATGCCATTCAAACCCTTCCCAAACACTATATAAACTCCCTTTCTTAAAATCCAAGGGGGAACTCCTTTTAGAAGCATTTTCCACACACACATTCACATAGTTGTAGGTGTTCTTCATTTTTAGTTTAATTTCTTCAATAGATTAGATAGAATAGTGGTTTTTACTTCAAATCAAGCTACGATTATCATCGGGCATCGTCTATTACCTCGTTTTGTAGCTAAATTCGTATGATCAAGGTGATATTACTCTATTTTGCAATTCAATTTGGTATTTTCTTAATTTCTTCAATCTCTTGTTATTTTATTATGAGTTTGATGTTATTTGTTGTTGTAGCCATGGGATTCTCTTCTAGAACCATGGGCTAATCCTCAATTGCCTTGGATGTGGATGTTTTGATGAGAATTTAGTGTAATTGTGGATTAATTGCATGATTAGCTTATAATCTTGGTGTTTATGTTTCTAGAGTTGTACTTTGATTGATTTATTTGGTTGATCAACCCTATTAGCAAGCATGTTTGATTATGTTTATTGCAACGAGAGTTGGGTAGCATGATTGGGAGTGTGAGTGTGAGCTTTGATCAATTGAATAGAAGTTAATTAGTAATTAGCTCACCCGAGAGGGGTGTTAATGGCTAGACCGACAACCTTAGACACTAAACGAGTAGAGGTCGTCTAGGAGTTTGGTGAGAGGGCGTTTCATAAGCATTAGTAACCGTGTTGAAAGTGCTTATGAAACACTATCTTAGGGGATTATGGTATTTGGTTAGATCCTATAATTGCTAATCAATGCACAATGTTTACCTATGCCTTTCGAGGGGGTTTGCACACTTATGTGATAGCCTTTAGCTTGACCCAAATTTGTAGTAAAATCATGTAATTGGTTCACTAGTTCACTTAATTGCTCACAAAATGGAAACACCCGAGGCAATACACTTCTCTTGCACTTTCTATCGAAAGTTAGATAGTTCGTTATTTCTTTTGTTATATTCTTGTTAGCTTAGATAATCTAGTTTAATACCTTTGATCTTATTCCCAAATATCCAATCAACATCATTTAGTTACTACAATAACATGCCTACTTGTAACTTTAGGGATTCACTAGCACTCAATTAAGTCCTTGGAACGAAATTTTACTTGGTATACTTATCTTACTACTAACGAACCCATACGCTTGTGGGGATCGTATAGTTGTAAAAAAAATGTGCAAAAATACATCAAAGTCAATGGCGCCGCTGCCGGGGACTTAAGCGAGTGTTGTTAGTGAGACTTATAGTTTGTTGAGTGTTATTGATAGTAGCATTTCCTTTTGTTATTTTGTTTTTGTTCATCTTTGTGGGCTTTGACATTTTCCTTTTGTAAGTGCATGATCACAAGATCACGTGGAGGAACTCTTGAACCATTAGACCTTGAGATCGAGGCACACGTAAGAAGAAGGAATCGAAGTAGGAATCGACAAAGAGTCATAGAAGAACCATTTGAGATGGAAAACATTGAAGAGATGAATCCTCCACCAAATGGAGATGATGATCCTCAAAGAGAGAACCACCAAGTTGCAAACCAAGTTGGAGGGAATCCACCTCCAAACCCACCACCAAATCTCCATAACACAAATCCACAATATCCACCTCAAAACCACCTTCCATATCAAGGATACTATCCTTACCCTTATCCACCTCCACAACAAGCCTACTATCCACCTCCACCACATCAATTTCCACCACCTCAACACCCTTACCCTCCACCTTACCAATACCCTCACCCCCAACACATTCAAGAGGAATACATCCCTCCCCCTCCACATATAGAAGAGCCTCAACGTGTGTACCATGGAAGGCCAATGAGGGAATATTTTGAGCCTCAACCAAGAGAGCATTACGATGGGTTGGCAAGACCAAGGGTGGAGGCAAACAATTTTGAGATTAGTGCCTCTTTATTAAGGATGTTGAGGGAGAGACAATTTGAAGGAAGGACGGAGGAAGGATTTGAGGAAGACCCGAATGAACACCTTGCTCAATTCTTGGAGATGGCCGACACTCTCAAGCAAAATGGAGTGTCGGAAGATGCTAAAAAGATGAGGTTATTCCCATTCACATTGACGGGGAAAGCAAAAGCTTGGCTACAATCAAGCATTCCCGCCGGAGAAGTGAGGACGTGGGAGGAGTTGAAGAAAAGATTTCTATTGAAGTACTACCCTCCTTCAAAGACTATGGAAGCCAAACAAAAGATCTCTACATTCCAACAAGGTCCAACGGAGGGAATCAAAGAGGCATGGGAAAGGTTTACGAATCTTCTCATCACATGCCCCCATCATGGTTTCCCAATAGAACAAACAACATGTTGGTTTGTTGGTGGGTTACGATTGGAAGATCAACACCACATTGATGCTTGTGCGGGGGGTTCAATTTGGATGAAATCGGTGGAGGAGATCAATGACATAATAGAAGGGATATCAAGCAATACTTTCAAGATGAGAGTAGACCGTGGAGCACAAAATCGGGTAGCTCAAGTGGATGCTAATGATAGCATAAAAGCAATGATGACTACACTCATTGAAAAGGTGAATGTTTTATCTCAAACAAGAGATAATCATTTATCATTTGTGCAAGAAGATCCTCAAATGGGACATATGGAAGAAGTGCAATACATGGGTCAACAAGGATACCCACAAAATTTTCAAGGGAATCGACAATATCAAGGTCAACCACCATATCAAAATCGTGGTCAAGGATATCAAGCTCCTCCTCAAAACCGATTCCAAGGGCAATCTTCATCATCTCAAGGACAAGGGGGACCATCCCCTCAATACCAAGCTCCTCAAAACCCGAATTTTCAGAGGAATGACAATTTGTCCTATTCCAATCCTAAAGGTGCTATTCAATATCCTCCCGGATTTGATCCCGGTGCAAAACTTCCAAGTGGAGAAGGGAAATCCTCCACGGATGAGCTTCTTGCATTCCTCATGAAGAGAATGGAGACAAGTGAGAAGAAATCCGAAGCATCCGATTCCATCCTTGCCCAACTCATGAGTAACCAAAAATCTACCGACTCAATGCTTGCCCAACTCATGAGTAACCAAAAATCCACCAACTCAATGCTTGCCCAACTCATGAGTAATCAAAAATCGATGGAATTTCAAATGGGACAATTGGCAACTTCCATTGGATCTCAACATACAAAGGGTAAATTGCCCTCAAACACCGAGGTAAACCCACGTGAGCATTGTAATGCTATTACAATTTCAAGTGGTGAACATTATGGAGTTTCTTCAATTGAATTGGAAGAGGGTGAAGTGTTGAAGGCAAAAGAAAGGGAGGAAGAAGAAAAGAAGAGGATAGAAAAAGTTGGAAGTGGAAAGGTTGCTCCAAGAATTCCAAAGTGGAGAATTGCCAAAGATTTGAAAAAGAAGAAGCTTGAGGTACCTTGTGATAGATGGGGGGTGCCCATTACATATGAGCCACTTCCATACCCGGGAAGATACATGAAGAAAATGGATGAGAAGTTTGGGAAGTTTTTGGATATCTTCAAGAAAATCCACATTGATCTTCCACTTTCGGATGCTTTAGAGCAAATACCTCATTACATGAAGTTTCTAAAGGATGCAATAGCAAACAAAAAGAAACTAGTGGATGATGAGAAGATCAAGTTGACCGAAGAGTGTAGTGCTATCCTTCAACGAACTCCTCCCGAAAAGCTCAAGGATCCGGGTAGTTTCACTCTCCCATGTGAAATTGGTGATGGTCCCATGATGAAAGCTCTTTGTGATTTGGGAGCTAGCATCAATTTGATGCCACTTTCAATCTTCAAGCGTTTGGGACTTGGAGAAGTAGTGCCCACATCAATTACTCTCCAATTAGCGGATCGTTCCATCACCCATCCTAAAGGGATCATTGAAGATGTATTGGTGAAGATTGACAAGTTCATCATTCCGGCCGACTTCGTGGTGTTAGATATGAAAGAAGATGCAAATATTCCATTGATTCTTGGGAGGCCGTTTCTTGCCACGGGGGGAGCAAACATCGATTTGAGAAAAGGGGAGGTAACATTGGAGGTGAATGGAGAGAAAGTGATTTTCTCCAAGTATGGCTCAATTGAGAGTTCCCTAAGAAAGAAGGAATCCCCCTCCATCCAAGAATGTGACATTTATGTGAAAGAGCCATTACCAAAAGTTCCATTGAAAGATCCGGGAGATGATAATAAATTGAAGCAAACTCCCAAACTTGAGCAAAACTCAAGTTTGGGGGAGTTTTATAAGGAGAAGAGTTTTGATAAGTTCCTTGAAGGTAGTGAAGATGAAGAGGGAAAAATAAGGAGTTCGAAGGAGAGAAAGATTGAGAAGGGCTTTGAAATTGGAGATACGGTGGTATGGGGCACCTTGAGAGTGATGGAAGTCCTTGGAAAGATGAAGATCAAGGAACGGAAAATGTTGGTCATGAAGAAATTGGTCTATGGAGGAGGCATTGCGTTGGAAAGTGAGGAGGATGAAGTGTTCATCACCGATGAGCACAATGTCAAGTACTATCATCCTCCATTCAAAGAAAGAGAAGTATGAACTTGTTAAGTTCCGTCCGGCATAGGACGTTAAACCTAGCGCTAAATGGGAGGCAACCCATTTTTACTTGCTTTATTTCATTTCTTGCTCATTTTATTTGCTTTGTTAGTTTAGTTTGATGTGTTTGTGAGTTTTGATGTTAGTTGGAGAAGCTTGGATCGAATGGACGATTGGAGATCGAAAGTGGAACTTTGAGCTTCGAAGAAGGTGTAGCTATAGCAATCGTGAGAGGTACGCCCACTCCAAACTTAGGAATTGCATAACAATTACTAAGTTTGGGGGGGTAGTGGAATTTATATTCTTGTTCATAATATTGATTGCTTAGCTACTCTTAGTGTTAATTGTTGGGATAGTGGCCCATGTGTGTAGATTTGTATGGTTAGCACTTGGTGTCAATATCAATGCAACACTATTTTTCCAAACTTTTAATTGCTTTGCAATGAAAAAGTTTGGGGGGGTATGTTCGTTTTTACATTTTCTATTGACACCAATGTGTACTCTTGTGTATGTGTGTAATTTGAGCTTTAATGATCATTGAGACACATTTGATAGTGATTTGTTGTGAATTTGATTCCTTGAATGTGTACATGATTGTAATGAATCATGTTGTTTGTGTTGTTGTCATCTTGTTGCCTATGGATGTTTTGCATGCACAATGAGTTATGTGTGGTGGTGATTGATGAATGTTTAAGTCTTTAATGAACCGGTGAGAGTTGAGCTTTGAACCGAGCATTAATCCGGTTTATTTCATTTGTGAGTGAATCAATTCATTGCTTGCTTTTCTAGAACTTGCCCAAGTTCTTGCTTGAAATCATGCTTGTGTGATACTTTGAGATAGAATGTAGGCCATCTTTCGTACTACACGTCACTTAGCCAAAAAATTTCCCAATAACCAAAGTAATCTTCCGTAGTTAGCCCGTTTGAGCTTGATTTCCCATTCTATTGGCAACCTACAATGTTTAACCACTTAGCCTTTTGAGCCTTTGATATCCAAATCTAGTGGAGAAATAAAAGAAAGTAGTAAAACATGTGCTTTAGTGCCTTTGGTTTGAAGAGAAAATTGGCAAAGTTGTGAAAAGAGAAAAAGGAGATGGAAGGGAAAAGAAAATAATTGAGAAAGAAAAGAGGGACAATGAGCCCCAAGAGCTTAAAAAGAAAAGAAATTTTCTAGAAAAAGATGAGGAGATGAATGCATTTGAGGAAATTAAAGGAAAAGTGAGAAGGAAGGTTGTAAACCTTAAGAGCACAAGCTTGAATTGTTGAATAACAACTTTCATTCTCCACTAAACGAGTCACTATTTCCATATTCATCTTACCCCGTCCAAAGAGCCAATGTTACGTCCTTGGTTAAGCCCTATTGATCTCATTGTTGAACATGTTTGTGGTGGAAAGATGGTAGAGCTTTGGCAAGCTTATGGCAATTGAAATGCATGATTTGATTGATGAGTGCTTATTGTCCTTAATTTGTTTGAGTGTTTGAGAGAAACACTATATCTAGGGAGTTGAACTTGAACATCTTGATATTGTCATCACCATCACTTGTTGTTGTGTGTAGAGCATGTGTGAGTTATGAGTTGGATCTTCAATATTGAACTTGTGATCATTTTAAGAATGTATCTTGAGGAAGAAGAATTCATTTCATGTCATTTGATACGTGGGATCTTACATTGATTATCTAGTTGTAAATTTCACCCTCATGTTGTAATTCTTTCGTTGCTCGAGGACGAGCAACACTTTAAGTTTGGGGGAGTTGATTCGGGTGGAATTTACACGATTTAGATGCATATTTGAAGCTCATTTGATGTTGATTTCATTGAATTATACAGTAAATATGATTGTTTAAGCCGAAATGAGAGAAAGGTTGTGTTTTGTCGATTGTGTAGGAAATACGATGGAATTTGGAGCAAAACACATACCACAAGTGATCGAACCGGAAAGAGGAGTGAACGGTTGGATTCGTCTCGAAAAACGGAGTGGATTAGCCAAAGGAATCGAGTCAATCCGACATACGAGGCGAAAGTTATGCATGGAACGAGAAGAGGAAACTCGACCGAGTGCGTCAACTCGGCCGAATCTGCAACTTTGAACTCTACTGCGCACTCGGCCGAGTGAGCCAACTCGGCCGAGTAAGGATGAATGCGTAGCTCCTGGAATCGGACATCACTCGACCGAGTAAGGTTATTCGGCCGAATCTGCAATTTTGCACTTTACTACGCACTCGAATGCCGTAGCTACTGAAATTGAAGACCACTCGGCCGAGTGACCCTCACTCGGCCGAGTCTCGGCTGGAAAGAGTTGCTACACGCTTCTTAAGTGTTCCACTCGGCCGAGTGACCCCAACTCGGCCGAGTCACCCCATTTTCGGTGCCAAACTTGTATTTTCTCCATTTTTGAGGGATCAACTTGCAATTATGCAATTAAAAAATCCAAGGAGGAACTCCTTTTAGAAGCATTTTCCACACACACATTCACATAGTTGTAGGTGTTCTTCATTTTTAGTTTAATTTCTTCAATAGATTAGATAGAATAGTGGTTTTTACTTCAAATCAAGCTACGATTATCATCGGACATCGTCTATTACCTCGTTTTGTAGCTAAATTCGTATGATCAAGGTGATATTACTCTATTTTGCAATTCAATTTGGTATTTTCTTAATTTCTTCAATCTCTTGTTATTTTATTATGAGCTTGATGTTATTTGTTGTTGTAGCCATGGGATTCTCTTCTAGAACCATGGGCTAATCCTCAATTGCCTTGGGTGTGGATGTTTTGATGAGAATTTAGTGTAATTGTGGATTAATTGCATGATTAGCTTATAATTTTGGTGTTTATGTTTCTAGAGTTGTACTTTGATTGATTCATTTGGTTGATCAACCCTATTAGCAAGCATGTTTGATTATGTTTATTGCAACGAGAGTTGGGTAGCATGATTGGGAGTGTGAGTGTGAGCTTTGATCAATTGAATAGAAGTTAATTAGTAATTAGCTCACCCGAGAGGGGTGTTAATGGCTAGACCGACAACCTTAGACACTAAACGAGTAGAGGTCGTCTAGGAGTTTGGTGAGAGGGCGTTTCATAAGCATTAGTAACCGTGTTGAAAGTGCTTATGAAACACTATCTTAGGGTATTATGGTATTTGGTTAGATCCTATAATTGCTAATCAATGCACGATGTTTACCTATGCCTTTCGAGGGGGTTTGCACACTTATGTGATAGCCTTTAGCTTGACCCAAATTTGTAGTAAAATCATGTAATTGATTCACTAGTTCACTTAATTGCTCACAAAACGGAAACACCCGAGGCAATACACTTCTCTTGCACTTTCTATCGAAAGTTAGATAGTTCGTTATTTCTTTTGTTATATTCTTGTTAGCTTAGATAATCTAGTTTAATACCTTTGATCTTATTCCCAAAAATCCAAACAACATCATTTAGTTACTACAATAGCATGCCTACCTGTAACTTTAGGGATTCACTAGCACTCAATTAAGTCCTTGGAACGAAATTTTACTTAGTATACTTATCTTACTACTAACGAACCCATACGCTTGTGGGGATCGTATAGTTGTAAAAAAAATGTGCAAAAATACATCAAAGTCAGTTATATATATATATTACTAATAAACATATTAAATGTAAAATATATAAAAATATATTATATTTATACGTATAATATATATATATATATATATATATAATTTTAATTAAAAAATGGGTTATGGGTCCGGGTCCGGGGCGAGAGTGATATCCTTCACTACGGGTTCGGGGCGGATGGCCAAAATAGCATGGATCGGGTCGAGTTGGGGCGGATGAGTTGAAATTGACATTTTTTCTAGGTATGTCACTCTCAATCTCTATACAGCTAAAAAATGGTGTGGGTTATTTGCCCTTCCAATAATGTTAGATTTACTCGACCTTCAATTTATTAATTAAATATATATGTAAAATATCATATTTGTCATTTTAGTAAAATATTATAGATACATAAACTTCTCTCTCAAAATCCTAACTTTAATTTTATAGCAGCCAGCTGCCGCTGCCGACACCTCCGACAGCCACCACACCTCCTCTGGCAAACGCCACCGTCGCCACCTCCAGCGCCATCCCATCCAAAAAATATTCAGAAAATAAAGAAAAATTAGAAATCTAAAAAAAAAATTATATTTTTTCGACAAACCAGTATCGATCGACTATAATTTGTCGACGAAAAACACCCTTGTCGACAAAATTTTAAAAAAATCAGAATTTTCGACAAGAAATTGTCGACCATAAACAGTATGATGGACAACAATTTGTCGACCAAAATGTTTTATGATCGACAATTTTTTGTCGAAAATGAAAAAAAAAACATTACCTATTTCATAAAACGAGCGACAGAGGTGTGGCGGCGGTCGGTCGGCTTGGGGGGTGGGGAGCTTGTTGTAGAAATTAAAAAAAAAAAAAAGGAGAGAGGGAAGGAGGGAACGGCGGTTTGGGTGGGGATGAGGCGACGATGTCGTTGGACGAGGGAGGAGGGGCGCCGCCGCCGCCTGTGTGCGTGCTTATATGAAAAAAAATAAAACATAAAGGAGGGACGAAGGATCTTAGACGACGGGTAACGGCTTGGATGGTGTAGGAAAAAAAGAAGAGAAGGGTTCAGGATTTTTAAATGAGGAAGAAGAAGATTGTGAAGAAAAAGGAAAATTAGGTGTTTGGGGGTGTGCATTTATCATATAGAATTTTTAGAGAAATGGGTATAATAGATAATATGGGGGAGTACGTGGGTAGGGGAGTACACCCAACATTCATGGAGGGGCAAATAACCTACGCCTTAAAAAATGAATCACAGAATTAGAGTGAATATTATGGCTCTTTCTATCTATTTTCTGGGCCCCGTATATTGGATCAGTCCAATAACTAAATTCGGGCCAGTGAAGGAATTAACTCAAATATTCAAACGTACGTTTAATTTAAAAAAAGAAAAAAAAAAATCTATTCGTCTAGAAAAAGTTGAATTATTGATTTTCGACATTTGGCAGTTAAAGTCAAGAGAAAGTGACATAAAATATGACGAAGTGACCAAATTGGGTTGTAATCACCACATGACTTCATGTGAGGTGTTAAATAAAAAAAGAAAAAGAGGCTTAACATATTTCACATTTTTGTGCCATAGCAGCATAGCTCACTCCAGCCAGATCTTCACGGCCTCTACGGCTCCTCTGGTGCCGGCTTTTTTCCTCTAAATTCAAACAAGGTAAGAATTCTCAGACTTGCTTGTATTAAAATTAATGGCAGTTGTAAGAGAATTTGTTTGTGGATTAATATATAATTGAGAGATATAATTATGGTTTGGTTGATATTGATAAGCAGTGGACATTTCTTATGTAGTCTGAGTTGATTGTAGAATGTAGATATTTCATGACTAATAATGAGTAATGAATTATTTTAATTTCACATCCATGTTGCATATATAAAAATTAATTTCAACGCCATATATCTAATAATACTACTCCCTCCGTCCCAGGATTACTTGCACATCTACTTTTTCGGACCTTTAGAAACTTCACCCATATAATATCTACAATATTACATTTAATGTAATTATTTTTATGGTCCATATATACATATAAGGCCATTTACTTACTTATTTTTTTATAAAATTATATCTTAAAATTTTATTTATTATAATATTTTTAAAAAAGTGAGTGAACAGTAAGTATGCAAGTAAAAGGGAGTACTTTTTATATTTAATTTGATGTCCATATTGTATTATATAAAAATAAATTTAGTGTGATTTGAACTATTTTTATTAAATTTAAATTTGTATCTTTTAAGTATCTCGCATTACATAATTCTCATAAAACAATACTTCTTCCGTCCACATATAATGTCCTTATTTCTTTTTGTACAAATTTGAAAAATATTACTCCGTAGTACGTAGTATTTATTTATGAATAAAGTAGAAGGGAAGGTAAAGTAGGTGTGGTTAAACATATATATATATATATATATTTTAAATGAAATAAACACATTTTACATAGACAATTGAATAAAGAAAACAAATGCATTTTATGTGGATGGAGGGGGTATCGTTAAATATGGGTTCAATAATGCGCACATACAAAATGTCAAAACCGTGGCATTGTGCCGGGAAAATTTAATACTCTCTCCATCTTAAAATTATCACAAATATTCTATACATGAAATATAAGTAATTTAAGGCAAAATTTTATAGAAAAACAACGAATTTTCAGAAACTGCTGCTTTAATTAAACATGTTTCATGTGTAAAATATTTTAAATTAAGTGTTGCTCTAAAATTAAGGTCCAGTATTTTTATTTGTTTGTTTCAAAATATAGCCTCATTCCCTTTTGGGATCGGGATACTGGGATAGTATGAATAAATGCATAATTTTGGGGACGGGGTAGGGGTAGTATGAATAATCGCATAAAAGGATTTCTAGTTCTATCTTAAATTTCTCATAACTAATTGTTTGCCCGTATTTTCAATCTTCTAAAAAATTGCAAAATTTCAATACTGTGCTGGCAAAATTTAATGGAAATTAAGTGCATAAAAGAATTTCTCACGCCTATTACCCATGAGATTCTTTTTTCCTTCAAATTTTTGGAAGTAATAAAACTCTAATTAGTTATATCATAATAATTAATTTCTTATAACTAATTTTTTGTCCGTATTTTTAGTGCATTCTTATTAATACAATATTTTTTAATGCAAGTCTCAACTTCAACGTACTATCATTTTTCATATACTATTAAATAAATTGAAAATAACCTAATAAGACTAATGTATATTGCAATTGTTTAACAATTTATCAGTCATGTCATCACCACCTATCCCGGAAGTAGGGGTGTTAGTTTTTTTGCTGAAGAGAAATAAAGTGCTGCTAGGTCGCCGCCTCACAGCCGTCGGCTATGGCACCTTCGCTCTTCCCGGCGGCCACCTTGAATTCGGTTAGGATTCACTTTTTTCATTCTATGTTGAGATGGTGTTAATAGTCTTCTTCTATTGTTTTGTTTGTACATTAATACATAAGAATAAGTAATAACTAGAAGAGTCCTCCCCGTGTATTATGCAAGATTTTTATTAAAGTTAATTTTACAACATAATGCACTGCATATATATAAATTAAATAGCTTATTTAAAACTCCCTCTTAGAATCTAAGAACATTAAATTAATAAATCATCTATATATATTAATACCTGAGAACTATGTATTGAAGTATAAAACAGAGCACTCTTTTAAGTTGATGTATAAAAACAGAGCACTCACTTAAGTGAGCATTAGATAGCTAAATATAGTATATATACATGCTTTAGTTGCTCCAACCAAATTCTGTTAGGAGTAGTTACATAGAAGAGTCTAGAAGGTGAGCAGTTAGATCAACATTTAGATCATTAATATACAAATTTACATTTTTCAATTGTGAAGTGATCTCAACATGGTATCTTGAGTCTACTTTCCAGGGTAAATCATGCTTTAGTGTGGTGGTGGTTATTCTTCTATCCTCGATCAATTTCTCTTCTAAAGTTCTATTTCACATTCAGAATTTCACCAATCTGGTGTTTTCGTTTCTGTTTTTTTCGCTCATCTTCACCCAATTTCTGTTCTTATTTCGTGAATTTGTTCCATTCATGGATTCCTCTTCTTCCTTTCCTCCTACTTTTCTCAAACTCAACATTCGCCTTGATCGAAAGAACTACATGTTCTGGAGATCACAGATCCTTGCTACAGTCAAAGCTCATGATTTTGAGGACATCTTACTTTGTGATGAAAATTCGGTTCCCATGGCGGTTACAGGTGATGCTGACTCAATTATGTGGCATCGCAAAGATCAGTATATGCTCAGTTGGTTGTTTAGCTCCGTGAGCGAGCCAATGCTTGGCTATGTTAGCCGATGCACTCATGCCTTTCAAGCCTGGAAGGTGTTTGATAATTTGTTTCATCAACAGTCGGCTGCTCAGGCCTTGACCTTAAGGATTCAAATTCCGTCTCTAAGGAAGAATGATCTGAGCATTGATGAATATCTCCTTCAAATGAGACTTTTAGCGGACGGACTTCAAGCTTCAGGCAACTCTCTATCTGATGATGATCTGGTGTTGTATATTTTAGGTGGATTAGGAGCTGAATTCGATGCGGTTGTTGTGAATCTAACCACACGAGGCAAATTACCATCGTTATCTGAGGTACAAACAATACTTCTCACACATGAAATGCGTCTTCAACAACTGTCTTCATCATCCCAGCTCAATTCCTTGGGATCTTCCCCCTCTCCACCATCTGCCAATGCGGTTTCCAAAGAAGCTCAGTCCAAGCCTAGGGGTAAGAAACCTCGATTTTATTATAATAAGCAGCGCATTGTATGTCAACTTTGTGGCAGGAACAATCATGTGGCTGCAAAATGCTTTCGGAGGTTTGACAACATGTTTCATGGAACTGATCAATCAAATCGACAGTCTCAATCTTACTCTGCTTCGTCTCCAGCTCAAGCACACACGACACATTTAACACGCCCTTCATACACTCCTCGATCGTTCAATCAGTATGGTGCGTCTACATCAGCTAATCCTCCATCTTCATCTCCTTGGTATGTGGATAGCGATGCGACACATCATGTCACATCTCAACTTGAAAACCTGAACCTATCCTCTCCTTATCAAGGTACATCTCAATTAATTGTTCGAAATGGTCATACTGCTTCTATTTTAAATACTGGATCATGTCATTTACCTACTATGGATAAATCTGCTTCTCTTGCTTTGAGGAATGTGTTGCATGTGCCAGATATTACGAAAAATCTCTTGAGTATATCTAAATTTCTTGCGGATAATGATGCTGTTATGGAATTTCATGTAACTATTTGTCTTGTTAAGGATACGAAAACTCATCAGGTGCTACTGAAGGGAGCACTTAAAAATGGATTATACCAGCTGGATTTGAGTCATATTGGTGGTGATGTGAAATCTCGGTTGAATAAAGATCAAGTGGCAGGCAATAATACTCACTGTAACTTGGTGTCGTGTGATGAAAATAAAGCTCGTTTGTGGCATAACAGATTATGTCATCCGTGTCTATCTACTTTACGGAATGTGCTTAAGTCTGTGAATTTGAGTCTGTCTAATAATGTGTTGGAGATGTGTGAAGGTTGTAAGCTAGGTAAGATGCATCAACAATCATTTTCATCTATTGAGCATCATACACATAATCCGTTTGATATTGTACATGCTGATGTATGGGGTCCGGCATCGGATGTTTCGTTCAATGGTTATAAATACTACTTACTTTTGGTGGATGATTTTACTCGTTTCACTTGGATATTTCCACTGGTATTAAAATCTGATGTAACAAGAGTGGTCTCTCAGTTTATGGTCTTAGTTGAAAGGCAATTTAATGTCAAAGTGAAAAAAGTTTCATTGTGACAATGGTGGTGAGTTCTTGGCATTACGGAAGTTGTTTGCAGATTCTGGTATTTTATTTCGTCACTCATGTCCGTATACTCACCAACAAAATGGGCTCGTGGAGCGTAAGCATCAACATGTTGTTGAGTTGGGTCTGTCAATGCTTGCTACAAGTAAGCTACCAATGAAATTCTGGTGGCATTCTTTCACAACTGCAGTCCATTTGATTAATATACTCCCATCTCCTGCAATAAAAAACAAATCCCCTTTCCAGATCCTATATAAGTGCACTCCCACCTACTCTTCTCTTAGGGTATTTGGATGTGCATGTTTTCATTTTCTTCGTCCATACAACACATCTAAGCTTCAATTTCGATCCACCAAATGCGTATTTCTTGGATACTCTTCATCTCATAGGGGTTACATATATATATATTTTTTTGAGTAGGTAGGGGTTACATATGCTTGCACCCATCTGGTAGGCTGTACATCTCAAACACTGTGGATTTCTTTGAAAGTGAATTTCCATACTCAACACTTTTCACATCTCCAGACACCACTCTCTCATCTTTCCATATTCCCACTTTTAAACCACCAAAATTTCTGCCACACACAAACATTCCTCCATCTCCTGTGCCACACATAAACAATCCTCCATCTCCTGTCTCTTCATCCTCTATCATTCCCCATACCTCCCCCCAATCTTCAGCTCACTCAGAATCATCTTCCTCCCCTCATCAATCTGACCCTCCTGCTATCCAACTAAGTGTCAATCTCCCCTCTACCTCAGTTCACCCCATGGTCACTAGATCCAAAACTGGGGTTTTTAAACCTCGGTTGTTTTCATCAGTTTTAATTCATCCCATATTGGAACCTGATTCTGTAATTCAGGCCCTTGTTATACCAGAATGGAAACAAACTATGCAAGAGGAGTATGATGCGTTGATGCGTAATAAAACTTGGCACCTAGTCCCTCAACATTCGGATATGAATGTTATCACCACAAAATGGTTATTCAGGGTAAAATACAAGAAGGATGGCTCTCTTGAAAGATATAAGGCACGTCTTGTGGCTCGTGGATTTCAACAAATAGCAGGGGTAGATTACTTTCATACATTCAGCCCGGTGATTAAACCGGCCACTCTCAGAATTGTATTCACTTTGGCTGTGACTTTTGGTTGGAAAATTCAACAAATGGATATCAATAATGCATTCTTGCATGGCACTCTACAAGAAGTTGTGTATATTAAGCAACTAGAAGGATTTGTAAATGATGCTTTAGCTGGTCATGTTTGCAAGCTGGATAAGGCCCTCTACGGTCTTAAACAAGCTCCCAAAGCTTGGTACGATACTCTACATGCATTTCTCGGCTCTAAGGGATTTATACAGTCAACTTCAGACCACTACCTCTTTCATTGCACTCGTAATGGTCATCTGACTCTTGTACTCGTTTATGTGGACGACATTCTCATCACAGGGGGTTCTTCGTCTCATGTTCATGAGCTCATTTCTGATCTACACACTAAATTCTCCCTCAAACATCTTGGCCTTATGAACTACTTTCTTGGTATTGAAGCTCTTATCACTAACTCGTCCATTATTCTTACTCAGTCCAAATACATCAAGGATCTTCTTTCTAAAACGAACCTCTCTCAATGCTCTTCCTGCCCTACACCCATGCGTCCTGGTCTCAAACTTTCATCCCAGGACAGCCCACCCTTCTCTGACCCATCACTATTTCGGAGTGTTATTGGTACTCTTCAGTACCTTACTCTTACACGACCTGATATAAGCTTTTCCGTTAACAAACTCTCTCAGATTCTCAACTCACCCACACAAAATCATTGGTCAGCCTGTAAACGTTTACTCCGATATCTAAAGGGTTCCCTAACAGTTGGTTTAGTTTTTTCTCCTGTCTGTGATTTCAGGATAAATGCATTTGCAGATGCAGACTATGCCTCCAGCTTGGACGACCGTAGGAGTACATCCGACTTCTGTTTAAAACTTGGGGACAACATGATTTCTTGGAGCTCGAAGAAGCAGCAGGTGGTCGCAAGAAGCAGTACGGAGGCTGAATATCGATCTTTAGCACTAGCAACTACGGATATTCTTTGGGTGATGTCACTTCTTCGTGAACTTAATCTCAACATTCCGCTGCACACTCCCTCGTATCTTTGGTGTGACAATCAGAGTGCAATTACCCTTGCTTTTAGTCCCGCATTCCACTCTCGGACAAAACATATTGAGGTTGATGTTCACTTTCTTCGAGAAAAACTGCAGTCCAAACAATTGGACGTCCGATATGTTCCCTCGAAAAATCAGCCTGCTGACCTACTCACGAAGCCAGCCTCACCATCTCGGTTCACCATGCTTCGTCCCATGCTTGGTCTTGGTTCAATAGGAAGTCCAGTTTCTTTGGGGGTATATTGAAGTATAAAACAGAGCACTCTTTTAAGTTGATGTATAAAAACAGAGCACTCACTTAAGTGAGCATTAAATAGCTAAATATAGTCTAGATACATGTTTTAGTTGCTCCAACCAAATTCTGTTAGGAGTAGTTACATAGAAGAGTCTAGAAGGTGAGCAGTTACAACTAGTAGTCTATTTATACTACTCTTTGTAATAAAAAACATTTAGATCATTAATATACAAATTTACATTTTTCAATTGTGAAGTGATCTCAATACTATGTTCCATTGATTAATCTCTTGAATCAAATTTCAGGGGAGAGTTTCAACGATTGTGCAGTTAGGGAAGTGAAGGAGGAAACTGGACTAGACATTACTCATGCTAAGGTTCTAACGGTCACTAACAACGTGTTGTCAGAATTAAAACCGGTGCAGTTGATTGCTGTTTTTATGCGCGCAGAACTCGCAGATCCTGATCAGGTGCCTTTTAATGTGGAGCCTCACAAGTGTGATGGTTGGGATTGGTACGATTGGGGTGATTTTCCAAAACCAATATTTGAGCCACTACAAACTGCCATTCTACGAGGTGTCAATCCATTTTCACCCAATTAATATATACTCCCTCCGTCCCAGGAATGTTTGCACCAAAAATGGGGCACGTAAACTAAGAAAAATGTGTAATGAGTGGAGTGTTGAGGGGTAATTTTGTAAACTTTTATGAATAAAGTAAAGTGAATGATTGGATTGAGGGTAAAAGTAATGGCATTTTGTGTAAATATGTGAATATTGTGAGGGTGGGGTTTATGAAAAAGTTTCCATTTTGGGTAGTGCAAACAATTGTGGGACGGACGAATAAGGAAAGAGTGCAAACAATTGTGGGACAGAGGGAGTATAAATTTAATAAATGATGAAAAAAATAATGATCATTTGTAACTTCAAAACTGCATACTAGATGTATGGTTGCTACATCTTCTTATTGTCAACCCCATAAAAGTACCTTAATTGGGTTGTCTTCTAATTACCAATGTTGGATCATGTGATTCAAAATAATATATTTTTCGTTCTTGCATGAACTATGCATTTTATTTTACAAAGTTATCCCTTACACACGTTCTTAGAATTTGAATTTCAGTATGTTTGGTGTGTAATTTGGTCTGAGCCTTCTTTCATTTTAACTAGTATTGAAATGTATTTAATGAAATACGAAATGAGTCCAGTTATTTGCACCTCCAACATTAGTAGATACAGCCATCTGATTAGTTCGTCCATTTTTTTTGTATTTAGTAGATACACCCAAGTGAACTGCCCAATATACCATTTCCATTAACAAACCCTAATTATCTTCCTCTTTTAGAGGTCACAAGAATTGTAAAATCAAGCACACGGTGCATGATAAACTCGATTAACAAATCGGAAAATCTACGTGATCATTTTTCAATAATTTTGGCTGAAAATTGTTTTGGTGTAAATAGATTTTTCCGATTGGTATTGACTGAAAAAATGTGCTTTTTGTTTATATTTTAAATAATATTTTGAGATTTTTTTTTTTATATATTTTTCAAAATAAAAAATACTTTCACTCCGTCCCATACTAGATAGATGACCCATTTTCCTTTTTGATCAGTCTAACAATAACTTACTCATTTCCTAAAAAAAATCATTTTAATCACATTATCGCTCCTATCTACTTTATCACTTTATCTATTTTAATTATCATTTTAAATTCTACTCCCTCATTCTATATTTAATAAGTCTAATTATTTTTTTTTATTTACGGTCCAAACTTAACGTACACATTTTCATAACTGAAAATATTTATTCTCACAATACACTAATATATCCTAGCTTCAATTTTTACTTTACATATCTACTTTATACCTAACAATAATCCTTAAAACATGTACCAAAATAATCATATCAATATATTAGCTTTGAAAGGATGAATTATTAAATAACTATTAAACAACTCTTACATTAAAATTCGTGTCCGGGTCAAATGGGTAAACAAGTATGGGACGGTGATGTGGATAAAATGTGTCGTCTAATCACATGTTGACACATGACCTCCAAGTTAATTATGGTTAATTCAATTATGTATTTATCCTTTATTTACCTTCTTTATTATATTAATATTGGGCTTTGAAGATATGGAATTGGGCTCGAAGCAGGCCCAATCCATGTAAGAATTAGGCTGAATGGGCCGGATTAGTCACATAGGGAAGTAGGGGTGGAAATAGGCTGGGCTAGGCTAGACTTTACATGAAAAAGCCTGGGCCTGGTTTATAAATATTGAGCCTGAGCCTGGCCTGTTATCTATGATAGACTTTTTTTTGCAGCCTAAGCCTGGCCTTTTAAGTAAATAGGTCAAGCCTACGAGCCTTTTAGAAGTCTATTAAATATGAATCGTAGTTCAATATTCAAAGTTGTAAATAAAATTTACTACCAAAACAAATGCATTACAACGATGAGTTTAAATATAAACATTATAACGATTTCAAAAGTACTAAAATAAATTAAACTTATTTTAATTTAATTTAATATAAATGTTAGTCTTAAATGACTTATTATAAAATATATATAAATATAATATATAATCTTAAATAGGCTGGCCTTGTTAGGTTTATAAGACCTTATATAAAGCCTAAGCCTAGCCTACTTAACTAAATAGGCTTTTTAAAAAGCCTTAGCCCGACTCATATTATAAATAGGCTAGGCCTAACAAGGCCCTTAATAGGCTAGGCCGTAGGCCCCTGTCGGGTAGCCCGACCTACTTCCACCCCTATAGGGAAGGAGTCAAAAGCCCTTCCACCTTTGTAGCGAAGCAGTTGGGCCAAAGCCTGAATCCCCGCTATTTGGAGCTGAGGAGCTCGAAGGCCTCCAGGGCCTCGAGGTCCGAAATCCCGAAACTTGCGCTTCTTGCTTTGACTAGGCGGCACAAATGACTTACAAGCGAGATTATCTCGCCCACTATCCCTATTTTCGTGGTTCCCTAGCGTGGAGAAGAGGAGAGAAGTTATGGACCTAACCCACAAGGTGGTAAGTTGAGAGAAAATGGGGAAGTGGATAACCCATCCCCTAAGAGGTACTATTTAATGCCTTGACTTGCTATTTCCGGATATCCAATAACTTACACACTTAACTCACCTAAAAATACAGTCTCTCACCGGAAAAGTGCCTGACATTCTTTCCGGCGAGGTTGCAAGAGCTAAATCTGAGCTTACTTACCTCGAAAGCCTACTTTCTCCGATCATTATTACTTTAAGCCCTAATCGAGTTATTCCTAAACGAGGAATCTCCCTCACTGCCGTTTTTCGGCCACTTTACTGACTTGAGCGTCGGAGGCCCAACGCCGGGGACCCCTCCGGCAGGGTTTTTGCAGGTTCTTCGAGGCCTTTTGAAGACGAAGAGGTACATTCTTTGAAGACGGGACACTTACATAATCTTGACATAAAGTTAGTAACCGTCTCAACTGTTGTGGGTTCTTTTTTGACACATCAGATAGAGAGTATTATGTAATTTTAGATTTTTATTTTATTTTATAAAAGTAGGGTATATTTATTAATTAACTTGATTATATTTTTAAAAAATATGTGTATAAATAGGATATGAAAAAAAGTATTTGCTAAATTTGATATAAAGTGAAAACTGAGAGCATAATTTGGTTAAAAGAAAAAATATGTGCTAGATTTGAGAAAAAAAAAGGTATGTGTTATATTTAATAAAATGTAAAAAATATAAGATAAAATTGATAATTAGACCTTAAAATCAAATAAAAATATGATGGGTTACTTTTTTGTATTTCTACCCAAAAACGTTTGAATTTGTTATAGTATTACAAGTATACGATCAAGTAGTTTCGACCTAGGAACTAGGGGAGCGTGGAGCTTCAAAACTATACGTCGACATAGTGTTATAGAGGCTAAATAAGAGAATTAAGCAAATATCAATAAAAAAAAATACTAAGTAAACAACTAGAACTAACTCTCGAGATGAAAGTGCAGTGGAAAAATTATTTCTGGTGTCTTCCTTATGTGGATCACCAATGAGTTGACAAATTAACTACAAGATTATGCCTAATGACTTGATGTGTGCTAAGGGTTATCACTTAAATGCGTAGACCAATCCCTTTTGAGGTTTAGGTGAACACGTGTACTAATTGACTCATCTAATTAATACCATAAGCTCCTAACATAGTAAACTCGTAAACACTTTTAACACGGTTCTAATGCCTACGATTCGTCCCCTCACTAATCTAGCTTCTAGACGACCTCTATTTGATTAATGTGTAATGTTGTCGATCTAATAATTAACCGTTTCTCGATTAAGCTAATTACTATATACTGAGCTTGTTTAAAAAAAAATTATAGTCAATAAAAAATAAGTGAATATCGTTATATATATAGATAAAGATAAAAGGATAGATACTTTAAAACCCTCTCATAGAAAAAAAGAGCTCGAAATCCTTTTGCGAGCTTTCATTAAAAAAAAAAAAAAATCATAACTAAGCCCCATGCTATTAGAATAATTAATTATATTTATAATTTGTAAAATATTGTTTTATTTTTCGTCAATTTATATATATTGGATCAAATTTATTTGGTTAAACTTAGTTTCATCTTAAAAAGGAAAATAACAAAAAAATACATTCATCTAAAAAAAAAAATCTACTTTCATAACTTATCATGTTCATAAATTTATTTTAGAATTGATGCATAAAATGATACTCCCTCCGTCCAATTTCATTATTCCTACTTTTCTTTTTTGGTTATCCAATTTTATTATGTTCATACCCTTTTTGGAAACAATACTATTCATACTACTTTATTTCCACCCTCTTACCATCACTTATTTACCACTTTGTCATTCACTTTATTCATAAACAATCATTTATTTACAAATGGACCCCACAATACCCTATCATACCCTCAACTTATGTATTTTATGAATAAACTAATCAATATTCATTAAAACTCGTGCCCGAAGAAGTGGGAATAATAAAATTGGACGGAGAGAGTATATGAAATACACAAATATTAAATTCCACAAATTCAAATTGAATTGAACCATAACAGGTAGAAGCCTTTGGTTTGATAAGGCAAACCCTATGTATAACTAAGCAATGCAAATCACCATTCAAAACATTCATCTCTTCTTCTGAGCTTTTTCTATTGCAATAATTGCCTTCGCCTCAAGTTCACCCTATAACCAAGTACTTCGACAAACTTAATGAGCAGAGGATAGCTGCAAATTATCTTCAATTGATATTATAAATTGTGGAGCATAAAAAAAAAAAAAAACATATATAAGTCATAAGAGTAAGTCTCTTGCGTACACCCATATAAACAATAACTATCTAAGCAAAAATAAATTACTCAAATATATAGAATAACACTATATTATATCATGATTTAATAAATTTAATTTTAGAGAGTTGGATCCGTGCCAATAAAGCTTCAACTCTTTTATCATGACTTGATAAATTATGAATCACGTGGATCTTCAAGTGACAAGTTCTAAAGAGTATAAATATAATATATTTTTAAAGGTTCAAATTCTTTGTCTAAACTACAATTCTCCAAACTCTACAACAATATACTAAGCAAGATTAGTAATAAATAAATATTAGCAAAGAGAGGAGTAGTAAACCTAGTTCATTATTGTCTTAAATAACATAAATTCATGATATATTGTCTATTGTATTCTTCCTAACAAAGTCCACTTTTAGAGATGGTGAGACTAAGGGGGGTGTATTGGTTGTGGATTCTGTAGGATTTTTTTGGACTTTTAAAGTTTGGGGTATTCAATTCGGAATTTTAAAAATCTTTCAAATTTTTGAGGTATTCAATATGGATTTTAAAAAGTCTTTAAAAATCTTTAGGTATTCAATAGTCTATATATTTTAATACTCTATGGATTTTGTTGGATTCTTCTTAAAAAATATAAATAAATTGCACTATCAAAATCTCTTCTAGAAACAAGAGATTTCAACAGATTCTCTTAGAGAACTCTGAAGACAAAATATCAGAAATAAAAATGGAAATATTGACTCGACCCGCGGGTACCCACCCCACTCGCGAGCTTTGGTTAGATCAGATTCGTCCCGTATTGAGTATGGGTCGGGTCTGGTCTTATGCCCTACCCGCGGGTATCCGAATTAATACATAAACTTTATATAATATATATATATATATTTTATTGATAAAATACTTTATATATATATATATATATATTATTGGTAAAATATTTTATATAATATATATATATATATAATATTAATTTAAAAAAAAAAACACTTCACATTAAAAAAAAAACTCTTCGCATAAATATCAAAGTTTATGAAAATCTATATAAATCAATAAAAAAAATATATTCTGCAATCCTATCAAATCTATGAAAATTCATATAAATCAATAAAAAAAAAAAGTTAGTCAAACTTGCATTGACTCTATAGATTTTATAAATCCAAGTACTTTTTAAAGTCCAAAAAAATCAAATAGAATCTCAATTGAATACACCCTCCTAAGAAAAACCAATTTGATTACTATAACATAGAGTGACATGAATATATATATATATATATATATATATATATATATATATATATATATCTTTCTAATATACTATTTTTGAATATCATTTTAGACGTGGCTCCTCTAAAAATCTCATTTCTTAAAATTCTTAATTTCTGTAATTTTAATTTTTTTTAAAAATAATTTTCTCTTTTCTCTTCTTTCTCTCTCTTCTCTATCTATAAATTTTAAAATTATGTTTTCTTTCTTATCTATTCTCTCTTCTTCAATTTTACATCTTCTAATTATAATTATAATTTTATTTATAATATCAATCATGCAATCTTTTAAAATATTTTTAAAATTTTCTTTTCATCATTCTCTCATATAAAATTACATACACATACATTTTTTAAAATAATATTTATACAATTTCGCGTAACACGTAGGTCTTATACTAGTATATATATATATATAATTCATTTGACAATTCACCATAATCTTTGATCACTTGCACATGTTGAAGCCGAACCACAAAAAACAACTCTGATTTGACAATCTCCCCTCATAGCGAAGTAATATATCTGTTGCTTCTTCATTATAGGCTATAGCTACATTGTGTTCAATCATTATTCATTATAAGATAAGTACATTTGTAATAAGACACAAAACTATATGATATATTAGCAATATGATCAACAATAAAAAGAAGATAAGTCTTCTCCCTACCAAGAACTGTTAAGTGTTTACAAATGTAAACTTGCTATATTTGTGTATTCACTCAAATGCTAATTTATAATTTGATGTTATATAAATAACATTCTTACTTCTATATATTTCAAATGAAATCAATAATGTATTAAATCGAACAGAAACATCATCTTTTGTAATTTGAAAATGAAAAATGTAATTAAGCATAACTAAATACGAATTAGTCTGTATATCATCAAAAGTCATCCTTAATACAAGTTAGTATAGTCAAAATACAATTAAACAACAAATAATAACCTATAAAATTTCACCACCATTTCACAATTCCTACTTATCATTATTCTAACAGCTAATTAAATGACAAAATATAATTAAATGGAAAGTGTACTTGTAATGCTGCAACAAATGAAAATGTCATGCCAATATATATATATATATATATATATATATTAGAAATGATATGGAGCCCATAATGGGCTCCTTATGGAGCCAAATAATGATTTGACATTATTCAAGTCATAATATTAACTTATTTAATTAGTCTAAAATATGAAAAATATATAATTGTATGTATATCTCAACCTCTTCCCATAAAATTAGAAAATAAAATATTTTAAATTTTTTTTAAAACTATTTTTAACGGATTTTATTATTAGTACATAATTATTAAATATTACTCCCTCCGTTCTACAATAAGTGTTGTTATCATGAAATTTGTTGGAATTAAGAAATAGTATGTATTGAGAAGTATACCCTTAAATAATAAAGGAAGATTTTAATTACATTAATTTCCTTCAAATCTTTTCAAATTCTTTAACCAATATTTTTCAATTATTTCCAAATTTATCTTTCAAATAATTTTCAAATTGGAGGGCATGATGGGAACAAACAGTGTAAAAATTCTAAAACAACACTTATTTATGTACAAGAGAAAAAGGCTAAAACAACACTTATTATAGAACGGGGGTAGTATATGTTTAATTTATTTATTGTACTCTACTTTTTCAAAAAGATTTATTTTACTCTACCTTAAAAAAAATCCATTTATATATGTAATTTTTTTAATAACACAAAATTAATTATGAATTAAAAAATAATGACTATATTAATTTACCCTAAAACCCTCCACCTTCAAACCCTAGACCTTAACCCTAAATCTTAAAACCCTAAACTCTAAAAATTAGAATTAAAGTTATAAATTAAAAATAATAATTTTTTTTAGGGTTTAGAGTTTAGAGTTAAGGGGTTTAAGGTTTAGAGTTTTAGGATTTAGAGTTTAGGGGTTAGGGGTTCAGGGTTTTCAGGTTTTAGGGTTTAGAGATTAGGAGTTTTAAGGTTTAGGGTTTAGGGTTTTAGAGATTAGGAGTTTTAGGGTTTAGGGTTTTAGGGTTTAGGGGTTTAGAGTTATACAGTTTAAGATTTTAGAGTTTAGGGTTTAAAGTTAAGTAAATTAATGTAATCATTATTTTTTATTATTAAAAAAATTAAACGTGTAATATTTAATAATTATGAAATAATAAAATCCGTTAAAAATAGTTATAAAATAGTTTTTTAAAAATCTTCAAATATTTTATTTTTTAATTTTATGAGTACAGGTTAAGATATACATGCAATTATATATTTTTCATATTTTAGATTAATTAAATAGGTTAATATGATGATTGGATGATTGTCAAATCATCATTTGACTCCATAAGTAGGCTATTAATTGGCTTCATATCATATATATATATATATATATACCATAAATTAATGTAAAGTTAATTACTTAAGTAACAGTTTAAACAATAAACACATGAATGATTTCATAAAAAGGTTAAATACACACCTTGCTAATGACTGAATGATTTGATCTTTCTATCAATGAAGGGCATGATCTGACAATAAATAATTAAGAAAGTTGATTATATACACCCAGGATTCTGTTTCATGCTCCCTCCTGAAGCTTTTTGTTGCTATTCCTCTGCATCCAACCAAACCATCTTCATCTTCATTATTTTCATTTTTTTTCCTTAATAGAATTAGTACTAATTTTTAGCACATTCATAGAGTTAGAGAACTTAATAAAATTATTAAAATGATGAGAACACTCGTAATCGGGACTTTGGAAAAACATATTAGAGACGAAAGAAGAGAGTACTATGAAGAAGCTGAGAAGAAAACACATTTATCTTTATTACGTTATTTAATTTTTATTTACTTATTTACTTTAGTTATTTCCATATTTGCACTTTGATTTAAATTTAGTAGTTGCAAGATTTCCATATTTCTGTTAGTGATTTGGGCCCATGGGCTCCAATTATGTGTGAGGATTTATAAACTCTATAATTAGGGTTTTTGGAGATTATGAATGAATTACATTTTGAGTGAATAACTCTTCTCTACGGCGTTTATTGCTGGTTGCTAGGATAATTCAAGGTTCATTCCTTGGGTTGCTAGAATTGCCTCGTGAGAGGTTTCAACAATTGGCCTTAGAGCCGTTACGATCCCATAATCACGATTTCCAGAAAGATGGTGTCCAACGGGAGGAGGTTCGAAAACATTGAAGATTCGATCGCAAAACTGAGTGAGATGATGGAAACGATGGCAGGAAGACGGGGAGAGCAATCCCAGGACGACAAGGCTGCTCGGGGTACGAACCGAAACCGACAGCGCGACAACAATGTGCGTTTCGGGGACTATCGACGATCAAGCCGACAAGGCAAAGATAGCCCAGGCCATCAGGGCAGACATGGTCCCCCAGCGCACAGACGTGGACAAGGGAGGGGTACGCCGGACATGTGAGACAGCGAGGAAACCAGAGAGGGCAGTCAGGGCAACCCTTTCGGGACTTATCCTAATCCCTTTGGCAGGGATGGATCAGAAACAGAGGATGACGAAGCAGATCGGGACGAACAAATATCTGAATCTGAAAGAGAGTCGTCCGAAAGTAGTCGACGCTCTGAGAAGCCGGGCGATCATCGGCCCAAGGGAGTTCGTTTGGATTTTCTAAAATTTAGCGGAGAGGAACCACTTAATTGGTTGGACAAGGCCGAACAATATTTTCATATCAAGGAAATACGAATGAAGGACTGAGTTCAGATTTTGCTTCGTATTATCTCGATGATGAGGCAAAGCAGTGGTGGAGATGGTTCGAGGAAGTCAATAATGATCGCATTATTACGTGGGAACAGTTTAGACGAGGAATCGTGGCGCGCTTTGGCACGACGCAGCACGAAGATGCCAACAAGGCTATGAGTAAGATACGACAAACGAGAAATTTTTGTGACTACCTATGGGAGTTTCGAAAACTGATGAGCAGGGTCCCACATTGGCCCCGAGCGCGTTGCTCGACACATTCATTGCTGGTCTAAAACCAACGGATTTGCAAGAGGCTATTGAATTAGCGACATGTAAGGAAGAACAGCTTAGGCTAACCCGAGGACAAGGCTACATGAGTCGACCCTTTGGAGCCAACAGAAACCCTCCAGTTCGACCCCACCCCCCACAGCAAGGGTCGAACACAAGTACTCAGGGAACAACTGCATCGAGACCGAATCAGTCCACCACTTCAATTGGTCGGGGGCGAATCCAACTGTCAAATGAGGAAATTAGCCGACGACGACAATTGGGCCTCTGTTTTACCTGCAACGAGAAGTACACCTGGAATAACGTTTGCTCGAATGCCAAAGTAATGAGTCTGATCGTTGAGGATGTGGTGATTAGTAGCAGTGAGCAAGAAATACCCCCGATATACGATGAGGAACCCCATGGTGAGAGCGATGACCATGAAACACCAGATGTGTTCGTCTCGTTCAACCACCTTGGCGAGGAACCCAAGAGCCGAGCATTGAGGTTTAGAGAGACGATTGGGCAGCAGCCCGTAGTGGTCTTAGTAGATATTTCAGCGTCCCTTGCTGAATATTTGCAACTCCCAGCCACACGTGGAGGAAGAGAAGTTGAGATAGTAGTGGGGAATGGACAGACGATGAAAAGCAACACGTGGTATGAACGGGTACCCCTGGTGGTACAAGGGATCCGCTTTCAAATGCCCTTCTACGCCCTGCCCATGCCACATCTTGATGTGATATTTGGTTGGACTTGGTTCGACGCTGACAACCCTTTGGTGATTAATGCAAATGAAACATCGTGCAATTTTTGGATGGGCGACGAGAGAGTATTATTGAGGATCGGTTACACACCACCGTACCCTATCGAGGCCCAAGCTATAGAGAAAGAGTAGGCACAAGGGAGTGAGCTGTATTGGCTCATGACAATGGGCATCCCAAATAATACGGGTGTAGATCTGCAAAGTGAAGAGACTGTCCCAGCAGAAGTTCGTGACCTACTGGATCAGTTCGAGGACGTGTCCAAACCAAAAGGGACCCTACCCCCTCGGCGCAAGTTCGATCATCGAATTCGATTGATCGATGAATCCAAACCTATGAACGTGGCCCCATACCGATACGCACACTACCAGAAAGATGAAATTGAGAAACAAGTGGATGAAATGATGGGCTCAGGGCTGATCTAGTACAGTACCAACCCATTCTTGTTGCTAGTATTGCTCATTAAAAAGAAGGACGACACATGGAGGTTTTGCACGGATTATCGGGCATTGAACATGGCGATAATAAAAGATCGATTTCCAATACCCACCATTGATGACATGCTCGACGAACTTCACGGGGCCTCTTATTTTTCAAAGCTCGACCTAAGAGCGGGGTACCACCAGATCCGAGTTCACCCCGATGACATCCACAAAACTGCTTTTTGTACACACAACGGACACTATGAATATCTGGTAATGCCTTTTGGTCTTAGTAATGCCCCTTCTACTTTTCAAGCTATCATGAATCATATATTTCGACCCCATTTACGAAAGTTTGTTCTCATTTTCTTCGATGATATATTAGTATACAACCGGGATTGGAAAACACACATAGTACATATGTGCATAGTATTACTAATTCTGAGAGAGAATGAATTTGTTATTAAACCAGCGAAATGTTTCTTTGGGGTGAGTGAATTGGAATATTTGATGCATTTTATTTCGAGGGAAGGAGTTCGAGTCGACCCTCGAAAAATTGAAGCAGTACTGAATTGGCCGACTCCCACCACGATAACGGAATTACGAGGGCTCTTGGGTCTAGCAGGGTACTACCGAAAGTTCTGCTCAAACTTCGGAGAAAATGCAAGGCTTTTGCACAACTTGATAAAGAAAAATAAATTTCAGTGGACGGAGGAAGCCCAACGGGCGTTTGATGAACTGGAAATTGCAATGAGTACGACACCGGTACTGAGACTACCAGATTTTGATGATGAATTCGTCAAAGAGACTGATGCGTCTGGATTTGGGATCGGCGTTGTTTTATCACAAAAGGGGCAACCAATCGCATATATGAGTAAAGGGATAGCTGCATCCAAGAGATCGTGGTCGATATACAAGAAGGAGATGTTGGCAATATTGGAAGCCATAAGTGTTGGCGTATACAATAAAGCAAACTTTTAGTGGGCGTTTATGGATGTATATTTGATTTCCTTATTATCTGAAATAAATGATTTTTCACATTATTGCATTCTTTGTGATTACTTGTATGCCTGCTTATCTTACATTGTAGACGATGTGGTGAGTTTGTAGTCACACAGAAGATCACATTGTCAGTTCCTTGTAAGATATAAACAATATTCACAACTGAGATAGTTCTGGACACAACTATTGGTTTAAGTTGTAGTATAAACTTGCCAGTGGCTTGTCTTGGTCATTGGTTTGTACTAGTGTGCTGTGGCGTACTGAATGGATCACAAATAAGACAAGTTCTTCTGTTCTGACTGTTATGAAGAACTAGAGGTCTTGGTGACTTTTATGATTCTTAACCCTAAGTGTGATATTTAGATGTGTGGGGTGCTTGTTCACTACTTTGATGTACCATATGTGAGAATCTTGGTAGGTTCTTCACGCTCCGTATTTTGGGTAGTGGCAATGCTCGCATGATGTCTACTTATTGGGATTATGGCACCATGTCCTGGAAATCCAGGCTGGTGACGTCCCCTTGAGGAAACTCATAAAGGATTGTCGTACTAAACCCTGTAGGTGGATTTAATCCGTACGACAACGAGGTTGAGTGGTACTACTCAAGGAATTATAGAGATTAACTATTTAAAGATGTCAGAAGCTTTAATAATTAATGGATGTGCGATATCTTAAACACGGGGAATTATAAAGTCTAATAGAAGCCCTGATTCGGTTCGGAATAGGACGGGAGGATATAGGAGGATGTAGTGGCTGCCACTCACAGTGACACGGAATTGGGCCTTCTGCTGCAACAAACAATCGAGACAAACAACCTCCCACCCGGGTACGATCTGCGACATGGGTGCCTCGCACAAAAGGGAACTATTGTGGTACCACGTGGTGAGCTTAGGGCTCGATTACTAAAAGAATTTCATGCCTCAGTCTTTGGAGGACATTCAGGCATTTTACGAACATTCAAGAGAATATTCCAATTGTTTACGTGGCCTGGATTAAAGCGAGATGTGATCAGCCACATACGGGTGTGCGACGTATGCCAACGAAATAAATCAGATAGTCGCAACCCAGCTGGTTTACTAGCTCCTTTGCTGTTTCCACTCCAAATATGGACCGATGTATCCATGGATTTAATTAGTGGCCTGCCAAGATCTAAGGGACGAGATACAATAATGGTTGTGGTGGACATACTCTCAAAATACGCTCATTTCATAGCCGTGAACCACCCATATTCGGCAAAGGACGTCGCGGATCTATTCGTTCGTAACATTGTCAAGTTACACGGCATTCCAAAATCCATAGTTTCAGACCGTGATCGAGTGTTCGTCAGTACTTTTTGGAAGGAACTTTTCCGATTGTATGGTACTGATTTAAAATTGAGTTCGGCGTACCACCCCCAAACCGATGGGCAAACAGAGGTGGTCAATCGATGCCTCGAACAATATCTACGGTGCTTCACATCTAGTAAACCTAAGGCATGGGAGAGTTACCTCGCTTGGGCCGAATATTGGTACAATACCACATACCATAGAGCAATTATGATGACCCCATTTGAGGCTGTCTATGGACGGCCAGCCATTCCGATTCCAACACAAGAGCAAGGGTCGACAACCGTACATGAGGTAGACGTGCAACTGCAGAATCGTGACATTTTACTAAGAGAACTTCGTTTCAATCTGGAAATAGCACAAAATCGTATGAAACAGTATGCAGACTCGAAACGACGACCGGAGAGTTTCAAAAAAGGTGACTGGGTCTACCTTAAGTTACAGCCCTATCGTCAAGGATCAATATTTAAGCGCGTGAATCAGAAACTGGCTAGCAAGTTCTATGGGCCGTTCAGAGTAGTCGAACGGATCGGCACCGTTGCCTATCGCCTCAAGCTACCCGAGGACTCGAACATACATCCAGTATTTCACGTTTCCTTGTTACGACGAAAGGTGGGCGACGCACACCAACCACGCCCGACGCTACCACCGTATGCAGTCGACGGTACACCGGAATTGATTCCAGAAATGATACTGGATGCACGTTGGAAAGACACATCCGCAAGTAGAATACGAGAAGTACTAATCTTATGGCGGTCACTGGGCCTGGAGGATGCAACCTGGGAATCCTTGGATGAGTTAAAAGCACGGTTCCCAACAATAAACCTTGAGGACAAGGTTTCAAATGGGGTGGGGGGGTGGGGGGGAGAGATGATGAGATCACCCGTAATCGGGACTTTGGAAAAACATATTAGAGACGAAAGAAGAGAGTATGAAGAAGTTGAGAAGAAAACACATTTATCTTTATTACGTTATTTGATTTTTATTTACTTATTTACTAGTTATTTTCATATTTGCACTTTGATTTAAATTTAGTAGTTGCAGGATTTCCATATTTCTGTTAGTGATTTGGGCCCATGGGCTCCAATTATGTGTGAGGGTTTATAAACTCTGTAATTAGGGTTTTTGGAGATTATGAATGAATTACGTTTTGAGTAAATAACTCTTCTCTACAGCGTTTATTGCTGGTTGCAAGGATATTTCAAGGTTCATTCCTTGGGTTGCTAGAATTGCCTCGTGAGAGGTTTCAACATAAAACCTGAGCAGTGGTATTCGAGAATATAATAGAATAATATATTATAAGAATAGTATAATATATTATAGGTAGCAATCTTTTATTTATGGTTTATATTTATTTCCTTGTTTATCCATTTCCTTGTATATCTCTTGTAATCCCTATATATAGTGGACCACTCTTATCATCTCATTAACGGTGATTGAATATAATTCTCACATGGTTTCAGAACTGGTATTCTCACATGGTATCAACCTAATACACTGAAACCCTTTTTTCAGCGTCTCCGACAGGCTGGTATCCCCCGTCGCCGCCTTGCCCCTTCCCCTTTCTTCTCAATTTTTTCGGCGTCCTCGACGAGCAGGTATCTCTCGTCGCCGCCTTGTTTTTTTTTTATCTCGAACGAGCTGGTCTCTCTCGTTCCCTCTCCCGACCGCTTTTAGCTGCCACCGACGAGCTTGTATTCCTCGTCCCCCTTCTTCTTCTCGAACGAGCTGGTGTCCCTCGTTCCCTCTCCCGGACGCTTTTAGCCGCCACCGACGAGCTTGTATTCCTCGTCCCCCTTCTTCTTCTTCTCGAACGAGCTGGTCTCCCTCGTTCCCTCTCTTGGCCACTTTTAGCCGCCACCAACGAGCTTGTATTCCTCGTTCCCCTTCTTCTCGAGCGAGCAAGTCTCCTCATCACCCCCTTCTTCTTCTTCTCGAGCGAGCAAGTCTCCTCGTCCCCCCTTCTTCTTCTTCTCGATCGAGCAAGTCTCCTCGTCCCCCATTCTTCTTCTCGAGAGAGAGCAAGTCTCCTCGTCCCCCCTAATTTTTTTCTTCTTCGAGCGAACATGTCTCCTCGTTCCCTCTCATGGCCTCATGTTGTTAGTCACACTCATATGGTGTTAGTCACACTCACCTACACTCTAATTTTCTCTATAGCCTCATGTTGTATCTTTTTTGTTCTACTTTTCTCTTTATTTGGAGAGTCCATGATCGATATCATTGGTTGCTCACCCCTCCGATTTATCTGGTTTGTGCTCGAGTCAATTGCTTCCACTAAACTTGCAAGTGTTTCTTGCCTATTTTTTGTCATCGTTCGTCCTTCAAAGGATTTCGGTGTATCGATCCATTTGCTTCCCACTTTTGTGCGTCTTGGCATGTCCTATTTGGTGATTCTAAATTTCCGTTATTTCTCCTGTTGTATGACAACAAAAGTGCATTGTTTTCCAAATGTCTTCACAAAGTTTCTATCTCAAACTCGCTTCAGATTGTTGTGTACCAAACTCGTGTTCATTACATTCCCACCTTCGCTTGACCGGGGGTATTAGAGAATATAATATAATAATATATTATAGGAATAATATAATATAATATATTATAGGTAGCAATCTTTTATTTATGGTTTATATTTATTTCCCTATTTATCTATTTCTTTGTATATCTCTTGTAATCCCTATATATAGTGGACCACTCTTATCATCTCATTAACGGTGATTGAATATAATTCTCACAAGTGGTATTTTCCTTAGCCTTGGAAATATAAGTTAAAGACGCCACTCTCCACAATTGCTGTCAAACTGGGTTCAATTACACCTAATTTATTTACTTATTTTAAGTCGATATAATTTTTTTGGTTTGGTAAGTTTGGTTTATTCCGAAATAAATCATAGTTTTTTTTTTTTATCAAAATACGTCCTATGACATACAATTTTGGTCTTTTTTGACCAATTTCAGTCCTCTAAATTTAAACTCACCGAAAAATTTTAAACTTGTCGAAAATTTGGGGACTCCGGACAAATATCCTACCTTTTATTCTTTAAGTATATTAAAATTCTGACAGCGACAAAGACAAGGTTTCAAACAGGACATCAAAGAGAAATAAAAATCAGTATTAAGTTTGTTATATCTCTTTTGTAAAGACAAGATAAACATATCAATCCTCTTAAATATACACTCATCGGGTTGAGATTCTAAATTTCTAACTTATGTTCTTCATTACATTAGCGTATTGCTCTTTCAAAAAATAACCTTTACAATTAAAAAAAATAATTTGTTTTAGCATTAGCAAACCCAAAATCTAATGCAAATATGTGTGGAAAATCAATCTATAAGAGAAAATGAATTAATATAAACTACTTCAAATAAGGCAACAAATAAATATGCTAACCTTACAAAAGCATGGTAATTCAAACACACAAAGTAAACAACTTAACTACCAAGTCATAAATATCATAGACCACTAACCTCCAACCGGTTAACCTTTATGTACTACCGGGCCAAAGCTTCTGAAGCGTGTCTGATATTACCACACGAAGAACATTCAAATCAGGACTTTGCATTGTAGTCTCATCTTCAACTTTTGATTTCTTAGCTTGAACTGATTGTTCTGCAAGAAATATTAATTGTACGATGAGAAAATGGAATATACAAGATATATTGTCATCATTTTGCATACGTGTTGTATCGAGTGACAAAATAAGTTTTGCTAACTGCTTATTCATCTTGAACATGTCAGTGCATCATCACAGATAATTTTTCTCTTGTTCCTTGGGTCTTGAAGGTTGTGTTTTGAATGAATGCCCACAGCTGCCTCATTATCTGTATTGAAAACAATGCAATTTCTTATGCATGTTAAATAAATGAAACAATTTTCATAGCTTGCTATTGGATCCAAACCTCTGTACTTCTTGGCAACGCTGACTCCCCAACAATCGTTTGTAGTTTAGGTGAAACACCACATACTTTGTTTAGACCTCCCGAACCACCTCTTCATTTGGTACCAGATGGGGCTCTGCAAAAACATATATTAAATTCAAAATGTGTCATTTCTCTAATTACAACTCACAAAAATGAAGGTATGTTGTTGGCAGATCCCGAATGATAATCGATAACGACTAACTATAAAATTCCAGAACTAAATTGCACGTACGGCTGCAGCTAAACCCCTTCTCAATGAATGAAATGCATTTACTCATCAGCCACAATCACAAGAAGACAATTATTCACTCACAAAATGTAACCTCATATACATATTTCGAAAAAAATACAATCTACTCGGTGTATAAATGGTTCTTTTGATTAGAAATGTTTGGCATTACTAACAAAATTGCAATAACATATCAAAATTCACAAGAAAAAGAGAAACACGGCCTTCACGCGATTTAGAAATTCTTCCAGAAGTTTTATCCAAATTTAATTAAAAACAAATGTCACGTTTAATATACAGTACTCCACAATCATGCTAAGCGTATAAAATTTGTAAAAATGTTTCACAAGAGGGCTTACCTTGAGAAAAGAAAAGGGGTTGAGAGGCCTCGAGGGAGGGAGAAATGGGGCTAATGAAATGGTTCCTCTTCTCATTAGTCGATCGGTTGCTCTACTGCACAAAGCCTAAGTACTGCAATTGGTAATCAATTATTCAAAAAAATCATCTCTATCACTTTCTGCTCGTACGCAACGACAAATGCAATTTTATTGAACTTATGAGTGAAGATGATCGATCTATCAGTGGGCAACGTCATTCCAAACCTCACGCCATAATTTTGTGAACTGAGAGATCAAAGAAGCAACGATTTATTCTTCTTCTTTTTTAAAGCAGCAACGATTTATTCTCAATCACCAATTCTGAAACCCAAACAATTTTTATTGCTCATCAATTCTCAAACAAAAACAAACTAATAATAATAAATTAGTGGCTAAAGTTTTTAAGAGCAGGTACTTCCAACAATCTTCAATTATGGAAGCTGATTTGGGGTCAAACTCATCTTTTATTTGGAGATCTCTGTGTTGGAGTCGAAAGATTATTGATTCGGGCTTAAGATGGCGGATTGGCAAGGAAAATAATATTCACATATTCAAGGACGCGTGGGTTAACACACTCCAATCTGGCCGTATTACATCACAAATTGCTTCGGGATCCAAGGTTAATCGCTACTTTAACAGCGATGGTGGGTGGAATGAATCGTTAGTGGCTCAAGCTTTTCTCCCCTTCGAAACTAAAGCAATCCTAAAAATTCCAATAGGGGGAAAGATCATGATGACGGTTTCTTCTGGAAATTCGATCGGAGGGGCGATTATAGCGTCAAATCTGATTATCGATGTGCAATGATGGAGAACAACAATGGGGTGGACAGTGTAGGATGCTCAGATGGAGGTTATACAAAGAAAATTTGGAGAACATCTTGGAACCTGTTGGTTCCCCCAAAAGCCAGGATCTTCTGGTGGAAGGTAATTCATAACTTCATTCCTACCTATGGCAATCTCTTCAATAGACACATTATAAGCTCTCCGGTTTGTGATAAATGTGGGTATAATTGTGCTTCTACATTACATGTCCTGTTTCAATGTGTTTTAAGAAAGTGTGGAAATCTTGGGGCTACTAGGACACAATTAAAGAAGGGTTAAAATTTCCTATCCTTGAGTTTGTTAGAAGGTTGTATGATAAACTTCATAAATATGACATTGAGCGTATTGTTATGCTTGCTTGGGGTATTCTGGCAAAATTGGGTAAGTTTAATCATTCAGAGGAAAAGGAAGGTAGAATAAAAGGGCCATTATCCAGCCTATAGTGGGCGGTTAACTACCTTGATGACTTTCAAGAAGGAAGGTGAAGCTATGGCGGAGGTGCAAGTAAGCCCTCATGTGTTATTACTCACTATACGAATACAGCGTCTGGCCCTCTTGTTTGGGTTGATGCGACATGCGATGAGAGCTCAAATTCTTTTGGTATTGGAGGAGTCCTTTGCAACGAAGTTGGGGGAACATTGGAACATTTTAGTAAAAAGATTCCCAATCCGGGCTCCATTTTGGGGGCGGAATTACGAGCTATTCTAGAAGGTTTGTTGATAGGCCAAAGGCACAATATATAGAGAAAGATGAATGGAAAAAATGTTTTTCATTGATAAGGGCATACCTATTTATATTACATTGAGAGGGGTGTGATCGCATCTGATTAGCTAACGTTACAATTTACACTAATGGTGATTTAACGTTACGATTTACACTAATGGTGATTTAACGTTACGATTTACACTTAATGCTAATTTACAAGATATTATCCTTAATATACCCCCTCAAGATGGAGCACTGTCAGTGACACCAATCTTGGACATGAGAAGACGAAGGCGGGGGCGTGAGAGGGGCTTGGTGAGAGCGTCAGCTAGTTGATCAGCAGAGGAGACGTGAGCAACCCGAAGAAGAGACTTTTGAACCAAGTCCCGAACAAAGTGATAGTCAATGGAGATGTGCTTCATACGGGAGTGAAACACAGGGTTCGAGCACAAGTAGGTAGCACCAATATTATCGCAGTAGATGGATGGAATGGTTGGGATCGTAATGTGAAGTTCAGAGAGGAGAGATTTGACCCATTGAACTTCAGCAGCAACAGAAGCAATGGCACGATACTCAGCTTCTGTGGAGGAACGAGCAACAGAGCGTTGTTTCTTGGAGGACCAGGATATTGGGTTGGATCCAAGAAACACAACATAGGCACCAGTGGACGTCCGGTCATCACAGTCACCAGCCCAGTTGGCATCTGTGAAACAATGAAGGGAGAGTGGCGAGCTACGTCGAAGAGTAATACCCAGAGTCCGAGTGCCATTGAGGTAACGCAGCAGACGTTTGACAGCCCCCCAGTAGGTTTTAGAGGGGGCATGCATGAATTGTGAGAGCTTGTTGACAGCGAAGGCAATGTCAGGTCTTGTGAACAAGAGATATTGAAGGCTGCCCAGAACCTGGCGATAGATAGTGGGATCCGAGGGGCCAGAGGCATCATGAAGAGTGAACGAGGCACCAGGGGCAAGTGGAGTTTGCACAGGCTTGGAGTCAAGCATGTTGTACTTGCCAAGAAGGTCTGTGATGTATTTTCGTTGAACCAGAGTGCAGGACTCGGACGAGCGAAGAACCTCCACCCCAAGAAAGTAGGACAGTGAACCTAGATCCTTGATCGAGAACTTGGAAGCTAAAGCAGTAACAATCATATCTAGAAAGGAGACGTTGTTCCCAGTGAGAATAAGATCATCTACGTAGACCAGAAAATAGGCAATAGTATCGTCACGACAGTAGATAAACAGAGACTCGTCAGACTTCGTATGCAAAAAACCCAAGGAGGATAAGAAGTCACGAAGGGCAGTGTACCAGGTCCGTGGTGCCTGTTTGAGACCGTAGATGGATTTCCGAAGCTTGCATACATAAGACGGAAAATTTGCATCAGAGAAACCTGGTGGTTGAGACATGTAGACTTCTTCAGATAGGGAACCATGAAGAAAGGCATTGTTGACATCGAACTGCCGAAGTGGCCAATCCTTCGTAACAACAATAGATAGAATAAGGCGAACCGTGGTGGGTTTGACAACCGGACTGAATGTCTCAAAATAATCAATACCGGGCCATTGATGAAATCCTTTGGCAACCAGTCAATCCTTAAATTTATCGACAGAGCCATCAGGTTGCCGTTTAATTCTGAACACCCATTTGCACCCAACAATATTCTGAGAGGTAGTGGAGGGTACGAGATCCCAAGTGTCGTTCTTGAGAAGGGCCGAAAATTCAGCAGACATAGCCTCTCGCCAGCGACTGTTCTGTAGGGCCTGAGAAACAGTACGGGGCTCAATGTCTGAAAGGACGGAGGAAGTAAGACCATACCACGGATTAGGTTTGGATATGTTGTTACGTGCCCGAGTGACCATATGATGGCGTGAGGCAGCCGGATCTGGTGAAGGGACACGACGAGGAGACATAGAAGTAGTAGGAGCCGGAGAGTGATCGACAAGGGGAGGGATCTCGGTAACAAGGGGAGGCGTGGGGACCGAATCAGTGTTCGGCGGGTTTGTGGTAGTCGGAGTTGGAGGGAGCTCGGCAAGGGGAGGGATCACTGTAACAGGGAGAGGCATGGGGACTGAATCGGTGTTCGGTGGGTTCGAGGCAGTCGGAGGTGGAGGGAGGAGGGGTTTTGGGTGGAAAGGAAATTGGTCTTCCACAAACTCGACATGACGAGATGTGTAAAGGCGGTAAGAAGACTGGTCTAGGCAAAGGTATGCACTTTGGGTTTGAGAGTATCCGATGAATACACAGGGGTGGGAGCGAGGGGCAAGTTTGTGAGAGGTGTAGGGACGAAGCCAGGGATAACACAAACATCCAAATACCCGGAGTTTGAGGATGTTGGGGCGACAGTGGAATAGGGTTTCAAATGAGGATTTTAGAGAGAGACCAACTTTAGGTAAACGATTAATCACGTAGGTGGCAGCAGCAAGGGCAAAGGGCCAATATGAGAGGGGTGTGGAGGAATGGTGAAGGAGAGCAAGGCCGGTGTCAACGATATGTCGATGACGACGTTCAGAAGCACCATTGTGCTCAGGAGTGTGGGGAGGGGTGGTGAGGTGGGTAATGCCATTGGAAGATAGAAAGGGGCGGAGAGCAATGAATTCTCCACCGTTGTCAGTGTAGAGGGTGGTGATTTTGGTTTTTAGGTAGTTTTCGACTAGGGCTTTGTAGGCTATGAAAGTGGGTAGGACATCAGATTTGCGTTTTAACGGATATAGCCACACATATTTGGAGAAATGATCAACAAAGATAACATAATATTTGTAACCATCTTTAGACAGAACAGGAGTCGTCCAAACATCAGAGAAAATTAATTCTAAGGGCATAGACGAAGATAAAGTAGTGTCGTTGAAGGGTAGTTTGTGGCTCTTTATGCATTTACAAGAATCACAGGAGAAGTTTGAACATTTATTAAGGTGTAAACTATGGCTGGACACGACAAAATTCAAAATTTTAGAGGAGGGATGACCTAATCGAGCATACCAGATGGGTAGGGAAGGGCGAGCAGCAGAAAAGGCAGCAGGATAGACGGGTGGAGTGTTTGGCCAAATATAGAGTCCATTAACGCGCGGTCCGTGCACTAGAGTGTCCCCCGTACGTGGATCCTTCACCTGAAAGTCACATTCAGAGAAAGCAATCACCACATTATTCGCAGCACATAGTTGAGATACAGAAATTAAATTTCGAGACATACGGGGTACAAGTAAGGTGTTCGGAAAAAGTAAGCAGGAGATGTGAGGGAATGTAAGAGTGCCAATACGAGAGATGGCAAGGCTTTTGCCATCACCGACAATGACTCCATCGGTACCATCATACGGAGAGTGATGGGAAAGGTTGGCAAGATCTGTAGTGATGTGGTGTGACGCCCCAAAATCTAAAATCCATTATGGAGCAGGAGGCGAGGAGGTGGATGTGTATGCTGATGGGTGTGCATAAGTCGGGCGAGCAGCAGGCTGGGCTGCCGAGGGGTTGTAGTCGAGGCAGCGGCGAGCAGAGTGGCCAGTAATGCTGCAGAGTTGGCATTTGCCGAGGTAAGGACGAGCACCTGATGATGACGAGCGTGGCTGCCGAGGGGCAGGGGCGTTGGGCAATGGCATCGCGCGAGCAATATGAGGCGAGGAATGTGGGGGGCCTATGGAGGATGTAGCGCGAGCAGCATGTGGAAAGTATGCGGTCGTCGTGGAGTTGGTGCTGGTGATGGCCATGGGAGCGATCAGCGGAAGGAAAAAAAGGTAGGGGATGATGCAGCGCGATGGCGTGATGCGGCGGCGCTGGTGTGTGCTGCGTGAGGCAGGTTAGGGTTTTGAGATTTAGGCCGGGTCGATTCTGGAGATTACGTAGAAACAAGAAGGTGTTACGAAATCTGGAGAAAAATATCTGAGGATTGGGCCAAATTACCAAAAGGAAAATGAAAAGGATCGTAAGAGATGGCGTTAGCCAAAAAATTGCTCTTATACCATATAGAGAAAGATGAATGGAAAAGATGTTTTTCATTGACAAGGGCATACCTATTTATATTACATTGAGAGGGGTGTGATCGCATCTGATTAGCTAACGTTACAATTTACACTAATGGTGATTTAACGTTACGATTTACACTAATGGTGATTTAACGTTACGATTTACATTAATGGTGATTTAACGTTACGATTTACACTTAATGCTAATTTACAAGATATTATCCTTAATACAATATATGTCCAACAACTTCATGTCTGTTCGGATTGTTTGGAGGGTGTCAAGATGATTAATAAAAGGGACAACTTACGGAGAGTTGAGGGATTTATCCTTGATCAAATCTGGCGGACTATGGCAAGCATTGAAGGGTGCAAGGTTACATATACACCCAGGAACTCTAACCAACGTGCTCATGTCTTAGCACAGAGTGTAGTGCTTTCTCCAACTTCTCAAAATTGATTTGGAGAAATTTTCAGAAGTGGAACGACCATGATAATGCTGTGCTTTATTTGTTAAATTTCTTATCATCGATGTTTGCTTCTAAAAAAAAAAAAAATTAGAAAATGATGTGGCGACTTTCTAGCATGCAAGTGACATGTGTAACGACACATGGCAAAATTTTAGTATGAACAAAACGACACATGTTCGAATGCACCCACATCCCATAATTCATAATAGTGATAACCCATAACACACAATTCCAACATCCAAAGCAATAATAGTTTAGCTGATAACTAAAACAACAAATTAAAGAAAACCAATAATAAAATAAACTACAAAACATGAATGAAAATAAAATCATCAAACAATATTGAAATAAATGAAATATATCACATCTAGGTCTTCAAATCCTTTAAAGTTAACAATAAAATGAAACATTAAATTAAAATCTATCTAAAATCTAATCTATTGAATGGAGTGTGTAAGATTCTCCTAAAACCTAGCTATTTTCCATCTATTCCCCCTCTACCCCTCGAACTGCTTATTATTTTATGTGTGGCCGAATACCCCTACTTAGCAGCTGATCTAAAAATATATGAGATGGCCCCATTTATAAGCATGGGCCCAACTGCTCGCTTTCTTTTTAACTAGGCAGAGGGGCACTGACTTGAACGAATTTTTAGACAGCTTATTTGACTAACTACTTCTCCTCAAGCATAAGGGTTCATAGTAGTAATGGAAGTATTCAACCAAGTAGTATCGACCTAGGAGGTGGGTGTGTGCAATGAGTCCCTAGAGTTGTGTGTTGGCATAACCAATGTAACTACGACTTCGGGTTTTTGAATCTCTAAGATAAAGCTAAATTACTACCAAACTTCAAAGGATTAATTAAAACACCAACCTAGAAACTAATAAGTATTTTAAATTACTAAAATAAAGCAAATAACCAACAAGAAAAATCACCACAACTTAAGAGTGAAAATTACTATCAGAACAAGAAATTGACAAATAAAACAAAGATAACAACTACGAATATAATTCGAAGAAGTGCAAGGGTGAGAGAATGCTTCGGGTGTTCTCTACCTAGCGAAATTGAGAGGAATTGCTTTTACTTTGTTAATGCTTCAATTAAGGCTTGCTAAGAGCACCCACATGCTAGGATGATAATCATTTCCCTTCGGGTAATATAGCCTTAAGTCTAAGGTGTTCCCAAACCCGGTAATAAGGTTTTCTTCCTAATCCTCATCAACTACTCAAACAACCATTCAAATAACAAATGCCTTTTAATGGAGTTCTAATACGATCAACTCTCTCTCGACGAATTAAACGTATAACAAACACAATTGTAAACCAACAACTCACGCCATAAATATACACATGTCCATGTAACTTTCGTCTACGCTAAACATGTATCTAAATATAGATTAATAGAAGTTAACACACAAAAGTACCAATAATTCCCAATAAAAGAAGCAATAATCCTAAAATCAACAATAATAAAGCTCAACAATCACATGGTTTTAGAACACCCAAAGCATGAATAAAATTAGCTCATGGTGTTTGGAGAAACACCCATGGCCAAAACAACAAAAAATAGTGAAATAGACATAAACCTTGTAATTATAGAGTAAAAGAGAGTTGAGTGGAAGTCACCTTGATAATTCTTCCTCAATGTAAGATATTACAAAATAACGTAAGCTTGTTCTTCAAAAACATAATCTATGGATTTAGCAGAAATCAATGTAAAAAACTAAGTAATAACTAGGGTTTTTCTTGTTCTTGGAATGGATGATGGTAAGAACCCCTTTTACAAACTGAGTTGGAAGGTATTTAAGGCTTCCAAAAGTGTGTGAGAGGAAATTAGCAATCGAGTCCTTGAAGTTCTTCAAAATTCGCCAAAAGCCCCGAAAAACGTAAGTTGACTCGGTCAACCGAGTGATATGACTCGGTCAACCGAGTCGAGTGGACATACAGTGACTTTTTGGGATGCAGAACCCACTCGGGCGCCAGTGTGATTCCACTCGGCCGCCTGTTTGACTTGGGAATTCCATAAAGTTTCTGGAAGTCCATCTCACTCGGACGCTAGTGTGAGACCACTCGGCCGGTCGTTTGACATCCGCTCCTTGGACTTTTTCTCCTATTTTTCTTGGCTTTCCTTGCTCGTCGTCCAATCGAACTTCAATTCCCATGCACCAATGCTCGTTCTCCCTCTAAAATGGACTATTTCACCTTGTTTCCTACACTTTGAACACATTTCTTGACAACAAGGTTAGTAGCACAATTTCTATCAATTACGACTAAAATCACATCAAAATGCTACAATAATATAGCAAAAATTAGCACAAATACGAGCAATCTCACACCCAATCAACCCCCCCCCCCCCAAACTTAGAGATTTGCTTGTCCCCAAGCAAAGAAAAAGAAAAACAAAGGAGGGTGATTGTGAAGGATTTGTGAATAGATACAATGCATAATATAGGCATGATCAAGCAATCTCTCCTATATATGGTTCTTCAACACATGCAATTGTCTACCACTTTCAAGAGAAAATGTGATCTAAACCAAGACAAATTCAACACTTGATTCACCACCCTCTCAAGAAGTGTTTCTCTCAACACACAAGTGTATATGGGCATGTGTAGACTCTCAAATGTCAATCCACAAAAAACAAAAAAACCATAGGCTTGCTCATCAACTCAATTCTCTACCCATTACTTAGGCATCAATTGTTAATCAAGGAGGTCTTTCACGGGTTGTAATGTAGGCTCTTTAGAATGGGTGGGATAAGTTTGGAATTAGTGACTCATTTCACTTGTAGAGCAACAAATGTTAGTATTTTTCTCATTTTTCATTCAAATCTCACACAACACTTGCTATCTTTCCTTTCTTTTCACTCAAAGTGAACTTCCCCCCTCTTTTCTTCACAACATTTTTAGAGCTATTTCTCTTCACTTTTGTGATTTGAGCTTTTGGGACTTTTGTTTCCCTTTTTATTTTTCACATTAAGAACAAGCTCGTTAGCTCTTTTTTTTTTTTTTTTCAACCCCTCTTCTTTTTCACCTTTCTTCTCTCTTGAATTCACTTTGATCAATACCAATCCACTCACTTCAATTCCCTCACCATTTCAACCAATATTGAAGCTCTACAAATGACTAGGACAATTAGGCTCAAAAGATATGGTTTCATGGTGACATTTTGTAGCTTGCCAAAGAAAATTGGTTTTACGGCTCAACGGGGCTAACTACGAAAATATATTGTTTGGTGGGATTTATTTGGCCAAGTAACTTAAATTCAAAGAAACGCCTCCTATCATTTTTGACAATATCCTCCTTAATCAAGTGTCAAACAAGTCAAAGAGCAAGTTCTAGCATGCATAATCCGTGGACGACTCACTCAAGAAAAATTGAACCGGAATGATATTTCGATTAAAAAAAGCTCAAGTCTCTCCGGCTCAATGTGGTAAACTCAAGTGTTTTCTTAAGCCTAGCCCATCACACAAAATGCAATCGAATGATAGAGTCACACATGCATCAATTTTCTACTCATCACGAAATATCACAAAATCACCTAAAGTAAACTCATGCATCCATAAACAAATTCTCCAAATAAAAAATCTTGCCCCTAATTCATGTAAATTATGCAATGTAGATCTCAAAACAACCCAAAAAAACTCAATATAATCAACAATTCTCATATCAATCAAACCAAATCATTCAAGTTATAGACGAATGTAGAACGGTGCAAATGAAATTGTAAAAACGACCACACCCCCCCAAACTTAGACTTTGCTAAGAAAATCTAAGTTTGGAAATGAGAAACACCTTTGAGTTTACACCATACATCATTTCATCTTTCTTCATTGTATCCTTTCTCCTCACATAGAAGTCCATGTCCAAACTCCATTCAGCACCAACATCATACCCCATCCTACTAAACAAAACCAACCTAAAAAGATCAAAAAGCATAAATCTAACTAAAATGAAAAGAAAGCAATAAACGAATGGGTTGCCTCCCATTTAGCGCTAGGTTTAACGTCCTATGTCGGACGAAACTAAAAAAGTTCAAAATTCTCTTTCGATCTCAGTATTTGACAATCTTTCTTTGAATGGAAGATGATAGTGTTTCACATTATGCTCATCGGTGATGAAAAAATCGTCTTCCTTACTTGTCAACTCAAGATTTCCTTCAAAGTTTGCTTTCTTCATAACCAACGTGTTACGTCCCTTGAGCTTCAACTTTCTAAGAATTTTCATCACTCCAAAGTTGCATCATATGATCTCCAATTTCAAATCATTTTTCAATGTTTATCTCCTTTGAACTCTCTCTTATTTCCTCTTCATCATCTCTTGATTCAAGCAACTTACCAAATTTCTTTTTCATATCAATCCCCCCCTAAACTTGAATTTTTCTCAAGTTTTGGTGTTTGCTTCCATTCTTTACCATCTCTCGGATCTTTCAATGGCACATTTTACAATTTCTCTACCTCCGTTCCCTTACCTTTTTCAACACAAAGCTCGAGTGCTTTGATAGAGTGACATTCTTCATTACTGGGAGCATTTTTTATTGAGTCATACATGGAGAAAGTCACTTTCTCTTCATTTACCTCCAATGTTACCTCTTCCTTCTTCACATTAAGCTCAACTCCCGCCGTTGCTAAAAATGGTCATCCAAGAATGATAGACACTTGTTCATCTTCCTCCATTTCTAGCACCACAAAGTCGGCGAGAAACACAAATTTATCCACTTTCACTATAATATCCTCCACAATGCCTTTAGCAATTGTGATCGACTGATCGGCAAGTTGAAGTGCAATTGAGGTAGGCTTCAACTCCCCCCTTTTAAGCTTTTTAAACAAAGATAGAGGCATCAAGTTAATGCTAGCCCCTAAATCACAAAGAGCATTCCTTTTGATCCCATTTCCAATATCACACATGATGATAAAACTACCCGGATCCTTCATCTTTTGTGGCATGTTCTTTTGGAGCATAGCACTACACACCTTGTTGAATTTGACAAGCTCGGGTTCATCAATCCTTCTCTTCTTCGAGATCAAGTCCTTGAGGAATTTTGCATAATTTATCATTTGCTCCAAAGCATCACAAAATGGAATGTTGATGTGAAGTTGCTTGAAGACTTCAAGAAACTTAGCAAATTTTTCATCCACCTTCTTCTTCATGAATCTTTGAGGAAATGGTACCATTGTCTTTGGTACCCCCCACTCATCACATGGTATGTTATTTTCTTCATTAATCTTCTTTTCCTTCATCTTTTTTCACTTTGGGATTCTTTCCTCACTTTCAACTCCCTTTTTTTCTTTTGACTTCATTCCCTCTTTTTCACTCTTTCCCCACTCCATCACTTCACATTCTTCTTCACTCTCTTCTTTTTCCTTCACCTTGTCTTCTCCTGGTTGAGTGGGCATGGATGGACCATCATATTGGGTGCCACTTCTAAGCTTTATTGTCTTATAATGCTCTTTGGGGTTTACCTCGGTTGTTGAGGGAAATTTTTCCTTGTTTAACATTTGATTAACCGCCGTGCTCAACTCTCCAACGGATGTTGCAAGTTGCCCCACTGTATGCTCGAGATTTTTAATTACTTTTGAGTGTTGTACATTGATTTTTGATTACTGCTCTTGAGTTTTCTTGAACAACTCTTCCATCCGTAAAAGTGTATCTTCCGTAGTAGCTTTTCCTTCACCATTAGAAAGCTTCGCCCCAGGATCAAATCCGGGTAGATATTGCACCGCACCCTTTGGGTTGGAGTAAGCCAAGTTCTCATTTCTTCGGAAGTTTTGATTCCCTTGATTGGGTTGGAATGTTGAGGATTGACCACCTTGAAAGTGGTTCTGTTGGGGAGCTTGATATGGGTGCCCACTTTGGAAATTTTGTTGGTACCCACCTTGATATTGTGGTCGACCCATGTAGTTCACATCCTCAACTTGATTCATAGGAAACTCTCCTTGAACCAAAGGTAATGGGCTCTCACGTGTTTGATTAGATGAAAAAGAGTTCACCTTCTCAATCAAAGTGGTGACCATTGTCTTCATGGATTCCATTTCATTCACTTGGGCCACTCGATGTCTTCCCCCTCTATAAATCCTCATTTTAAAAGAATTGTTTGATATACCCTCCATTATTTGCTTGATCTCTTCCGCCGACTTGAGCCATATCGAACCTCCGGCACAAGCATCCAAATGTTATTGATATTCTCCCTTCAACCCACAAAAGAACCAACATGTAGTTTGCTCCAATGGAAAACCATGTTGAGGGCAAGTTATGAGGAGATTGGTAAACCTTTCCCATGCTTCCTTGAGGCTCTCATTAGCTCCTTGTGTGAATTGAGAGATATTCTGTCTTGGTTCCATTATTTGAAGGTGGATAATACTTCAACAAAAATCTCTTCTTCAATTCTTCCCAAGTTCTCACCTCTCCCGCCGGAATGCTTGTTTGCAACCATGTTTTTGCCTTTCCGGAAAGTGTAAAAGGGAATAGCCTCAACTTCTTTGCATCTTCGGACACACCATTTTGTTTGAGTGTGTCGACTATCTCTAGAAATTTAGCCAAGTGCTCATTTGGATCTTCTTCAAAACCTTCCTCGGTCCTCCCTTCAAATTGCTTTTCTATAAGCATTCTCAACAAAGAGGCATTTATTTCAAAATTATTAGCCTCCACATTTGGCCTTGCTATCCCATCATAATACTCCCTTTGTTGAGGCTCAAAGTACTCTCTCATGGGCCTCCCAAGTTGTATTGGACGAGGCCCTTGTCTCTCCGGCTGAGGTGGAGCGGGTATTTCTTGAGGGAAGGCACCTTGGGGTGGATGGTATGGATAAGGTGGAGGATAATATCCTTGAGGTGGTGGATAATACCCTTGAGGATATTGTGGATATGGATATGGTGGATAGCCTTGATGATACCCTCCTTGTTGAGCATTAGGGGGTAACCTTGAGGTTGTCCACCATAATGGCCTGAATTGAGCCCGCCACCATTTTGAACATTAGGTGGTTGTTGGATGCCATTTCCTCCCCCTCCTTGCAATTGACCATCTCCTTGATGTTCAACTTGGAGATCTTCTTGAGTATTTATCCCGTCACTTTCATTATCTACCAAGGCATCCAGTGGTGGATTTGGTCTATTCTCAGCCATTCTTCGATTTCTTGCTCGATTCCTTCTTACGGTGGCTTCAATCTCAAGATTGATAGGTTCAATTTGTCCACCACGTGCTCTTGTTATCATGCACCTATGGAAAATTTCAAATATTAAATTCTTGAAATAAAAATAAAAACAAAATAAAGCAAGTAATTGTAGCTAGCACTAGTATTCAACTAACTCTAAGTCCCACTAATAGCACTACGTCACCTCCCCGGCAGCAGCGCCATTGACTTGAACGAATTTTTAGACAACTTATTTGATTAACTACTTACCCTCAAGCATAAGGGTTCATAGTAGTAATGGAAGTATTCGACCAAGTAGTATCGACCTAGGAGGTGGGTGTGTGCAATGAGTCCCTAGAGTTGTGTGTTGGTATAACCAATGTAACTACGCCTTCGGGCTTTTGAATCTCTAACATAAAGCTAAATTACTACCAAACTTCAAAGGATTAAATCAAACACCAACCTAGAAACTAATAAGTATTTTAAATTACTAAAAGGAAGCAAATAACCAACAAGAAAAATTACCACAACTTAAGAATGAAAATTACTATCAGAACAAGAAATTGACAAATAAAACAAAGATAACAACTACAAATATAATTCGAAGAAGTGCAAGGGTGAGAGAATGCTTCGGGTGTTCTCTACCTAGTAAAATTGAGAGGAATTGCTTTTACTTTGTTAATGCTTCAATTAAGGCTTGCTAAGAGCACCCAAATGCTAAGATGACAACCATTTCCCTTCGGGTAATATAACCTTAAGTCTAAGGTGGTCCCAAACCCGGTAATAAGGATTTCTTCCTAATCCTCACCAACTACTCAAACAACCATTCAAATAATTAATGTCTTTTAATGGAGTTCTAATACGATTAACTCTCTCTCGACGAATTAAACGTATAACAAACACAATTGTAAACTAACAACTCACACCATAAATATACACATGTCCATATAACTCTTGTCTATGCTAAACATGCATCTAAATATGGATTAATAGAAGTTAACACACAAAAGTACCAATAATTCCCAATAAAAGAAACAATAATCCTAAAATCAACAATAATAAAGCTCAACAATTCCTAACTCAACAATCACATGGTTTTAGAACACCCAAAGCATGAATAAAATTAACACATGGTGTTTGGAGAAACACCCATGGCCAAAACAACAAAAAATAGTGAAATAGACATAAACCTTGTAATTATAGAGCAAAAGAGAGTTGGGTGGAAGTCACCTTGATAATTTTTCCTCAATGTAAGATATTACAAAATAACGTAAGCTTGTTCTTCAAAAACCTAATCTATGGATTTAGGAGAAATCAATGTAAAAAACTAAGTAATAACTAGTGTTTTTCTTGTTCTTGGAATGGATGATGGTAAGAACCCTTTTTACAAACTGAGTTGGAAGGTATTTAAGGCTTCCAAAAGGGTGTGAGATGAAATTAGCAATCGAGTCCTTGAAGTTCTTCAAAGTTCGCCAAAAGTCCCAAAAAACGTAAGTTGACTCACTCGGTCAACCGAGTGATGTGACTCGGTCAACCGAGTCGAGTGGACATATAGTGACTTTTTGGGATGCAGAACCCACTCGGCTGCCAGTGTGATTCCACTCGGCCGCCCATTTGACTTGGGAATTCCAAAAAGTTTCTGGAAGTCCATCTCACTCGGACGCCATTGTGAGACCACTCGGCCGGTCGTTTGACATCTGCTCCTTGGACTTTTTCTCCTATTTTTCTTGGCTTTCCTTGCTCGTCCTCCAATCGAACTTCAATTCCCATGCACCAATGCTCGTTCTCCCTCTAAAATGGACTATTTCACCTTATTTCCTACACTTTGAACACATTTCTTGACAACAAGGTTAGTAGCACAATTTCTATCAATTACGACCAAAATCACATCAAAATGCTACAATAATATAGCAAAAATGAGCACAAATACGAGTAATCTCACACCCAATTAGGCACCTCAATTTTTGAGGTGTTAACCTAGATTTATGTTTGAATATTTGTATTTTTTTTATAATTAGTCATATTAGAAATAAAATAAAATAAATTAGTGTAATGTTAGAAATCTCAGAAATATCTTCTCAACCCAGATGGTTTCATATTTTGTATTAACTGTGTAGTCTCGTAACATACATAAAATAATTTGAAACATATATAGTAAAAAATTACATTAATGAAATTCAAATAAACAAACTATTATTTTCCTCCAAGTTTACAAACATCACCATACTTGATTTTTTTTTAAAGCGGCAAAATTATATTATAATTATATTAACGGGTATTAGGAACGCCCTTGCAATGAAAAGTTACAATTACAAGAAAAAGAACAGAGTTAACGAGACTTAGCTAATACAGTGTATAGGTTCCCTCTTTTCCAGTCCTCAAAAGAATTCCACACATTAAGCAAATCTTTTCCCTTGAACCATATGTATGCCTCTAATTTAATGTTCTCCAGAACAGCCTCCTCACAAAAAGGGACTCCATTTAAAGTAGTATTATTTTTGTGCTTCCATAGGATCCAGACCACGCAGTGCCAAATTGCCTTCAAAACATGTTTCCAACTGGTGTTATCGACCTCCTCGTGCTTGGTGTAGTGTTCTAAACAGTTCGTGGACTCCTCGTAAATGATGTCGAACCATCATTAGATTTTCCTCCAAAGCTTTGTGACATGAGTGCAGCGGACAAACAGATGCGCTGACGTCTCCTCCTATTCGCCGCACCATTTACAAGCATTGGCGAAGTTCTCGTTGAAGGCTCCCCTCCGACGCAGATTAGGGATGGTAGGAATCCTGTCCAACAATAACCTCCACGAGAAAATGCAGGCCTTGAGAGGTGCAGCCTTCGTCCAAATCTTCGCGAGTTCCTCTACCTCCGGCGTGGCAATCGTGTTGTTCACGTTTGATGGAGTGAAGGAAGAACACAAATATGATAATTGAAGATAGCAAATAACTGGGAGCTACTCCCGTTCCAGCCAAAGCGGCAATAATAATATTTTTCAATAATCCCTAATCAATCTTAACAAAGTATTTATACTCTCCTCTCGCTGGGCCTATAGGCCATTATTTCTAATAAAGGAAATACACTGAAATAAAGGAAACACAATAATATAATTAAAATAAGTATATTCTCATCCTTTCTGTTTTCCACGACGCTAGTACATAATTGGTGCATCAATTCCCTCCCTCTCAAAATACGCCTTGTCCTCAAGGCGAAAATATGGGAACTGTGTCTGAAATTCAGTTGCGCCCACCCACGTTGCCTCGTCGAACACTCGATTCTACCACAAGATGAGTACCTGAGAAACCTGATCGTCACCCCTCCAAACCTCTCGATACCGCAACACCTTATTTGGGATAAATTCTACTACCTCTTCAAAACAATCAGCCGGCAGTGCAGCCTCCACAGCATGATCCCCCACATAAGCTTTCAATTGGGAGACATGGAAGACCGGGTGGAGACACGTTCCAAGAGGCAACAACAACTTGTAGACGACGGCCCCCACACACTGAATAATTTCGAACAGGCCAAAGAACCTCGGAGTTAGTTTCGCATTCAACTTTTTGAACAAAGTCAGCTGTCTATAGGGACGGAACTTCAGAAATAAATGATCACCCACCTCAAATATAACCTCTCGGCGGTGATTGTTGGCTGCCCGGCGCATACGCTGCTGGGCCCATTCCAGGTGATAATGGAGATGTTGAAGGGCTGCATCTCTCTCATTTAGATCGTCCGCGACTGCCTTCACCTTAATTTCTCCCGGAAGCCACTATGTCAAGGTGGGCGCCTTCCGCCCGTAGACAATCTCAAATGGGGTTCTACCCGAAGCCGAATGAAAGGTGGTGTTGAAACAATATTCAGCCCACGGAAGCCAACGAGCCCAGTGTTTCGGCCTCTCGGAAACAAAACAACGAAGATACATTTCCAAACATCGATTCATTACCTCCGTTTGACCATCTGTCTCAGGATGGTTAGCGGAACTCATGCACAGTTGAGTACCCGTGGCAACAAACAATTCCTTCCAGAAATTACTGAGAAAAATTGGGTCCCTGTCGGACACAATCGAGCGACGTATCCCATGTAGGCGTACTATTTCACGGGTGAAGGCTACTGCAACCCCCCGGGCTGTAAACGGATGACTGAGGCCAATGAAATGAGTTGCCTTCGAAAGGCGATCAACCACGATGAGGATGACGTCCCATTGCTGTGATCGAGGTAAACCCCTGATGAAATCCATACTCACGTCCTCCCATATGGTTGTGGGAATTGGAAGGGGCTGTAGCAGCCCGACTGGAGCTCTCGTATCGGCCTTAATCCGCTGGCATATAAGGCACTCAGCCACAAATCGTGTGACCGTCTTCATCATGCCCGACCAATAAACTGTTGAAGCTAGACGACGATAAGTACGGTATGTACCGGCATGACCCCGAGTTGGGGTCGAGTGAAATTTTACCAAGAAACGAGCTGCCCAAGGGGATGCAGAAGGAACGACCAAGCGGTAGCATAAATATAAAATGTCGTTCACAAGTACAAATGGTTGTCGAACCACCCCTCCATTTTCCAAGGCTGTCACAATTGGTCCATAAATAGCATCGTTTCGAACAGCCTGGGTTAATGCAGCCCACTCAACCCATTAAGGCACCGAGATAGCCGTGCAATGAATGTCAGAATCACGGTGGGATAAGGCATCGACTGCAACATTAGAAGCCCCCGAACGATATTCAACCTCAAAATCGAACCCGATTAACTTGGCGATCCAATACTGTTGGGCAGGAGATGTAATTTTCTGCTGTAATAAATTCTTGAGGTTATGGTGATCAGTTCGGACGATAAAACGATGACCCAAGAGATAAGGACGCCAATGCAATACCGATAAGACAAGTGCCATTAATTCTTTCTCGTAAGTAGATTTCAGCGCATTCCGTGCAGACAAGGCTTTGCTGAAAAATGCAATCGGACGATGATTGTACATCAACACCGCCCCCAAACCCCGACCTGATGCATCACACTCAATGCAAAAGAGGGCTGAGAAATCTAGAACAGCCAACACCGGGGCTGATGTGAGTGCTTGCTGCAAGGTCTCAAAGGCAAGCTGGGCCTCGGGATTCTACTGAAAACGTGCGTCGTCTCCCTTCTTCAATAAATTAGTGAGTGGAAGAGCAATCTTCCCATAGTCCTGAATGAATCGACGATAATACCCGGTCAAACCAAGAAATCCTCGAACACCTTTCAAAGACTGTGGAGTTGGCCACTGTAGAACTGCCATGACCTTCGTAGGATTCATCTGAACACCCACCGCAGAAACGACATGCCTGAGGTAATCTATTGAGGAACGCGCCCATGAACACTTCTTCGGATTAACGACGAAGGAGGAACTGGCCAAAAAACCCAGAACTTGTCGAAGATGTGCAATATGCGAATCCCAATCTAGACTGTATACCAAGATATCGTCAAAGAAAACCAGGACGAAACGACGAAGCAAGTGCCGAAATAAATAATTCATGACAGCTTGAAAAGTGGACGGCGCGTTCCGTAGCCCAAAAGGCATAACCAAGAACTCGTAATGCCCCGAGTGAGTACGAAAACCAGTCTTTGGAATGTCCTCCGGTGCCACCTGAATTTGATGGTAGCCTGCTCGTAGGTCTAGACGAGTGAACCACCTCGCCCCATGTAACTCGTCCAATAGCTCTTGAATTACAGGAATCGGATACTTATCGGGAACCGTTAATTTGTTGAGCTCCCGATAGTCAACACAAAACCTCCAACTACTATCTTTCTTATGGACTAGCAGAACCGGACTCGAATAAGGACCAATGCTCGGTTGAATGATTCCCGCTGTCAACATGTCCTCAACTAAACGCTCGATTTCAGTTTTTTTAGTGGCGCAATATCTATAGGGTCTCACGGATATTGGGCCTTCCCCGGGCTGTAAAGGAATGTGATGATCACACGAACGAGACGGAGGCAGGCCGGGCAAGGGTCTGAGAACTTGTGAAAATTCTGCCCAAAGCGACTGAATATATGGTGCAACTGTGTCCTCCTCACTTGTTTGTTCTAACGTCTTCTCCAAAGACCACAATAAATAACAAGCCTCAACCGCCTACAATTTAAAAAGATTAGCAGCCGAGATCTGACGACATTCGAGGCCAGGTTCCCCGTGGACACAAACCTGCTGCCCTCGAAACTCAAATGCCATAGTTTACGAGACCCAATTAGCCCTTACCTCGCCCAAAGTAGACAGCCAAGACAAACCCAAAATAATATCGACCCCACTAACACGAAACACAAAAGTAGCGATCTCAAAAGTAACAGACCCCATAATCACAGAAACTGAAGGACAAATACTTGTTGTATTGGTATCCTTACCATCACCCAGCCGTACCAGAAGAGTGGAAGAGGTATCAACCGAGATCTTGAGGCGATCCACCGCACGAGGAGATATAAAACAGTAGGTTGCACCACTGTCAATCATAATTACCACGGATTATCCATTGATATGGCCCCGAAGCTTTATGGTTTGTAAACCATCAAACCCACTGGCCGAGGTGTGGGACAAGGATAGTGCCCGCGGATCGAGGGACTCATCAACGTCTCCACTCGGGATTGGATCGTTGGTGCTTAGATCAAGACCATCGTCATCATCGAGGACCACCATGACATGTAACGAACGATTAGCACAAGCATGAGAGGACTGTACGGTTCATGATAGCGGAAACAGTACCCCTTAGAGCGTAGATCTTGATACTCGGACTGTGAGAATTGCCGGTATTGACGAGCCGGTGGGGCTGCCGAGGAGGCTGATGACCCAGTTGGTCGCTGGGGCCCGGTGGAGCCTACAGACGTGCGGGGTGGATCGGGCGAGCGGCCTCCCCCAGCCGAGTCTGATTTTGGGGCAAATACCCCTGTGGAACGAGTGTAGCCCGAATGGGTAGGAGCCCGAGACATGGAAAAAAGGGCGTGTCGACAGCGCTGGTTTGTAATGATTCCCGGATGAGGCTGCCAGTTCCCGCTCGATGTGGCGAGCGATATGCATAGCCGAACTGAGATCGTCTACATCTCTCGGGCGAATCCGGACGTGAATATCATCACGCAGGCCACTGAGGAAAAACCCGAGAGCGTCTGGCTTGGTGAGGGTGGATACTGCGGCCAGGCGAGAAATAAAAAGATCCACATATTCATCCACAAATCTATGTTGACGAGTGAGGCCTAAAGCTTCAGAGGGGTTCGCACGGGGATCATCCCCGTAACGACGGAGCAATTCAAGAGGGAACTTCTTCCAACTGATCGTCGGGGCATCAGCCAATAACCACTGCAGCCAATGGAGGGCCGGACCGACCATTGCAATAAGGGCATACTCCAACCGCATGTCATCCGAAGTATTGTCAATGCAAAAAAATTGTTCAGCCCGAGCAATCCATCCTGGTGGATCCTCACCCGAAAATGTAGGAAGTTCCAATTTCGCGACTGACGTTTTGATGCTAGGAGTGTGTGATCGCGTGGGAGTAACAATGGGATCCAGGGGTCGAACATCATCCCCTGCTGAGGAAGATCCCTCACCAACATGAGTTTTTCCTCGAGGAAGACCTTGTGGCGCGCCCTGCGCCTCATCTAATCGTGTGGCAATCCCAGCAACTGAAGTGGTGAGGGCTGCTAGTGCAGTCTGGATTGACTCCATCCCAAAAGACAGAGATCGGACTTCCTTCTCCATCGCTGAGACGGTGGTCTCCAAAGTATCAATCCGCGCTTCGCTTCGAGTCATGGCCGGAGGTCGGACCAATTGATGGAGTGAAGGAAGAACACAAATATGATAATTGAAGATAGCAAATAACTGGGAGCTACTCCCGTTCCAGCCAAAGCGACAATAATAATATTTTTCAATAATCCCTAATCCATCTTAACAAAGTATTTATACTCTCCTCTCACTGGGCCTATGGGCCATTATTTCTAATAAAGGAAATACACTGAAATAAAGGAAATACACTGAAATAAAGGAAACACAATAATATAATTAAAATAAGTATATTCTCATCCTTTCTGTTTTCCACGACGCTGGTACATAATTGGTGCATCATTGTTGAACATCACCATACTTGATGTTCAACAAAAATGAGTGACCTATATACATGTACTATGATACTGTTTCAGTAGATCTAAACATTTGTACTACTCAAAAAACAAATTAAGTGAATTGTTAAAAACTAAGAATCAAGAAACAACACCCATATATAAGGTAAGATATTCTATCTACGTATACCTCTTTCTAATTCGCTAATATTCCAACAATGCAACCATTTTTCTTCTCTACGTCCTTGGAAAACACCTGCAAATTATAATAAAGTTGAAAAGCAATGGTTAAGGACTTGAATAAAGAAGGATTAATAAATTTTGGGGAAAACAAATATTGAGTTTCATTTCTCATACAAGAAATACAAACCTATAGATTAACAAACTAAACATTACATACTACATTTATTTTCACAAGATTTAAAATAAAAAAATGATTATGAGACACCATCAAATTGAAAGCATGCTTCAATAGAAAACTAATTATCCATCAATTCCTAACAAAGTAAATTACATCAATATGTGCCGTGTCAAATATCAATTTCCCTCTAAATGAAAGATTAAACAAAAATTATCATTCTACAATGAAATGAAAACACACACGCGCAGGAGGCTCATAATATAAAATGAGATATTGGGAAGGTCGCTGTTGTGATCTCTCCTCAATTTCTTAATGTTATCCACAATGATTTACTGTACTCATGCATGATTGCTTATGTTAGGCTATAAAATTGGTACTCCTGGTGTCGTAGACTATTATGTTTGCTTGACCGGAAAAAATTTACCTTTGCTTGATCGGAAAAAAAAAATTACTTCGTAATAGTTTTTCTTTGTTCTCGGGTAAATTTCGCAAACACATTGCAAGCATTCAAAAATATTTAAGTTAAACACTCTCCAATGCAATTACAACCGAAAAGAAAACTTGTCTTTGAGATTGCCACAGTATACCTTGAGTTGCCTTGAGACATGTTAAACCCTGGGGTTACACATGGAAGCGAGGGCAATGTAAAATGGCAATTATCTCTAAAAGAGCTCATTTGGGTTCTATTTCACAGCCTTTTCTTCATAGTAAATGCAAATTCGGTGGAAAATATATCCAAATAATACAGCCACACCAAATTAGATTGAAGGGTTGGTGAGATTACCTCTGGAGGATCCCCAAAACTTTTTCTAATTCTTACTGCAAAATTCAATAAAAAAATCTCCACTGAAATTTAAAATAACAGCCATTTTAGAGAACCCTAATCATTAATCTTCAAACCAAAGCAGTTCAACAGAGCAAGGAGGGAAGCTAGAGGGCAACGAGAGAAGTGAGAACGAGAGTGAGAAGGTGGAGAGCCAAATAGAGAGAAATTAGAGAGACAAAGGAAAAAAAAACGTAGAGAGATGAAAGTGTGTGTGGGGTAGTGTCTAGTGTTTAAGTAAAAAACAGAACAATGTTACACTGAATGTTGTGACAATTAGTGTAGCATTAACTCTAACAGAATACAGAAAGTAAACACAGTACACAGCGGAAGTCTAAAACACTAAAACACAATAAAGACACAATGAAATAATTTTTAACATAGATTTTATTAATAACAAAACCTATGCTAACCCCTATGAAATACCTAATCTACCCTTTTACACATTTGATGTACAATTATAGATACATTTCTCCATTTAAAAATCATAACCCTATCTCTTCTCTTTTCTCTCATTTCTCTCTTTTCCCCCCAAGCATCCCCACCATCATCCTCCCTTCTGCCGCCACGGTGCCGCCAGCCTCTGCTTACCAATCGGCCGCCTCCTCTCTCATTCCCCTCTCCACCAGTTGATCCCCTCCACTATCCACAAATCGACAGCAGCCTCCGCCTCACCCCACCCTCTCCACAAATCGAACCACCTCTCCACACAACAGTTCGTGCCCCCGTGCCGTCGCTCCGCTCCCACCCCAGCGCCGCTCTACGCAACACGTCCCCAAATCGTCGCCCCCCCAAACTTGTCGCCAGATGTAAAAAAAAATGTCGGTCGCGACCGCTCGCCCCAACCCCACAAATTGGTCGTTGCCACTGTAGGCAGTTTTTTTTTTGACAAACCAGAGTCGAGTAAATGCACTATTGTCGACAAATTTTGAGGGGAGTGTATATAACATGTGGTATTTTATTAAAAAAGACAAATAAAATAATTTACACGAATATTAAATTAATAAATGGGGAGGGAGAGTATACATAACAAAGCTGGAGGGGTATATCACCAAACCCTATATGAAATGAAATGGACCAATCGAATTGGGCTCGAGAATTAATTTCTAAATAAGCTTCTTCATAGGCTTGGGCTGCCAATAATTATTTGGCCATTGATAAATGCCCCCCAAATATTATGTTTTCACCCTCCGGATATTTTCACCCCTCCAAATATGAGTTCACCCCCCATAAAATACCACAAATAACCTTTTACCTTACCAACACTTTAATACACATTACAATTTTTTTTACTTTCACCCACCTTTTTTAAAATTCACTTTTCGAAATTCTTGCTTTGGTTTAAATGTTAAAGCTTGAATGTTTGTTTAATTTTTAGGTTGCGATATATGTTGTAGATGTTGTTAACTCTTAAATGCCTTAACATTATCAACAACATCTTAATTTGACCTTCCGTGATTTATTCTAAGTCTTTTTTGAAATGTTACATTAAATGTTGAGCTAAATGCGATCACATTTCAGGTGGCGATCTAGAAGCTTCTACAAGAGTCAGGAACTTGGGTGAGTGTCTGCCGTATGTGTGGAACAAGATGGTGCCGGCCAAAGCAGCAGCAATGGCGTGGAGACTCCTCCGAGATAGACTACCGACTCGACATAATTTGTGGAAGAGGAAGATTATACAATCTGCGGAAGAGGCGAGTTGTCCCATCTGTGCGGGAGAAAAAGAGACGGGTGCACACTTTCTGCTCGAGTGTGAAGCCACGTCGGTGGTGTGGTATGACTGCTACAAATGGCTCAACATCGCAGTGTCGATCCACAACCAAGTAAGAACTCACTTCTTGATACATTCTGGAATCTTTGAAGGAAAAAAAGGTAGACAAATTGCTATAGGGATATGGATTTGTATTGTCTGGGTTATGTGGAAATGGCGCAATAATCGAGTGTTCGAGAACAGCATCTGGGACACCGGACAAATTGTGGAAGAGATCAAGGGAAGACTGTGGAGCTGGATTACATGCTACGAGAAGCCGCGCCGACATTTTACTTTCAGGGAGTGGCAACAGAAACCGTGGGAAATGATCAATTTATGCTCATGAACTACTGCTTGGGGACGATTTCCTCCTCTGTTTTTCTTTCCTTTGAATATCCTCCTCTCTGTTTTCTTTCTTTGAATATGCCTGATTAACCAAAAATCTAGGCAAGATGATGTTGACTTGTATTTCCATGATGGGCACTACTGGTGCCTTTGTAGTTTTGCTTTTTCTAAGATTTAATAAAAGTATTATTTGCCCGATCAAAAAAAAAAAGAGTCAGGAACTTGGAAGATTCCAGAATCAAGGAGAACGTGCTAGAAGTGCTAGAAGAGCCTGGAAGCATGTTAGAATGATCTGGAACCTTGAAGAAGGATCTAGAGAGATCATGGGAGTTGAGATCCTAAAAAGTAGATTCTTACATGGAAGACTCTATAACTCGGTTGTCCATCTATAAATACAGAAGGAGTCTTTCATAATTCAATATGCACTATTCGAGTAACATCCCATTCTGAGCGTTCATCCCTATTAGGAGTTATGACCAGTAGTTGCATCTTTTAGACTATGCTGAAGTGTACAAACTTTCAGTGTAGCTCGTTCTAGTCTTTGATCTATTGAGAGTGAATCATAGATAGAATTAGTATTTAGACAGTGTTTTACACTTAAGTATTTTGACAGATTCAGGCACCTGCCTCGATTGTAGTTTCGATTTGTGAAATGTTGAGGTTATTGTTGTAAACATTTCACACGACTTTTTTGTACTTACAAGTTAAGTGTTTCGCCGTAAGGCTTAACATAGGTTTTGTTATTAATAAAATTTATGTTAAAAATATTTTCATTGTGTTCTTCTGTAAGAGTCAGTGTTGCACTATTTATCTCAACATTGTGTGCAACATTATTCTATCTTTACTTAAACACTAGATACCATACACGTTTTCATATGTTATATGTATGTTAGTTTATGTGTTCTTCGTAGTTCATGAATAAGTTGGGGTTTAGGATATATTTTTAAATTTCTACATTTTAAATTTTGATTTTTCATATGTAGGTTAGTTTTTATTTTTTAATAGTTGTTATTGGGAATGATTTCGACTTTCAACCGTTGAATAAACTTGGTTTTTGCACAAAACGGGACAGAGGGAGACGAAACGACAAACCAGGGGTTTTGACAGATTCAACACTGGTTGGCCGAGTTATTTGAATCAAAATATGAAAAAGTTGGCTGAATTTTGAATCAAACGTGGAAAATTTGGCCTTGAATCAAAACATGAAAGGCCGAGTTCTGAATTAAAAACGTGGAAAAGTTGATCGAATTTTGATTAAAAACGTGAAACTTTTTCCGAAAAATCTCACAAAACTTTGCAAAACGCGATTATTTTTTAAAAACTCGGAAATGAAATACAGTACACATATATTCATTACAACTATACAATCAAGCAACAATATGTTCAAATAAAACAATAATAACATAAAGAATAATAAATTACAAAGAAATTAATACTAAGTTTTGGATAGGAGAGGGATGCAAAAAACATGTTTATTTTTTTGTTTAGGGGTCGGGGTGAACTCAACACACTTGGGTAGTATAGTCTTTTTACCAATTGGGCCTCATAATATATCTTTTTTCCTTGTTGAGTCCAACAATTTTCTCTTTCTTCTCGATTTATTCTTTCGATTGACTTCACAAATTATATAAGGTGTATTTTGCTTTAAAAAATCTTATTTTTCCTAAAAAAAAAAAGCAAACCACATCATTTCTCCAAATCAAGTGCAACTAGTCAATTTAGTGTAAATAATGCATGAAATTCTATTAATTGAGCAAAATAAACACATGAATTTCAAATAATTTTCACACTAATCAAGAGAAAAATTCATTTTACGTTCTGTAACTTAGGCCTAATCCAATTTATATCCTTTAAGTTTTTAATTTTTCGATTTACATCTTTTTTGTCCAACTTACGTTCTTTCTACCGGAAAATTTTAAAACTCACCGAAATATGAGGAATAAATTGGAATTTCGACCAAATAGTCCAATTCACGTCTTTTAAGTTTGAAAATTAAAATTTTCTAAAATCCCATTAAAGATTTAAAAAATCTAAAACTATCATTAAAAATCCAAAAATCTCCTTAAAATTAAAAACTATAATAAAATAAATTTCAAAATATCTCACTAAAATTTCTAAAAATATCATTACAAATTATAAAATGTGTAAAATAAAAATAAAAAAATCTAAAATTTTGAAAATACAAAAAATAAAAGGTAAAGTCTAGTATGCACTCGAGTGCATGCTGTGCACCCTAGTCCATGTGCACTTTTCAGTTTACTGACTTACACTTTTTGGTAAATGGTGTTGCACTTTTCAATTATTACTAAAAATATTATTATACAATTTAATAATTGAAAAGTGCAGCACCATTTACCAAAAAGTGTAAGTCAGTAAACTGAAAAGTGCAACATGAACTAGGGTGCACAACATGCACTCGAGTCCATAGCAGACCAGCCCAAAATAAAAAATTCTACAATTCAAATAATGGAAAATGTGTAATTTTAAAAATTATGAAATTCAAAATCTCATTAAAATTTATAAAAACTCTAAAAATATCATTATTTTTTTAAAAATGTGTAGATTAAAAATTACTAATTCTAAAAATCTAATAAGAATAATAAAAATTATTAACATTTCATTAAAAATCAGACTTGATTCAAACTCGTCTGCCATTAAAGTTTTGCTCGAACTCCTAAAAATTTTGGGTCCTACGAGATTTTCCAACTCACCGTCGAGGTTGAGTGGAAGTTCCACACCTTGATCGATTTTGGAACCGTCCCAAATTCATTTTCACGATATTTTTAAAATTGTGGAATTTTTTATTTTAAACATTTTTTAAATTTTAATTTATAGGTTTTTTTATTTTTATGAGTTTTTAGATTTTTTTTTTTAAATTTACACATTTTCAGATTTTTAGAATTGTAGAATTTATAATTTTTTTAGAATTTTAGACTTTTAATATTTATTTTACACAATTTATAAATTTTTAATGTGATTTTTAGATTTTTAATGAGTTTTTTGAATTTTTAATGATATTTTAAGAACTTTTTAATTATTAATTTATAATTTTCAAACATAAAGGAAGTAAATTGGACTATTTGATCAGAATTCAAATTTTCCGGTGGAAAGAACGTAATTTGGACCGAAAAAGATGTAAATTGGACACCCTAGGATGTAAATTGAAAAGTTGAAAACTTAAAGTATATATATTGGATTAGACCTAAGTCACGTAAATTGAAATTTTCTCCACTAATCAACCATCAACCATTAATCACTTTTGAACTTGAAGCTCTACTAAATGCTTGTACACAATATAGTTTCTTTTTCAAATTTTTTTCTTTTTTCATCAACTCAATTTTTTTTCATGTACACCTGACAAGTCGTCTTTTTCTCTCTCTCTTTCTCCTTTTTTTTTTTTTTTAAAAAAAACTTTCAAACAAAACACTTTCACCAAAATTCAATTGCATTTGTCAACGTTCAAGCTCCACTAGTATATAGAAAAATTAGGTTTATAAAAAATGAATAAATAGACTAAATTTGTAGATTGTCAAAGAATATAGCCCAATAGACTCAAATAAATAAATATAATAAGATGCTTGCAGTTGAAAAGTGAAGATATGTCTATGATGAAAGAAGTGGCAATGGAACTCGAAGGGATTAATTAAGGAAGTTTAACAAACATGCTTTGACTAATATATCAACTTATTGTTGAGGAAGATTATGTTGGATTGATGAATGAGGCATATGGATCCTCTAATCTTCATGCTGCTCCATTCACATCTACTGATCTCTACAATATTACAAATTTACAATCAATGCTTATTACAACACTGAAGAATTCTCTGATAGATCAGTACAACTTCAATAGTGATCCAAGTCAGCCAATTTTCCCTCATGAAAACACCCCTTGTTGATGAAAATGTTATATCAGGACTCTCCGTTTCTTTTTTATTGTAAAGAAATGTTATATCAGTGTTTTTTTGTGACAAATAATTATAAATTTAATTTTAGCAAGTGTATGTTTTATAGTTGAATTTTAATACAAGTCTACAAATAAACTAAAATGTGTTGGAATTAATGGGAATTAATTGGGTTTTGACACCCTGATCTAATTTAATTAATTAGACGGACTAAACGTTAATTAAGAAATAATTGAACGTGACATAGTCGATCTACTCGCGGAGTAGATGAACGTGGTATATTTAATATCTCAAAACCGAGTTAAGGTGAGTGAGAAATTAATTGTTGAAGTTGAAGAGGTTCAACTTGGAAAGTTTGAGAAAGTGGGAATTTGTCCCACATAGGAAACCTACAAAACATTTATGATGTATAAAGGTATTGAAGAAACTTGGTAGTTCAACTATCTAAAAGAGGGACACTCCTCTAAGAGCCACACGTGCGCGGCCGGACACGTGGTCTTTGGATATTATCTCGGGCCGGCCGCTCGGATTTGGCAATTGGTCTTTGGTGGTCTTTGGATATTATCTCAACCGCTGCGATATTTTTGCAATATATTCCCACGATTTTCTCAGGGTTAAATATAAATTTTATTTTAGACATAATTACCCATCTATCTTAGTTTAATTTTCTTTATCAAACTTAGACTAATGGTTTGAATTTTTAGTATTCCGTTTACATACATTTCTTAATTCTTCTAAACAAATTTACTAGATTAATAAATATTTTTGTTAGACATTAATATAATTTTTATAGTAATTATAAGTGATTAGTGAAGTCAAGTCACGTGCTCGGATTTCGGGTTAATTAGCTTTGATTTAATAGAGGTTGTGATTCTTTCCACTGAATTCAACTCATTTGCAATTTACAATGTTCAAAGAAATTCAGACACCCTGTGCTCGATTTTGTAGATATTGATGAATGTTCGGACCCAAAGCTTAATAATTGTGATAAGATTTGCATCAATACTGTGGGGAGTTTCAATTGTTCTTGTCCAGAAGGATCTTATGGTGATGGCCGGAAGGATAGTGAAGGATGTATTGTTAAAAAATCTGAGTTTCCTGTTAGGTAATTCTTATTCTTGTCTAATATATGATTCACCTTAAGATACTCCAATCACATGAGACCAATTTTTTTATTTGCTGATATTTTTTTTTTCAATTCATCTGATGATCATGTGCATTTTTTCACAAATTGAATATTCAGAGGCTGGATTCGGATTTTTTGGGGTAATTTTTGTTGTAACTTGGATATATTTTGGTCTCAAGAAAAGAAAAATGCTACAACGAAGAGATAAATTCTTCCAACAAAATGGTGGATTTCTACTACGACAACAAATTTCATCAAATGAAGGTCTAATGTATTCGACAAAAATATTCACGTATGAAGAGCTTGAAAAGGCCACTAACAATTATGCAGAAGATAGAATCCTGGGGAAAGGTGGATATGGCATCGTTTACAAAGGAATTCTTCAAGATAAACGTGTCATTGCAATCAAGAAATCAAGAGTGATGGAAGAAAGTCAGATAGAGCAATTCATCAATGAAGTTGTCATTCTTACACAAGTAAATCATAGAAATGTTGTTAAACTCTTAGGCTGTTGTCTCGAATCTGAGGTTCCTTTACTAGTATACGAATATGTCTCTCATGGGACACTTTTCGAACACATCCACCGTGGAACGAGTTGGTTATCTTGGGAGAATCGGTTAAGAATCGCGTCTGAAGCGGCAGGGGCCTGACATATCTTCATTCAGCTGCTGCAATTCCGATTATCCATAGAGACGTGAAATCGACCAACATTTTAATAGATGAATATATTACAGCCAAGATTTCCGATTTTGGAGCGTCTAGACTAATTGCCTTAGACCAAACTGACGTGACAACGTTGGTCCAGGGGACACTAGGATACCTGGATCCTGAATACTTTCACACGAGCTTGTTAACAGAAAAGAGCGACGTTTACAGTTTTGGAGTAGTTCTTGCAGAGCTTTTAACAGGTAAAAGACCCATCAACATGGAAATGAGCCAGGACCGACGAAATTTGACAATTTATTTTGTCATGGCAATGAAAGAAAATTGACTTTTTCAGGTGTTGGAGCCCCGAGTGGTGAGAGAGGGGTCTCTAGAGCAGATCCAGGCGGTTGCCCAACTAATAAAGAGATGTTTTCATTTGAACGGGGAAGATTGGCCTACGATGAAACAAGTGGCGATGGAATTGGAAGGTTTAAGGAAGTTTAACAAACATCCTTGGGTTAATCAACCAGCTGTTATAGAAGACGAATTTGTTGGATTGATGAATGATAAATTTGAATCGAATAATCTTTATGCAACTTCAATAACATCCACAGATCTTTACACTGTTCCAACTGGTGGTTATAACGACACTGGAGAATTTTCTAAGCAATGCAGTTTGAATAATGATCCAAGTCAAACAATTTCTCCACATGCCAACAACCCACAATGATGAAGATGATTATGTCCAAATTCTTCATGTATATATCCGAGTTAATTTTTTTTTTTTTTTTTTTATCCTTGCAAGGGGATGTTATTTCAGATTTTTTTGTAATTAATGTAATTATAATTTTGATCATTGTTTGTTCGGAGGGTGATTTTTTCTCACAATATGATATTTATGTTATGCGTATTTCAATTGTATATGTAGCTTATATAAAAGATCTAAATAAAATCATTGTGTTACTTAGCTTATACTGATTGGAGAAGAAGAGGATGTGGGACACATGATAAAATATCACATTAATCTTGTCATTTTCTTTGTAATATCTTCGAGTTGGGCATTTCTAGGGCGCATTTTGCAATTTTAGTGTGATCTTTAATTTATCATGTGCCCCACATTCTCTTCTCTTCCAACAATACAAGCTAAATAACATAAAAATTCAGTAGCTCTCATTAGTAATTCTTCGTTTCGATATGTGAAAATTACTTCGTTTCAATCCTTGTTAGTGGATGATTATGTGAGACATATTTTATAAATACTTGTCTCTCAAGTGTAAGAGGGTCCTCGTAGTAGTGATAAGTGTCCGATTAAATTATCGAACCACATGACTTGTTTGCTAGTATAGTCTTAGTGTTATACATTGTCACGTAATTATAGTGATGAAACATGGATTGAGCAATTAATACTAAATGCAAAATTTAAAAAGTAGATACTAATAAAGAGAAACAAGTAGAATGACAATCAAATATCAAGTAAAGAGTAAAAGTGTTCGGGTGTTCTCCATTATGTGGGAATCGAATAAAACTCAACTTTGACATTTAATTCGTTGGTCGGTGGTTGGTAAGACCGATCACTAAGACATATTCATAAATAAGAACCTAAGATCTGAAGGTCATTTAGGACCGTTCTTACTCTGGTAATCACACAACTATGAGATTCTACCTAATTTATACTAATTTAATCTCTAATTATGTTTTTTCACTTGAATATTAAAAATCAAACTCTTAAATTCTTCTCAATAATCACTCAAACTCTCATTCACATAATTAGTGTAGATTATATGGGTTCTAATGTGTGAGGTTTATCTCATAATTTCAAGTCAGATGAGTTGCACTCGTCTGGTGGGAGTATCAGTTGATGGACTCAGTTGTTGGGCGTATCAGCTGGTGGAGTCAGACAAGCTAACTTATGCCTGATCAGATGAGTTGGAGTCTTCCAATTAGAAGAGAAGGTGATGCTTAGAATCGAATCAGATGAGGTGATCAGAAGGGTTCACATCAGCTGAGTAGATGTCTAGTAGTAGGGTTAGTATTTTGACTAAGTGTTGGATATCAGAAGAGTAAAACAGAAGAGGGAGGTCTTCTGGTTGTCTTCTGATCGATGTCATCTGTTACGAGAACAAGTAAAGGGCATTGCGGTCAATTCAGATTGGGCAATGTTGGAAACGTAAGTTTGTTATGGAGTTGTAAGAAACTTGTAACAACCTGTCAGCGTCACGCCATCAACGCACGCTACAATCATCTTTGGCTTCTATAAATACCCCATAACTTGTAATTGTAAAGTTTGACGTGTACGAGCATTCGTTCTTGAGTTGTGAGTTCACGAGCGAAGTGAGGAGAAATCCCTTTCCAAGTGTTGAGTGTGTAAACATTCTTTTATCAATCAAGATTGAAGTCGTGTGTCCAGTGGATGTAAATCAAGTTGATCGAAGCACTTAAATTCTTGCGTGCTCTATTTCCTGTTCTTGTTTGTTTATATTTGTGAATTGCTATCTTTGTTGGATTGTTTGTGGGATTGTTATCTGCATTGGTTGGAGACGTCTAATCTTGTGGATAATTTATTGGCATAATGGAATTACCCAACTCTCGTTGTGATATTGATAATCCAATATAAACTCAATTCACATGAACACATCCCTCGAGTATACGATCTAACACGACTAACCAAGTGGGCATAATAGGTAAAGTGATTGTTTATGAATAAAGTTAGTGGCAATTTGAGTAAATAAGTGATGGTTTGAGGGTGGAGATAAACAGTGTTTTTATAACCGAACCGGTGATCGAACCGGATTGACCACCGGTTCACGGTCCAACCGGTTGGACCGGTTCAACCGGCGGTTCGACCGTTAAAATGTTTATTAATTACTTTATAATTTTATATTATTCTATATTTTATTTAGTTGGACCATTTTATTTTATTTTTTAAGATGGGCCATTAATTTATTTTTTGAAGATGGGCCATTTGATTAACTATGTTGCTTATATAATAATTGGCCCATTGAATTGTTTATATAACAATTGGGTAGGGTTTTCTTTACTCAAGAGGCCTCAACCGCAAGCCACATTTTTTAATTCTCAGCGCAATCTGGAACTTCCATTTTTTATGGAGAAGCGACCGTCGACTGAACTAGAGAAGAAAAAGTAGTCTACTCTTGACAGAACTAAGAAATTAGATCGAGAAGATGTCCTCGCTGGTGCACCGTCGCGTTGTGGTCGATCCGCCGTCGTGTTTGTGCCTTCGTCTCCGGCAACAAAAGGTAAGGTAGGTTTACACTATAGAATTTATAATCTGTATTTCATTGATTAAACGTGATTACAGAGGGACGTATATATACATTTGATTTACAAGATATTGTTGTAACAAACTCTTAAAGATAGGAGGTAAAGTGTCTAACAAACTCCCTAAAACTACGATATACATCAGTGGAGATTTATCTAGAAGGATCTAGATAAGCTTTGCTAATACGCCCCTGCAAAATCGACGTGCCATCAGCCACAGAGATTTTGGATCGAAGGTCCTGAAAATGGGCGCGAGAGAGTGGCTTTGTGAGTAGGTCTGCAAGCTGATCAACAGTGTTAACATATGCAACCGAAAGAACACCCTTTGAAGCCAAATCCCGCACGAAATGGAGGTCAATGGAAATATGTTTCATACGTGAATGTTGGACTCGATTCAACGCAAGACGAGTGGCACCCATGTTATCACACAAAAGGCGCGGTGGGGCGCTGAGCGAAACATGCAGATCACAGAGAAGATGTTGAAACCAACATATTTCAGAGGCTGCAGTGGCCAAAGCTCGATACTCGGCCTTAGTAGAGGACCGAGCGACACCCCTGTTCTTGCGAGAACGCTACGAGATCGGAGTAGTGCCAAGGAACACAATGTAGGCCGAGGTAGACTTGTAGTCCGACAGGTCTCCGGCAAAATCTAAATCAGAGTAAGCTGTAATAACTAAACGATCAGTCCGTCGAAGAAGGATGCCATGATGCAACGTGCCTTTGAGATATCGAAATAATCGTTTGACGGAATTCCATGCAGTAGACGTAGGGCAAGACATATATTGAGCAAGGCGATTAACAGTGAATTAAATGTCCGGCCGATTGTCAAATATTGCAACCCCCAATAGCGCTTTGATACTCAGTGGCATCAATTGTCCCAGAATTCAGTGGAGGCTTTGTAGCTGCTAGGGTGCCAACGGGTCTAACCCCATCCATTTTGTGACGCCGAAGAAGATCCACGAGATATTTATGTTGAGATAGAAAGAGGCCCTGCTTGCATTGAGCAACTTCAACACCTAAAAAATATGACAAATAACCAAGGTCCTTTACTGCAAAAATGGATTTGAGATGTTTGGTGAGAGCAGCGACCAATGAAGGAGACGAGCCTGTAAGAATTAAATCGTCAACATAAGCAAGAACATATAAGCGATCAGTCCCTTTGTGAAATGTGAAATGTGAAAAGAGAGGAATCAGCCTCGGAGCGAATGAGGCCGAAGCTGCGGAGGGCCGAGTAGAGAGCCTCGTACCAGGCTCGAGGGGCCTGACGAAGCCCATAAAGAGAGCGACGAAGCAAGCATACGTGAGTCGGGCGAGAGGGATCTTTGAAGCCGGGAGGCTGCTTCATATACATGGGCAAATCAAGGTGATCGTGTAAAAATGCATTGCTAACGTCAAGTTGCCTAAGAGGCCAATTATAAGTAACTGCCAATGTAAGAATAGTGCGGATAGTTGCGGGTTTAACAACGGGACTGAACGTCTCTTTAAAATCAATTCCAGGGCGTTGATTAAATCCCTTAGCGACTAACCTAGTTTTGTATTTATTCACCGAGCCATCGGGCTTGCGTTTTACCCGAAACACCCATTTGCAGCCAATTATATTTCCAGTAGAGGAAGGAGGAACGAGATCCCAAGTACTGTGTCATTGAAGAGCAGTAAATTCTTCGGCCATTGCTTCACGCCACCTAGGGATAGAGAGAGCTTGATGTACTGTGGATGGCTCAACATCACGTGGAAGAGGATGTTTTGTCGCAGCATAAAGAAGCTTAGGTTTGCTAATATTATTGAGGCTTCGAGTTCTCATGGAGTAAGAACGAGTAGGTTGGGGAACAACAACTGGAGGGGGTTGTTCAACCAATGGGGCAGCAGCAGGAGTCGGCCCAGCTTGTTGTGCCAAAGTGGACGGAAGAACATGAGATTGCTCAACGGGAGGCTGAGAGGGCGGGTCAGGCGAGGCTATAGGCAGCGTAATAGTGCTTGGCAAGGGAGAAGATGAAGGCATCTGGGGTGGCGAGAATCCAGGAAATTTCGACTCAATAAATTGGACATGGCGTGAGATATATATACACCCTGTAGCAATATCCAAACAACGATAGGCACTTTGCGAGTGACTATATCCAACAAAGATGCAAGGTTTGGACGACAGAGTGAGCTTTCCCGGCATATAAGGTCGTAACCAGGGGAAGCAAAGACAACCAAAAACCCTTAATTTATTATAATTCGGCTGTCTCCCAAACAAACAGACAAAGGGGCTGTGATTATTGAGAACCACAGTCGGCATTCGGTTGATGAGATAAATAGTAGTTTGTAAAGAAAAATCCCAGAATTGCATTGGAAGGTTAGCATAATGCAATAATGCACGTCCAATTTCCAATATATGACGATTTCGACGTTCATAAATTACATTTTGTTGTGGTGTATGTAGAGCAGTAGTTAACCAACTGATACCTAATCGAATCAGAGATGGACGAAGAGCTAGAAATTCACCACCATTGTCAGAATAAAGATTTCTAATTTTATAGCCAAATTGCCTCTCTACTAGAGGCATAAAATTCATGAATATAGAGTGTAGTTGAGATTTTGCACGCATTGGAAAAAGCCAACAGTATCGGGAATATAAATCAACAAGTATTAGGAAATACTTAGAACCATCAAATGAGGGAGTAGTGGAGGGGCCCCAAACATACGCATAAATGTAATGTAAAGGATGTGCAGCACAAATGAACTGGTTGCAAAAGGTAATTTAGTTGATTTACTCAAGCGACAAGAAACACAATCATTGCCCAAAACCTGGGATTTGTTCAAAAGAGGTAATTAAAAATGCCTAATAATAAAACAGCTGGTGTCCACAGACGGATGACCCAACCGTGCATGCCAATCCGAATGAGATGCCCGAACACCCAGATTTGCAACCTTGGGACCACAAGAAAGTTGAGGAATGCCAGAACGAAGGTGGTAAACTCCTTCACTACATGCGCCTTTAACAAGAGGCGCCCCCGTAACTCGATCCTTCACAAGAAAATGGGACGGAAAAAATTCCATAGTAACATTGTTATCGCGAGAAAATTTACTGACTGATAGGAGGTTCTTCCGAGCACTCGGAACACATAAAATATCATAAAGGTGAAAAGTACGAGTAGGATAATTTAAAAATTAAGTACCCATGTGAGAAATGGGAAGACCTGTACCATCCGCAAGATGAACCTCATCTGTGCCATCATATTCATAATGGATGGAAAGATTTGAGAGATCCGAAGTCAGGTTATGGGAAGCACCTGAGTCAACGAGCCAGTGACTATCAGTTGAAGACTCCATAGGAGAAGATGCAAGGTTGGCCTGAAGAGGAGGCCTACGGCAGGTGAGAGCCGAATGACCTTTGAATCCGCATAATTGACACACAACTGGTGCAAAATTGAATGAGGAATTGAAGCCACGGTGCTGAAATGAATGTTGTGACTGTCCTCTATTTTGAGCAGGAGACTGGTGTGAATGTGGAGCAGAAGAATAGTGACATGAGGTAGGACCACGATTACCTCAAAAATTCTAATTGTTGCGACCTTTGTGCTACTGGGGGCCATGGCGAGATAGAGCCGAATTCGCCGAAGCCACTGATTGTTTAGATGTAGCATCGTGCCGTTTGAGTGTTAACTCATGCTCAAACAATAAATCATGCAACTCTTCAAAGTGAAGAGAAGACTCGCGAATCCGAATCGGACCAACAATACTTCCATACTCGGGACCAAGACCATTGATCACGAAGAGGGTAAGATCATCCTGAGATACAGGTTGGTCGATAATAACCAATTCATCGGCCTTTGGTTTGACATAGTGAAGGAACTCAGTGATAGAGCGATCGTCAATGGTGACACGATACAATTCACTCTTGATTTGATTAACACGGAACCTGGAACGTCCAGCGAACATCCGTGGAAGGATTCCCCAAGCTTCAGCAGATGTAGCGGTAGAGGACACAATCGGCAACACATCCGGGGCAAGAGAACAAAAAATTGCAGTAAGAAGAAGTTGATCTTGTTGCACCCAAAGAGCAATAGCGGCAGCATTAGAGCCATCGGATCTGCGAGCAGGGCAAGGTTTTGATCCATCAACAAAACCGAGCAACTTATGGCCTTTGAGAAGCGCAAGAAGGTGCGCTGTCCAGGAGGGGTAATTCTTATGAGAGAGTTTGATCGGAAGGTCGTAACGAGCAGAGATGGGAACAAGGGGAGGTGACGAGTCCCGCTCGGTGGTGGTAGTGGCCGGTGTGGTGGTGGAGTCCGATCACATGATGACGGCAAGGAGAGAAAAGAGAAAAAAAAGACCTAATTTAGAATTTAGATCGAACCGTATCTAATACCATATAGAATTTATAATATGTGTAACAAACTCTTAAAGATAAGAGGTAAGACGTCTAACAAACTCCATAAAGCTACGATATACATCAGTGGAGATTTATCTAGAAGGATCTAGATAAGTTTTGTTAATACACACTTCACAGCGCAGGGAATTTCGGGAAGAAAGGTATTTGGAGTCTTGGACTTTAGGCGTGAGTGATTTGCAGTCGCGGACTCTCAATTTTATGAATTGGCGAAATTCAAATTTAATTTAATTAAAAAAAATAGAGAACCGGTCTGACTGGATTTTAACTGGTTTACCGGTTTAGACCGATTGAACCGGTTTTTGACCGGTTTTAACCGGTCGAACCTGAAAAACGAGTTTTAGGGGGTTTCCAGACCGGCTCCTTGGTCGGTTCACGGTCGAACCGGTCGGTCCAGTCCGATTTTGAAAACATTGGAGATAAAGTAGTGTGAATAGTATTATTTCCAAAAAGGGAATGAGCATAATAAAATTGGACAACCAAAAAAGAAAAGTAGGAATAATGAAATTGGACGGAGGGAGTACTAAATTTAAAATTAGCCAAGAATGGAAAATTAAATTAAACTAATTTATTATATTGAGTGGAGTGAGAGGGTTCCTCTCCCCCAATGAAATGGGAGTTGCACCCGTGCTCTGTTTTATTTATGGGTACGACTATTTGCACCTTCAGGTTTGTTAATCGCACTCTCCCCAAATAAGAGAATATTAAATGCACTTTCTCAAATTGTTCAAATTACCATTTTCTCTATAAAAATCATTTACTAAACACACCCCATCCCAAAACCCTAATATATATCCTTCTTCCTTCCTTCCCCACTTCATTTCTTCTTCCTCAAAACAAAGTTGTCGCCCTCTCTCCCTCGTTTCCACAGTAGGAAAAAAAACTCCCTTACCCTACCCTCGAATTGGATGAAAAGCATGTGCTAGATTTAATGAAATGTAAAAAGTACAAGCTAAACTTGGCCTTAAAATTAAATAATAAAATGATGGGTGTATATACTTATGTTGAAGGTGAAAATAACTAGACTCATACTAGATCAAGATTAGATACTAAAATGGATTAGAGCGAGTACTTAGATTATCCGAACCCGTCTCACTCTATGGATGGGTCAGGTCGGAGCAACCCACTGATTCGGGTGGAATTTACACGTTTTAGAGGCACATGTGAAGCGTGTTTTGATGTGGATTTCATTGATTTATGCATTGATTATGATTGTTTTAGCCAAAATGAGAGAAAGGTTGTGTTTTGTCGATTTTATAGGAAATACGATGGAATTTGGAGCAAAACAGCAACCATACTTTACTGGATCAAGAAGATGAGTGCACCGTTGGATTCGTCTCGAAAAACGGAGTGGAATAGCCAAAAGAATCGAGTCAATCCGACACCCGAGGCGAAAGATATGCACGAAACGAGGAAGAAGTGGAAATCAAGAGGGAGCACGGCCGAGCTCATGGCTCGGCCGAGCCATTTTCAGGCCACGGACGTGCACCACGCTTGAAGAAACGCAGCTCGATACAGCGATTTTGGCCAACTCAAGGGCACGGCCGAGAACACAGCTCGGCCGAGCACCCCAGCCCAGCTTTGTCCGCACACCACGGCCGAAATGATGCCACGACCGAGCTCCATCCTCCCCTGCTCCACACGCCTCGGCCGAGACAAGGCCACGGTCGAGCTCCACCCATGCCCAACTTCAATTTCGGTGCCATCTTCATAATTTGGCCATTTTTTAGGGACCAACTTGCAAATTGTCCATCCAAACCCTACCCCAACACTATATAAACCCTCTTTCTTGAAACTCAAGACATCCTCCCCCAATCTACACATAGTTACACATACTTGGAGGTGTTTTGGCCATTTCTCTCTCAATTCTTCATCAAATCAAGAAAGAAAGAAGGCATTAGCTTGGGAATTCCATTCCCTACCACATTCTAGACTAAGCTTTCTCTTTCCCTTTCTTTTTATTTAGTTATTTCATTTGGATTTTGTAATTTGAACACTTTGTGGTTCTAAGGCATTGTAAGACTTAGATTGATGTTTATGAGTAATTTCTTGCTTTAATTGGTGTTTATCTCGTATTTGCATATTCAATTATTCATTGTAAAGCATGTTGTTAGTGGCCATAATGATTTGCTTGATTTATTGTTAATTGGGGTAGTATCGGGAGATTTATTCCATTTAATCGTATGCGAATATGCAACCCGGTATTATTATGATCTCGGGAGAGGATTAATTATCGGAGAGGGAATCGAATGATCTTAGGAGCTATTTTAGATGGTGTAATGTTTGTGATGTAGACATACGAGCTTATATTACATTGCGTCTTTGGATTAATTTGTATCGGGAGATCGATTAGTTCTTTTTGTGTGATCACCTTATACGGGATAACCTTAATGGCCCTTTAAACGAGACAACATTCATAAACGGACGTCTAAGTACTACAATTGCCTTGGAACCCACCTTTTCTCTTTGAGTTACAATCGTTTTACTTTCGTTTTCCTATTTTGCATGATTAGTTGATCGACTTCATATTTACTCTTTAGTTGTTTATTTGTGACACATTGTTAGACAATCTTAGGAGTAATTCAACTTTCAAATTATCGATCACGTCTATTTAGAATTCGACTAGCAAACTACATTTTTACGCTTAACCTCCTTGTGGGATCGACCTCGTGCTTATCACGCTACGATAGACACCGTACACTTGCGGTTGTTTATTTAGTGTTGCATAACACGTGTATCAAGTTTATGGCGCCGCTGCCGGGGAGGTTTTTATAAGCTCTAGAGTGTAGGCTAAGAGGGTTTTAGTTTAGACATTTACTTGCTTTCTTTATTTGCAAAAATCCAAAAATATTTGTGTGTTTTACTTTGATTCCACTTGCGATTCTTACTTTCTTTTGAACTTTTGTCTAGACATGGCATATGATCACCCGAGCTAGGAGAAGATTTGAAGGTCAATGTTGTGAAAGAGGATCCCCAAGTGGAAGAGCATGAGTTGAAGATGGGCAAGAAGGCCAAGTTTGGGGGAGTTTTTTTTAAAAACTCCCCCAAATCAAGAACAAGGATGACAAGGGGGTGACTTGATATTCCCCTCAAGGAAGAATCGTCCGGCATAGGACGTTAAAAATAGCGCTTCTTGGGAGGCAACCCAAGGTTTTATTGCTTTCTTGTTTTTATCGCTTTGATAGTGTTGATAGCTTGGTTTATTTTGTAGGTATGGATGAAGAGTACTATGGATAGCAAGTCTTGGAGAATGAAGAAGAAGCAAAGCCAACTTTGGAGTGGAGGAAGCAAGTGTTGCAATGGTGATCTTTGAAGAAGCATTGGATGTGCAAGGAGGGAGGTAACAACTTATAGCCCCAAACTTAGAATTTATACATAGTAAAATTCTAAGTTTGGGGGAGTTATTTTTCTTTTCTTTATTTTTCCACTAGTTGTTACCCTTGCACCGGTTCGTCATTCTACTTGTGTCACATTTTGCATCGGCGCACACTTGGTTTTCACATGTTTATATTGGTTAAGTTGGTTTTGATCATATGTTGGGTAGTAGACATTCGGTGAAATGTGAGCATGAATAGTCATTGGAATCCATTGTTGAGTAGTTGTGGTGATGTCTATTTGCTTTGAATGTATGCATCATTGGTGTTGGAATATGGTATCATGTTGTGTTCATATTTGTGAGCTTTGATAGCATGGATGCATGATGTGTTGTTGTTTGGGAACATTTGATGAATGTGAGAGTCCTATTGAATAAACCGGTGAGAATTGAGCCTTAAATCGAGCATGTAATCCGGTTTAGTTCATTTGAGAGTGGACTAGGTTATTGCTAGTAATCCTAGAACTTGCCTAAGTTCTTGTATGAAAGCATGATTGTGTGAGATGATGTGATATGATATAGGCCATCTTGTTCTAAAAAGTCACTTAGCCAAAATTTCCCAAAACCGAAGTAATCTTCCGTAGTTAGCCCCTTGAGCTTAATTCCTCATTTTCTTGGCAAACTACAATGTTAACCACTTAGCTTTTTTTGAGCCTTTGATACCTACATCTAGTGGGGGACAAAAGACAAAGTGGAAAACATATGCTTGAATGAATATCTTTGGTGAAAGGAGAAAGTGGAAAAGTTGAAAGAAAAAGAGAAAGATGAAAAGAAAATCAAGGGAAAAGAAAAGAGGGACAAAGAGCCCCAAAAGCTTAAAAAGAAAAAAAAGTGTTCAATGGTTTTGTGGTGTAGAATGTGCTTAAAAGAGAACAAATAAATTGTGGAAGTTAGAGTTTTTGAGTTGCAATCCGCGCAATTGTAACTTTATCTTGAGAAGTGTTTGAGATGTGTCTATGCGTCTTTATCTCTCGCTCTCCACTAGTTTATGAGTTACTTCATCCAAATTTACCCCACCTTGACCAAAGAGCCAATGTTACATCCTTGATAAAGTCCTATTAATCACATTGTTGAGCATTTGAGTGTGGTGAAAATTAGAAGTTGGGCAAGCATATGGTGATTGCATAGCATAACTTGGTTGATGAGTGCATTAATATCCTCAATTTGTTTGTGTGTTTGAGAGAAACACTATATCATGTGAGTAGAGGACTTGAGCATTTGGATTGTGTTTCCCATTCACAATGTGTTGTGTGTTTGTGCATTCTTTGATTCATGAATGTGAATTGCAATAATGAGCCTATGATCTTCATTGAGAAATGCACTTTGAGAAAGAGATATCACTACATTCTTACTTTGCATGTGTGAATTACATTGAATATTCCATTGTGATCATTCCACCCTCATTGCTTTAAGTGCTTAGTTGTTTGAGGACAAACAACATTTTAAGTTTGGGGGAGTTTGATTCGGGTGGAATTTACACGTTTTAGAGGCACATGTGAAGCGTGTTTTGATGTGGATTTCATTGATTTATGCATTGATTATGATTGTTTTAGCCAAAATGAGAGAAAGGTTGTGTTTTGTCGATTTTATAGGAAATACGATGGAATTTGGAGCAAAACAGCAACCATACTTTACTGGATCAAGAAGATGAGTGCACCGTTGGATTCGTCTCGAAAAACGGAGTGGAATAGCCAAAAGAATCGAGTCAATCCGACACCCGAGGCGAAAGATATGCACGAAACGAGGAAGAGGTGGAAATCAAGAGGGAGCACGGCCGAGCTCATGGCTCGGCCGAGCCATTTTCAGGCCACGGACGTGCACCACGCTCGAAGAAACGCAGCTCGATACAGCGATTTTGGCCAACTCAAGGGCACGGCCGAGAACACAGCTCGGCCGAGCACCCCAGCCCAGCTTTGTCCGCACACCACGGCCGAAATGATGCCACGGCCGAGCTCCATCCTCCCCTGCTCCACACGCCTCGGCCGAGACAAGGCCACGGTCGAGCTCCACCCATGCCCAACTTCAATTTTGGTGCCATCTTCATAATTTGGCCATTTTTTAGGGACCAACTTGCAAATTGTCCATCCAAACCCTACCCCAACACTATATAAACCCTCTTTCTTGAAACCCAAGACATCCTCCCCCAATCTACACATAGTTACACATACTTGGAGGTGTTTTGGCCATTTCTCTCTCAATTCTTCATCAAATCAAGAAAGAAAGAAGACATTAGCTTGGGAATTCCATTCCCTACCACATTCTAGACTAAGCTTTCTCTTTCCCTTTCTTTTTATTTAGTTATTTCATTTGGATTTTGTAATTTGAACACTTTGTGGTTCTAAGGCATTGTAAGACTTAGATTGATGTTTATGAGTAATTTCTTGCTTTAATTGGTGTTTATCTCGTATTTGCATATTCAATTATTCATTGTAAAGCATGTTGTTAGTGGCCATAATGATTTGCTTGATTTATTGTTAATTGGGGTAGTATCGGGAGATTTATTCCATTTAATCGCATGCGAATATGCAACCCGGTATTATTATGATCTCGGGAGAGGATTAATTATCGGAGAGGGAATCGAATGATCTTAGGAGCTATTTTAGATGGTGTAATGTTTGTGATGTAGACATACGAGCTTATATTACATTGCGTCTTTGGATTAATTTGTATCGGGAGATCGATTAGTTCTTTTTGTGTGATCACCTTATACGGGATAACCTTAATGGCCCTTTAAACGAGACAACATTCATAAACGGACGTCTAAGTACTACAATTGCCTTGGAACCCACCTTTTCTCTTTGAGTTACAATCGTTTTACTTTCGTTTTCCTATTTTGCATGATTAGTTGATCGACTTCATATTTACTCTTTAGTTGTTTATTTGTGACACATTGTTAGACAATCTTAGGAGTAATTCAACTTTCAAATTATCGATCACGTCTATTTAGAATTCGACTAGCAAACTACATTTTTACGCTTAACCTCCTTGTGGGATCGACCTCGTGCTTATCACGCTACGATAGACACCGTACACTTGCGGTTGTTTATTTAGTGTTGCATAACACGTGTATCACCCACAGTGCGGCGTGGGACAAGTTAGGTCGACCATTCAAAAAAAAAAAAAATATGGCAACATTGTAAAAATAATGGAGTACATACTATATTTTAAAGTTATAACATAAATTTAGAATTTTAGTCGAAGATAAAATTCTGAACTAATCACAATACAATGCAATGCAACTAATAAGGCTCTGTGACCGGTTCATGGTTGAACCGGTCGAACCGGTTGGTCCGGTCCGATTTTAAAAATATTGGAGATAAAGTAGTGTGAATAGTATTATTTTCAAAAAAGGAATGGGCATAATAAAATTGAACAACCAAACTAATCTATTATATTGAGTGGAGTGAGAGGGTTCCTCTCCCCCAATGAAATGGGAGTTGCACCCCTGCTCTGTTTTATTTATGGATACGACTATTTGCACCTCCAGGTTTGTTAACCGCACTCTCCCCAAATAAGAGAATGTTAAATACATTTTCTCAAATTGTTCAAATTACCATTTTTTCTATAAAAATCATTTACTAAACACACCTAATCTCAAAACCCTAATATATCTCCTTCTTCCTTTCACCTTCCCCACTTCATTTCTTCTTCCTCAAAACAAAGTCGTCGCCCTCTCTGCCTCCTTACCACAGTAGGAAAAAAAACTCCCTTACCCTACCCCCGAATTGGAAGAAAAGCATGTGCTAGATTTAATGAAATGTAAAAAGTACAAGCTAAACTTGGCCTTAAAATTAAATAATAAAATGATGGGTGTATATACTAATGTTGAAGGTGAAAATAACTAGACTCATACTAGATCAAGATTAGAGACTAAAATGGATTAGAGCGAGTACTTAGATTATTCGAACCCGTTTCACTCTATGAATGGGTCAGGTCGGAGCAACCCACAGTGCGGCGTGGGACAAGTTAGGTCGACCATTCAAAAAATAAATAAATATGACAACATTAATGTAAAAATAATGGAGTACATACTATATTTTAAAAGTTATAACATAAATTTAGAATTTTAGTTGAAAAATAAATAAATGATATTAGAGGTATGTTTATGAATTTATTTTCACATTCTAATGACTTGAATAAATAGGAGTTTTTAGTTGAATTATATGTATTTCATATTATATATTAACTTAAAATAATATTTATAAAATTGAATTATTGTTATGCATATATTAGTAGATATAAAAAATAAAGTATATTTATATGCATCATATTAATATTCAAATGGGTATACGATTTTGATGTATGGGACAAGAGGGACATTTAAATCTGTCCCACCTCATAACGGGACATGTAATGGTACGATCCAAACAATACGAATTTAAAACAGAACAGGTGGAATTGAAATTACCATCCCTCCCTCAGTGTGATAGACCATGGGAATAATGTTTGGGCTTTGGTAGCTAGTGGCTGTTATCTTGAAGGTTTTGGCTTAAGATGAAATGGGGCCCATAATATCATCAACATTTAGACCTTGTGGTGAGGCCCCTTAATAACAAACTTGATTTGTCAGTGCATACTTACCTAGTTGGGTTGTTTTTAAGTTTATTATACTCCAATAAACTAACAAAAATATTCAAAAAAAGTGTTTAGAATATCTAATATTTAGGATAGTTAGAAACTATTCAATGGATGAATCCAATGACAGATATTATCATGAACTTGAGCCCTAATTGCTTGGTGGGTTGAGATGAAGGGATGAGTAAACTTAAAATTTATGAATTCATCTCATGTTTTTTTTTTTTTTCATGTGAGTGATCAAAAATTGAGAAAATATACAATTAGGCAAAATAAAATAAAAATTAATATTTTTTAAAAACTTTTCATGTGAATTTGATTAAAAATTGCGAAAATATATAATTAGGCATAAAATTGCTACTTCTCCAACATAATGGACAAATTGTGTTCTGCCCATCTAACCCTGTCTAATGATATTTTTACAAAAGAAAAATATGTTATTACATTAGAAAAAAAAAACAAAATATCATGTTTCGTAAATGAATACTCTGTACATCGGGTGATGTCCTACATTATTCAAAATTTGTCCAATTAAATTAATCAATCACAATCTTAGTTTTTTTTTTCCTTAAAATAAATAAATATTTTAAGCTGAACTCAAATAATCGATATAGATCTTGATTCTGAAACATCATATCCTAATTACTCTTTGGGAAAAGAAGAAGAATAATTAATTAAAAGCAACCTAGATTTAGGTCTGGTAGATGGGCGCAGGTCATGATTAGTTGATCCATAAAATTCTGAACCAATCACAAAAAAGATTAAATAATTATAGTGCTATATTTTTAATTTAAATCCTAACAGTGCACAAGACTTTGGTACTGTGAAGAATTCAATGAATTTTGACAATTTAGGACTGTATTGTACAGAGTACACACTTGTGGTGCATATGGAGGGGCCGGTGCATAAAATATTGTCTTTTGTATCTATTTAATTAGTGCATCCAAAAATGAACTAAAATTCAAGAATTGGAAAAATGAATGATTGTGTATAGGATAGCCCTTTCCAGCACATTCTTTTTCCATGTTAAGGTTTTTATTGGCTCGATGTAATCTTTGTCATCATTACTTCACTAATTTGTTGACATTTCTGGGCCACTTTAATATAACGGGTGAAATTAAGTATTGTTTGTCTGTGTGAGTGTGCATGTCAATTTTCAACAAGTAGTTCACATAATTCATCTTCCTCTCCGTTTAATTCAACGCTATGTACAAAGTGGGGTTCGCCCACAGCGGGTTGGATGGGTGACTTTAAAATTATGTTATGAATTTTTAATATAATTTTTGTAAGAAAATATTGTTCCGTTCGTTTATAAAATTTTCACTATTTTTATCACATAAATTAAGAAAAATAATTAAATAATAAATATAATACAAATGATATGATTGTAAGAAAAAAAAATATAAAGTAAAGAATAGAGATAAAAAAATTAGTAAGATATTTGTAAAAAAAATGTATGAGAAATTAAAATGGATAGACTAAAATGACAAAATAAAAAAATTATAAGTTATGGTTAAGAGAAATAACAAATGTCTAATATTCAGGGGTGGCCCTGACGCAGGGCGGGAAGGGCGACCGCCCCCGAGCCCCAAATTTTTGGGGCCTACTTTTTATATATATAATATATATATATATATATATATATATAATATTATAATTAATATTTTTTAAAGAAATTAAATTTTTAAAAGATAAATATAATAATTGATCGGAGTGCATAAACGGTAAAAAAATTAATAAGCTAGCATTAAATTGTATTCTTGAAAATGATCATGAATTTAATACTAAACGCAATTATTTATTTCTAATTAGTAATTAATTATTAATATCTAATTAATAAGCTTGCATACTACCGTTAGTTAGTGTTCCTATAAATTAGGATGTGCATTTCACTTATGTATTCCATTTCAATCTATTTTTAATTTATTTACTCTGTATAATATATTATTGCATCCAAGTGGTTTATCTCATTTGGACATTTGATCGCATTGGTGATTACGTTTGGGATTCGACATTCGACTTTCTCCAGTGTTTCACGGTCTACAATCACGGTTATATTATTCTTTTTTTTTTTTATTATTTATGTTATTTTTATTTATTTATTGAATATTGATTATTTGACTTGTTATTAAAGCAATATCGTTTTTTGGAGTTGTTCAACGTGTATATTCATTGTTCAGTAGTTCTACAAAACGATGGAAAACATTACAAGATCATGTGCATGGTTTAACTCTTAAGTCATTGTCGAATACACGTTGGGAGAGTCGCAGGGCCGGTCCTAGGAATATGTGGGCCTGAATCGAACTTTAAAAAAAGGCCACAACCCTTCGTATTTTTTACTCTATACGAAACTCATGAAATATAATGTAAAACATTTTTAAAGGACTAACAATATTAATATATAATTTTTAAAGGACTAACAATATATAATTTTTTAAGATTTTAATTTATTTAATTTTAAGATATTTTTCAAATATGTAATGTGATTATTATAATTTTTAGAAAATTTAATGAGATTTAAAAAAAAAAATTTAGACAATTATAGATTTTGGGAATTTTAGATTTTTTTAATTTTTTATATGAGTAGTTTTTAATTTTAATGAGATTTTTAGAAATTTTTAATATTATTTTTTAATTTTTAAATTTAAAATATGTAACTTGAACTATTTGTTCGGAATCACAATTTTTCGACGAAAATAATGTAAATTGGACCAAAAAGAATATAAATCGGACACTATAAAACGTAAATTGAAAAAGGTGAAAACTTAAAAGATATAAATTGAATTAGGTCTAAGTTATAGGACGTAAAATAAAATTTTCTCCTAAAATATACCTATTTGATGAGTGATGATAAACTGGTAATTTCAGGCCTTTAGTGAGATTTTTTTCTCCTAATTTTTCTTTTCCTTCTCTTTCACTATTTTTTTTTTATTTTTTAACACTGCCGTCTTTCTAACTTCTCTTTATGCGTCTTATATAGTTATATTAATATATTATATTATATATATATATATATATAAAAGATATTTTAAAAATGAGCCCCTAAAAAATTAAAATATTTCTGGGCCTGAATCGACCGCCTCGTTGGCCTAACATTAGGACCGGGCCTGGAGAGTCGTGTCGAAAGTGTGAAAGCCATTAGATATCAGACTCCCCAAATACGAGAAGCTTTGTTAGAATTATTTGAAATAACTTATGATCCTAAAACAAAAAGTGAAGCTCAAAGTTTAGCAAATGAACTAGAACATTTTGAATTTTTGTTAAGTATGATTATTTGGCATGACATTTTAGTTAAAATTAACATGGTTAGCAAAATATTACAACATAAAGATATGCATATTGATAATGTGATAACACAATTAAAGGGGTTAATTTGTTTTTTTGAAGACTATAGAGAAAATGGATTTATTTTAGTTATGACTTCCGCTACAAGTCTTGCACTTGAAATGGATATTGAACCTATTTTTCCAAAAAAACGAAAAATTAGAAGAAAGAAGCAATTTGATGAAAATATACAAGATGAAGATGATACACAATCTGGTGAAGATTCTTTTAGAATTAATTACATTTTTGTTGTTGTTGATGTTGCTATCACTGCCTTAAAAAATAGATTTGAACAATTGCAAACATATGATAATATTTTTGAATTTTTATTTGATTCAAATAAATTAAAATCTTTGGATGATAATAAATTAAAAGAATGTTGTCAGAATCTAGAGAACACTTTGAAGCATGACAACTCTTTAGATATTGATTCAAATGATTTATTTTCCGAACTAAAAGTGTTGCAAGTAACTTTATCAATAGAAAAAAAATCTGCCCTAGAAATTCTTGAGTTTGTAAATGCTTTGGGTTGTTATCCTAATGCCTTAATTGCGTATAGAATATTGTTGACTATTCCTGTGACTGTGGCATCTGACGAAAGAAGTTTCTCTAAATTAAAATTGCTAAAAACATACCTACGATCCACTATGTCACTAGAAAGATTAAATGGACTAACAACTTTATGTATTGAAAAAGATATGCTAGAAAAAATTAATTATGAAGATATTATTGAAGAATTTGTTTCTCAAAATGCTAGAAGAAGTCATTTTAAATGATTTATTTTATAACATTCATTCATTTTTAATATGTGCATACATATTTCACTTATTTTATTTGATATTTTTTTTTAGAAAAGGGGCCCATTTTTTTTTTACGTCACTGCTAATATTGTCTAAAATATTAGCCAACACATAATACAATATTCAACCAACATCAATACCAATGATTATTTATATGGGTATTTTTTTTTCTTCAAAATTATAATAAATCATCTATTGTTATCGAACCATTCTTTACTGCAGGGGTCGAACTCTATGTTTTCTTGGTACTTGGTAGGGTAGATCAATCTTCAAATCTAGTGTAGTTTATTTTCGATTTCATTAATTATTAAACCTGCCAACCTTAATTTTGAAGAACTAGAAATATTTAGGAAAAAGAAAATGTGAATATGTGAGTTTGATAGAGGAAGAGAATTCAATCCTTAGGTATATCACATGTTGTATGACAACGTTCAAAAGAAAAAAAATCATATAGTTAATTCTCATAATATTATATATACAAAACATCATTATTACGCATATATATGATTCAATCAATTTTTTTTTACTTTATAAATATAAGTTTATAAAATTATTCTTTAACATTTTACATATTACACATATTTTTTAAATTGTGTGTTCAAAAAGTAATGTAAATCTTCTATGACAGATGAAGTATAATTTAAATTAGTTTTATAATATACTAGCATATGCTAATATTTAAGTATGTATTATGTGAATTTATGAAATGTAACTTAACATTTTGTATGCATAGTAATTACACTTAGCAATAAAGAATTCTCTTAAACTCGGTTAATAAAAATATTTGTCTTAATATTGTATACTCTCATGTTCACATAATCAATCAATTATGCATCATGCATGGTCTGTTTTCTCAGAGGATATAATTATTTATGCTTAGTAAGTTACCAACAACTTACCATAGTTTTTTGAAGCTTGGAGTAGAAAATTGAAATAAAATGAAAGTTAAATTTGACCGGGTATTGGGAGGAATTCCAAGTAATAAGATTGATATCAAATAATGATTAGTTTCTTACCTTTTGGTTCATATCCTTCTGTGTCCTGCAAATTTTATCGTATAAAATTATAAAACATTTTAAATAAAGAATAATGATAGTATTTTTTTTCATCAAGTAAGTTTTTAATTAAATCAACCAACATCGATCATTGCTGATAACCAGTTTTATTTTCAAACCAAACAATTTTATTATAATAAAATATATTCACAGATAATTTATTGGTCAAATTGGATCAAACGACTCTTTCTAAAAATATTGTGCAAAGACAAACATAAAGTATGCTTCAATCTATGCTACTATATAATGGAGTAATAAATTTGTGTTACCATAATGACAAATGTGTATTAATTTAACTATGGTAACACACTTTTCTTCATATAATAATACATAATTATCCTTACGCTAATACATGTAAAATATTGAAAATGTGTTAAAATAAAACAAGCATGTGTTAATATAACTATAGTAACATATTTTTCTTCATATAACAATACATATATATTGTAGGTCCGAACATGTTAAGTATGATAAAAAGTCTAGATAGAATGGTGAATAAAGTTTTTAATAAAAACGTTTTGTGTGAACAATTGAGTAGCTGATAACTAATCTATTGATTGTTCAAGAATTGGTTAGTTGGACATCGTTCGAACTAATTAAGCTGAGTATATAAAAGTGTAGTTCCTTAAAATTGAACTTGTCTTTTTTTTTTTCAGAAAAAATTGAACTTGTCTTTTAACTTAGTGGAGTATGTATTTTAATAAAATGATAAATATAAGTTTGAATAGCAAAATAATATCAAAATTGTAAAGACACAAATATTTATAGTGGTTCAGAGACTCCACTTCTACATTCACTTCACAAACTTGATTGTATATTAATTTCTTCACACATAATGCTTAGTTTTTAAATGTCTTCAAGGAACACTTTTAGACTTATCACTTTCCGTGAATTTTGTCATACTAGAATTTTACGAGTTCTAACACTCTTACAAAGTTGTTTATAACAAACATGTTTACCCTCAATTTCTTGAAGGGTTAGCTAGATAGCTTGATTTAAGGTTTTAACTTCGTAAAATCTCTCTTATTACAAGATTTATTGGCAAGAACATAACGTACATGGAAGGCTACCCACAAAGGAAGGAAACTCGACCCAATAATAAGGACTCGTAAAATTTCTAGTAGTCCATGCTAATTTATGTGTCATGTAATTGACATCTCTATATACCCACCTCACCGAGCAAGTCAGGTTCATCCTCATCAATCTTCTACAAACCTCAATGATATCCCAAAAACAGAATTTGCTAATAAAACACTTGAAACCCCATCCACCACCGATTTAGTGTCAATTTCCACCATCACTCTCTCCAATTCCAACTCCTTAATCCACGAAAATGCTTCATATAATCCAATGACCTCTCCTATATTCGGACTATACCGACCCGTCATCACATGTGAACGACTGAAAATATGGTTCCCCACATGATCATGGATAACAATCCCAATGCCCATCTCTCCCACCTCATCAAAGAATGCCGAGGGGTGGCCGATGCCATGCACGACAACCTGGCCAATTAGACGTTTGTTCTTCCGTTCTGTTTGCCATCTCCCATTCCCCAAAAATGAGCACACTAGAGATTTGGCTTGCTTTGACTCCTTTGAGTAATTCTAGAAATACTTGAATTTTGAAAATATGCTAGTTAAGTATTACAAGGTAATTTATACTTAAAAAAAAATATGAAGGTAAATTGATGGAACCAATTAAGCTAATATAAGTAGCAACACCTGTAATTCTTTCACGGCAATCTAATATTAGATGGATTGTAAGACTAATTCAGTTTAAATTATACTTTTTCAATTGTGATTATTTAATTTATACATGGAAAATTATTATCCTTACAAGTTACAACATCTTTTCATTTTTAAAATTTTCACTCATTCTAAATTCAAAATTTACCTTACGCTTTACTAAATTTCTTTCGCACCCTATTAAATTATTAAAATACCTCTCTTTCATTTAGCTCCATAACTAGGGACGTGGGAGGTGGTCCCAGCGGGGGCTAGTGCCCCCCTCCATTTAAAAAAATAAAATTTACTAGTTTTTTTTATAAATATTATTTTATTAAAAAATTTAAAAAAAAATAATTACAATTCATCTTTATGTATATATAATAATTATATAAAAAATTTAGATTGTATTATTAAAATAGTAGTAGTACAATTATAACTTGTTTCAATTATCAAGAAGGGGAGATGAAAAAAGTATTAAAAGAAAAACTGCGTAGATTTGCATATAAGTAATTTACGGAGAAACATGATAAAAATAGCTAAAATGACAAACTTCTCAAAACAAGAATTAAGAACAAAAATTTATGAACATTATTTTGTATATAATGAACAGAATGAATGAATTTTTTTATTAAAATATATTAAAATTTAATTTGATTCATTATTATTAATATATTGTACGTGGAGTATATGATAAATTCTCCTATGCAATTGAGTGTATAGATACATTTGAATTTTAAAGTTCAATTTATAAATTTAATACTACTCCATTTAACTTAACATTTGACTCAATTAATTGGAGTCTAATTCCAAATGTATTTAAGTGGAATCAATTACACCCAAATTTTATCATTGTATATTTTAAGAATATATATATATGAGATCACAATAAAATTTAATATTCATAATTAGGTAAAAAAAGATTTATGTATCATTGTGCACTGTAAATAAATCCGAAAAAAAAAAAGGAGAGAGTAATAAATTGGTGAAATATAATTTGAATACAGCAATTTGTGAATTTAGATACAATTGTCAGAGCATTAGAAAATAAGCAAAAAGCGTGGATAGGGAGGATTGTTGTATGTATGTCCTATCTTTCCGACAGTTTCTTACTGTGTTGTCTCATCTGCAGCGCAGTTCAACATTTGGCTTGCCTACTCAACACAAATATTACTAGAACCACCCAAATTTCAGACCAACAGTATCTTCATTCTCTTTGCTTAAATTTGGTGGCCTTCTTCAATATTTAAAACTTAAATATATGTGTTTGTTTAGGTACAAACCTTTTTTTTTAATAAGTAAACCGATTTCATTCAAATATCATATCATACCCATCACAATAATATTACAACAAAATAACAAGAAACAGAAATCTACAGTGTAGCAACAACTTATCAACTTAAGACAATTAACAACAAATCAACTCCACAATCTAGCCTTAATCTTTTCTGCCAATTTGATAATTGAGAGATACATATTATTGAATACGGAGTATATTGTCATTTCTTCATTTCCATAAAACCCATTTGACACAATCCAAATACAAACACCAACTATTTTGCCTTTTAAGAGCATTAAGGGTGTGTTTTGAAACTCTACAAACTGCTTCCAGAATCACTTATTTTCAAAGCTGTCTCTCACAGCTTTTCAAAAAAAAGTGATTCTGGAAGCAGTTTGTAGAGTTTCAAAACACACCCTAAGACTCATGAAGCCCAAATTACCATTTTCCCTTTTAATACTCCCTCTGTCTTATTAATAAGTTCCATAAACAGACACCACATTTTAAGAAAGTGTAATAAAGAGCAGTGTTTTAAAAAATAATTTTGTAAGTATTCTTTAAAGTAACAAAAATGAGTTGACTTGTTGTGTGTATGTGTGGACTCAAAAATAATGACATTGTGTATAAAATAAAAAATATTGTAAAAGTTACCGTATAATGTTTCCAAAAAAAAGTGAGAAAATTACTCCTACCATGGGCAGGAGTAGGTATTTTGTTTATAATAAGTTTTATAAATAATGAGTACACATATTAAGAAAGTGTAATTATAAGTACTAGTATTTTTAAAAATAATTTTGTAAATAATTATGTATAATGTAAATAAATGAGTTGACTTGAATGTATTTATGAATCCAAAAATAATGAAATTTAGTGTAAAAATATGATTTGTAGAAAATATTTAAAAATTAATGTTCAACGCTCCAAAAAAGAAAGTGTGAAAATTACTCACACTGTGGGTAGGGAGTAGGTATTTTGTTTACATATTTATTGTATGGGGTTATAGGGGTTTGGAGGTAGGTATAGTTTGGTGTGTGTTTACCTATCCTTTAACTGTTTCCAATGCAAATTACAAATCAGTCAAGGCAGTAATCTACCCCCAACCCCACCATGTAGTGAAAACGATTCAACATAAATCCTTGTCTCCTCTTCACTTATTACCACTATCCATTATTTCCTTCTTTGTCTCACCTCTTTCTCTCTACTCTACCTTCTATTTTTCTTGGTGAAACTGTTTACCTTCTTCTCCCAACAACTTCCATCCCCGGTTTATTTCTACAACACGCTATTTCCATCACAAATCCATTCACACACAGACATGAGAGCAATCACAGCCAAAAACCCACACGATTCCTTCTCATTCTCCAGAAGATACTTCCACTGGAAAAAGAAATTCGGTGACGATGAAGAACAAGACGACGACATGGAAGAAATCCTGACCTCGGATTCCTCGAATTCGGACCACTTCAAAAGATCCCCACTGCAGCATTCTTTCTCCACGGGCTCCATCAGAACCCCAAGAAAGAAGCTTTCAGTTACGGCCATTGCGAAGCTGCGGTCGGCCCTCTCTATCGGAAAAGCCCGAACCCACTTCTCCTCGGGCCTCGGGACTAAAGTGGTGGGCACGCTTTTCGGGCACAGAAGGGGCCACGTCCATTTCGCCTTTCAAGAGGATTTCAAGCTCGGCCCGGCCTTTTTAGTCGAATTGGCAACTCCCACGAGTATTCTTGTTAAGGAAATGGCGTCGGGGCTTGTGAGAATTGCGTTGGAGTGCGATAAGAAAACAGAGAAGAAGGGGGGGAAGCTGTTGCAAGAGGGGGTTTGGAGGACTTATTGTAATGGGAAGAAGTGTGGGTATGCGATGAGGAGGGAATGCGGGGCGGATGAGTGGAAGGTTTTGAATGCAATCGGGCCGATTTCGATGGGGGCAGGGGTGCTGCCCGGGGCAGGGAATGGGGCAGAGGGGGATGGAGAGATGATGTATATGAGGGCTAAGTTTGAGAGAGTTGTGGGGAGTAAAGATTCTGAAGCTTTCTACATGATGAATCCCGATAGAAATGGAGGGCCCGAACTCAGTATCTATTTGCTCAGAGTTTAAATTACTAAATTACATATACTCTCCTAATCGTGTTAATTCTCTGTTTATTTTGAGTTTAATTATTACTCCAATGTAGTGAGTTGAAGTTTTATTTTTCATATGAAAAATATCTTACTATTTCATCTCAAGTGTTCTAATGTTTTGAATATGTCGAAATGTTAAATTCGAAATAGAGATGTTGTTGGTAAAAGTAATGGTGGGATGGTATATTTGTGTATAGGTGGATGAGTTACTTATGAATGATTTTAAAGGAGTAGTTGTTTGTCTACAAATTTTGCTATGTCTATGTATTAATTGAGTATGATGTCTACTTAATCATCTTCATTATTTCATTCAAATTTGCCTACCATAGCCTATGTTGAGATATTTACAGTAAAATTCCAATATTCAATCGGTCAAATTGATTTGCAAATGGCATTTATTATGTACGATATATTATTATAATGCGTTTTTGTGTGTTACATATAAATTTTAGTTTAGACCTAATTATTCATATATTTTGTATTCCCTCCACTCCGATGAAAGTTACCAAAGGTTAAGAAACTAATTGAGACTTGAGAGAGAAAAAAATATATATAATGAATTATAAGAGAGCTAGCTAGTTTACCAAAAAAAAGAATTAATAGTTCTTATTTTGAGAGAGAAAAAAATATATATAATCAATTATAAGAGAGCTAGGTAGTTTACCAAAAAAAAAAAAAAAAATTAATAGTTCTTATTATGACGGAGGAAGAAGAAAATTTGTAACTTTTATCGGAAATCTGGAACAAATTGAGTATTAATAATTTTCCCTGTGAAACTGGTCGGGTTTAAGTGTTTATCACTATTTGCTACTGTCGATGTTGAAGACATGTTATTTGTTTGATGATAGGTTGTAATTTAGGTTTGATTCTTGCTTGAATTTTATATTCTATGTTCGCTGACTTAATGTGTTGATATTTTCCCTAAATAAATGTAGTTTTTTTTTTCTTTTCTTTTTTTTTCTAAAGAAGTTAATAATAAGGGAGGATGATATTTTTCAAAGATAACAGCTAGAATGACATTTTTTCCGGCTGCTTATTTAAATTGTCTAATATATAGACTTCACATGCTAATCGTCAATTATTAACGGTATTATTTAACATAGTGTGTATTAAATACAATCAACCACCCATGAAATATCAAAGTGAAATCACATATCATTAAAAATAAGTCTTTTAACACTATAGTGCACATTACCTAAAGTTCACTCATAAATTTTCAACTAATTTTTTTCCCCCAACAAAATAATGATTTTCTTTATATGAATCAATTTTTTTTTTAACATGGTGATTAGGAAAATAAAATAAAATAAAGGGGAGCCGTTTTCTTCACCGGTAGTATCTTCGGCCAGGATTTTGGGTACAATTAAGACAACCAAAAATGAATAATTTAAGAGAGATCACATGGAATTATTGACTAGAAATATGTATTAATACATTTGGATTAAGTAATCATGGAATTAGGACAAATTTAGATTCATCAAAAAGATAAAAAAAAAAACAACATTTGCAATGATTAGGCATGATTTAGGCACGGAGATACATCCAAAATCATATACTCCCTACACATGTGCATGCCTTCCCAATAATGTGTGTCTTATATAATGTACCCAACACGTGGTGATGAGTTCTTGTTTACTTCAATTTCAAGTTTAATTTTGATTTTGGGCTACAATAAATTATTCACTTTTTTCGTACAAGTAATGTATGAAATTATATACGTGTGTGTACAATTTAAGGGTTGGTGGGATAACTATAATTTAAGAATAAATTTCTTCATAAGTGGTACTCTCATGATGTAGCCACGTATCACAATTTATATACTATATATATATATATATACTAATTAATTGTATTAATATCAAAATTTAAACATTTTTCTCTAGTTAATCACACAATCTTTTTTAGGTGACTAAAGAAATGAAAGGTTTTGTAATACTCATGGATTGAAAAAAAACTTGTATGTAATATTGATCAATTAAGGTAAATTAAATCAAAATCCGTGGATCAAATGCGGGTCAACCTTAATTATAATGTTACTACAAGACCTAATTTTTGTCACTACAAGAACAAAAACATATTACTACAAGTTCAAATATATTTTGGACACTTATTTTTTTTTAGCAAAATTACTAAAATAATTTTGATTTATTCAACTACTACATGACTAAAACAATGTTACTACAAGACCAAAATTTTATTACTACATGTCCAAAAAAAAAACCTTCGACTCGTACTAAAAATGGTTCTAGAGAGAGAGAGAGGGTGAGAGTGACCCGCAGGAACCACCGTCCTGTTTTCGAGTGTTTCCCGGCAAGGCAGTTCACATTCCCTAACCGTAGATTTACCCAACCCCTTAGACAACCCTTTAGGTATGGTAGTAACAGGTTTGATGAAGAGAGATATCGGAACGGATCGCACGGCGATGCCCCTTGGAAGGAAAAGCTTGTGGACATCAGAAGCAGAAGAATGGTATCATTTCTATTCAGAAACTTCCCACCGGAGTGTAGCATGGAAACGCTGAAACAAAGTTGTGGATCGATAGGAAGAGTGGTGGATATTTATCGGCCCAATAAACTAGATAAAAGTGGGAAACCGTTTGGTTTTGTAAGGTACGAGGAAGGTTTGGATGTGGAGAAAACCCTGTGTGATTTAAACAACGTATGGATTGGCAGCTACAAGATTCGTGCGTTCATTCCGAAATATGATAGGTCGGGCAAGAGTGAGGCCCTCTCGAAAGGCCGAGTGGAAGGGTATTCGGAACCCTACCAGGCTAGAGCAGATGCGAGTGTGCGTGTTCCAGATAAAACGTACACAGATAAAGTCTCGGGGAAGAACAACACACTCTTTCAGGAGGCTGGAATATCGACTAAAACTGGGAATCTGGAATTACCTAAACCGGCACAGTGCCTCCATTTCCAGTCGAAGCCGTCCGAGTCAGAGTGGTTGAAGGAATGCTATACTGGGATTCTTAGGAAGGAGTTCATATGGAGTGACCATGGGGAGGAAATCCAACAAGAATGCAGTAATGTGTTCACCTTGAGGACCCTTGGGTACGATGCAGTTCTTATCCAAAATGTATCCGATCGATCAGTGGAGGATGTAACGGGGGACATGTCTGAATAGTTTAATCACTGGTTTGAATGATACAGACCGTGGAAAACAAAGGATGTAAGTTACAAACGACCGGTGTGGACTCGATGGATCGGTATCCCAGTGCACGCATGGAATACTCGTTTTTTCGAAGCGGTGAGTACACATGTGGGTTATCTAGTTAAGATAGACGAGAATACACTTTCCAGGTCTCGCCTCGATTTTGCTAGGATGCTTCTAGCAACGTCATACCTTAAAGAGATAAATCAGGTCATTCCTATGATAATAGACGAAGAGAAGTTTTCATGCAGAATAATTGAAGAAATGGAGATTCCCTCTGACGATTTTCTGGAAGACATCTCTCTGGATGCAGAGGAAGAAGATGAATCTCAGTGGTCGGACGAACAGAATATTCTCCGGTCTTTGGGTTCGGCGGTTGCTACTGATTTCAGAATGGGTAGGGAGAGAGGATCCGCCGCCGAAGCCTCGAAATTTGAATCGATCAACCAGGTCCCAAAGAGTCGTCTCGAAACGTGCGTGATAGGCGGCAAGGAAGTAATTTCCAAATTATCCCTAGAAGGAATGTCAGAAGTCGTGCCCTCGAAGGCTGAGTTGGCACGATCCACGAGGAAAGGTGTGGCGGTTGATCTATTTAATATGTTGGAGCCACAGGACAATTTTAATATGAGGGTCCATGAGGCAGTGGGGCCTGATAGTGTTGGGCCTCCAGAAGAAAACTCTCAGCCTGTTGGGCCTAGGGCCCCAATATTTCAAGTCGGATCGCCGGATCAAAAATCTAACCCAGATATACCCGCCTTTAAACCTAACCCAAACCCCAAGTTTGACCCGCCTAGGCCTGACCCAATTATCCAGTCCACGTCCTCACACACACCCCCAAATTCGGTCCTGAATAACCCTAACTCTCATCTCGAAAACCAGATTCCTCCCCCCAAATACAATCAAACCTTAATCCCTTTTCCCCTAGCCCGTCCATGGGAAACCCCCAAGCTTGCACCGCCTCGTATCAACCCCTGAGATATGCTCTGAGGAAGAAATCGATGGACAAACAAGAAATGAGATGCCAAGAAATAAAAAAGTGGGCGGTTTTTTTAAGAAATTTAGACTCGGAGGAGGAGAGACAGAGTGAGAAGCCAAAAGCAAAGAATACGCAGGGGAAGAAGAGACGCTTCACTCAAAATTCGAAGTCGGATTTAAAGTCGAGTGCAGAGCAGACCTGGAAGCTCGGAAAAGAGTTGGGTCTGAAAGCCCAGTGTTCGGAAGAGGAAATCATAAAGAAATTCGCAGATGTTAAGGCACGGGAAATAGATCGGAAAGAATCTGTTGAAGGAAAAGGTGTTGTAGAAAGTGGTCAATGAAGGTGTTATCTTTAAATATTAGGGGCTTGGGGAACAAAATCAAGAAGGACGAAATCAGAGGTCTAATTAAGAGTAACGGGGTAGACATATGTTGTATTCAGGAATCGAAGATGGAGGAAGTAGAGGAGGAGACTTGTCGCTCGATATGGGGAAATGGTATGCCCTTCCAGCATCTGGGAGATCGGGAGGCATAATATCAATGTGGAATATTGAGGTTTTTTCAGTGTCTAGTTCGTGGTATATGTCGGGGGGGGGGGGTGATTATAAACAGATTCTGGGGCCAGGACAGGAGGCGGTGTATGATCATCAATGTTTATGCCCCCTGCACAACACATGAGAAGGAAGAATTATGGGATAGGATTATCTCAGTAGTTGTCCAAAACCAGGCAGCTTGTATTTGTGTGGTAGGTGATTTCAATTCAGTCAAATGTGAAGGAGAGAGGGTAGGAGTGGGGGTGGGGTCAAATCGTAGGGATATTACGGCATTCAGAAATTTCATTAATGATGCGAATCTTATCGATCTTCCGTTACACGGGAGAAAGTTCACTTGGTACAAAGTAGATGGGAAATGTAAAAGCAGGCTGGATAGAGCAATGGTGAATCAAAATTGGCTTGATCAGTGGCCGAGCACGCATCTGAAAGGGCTGGGACAAACGGTATCCGACCACTGCCCGGTTCTTCTAGGGATCAAAGTGAAGGATTGGGGCACAAACCTTTCAGGTGTCTTAACGCGTGGCTCTCCCATCCGGAACTTAAATCTTTTGTCTCGGAAAAATGGAAATGTTATGATATTCAGGGTTGGGGAAGTTTCATCATAAAAGAAAAAATGAAGTGCCTGAAGGCTAACCTCAAGATTTGGAATAAGGAGGTGTTCGGACGGGTTGAAGAAAATATTTAGAATCATAAGGAAGAAATCAGAAAGTTGGATATTGTGGATGAAGTTTTTGGCCTCGAAGAAGAAGAAATCATTGAGAGAAACAGGAGGACAACCCTTCTTCTTAGGGATCTAAAGAGAAAAAACAACATCAATTATCAGAAGGCACGGAGTAGATGGTTAAAGGAGGGGGATTGTAACTCCCGATTCTTCCACAATCAGATAAACAAAAGAAGAAAGAGGAATGAGATTCTTGGGTTGAAGATACGTGGAGAATGGAGAGAGGAGGTAGCAGAGATCAAAAAGGGAGTGTTCGAGCACTTCCAACAACATTTCAAAAAAAAGGTCATAGGAGATCATTTCCGGCAGATGGATTCACCGACAAAAAAATACCACAGGAGGAAAACGAGAAACTTATTGCCCCGTTCTCAGCGGAAGAGGTTAGAGAGACTTTGAAAGAATGTGATAATACGAAGAGCCCTGGTCCGGACGGATTTAATTTCGGTTTCATCAAGGCAAATTGGGAAGTTCTCGAGCCAGATGTGATGAGAATGTTAGGGGAATTCCACTCAAATGACAGTCTTGCAAATGGCTTAAATGCGACATATATTGTGCTGCTTCCTAAAAAAAAAGTGGGCAGCGAACTAAACGATTTCAGACCCATCTCCTTGATCAGAGGAATTTACAAACTGTTGTCCAAAATTCTGGCAAGAAGATTGAGGTTAGTTCTCGAGTCAATTATCTCTGATGCACAAAGTGCATTTCTGGGAGGTAGATATATTCTGGACAGTGTGGCTGTCCTAAACGAGGTAATTGATGAAGCCAAGAGGGATAAGATCGAGAGGGTGTTCTTCAAAATAGATTTCGCAAATGTGTATGACTCGGTGGATTGCAATTATTTAAAGATGATGATGACGTGGTTTAATTTTCACCCCAGGTGGAGGAAGTGGATTATGGAATGTGTCTCTACGGCTTCAGCGACAGTCCTCGTGAATGGCAGCCCCTCGGGAGAGTTTAAGCTAGAAAGGGGATTGAGACAGGGAGACCCTCTCTCTCCCTTTCTCTTTCTGATTGCAGCAGAAGGGCTCAGTATTCTAATGCAACGAGCGACAGACCTGGGCCATTTCACAGCTGCATTGATCGGCCGAGAAGAGGTAAAAATATCACACCTACAATACGCAGATGATACAATTTTAATGGGGCCAGTGAGTGTTGATAATGCCAGAGTAATGAAGGGGGTACTGCAGAATATGGAAATGATGTCTGGGCTTAAGATCAATTATGACAAATGCTCTTTAATGGGAGTGAACGTCGAGGAGGTTAGCCTCCATCGCATGGCAGAAATACTCGGCTGCACAGTAGGGAGTGTCCCCTTTGCTTATCTAGGCATGAAGGTAGGGAACAAGCATAGAAGGGTGGCCGAATGGGCTACGATTATAGAGAAGGTCAGGAGTCATCTTAGGAAATGGAGTGACAAGAAAATCTCGATGGGGGGCAGAGTCACGCTTCTCAACTCGGTTCTCTCTTCAATACCTATTTACTATCTTTCCTTTTACCGTATCCCAAAAAAAGCCTTGAGAGAAATTGTGGGTCTGCAGAGAAATTTCCTTTGGGGTGGGAGAGGGGAGAACAACAAAAAAATCGCATGGGTGGAATGGAAAAAGATTTGTAACTCAAAATACTTGGGGGGTTTGGGGGTCAAGGATCTGGATTTATTTAATAAAACTTTATTGGGTAAATGGGGGTGGAGGTTTTTGAATGAACACCAAAATCTATGGTTAAGGGTAGTAAAATCGAGATGTGGGGGGGAAGAGTCGTCGGAGTTCAGTAGATTGCCTAGGGGTAGGAGGGGGAAGATGTCTTTGTGGTGGAGTGATATTTGCAGGGTCACGAGCAATGGAGAGGGGGGTGGTTTGAGAGGGGATTGATGAAGGTTATGGGTAATGGCAAAAACACACTGTTTTGGGTAGAGAATTGGACTGGGGAGGGTTGTTTGAAAGAAAAAAATTCTAGGTTATACAATCTCAATTTAAACAAAGGAAAGATGGTGGGGGAGTTAGGGAGATGGGAGGGGACTGAATGGGTTTGGTTTGGAATTGGAGGAGGCCACTTTTTGATCGTGAAAATAATAATCTGAATGATATGTTACTTTTGTTGAGTAGATATTGTTTACAGCAAACAGGGGAAGACACTTGGAGATGGAGATTCGCGAAGGCTGGAATGTTCACGACGAAGGAGACGTATTTGAAACTACTCGGTGAAGATCGACAGGTGCAGCTTGAAGAGAACTCAGTTGCTGCATTCGCACTAATTTGGAGGAATTTCGCACCCCGAAGGTCGTAGCTCACGCGTGCCGACTCTTGTGGAGCAGGCTCACAACAAAATCAAATCTGCACAGAAGGGGGGTTTCAATGCTAAACAGCGACGTTAAGTGCATTTTTTGCGGCCTACATGAGGAAACGGAAGCACATGTCTTCTTTGAATGCACATACACGCACAAGCTGTGGATGGATGTAGTCAAATGGCTGGGAATCTCGACTGTGTTACATCCGAACACAGCTCAGAATTTGCTTAGCTTTAGTGAATTAATCAGGAAGAAAAGGGGGCGACAGAAGGCGGTGTGTGTATGGCTGGGTATGGTTTGGATGATCTAGAAGAAGAGAAACGAGATACTCCCTCCGTCCCGGTATAAGTTTCCCCTTTCTTTTGGTTGTTTTGATTAAGAAATATGATTAAATAATAGATGTAGTACAAGTGATGTGATGGTGAGAGAGAAAATAATAGATGAGTGTGAGATGAAGTATGATAAAATAATAGATAAAGTGTAAGTGATGTGATTGGGAGAGAGAAAATCATATGCCAAAAATGGAAAAATATGAAATGGGAAACTTATTGTGGGACATCCATAAAAGGAAAGTGGGAAACTTATAGGGGGACGGAGGGAGTAATATTTAGTAATGAGATCTACAATCATGCAAAGACTTTGGAGGAATTGGAGGCGAGGTTATGGAGTTGGTTTGCAATTAAGTATTCTCAGCGTGATAGATTTTATTTTAGAAGTTGGATGAATAATCCTTTCTTATGCATTGAAGGAGTCTAGGTTATGCTCTGTTTTTATTATTCTGCTTCAAAGAGGTGATGGGATGTTGTAATGCTCTGAGTTAGGATATTTCTTGTATCCTGAACTGTTGAATGGAAGAATATTTTTACTGATAAAAAAAAAAAAAATTACTACATGTCCAAAAGTATTCTTGACAGTTAATTTTTTGGGTGAATTTGTAGAATGTTTTGACATGTAGTATTAAAATTTTGGCCTTGTAGTGGTAATTTTTTTGCCTTGTAGTAATAATATTTTGGTCATGTAGTAAATCACATGTTTGCGACCCGCGAATTTTCTGGGCAACCTAGATCCGGACTTATGACTTGCGAATTTTTTAAAATTATCTTAATTTGACTTTTGGGCTAAATGGGCTTAGAGTTTTGACTTAATCTAATTAGTATGAAATATTTCACATAAGACTAGCCCTATAGATTGAGGGATGAAAGAAATTTAATGGATAAAGGACATTCTGTACGTAGATATATAAAAGAAAAAATAAAAACATGAGCAGTTATAAGTTCACAAGTCGAATCAGAGATCGGGGCGCCATTAAAATCTTGCTCAAGAAAATCCTCTTTAGAGACAAAATTCAGGTCAAGAGAAAATGTACACCCCTCTAAAGAATTGTCTTCCCAAAACAAAAATATTCTCTATTAATATCACTTAAAATAAATGGTAATAAAAATTCGCATTGCCCCCATCCAAACTGATGAGGTGGCACGGGTCTTCGCAATGGAATCCGCTGCCTGGCCCGCCTTCCTGAATATATGAGTGAAGTAGACAGACTGACAAACATCTCCCCCAACAGATGTGGAGTGATGCTCCAAAGACCTCGAAACCTCCAAGGAATAAGAGGGGTGAGCCCCTACCAAGTCCTACCAGCTAGCTCTGAATCAGACTCCACCCACAAGTGTCTCCAACTCTGACTATGGGCAAATAAGATAACATATAGTCCAGTCCCTATCTTCGCCTCAAAAGGAAAACCCCTACCAACATTACGAGCAAAAGTCGCAACAAAGAAGTCCCTCGAGTACCGAAATAATGCTCTAACGAAGAGACCCCTGGAGAAGAAAGACAACTACCATCCACATTCACCTTGTACCAACCAGGATCCGGAGGAAGTCAACGAACCGAGATCGGAACTTGTTGAGCCCGAGGGCGACCCGAAACCCCCAAGAAATGACACACCCCCAAGTCCCTAATCGAACCATCTGTGCAGCCCTTGGACAGAGCGGATGCCTCACGCACCCTAGAAAGGACCAAAATCATACATCTACGAACAAAGGGCATGCCAAATGATTCAAACCGCAGTAATAAAGGCCACTCTCCAGAGCTCCAAGACTTACCAACTTAAAGACATCTTGAGGGCCTGGAGAAATTTAATGGATAAAGTGGAATCCTGTATTACTGTATTAGATTTTAACGCAACAATTTATTTTCCTTTTTAGTTATTGACTTTCAAGGTTGTTGAAGTTTAATTCTATATTCATAGAGATAAATGATTTCTTTATGCTTCTAAATTGCGAGATCAACAAATTTAATGTTTTTTTTATGTATAAAGAGAAAGAGTATATTATCAAATTTACCGTATGCATTTCCTCTCCTTTTTAGTTATTTAGTTTAATTTTTTGTTCGTACAATTTCGTATTTTGAGATTAAAGTTATGTGAATATTATTTTATAATTTAACACTATATTTGGACGCATTGAGTGGAAAACCAGAAATCTTAATATAACTACCTATCACAAAAATATTTGCAATATACATAGTTTGGTATAATTAAATTAGAAATTGGATTGTCGACTAGTGTTAAATTAGTTCAATAAAAATTGAGAACAATTTCGTATATTGCATGATTTAACAAATTTTTTATAGACTACAATAAAACAAAATTAAAATGAACGGATAAAAAAATTAGTTCAATAAAAATTGAGAACAATTGGGGCACTACTCCAAAGAATAATTGTCGACTAGCTATAATAGGTTACTCTAAGATTTATATAGTAGTCCCAAGACATTGTTTGGTGCTCGAGTTAGGATAAACTATAATGACTTGAATTGAAATTTGCTTATGATGAGTTCGTCTATCACACATCTGAGGGGGATGCACAAGCACAATCGCCCAAAAGGATAATATAAAAAAGTAGGCCATATTCCTTTACATGGTAAAAATATAATGTACTCCCTCCGTTCCACAAAGATAGCCACATTTGACTTTGCACACAGATTAAGAAAAATCAATAAATGCAGTCAAATTGAGCTAATGTGCCAAATTTGCCCTTAAAATCTAATACTCCAAAATCTGCTAAGCATTAATTACTCTTATAAATTGGGGGTAAGATTGACAACAAAACATTTAATGCTAAAGTAAAAGAGGAAATGTGGCTATAATTTGGGACATCCAAAAAATGAATATGTGGCTATCTTTGTGGGACGGAGGGAATATCAAACAATATCCACAAAATTTTAACGGGATAATTCATTAATCGCACGTACCCCTATCACAATTAAACCAAAAAAAAAAACTTAAAAGCTCGTTTGCTTAGCAGGGCGGACCTACACCTACTCTATACTTCAGGGACCCTACCTACTTTTTTTTAATAAATTAATTAGGGTTGGTCTGCTATGAACTCGAGTGCATGGTGTGCACCCTCGTCCATGTTGCACTTTTCAGTTTACTGACTTACATTTTTTGGTAAATGGTGTTGCACTTTTCAATTATTAAACTGTATAATAATATTTTTAGTAATAATTGAAAAGTGTAACACCATTTACCAAAAAGTGTAAGTCAATAAAACTGAAAAGTGCACATGGACTAGGGTGCACAACATGCACTCGAGTGCATACTAGACATTACCAATTAATTAATAGTAAATTAATTTAATAAATTATTTTAATGGTGAATTTATTGTAAAAGTTGTATTAAAATAAATTATATATTGTACATTTGATATTTATATATAAAAGTTGTTATTTTGTAGGTATGTTAGTCACTTTTGTATTAGTTTAATATATTTAAAATAAGTTTGCAATTAACTCAAGTAGTGGTGGAGTATATATAAATAAGTAGCTTAGTCTCTTAAAATTCGAATGTTCATTTTTTCAATTATTCACTGTACGAAACAATGCAACAACAATTTTTTTTTTTTTATGGAAGTTAAATACCCATTCATTTTTTTCCCTCCCCATGACTCGAACCCTTTTTTTCCCTCTCCATGACTCGAACTCAGGACCTAAGGTCTAGGTAGTGGTGCTCTAACCACTTGAGCTATCCCACTTTGTCAACAACAATAATATATTTTGAATCATTATTTTTTTTTTGTCATCCCCCCTAACATTGAGTCTTGGATCCGTCCCAGAAGGTAGGTTAGGTGTATAAATTCACCACTTTATATCATTGATGAACTTATAGTGAATTTGCTACTCTTTTACGTAAACACAGGCCCGATTCGTGTACTTTTCAATTTCTAAATTAGTAAAATGATTATTTTTACGATTCTTTACATTTCATTTGATGTGTTACGCAATATATATGTTGTGCTCATCATTTTTTTTTATTAGAGTACATTACCATCTTTTATACTCTCTTATTGACAAGTTTGAGATGATGTTTTAACTTTCCACCCTACATAATGTCGTTTAAAAAGAAAAAAACTTTAAACCTGTAAAACTAATATAAATAGTGATAAATGAGAATATCATAAAAACAATGATAAATAAGATTGTGGCTGTGGGCTCACTAAAATCCTAATTTTCAAATTACATTCGGCCATGTAGCATGATGAATGAAATGGCACTCCTTTGTTTCCTTTTTTGTTTTAATGTCACCACTAATTAAAAAGTTTGAAATTCAATTGAATTTATTGCTTATGAATATAAGTGACATTAGCTTTAATAAAAAGCAGTGTCTATAACTATAATGATGCCCCGTTCGAAAAAATAGCTAGTGGCAACACTTTAAATGGTCTGTTTGGATTTAGACAATACCACTTGATATTGTTTCCTATTGCATCATCATCGCATTTATACATCTTAATTACACATACAACGTTGTGTTCAATATAGTTGGATTCACAGACCACATATTGATGATAGGTAGTAAATAGGGTTAAATGTGTTATTTACCCATTATTATTTTGAATAATAGTTAAATTTATCATTCATGTGTTTGCTTGTAGTTCAAACTTGAGTGGTGGGGATGGTTTTTTTTATTTATTTTTTCTTTTTTCTCTATGTAAACAAAAAAAAATTATATCAACAAAGAATTGGATTACAACAGTAGAAAAAATAGATTAAAGATGAAAAAGGAGGGGTACTAAACAAACATTAGTTCAAGACTGTTTCGACTCCCAGTCATCTCTGAAGCATTTTAATCTATATTTAATAAGAAAAGACGCATTCGAATAAAACATGTCTCACCATTTCCGATGATGAGAATATATTATGCAAAACATATCTTAATTAAGTTTATTTTTTTAATTAATTTTTATATCCACTAATCAAACCCTGCCTCACATGATATAGTCTTGTAAGAAAGTGTATCTTTAAATATATAGTCAGCAATGACACCAAACAAATAAATAAAAGACAAATATTTTAAAAATGGTTGGTCTGTTATGGACTCGAGTGCATATTGTGCACCCTAGTCCATGTTGCACTTTTCAGTTTACTGACTTACACTTTTTGGTAAATGGTGTTGCACTTTTCAATTATTAAACTGTATAATAATATTTTTAGTAATAATTGAAAAGTGCAACACCATTTACCAAAAAGTGTAAGTCAGTAAATTGAAAAGTGCAACATAAACTAGGGTGCACAACATGCACTCGAGTGCATACTAGACTTTACCTTTTAAAAAAATCCAAATTATATAGAATTCCAAATTTAATGTTATTAAAATTCGACAATGTATAGTTGTTGATCAATTATGAATTTTAAAAGTTATTTAAAGCAAACGAAGATCCAAAAGCAATTAGAGAATACAAAATTAAACTGCTTTTTATAAAAGAGTTGATCACATGTGGGCTTGTACAGTGCAGTACTCTCTCCATTTCTATTAAAGTAGCTAATTTTTACAATCTTTGTTAAGTTACCAATTTTCACTTATATTAACACTTCATTATTTTTCTATCTTTTTTATTTTGTCTATCTCAATATCTTTTTTAAAACTTGTAGAAATTTAAACAAATTAGAAATCTTGAAAGATCCTAATGTTATCTTTAAGAAGAAAAAGTTATTTATAAATCAAAAGATATGTAGTACTAAGAAAGTAAATGAATCTTTCTTGGGATGATCCATTTGAATTCTCAATTAAATTACTTTATCCACTAAAAAAGCAATAAATCTATTATCTATATATAAAAGAAGATAAGCCAAAAAGGGAAAAAATAAATTAGCAAAAAACAGTGGTGGCCTACAATTTGACAAGAGACAAATCACTGAAACTCCAAACATGATGCTGCCACTGCCATTAATATACAAACATAGGGGCAGAGTCGGAGAGGCAAATACCAGGTACATCTGGGGGCAATTATGTCTTTTTCATCTCCCCATTATTCTATTCCCTAATGTCTTTTTTGTTTTCCAAATTCTTTTCATCGCCCCATTTGTTTAGGCTTTTTTTTTGTTTATCTTTACAATTTCTTGCTATGAATTTGTTTTGGGTTTCAGATTTATTGTAAATGGGCCTAAATCTCATCGGCTATCAAGCCCAAAATCCAAGTTCACCAAATTCCGGCTATTTATTGAAATTAGGTGCTGCTATCTGCACCTCTGACTTATCTAAGTGCACACCCCCCAATTGCAAATTTAATTAGAATAGATGTACTCCCTCAAATTGTCCTAAATACCAATTTCTCTATAAAATACCTATACTATCTACACTCCCCCAAAAAACCTAATTTATAACCCCACCCAAGACGTCGGTCGCCCACCCCAAGTTTATGATTTTTTGTTTTCCTTCGTTTTTTTCATCATTTTTATGTTTTTTTTTTAAAAAAAATTGACAATTTTAGGTCGACTATAAACACTTTCGTCGACAAATTGTTGTCGACGAAAGTATATATAGTCGACCTAAAATGGTTGAAATTAAATATATACATATATATATATATATATTTTCGACAAACCAATATCGACCATATATCTAGATGTGGCAGTCGCAACTAAGAGAGAGAAACAACACGTGCCAAACACGCTCGTATGGAGGTGAACCAAGACTCGAATGGTGACAACTTCATAGATCTTGAAGATCCGAATGAAGATTGTGTCGAGAACGTGACTAACAACCACGAAATGCAAAAAAAAAAGTGTGTATAGCGAGCTGTCGGTGGATGCCGAGCTTAGAGAATTTTATGTTGACACCCGTGAGCAGATGTTACAGATTGCAACTCGAATTGGACATGACCATTACATGGGGGTTGCTCGAAAATTACTATTCGAACAACTAGATAACATTACATCATTGCCTATGGTGAATAAGATCGATGTGTTCGAAATATTAAGCGCAAACCCTAACCAGCTCGAGATATTTATGGGATATACGGATGATGCTCACGCAGTTTATTTTAACCGGCTATTGGAGCGTGTAAGGAATGTAGTAAAGTAACTGTCAAGTTTCAACATCGGCATCCCCACTTTTGAACACCTTTATGCTTATGTATATTTGAAATGTCCTTTTGCTTATGTATTATGGAAACGTGCACGACTAGATTTGCATACAACTTTATGTAGGTTTATGTATTGGCAATTAACATTGTGTGTTTTTTGAATTCTAATACTATGACCCTTATTCTAACCAAATGCATTTATATAACACATGTTATGTGTTATGACTATTCACTGTCTCAAATTTTGGCAACAAGCAGCGAATATGTTTAAGATGTTCTATAATAGTATTAAATAAATCACGAAGATTTGGTCTTTTATTGTTCCACTAATTTAGGAATTGTGATTATATCTTTTTGACTTTCCATTTGTATCATTTAAATCTAGTATATAAATATCAATGTAATTAACTCATTATTTACTCAATAAAAATACAATTATTTAATATCATGGTATCAGCCTAATTAAAAAGCACCGAAACTCTATTCTCTTTCTCTCTTTTACGCCGCTTTCTTCCCGTGTTCTCTCTCATTCTGCAAATTTTCACCATCTCTCCCCCTCTCTTACAATTTGTCGCTCAAATATTCACCATCTCTCCCCCTCTCTTACAATTTGTCGCTCAAATATTCACCATCCATGGCTATTGCTTCAGATTCTTCCACTACTCTTCCCTACAACACGTTGATCTATATGTTAACGATTAAACTCTCCTCTGCAAACTACCTTCTCTAGCGCAGTCAAGTGTTCCCTCTTCTCATCGGTCAGGGATTGATAGGACTTGTCGATGGATCACGGCCATCACCTCCGTCTAAAATAGAATCGGTCGACAAACTCGTAACAAACACAGATTTCACCGCTTAGCGTGTTGAAGACCAGCGTCTCGTAAGTCTCCTTTTTTATTCCTTAACGTAGGAGGCTATGTCTGTAGTGGTGGGCTGCTCCTCCGCCCGAGAGGTGTGGGTTGCCCTCGAAAATTCTTTCAGTCATCAATCGAAGGCTCGTGAGTTCCATCTCAAGGGCCAACTTCAATCAATTAGAAAGGATGACAAATCGGTGGCCGACTTTGGTCGCGAATTCAAACTTATTTGTGATCAATTGTCGGCTATCGGTAGTAGTGTGGACGATACAGATAAAATCCATCTCTTTCTAAAAGGACCTGGCCCTGCGTTTTCTAGTTTCTCTGCAACTCAAATGGCCATGGCTCCCCTTCCCTCATTCGCCGATCTCCAAAATAATGCAGAGGCCTAGGATTTATTTCAACAAGCCTTGGACCCTCCTGCTCCTGTCCAGGCTGCTTTCACGGCCCACCAGTCCCGACCCAATTTCTCCTCTAACCGTCCTAATGGTAGGCAAGGTGGTAATGGACAAGGCCAAAGACGTCTGCCTCATTGTCAGATTTGTCGTACCAACGGGCATTATGCGAATTCTTGTCCCGATCGGTACAATCGGTCTTCTGCAGTTTCTCCATCTTTGCCAACAACGCCTGCCACTTCTATTTCAGCGCCTCCATCTTCCCTCTCTAATGCTGATGTCGTCCCTTCTACACATATTGTAGAGGCATTTCAGGCTACTTGTTCTATTTCCGATCCCCCATCAGATTGGTATCTTGACACTGGGGCTTCGGCTCATATGACTCCTTCTACTTCTCGGCTGGATTACTCTATTCCTTATACAGGTTTGGATTTTGTCATTGTTGGTAATGGCGCGTCCCTTTCCATTTCCCATATTGGTTCTCTTACTTTAAATCATTATATTAAATTATCTGATGTTATGGTTGTTCCGGGCCTCACCAAAAATTTGCTTTCTGTTAGCAAGTTGACGGCTGGCCTGCTCGTTATTGTGGTTTTTAATGATACTTATTTTTTGATCCAGCATTGGGACGCTCAAGAAACACTGGCTCGGGGTTGTCGTAGGAATGGACTTTACATTTTGGATAATAAGCAGTTGGCCTTAGTTACAACTAGTTTGCCTAAGGCCTCTTTTGAGTTGTGGCACTCAAGATTAGGCCATGTTTCTTTTGATGTAATTTCATTATTGCAAAAATTTGGTGTTATTTATGTCTCTACTTTGTTGCCTAAACATGTGATTTGTGGTTCTTGTGAGCAAGCTAAAAGTAAGCGTTTACCATTTGTTTTGGACATTAAACATGCTCCTTCTGTTTTGGACATTATTCATTGTGACTTGTGGGGCCCTGCGTCCGTTTCTTCTGATTCAGGTTTTCGTTATTACGTAATTTTTTTGGATGATTTTTCACGTTTTACATGGTTATATCCGTTACGTAATAAATCTGACTTTTTTGAAGTTCTCCTTCAATTTAATACTTTTGTTGAAAATCAGTTTTCCTGTCACATTAAAACTTTTCACAGTGATGGGGGGACCGAATTTACAAATCGTAAAGTGCAACAATTTTTCAAAATAAAGGCATACGTCATATTTTTTCTTGTCCTTACACGCCGACTCAGAACGGTCGGGCTGAAAGGAAACATAGACATGTTACTGAAACCGGGCTTGCCATGCTCTTTCACTCTCATACTCCGATGAAGTTTTAGGTTGATGCTTTTAGTAGTGCTGTCTATATTATAAATCGTTTGCCAACTAAAATTCTTAATGGTAAATCTCCGTATGAATTGCTATTTTCCACCACTCCAAATTTTGCAAATTTTCACCCTTTTGGTTGCAGGGTTTATCCTTGCCTTCGGGACTATACCACAAACAAGTTTGAGCCTCGTAGTAGAGCATGTATTTTTTTGGGCTATAGCAGCTCACACAAAGGGTTTCGTTGCTTCGATCCTTCTTCCTTCTGCGTTTATATTTCTCGTCATGCTAAATTTGATGAAGCTTTGTTTCCTTTCTCTACACTAACTAATATGACAAACTCATCATCTTTGCCCATTTCAGAGTTTTTTGAGCCACTTAGGTTGATGAGCCATTCTCCTGCATCTGCGCCTCCGGTTATTGAGGCCTCTTCCATTGTTCCTTATTCATTGTGTCCTTCCATGGAGCCTGATTCTTCTACACGCATTATTATGCCTATTATTCATGTGCCCTCACAAAGTGTTTCGGACAACCTAAGTGATGCTCGACCACTCGTTTCTTCACCGCCTCGGGCTACGCACCCCATGCGCACCCGTGCTAAGTCTGGTCTTGTCTTAGTTAGCGAGCCCCGTGGAATTAAGACAACCTTAAAATACCCTGAATGGGTCGCTGTTATGCATGAAGAGCTATCTGCTTTATCTCAAAATCAGACGTGGGATCTTGTGCCTCGTCCAGTTGATACAAATGTTGTGGGTTCTAAATGGGTCTTTCGTACCAAATTTTTGGCTGATGGTTCGATCGATCGTCATAAGGCTCGTTTGGTTGCTCAAGGCTACACTCAGCTCCCTGGTTTTGACTATTCTCACACATTTAGTCATGTGGTTCGAGCATCTATTATCCGCGTTGTCCTCTCTTTTGTTGTTTTACACGATTGGCCCCTCCACCAGCTAGATGTCAAAAATGCATTTTTGAATGGTGTTTTGACGAAACCAGTTTTTATGGAGCAATCACCTGGGTTTCTTGATTCCCGCTTTCCAAACCATGTATGTCGTCTTAAGAAAGCTCTCTACGGCCTCAAGCAGGCCCCACGTGCTTGGTTTCAACGCCTCAGTGATTTTCTCTTGAGTATCGGCTTCATCTGCAGTTGTTCTGACTCGTCCTTATTTATTTATATTCGTGGTTCTTCAATTCTTTATCTATTGGTATATGTTGATGATTTTATTCTAACAGGTAACTCTCCAGATGGGGTGGCGTCGTTCATTGCTCGTTTGCGTCAAGAATTTTCTATTAAGGATCTAGGTAAGCTTAATTATTTTTTGGGTCTTGAGGTAACTTACACTTCTTCTGGCTTATTCTTGAATCAGGCTAAGTATGCTTGTGACATTCTTCAACAAGCTTCTCTTGAGGATGCCAAACTCGTCTCCACCCCCTTGGTTGTAGGCTGTCAATTACCCACCGATGGTCCCCTATTTAATGATCCAACTCTATACCGATCGTTAGTAGGGGCCATGCAGTATCTCACCATTACCCGTCCGGACATATCCTTTGATGTGAACCTCGTTAGTCAGCATATGTAGGCTCCTACAGTTCACCACTTCCAAGCTGTAAAATGTATACTTCGTTATGTTAAGCACACTCCTTCCTTTGGTCTTTCTTTCTCTAGAGGTCCCCCTCTTGCTATTATTGCCTACTCAGATGCTGATTGGGCTCGTTGTGTGGAGACTCGTCGTTCGACCTATGGATACTCAATTTTTTAGGGGAAATTTGGTCTTTTGGAGTGCTAAAAAGCAGCCTACTGTCTCTCGCTCCAGCTGTGAGTCGGAGTATCGTGCAATGGCGAATCCCTCTTCTGAGTTGGTTTGTGTTCTTCAACTTCTTCGTGAACTTCAAGTCAAGATTCTGTCTTCCCCACACTCTACTCGGACAATAGTAGTGCCATATTCCTTAGTCAAAATCCAAGTGCTCATAAACGTGCCAAACACATAGATATTTACTATCACTTTGTCCGTGAGCTCGTTTTGGCCAGCCATCTTCACACTCAGTTTGTCTCTTCGGATCTACAGATTGCTGACATCTGACTTAGTCGTATTTTTGCACTTTTTACAACTATACGATCCCCACAAGTGTATGGGTTCGTTAGTAGTAAGATAAGTGTCCCAAGTAGAATTTCGTTCCAAGGACTTAATTGAGTGGAAATGAGTCCCTAAAGTTCCAAGTTATCATGCTATTGTAATAACTAAATGATGTTGTTTGGATTTTCGGGAATAAGCACAAAAATATTAACTAGATTAACTAAGGTATTGAGAACTAGTAACAAGAAATAACAAGCTATCTATCTTTCGTTGGAAAGTGCAAGAGAAGAGTATTGCCTCGGGTGTTTCCGTTTTGTGAGCAATTAAGTGAACTAGTGAACCAATTACATGATTTTGCTACAAATTTGGGTCAAGCTAAAGGCTATCACAAATGTGTGCAAACCCCCTCGAAAGGCATAGGTAAACATCGTGCATTGATTAGCAATTATAGGATCTAACCAAATACCATAAGCTCCTAAGATAGTGTTGCATAAGCACTTTCAACACGGTTACTAATGCTTATGAAACGCCCTCTCACCAAACTCCTAGACGACCTCTACTCGTTTAGTGTCTAAGGTTGTCGGTCTAGCCATTAACCCCCCTCTCGGGTGAGCTAATTACTAATTAACTTCTATTCAATTGATCAAAGCTCACACTCACACTCCCAATCATGCTACCCAACTCTCGTTGCAATAAACATAATCGAACATGCTTGCTAATAGGGTTGATCAACCAAATGAATCATCAAAATTACAACACTAGAAACATAAACACTCAAATCCTAAGCTAATCATGCAATTAATCCATAATTACACTAAACACCCATCAAAACATTCACACCGAAGGCAATAAGAGCTTAGCCCATGGTTCTAGAAGAGAATCCCATGGCTACAACAACAATTATCATCAAACTCATAGTATAATAGCAATAGAAATGAGAATTTAAGAAAATACCAAATTGAATTGCAAAATAGAGTAATATCACCTTAATCATGGAATTGTAGCTACAAAACGAGGTAATAGACGATGCCCGATGATAATCGTAGCTTGATTCTAAGTAAAAACCACTATTCTATCTAATCTAATGAAGAATCTAAACTAAAAATGAAGAACACCTACAACTATGTGAATGTGTGTGTGGAATTGCTTGTAAAAGGAGTAAGACTCCCTTTTAAAACTCAAATTTGGTCTATTTATAGTTGGGGTGGAAGTCTTGGGTGAATTTTGCAATTAGGCCCTTCAAAAATGGAGAAAATAGGGCAAAACCCCCGAAAATGAGTTGGAAACAAGTGGCCCGACCGGGCTGGAAAGTGGCCCGGCCGGGCCAAAACTTCGTAAGCTGATTTAGACCAAAAATACACGCGGGGTGAACTTATCAAAAAATGTGGGTGTGCGAAATGGGCTGGAAGCAGGTGGCCCGGCCGGGCGATACTTTCGTAAGTTGAAATTTGCCAAAATTAGCGCAGGGGTGAACTTAACAAAAAGTTGGGTGCAGATAATGTGGCCCGGTCGGGCGGGTGGGTCGGCCCGGTCGGGCGGATACTTCGGCCCAACTTCGATCCTCCGTCTTCATCCCTTCATATCTCGAGCTTCCGACCTCCGATTGACTTGATTCTTTTTTTCATTCCACTCCATTTTTTTCGAGATGAATTCAATGGTGCAATCCTCTATTCAGTCCAGTGAGTGCAAATAATGATTGAACACTCGTTTTTGCGATTTTAATGTCTAATTCACATCGTATTCCTACAAAACGAGCTCAAACACCTTTCTCAATCAAATCAAGCATATTTGTGTGAAAATTAATGAAAACCCCTCAAATTTTATCACTAAAACACATGAAATCTTATGCAATTTACAACCGAATCACCCCCCCCCCCCCCCAAACTTACACTGTTGCTCGTCCCCGAGTAACGAAAAAATTAAAACATGAGGTTGTACGATTGCAAATAGATGATCAATGAAAGATCCCACGTATCCAATGAATGGAATGAATTCTTCTTCCTCAAGATACATTCTCAAAATGATCACAAGTTCATTATTGAAAATCAATGTAATTACCCCACACATGCTCAACATACAACAACAAGTGATGGTGATGACAATATCAAAATGTTCAAGTTCAACTCACAAGATATAATGTTTCTCTCAAACACTCAAACAAATTAAGGACAATAAACACTCATTAATCAAATCATGCATTGCAATTGCCATAAGCTTGCCCAAGCTATACCATTTTTCCACCACAAACATGTTCAACTATGAGATCAATAGGTCTTAACCAAGGACGTAACATTGGCTCTTTGGACGGGGTATGATGAATATGGAAGAAGTGACTCGTCTAGTGGAGAACGAAAGTTGTTTTTTCAACACATCAAGCTTATGCTCATAAGGTTTACAAACCTTCATTCTCACTTTTCATTCAAATTTCTCAAATGCATTCATCTCCTCGTCTTTTTCTAGCCAAGTTATTTTCTTTTCAAGCTCTTGGGGCTCATTGTCCCTCTTTTCTTTCTCAATTTTTTTTTTCTATTCACTTCCATCTTTTTCTTTCTTTTCACAACTTTGCCAATTTTTCTCTTCAAACCAAAGGCACTTAAGCATATGTTTCACCACTTTCCTTTTATTCTCCAATAGATTGGGATATCAAAGGCTTAAAAGGCTAAGTGGTTAACATTGTAGGTTGCCAAGAGAATGGGAAGTCAAGCTCAAACGGGCTAGCTACGGAAGATTACTTCGTTTATTGGGAAAAATTTGGCTAAGTGACTTGTAATACGAAAGATGGCCTACATCATATCTCAAAGTATCACACAATCTTGATCTCAAGCAAGAACTTGGGCAAGTTCTAGAAAAGCAAGCAACGAATTGATCCACTCAAAAATGAAATAATCTGATTAATGGTCAGTTCAAAGCTCAACTCTCACCGGTTCATTCAAAACTCAAACATTCATAAATCATCACCACACATTCCTCATTGTGCATGCAAAACATCCATAGGCAACAAGATGACAACAACAAAAACAAGATGATTCATTCCAATTATGTACACATTCAAGGAATCAAATTCACAACAAATCATTATCAAATGTGTCTCAATGATCATTAAAGCTCAAATTGCCCACATACACGAGAGTACACATTGGTGTCAATAGAAAATGTAAAAACGAACATACCCCCAAAACTTTTTCATTGCTAAGCAATTAAAAGTTTGGAAAAATAGTTTTGCAATGATATTGACACCAAGTGCTAAACATACAAATCTACACACATGGGCCATTATCCCAACAATTAAAAACAAGAGTAGCTAAGCAATCAATATTATGAACAAGAATATAAATTCCACTACCCCCCAAACTTAGTCATTGCTATGCAATTCCTAAGAATTGAGGTGGGCGTACCTCTTACGATTGATATAGCTACACCTTCTTCGAAGCACGAGGTTCCCCTTTCGATCCACTTGTCCATTCGATCCAAGTTTCTCCAACTAACATCAAAACTCACAAACACATCAAACTAAACTAACAAAGCAAATAAAATGAACAAGAATTGAAATAAAGCAAGTAAAAATGGGTTGCCTCCCATTTAGCGCTAAGTTTAACGTCTTCAAGCCGGACAGAACTAAATGAGATCATCGAAAAGGCCATGGATATCGGGCCTCATTGCCATTGTATTTCAATCTTTTAGCCTCAAAGTCAAGAAGACTCTCATGGAAGGTAGACCAATCATCCATATTTTTCTTGCATGCTCTCATTAATGAAGGTTCCTCTTGCTCTTTCCACATCGTCTTCTTCCATTGCTCTCCCTTTTTCTCAAGGATACCTAAACACTTCTCAACTTCTTTCTTTGAATCAAAGTGATCAAGAGGTAAAATGAAATCAATAGAAGCATTAATATCAAATGAAGAATAAATTGAAGAGTTTAAAAGTTTAGGAATGCTCATTTCGCTCTTCAACTCATCTTGTGATTCTTCTTGATTTTCTTGTTCCTTGTAGCTCATGTCCATCAAAGGACATTCCTCTTTATCATCTTCTTCAATCACCATTAAGCTCATTCCCGTGCTCATGTTTTCAAGTGGATATCTCTTTTCATCCTCATCCTCAATTGAATTCTCTTTTTCTTTCAAAGCGATGACTAATGCCTCAATGGTTGAGTTCATCCGCTCCATTCCATTTAGAAGTGACTTGAGGTTATTCTCTCTTTCTTCATTTCTCTCCTTTATGTGTGCAATGAGCTCTTCACTAGTAGTTCTACCCTCATTACTTGGTGGCCAATACTCATTCCTTTCCAACTCTTGATAATGAGAGGGAGCTTGTTGCATTTGATAATCATACTCAAAGCCCACCTTTTTATCATGACGAAGTTCATACAAAGCTCTTTGAAATTCATCTTCACCCATATAGTTTTTGAATGCTTCTATAAGAAAGGGTGAAGCTTCCATTTTCCCCCAATCATGATATTGATAATGAGAGGGAACTTGTTGCACTTGATGATCGTACTCAAAGCTCCTCTCACTATCATACCAATTTCCTTCCGAAGCTTCATGAAATTCAAAGTGAGGTTCTTCTATAGGTGGAGGAGGAGGTGGACGATACTGCTCTTCAGGTGGTGGAGGAGGATATGGATATGGTGGATAAGGGTGTTGAGGAGGAGGGTATTGATGTGGATGTGGAGGATAATATCCTTGAGGAGGAGGTGAGGCTTCTTCATTCCTCCAATCTTGATAATAGGAGGGAACTTGTTGCATTTGATAATGGTGATCAAAGTTCATCCAATCATCGTAGCTCACATCTCCATGTTGTGGAGGATAAATCATACCATTTTGATTATAGCATTGATTCCATTGGTATTGGTTGTATCCATCCATCGAGGCAATGAAGTTCACACCTACACAAAAACAAGTATCAAAGCCCACAAAGAGAAACGAAAAACAAAATAACGGAAAAGAAATGCTACTATCAATAAAACTTAACAAACTCTAAGTCTCACTAACAACACTCGCTTAAGTCCCCGGCAGCGGCGCCATTGACTTAGTCGTATTTTTGCACTTTTTACAACTATACGATCCCCACAAGCGTATGGGTTCGTTAGTAGTAAGATAAGTGTCCCAAGTAGAATTTCGTTCCAAGGACTTAATTGAGTGAAAATGAGTCCCTAAAGTTCCAAGTTATCATGCTATTGTAATAACTAAATGATGTTGTTTGGATTTTCGGGAATAAGCACAAAAATATTAACTAGATTAACTAAGGTATTGAGAACTAGTAACAAGAAATAACAAGCTATCTAACTTTCGTTGGAAAGTGCAAGAGAAGAGTATTGCCTCGGGTGTTTCCGTTTTGTGAGCAATTAAGTGAACTAGTGAACCAATTACATGATTTTGCTACAAATTTGGGTCAAGCTAAAGGCTATCACAAATGTGTGCAAACCCCCTCGAAAGGCATAGGTAAACATCGTGCATTGATTAGCAATTATATGATCTAACCAAATACCATAAGCTCCTAAGATAGTGTTGCATAAGCACTTTCAACACGGTTACTAATGCTTATGAAACGCCCTCTCACCAAACTCCTAGACGACCTCTACTCGTTTAGTGTCTAAGGTTGTCGGTCTAGCCATTAACCCCCCTCTCGGGTGAGCTAATTACTAATTAACTTCTATTCAATTGATCAAAGCTCACACTCACACTCCCAATCATGCTACCCAACTCTCGTTGCAATAAACATAATCGAACATGCTTGCTAATAGGGTTGATTAACCAAATGAATCATCAAAATTACAACACTAGAAACATAAACACTCAAATCATAAGCTAATCATGCAATTAATCCATAATTACACTAAACACCCATCAAAACATTCACACCGAAGGCAATAAGAGCTTAGCCCATGGTTCTAGAAGAGAATCCCATGGCTACAACAACAATTATCATCAAACTCATAGTATAATAGCAATAGAAATGAGAATTTAAGAAAATACCAAATTGAATTGCAAAATAGAGTAATATCACCTTAATCATGGAATTGTAGCTACAAAACGAGGTAATAGACGATGCCCGATGATAATCGTAGCTTGATTCTAAGTAAAAACCACTATTCTATCTAATCTAATGAAGAATCTAAACTAAAAATGAAGAACACCTACAACTATGTGAATGTGTGTGTGGAATTGCTTGTAAAAGGAGTAAGACTCCCTTTTAAAACTCAAATTTGGTCTATTTATAGTTGGGGTGGAAGTCTTGGGTGAATTTTGCAATTAGGCCCTTCAAAAATAGAGAAAATAGGGCAAAACCCCCGAAAATGAGTTGGAAACAGGTGGCCCGACCGGGCTGGAAAGTGGCCCGGCCGGGCCAAAACTTCGTAAGCTGATTTAGACCAAAAATACGCGCGGGGTGAACTTATCAAAAAATGTGGGTGTGCGAAATGGGCTGGAAGCAGGTGGCCCGGCCGGGCGATACTTTCGTAAGTTGAAATTTGCCAAAATTAGCGCAGGGGTGAACTTAACAAAAAGTTGGGTGCAGATAATGTGGCCCAGTCGGGCGGGTGAGTCGGCCCGGTCGGGCGGATACTTCGGCCCAACTTCCATCCTCCGTCTTCATCCCTTCATATCTCGAGCTTCCGACCTCCGATTGACTTGATTCTTTTTTTCATTCCACTCCATTTTTTTCGAGATTAATTCAATGGTGCAATCCTCTATTTAGTCCAGTGAGTGCAAATAATGATTGAACACTCGTTTTTGCGATTTTAATGTCTAATTCACATCGTATTCCTACAAAACGAGCTCAAACACCTTTCTCAATCAAATCAAGCATATTTGTGTGAAAATTAATGAAAACCCCTCAAATTTTATCACTAAAACACATGAAATCTTATGCAATTTACAACCGAATCAACATCTTTACTAAGGTTTTGCCTCGCCCGTTGTTCGAGTTCTTTCGATACAAGCTGCGCATCGGTCCACATCCCTCGTCTTGGGGGGGATAATAGTATTAAATAAATCACGAAGATTTGGTCTTTTATTGTTCCACTAATTTAGGAATTGTGATTATATCTTTTTGACTTTCCATTTGTATCATTTAAATCTAGTGTATAAATACCAATGTAATTAACTCATTATTTACCCAATAAAAATACAATTATTTAAGGTAAAGTCTAGTATGCACTCGAGTGCATGCTGTGCACCCTAGTCCATGTGCACTTTTCAGTTTACTGACTTACACTTTTTGGTAATGGTGTTGCACTTTTCAATTATTACTAAAAATATTATTATACAGTTTAATAATTGAAAAGTGCAACACCATTTACCAAAAAGTGTAAGTTAGTAAACTAAAAAGTGCAACATGGACTAGGGTGCACAACATGCACTCGAGTCCATAGCAGACCAACCCATTATTTAATATCATTCTACATATTAAAATCATATATTAATATGTAAGTCTTTTGATGTAGTATTTGTTTACCAAAGTATTTTGGTTTGCAAGTATTCATATATGCATACACCCTAAACCCTATGCAAATCCTGAACCACATCTCTGTATATTTATCAAAATTGCATATAAGAATTACATGTTTATAACAAACATGATTAAAAAGTTAGAAACATTACATCCAAGATTATTTAAGAAGAGTGTGGACAAAGCTTATGATCCCATGCCAACTTAACAATGTGAAATACATAAAAGAAATCTATGTATGCTTTGACAGTTTATATATGACCAAATATGAAAGACAATATGAACAGAACATGTGATTGAAATTATAAGTTGCATACATAAGCCAACTAGTACAAAAGATGGGTTCAAGCATTCTAGCTTCAAAAGGTGTGACTAATGTCAAGCATACAAAATACAATAGGTTGGCTTCAATACATAAAGTCATAATGCATTACAAACATAGATGCATATGGTCCAAAATACATAGACGCATATATGAATAATATAACCAGTGCTTCAACAACACAGTTACGAATCTACCATGTGTAAAAAGGATAACTTATGGGGGTTGCACGATGCACACGAACTAGCCCGAGTGTCGACGACACCGCGTTTATCATTCACTGCCACTAACACATTGTTAGGTGGGTTATCAAATGGTTGACGCACCTCGCCTGGCTGAAGGTTGTTAGATTCAACACATACCATTTTCCCAGATGGACCACTAGATGAAGTACGAAACAGTCTCGTACGAGGTAGCTTAAGGAATGCATTAACAAGCGACTCCACTTCATGCTCATCGTCGGAGTTAACAACTGATATGGGATTACAAGCGCAATTCCGCACATCACCAGAGATGATTTGAATAATCTCCGGGATGTGTGGAGAATCAGGCTCAAACAGTAAGTTGTGTTGGTCGTACAATAAGTCACCCTTATGCAAAAATGTATTGGCAAAGTCATATTTCTACAAATTCGATAAACAAGATAAGTCAGTAAAAAGGACAGGGATATAAATATATTTTTATAGTCATATAAGTAGTAACACAAAACACCTTGTACATTACCTGTGTGAGGTGACAACAACGGGTCGCGAAACCACGAACAAAGTTTACGCTCTTGTCCCACTGAACACCAGGAGTACCAATCACATTTTTAAATGTATTGTGTCTTTTGTTCAAGACATTAACTTGCATCAAAACATCACCCCAAGTGATCTCCTAATCGGACATAAGGTTAATGACCGAATGTGCCTCTTCTAGGGATGCGTAATTGTAACCGTTATTTTTTCAGTATCCTTCCTTCTTCTCATTGACAAGAATGCTCACAAGAGTAATCACTGATCACTCGTTCCACTTGCCAATGTACAAGTATGACTCTTGTGGAGGTATTTCCTAAACCTTCACTTGATTTCTGCTAGATTCCATCTACAACAAATAGCAAGGAAGAATAATGAGCATGGGTGATAATTTATTACTGAGTATGTATCATGTTAAATATGGGTGAATTACAGGTGAATGTGCAATTAAAAGTGGATTATGCATTGAATGAGTGTAGTTGGAAGTTGAAACATTGATGCAAAGTACAACTCAATTTAACTCAATGTGAACAAATAGATATGTAAATAAAATTAAACTTTCTGAAACATATCACAATTAGCACAACCACATTAAATTGTAGTCAGACCCAACACGACCTAATATCTCAATCGCAAATTCAAAACCCATATTGAATAAGGTATATAAGTAACTTGATGTTAATACCATATCATATTACAAAGGTGCAGCTAAACAAACCCCCAATATTACTATACATACCCCATATTAAATATGATTTTTTTAAAAATTGTTATTCACACCCCAGTTTTAGACCATTATACACTTCCTCAAGAAAAATAAAATCTACCGGATGGTAAAATTCTTGTATTCTGATGGAATGACGGAGAGAGTCAAGAGACACCGTGAAACTAGAAGTTCAAGTTCCGATCGACACTCTGAGTTTTCTACTAAAAAAATAAGTAAATTTGGTAGACTTAATTTCCATTTTGTTACCCAATTTCATTATTTTTATATAATTCTAGGGTTTTTTATAGTTAGGGTTCTATTTTGTGAGTTTTTTTTTTAATTTTTGAAGTATCTTAATGTCGTTTTCGAATAAATTTTTTAACCGTGTTGTGTGATTTTGTGTAGAATAATGAATAAGAGTCGTGCAATTTTTCTACCATTCTGTTTCTCGCGTCTTATTATGGTCACCGGTCGCCGCCTATGTTATTTGTTCTGTGATATTTTTTTTTTTAATTCTATGCAAGAAATGTATACATTTGTATCGTGTTTTCATACATTTCAACAACAATGACTATTCATTTACTACCTCTGTTAGGATTGAAGTTGCAATGTTAATAATTCTACGAAATAGAAACAACATTGGTACTCTAAAATTTTGGATATATAAGATGTTTCAGAAGCTACATGCAATTTTTATGTTCCCACTGATGTTATCAGTATATTCCAACTCTTCATCACTGTCTTGTTTGATGGATTTGAGGCTCTTACATATTGGTGGACGGTGGTGTGCTCTCTCATATCGTTTGACTCCATTATGAACTATAAATCCCTATTCAATGTTGTGTGTTAATTCATTGATTGCGGTTTAAGGGTTTTAGGATTTTAAGTATTGATGAACAAGCAAACCTTAATAATATGATAAATTATATTAGGCTTAAAAGATTAATTCATAAGTATATAATATTTATAAATGGGTAATATAGACAATATTTGATTTAAGACTATTTTTGTCAAATATTTTTTGGGTATGTAAAGTAGAATCGGAGGTTTGTTTAGCCGCACCCTATTACAAATAATGAGGACATATCAACATACACAACAAGAACCCTAAATTAATCGAAAGATATAATCACCCAAATAATGAGGACATATCAACATACACAACAAGAATCAACATAATCGTTCGTTCAGTAGACTTCAATTGTCGTAGCTCACCGAATAAATCGACCGATTGAAACAAAGGCCACAATGACAAAGATGATAATGAATGAACGCATCGCGTCCGATCTACATCCCGGAAAAGCAATGTCATTATCAGATTCATCGTCGATTGTAGAAAGAATATGGAGGGGCGATTATAGAAAGAATAGTTGGGATCGGGTAGCCCAAAACTGAAACGAAGGCAATTCAAATTGAAAGTGGCAAATTTGGAATACTCATATTTCAGCGAGGACATTTTTATCAATTGCATAATCCATTTATTCATTAGGGCACCGATCGGCCCACACACCAAAAGTGCATACCAAACACAATATACAGTAATAGCAATCTTCATTTTATCAGGTTGGGCCCAAATCTTAGATTATTAGTAAATCCTAGCAAATGTGGCCTATATTTATATAAAAAGAATAAGCCTATCCGGTTACTGCTAAGTGTCACTCCGTTGATTTGACATGTGTCGTAATTTAACATTTATACATATTTACCATCACACGTTATTGTCAATTGAGTTTTGGTTGTCATCTTAGCTTTTTATTTATTTATTTTTTCAGTTCTATATATATATCCCTATATGAGATTTTTAACCATTTAATTAGTTTCAAAAAGTTTGCATTTTCATAAATATCGTTTTCTGTCATCGCTTTTAACGATTATGCCGATTTTCAATTGGAATCGGTTATTCAAAATTCTGAAATTTTATAAAAAAGTGAGTTTGAAGATATGTTTGAATGTTACAATTATCTTATCACTATAATAATCTGAATGTTATTTTAGTTAAAGCTAAATTACTAAATCTAATCATATTAATTATATATATATATATATATATATATATATATATGTGTCATTCATGATGAATGTGTTTTTTTTAAGATGAATTTTTGTTTAACTAAATAAATTTAAAATTAACATTCAACCTACTATATAAACAGCTGAAAAAGTAATTGCACAAAAAAATTAATAATATATATTTAAAGGCGCCAAAAACAAAATTACAAGAAATGGGTTGGCAAGAGAGTAAAAGAAACGTCAAAAGTATAAGTAAGAATATCATATCTCATGTGGTCATTAGCTTTGACTGCAATATTTATTGGCGTTGAATGACTGTTTTGTTCTAAAAAGTTGAGTGAATTAAGGATATGTCATTTTCCGGTCAATGTCTTCAATGTGACAAGAAAAAAGATTAATTGGAATTTCGTTTTTCACAATTAGTCACAGATTTAAAACACTATATTCAATGGAGAAAAGTAGTACTCACTTTATACTCCTATATTCCAATATTTATTTTTTTCGTGATGAGGTCCAGATTAATTTCATGAAACCTTAACCTCGTCTTATGATTATGAAGATTAACAAATTGAATTTTTCTCTTTTTATATTTATCTAACACTGTTTTACGTATACTAATATTTAGTCAATCTATTATAAATTTGGTCAATTATTAGAAAATATGTGTGAAAATGTATACCTAACTCCCTCAGAATTTTGCTAGATTACCAAATAAATTCGGAGGTTTCGAAAATGTTGAATGGCGGATTATTTTTAAAATAAGGTTTATTTGCATATGAAATGCAAATTATTTTATAAAACACAGTCTAATGTAAACTTTTAAATGTTTTTTGAAGACCAACTTTTAAATGTAGGTAAACATTTTTTTTCGAATCACTTGGCAAATTCGTTTATACGCATATATAACATGTCACATACCTAAAAACAAGTATTTTGCACGAATATTTATATGCAATATTGCATATATACAATATTGACCAATTAAGTCAATTGAGCTGAAAATATTGACCTATTAAGTCAATGGGCTAAAAATATATATTATTGGGCCACCATTAATTCATTTGGGTTAATTCTTAATTTATTTGTCAACGGGTCCGCTTATGTTCTAATTTTTACCCGTTTATTTTACCAATTTCTGTGATTTTTTTATCTTTCATTTTATTGTCGAACGCGTGATATTAAATGTAGTAATTCAAATTGTAATATGTAGTAACATACATTATTTTATGTAGTAATAACACAAACTATTTTATGTAGTAATAACACAAACTATTTTATATAATAATACAAATACGTTTATTTAGTAACACGTGTTTTTCTAGTGTTTTTGTTAATGTAGTATTTCACATTATAATACGTAGTAACATAAATTATCGCATGTAGCAAACACAATAACCATGTTGTAATGCAAATCATTTGATAAAGTTACATATAGTAACAAACACATATTCAATGTAGTAATTCAAACTGTAGTATGTACTAACATATAATTTTTTATATAGTAATATCTATTCTTTTATGTTGTATTTTTTTTTAGAATTTTTATTGATTAAGTAACTCACATTATAACATATAATAATACATATTATTACATGTAGTAATATAAAATAACTTTGATCCATAATAATTATTAAAGAATATTTAAAGAAATAGAAAATATTTAAAGATTAAGGCCGTCAGCGTTCGGCCGTAGTTTGGGGTGGCCGAAAACTGTTCGGTGAAGACGACTAAGTACAATTTCTGTTAGTGAGTGTATTTATAAAAAAATATGAGTGTGAATTGAACTGTCAATGAATGTATTTATAAAAAATGTGGGTTGAGCTGTCAGTGTGTGTATTTATAAAAAATGTGAGTGTAAATGACTGAAATGCTCGAGTCGAGTCCAAAATTTTGAATATCTGTTTGTAAGATGGAATTGTTAAATAAATTATGTCATGGCCTATTTGTAATTCCATACTTTTTTTTTTTTTTGGATGGTGAAGACGACTAAGTACAATTTCTGTTAGTGAGTGTATTTATAAAAAAATATGAGTGTGAATTGAACTGTCAATGAATGTATTTATAAAAAATGTGGGTTGAGCTGTCAGTGTGTGTATTTATAAAAAATGTGAGTGTAAATGACTGAAATGCTCGAGTCGAGTCCAAAATTTTGAATATCTGTTTGTAAGATGGAATTGTTAAATAAATTATGTCATGGCCTATTTGTAATTCCATACTTTTTTTTTTTTTTTGGATGGAAGTTAAATACCCATCTCTTTTTTCCCCTCCCCATGACTCGAACCCAGGACCTAAGACCTAGGCAGTGGTGCTCTAACCACTTGAGCTATCTCACTTTGTCTTTGTAATTCCATACTTGTTGTCTAAAAAAGACACAGGTTTTGCATGTAACATTAATAATAATAATAATAAATGTACAAGCCGCATTTATTTTTATTTTCACAAATATTTTTCTCAATTATAAAGATGCAAGTAGTAACTATAACTACCATAAAGTGTAATATTAAAAGTAAAAAACATGCAAATAGTAAATAATAAAAGGTGTAAAATTAATAACAAAAAAAATACTCCGTATATGCATGATAATATATATTGTTCTTTTATTAAAAGTAAAAAACGTACAAGTAGTAAATAATAAAAGGTGTAAAATTAATAACAAAAAAAAATACTCTGTATATGATAATATGTATTGTTCTTTTATAATAAACTTAGTTGCATATTGCAGTTATACTATGTTACTTTTCATTTATAAAACCTTATATTTTTTAGTAATATTGTGTTACACTTTTCAGTTATATACAATTGCACTTTTTAATAAAAAAAAATGTGTTGCACTTTTCAATTATAGACACTTACACTTTTTAGTTATAGTGACTTACACTTTTTAGTAATTTTGTGTTGCACTTTTCAATTATATATTGACTTACAATTTTTAGTAATATTGTGTTGCACTTTTCAGTTATACTGACTTGCATTTTTTTATAATATTGTGTTGCACTTTTCAGTAATATTGACTTACACTTTTTAAGTAGTAATATAGTGTTTCACTTTTCAATTATACGGACTTACATTTTTTTATAATTTTGTGTTGTACTTTTCAGTTATATTGACTTACACTTTTTAGTAATATTGTGTTGCACTTTTTAAACATATTGACTTACATTTTTTATTAATATTGTATTCCATTTTTTAGTTATACACATAAAAGAAACTCAATATTTTAATAAGTATGTTAGTAGTATATAAATGGTGGGTGTTAGAATTTTTTAAATTGAGGTAATAAAAAAATTTTACAGCAATAAATAAAAAAAAAAATTTAAAATCCTCATTCCTCATCCATTTGAAAGAAATGTAATCCATTCTTCCCATTAATTTTCTCTTCTACATTTATTAACTTGATGCTATACAGAAAAAAAAAAAAAAAATCGCGGCATTCATAAGATTTATTATTAGTCAAATTTCTTCGTAATTTCATCCCTGCCCTAATTCGTCAAAATTGAGGCAATGCGGTAACCATGGAAAAATTTTCTTATAAAAAAATAATGTTCTAACGTTTGGTTTATTTATTTGCCAAAAAGTTGAGTAAGACCATCTCATTTTTTTTTTCTTTCTGATTTTATGTTTAAGTAAAAAAGTTTCTATCACTTTTTAATTAAACATTATCATTTTTTACTCAATTATTGTCACTTTTTATATGAAAATCAAGAAAGATCGATCAATCTCATGAAATGAGATTAGTAACGATCTCAGCTCTATATATATTTATTTTTAAAGTTGCGAGGATATATATTTTGGCTTTTGAGGCAATGATAAGAGTACTTTTTACTGGTATCATATTATCTTTAACATTGTGTTGAAATTTTACTCCCTCCGATTAATTACTTGCACACTTTTTATTTAAATGTTCCAAAATTATTTTTACATTTTCAATATAGAAATACTCTACAAAATTAATACTTTTACAACATTATTTTATTTTTAAAATTGTCATCATTCTTACCTACATTTTACTTTACACCTTATTAAATCATTTAAAATACTCCTATTTTATCTTATCTTACCAACCACTTAATTTATTTATTTTAAAAATTGTGCAAGTCACATTGAGAGGAGGGAGTAGTTGTTAAAGAGGTATGGCTATAACTTTTACATATCTTGGAATTTATTCATTAAATTTGACCAAATCGTTCGAAAATATAATTATTGGCTGCTATGTATAATTTATTCTTATAAGAAATCTAATTAGTAGTGTGTCTTATCTTACACGGTTCGTAAAGGAAAATAACAAGAATTAAATGAGTTTATTTTAGACTTGAGCCGTGTGGACTATGGAGGCGGGAGCAACGTTGACAGCTGGATTTAATACGTAGTTGACCACACATATATATATATATATATATTAATTGGAACCTCAAAGTCAAAGACACTCCTTTAGTTGACACAATCAAACCGCGGTGAATGAGGGTGCATGAAATCTTACAAGTATCTCACCTTTTCTATTGAAATTTCAAACAACTCCCTAATTCTAATTATTTTATTCAATCATACCCCTTTCTCTAAATTAGAATAAATAGGTTTAAATATTTTTAAAATTAAACAGGCCTCTGTATAAAAAAATCAGTTAAAAATCCTCGATAAAATAATTAAGTTTTTTATACCGTTGATGAGTTCAATTAAAAAAAAAAAACATACATACATACATACATGTACACTCAAATGGGGTAATTAATGCAATAAGGAATAAAAGAAAATGGGACAAGAGGTACGGAAAAAATAGAAATAGTGGGGTGTTAAAAAAAATGTAAATATTCAACTAAAAAAATACCTAAAATGACAAAATTGGTTAATACTAATCCGTTCAAAACTTGATGAGATAAAATTATGTTTGATGACTAAATTAGTTGGAATCTCTTGAGATAATAAAAAGAAAAGTACAACGAAATATTAGTTATGACCAACCTAAAGTCAAGTCGAATTGAGTCAAATTTCATGTAAATTCACATGGCTTCGGTAGATTAATTACTAATTTTGGCATTTTACGTAATTATCAAGGATCGATATACGGTCGGTAGATGTATTATTTAAATGAATTGATAACGTACAAGATTAACATCAACAAATTAAAAAAATGCAATAATTATTGAATTATTTGACTCATTAATCTGCAGAACCACCGATTCGTAAATTTATACGTAAAAGTATATCTGTATATACAGTGTAACAAAACTCAAAATTAACTAGCCATGGTTGTTAGGCTAACATAAAAATCCATCACAACGAAAGAAAAAACCAAAAAATTGTAAATATATAAACAAAAAAAGAATAATTAATTATATATAACCTACTATTTAATTTAATTAATTGATCAATCTTGAGGCTCTGAGTTGTGTCTCTTGGAGGGAGCAGAAGGAGGAATGGGGACATTCTTTGGAAGCTTGGCGAAGAACAAACGATCAGCCGCTAACTTGTGTTCGTCGTCTCGAAGAAGCCTTAGCGCCATTGCTGAGACGTCGTCTTCCACCACCGTCGTCATCATCATCCTCCCTGGCCTAGCCCCGTTAACGCAAGAATTCGAAACAAGAAAGATGAGAAGAACTATGCAAAGTATTGTACTTTTTGAAGAAGAAGCCATGAGAGGGATCTTAATAATGATGATTTCAATTCTTGATTATGAAGGGGTTTAGATATATGTAATAAAGGGTGCAACTTTTTTCTTGATGAACAAGCTAGGAGGGGTTTAATTATATTTATAGGAAGAAATATATTTGTAAATTATTAATAATGTGAGAAAAATTCCATGTTGTGTTTTTACGTAGTGTTTCACACGCAAAAGGAAAGGGAGGGTTGGGAGTGTTGATTTTTCAATGTCAACGCTTTATTATATTAATTTTAAATTTAATTAATTAACGCCGGCTCCGGTGTATTTTCTACATTATTTTCCATGAAATTTCTTGCACGTATGTCAAAAGTACACATACTTGTGTGTCACCAAGATTTTCACTTGAAAATAAAAAAGTTCAAAATTAAAATTGAAGTTGAAGTTATAGTAGTAAAATATGTTCGTTATTGAAGTGGGGGTTCTGAAATGTGCCATGTGGTGGTTTGAAAAATATGGCCAGCACATTTCTTATAATTTTGTAAAATAAACTAATTTATTAATTTTACTTATCTGGAAATGACGACAGGTTGATTTGATGCTGCCTGCAAAGTTTATCCGCCTACTTTCCATTTTAATTACTCATTTACAATTTAAAATTACAACTTAATTAAGTCTCCCACAGGTAATACATTTTTTTTTACCAAGCCTGTAAGATCAGATTTTTTTTTTTTTCTAGTTTTGAGAGATATTACATGAAATCGAGATAGATTATTTCAGTACGAATTTTTAGATTACAATTACAAGCCTACACGTTCCTGTTTTAAAAAAGAAAATTAGAATTGCATTAAAATCTAAACCTTAAATTGTAGACAACGATTTTCAATTACAAAGGAGCAGCAATTATTTAATGAATTTGTCTGCAGTTAATATCTAGAGTCCCCTTAATTTCGGTCCATGTTTATTGCACCGACATGTACATTGCTTCTTTTGGCTGGGAAGAAAAAAAAAAAAAAAGCGATCCAACTAAAATAATTTGGAAACAATTTGGGGAAAAAAAAAATAGTGATCTAACTAAAATAATTGAAAAAAAAAAAAAAAACTACAATCCCCGTTCAGAAATAATCTTCACATGCTTGATGGATAATTTAGTACACTGTTTTTTAGAATAGGATTGAATAGGTCGGTTCAATCGGCCTGTTACAACTTAAAAAAAACCGTTTTCATGGTTGAATCGATTAAAATCAGACAAAATGGGGAAAACTAGCCCGATTTTTTTTCTACAATTTTTTACTTAATTGACTTTTTTGTTGTTAATTTACGATTTTATTGTGTTCATTTTAATATGAATTTTAGAAGTGTATATATATATTTAATGTAACATAGATTTACTATATATATATATATAAATCATTGTAAAAAAATATATAAAAATCTTAGAAGCTAAGTGCATATATATTTTTAATCGTCGGTCCGTCAGTCTAACCGATCCGACCTATTGAACCGTGAATTGATAGTCAATCGATCCGATTTGGTCGCTGATTCGGTTATAAAACACTGATTTAGTAAACTTTTATACTTTCTATGTCTCACAAAGATAGTTCACTTTCTTTTTTCACACAAAGTTCACACATTTTTTACATATAAAATTTACTCATACATTCATGTTATCATTCATGTTATAATCTTATTTAATGTTAATCTATTATTGATTAATTTGAGTCAAACAAAAGAACAGTGAATTATATATAAAGTAAAAAAAAAATAATGATTGAATTGTGTATGGTAAGGTCTAGTATGCACTCGAGTGCATGCTGTGCACCCTAGTCAATGTGCACTTTTCAGTTTACTGACTTACACTTTTTGGTAATGGTGTTGCACGTTTCATTTATTACTCATTTACTAAAAAGTGTAAGTTAGTAAACTGAAAAGTGCACATGGACTAGAGTGCACAGCATGCACTCGAGTCCATAACAGACCAACCCATTGTGTATATATATGGGACTAAAAGTAATATACTAACATTTTGTATTAAATTAATTTCAATTTTAAAGGTGCGGAAGATTACTATAAAAAGTGTGAAGTTTATTCATCAATATTACTTTGGCTTGCAAAACAGGACGGCTTGCAAAACAGGACGCCACAAGAAACCTAGCTGCATTAAGGGCAACTGGTAAATTACATGGTTATTGATTAAGGTGCACATATAATTTTGTATATTATGTGTTATTATTGTATAACACATTAAAATATGTGGTAAAATATATTGAAGCACTGTAGGGCAATGACATGCATTGCAGGGTAGCATAGGCGGTGTCCATAATTTTTTGATATCTACTCCATTTATTTCAAAATATTTGCTGTTTTGAAGTTTTTTTTTTCAGAAAATAAGTAACGTAAATTTTCGAGCAAATTTACCCTAAATCATTACTCCCTCCGTCCCACAATTGTTTGCATACCCATAAAAGAAAACTCTCTAATAAACTCAACGGGAAATTTTTTATTTTAGTCCTATAAGTTTGAAACATTCCAAAATAAATCATTTAAGTTTCAACTTTACAAAATAAGTCATTTACCTTTCAATTTAATCCTTTTTTACATCAATTTTAATACTTTATGTTTTGAAGGAATTATAATAGTCAAACTTGGTGCCACATAAATTAAAAAATGACACATCACTATCTCTCCACTATATATATTAAAAAAAAAAAGTAGAGCTAATAAGTAATAACACCCCTAAATATTTTATACACACCCTATAATTTTAAATTAAAAATAAATTTATATAAAATAACCAAGTAACCCTTACATAAATAATTTTAAAAAATAACTTGAAAAAATATGAAAAGAAATCTTTAAAAATCTGAAAAAAAATGTAATTAAAATTTAAAAGTATTTAAAAAAATTAACTAAATCTTTAAAAATAATTAATTTACATAAATTAATTAATTTTTTGATAAGAAATCTTAGAAAACTAAATAGAATCTGCAAATTAAAAAATAAATCATCAAAACAAAATTTTAAAAAATAAATAAAAAGTAAGATTTTATTTTTTATTTAATTTTCTTAATATTTATTTTTGATTTAGTTGATTTTTCTTTCATTTTTTTTTTAAATTGAATCATTAATTGGTATTTTAAATTTAATTATTTTATAAATTTTATTTAATTTATTTAATATTTTTAGATTTTATTTGGATTTAATTGATTTTTTCATTCAAATATTTTTTTAATATTTAGTTGATTTTTTAAAATATTTTTAAATTTTATTTAGTTTTTCGTATTAATGATTATATTTTTTAATTAATTTTTAAAATTTATATATAGTTTTAATGATTTGGTTGAATTTTTAATTTTTATTCAATTTGCATTTGTTTTGAGGGATAAAGGGTAAATAGGAAAGAATTGGAGTGTGTTTAGCAATAAAAATTGATTTTAAAATTTTAGTGGGGTGTGTATAACATTTTATTAGATGTTAGTTATACAAACAAAATTATGTGCAACTACTTCAAAATAATTAATAGTTTCTCTATATATATGAATTTTTTTTATAAATTCTCTACATCTACTCCAAATTAATTAATTAATTTATTTGAAATATATTTATTTATTATTAGTATTTGATAAAATGATGAAATTATAATTAAATTTAGTTATACATTTCAATTAATAGAGAAAAATAAGATTCACATAATTAACATGGATCATTCATAACTGCAACACCCTTTGAATTCGTTTGTGAAATTTATTTTGTTTCACATTTTTTTATATTTTTTTAAGTTATTTTTTAAATTATTTTACTCTTTATTTATGTAAGGGTTACTTAGTCATTTTATATACATTTATTTTTGTACTCCCTCCGTCCCCTATAAGCTTCACATTACTTTTTGGCACAGAGATTAAGAAAAGTGATTAAATAATAAATATAGTACAAGTGATGTGATTGGAAGAAGGAGATAGATAGAGAGAAAAAGTAAGATATAAAGTAATGTGTAAGAAAAAGTACTTACCAAAAAGGGTAAGGGAAGCTTATAGGCGGAAGGAGGGAGTATTTAAAATTATGGGGTGTGTATAGAGTATTTTTTAGTGTTATTTGCTCTATTTTTTTAATATATATAAAGGAGAGATAATGAGTATAATTCCTTCAAAATATAAAGGATTAAAATTGATGTAAAAAGGGATTAAATTGAAAAGTAAAAGACTTATTTTGTAAAGTTGAAACTTAAAGGATTTATTTTGGAATGTTTCAAACTTATAGGACTAAAATAAAAAATTTCCCTAAACTCAACCCTCACAATATTTACATATTTACACAAAATACTACGGAGTATTACTTTTACTCTCTTTCCAATCACCTTTTTACCTTATCCATATAACTTTACAAAATTACTCATCAACACTCCACTCATTACACTTTTTTCTTAATAAGTGTGCCCACTTAGTGGTGCAAACACTTCCGGGACGGAGGGAGTATTTTTCTTTGAGAACTTCACCTCGTATTAGATAAATTGTTATTTCAGGTTTGAGATGAGGTTTATAAACTAGTTTAGTTCTATTCCGAACTCGATTATTTTAAATTGTCAAATTTGTTATGTGAAAGAGAAATAATAAAAACGAAAAAATGTAGTGTTGAATTTAAGAAATGCGAATTGTATTAAAAATTTCAGAGTCAACAGTAAATAGAGAATGTTGAACGTAAATAGTGGTACGTTGAAGGAAGACCGACATTCGGTCATTATAAGTTAAAAGAAGCAGACGTGGATTTGCTTAACGTTGTGGAAATTTGGAAGAAAACGTGATTTGTTAGTCGTCGTTTTTGAAGCAGCTTCATTCAATTACATAACTGAGTCACTTTGATATGTTAATTTGTCAAATTTTGTTCTATGTAAATTGTCAAAGATCAGGTTGACGATGCATAATCGCAGGGGACAAGTTGAACATTTATTAATATTTAATGTCATTACTTCAAATTTTATAAAAAATACGAGTCAAATCATGCTATTACTACAAGTTATATATGGGATGGCAGGTAATTTCAGACACAATATAAAAAATGAGTCAGTGTTTTAGCTTTTCATGATTGTGTTCTTATCGTCTTGACACGATAAATAATACAAAATTTTTGTGTGAGATTTGTATCGTGTAATGTTTGTGTCGACCTATTAAATTTAAAATTAAGTTTTGATTGGAATTTTGTACTTTTTTACCGTGCAAACATGCATTATTGTGTAATGTTAAATATTATTCTCTATGTTCTGAGAGAATACCATTGAAATGACACACATGTTAAAAAATGTGTAATATTAAATATTACTTCCTCTATCCATTGAGGGGTAGTATTGTAGTAAATTTTTATGAATAAAAAAAAAAAAAAAAGTAAACAGAGTGTGAAAAAGTAATTCAGATTTTTTTTTTTGTGAAATATGCAAATTGATGGAGTATAAATTATGTAAGACCGGGGAGTATAATATAAATTATTTTTTAAATAAAAATGTCGGTATGCCTGATTGGGCTCAAATAAAATTAATAGAGAAAAGGGCGTGGCTAAAGGAACCCAGATTTCCTATGAGTACACCCACCAACCATTTTTTTTAACTTTCAGAACATGTGAAATGTCCCATATACCCCTAGATTAAAATTTATGAAAAAAATAAGGATGAGTACACTCACTCATTCTATTTCACCACCTCCACCTCTCCTTCACCACCACCACCACCACCACCATTCAACAAAAAAAACTCCAAAGTTGCAACAAAAATTAATCCAAAACACCAACTGTTCGAAAAAATTTCCAAAACAAACATGTTCGAAAAAAAATTCAAAACAAACATGTTCGAAAATTTTTCCAAAACAAACTCAACATGTTCGAAAAAAATTTCAAAACAAACTCAATATGTTCGAAAAAAAAGATTGAACATTTTGTTCGAAATTTTTTTCAAAACAAAATCAAATTGTTCGAAATTGTTTCCAAAACAAACACAATATGTTCGAAAAAAATTTCAAAACAACTTAAATTTGTCCGAAAAAAAAAATCGAACATCTTGTTCGAAATTTTTCCCAAAACAAACTCAAGTTGTTCGAATTTTTTTCCAAAACAAACGCGCTATGTTCGAAAATAATTCCCAAACTTCAAAAAAAATCCTAATTCTTTTTTCCCAGAAAACCCTAATTTTTTCTAAACGTAAACTTACCTGTTGTTAGCGGCGGCGGCGAGGCGGCGAGGGGAGGAGGGGGTTGGCGGCGGCCGCGATTGTGGGGAGGAGGGAGGGCGGCGGCCGCGAACGAGGGGAGGAGGGGGGGCGGCCGCGAACGAGGGGAGGAGGGAGGGCGGCCGCGACGAAGGGGAGGAGGGGGTGGGCGGCGGTCGCGTCTGTGGGGAGAAGGGAGGGCGGCCGCGACGAAGGGGAGAAGGGAGGGCGGCGGCCGCGAACGTGGTTGCAGGGGAGGGCGGCGGCCGCGAACGTGGTTGCAGGGGAGGGCGGCCGCGAACGTGGTTGCAGGGGAGGGCGGCGGCCGCGAACGTGGTTGCAGGGGAGGGCGGCCGCGAACGTGGTTGCAGGGGAGGGCGGCGGCCGCGAACGTGGTTGCAGGGGAGGGCGGCCGCGAACGTGGTTGCAGGGGAGGGCGGCCGCGAACGAGGGCGGCGCGACGGGGAGGGCGGCGTTGGCGGAGTGGAAGAGGGAGGGCGGCCAACGCGCGACTGTGGGTGTCTCAATTTTTTGAGAAAGAGAGAGGATGAGAAAAGGGAGAGGAAGAGAAGGTTTTATTTGAAGGGGGCATTTTTGGTTTTTCCAGGTGGGTGTCCTCATCCGATTGGCGTGTGTCCTCATCTCCTGGGTGTACTCATATGATCGTCGGGTGCCTTTAGCCGCGCCCTAGAGAAAAATTGTATAAAAGTGGCCCAGTTTCAAAAGCGGCCCAATTGTTTAGTAAAAAAGAAGAGGTTTCTTCCCAAATCCCAATCCGTAGTCTCCAACTCTCCATTCCAATACTGACCTGTTCGAAATTCACATATTCGTACACTAAAGTTCTGCCAAAAGACTACATTTTCCAAACTCAATCGTGAGAGAGTGGAAGGATCAACGATCAAACTAGAATTTCTTGAAGCTCCGCGATCTAAGAAGATAGCAAATCGAGTCCAGAAAAGGAACAGATTGTCGCACACAACGACCCGTGCTACAAACCTCCCAAATCACATAAGAACGGACCCAAGGGCTACCAGCTCCAACAAGCACAACAAAGTGCCACCATGGAAAAACCCGTAAACGAGAAGAAAACCCATCACATCAGGGAGGAAACCAGAACAACAGGGTAAAAGTAAAATACAGTAGGCAGAAAATAACAACATAGGAAACTGAAATAACATTAGATCTAAACTAGGAAGCAAACTAAAATAACATGTAGAAAACATAAAAATGAAAATAAAATGGGATCAAACGGATGACTCACCCGATCGGCCACCGTGGCTCCGACGGGGAGATTCACCCATTGATCCCAACTAAATTTCTGAAAAAGACCCCTTCACCCACTGGAAAATCTGAACAGATCTATAAAGGAGCTCAACGGGCGGCAGCGCTACAGGCGGTGCGGCTACGCGGCGGCTTACTTTTATGCAGAAGGTGGGCGACGGATTATTCAGGCGGTGGTTTTGGTTGATGAGAGAAATTGGGTTGTTGAAGATGAAGGAGATGTACTGCAGTTTTGGAGAGAATATTTCTAGAGAGAAGCGAGAGATAATTTCTATTTTCCACCCTTATTTGCCGTTTAAATGTCTAGTTCAAAACAATAGAAATAACGCAGGTAATTAAATTTTTTTTTTAATCCAAGTGAAATTAGATTCTATTATTGCAAACGCACGAAGACGAGAATAGCTCAACAATAAAGCTCGATGGGTTTACCCAAATAAAAATACCATTGAAACGACGAGATTCTCTTGCCAAAGTGTGTGCCACAATGTTAGCATCACGTCTTGCAAAAGTAACCGAAACATTAATGAATTGAGCTAATAGAGCTCGACAAGTTGAAACGTAATCAACAAAACAATTAATTACTATTGTTAGGTTTAAAAATTACTCTATCTATCTTAGTTGACTATCCATTTGACGCATACACCGTTTTTAATGTAAAAATTGTTTAATAGTACTATAGTAGTATTTCAAGTGATAAGATAGATAAAGTAAATAATGTGTTTAATAATATTTAAAGTGATAAAATAATATTTTTAGAAAATGTGTAATCTAGTAAAAATACAGATTAAAAAAAAAAAAGTAATCTAGTAAAATACGGAGATAGTAGTATTTAGTAAGTAGCACCTTTGACCAGAAAAAACCGTGAGCAAATAATTAATATAATCATACATGGTTTATTTAGTAATAATTTCTAAAACGTGTTACAAACTTATACTCCGTATAATGCATTTGAACATGAATTGATTGGTTCAGGACTTGCTTGTAACTTCTGTGTATCTTACTCTGAGGCTGTAGTAAAAATTATCACCATTAGAGAATGATCTTGTTGGCTACTCTCTCTTTAGTTTCTATGTATTTCTTGTTATGATCATGAATCTAACAATACCTTTAAATTAAGATTACAAGTTGAAACACAACCAGTGCTAAAATTGATTTAAGTCTATTTGCACGTAGCAACCAACACCTTTCTTGGTGGAAGAGAAGGCCTTCTTCCATGGAGTAAAGCTAAATTATCAAGAAAGAGCACATCACCCTTTTGCCACTTGAATTGTATGCTTTCTTCTTCGATTATCTCTCCACATCTCTTCACCATCTCTTTTGGTATTTCACTCCCGTCGCCCAGAGTGGCCGAGCTCAGCTCCTTTCCGTGCATCCCAACCACCGTGTTGAACCACATTCTCCGCCCTTTTCTTCCATCGAACACCCTCGTTAAAGATCTTGGACCTAGTATCGTCTTCACCCCGCCATTCGGTAGCCATTCCACCTCCATTCCTAATGCCTTAGCTCTGCACAATAAATTTTAAGTAGATTTTATATGGCCTAAATAAAAACGGATTCAGTGTCACAATAAGAACTATCATAAACTATGTTCATATAATACTTTGTGTTATTTTTTTTAACACGAGTCTAAGTTGAGTCATCATCCTTATGAATGAACTAGGATACATCACTCAAATGTACCTTTTTTCTGCTTCAACACGATCTGATGTTCCGAATGCATCTTCCCAACCACGGCCTCTCATGGAAGAAGTATCGTTTTTACTGAGGGCGGTGAAGGTGTATCTCACTCCTTTCTCGTCCAACGCCTCCATCTCCGGGTACTCTTCCAACATCCGCTCCGCTACTCGAAAACTAGGCACAAATGGGGTCTCCCCTCCTTCCGGTGGAGGCACTTCACAAAACAGAATCACCTTCTTTGGAAATTCATTTATCTGATTCAAAAAAAGAAAAAAAAAACATTATAATAACTTTAGTTAAAAAAACAACATTAGTATCATGTTGCATTGAGAAAAGTACTCACCAGGACCATCTCATGATGGAAGTATATTGACTCGGACAAGGGACCTTCGTTTGCAGTCCATACTCTCTTGTATACATGGGTGCGTGGGGCGGGCCCCACATACCGTATATCGTCCCATCCCAAGGCCTCGATGATATTGTTGAACTCCTCAGCATTCTTCACATCGAAGCCCCTCAAAAGGACAGCACTGTTCTTGATAATTGTCTGCTCGAACCAATCTTTGTTCTGTTTTAAAGTCACCGCCAGCGCCTCCGCGTCGTTTCTACCGCCCTCTGTGGGCCCCAACACTAGCGGCATCGTCTCTCCGTCCACCAATTTTTGACCTTCACACTTTCCTACCTTGATGCCATTGCAAATATACTCCATATTTGAATTCACAAATGTGGTTGATACTTGATACCACATTGCTGGTATTTATAAGATGACTAGGGAATCAATTCAAAAGGATGATGACTGCTTAATTGGTCTAACCCAGATTCTTTATTGTCGTATGCTCCTTAGTATCCATACCTCTTGTCTTGATTGATTTATGGTGTCCAAGTGTGTTTCTTGGTCACACTTTGATTGTGGCATGTTTATTAATTGAAGATGTCATTATCATAATTACATGATTTCCCATGCGGCTAATGAAAATTGTCCAATCAACTTCATATTTATTTCACCCTTTTTTTTTTTTTTTTTGAGAAGTAAAAATGGATCTGCTATATTATTCTAAGTACACAGGGTACTTAAATCCCTTACATTCTTAACTATTACTGGAAAATTAATACTCCGTAAGATGTATTTGTCTGATTTAATCCTTTTTCACTATACACATCCATGGAGCTCTCTTCCAATCGTGATATGAAGAGGCAATAATTTTGTGTGTCTTTAACCATTTTCACGTGCTAAATTTGATACTATCCGTTATCTCTTCCTCTGCCGACGTTTGCTCATTAAAAATCCGATTATTACATATCTATCACGAATAACATTTGTGTGAACTTTTAATGTTGGAGATTAAAGAGATTTTTATTGAAACAAGTTGAATTCATTTTGAATTTAGTCGGTTGATCTAGACGGATTACACGTTTTAATTTCGATTCAATTTAAAATCAGTACAACTTATTAGATTAAAACTCTTTAATTCCTTAATAATGTTGTGCACACGAAGTGGAGTAATATTTAAAAAAAGAATATTTAATTTTTAAACAATGACACTTTATATATATACAACAGTGACACTTTGCATGTATAAATATAAAAATGTTACTTAAACAGAAAAGTTTTGGTGAACCTGAATTCACCTAAATTTTGTCAGTTATTCTCCGACTTATACCTAAAGAGGCTTACTTGCGACGTTGATATGGATTGTTAGATCTAATCTTTTTAAATAGGAATTGTAGAAATATTTTATTAATTTCTTGTTACATGTTTAACTAGTAAAATGGAGAACACTTTTTTTTTTCTATGAAAATCCTTACAAATGTTTAGTTAGAGATGGTAGGGGATTAGATTGATATTGATTTATGAATAATAATTGTTTTAATTGAATGTATATATACACTTAAATTTTAATATTTAAATTATTCTTAATTTGTTTTCAAAAAAAAAAAAAATTATCCTTAATTTAATTTCTACCCAACATTTAATTTAAGACAAATACTTATGTGTATCAGTGTAACTGAATCCAATTTTCTATTTACCCTCCCTTTTTTAATAAGTTCACACTCCCTTCTTCGACACTTATGTGTACAAGTTACATACATGTAACTAAATCCAATTTTTTACATGGGTTATTAGTTATTTACCCTTTTTTTTATTAACTTCACCCCCAATTTTTTTAAAAGAAAAATACATGTAAAAAAACTATATTACTATTTTATCAATTTAATTAAAATACAACTCATTAAAATTATAATTATACACAAACTATCGAGTCACCAATGAATCACCACAAAGTCAAATATTATTCTATTTTTTAAAATTTCAAAAAACAAATATAAAAAAAAACAACGAATATAAAAAAAAATATGAAACTCAAAAATAAAATTATGAAATAAAATTTTCATTTTTTTTCCTAAAAAATGACCAAAATTTTAGAAAAAAATACAAAAAAAATTAAAAAAATTAAAAAAATTCAAATTTTTTCTAATTTGGGTATAAATGTATGAATATGACATGCTCACTTTCTAACTTTAATCTGATTTATAATAACTAAGATTATTTTATTATGTCTTCATTATTTCTACAATGATATCTAGTTTGTTACAAGTTTTTTAAAGTTGTAGATTATTTTTTATAACTAATTAATAACATAATCTAATTGAAAAATAAAATTTATATTTAGAAACTTAAATGAGTGGAAATTTGGGGAAGAAATCAGTATAATATTGCACCAGCTTTATTATTTTCTTTGTGGTCTTCGCCGTGTTGATGCATTCATATGTTTATTGAGTGTGATCGTATCAATTTTAGTATTTTCTTTGTGGTCTTCGCCGTGTTGATGCATTCATATGTTTATTGAGTGTGATCGTATCAATTGAATTGTGTGTTCAGTGTGTTCATTCTCACTTTTGTTCTTCTTACTATTAATCTTTTAATATTGATGTATTAATTTGCATGGTATGCCTGGAATTATGAATGTGTTAAGTTATGTATTTTTTGTTAAGTATAATATTAGTTTAAATACGATATAATATTAGTACGCCTATGGTATAGTACTAGTTAATATATTGTATAGTACTAGAAATTAATGTGGGTATACAAATATTATTTGAGATTATTACCTAATAAGGTCACTTTTATAGACTATTAAACAACTAAAACATACAACTTTTAAAATTTCCTAATAAGGTCATTTTTGTGTCAAAAAATCGTATTTGCCCTTAATATTCATATACTCCTTTAATTTATATATTTGAAATGTAATTCGAAATTTAAATTAATAATTAATTGTTATCAATTAATTCCCAAATTATAGGGGACATTCATTCCCAAAAAAAACAAAACCCTAATCCCTCCCCCCACCCCAATCGGTCGAGCTCGCTCTCCACCTTGGCCGCCGTCGTCGCTGCCCATGACCTCCCTGCCGCCCCCTCCATGGCCACGGTCGTCGCCCCCCACCCCAATCTGAGAAGAGCTTATTTGGCTTCCAAATCTCCCGAGCAGTAAAAGAAATTTCCATTGCATCCCACTATCTATCGCCTCTCTATCGCCACCATTATCTCGCCGCCTCCCTAGACGCCGGCGATTCTCCATCCCAGGTAATTATGGCCCCTTTACGTCGTTATACTCCTCGCCGCCCTCCATTGGCACCAGTTTTTCTTTTAATCGTTGTTTTTTTTTTAATGAATTAGGGTTTTCGCCGTATATTGCCTCCTCTATCACCGCCACTTTATCGCCGCCCTCCCTGACGCCGCTGCCCCTCCGTCCCAAGTAATTATGGTGTAAGTTTGCGAGATGCAATTGCGGGTGGGCATGAGTGTAGCAGCAATTGTAGATAATTTTGAATCTGCTGAAGTACCATTCACAATAAACACGGTGATTTTTTTATCCGAAGGATAATGTATTGAGAGTGGGAGGACAGATTGTTGCATATTTTCTGCCAGGTTAACTTTTAGGCGGTATTTTTATCCATTTTGTAATACGCTTACTTTAATGTTGAAGTAATTCGATATTTTGTTTAAGATGGTTTGAATCAATTAACAATGGAATTTGCAGTGGATCTATGAAATTTGTACTTCCTGCAATTGACACATCTTATCTTTAAATGGTCAATTTGAGAGAGTGCAGAATTTGGTGTGAGTTTAAATGTGGTTGTAACTATTATACCCTACTTTATGTATATTTTGGTTTTATTGATTACAAAACACTGATCTCCATACAGGTATCGTGTTTATGATGTTGACACTCAGTTCCACGGCATAGATGTAGATGTAAGTGTTTGATATTTTTTATGATAGTCAACTTTTGTTTGCAATGCTTTTCTGCTCTTATCTTATGTTCTACCATGTGTAGCAGCTCTTCTGCATTAGCCCCATTCTTGTCAATTAATAGGTTAATCCCACTGAGTTCTTTGTGCCATTATTCTAGATGCATTTAGATGATATCTGAAGTGGGTTGTTCATCTTTGTGTTGTGTCTAACTAGCAAAGAATCTTTGTGTTGTGTCTAACTAGCAAAGAATCTGTGGTTTTATTGAATAAATACTTGAATAGTTTCTGAAAAAGAATTATTTGCTTTGGAATTTGTTATCGTGAAATATATTGCCTGTTGTCATTTTTTTAACAAAGTTTTTCAATCTCACTGGGTATGTTTGATTTGGGATTTTGACTGGATTTCAAAATCTTGATAAATAGTAATTATATGTGTTTGTTTTGAGGTTTAAATACACAATCATGTTCTTTTCACTGGTTTTGACTGTTGTTTCTTCTTTATGTATTTAAATTTTTTTGGATATGTCTTCGGTTATGATCTTATTGATTCTCTCTTGTTTTTATTATTTGCAACAAGCTTTTGCTCTTCTTGTAGGTAGTAGTCATATTTAAATCTTGATATTCCTATGTGTAATTTGATACCTTATTTGCTCCAGTGGTTTGATTATCTGACATATCTGCATCTCAATGAGAGGATTCGGTGCGAGCACGGCAAGAGAGGAACGGTATTGTCAAGGCTAGTGATGGACTCGAATGAGGCGGATAAGTACATTCAACTGGTGAGAGGGCCGTGAGGGTGCAACAGCAGAGGGGTTTACAAAAGCACCATGGGGAAAGAATGTAACATGTAATTTTGGTGTTGTTTTATGCGATTATACTTAAGTTTATGGAAAAAAAGTTGTTTATTCACATGTTGTTTGGTTTACAATCAGCTTTTCCAGCTTGAATTTCGATAGACTTATTATTCAATTGCTATTCGCAGTGCATCTGAAAGGTGCATATACTACTCTTACAACTTCATATCAAAATGAACTTTCCATATGAAACAATTCTTTTCATATTGAATATGCCATTTACAAATGTGCACATCTATTTTGCATATTGATATGCATGTCACACTGTGCACATTGGTTCATGTTATTTTATGCATACCAAAAAATTCAGTCTTGTATGCCGTTTTAAACTTCATATTGAAATGAACATATGTCTTCATAACCAATTTCTACATACCAAAATTCATTTCCCTGTTCATATTAAAATTCATAATCTATTTCATATATATATATATGCATATTCAACATATAGGGACACGTTTATTTCTGAATCATAAAATGCAGATTTTTAACTTTTTTTTGTTTGGATAAATAACAATTAATTCGAATTGCTTAATTTTAGTAATATTTGAATAATTGAAAGACTTTTTTTTGTTTGGATAAATAACAATTAATTCGAATTGCTTAATTTTAGGAATATTTGAATAATTGAAAGGATCATAAAATGCAGATTTTTTTAATTTTATTTATTTGAATAATTAACAATTAATTCGAATTGCTTAATTTTAGGAATTTTTTAATAATTGGAAGGTGCGTATAACTAGGAACTGCATTAATTCAAAATTATTAATTTCAAATTATTAATATTTATTAATTTCAAATTATTTAAATTGGTAAAGGGCAACAATGTCTTATTAGGTGTCATTTTCACCTTAATAGATTTAAAAAAAAAAACATATGCCCTATTAGATAAAACTCTTAGTGAAATGACCTTAACAACAATTTCCCCATATTATTTAATATATAAACTAATACTATACAATATGTGAATTAATATTATACTATATTTGAACTAGTAACATAGAGTATCATGTGAACTAATACTATACTATATTTGAACTAATATCATAAAGTATGTGAACTCGAAACTCAAAAATATTAGAACTTGTACCAATATAAACTAATATTATACTATATATGAACTAATACGTATAGTACTGCATATTAACTAATAATATACCATAATTATCAACTGTTATCGTAACAGTTATAAACTAAAAATTATATTCATAAAAAACTAAAATAAAGTGATCAAAAAATGAAAGTTCGAATGAAAAAAATAATTAAACAATGTAAAACGAAGTAAAATTTATAAGGAATGAAATAAAATTTTGAAAGGATAAGGTGAAGTAAAATAGTACCAATAGAATTGAACATTTTAAGCTAAGAGTGATGAGATTTTTATTTTTTAAAATAAATTATTATTATACTATTTAATACTTAAAAAAATAATTAATATTATTTTTAAAGTTTTCTTATTAGACTTCAAATGATAAATAGGAAGAAAAATAAATTTAAAAAATAATATTAAAAAGATAAATATAAATATCAATTGGAGTAAAATAAAAAAATATTTTTTTAAAAAATTAATGGAGCATTATTTTTTAATGAAAAAATAAAAAAAAAATTAATTGAAGTAAAATAAAGGGCCATGGAAAAATGTATGTGCTAAATTGATATAGTAAATTAGTCATGTGTTATTTGTAATGTGTTATTGAATTGAATATAGTAAATGAGTTTGGTTTGGATTGACCCATCCCTCTCCATCCAAATACACATTCAAATACTCATCCACATCCTATAATACATGTACATTCCTATTTTTATACAATCACATCACTCTTTTTTTCTTTTAAAAGTTCTCCATTCACACCTATTTTTCAATCTCAATCCAAACACAATTATTTAGTAATGTATTATTTGTAATTGATTAATTCCCTACATGTAATTTGGTACACAAGAGTAACCCTTAATTTAATTTATTAAAATTTTGTATAAGAGCTCTCAATTGCATCACGTTTGAAATTGATACAGTGTGCATTAATGCAGCCTTTAATTCTTTCTGTATGAAGAAGTATGAACAATGCCTAACCTTTCACCAACTCTATGATTTGCAATTTTCTTGTATTGCCCCCTCAATGTTGCTTCCCCTCCCAAACCCAATTCTAATTCCTAAACCCTAATTTCCTCCTTACTTAAACGAATCCAGAGAAAAACGGAAAGGGGAAAACAAACCCTCGAAAATGTGCTCTTCAATGTCATCCTTTTCTCTATGCTCGCCCTCCAAGCCCCCATATCTGTTACACTGCCGTTTCGATTTGATTTTTCGTGGAAATTCACTTTCCATCTCGCCCCGAAACCCTAACAAATTCTCTCTCTCGGCCTCCACTGCTGAGCAAAATCCGACTGTTGAATTTTCTTGGAGTTCTTGGGATAAAGTTACTCCTGATGACTACAATGGTTGGGCCATTGCAGAATCTGCTCCGGAACTAGTTCAAAAGAAGGGTGAATGCCTGATCTTTAGCATTTCTCTGAACCGCTCTATTTTACTATATTATTTTTGTTCTTATCATTTCCGCAGTATCTGGAAAACAAATTGGGGGTAGTTATGAACTGTTTTTGTTCTAGGTTCTCGCACATTTGCTGCAATTGGTATTGGAGCTTCAGCTGCTGCGGTTTTTGGTTTACTTGCCTACTTTACATTCTCGAGCAAAGGTTGATATTGTTTTAATTTTTCTTATCCATTGTTGGTATTGTTTATGCTGATTTCAGTTGGATTTAATGAGCTAATTCACTACTTCTAAAGTCTAATTGTGTTCAGTAATTTGGTTGTAGATTTGATGTTGTTATGGTATTTTGCTTCATCAGGTTTTGCATTTCGACTCCGAAATCCATTTAGTGCATTACATGAGTTTTCAGTGCCTTCTTCAACAATCAAGGAAGATGTTGGAAGTGAAGAAGTTAGTGATGATGTGCCATTGGATTCTCAGATGCCTGAGGAAAGCCTGAGTGATGTACCAGAGGCGTTTATGGTAACAGGTGATTTTATTGTGGTCTTTTTTTGAGTTGTGCACTTTGGAAATATTACATCAAGTTAAAGAGTGCAAAAGAGTTTTCATTAAAACGAATGCATATTTGTTGCATTTAAATTTAAAAGACATTCTTATTGATCTGTATGTGACAAGTGATTTGGACAAGATTCTACCTATTAAATACTTATAATATCTTGTGCTTCTAGCTTCTACGCTGTGCCTCACTGCTAACTTAAATACTCTTCAGAACAAAAGCGTAAGCGCATTATAGTTCCGTTTGCTGTGGATTTTGCTCAGCAAGAAGCTGTCTCAGTACTAAAGAAACTCAAGGTACACTTCCAGTGGATCACACTTGATACCAAGTTTATGTTTTGCAGAATCTATTTAATAGGTTATCCACTACCAATAGTATACAATGAATTGAAAATATAAATACGTGTTCTACCTTGAAAAATTCTTAAGATCCTACTGTACATCGCGATTCAGTGATTTCAGTCTCATCTGTTGAAAAAGTAGATAAGTGCTTTTTTTTTTTTTTTAAATCACAACTTATATCCTAGCACACTCAGTATCTATTCCTACAAATAGTTTCCTGTCTTCACAACCATGTAATTGTTATATCTCTTGGACAAGTTTCTTGGTTCTTTTTGTGCTTACACTTTTTGTCAAGATTTACAGATTATTGAAGATGATGTTAGAGCTGATGAACTATGTACTAGACGGGAATACGCACGATGGCTAGTACGGGCAAATTCACAGCTTGAAAGGTAGTTTTACACTCATTTCCCTCTCACACACATTTCAATTAGTCTTTATAAACTTAATTCGAATGCAATGAACTGATCCTCAACCTGGTGCTTCATTTGGTTTCCAGAAGTAGAAATCATCGCATAAATCCCTCTGCTGCACTTTGTGGGTCGAGAATTACTGCTTTTAATGATGTAGATGTTGAAGACCCTGATTTTGAATCTATCCAAAGTAAGGTCTATTCAAGATATCATCATCACCTGATTGTTTTGTGAATGCTTTTGTGTAAAGAAATTTTCTGATATTGTGTCTCCAACTGTGTTTAGCTCTCGCCGAGGCTGGTATTATTAGAAGCAAACTCTCAGATCTGAATGGATCAGAAGAAGTTATGAAATTCTCTCCTGAAAGGTGCTTAAACTGTACATATCTTATAAAGAAGCATAAGTTCTATTGTGACCAAAAATATACTATTTGATGCAATAGGTTTATATCTCGTCAGGATCTGCTTACGTGGAAAGCAAAATTAGAGTACGTAGTCATGCCTGGAATCAATCAAGAGGTAGGAATAATTATTGGTGATTGCCTTTTTATTTTCTCACACAAAATGGATGGCATGATTAAATTGATATTTGATAGTTTAGCTCTCTAAAAACCTGAATTTTCTCGCAGTTCAGATGGTAAGGAAAAACATTGGTTTTCTGGATGTAAAGGAGATCTCTTCAGAGGCATTGCCAGAACTTTTTGCAGACTATTTAGCTGATGAAAAGAGCATAACCAGAGGAGTTTTTGGTTCTCTCTATTTTCCTTTTCTTTTCTTTTCTTCCCCCCCCCCCCCCCCCCCTCTCTCTCCCCCTTTCCTTCCTGATTTTCTTGCCACATGCTAAAATAACTTTTAAGTTATATGTATAAATCACATATATTGGTGTCTTGTTAATTATGTATAGATAGTATTTAAGATTAGTATAAGGTGTCTGAATAGCCAACTTTAGGCTCTTTTAGGATAAGAAACATCTGCTGAAAACATTTTAAGTCATTTGTTTCTGATGCAAGTGCTAGTTTGTAATAATTGAACTACAATGTTCACAGGTCAGAGCAAGCGATTGCAACCAAGTAAACCGTGCACAAATGCTCAAGCAGCAGTTGCACTGACAAGTGGAAGAATGACAAAATTCATACAGGCAGAAATATTGAGACTGGAAGCTGAAAATATTTCCATGCAAAGTGAATTAAAAGAAGTTATGTCTGAAATTTTAGAGAGAGGTGAGATAAAGCAATACTGGGAGAGAGAGATAGAGGAAGAAAGAAATCGTGGGTTGGAAGTGGAAAAGGATTATGAGTCAGTCATAGCGGCTTTGGAACATGAGAAGAGTATTCAAGAGACTGCTTCTGCTGAATTGGTGAAGCAAAGAGCAGCTTTGGATTGCCAGCAACAGCTGCTTTCTAGTTTAAAAGCAGAAGTGGCGGAAATGAAGGAAAGACTTTCTGTTGAGACGGCAGAGTATGGGGAGGACCAGCGCGGTATTGAGGGCTTGCGACGTGATTTGGAGGTGAAGTTGGAAGGATTGATAGACGCAAAGTCTATTTTAGAAGCAGAAATAGAAGCTTTGCGTATATTGAGGTAATAATTCGAGTATTTTTTGTGTTTGATCAAGTAGGATAAAGGAATGTGACTAATTTTAGGTGTTTGTGTTGTAGATCTTGGGTTGAAGACGAGGCAAGAAAAAGCCAAGCTCGTGCAAAGCTCCTCCACGAAGCTGAGCGAAGATGGAAATGGAACAGCTGACTTTGTAACAAATTTGGCAAACTTTTAAATGGAACCTTCCTTGAGGCATATGTTTTCCGATGTGTTATAAATTTCTTTGTTTTGCAAAATCATGTTAGTGCAAATTGTACTATAAATATAATAAAATTATAATCTCTTTAAATGATTTTTCAAATCAAAGGTGCTAGTCATAGGTTGTATTTGTGAAGAGTATGTGTAAACCAAAAACAATTTCCAACACTTGCAAATCTCTTGATTCGTTTCTTTGAAGACATGAAGTTAAATTGCAACCCTATTTATATAACAATAAGATATGAATGACTTAAGGGTAAAAAGAAGACATTTGCTTTAGATTTTTACCACAATTTAATAGTGAGAGTTGATGGAATCATTTGTCACTTATTTTATTTTACTAATGAAACAATATTTTGCAATCCTATTTCTATAACAATAAGATATGAATGACTTGAGGGTAAAAAAGATGACATTCTTAAATTTACGCAATATATGACACTTTTAAAATTGAATAAAAATTTGAGCGTCTTACAATTTGATTTAATTTCAGTGGCTGTGAAAGAAAGGGCCCTTTCAGTTTCATTAAACAAAGGGTAAATTTTACACTTTCTTACAAAACAATTATTCTGGTCACATTTTATTCCATAACTAAAAGATTTGAGCAAAAACCATGCGGATTAAGCTCTACCAGTGCAGACACTATCTCATTGTAATGACAAGACTTCTGTCCGCAAATTTGGCACCTCCTACCTTCCCCTGAATTTGAGGAGGAAGACGAATGGTGCGCCTTTGATCGCCTGCTTCTACAAGCAATTCTGATCCACCTCTAAACTGCAAAAAGAAAGTAAAACTTTGTTTTAATTATTGTACAGAAAATATAGATCAATAGAGAAATTCACATTACTCAAAATGAAACTAGACTTACTTGGTACAGCTTGATTTCTGACTTGTCAAAGCCGGGCATGAATAGCTTCACCGATTTATTTGATGGATCAAATTTCACCGAACTTAGGGGGCTGTTATTGGTATTCTCTGAAAGTAGATCTCGGCCATCTTTACTATGATTGTTCACCATGATCTCATTCCAATGCATATGCTTATCCAATTTGAGATGAGGAATGAAAGCAAGAGGCAATGGTGAAAAGTTGGTCTTCACAGTTTCAGGTAACGCCATAGGAGGAGAATTTGCAGTAGTTATGGCAAATGCACCAGATACTTGTGCCCCAGCTTGAATTGCACACCCCCAGTATCTCAATGCACAATTTACCGAAATAGGATTATCTGGATTCATCACGAGATAGCACCCAAATTTGTAAGGTTCTACAAACACAGAAGATCCTTTCTGTAGAAAACAAATATACAACTAGTATCAAGAAATTGCTCTACCCACTACAAAATTAGAACTTGAAATCATATTTAATTTACCTCTATTGTTTGTTCTAAGTAATCCCATATTTCTGAACTCATTTTACCGTTTAGACCCAGGGCATCGTCCACAAGTCTCAAGAGAGACGGACTAGTTAGTCTACCTAGATCAGTCTTCTCAGCAAGAGTCCTCATATGTTTCAAGTATAATCTTCAGAATGAACAATTATTCAATTATAAGCAACTCAAGAAAAACAAATATCTTCAGAGGGGTAGATATTTTAATCATCACTTGGCTAACCTCGCTTTACTGGCTGCACCAATCACGCGCATTGTTTCTTCAGGGCTTAAACCATCATAGACGACTATGTCAAACTGTGCTCCCCCATTGCTCGTTTTAAAGAATCCCAGAAGTCGTTCAAGCTCCAAAGAAGAAAATATAGAATCCATACCGGGAAGTACACCTAGCTCCTCACCCACCACCTACAAGATCAAAGATGCATAAACAACTGCTCAGATAGTTTTGATGATGATGACGATTTTATAGTGTAAAACTACAAAGACGATTACAGAACGTTGTTACGTACCTACCCCTTCAAGAACACCTTGCGTCATATTGAGACGAGCATCAGCTTGCTTTAGCCGCTTAAGGGGTTCAAGAATCATCTGCACTTAATAACACTGCTCATTAGAAGGCAAAAACAGGTCCATAAACATGCTAAAACATAGCCAAAAACCCAAATAAAATTGGAAAACATAGAACACACCTTTGTGGTTTGAAGCCTAACAGCTGAAAGATTGTCATTGCATTTGATAGGAGATGATCCAATTTTACAATTAAGGAGATATTCAGGTGTAGGATCTTGAGAATGTATAACTAAACAGGTTTTGAGCCCCGACATCGCATAATGCTGGAGAGAAAGCACATTATGCAGATTAAAAATTTTGATGACAAGAAACATCTCATACATCTAAGGTTAATAATTAGAACAACGACAAAGGAAGGGGGAAAAGGGAGTTGTATAATCCAATACTATCCCTAAAATCCACCACCATCCCAAGTAAATACATAGAGAAGTTAACTAAGAAATACAAGCTAGAACCCAATAGATCACAGAAACATACGGGAGCGTGTGGGTGGGTGTTTATATTATATATACCTGAGCTGCAAAAATGGCGGCAGTGGTTTTCCCAGAGCCACCTTTACCCAAAAAAGTAACGAGCTTAGTCGACTTAACACGAGCAGGATCGTTTTTTGCAGCGACCACAGTCAAAATCAAAGCCCCATTTTGGTTTGCTTTTCTTCTTCCTCTTCTGTGAGCCGGAGAAAAGCAGGGGAAATCTGCGAGATTCGGAGGGGAAGTCAAGGAGCGAGCAAGAAGCGGTGAAGGTAAAAACGCCATTGGTACACTAAGGGAGCTGTTGTGCGGGGGAAGAGGTGAGGGGGGAAATTGAAAGAAAGTCGAGGATAGGCTGGAAACGTGATTTGCATACTAGTCCATAATTTCGGAAAATGCGTTTAGCACTTTCACTCAAACACTCGGGGGATATATTCAATTGATTTTTTTTTAAATTTTAGAAAGTACACGGATTTCACAAAGTTATTCAGAGTTTGATTGACTTTTTTTTTTTATATTAATTCATATGAATTTTGTTATCCTGTCCTTACTTCTGACATTTCGTTCTCTGAAAGGGTCGGTTGAAATCTCTAATTTTTAGAAGAGATTTTGGATAATAAAATTTATTTATATTATTTATGGTGAATCCAACAAAATCCATAGATGGTGTTTGATTAGGGATTGTGGTGGATGGGATGTGGATAGAGATTGGAAAAATACGGATGAGGATAATCCATGAATAGTAATTGAATGGAGTAATAGTTGTGTTTGGATAGAGATTGAAAAATAGATGTGGATGGAGAACTTTATGTCAAATTAAGTAGAAGATGGAATAAATGTGTGTAAGAAAGTAGGGGAGAGAATAAATGTATGGAAGAAAAGTAGGAGAGAGAATGAGTATTTAAAAGAAAAAAAATGTTGATGTGATTGTATAAAAATAGGTTTGTAGGTGTATTATAGAAATGAATGTGTATTTGGATGGGTATTTGGATGAAGAGAGATGGGATGAGGGATGACCCATCCAAATCCGGATGGGCCAATCCCAAACCAAACACAGCCATAAAGTATTAAAATTCATAAACTCTTGAATACCTAAATTTTTTTAAAGACTTTTAAAATCCATATTGAATACCTTAAAATTTTTAAAGACTTTTGAAAATTCGAATTGAATACTCCCAAACTTTGAAAGTCCAAAAAAATCCTACAAAGACTTTTGAAAATTCGAATTGAATACTCCCAAACTTTGAAAGTCCAAAAAAATCTTACAGAATTCACAACCAATACACCCTCTTAGTTTGTTTGGTTAGAGATTGTGATGAATTAAATTAAGATTAAAAAAAAGTCGCTCATTAATAGTAATTGTGTTTGGATAGTAATACTTCCTTAATTTATCAAATGTAGTCTCATTGAAGTGAGATTTAAGAAAAAGATAAATAAAATAAGGGTATTATTTTATGAGTGGTTTTCATAAAATGAGATTTATGAACAAAGTGATTGTTTGTGAATAAACTTATAATATTTGAGTAATTAAGTAATAGTTGAATAATGATGATTTTCATAAAGTGTATGAGACTACATTTTGTGGACGAAGAATATAAAGCAAATGAGACTACATTCGTGGACGGATGGAACATTTTATTAGTGTATAGAAAAAAGAGTAGAAAAGAGAATGAATGAATAATTAAAAAGAAAAGAAAAACTTTTATACAATATTTGGCTAGTCTTATGTGAAATATTGCATATATGCATTTCAGCCATTCACACTCACATTCTTTATAAATACACCCACTAACAGCTCAATCCACCTTTTTTATAAATACACCTACCGACAGTTTAATTCACACCCATATTTTTTTATAAATACACCCACTAGCAGAAATTGTACTTAGTCGTCTTCTCCGAGCAGTTTTCGACCACCCCAGGCTGCGGCCGAACGCTGCAATTTACGACGACCTTAATCTTTAAATATTTTCTATTTCTTTAAATATTATTTAATAATTATTATGGATCAAGGTTGTTTTATATTATTACATGCAATAATTTATGTTACTATATGTTATAATGTGAGTTACTTAATCAATAAAAATTCTAGAAAAAAATACTACATAAAAGAATCGGTATTACTATATAAAAAATTATATGTTACTACATACTAAAGTTTGAATTACTACATTGAATATGCGTTGTTACTATATGTAATTTTATCAAATGATTTGCATTATAACATGGTTATTGTGTTTACTACATGCGATATATATGTTACTACGTATTATAATGTGAGTCACTACATTAACAAAAACACTAGAAAAAAATGTGTTCCTAAATAAAAGAATTTGTATTATCATATAAAATAGTTTGTGTTATTACTACATAAAATAATGTGTGTTACTACATATTATAATTTGAATTACTACATTTAATATCCCGCGTTCGATAATAAAATAAAAGATAAAAAAATCACAAAAACTGTAAAAATAAACGGGTTAAAATTTTTGGTCAAAATTAGAACACAGGCGGCCCAGTTGACAAATAAATTAAGAATTAACCCAAATGAATTAATGGTGGCCCAATAATATATATTTTCGGGGTAATTAGTATATATGACATTTCACTTATAGAAACTAGAAATAAAGACAAAATTTTTAAAAGTTAGGAAGAAGGACAATTTGATTTATAAAAGTACAATTTTAACCTTCCTTTATAATTAAAACCGAAATTTGCATATTCAATTAAGATAAAATATTAAATTCAAAATAGGAGCTGATAAAATATTAAATTCTCGGAAATCTCGGTCATAATTGCGTTCGAAATTTCAAACCTTCCTAATAAGATAAAATATTAAATTAAAATAGGAACTGATAAAATATTAAATTCTCGGAAATCTCGGTCATAATTGCGTTCGAAATTTCAAACCTTCCTAATAAGATAAAATATTAAATTAAAATAGGAACTGATAAAATATTAAATTCTCGGAAATCTCGGTCATAATTGCGTTCGAAATTTCAAACCTTCCTAAAACAGAGTTGGAGTATTGGAGAAGCTTCTTTCAAAAATAAAATACATATGATGTAATTAATTCAGTAACGTGGAACAGATCGTAATGGAATATATGCGCACGTATATGCCAAACAAATATGCACATTGTGATATGTGCAATAAGAATGCAAAATACACAATTTTTATCTATACTTATGATTACTAAGATAATCATAGTATTATTACGTGAATCATTTGTTTATAGATGTTATATATAAAAAGTATTATTATAATATTGACGTGTACATATTATGCAAACGTGGATATCAAAATAAACTATTCATTTTAGAAATTGTAATTATAATATTATTTATAGAAAAAAATTACCATTGAATATCAATATGTTTGAAAATGTCAAAAATATATTGTTGGTTTAGATTACGTGAGATAATTGTGGGGAGTAGTGGATATATTTAAAATTAATAATATTATATTAATGATGATTGACTTAAAACTTGTGGATTGAAACTTTCTATGAAATGAAACTGGTAATAACTGCCCATAATTATGATTGGTAAATTAAATAATGATTGAATTAAAACTTGTGGGTTGTAACTTTTCATGAAATGTAACTGGTAATAATTGGTCATAATTATGATTGGTAAATGAGAATCTTTTAATATTAATTTTATATTTGTATGCATTATTTTAATATGAGATTCATTATTCTCGTAATGAAGACATATCTAATTAATGCATATATTGAAATATATGCTAAATATTTAGAGCATATATGAAAATATACGTTGCATATAAGCTAAGATCGTAAACCATATGCAAAAAAATATCATCTAAAAAAACAAAACAAAAAAACATACGCAATGTCAACACGATTATCAGGTATATTTGACAATTGAGTCTGGGATGCAGAAGCATTAACACGATCATCACTGATTGCCAAACTAACGCCCAAACTTTGTGAATTATGCATATCAAGTACTAAATTCTTAGACTGTGTAGAACAAACATAAACTTCAACTAATTTTTCCAATGAAATCTGGCAAAATTCAACTAAACTAACCAAATCAGAATCAGATGATAAAGAACAATTCTTTATGCAACCAACAGAATAACACATGTCTATCTTAGAATTCGATAATATGGGCCACATAACGATTATTTCATTAACAATGTCTTCGAACTTTGAAGATTGTTGAACACGGATCAACTGGGTTTTATCCTCGAATTCGAACTTTAAAATCACAGCATATTCCATCTTTGATTCTGTAAATTAGCTTCTCCAATTAACACGTTCAATAGAACCCTAAATCGCATAATAAAAAACAGGGGAGAATTAGAAAAAATCGAAGATCGTGTCGGACAGGGTATAAATTGGAATAACAATGAACCAATCGAATTATCACCTATTGAATTAAAACAAACCGGAATAAAATTGCATACCTAGATAATGTAATGGTTCTCGGATGAGATTTAGAAACTCAAAATTAACTCTATTTTGGGTAGTTCGGTGATGATCGCATATCGAAGATGGGATTTGAAGATCGAATTATTGATTATCACAGATAGAATTTGCATATGGAATCATTGCATCAAAACAGATGGGATTTGCAGATCGAAGATATTGATTATTGAAGATGGGATTTGCAGATGGGATTTGCAGCAACACCGAATTCGTAACTTCAAAATGGAATGTTTCTGGTATAGAAGATAGCATTGTTAACCATGAAATGATTAAAATTTAAAATATAATTTTAATTTACATTGATTTGAAATAAAAAATCTTAATTTTAATTTAAATTATTGTTTTAATTTAATATATTGGTGTGATGAAAGAATAAGGGTATAATTGGTTATTTGGTTATGAATTTGACCTTAATCCTAATACTATAATTTATTGTCTCTTTTTCTAGTTGTGTCTATAAGATTGTCTCTAATCTTAATTAAACTCTATATTTTCAACTCATTGACTTAATAAGTCAATATTTTCAGCCCAATTGACTTAATTAGTCAATATTGCATATAAGTTTTTGTGTACAATATTTTACGGAACAAGATCCGTGAAATTTGATTCATTCTACCCAAATCTAACGCAGAAACAGAAGAAATAATTTTTTTTTCAGAAAATCAAATCTCGCGCATGACAAAAACAACAAAAAGAAAAAGGAAATTCTGAGAAAATAGATTGCTAATGTCTATTAGTACTAATAAGATTTTAAATCTGATTTTGTTAATCTTGAATGAAAGGCAAATAAATCAATATACCATATGTGACCTGTTTCAATTAATTGTTGATTGTAATGTATTTTATAATTTTAGAGATGAACTGTTCAAGATGTGTGGATATAATTCTATATTTTTTATTTTTGGAATGAACCGAGTATTTCATTCGCACAATAATGACATTTTATTCATGCATTAACACATCATTCTCAATAAAGTAACACACGCATGTGTTGTATAGTAACACAATTTTCAATTCCTTACACGTGTTACTTTAAGGATAAATATGTGTTACTCAAAAGTCAATTATGTTTTACTTATTCTTACAGTAACACATATTTGCCCGTACGGTAACATATAATTGTATTTATAGTAACACAAATCGGAAACAAATTTTCTTATTTGTTTTTTGTGTGTTTTTTTAAAGATCTCTTTGATTTGGTATGACTAGTAAAAGATCTGCGAGTTTTTTACCGTTCCTTAAGTTAATTGTAGTGATATTTCATTTGAAAAGTCAATTTATGTGTCATTTGTACTTATAGTAATATATATATGCTCTTATAGTTACATATAATTATCTTCATATTAACATAGATCTAGAACCCATTTTTCTGTTAGTCTTTTGCACAACTTTTTTTTTTAAAGATCAGCTTGACCTGTTATGACCCGCAAAAGATCTGTGAATTTTTTGACCTTCCTTAAATATACTAATATTTCATGTGAAATATTTCACATAAGTGTCCCTAAAAAATAAAAGAAATAAAAGTGAAGTGATTGTATAAAAATAGGTGTGTAGATGTACTATATTGATAAATTGGTATTTTGATTTGTATTTAAATTAAGAGGGTTTGAGAGAGAATCCAAATTCGGACTAGTCAATACCAAACCAAACACGGCCTAATTTTTGTAAAACCATCAATTTAGCTTTTATTATATTTTTTATGTTTGCGTATTTTGTTCAAGAACTGACTAATTCGAATGATCAATTCCACCACCCACTAATTAAAATTTTGATTGAAGTCACAACAAAACTCAATATGGACTGACCACTTATTTCCTCAAGACCTAGAAAGAAATATACTCATAAGTTTCAAACCTACACTACAACGTCAACATGAGAGTTACCATACTTATCACATTTATTTTAATTATTATTCAATAAAATATTATTTTTTTATATATATTTTGTAAATATATGTTCAATTTAAAAATTAAATTAAACAAATTTTAAATATTTCTAAAATTTTAGATGTATTTATTTAAGAGTAACATTTATATAAAATATTTTATACAAGAAATATATCTAATTAATACATATTTAAAAAACTTGTGCATACAACATGTTACCTCAATTTACTATAGTTAACTATATTTCATGAAATTTTTTATATAATTTTTTAGGTTGATTTAAAATTGTAATTTTCAATTTAAATATTTTTTCTTATTTGTAATTATTAGATTATTTCTCTTTTTTTTTTCCACGTCAGCTAGTATCATGGCAATTTGATTGCTCGACGTATGATGTCTCTCTTTAAAATTTGAACATATGATATTTTTAAATACTTTTAAATACAAAAGTGTATGAGTTTAATTTGACTAAGTATGTGTCAAATTTTATAAAGAGGGGAGAGTATGAGTTAGAAAATGGATTGTTTGACTTTAATTTTTTATTTTTATTTTAATCTTACACACTTTCTTAATAACTTTCGGGCTTCCTATCAATCTACTCTACGTTCATAACCAGGTTGACCTATATATATTTAAATTTATAGTTAATGTTTCTATGTATATCATTTAACCAAAAATAAAGTTTAAACTTCATATGGAAGACCAGATTAAAAAAAATCAAAGAAGATGATGATTTGAAAATGTTAATTTATTTAATTATTTTGTATTATATTTGTTTATTTCCTTTCTATAACATTTAGTTGCATTTTGAAGTTATGTGAGAGTGTCTCATGTGTAACAGTCTTATGTATGAGACGGGACTTCACTTTAATTTATGGATTAATTAATTTATCCACTTTACGATACTTCAAAATATGATTTTTACATTTTCACACCTTTGGATGATGTAGCTCCCAATGATGTAGCTGGCAAGACGTGTGGATCGGCAAAGAGTTCCCCCCTTGATTTTCGTTGTTTGCGAGTATCATACCGCCCCCACCAGCTCTTTTCACCCCCTCTCCCTTTGCAGCTCTGCTGGTGATTCCTCTCTCACAGATGACAATCTTTCCTTTAACTAAATTCGGAGAAAGCGAGTTGCTGATGCAGTACTTCGCAATTGCATTTTCGCTGTTCACCAATGACAATTTCTTGGTAGGCTTTCCGGAATAGAGTAAGGCCCCATAGAAAACTCGGCCATCACCTAGAACACCTAGAACGACTTTAGTTGGAAAACTGCGGTCTGTGTAGCTTGCAGCGACGATTATCATCCATGGTGCAATGTTGTTAATCGAAGAATCTGTGGGACCCGAGTTTCCAGCTGAGCAAGAGACAATAACCCCATTTTTCATTGCACCAAATGCTGTAATAGCGATGTTGTCAGTGTAGTACGGTTTTGAAGCGCCTCTTAATGAGAGGGAAAGCACGTCGACACCATCTCCGACTATTTTATCAATGGCAGCTAATATATCAGAGCTTGCACAACCTAATTGCCAACAAGCATTGTATGCTGCAATTCTTGATGTATATCTCATCCCAACTGCTGATCCTTTCCCCAGACCGAACAAGCTTGAACCTCTTACAAGATTACCCTCTACAGTTGAAGCAGTGTGTGTTCCGTGGCCTTGGGAATCGCATGGAGATCGATAATCTGATTTTTTGTTTATTCTTCCAGCAATGGCTTCATACCGTTTGAAGAAGGCTCTCGCACATATAAGTTTCTTATTACATTTTGAAGCTGGGAATTTGGGGCCACGTGTGCATTTTCCTTTCCATCGAGAAGGCACGGGGGGCATGCCTGAGCTGCTGAAACTGGGGTGTTCGGGCCATATCCCCGTGTCAACGACTCCAATGATGACATCAGATTTTATCATCCCATAGGCCTTTACCCTCTTGTAGGCCAAGGAAATGGGGTGAATGCGTTGTATGAAGGATGAGTAACTCGTCCTTGGTGGCGGAGAGGAAGCCATCAACTCGTTTTAAAGCTTCAAGATGTTGCTTGGAGAGCTTCGCGGAAAAACCTGAAATGACATCTTCATAAACGTAAAGAATCTCAGGAAGTGACGTTGGTTGATCTACCTATTTTCCTCCTACATTGATGGATTCAATGATTGCTTCGCAGTGTCTCTTTGATGTTCCAAGAGAGAGTTGCGCAGCTTTCACCTTGGCCTATTATCTCAGGATGACTTGACCTGCAGTTTATAGGTGAAGAATTCTTGTGGAAGGGGGTAATTGTGTTTGAATTCAAGAATGTGGGTATTTATAGTTTGGGGTAGGGTTTGGGGGTAAGAATTGCACTTAGGTCCCTAAAAATGGTGAAAATGCATAAAAACCGTCGAGAATAGGGGTAACTCGGCCGAGTCGGGGCAGAGTGTTATGGTTGAACTCGGCCGAAAAATAATTTTTTCTTCCACTCGGCCGAGTTGCTGGCGGTCCTAGTTGTAGGTCTTCACTTGTGCTCGGCCGGATTTGTGGAACTCGACCGAAAAATGAATTTTTTCTTCCACTCGATCGAGTTGGATTTTGAAGTTATGTGAGAATGTCTCATTTGTGTAACAGTCTTATGTATGAGACGGGACTTCACTTTAATTTATGGATTAATTAATTTATCCACCTTACGATACTTCAAAATATGATATTTACATTTTCACACCTTTGGATGATGTAGCTCCCAATGATGTAGCTGGCAAGACGTGTGGATCAGCAAAGAGTTCCCCCCTTGGGTTTCGTTGTTTGCGAGTATCATACCGCCCCCACCAGCTCTTTTCACCCCCTCTCCCTTTGCAGCCCTGCTGGTGATTCCTCTCTCACAGATGACAATATTTCCTTTAACTAAATTCGGAGAAAGGGAGTTGCTGATGCAGTACTTCGCAATTGCATTTTCGCTGTTCACCAATGGCAATTTCTTGGTAGGCTTTCCGGAATAGAGTAAGGCCCCAGAGAAAACCCGGCCATCACCTAGAACACCTAGAACGACTTTAGTTGGAAAACTGCGGTCTGTGTAGCTTGCAGCGACTGTTATCATCCATGGTGCAATGTTGCTAATCGAAGAATCTGTGGGACCCGAGTTTCCAGCTGAGCAAGAGACAATAACCCCATTTTTCATTGCACCAAATGCTTTAATAACGATGTTGTCAATGTAGTACGGTTTTGAAGCGCCTCATAATGAGAGGGAAAGCATGTCGACACCATCTCCGACTGTTTTATCAATGGCAGCTAATATATCAGAGCTTGCACAACCTAATTGCCAACAAACATTGTATGCTGCAATTCTTGATGTATATCTCATCCCAACTGCTGATCCTTTCCCCAGATCGAACAAGCTTGCACCTCTTACAAGATTACCCTCTACAGTTGAAGCAGTGTGTGTTCCGTGGCCTTGGGAATCGCGTGGAGATCGATAATCTGATTTTTTGTTTATTCTTCCAGCAATGGCTTCATACCCTTTGAAGAAGGCTCTCGCACATATAAATTTCTTATTACATTTTGAAGTTGGGAATTTGGGGCCACATGTGCATTTTCCTTTCCATCGAGAAGGCACGGGGGGCATGCCTGAGCTGCTGAAACTGGGGTGTTCAGGCCATATCCCCGTGTCAACGACTCCAATGATGACATCAAATTTTATCATCCCATAGGACTTTACCCTCTTGTAGGCCAAGGAAATGGGGTGAATGCGTTGTATGAAGGATGAGTAACTCGTCCTTGGTGGCGGAGAGGAAGCCATCAACTCGTTTTAAAGATTCAAGATGTTGCTTGGAGAGCTTCGCGGAAAAACCTGAAATGACATCTTCGTAAACGTAAAGAATCTCAGGAAGTGACGTTGGTTGATCTACCTATTTTACTCCTACATTGATGGATTCAATGATTGCTTCGCAGTGTCTCTTTGATGTTCCAAGAGAGAGTTGCGCAGCTTTCACCTTGGCATATTATCTCAGGATGACTTGACCTGCAGTTTATAGGTGAAGAATTCTTGTGGAAGGGGGTAATTGTGTTTGAATTCAAGAATGGGGGTATTTATAGTTTGGGGTAGGGTTTGTGGGTAAGAATTGCACTTAGGTCCCTAAAAATGGTGAAAATGCATAAAAACCGTCGAGAATAGGGGTAACTAAGCCGAGTCGGGGCAGAGTGTTATGGTTGAACTCGGCCGAGTCGACTAGCTCGGCCGAGTTGCTGGCGGTCCTAGTTGCAGGTCTTCACTTGTGCTCGGCCGGATCTGTGAACTCGACCGAAAAATGAATGTTTTCTTCCACTCGATCGAGTTGGCCAACTCGGCCGAGTTGTTGGATGTCTAAGTTTGCACCTCGAACTTGTTTTGTGTGTAACCTTTGCTTCCGACCTCCAATCGACTCGATTCTTTTTTCCATTCTACTCCGTTTTTCGAGACGGATCCAATGGTGCACTCCTATTTCCGTTCAAATGACTTGTGGTAGGTGTTTTTCTCCCGAATTCCATCATTTTCCCTTCAAAATCGACAAAACACCACATTTCTCTTATTTTAACTAAAACAATCATAATCAACCAATAAATAAATGAAATCACACTAGAAATGAGATTCACATGTGTATTAAAAATGTGTAAATTCCACCTGAATCAGTATACGAGCTCTTGTCTTCATTTTACGCAACAATGGCGATCTCTCTCTATTCACTGTTTTTGCTCTATTGTTTTTGTTATGACATTATTAGGTGTGGTACGCATAGAAATCACTCTGATCATCTATCTCTCTTTAACTCTTCATTTTAGCTTTGATCTGATGGTAATGCATCGCTTTTGATTTCACCTAGAGTTTGATCACATATTATAATTACCTTTAATCCGGATTTGTAGTTGAAATTTGTTGTTTATTTTCTTTTTTACGGATATGGAAGACATTGACATTACTCTACATTGCGTTTGATTTCACCTAGAGTTTGATCACATATTATAATTACCTTTAATCCAGATCTGTAGTTGAAATTTGTTGTTTGTTTTCTTTTTTACGGATATGGAAGTGACATTACTCTACCTTGCGTTTGATTTCACCTAAAGTTTGATCACATATTATAATTACCTTTAATCCAAATTTGTAGTTAAAATTTGTTGTTTGTTTTCTTTTATACGGATATGGAAGACATTGACATTACTCTACCTTGCGTTTGATTTCACCTAGAGTTTGATCACATATTATAATTACCTTTAATCCGGATTTGTAGTTGAAATTTGTTACTCCTATTTGTTTTCTTTTTTACGGATATGGAAGACATTGACATTACTCTACCTTGCGTTTGATTTCTCCTAGAGTTTGATCACATATTATAATTACCTTTAATCCGAATTTGTAGTTGAAATTTGTTGTTTGTTTTCTTTTTTACGGATATGGAAGACATTGACATTACTCTACCTTGCGCTTGGTTTCACCTAGAGTTTGATCACATATTATAATTACCTTTAATCCGGATTTGTAGTTGAAATTTGTTGTTTGTTTTCTTTTTTACGCATATGGAAGACATTGACATTACTCTACCTCGCGTTTGATTTCACCTAGAGTTTTTTGTACGAATTCTAATTACGGATTTGTAGTTTAAAAAATTATACCTAAAATTATTATAGGTCTTAGATCACGAGTTCGAGTTATAAGGAGAAAAAAAGTAAGGGTATATAATTAATGTAATTCGAAAAATCAAAACATTCAAAAGAAAAACTCATAATAGGACGGAGGAAGGGAGTATATGGTAGGAACAAGTAAAATGAAAAATGAAACAAACCTTGCCCTTGCCTATGCAATGATAAAAATATGTGCAACAATGCCTTTTTAGTGCTCCACACACATATTCGTATACTTATATACATGCGATATGCATATACTATACTCCCTTTTCATATCATAAAATAATAGAATATGTGTGTGATCACCTAGAGTTTGATCACATATTATAAATACCTTTAATCCGAATTTGTAGTTGAAATTTATTGTTTGTTTTCTTTTTTACGGATATGGAAGACATTGACATTACTCTACCTTGCGTTTGATTTCACCTAGAGTTTGATCACATATTATAATTACCTTTAATCCGGATTTGTAGTTGAAATTTATTGTTTGTTTTCTTTTTTACGGATATGGAAGACATTGACATTACTCTACCTTGCGTTTGGTTTCACCTAGAGTTTGACCACATATTATAATTACCTTTAATCCAAATTTGTAGTTGAAATTTGTTGTTTGTTTTCTTTTTTACGGATATGGAAGACATTGACATTACTCTACCTTGCGCTTGATTTCACCTAAAGTTTGATCGCATATTATAATTACCTTTAATCCGGATTTGTAGTTGAAATTTGTTGTTTGTTTTCTTTTTTACGCTCATGGAAGACATTGACGTTACTCTACCTTGCGTTTGATTTCACCTAGAGTTTTTTGTACGAATTCTAATTACGGATTTGTCTCTGAACGTTTAGTTAAATAAAAGACGTTCGGCGCCACGAATTACTCAAATCGAGTAGGCGCATACGGTACAAAAACACTCATCGCTCACTTCCCCACCTATCCAAGGTCGGGTTAAAAACCTCCTCCGGTAAATCCTTTGGGAAAAACCCGGAAGGAGGAAAACCGTGCCTCTTCATTTAGGATGGGTACTCCTCCCGATAAAATTGTTCTATTATATGTCAATATCCTCACTTTAATTCTAATCCTAAAATTTACATCATTTAATCGTAATCCTATCTAATTACGGATTTGTAGTTTAAAAAATTATACCTAAAATTACTATAGGTCTTAGATCTTGAGTTCGAGTCTTAAGGAGAAAAAAAGTGAAGGTATATAATGTGATTCGAAAAATCAAAACTTTCAAAAGAAAAGAGGGAGTATATGGTAGGAACAAGTAAAATGAAAAATGAAACGATACTTGCCATTACCTCTGCAATGATAAAAATATGTGGAAATTTCTAATGAGACCAAATGGGGGCCATGGGAAGATGACAGTCATGTACATTTGAAAATGATATATACTTCCTCTATCTTTTAATAGATTAATTGTCCATTTTTACTTAAATATTATTATTTTTTATTTAAACATTGTCACTTTTTTATATGGAAAGGGCGACCCATCTCACTCAAAACTAGCTCAATAAATATATGTATTTTCACCCACTCCTTTTTTTTAAATCGTATCGCCGGGACCCTTGCAACATGGGGTTCTAAGATTATGGCAAGAATTAAGGACGACTTCCACCCTTAAAAAAAAAAATTAATAATAATAATAATAATAATAGAAAGAAAGAAAGAAAGTAAAGGACGATATCCATATGGGCAAACAGGAAACACGGAATTTGCTACACTTGCAATTCACGCTTTATATAATTTCTGTTCCAAGTAATCAAATATATCCTAATTTGACCAACCCCATTAATTAATGTCATCATTATTATGTTAGCTAATTGTCCCATTTTTCCTCCTTGCCGTGCCGTCGCAACTACTCATGTCTCTTTAATTTTCAGTGATTTTAAGTTAACAATTATTACCCAAAAAAAATAACGGAATTGAAATTAATAATATTAATCACAGTAAACTTAATTAAAGAAAAGAAAAAAAGAATAATTGCATGTGATCATATATCTGTTACAAATTCTACTCATACACAATTTATATAATAACCATCCCCTGAAAAATACAATAGATTTTTGATACCTAAATCAAATTAAACAATGAAATCACATTTCACTAACCATTTAATTTCTTCTTCTTCATATCTCTCAAACCTTAGCTAATGGTGCAAAGGATTCGGACCGGTAGGTACGAGGCGCTTCTCAACACCATAACGAGGATCAATGTCGACGTCGCTCCCACCCTGCGGTGGAAGTTCCTGGTGGTGGAGGAACGGCGTGAAGTCGAAGTTGGTGGCGGCCAACGCTTTTCTATGGATGAACAAAGTTTGGTGCCCTAATGAAGATGGTGGGGTTTTGAATTTGTATAATACATGAAAGAGTAGTAAGAGGAAAAATAGACAAAAAAATGGATGCAATAGGCGAGGGATTTTCATCATGTTGATTAAGAATTAATGATGAATTGTGATGAGGGAGAAGGGTTTGAAGGGGAAGCATGGAGCAATGAAATAAGGAGAAATTAAGGCTAGATTTTTTTAGTAGATTGAGAAATATTACAAGGGCCGAAAGTTTGAGCCTATATAGATGGACCTATGTATATATATAAATAAATATTCTTCACAAAATTAGGAATACTTGAATTAGATGGTACGTTCTTGCTTCCATATAAGAGACTTGGGAGCTATTTTATATTCTACTATTAATATAAAGTTGATAGCAGAAGGAGAAGAAAAGGGGTTGAATTAGAAGGTTCAATTTCCTATAAACGTTCCTTAAAAATCAAGGAACAAAAAGGCCTTGTTGTTGTTGACTTATTATCTAGATTTTCCAACCGTGGATTATATAATTAATGTTTGATTATGTCGAGTATTAGTATGGAGTATATATTTAGATTTTTGTTTAAGGGTGAGAATTTTCATATTGCAAGTACATCGACTAACTCTTATAAATTAATAATCTAAAAAATTAATTCTTACGTACATATTTTATATAATTGATTTTATAAATCGGAGGGCCGCAACGCGCATCTTGCAAAATTCAAAATAAATGTTACCGTAATAAATTCATGTATTACTCATTTCAATCGCTTTCATTATTTTATATAAAATTAGAAGGGTAAAGTCTAGTATGCACTCGAGTGCATGTTGTGCACCCTAGTTTATATGCACTTTTTAATTTACTAACTTACACTTTTTGGTAAATGGTGTTGCACTTTTCAATTATTACTAAAAATATTATTATACAGTTTAATAATTGAAAAATGCAACACCATTTATCAAAAAGTGTAAGTCAGTAAATTGAAAAGTACAACATGGACTAGGGTGCACAACATGCACTCGAGTCCATAGCAGACCAACCCAATTAAAAGACATAATTCTTTTACAAATTTATCCTCCATTATCATTAAAAATGGAGAGAAACAGGGACGGAGCCACACTGGGGCCAGGGGGCCCAGTGGCCCCCACCAATTTTTTTTTTTTAATATATATACTCAATTTGTCCCGTAATTATTTGTACACTTTTTTTATTGGGACGTTAAATACTAAATAAAAGAGAATGGGTAAGGTTTCTGATTTTGAGCGGCTTGTTGTAGGCTTGAAAAATGTTTTGGGTTTACTAGTTTAGGGATTATATAATATAGAGACTATAAATCTATATTATATATATATTTTTATATAATATATATTTATATATATATATATAAAATAAGTTCGGTTTGGTTCCCTTTTTTGCGATTTTTCATTAGTGAAAACCGTAAACCAAACCATACTAAAGAAAGATCAATTCTAAAAACCGTAAACTGAACTGTAAATAAAAAACCGAACCATATTTAATGATCTGGTTTGGTTTGATCGGTTTGATCGGTCTGAACCATACTTTGCACACCCCTAGTAATGTTAATCGGGCCCCCCTATCGAGATTTCCTGGCTCCGTCACTGGAGAGAAATATAATGAAAAATAAAAGGAAATTGAGAAAAATAAGAGGGAATGAATAATAACCTTGCTTCAATTATCAAGAAAGAAAAAAAATTAAATAAAAAATTATAGAGATTTACATAGAGGTAATTTAAGGGAAAGTATGGTAAAAATAGTTAAAGTAACAAATTTTTTAAAATAAGATTTAAGATAAAAAATGACAATTTTTATAAAATGGAGGGAGTAAATGAATACTACATTATATGAATAGTTATGGGAAAACACAAGTGAAAAGAAAAGTATGCGGATTAATTTGGCAATGCACAATCTGAAAACTGTGGAAGGCTAGAAACGATGTGATCTTCAACGAAAAACCCGTCTCAACCAAAGAGATGCTGGATATTATAAAGTTTAATACGTAGAAATGGATTAAAGCTTATCACCACGGAAGCTTCTGTCAAACTTTTCACGACTGGAATAGAGAACCATGGATGTGTATTCTGGATAAACTCTGATCCTCTGAATATCTATATGTGTAAAATGCTTTGATGTATTGTGACATAAGTACTTGTAAATTAGATGAGAGTATATAAAATTTCACCATTACTTAAAAAAAAAAAAAAAAAGATTGTATGGACAAAAGTAAAAGAAATGCAATTGTTTTAAATTGAAAAATACAAAACATCATTTAATTTACAAATAACATGAAAAATCACAATGTCATTGAGATTGAATAAGGAGTATAATTAGTAAAACATTATTCGCATTTAATTAGGCGATGATCTCATCAATCTTGCATTCTCTAAATTTGACATCTGCCTTCACATCATCCACTCGAACAATGTCACAACATTCGCATCTATCAATCTGAAAAAACAAGAAGAGAGAAAATAAAATTATTATGAAAGATTATTCAGTTATTATATACGAGTACTAAGTTTATTCCACTTTTTTTTTTTTTTAATTGAGTTTAATCCTCTTAATTTCAAATTTAACATTTGAGTCCTTTAAAAGCTACAACAGGGACTTAAAAAATGCAGCAGGACAGTCCAGTTAATTTTCAAAATCAAAATTATAATGAAGAAAAAAACATATTAAAGATACCTGAAGACGTTTTTTTGAAGGTGAAATGACTTGAATATGTGTTATAGTATCAGCAGAATGATTGCCGGCGGAAGCGCACGGCGGCAATCCTCGCGGGCGATCCCGGAAATATGTGGTAATAATTTGATCACGAGCCTTGTACACTACTGATTCGTTAAAGAAAAAGAAATGAGGAGCTTCACACGGATCGTTCAAAGGGGGGCGCGTGTTGAACATGAAAAACGGAGGCTTAGGTCCCTTTGCCCAAGGCTTAAAGGTTTGGATGGGCACTTGTAGGTAGCTTCGGGGCATAATTCTCTCATATATTTGTGCTGAATACCCCCATGATATCGAAAATGACCAGTTGCTTTGCCGGTGATAGCAGATGGTTTGCTGCAGCAGCCGCGACTGGTCGGCTGCTGCTGCCTTCATGAGGTGGCGCGTGGATTCGAAACTGTCCATGTTGGAGAAAATGGGAAATATTGAGTCCAAGTGGTGGAGGCTCGTCACCGGGACTTTTGGATGGGCTGATAGATAACCTGAGATGTCGGCTCGTAAATCAAACTGCACAAATCACAACTGCAATTCAATCAATTATTCAAATTTAGATGTTTTCAATTTCCATTTAGCTAGAAATATCATCACACGAAATGCCCAACATTTCTTGGATTTTATTATAATGTCAATCTCAACTAATTGGTAAATTACTGGTAAATGATAAATCGAGACAAATTAAATGGTGTATACCAATTTGTGTTGATTAGATCGAGCTTGGCTCCATACAAAAACTTAACAATTAGACTCGTTACTCCATCTCTTTATGTATACACTTCTTCCCATTCAACAAAATTCTTATTTTTTCTATATTATTATATACTACATATACACACTTCTTCATATATTCAATGAAACTCTTATTTTTTCGGCATTGTTATAATAAGAAAGGTTTCACCACAAAAAATGAAAAAAAAGTCAACCATAGTTCTCCAAATTTCAACAATCATTTAAAACTTGAATCATAAAAGGTAGTGGTCTACTTAAACATAATTAAAATGTATTAGCATACTACTTTGTTGGGCTTTAAGCCCAACTATTAGGCCCAACCCATTTCTTGCCTTAATTTTGAAATGACATCAATTTTTTTTTTTTGGAACACTTGATAAATTTAATACAGTATTTCTTTATTTTTGTTCATTTTAAAATTCAAAGGGTCAGTTTTTATGAATTTTGATAATTTTTTAAATACATTAATAGAATTAAAAATACATTAAAAATTTTCGAATTAGACCTATTTATTAGTAAGGTCAAGTCCAAACATTTAAAAAAACCTTTACGAACCATGGACCAAAAAACTTTTTTTCTTAGAGTTAGGCTTGATTCATTCCTACCCTTACTCCCTCCCAGCTGAGTATTTGTATTCCCTATTTTGTGATGTGAAATTGTGTGAGGAGAGAGTGTGAGTGAAGTGCTATCCAAACTAGGTACTTTAATTATTCCCTCTACATTTTCGATTCGTTCCGACTCTCAGATGACCTGAGTTCGTCTCTCTATTGAAATAGCTAGCTAGTAGGAGATGATCGGAGACCCAACATAATTAAAAACACCACACTCGACCCATGACCACACATTGGTGTGAGTGATGGTGCTCTAATCAATCACCTGAGTTATCTCGCTTCATCAAATATATCATGTTCATTAATAATTACTCCATACTATATACTTTAAAAAGAATATTATAACCATATATATATAATTAAATTACCTGATGAAAGCCTTGGTGAGGAGTGAGGTTGACACCAATATCAGCAATACACTTCATGGCAATAAAATCTGCAAAACGAAGATGTGAATACCTGCCCAGACACCCTTCCATGTCCATAACCACAGCTTTCGCCAACTGATAACTCAACACAATCCCACCCCCACCAAACGCCTCATCGAACGAAAACCAATGATTCGCTAAAACGGTGTCGGATCGATGCCCAATGTAGTAATACTTATTATGATCATACTCCGCAACAACATCCACTATGTTATCCACCAAAAACACCGAATCATCGTCCCCCATCACTATCCATCTAACGTCGTCGTTTTCCTCCCTCAACAGCTCGGCAATCCCGTACACCATCCGGGCCGCGGCATGATCGACAACCCGGTAAGGTGGAGCAGTTTGAGGCCACGGGAGGAGGTTCGGGGTGGGGGGTCGGTCGAGGAAGACGTGGCCGAGGGTCCGGTTCGGTCGCCACCAGGCTTCGAGGTATCGTTTTCGATGAGGCCACGTGTTTAATGAGCCTATTATGCCGAAAGCTATGTGGGTTAGATTGGTTTTGGTTGGATGTTCAACAACAACATAGTTGTGTAGAGTGTTGAGAAAGATTAGCAGTGAAGGCCTTTTGAGAATGTAATTGGAAAAGGGAATAATAATTAAGTAGAGAAGGAGAGATAGGGCTAGTAGGGTTTTCCAGAAGCTATTTCGTGAAAAGAGACCTTGAGAAAATGTAGAAGCCATTTTAATTATAAATATATGTAGAGAGAGAGATTCGTATATAACAAAATAATTGATTTCATAGTTATATATATGGAGCTAGAGTAGTAATGAATTATAATTATGGTGAGATTTTCATGTGAGCGTTACATGATGTTCGCCCCATGGCAACTGAATAAGTGCCAGCTTTAGTGTATTAAAAGTTTGATTTTGGGGTGTAAAATTACACTCATCTCAATGTTGCACACATCACATGCACCGTGCACGAACCAGTTTTACAATGTTGTCAAACATTTATATATGCTAATCTAATTTCTTGTTAATACAAATAGGTACTCCAGCATTTAATAATTTCACCAAGCCAAAAAAAAAAAGTCCGGCAACACAAGTTTCTTATTCCATTTTGATACTTCAATCGATATATGTTATACACTGCTTCTAATACATGACGACACCGGTTTATATATAGAAAAATAACTCAAATTTCGACATTTTTTTTGTTGAAAAAAGTAATCTAAATTTCGACACTGAAATTAAAACCAATTTTCTACACTAGTTTTTTAAAAAACTATATATTTTAAATTGAATCTAAAAATCATCATCGTGTAATTTTTTTCATTTCATAATAAATTTTATGAATAATAACATATAGGACAACGTCGTCGTGGCGGAACAGGGAGCGACAACGGCGTCAGGGGAATGGGTGGGGCTGAGACAAAAAAATTACTACATGGGTGTATCTACTAAAAGGGTTAATGAAATAAGGGTGTTTCGGACGTTTTAAATTTTATTGGAGTATTTTGATACAAAAAAAACATGAGGAGAGTGTATCTATAAAAGATGGAGTTGCAGATAACCATACCCCTTGATTCATTAATAATCTGTCACCGTATTGTTTAAGTTCGGGCTATTGGGCTTCTAGTTTGGGAGCTGTTTTATCTCTTCTCTTACTATACATTGGGCTTCTTGTTTAGATTTAGTATTAATAATGGGGCTGAATATTTACACCTTCAATCCGTTTTAGAACACACCCCGAATATATAGTAAGTGTGGTAGGGGGAGGGGGGGAAGGGTGGGAAGAGAGAAGGGATAGGGAGGCGGTGGCGGCAGCCGACGTGGAACAGGGTTGGGCGGCGAGTGGGTGGGGGAGGGGGGCGACGGCCAAGAACGCAGAAAAAAAAAAAAAGGAGAAAGAGAGGGAGGAAAGAGAGAAGGAAGAGGGAGGGGCAACGACAGCGGGTAGATGTGGTTGCTGGCGTGGATCGGGGTGGGACGGCGACGGTAGATGGAAAAAAAAATGGGAAGGGGAAGGAGAAAAGGAGGAGGAAGGGGAGAAATTAGAGTTTTGGGGTGGGATATGTTTAGTAAATAGTTTTTTTTTTTAAGATAAAATGGTATTTAGGACAATTTGAGAAGGGTGCATCTATTCTGACAAATTTTGGGAGAGGGGAGTTGCATCAATCGAGGGTGTGTTCTCAACGCAAATGGAGGTGTAAATAGTCATCCACATTAATAACTGGCCTCGGTTATTAGGTCCTTTTTGTTGGGTTCAACCCCTTTAAAATAAATGTGATATTTGAGTGAAATTAGGTGATTATGTACAATTAAAATTGGACTTCAATAAATTAGGTTAAATGTTGGGTAAATTATTAAATTAAGTAAATTAAACATTGAAATTCAAGTGCACGTATAGACTCAATTGTATAGAAGAATTTATCCTTAGAGGGATACTTTGGTATAATTGGTTGCACTCAATTTGTCCTATACGATAGGAATATAACTATAATGAATTGAGTCAAATGTTGGGTCAAAGATTAAATTTGATAAATTAAACATTCAAATCCAACAAGTGTATTTATACACTCAATTGCAAGAAAGAACTTACCTAGAGTAAGAGTTATACTTCAATGCATTCAATTGTATGATACAATTGATGTAATTGAGTCACGGTTTTAACTTAATTATAATTTGATGGGTCAAATTTTTTATTGAGCAATTAAAAATATATCAAAATCACTTAAAATTTAAATGTATGTATACATTTAATTACATTGTCATAGATTAAAGATATAATGATGTAAACATTTATTTAATGGTAGACAATATTGATTTAATTTTAAAATATAAAATAAAATTTGATTCATATTTATATTTCCACCATTTGAATTAATTGGAAACAAATATCAAGACATGCACAAAAAAATAATTAAAAAAATCACATATATTTCATTTCAAGAATTGATAGTTTATCTAATATTGGTCCCCTCAGGCCTCAGCCATCAATCCTGACCCCACCCACACTCCATTGCATTTTATTTAGCTTCACTGCCCTGCCCATTCAACAGCAGTTATTGTAATTTATGTTTCATTAATTAATTTATATATATAGCTTCTTTTCCAATTTTCTTATATATGTTTCAGCCTTGTTTTATTTATTCTTTTTTGAAAGAATATCAGCCTTGGTTTGGTCCACGCACCGTATAGATGTTTAACTGTCAATTAATGCATCAATTTAATGTCATTGATGGCGTTGTATGTGCCAATTTTTTGGTACAATTTCTGCATTCATGGAAATATCTCTTGTGAATTTTATTTTATTTGAAGGCATATCTCTTGTCATTTGAATAATATATAAAAAAAAATTGAGTTGGTCTCTGGTGCATAGTGTGCACGTGCACACTATGCGACCAGTCAATAAAATATAAGATACAAACGCGAATTTTGACAAACAAAGTAACCGCTGGACTGGCGGTTACAATGTTTTGAAAGGAGTATAAGGTCACAGGTTCGAACCCTCAATTATAATAGTTACCACTTTTAATTATTAATAATACGCCCCACTTTTCACAAATAATAGACACCTAATACGAATATACTTTTATAAAAAGAAACAACACTTTTCACTAATAAATTTTTTTTACAAAACAACACTTTTCACTAATAATACACCCCACTTTTCACAAATAATAGACACCACTTTTCACTAATAAATTTTTCCGTAACTTTTAATTATTTTGAATTAAAAAAAAATTCAATAATAATAGACCTGACTTTTCACTAACTATAGACACCACTTTTCACTAATAGTTATTTCCACTTTTCAGTAATTAAAGTTACCTCTTTTGATTATTTTTAATTAAAAAAAATTATTAACACTTTTCACTAATAATAGACCCCACTTTTCACTAATTATAGACACCACTTTTCACTAATAACTATTTCCACTTTTCAGTAATAATAAACAACACTTTTCGATAATAATAGACCTCACTTTTCACTAATAATACACCCCACTTTTCACAAATAATATACACCACTTTTCACTAATAACTTTTTCCACTTTTCAGTAATTAAAGTTACCACTTTTAATTATTTTGAATTAAAAAAATTTAGTATTACAAAACAACACTTTTCAATAATAATAGACCTGACTTTTCACTAACTATAGACACCACTTTTCACTAATAGTTATTTCCACTTTTCAGTAATTATAGTTACCACTTTTGATTATTTTGAATTAAAAAAATTTAGTAACACTTTTAAATAATAATAAAAACCACTTTTCACTAATAATAGACTCCACTTTTCAGTAATAATAAACAACACTTTTCGATAATAAATAGACCTCACTTTTCACTAATAATACACCCCACTTTTCACAAATAATACACACCACTTTTCACTAATAACTTTTTCCACTTTTCAGTAATTAAAGTTACCACTTTTAATTATTTTGAATTAAAAAAATTTAATATTACAAAACACTTTTCAATAATAATAGACCTGACTTTTCACTAACTATAGACACCACTTTTCACTAATAGTTATTTCCACTTTTCAGTAATTACAGTTACCACTTTTGATTATTTTGAATTAAAAAAATTTAGTAACACTTTTAAATAATAATAAAAACCACTTTTCACTAATAATAAACTCCACTTTTCACTAATTATAGACACCACTTTTCACTAATAACTATTTTCACTTTTCAGTAATAATAGACACTACTTTTCAGTAATAATAAACAACACTTTTCATACGAAAACATCAACATCAACACTTTTCACTAATAATGAAACTAAATAACAAATTGTCCAAAATCAACATAAAAAAACATCATAAAATAGGTATTCATCATAAAAGTATAGCACACTGAATAGTAAAATTTTCTTCAAAGCACACAAAATTCATCTCCAACATCATATCACCAACATCTCTTTTCTAAACTTTTCCTTTTCCTTTGATCAACTGAGGCTTCATCTCATAAAACACCTTCAAATTTTTAATGACATCAACTCTATAGTGATTCATGTCAGACAGTAGAATGCTAGAACATAATTCAGCCCTTAAACATCTTCTTAGACTTGCCTATATTTAAAGGACAAACAAAATATTAAACACTGAAATTGAAAGAAGAACAGCAGATTTAAAATAATAAATTTAAAAAAAAAAAATACCTTTTTCAAAGATGGTGAATAGTAAGGCACACCATTGAAAATTTTCAAATGGTCCATCAAGAACACTCCACAATCATTTTTCCCCTTTGAACCTTTCCATTCAAAATTAACTTCTTCAAACATATAATTCTTCATTTCATCTGCTTTGTAGTGATTCCTTAACTTTAAGAAGAAAGACATTTCATGAACTTGCATTAAAAAAATATATATTAAACTTTAGATATAATGATATAATAATTTAAAATAAAAACAAAAAAATATTGATTTCATAACTTACAAGCAAATCAACACAATCAGTGAAAAGCTTCAGGATTGTTGCATCTTTATAGACAATATTGTCTAAAAACTGGATTTTTTGATCTGTGAAATTTATTACTACAGCAGCATAGTGGCTATTCAAACAAAATGGAATAAAAATCTACAGAAAAACAAAATGTTAGTATACATAAAATAAATCTACTATTTAATAAAATAATAATCTTTGCATACTAAAAAAAATAAAATATATACCATTTCAACAAGTTCAATATTAAGATCGAACAAACCAAGCCACTTATTCCAGAATCGGTGTATTTCAGAAATGAACACAGTCTTACTGTTGTTCTTGTCAAAAAATCTTTGAATAGTAGACTGAAAAATAATAAAAGAATCGTTAATAGTTAAAAATAATATAAAATAGTACTCTAAAAAAAAGTAATTAAAAAAAAAAAAAAACTTACAGAGTGCTGCAAATTAAAAATGAAGCGACTGCGGACACCATCAAAGCACTCATCTGCATTCAGAATTATGGCCCACGCATCTATAACAGGCTGCTTAACAAATTGACATGGGGAAAGAGATTGAATATCTTCTTTTTTAAGATAGTAATCATCAATAAAGAAGAAGAAATTTTCCCTGAAAAAATAAAGTAAAAATATCAGTATATATTACAGTAATTAATAATAAAAAATAAAAAATAAACATATACTCACAATGAAAATGCTTTCCCATTTGAATTGCAGAAACACCAATCAACAATCTCCTTGTAAGACTTTCTCATATTAATAAGAGAAGATTGATGTCCAATCATGAAATCGGAAATATAACCATGATCTTCTTTCATAAATGAAAACTCTTCATCATCGATTTCAGAAACAACACTTTTGTATTTTGAAGAAATGGAGATCAAAGTTTCATTTAAATCTTCATCGGAACATTCATCAGTCGAATCCCCGCTATCGTGAACATCCTCCACATTTGAGGTACCACAATCCTTCCTATTCTCATCTGCAAAAAGATCTTTCAAAACAGACTCGGTCCATCCATATTTTGAAATATCTTCAGGAGACGGTGTCAAGAGCCTAAAAGAAGGCATGTAATCTGCCAATTTTCTAGTCATTTCAAAGTTTGTGACCATTTCATCTACAGCTTTAAAAAATTCTTCATCCATTGGAGGTGAAGAATTGTTTGAATCTGTTCCTTTCTTTTTCACTGGATTTTCCTTACTAATTTCAATCAAACCATTCATGTATTTGGAAGTGAATTCATTTGCATCTTCCCTCAACGATGTAAAGAACTCATCAACATTCTACAAATAAAAATAATATATTAACATTCACTAAAAAAAGAACAATTTTTAATGTTAAGAATCAACACTTTTCAGTAATAAAAGGCAACACTTTTCAGTGTTAAGAGTCAACACTTTTCAGTGTTAAGAGTCAACACTTTTCAGTGTTAAGAATCAACAATTTTTAATGTTAAGAATCAACACTTTTCAGTAATAAGAGGCAACACTTTTCAGTGTTAAAATTAACACTTTTTAGTGTTAAGAGTCAACACTTTTCAGTGTTAAGAGTCAACACTTTTCAGTGTTAAGAGTCAACACTTTTCAGTGTTAAAATTAACATTTTTCAGTGATTACCACTTTCCAGTATACAAATTTTAACTTGCAACAAGTACATATATATCACTTTTCAAAAAAAGAAGAATTATACTTTATAAAAGAAAAATACCTTAAACTTTGGTTGACCAACAGTCTGCTTTCCTTTCAAACCTTCATCAAACTTCACAGCATTTGAAGAAATTGAATAAACATTTATAACTAATTCTCCTGATCCATACTTCCCAGCTTCAGATTCTTGTTTGCTTCTTTCTTTCACTCTCTCAGTTGCCCAGTGTTGAATCAAAGGAAGTGTGATAGGTTCAGGGAATCCCTGCCACTTAAGCCTATGCATATATACTACTTGAAGGAGCAACATGCAACCAGAAACAAATTTTTTGCTTTTTCTAGACTTATAAGACTTAATTCCATCACACATCTTTTGGAGAACAAAAGAGCACCAATCAAACTTATTTATATCTTCAATGACCTCAAGTGGTTTTAAATATTTCATGGAAATAAGTCTATTTGATGGAGGAGTGAGAAAAGATAACAAAGCATAAAAAACGAACATTCTTATAAAATCATCACCACCATCAGGAAATTTGTGCAACATAGCATCTGTAATACATGTAATTGACTGACCAGGGAAAATAATATAATCACTCTTAAAACTTTCAATAATGGCACTTTCATCATTTCATTTGTAAAAAGAAAGAGGAAGTATAGGATTATGGGGAAGCATGAAAACATCATGGACATCATCAGCAGTTATTGGAAAGGAACGGAGACTGTCTAACTCTACCATATAGCTAATGGGATTGAAATTTTGAACTAACCACGAAACCATATTTCTATCTAAATAACTTGTTTTCAAGTGTAAAAGACCACCAAAACCTATCCTTGTAATATCTTCCCTTTGTTTAGAATTTAGAGAATTTATAACAGTAAGAAGACAACTTGGGCAACATGTACAATCAAACAAGCTGCAAAAAACAAACAAACAAAAACATACAAAAATTGATTACATGAACTTAAAATAACTAAAAAATTGAAATTATAAAATAATATGTACCTCTCAACACCATCAATTTGATTAACCTTTCTTTTCTTTGGAACTGGATGTTTAGAACTAGATGCAACAACAGGATTTTCTTCAATGCTGTATCTCCCAGCAGAATTTTTAGTCCTCATATCTAAAAAAAAAATACATTTCAAATACATTTTTATTTTTATTAAACATTACAGAACACAATTTTTACTGTCAAAAATAAATTCCTATAATTAAAAAAAAAATCAGAAAAATATGATTATTGTGGATCGAACGAAAAAACAAACACAAAACACTTTATTAACCTAAATTGCATATATCTTTCCACGAATTATTAACATTTCGCAAAAAAAAAAAATACAAACCTCGTAAACAATCAGAAACATAAACTCAGAACTAAAATAAAACTTGACTGTTATTTGGATCAAAAAATAGAAAAGAACATTAACTGAAGAAATAGAAAAAGGAACTGTAAAATTTTTTAAAACAGAGAAATGAAGAAATAGTTTGAGAAAATAAATACTGACCTCAAAGAAGAAGATCGGAGATGAAAACTTGTAGATGAACTTGTGGAAATAGAATACTTGTAGAAGATCGGAGATGAAAATTGATTCGAAAATACAAGAAAACTCTAGAAACTGAATGATTCTTCAAAAGATAAGAAGGAACGAAAAACGAGGGAGATGATTTGAATATGAATCGTCCGGAAGATATTATTGTTATCAACTACCACCTTTCATTGTATTAAAGTAAAAACACGCTTTCATTATTTTAATAAAAAACGTCTCCATTATTGACACTTTAATAAAGAACTAAAACATGTTATTCTTATTTTGTTTTTTAATAATTCAAAATTTAAAAAAAAGTTATTCTTATTACCATGTTTTAATTATTGCCACTTTTCAGTATTAAAGACTACCACTTTTCATACAAATAGTTACCACTTTTCAATAATATTAATTTTCATTTTTTTATAAATACTAGTTACCACTTTCATTAACTTGAATAAAATTACTAAGAATACTAAAGTCAAAGCACTGTAACAAATGAAAAATATTTATCAGTTTATACGTGTAAAAAAGAACATACAAATATAAAAAATTAAAAATTAAAAATTAAAATAACTGTGGATTAGGAGTTTTAGATCCAAATTCTTGAAATTGAACAACAGAAATATTTTCTTTTTTCTGATCATTGTTCTTCTTCTTCTTCTTCTTCTTCTTCTTCTTCTTCTTTTCTCCACTCTTCTTACTTGTCTCAAAGTGTCCTTTTATTCTTTTTCCTCTGCCTTTGGTCTTTATACGAGGTGGATCAAATATTTTTGATGATGAACTTGCACCTTTTACAGTTCCTGTATAATTCACTGCATCAATAGCAGATGAATAACTTTTAAGACCTTCTCCAATTATCTTCATACTTTCCTCATTACCTTCTGCTCTCAAAGCAAGGTTATAGAATATCCTTGTAACTTCATGACTCCATGGTACAAACATCAAAAATTTACCACTAATCTGTCCTTCTTTTCCAAATTTTTCCCACACTTCTGATTTGGCCATCTTTGTCCATCTATTACTAATATAAAGATCTGGTATTCTTTGAACATAATTTATAATAAGTATCCTCAAAGAATGGTAACACAAAATACCAAATCCTTCATACTTCAAACAGTCACAGGTTACTAAATTCATGCTGCTGTAAAAAATGACTTCATTTACTTTCTTCCCATGAGGTGATAACACTCTATATACTGTAGTAGTGTCCTGTAGTACTGAAACCACTGAACTAGTAGAAGAAACACCCTTCATGAATTCTTTCTGAAAATTTGTAAAAAGTGTAAGAGTGTATACCTCTGAAGCATGCTTCAACAGTCCAGCCATTGCAAAAAGACTATCAGGACGTGCTCTTGAACATGTGAACTCATCTTGCCTTTCAGCTCTTCTCCATCTATTAATTACATCCTTAAAGATTGAATAAAAGTCAGTCAAACTGGTGGTCAAACTTGCACTAAGACCAATAGAATGATTTGTACTTTCACTCCTTTGAGAAGATCGAATCCCAGCTGAAAAAAAATCTCTATTCAATGCAGTACACCACTTCAATTTCAAGCTGTATAGTCTATTAAACCAATCATTATTCTCCAAGTTATAGTTGGTAACCATAGACTTCCAGGAACTTTCAAACTCTTCTTCATTTTTACAACCCAACAAACACTTGTTGAAAATTTTCTTGAATTCCTCATCAGACTTCAAATCTCCAAACTGTGATACAGCATTTTTTTGAATGTGCCAAATGCATAATCTGTGCCTTGTTCTTGGAAAAGTCTGAAACAAAATTGAAGAAATAACAACACTTTTCAGTATTATGAGACAACACTTTTCATTATTACAGACTACCACTTTTCAGTCTTATGAAACAAACACTTTCTAGAGTTAAAGACTACCACTTCATTATATTAAATTAAGCATAAGATGAATATATAAGGGGAGGTTTTACTCTGGCTATTAACTGACTAGCTACAGTAACAAAATATGAAAGAAAGCAATAACTGAAATTAAAGACGAAACCAGAATTCCAAACACACAACAAAAACTAGAAAAACAAAAAGCACAATAATATACCATTTTTCAGTATTGAATACTAACCCTTTACAGTATTAAAAACAAGAAATCATACCGTTTCAATAGCCTTTGACATTGCAAGATCCTGATCGCTAAAAATTGTAACAGGAGTTTTCCCAGACATAGATTTCTTGAATACATCAAATAGCCACTCAAACGTTTCAACCGTCTCATCGGAAATAAAGGCACAACCAAACATTACATTCTTCCAATGGTTATTTACTCCAACAAATGGAGCACATATCAGCTCATATCTATTAGTTCTGTATGTGGTATCAAATACCATGACATCTCCAAAAATATTGTAATCTTCCTTCATCATAGTGTCTCTCCAAAAAACATGTGCTAACCTACTTTCATTATCCATTCTAACCTTATAAAAGAAATCAGTCTCTTTTGAAGCTTGTTCTCTTAACATCTCAATCAGTTTTGCTGCATCACCACCCTCGATTATTTTGGCTTTCCATCGTGTTACAAAATTGATATGATCTTTTATAGTATGACCAATGTTATCTTCTCCACCAACAGTGTGTGCCATGTAGCGAAAAGACTCTGTAGCTTTCATTCCCGAAGATACCATGTCTTCTATTGCTTTAGCCTTATCATTGGTGATCTTACGCTCAGATCTGTGAAGATGACTCCATTCAGCTCTTGTCAATGGATGATTGTGCTCAACTACATGTTTAACAACCTCATAGAAACCATCACGATTCCAGTTTGCCCTCATCATTGCCTTACAACCTGTCCTAGTAATCAGTGAGTTTTTTTTCTTTTTTCCTAAACTATCAGTCTTTTCCAATTTTTTTCCTTGACAAGAACACACATACTGCTTCGACAACTGTATAGGACTGTTATCTCTAGAAAATCTACAACTAGACTTTCGAACACTAAAACCCAAAGCTCTTGAATGAATACGGTAAAGCTCATAAACCTCATCTAAAGTGTTTCTTCTCATACCAATTAAAGAACTACAAAAACTATTTGTTTCAGAGTTGATTTCTGTAATAAAAAATAGAAAAATAATTAACATAAAATAAATGATTTTATTATATAATTAAAAAGTGTTATAAGAAATACCTTGATCATTACTTAAATCAATATTTTCTTCATCATATGTATCATCTCTAATCATTGTCAAGTCGCATATATCTTCTTCATCGTAAGTTATCTGATACTGATCAGTCTGCTGATCAACACTTCTTTCTGATGAATCTATCATACTCTTTCCTGCAGCAAAATTAAATAAAAAAAATTGAAATTACATCTGTTTATTACGAAAAGTGTAATTCAATATAGAAAAGTGTTGAATGTTATTACTGAAAAGTGTTGAATGTTATTACTGAAAAGTGTTGAATGTTATTACTGAAAAGTGTTGAATGTTATTTATGAAAAAACAATGATAAAGTAAGAAAACATAAGAACAATCAAATACACTACAGTAAACTACTAATACGAATCAGAAAACACAAAAAAACAGAATATAAAAAACAGGGAATCAAACTAAAGTATATATCGATGAACTTCATCAACCTTGTACTCTTACAAAGTAATTCAAATAAGATAAATATGTAAATAAAATAAATTATAATCAAAAAATCTGAAAAACAACAAAAAAACAAAGTATTTAATCAAAAATCGTAAAAAACAGTGAACGATACCTTTTTCAATTTCATCAAACATCCTGAATAAACTTCTGTATATAAAACAATCAGTCTATCACAGAAAACTACCCCGATCGTTGGTGAAAATTGAATCACTGTATACAATTGATATTCACAGAAAGGAGCGATCGTGTTGCGTGTAGAAAAAGAAAATTGAAAATCGCGCAGGTAATATGAATGACAACCTAAAAGCCTCAAAAGTAAAATAATGAGTATATTAAAGTGCGGGAAAATAAATATAAAAAAAAAGTCAACAATTAGACTCGAACTGTGTATCTATATGACAAAACATACTTAACTAATACCGACTACGCTACAACATAACAAGTTACAAAAAATCATTTATAATTTATAAAGTGGTCTAATACGAATTAAATATAATTTAAATTTATAATATCTATACTTCCAAAAAGGAAATACACTTTTCTGTGACACGAAAAACCACTTTTGTATTACAAATAGAAAAACTTTTCTTTAATAAAATTTACCAATTTAAAAAAAAAAAGTTTTTTTTAATAAATTACCACTTTTCAGTAATTAAAATTACCACTTTTCAAATAAATTACCACTTTTCAGAGATTAAAAAATTTAACAAACAAAATATTACCACTTTTAATTAACAAAATGCTTTCAAAAGTATTTAAAACACAAAACTAATCTTTAGTATTCAACATTAAACTAACATTACCAACATACATAACTTCAAATCTATACTAAAACATCCCTACAACTAATATAGACTATTTATAAAAATTCTCCACAGTTCTTCTTCTTGGCATTATGCTTCCTTTCTGCAACACCCTTCCTCCTTTTTGCAGATATTGAATCTATCAAACGAGGTTTGTTTTCATAAAACTCCTTCAGCTTTAAAATTACATCACCTCTGCTCTGATTGTGACGGGAAAGTATAATGCTAACACAATACTCTGCACGCAGACGTCGTCTACCACAAGCCTACAATTTAAAATCAGTATTAAATAAATAAAAAAAAAAATCATAACAAATGTTAAGAAAAAAAATAAATTAACATACCTTCAACAAATTTGGTGATTCATAAACAGTCCGATCGAAGTATTTCAAATGATTCATTAAAAAGATACCACAATCAAAACTCGTCTTTGAAGCTTTCCAGGTGAATTTAACTTGTTCATATTCAAATTTTGCAATAGCACTTGCAAATTTGCGATTCATTTTCTTCAATAATTTAGACATTTCAACCACCTATAATAACAAAAACAAAAAACATTTCTGTTATTCCAAAATGAGTAAAATATAAAATATTAAAGAAATAGATTAAACATAAATTTACCATCATTTTTGAACAAGTTAAGAAAGGCTTTAAAGCTTCCTCTTCAGTATACTTCCTGTTATCTAAGAACTGGATCTTCTTATCAGGAAAGTTAATGCATATACATGAAAAGTGATCACTAATAACAAAGGGAATGAAAATCTGCATAACAACAATAAATTTATTAGTAAATAAACAATTAATCTTAAATTATACAAAATATTAAAATGAAAAGAAAAAAATTACCAATTCAACAGTATCAATATTTCTTCTTGTCACAGTAAGCCACTGATTCCAAGATTCATGAATATCCACAATCATTTGTTCTCTAGTAATCTTTTTCTCCATGTAGCTTTGCAAAGATCCCTACAAATTGAAAAATTAAAAGTAAAATAACAAAAGTTACAGATTGTAACACTCTTCAATAAAACATATTACTACTTTTCAGTAATATATATTACCACTTTTCAGTAATATATATTACCACTTTTAAATAGCAATACTCAACACTTCTATAAAAATATACAAGTTTATGAATAACAATACTCAACACTTTTCAGTAATATAGATTACCACTTTTCAGTAATATAGATTACCACTTTTAAATAGCAATACTCAACACTTCTATAAAAATATACAAGTTTATGAATAACAATACTCAACACTTTTCAGTAATATAGATTACCACTTTTCAGTAATATAGATTACCACTTTTCTGTAATATAGATTACCACTTTTCACTAATAGATAAAATAAAAACAGAATTAAAAGTAACTTACAGAGTGATCAAGATTAAAAACAAAACGACTCTTCTCGTTGCCTACAACACCATCTTCATTTAAAATGATTGCCCATGCATTAATAACACAATTCACAACCCACTGAGGCGGAATAAGTGTTACAACATCTTCCTTCAACACAAAGTTATTCAAATCAAAGAAAAAGTAATTTTCCCTAACAAAACATAAAAAAAAAAAAAAAAAAAACTCAAATTAGATTATAATAACAAAATTTAATATAATATCAATTCATAAAAACGTAAATATATACTTACAGCTGAACAGCCTTGTCATCTAATGAACAAAAACACAAATCCACCAACTCTTTTTCATATTGTTGCATTCCAGAAAGCTCTCGTTTGTGATTATTCATAAAATCAGAAACATATCCCACATCTTCAGTTATGAAAGAAAACCCAGGAGTAAGAACATCATAATCAGTGTCATTGTCTCTCACACAATCACCAACAAACTCATTATCCATATCTGCACATTCTTTCAGAACAGCACCTATTGCAACATTATCTTCTTCAAAACATTCTGCAACATTATCTTTTACACCAGCATCATCTTTTTCAGCAACAGTATCTTTGTCATCAATTACTTCATTAAGACAACCAACTTCAACATTATCATTTTCACGAACTTCTTTATTCACACAATCAATTCCAACATTGTCCTTTTCAGGAACTTCTTCATTGACACACCCAACTCCAACACTGTTTTTTTCAGTAACTTTTTCACTTACATTACCAGCTCCAAAATCAGAAACAATGTCACCACCACAAAAATCGGCCTCATTCAAAAAATCATTAGCAACAACATCTTCAAGTGTGGACGAATCCCATCCATATCTTGAAGTGTCGAAAGAAAAATTAGATTCCTTGTTCAAACCCTCCATCTTTTCTGCCAATTCTTTGTTAGATAAGAAATTGGCAACTATTTGATCAACAGCTTTGAAAAAATCAGCATCCATAGGGGGTGAAGGAGTGTCAGGATTATCTTTTTTCACAGGATTCTCTTCACTAATATCAATAAAACCAGACAAGTACTTGTTACTGAATTCATTGGCATCTTTCTTAAAAGATGTCAAGAAATCATGTACATCCTACAAAAATACAAAAAAAATAAAATAAACAGTTACCACATTTCAGTAATAATAGTTAAAAATAAACAAGAGTCACAAAATACTTTTCAGTAATAACAGTTACCACTTTTCAGTAATAACAGTTACCACTTTTCAGTAATAACAGTTACCACTTTTCACTAATTATAGACACCACTTTTCACTAATAACTATTTCCACTTTTTAGTAATAAACAGTTACCACTTTTAATTATTTTGAATTAACAAAAATTTAGTAATACAAAACAACACTTTTCAATAATAATAGACACAACTTTTCAATAATAATAAACAACACTTTTCAATAATAATAAACAACACTATAAAAATAAACAAGTCACCAAATTTCAGAAGAAAAACATACCTTGAATTTTCCACCACTTACTTTAGCTGATTTCAAAATATGCTCAACAGATTCCTTATCTTTAGGATGATCTTCAGAAAAAAACTTACATTTATTGTCACTTGGTTCAGTATGAATAAAGAACATATTCCGAGAAAAACCATAATTGGTAAAAGGATACAGACCAACAATTAGTTCTCCTGAACCATACTTTTCAGATCGGGACTCTTCCTTACACCTCTTCTCTACTTCAAAAGTTAACCAATGCTGAATCAACATAATTTTATAATTTGCTGCTCTCCCCTGCCATTTAACTCTATGAAAATATATAATCTTAAGAGCCATCAAACAACCACTTGTTACTGTGTTCCCACTCTTAAAGGATCTAACTCCTTCACAAATCTTTTCGAGTACAAGGGTACACCAATCGAACTTAGGGATATTCTCAATAACCTCAACAACTTTCAAATACTTTGTACTAACCATCCGATTGGGGGTAGGAGTAAGAAAGCTTAACAAAGAATAGAGAATAAACACCCTAATGAAATCATCACCCCCATTCGGAAAATGATTACGCAACACTTTTTCCATAGATGGAAGAGAAGATCCAGGAAAGATATTGTATGAAGTTTTAAAGTGTTTTAAATAATCATTCTCATCATTCCTTTTAAAAAAAAGGACTGGACAACAAGGTATCCGGGGGATACAAAAGACATCATAGATGTCATCTGCAGTAATAGAAAAAGAACGGAAGTTGTCTAATTCAAACATTTGACTGACATCATTAAAATTATCAACTAGCCACTTCAAAATCCCCCTATCCATACAAGAATTATACAGCTTCAACAACCCTCCAAATCCAACACTTTTTATATCATTCTTCTGTTTTTCATTAAAAGTTTCAATTAAAGAAATAAGTCCCTTTGGCCTACATGTAAAGTCAAACTGAGAACTGAAAAAAAAAAAAAAAGGAATAAATGTTAATTAAGAATAAACAAAAAAAAAAACAAAAATTGAAAAATAAATTAAATAAATTTACCTGGGCTCCTTTTTAACATTCACATATACTTTCAAAGAATCCTTTGAAATAGATTTCTGTTTCTTAGAAACAGGATTCGGTTCAAGTAATGGAACAGAAGGTACAGGTAATGGATCATTCAGAACTTGATTACTCTTCTTTCTCCAAGAATAAAGTATATCTTGGCATTTCCTCTTAGCACTTGATTTAGAGGCAAACTCTTTTGTCCTCATTTCAGAAATTTGAACTGCAACAAATAGCATGACAACACTTGTTAATAAAAATTCATTAAGTATACAACACTTTTCATAGCAAACTAATAATAAACAAACAGTTTTCATAAAACTAACCAAAAATCTTACACTTTACAAAAATTTAACATAGCAAACAACATAAAACAAAAATCAGTAGATGAAAGATCACTAATACTATAAAAAACAGATAAAATGAAAACAAAAACTAATAAAAAAATAGTAAGAATAACAACACTTTCAATATCCACAATTACACTTTTCAATAATATAACCACCACTTTTTAGTAATAAACAACACTTTTCAGTAACAAACTACATAAAACATTAAATAACAAAAACATAAACTCATAAAAAAATAAATTAAGAATAATAAAAGTATTCAATATCCACATTTAAACTTTAAACAACATGAAACAAACAGTTTTAATAAAACAGTAACCAAAATCTTACACTTTACAAAATTTAACATATCAAACTACATAAAACAACAACAAAAACAAAATTTAGTAGATGAAAGATCACTAATACTATAAAAAACAGATAAAGTACAAAAAATATTGATAAAAAAATAGTAAGAATAACAACACTTTTCAATATCCACAATTACACTTTTCAGTAATATAACCACCACTTTTCAGTAATATATCCACAAATATACAAAATTTAGAATACAAAATACACGTAACAAAGGAGAGCATGCAATTTCAGGCAGTTATCTACGAATTTCTTTCAGTAATAATACAATTTCAGACGGTTTTCTACGAATTTCATATGGTTATCTACGCTTTTCAGATGACATTATCTACAAATTTCAGGATATTATCTACGGTTTTCCGGCGGTTATCTACGAATTTCATTACTATATCTAACATTTAACAAAATTCAAAAATTAAAGAACACATGCAACAACAAAAAATAGAAATAAACAAAGCAGAAATATAGAAGATGATATAAGCAACAACCAAAAGAGATATGAACTACAACACAACAGATATAAAGAACAGATGAAACATACTCACATTAAAAACCTGTAAAACAAAAATCTAAACCCTAAAAATAAAATAAAAATGAAATAGAGAGTAAAAATAAGAATAAAACATAGTACCTAGTGTTAAAAGGAGAGGAACAGAGTGAAACCGATACAAAGCTTAACAGTGGTGGCGCGGTAGTGGTGGTGAACGAACAATATAACCGCCGGAAAACGATAACACGATAAGGAAAAACACTATAACCGTCGGAAATACGAGAATAACGAGAAAAAAGAGGCCAAAATCGCCGGAAAACAGTAGATAACAAGCGAGAGGAATCGTACTAACTTATCGAAGAAGGAAGAAGATGATAGAGAGCGGGCATACAAAAGGGCGTGAACAATATAATAAAAAATACAAAAAATAAAATGTTGACTTTATATACTGACCCGAATATAAGTATACGGGCCGAAGTGGGTCATATGCGCAAATGGGTTAAAACCGTGTGCACAGGAATTTGATAGGTGCACCCTGTGCATTTAAGATTTTCCCAAAAAAATTATAAACTAAATGTATTTTATCCACTTAATAATGACCTTTTTTCCCCTAATTGATTAATTTTGATCACCCCTTAGACGATCCTACAAAAGAGTAACTACAGTGATCATTATATAAACTTTTGTGTAATGCTCTTACGTACTATTAACTTATTTTATATTTTGTCATACACAGTTTATTTAATATAATTGCCTTTTCCTGGCCAAAAAAAAAGGAAAGAAATATAAAGAGTTGATTTTTTTTTTATCTCATAACTTATTCACTCTTCAATTTTAATCAAAATAAATAAATAAAAAAAATTCCCATATTAATTTTAAAAGTTTCCCAATTTTGACCCTAACAACAAATTGGTTGATGGAAAATGATGTTGATAGTGGCAACATTCACCGTGGCCGAAATTGGAAAATATGACAAACTTCAGCTTATTCATCGGAAATCCCTATATATATTTCAAACTCGATCATGTGATGTTCACATGCATTATACAAGACAATGCCTTTTGTCTTTTGGCGATTTTGAGAATTTACTTGACCTTTTTTTTTGCTAAATAAAAAAAATTAGGGTCCGAATCAGTAGATTATTTCATTTGATCCATTTTTCGAATTTCACTTGATACTGAATCTTTAATATGTATTGTGTTCACTTATACTATGAGACGTTGATTATTTTTTAATATGATACATGCATATTTAATTTATAAATTAAATAATAGTATAAAATACAAATTAATTAAAACACTAAAAATGACACGGGTGATCTTCTATGGTCAGCCCAACAAAGATGGGTCTTGGATGATTTGACGAGTATCCTATATAGTTTGATGGCCATTATTAATGAAGTACGTACTCAATTATATTTAACATTATTTGTTCAAAGTCGGGGCTTAATTAATTATTACTATAGCGTGACCTGAAATTGTGGCCTTTGTATTAACTAGAAAATCATTGCATCTGATCATCCAATAATTTGACATCATGCATACAAATTATGTGTCTCTACTGTGGTATGGAGTATATATATATCTAGGGCATGTTTGCTTAATGGGTTTAGGGGGGTTTAGTGATGGGTTTGATAGGTAGACCCACCTTCTCCTATGTTTGGTTTCTCATAACTTTAAATTAAACACCTTGACCCGGGTTTATAATTTGACCCGGTTTTTATAAACTAGATTTCATGGGTTTAGACAACCTAGCCTTCCCTTGGGTTTATCTAGCCTCTCCTCCTAGGTTTATCTAGCCTCCCCACATCTTAATCCATCTTATCCCAACCTATGAAGCAAACATGCCCCTAGGTTAAACAAATTTTATCTTATTGTTAGTATATATATAATTATGACAATATCATAAATATACGCGTGTATAGATAAAAGAATTATATATGACCTAAATTGCTAATTCATGACTTGAGTAATATAGTGTTTCTTTCTTGTCTTTATATTTAATTAGGATAGCCTTGACAGGTTACATGTATACATGGTATAGTGGAATCTCTCCCTTTTTTTTTTTTTGGTATTGTTAAATCTCTTCATACTTTAAAAAATTAAAATACAATTAATTTTAATTAGTTTACTTTTTTTTTTCTATTATTAATTTGACACAAGTGATTAATAATTTAATTATTCGAATATTTATGCACACCCGTGACCCGTTCTGTTATAATTTTAATTTGAACAATATATGCTACGTACGTTTGACTCATTTACAAAAAAAGGTGTAATTATTAATTAAAACAAAAGAAAATACAATATTATTTAATTTATAGACTTAACAATATTAATATTTTATTTTTAATATATAATTTATATTTTTCATTATATAAACGGATACTTTAATCACATGAATTAATACCTTTTCACCATTTAATTAAATGATTCACAAAATGTAAAAAGAGTAAGAAACAACTTGGTCGGGAGTTACACTGTTGTACAACTCGAGTGCACATGGTGGTCACTTGAGTTCAGAGTATATATTGAAGCATTCACGCATAATTCCTTATAGCTTAGCAGTAGTACCCAATTTATTTTACTAAATAAAAGTGTAAATAGTAAGTAATAAAAACGAGTAACATTAATAATAATTTTTTATAATTTTAGCACTTATTTTTATAAATTATAAAAGTGCAAGTACTAATTAATAAAGATGTAAGATTTATAATAATAAAAATGAGTAACATTAATAAATTTTTATTTTTTAATTTTAGCACCTTGTAAAAGTGCATGTACTAATTAACAAAGAAGTAAGATTAATAATAATAAAAGTGCAAGTATTAAATAATAAAAATGAGTAACATTAACAATAATGTTTTTAAAAAAAATTTAGGACCTATTTTTCTAGATGGTAAAAGCTCATGTACTAATTAACACATGTGTAAGATTAATAGTAATAAAAGAGCGAGTAATATATAAGGAGTAATAAAAATGAGTAACATTAATATTTTTTACTGACTTACACTTTTTGGTAAATGGTGTTGTTGTTGGTCCCAAAGAGCGAGTTAAGATTAGACGAAGTTAAAAGTTTAGAGGGGAGGGGTGAATAGACTTTTAGGGAATGTTTACTTTGGGTTTTTGGTGGTTTTAAAAATCGAATTTTTGAAATCCTGGTTTTTTAAATCCCGATGAATAGTAATATGGGTGTTTCTTTTTTAGTTTTGGAATAGTGAAAGATTTAACTTTATGTCCAATCAAGTTGTATTATTATATTAATGTTTGGTAAGATTATAATGATTAGTTAATTGTATAATGATTAAATGTATTATATTACTGTATTATTATATTATTATAGTATTATTATATTATTGTTGAGAAAAAATATAATGATTGGAGTAATATTATATAGATATAACTTTATGTCAAATCAATATGTTTGATAGGGGTGGTTTTGAGTGGATTTTAAAAATCGATTTTAAATCCCGAAGTAAAACGGGTTCTGGATCTTGAAATCCAAAACCTGATTTTTAAAACCAAAAGTAAACATAGCCTTAAAACTTTTTTAAAATTTATCAGAGTATGTTCATATGAGTCTACTTAGATGATTAACTCAGCTTGTCTATTTAATAAGCTAGTATGAAATCAGTCTACTAACCAAACAAATTAAGTAATAAATCAACTATCAATTTATTATGAGCCCTTAACAAATTATACTCAACTCTTGATTACAAAAAATACTTCTTACAATAACACCATGTTCTTAGGCCATCTCGTCTATTCAGCACGATTTATCAATCTAGCTGATTATACGAAAATTCTTTAGAACAATATAAGAAATATAAAGAACTGTAAGTAAATGACACAACAATTTATAGTTGTTCAGCAAATGCCTACATCCACTCTCACAAACCCAATTGTGAAATTCATTGCTTGTGGTTAGAGTCTCAAGTTTAAGACTTTGTTCTTGTTGAATATATCAACAGATATATCTTCGATCAACTAATAATTTTGTTGACAAAGTGGGATAGCTCAAGTGGTTAGAGCACCACTACCTAGGCCTTAGGTTCTGGGTTCGAGTCATGGGGAGGGGAAAAAAGGGATGGGTATTTAACTTCCATAAAAAAAAAAAAACTAATAATTTTGTTCAAGTCACTAGAAAACATGTTTACAATGAATACAAACTTAAAAAATAAAACTTCTCTGAAAAACTGTAAGCCTCTGAATGTTCTTCTTCAAATTTGGGCTTCAACTTCTCTTGTACGATTTTCTTTTCAACTGTGTGAGTTCTTTGCTTGAATGCTTTAAGACTTTGATAACTCTCTTCAATATGTGTAATTTCAGTAGTATCAGTAGTAAATGTTTCAATAGTCTTTTCATGTAGAAGATCCTTTGGTATTTATAGACGCAAATCTTCAAGATAGTTTGTTAACTTAACTACCTTTTCTTGGATTAACTTCCATAACTGTTTCTTTAACTGTCAAAATAACCTTTTCTTGATTCGGTTATCTAGTTAATCTGTTATTTCTGTTATAACCTCCTTTTGTTATCCTTCTTTTGAGTACGACTTATTCTGTTTATTCTGTACTTAGAATAATTCAGCTTCTAACTTAACTCGTCTTGTCTGGTTTTCTGGTCCAGTCTTTTGGTCTTCTAAGTTAGCTTGTATAGTCTTCTGGTATTGTTCTGCTTCTCTGGTCTAGTCTATCTAACTTAGCTGTAGATACTTCTCTTGGTGATAAGACCATTACTGCTTACCTGGAGTCCATAAAGTTGAAAGCCGACGAGCTCGGCCTCATTGACACCCCTATCTCCGATGATGACTTGACGTTGTTTGTCATCAAAGGTCTCGACAACAACTACAGGGAGATCGTTGGTGCGATTCGCTCTCGTAACACACCATTGAAGTTTGAGGAACTTCATGATATTCTCGTGGCCCATGAACAATATCTTAAAACTCTAGAATCCTCCAATGCATCTCATGGTGCTACCGCCAACAGTGCTCGCTCTTCCTCTCATTCCAGACATGCGTCAACTCAGAATCATCGTCCGTCAACTTTGCTTCCCGCTGGTCAAGGTCAGTGGTCGGGTGGTCGTGGCTATTCTCGCCAGGATGGGTCACAGCAGTCGCGCTAAGGCTAAGGAAACCGTGGTCGTGGGCATATCGAACACTCTGACTATTCCCCTGTGGTGTGCCAATGGTACGGCTACAAGGGACATGTTGCTTCCTTATGTCGTCGTCTCACCGCTTCTGCAAATGTTGCTAAATCCCCATCTACCCTCTCGTCTCCTGGTGGCTGACTTGTTGACTCTGGAGCCTCACATAGCCTAATGAATTATCTCTCTCAAATGTCAATCCATTCTGAGTATGACATAACATACGAAATCCAGATTGTTGATGGTACGGGCCTTCCTATTTCTCACATGGGTACATCTCATTTAAAATTTCCCTCTCGTGACTTTGTTATATTAAATGTACTTTGTGTGCCAGCGGCTAAACAAAACCTATTGTATGTGCATCAATTTACTAAAGCTAATAACGTCTCCATGGAATTCTTTCCATACCATTTTGTTATTAAGGATCGTCTCACGGGGGATCCTCATGCTCGGGGAAAATGTAAAGATGGGGTCTATCACATTATGCCATCTTCGTTTTATCTCCAGTCTCCAGCTCACTTTGCTGCTATGGGTGTTCGTACTTCAAGAAATACTTGACATGCTCGCTTGGGGCATCCGTCCAACTTACGATGTTTGGATATCATTAGAAATTTTAATTTACCTATTTTGCGCACTTCTGTTTTGAACTTCAATTGTGTTTCTTGCTATGTGTACAAGTCTCACCGAATACCTTTTATTGATTCCTCTTTTGTTGCTACTCGTCCATTGGATTATATTTATGCTGATGTGTGGGGTCCTACCTCTTGTGTTGCTCATGATGGGGCCCGTTATTTTCTACTATCGGTTGATTTGTTTAGTCGTTACTGCTGGATTTTTCCTCTTACATTTAAGTCTCAGGTGCATTCTATTATTCATCAGTTTAAGGTCATGGCAGAAAAGCAATTCGATACTCACATAAAAAAATTATATTCTGATTATGGTGGGGAATTTCTGGCTCTAGGCCTCTAGTTTGCTTCACATGGCATCTAATGGTTAACTGCAACTCCACACACTCCTCAACAAAATGGCATTTCTGAGAGGCATAACAGACATATTCTTGAGGTTGCTCGGGCTTTACTTCATCATCCAGACCTCCCTTTTCAATTTTGGTCATTTGCTGTACAAACAACAATATATTTGATCAATCGTATTCCGACGCCTCTCTTGCACTCCAAGAGTCCATTTCAGTGTCTTTTTGGTAAGGCTCTGAATTATCTCAAGTTGCAGACATTTGGTTGTGTGTGTTTTCCCTGGCTCCGTCCTTATTTTCCCGGGAAGCTCTCATATCTTTCTATGTCGTGTATTTTCGTTGGTTACTCCGCTTCACAGAGTGCTTATAAATGTCTTGATCCATCCTATGGTCGCATGTATTTGTCTCGTCATGTGAAATTTGATGAATCTAGGTTTTGGGCCTCTCTACCCCAAGAAAAGCCGGTTGAACCTTCCTTATGTAGTCTATTTATTGCTCCGTCAAAACCTGTTCCCTCTCCAATTCTCTATCACACAACCGACGCTCTACCTAGGGGTGTGCATCGGTCGGTTCGGTAACCGAACCGAATTAGGGTAACCGAACCAAAACCGAATTTGCATTAAAATTAACCGAAATCGGACCTATCTCACACAAAACTGAAATTAACTGAACCAAATTATTCGGTTCGGTTTCGGCTATAACCGAAACCCGAAATATCAACCGAAAAAACTGGGAAAAAATACACTGCTGCAAAAATGTGCAAATTACTGCTGTGAATAAAAAAATTAGTACTGTCCACTGGAAATACATTGCTAAAAATTAATCCATAACAAAGTCCCCTGGAAATACTCAAATACACTGCTAAAAAAATTATGCAAAATACACTACTGAAAATTAGTACTGTCCACAATTAATGTTCAAATACCATGGTCCATAAGTCCATAACATAATCCAAATACTTAGTGTCCAAAATACCATAAGTCCATAACAATATAACATAGTTCAAACTTCAAATTGTCTAAATAAAAGTCCAAATACTTAAGTTCAAATACAATAACAAAGTTCAAATGAAACATTGTTATCTCAAAATAAACTCCATGTACTCTCCAACTCTTCCAACTTTCAAGTTCCAATCCTTAATTTCCATCAACCAAATCTGAAAATAAAACATCATATGTCAATATATTACAATTTAAAACATTAAAAAAAATTAAAGACTAAACTTAAAATTTAGTTACCTTTCATTCTTCTTCAAGTATGGGGGGTAATAGTGCACCGACACTTTCATTTCCAGCCACAGTTGGCAAATCTGAAAATAAAAATTCATATGTTAATATATCAAATACGGAGTAAAAAATTAAGAAAAACAATTAAAGACTAAACTTAGAACTTAGTTACCTATCTCATGATTCTCAAGTTCGTCCATTAATTCTTCATATGATACGGGATGTGTTGAATGTCTAAGCCAATCTTGCGCACAAATCAAAGCTTCAACTATCTTAGAAGTTAAAGAACTTCTAAATGCATCAAGGACCCTACCACCTGCACTAAATGCAGACTCCGATGCAACAGTTGAAATGGGAACAACTAAAATATCACGAGCCATTCTTGAGAGTATAGGAAATCGACTGGAGTTCACCTTCCACCACATTAAAACATCTAAATTCTCATCTTCTAAAATAGCTCCATTCAAGTAGAGTTCTAGCTCACTCTGCTTTCGTCCAGCCACCCCACTCTCAATTTTTTTGTGTTCTGTATCTTGTTTTAGACACTGACACATCACTACCCTCCTCATTCGTAGTCACTCCAGTGGAACTTGACGACGTGCTAACATTTGCTTCATTCACCAACTGATACTTAGAAGTATATTCATTGAACAACTCAAACACTTCAGTCTTCACCGATTGATATATTGAAACCCCTTTTTCCAGCCCATACATTTCCACCAATGAGTACTCTAAGTACCCCAACTTATCACGTGGATCAAACACATTAGCCCAAAATATCAGTTTATTCATTTTCTCCGCGTCTCCCCAATATTTATCAAACATTTTTTTTTCATGGAATCACCCAACCTTTTTGTCTCAGAATCTGAACTTACCATCCAATCATTCAAGATACAACATAAATCACTAATCTCACATAAAAAAGTGTTAGAAGTGACATAAGAGGAACCTGAAATACGCACAGTCAACTTATGAAAATGCTTCAGCAAACTTGCATATTTACGAACACAAATCCAATCAATAACACATGGAACATTTAAGTCCCCCAAATCAAGCTTATAACATGGATCTAAGTCGTCACACTTCTCAAATGCCTTTCAAATTTTTCAGCTGTATCAAGCATCTTATAAGTTGAATTCCACCTCGTAGGAACATCTAAACACAATGAACTCCTACTTTCTATTCCCTCCAACTCCACACAATCTATAAACCTTTTTAATCTAGTGGGTGAGTTCCTAATGTACCTTACTGCATCCCTAACACGCTTCACTGAAGGGTCAATATCTTTCAAGCCATCACTAACCACTAAATTAACTACATGTGCAATACATCTCATGTGAAGGTATTTACCACTTGCAATTGCAGTTCCCCAAGTCACAAGTTTTCTTTTCATGAATTTTATAGCACCATCATTTGAACTTGCATTATCCACAGTTATAGTAAACACATTTTTCAAGCCCCAATCAAGAAGACAATTCTCTAGTGCTCTACCAAGATATTCACCTTTGTTACTAGAAACAAACACAAAATTGATAATCTTCTTATTCAACTTCCAATCATTATCATTGAAATGAGCAGTAATGCACATGTAATTAATCCTTTGAACTGAAGTCCAAGTATCAGTTGTATACATACCCTTTCACAATTTGTTTTCATAAAAGCCTTAAGTCTTGACCTTTCATTGAGATACAATTTATAACAATCCCTTGAAATTGTCCATCTAGACGGAATACGAAACCTAGGGCATGCTTTGCTCATAAAATCCCTAAACCCCTCACCCTCCACACTTTTAAATGGCCATTCATCAATAATAATCATGCGTACAAGAGCTGCCCTAATTTCATTCTGATCAAATTTCCAAGTACCAATTGTGCAACTATCATCTGTGTTTTGTTGTATTATTAACCCTCGACATGTTTCTTGATTGTTAGGGTTTTTCGTGCACGACCTTGCATGATTTTTTAGTGATGTAGTGCCATTTTTCTTAGTGTTAGAACAAAGAATTTTCCCACAGTACTTACATTTAGATTTATCAGCAACACCATTCAAGCCATGGATTTTGTCAAAGTGGTCCCACACATTCGATCTTAATTTCATCGACTTTCTCTTCACCCGTCTGGTATTCGGGATAGGTGCTGAAGTGTCATGGCTTTGTGTTTGCAATTCGGGCTCGATTGCCATGGCATTGCTTCCAATTGTACATTCTTGAGTGTTTGAGGTTGACATCTAAAAAAATATATAAGAATTGTCAAATGTTATTCATCAGATTCTTAAACAGCAGATTACAAGTTGTGAACATATTACAAATTTACAACCAAAATAAGATTCTTAAACAGTAGATTCTTAAATCTTTACCTAACAAAATTCAACCTACCAAAAATTCAACAGACTCAACCTATACCAAAATAAGATTAAGAATCTCAAATTCAACCTACCAAAATTCAACAGATTCTTAAATTATATCTCAAATTCAACCTACCAAAATAAGATTAAACAAACAGATTCTTAAACCTACTAAATTCAAAGCCCCAAAATTCAACAAATTTAATGAAAAGTTAAGAAGAAAAAATTAGGATATATTAGCATATAAACACAAATTCTTAAACTGAGTATATATTAATATTACTGTTGGAAGAAAAAAGGGTATGTGTTACATAGATTACGAAAAAGTAGAACTCACTGTGAGAGACTGAGAGTCGTGAGGTGGCCGGTGGGCTGAGAGTCGCGGTCGCTGGTCGTCGTGGGGTCAAGCGTCGTGGAGTCGAAGGTGCCACGGGGTGGGTCGCAAGCGTCGTGGAGTCGCAGTCGCAGGTTCTGTGGCCTTGAGGACTGGGGAAGATGGAGATGAGGGCGGCGTGAGAGGAGGGGCGGAGCCGCGGAGGTGGCCGGTGGGCTTGGGCCTTGGGGTCAGCGTCGGTCAGCGGCGGAAGTTGGGGAGGAATTGGGTTAGCCGATTTTGGGGGCTGGAGACTTAACTTAGGGTTTTGATTGGAAAGAATGAATTAGGGTTTTAATAGTTTATATATGGGCTTTATTCGGTCGGTTTCGGGTAACCGAATTTATTTCGGTTATAACCGGAACTGAAACCGAAAAAAACGGAATTCATAAAATATGAAACCGAAAACCGAACCGAAATATTTGGTAACTAAACCGAATTCATATTTCGGTTCGGTTCAGTTTTCGATTAAAAACCGAATAATGCTCACCCCTAGCTCTACCCCCCCAGAATACTTCTCTTGCACTTCCACCTACACGCACTCATCCCATGCGCACGATAAGTCAGAATAATATTTTTAAACCAAAGAGGCTTCACTCCGACACAAAGCATCCTCTTCCTCCTGATACGGATCCTACTACGGTCTCCGTCGCTCTTGCTGACCCTCGTTGGCGTGCAGCTATGTTAGACGCATTCACGGTCCTTCAATGTCATGGTACCTCGGATCTTGTTTCTCCCCCTCCTAATGCCAATATTATTGGGTACAAATGGGTCTTCTATATTAAACGCAAATCTGATGGAACTATTGACAAATTCAATGCCCGTGTCGTTGTTAAAGGATTTCATCAAAGGCCTGGTTTTGACTATCATGACACTTTTAGTCCAGTTGTGAAACGAGTCACTATCCGGGATGTTCTTTCCTTGACACTCACTCGCTAGTGGCCTCTCTGTCAACTTGATGTTAGCAACGCCTTTATTCATGGTGCTCTTTCCGCTCCAGTTTACATGAAAGAGCCTCCCGGTTTCTTCGATCCGACTCATCCTTCAAGGGTCTGTCTTCTAAAGAAGTCCCTTTATAGTCTTTGTCAAGCCCCTCTTGCTTAGTACCATGCCTTGAGCTCTGCCTCAATCAGCTTCGGGTTTACTCAGTCTGGTGCTGACCACTCCCTGTTCACCTACTTCAACGGATCTGCTCAAATGATCGTTTTGGTCTATGTCGACGATCTTATTATCACTGGATCCGACTCTTCTCTTCTTTGGTCTCTCACGACTCACCTAGAGTCTTCATTTGCAATAAAGGATTTGGGTGACTTGTTCTTCTTCTTGGGTATTAAAGTTACTCGGTGCAAACCATAGTTGTTAAAGGCGCGCCTTGGGCGTCGGATGCACGAGGCTCAACGGGCCTCGCCTCGCCTAGCCCTAGGCAGGCTCATAAGTATTTATTTATTTTTAAAAAAAACGTGTTTTTGTTGGGTTTTAAGGGTTTTTTTAGTAGCACTTCTATATTTTAATAAAGTCTAGGTTTAAAATTGAAAAGAAAAAAACCCTAGAACTTAGAAGAAACCCCCCGCTGCATCCCTTCTCTCTTCACACCACCCTTTATCGTCGCCCTTCAGCCGCCGACGCTAGGTGCACTGCCACGTCGCCGTCCAGCCGCTCCCAGGTGCGTATCGTTGTTTATTTTTCCTTTTTTTTTTTTGCATTTATTTAATATATACTGATTATTTACTTAGTTATTTAGATTATAAAACAGTTTTTAAATTTTTTTTATTAATTTTTATGATTTATGCAGCAACATTTTTTTATACTACTATTTTTTAAATTTAATTGACAAGAGATTTATTTTTAAGTTATTTATTAATTATTTATGTATTTTATTAAAGTTTATGCAGATTATTAATTAAGAATTAGATGGCAGAAAGTGGTGGGATTAGTGTTTCAAGCTTTGCATCCAAAGATCCGGGATGGAAATACTTCATATTAGTTACACCCGGTGACAAGAATGATTTAAAATGCATATTTTGTGACAAGGTATTGAAAGGAGGTATTTTTCGAGCAAAACAACATCTTGCGGGAGGACATCGAAATGCGGCCTCATGCAAGAAGTGTCCCCCTAACGTATGTCAGGTGATAAAAGAGTTTATGAACAAGAGAAAGTTCGAAAAATTTGTTCCTTTGGATAACTCTTTTGATGATCAAAATTTAGATTCATTCTTTGAAGAGGACGAGGGGGGTCATAGACCAATTGAGACATCATCCGCCAAGAGACAAGGAAACGGTCATATGGATATGTTCATTCAAAAAAATGTCGGACCAAGTGGTCCAAGAGTGAAAGAAAGGCAAACAACCGTGACCGAGGCCTTTAACAAGGAGTTGAGGGAAAAAACTATAATGGCCATTGCTAATTGGATATATGATGCGGCGATTCCGTTCAATGCCGTTAACTATCCTAGTTTTCAGATCATGTGTGATATGATCTCTCGATATGGACCCGGTTTCAAGGGTATTTCATATCATGAGGTGCGGGTTCCTTGTTTAAGCAAGGCTGTCGTTGAAGTTGAGAACGACTACATCTCATCTTGTCGAGTTGAATGGGCTAAGTATGAATGAAGTCTAATGGTTGATGGTTGGACGGATAAGAGGCTGAGAACATTGATAAACTTTTTGGTCAATTTTCCTAGAGGCTCGGTGCTCATTGAGTCCGTTGATGCCTCCGAGTATGCAAAAACGGGAGAGAAGATGGCTGAGTTGATAGAGAAGGTAATTGTTAAAGTTGGTGAAGAAAATGTTGTCTAAGTCATCTCAGACAATGCTAGTAACATGGTGCTTGCTAGTAAGAATATTTATTCATTTATTGTAATTGTTATTTTTATTACCCTCTATTGTTGAACTTATATAATGGATATTTATTGACTTCGTAGGAAAGTTATTGGAAGAAAGAAGACCAAACTTGTATTGGACTCCCTGTGCGGCGCATTGTATTGATTTGATATTGTAAGACATTGGAAAATTACATATGATCAAGCTGACTTTGAAGAAGGCTATGAGTGTCACTTCATTCGTCTATGTTCGCCCAGGAGTTGTGAACATGATGAGCGAATTTACCGAACAAAAGGAGCTTTGTCCGGCTGGGGTCACTAGATTTGCAACTGCATTTCTTACTCTACACAGAATGCATGAGTTGAAGAAGAAGTTGAGAACCATGTTCCCTTCACCAGATTGGATGCAATCCAAGTGGTCCAAAGAAGTTGATGACAAGAAAGTGACCAATATCATAATTTCTCCAAGGTTTTGGAACAATGTCATTCACATCCTTATAACTCCTTAGTCCATGTTTTGAGGTTAGTTGATGGAGAACAAAAACCGACAATTGGCTATATTTACGAGGCCATGGATCGTGCTAAAGAAGCTATTGAGAAGGCCTTTGACAAAAGAATAGAGCATTATGAAGATGCATTCAAGATAATTGACAAGAGATGGAATTGTCAACTCCACAAGCCCTTGCATGCAGCCGGTTATTTCTTGAACCCTCAATTCTTCTATGAAAATACTGTAGTGGATGATGAAGTGACCGACGGATTTTATGAAGCCATGGAGAAATTGGTTTCAGATGCAGAAGGGCAAAACAAGATCACTGATGAGTTGTCTTCTTATAGACACACATATGGTTCCTTTGGGCGTGCAGTAGAGATTAGGCAAAGGTCACCCATGACACCGGCTATATGGTGGGAAAACTTTGGTTCAAGTGCCCCAAATTTGCGAAAGTTCGCTATTCGAGTGTTGAGCCTTACTTGTAGTTGTTCTAGATGTGAGCGCAATTAGAGCATTTTTGAGAATGTAAGTATTATACTTAATTACTTATACTACTAAAATGGGCAATTCTTACCATAGTCACATTTTACAAAGTGACTACATAGTCACTTTGTCGAATCGCGCCACGTGGCGTCGTAAACGTCGTAACGACCTGCTACCTGTTATACAGGTTTAAGTTATTTATATCATTTTTTAAATTGTATTTTGTTATTTACTATATTACCCTCTTTTATTTAAATTATTTATAAGAAAGTTTAATTTATTAAAAATAATAAAATTACTATCCTACCCTTTTAATACAAATATTAATAAAATGACTATCCTACCCTTTTAATACAAATATTATAATTTTTAATTTAAAAAATCAAATAAACAAATTGTACAAATATTATAATTTTAACTTTAAAAAATCAAATAAACAAATTGCAGAATATTTCATTAGGGTTCCTTTCCACACAGGCCACATCGCTTCCTTTTCTTCTCCACAAGCCACATCGCTTCCTTTTCTTCTCCACAAGCCACATCGTTGTTATGTTTCTCCCCCAATTCCACAATAATACTTGAAATTAGGGTTCCTTTCTCCCCCAATTCCAACGTTCCGCAAAGTGAATTCGATTATCCTAAGTTACAACGAGTGTATAAGCCCCTTCTCGTACCATTTTCTCGCTCAATTCCCGATTTTCGCCGACGGTCGCTGACTCTAAGAAGGCGGACGGAGATATTCGCCGACTGCCGCTCACGCAAGAAGCAGGAAGAAGACTTTCTCCGACGGTCTCTCACTCGAACACTTCTTGATCAATCAAGTTTCTATTTAATTTGAGTGAATTTAAAAAACAATTACTACTACTAAACAAATCAACCCCAACAATCCCAAGTTTGAGTGTAGAACTCAATAAATCAAACATAGAAATTGTAAACAAAATAAATCGAGCATAGAAATCGAAAATACTAACCTGGTTTTCAAAATCAGTGCGGCTGATAGGCGGCGGCTGAACAACGGCGGCGACGGTGGCTGAAAGGCAGCAGCGGAGGCAGGCACGGAGGCTGGTGATAGCTTAAGGCCGAAAAGAACAATTGAAAAAAAAGCATGCTAGGTTTTAAATTTTAATTCCTTTTAAGTTATAATTTAATTTGTTTTTTATTAATTAATTGATTTGATTTATTTTTTTGTTATTAATAACATAAGGGTAAATATGTAATTTGATACGTTTCATATTTTAATTACATTAACAAAAATATAATTAATTATTTTATTGTATAAGGATACAAATGTAATTTTACAATAATATATTTTAATTAATTTAATTTAATAGAAAATACAAATTTATGACACATTACGACACATTACGACAATACATATCGTAAAATTTACAAAAGGTAACAGGTCATCAAATCTAAACCTTTAGATTAGATTTTTAATGACTTAAATTAACTGACTAAGGTAGTCATTACGACACGTTACGACACCCTGACTACATATAGAAGGTCCCTACTAAAATTACTATTATATATGTTATTGTTTGTATATTAATATAAATTTTCACTCTTGGGATTCGTAGGTTCATGCTAAAAGAAGAAATAGGCTAGAGCAACAACGCATGAATGACTTAGTTTTTGTGAAGTATAATTGTGCATTGAAGCATCGGTATAATTCACGTGCTCACGTTGATCCGATCTCATTAGCAAATATTGATAAAAGCAATGAGTGGATCATAGGTAAAATGGATGATGAAGAAGATGGATTGATTTTTTAAGGTGGGGATTTAACTTGGGGTGTTGTTGCCCAAGCTGTTGGCGTAGATGAGCCCGCTTCTGATACAAGGGCTAGGGAGAAACAACAAATGATAAGTGCTCCTAAACAAGTTGAGAAGGAAAAGGGGCCAAGGGGCAAGGGAAAGAGTGTGGTGGGGGAACTTCTTCTCGTAGACTTAGAGATGAAGAAGACGATGTTGAATTTGACTTTTTAGAAGGTCAAGATGAGGAAGAAGCATTCAACGAGAAAGATCCACAATTCGATATGGAGGAGGAGGATGATTATGAGGATTTTGATTATATTTCTTTTGATTAGATTGATATTTGTATGACTTGAATTTAGATATTTCTGTGTTTGATGTTGCTTGATTTTGCTTGAAGTATGACTTGATTTTGTGTTTATGTGTTTGATTTGTGCCATTTATGCGCTTTTGAACTTAAATATAATGGTTATTTACATGAAAATAGGGTGTATTTTCAATTTTGGAGTCGATGGGCAAAAGACGCGCGCCTCGGGCGCCGGGCCCACCCCTGCGCCTCATAGCCTTAACAACTATGGTGCAAACATGGTCTCTTTCTATCTCAGCATAAGTACGTCGTGGATCTTCTCCATCGCCTCCATATGGATGGTGCAAAACCCATCTTGACTCCTTCATCGGGTAAACTTGGTTCTTCTCTTAGCTCAGTTGATCCGACAACATATCGAAGTGCTATTGGAGGGTTGCAGTATTTGTCATTCACTCGTCTGGATATTGCTTTTACAGTGAACCGCTTGGCTCAGGTCATGTCCTCTCCTACTTTTGATGATTGGGGCGCAGTTAAAGACTCCTTCGTTATTTGAAGGGAACCATGCACTATAGTCTTCTCCTTCGCCCGATTACAGATTTTTCCCTCACTGCCTACTTCGACTACGGGGGCGATTCTCGGGACGGCAAATCCACCTCAGTTTACATCTTATTTCTCGGGTGTAATCCAATTTCTTGGCGTTCTAGGAAGCAGACTGGTGTTTCTCGTTCTTCCACTGAGGCTGAGTATCGTGCTCTTGCCTCGGTTGCCTCTGAAGTTTGCTGGGTTATGCAGCTCTTTAAAGATCTCAAACTCTCAATTGGGTGTTGTTCTCGTTTACTTTGTGACAACATGAGTTTCACCCGCCTTGCTCTCCATCTGATTCAACGTTCTCGTGTGAAGCACATTGCAATCGATGTTCACTTTGTCTGAGATCTCTTTGTCAAGGGTCTTCTCTCTATTTCGTACGTCAACACCCTTTACCAGCTGGCGGACCTCCTAACCAAGTCCCTGCCTCGGTAACGTTTTGAGACTGTTCATGCCAAAATCTTCGTCGCCGATGGGACGTCAATTTTGCGAGGGCGTATAAGAGATAATTAAGATATTATTGTATAAATTAATCTTAATTGTATATTCCTTATATTATGCCCCAGTTAGGAAACTTCCTTATATGTTTAGTTGACCAGCGTGTATATATCAATTAACAATCTTAATATAATTATCAATTTCAATTAACAATCTTAATATAATTATCAATTTCAATTAACATCATTCGATATATTATACTTGTTTATTCATTGTTACTATATATATTATATTTCGATATTGTATATATTATATTTCGATATAAGGATGGTTAAATAGGTTGGTAAACTCAAGCCTACCATTACAAAAAATGCTTTGATTAGAGATCAAAGTCTTGAGACCGATATAAATCAGTCTCAAATAGAGACTGATTTGAGACCGACCATAAAAGAATTTCGAGTTTTGAGACTGTTTTCAGTTCGGTATTTAATATTATTTTTCAGACCGCTTGGAAACCGAATTTCGGTCATTAAACCGAGATTAAAATTTTGATTATAAATTTTGTTTAGAGACCGACAATTTAGTCTTTAATTGGTATAAAAAATTATGAATCCTAGAAATTTTAATTGACTACCAATTTTCATAGCTCGTTTAGAGACGATTTTTAGTTCGGTCTTTAATATTATGTTTTTTAGACCGCTTAGCCACCGAATTTCAGTCTCTAAACCTAAATTAAAATTCTGATTTTGAATTTTAATTGGAGACCAAAAATTCAGTTTTTAATTGGTATAAAAAATTTTGAATCCTAAAATTTTAATAAACCTCCAATTTTGACCGCCCATATTAAGATTGTTTTGGATATTCTGTGTCTAAACCCTAGAATATAAAATGTGCCCACTTTCATTTCAGTCTCAGACCGCCCAAGTCCCTCTCTCTGGCCAACTCCCTCCCTCTCAAAATAAAACTTTTCAATCGGTGCCTTCCCATCTTAATAAACGGTACGACGAGCCGCCGCCCTAATGAATATTACTCGTCGCCGCCGTCGTCGTTAAGGTTTTCACTCGCCGCCGTTTTGAACTTGACGAGTCGCCGCTAAGCATTTTATTCGCCGCCGCCGTGAAGACCCTATTGGAAATACTCCGCCGCGACCTCTGGTGTATTGGGACTCCACCGCCGCCTCTCGTTGTGTCGCCGTTGACTCCACTGCCTCTCTCTCTCTCCCATTCTGTCGCGACTGAAACTCCAATGCCTTTCTCTCTCATCCCACCTCAACTTTTTATCAATGTATTTTTGAGTTCGTAATTTTAACCGGTTGTTTAATACGTATGTGATTTGTGTTTAGAGTGTTCAATTTTTGGATTTAGGTTCTAATTTTAAGAGGCACTTCTGAATTTTGGTTGTTGTGGTTGTTTTTAATTTGGGGTATTTTTTATGACAAAAAGATGGAGAAAGTATCATTCAGAGAGTGGGTTTTGGACTCATGGAAATCCTTTGCAGAGAAAAGTGATTTGTGTGCTGGGAGTTAAATTTTAGTCTTTAAGGATAGACTCTTTTGTTTTGTGCTATCTTCTTTTTTATTTCTCTCTCGGAACTGCTAGTGTTATTCTATGTTTATATAATATAAATGTTTGTCTGATTAAAAAAAAATTGGGGTATTTTTTTTACAAAGACTCTTTGGATGAATTTGTGGAATATCTTGTGAGATGTTATCTCAGTAGGTTTGGTTTTCAATTTGGTGTAAATTTTAAGTTGGTAATGGGCCCCTACTAGTCCTCGACTTCCATAAGGATAATATTTGGGTTTTATCTTCTTGTGTTCAAGCACCTTCAAAATAGGGGAGAATAAGATTGCTTCGATCCAATCTCATTTCTGTAAGTATCTAATTCATCTAATTTTGTTTCATTATTTTAAAAGTTATTTCTGGAATTTTGGGTAATTTCTGAGTTAAAGATGTTGGGCTTAGGCCCTATTGTTGTTTTGGCCCATGTGGTAAACCTTTAGGCCCACTCCATTTGTTTGCCCTAGGGCTGTTTGACAGTTATACAAATACACTACAAGTCTCTCTTCCTTCTTTGTGACTTTAAACGATATTAAGAGAACTGTGTGAGACTTGTGTGGGTGTTGTGCTACCCAGTCTTAGTCTTTTGGTTATTCTCTCCACTATCCGTATTGATCCAATACTCAGGTGACCTGAGCCAGTCCCTATCGGAATACTCACCGGAGTTGTTCAACAGAGACTACGAGGAGACCAAACAGTGGTATCAGAGCCACGGGTCGTCGTCTGCCGCCGCCTCTTCCGTAGCGGAACCCTAGCCGCCGTCGTCGCTCGTCCCTGCAGCAGCGCCGCCGCCGACTGGACAGAACCTCCGCTGCCGCCCCTGCTCTCATCCAGAAAATCGTCGCCGCCCGATGCTGCTGTCCTGAAGCCACCGCCTGCTGCTCAGAAGTTGTAGCCGCCGCCACTTCTCCAGTCACACCACCATTCCCGTAGGTAAAAAGATTGGTAAGGGATGTAAGTTTTTATTAATTTATTTCCTTTTTCTGCTTTCTGCCTCCCGCCGTCACTGCTGGTAAGGTAAGGTTTTGGTAACGTTGTGATTTATTAACTTTTGGTTTTCTACAGTAGGTTAATTTTTAATATTAATTTATATTTATTTATTTAGGTTGTGCTTTTACACCTAATAGATTAATATATAATTATTGTGATGTCCAGTAGATTTGTTTGATTATTTTGTGTTTATCCAACCTTGTGATTTTCAAGCATTTTGGTTTAGACAGATTATTGCGATTTAGAAAAATCTTCGGAATAGTCTGTGGATTATTTATAGTCTCGGTGAAATAGTAATTTCTGCGGCACTCGTGGGATCTGCCTCCGTCACTAACGGGAATTAGGCAGCACGTTTGCTTGGTCCCGGGATTGCCTTGAAGTTTTCGCTTGGTGTTTTGAGACTCTTACCTAGGGTCTCGCTCTGGTAAATTGGTTGTAACCTCTCGTTTACTGTTTTCGTAGCGTAGCCCCTGGCCGGGGATTATTTTCTTGGGACTTTGGTGCTGTAAATTTAAGTCTTTGTGATTGACTTATATATTTGTTATCTCTGTTTTGTGGTCTTAATTTTGGTGACTTGTGTGTGCCTGCTTCTGCTTGCCATTTACAGTTTTTTCCTTGCAAATTTTTGTGATTTTTTCATTGGGCTCAAAGTTGTGTAAACAAATGGCCAACCCTACTTCTACGTATGTGTTGGCTCCCTTTACTGGAAAATGTGATTTCAGTATCTAGCAACAGAAAATGGAATGCATCCTAATCCAGCAGAATGTTTACGCAGTCATTGACCATTGTTATGAGGATGATGACCACCTGCGGATTTCGGATTGTACTTGGGGATGGCAAAAAAGGTGGAGATTGTTGGGCTTGGGCCCTATCGTTGTTTTGGCCCATGTGGTAAACCTTTAGGCCCACTCCATTTGTTTGCCCTAGGGCTGTTTGTCAGCTATACAAATACACTACAAGTCTCTCTTCCTTCTTTGTGACGTTAAACGATATTGAGAGAAGTGTGTGAGACTTGTGTGGGTGTTGTGCTACCTAGTCTTAGTCTTTTGGTTATTCTCTCTACTATCCGTATTGATCCGATACTCAGGTGACCTGAGCCCGTCCCTATCGGAATACTCACTGGAGTTGTACAACGGAGACGATGAGGAGACCCAACAGTAGTATCAGAGCCACGAGTCGTCGTCTACTGCCGTCTTTGTGACGCCGCCTCTTCCGTGGCAGAACCCTAGCCGCCGTCGTCACTCGTCCCTACAGCAGCACCACCGCCGCCTGGACAGAACCGCTGCTGCCGCCCCTGCTCTCATCCAAAAAATTGTTGACGCCTGCTGCTGCTGTCCTGAAGCCACCGCCTAGTGCTCAGAAGTTGCAGTCGTCGCGGCTTCTCAGTCACACCACCATTCCCGTAGGTAAAAAGATTGGTAAGGGAGGTAAGTTTTTATTAATTTATTTCCTTTTTCTACTTTCTGTCTCCCGCCGTCACTGCTGGTAAGGTAAGGTTTTGGTAAGGTTGTGATTTATTAACTTTTAGTTTTCTGCAGTAGGTTAATTTTTAATATTAATTTATATTTATTTATTTAGGTTGTGTTTTTACACCTAATAGATTAATATATAATTATTGTGATGTCCAGTAGATTTGTTTGATTATTTTGTGTTCATCCAACCTTGTGATTTTCAAGCATTTTGGTTTAGACAAATTATTGAGATTTAAAAAAATCTTCGGAATAGTCTGTGGATTATTTATAGTCTCGGTGAAATAGTAATTTTTGCGGCACTCGTGGGATCTGCCTCCGTCACTGACGGGAATTAGGCAACACGTTTTCTTGGTCCCGGGATTGCCTTGAAGTTTTCGCTTGGTGTTTTGAGACTCTTACCTAAGATCTCGCTCTGGTAAATTGGTTGTAACCTCTCGTTTACTGTTTTCGTAGCGTAGCCCCTGGCTGGGGATTATTTGCTTGGGACTTTGGTTCTGTAAATTTAAGTCTTTGTGATTGACTTATATATTTGTTATCTCTGTTTTGTAGTCTTGATTTTGGTGACTTGTGTGTGCCTGCTTCCGCTTGCCATTTACAGTTTTTTCCTTGCAAATTTTTGTGATTTTTTCATTGGGCTCAAAGTTGTGTAAACAAATGGCCAGCCCTACTTCTACGTATGTGTTGGCTCCCTTTACTGGAAAATGTGATTTCAGTATCTAGCAACAGAAAATGGAATGCATCCTAATCCAGCAGAATGTTTACACAGTCGTTGACCATTGTTATGAGGATGGTGACCACCTGCGGATTTCGGATTGTACTTGGGGATGGCAAAAAAGGCGGAGATTGTTAGGCTTGGGCCCTATTGTTGTTTTGGCCCATGTGGTAAACCTTTAGGCCCACTCCATTTGTTTGCCCTAGGGCTGTTTGGCAGTTATACAAATAAACTACAAGTCTCTCTTTCTTCTTTGTGACGTTAAACGATATTGAGAGAAGTGTGTGAGACTTGTGTGGGTGTTGTGCTACCCAGTCTTAGTCTTTTGGTTATTCTCTCTACTATCCGTATTGATCCGATACTCAGGTGACCTGAGCCCGTCTCTATCGGAATAGTCACCGGAGTTGTTCAACGGAGACGACGAGAAGACCCAACAAAAGAGATTGTGTATTTTCTGAGTTTTGTTTGGGTAATTTTGAAGTTTAAGGTTTTCTGAGTTTTTTATTTTTTGGATTTTTTGGGAATAATTTGAGGCTGTACTGTATGTGAATTGGAGTCTCCACTTTAATATCTTTAATTAAATAATGAATCTTGTATTTTATTTCATGTGGTCAGACTGTCTGCAATAAAAGATATTGTTACAATTTGGAATTAGTTCTAGCATTTTAAATTAATATTATAAAAATGTAATGTCAACATGTTAATATATATTTACTGCAATTAGTGTTTTGAAATGTTAGAGGATGTAGGTAGATGAATTTGATTTCAGTTTGCATTTATTTTAGCTATATTCTTCAGTACATGCTTGTTTGTTATGTTCTTTTGTCTTATGGTTGTTATTATCCAGTAGTATTTTATTTAATTCAATATCTTACTTTTTGATGCAATTCATGGATGCTTCTCCATATTCTTCTTTTTCTACTGTGAATGAATATTCATTCTAGTAGGTAAAATAAGTACAACCAGTTCCTGCATCATATATTGTATGTTTTTCCACCTCTTTGTGTTGGGCATTTGCTCATTCCTCTATTGACTTGACTTGATAATTCAACTCGATTCGTGTTGCTCATAAATTTACCAAAATTATAAATTGCTACAAAGTTGTAGTAGTATCTTTTTTGAAACCAAAAAAGTGTTAATTTCTCCATATATTACTGCTACATGCCTTCTTTCTTTTTTCCTGTTTTTTTTTTTTTTTCAATTCCTCAGCTTAATCTCGTCTCTGCTTCTGTTATATCCTTTTATATTGCTAGCTTCTATTTTTATATTTACGAATTTAATTGAGCAAAAAAATGATTGAAAAAACTAGTTAGTATCCAATTGATAAAACAAGAATGTGATTACTACTTTGATGTTCAAATGTGGTTTGCTCCCTGCTTTGATGCCTATCAAATCAAGGGGAAAATGTAATTTTAATTAATTAATTGCATATTGATTCTATTTAAATGTTTAAATTATTTTGTTACAGATGAGCGATGCAAATCCAAATACTCCTAGTGGACCGTCCACCAGTGGTTCATGAGGGAGTAAAAGGTGGTTTGGGACTCTTAGACCTCCAGTTCCGTATCCTCGTCCGGTCAGGCCGCGCCCTGTCGAGCCTTCATCATCACAACACGTGGATGGATCTCCACAGACAGTGCCATCTTCAGCACCTCCCGAGAATGTAGTGAATGCTCAGGACCAACGATTCCCCATTATGATCGACCACGAAATGTAAGTTATTCGTGCATTTAATTAATTTTATTTAATACGCAATTGCTTGTTGCATGTGGTTAATATTTACTACAACAACTACTATATTTTACCGTATTTATATTCTTAATGTCATAGTATTGTACCTGGCCACGAGGTGGCCGCGATTGTTAGAAATAATTTTTATTTGTTGCCAACCGCGGAGGGTGAATAATAGCTGGCTTAAGACCCCGAAACCAAAGCAACTCGAATACTTTGAAGAGTTTAAGGTATGATTAAACCATAATTAAAGTTGTTAAATAAATTATTAGTTAATTGTATGTTTTTAATAAATACTTGAATAAATGCAGAAAAAAGGTTGTTTGGGACGAGTCACTCTTCCATGCTGATATTCAGCAAATTCTACGACATAGCTGAGTCTCGCTATAAGAATGTCATGCAGAGTTGGATGAATAGTTATCGTACAGGGAAGGATATACCAGATACGAACGTGGACTTGTGGCGCTCTCTAACCGCCCTTTGGGATGACCCAACTTACATTAAAAAGTGTGAGAAGATGAAGGCCAACTGACTCAAAGACCTTGGAGGAGTTGAGATTGCAAGGCATAAGGGAGGATCCCGATCAGTCCTTGAGCAATCATTGGCTATCGTAAGTATTTTTTTTTAGAATACCTTTTTATTAATCGCTTGCCTATTAAAGCTTTATTAATTATTTGTTTTTAATAGGCGCGGGAGATGGACCGTGAACTGTCTCACTATGATCGGTTTCATATCGCTCACCCGTTCGACGCTGAAACCCAGACGTCCACGTACTCTCTCGCATGACCTAACTCCACGTAAGTTTTATGTTCATAATATTAATTAATTGGCTATAATTGCATATAATAGATTATATTTTCGTAACTTGATTGTAGTTGAACATGCGACGGAACTTAGCAGAGGTCGAGACTCAGGCCCCCTCGAGTTCGGCAACCGGTACATCCCAGCCTCCTCCTGTAGCTGTTGTTAACCAGATCTTTGTGGACACTACTGGGGTCAACAAAGGAAAAATTTTAGGCCTTGGGGGGATGAGCGGTTCCGTCCGGACGTCAGCATCACATGTCTCCCCCCTTCCTATGGATGAGTTGGTTGATCAAAAGTTTAGGGCGATGCTTCCAGATGTAATGAAGATGGTTGTGCATTCGATTGTATGTGCTTTAGGGCTGAATCCAGCTTAGATAGAGGTTGCGGTTAATAATGCTGGAGTCGACCTTGATGGGATGAAGAGTCATGACTGTCACGTGTTTATGCAACACTTGTTACCTATTGCATTCCGTGAATTTCTACCTCCTAATGTGTGGAGGGCTATCACTAAATTAAGTCTATTTTCAGATATTTGACGTCCACGATGATCAAGACAGATGATATGATTCGACTGGATCAAGACATCCCAGTGATTTTGTGTAAATTGGAACGAATATTTCTACCCAGCTTCTTTGACTCAATGGAACACTTACCGATTCACTTAGCATATGAAGCGAAAGTTGGTGGTCCGGTGTAATACAGGTGGATGTACCCATTTGAAAGGTATACTACTAGTTATTACTTATTTATGGTAGCCTCAACTTGAATCGTAATCCATAATTATTTGTATCTATTATTCAGGTATCTCCATAACTTGAAACGTAATTGATACACGTGTTATACAACACTAAAATAAACAACCGCAAGTGTACGACGTCTATCGTAGCGTGATAAGCACGAGGTCGATCCCACAGGGAGGTTAAAGCATAAAAATGTATTTTGCTAGTCGAGTTCTAAATAGACGTGATCGATAATTTGAGTGGTGTGAATTACTCTAATATTACCTAACAAGTGTCACAATTAAGTAATAAAGAGCAAAGACGAAATCGATCAAATACCAAGCAAACAAGTAAAATGAACGTAAAACGAATGTAACTCAAAGAGAAAAGGTGGGTTCCAAGGCAATTGTAATTCTTAGATGTCCGTTTATGAATATTATCTCGTTTAAAGGGCCATTAAGGTTATCCCGTATAAGGTGATCACACAAAAAGAACTAATCGATCTCCCGATACAAATTAATCCAAAGACGCAATGTAATATAAGCTCGTATGTCTACATCACAAACATTACACCATCTAAAATAGCTCCTAAGATCATTCGATTCCCTCTCCGATAATTAATCCTCTCCCGAGATCATAATAATACCGGGTTGCATATTCGCATATGATTAAATGGAATAAATCTCCCGATACTACCCCAATTAACAATAAATCAAGCAAATCATTATGGCCACTAACAACATGCTTTACAATGAATAATTGAATATGCAAATACGAGATAAACACCAATTAAAGCAAGAAATTACTCATAAACATCAATCCAAGTCTTACAATGCCTTAGAACCACAAAGTGTTTAGCTAACTACAAACATAATCAAATTACAAATTCTAAATGAAATAACTAAATAAAAAGGAAAAGAAATAGAAAGCTTAGTATAGAATGTGGTAGGGAATGGAATTTGGGAGCTATTGCATCCTTTCTTCCTTGATTTGATGAAGAATTGAGAGAGAAATGGCCAAAACACCTCCAAGTATGTGTAACTATGTGTGGATTTGGGGGAGAGTCTCTTGGGTTTCAAGAATGAGGCCTTATATAGTGTTGGGGAAGGGTTTGGGTGCCAAAATTGCAAGTTGGTCCCTCAAAAATGGAGAAAATGGCCAAAAACCCCCGAGAATGAGGTCACCCGGCCGGGTGGCTCCCACCCGGGCATGCCACCCGGCCAAAATACGAAGCAAACATTAATTCTGCCTTGCCCGGGTCGAAACCACCCGGCCGGGTGGGTTTCACCCGGGCTAAATACGAATGTCCACCAAATTCAGCCTTGCCCGGGTCGTTTTTGACCCGCCCGGGTCGTTTTTGACCCGCCCGGGTTGATTCTACCCGGGCATGTTTTTTTCGTCTCTTCGTATCTCGAGCTTCCGACCTCCGATTGACTCGATTCCTTTTTTCATTCCACTCCATTTTTCGAGAAGAATCCAACGGTGCGCTCCTCTTTTCGGTCCGATCACTTGTGGTGTGTGTTTTGCTCCAAATTCCATCGTTTTACCTATAAAATCAACAAAACACAACTTTTCCCTCCTTTTGGCTTAAACAATCATATCCAATGCAAAAATCAATGAAATCCATATCAAAATACACTACACATGTGCCCCTAAAACGCGTAAATTCCACCCGAATCAAACTCCCCCAAACTTAAAATGTTGTTTGTCCTCAAACAACTAAGCACTTAAAGCAATGAGGGTGGAATGATCACAATGGAATATTCAATGTAATTCACACATGCAAAGTAGGATGTAATGATATCTCTTTCTCAAAGTGCATTTCTCAATGAAGGTCATAGGTTCACTATTGCAATTCACACTCATGGATCAAAGAATGCATCAACACACAACACATTGCTAATGGGAGACATAATCCAAATGCTCAAGTCCTCTACTCACATGATGAAGTGTTTCTCTCAAACACACAAACAAATTAAGGATATTAATGCACTCATCAACCAAGTCATGCTATGCAATCACCATATGCTTGCCCAACTTCTACCTTCTACACACACTCAAATGCTCAACAATGTGATCAATAGGACTTAATCAAGGATGTAACATTAGCTCTTTGGACAAGGTAGGATGAGTTTAGGAATTGTGACTTTTCTAGTGGAGGACAAAGCTTGTTATTTTACAATGTGTGCTTTCACTTTCACAGCTTACAAACTTCATCCTCACTTTTCTTTTTTCCTTTCTTTTTCAAGCATTCATCACCTCATCTTTTGAACCATTTTTTTCTTCTTTTCAAGCTTTTGGGGCTCTTTGTCCCTCTTTTCTTTTCCTTGATTTTCTTTTCATCTTTCTCTTTTTCTTCTTTCAACTTCTCCAACTTTTCTTTTCACCCAAGATATTCATTCAAGCACATGTTTTCCACTTTGTCTTTTATCCCCCACTAGATATAGGAATCAAAGGCTCAAAAAGGCTAAGTGGTTAACATTGTAGTTTGCCAAGAAAATGAGGAATTAAGCTCAAGGGGCTAACTACGGAAAATTACTTCGGTTTTGGGAAATTTTGGTTAAGTGACTCTTTTTAGAACAAGATGGCCTATATCACATCACAAAGTTTCACACAATCATGCTTTCAAACAAGAACTTAGGCAAGTTCTAGGATCACTAGCAATAACCTAGTCCACTCTCAAATGAACTAAACCGGATTACATGCTCGATTTAAGGCTCAATTCTCACCGGTTTATTCAATAGGACTCTCACATTCATCAAATGTCCCCAAACAACAACACATCATATATCCATGCTATCCAAGATTACAAATATGAACACAATCATGAAACTATATCCAACATCAATCATGCTTTCATTCAAAGCAAATAAACATCATCACAACTACTCAACAATGGATTCCAATGACTATTCATGCTCACATTTCACCACATGTTCACTACCCAACATATGATCAAAACCAACTTAATCAATACAATCATGTGAAAGTCAAGTGTGCGCCGGTGCAAAATGTGACACAAGTAGAATGACGAACCGGTGCAAGGGTAACAACTAGTAGAAAAATAAAAGAAAAATAACTCCCCCAAACTTAGAATTTTACTATGTATAAATTCTAAGTTTGGGGCTACAAGTTGTTACCTCCCTCCTTGCACATCCAATGCTTCTTCAAAGATCACCATTGCAACACTTGATTCCTCTCTCCAAAGTTGGTTTTGCTTCTTCTTCATTCTCCAAAACAAAGTGTCCATAGTACTCTTCATCCATACCTACAAAATAAACCAAGCTATCAACACTACTAAAGCAATAAAAACAAGAAAGCAATAAAACCTTGGGTTGCCTCCCAAGAAGCGCTATTTTTAACGTCCTATGCCGGACGGTTCTCCTTGAGGGGAATATCAAGTCACCCCCTTGTCACCCTTGTTCTTGACCTTCCGTGCCCATACAACTTTCTTAAGTCCATCAAAACATCCACTAGCTAGCCCATCCGGCTCTTCAACCATGTCATAAGATGTTGATGCCTCATTCACTCCCAAACTTGCACAAGTAGCTTTTCTTGATTTGGGGGAGTTTTTGAAAAAAACTCCCCCAAACTTGGCCTTCTTGCCCATCTCTAATTCATCGTCTTCTACCTTGGGGTTCTCCTCCACAATATTCATCTTGGGCTCTTCTTCTACCTCCTTTCTCATGGGTATTGGGGGATATTCTCCCTTGGGAAACCCATACTCTCCATTCTCATCATTTCGGAGCTTGATAGTTCTAAACATGTCAATTGTAACTATCTCTTGGTTCATTCGAAGCTCCAATTCTCCATTCCTCATATCAAGTTTGGCTCCTCCGGTTGCCAAAAATGGCCTTCCCAATATCAATGGAGTGTTTTTGTCTTCCTCCATGTCCAAAACCACAAAGTCTGCCAGAAAGAGAAATTTGTCAATTTTGACCAATACATCCTCCACTATACCCAAAGGGTATGTCATAGACCTATCCGCCAATTAGAGGCTCATTGTGGTTGGTGTGAGCCCTCCTAAACCAAGTGATTTGAAGAGTGACAATGGCATGAGGTTGATGCTCGCTCCCGAATCACATAGGGCTCTTAATGTACCTCCATCTCCAATAATGCATGGTAAAGTGAAGGATCCGGGATCCCTAAGCTTTGGAGGTAGCTTAGCTTGAATTATGGAGCTACAATGTTCGGCTAAATGCACCGTCTCATATGCCTCTATTTCCCTCTTATGTGACATTATCTCCTTCAAGAATTTGAAGTAATGTGGTATTTGTTCAAGAGCTTCGGCGAAAGGGATGTTGATATGAAGTTTCTTGAACATCTCCGCAAACTTGACAAACTTGCTATCCAAGTTTTTCTTCTTCATCCTTTGAGGATATGGGATGGGCATTACATTTTTACTAAACAAATGAGGGATTGCCTCCCCACTCTTCTTCTCCCCTTCTTTCTCTTCTTTCTCTTTCACTAAGCCATCTCTTTTGTCAACACCCTCGGGTGCCATTACCACTTCCTCCTCTAACGGCATCTTGGGCCCATCGTAGCTTGTCCCGCTTCTTAACCTTATGGCTTTGCATTGCTCCTTGGGATTTAGCTCCGTGTTAGAGGGGAATTGCCCCGGAACGTGTTTCTTTCCAATAGCATTAGCAAGTTGGCTCATTTGCTTTTCCATGGCTTTCATATTGTTTGCCACATTCTTGATCATTTCTCCTTGCTCATCAATTCTTTGCCAAGTCTTGTTTGCATTCTCCCTAGTTTCTCTTATGAATTTCGTGGTTTCCCCCATAAAAGCACCAAACATATCCTCCATTGATGGCTTTGATGAAGACTCCACAACAGCTCCATCTCTAACATTAAAATTCGGAGGTGGTATGATGGTGTTTCTTGTGTTGGCATAAGAAAAGTTCTCATGGTGCCTCAAATTCGGATGATATTGGTTGGGATTGAAGGGACTTTCATAGGCTTGCCTATCGTTCCAACCTCTCTCTCTAAATTGCCTATCCCTTTGATTGTTCATGTAGTGGGCTTCTTCATATTGCTCATCACGTGGCTCCACTAGTGCCTTGGCCGTCATCAAAGAGATTAGCTTATCCACTTTGTTGGACAAGTTGGCACTTTCTTCCGAATTTTGAGTGGATGCTACCCTTCGATTTTGCCTTCGTTCGGATGGCCATTGATTGCCATTCTTAGCCATTTCTTCCAAAAGCACATAACCCTCATCTGTCGTCTTTCCTAGCAAAGAGCCTCCACCGGCCGAGGCATCTACCATCCCTCTCGTTCGATGGTCCATCCCATTGTAGAAGTAACAAATCAATTGGTCTCTTGAAAAACCATGTTGAGGGCAACTCCTTATCAAATCCTTGAAACGCTCCCAAGCCTCGGCTAATGACTCATCATCATCTTGCATAAATGAAGAAATCTCTCCTCTTATCTTGATGGTCTTGCTTGGAGGAAAGTACTTCATAAGGAAGGCATCTACAAGGTCGGCCCAATTCTCAATGGTTCTTAGATCAAGGGACATGTACCATTGCTTTGCACGATCACGGAGAGAGAATGGGAACAATTGGAGACGGATGTAATCTTGAGGGACTCGATTGATCTTAACCGTTCCACTTATCTCTAGGAATTGAGATAAATGGAGGTTAGGATCCTCCTTTGACAACCCTCCAAATTGGTTGTTTTGAACCATCATGATCAAGGCCGGCTTGAGTTCGAAATTGTGAGCATCTACGGGTTCTCGACCCGCTCCTCCATATGGCCTCGGAATAGGACGGAAGTGGTCTCTCAAGACTCTTTGTGGCTCCTCATCCTCCCTTCGTCTACCATCTCTTTCCATACAAATATTCTCTTCAACTCTTCGACGAAAGTTGTCCCTTAGCACTCCTTGAGGTCGGTTACCTCCATTCCCGTTAGGTTCCTCGACTCCTTCGACCCCGTGATTCTCAAGTTCCTCCTCTTCTTCAACCGGATTCTCCCTTCGGTTCATTCTTTCCAACTCTAGTCTTCTCCTTTCGGCGTTCCTTCTTCGACAATTGGCCTCAATCTCCGGATCTAAAGGTAGCACTTCTTGGTGGTTCCTCCTAGATCGTGTGATCATAAACCATGTCTATCAAAAGAACAAACTAGAGTGAGGATTGCAAATAAGCTCAAAGTAACAAACACAAATATTTTTGGATTTTTGCAAATAAAGAAAGCAAATAAGTGTCTAAACTAAAACTCTCCTAGCCTACACTCTAGAGCTTATAAAAACCTCCCCGGCAACGGCGCCATAAACTTGATACACGTGTTATACAACACTAAAATAAACAACCGCAAGTGTACGACGTCTATCGTAGCGTGATAAGCACGAGGTCGATCCCACAGGGAGGTTAAAGCATAAAAATGTATTTTGCTAGTCGAGTTCTAAATAGACGTGATCGATAATTTGAGTGGTGTGAATTACTCTAATATTACCTAACAAGTGTCACAATTAAGTAATAAAGAGCAAAGACGAAATCGATCAAATACCAAGCAAACAAGTAAAATGAACATAAAACGAATGTAACTCAAAGAGAAAAGGTGGGTTCCAAGGCAATTGTAATTCTTAGATGTCCGTTTATGAATATTATCTCGTTTAAAGGGCCATTAAGGTTATCCCGTATAAGGTGATCACACAAAAAGAACTAATCGATCTCCCGATACAAATTAATCCAAAGACGCAATGTAATATAAGCTCGTATGTCTACATCACAAACATTACACCATCTAAAATAGCTCCTAAGATCATTCGATTCCCTCTCCGATAATTAATCCTCTCCCGAGATCATAATAATACCGGGTTGCATATTCGCATACGATTAAATGGAATAAATCTCCCGATACTACCCCAATTAACAATAAATCAAGCAAATCATTATGGCCACTAACAACATGCTTTACAATGAATAATTGAATATGCAAATACGATATAAACACCAATTAAAGTAAGAAATTACTCATAAACATCAATCCAAGTCTTACAATGCCTTAGAACCACAAAGTGTTTAGCTAACTACAAACATAATCAAATTACAAATTCCAAATGAAATAACTAAATAAAAAGGAAAAGAAATAGAAAGCTTAGTATAGAATGTGGTAGGGAATGGAATTTGGGAGCTATTGCATCCTTTCTTCCTTGATTTGATGAAGAATTGAGAGAGAAATGGTCAAAACACCTCCAAGTATGTGTAACTATGTGTGGATTTGGGGGAGAGTCTCTTGGGTTTCAAGAATGAGGCCTTATATAGTGTTGGGGAAGGGTTTGGGTGCCAAAATTGCAAGTTGGTCCCTCAAAAATGGAGAAAATGGCCAAAAACCCCCGAGAATGAGGTCACCCGGCCGGGTGGCTCCCACCCGGGCATGCCACCCGGCCAAAATACGAAGCAAACATTAATTCTGCCTTGCCCGGGTCGAAACCACCCGGCCGGGTGGGTTTCACCCGGGCTAAATACGAATGTCCACCAAATTCAGCCTTGCCCGGGTCGTTTTGACCCGCCCAGGTCGTTTTTGACCCGCCCGGGTTGATTCTACCCGGGCATGTTTTTTTCGTCTCTTCGTATCTCGAGCTTCCGACCTCCGATTGACTCGATTCTTTTTTTCATTCCACTCCATTTTTCGAGACGAATCCAACGGTGCGCTCCTCTTTTCGGTCCGATCACTTGTGGTGAGTGTTTTGCTCCAAATTCCATCGTTTTACCTATAAAATCAACAAAACACAACTTTTCCCTCCTTTTGGCTTAAACAATCATATCCAATGCAAAAATCAATGAAATCCATATCAAAATACACTTCACATGTGCCCCTAAAACGCGTAAATTCCACCCGAATCAGTAATGCTAAACAAAAGGCGAATGTCGAAGCATCGATTGTGAACGCATATTTGAATGAAGGGGTTGTAATGTTTTGTTCTTATTACTTTGAGGACCATGTTAAGACGAGGTTGAGGAATGAGCCTCGTAACTACGATGGTAGAGGTACATACAATATTTGTGAAGAGCTGGAGGGCATGTTGTCCATATATAAGTTTTCGGGTAAAACCATGGGAAAATACACTGAACGTTTTTGGTCAACGGACAAGGAGTCGAATACTGCACATACATATGTATTATTGAATTGTCCAGAAGTCGAACCCTACATTCAGTAAGTGTTCTCATTTATGTATCGTTCCTCATTAAAATGCCTAACGACTTTGATAATTGTAATTAGTAATGGTATATATATTGTTGTGAATTAGTATGTATACTCAGCAATTACGCCATGAAGAACGGAATATTTCGGATAAGGCCATAGAAGCTAGCATTCAATCAAAAAAATTCCATATGGTTCAAAAAATACGTGAGTAACATTTAATTACGGGTTATACGAATTATTATTAGAATATATTATGTATTAGTTAAAGTTCATTTGAATTTCAGGGGGAGTGAAACGACGTAGGGAATCGTTATTTACATGATCTCAGCAGAGGATCATTGCGTTGTGTAAGAACTTACGACGGATATTATGTGAATGGGTACAAATTTCATACATCCGAATTTGCATCAAGAAAATCGACTACCAACAGTGGTGTTTGCGTTTCAAGTGCAAACTACAATGCAAATGTAATGGATAACTTTGGAGTGCTATAAGAAGTGGTTGAAGTAGAATATTAGGGATATCCGGCAAATAGTGTAGTATTGTTCAACTGTGATTGGTTTGATCAATCCACAAAAGGAACAAGAATTCATCATAATTACAAGCTTGTAGATGTTCACCAGAGAAGGAGATATAAAGGTTACGATCCTTTTGTATTTGCAAATCAAGTGTGTCTGATATACTACTGCACCTATCCAGGGCGAAAACAAAATAATGAATGGAATGTTGTTTCAAAGTAAAGGCAAGATCGTTGGTGGAAGTACCTGAAAAGAAAAAAAGTGACGAAGAAGAAGTTCCGTTTCAAACAGAAAAGATAGAGGCTCAAAGTGTGGTCTATACGGAAGATTTAAATCTGTTTGTGGACTTGACGGGTGCAAATCATGAGTTGATCGAAATTGAAAACAATGATGAACAGGATAACGAGGGAGAAGATGATGCAAATAAATATGAGGATGAAGATGAAGAAGAGGATGAGGATGAGGATGATGAATATTAGTTTTAAATAGTTATTAATATTATTTTGGACTTCTTAAAGTAACGTTGATTTTTTACAATTAATTCAATGATTTTTATCAATTAATATATTAATATATGTGGAAATGATTTAAAAAATGAAGCTTTGAAAAATTATTATTCATAACATATACAATAAAGAAATTAATTATATATATATATATAATTATTTTTAAAAGTTACACAAGACAATTCCTTAACACCCATCCATCGGGGATCAATTTCCACAAAGGCCAAAATAAAATGGTCAATTAAATAAAGAGGGTGTGGATCGGCGGGTCGGGTCAGAGGTGGTGATTCGGGTCGGGTAACTTTATAGATGACAAATAGTTTGTCCACAAATTCTAGAATTTTAGAGTTGCAATTTATAATACATATATATAATTTAGATCGATATGAGTTGCACAATAAATTATGGAGTAGTATTTTTTTCTGAACAGTCCTCGAAGATCCCTGTACTAATAAATAAATTTGAGACCACACATAGTATTGAATATTGATTGAAAGCTGCTAGCGCATTCTCCTTCATTATATCTATATATTTGTAGTTGAAATTTCTCCTTGGATTAAATTCGGGTGTAGTTCATAAAATTAAAGTTTTAATTAATCAAGTACCAAATGAATTCTCAAAACTTTCAGGGAAAAAAAAAAAACATCAAGCTGCCCATTATTTTGAACGCTTTCTCATTTATATCTGCATATAATGAGGAAAATCTACCATAATTAATAAATACCATGAATTTGTTGCGGCAGCTTCATCCTTTTTTTATGTTTTGATTCACCTGCAGCAGCAGTACGTATATGAAATTTATAGCGCTGTCAAAATATATATCATCAATGAGCTAATTTTTAAATAAGAAAGAGGCCAAAAAAAAAGAGGAAATAATTTTTTGGGAACTAACTATACTATGGAGGTAGCCATTCTAGAACAATATGCTTATGGACTAACACAATTAAATTTTGTCAAATTTGAGCTCGCAAATTTTAATTTTCACACGTTTAGCTGAATTGGGGTATTTTGGGTTGGCAAATTTAAATTATTATATTTTTTTTCACACGAATACCATTAGATACCCACAATGCATTACTCCGTATCATTTTCTTAATTTGTAAGTTGTGTCTACACATTCTATTACAATTATATTTAAAACTGAATTTTATTACCACAATTGTCACTCAATTACATTTACTTTGCATTTTATATATTAACACATTTTAACTACCCATTGTAAACTTTTTTCATTTTAATATAATCAAAGGAAAATGAGAAGGATACGGGGAGTATTAGATAAAACGCTGGATTGAAATGATCCAGGGCGCCGCCGATAAGTGTGTGAATGTAATTTGTGAAGACCTCGCTTTCACTCATGCATACTTATAGCATCAAATCATAATACCATGAGTAATATTTTTTTCAAATTAATGAGATCAACATCACAAAAATGAATAAACATAAGCATCATTAAATGGAGGATAATATGTGCATATCAACTCAAGAAAACGATATACTATCAAATATCAAAGTAGCTATACGTTATATCTAGCTATGATTTACTTTTAAAAATCTAATTGATTATTTAATATTGTCAATGTTTGATCAATTTAGAAAATCTTAAACCAAATCATCGTACAATTATTTGACAAGACAAAATTGAAATACTGCATGCCTAAGAAAAGAATTTTGATCTAATTATACATGATTTTATTATCATCCAGGGATGAAACACAGTGGTTAAGAAAATTGACTATTTTACCCCTATTAATTTTTTTACTGAAATGTGCAAAATGATACTCCGTAGTATTTTCATCAGTAAGATGCATACTTAATTCGTCGTCTATCTTGCATATGCTAAATGTATTGTTGAGGTCAAATAAGTCTCACATCGAAAAAGCATTAAAGGATCATGGACTATAAAAGGATGGACTAGTATCCCCATTGGGATGAGACATTTTGAAGAAACTCAAAAGCAAAGCCGTGAGAATTTGACAAACTCAAAGCGGACAATATCATACCAAGTGGAGAATACGAAAGAGTCCATCCCAAGAACATAACATGTATCATACCTGCCAATTGGGAATTGAACTCCACGAAATCTTGTATATCTCCCTTTTTTCTTTGATATATTATATATAGCATAGTTTTTTTTGAAAAAGGAAAATTTTATTGCTAGTTTTGCTACCTAGTACACGGGGTACTCAATCCGTAATGTTACACTCTAGATTTCTAAATTTCTCGAGAACACTTCCTTAGTATCTACAGTCACCTTTGCTCAATCATACAAATAAATGGATCACAACACCAAGCTGAAATAGATGAGTTTGGAGCAATTAAGTTCTCCCCTCCCAACCATGTCCACAGGTTAATTTTGACGTTCTCCATAGCCTTCTTCACATTATGTCTCTCACCTGAAAAGTGCATATTGTTTCTTCCTCTCCAGATTTCTGCAACCACAGCAACCCACAGCTACTTGGAGATTTGATTCATTGTGAATTAAATTGACTCTTTATAACTAAATGTATCATATATACCGCCAATTCATTTTTTAAAAATAATTCCTTTAATAGTTTTGGTGGTATTGTTGTACAATAAATCTCCAAATTTAATTTTTTGCACATAAATTTGAACACAGTTTACCAATAAATCTATTGATTGGCTCTATAGAGGTAGTTTCAGGATTAAATGATTCGAATTAAGTTGAGCATTATAGTCTGCAATTCTGCGTACAATATTAATTCATTCGATATATTTTAAACCTCTTTAATTTCTTGCATATATAGCACATGACACACACCAAAATTCTCAGTAATGTGTGTCCGACCGGCCTCTCATTATGAATCAATCATATCTTTTTTTTTTTTTTTGATATATATGGAGCTACCTTGTGTTCGAATTGAATTGAAGGACTTGAAATTAAAGGATTTCAAATCCAATCAAGTACGGGCCTGTGGATTTCAAATTCACCAAAAAAATCCCTTTAAGAAAATAGTTTAAAATGAGAGTAATGAATTTCAAATCCGTAAATAACTGGAACAAGAGTGTAGTTGAATCATAAATTATTTCCTCTTAATTGATACAGGAAAACATCACAGGGATTTAAACACACAACAAAATTCTAAATAATGTGTATCCCTCTCATTATGAATCATATCCTTTTTTTCTAATATAATTTATAAAAGGGAGCTAAGGACTTGAATACCGTAAGGGTGGATTTCAAATTCACTAATAAAATCTCCTGGATATATATATATATATATATATATATAGTTAAATCCTCTAATCCAAATGCAATTTGCAGGGCAATTATGCCCCTTGTCTAAAATAATATTCCTAATTATCCATTTGAAGATATTGCAGATTAACATATATGGCAATTAATTACTATATGAGCTATCTCACTTAATATACACTGCATGAAAATGAAGATGCAAAAAATATTTCATCTTAATACATGATACATACATATATATATAGTACATGAGGTCTTAGATACTCATTAATATTAATTAAATTATAATTATATAATGTAGCTAGAAATATTTAAGAAGCAGTCGTTGGTAATCATGAAGGAAATGATAAATAATAGGAACAAGAGTGCCGTTGAATCATAAATAATTTCCCCTTAAATGACACTGCAGGATTTAAAAGTTGTCACAATTTCATACTTATATAACATAAGCATGAGATAGAGTTTACAAAAGATCATACATATATAGCTAGATCTTCTTATTTATGCATATATATATGCATTATTCATCATGGAAATTGATCATGATCATTAGGGTTACCTGCCAATGAAACTTGTTGATTGGTGAGTGCAAAATCCCAGTTTCCAAAAAATCCCATAAAATCAGGAGCAGAGGAGGAATTTCCAGAAGTTGTTGGCCAAGATACTGTGGATGCAGATGAGCTCGAATTACCAAGAAATTTCTCAATTGTGCCCACGTCACCTAATTCTGCACATTCATATGGAGAAACCACACCTTCAAAAGGGGTAATATTTGAAAACCCTAATTTCTGAATATGTTCATGATAATTGTTAGGGTTCATCATCAGCCATTTCTCCATCATTTTCTCTCTTGTCCTACTCCTCGCCCGTGCTCTCGCCTTCTCCCTCGACTCCCTCGTGCTCGCGACCCCCCTCGTTACTTTCGTTGGACTAATGCACAACGGCTCTTTATTAATATTTGATTCGGAAACCACTTCACATTCTTCAGACAAAAAAGACTCACTCTTGACATGATCAGTACCACTATTAATGGAGTTGTTGTTGTTATGATCTTTGATGAGATCCTTGATGGCCTTCCTCGATTTAGTGAAGAGCCACTCTATGGTTTTGCTGGCTTTATCATACCCTAACATGTCTTGAAGATCGAAGAATTTTCGAGCAACTTGAAGAGAAAGCCTCATTCTCCTGTCTCTAACACCTTGAGCAGTGCAAATCTTGCTGTGTCGATCCTTCTTTCCCGTTCTTCTTCGTGGCACCACGCCAAGGCTTCGTCTCCTCAAGGGCTCCTTTTCGTTTCGTTTTGTTGCATCTTTTTTAATTTCGGGATCATTAGTAGTAGTGGTGGTGGTGTTGGTCATGTTGTGATCAATATTGTGGTGAAGAGTTTGAAAGAAGATCTGATTCAAGGGGGATTCGTGTTCATCGAGGAAAGGGGAAGGGAAGTTGAAGAGGTCGGAGCTAGGGTTATGAAAATCAGAGGGAAAAGGGTGCTTTTTGGAGGAAGGGGAGGAGTTATCATTGTAGTTGAATGAAGGAAGCTGCATTTTTGAATGCAGTACTACTAATTATTGTCTCTTTCGGATTTGGTGGAGAGGTTTTAAGTGGCGAACTAACTTGAAGAAATTCTTGACTACACCATGATCTTGATGGATGGATGAATGAAGAATGCAGGTAAAAGAAAATTAAAGGTAGAGCATGGACGACGTGGCCTAATTCTTCCAAAATACGTATTTGTATGTAAAGAATATATTGTTATACAAGGCTAGTGATGGTGATGGGATCAATATGTATGTGTGTATATATACAGTATTATTTTTTTTAGAGCTAGCATTCAATTTCAACTGTTCATGACATAATTAAAATAAAAGTTATTATAAGCTATAGTGTTGATATGCCTTGAATCTCACACTTCGCTGAGTTGTACGGGGGTCTCGCTGCCCGTGGACGTAGCCAATTCATTGGTGAACCACGTAAATCACTTGTCTTCTTTACGTTTCTTGTTCATGCTCTATAATCCTATTCTGTCACAACATATAGATTAATACTCCCTCCATTTTTTAATATATGTCATTTTAGCTTTTAAACTATTTTTAAAATATAATTTTGAGTTATTTTCTTTAAATTTAATTATTTTATTCTTATTCATTTATAAAATTAATGAAAACAAGGTTTTTTCAATTCAGGGTTTTGAAAGATATAAAACTATCAATTTAGGGTCTAAAATATTTTTCATATCGATTTATGACCTAAAAAATAGAAAATTATCAATTCAAGGCTTGAAAAAAAATGTATCAATTATAGCTCACACATTTTAAGACCATGCTGGCCAACTATAAAAATATACAAACAATATTTTAATTTCAGATATAAACAAATGAAAAATAATAATGTATATATATATAGATAATTAAGGATATAAGCTACTCCGTATAAAAATTCAAGGTAAAGTCTAGTATGCACTCAAGTGCATGTTGTGCACCATAGTCCACTTTTCGATCAGTTACACTGATTTACATTTTTTGGTAAATGGTGTTGCACTTTTCAATTATTACTAAAAATATTATTATACAATTTAATAATTGAAAAGTGCAACACCATTTACTAAAAAGTGTAAGTCAGTAAAACTAAAAAATGCAACATAAACTAGGGTGTACAACATGCACTCGAGCCATAGCAGATCAACCCAAAATTCAAACATGTTCGTCTTAAAATTTCTGAGTCATAAATTGATATTTTCTATATATCTTTCACATCCAAATGGATAGTTTTCTACTTTTTCAGACCCTGAATCGACAGAATAAATCTTTTAAATTAACCTAGTTTTGCTATATTTCAAACCTTTAATTAACATATATAGTATTCCATAAATGGGATAATATTGCAGCACAGAACTCTGAATAAGTCTTGCTATTAATTTATCTTAGCATATTAACTGTGTAAAAATGATGCTTCGATATATATAGTTGATACCCCGTATAAGTATATATAAACTTTGTTGTTTGTGATCAAACATGAGATAAAATAAACTTAATCGGTAGTTAGTTTATTAAATATTACTCCAGTAACATATGGGAAGATTTAAAAACGACATTAATTATTATATTATTAAAATCATCAATCAATATGTCATAAATATGAGTCAAAGAAGTTTGAAATTTTGACTTTTCCTCATTTTGGAAAGAATTTATAAGTACTAAGCTGTAGTAATTATAATACTGCAGCAATTAAACTACGGTTTTCAATTGAAGATTAATGGCCATTCTTATTTGGTTAATAAAGTGGAAATCCACTATCTTTTATTACTCTCCCCTATTCTAAATGCATGTCATTAATTTTAAATTAAATCATACATATTAAAAATATATATATAATACTACTACCCTTAATAAGTATATTTATTTCTTATTAAAATAACATATTTATTTAAATGTTTTAATGATTCAAAGGGTAAATTTAAAAAATATATAATTAATTTACATTGAAAAGTGCAAAATATGTAATCTAATTTGTAAATGAAATAAAATGTTACAATCTTAATATGAATGTACAAAAAGAAATTAGTACAATTTTAATAACACTTAATGTCTTTTTAATATGTGTTAAAAAAATTGCCCCAACATAATTACTGTACAACAGAACAATCTTTTAATGATAACATCCCCTCATTATAGTATTTCTATTTAAAAGTCTTTAATAATAGAAAAATGATTTTTAATAGTTGATCTTATTTTTTATTTTTACTTTTCTATCATTAAAGAGTACTTTTAGCTAGAAAAATTATGACATAATTTATGTCAATTTTATTATAGTGCAAGACTATTTTAGTGTTGTGGAGGGAATATTATTTTTCAAATTTTATAATTTGGTGCATGAGGTTATATCGAGGTGTGGGCCTTTTTTTTTTTTTTTGGAGGGGGGTGGGTGGGGTAGTGAGATTATGCAGTACTGTTGTAGAGATATGATGTTATATGGTGGGTGTGGAAAGGTTTGACGGTCAGACAGTGAAAGCTCCTTAGAAAATGAAGCTCATAGGTGTCCCCCCAACCCTAATTAAAAACCCTATGTCCCAAGCGTAGGACAATTATTTGAACTGCTATTTAAATTGCTTTACTCCCATTTAAGCCCATGTTTTCTTTGACTAGCTCAAATCTCTCTCTCTCTCCACATTATAAATACTAGTCAAGTCTCTCACATCATTGTTTAATAATCTTATAATGAGGGCTTAAACTTCAAACTAGCCAATTGATTACAACAGAAATGTCCCTTTTTAGGATTAATGACTCATTATTTAGGTGTGCTTGGTAAATCAAGAATCTAACATCGTGTTTATTATGTTATACTTAATGTATTTTCTACGTTCGACAAAGATAAACTTATTTTCTATTTTCATCTGTTCCACAAAGATAGATTATTTACTATATTTAATGTAGGAGTATTAATTTTTCATTTTAACCTTATCCTTATTTAATGTATCTTTTTTTTTTTAATTAAAATTTAGATACTAGTAGTCGTAGTAGAGTGAATGAGAACAAAATGGAAAACAAAATAAAAATTTAATCATGTTTGATTTATTAGATTAGATAGAATATATTATTTTATCCCTATAATTCTCATGTTTGGTTTACTTGAATTTAGCCCGTGATTATAATTGGCCCGAGATTGTTATTCTTGATAATCATGCATTTGGGTGTTAATTAGTCCCAAAGAGAAGGTGAGATATTTTAATCCATCAATTCAAACACAAATCTCAATTCCAAAAATAATGCAATCCTATTTAATCCTATCATACCTTATCTATCCCAACCTGTAAAACAAACGAGCCCTAATTAATACAGGTAGTTAACGTGCAGTCCCCGGATTAGTTGAGTTGGGATTTCTCCTATCCCCCTAAATAGATCGAATAGTCCCCGGATTGAGGGATGAGATAATGTTGGATAAATTAACTCATCCCTCTCCTAGGATTAGTAATTCCACATATACATGAAAAATAGTCTACAAAATTGTCGGGACTTGCATTAATCTCGGGTCATAATTAATCATATCAATCAAACCAAACGTTTGATTCGCTGGGAATAAAACGTCAATCAAGCCTAATCCAACATAATCAAGCAAACCAAACAAGTTCTAACTATATTAACTTCGATCTATTTAGGGGGATAGCAGAAATCCCAACTCAACTAATCCGGGGACTGCACGTTAACTACCTGTATTAATTAGTGTAATAAACTTTTTTTCCAGTCTCTTTATATGGTACAATATATTCTCTATTTATTGACTATTTGATTATGCTTTATAAGCATTGTGTTTTTTTTTTAAATTATATATAGAAATTATAGAACTATAGAAGAGTATAACCCAAAAAAAGTATATATAGAAATTCGTTCAAAAAAATGTACATGTAGAAGTAAAATATTATAATGACTTGAATATTCACAATAGTTATAGCTTGTAAGATAAAGTTGAATAATTATCAATTATTATCCTTTTATTGGGGGTCGCGACGTGTGTGGGCGATTTTCACACACTGGAGGTGCGATTTTCACACACTTCAGGTGTGATTCACACAGTTCCGTCTCCACCCTTTTCTCTTGTAGATCTAGTCTTTTGTCATGTAGATCTGCTCGTGTTCTTGTAGATCTGTGAGTTATTGCGTCAGATCTGATCCGTTACTGTTTGCCACCATCTTTCGTCGTCGCCGTCTTTCAGATCTAGGAAGCAAATCCTTAGATCTACTTTGTTCTTGCCGTCACCGTCGCAGATGCACCGGTTTTTTGCTTCTTTTATGTAGTTGTTTTTTCAGTTTTTGTTAGGGATCAACCTAGATTTTATCCTAACGGAGCCACGGTGACCGTTAGGGTATTTCTTTGTTGATCCTATTTACTGTGTTTTTTAGGTTGCTCTATTTTGTTTGTTTAGTATAGTGTTTTAGTTGTTGTTGGTTGGGCTTCTCGTTTTTCGTTATGGATCGTTGTGGGACTTCTTTTTTTTATGGTTGGGCTCTTTGAGATAGACTCTAGAGCCCTGGTGTTCTGATTCTTGGGATACGATACTTGGTGGAACTTTGTCTTTTTTTCTGTTTCCTATTCTTGACATGAGAACACCTTAGTGTGGGGTTGTCTCGTTGAAAGATTGGAGACCTGGGCATCTGTGAAGGCAAAGGGAAACTCGTCTTTCCTCTTCTCACGATTGGAGTGGACGGCGATACTATGGTTTGAAGATCAAGATCTTGTGCTCATGATTTGTAATCTAATTTTATGATCTTGTAAACCCCCCATAAAAAAAAAAAAAAAAAAAATTTATCAATTATTAAAAAGAATACATAAGTTAGTTTCTTTACACATTCACATGCAGAATATATGATGTAGTAACAAACATTAAAAAAAAAATGCAAATGACATATTTTTATTACATTAAAGATGACATAAATATTGTGGAGTATATGTTGGGTCGCCTAAGGGCTAAGGTCAACTGACCCCCAAAAGCCCATAACTCACTTAAAGCCCAATATATTTGGGCTGCTAAATTAAGCCTATTCAGTTCCTGACAAATTTTCAATGGGTACGTCTATTGGCACCTCCATCTTTGTTAACAGTACTCCCCCGGTTGATGAACTCCCCCTCATTAAGAGAATGTTAGATGCACACCCATGAATTGTCAATATTACCCTTTTCTCTATAACTTTTTTTTAACTAAACACACCCTCAAAATCCTAATTTATCTCTTCTAAAATTCAATAAAATACAAAATCTAAAACTATCTTCTTCCCCACCACAACTGCCACTGCCGTCGCCTGCCCCTGGTCGACCTAAAGTTGTCAAAAAAAATTTTAAAAAAATATATATATATATATATATATTTTGATAAATCAGTGTCGACTATATACATTCTCGTCGACAAGAGTGTATATGGTAGACAATGATTTGTCGAAACTTGTAAAAAAACAGATTTTTCTAAGTTTTTTTTATTTCTATTTTTTTTTAGATGAAGTTGGCCATCGAAAATGATGGTGGTGATGGTGATGGTGATGGTGATGTGATGGCGGCGGCCTAAAATGGTGACTGGAATTAGAGTTTATATTTAAATGTTGAAAGATGAATAGTAATAAAGATATTTTAGATTTTTTATATCATTATTAAATTAATAAAATGAAAGGGTGAATACTGTTAACAAAAATGAAGTTGCGAATAGCCCGTACACATTTCTAATAGGACACGAAACAAGATGGTGGAGAAAGACCAAATAACTTTTGACAGTGGCAAGTTTGGGCCAGGCAATATACAACTCCCGACTTGTTAAATATACCCTTCTATTCATACACCCCTCAAAAATGAATTATGTTAGATGTACTCACTCTAGAATACCTAATATGTTATTTTCTTTCAAAAGTGTCCATGTTAAATATACTTTCCTAAAAATTCTAATTTTTTCTTCCCTCCTCCCACCTTCTTCATTCTTTTAAATTCTCTCCTTCAATCCAATGTCAGCGCTGCCCGCAGCCGCACTCCTCCCTCCTCCTTTTGTCTGCTGCATTTTTTTTTTCTACAACATTGCGGCGGCTCCGCCCTCCTTTCTCGCGATGTCGCCGCCCTGCCTTTCCCCACCCAAGCCGCCCAACGTCGCCACTCCTCCCCCCACCCAAAGGCGTCGCCCCCTTCCTTTTGTTTTTTTGTTTGCTTCTTCTACCTCCAAGCCTCCCGTGCCGCATGGCCACAGCCACCGACCAAACTAGTCTGTCGAAAAAGTGTGACTTTTTTTAGATTTCTAAGTTTTTTTTAATCTGTCGTGGCGGCAGCTATGCGTTATTGGACCTATATTAGTAAATACACTCTCCTTATTATTTATTGTATAGGCCCATCTTAGTTTCCTATGGGCTCTCTTATAAAGCCCATTAGGGTTAGGTTAGACCTAATTCTCTCTTGTATAAATACCTCTTGTAAATCTCTTTTGTAACTAATCAAGAAATCATATTTCCAATATTGTTTATTTCTCTATATGGTATCATCGAGTCATCTGGCTCACGCCTGATCCAAAACTCCAGCCGCCGCCGCCGCTGCACACTCCGGCCGCCACCGCCGCTGCACACTCCGGCCGCCGCCGCCGCTGCACACTCCAGCCGCCACAAAATCCAGCCGCTGCTGCAAACCCCAGCCGCCGCTGCCGCTCCTCACTCACGCTGTCGCCTTCGTCTCTAAGGTGCCGCCGCCATCCGTCGTACGACGCCCAGCTCGTTACTGCTTCTCCTCTCCCTCCGCTGCTCTACTCGATACAATGGCCGCCTCCTCTCAGTTGCCGGCACCAATCGCCTTTAAAGGCCTTGCAAACATGTCCTTGAAGCTCACCTCCACCAACTATGGTGCTTGGTCTTTTCAGCTTCGCCTTCTTCTTACTGGGCACAACCTCTTTGGCTATGTATTGGGCACACATCCATGCCCACCTCCCACACTTCCAGCTGTCGCCGGCACCACCGCCACAGTTCCCAACCCTGCTCACGACCTGTGGGTGTGTCAGGACAACCTTATCTTTTCGGCCATGGTTGGATCCATGTCTCCTGAACTCATTCCATTTGTTGCATCAACCAAAACCTCCTGTGAAGCCTGGTCGATGCTTGAGAGTATATTTGGAAAACCTTCCAGAGGTCGCATCCTTGCCCTCAAAACTAAGTTTCGCTCTCTGTCCAAAGGTGCTCGCCCGATCTCTGACTTCCTTATGGAAGTTCGCTCCGTGGTCGACGAGCTTGCCCTCCTCGACGTTACCTCTGATGCCGAGGACATCACCCTCCAGGTCCTAACCGGCCTTGATGAGTCCTACAATGACATAGCAAATGCCATCCAAGCTCGCGAACAGCCCATCTCGTTTGCCGAGCTCTGCGACAAGCTCCTCAGTACCGAGGTTCAACTTGCCTCGCGACCAGCCTCGGCCATCATACCTGCATCTGCGCTCACTGCTGGTAAACCTCCTCATCGCTCCTCGCGACCTGACTCGAGGTCAAAAACTGCTGACACTCGTCCTCGCCAGCCCTCGCAAAGGCCCTACCTTGGCACCTGCCAATATTGTCGTACACCGGGGCACACTGCTCGCACCTGCCCTGAGATTCCCTCATCGCCCACTGCTCCAACCACTGGTCCTCGCCGCCCCCCTGGACAGTATCCATCGACCCCTCGCCACATTCGAACAAGTGCTCGCCCGGCGTACTCGGCTCATTCAGCCTCCTCGGCACAGCCTGCCGAGCACTGGATTCTTGACTCGGGTGCTTCGCATCACATCACCAACGACCTCGCCAACCTATCTCTTCACTCACCATTTGATGGGCCTGACAATGTTGAAATTGGTGACGGTAAAGGTTTACACATATCTCACACTGGCTCTATGCGGTTTCCTCAACTTGAGTCTCTCAATTTTTCGAATGTCCTGGTTGTCCCACACATCTCGAAAAACTTGATCTCGGTCTCTAGCCTCTGTCGTGATAATAATGTTAACATTGTCTTTGATCGATCTTCCTTTCAGGTGCGGGATGGTCACTCGGGGAGCATTCTCCTCGTTGGGAGTCGTATCAATAACTTGTATGTCTGGCCGGCACACATGTCCAACACCTCCCCGCAAGCTTTCACCACTCAACACCCCACAGCAACTACCTGGCATGCTCGCCTTGGCCACCCATCGACAAAAATCCTTGCTCACACCCTCTCCAAGCTCAGCTTATCCAGTGCACCTTCCAAACACTTCAATTGTAACTCTTGTTCTTGTATCAAAAGTCACAAATTACCCTTTTATGATTCAAGCATTGTGTCCACTAAACCACTTGATGTTATCTTTTCTGATGTCTGGTCGTCGCCTGTCTTGTCTCCTGATAATTTCAAATATTACGTGCTATTTGTTGATCACTTCAGCAAATACATATGGGTTTATCCTCTAAAACGAAAATCAGATGTTCTCCCCACATTTATCACATTCAAAACTCTTGTTGAAAACAACTATCAAAACACAATCAAAACCTTCTACTCAGACAATGGGGGAGAGTTCATCGCTCTTCGCCCCTTTCTTCAAACTCATGGCATTGCACATCTCACCACCCCACCTCACACTCCCGAACATAATGGCATGTCTGAACGTCGCCATCGCCATGTGGTCGACACAGCCCTTGCTCTCCTTCATCATGCTTCTATGCCCCTCACCTATTGGCCCTATGCCGTCTGCTCGGCAGCATACACCATAAATCGCCTTCCCAAAGTAAACCTTGACATGATCTCTGCCTGTGAAAAACTCACTACTCGCCCCCCGAATCTGACCAAACTCCGTGTATTTGGTTGTCTCTGCTATCCTCTGCTTCGCCCTTACACCACCCACAAACTTGATCCTCGCTCTACTCCATGTGTCTTTATTGGATACTCGCCCACACAGAGTGCTTACCTCTGTCTTGATCGCTCCACAAACCGAATCTACACCTCGCGGCATGTTCAATTTGTTGAACATATGTTTCCCTTTTCCACCCCCTCTCCCATTATTCAACCATCTCTCTTGCCGACCTCCACCTCCTCGCCGCACACTTCCTCTGACCTCAGCTCCTTGCCCACTCTTCTCGCACCTTTGCCACCTCACTCTACCGGGACCGTCCTCGATCACAACCAAGTGCCAACCACTACCATTCCCCAGCACCCCACACCGGTCGACCAATTGAATATAACCCCGCCGACCATAACCCCTCCTACCTCCCCGCTGCTCGCCACCACATCCGACATCCCTGTGCCGACCAATGCTCCCTTACGACCTCCTGCATCTCGCATGGTAACTCGAGCTCAGAACAACGTGTTCAAGCCAAATCCGAGGTATGGGCTTACTTCTGTCATCACTTCTAACATTGAACCAAGCTGTGTGTCACAGGCACTCAAGGACAAAAACTGGCGAGCAGCCATGTCGGCTGAGTTTGATGCCCTTCTCCAAAATGGCACCTGGGACTTAGTTCCTCCCAATGCATCTCAAAATGTGGTTGGCTCCAAGTGGGTGTTTCGTATTAAGCGAAAACCTGATGGCACCTTGGATAAATACAAGGCTCGTCTGGTCGCCAAAGGCTTTCATCAACGACCAGGTGTTGACTTCACTGAAACCTTCAGTCCCGTTGTCAAGCCCGCCACTGTGCGAACAGTCCTCAGCATTGCAGTTACTAACAACTGGCCCCTTCGCCAATTCGATGTCAACAACGCTTTTCTCCATGGAAAGCTCTCTGACACTGTCTTCATGGCTCAACCTCCGGGCTTCAAAGACAAGACATTTCCCACCTATGTCTGTCAACTTCGCAAATCCATCTATGGACTAAAGCAGGCTCCTCGCACATGGTACTATGCTCTTCGCACATTTCTCGAAGAAATTGGATTCATCCCTACTCACTCTGATGAATCTCTGTTCGTCTACAACAACAATGGGGTGGTCGCCTACTTCCTTGTTTATGTTGACGACCTCATACTGACGGGCAACTCCTCGCCCATGCTCGCCCGGGTGGCTGCCGACCTCAGTACAAAATTTTCAGTCAAGGACCTTGGTCCTCTATCCTATTTCTTGGGAGTTGAAGTTCTTCGCTCTACAACGTCATGCCTACTCTCCCAACGCAAATACGTCACTGATCTGCTCGCCCGATACAACATGATCGACTCTAAACCAGTCCAAACTCCATTATCCACCTCTGCTCGCCTTACTCTCTCGGATGGCACCTCTCCCACTGACTCCACTCAGTATCGTCAAGTGCTCGGCAGCCTTCAGTATCTTCAACTCACCAGACCTGACATCGCCTTCGCCGTCCATAAGCTATCTCAGTTCATGCATGCACCCACCATCACGCACTGGAATGCCGTCAAACGTCTGCTCCGCTACCTCAATGGTACAAGGGATGTTGGAATCAACATTACCCCATCCTCATCCTCCTCGCTCCACTGCTTCACGGATGCTGACTGGGCAGGCAACTGTGATGATCGCACTTCCACAAGTGCATATGTCGTCTTTTTGGGGGCCAATCCTATCTCATGGTCGTCCAAAAAGCAGAAGTCTGTTGCTCGCTCATCCACTGAGGCCGAATACAGAGCCATTGCCGCAGCGGCCTCTGAAGTACAATGGCTAACATCCTTACTTAAAGAACTACACTTTCTTGACTCTCCGGTGCCAGTCATCTACTGTGACAACATTGGGGCCACCTACTTATGCTCTAACCCTGTGTTTCACTCACGAATGAAACACATTGCCATTGACTTCCACTTTGTTCGTGACCTCGTCAAAACTGCTCGGCTCCGCATCTCGCATGTCTCCACTGCCGACCAGCTTGCCGATGCACTCACCAAGCCTCTCTCCAGTGCTCGCCTTCAGCTTCTTATGACCAAGATTGGACTATCCTACGGTACTCCATCTTGAGGGGGCATATTGGACCTATATTAGTAAATACACTCTCCTTATTATTTATTGTATAGGCCCATCTTAGTTTCCTATGGGCTCTCTTATAAAGCCCATTAGGGTTAGGTTAGACCTAATTCTCTCTTGTATAAATACCTCTTGTAAATCTCTTTTGTAACTAATCAAGAAATCATATTTCCAATATTGTTTATTTCTCTATATGCGTGTGCACCGGACTGGAATTAATTTGATTAAAATCGGACCGGTAAATTTCTGTCTAGTCCAGGTTTGGACCGGTTTTTTATTTTTTTAAGTTTCTATTTTTCAAGTTTATGAAAGCGAGAACAAAAGTGATGAATTTATGTATGTAAATTAAAGTGTTGTTTCTTCATTGAAGATCAATCTCCACCAATGTGAATTTTATTTACAATATTATTAATAGTATTTTGACTATAAAAGTTAACAACCTTGATTTTATTTAGTTTAGAATAATTGAGAGATCATTATTAAAAATATATATAAAGAATATACATAAAAAAAAAAATAGAATTCGATTTTCGAACCGGACCGAAAACCTGAAATCCAAAAACTTAGTGGACCGAGGATCGGACCGTAAACTAATCGGTCGATCCGGTTCAATTCTGGTCTATATTTACACACTCCTAACGGCAACGGTAGAAATTAGTATTAGGATTTTAATTTTAGAAGGGAAGTGTATCTATCTATGAATATTTTACTAGAAGGGTAAATTGAATATTTTATAAATATATTTAATTAATAAATGTAAAAGGTATATTTAACAAGTCTGTAGGGTATATAGCCTTGCCCTGCAAGTTATTAACATTTATTGGGCCTTTTCATGGGCCCTCTTGTACCACTATCTAACATTCTAATGACGATAAATGTCTGGCGCGGTTATACACACACCAACCTATTGAGGATACCCACTGGATGAGTATACACACAGTAAGTTGAGAACACCCACGTAAAAATCTCAAAAATACCCTTCTCCCCGTTAAAAACATTAAAACCTTAGATCCTTCACTCATTTGGTACACCCATCCCATTTTTGTCTCCTCTCCTTCCCTTCTATGAGCGGCGTCGTCCGTCATCCCCCTCATCTCGTCGCCGGCAGCATCGCCGCCCCCGGTTCACCAGCGCCGCCCTCCCTCTCCACGTCTCCGCGATGCAAAGCCACCATCCCTCCCCACGTAGCAACAGCGCCGCCGTCCCGTTCCACGTCGCAGCGGCGCAACGTCCCCCCACCCAACATGGCGAGAGCGCCGCCCTCTCTCCCAACGTCGCCGCGGCGTAGCTTCGCCTCCCCTCCACACGCGGCGACAGCGCCGCCTCACTCCCCACGTCGCCGCTATATAGATCATAAAAAATCAGGCTGGAGAAGGGCGAATCCTACACCACTGCCCCTGCAGAAAGTCGCGACCAACCCCTTTTCTCCTCTCTCGTCTGCCGTCCTGAATAATGACATTTAGGCCACGATTATACACACACGAATCTATTGAAATGTTATTCTATGCCTCAATAGATCCGTGTGTGTATAACCGTGACCTAAATGTCACTATTCAGGAGTTTGATCAAGTTACATAGAATAACACTTCAACCAACCCGTAGCCGTGTGTTGTTTCCACTCGCGGTGTAAGTTTGGTGTAGTCAAATAGTATCAAATTCGAAATCGACTCAATTAAAAAAAAAAAAAGCTTAAAATTCGACACAGATTTGTAATTGAGTTTTTTTTTTTTTTTAAATCGAAATACACGAGCTAGATTCAATATCTTATATAACATGGATTACATATTTTCTTTTTTATAATTAAACTATAGTTATATATAATTAGTATATTAAGAATAAAAATATTATATGAAATTGATTAAGCTCGCGAACATAACGAGCATACTATTGTGTTGAGCTTAAGAATTACTCAAGCATGCCTCAATTAAATTTGAGTTCATTTTGAATTTTTTTTGAGTCGAAAACGAGTGGCTAACTCACTTACACCCCCAGGCCATAGAGCAACTGGTGTAATTTTAATTCATAAATTTCCGTTCAATTTTTTTTTTTTTGGCGATTTAATTGTTGATATTAAAATTTTAAAAGTCTAAATTAATTTTAAAATTCGCATAAACTTTTATATATATATATACACCATATGTACCATTAGATAAAATATATTTATTTTTTTAAACAAAAAATATATAAAATTATTGATATTCTTATGTTATTTTTTAAAAAAAGTATTTCAAAAGTTATTTTTCGAGTCAGTTTGGGTCGTAGATTTCGAGGCTGAAGAAAAAGTTATGCCCAATCTGAGTCCAGTTCGGACTCAACCCGACTCGCTTCAATCCAACTCAATTCAAGGGAAACATACATTCCCAACGGATAATAGATTAGGTCAGCGGGCCCGATCCGACCTATTTGATAATTAAATATTTTTATTTATTTTAAATTTAAATAATATATTCTTAATTGTTTATTTATTACATTAATTTAATTTATTAATAGAGCGATAATGTGCAATTGCATTTTATATAGGGCAAAAGCACTAATACAAAGTGCAATCATATAGAATAAAATTTATATTGGATCAACAATTCAATAGTATTTGAGGACAAATGGAAGTGGAGGTTATCACCTACAGGCTGCTACTCTACAAAGGATACGTACTCCTGCATCCTTAGCAAAGTTGATGGGCCTCAGGCGGAGACCGAGACCGAGACACTAAACGGATTCAAATCTATTTGGAAGAATTTCGCACCATCAAAGGTAATTACACACGCTTGGAGGCTCCTATGGGGTCGATTACCAACGAGATCCAACCTCCTTAGAAGAAATATCTTTAAGTCAACTGATGAGCTAAGGTGCGTTTTCTGCTGTTCACAAGTAGAAACTGAGAGACATGTTTTCTTTGAGTGCCCCTACTCGTATGAAATTTGGATGAAGTGCTTAAAGTGGCTAAAGGTTGAATCAGTAATGCACTTGGATTCTTTGAAACATCTACATGGCTTCAGCAGTTTTATTAGAGGAAATAAAGGAAAGAAAAATTCTATTTGTGTTTGGCTTGGAGTCGTGTGGCTAATTTGAAAATGGAGAAACGCTATAATATTTAAGAACGAGACACTTTCTATACCAAAGTTCATGGAGAAACTTAAGACGAGACTTTGGAGTTGGTTCGTGGTGAAATACCCACTACGCAGTACCTTCACATTCAAGGAGTGGCTAGCAAACCCAACCAATTGCCTGGGTGGGTGAGATGTTGCCGCAGACAGAAAATAAAGGCTAGGCTACTGGCTAGGAGTGCTACTGATGCCTGGAAAATTACTATGGGTTAACATTTGCTAATTCTCTACTCTGTTTTCTTTTCAACTAATGTACTGTACTTTTCCTCTTGTGGGTATTTCTTGTGCCCTCGTGTTTCAATAAAATTCTTACTCTTAACTGATCAAAAAAAACAATTCAATAGTATTTGAAACATTTTTTTTGCAAGACAAAAGTATATCTTAATTATCGTAAAAACTAGAAAGACCCCTAAATATTTACATTTAGTTTTTGGATGAAAGAGAGAAACATTAGTTGATTTGATGAATCGCATTAATTATTTTGATTATTAATTTACAAAAAGTAAGGGGTTTTACTACCATTATCTTTGTTTCCTGGTACAGTAGCTCCAAATCCAGACATTGAGGAATTATTAATTCCCCTTTCTAATGCTGCTCATGGTATTATTGGCTATTCACTGCCACCAGAAATAAATGGTATAGGCAATTGGAATATTATATACTTCCATGTACTACTATAATTGCAATTGGAATCAAACAATCTCTACTTATTAGTTCATACAAAACTCTAACTTTAAATGGAATCTTGGTAAATGAACTGTGACATTGATTCTTCAAATTAATCGATTTTTTGACCGAATATCGAGGCCTCAAAAAATGTTCTTTATTTATGTCTCAGGTTCAGAAATCTTACAATAAAAATAATTTTTAATAGGACAGTACTTACAAAATTTTGTTCTAGTTCAATTGGAGTCTCCGTTAGTGGACGATGAAATTGATTAATCATTGAATTTTTTTTGAGGGAATTGTACCATATTGCTTGTTCAATCTACAATTTCCTCTTCTTTTTTTTGAAAGGTAAATGTGAGATATCTTTATTCCTTGAGTTTAGAGGGACTCAAAGCCCAGAAAACAGAGTGCTACATCTTATTCGAGATACACATCCAAGGGGCGTTCTCCCAATCTTGATAGTTGTATCTAAATACACTAGGCTTGTAAGGCTTAATCCATTTCCATGTACTAAACTTAACCGCATCAACAATTTCCTCTGTGGGTAGGTTTCGTTCGTTGAATATGACGTCGTTACGGCCTTTCCACAATTTCTAAATTGTGCACTGCCATACTAGGCCTAGGATCTTTCTACTAAGACTGTTTCTCCCGTTGCTGCAGAACTTCGCGAAGTGATCACTAACCGAAGTTGTTGTCTGAATGGGACCTTCCAGCCATGCTTGTATATCTCTCCACACCAGAAGCGCCATCGGGCATGTGATGAGGGTATGTTTGATCGTCTTTGGCGCCGAACTACATCTTGGGCAGGTTGTGTTGAGTGTCTCCGGTTCAATGCCTCTCTTTCGTAGGTTATCCACCGTCGCAATCCTGCCATGAATTGTTCTCCAAATCAACGCCGAAACTTTGGTCGGTACTGCTCTCCACCAGATTTTATGCCAAGGAAAATAATTATTCGTAGTCGCTGGCTCTATCTCCGCTAAAGTCTGGTACATGCTCTTTGTTGTAAAACTTCCATCCTCTGTTCCTTTCCATGTCAAAGCATCCTTCCTGTTAAGATTAAATTTGACCCTGTGTATACAATTCAAGAGGTTAGTAAATTCAATCAATTCATGTAATTCAAAAAACCTGTCCCAATGGAATGTCCAATTAGATCTAGCGTGACTATAATACTCATTTAAAAACCCATTCTTATTGGTGGACAAATTGTATAGGAGGCTGAATTTCTCTTTGAGGCAGCTCTTGTCTTCCAGCCACGGGTCGTGCCAGAATCTGATGCTTTCTCCCCCTCCCACTGTAACCTACATATTGTTGAAGAAATTCTCCCCTTCTGAACCCCTGATTAAATTGCCCAATTCCCTCCACCAGATTGACCCGAACGACGTATTTCTCCCGTTGTGCGACGCTTCCAGCATATTCCCGTATCTTGATCTGAAAATACGAGTCCATAGGACCTCTCTTTCCCTAGTCCATCTCCAGGCCCATTTTAGCAAGAGGGCTTTGTTAAAATTCCCAATGTCTCTAACACTCATACCCCCCGGCTTTTTATCTCTGCATACTTGTTCCCATTTAATCCAGGCGATTTTACGCCCACTCCCAATGCAACCACCCAAAGGAAGTTTCTTTGTATTCTCTTGATGGTTGATAGCACTCTTAGAGGAATTTTGAAAAAGGAGAGGTAGTAGAGAGGCATAGCAGTTAGGACCGAGTTCAGTAGGGTGATTCGCCCTCCCATCGACAAGTGCTTTCCTTTCCAACCCATTAATTTCCTCTTGAATCGCTCGATGAGAGGCTCCCACATGTTCGACCTCTTAGGGTTGGCGCCGATAGGTAATCCGAGTAGGTGAAGGGAATATGGCCGGTGTTGCACCTGATTATCTCAGCGAGGCTTCTCAGGTTATGTTCGTCAGTGTTAATGCCGTGGAGAGAGCTCTTGGAAAAGTTCACTTTGAGGCCAGAAGAGATCTCAAAGAGCCTCATGACTCCTTTCATTGTCTTTGCATTTCTGATCGACGTTTGCCCTAACAGGACCGTGTCGTCTGCGAATTGCAGATGGCTAACACTCACTTTGTGCCTCCCAATTTCGAAACCATGGAAGCGATTTATGGCCATTGCTCTCTGCATAAGACAACTGAGTCCTTCGGCTGCTATCAGGAAGAGGAAAGGGGATAACGGGTCACCCTGGCGTAGTCCCCTTTCAAGTTTGAACTCACCAGACGGGCTTTCGTTCACCAAGACGACCATGGAGGCTGACGACATGCAGCCCCTTATCCATTGTCTCCACTTCTAGTTAAAATTCATACCCTCCATCATTTCGTCCACAAATTCCCATAGTACCGAATCGTAAGCCTTTTCAAAGTCCACTTTAAAAATTATTTTGTCACGCTTCTCCCTTTTAAGAAAATCGATTGATTCGTTGAGTACCAGGATGCTGTTGATGATTTGTTTGTTACCTACGAACGCGCTTTGATTATCCGAGATTACCCTCTCTATAACCTTAGACAGCCTATTGGACAACACTTTCTCCAAGATTTTGTAGATGCATCCAATCAGTGATATCAGACGGTAGTCTTTAATAAGGTTCGAACCCTTCTTCTTTGGTATGAGCGTGATGAAGCTCGGGTTGCCTCCCTTAGTGATCTTGCCATGATGGTGGAACTCCTCCATTGTCTTGATAATATCCTCCTTTAATATGGGCCACATCTTTTTTATAAACTTGAAAGTGAATCCATTAGGTCCTGGGCTTTTGCTGCTCCCACAATTCCATACCGCGTTCTTAATTTATTCTTCCGTGAAGGCTTCTGTTAAGAATCTATTATCGTCTCCCTCTAATTTCTTAGTAACCAGGTTTTTCATATGGAATCTAGCTGCTTTAGGCTTCTGGTATTGAGTTCTGAAATGATTAAAAATTTCACCTTTGACCTTTGCTACATCCTCAGACCATACCCCATCTACCATATTGTCGTCAATTTTATTTACCTTTCTTCTGTAGTTGATGCACCTGTGAAAATATGTCGAGTTTGTGTCACCTTCTCTAATCCATTGGATTCTGGATTTCTGAAAATCGTTCCTGTCTTTCATTTTTCTAAGCTTCTAGGCTGCGCTCTTAGCCTCCTTCAAGGCTATGCATTCGTCTTCTGTAAGGTCTCTGTCCTTTTGTATCTTGTCGATTACGTTCATTCTTTCCTTTGCCTCCTCAATCTGTTTATCAAGAGAGTTGAAATTATTGGAACTCCATTCTTTAATGTCCCGTTTCAGTAGTTTTAGTTTTTCCTTGATGATGAATCCTTTCTTGCCCTCAATTGTATAATCTGCCCATTTTTCCTGAACTATCTTCGTAAGCTCTGGGTGATCGAGCCAAGAGTTGAAGAATCTGAATGGTTTCGGGCCCCAATTTTGCATACAGGAGTGTAAGAAGACTGGATAGTGATCTGAACTAGACATGGGGAGCCCACGCGGCTTGTTTTCTCCCCATTCGGATGCCCACCCATTCGAGACGAGGGCCCTATCAATTCTACTACAACATTTGCATCAAGCCTAGACCAAGTGAATTTTCTTTCTGTAAGTTGAACGTCGATCAGACCTGTTTCCTCAATAAACTCATCAAAATTCCTGCTGCTTGTGCTTGATTGATATATTGTCCTTCCTCTCCTCTCGTTTATGTTGCGGACTTCATTGAAATCCCCTATGACACACCAATTAGGGATGTTACTGTTGATGTTGGAATAGGTGTTGTATTTTATAATCCAACATTTCAGTTACATGTTGTACTGAATGTGCCAACACCTACCACAACATCAGAATTTGCCCTTTCTCCCTTTACTAACTCTTACTTAACTTGTGTTGCTTAGTGATGTCCCAAATGCAGGTAGAAGACGTGGGCAACACCCAGGTCAAGCAGTTGCATGGGAGTGAGAAGTTTCTAAGCATCACTATGGAAGTTCCTACAATTGTGGAGTGTGAAGGGAAGTTACAAGAAACTACCTTTGATCCAATGGTCAAGATTGATCAAGGGAGTTGTAGGAGTTGCAAGGCAGTTCGAATTGAAGCCTATAAATAGACCACACTGCCTTCATTCCAAAGTACAACAAGAGAGAAAGCTAAACTACATTACTATCTATGGAATGCGCAACGCTTCTAGTTAGAAAAATATTTTGTTCTTTCTTGTAGATTAGTGCACACTTATAAGCCCGAATATTTGTGTACTCAATCATAGTCGTTTATTAGGAAAATATGTTAGATCTATAAGGGAGATAGTTTCGTATTTTTCTAGTAACTTTTCGAACTCAATTAGAGTTGTAATTGTTCAAAACCTTACAAGGTTGTTGATTTTGTTTCACTGATATTAAGAGATAATATAAGTGATTCGTGTAGATTAATTATTTAATCTACACAATTTTTGAAATACTCTTTGCAAAGTGTTTGTTTTAAATTCCGCTGCTCATTGTTGTCTAGTCTGTGCCAACACTACAGACAACATCTCTGTATATCGCACACACGCACACTTTCAGTTACTATTCTGGATTTTATCCCGTAAAGACTCCCAGAGCATACGTTTCCCTATTGCGTCGCATGGACTGTATATGTTGAGGAGTGGGGGGAGGATTATGAAGGCTGTCTACGGGGAGAATCGGGAGGGGTTCTCTTTGGTGGGGGATATCTTAAAATCTATGGGTAATAGCAATATGGATTGGTTTCAAGAGGGCTTAGAGAAGGTTATAAGGACGGTAGATCTTCATATTTTTTGGAGGAAAACTAGATAGGGAGGGGGCTGTTAAAAGACAAATTATCTTGATTATTCAATAATAATTTGGATAAGGGTAAGAAGATAGGGAATTTGGGTCTTTAGGATGGGGTTTGTTGGAGATGGAGGAGACTTCTGCTTGGTCGAGAATTAAACTCTTTTAATGCTCTTGTAACTTTGATTGACAGGTTCCAATTTTAAGCAAGATGTGGAGGTGATCTAGTAACGAGAGTGTATAATAAAGAAGATAAATACGAAGAACACACAATATCCGTTGATTCTACGAATACCCGAAAAAGTGATAAAAACTCAAATACGTTGATTCACAAGAATACCATAAAAGAGAGATATAGATAAACTCTCATATTTTATTAATGAATTCAACTTCCTAATAAAAATCTAAAACTTATCTATTAATAATATGAAATAATTGGAGAATAAGAAACATATAAATAGTAAATATAATAATATCTCCTAAACATAAGCATAAATATCTAATCAAATATTGATATTGATTTCCATCAATATCTCCATTAGGAGGACTCGTAGAGGTGGAGATATCTGTAAATTCTCAACCAAGGAAACATACTCATCACTCCTTAATTAAAGTATCGACATACAACTTAACGAGGAGACTTTAAGGTGATTGCCGCCCACATTTGGAGACTACTTTGGGAACGCTTACCTACAAGATAAAACCTTTATAGGAGAGGTATTCTCAAACTGACTGACGATTTGCAATGTGTTTTATGTGGCACACAAGAGGAGACGAAGAAACATTTATTTTTTAATGTACTTTTATTCACATGATCTGGATGGACTATTTAAAATGATTACAAGTTTCGATTGCACTACACTCTGGTACTATTGAGAATAAATGTAATATACATCTGACTAGTGACTGGGGGTTGTTTGACTTATTTGGAAATGGAAAATTGCTATAAATTTTAAGAAACAAAGTGTTTTGTTCAACAAAGTTGTTGGGCCTTTGTCTAGCCCCACTATTTTAGTGGATATGGTTTCTTGGCCCAAATTATATGGCTTTGGCCCATATGAGAAAAACCCTACTTTTCTTCCTTACCGAATCTCACACTTTCGGCAGCCTATCTTTTATTCACGGTAATTTGTATCAATCCCACGATTTACTTTCCTTTCCCTTCATTGAGAATTATGGCTAATGGCCGGAAATCGTGGGTGGTCTTCACTATATAAAGGGCATTGGTCCTTTGGTGAAAAGTGTGGTTTACAATACAATTCTTGTATGAGTGAGAAAAGAGAAAGAGCTACCAAGAGTGAGAATTCATTGAGATAGAAAGGCCTCGAGGTTGTTCCCTTGCATCGTGTGAAGTTCCACTTGAATTTAGGCGTTGAGCCCGATTATTTCGTTTATCTTTTAATTTTGTTTTCTCCTAGTTTTCCACCATTGATTTTCTTTTGTATTACACTTGTTTTTAGTACAAAGGAAAACTTACAGTGGCATCAAGAGCTGTCCGATCTGGGAATCGCCGGAAAAGTCGTCGCCGCCACGAGCTGCCGCAGTTGCTGTGAACCGCTGCCGCCGCTGAGAAAGTGTCGATTTGCTGCAGCCTAGTGGGGGAGGCACGTTTCTGCCGTCACCGTTGATGTGCACGCATCTGTTGCACTCCGAAAGGTCGCCTTGGTCGGGGTATTGTCGGCGTCAATATAGGTAAGGGGTTAAAAGGTTTGGTTTTCCCCTGTTTCCAATCAATTCCACTGCTACCATATACAACTGTTGTCATCGTTACTTATATATATATATAATATTATTATTTTAGTTAATTTCTGCCTTTTGATTAGTGCGTGATTTGACTAACCCTTTCTGCAGAATATTTGTTCTCAAATACTCCCTCCGTCCGCCTATAAGCTTCCCATTTTACCATTTTGGTCCGTCCGTCTATAAGCTTCTCATACCCTTTTTGGTAAGTATTTTTTCTTACACATCACTTTATATCTTACTTTTTCTCTCTATCTCTCTCCTTCTTTCAATCACATCACTTATACTATATCTATTATTTAATCACTTTTCTTAATCTATGTGCCAAAAAGTAACGAGAAGCTTATAGGCGGACGGAGGGAGTATTAATTTATCAGTTGATTTCCTATTACTAGGATATTTTTTGTTTTGAGAATTTTAAGATAAATATTGGATCCATTATCCAATCCTCGGGTATTTTGGCTTATCCCATCTCTAAATTTTTTCGTAAAATTAGACCCCTGGTCGCGGATAGGCTTGGGATTACGTGCTGTTAGAATATAGGATTCTTGCACGTTGAATTCTTTATTTGTGGTTTATGTTTGCTTGGTTACTTATGTTTTCTTAATGGCAACTACGACGACGAATATCACATTGGTTCCTTTCAATGGTAAATCTGATTTCGGTATTTGGCATCATAAAATGAAATGTGTTTTAATTCAAAATAGAGTTGTAAAATCCATTGATCATTCATATGCTATCAGTGACAATGATGATAAGAAGGTTGAAATGAATGAACTTGCTATGAGTGTCATTATATTGAACTTGTCTGATTGTGTGATTTGTAAAGTTGGATATCTCAAAAGTGCTCGTGAGTTATGGGATAAACTGTCTGAATTATACTATGAAACATCTTTACCCAGTAAATTGTTTTTGTTGGAAAAGTTTTTTCGCTATAAACTTGACATGAACAAGGATATTGATGAGAATCTTGACAATATCACTAAACTTATACAAGATATAAAGCAAACGGGTGACAAGCACATTGATGATTACACTGCTATTGTTCTTTTGAATGTTATACCTGACTCTTACAATGATGTGAAATCTGCTATTAAATATGGTAGAGATAATGTTACTTTGGATATCATTGTGAATGGCTTAAAAAGCAAAGAACATGATTTGAAACAACATGGTAGTGTGAAGGGTAAGGTCATGCATGTGAGGGGTAGAACAAAGACGAAAAATCAGCCTAAGAAATATGATAAAAATGATGGTGACAGAGGTAGATCTAAGTCTCGGACTAAGGCTAGAAAATGTTTTCACTGTCATGAATCTGGTCATTTTATTAAAGATTGCCCTAAGAAAATTCAAGAAAAACAAAATAAGAATGAGCATGCTAATATGGTTAGTCAAGAGAATTATGGTGATGTTTATATGGTTATTGAATCTAGTGTGAACTCTGTGCATTCTTTTGATATGAAAAAGTATGAATGGCTCATTGATTCTGGTTGTACTTATCACATGTCTCCGTTTAAGGAGTTGTTTACTACTTTTAATAAAGTTCAAAATGGTTTTATTTCCATGGAGAATGATTAGAAATGTGATGTGATGGGTATTGGTAATGTGACTTTGAGTTTTTCCTCTAGTGTTACTTATACTTTGAAAAATGTTAGATATGTGCATGCTCTTTGCAATAATCTTATGTCATGTGCTGCATTGGAAGATGATGGATTGGAAGGTAAATGGGGTAAGGGTTTTATGAAAATTGTTAAGGGAACTTTGGTGATTTTCAAAGTGAGAAAAGAAATCATTTGTATGTTTGTTCTGCTCAATCTGAGTTTTTAAATGTTGTGAATGTGTCCAAGGGTGACAAAACTGATTTATGGCATAACAGGTTGGGACACATGAGTAACAAAGGTATGGAAATTTTGCAAAAAGATAGTTCTTTTGGTGATGATAAAATTTCTAGTATTCATTTTTGTGATGCATGTGTACTTGGCAAACAATATAAAGTGAAATTTTTGTTTCTCCCTCCCCCCAATAATTCCACTTGCAAAGATGTGCATGAATATTTACATAATGATGTATGGGGGTCTGCTAGTGAGCCCACTCAAAGTCGTAACATGTATTTTTTGTCCATTATCGATGATTTCTCTAGAAAAGTTTGAGTGTTTTTTATGAAAAATAAATCTGATGTGTTTTCTAAATTCAGTGAATGGAAAACCCTTATTGAAAATCAAATCGGTAAGAAAATCAAAGTGCTTAGGACTGATAATGGCTTGGAATTTTGTAATGCTCAAATAAATGATTTTTGTACAAAATTCGGAATTAAAAGGCATAAGACGGTTCCTTATAATCCCCAACAAAATGGTGTGGTGGAAATGATGGATCGTACTTTAATGGAGAGAGTTAGAAGCATGCTTGCTACTTCGGGTCTTTTTAAAAAGTTTTGGGGTGAAGTTGTTTGTACTGCTGCATATTTAATTAATAGATCTCCATCTGTGCCTTTGAATGGTAAATGTCCCGAGCATGTTTTCTATGATAAGAAAATTGATTATTCTAACTTAAGAGTGTTTGGTTGTGCTGCTTTTGTTCATAAAAAACTTGATATACTTGAACCTCGTGCTAAAAAGTGTGTTTTTCTTGGTTATGGTGTGAAAGGTTATAGATTGTGGTCTATGGATGAGCATGGTTACAAGATTATTATAAGTCGAGATGTTACTTTTAATGAGCATGATTTTCCTTGTTTGCCTGCTTCATTACCTTTACATGAGTTAAATGATACTTCTAGTGAGGTGGAGCATGATATGCCTAAACTTGAAATTGATGATGTTCATGTTGATAATGAAAATGTTGAAAATGAGTTTAATGATATATCTAATAATCTTGAGAATGTGAATGATGAAAATTTGCAAGGTGAAGCTAATGATAGGCCTATAAGGACAGTTAAGAGGCCCCTTAGATTTGATGATTATTATTTGGATACTCATACTTTTCATGTTTTTGAGTTAAATGATAATGAGGCTAAAACCTACAAAGAAGCTTTAAAATCTGATCATTCTAAAAAGTGGATTAATGTTATGAAAGAAGAAATGGAGTCTTTGCATGTTAATCACATTTGGATTTTCTTGTGCCTAAACCAGTTAATTGCTCTGTTGTTCATTGAAAGTGGTTGTTTAAGGTTAAGAGTGAACTTAATGATGTTAGATACAAAGTTAGGCTTGTGGCTAAAGGATTTACTCAAAAAGAGGGGGTAGATTATACTGAAATATTTGCTCCTGTGGTGAAATTTACAACTGTGCGAATTATGCTTGCTTTGGTTGCCCATTTCAATGGGGAATTGAAACAAATGGATGTTAAAACTGCTTTTTTGCATGGTGATTTGGATAAACCGATTTATATGAAGCAACCTGCAGGTTTTGTTGATATTAAACATTCTAATCGTGTTTGCTTGCTTAAAAAATCCTTGTATGGTTTGAAACAATCTTCTAGACAATGGAATAAAAAGTTTGATACTTGCATGATCTCTTTGAAGTTTAAAAGAAGTGCGTACGATCATTGCTTTTACTTTAAAGATGATGTTAATGTTCCATTTTACTTGCTCATTTATGTTGATTATATGCTTTTGATAAGTCCTAGTGTAAAAGCTATTGAGCATGTGCAAAAATGTCTTGGTCATAACTTTGATATGAAAGATCTTGGAGATGCAGGGAAAATTTTAGGCATGAAAATTGATAGAGATAGAAAACGGCATACTTTGTTGTTAAACCAAGCTTCATATGTGAAAAAAGATTTTAGAAAAAATCTTTATGTCTACTGCTAAATCGGTTAATGTGCCCCAAACTGTTCATTTTGTGTTAAGTAAGGATCAGTCCCCCAAGACTGATTTTGAAATTAATGCTATGGAAAATGTACATTACTCTAATGATGTTGGCTCTGTTATGTACTTAATGTTCTCTACTAGATCTGATATTGCTTATGATATTAGTTGTTTGAGTCGATACATGTCCAATCCAGGTAAAACTCATTGGGAGGCCATGAAATGGCTTCTCAGGTATTTGAAAGGTACAAGTAACGTTGGTCTTAAATTTTCCAAAGCTGTTAATGATGTGAATTTAGTTGGCTATGTGGATTCGAAAATTATGCTAATGATAGAGATAATAGAAAATCAACTACTTCTTATGTTTTTACCTTATGTGGTTCGTGTATAAGTTGGAAGTCTCAATTACAACATGTCGTTGCTCAATCCACAACTGAGTCTGAGTATGTTGCTATCACTGAAGTTGTAAAAGAGGTTATTTGACTTAAATGGCTTGTCACTGAAATTGGTATACTTAAGGGAAAAGTACTTGTTTACTTTGATAGTCAATCTGTCATTCAATTATGCAAAAATCATGTGTTTTAACTAAACATAATAGAACTAAACATATTGATGTTAGGTTTCATTTTATTCGAGATATCCTTGAAAAATGCATAATTGATTTAGTGAAGATTCCTACTTAAAAGAATCCTGCTGACATGGGAACTAAATATTTAAATTTGGATAAATTTAAGACTTGCATGAAACTGTTGAATTTTGATTCAATTGATTGATAGCATGGGGTTTATGTTCTTACTTGGGGATCGAGACTGTATTTTTTTAGCACTTCTTATAGTCTCGATTACGTGTTTGAAAGTGCTTAACTTTAAATTTGTGCTAACTAGTGTGTTGTATGTGCAGGTCTGTCTGGACTCATACTACTAACATGTTTGTTGCTTGTGCAGGTTTAACGGGTGATGATGAATAAGTCCTAGATTCAATATAAGTGGATGATGATGCTTTAAAGGGGGAATGGACCAAAGAGTTTGAGAAATGTTGGGCCATTGTCTAGCCCCACGATTTTAGTGGATATGTTTTCTTGGCCCAAACTATATGGCTTTGGCCCATATGAGAAAACCCCTACTTTCCTTACTTACCGAATCTCACACTTTAGGCAGCTTGTCTTTTAATCACGATAATTTATATCAATCCCACAATTTACTTTTATTTCCCTTCATTGGGAATTATGGCTAATAGCCGGAAATCGTGGGTGGTCTTCACTATATAAAGGACATTGGTCCTTTGATGAAAAATGTGGTTTACAATACAATTCTTGAATGAGTGAGAAAAGAGAAAGAGCTACCAAGAGTGAGAATTCGATGAGATAGGAAGGCCTAGGTTGTTCCCTTGCATCGTGTGAAGTTCCACTTAAATTTAGGCGCTGAGCCCGGTTATTTCGTTTCTCTTTTAATTTCATTTTCTCCTAGTTTTTCATCATTGTTTTCCTTTTGTATTACATTTGTTTTTAGTACAAAGAAAACTTACAAAAGTTTGTGGAGGAACGGAGATTATGAAATTGTTTTACAATCAAATACTCATTTCGCTCGAAATACTTTTTCTTTCAATGACTGGATATCAAATCCAAGTCTGTGCCTAGGCTCCTGTTAAGTGGTTTCTATCTCTTATCTCAATACTCTACATTCTATAATTTATATTATTGGATATACCTTATACATTACTACCTGCCTTCTAATAAAATTATTTATTTACCGAAAAAAAAAACATTTTTTTGTCAATTGAACTTAACCATTAGCTATTTAAATCCTGTATTTCTACAGCCGTACTCTTTACAGGTACTAATACATTAAATTCCACATCTAAATAGTACTACTCCATTTCATGATGTTTCGCCATTAATTAATTATAGACAAAGCTTATGTTTGATTTTGTTATTGTCCCCTTGTCACGTGGCCCAGTGACTCACTTTATCGAATTAATTGTTTTATTTTCTTTGTTAAATATCGATTAGATCAGGGTTTTTTTTTTTAAAAAAAAACAGAATTAGTAGTTCACTGTGGGGTGTGGGCAGCAATGTACTATAGTCTTAATTAATAGTAGTTCCCAATTAGGTAGTTGGATTTAGATTTTATTTGTCCCTTCACAATTAATCATCAAACCATCGGTTTAGATAAGTTATGTAAATTTGATGGAAATCTAATGAATTTAATCTCCTTTTAAATAACTAAACTATCAACAAACTGATTTAAACAATTCAAAGACCCTCGTATTTTTTAAGCATGCATCAATAATATAAATTAATAGAAATAACTATTTAAAGTGACAAAACATAATCTAATCAACATTGAATAGGCATACATTCAATTGTACATCAATCGTCACATGATTCAAAATATTCAAGCACAAAAAAAATGAGAACATACGATGATGGTTATGATGGTTTCACTCTCTTATCCAATAAGCATATGATGATCAGACGAATATTTTCACGTCTTGCTCGTTTGTTTGACTAAAATTTGAATCGTTTTTTTAATGGAATATTTCTATGTCAATAATTTGTACCTAACGTGGATATTATTATTAAATTATTAATGTAAGCACTTTTGATGTATTAATTGCATCATACAATTAGTGTAATTTTGACAAACAAATTTAAAATCGATTTTTTTTTTTTGGAAACTGTGTATCTTTGTAAATTAAAAGATATAAATAATGTTTAGAATTCAAATTAATATTGTATTGATATGAACAAATATTTTTTATTTTATTTTTTTACAAAATTTTGTATGAGATAATCTCATACAAAAGTCAAGATACTCTTATTTAATTTGTGATACTTTTATATTTTGAAAAGATTTTAATAACTTGCAAGAGTATTACATAGCAATAGCATATACTTCATGAAACAGTGTCTTGTAAAATAATTTTTTTTATGACATACCTTAGGGCCATAGAAGTTTTGTCCTGTATTTTTATTTAAAAAAATGAGTTATGTATGTCAAGTAAATTAACAAATGTTCAAGTTTGTTTAAAGGCTCGATTTGACAAAAATATTTATAAATTTGGTTCACAAAAAAAATTTATATTGAATGTGGTATTATTGTTTATTATAAGAAGTGACTATTTAATAATTTTAAAATAAACAATAAATAAAAATAGATACTCCTACTTTTTATTTCGTATATTAAAAGTAGATAGAGAATGTTCATGTGAACGTGATTTATAAGTGACCTGCTCGTCTCAGGCCTATTTTGAACTTCAATTGGAACAATTAAAATCTCTTCATCTTTCTTTAAAAGTTGGTTACACTCAATTAGGTTCAAGCTATATTTGAAAACAGCACCTCAATCTTGCCTCTTAGATGCAGTTTCTGCCGCATGTATCTTTAATTACGTATTAATAATCTTTAAATAAGAAATAAAAATTATTCTATTAATTTAGATAAAATTATCGAGTAACTTTTGTGTTCAATATAGTGTAATTGAGCCATAATTTTAATTTAATCCTAACACAGAAGATTAAAAATTTAACTGAATAAGTAAAAATATATTTAAATCATTTAAAATTTAATTATAATTCAATACAATAAATTGTCTAAATCGTCAAAAAAATTTATATCAAATATACTTCACTTTTTCTTTTAACCAAATTATTATCGCACTTTATGTTAAAAACATTCTACATTAAAATGAGGTAGGTGGTCAAAATTAGCCCATATTATTATTTTAATAAAATAAATTCTCATAAATATTACTCCATGTAATTAGTTACAAAAAAAATACTATTTTTAAAAATGGTCAAGTTCAAAAATCAATAATAAAAATTCTAAGATTATGTAATACTATAAAATACAATATGTTTTTAGATTTTTAACTTAATTGAAAATAATAATCCTAAGTGCTATAATTGATAAAATATTTATACTTATAGATAATTGATAAATAATATTCCCTATCTCGTCATAAGTTTCTCATTTTTTAAAAAGACATAATTCATCACTTCTCTTTATTTTTTTCATTCATATATTTCTCTACATTTTTTTTTCTTTCTACCTCTCTACTTCAACTTCCCTAAAACTATATTTCTTTAATTTTTGTGTAAAAAGTATAAAACAAAGCTTATGGTAAAACGAAATAAATATGTACTAAATATTTATATTTAAAAAAATGATAAATATATAGTACATGTATAAATTGGTTAAAGCAAAAAGTAGTTTGTGGATAAAAAGTACTCCATAATTTATTTATTTTTTACTCCGTAATAAGTACAAGTACAATTTAATTTTTTTATTTTAATATTAAATTTATTAAAAAGTTAAAAGTAGGAACCCAAATTGATAATTTTACTTTCTATTTAAAAGTGAGGACCCAACCGTAAAAGTGAAGAACCCAACCGTGACAAATAACATCATTGGATCCTCCTCACCACATCCGCATCGCTAATTTATATACGTCCAGTTAAACGCCATTTCTTGTTTCTTTTCTCACAAGCACACAATATAGTTATACAGAAATTTTAAAATAAATTATACATTTATCTCATTCGGTCAAATTTATCTATAAAAAAAAATGTTCGAAATGGATCACCGACTTAGAAAAATTCAGACTTATCAGGACTTAGATAATTTAATAGTAATATTAATTTGATGTCGTTCATTAAAATTTATTGTTAGAAAAGGAAATTAAAAAAGAATAAAAGCAATAAATTAAAATTTTGTTGCACATGTATCTCTTAAATACTCCCAACTCTTTCGCGTTAATACCTTGATGAAACCCAACAGCCAACCCCTACCACGCCCTCCACCTGCATTCATTTCTAAAATGTTAACGCCGTTCTTCTTCCTTTTTCTTTTCTTCTCCGCCGCCTCCGCCGCCGTCCACCTCAAACTACCTCTCCTCCACAAAAGCCCCTACCCTCCATCGCCATCGGAGGCTCTCTCCGCCGACAATCGCCGCCTCTCCGCCCTCTTCTCTTCCCTTCGGAAGCACTCCCACCCCCAGCTCCCGGTCACCTCCGCCGCATCATTCGGCTCCGGCCAGTACCTCGTCCCTCTCCACATCGGCTCCCCTCCCCAGCGCCTCCTCCTAATCGCCGATACCGGAAGCGATCTCACCTGGGTCGCCTGCTCCGCCTGCCGCCGCCATTGCCTCCCTAGCCCCCTCTTCTTCCCTCGCCATTCAGCCTCTTTTTCCCCCTACCATTGCTTCGATTCCGCCTGCACGCTCGTCCCTCCCCCCAAAACGACGCCGCATTGTAACCACACGCGCATCCACAGCACCTGCCGCTACGAATACTCCTACTCCGATGGCTCAATCACCAACGGATTCTTCTCCCACGAAACGACGACGTTCAACTCCACCGCCGGAAAACTATTGCAGTTTCCGCATTTCAATTTCGGCTGCGGGTTCTGGAATTCCGGCCCGAGCATCAATGGAGGAGGGAATGGAGTTTTGGGCTTGGGCCGTGGCCCAATTTCGTTTTCGTCCCAACTGGGCCGGTTTTTCGGCCACAAATTCTCCTATTGCTTAATGGATTACACTCTCTCTCCACCGCCATCGAGCTATCTTTTAATCGGCGGCGGCTCGCCGGGGAAGGCTAAGTTGAGCTTCACGCCTTTACTAGTTAACCCACTTGCCCCCACATTTTACTACATTGGCATCAAAAGTGTACATATCAACAATGTAAAAATACGCATTAGCCCCTCAGTATGGGCAATAGATGAGTTTGGGAACGGTGGGACAGTGTTAGACTCAGGGACAACCATAACTTTCTTACCCGAGCCGGCTTATCTAAAAATATTGGCTGTATTTGAGCGGCTAGTAAAGCTGCCCAAGCCGGATAAGCCGATTTCAGGTTTCGACTTATGTGTAAACGTGTCTGGGGTGACTCGGACGAGTTTTCCCCAACTGAGTTTCAAACTCGGTGGCGGTTCGGAGCTCTCGCCGCCACCTCGGAACTACTTCATCGACACGGCGGACGGCGTCAAGTGTTTGGCATTGCAGCCTGTGACGTCGGATGCGGGCTTTTCGGTGATTGGAAACTTAATGCAACAGGGATACACGTTCGAATTCGATAAGGATCAATCGCGGCTAGGGTTTACGAGACACGGTTGTGCTGAGCCTTGACTCAGTGAGTCAACATTCAGACATTACATGATTATTATTTTTTTGTTTTTTATATCCATGATTTCGATTTGGTGGTGTCTTTTTGTTTGAATGACACACAGAAAACAGCTAATGTGCAGAAAAAAGCTGTATAATTATATTCGAGTACGATTTTTTCTTGAAATGTGATAATTAAAATAGTGGGCCTTTGGATTTGTATCAGAACTCAGCCACATTGTTTATCAATAAAAATTTCACAAAATCCAAGCTTGCACCTATCAACTTGCTTGTTTGAATTTGGAAATTTGAAATCTATTTGTACATCACACTTTCTTATTCTAATAATATTATTATAATATTAAACCTGATTTTTTTTAGATACATCAATAAATCTCTATAATATTATATACTCATACAAAATAAATAAAAGCACCCTACTTTTTTAGTTTTAGTCTGATATCTCACAAAAATCTTAATCGGCACCATTGAAAAAATAGATATAATCCCAATATTTGTCATTTTTTTTTATAAATTTAAAATTTATATATTTAGATTCTCATGCCACTTAATCCAAAACAAACATGTGTTTTTTACTTTTTTTAAGGGACGCACTACCTAAACATTAGGCCTAACTTCACGTTCCAATTTCTAGATCCCCGAGAGAATATCTACTCCTTCTCAATCTCGAAGGTGACGATACAGGTGTAAGTGAGTCGAGTCAACTTGCGAATTACTTGTGTTTGATTCGAAAAAGTTTAAAATTGATTCGAAATTAATCAAGATGAGTCGAGTTTCAATTAACTCGAGTAGTTACCGAATTCGAGTTCGAGCTTATAAATACACGGCTGGAAAGGCTCGCGAGCCTAATCGAGCTTGGACAATATTTAATATTTTGCCATTAATATATAATTTATTTGTATATACAAGTAATCGTGTAGTTTATTTTAGAAAAAATATGTTTTATTATTATTATTTTTGAAAATTATATAGGTAATCGAATCGAGCTCGAGTTTATCGAGTTTCTTATCAAGTCGAGCTCAATCTTTAAAATTTTAGGCTCGATCGAGTCGAGTCGAATTTCGAGCTCATCACTTTTCAAGTCGACTCAGCTTATTTACACTCGTACATAGAGCGAGAGAAAATATTGAGGGTTTGTAATCCCTCGCTAATTAGTGAGGATTTAACGAGAGGCTGGATTTTGAGAATTAGTAAGAGATTTGTCGATGACTTTTTCTGTCCTAATTAGTAACAAGGAATTTACCGGGGAAAATAAATAAATAAATAAGATTAGTAAGGGTTTATTAGCTAGGGATTTGGTTAAGGAAATTAATAAATTAAAAAAAAAAAAGAATGGCGTGGATTTATTCGTCCTCATTAATTAACGAGAGAATTGACGAGAGAAATTATTAATTTTTAAAAAAAAATAGCGAGGGTTTTATAATTTATTTCAAATTTATATTATTGGTAACATGTTATTTATAATTTTCATACTAAATAAAATTAACATAATTTCTTCTTTTTAACACTTCTTACCAATGATGAACGTGGTGCTTGGTCAGACTTATAGTCTAGCTAGATTCGAAACCCAGGTTATGTGGCCCCATGGTTAGGGTCGTGCTTGGTCAGACTTGTAGTCTAGGTTCGAAACTTCAAGTCATGCATTTTTAATCAATTTAAGTTTAAGCAGGGGCAAAAAAAAAAAAAAAATATATATATATATATATATAGCGATAGATTTTAAAATTTCATCGTTATTAATTTACCCTGGAGTAGTTTGCGGAGGGGCTTAAGTTCCTCCCTAAATCTCTCGATATTTAATTATGTGGCTCAATAGTGAGAGTGATGCTTGGTTAAGTTTGTAGTAGCGAGAAATTTTAAAATTTCCTTGTTATTAATTTATCGAGGGCTTAAGTCCCTCCCTAAATCTCTCGACATTTAGGAGAGTGTATTCAATTGAGATTCTGTTGAATTTTTTTGGACTTTAAAAAGTCAGTGGATTTAGAAAATCCATAGACGGCAAGTTTGACAGATTTTTTTATTGATTTATATGGATTTTCATAAATTTGATAGGATTCTGAAATACACATTTTTTTTATGGGTTAGTCTTATGTGAAATATTGCATACATGCATTCTATCCCAATTAGGCAAGTCAAAACTCTAAGTCTAAAAGTCAAATTAAGTCAATTTTAAAAAAATCGCGGGTCATAAGCCTGGATCCGGGTTGCCCAGAAAATTCGCGGGTTGCAAACAGGTGGTTTACTACATGACCAAAATATTGTTACTACAAGGCCAAAATATTACCACTACAAGGCCAAAAATTTAATACTACATGTCAAAACATTCTGAAAAATTCACCAAAAAATAAAGTCTCCAGAATATTTTTGAACATGTAGTAATACACATTTAACCTTGTAGTGATAAAATTTTGGTCTTGTAGTAACATTGTTTTAGTCATGTAGTAGCGGAATAAGTCAAAATTATTTTAGTTATTTTGCCCCAAAAAAATAAGTGTCCAGAATATTTTTAGACTTGTAGTAATACACTTTTGACCTTGTAGTGACAAAATTTAGTTCTTGTAGTAACATAATTTTGGTCATGTAGTAAAATAATAATATATTAGAGTGAAAATAAATATTTTAATTAAGGTTGACCCGCTTTGACCCGTGTTGACCCGCGTTGACCTACGAATTTTGACCTAATTACCTTAATTAGTCATATTGCATGTATGCAATATTGCATATAAGTTTTTGCGTTTTTTTATTTATTTACATGGATTTCCATAAACTATGCCCCTAAAACTATTGATGCAAACGTATATCGAACACACTTGTCCATAAAAAAAAATTATCTAAATTGTTTAGAAAAAATATGGAAAATATATTAGTTCAAAAAAAAAAATTATTATTCATCATTATTATTCTTATCTTCATTTCCATCACGGTTATACCTTTACTCATTTTCCATAAACCCTCTGTGTTTGAAATGAGAACTTGTAAATAGCGATCACATTTCTTAATGATGCATGGCAAAGATTGAATAATTGCATTTCTGGAGTGACGACCTTGACCACCAAAATCTTTTAGTCGATTACTGGAGTGACGACCTTGATATTGCTAACATAACTGTGTTCGATATACTATAATTTTTAAAGAAAAAATATAATTTTAAAATACAGTTTTCACGATAATAATAATGGTGGTGAAATTCTTATCGAAGAATATAGTTAGATTTTATTTAGTTTGAAAAGGAGAGGCTGTGTAGGATTTTGTGGTTCGAAATACAGCAAGAATATTTGTTTTTTCTCTACTTTCTTTTCTTTCAGAGTTTCTGAGAGAATGAGAGAATTCGTTGAAATCTCTGCTTTTTAGAAGAGATTTTGAATAGTGAAATTTATTTATATTTTTTAAGGAGAATCCATACAGTATTAAAATCCATAGATTGTTGAATACCTAAAGATTTCTAAAGACTTTAAAATCCGTATGGAATACCTCAAAATTTTAAAAGACTTTTAAAAATCCGAATTGAATACCTCCAAATTTTAAAAGTCCAATAAAATTCAACAAAATCTCAATTGAATACACACTCATTAATTTAACGAGAGCTTTTTACTCGCTAAAGTTCTCAAAACATCGACTTTTTTTGTTGTGTTTTAAATAAAAGGTTTAAAAAGGAAGATCGTAATTCATGGATTTTGCAAATTATGTCAAGGGACACTCGATCTCGAGAGGTTGAGTTTTACCACTTTTGAATTAAACAAATGCAATTTCATTTATTCAAAATAGAATATTACCAGATTTTAGTATAGTATAGCTATGGAGTACTAGTTTGAACTGTTTGACACGTCACCAGGCAACATTCAAATTTCTAAGAATGCATATATACACTATCGAAGTTATAATCAATTTTCATTTGTTTAAAATAGTACTACTCTCTACTTCCGTCTCTCGTCATAAATTTTCATTTTAATTTTTACATTGAGATTAAAAAATATAGTATAAATATATACAGTTGAGAATAGAAATATGAAGAAAAAAACGTGGAAAGATGTATTTTCTCCATTCATGAAAAATATGCTCTCTTAAGTCTTAACTAGGGGTGACAATTTTCGACACGACACGATAGCACGATACGAATCCGACACGAAAACTGCAGGTTAGTGTTTGGTCTTATTGGGTTCGTGTCGTTATCGGGTCGACCTGATAACGACACGAAAATTTCGTGTCGAGTTCGTGTCAGGTTCGTGTCAACCCGTTAAGCACGATAAAATTAACAAGTAACACATTAACCTGTTAACAACCCGTTAACCTGATATGACACGACACGATAATGACACGTATCTGATAATAACACGATAATGACACGATAATTTTTTATATTTATATAAATATATTATTTTTTTATATATTTAATATAATTTTAAATTGATTTATTTTCTTATCGTGTTGTTATCGTGTTACGTGTCGTTATCGTGTCGTGTCACGTCGACACGAAAATTATCGTGTTGTTATCGTGTCGTGTCGTGTCGACACGAAAATTATCGTGTTCGTGTTGTGTCGACACAGATTCTTATCATGTCGTGTTCGTGTTTGGGCTTATCGTGTCGTGTCACTATCGTGTCGACACGAAACACGACACGATAGCACGATTTGCCAGCTCTACTCTTAACTGGGTACAAGTTTTTAAAAATAATTCATATTTTAATGTATTAAGTAGATATATGAGGTATAAAATAAATGGTATTGTCAATATAATACTCCCTCCGTCCAATTTCATTATTCCCACTTTCCTTTTTTTATTGTTCAATTTTATTATGTCCATACCCTTTTTGGAAACCATACTATTCATACTATTTTATCTCCACCCTCCTATCACCATTTATTTACCCACTTTGTCATTTACTTTATTCATAAACAATCATTTATTTACAAATGGATCCCACAATTCTCAATCATACCCTCAACTTATCTACTTTATAAATAAACTAATCAATATTTATTAAAATCCGTGCCCGAAGAAGTGGGCATAATAAAATTGGACGGAGGGAGTACTAATTTTGTTAATAAAGTAAAAAAAGTACTTAAAAATTAATTAATTAAATAGAATAAATATATTTTTTCTAGATAAAAAATAAGACTAGACATACTTTTGGTGAACGGAGAAAGTAGAGAAAATGTAGAAAAATATACGAATGAAAAAAGATATAGAGATATAATAAATTTTATAGTTTAATAAAATGTAAAGTTAATGACGGAACATTCAAAACACATATAGATATCTATGGTGGAACGGAGTGAGTATATAAATTCTATGACTATGACAAATTTTTTTTTTACAATACAACAAGGATGACAAAGAAACCTCACAGATGAGAAAAAAACCATACCCTTGTAATACTGCGGACAAACAACTTCATTTCAATCATGAGGTAATGAAGTGATATAGATACTTTGTGTGAGCTCATGAGTAACACAATTAAGATCTCTATGTATATATTGGCAGTCCCACACTAAAACTTGCTGTAATAAACCTTTGACTTTACTTACTATGTTGCTCTCCAGAATACCAACTTGATTGCGCTGCGTGATTGCATTATAGCATCAACTAAATTCGATCTCACACCAATCACTCTAATATTTTCCCGAATGCACTTAGCAAACCCAATTTCAATTGCCTTTAACTCTACTCCACAAACAGTTCCTGGATTTTCAATTTTTGTAGCTCCTGCCAGTAAAATTCTTCCCTTGGGGAAAAGAACAACATAAGAACTGCAAAGAAAACCTTGTCATTATTGAAGGCAGCATCACTGAACAAGAGATTACCATCCTTACGAAAAGAGCATATTTTTTTGGCTTTGCAATAAAATCCGTCATTACACCCTCGAAATTGTGTGAGTTCAAGAAATCTTGCCAATATGACACTGCCCACCCAACATCATACTTCAGTGGTCCAACCTTTATACCATTGTCCTGCTTTTCATGGTGAATGATTTTGCATCTCTCTTTCCATATGGCCCAAGCCACCATGATAACAAAAGCCATTCTACGTCGATCAAGATTTTGAATACACCAGATTATAAAATCCAGGCAATCCCCTTTAGTCGAAACTTTAATCACATTCCAAAGCCCAATAATTTTCCACGTGTTTTTAGAAAAGGGACAATTGAAGATGCAATGTATAGAATCAGCCAAATGAAACCCACAACAACCACACTTAGAATTAATGGGAATATGATGATTAGCCAAACTACCTTTTGAAGCAATCATATTTTGAGACATTTTCCAGCAGAAGATACGAACTTTAGGCGACACCTTGAGCTTCCATATGATACCATATGATTGTCGAATAAGGTCCCTATTCGAAGATCCCGCTACATTACTATGCACATCCTTGAACCCTTGATTTTGAGAAAGTTCATATCTGGATGCCACTGTATATTTCCCCGTTGATGATCCCTGCCAGAATAAATGGCCATTCTCTTCAAGGTCAAGAGTAGGCGTCGTCAAGATCTTATATGCTTCAAATGGCATGAATGTCTAACGGACTAACTCTTCATTCCATCCTCCATCATCCAACATTTACCAGTTAACATGAGAAGTAGCAATCCTCGAATTAATTCAACCATCATCCAAACCAAAGGCCCATCTCTCCTTGAAAATGTGTATATCACACCCATTTTCAATCCTTCATCGGGCACCTTTATCCAGTAGTTCCCTACTCCATAGTAATAATCTCCAAAAAAAAGATGGGTTCGACCCCAAGTCAATTTCCGAAACATTAGAATGCTTGAAGTATCTAGCTCTAAATATCTTACTAATATGACTATGACAAATTATTACACATCAGGATGGTTAGCTAGATAAATTTAAATTGGGTTGGGCTAAAAATGAAAAGGTCAAAAACACCCCTCAAATATTTTTATATTCTTAAAAATGCCCCTACATTTTCTAAATATTATGTTTTCCATTTAAATTGTGTTATTTTTCTAATCTTGAAAGTTAAATAAATAAACTTACGTTATAATATCATTTTAAAAAAATTTGAGGAAAAACTAGCTTAGAAATTAAATATATATCCCTGAGAAAGAATAATGACAAATTTGGGAAGATGAAGACGTTTGAAAAGTATCTCTGGCCTAGGTTTGATCAGGTTTAACTAAATTGAAATGTGTTTAGAGGAATTTTGATTAGTCTCACTCATTTAAATAGTATGTACTTTTGTTTACTCATTTTACCTATTTATTACACATTAATTTTATTTAAAGTTAATTGATTAACTTCAAATATTTAAATCACCACCTTATCGATATTGTTACGGAATTGTATTCACAAAGCAACTCCTTACAAATGATAAATCAAGACAACTAGAAACGCAATGAATTGAAACGAATAAAGAACTCAAAGAAAGAACACGGGATTTACGTGGTTCGATCAAATGATCTACGTCCACGGAGGATAGAAGACTCTCTTCACTAATCACAAATGAAAGTTATAGATTACAAGTATTCACTAAGCTTGATCTCTCAAAACTCTCAAATTCAGTAACCCACAACCTATGCACTAGATGGTGTATTTATAGATGTACAATGCATTGGATAACCGCCACTAACCAACTAACTAACTAACAGAAAAACCAGAATTAACTAACTCTGAAAATCTAGACTTCAGCGGAGTTGTCTCAGCAGACTTGTCTCAGCAGACTTGGCTAAGCAGACTTGTCTCAGCAGACTTGTCTTCAGCAGACTTGGCCCCCAACTCTCCTGAACTAACTTCAGATAACTTGTCTAGCAGAGTTGTCCAAACTCATAAGCAGAGTTGTCCAAACTCATCAGCAGAGTTGTCCAAACTCATCAGCAGAGTTGTCCAAACTCAATAATTTCAGATTAGTTGACTCCTAATAAGACCACTAAACCTTATCAGTTGAATTACTCCTTAACTCAACTTTGCTGAACTCCAAGATCAGAACAATAGCAACTCTTCTGATAGATAGAATTAGATGACATCCAATATTGCATTAATCCTAACAATTCTCCACCTTAATGCAAGATTGCCTTCTTCCCAGCCCTCCTCAAGGCTGTTTGTCCATTCTCTTCTTAATGAACATCCCAGGTGCTAAGGTTTACCAACTCCATGCAATGATTGAACTTATTGCTTGGTAATGCCTTAGTCAACATATCAGCTGCATTCTCTTCTGAAGCTACCTTCTGAACTTCAACAATGCTCTTCTCCAAGATGTCTCTAACAAAGTGTAACTTCACATCAATGTGCTTTGACCTCTCATGAAACACTTGATGTTTTGCTAGATGAATTGTACTCTGATTATCACACAGCACAGGAACACTTTACTGAAATATGCCAAAATCTCTCAGAATGCCCTTCAACCACATTGCTTCCTTCACAGCTTCTGTTAAGGCTATGTATTCAGCTTCTGTTGTGGATAAGGTCACCATAGATTGTAAAGCTGCTCTCCAGGTGATAGCAGTGCCATACAATGTAAACACATAACCAGATAAAGACTTCCTTGTATCTATGTTTCCAGCAAAATCAGAATCCACAAATCCAATCAAAGGTCTCTTGGTATCAACTGATTTTTCAAACAATAATCCTAAGTCTTCTGAACCATTCAGATATCTTAGAATCCACTTCAAAGCTTCCCAATGTAGCTTTCCTGGATTTCCCATGAACCTACTCACCATACTAACAGCATAGGCAAGATCTGGTCTGCTACAAACCATAGCATACATGAGACTTCCTACTCCATTTGCATAAGGAACAGTAAGCATCTGCTTCTTCTCTTCAGCTGTTTGAGGAGATTGCTTGGCTGACAACTTAAATTGCTGGCCAAATGAGGTACTAACAGGTCTGGACTGGTGCATAAGGAATCTTCTCAACACCTTCTGGATGTAACCTTTCTGGGACAAGAACAGCTTCCCTGCTTTCCTGTTTCTGAGAATATCCATGCCTAATATTCTCTTGGCTTCACCCAAATCCTTCATCTCGAACTTGCTACTCAGCTGCTGCTTCAGCTGGGTAATCTTTCTCATACTCTTACTAGCTATTAACATATCATCTACATAGATCAGTAGATAGGTGCTCTCTAGATAATCTTGTTTACCAACATATACACATCCATCATATTTGCTTCTTAAGAAACCAATAGAAAGCATGAATGCATCAAACTTTCTATACCATTGTCTAGGACTCTGCTTGAGCCCATACAATGATTTCTTAAGCAAGCATACCTTACTTTGAGTTTCAGGCATGATAAACCCTTCTGGTTGATGCATATATATTGTTTCAGCAAGTTCTCCATGTAGGAATGCAGTTTTGACATCTAGCTGATGTAACTCAAGATCATCTTGAGCAACCTTAGACAAAATTAATCTTATTGAACAGTGTTTAACAACAGGAGAGAATACCTCATTGAAGTCTATGCCTTCTCTTTGTGTGAATCCTCTTGCCACCAACCTAGCCTTGAATCTGATCTGCTCTCTAGCACCACCAAATCCAACTTCAAGCTTCTTCTTGAACAGCCATCTACAGCTGACCAACTTCTGGTTGTCTGGCTTCTCCACAAGGATCCAGGTCTCATTCTTCTCTAAGGATTGCAACTCTTCTGACATGGCTGCTATCCACTGCTCTCTTTCAGGACTGGTGATAGCTTCCTTATAGTTTCTTGGCTCATAATGCTCCACCTCTTCTGCTGTGATCAGAGCATATGACACAAGATCAGCCTGACCAAACCTAGATGGGGGGTGAATCTGCCTCCTGAGCCTATCTCTTGCAAGGCTGTAATTTCTCAGATCAGCAGGGTTGTCCTCCATGGCCTCATCTTCTGAATGATCTTCTGGATCATCTTCTGGGACCTGTTCTGGAACAACCTCATCAGGGGTGTTATCTCCTGTATCAGCAAAGTTGTCCACCTCCTCTGGGGTCAACTCTCCTGATGTGGGAAACTCCACCTCAGCTGAGAAACTCTCTTCTGACTCATTTACAATTCTTCCATCTAGGTCATGGGAGTTTCCATTATGAGGATATCCCATTACCTTCTCATTAAAATCAACATCTCTGCTGATTATCACTTTCTTATGACCAGGTTCAAGGCACCACAGTCTATAGCCCTTGACACCTATTGGATAGCCAATGAATATACATTTCAGAGCCCTTGGCTCAAGCTTATCCTGTCTAATATGTGCATAAGCCTGACATCCAAACACTTTAAGTTTTGAATAATCAGACAACTTGCCATACCAGATCTCATCTGGGGTTTTACCTTCTAAAACATATGAGGGAGTTTTGTTTATCAAGTAACATGCAGTACATACAGCTTCTCCCCAAAAGCTTTTAGGTAATTTAGCATCAGCTAACATGCATCTGACCCGTTCTAGAATAGTTCTATTCATTCTCTCTGCTAATCCATTTTGCTGTGGATTAAGAGGGACAGTTCTATGTCTAGTAATGCCCTTCTCTTTACAAAATTCATTGAACTCAGCTGATAGATACTCAAGGCCATTATCTGTCCTCAAATGTTTTAAGGACTTTTCTTTCTTGTTCTCTATCTCAAGTAGCCATTCTTTGAATTTTGTAAAGGCCTCACTCTTCTGTTTGAGAATGAACACCCAAACTTTTCTAGAATAGTCATCTATAATTGACATGAAATACTTACCTCCACCAATGGTTTCAGTCCTTGATGGCCCCCAGACATCTGAATGAACATAATCCAGCAGCTCCTTGGTAGTGTGCTCACCCTTCTGGAATGACTTCTTCTTGGCCTTGCCAAGAATGCACTGCTCACAGAACTCCAGGCTTTTGAATGTCTTCTGGTGGAATGCCCCCTTCTTGGATAACTCCATCAGACCTTTCTCACCCACATGTGCCAGCCTCTTATGCCAAAGCATAGCATCTTCAGAACTCATGGTAACATCAGCAGCACCTGTGATTGTCTCACCAATTAAAGAATATAGACCATTAGACTTCTTCCCTTGCATCACTATTCTATCAGCTTTGGTGACAAACAAACATCCTTTTTCAGTCTTGAATTCATAACCCAAAGCATTTAATGTGCCAAGAGATATAAGGTTTCTCTTCAAATCTGGAACAAATCTGACATTGGTCAGGATCACATGTTTATCATTAAACATCTTCACCCTCACAGTGCCAATACCCCTCACATTGCAGCTTTCATCATTACCCAACAGAACTGATCCACCATCCATCATTTCCAGGTTTTGAAACCAAGATTTGGTGGGACACATGTGAAATGAACATCCAGAATCCAACACCCATTCATTAACAAGTTTGTTATCTGTTATGCTCATGACTTCTGCACTATCATATCCTTTTGCCTCTGCTACATCAGCTTTGGCAGGATCAGTAGACTTCTTATGCTCAGGACAGTCTTTAAAGAAATGTCCTTCTTTATGGCATTTGTAGCAAGCTCTGCTCTTGGCTACAAACTCATTCTTCTTTTGATTTGGCTTGGCATGAAACTTCTTGCCTTGCCCTCCTTTCTTGTCATTCTTGAGTTTGATATTAAGACCATCAGCTTGGTTCTTGGTCTTCTTGGTTGAGTTTGCTACATGTAAACTCTTAGTTTTCAGAATGGACAAGACTTCTTTGAATTTTGCCTTACCCTCCTTGGTAATCAGCAAAGCATCCTTGAAGCTATCATATGAAGGTAGTAAGGACTCCAATAGTAGAAAAGACTTCTTGTGATCATCTAAGGTGACTCCAACATTTTCAAGATCATCAACAGCTTGCATGAACTCTATTAACTGCTCATCAAGGGTCTTATCATCTGTCATCTTGAAATTGTTGAGCTTCCTCTCCATAAACATCTGGTTTGACAAAGATTGTGTCAAATACAGATCATCAAGGGTCTCAAATACAGCAGCAACATCCTTCTCCTTCATAACTTCCCTGAACACATTGTCTCCCAAACTCAGGACAACAATGTTGTAAGCATTTTCCATAAGCTCTTCTTTCTTGGCCTGGTCTGCATCGGATGCAGCAGGGTCAAGAGGAGTAAGGGCCTCTTTCAGCCCATGGTGTGACAGCAGAGCCTTCATCTTGGCTTTCCATAAGCCAAAATCTGTCTTACCATTGAATTTCTCTATCTCCAACTTCACAGAGCCCATTTCTGATTCTTGACTTTATCTTCGACTTCCCACAGACGGCGCCAATTGTTACGGAATTGTATTCACAAAGCAACTCCTTACAAATGATAAATCAAGACAACTAGAAACGCAATGAATTGAAACGAATAAAGAACTCAAAGAAAGAACACGGGATTTACGTGGTTCGATCAAATGATCTACGTCCACGGAGGATAGAAGACTCTCTTCACTAATCACAAATGAAAGTTATAGATTACAAGTATTCACTAAGCTTGATCTCTCAAAACTCTCAAATTCAGTAACCCACAACCTATGCACTAGATGGTGTATTTATAGATGTACAATGCATTGGATAACCGCCACTAACCAACTAACTAACTAACAGAAAAACCAGAATTAACTAACTCTGAAAATCTAGACTTCAGCGGAGTTGTCTCAGCAGACTTGGCTAAGCAGACTTGTCTCAGCAGACTTGTCTTCAGCAGACTTGGCCCCCAACTCTCCTGAACTGACTTCAGATAACTTGTCTAGCAGAGTTGTCCAAACTCATAAGCAGAGTTGTCCAAACTCATCAGCAGAGTTGTCCAAACTCAATAATTTCAGATTAGTTGACTCCTAATAAGACCACTAAACCTTATCAGTTGAATTACTCCTTAACTCAACTTTGCTGAACTCCAAGATCAGAACAATAGCAACTCTTCTGATAGATAGAATTAGATGACATTCAATATTGCATTAATCCTAACAGATATACTATTAGAGAATATTGGTTGTGCACTGTGCAGACAATAATGGAGTAGACCCGGCCACTGTAATATTAATCGTACGTACTGTAAATCACAATAATTACATTAAAGTAAATTTATGGTGATTATTCGTACATTACACTAAAGTAAATTTATGGTGATTATTATTACACTGATGTTCATTCTCTCACTAAAAAAATCTCCATAAAGTTTTTGGCAAATACTGTAAAACTTTCTGACATTAGTAAAGTTATTCTTTTTTCTTGGTTTGATATCTTGGTCTATCCTTTTAGCTTGTATTATGCTCGTCCGTCCGTTGAAACATAAATACCCTCAACTCATGTAGTCTCATTAAAAAAATATATATTAAAAAAAATGTAAATAAAATAGATAAAAATTAAAATAAAGGTATTGTATAATATTAATTGTGGGGTAAATAAAGTGATTGTTTGTGAATACCATAATACCATTAATAACAATTTAAGTAATTAAGTGATGGTTAAAAGGTAATTGTTTCCATAAAGTGTATGAGACTACATTTTATGAAAGAAAAATATAAGACAAATAGAACTACATTTCGTGGACAAAGTGAATATTCTTTTTTTTTCCACACTTTCACTTCTATTTTTGTCCACACTTCACAGTTCTCTATCTTTTATATTTCATAATCTATACTTTTTTTTCTACTATTTTTACTTTTTCTATTTCTTATTTTTCTATACCCAAATATTATTCTACACATTAAATATTATATTCCCCTTAGATCTAATTTAGAATCTTTTTTCTCCTACTTCACTATTATCTTCCATTCCACTCTACTATTTTTTTAATAATTAATTAGTTTTTTTAATATATTTTCTTTGTATCTCTTTGATGCGGCCAAAATGTATCGTACTATAAGATAATGACACGTAGAATATACGGATAATATTATTACATGTTATTCGTCCATTTATTCCTTTGGTTATGTGTAAATTATGTGATTAAGGCCCATACTATGATAAGTATGACCCATGTTACTTGACACTCCGATTGTGGGCCATATTGTACGGGCTGAGACCTTCCCTGGGCTTCGAGGCCCAGGACCTAACAAGAGGCCTAGACCTACGTCTTGCACAAGTTTATTGAGTACCAAGCCTGAGCCCAACCATACAGGGCCGATCAAATCGGGGCCGAGGAGGAACCCTTAACTTGCCCCTGAATTATCGGAGCTGAATGACTAGTAGAGATTATCGTGGGATTATTTCCCACTAAGAGATAAGGTTTGACTGTGCTAGAATCGAGTCCTTGCTGACCAGACTGAAGGGAGACTTCGTCAGCTCCCTAGAATTTCGGGATGAGTGGTTTAATGGAGAGATAGGGGGACATGGTTATCCCTTCCCCCAAGGCACCTCTATAAATACTGCATGCATCCCTTCCATAGCTTTTTTACTTGATTTCAGTGGATAGTACATACGATACTTATACACACTTTCACTTGAGCATATTGTTGCATCGTGGAGAACGGTTTTAACTCCGGTTGACTGTTCTCCAAACATATTTATATTGGTGATCGCCGGTTCTCTAAGTTGAGCGTCGGAGTCCCCGCGCCGAAGATCCTTCCAGTGTGTTTTGCAGGTTTTACGGAGCATCGCGAGCTACGTGGTAGTCCCGTAAAGAGTTGTTTATCACTGGTGACCCAAGGGCAATTTGAAAAATTGTTGAGCGTTCAAATCCGACGCATCACTCTCTATATGATTTTTCTTATCTATTTCAATAACAATTTCGTTTTCTCTCATTTCTATTTTCTCTCTTCACGTCAATTTTAATATTTATCAAATAATTTATATATAAATTACTTTTTTTTGTCTAAAAATGAACAAAATATAATTTATATACATTTTTTACAAACTCGCCGTAATAAGCAAGTTTTGAACTAGTTCATTAATATTTGTGCAAACAATAAATAGGTAACTTAAAAAATGGAGTAATACAATTTTGATCTTAAATTTTATTTTAAAAAAATTTACTTTTTAATTATTTTTACCATACTTCTCTCTAAATTATCACAATATAAATTTCTATAGTTTTTTACTCGTATTTAATTTATTTTTCTTCTTTTTTTTACAATTAAAACAGGTTATTACTTTTTTTTTCTTTGTTTAATAAGGGGTGAGTAATTTTGTAAAAAATTATGTCCCTTAATTTATACAAAACAATAAAAACGAAAAGGAGTATTATCTTTTGTTTTTATACAAGGAATTTGTCGGTCATTATAAAAAAACGATTACTAAAAAATTACTAACTAATTTTCCGGAAAAACCTACAAATTACACGGGGGACAAAACAAATCTCGTACATTGGGCTCAATGATGAAAATATTAAGGCATAAAAATTTAAATTCATGATCGTTTGTGCTCACATAATTCATCAACTCTGATTTTTAAAACAAAATCTAATATCATATTTATAAAATCTTCCAAGTCTATTTAGACTACGAGTTTGAAAATTCAAATAAGTTCTGAAACCAACTATTCAAATTATTGGTGATCTAGATTACATAAAAATAAAGGAGATTATTAAAAATCTGCCCCCTAAGTGTGTGCTGATACATCCACATTTTATAAAAAAATTATTCCACTTGGTAATACAAAATTTCAGGTGAATGGTCGTTTATACCCCTTATTTGTTAATGGTCGTTTATACAAAAGTGTGGGCCCTTCTTTTTTCTTTTTGCAAAAGCATTAATAAAACAGGTCATTCTCTCTCTCATTAACCTGGTTCAAAATCTGTCTTCTCCTCTCTCATTAATTTCTTCCCTCTTCTCTCTCATTAATTTCTTCCCTCTTCTCTCTCATTAATTTCCTCTCTCTTCTCCCCTCCCAGAAATTGGAGTGGTCGTTCAACTCCCCTCTCCATTTCCGGCGGCCCTCCAACGGCGACGGCGACACGGGTGGTGGGTTCACGATCTCCTTCTTCCTCGGCCCGCTCCCGGCTTCGTCTTCTATCAGCGGCGACCATAGCGATCTGTTCAGCGCCGGAGAGATCGACGAAGACGAGGCTCTCGAGGTCCGGTCACGAACGCAGTAGATCGTTCGTCGGAGTAGATCCGAGTTATGGAAGAAGAAGCTGTCGACGAAGGCCTGATGAAGTAGATCTGATCTTTTTTCTGGCCGGAATATTGTTGAGACGAAGAAGGAGTTCAGGCTCGTTCGCCGGAGTAGATCGTCTTCTCCGATCTGCCCCGTCAAGGTGCTCGTCTTCTCCGATCTTTGCCGCTCGCGTGATGGCGGAGTAGATCTAGGGTTTTCTAAAAATAAGTTTTCCCCAAAAACAAGCATATTTCATGTTTGTAGTTTAACAGATTTGAAATTCATCATAAAAGCTTGAATAGTATAGATATTTATTCGATTCACGCTCGGTTATATATATGTTTGTAGTTTTGATGAGTGATTTCACTACTAACTCTTACAATACTGGACCCATACAATTTCCTCAGAAACGTTAAGTAAAAGAGAGCACAAGAAAGAATTTGAGAAAGTGGGGGTTAATGGTCGCAATTGCTTTTTAATTATCAAAGATTGAAATGAAGATTACAGGTAAGCCCTTCCTTCTCTCTTCTACGGATCTGTTACAGGTAAGCCCTTCCTTCTCTCTTCTACGGATCTGTTTTCGGTACACCATCTACTTCACGTATCTCAATCGACTCTGAGATGTTTTGAATTTTTTTGTGTCTGAAATAATAGATTTGTTTATTTGATTGTAATTCCAACTCTATCGATCTGAGCTGTAA